>CP136895.1:26282500-36282500 GCA_034359265.1 Canna indica
GGGCCGGGCACAAACTCTGTCAAATCTCAGAGAGCGCTGTCTGGTCGAATTCACAGCTCTCTAGAGCTGAACGAAGACAACGATCGAGGTCATTTATGGGAATAAAAACAAGGGGATCCTCCCGACCCAAAAAAATGACCTTGTATAAGTCAAGGATCATGTCAAGGGTAGAAGAACACAATTCTATATGAAACAATGAGCGGAATCTAGTTTCGAATTCCGCAGGTGGACTAGTTTCGAGTCTCTCGCGAACAAATGGAATCCACTCAGGGTCTTGTCCAGGAAGATGGAAATACCTGTCGAGAAGCTGACACTCACTACGTAGAACATACGTTGGGCTTTGCACTTCGGCCCCTGAGAATACCAATCAAGGTGACAGGATTCGAACCTATGGCCCTCTGTACCCAAAACGAATGCGCTGACCAGACTGCGCTACACCTCATCTCCCCCCAAAAACCCCCCCGGAACATATGGATCCACCCGATCGAGAAACTTGCCCACTGAGCTTTGGGCACAGGGACGCGAGAACCACCACTTTTTGGAAATCTGCCTCCAAGCCTCTTTCATTCACCTGTCTTCCTTCATCCGGCTCGCTCTCGGCTAGTGTCCTTTGGGCCAAAAGCCCGCTTAGAAGTGGATTCGAACCACTGACACAAGGATTTTCAGTCCTTTGCTCTAACCTGCTGAGCTACCTGAACCACTTTCCTAAAGTCTCTTTTCTTCATTGTTGAGCACCCTACCTGCAGTGGAGGAGCTTGCTCAAGAACCGAGAGCCGGCCAGGCCAGTCCCTGGCCGGCCCTCGTTCGGTCAGATGTTCTTCGCTATAGACGCCACCAAGAACAAGAAAGAGGCGCTCCGCTCCAAGTCACTAAGTAGTGCTATTCTGTCCTCCGGGGGACTCCATCAAGAAGAGGTTCTTTCTCTCACGTAATTTCGCCCGCCCGTTCCACTTCTGTTTCGGAGGAAATGGGATTCGAACCCATGATACAATCTTCTTGTATGTCGATTTAGCAAACCAATGCCTTAAGCCACTCAGCCATACCTCCAAGTTGTTGATCAGAATTGGATGTGTGGGTTGGTTGCCCGAAGATCCGATCCACTGCCTAAGCCGTAGCGCGCGTACTCTTCTTTACTGAGCGAGACAGACTCTATCCAGATCTATGGATCTCCCCAGCATCCAAGCGAGACTCCATGCGCCACTCACTCGTTGGGCGACGCCTTGCTTTCTATGAACACCTCACCACTGAATGATGAACTTAGCCAGTCTTCGCCTCCGACCCGACCAGGAGAGAGGTCAAGCCAAGCCGCCCTTCCTCACCTGCCTGAATGGAATTCATATCTCCTTCGTCTAGTCGAGAAGGGAAAAAGCCCGGCGGGGAACTGGACCGGGACTCTTCTAAACCATTACATTACGGAGAAGCCCATTCTCGTCATGATCGATCCACATCCTACCATAGTGCCCGGAGAACCAGGCTTGCTTAGCTTACCAAGCGAGAAAATGGAAAGCGCCCTAGCGCGCGTAGGCCCTCCGCTTGCTTACTAAGCTAAGTGCGAAGGAATTTGTCGTTGATTGCACGAAACTAACTCGAGAAAATCCTAAGCTGTTCCGGGAAGCTGTTTCAGAAGCGGACCTAGGCTTCGCCGCTTGAGAACACAAGCTGAAAGCAAAGAGCAAGATTGAGATTTGGATGAAGTAAATGGGAATATTTTACAGGCTAGTGGGGCTACCCGGCTCTAGTCAGACTTGTCAGACTTCTTCCCGCGTGGAGCTAGCATGGGCCTCCCATTCGGTATCAGGACTCAGAGCCCAGTCCAGGGACTGAAGGGGACTAATAAGACTGAATAGACCGACCCTTCTCTTTTTCACCGGTATCGGTGGCTGAACCGCAACTGCTAGTGATGGGACGGAGGTGAGACAACATATTGAAACATGGTGGGGTACCATTACGGTATGACTGGATGGTACTCAATTAGATGGTTGGGTCCACCCAATGGATGTATGGAAAAATGGATGACTTTAGGACTCCAACTTCAAGCGATGGGAAAGGTGAAAAGCTTTTCACTATATGGAATGGGCCAAGGAAAGACTTTCAAACTCTCTTTTTAAAAGACTTCTGTAAAGGCTTAAGAAAAACAGAATTGTCTCTTGCTGCAATTGGAGAGGCTTAAGTAAGACTGGCTTTAGGGGGCACAGTCCTACTCGATTTAGAACCCAGAGTGGGAAGAGCAAGCCTAGCTTGAAAGAGTATTCCTACATATATTGGAAGAAGCGCAGATGTACTTGCACATAGACCTCCTATCCCGGCTAGCAATGAGGGGTGTCAAACTGGACACTATTCTGCCCTACACCTTTATCCCCTTTATCCAACTTGTTATGTCTATAGTCAGGCAAGCCTTAAAGTGACAGTCTTACTAGTTGTCGAAGTCCAAATAAGCTTTCAAACCATATCAAACCGGACCTACCAAGCATCAAACTCAACCCCAATTTCTGAATGAAGCGGGCGGATTGGATTATGTCCATTTTCCTTCTACAATGGGAGCCCTGGCTTCAGAGTCCTCCTTCCTAGCAGCCTATGATATAGATAGTGTAAAAAAGGCATTTGCAAGGTCTTTCCACTTACGAATTTTTGCTATTCAAAGCAAGGGTCGGTGAAGCATACCTCATCCATCCTCTCTTTAGCCTATCTCAGATATGTTTTACCCTATGACCCACTCGCACCAGAACCGATAGTAAGGAATTCTATCTCACCCTCCCATTTCGCCAAGGGAGTATTTGATTCGCAGCATTCATTGGATTGTTTTTAAGTCAAAAGAAAGAACATATACTTTCCAGATGTCAATACCCCACCTGGGAAGGAACCATTCCCGATCGGATTGCCTACTGCCCCAAGTGTTCGTTTCCCGCTACACAACCGTCTATAATCCTCGAGTACGAAGTGGCCAACCAATTGAAGTGAAGAGAACTCAAGCACAAATCTCTATCTAGGAATTGCTCATGACCTCGCCAGCCTTACAACATAGGGGGCTCTAAAGGTCAGGCATTAAGGCATAATTAGATGCTAATCCCCGACAAAAAACAGCATCGCAAGCCGATGTTGTAAGTCAGTCGATGCCTAGCTCCTACTGGTATTGAAAGCCAGCAATCTATCTTTTATACAGAATCCCATTCGAGCAGGGTTCATCAACCTGGCCATCTTCCCCGCCGGGTAGGGGGCTTGTCTTAGGCGAATCAATATCGATAGAGGAATGCTGGGAAAAAGAGCAATGAAATACATCTTTCGTTGCTTGGTTGCCTCCGTCGATGTATCGCTCTATCGGTCCGGCCATTGGAGCCTTCTTCCCATTCTTTCCTCCAAAACCGGGGCCCCACCCAACACATAAGGTGCTGCCATCTCTGCTAATCAATCCCCTTCACTCTCTCTTGCATCTGGGAATTCGAGCTGTCTTGGTATTCTTCGCCAGGCAACCAACATGAATCAATCAATGCTTAAAACATAGGATTGAACATTGTCCAGTGGAATCCTTCATCGCTTCGTCCATGAGCGGTCCGTAGAGCGCTTTATCCCTATCACCTTAGGGAAGGCTTTCTCTCTCTAACTCGAAGTGCAGCTTGGATTACTGTCTGTGGGTGAGGATACGTATCGTATGGGGAATGAGCTGGTCATTTCTTTCGTTCCAGTAGCTCTAGTTGGATTTCATCCCGATAGTGGCACCGTATAACGTAACATAAGAGCACGCCTACTTTTATTCTTTCTTTCACTTTGCTCTGCTTATTAGTTGAGGCAGAGCGTGTTCTCATCGTTGCATTACGGGTTGGTTTTTTTGAGTCAAATCTTCTTCGTCGAGAGCCTTTCTCAGGTCTTTCATGGTACCAGAGCTGTGACGTCAACTTCGCACACACTTTCTTTTCCATCCGCATCCTTTTTCCTGTTGCATGCTCTACTACTGCTATTTCAGCTGATCTTCCGTACAAACTCGTTCTTTACGGAGGATCGGTAATTGGTGGTTTTTGCTAAGAGGGATATGTTCCTTACGAAATAAAAAAACGACTTTTCTTGCGTCGCGGGATGAGTGTCGGGAGATGAGTGGCTGTCTTTCCTTACGCTTAATCATCGACACTCCACATTTCCTTTACCCTCTCGGGCACCTTACCTATTGGCCCGCCCATGACTTTGATTTTCGCCTTCATCCCACAGTTCATTGGCACCTGTGGCTCCTGCTGCTTCTCTTCTTCCTGACCCCCTTTTTCGTTTCACTCATTAAACTTCCTCCTCCTCCTTCTTCTTACGGGTGCTATTCTTCTTTTTCTGGATTTTTCGAATGTTTTGTTCCTCTTCTTCTCCTATTGCTATGTCGTTGCAAGGCCTCCAATACCTACATGTTTCAAAATAGTTGTATATATACTCTCCCTTCCCTCTCTAAAGTTTCCAGCTCTTCACTTGCCTTGGGGGGCACCAACGCGGGTTGTCAATATTTTTCTAGTGGTTGAATTGCTTACTTGGGTTTTCTTTATTAGTATGAGTGTGTTCCATTGCTCCTTTTTCTCATTTGAATTTCCCCTTATTTGTCGTTCCTTTACTTTGAGTATGCCCGTTTGCAGATTGCTTGTTTCAAATGGTATTCAACCATCTATCTTAAATGTATCCTCATCCTTCATCTTCAGGTACGCCTTTGTCTCAAACTACTGGATCTTGATGCCCTTTGCATCCTTCCATTCTACCACTTTTTGTTCCAATCTTCTTTGAATACATCCATATAGAGTGGCTAACTCCTCTAGCTCCTCTATTCTTGAAGTGAATAATAATCGCATGAATCTTTCTTGAAGTGCCCCCTGATCCCACATGCCCTCAGGTATGACATTAGCAATCACGATTATAGGTACGTTTTTCTCCTTGGTGAACACCCTTCCGTACTTGGTGTCCAACCTACATTGCTGCCCATCGAGCACCCGTAACAAAGTGTTATCACTTGGCTTGTCTGTATTGCCTAAGTATTCTTCGTCTCCTGAGGAAAACTCATCAAATACCCAACAAAATAGTTGTGGGCACCCGTGAAGTCATTTTTTGTAGAGCTTGCATAATAGATCTTCACTACTTTCCCTAACATATCAAGTATTAGGGTCTTTTGGGTACTTGGTTTCCCATACACTAGTAGCTGCTTTGTTTTTATGGGTCTTTCCATTTTTTCGATCCAATCCAACAGAAAGTACTTTTCACTCAACTCCTCTATGGTATACTCCTTGGGCCTTAGGGGAAAGGGGCCTTTATTCTCTCTTTTAACTGGCTTTCCCTATCCTTTATTACCTGGATGTCTTCAAATACGTTTTTCAATGCATTTTCTTTGGATAAAAGCATTGTATGCAGCTCTGGGTCCTCATAAGTCTCGTACCAGTCCTTTAACCCCTTAAGCTTTTGCATAATTTCCCTTTTTGTCGTCCCTTTATGTCTTTTTTCTTGCCGCGAGCATTTCTTTAATGGTCTCTACAGTATCCTCCCCCCATACCAAAGGCTTCGGGTCCTCCTTCATTACGTATTGACACGCTGTTGCCCACACCTTGTGAAAGGTAACCAACATCTGTGCTCCCTCAAACTCGGGAAAGGCCTTCCTTAGTTTCTTTGGAGCGTTGTCTCTGGTGGCACATATGTTTCTAATGGCTATATGAAAATGGTGTCCTATCTCCTCATGCTGTTCCCTTGCCACAATAATAGATATGCAAGAGAAGCACCCTCTAATCCTATCTGCAATTTCTTTCTTATCTAGCGCTGCTCTTCCCTCCTTATCCGCTCTACTCAAGGTAAGCAGAATATACTTCCGCAAGTGAGTATTTCTTTTGCAATCATTTCCCTTTCCTTTACCATTGTCTAACAAGCCTTTTCACTACTTCTCAAGGTCGTCCTGTTTAACTGAATCCACTCATCGCTCCTACTTAGGCTACCTCCTTTCCATTTTATCTTTCTTTCCTTTCATTGGTTACCCTGAGGGGAGGGAAGGCGGATCTGACTTCCCGGCATGAACGTGTCGTGTTTGAGGAAAGGCAACTCGAGGATGAGATGAGTTTCCTAGTTGGTGGTGGTAGCTTTATCTATCTTTTGAAGGGACTCACACTGATGGCGCAAAGCTCTCTCCTTCCCTTATGTTGTTGAAAGGCATTTTGCACAAATAATTGAATGACAGAGAGACTAATCCAAAACAGCAGATATGGAAAAAATGCATCTAACCGTGGTCATTTTTCTATGAAAGGGCAAGGAAGAGAAGGAAAGCAAGGGTGGAGGGGGACGGGATGCTTCTGGAAATCTCTATGTTGCATATTCCCATTTTGATGTGGCATCATCATCAATAGTTGCGGAATTACGTTCTTTGCTGGATGGTCTTCGATGTTGTTGGGAATTGATTCTTCCAATATCTGAAGTTCATATGGACTCATAGGTCATTGTTTGTTTGGTGCAAAGTAAGTAGAATAGAATCCACCGTGGTATTGATGGCATTGGTGGGAGGGTATGGGTACATTCTTTTTTATTGGTGTAAGTTCAGTGAGGCGGGGTCGCCGAACGAACGCCGCTTCTTAGCTTTCACGCGATCTCATCCAAGGGGCAAGCAGGTTCCACGGGTTAGGAAGGTGGGTAAAGGCAAGCTGACAAATATCTTTATGTACCCCCGATCCAGCTCTTTCAGACCCTGTTTCCATGTTGGGGCTTGCGGCACCTGCCCTCTTTATTATTGCAGAGGAAGTGCTTATGCGATCTCACGAGATTATTTCAGCAGAATGCTGGTTTACAGTTGTTGACGCCAAGAGGAAGTCCACCGATATCACATCTACTCTTTGCCGATAAAACAATAGTGTTATGCTCGTTGGCATCTCTTATTGATTAACTAACAAACGGGTACATAAGTCTAAGTGGGAGTTCTTGCCTCCCTGGTTTACATTCATTTAAGGAAAAACAATAGTGAAAATATGATTGCTTCCTTTTCATCATGTCCTTCCCTCTCTAATGTGCGGCAGGCCTTCTTTATCAAGTCTGATGTGTCCCTTTGCCAATCGCGGTAAGTCCTGGACCCTTGTGAAGATGCTGTTGCTGCTGGTATCAATTCCATGATTTGCAAGGGACTGCTTGATTTCCTTCCCTATAGGTGTGAATGACCATAGGACGGTAGGTGTCATAGAAGGAACTCGTCCCACCAATAGGAACTTTTCCATGGCCTATTGTTGAGCAGATCAATAATCTCGAATCTAGCTCCACAACATGAGGGATTAGTCCGCTGATACGAATTCCGACTAGGAGAGCTCGCAACTCTGCTAAAAAATGGGAACCTACGCCAAAATAGAAAGCATAGGACCTTCCGAATTCCTTAGGACTCCACAAAAGCGAGTTCAGCGTGCAAGTTGAGCGCAGTTGGTGTATTCGGAATCATGGAGTGCATTAGCTGTAATATACTATACAGAACAGCCACTCCTCGTATTGGCTAACGTGATGGAGCCCCTGATTAGAGACTTGGCGAGGTTTTGATTGGATAGTTTCTTCCTTTTTCTATAAGCTTCGTTCTGTGGAAGCCTTAGCGACTCGTTCGCTTGATGGGTGAAGTTTTTAGTGGACTAGCGTCTCTCCTTGTCCCGTTTCTGCATTCGCGCATGACCTAATTTTCTGCTATGCCCATTGCCCTGAAGGAACTCGCGTCCTTCTCTCGTGACTTCAAGCGCTCAAGTTTGCGTCATTCATCCGGTGCTAACGGGTGCGTCACGTCGTCCATAGCCCCTTGCCCTATCCATGCTTTCCGCTTTCCCGGTATTACTGAAGCTTTGGCCCTTCGTGTAGCCTCTTTACACTTAGAAGCCCCTACATTCGAAGCCCTCTTCTTGCCTGAATGTTCACCCGCTTGTCCGGTTCCCCTGCCTTCACCAGCTAGACTTATGACCCGCCTGCTATAAATCCCGTACAGCGCCTCTTTTCTGACCTCCTAGCGAGTGACAAAAGCGTCTCCCTGCGGTTGCAAAGATCCTGTGCCGGTCATGGTTCCCCGGATCGTCGCCTCGCGTTTCAGTTTGGTGCAGTCAAGCTGGGTTCTCACAGGGCTCAGTAAGGACGGGCATCTGGTCGTCTCCTCTAGTCGCTGGTCTGCTTGCTCGTATTGGTTCTATTTAGGCCTTCATCTTGGTAGCGTGATGTTACCTATTATATAACAGGGCGCTAAGCTCCTATCTGTATTCACGCTCTGAATCTGGCGGATTTTCCAGTTTTGACTTGGTGATTGCTATGATTGATATAGAAGGTGGTGTTTCGTGGATAGTGATTCTCATTCGGAAAGGCCTTGGAGAAGTGGCTTGCTTGGTTGTGAAAACCTCGAATCCGGACGTGCGCTTGGTAAGGCGCCTACTCCCCTACTAATCAAAGGCTTCCACCTTGAGCATTTGAAAAAATCAACGGTTGAAAGACTAATCACGGTTACTTGTGGCAATCATGTCAACTTGGGATCGGGAGCGTGGAAACACATAAGAACTCTTGAATGGAACTTACAAAGAGATGTAATAAAAAAAAAGAATTGTCTTTTGAGTTCGGCGGAAATGGTCAGATCTTTGGCGCAAGAATCAGGGGTTGATCCGTATCTATCTACGATTGGCTTATCGCAGCCCCTAACTCCAGTTTTTGACTAATGAGAGAGGATTTTTGGAATCCGCCAGTGGGCCAGATGCGAGCCTTTGCTACGGACAGGGGAATTTTGTCAATAAAGGAATGTTCCGGATTTACCAGTTGACCAGTTTCGGGAGACTATCCAGTTGCAAAAAAAAATGGTTTGGTTGATAACTGATTGCGCCGGACTGGTATACTTCTCCTCTTGGCTTTGCTTTATTAATCGAATATATTCAATTGGAAGAGAAGCGCACCTTGACTCATGCACTCAAAAACTCATATGCACTCCTAAACTCCTGAAATAAGGAACTGGTTTGATCACTCATGAGCTATCTTACTAAAGGAATTCCAGTTTCCCGTCAGTAACAGGGGTCGAATATCAACATTTTGGTCCACTAACTGCCCAAGAGAAAGAAGATTCACAGTCAAGGAGGGTACATGGAAAAGATCAGATAAGAGGCAGGATATCCTTTCCTACACTAATCTTTCCTAACTGAAGGCACGCAGTGTTAGAGGTGGTCTGTTTGAAAAGTGAAGAGAATGATTAGCCGAACTAGAAGCTTTTGGCCATGCTTCGGATGAGTTACCGAACAGTCTGATTTTCTTGGACACAAGCAATCTTGCAGAATTGGCAGTATTAACGAATAAAGGTTGTGAAAGATTATTAAGAGAAGATAAGCAAGAACTATTACCAGTCATATGGTTGGATGCTACAGAATCAAGCAACTAACTAGACCTGTAGAGACAGACAGAGAAGGAAGACTGCGAAGAAAGCGCCTGATGAACTCTCATCTCCACGTGTGATCCACGAGACTTCAATTACTTCGTAGGATGCCGCCGTTTGCTAATATGTGCTTCCACATCGTGAGCTTTAGTGCACAAGTCGTCGAATCCCTTAAAGGTTTGGGGCAGGAGTATCTAGGATAAGTCGTGCCCTCCGTTTTGTTTTTCATGCACATCTTTAGGAGCTCTTTCTAAGTAAACTTCATGGGACAGGACAAAGTCAGGGCTCGCCACCTTGCAATGAACGGAGTGACAGGGTCATTATCCCTTTGCGTGGTTTTTGAGTTGTTCGGGCACTCCAACCCCTCTTTGTGTGTTGCTGAACTACTTTCTGAACTCCGAGACCCTTGCTTCCCAAGTCGGGATCGACTCTTCAGAGAGGTGGGCGTGCCAATGATTTTACGAAGAGCCTAAGGCACAGTGCCCCATTCTGCGCTACCGGCCCACATCTGGACAGGAAATGCGCTAGATGCTGGTGCGCCGTTCCGTCGAACGGAAGTCTGGCTGAGAGAACCCTGGCGTATCCGGCACGGAATCCATCCAAGCCGGATACCAGATAAGGTTTTGTGATCATGCGGTTATCCTCCTCCTTTTCCTTGGCCTTTTTGACTTATTTGTTACTAACTGATTCATTGTTGCGAGGAGGGTTGGTCTGCAGGAGTGGATCTTCAGCCACCACGGGTGCGTCTTGTCTTGCCGATGAAGCCGGCGGGGAATGCAAAAAATCTTGGATTTTCTTTCGTCCCAATCCAAGGAAAGGGGAAGTGAGCTCAACCAGCGCTAGAAGGAATCCTTCTCCTCCTCGAACGAGGAGAAGGCGAGTCACTTATATATCTTAGAAATAGAAGGCCGGGTTCTTGGACCAGATGAGGGGGGTTACGATAAAGCTGGGGCGGGCCGGCTGAGAACATGGAGTTTGAGAGAGCCTCCTCCCTTGGATAGAAAGTGCATATTTGCCGGCCGAGTGAGCCTTTCACCTGGCTAACATACAAAAAAACACAGGAATAGTGGTTCCTTTTCTGATGAAAAGTAGCAAGCAGTGCTTATTTCGCACTGGGATGGACTCGACAACCAGAGACTTTCCTATATTTAGGCTTCTCTTCTGTCCAACAACGAAAAAAACCAAACATTTGTACTTTATTCTTGCCTAGCTCCTTCTATGGCTGGATCCTACGCGTTTTGAGAAATCTTTCTATGACCGACCTCGCTCGGAAAAAAAGAGTTCTATTAACTACTGGAAAGCGCCAAGTCTGTTTGAGGAACAGTTATCTTTGCAGATACCAGTTCCGAGTCCTCCCATTTGTTTGATCAGCTATTTCCGAGCCGAGTAGGGGGAGCTTCTTTAAAGGTAAATGACTTCCCCGCGAGTAAAGGAGTGATCGTCGGTCGTGGTAGTAGACGCTGGTGGTAGTAGCCCTTCGCCCTCGGAAGCGGATGATTGAAAGACTTGTTCTTGCGCCCCGCCCTTTCCGATAAAAAAGGACGTTCCAGAGGCATCTTCCATTCATTTCGATTTTGGTCTTTCTGCACCATATTTAGATCTGCCCCTTCTGCGATCCGAAATTCCCAGCAAATCCTTGACTCCTCGAATACGATGGGATTTCACACCTGGCGAATCTTTCACTCTACCTCCTCTGACTAAGACTATAGGATGTTCCTGCGAATTATGACCTTCGCCTGGAATGTGAGCAAATATATGTTGTCGATTGCTCAACCGTACTTTGGCTATCTTACGTAGAGCTGAATTTGGTTTTTTCGGTGTTCTCGTCGGAACACGCAGGCATACTCCTTGCTTATGGGGACATTGATCCAAAGCTCGAGTACGGTCCGTGCGCCGTTTTTCTTCTCTACCATGACGAATCAATTGATTGAATGTAGGCATCCCTCTTTCCTATGTCCTTTCCCCCTTTGCCCTATCACTAGTGGTTACTCCCGATCCGAAGCACCCCTTTTCCATTCATAGAGAGATCCAATCGTCAAAATCAATAAAAAGGCCATCATGGACCAAGATCCAAACGGATCAATCTTGTTGGGAGGTACTGCCCAAGGAGAAGAAAAGGTGACTTCCGGATCAGGGATAATAAATAAAATAGGAACCGGATAAAATCGTATATCGAAACGACTTCTGGCATCACCGGAGGGATCGGAACCACATTCGTGGGCCGACCATTTTTCTTGATAGGTCGAACTATTGGAAGCAAATGGAAAAGGAACACCGAGTGGGATCAAAGAAACTAGCGGACTCATCACTAAATAGATCAAAATAGGTGCAAATTCCAACATCACAAAAGCCCACTTCGTTCTCTCGCTCTGCTCGCGGTGCTCCTTGCTCGCGGAGTGGCATACCGAAAAAAGAAAAAACTCCTAATGTCCGTCTACAACTAGGCGTGATGCCCCACCCCACTCCATTGAAGTCAACCGGCCTCCTATTCTGCCTGGAAAGAGACTGAAAATGTTGCACTCCGGAACTTTGAAATCCAATTCTCTAAGTGGGAAATGGCTCTATTTCTGGCGTCCCTTCCATTGATCATATGTGAAAGGTGGCCGATCTCATTTCGTAGAGCCATAAGGAGCTGTTCCGAGGCTTCTTCTAGTGGAAGGCGATCAAAGGCCGTTCGGAGTGCTTTAGCGGCTTCAGGTTGACGAAACCTCTTTTTTTTCTTTTTTTCTGTCCCTTTCATTTGAAATAGAAGAATAAAGAAGAGGATCAGTCTCCCTCAGGGGAGAATCATTCAATGCTAGGGACCGGGGGGGGGTAAGGAGCGAATCTTTCTTTTGACTCTTTCTCGATGGGAAAGTTGGAGAGAGTGGGCAAGAATCATCGATTGTTTAGTTCCGGGTCTCTTTCCTAAATGACAGATAGATATCACGTGCCCTTTTTTCGGATGAAAGACAGGAATCGAGTAAATAGAGGCTAATTCAATTCATTTCTTCACAACAGGAAAAGTGCAACTAACGACCGGATCAGCTCAAGAAATATACAGACCTGGCGGGCCCTTCTTTCTTTTAGGAGAGTTTACAAGCCAAGTGCCTGCGATTAAGGAGGAGTTGAACCCCCATAGCCTTGGAACTAGATACCGTCTAATCGCCCACCCACCCGCCAATCTACTATTAGAAAATGATTTTGGAAATCTTCCTACTAAATCACAAATACATTTCTTTTTGCGATCGGAATACGAATGAGATCAGAAACGCCATCATTAGGGCAAACAATGCAATAGCTTCGGTGAGAGCAAAGCCCGAAATGGCATAACCAAATAATTGTTTAGCCAAGGATGGATTTCGCGCCACGGAATGAATCGAGGAACTGAGGACGTTTCCAATACCGACAGCAGCTCCGGCTGAAGCAATTGTAGCAGCTCCGGCACCGATTGATTTTGCTCCTTCTAACATCTCGAGACGAGAATTTGCTCGTCACGCTTTTCCTTCGCAGCTCTTTCCTGGATTCTTCGTCGATTCCTCTTCCCCACACCGCGATCCAATAATGAACTCTGATCTCTATCTACATCATATCATCATTAGGTTCAAATACCGATCAAACAAAGCAGTAGCTTTCTCACTTTATATCGAACTGTCTTTCCTTTGCTTGCTCATATTATTAGTAGTGCCAATCCGCCGGCCCAACCAAACTCTGAGTCTTAGCCCACATTTTTTACATGCTACCAACATTCAAAACAGCCCTCCGGGTTCATAACTAACCCTATCATAATAGATGAAGTGGTCCCGACCCCTGTAAACAAACCAATAAATGGTTTCCTCCTGTTCTCTGAAACGCTTTAAGCGGAAACAGCATTCCTCACTTCGTCTTTATCCAACTCGAGACTTCTGTCCCATTTTAAGGCGTGCAAGCGGGCGGTTTGCCTCGGTTCATAAAGAGTCGCTTCTTCGGGTTCGACAGCGAGTCATTCAGGTAGTTCGTTTCGTTCGTTCAATGTCGCATTCAGACTAGAATCAGATTGGTAAAAGAATCATTCTGTACCCTTAAATCTCTAGTTCCTGTTCTTCGAATCTCTTGGAAATGACATTCCACAAGACAGCCTTCGTTCGGAATAGCACTCTATCATCCCTATCCCTTCCGGTTCATTTATGGTTCATTGCTATGCCCTACAGGCCAGGAATCAATCTTGGTACGAAAGTGGAAAGTGTTCTTTCTTAAAGAGGAAAGAACTCATTCTGTAGTTCGGGCCGAAGAAAGAACAGAAATCCCTTGTTCATTCCTTTTATTGAAGCCTTATATTAGTGAAAACCAAGTGGATGAGCTATACGAGTGTGAAAATGCTGCATCGACATCAATCACAACTCCGCCAATAGCCCCCTTTGCTTGAGGTGGCGTAGTTCGGGTTGGAGAATGCCAAGTTGTTTCGCAACCTAGCCTTGAAACATCAGGAAAGCCCACCTCCGCTAAATCATCGTATGAAAGTGAAAGAGCTGCAAGGTTAGCGTAGTTCGGGAGTGAGTCCGCGTATCACCTAGCTGGGGATTCCTTCTGAGGGTGAGGGAGGAAGACTACTATTTAGGCCGACCACTACAATTGAGCGATAAGCGTGACCATGGCCATGGATGGCTGTAAGACCACCATTGACATTGACTTTTGATTGTTCAAAGAAAGTCGGACTTTCTTTATAGAAGAAGGGCTAATTCGCTCGCTGCTCTATTCTCGACTCAAAATCCATAAAGCACACCGGATCAAGAGACTGTATGTGTCTGATTTATTCACCATCAGCACGGGTCTTCTTCGCACGAGCTCATGAGCTAACCAACTCGTACTTTGGAAGTGGTACAGAGAGGGCTGGAAATAAGCCATAGGGCCTCTCGCATGACCTTTTCCTTTTATTGAAGAAGCTAGGTGAGCAAGAAGCCTTTCCCTTTTTCCCGTGTCCAACGAAGGGGTGAAGCCGACTGCCTGCTCGATGGTCCGAGGTAGAGCACTCAATGGGCTAGGGTGGCCCCATTTCGCTTGGTTGCTGTCTTTCCTTTCGGTTGCATGAAAGCGTACTCAGCGTCCAGTCCAGAAGGACTTCTTTCTTCTGAGCTTCGGATCAAAAGTCGCTTAGGCTCCGCCCACTATAGCATCACTGTCTTGAAGAAGATCGTAGCACTCTAAGGTTTCATTACTTGTTTTGTTACAGTAAGGGAGGTAAAGTTGCTGATTCGTAAGAGTCATTTCTTGCGAAATTTGGAGAGTCTTTAGGTTAGGGTGCTACAACTATATTTTGACTTTCTTACTTATTTCATAGAATAAGGAAAATGGAAGTATAGGATGTCCCCCAAAAACGGTTCCCAGGATGGAAGGGAGCCTCTGATTCAAGCAGGAAATTGCGGGTTTGACGAAGTCCGATCTTTCTTTTGTCACCACGAAGTAGGAGAGCCCCTGGACCTGCCCCAAAGCATAGGACCAATGATTAGACGCCCTGTGTGACCGAACTCCATCGCCCCGAATGAAAACCAACATAGAAACCTCTTCCATCCTTCTTTCTCGAATGGTATTGGATAATCGATGCAAACTGTTAGGAGTAGAACCAGGGGACAGATGGGAAGACCTGCGCCAGCACATGAAAGAGATTCGGATTTCATTCCAGAGACAGGCATAGAACGGCTACAAAGGGCTTCAGCATTTAGCTTGCTCCGGCCCCAAAAATAGGATTTCCCTATTAGCCATATTTGAATCGCATTTCATTGAAATAGCTTTTCGTTTTCGGAAGAGGGACTTTGACTTTGAGCCTTTGATACGAAAGAACCGCCCAACCATCGGATTACTTAGAGACGAAAGCACATTCCGCGAAGCCATGCCTAAGAGAAGAGATTCATTAAAGAAAATGGGGAAAGTGTAGATCGGCTGGATCTGTGGAATCAATCACCGTATATCTATGTCTCTGGACAAAGAGAAATTCGCTGGCTGCAATGCAAACCTTATCCCTTTGGAAGACCCTCGCCACATTCTAGGAAAGAAAGGCTCCCGTTCGTGCCCTGTAAGAAGGAAAGGAAGGCATAGTCGAAAAGACTAGCAGCTTCTCTGTGCAACATTCTATTTGATTAGTGGCTTTATAGTTCTTGAATACTTTAGCGAAGCGGGAAAGCAGGAAAACAATCAAGTAATCAGGAAAGGCAGAAAGTCAAAAAGGCTAAGAGCCTACAGAGCAGAGAGAGCTTCCAACAGCCTATGATTGCAAAGGGAAATTCTTAAAGGCATCAATGCACTAAGCGACGATCCCATAGTGGTTCAGTAATCCGATGCTCTTTCCATGCTTCCTTTTATACAATAATAGTCATATGCCGCAAATCCTATGTTTAAAGCGGCAAGAAGTTTCAAGCTTGAAGGCAGTACGCACAACAGCCAAACTATTGGATTTCGTTCCCCTAGAATGCTCGGTGACATCTTTCCCCCAGGGCTCCCAGACTTGCTAAGACTAGCAGCGCTTACTCGAACAGCGGTTACGCAAAGAACGGATATTGCAAAGAGCGCATTCAATAGCAGCATCCGAGTCATCCCGTACTCCAAAAAAGCAGAGGTGAGGTCCGGAGAGTGGGACGGATCTACCTGGCCAAGGTGCCAATGTAAAGTGGTTCTCCGAAATGTTTCCATATGCTCTACCTGCGGTACCTAACTAGCCTTTCACTACAGCTGTTTCATCAACTACAGCAATATCCGATGTAGCGAATTCTCCCTCTTTCTTCTCTATCTATTCCTACTGTCAGATAGCTAGTAAGTAGTTCTAGCATTTCCTGTTGTGAGAGTAGTTGCATGACATGAGTTGGGGCTCTTGTCCTTCCTCTGTGATTCAAGACAAAGAATATAGGCTAGAGTTGCTTTCCCGAATGAAAAGGGTATAGTGGAATCTCCGAACGAACACTACGAATCTGTATGCTCGTGCTTGGAGGGAAGGCAGGTCCGGTCAGTCCTTCTCCAATTAGCATCTCGCCTGATCGTCTGCTGAGTGAATAGCAGCAAGTGCTAGTTCAAGTCAGTAATCATTTGATGCGCGGGATCTTTACTGTGACGAGTAAGAAAAGAAGGTTGAAGTACTCAAAAAGTGTAAGTGATTCAAATCAGTGAACTGTACTCGTCCAAGCCAGCGGGTAAGGTGAACCAGGCTGGGCAGGTGAACGAACAATTGAAACGAGCGGGCAACATGGCGATTCAATCCACTTTCCAATTGGAAAATGAAATGGAATTCGAATTCCATTTGGAAAGAGAATGGAATTTCATTTTCAACTCTACTCTTTTGAAGAATTCCACTTTTTCAATTCAAGCCGGAACTCAATTTCTCGATTCTTGCTTAGCTGTAGCTCTTTTTCTTGTTTACTGGTTCCCGTCCTCGTCCGTTCTTTCTTCATTCCGAACCTCCTTCCCGTATGGAGCCCCTTTACTCCAACCAAGCGCCCCGTAACTCAATTACTGCCCTTGACTCAGAAACTGGCTGCTGAAAGTCTGTACGCCGTTCGAAAACCTAATCACCCAGTGCTTAAGACAACGAATTAGAAGCGCCTGCCACTTGACAATCCTTGCCTATTGAGCCGTCTTCTTACTCCTCGGCAGAAAAAGACCCACAATGGGCACTTTTATAGAGTCAAAAAGTTCCCTCTTTCTTTTTGCTTTATACTTTATATGAATTGAGACAGGTTCGTTCATTCCCGACAGTGAATAAGCTACTGCTGGTTGAATCCCTATGAATAGGGGTGTGGAGCCATTTTGAGTCTTTCTCGGATTGAAAGCTATTCAGCTTTATTCATCTTTTCGTCCTTTCGCCAACGACTGTTACTTATTGACTCGATCGAGGCTCCTCTTAGCTGACAACAAACTATTCGCTACTGTTGCTAAAGCAGTTGGTTCGTTCAGTTGGTGCTGCTAGCGCTTCATGTTCACAGCGTCGAAGTCTGAAAGCTGACAGGGTGTACGATCGACTCAAACTAGCTCATCAAGTCGTTTCACTTGAGCCATCTTTTCTTTTTGGGAAGAATATATAGGTAGGGGCTTCCTATTGAAATCAAGACACGACTTCTTATCTTAGTACGCCTATTCCTAGCTCGAATGAATGCCGAAACGCAATAAGGCGAGAGTGAAGTGAAGGCTCTAGTTGAGTTGCGCAATCAATCAATAAAGGCGGGTCGCTTGAAAGAAATAAGATGCGTACTCCAGGTTGTTTTTGTTAGCAAGTTCCGTGGCCTAGAAAGTGGCTAGTAAGTAGCTCTCTCCTAATATCTCCTTTCTCGTCGGTCAGTCGGGATACCACTTCTATCTCCGTCTTCGGCCTTGTCTTGCGGCTAGAAACCCCTAGTTTGTGAAAGAAGCTTTAAGAGATAGGGGTTCAGACTAGTTGTCTAAAACCTCTCCCTTCCTTGAACATCAACCCTTGCCTTCGGACAAGTAAAGTAGGCAGTTTCGCTCTGTTAGCTCGGCTTGCCTTGCGATAGTTCTAAATAGAAATCCCCTTTCAGTCGACTTCGTTCCTGCTTTTCCGCTTGATCGAGAGAACTAAGGCCCTCACTTAGTACACCTTTAGGCCGTTAAGGCTAATTACATTTAGGGATCCTGTAGGTATGGAATTGGCTTTAGTGCTCTATTAGGTAAAGTAGGTGCTTTAGTAGCCTACCTCTATATTGACCATCTGACTGCTTTTCCATTTTAGGAGAACAATGAAAAGTGAGGTAAGTGGATTAAGTAAGGTCAGGCAACATAGAATGCCGAGTTAGAAGCTCGAGTTCAACGGCTTGTGGTTGTTAGGGATTCCCCCTGTGGGGTTAGGGAGCCCTATCGAGTAAGTGGGCGGTGCGAATAGACTAGTTGCTAAGTTCTATCTCCGGGTCAGCTAGCTCTTCTGGTAGGTCGGCTTCCAGCTCTTACATCTCTGACCGCTAGGTCAGTCAGGTAGCTGGGATTCCTTAGCTAAAGAGCTAAAGAAAAGAGATTGTCAACTAAAGCACCTACTTAGTTAGGGCAAGGAAGAAGCCAAAGGCGGGCGGGAACGGGCAAGGAAGAAGCCAAAGGCGGGCGGACGGAAGTGGAGTTGCAAACTGCTACTAAGCACATGCTAATAGATGCCCAGGAAACTACTAGACTTTCGCTAGGAGGAACAGAAGAGAGAGAGCTTAGAATCATGCCGGAAGAGAGGTCTGCCAGAGCTATTGCAGTATGGGCAGCAGTGGAGTTGTCAAGAACAGGAAGAGGCAAATCTCCATCTTCGCTGCGAGAGTATGTCTGAGGAATAGGGGGTCGAACAAGCTCAGAGGGAGGTGTGCCACAAAACAAGAAAAAGGGAAAAGCAACCATTTAGAAAAAGGACTGAGCAGGCTCGGAAATGGGCGTCCTTGAGTTCCGAAAGCGAGGGAAGGAAAGGTGGCCGTCAAGTCAAGGGAAAGCGGCGGGAGCCTAGATTGATGCTATATCTTGATATGTCTCAGAATCTAGTGAATCACAGAGATGGAATTTCTTCACATACCTAGATATCGAAAGAAGCTAGCGGATGTACTTTCAAACTTAGCGTCCATTTGTGCGCTCCCTGTCATAATTGAGAAAAAGAAAGCGGCTCATTCCATTATTAAGCGAGAAATCCAGATGGAATTCGTCTTTACCCGAAAGGGAAGTTTTGAGGAGAACCCACATGGGAGCCCTGGGCCTTAATATGATGATTTGACAGAAGAAATAGAGAGATTGGAAAAAGGTGAGAAGCCTGATGAGAGTCTTGTAGCACCCGAATAAGACGACCTAGACGATGGGAAGGTTTTTTGACATCTAGAATGGAATTGAAAAAAGAAAAGCCCACCAACGAGAGAAAGAGTACGTAAGGCGACAGGCTACTCGCTACTTCATGAGAGGAGGAGAACTCTTGAAAAAGACTGTCCGTGGACAAGCAATGAAATCTATTGACAAAGCCCCTCGAATTAGCTATGGAGTTTGAAGTTCTTCTTTTGAGAATTGAATGATGGACGGTTAATAGAAAATCCTTAACAATAAGATTAAGAAAGAAGGCCGACCATAAGTGACTAGCGGCGCCCTCGCTTATATCATAGCTCAACCCATCTGGTTCCATTTGGTCTTCTTTGGCAGCTGCTTCCCACAGAGCTAGGCACAAGGTTTCCACTTTCTCTATTTGTACAGTCAAAGAGAAGATCTCTGGTAAGCAAGAAAGGAAACTGACCGGGTTCACTCTTCCTAAAAAGAATCTTTGTCCTGGCATGTACAGTGGGCAAGACCAGAAAGACTGCTAACACCGGTTAGTTCTTTGCTCTCTATCAATCAATATCAATAAAGGAACTGGCTTGGTTCGCTTGCCTGCTAGCCTTTTCATGAGCCTTGATCCCTTTCCTCACTTACCCTCTGTGAATGGAAAACCAGGAAACTATTTGATTGATTGCCCGGAAGTCAGGATTCTTTCTAGCTCGCAGAATGAATAGGATTGCTTACCGGCTTAGCTCTGCAGAACCAATAGGTTTCGAAAGCAAGCAAGTTCTTCTAGCTGGGACTAGCTAAGGAGCTCATCCCGAGGATGGACGCATCTTTCTTGCTTTGTGGATATATGTATGCGAGGACATGTTCTTTCTTTTATTAGAGTCTTGTATGGCGGGTTCGTGGAACTTCTATCTTAGGTTTCAAGTCTTCGTTCGTTGTTGATGTCTTCCGCCTTGGAAACTTTCCATTCGATCTTCGTCTGCAGTCGGCTCCGGGCATGAATGTGTAGTGTATCTGGATCTGGGACCATTCCCATATTCTCTTAGTCGTAGTACGCCCGATCATTCAGTTGGAGATTGTTGACTAATGAACATAAGGGGTCCCCTTCTATCGATCGAGTGAATGGGGATTCGGGGTTTTCTCTGTTCTTAGGTTCGATCTCTTATAGGGCCAACGCGCCTATTCTAAACCATTCCTTTCTTTTTTTCTAGTGAACCGCCCGAATCCGGGAATGGTGATGTCTCATCATGGCTTACCCTAAATGGCTTTAATGGAACATGCCTAGCCTAGGGCAGAGAGAGGTAAGTTTATCTAGCCCGATAGGCAAAGACCTTAAAGGAAAAGACGATTAGCTTTTCGGTTATCCGATGAAATTCTTTAGTAGAACAGAACATGGAAATTGCATAAAGAGATAAGAGATCAGGAGGACGTAGGTAGATTTTTCATACCACGACGATCCATTTGGATATAACTACGCCTCATTCTCCGAAGATTGAGGAAGAGACCCTTCGCAGTTTCGGTGAGGAGTGGGATGCTGACTATTATGCCTAGCGAAAGTACGAATTGGATGATCGGGCCGAGACAAAACCTAAATGTTCAAAGGTATGGCAGCTGATAGCTAGAAAGAATCCTGACTTCCGGCTCGCGATCTGGGAAGGAAAGGACCGGGAAAAAAGAAAAGAGACGAGACCTTTTCTGTTCTACGATCTCCATTTGACTATCTGTAACGATCTCCCTTTTGAAGGCCTGAACTAAATGACCTTGGGACCCTGAACTAAATGACCTCGGGCTCAGCCGAGTAGTCTCAAAAAAGTAGGACTATGTCAAGAGGATAAAGAGAGATTTATGGACAACATTCTCCTTGCCCCCAGCGTTCAGTTCAGTTAAAAGCCTACTCTTGACTATTCTGCTTTCCTCGAAGAACGAAGAAGCCCTTCCTTTAAAAAGGGAAAAGGCATCCCGTCAAGTTCTCATTCCGATTCTGCTTCCCAGAGCTCGTACTCTTGACTTTCCATCTCCATTTTGAATCGCTTTATTGAATCTTATAAAAGAACTGCTGACTTTTTCTTGACAAAGGAATCAGAAGCATCCATCTCCTTCCCTGTTTGCACCCGACCTCGATTCGGAAGGAAGCAAGAGCAAGCATAGGGTTAGGGACCTACTGATAGAAAAACGGTCCCCTTCTTCAAACTAAGGGGGTTTAAGGTTTGGGCTTTACTAAGACCGCCTAATTACGTCAACGGAAGGCTAAGATAAACTAGGAAAACCTGGATCTCGAATCAATCAATTCCAAAAATGATGGCCCTTTTTCTGAAATCCAATCTTTCTGATAATAGGTTCCTCTAGGTTTTCCCACTGCCTTGTCCAATCATAGGCATTCTGTCTTGGATAGATAAGGCATCGTGATACCCACTTAGTGGAATCATCAATCTCATATATTGACTTCGAAAGCTTAATGTCAATCAGAAAGAGTATTTAAAGAAGTCATTTTCGCTGCACTCTACCACCCTGAGAGAACAAACCTATGGAACCCCAGCTCCATTTTACCAACCTGAGGAAAAAACCTTGGAAATTCGAAAGGGCTCATTCATTTCCGGTCTTTTAGTGCTTCGACCCGAAGCGATAGCTTATAGCTAGTAATGTCACTACTGATGCTTCCTGTGGTCCATCACATCAAACACGCTTGAAATGGCTTTCAAGCCAGCCAGCTAGACGCACTCCAATCTCGAGTCGCAGAAAGCAAATGAAGAAAGAAACTGGATCTTGGAAGGTGTAAATTCAGCTCCTTCTTCCCTGTCAGTACCAAGGGAGAACAAATAGGGCAGTCATCCGTTTTTCTCATTCTTCGCCTTACTATTGGAAGAACTGTGAAATTCATCTCTTTTCGTTAAGACCTACCAGTCAAATAATGTCACTCCGGGAAAATAAGGTTGACTCAGGAGTTCTAGGTCTTTGATAGGAGCGGAGCAGCTCGAACAGAGGCAAAGGCCACCAACGGAAGCGGAAAGACATCGCAGGGAACAAGCAAGCAAGTACTTTCGTTTCCAGGAAGGACACAAAAGCAACTCGACCTGAGGCAGAGTCCAACTAAGAAGATTCGGAGTCATTCAAATCCAACTAAAAAGCAACTTACTGCTATTGATAGAGAAAATCCTCCTAGAAAGAGTTGGAAAAGGTAGACTCGCCATCTCAGAATCAGAAGTCAGGTCTCATTGACAATCAAAGAGAGTTCAATGGCCGATGCTATCTGAAAGTAGGAGTTCTTGAACGCGAAAGCAGAGAAGCAAAAGTCAAGCAAACAAGAAAGAAGAAAAGGAATGACCTTGAAACTCTTGAACCAACGGTTGGGGAAAAGTTAGAGAAGAAAGATAGGATTGAATCGCGCTCTTCCTGTAAAGTGAGCCACAACCGGGATTTCAGAATTCAAATAGAATCAAAATAGAAACATCTTGCCCGTGATTTGAGTGTGCGATCGCGAGGGATGTCAATACGGGAAGACAAATAAGAAATGAAAAGCCTTTTTTCCGCTTTGAAAAAGAAAAACAACCTCTTTCACCTGAACCTCTTGTCACTTTTCTTTTCGATTAGTTGCGGTGGAATCGTCCATTGCGATATATGGAAAAGAATCGATTTGAAAATGCGAGACCCACCAAAAGTCGTCAGATTACGGATGCGATTCCTACTGGTAATGTATGCGAGATTTCCGCCGCCATTGAGCATTCCTCATTACCTATGTCTAATTTCTTTAAGAAAAGTTTGGTTTGATGATCCGGGCTTAGAATTAGAATCGGCTGTCAGTTCTGGAGATGTCATTATGGAACCAGGCCACCAATCTGAGTAACCTTCCTGTGCCTTAATCCTGGATCCTGCTGGTTCCACCTCCACTGCTCCTGCGGTTCTGGACGAGATTCTTGCTGTCCCAGTGGCCATGAATTCGCACAATCCTTCAGCATTCTACTGGAGCAGAGGAAGTCCATATCATACTCCTAAATCCTCAGAGAGAGATCCCCCCTGTGTCCTGGCTGTGGATAACCCTGAGTGGATCCAAAAGCGGAATGCTTCCTGTGCTGAATATCTTACGCCGGGCTGCAGTGATCATGCCCCAATCTTCGTCTTATTCCTGCTGTCAGCTCTGGACCAAAGCCAAAAAAGTACTTTCGCATGTGGTAATCCCACCCCCAATTGATTGATGTAGTGAAGAAAGCTCCCGGTCACTGGAAATCCCATGTTTCTTCATAAAAGAAGAAACTGAAGAAAACCAAACTTGCGCTCCAAGCATGGGATAAGCAATGTTTCGGAAAAGCTGGAGACAGAGTTTAGATATGCAGAAATGAACGAAATTCAAGACTTGCTCCAAATGGATCCCCTCAATGCTCAGCTTGTTGATGAAGAAAAAGAGAGCTGAAATAGAGATTCTCTGAGGTCCTTGCCCAGGAGGTCGAGTCCAATGGCTCCATCTTGGTGATAGCAACAAACGGTTTTTCTACGCCTCCATTCATGCTAGGAGAGCCCAGAATACTATCCGCTGTCTTAGAGACGGGGGATACCACACATCCCATTTTTGATATAAAGAACATAAGAGAGAAATTCTTCTTTCGGGGGACTGACCCTGAGACCAATTCCTCCTTCGAGCCCCTTTTTCTTCAAGAAAATACTGACTCCCGAGGCTAGCTCTTGGCTCACTAGAAAGGTCTCTTTTTAGGAGGTGGAGAGCGTTGTGAAAGAAGCTAAGTCCGAGAAATTAGATAAGGCCCCCGGGCCAAATGGATTCCCCGCTGCCTTCTTCCAGACGTCTTGGGATGTCATTAAGTTTGATGTGTTGGCCGCCTCTTTCGATCAGGAAGACTGATTAAGGAGGCTAATCATACTAGATCTAATCCCCAAGACTGAGACTGCTGATAGGATTGGAACATTTGAGACCCATTTCTCTTTTTCACTTGACTAACAATATCATTTCTATCTTCAATCCTCACTCTGCGCTTGCAGGTTGTCATCCCTGAGATCATCTCCGGAAGCCAATCAGCGTTCATTAAGGGCCGAAGAATCACTGACAACATTCTTTTTGCCAATGAGCTGGTTCGGAACTTTCTTCCTCTGGTGCTGCCAAGGCCTGCCTCAAAGTAGATGCCTACGACAGCGTGAACCGACCATTTCTCTTTCACGCCTTGAAATGTCTTGGGTTTATTGAAACCTGGATCTTGTGGATTAAGGCCTGCATCGGTGACCCCATGGTTTCCATCCTTGTCAACGGGTCCCCCGTCGGATTCTTCCAATCTCAAAGAGGGCTGCGACAGGGAGATCCCCTGGCCCCATATGTTTTTGCTATTATTATGGAGTGGAGGCATTTATTGTTCTTCTGGAAAAGGGTGCATTCAGGAGTATGAAATATGGTCTCAGTATCCAAATTTCCAATTTCATTTTGGCCCTAGTTTTCTCTAAAGGTGATCTTCAGTCCCTGGCTGCCATCCTTAAAGTTTTCCAAGAGTTCAAAGCTCTATCTGGCCTCTCTATCAGCCAAGAAAAAAAGAGTAAGCTTGACTTTCACCAGGCCTGCACTTGTAAAGCCTCTATCTGTCAGAGACTTGGTATCGAAGAAGGCTGCCTCCCCATTAAATACTATTGACTAGCCTTCCAGACTATCTGCAATTTGATGCCGTCCGCTGGTTGATAAAGTCAGATCCAGACTTGAGAGTTGGAAGGCTCGTACTCTGTCTTTCGCCGGGAGGCTTGAGCTGGTCAAGTCTGTTCTCTATAGCCTCCAGACCTATTGGGCTTCGGCTTTCCACCTCCCGCGGTCAATTATTCAAGAGGCAATGAAATTGTTGATGAATTTCCGGGTGCTAATTCAAGTCCAAAGATCCAAACCATTAGCAGGTCTTCTGTCGACCTAAGAATGAAGGAGGGCTTAGCTTGCGCAGGTTACACGACTGGAATGATGCTGCCAAAACAAAAAGCTGCTCTGGTTCCTAATCTGTGATAACACATCTCTATGGGTGAAATGGTGCAGGGCCAAGTATTTCAGCAAGGAAAGCATAACAGAAGTCTCGCCTAAAGCTAAAGACAGTTGGGTCTGGAAAGGTATATTTTCAATCCGAGATAATGTCGCATCTGCTATTCGGCATATTATTGGAAACGGCTAAACCACCAAGCGAGAAAACGGAAAGCGCGCTAGCGCGTGTAGGCCCTCCGCTTGCTCCTTGGTTCCCTCATGGAATTCTTAATCCGCTAGTCTGCCTGATTTGATTTTTGGAGAGGTAACTACAACGTCAGCGTCCTTATTCGGGAAGAGAAATGGCACCGTCCTCATCATAATTCCCCGGATCTTAACGCCCTCTGGCCCCTCATTTCTGCAGTGGAGTTTCCAGCTAATGGTCCCCCGGATAGGGTAGTTTGGACTAAAGAACCCGAAGGCCGATTCTCCTTTAGATCTGCCTGGGATCTGATTAGGACTCATCACCCGTCTGTTCCGTGGTCGAACTTGATTTGGCACAAGGATCGAATCCCGATACATGCTAAAACTGCTTGGAAGTCTCTTATGGACTCACTCAGACCGGCACCGACCTCTGACTGCTCCCTGTGTAAGGCGAAGACCGAAGACATTTCGCATCTTTTTTGCAGATGTCACTACTCTGCCTGGGTTTGGCAAGTCTGCCGCCTCAAACTGGGACTTAAGCTGAAGTCTGATTTTTCCTTGCATCTTGAAGCGGCTCAGCTTGGACAGGTTTTCAAGGGGAGAAGTCAAGTTTTTGCTATCAGTAGAGTTGCTTTCTCGGCTTGCATCTGGCATCTTTTGGGAGAACGCAATAGAAGGATCTTCGAGTGAAGTAAGGGCGTGCTAACGCACTACGGCTTTTCAGCCTCCGTTTGCTCCCTAAAGACCCTTCTTATAGTGAATGATGTTGGTGCCAAAATCAATGCTGGAAATTTGTCTGAGAAGGAAAACCTGAATTCCAAGGATATGATAGATAATTGGGGCTGTCACTTCACTCCTAAAAGCTCCATTGTTAAGACCTGTTTATGGGAAAAGCTCCCTCCTCAATGGCTTAAACTTTACACTGACGGCTTTACATCCAGAAGTTGCTCTGGCATTGGCGGTATCATTAGAAATAAGTGGGGTGACCCTCTTCATTCTTACTCCAAGCAGCTGCCGAAGCAAGACATTTACCTCAACGAATTTTGGTCTATACTTATGGGAATTTTGCATCTTTCTCAGACCTCCGGGTCGAGGAGAATTTGGATTGAAACCGACTCCCAAATTTTGAAAGACTGGATCTCTAAGCTGGTTGATCCCCTGTGACGTGTCATGATTTTTTTCTACTCAAATCTTTGCCAAACTCAATTCCTTTCTTTCTTGAGTGGAGAATATCCCACACTTGGAGAGAGGCCAACCGTGCGGTCCTTGCAAGCGACTTCCCCTCGGTAAATTTGGAAAAAACCCTAATGCATGGGGACCCCCGAATCTCAGGGATATTCTAGCTGAGGACAAGAAAGTGAACTGTCGAAAGGTTTTTTCGCTAGTTCACTCTCTTGTCTAAGGGTGCATGACTAGCTTGCTGTCTTGTCTTTTTTGGCTGTATATTAGTTAGTGTTGTAATGGCCTCGGGCGACTTTTTGATTCTTTCTTTTCCGCCATTAAGAAAATCTTCTCACCGCTTACCTAAAAAAAAAGAATTCGATAGAACTGCAAAACCACCTTTTCAAGATCCACAGCTAGCCAAGGTGGTCATCTCGTTCACACCAAGCAAAAAACCAGAAAAAATAAGCAACAAGAAACAAGGACCAGCAGGGATCGATGAGGATACGGGAAATTCTTGTCTCATTCACTTGCCCCCTGAGATACAAAGGCCTGCCTGCTATGGTGGCGATCCCCCAACATCATGTCCTCCGTGGTGAACGTAATGGCTCCCGCCGTCTCAGCGTAAGCTACCTCACGAGACTTGGAAAGCTTGGCGAAGTCAGTCTGAGACTTTGTTGGATCAACTAACGTGTCTATGAGAGCAGTGCGGAGTTCCGGTGATAGCATCAACGCCTCGTACGTAGACAGTCAAAAGAGCCGGGATCTTCCTAAAATGAGCTAGGACGTTGTCATCCACGCCGCTGCTATTCTTTTTAGGTGGAGTTGGAGCTGGAGCTGGGACATCCGGGGCTACCATAGGCTCCTTTCCTTTATCTTTACTCTTCGATGCTTCAACAATTTCATTGCCTTATCTTTTGCGGGTTCCTGGGAAGACTCAGACTTCTTTCCTTTCTATGTGGAGGGACGAGGACGCAATTGCATATTCAACACCTCAACTGCTTCCTCTACCTCCCTTAAGGGGCTCCATCTGTCCTCCAATAGGAGGTTCCGCGAGAAGCGCATCCTGGGGAGTCACGTCAACGTCATAGGGAAAAAAAGCGATCATCGATAGACCCGCTTCCATCGCTTCTTCAAGACCTATTTCTTCCTCCGTCCCAGCCGTAGCCGAGCAAGTCTTCTTCGCCACCCCCTCCCCTGGTCAATGGCAGTGAGTTGATTGACTAAGGCCTTCCCTTACGATGATGGAATTTCTTCCACCGGCAAGAGTACCTATGTTTGTCTCCTTCTACTTTAATAAAAAGCCTAGTCTCTCGATACTCACTTCTTAGTTAGGAGAGGTGCTTACTGTTGTACTTAACGATGAATACCCCATCCCATTCTTCTTATTTATTCTGAAACCTTACCAATGTTTGGCTTAAGCCGATGTTCCCATTTCCGCAACCTAAACCTAACTAATACTTAGTTGTTTCCATTTCCTCATCTGGTGATAGATCCTCATATTCTTCTGGCTCAAATCCCTTTTTCATATCCAAGGCACGCTCATACCAATAGCTTTAGGTACGCTTTAGTTTGAGATCATTAAAGATATGCACGACCTCGTTTATGTCCATGCTACCATCGCACGTACCTTCAACTATCAACCAGATGAGATAGGACTTTGAAAGGTCAGAGTCAGTCTCCTCTTTTAGGTCGTTTAGCACCAACCAGCTTTCTCCCCGATAAAGCCTTCCTGAGAAACAAAGAAAAAGGTTTGAAGGCTGATCTCTGGGATCAGTGATAGTTCGGAACCAGCAAACTCAGGTTGAAAAGCCGTAGTGCGTTACCACGCCCTTACTTCAGCTGGCTTCGACAGCAGCGAGCTCCGCATCGAAAAGCGAAGCGAGCCGCGCTAGCGCGCTACTCTTCTTTTATGAGCGAGACTCTATCCAGATCTACTGATCTAAAGAACCCCGCGAGCGAACTGAGCGAGCCCTATCGGCAAGGCTTGGAAAAGGTATTGTAAGCACACTTACTTCACTGAACTGATTCACGCAGGTCCAAACCAGCTGAGCTAGCTCATTTTTCCTTTACGAGATGGCTCTTCGGAATGGTTGGAGACCTCCTCTTGGTTGGCGCCGGGCCCGAGGGTGATGGGACTACTTCCTGAAAGAGCGTTTCGTTCAGGCCGGCAGGAGGGCCCCTGATCTATCAATAGAGGGAGCAAAAAACAGGCTTTGCTCCCCTTTTTCAAAATGAAGAAAGAAAGAAGGGTCGAAGTTTAGACCGCTTACAGTAGTTCTATCCATAGAAAAGATCATGAAAGAGGCGATCAGAATGGTACCCGAATCCATTTACGATCCCGAGTTTCCGAACACATCGCACTTCCACTCGGGTCGAGGCTGCCACTCGGCCCCTAAGACGGATCAAAGAAGAGTGGGGGAACCTCTCGCTGGTTTTTGGAATTCGACATCAGGAAGTGTTTTCACACCATCGACCGACATCGATTCATCTCAATCTTTAAGGAAGAGATCGACGATCCCAAGTTCTTTTACGGAACTCAGAAACACGCCGGACGACTCGTAGGAGGTGAGAAGGGCCCTTACTCTGTCCCACACAGTTTACTACTATCGGCCCTACTAGGCAACATCTACCTACACAAGCTCGATTAGGAGATAGGGAGGATCCGACAGAAGCACGAAATTCCTCTTGTTCTGAGAATCAGATCGGTTCTATTAAGGACAGGTTGTCGTATTGATGACCAAGAAAAGTATGGAGAAGAAGCAAGCTTCAACGCTCCCCAAGACAACAGAGCCATCATTGTGGTCCGGGTAAAGAGCACCCAACGCAAAGCGACCTTTCATTCCCTTGTTTCATCGTGGCACACCCCCCCCACAAGCATCCCCCGGCGAAGGGGAGACCAGAAAACGCCTTTCGTTTTCCCCCCTTCAGCGGCCCTTGCCGCCTTCCTTAACGAGCCCTCGAGCCTCCTTTGCGCCGCCTTCCTCATAGAAGCCGCTGGGTTGACCCCGAAGGCCGAATTCTATGGTAGAGAAGGCTTTAATAAGAATTTGGCCATGAGAAACCTTATTAAGTATTGCAAAAGAAGGGGCCTGCTGATAGAGCTAGGCGGGGAGGCGATACTAGTTATCAGGTCAGAGAGAGGCCTGGCCCGTAAGCTGGCCCCCTTAAAAACCCATGACTTATTAATAAGGATTTGTTACACACGATATGCCGACGACTTACTACTGGGAATCGTGGGTGCCGTAGAGCTTCTCATAGAAATACAAAAACGTATCACCCACTTCCTACAATCCGGCCTGAACCTTTGGGTAGGCTCCGCAGGATCAACAACCATAGCTGCACGGAGTACGGTAGAATTCCCCGGTACGGTCATTCGGGAAGTCCCTCCGAGGACGACTCCCATACAATTCTTGCGAGAGCTGGAGAAGCGTCTACGGGTAAAGCACCGTATCCATATAATTGCTTGCCACCTATGCTCCGCCATCCATTCCAAGTTTAGGGACCTAGGTTCTCGTATCCCAATCAAACAGCTGACGAAGGGGATGAGCGGAAGAGGTCGTCTACTGGACGTGGTTCAACTAGCTCCGACTCTTGGAATAGCTGGAGTCAGAAGTCCCCAAGTTAGCGTATTATGGGGGACCGTCAAGCACATCCGGCAAGGATCAAGGGAGATCTCGTTGTTGCATAGCTCAGGTCGGAGCAACGTGCCATCGGACGTTCAACAGGCAGTCTCACGATCGGGCATGAGTGTCCGGAAGTTTTCATTGTATACTCCCACGGGTCGGAAGGCGGCGGGGGAAGGAGGGGGACACTGGGCGGGATCTTTCAGCAGCGAATTCCCCATACAGATAAAGGCGCCTATCAAAAAGATACTCCGAAGGCTTCGGGATCGAGGTCTCATTAGCCGAAGAAGACCCAGGCCAATCCACGTGGCCTCTTTGACGAACGTCAGTGATGGAGACATAGTAAATCGGTCCACGGGCATCGCGATAAGTCTTCTGTCCTACTACAGGTGCTGCGACAACCTTTACCAAGTCCGAACGATTGTCGACCACCAGATCCGCTCGTCCGCTATATTCACCCCAGGCCACAAGCACAAATCTTCGGCGCGGAATATAATCCCAAAGTACCCCAAAGACTCAAATTTGTTCAATCATGAAGGTGGTAAGACCCTTGCAGAGTTCCCAAACAGCATAGAGCTTGGGAAGCTCGAACCCGGTCAAGATCCGAACAACGACGGAGCACTCCACTACATGTTTCAAAAGTCATTTAGTTGCGAATAGGCGTTTACATGAGATTAGTTGAGTAGGCTTGCGTTAGTTGTCTGCTATAAGATAGCTAGTTGTGGGGCTTTCGAAAAAAAAAAAGGCTGAAGGCTCGCTCATGACTTGTATTGTAGTCGGCCCTCCATGCCTCTTTTGTCTTTATAATGCGGAGGCCTTCTTCCTTCATTCATTTTGTGGTAGCTTACGCGCCAGAAAAAGGCCTCCTTCCCGGCCCGGAAGATCGCTTCGCTTCTGGCGACTAGCTTCTACCGCTTCAATCAATGGCTAAAGCTACCTTGAATCAATCAATGAATGAATGATTCATAACCTCCATGGGTTCGAGGACCCGTTGGTCAAAGGAAAGGGGAGGTCCCATTCCAGGACGGAGCCGTATGACGCGAGAGTCTCACGTACGGTTCCTTTGAGAAGGGTGTGATACCACCACCTATCAGGCCCGACGAGCGGTCCACGGAGCTGCATCCCTACTCACCCGGTCCATGCACATCGCTCTCTCCAGGAGGTTGGCCACCTATACTAGATCTTCCCATTTCCAAGAAGATCCCGGGCTCGATCTGGTTTAGTATCAAGGTGATTCTTTTTCCGTTCCTATATATATGGGTCCGTGCAGCATTTCCACGATATCGTTATGATCAATTAATGGGACTTGGCCGGAAAGTGTTCTTGCCTCTATCATTAGCTCGGGTAGTCCCCGTTTCTAGTGTTTCAGTCACCTTTCGATGGCTCCCTTAATGTATGTGCCAGGAAGTTTCTGAAGAAGCGAGCTACTCCCCGAAAATGCCCCGCCCCTAGGTTCGTTTGTCGTTGGGGATTCATTGCTTGTTCTGCGGTTATCAGTAATGTGGCCAGCCTTCAACATTTATAGAATAGGGGCTTTGTGCAATGTTGCTCGCAACACCCTCTCCTCTGTAAGGTAAGCTCGTAGGATTTCTCAAAAACCGGTCCGTGGATTTTTGAAAGAAAGCACGCGTTAGAGGAAATGAAGCAAGCGGCGCGAGCTCCGAGGGCAGGTGGGGTGCACCACCTGAGCGAAGAAAGTCATTCCTTGATGGTACAAAAACGAAAAAAAAGTTGTCAACCTGATTATCCGCTACAGCAAATGCGGATACAACCCTAACCCCGCCGCCTCTCTCTCCGAACTCACTTACCGACATTAGCATTAGGCCAGATGGCTTAGAACATCTCCCAATGGAGATACAACCGCATACACATACCCTCGCTCCATGAAAAAAGGAAAATCAGTCCGGGCTGCTCGTTTTGGGCTTTGCTCGAAGTGGTGGTCACAGAAAAGGCTCAAGTGTACGGCATTCTTTGTCCGTCCAGATCGCGGTACATGTTCGGACTGCTCTGGATTGTAGAGGAACGAATTTCAGGCGACTTTAGATGGGGTGGATTGCTGGATGGATGGTTCAAGGGGAAAAAGGAAGTTGGTTTGTCAATTTCATTCGTATGGCTGATGAAGATGGTTTAAGATAACCATGAGCTCAACTTTTCATTTGTTGGTTTGCTCATCCGACATGGTTGGTTCTGGAGTCGGTTTTGGAAAAGTTCTATTTGGTTTCTTTGTTGAGAATGTTCGCTGTCTGCACACCTTATAAGTCCTGCTGGTTCAGTAATGGATGGGCATCTTTTTTTTTTGAGTCTTTGAGTCCCGTCCGAGAAGGGTAGGCACTGAGAGCTAGGGGCGGGCCCACCTCCCTTGGATTTGAGTACATATTTCTATCCTGTTTCGTGATCAGGTGTTGGCAAACAATTAGTTTGGTTCATATCAATCAAAGGTAGGAAGATCACATTTTGAATCAAATCCAGTTGGAAAAGGTCTGAAGCTAGACATCTCATTGTTTTGATTTTATAGTGTTCTTTTTTTTGATAATCGTACGAAAAAAAAGGCTCGCTCGAAAGAGCTACTGTGTCCTAGTGATCCCAACTCTATAAGGAAAATATGAACCCGAGGATGCCTTTGTTCTAGTCCGTGCCAGTGCTGCTTTTCTCAATAAGCATTCAATGCGCCCAGGAATCTTTGGCTAAGGGAGGACACTCATCTAATTCGTGGAAGGAGTAGGCTTGGCTTATTCGAAAGATATAGTCAAAAAGACTTGCTATATGCGGAGATCCGATCTTGCTTATCTTATGAAATTGCCAATCTCCATAATGCACAGTCGACTCTCCTATCCCTAGCGTATAAGAAGGAGCCCCACTACGCGGTAATGAAGAACCAGTTTCACCAATGGATATAGCGAAAAAATCGAATGGAGAGAACGGTTCGACTGGCATGTTTGACATCTATCTAGCCTGCCCCTTCCAAACAAACCTAACGTAAAGAGGCCTGCCTCTATGGTAGCTCGTCGTATCTATGGTTGAGAAAGACCACCAGCTATTCTTATATGTATCTTTTTGGTATGTGTAGAAGCAGTTGTAGTTATTCAAATGAGATCTATGACCGAGACTTCTAGGATTGGGTGTTGACCTTCTTTCTTTTTTGATAACCTCAGCCTAGAAGAGAAGGAAGTTTGTTTAGTGAATAGGAGAGACCAAGCCGTAGGGCAAGCAGCAAGCTTTGAGGACGAAGGTTCAATTCAGTGCTCATCAGCCAAGTGACCTTCATGACCTTTCCCTGCTCTCTAAAACCGCCGCAATTCCAATCTCCAGGAACATCGTAGAAAGAGAAATGCATTGAGTATTCTTTCTGATCGAGTTTAAAATACGGCTCCCGCCTGCTCTTCCTTTTAGCCAGTTTTAGGTGTTGAAAGTTCTTCCAAAAATATGCTTCACACAACTCGCCCTTCTCATGTTCGCACTCAAATCAGCTTCTATCTGCAGCATCTCCACTTTCTACTCGACTCTTCACAGAGGCCTCATGCTTCTCCTTTATCATGGTAACAGTTCGCAGAGGCGATGCATCCATTCCTTCATTTTGGTTGGTCAGGACTGCTTCAAGAGATGTCTATGCACCGCTATCTTAAAAGACAGGAGATGGTATTCGCTCCACTATACAACCATGTCCTCACTGAAAGGAAGCTACCAATCGTACGCCAAGCCCAATGAATGATATAATTGATGAAGTCGTGAAGACAAGGACGGAGTTGACTGGGCTGTAGTGATCAGAAAAAGACGTGGCAGCTGTGAACTTTCCTGCCGTATCTGAACCTTTCAATCCTTATTTCCGTTTCTCCTATTCTTTTAGGAAGGTGAAGCCTCGGGGAGGAGTCGTGTAGGTCGGCAGCATCCCTGTGTTTTCTGCATACCTTGCTTATGGAAAGGCAGCCTACCCTATACAAACAAGAGAGCTAGATGTCAAATAACTATTCATTTTGGGTATGTGCATAATTTGCTATCACAATCTCTCATATTTTATGTCTAGGGTCTACACGATTCCAAACATCCAAGGGATGCTGATTGGAGAGGCTCGTGAGCCCACTTTCACCATCCATGGTGGTCCTGCTCCCCTTGCCAGTTCCGACTTTGTTTGAAGGCTTCTTGGCAATTTATTTTTCCCTTAACAATGATGTACAGAATTTGAATGTGTGATATGTGTTACCCAATTAATCCTTCATCAGAGTTGACATAGGTTTCAGTAAATGACCTAATAAGTTTCTGTTGTAACATGGGCCAAAGCCTTGATTTCTACATTAAAGAAATATGTTACAGTTAACTAAAACAAGTTATAAAGTATTATCCGTGGTTAAGCCTCATCTAAATTTGGGAAAGAAGATATTACTATCACATATTAACCATCATATTGCTTGTATTTTGCATATTGATTTATTGAACTGGTTTCTTCAGTTTATTAGGTGCACTGTCATGTCAACTAGTATGTTTGAAAATGTGAATTTATGTCCTGGCATTTTCAAATTTATAGTTTATTTTTATTTTTATGAGTATATAATATGAATTCACTGCTTCTTATTTAAACCTCATAAAAACATTTAATCTACATCTTTGTTTTCAATGTGCTGCTTGCAACTCAAACTATTAATTTTCTTTTGTTTTGATGTCTACTTTTAGGTCGACCTTTGCTTTGATCAGCTTGTTTACAAGCTTCATGAGATTATTTTTTCATATTATAAAAGCTTCGCCGCAAGGTACTTACTCCTTCCTACAACATGATGTCACATTGTTAACCAATGGTTTGTTAATCTTTAGTCATTTGCCATATCTCTGTGCAGTTCATTGCTTGATCATTCTTTCCTTGCTACATGTGATGATGCAAACAATTATTCAACTAAACCTATGAGATTCAATGAAATATTCAAGTTGAGGTGGATACAGGTATATTTATTTATTAAAAGTATCTGCACTTCTAAGTGTTTTTTTTTTCAAATAAGATATTGAGTTCTTTGATTCATTATATGATGGACATTCATATGTTTAGGTCTTGGGTAGGATATTGATTTTCTCTTTGATCTTTTTGAGAGCCAGGATCTTTGTGCAGTTGTTGTAAGTTATTTCACTAATTTCAAATTCTTAGAATGCTTATACTGGTCTGGACCTAATTATTTGTTGCTTACAGGAATTACAAAAGATGTTGGATATCTTGAAGCTTACACATCAATTGCTCTCTGAAGATCTTGAATTAGATTCATTTACTATGATGTTGAATGAGATGCAAGAAAATATTTCTCTTGTTTCCTTCTCTAGCTGTCTCTCTTCACAGGTATGATGCTCATTTACTTTAGGTTTCATTTCACAAAAAATCCTTTTTTTCTTCAATATTATGATTTAAGTTTCATTTACTATGATGAATTAAGTTTCTCTTCATAGGTATGATGAATTAGGTTTCATTTACTATGAATTTGATTTATGGAGATAAATCATAAAATTAATAGATATGTGATTTATGAGGATAAATCATAATTCTATTAATTAATAGGGAATTGAATTAAGTTTGATAAACCTCTTTCCTATTGTTTAGGGGATTGGTTTATTTAGAAAACCGGTTTTAGTTTTCGGGGGTTTTTGAGTCATTTTCTTGGCTCCATGATTCATCTGATAAATCGAGATGGAAGCCTACCGTTCATATTGATTTTGGACAGAATATAAACATAAAAATCCTGTGGGTTCATGGTTGAACAGCCTCGAGAATCGAAAAATTCAGCATGTGTTGTTTGAACCGTTTTGGGTGGAAACGTGATCGGATTTGCGCGTTTATGGATTCTATTTATTCCTTTCCTTTTCTTAATAGTTAAGAAGCATGAAAGGAAGATTATGGATGAGCCATATGTGCTTGTGACTGTGCGTAAAATGTGGTTGTAATGATTGCTTGTAAATTTATGAAATTTCAACATTGCAATTTTTAAATAGGGCCTGCGTGCCCCAGCCATTCTCTTGAGAATTCTGATTGTAATTCACTTCTCCCTCTCCTTAAACCTTTCCCCAAGGGTTGTTTGGGGTCTTCTTCTTTTAGATTTGTAAAATTAGAAGTTTAGGGGCAGATTCATAATGAGCACGCTTGCTGCCCCGTTTTGGTGCGCATGCTGAGAGGAGGTGTTCGACGTCATGTTGATGATGACTTGAACCCCGAGAAGGCACTGATGGAACCAACAACCTACAAGGTGGTTTTGGGCAGCGCCTTGGCGAGGTGGAGCTCCCTAAAAACCCTCGGATGATGGCTTTGGTTCGCCCGGTGGCTCGGGTGGAACCCTTAGAACATCCATAATCATCCTTATTTACTTTATGCTTTTATTTATTGCTTTTGCTTCAATTATTGATAGCTTAGATAATTATAATTGCATGAAGAAACCCTCCAATAATTGAGTTTGAATGGTTAAGATATTAAGAATATCGGTCACGCCTTCCATCTTTATGAGGGACAAGTGTGTCTATTTTCACAACGGGTTTGTTGTGCATACACAAGGCCTTTTGTGCTAATAGACACGTTGCACCTCATATGGCACATATTCCTTTTGTGTCTTTGCTACTAGCTTGAACATGACTTACCTTGTTGAGCTACACTCAAGGGTGGTTGTTTTCTCGGTAGGGCATACGAACAATGGGTCCGACTCAACTAGGGCTCCTTGGTTTGTTGTGCACACAAAAGGCCTTGGTTACCCGAGAGGCAAAAACATATGGAAGTCACATAGTGATGTGATCGGTAAATAGTTACCTCCCCGTGGACCTATTAGGGATTGTTGTGTTACATGCGAGACCTAAGTAGGAGAAGTGAGGTTCCATTTTTCCTCTACAAGTAGGCCAAATGGTACTCTTCATCGTTTAAGAATCGAGACAGACGAGAACCCAAAGCACGACCAGGGTAACCAAAGATATTTAAACAACCATCTGATGGTTGAGCTCCCCCGTCGTCGTCCCGTGGAAGATGATTAAGTCTTGTCTTGATGGTTGATTCAAAATACAATGAGCAGAATGTTGAAATTTCTTGAATTATATATGCTTCTGATATGGAACATTCAACTACGGCGATGTTCTTTACTTTTTTCTTCAGACGATTCATGTATCTTTCAAATAAGTACATCCATCGGTATTAAATGGGGCCACCAACTCGTGCCTCGTATGCCAAGTGTATTGGTAGCTGCTCCATCGAGTCAATAAATGCAGGAGGAAAAAATTGCTCCAGCTTGCATATGATTTCAACAATATTATTTTCAAGTGCTGACATATCTTCGACTCGAAGTACATTTGCACAAATGTTTCTGAAAAACATACTTAATTCTGTCAACGAACCCCAAATCTTATCATGTAGATGATCTCGAAATGCGACCGGAAGCAATCTCTGCATGAATACATGACAATCGTGGCTATTCATCCCTGATATTTTACATTCATCGACGTTTACACATTGAGATAAGTTTGAGGCATATCCATCGGGTAATCTGAGTTCTTTGAACCATTGATACACATCTTTCATCTATTGTTTATTTAACACATATGGTGCCTTTGGCTTATGAAGTCGTTCGTTGACCTCTTGCAACTCTAACTCAGGTCTCTTACAAAGTATTTTTACATCATGTCGGGCCTTCACATTATCTTTAGTTTTGCCGGAAATATCCATCACTGTGTTAAAAATATTATCAAACACATTTTTTTCAATGTGCATGACGTCCAAATTATGCCAAATCAGTAATGAACTCCAATACGACAATTCCCAAAAGATACTTTTGTCACCCAGTTATGTGTTTGACCAAAGCTTGAAATTCTTACATTTCGACCAAAAGTAATTTCTGAAAGCAATTGAACACGTGCTAACATCTGTTCGCCACACAACATTGGTGGTGGCTCATCTCTTTGGACTCTACCCTTGATAGATTTGTCACGATTTCTTCGATACTGATGGTTAGATGGTAGGAACCGGCGATGACAATCAAAGAATGAAATTTTCTGACCATTCTCAAGACTGAAGGATTTTGAGTGTTCCATGCAATACAGGCAAGAGAGTCGCCCATGCGTGCTCCAATCAGACAACATGCCATAGGCCGGGAAATCATTGATTGTCCATAATATAGCAACTCGTAAAGTGAAGTTTTGATTCCAGTGACAATCATAAGTGACAAATCCCTCAGCCCACAATGTTTTGAGTTCATCAATTAGGTGACAATCATAAGTGTCAATTTCTTTGCGAGGACCCCTAGGACCTGAAATAATCATCGAAAGATAGATAAATTCATCTTTCATACATATTGAGGGCGGCAAATTATAAACTATTAATAGAACTGGCCATACTGAATACGAAGTTGCCGAATTACCAAATGGATTAAAACCATCTGTGCACAATCCCAACCTTATTGCATGCCAACTTATTGCATGAAAATATCGAAGCACCTTAAAGGGGATATTTTTTTGTCGGACCGATTTCTTCTCCTTGTAACGAGGATGTTCACATACCGGGCATTGCTCTAACTGTGCATTTTTTTTATAATATAAGATGCAGTTATTTGGGCACGCATGTATCTTTTCGTACCCAAGCCCTAATTTCCTCATGTGCATTTTCGTACCCAAGCCGGATACTGGCCACCAAAAAGAAGGCTCTGCTCATTTTGAGCCTTCGCCAGTCAGTGACCGGTTGATGGTCGGTCGACCGACCGTTGACCGCCCTTCGATCGCCCATCGATCGGCCCCATGAAAACAACCCAATTTTGGCTGATTTTTTGCTCGTTGTTCATTTTCGGGTTTCATCTTCCTTAAGTCTTATATAGCATTTCATAACTTTAAAACACAATTGTTTTATAAGGATTACCCTGCATTTGGATTCAATAAAAATATCTAGAAAATCAAAATCCATAAGAATCAAAATCTAACTTTTCAGGTCTAGTACAAATTTCCGAGAATCGAAAATTTCATAATCTCCCGGGTCAAATATGAATCGGTCAAAGGCTTCCAAAAATTCCTTAAAAGTATGTCGTTAACTAGTTTTTACGTAAGGAACAATTTTCGGGACTTTTGGTGCCAAGAAAATGTCTAGGTCATAAAGCCCTCCAAGGAGCTCCCTAGGCTTTGTGAATTTCAAGGTTGTTTTACGTTTTTTTGGGTTTTCATATTTTGGGGTTCGACTTTTAGTTTTGGGGTTTCTTTGCATCATAATAAGGATTTACAACACATGCTAGACACCCTAAATCTAAACTCTATCTTCCTGAAGAATCCCGAGCGACGACGACTGTCCTTGCCGATTTATCAGATTTCTTTAATTTTTCCGATTGGGGACATCATGCGCTAACCGATATGGAACCTAAAAATAATTAATTCTCCATGAAAACATTAGTTCCATGTTTGTTATTATCAAAACTGTTTGCCATAGTTCTGGGCTATGTTGAGTTTTGTTATTTCTTCTCTGATTTTGGCGAGCTGTTGCTCTTCTTCGATGAGATCAAGGTTGGCGTGTCGGATTTCTGAGTTGCTTTGTTCATCGAAGGTGATCTTGTGGAGGCTAGGCTCTGCGATCTCAACAAGTATCATGTCCTCTATTGCATAGATGAGTCGGAAAGGGGTCTCCGAAGTGGAGGATTTGTTGTGTTGTATCTCTAGAGTACTTCAAGTAGTTCTTCGACCTAGTGTCCCTTGACCCGATCTTGTTTCTTTTTCAGTCATGTCAGAATGACCTTGGTGGTTGCTTCAGCCAGATCGATTGTCCATGGGTGTTTTACGTATGGAAAGAGTTGACAGGTGCCAAGGTCCGAGCATAAGTCTCGAATCCGCCGACCCGTGAACTATGTCCCATTGTCACTGACGAGTTCGCGTGGTATTTCATACCTGCAAATGATGTTTTTCCAAACAAATTTTTGGACTTTGTCATTCACAATTGAGGATAGGGGTTCAACCTTTATCCATTTGGTAAAGTAGTCGATCGCTATGACTAGAAACTTAATTTGCCCTGGTGCTAGGGAAAATGGGCCGAGGTGGTCGATGCCCCACTTGTGAAACAACCAACTAGTGTCCGAGCTATGAAGTGGCTCAAGGTGTAGTTGTGAAACCTCAGAGAGTCTTTCGCATTTGTCACATTTTTTGACGTAGAAACTGCAATCCAATTTCATGTTTGGCCAGAAGTAACCAGCCCGAAGGATTTTGGCAGTATGGGACCACCCTCCGATATGTATACCGCATATGCCATCGTGGATGAAAGAAACAGTGCCCTTGAGCCAATCACATACTGATGTGTAGGGAACTATTTTTGGTTAATGAATAATATGAGACAACTTTTCATCATATGCTGCATATATATTTTGTATATATTAGATTGTCATGAACCCCATGAACCCGGGCAATTGATTCCAAGGCCATGATGAGATCATGCCAGTGAAACTTGGAATCCAGATGCCCTTGTTCTAAATGTTACTAGTCGTAGGATCACCGATTAGGGGATTGGTGATTTCGGATAGACTAGTGCACTTGGTACATGCCTTATACGATAAGGGGTAGTTGACCTAACAATTACCTACGAGCCATCATTTAATGTACAAGTGAAGGTGCTCATTAGGGAATAAGTTCACTGAATGGACCTACACGAAGAACACATAATATAATCCTTACTTGAGTGTCGATAGGATGTTCCTCGGGTGATAGTAGGTGCAAGCAATCCTTGGACCTGAGGTTGTCATGGATATCTTGTGAGTGTTGACCCATTGCTTTGGACTTATTCTTACGTGGCCTTCAGTGTCATGTATCAGATACCTCTCGGCATGGGAAAGCACCCATGGAGGTATGTGAGCAACCAATATGGAATCAGTTGTTGGCCTAAGGTTTCAACCTTGGTCATCATCTTGATTTTGATGATAACAAACTTAATCTAATGAGTTTATCAAGTGTTTGATCTCAGGTTGAGGTTATGATATGCACGCGAAGTTCGTTCGGAGAAAAACAAGAATCGACAAAAATGGCTCCGTCATAGATCGAGTAGAAAATATAGAGTTAGAAATAGAATTCATGTAATATGTCTTTAGGTATATATCCCAAACCTAATTGTAATATTATTCAAGTCAAGACTTGGTAATGAAACCCAGAAGCAAAGCGCGCAAGAAGAAAACTCGGAGAAATAGTCTCAACCCATGTTCGGTTGACCGGCCGGTCGACCGAATGTAGCCAAAAATTGGCAGTAGCCAATTCGGTCAACCGATTGGTCGATCAAATGTGGTGAAAAAATTGTAGTAGCCAATTTGATCAACCAGTCGATCGACCAAAGTGCGCCCAAAAGTGGCAGATTACAACGGTCGCTTGGGCGGTCAATTAGTCGGTCGATCGACGATCGATCGGCAAGCGACCGGGTGTCCCAACGAGCAAAAAAATGCCTGTTGGGTGGAGCTGCCGAATGAGGGGTTATAAATACCCCTCACCAGCCCTCTAAGATCCTCTTAACCATTCATTGAAGATCTCCTATAGTATTTTTGAGCCTTCCCAAGTGGATTTCATTGCGCAAGCTTCGACGATCGTTCATCTACTCGAAGCAATCTTTCCACCTCATCTCTGGCTTCTCTTCGAGCTCTACATCTTGATGAGTTGGAGGCTTTAGAGGCTTTGCAATTGAGCTCACTTGTGTGGTTTAATTCTTAGCTCCTTTGTTGTTATTTTTCTTGTTGTTAAACTAGGTTTCCATTGTTAGCTTGCTAGGTGTGCTAGGTTAAACAACTTAGGGTTTCCTTTATAGAATTGTGTTTTGCCTAAGTGAATGGGTGTGAGGCATTCTCAAAGGGTTGAGAAGCGAGTCCTCGGTTGTATTCAAAGGGAAACACATTATCTATAGTAGGCGGTGTTGGCCGAACCACTATAATCTCTTATTTTTGCATTGTCTTGTTTGATTGTTTATAATTGCTTTTCATAATTGCCAACGAATATCATTTAGTCGCACTTAGTTTCGGTTGAAGTTTGAATTGATTTAAAACAAATTGAATTGAAGGTAAAATTAACCCAACACTATTTAACCCCCCCTTCTAGTGTGGGTATTCACTCCACATCAGTTACTTCTACTAAGAGGAGATATTGTCCTATGTGTCCTTGCAAGTGTCGACTCAGGAATCTCTAGCCAGAGTAGATATGAGTGTCGAAAAAAGGTTTTTTGAGATGTCATTATTGAGACAATGACTTGGCAGACATAATATATATGAATCGGTATTAGGATATTGAAAGGAATAGGGCCCTTGAGCCAATTACATGTTGATGTGCTTAGAGGCTATTCAAGGGTAACAAACTTAATAAGGCAATTTTTTCATCATACGTTGCATCTTTACTCATAAAGATGGTGATGAACCCCATGAACCCGGGAAAATGATTCCGAAGCCATGATGAGATCATGCTAGTGAGACATGAAATCGAGATGCCCATGTTCTAAATGTTCCTAGTCGTATGATCACCTATTAGGGGATTGGTGATACCGGATAGACTAGTGCACTTGGTACATACCCTATATGATAAGGGGTAGCTGATCTCACAGTTACCTATGAACCGTCATTAATGTACAAGTGCAGGTGCTCATTAGGGAATGAGTTCACTGAAAGGACCTGCACGAGGAACACAAAATGAAATCGTTACATGAGTGTCAATAGGATGTTCCTCGGGTGATAGTAGGTGCAAGCGGTCCTTTGACCTAAGGTTATTATGGTTACCTTGTGAGTGATGACCCATTGCTTTGGTTCTATCCCTACGTGGCACTCAATGTCATGTGCCGGGTATTACTAGGCATGGAGAAACATTCATGGAGGTAGGTGAGCAACCAACATGGAATCGATAACTGCTAGTAAGAGGAGATAATGTCCAATGTGTCCCACAAGTGTCGACTCAGAAATCTCTGGCCAAAGTAGACATGAAAGTCAGGAAGATGTTTCTGAGATTTCATTATTGAGACAACATCTTGGTGGGTGGAATACATATGAATTGGTATTAGGGTTTGACACTTCTTCCGTACCCTAGCTGACTTTGGGACATTATAATTGAGGGATTTAGTTGCACGTACGGTAACTAATCACCGAAGGGCATTCAATCCTTGTAGATTGAACCTCGCACTATCTGGGTAGTCATCACAGGTTGCTAGACGTCAATCTTGACTTGTGAGTGGAGTCCCTCACGACCACACTAAAGGGGTTTAGTGGAGGCTCGTAAGATTTGAATAGAAGTCATTCTATCAGATCTGACTCTCCTTTATGCACAACTCACTGTTGGCTTAGTGTGGGGCCTAATGGGTCACACACAACAAGCTAATCTCGTAACGGGCTTTATGAGATAGAGTCTGAATGCGGCACTACATGTCTACTAGCATGCGCATGCTGCAACTTGATCACGGATCTCGTTTACGGACATGATAGGAAAGATATTTGCTATAGGAACGAATGCGCCAGGAAAAAGTTCCTTGGTAACCCTAAATTGTAGGGTATCCCTAAACAGTAGGGATTGACACATGATAATATTTTATGTAGTTGATTAAATTTAATTATGATACATTATTTTTGCAGGCAAACTTTGGAATTTTGAATTCCAGGGATAGAGTTTTTAAGGGGCCATGTCTACTCTTGTAGTCGTCGCCCCCTTCTCTATATATAGTGGCCGAACAGCCCATAGGGAGGGGTTGGTTAATTAGTTCTTCATTTTCTAGGTGAAGATTATGGACTTGATTCTTTAGAGGCTTCTTGAAGATAAAGGATCCAAAGAACTCCTCCTCCTCTCCATTGGTGGTCGGCCATCTGCATCCTCCTTCCCCAGTTTTCGCGAAGCCAAATTGAAGGAGTTCACTTCTTCGGTGTGCCGCAATCTTCATCTTCTTGGAGGAGTCCAAGAGGAAAGCGAGGTATCTTCATCTCTTATCTTCCGTTCCGATGTTTTCTCATCCTCTCTCCTTCCCTCTTTGGTGCCTGATTCTTGGTGGAAGGGCCGGCCTTGCCTCGGTGGATTTCGGGATTGAGAGAGCTTCTCCGTTGAGACACAACGAGCCCCAGTGTTCGCTGCCCCTATTGTTGCGAGGTGCTTGGTGTGGATTATCGTTGGAGTACGTGCACGTGTGCGTCTCAAGACGGGGATAAAATCAGCCATACCCACTGCGGTTTGAGGTATATCTTCTCCTTCTTCTCCGATGTTGAATTCCTTAATATTGCTAAAGTAGATCACTATTTTCGGGATGGTTTGAAATTTTTAAATTGTTATTTCCGCTGCATTTCTCATTCATCCCAACAAAGGTATAAGAGCCACCTTTAGCAAATTTTTGGAATTTTTGTTTTGAATTTTTGTCACGTTTACGAACCGTTCGCTCCGTAAATGTCATGCTGCCCGATTTTGGTTTTCGGGGTTTTTTGAGTCGCTTTCTTGGCTCCACGGCTCATGCGATGAATCGAGGTGGAAAACTACTGTCCATATTGATTTTGGAAAGAATTTAAACTCAAATATCCTATGGGTTCATGGTTGAACAACACCGAGAACCGAAAAATTCAGCATGTGTTGTTTGAATTATTTTGGGTGGAAACGTGATCGGATTAGTGCGATTTCAGATTCTGTTTTTTTCTTTCTTTTACATATATGATGTGATACATGAAAGGATGATTATGGATGAGACCTATGTGCATGTGACTGTGTGTAAAACGTAGTTGTGATGATTGCTTGTAAACTTATGAAATTTCAGCATTGTAATTTTTAAATAGGGCCTGCGTACCCCTGCCTTTCTCTTGAGAATTATGGTTGTAATTCACTTCTCCCTCTCTTTAAACCTTTCCCCAAGGGGTTTTTAGGGTCTTCTTTTTTTTTTGTTTGTAAAATTAGAAGTTTAGGGGCAGATTCGCGACGAGCACACTTGCTGCCCCGTTTTGGTGCGTGCACAGAGAGGAAGTCTTAGGGGCCATGTTGATGCGACTTGAACCCCAGGAAGGCACTGATGGAACCGGCAACCTTCAAGATGGTTTTGGGCAGTGCCTTGGCGAGACGAAGCTCCCTAAAATCCCTAGGATGATGGCCTTGGTTCGCCCGGTGGCTCGGGTGAAACCCTTAGAACATCCATAATCATCCTTATTTACTTTATGCTTTTATTTGTTTCTCTTGCTTGAATTGTTGATTGCTTAGATAAATTATAATTGCATGAAGAAACCCTCCAATAATATTGAGTCCGAATGACTACGATATTAAGAATATCGGTCACACCTTCCATCATTATGAGGGACAAGTGTGTCTATTGTCACAACGGGTTTGTTGTGCACACATAAGGTCTTTCGTGCTAATAGACACGTTGCTCCTCATGTGGCACATATCCCTTTTGTGTCTCTGCTACCGGCTTGAACATGACTTACCTTGTTGAGCTACACTCAAGGGTGGTTGTTTTCTCGCTAGGGCATACGATCGATGGGTCCATTCAACTAGGGCTCCTTGGTTTGTTGTGAACACACAATGCCTTGGTTGCCTTAGAGGCAAAAACTTATGGAAGTCACATGGTGATGTGATCGGTAAAGAGTTACCTACCCATGGACTTATTAGGGTTTGTCGTGTTACATGCAAGACCCGACTAGGAGAAGTGGGCAACATGATTAATTAAAAAACCTCAATAAATATGCATGAGAATTGTGTTACCTGAATATCTGCTCATTCATGTCTTTATTTTCTTTGTAGCATATCATGTGACCTTTACCGTCGTTAGATTGCTTCATCAATGAAAATAAATTAACTGGACCATCCTCATTTATGAGAATCTGCCTTACATTCTTGATTCTTTGGGACCGTCGCCACCCCTTGGGGAAGGGGATTACACTATTGAGAAGCTGCAAGAAATTTGGAGTGAAGATAGCACCACTGTTTAATGCATAATGCTGGTATCTATGTCCAATGAGTTGCAAAAGTAGCATGAACATTTAGATACCGAAGCTATCCTTGATCACCTCAAGTTGTTGTATGGTGAGTATATGAGGACAGCTAGGTACAAGCTATCTAAACAACTATTCCGTGCCAAAATGGAGGATAACACTCTTGTTGGGACCCATGTCCTCAAACAGATCAATTTGATTGAGGAGTTAGAGAGGTTGGGGTTCTCCATGAACAGGGAACTAAGTGGGGACTTAGTAGTCCAATCCCTCCCGAATTCGTTTTCACAGTTTGTTGACAACTCCCACATAAACAAGCAGGACATTATTGGCCTAAGGTTTTCAACCTTGGTCTTAATCTCGGTTTTGATGATAACAAACATGAAACTAATGTTTCATTGAGAAATACGTCCAGGTTCTAAGTCGATTAATGCTAGTCGTCCCCGATCAGAAAAATTAGAAAAATCAGAAAAATTGACAAGGGCAATTGTCGATGCTTGGATTTCTTCTGGAAGATAGAGTTTAGGTTTAGGGTGTCTAGATAAATTGTAATTCCTCATGATGATGCAATGAAACCCAAAAACCAAAGCCGAACCCCAAAATAGAAAAACCCACAAAATTAGAAAATACCTTGATATTCACCAAGCCTAGGGAGCTTCTTGGAGGGCTATATGACCTAGACATTTTCGTGGCACCAAAAGTCCCAGTAATTGTTCCTTAGGTAAAAAATAGATAACGAGGTATTTTTAAGGAATTGTTGGAAGCCTTTAGCTTTCCCATATTTGACCCGGGAGATTATAAAATTTTTATTTTTCGGAAATTTGTACTAAACCTCAAAAATTAGATTTTATTCTTAAGGATTTTGACTTTTTAGATATTTTTATTGAATCCAAATGGGGGGTAATCCTTATATAACATTTCTATAAGAGGACCTAGAGAAGACCGAACCCAAAAAATGAAGAAATGAGTAGAAAAATTAGCCAAACCAAGTAGTCTGCCCAATTTCGGTCGACCAGTCGGTCGACCGAATGTTGCCAAAAATTGGCAGTAGGCATGCGGTCGCTTGGTCGGTCGACCGACGATCGATCGAACGATGAAAATGACTAGTTTTCCAGCCGTTGAGTTGGCTATTTCTTGCCAACTCTTCATGACTTATAAATAGAAGCCAAGAGAGCCTTCCTCAGGTGTTGTTGAGCCTATTGAGACACTCCTTACACCATCTAAGCTTTGATGGATCCATCATATTCAAAAACCCTAGCCTTAAACCTTCTTTCTTGAGTTTGCCTTCAAGCTTCATTTGATTCATCATCAAGGCATCCGAACGGACATTAGGGAATGAGTTCACTGAACGGACCTGCATGAGTAACACAAAATGGAATTCTTAAATGAGTGTCAATAGGATGTTCCTCGGGTGATAGTAGGTGCAAGCAGTCCTTGGACCTGAGTTTGTCATAGTTATCTTGTGAGTGATGACCCATTGCTTTGGTTCTATCCCTACGTGGCCCTCAGCTTCACGTACTGGGTACTAGGTGAGCAACCAACATGTAATCGGTTACTCCTAGTGAGGGGAGATAAAGTCTTATGTGTCCTTGTAAGTGTCGACTCGGGAATCTCTGGCCAGAGTAGACATGAAAGTCAATAAGATGTTTCTTACGTTTCATTATTGAGACGACATCTTGGCGGGTGGAATACATATGAATCAGTATTAGGGTTTGACACTTCTACCATACCCTAGCCGACTTCGGGACATTGTAACTAGGGGATTTAGTTTCATAGTAACTAATCACCCAAGGGCGTTTGATCCCTGTATATTGAACCTCATACTATCCGGGTAGTCATGACACGATGGTAGATGTCAACCTTGACTTGTGAGTCGAGTCTCTCATGCCCACACTAAAGGGGTTTAGTGGAGGCTCATAAGATTCCAATAGAAGTCGTTCTATCAGATCCGACTCTCCGTTATGCATAACTCACTGCTGGCTTAGTGTGGGGCCATTGGGTCACACACAACGGGCTAATCTCGTAACGGGCTTTATGAGATAGAGTCCAAATGCAGCATTATATGTCTACTAGCATGGACATGCTTCAACTCGATCACGGATCTCGTTTACGGACATAAAAGGAAATGTGTTTCCTATAGGAACGAATGCGCGAGGAAGGAGTTCCTCGGTAACCCTAATTTGTGGGGCATCCCTCAATTGTAGGGATTGTCACATAATAATATTTTATGTTGTTGATTTAAATTAATTATGAATTAAATATTTAATTAACCATTTGACGGGGATTGTATTTAATTAGGAATTAAATATAATTTGATTTTGAATCAAATATACATGGCGGGAAAATTAGTCTCTAACCATGAGCCTAACCAATTAATTAGGAATTAATTTATTTGGATAAATCCTAATTAATAGGAATTTGTTTTATGGAGATAAATCATAAAATTAATAGATATATGATTTATGAGGATAAATCACAATTCTTTTAAGTAATAGGAATTCAAATTTTTAGGGGGCCGGGTCTACTCTTGTAGCCGCCCATGCCCTCTGTAAATAGGTGGCCTAACCTCCTTCTAGTGGGTTAAGCAAATTGGTTATTCATCTTGGAGAAGATTAAGGTTTGGATTCTTGAGAGGCTTCTTGAAGAGAAAGGCTCCCATGAACTCCTTTTCATCTCCATGGGTGGGTGGCCATCAAGATCCTCCATCCTGGGTTTTGCGAACCCAAATCAAAGCTGTTTTCTTCTTGGGTGTACCGCCTACTTCACCTTCTTGAAGGAGTCCAAGAAGGACATCGAGGTAATCCTTCATCTACCTTCTCATTCCGTTGTTTTCTCATCCCCTTTTCCTCCCTTTTGGTCTCGGTTCTTGGTGGAAGGGTCGGCTTCACCTTGGTGCGTTTTGGGGTTGAGATTGCCTCTCCGTTGAGCCACAACGAGTCCCAATGTTCGATGCCCCTTTGTTGCGAGGAACTTGTTGTGGACTTTCCTTGGATGACGTGCGCGTGTTCATCTTGGAACAGGGATAGGAGCAGCCATACCATCCATAGTATAAGGTATATCTTCTCCTTCTACTCGTAGATTGAATTCCTTAAAGATTGCTAAAGTTGATCGCTGTTTTTGGGATAGTTTGAATTTTCTAAATTGATATTTCAGCTGCATTTTTTATTCCTATCCCAACAGTGGTATCAGAGCCACCTTTAGCAATTTTTTCGGAATTTGTATTGCGCATTATTGTTGCGTTTACGAACAGTTCACTCCCTAAATGTCAGACTGCCTGGTTTTTGTTTTCGGGGGTTCTTGAGTCACTCTCTTGGCTCCACGGTTCGTGCGATGAATCAGGATGGTAGCCTACTGTCCAAACTTGTCTTGGACAGATTTCAAACTCAAGAGCCCAATGGGTTCATGGTAGAACAGCCCCGTAAACTGAAATTTTTAAATATATTGTTTGGACCATTTTGGGTGAAAACGTAACCTAATTAGCGCGTTTTTGAATTCTACTTTTTCCTTTCCTTTTCTTAATTGTTAAGATGCACGAAAGGATGATTATGGATGAGCCCTATGTGCATGTGATTGTGTGTAAAACGCGATTGTGTTGATTGCTTGTAAATTTTTGAAATTTCAGCATTATAACTTTTAAATATGGCTTGCGTACCCCTGCGTTCCTCTTGAGAATTCTGATTGTATTCTTTTTCTCCCTCTCCTTAAACCTTTTCCCAAGGGTTTTTTTGGGTCTTCTTCTTTTAATTTTTGTAAAATTGGATGTTTAGGGGCAGATTCGCGATGAGCACGCTTGCTACCCCATTTTGGTGCGCATGCGGAGAGGAGGTGCTCGGCGCCATGTTGATGATGACTAGAACACCGGGAAGGCACTGATGGAACCGGAAAACTACGAGATGGTTTTGGGCAGCCCCTTGGCGAGATGGAGCTCCTTAGAAACCCTAGGATGATGGCCTTTGTTCGCCCGGTGTCTCGGGTGGAACGCTTAGAACATCCGTAATCATCGTTATTTAGTTTATTCTTTTATTTACTGCTTTTGTTTCAATTGTTGATAGCTTAGATAATTATAATTGCATGAAGAAACCCTCCAATAATATTGAGTCCAAATGGCTAAGATATTAAGAATATTGGTCACGCCTTCCATCGTTATGAGGTACAAGTGTGTCTATTGTCACAACGGTTTGGTTGTGCAAACACAGGGCCTTTTGTGCTAATAGACACGTTGCATCTCATATGGCAGATACCCTTGTGTCTCTACTACTAGCTTGAATGTGACTTACCTTGTTGAGCAAACTCAAGGGTGGTTGTTTTCTCTCTAGGGTATACGAACGATGGGTTCAACTCAACTAGGGCTCCTTGGTTTGTTGTGTAAACAAAAGGCCATGGTAACCCTAGAGGCAAAACTTGGTGGAAGTCACATAACGATGTGATTGGTAAAGAGTTACCTCCCCATCGACCTATCAGGGTTTTGTCGTGTTAAATACGAGACCATAGTAGGAAAAGTGGGGTTCCATCTTCCCCTAAGGAAGTCAACCAAAGAGGGCTTCCCTCTTCCCAACAGGTGGGTCATTTGGGAACCACAAAAATTAGTAGGAGCCATGATTAATCAAAAGACTTTAATAATCATGCATATAAGATATCTGCTCTTTTATGTCTTCTCTTTTCAGTGTATCATATTTTACATGTTATCTTCACCATTGTTGCATTGCATTCTTGATGCTAATAAATTAAGTGGAAAAAATTACATCGATTAGTTGCAAAACCCGAGGATTGTCTTCAATCGGGAGAGACTTTCTTATATTCTTAACAATAGGCCACAGGATACCCCTTCCCAAAGGGCTATCGAGGAAGTGAGAGCCACTTACAAGAAGTGGCAAGATGACAACACTACTGTTCAATGCATTATGCTCGCCTCTATGTCCGATGTGTTGCAACGACAACATGAAAAGATGGATGCTAGGGCCATCCTCTCTCACCTTAAGGAGTTGTATGGTGAAGAGAGCCGAACTGCTACGTTTGAGCTGTCAAAGCAACTCATCCAGGCCATGATGATGGGAGGGACCCCTGTTGAAACCCATGCCCTCAAACTAATCGATTTGATTGAGAGGTTAGAGAAATTAGGCGTAAGCATTGCTAAGGGGCTAAGTCAGCACTTAGCACTCCAATCCCTCCAGGATTCGTTTTCAGAGTTTGATGATAACTTCCACATAAACAAGCTGGTCGACTCGCTTCCCGAATACTACTGAGTCCCACCTTATGAAGGATAAGGACATAGTCTCATTAGTGGGAGATGCCTTTGAGGCAAAGTTACACTCTGTTAAGAACAAAGTGAAAAATAAAGCTGTGAAACCTTTGATTAATATCAAGAAGAAAGGGAAAGTTGTTCCCAATGGCACCTACTACCATTATGCTAAATATGGCCACTAGAAGCGCAACTGCAAGTAGTATTTTGCAAAGATGAAACTGAAGATTGTTTTTAAAATCGTCGCTTCAGGTGCATACGTTATAAGAATAGTTCGTCATTATCTCTACCGAGTATTTGATACCAATCTTCGTCTACAAGATGTTGTAGGATAAAAGAAAAAGTAGAAGACTAGACAAAAGGCAACTACAACCTTCGGGTAGGTAATGACGCAAGAGTTGTAGCTTTAGCTATAGTAACCTATTCTATATGTCTTCTATTCGACAAGATCGTTGATATTGATTTGTTCTAGTGTTAATAAAAGAACATCCTTTTCTTTTGTTCTCTGAACAAGGTTGTGAAAAGTTCTTTAATAGGCAACAGTTGCCACATGTACCATTCTGATGAGTTACATGCGACTGGACCAATTTAAATTGGTTTAATGGTTTTTGAAGTTAATGATAAATAATTTTGACTGAACACACAAAGAGATAAAATTAACCTAACCTACTTATGGCTTTTATGACTTTGGGCGATTATGAATTAAAGTCAGAACTTGAGAAGTGTGTCTCAAGGAGATTTTGGTCGAGTCTCTGTTCACCAGACCCGACGAAAGGCTCGTTGAGTTGATTAGAGTTGGCGTACATAGGTGTATGCAGGCTGATAACAACTCAAGCCAAAAACAGGATACTTCTACGATATGATTAGGCACGGATACACCCACCTGTTTTGGCACAAACCAGATCCCTTTGAATTGTTTAAGGAGTACGAAGGTGAAGTTAAAAAACAAATTAGAAAAGGTATTATAGACCTTCAATTAGATCGAGGCAGAGAATACTTATCCTCTAAGTTTGTGAATTATCTCTAAGACAATAAGATTATCTCTGTATGGACCCCTCTTGACACAATGGTGTGTCTGAAAGGATGAATCACTCCTTAATGGATACGATGTGATCCATACTTAGTTTCGGTTGAAGTTTGAATTGATTTAAAACCAATTGAATTGAAGGTAAAATTAACCCAACACTATTTAACCCCCCCTTCTAGTGTGGGTATTCACTCATTATTGAGATGTCATTATTGAGACGATGACTTGGCAGACATAAGATATATGAATCGGTATTAGGGTTTTGAAAGGAATAGTGCCCTTTAGCCAATTTCATGTTGATGTGCTTAGGGACTATTCAAGGGTAATCAACTTAATGAGGCAATTTTTTCATCATACGCTGCATCTTTACTCATAAAGATTGTGATGAACCCCATGAACCTGAGAAAATGATTCTGAGGCCATGATGAGATCATGCTAGTGAGACATGGAATCGAGATGACCATGTTCTAAATGTTCCTAGTCGTAGGATCACCAATTAGGTGATTGGTGATACTGGATAGACTAGTGCACTTGGTACATGCCCTATACGATAAGGGGTAGTTGATCTCACAGTTACCAATGAACCGTCATTAATGTACAAGTGCAGGTGCTCATTAGGGAATGAGTTCAATGAACGGACCTGCACGAGGAACACAAAATGAAATCGTTACATGAATGTCAATAGGATGTTCCTCGGGTGATGGTAGCTGCAAGTGATCCTTTGACCTAAGATTATTATGGTTACCTTGTGAGTAACGACCCATTGCTTTGGTTCTATCCCTACGTGGCACTCAATGTCATGTGCCAAGTATTACTAGGCATGGAGAAATATTCATGGAGGTAGGTGAGCAACCAACATGGAATCAATAACTGCTAGTAAGAGGAGATAATGTCCTATGTGTCCTTGCAAGTGTTGTCTCAAAAATCTCTGGCCAAAGTAGACATGAAAGTCAAGAAGATGTTTCTGACGTTTCATTATTGAGACGACATCTTGGCGGGTGGAATACATATGAATCGGTATTAGGGTTTGACACTTCTTCCATACCCTAGCCGACTTTGGGACATTGTAACCGAGGGATTTAGTTGCACGTACGGTAACTAATCACCGAAGGGCGATCAATCCTTGTAGATTGAACCTCGCACTATCTGGGTAGTCATCACAGGTTGCTAGACGTCAATCTTGACTTGTGAGTGGAGTCCCTCACGACCATACTAAAGGGGTTTAGTGGAGGCTCGTAAGATTTGAATAGAAGTCGTTCTATCGGATCCGACTCTCCGTTATGCACAACTCACTGTTGGCTTAGTGTGGGGCCCAATGGGTCACACACAACAAGCTAACCTCGTAACGGGCTTTATGATATAGAGTCTGAATGCAGCACTATATGTCTACTAGCATGGACATGCTACAACTTGATCACGGATCTCGTTTACGGACATGATAGGAAAGACATTTGCTATAGGAACGAATGTGGCAGGAAAAAGTTCCTCAGTAACCGTAAATTGTAGGGTATCCCTAAACAGTAGGGATTGGCACATGATAATATTTTATGTAGTTGATTAAATTTAATTATGAATTAAATATTTAATCAACAACTTGGCCGGGAATGTATTTAATTATGAATTAAAAATAATTTGATTTTGAATCAAATATACATGGTGGAAAAATTAGTTTCTAACCATGAGCCTAACCAATTAATTGGGAATTATTATTTTTGGATAAATCCTAATTAATAAGAATTTAATTTATGGAGATAAATCATAAAATTAATAGATATATGATTTATGAGGAAAAATCATAATTCTATTAATTAATAGAAAATCAAATTATTTAGATTAACCTCTTTCCTATTAATTAACCTCTTTCCTATTATTTAGATTAACATAAATTATAGTTTATATTTAATTGGATTTAATTAATTTTGAATTAATTATGAAGGCAATAAAATATAATTTTTTTTTGCAGGCAAACTCTGGAATTTTGAATTCCAGGGAGAGAGTTTTTAGGTGGCCAGGTCTACTCTTGTAGCCGCCACCCCCTTCTCTATATATAGTGGCCGAACACCCCATAGGGAGGGGTTGGTTAATTAGTTCTTCATCTTCTAGGAGAAGATTATAGACTTGATTCTTTAGAGGCTTCTTGAAGATAAAGGATCCAAAGAACTCCTCCTCCTCGAAGGTGTTCTCTTCTTCGGTGTGCCGCAATCTTCATCTTCTTGGAGGAGTCCAAGAGGAAAGCTAGGTATCTTGATCTCTTATCTTTCGTTCCGGTGTTTTCTCATCCTCTCTCCTTCCCTCTTTGGTGCCTGATTCTTGGTGGAAGGGCCGGCCTTGCCTTGGTCGATTTCGGGATTGAGAAAGCTTCTCCGTTGAGCCACAACAAGCCCCAGTGTTCATTGCCCCTATTGTAGCGAGGTGCTTGGTGTGGACTATCATTGGAGGACGTGCACATGTGCATCTCAAGACGGGGATAAGATCAGCCATACCAGCCGCGGTTTGAGGTATATCTTCTCCTTCTTCTCCGATGTTGAATTCCTTAATATTGCTAAAGTAGATCACAACTTTCGGGATGGTTTGAAATTTTTAAATTGTTATTTCTGCTGCATTTCTTATTTTCATCCCAACAAAGGTATAAGAGCCACCTTTAGCAAATTTTTGGAATTTTTGTTTCGCATTTTCTCTCGTTTACGAACCGTTCGCTCCCTAAACGTCAGGCTGCCCAGTTTTGGTTTTCGGGGTTTTTTGAGTCACTTTCTTGGCTCCATGGCTCATGCGATGAATGGAGGTGGAAACCTACTGTCCATATTGATTTTGGACAGAATTTAAACTCAAAAATCCTCTGGGTTCATGGTTGAACAACACCGAGAACCGAAAAATTCAGCATGTGTTGTTTGAACTATTTTGGGTGGAAACGTGATAGGATTAGCGCGATTTCAGATTCTGTTTTTTTCTTTCTTTTTCATATATGATGTGTTGCATGAAAGGATGATTATGGATGAGCCCTATATGCATGTGACTGTGTGTAAAACGTAGTTGTGATGATTGCTTGTAAACTTATGAAATTTCAGCATTGGAATTTTTAAATAAGGCCTGCGTACCCCTGCCTTCCTCTTGAGAATTATGATTGCAATTCACTTCTCCCTCTCCTTAAATCTTTCCCCAAGGGTTTTTTGGGGTCTTCTTATTTATGTTTTGTAAAATTAGAAGTTTAGGGGCAGATTCGCGACGAGCATGCTTGCTGCCCTGTTTTGGTGCGCGCACAGAGAGGAAGTGTTAGGGGCCATGTTGATGCGGCTTGAACCCTAGGAAGGCACTGATGGAACTGGCAAATTTGAAGCAAAACCCTGGAGAATAACATTGAAAATCAAATGGAAAACTTTCTCGGGCACTTGAGAAGGATGAGAGACACTTTATATGATAATGAAACCATATGATGGTATGAGGATACCTTTAAATGGTGGTGCAATAAGCAGGAAATTAAGTGTTCCTAGCTGCGTACTGTAATTGGTAATGTGACGAAGTCTTGTGCTTTGCTACTTACTCTGCCGCATAAGATAACATCAGATAAAGGAGTTTATTATTCAGTGGGAGTTGTTCATGAGGCCGCCATTTCAGCATCGGTATTGTATGACAATACTAGGACTGTTGCTCAAAGTTGAGGAACTAAGATCATGTGGATATTATTGCTTTTCTTAAAAGTCGGTATCACCTCGTCGTTGGAAAGAGGTGATGACTGAAAGACATTGATGTAGATTAAACTGATTACCAATGCAGCAGATTTGATCACCACTGAAACTCGGTATACAGATACTAGGATGATTGGCTAAAGTGCAAGTGGGAGATTGAAAGGAATAGTGCACTCGAGCCAATCACATGTCGATGTGTTTAGGGACTATTCAAGGGTAATCAACTTAATAAGGAAACTTTTTCCTCATATGTTGCATCTTTATTCACAAAGATTGTGATGAACCCCATGAACCCGGGCAAATGATTCTGAGGCCATGATGAGATCATGCCAGTGAGACTTGGAATCCAAATGCTCATGTTCTAAATGTTCCTAGTCGTAGGATCACCAATTAGGGGATCAGTGATTTCGGATAGACTACTGCACTTGGTACATGCCCTATACGATAAGGGGTAGCTAATTTTATAGTTACCTATGAGCCATCATTAATGTATAAGTGCAGGTGCTCATTAGGGAATGAGTTCACTGAACAAACCAGCACGAGGAACACAAAATGGAATCCTTACATGAGTGTCAATTGGATGTTCCTCAGGTGATTGTAGGTGCAAGCAGTCCATGGACTTGAGGTTGTCATGGTTGCCTTGTGAGTGACGACCCATTGCTTTGATTCTATCCCTACATGGCCCTCTGCGTCATGTGCCGGGTCTTACTGAGCATGGGGAAGCATTGATGGAGGTAGGTGAGCAACTAACATGGAATCAGCTACTCTTAGTGAGAGGAGATAATGTCCTATGTGTCCCTGCAATTGTCGATTCGGGAATCTCTGGCCAGTGTAGACATGAAAATCGTGAAGATGTTTTTGACATGTTTTTATTGAGATGATATATTGGTGGGTGGAATACGTATGAATCGGTATTATGGTTTGACACTTTTTTCGTATCCTAGCCGACTTCGACACATTGTAACCGAGGGATTTAGTTGCACGGTAACTAATCACCGAAGGGCGTTCGATCCCTATAGATTGAACCTGACACTATCTGGGTAGTCATGACATGATGCTAGACGTCAATCTTGATTTGTGAGTGGAGTCTCTCACTACCACACTAAAGGGGTTTAGTAGTAGGCTCATAAGATTCGAATATAAGTCGTTCTATCGGATCTAACTCTTCGTTATGCATAACTCACTGCTGGCTTAGTGTGGGGCCCAATGGGTCACACACAATAGGCTAACCTCGTAACGGGCTTTATGAGAAAAAGTCTGAATGCGGCATTATATGTCTACTAGCATGGACATGCTGCAACTCGATCACGGATCTCATTTACGGGCATAATAGGAATAGTATTTCCTATAAGAACGAATGTGCGTGGAAGGAGTTCCTCGATAACCCTAATTTGTAGGGCATTCCTAAATTTTATGTGGTTGATTAAATTTAATTATGAATTAAATATTTAATTAACCACTTGACGGGGATTTTTTTTAATTTTGAATTAAATATAATTTGATTTTGAATCAAATGTACATGGTGGGAAAATTAGTTTTTGACCATGAGCCTAACCAATTAACTAGGAATTAGTTTATTTGTATAAATCCTAATTAATAGGAATTTGATTTATGAGATAAATCATAAAATTAATAGATATATGATTCATCAGAATAAATCATAATTCTAATAATGAATAGGAATTCAGATTATTTAGATAAACCTCTTTCCTATTGTTTAGGGGATTGGTTTATTTAGATAAATATCATTCATGTTAATGGGCTTTTAATTTATGGAGATAAATTAAAGTTTATATTTATTTGGATTAAATTAATTTCGAATTAATTATGAATCCATTAGATATAAATCATTGCATTGGAGCAAACCCCGAAATTTTGAATTATGGTGAGAGATTTTTAAGGGGGGCGGGTCTACTCTTGTAGCCACCCATGCTCTTTATAAATAGGTGGCATAAGTGCCTAACCTCCTTCAAGTGGGTTAAGCAAATAGGTTATTCATCTTGGAGAAGATTAAGGTTTGGATTCTTGAGAGGTTTCTTGAAGAGAAAGGCTCCCATGAACTACTCTTTATCTCCATGGGTGGTCGGCCATCAAGATCCTCCATCCCCGGTTTTGCGAAGCCAAATCGTAGGTGTTTTCTTCTTGGGTGTGCCGTCTACTTCACCTTCTTGGATGAGTTCATGAAGGACAGCGTGGTTATCCTTCATCTACGTTCTCGTTCCGTTGTTTTCTCATCCCCTTTTCCTCCCTTTTGTTGCTCGGTTCTTGGTGGAAGGGTCGGCTTCAATTGGTGCATTTCGGGGTTGAGATTGCCTCTCCGTTGAACCACAACGAGTCCCAATGTTCGCTGCTCCTTTGTTGTGAGGCACTTGGTGTGGACTTTCCTTGGAGGATGTGCGCGTGTGAGTCTTGAAACGGGGATAGGAGCAGCCATACCATCCGCGGTATAAGGTATATCTTCTCCTTCTACTCATAGATTGAATTCCTTAACGATTGCTAAAGTTGATCGCTGTTTTTAGGATAGTTTGAATTTTTTAAATTGCTATTTACGCGACATTTTCTATTCCTATCCCAACATATTCAACACCCCCTTCTTGTTTGGGTATTTGAACAACATTTGGTATTAGAGCAAGGTCGTAGGATTAGATTTAACCATCTACCATACACTTTAGAATGTCTTGCGATATCCAACAAGGTCAAGGGTCCTCTACTCATACTCATGCATTGGAAGATATGCATGAATAGCTTCCTTCAATCACTAGGCATGGATGTATGGAGGATGATCCAAGTAGAGTGTAAGCAACCAACTATGAATATGGATGAGTGGAACCCGGAAGAAATTAGACTCTTTAATGCAAATGCCAAGGCCATCAATGCACTATATTCTGGTCTACTTATTAATGAGTTTAATAGGATTTCTACTTGTAAGTCGGCCTATGAACTTTGGAGTGTCCTAGAGAACACATATGAAGACACTTCACAACTTAAGGAATCTAAGATAAACCTCCTCATGCATGATTATGAAATGTTTAAAATGTTATTGCATGAATCAATTGATGCCATGTATGCTAGATTTCAAAATATTACAAATGGTTTAGCTAACCTTAGTGGAGACATAAAGGAAGAGGAGAAGGTAAGGAAGCTCCTCCGTTTCCTTCCAAAAGCTTGGGAGCCAAAAGTGATTGCAATCATGGAAGCCAAGGATTTGGGCACATTGAAGCTTACCGAGCTTATTGGGTCTCTCATGACCCATGAGATCCACATGATGCAATACAAGGAGGAAGATGCCCCAAAAAGCAAGACCATTGCTTTAAAAGCATCACACCGGGTTGAAGAACCTTCATCGTCTAAGGAAGAGATGGATGATTTTGAAGAAATGGCAATGATGGAAAGAAGGTCCATGAACTTCACAAGGGGCGGCATGAGAAGAGGCAAGGGAGGATATACTTACTACAATAGCAACAAGACCGGACACCTAAAGAAGGATTGCCCACTTCTCAAGATGGCCTCTACCGTACCTCAAACCCCCACAAGAAAGACAAGTACAAGAAGAAGAAGAAGATGTCAATGATGGTTTCATAGGATGAGAGCGAATCTTCTTCAAGTGAAGAAGAGTCCAAAAGTGAGAAGGAAAATCTTTGCCTCATGGCAAATGACAACGAGGTAAAATTTACTTTCGGCGAGCTTTCATTTACACAAGAAGAACTAGAAAATGAATTTGATCAAATGCATGATGAATTCAATGCCATTAGAAAGAAATTTAAAGAACTTAAAAAAGACAACAAATCTTTAGAAATTGAGAATGACAACTTGTTACTTTCATGCAATGCCTTAAGAAAAGAAGTAGATAGCCTTAAGGAAGGAAAGCATGCCTTTGAGATTGTTAAAGAAAGTTTAGAAAATGACGATAAAAAGTTAGAAAATGCGAACAAGTTCTTGAGTGATCAAGTAGAGCACTTGAATGATAGCGTGCTTAACTTAAAAAAAGAATTATGCATGCTAAATGAAAAAATGACAACCTTACAAAATGTCTTGCCTAAGGTTGTAAATGCTAGAAAAACCACAAACAATCATGCTCAAGCACAGTTCTATTCTAACACACATAGCACAAGAAAATTTAATGGAAGTTGTTTTTCATGTGGTATTTTTGGCCATATGGCTAGAGATTGTGGACTTTAGAGGAACCCCCATGCTAGATTCACTTGAGTTCCTAAGATGACTAACAATCAAGGACCCAAGAAGAATTTGGGTACCTAAAGTTGAATCTTATCCTTTTGTAGATGGACAGCCATCCTCAAGCAAATAGACGCACATGGATATTGGATAGCGGTTGCTCAAAGCACATGACGGGTGATATCAATGAGGAAACACATCATGAAGATCCTTCATCCTCATCTTTACCTCAAGTTGGAGAAGAAAAAGAGGAAGCTCTACCACCTCTCCCTAAAGGATACCGGTTGATAAGAGATCATCCAATTGATCAAGTCATTGGAGAACCATCAACGGGACTGGTAACTTGTTCTAAACTCAAAAATGTTTGTCAGTATGTAGCTTTCATATCTCAAGTAGAGCCTAAAAATATTAAGGAAGCCATAGAAGATGAGTTTTGGGTGATTGCCATGCAAGAGGAACTAAATCAATTTGTAAGGAATGATGTTTGGGATTTAGTTCCTAGACCTAGTGAACAATCCGTAATTGGGACTAAATGGGTTATAGAAACAAATTAGATGAAGATGGTTTAGTCATTAGAAACAAAGCTAGGTTAGTGGCCCAAGGGGATAATCAAGTGGAAGGAATATATTATAATGAAACCTATGCTCCCGTAGCTAGATTAGAAGCAATTCGAATGCTTTTAGCTTATGCAAGTTTCAAAGGATTTAAACTTTTTCAAATGGATGTCAAAAGTGCATTTTTGAATTGTTTTATTGATGATGAAGTTTATGTTGAACAAACCCGCGGTTTTGTGCACAAGGCGGCTAGTTGTTACCGAAGCGGAGTAAATCACCGCGGCTAGTTGTTGTGCACAAGTCATTTGGATGAAGCAAACCCTTTTAGATTATAGACTTAGTTTTTCATGCATACCTACACATTGTGATAACACTAGTGCCATTAACTTAACCAAGAATCCGGTTTTACACTCTAGGACTAAACATATTGATCTAAGGCATCATTTTCTTAGAGACAATGTAGCTAAGGGTAATATATCCATAGAATTTGTATCCACCGATAAACAACTTGCCGACATATTTACAAAACCCTTGAATGAAGAGAGCTTTACAAACTTAAGGATGGAATTAGGGATTTGTAATTTGCCATATGCTTAAGTTTTCAAAATTTTCAAGCCTTTTGAAAAAAATAGTTTTTATATCGTATCATCACACTTATGTAATGCCTTGTAGTGGAGCTTAGCGACTTATCAATGTTTGCCTTCAATAGGCTTACGTTGGTAGGAAGGACTATAGTGGTCAATGTTACGTGGTTTTTTGGTTTTCTCTGTTTTCTTGATGAAACTCATTGATAGTACCATGGTTCTTGCTCTTTTTGATTGATGTCAAATGGGGGAGAAAAGAGTTGGTCAAATTCGCTTTAATGATGCATATAGAGAGGGGGGTTATAAGTTTGATATGCATATTGATAGGGGGAGCATATGTTAATTTATACTTAAAATTGATAAATTTCATATTTTGTTTTTCATCATCAAAAAGGGGGAGATTGTTGGCCCAAGGGTTGCCCCTAGTCTTCGATCTCTATTTTGATGATAACAAACATGAAACTAATGCATTTGAGTAGTTTTGAGTTAATGTTGACTTTGCGATACGCATGCAAACTTCGTTCGGAGAAATATCAAAAAATGTGAAAATCAGCTCCGAGGATGATCGTATAGAAAATCTAGGGTTAGATATAGAAATCATGTAATATGACCCTAGGAGTATATCCCAAACTTGTTTGTAATGTAATCCAAGCTTAAACTCGGAAACGAAACCCGAAATCGGAGCTCACCGAAAAAGATCAGCAAGGAAAGGCTGATTCCCAGGTCATGTCGCAGAGTCAGTTGACCGAACCTGGCCTGGAATATATCAACAGAAAGGTTTGCGGTCACAGTAGCGATCGACCGGAGTGTGCCCAAAAGTGGCAGAAGGCTCCGGTTGCTCGGGCGGTCGATCAGTCGGTTGATCGACCTTTGACCGACCAAGCAACCAGGCGACATCAACGGGCAGAAGAATGCCCGTTGAGTGTCATAGCTGAGCGAGGGGTTATAAATACCCCTCACCTACCTTCTTTAAGTGCTCTTAACTATTCATTGAAGCTTTCTAAGAGAGATTTGTGCCTTCTAAGCTTGATTTCCACGTGCTTGCTTCACCGAACGTTCATCCAACCGAAGCGCTCTTCTCGCTTTGCCTCCGGCTTCAATTCGATCTCAACAACTTGAGGAGTTGGAGGAATTGAAGGCTTTGCAGGGAGCTCATTTGTGTGGTTTAATCTTTAGTTCCTTTTGTTGTTGTTTTACTTGTTATTAAACTCGATTCTTATTGTTAGCTCGGTAAGTGTGCTAGGTTAAACACCTTAGGGCTTCCTTTATAGACTTGTGTTTTGCCTAGGTGAATAGGTTTGAGGCATTTTCAAAGGGTTGTGAAGCGAGTCCTCAGTTGTATTCAAAGGGAAACACATTATCTATAAAGGAGTTGGTTAGAAATCCTTGGTGTGGAGCCAAGGTAAAGGAGTAGGAGGTTGGCCGAACCACTATAATTATTTACGTTTGTATTGCCTTGTTTGATTTCTACTACTTGCTATTCATACTTGTCAAAACATCTCATTTAGTAGCACTTAGTTTCATTTAGTAGCACTTAGTTTTGGTTTCATTCGGAATTGAATTAAAAGAAATCGAATTGAACGTAAAATTAACCCAACACTATTCACCCCCAATTATAGTGTGGGTATTTGAACAACAAGGCTCAGCAGAGTGTAGAGTCAGTTGCTTAGTTATAGAGCATTGCGGTCTGGAACACTATCAGGTGTTGGGCGGGGTCGTCAGTGTCGGTGTATGGCGTCAGAGTGTTGGGCAACTTGCTACTCAGTGGAAGGGGGTTGTCATGATGTGGTCGACTAAGGGCCTCGTGTCAAGAGCGGGAACAACTTCGGCCTTTTAGGTTCAGGGGTCTCTGTTTTTCTCTGAGCGAGGAGAGTTGGTGGCTTCACGGTGGATCGGGCCTCATTTTTCTCGGCCGGGTGTTGTCTCCAGGTTATGGGTAGCAATCGTGGTTAGATGGAGGCTATCCATGAGATCGCGTTGGCGTCTTGCCTTGGGCTCTCAATTGTCTGATTTCAACTTCCAAGTCACCTATTCGATAATAAGGATCTTCAAGAGAGGGATGGGCCGGTACTGGAGCGTCGCTCCTCGCTGTTTCAACATTACCAGGTTGCAGTCGATTGCTGCCATTGGGTTGTGGTCGTTGATATGCAAGACAGTCGCTTGACTCTGGATTCCAGCCATTTGTGGGGAGGTAAGCTTTACTCGGCCCCACGATTGCCGCCAGATGTTCTTGCCTAAGAGTTGGGGTCTTTCGGTCCGGTCTGATGTATCTTTGTGTCTGGTTCAACACCCGCAGGGAGGGGGGATCTGTAAAAGACGTTCCAACGCCCAAGTTAGGGTTAACTGGGTGCGCCGCGTCTATATATATTGTTGGTGGAGATGATCATGCTACCCGGTAATCTTGTTAGGATTGTTGCCCATAATGGGTCGAGGCCAATTTCTGGGTGGGACTGCGTGGTTTGGTTTGGAGTGAATGGTGGGGCACTGCTGGGTCTAATTTGACCAGGCTCATTAGTTTGAGTCCAGTCCAATATATTATTATAGTTTGACTTGAGCTGATATTTTTTTGTATTACAATATATGATAGCTTCGAATTTATTATTGGAGATATCTAGAATTTTATAAAAGTTTGTTGGCCATTTAATAAATAGGTTGTTGGTAATCATACTTCTAATTATTTTACCAATCTTGATATGATTAAAATATATAAAAACTATGCATTTCATGGGTAATGTACTAATTTATTTGCAACTTAGAGCATTTTACATCATATTCACCTATCGAGAAGCTTACAACGTTTGCAATCACAAATAAATTGTGAATAGAATACAATGTGTAATTTACAGGGATAAACAAACAGACTAAAAAATTACTAGCCATATCATGTTTACGCAACCGGAGAAGTTAACAAATTATCTATAAAGGATAATAAATTTTAAAGACATCAAATATCTACATCTAGCTTTACATAACATAAAATCTAGATTAATTGTTTTGAAAGATGGTTAGCGATGATTCTATGAGCTGCCTTAGTAAAGTGCAACCCATCCCAACTCACATAACTTGATGGATCACCGCACAATTTAACTGTTTGCTGACCACAATCGACTTTGGAAATGTATTGATATAGCCCACCGTCTCTACAACATTGAACCAAAGTTGACTTAAAACCTACACCAATTCATCTCATAAAAAATTTAATTAAAGAACCAAAATAACTAAAGAATTTATTGAAAAACTATGTATAGTACTAGGTGCAAGGGATTATTATTTAGCATTAACTTGTAATACATATAAGAATTCAACTCACCAAATTGTATGGGATTTGCATATACAGCCATCAGAGCCTCGTAGTAATCAGCAAACAAAATCTTGGCTTGAGGATGAGCTATGCGAAACTCATGAAGCTTTCGCAATAGTATGAAATTATGATGTTTCACAAAATCATTTACCTTGTCGTTGCAGCCTGTTATAGGATCGATCTCAAAAGACTTTTCTTCTTTAAGCACATTTTGATGGCTCACAAAATCATTCTCCTCGTTGAAGTCAGTTATAGGACTAGGTAGTGCATCTCTACCCTCGGGATAAAAGTCCGTGTTGTATAAAGGCGTACATCCCAATGGAAAAATTCCTATAACCATTATTGTCTTTGCCCTATATTGGATGAAATCCTATGCAAGAATAAAATATAAGGAGTATTAATATATTTATTTAACATCATATATAAGTATATAAATAGGTGGAGTAATAATGTATATACATTCACTACCAATCCAATTGTATCCACTACTTAGGGGACATAAGGTCGTAGAAGATCTCTATCTTTTTGGCCACCTAATAGAAGGTGTAGGTAACTATAGTCGTTCACCCCCAACTCGCCAACTAGGAATAGTGTTGTGTTGCTTGAGATGTTAACATGAGTATCTGTCAAATTTACATATATAATGAAATGGTTAAATAGGTTTAATCGAACATTGATTCTCTTATAGGGATAATAGAAAGAAGTTAACTAATAGGGAGCATGAAACATACTATTTGTCAACAAGCACGAGCTTGAGAATTCATGGAACCATTGAAGCTCTTTGCTCAAGGAGTCCAACTCAAGCGAATCATTATAGCCCATATGCCTAAAGAAGTCAGTGTTGAGTGCCCTAGCTCCCCCTAGTGCAAAGTTAACACCATGTTCAAAGCCCTCGCAGCTATTTTTGCTTGGATAGTATGGTGGCACAAGCGGCAACCCTAGCTCTTGTGCTATATATGATACAAATGCATTATCTCATGCATGCAAACCAAATGTCAAATTTATACAATAGGCTTAATTATATTTATAACATATAAAGAGAAAATTATATGTGAAGTGATGTGAGAGAGACCAATGAAATCGATAACAAGTCTTCGATCAGAGGTGCGACCGCTGGGATGATGGAAATACGTTTGACCCAATTGAAGAGGCATTAGTCTCTTTCTCGACCATACATGGAGAATATGTTTCCAGTGTCCGTGAGAGAGTCACCAAAACTGACAATGGGTCCAACTCAACTAGGGCTCATTGGTTTGATGTGCACACGCCGATAATATTGAGTCCGAATGGCTAAGATATTAAGAATATCGGTCACGCCTTCCATCGTTATGACGGACAAGTGTGTCTATTGTCACAACGGGTTTGTTGTGCACACACAAGGCCTTTTGTGCTTATAGATACATTACACCTCATATGACACATATCCCTCTTGTGTCTCTTCTACCAGATTGATCATGACTTACCTTGTTGAGCTACACTCAAGGGTGGTTGTTTTCTTGCTAGGGCATATGAACGATGGGTCTGACTCAACTAGGGCTCCTTGGTTTGTTGTGCACACACAAGGCCCTGGTTGCCCTAAAGGCAAAAACATATGGAAGTCACATAGTGATGTGATCGGTAAAAAGTTACCTACCCATGGACCGATTAGGTTTTGTCGTGTTACATACAAGACCTGAGTAGGAGAAGTGTCACACCCCAACTTACGGTCGCGTGACCGGCCAGGGTCCATGTCCTACCCTGAAGCCTACTACATACACTGACTAATAGAAACATAAACACATAATGAAAACAACGATGCAGCTTTATTCAAATCTTTAAAGAAGTTTCACAATTTTACTTTAAAACATGAAAAGTTTCGAAACATCAATCACCATAGGAAACAACTGAAGTTTAAAACCAAGTACATGTTTTTGAATAGACAATCTCAGACAATCACCACAGACAATCACCATAAGAAAGAACTACCCTAGACCTCTAGACTATAACTAGTGGACGCTGCTATGAGATCTACGCCACCTTTGTACCTTGTTTCTATCCTACCCTAACCTTGCCATTGATCAATTCACGCAACCCTTGCTCGGCCGAACCATGGACAAGAGGTCCCTTTTTCTTTGGCCGAGCCTACAAAGCTTAAAGAGGTTTACTATACATCAATTTCAGCAATTAAACTATACATCCACTCGACTTAGGTTCAAAATTGATCAAAAAGGGGTTTACTTCCGTCGAGGGAATTAGGGAAAATTTCGGCATGACCTTTCCCCTTTACCCTCTACTCGACAGCCTCTAAAACCTCAAGATCCGAAGAAGACTGCGGTAGATCCGACAGAACAATAATTAAAATAGCGATACAAGATCAATCTACCAAGAAATGATGAAAACTCGCGAGTAAAACTTCTCCGAACAGTCCTAGGGGTTCGGCCACACGCCTCCCCCAATCCACAAGGGGAAAACAACCACTCACCTTGCTTAAGGAAGAAGAAGGGATGGTCGTTGGCGATCTTGAACCTTCGGACGACGACACGATCTCCGGCACCGACCAAGATCTCCTCCTCCCTCTCTCTTGCTCGGGTTGCGTGCGGCTCCAAGATGAGCTGCACGGCTCATGATGAGGGATTTTATTCCCTCATCCGCTAATGACCCATATGCCCCTCTAAATGACTTAGCCTCTAGTCGACTCGATCCGAGTCCGATTCAGGCTCCAATTCGATCCGCATACACTATTTAAACTCGACTCAATATATAGGACATCTAATGCTGAATAAGGAAATAACCATCTACCTATTTAAACTTCATAAGCCAAGTTATACCTTTTCTACTCGAGGCGATTCCGTGGCTCGGCTCGACTAACACCTGATTTTGGTATGCTGCACCAAAAATAGATTTTTATATTAGGAAAGTTTCGGGTCTTACAACCTTACCCCCTCAAAGGAAATTTGTCCTTGAATTTAGATGAATTACAAAGACTTACCGATTCTCCGAACAAGGAAGGGTAGCGTACTCTGATGTCTCGCTCTACCTCCCAAGTGGATTATTGTCTGGAGTGGTGCTCCCATCTAAATTTCACCAAGGAAATTTCCTTGGACCTTAGCCTCCTGATCTGTCGGTCAAGTATCTCTACTGGCTTCTCCTCATACGAGACCGTCGTGCCCACCTCAACTACAGTCGGCTCGATCAGGTGGGACTCATCCCTCACATATCTCTGAAGCATGGACACATGAAAAACTGGGTGAACTCTGCTCAGGCTAGGAGGCAAAGCCAATTCGTAAGCTACCGTGCCTCTCCGCTTGAGAATAGGGAAAGGCCCAATGAACCTAGGGCTCAACTTTCCCTTCTTCCCAAACCGGACTACCCCTTTCATGGGGGAAACCTTCAGGAAGAGCAAGTCGGCCTCAGCGAACTCTAACTCTCTGCCCTTCTATCGACATACATTTTTTGACAACTCTGGGCCGCCAGCAATCTTTATTTTATAATTTTCACCTTCTTTACCACTTCCTCAACCAGATCAGGAACCACCATGAGTGACTCTCCAAACTCAAACCAGCCCATAGGAGACCTGCAACGCCGCCCATACAAGCCCTCGAAAGGAGCCATGCCAATGCTACTGTGATAGCTATTGTTCTAGGGGAACTCGATCAATGGCAGGTGCTCCTCCCAACCATCGGCCATATCCAGGACACATGCCCTCAGCATATCCTCCAAGGTTTGGATGGTCCTCTCTGACTGTCCGTCTGTCTGTAGATGGAAAGTCGTGCTGAAACACACTTGAGTACCCAAGGCCTCTTGGAAGGATTGCCAGAACCGAGTCGTGAATTGGGTACCTCAATCTAATATGATCATCATTGGGGTACCATGATAAGCCACTATCTTGTCTAAAAATAGTCTGGCGTACTGCTTCATAAAAAAGGTAGTTCTTACTGGTATGAAGTGTGCGGGCTTGGTTAACTTATCCACTACCACCCAAATGGAGTCAAAGCTACCTTTTGACTTAGGCAACCCGATCACTAGATCCATGGTGATTTTCTCTCACTTCCACTCAGGCACCTCGAGGTTCTGCAGCAGCCCCGCGGGCTTCAGGTGTTCGGCCTTCACCTGCTGGCAAACCAGACATTTGGATACAAACTCTGCTACCTTTCTTTTCATGCCCTTCCACCAGTAGTGCTACCTTAAATCTCGGTATATTTTGGTGGCTCTCGGATTCATCGTATAAGTGGAATGATGACCCAGCTCCAGGACTTGCCTGCGCACCTCTGCCCTATCCGGCACCACGATTCAGTCTTTGAACCTTAGCACCCCCTCTGAGTCCAACCTGAATCCATTCTCTGCATCACCTCTTTGCACCAAGTCCTTCGTCGGCGCACAAAAGGCGTCCTCTCCCTGCGCGGAACGTAACATATCCACCAGTGTGGATTGTACCCGCGGGTGTGCCACCAAGGTACCTAAAGCTGACATAGTTAGGGTTGCACCCCCATCTATGCATAGCGCCATATCTCGAGCTAAAGGCCTTCACTTGATTTCCAAATAAGCCTAACTGCCCATGGATTTTCTGCTTAAAGCATCTGCTACCACATTGGCTTTCCCCGGATGGTACATAATGGTGCAATCATAATCCTTTAGGAGCTCCAGCCACCTCCTCTATCTGAGGTTCAGTTCCTTTTGGGTAAGCAAGTACTGGAGGCTCTTGTGATCCGTATAGATCTCGCAAGTCTCCCCATACAGATAGTGCCACTAGAGCTTTAGTACAAAAACTACCGCCGCTAGCTAGATCTAGGTCGTACGTCGGGTAGTTCTTTTCATGAACTTCTAGCTGGCGCATAGGCTATAACTTGGCCAAACTGCATCAGAACGTAGCCTAGGCCAACCCGAGAGGCATCACAATAGACTACAAGCCCTCCTAAGCTGGAAGGTACGGCCAACACGAGTGCCGACGTCAAGCATTCCTTGAGCTTTTGAAAGCTCGCCTCACACTTGTCGTCCCAATCAAATTTGACCTTTTTATGAGTCAACCGAGTCAAAGGGGCTGCAATCCTGGAGAAAGCTGCGGATCTCAGACATCCGGTAAGTACCCGACCAACCCAAGAAAGCTGCGGATCTCAGACACGCTGGTTGGCCGTCTCCAGTTCTGCACAGCCTCCACCTTTGAGGGATCCACCATTATCCCTTCCTTGGACACTACATGGCCCAGGAACCCTACACTTTCTAACCAGAATTCACATTTGGAAAATTTAGCGAACAACCGGTGTTCTCTGAGGGTTTCCAGGACCATCCTCAAGTGTTCTGAGTGCTCCTCCTCACTCTTGGAGTATACGAAGATGTCGTCAATGAAGACGATCACAAAACTGTCTAGGTACTCCTTGAATACCCGGTTCATCAGATCCATGAAAGCAGCAGGTGCATTGGTTAGACCAAAGGATATCACTAGAAACTCGTAGTGACCATAGCGAGTCCTGAAGGCGGTCTTAGGCACATCGCAGTCCCGAATTCTCAGCTGATGATATCCTAACCTCAAGTCTATCTTAGAAAACCATCGTGCCCCCTGCAGCTGGTCAACCAAATTGTCTATCCTCGGCAATGGGTAACGATTCTTGATTGTCACTTTATTCAGTTGCCGATGGTCGATGCACATGCGCATAGACCCATCCTTCTTCTTCACGAAAAGCACCGGAGCACCCCATGGTGACACGCTCGGCCGGATGAAGCCCAGGTCTAGCATTTTTTGCAACTGCACCTTTAACTCCCTGAGTTCGGCCGGCGCCATCCTATAGGGCGGAATAGAGATCGACTTCACCCCCTGGCTGCAGATCAATGCAGAAATCAATCTCTCTTCTGGGCGACAATCTGGACAACTCCTCGGGAAACACATCGGGAACTCACAGACTACCTGAGTTCTACTGACATCCCTTGTCGCCCCCCTTCTTCCTCGGCCATGGATACAAAGGCCAGGAAGGACTGGCAGCCGCCCTGAAGCAGTTTACGAGCTTTAAGGGTTGAGATGACCCCAATCTGCTCGCACCTTCCTTCTCCTTGAAATGTGAATTGCAGCAAACCGGGTTCACTAAACACAATTGTCTTAGCTCTATAATCCAGCAACGTAAAGTGCTCCGCCAGCCAATCCATGCCGAGAATGACGTTGAGCTCAAGCATGGGCAGGAGTGTTAAATACTTGACAAAGTAGAATACAGGAGAAGAAGTAAAGTGGAATACTTGACAAAAGACAACAATGACATTGGGGAAGGCGATAGGTGCAAGACTTGCAGCCTTAGCCGTAGGAACCTATTGTATTAGTCTGTTATTTGGCAAAGACCATTGAATTGTATAATTGATTTGCTCAAGTGTTAACAAAAGAACATCTTTTTGTTTGTTATCTAAACAAGGTTGTGAAAAGTTCTTTTCAAGGCAATAGTTGCCTCATGAACCATTATGATGAGTTACATACAATTGGACCAATTTCAACATGAACCTTTCTGATGAGTTACATACGAATGGATCAATTTCAATTTCAATTGGTCTAAATCAACCTGGGGTGGAGATAGATGATTTGCTAGCCTCAGAAGGCAACAAAGAGGGGAGGGGCAAAATAAAAAAGACAGAATAGAAAACTAAGGTGTCATTTGGTTGATACAACTTTCTACAAGAAGTTTTACTTCCCATTAAGTTGTATTTTTTGGTTTTGTTTGGTTGACACACTTTTTGAAAAAGAAGTACAACTTTCTAAGGAAGTGTAATTTTATGCAAAATGCAAACTTACCTAGGGGGACCTAGGTAGGTTGCAGTTCCTCCATTGTATTCGGAATTAAAAGACAATTTTATCCTCACATTTGCATTTAATGCTAAATTTATAATTTATATTGTCAACATTATGACATTAGATAATCCAAGAATTCTTGACTTCTTTATTTTTGAGTAAAATATGTAATTTTTTATATTAACAACAAATAAAAATTAATTTTTCCTATATAATAAATTATATATTATATTAGTTATATATGAAAAATTTATACTATTTTTACATATATATATGTTAAAATATTAATTTATAAATAAAATTTAATTTTTCTATATATACTAATATATAAAGTTTAAAATATTAATTTATAAGAAGAGTATATTGGTCATTTGATGTATACTTCCAAGGAAGTAACCAACCAAACATGTTTCGGGTGGGTAGTTACACTTCCTACCAATTAATTTCTTGTCAACAAAACACATTTTTGGTACTTCTCGAGAAACATATGTGGAAAGTTAATTCATGCGAATTAGAACTTCCCACAAAAAGTAAGTGTTGTCACGAGGCGTTATGCGCCTCAAGGCGCCAAGATCCTTAGCACTATACTGGTGTAGAGCACACAACACCCATACTGGTGCAGTATGACCATACTGCACTGGGTCATACTTGCACCGGTATGGTGCTGACCATATCGGGTGGTACCGCCTAGTATCGGGTATGATACTGCCCGGTATGGGTGGTATTATAAAATACCGGGTGGTATGCTCGATATTCATCGTTACACTCGGTACTCGGTATAGGGTGTACCGAATACCATAAATTTAAATTTCCAGTACGTGCCACCCATACCGGACTGTTAGGGAATTTTCTGATGCCCTGTGCAACGTCGAACCATGACGGAAGATTCCCTACATGTTTATAAATATGTATTCATGTGTATGTAAACTTACATTTTATTCTTGCCCATTCATGTAAAATCCCTTTGTGCGATCCCCATGGGCCCATGGTATGAGTTGTATGCATTTCGAGGTCGTTCGACACTTGGTGCGTGCATTATGGCTAAGCGGAACAAATTGTGTGAATTCGTCATGCCCGTGGCCATGGAAAATCACCATGTCGGGTGACCAAAATTTTGTCATGCTCCTCGTGCTTTGCGGAACCTTGGGGGTGACACTTGGGGGTTAGAGGTCCCATGTATAGTGTAGGGGAGTGTTGGCTTACGAAAGCAGTTGCATTGCGCGGAAACAAACAAGCGGCCCACATGGGCATGCAACATGTCGAATTCGCCCAAGGCAATTGCGAAACTCACCCTACATCTGTTTTTGCATTTTCTTGTGTTCATAGTCCTGTAAATGTTGTATTTTACTTTATGCCTTCAATATCATTCATCCAACATGGTCATTTGAAGGCACGAACAAGGAATGCGAGGTTGGCACGTGGTCTGACATATGCCCCGTGATGTTAAGTCGGGATGCCCAATCGGGACGGATTTCATATCAAGGCTTATCCCTTGCATGCGATGCAAGGGTGCCGCACGGGTTCTTCCACACCAAAACAATTGGCCCGTGACGGTTGGTATCAGAGCCAGGTTTGCGAGCCTCCAATTGAGAAAGCTCTCGATGCAAACATAGCCGACGCACATTCCGTCTATGGTGCTCGAGTTGCCGATGCAATGAACCCAGTCGAGGACCTTTCGACTATTGTGTTCGGGGAGGCAAGCATTCATATGATTGATTCAAAGATGGTGAATTTTGCACAGGGTGGATTGGCCCCTAAGACGCAAAGTCATTTGCAAGCAGAGCGAGATTTGCGAACGTCCAACTGATAAAGCCCTCGATGCAGACATTGCCGACGTGCATTCCGTCTATGGTGCTTGAGTTGCTGTGGCAGTGAACCAATCGATGAACTTTCTGACTGTTGTATTCAAGGAGGCAAGCATACATTTATTAATGAGACGGTGACTTTTGCGCAGCGTAGATAGGCCCCTAAGACGCAAAGTCGTTCACCCGCAGAACGAGAATTGCATGCCCCAACTGAGAAGGCCCTCGATGCGGACATAGCCGACGTGCATTCCGTCTGTGGCGCGCGAGTTGCTAATGCAGTGAACCCAGTCAATGAACATTCAGACTATTGTATTCGGGGAGGCATGCATACATTGATGGAGGTGAAGATTAAGACTTATACGCAGGGCGGATGGGCCCATAAGACGCAAAGTCATTTGCGCAAGGTTGATGGTCCCCTGTAAGAGGCAAAGTCTCGCGCAGAGTAGATCTCTTGCAAGATGCACATTGTGCGCAAAGTAGACTCTCTCATAAGACGCGAGGATGGTGCACAGGGCGTTAGCCCCTAAGACACACCGCAGAGCCGATAGCTCATGAGTTACCAAGTCCTTTGCGCGAAGCAGACTCTCTCGTAAGACACACATTGTGTGCAAAGCAGACTCTCTTGTAAGTCGCAAGGATAGTGCGTGGGGTGTAGTCCCGTAAGTCGCAAGGTGCACAGGGCGTTGTCCCCTTAGTCGCAAGGATTGTGCGCAGGGCGTTGTCCCCTAAGTCGCAAGGTTGGTGCGCATGGCATGATGGCCTATAAGGCGCAAGGTTTGTGCGGACAGCAGCGTAAGACTTGAAGCTCGTTGAAATGGGCTCGGTGATGGGCGCCATGACCTCTGCGGGGGGGGGGGGGGGGGGCAAGTAAGCAAGCAGTGATCCGTAAGACTAGAAGCTCGTTGAGATAGGCTCGATGGTGGGTGCCATGACTCCTGCGGGGGCCGAGTGAGCAAGCAGTGTATCGGCTCAAAGCGACGGTGCGGGCGATGCTCTAGTGTGGCGCGGCCATGGAGCTATGCTTGTTGGCTCTAGAAGTCTGGGACCTTCCATTGCCCAGAAAGAATGGGACTTGGCGAATGGAGTAACCATTTCCCGATTGCCAGCGAATGAGATCCATCTTCTATTGGGAAAATTTAGTGTGAGATAATCTGAAGATTAATGTACATGCCTAACATATCTGAGTAGTGCTGCATTTGAGTTTGCCAACTATCTAAACAGCTTTACCTTTTGGGCTATAATGGTAGCCAACTCTTGCGTATTTTGCCTTCCAACTTGGTATTGGAAAGAAATCATAAAATGGCATCAGTACCAATTAATCTTGAGAAAAGTATGATTGAGGAAAGATCAATTAGTGGTTTGAACAAGTGCAAGGTTCTAAAAGAATCATGGGTTGCAGGCTCTTGCACTGAAACAAGTAGTGTGGATAATGTGGATCTTGACTCAAGTTTGTTTAAATGAATGTCAATTTGTGGTTTGACTATGTGCTAGGTTCTAAAAGAATCATGGTTTTCAGGCCTTGTACTAGAGCAAGTAATGTGGAGAAGTGGATCATGACTCAAGTTTGTCTAACTGAGATAGGCAACACTGCATAGTTGAATGAGTGAATTGTTCCTTAACCAGAAGATGCAGAATTACTGATGCCTTTAAAAAGAAAACAACTCTTATGAAAGAATGAGAACTTTGGAAAAATTTCATGTGTGCTAATGTTAGAGATGAGCTAAAGACTAGTCCTGGAACCTGCAACCCTAACAGATTAAGGACTAGAGTTACAAATATTGGAGTTGGCTTGCATCCTAAACAACTTAATCTCTTGGATGGTCAACAACATGGTTTAAAATATCGGTACCGGTACCGATCTCGGTCAGCGACCGGTATCGGTATGTACCGGTACCGTACCATACCGACACACGGTATAGGCCAGTACGAAAAAAGCATACCAGCCAAATTTTGTTTTTTTTGTTTTTTTTTTGTTTTTGCTGTTAAAAATAACTCCAATAACACAGAATTGATCAAGAAATACTTAAATTTAAGATTCAAATGTCAAATACATGAATACAATATTTTAAATCTGGCCCCAAATGGCTATATGCCACTGTAGCAGTGGCTCTTTTTAAGAGCCGTTACGTCATACCAGGCAATACCGCCTGGTATGGGCGGTATTTACCGAGATACTCGGTATCGCCCAATACTGGGTATCTCGTATACCAATTTTTCAAAAATTCGATAAATACCAACCGTATCGGGCGGTACGGTACGGTATTTGGAACCATGGTCAATAGTATCCTGCTATGATTTATTGTGCCAATGACCTGTTTAGTTGAGATTTGATAATTGTAAAAGACAAGTCGATCATATTTTTCTCAATAATTTTTTATTTAAAACATGGACATAGCTTGAAATTTTATTGCATTTTTCTGTTATCTTCTAGTTGGGACTTCACTGCTTGTTATTTTTCTCTTATCTTGTATTTTTGCGAACTATTCTAAATTTTATTGCAGTTTTGTCATCTAAGAAAATATCTGTGTATTTTGAGATAAGGACTTATGCAATAATTGCATGAGTTTTATTGTTTTATCATTTGTCTTTAATATTAACATTTTTCTTGATGTCTGTTGGTTTACATATGGTGACTTCTCTCTATGATAAAATTTACATGATTAACACATATTTTTGTTCTCTTTGTGTAGGTACATTGGTTGCAATTTTTGATCTCTGAGCTTGTGTCTGGTGGCAATTTAAGAAAGCCAGGAGGTTTATTTGGTAATAGTGGTTCAGGGATCTCAGTTGAAGATCTCAAGCAGTTGGAAACGTTCTTCTACAAGCTCAGCTTTTTTCTCCATATTATTGATTACAAAGGTGCTATTTTTCTATCTATTGTGAGACCGTTGATGCAATTGAAAATTTACTCTTTTCTGCTTATTTTTTCGTATTCTATTCATGAATATGTATACTTATTTTTTAAACAATTCTAAGGTGATATTTTTGTTGGGAAATTTTACCTTTTTATATCATTTCAACCTGAGGAAGTTTCTAATCATGATATTTATGTCCAATTTAATCCAAAATTGATTACCATTTGTCTTGCCAATGCTTTGACTAGGACCACATTATTTTAAGGACAAACAAATTGTTAAGAATATAAATGTATATATTGGATCATTTCCTAAGAGCTTATGCTTTCAGAAAGGTTGGTCGCCCAATCAAATATAATATGGTATTTGTTGAGCCCCAGAATTGTATATCATTAATAAGAAAAAAAGGCCTATATATAAGAAGCCTAGAACAAGATATGCTATACTAGAGGGACATCATAAGTTATCCAATACCAACAATAAATAAATACAATAAATTAATATCTTGACACTCCTCAAGTTGAAGCATAGATGTCAATCATGTCAAGCTTGTCACATAATAATTTGAACCGAGTTGTGTTGAGAGCTTTAGTGAAAATGTCAGCAATTTGGTCTTGAGAGAAGATATGTGGTGTGATAATTTTCTTGGAAAGAACGACATCTCGATTAAAATGACAGTCGAATTCAATATGTTTTGTCCTTTCGTGCAAAGACATGATTGTTGGCAATATGAATGGCGGACTGGTTATCACAGTGCAGGACCATATCATAAGAGAACCCTAGTTCCCCCCATAGGCTTTTGACCCACATTAGGTCACATGTGGTATGAGCCATGACCCTATACTCAACTTCGACACTTGAGCGACCTACCACATTCTGCTTCTTAGTTCTCCAAGTAACCAAGTTTCCTTCTACATAAGTGCAATACCTAGAGGTGGATCTTCTATCACAAATGGACTCGACATAATCTGCATCAAAGTACCCCTCCTTTTTATATGTCCATTTTTTCTCAGCCACCGGCCTTTTCTAGGATTTTTAATAGAGCATTCCAATGAAAATATTTTTGGTTGATGCATGAAGTGATTAACAACACCAATTACATAGGAGATGTCAGGTCGAGTGACCAATCACCTTTCGAAATCTAGTAAGGTCCTCGAAGTCTGTCACCCTCAGGCTCAAGTGTGGCACCTGTATCAACTGGTATACTGGTTGGTTTGCATCCGAGTATGCCTACCTCACTCAGAAGATCCATAACATATTTCCTCTGTGAAAGAACTATCCCTTTCTCTTTATAGGCAAACTTGCCAAGGGATTAACTCGGACGACCCAAATCCTTAGTCACAAAATGATTCTTCAGGTGAGCTTTAACCGTGTCAATTTCATCAGATGTCATCTACATAGACTGCAAGAACAATACATTGAACAGATATCTTTTTCATAAAAATCAAGGATCAGATTTGCATTCTTTTAGCCCAATAGTAGAAGCAATTTTGCTTAGTTTGTCAAACCATGCCCGGGGACTTTGTTTTAGGTCATATATTGCTTTCTTTAGATGACACTGGATTCTCCCCTGAGTATATTACCCAAGAGGTTGCTCCATAAAGACTGTCTCAGTTAAATCCCCACAAAGAAAGACATTCTTAACATCCATTTGATGGATGCACCAACCCAAACTTATGGTAAGAGAGATGAGAATCCTCACAGAGTTGAACCGAGCCACAAGAGAAAAAGTCTCGAAGTAGTTCACTCCAAATTGTTGTGTAAAACTTTTTGCAACCTTGCTTGCCTTGTACCATTCAAAGGATCCATCGGGAAGATATTTGAAACTGAACACCCACTTACATGCGATAGATTTTGAGCCAAGGGGTGGTGGAACGAGTTCCCAAGTTCATCTGGATATGAGAGTATCCATCTCCTCATCCATGGCACTCTTCCACTTAGGACCAAGCAGTGCATCCTAGTATGTCTTGGAAATGGAAATTGAAGATAAGGAGACATCAAACTAGCGAAACGAGGGTGAGACTGAGAAAGAGATAAATGATTTCTAATGGGATAAGCAGTACAACTTCATTTACCTTTTCGTAACGCAATGGGAAGTTCAACATCGGACGAAGGATCTTGAGAGTGAGTCGGAGCTAGCAGGGTATCCCTGTCTGGAGAGTTCATTCCCCTGTATCTTTATGTCTCCTTTGATAGACCAACAAGGGAGGATTGGTAATAGAAGGAAGAGGTGGAGGAAGAGGCGGTGATTCCTGGATAGGAGTTCTAGGACTCGACATAGAGGTGAAGTAGGGAATATCTTCAAAGAAAGAAACGTCAGCAGCGGTAGTGTTTTTTGGAAATCGGGTAATAACAACAGTATCCTTTTTGAGTGCGAGAGTATCCAATGAAGACACACTTCACAGCTCTAGGGAACAGTTTGCCATAATTGGGACCAAGACTATGTACAAAGCATATACAATCGAAGGTTTTTGGTGAAATTTTAAATGGAGGTTGTTTGGGAAACAGGACGAAGAAAGGGTGACCTATTCCCTAGAACCCAAGAGGAAACACGATTAATAATATATGCAGCAGTGAGAATAGCATGCCCCAGAGATATCGAGGAATATTCATGTGAAACATAAGTGTCTTTGCCACATCCAGAAGATGGCGATTTTTGCGTTCTCAACATCGTTCTGCTGAGATGTGTAAGGACATGAGGTCTAATGAAGAATACCATGGGAAGCACAAAGTTTTACAAAAGCACAAAGCAGACATGTGATGGTTTAGACTTAGGGTTATAGTTAGAGAAAAGATTCTTAACATATGATTGGAAGCACCTGAGTCAAAAATTCAAGACATACCAAAAGAAGCAATAGCTTCAGTCCTAGAGGAGGAAGCCATAGCTGAGGAGGTGACTACCTTTATGAACTTTTCATATTCAGATTTGGAGACACTGATAGTCTCATCTTCTTCTTTTTTATCGGTATTACTGGAGGGTGCTTGTGTAGAGATATCAGCCTTGGCATGAGGGGGTCTCCCAAACTTTTGCCAGCACATGTCATGTGAATGATTAGTTCTTCCACAATGTATACAGGAGGACAGGAATTTTTGCCTCTCCCCGTTCCTCCAATTCTGCCACCACCACGACCCCGGTGGCCTGTACCTCCGGTAATGAGCGCTGAGTTATCTCCCGTTGGGAAGGAGACGGGACCACGATTGCACTTCTGAGATAAGAAATAGTATTATTCCATTAGTTGGGACTTGACATGATGGAGAGACGGTGGTAGGGCGTATAGAAACCTTGCCACGAGAAATTCCTCTCTTTGCTTCCTTCGCATAGATACATTACTTGTGAAGGGATGGTATTAAATATGTTAGAATACAAGGAGTAAATCCTCGACATGTTTGCATCTTGAGAGTAGGTTCTTTTGAGAGAATCCCACATGCTTTTGGCGGTGTCAAGGAAAATAAAAGTTGAGGCAATCTGCGATTCCAGACTATTGAGGTCATCCATGAGAGAACAACACAATCGTTTGTCTCCCGATCAGAATATTTTTCAATATCGGCCGTATCAGGAGAATCATCATCAAGGTGTCTAGTTTTTTTGGAACCACAAAAAACATGAAAAGCATGACACCAAAGGATATAATTTGTGCCATTAAGTTTAATAGAAGTACCAAAGGTTGTAGTTTTGGGATCCACAATTGAGTTTGAAAAAAATCTTTTGAATTGATGGAACACGACGCAGGCAGCCCGATAGTGCAAGAGGTTGTTGTCTTGGAGGAGGCTCGAGGAGCCGCTTGAGAAGACATCTTGGGACAACTTGGGAGATGGTGCCGTGAAGGAGCAGCGCCGTGAGAGAGCAACGCGCGGAAGGAAGAGTTGGCACAGGGAAGCTCAGCTCGGGAGATGGCGCCCTGAAGGAGCAGCGTCGTGAGAGAATAGCGCATGAAGGGAAGACTCGGCGTAGGGAAGCCTCATCGATCACACCCAGAGACGAAAGCGTGGAACAACACGTGACTCGTCTCATCAATCGTGCGTGCTGTTTGTGTTGAGGAAGGCGGCACAGGATACCATGACACACCTCATCGTTTGTGCATGAAGAGAGAAACCTCTGCCTTGTCGATCGCTCCTTTTCACAGGCATGGGAGGAACAGGACGGGCGCAGGAGAAAACCGCTAGCTCGGCGGCGCAAGAAAAAAGAAATAAACAAAAAAATTGGGAGAAAAATAATCTAAACTGTAGGGTTGTTTTTGAAGAAAACTGGGAGAAAAATAAACAAAACAAGTTTGCTTTCCCGCACGTGAGGGGAATGTTAAGAATATAAATCTATTGTTGGCTTTTTTTCTATTGACTTGAGTTTTTGGAGAAGTTGGTCACCCAATCAAATCTAACACAAACCCAATATTTTAGTGCAACCCAGGACTTTTCTAGATTCTAATTAAATATGGCATCAAAGTTTTGGTGAAGGATCAAAAACAAGTTTTGGTCAATGATACTTCATGAGTACTGAAGGTTTTTTTGCTGCGCGCTTTTCGAGTTACTGTAGTGCGTGGAAAGAAGAAAGTCCGAATTATATATTATTTTTCTAAATAAAATAGGTCCAATCAAATCATACCAAAACTAGAACATGTAACTCATATTATGCATGTTTTGATGTATACTTTGAATACTACCCAATGTATGGGGCTATGAGCAGTACCTATGGTTCCAATAATGGGCCAATATTACAGTGAACTTCATGTATTGGGCTTTATTCTTTTTTAGATATTTTCTGGATACCACCAAGGACATGTGACACACCGTCCTGTATAGGAGTGATACAGGTATTGGAACCCATACTTCAAAGTCCAAACCTTATAACATGAGCGCAAATCCTGGAATAAAGAGCTACTACACTTGGTCCATAGGATGATATTAGCGTAATACAATCTTTACTAAGCCCTCAAAAACTCTAATTCAATCTAAATAAAGGTTGACCATTGGGTTTTTATTACAAGATATTCAAAATGGTGTATTAAATTTGAATATTTAGGATCTTGTTGTTTAAGTCAGTTTATGCTTTGTGTGATGTAATGAAGTAGTGGACCTTGGAGTCTTGCCCTTAGTAGAGTTAAGAATCCATGTTTGACCCATTTTTGCTCAATATTATGTCAGGCTAGTGGAATGCATTCGAAATACATTCATTGTCTTTGTGTCTTCGTGCTATCTTTTTAGCGATGCTTGGCAGCATCAATTGATGCCCCTTTCTAAGTGGAATCCGGTTCACAAATTTGACAATTTGTATTAACTGATGTTAGGAACTTAGAGATACCCTGATACAATCCTAAGGATCCTGGGCTTGTATTAGGGCACAAAGTCAATTTTATGTCTGGTTCTGTAAAATTTCCATTTGCAGGAGGTCTAAGCTCTGTACTGGCAAGGAGGCCTAGTTTGCTTATTGACTGATGGGATCATCTTGAGCTTGATCTTTGTGGGAATGCCTGGTTCAAGCTTTAGGTGGGCTTGCTCACATATTATGAACTATGAAGAGATTGATAGCAAAGTTTGAATGTAGTTCTTTATAGTGTTGTGACCAGGCGCTCGGGTGCTCGCCTATATAAACTACATCTCTATTCCTTTCTCTATATTACTAAATCATCAAAAGCTATTGTACTGTGCTAAAAAAATATTTTTAAAATAAAATTTGTTTAACCTGATATCGTCTATTAGTATAGCTGCACTTACAATCAGATCTTAAATATCCTACAAATGCATATGTGCTTATATTTTGTATGTAATATGAGATGCATTTCTAGATTTATAATTTAGTTTCTATCTTTTTATTCCGTGTAAAGGTGCATTCGTATCAATTAATTTACTTTTTATAGATAGTTTTAACTTGTGAATGAAGAACCTGTTGGTTAGTGGCTTCTTATGGTATTGGTGAATAAACTTTTTACATATAGTTATGAAGTATTTTGGTTCTAATATTGTTATTTTCTAAGCAACATAGAAGGATAGATAATAACTTCTTGCAAGTATTTGAGTTTTAGAGTAACTTATCTGCTAATATGTGGTTATTGCAGCAACTATTTGTACATTGACAGACCTTGGGTTCTTGTGGTTTAGGGAATTTTATTTGGAATCTTCTCATGTAATTCAGGTAAAATTACAAACTAACATGTGTTAGCTATTTAACCCATTGGTTTCCACTAGCCTCTTTATCAGTCTTATTTTGTATGCAAAATTTCTATTTAACCCATATGTACTTCTCAAAGAATGTGCTTTCACCAATTGATTTTAGTTGCTTTTTAGGTCCCTACTTAAATATATATTCTGATGTAGTAATTCTCCAGAGTTTCATTGAAGTTTGTTTAACACAATGACTTATTTTGTAGTTTCCAATTGAGTATTCTCTTCCTTGGATGCTTGTGGATCATGTAATTGATTCTCAAGATGCTGGACTTTTTGAAAGCATTCTGATGCCATTTGATATCTATAATGATTCTGCTCAACATGCATTGACTGTGCTGAAGCAACGATTTCTCTATGATGAAATTGAAGCAAAGGTATGTGTAAAATGCATGCATTTTGGCACTATTCAATGCTCATCATTTTTTTCTAGAACCATGTGCTCAACATGATAGCTTATTGGTGATATTAACATGTATTTTAATTCATCAACTATGTAGATGTTATCACTTGTTTTCATGAGCAATTGATTTACATAACCATTAAGTTGTATTTTGTACATGCATACCTAGTGTAGCCTAGCTTTATAAATTCTATGATAAGTTAAAAACGGATAATTTGTTTTTCATAAATTTTATCAAGTCAATTGAGATTGAACTTCTAAAAGCTTAAGTTTCTTACTAGTTTTACCTAATATTTGTAGTTTGCGAAGCATCTGATATTTTTGTATAACTGCTTTGCTTGCTATGATAACTGGCCAATGTAGGAAGTTGCCCAATCTGATTGACCCAGTAATTTGGATATGTCATGCGTTTAACCATTTGGTGGTATGTGCATAATTTGCTATCACAATCTCTCATATTTTATGTCTAGGGTCTACACGATTCCAAACATCCAAGGGATGCTGATTGGAGAGGCTCGTGAGCCCACTTTCACCATCCATGGTGGTCCTGCTCCCCTTGCCAGTTCCGACTTTGTTTGAAGGCTTCTTGGCAATTTATTTTTCCCTTAACAATGTTGTACAGAATTTGAATGTGTGATATGTGTTACCCAATTAATCCTTCATCAGAGTTGACATAGGTTTCAGTAAATGACCTAATAAGTTTCTGTTGTAACATGGGCCAAAGCCTTGATTTCTACATTAAGGAAATATGTTACAGTTAACTAAAACAAGTTATAAAGTATTATCCGTGGTTAAGCCTCATCTAAATTTGGGAAAGAAGAGATTACTATCACATATTAACCATCATATTGCTTGTATTTTGCATATTGATTTATTGAACTGGTTTCTTCAGTTTATTAGGTGCACTGTCATGTCAACTAGTATGTTTGAAAATGTGAATTTATGTCCTGGCATTTTCAAATTTATAGTTTATTTTTATTTTTATGAGTATATAATATGAATTCACTGCTTCTTATTTAAACCTCATAAAAACATTTAATCTACATCTTTGTTTTCAATGTGCTGCTTGCAACTCAAACTATTAATTTTCTTTTGTTTTGATGTCTACTTTTAGGTCGACCTTTGCTTTGATCAGCTTGTTTACAAGCTTCATGAGATTATTTTTTCATATTATAAAAGCTTCGCCGCAAGGTACTTACTCCTTCCTACAACATGATGTCACATTGTTAACCAATGGTTTGTTAATCTTTAGTCATTTGCCATATCTCTGTGCAGTTCATTGCTTGATCATTCTTTCCTTGCTACATGTGATGATGCAAACAATTATTCAACTAAACCTATGAGATTCAATGAAATATTCAAGTTGAGGTGGATACAGGTATATTTATTTATTAAAAGTATCTGCACTTCTAAGTGTTTTTTTTTTCAAATAAGATATTGAGTTCTTTGATTCATTATATGATGGACATTCATATGTTTAGGTCTTGGGTAGGATATTGATTTTCTCTTTGATCTTTTTGAGAGCCAGGATCTTTGTGCAGTTGTTGTAAGTTATTTCACTAATTTCAAATTCTTAGAATGCTTATACTGGTCAGGACCTAATTATTTGTTGCTTACAGGAATTACAAAAGATGTTGGATATCTTGAAGCTTACACATCAATTGCTCTCTGAAGATCTTGAATTAGATTCATTTACTATGATGTTGAATGAGATGCAAGAAAATATTTCTCTTGTTTCCTTCTCTAGCTGTCTCTCTTCACAGGTATGATGCTCATTTACTTTAGGTTTCATTTCACAAAAAATCCTTTTTTTCTTCAATATTATGATTTAGAGTTTCACTTTACAACAACGTCCAGGATGAACTCATTCTTTTTTAAATTTCTATAGTACGACTATGGTTTTTCAACAGCTATCTTGAACTCATTCCTCCACATTTCAACTCAATTTTAAATACCGGTACTGCTACTGGTGTTTGACAAGTACCGGTACGTACCGGCAGCGGATCGTACCGACACACGGTATGGTCAGGTCATGGTTTAAAATCTCGCCCGGTACGGTACGGTATGCGCCGGACCTGTCAGGCTGTCGGCCACTTGGTTTAGCTTCATACCGTCCGGTATGATGAACAGTAACCCCAAACGACTCTATAGCCATTTGGGTCCGGGTTCGACTTGTTTTGGGGGCTATATAAAGCCTTAATTGGGTACTGTTTGATATTGTATTAGGGTTTTTCACAGATACAAGAGAATCATTACATTAGAATTAATATAGGGCGACACAGGCCCACAACCCAAAGGGTCTAAAAAATCTCCGGGGGCTCCGCCCCCACTCCCCTGGCAAGGGGGCTGCCCCCTTGATCCCCACCTGATAACCGGCTATCGGGACTGCCGAAGACTCTGCGTAGCGCAACATAAGACCGTACCAACATATGGTATTCATCATCTCAGTCGATGGTGCACTACATCTTATGTTGCGCTACGCAGAGTCTTTGGCGGTCGTGCTAGCCGGTTATCGGGGGGGTCAAGGGGGCAACCCCTATTGCCAGGGGTGTGGGGGTGGAGCCCCCGGAGATTTTTTAGACCCTTTGGTTTGTGGGCCTGTGTCGCCCTATATTAATTCTAATATAATGATTCTCTTGTATATGTGAAAAACCATAATACAGTACCAAATGACTTTTAAACAATGTATTCATGTATTTGACATTTGAGTATTGATTTTAAACATTTATTCATCAATTATGTATTATTGAAGTTATATCTAACCCCCCCCCCCCCAAAACCGATCGATATGCATTTTCATACTTGTTCGTACTGTGTGTTGGTACGGTACCGGTATATACCGGTACCGGCCGTTGACTAAAATCGGTACTGGTACTGAGATATTAAACCATGTGTCGGGTACCATTTTTGGTATCGGTAGGTGCAGCTGCACCATGCAGTATGGTGCACTGTGCACCATAGTGTACTGTAGCAGTGTGGTACACAGTGCACCATATTGTACTATACAGGGCGGTACCGCCCGGTATGGGTGGTATATGGCCGACCGGTATTTATTAGTACACTCGGTACCGACTAGTAGCGAGTGTACCGAATATTGGGAATGTGAATTTCGGTACATACCGCCCATACCGGGCGGTATGGTATGATTTTTTATACCTTGTTTCAACTATAATATGATAATTCATTTCTATCCTAGAAGTTGGTGAAGTAATTAGATGTCTGTTTCATTTCCAGTTTTGGATAATCTTTTTGATGGCCATGTTAATTCTAATTTCTTATGAATTATTATATCTGGATATGAGCAGAACATTGCACTATTTAGCTTGCCTTTTAGGTGGGATTCTTTTCGCTTGTTTATTTTCTCAAACTTAAACTGTTGTTATTTTGTTTTCTTTCTTGGTTTTACTTCTTCTGTTCCTTCTAGTGTTTGAGCATAATATAGAGGACTAACATATTAGTTACCCTAACATCATTATATTAATTTCTTCTGGTCTATAACCAATTATTCTTTTACCAGATTTGGGCTGAGATGCATAATGACTTTTTGCCCAACTATATTATCTGTAACACCACCCGACGATTCGTTCGTTCTTCAAAAGGAACACGTCAAGTTTTAGAGAAAGCAACTATCCCTAGTGGAAAGTCCTACTTGTATTGTGGTTCTCAAGTAAGATACAATGAAAATTTATCATCTCTATTTATTGCCTGTTATTTTTATGTTTTTTGTCAACTTGTATCATGTAATTGTATTTATCTCAGGTTCAGTTGGTAATTGTGAAATGATAAAAGAGAGAAAGTCTTGTCATTAATCTAACCTCAGTTTATAAATGAGGAGCAATTTCAAGAGTCTAGAAAAACAAAATAACAAACCCCTATTTATATCCATACCAATCTCCACATTTATCTCAACAATATTATTTCTACCATAATATTCTCAAATCTCAAGAGTAATAATTGTCCCCTTCTTTCGTTAGATGTAACTCATCTAACAATTAGGGGTTAGATAAATGGAACATACAAAAAAAAAAAAAGAGTTTGATTAGTGTGATATCCATACTGATTGCTCATATAGTCAACAATATTCAACACTTATATTGTTTTACTTATATTGTCCATTAAGCTTATGCTTTACCTTTTATGAATTGATTCTTCTGCTATTACAACAATAGCAAGATGTAAACTTCTAACTATTTGGGGGCGACTACATGAATCATTTTCTCACATTGAGTTATATGAAGGGCAATTAAATCAATTTATATTCTTTTTATTAGATATTCCTCAACTCTTCTTCCTCCCATTAGTTATAATCAATTTACATTATTTAACTATGTTATCTATAGGTTTCCTTTAAACATGCCCATACCATCTCAATCTATTTTCTCTCTCAAGTCTTATTTTTGTCTAATTGGAGCTACACAGGATTCTTGAGGGACAGTGATATTTTTATTCTACCTTTTTCTAATAGTACCACTTGTTGATTTGAGCATTCTCATTTTTGCTACATGAACCTTTTGTATATATTGCTTCTTAACTGCTCAACATTTTGATCCATAAAGCATACTAATCTTGCAACAATCTTTTAAATTTTTCTTTCTAATCTGAGGGGAACATGACTTTCACACAAGACTTCTAAAGCCCCTTTCCATTTCAATTGATCCTTCTGCTATTAATATGTCAATATGGTTAGATGATTAGCTGTTTAAGCTATTATTTACTTTCATTTTTTTGAAAATTTCTATAACCATCTGAATTATATCATGAACTTGGTTTTGCATCTGTGCTTTTTGTTCAGGTGCAGTAAACAAAACAACAATATATTTCAGAATTATATTCATAAAATTTCCATGTCAGACATGTGACATTATATTTTTTGTTCTGTAGGATTTGAATTTGGCCTACCAAAGTCTGGTGACACTGTATTCTGAGTTCTTTGGGATTCCTCATATGTTTTCTATTGTCCAACTTCTTGGACAGGGATCATTACCTTGGATTATTAGAGCTTTGTTGGATCATATATCAACTAAGGTATGATTGAGCATATATATCAAGCCCTTTGTGATCTTTTTATCTGTTCATAAGTTAGCTTTGCTAAGGTTCATATTGTTTTATGCAATCATGAATATTTGAATGGATGATTACGAGTCATTTCCCATCTTCAATTGCATTTAACTTTGCTTCAATGTAGTAGAAGGAAAATAGTTTTTCAGCTTTTCTTCAATGCTGGCCATTGCATACACCACATGGAATTTCCATGTTTTGTCCAGTATTCAAATGAACTCTTAAGATTCAGATGATAGTCGAATTTGAGCAACACTTTCATCTGAATTGCTTTCACCTATTTAGCATACAAATGATTGATTTTTACTCCTGTTTGTGAGCTTCCTTTTGTTTTACTTCCTCACATTATCACACAAACATCCCCTTGGGGATGATTGAATACTAGTTTAGTCCACTCTAGCTAGCAACTTGAAGTTCTAGATTTTGGATGAAAGTTGATGTTGAGCAACTTAGTTTCAATCAAATTGCAATCCTCTATTTAGAGTTCAAAAGAACTAATGTTCAGCTTGTCACAAAGGAGTTTAAAAGAGAAATACTTAAAGGCTAAAAATGTCTGCGAGGAGCAGCGAGATCCGGTGAGAAGAGGGTTGTCAGCAGAAGCAACAAGATACGGTACACGAGAAAAGAACGCGTAAGGCGCGTGCAGAGCGGGCTGGAGAAAAGGACGCGTAAGACGCGTGAAGAGCCGACTGGAGAAAAGAACGCGTAAGGCGCGTGAAGAGTTGGCTGGAGAAAAGAATGGGTAAGGCGCATGAAGAGTCGGCTCGAGAATGAGACAATGGCACGGGATGAAGCCGCCAGAGGAAGGAAGCCTCCTCAACAGGAGGTGTTGCCCTCACGTGAAGAGAGGGATGGGGAGGGCCTCGTCGTCTGTGCCCTTCCCTTCTCACGTGAAGAAGATGCGGGCGCTGGAAAGAGGAAGATCCTTGTTGACCGCGCCAGCAATTTGAAGGAGGCGTGCAGAAGGTGTGCGACTAGATAGTGGCTGCAGTTAAAGATTTCATTGACCGAGTCAGCAATTGAAGAAGCGGCAACAATTGAAGAAGATGAGGCTTGTGACGCCTCGTCGTCTGCGCCTCACGAAAGCAAGAGAAGATGCGCAACGTAGAACCATGACACAAAAAGCAGGAGAGCAATGTTGCACGTCGTACGAGGCATCGACACAGAACAACGAAAAAAATAGAAAATATTTGTGGAAAAAAGAACTAGGGCTCTGATGCGGAGAGTCGACCGTGAGTGGCCGCCCGTCCAAAAAAAAATCACAGTCGAGGAGACTCGGCGCAGGGAGGAGACGGGTGGTGCAGTAACGGGAGAAAAGAAGAAAAAACCTAGGACTCAAATTTGAGAGGGGAGAAAACGTTAAGATCTGATACCATGTTGAGTAGAGCCCAAAATGTATATTATTAATGAGAAAAGATGCGTATATATAGGCTTAGAATAGAACATGTTACACCAGATGTATAACCTAAGCTAACATGTACTACCATACACAAATACCTATTACTATATCACTTAACACATTGGATAAAATGGATTTATATTCATTTTTTATTTAGTGGATGAATTAGAAGAAAATAGGATTAGAAGAATATAAAATTGATATTATATCTGATGTACATTCGATTAATTGTTTTTTATCCAATACTCTATCATTTAATATCCTATTCTATCCTATTGTATCCACTAAAGCAAATGAACCATATTTGATTGATTTCTATCATGACTTTCCTTCATTCTCCTTTGCATTGTTGCAGAAACATCACCTTGAATGATTGAATACATGGTATGTTCTCTGAGCATGTCAATTTATTTGCTGTTATGCCCTTACTGGCAAAGGTTTATTTAGTGTCCTTAGTTGTCTTAATCAGAATCAATCATATCAAATTATTTTTTTTCTGAACTAAGCAATATCTGATGGCTTAAGTTCCTTTAAAATTCAACATTCTCTTAGGAATAAGTGGGTGATAATGAAGCTATTTATCTTCTAGTGCAAATAGCACTAGAAACTACAATGGTACTGTTTGGTTGGTTGCAAATAGGTTTCCACGATTTGTATTTGCAGCATTAATTTAGTTTTCTTGTTTGGTTAGCTGCAATTAGAGTAATAACATCATTTACATTTTGCAAGATGTAATTAGAGGCTGCAAGTTGGGCTACAACCAAAAAGCCCACAAAGTTTAATTGTAGCCTGCAAACTTAAAGACTTAGGGAGATTTAGGGTGTGCTTGTATGTTTTGGGGAGTCAGATGGATATTTTGGGAAATATTTTTTTTGATCTTGGAAAGCAATACTCGATTAAGGATAGTTTTGACCCATTTAGGCATCATTTTATCCCGATTGGGAATACCTCCTATCAGTCGGGAATACCTCCTACCAGATCTACCCTATTAGAAATATCTTTTACCCGATCAAGAACTTCTTTCAAAGCTGTGTTATTTTGGAAAGGTGATTACAAACGAAATAATTATATAATTTAAGTAAGTATTAAAACATAATTTATTTGGGTGACTTAGGGTCGTCGAATGGAGACGGGACAAATACCAAAGTTGTAGGTTTTTGTGTGTTGAACGCGATGGCGGTGTTAGATTTTAGATTTGATATCGTTTGGTAGATTTTTTATATATTTTAGTATTATATAGGAATTAAAAATTATTAATTTATTTTGATAAATAATTAAAAAATATATAAAATAATATTATACTAAATTAAATAGTGATTTAGATTATAAAATAATATTATTATGGGTCGGATGGACTCCGTTGTAGTCGATGAATTATTGTTTGGGTAAAATGACGAATTTACCCTTTTGCCTCTATTTGCTTGTTATTGCTTCTAAATTTCATTGAACTCTTATTGCATATCATTGTTGGATCGATTTGGGCAATTTTTTCGGCCTTTCTCCGGCTAGCAAAGGTTTTTTTGGCGCTCAATGGCCCTTGCTTGTTTCTTCGGTGATTTGTGGATCGTTTTGTGCTTGAGACAGATTTTGGATCGCCCCTTTCAACCATGCATGCTAAGGGCCGTTGCCACTTGAAACGACAAATCTGGCAACTCTGTCGCATCGGGGTATTTTGGGCGGTGTTAATCCTTGGGGCAGCTCACCTAGTGATGTCCCGGCCTGGGTTGACACGACCTGACCGGTTAGCACGATAACCTAAAAAAATATAGTTAAATCCTAATTTAGTGCCCGCGTTTGCGTGTCCACGTGATGCTTCTGCCTACATTTGCCCTATCACGCATCTTCTCGGTCGCCGCCTACATTTGCTATTTGGACTTTGGATCACCAGAGAAACTCACCAGGCTTTGTATTTATTAGAGAAGCACTACCACGATCTGCCGTCATGATTTCATCATTAAAATTTTCTGTCAGGCTCTCTACTCGAGATTTGAAGTCTCACTAATTTCCAGATTGTTACTAGGGCAACCTCAACAAACTTGCGAATTGATGCTACCTCATTGCATGTGAAACTCCTTGCTACAGCGGATCTTGTGTTGAAGTAGTGCTCATTTTCTAATGTAAATAGTGCCCATAATAAATGTCATCATCTGAAATTTCCTCCTCAACTATTATTACCTCGATGGCCTCCTATCACCTATCTTACATCGCTGTTTAGCATATCCTAAGCAACCTCCTTCAGAGGGTATTTTGGGTAGTTAGCCTCTATAGTTTATGATCACTGTTATCATATGAGTATTTTTGATTCCTTCTGTGCTAGTCTACTCAATATTCTCAATCAAAACAACCCGTCTCAGGTACTACGTACTTTACACATACATCCACATACATTTGATGCACATCCTTAGATCTTAGACTCTCGAGCATCTGTTCGTATGTCGTACCTTTCTAAATTGGTTTTCCAATTTAGTTACCCCCACTTCATCTGTGTCGTTCTCATCGGTAAAAGGCATTGGTCATGTTTCACCCACCTATCTCTCCCACTTACCCATGTGCTTTATATACCCCAGTTTTCATTGAGACTACTTTTTATTAGTAACTCACTAGACATCTACATTGCTCTGATTATGTTGTTATTTAGGATTCTTGGACCTGTAGGATGATTGAGATAGGACATTAGTTTTGGTATCATATAAGCTGGTCGTACCACTTCCTCCACTTTGGTGGTTGATTCTTCTCCGGTTGGGGCATCCTCACTTGTAGGACCTGAAGAAGATGAGTCTTGAGAACTGGGTAAGCATTTCTAGTCTTTTTTTCCACATTGTGTCAATAAGTGTGCTCCAACATTATTTTGATATTTGGGGTCCTAGTTGTGTTTCTTCCGAGTTAGGTTTTTGGTACTTTGTTCTTTCATAGATGACTACTCTCGTATCACGTGGTTATTTCTAATGAATGACATGTCTAAACTTTTTCATATATTTTCCACATCTTATGCCGAAAGAAAAACTCAATTTGGTTCTATATTCGTGTGTGTTGAGGAGTGATAATGTTAAAGAGTATTTTTCTCATGCCTTTCGGTCTTTCTTCTATACTCATGGTCTTCTCCACCACTCTTCATGTCCTTATACACCTCAATAGAATGGGATTGCATAATAGATTGTTGAGGCGACTCATACTCCTTTATTGCACATGAGGGCACCATTATTTCCATTCCTAGAATGTCTCAGAAAGGGCATTTGATCCGGGATGGCGTCAAGCCATAATTGATAAGATGACTGCATTGCATGCTAATGGCACATGAGAGCTTGTTCCCCTTCCTATCGAGAAATCTACTGTTGGGTGCAAGTGGGTTTTCACTATCATGACGGCGCTTGATGGCTTTATTGATCGACTTAAGGTCCGTCTGGTCGAAAAAGGATACACTTAGCAATTTGGTGTGTATACTTTGACACTTTCTCCCAAGTGCTAAAATTGCTTGTGTTCGTCTACTCCTCACTCTTGCAGTAATTTATGGTTGGGGACTACATCGTTAGCTTGATCGAATGCCTTTTTGCATGGTGATCTTGATGAGGTCTATATGGAGCAACCTCTAGGGTTTGTTGCTAGGGGGAGTCTACCTTAGTATGCAACATGAAGAAGTCGCTATATGGTCTAAAGTAGTCCCCACGTGCATGGTTTGACAAGTTTAACTCTGCTATCACTCAGTTTGGCATGGTGAGGAGTGCCTCAGATCACTTGGTCTTCTTTCGCACTTCCTCTGCTACTTCATCTACTACTTCCTCTACTGGGAAACTAGTTATTCTTATTGTTTATGTTGATTATATCAATCACACATGAAATACAGTGACGAATGTCATCTACAATATTATTTTCAAACTAAAGATTTTGGTGATTTAAAATACTTTCTTGGCATTGAAGTAGCTCGATCAGAGGGAGCCATCCATATTTCCCAAATGAAGTATGTGCTAGATATGCTAAAGGAAGCAGCTAGACCTATAAATACTCCCATGGATCCAAATATAAAGTTGCTACCAAGACAACCAGAATAGTTATGTCATTTGTGAGTTCTAACAATCAGTTGGCTAATATGCTAACTAAATCATTGAGAGATCCCACAATATCCTACATTCGTAACAAGTTGGGATTGTATGATATTTTCACTCCAACTTGAGGGGAGTGTCAAGGGAAAAATGTAAAAATACATATGAATAAATTTTATGTTATATATAGGTAGAGGTGGAGCTACCTAAGAATTGATTTTTCCCTGTTTTTCATAGATTCATTAAGAAGACTAGATTGAGTTTTTAGCATTTCGAGGGAGAGTTAGACTTACGACATCTTTTGGCATTCGTCGATGGATGCCGCCATCGGGACATCATGAGCTGGACGACGGGTACTACATTGGCGAGGATGACAAACACAAACACAAACACAAGCAGAGGGCCAAGGGTGCTTCTTTGTCGACGAGCAAGAGCATTGTAAGAGGATCTTGAGGGAGCTCAACTCGCTCATATCTGGCGGTGGGACTTCGAATATGGATGACACTATTGAGGTGGAGGTCACTCACACCGAATGGTTCTTCCTCGTCTCCATGATCCAGCCTTCGTCAATAGAGTTGGTCTCCCCGGCCATGCTCGATACACCGGCATGCCCTCATGGGTGCTTGGCATCGACCATTGGGCCGTGGAGCCATGTGAGCATGCAAATGAGGCACAAATTTTCGACATCCAAAGTACAAACCATGGTTTGCGTCCTTGTTGGCTCTAGTGTGCTTGGTGTGCTTGAGCTTGGGTCCACTGACGTGGTCCTCCACAGCCTCGAGATCATGGGCTAGATACGCATCCTCTTTAATTTCAGCGCTGTGCATGTGCCAAAAACCTAGATTCAATTAAAGAGCAATTCTAGCTCCTGCATCCTTATTGAAATCCCTAGTTCTTCAATCCAGAACAAGAAAACCCACAACAATCATTAGCAATGACAGCATCTTAGCGAGCGATACGAAGGTCAATCGTGCGCACAGCAAGCGCGGAAGGGATGGTGGCCTCAATGAATTTTGTGTTGTTGACGGGGGTGCGATGCCCGTGGCGATCGGAAAGAAACTTACCAAGCAAAAGTAGCATACAAAAATCGGATTGAATAAAAACTTGATTTACTGAATTGGAATGAGCAAGTCTTGTTCAAGAAAAAAAGAACTCAAACTGGTCTTCTCGAATAGGTTGGATTTTTTCTAAATTAGGGGTAATTTCGGTATTTGGCCAAATACCTGAATCAATTTATGATTTTGCAAATTTCAGTTGAAGCTTTTATTGTTTTACCAAGTATCTCATAAAAAATGATTATCTAATGTATTTTCTAAATTATGCTATACATTTAAAAAATTTAAAACTAATGTTACAGATATTCTCTTTTTCTCTTCTCTCTTCTTTTATCAAATTATTTGTAATGCTGAGTCAAGAAAGGACCTTAGCACAATATTTTTTGGGCTAAAACAGCCAAAGAGTTATGATAATTGATTTGTTGACTATAAGATGTTTGCTCTATTGATAGTTGTCACGATGGAAGGAAGAAACTCCTCATAGGTAGGCCTCCTCTACCTTGCATATGTAGATGAATAAGAAAGATTTACAACCAATTTCATGACCATATGCTATATTTTGCAAGTAGGTTCTTAACACTCCCTCTCAAGCTTGAGCAAGGTATTAAATACCGGCACCGGTAGCGTGGTCCAGGTACCGAAAACCATAGTGCAACAGGACTATAGTGACCATACTGCTGCTGCACCATAGTGTTGCAACCATGATGCTACCAGTTTGTGCGGAAGAACCTTGCGGCACCCTTGCATCCCGTGCAAGGGATAAGCCTATCATCCCGAATCCGTCCCGAATTGGGCTTTTCGATTTAACATCGCGGGGCATGTGTTGTTCCATGTGCCAACCTCACGCTCCATATCCGCACCCCCAAAAGACCATGTTGGCCGAATGGTATTGAAGGCGTAAAGTAAAACAACAATTACATGACTATGGACGCATGAAAATATAAAACCGGGTCTAGGACGAGCTCTGCAAATTATCTTGGGCGAAGATTGACTGGTCGCCATAGTTTAAAATCTCGCCCGGAACGGTACGGTAAGCCCGATATTTATCAGATTTTTAGGTTTCCGGTATACGATATATTCGGTATTTGAAAAAATCGGGTATATTGGGTATACAGGGCGGTATATGGTGGTATTTTGTCATATACCACCCGGTATGGGCGGTATGAGGCCTTAGTACCGTTGGGCCAGCCAACGGCACTGAGGCCACTTGTTTCGTGTTCATACCACCCAAATCGGGCGGTATTATATGCATACCAGGCGGTATACTGCCCCGCATGGAGATTTGGAGTTATTTCTAATAAAAAAAATGCCGGAATGCAATTTTTGTACCGGACCGTACAGTGTGCCGGTACCGTACGGTACAATACCGGAACCAACCGGTGACCGAAATCGGTAGTGGTATCGAGATTTTAAACCATGCTGGTCACACATCCATATGGGCCGCTCGTTCGTCTCCGCCCAAGGCAACCGCTTTGTTTGCTAACGCTCTCCTACATTATATATAAGACCCAAACCCCCAAGGTTCCTAAAAGCACGAGGAGCATGACAAAATCGTGGCCATGCGAGATGGTGATTTTCCATTGCCACGGCCATAACGAATGCAGGAAACTGCTTAGCCGTAGCGCACGCACCAAGCGTCGAATCCTCGAAATGTATCCAACTTGTATTGTGGGCCCTCGGGGATCGCACAAAGGATTTTACAAGTATGAACTATAATAAAAGCCAAAATTATATGGACGCAAAAACATATTTACAAACATGTAGGGAACATTCCACCATGATTCGTCGTTGCTCGGGCAAATAAAAAAGTCCACATCCTCCCCCATTTCAAGCTTCAACGTCCTCGTCGAACTCGCCTCGGTCGCACGGCCTTTCTGCATAGGCTGCAATTGTTGAAGTGAATTCTTTACAAGTAGTCGAAGGGAACATCGCCTGAGTCACGACATGTCGCAGTGGGGCCGCAACATGTCGAGTTTCGTCGTGTGAAGTCCGCCACCAGGAAATGATACTTGTATCATTGAGTTTCATAATCTTCTGTTGCGAGAAAGGGCTTTGAGATTCCCAAACTCGTTGCTCGGAAATGCGAGTCCTAGACTTGTGGAGCAAACGAGTGTCGTTGAGCAACGCTCGCTTGAAGGGACACCAAGAAGAGGCTACTTGATTCACCAAGTCTCAGTCTTGCTAGGCAATAAGAGCATACGAGCAACGCTCGTCTCGAATAACATCTGGGTGTCGTTGTGCAACACCCAAGTGATGAGTAGTTCTATGGCCGCACCACACTGGAGCATTGCCTCCACCGCCGTCTTGAGCCGATCATTGCTTGCTTACTCGCCACCCCCGCAGGAGTCATGATGCTCTCCTCTCTTCATTTATGTTTGTAATACTCCCTCTCTTGTGTGTGCAGGTTCCACGTGGATTGCTTTTAACTTAATTAGGGTTACTTATATACCATGTTAAGTTTGATCATGTGAACATCTTTTCCAAAAACTTCGATGGTTAGAAGAGCCCAATCTATTCATCTATATTTTTAATATATCTATTATTCTATTTTATTTGGTGGTGTTTATTGCAGAAAACTTCAGGCTTATTTCTATAGAGATTGAATTTACAGTACTTCAATTTTATATTTTTGGTCCTCCTATCTTGTGAGTAACCTTTTGTCTTGTGATCAATAGTACATATAATGATTGTGAAAAGAGGTAGTTCACTCGAAGAAGATTTTTCTCCGGAACTCCCATTTCCAATTGGTGATAATACCTTTCCCATGGTAGAATGTTTATTTCATAGATAAGAAGATGATGATTGTGAAAAGAGGTAGTTCACTATCTTTCCATGGATGAAAAAGGGTTTAAAAGAAAGAGTACAATACAAAACTTGAACAACTTAAGTAAGCATACTCCAACATAAGTGAATACAAAATAACTCAAAATAACTCTAATACTCCCCTTCAAGCTGAAGCATATATATCAGCCATGCCCAACTTGTGACATAGCTAACTGAATCAGGTGCCTCTTTGAAGACATCCATAGTTTGTTCTTAGAAGGACTGTGAGATGTGATAATCCTCTTAGAAAGCATAACATGAAGTGAGAATCAATCTCAATGTGATTTGTTCTCTCATGAAACACATGATGGCTTGCAATATAGATGGCAGATCACAATGCATTATGATTGGCTCAGTAGAAATAAACCTCAAATCCTCCTATATAGTTTTAATCCAGATCATTTCGCAGGCTGGCATGGCTCGGTATTATGCCTCAATACTGGTGCGAGCCACAACATCTTGTGTTTTACTTTTCCAAGTCACAAGGTTCCCTCCAACACAAGTGCAATGTTCAGAATCAGACTTCTATCACTGGACTTCTATCAGTGATAGAGCCAACGTAATCACTGTCAGAATAGAATAGCCTTCAGTGTGGAGTAACCATTTTTCTTGTACCACAAACCCTTGCCACGAGATTTCTTAATGTAGTGAAGAATCCTAAGGACCGCACTCCAATGGCAAACTTTTGATTTTTGCATGAACTGACGGATCACACGTTACTAATAGATTTCTTAATGTAGTGAAGAATCCTCTTCTATTTTTTAAATTAGACTCTTACTTAGTTATCACCTTTTCGTATTTAGAAATTATTAATAAATGAAATAAAATGTTTTATTTTTTATATGATGGATAATGATGCTATATTTCTATCTAATTAGTCAATTTTAAAATTAAAAAGTTGAATTTGTGGAATGTTATATAACTAAACAATAAGTAACCCGACTAATTTCCTTAATTTAGAAGCTTTGCAAATTCCATAGCTAGGTGGGAAAACAATGGAGGTAAATAAATTTCCTTCCTTGTTGAATGTAAACTTTAAAATAAGATATCAATATAAGCTATTATGTATTATTGAATTATAGGAGCAAAAAGAATTATATAATAATGATCTTAAAATAAAGTATACTTACCTAAATTTGTTTTTTAAAAAAACTTGACTTAAATTCATGTTTTAGATCTAAGCGCATGTTAAATTCATGCTATAAGCTATTCTCTCTCTCTCTCTCTCTCTCTCTCTCTCTCTCTCTCATCCTAGTAACACCAACTCAATGATGGATTTATGTTTTAACACCAAAGCAACTACCAACTCAATCAAACCTAGCAACCTAGGTTTATACAGGTTCAAATATAATGAAATAAATCCAAAATACAACAGCTAATGGATTAATAAATCAAACAACAAATACTTAGCTCCAAAAGAAACTCCCTAGTCCTCTTGATGCCCCAAGATGATGAATCGGTGAAGCTTGAAGGCAAAATCAAGGAGTGGAGATCAAAACTAGGGTTCTTGCAAGGATGACTTGATGAAAGCTTGTAGAGATGCAAGGAGTGACTCTTTGAGGCTTACAAGCACCAACAACTACAAAGGAATGAGTTTGGGATGTGCATTTATAACCCCCAAACACCAAGGCTCATCAATGGGCGTTTCTCTGCCCATTGGCGACACCCGGTTGCTTGTCGGTCGATCGTCAGTCGACCGCAACTAGAAAAATCAATACAATTTTGTTATTTTTTCTGCTTGTTTGTTAGTTTCTAGGTTCCATCTTCGCTAAGTCCTCTTAATAACTTTAAGACATAAATTGTATATAACGATTACCCCCCATTTGGATTTAATAAAAATATCTAAAAAACAAAAATTCTTAAGAATCAAAATCTAACTTTTGGAGTCTAGTACAAATTTTTGAAAAAAGAAAATTTTATAATATTTTGGGTCAAATATGGGTAGGCTAAAGGCTTCCAAAAAGTCTTTAAAAATATCTCATTATCTAATTTTTACCTAAGGAACAAGTACCGGGATTTTTGGTGCCAAGAAAATGTCTAGGTCATATAGCCCTCCAAGAAGTTTCCTAGGCTTAGTGAATTTCAAGGCCTTTTCTAATTTTCCAAGTTTTCGTGTTTCTTGTGTTCGGGTTTGGTTTTTGGGTTTCTTTGCATCATCATGAGGATTTACAACACATTCTAGACACCCAAAACCTAAACTCTATCTTCCAGAAGAATCCGAGCGCTGACGAGTGTTCTTGTCGATTTCTCTGATTTCTTCGATTGTTTCGATCGAGGACATCGTGCGCTAACTAATATGGAACCTAAAAATAACTCTCCATTAAATCATTAGTTCCATATTTGTTATCATCAAAATCGAGATTAAGACCAATGTTGAAAACCTTAGGCTAACAATGTCTCGAGATCAAGGAAGAAGGGGGCGGCGACTCCTCTAGTTTCACCACGAAGCATGTGGCACAGCCCCAAAATCCGAACCAACGATTCACGATGACAAAGCAATAATTCATTAACCTATTGCATGAATCCAATACTAGAAAATCTATGCAAAAATCTGAGAAAACCCCTATCAAAGGGGCGGCGGAAAGATGGCTATTTCCACTCATCTTTTTGGATGAAACGGAGAGGAAGAAGAACCTAAAGACCTTCCTATGATCAAAGCCAACGAACTTGCAGATTCTGACTTTCAATTGGCTCCCTCCCTACTTGGTGTCGCCCCTCTCCCTCTCTCCTATTGCCTCGGGTGGCGGCTCGTCCCTTAAGAGATTCGACTTATAAAATGTGTATCACTCGTTCTAACTCCGATTCGAGTTCCGATTGAACTGCTAGACTCGACTCGAGGTCCTCTATCATCCTAGCATGCTAAATTACAGAGAACTTATAATTATTTTTTTAATAATTTTTTCCACGTCGATTGCTTACCCGGAATCAATCTCGAAATTTTTCGCCAGCCCACGCTAACTCAAGGCTACAACTCTTGCGCCATTGCCTACCCAAACGTCGTAGTTGCCTTTTGTCTAGTCTTCTACTTTTTCTTTTATCTCGCAACATCTTGCAGATGAAGATTGGTTTCAAATACTCGGTAGAGATAATGACGAAGTATTCTTATAATGTACGCACCTGAAGCGACAGTTTTAAAAACCATCTTCAGTTTCATCACTACAAATGGTAGTAGGTGCCATTGGTAGTAGGTGCGCTTGCAGTTGGGAACAACTTTCCTTATAATGTACTTGCAGTTGCGCTTCCAGTAGCCATATTTACCATAATGGTAGTAGGTGCCATTGGGAACAACTTTCCTTTTCTTCTTGATATTAATCAAAGGTTTCACAGCTTTGTTTTTCACTCTATTCTTAACATAGTGTAACTTTGCCTCAAAGGCATCTCCCACTTATGAGATTGTGTCCTTATCCATCATAAGGTGGGACTCAGTAGTCTTCAGGAAGCGAGTCGACTTCTTGTAAGTGGCTCTCACTTCCTCGGTAGCCCTTTGGGAGAGGGTATCCGGTGGCCTGTTATCAAGAATATAGGAAAGTCTCTCATGGGTGAAGACAATCCTCAGGTTTCGCAACTAATCAATGTAATTTTGTTCAGTTAATTTATTAACATGAAGAATGCAACACAACGATGGTGAAGATGGCATGTTAAATATGCTACAATGAAAAGAAAAGACATAAATGAGTAGATATGTTACATGAATGACTATTAAGGTCTTTCGATTAATCATCGCTCCCACTAATTTTTGTTGGGAAGCGGGAAGCGGGAAGACCTCGTTGGTAGACCTCCTTACGGGAAGATGGAACCACACTTCTCCTACTTGGGTCTCGCATTTAACATGACAAACCCAAATAGGTCCATGGGTAGGTAGCACTTTACCGATCACATCGTTATGCGACTTCCATCAAGTTTTGCCTCTAGGGTTAGCAGGGCCTTGTGTTTTGACAATAAACCAAGGAGCCCTAGTTGAGTCAGACCCATCGTTCGTATGCCCTAGCAAGAAAACAACCACCCTTCAGTGTAGCTCGACAAAGTAAGTCATTATCAAGCTGGTAGTAGAGACACAAGAGGGATATGTGTCATATGAGGTGCAACATGTCTATTAGCACAAAAGACCTTGTGTTTGCACAAAAATTCATTGTGACAATAGACACACTTGTATCACATAACGATGGAAGGCGTGACCATTATTCTTAACACCTTAGCCATTCGGACTCAATATTATTTGAGGGTTTCTTCATGCAATTATAATTATCTAAGCTATCAACAATTGAAGCAAAAGCAATAAATAAAAGCATAAAGTAAATAAGGATGATTATGGATGTTCTAAGGGTTGCACTAGAGCCACCGGGCGAACCAAGGCCATCATCCTAGTGTTTTTAAGGAGCTCCGTCTCGCCAAGGGGCTGCCCAAAACCATCTCGTAGGTTGCCGGTTCCATCATTGCCTTCCTGGGGTTCTAGTCGTCATCAACATGGCGCCGGACACCTCCTCTCCGTGCGCGCACCAAAACGGGGCAACAAGCGTGCTCATCGCGAATTTTACAAAACTAAAAGAAGAAGACCCAAAACAACCCTTGGGGAAAGGTTTAAGGAGAGGGAGAAGAACAATACAATCAGAATTCTCAAGAGGAAGGTAGGGGTACGCATGCCCTATTTAAAAGTTATAATGTTGAAATTTCATAAATTTACAAGCATTCAATACAACCACATTTTACACACAGTCACATGCACATAGGGCTCATCCATAATCATCCTTTCATGCATATTAACAATTAAGAAAAGGAAAGGAAAAAATAGAATTCAAAAACACGCTAATCGGGCTACGTTTCCACCCAAAATGGTCCAACCAACACATGTTGAAAATTTTGGTTTATGGGGCTGTTCTACCATGAACCCATGGGGCTCTTTAGTTCGAAATCTGTCCAAGACAAGTTTGGACAGTAGGCTACTACCCTAATTCATCGCATGAACCGTGGAGCCAAGAGAATGACTCAAGAACCCCCGAAAAGAAAAACTCTGCAGCATGACATTTAGGGAGCGAATGCTTCGTAAACGCAAGAATAACGCGCAATACTAATTCCGAAAAAATTGCTAAAGGTGGCTCTGATACCACTGTTGGGATGGGAATAAAAAACGTAGTAGAAATAGCAATTTACAAAATTCAAACTATCCCAAAAATAACGAGCTACTTTAGTAATCTTTAAGGAATTCAATCTATAGTAGAAGGAGAACATATTCCTTATATCGCGGATGGTATGGCTAGAGGTAGCAAAATAGGCCGGCCCGCTAACTCCGTGGGTCGGAAATTCCCGGCTCGGCCCGGCCCGCGAGCTCATTTATCAACCAAAAACTTGGTAAAAACTTGTAAAAGAATAATTTAAAATATTTGAGAGACTAAATAAGCACCAAATATGACATTTCACATGAAAAGCTCCATGGATTAACTTCACATTCAATTTTAAAATACTAAACAAGCACTAAACTAGACTTGAAATTAATTTTTTTAATACTTAGCGAGCCAAATGGGTCGGGCCGGCCCGATAAGAGTCGTCTAGCGTCAGCCCTAAATGTTATTGTGTCGGCCCGGCCCGACCCAAAAAGCTTATCGGGCTAAATTTTCTAGCCCGGCCCGCAGTTATCATGTCGTGCTATCGTGCCGTGCCCATTTTTGCCACCCCTAGGTATGGTTGCTGCTATCCCTGTTTCAACACTCAAATGTGCACGTCCTCCAAGAAATGTCCACACCAAGTTCCTCGCAACAAAGGGGCATCAAACACCGGGACTCGTTGTGGCTCAACGGAGAGGCAATCTCAACCCCGAAATGCACCAAGGTGAAACCAGCCCTTCCACCAAGAACCGAGCACCAAAAGGAAGGAAAATGAGATGAGAAAAAAATGGAACGAGAAGGTAGATGAAGGATTACCTCATTTTCCCTCATGGACTCCTCCAAGAAGGTGAAGTTGGCAGCACACCCAAGAAGAAAATACCTTCGATTTGGCTTCGCAAAACCAAGGATGGAGGATCTTGATGGCCGGCCACCCATGGAGATGAAGATGAGTTCATGGGATCCTTTCTCTTCAAGAAGCCTCTCAAGAATCCAAACCTCAATCTTCTCCAAGATGAATAACCAATTTGCTTAACCCACTAGAAGGAGGTTAGGCCACCTATTTATAGAGGGCATGGGCGGCTACAAGATTAGATCCGCCCCCCTAAAATATCTCTCATTGGAATTCAAAATTTCGGGATTTGCCTCCAACGCAATGATTTATATTTAATGAATTTATAATTAATTCAAAATTAATTAAATCCAAATAAATATAAACTTTAATTTATCACCATAAATTAAGAGTATTAACATGAATGATAATTATCTAAATAGACCAATCCCCTAAACAATAGGAAAGATGTTTATCTAAATAATTTGAATTCCTATTAATTAATAGATTTATGATTTATCCTCATAAATTATATATCTATTAAATTTATGATTTATCTCCATAAATCAAATTCCTATTAATTGGGATTTATCCAAATAAATTAGAAATATGCTAAGTCCAAGGTCTAAAGTGAAGACTGCACCTGAAATTGCTTCCGCCACCACATCTACTATTGAGAAAGAGATTTTGGATGAGCTATTTTCTACAAGAGAGACAATGACCAAGTTTCAACAACATATAATCACAATTGAGAAGAAAGTTATAGAGTACTTTACTCCAACTTCTGCAAGACTCGCCTCCCCTTTTTTTGGAAGTTTCACTATTCATCTGAATGTTCTGACTGAAGTTTACACTATCTTGATTTACTCCTTTGGCTTATTGTGCCAAAAAGTGGGAGAACAAGCCGTTACAACTCTATAGTTTTAATTGCTCTTTGATTGTGGTTGTGATACTTTTCTGTGGTGATGATACTTTTTACTATTCTGGTTATGATACTTGAGACTCTGGTTCTGAAACTATTGTATATTTGATACTCTGGATGATCTGCTGGGTGTAATATTTTTTTCGCTGTGATAATGCGACTATGGCTGACTATGTGGTTTTTTTTGCGGTCTAAACAAATGACCATAACTGATGGATACTTTCTGTTAACTATTGAATTATCTTTTTAATAGTTATTATATTTTAGTTGAAACTTTCTTCTGTCATCTATTTTTTTTTGTGATCTGATATGTTTGGCTTTTTCCAAATAAACCAAAGGGAGAGAATGTTAGTGTTTGGCTTTTTGTATGTTGGCTATATTTGGCAAAAGAAGCTTTTTGGTGATTTCTTAGTTTCTGCACAATCTCAATAAGTGAGAAGCTCTACTTATATATTGACAGTCTCAACTGTGTTAGGACAGTTTCAACTGCACCTTTTGTAAATGGCTTTCTGCAGATGATGGCAGTTTCAACTATGGAGCGATAGTTTTTAACTGCCTACAGTTTATGGTATTCTGGATAGTTTTCTGTGTGAATATGATGGTTGATGAACTTCTGGTTTAATGATGAGTCTTTTGATTTTTCTGGTCATTTAATCATCATTTATGACTTGTGTTCAGTTGAGTTTTGAAGAGTTCTTTATTCTTTATTTTCGGACGTTACTGTTTACTTAAATGATCATATGCTTATGTTGACTGTTTCAATCTAAGGACTGTGAAGAGGAGAGTGATTGAAGTCAGCATTTATTCCGATCATTCAGTTCTCACATAACAGAACTTGTGCATGGATGTGTTGTCGATAACTCCATTGTGCCATTACTCTATTGCCAGTTTTATAGGAGATGAGTCTGCTTAGTGCAAAGAAGGCAATAATTAACCTACTCATCATATATTCATGCTGAGATGATTGTGGGCTGCTAACTCATTACAACACAAGGATTGTGTGGAGGACAAGACTTTGTGGCTGGGATGTCATAAAGAGGCAAGTCGGTATGTACTTGTAATAGCAAAAGGTTTTACTATTTTCAATTCACTATAGTACTGGTAGCTGGATTTCGAAGAGTGTAATCCCAGAGCTAGAAGTTGTACTTTCTGATAGTGGATTGGGCATTTGTCCGATGAGTGCCGCGCAGATTACGTGACATGTTTGGTTACTGAACTATTTAAACAAATACTTGTGTTTGCGTATGTTTTATTTTTGTTCTTACTTTGCTACTTAAGGTAGTTGTTATAGCAGTTGTAACTTCCTATGCAACTATCATTTACAGAAGTTCACTAAGAGACCTTATTGTTAGTTAGGAAGAATCTCTCATGTTATTGAAAGAAATAGTGCCCTTGAGCCAATCAAATGTTGATGTGTAGGGAACTATTTTTGGTTAATGAATAATATGAGGCAACTTTTAATCATATGCTGCATCTATATTTTATATATATTAGATTGTGATGAACCCCATGAACTCCTCGTTTCGTTGATCTACCTCCTCATTTCGTTGTTTTCTCATCTCCTCGTTTATATATCTATATTTCAAAGAAGGACAATGAGGTATTCTTTGATCTACCTCCTCGTTTCATTGTTTTCTCATCTCCTCTTTCTCTCGTTTTGGAGCCCGGTTCTTGGTGGAAGGGCCGACCTAGCTCTTGGGGTTTCAGGGTTTGAGAAAGCGTCTCCGTTGAGCAACGACGAGTCCGGTTGTTCGCTGCCCCTTTATTATGAGTCGTGTGATGAGGACTATCATTGAAGGATGTGCGTGTGTGCGTCGTGATAAGGGAACAAGAGCAGCCTATCCAACCGCGGTATAAGGTATACCTTCTGCCTTCTACTCTAGATTGAATTCTTTAATTGTTGCTAAAGTAGATCGCTGTTTTGGGATGTTTTAAATTTTTTAAATTGCTATTTCCATTGCATTTCTTATTCGCATCCCAACAGTGGTATCAAATCCACCTATAGAAAAATTTTGAAATTTTTATATTACGTTTTGTTCATGTTTACGAACCGTTCGCTCCCTAAATGTCATGCTGCCCGATTTTGGTTTTCGAGGGTTTTTGAGTCATTTTCTTGCCTCCAAGGTTCATATGATGAATTGATGTGGAAGCCTACTATCCATATTGATTTTAGACATAATTTAAACTAAAAAATCCCGTGGGTTCATGGTTGAACAGCCCCGAGAACCGAAAAAATTCAGCATGTGTTGTTTGGACCATTTTGGGTGGAAACGTGATCGGATTCTATTTTTTCCTATCTGTCATATATGATGTGATGCATGAAAGGATGATTATGGATGAGTCCTATGTGAATGTGACTTTGTTTAAAACGTGGTTGTGATAATCGCTTGTACATTTATGAAATTTCAACATTGTAATTTTTAAATAGGGCCTGGGTACCCCTGTCTTCCTCTTGAGAATTCTGATTATAATCCACTTCTCCAACTCCTTAAATCTTTCCCCAAGGGCTGTTTGGGGTCTTATTCTTTTACTTTTGTGAAATTAGAAGTTTAGGGGCAGATTCACGACGAGCACATTTGCTGCCCTATTTTGGTTAGCGCGCGGAGAGGAAGTGTTCGACGCCATGTTGATGGCAACTAGAACCCCAGGAAGGCACTGATGGAACTGGCAACCTACAAGATGGTTTTGGGCAGTCCCTTGGTGAGACGGAGCTCCTTAAAAACCCAAGGATGATGGCCTTGGTTCACCCGGTGGATCGGGTGGAACCCTTAGAACATCCACAATCATCCTTATTTACTTTATGCTTTTATTTATTTCTTTTGCTTCAATTGTTGATAGCTTAGATAATTATAATCGCATAAAGAAACCCTCCAATAATATTGAGTCCGAATAGCTAAGATATTAAGAATATCGGTCACGCCTTCCATCGTTATGAGGGACAAGTGTGTCTATTGTCACAACGGGTTTGTTGTGCACACACAAGGCCTTTTGTGCTAATAGATGCATTGCACCTCATATGACACATATCCCTCTTGTGTCTCTGCTACCAGCTTGATCATGACTTACCTTGTTGAGCTACAATCAAGGGTGGTTGTTTTCTCGCTAGGGCATACGAACGATGGGTTCAACTCAACTAGGGCTCCTTGGTTTGTTGTGCACACACAAGGCCTTGGTTGCCCTAGAGGCCAAAACATATGGAAGTCACATAGTGATGTGATCGGTAAAGAGTTATCTACCCATGGACTTATTAGGGTTTGTCGAGTTACATGCGAGACCTGAGTAGGAAAAGTGGGGTTCCATCCTTCCCCTAAGGAAGTCTACCAAGGAGCGCTTCCCGCTTCCTAGGGCTGCCTTGAGGGCACCCTTGCTCCACCCTTGGACGAGCATCCCTAGCACCGTCCTAGGGCTGCCGAACCCCATAGGGGTGGCTTGGCTCAACAAGGGGCGGTGGCTCCACCGAAGCCGTCGGCTTGGCTCGAAGGAGAGGGGAAAAGAGAGAGAGGAAGAGAGGCAAAGGAGAGGGGCTCGTCGGCTGGCTCAAGGGTGGTGGCTCCAAGTAAGAAGAAGAGGAGAGAGGGTGGCTAGCAGCTGGGCTTGAGAGCTGGCGGCTGCTCCTCTCTTCAATTGGCTTGTGTGGCTCCAAATAGGGAGCCACAAGCCAAGGGGAGGGGGTTTTATACTCCCTCCTCAACCCTAACCCTTCTAAACCCTTTAACCAACCTGCATCCGCCTCAAGCCGAACCCGAACCCGCTAACTTACATTAACTTAATTACTCTAAAATTAATCCCATAAATAAATATAAACACAATGCACATGCAACATAATTAAACAATCATGCACACAGCATGAAATTAAATAAATTTATCTGCAAACAAAATTTTCATATACTTATTCTTACTTACCAGAGCTCGTAAGCTCGCTCCGGACCATGAGTCGACTCGGCTTATGTAATGCCTTGTAGTGGGGCTTCGCGACTTATCGATGTTTGTCTTTTATAGGCTTACGTTGGTAGGAAGGACTATAGTGGTCGTTGATACGTGGTTTTATGGTTTTCTCAATTTTCTTGATGAAACTCATTGATAGTACCTTGGTTCTTGCCCTTTTTGATTGATGTCATATTGATAGGGGGAGCATATGTATTTTATGTTAGTATTCTATTTGGCTTACCAAAGAACTCACAAATGTATACTTAAAATTGATAAATTTCAAAGTTTTGTTTGTCATCATCAAAAAGGGGGAGATTGTTGGCCCAAGGGTTACCCCTAGGCTTCAGTCTCTATTTTGATGATAACAAACATAAAACTAATGCATTTGTGTAGTTTTAATTTTTAGCTCTTTTTGTTGTTGTTTTACTTGTTATTAAACTCGATTCTTATTGTTAGATTGCTAGGTGTGCTAGGTTAAACACCTTAGGGTTTCCTTTGTAGACTTGTGTTTTGCCTAGGTGAATAGGTTTGAGGCATTCTCAAAGGGTTGAGAAGCGAGTCCTCGGTTGTATTCAAAGAAAAACACATTATCTATAAAGGAGTTGGTTAGAAATCCTTGGTGTGGAGCCAAGGTAGTGGAGTTCGAGGTTGCCCGTGTTGGCTTAAACTTTTCAACCTTGGTCTTAATCTTAGTTTTGATGATAATAAACATGGAACTATTGTTTCATTGAGAAATACTTTCAGGTTCCATATTGGTTAGCGCACAATGTCCCCGATCGAAAAAATCGAAGAAATTAGAGAAATCGGCGAGGATGCTTGTCGACGCTCAGGATTCTTCGGAAAGTAGAGTTTAGGTTTAGGGTGTCTAGTTTATATTGTAAATCCTCTTTATGATGCATAATAACCCGAAAACCATTCCCGAATCCCAAATTATGAAAACTCGGAGACCGTCCTGAAATAACCTAGGGAGCTCCTTGGAGGGCTATATGACCTAGATAGTTTCTCGACCGAATGGTGTTAAAAAGCGGCAGAAGGCCACTTCGGTCGATCGATCGGTCAACCGAATGGTGTTAAAAAGTGGCAAAAGGCCACTCCGATCGACCGGGTGGTCGACCGACAAAAGCCAAAAACTGGCAGTTGGTGTGTCGGTCGACCGGATCGCAGATCACAGGAATCATGTCTGGTGGTCAACCTATCGGTCGACCGGATCGTAGATCACATGAATCATGTCTGGTGGTCAACCCATCGGTCGACCGGATCGCAGATCACATGAATCATGTCTGGTGGTCAACCTATCGGTCGACCACACAGAGACATTTAGCCAGAGGTCGCTCAAGTGGTCGATCAGTCGGTCGACCGACGATCGACCGACAAGCGACCGAACGGCGGTAACGGCTAGTTTTCCGCCCGTTGACATGCCGTTTCTTTGAGAGGTTATAAATATCCCTCATCTAACACCTTTAATTATTCTTACAGATTTAATTGAGCATTTTAAGAAGTGATTTAAGCCTTCAAAGAGATTGATTGCAGCACACTCTGCTCTTCCATCAACGTTCTTCTTCAAGCGCCAACTACTCCTCAACTCTGCTATGACTCAAGCTCATTTACTGGCAAGTTGAAGACTTGAAGGCTTGGAAAAGAGCATTTAATCTTGCTTTACTCTTTAAGCTATTTTCATTGTAATTTTAATTGTTATTTGAACATTGTTTTCTTTGGATTTGTGCTTGTGAAGACCTAGGATTGTTAGGCCTTGAAATTGGGTGGTAGCCTTGGTGTTTGAGGTTTAAATCCACCGGTGTAAACGTAGTTTGCTAGGATTAGTTGAGTTGTCCCTTAGGTTGAGGTGGAAGAGTGCTCTCGGTAAGAAGGCGGAGACTTCCGACTGTGGAAGTGCCTTAGGTCGAGAGTGAGACTCTTCGAGTCAAAGTCCTCTGTGTAAGGGAAACATCATCAATCTAGTAAAACTTAGTTTTTAAATCCTAAGCGGGGTGATTAGGTAGTGGAGTAGGCATTGGGGCTGAACCACTATAAATCTTGTGTTTGCATTGGTATTTTGTTTGTCTTTATTGCTTTAGTCACTTAACTTGTAATTTTCCTAAGTAACCAAAGAAACAATTAAAACCGGAATAAGACAATAAGAATTAGTAAACACACTATTCAACTCCCCTCTAATGTGCCATTTCACCCAACAGGCCGAACCACTATAATTATTTGAGTTTGTATTGCCTTGTTTGATTTCTACTACTTGCTATTCATACTTTCAAAACATATCATTTAGTAGCACTTAGTTTTGGTTGCATTTGGAATTGAATTAAAAGAAATCGAATTGAACGTAAAATTAACCCAACACTATTCACACCCCCTTATAGTGTGGGCATTTGAACAACAAGGCTCAGCAGAGTGTGGAGTCGGTTGCTCTGTTATAGAGCATTGCGATCTAGAACACTATCAGCCGTAGGGTGGGGTCGCCCGTGCCAGTGTATGGCGACAGAGTGTTGGGCAACTCGCTTCTCAGTGGAAGGTGGGTTGTCATAATATGGTCGACTTAGGGTCTCGCGTCAAAAGGGAGAACAACTCCGGCCTTCTAGATTATGAGGTCTCTATTTTTCTCCGAGCGAGGAGATGGTGGCTTCGTGGAGGATCAGACTTCCTTTTTCTTGGCTAGGTGTTATCTCCAGGATGTGGGTTGCAATCGTGGTTGGCGTCTTGGCTTGGGCTCTCAGTTGTCGGATTTCAACTTCCAAGTCACCAGATTGCGGGGATCTTCAAGAGGGGGATGGGTCGGTACCGAAGCGCCGCTCATCGTTGTTTCAGCGTTACCAGGTTGCGATCGATCGCCGCCATCGGGTTGTCACCGTTGATATACGGCGGCAATCGCTTGACTCTGGATTCCATCCATTTATGGGGGAGGTAAGCTTTTCTCTGCCCCACGGTTGCCGCCAATGTTTTCGCCTAAGAGTCGGGGTGTTTCGGTCCTCTGTGGTGTATCTCCATGTCTGGTTCAATACCAGCAGGGAGGGAGGGACCTGCAAAAGACACTCCGATGCCCAAATTAGGGTGACTCCAAGGTGGAGGTTACGGAAATTGGAACTTAGGGTTAACTGGGTATGCTACGTTTATATATATTGTAGGTGGAGGTGATCATGCTACCCAGTAATCTTGCTTGATTGTTGCCCAGAATGGGTCGAGGCCAATCATGGAGTTGACGTGTTTATGATGGTGTGTCCCTCGTGGTAAGGGGGGACGTAGGTGTCCAAGTTTTACCAGGTGGGTTCCCTGGATGGAGCCGCCTAACTTAGCTTCAGTCTGGCTCAAAGGCATTGCTTGGGTGGAGGCCCCTGGGTGGGACTACATGGTTTGGTTCGGAGTGAATGGTGGGACACTGCTTGGTCTAATCTGACCGGGCCCATTAGTTCGAGTCCAGTCCAATATATTATTGTAGTTTGATTTGAGCTGATATTTTTTTGTATTACAATATATGATAGCCTCAAATTTATTATTGGAGATATCTAGAATTTTATAAAAGTTTGTTGGCCATTTAATAAATACGTTTACTGGTAATTATACTTCTAATTATTTTACCAATCTAGATATGATTAAAATATATAAAAATCGTGCATTTCATTGGTAATGTACTAATTTATTTACATCTTAGAGCATTTTACATCATATTCACCTATCAAAAAGCTTACAACATTTGCAATCACAAATAAATTGTGAGTAGAATACAATGTGTAATTTACAGGGATAAACAAACTAACTAAAAAATTACAAGTCATGTCATATTTACACAACAGGAGAAGTTAACAAATTATCTATAAAGGATAATAAATTTTTAAAACATCTAATATCTACATCTAGCTTTACATAACATAAAAACTAGATTAATTGTTTTAAAACATGGTTAGCGATGATACTATGAGCTGCCTCAGTGAAGTGCAACCCATCCCAACTCACATAGCTTGATGGATCGTTGCACAGTTTAGCTGTTTGCTGACCACAATCGACTTTGGAATTGTAATGATATAGCCCACTGTCTCCACAACATTGAACCAAAGTTGAGTTAAAACCTACACGAATTCATCTCACAAATAATTTAATTAATTAAAGAACCAAACTAAAGACTTTATTGAAAAACTATGTATAGAACTAGGTGCAAGGGATTATTGTTTAGCATTAACTTGTAATACATATAAGAATTCAACTCACCAAATTGTTTGGGATTTGCGTATACAGCCATGAGAGGCTCGTAGTAATCAGCAAACAAAATCTTGGCTTGAGGATGAGCAATGCGAAGCTCATGAAGATTTCGCAATAGTACAAAATTATGATGTTTCACAAAATCATTTACCTTGTTGTTGCAACCCGTTATAGGGTCGATCTCATAAGACTTTTCTTCTTTAAGCAAATTTTGATGGCTCACAAAATCATTCACCGCTTTGAAGTCAGTTATAGGAGTAGGTACTGCATCTCTACCTTCGGGATAAAAGTGTGTGTTGTATAAAGGCATACATCCCAATGGGAAAATTCCTGTAACCATTATTGTCTTTGCCCCATATTGGATTAAATCCTATGCAAGAATAAAATATAAGGAGTATTAATATATTTATTTAACATCATATATAAATATATAAATTGGTGGAGTAATAATGTATATACATTCACTGCCGATCCAATTGTATCCACAACTAAGGGGACATAAGGTCGTAGAAGATCTATATCTTTTTGGCCACCTAATAGAAGGTGTAGGTAACTATAGTCATTCACCCCCAACTCGCCAAGTAGGAATAGTGTTGTGTTGCTTGAGATGTTAACATGAGTATCTGTCAAATTTACATATATAATGAAATGGTTAAATAGGTTTAATTGAACATTGATTCTTTTGTAGGGATAATAGAAGGAAGTTAACTAATAGGGAGCATGAAATATACTATTTGTCAACAAACACGAGCGTGAGAATTCATGGAACCATTGAAGCTCTTCGCTCAAGGAGTCCAACTCAAGCGAATCATTATAGCCCATACGCCTATAGAAGTCAGTGTTGAGTGCCCTAGCTCCCCCTAGTGCAAAGTTAACACCATGTTCAAAGCCCTCACAGCTATTTTTGCTTGGATAGTATGGTGGCACAAGCGGCAGCTCTAGCTCTTGTGCTATATATGATACAAATGCATTAGTTCATGCATGCAAACCAAATTTCAAATTTATACAATATGCTTAATTATATAACATATAAAGAGAAAATTATATGTGAGGTGATGTAAGAGAGACCAATGAAATCGATAACAAGTCTTCCATCATAGGCGCGACCGCTGGGATGATGGAAATAGGTTTGACCCAATGGAAGAGGCATTAGTCTCTCTCGACCATACATGGAGAATATGTTTCCAGTGTCCGTGAGAGAGTCACCAAAACTGACAATGGCAGAGTATCCATAGTCGCTCTTAGCCTCTATACATAAGATTAATGGTAAGAAGAAGATGAAAGCAATTAGAGCAATGTAGAAGTGAAGCTTTGAGGGGATCAAAGGAGTTGAAGAGATGGAACACGCCATGTTGGAGATTAATTTAATTTGTCCTAGTGAATTTTATCGACACATATATATACTAATTTTGTCACTAGCTTGAAATTTTTTAACCAATCAATATTTTTGCTTGTGAACAAATGTGAGTTGTCACCTTGTTATAGGCTTGCAGCTAGGTAGTTTGTTATATCATTCCTAATTATACTTAAAAAGGTTTTTACTTTTACATATTTAATCTCTTTATTAGCTCTCTTGTTTACTTATCGACAAATAATGAAGTTTCTCAAGGTTGCTAGGTAGTTTGTTATATCATTCGTGATTGTATATGTAAGAGCATTGGTCGAACATTGAAGGAGGGGCATGGAGCTTAATGGTTGAAAATAGAGACAATGGGAGTTCCAATGAAGTTCAGTGAACTAATCGTCGATCACATTTCATCTAAAAAGCTGTCAAAAACTATTAACATTAGTTTTGATGAAGTTCGATCGAAATCGGCTCGGTCGCCCTTGGTCGTAACTAATAGTGCCTAGTTTTTCCAATTCTTGACATTGTGACTATGACATTCCTACACACAAAACAAATCTAGTGTGAATACCCAAAGCGTTCTCAGCACCCACGAATAAGACAGTGACGTAAGTAACATTGCGACAAACTGTGCATGGAAGCAAGATTGTGCATGTAGCTAATGGAGCATAAAAAAGGTTTGTTGGTTAAGGTTTTTAACGTTGGTCTTAATCTCGATTTTGATGATAACAAACATGGAACTAATGTTTCATTGAGATATCTTTCAGGTTCCATATCGGTTAGCGCACGACGTCCTCGGTCAGAAATATCGAAGAAATTGAGAAATTAGAAAGACATTGGTCGTCGCGCTCGGATTATGCAGAAAGATCCCTGGAGGGCGTCTAGATATGTTGTAAATCCTCTTTATGATGCAAAGATCCCTAAAACCAAATTCGAAACCCAAAAACCACCCTGAATTCACTAAGCCTACGGAGCTCCTTGGAGGGCTATATGACCTAGATAGTTTATTGTCATAAAAAATGGCGGTAATTGTTCTTTGGGTTAAAATTAGATAACGATGTATTTTTTAGGAATTTTTGGAAGCCATTAGTCTACCCTTATTTGACCCGAAAAATTAGAAAAGTTCTATTTTCCAAAAATTTGAACTAAACCCCAAAAACTAGATATTGATTCTTAAGGATTTTGATGTTTTAGATATTTTTATTGAATCCAAATGGCAGGTAATCCTTATATAACATTTATGTTTTAAATTTAATAACTTGCCCAGTCCAGTACAGGTTCGGTCGACTGGTCGGTCCACAGAATGATGCCAAAAACTGGCAGTAGGCAATTTGGTCGACCAGTCGGTCGACCGAAGTATGTCAAAAATGGGCAGAAGCTGCGTCATTCGACCGATCGGTCGACCGGATTGCGGATCACTCAACTTGCGACTCATTCGATCGATCTGTCGGTCGATTGAACAGAGTAATTAAAGTAGCGATCGTGGGCGATCGATCGATCGGTCGACCGATGATCGAACGACAAGCGACCGAATGACGGAAACGACTAGTTTTTTGACCGTTGAGCTGCCGTTTGATTGAGGGGTTATAAATACTACTCTCCATCCTTCATGGACACTTCTTAACAATTGATCCAAGCTTCCATTGAGCCAATTCTTGATCGTTCTAAAGCTTTTCTTAAGCCATCCTTTTGATAACCCTAGTTTCCAAGATACATCCTTGATTTAGCCTTCAAGATTTACTGATTCATCATCGCAAGGCATCAAGAGGACTAGGGAGTGCCTTGGAGCTAAGTACTTATTGTTTGATTTATTGCTCCAATTGTTTTTGTATTTTATTGTTTATTTCATTGTAATTGAACTTGTGTAAACCTAGGTTGCAAGGTTTGATTGAGTTGGTGGTTGCCTTGGTGTTAAGACTAAAATCCACCGGTGTAAACATGGTTTGCTAGGATTAGTTCTTGTAGTCCTTAGGATTGAGGTGGGAGAGTGCTCTTGGTAGGAAGGCGGAAAGTTCCGGGTGTGGGAGTACCTTCGGTGTGAGAGTGGAGATTCTCTGGTGAAAATGTCCTCATTGTAAAGGAATCAAGATAATCTAGTAAACTTAGTTTGAAAATCCTAAGCGGGGTGCTTAGGTAGTAGAGTAGGCATTGGGGCCGAACCATTATAAATCAATGTGTCTGCATTGCTTCCTCTTGAGTTTGATTAATTAGCATATTTACTTCGCTTCCGCTTGTTATTCAATTTGTTAATTGCCTAAGTAATTGACTAAACGATTAAAACAAAATTAGACGAAAAGATTAGTAAACACACTATTCATCCCCCCTCTAGTGTGGCCATTTCACCCAACAAGGTTTACATAACTAGGTATAAAAATACATCAAAAGCATAGGTACAAATCAAAAAGGCCCACATGAACGTGTGATGGGCTAACTAAAATGATCTAAGTGTCCGCTGGGCTGGAGGACATGCACACATATCAGGACTGGTATTTGAAACAGGAAGAGTAAAAGAGTGAGTAACACAAACCCAGTGAGATATAGTATATTTATGACAATGGAACAAACTCAAGCACAAGTTTTTCATCAAATAACACTTAAAATAAATGCTTTCAAAGTGAAGAAGAAAATGTGTAAATTTCGTAAATCCCTACAAACATAATATTGTAACACTCGTGCTAAGTTTTATTTAATTTTGATGCGTGTCGGGATGCGTGTCGGAGCGGGCCGAGTGAATCACTGGAGGGCACGGTCGAAGGTATGGCCATATGCGCGAAGAATTTGACTTAATTTAGGAAGATTTTGGACTTTGGGATCGAGTCGGGTCCGAGAATCGTTTATGGTGTGACTTGTTTGAGCTTGTGGGCTAGTTTAGTCAGTTCAAATTACGGAGGATGCTCCTGCTTGATGATCGGAGTAGTCTGGTTTGGGTCGGTGTCTCTCCTAGTCAGGTCCAACACTTGTAGGGGTTGTCCTGCAAAAGACACTCTGATGCTTAAGTCAGAAAGTATTCGAGGTGGAGGTAATGAAATTGAAACTTAGGTTACTTGAGGCGTGTCGTGTTTGTATTTATTGCAAGTGGGGGTGATTACGCCGCCCGGTAATCTCACTGGGATATTGCTCGTAATGGGTCGAGGCTGATCCCTTGATTTGTTAGTCTATTAATGGCTTTTCGTCACACCCCAAACCCGGCATGACCAGCCATAGTATCACAAGTACCCCGAAGACTTAACATTTTATATAACCATTTGTCTGCTGAAAACATAAACAGGATATCTATAAATTCACGAAATAAATAGTTAAAAATTCAAATGCTCAAAATGTTAAAGAATAAAGTCTTTTAAAACATGATTAAACTCCTCAACATAAAAATGCAGAAATAAAATCTACCTCAAGTCCACATTACTCAAATAAACAAATAAAAGAAAAATAATGAATCTAAGACTCGGGTATCCACCCCGACCATGACATGTCATGAGATTCGCTATCCCCGCTGCCACTAGCTATGCTACTGCATCCCAGTACCTCTCTAATCACGCTTAGGTGTTGAACAAGACGACATAATAGAGGGTAAGTCCAACAAGGACTTACTGAGTGGATTAGTCCTCAAACCACCACATCCATGAATAATCAATCCTGTATATAAATAAGCATATAAAGGTAAAAGCATAACTCATCAGAACAATTATCAACATGCATATCCACTCTCCTGTGCATCATATAACAACCAACAATAGATATGTTAACCAAGTATAAAATACATGTCTAATTCTTCAACACATAAGCATGCAAGCCTATTTGTAGTGCTCAAATTCCCTTTATACCCTCAAATAAGCATGCAAGCCTCTCCTGTACAAAATACCCTTGCATATTTTTAATGCTCAAATTCAATTTTATACATAAAATATTTATGCTATTGATCTTTATCAGGTGCTCACAATGAGGTTTGTAAGAGTGAAAACATGTTTTCTCTAAAAAATAAAAAAAATAATTGAATGGTGAACCATACACTACTAGTATCAACTGGAATGGGATCATTATGCGTTAAATACTTATGCAAGGTAAGTTGAGTCTGTCTTTCACAATAAATTATGACAATGATTATCAAAATGATAATTTTAAAGGGAATGCCCACCATAGAATCTCCGATGGAAATTAATGCAAGGTAGCCTGCAAATGCTGAAAGTATGTTATTGCACAAGAATATAAACAATGTGATAAATAATCTCCATGGAGATTGTCAAAGAATATTTCTACTACATGGTTAATGGCATTACATTTTTCAAGAGCGGATCATGCTCCCCAAGCTCTGAAATATCCACCACAAACTTTGCTTTATTGGTTTTTGCCACCTTGCCCATCTTCGTAAACAAAAAGATACAAAAACTGGATCCAAACTTCAAGTTTGTATTGGATTAAGAATGATCTTTAAAGGCCATCAATGTCAAGTGCATAATGAAGACTATGGAATTATTTAAATAGGCATTTGTAATTAGCTTTCTGCATACAAAATTAGTAGCATAACTATAGTACAAAAGATGCATGTTTAGCATGCAGGACACTCTAACAATATTTGGCAACATTAGTATTGCAGAATTCTACAACTTGAAAATTGTTCCTGTTTGGAGTGCCACTTTTAGTAATTAGCTCAGTATGAAATTCAAAAGCTAAATTTGAGTTGGCTACTTAGATGGAGGCCAGGGCATATAAAGGCCAATACTATATATAAGCCTAGCTACAGGAATTGACCCTTCCATTTTATAAGATCGTCAAACAATTGCTTTCAAGTCTATAGGTTAGCTTGTGAAATTAAAAGATAATTGAGGATTTTAGTATGACAGTGGAAAAAGAGATTTCTAAATATCAAGGAACAAATAAAATGTGTCTGTTCAAAAGATTTCTACTGAAAAAATGACAAATGCAGGGATTGTTTCTCAAAGAACTACAACCATTTGATTGGACATTTGTTAGTTAACCATGGCAGACTAACAAATGAATCTATAATATGAACTTGAGATTTATCAACAAATAATTATTTTCACCAATATATTTATCAAAGAACTAACATGCCTACAAACTAACAAGCAATCAGCCAATCAATTAGTCACTTCATTTATTGCCCTCACGCAAACATGTTATAGCAGTAGCCGGAGGAGCAGCTACGATTTATCAAAGAAATCCTCTCACGGTGCCATTTTAGCAAACCAAACGGGGGACATGGGTTGGTGTCCTGTCCAGTCCCCCATTTTTTAGCAAACCAAACGGGTGATAGTAGGTGCAAGCAGTCATTGGACTTGAGGTTGTCATGGTTACCTTGTGAGTGTTGACCCATTGCTTTGGACTTATCCTCACGTGGCCTTCAGTGTATTGTGAGCAACCAATATAGAATTCTGGGAAACCCCAAAATTTTGAATTCCGGGAGAGAGCTTTTAGGGGGCCGTGTCTATTCTTGGAGGCAAACCCCTCTCTATATATATTGGTAGAACAGTAGGGGTGTTCACGGGTCGAATTGAAAATTTTTACCTCTCAAACCCGACCCGACCCAACCCAATCTAGTTCGGGTTGGGTAGTCGGGTTTACCCGTTTAGGTAAAAAAATAATTTTTTAACAATATTTTTAAAAAAAATTAAAAAAAAATTAAAAATAAATATTTTTTTAATATAAATATTTTAAAAATAATTAAAAAATATATAAATAATCGGGTCATCGGCTTTCAAATTCTAAAACCCGAGACCCGACCCGATTATGGCTCGGTTTAGTCAAATTGTACCCGACCTAACCCGATTACCCGAGCGGACCCAACCCAAAGAGGTCAGGTCGGGTCGGGTTCTCAGGTTTATTGGGTAGGGTTGACCCAATGAACAGCCTTACCGAACAACCCATACGGAGGGTGTTGTTCAAATCCCACACTAGAAGGGGGGAGAGTTGAATTGTGTTGGGTAAATTTTAACTTTAATTCAATTTCTTTTAAATCAATCCCAACTTCAACCCAAATTAAATGCGACTAAAGGATAAGCGATAGCGAGTATGAAAGGAAATTATAAGCAATAAAAACAAGGCAATGCAAAGTCGAAAGATTATAGTGGTTCGGCCAACCGCCTACACCAAGGATTTCTAACCAATCCTTTATAGACAATATGTTTTCCTTTGAATACAACCGAGGACTTGCTTCTCAACCCTTTGAGAATGCCTCAAACCTATTCACCAAGACAAAACGTAATCCTACAAAGGAAACCCTAAGGTGTTTAACCTAGCACGCCTAGCAAGCTAACCTAGCACGAGCATAAAAAAGGTTTGTTGGTTAAGGTTTTTAACGTTGGTCTTAATCTCGATTTTGATTATAACAAACATGGAACTAATGTTTCATTGAGATATCTTTCAAGTTCCATATCGGTTAGCGCACGACGTTCTCGGTCAGAAATATCGAAGAAATCGAGAAATCAGAAAGACATTGGTCCTCGCGCTCGGATTATTCAGAAAGTTAGAGTTTAGGTTTAGGGTGTCTAGATATGTTGTAAATCCTCTTTATAATGCAAAGATCCCTAAAACCAAATCGGAAACCCAAAATATGAAAACCCAAAAACCGCCCTGAATTCACTAAGCCTAGGGAGCTCCTTGGAGGGCTATATGACCTAGATAATTTATTGTCAAAAAAAATGGCGATAATTGTTCCTTGGGTTAAAATTAGATAACGATGTGTTTTTTAGGAATTTTTGGAAGTCTTTAGCCTACCCTTATTTGACCCGAAAAATTAGAAAAGTTCTGTTTTCCGAAAATTTGAACTAGATCCCAAAACCTAGATTTTGATTCTTAAGGATTTTGATTTTTTAGATATTTTTATTGAATCCAAATGGCAGGTAATCCTTATATAACATTTATGTTTTAAATTTATTAACTTGCCCAGTCCAGTCCAGGTTCGGTCGACTGGTCGGTCCATAGAATGATGCCAAAAATTGGCAGTAGGCAATTTGGTCGACCAATTGGTCGACCGGAGTATGTCAAAAATGGGTAGAAGCTACGTCAGTCGACCGATCGGTCGACCGAATTGCGAATCGCTCAACTTGAGACTCATTCGGTCGATCTGTCGGTCTATTGAACAGAGTAATTAAAGCAGCGATCGTGGGCGGTCGATTGATCGGCCGACCGATGATCGAACGACAATTGATCCAAGCTTCCATTGAGCCAATTCTTGATCGTTCTAAAGCTTTTCTTGAGCCATCCTTTTGATAACCCTAGTTTCCAACATACATCCTTGATTTAGCCTTCAAGATTTACTGATTCATCATCTCAAGGCATCAAGAGGACTAGGGAGTGCCTTGGAGCTAAGTACTTATTGTTTGATTTATTGCTCCAATTGTTATTGTATTTTATTGTTTATTTCATTGTAATTGAATTTGTGTAAACCTAGGTTGCTAAGTTTGATTGAGTTGGTGGTTGCCTTGGTGTTAAGGCTAAAATCCACCGGTGTAAACATGGTTTGATAGGATTAGTTCTTGTAGTTCTTAGGATTGAGGTGGGAGAGTGCTCTTGGTAGGAAGGCGAAAACTTCCGGGTGTGGAAGTGCCTTCGGTGTGAGAGTGGAGATTCTCTGGTGAAAATGTCCTCATTGTAAAGGAATCAAGATAATCTAGTAAACTTAGTTTGAAAATCCTAAGCGGAGTGCTTAGGTAGTGGAGTAGGCATTGGGGCCGAACCACTATAAATCAATGTGTTTGCATTGCTTCCTCTTGCGTTTGATTAATTAGCATATTTACTTTGCTTCCGCTTGTTATTCAATTTGTTAATTTCCTAAGTAATTGACTAAACGATTAAAACAGAATTAGACGAAAAGATTAGTAAACACACTATTCATCCCCCCTCTAGTGTGGCCATTTCACCCAACAAGGTTTACATAACTAGGTATAAAAATACATCAAAAGCATAGGTACAAATCAAAAAGGCCCACATGAACGTGTGATGGGCTAACTAAAATGATCTAAGTGTCCGCTGGGCTGGAGGACATGCACACATATCAGGACTGGTATTTGAAACAGGAAGAGTAAAAGAGTGAGTAACACAAACCCAGTGAGATATAGTATATTTATGACAATGGAATAAACTCAAGCACAAGTTTTTCATCAAATAACACTTAATATAAACGCTTTCAAAGTGAAGAAGAAAATGTGTAAATTTCATAAATCCCTACAAACATAATATTGTAACACTCGTGCTAAGTTTTATTTAATTTTGATTTCAGCGGGAAAATCGGGATGCGTGCCGGAGCGGGCCGAATGAATCACTGGAGGGCACGGTCGAAGGTATGGCCCATATGCGCGAAGAATTTGACTTAATTTAGGAAGATTTTGGACTTTGGGATCGAGTCGGGTCCGAGAATCGTTTATGGTGCGAGTTGTTTGAGTTTGTGGGCTAGTTTAGTCAGTTCAACTTAAGGAGGATGCTCCTGCTTGATGATCGGAGTAGAACGGTTTGGTTTGGTGTCTCTCCTAGTCAGGTCCAACTCTTGTAGGGGGTGTCCTGCAAAAGACACTATGATGCTTAAGTCAGAAAGTATTCGAGGTGGAGGTAATGAAATTGGAACTTAGGTTACTTGAGGCATGTAGTGTCCGTATTTATTGCAGGTGGGGGTGATTACACCACCCAGTAATCTCACTGGGATATTGCTCAAAATGAGTCGAGGTTGATCCCTAGATTTGTTAGTCTATTAATGTCGTATCGTCACACCCCAAACCTGGCATGACCAGCCATAGTATCACAAGTACCCCAAAGCCTAACCCAACCAAACCACAGATGCAATTATAAGACTTAACATTTTATAGAACCATTTGTCTGCTGAAAACATAAATAGGATATCTATAAATTCATGAAGCAAATAGTTAAAAATTCAAATGCTCAAAATGTTAAAGAATAAAGTCTTTTAAAACATGATTAAACTCCTCAACATAAAAATGCGGAAATAAAATCTACCTCAAGTCCACATTACTCAAATAAACAAATAAAAGAAAAGTAATGAATCTAAGACTCGGGTATCCACCCCGACCATGACAAGTCATGAGATTCGCTATCCCCGCTGCCACCAGCTATGCTACTGCATCCCAGTACCTCTCTAATCACGCTCAGGTGCTGAACAAGACGACATAATAGAGGGTAAGTCCAACTAGGACTTACTGAGTGGATTAGTCCTCAAACCACCATATCCATCAATAATCAATCCAGTATATAAATAAGCATATAAAGGTAAAAGCATAACTCATCAGAACAATTATCAACATGCATATCCACTCTCCTGTGCATCATATAACAACCAACAATAGATATGTTAACCAAGTATAAAATACATGTCTAATGCTTCAACACATAAGCATGCAAGCCTATTTGTAATGCTCAAATTCCCTTTATATCCTCAAATAAGCATGCAAGCCTCTCTTGTACAAAATACCCTTGCATATTTTTAATGCTCAAATTCAATTTTATACATAAAATATTTATGCAATTGATCTTTATCACGTGCTCACAACGAGGTGTGTAAGAGTGAAAACATGTTTTCTCTAACAAATAAAAAAAATGATTGAATGGTGAACCATACACTACTAGTATCAACTGGAATGGGATCATTATGCGTTAAATACTTATGCAAGGTAAGTAGAGTATGTCTTGCACAATAAATTATGACAATGATTATCAAAATGACAATTTTAAAGGGAATGCCCACCAGAGAATCTCTGATGGAAATTAATGCAAGGTAGCCTGCAAATGTTGACAGTATGTTATTGCACAAGAATATAAACAATGTGATAAATAATCTCCTTGGAGATTGTCAAAGAATATTTCTACTACATGGTTAATGGCATTACATTGTGCAAGAGCGGATCATGCTCCCCAAGCTCTGAAATATCCACCACAAACTTTGCTTTATTGGTTTTTGCCACCTTGCCCATCTTCATAAACAAAAAGATACAAAAACTAGATCCAAACTTCAAGTTTGTATTGGATTAGGAATGATCAAGGCCATCAATGTCAAGTGCATAATGAAGACTATGGAATTATTTAAATAGGCATTTGTAATTAGCTTTCTGCATACAAAATTAGTAGTACAAAAGATGCATGTTTAGCATGCAGGACACTCTAACAATATTTGGCAACATTAGTATTGCAGAATTCAACAACTTGAAAATTATTCCTGTTTGGAGTGCCACCTTTAGTAATTAGCACAGTATGAAATTCAAAAGCTAAATTTGAGTTGGCTACTTAGATGGAGGCCAGGGCATATAAAGGCCAATACTATATATAAGCCTAGCTACAGGAATTGACCCTTCTTATAATTGAATTGACCCTTCTTATAACTGACCCTTCCATTTTATAAGATCATCAAACAATTGCTTTCATGTCTATAGGTTAGCTTGTGAAATTAAAAGATAATTGAGGATTTTAGTATGACAGTGGAAAAAGAGATTTCTAAATATCATTGAACCTATAAAATATGTCTGTTCAAAAGATTTCTATTGAAAAAATGACAAATGCAGGGATTGTTTCTCAAAGAACTACAACCATTTGAATGGACATTTGTTAGTTAACCATGGCAGACTAACAAATGAATCTATAATATGAACTTGAGATTTATCAACAAATAATTATTTTCACCAATATATTTATCAAAGAACTAACATGCCTACAAACTAACAAGTAATCAGCCAATCAATTAGTCACTTCATTTACTGCCCTCACGCAAACATGTTATAGCAGTAGCCGGAGGAGCAGCTACGATTTATCAAAGAAATCCTCTCACGGTGCCATTTTAGCAAACCAAATGGGGGACACGGGTTGGTGTCCTGTCCAGTCCCCCATTTTTTAGCAAACAAAACGGGCCGTAAGGTTCCTATGTCTCTAATTGTACCTAGGTCCCTTTCTTTTCCTAAGTCTAGGTCTCTAAAATTATGCATACCCTAAAGACTTACGAGAATCTCTTTAATGTGTAGTCCCTATGTTTAAACATGTCTCAATAACATCTACATAATTTATTGGGGCCGGCCAACCCTTAGAGTTGTTCGGAAACCTCCTAGGACGGGGTGGCACACCCTAAAGCCCCAAGCTTTCCCTTCTATCAAGAACCAAGAAGATCAAAGAACTATTCTCAAGAATCCAAGAAACCATCGTGATCAAGGAAGAAGGGAGTGACGGCTCCTCTAATTTCACCCTGAAGCATGCGACCAAGCCCTAAAACCGAACCAACGATTCACGACGACAAAGCAAGAATCCAAAATCCTATCATAGGGGCGGCGGCAAGATGAAGAAGATAGGAGAAAGAGGGCTATTTCCACACACCTTTTTGGATGAAACGGAGAGGAAGAAGAACCTAGAGACATTCCTACGATTAATGCCGACGAACTTGTGGATTACGGCTTCCAATTGGCTCCCTCCTTACTCGGCGTCACCCCTCTCTCTCTCCTCTTGCCTCGGGTGGCGTGCAGCTAAACCCCCAGCCGTACACCCAAGGTGGGTTTTTATGGGGTCTAATTGGGCCCCAAATGACCAAAATGCCCCCCCTTAAGTGATTCAACTTATAATATCCATATCTAACTTGTTCTAACTTCGATTCGAGTTCCAATTGAACCGCTAGACTCGAATCGAGGTCCTCTATCATCCTAGCATGATAAATTACAGAGATCTTATAAATAAAATTTTTCATAAATTTTTCCATGTCGATTTCTTACCCGGAATCAATCCCGAAATTTTCCTCTGGCCCGCGCTAACTTGAGCCTATGATCACCTGCTGAAGGACAAAATATAATTATTAAAATTTTGGTCATAGAAATCCTCCCCCGTTAAAGAAAATTCGTCCTTGAGTTTTGAGGTGGGAAAAAGAAACTCACCTCTGTATCAAAGAGATATGAGTAGTTTTCTCTCAGGTCCCACTTGACCTCCTAAGTGGCCTCCTACCCCGAATGGTGCTCCCAACGAACATTCACCAAGGGAACCACCTTGGATCTCAGTTTCCTTATCCGCCTATCTAGGATCTCAACGAGCTTTTCTTCCATAAGAAATGGCCGGATTGACCTCCACTACGATAGCTGAAAGAATAGTGCCCTTGAACCAATCACATGTCGATTTGTTTAGGGTCTATTCAAGGGTAATCAACTTAATGAGACAACTTTTTCATCATATGCTGCATCTTTATTCATAAAGACTGTGATGAACCCCATGAACTCAGGTAAATAATTATAAGGCCATGATGAGATTATGACAGTGAGACTTGAAATCCAAATGTCAATGTTCTAAATGTTCCTAGTCGTAACATCACCAATTAGGGGATCGACGATTTTGGATAGACTAGTGCACTTGGTATATGCCCTATACGAATTACCTATGAGCCGTCATTAAAGTACAAGTGCAGGTGCTCATTAGGGAATGAGTTCACTGAACGATCCAACACGAGGAACACAAAATGGAATCCTTACATGAGTGTCGATAGGATATTCCTCGGGTGATAGAAGGTGCAAGCAGTCCTTGGACTTGAGGTTGTCATGGTTACCTTGTGAGTGTCGACCCATTGCTTTGGACTTATCCTCACGTGGCCTTCAGTGTAATGTGAGCAACCAATATAGAATCAGTTACTTCTAGTGAGATAAGATAATGTCTTATGTGTCCCTGTAAGTGTCGACTGACGAATCTCTGGCCAGAATAGATATGAATGTCGAAAAAGGTTCTTTGACATATCATTATTGAGACGACAACTTGGTAGGTAGAATACATATAAATCGATATTAGGGTTTGACACTTCTTCCATATGACAGCCATATTCGGGACATTGTAACTGAGGGACTTTGTTGCATGGTAACAAATCACCGAAGGGCGTTCGATCCCTGTAGATTGAGCCTCACACTATCCGGGTAGTCATGACATGTTACTAGACGTCAATCTTGACTTGTGAGTAGAGTCTCTCACAACTACACTAAAGGGGTTTAGTGGTGGCGCGTAATATTCAAAAAGAAGTCGTTCTATCAAATCCGACTCTTCATTATGCACAACTGACTGCTAGATTAGTGTGGGGCCCAATGGGTCACACACAAGAGGCTATCCTCGTAACGGACCTTATGAGATAAAGTCTGAATGCGGTCCTATATGTCTACTAGCATGGACATGCTGCAACTCGCTCACAGATCTCAAGTCTAAAAGATGTTTCCTATAGGAACGAATGCGCGAGGAAGGAGTTCATTGGCAACCCTAAATTGTAGGGCATCCCTAAATTGTAGGGATTGGTACATGATAATATTTTATGTAGTTGATTAAATTTAATTATGAATTAAATATTTAATTAAATTACTTAATCATGAATGTATTTAATTATGAATTAATTATAATTTAATTTTAAATTAAATATACATGGTAGGAAAAGTTAGTTTCTAACCATGAGCCTAACCAGTGAATTGGGAATTAATTTATTTGGATAATTCCTAATTAATAAGAATTTGATTTATGGAGATAAATCAAAAAATTAATAGGGAATCAAATTATTTAGATAAACCTCTTTCCTATTGTTTAGGGGATTGGTTTATTTAGATAATTGTCATTATTGTTTATAGGCTCTTAATTTATGGAGTTAAATTAAAGTTTATATTTAATTGGATTTAAATAATTTCAAATTTATTATGAAGCCAAAAAAATATAAATTATTTTTGGAGGCAAACCCTAAAATTTTGAATTCTGGGAGAGAGCTTTTAGGGGGCCGTGTCTATTCTTGTAGCTGCCCCCCTCTCTATATATATTAGTAGAAGAGTAGGGTTGTTCACGGGTCGGATTGAAAAATTTTACCTCTCCAACCCGACCTGACCCAACCCGACCTAGTTCGGGTTGGGTAGTCGAGTTTACCCGTTTAGGTAAAAAAATAATTTTTTAACAATATTTTTTTTAAAAAAATTAAAATAAATTAAAATAAATATTTTTTTTAATATAAATATTTTAAAAATAATTAAAAAATATATAAATAATCGGGTCATCGGGTTTCAAATTCTAAAACCCGAGACCCGACCAGATTATGGCTCGGTTTAGTCAAATTGTACTCGACCTAACTCGATTACCCGAGCAGACCCAACCCAAAGAGGTTAGGTCGGGTCGAGTTCTCAGGTTTATTGGGTAGGGTTGACCCAATGAACAGCCCTACCGAACAACCCATACGGAGGGTGTTGTTCAAATCCCACACTAGAAGGGGGGAGAGTTGAATAGTGTTGGGTAAATTTTAACTTTAATTCAATTTCTTTTAAATCAATTCCAACTTCAACCCAAATTAAATGTGACTAAAGGATAAGCGATAGCAAGTATGAAAGGCAATTATAATCAATAAAAACAAGACAATGCAAAGTCGAAAGATTATAGTGGTTCGGCCAACTGCCTACTCCACTACCTTGGCTCCACACCAACGATTTCTAACCAATCCTTTATAGACAATATGTTTTCCTTTGAATACAACCGAGGCCACGCTTCTCAACCCTTTGAGAATGCCTCAAACCTATTCCCCAGGACAAAACATAATCCTACGAAGGAAACCCTAAGGTGTTTAACCTAGCACGCCTAGCAAGCTAACAATGGGACCTAGCTAGTTTAATAGCAAGGAAAATAACAATAAAGGAGCTAAGAATTAAACCACACAAGTGAGCTCCCTTGCAAAGCCTCCAGAGCCTCCAACTCGTCAAAATGTAGAGCTCGAAACGAAGCCGGAGTTGAGGCAGAAAGAATACTTCGTGTAGCTGAGCCGTCGTCGAAGCTTGCACGGTGAAATCCACTTAGGAAGGCTGAAAAACACTCTTGGAGATCTTCAACGAATGGTTAAGAGTCTTTTAGAAGCCTGGCGAGGGGCATTTATAACCCCTCACTCAGCAGCTCCACCCAACGGGCATTTTTCTGCCCGTTGGGGACGCCCAGTCGACTGACTAATTGACCGCCGAGCGACCGAAGGCATTCTGCCAATTTTGGGCATCTATCGGTCGATTGAATACTCTTCTGCCACTTTTTTCTTCATTCGGTGGACCGACTGATCGACTGAACCTAGGTTAAGAATATTTCTTTGAGTTTTCTTCTTGCGCGCTTCGCTTCTGAGTTCCGTTACCAAGTCTTGACTTGGATAACATTAAAATTAGGCTTAGGATATATTTCTAGATACATATTACATGAATTATATTTCTAACTCTAAATTTTCTACTCAATCGACAATGTATCCATTTTTGTCGACTTTTAGTATTTCTCTGAATGAAGTTTGCGCACATATCGAAGCCTCAACCTTTAACTCAAGCACTTGATAAACTCATTAGAATAAGTTTGTTATCATTAAAATCAAGATGGTGACCAAGGTCGAAACCTTAGGCCAACAATCTTCCCCTTTTTTATGATGACAAAGTTCTCTATAAATGCATTAAGATATGTATCAACAAGTATAGCATTTCATAAAGTGAATGTATAATGCTCCCCCTAACTATATGCATGTCTATGTCTAGATTCTTCCCCCCATTTTGACATCAATCAAAAAGGGCCTAAGTTAAGCACTTCTAGACTTCCCTAAAGTTACACAATGACAAGATTTAAGCATGCATGTTATCAAGGATGCTCTGAAATAATAAACGCAAAGATAACACAACCATCAAGAAATGTCAAGAGGGTTATACACAATCAATTATGTTATATCCGAAAGTCATTTACTCGATAAAGACCATGTTTCGAATTTTTTATAAAGATGTATCCAAAATCATATAAAATCGAATTCTCATTGAACCTTTTTGCAACTTTTTTAACGAAAACTAGATTTTTCAAGAAAAGTGCAGAAACAATAATTTTTCAAAAATTAATTTTCTATAATTTTTTAATAAATCGTTGAAATTTCATATTTCATGTTTTATCGATAAATACTCATTTTTCATAATAATTTCTAATTTTGATCAAAATTGTATGTGACTAAGATATGATCATTTAAATCATGAATACAAAGTTTGAATTACTAGAAAGAGTTCCAAAGATTACTCAAATGTCTTGGCACAATTTCAATCAAGAATTAACATGATATATCAAGAAATTGTCTACAAATTATTTTCCTAAATACTCCTGAATTTACATATAGACACAAAAGTACTTTATCATGAGTGAGGTGCAAGAGTTTCTACATGCTTTATGAGGTATCATTCTACATGGTGCAAAGGTGAAACGACCACCTCATTGAATTTTTAAGTATTTACCATGTGTCTCATCCTAATCAATGCTCAACTTTCAAGTAATTGAATCATAAATAGCACAATAGACATTTTCTTACTTATCAAGTTCATAAACTAGATAGCAAAGGAAAATCAAGTTTGTTTCTCAAAAGTCAAGTTTTGCTAACTAGTGGGGATTCATTTTTCAAAATACAACCTAATTTAAATCAAAATGAATCAAGGATATCTCAAGAAGCGAAAATATTTTAAAATCAAGATCTCAAACCCTTCCTAAGGTTGAAAACCAACATGACGACAATTAGCTAAGGTTTTAAAACCAAAGGTTGCATAGACCCACTATAGGTCACAAATGGCCTCCAAGGAGACCGAAAATAAAATGAAACATTCAAATTCAAACTTGATACTACAAAGATATTAATCAAAGATATACACATGGTGAATCAACTAACAAGTGACTACTAAATAAAGTACATTCATAAGTCATCAAACCCCAAAAGTAATGTAGGCAAGAGAGTAGTTAGGAATTGATACCGATCACATTTGTCGCGAAGTTGCAATTGAATTTATTCATCTTTCTTTAATTCCAAAACAACTTCAAGACATCAATGTGTCTTCATTTGAGTGTAGTGTCTCCCCCTACATTTAAGCATGTAAACTTTGGTACCCGAATTTCTTTTGGTCCTTGGGGGTTAGAAACTTTTGTAACCCAAAGTGACTTAACATTGGGGTTCCTTTTCAAGACACAATCCCTAACCATGTGTCCATACATGCCACAACATAGACAATGACCCTTAAATCTAGTAGATGCATGAGGATGGACATGAAGGTGTGGGTGAGCATGGGAAGATACTTTAAAAGATTTTGCATGAGAGGCATGGTCATGCATATTTTTAATTTTATCATTTAGTGAAAGCAACTAATTCTTTAATGATAGCAAGCCAACACTCGAATTTTTAATTTGTAAGCATAATGAGACATTTTCTATTTTCAATGAGTCATTCGAACTTTGTAGATCTACATTTTTCTTTTCTAATGAACTTTTATCATTTTCCAAGCATTCAACTTTTCTTTTTAAGTCATTATAAGAAAGCAAAAAATCATCATTTTCATGTTCTAATAACTTATGTTCCTTTCTAAGTTCCTTAAATCTCTTTCTAATAACATTAAATTCTTCATACATATATATGCTAAATTTCAATTTCTAATTCTATATGAGTAAAAATATTTTCACCTATAGTAATAGTGGGTACCTCATTGTCCTTTGTCATGAACCAAAGGTTTGCATTCTCCCTTGAGCTTTCTTCCCCACTTGAAGGTGATGATGACTCGCTTTCATCCCAAGTAGCCATTACTGCTTTCTTTATCATCCTTCTTCTTTTATCTTTCTTTGAGGATGACGAGGAGGTGAGATCGGTCTTAGGACAATCGCTCTCCAAGTGTCTGGGCTTGTTGAATTAGAAGCACATGATTCTATTTTTGCCCTTCTTCTTCTTGAGAGACTTTCCCATTAGTTCCATCAACATCCGTCCAAGGTGAACCATAATCGTGGTACTCGGATTCTTCATTCTCCAATGATGATGATGATGATGATGAGGTCCTATCACCAAATGATGCTTTTAAGGCAATGTTCTTGCCTTTGGGGGCATCTTCCTCCTTTTTTGCCTTCATATGGATCTCATGGGTCATGAGGGATCCAATGAGTTCGATGAGATTCATGGTGCCAAGATTCTTGGCCTCCATGATAGCAACCACCTTTGGCTCCCATGCTTTGGGAAGTGATCGAAGAAGCTTCCTCACTTTTTCTTCCCCTTGTATATCCCTTCTAAGATTAGTTAAAACATTTACAATATTTTGAAAAAGAACATACATTTGATCTAGTTTCTCATTAGTATGCATTTTAAAGAGAACATAGTCATGCATAAGCAAATTTATTTTGGACTCTTTAACTTGGGAAGTTCCCTCATGAGTAGTTTCTAAAACATGCCAAATATCAAAAGAAAATTTACAACATGATATTCTATTGAATTCATTTATGGATAAACCACAATGTAATGCATTCATTGCTTTGGCATCTGAATTAAACAATTTGATCTCTTCTTGAGACCAATCATCCAAGCTCTTGGAGGGTAGCTCATAATTAACTTGAATAGTTCTCCAAGCATCTAAGCCTAGCTAGGGATTGCAAGAAAATACTCATCCTAGTTAATAGGGATAATTGTTCCATCAAAAAGAGGAGGTGCATGAGTTGAAAACCCTTGACCTAGTGTGATACTAGAATCCATAAGTTTAGCTTAGATGGTTGAACCTAAGCCTACAACCTTGCTCTGATACCAAATGTTGTTCAAATACCCACACAAGAAGGGGGGGGCTAAATAGTGTTGGGTTAATTTTAACTTCAATTCAATTTCTTTTAAATCAATTCCAACTTCAACCCAAATTAAGTGTGACTAAATGATATGTGATAGCGAGTATGAAAGGCAACTATAAGAAATAAAAATAAGGCAATGAAAAGTCAAAAGATTATAGTGGTTCGGTCAATTGCCTACACCACTACCTTGGCTCCACACCAAGGATTTCTAACCAATCATTTATAGACAATGTGTTTCCCTTTGAATACAACCGAGGACTCGCTTCTCAACCCTTTGAGAATAAACCTATTCACCTAGGCATAACATAATTCTACAAAGGAAACTATAAGGTGCTTAACCTAGCACACCTAGCAAGCTAACAATGGAAACCTAGTTTAATAACAAGGAAAATAACAACAAAGGAGATAAGAATTAAACCACACAACTGAGCTCCCTTGGAAAGCCTCCAAAGCCTCCAACTCGTCAAGATGTAGAGCTTAAAATGAAGCCGGAGTTGAGGCGGAAAGAATACTTCGAGTAGATGAGCGGTCGTCGAAGCTTGCGCGATGAAATCCACTTAGGAAGGCTCAAAAACACTCTTGGAGATCTTCAATGAATGGTTAAGAGTCTTTTAGAAAGATGGTAAGGGGTATTTACAACTCCTCATTCGGAAGCTCCACCCAACAGGCATTTTTTTTGCCATTGGGGACGCCCGATCGCTTGCCAGTCGATCGATCGACCAATTGACCGTCGAGCGACCGAAAGCATTCTGCCAGTTTTGGGCATCTGTCGGTCGACCGAATACCCTTCTGTCATTTTTTGGCTTCATTCGGTCGACCGAACCTGGGCTGAGACTGTTTCTTCGATGTTTCTTCTGCCAAAATTTGGTAACGGAACCTGGCTTCATTCGATTGGCTTTCAGGTTCCGTTACCAAATTTTGACTTGGATAACATTACAATTAGGCTTGGGATATTTTCCTAGAGACATATTACATGAATTTTGTTTCTAACTCTAGATTTTCTACTCGATCGATGATAGAGTCATTTTTTCTGATTTTTGGTATTTCTCCAAATGAAGTTTGTGCCCGTATCGAAGCCTCAACCTGAACTCAAACACTTTATAAACTCATTAGAATAAGTTTGTTATTATCAAAATCAAGATGGAGACCAAGGTTGAAAACTTTAGGCCAACAGAGGGGTTGGTTAATTAGTTCTTCATCTTCTTGGAGTTGTTTAAGGACTTGATTCTTTAGAGGCTTCTTGAAGAGAAAGGCTCCAAAGAACTCCTCCTCTCCATTGGTGGCCGGCCATCTACATCCTCCTTCCCCGGTTTTCATGAAGCCATTGTTCTCTTCTTGGGCGTGCCGCAATCTTCATCTTCTTGGAGGAGTGCAAGAAGACAGCGAGGTGTCTCCACCTTTTATCTTTTGTTCCGATGTTTTCTCACCCTCTTTCCTTCCCTCTTTGGTTTCCGGTTCTTGGTGAAAGGTCGTCTTGCCTTGGTGGATTTCGGGATTGAGAAAGCTTCTCCATTGAGCCACAACGAGCCCCGGTGTTCGCTGCCCCTATTGTTGCGAGGTGCTTGGTGTGCACTATCATTGGAGGTCGTGCACGTGTGCATCTCAAGACGGGGATATGATCAGCCATACCAACCGCGGTTTGAGATATATCTTCTTCTTCTTCTCCGATGTTGAATTCCTTAACATTGCTAAAGTAGAACGTTGTTTTCAGGATGGTTTGAATTTTTTAAATTGCTATTTCAGCAATGTTTCTTATTTCCATCCCAACAGTGGTACCAGAGCCACCTTCAGCAAATTTTTGGAATTTTTATTTCGTGTTTTGGTCATGTTTACGATCGTTCGCTCCCTGAACGTCACGTTGCCCGATTTTGGTTTTCAAAGGTTTTTGAGTCGTTTTCTTGGCTTCACGGTTCATGCGATGAATCGAGATGGAAGACTAGTGTCCATATTGATTTTGGACTGAATTTAAACTCAAAAATTCCATGGGTGGAAACGTGATCGGATTTGCGTGTTTTCGGATGTTGTTTTCTCCTTTCCTTTTATTAATAGTTAAGATGCATGAAAGGATGATTATCGTTGAACCCTATGTGCTTGTGACTGTGTGTAAAACATGGTTGTGATGATTGCTTGTAAATTTATGAAATTTCTGCATTGTAATTTTTTAATAGGGCCTGCGTACCCCTGCCTTCCTCTTAAAAATTCTAATTATAATTCACTTCTCCCTCCCCTTAAGCCTTTCCCCAATGGTTGTTTGGGGTCTTCGTCTTTTAGATTTGTGAAAATATAAGTTTAGGGGCAGATTCACGACGACCATGCTTGCTGCCCTATTTTGGTGCGCTCGCGGAGAGGAGGTGTTCGTTGCCATGTTGATGATGACTTGAACACCGCGATGGCATTGATGGAACCGGCAACTTACAAAGTGATTTTAGGCAGCGCCTTCGCGTGACGGAGCTCCCAAAAAACCCTAGGATTATAGCCTTGGTTTGCCCGGTGGCTCGGGTGGAACCCTTAGAACACCCATAATCATCCTTATTTACTTTATGCTTTTATTTATTGATTTTGCTTCAATTGTTGATAGCTTAGATAATTAAAATTGCATGAAGAAACCCTGCAATAAAATTGAGGCTGAATGGTTTAGATATTAAGAATATCAGTCACACCTTCCATCGTTGTGAGGGACAAGTGTGTCTATTGTCACAACGGGTTTGTTGTGAACACACAAGGCATTTTGTGCTAATAGACAAGTTGCACCTCATATGGCACATATTCCTTTTGTGTATCTGTTATCGGCTTGAACATGACTTACCTTGTTGAGCCATACTCAAGGGTGGTTTTTATCTCTCTAGGGCATACGAATGATGGGTCCGACTCAACTAGGGCTCCTTGGTTTGATGTGCAACCACAAGGCCCCGGTTGCCCTAAAGGCAAAAACATATGGAAGTCACATAGTGATGTGATCGGTAAAAAGTTACCTACCCATGAACCGATTAGGTTTTGTCATGTTACATACAAGACCTGAGTAGGAGAAGTGCCACACCCCAACTTAGGGTCGTGTGACCGGCCAGGGTCGATGTCCTACCCTGAAGCCTACTACATACACTGATTAACAGAAACAGAAACACATAATGAAAACAACAATGCAACCTCATTCAAATCTTTAAAGAAGGTTCACAATTTTACTTTAAAACATTAAAAGTTCCGAAACATCAATCACCATAGGAAACAACTCAAGTTTAAAACCAAGTACATGTTTACGAATAGAAAATCTCAGTGTATTAAAAGAAACAACTACCCTAGACCTCTAGACTATAACTAGTGGACGCTGCTACGAAATCTACGCCACCGCTTGCCCTCCAGCTGCACCATGACTCCAAGCCTCATCTCACTGATCGAGCTCTGCAAAACAAGGAAATAAACCGTGAGTCCACATGGGACTTAGTGAGCGGTTCTTTCGAGCCACCACATAAATCCACAATAAACACACACACACACGCACACATATATTTATATATATGGTAGCAAAATATAAAGTTAGGGATATAAGTTGCTTCTGTTATGACAACCGACCCTAGGGGTCGTCCTGTATAGGCCATACATTCATGTAAGCAGCCATAACGGCCTAATTACGCCACATGGCACCCGGCCCCTAGGGCCTACTCATTGTCTTGAGATTTGGCTATAACCAGCCCTACTGCACACATATAGTAACATACTGGTCATTCGGGTCACATAGCACATAAGTGAATCCAAGCAAACTCCGGGCCATCGACTAGGATGGTCTGCTAGTCTCCGGACACCGACTAGGGTAGGGATAGCTAGTCCCACCCAACTGGGGTCTGACACCTAGCGGGCCCGCTGGTGTAATCTCAAGACCCAATCACTGGCCGAGTCTAGCATTAGTCATTCAGACTACCCATGCTTCTCAGCAAACCACCACAATCACATCACACAAACAAGGTGTCCTATAGTTTCCTTATTTAAAGTCCCGAGCGTTCACCCGTTCTCAGCCTTTTAATTTTGGCTGTATCATGCGTACACTGTCGTTAGCAAAATGTTTCTTAGGTGTGAGATCCAACTCGTCTACTTTTGAGTTTCCATCACTAACATACACTTTATAATTCCATGGATATCATCTAACGTGACATGATAACTTGGCTAATGAAAAACTACATGTCATAGACATGGTAATGCACCCAATAATAATATTTCACAGCATATAATTTATAATTAAATAACTTACTTCACATCACCTACTATGCATAGCCAAATGATTCAACAATAAGGAATTTAAATCCTACATTAAATAATAATTTTAAGCAAGGAAATTATTTGTTTAGCATGGTAACAACATAACCAAATTTCTGAATTTAAATAGGGAAGATTAAGAAAGATTACCACCCTACAATACCACTAAATGCATGCACCAACTTGTAGTGTTCCTTAATTAGTCTCTTACCTAAATGTTATCTTGATTCTATTTGTCAATATAGGCAACCCTTGTTTCTTATTGCTTCGGGTATTTCCTAATGAAGATGACTAGATTCTCAAGGCCACCATTCCCTTTATCCTCTCAGCCAACACTTGAGCAAGGCGATCCTTGCTCGGCCGAACTCCAAGGGTGGGGACAAGGAGAAAATCCAGCCCCAAACCTTAGTACCTTGTTTCTAACCTACCCTAACCAAGCCATTGATCAATTCACCCAACCCTTGCTCGGCCGAACCATGGACAAGAGGTTCCTTTTTGTTTTCCCGAGCCTACAAAGCTTAAAGAGGGAATTCAATCATCAATTTCAGCAATTAAACTATACATCCACTCGACTTAGGTTCAAAATTGATCAAAAAGGGGTTTACTTCCATCGAGAGAATTAGGGAAAATTTTGGCATGACCTTTCCCCTTTACCCTCTACTCGGCAGCCTCTAAAACCTCAAGATCCGAAGTAGACTGTGGTAGATCCGACAGAACAATAATTAAAATAGCGATACAAGATCAATCTACTAAGAAACGATGAAAAACTCACGAGTAAAACTTCTTGGAACAGTCCTAGGGGTTTGGCCACCTTTTGACTTAGGCAACCCGGTCACTAGATCCATGGTGATTTTCTCTCACTTCCACTCGGGCACCTCGAGGTTCTACAGCAACCCCGCAGGCTTCAGGTGTTCGACCTTCACCTGCTGGCAAACCAGACATTTGGATACAAACTCTGCTACCCTTCTTTTCATGCCCTTCCACCAGTAGTGCTACCTTAAATCTCGTTACATTTTGGTGGCTCTCGGATGCATCGTATAAGTGGAACGATGACCCAGCTCCAGGACATGCCTGCTCACCTTTGCCCTATCCGGCACCATGATTCAGTCTTTGAACCTTAGCACCCCCTCTGAGTCCATTCTCTGCATCACCTCTCTGCACCAAGTCCTTCGTTGGTGCACAAAAGGCGTCCTCTCCCTGCGCGGCACGCAACATATCCACCAGTGTGGATTATACCCGCAGGTGTGCCACCAAGGTACCTGAAGCTGACACAGATAGGGTTGCACCCCCATCTAGGCACAGCACCAGCTCTCGAGCTAAAGGCCTTCACTTGATTTCCAAATAAGCCTAAATTCCCATGGATTTTCTGCTTAAAGCATCTACTATCACATTGGCTTTCCCCGGATGGTACATAATGGTGCAGTCATAATCCTTTAGGAGCTCCAGCCACCTCCTCTATCTGAGGTTTAGTTCCTTTTGGCTAAGCAAGTACTGGAGGCTCTTGTGATCCGTATATATCTCGCAAGTCTCCCCATACAAATAGTGCCACTAGAGCTTTAGTACAAAAACTACCGCCGCTAGCTAGATCTAGGTCGTGCGTCGGGTAGTTCTTTTCATGAACTTCTAGCTGGCGGGACGCATAGGCTATAACTCTGCCAAACTGCATCAGAACGCAGCCTAGGCCAACCCGAGAGGCATCACAGTAGACTACAAACCCTCCTGAGCTGGAAGGTATGGCCAACACGGGTGCCGACATCAAGCATTCCTTGAGCTTCTGAAAGCTCGCCTCACACTTATCGTCCCAATTAAATTTGACTTTTTTCTGAGTCAACCGAGTCAAAGGGCTGCAATCTTGGAGAAGTTTTCTACAAACTTCTGGTAGTACCCGGCCAACCCAAGAAAGCTGCGGATCTTAGACACGCTGGTTGGCCGTCTCCAGTTCTGCACAGCCTCCACCTTTGAGGGATCCACCCTTATCCCTTCCTTGGACACTACATGGCCCAGGAACCCTAGACTTTCTAACCAGAATTCACATTTGGAAAATTTAGCGAACAACCAGTGTTCTATAAGGGTTTCCAGGACCATCCTCAAGTGTTCTGAGTGCTCCTCCTCACTCTTGGAGTATACCAAGATGTCGTCAATGAAGACGATCACAAAACTGTCTAGGTACTCTTTGAACACCCGGTTCATCAGATCCATGAAACCAGCAGGTGCATTGGTTAGACCAAAGGATATCACTAGAAACTCATAGTGACCATAGCGAGTCCTGAAGGCGGTCTTAGGCACATCGCAGTCCTGGATTCTCAGCTGATGATATCCTAACCTCAAGCCTATCTTAGAAAACCATCGTGCCCCATGCAGCTGGTCAACCAAATTGTCTATCCTCGGCAATGGGTAACGATTCTTGATTGTAACTTTATTCAGCTGCCGATGGTCGATGCACATGCGCATAGACCCATCCTTCTTCTTCATGAAGAGCACCGAAGCACCCCATGGTGACACGCTCGGCCGGATGAAGCCCAGGTCTAGCATTTATTGCTTTAACTCCCTGAGTTCGGCCGGCGCCATCCTATAGGGCGGATTGGAGATCGGCATCACCCCCTGGATGCAGATCAATGTAGAAATCAATCTCTCTTTTGGGCGGCAATCCCGACAACTCCTCGGGAAACACATCGGGAACTCACAAACTACCTGAGTTCCACTGACATCCCTTGTCGCCCCCCCTTCTTCCTCGGCCATGGATACAAAGGCCAGGAAGGACTAGTAGCCGCCCTGAAGTAGTTTACGAGCTTTAAGGGTTGACATGACCCCAATCGGCTCGCACCTTCCTTCTCCTTGAAAGGTGAACTGCAGCAAACCGGGCTCGCTAAACACGACTGTCTTAGCTCTATAATCCAGCAACGTAAAGTGCTTCGCCAGCCAATCCATGCCGAGAATGACGTTGAGCTCAAGCATGGGCAGGAGTATCAAATCTGCCCTCAATGCATGGTCGCAGATGAGCACTTCGCAGTCTTGGAAAATTGATTTGGCTATGATTGCATCGTCCGTAGCCGTTGATACTACAAATGAAGGTGCCATTGGTAACGCAGTAGCAAATTTGGCAGGTATAAACAAGTGTGTGGCACCCGAATCAAATAGAACATATGCAGCAGATGAACATACTAAAATAGTACCTGTCACCACTGTCTTAGACGTCTCTGCCCCATCACGGTTCATAGCAAACACCCTGGCATACGGTCTCTCTAAATGGCTAGCCTGCAGCCCCCTGTTCTGTATCTGCCCTCTCTGAGCCACTGACCCCACTGACATAGGTGTCTTTCCTTTTGACTGCTCAGACTTCTGGCCAACTCTCTCCGGATAGTCCTTCTTGAAGTGCCCGACCTGACCGCATTTATAGCAAGCATCTGTGCGGCCAAAACAGGCCCCCCAGTGCCTCCGACTGCAGTTGCCACATTGCGACATCTCAACCTTCTAAGAAACACCTCCTAATACTGCCGTCCTTACTGATCCAGACCATGGCCCCCCACGGTCCCTGTTACCATTCCGTCCTCGTCTCTACTGGTGGTCTGCAGCGGTCATTGCCCCCTTTGAATGCCACGGTCGACCCCCAAATCCTTGCAGCTGAAATTACTTCTTAGCCTCCAACGAACCTCTTGACCGTGGTGGTCTCAAATGCCACTAGGGTCGGATGATATTTGGAAAGACGGTTGAACTCCATCTTATACTCTGACACTGACATGCCTCTAGCCTAACGCAACATCTCAAAGTCCCGAGCTCACTTGTCGCGAACACTCATTGGCAAGTACTTCTCCTCCACAGCCGCCCTGAAATCCTCCCAGGTGTGAGGCGGTCCGCCTGCTGCCCTGCGAGCCCTCCAAGTGTGCTGCTAGACCTTTGTCGGTCTCCTCGTCTAAAGTCCGACCATATGGGCCGCTGCCTCCGATGAGCACCCAGCTCCATGGATAGTTCATAACAGTCCCCCAGAAACTCAGTCATTTCCACCTGCTGATCTGTTCCAATGAATTCTGGCGGTTTTAGCATGACAAAGATTGCAAAGGTTAGGGCTCTTAGAGCCCTGACCACTGGTGTTATAGCCTCGACCACCTCCGGTACCGCCAGAACTACGGGTATTGGTTTCGACCGCGTCTGCTGCTGTTGTTGTTGCATCAGTTGCCTCAGTTCCTGCTCCCTAAGGAGCGCCCCCATTAGCTAAGCTACCTGAGCCTACAATCGAGCAACCGCAGACTCTTGCCCCTGGTCCTCAGACTGCTCCCTGTACCTGCCTCGGGCCCGACCTCGGCCTCGCCCCCGGCCTCGACGTTCTATCAAGTTACTACCGCTGCCGTTCAGTGCAGCATTATGAGCCTCCATTACACTATCACAGAGAAAAGAACAATTTTCCTGTCATATAATAAATTTTTAATAGAAGCTTTTAAAATTTACTAACTGCATGGTGCACTGAGTATAGTCGTGGTTGCCAGATCTTGTAGCATAACTATATCGTATGTCGACACACTAGCATATGTCTCATACGGTACCCAACTCCTAGTCATAGTCAAGACCTAACCAAAAGCTCTGATACCAACTTTGTCACACCCCAACTTAGGGTCGTGTGATAGACACTAATACACTGACTAACAAAAACAGATACACATAATGAAAACAACGTTGCAGCTTTATTCAAATCTTTAAAGAAGGTTCATAATTTTGCTTTAAAACCTGAAAAGTTTCGAAACATCAATCACCATAGGAAACAACTCAAGTTTTAAAACAAGTACATATTTTCGAATAGACAATCTCAGTGAACTAAAAGAAACAACTGCCCTAGACCTCTAGACTATGACTATTGGACGCTGCTACGAGATCTACGTCACTGCTTGCCCTCCAGCTGCACCATGACTCAAAGCCTCATCTCACTGATCGGGCTCTGCAAAAAATAAGGAAATAAATAGTGAGTCCACATGGGACTCAGTGAGCGGTTCTTCCGAACCACCAGATAAATCCCTAATAATCATATATATATATATATATAGCAGCAAAATATAAAGTTAGGGATATAAGTTGCTTCTGTTATGACAATCGACCACAGGGGTCGTCCTGTATAGGCCATGCATTCATGTAAGCATCCATAACAGCCTAACTACGCCACATGGCACCCGGCCCCTAGGGCATACTCATGGTCTTGCGATTCGGCTATAACCATCCCTACCGCACACAGATAGTAACATACTGGCCGTTCGGGCCACATAGCACATAAGTGAATCCAAGCAAACTCCGGGCCGTCGACTTTGGTCTGCTAGTCTCCGAACACCTAGCAGCCCCGCTGGTGCAATCTCAAGACCCAATCACTAGCTGAGTCTATCATTAGTCATTCCAACTACCCATGCTTCTCAGCAGACCACCACAATCACATCACAGAAACAAGGTGTCCTATAGTTTCCTTATTTAATGTCCCGGGCATTCGCCCATTCTCAGCCTTTTAATTTCGGTCATATCATGCATACACTATCGTTCGCAAAATGTTTCTTAGGTGTGAGATCTAACTCGTCTACTTTTGAGCTTCCATCACTAACATACACATTATAATTTCATGCATATCATCTAACGTCACATGATAACTTGGCTAATGAAAAACTACATGTCATAGACTTGGTATTGCACCCAATAACAAAATTTCACAGCATATAATTTATAATTAAATAACTTACTTCACATCACCTACTATGCATTACCACATGATTCAACAATAAGGAATTTAAATCCTGCATTAAATAATAATTTTCAGGAAGGAAAGAATTTGTTTAGCATGGTAAAAACAACCAAAATTTTGAACTTAAATAGGGAAGATTAAGAAAGATTACCACCCTACAATACCACTAAATGCATGCACCAACTTGTAGTCTTCCTTAATTAGTCTCTTACCTAAATGTTATCTTGATTCTACTTGTCAATATAGGCAACCCTTGTTTCTTATTGCTTCGGGTATTTCCTAACGAAGATGACTAGCTTCTCAAGGCCACCATTCCCTTCATCCTCTCGGCCAAGACTTGAGCAAGGCGAGCCTTGCTCGGCCGAACTCCAAGGGTGGGGACAATGAGACAATCTAGCCCCAAACCTTAGTACCTTGTTTCTAACCTACCCTAACCAAGCCATTGATCAATTCACCCAACCCTTGCTCAGCCAAACCATGGACAAGAGGTTCCCTTTTGTTTGGCCGAGCCTACGAAGGTTAAAGAGGGAATTCAATCATCAATTTCAACAATTAAACTATACATCGAGGGAATTGGTCAATCCACTCGACTTAGGTTCAAAATTGATCAAAAAGGGGTTTACTTCCATCGAGGGAATTGGGAAAATTTTCGACATGACCTTTCCCCTTTCCCCTATAATCAGCAGCCCCTAAAACCTCAAGATTCGAAGAAAACTGCGGTAGATCCGATGGAACAACAACTAAAATAGAGATACAAGATTAATCTACCAAGAAACGATGAAAACTCACGAGTAAAACTTTTCTGAATAGTCCTAGGGGTTCGGCCACATGCCTCCCCCAATCCACAAGGGGAAAACAACCACTCACCTTGCTTAGGGAAGAAGAAGGGATGGTCGTTGGCGATCTCGAACCTTCGGACGACGACATGATCTCTGGCGCCGACCAAGATCTCCTCCTCCTTCTCTCTTGCCCGGGCTGCGTTCGGCTCCAAGATGAGCCGCACGGCTCTTGATGAGGGATTTTATTCTCTCATCCCCCAATGACCCATACTCGACTCGATCCGAGTTTGATTCAGGCTCCGATCCGAGTTTGATTCAGTCTCCGATTCGATCCGCATACACAATTTAAACTCGACTCAATAGGATATCTAATGCTCAATAAGGAAATATCTATCTAACCAATTTAAACTTCATAAGCCGAGTTATACCTTTTTTACTCGAGGCGATTCCGTGGCTCCGCTCGACTAATCCCTGATTCTGTTGCGCTGCACCAAAAATAAATTTTTATATTAGGAAAGTTTCGGGTCTTACAAGAAGTGGGGTTCGGTTTCCCCCCCAAGGAAGTCTACCAACGAGGGCTTCCCGCTCCCAAATCAGAGGGTATTATGGAACCGTGAAAATTAGTGGGAGACATGATTAAGTAAAAGACCTCAATAAACATGCATGTAAAATATCTGCTCGTTCATGTCTTTATTTTCTTTGTAGCATATCATGTCACCTTTACTATCGTTAGATTGCTTCATCAATGAAAATAAATTAACTGGACCAAATTACATTGATTGGATGCAAAATTTGAGGATCGTCCTCATTTAGGATAATCTGTCTCACATTCTGGATGCTCCAGGATCGATGCCACCCCTTGGGGAAGGAGATTACACTGAGGATAAGAGGACGGCTTATGAGAAGCTGCAAGAAGTATGGAGTGAAGATAACACCATTGTTCAATGCATAATGCTGGTATCCATGTCCAATTAGTTGCAGAAGCAGCATGAACATTTGGATACCAAAGCTATCCTCGATCACCTCAAGTTGTTGTATGGTGAGCATACGAGGACAGCTAGGTACTTCGTCATTAGAACTATACTTTATGGTATTTGATACCGAGTATTTCATGTCAATCATCATCTGCAAGATGTTCACTACTAGAAAATCAGCGATTGTGACGGCCTTTCTGCGACGGCATAATAGCGGTCGCAAATATGACGGTTTTGCAATCGCTGTGTATTGTCGTCGCCAACTAGAGACGGCATTGCGATCGTACAAGTCACCATCGCAAAATGTTCTATTTGCATCGGGTTTATGACAGTGTTGCGATCGTCATTTGCGACGGCCAGTGTCCTCGCAAGCCTGTTAGAAATCCTAATATTTCATCCACCACGCAACTATTTCCTTCTCCCGCTCGTTCTCCGGGTCGCACTTTTTTCATCGCCCGCTCGTTCCCTCCTCTCCCTCTCCCCTCTTTCTCTTTCTCGTGCTCCACAAAACCCACCCACCACTCCTCACAAGCTTTATTGCTCACTTTGAGCCACTTACTCCAAGAGGCGGCCAGGGATCATGAAGAAGGCAAGGGAGCTCACTGTGCTCTGCGATGTTGAGAGGTATCGATCATCATGTTTTCCAGCACTGACAAGTTCTTCAATTATTGCAGCCCATCCACTGAGTAAGTGTGTTTCCTTCTTCGATCTACCTTGTTCTCTTTAATTTAGGGTTTCTTTTTTCTACTTTTTATTTCAATGTGGGTTTCCAACTTTTTCGATTTCAATGTGGGTTTCTTTGATTTCAATGATCTGCCTTGTTCTCTTGTCCTTGGAGAAGTTGCAGTCCTTTTTTGTTGTGCTTCAGGCTTTCTCAGTTGTAAGAGTGAGCATCGGTCGGTTCGGTTAATTAACCGAACCAAACTTTCGATTAATCGAACCGAATTGAGAAATTTCTATTAACCATTTACCGAACCGAAAAAAATCGGTTAATTCGATTCGGTTAACTGAGTTTTTCGATTTGGTTCAGTTAATTAACCGAAGAGAAATATATCTGATCGGTTAATTTACCGAACCGAACCGAAAATTATTCAAAAAATTCGGTTTCGGTTCGGTCAGTTAATCGATTAGTTCAATTAATCGGTAAATTTTGCTCACCCATGCTCAGTTGGTCCTCTTGTGCTTGGATGCCTCATGTGCTTGGATGCCTCAAGGTATGTTCAGTCCTTCTTTGCTCGATATATGTTGCACCATCAACCTCTTGGATTTAATCAAACAAATCAAACTATTTTTAAAAAAATAATAGGTGAAAAAAGAAAGCGAAGAGAAATATATTTTCAAATCTCCATTGCTGCAATATAAGCAATTCAAATTGAGATATCCACAACAGAGTGCTTGTCTTATTATGGAAATTTCTGGCATATTTATTATTGTAATTCAGTGTTTTTAATATAAGATAGCATGATGTTATGCAAAGTTTTCTTAGTCCTGCATTTACTAATTCATATAAATTAGTTGACAATTCATAACCTAATCTCATAAAATAAAAATTATATAAGAGGACAACTCATTAGATGACCAAGGATGAACCTAAACAGTATTAGAGCAAAATACCGTATTAGAGGAGAATGTAGAGTAGAAAGCTGTGTATTAGAGCACAGCCGGGCCCCTTCAATTTTTTTGTTTCATAGATTAGATAACATTTTTTATGTAGCATTAGAAAGATTGTATTTTTAGTTCAATTTTTTTCTTGATAAAACAATGACCTTATTGGTTTAAGGCAACTCCTCTGAATTAAATGATGGGAAACGAAAAGTACATCAGTGTCACCCACCATCTGCTTCACAGTAGCTAACACTGGTTAGATCTATATTGAGATCTTACCTGTTTATTTCATAGTAATTGCACCTTTGTACAATTTTGTACATGATGGAAAGGCATCTTGATCCTTGGGTAACTGGTTAGCAATTGATTAATGCATGAAATTTAAATACTCAAACACATAACAATGGGAAGTAAATGCAGCCTCAATAGAAACAGGTAATTAGAATTAATTAAATGGCTCAATTAATTTTCAACAGAAAGTTGAGCCAAATTGATTCATTCTTTTTCTCAGTTTCATTTTACGAGGGATGAATAGAATTGAAAGTGCTCACTGCAATGTGCTAACACCTCCATGGGAACATTGAACAGTGCCCCTTCTGGAGATAATGGCTCGATTGATTTGAAGGGCACAGGGGAAAATTAAATGCAGTCTCTGTCCTCGCTACCTCCCCGTCGCCGTCTGATGTGACTTACCATTGATGCATTTATTTGATATTTTATTTTGATATGATGTAAATATTATTATTTCGATACGGTGTATATAATATTTTAATACGATGTATGTAATATTTTGATATCCATTTGATGTATATAATATTACAAGTTGACATCTCTTGTTTGATTGATATGCATTTTAATTAAATATTGTAAACAAGAATTAATATTTTTCTATTTTCTTAAAAAATATATACTTTTGTGACGGTACTGCGACCGCAGATACCGTCGCAGAAGGTCTATGACCTGGTCGCATAGCACAGCAGTCGGAATTTTTCATATATAATTTTTTATTGCGGCGGCCTCTGTTGCGGTCGCACAATATTTGCGGCGGAAATGTGCGACCGCTAGCTGCCGTCGCTAAAGCTCTTCTGCGGCGGCAATAGCCACCGCAGAAGACATTTTTTTTAGTAGTGGTTGCACGAGAAGAAGAAAAGTAGAATACTTGACAAAAGACAACAATGACATCGGGGAAGGTGATAGGCACAAGATTTGCAGCCTTAGCCGTAGGAACCTATTGTATAAGTCTGCTATTTGGCAAAGACCGTTGAATTGTATAATTGATTTGCTCCAGTGTTAACAAAAGAACATCTTTTTGTTTGTTATCTAAACAAGGTTGTGAAAAGTTCTTTTCAAGGCAATAGTTGCCTCATGAACCATTCTGATGAGTTACATACGACTGGACCAATTTCAACATGAACCTTTCTGATGAGTTACATACGAATGGAATAATTTCAATTTCAATTGGTCTAAATCAACCTAGGGTGGTGATAGATGACTTGCCAGCCTCAGAAGGCAACAAAGAGGAGAGGGGCAAAATAAAAAAGGCAGAATAGAAAACTAAGGTGTCATTTGGTTGATACAATTTTCTACAAGAAGTTTTACTTCCCATGAAGTTGTATTTTTTGGTTGACACACTTTTTGAAAAAGAAGTATGACTTTCTAAGGAAATGTAACTTTATGCAAAATGCAAACTTACCTAGGGGGACCTAGGTAAGTTGCACTTTCTCCATTGTATTTGGAATAAAAAAAGACAATTTTATCGTCACATTTAATGCTAAATTTATAATTTATATTGTCAACATTATGATATTAGATAATCCAAGAATTCTTGACAAATTTATTTTTGAGTAAAATATGTAATTTTTTATATTAACAACAAATAAAAATTAATTTTTCTTATATAATAAATTATATATTATATTAGTTATATATGAAAAATTTATACTATATTTACATATATATGTTAGAATATTAATTTACAAATAAAATTTAATTTTTCTATATATACTAATATATAAAAATTAAAATATTAATTTATAAGAAGAGTATATTGGTCATTTGATGTATACTTCCTAGGAAGTACTCAACAAAACATGTTTCGGGTGGGAAGTTACACTTCCTACCAATTAATTTCTTGTCAACAAAACACATCTTTGGTACTTCTCGAGAAACATATGTGGAAAGTTAATTCATGCGAATTAGAATTTTCCACAAAAAGTAAGTGTTGTCACGAGGCGTTATGCGCCTCAAGGCGCCAAGATCCTTAGCACCATACCGGTGTAGAGCACACAACACCCTTACCAGTGCAGTATGACCATACTGCACTGGGTCATACTTGCATCGGTATGGTGCTGACCATACCGGGTGGTTCCGCCCAGTACCGGGTACCGTGCTACCCGATATGGGCGGTATTATAAAATACCGGGTGGTATGCTCGATATTCATTGGTACACCCAGTACCCAGTATAGGGTGTACCGAATACCAGAAATTTAAAATTCCAGTACGTACCACCCATACCGGACTGTTAGGGAATTTTTCGATGCCCCGTGCAACATTGAACCATGACGGAAGATTCCCTACATGTTTGTAAATATGTATTCATGTGTATGTAAACTTACATTTTATACTTGCCCATTCATGTAAAATCCCTTTGTGCGATCCCCATGGGCCCATGGTACGAGTTGTATGCATTTCGAGGTCGTTCGACACATGGTGTGTGCGTTACGGCTAAGAGGAACACATTGTGTGAATTCGTCATGGTCGTGGCCATGGAAAATCACCAGGTCGGGTGGCCAAAATTTTGTCATGCTCCTCGTGCTTTGCGGAACCTTGGGGGTGGCACTTGGGAGTTAGAGTTCCCATGTATAGTGTAGGGGAGTGTTGGCTTACGAAAGCGGTTGCCTTGCACGGAAACAAACGAGCGGCCCACATAGGCATGTGACATGTCGAATTCACCCAAGGCGATTGCGGAACTCACCCTACATCCGTTTTTGCATTTTCTTGTGTCCATAGACCTGTAAATGTTGTATTTTACTTTACGCTTTCAATACCATTCGGCCAACATGGTCATTTGAAGGCGTGGACATGGAATGCGAGGTTGGCACGTGGTCCGACATATGCCCTGCGATGTTAAGTCGGGACGGATTTCATATCAAGGCTTATCCCTTGCATGCGATGCAAGGGTGCCGCACGAGTTCTTCCGCACCAAAACAATTGGCCCGTGATAGTTGGTATCAGAGCCAGGTTTGTGAGCCTCCAACTGAGAAAGCTCTCGATGCAAACATAGCCGACGCACTTTCCGTCTATAGTGCTCGAGTTGCCGATGCAGTGAACCCAGTCGAGGACCTTCCGACTGTTGTGTTCGGGGAGGCAAGAACGAGACTTGGCGAATGGAGTAACCATTTCCCGGGTTCCCTCACGTGAGCATTGCTCAATGACACTCATGTGCTCCATAAGTCTGGGACTCTTCATTGCCCAACAAGAACGGGACTTGGCGAATGGAGTAACCATTTCCCGGGTTCAGTCACGCGAGAGTTGCTCAACGACGCTCGTGTGCTCCACAAGTTTGGGACATTTCATTGCCCAGCAAAAATGGGACTTGGTGAATCGAGTAACCATTTCCCGGGTTCCCTCACGCGAGCGTTGCTGAACGACGCTCGTGTGCTCCACAAGTCTAGGACTTTTCATTGTCCAGCAAAAATGAGACTTGGTGAATCGAGTAACCATTTCTGGGGTTCCCTCACACTAGCGTTGCCCAATGGCTCGTGTGCCCCACAAGTCTAAGACTTTTCATTGCCCAGCAAAAATGGGACTTGGTGAATTGAGTAACCATTTCCAGGGTTCCTTCACGCGAGCGTTACTCAACGGTGCTCGTGTGCCCCACAAAGTCTGGGACTCTTCATTGCCCAGCAAGAACGAGACTTGGTGAATTGAGTAACCACTTCTCGGGTTCCTTCACGCGAGCGTTGCTCAACGGCGCTCGTGTGCCCCACAAAATCTGGGACCCTCATAGCCCAGCAACATTGAGACTTCGTGAATACAGTAGCTATTTCTCAGTGTCCATTCAACCAAGCGTTGCCCAACGGCGCTGGTGCCGCTTCAAGCGAGCATTGCTCAACGGCACTCGTTTGCTCCACAAGTCTGGGACTTCATTGCCGAGCAACGACTTTGGGAATATCATAACCCTTTCTCGCAACAACAGGACATGATGAAACTCAAGGACGGTCCAAGTAGTCATTTCCTGGTGGTGAACTTCACGACGAAACTCGACATGTTACAGACCCACTGTGGCGTGTCGTACTCAGGTGGTGTTCCCTTCGACAACTTATGAAGAATCCACTTCAGCAATTGCAGCCAAAGGCGGTGTGGCCGAGGCGAGTTCAACGTGGACGTCGAAGCTTGAAGTGGGGGAGGATGTTAGGGAATTTTCCGATGCCCCGTGCAACATCGAACCATGACGGAAGGTTCCCTACATGTTTGTAAATATGTATTCATGTGTATGTAAACTAACATTTTATTCTTGCCCATTCATATAAAATCACTTTGTGCGATCCCCATGGGCCCATGGTACGAGTTGTATACATTTTGACGTATACTTAACATGGTATGGCACTGATGGAACCGACAACCTACAAGGTAGTTTTGGGCAGCGCCTTCGCGAGACGGAGCTCCCTAAAAACCCTAGGATGATAGCCTTGGTTTGCCCGGTAGCTCGGGTGGAACCCTTAGAACATCCATAATCATCCTTATTTACTTTATGCTTTTATTTATTGATTTTGCTTCAATTGTTGATAGCTTAGATAATTAAAATTGCATGAAGAAACCCTGCAATAAAATTGAGTCTGAATGGCTAAGATATTAAGAATATCGGTCACACCTTCCATCGTTGTGAGGGACAAGTGTGTCTATTGTCACAACGGGTTTGTTGTGAACACACAAGGCATTTTGTACTAAAAGACAAGTTGCACCTCATATGGCACATATTCCTTTTGTGTATCTGTTATAGGCTTGAACATGACTTACCTTGTTGAGCCACACTCAAGGGTGGTTTTTTTCTCTCTAGGGCATACGAACGATGGGTCCGACTCAACTAGGGCTCCTTGGTTTGATGTGCAACCACAAGGCCCTGGTTGCCCTAAAGGCAAAAACATATGGAAGTCACATAGTGATGTGATCGGTAAAAAGTTACCTACCCATGGACCGATTAGGTTTTATCATGTTACATACAAGAGAAGTGTCACACCCCAACTTAGGGTCGTGTGACCGGCCAGGGCCCATGTCCTACCCTGAAGCTTACTACGTACACTAACTAACAGAAATAGAAACACATAATGAAAACAACGATGCATCTTTATTCAACTCTTTAAAGAAGGTTCACAATTTTACTTTAAAACATGAAAAGTTTTGAAACATCAATCACCATAGGAAACAACTCAAGTTTAAAACCAAGTACATGTTTTCGAATAGACAATCTCAGTGTATTAAAAGAAACAACTACCCTAGACCTCTAGACTATAACTAGTGGACGCTGCTACGAGATCTACGCCATCGCTTAGCCTCCAGCTGCACCATGACTCCAAGCCTCATCTCACTGATTAGGCTCTGCAAAACAAGGAAATAAACCATGAGTCCACATGGGACTCAGTGAGCGGTTCTTCCGAACCATCACATAAATCCACAATAATCACACACACACACACACACACACATATATATATGGTAGCAAAATATAAAGTTAGGGATATAAGTTGCTTCTATTATGACAACTGACCCTAGAGATCGTCCTGTATAGGCCATACATTCATGTAAGCAGCCATAACAGCCTAACTACGCCACTTGGCACCCGGCCCCTAGGGCCTACTCATGGTCTTGAGATTCAGCTATAACCAGCCCTACCGCACACATATAGTAACATACTAGCCCTTCGGGCCACATAACACATAAGTGAATCCAAGCAAACTCTGGGCCGTCGACTAGGAAGATCTTCTAGTTTCCGGGCACCGACTAGGGTAGGGATAGCTAGTCCCACCCAACTGTGGTCTAACACCTAGCGGGCCCGCTGGTGTAATCTCAAGACCCAATCACTGGCCGAGTCTAGCATTAGTCATTCCCACTACCCATGCTTCTCAGCATACCACCACAATCACATCAGACAAACAAGGTGTCCTATAGTTTTCTTATTTAAAGTCCCGAGCGTTCGCATGTTCTCAGCCTTTTAATTTCGCCTATATCATGCGTACACTGTCGTTCGCAAAATGTTTCTTAGGTGTGAGATCTAACTCGTCTACTTTTTAGTTTCCATCACTAACATACACTTTATAATTTCATGCATATCATCTAATGTCACATGATAACTTGGCTAATGAAAAACTACATGTCATAGACATGGTAATGCACCCAATAATAATATTTCACAGCATATAATTTATAATTAAATAACTTACTTCACATCACCTACTATGCATAACCACATGATTCAACAATAAGGAATTTAAATCCTGCATTAAATAATAACTTTAAGCAAGGAAAGAATTTGTTTAGCATGGTAAAAACATAACCAAATTTTTGAATTTAAATAGGGAAGATTAAGAAAGATTACCACCCTACAATACCACTAAATGCATGCACCAACTTGTAGTCTTCCTTAATTAGTCTCTTACCTAAATATTATCTTGATTCTACTTGTCAATATAGGCAACCCTTGTTTCTTATTGCTTCGGGTATTTCCTAATGAAGATGACTAGATTCTCGAGGCCACCATTCCCTGTATCCTCTCGGCCTAGAGTTGAGCAAGGCGATCCTTGCTCGGCCGAACTCCAAGGGTGGGGACAAGGAGAAAATCCAGCCCCAAACTTTAGTACCTTGTTTCTAACCTACCCTAACCAAGCCATTGATCAATTCACCCAACCCTTGCTCGGCCGAACCAAGGGCAAGCGGTCCCTTTTTGTTTGGCTGAGCCTACAAAGCTTTAAGAGGGAATTCAATCATCAATTTCAGCAATTAAACTATAATATCCACTCAACTTAGGTTCAAAATTGATCAAAAAGGGGTTTACTTCCGTCGAGGGAATTAGGGAGATTTTCGGCATGACCTTTCCCCTTTACCGACTACTCGACAGCCTCTAAAACCTCAAGATCCGAAGAAGATTGTGGTAGATCCGATAGAACTATAATTAAAATAGCGATACAAGATCAATCTACCAAGAAACGATGAAAACTCGCGAGTAAAACTTCTCCGAACAGTCCTAGGGGTTCGGCCACACGCCTCCCCCAATCCACAAGGGGAAAACAACCACTCACCTTGCTTAAGGAAGAAGAAGGGATGGTCGTTGGCGATCTTGAACCTTCGGACGACGACACGATCTCCGACGCCGACCAAGATCTCCTCCTCCCTCTCTGTTGCTCGGGTTGCATGCGGCTCCAAGATGAGCCGCACGGCTCATGATCTTGGATTTTATTCCCTCGTCCGCTAATGACCCATATGCCCCTCTAAATTCACCCATCATCAATTCAAAACTATTTGATTGTTACTCATCAACAATTCAATACATGAAGAAAAAAAAATTGCTTCACATCAAATGAAGGAGAAAACTTGCATTTTTCTTGCATCCAAGTTTGATTATAATTTATATCAAAGTTTCTATACTAATACCGTAAAACAATTTGATACATGAAGAAGAAAAATGCACTCCAGTTACAATAAATTTCAGTTGCACATCAAATGATCAAAACTCAAAAGATATACCAATTGCATACTACTGTAACAAAGAACATACATAGCTCATTTCATCGATTCAAACATGAGTTGGCTGCCTTTCTCTTCGCTGGCGGAGAATTGCAAGTTTGTAACACTAACACTTGAACATACATACTATTGTAAGTTTGTAACACTAACACATGAACATATATTTTCTAAATAAACTTACGGGAAGCACCTTACTCTTCACTTGAGGAGAAGAAGCTGGCTGCTGGTGAATGTGAGGCGCGACAGTGTACCAGTCACAGTTGGAACAACTTCTTCTCTTCATTGGTGGAGCAAGGCGAAGCTAGCGGTCGGAGACTCGGAGGCAGTCTGAGGTGTAGGGTTGTAGGCGATCGAGAAGAAGGGTGGAAGCTCTAACCAGGGGAGCTGCAGCCATCGATGAGTGCAGCTGAAGAAGAAGGCGATCGAGAGCCGAGACTCGAGAAGACGTAGGTGAAGAGGAGAAGGCCACGAGAAGCTGGAGATGGAGGTCTAAGGGGAGCCGTCGGTGACTGTGAGAAATGGGAAGAGCTGATGTCGAGAAGGATAGGACAACAGGGGACTTGTGATTTGAGTTGGGTTGTTTGACCGTCAGAGGAAATAAGAAAATAAAAATGTTTGACCATGCGATTTGAATGATTTGACTGTGTGATTTGGGCTATCTTCGGTTGAAGCCAAGCCTGATTTGGCTGCAACAATGGACTCGTGAACTCGGTCATGAACTCACAATTTTGATCGAGTTTGACCGAGTTCATCCGAGTTCACCCAAAAATAAGTTTGGGTGCAAGTGAGCTCGATTTTGAACCTTGGGATTGTAAACTCGGTTGAGTTTACAAGTTAACTAGCGAGTTTGATAATAATTTCTACGAAGATAAATTGCATAATTAATCCATCATGAATATCAAAATTCCAATTTAAATGCTCTCTCTAGATGGTTTCATCTAACTCACCTTAACGGATTAACTTACGAGAATAAAAAGTAATGGTTTAATCAGTTGGGTCTAGCAGTTTTGTAATTATAATAATTATATACTAGGGTAAATTATATTCTCGTCCCACTATAATAATCACCTCTTCTATTTTTGAAATTAGACTCTTACTTAGTTATCACCTTTTCGTATTTAGAAATTATTAATAAATAAAATAAAATGTTTTATTTTTTACATGATGGATAATGATGCTATATTTCTATCTAATTAGTCAATTTTAATATTAAAAAGTTGAATTTGTGGAATGTTATATAACTAAACAATAAGTAACCCAGCTAGTTTCCTTAATTTAGAAGCTTTGCAAATTCTATAGCTAGGTGGGAAAACAATGGAGGTAAATAAATTTCCTTTCTTGTTGAATGTAAACTTTAAAATAAGATATCAATATAAGCTAATATTATGTATTATTGAATTATAGGAGCAAAAAGAATTATATAATAATGATCTTAAAATAAAGTATACTTACCTAAATTTGTTTTTAATAAAAACTTGACTTCAATTCATGTTTTAGCTCTAAGTGCATGTTTGTTTAGTTGAATCTGAGGAATATATGTCATTTATGTTGTGCATCAAATTTTTTAAAAAGATCGATATATTGAGATTTAATTCTGAATAGAGCGGGATATATATATCCCAGGGGTAGGAATAGAAATATAGAGATATAGATATTTTGGTTCACAAGAGAGGAATCATGCTATCAGCTATTCTCTAGTCCTCTTGATAAATCAAACAACAAATACTTAGCTCCAAAAGAAACTCCCTAGTCCTCTTGATGCCTCAAGATGATGAATCGGTGAAGCTTGAAGGCAAAATCAAGGAGTGGAGATCAAAACAAGGGTTCTTGCAAGGATGACTCAATGAAAGCTTGTAGAGATGCAAGGAGTGACTCTTTGAGGCTTAGAAGCACCAACAACTACAAAGGAATGAGTTTGGGATGTGTATTTATAACCCCCAAACACCAAGGCTCATCAACGGGCGTTTCACTGCCCATTGGCGACCCCCGATCGCTTGTCGGCCGATCGTCGGTCGACCGACCGAGCGACCGAAGGCATTTTGCCCATTCTGGGCATCATTCAATCGACCGCAACTAGAAAAATCAAGACAATTTTGTTATTTTTTCCGCTTGTTTGTTCGTTTCTAAGTTCCATCTTCGCTAAGTCCTCTTAATAATTTTAAAACATAAATTGTATATAACGATTACCCCCTATTTGGATTCAATAAAAATATGTAAAAAACAAAAATCCTTAAGAATCAAAATCTAACTTTTGGAGTCTAGTACAAATTTTCGAAAAAAGAAAATTTTATAATATTTTGGGTCAAATATGGGTAGGCTAAAGGCTTCCAAAAAGTCTTTAAAAATATCTCATTATCTAGTTTTTACCTAAGGAACAAGTACCGGGATTTTTAGTTCCAAGAAAATGTCTAGGTCATATAGCCCTCCAAGGAGTTTCCTAGGCTTAGTGAATTTCAGGGCCTTTTCTAATTTTCCGGGTTTTCGTGTTTCTTGTGTTCGGCTTTGGTTTTGGGGTTTCTTTGCATCATCTTGAGGATTTATAACACATTCTAGACACCCTAAACCTAAACTCTATCTTCCAGAAGAATTCGAGCGCCGACGAGTGTTCTTGCCGATTTCTCTGATTTCTTCGATTGTTTTGATCGAGGACATCGTGCGCTAAGTAATATGGAACCTAAAAATAACTCTCCATGAAATAATTAGTTCCATGTTTGTTATCATCAAAATCGAGGTTAAGACCAATGTTGAAAACCTTAGGCTAACAATATCTCGAGATCAAGGAAGAAAGGGGCGGCGGCTCCTCTAGTTTCACCACGAAGCAAGCGGCAAAGCCCCAAAATCCAATGGTGTAAACGTAGTTTGCTAGGATTAGTTGAGTTGTCCCTTAGGTTGAGGTGGAAGAGTGCTCTCGGTAAGAAGGCGGAGACTTCCGAGTGTGGAAGTGCCTTAGGTCGAGAGTGAGACTCTTCGAGTCAAAGTCCTCTATGTAAGGGAAACATCATCAATCTAGTAAAACTTAGTTTGTAAATCCTAAGCGGGGTGCTTAGGTAGTGGAGTAGGCATTGGGGCTGAATCACTATAAATCTTGTGTTTGCATTGGTATTTTGTTTGTCTTTATTGCTTTAGTCACTTAACTTGTAATTTTCCTAAGTAACCAAAGAAACAATTAAAACCGGAATAAGACAATAAGAATTAGTAAACACACTATTCAACCCCCCTCTAATGTGCCATTTCACCCAGCAGGCCGAACCACTACAATGTTCCTGCCTAAGAGTCGGGGTGTTCCGATCCTCTGTGGTGTATCTCCATGTCTGGTTCAACACCAGCAGGGAGGTTATGGAAATTGGAACTTAGGGTTAACTGAGTATGCTACATTTATATATATTGTAGGTGGAGGTGATCATGCTGCCCAGTAATCTTGCTTGATTGTTGCCCATAATGGGTCGAGGCCAATCATGGAGTTGATGTGTTTATGATGGTGTGTCCCTCGTGTTAAGGGGGGACGTAGGTGTCCAAGTTTTACCAGGTGGGTTCCCTGTATGGAGCCGCCTAACTTAGCTTCAGTCTGGCTCAAAGGCATTGCTTGGGCGGAGGCCCCTGGGTGGGACTACATGGTTTGGTTCGGAGTGAATGGTGGGACACTGCTGGGTCTAATCCGACCGGGCCCATCAGTTCGAGTCCAGTCCAATGTATTATTATAGTTTGACTTGAGCTGATATTTTTTTGTATTACAATATATGATAGCCTCAAATTTATTATTGGAGATATCTAGAATTTTATAAAAGTTTGTTGGCCATTTAATAAATAGGTTTACTGGTAATTATACTTCTAATTATTTTACCAATCTTGATATGATTAAAATATATAAAAATCGTGCATTTCATTGGTAATGTACTAATTTATTTGCAACTTAGAGCATTTATCATCATATTCACCTATCGAACAGCTTACAACATTTGCAATCACAAATAAATTGTGAGTAGAATACAATGTGTAATTTACAGGGATAAACAAACTAACTAAAAAATTACAAGCCATGTCATATTTACACAACAGGAGAAGTTAACAAATTATCTATAAAGGATGATAAATTTTAAAAACATCTAATATATACATCTAGCTTTACATAACATAAAAACTAGATTAATTGTTTTAAAACATGTTTAGCGATAATACTATGAGCTGCCTCAGTGAAGTGCAACCCATCCCAACTCACATAGCTTGATGGATCGCTGCACAGTTTAGCTATTTGCTGACCACAATCGACTTTGGAATTGTAGTTATATAGCCCACCGTCTCCACAACATTGAACCAAAGTTGAGTTAAAACCTACACGAATTCATCTCACAAATAATTTAATTAATTAAAGAACCAAACTAAAGACTTTATTGAAAAACTATGTATAGAACTAGGTGCAAGGGATTATTATTTAGCATTAACTTGTAATACATATAAGAATTCAACTCACCAAATTGTTTGGGATTTGCGTATACAGCCATGAGAGGCTCGTAGTAATCAGCAAACAAAATCTTGGCTTGAGGATGAGCAATGCGAAGCTCATGAAGATTTCGCGATAGTACGAAATTATGATGTTTCACAAAATCATTTACCTTGTTGTTGCAACCCGTTATAGGGTCGATCTCATAAGACTTTTCTTCTTTAAGCACATTTTGATGGCTCACAAAATCATTCACCGCTTTGAAGTCAGTTATAGGAGTAGGTATTGCATCTCTACCTTCGGGATAAAAGTGTGTGTTATATAAAGTCGTACATCCCAATGGGAAAATTCCTGTAACCATTATTGTCTTTGCCCCATATTGGATTAAATCCTATGCAAGAATAAAATATAAGGAGTATTAATATATTTATTTACCATCATATATAAATATATAAATTGGTGGAGTAATAATGTATATACATTCACTGCCGATCCAATTGTATCCACAACTAAGGGGACATAAGGTCGTAGAAGATCTATATCTTTTTGGCCACCTAATAGAAGGTGTAGGTAACTATAGTCATTCACCCCCAACTCGCCAAGTAGGAATAGTGTTGTGTTGCTTGAGATGTTAACATGAGTATCTGTCAAAATTACATATATAATGAAATGGTTAAATAGGTTTAATTGAACATTGATTCTTTTGTAGGGATAATAGAAGGAAGTTAACTAATAGGGAGCATGAAACATACAATTTGTCAACAAACACGAGTGTGAGAATTCATGGAACCATTGAAGCTCTTCTCTCAAGGAGTCCAACTCAAGTGAATCATTATAGCCCATACGCCTATAGAAGTCAGTGTTGAGTGCCCTAGCTCCCCCTAGTGCAAAGTTAACACCATGTTCAAAGCTCTCACAGCTATTTCTGCTTGGATAGTATGGTGGCACAAGCGGCAGCTCTAGCTCTTGTGCTATATATGATACAAATGCATTAGTTCATGCATGCAAACCAAATTTCAAATTTATACAATATGCTTAATTATATAACATATAAAGAGAAAATTATATGTGAGGTGATGTAAGAGAGACCAATGAAATCGATAACAAGTCTTCCATCAGAGGGGCGACCGCTGGGATGATGGAAATAGGTTTGACCCAATGGAAGAGGCATTAGTCTCTCTCGACCATACATGGAGAATATGTTTCCAGTGTCCGTGAGAGAGTCACCAAAACTGACAATGGCAGAGTATCCATAGTCGCTCTTAGCCTCTATACATAAGATTAATGGTAAGAAGAAGATGAAAGCAATTAGAGCAATGTAGAAGTGAAGCTTTGAGGGGATCAAAGGAGTTGAAGAGATGGAACACGCCATGTTGGTGATTAATTTAATTTGTCCTAGTGAATTTTATCGACACATATATATACTAATTTTGTCACTAGCTTGAAATTTTTTAACCAATCAATATTTTGGCTTGTGAACAAATGTGAGTTGTCACCTTGTTATAGGCTTGCAGCTAGGTAGTTTGTTATATCATTCCTAATTATACTTAAAAAGGTTTTTACTTTTACATATTTAATCTCTTTATTAGCTCTCTTGTTTACTTATCGACAAATAATGAAGTTTCTCAAGGTTGCTATTTTCTTAGGTTAGTCTTAAAGGATTCTAGAGCTCTTTTGGAAGGTATTCGTGATTGTATATATAAGAGCATTGGTCGAACATTAAAAGAGGGGCACGGAGCTTAATGGTTGAAAATAGAGACATTGGGAGTTCCAATGAAGTTCAGTGAACTAATCGTCGATCACATTTCAGCTAAAAAGCTGTCGAAAACTATTAACATTAGTTTAGATGAAGTTCGATCGAAATCGGCTCGGTCGCCCTTGGTCGTAACTAATAGTGCCTAGTTTTTCCAATTCTTGACATTGTGACTATGACATTCCTACACACAAAACAAATCTAGTGTGAATACCCAAAGCGTTCTCAGCACCCACGAATAAGGTTTTTAACGTTGGTCTTAATCTCGATTTTGATGATAACAAACATGGAACTAATGTTTCATTGAGATATCTTTCAGGTTCCATATCGGTTAGCGCACGACGTCCTCGGTCAGAAATATCGAAGAAATCAAGAAATCAGAAAGACGTTGGTCGTCGCGCTCGGATTATTCAGAAAGTTAGAGTTTAGGTTTAGGGTGTCTAGATATGTTGTAAATCCTCTTTATGATGCAAAGAACCCTAAAACCGAATCCGAAACCCAAAATATGAAAACCCAAAAACCGCCCTGAATTCACTAAGACTAGAGAGCTCCTTGGAGGGCTATATGACCTAGATAGTTTCTTGTCATAAAAAATGGCGGTAATTGTTCCTTGGGTTAAAATTAGATAACGAGGTATTTTTTAGGAATTTTTGGAAGCCTTTAGCCTACCCTTATTTGACCCGAAAAATTAGAAAAGTTCTGTTTTTTGAAAATTTGAACTAGACCCCAAAAACTAGATTTTGATTATTTAGATATTTTTATTGAATCCAAATGGCGGGTAATCCTTATATAACATTAATGTTTTAAATTTATTAACTTGCCCAGTCCAGTCCAGGTTCGGTCGAGCGGTCGGTCCACAGAATGATGCCAAAAACTGGCAGTAGGCAATTTGGTCGACTAGTCGGTCGACCGAAGTATGTCAAAAATGGGCAGAAGCTGCGTCAATCGATCGATCGGTCGATCGGATTGCGGATCGCTCAACTTGCGACTCATTCGGTCGATCTGTCGGTCGATCGAATAGAGTAATTAAAGCAACGATCGTGGGCAGTCGATCGATCGGTCGACCGACGATCGACTGGCAAGCGACCGAATGATGGAAACGACTAGTTTTCCGCCCATTGAGCTGCCGTTTCATTGAGGGGTTATAAATACTCCTCTCCATCCTTCATGAACACTTTTGAGCCAATTCTTGATCGTTCTAAAGCTTTTCTTGAGCCATCCTTTTGATAACCTCGTTTCCAAGATACATCCTTGATTTAGCCTTCAAGATTTACCGATTCATCATCTCAAGGCATCAAGAGGACTAGGGAGTGCCTTGGAGCTAAGTACTTATTGTTTGATTTATTGCTCCAATTGTTATTGAATTTTATTGTTTATTTCATTGTAATTTAACTTGTGTAAACCTAGGTTGCTAGGTTTGATTGAGTTGGTGGTTGCCTAGGTGTTAAGGCTTAGATCCACCGGTGTAAACATAGTTTGCTAGGATTAGTTCTTGTAGTCCTTAGGATTGAGGTGGGAGAGTGCTCTTGGTAGGAAGGCAGAAACTTCCGGGTGTGGAAGTGCCTTCGGTGTGAGAGCGGAGATTCTCCGGTGAAAATGTCCTCATTGTAAAGGAATCAAGATAATCTAGTAAACTTAGTTTGAAAATCCTAAGAGGAGTGCTTAGGTAGTGGAGTAGGCATTGGGGCCGAACCACTATAAATCAATGTGTTTGCATTGTTTCCTCTTCCATTTGATTAATTATCATATTTACTTTGCTTCCGCTTGTTATTCAATTTGTTAATTGCCAAAGTAATTGACTAAACGATTAAAACCAGAATTAGACGAAAAGATTAGTAAACACACTATTCATCCCCCCTCTAGTGTCGCCATTTCACCCAACATGGTTTACATAACTAGGTATAAAAATACATCAAAAGCATAGGTACACATCAAAAAGGCCCATACGAACGTGTGATGGGCTAACTAAAATGATCTAAGTGTCTGCTGGGCTGGAGGACATGCACACATATCAAGACTGGTATTTGAAACAAGAAGAGTAAAAGAGTGAGTAACACAGACCCAGTGAGAGATAGTATATTTATGACAATGGGACAAACTCAAGCACAAGTTTTTCATCAAATAACACTTAAAATAAATGCTTTCAAAGTGAAGAAGAAAATGTGTAAATTTCGTAAATCCCTACAAACATAATATTGTAACGCGCGTGCTAAGTTTTATTTAATTTTGATTTCAGCAGGAAAATCGGGATGCGTGTCGGAGCGGGCCGAGTAAATCACTGGAGGGCACGGTCGAAGGTATGGCCCATATGCGTGAAGAATTTGACTTAATTTAGGAAGATTTTGGACTTTCGGATCGAGTAGGGTCCGAGAATCGTTTATGGTGCGACTTGTTTGAGCTTGTGGGCTAGTTTAGTCAGTTCAACTTAAGGAGGATTCTCCTGCTTGATGATCGGAGTAGTCCGGTTCGGTTCGATGTCTCTCCTAGTCAGGTCCAACTCTTGTCGGGGGGGGCCTGCAAAAGACACTCTGATGCTTAAGTCAGAAAGTATTCGAGGTGGAGGTAATGAAATTGGAACTTAGGTTACTTGAGGCATGTCGTGTCCGTATTTATTGCAGGTGGGGGGGATTACGCCGCCCGGTAATCTCACTAGGATATTGCTCGGAATGGGTCGAGGCGTATCGTCACACCCCAAACCCGGCATGACCAACCATAGTATCACAAGTACCCCGAAGCCTAGCCCAACCAAACCACATATGCAATTATAAGACTTAACATTTTATAGAACCATTTGTCTGCTAAAAACATAAACAAGATATCTATAAATTCACGAAACAAATAGTTAAAAATTCAAATGCTCAAAATGTTAAAGAATAAAGTATTTTAAAACATGATTAAACTCCTCAACATAAAAATATGGAAATAAAATCTACCTCAAGTCCATATGACTCAAATAAACAAATAAAAGAAAAATAATGAATCTAAGACTCGGGTATCCACCTCGACCACGACATGTCATGAGATTCGCTATCCCCGCTGCCACCAGCTATGCTATTGCACCCCAGTACCTCTCTAACCACGCTCAGGTGCTGAACAAGACAACATAATAGAGGGTAAGTCCAACTGGGACTTAGTGAGCGGGTTAGTCCTCAAACCACCATATCCATCAATAATCAATCCAGTATATAAACAAGCATATAAAGGTAAAAGCATAACTCATCAGAACAATTATCAACATGCATATCCACTCTCCTGTGCTTCATATAACAACCAACAATAGATATGTTAACCAAGTATAAAATACATGTCTAATGCTTCAACACATAAGCATGCAAGCCTATTTTTAATGCTCAAATTCCCTTTATACCCTCAAATAATCATGCAAGCCTCTCCTGTACAAAATACCCTTGCATATTTTTAATGCTCAAATTCAATTTTATACATAAAATATTTATGCAATTGATCTTTATCACGTGCTCACAACGAGGCGTGTAAGAGTGAAAACATGTTTTCTCTAACAAATAAAAAAAATGATTGAATGGTGAACCATACACTACTAGTATCAACTGGAATGGGATCATTATGCGTTAAATACTTATGCAAGGTAAGTTGAGTCTGTCTTTCACAACAAATTATGACAATGATTATCAAAATGACAATTTTAAAGAGAATGCCCACCAGAGAATCTCTGATGGAAATTAATACAAGGTAGTCTGCAAATGTTGACAGTATGTTATTGCACAAGAATATAAACTATAATCTCCTTGGAGATTGTCAAAGAAAATTTCTACTACATGGTTAAGGGCATTACATTGTGCAAGAGCGGATCATGCTCCCCAAGCTTTGAAATATCCACCACAAACTTTGCTTTATTGGTTTTTGCCACCTTGCCCATCTTCATAAACAAAAAGATACAGAAACTAGATCCAAACTTCAAGTTTGTATTGGATTAGGAATGATCTTTAAAGGCCATCAATGTCAAGTGCATAATGAAGACTATGGAATTTTTTAAATAGGCATTTGAAATTAGCTTTCTGCATACAAAATTAGAAGCAGAACTATAGTACAAAAGATGCATGTTTAGCATGCAGGACACTCTAACAATATTTGGCAACATTAGTATTTTAGAATTCAACAACTTGAAAATTGTTCCTGTTTGGAGTGCCACTTTTAGTAATTAGCTCAGTATGAAATTCAAAAGCTAAATTTGAGTTGGCTACTTAGATGGAGGCCAGGGCATATAAAGGCCAATACTATATATAAGCCTAGCTACAGGAATTGACCCTTCTTATAATTGACCCTTCCATTTTATAAGATCATGTCTATAGGTTAGCTTGTGAAATTAAAAGATAATTGAGGATTTTAGTATGACAGTGGGCAAAGAGATTTCTAAATATCAAGGAACAAATAAAATGTGTCTGTTCAAAAGATTTCTATTGAAAAAATGACAAATGCAGGGATTGTTTCTCAAAGAACTACAACCATTTGATTGGACATTTGTTAGTTAACCGTGGCAGACTAACAAATGAATCTATAATATGAACTTGAGTTTTGAGGTGGGAAAAAGAAACTCACCTCTGTATCAAATAGATATGAGTAGTTTTCTCTCAGGTCCCACTTGACCTCCTAAGTGGCCTCCTACCCCGAATGGTGCTCCCAACGAACATTCACCAAGGGAACCACCTTGGACCTCAGTTTCCTTATCCGCCTATCTAGGATCTCAACGAGCTTTTCTTCCATAAGAAATGGCCGGATCGACCTGCACTACAATAGTTGAAAGGAATAGTGCCCTTGAACCAATCACATGTCGATATGTTTATGGTCTATTCAAGGGTAATCAACTTAATGAGACAACTTTTACATCATATGCTGCATCTTTTTTTTTAAAGACTGTGATGAACCCCATGAACTCAGGCAAATGATTATAAGGCCATGATGAGATTATGATAGTGAGACTTGGAATCCAAATGTCAATGTTCTAAATGTTCCTAGTCGTAACATCACCAATTAGGGGATCGACGATTTCAGATAGACTAGTGCACTTGGTATATGCCCTATACGAATTACCTATGAGCCGTCATTAATGTACAAGTGCAGGTGCTCATTAGGGAACGAGTTCACTGAACGAACCAACACGAGGAACACAAAATGGAATCCTTACATGAGTGTCGATAGGATATTCCTCGGGTGATAGTAGGTGCAAGCGGTCCTTGGACTTGAGGTTTTCATGGTTACCTTGTGAGTGTCGCCCCATTGCTTTGGACTTATCCTCACATGGCCTTCAGTGTAATGTGAGCAACCAATATGGAATCGGTTACTCCTAGTGAGATAAGATAATGTCTTATGTGTCCCTGTAAGTGTCGACTGACGAATCTCTAGCCAGAGTAGATATGAATGTCGAAAAAGGTTCTTTGACATATCATTATTGAGACGACGACTTGGTAGGTAGAATACATATGAATTGATATTAGGGTTTGACACTTCTTCCATACCACAACTATATTCGGGACATTGTAACTGAGGGACTTTGTTGCATGGTAACTAATCCCTTTAGATCGAGCCTCACACTATCCGGGTAGTCATGACATATTACTAGACGTCAATCTTGACTTGTGAGTGGAGTCTCTCACAACTACACTAAAGTGGTTTAGTGGTGGCGTGTATGATTCAAAAAAAAGTCATTCTATCGGATCCGACTCTACATTATGCACAACTAACTGCTAGCTTAGTGTGGGGCCCAATGGGTCACACACAACAGGCTATCCTCGTAACGGACCTTATGAGATAAAGTCTGAATGCGGTCCTATATATCTACTAGCATGGACAAGCTGCAACTCGATCACGGATCTCAAGTCTAAAAGATGTTTCCTATAGGAACGAATGCGCGAGGAAGGAGTTCATCGGCAACCCTAAATTGTAGGGCATCCCTAAATTGTAGGGATTGGTACATAATAATATTTTATGTAGTTGATTAAATTTAATTATGAATTAAATATTTAATTAACTACTTGATCAGGAATGTATTTAATTATGAATTAATTATAATTTAATTTTAAATCAAATATACATGGTAGGAAAATTTGTTTCTAGCCATGAGCCTAACCAGTTATTTGGATAAATCCTAATTAATAAGAATTTGATTTATGGAGATAAATCAAAAAATTAATAGGGAATCGAATTATTTAGATAAACCTCTTTCCTATTGTTTAGGGGATTGGTTTATTTAGATAATTGTCATTATTGTTTATAGGCTCTTAATTTATGGAGTTAAATTAAAGTTTATATTTAATTAGATTTAATTATGAAGCCAAAAAAATATAAATTATTTTTGGAAGCAAACTCCGAAATTTTGAATTCCGGGAGAGAGCTTTTAGGGGGCCGTGTCTATTCTTGTAGCCAACCCGAGTGGTGTTCACGGGTGGGGTTGAAGTTTTTTTACCTCTCAAACCCGACCCGACCCAACCCGACCTAGTTCGGGTTGGGTAGTCGGGTTTACCCGTTTAGGTAAAAAAACAATATTTTAACAATATTTTTTAAAATTTTTAAAAAATAATTTAAAATAAATATTTTTTTAATATATATATTTTAAAAATAATTAAAAAAAATATAAATAATCGGGTCACCTGATCAGATCTCGGGTCATCGGGTTTCAAATTCTAAAACCCGAGACCCGACCCGATTATAGCTCGGTTTAGTCAAATTGTACCCGACCTAACCTGATTACCCGAGTGGACCCAACCCAAAGAGGTCAGGTCGGGTCGGGTTCTTAGGTTTATTGGGTAGGGTTGACCCAATGAACAGCGCTACTGAACACCCCATACAGAGTGTGTTGTTCAAATCCCACACTAGAAGGGGGGAGAGTTGAATAGTGTTGGGTAAATTTTAACTTCAATTCAATTTCTTTTAAATCAATTCCAACTTCAACCCAAATTAAATACGACTAAAGGATAAGTTATAGCGAGTATGAAAGGCAATTATAAGCAATAAAAACAAGGCAATGCAAAGTCGAAAGATTATAGTGGTTCGGCCAACCGCCTACTCCACTACCTTGACTCCACACCAAGGATTTCTAACCAATCCTTTATAGACAATATGTTTTCCTTCAAATACAACCGAGGGTTTGCTTCTCAACCCTTTGAGAATGCCTCAAACCTATTCACCAAGACAAAACATAATCCTACCAAGGAAACCCTAAGGTGTTTAACCTAGCACGCCTCGCAAGCCAACAATGGGACCTAGCTAGTTTAATAATAAGGAAAGTAACAACAAAGGAGCTAAGAATTAAACCATACAAGTGAGCTCCCTTGCAAAGCCTCCAGAGCCTCCAACTCGTCAAAATGTAGAGCTCGAAACGAAGCCGAAGTTGAGGCAGAAAGAATACTTCGAGTAGCTAAGCGGTCGTCGAAGCTTGCAAGGTGAAATCCACTTAGGAAGGCTGAAAAACACTCTCGGAGATCTTCAACGAATGGTTAAGAGTCTTTTAGAAGCCTGGTGTGGGGCATTTATAACACCTCACTCAGCAGCTCCACCCAACGGGCATTTTTCTGCCCGTTGGGGACGCCTAGTTGCTTGCCGATCGGTCGTCAGTCGACCGACTGATTGACCGCCGAGCGACCGAAGGCATTCTGCCAGTTTTGGGCATCTGTCGGTCGATTGAATACTCTTCTGCCACTTTTTTCTTCATTCGATCGACCGACTGATCGACTGAACCTAGGTTAAGAATATTTGTTTGAGTTTTCTTCTTGCGTGCTTCGCTTTTGAGTTCCGTTACCAAGTTTTGACTTGGATAAACATTACAATTAGGCTTAGGATATATTTCTAGATACATATTACATGAATTATATTTTCAACTCTAAATTTTCTACTCAATCGACAATGTAGCCATTTTTGTAAATTTTTAGTATTTCTCCAACGAAGTTCGCGCACGTATTGAAGCCTCAACCTTTAACTCAAGCACTTGATAAACTCATTAGAATAAGTTTGTTATCATCAAAATCAAGATGGTGACCAAGGTTGAAACCTTAGGCCAACAATCTTCCCCTTTTTCATGATGACAAAGTTCTCTATAAATGCATTAAGATATGTATCAACAAGTATAGCATTTCATCAAGTGAATGTATAATGCTCCCCCTAACTATATGCATGTCTATGTCTAGATTCCTCTCCCTCTTTTGACATCAATCAAAAAGGGCCGAAGTTAAGCACTTCTAGACTTCCCTTAAGTTACACAATGACAAGATTTAAGCATGCATGTTATCAAGGATGCTTTGAAATAATAAACGCGAAGATAACACAAGCATCAAGAAATGTCAAGAGGGTTATACACAATCAATTATGTTATATCCGAAAGTTATTTACTCGATAAAGACTATGTTTCCAATTTTTTATAAAGATGTATCCAAAATCATATAAAATCAAATTCTCATTGAACCTTTTTGCAACTTGTTCAACGAAAACTAGATTTTTCAAGCAAAGTGCAGAAACAAGAATTTTTCAAAAATTAATTTTCTATAATTTTTTAATAAATCGTTGAAATTTCAGATTTCATATTTTATCGACAAATACTCATTTTTCATAATAATTTCTAATTTTGATCAAAATTGTATGTGACTAAGATATGATCATTTTAATCATGAATACAAAGTTTGAATTACTAGAAAGAGTTCCAAAGATTAGTCAAATGTCTTGGCACAATTTCAATCAAGAATTAACATGATATATCAAGAAATTGTCTACAATTCATTTTCCTAAATACTCATGAATTTATATATAGACACAAAAGTACTTTATCATGAGCAAGGTGCAAGAGTTTCTACATGCTTTATGAGGTATCATTCTACATGGTGCAAAGGTGAAACGACCACCTCATAGAATTTTTAAGTATTTAGCATGTGTCACATCCTAATCAATGCTCAACATTCAAGTAATTGAATCATAAATAGCACAATAGACATTTTCTTACTTAGCAAGTTCATAAACTAGATAGCAAAGGAAAATCAAGTTTGTTTCTCAAAAGTCAAGTTTTGCTAACTAGTGGGGATTCAATTTTTAAAATACAACCAAAATTGAAATCAAAATGAATCAAGGATATCTCAAGAAGTGAAAATATTTTAAAATCAAGATCTCAAACCGTTCCTAAGGTTGAAAACCAACATGACCACAATTAGCCAAGGTTTTAAAACCAAAGGTTGCGTAGACCCATTAAAGGTCACAAATGGCCTCCAAGGGGACCGAAAATAAAATGAAACATTCAAATTCAAACTTGATACTACAAAGATATTAATCAAAGATATACACATGGTGAATCAAGTATCAAGTGACTACTAAATAAAGTACATTCATAAGTCATCAAACCCAAATAGCAATGTAGGCAAGAGAATAGTTAGGAATTGATACGGATCACAATTGTCGCGAAGTTGCAATTGAATTTATTCATCTTTCTTTAATTCCAAAGCAAATTCAAGACATCAATGTGTCTTCATTTGAGTGTAGTGTCTCCCCCTACATTTAAGCATGTAAACTTTGGTACCCGAATTTCTTTTGGTCCTTGGGGGTTAGAAACTCTTGTAACCCAAAGTGACTTAACATTGGGGTTCCTTTTCAATACACAATCCCTAACCATGTGTCCATACATGCCACAATATAGACAATGACCCTTAAATCTAGTAGATGCATGAGGATGGACAAGAAGGTGTGGGTGAGCATGGGAAGATACTTTAAAAGATTTTGCATGAGAGGCATGGTCATGAATATTTTTAATTTTATCATTTAATGAAGCAACTAATTCTTTAATGATAGCATGCCAACACTCGAATTTTTAATTTGTAAGCATAATGAGACATTTTCTATTTTCAATGAGTCATTCAAACTTTGTAGATCTACATTTTTCTTTTCAAATGAACTTTTATAATTTTCCAAGCATTCAACTTTTCTTTTTAAGTCATTACAAGAAAGCAAAAAATCATCATTTTCATGTTCTAATAACTTATTTTCCTTTCTAAGTTCCTTAAATCTCTTTCTAATAACATTAAATTCTTCATACATATTTATGCTCAATTTCATTTTCTAATTCTATATGAGTAAAAATATTTTCACCTATAGTAATAGTGGGTACCTCATTGTCTTTTGTCATGAACCAAAGGTTTGCATTCTCCCTTGAGCTTTCTTCCCCACTTGAAGGTGATGATAACTCGCTTTCATCCCAAGTAGCCATTACTGCTTTCTTCTTCATCCTTTTTCTTTTATCTTTCTTTGAGGATGATGAGGAGGTGAAATTGGTCTTAGGACAATCGCTCTCCAAGTGTTCGGGCTTGTTGCATTAGAAGCACATGATTCTATTTTTGCCCTTCTTCTTCTTGAGAGACTTTCCTATTAGTTCCATCAACATCCGTCCAAGGTGAACCATAATCGTGGTACTCGGATTCTTCATTCTCCAATGATGATGATGATGATGATGATGAGGTCCTATCACCAAATGATGCTTTTAAGGCAATGTTCTTGCCATTGGGGGCATCTTCCTCCTTTTTTGCCTTCATATGGATCTCATGGGTCATGAGGGATCCAATGAGTTCGATGAGATTCATGGTGCCAAGATTCTCGGCCTCCATGATAGCAACCACGTTTGGCTCCCATGCTTTTGGAAGTGATCGAAGAAGCTTCCTCACTTTTTCTTCCTCTTGTATATCCCTTCTAAGATTAGTTAAAACATTTACAATATTTTGAAAACGGACATACATTTGATCTAGTTTCTCATGAGTATGCATTTTAAAGAGATCATAGTCATGCATAAGCAAATTTATTTTGGACTCTTTAACTTGGGAAGTTCCCTCATGAGTAGTTTCTAAAACATGCCAAATATCAAAAGCAGATTTACAACATGATATTCTATTGAATTTATTTATGGATAAACCACAATGTAATGCATTCATTGCTTTGGCATCTGAATTAAACAATTTGATCTCTTCTTGAGACCAATCATCCAAGCTCTTGGAGGGTAGCTCATAATTAACATGAATAGTTCTCCAAGCATCTAAGCCTAGCTAGGGATTGCAAGAAAATACTCATCCTAGTTAATAGGGATAATTGTTCCATCAAAAAGAGGAGGTGCATGAGTTGAAAACCCTTGACCTAGTGTGATACTAGAATCCATAAGTTTAGCTTAGATGGTTGAACCTAAGCCTACAACCTTGCTCTGATACCAAATGTTGTTCAAATACCCACACTAGAAGGGGGGGGGGGGCTAAATAGTGTTGGGTTAATTTTAACTTAAATTCAATTTCTTTTAAATCAATTCCATCTTCAACCCAAATTAAGTGTGACTAAATGATATGCGATAGCGAGTATGAAAGGCAACTATAAGAAATAAAAATAAGGCAATGCAAAGTCGAAAGATTATAGTGGTTCGGCCAATCACCTACTCCACTACCTTGGCTCAACACCAAGGATTTCTAACCAATCATTTATAGACAATGTATTTCCCTTTGAATACAACCGAGGACTCGCTTCTCAACCCTTTGAGAATAAACCTATTCACCTAGGCATAACATAATTCTACAAAGGAAACTCTAAGGTGCTTAACCTAGCACACCGAGCAAGCTAACAATGGAAACATAGTTTAATAACAAGGAAAATAACAACAAAGGAGCTAAGAATTAAACCACACAACTGAGCTCCCTTGGAAAGCCTCCAAAGCCTCCAACTCGTCAAGATGTAGAGCTTCAAATGAAGCCGGAGTTGAGGTGGAAAGAATACTTCGAATAAATGAGCGGTCGTCGAAGCTTGCGCGTTGAAATCCACTTAGGCAGGCTCAAAAACACTCTTGGAGATCTTCAATGAATGGTTAAGAGTCTTTTAGAAAGTTGGTAAGGGGTATTTATAACCCCTCACTCGAAAGCTCCACCCAACAGGAATGTTTTTGCCCATTGGGGACGCCCGATCGCTTGCCAGTCGATCGATCGACCAATTCACCGCCGAGCGACCGAAAGCATTCTGCCAGTTTTGGGTATCTATCGGTCGACCGAATACCCTTCTGCCATTTTTTGGCTTCATTCGGTCGATCGAACCTGGGCTAAGACTGTTTCTTCGAGTTTTCTTCTTGCGCGCTTGGCTTTCAGGTTCCGTTATCAAATTTTGACTTGGATAACATTATAATTAGGCTTGGGATATATTCCTAGCGACATATTACATGAATTCTATTTCTAACTCTAGATTTTCTACTCGATCAATGACAGAGTCATTTTTTCTGATTTTTGGTATTTCTCCAAATGAAGTTCGCGCCCGTATCGAAGCCTCAACCTGAACTCAAACACTTGATAAACTCATTAGAATAAGTTTGTTATTATCAAAATCAAGATGGTGACCAAGGTTGAAAACCTTAGGCCAACAGAGGGGTTGGTTAATTAGTTCTTCATCTTCTTGGAGTTGTTTAAGGACTTGATTCTTTAGAGGCTTCTTGAAGAGAAAGGCTCCAAAGAACTCCTCCTCTCCATTGGTGGCCGGCCATCTACATCCTCCTTCCCCGGTTTTCATGAAGCCAAATTGAAGGTGTTCTCTTCTTGGGTGTGCCGCAATCTTCATCTTCTTGGAGGAGTCCAAGAGGACAGCGAGGTATCTTCACCTCTTATCTTTCGTTCCGATGTTTTCTCACCCTCTCTCCTTCCCTCTTTGGTGCCCGGTTCTTGGTGAAAGGTCGTCTTGCCTTGGTGGATTTCGGGATTGAGAAAGCTTCTCCATTGAGCCACAATGAGCCCCGGTGTTCGCTGCCCCTATTGTTGCGAGGTGCTTCATGTGCACTATCGTTGGAGGACATGCACGTGTGCATCTCAAGATGGGGATATGATCAGCCATACCAACCGCGGTATGAGATATATCTTCTACTTCTTCTCCAATGTTGAATTCCTTAACATTGCTAAAGTAGAACGTTGTTTTCAGGATGGTTTGAATTTTTTAAATTGCTATTTCAGCAGTGTTTCTTATTTCCATCCCAATAGTGGTACCAGAGCCACCTTCAGCAAATTTTTGGAATTTTTTATTTCGTGTTTTGGTCATGTTTACGATCATTCGCTCCCTGAACGTCATGTTGCCCGGTTTTGGTTTTCGAAGGTTTTTGAGTCATTTTCTTGGCTTCACGGTTCATGCGATGAATCGAGATGGAAGCCTAGTGTCCATATTGATTTTGGACCAAATTTAAACTCAAAAATTCCATGGGTCCATGGTTGAACATCCCCGAGAACTCAAAAATTTGCATGTGTTGTTTGAACGGTTTTGGGTGGAAACGTGACCGGATTTGCGAGTTTTTGGATTTTGTTTTCTCCTTTCCTTCTATTATTAGTTAAGATGCATGAAAGGATGATTATCGATGAACCCTATGTGCTTGTGACTGTGTCTAAAACATGGTTGTGATGATTGCTTGTAAATTTATGAAATTTCAACATTGTAATTTTTAAATATGCGTACCCCTGCCTTCCTCTTAAAAATTCTGATTGTAATTCACTTCTCCCTCCCCTTAAGCCTTTCCCCAATGGTTGTTTGGGGTCTTCTTCTTTTAGATTTGTGAAAATAGAAGTTTAGGGGCAAATTCACGACGTGCATGCTTGCTGCCCTGTTTTGGTGCGCTCGCGGAGAGGAGGTGTTCGGTGCCATGTTGATGATGACTTGAACACCACGATGGCACTGATGGAACCGGCAACCTAAAGGTGGTTTTGGGCAGCGCCTTCGCGAGACGGAGCTCTCTAAAAACCCTAGGATGATAGCCTTGGTTTGCCCGGTAGCTCGGGTGGAACCCTTAGAACATCCATAATCATCCTTATTTACTTTATGCTTTTATTTATTGATTTTGCTTCAATTGTTGATAGCTTAGATAATTAAAATTGCATGAAGAAACCCTGCAATAAAATTGAGTCTGAATGGCTAAGATATTAAGAATATCGGTCACACCTTCCATCGTTGTGAGGGACAAGTGTGTCTATTGTCACAACGGGTTTGTTGTGAACACACAAGGCATTTTGTGCTAATAGACACGTTGCACCTCATATAGCACATATTCCTTTTGTGTATTTGTTATCGGCTTGAACATGACTTACCTTGTTGAGCTACACTCAAGGGTGGTTTTTTTCTCTCTAGTGCATACGAACAATGGGTCCGACTCAACCAGGGCTCCTTGGTTTGATGTGCACACCCAAGGGCCTCGTTGCCCTGAAGGCAAAAACATATGGAAGTCACATAGTGATGTGATCAGTAAAAAGTTACCTACCCATGGGCCGATTAGGTTTTGTCGTGTTACATACAAGACCTGAGTAGGAGCAGTGTGACACCCCAACTTAGGGTCGTGTGACCGGCCAGGGTCCATGTCCTACCCTGAAGCATACTACATACACTGACTAGTAGAAATAGAAACACATAATGAAAATAACGATGCAGCTTTATTCAAATCTTTAAAGAAGGTTCACAATTTTACTTTAAAACATAAAAAGTTTCGAAACATCAATCACCATAGGAAACAACTCAAGTTTAAAACCAAGTACATGTTTTCGAATAGACAATCTCAGTGTATTAAAAGAAACAACTGCCCTAGACGTCTAGACTATAACTAGTGGATGCTGCTACGAGATCTACGCCACCGCTTGCCCTCCAGCTGCACCATGACTCCAAGCCTCATCTCACTGATCGGGCTCTGTAAAACAAGGAAATAAACTGTGAGTCCACATGGGACTTAGTGAGCGGTTCTTCCGAACCACCCTAGGGGTCGTCCTGTATAGGCCATACATTCATGTAAACAGCCATAACAGCCTAACTACGCCACATGGCACCCGGCCCCTGGGGCCTACTCATGGTCTTGAGATTCGGCTATAACCAGCCCTACCGCACACATATAGTAACATAATGGCCGTTCGGGCCACATAGCACATAAGTGAAACCAAGTAAACTCCGGGCCGTCGACTAGGATGGTCTGCTAATCTCAGAACAACGACTAGGGTAGGGATAGCTAGTCCCACCCAACTGGGGTCTGACACCTAGCGGGCATGCATTGGTCCACGTGCCAACCTCGCACTCCATATCCGCGCCCCCAAAAGACCATGTTGGCCGAATGGTATTGAAGGCGTAAAGTAAAACAACAATTATAGGACCATGGACGCATGAAAACATAAAATCGGGTGTAGGACGAGCTTCACAAATTATCTTGGGCGAAGATCGACTGGTCGCACGCCCATGTGGGCCGCTCATTCATCTCCGCATAAGGCAACAGCTTTGTTTGCCAACGTTCTCCTACATTATACATGAGACCCCTAACCCCCAAGTGCCACCCCCAAGGTTCCAGAAAGCACGAGGAGCATGACAAAATCGTGGCTATGCGAGATGGTGATTTTCCATGGCCACGACCATGACAAATGCAGGAAACTGCTCCGCTTAGCCGTAGCGCACGCACCAAGCGTCGAATAACCTCGAAATGCATCCAACTCGTACTGTGGGCCCTCGGGGATCGCACAAATGATTTTACAAGTACGAACTATAATAAAATCCAAGATTACATAGACGCGAAAACATATTTACAAACATGTAGGGAATATTCTGCCATGATCCGTCGTTGCTTGGTCAAATCGAAAAGTCCCTAACAGGGCGATACCACCCGGTACCAATTACGGTACCTCCTGGTACCAAGTATGGTACCGCTTGGTATGAGTTACGGTACCAGCCGATATGAGTTGTGGTACCACCCGATATGAGTTATGGTACCGCCCAATATCAAGTACGGTACTGCCTCGATATCAAGTACGGTACTGCTCGATATGGGCGATATTATGAAATATCGGGTAGTATGCCCGGTATACATGGTACCGACTAGTACGAGGTATACAGATATCAATTTCTTAGAAAACCGTTACGTATCGTGTGGTATGGTTCGAAATTTAAAACAATGAGCTTGAGTATATAGGTCTCGTTTGGTTGACATAGGAAATCGTTGTACTTCCATGAATGAACTCAACTACTTCCCCTGAATGAACTTTCCACGTGTATTTCTTGGAAGTAACAAAGAAGTGTTTGTTTGAGAGAGAATTAGTTCATGGGAAGTAACACTAGTTCATGAAATTAATACATGGGAAATTAATATAATTATATATATTTAGTACATATGAAAATATATTTTTTTGTAATTAATATGAAAAAGCTACATAGCACTTGTTTCTTATTTTTCCTATAGTTGCATCTTTTCCCGTAACGAAGGTACATATATCAAAACATAACTCTTCCCAGCTCATTTTCTAATACAGTAATAGTATTTAACTGCTCGTTTCATTAGCATTTCTTACTTTTTATACAAAAAAAATATTTCTCTTTTAGTTAGCTGTAGCCTCTATCAGAATTTGTAGTTAATATTGGCACAATCGTGAATAAGTGCTTGTTTACTTTTATTTCTTTAACAATTGCAAAGGTGGTTCTGATTAATGATAGGTTAATAGCATTTAAGCAATTGTTGAATTGAAATCGTCATAATTTCTCGGTCGATCGAATGGTGTTAAAAAGCGGCAGAAGGCCACTTCGGTCGACCGGTCGGTCAATCGAATGGTGTTAAAAAGTGGCAAAAGGCCACTTCGGTCGACCGGGCAGTCGACCGACAAAAGCCAAAAAATGGCAGTTGGTGTGTCGGTCGATCGATCGGTCGATCGGATCGTAGATAACAGGAATCGCGTCTGGCGGTCAACCTGTCGGTCGATCGCACAATGACATTTAGCCAGCGGTCGCTCAAGTGGTCGATCAGTCGGTCGACCGATGATCGACCGACAAGCGACCTAACGGCGATAACAGCTAGTTTTCCGCCCATTTTCTGCCTGTTGAGATGTCGTTTCTTTGAGAGGTTATAAATATTGCTCATCTAACTCCTTTAATTCTTCTTACAGATTTAATTGAGCATTTTAAGAAGTGATTTAAGCCTTCAAAGAGATCAATTGCAGCGCGCTCTGCTCTTCCGTCAACGTTCTTCTTCAAGCGCCTACTGCTCCTCAACTCTGCTACGACTCAAGCTCATTTACTAGCAAGTTGAAGACTTGAAGGCTTGGAAAAGAGCATTTAATCTTGCTTTACTCTATAAGCTCTTTTCATTGTAATTTTAATTGTTATTTGAACATTGTTTTCTTTGGATTTGTGCTTGTGAAGACCTAGGATTGTTAGGTCTTGAAATTGGGTGGTAGCCTTGGTGTTTGAGGTTTAAATCCACCAGTGTAAACGTAGTTTGCTAGGATTAGTTGAGTTGTCCCTTAGGTTGAGGTAGAAGAGTGCTCTCGGTAAGAAGGCGGAGACTTCCTAGTGTGGAAGTGCCTTAGGTCGAGAGTGAGACTCTTCACACCCCCTTATAGTGTGGGCATTTGAACAACAAGGCTCGGCAGAGTGCGGAGTCGGTTGCACTATTATAGAGCATTGCGGTCTGGAACGCTGTCAGGCATAGGGTGGGGTCGCCCGTGCTGGTGTATGGCGACAGAGTATTGGGCAACTCGCTTCTCAGCAGAAGGCGGGTTGTCATAATATGGTCACCTTAGGGCCTCGCGTCAAAAGGGAGAACAACTTCGGCCTTCTAGATTATGAGGTCTCTATTTTTCTCCGAGCGAGGAGAGTTGGTGGCTTCGTGGAGGATCAGACTTCCTTTTTATTGGCTAGGTGTTATCTCCAGGTTGTGGGTTGCAATCGTGGTTGGCGTCTTGGCTTGGGCTATCAGATGTCGGATTTCAACTTCCAAGTCACCAGGTTGCGGGGATCTTCAAGAGGGGGATGGGTCGGTACCGAAGCGTCGCTCATCGTTGTTTCAGTGTTACCAGGTTGCGGTCGATCGCCGCCATCGGGTCATCGCCATTGATATGCGGCGGCAGTCGCTTGACTCTGGATTCCAGCCATTTGTGGGGGAGGAAAGCTTTTCTCGGCCGCACGTTTGCCACCAATGTTCCTGCTTAAGAGTCGAGGTGTTCCGGTCCTGTGTGGTGTATCTCCATGTCTGGTTCAACACCAGTAGGGAGGGGGGGACCTACAAAAGACACTCTGATGCCCAAATTAGGGTGACTCCGAGGTGGAGGTTACAGAAATTGGAACTTAGGGTTAACTGGGTATGCTACGTTTATATATATTGTAGGTGGAGGTGATCATGCTGCCCAGTAATCTTGCTTGATTGTTGCCCAGAATGGGTCGTGGCCAATCATGGAGTTGATGTGTTTATGATGGTGTGTCCCTCGTGTTAAGGGGGGACGTAGGTGTCCAAGTTTTACCAGGTGGGTTCCCTGTATGGAGCCGCCTAACTTAGCTTCAGTCTGGCTCAAAGGCATTGCTTGGGCGGAGGCCCCTGGGTGGGACTACATGGTTTGGTTTAGAGTTAATGGTGGGACACTGCTGGGTCTAATCTGACCAGGCCCATTAGTTCGAGTCCAGTCCAATATATTATTATAGTTTGACTTGAGCTGATATTTTTTTGTATTACAATATATGATAGCCTCAAATTTATTATTGGAGATATCTAGAATTTTATAAAAGTTTGTTGGCCATTTAATAAATAGTTTTACTGGTAATTATACTTCTAATTATTTTACCAATCTTGATATGATTAAAATATATAAAAATCGTGCATTTCATTGGTAATGTACTAATTTATTTGCAACTTAGAGCATTTTACATCATATTCACCTATCGAAAAGCTTACAACATTTGCAATCACAAATAAATTATGAGTAGAATACAGTGTGTAATTTACAGGAATAAACAAACTAACTAAAAAATTACAAGCCATGTCATATTTACAGAACATGAGAAGTTAACAAATTATCTATAAAGGATAATAAATTTTAAAAACATCTAATATCTACATCTAGCTTTACATAACATAAAAACTAGATTAATTGTTTTAAAACATGGTTAGCAATGATACTATGAGCTGCCTCAGTGAAGTGCAATCCATCCCAACTCACATAGCTTGATGGATCGCTGCACAGTTTAGCTGTTTGCTGACCACAATCGACTTTGGAATTGTAGTGATATAGCCCATCGTCTCCACAACATTGAACCAAAGTTGAGTTAAAACCTCCACGAATTCATCTCACAAATAATTTAATTAATAAAAGAACCAAACTAAAGACTTTATTGAAAAACTATGTATAGAACTAGGTGCAAGGGATTATTATTTAGCATTAACTTGTAATACATATAAGAATTCAACTCACCAAATTGTTTGGGATTTGCGTATACAGCCATGAGAGGCTCGTAGTAATCAGCAAACAAAATCTTGGCTTGAGGATGAGCAATGCGAAGCTCATGAAGATTTCGCAATAGTACGAAATTATGATGTTTCACAAAATCATTTACCTTGTTGTTGCAACCCGTTATAGGGTCGATCTCATAAGACTTTTCTTCCTTAAGCACATTTTGATGGCTCACAAAATCATTCACCGCTTTGAAGTCAGTTATAGGAGTAGGTACTGCATCTCTACCTTCGGGATAAAAGTGTGTGTTGTATAAAGGCGTACATCCCACTGGAAAAATTCCTATAACCATTATTGTCCTTGCCCTATATTGGATTAAATCCTATGCAAGAATAAAATATAAGGAGTATTAATATTATTATTTAACATCATATATAAATATATAAATTGGTGGAGTAATAATGTATATACATTCACTGCCGATCCAATTGTATCCACAACTAAGGGGACATAAGGTCGTAGAAGATCTATATCTTTTTGGCCACCTAATAGAAGGTGTAGGTAACTATAGTCATTCACCCCCAACTCGCCAAGTAGGAATAGTGTTGTGTTGCTTGAGATGTTAACATGAGTATCTGTCAAATTTACATATATAATGAAATGGTTAAATAGGTTTAATTGAACATTGATTCTTTTACAGGGACAATAGAAGGAAGTTAACTAATAGGGAGCATGAAACATACAATTTGTCAACAAACACGAGTGTGAGAATTCATGGAACCATTGAAGCTCTTCTCTCAAGGAGTCCAACTCAAGCGAATCATTATAGCCCATACGCCTATAGAAGTCAGTGTTGAGTGCCCTAGCTCCCCCTAGTGCAAAGTTAACACCATGTTCAAAGCCCTCACAGCTATTTCTGCTTGGATAGTATGGTGGCACAAGCGGCAGCTCTAGCTCTTGTGCTATATATGATACAAATGCATTAGTTCATGCATGCAAACCAAATTTCAAATTTATACAATATGCTTAATTATATAACATATAAAGAGAAAATTATATGTGAGGTGATGTAAGAGAGACCAATGAAATCGATAACAAGTCTTCCATCAGAGGTGCGACCGCTGGGATGATGGAAATAGGTTTGACCCAATGGAAGAGGCATTAGTCTCTCTCGACCATACATGGAGAATATGTTTCCAGTGTCCGTGAGAGAGTCACCAAAACTGACAATGACAGAGTATCCATAGTCGCTCTTAGCCTCTATACATAAGATTAATGGTAAGAAGAAGATGAAAGCAATTAGAGCAATGTAGAAGTGATGCTTTGAGGGGATCAAAGGAGTTGAAGAGATGGAACACGCCATGTTGGTGATTAATTTAATTTGTCCTAGTGAATTTTATCGTCACATATATATACTAATTTTGTCACTAGCTAGAAATTTTTTAACCAATCAATATTTTGGCTTGTGAACAAATGTGAGTTGGCACCTTGTTATAGGCTTGCAGCTAGGTAGTTTGTTATATCATTCCTAATTATACTTAAAAAGGTTTTTACTTTTACATATTTAATCTCTTTATTAGCTCTCTTGTTTACTTATCGAGAAATAAAGAAGTTTCTCAAGGTTGCTATTTTCTTAGGTTAGTCTTAAAGGATTCTAGAGCTCTTTTGGAAGGTATTCGTGATTGTATATGTAAGAGCATTGGTCGAACATTGAAGGAGGGGCATGGAGCTTAATGGTTGAAAATAGAGACAATGGGAGTTCCAATGAAGTTCAGTGAACTAATCGTCGATCACATTTCATCTAAAAAGCTGTCAAAAACTATTAACATTAGTTTAGACGAAGTTCGATCGAAATTGGCTCGGTCGACCTTGGTCATAACTAATAGTGTCTAGTTTTTCCAATTCTTGACATTGTGACTATGACATTCCTACACACAAGACAAATCTAGTGTGAATACCCAAAGCGTTCTCAGCACCCACGAAAAAGACAGTGACGTAAGTAACATTGCGACAAACTGTGCATGGAAGCAAGATTGTGCATCTAGCTAATGGAGCATAAAAAAGATTTGTTGGTTAAGGTTTTTAACGTTGGTCTTAATCTCGACTTTGATGATAACAAATATGGAACTAATGTTTCATTGAGATATCTTTCAGGTTCCATATCGGTTAGCGCATGACGTCCTCGGTCAGAAATATCGAAGAAATCGAGAAATCAGCAAGACGTTGGTCGTCGCGCTCGGATTATTCAGAAAGTTAGAGTTTAGGTTTAGGGTGTCTAGATATGTTGTAAATCTTCTTTATTATGCAAAGATCCCTAAAACCAAATCCGAAACCCAAAACATGAAAACCCAAAAACCACCCTGAATTCACTAAGCCTAGGGAGCTCCTTGGAGGGCTATATGATCTAGATAGTTTCTTGTCATAAAAAATGGCGGAAATTGTTCCTTGGGTTAAAATTAGATAACAAGGTATTTTTTAGAAATTTTTGGAATCCTAAAACCTACCCTTATTTGACCCGAAAAATTAGAAAAGTTCTATTTTCCGAAAATTTGAACTAGACCCTAAAAACTAGATTTTGATTCTTAAGGGCCCGTTTGGTTTGCTAAAAAACGGGGGACTGGACTGGACATCCGCCCATATCCCCCGTTTGGTTTGCAAAAGAAGCTTCGGGACAAGGACTTCTCCTTGTCCGGGACAGGATTTCCACCCGTTTTGGTGTACCGAGAAATTTCTCGGTACACCGAAATCGGGCGGAGGATAAGGGCTGCAATTGTCAAAATTACCCCTTCTTTCGACGGAGCCGGGCCACCATCGTCGGACTGGTCGCGGAGGTCGGGGAGAGGGCGGACGTGTCGCCGGGATGATCGCCGGCGGCCGGGAGGACCGGCCGACGTGGGTCCGAGCAAAGCAGAGGAAGGCGGCGCTCGGACGGGAGGAGGCGGCGGGATCGGACGCAGAAGGGGCTAGCGATGAGTCGGATCGTGTCGCCGGGAGTGATCGCCGGCGGCCGGGAGGACCGACCGGCGTGGGTCCGAGCGGACCAGAGGAAGGCGGGGCTCGGGCGGGTGTCGGGCGGGCATCGGGTGGAGAGGGAGACAAGTGAGGGAGAGGGTATTTATTTAATAAATTGGGTAATTAAAGAAGAGAGCTGTATCATATGAAATTAGATTAATTTATGAATTATTGGGGTATTTTTGTAGTTGATTGTAGAGTCGTCGGATCGAGTTGAGGTGAATACCAAAGTTGTAAATTTTCACGTGCTGAATGCGATGGTGGTGTCAGATTTCAGATTGGAGATCGTTTGGTATGATTTTTATATTTTTCGGTATTATCCTATTATTATACTTTTAGGTTAGTTGAAAACTTATTAGTTAAACTATATATTAGTTGAAAAATATTTGATACTATATATTAAGATTTTTTTACATATTAATTAGTTTTAAGACTAATTTACAAGGGTATTTTAGTCATTTTATCATGTACAGTACTTTGTTATAGCGAAACAAACGCAGGACAGGACGGAATATCGTGTCCTGTTCTTGACGAAACAAACACGGTATAGCTACTGTTCTAGGACACCTGATGTCCTGTCCTTGTCCCTATCTGGTGTCCTGTGACGAGCAATTTGCGAACCAAACGGGCCCTAAGGATTTTGATTTTTTAGATATTTTTGTTGAATCCAAATGGTAGGTAATCCTTATATAACATTTATGTTTTAAATTTATTAACTTGCCCAATCCATTCCAGGTTTGGTCGACCGGTCGGTCCACAGAATGATGCCAAAAACTGGCAGTAGGCAATTTGGTCGACCAGTCGATCGACCAAAGTATGTCAAAAATGGGCAGAAGCTGCGTCAATTGACCGATTGGTCGACCGGATTGTGGATCGCCCAACTTGCAACTCATTCGGTCGATCTGTCGGTCGATCGAACAGAGTAGTTAAAGCAGCGATCGTGGGCGGTCGACCGACGATCGACTGGCAAGCGACCGAATGGCGGAAACGGCTAGTTTTCCGCCCGTTGAGCTGCCGTTTCATTGAGGGGTTATAAATACTCCTCTCCATCCTTCATGAACACTTCTTAACAATTGATCCAAGCTTCCGTTGAGCCAATTCTTGATCGTTCTAAAGCTTTTCTTGAGCCATCCTTTTGATAACCCTAGTTTACAAGATACATCCTTGATTTAGCCTTCAAGATTTACCGATTCATCATCTCAAGGCATCAAGAGGACTAGGGAGTGCCTTGGAGCTAAGTACTTATTGTTTGATTTATTGCTCCAATTGTTATTGTATTTTATTATTTATTTCATTGTAATTGAACTTGTGTAAACCTAGGTTGCTAGGTTTGATTGAGTTGGTGGTTGCCTTGGTGTTAAGGCTAAAATCCACTGGTGTAAACATAGTTTGCTAGGATTAGTTCTTCTAGTTCTTAGGATTGAGGTGGGAGAGTGCTCTTGGTAGGAAGGCGAAAACTTCCGGGTGTGGAAGTGCCTTCGGTGTGAGAGCGGAGATTCTCCGGTGAAAATGTCCTCATTGTAAAGGAATCAAGATAATCTAGTAAACTTAGTTTGAAAATCCTAAGCGGGGTGCTTAGGTAGTGGAGTAGACATTGGGGTCGAATCACTATAAATCAATGTGTTTGCATTGTTTCCTCTTGCGTTTGCTTAATTAGCATATTTACTTTGCTTCTGCTTGTTATTCAATTTGTTAATTGCCTAAGTAATTGACTAAACGATTAAAACCGGAATTAGACGAAAAGATTAGTAAACACACTATTCATCCTCCCTCTAGTGTGGCCATTTCACCCAACAAGGTTTACATAACTAGGTATAAAAATACATCAAAAGCGTAGGTACACATCAAAAAGGCCCACACGAACGTGTGATGGGCTAACTAAAATGATCTAAGTGTCTGCTGGGCTGGAGAACATGCACACATATCAGGACTGGTATTTGAAACAGGAAGTGTAAAAGAGTGAGTAACACAGGCCCAGTGAGAGATAGTATATTTATGTCAATGGGACAAACTCAAGCACAAGTTTTTCATCAAATAACACTTAAAATAAATGCTTTCAAAGTGAAGAAGAAAATGTGTAAATTTCGTAAATCCCTACAAACATAATATTGTAATACTCGTGCTAAGTTTTATTTAATTTTGATTTCAGCGGGAAAATCGGGATGCGTGTCGGAGCGGGACGAGTGAATCACTGGAGGGCACGGTCGAAGGTATGGCCCATATGCGCGAAGAATTTGACTTAATTTAGGAAGATTTTGGACTTCGAGATCGAGTCGGGTCCGAGAATCGTTTATGCTGCGAGTTGTTTGAGCTTGTGGGCAAGTTTAGTCAGTTCAACTTAAGGAGGATGCTCTTGCTTGATGATCGGAGTAGTCCGGTTCGGTTCGGTGTCTCTCCTAGTCAGGTCCAACTCTTGTAGGGGGGGTCCTGCAAAAGACACTCTGATGCTTAAGTTAGAAAGTATTCGAGGTGGAGGTAATGAAATTGGAACTTAGGTTACTTGATGCGTGTCGTGTCCGTATTTATTGCCGGTGGGGGTGATTACGCCGCCCAGTAATCTCACTGGGATATTGCTCGGAATGGGTCGAGGCTGGTCCCTAGATTTGTCAGTCTTCTAATGGCGTATCGTCACACCCCAAACCCGGCATGACCAGCCATAGTATCACAAGTACCCCGAAGCCTAACCCAACCAAACCACAGATGCAATTATAAGACTTAACATTTTATAGAACCATTTGTCTGCTGAAAACATAAACAGGATATCTATAAATTCACGAAACAAATAGTTAAAAATTCAAATGCTCAAAATGTTAAAGAATAAAGTCTTTTAAAACATGATTAAATTCCTCAACATTAAAATACGGAAATAAAATCTACCTCAAGTCCATATGACTCAAATAAACAAATAAAATAAAAATAATGAATCTAAGACTCGGGTATCCACCCCGACCACGACATGTCATGAGATTCGCTATCCCCACTGCCACCAGCTATGCTACTGCATCCCAGTACCTCTCTAACCACGCTCAGGTGCTGAACAAGACAACATAATAGAGCGTAAGTCCAACAAGGACTTAGTGAGCGGGTTAGTCCTCAAACCACCATATCCATCAATAATCAATCCAGTATATAAACAAGCATATAAAGGTAAAAGCATAACTCATCAGAACAATAATCAACATGCATATCCACTCTCCTGTGCAACATTATCAATCAACAATAGATATGTTAACCAAGTATAAAATACATGTCTAATGCTTCAACACATAAGCATGCAAGCCTATTTTTAATGCTCAAATTCCCTTTATACCCTCAAATTAGCATGCAAGCCTCTCCTGTGCAAAATACCCTTGCATATTTTTAATGCTCAAATTCAATTTTATACATAAAATATTTATGCAATTGATCTTTATCACGTGCTCACAACGAGGTGTGTAAGAGTGAAAACATGTTTCTCTAACAAATAAAAAAAATGATTGAATGGTGAACCATACAATAGTAGTATCAACTGGAATGGGATCATTATGCGTTAAATACTTATGCAAGGTAAGTTGAGTCTGTCTTTCACAATAAATTATGATAATGATTATCAAAATGACAATTTTAAAGAGAATGCCCTCCAGAGAATCTCCGATGGAAATTAATGCAAGGTAGCTTGCAAATGTTGACAGTATGTTATTGCACAAGAATATAAACAATGTGATAAATAATCTCCTTGGAGATTGTCAAAGAAAATTTCTAATACATGGTTAATGTCATTACATTGTGCAAGAGCAGATCATGCTCCCCAAGCTCTGAAATATCCACCACAAACTTTGCTTTATTGGTTTTTGCCACCTTGCTCATCTTCATAAACAAAAAGATACAAAAACTGGATCCAAACTTCAAGTTTGTATTGGATTAGGAATGATCTTTAAAGGCCATCAATGTCAAGTGCATAATGATGACTATGGAATTATTTAAATAGGCATTTGAAATTAGCTTTCTGCATACAAAATTAGTAGCAGAATTATAGTACAAAAGATGCATGTTTAGCATGCAAGACACTCTAACAATATTTGGCAACATTAGTATTGCAGAATTCAACAACTTGAAAATTGTTCCTGTTTGGAGTGCCACTTTTAGTAATTAGCTCAGTATAAAATTCAAAAGCTAAATTTGAGTTGGCTACTTAGATGGAGGGCAGGGCATATAAAGGCCAATACTATATATAAGCCTAGCTACAGGAATTGACCCTTCTTATAATTGACCCTTCCATTTTATACGATCATCAAACAATTGCTTTGATGTCTACAGGTTAGCTTGTGAAATTAAAAGATAATTGAGGATTTTAGTACGACAGTGGAAAAAGAGATTTCTAAATATCAAGGAACAAATAAAATGTGTTTGTTCAAAAGATTTCTATTGAAAAAATGACAAATGCAGGGATTGTTTCTCAAAGAACTACAACCATTTGATTGGACATTTGTTAGTTAACCGTGGCATACTAACAAATGAATCTATAATATGAACTTGAGATTTATCAACAAATAATTATTTTCGCCAATATATTTATCAAAGAAATAACATGCCTACAAACTAACAAGCAATCAACCAATCAATTAGTCACTTCATTTACTTCCCTCATGCAAACATGTTATAGCAGTAGCCGGAGGAGCAGCTACGATTGTTCTCGTGGCGTCCTCACGTCGCCCCTCGCGCTCACGAAGAAGAGATCCGCCGCTCGGCGAGGTTTTCGAGGTTGAGATCCTCAGCCCACGAAGTCCCTCTCTTCCTCCGGTTCTTGGGCTTGTCGAGAAGTTATTCCTCCACCTTCTCCCGCCAGCCGACGCCACCGGCCCTGCTCTCCTACCTCTCGTTCCTTAGTTGCCTCCTATCGCTAGCACTCAGCACATCAATGGAGTCGCTGCCTTCGGAGGAGGAGACGGAGGAGGCGTCCGCCAACTCTGACGGGACGAGGGAACTCTGACATGATGAGGGAGCAGCGCGTGAATTTGACATTGGCAGATGAGAGGGAGAAGGAAGCGAGAAGAGGGGTTGGGGAAGGAGAAGGAGAAGGGACGCGCAGCTACAGCTGCACGCCTCATTAGGATTTGTTAGGGGTATTGCTGAGTTTTGGCGCTCGTGTCCTCCGCCTCATTTCGGTGTACCAAGAAATTTCTCGGTACACCAAAATAGGCAGAAATCCTGTCCCAAACTCAAAAGAAATCCTCTCACGGTGCCATTTTAGCAAACCAAACAGGGGACATGGGTCGGTGTCCTGTCCAGTCCCCCATTTTTTAGCAAACCAAATGGGCCCTAAGGTTCCTATGTCTCTAAGTGTACCTAGATCCCTTACTTTTCCTAAGTCTAGGTCTCTAAAACTATGCATACCCTAAATACTTACGAGAATCTCTTTAATGTGTAGTCCCTATGTTTAAACATGTCTCAATAGCATCTACATAATTTATTGGGGCTGGCCATGCATATTTTTAATTGAGAAGATACTTTAAAAGATTTTGCATGAGAGGCATGGTCATGCATATTTTTAATTTTATCATTTAATGAAGCAACTAATTCTTTAATGATAGCATGCCAACACTCGAATTTTTAATTTGTAAGCATAATGAGACATTTTCTATTTTCAATGAGTCATTCAAACTTTGTAGATCTACATTTTTCTTTTCTAATGAACTTTTATCATTTTCCAAGTATTCAACTTTTCTTTTTAAGTCATTACAAGAAAGCAAAAAATCATCACTTTCATGTTCTAATAACTTATTTTCCTTTCTAAGTTCCTTAAATCTCTTTCTAATAACATTAAATTCTTCATACATATATATGCTCAATTTCATTTTCTAATTCTATATGAGTAAAAATATTTTCACCTATAGTAATAGTGGGTACCTCATTGTCCTTTGTCATGAACCAAAGGTTTGCATTCTCCCTTAAGCTTTCTTCCCCACTTGAAAGTGATGATGACTCGCTTTCATCCCCAGTAGCCATTACTGCTTTCTTCTTCATCCTTCTTCTTTTATCTTTCTTTGAGGATGATGAGGAGGTGAGATTGGTCTTAGGACAATCTCTCTCCAAGTGTCCGGGCTTGTTGCATTAGAAGCACATGATTCTATTTTTGCCCTTCTTCTTCTTGAGAGACTTTCCCATTAGTTCCATCAACATCCGTCCAAGGTGAACCATAATCGTGGTACTCGGATTCTTCATTCTCCAATGATGATGATGATGATGATGATGATGAGGTCCTATCACCAAATGATGCTTTTAAGGCAATGTTCTTGCCTTTGGGGGTATCTTCCTCCTTTTTTGCCATCATATGGATCTCATGGCTCATGAGGGATCCAATGAGTTCGATGAGATTCATGGTGCCAAGATTCTTGGCCTCCATGATAGCAACCACCTTTGGCTCCCATGCTTTGGGAAATGATCGAAGAAGCTTCCTCACTTTTTCTTCCTCTTGTATTCTAAGATTAGTTAAAACATTTACAATATTTTGAAAACGGACATACATTCGATCTAGTTTCTCATGAGTATGCATTTTAAAGAGATCATAGTCATGCATAAGCAAATTTATTTTGGACTCTTTAACTTGGGAAGTTCCCTCAGGAGTAGTTTCTAAAACATGCCAAATATCAAAAGCAGATTTACAACATGATATTCTATTGAATTCATTTATGGATAAACCACAATGTAATGCATTCAATTAAACAATTTGATCTCTTCTTGAGACCAATCATCCAAGCTCTTGGAGGGTAGCTCATAATTAACATGAATAGTTCTCCAAGCATCTAAGCCTAGCTAGGGATTGCAAGAAAATACTCATCCTAGTTAATAGGGATAATTGTTCCATCAAAAAGAGGAGGTGCATGAGTTGAAAACCCTTGACCTACTGTGATACTAGAATCCATAAGTTTAGCTTAGATGGTTGAACCTAAGCCTACAACTTTGCTCTGATACCAAATGTTGTTCAAATACCCACACTAGAAGGGGGGGGCTAAATAGTGTTGGGTTAATTTTAACTTCAATTCAATTTCTTTTAAATCAATTCAAACTTCAACCCAAATTAAGTGTGACTAAATGAAATGCGATAGCGAGTATGAAAGGCAACTATAAGAAATAAAAATAAGGCAATGCAAAGTCAACAGATTATAGTGGTTCGGCCAATCGCCTACTCCACTACCTTGGCTCAACACCAAGGATTTCTAACCAATCATTTATAGACAATGTGTTTCCCTTTGAATACAACCGAGGACTCGCTTCTCAACCCTTTGAGAATAAACCTATTCACCTAGGCATAACATAATTCTACAAAGGAAACTCTAAGGTGCTTAACCTAGCACACCTAGCAAGCTAACAATGGAAACCTAGTTTAATAACAAGGAAAATAACAACAAAGGAGCTAAGAATTAAACCACACAACTGAGCTCCCTTGGAAAGCCTCCAACTCGTCATGATGTAGAGCTTAAAATGAAGCCGGAGTTGAGGCGGAAAGAATACTTCGAGTAGATGAGCGGTCGTCGAAGCTTGCGCGCTGAAATCCACTTAGGAAGGCTCAAAAACACTCTTGGAGATCTTCAATGAATGGTTAAGAGTCTTTTAGAAAGCTGGTAAGGGGTATTTATAACCCCTCACTCGGAAGCTCCACCCAAAAGGCATTTTTTTGCCCATTGGGGACGCCCGATCACTTGCCAGTCGATCGATCGACCAATTGACCGCCGAGCGACCGAAAGCATTCTGCCAGTTCTGGGCATCTATCGGTCGACCGAATACCCTTCTGCCATTTTTTGGCTTCATTCGGTCGACCGAACTTGGGCTGAGACTGTTTCTTTGAGTTTTCTTCTTGCGCGCTTGGCTTTCAGGTTCAGTTACCAAATTTTGACTTGGATAACATTATAATTAGGCTTGGGATATCTTGCTAGCGACATATTACATGAATTCTATTTCTAACTCTAGATGTTCTACTCGATCGACGACAGAGTCATTTTTTCTGATTTTTGGTATTTCTCCAAATGAAGTTCGCGCCCATATCGAAGCCTCAACCTGAACTCAAACACTTGATAAACTCATTAGAATAAGTTTGTTATTATCAAAATCAAGATGGTGACCAGGGTTGGTTAATTAGTTCTTCATCTTCTAGGAGTTGTTTAAGGACTTGATTCTTTAGAGGCTTCTTGAAGAGAAAGGCTCCAAAGAACTCCTCCTCTCCATTGGTGGCCGGCCATCTACATCCTCCTTCCCCGGTTTTCATGAAGCCAAATTGAAGGTGTTCTCTTCTTGGGTGTGCCGCAATCTTCATCTTCTTGGAGGAGTCCAAGAGGACAGCGAGGTATCTTCACCTCTTATCTTTCGTTCCGATGTTTTCTCACCCTCTCTCCTTCACTCTTTGGTGCCCGGTTCTTGGTGAAAGGTCGTCTTGCCTTGGTGGATTTCGGGATTGAGAAAGCTTCTCCATTGAGCCACAACGAGCCCTGATGTTTGCTGCCCCTATTGTTTGCGAGGTTCTTCGTGTGCACTATCGTTGGAGGACGTGCACGTGTGCATCTCAAGACGGGGATATGATCAGCCATACCAACCGCGGTTTGAGATATATCTTCTTCTTCTTCTCCGATGTTGAATTCCTTAACATTGCTAAAGTAGAACGTTGTTTTCAGGATGGTTTGAATTTTTTAAATTGCTATTTCTGTAGTGTTTCTTATTTCCATCCCAATAGTGGTACCAGAGCCACCTTCAGCAAATTTTTGGAATTTTTATTTCGTGTTTTGGTCATGTTTACGATCATTCGCTCCCTGAACGTCATGTTGCCCGGTTTTGGTTTTCGGAGGTTTTTGAGTCATTTTCTTGGCTTCACGGTTCATGCGATGTTTTCGGATTTTGTTTTTTCCTTTCCTTTTATTAATAGTTAAGATGCATGAAAGGATGATTATTGATGACCCCTATGTGCTTGTGAATGTGTGTAAAATATGGTTGTGATGATTGCTTGTAAATTTATGAAATTTTAGCATTGTAATTTTTAAATAGGGCCTGCGTACCCCTGCCTTCCTCTTAAAAATTCTAATTGTAATTCACTTCTCCCTCCCCTTAAGCCTTTACCCAATGGTTGTTTGGGGTCTTCTTATTTTAGATTTGTGAAAATAGAAGTTTAGGGGCAGATTCACGACGTGCTTGCTTGCTGCCCGGTTTTGGTGCGCTCGCGGAGAGGAGGTGTTCGGTGCCATGTTGATGATGACTTGAACACTGCGATGGCACTGATGGAACCGGCAACCTACAAGGTGGATTTGGGCAGCGCCTTCGCGAGACGGAGCTCCCTAAAAACCCTAGGATGATAGCCTTGGTTTGCCCGGTAGCTCGGGTGGAGCCCTTAGAACATCCATAATAATCCTTATTTACTTTATGCTTTTATTTATTGATTTTGCTTCAATTGTTGATAGCTTAGATAATTAAAATTGTATGAAGAAACCCTACAATAAAATTGAGTCTGAATGGCTAAGATATTAAGAATATCGGTTACACCTTCCATCGTTGTGAGGGACAAGTGTGTCTATTGTCACAACGGGTTTGTTGTGAACACACAAGGCATTTTGTGCTAATAGACAAGTTGCACCTCATACGGCACATATTCCTTTTGTGTATCTGTTATAGGCTTGAACATGACTTACCTTGTTGAGCCACACTCAAGGGTGGTTTTTTTCTCTCTAGGGCAAACGAATGATGGGTCTAACTCAACTAGGCCTCCTTGGTTTGATGTGCAACCACAAGGCCCTGGTTGCCCTAACGGCTAAAACATATGGAAGTCACACAGTGATGTGATCGGTAAAAAGTTACCTACCCATGGACCGATTAGGTTTTGTCGTGTTACATACAAGACCTGAGTAGGAGAAGTGTCACACCCCAACTTAGGGTCGTGTGACCGGCCAGGGTCCATGTCCTACCCTGAATCTTACTACATACACTAGCTAACATAAACAGAAACACTTAATGAAAACAACAATGTAGCTTTATTCAAATCTTTAAAGAAGGTTCACAATTTTACTTTAAAACATGAAAAGTTCCGAAACATCAATCACCATAGGAAACAACTCAAGTTTAAAACCAAGTACATGTTTTCGAATAAACAATCGTAGTGTATTAAAAGAAACAACTGCCCTAGACCTCTAGACTATAACTAGTGGACGTTGCTACGAGATCTACGCCACCGCTCGCTCTCCAGCTGCACCATGACTCCAAGCCTCATCTCACTGATCGGGCTCTGCAAAACAAGGAAATAAACCATGAGTCCACATGGGACTCAATGAGCGGTTCTTCCGAATCACCACATAAATCCACAATAATCACACACACACACACACACATATATATATATGGTAGCAAAATATAAAGTTAGGGATATAAGTTGCTTCTATTATTACAATCGACCCTAGGGGTCGTCCTGTATAGGCCATACATTCATGTAAGCAGCCATAACAGCCTAACTACGCCACATGGCACCCGGCCCTAGGCCCTACTCATGGTCTTGAGATTCAGCTATAACCAGCCCTACCGCACACATATAGTAACATACTGGCCTTTCGGGCCACATAGCACATATGTGAATCCAAGCAAACTCTGGGCCGTCGACTAGGATGGTCTGCTAGTCTCCGAACACCGATTGGGGTAGGTATAGCTAGTCCCACCCAACTGGGGTTTGACACCTAACGGGCCCACTGGTGTAATCTCAAGACCCAATCACTGGCCGAGTCTAGCATTAGTCATTCCGACTACCCATGCTTCTCAGCAGACCACCACAATCACATCACACAAACAAGGTGTCCTATAGTTTCCTTATTTAAAGTCCCGAGCGTTCGCCCGTTCTCAGCCTTTTAACTTCGGCCGTAACAAGCGTACACTGTCGTTCGCAAAATGTTTCTTAGGTGTGAGATCTAATTCGTCTACTTTTGAGTTTCCATCACTAACATACACTTTATAGTTTCATGCATATCATCTAACGTCACATGATAAGTTGGCTAATGAAAAACTACATGTCATAGACATGGTAATGCACCCAATAATAATATTTCATAGCATATAATTTATAATTAAATAACTTACTTCACATCACCTACTATGCATAACCACATGATTCAACAATAAGGAATTTAAATCCTGCATTAAATAATAATTTTAAGCAAGGAAAGAATTTGTTTAGCATGGTAAAAACATAACCAAATTTCTGAATTTAAATAGGGAAGATTAAGAAAGATTACCACCCTACAATACCACTAAATGCATGCACCAACTTGTAGTCTTCCTTAATTAGTCTCTTACCTAAATGTCATCTTGATTATACTTGTCAATATAGATCAATCTACCAAGAAACGATGAAAACTCGCGAGTAAAACTTCGCCGAACAGTCCTAGGGGTTCGGCCACATGCCTCCCCCAATCCACAAGGGGAAAACAACCACTCACCTTGCTTAAGGAAGAAGAAGGGATGGTCGTTGGCGATCTCGAACCTTCAGACGACGACACGATCTCCGATGCCGACCAAGATCTCCTCCTCCTTCTCTCTTGCTCTGGTTGCGTGTGGCTCCAAGATGAGCCGCACGGCACCTGATGATGGATTTTATTCCCTCATCTGCTAATGACCCATATGCCCCTCTAAATGACTTAGCCTCTACTCGACTTGATCCGAGTCTGATTCAGGCTCCAATTCGATCCGCATACACGATTTAAACTCAACTCAATATATAGGACTTCTAATGCTCAATTAGGAAATAACCATCTACCAATTTAAACTTCATAAGCCGAGTTATACCTTTTTTACTCGAGGCGATTTCGCGGCTCGGCTCCACTAACACCTGATTTCGGTGCGCTGCACCAAAAATAGATTTTTATATTAGGAAAATTTCGGGTCTTACAACCTTCCCCCCTTAAGGGAAATTCGTCCTCAAATTTAGATGAATTATAAAGACTTACCGATTCTCCGAACAAGGAAGGGTAGCGTTCTCTGATGTCTCGCTCTACCTCCCAAGTGGATTATTGTCCAGAGTGGTGCTCCCATCTAACTTTCACCAAGGAAATTTCCTTGGACCTTAGCTTTCTGATCTATCGGTCAAGTATCTCTACTGGCTTCTCCTCATACGAAACTGTCGTGCCCACCTCAACTACAGTCAGCTCGATCAGGTGGGACTCATCCCTCACATATCTACGGAGCATGGACACATGAAAAACTGGATGAACTCTGCTCAGGCTAGGAGGCAAAGCCAATTCGTAAGCTACCGTGCCTCTCCGCTTGAGAATAGGGAAAGGCCCAATGAACCTAGGGCTCAACTTTTCCTTCTTCCCAAACTGGACTACCCCTTTCATAGGGGAAACCTTCAAGAACACCAAGTCGGCCGCAGCGAACTCTAACTCTCTGCCCTTCTTATCGACATACATTTTTTGATGCCTCTGGGCCACCAGCATTCTTTCTTTTATAATTTTCACCTTCTTTACCACTTCCTCAACCAGATTAGGACCCACCATGAGTGACTCTCCAACCTCAACCCAGCCCACAGGAGACCTGCACCATCGCCCACACAAGCCCTCGAAAGGAGCCATGCCAATGCTACTGTGATAGCTATTGTTGTAGGCGAACTCGATCAATGGCAGGTGCTCCTCCCAACCGTCGGCCATATCCAGCACACATGCCCTCAGCATATCCTCCAAGGTTTGGATGGTCCTCTCTGACTATCCGTCTGTCTGCGGATGGAAAGTTGTGCTGAAACACACTTGAGTACCCAAGGCCTCTTGGAAGGATTGCCAAAATCGGGTCGTGAATTGGGTACCTCAATCTAATATGATCATCACTGGGGTACCATGATAAGCCACTATCCTGTCTAAAAATAGTCGGGCGTACTGCTTCGTAAAAAAGGTAGTTCTTACTTGTATGAAGTGTGCGGGCTTGGTTAACTTATCCACTACCACCCAAATGGAGTCAAAGCTACCTTTTGACTTAGGCAACTCGGTCACTAGATCCATGGTGATTTTCTCCCACTTCCACTCAGGCATCTCGAGGTTCTGCAGTAGCCCCGCGGGCTTCAGGTGTTCGGCCTTCACCTGCTGGCAAACCAGACATTTGGATACAAACTCTGCTACCTTTCTTTTCATTCCCTTGCACCAGTAGTGCTACCTTAAATCTTGGTATATTTTGGTGGCTCTCGGATGCATCGTATAAGTGGAACGATGACCCAGCTCCAGGACTTGCCTGTGCACCTCTGCCCTATCCGGCACCATGATTCAGTCTTTGAACCTTAGCACCCCCTCTGAGTCCAACCTGAATCCATTCTCTGCATCACCTCTCTGCACCAAGTCCTTCGTCAGCGCACAAAAGGCATCCTCTCCCTGCGCAGCACGCAACATATCCACCAGTGTAGATTGTACCCGCAGGTGTGTCACCAAGGTACCTAAAGCTAACACAATTAGGGCTGCACCCCCATCTAGGCACAGCGCCAGCTCTCGAGCTAAAGGCCTTCACTTGATTTCCAAATAAGCCTAACTTCCCATGTATTTTCTGCTTAAAGCATCTACTACCACATTGGCTTTCCCCGGATGGTACATAATGGTGCAGTCATAATCCTTTAGGAGCTCCAGCCACCTCCTATGTCTGAGGTTCAGTTCCTTTTGGATAAGCAAGTACTGGAGGCTCTTGTGATCCGTATAGATCTCGTAAGTCTCCCCACACAGATAGTGCCACTAGAGCTTTAGTACAAAAACTACCGCCGCTAGCTAGATCTAGGTCGTGCATCGGGTAGTTCTTTTCATGAACTTCTAGCTGGCGGGACGCATAGGCTATAACTCTACCAAACTGCATCAGAATGCTGCCTAGGCCAACCCGAGAGGCATCACAGTAGACTACAAACCCTCCTAAGCTGGAAGGTACGGCCAACATGGGTGCCGACGTCAAGCATTCCTTGAGCTTCTGAAAGCTCGCCTCACACTTGTCGTCCCAATCAAATTTGACCTTTTTCTGAGTCAATCGAGTCAAAGGGGCTGCAATCCTGGAGAAGTTTTCTACAAACTTTCGGTAGTACCCGGCCAACCCAAGAAAGTTGCGGATCTCAAACACGCTGGTTGGCCATCTCTAGTTCTGCACAGCCTACACCTTTGAGGGATCCACCGTTATCCCTTCCTTGGACACTACATGGCCCAGGAACGCTAGACTTTCTAACCAGAATTTACATTTGGAAAATTTAGCGAACAACCGGTGTTCTCTGAGGGTTTCCAGGACCATCCTCAAGTGTTCTGAGTGCTCCTCCTCACTCTTGGAGTATACCAAGATGTCGTCAATAAAGACGATCACAAAACTGTCTAGGTACTCCTTGAACACCCGGTTCATCAGATCCATGAAAGCAGCAGGTGCATTGGTTAGACCAAAGGATATCACTAGAAACTCATAGTGACCATAGCGAGTCATGAAGGCGGTCTTAGGCACATTGCAGTCCCGAATTCTCAGCTGATGATATCCTAACCTCAAGTCTATCTTAGAAAACCATCGTGCCCCCTGCAGCTGGTCAACCAAATTGTCTATCCTTGGCAATGGGTAACGATTCTTGATTGTCACTTTATTCAACTGCCGATGGTCGATGCACATGCGCATAGACCCATCCTTCTTCTTCACGAAGAGCACCAGAGCACCCCATGGTGACACGCTCGGCCGGATGAAGCCCAGGTCTAGCATTTCTTGCAATTGCACCTTTAACTCCCTGAGTTCGGCCGGCGCCATCCTATAGGGCAAATCGGAGATCGACTTCACCCCTAGCTGCAGATCAATGCAGAAATCAATCTCTCTTCTGGGCGGCAATCCCGACAACTCCTCGGGAAACACATCGGGAACTCACATACTACCTGAGTTCCACTGACATCCCTTGTCGCCCCCCCTTCTTCCTCGGCCATGGATACAAAGGCCAGGAAGGACTAGCAGCCGCCCTAAAGCAGTTTATGAGCTTTAAGGGTTGAGATGACCCCAATCGGCTCGCACCTTCCTTCTCCTTGAAAGGTGAACTGCAGCAAACCGGGCTCGCTAAACACGACTGTCTTAGCTCTATAATCCAGCAACGTAAAGTGCTCCGCCAGCCAATCCATGCCGAGAATGACGTTGAGCTCAAGCATGGGTAGGAGTGTCAAATCTGCCCTCAATGCATGGTCGCAGATGAGCACTTCGCAGCCTTGGAAAATTGATTTGGCTATGATTGCATCGTCCGTAGCCGTTGATACTACAAATGGCCCGTCAAGCAAGGAAGGTTGCATTGGTAACTCAGTAGCAAATTTGGCAGATACAAACAAGTGTGTGACACCCAAATCAAATAGAACATATGCAGCAGATGAACATACTAAAATAGTACCTGTCACCACTGCCTTAGACGTCTCTGCCCCATCACGGTTCATAGCAAACACCCTGGCATACGATCTCTCTGAATGGCTAGCCTGTGGTCCCCTATTCTGCATCTGCCCTCTTTGAGCCACTGACCCCACTGACATAGGTGTCTTTCCTTTTGACTGCTCAGACTTCTGGCCAACTCTCTTCGGACAGTCCTTCTTGAAGTGCCCGACCAAACCGCAATTAAGCATCTGTGCGGCCAAAACAGGTCCCCCAGTGCCTCCGACTACAGCTGCCACATTGCGACACCTCAACCTTGTAAGAAACACCTCCTGACACTGCCATCCTTACTGATCTAGACCATGGGCCCCCACGGCCCCTATTACCATTCTGTCCTCGGCTCTGCTGGTGGTCTGCAACGATCATTGCCCCCTTTGAATGCCACGGTCGACCCCCAGATCCTTGCAGCTGAAATTACTTCTTAGCTGACCCGTCATTCCTCTCGAACGACACCAAGGCTTCCTTCCAAAGGGCTTCATCCACTACCCGGGCAAGAGTGGAATCCTCGGTATAGTGGATGAGCCTGCCAATCTAAGGCCTCAAGCCTCCAACGAACCTCTTGACCATGGTGGTCTCAAATGCCACTAGGGTCGGATGATATTTGGAAAGATGGTTGAACTCCATCTCATACTCTGACACTGACATGCCTCCAACCTGACGCAGCATCTCAAAGTCCCGAGCTCACTTGTCGCGAACACTCATTGGCAAGTACTCCTCCACAGCCGCCCTGAAATCCTCCCAGGTGCGAGCCCACCAAGTGTGCAGCTAGACCTTTGTCGGTCCCCTCATCTAAAGTCCGACCATATGGGCCGCTGCCTCCGATGAGCACCAGGCTCCATGCATAGTTCATAACAGTCCCCCAGAAACTCAATCACTTCCACCTGCCGATCTGTTCCAGTGAATTCTAGCGGCTTTAGCATGACAAATATTGCAAAGGATGGGGCTCCTCGAACCCTGACCACTAGTGTTATAGCCTCGACCACCTCTGGTACCGCCGGAACTACGGGTACTGGTTCCGGCCGCGGCTGCTGCTGTTGCTGTTGTTGTTATTGCATCTGTTGCCTCAGTTCCTGCTCCCTAAGGAGCACCTCCATTAGCTAAGCTACCTGAGCCTACAATTGTGCAACCACATACTCTTGCCCCTAGTCCTCAGACTGCTCCCTGTCCCTGCCCCGGGCCCGGCCTCGGCCTCAACCTCGGCCTCGCCCCCCGCCTCGACGTTCTGTCGAGTTACTACCGCTGCCGCTCAGTGCAGCATTATGAGCCTCCATTACACTATCACATAAAAAAGAACAATTTTCCTATCATATAATAAATTTTTAATAGAAACTTTTATAATTTACTAACCGCATGGTGCATTGAGTGCAGTCGTGGTTGCCAGATCTCGTAGCATAACTATATCGTATGTCGACACGCATATGTCTCGTACGGTACCCAACTCCTAGTCATAGTCAAGACCTAACCAAAAGCTCTTATACCAACTTTGTCACACCCCAACTTAGGGTCGTGTGACAGACCAGGGTCTATGTCATACCCAAAAGCCTACTACAAACACTCACTAATAGAAACAGATACACATAATGAAAACAACGATGCAACTTTATTCAAATCTTTAAAGAAGGTTTACAATTTTGCTTTAAAACATGAAAAGTTTAGAAACATCAATCACCATAGGAAACAACTCAAGTTTAAAAACAAGTACATGTTTTTGAATAGACAATCTCAGTGTACTAAAAGAAAAAACTGCCCTAGAGAGACTATGACTATTGGACGTTGCTACGAGATCTACATCACCGCCTGCCCTCCAGCTGCACCATGACTCCAACCTCATCTCACTGATCGGGCTCTGCAAAAATAAGAAAATAAACCGTGAGTCCACATGGGACTCAGTGAGCGGTTCTTCCGAACCACCACATAAATCCCTAATAATCATATATATATATATAGCAACAAAATATAAAATTAGGGATATAAGTTGCTTCTGTTATGACAACCGACCACAGGGGTCGTCCTGTATAGGCCATACATAAGTGAATCCAAGCAAACTCCGGGCCGTCGACTAGGATGGTCTGCTAATCTCCGGACACCGACTAGGGTAGGGATAGCTAGTCCCACCCAACTGGGGTCTGACACCTAGCGGGCCCGCTGGTGTAATCTCAATACCCAATCACTGGCCGAGTCTAGCATTAGTCATTCCGACTACCCATGCTTCTCAGCAGACCACCACAATCACATCACCCAAACAAGGTGTCCTATAGTTTCCTTATTTAAAGTCCCGAGCGTTCGCCCATTCTCAGCCTTTTAATTTCGGATGCATCATGCGTACATTATCATTCGCAAAATGTTTCTTAGGTGTGAGATCTAACTCGTCTACTTTTGAGTTTCCATCACTAACATACACTTTATAATTTCATGCATATCATCCAACGTCACATGATAACTTGGCTAATGAAAAACTACATGTCATAGAATTGGTAATGCACCCAATAACAAAATTTCACAGCATATAATTTATAATTAAATAACTTACTTCACATCACCTAGTTTGCATTACCACATGATTCAACAATAAGGAATTTAAATCCTACATTAAATAATAATTTTCAGGAAGGAAAGAATTTGTTTAGCATGGTAAAAACATAACCAAAATTTTGAACTTAAATAGGGAAAATTAAGAAAGATTACCACCCTACAATACCACTAAATGCATTCACCAACTTGTAATCTTCCTTAATTAGTTTATTACCAAAATGTTATCTTGATTCTACTTGTCAATATAGGCAACCCTTGTTTCTTATTGCTTCAGGTATTTCCTAACGAAGATGACTAGCTTCTCGAGGCCACCATTCCCTTCATCCTCTCGGCCAAGACTTGAGCAAGGCGAGCCTTGCTCGGCCGAACTCCAAGGGTGGGGACAAGGAGAAAATCCAGCCCCAAACCTTAGTACCTTGTTTCTAACCTACCCTAACCAAGCCATTGATCAATTCACCCAACCCTTGCTCGGCCGAACCATGGACAAGAGGTCCCCTTTTCTTTGGCCGAGCCTACAAAGCTTTAAGAGGGAATTCAATCATCAATTTCAGCAATTAAACTATACATCCACACGGCTTAGGTTCAAAATTGATCAAAAAGGGGTTTACTTCCGTCGAGGGAATTGGGAAAATTTTCGGCATGACCTTTCCCCTTTCCCCTATACTCGGCAGCCCCTAAAACCTCAAGATCAGAAGAAAACTGCGGTAGATCCGACAGAACAACAACTAAAATAGCGATACAAGATTAATCTACCAAAAAATGACGAAAACTCGCAAGTAAAACTTCTTCGAACAGTCCTAGCAGTTCGGCCACATGCCTCCCCCAATCCACAAGGGGAAAACAACCACTCACCTTGCTTAGGGAAGAAGAAGGGATGGTCGTTGGCGATCTCGAACCTTCGGACGATGACACGATCTCCGACGCCGACCAAGATCTCCTCCTCCCTCTCTCTTGCTCGGGCTGCGTGCGGCTCCAAGATGAGCCGCACGACTCATGATGAGGGATTTTATTCTCTCATCCCCCAATGACCCATATGCCCCTCGCAACGACTTAGCCTCTACTCAACTCGATCCGAGTCCGATTCAAGCTCCGATTCGATCCGCATACACAATTTAAACTCGACTCAATAGGATATCTAATGCTCAATAAGGAAATAACCATCTAACCAATTTAAACTTCATAAGCCGAGTTATACCTTTTTTACTCGAGGCGATTCCGCGGCTCGGCTCGACTAATCCCTGATTCTGGTGAGCTGCACCAAAAATAGATTTTTATATTAGGAATGTTTCGGGTCTTACAAGAAGTGGGGTTCTGTTTTTCCCTCGAGGAAGTCTACCAACGAGGGCTTTCCACTCCGAAATCGGAGGTTATTATGGAACCGCAAAAATTAGTGGGAGACATGATTAAGTAAAAGACCTCAATAAACATGCATGTAAAATATCTGCTTGTTCATGTCACCTTTACTGTCGTTAGATTGCTTCATCAATGAAAATAAATTAACTGGACCAAATTACGTCGATTGGATGCGAAATTTGAGGATCGTCCTCATTTATGAGAATCTGTCTCACATTCTAGATGCTCCAGGATCGATGCCACCCCTTGGGGAAGAAGATTACACTGAGGATGAGAGGATGGCTTATGAGAAGCTGCAAGAAGTATGGAGTGAAGATAACACCATTGTTCAATGCATAATGCTGGCATCCATGTCCGATTAGTTGCAAAAGCAGCATGAACATTTGGATACCGAAGCTTTCCTCGATCACCTCAAGTTGTTGTATGGTGAGCATACGAGGACAGCTAGGTACTTCGTCATTAGAACTATACTTTATGGTATTTGATACCGAGTATTTGATGTCAATCATCATCTGCAAGATGTTAACAACTAGAAAATCAGCGATTGTGACGGCCTTTCTGCAACGGCATAATAGCGGTTGCAAATATGACTATTTTGCAACCGCTGTGTATTGTCGTCGCCAACTAGCGACGGCATTGCGTTGGGTTTATGACAGTGTTGCGATCATCGTTTGCGACGGCCAGTGTTGTCGCAAGCCTGTTAGACATCCCAATATTTCATCGACCGCGCAACTATTTCCTTCTCCCGCTCGTTCCCTCCTCTCCCTCTCCCCTCTTTCTCTTTCTCGCGCTCCACAAAATCCACCCACCACTCCTCACAAGCTTTATTGCTCACTTTGAGCCACTTACTCCAAGAGGCGGCCAGGGATCATGAAGAAGGCAAGGGAGCTCACTGTGCTGTGCGATGTTGAGAGGTATCAATCATTATGTTTTCCAGCACCGACAAGTTCTTCAATTATTGCAGCCCATCCACTGAGTAAGTGTGTTTCCTTCTTCGATCTGCCTTGTTCTCTTTAATTTAGGGTTTCTTTTTTCTACTTTTTATTTCAATGTGGATTTCCAACTTTTTCGATTTCAATGTGGGTTTCTTTGATTTCAATGATCTGCCTTGTTCTCTTGTGCTTGGAGAAGTTGCAGTCCTTTTTTGTTGTGCTTCAGGCTTTCTCAGTTGTAAGAGTGAGCATCGGTTGGTTCGGTTAATTAACCGAACCGAACTTTCGATTAGTCGAACCGAATTGAGAATTTTCTATTAACTGTTTACCGAACCGAAAAAAATCAGTTAATTCGATTCGGTTATCTGAATTTTTCGGTTCGGTTCGGTTAATTAACCGAAGAGAAATATATCTGATCGGTTAATTTACCGAACCGAACCGAAAATTATTCGGAAATTCAGTTCGGTCAGTTAATCGAATAGTTCGGTTAATCGGTAAATTTTGCTCACCCATACTCAGTTGGTCCTCTTGTGCTTGGATGCCTCATGTGCTTGGATGCCTCAAGGTATGTTCAGTCCTTCTTTGCTTCATATATGTTGCACCATCAACCTCTTGGATTTAATCAAACAAATCAAACTATTTTTAAAAAAATAATCGGTGAAAAAAGAAAGCGAAGAGAAATATATTATCATCAGCTTCAATTCGTCATTGGTCACAGTGCAACATCAGGTGGAATTTTGGACAAGGCAATTGAAGCTGAACATAGATAGCATGGAGACTGGTCAGATTTGCTCTCTTGTATCTCTCATATAATAATGATTATATTATCTGGTTAAATTAATTCATAGATAGTCTATAGTCACATGCATACTTTCTCTAGCAAAAGAAGCCTCTTGTAAGTAATTTATTTGTTTTTATATCATTAATGTGTTTGCAGGATCATGTTGAAGGCTATTTTGAGTTATTAGCCAAATCTAAAATATATTTTGCTACTGTTGTGTCTATGTGGGATGCAGATTTCTACATCAAAGTACATGATGATGTACATGGAAATATTGGTAAGTCATTATTGTACTGCCTACTATATATATGTATAGGAACATTAAATTTTTGATTTGCAAGCATTTTATTCTCTTACTGCATACAGCAACTCTTGGGACAACTCTGGCTAAGCACCGGTTGAAACAACGAGTGTACATTGGATGTATGAAATCTAGTCCAGTCCTAGCTCAAAATTAAGCTGTTGTTTTTTCTTCTATGATGATGTTTAATTGTGGTTGATAATTAATGTGTGTTGATATTAATTGGCTGCTGCATCTATTGAACAGAGGTGTGAGATATCATGAACTTGAGTACTGAAAATTTGGAGAGGAGAGAAATAAATATTTTCGACATGCCACTGGTCAACTATATGTCATTTCAAAAGACTTGGCAACTTACAAATCCATAAACCAGTCAATGATTCATACTTTGCTACATATTTCTTGGGTTTATGAAGAAGCTACCGCTATTATGTGAACTATATTTAATATGAAATTAGTTTGAAGAATTATTTGAAATCATCTAAAGTCGAATGGTACTTGTGGTTTTATTGTCATGAATTAGACATGTTCTTCACAAGTATGCAAATGAGGATGTTTCACTGGGATTATGGTTTATTGGAGTAGATGTTGAACATATCACAACTTTCAAAATTTGTCATCATATATGGCTTGTTAATTCATTCTCAAGAAAGCAAAATATTTTTGTCAGTATAACAGCTCAAAGAAAGCAAATGAAGCCATAGTGTAACTGATATATGTATCGACCTTTCTTCCCAAGCTTTGTTTCATTTGACCTTCCAAATCACGCAATTCTTCGAGTGAGCATGATTCTAAACCTTCACCCAAGAGTTTTCTGCAGCAAACTTAAGGTCAAGATATCAGAAGTGAATATAAGATGCAACTTTAGAGTCAAGTTCAGGTCAATACCTTTTATGAGATTCAAGGAGCTCTAGTTTCTTTGCTATATCTGTGGCTTCAAATCTCCATTGCTGCAATATAAGCAATTCAAATTGAGATATCCACAACAGAGTGCTTGTCTTATTATGAAAATTTCTAGCATATTTATTACTATAATTCAGTGTTTTAATCTAAGATAGCATGATGTTATGCAAAGTTTTGTTAGTCCTGCATTTACTAATTCATATAAATTAGTTGACAATTCATAACCTAATCTCATAAAAGAAAAATTATACAAGAGGATAGCTCATTAGATGACCAAGGATTAACCTGAACGGTATTAGAGCAAAATACTGTATTAGAGGAGAATGTAGAGTAGAAAACTGTGTATTAGAGCGCAGCCGGGCCCCTTCAATTTTTTTGTTTCATAGATTAGATAACATTTTTTATGTAGCATTAGAAAGATTGTATTTTTAGTTCAATTTTTTTTTTGATAAAACAATGACCTTATTGGTTTAAGGCAACTCCTCTGAATTAAATGATGGGAAACGAAAAGTACATCAGTGTCACCCACCATCTGCTTCACAGTAGCTAACACTGGTTAGATCTATATTGAGATCTTACCTGTTTATTTTAGGGATGACAATTCAAACCGGTTAACCGGTTAACCGAACCGCAAAATCCGGTTTTGGATAGTAGATTTGCGGTTCGGTTTCGGTTTCGGATAGTAAAAACCAAAAACCGTTTAAAATCGGTTCGGTTTCGGTTATCGGATCACGATTAACCGGCAATTGAAACCGGTTATTTATTCGGTTTCGGTTACCAGTTTTTTGCGGTTAACCGGTAACCGAAACCGGTTTTGTTAGTAATCTTTGAACTGGTTATCCATTTACTATCGGTTTTTTACGGTTAACCGGTATCCGAAACCGGTTTTGTTATTAATCTTTGAATCGGTTATCCGTTTACTACCGGTTAACCGATTAGTAAACGGATAACCGGTTCTATTCGAACCAAAAAGTCTGGTTTCGGTTATCCGCGGATAACCGAAACCGAGCCAGTTTCGGTTTCGGATAAAGGCTTTTGAAACCAACCGGTTTCGGTTTCAGTTTTGGTTAGCGGGTTTGGAAAACGGTTTCGATTTCAGTTAACCCCCAAAAATGCGGTTAACCGAACCGTTGCCATCCCTAGTTTATTTCATAGTAATTGCACCTTTGTACAATTTTGTACCTGATGGAAAGGCATCTTGATTCTTGGGTAACTGGTTAGCAATTGATTAATGCATGAAATTTAAATACTCAAGCACATAACAATGGGAAGTAAATGCAGCTCGACAAAAACAGGTAATTAGAATTAATTAAATGGCTCAATTAATTTTCAACAGAAAGTTGAGACAAATTGATTCATTCTTTTTCTCGGTTTCATTTTACAAGGAAGGATGAATAGAATTGAAAGTTCTCACTGCAATGTGCTAACACCTCCATGGGAACATTGAACAGTGCTCCTTTTGGAGATAATGGCACGATTGATTTGAAGTGCACATGGGAAAATTAAATGCAGTCTCTATCCTTGCTGCCTCCCCGTCGCCGTCTGATGTGACTTACCATTGATGCATTTATTTGATATTTTATTTTGATATGATGTAAATATTATTATTTTGATACGGTGTATATAATATTTTAATACAATGTATATAATATTTTGATATCCATTTGATGTATATAATATTACAAGTTGATATCTCTTGTTTGATTGATATGCATTTTAATTAAATATTGTAAACAAGAATTAATATTTTCCTATTTTTTAAAAAAATATATACTTTTGCGATGGTACTGCGACCGCAGATACCGTCGCAGAAGGTCTATGACCTGGTCGCATAGCACAGCAGTCGCAATTTTTCATATATATTTTTTATTGCGGCGGCCTCTGCTGCGGTCGCACAATATTTGCGACCATAGCTTCGGCGACGGAAATGTGCGACCGCTAGCTACTGTCGCCAAAGCTCTTCTGCGACGGCAATAGCCGCCGTAGAAGACATGTTTTTTAGTAGTGGTTGGAGGAGAAGAAGAAAAGTAGAATACTTGACAAAAGACAACAATGACATCGGGGAAGGAGATAGGTGCAAGACTTGCAGCCTTAGCCGTAGGAACCTATTGTATAAGTCTGCTATTTGGCAAAGACCGTAGAATTGTATAATTGATTTGCTCCATTGTTAACAAAAGAACATCTTTTTGTTTGTTATCTAAACAAGCTTGTGAAAAGTTCTTTTCAAGGCAATAGTTGCCTCATGAACCATTCTGACGAGTTACATACGACTGGACCAATTTCAACATGAACCTTTCTGTTGAGTTACATACAAATGGACCAATTTCAATTTTAATTGGTCTAAATCAACCTGGGGTGGTGATAGATGATTTGCTAGCCTCAGAAGGCAACAAAGAGGAGAGGGGCAAAATAAAAAAGACAGAATAGAAAACTAAGGTGTCATTTGGTTGATACAACTTTATACAAGAAGTTTTACTTCCCATGAAGTTGTATTTTTTGATTTTGTTTGGTTGACACACTTTTTGAAAAAGAAGTATAACTTTCTAAGGAAGTGTAACTTTATGCAAAATACAAACTTACCTAGGGGGACCTAGGTAAGTTGCACTTCCTCCATCGTATTTGGAAGAAAAAGACAATTTTATCCCCACATTTGCATTTAATGCTAAATTTATAATTTATATTGTCAACATTATGATATTAGATAAACCAAGAATTCTTGACTTATTTATTTTTGAGTAAAATATGTAATTTTTTATATTAACAACAAATAAAAATTAATTTTTCCTATATAATAAATTATATATTATATATTATATTAGTTATATATGAAAAAATTATACTATATTTACGTATATATGTTAAAATATTAATTTACAAATAAAATTTAATTTTTCTATATATACTAATATATAAAAATTAAAATATTAATTTATAAGAAGAGTATATTGGTCATTTGATGTATACTTCCAAGGAAGTACTCAACCAAACATATTTCGGGTGGGAAGTTACACTTCCTACCAATTAATTTCTTGTCAACAAAACACATTTTTGGTAGTTCTCGATAAACATATGTGGAAAGTTAATTCATGCGAATTAGAACTTTCCACAAAAAGTAAGTGTTGTCACGAGGCGTTATGCGCCTCAAGGCGCCAAGATCCTTAGCAACATACCAGTGTAGAGCACACAACACCCATACTGGTGCAGTATGACCATACTGCACTGGCTCATACTTGCACCGGTATGGTGCTGACCATACCGGGCGGTACCGCCCAGTACCGGGTATGGTACTGCCCGGTATGGGCGGTATTATAAAATACTGGGTGGTATGCTCGATATTCATTGGTATACCCGGTACCCAGTACAGGGTGTACCGAATACCAGAAATTTAAATTTCCAGTACGTACCACCTATACCGGACTGTTAGGGAATTTTTCGATGCCCCGTGCAATGTCGAACCATGACGGAAGGTTCCCTACATGTTTGTAAATATGTATTCATGTGTATGCATTTTATTCTTGCCCATTCATGTAAAATCCCTTTGTGCGATCCCCATTGGCCCATGGTACGAGTTGTATGCATTTCGAGGTCGTTCGACACTTGGTTCGCGCGTTACGGCTAAGCGGAACACATTGTGTGAATTCATCATGGCCGTGGCCATGGAAAATCACCATGTCGGGTGGCCAAAATTTTGTCATGCTCCTCGTGCTTTGCGGAACCTTGGGGGTGGCACTTGCGGGTTAGAGGTCCCATGTATAGTGTAGGGGATTATTGGCTTACGAAAGCGGTTGCCTTGCGCGGAAATGAATGAGCGGCCCACATGGGCATGCGACATGTCGAATTCGCCCAAGGCGATTGCGGAACTCACCCTATATCCGTTTTTGCATTTTATTGTGTCCATAGTCCTGTAAATGTTGTATTTTACTTTACGCCTTCAATACCATTCGGCCAACATGGTCATTTGAAGGCGCGGACATGGAATCAAGGTTGGCACGTGGTCCGACATATGCCCCGCGATGTTAAGTCGGGAAGCCCAATCAATACGGATCTCATATCAAGGGTTATCCCTTGCATGCGATGCAAGGGTGCCGCACGGGTTCTTCCGCACCAAAACAATTGGCCCATGACAGTTGGTATCAGAGCCAGGTTTGCGAGCCTCCAACTGATAAAGCTCTCGATGCAAACATAGCCGACGCACATTCCGTCTATGGTGCTCGAGTTGCCGATGCAGTGAACCCAGTCGAGGACCTTCCGACTGTTGTGTTCGGGGAGGCAAGCATTCATATGATTGATACAAAGACGGTGACTTTTGCACAGGGCGGATAGGCCCCTAAGTCGCAAAGTTGTTTGCAAGCAGAGTGAGAATTGTGAACCTCGAACTGATAAAGCCCTCGATGCAGACATAGCCGACGTGCATTCCGTCTATGGTGCTTGAGTTGCTGAGGCAGTGAACCGGTCAATAAACTTTCCGACTGTTGTATTCAAGGAGCCAAGCATACATTTATTGATGCGAAGACGGTGACTTTTGTGCGGGGTAGATAGGCCCCTAAGACGCAAAGACGTTCACCCACAAAACGAGAATTGCAAGCTCGAACTAAGAAGGCCCTCGATGCGAACATAGCCGACGTGCATTCCGTCTATGGCGCGCGAGTTGCTAATGCAGTGAACCCAGTCGACGAACATTCCGACTGTTGTATTCGGGGAGGCATGCATACATTAAGACTTATGCGCAGGGCAGATGGGCCCAAAAGACGCAAAGTCGTTTGCGCAGGGTGGATGGTCCCCTGAAAGACGCAAAGTCTCGCACAGAGTAGATCTCTTACAAGATGCACATTGTGCGCAAAGTAAACTCTCATAAGACGCGAGGATGGTGCGCAGGGCATTAACCCCTAAGACGCACCTCAGAGTCGATGGCCCATGAGTTACCAAGTCCTTTGCGCGAAGCAGACTCTCTTGTAAGTCGTAAGGATAGTACGCGGGGCGTAGTCCCGTAAGTCACAAGGATTGTGCGCAGGGTGTTGTCCCCTAAGTCGCAAGGATTGTGCGCAGGGCGTTGTCCCCTAAGTCGCAAGGTTGGTGCGCATGGCATGATGGCCTATAAGGCGCAAGGTTTGTGCGGAGAGCGGCGTAAGACTTGAAGCTCGTTGAGATGGGCTCGGTGGTGGGCGCCATGACCTCTGCGGGAGGGCAAGTGAGCAAGCAATGATCCGTAAGACTTGAAGCTCGTTGAGATGGGCTCGGTGGTGGGCGCCATGACTCTTGCGGGGTGCGAGTGAGCATGCAGTGTATCAGCTCAAAGCGACGTTGCGGGCGATGCTCTAGTGTGGCGCGGCCACGGAGCTATGCTCATTGGCTCTACAAGTCTGGGACCTTCCATTGCCCAACAAGAATGGGACTTGGCGAATGGAGTAACCATTTCCCGGGTTCCCTCACGTGAGCTTTGCTCAACAACGCTCGTGTGCTCCACAAGTCTGGGACTCTTCATTGCCCAGCAAGAACGGGACTTGGCGAATGGAGTAACCATTTCCCGGGTTCCCTTACGCGAGCGTCGCTCAACGATGCTCGTGTGCTCCACAAGTCTGGGACTTTTCATTGCCCAGCAAAAAACGAGACTTGGTGAATCGAGTAACCATTTCCCGGGTTCCCTCACGCGAGCGTTGCTCAACGATGCTTGTGTGCTCCACAAGTCTGGGACTTTTCATTGCCCAGCAAAAACGAGACTTGGTGAATCGAGTAACCATTTCCCGGGTTCCCTCACGCAAGCGTTGCTCAACGACGCTCGTGTGCTCCACAAGTCTGGGACTTTTCATTGCCCAGCAAAAACGGGACTTGCTGAATTGAGTAACCATTTCCCGGGTTCCTTCACGCGAGCGTTACTCAACGGCGCTCGTGTGCCCCACAAAGTCTAGGACTCTTCATTGCCCAGCAAGAACGAGACTTGGTGAATTGAGTAACCACTTCTCGGGTTCCTTCACGCGAGCGTTGCTCAATGGCGCACGTGTGCCCCCACAAAGTCTGGGACCCTCATAGCCCAGCAACACTGAGACTTGGTGAATACAGTAGCTATTTCTCAGTGACCATTCAAGCGAGCGTTGCCCAACGGCGCTGGTGCCCCTTCAAGCGAGCATTGCTTAACGACACTCGTTTGCTCCACAAGTCTGGGACTTCATTGCCCAGCAATGAGTTTGGGAATATCATAACCCTTTCTCGCAACAACAGGAGATGATGAAACTCAAGGACGTTCCAAGTAGTCATTTCCTAGTGGTGAACTTCACGGCGAAACTCGACATGTTACAGCCCCACTGTTGCGTGTCGTACTCATGCGGTGTTCCCTTCGACAACTTATGAAGAATTCACTTCAGCAATTGCAGCCAAAGGCGGTGTGGCCGAGGCGAGTTCGACGAGGACGTCGAAGCTTGAAGTGGGAGAGGATGTTAGGGAATTTTCCGATGCTCTGTGCAACGTCGAACCATGACGGAAGGTTCCCTACATGTTTGTAAATATGTATTCATGTGTATGTAAACTTACATTTTATTCTTGCCCATTCTTGTAAAATCCCTTTGTGCGATCCCCATGGGTCCATGGTACGAGTTGTATGCATTTCGAAGTCGTTCGACACTTGGTGCGTGCGTTACGGCTAAGCGGAACAAATTGTGTGAATTCGTCATGGCCGTGGCCATGGAAAATCACCATGTCGGGTGACCAAAATTTTGTCATGCTCCTCGTGCTTTGCGGAACTTTGGGGGTGGCACTTGGGGGTTAGAGGTCCCATGTATAGTGTAGGGGAGTGTTGACTTACGAAAGCGGTTGCCTTGCGCAGAAACGAATGAGCGGCCCACATGGGCATGCGACAAGTCGAATTCGCCCAAGGCGATTGCAGAACTCACCCTACATCCGTTTTTGCATTTTCTTGTGTCCGTAGTCTTGTAAATGTTGTATTTTACTTTACGCCTTCAATACCATTCGGCCAACATGGTCATTTGAAGGCGCGGACATGGAATGCGAGGTTGGCACGTGGTCCGACATATGCCCCGTGATGTTAAGTCGGGAAGCCCAATAGGGACTAATTTCATATCAAGGCTTATCCCTTGCATGCGATGCAAGGGTGCCGCACGGGTTCTTCCGCACCAAAACAATTGGCCCGTGATAGGACGGTACAGTATGGTATTCAATACCGTGTATACAATATTATATATATTATTCAATGATAAACCTATGAATAGGAATAGTGTCAAAATAATGACTTTAAACTAAAATATGAGTCATGATTTTTAAACTAAAATATCTAAAATGACACTTCACAGTTCAGAAATCAAATCAGATCTCTAATTTTAGAATTTATTTTGAAATTAGAGTTCAGAACTTGATTTCAGATAGTTTTGACTGAAATTAGAATTGAGAACTTAATGACATAAAGTTTGAGTATTTGTTGTCTGGGGAGGAATTTGGAGGTCAGTGGGGTGTTTGAGGAACTTCTTTCTACTGATCTTGGAATCAATTCCCGATCTGAGTGTTTTTTGTCCTCATTGGAAAGGATTTTACCCGATCGGGAATAACCCTTACCCAATCGGGAATACCTCCTACGCAATTGGGAATTTCTTCTACCCGATCAGGAATATCTCTTACCTGATTAGATTGGGAATTTCTTTCATAGCTGCAATTTTCAACCTCCCTCCGACCAAATCGAAGGTTCTTTCCGACCCATGATGGCCCTCCGAAAGAGGCGGCACCTCATTCAAATCGCCCGCCTCAATAGTATGTGAGGCGCTCAGGCCTCGCTTCGACTGAGCGCCTAGGCGAGCGTCCGAGCGCCTCTTGATAACACTGAAGAAAGTTGTTTCCCTTGTCAACCAAACGATGCCTAAGAAAGTAGAAACATGGATGAGAGAAACTTATTACAAATTATGAAACAGAGTTAATGGTGTTCCTGTTTGTAAGATTCTTTTTTTTGCCCTCTTCCATTATTACAATGCTTGCTAGCAAAGCTAGAAGGAAGGGTAACTATATGTAACAATTGTTTTTTTTAACTTTTTAATTTAATAGTTGGTTTGTTGTCACTTGTAATTATACTTTTGTTAATTGCTACAGTTGTAAGATTTTGCTGAATGCATTTTGGTTCAGTGCTATGGTTTTTCTTTCTTCTTTTTTAATGTGCATAACTGCAAATGCTATCAGTTGTGTCTTCACTTCATAAGATAATTTACACTTTTCGTTGGGAGACATTTCGTTGCATCTTCAATTTGACCCCTACTGCATGCATTCAACTCTGTCCTTAGAAAATGTATTTCCATGATTCTCAGGATTCTTTCTGATATGCGTACCCTATTAGCAGATTTGATGGCAAATACCAGCAAAGCTGACCCTGAGTTGCGTTCATTGCATCAAGAAAATGAGGAAACTAAGCAAGTTGCATTTTTTCCAAGGCCAGTTGCTCCTACTGCTGCTCAGGTCTGATTAAGATCTTGTGTTCTTTGTTTAATCTGCCGGTTGTATTTGTGGAAAGCAGTTTGTATGAATTATTGAAGTGTCAGTAATCTGGCCAATAATTTCACTATCAGAAGAAGGAATTTCTAAACTCATGTCTCATGGTGTTAAAGTTAGAATGTCTTTAATACAAAATGGATTGGCTACGCTATCTTTTCTGCTGATCCACAGCATGACCACTGTGGTCCTTTATTTTGACTCAAAACCTTGGTTCATTTCAAAGAATCTGCCTCAAGCAACTACTAAACAGCCTTGGGCCCTTAGTTGTGGTGGTATGTACCATAAGGAGAAGAGTAGCATGAACATGTAGCTTTGTTTTGGAATTAAATAAAATACTTTATGTAGCTATATGATTGGATTTGCTTTTTTCCTTCTCAATTTTTTATTTATTTGTAAAACAATTTGTATACCATGTTGGTTAGAAACTTAGCATGCATTGCACCAGCCAGCGAATGAGATCCATCTTCTGTTGGAAAAATTTAGTGTGAGATAATCTGAAGATTAATGTACATGCCAAACATATCTGAGTAGTGCTGCATTCGAGTTTGCCAACTATCTAAACAGCTTAACCTTTTGGGCTATAATGGTAGCCAACTCTTGCGTATTTTGCCTTCCAACTTGGTATTGGAAAGAAATCATAAAATGGCATCAGTACCAATTAATCCTGAGAAAAGTTTAATTGAGAAAAGATCAATTTGTGGTTTGACCAAGTGCAAGGTTCTAAAAGAATCATGGGTTGCAGGCTCTTGCACTGAAACAAGTAGTGTGGATAATGTGGATCTTGACTCAAGTTTGTTTAAATGAATGTCAATTTGTGGTTTGACTATGTGCAAGGTTCTAAATGAATCATGGTTTTCAGGCCCTGCACTGGAGCAAGTAATGTGGATAAGTGGATCATGACTCAAGTTTGTCTAACTGAGATAGGCAACACTGCATAGTTGAATGAGTGAATTGTTCCATAACCAGAAGACGCAGAATTACTGATGCCTTTAAAAAGAAAACAACTCTTATGAAAGAGTGAGAACTTTGGAAAAATTTAATGTGTGCTAATGTTAGAGATGAGCTAAAGACTAGTCCTGGAACCTGCAGCCCTAATAGATTAAGGACTAGAGTTACAAATATTGGAGTTGGCTTGCATCCTAAACAACTTAATCTCTTGGATGATCAACAACATGGTTTAAAATACCGGTACCGGTACCGTACCGTACCGACACACGGTACTGGCCGGTACAAAAAAAGCATACCGGCCAAATTTTGTTTTTTTTGTTTTTTTTGTTTTTGCTGTTAAAAATAACTCCAATAACACATAATTGATCAAGAAATACTTAAATTTAAGATTTAAATATCAAATAAATGAATATTTTAAATGTGGCCCCAAATGGCTATATGCCACTATAGGAATGGCTCTTTTTAAGAGACGTTACGTCATACCAGGCAATTCCGCCCGGTATGGGTGGTATTTACCAAGATACTCGGTATCGCCCAATACTTGGTATCTCATATACCAATTTTTCAAAAAACTGGTAAATACCGACCGTATCGGGCGGTACGGTACGGTATTTGGAACCATGGTCAATAATATCCTGCTATGATTTATTGTGCTAATGACCTGTTTAGTTGAGATTTGATAATTGTAAAAGACAATTCGATCATATTTTTCTCAATAATTTTTTATTTAAAACATGGACATAGCTTGAAATTTTATTGCATTTTTTTGTTATCTTCTAGTTGGGACTTCACTGCTTGTTATTTTTCTCTTATCTTGTATTATTGCGAACTATTCTAAATTTTATTGCAGTTTTGTCATCTAAGAAAATATCTGTGTATTTTGAGATAAGGACTTATGCAATAATTGCATGAGTTTTATTGCTTTATCTTTTGTCTTTAATATTAACATTTTTCTTGATGTCTGTTGGTTTGCATATGGTGACTTCTCTTTATATTAAAATTTACATGATTAACACATATTTTTGTTCTCTTTGTGTAGGTACATTGCTTGCAATTTTTGATCTCTAAGCTTGTGTCTGGTGGCAATTTAAGAAAGGCAGGAGGTCTATTTGGTAATAATGGTTCAGGGATCTCAATTGAAGATCTCAAGCAGTTGGAAACGTTCTTCTACAAGCTCAGATTTTTTCTCCATATTATTGATTACAAAGTGCTATTTTTCTATCTATTGTGAGACAATTGATGCAATTGAAATTTTACTCTTTTTTGCTTATTTTTTCATATTCTATTCATGAATATGTATAATTATTTTTTTAACAATTCTAAGGTGATATTTTTCTTGGGAAATTTTACCTTTTTATATCATCTCAACCTGAGGAAGTTTCTAATCATGATATTTATGTCCAATTTAATCCAAAATTGATTATCATTTGTCTTGCCAATGCTTTGACTAGGACCACATTATTTTAAGGACAAACAAATTGTTAAGAATATAAATGTATATATTGGGTCATTTCCTAAGAGCTTATGCTTTCGAAAAGGTTGGTCGCCCAATCAAATATAATATGGTATCTGTTGAGCCCCAGAATTATATATCATTAATAAGAAAAGAGGCCTATATATAAGAAGCCTAGAACAAGATATGCTATACTAGAGGGACAACATAAGTTATCCAATACCAACAATAAATAAATACAATAAATTAATATCTTGGCACTCCTCAAGTTGACACATAGATGTCAATCATGCCAAGCTTGTCACATAATAATTTGAACCGGGTTGAGTTGAAAGCTTTAGTGAAAATGTCAGCAATTTGGTCTTGAGAAGAGATATATGGTGTGATAATTTTCTTGGAAAGAATGACATCTCGATTAAAATGACAGTTGACTTCAATATGTTTTGTCCTTTCGTGCAAAGACATGATTGTTGGCAATATGAATGGCGGACTGGTTATCACAGTGCATGACCATATCATAAGAGAACCCTAGTTGCCCCCATAGGCTTTTGACCCACATTAAGTCACATGTGGTATGAGTCATGACCCTATACTCAGCTTCGACACTTGAGCGACCTACCACATTCTGCTTCGTAGTTCTTCAAGTGACCAAGTTTCCTTCTACATAAGTGCAATACCTAGAGGTGGATCTTCTATCACAAATGGACTCGACATAATCTGCATCAAAGTACCCCTCCTTTTTATATGTCCATTTTTCCTCAGCCACGGACCTTCTCTAGGATTTTTAATAGAGCATTCCAATGAAAATATTTTGGTTGATGCATGAAGTGACTAACAACACCAATTACATAGGAGATGTTAGGTCGAGTGACCAATTCACCTTTCGAAATCTCGTAAGGTCCTCAAAGTCTGTCACCCTCAGGCTCAAGTGTGGCACCTGTATCAACTGGTATACTGGTTGGTTTGCATCCGAGTATGGCTACCTCACTCAGAAGATCCATAACATATTTCCTCTGCGAAAGAACTATCCCTTTCTCATTATAGGCAAACTTGCCAAGGGATTACCTCGGACGACCCAAATCCTTAGTCACAAAATGATTCTTCAGGTGAGCTTTAACCGTCTCAATTTCATCACTATCACTGACAGTGAGTAAGATGTCATCCACATAGACTGCAAGAACCACACATCCAACAGATATCTTTTTCATAAAAATCGAGTGATCAGATTTGTATTCTTTTAGCCCAATAGTAGAAGCAATTTTGCTTAGTCATATATTGCTTTCTTTAGATGACACTAGATTCTCCCCTGAGTAACATACCCAAGAGGTTGCTCCATAAAGACTATCTCAGTTAAGTCCCCACAAAGAAAGACATTCTTAACATCCATTTGATGTATGCACCAACCCAAACTTATGGTAAGAGAGATGAAAATCCTCACAGAGTTGAGCCGAGCCACAAGAGAAAAAGTCTCGAAGTAGTTCACTCCAAATTGTTGTGTAAAACTTTTTGCAACCTTGCTTGCCTTATACCGTTCAATGGATCCATCAGGAAGATATTTGAAGCTGAACACCCACTTACATGTGATAGATTTTGAGCTAGGGGGTGGTGGAACGAGTTCCCAAGTTCGTCTGGATTTGAGAGTATCCATCTCCTCATCCATGGCACTCTTCCACTTAGGACCAAGCAGTGCATCCTAGTATGTCTCGGGAATGGAAATTGAAGATAAGGAGAGTGCAAACTAGCGAAACGAGGGTGAGACTGAGAAAGAGATAAATGATTGCTAATGGGATAATCAGTACAACTTCGTTTACCTTTTCGTAACACAATGGGAAGTTCAACATCGGACGAAGGATCTTGAGAGTGAGTCGGAGCTGGCAGGGTATCCCTGTCTGGAGAGTTCGTTCACCTGTATCTTTATGTCTCCTTTGATAGACCAACAAGGGAGGATTGGTAATAGAAGGAAGAGATGGAGGAAGAGGCGGTGATTCCTGGATAGGAGTTCTAGGACTCGACATAGAGGTGAAGTAGGGAATATCTTCAAAGAAAGAAACGTCAGTAGCGGTAGAGTTTTTTGGAAATTGGGTGATAACAACAGTATCCTTTTTTAGTGCAAGAGTATCCAATGAAGACACACTTCACAGCTCTAGGGAACAATTTGCCATAATCAGGACCAAGACTATTTACAAAGCATATACAATCGAAGGTTTTTGGTGAAATTTTAAATGGAGGTTGTTTGATAAACAGGACGAAGAAGGGTGACCTATTCCCTAGAACCCAAAGATATCGAGGAATATTCATGTGAAACATAAGTGTCCTTGCCACATCTAGAAGATGGCGATTTTTGCGTTCTCAACATCGTTCTGCTGAGATGTGTAAGGACATGAGGTCTAATGAAGAATACCATGGGAAGCACAAAGTTTTACAAAATCACAAAGCAGACATGTGATGGTTTAGACTTAGGGTTATAGTTAGAGAATAGATTCTTATTACCTGACATATGATTGGAAGCACCTAAGTCAAGAATTCAAGACATACCAAAAGAAGCAATAGCTTCAGTCCTAGAGGAGGAAGCCATAGCTGAGGAGGTGACTACCTTTATGAACTTTTCATATTCAGATTTGGAGACACTGATAGTCTCATCTTTTTGATTTTTATCGGTATAACTAGAGGGAGCTTGTGTAGAGATATCAGCCTTGGCATGAGGGGGTCTCCCAAACTTTTGCCAACACGTGTCATGTGAATGATTAGTTCTTCCAAAATGTATACAGGAGGACAGGAATTTTTGCCTCTCCCTGTTCCTCCAATTTTGCCACCACCACGACCTTGGTGGCCTCTACCTCCGGCAATGAGTGCTGAGTTATCTCCCGTTGGGAAGGAGACGGGACCACGATTGCACTTCTGAGATAAGAAATAGTATTATTCCATTAGTTGGGACTTGACATGATGGAGAGACGGTGGTAGGGCGTATAAAAACCTTGCCACGAGAAATTACTCTCTTTGCTTCATTCGCATAGATACATTACTTGTGAAGGGATGGTATTAAATATGTTAGAATACAAGGAGTAAATCCTCGAGATGTTTGCATCTTGAGAGAAGGTTCTTTTGAGAGAATCCCACATGCTTTTGGTGGTGTCAAGGAAAATAAAAGTTGAGGCAATCGACGATTCCAGACTATTGAGTTCATCCATGAGAGAACAACACAATCGTTTGTCTCCCAGTAAGAATATTTTTCAATATCGGCCGTATCAGGAGGATCATCATCAAGGTGTCTAGTTTTTTTGGAACCACAGAAAACATGGAAAGCATGACACCAAAGGATATAATTTGTGCCATTAAGTTTAATAGAAGTACCAAAGGTTGCAGTTTTGGGATCCACAATTGAGGAGGAGGCTCGAGGAGCCGCTTGAGAAGACATCTTGGGACAACTTGGGAGAGGGTGCTGTGAAGGAGCAGCGCCGTGAGAGAGCAACGCGCGGAAGGAAGACTTGGCACAGGGAAGCTCAGCTCGGGAGATGGCGCCGTGAAGGAGCAGCGGCGTGAGAGAACAGCGCGCGAAGGGAAGACTCGGCGCAAGGAAGCCTCGTCGATCGCACCCAGAGACGAAAGCGTGGAACAACATGTGACTCGTCTCATCGATCACGCCTGCTAACCGGCTAGCGGGACCGCCGAAGAGTTTGCGTAGCGCAACATAAGACCGTATCAACACATGGTATTCATCATCTCAGTCGATGGTGCGCTACATCTTATGTTGCGCTACGCAGAGTCTTCAGCGGTCCGCATTTTCATACCGATCAGTACTGTGTGTCGGTATGGTACCGGTGGCCGGTGATCGAAATCAGTACTGGTACCGAGATATTAAACCATGGGTCAGGTACCATTTTGGGTATCGGTAGGTGCAGCTGCACCATGCAGTATGGTGCACTGTGCACCATAGTGTACTGTAGTAGTGTGGTACACCGTGCACCATATTGTACCATACAGGGTGGTACCGCCCGGTATGGGTGGTATATGCCCGACCGGTATTTATTAGTACACTCGGTACCAGCTAGTAGCGAGTGTACCGAATATTGGGAATGTGAATTTCGGTACATACCGCCCATACCGGGCGGTATGGTACGATTTTTTATACCTTGTGTCAACTATAATATGATAATTCATTTCCATCCTAGAAGATGGTGAACTAATTAGATGTATGTTTCATTTCCAGTTTTGAACAATCTTTTTGATGGCCATGTTAATTCTAATTTCTTATGAATTGTTATATCTGGATATGAGCAGAACATTGCACTTTTTAGCTTGCCTTTTAGGTGGGATTCTTTTCGCTTGTTTATTTTCTAAAACTTAAACTGTTGTTATTTTGTTTTCTTTCTTGGTTTTACTTCTTATGTTCCTTCTAGTGTTTGAGCATAATATAGAGGACTAACATATTACTTACCCTAACATCATTATATTAACCATATAGAGGACTTTTTGCCCAACTATATTATCTGTAACACCACCCGACGATTCGTTCGTTCTTCACAAGGAATGCGTCAAGCTTCAGAGAAAGCAACTATTCCTAGTGGAAAGTCCTACTTGTATTGTGGTTCTCAAGTAAGATACAATGAAAATTTCTCATCTCTATTTCTTGCTTGTTATTTTTATGTTTTTTGTCAACTTGTATCCTGTAATTGCATTTATCTCAGGTTCAGTTGGTAATTGTGAAATGATAAAACAAAGAAAGTCTTGTCATTAACCTAACCTCAGTTTATAAATGAGGAGCAGTTTCAAGAGTCTAGAAAAATAAAATAACAAACCCCTATTTATATACATACCAATCTCCACATTTATCTCAACAATATTATTTCTACCATAATATTCTCAAATCTCAAGAGTAATAATTGTCCCCTTCTTTCGTTAGATGTAACTCATCTAACAATTAGGGGTTAGATGAATGGAACATACAAAAAAAAGAAGAGTTTGATTAGTGTCATATCCATACTGATTGCTCATATAGTCAACAAAATTCAACACTTATATTGTTTTACTTCTATTGCCCATTAAGCTTATGCTTTACCTTTTATGAATTGATCCTTCTGCTGTTACAACAATAGCAAGCTGTAAACTTCTAACTATTTGGGGGCGACTACATGAATCATTTTCTCACATTGAGTTATATGAAGGGCAATTAAATCAATTTATATTCTTTTTATTAGATATTCCTCAACTCTTCTTCCTCCCATTAGTTATAATCAATTAACATTATTTAACTATGTTATCTATAGGTTTCCTTCAAACATGCCCATACCATCTCAATCTATTTTCTCTCTCAAGTCTTATTTTTGTCTAATTGGAGCTACACAGGATTCTTGAGGGACAGTGATATTTTTATTCTACATTTTTCTAATAGTACCACTTGTTGATTTTAGCATTCTCATTTTTGCTACATGAACCATTTGTATATATTGCTTCTTAACTGCTCAACATTTTGATCCATAAAGCATCCTAATCTTGCAACTATCTTTTAAATTTTTCTTTCTAATCTGAAGGGAACATGACTTTCACACAAGACTTCTAAAGCCCCTTTCCATTTCAATTGATCCTTCTGCTATTAATATGTCAATATGGTTAGATGATTAGCTGTTTAAGCTATTATTTACTTCCATTTTTTTGAAAATTTCTGTAACCATCTGAATTATATCATGAACTTGGTTTTGCATCTGTGCTTTTTATTCAGGTGCAGTAAACAAAACAACAATATATTTCAGAATTATATTCATAAAATTTCCATGTCAGACACGTGACATTATATTTTTTGTCTATAGGATTTGAATTTGGCCTACCAAAGTCTGGTGACACTGTATTCTGAGTTCTTTGGGATTCCTCATATGTTTGCTATTGTCCAACTTCTTGGACCGAGATCATTACTTTGGATTATTAGAGCTTTGTTGGATCATATATCAACTAAGGTATGATTGAGCATATATATCAAGCCCTTTGTGATCTTTTTATCTGTTCATAACTTAGCTTTGCTAAGGTTCATATTGTTTTATGCAATCATGAATATTTGAATGGATGATTACGAGTCATTTCCCATCTTCAAATGCATTTAACTTTGCTTCAATGTAGTAGAAAAATAGTTTTTCAGCTTTTCTTCAATGCTGGCCATTGCATACACCACATGGAATTTCCATGTTTTGTCCAGTATTCAAATGAACTCTTAAGATTCAGATGATCGTCGAATTTGAGCAACACTTTCATCTGAATTGCTTAAACCTATTTAGCATACAAACGATTGATTTTTACTCCTGTTTGTGAGCTTCCTTTTGTTTTACTTCCTCACATTATCACACAAACATCCCCTTGGGGATGGTTGAATACTAGTTTAGTCCACTCTAGCTAGCAACTTGAAGTTCTAGATTTTGGATGAAAGTTGATGTTGAGCAACTTAGTTTCAATCAAATTGCAATCCTCTATTTAGAGTTCAAATGAACTAATGTTCAGCTTGTCACAAAGGAGTTTAAAAGAGAAATACTTAAAGGCTTAGTAAAAATGTCTGCGAGGAGCATAGAGATCCGGTGACAAGAGGGCTGTCAGCAGAAGCAACAAGATCTCGTACACGAGAAAAGGACGCGTAAGGCGCGTGCAGAGCCGGCTGGAGAAAAGGACGCGTAAGACGTGTGAAGAGCCGACTGGAGAAAAGAACGCATAAGGCGCGTGAAGAGTTGGCTGGAGAAAAGAATGGGTAAGGCGCATGAAGAGCCGGCTCGAGAATGAGACAATGTCACAGGATGAAGCTGCCAGAGGAAGGAAGCCTCCTCAACAGGAGGTGCTGTCCTCACGTGAAGAGAGGGAAGGGGAGGGCCTCGTCGTCTGTGCCCTTCCCTTCTCACGTAAAGAAGATGCGAGCGCTGGAAAGACGAAGGTCCTCGTCGACCGAGTCAGGTATGCGACTAGATAGTGGCTGCAGTTGAAGATTTCGTGGACCGAGTCAGCAATTGAAGAAGCGGCAGCAATTGAAGAAGACGAGGCTTGTGACGCCTTGTCGTCTGCGCCCCACGGAAGCAAGAGAAGACGCGCAACGTAGAACCATGACACAAAAAGTAGGAGAGCTATGCTGCACATCGTACGAGGCATCGGCATAGAACAACGAAAAAAACAGAAACTATTTGTGGAAAAAAGAACTAGGGCTCTGATTCAGAGAGTCAACCGGGAGTGGCCGCCCGTCCCAAAAAAAATCACAGCCGAGGAGACTCGGCGCAGGGAGGAGACGGGTGGTGCAGTAACAGGGAGAAAAGAAGAAAAAACCTAGGACTCAAATTTGAGAGGGGAGAAAACATTAAGATCTGATACCATGTTGAGTAGAACCCAAAATGTATATTATTAATGAGAAAAGATGCATATATATAGGCTTAGAACAGAATATGTTACACCATATGTATAACCTAAGCTAACATGTACTACCATACACAAATACCTATTACTATATCACTTAACACATAGGATAAAATGGATTTATATTCATTTTTTATTTAGTGGATGAATTAGAAGAAAATAGGATTAGAAGAATATAAAATTGATATTATATCTGATGTACATTCGATCAATTTTTTTATATCCAATACTCTCTGATTTAATATCCTATTGTATCCACTAAAGCAAATGAACCATATGTAACTAATTTCTATCATGACTTTCCTTCATTCTCCTTTGCATTATTGCAGAAACATCACCTTGAATGATTGAATACATGGTATGTTCTCTGAGCATGCCAATTTATTTACTGTTATGCCCTTACTGGCTAAGGTTTATTTAGTGTCTTTAGTTGTCTTAATCAGAATCAATCATATCAAATTATTTTTTTTCTGAACTAAGCAATATCTGATGGCTTAAGTTCCTTTAAAATTCAACATTCTCTTAAAAATAAGTGGGTGATAATGAAGCTATTTATCTTCCAGTGCAAATAGCACTAGAAACTACAATGGTACTGTTTGGTTGGTTGCAAATAGGTTTCCACGATTTGTATTTGCACCATTAATTAGTTTTCTTGTTTGGTTAGCTGCAATTAGAGTAATAGCATCATTTACATTTTGCAAGCTGTAATTAGAGGCTGCAAGTTGGGCTACAACCAAAAAGCCCACAAAGTTTAATTGTAGCCTGCAAACTTAAAGACTTAGGGAGATTTAGGGTGTGCTTGTATGTTTTGGGGAGTCAGATGGATATTTTGGGAAATATTTTTTTTGATCTTGGAAAGCAATACTCGATTAAAGAGATTTAGGCATCATTTTGTCCCAATTGGGAAGGAGATTATCCGATCGGGAATACCTCCTATCAATCAGGAATACCTCCTACCGGATCTACCCTATTAGGAATATCTTTTACCCGATCAGGAACTTCTTTCAAAGCTGTGTTATTTTGGAATGGCGACTACAAAAGAAATAATTATATAATTTAAGTAAGTATTAGAAAATAATTTTCGTTTCTAGGTTCCATCTTCGCTAAGTCCTCTTAATAACTTCAAAACATAAATTGTATATAACGATTATCTCCCATTTGGATTCAATAAAAATATCTAAAAAACAAAAATCCTTAAGAATCAAAATCTAACTTTTGGAGTCTAGTACAAATTTTCGAAAAAAGAAAATTTTATAATATTTCGGGTCAAATATGGGTAGGCTAAAGGCTTCCAAAAAGTCTTTAAAAATATCTCATTATCTAGTTTTTACCGAAGGAACAAGTACCGGGATTTTTGGTGCCAAGAAAATGTCTAGGTCATATAGCCCTCCAAGGAGTTTCCTAGGCTTAGTGAATTTCAGGGCCTTTTCTAATTTTCCGGGTTTTCGTGTTTCTTGTGTTCGGGTTTGGTTTTTGGGTTTCTTTGCATCATCATGAAGATTTACAACACATTATAGACAACTTAAACCTAAACTCTATCTTCCAGAAGAATTCGAGCGCCGAAAGTGTTCTTGCCGATTTCTCTAATTTCTTCGATTGTTTCGATCGAGGACATCGTGCGCTAACTAATATGGAATCTAAAAATAACTCTCCATGAAATCATTAGTTTCATGTTTGTTATCATCAAAATCGAGATTAAGACCAATGTTGAAAACCTTAGGCTAACAATGTCTCGAGATCAAGGAAGAAGGGGGCGGCGGCTCCTCTAGTTTCACCACGAAGCATGCGGCAAAGCCCCAAAATCCGAACCAATGATTCACGACGACAAAGCAATAATTCATTAACCTATTGCATGACTCCAATACTATAAAATCTGTACAAAAATCTGAGAAAACCCCTATCAAAGGGGCGGCGGAAAGATAAAGGAGATGGGGGAAAGATGGCTATTTCCACTCACCTTTTTGGATGAAACGGAGAGGAAGAAGAACCTAGAGACCTTCCTATGATCAAAGCCAACGAACTTGCAGATTCTGATTTCCAATTGGCTCCCTCCCTACTCGGTGTCACCCCTCTCCCTCTCTCCTATTGCCTCGGGTGGCGGGTTGCCCCTTAAGAGATTCGACTTATAAAATGTGTATCACTCGTTCTAACTCCGATTCGAGTTCCGATTGAACCACTAGACTCGACTCGAGGTCCTCTATCATCCTAGCATGCTAAATTACAGAGAACTTATAAATATTTTTTTTATAATTTTTTCTATAATTTTTTCCACGTCGATTGCTTACCCGGAATCAATCCCGAAATTTTTCGCCAACCCACGCTAACTCAAGCCTACGATCCCCTGCTGAACGACAAAATATAATTATTAAAATTTTGGTCATAACAATCCTCACCTTAAAGAAAATTAATCTCGAATTTTGAGGAGGAGAAAAAGAAACTCACATCTGCATCAAAGAGATATGGGTACTTTTCTCTCATGTCCCGCTCGACCTCCCAAGTGGCCTCCTGCCCCCAGTGGTGCTCCCAACGAACTTTCACCAAGGGAACCTCATTGGACTTCAGTTTCCTTATCTTACTTTCACCAAGGGCTTTTCTTCATAAGAAATGGCAAAATCGACCTCCACTACAGTAACTGAAAGGAATAGTGCCCTTGAGCCAATCACATATCGATGTGTTTAGGGACTATTCAAGGGTAATCAACTTAATGAGGCAACTTTTTCATCATATGCTGCATCTTTATTCATAAAGATTGTGATGAACCCCATGAACCTAGGGAAATGATTTCGAGGCCATGATGAGATTATGCTAGTGAGACTTGGAATCTAGTTGCACATGTTCTAAATGTTGTGATTCCGGTTAGACTAGTGCACTTGGTACATGCCCTATACGATAGGGGGTAGCTAATCTCACTGTTATCTATGAGCCGTCATTAATGTGCAAGTGCAAGTGCTCATTACGGAATGAGTTCACTGAACGGACCTACACGAGGAACACATAATGGAATCCTCATATGAGTGTCGATAGGTTGTTCCTCGCATAATAGTAGATGCAAGCAGTCCTTGGACCTGAGGTTGTCATGGTTACCTTGTGAGTGTCGACCCATTGCTTTGGACTTATCCTTGTGTGGCCTTTAGTGTCATGTGCCGGATACCTCTAGGCATGGGAAAGCACCCATGGAGGTATGTGAGCAACCAATATGGAATCAGTTACTGCTAGTGAGAGTAGATAATGTCCTACGTGTCCCTGCAAGTGTCGACTCAAGAATCTCTAGCGAAAGTAGATATGAATGTCGCAATAGGGTCTCAGACATATCATTATTGAGATGACGACTTGGCAGGTAGAATACATATGAATCGGTATTAGGGTTTGACACTTCTTCTATACCGCAGCCGTATTCGGGACATTATGACAGAGGGACTTTGTTGCACGGTAACTAATCACCAAAGGGTGTTCGATCCCTGTACATTGAACCTCCCACTATCCGGGTAGTCATGACACGTTGCTAGACATCAATCTTGACTTGTAAGTGGAGTCTCTCACAACCACACTAAATGGGTTTAGTGGTGGCTCGTAAGATTCGAATAGAAGTCGTTTTATCGGATCCGACTCTCCATTATTCACAACTCACTACTCGCTTAGTATGGGGCCCAATGGGTCACACACAATAGGCTAACCTTGTAATGGACCTTATGAGATAAAGTTCGAATGCGGCCGTATATGTCTACTAGCATGGACATGTTGCAACTCGATCATGGATCTCGTTTACGAACATGATAGGAAAGATGTTTCCTATAGGAACGAATGCGCGAGGAACGAGTTCCTCGGTAAGCCTAAATTGTTGGGCATCCCTGAATTGTAGGGATCTGCACATGATAATATTTCATGTAGTTGATTAAATTTAATTATAAATTAAATATTTAATCAACTACTTGCCCGGGAATGTACTTAATTATGATTTAATTACAATTTGCTTTTGAATCAAATATACATGGTGGTAAAATTAGTTTCTAACCATGAGCCTAACCAATTAATTGGGAATTAATTTATTTGGATAAATACTAATAAATAAGAATTTGATTTATGGAGATAAATCATAAAATTAATAGATATGTGATTTATGAGGATAAATAATGATTCTATTAATTAATAGGGAATTGAATTATTTAGATAAACCTCTTTCCTATTGTTTAGGGGATTGGTTTATTTAGAAAACCGGTTTTGGTTTTCGGGGGTTTTTGAGTCATTTTCTTGGCTCCATGATTCATCTGATAAATCGAGATGGAAGCCTACCGTTCATATTGATTTTGGACAGAATATAAACATAAAAATCCCGTGGGTTCATGGTTGAACAGCCTCGAGAATCGAAAAATTCAGCATGTGTTGTTTGAACCGTTTTGGGTGGAAACGTGATCGGATTTGCGCGTTTATGGATTCTGTTTATTCCTTTCCTTTTCTTAATAGTTAAGAAGCATGAAAGGAAGATTATGGATGAGCCATATGTGCTTGTGACTGTGCGTAAAATGTGGTTGTAATGATTGCTTGTAAATTTATGAATTTCAACATTGCAATTTTTAAATAGGGCCTGCGTGCCCCAGCCATTCTCTTGAGAATTCTGATTGTAATTCACTTCTCCCTCTCCTTAAACCTTTCCCCAAGGGTTGTTTGGGGTCTTCTTCTTTTAGATTTGTTAAATTAGAAGTTTAGGGGCAGATTCATGATGAGCACGCTTGCTGCCCCGTTTTGGTGCGCATGCTGAGAGGAGGTGTTCGACGTCATGTTGATGATGACTTGAACCCCGAGAAGGCACTGATGGAACCAACAACCTACAAGGTGGTTTTGGGCAGCGCCTTGGCGAGGTGGAGCTCCCTAAAAACCCTCGGATGATGGCTTTGGTTCGCCCGGTGGCTCGGGTGGAACCCTTAGAACATCCATAATCATCCTTATTTACTTTATGCTTTTATTTATTGCTTTTGCTTCAATTATTGATAGCTTAGATAATTATAATTGCATGAAGAAACCCTCCAATAATTGAGTTTGAATGGTTAAGATATTAAGAATATCGGTCACGCCTTCCATCTTTATGAGGGTCAAGTGTGTCTATTTTCACAACGGGTTTGTTGTGCATACACAAGGCCTTTTGTGCTAATAGACACGTTGCACCTCATATGGCACATATTCCTTTTGTGTCTTTGCTACTAGCTTGAACATGACTTACCTTGTTGAGCTACACTCAAGGGTGGTTGTTTTCTCGGTAGGGCATACGAACAATGGGTCCGACTCAACTAGGGCTCCTTGGTTTGTTGTGCACACAAAAGGCCTTGGTTACCCGAGAGGCAAAAACATATGGAAGTCACATAGTGATGTGATCGGTAAATAGTTACCTCCCCGTGGACCTATTAGGGATTGTTGTGTTACATGCGAGACCTGAGTAGGAGAAGTGAGGTTCCATTTTTCCTCTACAAGTAGGCCAAATGGTACTCTTCATCGTTTAAGAATCGAGACAGACGAGAACCCAAAGCACGACCAGGGTAACCAAAGATATTTAAACAACCATCTGATGGTTGAGCTCCCCCGTCGTCGTCCCGTGGAAGATGATTAAGTCTTGTCTTGATGGTTGATTCAAAATACAATGAGCAGAATGTTGAAATTTCTTGAATTATATATGCTTCTGATATGGAACATTCAACTACGGCGATGTTCTTTACTTTTTTCTTCAGACGATTCATGTATCTTTCAAATAAGTACATCCATCGGTATTAAATGGGGCCACCAACTCGTGCCTCGTATGCCAAGTGTATTGGTAGCTGCTCCATCGAGTCAATAAATGCAAGAGGAAAAAATTGCTCTAGCTTGCATATGATTTCAACAATATTATTTTCAAGTGCTGACATATCTTCGACTCGAAGTACATTTGCACAAATGTTTCTGAAAAACATACTTAATTCTGTCAACGAACCCCAAATCTTATCATGTAGATGATCTCGAAATGCGACTGGAAGCAATCTCTGCATGAATACATGACAATCGTGGCTATTCATCCCTGATATTTTGCATTCATCGACGTTTACACATTGAGATAAGTTTGAGGCATATCCATCGGGTAATCTGAGTTCTTTGAACCATTGATACACATCTTTCATCTATTGTTTATTTAACATATATGGTGCCTTTGGCTTATGAAGTCGTTCGTTGACCTCTTGCAACTCTAACTCAGGTCTCTTACAAAGTATTTTTACATCATGTCGGGCCTTCACATTATCTTTAGTTTTGCCGGAAATATCCATCACTGTGTTAAAAATATTATCAAACACATTTTTTTCAATGTGCATGACGTCCAAATTATGCCAAATCAGTAATGAACTCCAATACGACAATTCCCAAAAGATACTTTTGTCACCCAGTTATGTGTTTGACCAAAGCTTGAAATTCTTACATTTCGACCAAAAGTAATTTCTGAAAGCAATTGAACACGTGCTAACATCTGTTCGCCACACAACATCGGTGGTGGCTCATCTCTTTGGACTCTACCCTTGATAGATTTGTCACGATTTCTTCGATACTGATGGTTAGATGGTAGGAACCGGCGATGACAATCAAAGAATGAAATTTTTTGACCATTCTCAAGACTGAAGGATTTTGAGTGTTCCATGCAATACAGGCAAGAGAGTCGCCCATGCGTGCTCCAATCAGACAACATGCCATAGGCCGGGAAATCATTGATTGTCCATAATATAGCAACTCGTAAAGTGAAGTTTTGATTCCAGTGACAATCATAAGTGACAAATCCCTCAGCCCACAATGTTTTGAGTTCATCAATTAGGTGACAATCATAAGTGTCAATTTCTTTGCGAGGACCCCTAGGACCTGAAATAATCATCGAAAGATAGATAAATTCATCTTTCATACATATTGAGGGCGGCAAATTATAAACTATTAATAGAACTGGCCATACTGAATACGAAGTTGCCGAATTACCAAATGGATTAAAACCATCTGTGCACAATCCCAACCTTATTGCATGCCAACTTATTGCATGAAAATACCGAAGCACCTTAAAGGGGATATTTTTTTGTCGGACCGATTTCTTCTCCTTGTAACGAGGATGTTCACATACCGGGCATTGCTCTAACTGTGCATTTTTTTTATAATATAAGATGCAGTTATTTGGGCACGCATGTATCTTTTCGTACCCAAGCCCTAATTTCCTCATGTGCATTTTCGTACCCAAGCCGGATACTGGACACCAAAAAGAAGGCTCCGCTCATTTTGAGCCTTCGCCAGTCAGTGACCGGTTGATGGTCGGTCGACCGACCGTTGACCGCCCTTCGATCGCCCATCGATCGGCCCCATGAAAACAACCCAATTTTGGCTGATTTTTTGCTCGTTGTTCATTTTCGGGTTTCATCTTCCTTAGGTCTTATATAGCATTTCATAACTTTAAAACACAATTGTTTTATAAGGATTACCCCGCATTTGGATTCAATAAAAAATATCTAGAAAATCAAAATCCATAAGAATCAAAATCTAACTTTTCAGGTCTAGTACAAATTTCCGAGAACCGAAAATTTCATAATCTCCCGGGTCAAATATGAATCGGTCAAAGGCTTCCAAAAATTCCTTAAAAGTATGTCGTTAACTAGTTTTTACCTAAGGAACAATTTTCGGGACTTTTGGTGCCAAGAAAATGTCTAGGTCATAAAGCCCTCCAAGGAGCTCCCTAGGCTTTGTGAATTTCAAGGTTGTTTTATATTTTTTTGGGTTTTCATATTTTGGGGTTCAAGTTTTAGTTTTGGGGTTTCTTTGCATCATAATAAGGATTTACAACACATGCTAGACACCCTAAATCTAAACTCTATCTTCCTGAAGAATCCCGAGCGACGACGACTGTCCTTGCCGATTTATCAGATTTCTTTAATTTTTCCGATTGGGGACATCATGCGCTAACCGATATGGAACCTAAAAATAATTAATTCTCCATGAAAACATTAGTTCCATGTTTGTTATTATCAAAACTGTTTGCCATACTTCTGGGCTATGTTGAGTTTTGTTATTTCTTCTCTGATTTTGGCGAGCTCTTGCTCTTCTTCGATGAGATCAAGGTTGGCGTGTCGGATTTCTGAGTTGCTTTGTTCATCGAAGGTGATCTTGTGGAGGCTGGGCTCTGCGATCTCAACAAGTATCATGTCCTCTATTGCATAGATGAGTCGGAAAGGGGTCTCCGAAGTGGAGGATTTGTTGTGTTGTATCTCTAGAGTACTTCAAGTAGTTCTTCGACCTAGTGTCCCTTGACCCGATCTTGTTTCTTTTTCAGTCATGTCAGAATGACCTTGGTGGTTGCTTCAGCCAGATCGATTGTCCATGGGTGTTTTACGTATGGAAAGAGTTGACAGGTGCCAAGGTCCGAGCATAAGTCTCGAATCCGCCGACCCGTGAACTATGTCCCATTGTCACTGACGAGTTCGCGTGGTATTTCATACCTGCAAATGATGTTTTTCCAAACAAATTTTTGGACTTTGTCATTCACAATTGAGGATAGGGGTTCAACCTTTATCCATTTGGTAAAGTAGTCGATCGCTATGACTAGAAACTTAATTTGCCCTGGTGCTAGGGAAAATGGGCCGAGGTGGTCGATGCCCCACTTGTGAAACAACCAACTAGTGTCCGAGCTATGAAGTGGCTCAAGGTGTAGTTGTGAATCCTCAGAGAGTCTTTCGCATTTGTCACATTTTTTGACGTAGAAACTGCAATCCAATTTCATGTTTGGCCAGAAGTAACCAGCCCGAAGGATTTTGGCAGTATGGGACCACCCTCCGATATGTATACCGCATATGCCATCGTGGATGAAAGAAACAGTGCCCTTGAGCCAATCACATACTGATGTGTAGGGAACTATTTTTGGTTAATGAATAATATGAGACAACTTTTCATCATATGCTGCATATATATTTTGTATATATTAGATTGTCATGAACCCCATGAACCCGGGCAATTGATTCCAAGGCCATAATGAGATCATGCCAGTGAAACTTGGAATCCAGATGCCCTTGTTCTAAATGTTACTAGTCGTAGGATCACCGATTAGGGGATTGGTGATTTCGGATAGACTAGTGCACTTGGTACATGCCTTATACGATAAGGGGTAGTTGACCTAACAATTACCTACGAGCCGTCATTTAATGTACAAGTGAAGGTGCTCATTAGGGAATAAGTTCACTGAATGGACCTACACGAAGAACACATAATATAATCCTTACTTGAGTGTCGATAGGATGTTCCTCGGGTGATAGTAGGTGCAAGCAATCCTTGGACCTGAGGTTGTCATGGATATCTTGTGAGTGTTGACCCATTGCTTTGGACTTATTCTTACGTGGCCTTCAGTGTCATGTATCAGATACCTCTCGGCATGGGAAAGCACCCATGGAGGTATGTGAGCAACCAATATGGAATCAGTTGTTGGCCTAAGGTTTCAACCTTGGTCATCATCTTGATTTTGATGATAACAAACTTAATCTAATGAGTTTATCAAGTGTTTGATCTCAGGTTGAGGTTATGATATGCACGCGAAGTTCGTTCGGAGAAAAACAAGAATCGACAAAAATGGCTCCGTCATAGATCGAGTAGAAAATATAGAGTTAGAAATAGAATTCATGTAATATGTCTTTAGGTATATATCCCAAACCTAATTGTAATATTATTCAAGTCAAGACTTGGTGATGAAACCCAGAAGCAAAGCGCGCAAGAAGAAAACTCGGAGAAATAGTCTCAACCCATGTTCGGTTGACCGGCCGGTCGACCGAATGTAGCCAAAAATTGGCAGTAGCCAATTCGGTCAACCGATTGGTCGATCAAATGTGGTGAAAAAATTGTAGTAGCCAATTTGATCAACCAGTCGATCGACCAAAGTGCGCCCAAAAGTGGTAGATTACAACGGTCGCTTGGGCGGTCAATTAGTCGGTCGATCGACGATCGATCGGCAAGCGACCGGGCGTCCCAACGGGCAAAAAAATGCCTGTTGGGTGGAGCTACCGAATGAGGGGTTATAAATACCCCTCACCAGCCCTCTAAGATCCTCTTAACCATTCATTGAAGATCTCCTATAGTATTTTTGAGCCTTCCCAAGTGGATTTCATCGCGCAAGCTTCGACGATCGTTCATCTACTCGAAGCAATCTTTCCACCTCATCTCTGGCTTCTCTTCGAGCTCTACATCTTGATGAGTTGGAGGCTTTAGAGGCTTTGCAATGGAGCTCACTTGTGTGGTTTAATTCTTAGCTCCTTTGTTGTTATTTTTCTTGTTGTTAAACTAGGTTTCCATTGTTAGCTTGCTAGGTGTGCTAGGTTAAACAACTTAGGGTTTCCTTTGTAGAATTGTGTTTTGCCTAAGTGAATGGGTGTGAGGCATTCTCAAAGGGTTGAGAAGCGAGTCCTCGGTTGTATTCAAAGGGAAACACATTATCTATAGTAGGCGGTGTTGGCCGAACCACTATAATCTCTTATTTTTGCATTGTCTTGTTTGATTGTTTATAATTGCTTTTCATAATTGCCAACGAATATCATTAGTCGCACTTAGTTTCGGTTGAAGTTTGAATTGATTTAAAACAAATTGAACTGAAGGTAAAATTAACCCAACACTATTTAACCCCCCCTTCTAGTGTGGGTATTCACTCCACATCAGTTACTTCTACTAAGAGGAGATATTGTCCTATGTGTCCTTGCAAGTGTCGACTCAGGAATCTCTAGCCAGAGTAGATATGAGTGTCGAAAAAAGGTTTTTTGAGATGTCATTATTGAGACAATGACTTGGCAGACATAATATATATGAATCGGTATTAGGATATTGAAAGGAATAGGGCCCTTGAGCCAATTACATGTTGATGTGCTTAGAGGCTATTCAAGGGTAACAAACTTAATAAGGCAATTTTTTCATCATACGTTGCATCTTTACTCATAAAGATGGTGATGAACCCCATGAACCCGGGAAAATGATTCCGAAGCCATGATGAGATCATGCTAGTGAGACATGGAATCGAGATGCCCATGTTCTAAATGTTCCTAGTCGTATGATCACCTATTAGGGGATTGGTGATACCGGATAGACTAGTGCACTTGGTACATGCCCTATATGATAAGGGGTAGCTGATCTCACAGTCACCTATGAACCATCATTAATGTACAAGTGCAGGTGCTCATTTGGGAATGAGTTCACTGAAAGGACCTGCACGAGGAACACAAAATGAAATCGTTACATGAGTGTCAATAGGATGTTCCTCGGGTGATAGTAGGTGCAAGCGGTCCTTTGACCTAAGGTTATTATGGTTACCTTGTGAGTGATAACCCATTGCTTTGGTTCTATCGCTACGTGGCACTCAATGTCATGTGCCGGGTATTACTAGGCATGGAGAAACATTCATGGAGGTAGGTGAGCAACCAACATGGAATCGATAACTGCTAGTAAGAGGAGATAATGTCCAATGTGTCCCACAAGTGTCGAATCAGAAATATCTGGCCAAAGTAGACATGAAAGTCAGGAAGATGTTTCTGAGATTTCATTATTGAGACGACATCTTGGTGGGTGGAATACATATGAATTGGTATTAGGGTTTGACACTTCTTCCGTACCCTAGCTGACTTTGGGACATTATAATTGAGGGATTTAGTTGCACGTACGGTAACTAATCACCGAAGGGCGTTCAATCCTTGTAGATTGAACCTCGCACTATCTGGGTAGTCATCACAGGTTGCTAGACGTCAATCTTGACTTGTGAGTGGAGTCCCTCACGACCACACTAAAGGGGTTTAGTGGAGGCTCGTAAGATTTGTATAGAAGTCATTCTATCAGATCTGACTCTCCTTTATGCACAACTCACTGTTGGCTTAGTGTGGGGCCTAATGGGTCACACACAACAAGCTAATCTCGTAACGGGCTTTATGAGATAGAGTCTGAATGCGGCACTACATGTCTACTAGCATGCGCATGCTGCAACTTGATCACGGATCTCGTTTACGGACATGATAGGAAAGATATTTGCTATAGGAACGAATGCGCCAGGAAAAAGTTCCTTGGTAACCCTAAATTGTAGGGTATCCCTAAAGAGTAGGGATTGACACATGATAATATTTTATGTAGTTGATTAAATTTAATTATGAATTAAATATTTAATCTACAACCTGACCAGAAATGTATTTAATTATGAATTAAAAATAATTTGATTTTGAATCAAATATACATGGTGGGAAAATTAGTTTCTAACCATGAGCCTAACCAATTAATTGGGAATTATTATTTTTGGATAAATCCTAATTAATAAGAATTTAATTTATGTTGATAAATCATAAAATTAATAGATATATGATTTACGAGGAAAAATCATAATTCTATTAATTAATAGAAAATCAAACTATTTAGACAAACCTCTTTCCTACTGTTTAGGGTTTTGATTTATTTAGATAATTATCATTCTTGTTTATAGGCTCTTAATTTATGGACATAAATTAAAGTTTATATTTAATTGGATTTAAATTTTTAATTAATTATGAAGGCAATAAAATATACATTATTTTTGCAGGCAAACTTTGGAATTTTGAATTCCAGGGATAGAGTTTTTAAGGGGCCATGTCTACTCTTGTAGTCGCCGCCCCCTTCTCTATATATAGTGGCCGAACAGCCCATAGGGAGGGGTTGGTTAATTAGTTCTTCATTTTCTAGGTGAAGATTATGGATTTGATTCTTTAGAGGCTTCTTGAAGATAAAGGATCCAAAGAACTCCTCCTCCTCTCCATTGGTGGTCGGCCATCTGCATCCTCCTTCCCCAGTTTTCGCGAAGCCAAATTGAAGGAGTTCACTTCTTCGGTGTGCCGCAATCTTCATCTTCTTGGAGGAGTCCAAGAGGAAAGCGAGGTATCTTCATCTCTTATCTTCCGTTCCGATGTTTTCTCATCCTCTCTCCTTCCCTCTTTGGTGCCTGATTCTTGGTGGAAGGGCCGGCCTTGCCTCGGTGGATTTCGGGATTGAGAGAGCTTCTCCGTTGAGACACAACGAGCCCCAGTGTTCGCTGCCCCTATTGTTGCGAGGTGCTTGGTGTGGATTATCGTTGGAGTACGTGCACGTGTGCGTCTCAAGACGGGGATAAAATCAGCCATACCCACTGCGGTTTGAGGTATATCTTCTCCTTCTTCTCCGATGTTGAATTCCTTAATATTGCTAAAGTAGATCACTATTTTCGGGATGGTTTGAAATTTTTAAATTGTTATTTCCGCTGCATTTCTCATTCATCCCAACAAAGGTATAAGAGCCACCTTTAGCAAATTTTTGGAATTTTTGTTTTGCATTTTTGTCACGTTTACGAACCGTTCGCTCCGTAAACGTCATGCTGCCCGATTTTGGTTTTCGGGGTTTTTTGAGTCGCTTTCTTGGCTCCACGACTCATGCGATGAATCGAGGTGGAAAACTACTGTCCATATTGATTTTGGAAAGAATTTAAACTCAAATATCCTATGGGTTCATGGTTGAACAACACCGAGAACCGAAAAATTCAGCATGTGTTGTTTGAATTATTTTGGGTGGAAACGTGATCGGATTAGTGCAATTTCAGATTCTGTTTTTTTCTTTCTTTTACATATATGATGTGATACATGAAAGGATGATTATGGATGAGACCTATGTGCATGTGACTGTGTGTAAAACGTAGTTGTGATGATTGCTTGTAAACTTATGAAATTTCAGCATTGTAATTTTTAAATAGGGCCTGCGTACCCCTGCCTTTCTCTTGAGAATTATGATTGTAATTCACTTATCCCTCTCCTTAAACCTTTCCCCAAGGGTTGTTTAGGGCCTTCTTTTTTTTTTGTTTGTAAAATTAGAAGTTTAGGGGCAGATTCGCGACGAGCACGCTTGCTGCCCCGTTTTGGTGCGTGCACAGAGAGGAAGTCTTAGGGGCCATGTTGATGCGACTTGAACCACAGGAAGGCACTGATGGAACCGGCAACCTTCAAGATGGTTTTGGGCAGTGCCTTGGCGAGACGAAGCTCCCTAAAATCCCTAGGATGATGGCCTTGGTTCGCCCGGTGGCTCGGGTGAAACCCTTAGAACATCCATAATCATCCTTATTTACTTTATGCTTTTATTTGTTTCTCTTGCTTGAATTGTTGATTGCTTAGATAAATTATAATTGCATGAAGAAACCCTCCAATAATATTGAGTCCGAATGGCTACGATATTAAGAATATCGGTCACACCTTCCATCATTATGAGGGACAAGTGTGTCTATTGTCACAACGGGTTTGTTGTGCACACATAAGGCCTTTCGTGCTAATAGACACGTTGCTCCTCATGTGGCACATATCCCTTTTGTGTCTCTGCTACCGGCTTGAACATGACTTACCTTGTTGAGCTACACTCAAGGGTGGTTGTTTTCTCGCTAGGGCATACGATCGATGGGTCCATTCAACTAGGGCTCCTTGGTTTGTTGTGAACACACAATGCCTTGGTTGCCTTAGAGGCAAAAACTTATGGAAGTCACATGGTGATGTGATCGGTAAAGAGTTACCTACCCATGGACTTATTAGGGTTTGTCGTGTTACATGCAAGACCCGACTAGGAGAAGTGGGCAACATGATTAATTAAAAAACCTCAATAAATATGCATGAGAATTGTGTTACCTGAATATCTGCTCATTCATGTCTTTATTTTCTTTGTAGCATATCATGTGACCTTTACCGTCGTTAGATTGCTTCATCAATGAAAATAAATTAACTGGACCATCCTCATTTATGAGAATCTGCCTTACATTCTTGATTCTTTGGGACCGTCGCCACCCCTTGGGGAAGGGGATTACACTATTGAGAAGCTGCAAGAAATTTGGAGTGAAGATAGCACCACTGTTTAATGTATAATGCTGGTATCTATGTCCAATGAGTTGCAAAAGTAGCATGAACATTTGGATACCGAAGCTATCCTTGATCACCTCAAGTTGTTGTATGGTGAGTATATGAGGACAGCTAGGTACAAGCTATCTAAACAACTATTCCGTGCCAAAATGGAGGATAACACTCTTGTTGGGACCCATGTCCTCAAACAGATCAATTTGATTGAGGAGTTAGAGAGGTTGGGGTTCTCCATGAACAGGGAACTAAGTGGGGACTTAGTAGTCCAATCCCTCCCGAATTCGTTTTCACAGTTTGTTGACAACTCCCACATAAACAAGCAGGACATTATTGGCCTAAGGTTTTCAACCTTGGTCTTAATCTCGGTTTTGATGATAACAAACATGAAACTAATGTTTCATTGAGAAATACGTCCAGGTTCTAAGTCGATTAATGCTAGTCGTCCCCGATCAGAAAAATTAGAAAAATCAGAAAAATTGACAAGGGCAATTGTCGATGCTTGGATTTCTTCTGGAAGATAGAGTTTAGGTTTAGGGTGTCTAGATAAATTGTAAATCCTCATGATGATGCAATGAAACCCAAAAACCAAAGCCGAACCCCAAAATAGAAAAACCCACAAAATTAGAAAATACCTTGATATTCACCAAGCCTAGGGAGCTCCTTGGAGGGCTATATGACCTAGACATTTTCTTGGCACCAAAAGTCCCAGTAATTGTTCCTTAGGTAAAAAATAGATAACGAGGTATTTTTAAGGAATTGTTGGAAGCCTTTAGCTTTCCCATATTTGACCCGGGAGATTATAAAATTTTTATTTTTCAGAAATTTGTACTAGACCTCAAAAATTAGATTTTATTCTTAAGGATTTTGACTTTTTAGATATTTTTATTGAATCCAAATGGGGGGTAATCCTTATATAACATTTCTATAAGAGGACCTAGAGAAGACCGAACCCAGAAAACGAAGAAACGAGTAGAAAAATTAGCCAAACCAAGTAGTCTGCCCAATTTCGGTCGACCAGTCGGTCGACCGAATGTTGCCAAAAATTGGCAGTAGGAATGCGGTCGCTTGGTCGGTCGACCGACGATCGATCGAACGATGAAAATGACTAGTTTTCCAGCCGTTGAGTTGGCTATTTCTTGCCAACTCTTCATGACTTATAAATAGAAGCCAAGAGAGCCTTCCTCAGGTGTTGTTGAGCCTATTGAGACACTCCTTACACCATCTAAGCTTTGATGGATCCATCATATTCAAAAACCCTAGCCTTAAACCTTCTTTCTTGAGTTTGCCTTCAAGCTTCATTTGATTCATCATCAAGGCATCCGAACGGACATTAGGGAATGAGTTCACTGAACGGACCTGCATGAGTAACACAAAATGGAATTCTTAAATGAGTGTCAATAGGATGTTCCTCGGGTGATAGTAGGTGCAAGCAGTCCTTGGACCTGAGTTTGTCATAGTTATCTTGTGAGTGACGACCCATTGCTTTGGTTCTATCCCTACGTGGCCCTCAGCGTCACGTACTGGGTACTAGGTGAGCAACCAACATGTAATCGGTTACTCCTAGTGAGGGGAGATAAAGTCTTATGTGTCCTTGTAAGTGTCGACTCGGGAATCTCTGGCCAGAGTAGACATGAAAGTCAATAAGATGTTTCTTACGTTTCATTATTGAGACGACATCTTGGCGGGTGGAATACATATGAATCAGTATTAGGGTTTGACACTTCTACCATACCCTAGCCGACTTCGGGACATTGTAACTAGGGGATTTAGTTTCATAGTAACTAATCACCCAACGGCGTTTGATCCCTGTATATTGAACCTCATACTATCCGGGTAGTCATGACACGATGGTAGATGTCAACCTTGACTTGTGAGTCGAGTCTCTCATGCCCACACGAAAGGGGTTTAGTGGAGGCTCATAAGATTCCAATAGAAGTCGTTCTATCAGATCCGACTCTCCGTTATGCATAACTCACTGCTGGCTTAGTGTGGGGCCAATGGGTCATACACAACGGGCTAATCTCGTAACGGGCTTTATGAGATAGAGTCCAAATGCAGCATTATATGTCTACTAGCATGGACATGCTTCAACTCGATCACGGATCTCGTTTACGGACATAAAAGGAAATGTGTTTCCTATAGGAACGAATGCGCGAGGAAGGAGTTCCTCGGTAACCCTAATTTGTGGGGCATCCCTCAATTGTAGGGATTGTCACATAATAATATTTTATGTTGTTGATTTAAATTAATTATGAATTAAATATTTAATTAACCATTTGACAGGGATTGTATTTAATTAGGAATTAAATATAATTTGATTTTGAATCAAATATACATGGCGGGAAAATTAGTCTCTAACCATGAGCCTAACCAATTAATTAGGAATTAATTTATTTGGATAAATCCTAATTAATAGGAATTTGTTTTATGGAGATAAATCATAAAATTAATAGATATATGATTTATGAGGATAAATCACAATTCTTTTAAGTAATAGGAATTCAAATTTTTAGGGGGCCGGGTCTACTCTTGTAGCCGCCCATGCCCTCTAAATAGGTGGCCTAACCTCCTTCTAGTGGGTTAAGCAAATTGGTTATTCATCTTGGAGAAGATTAAGGTTTGGATTCTTGAGAGGCTTCTTGAAGAGAAAGGCTCCCATGAACTCCTCTTCATCTCCATGGGTGGGTGGCCATCAAGATCCTCCATCCTCGGTTTTGCGAACCCAAATCAAAGCTGTTTTCTTCTTGGGTGTACCGCCTACTTCACCTTCTTGAAGGAGTCCAAGAAGGACATCGAGGTAATCCTTCATCTACCTTCTCATTCCGTTGTTTTCTCATCCCCTTTTCCTCCCTTTTGGTCTCGGTTCTTGGTGGAAGGGTCGGCTTCACCTTGGTGCATTTTGGGGTTGAGATTGCCTCTCCGTTGAGCCACAACGAGTCCCAATGTTCGATGCCCCTTTGTAGCGAGGAACTTGTTGTGGACTTTCCTTGGATGACGTGCGCGTGTTCATCTTGGAACAGGGATAGGAGCAGCCATACCATCCATAGTATAAGGTATATCTTCTCCTTCTACTCGTAGATTGAATTCCTTAAAGATTGCTAAAGTTGATCGCTGTTTTTGGGATAGTTTGAATTTTCTAAATTGCTATTTCAGCTGCATTTTTTATTCCTATCCCAACAGTGGTATCAGAGCCACCTTTAGCAATTTTTTCGGAATTTGTATTGCGCATTATTGTTGCGTTTACGAACCGTTCGCTCCCTAAATGTCAGGCTGCCTGGTTTTTGTTTTCGGGGGTTCTTGAGTCACTCTCTTGGCTCCACGGTTCGTGCGATGAATCAGGATGGTAGCCTACTGTCCAAACTTGTCTTGGACAGATTTCGAACTCAAGAGCCCAATGGGTTCATGGTAGAACAGCCCCGTAAACTGAAATTTTTAAATATATTGTTTGGACCATTTTGGGTGAAAACGTAACCTAATTAGCGCGTTTTTGAATTCTACTTTTTCCTTTCCTTTTCTTAATTGTTAAGATGCACGAAAGGATGATTATGGATGAGCCCTATGTGCATGTGATTGTGTGTAAAACGCGATTGTGTTGATTGCTTGTAAATTTTTGAAATTTCAGCATTATAACTTTTAAATATGGCTTGCGTACCCCTGCGTTCCTCTTGAGAATTCTGATTGTATTCTTTTTCTCCCTCTCCTTAAACCTTTTCCCAAGGGTTGTTTTGGGTCTTCTTCTTTTAATTTTTGTAAAATTGGATGTTTAGGGGTAGATTCACGATGAGCACGCTTGCTGCCCCATTTTGGTGCGCATGCGGAGAGGAGGTGCTCGGCGCGATGTTGATGATGACTAGAACACCGGGAAGGCACTGATGGAACCGGAAAACTACGAGATGGTTTTGGGCAGCCCCTTGGCGAGATGGAGCTCCTTAAAAACCCTAGGATGATGGCCTTTGTTCGCCCAGTGTCTCGGGTGGAACGCTTAGAACATCCGTAATCATCGTTATTTAGTTTATGCTTTTATTTACTGCTTTTGTTTCAATTGTTGATAGCTTAGATAATTATAATTGCATGAAGAAACCCTCCAATAATATTGAGTCCAAATGGCTAAGATATTAAGAATATTGGTCACGCCTTCCATGGTTATGAGGTACAAGTGTGTCTATTGTCACAACGGTTTGGTTGTGCAAACATAGGGCCTTTTGTGCTAATAGACACGTTGCATCTCATATGGCAGATACCCTTGTGTCTCTACTACTAGCTTGAATGTGACTTACCTTGTTGAGCAAACTCAAGGGTGGTTGTTTTCTCTCTAGGGTATACGAACGATGGGTTCAACTCAACTAGGGCTCCTTGGTTTGTTGTGTAAACAAAAGGCCATGGTAACCCTAGAGGCAAAACTTGGTGGAAGTCACTTAACGATGTGATTGGTAAAGAGTTACCTCCCCATCGACCTATCAGGGTTTTGTCGTGTTAAATACGAGACCATAGTAGGAAAAGTGGGGTTCCATCTTCCCCTAAGGAAGTCAACCAAAGAGGGCTTCCCTCTTCCCAACAGGTGGGTCATTTGGGAACCACAAAAATTAGTAGGAGCCATGATTAATCAAAAGACTTTAATAATCATGCATATAAGATATCTGCTCTTTTATGTCTTCTCTTTTCAGTGTATCATATTTTACATGTTATCTTCACCATTGTTGCATTGCATTCTTGATGCTAATAAATTAAGTGGAAAAAATTACATCGATTAGTTGCAAAACCCGAGGATTGTCTTCAATCGGGAGAGACTTTCTTATATTCTTGACAATAGGCCACTGGATACCCCTTCCCAAAGGGCTACCGAGGAAGTGAGAGCCACTTACAAGAAGTGGCAAGATGACAGCACTACTGTTCAATGCATTATGCTCGCCTCTATGTCCGATGTGTTGCAACGACAACATGAAAAGATGGAAGCTAGGGCCATCCTCTCTCACCTTAAGGAGTTGTATGGCGAAGAGAGCCGAACTGCTACGTTTGAGCTGTCAAAGCAACTCATCCAGGCCATGATGATGGGAGGGACCCCTGTTGAAACCCATGCCCTCAAACTAATCGATTTGATTGAGAGGTTAGAGAAATTAGGCGTAAGCATTGCTAAGGGGCTAAGTCAGCACTTAGCACTCCAATCCCTCCAGGATTCGTTTTCAGAGTTTGATGATAACTTCCACATAAACAAGCTGGTCGGCTCGCTTCCCGAAGACTACTGAGTCCCACCTTATGAAGGATAAGGACATAGTCTCATTAGTGGGAGATGCCTTTGAGGCAAAGTTACACTCTGTTAAGAACAAAGTGAAAAATAAAGCTGTGAAACCTTTGATTAATATCAAGAAGAAAGGGAAAGTTGTTCCCAATGGCACCTACTACCATTATGCTAAATATGGCCACTAGAAGCGCAACTGCAAGTAGTATTTTGCAAAGATGAAACTGAAGATTGTTTTTAAAACCGTCGCTTCAGGTGCGTACGTTATAAGAATAGTTCGTCATTATCTCTACCGAGTATTTGATACCAATCTTCATCTACAAGATGTTGTAGGATAAAAGAAAAAGTAGAAGACTAGACAAAAGGCAACTACAACCTTCGGGTAGGTAATGACGCAAGAGTTGTAGCTTTAGCTATAGTAACCTATTCTATATGTCTTCTATTCGACAAGATCGTTGATATTGATTTGTTCCAGTGTTAATAAAAGAACATCCTTTTCTTTTGTTCTCTGAACAAGGTTGTGAAAAGTTCTTTAATAGGCAACAGTTGCCACATGTACCATTCTGATGAGTTACATGCGACTGGACCAATTTAAATTGGTTTAATGGTTTTTGAAGTTAATGATAAATAATTTTGAATGAACACACAAAGAGATAAAATTAACCTAACCTACTTATGGCTTTTATGACTTTGGGCGATTATGAATTAAAGTCAGAACTTGAGAAGTGTGTCTCAAGGAGATTTTGGTCGAGTCTCTGTTCACCAGACCCGATGAAAGGCTCGTTGAGTTGATTAGAGTTGGCCTACATAGGTGTATGCAGGCTGATAACAACTCAAACCAAAAACAGGATACTTCTACGATATGATTAGGCACGGATACACCCACCTGTTTTGGCACAAACTAGATCCCTTTGAATCGTTTAAGGAGTACGAAGGTGAAGTTAAAAAACAAATTAGAAAAGGTATTATAGACCTTCAATTAGATCGAGGCAGAGAATACTTATCCTCTAAGTTTGTGAATTATCTCTAAGACAATAAGATTATCTCTGTATGGACCCCTCTTGACACAATGGTGTGTCTGAACGGATGAATCACACCTTAATGGATACGATGTGATCCATACTTAGTTTCGGTTGAAGTTTGAATTGATTTAAAACCAATTGAATTGAAGGTAAAATTAACCCAACACTATTTAACCCCCCCTTCTAGTGTGGGTATTCACTCAACATCAGTTACTTCTACTAAGAGGAGATAATGTCCTACGTGTCATTACAAGTGTCGACTCATAAATCTTTGGCCAGAGTAGATATGAGTATCAGAAAAAGGTTTTTTGAGATGTCATTATTGAGACGATGACTTGGCAGACATAAGATATATGAATCGGTATTAGGGTTTTGAAAGGAATAGTGCCCTTGAGCCAATTTCATGTTGATGTGCTTAGGGACTATTCAAGGGTAATCAACTTAATGAGGCAATTTTTTCATCATAAGCTGCATCTTTACTCATAAAGATTGTGATGAACCCCATGAACCTGAGAAAATGATTCCGAGGCCATGATGAGATCATGCTAGTGAGACATGGAATCGAGATGACCATGTTCTAAATGTTCCTAGTCGTAGGATCACCAATTAGGTGATTGGTGATACTGGATAGACTACTGCACTTGGTACATGCCCTATACGATAAGGGGTAGTTGATCTCACAGTTACCAATGAACCGTCATTAATGTACAAGTGCAGGTGCTCATTAGGGAATGAGTTCAATGAACGGACCTGCATGAGGAACACAAAATGAAATCGTTACATGAGTGTCAATAGGATGTTCCTCGGGTGATGGTAGCTGCAAGTGATCCTTTGACCTAAGATTATTATGGTTACCTTGTGAGTAATGACCCGTTGCTTTGGTTCTATCCCTACGTGGCACTCAATGTCATGTGCCAAGTATTACTAGGCATGGAGAAATATTCATGGAGGTAGGTGAGCAACCAACATGGAATCAATAACTGCTAGTAAGAGGAGATAATGTCCTATGTGTCCTTGCAAGTGTCGTCTCAAAAATCTCTGGCCAAAGTAGACATGAAAGTCAAGAAGATGTTTATGACGTTTCATTATTGAGACGACATCTTGGCGGGTGGAATACATATGAATCGGTATTAGGGTTTGACACTTCTTCCATACCCTAGCCGACTTTGGGACATTGTAACCGAGGGATTTAGTTGCACGTACGGTAACTAATCACCGAAGGGCGATCAATCCTTGTAGATTGAACCTTGCACTATCTGGGTAGTCATCACAGGTTGCTAGACTTCAATCTTGACTTGTGAGTGGAGTCCCTCACGACCATACTAAAGGGGTTTAGTGGAGGCTCGTAAGATTTGAATAGAAGTCGTTCTATCGGATCCGACTCTCCGTTATGCACAACTCACTGTTGGCTTAGTGTGGGGCCCAATGGGTCACACACAACAAGCTAACCTCGTAACGGGCTTTATGATATAGAGTCTGAATGCAGCACTATATGTCTACTAGCATGGACATGCTACAACTTGATCACGGATCTCGTTTACGGACATGATAGGAAAGACATTTGCTATAGGAACCAATGTGGCAGGAAAAAGTTCCTCAGTAACCGTAAATTGTAGGGTATCCCTAAACAGTAGGGATTGACACATGATAATATTTTATGTAGTTGATTAAATTTAATTATGAATTAAATATTTAATCAACAACATGGCCAGGAATGTATTTAATTATGAATTAAAAATAATTTGATTTTGAATCAAATATACATGGTGGAAAAATTAGTTTCTAACCATGAGCCTAACCAATTAATTGGGAATTATTATTATTGGATAAATCCTAATTAATAAGAATTTAATTTATGGAGATAAATCATAAAATTAATAGATATATGATTTATGAGGAAAAATCATAATTCTATTAATTAATAGAAAATCAAATTATTTAGATTAACCTCTTTCCTATTGTTTAGGGGATTGATTTATTTAGAGAATTATCATTATTGTTTATAGGCTCTTAATTTATTAACATAAATTATAGTTTATATTTAATTGGATTTAATTAATTTTGAATTAATTATGAAGGCAATAAAATATAAATTATTTTTGCAGGCAAACTCTGGAATTTTGAATTTCAGGGAGAGAGTTTTTAGGTGGCCAGGTCTACTCTTGTAGCCGCCACCCCCTTCTCTATATATAGTGGCCGAACACCCCATAGGGAGGGGTTGGTTAATTAGTTCTTCATCTTCTAGGAGAAGATTACGGACTTGATTCTTTAGAGGCTTCTTGAAGATAAAGGATCCAAAGAACTCCTCCTCCTCGAAGGTGTTCTCTTCTTCGGTGTGCCGCAATCTTCATCTTCTTGGAGGAGTCCAAGAGGAAAGCTAGGTATCTTGATCTCTTATCTTTCGTTCCGGTGTTTTCTCATCCTCTCTCCTTCCCTCTTTGGTGCCTGATTCTTGGTGGAAGGGCCGGCCTTGCCTTGGTTGATTTCGGGATTGAGAAAGCTTCTCCGTTGAGCCACAACAAGCCCCAGTGTTCATTGCCCCTATTGTAGCGAGGTGCTTGGTGTGGACTATCATTGGAGGACGTGCACTTGTGCATCTCAAGACGGGGATAAGATCAGCCATACCAGTCCCGGTTTGAGGTATATATTCGCCTTCTTCTCCGATGTTGAATTCCTTAATATTGCTAAAGTAGATCACAACTTTCGGGATGGTTTGAAATTTTTAAATTGTTATTTCTGCTGCATTTCTTATTTTCATCCCAACAAAGGTATAAGAGCCACCTTTAGCAAATTTTTGGAATTTTTGTTTCGCATTTTCTCTCGTTTACGAACCGTTCGCTCCCTAAACGTCAGGCTGCCCGGTTTTGGTTTTCGGGGTTTTTTGAGTCACTTTCTTGGCTCCATGGCTCATGCGATGAATGGAGGTGGAAACCTACTGTCCATATTGATTTTGGACAGAATTTAAACTCAAAAATCCTCTGGGTTCATGGTTGAACAACACCGAGAACCGAAAAATTCAGCATGTGTTGTTTGAACTATTTTGGGTGGAAACGTGATCGGATTAGCGCGATTTCAGATTCTATTTTTTTCTTTCTTTTTCATATATGATGTGTTGCATGAAAGGATGATTATGGATGAGCCCTATATGCATGTGACTGTGTGTAAAACGTAGTTGTGATGATTGCTTGTAAACTTATGAAATTTCAGCATTGGAATTTTTAAATAGGGCTTGCGTACCCCTGTCTTCCTCTTGAGAATTATGATTGCAATTCACTTCTCCCTCTCCTTAAATCTTTCCCCAAGGGTTGTTTGGGGTCTTCTTATTTATGTTTTGTAAAATTAGAAGTTTAGGGGCAGATTCACGACGAGCATGCTTGCTGCCCTGTTTTGGTGCGCGCACAGAGAGGAAGTGTTAGGGGCCATGTTGATGCGGCTTGAACCCTAGGAAGGCACTGATGGAACTGGCAAATTTCAAGCAAAACCCTGGAGAATAACATTGAAAATCAAATGGAAAACTCTCTCGGGCACTTGAGAAGGATGAGAGACACTTTATACGATAATGAAACCATATGATGGTATGAGGATACCTTTAAATGGTGGTGCAATAAGCAGGAAATTAAGTGTTCCTAGCTGCGTACTGTAATTGGTAATGTGACGAAGTCTTGTGCTTTGCTACTTACTCTGCCGCTTAAGATAGCATCAGATAAAGGAGTTTATTATTCAGTGGGAGTTGTTCATGAGGCCGCCATTTCAGCATCGGTATTGTATGACAATACTAGGACTGTTGCTCAAAGTTGAGGAACTAAGATCATGTGGAGATTATTGCTTTTCTTAAAAGTCGGTATCACCTCGTCGTTGGAAAGAGGTGATGACTGAAAGACATTGATGTAGATTAAACTGATTACCAATGCAGCAGATTCGATCACCACTGAAACTTGGTATACAGATACTAGGATGATTGGCTAAAGTGCAAGTGGGAGATTGAAAGGAATAGTGCACTCGAGCCAATCACATGTCGATGTGTTTAGGGACTATTCAAGGGTAATCAACTTAATAAGGAAACTTTTTCCTCATATGTTGCATCTTTATTCACAAAGATTGTGATGAACCCCATGAACCCGTGCAAATGATTCCGAGGCCATGATGAGATCATGCCAGTGAGACTTGGAATCCAAATGCTCATGTTCTAAATGTTCCTAGTCGTAGGATCACGAATTAGGGGATCAGTGATTTCGGATAGACTACTGCACTTGGTACATGCCCTATACGATAAGGGGTAGCTGATTTTATAGTTACCTATGAGCCGTCATTAATGTATAAGTGCAGGTGCTCATTAGGGAATGAGTTCACTGAACAAACCAGCACGAGGAACACAAAATGGAATCCTTACATGAGTGTCAATTGGATGTTCCTCAGGTGATTGTAGGTGCAAGCAGTCCATGGACTTGAGGTTGTCATGGTTGCCTTGTGAGTGACGACCCACTGCTTTGATTCTATCCCTACATGGCCCTCTGCGTCATGTGCCGGGTCTTACTGGGCATGGGGAAGCATTGATGGAGGTAGGTGAGCAACTAACATGGAATCAGCTACTCTTAGTGAGAGGAGATAATGTCCTATGTGTCCCTGCAATTGTCGATTCGGGAATCTCTGGCCAGTGTAGACATGAAAATCGTGAAGATGTTTTTGACATGTTTTTATTGAGATGATATCTTGGTGGGTGGAATACGTATGAATCGGTATTATGGTTTGACACTTTTTTCGTATCCTAGCCGACTTCGACACATTGTAACCGAGGGATTTAGTTGCACGGTAACTAATCACCGAAGGGCGTTCGATCCCTATAGATTGAACCTGACACTATCTGGATAGTCATGACATGATGCTAGACGTCAATCTTGACTTGTGAGTGGAGTCTCTCACAACCACACTAAAGGGGTTTAGTAGTAGGCTCATAAGATTCGAATATAAGTTGTTCTATCGGATCTAACTCTTCGTTATGCATAACTCACTGCTGGCTTAGTGTGGGGCCCAATGGGTCACACACAATAGGCTAACCTCGTAATGGGCTTTATGAGAAAAAGTCTGAATGCGGCATTATATGTCTACTAGCATGGACATGCTGCAACTCGATCACGGATCTCATTTACGGGCATAATAGGAATAGTATTTCCTATAAGAACGAATGCGCGTGGAAGGAGTTCCTCGATAACCCTAATTTGTAGGGCAATCCTAAATTTTATGTGGTTGATTAAATTTAATTATGAATTAAATATTTAATTAACCACTTGACGGGGATTTTTTTTAATTTTGAATTAAATATAATTTCATTTTGAATCAAATGTACATGGTGGGAAAATTAGTTTTTGACCATGAGCCTAACCAATTAACTAGGAATTAGTTTATTTGTATAAATCCTAATTAATAGGAATTTGATTTATGAGATAAATCATAAAATTAATAGATATATGATTCATCAGAATAAATCATAATTCTAATAATTAATAGGAATTCAGATTATTTAGATAAACCTCTTTCCTATTGTTTAGGGGATTGGTTTATTTAGATAAATATCATTCATGTTAATGGGCTTTTAATTTATGGAGATAAATTAAAGTTTATATTTATTTGGATTAAATTAATTTCGAATTAATTATGAATCCATTAAATATAAATCATTGCATTGGAGCAAACCCCGAAATTTTGAATTATGGTGAGAGATTTTTAAGGGGGGCGGGTCTACTCTTGTAGCCACCCATGCTCTTTATAAATAGGTGGCATAAGTGCCTAACCTCCTTCAAGTGGGTTAAGCAAATAGGTTATTCATCTTGGAGAAGATTAAGGTTTGGATTCTTGAGAGGTTTCTTGAAGAGAAAGGCTCCCATGAACTACTCTTTATCTCCATGGGTGGCCGGCCATCAAGATCCTCCATCCCCGGTTTTGCGAAGCCAAATCGTAGGTGTTTTCTTCTTGGGTGTGCCGTCTACTTCACCTTCTTGGATGAGTTCATGAAGGACAGCGTGGTTATCCTTCATCTACGTTCTCGTTCCGTTGTTTTCTCATCCCCTTTTCCTCCCTTTTGTTGCTCGGTTCTTGGTGGAAGGGTCGGCTTCAATTGGTGCATTTCGGGGTTGAGATTGCCTCTCCGTTGAACCACAACGAGTCCCAGTGTTCGCTGCTCCTTTGTTGTGAGGCACTTGGTGTGGACTTTCCTTGGAGGATGTGCGCGTGTGAGTCTTGAAACGGGGATAGGAGCAGCCATACCATCCGCGGTATAAGGTATATCTTCTCCTTCTACTCATAGATTGAATTCCTTAACGATTGCTAAAGTTGATCGTTGTTTTTAGGATAGTTTGAATTTTTTAAATTGCTATTTACGCGACGTTTTCTATTCCTATCCCAACATATTCAACACCCCCTTCTTGTTTGGGTATTTGAACAACATTTGGTATTAGAGCAAGGTCGTAGGATTAGATTTAACCATCTACCATACACTTTAGAATGTCTTGCGATATCCAACAAGGTCAAGGGTCCTCTACTCATACTCATGCATTGGAAGATATGCATGAATAGCTTCCTTCAATCACTAGGCATGGATGTATGGAGGATGATCCAAGTAGAGTATAAGCAACCAACTATGAATATGGATGAGTGGAACCCGGAAGAAATTAGACTCTTTAATGCAAATGCCAAGGCCATCAATGCACTATATTCTGGTCTACTTATTAATGAGTTTAATAGGATTTCTACTTGTAAGTCGGCCTATGAACTTTGGAGTGTCCTAGAGAACACATATGAAGACACTTCACAACTTAAGGAATCTAAGATAAACCTCCTCATGCATGATTATGAAATGTTTAAAATGTTATTGCATGAATCAATTGATGCCATGTATGCTAGATTTCAAAATATTACAAATGGTTTAGCTAACCTTAGTGGAGACATAAAGGAAGAGGAGAAGGTAAGGAAGCTCCTCCGTTTCCTTCCAAAAGCTTGGGAGCCAAAAGTGATTGCAATCATGGAAGCCAAGGATTTGGGCACATTGAAGCTTACCGAGCTTATTGGGTCTCTCATGACCCATGAGATCCACATGATGCAATACAAGGAGGAAGATGCCCCAAAAAGCAAGACCATTGCTTTAAAAGCATCACACCGGGTTGAAGAACCTTCATCGTCTAAGGAAGAGATGGATGATTTTGAAGAAATGGCAATGATGGAAAGAAGGTCCATGAACTTCACAAGGGGCGGCATGAGAAGAGGCAAGGGAGGATATACTTACTACAATTGCAACAAGACCGGACACCTAAAGAAGGATTGCCCACTTCTCAAGATGGCCTCTACCGTACCTCAAACTCCCACAAGAAAGACAAGTACAAGAAGAAGAAGAAGAAGATGTCAATGATGGTTTCATAGGATGAGAGCGAATCTTCTTCAAGTGAAGAAGAGTCCAAAAGTGAGAAGGCAAATCTTTGCCTCATGGCAAATGACAACGAGGTAAAATTTACTTTCGGCGAGCTTTCATTTACACAAGAAGAACTAGAAAATGAATTTGATCAAATGCATGATGAATTCAATGCCATTAGAAAGAAATTTAAAGAACTTAAAAAAGACAACAAATCTTTAGAAATTGAGAATGACAACTTGTTACTTTCATGCAATGCCTTAAGAAAAGAAGTAGATAGCCTTAAGGAAGGAAAGCATGCCTTTGAGATTGTTAAAGAAAGTTTAGAAAATGACGATAAAAAGTTAGAAAATGCGAACAAGTTCTTGAGTGATCAAGTAGAGCACTTGAATGATAGCGTGCTTAACTTAAAAAAAGAATTATGCATGCTAAATGAAAAAATGACAACCTTACAAAATGTCTTGCCTAAGGTTGTAAATGCTAGAAAAACCACAAACAATCATGCTCAAGCACAGTTCTATTCTCACACACATAGCACAAGAAAATTTAATGGAAGTTGTTTTTCATGTGGTATTTTTGGCCATATGGCTAGAGATTGTGGACTTTAGAGGAACCCCCATGCTAGATTCACTTGAGTTCCTAAGATGACTAACAATCAAGGACCCAAGAAGAATTTGGGTACCTAAAGTTGAATCTTATCCTTTTGTAGATGGACAACCATCCTCAAGCAAATAGACGCACATGGATATTGGATAGCGGTTGCTCAAAGCACATGACGGGTGATATCAATGAGGAAACACATCATGAAGATCCTTCATCCTCATCTTTACCTCAAGTTGGAGAAGAAAAAGAGGAAGCTCTACCACCTCTCCCTAAAGGATACCGGTTGATAAGAGATCATCCAATTGATCAAGTCATTGGAGAACCATCAACGGGACTGGTAACTTGTTCTAAACTCAAAAATGTTTGTCAGTATGTAGCTTTCATATCTCAAGTAGAGCCTAAAAATATTAAGGAAGCCATAGAAGATGAGTTTTGGGTGATTGCCATGCAAGAGGAACTAAATCAATTTCTAAGGAATGATGTTTGGGATTTAGTTCCTAGACCTAGTGAACAATCCGTAATTGGGACTAAATGGGTTATAGAAACAAATTAGATGAAGATGGTTTAGTCATTAGAAACAAAGCTAGGTTAGTGGCCCAAGGGGATAATCAAGTGCAAGGAATATATTATAATGAAACTTATGCTCCCGTAGCTAGATTATAAGCAATTCGAATGCTTTTAGCTTATGCAAGTTTCAAAGGATTTAAACTTTTTCAAATGGATGTCAAAAGTGCATTTTTGAATTGTTTTATTGATGATGAAGTTTATGTTGAACAACCCCGCGGTTTTGTGCACAAGGCGGCTAGTTGTTACCGAAGCGGAGTAAATCACCGCGGCTAGTTGTTGTGCACAAGTCATTTGGATGAAGCAAACCCTTTTAGATTATAGACTTAGTTTTTCATGCATACCTACACATTGTGATAACACTAGTGCCATTAACTTAACCAAGAATCCGGTTTTACACTCTAGGACTAAACATATTGATCTAAGGCATCATTTTCTTAGAGACAATGTAGCTAAGGGTAATATATCCATAGAATTTGTATCCACCGATAAACAACTTGCCGACATATTTACAAAACCCTTGAATGAAGAGAGCTTTACAAACTTAAGGATGGAATTAGGGATTTGTAATTTGCCATATGCTTAAGTTTTCAAAATTTTCAAGCCTTTTGAAAAAAATAGTTTTTATATCGTATCATCACACTTATGTAATGCCTTATAGTGGAGCTTAGCGACTTATCAATGTCTGCCTTCAATAGGCTTACGTTGGTAGGAAGGACTATAGTGGTCAATGTTACGTGGTTTTTTGGTTTTCTCTGTTTTCTTGATGAAACTCATTGATAGTACCATGGTTCTTGCTCTTTTTGATTGATGTCAAATGGGGGAGAAAAGAGTTGGTCAAATTCGCTTTAATGATGCATATAGAGAGGGGGGTTATAAGTTTGATATGCATATTGATAGGGGGAGCATATGTTAATTTATACTTAAAATTGATAAATTTCATATTTTGTTTTTCATCATCAAAAAGGGGGAGATTGTTGGCCCAAGGGTTGCCCCTAGTCTTCGATCTCTATTTTGATGATAACAAACATGAAACTAATGCATTTGTGTAGTTTTGAGTTAATGTTGACTTTGCGATACGCATGCAAACTTCGTTCGGAGAAATATCAAAAAATGTGAAAATCAGCTCCGAGGATGATCGTATAGAAAATCTAGGGTTAGATATAGAAATCATGTAATATGACCCTAGGAGTATATCCCAAACTTGTTTGTAATGTAATCCAAGCTTAAACTCGGAAACGAAACCCGAAATCGGAGCTCACCGAAAAAGATCAGCAAGGAAAGGCTGATTCCCAGGTCATGTCGCAGAGTCAGTTGACCGAACCTGGCCTGGAATATATCAACAGAAAGGTTTGCGGTCACAGTAGCGATCGACCGGAGTGTGCCCAAAAGTGGCAGAAGGCTCCGGTTGCTCGGGCGGTCGATCAGTCGGTTGATCGACCTTTGACCGACCAAGCAACCAGGCGACATCAACGGGCAGAAGAATGCCCGTTGAGTGTCATAGCCGAGCGAGGGGTTATAAATACCCCTCACCTACCTTCTTTAAGTGCTCTTAACTATTCATTGAAGCTTTCTAAGAGAGATTTGTGCCTTCTAAGCTTGATTTCCACGTGCTTGCTTCACCGAACGTTCATCCAACCGAAGCGCTCTTCTCGCTTTGCCTCCGGCTTCAATTCGATCTCAACAACTTGAGGAGTTGGAGGAATTGAAGGCTTTGCAGGGAGCTCATTTGTGTGGTTTAATCTTTAGTTCCTTTTGTTGTTGTTTTACTTGTTATTAAACTCGATTCTTATTGTTAGCTCGGTAAGTGTGCTAGGTTAAACACCTTAGGGCTTCCTTTATAGACTTGTGTTTTGCCTAGGTGAATAGGTTTGAGGCATTTTCAAAGGGTTGTGAAGCGAGTCCTCAGTTGTATTCAAAGGGAAACACATTATCTATAAAGGAGTTGGTTAGAAATCCTTGGTGTGGAGCCAAGGTAAAGGAGTAGGAGGTTGGCCGAACCACTATAATTATTTACGTTTGTATTGCCTTGTTTGATTTCTACTACTTGCTATTCATACTTGTCAAAACATCTCATTTAGTAGCACTTAGTTTCATTTAGTAGCACTTAGTTTTGGTTTCATTTGGAATTGAATTAAAAGAAATCGAATTGAACGTAAAATTAACCCAACACTATTCACCCCCAATTATAGTGTGGGTATTTGAACAACAAGGCTCAGCAGAGTGTAGAGTCGGTTGCTCAGTTATAGAGCATTGCGGTCTGGAACACTATCAGGTGTTGGGCGGGGTCGTCCGTGTCGGTGTATGGCATCAGAGTGTTGGGCAACTTGCTACTCAGTGGAAGGGGGTTGTCATGATGTGGTCGACTAAGGGCCTCGTGTCAAGAGCGGGAACAACTTCGGCCTTTTAGGTTCAGGGGTCTCTGTTTTTCTCCGAGCGAGGAGAGTTGGTGGCTTCACAGTGGATCGGGCCTCATTTTTCTCGGCCGGGTGTTGTCTCCAGGTTATGGGTAGCTATCGTGGTTAGATGGAGGCTATCCACGAGATCGCGTTGGCGTCTTGCCTTGGGCTCTCAATTGTCTGATTTCAACTTCCAAGTCACCTATTCGATAATAAAAATCTTCAAGAGAGGGATGGGCCGGTACTGGAGCGTCGCTCCTCGCTGTTTCAACATTACCAGGTTGCAGTCGATCGCTGCCATTGGGTTGTGGTCGTTGATATGCAAGACAGTCGCTTGACTCTGGATTCCAGCCATTTGTGGGGAGGTAAGCTTTACTCGGCCCCACGATTGCCGCCAGATGTTCTTGCCTAAGAGTTGGGGTCTTTCGGTCCGGTCTGATGTATCTTTGTGTCTGGTTCAACACCCGCAGGGAGGGGGGATCTGTAAAAGACGTTCCGACGCCCAAGTTAGGGTTAACTGGGTGCGCCGCGTCTATATATATTGTTGGTGGAGATGATCATGCTACCCGGTAATCTTGCTAGGATTGTTGCCCATAATGGGTCGAGGCCAATTTCTGGGTGGGACTGCGTGGTTTGGTTTGGAGTGAATCGTGGGGCACTGTTGGGTCTAATTTGACCAGGCTCATTAGTTTGAGTCCAGTCCAATATATTATTATAGTTTGACTTGAGCTGATATTTTTTTGTATTACAATATATGATAGCTTCGAATTTATTATTGGAGATATCTAGAATTTTATAAAAGTTTGTTGGCCATTTAATAAATAGGTTGTTGGTAATCATACTTCTAATTATTTTACCAATCTTGATATGATTAAAATATATAAAAACTATGCATTTCATGGGTAATGTACTAATTTATTTGCAACTTAGAGCATTTTACATCATATTCACCTATCGAGAAGCTTACAACGTTTGCAATCACAAATAAATTGTGAATAGAATACAATGTGTAATTTACAGGGATAAACAAACAGACTAAAAAATTACTAGCCATATCATGTTTACGCAACCGGAGAAGTTAACAAATTATCTATAAAGGATAATAAATTTTAAAGACATCAAATATCTACATCTAGCTTTACATAACATAAAATCTAGATTAATTGTTTTGAAACATGGTTAGCGATGATTCTATGAGCTGCCTCAGTAAAGTGCAACCCATCCCAACTCACATAACTTGATGGATCACCGCACAATTTAGCTGTTTGCTGACCACAATCGACTTTGGAAATGTATTGATATAGCCCACCGTCTCTACAACATTGAACCAAAGTTGACTTAAAACCTACACCAATTCATCTCATAAAAAATTTAATTAAAGAACCAAAATAACTAAAGAATTTATTGAAAAACTATGTATAGTACTAGGTGCAAGGGATTATTATTTAGCATTAACTTGTAATACATATAAGAATTCAACTCACCAAATTGTATGGGATTTGCATATACAGCCATCAGAGCCTCGTAGTAATCAGCAAACAAAATCTTGTCTTGAGGATGAGCTATGCGAAACTCATGAAGCTTTCGCAATAGTATGAAATTATGATGTTTCACAAAATCATTTACCTTGTCGTTGCAGCCTGTTATAGGATCGATCTCAAAAGACTTTTCTTCTTTAAGCACATTTTGATGGCTCACAAAATCATTCTCCTCGTTGAAGTCAGTTATAGGACTAGGTAGTGCATCTCTACCCTCGGGATAAAAGTCCGTGTTGTATAAAGGCGTACATCCCAATGGAAAAATTCCTATAACCATTATTGTCTTTGCCCTATATTGGATGAAATCCTATGCAAGAATAAAATATAAGGAGTATTAATATATTTATTTAACATCATATATAAGTATATAAATAGGTGGAGTAATAATGTATATACATTCACTACCAATCCAATTGTATCCACTACTTAGGGGACATAAGGTCGTAGAAGATCTCTATCTTTTTGGCCACCTAATAGAAGGTGTAGGTAACTATAGTCGTTCACCCCCAACTCGCCAACTAGGAATAGTGTTGTGTTGCTTGAGATGTTAACGTGAGTATCTGTCAAATTTACATATATAATGAAATGGTTAAATAGGTTTAATCGAACATTGATTCTCTTATAGGGATAATAGAAAGAAGTTAACTAATAGGGAGCATGAAACATACTATTTGTCAACAAGCACGAGCTTGAGAATTCATGGAACCATTGAAGCTCTTTGCTCAAGGAGTCCAACTCAAGCGAATCATTATAGCCCATATGCCTAAAGAAGTCAGTGTTGAGTGCCCTAGCTCCCCCTAGTGCAAAGTTAACACCATGTTCAAAGCCCTCGCAGCTATTTTTGCTAGGATAGTATGGTGGCACAAGCGGCAACCCTAGCTCTTGTGCTATATATGATACAAATGCATTAGTTCATGCATGCAAACCAAATGTCAAATTTATACAATAGGCTTAATTATATTTATAACATATAAAGAGAAAATTATATGTGAAGTGATGTGAGAGAGACCAATGAAATCGATAACAAGTCTTCGATCAGAGGTGCGACCGCTGGGATGATGGAAATACGTTTGACCCAATGGAAGAGGCATTAGTCTCTTTCTCGACCATACATGGAGAATATGTTTCCAGTGTCCGTGAGAGAGTCACCAAAACTGACAATGGCAGAGTATCCGTAGTCACTCTTAGTCTCTATACATAAGATTAATGGTATGAAGATGTTGAAAGCAATTAGAGCAATGTAGTACATAGTGAAGCTTTGAGGGGATCAAAGGAGTTGAAGAGATGGAACACGCCATGTTGGTGATTAATTTAATTTGTCCTAGTGAATTTTACCGACACATATATATACTAATTTTGTCACTATCTAGAAATTTTTCTGAGCAATCAATAATTTGGCTTATGAACAAATGTGAGTTGGCACCTTGTTATAGGCTTGCAGCTAGGTAGTTTGTTATATCATTCCTAATTATACTTAAAAAGGTTTTTACTTTTATATATTTAATCTTTTTATTAGCTCGCTTGTTTACTATTGACAAATAATGAAGTTTCTTAGGTTAGTCTTAAAGGATTCTTGAGGTCTTTAGGAAGGTATTCGCATTTGTATATATAAGAGTATTCGTCGAACATTGAAGGGGTTCCAATGAAGTTTAGTCAACTAACCGTCGATCAGATTTTAGCTAAAAAGCTGCTGAAAACTATTGACACTAGTTTGGACGAAGTTCGATTGAAATCGGCTTGGTTGCCCTCGGTCGTAACTAATAGTGCCTAGTTTTTCCAATTTGTGACATTGTGACTATGACATTCCTACACACAAAATTAATCTAGTGAGAATATCCAAAGTGTTCTCAGCGCGCACAAATAAGATAGTGACATAAGTAACATTGCAACAGACTGTGCGGAAGCAAGATCATGCTTGTAGCTAATTGAGCATAGAAAAGGTTTACATAACTAGGTATAAAAATACATCAATATCATAGGTACACATCAAAAATGCCCACACGGACGTGTGATGTGCTAACTAAAAGGACCTAAGTATCTACTGGGCTGGAGGACGTGGACACAAATCATGACTGGTATTTGAAACGGGAAGAGTAAAAGAGTGAGTCACACAGACCTAGTGAGAGATAGTATATTTATGACAAGAATGGGACAAGCTCAAGCACAAGTTTTTCATCAAATAACACTTAAAATAAATGCTTTCAAAGTGAAGAAGAAAATGAGTAAATTTCGTAAATCCCTACAAACATAATATTGTAATACTCGTGTTAATTTTTATTTAATTTTGATTTCAGTGGGAAAATCGGGATGCGCGTCGGAGGTGGAGGTAATGAAATTGATACTTAGGTTACTTGAGGCGTGTCGTGTCTGTATTTATTGCAGCTGGGGGCGATGACGCCGCCCGGTAATCTCATTGGGATATTGTTCGAAATGGGTCGAGGTTGATTCCTAGAGGTGTTGGGCTTCTAAAGGCGAATTGTCATACCCCAAATCCGGCATGAGCAGCCAGAGAACCACAAGTACCCCGAAGCCTAACCCATCCAAACCATAGACGCAACTATAAGACCCAAACATTTTATAAAACCATTTGATTGCTGAAAACATAAACAAGATATGTCTAAATTCTTCAACCAACTAGTTAAATATTCAAATTCTCAAACCCTTAAAGAATAAAGTTTTTTAAAACATTAATAAACTCCTTAACATAAAAATACGAAAATAAAATCTACCTCAAGTCCACATGACTCAAATAAACAAATAAAAGAAAAATAATGAATCTAAGACTCGGGTATCCACCCCGACCACGACATGTCATGAGATTCGTTGTCCCTGCTGCCACCAGCTGCGCTACTACATCCTAGTACCTCTTTAATCACGCTCAGGTGCTGAAAAAGACAACATAATAGAGCATAAGTCCAACTAGGACTTAGTGAGCGGATCAGTCCTCAAACCACCACATCCATCAATATTGAATCCAGTATAAAAACAAGCATGTAATGGTAAAAGCATTACTTATAAGAACAATTATCAACATGCATAATCTCTCTCTTGTACATCATATAACAACCAACAATAGATATGTTAACCAAGTATAAAATACATGTCCAACGCTTCAACACATAAGCATGCAAGCCTACACGAACCCGTCGGTCCCACATAGCCACATAGGGTAAGTAGTCGGTGTGGCCTTCAAACTACCACCCAGCCCAGGACCGTCTCTTTGGGGCATACCCATCCCTCACCGGAACGGGCTCTTCCGAACCATCTCTTCTAGGCATACGTTCTCCTCACTGATCGGGATTTCGGACCGTCTCTTTGGAGCATGATCTCCCCTCACCGGCTGAAACTTCTAGAGTAGTACCCAACACCGTCTCTTTAGGGCATACCCTCCCCTCACCAGTGGGGCTTCGGGGATCATGCATCAAGCAGAGCACACACACACAAACATAGCATACAAAGGAGAATAATAACAGGTATATCAGAAATATGCTATGGTCATACCTCGACCGCTCCATGTCCTCATGCCATACATCACATCTCACATGTCTATAAGCAATAATGTTCATGCCACATAATTATTAAACATAATACTCGCAGGACATGAATATACTTATCATCATATCCATGCAACACATAAAACATGTCATAAGGAACTAAGTATATCTCAACCCGCATAACATTACAAGCGCATGACATAGGCATGTATCAACATAATAGAACATGTAAACAATAACAATATTAAGCATGAAGAATCATTATGCAAGGTATTAAAACATAGCGAGCACACATGATAGTAGACTAAGCCCCTTGTGACCCCTAACCGGACCTCATAGGGTCGGTCTACCCCTTACACGAGCGCTTTAAAAGAAATGGGGGTTCGGCACCTACAAGTCCTCCATGGCGTCGTCTCAACACAATGTTCATCCTAAGGGCCCGTTTGGTTTGCAAACTGCCTGTCACAGGACACCAGAAAAGGACAAGGACAGAACACCAGGTGTCCTGAGACAGCAGTTATACCATGTTTGTTTCGTCAAGTACAAGACATGCCAGTCCCATCCTGTGTTTGGTTCGTTAAAACACAGTCCTATACAAGACAATATGACCAAAATACCCTTGCATATTTTTAATGCTCAAATTCAATTTTATACATAAAAATCTTATACATAAAATACTTATGCAATTGATCTTTATCACATGCTCACAACGAGGTGTGTATGAGTGAAAACACATTTTCTCTAACAAATAAAAAAAATGATTGAATGGTGAACCATACACTACCCGTATCAATTGGAATGGGATCATTATGCGTTAAATACTTATACAAGGTAAGTTGAGTCCGTCTTTCACAAGAAATTATGACAATGATTATCAAAATGACAATTTCAAAGAGAATGTCCACCAGGAATCTCCAATGGAAAATGCAAGGTAGCCTGCAAATGTTAACAATATATTATTGCACAAGAATATAAACAATGTGATAAATAATCTCCTTGGAGATTGTCAATGAAAATTTCTACTACAGGGTTAATGGCATTACATTATGCAAGAGCGGATCATGCTCCCGAAGCTCTAAAATATCCACCACAAACTTTGCTTTGTAGGTTTTTGCCATCTTGCCCATCTTCATAAACAAAAAAATACAAAAATTGGATCCAAACTTCAAGTGTGTATTGGATTAGGAATGATGTTTAAAGGCCATCAATGTCAAGTGCATAAAGAAGACTATGGAATTAGGCATTCGAAATTAGCTTTCTGCATACAAAATTAGTAGCAGAACTATAGTACAAAAGATGCATGTTTAGCATGCATGACACTCTAACAATATTTGGCAGCATTAGCATTGCAGAATTCAACAACTTGAAAATTGTTCATGTTTGGAGTGCCACTTTTAGTAATTAGCTCGGTATGAACTTCAAAAGCTAAATTTGAGTTGGCTACTTAATGGAGGCCAGGACATATAAAGGTCTATACTATAGATAAGCCTAGCTACAAGAATTGACCCTTCCATTTTATAAGATCATCAAACAATTGCTTCCATGTCTACAGATTAGCTTGTGAAATTAAAAGATAATTGAGGATTTTAGTATGACAGTGGAAAAAGAGATTTCTAAATATCAAGGAACAAATAAAATGTGTATGTTCAAAAGATTTCTATTGAAAAAATGACAAATACATGGATTGTTTCTCATAGAACTACAACCATTTGATTGGACAATTGTTAGTTAACAATGGCAGAGTAACAAATGAAGCTATAATATGAACTTGAGATTTATCAACAAAGAATTATTTTCACCAATATATTTATTAAAGAACCAACATGCCTACAAACTAACAAGTAATAAGCCAATCAATTAGTCACTTCATTTGCTGCCCTCACGCAAACCTGTTGCAGCAGTAGCTGGAGGACGAGCTACGATTGTTCTCGTGGCATCCTCACGCCGCCCTTCACGCTCATGAAGAAGAGATCTGCCACCCGGCGAGGTTGTCGAGGTGGAGCTCCTCGGTCCAGGAAGTCGTTCTCTTTCTTCGGTTCTTGGGCTTGTGGAGAAGTTGTTCCTCCACCTTCTCCCGCCAGCCGACGCCACTGGCCCTGCTCTCCTGCATCTCATTCCTTAGTTGCCTCCTATCACTAGCACTCAGCACATCAACGGAGCCGCTGCTGTCGGAGCAGGAGACGGAGGAGGAGTCCGCCAACTCTGACGGGGCAAGGGAGTAGCGCATGAATTTGACATTGGCGAATGAGAGGGAGAAGGACTCGAGAAGAGGGGTTGGGGAAGGAGAAGGGATGCGCAGTTGAAGTCCCACACCTCATTAGGAGTAGTCGGGGGTATTGTCGATTTTTGGCGCTCGTGTCCTTCGCCTTATTTCGGTGTATCGAGAAATTTCTAAATCTTATCCCGGACTCAAAAGAAATCCATTCCCAGAGCCATTTTAGCAAACCAAATAGGGGACACGGGCCGGTGTCCTGTCCAGTCCCCCATTTTTTAGCAAACCAAATGGGCCCTAAGGTTCCTATGTCTCTAAGTGTACCTAGGTCCCTTACTTTTCCTAAATATAGGTCTCTACACTTATGCAAACCCTAATGACATATGAGAATCTCCTTAATGTGTAGTCCCTATGTTTAAACATGTCTCAGTAACATCTATATAATTTATTGGGGCCGGCCAACCCTTAGAGTTCTTAGGGAACCTCCTAGGAGGGGGTGGCACACCCTAAAGCCTCAAGCTTTCTCTTCTATTAAGAACCAAGAACCAACAAGATCAAAGAACTACTATCAAGAAGCCAAGAAACCATCAAGATCAAGGAAGAAGGGGGAGACGGCTCCTCTAATTTCACCATGTAGCATGCGGCCAAGCCCCAAAATTCGAACCAACGATTCACGACGACAAAGCAAGAATCCATTAACCTATTGCTCGAATTCAACGAGAAAATCTATACAAAAATCCGAGAAAACCCCTATCATAGGGGCGGCGGCAAGATGAAGGAGATGGGGGAAAGATGGCTATTTCCACTCACCTTTTTGGATGAAACGGAGAGGAAGAATAACCTAGAGACATTCCCACGATCAACGTCGATGAACTTGTGGATTTCGACTTCCAATTAGCTCCCTCCCTACTCGGCGTCGCCCCTCTCTTTCTCTCTCATATTGCCTCCGGTGGCGTGTAGCTAACCCTCTAGCTGTACACCCCAGGTGGGTTTTTATGGGGTCTAATTGGGCCCCAAATGACCAAAATGCCCCCCTTAAGTGATTCGACTTATAATATGTGTATCTAACTCGTTCTAAATTAGATTCAAGTTCCAATTGAACCGCTAGACTCGAATCAAGGTCCTCTATCATCCTAGTATGATAAATTATAGAGAACTTATAAATAAATTTTTTCATAAATTTTTCAACGTCGATTGCTTAACCGAAATTAATCCCGAAATTTTCCGCTAGCCCGCGCTAACTTGAGCCTATGATCCCCTGTTGAAGGACAAAATATAATTACTAAAATTTTGGTCATAACAATCCTCCCCCCTTAAAGAAAATTCATCCTTGAATTTTGAGGTGGAGAAAAAGAAACTCACCTCTGTATCAAAGAGATATGGGTATTTTTCTCTCACGTCCCACTCGACCTCCCAAGTGGCCTCCTGCCCCGAATGGTGCTCCCAACGAACTTTCACCAAGGGAACCACCTTGGACCTCAGTTTCCTTATCTGCCTGTCTATGATCTCAACGAGCTTTTCTTCATAAGAAATGACCAAATTGACCTCCACTACACTAACTGAAAGGAATAGTGCCCTTGAGCCAATCACATGTTGATATGTTTAGGGACTATTCAAGGGTAATCAACTTAATGAGATAACTTTTTCAACATATACTGCATCTTTATTCATAAAGACTGTGATGAACCACATGAACTCGGGCAAATGATTATGAGGTCATTATGAGATTATGCCAGTGAGACTTGGAATCCAAATGCCCATGTTCTAAATGTTCCTAGTTGTAGCATCACCAATTAGGGGATCGATGATTCTGGATAGACTAGTGCACTCGGTATATGCCCCATACGACAAGGGGTAGCTGATCTCACAGTTACCTATGAGTCATCATTAATGTACAAGTGCAGGTGCTCATTAGGGAATGACTTCACTGAACGGACCTACACGAGGAACACATAATGGAATCCTTACGTGAGTGCCGATATGATGTTCCTCGGGTGATAGTAGGTGCAAGCAGTCCTTTGACTTGAGATTGTCATGGTTACCTTGTGAGTGTCGACCCATTACTTTGGACTTATCCTCACGTGGCCTTCAATGTCATGTGCCGGATACCTCTAGGCATGGGAAAGCACCCATGGAGGTATGTGAGCAACCAATATAGAACCAGTTACTCCTAATGAGATGAGATAGTGTCATATGTGTCCCCACAAGTGTCGACTCAACAATATACAAAGTTGAAACTGCTTGTTCTCCCCCTTTGTGGCACAATAAGCCAAATGAGTAGAACAAGATAGTGTAAAGTTCAGTTAGAACCTTCAGATGAATCAGAGAAACTTCCAGAAGAAGAGGAGGCAGGTCCTGCAGAAGCTGTAGTAAAGAACTTTACAACTTTCTTTTCAATTGTAATTACCTGTAGTTTAAGCTTGGCCAACTATTCAAAATTTCTTTCTTAGTAGTGAATGTGGTGGCAGAACCAGATCTAGGTGCAGTCTTCTCTATAGATCTTGGACTTAGCAAATTTCTTCCTAAAGAACTAACCCTCTTGAAAATTTTATTATGAATCTTTAGAGATGTGCCCAAGGGTTCCAGAGTTTCATCAGATGAGCATTTAAATCCCTATTTCTCTAGTGTTCCATATATCAAGTTTGGAAAAATTAAAAACATTCTAAATTTAGAGAGAAGCCTGCTCCTAACTGAGATAATTTGCTCAGAAATAAGACTGCCAAAGTTGAATGGAATTCCATTTGAGATCTTATAAAGTAACATTACCATTTCCTTACTTAGAAAAGTAATGTGAGAAGTATGAATCCTGTAATTTCTAGCAATGAGGAACAAGACTGCATAAAAAGTGTTCAAGGAAGAGGACCTAATGTCATGGCTTCCGGTCCAACAAAGAACATCACCATTTGAAACCTCTTTTCCAACAATATTCAAAAATTCATCAGTTTCATTAGATTCAACAGTAGAAGGAGTAAACTCAGAGAAGCCAATAAAATCATTAATCACAGCTGGACTAAAACTATACCAATAGCCTCTAAGAAACAATTCATGATAATGGTTGCTATCAGGATTTGAAATATCATCAGACAAATTGCAATAGAACTCTAGTATAGGCTGCTTGCAAAAAGGTCTAACTTTCTTATAAAAACTAGACAAGTGTCTCTTTTCAAGATCATCAAGGACTGGTGTACACTTTAAAGAGACTTATTTTAAATCAAGAATTCTTTGAGAAATAATACCACTTTTTTCTTCATTCGGTCGATCGACTGATCGACTGAACATAGGTTAAGAATATATCTTTGAGTTTTCTTCTTGCGCGCTTCGCTTCTGAGTTCCGTTCCCAAGTTTTGACTTGGATAACATTACAATTAGGCTTAGGATATATTTCTAGATACATATTACATGAATTATATTTCTAACTCTAAATTTTCTACTCAATTGACAATGTAGCCATTTTTGTCGATTTTTAGTATTTCTCCGAACAAAGTTCGCGCACGTATCGAAGCCTCAACCTTTAACTCAAGCACTTGATAAACTCATTAGAATAAGTTTGTTATCATCAAAATCAAGATAGTGACCAAGGTCGAAACCTTAGGCCAACAATCTTTCCCTTTTTTATGATGACAAAGTTCTCTATAAATGCATTAAGATATGTATCAACAAGTATAGCATTTCATAAAGTGAATGTATAATGCTCCCCCTAACTATATGCATGTCTATGTCTAGATTCTTCTCCCCCTTTTGACATCAATCAAAAAGGGCCTAACTTAAGCACTTCTAGACTTCCCTTAAGTTACACAATGACAAGATTTAAGCATGCATCTTATCAAGGATGCTTTGAAATAATAAACACAAAGATAACACAAGCATCAAGAAATGTCAAGAGGGTTATACACAATCAATTATTTTATATCCGAAAGTCATTTACTCGCTAAAGACTATGTTTCCAATCTTTTATAAAGATGTATCCAAAATCATATAAAATCGAATTCTCATTGAACCTTTTTGCAACATTTTCAATGAAAACTAGATTTTTCAAGCAAAGTGCAGAAACAAGAATTTTTCAAAAATTAATTTTCTATAATTTTTTAATAAATCGTTGAAATTTCAGATTTCATATTTTATCGACAAATACTCATTTTTCATAATAATTTATAATTTTGATCAAAATTGTATGTGACTAAGATATGATCATTTTAATCATGAATACAAAGTTTGAATTACTTGAAAGAGTTCCAAATATTACTCAAATGTCTTGGCACAATTTCAATCAAGAATTAACATGATATATCAAGAAATTGTCTACAAATCATTTTCCTAAATACTCTTGAATTTACATATAGACACAAAAGTACTTTATCATGAGCGAGGTGCAAGAGTTTCTACATGCTTTATGAGGTATCATTCTACATGGTGCAAAGGTGAATGACCACCTCATAGAATTTTTAAGTATTTAGCATGTGTCGCATCCTAATCAATGCTCAACTTTCAAGTAATTGAATCATAAATAGCACAATAGACATTTTCTTACTTAGCAAGTTCATAAACTAGATAGCAAAGGAAAATCAAGTTTGTTTCTCAAAAGTCAAGTTTTGCTAACTAGTGGGGATTCATTTTTCAAAATACAACCAAAATTGAAATCAAAATGAATCAAGGATATCTCAAGAAGCGAAAATATTTTAAAATCAAGTTCTCAAACCCTTCCTAAGGTTGAAAACCAACATGACCACAATTAGCCAAGGTTTTTAAACCAAAGGTTGCATAGACCCATTATAGGTCACAAATGGCCTCCAAGGAGACCGAAAATAAAATGAAACATTCAAATTCAAACTTGATACTACAAATATATTAATCAAAGATATACACATGTTGAATCAAGTATCAAGTGACTACTAAATAGAGTACATTCATAAGTCATCAAACCCCAATAGTAATGTAGGCAAGAGAATAGTTATGAATTGATACCGATCACATTTGTTGCGAAGTTGCAATTGAATTTATTCATCTTTCTTTAATTCGAAAGCAACTTCAAGACATCAATGTGTCTTCATTTGAGTGTAGTGTCTCCCCCTACATTTAAGCATGTAAACTTTGGTACCCGAATTTCTTTTGGTCCTTGGGGGTTAGAAACTTTTGTAACCCAAAGTGACCTAACCATGTGTCCATACATGCCACAACATAGACAATGAACCTTAAATCTAGTAGATGCATGAGGATGGACATGAAGGTGTGGGTGAGCATGGGAAGATGCTTTAAAAGATTTTGCATGAGAGGCATGGTGATGCATATTTTTAATTTTATCATTTAATGAAAGCAACTAATTCTTTAATGATAGCATGCCAACACTCGAATTTTTAATTTGTAAGCGTAATGAGACATTTTCTATTCTCAATGAGTCATTCAAACTTTGTAGATCTACATTTTTCTTTTCTAATAAACTTTTATCATTTTCCAAGCATTCAACTTTTCTTTTTAAGTCATTACAGGAAAGCAAAAAATCATCATTTTCATGTTCTAATAACTTATTTTCCTTTCTAAGTTCCTTAAATCTCTTTCTAATAACATTAAATTCTTCATACATATATATGCTCAATTTCATTTTCTAATTCTATATGAGTAAAAATATTTTCACCTATAGTAATAGTGGGTACCTCATTGTCCTTTGTCATGAACCAAAGGTTTGCATTCTCCCTTGAGCTTTCTTCCCCACTTGAAGGTGATGATGACTCGCTTTCATCCCAAGTAGCCATTACTGCTTTCTTCTTCATCCTATTTCTTTTATCTTTCTTTGAGGATGATGAGGAGGTGAGATTGGTCTTAGGACAATCGCTCTCCAAGTGTCCGGGCTTGTTGCATTAGAAGCACATGATTCTATTTTTGCCCTTCTTCTTCTTGAGAGACTTTCCCATTAGTTCCATCAACATCCGACCAAGGTGAACCATAATCGTGGTACTCGGATTCTTCATTCTCCAATAATGATGATGTTGATGATGATGAAGTCCTATCACCAAATGATGCTTTTAAGGCAATGTTCTTGCCTTTGGGGGCATCTTCCTCCTTTTTTGCCTTCATATGGATCTCATGGGTCATGAGGGATCCAATGAGTTCGATGAGATTCATGGTGCCAAGATTCTTGGCCTCCATGATGGGAACCACCTTTGGCTCCCATGCTTTGGGAAGTGATCGAAGAAGCTTCCTCACTTTTTCTTCCTTTTGTATATCCCTTCTAAGAATAGTTAAAACATTTACAATATTTTGAAAACGGACATACATTTGATCTAGTTTCTCATGAGTATGCATTTTAAAGAGATCATAGTCATGCATAAGCAATTTTATTTTGGACTCTTTAACTTGGGAAGTTCCCTCATGAGTAGTTTCTAAAACATGCCAAATATCAAAAGCAGATTTACAACATGATATTCTATTGAATTCATTTATGGATAAACCACAATGTAATCCATTCATTGCTTTGGCATCTGAATTAAACAATTTGATCGCTTCTTGAGACCAATCATCCAAGCTCTTGGAGGGTAGCTCATAATTAATATGAATAGTCCTCCAAGCATCTAAGCCTAGCTAGGGATTGCAAGAAAATACCCACCCTAGTTAATAGGGATAATTGTTCCATCAAAAAGAGGAGGTGCATGAGTTGAAAACCCTTGACCTAGTGTGATACTAGAATCCATAAGTTTAGCTTAGATGGTTGAACCTAAGCCTACAACCTTGCTCTGATACCAAATATTGTTCAAATACCCACACTAGAAGGGGAGGGGGCTAAATAGTGTTGGGTTAATTTTAACTTCAATTCAATTTCTTTTAAATCAATTCCAACTTCAACCCAAATTAAGTGTGACTAAATGATATGCGATAGCGAGTATGAAAGGCAACTATAAGAAATAAAAATAAGGCAATGCAAAGTCGAAAGATTATAGTGGTTTGGCCAATCGCCTACTCCACTACCTTGGCTCCACACCAAGGATTTCTAGCCAATCATTTATAGACAATGTCTTTCCCTTTGAATACAACCGAGGACTCGCTTCTCAACCCTTTGAGAATAAACCTATTCACCTGGCATAACATAATTCTACAAAGGAAACTCTAAGGTGCTTAACCTAGCACACCTAGCAAGCTAACAATGGAAACCTAGTTTAGTAACAATGAAAATAAAAACAAAGGAGCTAAGAATTAAACCACACAACAGAGCTCCCTTGGAAGCCTCCAAAGCCTTCAACTCGTCAAGATGTAGAGCTTAAAATGAAGCCGGAGTTGAGGCGGAAAAAATACTTCAAGTAGATGAGCGGTCGTCGAAGCTTGCGCGATGAAATCCACATAGGAAGGCTCAAAAACACTCTTAGAGATCTTCAATGGATGGTTAAGAGTCTTTTAGAAAGCTGGTAAGGGGTATTTATAACCCCTCACTCGGAAGCTCCACCCATCAGGCATTTTTTAGCCCATTGGGGATACCCGATCGCTTGCCAGTCGATCGATCAACCAATTGACCGCCGAGCGACTGAAAGCATTCTTCCAATTTTGGGCATCTATCAGTCGACCGAATACCCTTCTGCCATTTTTTGGTTCATTCGGTCGACCGAACTTGGGCTGAGACTGTTTCTTCAAGTGTTCTTCTTGCGCGCTTGGCTTTCAGGTTTCGTTACCAAATTTTGACTTGGATAACATTATAATTAGGCTTGGGATATATTCCTAGCGACATATTACATGAATTCTATTTCTAACTCTAGATTTTCTACTCGATCGACGACAGAGTCATTTTTTCTGATTTTTGGTATTTCTCCAAATGTAGTTCGCGCTCGTATCGAAGCCTCAACCTGAACTCAAACACTTGATAAACTCATTAGAATAAGTTTGTTATTATCAAAATCAAGATGGTGACCAAGGTTGAAAACCTTAGGCCAACAGAGGGGTTGGTTAATTAGTTCTTCATCTTCTTGGAGTTGTTTAAGGACTTGATTCTTTAGAGGCTTCTTGAAGAGAAAGGCTCCAAAGAACTCCTCCTCTCCATTGGTGGCCGGCCATCTACATCCTCCTTCCTCGGTTTTCGTGAAGCCAAATTGAAGGTGTTCCCTTCTTGGGTGTGCCGCAATCTTCATCTTCTTGGAGGAGTCCAAGAGGACAGCGAGGTATCTTCACCTCTTATCTTTCGTTCTGATGTTTTCTCACTCTCTCTCCTTCCCTCTTTGGTTCCCGGTTCTTGGTGAAAGGTCGTCTTGCCTTGGTGGATTTCGGGATTGAGAAAGCTTCTCCATTGAGCCACAACGAGCCCCAGTGTTCGCTGCCTCTATTGTTGCGAGGTGCTTGGTGTGCACTATCGTTGGAGGACGTGCACGTGTGCGTCTCAAGACTGGGATATGATCAGCCATACCAACCGCGGTTTGAGATATATCTTCTTCTTCTTCTCTGATGTTGAATTCCTTAACATTGCTAAAGTAGAACGTTGTTTTCAAGATGGTTTAAATTTTTTAAATTGCTATTTCTGCAGTGTTTCTTATTTCCATGCCAACAGTGGTACCAGAGCCACCTTCAGCAAATTTTTGGAATTTTTATTTCGTATTTTGGTCATGTTTACGATCGTTCGCTCCCTGAACGTCATGTTGCCCGGTTTTGGTTTTCGGAGGTTTTTGAGTCATTTTCTGGGCTTCACGGTTCATGCGATGAATCGTGATGGAAGCCTAGTGTCCATATTGATTTTGGACCGAATTTAAACTCAAAAATTCTATGGGTCCACGGTTGAACATCCCCGAGAACTCAAAAATTTGCATGTGTTGTTTGAACTATTTTGGGTGGAAACGTGATCGGATTTGCGTGTTTTCGGATTTTGTTTTTTCCTTTCCTTTTATTAATAGTTAAGATGCATGAAAGGATGATTATCGATGAACCCTATGTGCTTGTGACTGTGTGTAAAACATGGTTGTGATGATTGCTTGTAAATTTATGAAATTTCAGCATTGTAATTTTTAAATAGGGCCTGTGTACCCCTGCCTTCCTCTTAAAAATTCTAATTGTAATTCACTTTTCCCTCCCCTTAACCCTATGTGCTAATAGACAAGTTGCACATCATATGGCACATATTCTTTTTGTGTATCTGTTATCGGCTTGAACATGACTTACCCTGTTGAACCACACTCAAGGGTGGTTTTTTTCTCTCTAGGGCAAACGAACGATGGGTCCAACTCAACTAGGGCTCATTGGTTTGATGTGCACACGCCGATAATATTGAGTCCGAATGGCTAAGATATTAAGAATATCGGTCACGCCTTCCATCGTTATGACGGACAAGTGTGTCTAGTGTCACAACGGGTTTGTTGTGCACACACAAGGCCTTTTGTGCTTATAGATACATTACACCTCATATGACACATATCCCTCTTGTGTCTCTTCTACCAGATTGATCATGACTTACCTTGTTGAGCTACACTCAAGGGTGGTTGTTTTCTTGCTAGGGCATATGAACGATGGGTCTGACTCAACTAGGGCTCCTTGGTTTGTTGTGCACACACAAGGCCCTGGTTGCCCTAAAGGCAAAAACATATGGAAGTCACATAGTGATGTGATCGGTAAAAAGTTACCTACCCATGGACCGATTACCTACCCATGGACCGATTAGGTTTTGTCGTGTTACATACAAGACCTGAGTAGGAGAAGTGTCACACCCCAACTTACGGTCGCGTGACCGGCCAGGGTCCATGTCCTACCCTGAAGCCTACTACATACACTGACTAATAGAAACATAAACACATAATGAAAACAACGATGCAGCTTTATTCAAATCTTTAAAGAAGGTTCACAATTTTACTTTAAAACATGAAAAGTTTCGAAACATCAATCACCATAGGAAACAACTGAAGTTTAAAACCAAGTACATGTTTTTGAATAGACAATCTCAGACAATCACCACAGACAATCACCATAAGAAAGAACTACCCTAGACCTCTAGACTATAACTAGTGGACACTGCTATGAGATCTACGCCACCTTTGTACCTTGTTTCTATCCTACCCTAACCAAGCCATTGATCAATTCACCCAACCCTTGCTCGGCCGAACCATGGACAAGAGGTCCCTTTTTGTTTGGCCGAGCCTACAAAGCTTAAAGAGGTTTACTATACATCAATTTCAGCAATTAAACTATACATCCACTCGACTTAGGTTCAAAATTGATCAAAAAGGGGTTTACTTCCGTCGAGGGAATTAGGGAAAATTTTGGCATAACCTTTCCCCTTTACCCTCTACTCGACAGCCTCTAAAATCTCAAGATCCGAAGAAGACTGCGGTAGATCCGACAGAACAATAATTAAAATAGCGATACAAGATCAATCTACCAAGAAACGATGAAAACTCGCGAGTAAAACTTCTCCGAACAGTCCTAGGGGTTCGGCCACACGCCTCCCCCAATCCACAAGGGGAAAACAACCACTCACCTTGCTTAAGGAAGAAGAAGGGATGGTCGTTGGCGATCTTGAACCTTCGGACGACGACACGATCTCCGGCACCGACCAAGATCTCCTCCTCCCTCTCTCTTGCTCGGGTTGCGTGCGGCTCCAAGATGAGCTGCACGGCTCATGATGAGGGATTTTATTCCCTCATCCGCTAATGACCCATATGCCCCTCTAAATGACTTAGCCTCTAGTCGACTCGATTCGAGTCCGATTCAGGCTCCAATTCGATCCGCATACACTATTTAAACTCGACTCAATATATAGGACATCTAATGCTGAATAAGGAAATAACCATCTACCAATTTAAACTTCATAAGCCGAGTTATACCTTTTCTACTCGAGGCGATTCCGTGGCTCGGCTCGACTAACACCTAATTTTGGTACGCTGCACCAAAAATAGATTTTTATATTAGGAAAGTTTCGGGTCTTACAACCTTCCCCCTCAAAGGAAATTTGTCCTCGAATTTAGATGAATTACAAAGACTTACCGATTCTCCGAACAAGGAAGGGTAGCGTACTCTGATGTCTCGCTCTACCTCCCAAGTGGATTATTGTCTGGAGTGGTGCTCCCATCTAAATTTCACCAAGGAAATTTCCTTGGACCTTAGCCTCCTGATCTGTCGGTCAAGTATCTCTACTGGCCTCTCCTCATACGAGACCGTCGTGCCCACCTCAACTACAGTCGGCTCGATCAGGTGGGACTCATCCCTCACATATCTCCGAAGCATGGACACATGAAAAACTGGGTGAACTCTGCTCAGGCTAGGAGGCAAAGCCAATTCGTAAGCTACCGTGCCTCTCCGCTTGAGAATAGGGAAAGGCCCAATGAACCTAGGGCTCAACTTTCCCTTCTTCCCAAACCGGACTACCCCTTTCATGGGGGAAACCTTCAGGAAGACCAAGTCGGCCTCAGCGAACTCTAACTCTCTGCCCTTCTATCGACATACATTTTTTGACAATTCTGGGCCGCCAGCAATCTTTATTTTATAATTTTCACCTTCTTTACCACTTCCCCAACCAGATCAGGAACCACCATGAGTGACTCTCCAACCTCAAACCAGCCCATAGGAGACCTGCAACGCCGCCCATACAAGCCCTCGAAAGGAGCCATGCCAATGCTACTATGATAGCTATTGTTCTAGGGGAACTCGATCAATGGCAGGTGCTCCTCCCAACCATCGGCCATATCCAGGACACATGCCCTCAGCATATCCTCCAAGGTTTGGATGGTCCTCTCTGACTGTCCGTCTGTCTGTAGATGGAAAGTCGTGCTGAAACACACTTGAGTACCCAAGGCCTCTTGGAAGGATTGCCAGAACCGAGTCGTGAATTGGGTACCTCAATCTAATATGATCATCATTGGGGTACCATGATAAGCCACTATCTTGTCTAAAAATAGTCTGGCGTACTGCTTCATAAAAAAGGTAGTTCTTACTGGTATGAAGTGTGCGGGCTTGGTTAACTTATCCACTACCACCCAAATGGAGTCAAAGCTACCTTTTGACTTAGGCAACCCGATCACTAGATCCATGGTGATTTTCTCTCACTTCCACTCAGGCACCTCGAGGTTCTGCAGCAGCCCCGCGGGCTTCAGGTGTTCGGCCTTCACCTGCTGGCAAACCAGACATTTGGATACAAACTCTGCTACCTTTCTTTTCATGCCCTTCCACCAGTAGTGCTACCTTAAATCTCGGTATATTTTGGTGGCTCTCGTATTCATCGTATAAGTGGAATGATGACCCAGCTCCAGGACTTGCCTGCGCACCTCTGCCCTATCCGACACCACGATTCAGTCTTTGAACCTTAGCACCCCCTCTGAGTCCAACCTGAATCCATTCTCTGCATCACCTCTCTGCACCAAGTCCTTCGTCGGCGCACAAAAGGCGTCCTCTCCCTGCGCGAAACGTAACATATCCACCAGTGTGGATTGTACCCGCAGGTGTGCCACCAAGGTACCTAAAGCTGACATAGTTAGGGTTGCACCCCCATCTATGCATAGCGCCATATCTCGAGCTAAAGGCCTTCACTTGATTTCCAAATAAGCCTAACTGCCCATGGATTTTCTGCTTAAAGCATCTGCTACCACATTGGCTTTCCCCGGATGGTACATAATGGTGCAATCGTAATCCTTTAGGAGCTCCAGCCACCTCCTCTATCTGAGGTTCAGTTCCTTTTGGGTAAGCAAGTACTGGAGGCTCTTGTGATCCGTATAGATCTCGCAAGTCTCCCCATACAGATAGTGCCACTAGAGCTTTAGTACAAAAACTACCGCCGCTAGCTAGATCTAGGTCGTACGTCGGGTAGTTCTTTTCATGAACTTCTAGCTGGCGCATAGGCTATAACTTGGCCAAACTGCATCAGAACGTAGCCTAGGCCAACCCGAGAGGCATCACAATAGACTACAAGCCCTCCTAAGCTGGAAGGTACGGCCAACACGAGTGCCGACATCAAGCATTCCTTGAGCTTTTGAAAGCTCGCCTCACACTTGTCGTCCCAATCAAATTTGACCTTTTTATGAGTCAACCGAGTCAAAGGGGCTGCAATCCTGGAGAAAGCTGCGGATCTCAGACATCCGGTAAGTACCCGACCAACCCAAGAAAGCTGCGGATCTCAGACACGCTGGTTGGCCGTCTCCAGTTCTGCACAGCCTCCACCTTTGAGGGATCCACCCTTATCCCTTCCTTGGACACTACATGGCCCAGGAACCCTACACTTTCTAACCAGAATTCATATTTGGAAAATTTAGCGAACAACCAGTGTTCTCTGAGGGTTTCCAGGACCATCCTCAAGTGTTCTGAGTGCTCCTCCTCACTCTTGGAGTATACCAAGATGTCGTCAATGAAGACGATCACAAAACTGTCTAGGTACTCCTTGAATACCCGGTTCATCAGATCCATGAAAGCAGCAGGTGCATTGGTTAGACCAAAGGATATCACTAGAAACTCGTAGTGACCATAGCGAGTCCTAAAGGCGGTCTTAGGCACATCGCAGTCCCGAATTCTCAGCTGATGATATCCTAACCTCAAGTCTATCTTAGAAAACCATCGTGCCCCCTGCAGCTGGTCAACCAAATTGTCTATCCTCGGCAATGGGTAACGATTCTTGATTGTCACTTTATTCAGTTGCCGATGGTCGATGCACATGCGCATAGACCCATCCTTCTTCTTCACGAAAAGCACCGGAGCACCCCATGGTGACACGCTCGGCCGGATGAAGCCCAGGTCTAGCATTTTTTGCAACTGCACCTTTAACTCCCTGAGTTCGGCCGGCGCCATCCTATAGGGCGGAATAGAGATCGACTTCACCCCCTGGCTGTAGATCAATGCAGAAATCAATCTCTCTTCTGGGCTACAATCTGGACAACTCCTCGGGAAACACATCGGGAACTCACAGACTACCTGAGTTCTACTGACATCCCTTGTCGCCCCCCTTCTTCCTCGGCCATGGATACAAAGGCCAGGAAGGACTGGCAGCCGCCCTGAAGCAGTTTACGAGCTTTAAGGGTTGAGATGACCCCAATCTGCTCGCACCTTCCTTCTCCTTGAAATGTGAATTGCAGCAAACCGGGTTCACTAAACACAATTGTCTTAGCTCTATAATCCAACAACGTAAAGTGCTCCGCCAGCCAATCCATGCTGAAGTAGAATACAGGAGAAGAAGTAAAGTGGAATACTTGATAAAAGACAACAATGACATTGGGGAAGGCGATAGGTGCAAGACTTGCAGCCTTAGCCGTAGGAACCTATTGTATTAGTCTGTTATTTGGCAAAGACCATTGAATTGTATAATTGATTTGCTCCAGTGTTAACAAAAGAACATCTTTTTGTTTGTTATCTAAACAAGGTTGTGAAAAGTTCTTTTCAGGGCAATAGTTGCCTCATGAACCATTATGATGAGTTACATACAATTGGACCAATTTCAACATGAACCTTTCTGATGAGTTACATACGAATGGATCAATTTCAATTTCAATTGGTCTAAATCAACCTGGGGTGGTGATAGATGATTTGCTAGCCTCAGAAGGCAACAAAGAGGGGAGGGGCAAAATAAAAAAGACAGAATAGAAAACTAAGGTGTCATTTGGTTGATACAACTTTCTACAAGAAGTTTTACTTCCCATTAAGTTGTATTTTTTGGTTTTGTTTGGTTGACACACTTTTTGAAAAAGAAGTACAACTTTCTAAGGAAGTGTAACTTTATGCAAAATGCAAACTTACCTAGGGGGACCTAGGTAGATTGCAGTTCCTCCATTGTATTTGGAATTAAAAGACAATTTTATCCTCACATTTGCATTTAATGCTAAATTTATAATTTATATTGTCAACATTATGACATTAGATAATCCAAGAATTCTTGACTTCTTTATTTTTGAGTAAAATATATAATTTTTTATATTAACAATAAATAAAAATTAATTTTTCCTATATAATAAATTATATATTATATTAGTTATATATGAAAAATTTATACTATATTTACATATATATATGTTAAAATATTAATTTATAAATAAAATTTAATTTTTCTATATATACTAATATATAAAGTTTAAAATATTAATTTATAAGAAGAGTATATTGGTCATTTGATGTATACTTCCAAGGAAGTAATCAACCAAACATGTTTCGGGTGGGTAGTTACACTTCCTACCAATTAATTTCTTGTCAACAAAACACATTTTTGGTACTTCTCGAGAAACATATGTGGAAAGTTAATTCATGCGAATTAGAACTTTCCACAAAAAGTAAGTGTTGTCACGAGGCGTTATGCGCCTCAAGGCGCCAAGATCCTTAGCACTATACTGGTGTAGAGCACACAACACCCATACTGGTGCAGTATGACCATACTGCACTGGGTCATACTTGCACCGGTATGGTGCTGACCATATCGGGTGGTACCGCCTAGTATCGGGTATGATACTGCCCGGTATGGGTGGTATTATAAAATACCGGGTGGTATGCTCGATATTCATTGGTACACCCGGTACTCGGTATAGGGTGTACCGAATACCATAAATTTAAATTTCCAGTACGTACCACCCATACCGGACTGTTAGGGAATTTTCTGATGCCCCGTGCAACGTCGAACCATGACGGAAGATTCCCTACATGTTTGTAAATATGTATTCATGTGTATGTAAACTTACATTTTATTCTTGCCCATTCATGTAAAATCCCTTTGTGCGATCCCCATGGGCCCATGGTATGAGTTGTATGCATTTCGAGGTCGTTCGACACTTGGTGCGTGCATTATGGCTAAGCGGAACAAATTGTGTGAATTCGTCATGGCCGTGGCCATGGAAAATCACCATGTCGGGTGACCAAAATTTTGTCATGCTCCTCGTGCTTTGCGGAACCTTGGGGGTGACACTTGGGGGTTAGAGGTCCCATGTATAGTGTAGGGGAGTGTTGGCTTACGAAAGCGGTTGCATTGCGCGGAAACAAACAAGCGGCCCACATGGGCATGCGACATGTCGAATTCGCCCAAGGCAATTGCGAAACTCACCCTACATCTGTTTTTGCATTTTCTTGTGTTCATAGTCCTTTAAATGTTGTATTTTACTTTATGCCTTCAATATCATTCGTCCAACATGGTCATTTGAAGGCACGAACAAGGAATGCGAGGTTGGCACGTGGTCTGACATATGCCCCGTGATGTTAAGTCGGGAAGCCCAATCGGGACGGATGTCATATCAAGGCTTATGCCTTGCATGCGATGCAAGGGTGCCGCACGGGTTCTTCCACACCAAAACAATTGGCCCGTGATGGTTGGTATCAGAGCCAGGTTTGCGAGCCTCCAATTGAGAAAGCTCTCGATGCAAACATAGCCGACGCACATTCCGTCTATGGTACTCGAGTTGCCGATGCAATGAACCCAGTCGAGGACCTTTCGACTATTGTGTTCGGGGAGGCAAGCATTCATTTGATTGATTCAAAGATGGTGAATTTTGCACAGGGTGGATTGGCCCCTAAGACGCAAAGTCATTTGCAAGCAGAGCGAGAATTGCGAACGTCCAACTGATAAAGCCCTCGATGCAGACATTGCCGACGTGCATTCCGTCTATGGTGCTTGAGTTGCTGTGGCAGTGAACCAATCGATGAACTTTCTGACTGTTGTATTCAAGGAGGCAAGCATACATTTATTAATGCGAAGACAGTGACTTTTGCGCAGCGCAGATAGGCCCCTAAGACGCAAAGTCGTTCACCCGCAGAACGAGAATTGCATGCCCCAACTGAGAAGGCCCTCGATGCGGACATAGCCGACGTGCATTCCGTCTGTGGCGCGCGAGTTGCTAATGCAGTGAACCCAGTCAATGAACATTCAGACTATTGTATTAGGGGAGGCATGCATACATTGATGGAGGTGAAGATTAAGACTTATGCGCAGGGTGGATGGGCCCATAAGACGCAAAGTCATTTGCGCAAGGTTGATGGTCCCCTGTAAGACGCAAAGTCTCGCACAGAGTAGATCTCTTGCAAGATGCACATTGTGCGCAAAGTAGACTCTCTCATAAGACGCGAGGATGGTGCACAGGGCGTTAGCCCCTAAGACACACCGCAGAGCCGATAGCTCATGAGTTACCAAGTCCTTTGTGCGAAGCAGACTCTCTCGTAAGACACACATTGTGTGCAAAGCAGACTCTCTTGTAAGTCGCAAGGATAGTGCGCGGGGTGTAGTCCCGTAAGTCGCAAGGTGCACAGGGCATTGTCCCCTTAGTCGCAAGGATTGTGCGCAGGGCGTTGTCCCCTAAGTCGCAAGGTTGGTGCGCATGGCATGATGGCCTATAAGGCGCAAGGTTTGTGCGGACAGCAGCGTAAGACTTGAAGCTCGTTGAAATGGGCTCGGTGATGGGCGCCATGACCTCTGCGGGGGGGGGGGGGGGGCAAGTAAGCAAGCAGTGATCCGTAAGACTTGAAGCTCGTTGAGATAGGCTCGGTGGTGGGTGCCATGACTCCTGCGGGGGGCGAGTGAGCAAGCAGTGTATCGGCTCAAAGTGACGGTGCGGGCGATGCTCTAGTGTGGCGTGGCCACGGAGCTATGCTCATTGGCTCTACAAGTCTGGGACCTTCCATTGCCCAGAAAGAATGGGACTTGGCGAATGGAGTAACCATTTCCCGGGGTCCCTCATGCGAGCGTTGCTCAACGACGCTCGTGTGCTCCACAAGTCTGGGACTCTTCATTACCCAACAAGAACGAGACTTGGCGAATGGAGTAACCATTTTCCGGGTACCCTCATGCGAGCGTTTCTCAATGACGCTCGTGTGCTCTACAAGTCTGGGACTCTTCATTGCCCAGCAAGAACGGGACTTGGCGAATGAAGTAACCATTTCCCGGGTTCCCTCACGCGAGCGTTGCTCAACGACGCTCGTGTGCTCCACAAGTCTGGGACTTTTCATTGCCCAGCAAAAATGGGACTTGGTGAATCGAGTAACCATTTCCTGATTGCCAGCGAATGAGATCCATCTTCTATTGGGAAAATTTAGTGTGAGATAATCTGAAGATTAATGTACATGCCTAACATATCTGAGTAGTGCTGCATTTGAGTTTGCCAACTATCTAAACAGCTTAACCTTTTGGGCTATAGTGGTAGCCAACTCTTGCGTATTTTGCCTTCCAACTTGGTATTGGAAAGAAATCATAAAATGGCATCAGTACCAATTAATCTTGGGAAAAGTATGATTGAGGAAAGATTAATTTGTGGTTTGAACAAGTGCAAGGTTCTAAAAGAATCATGGGTTGCAGGCTCTTGCACTGAAACAAGTAGTGTGGATAATGTGGATCTTGACTCAAGTTTGTTTAAATGAATGTCAATTTGTGGTTTGACTATGTGCTAGGTTCTAAAAGAATCATGGTTTTCAGGCCTTGTACTAGAGCAAGTAATGTGGAGAAGTGGATCATGACTCAAGTTTGTCTAACGGAGATAGGCAACACTGCATAGTTGAATGAGTGAATTGTTCCATAACCAGAAGATGCAGAATTACTGATGCCTTTAAAAAGAAAACAACTCTTATGAAAGAATGAGAACTTTGGAAAAATTTCATGTGTGCTAATGTTAGAGATGAGATGTTAGTCCTGAACCTGCAACCCTAACAGATTAAGGACTAGAGTTACAAATATTGGAGTTGGCTTGCATCCTAAACAACTTAATCTCTTGGATGGTCAACAGCATGGTTTAAAATATCGGTACCAGTACCGATCTCGGTCAGCGACCGGTATCGGTATGTACCGGTACCGTACCATACCGACACACGGTACAGGCCAGTACGAAAAAAGCATACCAGCCCAATTTTGTTTTTTTTGTTTTTTTTTTGTTTTTGCTGTTAAAAATAACTCCAATAACACAGAATTGATCAAGAAATACTTAAATTTAAGATTCAAATGTCAAATACATGAATACAATATTTTAAATCTGGCCCCAAATGGCTATATGCCACTGTAGCAGTGGCTCTTTTTAAGAGTCGTTACGTCATACCAGGCAATACCGCCCGGTATGGGCGGTATTTACCGAGATACTCGGTATCGCCCAATACTGGGTATCTCGTATACCAATTTTTCAAAAATTCGATAAATACCAACCGTATCGGGCGGTACGGTACGGTATTTGGAACCATGGTCAATAGTATCCTGCTATGATTTATTGTGCCAATGACCTGTTTAGTTGAGATTTGATAATTGTAAAAGACAAGTCGATCATATTTTTCTCAATAATTTTTTATTTAAAACATGGACATAGCTTGAAATTTTATTGCATTTTTCTGTTATCTTCTAGTTGGGACTTCACTGCTTGTTATTTTTCTCTTATCTTGTATTTTTGCGAACTATTCTAAATTTTATTGCAGTTTTGTCATCTAAGAAAATATCTGTGTATTTTGAGATAAGGACTTATGCAATAATTGCATGAGTTTTATTGCTTTATCATTTGTCTTTAATATTAACATTTTTCTTGATGTCTGTTGGTTTACATATGGTGACTTCTCTCTATGTTAAAATTTACATGATTAACACATATTTTTGTTCTCTTTGTGTAGGTACATTGGTTGCAATTTTTGATCTCTGAGCTTGTGTCTGGTGGCAATTTAAGAAAGCCAGGAGGTTTATTTGGTAATAGTGGTTCAGGGATCTCAGTTGAAGATCTCAAGCAGTTGGAAACGTTCTTCTACAAGCTCAGCTTTTTTCTCCATATTATTGATTACAAAGGTGCTATTTTTCTATCTATTGTGAGACCGTTGATGCAATTGAAAATTTACTCTTTTCTGCTTATTTTTTCGTATTCTATTCATGAATATGTATACTTATTTTTTAAACAATTCTAAGGTGATATTTTTGTTGGGAAATTTTACCTTTTTATATCATTTCAACGTGAGGAAGTTTCTAATCATGATATTTATGTCCAATTTAATCCAAAATTGATTACCATTTGTCTTGCCAATGCTTTGACTAGGACCACATTATTTTAAGGACAAACAAATTGTTAAGAATATAAATGTATATATTGGATCATTTCCTAAGAGCTTATGCTTTCAGAAAGGTTGGTCGCCCAATCAAATATAATATGGTATTTGTTGAGCCCCATAATTGTATATCATTAATAAGAAAAAAGGCCTATATATAAGAAGCCTAGAACAAGATATGCTATACTAGAGGGACATCATAAGTTATCCAATACCAACAATAAATAAATACAATAAATTAATATCTTGACACTCCTCAAGTTGAAGCATAGATGTCAATCATGTCAAGCTTGTCACATAATAATTTGAACCGAGTTGTGTTGAGAGCTTTAGTGAAAATGTCAGCAATTTGGTCTTGAGAGAAGATATGTGGTGTGATAATTTTCTTGGAAAGAACGACATCTCGATTAAAATGACAGTCGACTTCAATATGTTTTGTCCTTTCGTGCAAAGACATGGTTGTTGGCAATATGAATGGCGGACTGGTTATCACAGTGCATGACCATATCATAAGAGAACCCTAGTTCCCCCCATAGGCTTTTGACCCACATTAGGTCACATGTGGTATGAACCATGACCCTATACTCAACTTCGACACTTGAGCGACCTACCACATTCTGCTTCTTAGTTCTCCAAGTGACCAAGTTTCCTTCTACATAAGTGCAATACCTAGAGGTGGATCTTCTATCACAAATGGACTCAACATAATCTGCATCAAAGTACCCCTCCTTTTTATATGTCCATTTTTTCTCAGCCACCGGCCTTTTCTAGGATTTTTAATAGAGCATTCCAATGAAAATATTTTTGGTTGATGCATGAAGTGACTAACAACACCAATTACATAGGAGATGTCAGGTCGAGTGACCAATCACCTTTCGAAATCTAGTAAGGTCCTCGAAGTCTGTCACCCTCAGGCTCAAGTGTGGCACCTGTATCAACTGGTATACTGGTTGGTTTGCATCCGAGTATGCCTACCTCACTCAGAAGATCCATAACATATTTCCTCTGCGAAAGAACTATCCCTTTCTCTTTATAGGCAAACTTGCCAAGGGATTAACTCGGACGACCCAAATCCTTAGTCACAAAATGATTCTTCAGGTGAGCTTTAACCGTGTCAATTTCATCAGATGTCATCCACATAGACTGCAAGAACAATACATTGAACAGATATCTTTTTCATAAAAATCGAGGATCAGATTTGCATTCTTTTAGCCCAATAGTAGAAGCAATTTTGCTTAGTTTGTCAAACCATGCCCGGGGACTTTGTTTTAGGTCATATATTGCTTTCTTTATATGACACTAGATTCTCCCCTGAGTATATTACCCAAGAGGTTGCTCCATAAAGACTGTCTCAGTTAAGTCCCCACAAAGAAAAACATTCTTAACATCCATTTGATGGATGCACCAACCCAAACTTATGGTAAGAGAGATGAGAATCCTCACAGAGTTGAACCGAGCCACAAGAGAAAAAGTCTCGAAGTAGTTCACTCCAAATTATTGTGTAAAACTTTTTGCAACCTTGCTTGCCTTGTACCATTCAAAGGATCCATCGGGAAGATATTTGAAACTGAACACCCACTTACATGCGATAGATTTTGAGCCAAGGGGTGGTGGAACGAGTTCCCAAGTTCATATGGATATGAGAGTATCCATCTCCTCATCCATGGCACTCTTCCACTTAGGACCAAGCACTGCATCCTAGTATGTCTTGGAAATGGAAATTGAAGATAAGGAGACAGCAAACTAGCGAAACGAGGGTGAGACTGAGAAAGAGATAAATGATTGCTAATGGGATAAGCAGTACAACTTCATTTACCTTTTCGTAACGCAATGGGAAGTTCAACATCGGACGAAGGATCTTGAGAGTGAGTCGGAGCTAGCAGGGTATCCCTGTCTGGGGAGTTCGTTCCCCTGTATCTTTATGTCTCCTTTGATAGACCAACAAGGGAGGATTGGTAATAGAAGGAAGAGGTGGAGGAAGAGGCGGTGATTCCTGGATAGGAGTTCTAGGACTCGACATAGAGGTGAAGTAGGGAATATCTTCAAAGAAAGAAACGTCAGCAGCGGTAGTGTTTTTTGGAAATCGGGTAATAACAACAGTATCCTTTTTGAGTGCGAGAGTATCCAATGAAGACACACTTCACAGCTCTAGGGAACAGTTTGCCATAATCGGGACCAAGACTATGTACAAAGCATATACAATCGAAGGTTTTTGGTGAAATTTTAAATGGAGGTTGTTTGGGAAACAGGACGAAGAAAGGGTGACCTATTCCCTAGAACCCAAGAGGAAACACGATTAATAATATATGCAGCAGTGAGAATAGCATGCCCCAGAGATATCGAGGAATATTCATGTGAAACATAAGTGTCCTCACATCCAGAAGATGGCGATTTTTGCGTTCTCAACATCGTTCTGCTGAGATGTGTAAGGACATGAGGTCTAATGAAGAATACCATGGGAAGCACAAAGTTTTACAAAAGCACAAAGCAGACATGTGATGGTTTAGACTTAGGGTTATATAGTTAGAGAAAAGATTCTTAACATATGATTGGAAGCACCTGAGTCAAAAATTCAAGACATACCAAAAGAAGCAATAGCTTCAGTCCTAGAGGAGAAAGCCATAGCTGAGGAGGTGACTACCTTTATGAACTTTTCATATTCAGATTTGGAGACACTGATAGTCTCATCTTCTTCTTTTTTATCGGTATTACTGGAGGGTGCTTGTGTAGAGATATCAGCCTTGGCATGAGGGGGTCTCCCAAACTTTTGCCAGCACATGTCATGTGAATGATTAGTTCTTCCACAATGTATACAGGAGGACAGGAATTTTTGCCTCTCCCCGTTCCTCCAATTCTGCCACCACCACGACCCCGGTGGCCTGTACCTCCGGCAATGAGCGCTGAGTTATCTCCCGTTGGGAAGGAGACGGGACCACGATTGCACTTCTGAGATAAGAAATAGTATTATTCCATTAGTTGGGACTTGACATGATGGAGAGACGGTGGTAGGGCGTATAGAAACCTTGCCACGAGAAATTCTTCTCTTTGCTTCCTTCGCATAGATACATTACTTGTGAAGGGATGGTATTAAATATGTTAGAATACAAGGAGTAAATCCTCGACATGTTTGCATCTTGAGAGTAGGTTCTTTTGAGAGAATCCCACATGCTTTTGGCGATGTCAAGGAAAATAAAAGTTGAGGCAATCTGCGATTCCAGACTATTGAGCTCATCCATGAGAGAACAACACAATCGTTTGTCTCCCGATCAGAATATTTTTCAATATCGGCCGTATCAGGAGAATCATCATCAAGGTGTCTAGTTTTTTTGGAACCACAAAAAACATGAAAAGCATGACACCAAAGGATATAATTTGTGCCATTAAGTTTAATAGAAGTACCAAAGGTTGTAGTTTTGGGATCCACAATTGAGTTTGAAAAAAATCTTTTGAATTGATGGAACACGACGCAGGCAGCTCGATAGTGCAAGAGGTTGTTGTCTTGGAGGAGGCTCGAGGAGCCGCTTGAGAAGACATCTTGGGACAACTTGGGAGATGGTGCCGTGAAGGAGCAGCGCCGTGAGAGAGCAACACGCGGAAGGAAGAGTTGGCACAGGGAAGCTCAGCTCGGGAGATGGCGCCGTGAAGGAGCAGCGTCGTGAGAGAATAGCGCATGAAGGGAAGACTCGGCGCAGGGAAGCCTCATCGATCGCACCCAGAGACGAAAGCGTGGAACAACACGTGACTCGTCTCATCAATCGCGCGTGCTGTTTGTGTTGAGGAAGGCAGCACAGGATACCACGACACACCTCATCGTTTGTGCATGAAGAGAGAAACCTCTGCCTTGTCGATCGCTCCTTTTCACAGGCATGGGAGGAACAGGACGGGCGCAGGAGAAAACCGCTAGCTCGGCGGCGCAAGAAAAAAGAAATAAACAAAAAAATTGGGAGAAAAATAATCTAAACTGTAGGGTTGTTTTTGAAGAACACTGGGAGAAAAATAAACAAAACAAGTTTGCTTTCCCGCACGTGAGGGGAATGTTAAGAATATAAATCTATTGTTGGCTTTTTTTCTATTGACTTGAGTTTTTGGAGAAGTTGGTCATCCAATCAAATCTAACACAAACCCAATATTTTAGTGCAACCCAGGACTTTTCTAGATTCTAATTAAATATGGCATCAAAGTTTTGGTGAAGAATCAAAAACAAGTTTTGGTCAATGATACTTCATGAGTACTGAAGGTTTTTTTGCTGCGCGCTTTTCGAGTTACTGTAGTGCGTGGAAAGAAGAAAGTCCGAATTATATATTATTTTTCTAAATAAAATAGGTCCAATCAAATCATACCACAACTAGAACATGTAACTCATATTATGCATGTTTTGATGTATACTTTGAATACTACCCAATGTATGGGGCTATGAGCAGTACCTATGGTTCCAATAATGGGCCAATATTACAGAGAACTTCATGTATTGGGCTTTATTCTTTTTTAGATATTTTCTGGATACCACCAAGGACATGTGACACACCGTCCTGTATAGGAGTGATACAGGTATTGGAACCCATACTTCAAAGTCCAAACCTTATAACATGAGCGCAAATCCTGGAATAAAGAGCTACTACACTTGGTCCATAGGATGATATTAGCGTAATACAATCTTTACTAAGCCCTCAAAAACTCTAATTCAATCTAAATAAAGGTTGACCATTGGGTTTTTATTACAAGATATTCAAAATGGTGTATTAAATTTGAATATTTAGGATCTTGTTGTTTAAGTCAGTTTATGCTTTGTGTGATGTAATGAAGTAGTGGACCTTGGAGTCTTGCCCTTAGTAGAGTTAAGAATCCATGTTTGACCCATTTTTGCTCAATATTATGTCAGGCTAGTGGAATGCATTCGAAATACATTCATTGTCTTTGTGTCTTCGTGCTATCTTTTTAGCGATGCTTAGCAGCATCAATTGATGCCCCTTTCTAAGTGGAATCCGGTTCACAAATTTGACAATTTGTATTAACTGATGTTAGGAACTTAGAGATACCCTGATACAATCCTAAGGATCCTGGGCTTGTATTAGGGCACAAAGTCAATTTTATGTCTGGTCCTGTAAAATTTCCATTTGTAGGAGGTCTAAGCTCTGTACTGGCAAGGAGGCCTAGTTTGCTTATTGACTGATGGGATCATCTTGAGCTTGATCTTTGTGGGAATGCCCGGTTCAAGCTTTAGGTGGGCTTGCTCACATATTATGAACTATGAAGAGATTGATAGCAAAGTTTGAATGTAGTTCTTTATAGTGTTGTGACCAGGCGCTCGGGTGCTCGCCTATATAAACTACATCTCTATTCCTTTCTCTATATTACTAAATCATCAAAAGCTATTGTACTGTGCTAAAAAAATATTTTTAAAATTAAATTTGTTTAACCTGATATCGTCTATTAGTATAGCTGCACTTACAATCAGATCTTAAATATCCTACAAATGCATATGTGCTTATATTTTGTATGTAATATGAGATGCATTTCTAGATTTATAATTTAGTTTCTATCTTTTTATTCCGTGTAAAGGTGCATTCGTATCAATTAATTTACTTTTTATAGATAGTTTTAACTTGTGAATGAAGAACCTGTTGGTTAGTGGCTTCTTATGGTATTGGTGAATAAACTTTTTACATGTAGTTATGAAGTATTTTGGTTCTAATATTGTTATTTTCTAAGCAACATAGAAGGATGGATAATAACTTCTTGCAAGTATTTGAGTTTTAGAGTAACTTATCTGCTAATATGTGGTTATTGCAGCAACTATTTGTACATTGATAGACCTTGGGTTCTTGTGGTTTAGGGAATTTTATTTGGAATCTTCTCGTGTAATTCAGGTAAAATTACAAACTAACATGTGTTAGCTATTTAACCCATTGGTTTCCACTAGCCTCTTTATCAGTCTTATTTTGTATGCAAAATTTTTATTTAACCCATACGTACTTCTCAAAGAATGTGCTTTCACCAATTGATTTTAGTTGCTTTTTAGGTCCCTACTTAAATATATATTCTGATGTAGTAATTCTCCAGAGTTTCATTGAAGTTTGTTTAACACAATGACTTATTTTGTAGTTTCCAATTGAGTATTCTCTTCCTTGGATGCTTGTGGATCATGTAATTGATTCTCAAGATGCTGGACTTTTTGAAAGCATTCTGATGCCATTTGATATCTATAATGATTCTGCTCAACATGCATTGACTGTGCTGAAGCAACGATTTCTCTATGATGAAATTGAAGCAAAGGTATGTGTAAAATGCATGCATTTTTGGCACTGTTCAATGCTCATCATTTTTTTCTAGAACCATGTGCTCAACATGATAGCTTATTGGTGATATTAACATGTATTTTAATTCATCAACTATGTAGATGTTATCACTTGTTTTCATGAGCAATTGATTTACATAACCATTAAGTTGTATTTTGTACATGCATACCTAGTGTAGCCTAGCTTTATAAATTCTATGATAAGTTAAAAACTGATAATTTGTTTTTCATAAATTTTATCAAGTCAATTGAGATTGAACTTCTAAAAGCTTAAGTTTCTTACTAGTTTTACCTAATATTTGTAGTTTGCGAAGCATCTGATATTTCTGTATAACTGCTTTGCTTGCTATGATAACTGGCCAATGTAGGAAGTTGCCCAATCTGATTGACCCAGTAATTTGGATATGTCATGCGTTTAACCATTTGGTAAGTTTCTTCAGTGCAAATTATTGTAGTTAGCCCATCAAGTCTTATATATCAACCTAAAGCACTATTCATTTTGGGTATGTGCATAATTTGCTATCACAATCTCTCATATTTTATGTCTAGGGTCTACACGATTCCAAACATCCAAGGGATGCTGATTGGAGAGGCTCGTGAGCCCACTTTCACCATCCATGGTGGTCCTGCTCCCCTTGCCAGTTCCGACTTTGTTTGAAGGCTTCTTGGCAATTTATTTTTCCCTTAACAATGATGTACAGAATTTGAATGTGTGATATGTGTTACCCAATTAATCCTTCATCAGAGTTGACATAGGTTTCAGTAAATGACCTAATAAGTTTCTGTTGTAACATGGGCCAAAGCCTTGATTTCTACATTAAGGAAATATGTTACAGTTAACTAAAACAAGTTATAAAGTATTATCCGTGGTTAAGCCTCATCTAAATTTGGGAAAGAAGAGATTACTATCACATATTAACCATCATATTGCTTGTATTTTGCATATTGATTTATTGAACTGGTTTCTTCAGTTTATTAGGTGCACTGTCATGTCAACTAGTATGTTTGAAAATGTGAATTTATGTCCTGGCATTTTCAAATTTATAGTTTATTTTTATTTTTATGAGTATATAATATGAATTCACTGCTTCTTATTTAAACATCATAAAAACATTTAATCTACATCTTTGTTTTCAATGTGCTGCTTGCAACTCAAACTAATAATTTTCTTTTGTTTTGATGTCTACTTTTAGGTCGACCTTTGCTTTGATCAGCTTGTTTACAAGCTTCATGAGATTATTTTTTCATATTATAAAAGCTTCGCCGCAAGGTACTTACTCCTTCCTACAACATGATGTCACATTGTTAACCAATGGTTTGTTAATCTTTAGTCATTTGCCATATCTCTGTGCAGTTCATTGCTTGATCATTCTTTCCTTGCTGCATGTGATGATGCAAACAATTATTCAACTAAACCTATGAGATTCAATGAAATATTCAAGTTGAGGTGGATACAGGTATATTTATTTATTAAAAGTATCTGCACTTCTAAGTGTTTTTTTTTTCAAATAAGATATTGAGTTCTTTGATTCATTATATGATGGACATTCATATGTTTAGGTCTTGGGTAGGATATTGATTTTCTCTTTGATCTTTTTGAGAGCCAGGATCTTTGTGCAGTTGTTGTAAGTTATTTCACTAATTTCAAATTCTTAGAATGCTTATACTGGTCTGGACCTAATTATTTGTTGCTTACAGGAATTACAAAAGATGTTGGATATCTTGAAGCTTACACATCAATTGCTCTCTGAAGATCTTGAATTAGATTCATTTACTATGATGTTGAATGAGATGCAAGAAAATATTTCTCTTGTTTCCTTCTCTAGCTGTCTCTCTTCACAGGTATGATGCTCATTTACTTTAGGTTTCATTTCACAAAAAATCCTTTTTTTCTTCAATATTATGATTTAGAGTTTCACTTTACAACAACGTCCAGGATGAACTCATTCTTTTTTAAATTTCTATAGTACGACTATGGTTTTTCAACAGCTATCTTGAACTCATTCCTCCACATTTCAACTCAATTTTAAATACTGGTACTGCTACTGGTGTTTGACAAGTACCGGTACGTACCGGCAGCGGATCGTACCGACACACGGTATGGTCAGGTCATGGTTTAAAATCTCGCCCGGTACAGTACGGTATGCGCCGGACCTGTCAGGCTGTCGGCCACTTGGTTTAGCTTCATACCGTCCGGTATGATGAACAGTAACCCCAAACGACTCTATAGCCATTTGGGTCCGGGTTCGACTTGTTTTGGGGGCTATATAAAGCCTTAATTGGGTACTGTTTGATATTGTATTAGGGTTTTTCACAGATACAAGAGAATCATTACATTAGAATTAATATAGGGTGACACAGGCCCACAACCCAAAGGGTCTAAAAAATCTCCGGGGGCTCCGCCCCCACTCCCCTGGCAAGGGGGCTGCCCCCTTGATCCCCACCTGATAATCGGCTATCGGGACTGCCGAAGACTCTGCGTAGCGCAACATAAGACCGTACCAACACATGGTATTCATCATCTCAGTCGATGGTGCACTACATCTTATGTTGCGCTACGCAGAGTCTTCGGCGGTCGCGCTAGCCGGTTATCGGGGGGGTCAAGGGGGCAACCCCTATTGCTAGGGGTGTGGGGGTGGAGCCCCCGGAGATTTTTTAGACCCTTTGGTTTGTGGGCCTGTGTCGCCCTATATTAATTCTAATATAATGATTCTCTTGTATATGTGAAAAACCATAATACAGTACCAAATGACTTTTAAACATTGTATTCATGTATTTGACATTTGAGTATTGATTTTAAACATTTATTCATCAATTATGTATTATTGAAGTTATATCTACCCCCCCCCCCCCCCCCCCCCCCAAAACCGATCGATATGCATTTTCATACTTGTTCATACTGTGTGTTGGTACGGTACCGGTATATACCGGTACCGGCCGTTGACTAAAATCGGTACTGGTACCGAGATATTAAACCATGTGTCAGGTACCATTTTTGGTATCGGTAGGTGCAGCTGCACCATGCAGTATGGTGCACTGTGCACCATAGTGTACTGTAGCAGTGTGGTACACAGTGCACCATATTGTACTATACAGGGAGGTACCGCCCGGTATGGGTGGTATATGGCCGACCGGTATTTATTAGTACACTCGGTACCGACTAGTAGCGAGTGTGCCGAATATTGGGAATGTGAATTTCGGTACATACCGCCCATACCGGGCGGTATGGTATGATTTTTTATACCTTGTTTCAACTATAATATGATAATTCATTTCTATCGTAGAAGTTGGTGAAGTAATTAGATGTCTGTTTCATTTCCAATTTTGGATAATCTTTTTGATGGCCATGTTAATTCTAATTTCTTATGAATTATTATATCTGGATATGAGCAGAACATTGCACTATTTAGCTTGCCTTTTAGGTGGGATTCTTTTCGCTTGTTTATTTTCTCAAACTTAAACTGTTGTTATTTTGTTTTCTCAAACTTCTGTTCCTTCTAGTGTTTGAGCATAATATAGAGGACTAACATATTAGTTACCCTAACATCATTATATTAATTTCTTCTGGTCTATAACCAATTATTCTTTTACCAGATTTGGGCTGAGATGCATAATGACTTTTTGCCCAACTATATTATCTGTAACACCACCCGACGATTCGTTCGTTCTTCAAAAGGAACACGTCAAGCCTCAGAGAAAGCAACTATCCCTAGTGGAAAGTCCTACTTGTATTGTGGTTCTCAAGTAAGATACAATGAAAATTTATCATCTCTATTTATTGCCTGTTATTTTTATGTTTTTTGTCAACTTGTATCCTGTAATTGTATTTATCTCAGGTTCAGTTGGTAATTGTGAAATGATAAAAGAGAGAAAGTCTTGTCATTAATCTAACCTCAGTTTATAAATGAGGAGCAATTTCAAGAGTCTAGAAAAACAAAATAACAAACCCCTATTTATATACATACCAATCTCCACATTTATCTCAACAATATTATTTCTATCATAATATTCTCAAATCTCAAGAGTAATAATTGTCCCCTTCTTTCGTTAGATGTAACTCATCTAACAATTAGGGGTTAGATGAATGGAACATACAGAAAAAAGAAGAGTTTGATTAGTGTCATATCCATACTGATTGCTCATATAGTCAACAAAATTCAACACTTATATTGTTTTACTTCTATTGCCCATTAAGCTTATGCTTTACCTTTTATGAATTGATTCTTCTGCTATTACAACAATAGCAAGATGTAAACTTCTAACTATTTGGGGGCGACTACATGAATCATTTTCTCACATTGAGTTATATGAAGGGCAATTAAATCAATTTATATTCTTTTTATTAGATATTCCTCAACTCTTCTTCCTCCCATTAGTTATAATCAATTTACATTATTTAACTATGTTATCTATAGGTTTCCTTTAAACATGCCCATACCATCTCAATCTATTTTCTCTCTCAAGTCTTATTTTTGTCTAATTGGAGCTACACAGGATTCTTGAGGGACAGTGATATTTTTATTCTACCTTTTTCTAATAGTACCACTTGTTGATTTGAGCATTCTCATTTTTGCTACATGAACCTTTTGTATATATTGCTTCTTAACTGCTCAACATTTTGATCCATAAAGCATACTAATCTTGCAACAATCTTTTAAATTTTTCTTTCTAATCTGAGGGGAACATGACTTTCACACAAGACTTCTAAAGCCCCTTTCCATTTCAATTGATCCTTCTGCTATTAATATGTCAATATGGTTAGATGATTAGCTGTTTAAGCTATTATTTACTTTCATTTTTTTGAAAATTTCTGTAACCATCTGAATTATATCATGAACTTGGTTTTGCATCTGTGCTTTTTGTTCAGGTGCAGTAAACAAAACAACAATATATTTCAGAATTATATTCATAAAATTTCCATGTCAGACATGTGACATTATATTTTTTGTTCTGTAGGATTTGAATTTGGCCTACCAAAGTCTGGTGACACTGTATTCTGAGTTCTTTGGGATTCCTCATATGTTTTCTATTGTCCAACTTCTTGGACAGAGATCATTACCTTGGATTATTAGAGATTTGTTGGATCATATATCAACTAAGGTATGATTGAGCATATATATCAAGCCCTTTGTGATCTTTTTATCTGTTCATAAGTTAGCTTTGCTAAGGTTCATATTGTTTTATGCAATCATGAATATTTGAATGGATGATTACGAGTCATTTCCCATCTTCAATTGCATTTAACTTCGCTTCAATGTAGTAGAAGGAAAATAGTTTTTCAGCTTTTCTTCAATGCTGGCCATTGCATACACCACATGGAATTTCCATGTTTTGTCCAGTATTCAAATGAACTCTTAAGATTCAGATGATAGTCGAATTTGAGCAACACTTTCATCTGAATTGCTTTCACCTATTTAGCATACAAATGATTGATTTTTACTCCTGTTTGTGAGCTTCCTTTTGTTTTTCTTCCTCACATTATCACACAAACATCCCCTTGGGGATGATTGAATACTAGTTTAGTCCACTCTAGCTAGCAACTTGAAGTTCTAGATTTTGGATGAAAGTTGATGTTGAGCAACTTAGTTTCAATCAAATTGCAATCCTCTATTTAGAGTTCAAAAGAACTAATGTTCAGCTTGTCACAAAGGAGTTTAAAAGAGAAATACTTAAAGGCTAAAAATGTCTGCGAGGAGCAGCGAGATCCGGTGAGAAGAGGGTTGTCAGCAGAAGCAACAAGATACGGTACATGAGAAAAGAACGCGTAAGGCGCGTGCAGAGCGGGCTGGAGAAAAGGACGCGTAAGACGCGTGAAGAGCCGACTGGAGAAAAGAACGCGTAAGGCGCGTGAAGAGTTGGCTGGAGAAAAGAATGGGTAAGGCGCATGAAGAGTCGACTCGAGAATGAGACAATGGCACGGGATGAAGCCGCCAAAGGAAGGAAGCCTCCTCAACAGGAGGTGTTGCCCTCACGTGAAGAGAGGGATGGGGAGGGCCTCGTCGTCTGTGCCCTTCCCTTCTCACGTGAAGAAGATGCGGGCGCTGGAAAGAGGAAGATCCTTGTTGACCGCGCCGGCAATTTGAAGGAGGCGTGCAGAAGGTGTGTGACTAGATAGTGGCTGCAGTTAAAGATTTCGTTGACCGAGTCAGCAATTGAAGAAGCGGCAACAATTGAAGAAGACGAGGCTTGTGATGCCTCGTCGTCTGCGCCTCACGGAAGCAAGAGAAGACGCGCAACGTAGAACCATGACACAAAAAGCAGGAGAGCAATGTTGCACGTCGTACGAGGCATCGACACAGAACAACGAAAAAAATAGAAAATATTTGTCGAAAAAAAAACTAGGGCTCTGATGCGAAGAGTCGACCGTGAGTGGCCGCCCGTCCGAAAAAAAATCACAGTCGAGGAGACTCGGCGCAGGGAGGAGACGGGTGGTGCAGTAACAGGGAGAAAAGAAGAAAAAACCTAGGACTCAAATTTGAGAGGGGAGAAAACGTTAAGATCTGATACCATGTTGAGTAGAGCCCAAAATGTATATTATTAATGAGAAAAGATGCGTATATATAGGCTTAGAATAGAACATGTTACACCAGATGTATAACCTAAGCTAACATGTACTACCATACACAAATACCTATTACTATATCACTTAACACATTGGATAAAATGGATTTATATTCATTTTTTATTTAGTGGATGAATTAGAAGAAAATAGGATTAGAAGAATATAAAATTGATATTATATCTGATGTACATTCGATTAATTGTTTTTTATCCAATACTCTATCATTTAATATCCTATTCTATCCTATTGTATCCACTAAAGAAAATGAACCATATTTGATTGATTTCTATCATGACTTTCCTTCATTCTCCTTTGCATTGTTGCAGAAACATCACCTTGAATGATTGAATACATGGTATGTTCTCTGAGCATGTCAATTTATTTGCTGTTATGCCCTTACTAGCAAAGGTTTATTTTGTGTCCTTAGTTGTCTTAATCAGAATCAATCATATCAAATTATTTTTTTTTTGAACTAAGCAATATCTGATGGCTTAAGTTCCTTTAAAATTCAACATTCTCTTAGGAATAAGTGGGTGATAATGAAGCTATTTATCTTCTAGTGCAAATAGCACTAGAAACTACAATGGTACTGTTTGGTTGGTTGCAAATAGGTTTCCACGATTTGTATTTGCAGCATTAATTTAGTTTTCTTGTTTGGTTAGCTGCAATTAGAGTAATAACATCATTTACATTTTGCAAGATGTAATTAGAGGCTGCAAGTTGGGCTACAACCAAAAAGCCCACAAAGTTTAATTGTAGCCTGCAAACTTAAAGACTTAGGGAGATTTAGGGTGTGCTTGTATGTTTTGGGGAGTCAGATGGATATTTTGGGAAATATTTTTTTTGATCTTGGAAAGCAATACTCGATTAAGGATAGTTTTGACCCATTTAGGCATCATTTTATCCCGATTGGGAATACCTCCTATCAGTCGGGAATACCTCCTACCAGATCTACCCTATTAGAAATATCTTTTACCCGATCAAGAACTTCTTTCAAAGCTGTGTTATTTTGGAAAGGTGATTACAAACGAAATAATTATATAATTTAAGTAAGTATTAAAAAATAATTTATTTGGGTGACTTAGGGTCGTCGAATGGAGACGGGACAAATACCAAAGTTGTAGGTTTTTGTGTGTTGAACGCGATGGCGGTGTTAGATTTTAGATTTGATATCGTTTGGTAGATTTTTTATATATTTTGGTATTATATAGGAATTAAAAATTATTAATTTATTTTGATAAATAATTAAAAAATATATAAAATAATATTATACTAAATTAAATAGTGATTTAGATTATAAAATAATATTATTATGGGTCGGATGGACTCCGTTGTAGTCGATGAATTATTGTTTGGGTAAAATGACGAATTTACCCTTTGCCTCTATTTGCTTGTTATTGCTTCTAAATTTCATTGAACTCTTATTGCATATCATTGTTGGATCGATTTGGGCAATTTTTTCGGCCTTTCTCCGGCTAGCAAAGGTTTTTTTGGCGCTCAATGGCCCTTCCTTGTTTCTTCGGTGATTTGTGGATCGTTTTGTGCTTGAGACAGATTTTGGATCGCCCCTTTCAACCATGCATGCTAAGGGCCGTTGCCACTTGAAACGACAAATCTGGCAACTCTGTCGCATCGGGGTGTTTTGGGCGGTGTTAATCCTTGGGGCAGCTCACCTGGTGATGTCCCGGCCTGGGTTGACACGACCTGACCGGTTAGCACGATAACCTAAAAAAATATAGTTAAATCCTAATTTAGTGCCCGCGTTTGCGTGTCCACGTGATGCTTCTGCCTACATTTGCCCTATCACGCATCTTCTCGGTCGCCGCCTACATTTGCTATTTGGACTTTGGATCACCAGAGAAACTCACCAGGCTTTGTATTTATTAGAGAAGCACTACCACGATCTGCCGTCATGATTTCATCATTAAATTTTTCTGTCGGGCTCTCTACTCGAGATTTGAAGTCTCACTAATTTCCAGATTGTTACTAGGGCAACCTCAACAAACTTGCTAATTGATGCTACCTCATTGCATGTGAAACTCCTTGCTACAACGGATCTTGTGTTGAAGCAGTGCTCATTTTCTAATGTAAATAGTGCCCATAATAAATGTCATCATCTGAAATTTCCTCCTCAACTATTGTTACCTCGATGGCCTCCTATCACCTATCTTACATCGCTGTTTAGCATATCCTAAGCAACCTCCTTCAGAGGGTATTTTGGGTAGTTAGCCTCTATAGTTTATGATCACTGTTATCATATGAGTATTTTTGATTCCTTCTGTGCTAGTCTACTCAATATTCTCAATCAAAACAACCCGTCTTAGGTACTACGTACTTGACACATACATCCACATACATTTGATGCACATCCTTAGATCTTAGACTCTCGAGCATCTGTTCGTATGTCGTACCTTTCTAAATTGGTTTTCCAATTTAGTTACCCCCACTTCATCTGTGTCGTTCTCATCGGTAAAAGGCATTGGTCATGTTTCACCCACCTATCTCTCCCACTTACCCATGTGCTTTATATACCCCAGTTTTCATTGAGACTACTTTTTATTAGTAACTCACTAGACATCTACATTGCTCTGATTCTGTTGTTATTTAGGATTCTTGGACCTATAGGATGATTGAGATAGGACATTAGTTTTGGTATCATATAAGCTGGTCGTACCACTTCCTCCACTTTGGTGGTTGATTCTTCTCCGGTTGGGGCATCCTCACTTGTAGGACCTGAAGAAGATGAGTCTTGAGAACTGGGTAAGCATTTCTAGTCTTTTTTTCCACATTGTGTCAATAAGTGTGCTCCAACATTATTTTGATATTTGGGGTCCTAGTTGTGTTTCTTCCGAGTTAGGTTTTTGGTACTTTGTTCTTTCATAGATGACTACTCTCGTATCACGTGGTTATTTCTAATGAATGACATGTCTAAACTTTTTCATATATTTTCCACATCTTATGCCGAAATAAAAACTCAATTTGGTTCTATATTCGTGTGTGTTGAGGAGTGATAATGTTAAAGAGTATTTTTCTCATGCCTTTCGGTCTTTCTTCTATACTCATGGTCTTCTCCACCACTCTTCATGTCCTTATACACCTCAATAGAATGGGATTGCATAATAGATTGTTGAGGCGACTCATACTCCTTTATTGCACATGAGGGCACCATTATTTCCATTCCTAGAATGTCTCAGAAAGGGCATTTGATCCGGGATGGCGTCAAGCCATAATTGATAAGATGACTGCATTGCATGCTAATGGCACATGAGAGCTTGTTCCCCTTCCTATCGAGAAATCTACTGTTGGGTGCAAGTGGGTTTTCACTATCATGACGGCGCTTGATGGCTTTATTGATCGACTTAAGGTCCGTCTGGTCGCAAAAGGATACACTTAGCAATTTGGTGTGTATACTTTGACACTTTCTCCCAAGTGCTAAAATTGCTTGTGTTCGTCTACTCCTCACTCTTGCAGTAATTTATGGTTGGGGACTACATCGTTAGCTTGATCGAATGCCTTTTTGCATGGTGATCTTGATGAGGTCTATATGGAGCAACCTCTAGGGTTTGTTGCTAGGGGGGGGAGTCTACCTTAGTATGCAACATGAAGAAGTCGCTATATGGTCTAAAGTAGTCCCCACGTGCATGGTTTGACAAGTTTAACTCTGCTATCACTCAGTTTGGCATGGTGAGGAGTGCCTCAGATCACTTGGTCTTCTTTCGCACTTCCTCTGCTACTTCATCTACTACTTCCTCTACTGGGAAACTTGTTATTCTTATTGTTTATGTTGATTATATCAATCACACATGAAATACAGTGACGAATCTCATCTACAATATTATTTTCAAACTAAAGATTTTGGTGATTTAAAATACTTTCTTGGCATTGAAGTAGCTCGATCAGAGGGAGCCATCCATATTTCCCAAATGAAGTATGTGCTAGATATGCTAAAGGAAGCAGCTAGACCTATAAATACTCCCATGGATCCAAATATAAAGTTGCTACCAAGACAACCAGAATAGTTGTCATTTGTGAGTTCTAACAATCAGTTGGCTAATATGCTAACTAAATCATTGAGAGACCCCACAATATCCTACATTCGTAACAAGTTGGGATTGTATGATATTTTCACTCCAACTTGAGGGGAGTGTCAAGGGAAAAATGTAAAAATACATATGAATAAATTTTATGTTATATATAGGTAGAGGTGGAGCTACCTAAGAATTGATTTTTCCCTGTTTTTCATAGATTCATTAAGAAGACTAGATTGAGTGTTTAGCATTTCGAGGGAGAGTTAGACTTACGACATCTTTTGGCATTCGTCGATGGATGCCGCCATCGGGACGTCATGAGCTGGACGACGGGTACTACATTGGCGAGGATGACAAACACAAACACAAACACAAGCAGAGGGCCAAGGGTGCTTCTTTGTCGACGAGCAAGAGCATTGTAAGAGGATCTTGAGGGAGCTCAACTCGCTCATATCTGGAGGTGGGACTTCGAATATGGATGACACTATTGAGGTGGAGGTCACTCACACCGAATGGTTCTTCCTCGTCTCCATGATCCAGCCTTCGTCAATAGAGTTGGTCTCCCCGGCCATGCTCGATACACCGGCATGCCCTCATGGGTGCTTGGCATCGACCATTGGGCCGTGGAGCCATGTGAGCATGCAAATGAGGCACAAATTTTCGACATCCAAAGTACAAACCATGGTTTGCGTCCTTGTTGGCTCTAGTGTGCTTGGTGTGCTTGAGCTTGGGTCCACTGACGTGGTCCTCCACAGCCTCGAGATCATGGGCTAGATACGCATCCTCTTTAATTTCAGCGCTGTGCATGTGCCAAAAACCTAGATTCAATTAAAGAGCAATTCTAGCTCCTGCATCCTTATTGAAATCCCTAGTTCTTCAATCCAGAACAAGAAAACCCACAACAATCATTAGCAATGACAGCATCTTAGCGAGCGATACGAAGGTCAATCGTGCGCACAGCAAGCGCGGAAGGGATGGTGGCCTCAATGAATTTTGTGTTGCTGACGGGGGTGCGATGCCCGTGGCGATCGGAAAGAAACTTACCAAGCAAAAGTAGCATACAAAAATCGGATTGAATAAAAACTTGATTTACTGAATTGGAATGAGCAAGTCTTGTTCAAGAAAAAAAGAACTCAAACTGGTCTTCTCGAATAGGTTGGATTTTTTCTAAATTAGGGGTAATTTCGGTATTTGGCCAAATACCTGAATCAATTTATGATTTTGCAAATTTCAGTTGAAGCTTTTATTGTTTTACCAAGTATCTCATAAAAAATGATTATCTAATGTATTTTCTAAATTATGCTATACATTTAAAAAATTTAAAACTAATGTTACAGATATTCTCTTTTTCTCTTCTCTCTTCTTTTATCAAATTATTTGTAATGCTGAGTCAAGAAAGGACCTTAGCACAATATTTTTTGGGCTAAAACAGCCAAAGAGTTATGATAATTGATTTGTTGACTATAAGATGTTTGCTCTATTGATAGTTGTCACGATGGAAGGAAGAAACTCCTCATAGGTAGGCCTCCTCTACCTTGCATATGTAGATGAATAAGAAAGATTTACAACCAATTTCATGACCATATGCTATATTTTGCAAGTAGGTTCTTAACACTCCCTCTCAAGCTTGATCAAGGTATTAAATACCGGCACCGGTAGCGTGGTCCAGGTACCGAAAACCATAGTGCAACAGGACTATAGTGACCATACTGCTGCTGCACCATAGTGTTGCAACCATGATGCTACCAGTTTGTGCGGAAGAACCTTGCGGCACCCTTGCATCCCGTGCAAGGGATAAGCCTATCATCCCGAATCCGTCCCGAATTGGGCTTTTCGATTTAACATCGCGGGGCATGCGTTGGTCCATGTGCCAACCTCACGCTCCATATCCGCACCCCCAAAAGACCATGTTGGCCGAATGGTATTGAAGGCGTAAAGTAAAACAACAATTACATGACTATGGACGCATGAAAATATAAAACCGGGTCTAGGACGAGCTCTGCAAATTATCTTCGACGAAGATTGACTGGTCGCCATAGTTTAAAATCTCGCCCGGAACGGTACGATAAGCCCGATATTTATCAGATTTTTAGGTTTACGGTATACGATATATTCGGTATTTGAAAAAATCGGGTATATTGGGTATACAGGGCGGTATATGGTGGTATTTTGTCATATACCACCCGGTATGGGCGGTATGAGGCCTTAGTACCGTTGGGCCAGCCAACGGCACTGAGGCCACTTGTTTCGTATTCATACCACCCAAATCGGGCGGTATTATATGCATACCAGGCGGTATACTGCCCGGCATGTAGATTTGGAGTTATTTCTAATAAAAAAAATGCCGGTATGCAATTTTTGTACCGGACCGTACAGTGTGCCGGTACCGTACGGTACAATACCGGTACCAACCGGTGACCAAAATCGGTAGTGGTATCGAGATTTTAAACCATGCTGGTCACACGTCCATATGGGCCGCTCGTTCGTCTCCGCCCAAGGCAACCGCTTTGTTTGCTAACGCTCTCCTACATTATATATAAGACCCAAACCCCCAAGGTTCCTAAGTGCACGAGGAGCATGACAAAATCGTGGCCATGCGAGATGGTGATTTTCCATTGCCACGGCCATGACGAATGCAGGAAACTGCTTAGCCGTAGCGCACGCACCAAGCGTCGAATCCTCGAAATGTATCCAACTTGTATTGTGGGCCCTCGGGGATCGCACAAAGGATTTTACAAGTATGAACTATAATAAAAGCCAAAATTATGTGGACGCAAAAACATATTTACAAACATGTAGGGAACATTCCACCATGATTCGTCGTTGCTCGGGCAAATAAAAAAGTCCACATCCTCCCCCATTTCAAGCTTCAACGTCCTCGTCGAACTCGCCTCGGTCGCACGGCCTTTCTGCATAGGCTGCAATTGTTGAAGTGAATTCTTTACAAGTAGTCGAAGGGAACATCGCCTGAGTCACGACATGTCGCAGTGGGGCCGCAACATGTCAAGTTTCGTCGTGTGAAGTCCGCCACCAGGAAATGATACTTGTATCATTGAGTTTCATCATCTTCTGTTGCGAGAAAGGGCTTTGAGATTCCCAAACTCGTTGCTCGGAAATGAGAGTCCTAGACTTGTGGAGCAAACGAGTGTCATTGAGCAACGCTCGCTTGAAGGGACACCAAGAAGAGGCTACTTGATTCACCAAGTCTCAGTCTTGCTAGGCAATAAGAGCATACGAGCAACGCTCGTCTCGAATAACATCTGGGTGTCGTTGTGCAACACCCAAATGATGAGTAGTTCTATGGCCGCACCACACTGGAGCATTGCCTCCACCGCCGTCTTGAGCCGATCATTGCTTGCTTACTCGCCACCCCCGCAGGAGTCATGATGCTCTCCTCTCTTCATTTATGTTTGTAATACTCCCTCTCTTGTGTGTGCAGGTTCCACGTGGATTGCTTTTAACTTAATTAGGGTTCCATGTTAAGTTTGATCATGTGAACATCTTTTCCAAAAACTTCGATGGTTAGAAGAGCCCAATCTATTCATCTATATTTTTAACATATCTATTATTCTATTTTATTTGGTGGTGTTTATTGCAGAAAACTTCAGGCTCATCCTAGTAACACCAACTCAATGATGGATTTAAGTTTTAACACCAAAGCAACTACCAACTCAATCAAACCTAGCAACCTAGGTTTACACAGGTTCAAATACAATGAAATAAATCCAAAATACAACAGCTAATGGATTAATAAATCAAACAACAAATACTTAGCTCCAAAAGAAACTCCCTAGTCCTCTTGATGCCCCAAGATGATGAATCGGTGAAGCTTGAAGGCAAAATCAAGGAGTGGAGATCAAAACTAGGGTTCTTGCAAGGATGACTCGATGAAAGCTTGTAGAGATGCAAGGAGTGACTCTTTGAGGCTTACAAGCACCAACAACTACAAAGGAATGAGTTTGGGATGTGCATTTATAACCCCCAAACACCAAGGCTCGTTAATGGGCATTTCTCTGCCCATTGGCGACACCCGGTTGCTTGTCGGTCGATCGTCAGTCGACCGCAACTAGAAAAATCAATACAATTTTGTTATTTTTTCTGCTTGTTTGTTAGTTTCTAGGTTCCATCTTCGCTAAGTCCTCTTAATAACTTTAAGACATAAATTGTATATAACGATTACCCCCCATTTGGATTTAATAAAAATATCTAAAAAACAAAAATCCTTAAGAATCAAAATCTAACTTTTGGAGTCTAGTACAAATTTTTGAAAAAAGAAAATTTTATAATATTTTGGGTCAAATATGGGTAGGCTAAAGGCTTCCAAAAAGTCTTTAAAAATATCTCATTATCTAGTTTTTACCTAAGGAACAAGTACCGGGATTTTTGGTGCCAAGAAAATGTCTAGGTCATATAGCCCTCCAAGAAGTTTCCTAGGCTTAGTGAATTTCAAAGCCTTTTCTAATTTTCCAAGTTTTCGTGTTTCTTGTGTTCGGGTTTGGTTTTTGGGTTTCTTTGCATCATCATGAGGATTTACAACACATTCTAGACACCCAAAACCTAAACTCTATCTTCCAGAAGAATCCGAGCGCCGACGAGTGTTCTTGTCGATTTCTCTGATTTCTTCGATTGTTTCGATCGAGGACATCGTGCGCTAACTAATATGGAACCTAAAAATAACTCTCCATTAAATCATTAGTTCCATATTTGTTATCATCAAAATCGAGATTAAGACCAATTTTGAAAACCTTAGGCTAACAATGTCTCGAGATCAAGGAAGAAGGGGGCGGCGACTCCTCTAGTTTCACCACGAAGCATGTGGCACAGCCCCAAAATCCGAACCAACGATTCACGATGACAAAGCAATAATTCATTAACCTATTGCATGAATCCAATACTAGAAAATCTATGCAAAAATCTGAGAAAACCCCTATCAAAAGGGCGGCGGAAAGATGGCTATTTCCACTCATCTTTTTGGATGAAACGGAGAGGAAGAAGAACCTAAAGACCTTCCTATGATCAAAGCCAACGAACTTGCAGATTCTGACTTTCAATTGGCTCCCTCCCTACTTGGTGTCGCCCCTCTCCCTCTCTCCTATTGCCTCGGGTGGCGGCTCGTCCCTTAAGAGATTCGACTTATAAAATGTGTATCACTCGTTCTAACTCCGATTCGAGTTCCGATTGAACTGCTAGACTCGACTCGAGGTCCTCTATCATCCTAGCATGCTAAATTACAGAGAACTTATAATTATTTTTTTATATAATTTTTTCCACGTCGATTGCTTACCCGGAATCAATCCCGAAATTTTTCGCCAGCCCACGCTAACTCAAGGCTACAACTCTTGTGCCATTGCCTACCCAAACGTCGTAGTTGCCTTTTGTCTAGTCTTCTACTTTTTCTTTTATCTCGCAACATCTTGCAGATGAAGATTGGTTTCAAATACTCGGTAGAGATAATGACGAAGTATTCTTATAATGTACGCACCTGAAGCGACAGTTTTAAAAACCATCTTCAGTTTCATCACTACAAATGGTAGTAGGTGCCATTGGTAGTAGGTGCGCTTGCAGTTGGGAACAACTTTCCTTATAATGTACTTGCAGTTGCGCTTCCAGTAGCCATATTTACCATAATGGTAGTAGGTGCCATTGGGAACAACTTTTCTTTTCTTCTTAATATTAATCAAAGGTTTCACAGCTTTGTTTTTCACTCTGTTCTTAACATAGTGTAACTTTGCCTCAAAGGCATCTCCCACTTATGAGATTGTGTCCTTATCCTTCATAAGGTGGGACTCAGTAGTCATCAGGAAGCGAGTCGACTTCTTGTAAGTGGCTCTCACTTCCTCGGTAGCCCTTTGGGAGAGGGTATCCGGTGGCCTGTTATCAAGAATATAGGAAAGTCTCTCATGGGTGAAGACAATCCTCAGGTTTCGCAACTAATCAATGTAATTTTGTTCAGTTAATTTATTAACATCAAGAATGCAACACAACGATGGTGAAGATGACATGTTAAATATGCTACAATGAAAAGAAAAGACATAAATGAGTAGATATGTTACATGAATGACTATTAAGGTCTTTCGATTAATCATCGCTCCCACTAATTTTTGTTGGGAAGCGGGAAGCAGGAAGACCTCGTTGGTAGACCTCCTTACGGGAAGATGGAACCTCACTTCTCCTACTTGGGTCTCGAATTTAACATGACAAACCCAAATAGGTCCATGGGTAGGTAGCACTTTACCGATCACATCGTTATGCGACTTCCATCAAGTTTTGCCTCTAGGGTTAGCAGGGCCTTGTGTTTTCACAATAAACCAAGGAGCCCTAGTTGAGTCGGACCCATCGTTCGTATGTCCTAGCAAGAAAACAACCACCCTTCAGTGTAGCTCGACAAAGTAAGTCATGATCAAGCTGGTAGCAGAGACACAAGAGGGATATGTGTCATATGAGGTGCAACATGTCTATTAGCACAAAAGACCTTGTGTTTGCACAAAAATTCATTGTGACAATAGACACACATGTATCACATAACGATGGAAGGCGTGACCGTTATTCTTAACACCTTAGCCATTCGGACTCAATATTATTTGAGGGTTTCTTCATGCAATTATAATTATCTAAGCTATCAACAATTGAAGCAAAAGCAATAAATAAAAGCATAAAGTAAATAAGGATGATTATGGATGTTCTAAGGGTTGCACTAGAGCCACCGGGCGAACCAAGGCCATCATCCTAGTGTTTTTAAGGAGCTCCGTCTCGCCAAGGGGCTGCCCAAAACCATCTCGTAGGTTGCCGGTTCCATCATTGCCTTCCTGGGGTTCTAGTCGTCATCAACATGGCGCCGGACACCTCCTCTCCGTGCGCGCACCAAAATGGGGCAACAAGCGTGCTCATCGCGAATTTTACAAAACTAAAAGAAGAAGACCCAAAACAACCCTTGGGGAAAGGTTTAAGGAGAGGGAGAAGAAGAATACAATCAGAATTCTCAAGAGGAAGGTAGGGGTACGCATGCCCTATTTAAAAGTTATAATGTTGAAATTTCATAAATTTACAAGCAATCAACACAACCACATTTTACACACAGTCACATGCACATAGGGCTCATCCATAATCATCCTTTCATGCATATTAACAATTAAGAAAAGGAAAGGAAAAAACAGAATTCAAAAACACGCTAATCGGGCTACGTTTCCACCCAAAATGGTCCAACCAACACATGTTGAAAATTTTGGTTTATGGGGCTGTTCTACCATGAACCCATGGGGCTCTTTAGTTCGAAATCTGTCCAAGACAAGTTTGGACAGTAGGCTACTACCCTAATTCATCGCATGAACCGTGGAGCCAAGAGAATGACTCAAGAACCCCCGAAAATAAAAACTCTGCAGCATGACATTTAGGGAGCGAATGCTTCGTAAACGCAAGAATAACGCGCAATACTAATTCCGAAAAAATTGCTAAAGGTGGCTCTGATACCACTGTTGGGATGGGAATAAAAAACGTAGTAGAAATAGCAATTTAAAAAATTCAAACTATCCCAAAAATAACGAGCTACTTTAGTAATCTTTAAGGAATTCAATCTATAGTAGAAGGAGAACATATTCCTTATATCGCGGATGGTATGGCTAGAGGTAGCAAAATAGGCCGGCCCGCTAACTCCGTGGGTCGGAAATTCCTGGCTCGGCCCGGCCCGCAAGCTCATTTATCAACCAAAAACTTGGTAAAAACTTGTAAAAGAATAATTTAAAATATTTGAGAGACTAAATAAGCACCAAATATGACATTTCACATGAAAAGCTCCATGGATTAACTTCACATTCAATTTTAAAATACTAAACAAGCACTAAACTAGACTTGAAATTAATTTTTTTAATACTTAGCGAGCCAAATGGGCCGGGCCGGCCCGATAAGAGTCGTCTAGCGTCAGCCCCAAATGTTATTGTGTCGGCCCGGCCTGACCCAAAAAGCTTATCGGGCTAAATTTTCTAGCCCGGCCCGCAGTTATCATGTCGTGCTATCGTGCCGTGCCCATTTTTGCCACTCCTAGGTATGGTTGCTGCTATCCCTGTTTCAACACTCAAATGTGCACGTCCTCTAAGAAATGTCCACACCAAGTTCCTCGCAATAAAGGGGCATCAAACACCGAGACTCGTTGTGGCTCAACGGAGAGGCAATCTCAACCCCGAAATGCACCAAGGTGAAACCAGCCCTTCCACCAAGAACCGAGCACCAAAAGGAAGGAAAATGGGATGAGAAAAAAATGGAACGAGAAGGTAGATGAAGGATTACCTCATTTTCCCTCATGGACTCCTCCAAGAAGGTGAAGTTGGCAGCACACCCAAGAAGAAAATACCTTCGATTTGGCTTCGCAAAACCAAGGATGGAGGATCTTGATGGCCGGCCACCCATGGAGATGAAGATGAGTTCATGGGATCCTTTCTCTTCAAGAAGCCTCTCAAGAATCCAAACCTTAATCTTCTCCAAGATCAATAACCAATTTGCTTAACCCACTAGAAGGAGGTTAGGCCACCTATTTATAGAGGGCATGGGCGGCTACAAGATTAGATCCGCCCCCCTAAAATATCTCTCATTGGAATTCAAAATTTCGGGATTTGCCTCCAACGCAATGATTTATATTTAATGAATTTATAATTAATTCGAAATTAATTAAATCCAAATAAATATAAACTTTAATTTATCACCATAAATTAAGAGTATTAACATGAATGATAATTATCTAAATAGACCAATCCCCTAAACAATAGGAAAGATGTTTATCTAAATAATTTGAATTCCTATTAATTAATAGATTTATGATTTATCCTCATAAATTATATATCTATTAAATTTATGATTTATCTCCATAAATCAAATTCCTATTAATTAGGATTTATCCAAATAAATTAGAAATATGCTAAGTCCAAGGTCTAAAGTGAAGACTGCACCTGAAATTGCTTCCGCCACCACATCTACTATTGAGAAAGAGATTTTGGATGAGCTATTTTCTACAAGAGAGACAATGACCAAGTTTCAACAGCATATAATCACAATTGAGAAGAAAGTTATAGAGTACTTTACTCCAACTTCTGCAAGACTCGCCTCCCCTTTTTTTGGAAGTTTCACTATTCATCTGAATGTTCTGACTGAAGTTTACACTATCTTGATTTACTCCTTTGACTTATTGTGCCAAAAAGTGGGAGAACAAGCCGTTACAACTCTATAGTTTTAATTGCTCTTTGATTGTGGTTGTGATACTTTTCTGTGGTGATGATACTTTTTACTATTCTGGTTATGATACTTGAGACTCTGGTTCTGAAACTATTGTATATTTGATACTCTGGATGATCTGCTGGGTGTAATATTTTTTTCTCTGTGATAATGCGACTATGGCTGACTATGTGGTTTTTTTTGCGGTCTAAACAAACGACCATAACTGATGGATACTTTCTGTTAACTATTGAATTATCTTTTTAATAGTTATTATATTTCAGTTGAAACTTTCTTCTGTCATCTATTTTTTTTGTGATCTGATATGTTTGGCTTTTTCCAAATAAACCAAAGGGAGAGAATGTTAGTGTTTGGCTTTCTGTATGTTGGCTATATTTGGCAAAAGAAGCTTTTTGGTGATTTCTTAGTTTCTGCACAATCTCAATAAGTGAGAAGCTCTACTTATATATTGACAGTCTCAACTGTGTTAGGACAGTTTCAACTGCACCTTTTGTAAATGGCTTTCTGCAGATGATGGCAGTTTCAACTATGGAGCGATAGTTTTTAACTGCCTACAGTTTATGGTATTCTGGATAGTTTTCTGTGTGAATATGATGGTTGATGAACTTCTGGTTTAATGATGAGTCTTTTGATTTTTCTGGTCATTTAATCATCATTTATGACTTGTGTTCAGTTGAGTTTTGAAGAGTTCTTTATTCTTTATTTTCGGACGTTACTGTTTACTTAAATGATCATATGCTTATGTTGACTGTTTCAATCTAAGGACTGTGAAGAGGAGAGTGATTGAAGTCAGCATTTATTCCGATCATTCAGTTCTCACATAAAAAAACTTGTGCATGGATGTGTTGTCGATAACTCCATTGTGCCATTACTCTGTTGCCAGTTTTATAGGAGATGAGTCTGCTTAGTGCAAAGAAGGCAATAATTAACCTACTCATCATATATTCATGCTGAGATGATTGTGGGCTGCTAACTCATTACAACACAAGGATTCTGTGGAGGACAAGACTTTGTGGCTGGGATGTCATAAAGAGGCAAGTCGGTATGTACTTGTAATAGCAAAAGGTTTTATTATTTTCAATTCACTTTAGTACTGGTAGCTGGATTTCAAAGAGTGTAATCCCAGAGCTAGAAGTTGTACTTTCTGATAGTGGATTGGGCATTTGTCCGATGAGTGCCGCGCAGATTACGTGACATGTTTGGTTACTGAACTATTTAAACAAATACTTGTGTTTGCGTATGTTTTATTTTTGTTCTTACTTTGCTACTTAAGGTAGTTGTTATAGCAGTTGTAACTTCCTATGCAACTATCATTTACAGAAGTTCACTAAGAGACCTTATTGTTAGTTAGGAAGAATCTCTCATGTTATTGAAAGAAATAGTGCCCTTGAGCCAATCAAATGTTGATGTGTAGGAAACTATTTTTGGTTAATGAATAATATGAGGCAACTTTTAATCATATGCTGCATCTATATTTTATATATATTAGATTGTGATGAACCCCATGAACTCGGGCAATTGATTCCAAGGCTATGATGAGATCATGCCAGTGAGACTTAGGAATCTAGATGCCCCTATTCTAAATGTTCCCAATCGTTGGATCACTAATTAGAGGATTGTTGATTTCGGATAGACTGTTGCAGTTGGTACATGCCTTATACGATAAGGAGTAGCAGATCTCATAGTTACCTATAACCCGTCATTTAATGTACAAGTTTAGGTGCTCATTACGGAATGAGTTCACTGAATGGACCTATACGAGGAAACCACATAATGGAATACTTACATGAGTGTCGATAGGATGTTCCTCAGGTGATAGTAGGTGCAAGCTGTCCATGGACAAGGTTGTCATTCTTACCTTGTGAGTGTCGACCCATTGATTTGGACTTATCCTTACGTGGCCGTGAGTGACATGTGTCGGATACCTTTGGGCATGGGAAAGCACCCATGGAGTTATATGAGCAACAAATATGGAATTAGTTACTTCTAGTAAGAGGAGATAATGTCTTATGTGTCCCTGCAAGTATCGGTTGCGGAATATCTGGCCAGAGTAGATATGAATGTCAAAAAAAGGTTTTCTAAGATGTCATTATTGAGCCGATGACCTGGCCGGCAGAATACATATGAATTGGTATTAGAGTTTGACACTTTTTCCATACCCTAGACATATTCAGGATATTGTAACTGAGGGACTTAGTTGCACATAAACTAATCACTGAAGGGCGTTCGATCCCTGTAGATTGAACCTTACACTATCCGGGTAGTCATGACACGTTGTAAGACGTCAATCTAGACTTGTGAGTAGAGTTTCTCACGACCACACTAAATGGGTTTAGTGGTGGCTTGTAAGATTCGAATAGAAGTCATTCTATCGGATCCGACTCTCCATTATGCACAACTCACTGTTGGCTTAGTGTGGGGCCCAATTGGTCACACACAACAGACTAACCTCGTAACGGACCTTATGAGATAAAGTCTAAATGCGGCCGTATATGTCAACTGGCATGGACATGCTGCAACTCGATCACGTATGTCATTTACAGACAAGATAGGAAAGTTGTTTCCTGTAAGAATGAATGTGCGAGTAAGAAGTTCCTCGATAACCCTAATTTGCAGGGCATCCCTAAATTGTAGGGATTGATACATGACATGTATGTCATTTACAGACATGTAGTTGATTAAATTTAATTATGAATTAAATATTTAATTAAACTATTTGACCGGGAATATATTTAATTATGAATTAAATATAATTTCATTTTGAATCAAATATACATGGTGGGAAAATTTGTTTCTAACCATGAGCCTAACCGATTAATTGGGAATTAATTTATTGGGATAAATCCTAATTAATAAGAATTTGATTTATGAAGATAAATCATAAAATTAAAAAATATATGATTTATTAGGATAAATCATAATTCTATTAATTAATAAGAAATTGAATTATTTAGATAAGCCTCTTTTCTATTGTTTAGATAATTTGTTTATTATGATAATTATCATTCTTGTTTATAAGCTCTTAATTTATGGAGATAAATTAATGTTTATATTTTATTGGATTTAATTAATTTCGAATTAATTATGAGGCCATTAAAATATAAACTATTTTTGGAGGTAAACCCCAGAATTTTGAATTCCGAAGAGAGAGTTTTTAGGGGGTCAGGTCTACCTTTGTAGCCGCCCCACTCTCTACAAATTGTGGCCGAACACCACATGGGAGAGGGTGGTGAATTAGTTCTTCCTCCTCCTCTCCATTGGTGGTCGGCCATCTACTTCCTCCTTCCCGATCTTTTACGAAGCCAAATTGGAGGTGTCTTCTACTTGGGTGTGCTGCCTACTACATCCACTTGGAGGATTTCAAAGAAGGACAATGAGGTATTCTTTGATCTACCTCCTCGTTTCGTTGTTTTCTCATCTCCTCTTTCTCTCGTTTTGGAGCCCGGTTCTTGGTGGAAGGGCCGACCTAGCTCTTGAGGTTTCAGGGTTTGAGAAAGCGTCTCCGTTGAGCAACGACGAGTCCGGTTGTTCGCTGCCCCTTTATTATGAGGCGTGTGATGAGGACTATCATTGAAGGACGTGCGTGTGTGCGTCGTGATAAGGGAACAAGAGCAGCCTATCCAACCGCGGTATAAGGGTATACCTTCTGCCTTCTACTCTAGATTGAATTCCTTAATTGTTGCTAAAGTAGATCACTGTTTTGGGATGTTTTAAATTTTTTAAATTGCTATTTCCATTGCATTTCTTATTCGCATCCCAACAGTGGTATCAAATCCACCTATAGAAAAATTTTGAAATTTTTATATTACGTTTTGTTCATGTTTACGAACCGTTCGCTCCCTAAATGTCATGCTGCCCGATTTTGGTTTTCGAGGGTTTTTGAGTCATTTTCTTGCCTCCAAGGTTCATATGATGAATTGATGTGGAAGCCTACTATCCATATTGATTTTAGACATAATTTAAACTAAAAAATCCCGTGGGTTCATGGTTGAACAGCCCCGAGAACCGAAAAAATTCAGCATGTGTTGTTTGGACCATTTTGGGTGGAAACGTGATCGGATTCTATTTTTTCCTATCTTTCATATATGATGTGATGCATGAAAGGATGATTATGGATGAGTCCTATGTGAATGTGACTTTGTGTAAAACGTGGTTGTGATAATCGCTTGTACATTTATGAAATTTCAACATTGTAATTTTTAAATAGGGCCTGGGTACCCCTGTCTTCCTCTTGAGAATTCTGATTATAATCCACTTCTCCAACTCCTTAAACCTTTCCCCAAGGGCTGTTTGGGGTCTTATTCTTTTACTTTTGTGAAATTAGAAGTTTAGGGGCAGATTCACGACGAGCACATTTGCTGCCCTGTTTTGGTTAGCGCGCGGAGAGGAAGTGTTCGACGCCATGTTGATGGCAACTAGAACCCCAGGAAGGCACTGATGGAACTGGCAACCTACAAGATGGTTTTGGGCAGTCCCTTGGTGAGACGGAGCTCCTTAAAAACCCAAGGATGATGGCCTTGGTTCACCCGGTGGATCGGGTGGAACCCTTAGAACATCCACAATCATCCTTATTTACTTTATGCTTTTATTTATTTCTTTTGCTTCAATTGTTGATAGCTTAGATAATTATAATCGCATAAAGAAACCCTCCAATAATATTGAGTCTGAATAGCTAAGATATTAAGAATATCGGTCACGCCTTCCATCGTTATGAGGGACAAGTGTGTCTATTGTCACAACGGGTTTGTTGTGCACACACAAGGCCTTTTGTGCTAATAGATGCATTGCACCTCATATGACACATATCCCTCTTGTGTCTCTGCTACCAGCTTGATCATGACTTACCTTGTTGAGCTACAATCAAGGATGGTTGTTTTCTCGCTAGGGCATACGAACGATGGGTTCAACTCAACTAGGGCTCCTTGGTTTGTTGTGCACACACAAGGCCTTGGTTGCCCTAGAGGCCAAAACATATGGAAGTCACATAGTGATGTGATCGGTAAAGAGTTATCTACCCATGGACTTATTAGGGTTTGTCGAGTTACATGCGAGACCTGAGTAGGAAAAGTGGGGTTCCATCCTTCCCCTAAGGAAGTCTACCAAGGAGCGCTTCCCGCTTCCTAGGGCTGCCTTGAGGGCACCCTTGATCCACCCTTGGACGAGCATCCCTAGCACCGTCCTAGGGCTTCCGAACCCCATAGGGGTGGCTTGGCTCAACAAGGGGCGGCGGCTCCACCGAAGCCGTCGGCTTGGCTCGAAGGAGAGGGGAAAAGAGAGAGAGGAAGAGAGGCAAAGGAGAGGGGCTCGTCGGCTGGCTCAAGGGTGGTGGCTCCAAGTAAGAAGAAGAGGAGAGAGGGCGGCTAGCAGCTGGGCTTGAGAGCTGGCGGCTGCTCCTCTCTTCAATTGGCTTGTGTGGCTCCAAATAGGGAGCCACAAGCCAAGGGGAGGGGGTTTTATACTCCCTCCTCAACCCTAACCCTTCTAAACCCTTTAACCAACCCGCATCCGCCTCAAGCCGAACCCGAACCCGCTAACTTACATTAACTTAATTACTCTAAAATTAATCCCATAAATAAATATAAACACAATTCACATGCAACATAATTAAACAATCATGCACACAGCATGAAATTAAATAAATTTATCTGCAAACAAAATTTTCATATACTTATTCTTACTTACCAGAGCTCGTAAGCTCGCTCCGGACCATGAGTCAACTCGGCTTATGTAATGCCTTGTAGTGGGCCTTCTCGACTTATCGATGTTTGTCTTTTATAGGCTTGCGTTGGTAGGAAGGACTATAGTGGTCGTTGATACGTGGTTTTATGGTTTTCTCAATTTTCTTGATGAAACTCATTGATAGTACCTTGGTTCTTGCCCTTTTTGATTGATGTCATATTGATAGGGGGAGCATATGTATTTTATGTTAGTATTCTATTTGGCTTACCAAAGAACTCACAAATGTATACTTAAAATTGATAAATTTCAAAGTTTTGTTTGTCATCATCAAAAAGGGGGAGATTGTTGGCCCAAGGGTTACCCCTAGGCTTCAGTCTCTATTTTGATGATAACAAACATAAAACTAATGCATTTGTGTAGTTTTAATTTTTAGCTCTTTTTGTTGTTGTTTTACTTGTTATTAAACTCGATTCTTATTGTTAGATTGCTAGGTGTGCTAGGTTAAACACCTTAGGGTTTCCTTTGTAGACTTGTGTTTTGCCTAGGTGAATAGGTTTGAGGCATTCTCAAAGGGTTGAGAAGCGAGTCCTCGGTTGTATTCAAAGAAAAACACATTATCTATAAAGGAGTTGGTTAGAAATCCTTGGTGTGGAGCCAAGGTAGTGGAGTTCGAGGTTGCCCGTGTTGGCTTAAACTTTTCAACCTTGGTCTTAATCTTAGTTTTGATGATAATAAACATGGAACTAATGTTTCATTGAGAAATACTTTCAGGTTCCATATTGGTTAGCGCACAATGTCCCCGATCGAAAAAATCGAAGAAATTAGAGAAATCGGCGAGGATGCTTGTCGACGCTCAGGATTCTTCGGAAAGTAGAGTTTAGGTTTAGGGTGTCTAGTTTATATTGTAAATCCTCTTTATGATGCATAAGAACCCGAAAACCATTCCCGAATCCCAAATTATGAAAACTCGGAGACCGTCCTGAAATAACCTAGGGAGCTCCTTGGAGGGCTATATGACCTAGATAGTTTCTCGACCAAATGGTGTTAAAAAGCGGCAGAAGGCCACTTCGGTCGATCGATCGGTCAACCGAATGGTGTTAAAAAGTGGCAAAAGGCCACTCCGGTCGACCGGGTGGTCGACCGACAAAAGCCAAAAACTGGCAGTTGGTGTGTCGGTCGACCGGATCGCAGATCACAGGAATCATGTCTGGTGGTCAACCTATCGGTCGACCGGATCGCAGATCACATGAATCATGTCTGGTGGTCAACCTATCGGTCGACCACACAGAGACATTTAGCCAGAGGTCGCTCAAGTGGTCGATCAGTCGGTCGACCCACGATCGACCGACAAGCGACCGAACGGCGGTAACGGCTAGTTTTCCGCCCGTTGAGATGTCGTTTCTTTGAGAGGTTATAAATATCCCTCATCTAACACCTTTAATTATTCTTACAGATTTAATTGAGCATTTTAAGAAGTGATTTAAGCCTTCAAAGAGATTGATTGCAGCACGCTCTGCTCTTCCATCAACGTTCTTCTTCAAGCGCCAACTACTCCTCAACTCTGCTATGACTCAAGCTCATTTACTGGCAAGTTGAAGACTTGAAGGCTTGGAAAAGAGCATTTAATCTTGCTTTACTCTTTAAGCTATTTTCGTTGTAATTTTAATTGTTATTTGAACATTGTTTTCTTTGGATTTGTGCTTGTGAAGACCTAGGATTGTTAGGCCTTGAAATTGGGTGGTAGCCTTGGTGTTTGAGGTTTAAATCCACCGGTGTAAACGTAGTTTGCTAGGATTAGTTGAGTTGTCCCTTAGGTTGAGGTGGAAGAGTGCTCTCGGTAAGAAGGCGGAGACTTCCGACTGTGGAAGTGCCTTAGGTCGAGAGTGAGACTCTTCGAGTCAAAGTCCTCTGTGTAAGGGAAACATCATCAATCTAGTAAAACTTAGTTTTTAAATCCTAAGCGGGGTGATTAGGTAGTGGAGTAGGCATTGGGGCTGAACCACTATAAATCTTGTGTTTGCATTGGTATTTTGTTTGTCTTTATTGCTTTAGTCACTTAACTTGTAATTTTCCTAAGTAACCAAAGAAACAATTAAAACCGGAATAAGACAATAAGAATTAGTAAACACACTATTCAACTCCCCTCTAATGTGCCATTTCACCCAACAGGCCGAACCACTATAATTATTTGAGTTTGTATTGCCTTGTTTGATTTCTACTACTTGCTATTCATACTTTCAAAACATATCATTTAGTAGCACTTAGTTTTGGTTGCATTTGGAATTGAATTAAAAGAAATCGAATTGAACGTAAAATTAACCCAACACTATTCACACCCCCTTATAGTGTGGGCATTTGAACAACAAGGCTCAGCAGAGTGTGGAGTCGGTTGCTCTGTTATAGAGCATTGCGATCTAGAACACTATCAGGCGTAGGGTGGGGTCGCCCGTGCCGGTGTATGGCGACAGAGTGTTGGGCAACTCGCTTCTCAGTGGAAGGCGGGTTGTCATAATATGGTCGACTTAGGGTCTCGCGTCAAAAGGGAGAACAACTGCGGCCTTCTAGATTATGAGGTCTCTATTTTTCTCCGAGCGAGGAGATGGTGGCTTCGTGGAGGATCAGACTTCCTTTTTCTTGGCTAGGTGTTATCTCCAGGATGTGGGTTGCAATCGTGGTTGGCGTCTTGGCTTGGGCTCTCAGTTGTCGGATTTTAACTTCCAAGTCACCAGATTGCGGGGATCTTCAAGAGGGGGATGGGTCGGTACCGAAGCGCCGCTCATCGTTGTTTCAGCGTTACCAGGTTACGGTCGATCGCCGCCATCGGGTTGTCGCCGTTGATATACGGCGGCAATCGCTTGACTCTGGATTCCAACCATTTATGGGGGAGGTAAGCTTTTCTCGGCCCCACGGTTGCCGCCAATGTTCCTGCCTAAGAGTCGGGGTGTTTCGGTCCTCTGTGGTGTATCTCCATGTCTGGTTCAATACCAGCAGGGAGGGAGGGACCTGCAAAAGACACTCCGATGCCCAAATTAGGGTGATTCCAAGGTGGAGGTTACGGAAATTGGAACTTAGGGTTAACTGGGTATGCTACGTTTATATATATTGTAGGTGGAGGTGATCATGCTACCCAGTAATCTTGCTTGATTGTTGCCCAGAATGGGTCGAGGCCAATCATGGAGTTGACGTGTTTATGATGGTGTGTCCCTCGTGTTAAGGGGGGACGTAGGTGTCCAAGTTTTACCAGGTGGGTTCCCTGTATGGAGCCGCCTAACTTAGCTTCAGTCTGGCTCAAAGGCATTGCTTGGGCGGAGGCCCCTGGGTGGGACTACATGGTTTGGTTCGGAGTGAATGGTGGGACACTGCTTGGTCTAATCTGACCGGGCCCATTAGTTCGAGTCCAGTCCAATATATTATTGTAGTTTGATTTGAGCTGATATTTTTTTATATTACAATATATGATAGCCTCAAATTTATTATTGGAGATATCTAGAATTTTATAAAAGTTTGTTGGCCATTTAATAAATACGTTTACTGGTAATTATACTTCTAATTATTTTACCAATCTTGATATGATTAAAATATATAAAAATCGTGCATTTCATTGGTAATGTACTAATTTATTTGCAACTTAGAGCATTTTACATCATATTCACCTATCAAAAAGCTTACAACATTTGCAATCACAAATAAATTGTGAGTAGAATACAATGTGTAATTTACAGGGATAAACAAACTAACTAAAAAATTACAAGTCATGTCATATTTACACAACAGGAGAAGTTAACAAATTATCTATAAAGGATAATAAATTTTTAAAACATCTAATATCTACATCTAGCTTTACATAACATAAAAACTAGATTAATTGTTTTAAAACATGGTTAGCGATGATACTATGAGCTGCCTCAGTGAAGTGCAACCCATCCCAACTCACATAGCTTGATGGATCGTTGCACAGTTTAGCTGTTTGCTGACCACAATCGACTTTGGAATGGTAATGATATTGCCCACTGTCTCCACAACATTGAACCAAAGTTGAGTTAAAACCTACACGAATTCATCTCACAAATAATTTAATTAATTAAAGAACCAAACTAAAGACTTTATTGAAAAACTATGTATAGAACTAGGTGCAAGGGATTATTATTTAGCATTAACTTGTAATACATATAAGAATTCAACTCACCAAATTGTTTGGGATTTGCGTATACAGCCATGAGAGGCTCGTAGTAATCAGCAAACAAAATCTTGGCTTGAGGATGAGCAATGCGAAGCTCATGAAGATTTCGCAATAGTACGAAATTATGATGTTTCACAAAATCATTTACCTTGTTGTTGCAACCCGTTATAGGGTCGATCTCATAAGACTTTTCTTCTTTAAGCACATTTTGATGGCTCACAAAATCATTCACTGCTTTGAAGTCAGTTATAGGAGTAGGTACTACATCTCTACTTTCGGGATAAAAGTGTGTGTTGTATAAAGGCGTACATCCCAATGGGAAAATTCCTGTAACCATTATTGTCTTTGCCCCATATTGGATTAAATCCTATGCAAGAATAAAATATAAGGAGTATTAATATATTTATTTAACATCATATATAAATATATAAATTGGTGGAGTAATAATGTATATACATTCACTGCCGATCCAATTGTATCCACAACTAAGGGGACATAAGGTCGTAGAAGATCTATATCTTTTTGGCCACCTAATAGAAGGTGTAGGTAACTATAGTCATTCACCCCCAACTCGCCAAGTAGGAATAGTGTTGTGTTGCTTGAGATGTTAACATGAGTATCTGTCAAATTTACATATATAATGAAATGGTTAAATAGGTTTAATTGAACATTGATTCTTTTGTAGGGATAATAGAAGGAAGTTAACTAATAGGGAGCATGAAATATACTATTTGTCAACAAACACGAGTGTGAGAATTCATGGAACCATTGAAGCTCTTCGCTCAAGGAGTCCAACTCAAGCGAATCATTATAGCCCATACGCCTATAGAAGTCAGTGTTGAGTGCCCTAGCTCCCCCAAGTGCAAAGTTAACACCATGTTCAAAGCCCTCACAGCTATTTTTGCTTGGATAGTATGGTGGCACAAGCGGCAGCTCTAGCTCTTGTGCTATATATGATACAAATGCATTAGTTCATGCATGCAAACCAAATTTCAAATTTATACAATATGCTTAATTATATAACATATAAAGAGAAAATTATATGTGAGGTGATGTAAGAGAGACCAATGAAATCGATAACAAGTCTTCCATCATAGGCGCGACCGCTGGGATGATGGAAATAGGTTTGACCCAATGGAAGAGGCATTAGTCTCTCTCGACCATACATGGAGAATATGTTTCCAGTGTCCGTGAGAGAGTCACCAAAACTGACAATGGCAGAGTATCCATAGTCGCTCTTAGCCTCTATACATAAGATTAATGGTAAGAAGAAGATGAAAGCAATTAGAGCAATGTAGAAGTGAAGCTTTGAGGGGATCAAAGGAGTTGAAGAGATGGAACACGCCATGTTGGAGATTAATTTAATTTGTCCTAGTGAATTTTATCGACACATATATATACTAATTTTGTCACTAGCTTGAAATTTTTTAACCAATCAATATTTTTGCTTGTGAACAAATGTGAGTTGTCACCTTGTTATAGGCTTGCAGCTAGGTAGTTTGTTATATCATTCCTAATTATACTTAAAAAGGTTTTTACTTTTACATATTTAATCTCTTTATTAGCTCTCTTGTTTACTTATCGACAAATAATGAAGTTTCTCAAGGTTGCTATTTTATGAGGTTAGTCTTAAAGGATTCTGGAGCTCTTTTGGAAGGTATTTGTGATTGTATATATAAGAGCATTGGTCGAACATTGAAGGAGGGGCATGGAGCTTAATGGTTGAAAATAGAGACAATGGGAGTTCCAATGAAGTTCAGTGAACTAATCGTCGATCACATTTCATCTAAAAAGCTGTCAAAAACTATTAACATTAGTTTTGATGAAGTTCGATCGAAATCGGCTCGGTCGCCCTTGGTCGTAACTAATAGTGCCTAGTTTTTCCAATTCTTGACATTGTGACTATGACATTCCTACACACAAAACAAATCTAGTGTGAATACCCAAAGCGTTCTCAGCACCCACGAATAAGACAGTGACGTAAGTAACATTGCGACAAACTGTGCATGGAAGCAAGATTGTGCATGTAGCTAATGGAGCATAAAAAAGGTTTGTTGGTTAAGGTTTTTAACGTTGGTCTTAATCTCGATTTTGATGATAACAAACATGGAACTAATGTTTCATTGAGATATCTTTCAGGTTCCATATCGGTTAGCGCACGACGTCCTCGGTCAGAAATATCGAAGAAATTGAGAAATTAGAAAGACATTGGTCGTCGCGCTCGGATTATTCAGAAAGTTAGAGTTTAGGTTTAGGGTGTCTAGATATGTTGTAAATCCTCTTTATGATGAAAAGATCCCTAAAACCAAATCCGAAACCCAAAAACCACCCTGAATTCACTAAGCCTACGGAGCTCCTTGGAGGGCTATATGACCTAGATAGTTTATTGTCATAAAAAATGGCGGTAATTGTTCCTTGGGTTAAAATTAGATAACGATGTATTTTTTAGGAATTTTTGGAAGCCTTTAGTCTACCCTTATTTGACCCGAAAAATTAGAAAAGTTCTATTTTCCGAAAATTTGAACTAAACCCCAAAAACTAGATATTGATTCTTAAGGATTTTGATTTTTTAGATATTTTTATTGAATCCAAATGGCAGGTAATCCTTATATAACATTTATGTTTTAAATTTAATAACTTGCCCAGTCCAGTCCAGGTTCGGTCGACTGGTCGGTCCACAGAATGATGCCAAAAACTGGCAGTAGGCAATTTGGTCGACCAGTCGGTCGACCGAAGTATGTCAAAAATGGGCAGAAGCTGTGTCATTCGACCGATCGGTCGACCGGATTGCGGATCACTCAACTTGCGACTCATTCGATCAATCTGTCGGTCGATTGAACAGAGTAATTAAAGCAGCGATCGTGGGCGGTCGATCGATCGGTCGACCGATGATCGAACGACAAGCGACCGAATGACGGAAACGACTAGTTTTTTGACCGTTGAGCTGCCGTTTGATTGAGGGGTTATAAATACTACTCTCCATCCTTCATGAACACTTCTTAACAATTGATCCAAGCTTCCATTGAGCCAATTCTTGATCGTTCTAAAGCTTTTCTTGAGCCATCCTTTTGATAACCCTAGTTTCCAAGATACATCCTTGATTTAGCCTTCAAGATTTACTGATTCATCATCGCAAGGCATCAAGAGGACTAGGGAGTGCCTTGGAGCTAAGTACTTATTGTTTGATTTATTGCTCCAATTGTTATTGTATTTTATTGTTTATTTCATTGTAATTGAACTTGTGTAAACCTAGGTTGCTAGGTTTGATTGAGTTGGTGGTTGCCTTGGTGTTAAGACTAAAATCCACCGGTGTAAACATGGTTTGCTAGGATTAGTTCTTGTAGTCCTTAGGATTGAGGTGGGAGAGTGCTCTTGGTAGGAAGGCGGAAAGTTCTGGGTGTGGGAGTACCTTCGGTGTGAGAGTGGAGATTCTCTGGTGAAAATGTCCTCATTGTAAAGGAATCAAGATAATCTAGTAAACTTAGTTTGAAAATCCTAAGCGGGGTGCTTAGGTAGTAGAGTAGGCATTGGGGCCGAACCATTATAAATCAATGTGTTTGCATTGCTTCCTCTTGAGTTTGCTTAATTAGCATATTTACTTTGCTTCCGCTTGTTATTCAATTTGTTAATTGCCTAAGTAATTGACTAAATGATTAAAACAGAATTAGACGAAAAGATTAGTAAACACACTATTCACCCCCCCTCTAGTGTGGCCATTTCACCCAACAAGGTTTACATAACTAGGTATAAAAATACATCAAAAGCATAGGTACAAATCAAAAAGGCCCACATGAACGTGTGATGGGCTAACTAAAATGATCTAAGTGTCCGCTGGGCTGGAGGACATGCACATATATCAGGACTGGTATTTGAAACAGGAAGAGTAAAAGAGTGAGTAACACAAACCCAGTGAGATATAGTATATTTATGACAATGGAACAAACTCAAGCACAAGTTTTTCATCAAATAACACTTAAAATAAATGCTTTCAAAGTGAAGAAGAAAATGTGTAAATTTCGTAAATCCCTACAAACATAATATTGTAACACTCGTGCTAAGTTTTATTTAATTTTGATTTCAGCGGGAAAATCGGGATGCGTGTCGGAGCGGGCCGAGTGAATCACTGGAGGGCACGGTCGAAGGTATGGCCATATGTGCGAAGAATTTGACTTAATTTAGGAAGATTTTGGACTTTGGGATCGAGTCGGGTCCGAGAATCGTTTATGGTGCGACTTGTTTGAGCTTGTGGGCTAGTTTAGTCAGTTCAAATTAAGGAGGATGCTCCTGCTTGATGATCGGAGTAGTCTGGTTTGGGTCGGTGTCTCTCCTAGTCAGGTCCAACACTTGTAGGGGTTGTCCTGCAAAAGACACTCTGATGCTTAAGTCAGAAAGTATTCGAGGTGGAGGTAATGAAATTGAAACTTAGGTTACTTGAGGCATGTCGTGTTTGTATTTATTGCAAGTGGGGGTGATTACGCCGCCCGGTAATCTCACTGGGATATTGCTCGTAATGGGTCGAGGCTGATCCCTTGATTTGTTAGTCTATTAATGGCTTATCGTCACACCCAAAACCCGGCATGACCAGCCATAGTATCACAAGTACCCCGAAGACTTAACATTTTATATAACCATTTGTCTGCTGAAAACATAAACAGGATATCTATAAATTCACGAAATAAATAGTTAAAAATTCAAATGCTCAAAATGTTAAAGAATAAAGTCTTTTAAAACATGATTAAACTCCTCAACATAAAAATGCAGAAATAAAATCTACCTCAAGTCCACATTACTCAAATAAACAAATAAAAGAAAAATAATGAATCTAAGACTCGGGTATCCACCCCGACCATGACATGTCATGAGATTCGCTATCCCCGCTGCCACTAGCTATGCTACTGCATCCCAGTACCTCTCTAATCACGCTTAGGTGCTGAACAAGACGACATAATAGAGGGTAAGTCCAACTAGGACTTACTGAGTGGATTAGAACTCAAACCACCACATCCATGAATAATCAATCCTGTATATAAATAAGCATATGAAGGTAAAAGCATAACTCATCAGAACAATTATCAACATGCATATCCACTCTCCTGTGCATCATATAACAACCAACAATAGATATGTTAACCAAGTATAAAATACATGTCTAATGCTTCAACACATAAGCATGCAAGCCTATTTGTAGTGCTCAAATTCCCTTTATACCCTCAAATAAGCATGCAAGCCTCTCCTGTACAAAATACTTTTGCATATTTTTAATGCTCAAATTCAATTTTATACATAAAATATTTATGCAATTGATCTTTATCACATGCTCACAATGAGGTTTGTAAGAGTGAAAACATGTTTTCTCTAACAAATAAAAAAAATAATTGAATGGTGAACCATACACTACTAGTATCAACTGGAATGGGATCATTATGCGTTAAATACTTATGCAAGGTAAGTTGAGTCTGTCTTTCACAATAAATTATGACAATTATTATCAAAATGATAATTTTAAAGGGAATGCCCACCATAGAATCTCCGATGGAAATTAATGCAAGGTAGCCTGCAAATGTTGATAGTATGTTATTGCACAAGAATATAAACAATGTGATAAATAATCTCCATGGAGATTGTCAAAGAATATTTCTACTACATGGTTAATGGCATTACATTTTTCAAGAGCGGATCATGCTCCCCAAGCTCTGAAATATCCACCACAAACTTTGCTTTATTGGTTTTTGCCACCTTGCCCATCTTCATAAACAAAAAGATACAAAAACTGGATCCAAACTTCAAGTTTGTATTGGATTAGGAATGATCTTTAAAGGCCATCAATGTCAAGTGCATAATGAAGACTATGGAATTATTTAAATAGGTATTTGTAATTAGCTTTCTGCATACAAAATTAGTAGCAGAACTATAGTACAAAAGATGCATGTTTAGCATGTAGGACACTCTAACAATATTTGGCAACATTAGTATTGCAGAATTCAACAACTTGAAAATTGTTCCTGTTTGGAGTGCCACTTTTAGTAATTAGCTCAGTATGAAATTCAAAAGCTAAATTTGAGTTGGCTACTTAGATGGAGGCCAGGGCATATAAAGGCCAATACTATATATAAGCCTAGCTACAGGAATTGACCCTTCTTATAATTGACCCTTCCATTTTATAAGATCGTCAAACAATTGCTTTCAAGTCTATAGGTTAGCTTGTGAAATTAAAAGATAATTGAGGATTTTAGTATGATAGTGGAAAAAGAGATTTCTAAATATCAAGGAACAAATAAAATGTGTCTGTTCAAAAGATTTCTACTGAAAAAATGACAAATGCAGGGATTGTTTCTCAAAGAACTACAACCATTTGATTGGACATTTGTTAGTTAACATGTCAGACTAACAAATGAATCTATAATATGAACTTGAGATTTATCAACAAATAATTATTTTCACCAATATATTTATCAAAGAACTAACATGCCTACAAACTAACAAGCAATCAGCCAATCAATTAGTCACTTCATTTATTGCCCTCACGCAAACATGTTATAGCAGTAGCCGGAGGAGCAGCTACGATTTATCAAAGAAATCCTCTCACGGCGCCATTTTAGCAAACCAAACGAGGGACATGGGTTGGTGTCCTGTCCAGTCCCCCATTTTTTAGCAAACCAAACGGGTGATAGTAGGTGCAAGCAGTCCTTGGACTTGAGGTTGTCATGGTTACCTTGTGAGTGTTGACCCATTGCTTTGGACTTATCCTCACGTGGCCTTCAGTGTATTGTGAGCAACCAATATAGAATTCCGGGAAACCCCAAAATTTTGAATTCCGGGAGAGAGCTTTTAGGGGGCCGTGTCTATTCTTGGAGGCAAACCCCTCTCTATATATATTGGTAGAACAGTAGGGGTGTTCACGGGTCGAATTGAAAATTTTTTACCTCTCAAACCCGAGCCGACCCAACCCAATCTAGTTCGGGTTGGGTAGTCGGGTTTACCCGTTTAGGTAAAAAAATAATTTTTTAACAATATTTTTAAAAAAAATTAAAAATAAATTAAAAATAAATATTTTTTTAATATAAATATTTTAAAAATAATTAAAAAATATATAAATAATCGGGTCATCGGGTCATCGGGTCATCGGCTTTCAAATTCTAAAACCCGAGACCCGACCCGATTATGGCTCGGTTTAGTCAAATTGTACCCGACCTAACCCGATTACCCGAGCGGACCCAACCCAAAGAGGTCAGGTCGGGTCGGGTTCTCAGGTTTATTGGGTAGGGTTGACCCAATGAACAGCCCTACCGAACAACCCATACGGAGGGTGTTGTTCAAATCCCACACTAGAAGGGGGGAGAGTTGAATTGTGTTGGGTAAATTTTAACTTTAATTCAATTTCTTTTAAATCAATTCCAACTTCAACCCAAATTAAATGCGACTAAAGGATAAGCGATAGCGAGTATGAAAGGCAATTATAAGCAATAAAAACAAGGCAATGCAAAGTCGAAAGATTATAGTGGTTCGGCCAACCGCCTACTCCACTACCTTGGCTCCACACCAACGATTTCTAACCAATCCTTTATAGACAATATGTTTTCCTTTGAATACAACCGAGGACTCGCTTCTCAACCCTTTGAGAATGCCTCAAACCTATTCACCAAGACAAAACGTAATCCTACAAAGGAAACCCTAAGGTGTTTAACCTAGCACGAGCATAAAAAAGGTTTGTTGGTTAAGGTTTTTAACGTTGGTCTTAATCTCGATTTTGATTATAACAAACATGGAACTAATGTTTCATTGAGATATCTTTCAAGTTCCATATCGGTTAGCGCACGACGTTCTCGGTCAGAAATATCGAAGAAATCGAAAAATCAGAAAGACATTGGTCCTCGCGCTCGGATTATTCAGAAAGTTAGAGTTTAGGTTTAGGGTGTCTAGATATGTTGTAAATCCTCTTTATAATGCAAAGATCCCTAAAACCAAATCGGAAACCCAAAATATGAAAACCCAAAAACCGCCCTGAATTCACTAAGCCTAGGGAGCTCCTTGGAGGGCTATATGACCTAGATAATTTATTGTCAAAAAAAATGGCGATAATTGTTCCTTGGGTTAAAATTAGATAACGATGTGTTTTTTAGGAATTTTTGGAAGTCTTTAGCCTACCCTTATTTGACCCGAAAAATTAGAAAAGTTCTGTTTTTCGAAAATTTGAACTAGATCCCAAAAACTAGATTTTGATTCTTAAGGATTTTGATTTTTTAGATATTTTTATTGAATCCAAATGGCAGGTAATCCTTATATAACATTTATGTTTTAAATTTATTAACTTGCCCAGTCCAGTCCAGGTTCGGTCGACTGGTCGGTCCATAGAATGATGCCAAAAATTGGCAGTAGGCAATTTGGTCGACCAATTGGTCGACCGGAGTATGTCAAAAATGGGCAGAAGCTGCGTCAGTCGACCGATCGGTCGACCGAATTGCGAATCGCTCAACTTGAGACTCATTCGGTCGATCTGTCGGTCGATTGAACAGAGTAATTAAAGCAGCGATCGTGGGCGGTCGATTGATCGGTCGACCGATGATCGAACGACAATTGATCCAAGCTTCCATTGAGCCAATTCTAGATAGTTCTAAAGCTTTTCTTGAGCCATCCTTTTGATAACCCTAGTTTCCAACATACATCCTTGATTTAGCCTTCAAGATTTACTGATTCATCATCTCAAGGCATCAAGAGGACTAGGGAGTGCCTTGGAGCTAAGTACTTATTGTTTGATTTATTGCTCCAATTATTATTGTATTTTATTATTTATTTCATTGTAATTGAATTTGTGTAAACCTAGGTTGCTAAGTTTGATTGAGTTGGTGGTTGCCTTGGTGTTAAGGCTAAAATCCACCGGTGTAAACATGGTTTGATAGGATTAGTTCTTGTAGTTCTTAGGATTGAGATGGGAGAGTGCTCTTGGTAGGAAGGCGGAAACTTCCGGGTGTGGAAGTGCCTTCGGTGTGAGAGTGGAGATTATCTGGTGAAAATGTCCTCATTGTAAAGGAATCAAGATAATCTAGTAAACTTAGTTTGAAAATACTAAGCGGAGTGCTTAAGTAGTGGAGTAGGCATTGGGGCCGAACCACTATAAATCAATGTGTTTGCATTGCTTCCTCTTGCGTTTGATTAATTAGCATATTTACTTTGCTTCCGCTTGTTATTCAATTTGTTAATTTCCTAAGTAATTGACTAAACGATTAAAACAGAATTAGACGAAAAGATTAGTAAACACACTATTCATCCCCCCTCTAGTGTGGCCATTTCACCCAACAAGGTTTACATAACTAGGTATAAAAATACATCAAAAGCATAGGTACAAATCAAAAAGGCCCACATGAACGTGTGATGGGCTAACTAAAATGATCTAAGTGTCCGCTGGGCTGGAGGACATGCACATATATCAGGACTGGTATTTGAAACAGGAAGAGTAAAAGAGTGAGTAACACAAACCCAGTGAGATATAGTAAATTTATGACAATGGAACAAACTCAAGCACAAGTTTTTCATCAAATAACACTTAAAATAAATGCTTTCAAAGTGAAGAAGAAAATGTGTAAATTTCGTAAATCCCTACAAACATAATATTGTAACACTCGTGCTAAGTTTTATTTAATTTTGATTTCAGTGGGAAAATCGGGATGCGTGTCGGAGCGGGCCGAGTGAATCACTGGAGGGCACGGTCGAAGGTATGGCCCATATGCACGAAGAATTTGACTTAATTTAGGAAGATTTTGGACTTTGAGATCGAGTCGGGTCCGAGAATCGTTTATGGTGCGAGTTGTTTGAGCTTGTGGGCTAGTTTAGTCAGTTCAACTTAAGGAGGATGCTCCTGCTTGATGATCGGAGTAGTCCGGTTTGGTTCGGTGTCTCTCCTAGTCAGGTCCAACTCTTGTAGGGGGTGTCCTGCAAAAGACACTATCATGCTTAAGTCAGAAAGTATTCGAGGTGGAGGTAATGAAATTGGAACTTAGGTTACTTGAGGCATGTCGTGTCCGTATTTATTGCAGGTGGGGGTGATTACACCACCCAGTAATCTCACTGGGATATTGCTCAAAATGAGTCGAGGTTGATCTCTAGATTTGTTAGTCTATTAATGTCGTATCGTCACACCCCAAACCCGGCATGACCAACCATAGTATCACAAGTACCCCAAAGCCTAACCCAACCAAACCACAGATGCAATTATAAGACTTAACATTTTATAGAACCATTTGTCTGCTGAAAACATAAATAGGATATCTATAAATTCATGAAGCAAATAGTTAAAAATTCAAATGCTCAAAATGTTAAAGAATAAAGTCTTTTAAAACATGATTAAACTCCTCAACATAAAAATGCGGAAATAAAATCTACCTCAAGTCCACATTACTCAAATAAACAAATAAAAGAAAAGTAATGAATCTAAGACTCGGGTATCCACCCCGACCATGACAAGTCATGAGATTCGCTATCCCCGCTGCCACCAGCTATGCTACTGCATCCCAGTACCTCTCTAATCACGCTCAGGTGCTGAATAAGATGACATAATAGAGGGTAAGTCCAACTAGGACTTACTGAGTGGATTAGTCCTCAAACCACCATATCCATCAATAATCAATCCAGTATATAAATAAGCATATAAAGGTAAAAGCATAACTCATCAGAACAATTATCAACATGCATATCCACTCTCCTGTGCATCATATAACAACCAACAATAGATATGTTAACCAAGTATAAAATACATGTCTAATGCTTCAACACATAAGCATGCAAGCCTATTTGTAATGCTCAAATTCCCTTTATATCCTCAAATAAGCATGCAAGCCTCTCTTGTACAAAATACCCTTGCATATTTTTAATGCTCAAATTCAATTTTATACATAAAATATTTATGCAATTGATCTTTATCACGTGCTCACAATGAGGTGTGTAAGAGTGAAAACATGTTTTCTCTAACAAATAAAAAAAATGATTGAATGGTGAACCATACACTACTAGTATCAACTGGAATGGGATCATTATGCGTTAAATACTTATGCAAGGTAAGTAAAGTATGTCTTGCACAATAAATTACGACAATGATTATCAAAATGATAATTTTAAAGGGAATGCCCACCAGAGAATCTCTGATGTAAATTAATGCAAGGTAGCCTGCAAATGTTGACAGTATGTTATTGCACAAGAATATAAACAATGTGATAAATAATCTCCTTGGAGATTGTCAAAGAATATTTCTACTACATGGTTAATGGCATTACATTGTGCAAGAGCGGATCATGCTCCCGAAGCTCTGAAATATCCACCACAAACTTTGCTTTATTGGTTTTTGCCACCTTGCCCATCTTCATAAACAAAAAGATACAAAAACTGGATCCAAACTTCAAGTTTGTATTGGATTAGGAATGATCAAGGCCATCAATGTCAAGTGCATAATGAAGACTATGGAATTATTTAAATAGGCATTTGTAATTAGCTTTCTGCATACAAAATTAGTAGTACAAAAGATGCATGTTTAGCATGCAGGACACTCTAACAATATTTGGCAACATTAGTATTGCAGAATTCAACAACTTGAAAATTGTTCCTGTTTGGAGTGCCACCTTTAGTAATTAGCACAGTATGAAATTCAAAAGCTAAATTTGAGTTGGCTACTTAGATGGAGGCCAGGGCATATAAAGGCCAATACTATATATAAGCCTAGCTACAGGAATTGACCCTTCTTATAACTGACCCTTCCATTTTATAAGATCATCAAACAATTGCTTTCATGTCTATAGGTTAGCTTGTGAAATTAAAAGATAATTGAGGATTTTAGTATGACAGTGGAAAAAGAGATTTCTAAATATCAAGGAACAAATAAAATATGTTTGTTCAAAAGATTTCTATTGAAAAAATGACAAATGCAGGGATTGTTTCTCAAAGAACTACAACCATTTGAATGGACATTTGTTAGTTAACCATGGCAGACTAACAAATGAATCTATAATATGAACTTGAGATTTATCAACAAATAATTATTTTCACCAATATATTTATCAAAGAACTAACATGGCCTACAAACTAACAAGCAATCAGCCAATCAATTAGTCACTTCATTTACTGCCCTCACGCAAACATGTTATAGCAGTAGCCGGAGGAGCAGCTACGATTTATCAAAGAAATCCTCTCACGGTGCCATTTTATCAAACCAAATGGGGGACACGGGTTGGTGTCCTGTCCATTCCCCCATTTTTTAGCAAACAAAACGGGCCCTAAGGTTCCTATGTCTCTAAGTGTGCCTAGGTCCTTTTCTTTTCCTAAGTCTAGGTCTCTAAAATTATGCATACCCTAAAGACTTACGAGAATCTCTTTAATGTGTAGTCCCTATGTTTAAACATGTCTCAATAACATCTACATAATTTATTGGGGCCGGCCAACCCTTAGAGTTGTTAGGGAACCTCCTAGGACGGGGTGGCACACCCTAAAGCCCCAAGCTTTCCCTTCTATCAAGAACCAAGAAGATCAAAGAACTATTCTCAAGAAGCCAAGAAACCATCGTGATCAAGGAAGAAGGGAGTGACGGCTCCTCTAATTTCACCCTGAAGCATGCGACCAAGCCCTAAAATCCGAACCAACGATTCACGACGACAAAGCAAGAATCCAAAATCCTATCATAGGGGCGGCGGCAAGATGAAGAAGATAGGAGAAAGAGGGCTATTTCCACTCACCTTTTTGGATTAAACGGAGAGGAAGAAGAACCTAGAGACATTCCTACGATTAATGCCGACGAACTTGCGGATTACGGCTTCCAATTGGCTCCGTCCTTACTCGGCGTCACCCCTCTCTCTCTCCTCTTGCCTTGGGTGGCGTGCAGCTAAACCCCAGCCGTACACCCAAGGTGGGTTTTTATGGGGTCTAATTGGGCCCCAAATGACCAAAATGCCCCCCCTTAAGTGATTCAACTTATAATATCCATATCTAACTTGTTCTAACTTCAATTCGAGTTCCAATTGAACCGCTAGACTCGAATCGAGGTCCTCTATCATCCTAGCATGATAAATTACAGAGATCTTATAAATAAAATTTTTCATAAATTTTTCCATGTCGATTTCTTACCCGGAATCAATCCCGAAATTTTCCTCTGGCCCGCGCTAACTTGAGCCTATGATCACCTGCTGAAGGACAAAATATAATTATTAAAATTTTGGTCATAGAAATCCTCCCCCGTTAAAGAAAATTCATCCTTGAGTTTTGAGGTGGGAAAAAGAAACTCACCTCTGTATCAAAGAGATATGAGTAGTTTTCTCTCAGGTCCCAATTGACGTCCTAAGTGGCCTCCTACCCCGAATGGTGCTCCCAATGAACATTCACCAAGGGAACCACCTTGGATCTCAGTTTCCTTATCCGCCTATCTAGGATCTCAACGAGCTTTTCTTCCATAAGAAATGGCCGGATTGACCTCCACTACGATAGCTGAAAGAATAGTGCCCTTGAACCAATCACATGTCGATTTGTTTAGGGTCTATTCAAGGGTAATCAACTTAATGAGACAACTTTTTCATCATATGCTGCATCTTTATTCATAAAGACTGTGATGAACCCCATGAACTCAGGTAAATGATTATAAGGCCATGATGAGATTATGACAGTGAGACTTGAAATCCAAATGTCCATGTTCTAAATGTTCCTAGTCGTAACATCACCAATTAGGGGATCGACGATTTCGGATAGACTAGTGCACTTGGTATATGCCCTATACGAATTACCTATGAGCCGTCATTAAAGTACAAGTGCAGGTGCTCATTAGGGAATGAGTTCACTGAACGATCCAACACGAGGAATACAAAATGGAATCCTTACATGAGTGTCGATAGGATATTCCTCGGGTGATAGAAGGTGCAAGCAGTCCTTGGACTTGAGGTTGTCATGGTTACCTTGTGAGTGTCGACCCATTGCTTTGGACTTATCCTCACGTGGCCTTCAGTGTAATGTGAGCAACCAATATAGAATCAGTTACTTCTAGTGAGATAAGATAATGTCTTATGTGTCCCTGTAAGTGTCGACTGACGAATCTCTGGCCAGAATAGATATGAATGTCGAAAAAGGTTCTTTGACATATCATTATTGAGATGACGACTTGGTAGGTAGAATACATATGAATCGAAATTAGGGTTTGACACTTCTTCCATATGACAGCCATATTCGGGACATTGTAACTGAGGGACTTTGTTGCATGGTAACAAATCACCGAAGGGCGTTCGATCCCTGTAGATTGAGCCTCACACTATCCGGGTAGTCATGACATGTTACTAGACGTCAATCTTGACTTGTGAGTAGAGTCTCTCACAACTACACTAAAGGGGTTTAGTGGTGGCGCGTAATATTCAAAAAGAAGTCGTTCTATCAGATCCGACTCTTCATTATGCACAACTGACTGCTAGCTTAGTGTGGGGCCCAATGGGTCACACACAACAGGCTATGCTCGTAACGGACCTTATGAGATAAAGTCTGAATGCGGTCCTATATGTCTACTAGCATGGACATGCTGCAACTCGCTCACAGATCTCAGGTCTAAAAGATGTTTCCTATAGGAACGAATGCGCGAGGAAGGAGTTCATTGGCAACCCTAAATTGTAGGGCATCCCTAAATTGTAGGGATTGGTGCATGATAATATTTTATGTAGTTGATTAAATTTAATTATGAATTAAATATTTAATTAAACTACTTAATCATGAATGTACTTAATTATGAATTAATTATAATTTAATTTTAAATTAAATATACATGGTAGGAAAAGTTAGTTTCTAACCATGAGCCTAACCAGTGAATTGGGAATTAATTTATTTGGATAATTCCTAATTAATAAGAATTTGATTTATGGAGATAAATCAAAAAATTAATAGGGAATCGAATTATTTAGATAAACCTATTTCCTATTGTTTAGGGGATTGGTTTATTTAGATAATTGTCATTATTGTTTATAGGCTCTTAATTTATGGAGTTAAATTAAAGTTTATATTTAATTGGATTTAAATAATTTCAAATTAATTATGAAGCCAAAAAAATATAAATTAGTTTTGGAGGCAAACCCCAAAATTTTGAATTCTGGGAGAGAGCTTTTAGGGGGCCGTGTCTATTCTTGTAGCTGCCCCCCTCTCTATATATATTAGTAGAAGAGTAGGGTTGTTCACGGGTCGGATTGAAAAATTTTACCTCTCAAACCCGACCTGACCCAACCCGACCTAGTTCGGGTTGGGTAGTCGGGTTTACCCGTTTAGGTAAAAAAATAATTTTTTAACAATATTTTTTAAAAAAAATTAAAATAAATATTTTTTTAATATAAATATTTTAAAAATAATTAAAAATATATAAATAATCGGGTCATCGGGTTTCAAATTCTAAAACCCGAGACCCGACCAGATTATGGCCCGGTTTAGTCAAATTGTACTCGACCTAACTCGATTACCCGAGCAGACCCAACCCAAAGAGGTCAGGTCGGGTCGAGTTCTCAAGTTTATTGGGTAGGGTTGACCCAATGAACAGCCCTACCGAACAACCCATACGGAGGGTGTTGTTCAAATCCCACACTAGAAGGGGGGAGAGTTGAATAGTGTTGGGTAAATTTTAACTTTAATTCAATTTCTTTTAAATCAATTCCAACTTCAACCCAAATTAAATGTGACTAAAGGATAAGCGATAGCAAGTATGAAAGGCAATTATAATCAATAAAAACAAGACAATGCAAAGTCGAAAGATTATAGTGGTTCGGCAAGCTGCCTACTCCACTACCTTGGCTCCACACCAACGATTTCTAACCAATCCTTTATAGACAATATGTTTTCCTTTGAATACAACCGAGGCCACGCTTCTCAACCCTTTTTAGAATGCCTCAAACCTATTCACCAGGACGAAACATAATCCTACGAAGGAAACCCTAAGGTGTTTAACCTAGCACGCCTAGCAAGCTAACAATGGGACCTAGCTAGTTTAATAACAAGGAAAATAACAATAAAGGAGCTAAGAATTAAACCACACAAGTGAGCTCCCTTGCAAAGCCTCCAGAGCCTCCAACTCGTCAAAATGTAGAGCTCGAAACGAAGCCGGAGTTGAGGCGGAAAGAATACTTCGTGTAGCTGAGCGGTCGTCGAAGCTTGCACGGTGAAATCCACTTAGGAAGGCTGAAAAACACTCTTGGAGATCTTCAACGAATGGTTAAGAGTCTTTTAGAAGCCTGGCGAGGGGCATTTATAACCCCTCACTCAGCAGCTCCACCCAACGGGCATTTTTCTGCCCGTTGGGGACGCCCAGTCGACCGACTAATTGACCGCCGAGCGACCGAAGGCATTCTGCCAATTTTGGGCATCTATCGGTCGATTGAATACTCTTCTGCCACTTTTTTCTTCATTCGGTGGACCGACTGATCGACTGAACCTAGGTTAAGAATATTTCTTTGAGTTTTCTTCTTGCGCGCTTCGCTTCTGAGTTCCGTTACCAAGTTTTGACTTGGATAACATTACAATTAGGCTTAGGATATATTTCTAGATACATATTACATGAATTATATTTCTAACTCTAAATTTTCTACTCAATCGACAATGTATCCATTTTTGTCGACTTTTAGTATTTCTCGGAACGAAGTTTGCGCACATATCGAAGCCTCAACCTTTAACTCAAGCACTTGATAAACTCATTAGAATAAGTTTGTTATCATTAAAATCAAGATGGTGACCAAGGTCGAAACCTTAGGCCAACAATCTTCCCCTTTTTTATGATGACAAAGTTCTCTATAAATGCATTAAGATATGTATCAACAAGTATAGCATTTCATAAAGTGAATGTATAATGCTCCCCCTAACTATATGCATGTCTATGTCTAGATTCTTGCCCCCATTTTGACATCAATCAAAAAGGGCCTAAGTTAAGCACTTCTAGACTTCCCTTAAGTTACACAATGACAAGATTTAAGCATGCATGTTATCAAGGATGCTTTGAAATAATAAACGCAAAGATAACACAAGCATCAAGAAATGTCAAGAGGGTTATACACAATCCATTATGTTATATCCGAAAGTCATTTACTCGATAAAGACTATGTTTCCAATTTTTTATAAAGATGTATCCAAAATCATATAAAATCGAATTCTCATTGAACCTTTTTGCAACTTTTTCAACGAAAACTAAATTTTTCAAGCAAAGTGCAGAAACAAGAATTTTTCAAAAATTAATTTTCTATAATTTTTTAATAAATCGTTGAAATTTCAGATTTCATGTTTTATCGACAAATACTCATTTCTCATAATAATTTCTAATTTTGATCAAAATTGTATGTGACTAAGATATGATCATTTAAATCATGAATACAAAGTTTGAATTACTAGAAAGAGTTCCAAAGATTACTCAAATGTCTTGGCACAATTTCAATCAAGAATTAACATGATATATCAAGAAATTGTCTACAAATCATTTTCCTAAATACTCCTGAATTTACATATAGACACAAAAGTACTTTATCATGAGTGAGGTGCAAGAGTTTCTACATGCTTTATGAGGTATCATTCTACATGGTGCAAAGGTGAAACGACCACCTCATTGAATTTTTAAGTATTTACCATGTGTCTCATCCTAATCAATGCTCAACTTTCAAGTAATTGAATCATAAATAGCACAATAGACATTTTCTTACTTATCAAGTTCATAAACTAGATAGCAAAGGAAAATCAAGTTTGTTTCTCAAAAGTCAAGTTTTGCTAACCAGTGGGGATTCATTTTTCAAAATACAACCTAATTTAAATCAAAATGAATCAAGGATATCTCAAGAAGCGAAAATATTTTAAAATCAAGATCTCAAACCCTTCCTAAGGTTGAAAACCAACATGACGACAATTAGCTAAGGTTTTAAAACCAAAGGTTGCATAGACCCATTATAGGTCACAAATGGCCTCCAAGGAGACCGAAAATAAAATGAAACATTCAAATTCAAACTTGATACTACAAAGATATTAATCAAAGATATACACATGGTGAATCAAGTAACAAGTGACTACTAAATAAAGTACATTCATAAGTCATCAAACCCCAAAAGTAATGTAGGCAAGAGAGTAGTTAGGAATTGATACCGATCACATTTGTCGCGAAGTTGCAATTGAATTTATTCATCTTTCTTTAATTCCAAAACAACTTCAAGACATCAATGTGTCTTCATTTGAGTGTAGTGTCCCCCCCTACATTTAAGCATGTAAACTTTGGTACCCGAATTTCTTTTGGTCCTTGGGGGTTAGAAACTTTTGTAACCCAAAGTGACTTAACATCGGGGTTCCTTTTCAAGACACAATCCCTAACCATGTGTCCATACATGCCACAACATAGACAATGACCCTTAAATCTAGTAGATGCATGAGGATGGACATGAAGGTGTGGGTGAGCATGGGAAGATACTTTAAAAGATTTTGCATGATAGGCATGGTCATGCATATTTTTAATTTTATCATTTAGTGAAAGCAACTAATTCTTTAATGATAGCAAGCCAACACTCGAATTTTTAATTTGTAAGCATAATGAGACATTTTCTATTTTCAATGAGTCATTCAAACTTTGTAGATCTACATTTTTCTTTTCTAATGAACTTTTATCATTTTCCAAGCATTCAACTTTTCTTTTTAAGTCATTATAAGAAAGCAAAAAATCATCATTTTCATGTTCTAATAACTTATTTTCCTTTCTAAGTTCCTTAAATCTCTTTCTAATAACATTAAATTCTTCATACATATATATGCTAAATTTCAATTTCTAATTCTATATGAGTAAAAATATTTTCACCTATAGTAATAGTGGGTACCTCATTGTCCTTTGTCATGAACCAAAGGTTTGCATTCTCCCTTGAGCTTTCTTCCCCACTTGAAGGTGATGATGACTCGCTTTCATCCCAAGTAGCCATTACTTCTTTCTTTATCATCCTTCTTCTTTTATCTTTCTTTGAGGATGACGAGGAGGTGAGATCGGTCTTAGGACAATCGCTCTCCAAGTGTCTGGGCTTGTTGAATTAGAAGCACATGATTCTATTTTTGCCCTTCTTCTTCTTGAGAGACTTTCCCATTAGTTCCATCAACATCCATCCAAGGTGAACCATAATCGTGGTACTCGGATTCTTCATTCTCCAATGATGATGATGATGATGATGAGGTCCTATCACCAAATGATGCTTTTAAGGCAATGTTCTTGCCTTTGGGGGCATCTTCCTCCTTTTTTGCCTTCATATGGATCTCATGGGTCATGAGGGATCCAATGAGTTCGATGAGATTCATGGTGCCAAGATTCTTGGCCTCCATGATAGCAACCACCTTTGGCTCCCATGCTTTGGGAAGTGATCGAAGAAGCTTCCTCACTTTTTCTTCCTCTTGTATATCCCTTCTAAGATTAGTTAAAACATTTACAATATTTTGAAAACGAACATACATTTGATCTAGTTTCTCATTAGTATGCATTTTAAAGAGAACATAGTCATGCATAAGCAAATTTATTTTGGACTCTTTAACTTGGGAAGTTCCCTCATGAGTAGTTTCTAAAACATGCCAAATATCAAAAGCAAATTTACAACATGATATTCTATTGAATTCATTTATGGATAAACCACAATGTAATGCATTCATTGCTTTGGCATCTGAATTAAACAATTTGATCTCTTCTTGAGACCAATCATCCAAGCTCTTGGAGGGTAGCTCATAATTAACTTGAATAGTTCTCCAAGCATCTAAGCCTAGCTAGGGATTGCAAGAAAATACTCATACTAGTTAATAGGGACAATTGTTCCATCAAAAAGAGGAGGTGCATGAGTTGAAAACCCTTGACCTAGTGTGATACTAGAATCCATAAGTTTAGCTTACATGGTTGAACCTAAGCCTACAACCTTGCTCTGATACCAAATGTTGTTCAAATACCCACACAAGAAGGGGGGGGGCTAAATAGTGTTGGGTTAATTTTAACTTCAATTCAATTTCTTTTAAATCAATTCCAACTTCAACCCAAATTAAGTGTGACTAAATGATATGTGATAGCGAGTATGAAAGGCAACTATAAGAAATAAAAATAAGGCAATGCAAAGTCAAAAGATTATAGTGGTTCGGCCAATTGCCTACACCACTACCTTGGCTCCACACCAAGGATTTCTAACTAATCATTTATAGACAATGTGTTTCCCTTTGAATACAACCGAGGACTCGCTTCTCAACCCTTTGAGAATAAACCTATTCACCTAGGCATAACATAATTCTACAAAGGAAACTATAAGGTGCTTAACCTAGCACACCTAGCAAGCTAACAATGGAAACCTAGTTTAATAACAAGGAAAATAACAACAAAGGAGATAAGAATTAAACCACACAACTGAGCTCCCTTGGAAAGCCTCCAAAGCCTCCAACTCGTCAAGATGTAGAGCTTAAAATGAAGCCGGAGTTGAGGCAGAAAGAATACTTCGAGTAGATGAGCGGTCGTCGAAGCTTGCGCGATGAAATCCACTTAGGAAGGCTCAAAAACACTCTTGGAGATCTTCAATGAATGGTTAAGAGTCTTTTAGAAAGATGGTAAGGGGTATTTACAACTCCTCACTCGGAAGCTCCACCCAACAGGCATTTTTTTTGCCATTGGGGACGCCCGATCGCTTGCCAGTCGATCGATCGACCAATTGACCGTCGAGCGACCGAAAGCATTCTGCCAGTTTTGGGCATCTGTCGGTCGACCGAATACCCTTCTGCCATTTTTTGGCTTCATTCGGTTGACCGAACCTGGGCTGAGACTGTTTCTTCGATGTTTCTTCTGCCAAAATTTGGTAACGGAACCTGGCTTCATTCGATTGGCTTTCAGGTTCCGTTACCAAATTTTGACTTGGATAACATTACAATTAGGCTTGGGATATTTTCCTAGAGACATATTACATGAATTCTATTTCTAACTCTAGATTTTCTACTCGATCGATGATAGAGTCATTTTTTTCGATTTTTGGTATTTCTCCAAATGAAGTTTGCGCCCGTATCGAAGCCTCAACCTGAACTCAAACACTTTATAAACTCATTAGAATAAGTTTGTTATTATCAAAATCAAGATGGAGACCAAGGTTGAAAACTTTAGGCCAACAGAGGGGTTGGTTAATTAGTTCTTCATCTTCTTGGAGTTGTTTAAGGACTTGATTCTTTAGAGGCTTCTTGAAGAGAAAGGCTCCAAAGAACTCCTCCTCTCCATTGGTGGCCGGCCATCTAAATCCTCCTTCCCCGGTTTTCATGAAGCCATTGTTCTCTTCTTGGGCGTGCCGCAATCTTCATCTTCTTGGAGGAGTGCAAGAGGACAGCGAGGTATCTCCACCTATTATCTTTTGTTCCGATGTTTTCTCACCCTCTTTCCTTCCCTCTTTGGTTTCCGGTTCTTGGTGAAAGGTCGTCTTGCCTTGGTGGATTTCGGGATTGAGAAAGCTTCTCCATTGAGCCACAATGAGCCCCGGTGTTCGCTGCCCCTATTGTTGCGAGGTGCTTGGTGTGCACTATCATTGGAGGTCGTGCACGTCTGCGTCTCAAGACGGGGATATGATCAGCCATACCAACCGCGGTTTGAGATATATCTTCTTCTTCTTCTCCGATGTTGAATTCCTTAACATTGCTAAAGTAGAACGTTGTTTTCAGGATGGTTTGAATTTTTTAAATTGCTATTTCAGCAATGTTTCTTATTTCCATCCCAACAGTGGTACCAGAGCCACCTCCAGCAAATTTTTGGAATTTTTATTTCGTGTTTTGGTCATGTTTACGATCGTTCGCTCCCTGAACGTCACGTTGCCCGATTTTGGTTTTCAGAGGTTTTTGAGTCGTTTTCTTGGCTTCACGGTTCATGCGATGAATCGAGATGGAAGACTAGTGTCCATATTGATTTTGGACTGAATTTAAACTCAAAAATTCCATGGGTCCATGGTTGAACATCCCCGAGAACTCAAAAATTTGCATGTGTTGTTTGAACCGTTTTGGGTGGAAACGTGATCGGATTTGCGTGTTTTCGGATTTTGTTTTCTCCTTTCCTTTTATTAATAGTTAAGATGCATGAAAGGATGATTATCGATGAACCCTATGTGCTTGTGACTGTGTGTAAAACATGGTTGTGATGATTGCTTGTAAATTTATGAAATTTCTGCATTGTAATTTTTTAATAGGGCCTGCGTACCCCTGCCTTCCTCTTAAAAATTCTAATTATAATTCACTTCTACCTCCCCTTAAGCCTTTCCCCAATGGTTGTTTGGGGTCTTCGTCTTTTAGATTTGTGAAAATATAAGTTTAGGGGCAGATTCACGACGACCATGCTTGCTGCCCTATTTTGGTGCGCTCGCGGAGAGGAGGTGTTCGTTGCCATGTTGATGATGACTTGAACACCGCGATGGCACTGATGGAACCGGCAACCTACAAAGTGATTTTAGGCAGCGCCTTCGCGAGACGGAGCTCCCAAAAAACCCTAGGATTATAGCCTTGGTTTGCCCGGTGGTTCGGGTGGAACCCTTAGAACACCCATAATCATCCTTATTTACTTTATGCTTTTATTTATTGATTTTGCTTCAATTGTTGATAGCTTAGATAATTAAAATTGCATGAAGAAACCCTGCAATAAAATTGAGGCTGAATGGCTTAGATATTAAGAATATCAGTCACACCTTCCATCGTTGTGAGGGACAAGTGTGTCTATTGTCACAACGGGTTTGTTGTGAACACACAAGGCATTTTGTGCTAATAGACAAGTTGCACCTCATATGGCACATATTCCTTTTGTGTATCTGTTATCGGCTTGAACATGACTTACCTTGTTGAGCCATACTCAAGGGTGGTTTTTATCTCTCTAGGGCATACGAATGATGGGTCCGACTCAACTAGGGCTCCTTGGTTTGATGTGCAACCACAAGGCCCTGGTTGCCCTAAAGGCAAAAACATATGGAAGTCACATAGTGATGTGATCGGTAAAAAGTTACCTACCCATGAACCGATTAGGTTTTGTCGTGTTACATACAAGACCTGAGTAGGAGAAGTGCCACACCCCAACTTAGGGTCGTGTGACCGGCCAGGGTCGATGTCCTACCCTGAAGCCTACTACATACACTGATTAACAAAAACAGAAACACATAATGAAAACAACAATGCAGCTTTATTCAAATCTTTAAAGAAGGTTCACAATTTTACTTTAAAACATTAAAAGTTCCGAAACATCAATCACCTTAGGAAACAACTCAAGTTTAAAACCAAGTACATGTTTACGAATAGACAATCTCAGTGTATTAAAAGAAACAACTACCCTAGACCTCTAGACTATAACTAGTGGACGCTGCTACGAAATCTACGCCACCGCTTGCCCTCCAGCTGCACCATGACTCCAAGCCTCATCTCACTGATCGAGCTCTGCAAAACAAGGAAATAAACCGTGAGTCCACATGGGACTTAGTGAGCGGTTCTTTCGAACCACCACATAAATCCACAATAAACACACACACACACACACACATATATTTATATATATGGTAGCAAAATATAAAGTTAGGGATATAAGTTGCTTCTGTTATGACAACCGATCCTAGGGGTCGTCCTGTATAGGCCATACATTCATGTAAGCAGCCATAATGGCCTAACTACACCACATGGCACCCGGCCCCTAGGGCCTACTCATGGTCTTGAGATTTGGCTATAACCAACCCTACTGCACACATATAGTAACATACTGGTCGTTCGGGCCACATAGCACATAAGTGAATCCAAGCAAACTCCGGGCCATCGACTAGGATGGTCTGCTAGTCTCCGGACACCGACTGGGGTAGGGATAGCTAGTCCCACCCAACTGGGGTCTGACACCTAGCGGGCCCGCTGGTGTAATCTCAAGACCCAATCACTGGCCGAGTCTAGCATTAGTCATTCAGACTACCCATGCTTCTCAGCAAACCACCACAATCACATCACACAAACAAGGTGTCCTATAGTTTCCTTATTTAAAGTCCCGAGCGTTCGCCCGTTCTCAGCCTTTTAATTTCGGCTGTATCATGCGTACACTGTCGTTAGCAAAATGTTTCTTAGGTGTGAGATCCAACTCATCTACTTTTGAGTTTCCATCACTAACATACACTTTATAATTTCATGGATATCATCTAACGTCACATGATAACTTGGCTAATGAAAAACTACATGTCATAGACATGGTAATGCACCCAATAATAATATTTCACAGCATAAAATTTATAATTAAATAACTTACTTCACATCACCTACTATGCATAGCCAAATGATTCAACAATAAGGAATTTAAATCCTACATTAAATAATAATTTTAAGCAAGGAAATTATTTGTTTAGCATGGTAAAAACATAACCAAATTTCTGAATTTAAATAGGGAAGATTAAGAAAGATTACCACCCTACAATACCACTAAATGCATGCACCAACTTGTAGTCTTCCTTAATTAGTCTCTTACCTAAATGTTATCTTGATTCTATTTGTCAATATAGGCAACCCTTGTTTCTTATTGCTTCGGGTATTTCCTAATGAAGATGACTAGATTCTCAAGGCCACCATTCCCTTTATCCTCTCGGCCAACACTTGAGCAAGGCGATCCTTGCTCGGCCGAACTCCAAGGGTGGGGACAAGGAGAAAATCCAGCCCCAAACCTTAGTACCTTGTTTCTAACCTACCCTAACCAAGCCATTGATCAATTCACCTAACCCTTGCTCGGCCGAACCATGGACAAGAGGTCCCTTTTTGTTTGCCCGAGCCTACAAAGCTTAAAGAGGGAATTCAATCATCAATTTCAGCAATTAAACTATACATCCACTCGACTTAGGTTCAAAATTGATCAAAAAGGGGTTTACTTCCATCGAGAGAATTAGGAAAAATTTTGGCATGACCTTTCCCCTTTACCCTCTACTCGGCAGCCTCTAAAACCTCAAGATCCGAAGTAGACTGCGGTAGATCCGACAAAACAATAATTAAAATAGCGATACAAGATCAATCTACCAAGAAACGATGAAAAACTCACGAGTAAAACTTCTTGGAACAGTCCTAGGGGTTTGGCCACCTTTTGACTTAGGCAACCCGGTCACTAGATCCCTGGTGATTTTCTCTCACTTCCACTCGGGCACCTCGAGGTTCTGCAGCAGCCCCGCAGGCTTCAGGTGTTCGACCTTCACCTGCTGGCAAACCAGACATTTGGATACAAACTCTGCTACCCTTCTTTTCATGCCCTTCCACCAGTAGTGCTACCTTAAATCTCGTTACATTTTGGTGGCTCTCGGATGCATCGTATAAGTGGAACGATGACCCAGCTCCAGGACATGCCTGCGCACCTTTGCCCTATCCGGCACCATGATTCAGTCTTTGAACCTTAGCACCCCCTCTGAGTCCATTCTCTGCATCACCTCTCTGCACCAAGTCCTTCGTTGGTGCACAAAAGGCGTCCTCTCCCTGCGCGGCACGCAACATATCCACCAGTGTGGATTATACCCGCAGGTGTGCCACCAAGGTACCTGAAGCTGACACAGATAGGGTTGCACCCCCATCTAGGCACAGCACCAGCTCTCGAGCTAAAGGCCTTCACTTGATTTCCAAATAAGCCTAAATTCCCATGGATTTTCTGCTTAAAGCATCTACTATCACATTGGCTTTCCCCGGATGGTACATAATGGTGCAGTCATAATCCTTTAGGAGCTCCAGTCACCTCCTCTGTCTGAGGTTCAGTTCCTTTTGGCTAAGCAAGTACTGGAGGCTCTTGTGATCCGTATATATCTCGCAAGTCTCCCCATACAAATAGTGCCACTAGAGCTTTAGTACAAAAACTACTGCCGCTAGCTAGATCTAGGTCGTGCGTCGGGTAGTTCTTTTCATGAACTTCTAGCTGGCGGGACGCATAGGCTATAACTCTGCCAAACTGCATCAGAACGCAGCCTAGGCCAACCCGAGAGGCATCACAGTAGACTACAAACCCTCCTGAGCTAGAAGGTGTGGCCAACACGGGTGCCGACATCAAGGATTCCTTGAGCTTCTGAAAGCTCGCCTCACAATTATCGTCCCAATTAAATTTGACTTTTTTCTGAGTCAACCGAGTCAAAGGGCTGCAATCTTGGAGAAGTTTTCTACAAACTTCTAGTAGTACCCGGCCAACCCAAGAAAGCTGCGGATCTTAGACACGCTGGTTGGCCGTCTCCAGTTCTGCACAACCTCCACCTTTGAGGGATCCACCCTTATCCCTTCCTTGGACACTACATGGCCCAAGAACCCTAGACTTTCTAACCAGAATTCACATTTGGAAAATTTAGCGAACAACCAGTGTTCTATAAGGGTTTCCAGGACCATCCTCAAGTGTTCTGAGTGCTCCTCCTCACTCTTGGAGTATACCAAGATGTCGTCAATGAAGACGATCACAAAACTGTCTAGGTACTCTTTGAACGCCCGGTTCATCAGATCCATGAAACCAGCAGGTGCATTGGTTAGACCAAAGGATATCACTAGAAACTCATAGTGACCATAGCGAGTCCTGAAGGCGGTCTTAGGCACATCGCAGTCCTGGATTCTCAGCTGATGATATCCTAACCTCAAGCCTATCTTAGAAAACCATCGTGCCCCATGCAGCTGGTCAACCAAATTGTCTATCCTCGGCAATGGGTAACGATTCTTGATTGTAACTTTATTCAGCTGGCGATGGTCGATGCACATGCGCATAGACCCATCCTTCTTCTTCATGAAGAGCACCGAAGCACCCCATGGTGACATGCTCGGCCGGATGAAGCCCAGGTCTAGCATTTCTTGCTTTAACTCCCTGAGTTCGGCCGGCGCCATCCAATAGGGCGGATTGGAGATCGGCATCACCCCCTGGCTGCAGATCAATGTAGAAATCAATCTCTCTTTTGGGCGGCAATCCCGACAACTCCTCGGGAAACACATCGGGAACTCACAAACTACCTGAGTTCCACTGACATCCCTTGTCGCCCCCCCTTCTTCCTCGGCCATGGATACAAAGGCCAGGAAGGACTAGTAGCCGCCCTGAAGTAGTTTACGAGCTTTAAGGGTTGACATGACCCCAATCGGCTCGCACCTTCCTTCTCCTTGAAAGGTGAACTGCAGCAAACCGGGCTCGCTAAACACGACTGTCTTAGCTCTATAATCCAGCAACGTAAAGTGCTTCGCCAGCCAATCCATGCTGAGAATGACGTTGAGCTCAAGCATGGGCAGGAGTATCAAATCTGCCCTCAATGCATGGTCGCAGATGAGCACTTCGCAGTCTTGGAAAATTGATTTGGCTATGATTGCATCGTCCGTAGCCGTTGATACTACAAATGGCCCGTCAAGCAAGGAAGGTGCCATTGGTAACGCAGTAGCAAATTTGGCAGGTATAAACAAGTGTGTGGCACCCGGATCAAATAGAACATATGCAGCAGATGAACATACTAAAATAGTACCTGTCACCACTGTCTTAGACGTCTCTGCCCCATCACGGTTCATAGCAAACACCCTGGCATACGGTCTCTCTAAATGGCTAGCCTGCAGCCCCCTGTTCTGTATCTGCCCTCTCTGAGCCACTGACCCCACTGACATAGATGTCTTTCCTTTTGACTGCTCAGACTTCTGGCCAACTCTCTCCGGATAGTCCTTCTTGAAGTGCCCGACCTGACCGCATTTATAGCATGCATCTGTGCGGCCAAAACAGGCCCCCCAGTGCCTCCGACTGCAGTTGCCACATTGCGACATCTCAACCTTCTAAGAAACACCTCCTAATACTACCGTCCTTACTGATCCAGACCATGGCCCCCCACGGTCCCTGTTACCATTCCGTCCTCGGCTCTACTGGTGGTCTGCAGCGGTCATTGCCCCCTTTGAATGCCACGGTCGACCCCCAAATCCTTGCAGCTGAAATTACTTCTTAGCCTCCAACGAACCTCTTGACCGTGGTGGTCTCAAATGCCACTAGGGTCGGATGATATTTGGAAAGACGGTTGAACTCCATCTTATACTCTGACACTGACATGCCTCCAGCCTGACGCAACATCTCAAAGTCCCGAGCTCACTTGTCGCGAACACTCATTGGCAAGTACTTCTCCTCCACAGCCGCCCTGAAATCCTCCCAGGTGTGAGGCGGTCCACCTGCTGCCCTGCGAGCCCTCCAAGTGTGCTGCTAGACCTTTGTCGGTCTCCTCGTCTAAAGTCCGACCATATGGGCCGCTGCCTCCGATGAGCACCCAGCTCCATGGATAGTTCATAACAGTCCCCCAGAAACTCAGTCATTTCCACCTGCTGATCTGTTCCAATGAATTCTAGCGGTTTTAGCATGACAAAGATTGCAAAGGTTAGGGCTCTTAGAGCCCTGACCACTGGTGTTATAGCCTCGACCACCTCCGGTACTGTTAGAACTACGGGTATTGGTTTCGACCACGTCTGCTGCTGTTGTTGTTGCATCAGTTGCCTCAGTTCCTGCTCCCTAAGGAGCGCCCCCATTAGCTAAGCTACCTGAGCCTACAATCGAGCAACCGCATACTCTTGCCCCTGGTCCTCAGACTGCTCCCTGTCCCTGCCCCGGGCCCGACCTCGGCCTCGCCCCCGGCCTCGACGTTCTGTCAAGTTACTACCGCTGCCGTTCAGTGCAGCATTATGAGCCTCCATTACACTATCACAGAGAAAAGAACAATTTTCCTGTCATATAATAAATTTTTAATAGAAGCTTTTAAAATTTACTAACTGCATGGCGCACTGAGTGTAGTCGTGGTTGCCAGATCTTGTAGCATAACTATATCGTATGTCGACACGCTAGCATATGTCTCATACGGTACCCAACTCCTAGTCATAGTCAAGACCTAACCAAAAGCTCTGATACCAACTTTGTCACACCCCAACTTAGGGTCGTGTGATAGACACTAATACACTGACTAACAAAAACAGATACACATAATGAAAACAACGTTGCAGCTTTATTCAAATCTTTAAAGAAGGTTCATAATTTTGCTTTAAACCCTGAAAAGTTTCGAAACATCAATCACCATAGGAAACAACTCAAGTTTAAAAACAAGTACATATTTTCGAATAGACAATCTCAGTGAACTAAAAGAAACAACTGCCCTAGACCTCTAGACTATGACTATTGGACGCTGCTACGAGATCTACGTCACAGCCTGCCCTCCAGCTGCACCATGACTCAAAGCCTCATCTCACTGATCGGGCTCTGCAAAAAATAAGGAAATAAACAGTGAGTCCACATGGGACTCAGTGAGCGGTTCTTTCGAACCACCAGATAAATCCCTAATAATCATATATATATATATATAGCAGCAAAATATAAAGTTAGGGATATAAGTTGCTTCTGTTATGACAATCGACCACAGGGGTCGTCCTGTATAGGCCATGGATTCATGTAAGCATCCATAACAGCCTAACTACGCCACATGGCACCCGGCCCCTAGGGCATACTCATGGTCTTGCGATTCGGCTATAACCATCCCTACCGCACACAGAGAGTAACATACTGGCCGTTCGGGCCACATAGCACATAAGTGAATCCAAGCAAACTCCGGGCCGTCGACTTTGGTCTGCTAGTCTCCGAACACCTAGCAGCCCCGCTGGTGCAATCTCAAGACCTAATCACTAGCTGAGTCTATCATTAGTCATTCCAACTACCCATGCTTCTCAGCAGACCACCACAATCACATCACAGAAACAAGGTGTCCTATAGTTTCCTTATTTAATGTCCCGGGCGTTCGCCCATTCTCAGCCTTTTAATTTCGGTCATATCATGCATACACTATCGTTCGCAAAATGTTTCTTAGGTGTGAGATCTAACTCGTCTACTTTTGAGCTTCCATCACTAACATACACATTATAATTTCATGCATATCATCTAACGTCACATGATAACTTGGCTAATGAAAAACTACATGTCATAGACTTGGTAATGCACCCAATTACAAAATTTCACAGCATATAATTTATAATTAAATAACTTACTTCACATCACCTACTATGCATTACCACATGATTCAACAATAAGGAATTTAAATCCTGCATTAAATAATAATTTTCAGGAAGGAAAGAATTTGTTTAGCATGGTAAAAACAACCAAAATTTTGAACTTAAATAGGGAAGATTAAGAAAGATTACCACCCTACAATACCACTAAATGCATGCACCAACTTGTAGTCTTCCTTAATTAGTCTCTTACCTAAATGTTATCTTGATTCTACTTGTCAATATAGGCAACCCTTGTTTCTTATTGCTTCGGGTATTTCGTAACGAAGATGACTAGGTTCTCGAGGCCACCATTCCCTTCATCCTCTCGGCCAAGACTTGAGCAAGGCGAGCCTTGCTCGGCCGAACTCCAAGGGTGGGGACAATGAGACAATCTAGCCCCAAACCTTAGTACCTTGTTTCTAACCTACCCTAACCAAGCCATTGATCAATTCACCCAACCCTTGCTCAGCCGAACCATGGACAAGAGGTCCCCTTTTGTTTGGCCGAGCCTACAAAGGTTAAAGAGGGAATTCAATCATCAATTTCAACAATTAAACTATACATCGAGGGAATTGGTCAATCCACTCGACTTAGGTTCAAAATTGATCAAAAAGGGGTTTACTTCCATCGAGGGAATTGGGAAAATTTTCGGCATGACCTTTCCCCTTTCCCCTATAATCAGCAGCCCCTAAAACTTCAAGATTCGAAGAAAACTGTGGTAGATCCGATGGAACAACAACTAAAATAGAGATACAAGATTAATCTACCAGGAAACGATGAAAACTCACGAGTAAAACTTATCTGAATAGTCCTAGGGGTTCGGCCACATGCCTCCCCCAATCCACAAGGGGAAAACAACCACTCACCTTGCTTAGGGAAGAAGAAGGGATGGTCGTTGGCGATCTCGAACCTTCGGACGACGACATGATCTCTGGCGCCGACCAAGATCTCCTCCTCCTTCTCTCTTGCCCGGGCTGCGTTCGGCTCCAAGATGAGCCGCACGGCTCTTGATGAGGGATTTTATTCTCTCATCCCCCAATGACCCATACTCGACTCGATCCGAGTTTGATTCAGGCTCCGATCCGAGTTTGATTCAGTCTCCGATTCGATCCGCATACACAATTTAAACTCGACTCAATAGGATATCTAATGCTCAATAAGGAAATATCTATCTAACCAATTTAAACTTCATAAGCCGAGTTATACCTTTTTTACTCGAGGCGATTCCGTGTCTCCGCTCGACTAATCCCTGATTCTGTTGCACTGCACAAAAAATAAATTTTTATATTAGGAAAGTTTCGGGTCTTACAAGAAGTGGGGTTCGGTTTCCCCCCCAAGGAAGTCTACCAACGAGGGCTTCCCGCTCCCAAATCAGAGGGTATTATGGAACCGTGAAAATTAGTGGGAGACATGATTAAGTAAAAGACCTCAATAAACATGCATGTAAAATATCTGCTCGTTCATGTCTTTATTTTCTTTGTAGCATATCATGTCACCTTTACTATCGTTAGATTGCTTCGTCAATGAAAATAAATTAACTGGACCAAATTACATTGATTGGATGCAAAATTTGAGGATCGTCCTCATTTAGGATAATCTGTCTCACATTCTGGATGCTCCAGGATCGATGCCACCCCTTGGGGAAGGAGATTACACTGAGGATAAGAGGACGGCTTATGAGAAGCTGCAAGAAGTATGGAGTGAAGATAACACAATTGTTCAATGCATAATGCTGGTATCCATGTCCAATTAGTTGCAGAAGCAGCATGAACATTTGGATACCAAAGCTATCCTCGATCACCTCAAGTTGTTGTATGGTGAGCATACGAGGACAGCTAGGTACTTTGTCATTAGAACTATACTTTATGGTATTTGATACCGAGTATTTCATGTCAATCATCATCTGCAAGATGTTCACTACTAGAAAATCAGCGATTGTGACGGCCTTTCTGCGATGGCATAATAGCGGTCGCAAATATGACGGTTTTGCAATCGCTGTGTATTGTCGTCGCCAACTAGCGACGGCATTGCGATCGTACAAGTCACCATCGCAAAATGTTCTATTTGCATCGGGTTTATGACAGTGTTGCGATCGTCATTTGCGACGGCCAGTGTCCTCGCAAGCCTGTTAGAAATCCTAATATTTCATCCACCACGCAACTATTTCCTTCTCCCGCTCGTTCTCCGGGTCGCACTTTTTTCATCGCCCGCTCATTCCCTCCTCTCCCTCTCCCCTCTTTCTCTTTCTCGTGCTCCACAAAACCCACCCACCACTCCTCACAAGCTTTATTGCTCACTTTGAGCCACTTACTCCAAGAGGCGGCCAGGGATCATGAAGAAGGCAAGGGAGCTCACTGTGCTCTGCGATGTTGAGAGGTATCGATCATCATGTTTTCCAGCACCGACAAGTTCTTCAATTATTGCAGCCCATCCACCTTGTTCTCTTTAATTTAGGGTTTCTTTTTTCTACTTTTTATTTCAATGTGGGTTTCCAACTTTTTCGATTTCAATGTGGGTTTCTTTGATTTCAATGATCTGCCTTGTTCTCTTGTCCTTGGAGAAGTTGCAGTCCTTTTTTGTTGTGCTTCAGGCTTTCTCAGTTGTAAGAGTGAGCATCGGTCGGTTCGGTTAATTAACCGAACCGAACTTTCGATTAATCGAACCGAATTGAGAAATTTCTATTAACCATTTACCGAACCGAAAAAAATTGGTTAATTCGATTCGGTTAACTGAGTTTTTCGATTTGGTTCAGTTAATTAACTGAAGAGAAATATATCCGATCGGTTAATTTACCGAACCGAACCTTAAATTATTCAAAAAATTCGGTTTCGGTTCGGTCAGTTAATCGATTAGTTCAATTAATCGGTAAATTTTGCTCACCCATGCTCAGTTGGTCCTCTTGTGCTTGGATGCCTCATGTGCTTGGATGCCTCAAGGTATGTTCAGTCCTTCTTTGCTCGATATATGTTGCACCATCAACCTCTTGGATTTAATCAAACAAATCAAACTATTTTTAAAAAAATAATAGGTGAAAAAAGAAAGCGAAGAGAAATATATTTTCAAATCTCCATTGCTGCAATATAAGCAATTCAAATTGAGATATCCACAACAGAGTGCTTGTCTTATTATGGAAATTTCTGGCATATTTATTATTGTAATTCAGTGTTTTTAATATAAGATAGCATGATGTTATGCAAAGTTTTCTTAGTCCTGCATTTACTAATTCATATAAATTAGTTGACAATTCATAACCTAATCTCATAAAATAAAAATTATATAAGAGGACAGCTCATTAGATGACCAAGGATGAACCTAAACAGTATTAGAGCGAAATACCGTATTAGAGGAGAATGTAGAGTAGAAAGCTGTGTATTAGAGCACAGCCGGGCCCCTTCAATTTTTTTGTTTCATAGATTAGATAACATTTTTTATGTAGCATTAGAAAGATTGTATTTTTAGTTCAATTTTTTTCTTGATAAAACAATGACCTTATTGGTTTAAGGCAACTCCTCTGAATTAAATGATGGGAAATGAAAAGTACATCAGTGTCACCCACCATCTGCTTCACAGTAGCTAACACTGGTTAGATCTATATTGAGATCTTACCTGTTTATTTCATAGTAATTGCACCTTTGTACAATTTTGTACATGATGGAAAGGCATCTTGATCCTTGGGTAACTGGTTAGCAATTGATTAATGCATGAAATTTAAATACTCAAGCACATAACAATGGGAAGTAAATGCAGCCTCAATAGAAACAGGTAATTAGAATTAATTAAATGGCTCAATTAATTTTCAACAGAAAGTTGAGCCAAATTGATTCATTCTTTTTCTCAGTTTCATTTTACGAGGGATGAATAGAATTGAAAGTGCTCACTGCAATGTGCTAACACCTCCATGGGAACATTGAACAGTGCCCCTTTTGGAGATAATGGCTCAATTGATTTGAAGGGCACAGGGGAAAATTAAATGCAGTCTCTGTCCTCGCTACCTCCCCGTCGCCGTCTGATGTGACTTACCATTGATGCATTTATTTGATATTTTATTTTGATATGATGTAGATATTATTATTTCGATACGGTGTATATAATATTTTAATACGATGTATGTAATATTTTGATATCCATTTGATGTATATATTATTACAAGTTGACATCTCTTGTTTGATTGATATGCATTTTAATTAAATATTGTAAACAAGAATTAATATTTCTCTATTTTCTTAAAAAATATATACTTTTGCGACGGTACTGCGACCGCAGATACCGTCGCAGAAGGTCTATGACCTGGTCGCATAGCACAGCAGTCGGAATTTTTCATATATAATTTTTTATTGCGGCGGCCTCTGTTGCGGTCGCACAATATTTGTGACCATAGCTTCGGCGATGGAAATGTGCGACCGCTAGCTGCCGTCGCTAAAGCTCTTCTGCGGCGGCAATAGCCACCGCAGAAGACATTTTTTTTAGTAGTGGTTGCACGAGAAGAAGAAAAGTAGAATACTTGACAAAAGACAACAATGACATCGGGGAAGGCGATAGGCACAAGATTTGCAGCCTTAGCCGTAGGAACCTATTGTATAAGTCTGCTATTTGGCAAAGACCGTTGAATTGTATCTTTTTGTTTGTTATCTAAACAAGGTTGTGAAAAGTTCTTTTCAAGGCAATAGTTGCCTCATGAACCATTCTGATGAGTTACATACGACTGGACCAATTTCAACATGAACCTTTCTGATGAGTTACATACGAATGGAATAATTTCAATTTCAATTGGTCTAAATCAACCTAGGGTGGTGATAGATGACTTGCCAGCCTCAGAAGGCAACAAAGAGGAGAGGGGCAAAATAAAAAAGGCAGAATAGAAAACTAAGGTGTCATTTGGTTGATACAATTTTCTACAAGAAGTTTTACTTCCCATGAAGTTGTATTTTTTGATTGACACACTTTTTGAAAAAGAAGTATAACTTTCTAAGGAAGTGTAACTTTATGCAAAATGCAAACTTACCTAGGGGGACCTAGGTAAGTTGCACTTTCTCCATTGTATTTGGAATAAAAAAAGACAATTTTATCGTCACATTTAATGCTAAATTTATAATTTATATTGTCAACATTATGATATTAGATAATCCAAGAATTCTTGACAAATTTATTTTTGAGTAAAATATGTAATTTTTTATATTAACAACAAATAAAAATTAATTTTTCTTATATAATAAATTATATATTATATTAGTTATATATGAAAAATTTATACTATATTTACATATATATGTTAGAATATTAATTTACAAATAAAATTTAATTTTTCTATATATACTAATATATAAAAATTAAAATATTAATTTATAAGAAGAGTATATTGGTCATTTGATGTATACTTCCTAGGAAGTACTCAACAAAACATGTTTCGGGTGGGAAGTTACACTTCCTACCAATTAATTTCTTGTCAACAAAACACATCTTTGGTACTTCTCGAGAAACATATGTGGAAAGTTAATTCATGCGAATTAGAACTTTCCACAAAAAGTAAGTGTTGTCACGAGGCGTTATGCGCCTCAAGGCGCCAAGATCCTTAGCACCATACCGGTGTAGAGCACACAACACCCTTACCAGTGCAGTATGACCATACTGCACTGGGTCATACTTGCACCTGTATGGTGCTGACCATACCGGGCGGTACAGCCCAGTATCGGGTACCGTACTACCCGATATGGGCGGTATTATAAAATACCGGGTGGTATGCTTGATATTCATTGGTACACCCAGTACCCGGTATAGGGTGTACCGAATACCAAAAATTTAAAATTCCAGTACGTACCACCCATACCGGACTGTTAGGGAATTTTCCGATGCCCCGTGCAACGTTGAACCATGACGGAAGATTCCCTACATGTTTGTAAATATGTATTCATGTGTATGTAAACTTATATTTTATACTTGCCCATTCATGTAAAATCCCTTTGTGCGATCCCCATGGGCCCATGGTACGAGTTGTATGCATTTCGAGGTCGTTCGACACATGGTGTGTGCGTTACGGCTAAGAGGAACACATTGTGTGAATTCGTCATGGTCGTGGCCATGGAAAATCACCAGGTCGGGTGGCCAAAATTTTGTCATGCTCCTCGTGCTTTGCGGAACCTTAGGGGTGGCACTTGGGGGTTAGAGTTCCCATGTATAGTGTAGGGGAGTGTTGGCTTACGAAAGCGGTTGCCTTGCGCGGAAACAAACGAGCGGCCCACATAGGCATGTGACATGTCGAATTCACCCAAGGCGATTGCGGAACTCACCCTACATCCGTTTTTGCATTTTCTTGTGTCCATAGTCCTGTAAATGTTGTATTTTACTTTACGCCTTCAATACCATTCGGCCAACATGGTCATTTGAAGGCGTGGACATGGAATGCGAGGTTGGCACGTGGTCCGACATATGCCCCGCGATGTTATGTCGGGACGGATTTCATATCAAGGCTTATCCCTTGCATGCGATGCAAGGGTGCCGCACGAGTTCTTCCGCACCAAAACAATTGGCCCGTGATAGTTGGTATCAGAGCCAGGTTTGTGAGCCTCCAACTGAGAAAGCTCTCGATGCAAACATAGCCGACGCACATTCCGTCTATAGTGCTCGAGTTGCCGATGCAGTGAACCCAGTCGAGGACCTTCCGACTGTTGTGTTCGGGGAGGCAAGAACGAGACTTGGCGAATGGAGTAACCATTTCCCGGGTTCCCTCACGCGAGCATTGCTCAACGATGCTCGTGTGCTCCATAAGTCTGGGACTCTTCATTGCCCAGCAAGAACGGGACTTGGCGAATGGAGTAACCATTTCTCGGGTTCCCTCACGCGAGAGTTGCTCAACGACGCTCGTGTGCTCCACAAGTTTGGGACATTTCATTGCCCAGCAAAAATGGGACTTGGTGAATCGAGTAACCATTTCCCGGGTTCCCTCACGCGAGCGTTGCTGAACGACGCTCGTGTGCTCCACAAGTCTAGGACTTTTCTTTGTCCAGCAAAAATGAGACTTGGTGAATCGAGTAACCATTTCTCGGGTTCCCTCACACTAGCGTTGCCCAATGGCTCGTGTGCCCCACAAGTCTAAGACTTTTCATTGCCCAGCAAAAATGGGACTTGGTGAATTGAGTAACCATTTCCAGGGTTCCTTCACGCGAGCGTTACTCAACGGTGCTCGTCTGCCCCACAAAGTCTGGGACTCTTCATTGCCCAGCAAGAACGAGACTTGGTGAATTGAGTAACCACTTCTCGGGTTCCTTCACGCGAGCGTTGCTCAACGGCGCTCGTGTGCCCCACAAAATCTGGGACCCTCATAGCCCAGCAACACTGAGACTTCGTGAATACAGTAGCTATTTCTCAGTGTCCATTCAACCAAGCGTTGCCCAACGGCGCTGGTGCCGCTTCAAGCGAGCATTGCTCAACGGCACTCGTTTGCTCCACAAGTCTGGGACTTCATTGCCGAGCAACGACTTTGGGAATATCATAACCCTTTCTCGCAACAACAGGACATGATGAAACTCAAGGACGGTCCAAGTAGTCATTTCCTGGTGGTGAACTTCACGACGAAACTCGACATGTTACAGACCCACTGTGGCATGTCGTACTCAGGTGGTGTTCCCTTCGACAACTTATGAAGAATCCACTTCAGCAATTGCAGCCAAAGGCGGTGTGGCCGAGGCGAGTTCGACGTGGACGTCGAAGCTTGAAGTGGGGGAGGATGTTAGGGAATTTTCCGATGCCCCGTGCAACATTGAACCATGACGGAAGGTTCCCTACATGTTTGTAAATATGTATTCATGTGTATGTAAACTAACATTTTATTCTTGCCCATTCATATAAAATCACTTTGTGCGATCCCCATGGGCCCATGGTACGAGTTGTATACATTTTGACGTATACTTAACATGGTATGGCACTGATGGAACCGACAACCTACAAGGTGGTTTTGGGCAGCGCCTTCGCGAGATGGAGCTCCCTAAAAACCCTAGGATGATAGCCTTGGTTTGACCGGTAGCTCGGGTGGAACCCTTAGAACATCCATAATCATCCTTATTTACTTTATGCTTTTATTTATTGATTTTGCTTCAATTGTTGTTAGCTTAGATAATTTAAATTGCATGAAGAAACCCTGCAATAAAATTGAGTCTGAATGGCTAAGATATTAAGAATATCGGTCACACCTTCCATCGTTGTGAGGGACAAGTGTGTTTATTGTCACAACGGGTTTGTTGTGAACACACAAGGCATTTTGTACTAATAGACAAGTTGCACCTCATATGACACATATTCCTTTTGTGTATCTGTTATAGGCTTGAACATGACTTACCTTGTTGAGCCACACTCAAGGGTGGTTTTTTTCTCTCTAGGGCATACGAACGATGGGTCCGACTCAACTAGGGCTCCTTGGTTTGATGTGCAACCACAAGGCCCTGGTTGCCCTAAAGGCAAAAACATATGGAAGTCACATAGTGATGTGATCGGTAAAAAGTTACCTACCCATGGACCGATTAGGTTTTATCGTGTTACAAACAAGAGAAGTGTCACACCCCAACTTAGGGTCGTGTGACCGGCCAGGGGCCATGTCCTACCCTGAAGCTTACTACGTACACTGACTAACAGAAATAAAAACACATAATGAAAACAACGATGCATCTTTATTCAAATCTTTAAAGAAGGTTCACAATTTTACTTTAAAACATGAAAAGTTCTGAAACATCAATCACCATAGGAAACAACTCAAGTTTAAAACCAAGTACATGTTTTCGAATAGACAATCTCAGTGTATTAAAAGAAACAACTACCCTAGACCTCTAGACTATAACTAGTGGATGCTGCTACGAGATCCACGCCATCGCTTAGCCTCCAGCTGCACCATGACTCCAAGCCTCATCTCACTGATTAGGCTCTGCAAAACAAGGAAATAAACCATGAGTCCACATGGGACTCAGTGAGCGGTTCTTCCGAACCATCACATAAATCCACAATAATCACACACACACACACACATATATATATATATGGTAGCAAAATATAAAGTTAGGGATATAAGTTGCTTCTATTATGACAACTGACCCTAGAGATCGTCCTGTATAGGCCATACATTCATGTAAGCAGCCATAACAGCCTAACTACGCCACTTGGCACCCGGCCCCTAGGGCCTACTCATGGTCTTGAGATTCGGCTATAACCAGCCCTACCGCACACATATAGTAACATACTAGCCCTTCGGGCCACATAGCACATAAGTGAATCCAAGCAAACTCTGGGCCGTCGACTAGGATGGTCTTCTAGTTTCTGGGCACCGACTAGGGTAGGGATAGCTAGTCCCACCCAACTGTGGTCTAACACCTAGCGGGCCCGCTGGTGTAATCTCAAGACCCAATCACTGGCCGAGTCTAGCATTAGTCATTCCGACTACCCATGCTTCTCAGCATACCACCACAATCACATCAGACAAACAAGGTGTCCTATAGTTTTCTTATTTAAAGTCCCGAGCGTTCGCACGTTCTCAACCTTTTAATTTCGCCTATATCATGCGTACACTGTCGTTCGCAAAATGTTTCTTAGGTGTGAGATCTAACTCGTCTACTTTTTAGTTTCCATCACTAACATACACTTTATAATTTCATGCATATCATCTAATGTCACATGATAACTTGGCTAATGAAAAACTACATGTCATAGACATGGTAATGCACCCAATAATAATATTTCACAGCATATAATTTATAATTAAATAACTTACTTCACATCACCTACTATGCATAACCACATGATTCAACAATAAGGAATTTAAATCCTGCATTAAATAATAACTTTAAGCAAGGAAAGAATTTGTTTAGCATGGTAAAAACATAACCAAATTTTTGAATTTAAATAGGGAAGATTAAGAAAGATTACCACCCTACAATACCACTAAATGCATGCACCAACTTGTAGTCTTCCTTAATTAGTCTCTTACCTAAATATTATCTTGATTCTACTTGTCAATATAGGCAACCCTTGTTTCTTATTGCTTCGGGTATTTCCTAATGAAGATGACTAGATTCTCGAGGCCACCATTCCCTGTATCCTCTCGGCCTAGAGTTGAGCAAGGCGATCCTTGCTCGGCCGAACTCCAAGGGTGGGGACAAGGAGAAAATCCAGCCCCAAACTTTAGTACCTTGTTTCTAACCTACCCTAACCAAGCCATTGATCAATTCACCCAACCCTTGCTCGGCCGAACCAAGGGCAAGAGGTCCCTTTTTGTTTGGCTGAGCCTACAAAGCTTTAAGAGGGAATTCAATCATCAATTTCAGCAATTAAACTATAATATCCACTCGACTTAGGTTCAAAATTGATCAAAAAGGGGTTTACTTCCGTCGAGGGAATTAGGGAGATTTTCGGCATGACCTTTTCCCTTTACCGACTACTCGACAGCCTCTAAAACCTCAAGATCCGAAGAAGATTGTGGTAGATCCGACAGAACAATAATTAAAATAGCGATACAAGATCAATCTACCAAGAAACGATGAAAACAAGCGAGTAAAACTTCTCCGAACAGTCCTAGGGGTTCGGCCACACGCCTCCCCCAATCCACAAGGGGAAAACAACCACTCACCTTGCTTAAGGAAGAAGAAGGGATGGTCGTTGGCGATCTCGAACCTTCGGACGACGACACGATCTCCGACGCCGACCAAGATCTCCTCCTCCCTCTCTGTTGCTCAGGTTGCATGCGGCTCCAAGATGAGCCGCACGGCTCATGATCTTGGATTTTATTCCCTCATCCGCTAATGACCCATATGCCCCTCTAAATTGACCCATCATCAATTCAAAACTATTTGATTGTTACTCATCAACAATTCAATACATGAAGAAAAAAAAATTGCTTCACATCAAATGAAGGAGAAAACTTGCATTTTTCTTGCATCCAAGTTTGATTATAATTTATATCAAAGTTTCTATACTAATACCGTAAAACAATTTCATACATGAAGAAGAAAAATGCACTCCAGTTACAATAATTTTCAGTTGCACATCAAATGATCAAAACTCAAAAGATATACCAATTGCATACTACTGTAACAAAGAACATACATAGCTCATTTCATCGATTCAAACATGAGTTGGCTGCCTTTCTCTTCGCTGGCGGAGAATTGCAAGTTTGTAACACTAACACTTGAACATACATACTATTGTAAGTTTGTAACACTAACACATGAACATATATTTTCTAAATAAAATTACGGGAAGCACCTTACTCTTCACTAGAGGAGAAGAAGCTGGCTGCTGGTGAATGTGAGGCGCGACAGTGTACTAGTCACAGTTGGAACAACTTCTTCTCTTCATTGGTGGAGCAAGGCGAAGCTAGCGGTCGGAGACTCGGAGGCAGTCAGAGGTGTAGGGCTGTAGGCGATCGAGAAGAAGGGTGGAAGCTCTAACCAGGGGAGCTGCAGCCGCCGATGAGTGCAGCTGAAGAAGAAGGCGATCGAGAGCCGAGACTCGAGAAGACGTACGTGAAGAGGAGAAGGCCACGAGAAGCTGGAGATGGAGGTCTAAGGGGAGCCGTCGGTGACTGTGAGAAATGGGAAGAGATGATGTCGAGAAGGATAGGACAACAGGGGACTTGTGATTTGAGTTGGGTTGTTTGACCGTCAGAGGAAATAAGAAAATAAAAATGTTTGACCATGCGATTTGAATGATTTGACTGTGTGATTTGGGCTATCTTCGGTTGAAGCCAAGCCTGATTTGGCTGCAACAATGGACTCGTGAACTCAGTCATGAACTCGCAATTTTGATCGAGTTTGACCGAGTTCATCCGAGTTCACCCAAAAATAAGTTTGGGTGCAAGTGAGCTCGAATTTGAACCTTGGGATTGTAAACTCGGTTGAGTTTACAAGTTAACTAGCGAGTTTGATAATAATTTCTACAAAGATAAATTGCATAATTAATCCATCATGAATATCAAAATTCCAATTTAAATGCTCTCTCTAGATGGTTTCATCTAACTCACCTTAACGGATTAACTTACGAGAATAAAAAGTAATGGTTTAATAAGTTGGGTCTAGCAGTTTTGTAATTATAATAATTATATACTAGGGTAAATTATATTCTCGTCCCACTATAATAATCACCTCTTCTATTTTTGAAATTAGACTCTTACTTAGTTATCACCTTTTCGTATTTAGAAATTATTAATAAATAAAATAAAATGTTTTATTTTTTACATGATGGATAATGATGCTATATTTCTATCTAATTAGTCAATTTTAATATTAAAAAGTTGAATTTGTGGAATGTTATATAACTAAACAATAAGTAATCCAGCTAGTTTCCTTAATTTAGAAGCTTTGCAAATTCTATAGCTAGGTGGGAAAACAATGGAGGTAAATAAATTTCCTTTCTTGTTGAATGTAAACTTTAAAATAAGATATCAATATAAGCTAATATTATGTATTATTGAATTATAGGAGCAAAAAGAATTATATAATAATGATCTTAAAATAAAGTATACTTACCTAAATTTGTTTTTAATAAAAACTTGACTTCAATTCATGTTTTAGCTCTAAGTGCATGTTTGTTTAGTTGAATCTGAGGAATATATGTCATTTATGTTGTGCATCAAATTTTTAAAAAAGATGGATATATTGAGATTTAATTCTGAATAGAGCGGGATATATATATCCCAGGGGTAGGAATAGAAATATAGAGATATAGATATTTTGGTTCACAAGAGAGGAATCATGCTATCAGCTATTCTCTAGTCCTCTTGATAAATCAAACAACAAATACTTAGCTCCAAAAGAAACTCCCTAGTCCTCTTGATGCCTCAAGATGATGAATCGGTGAAGCTTGAAGGCAAAATCAAGGAGTGGAGATCAAAACAAGGGTTCTTGCAAGGATGACTCAATGAAAGCTTGTAGAGATGCAAGGAGTGACTCTTTGAGGCTTAGAAGCACCAACAACTACAAAGGAATGAGTTTGGGATGTGTATTTATAACCCCCAAACACCAAGGCTCATCAACGGGCGTTTCACTGCCCATTGGCGACCCCCGATCGCTTGTCAGCCGATCGTCGGTCGACCGACCGAGCGACCGAAGGCATTTTGCCCATTCTGGGCATCATTCAGTCGACCGCAACTAGAAAAATCAAGACAATTTTGTTATTTTTTCTGCTTGTTTGTTCGTTTCTAAGTTCCATCTTCGCTTAGTCCTCTTAATAATTTTAAAACATAAATTGTATATAACGATTACCCCCCATTTGGATTCAATAAAAATATGTAAAAAACAAAAATCGTTAAGAATCAAAATCTAACTTTTGGAGTCTAGTACAAATTTTCGAAAAAAGAAAATTTTATAATATTTTGGGTCAAATATGGGTAGGCTAAAGGCTTCCAAAAAGTCTTTTAAAATATCTCATTATCTAGTTTTTACCTAAGGAACAAGTACCGGGATTTTTAGTTCCAAGAAAATGTCTAGGTCATATAGCCCTCCAAGGAGTTTCCTAGGCTTAGTGAATTTCAGGGCCTTTTCTAATTTTCCGGGTTTTCGTGTTTCTTGTGTTCGGCTTTGGTTTTGGGGTTTCTTTGCATCATCTTGAGGATTTACAACACATTCTAGACACCCTAAACCTAAACTCTATCTTCTAGAAGAATTCGAGCGCCGACGAGTGTTCTTGCCGATTTCTCTGATTTCTTCGATTGTTTCGATCGAGGACATCGTGCGCTAAGTAATATGGAACCTAAAAATAACTCTCCATGAAATAATTAGTTCCATGTTTGTTATCATCAAAATCGAGGTTAAGACCAATGTTGAAAACCTTAGGCTAACAATATCTCGAGATCAAGGAAGAAAGGGGCGGCGGCTCCTCTAGTTTCACCACGAAGCAAGCGGCAAAGCCCCAAAATCCAACGGTGTAAACGTAGTTTGCTAGGATTAGTTGAGTTGTCCCTTAGGTTGAGGTGGAAGAGTGCTCTCGGTAAGAAGGCGGAGACTTCCGAGTGTGGAAGTGCCTTAGGTCGAGAGTGAGACTCTTCGAGTCAAAGTCCTCTATGTAAGGGAAACATCATCAATCTAGTAAAACTTAGTTTGTAAATCCTAAGCGGGGTGCTTAGGTAGTGGAGTAGGCATTGGGGCTGAATCACTATAAATCTTGTGTTTGCATTGGTATTTTGTTTGTCTTTATTGCTTTAGTCACTTAACTTGTAATTTTCCTAAGTAACCAAAGAAACAATTAAAACCGGAATAAGACAATAAGAATTAGTAAACACACTATTCAACCCCCCTCTAATGTGCCATTTCACCCAGCAGGCCGAACCACTACAATGTTCCTGCCTAAGAGTCGGGGTGTTCCGATCCTCTGTGGTGTATCTCCATGTCTGGTTCAACACCAGCAGGGAGGTTATGGAAATTGGAACTCAGGGTTAACTGAGTATGCTACATTTATATATATTGTAGGTGGAGGTGATGATGCTGCCCAGTAATCTTGCTTGATTGTTGCCCATAATGGGTCGAGGCCAATCATGGAGTTGATGTGTTTATGATGGTGTGTCCCTCGTGTTAAGGGGGGACGTAGGTGTCCAAGTTTTACCAGGTGGGTTCCCTGTATGGAGCCGCCTAACTTAGCTTCAGTCTGGCTCAAAGGCATTGCTTGGGCGGAGGCCCCTGGGTGGGACTACATGGTTTGGTTCGGAGTGAATGGTGGGACACTGCTGGGTCTAATCCGACCGGGCCCATCAGTTCGAGTCCAGTCCAATGTATTATTATAGTTTGACTTGAGCTGATATTTTTTTGTATTACAATATATGATAGCCTCAAATTTATTATTGGAGATATCTAGAATTTTATAAAAGTTTGTTGGCCATTTAATAAATAGGTTTACTGGTAATTATACTTCTAATTATTTTACCAATCTTGATATGATTAAAATATATAAAAATCGTGCATTTCATTGGTAATGTACTAATTTATTTGCAACTTAGAGCATTTTTCATCATATTCACCTATCGAACAGCTTACAACATTTGCAATCACAAATAAATTGTGAGTAGAATACAATGTGTAATTTACAGGGATAAACAAACTAACTAAAAAATTACAAGCCATGTCATATTTACACAACAGGAGAAGTTAACAAATTATCTATAAAGGATAATAAATTTTAAAAACATCTAATATATACATCTAGCTTTACATAACATAAAAACTAGATTAATTGTTTTAAAACATGTTTAGCGATAATACTATGAGCTGCCTCAGTGAAGTGCAACCCATCCCAACTCACATAGCTTGATGGATCGCTGCACAGTTTAGCTATTTGCTGACCACAATCGACTTTGGAATTGTAGTTATATAGCCCACCGTCTCCACAACATTGAACCAAAGTTGAGTTAAAACCTACACGAATTCATCTCACAAATAATTTAATTAATTAAAGAACCAAACTAAAGACTTTATTGAAAAACTATGTATAGAACTAGGTGCAAGGGATTATTATTTAGCATTAACTTGTAATACATATAAGAATTCAACTCACCAAATTGTTTGGGATTTGCGTATACAGCCATGAGAGGCTCGTAGTAATCAGCAAACAAAATCTTGGCTTGAGGATGAGCAATGCGAAGCTCATGAAGATTTCGCAATAGTACGAAATTATGATGTTTCACAAAATCATTTACCTTGTTGTTGCAACCCGTTATTGGGTCGATCTCATAAGACTTTTCTTCTTTAAGCACATTTTGATGGCTCACAAAATCATTCACCGCTTTGAAGTCAGTTATAGGAGTAGGTATTGCATCTCTACCTTCGGGATAAAAGTGTGTGTTATATAAAGGCGTACATCCCAATGGGAAAATTCCTGTAACCATTATTGTCTTTGCCCCATATTGGATTAAATCCTATGCAAGAATAAAATATGAGGAGTATTAATATATTTATTTAACATCATATATAAATATATAAATTGGTGGAGTAATAATGTATATACATTCACTGCCGATCCAATTGTATCCACAACTAAGGGGACATAAGGTCGTAGAAGATCTATATCTTTTTGGCCACCTAATAGAAGGTGTAGGTAACTATAGTCATTCACCCCCAACTCGCCAAGTAGGAATAGTGTTGTGTTGCTTGAGATGTTAACATGAGTATCTGTCAAATTTACATATATAATGAAATGGTTAAATAGGTTTAATTGAACATTGATTCTTTTGTAGGGATAATAGAAGGAAGTTAACTAATAGGGAGCATGAAACATACAATTTGTCAACAAACACGAGTGTGAGAATTCATGGAACCATTGAAGCTCTTCTCTCAAGGAGTCCAACTCAAGCGAATCATTATAGCCCATACGCCTATAGAAGTCAGTGTTGAGTGCCCTAGCTCCCCCTAGTGCAAAGTTAACACCATGTTCAAAGCTCTCACAGCTATTTCTGCTTGGATAGTATGGTGGCACAAGCGGCAGCTCTAGCTCTTGTGCTATATATGATACAAATGCATTAGTTCATGCATGCAAACCAAATTTCAAATTTATACAATATGCTTAATTATATAACATATAAAGAGAAAATTATATGTGAGGTGATGTAAGAGAGACCAATGAAATCGATAACAAGTCTTCCATCAGAGGCGCGACCGCTGGGATGATGGAAATAGGTTTGACCCAATGGAAGAGGCATTAGTCTCTCTCGACCATACATGGAGAATATGTTTCCAGTGTCCGTGAGAGAGTCACCAAAACTAACAATGGCAGAGTATCCATAGTCGCTCTTAGCCTCTATACATAAGATTAATGGTAAGAAGAAGATGAAAGCAATTAGAGCAATGTAGAAGTGAAGCTTTGAGGGGATCAAAGGAGTTGAAGAGATGGAACACGCCATGTTGGTGATTAATTTAATTTGTCATAGTGAATTTTATCGACACATATATATACTAATTTTGTCACTAGCTTGAAATTTTTTAACCAATCAATATTTTGGCTTGTGAACAAATGTGAGTTGGCACCTTGTTATAGGCTTGCAGCTAGGTAGTTTGTTATATCATTCCTAATTATACTTAAAAAGGTTTTTACTTTTACATATTTAATCTCTTTATTAGCTCTCTTGTTTACTTATCGACAAATAATGAAGTTTCTCAAGGTTGCTATTTTCTTAGGTTAGTCTTAAAGGATTCTAGAGCTCTTTTGGAAGGTATTCGTGATTGTATATATAAGAGCATTGGTCGAACATTGAAGGAGGGGCACGGAGCTTAATGGTTGAAAATAGAGACATTGGGAGTTCCAATGAAGTTCAGTGAACTAATCGTCGATCACATTTCAGCTAAAAAGCTGTCGAAAACTATTAACATTAGTTTAGATGAAGTTCGATCGAAATCGGCTCGGTCGCCCTTGGTCGTAACTAATAGTGCCTAGTTTTTCCAATTCTTGACGTTGTGACTATGACATTCCTACACACAAAACAAATCTAGTGTGAATACCCAAAGCGTTCTCAGCACCCACGAATAAGGTTTTTAACGTTGGTCTTAATCTCAATTTTGATGATAACAAACATGGAACTAATGTTTCATTGAGATATCTTTCAGGTTCCATACCGGTTAGCGCACGACGTCCTCGGTCAGAAATATCGAAGAAATCAAGAAATCAGAGAGACGTTGGTCGTCGCGCTCGGATTATTCAGAAAGTTAGAGTTTAGGTTTAGGGTGTCTAGATATGTTGTAAATCCTCTTTATGATGCAAAGATCCCTAAAACCGAATCCGAAACCCAAAATATGAAAACCCAAAAACCGCCCTGAATTCACTAAGCCTAGGGAGCTCCTTGGAGGGCTATATGACCTAGATAGTTTCTTGTCATAAAAAATGGCGGTAATTTTTCCTTGGGTTAAAATTAGATAACGAGGTATTTTTTAGGAATTTTTGGAAGCCTTTAGCCTACCCTTATTTGACCCGAAAAATTAGAAAAGTTGTGTTTTCTGAAAATTTGAACTAGACCCCAAAAACTAGATTTTGATTTTTTAGATATTTTTATTGAATCCAAATGGCGGGTAATCTTTATATAACATTAATGTTTTAAATTTATTAACTTGCCCAGTCCAGTCCAGGTTCGGTCGAGCGGTCGGTCCACAGAATGATGCCAAAAACTTGCAGTAGGCAATTTGGTCGACTAGTCGGTCGACCGAAGTATGTCAAAAATGGGCAGAAGCTGCGTCAATCGATCAATCGGTCGATCGGATTGCGGATCACTCAACTTGTGACTCATTCGGTCGATCTGTCGGTCGATCGAATAGAGTAATTAAAGCAACGATCGTGGGCAGTCGATCGATCGGTCGACCGACGATCGACTGGCAAGCGACCGAATGATGGAAACGACTAGTTTTCCGCCCATTGAGCTGCCGTTTCATTGAGGGGTTATAAATACTCCTCTCCATCCTTCATGAACACTTTTGAGCCAATTCTTGATCGTTCTAAAGCTTTTCTTGAGCCATCCTTTTGATAACCTCGTTTCCAAGATACATCCTTGATTTAGCCTTCAAGATTTACCGATTCATCATCTCAAGGCATCAAGAGGACTAGGGAGTGCCTTGGAGCTAAGTACTTATTGTTTGATTTATTGCTCCAATTGTTATTGAATTTTATTGTTTATTTCATTGTAATTTAACTTGTGTAAACCTAGGTTGCTAGGTTTGATTGAGTTGGTGGTTGCCTTGGTGTTAAGGCTTAGATCCACCGGTGTAAACATAGTTTGCTAGGATTAATTCTTGTAGTCCTTAGGATTGAGGTGGGAGAGTGCTCTTGGTAGGAAGGCAGAAACTTCCAGGTGTGGAAGTGCCTTCGGTGTGAGAGCGGAGATTCTCCGGTGAAAATGTCCTCATTGTAAAGGAATCAAGATAATCTAGTAAACTTAGTTTGAAAATCCTAAGCGGAGTGCTTAGGTAGTGGAGTAGGCATTGGGGCCGAACCACTATAAATCAATGTGTTTGCATTGTTTCCTCTTCCATTTGATTAATTATCATATTTACTTTGCTTCCGCTTGTTATTCAATTTGTTAATTGCCTAAGTAATTGACTAAACGATTAAAATCAGAATTAGACGAAAAGATTAGTAAACACACTATTCATCCCCCCTCTAGTGTGGCCATTTCACCCAACATGGTTTACATAACTAGGTATAAAAATACATCAAAAGCATAGGTACACATCAAAAAGGCCCATACGAACGTGTGATGGGCTAACTAAAATGATCTAAGTGTCTGCTGGGCTGGAGGACATGCACACATATCAAGACTGGTATTTGAAACAAGAAGAGTAAAAGAGTGAGTAACACACACCCAGTGAGAGATAGTATATTTATGACAATGGGACAAACTCAAGCACAAGTTTTTCATCAAATAACACTTAAAATAAATGCTTTCAAAGTGAAGAAGAAAATGTGTAAATTTCATAAATCCCTACAAACATAATATTGTAACGCGCGTGCTAAGTTTTATTTAATTTTGATTTCAGCAGGAAAATCGGGATGCATGTCGGAGCGGGCCGAGTAAATCACTAGAGGGCACGGTCGAAGGTATGGCCCATATGCGTGAAGAATTTGACTTAATTTAGGAAGATTTTGGACTTTCGAATCGAGTAGGGTCCGAGAATCGTTTATGGTGCGACTTGTTTGAGCTTGTGGGCTAGTTTAGTCAGTTCAACTTAAGGAGGATGCTCCTGCTTGATGATCGGAGTAGTCCGGTTCGGTTCGGTGTCTCTCCTAGTCAGGTCCAACTCTTGTCGGGGGGGTCCTGCAAAAGACACTCTGATGCTTAAGTCAGAAAGTATTCGAGGTGGAGGTAATGAAATTGGAACTTAGGTTACTTGAGGCATGTCGTGTCCGTATTTATTGCAGGTGGGGGTGATTATGCCGCCCGGTAATCTCACTAGGATATTGCTCGGAATTGGTCGAGGCGTATCGTCACACCCCAAACCCGGCATGACCAGCCATAGTATCACAAGTACCCCGAAGCCTAACCCAACCAAACCACATATGCAATTATAAGACTTAACATTTTATAGAACCATTTGTCTGCTAAAAACATAAACAAGATATCTATAAATTCACGAAACAAATAGTTAAAAATTAAAATGCTCAAAATGTTAAAGAATAAAGTATTTTAGAACATGATTAAACTCCTCAACATAAAAATATGGAAATAAAATCTACCTCAAGTCCATATGACTCAAATAAACAAATAAAAGAAAAATAATGAATCTAAGACTCGGGTATCCACCCCGACCACGACATGTCATGAGATTCGCTATCCCCGCTGCCACCAGCTATGCTATTGCACCCTAGTACCTCTCTAACCACGCTCAGGTGCTGAACAAGACAACATAATAGAGGGTAAGTCCAACTGGGACTTAGTGAGCGGGTTAGTCCTCAAACCACCATATCCATCAATAATCAATCCAGTATATAAACAAGCATATAAAGGTAAAAGCATAACTCATCAGAACAATTATCAACATGCATATCCACTCTCCTGTGCTTCATATAACAACCAACAATAGATATGTTAACCAAGTATAAAATACATGTCTAATGCTTCAACACATAAGCATGCAAGCCTATTTTTAATGCTCAAATTCCCTTTATACCCTCAAATAATCATGCAAGCCTCTCCTGTACAAAATACCCTTGCATATTTTTAATGCTCAAATTCAAATTTATACATAAAATATTTATGCAATTGATCTTTATCACGTGCTCACAACGAGGCGTGTAAGAGTGAAAACATGTTTTCTCTAACAAATAAAAAAAATGATTGAATGGTGAACCATACACTACTAGTATCAACTGGAATGGGATCATTATGCGTTAAATACTTATGCAAGGTAAGTTGAGTCTGTCTTTCACAACAAATTATGACAATGATTATCAAAATGACAATTTTAAAGAGAATGCCCACCAGAGAATCTCTGATGGAAATTAATACAAGGTAGTCTGCAAATGTTGACAGTATGTTATTGCACAAGAATATAAACTATAATCTCCTTGGAGATTGTCAAAGAAAATTTCTACTACATGGTTAAGGGCATTACATTGTGCAAGAGCGGATCATGCTCCCCAAGCTTTGAAATATCCACCACAAACTTTGCTTTATTGGTTTTTGCCACCTTGCCCATCTTCATAAACAAAAAGATACAAAAACTAGATCCAAACTTCAAGTTTGTATTGGATTAGGAATGATCTTTAAAGGCCATCAATGTCAAGTGCATAATGAAGACTATGGAATTTTTTAAATAGGAATTTGAAATTAGCTTTCTGCATACAAAATTAGAAGCAGAACTATAGTACAAAAGATGCATGTTTAGCATGCAGGACACTCTAACAATATTTGGCAACATTAGTATTTTAGAATTCAACAACTTGAAAATTGTTCCTGTTTGGAGTGCCACTTTTAGTAATTAGCTCAGTATGAAATTCAAAAGCTAAATTTGAGTTGGCTACTTAGATCGAGGCCAGGGCATATAGAGGCCAATACTATATATAAGCCTAGCTACAGGAATTGACCCTTCTTATAATTGACCCTTCCATTTTATAAGATCATGTCTATAGGTTAGCTTGTGAAATTAAAAGATAATTGAGGATTTTAGTATGACAGTGGGAAAAGAGATTTCTAAATATCAAGGAACAAATAAAATGTGTCTGTTCAAAAGATTTCTATTGAAAAAATGACAAATGCAGGGATTGTTTCTCAAAGAACTACAACCATTTGATTGGACATTTGTTAGTTAACCGTGGCAGACTAACAAATGAATCTATAATATGAACTTGAGTTTTGAGGTGGGAAAAAGAAACTCACCTTTGTATCAAATAGATATGAGTAGTTTTCTCTCAGGTCCCACTTGACCTCCTAAGTGGCCTCCTACCCCGAATGGTGCTCCCAACGAACATTCACCAAGGGAACCACCTTGGACCTCAGTTTCCTTATCCGCCTATCTAGGATCTCAACGAGCTTTTCTTCCATAAGAAATGGCCGGATCGACCTGCACTACAATAGTTGAAAGGAATAGTGCCCTTGAACCAATCACATGTCGATATGTTTATGGTCTATTCAAGGGTAATCAACTTAATGAGACAACTTTTACATCATATGCTGCATCTTTTTTTTTAAAGACTGTGATGAACCCCATGAACTCAGGCAAATGATTATAAGGCCATGATGAGATTATGATAGTGAGACTTGGAATCCAAATGTCAATGTTCTAAATGTTCCTAGTCGTAACATCACCAATTAGGGGATCGACGATTTCAGATAGACTAGTGCACTTGGTATATGCCCTATACGAATTACCTATGAGCCGTCATTAATGTACAAGTGCAGGTGCTCATTAGGGAACGAGTTCACTGAACGAACCAACACGAGGAACACAAAATGGAATCCTTACATGAGTGTCGATAGGATATTCCTCGGGTGATAGTAGGTGCAAGCGGTCCTTGGACTTGAGGTTTTCAAGGTTACCTTGTGAGTGTCGACCCATTGCTTTGGACTTATCCTCACATGGCCTTCAGTGTAATGTGAGCAACCAATATGGAATCGGTTACTCCTAGTGAGATAAGATAATGTCTTATGTGTCCCTGTAAGTGTCGACTGACGAATCTCTAGCCAGAGTAGATATGAATGTCGAAAAAGGTTCTTTGACATATCATTATTGAGACGACGACTTGGTAGGTAGAATACATATGAATCGATATTAGGGTTTGACACTTCTTTCATACCACAACTATATTCGGGACATTGTAACTGAGGGACTTTGTTGCATGGTAACTAATCCCTTTAGATCGAGCCTCACACTATCCGGGTAGTCATGACATATTACTAGACGTCAATCTTGACTTGTGAGTGGAGTCTCTCACAACTACACTAAAGTGGTTTAGTGGTGGCGTGTATAATTCAAAAAGAAGTCATTCTATCGGATCCGACTCTTCATTATGCACAACTAACTGCTAGCTTAGTGTGGGGCCCAATGGGTCACACACAACAGGCTATCCTCATAACGGACCTTATGAGATAAAGTCTGAATGCGGTCCTATATATCTACTAGCATGGACAAGCTGCAACTCGATCACGGATCTCAAGTCTAAAAGATGTTTCCTATAGGAACGAATGCGCGAGGAAGGAGTTCATCGGCAACCCTAAATTGTAGGGCATCCCTAAATTGTAGGGATTGGTACATAATAATATTTTATGTAGTTGATTAAATTTAATTATGAATTAAATATTTAATTAACTACTTGATCAGGAATGTTTTTAATTATGAATTAATTATAATTTAATTTTAAATCAAATATACATGGTAGGAAAATTTGTTTCTAGCCATGAGCCTAACCAGTTAATTGGGAATTAATTTATTTGGATAAATCCTAATTAATAAGAATTTGATTTATGGAGATAAATCAAAAAATTAATAGGGAATCGAATTATTTAGATAAACCTCTTTCCTATTGTTTAGGTGATTGGTTTATTTAGATAATTGTCATTATTGTTTATAGGCTCTTAATTTATGGAGTTAAATTAAAGTTTATATTTAATTGGATTTAATTATGAAGCCAAAAAAATATAAATTTTGAAATTGGATTTAATTAAAGTTTATATTTAATTATGATTTAATTATATTTAATAGGATTTAGAAATTTTGAATTCCGGGAGAGAGCTTTTAGGGGGGAATGTCTATTCTTGTAGCCAACCCGAGTGGTGTTCACGGGTGGGGTTGAAATTTTTTTACCTCTCAAACCCGACCCGACCCAACCCGACCTAGTTCGGGTTGGGTAGTCGGGTTTACCCGTTTAGGTAAAAAAACAATTTTTTAACAATATTTTTTAAAATTTTAAAAAAATAATTTAAAATAAATATTTTTTTAATATATATATTTTAAAAATAATTAAAAAAAATATAAATAATCGGGTCACCTGATCAGATCTCGGGTCATCGGGTTTCAAATTCTAAAACCCGAGACCCGACCCGATTATAGCTCGGTTTAGTCAAATTGTACCCGACCTAACCTGATTACCCGAGTGGACCCAACCCAAAGAGGTCAGGTCGGGTCGGGTTCTTAGGTTTATTGGGTAGGGTTGACCCAATGAACAGCGCTACTGAACACCCCATACAGAGTGTGTTGTTGAAATCCCACACTAGAAGGGGGGAGAGTTGAATAGTGTTGGGTAAATTTTAACTTCAATTCAATTTCTTTTAAATCAATTCCAACTTCAACCCAAATTAAATACGACTAAAGGATAAGTGATAGCGAGTATGAAAGGCAATTATAAGCAATAAAAACAAGGCAATGCAAAGTCGAAAGATTATAGTGGTTCGGCCAACCGCCTACTCCACTACCTTGACTCCACACCAAGGATTTCTAACCAATCCTTTATAGACAATATGTTTTCCTTCAAATACAATCGAGGGCTTGCTTCTCAACCCTTTGAGAATGCCTCAAACCTATTCACCAAGACAAAACATAATCCTACCAAGGAAACCCTAAGGTGTTTAACCTAGCACGCCTAGCAAGCCAACAATGGGACCTAGCTAGTTTAATAACAAGGAAAGTAACAACAAAGGAGCTAAGAATTAAACCATACAAGTGAGCTCCCTTGCAAAGCCTCCAGAGCCTCCAACTCGTCAAAATGTAGAGCTCGAAACGAAGCCGAAGTTGAGGCAGAAAGAATACTTCGAGTAGCTAAGCGGTTGTCGAAGCTTGCAAGGTGAAATCCACTTAGGAAGGCTGAAAAACACTCTCGGAGATCTTCAACGAATGGTTAAGAGTCTTTTAGAAGCCTAGTGTGGGGCATTTATAACCCCTCACTCAGCAGCTCCACCCAACGGGCATTTTTCTGCCCGTTGGGGACGCCTAGTTGCTTGCCGATCGGTCGTCAGTCGACCGACTGATTGACCGCCGAGCGACCGAAGGCATTCTGCCAGTTTTGGGCATCTGTCGGTCGATTGAATACTCTTCTGCCACTTTTTTCTTCATTCGATCCACCGACTGATCGACTGAACCTAGGTTAAGAATATTTGTTTGAGTTTTCTTCTTGCGTGCTTCGCTTCTGAGTTTCGTTACCAAGTTTTGACTTGGATAAACATTACAATTAGGCTTAGGATATATTTCTAGATACATATTACATGAATTATATTTTCAACTCTAAATTTTCTACTCAATCGACAATGTAGCCATTTTTGTCAATTTTTAGTATTTCTCCAACGAAGTTCGCGCACGTATTGAAGCCTCAACCTTTAACTCAAGCACTTGATAAACTCATTAGAATAAGTTTGTTATCATCAAAATCAAGATGGTGACTAAGGTTGAAACCTTAGGCCAACAATCTTCCCCTTTTTCATGATGACAAAGTTCTCTATAAATGCATTAAGATATGTATCAACAAGTATAGCATTTCATCAAGTGAATGTATAATGCTCCCCCTAACTATATGCATGTCTATGTCTAGATTCCTCTCCCCCTTTTGACATCAATCAAAAAGGGCCTAAGTTAAGCACTTCTAGACTTCCCTTAAGTTACACAATGACAAGATTTAAGCATGCATGTTATCAAGGATGCTTTGAAATAATAAACGCGAAGATAACACAAGCATCAAGAAATGTCAAGAGGGTTATACACAATCAATTATGTTATATCCGAAAGTCATTTACTCGATAAAGACTATGTTTCCAATTTTTTATAAAGATGTATCCAAAATCATATAAAATCAAATTCTCATTGAACCTTTTTGCAACTTGTTCAACGAAAACTAGATTTTTCAAGCAAAGTGCAGAAACAAGAATTTTTCAAAAATTAATTTTCTATAATTTTTTAATAAATCGTTGAAATTTCAGATTTCATGTTTTATCGACAAATACTCATTTTTCATAATAATTTCTAATTTTGATCAAAATTGTATGTGACTAAGATATGATCATTTTAATCATGAATACAAAGTTTGAATTACTAGAAAGAGTTCCAAAGATTACTCAAATGTCTTGGCACAATTTCAATCAAGAATTAACATGATATATCAAGAAATTGTCTACAAATCATTTTCCTAAATACTCATGAATTTATATATAGACACAAAAGTACTTTATTATGAGCAAGGTGCAAGAGTTTCTACATGCTTTATGAGGTATCATTCTACATGGTGCAAAGGTGAAACGACCACCTCATAGAATTTTTAAGTATTTAGCATGTGTCACATCCTAATCAATGCTCAACTTTCAAGTAATTGAATCATAAATAGCACAATAGACATTTTCTTACTTAGCAAGTTCATAAACTAGATAGCAAAGGAAAATCAAGTTTGTTTCTCAAAAGTCAAGTTTTGCTAACTAGTGGGGATTCATTTTTTAAAATACAACCAAAATTGAAATCAAAATGAATCAAGGATATCTCAAGAAGTGAAAATATTTTAAAATCAAGATCTCAAACCGTTCCTAAGGTTGAAAACCAACATGACCACAATTAGCCAAGGTTTTAAAACCAAAGGTTGCATAGACCCATTAAAGGTCACAAATGGCCTCCAAGGAGACCGAAAATAAAATGAAACATTCAAATTCAAACTTGATACTACAAAGATATTAATCAAAGATATACACATGGTGAATCAAGTATCAAGTGACTACTAAATAAAGTACATTCATAAGTCATCAAACCCAAATAGCAATGTAGGCAAGAGAATAGTTAGGAATTGATACGGATCACAATTGTCGCGAAGTTGCAATTGAATTTATTCATCTTTCTTTAATTCCAAAGCAAATTCAAGACATCAATGTGTCTTCATTTGAGTGTAGTGTCTCCCCCTACATTTAAGCATGTAAACTTTGGTACCCGAATTTCTTTTGGTCCTTGGGGGTTAGAAACTCTTGTAACCCAAAGTGACTTAACATTGGGGTTCCTTTTCAATACACAATCCCTAACCATGTGTCCATACATGCCACAATATAGACAATGACCCTTAAATCTAGTAGATGCATGAGGATGGACAAGAAGGTGTGGGTGAGTATGGGAAGATACTTTAAAAGATTTTGCATGAGAGGAATGGTGATGAATATTTTTAATTTTATCATTTAATGAAGCAACTAATTCTTTAATGATAGCATGCCAACACTCGAATTTTTAATTTGTAAGCATAATGAGACATTTTCTATTTTCAATGAGTCATTCAAACTTTGTAGATCTACATTTTTCTTTTCAAATGAACTTTTATAATTTTCCAAACATTCAACTTTTCTTTTTAAGTCATTACAAGAAAGCAAAAAATCATCATTTACATGTTCTAATAACTTATTTTCCTTTCTAAGTTTCTTAAATCTCTTTCTAATAACATTAAATTCTTCATACATATGTATGCTCAATTTCATTTTCTAATTCTATATGAGTAAAAATATTTTCACCTATAGTAATAGTGGGTACCTCATTGTCCTTTGTCATGAACCAAAGGTTTGCATTCTCCCTTGAGCTTTCTTCCCCACTTGAAGGTGATGATAACTCGCTTTCATCCCAAGTAGCCATTACTGCTTTCTTCTTCATCCTTTTTCTTTTATCTTTCTTTGAGGATGATGAGGAGGTGAAATTGGTCTTAGGACAATCACTCTCCAAGTGTTCGGGCTTGTTGCATTAGAAGCACATGATTCTATTTTTGCCCTTCTTCTTCTTGAGAGACTTTCCTATTAGTTCCATCAACATCCGTCCAAGGTGAACCATAATCGTGGTACTCGGATTCTTCATTCTCCAATGATGATGATGATGATGATGATGAGGTCCTATCACCAAATGATGCTTTTAAGGCAATGTTCTTGCCATTGGGGGCATCTTCCTCCTTTTTTGCCTTCATATGGATCTCATGGGTCATGAAGGATCCAATGAGTTCGATGAGATTCATGGTGCCAAGATTCTCGGCCTCCATGATAGCAACCACGTTTGGCTCCCATGCTTTTGGAAGTGATCGAAGAAGCTTCCTCACTTTTTCTTCCTCTTGTATATCCCTTCTAAGATTAGTTAAAACATTTACAATATTTTGAAAACGGACATACATTTGATCTAGTTTCTCATGAGTATGCATTTTAAAGAGATCATAGTCATGCATAAGCAAATTTATTTTGGACTCTTTAACTTGGGAAGTTCCCTCATGAGTAGTTTCTAAAACATGCCAAATATCAAAAGCAGATTTACAACATGATATTCTATTGAATTTATTTATGGATAAACCACAATGTAATGCATTCATTGCATTGGCATCTGAATTAAACAATTTGATCTCTTCTTGAGACCAATCATCCAAGCTCTTGGAGGGTAGCTCATAATTAACATGAATAGTTCTCCAAGCATCTAAGCCTAGCTAGGGATTGCAAGAAAATACTCATCCTAGTTAATAGGGATAATTGTTCCATCAAAAAGAGGAGGTGCATGAGTTGAAAACCCTTGACCTAGTGTGATACTAGAATCCATAAGTTTAGCTTAGATGGTTGAACCTAAGCCTACAACCTTGCTTTGATACCAAATTTTGTTCAAATACCCACACTAGAAGGGGGGGGGGCTAAATAGTGTTGGGTTAATTTTAACTTCAATTCAATTTCTTTTAAATCAATTCCATCTTCAACCCAAATTAAGTGGGACTAAATGATATGCGATAGCGAGTATGAAAGGCAACTATAAGAAATAAAAATAAGGCAATGCAAAGTCGAAAGATTATAGTGGTTCGGCCAATCACCTACTCCACTACCTTGGCTCAACACCAAGGATTTCTAACCAATCATTTATAGACAATGTATTTCCCTTTGAATACAACCGAGGACTCGCTTCTCAACCCTTTGAGAATAAACCTATTCACCTAGGCATAACATAATTCTACAAAGGAAACTCTAAGGTGCTTAACCAAGCACACCGAGCAAGCTAACAATGGAAACATAGTTTAATAACAAGGAAAATAACAACAAAGGAGCTAAGAATTAAACCACACAACTGAGCTCCCTTGGAAAGCCTCCAAAGCCTCCAACTCGTCAAGATGTAGAGCTTCAAATGAAGCCGGAGTTGAGGTGGAAAGAATACTTCGAGTAAATGAGCGGTCGTCGAAGCTTGCGCGATGAAATCCACTTAGGCAGGCTCAAAAACACTCTTGGAGATCTTCAATGAATGGTTAAGAGTCTTTTAGAAAGTTGGTAAGGGGTATTTATAACCCCTCACTCGAAAGCTCCACCCAACAGGAATTTTTTTGCCCATTGGGGACGCCCGATCGCTTGCCAGTCGATCGATCGACCAATTCACCGCCGAGCGACCGAAAGCATTCTGCCAGTTTTGGGTATCTATCGGTCGACCGAATACCCTTCTACCATTTTTTGGCTTCATTCGGTCGATCGAACCTGGGCTAAGACTGTTTCTTCGAGTTTTCTTCTTGCGCGCTTGGCTTTCAGGTTCCGTTATCAAATTTTGACTTGGATAACATTATAATTAGGCTTGGGATATATTCCTAGCGACATATTACATGAATTCTATTTCTAACTCTAGATTTTCTACTCGATCAACGACAGAGTCATTTTTTCTGATTTTTGGTATTTCTCCAAATGAAGTTCGCGCCCGTATCGAAGCCTCAACCTGAACTCAAACACTTGATAAACTCATTAGAATAAGTTTGTTATTATCAAAATCAAGATGGTGACCAAGGTTGAAAACCTTACGCCAACAGAGGGGTTGGTTAATTAGTTCTTCATCTTCTTGGAGTTGTTTAAGGACTTGATTCTTTAGAGGCTTCTTGAAGAGAAAGGCTCCAAAGAACTCCTCCTCTCCATTGGTGGCCGGCCATCTACATCCTCCATCCCCGGTTTTCATGAAGCCAAATTGAAGGTGTTCTCTTCTTGGGTGTGCCGCAATCTTCATCTTCTTGGAGGAGTTCAAGAGGACAGCGAGGTATCTTCACCTCTTATCTTTCGTTCCGATGTTTTCTCACCCTCTCTCCTTCCCTCTTTGGTGCCCGGTTCTTGGTGAAAGGTCGTCTTGCCTTGGTGGATTTCGGGATTGAGAAAGCTTCTCCATTGAGCCACAACGAGCCCCGGTGTTCGCTGCCCCTATTATTGCGAGGTGCTTCATGTGCACTATCGTTGGAGGACATGCACGTGTGCATCTCAAGACGGGGATATGATCAGCCATACCAACCGCGGTATGAGATATATCTTCTACTTCTTCTCCAATGTTGAATTCCTTAACATTGCTAAAGTAGAACGTTGTTTTCAGGATGGTTTGAATTTTTTAAATTGCTATTTCAGCAGTGTTTCTTATTTCCATCGCAATAGTGGTACCAGAGACACCTTCAGCAAATTTTTGGAATTTTTATTTCGTGTTTTGGTCATGTTTACGATCATTCGCTCCCTGAACGTCATGTTGCCCGGTTTTGGTTTTCGAAGGTTTTTGAGTCATTTTCTTGGCTTCACGGTTCATGCGATGAATCGAGATGGAAGCCTAGTGTCCATATTGATTTTGGACCAAATTTAAACTCAAAAATTCCATGGGTCCATGGTTGAACATCCCCGAGAACTCAAAAATTTGCATGTGTTGTTTGAACGGTTTTGGGTGGAAACGTGACCGGATTTGCGAGTTTTTGGATTTTGTTTTCTCCTTTCCTTCTATTATTAGTTAAGATGCATGAAAGGATGATTATCGATGAACCCTATGTGCTTGTGACTGTGTGTAAAATATGGTTGTGATGATTGCTTGTAAATTTATGAAATTTCAACATTGTAATTTTTAAATATGCGTACCCCTGCCTTCCTCTTAAAAATTCTGATTGTAATTCACTTCTCCCTCCCCTTAAGCCTTTCCCCAATGGTTGTTTGGGGTCTTCTTCTTTTAGATTTGTGAAAATAGAAGTTTAGGGGCAAATTCACGACGAGCATGCTTGCTGCCCTGTTTGGTGCGCTCGCGGAGAGGAGGTGTTCGGTGCCATGTTGATGATGACTTGAACACCACGATGGCACTGATGGAACCGGCAACCTACAAGGTGGTTTTGGGCAGCGCCTTCGCGAGACGGAGCTCTCTAAAAACCCTAGGATGATAGCCTTGGTTTGCCCGGTAGCTCAGGTGGAACCCTTAGAACATCCATAATCATCCTTATTTACTTTATGCTTTTATTTATTGATTTTGCTTCAATTGTTGATAGCTTAGATAATTAAAATTGCATGAAGAAACCCTGCAATAAAATTGAGTCTGAATGGCTAAGATATTAAGAATATCGGTCACACCTTCCATCGTTGTGAGGGACAAGTGTGTCTATTGTCACAACGGGTTTGTTGTGAACACACAAGGCATTTTGTGCTAATAGACACGTTGCACCTCATATGGCACATATTCCTTTTGTGTATTTGTTATCGGCTTGAACATGACTTACCTTGTTGAGCTACACTCAAGGGTGGTTTTTTTCTCTCTAGTGCATACGAACAATGGGTCCGACTCAACCAGGGCTCCTTGGTTTGATGTGCACACCCAAGGGCCTCGTTGCCCTGAAGGCAAAAACATATGGAAGTCACATAGTGATGTGATCAGTAAAAAGTTACCTACCCATGGACCGATTAGGTTTTGTCGTGTTACATACAAGACCTGAGTAGGAGCAGTGTCACACCCCAACTTAGGGTCGTGTGACCAGCCAGGGTCCATGTCCTACCCTGAAGCATACTACATACACTGACTAATAGAAACAGAAACACATAATGAAAACAACGATGCAGCTTTATTCAAATCTTTAAAGAAGGTTCACAATTTTACTTTAAAACATGAAAAGTTTCGAAACATCAATCACCATAGGAAACAACTCAAGTTTAAAACCAAGTACATGTTTTCGAATAGACAATCTCAGTGTATTAAAAGAAACAACTGCCCTAGACGTCTAGACTATAACTAGTGGATGCTGCTACGAGATCTACGCCACCGCTTGCCCTCCAGCTGCACCATGACTCCAAGCCTCATCTCACTGATCGGGCTCTGTAAAACAAGGAAATAAACTGTGAGTCCACATGGGACTTAGTGAGCGGTTCTTTCGAACCACCCTAGGGGTCGTCCTGTATAGGCCATACATTCATGTAAACAGCCATAACAGCCTAACTACGCCACATGGCACCCGGCCCCTGGGGCCTACTCATGGTCTTGAGATTCGGCTATAACCAGCCCTACCGCACACATATAGTAACATAATGGCCGTTCGGGCCACATAGCACATAAGTGAAACCAAGTAAACTCCGGGCCGTCGACTAGGATGGTCTGCTAATCTCAGGACAACGACTAGGGTAGGGATAGCTAGTCCCACCCAACTGGGGTCTGACACCTAGCGGGCATGCATTGGTCCACGTGCCCACCTCGCACTCCATATCCGCGCCCCCAAAAGACCATGTTGGCCGAATGGTATTGAAGGCGTAAAGTAAAACAACAATTATAGGACCATGGACGCATGAAAACATAAAATCGGGTGTAGGACGAGCTTCGCAAATTATCTTGGGCGAAGATCGACTGGTCGCATGCCCATGTGGGCCGCTCATTCATCTCCGCATAAGGCAACAGCTTTGTTTGCCAACATTCTCCTACATTATACATGAGACCCCTAACCCCCAAGTGCCACCCCCAAGGTTCCAGAAAGCACGAGGAGCATGACAAAATCGTGGCTATGCGAGATGGTGATTTTCCATGGCCACGACCATGACAAATGCAGGAAACTGCTCCGCTTAGCCGTAGCGCACGCACCAAGCGTCGAATAACCTCGAAATGCATCCAACTCGTACTGTGGGCCCTCGGGGATCGCACAAATGATTTTATAAGTACGAACTATAATAAAAGCCAAGATTACATAGACGCGAAAACATATTTACAAACATGTAGGGAATATTCTGCCATGATCTGTCGTTGCTTGGTCAAATCGAAAAGTCCCTAACAGGGCGATACCACCCGGTACCAATTACGGTACCACCCGGTACCAAGTATGGTACCGCTTGGTATGAGTTACGGTACCAGCCGATATGAGTTGTGGTACCACCCGATATGAGTTATGGTACCGCCCAATATCAAGTACGGTACTGCCTCAATATCAAGTACGGTACTGCTCGATATGGGCGATATTATGAAATATCGGGTAGTATGCCCGGTATACATGGTACCGACTAGTACGAGGTATACAGATATCAATTTCTTAGAAAACCGTTACGTATCGTGTGGTATGGTTCGAAATTTAAAACAATGAGCTTGAGTATATAGGTCTCGTTTGGTTGACATAGGAAATCGTTGTACTTCCATGAATGAACTCAACTACTTCCCCTGAATGAACTTTCCACGTGTATTTCTTGGAAGTAACAAAGAAGTGTTTGTTTGAGAGAGAATTAGTTCATGGGAAGTAACACTAGTTCATGAAATTAATACATGGGAAATTAATATAATTATATATATTTAGTATATATGAAAATATTTTTTTTTGTAATTAATATGAAAAAGCTACATAGCACTTGTTTCTTATTTTTCCTATAGTTGCATGTTTTCCCGTAACGAAGGTACATATATCAAAACATAACTCTTCCCAGCTCATTTTCTAATACAGTAATAGTATTTAACTGCTCGTTTCATTAGCATTTCTTACTTTTTATACAAAAAAAATATTTCTCTTTTAGTTAGCTGTAGCCTCTATCAGAATTTGTAGTTAATATTGGCACAATCGTGAATAAGTGCTTGTTTACTTTTATTTCTTTAACAATTGCAAAGGTGGTTCTGATTAATGATAGGTTAATAGCATTTAAGCAATTGTTGAATTGAAATCGTCATAATTTTGATCTAGACCATAGAAAATATGCTCCAAACATGACACTTTTGTTGCTACTTGTTTCTTTTACTTTTTATTTTTTAAGAAACTACAATAACATGTAAGATCTAACAATTTGGGTTGATTATCCTTTTATGTGAGAAACGTGGTTGAATAATGAGCTTCATTTATTTATTGCTTATTATGCTAAAATGGGTTGTATTATGTGTTGAGTACTTTCTGCAACTTCAGATAACAGCAATTGTACCAAGAATAGCTGGATTGCAAGAGGCATTGCCAAAATCTATTGGGCTTCGTGTTAATTTTTTTCCCAAAAGCTTAAAGTATTAGGAAGGGACCCAATCTCTTCATTTATGTTTGTAATACTCCCTCTCTTGTGTGTGCAAGTGAATTGGATTGTTCCACGTGGATTGCTTTTAACTTAATTAGGGTTACTTATATACCATGTTAAGTTTGATCATGTGAACATCTTTTCCAAAAACTTCTATGGTTAGAAGAGCCCAATCTATTTATCTATATTTTTAACATATCTATTATTCTATTTTATTTGGTGGTGTTTATTGCAGAAAACTTCGGGCTTATTTCTATAGAGATTGAATTTAGAGTACTTCATTTTTATATTTTTGGTCCTCCTATATTGTGAGTAACCTTTTGTCTTGTGATCAATAGTACATATAATGATTGTTAAAAGAGGTAGTTCACTTGAAGAAGATTTTTCTCCGGAACTCCCATTTCCAATTGGTGATAATACCTTTCCCATGGTAGAAGGTTTATTTCATAGATAAGAAGATGATGATTGTGAAAAGAGGTAGTTCACTATCTTTCCATGGATGAAAAAGGGTTTAAAAGAAAGAGTACAATACAAAACTTGAACAACTTAAGTAAACCTACTCCAACATAAGTGAATACAAAATAACTCAAAATAACTCTAATACTCCCCTTCAAGCTGAAGCATATATATCAGCCATGCCCAACTTGTCACATAGCTAACTGAATCAGGTGCCTCTTTGAAGACATCCATAGTTTGTTCTTAGAAGGGCTGTGAGAAGTGATAATCTTCTTAGAAAGCATAACATGAAGTGAGAATCAATCTCAATGCGATTTGTTCTCTCATGAAACACATGATGGCTTGCAATATAGATGGCAGATCACAAAGCATTATGATTGGCTCAGTAGAAATAAACCTCAAATCCTCCAATACAGTTTTAATCGAGATCATTTCGCAGGCTGGCATGGCTCGGTATTATGCCTCAATACTGGTGCGAGCCACAACAACTTGTGTTTTACTTTTCCAAGTCACAAGATTCCCTCCAACACAAGTGCAATGTTCAGAATCAGACTTCTATTACTGGACTTCTATCAGTGATAGAGCCAACGTAATCACTGTCAGAATAGAATAGCCTTCGGTGTAGAGTAACCATTTTTCTTGTACCACAAACCCTTGCCACGAGATTTCTTAATGTGGTGAAGAATCCTAAGGACCGCACTCCAGTGGCAAACTTTTGATTTTTGCGTGAACTGACGGATCACACGCATAACAAAAAATATATATGTGATGAGTTTACCAACTAGTTTGCGATATTTAGCAGTCATTAAAGTCTTGATCTTCGTCAATTCAAGAGGCATAACCCTACTTCAGCAAATAGGTCAATAGCATACTTCCTTTGAGATAAGGTCGCACCTTTAGCACCATGAGCAATTTCTATTCTAAGAAAATACCTAGGACAGCTTTATCACTCCCCTAGTGAGTAGGATATCATTAGCATACGCAGCAAGGATAATTACACCAATAGAGGAATGTCATGCAAACATAGAATGATCGGTCTTGCTACACTTGAGTCCAATGCCATACACAATTTGGCTGAGCTTATCAAACCAAGCTTGAGGACTTTGTTTGAGATCATATAAAGCTTTCCTTGGTCAACACATTTGATTCTTCCCCTGAGCAACATACCTAGGAGAGGTTGCTCCATATAGACAGTGTTTGAAAGAGATCACAGTAAACGAAGGTAAAGGAAGACATTCTTGACATCCATCCGATGCATTTGCCGCTCGAGATTCTCAGCCATAGAGATAAGAATCCTTAATTCAACTCAGCCATAGGCGAAAATGTTTCAGAATAGCCAACACTATACTCTTGAGTATAAGCGAGCCTTGTATCAATCAATGGTGTCATCTAAAAGATATTATATAGTGAAGACCATTTTGTAGGCAACTGGTTGAACATCTGAAGGAAGGGAGACAAGGTCTTATGTATGCCGAGTAGTAGAGTTCCACTTGGGATCAAGGAGAGCCTCTTGATAGATAGACTTGAAACAAATGGCAAGGATAAGGCAAAAGTATGAGAGGAAGGTGACAAATGAGTAAGCCAAACACATCGACTATGAGGTTGAGAGGTATAAAGATGAATACCCTTTCGAAGAGCAATGGATCGATCAAGCCTAGTGAGAGGATGTGTCATTATAGGAGTCGTTGGAGGGGATCTGATCTGGAGGTTGCTTCCTTGTTGTTTTAGCGTTGGTAGACAATAGGATGGAAGGAGGCATTAGTTCTAGTAGAAATGTTAGTGTTGGATGGCGAAGAGTCTACAACACGGAGAAGAGGAAGAAGGAGATGACAAAGATAAAAAGTAAGGTATCTCCTCAAAGAAAGTAACATCAACAAAATTAAAAAGGCGTCATGAGATTGGATCACAGCACTTGTACCCCTTTTAGGTGAGAGTGTATCCAATGAAGACACACCTGACAGCCCTACGGGACAGTTCATCATGACCTGGTCCGAGAGCATGGACAAAGTAGAGACGCTTGAAGACTTTAGGAGACACATCGGAGGGTGGTTGATTAGGATGAAGTATAGCAAAGGGTGATTTACCCCTAAGAATAGAGGAAGATAATCTATTAATTGGGTAATTGAAAGTGGGAGAATTGGGTGCCTCCAAGATAATCCTAAAGAATTTCAGACCATGCTGCTTTGCTGTTTGTTTTAAACTCTTTGGATAGACAATGTAGAACTTTTGCACCTGTTTTTGAAGTATCTTTGGGTGATATACTGATATGTAAGATATTTATATTTATATTTATATGTGACTATTAAGAATATAAATTAGTATATCAAGTCTCTTCTATGGCTTAATATTTAGGTGACATGGCATTGATCAGAAGCATAAGATCGTATTAGTGGTGGGTCAGTCTTCTTATCATTTAGGTGACATGCTGCTTTGCTGTTTGTTTTAAACTCTTTGGATAGACAATGTAGAATTTTTGCACCTGTTTTCGAAGTATCTTTGGGTGATATACTGATATGTAAGATATTTATATTTATATTTATATGTGACTGTTAAGAATATAAATTAGTATATCAAGTCTCTTCTATGGCTTAATATTTAGGTGACATGGCATTGATCAGAAGCATAAGATCGTATTAGTGGTGGGTCAGTCTTCTTATCATTTTAGGCCACACATTAGAAATAATATAATATATTAATTCAAGTTTTGCATATTGGGCTTGGGCTAATCTCGTCTCTCGTCATTTGAGGGGGAATATTATGAACATATATTAAATTCCCTTCCCCTTATTTAATGGGTTAAGAATATGCATGGAATGACATCAATCATGTTAAAAATATATAAATGAATAGATAGGTCGCTCTAATAGCTTAAGCTTTTCATGTTCACCCTCAAAATTAGCATGTATCGGAGTGACTCTACGGAGTCCAAATCTTGTTAGTGTTAGTAATTGTTAGGACCTAGTTGTAATATATGTGAGGATCTATGTGTAAAGAGAAAGGACTTATATGTAAAATTATTCATTTATATATAGAGCATGAGAGAACCTAAATGGCATCTCAACATTTTCTCTATTAACAAGTGACATGGTATCAGAGCCGACCCTAAATTTTTGAAACCCGCCTTCATTGAGCGCTCTCCTGAGGCGCTTTTGTTCATCAGCGGCGCCCTCGTCAACAGCGGCACCCTCGTCAAACAAGTTTCTAGGCGCCCTCTCTCTAACCTTTCCGCCACTCCACTGAGATCCAGCGAAGAGATATCACAGCACGTCATTTGGAATGTGGTGTGCATTGAGGCGCTGCTCGTGATCTTTTATTGCCCCTGTTTTTTATTCCTGTGGTCAACACATTAACATACACGTGTAAGCAATTCTTTATGCACATTAGCTGGACAACACATTAGCTATTCACCTTCTTTGTTAGCTGGTGGTCAACACATTAGCTGTTCACCACATGATCAGCCCTCCTGAGCAGCCCTGTTCACCTCATGATCAGCCCTCCTGAGCATCCCTGTTCACCACGTGATCAGCCCTCAACAATCAACTTGTCTGTTAGCTGCTGGTTGTCTCTACCAGTTTACAGGTTTACCCTTCCTATTATCTTCTACATTTAATTTCAGCAGCAATAAATCCTCCATAAGTCATTATGTCTATTACACCATCCGTTTTCCCACCATTTGCGTCACTTTCTAGTCCGATGATCATTACTAATGAAAAACTCAATAGAAGAAATTATAACTCTTGGGCAGCAACGGTTAAAATATGGTTTATGGGGCAAGGACAAGGAGATCTTCTTACCACTATTGCCGCATCTATCCCCGAGGATAAGAGAGCTCTGTGTGAAAAATTTGATGCCCAACTTTTAGCACTGTTATGGCAATCCATTGATCCTTCCTCGATGAGTATTTTCAGATGTTATTTTATGTGTTGAGACTTGGGAACAAGCACATCATTTATATACTAGTGACATCTCTCGTGCTTATGATACTGTTGGCGATCTGTTTCAACTTCGCCAAGCGGATACGGATATCACAACACACATTGGAAAGTTTCAAGCCATAGCTACAATTTTCAAAGACCTTCTCCTGCTATCTACTCCAGAGATGCATAATCGAGTTGATCAGTTGTTTGTAGTCATGTTCCTTCACATAGTTCGGTCTGAGTTAGAGCCTGTTCGGACTCAGATTTTGGGTGGCACATCACTTCCCTCCTTGACGGATACCTACACGAGGATGATACGTGCTTCTACCGCATTCCTTCCTTCACCAGAGTACCCTCTTGATCATTCTGCCCTCGCAGTAGATCCTACCCTACATTTAGAGGAGGTCGCAGTGGCGGATGGGTTGGTAGTCGAGGTGGAGGATGTGGACGCCCTCAATGCTCCTTTTGTGGAAAACTCGGACATAACAAAGATGTTTGCTACAGCTTACATGGGTATCCCCCCGGTCATCCTGCCCATACGACTCATGTTGCTCAGTCAGGTTTATCTGCTCAGGGTGGACTATTGGACACTCCATCTCCGATGGGCAACATGCCTAATATCAGTATCTCTGCTATGGACTTTGCTCGCTTTCTTCAGCTTCAGTCAGCTCAGTCTTCCACTTCTCAACTAGCACCATCTCCTGCACTTGGAGGGGTGTCTACCGCATGCTTGACGCATACCTCTGATTCTCGTCCTTGGATCTTGGACTCTGGTGCATCTGACCATATGTCTGGTACTGTATCGTCCTTCTCTTCCCTTCATCCACCACCACACCCCATCACTGTTACCCTTGCTGTGGCTCTCAGTAAAGGGTATCGACACTATTCCTGTTAATAATCTTTGTGCTTATCCTCAGTGTTTTATATTCCAGAATTCCCTCTTAACTTGTTATCTGTGAGTAAGCTCACTAAAATGTTGAATTGCTCTATCACATTCACAGCTAATTCTGTCTCTCTTCAGGATCTGAGGACTCGAAGGGTGATTGGCACCGGGCATGAATCTCGCGGCTTGTATCAGCTCGATGCGACACCTACTGCTTTAGTGGTCGAGTCTTCTCCACTCCTACTTCATAGTCAGTTGGGACATCCACATCTCCAAACACTTCAGAAGATGGTTCCTTCTTTACCTACTCTTAAAAGTCTTGAATGTCAGTCTTGTCAATTGGGAAAACACTCTAGGTCGTCGTTTCCCAGTAGTGTCAGTCAACATGCTTGTGCACCTTTTGCTTTGGTTCATTCTGATATTTGGGGTCCTAGTCGTGTCACATCCAAACTTGGATATAAATATTTTGTTACCTTTATTGATGATTATTCAAGAATGACATGGCTTTTCTTATTGAAAGAACGCTCTGAGTTATTTGCAATATTCTCTTCTTTTCTTGTTGAAATTAAAAATCAGTTTGGCACTTCTATCTAGGTGCTGAGAAGTGATAATGCTAAAGAATACTTCTCAAGCACCTTTCAGTCATTCTTGACTCTTCACGTCATTCTTCATCAATCTTCGTGTCCCCATACTCCTCAACAGAATGGAGTTGCTGAACGAAAGAATAGACACTTAGTCGAAATTGCTCGTACTCTTCGGATCCATATGATTGTTCCACTTAAATTTTGGGATGACGCAATCCTTACTGCTTGTTATCTCATTAATCGAATGCCTTCTTCTATCCTTCAAAATCGTATTCCCTTTTTTATTCTCTTTCCACAAGATGATATATATCGTCTTCCACCTCGTGTATTTGGTTGCACATGTTTTGTTCATGATTTATCTCCTGGCCGGGATAAGCTTGCTCCTCGAGCTATCAAATGTGTTTTTCTTGGGTACTCTCGCCTTCAGCGCGGGTACCGGTGTTACTCTCCTGCCCTCCGACGCTCCTTTATCTCTGCAGATGTGACATTTTTTGAGACCACTCCCTTCTTCACAAGCCAGTCCACTTGGGTGGTGGCAGGCTATGATGGATGAAATGTATGCTCTCCATTCTAATGACACTTGGGAAGTGGTTTCTCTTCCATTTGGAAAATCTACTGTGGGTTGCAAGTGGGTCTACATAGTTAAGACATTTCCAGATGGATCTGTTGATCGGCTTAAGGCTCGTCTGGTTGTGAAAGGCTCTACTCAAACTTATGGCATTGATTATTTGGATACCTTCTCCCCTATGGCCAAGATAACATCTATCCGCTTGTTTTTCACTCTAGCGGAGATTCATGGGTGGCCACTACATCAACTTGACATTAATAATGCATTTTTATATGGTGATGTGGATGAGGAAGCTTATATGGAGCAACCACCAAGGTTTGTTGCTCAGGGGGAGTTTGGTCTAGTATGTCGACTGAAGAAGTCACTATATGGCTTGAAACAATCTCCTCGAGCATGGTTTGGAAAAAAAACTATTTGATTGTTACTCATCAACAATTCAATACATGAAGAAAAAAAAATTGCTTCACATCAAATGAAGAAGAAAACTTGCATTTTTCTTGCATCCAAGTTTGATTATAATTTATATCAAAGTTTCTATACTAATACCGTAAAACAATTTGATACATGAAGAAGAAAAATGCAATCCAATTACAATAAATTTCAGTTGCACATCAAATGATCAAAACTCAAAAGATATACCAATTGCATACTACTGTAACACAGAACATACATAGCTATTCATCATTTCATCGATTCAAACATGAGTTGGCTGCCTTTCTCTTCGCTGACGGAGAATTGCATAGTCCATACTATTGTAAGTTTGTAACACTAACACATGAACATATATTTTCTAAATAAACTTACGGGAAGCACCTTTCTCTTCACTAGAGGAGAAGAAGCTGGCTGCTGGTGAATGCGAGACGCGACAGTGTACCAGTCACAGTTGGAACAACTTCTTCTCTTCACTGGTGGAGCAAGGCGAAGCTGGCGGTCGAAGACTCGGAGGCAGTCAGAGGTGTAGGGCTGCAGGCGGTCTAGAAGAAGGGTGGAAGCTCTAACCAGGGGAGCTGCAGCCGCCGATGAGTGCAGCTAGAGAAGAAGGCGGTCGAGACTCGAGACTCGATAAGACGTATGTGAAGAGGAGAAGGCCACGAGAAGCTGGAGATGGAGGTCTAAGGGGAGCCGTCGGTGACTATGAGAAATGGGAAGAGATGATGTCGAGAAGGATAGGGCAACAGGGGACTTGTGATTTGAGTTGGGTTGTTTGACCATCAGAGGAAATAAGGAAATAAAAATGTTTGACCATGCTATTTGAATGATTTGACTGTGTGATTTGGGCTGTCTTTGGTTGAAGCCAAGCTTGATTTGGCTGCAACAATGGACTCGTGAACTCGGTCATGAACTCGCAATTTTGACCGAGTTTGACTGAGTTAATTCGAGTTCACCCAAAAATAAGTTTGGGTGCGAGTGAGCTCGATTTTGAACCTTGGGATTGTAAACTCGGATGAGTTTACAAGTTAACTCGCGAGTTTGATAATAATGTCTACGAAGATAAATTGCATAATTAATCCATCATGAATATCAAAATTCCAATTTAAATGCTCTCTCTAGATGGTTTCATCTTACTCACCTTAACGGATTAACTTACCAGAATAAACAGTAATTAATCAGTTGGGTCTAGCAGTTTTGTAATTATAGTAATTATATACTAGGGTAAATTATATTCCCGTCCCACTATTTATCCTTATTATACTTTCACCTCTTCTATTTTTGAAATTAGACTCTTACTTAGTTATCACCTTTTCGTATTTAGAAATTATTAATAAATAAAATAAAATGTTTTATTTTTTATATGATGGATAATGATGCTATATTTCTATCTAATTAGTCAATTTTAATATTAAAAAGTTGAATTTGTGGAATGTAATATAACTAAGCAATAAGTAACCCGGCTAATTTCCTTAATTTAGAAGCTTTGCAAATTCCATAGCTAGGTTGGAAAACAATGGAGGTAAATAAATTTCCTTTCTTGTTGAATGTAAACTTTAAAATAAGATATCAATATAAGCTAATATTATGTATTATTGAATTATAGGAGCAAAAAGAATTATATAATAATGATCTTAAAATAAAGTATACGTACCTAAATTTCTTTTAAAAAAAAACTTGACTTCAATTCATGTTTTAGCTCTAAGTGCATGTTTGTTTAGTTGAATCTGAGGAATATATGTCATTTATGTTGTGCATCAAATTTTTAAAAAAGATGGATATATTGAGATTTAATTCTGAATTGGTATATATATATCCCAGGGGTAGGAATAGAAATATAGAGATATAGATATTTTGGTTCACAAGAGAGGAATCATGCTATCAGCTATTCTCTCTCTCTCTCTCTCTCTCTCTCATCCTAGTAACACCAACTCAATGATGGATTTAAGTTTTAACACCAAAACAACTACGAACTCAATCAAACCTAGCAACCTAAATTTACACAGGTTCAAATACAATGAAATAAATCCAAAATACAACAGCTAATGGATTAATAAATCAAACAACAAATACTTACCTCTAAAAGAAACTCCCTAGTCCTCTTGATGCCCCAAGATGATGAATCGGTGAAGCTTGAAGGCAAAATCAAGGAGTGGAGATCAAAACAAGGGTTCTTGCAAGGATGACTCAATGAAAGCTTGTAGAGATGCAAGGAGTGACTCTTTGAGGCTTAGAAGCACCAACAACTACAAAGGAATGAGTTTGGGATGTGCATTTATAACCCCCAAACACCAAGGCTTGTCAACGGGAGTTTATCTACCCATTGGCGATGCCCGGTCGCTTGTCGGTCGATCATCGGTCGACCAACAGAGCAACCGAAGGCATTTTGCCCATTCTAGGCATCATTCAGTCGACCGCAACTAGAAAAATCAAGACAATTTTGTTATTTTTTCTGCTTGTTTGTTCGTTTCTAGGTTCCATCTTCGGTAAGTCCTCTTAATAACTTTAAAACATAAATTGTATATAACGATTACCCCCCATTTGGATTCAATAAAAATATCTAAAAAACAAAAATCCTTAAGAATCAAAATCTAACTTTTGGAGTCTGGTACAAATTTTCGAAAAAAAAAAAAATTATAATATGTCAGGTCAAATATGGGTAGGCTAAAGGCTTCCAAAATGTCTTTAAAAATATCTCATTATCTAGTTTTTACCTAAGGAACAAGTACCGGGATTTTTGGTGCCAAGAAAATGTCTAGGTCATATAGCCCTCCAAGGAGTTTCCTAGGCTTAGTGAATTTCAGGGCCTTTTCTAATTTTTCGGATTTTCATGTTTCTTGTGTTCGGGTTTGGTTTTTGGGTTTATTTGCATCATCACGAGGATTTACAACACATTCTAGACACCCTAAACCTAAACTCTATCTTCCAGAAGAATCCGAGCGCCGACGAGTGTTCTCGCTGATTTCTCTGATTTCTTCGATTGTTTCTATCGAGGACATCGTGTGCTAACTAATATGGAACCTAAAAATAACTCTCCATGAAATCATTAGTTCCATATTTATTATCATCAAAATCAAGATTAAGACCAATGTTGAAAACCTTAGGCTAACAATGTCTCGAGATCAAGGAAGAAGGGGGCGGCGGCTCCTCTAGTTTCACCACGAAGCATGCGGCAAAGCCCCAAAATCTGAACCAACGATTCACGACGACAAAGCAATAATTCATTAACCTATTGCAAGAATCCAATCCTAGAAAATCAATACAAAAATCTGAGAAAACCCCCATCAAAGGGGCGGCAGAAAGATGAAGGAGATGGGGGAAAGATGGCAATTTCCACTCACCTTTTTGGATGAAACGGAGAGGAAGAAGAACCTAGAGACCTTCCTATGATCAAAGCCAACGAACTTGCAGATTCTGACTTCCAATTGGCTCCCTCCCTACTCGGTGTTGCCCCTCTCCCTCTCTCCTATTGCCTTGGGTGGCGGGTCACCCCTTAAGAGATTCGACTTATAAAATGTGTATCACTCGTTCTAACTCCGATTCGAGTTCCGATTGAACCGCTAGACTCGACTCGAGACCCTCTATCATCCTAGCATGCTAAATTATAGAGAACTTATAAATAAATTTTTTTATAATTTTTTCCATGTCGATTGCTTACCCGGAATCAATCCCGAAATTTTTCGCCAGCCCACGCTAACTCGAGGCTACAACTCTTGCGCCATTGCCTACTCGAACGTCGTAGTTGCCTTTTGTCTAGTCTTCTACTTTTTATTTTATCCCGCAACATCTTGCAGATGAAGATTGGTTTCAAATACTCGGTAGAGATACTGACGAAGTATTCTAATAATGTACGCACCTGAAGCAACAGTTTTAAAAACCATCTTCAATTTCATCACTACAAATGGTAGTAGGTGCCATTGGGAACAACTTTCCTTTTCTTCTTGATATTAATCAAAGGTTTCACAGCTTTGTTTTTCACTATGTTCTTAACATAGTGTAACTTTGCCTCAAAGGCATCTCCCAATAATGAGATTGTGTCCTTATCCTTCATAAGGTGGGACTCAGCAGTCTTCAGGAAGCGAGTCGACTTCCTTGTTTATGTGGAAGTTATCATCAAACTGTGAAAACCAATCTGACAGGGATTGGAGTGCTAAGTCCTGACCTAGCCCCTTAGCAATGATTATGCCTAATTTCTCTAACCTCTAAATCAAATCAATTAGTTAGAGGACATGGGTTTCAACAGGGGTCCCTCCCGTCATCTGGCATGGATGAGTTGATTTGACAGCTCAAACCTAGCAGTCCGACTCTCTTCACCATACAACTCCTTAAGGTGAGAGAGGATGGCCCTAGCGTCCATCTTTTCATGTTGTCGCTGCAACACATCGGACATAGAGGCGAGCATAATGCACTGAACAGTAGTGCTATCATCTTTCCACTTCTTGTAAGTGGCTCTCACTTCCTCGGTAGCCATTTGGGAGAGGGTATCCGGTGGCCTGTTATCAAGAATATAGGAAAGTCTCTCATGGGTGAAGACAATCCTCAGGTTTCGCAACTAATCAATGTAATTTTGTTCAGTTAATTTATTAGCATCATGAATGCAACACAACGATGGTGAAGATGACATGTTAAATATGCTAGAATGAAATGAAAAGACATAAATGAGTAGATATGTTACATGAATGATTATTAAGGTCTATAGATTAATTATCGCTCCCACTAATTTTTGTTGGGAAGCGGGAAGCGGGAAGACCTCGTTGGTAGACCTCCTTAGGGGAAGATGGAACCTCACTTCTCCTACTCGGGTCTCGCATTTAACACGACAAACCCTAATAGGTCCATGGGTAGGTAGCTCTTTACCGATCACATCGTTATGCGACTTCCATCAAGTTTTGCCTCTAGGGTTAGCAGGGTCTTGTGTTTTCACAACAAACCAAGGAGCCCTAGTTGAGTCGGACCCATAGTTCGTATGCCCTAGCAAGAAAAAAACCACCCTTCAGTGTAGCTCGACAAGGTAAGTCATGATCAAGCTGGTAGCAGAGACACAAGAGGGATATGTGTCATATGAGGTGCAACATGTCTATTAGCACAAAAGACCTTGTGTTTGCAAAATAATCCATTGTGACAATAGACACACTTGTATCACATAACGATGGAAGGCGTGACCGATATTCTTAACATCTTAGCCATTCGGACTCAATATTATTTGAGAGTTTCTTCGTGCAATTATAATTATCTAAGCTATCAACAATTGAAGCAAAAGCAATAAATAAAAGCATAAAGTAAATAAGGATGATTATGGATGTTCTAAGGGTTGCACTCGAGCCACCGGGAGAACCAAGGCCATCATCTAGTATTTTTAAGGAGCTCCGTCATGCCAAGGGGCTGCCCAAAACCATCTCGTAGGTTGCTGATTCCATCATTGCCTTCCTGGGGTTCTAGTCGTCATCAACATGGCGCCAGACACCTCCTCTCCGTGTGCGCACCAAAACGGGGCAGCAAGCGTGCTCATCGCGAATTTTACAAAACTAAAAGAAGAAGACCCAAAACAACCCTTGGGGAAAGGTTTAAGGAGAGGAACAAGAAGAATACAATCAGAATTCTCAAGAGGAAAGTAGGGGTACGCATGCCCTATTTAAAAGTTATAATGCTGAAATTTCATAAATTTACAAGCAATCAACACAACCACGTTTTACACACAGTCACATGCACATAGGGCTCATCCATAATCATCCTTTCATGCATATTAACAATTAAGAAAAGGAAAGGAAAAAATAGAATTCAAAAACACGCTAATCGGGCTACGTTTCCACCCAAGTCCAAACAACACATGTTGAAAATTTCGATTTATGGGGTTGTTCTACCATGAACCCATGGGGCTCTTGAGTTCAAAATCTGTCCAAGACAAGTTTGGACAGTAGGCTACCACCCTGATTCATCGCATGAACCGTGGAGCCAGGAGAATGACTCAAGAACCCCCGAAAATGAAAACTCTGCAGCATGACATTTAGGGAGCGAATGCTTCGTAAACGCAAGAATAACGCGCAACACTAATTCCGAAAAAATTGCTAAAGGTGGCTCTGATTTCGCTGTTGGGATGGGAATAAAAAACGTAGTAGAAATAGCAATTTAAAAAATTCAAACTATCCCAAAAATAACGAGCTACTTTAGTAATCTTCAAAGAATTCAATCTATAGTAGAAGGAGAACATATTCCTTATATCGCGGATGGTATGGCTAGAAATAGCAAGATAGGTCAGCCCGCTAACTCCGTGGGTCGGAAATTCCTGGCTCGGCCCGACCCGCGAGCCCATTTATCAACTAAAAATTTGGTAAAAACTTGTAAAAAAACAATTTTAAATATTTGAGAGACTAAATAAGCACCAAATTTGACATTTCACATGAAAAGCTCCATGGATTAACTTCACCTTCAATTTTAAAATACTAAACAAACACTAAACTAGACTTGAAATTAATTTTTTTAATACTTAGCGAGCCAAACGGGCCGGGCCGACCCGATGAGAGTCGGCCCGCGTCAGCCCTCAATGTTATCGTGTCGTCCCGGCCTGGCCCAAAAATCTTATCAGGCCAAATTTTCTGGCCCGGCCCACAGTTATCATGCCGTGCCCATTTTTGCCACCCCTAGGTATGGTTGCTCCTTTCCCTGTTTCAACACTCAAATGTGCACGTCCTCCAAGAAAAGTCCACACCAAGTTCCTCGCAACAAAGGGGCATCGAACACCGGGACTCGTTGTGGCTCAACGGAGAGGCAATCTCAACCCCGAAATGCACCAAGGTGAAGCCAACCCTTCCACCAAGAACCGAGCACCAAAAGGAAGGAAAATGGGATGAGAAAACAACGAAACGAGAAGGTAGATGAAGGATTACCTCCTTGTCCTTCAGGGACTCCTCCAAGAAGGTGAAGTTGGCAGCACACCCAAGAAGAAAATACCTTCGATTTGGCTTCGCAAAACCGAGGATGGAGGATCTTGATGGCCGGCCACCCATGGAGATGAAGATGAGTTCATGGGATCCTTTCTCTTCAAGAAGCCTCTCAAGAATCCAAACCTTAATCTTCTCAAAGATGAATAACCAATTTGCTTAACCCACTAGAAGGAGGTTAGGCCACCTATTTATAGAGGGCTTGGGCGGCTACAAGATTAGATCCGCCTACCTAAAATATCTCTCATTGGAATTCAAAATTTCGGGGTTTGCCTCCAACTCAATGATTTATATTTAATGAATTTATAATTAATTCGAAATTAATTAAATCCAAATAAATATAAACTTTAATTTATCACCATAAATTAAGAGCATTAACATGAATGATAATTATCTAAATAGACCAATCCCCTAAACAATAGGAAAGAGGTTTATCTAAATAATTTGAATTCCTATTAATTAATAGATTTATGATTTATCCTCGTAATTTATATATCTATTAAATTTATGATTTATCTCCATAAATAAAATTCCTATTAATTAGGATTTATCCAAATAAATTAGAAATATGCTAAGTCCAAGGTCTAAAGTGAAGACTGCACCTGGAACTGCTTCCGCCACCACATCTACTATTGAGAAAGAGATTTTGGATGAGCTATTTTCTACAAGAGAGACTATGACCAAGTTTCAATAGCATGTAATCACAATTGAGAAGAAAGTTATAGAGTACTTTACTCCAACTTCTGCAAGACCCGCCTCCCCTTTTTTTGGAAGTTTCACTATTCATCTGAATGTTCTGACTGAAGTTTACACTATCTTGATTTACTCCTTTGGCTTATTGTGCCAAAAAGTGGGAGAACAAGCAGTTACAACTCTATAGTTTTAATTGCTCTTTGACTGTGGTTGTGATACTTTTATGTGGTGATGATACTTTTTACTATTCTGGTTATGATACTTGAGACTCTGGTTCCGAAACTATTGTATATTTGATACTTTGGATGATCTGCTGGGTGTAATATTTTTTTCTCTGTGATAATGCGACTATGGCTGACTATGTGGTTTTTTTTGTGGTCTAAACAAATGACCATGACTAATGGATACTTTCTATTAACTATTGAATTATCTTTTTAATAGTTATTATATTTCAGTTGAAACTTTCTTCTGTCATCTATTTTTTTTGTGATCTGATCTGTTTGGCTTTTTTCCAAATAAACCAAAGGGAGAGAATGTTAGTGTTTGGCTTTTTGTATGTTGGTTGTATTTGGCAAAAGAAGCTTTTTGGTTATTTCTTAGTTTTTTCACAGTCTCAATAAGTGAGAAGCTCTATTTATATATTGACAGTCTCAACTGTGTTAAGACAATTTCAACTGCTCCTTTTGTAAATGGCTTTCTGCAAATGATGGCAGCTTCAACTATGGAGTGACAGTTTGGTGAGTGCCGCGCAGATTACGTGACATGTTTGGTTACTAAACTGTGTAAATAAATACTTGTGTTTGCATATGTTTTATTTTGGTTCTTACTTTGCTACTTAAGGTAGTTGTTATAGCAGTTGCAACTTCCTATGCAACTATCATTTACAGAAGTTCACTAAGAGACCTTATTGTTAGTTAGGAAGAATCTCTCAAGTTATTGAATGAAATAGTGCCCTTGAGCCAATCACATGTTGATGTGTAGGGAATTATTTTTGGTTAATGAATAATATGAGGCAACTTTTAATCATATGCTGCATCTATATTTTATATATATTAGATTGTGATGAACCCCATGAACTCGGGCAATTGATTCCAAGGCTATGATGAGATCATGCCAGTGAGACTTAGGAATCTAGATGCCCCTATTCTAAATGTTCCCAATTGTTGGATCACCAATTAGAGGATTGTTGATTTCGGATAGACTGTTGCACTTGGTACATGCCCTTATACGATAAGGAGTAGCAAATCTCATAGTTACCTATAAGCCGTCATTTAATGTACAAGTGCAGATGCTCATTACGGAATGAGTTCACTGAATGGACCTATACGAGGAAAACACAAAATGGAATCCTTACATGAGTGTCGATAGGATGTTCCTCAGGTGATAGTAGGTGCAAGCTGTCCATGGACCTAAGGTTGTCATTCTTACCTTGTGAGTGTCGACCCATTGATTTGGACTTATCCTTACGTGGCCTTCAGTGACTTGTGTCGGATACCTCTGAACATGGGAAAGCACCCATGGAGTTATGTGAGCAACAAATGTGGAATTAGTTACTTCTAGTAAGAGGAGATAATGTCCTATGTGTCCCTGCAAGTGTCGGTTGTGGAATCTCTGGCCAGAGTAGATATGAATGTCGAAAAAAGGTTTTCTAAGATGTCATTATTGAGACGATGACCTGGCCGGCAGAATACATATGAATCGGTATTAGAGTTTGACACTTTTTTCGTACCCTAGCCGTATTCGGGATATTGTAACTGAGGGACTTAGTTGCACAGAAACTAATCAGTGAAGGGCATTCGATCCCCATAGATTGAACCTTACACTATCCGGGTAGTCATGACACGTTGCTAGATGTCAATCTTGACTTGTGAGTAGAGTTTCTCAAGACCACACTAAATGGGTTTAGTGGTGGCTCGTAAGATTCGAATAGAAGTCATTCTATCAGATCCGACTCTCCATTATGCACAACTCACTATTGGCTTAGTATGGGGCCCAATTGGTCGCACACAACAGACTAACCTCATAACGGACCTTATGAGATAAGGTCTAAATGCGGCCATATATGTCTACTGCCATGGACATGCTGCAACTTGATCACGTATGTCGTTTACAAACATGATAGGAAAGTTGTTTCCTATAGGAATGAATGTGCGAGTAAGGAGTTCCTCGATAATCCTAATTTGCAGGGCATCCCTAAATTGTAGGGATTGATACATGACATGTATGTCGTTTACAGACATGTAGTTGATTAAATTTAATTATGAATTAAATATTTAATTAAACTACTTGACCGGGAATATATTTAATTATGAATTAAATATAATTTGATTTTGAATCAAATATACATGGTGGGAAAATTTGTTTCTAACCATAAGCCTAACCGATTAATTGGGAATTAATTTATTGGGATAAATCCTAATTAATAAGAATTTGATTTATGAAGATAAATCATAAAATTAAAAGATATATGATTTATTAGGATAAATCATAATTCTATTAATTAATAAGAAATTGAATTATTTAGATAAGCCTCTTTCCTATTGTTTAGAGAATTTGTTTATTATGATAATTATCATTCTTGTTTATAAGCTCTTAATTTATGGAGATAAATTAAAGTTTATATTTTATTATATTTAATTAATTTCAAATTAATTATGAATCCATTTAAGTATAAACTATTTTTGGAGGTAAACCCCAGAATTTTGAATTCCGAAGAGAGAGTTTTTAGGGGGTTGGGTCTACCTTTGTAGCCGGCCCACTCTCTACAAATTGTGGCCGAACACCACATGGGAGAGGGTGGTGAATTAGTTCTTCCTCCTCCTCTCCATTGGTGGCCGTCCATCTACTTCCTCCTTCCTGATCTTTTATGAAGCCAAATTGGAGGTGTCTTCTACTTGGGTGTGCTGCCTACTTCATCCACTTGGAGGATTCCAAACAAGGAAAATGAGGTATTCTTTGATCTACCTCCTCGTTCCGTTGTTTTCTCATCTCCTCTTTCTCTCGTTTTGGAGCCTCATTCTTGGTGGAAGGGCCGACCTAGCTCTTGAGGTTTCAGGGTTTGAGAAAGTGTCTCCGTTGAGCCACGACGAGTCCGGTTGTTCGTTGCCCCTTTGTTATGAGGCGTCTGATGTGGACTATCATTGAAGGACGTGCGTGTGTGCATCTTGATAAGGGAATAAGAGCACCCTATCCAACCGCGGTATAAGGTATACCTTCCCCCTTCTACTCATAGGTTGAATTCCTTAATTGTTGCTAAAGTAGATCGCTATTTTGGGATGTTTTGAATTTTTTAAATCGCTATTTCCGTTGCGTTTCTTATTCGCATCCCAACAGTGGTATCAAAGCCACCTACAGCAAAATTTTGAAATTGTTATTTCGCGTTTTGTTCACGTTTACGAACCGTTCACTCCCTAAACGTCATGCTGCCCGATTTTGGTTTTCGAGGGCTTTTGAGTCATTTTCTTGCCTCCAAGGTTCATATGATGAATTGATGTGGAAGCCTACTATCCATATCGATTTTAGACATAATTTAAACTCAAAAATCCTGTGGGTTCATGGTTGAACAACCCCGAGAACCGAAAAAATTCAGCATGTGTTATTTGGACCGTTTTGGGTGAAAACGTGATCGGATTCTATTTTTTCCTATCTTTCATATATGATGTGATGCATGAAAGGATGATTATGGATGAGTCCTATGTGCATGTGACTTTGTGTAAAATGTGGTTGTGATGATTGTTTGTACATTTATGAAATTTTAGCATTGTAATTTTTAAATAGGGCCTGGGTACCCCTGCCTTCCTCTTGAGAATTCTGATTATAATTCACTTCTCCAACTCCTTAAACCTTTCCCCAAGGGCTGTTTGGGGTCTTATTCTTTTAGTTTTGTGAAATTAGAAGTTTAGGGGCAGATTCACGACGAGCACACTTGTTGCCCTGTTTTGGTGCGCGCGCGGAGAGGAGGTGTTCGGCGCCATGTTGATGGCAACTAGAACCCCAGGAAGGCACTGATGGAACCGGCAACCTACAAGATGGTTTTGGGCATTTCATTTGCGAGATGGAGCTCCTTAAAAACTCAAGGATGATGGCCTTGGTTCACTCGGTGGATCGGGTGGAACCCTTAGAACATCCACAATCATCCTTATTTACTTAATGCTTTTATTTATTTCTTTTGCTTCAATTGTTGATAGCTTAGATAATTATAATCCCATGAAGAAACCCTCCAATAATATTGAGTCCGAATGGCTAAGATATTAGGAATATCGGTCACGCATTCCATCGTTATGAGGGACAAGTGTGTCTATTGTCACAACGGGTTTGTTGTGCACACACAAGGCCTTTTGTGCTAATAGATACATTGCACCTCATATGACACATATCCCTCTTGTGTCTCTGCTACCAGCTTGATCATGACTTACCTTATTGAGCTAAACTCAAGGGTGGTTGTTTTCTCGCTAGGGCATACGAACGATGGGTCCGACTCAACTAGGGCTCCTTGGTTTGTTGTGCACACACAAGGCCTTGGTTGCCCTAGAGGCAAAAACATATGGAAGTCAAATAGTGATGTGATCGGTAAAGAGTTATCTAGCCATGGACTTATTAGGGTTTGTCGTGTTACATGCGAGACCTGAGTAGGAAAAGTGGGGTTCCATCCTTCCCCTAAGGAAGTCTACCAACGAGGGCTTCCCTCTTCCTAGGGCTGCCTTGAGGGCACCCTTGCTCCACCCTTGGCCGAGCATCCCTAGCACCGTCCTAGGGCTGACGAACCCCATAGGGGAGGGTTTAGGGCCTCCTCAAACACGACACACAAAAAGAACATCGAGAATTTGAGGAATCGTCGGAAACAAATCAAGAACATCAAGCCTCAAAGAACGACTTCAAGAAACTCGAAGAAATCCCGAAAGAAGGAGGGTAAAACCACTCACCTTGATCTAGGAAGAAGGAATACGAGAAACTCTAAATCGACGGCCTCCGAATCCAGCCTCAAGGGGTGGCTTGGCTCAACAAGGGGCATCGGCTCCACCCAAGCCGTCGGCTTGGATCGAAGGAGAGGGGAGAAGAGAGAGAAGAAGAGAGGCGAAGGAGAGGGGCTCGGCGGCTGGCTCAAGGGCGGCGGCTCCAAGGAAGAAGAAGAGGAGAGAGGGCGGCTAGCGGTTGGGCTTGGCAGCTAGCGGCTACTCCTCTCTTCAATTGGCTTGTCTGGCTCCAAATAGGGAGCCACAAGCCAAGGGGAGGGGGTTTTATACTCCCTCCTCAACCCTAAACCTTCTAAACCCTTTATCCAACCCGCATCCACCTCAAGCTGAACCCGAACCCGCTAACTTACACTAACTTAATTACTCTAAAATTAATCCCATAAATAAATATAAACACAATGCACATGCAACATAATTAAACAATCATGCACACATCATGAAATTAAATAAATTTATCTGCAAACAAAATTTTCATATACATATTCTTACTTACCTGAGCTCGTAAGCTCGCTCCAAACCATGAGTCGACTCAGCTTATGTAATGCCTTGTAGTGGGGCTTCGCGACTTATCGATGCTTGCCTTTTATAGGCTTACGTTGGTAGGAAGGACTATAGTGGTCGTTGATACGTGGTTTTTCTTGATTTTCTTGATGAAACTCATTGATAGTACCTTGGTTCTTGCCCTTTTTGATTGATGTCAAAAGGGGGAGAAAAGACTTGGTAACATTTGCTTTAATGATGCATATCGATATGGGGAGTTATAAGTTTGATATGCATATTGGTAGGGGGAGCATATGTATTTCATGTTAGTATTCTATTTGGCTTACCAAAGAACTCACAAATGTATACTTAAAATTGATAAATTTCAAAGTTTTGTTTGTCATCATCAAAAAGGGGGAGATTGTTGGCCCAAGGGTTACCCCTAGGCTTCAGTCTCTATTTTGATGATAACAAACATAAAACTAATGCATTTGTGTAATTTTAATTTTTAGCTCCTTTTGTTGTTGTTTTACTTGTTATTAAACTTGATTCTTATTGTTAGATTGCTAGGTGTGCTAGGTTAAACACCTTAGGGTTTCCTTTGTAGACTTGTGTTTTGCCTAGGTGAATAGGTTTGAGGCAATTCTCAAAGGGTTGAGAAGCGAGTCATCGGTTGTATTCAAAGAAAAACACATTATCTATAAAGGAGTTGGTTAGAAATCCTTGGTGTGGAGACAAGGTAGTGGAGTAGGAGGTTGCCCGTGTTGGCTTAAGCTTTTCAACCTTGGTCTTAATCTCGGTTTTGATGATAACAAATATGGAACTAATGTTTCATTGAGAAATACTTTCAGGTTCCATATCGGTTAGCTCACAACGTCCCCGATCGAAAAAATCAAAGAAATCGGTGAGGACGCTCGTCGACACTCGGGATTCTTCGGAAAGTAGAGTTTAGGTTTAGGGTATCTAATTTATATTGTAAATCCTCTTTATGATGCATAAGAACCCGAAAACCATTCCCGAATCCCAAATCATGAAAACTCAGAGACCGTCCTGAAATAACCTAGGGAGCTCCTTGGAGGACTATATGACCTAGATAGTTTCTTGACATAAAAAATGGCGGTAATTGTTCCTTGGGTTAAAACTAGATAACGAGGTATTTTTAGAGATTTTTTTGAAGCCTTTAGCCTACCTATACATGACTCGAAAAGTTAGGAAGTTTCCGTTTTCGGAAAATTTGTACTAGACCCCAAAAACTAGATTTTGATTCTTAAGGATTTTGATTTTTTAGATATTTTTATTCAAATATAACATTTATGTTTTAAAGTTAATAAATGTTATATAAGTAGGCTTAGCGAAAACGGAACCCAAACGAGCAGAGAAACAAAGCAAACCAAACTGCTCAGTCTAGTTACGGTCGACCGATCGGTCGATCGAATGGTGTTAAAAAGCGGCAGAAGGCCACTTCGGTCGACCGGTCGGTCAATCGAATGGTGTTAAAAAGTGGCAAAAGGCCACTTCGGTCGACCGGGCAGTCGACCGACAAAAGCCAAAAACTGGCAGTTGGTGTGTCGGTCGATCGATCTGTCGATCGAATCGCAGATAACAGGAATCGCGTCTGGCGGTCAACCTGTCGGTCGATTGCACAGTGACATTTAGCCAGCGGTCGCTCAAGTGGTCGATCAGTCGGTCGACCGATGATCGACCGACAAGCGACCTAACGGCGATAACAGCTAGTTTTCTGCCCATTTTCTGCCTGTTGAGATGTCGTTTCTTTGAGAGGTTATAAATATTGCTCATCTAACTCCTTTAATTCTTCTTACAGATTTAAGTGAGCATTTTAAGAAGTGATTTAAGCCTTCAAAGAGATCGATTGCAGCGCGCTCTTCTCTTCCGTCAACGTTCTTCTTCAAGCGCCAACTGCTCCTCAACTCTGCTACGACTCAAGCTCATTTACTAGCAAGTTGAAGACTTGAAGGCTTGGAAAAGAGCATTTAATCTTGCTTTACTCTTTAAGCTCTTTTCATTGTAATTTTAATTGTTATTTGAACATTGTTTTCTTTGGATTTGTGCTTGTGAAGACCTAGGATTGTTAGGTCTTAAAATTGGGTGGTAGCCTTGGTGTTTGAGGTTTAAATCCACCAGTGTAAACGTAGTTTGCTAGGATTAGTTGAGTTGTCCCTTAGGTTGAGGTAGAAGAGTGCTCTCGGTAAGAAGGCGGAGACTTCCTAGTGTGGAAGTGCCTTAGGTCGAGAGTGAGACTCTTCACACCCCCTTATAGTGTGGGCATTTGAACAACAAGGCTCGGCAGAGTGCGGAGTCGGTTGCTCTATTATAGAGCATTGCGGTCTAGAACGCTGTCAGGCATAGGGTGGGGTCGCCCGTGCCGGTGTATGGCGACAGAGTATTGGGCAACTCGCTTCTCAGCAGAAGGCGGGTTGTCATAATATGGTCACCTTAGGGCCTCGCGTCAAAAGGGAGAACAACTTCGGCCTTCTAGATTATGAGGTCTCTATTTTTCTCCGAGCGAGGAGAGTTGGTGGCTTCGTGGAGGATCAGACTTCCTTTTTATTGGCTAGGTGTTATCTCCAGGTTGTGGGTTGCAATCATGGTTGGCGTCTTGGCTTGGGCTATCAGATGTCGGATTTCAACTTCCAAGTCACCAGGTTACGGGGATCTTCAAGAGGGGGATGGGTCGGTACCGAAGCGTCGCTCATCGTTGTTTCAGTGTTACCAGGTTGCGGTCGATCGCCGCCATCGGGTCATCGCCATTGATATGCGGCGGCAGTCGCTTGACTCTGGATTCCAGCCATTTGTGGGGGAGGAAAGCTTTTCTCGGCCGCACGTTTGCCACCAATGTTCCTGCCTAAGAGTCGAGGTGTTCCGGTCGTGTGTGGTGTATCTCCATGTCTGGTTCAACACCAGTAGGGAGGGGGGGACCTACAAAAGACACTCCGATGCCCAAATTAGGGTGACTCCGAGGTGGAGGTTACAGAAATTGGAACTTAGGGTTAACCGGGTATGCTACGTTTATATATATTGTAGGTGGAGGTGATCATGCTGCCCAGTAATCTTGCTTGATTGTTGCCCAGAATGGGTCGAGGCCAATCATGGAGTTGATGTGTTTATGATGGTGTGTCCCTCGTGTTAAGGGGGGACGTAGGTGTCCAAGTTTTACCAGGTGGGTTCCCTGTATGGAGCCGCCTAACTTAGCTTCAGTCTGGCTCAAAGGCATTGCTTGGGCGGAGGCCCCTGGGTGGGACTACATGGTTTGGTTTAGAGTTAATGGTGGGACACTGCTGGGTCTAATCTGACCAGGCCCATTAGTTCGAGTCCAGTCCAATATATTATTATAGTTTGACTTGAGCTGATATTTTTTTGTATTACAATATATGATAGCCTCAAATTTATTATTGGAGATATCTAGAATTTTATAAAAGTTTGTTGGCCATTTAATAAATAGTTTTACTGGTAATTATACTTCTAATTATTTTACCAATCTTGATATGATTAAAATATATAAAAATCGTGCATTTCATTGGAAATGTACTAATTTATTTGCAACTTAGAGCATTTTACATCATATTCACCTATCCAAAAACTTACAACATTTGCAATCACAAATAAATTATGAGTAGAATACAATGTGTAATTTACAGGAATAAACAAACTAACTAAAAAATTACAAGCCATGTCATATTTACACAACATGAGAAGTTAACAAATTATCTATAAAGGATAATAAATTTTAAAAACATCTAATATCTACATCTAGCTTTACATAACATAAAAACTAGATTAATTGTTTTAAAACATGGTTAGCAATGATACTATGAGCTGCCTCAGTGAAGTGCAATCCATCCCAACTCACATAGCTTGATGGATCGCTGCACAGTTTAGCTGTTTGCTGACCACAATCGACTTTGGAATTGTAGTGATATAGCCCACCGTCTCCACAACATTGAACCAAAGTTGAGTTAAAACCTACACGAATTCATCTCACAAATAATTTAATTAATAAAAGAACCAAACTAAAGACTTTATTGAAAAACTATGTATAGAACTAGGTGCAAGGGATTATTATTTAGCATTAACTTGTAATACATATAAGAATTCAACTCACCAAATTGTTTGGGATTTTTGTATACAGCCATGAGAGGCTCGTAGTAATCAGCAAACAAAATCTTGGCTTGAGGATGAGCAATGCGAAGCTCATGAAGATTTCGCAATAGTACGAAATTATGATGTTTCACAAAATCATTTACCTTGTTGTTGCAACCCGTTATAGGGTCGATCTCGTAAGACTTTTCTTCTTTAAGCACATTTTGATGGCTCACAAAATCATTCACCGCTTTGAAGTCAGTTATAGGAGTAGGTACTGCATCTCTACCTTCGGGATAAAAGTGTGTGTTGTATAAAGGCGTACATCCCACTGGAAAAATTCCTGTAACCATTATTGTCCTTGCCCCATATTGGATTAAATCCTATGCAAGAATAAAATATAAGGAGTATTAATATATTTATTTAACATCATATATAAATATATAAATTGGTGGAGTAATAATGTATATACATTCACTGCCGATCCAATTGTATCCACAACTAAGGGGACATAAGGTCGTAGAAGATCTATATCTTTTTGGCCACCTAATAGAAGGTGTAGGTAACTATAGTCATTCACCCCCAACTCGCCAAGTAGGAATAGTGTTGTGTTGCTTGAGATGTTAACATGAGTATCTGTCAAATTTACATATATAATGAAATGGTTAAATAGGTTTAATTGAACATTGATTCTTTTACAGGGACAATAGAAGGAAGTTAACTAATAGGGAGCATGAAACATACAATTTGTCAACAAACACGAGTGTGAGAATTCATGGAACCATTGAAGCTCTTCTCTCAAGGAGTCCAACTCAAGCGAATCATTATAGCCCATACGCCTATAGAAGTCAGTGTTGAGTGCCCTAGCTCCCCCTAGTGCAAAGTTAACACCATGTTCAAAGCCCTCACAGCTATTTCTGCTTGGATAGTATGGTGGCACAAGCGGCAGCTCTAGCTCTTGTGCTATATATGATACAAATGCATTAGTTCTTGCATGCAAACCAAATTTCAAATTTATACAATATGCTTAATTATATAACATATAAAGAGAAAATTATATGTGAGGTGATGTAAGAGAGACCAATGAAATCGATAACAAGTCTTCCATCAGAGGCGCGACCGCTGGGATGATGGAAATAGGTTTGACCCAATGGAAGAGGCATTAGTCTCTCTCGACCATACATGGAGAATATGTTTCCAGTGTCCGTGAGAGAGTCACCAAAACTGACAATGGCAGAGTATCCATAGTCGCTCTTAGCCTCTATACATAAGATTAATGGTAAGAAGAAGATGAAAGCAATTAGAGCAATGTAGAAGTGAAGCTTTGAGGGGATCAAAGGAGTTGAAGAGATGGAACACGCCATGTTGGTGATTAATTTAATTTGTCCTAGTAAATTTTATCGTCACATATATATACTAATTTTGTCACTAGCTAGAAATTTTTTAACCAATCAATATTTTGGCTTGTGAACAAATGTGAGTTGGCACCTTGTTATAGGCTTGCAGCTAGGTAGTTTGTTATATCATTCCTAATTATACTTAAAAAGGTTTTTACTTTTACATATTTAATCTCTTTATTAGCTCTCTTGTTTACTTATCGACAAATAATGAAGTTTCTCAAGAATGCTATTTTCTTAGGTTAGTCTTAAAGGATTCTAGAGCTCTTTTGGAAGGTATTCGTGATTGTATATGTAAGAGCATTGGTCGAACATTGAAGGAGGGGCATGGAGCTTAATGGTTGAAAATAGAGACATTGGGAGTTCCAATGAAGTTCAGTGAACTAATCGTCGATCACATTTCAACTAAAAAGCTATGGAAAACTATTAACATTAGTTTAGACGAAGTTCGATCGAAATTGGCTCGGTCGACCTTGGTCATAACTAATAGTGTCTAGTTTTTCCAATTCTTGACATTGTGACTATGACATTCCTACACACAAAACAAATCTAGTGTGAATACCCAAAGCGTTCTCAGCACCCACGAAAAAGACAGTGACGTAAGTAACATTGCGACAAACTGTGCATGGAAGCAAGATTGTGCATCTAGCTAATGGAGCATAAAAAAGATTTGTTGGTTAAGGTTTTTAACGTTGGTCTTAATCTCGATTTTGATGATAACAAATATGGAACTAATGTTTCATTGAGATATCTTTCAGGTTCCATATCGGTTAGCGCATGACGTGCTCGGTCAGAAATATCGAACAAATCGAGAAATCAGCAAGACGTTGGTCGTCGCGCTCGGATTATTCAAAAAGTTAGAGTTTAGGTTTAGGGTGTCTAGATATGTTGTAAATCCTCTTTATTATGCAAAGATCCCTAAAACCAAATCCGAAACCCAAAACATGAAAACCCAAAAACCACCCTGAATTCACTGAGCCTAGGAAGCTCCTTGGAGGGCTATATGATCTAGATAGTTTCTTGTCATAAAAAATGGCGGAAATTGTTCCTTGGGTTAAAATTAGATAACAAGGTATTTTTTAGAAATTTTTGGAATCCTAAAACCTACCCTTATTTGACCCAAAAAATTAGAAAAGTTCTATTTTCCGAAAATTTGAACTAGACCCTAAAAACTATATTTTGATTCTTAAGGATTTTGATTTTTTAGATATTTTTATTGAATCCAAATGGCAGGTAATCCTTATATAACATTTATGTTTTAAATTTATTAACTTGCCCAATCCATTCCTGGTTCGGTCGACCGGTCGGTCCACAGAATGATGCCAAAAATTGGCAGAAGGCAATTTGGTCGACCAGTCGATCGACCAAAGTATGTCAAAAATGGGCAGAAGCTGCGTCAATTGACCGATCGGTCGACCGGATTGTGGATCGCTCAACTTGCAACTCATTCGATCGATCTGTCGGTCGATCGAACAGAGTAGTTAAAGCAGCGATCGTGGGCGGTCGACCGATGATCGACTGGCAAGCGACCGAATGGCAGAAACGGCTAGTTTTCCGCCCGTTGAGCTATCGTTTCATTGAGGGGTTATAAATACTCCTCTCCATCCTTCATGAACACTTCTTAACAATTGATCCAAGCTTCCGTTGAGCCAATTCTTGATCGTTCTAAAGCTTTTCTTGAGCCATCCTTTTGATAACCCTAGTTTCCAAGATACATCCTTGATTTAGCCTTCAAGATTTACCGATTCATCATCTCAAGGCATCAAGAGGACTAGGGAGTGCCTTGGAGCTAAGTACTTATTGTTTGATTTATTGCTCCAATTGTAATTGTATTTTATTATTTAATTTCATTGTAATTGAACTTGTGTAAACCTAGGTTGCTAGGTTTGATTGAGTTGGTGGTTGCCTTGGTGTTAAGGCTAAAATCCACTGGTGTAAACATAGTTTGCTAGGATTAGTTCTTCTAGTTCTTAGGATTGAGGTGGGAGAGTGCTCTTGGTAGGAAGACGAAAACTTCCGGGTGTGGAAGTGCCTTCGGTGTGAGAGCGGAGATTCTCCGGTGAAAATGTCCTCATTGTAAAGGAATCAAGATAATCTAGTAAACTTAGTTTGAAAATCCTAAGCGGAGTGCTTAGGTAGTGGAGTAGGCATTGGGGCCGAACCACTATAAATCAATGTGTTTGCATTGTTTCCTCTTGCGTTTGCTTAATTAGCATATTTACTTTGCTTCTGCTTGTTATTCAATTTGTTAATTGCCAAAGTAATTGACTAAACGATTAAAACCGGAATTAGACGAAAAGATTAGTAAACACACTATTCATCCCCCCTCTAGTGTGGCCATTTCACCCAACAAGGTTTACATAACTAGGTATAAAAATACATCAAAAGCATAGGTACACATCAAAAAGGCCCACACGAACGTGTGATGGGCTAACTAAAATGATCTAAGTGTCTGCTGGGCTGGAGGACATGCACACATATCAGGACTGGTATTTGAAACAGGAAGTGTAAAAGAGTGAGTAACACAGGCCCAGTGAGAGATAGTATATTTATGTCAATGGGACAAACTCAAGCACAAGTTTTTCATCAAATAACACTTAAAATAAATGCTTTCAAAGTGAAGAAGAAAATGTGTAAATTTCGTAAATCCCTACAAACATAATATTGTAATACTCGTGCTAAGTTTTATTTAATTTTGATTTCAGCGGGAAAATCGGGATGCGTGTCGGAGCGGGACGAGTGAAACACTGGAGGGCACGGTCGAAGGTATGGCCCATATGCGCGAAGAATTTGACTTAATTTAGGAAGATTTTGGACTTCGGGATCGAGTCGGGTCCGAGAATCGTTTATGCTGCGAGTTGTTTGAGCTTGTGGGCAAGTTTAGTCAGATCAACTTAAGGAGGATGCTCTTGCTTGATGATCGGAGTAGTCCGGTTCGGTTCGGTGTCTCTCCTAGTCAGGTCCAACTCTTGTAGGGGGGGTCCTGCAAAAGACACTCTGATGCTTAAGTCAGAAAGTATTCGAGGTGGAGGTAATGAAATTGGAACTTAGGTTACTTGAGGCGTGTCGTGTCCATATTTATTGCCGGTGGGGGTGATTACGCCGCCCAGTAATCTCACTGGGATATTGCTCGAAATGGGTCGAGGCTGGTCCCTAGATTTGTTAGTCTTCTAATGGCGTATCGTCACACCCCAAACCCGGCATGACCAGCCATAGTATCACAAGTACCCCGAAGCCTAACCCAACCAAACCACATATGCAATTATAAGACTTAACATTTTATAGAACCATTTGTCTGCTGAAAACATAAACAGGATATCTATAAATTCACGAAACAAATAGTTAAAAATTCAAATGCTCAAAATGTTAAAGAATAAAGTCTTTTAAAACATGATTAAATTCCTCAACATTAAAATACGGAAATAAAATCTACCTCAAGTCCATATGACTCAAATAAACAAATAAAATAAAAATAATGAATCTAAGACTCGGGTATCCACCCCGACCACGACATGTCATGAGATTCGCTATCCCCGCTGCCACCAGCTATGCTACTGCATCCCAGTACCTCTCTAACCACGCTCAGGTGCTGAACAAGACAACATAATAGAGCGTAAGTCCAACAAGGACTTAGTGAGCGGGTTAGTCATCAAACCACCATATCCATCAATAATCAATCCAGTATATAAACAAGCATATAAAGGTAAAAGCATAACTCATCAGAACAATAATCAACATGCATATCCACTCTCCTGTGCAACATTATCAATCAACAATAGATATGTTAACCAAGTATAAAATACATGTCTAATGCTTCAACACATAAGCATGCAAGCCTATTTTTAATGCTCAAATTCCCTTTATACCCTCAAATAAGCATGCAAGCCTCTCCTGTGCAAAATACCCTTGCATATTTTTAATGCTCAAATTCAATTTTATACATAAAATATTGGCTTGTCCACGAAGTCCCTTTATACCCTTTATACCCTATTTTTAATGCTCAAATTCCCTTTATACCCTCAGCCCACGAAGTCCCTCTCTTCCTCCGGTTCTTGGGCTTGTCGAGAAGTTATTCCTCCACCTTCTCCCGCCAGCCGACGCCACCGGCCCTGCTCTCCTACCTCTCGTTCCTTAGTTGCCTCCTATCGCTAGCACTCAGCACATCAACGGAGTCGCTGCCTTCGGAGGAGGAGACGGAGGAGGCGTCCGCCAACTCTGACGGGATGAGGGAACTCTGACATGATGAGGGAGCAGCGCGTGAATTTGACATTGGCAGATGAGAGGGAGAAGGAAGCGAGAAGAGGGGTTGGGGAAGGAGAAGGAGAAGGGACGCGCAGCTACAGCTGCACACCTCATTAGGATTTGTTAGGGGTATTGCTGAGTTTTGGCGCTCGTGTCCTCCGCCTCATTTCGGTGTACCAAGAAATTTCTCGGTACACCAAAATAGGCAGAAATCCTGTCCCAAACTCAAAAGAAATCCTCTCACGGTGCCATTTTAGAAAACCAAACAGGGGACATGGGTCGGTGTCCTGTCCAGTCCCCCATTTTTTAGCAAACCAAATGGGCCCTAAGGTTCCTATGTCTCTAAGTGTACCTAGATCCCTTACTTTTCCTAAGTCTAGGTCTCTAAAACTATGCATACCCTAAAGACTTACGAGAATCTCTTTAATGTGTAGTCCCTATGTTTAAACATGTCTCAATAGCATCTACATAATTTATTGGGGCTGGCCAACCCTTAGAGTTCTTAGGGAACCTCCTAGGAGGGGGTGGCACACCCTAAATCCCCAAGCTTTCCCTTCTATCAAGAACCAAGAACCAACAAGATCAAAGAACTATCCTCAAGAAGCAAAGAAACCATCGTGATCAAGGAAGAGGGGAGCGTCGGCTCCTCTAATTTCACCCTGAAGCATGCGGCCAAGCCCTAAAATCCGAACCAACGATTCATGACGACAAAGCTAGAATCCAAAATCCTATCATAGGGGCGGCGACAAGATGAAGAAGATGGGAGAAAGAGAGCTATTTCAACTCACCTTTTTGGATGAAACAGAGAGGAAGAAGAACCTAGAGACATTCCTACGATTAACGCCGACGAACTTGCGGATTACGGCTTCCAATTGGCTCCCTCCTTACTCGGCGTCACCCCTCTCTCTCTCCTCTTGTCTCGGGTGGCGTGCAGCTAAACCCCGATCCGTACACCCAAGGTGGGTTTTTATGGGGTCTAATTGGGTCCCAAATGACCAAAATGCCCTCCCTTAAGTGATTCAACTTATAATATCTGTATCTAACTCGTTCTAACTCCGATTCGAGTTCCAATTGAACCGCTAGACTCGAATCGAGGTCCTCTATCATCCTTGCATGATAAATTACAGAGATCTTATAAATAAAAATTTTCATAAATTTTTCCACATCGATTGCTTACCCGGAATCAATCCCGAAATTTTCCTCTGGCCCGCGCTAACTCGAGCCTATGATCACCTGCTGAAGGACAAAATATAATTATTAAAAGTTTGGTCATAACAATCCTCCCCCGTTAAAGAAAATTCGTCCTTGAGTTTTGAGGTGGGAAAAAGAAACTCACCTCTGTATCAAAGAGATATGAGTAGTTTTCTCTCAGGTCCCACTTGACCTCCTAAGTGGCCTCCTACCCCGAATGGAGCTCCCAACGAACATTCACCAAGGGAACCACCTTAGACCTCAGTTTCCTTATCTGCCTATCTAGGATCTCAACGAGCTTTTCTTCCATAAGAAATGGCCGGATCGACCCCCACTACAATAGCTAAAAGGAATAGTGCCCTTGAACCAATCACATGTCGATATGTTTAGGGTCTATTCAAGGGTAATCAACTTAATGAGACAACTTTTTCATCATATGCTGCATCTTTATTCATAAAGACTGTGATGAACCCCATGAACTCAGGCAAATGATTATAAGGCCATGATGAGATTATGACAGTGAGACTTGGAATCCAAATGTCCATGTTTTAAATGTTCCTTGTCATAACATCACCAATTAGGGGATCGACAATTTCGGATAGACTAGTGCACTTGTTATATGCCCTATACGAATTACCTATGAGCCATCATTAATGTACAAGTGCAGGTGCTCGTTAGGGAACGAGTTCATTGAACGAACCAACACGAGGAACACAAAATGGAATCCTTACATGAGTGTCGATAGGATATTCCTCGGGTGATAGTAGGTGCAAGCAGTCCTTGGACTTGAGGTTGTCATGGTTACCTTGTGAGTGTCGACCCATTGCTTTGGACTTATCCTCACGTGGCCTTCAGTGTAATGTGAGCAACCAATATGGAATCGGTTACTCCTAGTGAGATAAGATAATGTCTTATGTGTCCCTGTAAGTGTCGACTGACGAATCTCTGGCCAGAGTAGATATGAATGTTGAAAAAGGTTCTTTGACATATCATTATTGAGACGACGACTTGGTAGGTAGAATACATATGAATCGATATTAGGGTTTGACACTTCTTCCATACCACAGCCATATTCGGGACATTGTAACTGAGGGACTTTGTTGCATGGTAACTAATCACCGAAGGACATTCGATCCCTGTAGATTGAGCCTCACACTGTCCAGGTAGTCATGACATGTTACTAGACGTCAATCTTGACTTGTGAGTGGAGTCTCTCACAACTACACTAAAGGGGTTTAGTGGTGGCGCGTAAGATTGGAAAAGAAGTCGTTCTATCGGATCCGACTCTTCATTATGCACAACTGACTGCTAGCTTTGTGTGGGGCCCAATGGGTCACACACAACAGGCTATCCTCGTAACAGACCTTATGAGATAAAGTCTAAATGCGGTCCTATATATCTACTAGCATGGACATGCTGCAACTCGATCACGGATCTCAAGTCTAAAAGATATTTCCTATAGGAACGAATGCGCGAGGAAGGAGTTCATCGGCAACCCTAAATTGTAGGGCATCCCTAAATTGTAGGGATTGGTACATGATAATATTTTATGTAGTTGATTAAATTTAATTATGAATTATATATTTAATTAACTACTTGATCAGGAATGTATTTAATTATGAATTAATTATAATTTAATTTTAAATCAAATATACATGGTAGGAAAATTAGTTTCTAACCATGAGCCTAACCAGTTAATTGGGAATTAATTTATTTGGATAAATCCTAATTAATAAGAATTTGATTTATGGAGATAAATCAAAAAATTAATAGGGAATCAAATTATTTAGATAAACCTCTTTCCTATTGTTTAGGGGATTGGTTTATTTAGATAATTGTCATTATTGTTTATAGGCTCTTAATTTATGGAGTTAAATTAAAGTTTATATTTAATTGAATTTAATTAATTTTAAATTAATTATGAAGCCAAAAAAATATAAATTATTTTTGGAGGCAAACCCCGAAATTTTGAATTCCGGGAGAGAGCTTTTAGGGGGCCGTGTCTATTCTTGTAGCCGCCCCGCTCTCTATATATATTGCCAGAACAGCAGGGGTGTTCACGGGTCGGGTTGATAATTGTTTACCTCTCAATCCCGACCAGACCCAACCCGACCTAGTTCGGGTCGGGTAGTCGGGTTTACCCGTTTAGGTAAAAAAATAATTTTTTAACAATATTTTTTAATTTTTTTAAAAAATAATTTAAAATAAATATTTTTTAAATATAAATATTTTTAAAATAATTAAAAATATATATAAATAATTAGGTCATCGGGTAGGGTCTCGGGTCATCGGGTTTTAAATTCTTAAACCCGAGACCCGACCCGATGATGGGTCGGTTTGGTCAAATTGTACCCGACCTAACCCGATTACCCGAGCGGACCCAACCCAAAGACGTCAGGTCAGGTTGGGTTCTCAGGTTTATTGGGTAGGGTTGACCCAATGAACAGCCCTCCCGAACACCCCATATGGAGGGTGTTGTTCAAATCCCACACTAGAAGGGGGGAGAGTTGAATAGTATTGGGTAAATTTTAACTTCAATTCAATTTCTTTTAAATCAATTCCAACTTCAACCCAAATTAAATGCGACTAAAGGATAACCGATAGCGAGTATGAAAGGCAATTATAAGCAATAAAAACAAGGCAATGCCAAGTCGAAAGATTATAGTGGTTCGGCCAACCGCCTACTCCACTATCTTGGCTCCACACCAAGGATTTCTAACCAATCCTTTATAGACAATATGTTTTCCTTTGAATACAACCGAGGACTCGCTTCTCAACCCTTTGAGAATGTCTCAAACCTATTCACCAAGACAAAACATAATCCTACAAAGGAAACCCTAAGGTGTTTAACCTAGCACGTCTAGCATGCTAAAAATGGGACCTAGCTAGTTTAATAACAAGGAAAATAACAACAAAGGAGCTAAGAACTAAACCACACAAGTGAGCTCCCTTGCAAAGCCTCCAGAGCCTCCAACTCGTCAAAATGTAGAGCTCGAAACGAAGCCGGAGTTGAGCCGGAAAGAATACTTGCACGGTGAAATCCACTTAGGAAGGCTAAAAAACACTCTTGGAGATCTTGAACGAATGGTTAAGAGTCTTTTAGAAGCCTTGTGAGGGGCATTTATAACCCCTCACTCAGCAGCTCCACCCAACGAGCATTTTTCTCCCCGTTGGGGACGCCTAGTCGCTTGCCTATTGGTCGTCGATCGACCGACTGATTGACCGCCGAACGACCAAAGGCATTCTGCCAGTTTTGGGCATCTATCGGTCGATTGAATACCCTTCTGCCACTTTTTTCTTCATTCGATCAACCGACTGATCGACTGAACCTAGGTTAAGAATATTTCTTTGAGTTTTCTTCTTGCGCGCTTCGCTTCTGAGTTCCGTTACCAAGTTTTGACTTGGATAACATTACAATTAGGCTTAGGATATATTTCTAGATACATATTACATAAATTATATTTCTAACTCTAAATTTTCTACTCAATCGACAATGGAGCAATTTTTGTCGATTTTTAGTATTTCTCCGAACGAAGTTCGCGCACGTATCGAAGCCTCAACCTTTAACTCAAGCACTTGATAAACTCATTAGAATAAGTTTGTTATCATCAAAATCAAGATGGTGACCAAGATCAAAACCTTAGGCCAACAATCTTCCCCTTTTTCATGATGACAAAGTTCTCTATAAATGCATTAAGATATGTATCAACAAGTATAGCATTTCATCAAGTGAATGTATAATGCTCCCCCTAACTATATGCATGTCTATGTCTAGATTCTTCTCCCCCTTTTGACATCAATCAAAAAGGGCCTAAGTTAAGCACTTCTAGACTTCCCTTAAGTTACACAATGACAAGATTTAAGCATGCATGTTATCAAGGATGCTTTGAAATAATAAACGCAAAGATAACACAAGCATCAAGAAATGTCAAGAGGGTTATACACAATCCATTATGTTATATCCGAAAGTCATTTACTCGATAAAGACTATGTTTCCAATTTTTTATAAAGATGTATCCAAAATCATATAAAATCGAATTCTCATTGAACCTTTTTGCAACTTTTTCAACGAAAACTAAATTTTTCAAGCAAAGTGCAGAAACAAGAATTTTTCAAAAATTAATTTTCTATAATTTTTTAATAAATCGTTGAAATTTCAGATTTCATGTTTTATCGACAAATACTCATTTCTCATAATAATTTCTAATTTTGATCAAAATTGTATGTGACTAAGATATGATCATTTAAATCATGAATACAAAGTTTGAATTACTAGAAAGAGTTCCAAAGATTACTCAAATGTCTTGGCACAATTTCAATCAAGAATTAACATGATATATCAATAAATTGTCTACAAATCATTTTCCTAAATACTTATGAATTTACATAAAGACACAAAAGTACTTTATCATGAGCGAGGTGCAAGAGTTTCTACATGCTTTATGAGGTATCATTCTACATGGTGCAAAGGTGAAACGACCACCTCATAGAATTTTTAAGTATTTAGCATGTGTCGCATCCTAATCAATGCTCAACTTTCAAGTAATAGAATCATAAATAGCAGAATAGACATTTTCTTACTTAGCAAGTTCATAAACTAGATAGCAAAGTAAAATCAAGTTTGTTTCTCAAAAGTCAAGTTTTGATAACTAGAGGGGATTCATTTTTTAAAATACAACCAAAATTGAAATCAAAATGAATCAAGGATATCTCAAGAAGCGAAAATATTTTAAAATCAAGATCTCAAACCCTTCCTAAGGTTGAAAACCAACATGACCACAATTAGCCAATGTTTTAAAACCAAAGGTTGCATAGACCCATTGTAGGTCACAAATGGCCTCCAAGGAGACCGAAAATAAAATGAAACATTCAAATTCAAACTTGATACTACAAAGATATTAATCAAAGATATACACATGGTGAATCAAGTATCAAGTGACTACTAAATAAAGTACATTCATAAGTCATCAAACCCCAATAGTAATGTAGGCAAGAGAATAGTTAGGAATTGATACCGATCACATTTGTCGCGAAGTTGCAATTGAATTTATTCATCTTTCTTTAATTCCAAAGCAACTTCAAGACATCAATGTGTCTTCATTTGAGTGTAGTGTCTCCCCCTACATTTAAGCATGTAAACTTTGGTACCCGAATTTCTTTTGGTCCTTGGGGGTTAGAAACTTTTGTAACCCAAAGTGACTTAACATTGGGGTTCCTTTTCAAGAAACAATCCCTAACCATGTGTCCATACATGCCACAACATAGACAATGACCCTTAAATCTAGTAGATGCATGAGGATGGACAAGAAGGTGTGGGTGAGCATGGGAAGATACTTTAAAAGATTTTGCATGAGAGGCATGGTCATGCATATTTTTAATTTTATCATTTAATGAAGCAACTAATTCTTTAATGATAGCATGCCAACACTCGAATTTTTAATTTGTAAGCATAATGAGACATTTTCTATTTTCAATGAGTCATTCAAACTTTGTAGATCTACATTTTTCTTTTCTAATGAACTTTTATCATTTTCCAAGTATTAAACTTTTCTTTTTAAGTCATTACAAGAAAGCAAAAAATCATCACTTTCATGTTCTAATAACTTATTTTCCTTTCTAAGTTCCTTAAATCTCTTTCTAATAACATTAAATTCTTCATACATATATATGCTCAATTTCATTTTCTAATTCTATATGAGTAAAAATATTTTCACCTATAGTAATAGTGGGTACCTCATTGTCCTTTGTCATGAACCAAAGGTTTGCATTCTCCCTTAAGCTTTCTTCCCCACTTGAAAGTGATGATGACTCGCTTTCATCCCCAGTAGCCATTACTGCTTTCTTCTTCATCCTTCTTCTTTTATCTTTCTTTGAGGATGATGAGGAGGTGAGATTGGTCTTAGGACAATCGCTCTCCAAGTGTCCGGGCTTGTTGCATTAGAAGCACATGATTCTATTTTTGCCCTTCTTCTTCTTGAGAGACTTTCCCATTAGTTCCATCAATATCCGTCCAAGGTGAACCATAATCGTGGTACTCGGATTCTTCATTCTCCAATGATGATGATGATGATGATGATGATGAGGTCCTATCACCAAATGATGCTTTTAAGGCAATGTTCTTGCCTTTGGGGGTATCTTCCTCCTTTTTTGCCATCATATGGATCTCATGGCTCATGAGGGATCCAATGAGTTCGATGAGATTCATGGTGCCAAGATTCTTGGCCTCCATGATAGCAACCACCTTTGGCTCCCATGCTTTGGGAAGTGATCGAAGAAGCTTCCTCACTTTTTCTTCCTCTTGTATTCTAAGATTAGTTAAAACATTTACAATATTTTGAAAACGGACATACATTCGATCTAGTTTCTCATGAGTATGCATTTTAAAGAGATCATAGTTATGCATAAGCAAATTTATTTTGGACTCTTTAACTTGGGAAGTTCCCTCATGAGTAGTTTCTAAAACATGTCAAATATCAAAAGCAGATTTACAACATGATATTCTATTGAATTCATTTATGGATAAACCACAATGTAATGCATTCAATTAAACAATTTGATCTCTTCTTGAGACCAATCATCCAAGCTCATGGAGGGTAGCTCATAATTAACATGAATAGTTCTCCAAGCATCTAAGCCTAGCTAGGGATTGCAAGAAAATACTCATCCTAGTTAATAGGGATAATTGTTCCATCAAAAAGAGGAGGTGCATGAGTTGAAAACCCTTGACCTACTGTGATACTAGAATCCATAAGTTTAGCTTAGATGGTTGAACCTAAGCCTACAACTTTGCTCTGATACCAAATGTTGTTCAAATACCCACACTAGAAGGGGGGGGGCTAAATAGTGTTGGGTTAATTTTAACTTCAATTCAATTTCTTTTAAATCAATTCAAACTTCAACCCAAATTAAGTGTGACTAAATGAAATGCGATAGCGAGTATGAAAGGCAACTATAAGAAATAAAAATAAGGCAATGCAAAGTCGACAGATTATAGTGGTTCGGCCAATCGCCTACTCCACTACCTTGGCTCAACACCAAGGATTTCTAACCAATCATTTATAGACAATGTGTTTCCCTTTGAATACAACCGAGGACTCGCTTCTCAACCCTTTGAGAATAAACCTATTCACCTAGGCATAACATAATTCTACAAAGGAAACTCTAAGGTGCTTAACCTAGCACACCTAGCAAGCTAACAATGGAAACCTAGTTTAATAACAAGGAAAATAACAACAAAGGAGCTAAGAATTAAACCACACAACTGAGCTCCCTTGGAAAGCCTCCAAAGCCTCCAACTCGTCATGATGTAGAGCTTAAAATGAAGCCGGAGTTGAGGCGGAAAGAATACTTCGAGTAGATGAGCGGTCGTCGAAGCTTGCGCGATGAAATCCACTTAGGAAGGCTCAAAAACACTCTTGGAGATCTTCAATGAATGGTTAAGAGTCTTTTAGAAAGCTGGTAAGGGGTATTTATAACCCCTCACTCGGAAGCTCCACCCAACAGGCATTTTTTTGCCCATTGGGGACGCCCGATCACTTGCCAGTCGATCGATCGACCAATTGACCGCCGAGCGAGCGAAAGCATTCTGCCAGTTCTGGGCATCTATCGGTCGACCGAATACCCTTCTGCCATTTTTTGGCTTCATTCGGTCGACCGAACTTGGGCTGAGACTGTTTCTTTGAGTTTTCTTCTTGCGCGCTTGGCTTTCAGGTTCAGTTACCCAATTTTGACTTGGATAACATTATAATTAGGCTTGGGATATCTTGCTAGCGACATATTACATGAATTCTATTTCTAACTCTAGATGTTCTACTCGATCGACGACAGAGTCATTTTTTCTGATTTTTGGTATTTCTCCAAATGAAGTTCGCGCCCATATCGAAGCCTCAACCTGAACTCAAACACTTGATAAACTCATTAGAATAAGTTTGTTATTATCAAAATCAAGATGGTGACCAGGGTTGGTTAATTAGTTCTTCATCTTCTAGGAGTTGTTTAAGGACTTGATTCTATAGAGGCTTCTTGAAGAGAAAGGCTCCAAAGAACTCCTCCTCTCCATTGGTGGCCGACCATCTACATCCTCCTTCCCCGGTTTTCATGAAGCCAAATTGAAGGTGTTCTCTTCTTGGGTGTGCCGCAATCTTCATCTTCTTGGAGGAGTCCAAGAGGACAGCGAGGTATCTTCACCTCTTATCTTTCGTTCCGATGTTTTCTCACCCTCTCTCCTTCACTCTTTGGTGCCCGGTTCTTGGTGAAAGGTCGTCTTGCCTTGGTGGATTTCGGGATTGAGAAAGCTTCTCCATTGAGCCACAACGAGCCCTGATGTTTGCTGCCCCTATTGTTTGCGAGGTGCTTCGTGTGCACTATCGTTGGAGGACGTGCACGTGTGCATCTCAAGACGGGGATATGATCAGCCATACCAACCGCGGTTTGAGATATATCTTCTTCTTCTTCTCCGATGGTGAATTCCTTAACATTGCTAAAGTAGAACGTTGTTTTCAGGATGGTTTGAATTTTTTAAATTGCTATTTCTGTAGTGTTTCTTATTTCCATCCCAATAGTGGTACCAGAGCCACCTTCAGCAAATTTTTGGAATTTTTATTTCGTGTTTTGGTCATGTTTACGATCATTCGCTCCCTGAATGTCATGTTGCCCGGTTTTGGTTTTTGGAGGTTTTTGAGTCATTTTCTTGGCTTCACGGTTCATGCGATGTTTTCGGATTTTGTTTTTTCCTTTCCTTTTATTAATAGTTAAGATGCATGAAAGGATGATTATCGCTGACCCCTATGTGCTTGTGAATGTGTGTAAAATATGGTTGTGATGATTGCTTGTAAATTTATGATATTTCAGCATTGTAATTTTTAAATAGGGACTGCGTACCCCTGCCTTCCTCTTAAAAATTCTAATTGTAATTCACTTCTCCCTCCCCTTAAGCCTTTACCCAATGGTTGTTTGGGGTCTTCTTCTTTTAGATTTGTGAAAATAGAAGTTTAGGGGCAGATTCACGACGTGCTTGCTTGCTGCCCGGTTTTGGTGCGCTCGCGGAGAGGAGGTGTTCGGTGCCATGTTGATGATGACTTGAACACCGCGATGGCACTGATGGAACCGGCAACCTACAAGGTGGATTTGGGCAGCGCCTTCGCGAGACGGAGCTCCCTAAAAACCCTAGGATGATAGCCTTGGTTTGCCCGGTAGCTCGGGTGGAGCCCTTAGAACATCCATAATCATCCTTATTTACTTTATGCTTTTATTTATTGATTTTGCTTCAATTGTTGATAGCTTAGATAATTAAAATTGCATGAAGAAACCCTACAATAAAATTGAGTCTGAATGGCTAAGATATTAAGAATATCGGTCACACCTTCCATCGTTGTGAGGGACAAGTGTGTCTATTGTCACAACGGGTTTGTTGTGAACACACAAGGCATTTTGTGCTAATAGACAAGTTGCACCTCATACGGCACATATTCCTTTTGTGTATCTGTTATAGGCTTGAACATGACTTACCTTGTTGAGCCACACTCAAGGGTGGTTTTTTTCTCTCTAGGGCAAACGAATGATGGGTCTGACTCAACTAGGCCTCCTTGGTTTGATGTGCAACCACAAGGCCCTGGTTGCCCTAAAGGCAAAAACATATGGAAGTCACATAGTGATGTGATCGGTAAAAAGTTACCTACCCATGGACCGATTAGGTTTTGTCGTGTTACATACAAGACCTGAGTAGGAGAAGTGTCACACCCCAACTTAGGGTCGTGTGACTGGCCAGGGTCCATGTCCTACCCTGAAGCTTACTACATACACTGGCTAACATAAACAGAAACACATAATGAAAACAACAATGTAGCTTTATTCAAATCTTTAAAGAAGGTTCACAATTTTACTTTAAAACATGAAAAGTTCCGAAACATCAATCACCATAGGAAACAACTCAAGTTTAAAACCAAGTACATGTTTTCGAATAAACAATCGCAGTGTATTAAAAGAAACAACTGCCCTAGACCTCTAGACTATAACTAGTGGACGTTGCTACGAGATCTACGCCACCACTCGCTCTCCAGCTGCACCATGACTCCAAGCCTCATCTCACTGATCGGGCTCTGCAAAACAAGGAAATAAACCATGAGTCCACATGGGACTCAATGAGCGGTTCTTCCGAACCACCACATAAATCCACAATAATCACACACACACACACACACATATATATATATATGGTAGCAAAATATAAAGTTAGGGATATAAGTTGCTTCTATTATTACAATCGACCCTAGGGGTCGTCCTGTATAGGCCATACATTCATGTAAGCAGCCATAACAGCCTAACTACGCCACATGGCACCCGGCCCCTAGGCCCTACTCATGGTATTGAGATTCAGCTATAACCAGCCCTACCGCACACATATAGTAACATACTGGCCTTTCGGGCCACATAGCACATATGTGAATCCAAGCAAACTCCGGGCCGTCGACTAGGATGGTCTGCTAGTCTCCGAACACCGATTGGGGTAGGTATAGCTAGTCCCACCCAACTGGGGTTTGACACCTAACGGGCCCACTGGTGTAATCTCAAGACCCAATCACTGGCCGAGTCTAGCATTAGTCATTCCGACTACCCATGCTTCTCAGCAGACCACCACAATCACATCACACAAACAAGGTGTCCTATAGTTTCCTTATTTAAAGTCCCGAGCGTTCGCCCGTTCTCAGCCTTTTAACTTCGGCCGTAACATGCGTACACTGTCGTTCGCAAAATGTTTCTTAGGTGTGAGATCTAATTTGTCTACTTTTGAGTTTCCATCACTAACATACACTTTATAGTTTCATGCATATCATCTAACGTCACATGATAAGTTGGCTAATGAAAAACTACATGTCATAGACATGGTAATGCACCCAATAATAATATTTCATAGCATATAATTTATAATTAAAAAACTTACTTCACATCACCTACTATGCATAACCACATGATTCAACAATAAGGAATTTAAATCCTGCATTAAATAATAATTTTAAGCAAGGAAAGAATTTGTTTAGCATGGTAAAAACATAACCAAATTTCTGAATTTAAATAGGGAAGATTAAGAAAGATTACCACCCTACAATACCACTAAATGCATGCACCAACTTGTAGTCTTCCTTAATTAGTCTCTTACCTAAATGTCATCTTGATTATACTTGTCAATATAGATCAATCTACCAAGAAACGATGAAAACTCGCGAGTAAAACTTCGCCGAACAGTCCTAGGGGTTCGGCCACATGCCTCCCCCAATCCACAAGGGGAAAACAACCACTCACCTTGCTTAAGGAAGAAGAAGGGATGGTCGTTGGCGATCTCGAACCTTCAGACGACGACACGATCTCCAATGCCGACCAAGATCTCCTCCTCCTTCTCTCTTGCTCTGGTTGCGTGTGGCTCCAAGATGAGCCGCACGGCACCTGATGATGGATTTTATTCCCTCATCTGCTAATGACCCATATGCCCCTCTAAATGACTTAGCCTCTACTCGACTTGATCCGAGTCTGATTCAGGCTCCAATTCGATCCGCATACACGATTTAAACTCAACTCAATATATAGGACTTCTAATGCTCAATTAGGAAATAACCATCTACCAATTTAAACTTCATAAGCCGAGTTATACCTTTTTTACTCGAGGCGATTTCGCGGCTCGGCTCCACTAACACCTGATTTCGGTGCGCTGCACCAAAAATAGATTTCTATATTAGGAAAATTTCGGGTCTTACAACCTTCCCCCCTTAAAGGAAATTCGTCCTCAAATTTAGATGAATTATAAAGACTTACCGATTCTCCGAACAAGGAAGGGTAGCGTTCTCTGATGTCTCGCTCTACCTCCCAAGTGGATTATTGTCTAGAGTGGTGCTCCCATCTAACTTTCACCAAGGAAATTTCCTTGGACCTTAGCTTTCTGATCTATCGGTCAAGTATCTCTACTGGCTTCTCCTCATACGAAACTGTCGTGCCCACCTCAACTGCAGTCGGCTCGATCAGGTGGGACTCATCCCTCACATATCTACGGAGCATGGACACATGGAAAACTGGATGAACTCTGCTCAGGCTAGGAGGCAAAGCCAATTCGTAAGCTACCGTGCCTCTCCGCTTGAGAATAGGGAAAGGCCCAATGAACCTAGGGCTCTACTTTTCCTTCTTCCCAAACTGGACTACCCCTTTCATAGGGGAAACCTTCAAGAACACCAAGTCGGCCGCAGCGAACTCTAACTCTCTGCCCTTCTTATCGACATACATTTTTTGATGCCTCTGGGCCACCAGCATTCTTTCTTTTATAATTTTCACCTTCTTTACCACTTCCTCAACCAGATTAGGACCCACCATGAGTGACTCTCCAACCTCAACCCAGCCCACAGGAGACCTGCACCATCGCCCATACAAGCCCTCGAAAGGAGCCATGCCAATGCTACTGTGATAGCTATTGTTGTAGGCGAACTCGATCAATGGCAGGTGCTCCTCCCAACCGTCGGCCATATCCAGGACACATGCCCTCAGCATATCCTCCAAGGTTTGGATGGTCCTCTCTGACTATCCGTCTGTCTGCGGATGGAAAGTTGTGCTGAAACACACTTGAGTACCCAAGGCCTCTTGGAAGGATTGCCAAAATCGGGTCGTGAATTGGGTACCTCAATCTAATATGATCATCACTGGGGTACCATGATAAGCCACTATCCTGTCTAAAAATAGTCTGGCGTACTGCTTCGTAAAAAAGGTAGTTCTTACTTGTATGAAGTGTGCGGGCTTGGTTAACTTATCCACTACCACCCAAATGGAGTCAAAGCTACCTTTTGACTTAGGCAACTCGGTCACTAGATCCATGCTGATTTTCTCCCACTTCCACTCAGGCACCTCGAGGTTCTGCAATAGCCCCGCGGGCTTCAGGTGTTCGGCCTTCACCTGCTGGCAAACCAGACATTTGGATACAAACTCTGCTACCTTTCTTTTCATTCCCTTGCACCAGTAGTGCTACCTTAAATCTTGGTATATTTTGGTGGCTCTCGGATGCATCGTATAAGTGGAACGATGACCCAGCTCCAGGACTTGCCTGTGCACCTCTGCCCTATCCGGCACCATGATTCAGTCTTTGAACCTTAGCACCCCCTCTGAGTCCAACCTGAATCCATTCTCTGCATCACCTCTCTGCACCAAGTCCTTCGTCAGCACACAAAAGGCATCCTCTCCCTGCGCAGCACGCAACATATCCACCAGTGTAGATTGTACCCGCAGGTGTGTCACCAAGGTACCTGAAGCTGACACAATTAGGGCTGCACCCCCATCTAGGCACAGCGCCAGCTCTCGAGCTAAAGGCCTTCACTTGATTTCCAAATAAGCCTAACTTCCCATGTATTTTTTGCTTAAAGCATCTACTACCACATTGGCTTTCCCCGGATGGTATATAATGGTGCAGTCATAATCCTTTAGGAGCTCCAGCCACCTCCTATGTCTGAGGTTCAGTTCCTTTTGGATAAGCAAGTACTGGAGGCTCTTGTGATCCGTATAGATCTCGTAAGTCTCCCCACACAGATAGTGCCACTAGAGCTTTAGTACAAAAACTACCGCCGCTAGCTAGATCTAGGTCGTGCATCGGGTAGTTCTTTTCATGAACTTCTAGCTGGCGGGACGCATAGGCTATAACTCTACCAAACTGCATCAGAATGCAGCCTAGGCCAACCCGAGAGGCATCACAGTAGACTACAAACCCTCCTAAGCTGGAAGGTACGGCCAACATGGGTGCCGACGTCAAGCATTCCTTGAGCTTCTGAAAGCTCGCCTCACACTTGTCGTCCCAATCAAATTTGACCTTTTTCTGAGTCAATCGAGTCAAAGGGGCTGCAATCCTGGAGAAGTTTTCTACAAACTTTCGGTAGTACCCGGCCAACCCAAGAAAGCTGCGGATCTCAAACACGCTGGTTGGCCATCTCCAGTTTTGCACAGCCTACACCTTTGAGGGATCCACCCTTATCCCTTCCTTGGACACTACATGGCCCAGGAACGCTAGACTTTCTAACCAGAATTTACATTTGGAAAATTTAGCGAACAACCGGTGTTCTCTGAGGGTTTCCAAGACCATCCTCAAGTGTTCTGAGTGCTCCTCCTCACTCTTGGAGTATACCAAGATGTCGTCAATAAAGACGATCACAAAACTGTCTAGGTACTCCTTGAAGACCCGGTTCATCAGATCCATGAAAGCAGCAGGTGCATTGGTTAGACCAAAGGATATCACTAGAAACTCGTAGTGACCATAGCGAGTCATGAAGGCGGTCTTAGGCACATTGCAGTCCCGAATTCTCAGCTGATGATATCCTAACCTCAAGTCTATCTTAGAAAACCATCGTGCCCCCTGCAGTTGGTCAACCAAATTGTCTATCCTCGGCAATGGGTAACGATTCTTGATTGTCACTTTATTCAACTGCCGATGGTCGATGCACATGCGCATAGACCCATCCTTCTTCTTCACGAAGAGCACCAGAGCACCCCATGGTGACACGCTCGGCCGGATGAAGCCCAGGTCTAGCATTTCTTGCAATTGCACCTTTAACTCCCTGAGTTCGGCCGGTGCCATCCTATAGGGCGAATCGGAGATCGACTTCACCCCTAGCTGCAGATCAATGCAGAAATCAATCTCTCTTCTGGGCGGCAATCCCGACAACTCCTCGGGAAACACATCGGGAACTCACATACTACCTGAGTTCCACTGACATCCCTTGTCGCCCCCCCTTCTTCCTCGGCCATGGATACAAAGGCCAGGAAGGACTAGCAGCCGCCCTAAAGCAGTTTATGAGCTTTAAGGGTTGAGATGACCCCAATCGGCTCGCACCTTCCTTCTCCTTGAAAGGTGAACTGCAGCAAACCGGGCTCGCTAAACACAACTATCTTAGCTCTATAATCCAACAACGTAAAGTGCTCCGCCAGCCAATCCATGCTGAGAATGACGTTGAGCTCAAGCATGGGCAGGAGTGTCAAATCTGCCCTCAATGCATGGTCGCAGATGAGCACTTCGCAGCCTTGGAAAATTGATTTGGCTATGATTGCATCGTCCGTAGCCGTTGATACTACAAATGGCCCGTCAAGCAAGGAAGGTTGCATTGGTAACTCAGTAGCAAATTTGGCAGATACAAACAAGTGTGTGACACCCAAATCAAATAGAACATATGCAGCAGATGAACATACTAAAATAGTACCTGTCACCACTGCCTTAGACGTCTCTGCCCCATCACGGTTCATAGCAAACACCCTGGCATACGATCTCTCTGAATGGCTAGCCTGTGGCCCCCTATTCTGCATCTGCCCTCTTTGAGCCACTGACCCCACTGACATAGGTGTCTTTCCTTTTGACTGCTCAGACTTCTGGCCAACTCTCTTCGGACAGTCCTTCTTGAAGTGCCCGACCAAACCGCATTTATAGCAAGCATCTGTGCGGCCAAAATAGGCCCCCCAGTGCCTCCGACTACAGTAGCCACATTGCGACACCTCAACCTTGTAAGAAACACCTCCTGACACTGCCATCCTTACTGATCCAGACCATGGGCCCCCACGGCCCCTATTACCATTCTGTCCTCGGCTCTGCTGGTGGTCTGCAACGATCATTGCCCCCTTTGAATGCCACGGTCGACCCCCAGATCCTTGCAGCTGAAACTACTTCTTAGCTGACCCGTCATTCCTCTCGAACGGCACCAAGGCTTCCTTCCAAAGGGCTTCATCCACTACCCGGGCAAGAGTGGAATCCTCGGTATAGTGGATGAGCCTGCCAATCTAAGGCCTCAAGCCTCCAACGAAGCTCTTGACCATGGTGGTCTCAAATGCCACTAGGGTCGGATGATATTTGGAAAGATGGTTGAACTCCATCTCATACTCTGACACTGACATGCCTCCAACCTGACGCAGCATCTCAAAGTCCCGAGCTCACTTGTCATGAACACTCATTGGCAAGTACTTCTCCTCCACAGCCGCCCTGAAATCCTCCCAGGTGCGAGCCCTCCAAGTGTGCAGCTAGACCTTTGTCGGTCCCCTCATCTAAAGTCCGACCATATGGGCCGCTGCCTCCGATGAGCACCCAGCTCCATGCATAGTTCATAACAGTCCCCCAGAAACTCAGTCACTTCCACCTGCCGATCTATTCCAGTGAATTCTAGCGGCTTTAGCATGACAAATATTGCAAAGGATGGGGCTCCTCGAACCCTGACCACTAGTGTTATAGCCTCGACCACCTCTGGTACCGCCGGAACTACGGGTACTGGTTCCGGCTGCGGCTGCTGCTGTTGCTGTTGTTGTTATTGCATCTATTGCCTCAGTTCCTGCTCCCTAAGGAGCACCTCCATTAGCTAAGCTACCTGAGCCTACAATTGTGCAACCACATACTCTTGCCCCTAGTCCTCAGACTGCTCCCTGTCCCTGCCCCGGGCCCGGCCTCGGCCTCAACCTCGGCATCGCCCCCGGCCTCGACGTTCTGTCGAGTTACTACCGCTGCCGCTCAGTGCAGCATTATGAGCCTCCATTACACTATCACATAAAAAAGAACAATTTTCCTATCATATAATAAATTTTTAATATAAACTTTTATAATTTACTAACCGCATGGTGCACTGAGTGCAGTCGTGGTTGCCAGATCTCGTAGCATAACTATATCGTATGTCGACACGCTAGCATATGTCTCGTACGGTACCCAACTCCTAGTCATAGTCAAGACCTAACCAAAAGCTCTTATACCAACTTTGTCACACCCCAACTTAGGGTCGTGTGACAGACCAGGGTCTATGTCCTACCCTAAAGCCTACTACAAACACTCACTAATAGAAACAAATACACATAATGAAAACAACGATGCAACTTTATTCAAATCTTTAAAGAAGGTTTACAATTTTGCTTTAAAACATGAAAAGTTTAGAAACATCAATCACCATAGGAAACAACTCAAGTTTAAAAACAAGTACATGTTTTTGAATAGACAATCTCAGTGTACTAAAAGAAAAAACTGCCCTAGAGAGACTATGACTATTGGACGTTGCTACGAGATCTACATCACCGCCTGCCCTCTAGCTGCACCATGACTCCAACCTCATCTCACTGATCGGGCTCTGCAAAAATAAGAAAATAAACCGTGAGTCCACATGGGACTCAGTGAGCGGTTCTTCCAAACCACCACATAAATCCCTAATAATCATATATATATATATATATAGCAACAAAATATAAAATTAGGGATATAAGTTGCTTCTGTTATGACAACCGACCACAGGGGTCGTCCTGTATAGGCCATACATAAGTGAATCCAAGCAAACTCCGGGCCGTCGACTAGGATGGTCTGCTAATCTCCGGACACCGACTAGGGTAGGGATAGCTAGTCCCACCCAACTGGGGTCTGACACCTAGCGAGCCCGCTGGTGTAATCTCAATACCCAATCACTGGCCGAGTCTAGCATTAGTCATTCCGACTACCCATGTTTTTCAGCAGACCACCACAATCACATCACACAAACAAGGTATCCTATAGTTTCCTTATTTAAAGTCCCGAGCGTTCGCCCATTCTCAGCCTTTTAATTTCGGCTGTGTCATGCGTACACTATCATTCGCAAAATGTTTCTTAGGTGTGAGATCTAACTCGTCTACTTTTGAGTTTCCATCACTAACATACACTTTATAATTTCATGCATATCATCCAACGTCACATGATAACTTGGCTAATGAAAAACTACATGTCATAGAATTGGTAATGCACCCAATAACAAAATTTCACAGCATATAATTTATAATTAAATAACTTACTTCACATCACCTAGTTTGCATTACCACATGATTCAACAATAAGGAATTTAAATCCTGCATTAAATAATAATTTTCAGGAAGGAAAGAATTTGTTTAGCATGGTAAAAACATAACCAAAATTTTGAACTTAAATAGGGAAAATTAAGAAAGATTACCACCCTACAATACCACTAAATGCATTCACCAACTTGTAATCTTCCTTAATTAGTTTATTACCAAAATGTTATCTTGATTCTACTTGTCAATATAGGCAACCCTTGTTTCTTATTGCTTCGGGTATTTCCTAACGAAGATGACTAGCTTCTCGAGGCCACCATTCCCTTCATCCTCTCGGCCAAGACTTGAGCAAGGCGAGCCTTGCTCGGCCGAACTCCAAGGGTGGGGACAAGGAGAAAATCCAGCCCCAAACCTTAGTACCTTGTTTCTAACCTACCCTAACCAAGCCATTGATCAATTCACCCAACCCTTGCTCGGCCGAACCAAGGACAAGAGGTCCCCTTTTCTTTGGCCGAGCCTACAAAGCTTAAAGAGGGAATTCAATCATCAATTTCAGCAATTAAACTATACATCCACACGGCTTAGGTTCAAAATTGATCAAAAAGGGGTTTACTTCCGTCGAGGGAATTGGGAAAATTTTCGGCATGACCTTTCCCCTTTCCCCTATACTCGGCAGCCCCTAAAACCTCAAGATCAGAAGAAAACTGCGGTAGATCCGACGGAACAACAACTAAAATAGCGATACAAGATTAATCTACCAAAAAATGACGAAAACTCGCAAGTAAAACTTCTTCGAACAATCCTAGCGGTTCGGCCACATGCCTCCCCCAATCCACAAGGGGAAAACAACCACTCACCTTGCTTAGGGAAGAAGAAGGGATGGTCGTTGGCGATCTCGAACCTTCGGACGACGACACGATCTCCGACGCCGACCAAGATCTCCTCCTCCCTCTCTCTTGCTCGGGCTGCGTGCGGCTCCAAGATGAGCCGCACAACTCATGATGAGGGATTTTATTCTCTCATCCCCCAATGACCCATATGCCCCTCGCAACGACTTAGCCTCTACTCAACTCGATCCGAGTCCGATTCAAGCTCCGATTCGATCCGCATACACAATTTAAACTCGACTCAATAGGATATCTAATGCTCAATAAGGAAATAACCATCTAACCAATTTAAACTTCATAAGCCGAGTTATACCTTTTTTACTCGAGGCGATTTCGCGGCTCGGCTCGACTAATCCCTAATTCTGGTGAGCTGCACCAAAAATAGATTTTTATATTAGGAAAGTTTCGGGTCTTACAAGAAGTGGGGTTCTATTTTTCCCTCGAGGAAGTCTACCAACGAGGACTTTCCACTCTGAAATCGGAGGTTATTATGGAACCGCAAAAATTAGTGGGAGACATGATTAAGTAAAAGACCTCAATAAACATGCATGTAAAATATCTGCTTGTTCATGTCACCTTTACTGTCGTTAGATTGCTTCATCAATGAAAACAAATTAACTAGACCAAATTACGTCGATTGGATGCGAAATTTGAGGATCGTCCTCATTTATGAGAATCTGTCTCACATTCTAGATGCTCCAGGATCGATGCCACCCCTTGGGGAAGAAGATTACACTGAGGATGAGAGGATGGCTTATGAGAAGCTGCAAGAAGTATGGAGTGAAGATAACACCATTGTTCAATGCATAATGCTGGCATCCATGTCCGATTAGTTGCAAAAGCAGCATGAACATTTGGATACCGAAGCTTTCCTCAATCACCTCAAGTTGTTGTATGGTGAGCATACGAGGACAGCTAGGTACTTCGTCATTAGAACTATACTTTGTGGTATTTGATACCGAGTATTTGATGTCAATCATCATCTGCAAGATGTTAACAACTAGAAAATCAGCGATTGTGACGGCCTTTCTGCAACGGCATAATAGCGGTTGCAAATATGACTATTTTGCAACCGCTGTGTATTGTCGTCGCCAACTAGCGACGACATTGCGTTGGGTTTATGACAGTGTTGCGATCGTCGTTTGCGACGGCCAATGTTGTCGCAAGCCTATTAGACATCCCAATATTTCATCGACCGCGCAACTATTTCCTTCTCCCGCTCGTTCCCTCCTCTCCCTCTCCCCTCTTTCTCTTTCTCGCGCTCCACAAAATCCACCCACCACTCCTCACAAGCTTTATTGCTCACTTTGAGCCACTTACTCCAAGAGGCGGCCAGGGATCATGAAGAAGGCAAGGGAGCTCACTGTGCTGTGCGATGTTGAGAGGTATCAATCATTATGTTTTCCAGCACCGACAAGTTCTTCAATTATTGCAGCCCATCCACTGAGTAAGTGTGTTTCCTTCTTCGATCTGCCTTGTTCTCTTTAATTTAGGGTTTCTTTTTTCTACTTTTTATTTCAATGTGGATTTCCAACTTTTTCGATTTCAATGTGGGTTTTTTTGATTTCAATGATCTGCCTTGTTCTCTTATGCTTGGAGAAGTTGCAGTCCTTTTTTGTTGTGCTTCAGGCTTTCTCAGTTGTAAGAGTGAGCATCGGTCGGTTCGGTTAATTAACCGAACCGAACTTTCGATTAGTCGAACCGAATTGAGAATTTTCTATTAACCGTTTACCGAACCGAAAAAAATCAGTTAATTCGATTCGGTTATCTGAATTTTTCGGTTCGGTTCGGTTAATTAACCGAAGAGAAATATATCTGATCGGTTAATTTACCGAACCGAACCGAAAATTATTCGGAAATTTAGTTCGGTCAGTTAATCGAATAGTTCGGTTAATCGGTAAATTTTGCTCACCCATACTCAGTTGGTCCTCTTGTGCTTGGATGCCTCATGTGCTTGGATGCCTCAAGGTATGTTCAGTCCTTCTTTGCTTCATATATGTTGCACCATCAACCTCTTGGATTTAATCAAACAAATCAAACTATTTTTAAAAAAATAATAGGTGAAAAAAGAAAGCGAAGAGAAATATATTATCATCAGCTTCAATTCGTCATTGGTCACAGTGCAACATCAGGTGGAATTTTGGACAAGGCAATTGAAGCTGAACATAGATAGCATGGAGACTGGTCAGATTTGCTCTCTTGTATCTCTCATATAATAATGATTATATTATCTGGTTAAATTAATTCATAGATAGTCTATAGTCACATGCATACTTTCTCTAGCAAAAGAAGCCTCTTGTAAGTAATTTATTTGTTTTTATATCATTAATGTGTTTGCAGGATCATGTTGAAGGCTATTTTGAGTTATTAGCCAAATCTAAAATATATTTTGCTACTGTTGTGTCTATGTGGGATGCAGATTTCTACATCAAAGTACATGATGATGTACATGGAAATATTGGTAAGTCATTATTGTACTGCCTACTATATATATGTATAGGAACATTAAATTTTTTATTTGCAAGCATTTTATTCTCTTACTGCATACAGCAACTCTTGGGACAACTCTGGCTAAGCACCGGTTGAAACAACGAGTGTACATTGGATGTATGAAATCTAGTCCAGTCCTAGCTCAAAATTAAGCTGTTGTTTTTTCTTCTATGATGATGTTTAATTGTGGTTGATAATTAATGTGTGTTGATATTAATTGGCTGCTGCATCTATTGAACAGAGGTGTGAGATATCATGAACTTGAGTACTGAAAATTTGGAGAGGAGAGAAATAAATATTTTCGGCATGCCACTGGTCAACTATATGTCATTTCAAAAGACTTGGCAACTTACAAATCCATAAACCAGTCAATGATTCATACTTTGCTACATATTTCTTGGGTTTATGAAGAAGCTACCGCTATTATGTGAACTATATTTAATATGAAATTAGTTTGAAGAATTATTTGAAATCATCTAAAGTCGAATGGTACTTGTGGTTTTATTGTCATGAATTAGACATGTTCTTCACAAGTATGCAAATGAGGATGTTTCACTGGGATTATGGTTTATTGGAGTAGATGTTGAACATATCACAACTTTCAAAATTTGTCATCATATATGGCTTGTTAATTCATTCTCAAGAAAGCAAAATATTTTTGTCAGTATAACAGCTCAAAGAAAGCAAATGAAGCGATAGTGTAACTGATATATGTATCGACCTTTCTTCCCAAGCTTTGTTTCATTTGACCTTCCAAATCACGCAATTCTTCGAGTGAGCATGATTCTAAACCTTCACCCAAGAGTTTTCTGCAGCAAACTTAAGGTCAAGATATCAGAAGTGAATATAAGATGCAACTTTAGAGTCAAGTTCAGGTCACTACCTTTTATGAGATTCAAGGAGCTCTAGTTTCTTTGCTATATCTGTGGCTTCAAATCTCCATTGCTGCAATATAAGCAATTCAAATTGAGATATCCACAACAGAGTGCTTGTCTTATTATGGAAATTTCTAGCATATTTATTACTGTAATTCAGTGTTTTAATCTAAGATAGCATGATGTTATGCAAAGTTTTGTTAGTCCTGCATTTACTAATTCATATAAATTAGTTGACAATTCATAACCTAATCTCATAAAAGAAAAATTATACAAGAGGATAGCTCATTAGATGACCAAGGATTAACCTGAACGGTATTAGAGCAAAATACTGTATTAGAGGAGAATGTAGAGTAGAAAACTGTGTATTAGAGCGCAGCCGGGCCCCTTCAATTTTTTTGTTTCATAGATTAGATAACATTTTTTATGTAGCATTAGAAAGATTGTATTTTTAGTTCAATTTTTTTTTTGATAAAACAATGACCTTATTGGTTTAAGGCAACTCCTCTGAATTAAATGATGGGAAACGAAAAGTACATCAGTGTCACCCACCATCTGCTTCACAGTAGCTAACACTGGTTAGATCTATATTGAGATCTTACCTGTTTATTTTAGGGATGACAATTCAAACCGGTTAACCGGTTAAGCGAACCGCAAAATCCGGTTTTGGATAGTGGATTTGCGGTTCGGTTTCGGTTTCGGATAGTAAAAACCAAAAACCGTTTAAAATCGGTTCGGTTTCGGTTATCGGATCACGATTAACCGGCAATTGAAACCGGTTATTTATTCGGTTTCGGTTACCAGTTTTTTGTGGTTAACCGGTAACCGAAACCGGTTTTGTTATTAATCTTTGAACTGGTTATCCATTTACTATCGGTTTTTTACAGTTAACCGGTATCCGAAACCGGTTTTGTTATTAATCTTTGAATCGGTTATCCGTTTACTACCGGTTAACCGATTAGTAAACGGATAACCGGTTCTATTCGAACCAAAAAGTCAGGTTTCGGTTATCCGCGGATAACCGAAACCGAGCCAGTTTCGGTTTCGGATAAAGGCTTTTGAAACCAACCGGTTTCGATTTCAGTTTTGGTTAGCGGGTTTGGAAAACGGTTTCGGTTTCAGTTAATCCCCAAAAATGCGGTTAACCGAACCATTGCCATCCCTAGTTTATTTCATAGTAATTGCACCTTTGTACAATTTTGTACCTGATGGAAAGGCATCTTGATTCTTGGGTAACTGGTTAGCAATTGATTAATGCATGAAATTTAAATACTCAAGCACATAACAATGGGAAGTAAATGCAGCCTCGACAAAAACAGGTAATTAGAATTAATTAAATGGCTCAATTAATTTTCAACAGAAAGTTGAGACAAATTGATTCATTCTTTTTATCGGTTTCATTTTACAAGGAAGGATGAATAGAATTGAAAGTGCTCATTGCAATGTGCTAACACCTCCATGGGAACATTGAACAGTGCCCCTTTTGGAGATAATGGCACGATTGATTTGAAGTGCACATGGGAAAATTAAATGCAGTCTCTATCCTCGCTGCCTCCCCGTCGTCGTCTGATGTGACTTACCATTGATGCATTTATTTGATATTTTATTTTGATATGATGTAAATATTATTATTTTGATACGGTGTATATAATATTTTAATACGATGTATATAATATTTTGATATCCATTTGATATATATAATATTACAAGTTGATATCTCTTGTTTGATTCATATGCATTTTAATTAAATATTGTAAACAAGAATTAATATTTTTCTATTTTTTTAAAAAATATATACTTTTGCGATGGTACTGCGACCGCAGATACCGTCGCAGAAGGTCTATGACCTGGTCGCATAGCACAGCAGTCGCAATTTTTCATATATATTTTTTTATTGCGGCGGCCTCTGCTGCGGTCGCACAATATTTGCGACCATAGCTTCGGCGACGGAAATGTGCGACCGCTAGCTGCCGTCGCCAAAGCTCTTCTACGACGGCAATAGCCACCGTAGAAGACATGTTTTTTAGTAGTGGTTGGAGGAGAAGAAGAAAAGTAGAATACTTGACAAAAGACAACAATGACATCGGGGAAGGCGATAGGCGCAAGACTTGCAGCCTTAGCCGTAGGAACCTATTGTATAAGTCTGCTATTTGGCAAAGACCGTAGAATTGTATAATTGATTTGCTCCATTGTTAACAAAAGAACATCTTTTTGTTTGTTATCTAAACAAGGTTGTGAAAAGTTCTTTTCAAGGCAATAGTTGCCTCATGAACCATTCTGACGAGTTACATACGACTGGACCAATTTCAACATGAACCTTTCTGTTGAGTTACATACAAATGGACCAATTTCAATTTTAATTGGTCTAAATCAACCTGGGGTGCTGATAGATGATTTGCTAGCCTCAGAAGGCAACAAAGACGAGAGGGGCAAAATAAAAAAGACAGAATAGAAAACTAAGGTGTCATTTGGTTGATACAACTTTATACAAGAAGTTTTACTTCCCATGAAGTTGTATTTTTTGATTTTGTTTGGTTGACACACTTTTTGAAAAAGAAGTACAACTTTCTAAGGAAGTGTAACTTTATGCAAAATGCAAACTTACCTAGGGGGACCTAGGTAAGTTGCACTTCCTCCATCGTATTTGGAAGAAAAAGACAATTTTATCCTCACATTTGCATTTAATGCTAAATTTATAATTTATATTGTCAACATTATGATATTAGATAAACCAAGAATTCTTGACTTATTTATTTTTGAGTAAAATATGTAATTTTTTATATTAACAACAAATAAAAATTAATTTTTCCTATATAATAAATTATATATTATATATTATATTAGTTATATATGAAAAAATTATACTATATTTACATATATATGTTAAAATATTAATTTACAAATAAAATTTAATTTTTCTATATATACTAATATATAAAAATTAAAATATTAATTTATAAGAAGAGTATATTGGTCATTTGATGTATACTTCCTAGGAAGTACTCAACCAAACATGTTTCGGGTGGGAAGTTACACTTCCTACCAATTAATTTTTTTTCAACAAAACACATTTTTGGTACTTCTCGATAAACATATGTGGAAAGTTAATTCATGCGAATTAGAACTTTCCACAAAAAGTAACTGTTGTCACGAGGCGTTATGCGCCTCAAGGCGCCAAGATCCTTAGCAACATACCGGTGTAGAGCACACAACACCCATACTGGTGCAGTATGACCATACTGCACTGGCTCATACTTGCACCGGTATGGTGCTGACCATACCGGGCGGTACCGCCCAGTACCGGGTATGGTACTGCCCGGTATGGGCGGTATTATAAAATACTGGGTGGTATGCTCGATATTCATTGGTATACCTGGTACCCAGTACAGGGTGTACCGAATACCAGAAATTTAAATTTCCAGTACGTACCACCTATACCGGACTATTAGGGAATTTTTCGATGCCTCGTGCAATGTCGAACCATGACGGAAGGTTCCCAACATGTTTGTAAATATGTATTCATGTGTATGCATTTTATTCTTGCCCATTCATGTAAAATCCCTTTGTGCGATCCCCATAGGCCCATGGTACGAGTTGTATGCATTTCGAGGTCGTTCGACACTTGGTGCGTGCGTTACGGCTAAGCGGAACACATTGTGTGAATTCATCATGGCCGTGGCCATGGAAAATCACCATGTCGGGTGGCCAAAATTTTGTCATGCTCCTCGTGCTTTGCGGAACCTTGGGGGTGGCACTTGCGGGTTAGAGGTCCCATGTATAGTGTAGGGGATTATTGGCTTACGAAAGCGGTTGCCTTGCGCGAAAACGAATGAGCGGCCCACATGGGCATGCGACATGTCGAATTCGCCCAAGGCGATTGCGGAACTCACCCTACATCCGTTTTTGCATTTTATTGTGTCCATAGTCCTGTAAATGTTGTATTTTACTTTACGCCTTCAATACCATTCGGCCAACATGGTCATTTGAAGGCGCAGACATGGAATCAAGGTTGGCACGTGGTCCGACATATGCCCCGCGATGTTAAGTCGGGAAGCCCAATCAAGACGGATCTCATATCAAGGGTTATCCCTTGCATGCGATGCAAGGGTGCCGCAGGGGTTCTTCCGCACCAAAACAATTGGCCCATGACAGTTGGTATCAGAGCCAGGTTTGCGAGCCTCAAACTGAGAAAGCTCTCGATGCAAACATAGCCGACGCACATTCCGTCTATGGTGCTTGAGTTGCCGATGCAGTGAACCCAGTCGAGGACCTTCCGACTGTTGTGTTCGGGGAGGCAAGCATTCATATGATTGATGCAAAGACGGTGACTTTTGCACAGGGCGGATAGGCCCCTAAGTCGCAAAGTTGTTTGCAAGCAGAGTGAGAATTGTGAACCTCCAACTGATAAAGCCCTCGATGCAGACATAGCCGACGTGCATTCCGTCTATGGTGCTTGAGTTGCTGAGGCAGTGAACCGGTCAATAAACTTTCCGACTGTTGTATTCAAGGAGCCAAGCATACATTTATTGATGCGAAGACGGTGACTTTTGCGCGGGGTAGATAGGCCCCTAAGACGCAAAGACGTTTACCCACAAAACGAGAATTGCAAGCTCCAACTAAGAAGGCCCTCGATGCGAACATAGCCGACGTGCATTCCGTCTATGGCGCCCGAGTTGCTAATGCAGTGAACCCAGTCGACGAACATTCCGACTGTTGTATTCGGGGAGGCATGCATACATTAACACTTATGCGCAGGGCAGATGGGCCCAAAAGACGCAAAGTCATTTGCGCAGGGTGGATGGTCCCCTGTAAGACGCAAAGTCTCGCACAGAGTAGATCTCTTACAAGATGCACATTGTGCGCAAAGTAAACTCTCATAAGACGCGAGGATGGTGCGCAGGGCATTAACCCCTAAAACGCACCTCAGAGTCGATGGCCCGTGAGTTACCAAGTCCTTTGCGCGAAGCAGACTCTCTTGTAAGTCGTAAGGATAGTATGCGGGGCGTAGTCCCGTAAGTCACAAGGATTGTGCGCAGGGTGTTGTCCCCTAAGTCGCAAGGATTGTGCGCAGGGCGTTGTCCCCTAAGTCGCAAGGTTGGTGCGCATGGCATGATGGCCTATAAGGCGCAAGGTTTGTGCGGAGAGCGGCGTAAGACTTGAAGCTCGTTGAGATGGGCTCGGTGGTGGGCGCCATGACCTCTGCGGGAGGGCAAGTGAGCAAGCAATGATCCATAAGACTTGAAGCTCGTTGAGATGGGCTCGGTGGTGGGCGCCATGACTCTTGCGGGGTGCGAGTGAGCAAGCAGTGTATCAGCTCAAAGCGATGATGCGGGCGATGCGCTAGTGTGGCGCGGCCACGGAGCTATGCTCATTGGCTCTACAAGTCTGGGACCTTCCATTGCCCAGCAAGAATGGGACTTGGCGAATGGAGTAACCATTTCCCGGGTTCCCTCACGCGAGCTTTGCTCAACAACGCTCGTGTGCTCCACAAGTCTGGGACTCTTCATTGCCCAGCAAGAACGGGACTTGGCAAATGGAGTAACCATTTCCCGGGTTCCCTTACGCGAGCGTCGCTCAACGATGCTCGTGTTCTCCACAAGTCTGGGACTTTTCATTGCCCAGTAAAAAACGAGACTTGGTGAATCGAGTAACCATTTCCCGGGTTCCCTCACGCGAGCGTTGCTCAACGATGCTTGTGTGCTCCACAAGTCTGGGACTTTTCATTGCCCAGCAAAAACGAGACTTGGTGAATCGAGTAACCATTTCCCGGGTTCCCTCACGCAAGCGTTGCTCAACGACGCTCGTGTGCTCCACAAGTTTGGGACTTTTCATTGCCCAGCAAAAACGGGACTTGCTGAATTGAGTAACCATTTCCCGGGTTCCTTCACGCGAGCGTTACTCAACGGCGCTCGTGTGCCCCACAAAGTCTGGGACTCTTCATTGCCCAGCAAGAACGAGACTTGGTGAATTGAGTAACCACTTCTCGGGTTCCTTCACGCGAGCGTTGCTCAATGGCGCTCGTGTGCCCCCACAAAGTCTGGGACCCTCATAGCCCAGCAACACTGAGACTTGGTGAATACAGTAGCTATTTCTCAGTGACCATTCAAGCGAGCGTTGCCCAACGGCGCTGGTGCCCCTTCAAGCGAGCATTACTTAACGACACTCGTTTGCTCCACAAGTCTGGGACTTCATTGCCCAGCAATGAGTTTGGGAATATCATAACCCTTTCTCGCAACAACAGGAGATGATGAAACTCAATGACGTTCCAAGTAGTCATTTCCTGGTGGTGAACTTCACGGCGAAACTCGACATGTTACAGCCCCACTGTTGCGTGTCGTACTCATGCGGTGTTCCCTTCGACAACTTATGAAGAATTCACTTCAGCAATTGCAGCCAAAGGCGGTGTGGCCGAGGCGAGTTCGACGAGGACGTCGAAGCTTGAAGTGGGAGAGGATGTTAGGGAATTTTCCGATGCTCTGTGCAACGTCGAACCATGACGGAAGGTTCCCTACATGTTTGTAAATATGTATTCATGTGTATGTAAACTTACATTTTATTCTTGCCCATTCTTGTAAAATCCCTTTGTGCGATCCCCATGGGTCCATGGTACGAGTTGTATGCATTTCGAAGTCGTTCGACACTTGGTGCGTGCGTTACGGCTAAGCGGAACACATTGTGTGAATTCGTCATGGCCGTGGCCATGGAAAATCACCATGTCGGGTAACCAAAATTTTGTCATGCTCCTCGTGCTTTGCGGAACTTTGGGGGTGGCACTTGGGGGTTAGAGGTCCCATGTATAGTGTAGGGGAGTGTTGACTTACGAAAGTGGTTGCCTTGCGCAGAAACGAATGAGCGGCCCACATGGGCATGCGACATGTCGAATTCGCCCAAGGCGATTGCAGAACTCACCCTACATCCGTTTTTGCATTTTCTTGTGTCCGTAGTCTTGTAAATGTTGTATTTTACTTTACGCCTTCAATACCATTCGGCCAACATGGTCATTTGAAGGCGCGGACATGGAATGCGAGGTTGGTACGTGGTCCGACATATGCCCCGTTATGTTAAGTCGGGAAGCCCAATCGGGACTAATTTCATATCAAGGCTTATCCCTTGCATGCGATGCAAGGGTGCCGCACGGGTTCTTCCGCACCAAAACAATTGGCCCGTGATAGGACGGTACAGTATGGTATTCAATACCGTGTATACAATATTATATATATTATTCAATGATAAACCTATGAATAGGAATAGTGTCAAAATAATGACTTTAAACTAAAATATGAGTCATGATTTTTAAACTAAAATATCTAAAATGACACTTCACAGTTCAGAAATCAAATCAGATCTCTAATTTTAGAATTTATTTTGAAATTAGAGTTCAGAACTCGATTTCAGATAGTTTTGACTGAAATTAGAATTGAGAACTTAATGACATAAACTTTGAGTATTTGTTGTCTGGGGAGGAATTTGGAGGTCAGTGGGGTGTTTGAGGAACTTCTTTCTACTGATCTTGGAATCAATTCCCGATCTGAGTGTTTTTTGTCCTCATTGGAAAGGATTTTACCCGATCAGGAATAACCCTTACCCAATCGGGAATACCTCCTACGCAATTGGGAATTTCTTCTACCCGATCAGGAATATCTCTTACCTGATTAGATTGGGAATTTCTTTCATAGCTGCAATTTTCAACCTCCCTCCGACCAAATCGAAGGTTCTTTCCAACGCATGATGGCCCTCCGAAAGAGGCGGCACCTCATTCAAATCGCCCGCCTCAATAGTATGTGAGGCGCTCAGGCCTCGCTTCGACTGAGCGCCTAGGCGAGCGTCCGAGCGCCTCTTGATAACACTGAAGAAAGTTGTTTCCCTTGTCAACCAAACGATGCCTAAGAAAGTAGAAACATGGATGAGAGAAACTTATTACAAATTATGAAACAGAGTTAATGGTGTTCCTGTTTGTAAGATTCTTTTTTTTGCCCTCTTCCATTATTACAATGCTTGCTAGCAAAGCTAGAAGGAAGGGTAACTATATGTAACAATTGTTTTTTTTAACTTTTTAATTTAATAGTTGGTTTGTTGTCACTTGTAATTATACTTTTGTTAATTGCTACAGTTGTAAGATTTTGCTGAATGCATTTTGGTTCAGTGCTATGGTTTTTCTTTCTTCTTTTTTAATGTGCATAACTGCAAATGCTATCAGTTGTGTCTTCACTTCATAAGATAATTTACACTTTTCGTTGGGAGACATTTCGTTGCATCTTCAATTTGACCCCTACTGCTTGCATTCAACTCTGTCCTTAGAAAATGTATTTCCATGATTCTCAGGATTCTTTCTGATATGCGTACCCTATTAGCAGATTTGATGGCAAATACCAGCAAAGCTGACCCTGAGTTGCGTTCATTGCATCAAGAAAATGAGGAAACTAAGCAAGTTGCATTTTTTCCAAGGCCAGTTGCTCCTACTGCTGCTCAGGTCTGATTAAGATCTTGTGTTCTTTGTTTAATCTGCCGGTTGTATTTGTGGAAAGCAGTTTGTATGAATTATTGAAGTGTCAGTAATCTGGCCAATAATTTCACTATCAGAAGAAGGAATTTCTAAACTCATGTCTCATGGTGTTAAAGTTAGAATGTCTTTAATACAAAATGGATTGGCTACGCTATCTTTTCTGCTGATCCACAGCATGACCACTGTGGTCCTTTATTTTGACTCAAAACCTTGGTTCATTTCAAAGAATCTGCCTCAAGCAACTACTAAACAGCCTTGGGCCCTTAGTTGTGGTGGTATGTACCATAAGGAGAAGAGTAGCATGAACATGTAGCTTTGTTTTGGAATTAAATAAAATACTTTATGTAGCTATATGATTGGATTTGCTTTTTTCCTTCTCAATTTTTTATTTATTTGTAAAACAATTTGTATACCATGTTGGTTAGAAACTTAGCATGCATTGCACCAGCCAGCGAATGAGATCCATCTTATGTTGGAAAAATTTAGTGTGAGATAATCTGAAGATTAATGTACATGCCAAACATATCTGAGTAGTGCTGCATTCGAGTTTGCCAACTATCTAAACAGCTTAACCTTTTGGGCTATAATGGCATATTTTGCGTATTTTGCCTTCCAACTTGGTATTGGAAAGAAATCATAAAATGGCATCAGTACCAATTAATCCTGAGAAAAGTTTAATTGAGAAAAGATCAATTTGTGGTTTGACCAAGTGCAAGGTTCTAAAAGAATCATGGGTTGCAGGCTCTTGCACTGAAACAAGTAGTGTGGATAATGTGGATCTTGACTCAAGTTTGTTTAAATGAATGTCAATTTGTGGTTTGACTATGTGCAAGGTTCTAAATGAATCATGGTTTTCAGGCCCTGCACTGGAGCAAGTAATGTGGATAAGTGGATCATGACTCAAGTTTGTCTAACTGAGATAGGCAACACTGCATAGTTGAATGAGTGAATTGTTCCATAACCAAAAGACGCAGAATTACTGATGCCTTTAAAAAGAAAACAACTCTTATGAAAGAGTGAGAACTTTGGAAAAATTTAATGTGTGCTAATGTTATAGATGAGCTAAAGACTAGTCCTGGAACCTGCAGCCCTAATAGATTAAGGACTAGAGTTACAAATATTGGAGTTGGCTTGCATCCTAAACAACTTAATCTCTTGGATGATCAACAACATGGTTTAAAATACCGGTACCGGTACCGTACCGTACCGACACACGGTATTGGTCGGTACAAAAAAAGCATACCGGCCAAATTTTGTTTTTTTTGTTTTTGCTGTTAAAAATAACTCCAATAACACATAATTGATCAAGAAATACTTAAATTTAAGATTTAAATATCAAATAAATGAATATTTTAAATGTGGCCCCAAATGGCTATATGCCACTATAGGAATGGCTCTTTTTAAGAGACGTTACGTCATACCAGGCAATTCCGCCCGGTATGGGTGGTATTTACCAAGATACTCGGTATCGCCCAATACTTGGTATCTCATATACCAATTTTTCAAAAAACTGGTAAATACCGACCGTATCGGGCGGTACGGTACGGTATTTGGAACCATGGTCAATAATATCCTGCTATGATTTATTGTGCTAATGACCTGTTTAGTTGAGATTTGATAATTGTAAAAGACAATTCGATCATATTTTTCTCAATAATTTTTTATTTAAAACATGGACATAGCTTGAAATTTTATTGCATTTTTTTGTTATCTTCTAGTTGGGACTTCACTGCTTGTTATTTTTCTCTTATCTTGTATTATTGCGAACTATTCTAAATTTTATTGCAGTTTTGTCATCTAAGAAAATATCTGTGTATTTTGAGATAAGGACTTATGCAATAATTGCATGAGTTTTATTGCTTTATCATTTGTCTTTAATATTAACATTTTTCTTGATGTCTGTTGGTTTGCATATGGTGACTTCTCTCTATATTAAAATTTACATGATTAACACATATTTTTGTTCTCTTTGTGTAGGTACATTGCTTGCAATTTTTGATCTCTAAGCTTGTGTCTGGTGGCAATTTAAGAAAGGCAGGAGGTCTATTTGGTAATAATGGTTCAGGGATCTCAATTGAAGATCTCAAGCAGTTGAAAACGTTCTTCTACAAGCTCAGATTTTTTTCTCCATATTATTGATTACAAAGTGCTATTTTTCTATCTATTGTGAGACAATTGATGCAATTGAAATTTTACTCTTTTTTGCTTATTTTTTCATATTCTATTCATGAATATGTATAATTATTTTTTTAACAATTCTAAGGTGATATTTTTCTTGGGAAATTTTACCTTTTTATATCATCTCAACCTGAGGAAGTTTCTAATCATGATATTTATGTCCAATTTAATCCAAAATTGATTATCATTTGTCTTGCCAATGCTTTGACTAGGACCACATTATTTTAAGGACAAACAAATTGTTAAGAATATAAATGTATATATTGGGTCATTTCCTAAGAGCTTATGCTTTCGAAAAGGTTGGTCGCCCAATCAAATATAATATGGTATCTGTTGAGCCCCAGAATTGTATATCATTAATAAGAAAAGAGGCCTATATATAAGAAGCCTAGAACAAGATATGCTATACTAGAGGGACAACATAAGTTATCCAATACCAACAATAAATAAATACAATAAATTAATATCTTGGCACTCCTCAAGTTGACACATAGATGTCAATCATGCCAAGCTTGTCACATAATAATTTGAACCGGGTTGAGTTGAAAGCTTTAGTGAAAATGTCAGCAATTTGGTCTTGAGAAGAGATATATGGTGTGATAATTTTCTTGGAAAGAATGACATCTCGATTAAAATGACAGTTGACTTCAATATGTTTTGTCCTTTCGTGCAAAGACATGATTGTTGGCAATATGAATGGCGGACTGGTTATCACAGTGCATGACCATATCATAAGAGAACCCTAGTTCCCCCCATAGGCTTTTGACCCACATTAAGTCACATGTGGTATGAGCCATGACCCTATACTCAGCTTCGACACTTGAGCGACCTACCACATTCTGCTTCGTAGTTCTCCAAGTGACCAAGTTTCCTTCTACATAAGTGCAATACCTAGAGGTGGATCTTCTATCACAAATGGACTCGACATAATCTGCATCAAAGTACCCCTCCTTTTTATATGTCCATTTTTCCTCAGCCACGGACCTTCTCTAGGATTTTTAATAGAGCATTCCAATGAAAATATTTTGGTTGATGCATGAAGTGACTAACAACACCAATTACATAGGAGATGTTAGGTCGAGTGACCAATTCACCTTTCGAAATCTCGTAAGGTCCTCAAAGTCTGTCACCCTCAGGCTCAAGTGTGGCACCTGTATCAACTGGTATACTGGTTGGTTTGCATCCGAGTATGGCTACCTCACTCAGAAGATCCATAACATATTTCCTCTGCGAAAGAACTATCCCTTTCTCATTATAGGCAAACTTGCCAAGGGATTACCTCGGACGACCCAAATCCTTAGTCACAAAATGATTCTTCAGGTGAGCTTTAACCGTCTCAATTTCATCACTATCACTGACAGTGAGTAAGATGTCATCCACATAGACTGCAAGAACCACACATCCAACAGATATCTTTTTCATAAAAATCGAGTGATTAGATTTGTATTCTTTTAGCCCAATAGTAGAAGCAATTTTGCTTAGTTTGTCAAACCATGCCCGGGGACTTTGTTTTAGGTCATATATTGCTTTCTTTAGATCACACTAGATTCTCCCCTGAGTAACATACCCAAGAGGTTGCTCCATAAAGACTATCTCAGTTAAGTCCCCACAAAGAAAGACATTCTTAACATCCATTTGATGCATGCACCAACCCAAACTTATGGTAAGAGAGATGAAAATCCTCACAGAGTTGAGCCGAGCCACAAGAGAAAAAGTCTCGAAGTAGTTCACTCCAAATTGTTGTGTAAAACTTTTTGCAACCTTGCTTGCCTTATACCGTTCAATGGATCCATCAGGAAGATATTTGAAGCTGAACACCCACTTACATGTGATAGATTTTGAGCTAGGGGGTGGTGGAACGAGTTCCCAAGTTCGTCTGGATTTGAGAGTATCCATCTCCTCATCCATGGCACTCTTCCACTTAGGACCAAGCAGTGCATCCTAGTATGTCTCGGGAATGGAAATTGAAGATAAGGAGAGTGCAAACTAGCGAAACGAGGGTGAGACTGAGAAAGAGATAAATGATTGCTAATGGGATAAGCAGTACAACTTCGTTTACCTTTTCGTAACACAATGGGAAGTTCAACATCGGACGAAGGATCTTGAGAGTGAGTCGGAGCTGGCAGGGTATCCCTGTCTGGAGAGTTCGTTCACCTGTATCTTTATGTCTCCTTTGATAGACCAACAAGGGAGGATTGGTAATAGAAGGAAGAGATGGAGGAAGAGGCGGTGATTCCTGGATAGGAGTTCTAGGACTCGACATAGAGGTGAAGTAGGGAATATCTTCAAAGAAAGAAACGTCAGCAGCGGTAGAGTTTTTTGGAAATCGGGTGATAACAACAGTATCCTTTTTTAGTGCAAGAGTATCCAATGAAGACACACTTCACAGCTCTAGGGAACAATTTGCCATAATCGGGACCAAGACTATTTACAAAGCATATACAATCGAAGGTTTTTGGTGAAATTTTAAATGGAGGTTGTTTGGGAAACAGGACGAAGAAGGGTGACCTATTCCCTAGAACCCAGAGATATCGAGGAATATTCATGTGAAACATAAGTGTCCTTGCCACATCTAGAAGATGGCGATTTTTGCGTTCTCAACATCGTTCTGCTGAGATGTGTAAGGACATGAGGTCTAATGAAGAATACCATGGGAAGCACAAAGTTTTACAAAATCACAAAGCAGACATGTAATGGTTTAGACTTAGGGTTATAGTTAGAGAATAGATTCTTATTACCTGACATATGATTGGAAGCACCTAAGTCAAGAATTCAAGACATACCAAAAGAAGCAATAGCTTCAGTCCTAGAGGAGGAAGCCATAGCTGAGGAGGTGACTACCTTTATGAACTTTTCATATTCAGATTTGGAGACACTGATAGTCTCATCTTTTTGATTTTTATCGGTATAACTAGAGGGAGCTTGTGTAGAGATATCAGCCTTGGCATGCGGGGGTCTCCCAAACTTTTGCCAACACGTGTCATGTGAATGATTAGTTCTTCCAAAATGTATACAGGAGGACAGGAATTTTTGCCTCTCCCTGTTCCTCCAATTTTGCCACCACCACGACCTTGGTGGCCTCTACCTCCGGCAATGAGTGCTGAGTTATCTCCCGTTGGGAAGGAGACGGGACCACGATTGCACTTCTGAGATAAGAAATAGTATTATTCCATTAGTTGGGACTTGACATGATGGAGAGACGGTGGTAGGGCGTATAAAAACCTTGCCACGAGAAATTACTCTCTTTGCTTCATTCGCATAGATACATTACTTGTGAAGGGATGGTATTAAATATGTTAGAATACAAGGAGTAAATCCTCGAGATGTTTGCATCTTGAGAGAAGGTTCTTTTGAGAGAATCCCACATGCTTTTGGTGGTGTCAAGGAAAATAAAAGTTGAGGCAATCGACGATTCCAGACTATTGAGTTCATCCATGAGAGAACAACACAATCGTTTGTCTCCCAGTAAGAATATTTTTCAATATCGGCCGTATCAGGAGGATCATCATCAAGGTGTCTAGTTTTTTTGGAACCACAGAAAACATGGAAAGCATGACACCAAAGGATATAATTTGTGCCATTAAGTTTAATAGAAGTACCAAAGGTTGCAGTTTTGGGATCCACAATTGAGGAGGAGGCTCGAGGAGCCGCTTGAGAAGACATATTGGGACAACTTGGGAGAGGGTGCTGTGAAGGAGCAGCACCGTGAGAGAGCAACGCGCGGAAGGAAGACTTGGCACAGGGAAGCTCAGCTCGGGAGATGGCGCCGTGAAGGAGCAGCAGCGTGAGAGAACAGCGCGCGAAGGGAAGACTCGGCGCAGGGAAGCCTCGTCGATCGCACCCAGAGACGAAAGCGTGGAACAACATGTGACTCGTCTCATCGATCACGCCTGCTAACCGGCTAGCGGGACCGTCGAAGACTTTGCGTAGCGCAATATAAGACCGTATCAACACATGGTATTCATCATCTCAGTCGATGGTGCGCTACATCTTATGTTGCGCTACGCAGAGTCTTCGACGGTCCCGCTAGCCGGTTAGCAGGCGGGGGTCAAGGGGGCAAGCCCCCTTGCCAGGGGTGTAGGGGCGGAGCCCCTGGAGATTTTTTAGACCCTTTGGTTTGTGGGCCTGTGTCGCCCAATATTTTTTCTAATATAATGATTCTCTTGTATCTGTGAAAAACCATAATACATTACCAAATGACTTTTAAACATTGTATTCATGTATCTGACATTTGAATATTGATTTTAAGCATTTATTCATCAATTATGTATTATTGGAGTTATATCTACCCCCCCCCCCCCAAAATCGGTCGATATGCATTTTCATACCGGTCAGTACTGTGTGTCGGTATGGTACCGGTGGCCGGTGATCGAAATCAGTATTGGTACCGAGATATTAAACCATGGGTCAGGTACCATTTTTGGTATCGGTAGGTGCAGCTGCACCATGCAGTATGGTGCACTGTGCACCATAGTGTACTGTAGTAGTGTGGTACACCGTGCACCATATTGTACCATACAGGGTGGTACCGCCCGGTATGGGTGGTATATGCTCGACCGGTATTTATTAGTACACTCGGTACCAGCTAGTAGCGAGTGTACCGAATATTGGGAATGTGAATTTTGGTACATACCGCCCATACCGGGCGGTATGGTACGATTTTTTATACCTTGTGTCAACTATAATATGATAATTCATTTCTATCCTAGAAGATGGTGAACTAATTAGATGTATGTTTCATTTCCAGTTTTGAACAATCTTTTTGATGGCCATGTTAATTCTAATTTCTTATGAATTGTTATATCTGGATATGAGCAGAACATTGCACTTTTTAGCTTGCCTTTTAGGTGGGATTCTTTTCGCTTGTTTATTTTCTAAAACTTAAACTGTTGTTATTTTGTTTTCTTTCTTGGTTTTACTTCTTCTGTTCCTTCTAGTGTTTGAGCATAATATAGAGGACTAACATATTACTTACCCTAACATCATTATATTAACCATATAGAGGACTTTTTGCCCAACTATATTATCTGTAACACCACCCGACGATTCGTTCGTTCTTCACAAGGAACGCGTCAAGCTTTAGAGAAAGCAACTATTCCTAGTGGAAAGTCCTACTTGTATTGTGGTTCTCAAGTAAGATACAATGAAAATTTCTCATCTCTATTTCTTGCTTGTTATTTTTATGTTTTTTGTCAACTTGTATCCTGTAATTGTATTTATCTCAGGTTCAGTTGGTAATTGTGAAATGATAAAACAAAGAAAGTCTTGTCATTAACCTAACCTCAGTTTATAAATGAGGAGCAGTTTCAAGAGTCTAGAAAAATAAAATAACAAACCCCTATTTATATACATACCAATCTCCACATTTATCTCAACAATATTATTTCTACCATAATATTCTCAAATCTCAAGAGTAATAATTGTCCCCTTCTTTCGTTAGATGTAACTCATCTAACAATTAGGGGTTAGATGAATGGAACATACAGAAAAAAGAAGAGTTTGATTAGTGTCATATCCATACTGATTGCTCATATAGTCAACAAAATTCAACACTTATATTGTTTTACTTCTATTGCCCATTAAGCTTATGCTTTACCTTTTATGAATTGATCCTTCTGCTGTTACAACAATAGCAAGCTGTAAACTTCTAACTATTTGGGGGCGACTACATGAATCATTTTCTCACATTGAGTTATATGAAGGGCAATTAAATCAATTTATATTCTTTTTATTAGATATTCCTCAACTCTTCTTCCTCCCATTAGTTATAATCAATTTACATTATTTAACAATGTTATCTATAGGTTTCCTTCAAACATGCCCATACCATCTCAATCTATTTTCTCTCTCAAGTCTTATTTTTGTCTAATTGGAGCTACACAGGATTCTTGAGGGACAGTGATATTTTTATTCTACATTTTTCTAATAGTACCACTTGTTGATTTGAGCATTCTCATTTTTGCTACATGAACCATTTGTATATATTGCTTCTTAACTGCTCAACATTTTGATCCATAAAGCATCCTAATCTTGCAACTATCTTTTAAATTTTTCTTTCTAATCTGAAGGGAACATGACTTTCACACAAGACTTCTAAAGCCCCTTTCCATTTCAATTGATCCTTCTGCTATTAATATGTCAATATGGTTAGATGATTAGCTGTTTAAGCTATTATTTACTTTCATTTTTTTGAAAATTTCTGTAACCATCTGAATTATAACATGAACTTGGTTTTGCATCTGTGCTTTTTATTCAGGTGCAGTAAACAAAACAACAATATATTTCAGAATTATATTCATAAAATTTCCATGTCAGACACGTGACATTATATTTTTTGTCTATAGGATTTGAATTTGGCCTACCAAAGTCTGGTGACACTGTATTCTGAGTTCTTTGGGATTCCTCATATGTTTGCTATTGTCCAACTTCTTGGACCGAGATCATTACTTTGGATTATTAGAGCTTTGTTGGATCATATATCAACTAAGGTATGATTGAGCATATATATCAAGCCCTTTGTGATCTTTTTATCTGTTCATAACTTAGCTTTGCTAAGGTTCATATTGTTTTATGCAATCATGAATATTTGAATGGATGATTACGAGTCATTTCCCATCTTCAAATGCATTTAACTTTGCTTCAATGTAGTAGAAAAATAGTTTTTCAGCTTTTCTTCAATGCTGGCCATTGCATACACCACATGGAATTTCCATGTTTTGTCCAGTATTCAAATGAACTCTTAAGATTCAGATGATCGTCGAATTTGAGCAACACTTTCATCTGAATTGCTTAAACCTATTTAGCATACAAACGATTGATTTTTACTCCTGTTTGTGAGCTTCCTTTTGTTTTACTTCCTCACATTATCACACAAACATCCCCTTGGGGATGGTTGAATACTTGTTTAGTCCACTCTAGCTAGCAACTTGAAGTTCTAGATTTTGGATGAAAGTTGATGTTGAGCAACTTAGTTTCAATCAAATTGCAATCCTCTATTTAGAGTTCAAATGAACTAATGTTCAGCTTGTCACAAAGGAGTTTAAAAGAGAAATACTTAAAGGCTTAGTAAAAATGTCTGCGAGGAGCATAGAGATCCGGTGACAAGAGGGCTGTCAGCAGAAGCAACAAGATCTCGTACACGAGAAAAGGACGCGTAAGGCGCGTGCAGAGCCGGCTGGAGAAAAGGACGCGTAAGACGTGTGAAGAGCCGACTGGAGAAAAGAACGCATAAGGCGCGTGAAGAGTTGGCTGGAGAAAAGAATGGGTAAGGAGCATGAAGAGCCGGCTCGAGAATGAGACAATGTCACGGGATGAAGCTGCCAGAGGAAGGAAGCCTCCTCAACAGGAGGTGCTGTCCTCACGTGAAGAGAGGGAAGGGGAGGGCCTCGTCGTCTGTGCCCTTCCCTTCTCACGTAAAGAAGATGCGAGCGCTAGAAAGAGGAAGGTCCTCGTCGACCGAGTCAGGTATGCGACTAGATAGTGGCTGCAGTTGAAGATTTCGTGGACCGAGTCAGCAATTGAAGAAGCAGCAGCAATTGAAGAAGACGAGGCTTGTGACGCCTCGTCGTCTGCGCCCCACGGAAGCAAGAGAAGACGCGCAACGTAGAACCATGACACAAAAAGTAGGAGAGCTATGCTGCACATCGTACGAGGCATCGGCATAGAACAACGAAAAAAACAGAAAATATTTGTGGAAAAAAGAACTAGGTCTCTGATTCAGAGAGTCAACCGGGAGTGGCCGCCCGTCCCAAAAAAAAATCACAGCCGAGGAGACTCGGCGCAGGGAGGAGATGGGTGGTGCAGTAACAGGGAGAAAAGAAGAAAAAACCTAGGACTCAAATTTGAGAGGGGAGAAAACATTAAGATCTGATACCATGTTGAGTAGAACCCAAAATGTATATTATTAATGAGAAAAGATGCATATATATAGGCTTAGAACAGAATATGTTACACCATATGTATAACCTAAGCTAACATGTACTACCATACACAAATACCTATTACTATATCACTTAACACATAGGATAAAATGGATTTATATTCATTTTTTATTTAGTGGATGAATTAGAAGAAAATAGGATTAGAAGAATATAAAATTGATATTATATCTGATGTACATTCGATCAATTTTTTTATATCCAATACTCTCTGATTTAATATCCTATTGTATCCACTAAAGCAAATGAACCATATGTAACTAATTTCTTTCATGACTTTCCTTCATTCTCCTTTGCATTATTGGAGAAACATCACCTTGAATGATTGAATACATGGTATGTTCTCTGAGCATGCCAATTTATTTACTGTTATGCCCTTACTGGCTAAGGTTTATTTAGTGTCTTTAGTTGTCTTAATCAGAATCAATCATATCAAATTATTTTTTTTCTGAACTAAGCAATATCTGATGGCTTAAGTTCCTTTAAAATTCAACATTCTCTTAAGAATAAGTGGGTGATAATGAAGCTATTTATCTTCCAGTGCAAATAGCACTAGAAACTACAATGGTACTGTTTGGTTGGTTGCAAATAGGTTTCCACGATTTGTATTTGCACCATTAATTAGTTTTCTTGTTTGGTTAGCTGCAATTAGAGTAATAGCATCATTTACATTTTGCAAGCTGTAATTAGAGGCTGCAAGTTGGGCTACAACCAAAAAGCCCACAAAGTTTAATTGTAGCCTGCAAACTTAAAGACTTAGGGAGATTTAGGGTGTGCTTGTATGTTTTGGGGAGTCAGATGGATATTTTGGGAAATATTTTTTTTGATCTTGGAAAGCAATACTCGATTAAAGAGATTTAGGCATCATTTTGTCCCAATTGGGAAGGAGATTATCCGATCGGAAATACCTCCTATCAATCAGGAATACCTCCTACCGGATCTACCCTATTAGGAATATCTTTTACCCGATCAGGAACTTCTTTCAAAGCTGTGTTATTTTGGAATGGCGACTACAAAAGAAATAATTATATAATTTAAGTAAGTATTAGAAAATAATTTTCGTTTCTAGGTTCCATCTTCGCTAAGTCCTCTTAATAACTTCAAAACATAAATTGTATATAACGATTATCTCCCATTTGGATTCAATAAAAATATCTAAAAAACAAAAATCCTTAAGAATCAAAATCTAACTTTTGGAGTCTAGTACAAATTTTCGAAAAAAGAAAATTTTATAATATTTCGGGTCAAATATGGGTAGGCTAAAGGCTTCCAAAAAGTCTTTAAAAATATCTCATTATCTAGTTTTTACCTAAGGAACAAGTACCGGGATTTTTGGTGCCAAGAAAATGTCTAGGTCATATAGCCCTCCAAGGAGTTTCCTAGGCTTAGTGAATTTCAGGGCCTTTTCTAATTTTCCGGGTTTTCGTGTTTCTTGTGTTCGGGTTTGGTTTTTGGGTTTTTTTGCATCATCATGAAGATTTACAACACATTATAGACAACTTAAACCTAAACTCTATCTTCCAGAAGAATTCGAGCGCCGAAAGTGTTCTTGCCGATTTCTCTAATTTCTTCGATTGTTTCGATCGAGGACATCATGCGCTAACTAATATGGAATCTAAAAATAACTCTCCATGAAATCATTAGTTTCATGTTTGTTATCATCAAAATCGAGATTAAGACCAATGTTGAAAACCTTAGGCTAACAATGTCTCGAGATCAAGGAAGAAGGGGGCGGCGGCTCCTCTAGTTTCACCACGAAGCATGCGGCAAAGCCCCAAAATCTGAACCAATGATTCACGACGACAAAGCAATAATTCATTAACCTATTGCATGACTCCAATACTATAAAATCTGTACAAAAATCTGAGAAAACCCCTATCAAAGGGGCGGCGGAAAGATAAAGGAGATGGGGGAAAGATGGCTATTTCCACTCACCTTTTTGGATGAAACGAAGAGGAAGAAGAACCTAGAGACCTTCCTATGATCAAAGCCAACGAACTTGCAGATTCTGGTTTCCAATTGGCTCCCTCCCTACTCGGTGTCGCCCCTCTCCCTCTCCCCTATTGCCTCGGGTGGCGGGTCGCCCCTTAAGAGATTCGACTTATAAAATGTGTATCACTCGTTCTAACTCCGATTCGAGTTCCGATTGAACCGCTAGACTCGACTCGAGGTCCTCTATCATCCTAGCATGCTAAATTACAGAGAACTTATAAATATTTTTTTTTATAATTTTTTCTATAATTTTTTCCACGTCGATTGCTTACCCGGAATCAATCCCGAAATTTTTCGCCAACCCACGCTAACTCAAGCCTACGATCCCCTGCTGAACGACAAAATATAATTATTAAAATTTTGGTCATAACAATCCTCACCTTAAAGAAAATTAATCTCGAATTTTGAGGAGGAGAAAAAGAAACTCACATCTGCATCAAAGAGATATGGGTACTTTTCTCTCATGTCCCGCTCGACCTCCCAAGTGGCCTCCTGCCCCCAGTGGTGCTCCCAACGAACTTTCACCAAGGGAACCTCATTGGACTTCAGTTTCCTTATCTTACTTTCACCAAGGGCTTTTCTTCATAAGAAATGGCCAAATCGACCTCCACTACAGTAACTGAAAGGAATAGTGCCCTTGAGCCAATCACATATCGATGTGTTTAGGGACTATTCAAGGGTAATCAACTTAATGAGACAACTTTTTCATCATATGTTGCATCTTTATTCATAAAGATTGTGATGAACCCCATGAACCTAGGGAAATGATTTCGAGGCCATGATGAGATTATGCTAGTGAGACTTGGAATCTAGATGCACATGTTCTAAATGTTGTGATTCCGATTAGACTAGTGCACTTGGTACATGCCCTATACGATAGGGGGTAGCTAATCTCACTGTTATCTATGAGCCGTCATTAATGTGCAAGTGCAAGTGCTCATTACGGAATGAGTTCACTGAACGGACCTACACGAGGAACACATAATGGAATCCTCATATGAGTGTCGATAGATTGTTCCTCGCATAATAGTAGATGCAAGCAGTCATTGGACCTGAGGTTGTCATGGTTACCTTGTGAGTGTCGACCCATTGCTTTGGACTTATCCTTGTGTGGCCTTTAGTGTCATGTGCCGGATACCTCTAGGCATGGGAAAGCACCCATGGAGGTATGTGAGCAACCAATATGGAATCAGTTACTGCTAGTGAGAGTAGATAATGTCCTACGTGTCCCTGCAAGTGTCGACTCAAGAATCTCTAGCGAAAGTAGATATGAATGTCGCAATAGGGTCTCAGACATATCATTATTGAGATGACGACTTGGCAGGTAGAATACATATGAATCGGTATTAGGGTTTGACACTTCTTCTATACCGCAGCCGTATTCGGGACATTATGACAGAGGGACTTTGTTGCACGGTAACTAATCACCAAAGGGTGTTCGATCCCTGTACATTGAACCTCCCACTATCCGGGTAGTCATGACACGTTGCTAGACATCAATCTTGACTTGTAAGTGGAGTCTCTCACAACCACACTAAATGGGTTTAGTGGTGGCTCGTAAGATTCGAATAGAAGTCGTTTTATCGGATCCGACTCTCCATTATTCACAACTCACTACTCGCTTAGTATGGGGCCCAATGGGTCACACACAATAGGCTAACCTTGTAATGGACCTTATGAGATAAAGTTCGAATGCGGCCGTATATGTCTACTAGCATGGACATGTTGCAACTCGATCATGGATCTCGTTTACGAACATGATAGGAAAGATGTTTCCTACAGGAACGAATGCGCGAGGAACGAGTTCCTCGGTAAGCCTAAATTGTTGGGCATCCCTGAATTGTAGGGATCTGCACATGATAATATTTCATGTAGTTGATTAAATTTAATTATAAATTAAATATTTAATCAACTACTTGACCGGGAATGTACTTAATTATGATTTAATTACAATTTGCTTTTGAATCAAATATACATGGTGGTAAAATTAGTTTCTAACCATGAGCCTAACCAATTAATTGGGAATTAATTTATTTGGATAAATACTAATAAATAAGAATTTGATTTATGGAGATAAATCATAAAATTAATAGATATGTGATTTTTGAGGATAAATCATAATTCTATTAATTAATAGGGAATTGAATTATTTAGATAAACCTCTTTCCTATTGTTTAGGGGATTGGTTTATTTAGAAAACCGGTTTTCGTTTTCGGGGGTTTTTGAGTCATTTTCTTGGCTCCATGATTCATCTGATAAATCGAGATGGAAGCCTACCGTTCATATTGATTTTGGACAGAATATAAACATAAAAATCCCGTGGGTTCATGGTTGAACAGCCTCGAGAATCGAAAAATTCAGCATGTGTTGTTTGAACCGTTTTGGGTGGAAACGTGATTGGATTTGCGCGTTTATGGATTCTGTTTATTCCTTTCCTTTTCTTAATAGTTAAGAAGCATGAAAGGACGATTATGGATGAGCCATATGTGCTTGTGACTGTGCGTAAAATGTGGTTGTAATGATTGCTTGTAAATTTATGAAATTTCAACATTGCAATTTTTAAATAGGGCCTGCGTGCCCCAGCCATTCTCTTGAGAATTCTGATTGTAATTCACTTCTCCCTCTCCTTAAACCTTTCCCCAAGGGTTGTTTGGGGTCTTCTTCTTTTAGATTTGTAAAATTAGAAGTTTAGGGGCAGATTCATGATGAGCACGCTTGCTGCCCCGTTTTGGTGCGCATGCTGAGAGGAGGTGTTCGACGTCATGTTGATAATGACTTGAACCCCGAGAAGGCACTGATGGAACCAACAACCTACAAGGTGGTTTTGGGCAGCGCCTTGGCGAGGTGGAGCTCCCTAAAAACCCTCGGATGATGGCTTTGGTTCGCCCGGTGGCTCGGGTGGAACCCTTAGAACATCCATAATCATCCTTATTTACTTTATGCTTTTATTTATTGCTTTTGCTTCAATTATTGATAGCTTAGATAATTATAATTGCATGAAGAAACCCTCCAATAATTGAGTTTGAATGGTTAAGATATTAAGAATATCGGTCACGCCTTCCATATTTATGAGGGACAAGTGTGTCTATTTTCACAACGGGTTTGTTGTGCATACACAAGGCCTTTTGTGCTAATAGACACGTTGCACCTCATATGGCACATATTCCTTTTGTGTCTTTGCTACTAGGTTGAACATGACTTACCTTGTTGAGCTACACTCAAGGGTGGTTGTTTTCTCGGTAGGGCATACGAACAATGGGTCCGACTCAACTAGGGCTCCTTGGTTTGTTGTGCACACAAAAGGCCTTGGTTACCCAAGAGGCAAAAACATATGGAAGTCACATAGTGATGTGATCGGTAAATAGTTACCTCCCCGTGGACCTATTAGGGTTTGTTGTGTTACATGCGAGACCTGAGTAGGAGAAGTGAGGTTCCATTTTTCCTCTACAAGTAGGCCAAATGGTACTCTTCATCGTTTAAGAATCGAGACAGACGAGAACCCAAAGCACGACCAGGGTAACCAAAGATATTTAAACAACCATCTGATGGTTGAGCTCCCCCGTCGTCGTCCCGTGGAAGATGATTAAGTCTTGTCTTGATGGTTGATTCAAAATACAATGAGCAGAATGTTGAAATTTCTTGAATTATATATGCTTATGATATGGAACATTCAACTACGGCGATGTTCTTTACTTTTTTCTTCAGACGATTCATGTATCTTTCAAATAAGTACATCCATCGGTATTAAATGGGGCCACCAACTCGTGCCTCGTATGCCAAGTGTATTGGTAGCTACTCCATCGAGTCAATAAATGCAGGAGGAAAAAATTGCTCCAGCTTGCATATGATTTCAACAATATTATTTTCAAGTGCTGACATATCTTCGACTCGAAGTACATTTGCACAAATGTTTCTGAAAAACATACTTAATTCTGTCAACGAACCCCAAATCTTATCATGTAGATGATCTCGAAATGCGACTGGAAGCAATCTCTGCATGAATACATAACAATCGTGGCTATTCATCCCTGATATTTTGCATTCATCGACGTTTACACATTGAGATAAGTTTGAGGCATATCCATCGGGTAATCTGAGTTCTTTGAACCATTGATACACATCTTTCATCTATTGTTTATTTAACACATATGGTGCCTTTGGCTTATGAAGTCGTTCGTTGACCTCTTGCAACTCTAACTCAGGTCTCTTACAAAGTATTTTTACATCATGTCGGGCCTTCACATTATCTTTAGTTTTGCCGGAAATATCCATCACTGTGTTAAAAATATTATCAAACACATTTTTTTCAATGTGCATGACGTCCAAATTATGCCAAATCAGTAATGAACTCCAATACGACAATTCCCAAAAGATACTTTTGTCACCCAGTTATGTGTTTGACCAAAGCTTGAAATTCTTACATTTCGACCAAAAGTAATTTCTGAAAGCAATTGAACACGTGCTAACATCTGTTCGCCACACAACATCGGTGGTGGCTCATCTCTTTGGACTCTACCCTTGATAGATTTGTCACGATTTCTTCGATACTGATGGTTAGATGGTAGGAACCGGCGATGACAATCAAAGAATGAAATTTTTTGACCATTCTCAAGACTGAAGGATTTTGAGTGTTCCATGCAATACAGGCAAGAGAGTCGCCCATGCGTGCTCCAATCAGACAACATGCCATAGGCCGGGAAATCATTGATAGTCCATAATATAGCAACTCGTAAAGTGAAGTTTTGATTCCAGTGACAATCATAAGTGACAAATCCCTCAGCCCACAATGTTTTGAGTTCATCAATTAGGTGACAATCATAAGTGTCAATTTCTTTGCGAGGACCCCTAGGACCTGAAATAATCATCGAAAGATAGATAAATTCATCTTTCATACATATTGAGGGCGGCAAATTATAAACTATTAATAGAACTGGCCATACTGAATACGAAGTTGCCGAATTACCAAATGGATTAAAACCATCTGTGCACAATCCCAACCTTATTGCATGCCAACTTATTGCATGAAAATACCGAAGCATCTTAAAGGGGATATTTTTTTGTCGGACCGATTTCTTCTCCTTGTAACGAGGATGTTCACATACCGGGCATTGCTCTAACTGTGCATTTTTTTATAATATAAGATGCAGTTATTTGGGCACGCATGTATCTTTTCGTACCCAAGCCCTAATTTCCTCATGTGCATTTTCGTACCCAAGCCGGATACTGGCCACCAAAAAGAAGGCTCTGCTCATTTTGAGCCTTCGCCAGTCAGTGACCGGTTGATGGTCGGTCGACCGACCGTTGACCGCCCTTCGATCGCCCATCGATCGGCCCCATGAAAACAACCCAATTTTGGCTGATTTTTTGCTCGTTGTTCGTTTTCGGGTTTCATCTTCCTTAAGTCTTATATAGCATTTCATAACTTTAAAACACAATTGTTTTATAAGGATTACCCCGCATTTGGATTCAATAAAAATATCTAGAAAATCAAAATCCATAAGAATCAAAATCTAACTTTTCAGGTCTAGTACAAATTTCCGAGAACCGAAAATTTCATAATCTCACGGGTCAAATATGAATCGGTCAAAGGCTTCCAAAAATTCCTTAAAAGTATGTCGTTAACTAGTTTTTACCTAAGGAACAATTTTCGGGACTTTTGGTGCCAAGAAAATGTCTAGGTCATAAAGCCCTCCAAGGAGCTCCCTAGGCTTTGTGAATTTCAAGGTTGTTTTATGTTTCTTTGGGTTTTCATATTTTGGGGTTCGAGTTTTAGTTTTGGGGTTTATTTGCATCATAATAAGGATTTACAACACATGCTAGACACCCTAAATCTAAACTCTATCTTCCTGAAGAATCCCGAGCGACAATGACTGTCCTTGCCGATTTATCAGATTTCTTTAATTTTTCCGATTGGGGACATCATGCGCTAACCGATATGGAACCTAAAAATAATTAATTCTCCATGAAAACATTAGTTCCATGTTTGTTATTATCAAAACTGTTTGCCATACTTCTGGGCTATGTTGAGTTTTGTTATTTCTTCTCTGATTTTGGCGAGCTCTTGCTCTTCTTCGATGAGATCAAGGTTGGCGTGTCGGATTTCTGAGTTGCTTTGTTCATCGAAGGTGATCTTGTGGAGACTGGGCTCTGCGATCTCAACAAGTATCATGTCCTCTATTGCATAGATGAGTCGGAAAGGGGTCTCCGAAGTGGAGGATTTGTTGTGTTGTATCTCTAGAGTACTTCAAGTAGTTCTTCGACCTAGTGTCCCTTGACCCGATCTTGTTTCTTTTTCAGTCATGTCAGAATGACCTTGGTGGTTGCTTCAGCCAGATCGATTGTCCATGGGTGTTTTACGTATGGAAAGAGTTGACAGGTGCCAAGGTCCAAGCATAAGTCTCGAATCCGCCGACCCGTGAACTATGTCCCATTGTCACTGACGAGTTCGCGTGGTATTTCATACCTGCAAATGATGTTTTTCCAAACAAATTTTTGGACTTTGTCATTCACAATTGAGGATAGGGCTTCAACCTTTATCCATTTGGTAAAGTAGTCGATCGCTATGACTAGAAACTTAATTTGCCCTGGTGCTAGGGAAAATGGGCCGAGGTGGTCGATGCCCCACTTGTGAAACAACCAACTAGTGTCCGAGCTATGAAGTGGCTCAAGGTGTAGTTGTGAAACCTCAGAGAGTCTGTCGCATTTGTCACATTTTTTGACGTAGAAACTGCAATCCAATTTCATGTTTGGCCAGAAGTAACCAGCCCGAAGGATTTTGGCAGTATGGGACCACCCTCCGATATGTATACCGCATATGCCATCGTGGATGAAAGAAACAGTGCCCTTGAGCCAATCACATACTGATGTGTAGGGAACTATTTTTGGTTAATGAATAATATGAGACAACTTTTCATCATATGCTGCATATATATTTTGTATATATTAGATTGTCATGAACCCCATGAACCCGGGCAATTGATTCCAAGGCCATGATGAGATCATGCCAGTGAAACTTGGAATCCAGATGCCCTTGTTCTAAATGTTACTAGTCGTAGGATCACCGATTAGGGGATTGGTGATTTCGGATAGACTAGTGCACTTGGTACATGCCTTATACGATAAGGGGTAGTTGACCTAACAATTACCTACGAGCCATCATTTAATGTACAAGTGAAGGTGCTCATTAGGGAATAAGTTCACTGAATGGACCTACACGAAGAACACATAATATAATCCTTACTTGAGTGTCGATAGGATGTTCCTCGGGTGATAGTAGGTGCAAGCAATCCTTGGACCTGAGGTTGTCATGGATATCTTGTGAGTGTTGACCCATTGCTTTGGACTTATTCTTACGTGGCCTTCAGTGTCATGTATCAGATATCTCTCGGCATGGGAAAGCACCCATGGAGGTATGTGAGGAACCAATATGGAATCAGTTGTTGGCCTAAGGTTTCAACCTTGGTCATCATCTTGATTTTGATGATAACAAACTTAATCTAATGAGTTTATCAAGTGTTTGATCTCAGGTTGAGGTTACGATATGCACGCGAAGTTCGTTCGGAGAAAAACAAGAATCGACAAAAATGGCTCCGTCATAGATCGAGTAGAAAATCTAGAGTTAGAAATAGAATTCATGTAATATGTCTTTAGGTATGTATCCCAAACCTAATTGTAATATTATTCAAGTCAAGACTTGGTAATGAAACCCAGAAGCAAAGCGCGCAAGAAGAAAACTCGGAGAAATAGTCTCAACCCATGTTCGGTTGACCGGCCGGTCGACCGAATGTAGCCAAAAATTGGCAGTAGCCAATTCGGTCAACCGATTGGTCGATCAAATGTGGTGAAAAAATTGTAGTAGCCAATTTGATCAACCAGTCGATCGACCAAAGTGCGCCCAAAAGTGGCAGATTACAACGGTCGCTTGGGCGGTCAATTAGTCGGTCGATCGACGATCGATCGGCAAGCGACCGGGCGTCCCAACGGGCAAAAAAATGCCTGTTGGGTGGAGCTGCCGAATGAGGGGTTATAAATACCCCTCACCAGCCCTCTAAGATCCTCTTAACCATTCATTGAAGATCTCCTATAGTATTTTTGAGCCTTCCCAAGTGGATTTCATCGCGCAAGCTTCGACGATCGTTCATCTACTCGAAGCAATCTTTCCACCTCATCTCTGGCTTCTCTTCGAGCTCTACATCTTGATGAGTTGGAGGCTTTAGAGGCTTTGCAATGGAGCTCACTTGTGTGGTTTAATTCTTAGCTCCTTTGTTGTTATTTTTCTTGTTGTTAAACTAGGTTTCCATTGTTAGCTTCCTAGGTGTGCTAGGTTAAACAACTTAGGCTTTCCTTTGTAGAATTGTGTTTTGCCTAAGTGAATGGGTGTGAGGCATTCTCAAAGGGTTGAGAAGCGAGTCCTCGGTTGTATTCAAAGGGAAACACATTATCTATAGTAGGCGGTGTTGGCCGAACCACTATAATCTCTTATTTTTGCATTGTCTTGTTTGATTGTTTATAATTGCTTTTCATAATTGCCAACGAATATCATTTAGTCGCACTTAGTTTCGGTTGAAGTTTGAATTGATTTAAAACAAATTGAATTGAAGGTAAAATTAACTCAACACTATTTAACCCCCCCTTCTAGTGTGGGTATTCACTCCACATCAGTTACTTCTACTAAGAGGAGATATTATCCTATGTGTCCTTGCAAGTGTCGACTCAGGAATCTCTAGCCAGAGTAGATATGAGTGTCGAAAAAAGGTTTTTTGAGATGTCATTATTGAGACAATGACTTGGCAGACATAATATATATGAATCGGTATTAGGATATTGAAAGGAATAGGGCCCTTGAGCCAATTACATGTTGATGTGCTTAGAGGCTATTCAAGGGTAACAAACTTAATAAGGCAATTTTTTCATCATACGTTGCATCTTTACTCATAAAGATGGTGATGAACCCCATGAACCCGGGAAAATGATTCCGAAGCCATGATGAGATCATGCTAGTGAGACATGGAATCGAGATGCCCATGTTCTAAATGTTCCTAGTCGTATGATCACCTATTAGGGGATTGGTGATACCGGATAGACTAGTGCACTTGGTACATGCCCTATATGATAAGGGGTAGCTGATCTCACAGTTACCTATGAACCGTCATTAATGTACAAGTGCAGGTGCTCATTAGGGAATGAGTTCACTGAAAGGACCTGCACGAGGAACACAAAATGAAATCGTTACATGAGTGTCAATAGGATGTTCCTCGGGTGATAGTAGGTGCAAGCAGTCCTTTGACCTAAGGTTATTATGGTTACCTTGTGAGTGATGACCCATTGCTTTGGTTCTATCCCTACGTGGCACTCAATGTCATGTGCCGGGTATTACTAGGCATGGAGAAACATTCATGGAGGTAGGTGAGCAACCAACATGGAATCGATAACTGCTAGTAAGAGGAGATAATGTCCAATGTGTCCCACAAGTGTCGACTCAGAAATCTCTGGCCAAAGTAGACATGAAAGTCAGGAAGATGTTTCTGACATTTCATTATTGAGACGACATCTTGGTGGGTGGAATACATATGAATTGGTATTAGGGCTTGACACTTCTTCCATACCCTAGCTGACTTTGGGACATTATAATTGAGGGATTTAGTTGCACGTACGGTAACTAATCACCGAAGGGCGTTCAATCCTTGTAGATTGAACCTCGCACTATCTGGGTAGTCATCACAGGTTGCTAGACGTCAATCTTGACTTGTGAGTGGAGTCCCTCACGACCACACTAAAGGGGTTTAGTGGAGGCTCGTAAGATTTGAATAGAAGTCGTTCTATCAGATCTGACTCTCCTTTATGCACAACTCACTGTTGGCTTAGTGTGGGGCCTAATGGGTCACACACAACAAGCTAATCTCGTAACAGGCTTTATGAGATAGAGTCTAAATGCGGCACTACATGTCTACTAGCATGCGCATGCTGCAACTTGATCACGGATCTCGTTTACGGACATGATAGGAAAGATATTTGCTATAGGAACGAATGCGCCAGGAAAAAGTTCCTTGGTAACCCTAAATTGTAGGGTATCCCTAAACAGTAGGGTTTGACACATGATAATATTTTATGTAGTTGATTAAATTTAATTATGAATTAAATATTTAATCTACAACCTGACCAGAAATGTATTTAATTATGAATTAAAAATAATTTGATTTTGAATCAAATATACATGGTGGGAAAATTAGTTTCTAACCATGAGCCTAACCAATTAATTCGGAATTATTATTTTTGGATAAATCCTAATTAATAAGAATTTAATTTATGGAGATAAATCATAAAATTAATAGATATATGATTTATGAGGAAAAATCATAATTCTATTAATTAATAGAAAATCAAACTATTTAGACAAACCTCTTTCCTACTGTTTAGGGTTTTGATTTATTTAGATAATTATCATTCTTGTTTATAGGCTCTTAATTAATGGACATAAATTAAAGTTTATATTTAATTGGATTTAAATTTTTAATTAATTATGAAGGCAATAAAATATACATTATTTTTGCAGGCAAACTTTGGAATTTTGAATTCCAGGGATAGAGTTTTTAAGGGGCCATGTCTACTCTTGTAGTCGCCGCCCCCTTCTCTATATATAGTGGCCGAACAGCCCATAGGGAGGGGTTGGTTAATTAGTTCTTCATTTTCTAGGTGAAGATTATGGACTTGATTCTTTACAGGCTTCTTGAAGATAAAGGATCCATAGAACTCCTCCACCTCTCCATTGGTGGTCGGCCATCTGCATCCTCCATCCCCAGTTTTCGCGAAGCCAAATTGAAGGAGTTCACTTCTTCGGTGTGCCGCAATCTTCATCTTCTTGGAGGAGTCCAAGAGGAAAGCGAGGTATCTTCATCTCTTATCTTCCGTTCCGATGTTTTCTCATCCTCTCTCCTTCCCTCTTTGGTGCCTGATTCTTGGTGGAAGGGTCGGCCTTGCCTCGGTGGATTTCGGGATTGAGAGAGCTTCTCCGTTTAGACACAACGAGCCCCAGTGTTCGATGCCCCTATTGTTGCGAGGTGCTTGGTGTGGATTATCGTTGGAGTACGTGCACGTGTGCGTCTCAAGACGGGGATAAAATCAGCCATACCCACTGCGGTTTGAGGTATATCTTCTCCTTCTTCTCCGATGTTGAATTCCTTAATATTGCTAAAGTAGATCACTATTTTCGGGATGGTTTGAAATTTTTAAATTGTTATTTCCGCTGCATTTCTCATTCATCCCAACAAAGGTATAAGAGCCACCTTTAGCAAATTTTTGGAATTTTTGTTTTGCATTTTTGTCACGTTTACGAACCGTTCGCTCCGTAAACGTCATGCTGCCCGATTTTGGTTTTCGGGGTTTTTTGAGTCGCTTTCTTGGCTCCACGGCTCATGCGATGAATCAAGGTGGAAAACTACTGTCCATATTGATTTTGGAAAGAATTTAAACTCAAATATCCTATGGGTTCATGGTTGAACAACACCGAGAACCGAAAAATTCAGCATGTGTTGTTTGAATTATTTTGGGTGGAAACGTGATCGGATTAGTGTGATTTCAGATTCTGTTTTTTTCTTTCTTTTACATATATGATGTGATACATGAAAGGATGATTATGGATGAGACCTATGTGCATGTGACTGTGTGTAAAACGTAGTTGTGATGATTGCTTGTAAACTTATGAAATTTCAGCATTGTAATTTTTAAATAGGGCCTGCGTACCCCTGCCTTTCTCTTGAGAATTATGATTGTAATTCACTTCTCCCTCTCCTTAAACCTTTCCCCAAGGGTTGTTTAGGGTCTTCTTTTTTTTTTGTTTGTAAAATTAGAAGTTTAGGGGCAGATTCGCGACGAGCACGCTTGCTGCCCCGTTTTGGTGCGTGCACAGAGACGAAGCTCCCTAAAATCCCTAGGATGATGGCCTTGGTTCGCCCGGTGGCTCGGGTGAAACCCTTAGAACATCCATAATCATCCTTATTTACTTTATGCTTTTATTTGTTTCTCTTGCTTGAATTGTTGATTTCTTAGATAAATTATAATTGCATGAAGAAACCCTCCAATAATATTGAGTCCGAATGGCTACGATATTAAGAATATCGGTCACACCTTCCATCATTATGAGGGACAAGTGTGTCTATTGTCACAACGGGTTTGTTGTGCACACATAAGGCCTTTCGTGCTAATAGACACGTTGCTCCTCATGTGGCACATATCCCTTTTGTGTCTCTGCTACCGGCTTGAACATGACTTACCTTGTTGAGCTACACTCAAGGGTGGTTGTTTTCTCGCTAGGGCATACGATCGATGGGTCCATTCAACTAGGGCTCCTTGGTTTGTTGTGAACACACAATGCCTTGGTTGCCTTAGAGGCAAAAACTTATGGAAGTCACATGGTGATGTGATCGGTAAAGAGTTACCTACCCATGGACTTATTAGGGTTTGTCGTGTTACATGCAAGACCCGACTAGGAGAAGTGGGCAACATGATTAATTAAAAAACTGGACCATCCTCATTTATGAGAATCTGCCTTACATTCTTGATTCTTTGGGACCGTCGCCACCCCTTGGGGAAGGGGATTACACTATTGAGAAGCTGCAAGAAATTTGGAGTGAAGATAGCACCACTGTTTAATGCATAATGCTGGTATCTATGTCCAATGAGTTGCAAAAGTAGCATGAACATTTGGATACCGAAGCTATCCTTGATCACCTCAAGTTGTTGTATGGTGAGTATATGAGGACAGCTAGGTACAAGCTATCTAAACAACTATTCCGTGCCAAAATGGAGGATAACACTCTTGTTGGGACCCATGTCCTCAAACAGATCAATTTGATTGAGGAGTTAGAGAGGTTGGGGTTCTCCATGAACAGGGAACTAAGTGGGGACTTAGTAGTCCAATCCCTCCCGAATTCGCTTTCACAGTTTGTTGACAACTCCCACATAAACAAGCAGGACATTATTGGCCTAAGGTTTCCAACCTTGGTCTTAATCTCGGTTTTGATGATAACAAATATGAAACTAATGTTTCATTGAGAAATACGTCCAGGTTCTAAGTCGATTAATGCTAGTCGTCCCCGATCAGAAAAATTAGAAAAATCAGAAAAATTGACAAGGGCAATTGTCGATGCTTGGATTTCTTCTGGAAGATAGAGTTTAGGTTTAGGGTGTCTAGATAAATTGTAAATCCTCATGATGATGCAATGAAACCCAAAAACCAAAGCCGAACCCCAAAATAGAAAAACCCACAAAATTAGAAAATACCTTGATATTCACCAAGCCTAGGGAGCTCCTTGGAGGGCTATATGACGTAGACATTTTCTTGGCACCAAAAGTCCCAGTAATTGTTCCTTAGGAAAAAAATAGATAACGAGGTATTTTTAAGGAATTGTTGGAAGCCTTTAGCTTTCCCATATTTGACCCGGGAGATTATAAAAATTTTATTTTTCGGAAATTTGTACTAGACCTCAAAAATTAGATTTTATTCTTAAGGATTTTGACTTTTTAGATATTTTTATTGAATCCAAATGGGGGGTAATCCTTATATAACATTTCTATAAGAGGACCTAGAGAAGACCGAACCCAGAAAACGAAGAAACGAGTAGAAAAATTAGCCAAACCAAGTAGTCTGCCCAATTTCGGTCGACCAGTCGGTCGACCGAATGTTGCCAAAAATTGGCAGTAGGCATGCGGTCGCTTGGTCGGTCGACCGACGATCGATCGAACGATGAAAATGACTAGTTTTCCAGCCGTTGAGTTGGCTATTTCTTGCCAACTCTTCATGACTTATAAATAGAAGCCAAGAGAGCCTTCCTCAGGTGTTGTTGAGCCTATTGAGACACTCCTTACACCATCTAAGCTTTGATGGATCCATCATATTCAAAAACCCTAGCCTTAAACCTTCTTTCTTGAGTTTGCCTTCAAGCTTCATTTGATTCATCATCAAGGCATCTGAACGGACATTAGGGAATGAGTTCACTGAACGGGCCTGCATGAGTAACACAAAATGGAATTCTTAAATGAGTGTCAATAGGATGTTCCTCGGGTGATAGTAGGTGCAAGCAGTCCTGGGACCTGAGTTTGTCATAGTTATCTTGTGAGTGACGACCCATTGCTTTGGTTCTATCCCTACGTGGCCCTCAGCGTCACGTACTGGGTACTAGGTGAGCAACCAACATGTAATCGGTTACTCCTAGTGAGGGGAGATAAAGTCTTATGTGTCCTTGTAAGTGTCGACTCGGGAATCTCTGGCCAGAGTAGACATGAAAGTCAATAAGATGTTTCTTACGTTTCATTATTGAGACGACATCTTGGCGGGTGGAATACATATGAATCAGTATTAGGGTTTGACACTTCTACCATACCCTAGCCGACTTCGGGACATTGTTACTAGGGGATTTAGTTGCATAGTAACTAATCACCCAAGGGCGTTTGATCCCTGTATATTGAACCTCATACTATCGAGGTAGTCATGACACGACGGTAGATGTCAACCTTGACTTGTGAGTCGAGTCTCTCATGCCCACACTAAAGGGGTTTAGTGGAGGCTCATAAGATTCCAATAGAAGTCGTTCTATCAGATCCGACTCTCCGTTATGCATAACTCACTGCTGGCTTAGTGTGGGGCCAATGGGTCACACACAACAGGCTAATCTCGTAACGGGCTTTATGAGATAGAGTCCAAATGCAGCATTATATGTCTACTAGCATGGACATGCTTCAACTCGATCACGGATCTCGTTTACGGACATAAAAGGAAATGTGTTTCCTATAGGAACGAATGCGCGAGGAAGGAGTTCCTCGGTAACCCTAATTTGTGGGGCATCCCTCAATTGTAGGGATTGTCACATAATAATATTTTATGTTGTTGATTTAAATTAATTATGAATTAAATATTTAATTAACCATTTGACGGGGATTGTATTTAATTAGGAATTAAATATAATTTGATTTTGAATCAAATATACATGGCGGGAAAATTAGTCTCTAACCATGAGCCTAACCAATTAATTAGGAATTAATTTATTTGGATAAATCCTAATTAATAGGAATTTGTTTTATGGAGATAAATCATAAAATTAATAGATATATGATTTATGAGGATAAATCACAATTCTTTTAAGTAATAGGAATTCAAATTTTTAGGGGGCCGGGTCTACTCTTGTAGCCGCCCATGCCCTCTGTAAATAGGTGGCCTAACCTCCTTCTAGTGGGTTAAGCAAATTGGTTATTCATCTTGGAGAAGATTAAGGTTTGGATTCTTGAGAGGATTCTTGAAGAGAAAGGCTCCCATGAACTCCTCTTCATCTCCATGGGTGGGTGGCCATCAAGATCCTCCATCCTGGGTTTTGCGAACCCAAATCAAAGCTGTTTTCTTCTTGGGTGTACCGCCTACTTCACCTTCTTGAAGGAGTCCAAGAAGGACATCGAGGTAATCCTTCATCTACCTTCTCATTCCGTTGTTTTCTCATCCCCTTTTCCTCCCTTTTGGTCTCGGTTCTTGGTGGAAGGGTCGGCTTCACCTTGGTGCGTTTTGGGGTTGAGATTGCCTCTCCGTTGAGCCACAACGAGTCCCGATGTTCGATGCCCCTTTGTTGCGAGGAACTTGTTGTGGACTTTCCTTGGATGACGTGCGCGTGTTCATCTTGGAACAGGGATAGGAGCAGCCATACCATCCATAGTATAAGGTATATCTTCTCCTTCTACTCGTAGATTGAATTCAATTGCTAAAGTTGATCGCTGTTTTTGGGATAGTTTGAATTTTCTAAATTGCTATTTCAGCTGCATTTTTTATTCCTATCCCAACAGTGGTATCAGAGCCACCTTTAGCAATTTTTTCGGAATTTGTATTGCGCATTATTGTTGCGTTTACGAACCGTTCGCTCCCTAAATGTCAGGCTGCCTGGTTTTTGTTTTCGGGGGTTCTTGAGTCACTCTCTTGGCTCCACGGTTCGTGCGATGAATCAGGATGGTAGCCTACTGTCCAAACTTGTCTTGGACAGATTTCGAACTCAAGAGCCCAATGGGTTCATGGTAGAACAGCCCCGTAAACTGAAATTTTTAAATATATTGTTTGGACCATTTTGGGTGAAAACGTAACCTGATTAGCGTGTTTTTGAATTCGACTTTTTCCTTTCCTTTTCTTAATTGTTAAGATGCACGAAAGGATGATTATGGATGAGCCCTATGTGCATGTGATTGTGTGTAAAACGCGATTGTGTTGATTGCTTGTAAATTTTTGAAATTTCAGCATTATAACATTTAAATATGGCTTGCGTACCCCTGCGTTCCTCTTGAGAATTCTGATTGTATTCTTTTTCTCCCTCTCCTTAAACCTTTTCCCAAGGGTTGTTTTGGGTCTTCTTCTTTTAATTTTTGTAAAATTGGATGTTTAGGGGCAGATTCGCGATGAGCACGCTTGCTGCCCCATTTTGGTGCGCATGCGGAGAGGAGGTGCTCGGCGCCATGTTGATGATGACTAGAACACCGGGAAGGCACTGATGGAACCGGAAAACTACGAGATGGTTTTGGGCAGCCCCTTGGCGAGATGGAGCTCCTTAAAAACCCTAGGATGATGGCCTTTGTTCGCCCGGTGTCTCGGGTGGAACGCTTAGAACATCCGTAATCATCGTTATTTAGTTTATGCTTTTATTTACTGCTTTTGTTTCAATTGTTGATAGCTTAGATAATTATAATTGCATGAAGAAACCCTCCAATAATATTGAGTCCAAATGGCTAAGATATTAAGAATATTGGTCACGCCTTCCATCGTTATGAGGTACAAGTGTGTCTATTGTCACAACGGTTTGGTTGTGCAAACACAGGGCCTTTTGTGCTAATAGACACGTTGCATCTCATATGGCAGATACCCTTGTGTCTCTACTACTAGCTTGAATGTGACTTACCTTGTTGAGCAAACTCAAGGGTGGTTGTTTTCTCTCTAGGGTATACGAACGATGGGTTCAACTCAACTAGGGCTCCTTGGTTTGTTGTGTAAACAAAAGGCCATGGTAACCCTAGAGGCAAAACTTGGTGGAAGTCACATAACGATGTGATTGGTAAAGAGTTACCTACCCATCGACCTATCAGGGTTTTGTCGTGTTAAATACGAGACCATAGTAGGAAAAGTGGGGTTCCATCTTCCCCTAAGGAAGTCAACCAAAGAGGGCTTCCCTCTTCCCAACAGGTGGGTCATTTGGGAACCACAAAAATTAGTAGGAGCCATGATTAATCAAAAGACTTTAATAATCATGCATATAAGATATCTGCTCTTTTATGTCTTCTCTTTTCAGTGTATCATATTTTACATGTTATCTTCACCATTGTTGCATTGCATTCTTGATGCTAATAAATTAAGTGGAAAAAATTACATCGATTAGTTGCAAAACCCGAGGATTGTCTTCAATCGGGAGAGACTTTCTTATATTCTTGACAATAGGCCACCGGATACCCCTTCCCAAAGGGCTACCGAGGAAGTGAGAGCCACTTACAAGAAGTGGCAAGATGACAGCACTACTGTTCAATGCATTATGCTCGCCTCTATGTCCGATGTGTTGCAACGACAACATGAAAAGATGGATGCTAGGGCCATCCTCTCTCACCTTAAGGAGTTGTATGGTGAAGAGAGCCGAACTGCTACGTTTGAGCTGTCAAAGCAACTCATCCAGGCCATGATGATGGGAGGGACCCCTGTTGAAACCCATGCCCTCAAACTAATCGATTTGATTGAGAGGTTAGAGAAATTAGGCGTAAGCATTGCTAAGGGGCTAAGTCAGCACTTAGCACTCCAATCCCTCCAGGATTCGTTTTCAGAGTTTGATGATAACTTCCACATAAACAAGCTGGTCGACTCGCTTCCCGAAGACTACTGAGTCCCACCTTATGAAGGATAAGGACATAGTCTCATTAGTGGGAGATGCCTTTGAGGCAAAGTTACACTCTGTTAAGAACAAAGTGAAAAATAAAGCTGTGAAACCTTTGATTAATATCAAGAAGAAAGGGAAAGTTGTTCCCAATGGCACCTACTACCATTATGCTAAATATGGCCACTAGAAGCGCAACTGCAAGTAGTATTTTGCAAAGATGAAACTGAAGATTGTTTTTAAAACCGTCGCTTCAGGTGCGTACGTTATAAGAATAGTTTGTCATTATCTCTACCGAGTATTTGATACCAATCTTCATCTACAAGATGTTGTAGGATAAAAGAAAAAGTAGAAGACTAGACAAAAGGCAACTACAACCTTCGGGTAGGTAATGACGCAAGAGTTGTAGCTTTAGCTATAGTAACCTATTCTATATGTCTTCTATTCGACAAGATCGTTGATATTGATTTGTTCCAGTGTTAATAAAAGAACATCCTTTTCTTTTGTTCTCTGAACAAGGTTGTGAAAAGTTCTTTAATAGGCAACAGTTGCCACATGTACCATTCTGATGAGTTACATGCGACTGGACCAATTTAAATTGGTTTAATGGTTTTTGAAGTTAATGATAAATAATTTTGAATGAACACACAAAGAGATAAAGTTAACCTAACCTACTTATGGCTTTTATGACTTTGGGCGATTATGAATTAAAGTCAGAACTTGAGAAGTGTGTCTCAAGGAGATTTTGGTCGAGTCTCTGTTCACCAGACCCGACGAAAGGCTCGTTGAGTTGATTAGAGTTGGCCTACATAGGTGTATGCAGGCTGATAACAACTCAAGCCAAAAACAGGATACTTCTACGATATGATTAGGCACGGATACACCCACCTGTTTTGGCACAAACCAGATCCCTTTGAATCGTTTAAGGAGTACGAAGGTGAAGTTAAAAAACAAATTAGAAAAGGTATTATAGACCTTCAATTAGATCGAGGCAGAGAATACTTATCCTCTAAGTTTGTGAATTATCTCTAAGACAATAAGATTTTCTCTGTATGGACCCCTCTTGACACAATGGTGTGTCTGAACGGATGAATCACACCTTAATGGATACGATGTGATCCATACTTAGTTTCGGTTGAAGTTTGAATTGATTTAAAACCAATTGAATTGAAGGTAAAATTAACCCAACACTATTTAACCCCCCCTTCTAGTGTCGGTATTCACTCAACATCAGTTACTTCTACTAAGAGGAGATAATGTCCTACGTGTCATTACAAGTGTCGACTCATAAATCTTTGGCCAGAGTAGATATGAGTATCAGAAAAAGGTTTTTTGAGATGTCATTATTGAGACGATGACTTGGCAGACATAAGATATATGAATCGGTATTAGGGTTTTGAAAGGAATAGTGCCCTTGAGCCAATTTCATGTTGATGTGCTTAGGGACTATTCAAGGGTAATCAACTTAATGAGGCAATTTTTTCATCATACGCTGCATCTTTATTCATAAAGATTGTGACTCATGAACCTGAGAAAATGATTCCGAGGCCATGATGAGATCATGCTAGTGAGACATGGAATCGAGATGACCATGTTCTAAATGTTCCTAGTCGTAGGATCACCAATTAGGTGATTGGTGATACTGGATAGACTAGTGCACTTGGTACATGCCCTATACGATAAGGGGTAGTTGATCTCACAGTTACCAATGAACCGTCATTAATGTACAAGTGCAGGTGCTCATTAGGGAATGAGTTCAATGAACGGACCTGCATGAGGAACACAAAATGAAATCGTTACATGAGTGTCAATAGGATGTTCCTCGGGTGATGGTAGCTGCAAGTGATCCTTTGACCTAAGATTATTATGGTTACCTTGTGAGTAATGACCCGTTGCTTTGGTTCTATCCCTACGTGGCACTCAATGTCATGTGCCAAGTATTACTAGGCATGGAGAAATATTCATGGAGGTAGGTGAGCAACCAACATGGAATCAATAACTGCTAGTAAGAGGAGATAATGTCCTATGTGTCCTTGCAAGTGTCGTCTCAAAAATCTCTGGCCAAAGTAGACATGAATGTCAAGAAGATGTTTATGACGTTTCATTATTGAGACGACATCTTGGCGGGTGGAATACATATGAATCGGTATTAGGGTTTGACACTTCTTCCATACCCTAGCCGACTTTGGGACATTGTAACCGAGGGATTTAGTTGCACGTACGGTAACTAATCACCGAAGGGCGATCAATCCTTGTAGATTGAACCTTGCACTATCTGGGTAGTCATCACAGGTTGCTAGACTTCAATCTTGACTTGTGAGTGGAGTCCCTCACGACCATACTAAAGGGGTTTAGTGGAGGCTCGTAAGATTTGAATAGAAGTCGTTCTATCGGATCCGACTCTCCGTTATGCACAACTCACTGTTGGCTTAGTGTGGGGCCCAATGGGTCACACACAACAAGCTAACCTCGTAACGGGCTTTATGATATAGAGTCTTAATGCAGCACTATATGTCTACTAGCATGGACATGCTACAACTTGATCACGGATCTCGTTTACGGACAAGATAGGAAAGACATTTGCTATAGGAACGAATGTGGCAGGAAAAAGTTCCTCAGTAACCGTAAATTGTAGGGTATCCCTAAACAGTAGGGATTGGCACATGATAATATTTTATGTAGTTGATTAAATATAATTATGAATTAAATATTTAATCAACAACTTGGCCGGGAATGTATTTAATTATGAATTAAAAATAATTTGATTTTGAATCAAATATACATGGTGGAAAAATTAGTTTCTAACCATGAGCCTAACCAATTAATTGGGAATTATTATTATTGGATAAATCCTAATTAATAAGAATTTAATTTATGGAGATAAATCATAAAATTAATAGATATATGATTTATGAGGAAAAATCATAATTCTATTAATTAATAGAAAATCAAATTATTTAGATTAACCTCTTTCCTATTGTTTAGGGGATTGATTTATTTAGAGAATTATCATTATTGTTTATAGGCTCTTAATTTATTAACATAAATTATAGTTTATATTTAATTGGATTTAATTAATTTTGAATTAATTATGAAGGCAATAAAATATAAATTATTTTTGCAGGCAAACTCTGGAATTTTGAATTCCAGGGAGAGAGTTTTTAGGTGGCCAGGTCTACTCTTGTAGCCGCCACCCCCTTCTCTATATATAGTGGCCGAACACCCCATAGGGAGGGGTTGGTTAATTAGTTCTTCATCTTCTAGGAGAAGATTATGGACTTGATTCTTTAGAGGCTTCTTGAAGATAAAGGATCGAAAGAACTCCTCCTCCTCGAAGGTGTTCTCTTCTTCGGTGTGCCGCAATCTTCATCTTCTTGGAGGAGTCCAAGAGGAAAGCTAGGTATCTTGATCTCTTATCTTTCGTTCCGGTGTTTTCTCATCCTCTCTCCTTCCCTCTTTGGTGCCTGATTCTTGGTGGAAGGGCCGGCCTTGCCTTGGTCGATTTCGGGATTGAGAAAGCTTCTCCGTTGAGCCACAACAAGCCCCAGTGTTCATTGCCCCTATTGTAGCGAGGTGCTTGGTGTGGACTATCATTGGAGGACGTGCACGTGTGCATCTCAAGACGGGGATAAGATCAGCCATACCAGCCGCGGTTTGAGGTATATCTTCTCCTTCTTCTCCGATGTTGAATTCCTTAATATTGCTAAAGTAGATCACAACTTTCGGGATGGTTTGAAATTTTTAAATTGTTATTTCTGCTGCATTTCTTATTTTCATCCCAACAAAGGTATAAGAGCCACCTTTAGCAAATTTTTGGAATTTTTGTTTCGCATTTTCTCTCGTTTACGAACCGTTCGCTCCCTAAACGTCAGGCTGCCCGGTTTTGGTTTTCGAGGTTTTTTGAGTCACTTTCTTGGCTCCGTGGCTCATGCGATGAATGGAGGTGGAAACCTACTGTCCATATTGATTTTGGACAGAATTTAAACTCAAAAATCCTCTGGGTTCATGGTTGAACAACACCGAGAACCGAAAAATTCAGCATGTGTTGTTTGAACTATTTTGGGTGAAAACGTGATCGGATTAGCGCGATTTCAGATTCTGTTTTTTTCTTTCTTTTTCATATATGATGTGTTGCATGAAAGGATGATTATGGATGAGCCCTATATGCATGTGACTGTGTGTAAAATGTAGTTGTGATGATTGCTTGTAAACTTATGAAATTTCAGCATTGGAATTTTTAAATAGGGCCTGCGTACCCCTGCCTTCCTCTTGAGAATTATGATTGCAATTCACTTCTCCCTCTCCTTAAATCTTTCCCCAAGGGTTGTTTGGGGTCTTCTTATTTATGTTTTGTAAAATTAGAAGTTTAGGGGCAGATTCGCGACGAGAATGCTTGCTGCCCTGTTTTGGTGCGCGCACAGAGAGGAAGTGTTAGGGGCCATGTTGATGCGGCTTGAACCCTAGGAAGGCACTGATGGAACTGGAAAATTTCAAGCAAAACCCTGGAGAATAACATTGAAAATCAAATGGAAAACTCTCTCGGGCACTTGAGAAGGATGAGAGACACTTTATACGATAATGAAACCATATGATGGTATGAGGATACCTTTAAATGGTGGTGCAATAAGCAGGAAATTAAGTGTTCCTAGCTGCGTACTGTAATTGGTAATGCGACGAAGTCTTGTGCTTTGCTACTTACTCTGCCGCATAAGATAGCATCAGATAAAGGAGTTTATTATTCAGTGGGAGTTGTTCATGAGGCCGCCATTTCAGCATCGGTATTGTATGACAATACTAGGACTGTTGCTCAAAGTTGAGGAACTAAGATCATGTGGAGATTATTGCTTTTCTTAAAAGTCGGTATCACCTCGTCGTTGGAAAGAGGTGATGACTGAAAGACATTGATGTAGATTAAACTGATTACCAATGCAGCAGATTCGATCACCACTGAAACTTGGTATACAGATACTAGGATGATTGGCTAAAGTGCAAGTGGGAGATTGAAAGGAATAGTGCACTCGAGCCAATCACATGTCGATGTGTTTAGGGACTATTCAAGGGTAATCAACTTAATAAGGAAACTTTTTCCTCATATGTTGCATCTTTATTCACAAAGATTGTGATGAACCCCATGAACCCGTGCAAATGATTCCGAGGCCATGATGAGATCATGCCAGTGAGACTTGGAATCCAAATACTCATGTTCTAAATGTTCCTAGTCGTAGGATCACCAATTAGGGGATCAGTGATTTCGGATAGACTACTGCACTTGGTACATGCCCTATACGATAAGGGGTAGCTGATTTTATAGTTACCTATGAGCCGTCATTAATGTATAAGTGCAGGTGCTCATTAGGGAATGAGTTCACTGAACAAACCAGCACGAGGAACACAAAATGGAATCCTTACATGAGTGTCAATTGGATGTTCCTCAGGTGATTGTAGGTGCAAGCAGTCCATGGACTTGAGGTTGTCATGGTTGCCTTGTGAGTGACGACCCATTGCTTTGATTCTATCCCTACATGGCCCTCTGCGTCATGTGCTGGGTCTTACTGGGCATGGGGAAGCATTGATGGAGGTAGGTGAGCAACTAACATGGAATCAGCTACTCTTAGTGAGAGGAGATAATGTCCTATGTGTCCCTGCAATTGTCGATTCGGGAATCTCTGGCCAGTGTAGACATGAAAATCGTGAAGATGTTTTTGACATGTTTTTATTGAGATGATATCTTGGTGGGTGGAATACGTATGAATCGGTATTATGGTTTGATACTTTTTTCGTATCCTAGCCGACTTCGACACATTGTAACCGAGGGATTTAGTTGCACGGTAACTAATCACCGAAGGGCGTTCGATCCCTATAGATTGAACCTGACACTATTTGGGTAGTCATGACATGATGCTAGACGTCAATCTTGACTTGTGAGTGGAGTCTCTCACTACCACACTAAAGGGGTTTAGTAGTAGGCTCATAAGATTCGAATATAAGTCATTCTATCGGATCTAACTCTTCGTTATGCATAACTCACTGCTGGCTTAGTGTGGGGCCCAATGGGTCACACACAATAGGCTAACCTCGTAATGGGCTTTATGAGAAAAAGTCTGAATGTGGCATTATATGTCTACTAGCATGGACATGCTGCAACTCGATCACGGATCTCATTTACGGGCATAATAGGAATAGTATTTCCTATAAGAACGAATGCGCGTGGAAGGAGTTCCTCGATAACCCTAATTTGTAGGGCATTCCTAAATTTTATGTGGTTGATTAAATTTAATTATGAATTAAATATTTAATTAACCACTTGACGGGGATTTTTTTTAATTTTTAATTAAATATAATTTCATTTTGAATCAAATGTACATGGTGGGAAAATTAGTTTTTGACCATGAGCCTAACCAATTAACTAGGAATTAGTTTATTTGTATAAATCCTAATTAATAGGAATTTGATTTATGAGATAAATCATAAAATTAATAGATATATGATTCATCAGAATAAATCATAATTCTAATAATTAATAGGAATTCAGATTATTTAGATAAACCTCTTTCCTATTGTTTAGGGGATTGGTTTATTTAGATAAATATCATTCATGTTAATGGGCTTTTAATTTATGGAGATAAATTAAAGTTTATATTTATTTGGATTAAATTAATTTCGAATTAATTATGAATCCATTAAATATAAATCATTGCATTGGAGCAAACCCCAAAATTTTGAATTATGGTGAGAGATTTTTAAGGGGGGCGGGTCTACTCTTGTAGCCACCCATGCTCTTTATAAATAGGTGGCATAAGTGCCTAACCTCCTTCAAGTGGGTTAAGCAAATAGGTTATTCATCTTGGAGAAGATTAAGGTTTGGATTCTTGAGAGGTTTCTTGAAGAGAAAGGCTCCCATGAACTACTCTTTATCTCCATGGGTGGCCGGCCATCAAGATCCTCCATCCCCGGTTTTGCGAAGCCAAATCGTAGGTGTTTTCTTCTTGGGTGTGCCGTCTACTTCACCTTCTTGGATGAGTTCATGAAGGACAGCGTGGTTATCCTTCATCTACGTTCTCGTTCCGTTGTTTTCTCATCCCCTTTTCCTCCCTTTTGTTGCTCGGTTCTTGGTGGAAGGGTCGGCTTCAATTGGTGCATTTCGGGGTTGAGATTGCCTCTCCGTTGAACCACAACGAGTCCCAGTGTTCGCTGCTCCTTTGTTGTGAGGCACTTGGTGTGGACTTTCCTTGGAGGATGTGCGCGTGTGAGTCTTGAAACGGGGATAGGAGCAGCCATACCATCCGCGGTATAAGGTATATCTTCTCCTTCTACTCATAGATTGAATTCCTTAACGATTGCTAAAGTTGATCGCTGTTTTTAGGATAGTTTGAATTTTTTAAATTGCTATTTACGCGACGTTTTCTATTCCTATCCCAACATATTCAACACCCCCTTCTTGTTTGGGTATTTGAACAACATTTGGTATTAGAGCAAGGTCGTAGGATTAGATTTAACCATCTACCATACACTTTAGAATGTCTTGCGATATCCAACAAGGTCAAGGGTCCTCTACTCATACTCATGCATTGGAAGATATGCATGAATAGCTTCCTTCAATCACTAGGCATGGATGTATGGAGGATGATCCAAGTAGAGTATAAGCAACCAACTATGAATATGGATGAGTGGAACCCGGAAGAAATTAGACTCTTTAATGCAAATGCCAAGGCCATCAATGCACTATATTCTGGTCTACTTATTAATGAGTTTAATAGGATTTCTACTTGTAAGTCGGCCTATGAACTTTGGAGTGTCCTAGAGAACACATATGAAGACACTTCACAACTTAAGGAATCTAAGATAAACCTCCTCATGCATGATTATGAAATGTTTAAAATGTTATTGCATGAATCAATTGATGCCATGTATGCTAGATTTCAAAATATTACAAATGGTTTAGCTAACCTTAGTGGAGACATAAAGGAAGAGGAGAAGGTAAGGAAGCTCCTCCGTTTCCTTCCAAAAGCTTGGGAGCCAAAAGTGATTGCAATCATGGAAGCCAAGGATTTGGGCACATTGAAGCTTACCGAGCTTATTGGGTCTCTCATGACCCATGAGATCCACATGATGCAATACAAGGAGGAAGATGCCCCAAAAAGCAAGACCATTGCTTTAAAAGCATCACACCGGGTTGAAGAACCTTCATCGTCTAAGGAAGAGATGGATGATTTTGAAGAAATGGCAATGATGGAAAGAAGGTCCATGAACTTCACAAGGGGCGGCATGAGAAGAGGCAAGGGAGGATATACTTACTACAATTGCAACAAGACCGGACACCTAAAGAAGGATTGCCCACTTCTCAAGATGGCCTCTACCGTACCTCAAACCCCCACAAGAAAGACAAGTACAAGAAGAAGAAGAAGAAGATGTCAATGATGGTTTCATAGGATGAGAGCGAATCTTCTTCAAGTGAAGAAGAGTCCAAAAGTGAGAAGGCAAATCTTTGCCTCATGGCAAATGACAACGAGGTAAAATTTACTTTCGGCGAGCTTCCATTTACACAAGAAGAACTAGAAAATGAATTTGATCAAATGCATGATGATTTCAATGCCATTAGAAAGAAATTTAAAGAACTTAAAAAAGACAACAAATCTTTAGAAATTGAGAATGACAACTTGTTACTTTCATGCAATGCCTTAAGAAAAGAAGTAGATAGCCTTAAGGAAGGAAAGCATGCCTTTGAGATTGTTAAAGAAAGTTTAGAAAATGACGATAAAAAGTTAGAAAATGCGAACAAGTTCTTGAGTGATCAAGTAGAGCACTTGAATGATAGCGTGCTTAACTTAAAAAAATAATTATGCATGCTAAATGAAAAAATGACAACCTTACAAAATGTCTTGCCTAAGGTTGTAAATGCTAGAAAAACCACAAACAATCATGCTCAAGCACAGTTCTATTCTCACACACATAGCACAAGAAAATTTAATGGAAGTTGTTTTTCATGTGGTATTTTTGTCCATATGGCTAGAGATTGTGGACTTTAGAGGACCCCCCATGCTAGATTCACTTGAGTTCCTAAGATGACTAACAATCAAGGACCCAAGAAGAATTTGGGTACCTAAAGTTGAATCTTATCCTTTTGTAGATGGACAACCATCCTCAAGCAAATAGACTCACATGGATATTGGATAGCGGTTGCTCAAAGCACATGACGGGTGATATCAATGAGGAAACACATCATGAAGATCCTTCATCCTCATCTTTACCTCAAGTTGGAGAAGAAAAAGAGGAAGCTCTACCACCTCTCCCTAAAGGATACCGGTTGATAAGAGATCATCCAATTGATCAAGTCATTGGAGAACCATCAACGGGACTGGTAACTTGTTCTAAACTCAAAAATGTTTGTCAGTATGTAGCTTTCATATCTCAAGTAGAGCCTAAAAATATTAAGGAAGCCATAGAAGATGAGTTTTGGGTGATTGCCATGCAAGAGGAACTAAATCAATTTCTAAGGAATGATGTTTGGGATTTAGTTCCTAGACCTAGTGAACAATCCGTAATTGGGACTAAATGGGTTATAGAAACAAATTAGATGAAGATGGTTTAGTCATTAGAAACAAAGCTAGGTTAGTGGCCCAAGGGGATAATCAAGTGGAAGGAATATATTATAATGAAACCTATGCTCCCATAGCTAGATTAGAAGCAATTCGAATGCTTTTAGCTTATGCAAGTTTCAAAGGATTTAAACTTTTTCAAATGGATGTCAAAAGTGCATTTTTGAATTGTTTTATTGATGATGAAGTTTATGTTGAACAACCCCGCGGTTTTGTGCACAAGGCGGCTAGTTGTTACCGAAGCGGAGTAAATCACCGCGGCTAGTTGTTGTGCACAAGTCATTTGGATGAAGCAAACCCTTTTAGATTATAGACTTAGTTTTTCATGCATACCTACACATTGTGATAACACTAGTGCCATTAACTTAACCAAGAATCCGGTTTTACACTCTAGGACTAAACATATTGATCTAAGGCGTCATTTTCTTAGAGACAATGTAGCTAAGGGTAATATATCCATAGAATTTGTATCCACCGATAAACAACTTGCCGACATATTTACAAAACCCTTGAATGAAGAGAGCTTTACAAACTTAAGGATGGAATTAGGGATTTGTAATTTGCTATATGCTTAAGTTTTCAAAATTTTCAAGCCTTTTGAAAAAAATAGTTTTTATATCGTATCATCACACTTATGTAATTCCTTGTAGTGGAGCTTAGCGACTTATCAATGTCTGCCTTCAATAGGCTTACGTTGGTAGGAAGGACTATAGTGGTCAATGTTACGTGGTTTTTTGGTTTTCTCTGTTTTCTTGATGAAACTCATTGATAGTACCATGGTTCTTGCTCTTTTTGATTGATGTCAAATGGGGGAGAAAAGAGTTGGTCAAATTCGCTTTAATGATGCATATAGAGAGGGGGGTTATAAGTTTGATATGCATATTGATAGGGGGAGCATATGTTAATTTATACTTAAAATTGATAAATTTCATATTTTGTTTTTCATCATCAAAAAAGGGGAGATTGTTGGCCCAAGGGTTGCCCCTAGTCTTCGATCTCTATTTTGATGATAACAAACATGAAACTAATGCATTTGTGTAGTTTTGAGTTAATGTTGACTTTGCGATACGCATGCAAACTTCGTTCGGAGAAATATCAAAAAATGTGAAAATCAGCTCCGAGGATGATCGTATAGAAAATCTAGGGTTAGATATAGAAATCATGTAATATGACCCTAGGAGTATATCCCAAACTTGTTTCTAATGTAATCCAAGCTTAAACTCGGAAACGAAACCCGAAATCGGAGCTCACCGAAAAAGATCAGCAAGGAAAGGCTGATTCCCAGGTCATGTCGCAGAGTCAGTTGACCGAACCTGGCCTGGAATATATCAACAGAAAGGTTTGCGGTCACAGTAGCGATCGACCGGAGTGTGCCCAAAAGTGGCAGAAGGCTCCGGTTGCTCGGGCGGTCGATCAGTCGGTTGATCGACCTTTGACCGACCAAGCAACCAGGCGACATCAACGGGCAGAAGAATGCCCGTTGAGTGTCATAGCCGAGCGAGGGGTTATAAATACCCCTCACCTACCTTCTTTAAGTGCTCTTAACTATTCATTGAAGCTTTCTAAGAGAAATTTGTGCCTTCTAAGCTTGATTTCCACGTGCTTGCTTCACCGAACGTTCATCCAACCGAAGCGCTCTTCTCGCTTTGCCTCCGGCTTCGATTCGATCTCAACAACTTGAGGAGTTGAAGGAATTGAAGGCTTTGCAGGGAGCTCATTTGTGTGGTTTAATCTTTAGTTCCTTTTGTTGTTGTTTTACTTGTTATTAAACTCGATTCTTATTGTTAGCTCGGTAAGTGTGCTAGGTTAAACACCTTAGGGCTTCCTTTATAGACTTGTGTTTTGCCTAGGTGAATAGGTTTGAGGCATTTTCAAAGGGTTGTGAAGCGAGTCCTCAGTTGTATTCAAAGGGAAACACATTATCTATAAAGGAGTTGGTTAGAAATCCTTGGTGTGGAGCCAAGGTAATGGAGTAGGAGGTTGGCCGAACCACTATAATTATTTACGTTTGTATTGCCTTGTTTGATTTCTACTACTTGCTATTCATACTTGTCAAAACATCTCATTTAGTAGCACTTAGTTTCATTTAGTAGCACTTAGTTTTGGTTTCATTTGGAATTGAATTAAAAGAAATCGAATTGAACGTAAAATTAACCCAACACTATTCACCCCCAATTATAGTGTGGGTATTTGAACAACAAGGCTCAGCAGAGTGTAGAGTCGGTTGCTCAGTTATAGAGCATTGCGGTCTGGAACACTATCAGGTCTTGGGCGAGGTCGTCCGTGTCGGTGTATGGCGTCAGAGTGTTGGGCAACTTGCTACTCAGTGGAAGGGGGTTGTCATGATGTGGTCGACTAAGGGCCTCGTGTCAAGAGCGGGAACAACTTCGACCTTTTAGGTTCAGGGGTCTCTGTTTTTCTCCGAGCGAGGAGAGTTGGTGGCTTCACGGTGGATCGGGCCTCATTTTTCTCGGCCGGGTGTTGTCTCCAGGTTATGGGTAGCAATCGTGGTTAGATGGAGGCTATCCACGAGATCGCGTTGGCGTCTTGCCTTGGGCTCTCAATTGTCTGATTTCAACTTCGATGTCACCTATTCGATAATAAGGATCTTCAAGAGAGGGATGGGCCGGTACTGGAGCATCGCTCCTCGCTGTTTTAACATTACCAGGTTGCAGTCGATCGCTGCCATTGGGTTGTGGTCGTTGATATGCAAGACAGTCGCTTGACTCTGGATTCCGGCCATTTGTGGGGAGGTAAGCTTTACTCGGCCCCACGATTGCCGCCAGATGTTCTTGCCTAAGAGTTGGGGTCTTTCGGTCCGGTCTGATGTATCTTTGTGTCTGGTTCAACACCCGCAGGGAGGGGGGATCTGTAAAAGACGTTCCGACGCCCAAGTTAGGGTTAACTGGGTGCGCCGCGTCTATATATATTGTTGGTGGAGATGATCATGCTACCCGGTAATCTTGCTAGGATTGTTGCCCATAATGGGTCGAGGCCAATTTCTGCGTGGGACTGCGTGGTTTGGTTTGGAGTGAATCGTGGGGCACTGTTGGGTCTAATTTGACCAGGCTCATTAGTTTGAGTCCAGTCCAATATATTATTATAGTTTGACTTGAGCTGATATTTTTTTGTATTACAATATATGATAGCTTCGAATTTATTATTGGAGATATCTAGAATTTTATAAAAGTTTGTTGGCCATTTAATAAATAGGTTGTTGGTAATCATACTTCTAATTATTTTACCAATCTTGATATGATTAAAATATATAAAAACTATGCATTTCATGGGTAATGTACTAATTTATTTGCAACTTAGAGCATTTTACATCATATTCACCTATCGAGAAGCTTACAACGTTTGCAATCACAAATAAATTGTGAATAGAATACAATGTGTAATTTACAGGGATAAACAAACAGACTAAAAAATTACTAGCCATATCATGTTTACGCAACCGGAGAAGTTAACAAATTATCTATAAAGGATAATAAATTTTAAAGACATCAAATATCTACATCTAGCTTTACATAACATAAAATCTAGATTAATTGTTTTGAAACATGGTTAGCGATGATTCTATGAGCTGCCTCAGTAAAGTGCAACCCATCCCAACTCACATAACTTGATGGATCACCGCACAATTTAGCTGTTTGCTGACCACAATCGACTTTGGAAATGTATTGATATAGCCCACCGTCTCTACAACATTGAACCAAAGTTGACTTAAAACCTACACCAATTCATCTCATAAAAAATTTAATTAAAGAACCAAAATAACTAAAGACTTTATTGAAAAACTATGTATAGAACTAGGTGCAAGGGATTATTATTTAGCATTAACTTGTAATACATATAAGAATTCAACTCACCAAATTGTATGGGATTTGCATATACAGCCATCAGAGCCTCGTAGTAATCAGCAAACAAAATCTTGGCTTGAGGATGAGCTATGCGAAACTCATGAAGCTTTCGCAATAGTATGAAATTATGATGTTTCACAAAATCATTTACCTTGTCGTTGCAGCCTGTTATAGGATCGATCTCAAAAGACTTTTCTTCTTTAAGCACATTTTGATGGCTCACAAAATCATTCTCCTCATTGAAGTCAGTTATAGGACTAGGTAGTGCATCTCTACCCTCGGGATAAAAGTCTGTGTTGTATAAAGGCATACATCCCAATGGAAAAATTCCTATAACCATTATTGTCTTTGCCCTATATTGGATGAAATCCTATGCAAGAATAAAATATAAGGAGTATTAATATATTTATTTAACATCATATATAAGTATATAAATAGGTGGAGTAATAATGTATATACATTCACTACCAATCCAATTGTATCCACTACTTAGGGGACATAAGGTCGTAGAAGATCTCTATCTTTTTGGCCACCTAATAGAAGGTGTAGGTAACTATAGTCGTTCACCCCCAACTCGCCAACTAGGAATAGTGTTGTGTTGCTTGAGATGTTAACATGAGTATCTGTCAAATTTACATATATAATGAAATGGTTAAATAGGTTTAATCGAACATTGATTCTCTTATAGGGATAATAGAAAGAAGTTAACTAATAGGGAGCATGAAACATACTATTTGTCAACAAGCACGAGCTTGAGAATTCATGGAACCATTGAAGCTCTTTGCTCAAGGAGTCCAACTCAAGCGAATCATTATAGCCCATATGCCTAAAGAAGTCAGTGTTGAGTGCCCTAGCTCCCCCTAGTGCAAAGTTAACACCATGTTCAAAGCCCTCGCAGCTATTTTTGCTTGGATAGTATGGTGGCACAAGCGGCAACCCTAGCTCTTGTGCTATATATGATACAAATGCATTAGTTCATGCATGCAAACCAAATGTCAAATTTATACAATAGGCTTAATTATATTTATAACATATAAAGAGAAAATTATATGTGAAGTGATGTGAGAGAGACCAATGAAATCGATAACAAGTCTTCGATCAGAGGTGCGACCGCTGGGATGATGGAAATACGTTTGACCCAATGGAAGAGGCATTAGTCTCTTTCTCGACCATACATGGAGAATATGTTTCCAGTGTCCGTGAGAGAGTCACCAAAACTGACAATGGCAGAGTATCCGTAGTCACTCTTAGTCTCTATACATAAGATTAATGGTATGAAGATGTTGAAAGCAATTAGAGCAATGTAGTAAATAGTGAAGCTTTGAGGGGATCAAAGGAGTTGAAGAGGTGGAACACGCCATGTTGGTGATTAATTTAATTTGTCCTAGTGAATTTTACCGACACATATATATACTAATTTTGTCACTATCTAGAAATTTTTCTGAGCAATCAATAATTTGGCTTATGAACAAATGTGAGTTGGCACCTTGTTATAGGCTTGCAGCTAGGTAGTTTGTTATATCATTCCTAATTATACTTAAAAAGGTTTTTACTTTTATATATTTAATCTTTTTATTAGCTCGCTTGTTTACTATTGACAAATAATGAAGTTTCTTAGGTTAGTCTTAAAGGATTCTTGAGGTCTTTAGGAAGGTATTCGCATTTGTATATATAAGAGTATTCGTCGAACATTGAAGGGGTTCCAATGAAGTTTAGTCAACTAACCGTCGATCAGATTTTAGCTAAAAAGCTGCTGAAAACTATTGACACTAGTTTGGACGAAGTTCGATTGAAATCGGCTCGGTTGCCCTCGGTCGTAACTAATAGTGCCTAGTTTTTCCAATTTGTGACATTGTGACTATGACATTCCTACACACAAAATTAATCTAGTGAGAATATCCAAAGTGTTCTTAGCGCGCACAAATAAGATAGTGACATAAGTAACATTGCAACAGACTGTGCGGAAACAAGATCATGCTTGTAGCTAATTGAGCATAGAAAAGGTTTACATAACTAGGTATAAAAATACATCAATATCATAGGTACACATCAAAAATGCCCACACGGACGTGTGATGTGCTAACTAAAAGGACCTAAGTCTCTACTGGGCTGGAGGACGTGGACACAAATCATGACTGGTATTTGAAACGGGAAGAGTAAAAGAGTGAGTCACACAGACCTAGTGAGAGATAGTATATTTATGACAAGAATGGGACAAGCTCAAGCACAAGTTTTTCATCAAATAACACTTAAAATAAATGCTTTCAAAGTGAAGAAGAAAATGAGTAAATTTCGTAAATCCCTACAAACATAATATTGTAATACTCGTGTTAATTTTTATTTAATTTTGATTTCAGTGGGAAAATCGGGATGCGCGTCGGAGGTGGAGGTAATGAAATTGATACTTAGGTTACTTGAGGCGTGTCGTGTCTGTATTTATTGCAGCTGGGGGTGATGACGCCGCCTGGTAATCTCATTGGGATATTGTTCGAAATGGGTCGAGGTTGATTCCTAGAGGTGTTGGGCTTCTAAAGGCGTATTGTCATACCCCAAATCCGGCATGACCAGCCAGAGAACCACAAGTACCCCGAAGCCTAACCCATCCAAACCATAGACGCAACTATAAGACCCAAACATTTTATAAAACCATTTGATTGCTGAAAACATAAACAAGATATGTCTAAATTCTTCAACCAACTAGTTAAATATTCAAATTCTGAAACCCTTAAAGAATAAAGTTTTTTAAAACATTAATAAACTCCTTAACATAAAAATATGAAAATAAAATCTACCTCAAGTCCACATGACTCAAATAAACAAATAAAAGAAAAATAATGAATCTAAGACTCGGGTATCCACCCCGACCACGACATGTCATGAGATTCGTTGTCCCTGCTGCCACCAGCTGCGCTACTACATCCCAGTACCTCTTTAATCACGCTCAGGTGCTGAAAAAGACAACATAATAGAGCATAAGTCCAACTAGGACTTAGTGAGTGGATCAGTCCTCAAACCACCACATCCATCAATATTGAATCCAGTATAAAAACAAGCATGTAATGGTAAAAGCATTACTTATAAGAACAATTATCAACATGCATAATCTCTCTCTTGTACATCATATAACAACCAACAATAGATATGTTAACCAAGTATAAAATACATGTCCAACGCTTCAACACATAAGCATGCAAGCCTACACGAACCCGTCGGTCCCACATAGCCACATAGGGTAAGTAGTCGGTGTGGCCTTCAAACTACCACCCAGCCCAGGACCGTCTCTTTGGGGCATACCCATCCCTCACCGGAACGGGCTCTTCCGAACCATCTCTTCTAGGCATACGTTCTCCTCACTGATCGGGATTTCGGACCGTCTCTTTGGAGCATGATCTCCCCTCACCGGCTGAAACTTCTGGAGTAGTACCCAACACCGTCTCTTTAGGGCATACCCTCCCCTCACCAGTGGGGCTTCGGGGATCATGCATCAAGCAAAGCACACACACACAAACATAGCATACAAAGGAGAATAATAACAGGTATATCAGAAATATGCTATGGTCATACCTCGACCGCTCCATGTCCTCATGTCATACATCACATCTCACATGTCTATAAGCAATAATGTTCATGCCACATAATTATTAAACATAATACTCGCAGGACATGAATATACTTATCATCATATCCATGCAACACATAAAACATGTCATAAAGAACTAAGTATATCTCAACCCGCATAACATTACAAGCGCATGACATAGGCATGTATCAACATAATAGAACATGTAAACAATAACAATATTAAGCATGAAGAATCATTATGCAAGGTATTAAAACATAGCGAGCACACACGATAGTAGACTAAGCCCCTTGTGACCCCTAACCGGACCTCATAGGGTCGGTCTACCCCTTACACGAGTGCTTTAAAAGAAATGGGGGTTCGGCACCTACAAGTCCTCCATGGCGTCGTCTCAACACAATGTTCATCCTAAGGGCCTGTTTGGTTTGCAAACTGCCTGTCACAGGACACCAGAAAAGGACAAGGACAGAACACCAGGTGTCCTGAGACAGCAGTTATACCATGTTTGTTTCGTCAAGTACAATACATGCCAGTCCCATCCTGTGTTTGGTTCGTTAAAACACAGTCCTATACAAGACAATATGACCAAAATACCCTTGCATATTTTTAATGCTCAAATTCAATTTTATACATAAAAATCTTATACATAAAATACTTATGCAATTGATCTTTATCACATGCTCACAACGAGGTGTGTATGAGTGAAAACACATTTTCTCTAACAAATAAAAAAAATGATTGAATGGTGAACCATACACTACCAGTATCAATTGGAATGGGATCATTATGCGTTAAATACTTATACAAGGTAAGTTGAGTCTGTCTTTCACAAGAAATTATGACAATGATTATCAAAATGACAATTTCAAAGAGAATGTCCACCAGGAATCTCCAATGGAAAATGCAAGGTAGCCTGCAAATGTTAACAATATGTTATTGCACAAGAATATAAACAATGTGATAAATAATCTCCTTGGAGATTCTCAATGAAAATTTCTACTACAGGGTTAATGGCATTACATTATGCAAGAGCGGATCATGCTCCCGAAGCTCTAAAATATCCACCACAAACTTTGCTTTGTAGGTTTTTGCCACCTTGCCCATCTTCATAAACAAAAAAATATAAAAACTGGATCCAAACTTCAAGTGTGTATTGGATTAGGAATGATGTTTAAAGGCCATCAATGTCAAGTGCATAAAGAAGACTATGGAATTAGGCATTCGAAATTAGTTTTCTGCATACAAAATTAGTAGCAGAACTATAGTACAAAAGATGCATGTTTAGCATGCATGACACTCTAACAATATTGGGCAGCATTAGCATTGCAGAATTCAACAACTTGAAAATTGTTCATGTTTGGAGTGCCACTTTTAGTAATTAGCTCGGTATGAACTTCAAAAGCTAAATTTGAGTTGGCTACTTAATGGAGGCCAGGACATATAAAGGTCAATACTATAGATAAGCCTAGTTACAGGAATTGACCCTTCCATTTTATAAGATCATCAAACAATTGCTTCCATGTCTACAGATTAACTTGTGAAATTAAAAGATAATTGAGGATTTTAGTATGACAGTGGAAAAAGAGATTTCTAAATATCAAGGAACAAATAAAATGTGTATGTTCAAAAGATTTCTATTGAAAAAATGACAAATACATGGATTGTTTCTCATAGAACTACAACCATTTGATTGGACAATTGTTAGTTAACAATGGCAGAGTAACAAATGAAGCTATAATATGAACTTGAGATTTATCAACAAAGAATTATTTTCACCAATATATTTATTAAAGAACCAACATGCCTACAAACTAACAAGTAATAAGCCAATCAATTAGTCACTTCATTTGCTGCCCTCACGCGAACCTGTTGCAGCAGTAGCCGGAGGACGAGCTACGATTGTTCTCGTGGCATCCTCACGCCGCCCTTCACGCTCATGAAGAAGAGATCTGCCACCCGGCGAGGTTGTCGAGGTGGAGCTCCTCGGTCCAGGAAGTCGTTCTCTTTCTTCGGTTCTTGGGCTTGTGGAGAAGTTGTTCCTCCACCTTCTCCCGCCAGCCGACGCCACTGGCCCTGCTCTCCTGCATCTCATTCCTTAGTTGCCTCCTATCACTAGCACTCAGCACATCAACGGAGCCGCTGCTGTCGGAGCAGGAGACGGAGGAGGAGTCCGCCAACTCTGACGGGGCAAGGGAGTAGCGCATGAATTTGACATTGGCGAATGAGAGGGAGAAGGACTCGAGAAGAGGGGTTGGGGAAGGAGAAGGGATGCGCAGTTGAAGTCCCACACCTCATTAGGAGTAGTCGGGGGTATTGCCGATTTTTGGCGCTCGTGTCCTTCGCCTTATTTCGGTGTATCGAGAAATTTCTAAATCTTATCCCGGACTCAAAAGAAATCCATTCCCAGAGCCATTTTAGCAAACCAAATAGGGGACACGGGCCGGTGTCCTGTCCACTCCCCCATTTTTTAGCAAACCAAATGGGCCCTAAGGTTCCTATGTCTCTAAGTGTACCTAGGTCCCTTACTTTTCCTAAATATAGATCTCTACACTTATGCATACCCTAATGACATATGAGAATCTCCTTAATGTGTAGTCCCTATGTTTAAACATGTCTCAATAACATTTATATAATTTATTGGGGTCGGCCAACCCTTAGAGTTCTTAGGGAACCTCCTAGGAGGGGGTGGCACACCCTAAAGCCTCAAGCTTTCTCTTCTATTAAGAACCAAGAACCAACAAGATCAAAGAACTACTATCAAGAAGCCAAGAAACCATCAAGATCAAGGAAGAAGGGGGAGACGGCTCCTCTAATTTCACCATGTAGCATGCGGCCAAGCCCCAAAATTCGAACCAACGATTCACGACGACAAAGCAAGAATCCATTAACCTATTGCTCGAATTCAACGAGAAAATCTATACAAAAATCCGAGAAAACCCCTATCATAGGGGCGGCGGCAAGATGAAGGAGATGGGGGAAAGATGGCTATTTCCACTCACCTTTTTGGATGAAACGGAGAGGAAGAATAACCTAGAGACATTCCCACGATCAACGTCGATGAACTTGTGGATTTCGACTTCCAATTAGCTCCCTCCCTACTCGGCGTTGCCCCTCTCTTTCTCTCTCATATTGCCTTGGGTGGCGTGTAGCTAAACCCCTAGCCGTACACCCCAGGTGGGTTTTTATGGGGTCTAATTGGGCCCCAAATGACCAAAATGCCCCCCTTAAGTGATTCGACTTATAATATGTGTATCTAGCTCGTTCTAAATTAGATTCAAGTTCCAATTGAACCGCTAGACTCGAATCAAGGTCCTCTATCATCCTAGTATGATAAATTATAGAGAACTTATAAATAAATTTTTTCATAAATTTTTCAACGTCGATTGCTTAACCGAAATTAATCCCGAAATTTTTCGCTACCCCGCGCTAACTTGAGCCTATGATCCCCTGTTGAAGGACAAAATATAATTACTAAAATTTTGGTCATAACAATCCTCCCCCCTTAAAGAAAATTCATCCTTGAATTTTGAGGTGGAGAAAAAGAAACTCACCTCTGTATCAAAGAGATATGGGTATTTTTCTCTCACGTCCCACTCGACCTCCCAAGTGGCCTCCTACCCCGAATGGTGCTCCCAACGAACTTTCACCAAGGGAACCACCTTGGACCTCAGTTTCCTTATCTGCCTGTCTATGATCTCAACGAGCTTTTCTTCATAAGAAATGACCAAATCGACCTCCACTACACTAACTGATAGGAATAGTGCCCTTGAGCCAATCACATGTTGATATGTTTAGGGACTATTCAAGGGTAATCAACTTAATGAGATAACTTTTTCAACATATACTGCATCTTTATTCATAAAGACTGTGATGAACCACATGAACTCGGGCAAATGATTATGAGGTCATTATGAGATTATGCCAGTGAGACTTGGAATCCAAATGCCCATGTTCTAAATGTTCCTAGTTGTAGCATCACCAATTAGGGGATCGATGATTCTGGATAGACTAGTGCACTCGGTATATGCCCCATACGACAAGGGGTAGCTGATCTCACAGTTACCTATGAGTCATCATTAATGTACAAGTGCAGGTGCTCATTAGGGAACGACTTCACTGAACGGACCTACACGAGGAACACATAATGGAATCCTTACGTGAGTGCCGATATGATGTTCCTCGGGTGATAGTAGGTGCAAGCAGTCCTTTGACTTGAGATTGTCATGGTTACCTTGTGAGTGTCGACCCATTACTTTGGACTTATCCTCACGTGGCCTTCAATGTCATGTGCCGGATACCTCTAGGCATGGGAAAGCACCCATGGAGGTATGTGAGCAACCAATATAGAACCAGTTACTCCTAATGAGATGAGATAATGTCATATGTGTCCCCACAAGTGTCGACTCAACAATATACAAAGTTGAAACTGGTTGTTCTCCCCCTTTGTGGCACAATAAGCCAAATGAGTAGAACAAGATAGTGTAAAGTTCAGTTAGAACCTTCAGATGAATCAGAGAAACTTCCAGAAGAAGAGGAGGCAGGTTCTGCAGAAGCTGTAGTAAAGAACTTTACAACTTTCTTTTCAATTGTAATTACCTGTAGTTTAAGCTTGGCCAACTATTCAAAATTTCTTTCTTAGTAGTGAATGTGGTGGCAGAACTAGATCTAGGTGCAGTCTTCTCTATAGATCTTGGACTTAGCAAATTTCTTCCTAAAGAACTAACCCTCTTGAAAATTTTATTATGAATCTTTAGAGATGTGCCCAAGGGTTCCAGAGTTTCATCAGATGAGCATTTAAATCCCTATTTCTCTAGAGTTCCATATATCAAGTTTGGAAAAATTAAAAACATTATAAATTTAGAGAGAAGCCTGCTCCTAACTGAGATAATTTGCTCAAAAATAAGACTGCCAAAGTTGAATGGAATTCCATTTGAGATCTTATAAAGTAACATTACCATTTCCTTACTTAGAAAAGTAATGTGAGAAGTATGAATCCTGTAATTTCTAGCAATGAGGAACAAGACTGCATAAAAAGTGTTCAAGGAAAAGGACCTAATGTCATGGCTTCCGGTCCAACAAAGAACATCACCATTTGAAACCTCTTTTCCAACAATATTAAAAAATTCATCAGTTTCATTAGATTCAACAGTAGAAGGAGTAAACTCAAAGAAGCCAATAAAATCATTAATCACAGCTGGACTAAAACTATACCAATAGCATCTAAGAAACAATTCATGATAATGGTTGCTATCAGGATTTGAAATATCATCAAACAAATTGCAATAGAACTCTAGTATAGGCTGCTTGCAAAAAGGTCTAACTTTCTTATAAAAACTAGACAAGTGTCTCTTTTCAAGATCATCAAGGACTGGTGTACACTTTAAAGAGATTTATTTTAAATCAAGAATTCTTTGAGAAATAATACCACTTTTTTCTTCATTCGGACTGAACCTAGGTTAAGAATATATCTTTGAGTTTTCTTCTTGCGCGCTTCGCTTCTGAGTTCCGTTACCAAGTTTTGACTTGGATAACATTACAATTAGGCTTAGGATATATTTCTAGATACATATTACATGAATTATATTTCTAACTCTAAATTTTCTACTCAATTGACAATGTAGCCATTTTTGTCGATTTTTAGTATTTCTCCGAACAAAGTTCGCGCACGTATCGAAGCCTCAACCTTTAACTCAAGCACTTGATAAACTCATTAGAATAAGTTTGTTATCATCAAAATCAAGATAGTGACCAAGGTCGAAACCTTAGGCCAATAATCTTTCCCTTTTTTATGATGACAAAGTTCTCTATAAATGCATTAAGATATGTATCAACAAGTATAGCATTTCATAAAGTGAATGTATAATGCTCCCCCTAACTATATGCATGTCTATGTCTAGATTCTTCTCCCCCTTTTGACATCAATCAAAAAGGGCCTAACTTAAGCACTTCTAGACTTCCCTTAAGTTACACAATGACAAGATTTAAGCATGCATCTTATCAAGGATGCTTTGAAATAATAAACACAAAGATAACACAAGCATCAAGAAATGTCAAGAGGGTTATACACAATCAATTATTTTATATCCGAAAGTCATTTACTCGCTAAAGACTATGTTTCCAATCTTTTATAAAGATGTATCCAAAATCATATAAAATCGAATTCTCATTGAACCTTTTTGCAACATTTTCAATGAAAACTAGATTTTTCAAGCAAAGTGCAGAAACAATAATTTTTCAAAAATTAATTTTCTATAATTTTTTAATAAATCGTTGAAATTTCAGATTTCATATTTTATCGACAAATACTCATTTTTCATAATAATTTATAATTTTGATCAAAATTGTATGTGACTAAGATATGATCATTTTAATCATGAATACAAAGTTTGAATTACTTGAAAGAGTTCCAAATATTACTCAAATGTCTTGGCACAATTTCAATCAAGAATTAACATGATATATCAAGAAATTGTCTACAAATCATTTTCCTAAATACTCTTGAATTTACATATAGACACAAAAGTACTTTATCATGAGCGAGGTGCAAGAGTTTCTACATGCTTTATGAGGTATCATTCTACATGGTGCAAAGGTGAACGACCACCTCATAGAATTTTTAAGTATTTAGCATGTGTCGCATCCTAATCAATGCTCAACTTTCAAGTAATTGAATCATAAATAGCACAATAGACATTTTCTTACTTAGCAAGTTCATAAACTAGATAGCAAAGGAAAATCAAGTTTGTTTCTCAAAAGTCAAGTTTTGCTAACTAGTGGGGATTCATTTTTCAAAATACAACCAAAATTGAAATCAAAATGAATCAAGGATATCTCAAGAAGCGAAAATATTTTAAAATCAAGTTCTCAAACCCTTCCTAAGGTTGAAAACCAACATGACCACAATTAGCCAAGGTTTTTAAACCAAAGGTTGCATAGACCCATTATAGGTCACAAATGGCCTCCAAGGAGACCGAAAATAAAATGAAACATTCAAATTCAAACTTGATACTACAAATATATTAATCAAAGATATACACATGTTGAATCAAGTATCAAGTGACTACTAAATAGAGTACATTCATAAGTCATCAAACCCCAATAGTAATGTAGGCAAGAGAATAGTTATGAATTGATACCGATCACATTTGTCGCGAAGTTGCAATTGAATTTATTCATCTTTCTTTAATTCGAAAGCAACTTCAAGACATCAATGTGTCTTCATTTGAGTGTAGTGTCTCCCCCTACATTTAAGCATGTAAACTTTGGTACCCGAATTTCTTTTGGTCCTTGGGGGTTAGAAACTTTTGTAACCCAAAGTGACCTAACCATGTGTCCATACATGCCACAACATAGACAATGACCCTTAAATCTAGTAGATGCATGAGGATGGACATGAAGGTGTGGGTGAGCATGGGAAGATGCTTTAAAAGATTTTGCATGAGAGGCATGGTCATGCATATTTTTAATTTTATCATTTAATGAAAGCAACTAATTCTTTAATGATAGCATGCCAACACTCGAATTTCTAATTTGTAAGCGTAATGAGACATTTTCTATTCTCAATGAGTCATTCAAACTTTGTAGATCTACATTTTTCTTTTCTAATGAACTTTTATCATTTTCCAAGCATTCAACTTTTCTTTTTAAGTCATTACAGGAAAGCAAAAAATCATCATTTTCATGTTCTAATAACTTATTTTCCTTTCTAAGTTCCTTAAATCTCTTTCTAATAACATTAAATTCTTCATACATATATATGCTCAATTTCATTTTCTAATTCTATATGAGTAAAAATATTTTCACCTATAGTAATAGTGGGTACCTCATTGTCCTTTGTCATGAACCAAAGGTTTGCATTCTCCCTTGAGCTTTCTTCCCCACTTGAAGGTGATGATGACTCGCTTTCATCCCAAGTAGCCATTACTGCTTTCTTCTTCATCCTATTTCTTTTATCTTTCTTTGAGGATGATGAGGAGGTGAGATTTGTCTTAGGACAATCGCTCTCCAAGTGTCCGGGCTTGTTGCATTAGAAGCACATGATTCTATTTTTGCCCTTCTTCTTCTTGAGAGACTTTCCCATTAGTTCCATCAACATCCGACCAAGGTGAACCATAATCGTGGTACTCGGATTCTTCATTCTCCAATGATGATGATGATGATGATGATGAAGTCCTATCACCAAATGATGCTTTTAAGGCAATGTTCTTGCCTTTGGGGGCATCTTACTCCTTTTTTGCCTTCATATGGATCTCATGGGTCATGAGGGATCCAATGAGTTCGATGAGATTCATGGTGCCAAGATTCTTGGCCTCCATGATAGGAACCACCTTTGGCTCCCATGCTTTGGGAAGTGATCGAAGAAGCTTCCTCACTTTTTCTTCCTCTTGTATATCCCTTCTAAGAATAGTTAAAACATTTACAATATTTTGAAAACAGACATACATTTGATCTAGTTTCTCATGAGTATGCATTTTAAAGAGATCATAGTCATGCATAAGCAATTTTATTTTGGACTCTTTAACTTGGGAAGTTCCCTCATGAGTAGTTTCTAAAACATGCCAAATATCAAAAGCAGATTTACAACATGATATTCTATTGAATACATTTATGGATAAACCACAATGTAATCCATTCATTGCTTTGGCATCTGAATTAAACAATTTGATCGCTTCTTGAGACCAATCATCCAAGCTCTTGGAGGGTAGCTCATAATTAATATGAATAGTTCTCCAAGCATCTAAGCCTAGCTAGGGATTGCAAGAAAATACTCACCCTAGTTAATAGGGATAATTGTTCCATCAAAAAGAGGAGGTGCATGAGTTGAAAACCCTTGACCTAGTGTGATACTAGAATCCATAAGTTTAGCTTAGATGGTTGAACCTAAGCCTACAACCTTGCTCTGATACCAAATATTGTTCAAATACCCACACTAGAAGGGGAGGGGGCTAAATAGTGTTGGGTTAATTTTAACTTCAATTCAATTTCTTTTAAATCAATTCCAACTTCAACCCAAATTAAGTGTGACTAAATGATATGCGATAGCGAGTATGAAAGGCAACTATAAGAAATAAAAATAAGGCAATGCAAAGTCGAAAGATTATAGTGGTTTGGCCAATCGCCTACTCCACTACCTTGGCTCCACACCAAGGATTTCTAGCCAATCATTTATAGACAATGTCTTTCCCTTTGAATACAACCGAGGACTCACTTCTCAACCCTTTGAGAATAAACCTATTCACCTGGCATAACATAATTCTACAAAGGAAACTCTAAGGTGCTTAACCTAGCACACCTAGCAAGCTAACAATGGAAACCTAGTTTAGTAACAATGAAAATAACAACAAAGAAGCTAAGAATTAAACCACACAACAGAGCTCCCTTGGAAGCCTCCAAAGCCTCCAACTGGTCAAGATGTAGAGCTTAAAATGAAGCCGGAGTTGAGGCGGAAAGAATACTTCAAGTAGATGAGCGGTCGTCGAAGCTTGCGCGATGAAATCCACATAGGAAGGCTCAAAAACACTCCTGGAGATCTTCAATGGATGGTTAAGAGTCTTTTAGAAAGCTGGTAAGGGGTATTTATAACCCCTCACTCGGAAGCTCCACCCATCAGGCATTTTTTTGCCCATTGGGGACACCCGATCGCTTGCCAGTCGATCGATCGACCAATTGACCACCGAGCGACTGAAAGCATTCTTCCAATTTTGGGCATCTATCAGTCGACCGAATACCCTTCTGCCATTTTTTGGTTCATTCGGTCGACCGAACATGGGTTGAGACTGTTTCTTCGAGTTTTCTTCTTGCGCGCTTGGCTTTCAGGTTTCGTTACCAAATTTTGACTTGGATAACATTATAATTAGGCTTGGGATATATTCCTAGCGACATATTACATGAATTCTATTTCTAACTCTGGATTTTCTACTCGATCGACGACAGAGTCATTTTTTCTGATTTTTGGTATTTCTCCAAATGTAGTTCGCGCTCGTATCGAAGCCTCAACCTGAACTCAAACACTCGATAAACTCATTAGAATAAGTTTGTTATTATCAAAATCAAGATGGTGACCAAGGTTGAAAACCTTAGGCCAACAGAGGGGTTGGTTAATTTGTTCTTCATCTTCTTGGAGTTGTTTAAGGACTTGATTCTTTAGAGGCTTCTTGAAGAGAAAGGCTCCAAAGAACTCCTCCTCTCCATTGGTGGCCGGCCATCTACATCCTCCTTCCCCGGTTTTCGTGAAGCCAAATTGAAGGTGTTCCCTTCTTGGGTGTGCCGCAATCTTCATCTTCTTGGAGGAGTCCAAGAGGACAGCGAGGTATCTTCACCTCTTATCTTTCGTTCTGATATTTTCTCACTCTCTCTCCTTCCCTCTTTGGTGCCCGGTTCTTGGTGAAAGGTCGTCTTGCCTTGGTGGATTTCGGGATTGAGAAAGCTTCTCCATTGAGCCACAACGAGCCCCAGTGTTTGCTGCCTCTATTGTTGTGAGGTGCTTGGTGTGCACTATCGTTGGAGGACGTGCACGTGTGCGTCTCAAGACTGGGATATGATCAGCCATACCAACCGCGGTTTGAGATATATCTTCTTCTTCTTCTCCGATGTTGAATTCCTTAGCATTGCTAAAGTAGAACGTTGTTTTCAAGATGGTTTAAATTTTTTAAATTGCTATTTCTACAGTGTTTCTTATTTCCATGCCAACAGTGGTACCAGAGCCACCTTCAGCAAATTTTTGGAATTTTTATTTCGTATTTTGGTCATGTTTACGATCGTTCGCTCCCTGAACGTCATGTTACCCGGTTTTGGTTTTCGGAGGTTTTTGAGTCATTTTCTGGGCTTCACGGTTCATGCGATGAATCGTGATGGAAGCCTAGTGTCCATATTGATTTTGGACCGAATTTAAACTCAAAAATTCCATGGGTCCATGGTTGAACATCCCCGAGAACTCAAAAATTTGCATGTGTTGTTTGAACTGTTTTGGGTGGAAACGTGATCGGATTTGCGTGTTTCCGGATTTTGTTTTTTCCTTTCCTTTTATTAATAGTTAAGATGCATGAAAGGATGATTATCGATGAACCCTATGTGCTTGTGACTGTGTGTAAAACATGGTTGTGATGATTGCTTGTAAATTTATGAAATTTCAGCATTGTAATTTTTAAATAGGGCCTGTGTACCCCTGCCTTCCTCTTAAAAATTCTAATTGTAATTCACTTCTCCCTCCCCTTAACCCTATGTGCTAATAGACAAGTTGCACATCATATGGCACATATTCTTTTTGTGTATCTGTTATCGGCTTGAACATGACTTACCCTGTTGAACCACACTCAAGGGTGGTTTTTTTCTCTCTAGGGCATACGAACGATGGGTCCAACTCAACTAGGGCTCATTGGTTTGATGTGCACACGCCGATAATATTGAGTCCGAATGGCTAAGATATTAAGAATATCGGTCACGCCTTCCATCGTTATGACGGACAAGTGTGTCTATTGTCACAACGGGTTTGTTGTGCACACACAAGGCCTTTTGTGCTTATAGATACATTACACCTCATATGACACATATCCCTCTTGTGTCTCTTCTACCAGATTGATCATGACTTACCTTGTTGAGCTACACTCAAGGGTGGTTGTTTTCTTGCTAGGGCATATGAACGATGGGTCTGACTCAACTAGGGCTCCTTGGTTTGTTGTGCACACACAAGGCCCTAGTTGCCCTAAAGGCAAAAACATATGGAAGTCACATAGTGATGTGATCGGTAAAAAGTTACCTACACATGGACCGATTAGGTTTTGTCGTGTTACATACAAGACCTGAGTAGGAGAAGTGTCACACCCCAACTTACGGTCGCGTGACCGGCCAGGGTCCATGTCCTACCCTGAAGCCTACTACATACACTGACTAATAGAAACATAAACACATAATGAAAACAACGATGAAACTTTATTCAAATCTTTAAAGAAGGTTCACAATTTTACTTTAAAACATGAAAAGTTTCGAAACATCAATCACCATAGGAAACAACTGAAGTTTAAAACCAAGTACATGTTTTTTAATAGACAATCTCAGACAATCACCACAGACAATCACCATAAGAAAGAACTACCCTAGACCTCTAGACTATAACTAGTGGACGCTGCTACGAGATCTACGCCACCTTTGTACCTTGTTTCTATCCTACCCTAACCAAGCCATTGATCAATTCACCCAACCCTTGCTCGGCCGAACCATGGACAAGAGGTCCCTTTTTGTTTGGCCGAGCCTACAAAGCTTAAAGAGGTTTACTATACATCAATTTCAGCAATTAAACTATACATCCACTCGACTTAGGTTCAAAATTGATCAAAAAGGGGTTTACTTCCGTCGAGGGAATTAGGGAAAATTTCGGCATGACCTTTCCCCTTTACCCTCTACTCGACAGCCTCTAAAACCTCAAGATCCGACGAAGACTGCGGTAGATCCGACAGAACAATAATTAAAATAGCAATACAAGATCAATCTACCAAGAAACGATGAAAACTCGCGAGTAAAACTTCTCCGAACAGTCCTAGGGGTTCGGCCACACGCCTCCCCCAATCCACAAGGGGAAAACAACCACTCACCTTGCTTAAGGAAGAAGAAGGGATGGTCGTTGGCGATCTTGAACCTTCGGACGACGACACGATCTCCGGCACCGACCAAGATCTCCTCCTCCCTCTCTCTTGCTCGGGTTGCGTGCGGCTCCAAGATGAGCTGCACGGCTCATGATGAGGGATTTTATTCCCTCATCCGCTAATGACCCATATGCCCCTCTAAATGACTTAGCCTCTAGTCGACTCGATCCGAGTCCGATTCAGGCTCCAATTCGATCCGCATACACTATTTAAACTCGACTCAATATATAGGACATCTAATGCTGAATAAGGAAATAACCATCTACCAATTTAAACTTCATAAGCCGAGTTATACCTTTTCTAGTCGAGGCGATTCCGTGGCTCGGCTCGACTAACACCTGATTTTGGTACACTGCACCAAAAATAGATTTTTATATTAGGAAAGTTTCGGGTCTTACAACCTTCCCCCCTCAAAGGAAATTTGTCCTCGAATTTAGATGAATTATAAAGACTTACCGATTCTCCGAACAAGGAAGGGTAGCGTACTCTGATGTCTCGCTTTACCTCCCAAGTGGATTATTGTCCGGAGTGGTGCTCCCATCTAAATTTCACCAAGGAAATTTCCTTGGACCTTAGCCTCCTGATCTGTCGGTCAAGTATCTCTACTGGCTTCTCCTCATACGAGACCGTCGTGCCCACCTCAACTACAGTCGGCTCGATCAGGTGGGACTCATCCCTCACATATCTCCGAAGCATGGACACATGAAAAACTGGGTGAACTCTGCTCAGGCTAGGAGGCAAAGCCAATTCGTAAGCTACCGTGCCTCTCCGCTTGAGAATAGGGAAAGACCCAATGAACCTAGGGCTCAACTTTCCCTTCTTCCCAAACCGGACTACCCCTTTCATGGGGGAAACCTTCAGGAAGACCAAGTCGGCCTCAGCGAACTCTAACTCTCTGCCCTTCTTATCGACATACATTTTTTGACAACTCTGGGCCGCCAGCAATCTTTATTTTATAATTTTCACCTTCTTTACCACTTCCTCAACCAGATCAGGACCCACCATGAGTGACTCTCCAACCTCAAACCAGCCCATAGGAGACCTGCAACGCCGCCCATACAAGCCCTCGAAAGGAGCCATGCCAATGCTACTGTGATAGCTATTGTTCTAGGGGAACTCGATCAATGGCAGGTGCTCCTCCCAACCATCGGCCATATCCAGGACACATGCCCTCAGCATATCCTCCAAGGTTTGGATGGTCCTCTCTGACTGTCCGTCTGTCTGTAGATGGAAAGTCGTGCTGAAACACACTTGAGTACCCAAGGCCTCTTGGAAGGATTGCCAGAACCGAGTCGTGAATTGGGTACCTCAATCTAATATGATCATCATTGGGGTACCATGATAAGCCACTATCTTGTCTAAAAATAGTCTGGCGTACTGCTTCATAAAAAAGGTAGTTCTTACTGGTATGAAGTGTGCGGGCTTGGTTAACTTATCCACTACCACCCAAATGGAGTCAAAGCTACCTTTTGACTTAGGCAACCCGATCACTAGATCCATGGTGATTTTCTCTCACTTCCACTCAGGCACCTCGAGGTTCTGCAGCAGTCCCGCGGGCTTCAGGTGTTCGGCCTTCACCTACTGGCAAACCAGACATTTGGATACAAACTCTGCTACCTTTCTTTTCATGCCCTTCCACCAGTAGTGCTACCTTAAATCTTGGTATATTTTGGTGGCTCTAGGATTCATCGTATAAGTGGAATGATGACCCAGCTCCAGGACTTGCCTGCGCACCTCTGCCCTATCCGGCACCACGATTCAGTCTTTGAACCTTAGCACCCCCTCTGAGTCCAACCTGAATCCATTCTCTGCATCACCTCTCTGCACCAAGTCCTTCGTCGACGCACAAAAGGCGTCCTCTCCCTGCGCGGAACGTAACATATCCACCAGTGTGGATTGTACCCGCAGGTGTGCCACCAAGGTACCTAAAGCTGACATAGTTAGGGTTGCACCCCCATCTATGCATAGCACCATATCTCGAGCTAAAGGCCTTCACTTGATTTCCAAATAAGCCTAACTGCCCATGGATTTTCTGCTTAAAGCATCTGCTACCACATTGGCTTTCCCCGGATGGTACATAATGGTGCAATCATAATCCTTTAGGAGCTCCAGCCACCTCCTCTATCTGAGGTTCAGTTCCTTTTGGGTAAGCAAGTACTGGAGGCTCTTGTGATCCGTATAGATCTCGCAAGTCTCCCCATACAGATAGTGCCACTAGAGCTTTAGTACAAAAACTACCGCCGCTAGCTAGATCTAGGTCGTACGTCGGGTAGTTCTTTTCATGAACTTCTAACTGGCGCATAGGCTATAACTTGGCCAAACTGCATCAGAACGTAGCCTAGGCCAACCCGAGAGGCATCACAATAGACTACAAGCCCTCCTAAGCTGGAAGGTACGGCCAACACGAGTGCCGACGTCAAGCATTCCTTGAGCTTTTGAAAGCTCGCCTCACACTTGTCGTCCCAATCAAATTTGACCTTTTTATGAGTCAACCGAGTCAAAGGGGCTGCAATCCTGGAGAAAGCTGCGGATCTCAGACATCCGGTAAGTACCCGACCAACCCAAGAAAGCTGCGGATCTCAGACACGCTGGTTGGCCGTCTCCAGTTCTGCACAGCCTCCACCTTTGAGGGATCCACCCTTATCCCTTCCTTGGACACTACATGGCCCAGGAACCCTACACTTTCTAACCAGAATTCACATTTGGAAAATTTAGCGAACAACCGGTGTTCTCTGAGGGTTTCCAGGACCATCCTCAACTGTTCTGAGTGCTCCTCCTCACTCACCAAGATGTCGTCAATGAAGACGATCACAAAATTGTTTAGGTACTCCTTGAATACCCGGTTCATCAGATCCATGAAAGCAGCAGGTGCATTGGTTAGACCAAAGGATATCACTAGAAACTCGTAGTGACCATAGCGAATCCTGAAGGCGGTCTTAGGCACATCGCAGTCCCGAATTCTCAGCTGATGATATCCTAACCTCAAGTCTATCTTAGAAAACCATCGTGCCCCCTGCAGCTAGTCAACCAAATTGTCTATCCTCGGCAATGGATAACGATTCTTGATTGTCACTTTATTCAGTTGCCGATGGTCGATGCACATGCGCATAGACCCATCCTTCTTCTTCACGAAAAGCACCGGAACACCCCATGGTGACATGCTCGGCCGGATGAAGCCCAGGTCTAGCATTTTTTGCAACTGCACCTTTAACTCCCTGAGTTCGGCGGGCGCCATCCTATAGGGCGGAATAGAGATCGACTTCACCCCCTGGCTGCAGATCAATGCAGAAATCAATCTCTCTTCTGGGCGACAATCTGGACAACTCCTCGGGAAACACATCGGGAACTCACAGACTACCTGAGTTCCACTGACATCCCTTGTCGCCCCCCTTCTTCCTCGGCCATGGATACAAAGGCCAGGAAGGACTGGCAGCCGCCCTGAAGCAGTTTACGAGCTTTAAGGGTTGAGATGACCCCAATCTGCTCGCACCTTCCTTCTCCTTGAAAGGTGAATTGCAGCAAACCGGGTTCACTAAACACGATTGTCTTAGCTCTATAATCCAGCAACGTAAAGTGCTCCGCCAGCCAATCCATGCCGAGAATGACGTTGAGCTCAAGCATGGGTAGGAGTGTTAAATACTTGACAAAGTAGAATACAGGAGAAGAAGTAAAGTGGAATACTTGACAAAAGACAACAATGACATTGGGGAAGGCGATAGGTGCAAGACTTGCAGCCTTAGCTGTAGGAACCTATTGTATTAGTCTGTTATTTGGCAAAGACCATTGAATTGTATAATTGATTTGCTCCAGTGTTAACAAAAGAACATCTTTTTGTTTGTTATCTAAACAAGGTTGTGAAAAGTTCTTTTCAAGGCAATAGTTGCCTCATGAACCATTATGATGAGTTACATACAATTGGACCAATTTCAACATGAACCTTTCTGATGAGTTACATACGAATGGATCAATTTCAATTTCAATTGGTCTAAATCAACCTGGGGTGGTGATAGATGATTTGCTAGCCTCAGAAGGCAACAAAGAGGGGAGGGGCAAAATAAAAAAGATAGAATAGAAAACTAAGGTGTCATTTGGTTGATACAACTTTCTACAAGAAGTTTTACTTCCCATTAAGTTGTATTTTTTGGTTTTGTTTGGTTGACACACTTTTTGAAAAAGAAGTACAACTTTCTAAGGAAGTGTAACTTTATGCAAAATGCAAACTTACCTAGGGGGACCTAGGTAGGTTGCAGTTCCTCCATTGTATTTGGAATTAAAAGACAATTTTATCCTCACATTTGCATTTAATGCTAAATTTATAATTTATATTGTCAACATTATGACATTAGATAATCCAAGAATTCTTGACTTATTTATTTTTGAGTAAAATATGTAATTTTTTATATTAACAACAAATAAAAATTAATTTTTCCTATATAATAAATTATATATTATATTAGTTATATATGAAAAATTTATACTATATTTACATATATATATGTTAAAATATTAATTTACAAATAAAATTTAATTTTTCTATATATACTAATATATAAAGTTTAAAATATTAATTTATAAGAAGAGTATATTGGTCATTTGATGTATACTTCCAAGGAAGTAATCAACCAAACATGTTTCGGGTGGGAAGTTACACTTCCTACCAATTAATTTCTTGTCAACAAAACACATTTTTGGTACTTCTCGAGAAACATATGTGGAAAGTTAATTCATGCGAATTAGAACTTTCCACAAAAAGTAAGTGTTGTCACGAAGCGTTATGCGCCTCAAGGCGCCAAGATCCTTAGCACTATACTGGTGTAGAGCACACAACACCCATACTGGTGCAGTATGACCATACTGCACTGGGTCATACTTGCACCGGTATGGTGCTGACCATATCGGGTGGTACCGCCTAGTATCGGGTATGATACTGCCTGGTATGGGCGGTATTATAAAATACCGGGTGGTATGCTCGATATTCATTGGTACACCCGGTACTCGGTATAGGGTGTACCGAATACCCTAAATTTAAATTTCCAGTACGTACCACCCATACCGGACTGTTAGGGAATTTTCTGATGCCCCGTGCAACGTCGAACCATGACGGAATATTCCCTACATGTTTGTAAATATGTATTCATGTGTATGTAAACTTACATTTTATTCTTGCCCATTCATGTAAAATCCCTTTGTGCGATCCCCATGGGCCCATGGTATGAGTTGTATGCATTTCGAGGTCGTTCGACACTTGGTGCGTGCATTATGGCTAAGCGGAACAAATTGTGTGAATTCGTCATGGTCGTGGCCATGGAAAATCACCATGTCGGGTGACCAAAATTTTGTCATGCTCCTCGTGCTTTGCGGAACCTTGGGGGTGGCACTTGGGGGCTAGAGGTCCCATGTATAGTGTAGGGGAGTGTTGCCTTACGAAAGCGGTTGCATTGCGCGGAAACAAACAAGTGGCCCACATGGGCATGCGACATGTCGAATTCGCCCAAGGCAATTGCGAAACTCACCCTACATCTGTTTTTGCATTTTCTTGTGTTCATAGTCCTGTAAATGTTGTATTTTACTTTATGCCTTCAATATCATTCGTCCAACATGGTCATTTGAAGGCACGAACATGGAATGCGAGGTTGGCACGTGGTCTGACATATGCCCCGTGATGTTAAGTCGGGAAGCCCAATCGGGATGGATTTCATATCAAGGCTTATCCCTTGCATGCGATGCAAGGGTGCCGCACGGGTTCTTCCACACCAAAACAATTGGCCCGTGACGGTTGGTATCAGAGCCAGGTTTGCGAGCCTCCAATTGAGAAAGCTCTCGATGCAAACATAGCCGACGCACATTCCGTCTATGGTGCTCGAGTTGCCGATGCAATGAACCAAGTCGAGGACCTTTCGACTATTGTGTTCGGGGAGGCAAGCATTCATATGATTGATTCAAAGATGGTGAATTTTGCACAGGGTGGATTGGCCCCTAAGACGCAAAGTCATTTGCAAGCAGAGCGAGAATTGCGAACGTCCAACTGATAAAGCCCTCGATGCAGACATTGCCGACGTGCATTCCGTCTATGGTGCTTGAGTTGCTGTGGCAGTGAACCAATCGATGAACTTTCTGACTGTTGTATTCAAGGAGGCAAGCATACATTTATTAATGCGAAGACGGTGACTTTTGTGCAGCGCAGATAGGCCCCTAAGACGCAAAGTCGTTCACCCATAGAATGAGAATTGCATGCCCCAACTGAGAAGGCCCTCGATGCGGACATAGCCGACGTGCATTCCGTCTGTGGCGCGCGAGTTGCTAATGCAGTGAACCCAGTCAATGAACATTCAGACTATTGTATTCGGGGAGGCATGCATACAATGATGGAGGTGAAGATTAAGACTTATGCGCAGGGCGGATGGGCCCATAAGACGCAAAGTCATTTACGCAAGGTTGATGGTCCCCTGTAAGACGCAAAGTCTCGTGCAAGGTAGATCTCTTGCAAGATGCACATTGTGCACAAAGTAGACTCTCTCATAAGACGCGAGGATGGTGCACAGGGCGTTAGCCCCTAAGACACACCGCAGAGCCGATAGCTCATGAGTTACCAAGTCCTTTGCGCGAAGTAGACTCTCTCGTAAGACACACATTGTGTGCAAAGCAGACTCTCTTGTAAGTCGCAAGGATAGTGCGCGGGGTGTAGTCCCGTAAGTCGCAAGGTGCGCAGGGCGTTGTCCCCTTAGTCGCAAGGATTGTGCGCAAGGCGTTGTCCCCTAAGTCGCAAGGTTGGTGCGCATGGCATGATGGCCTATAAGGCGCAAGGTTTGTGCGGACAGCAGCGTAAGACTTGAAGCTCGTTGAAATGGGCTCGGTGATGGGGGGCAAGTAAGCAAGCAGTGATCCGTAAGACTTGAAGCTCGTTGAGATAGGCTCGGTGGTGGGTGCCATGACTCCTGCGGGGTGCGAGTGAGCAAGCAGTGTATCGGCTCAAAGCGACGGTGCGGGCGATGCTCTAGTGTGGCGCGGCCACGGAGCTTTGCTCGTTGTCTCTACAAGTCTGGGACCTTCCATTGCCCAGAAAGAATGGGACTTGGCGAATGGAGTAACCATTTCCCGGGTTCCCTCATGCGAGCGTTGCTCAACGACGCTCGTGTGCTCCACAAGTCTGGGACTCTTCATTACCCAACAAGAACGAGACTTGGCGAATGGAGTAACCATTTTCCGGGTTCCCTCATGCGAGCGTTGCTCAATGACGCTCGTGTGCTCTACAAGTCCGGGTCTCTTCATTGCCCAGCAAGAACGGGACTTGGCGAATGAAGTAACCATTTCCGGGGTTCCCTCACGCGAGCGTTGCTCAACGACGCTCGTGTGCTCCACAAGTCTGGGACTTTTCATTGCCCAGCAAAAATGGGACTTGGTGAATCGAGTAACCATTTCCCGATTGCCAGCGAATGAGATCCATCTTCTATTGGGAAAATTTAGTGTGAGATAATCTGAAGATTAATGTACATGCCTAACATATCTGAGTAGTGCTGCATTTGAGTTTGCCAACTATCTAAACAGCTTAACCTTTTGGGCTATAATGGTAGCCAACTCTTGCGTATTTTGCCTTCCAACTTGGTATTGGAAAGAAATCATAAAATGGCATCAGTACCAATTAATCTTGAGAAAAGTATGATTGAGGAAAGATCAATTTGTGGTTTGAACAAGTGCAAGGTTCTAAAAGAATCATGGGTTGCAGGCTCTTGCACTGAAACAAGTAGTGTGGATAATGTGGATCTTGACTCAAGTTTGTTTAAATGAATGTCAATTTGTGGTTTGACTATGTGCTAGGTTCTAAAAGAATCATGGTTTTCAGGCCTTGTACTAGAGCAAGTAATGTGGAGAAGTGGATCATGACTCAAGTTTGTCTAACTGAGATAGGCAACATTGCATAGTTGAATGAGTGAATTGTTCCATAACCAGAAGATGCAGAATTACTGATGCCTTTAAAAAGAAAACAACTCTTATGAAAGAATGAGAACTTTGGAAAAATTTCATGTGTGCTAATGTTAGAGAAGAGCTAAAGACTAGTCCTGGAACCTGCAGCCCTAACAGATTAAGGACTAGAGTTACAAATATTGGAGTTGGCTTGCATCCTAAACAACTTAATCTCTTGGATGGTCAACAGCATGGTTTAAAATATCGGTACCGGTACCGATCTCGGTCAGCGACCGGTATCGGTATGTACCGGTACCGTACCATACCGACACACGGTACAGGCCAGTACGAAAAAAGCATACTAGCCAAATTTTGTTTTTTTTGTTTTTTTTTTGTTTTTGCTGTTAAAAATAACTCCAATAACACAGAATTGATCAAGAAATACTTAAATTTAAGATTCAAATGTCAAATACATGAATACAATATTTTAAATCTGGCCCCAAATGGCTATATGCCACTGTAGCAGTGGCTCTTTTTAAGAGCCGTTACGTCATACCAGGCAATACCGCCCGGTATGGGCGGTATTTACCGAGATACTCGGTATCGCCCAATACTGGGTATCTCGTATACCGATTTTTCAAAAATTCGATAAATACCAACCGTATCGGGCGGTACGGTATGGTATTTGAAACCATGGTCAATAGTATCCTGCTATGATTTATTGTGCCAATGACCTGTTTAGTTGAGATTTGATAATTGTAAAAGACAAGTCGATCATATTTTTCTCAATAATTTTTTATTTAAAACATGTACATAGCTTGAAATTTTATTGCATTTTTCTGTTATCTTCTAGTTGGGACTTCACTGCTTGTTATTTTTCTCTTATCTTGTATTTTTGCGAACTATTCTAAATTTTATTGCAGTTTTGTCATCTAAGAAAATATCTGTGTATTTTGAGATAAGGACTTATGCAATAATTGCATGAGTTTTATTGCTTTATCATTTGTCTTTAATATTAACATTTTTCTTGATGTCTGTTGGTTTACATATGGTGACTTCTCTCTATGTTAAAATTTACATGATTAACACATATTTTTGTTCTCTTTGTGTAGGTACATTGGTTGCAATTTTTGATCTCTGAGCTTGTGTCTGGTGGCAATTTAAGAAAGCCAGGAGGTTTATTTGGTAATAGTGGTTCAGGGATCTCAGTTGAAGATCTCAAGCAGTTGGAAACGTTCTTCTACAAGCTCAGCTTTTTTCTCCATATTATTGATTACAAAGGTGCTATTTTTCTATCTATTGTGAGACCGTTGATGCAATTGAAAATTTACTCTTTTCTGCTTATTTTTTCGTATTCTATTCATGAATATGTATACTTATTTTTTAAACAATTCTAAGGTGATATTTTTGTTGGGAAATTTTACCTTTTTATATCATTTCAACGTGAGGAAGTTTCTAATCATGATATTTATGTCCAATTTAATCCAAAATTGATTACCATTTGTCTTGCCAATGCTTTGACTAGGACCACATTATTTTAAGGACAAACAAATTGTTAAGAATATAAATGTATATATTGGATCATTTCCTAAGAGCTTATGCTTTCAGAAAGGTTGGTCGCCCAATCAAATATAATATGGTATTTGTTGAGCCCCATAATTGTATATCATTAATAAGAAAAAAGGCCTATATATAAGAAGCCTAGAACAAGATATGCTATACTAGAGGGACATCATAAGTTATCCAATACCAACAATAAATAAATACAATAAATTAATATCTTGACACTCCTCAAGTTGAAGCATAGATGTCAATCATGTCAAGCTTGTCACATAATAATTTGAACCGAGTTGTGTTGAGAGCTTTAGCGAAAATGTCAGCAATTTGGTCTTGAGAGAAGATATGTGGTGTGATAATTTTCTTGGAAAGAACGACATCTCGATTAAAATGACAGTCGACTTCAATATGTTTTGTCCTTTCGTGCAAAGACATGGTTGTTGGCAATATGAATGGCGGACTGGTTATCACAGTGCATGACCATATCATAAGAGAACCCTAGTTCCCCCCATAGGGTTTTGACCCACATTAGGTCACATGTGGTATGAGCCATGACCCTATACTCAACTTCGACACTTGAGCGACCTACCACATTCTGCTTCTTAGTTCTCCAAGTGACCAAGTTTCCTTCTACATAAGTGCAATACCTAGAGGTGGATCTTCTATCACAAATGGACTCGACATAATCTGCATCAAAGTACCCCTCCTTTTTATATGTCCATTTTTTCTCAGCCACCGGCCTTTTCTAGGATTTTTAATAGAGCATTCCAATGAAAATATTTTGGTTGATGCATGAAGTGACTAACAACACCAATTACATAGGAGATGTCAGGTCGAGTGACCAATCACCTTTCGAAATCTAGTAAGGTCCTCGAAGTCTATCACCCTCAGGCTCAAGTGTGGCACCTGTATCAACTGGTATACTGGTTGGTTTGCATCCGAGTATGCCTACCTCACTCAGAAGATCCATAACATATTTCCTCTGCGAAAGAACTATCCCTTTCTCTTTATAGGCAAACTTGCCAAGGGATTAACTCGGACGACCCAAATCCTTAGTCACAAAATGATTCTTCAGGTGAGCTTTAACCGTGTCAATTTCATCAGATGTCATCCACATAGACTGCAAGAACAATACATTGAACAGATATCTTTTTCATAAAAATCGAGGATCAGATTTGCATTCTTTTAGCCCAATAGTAGAAGCAATTTTGCTTAGTTTGTCAAACCATGCCCGGGGACTTTGTTTTAGGTCATATATTGCTTTCTTTAGATGACACTAGATTCTCCCCTGAGTATATTACCCAAGAGGTTGCTCCATAAAGACTGTCTCAATTAAGTCCCCACAAAGAAAGACATTCTTAACATCCATTTGATGCATGCACCAACCCAAACTTATGGTAAGAGAGATGAGAATCCTCACAGAGTTGAACCGAGCCACAAGAGAAAAAGTCTCGAAGTAGTTCACTCCAAATTGTTGTGTAAAACTTTTTGCAACCTTGCTTGCCTTGTACCATTCAAAGGATCCATCGGGAAGATATTTGAAACTGAACACCCACTTACATGCGATAGATTTTGAGCCAAGGGGTGGTGGAATGAGTTCCCAAGTTCATCTGGATATGAGAGTATCCATCTCCTCATCCATGGCACTCTTCCACTTAGGACCAAGCAGTGCATCCTAGTATGTCTTGGGAATGGAAATTGAAGATAAGGAGACAGCAAACTAGCGAAACGAGGGTGAGACTGAGAAAGAGATAAATGATTGCTAATGGGATAAGCAGTACAACTTCATTTACCTTTTCGTAACGCAATGGGAAGTTCAACATCGGACGAAGGATCTTGAGAGTGAGTCGGAGCTAGCAGGGTATCCCTGTCTGGAGAGTTCGTTCCCCTGTATCTTTATGTCTCCTTTGATAGACCAACAAGGGAGGATTGGTAATAGAAGGAAGAGGTGGAGGAAGAGGCGGTGATTCCTGGATAGGAGTTCTAGGACTCGACATAGAGGTGAAGTAGGGAATATCTTCAAAGAAAGAAACGTCAGCAGCGGTAGTGTTTTTTGGAAATCGGGTAATAACAACAGTATCCTTTTTGAGTGCGAGAGTATCCAATGAAGACACACTTCACAACTCTAGGGAACAGTTTGCCATAATCGGGACCAAGACTATGTACAAAGCATATACAATCGAAGGTTTTTGGTGAAATTTTAAATGGAGGTTGTTTGGGAAACAGGACAAAGAAAGGGTGACCTATTCCCTAGAACCCAAGAGGAAACACGATTAATAATATATGCAGCAGTGAGAATAGCATGCCCCAGAGATATCGAGGAATATTCATGTGAAACATAAGTGTCCTTGCCACATCCAGAAGATGGCGATTTTTGCGTTCTCAACATCGTTCTGCTGAGATGTGTAAGGACATGAGGTCTAATGAAGAATACCATGGGAAGCACAAAGTTTTACAAAAGCACAAAGCAGACATGTGATGGTTTAGACTTAGGGTTATAGTTAGAGAAAAGATTCTTAACATATGATTGGAAGCACCTGAGTCAAAAATTCAAGACATACCAAAAGAAGCAATAGCTTCAGTCCTAGAGGAGGAAGCCATAGCTGAGGAGGTGACTACCTTTATGAACTTTTCATATTCAGATTTGGAGACACTGATAGTCTCATCTTCTTCTTTTTTATCGGTATTACTGGAGGGTGCTTGTGTAGAGATATCAGCCTTGGCATGAGGGGGTCTCCCAAACTTTTGCCAGCACATGTCATGTGAATGATTAGTTCTTCCACAATGTATACAGGAGGACAGGAATTTTTGCCTCTCCCCGTTCCTCTAATTCTGCCACCACCACGACCCCGGTGGCCTGTACCTCCGGCAATGAGCGCTGAGTTATCTCCCGTTGGGAAGGAGACGGGACCACGATTGCACTTCTGAGATAAGAAATAGTATTATTCCATTAGTTGGGACTTTACATGATGGAGAGATGGTGGTAGGGCGTATAGAAACCTTGCCACGAGAAATTCCTCTCTTTGCTTCCTTCGCATAGATACATTACTTGTGAAGGGATGGTATTAAATATGTTAGAATACAAGGAGTAAATCCTTGAGATGTTTGCATCTTGAGAGTAGGTTCTTTTGAGAGAATCCCACATGCTTTTGGCGGTGTCAAGGAAAATAAAAGTTGAGGCAATCTGCGATTCCAGACTATTGAGCTCATCCATGAGAGAACAACACAATCGTTTGTCTCCCGGTCAGAATATTTTTCAATATCGGCCGTATCAGGAGAATCATCATCAAGGTGTCTTATTTTTTTGGAACCACAAAAAACATGAAAAGCATGACACCAAAGGATATAATTTGTGCCATTAAGTTTAATAGAAGTACCAAAGGTTGTAGTTTTGGGATCCACAATTGAGTTTGAAAAAAATCTTTTGAATTGATGGAACACGACGCAGGCAGCCCGATAGTGCAAGAGGTTGTTGTCTTGGAGGAGGCTCGAGGAGCCGCTTGAGAAGACATCTTGGGACAACTTGGGAGATGGTGCCGTGAAGGAGCAGCGCCGTGAGAGAGCAACGCGCGGAAGGAAGAGTTGGCACAGGGAAGCTCAGCTCGGGAGATGGCGCCGTGAAGGAGCAGCGTCGTGAGAGAATAGCGCACGAAGGGAAGACTCGGCGCAGGGAAGCCTCATCGATCGCACCCAGAGACGAAAGCGTGGAACAACACATGACTCGTCTCATCAATCGCGCGTGCTGTTTGTGTTGAGGAAGGCGGCACAGGATACCACGACACACCTCATCGTTTGTGCATGAAGAGAGAAACCTCTGCCTTGTCGATCGCTCCTTTTCACAGGCATGGGAGGAACAGGACGGGCGCAGGAGAAAACCGCTAGCTCGGCGTCGCAAGAAAAAAGAAATAAACAAAAAAATTGGGAGAAAAATAATCTAAACTGTAGGGTTGTTTTTGAAGAAAACTGGGAGAAAAATAAACAAAACAAGTTTGCTTTCCTGCACGTGAGGGGAATGTTAAGAATATAAATCTATTGTTGGCTTTTTTTCTATTGACTTGAGTTTTTGGAGAAGTTGGTCACCCAATCAAATCTAACACAAACCCAATATTTTAGTGCAACCCAGGACTTTTCTAGATTCTAATTAAATATGGCATCAAATTTTTGGTGAAGGATCAAAAACAAGTTTTGGTCAATGATACTTCATGAGTACTGAAGGTTTTTTTGCTGCGCGCTTTTCGAGTTACTGTAGTGCGTGGAAAGAAGAAAGTCCAAATTATATATTATTTTTCTAAATAAAATAGGTCCAATCAAATCATACCACAACTAGAACATGTAACTCATATTATGCATGTTTTGATGTATACTTTGAATACTACCCAATGTATGGGGCTATGAGCAGTACCTATGGTTCCAATAATGGGCCAATATTACAGTGAACTTCATGTATTGGGCTTTATTCTGTTTTAGATATTTTCTGGATACCACCAAGGACATGTGACACACCGTCCTGTATAGGAGTGATACAGGTATTGGAAGCCATACTTCAAAGTCCAAACCTTATAACATGAGCGCAAATCCTGGAATAAAGAGCTACTACACTTGGTCCATAGGATGATATTAGCGTAATACAATCTTTACTAAGCCCTCAAAAACTCTAATTAAATCTAAATAAAGGTGGACCATTGGGTTTTTATTCCAAGATATTCAAAATGGTGTATTAAATTTGAATATTTAGGATCTTGTTGTATAAGTCAGTTTATGCTTTGTGTGTTGTAATGAAGTAGTGGACCTTGGAGTCTTGCCCTTAGTAGAGTTAAGAATCCATGTTTGACCCATTTTTGCTCAATATTATGTCAGGCTAGTGGAATGCATTCGAAATACATTCATTGTCTTTGTGTCTTCGTGCTATCTTTTTAGCGATGCTTGGCAGCATCAATTGATGCCCCTTTCTAAGTGGAATCCAGTTCACAAATTTGACAATTTGTATTAACTGATGTTAGGAACTTAGAGATACCCTGATACAATCCTAAGGATCCTGGGCTTGTATTAGGGCACAAAGTCAATTTTATGTCTGGTTCTGTAAAATTTCCATTTGCAGGAGGTCTAAGCTCTGTACTGGCAAGGAGGCCTAGTTTGCTTATTGACTGATGGGATCATCTTGTGCTTGATCTTTGTGGGAATGCCCGGTTCAAGCTTTAGGTGGGCTTGCTCACAAATTATGAACTATGAAGAGATTGATAGCAAAGTTTGAATGTGGTTCTTTATAGTGTTGTGACCAGGCGCTCGGGTGCTCGCCTATATAAACTACATCTCTATTCCTTTCTCTATATTACTAAATCATCAAAAGCTATTGTACTGTGCTAAAAAAATATTTTTAAAATAAAATTTGTTTAACCTGATATCGTCTATTAGTATAGCTGCACTTACAATCAGATCTTAAATATCCTACAAATGCATATGTGCTTATATTTTGTATGTAATATGAGATGCATTTCTAGATTTATAATTTAGTTTCTATCTTTTTATTCCGTGTAAAGGTGCATTCGTATCAATTAATTTACTTTTTATAGACAGCTTTAACTTGTGAATGAAGAACCTGTTGGTTAGTGGCTTCTTATGGTATTGGTGAATAAACTTTTTACATGTAGTTATGAAGTATTTTGGTTCTAATACTGTTATTTTCTAAGCAACATAGATGGATGGATAATAACTTCTTGCAAGTATTTGAGTTTTAGAGTAACTTATCTGCTAATATGTGGTTATTGCAGCAACTATTTGTACATTGACAGACCTTGGGTTCTTGTGGTTTAGGGAATTTTATTTGGAATCTTCTCGTGTAATTCAGTCTTATTTGAAATTACAAACTAACATGTGTTAGCTATTTAACCCATTGGTTTCCACTAGCCTCTTTATCAGTCTTATTTTGTATGCAAAATTTCTATTTAACCCATATGTACTTCTCAAAGAATGTGCTTTCACCAATTGATTTTAGTTGCTTTTTAGGTCCCTACTTAAATATATATTCTGATGTAGTAATTCTCCAGAGTTTCATTGAAGTTTGTTTAACACAATGACTTATTTTGTAGTTTCCAATTGAGTATTCTCTTCCTTGGATGCTTGTGGATCATGTAATTGATTCTCAAGATACTGGACTTTTTGAAAGCATTCTGATGCCATTTGATATCTATAATGATTCTGCTCAACATGCATTGACTGTGCTGAAGCAACGATTTCTCTATGATGAAATTGAAGCAAAGGTATGTGTAAAATGCATGCATTTTTGGCACTGTTCAATGCTCATCATTTTTTTCTAGAACCATGTGCTCAACATGATAGCTTATTGGTGATATTAACATGTATTTTAATTCATCAACTATGTAGATGTTATCACTTGTTTTCATGAGCAATTGATTTACATAACCATTAAGTTGTATTTTGTACATGCATACCTAGTGTAGCCTAGCTTTATAAATTCTATGATAAGTTAAAAACTGATAATTTGTTTTTCATAAATTTTATCAAGTCAATTGAGATTGAACTTCTGAAAGCTTAAGTTTCTTACTAGTTTTACCTAATATTTGTAGTTTGCGAAGCATCTGATATTTCTGTATAACTGCTTTGCTTGCTATGATAACTGGCCAATGTAGGAAGTTGCCCAATCTGATTGACCCAGTAATTTGGATATGTCATGCGTTTAACCATTTGGTAAGTTTCTTCAGTGCAAATTATTGTAGTTAGCCCATCAAGTCTTATATATCAACCTAAAGCACTATTCATTTTGGGTATGTGCATAATTTGCTATCACAATCTCTCATATTTTATGTCTAGGGTCTACACGATTCCAAACATCCAAGGGATGCTGATTGGAGAGGCTCGTGAGCCCACTTTCACCGTCCATGGTGGTCCTGCTCCCCTTGCCAGTTCCGACTTTGTTTGAAGGCTTCTTGGCAATTTATTTTTCCCTTAACAATGTTGTACAGAATTTGAATGTGTGATATGTGTTACCCAATTAATCCTTCATCAGAGTTGACATAGGTTTCAGTAAATGACCTAATAAGTTTCTGTTGTAACATGGGCCAAAGCCTTGATTTCTACATTAAGGAAATATGTTACAGTTAACTAAAACAAGTTATAAAGTATTATCCGTGGTTAAGCCTCATCTAAATTTGGGAAAGAAGAGATTACTATCACATATTAACCATCATATTGCTTGTATTTTGCATATTGATTTATTGAACTGGTTTCTTCAGTTTATTAGGTGCACTGTCATGTCAACTAGTATGTTTGAAAATGTGAATTTATGTCCTGGCATTTTCAAATTTATAATTGATTTTTATTTTTATGAGTATATAATATGAATTCACTGCTTCTTATTTAAACCTCATAAAAACATTTAATCTACATCTTTGTTTTCAATGTGCTGCTTGCAACTCAAACTATTAATTTTCTTTTGTTTTGATGTCTACTTTTAGGTCGACCTTTGCTTTGATCAGCTTGTTTACAAGCTTCATGAGATTATTTTTTCATATTATAAAAGCTTCGCCGCAAGGTACTTACTCCTTCCTACAACATGATGTCACATTGTTAACCAATGGTTTGTTAATCTTTAGTCATTTGCCATATCTCTGTGCAGTTCATTGCTTGATCATTCTTTCCTTGCTGCATGTGATGATGCAAACAATTATTCAACTAAACCTATGAGATTCAATGAAATATTCAAGTTGAGGTGGATACAGGTATATTTATTTATTAAAAGTATCTGCACTTCTAAGTGTTTTTTTTTTCAAATAAGATATTGAGTTCTTTGATTCATTATATGATGGACATTCATATGTTTAGGTCTTGGGTAGGATATTGATTTTCTCTTTGATCTTTTTGAGAGCCAGGATCTTTGTGCAGTTGTTGTAAGTTATTTCACTAATTTCAAATTCTTAGAATGCTTATACTGCTCTTGATCTAATTATTTGTTGCTTACAGGAATTACAAAAGATGTTGGATATCTTGAAGCTTACACATCAATTGCTCTCTGAAGATCTTGAATTAGATTCATTTACTATGATGTTGAATGAGATGCAAGAAAATATTTCTCTTGTTTCCTTCTCTAGCTGTCTCTCTTCACAGGTATGATGCTCATTTACTTTAGGTTTCATTTCACAAAAAATCCTTTTTTTCTTCAATATTATGATTTAGAGTTTCACTTTACAACAACGTCCAGGATGAACTCATTCTTTTTTAAATTTCTATAGTACGACTATGGTTTTTCAACAGCTATCTTGAACTCATTCCTCCACATTTCAACTCAATTTTAAATACCGGTACTGGTACTGGTGTTTGACAAGTACCGGTACGTACCGGCAGCGGATCGTACCGACACACGGTATGGTCAGGTCATGGTTTAAAATCTCGCCCGGTACGGTACGGTATGCGCCGGACCTATCAAGCTGTCGGCCACTTGGTTTAGCTTCATACCGTCCGGTATGATGAACAGTAACCCCAAACGACTCTATAGCCATTTGGGTCCGGGTTCGACTTGTTTTGGGGACTATATAAAGCCTTAATTGGGTACTATTTGATATTGTATTAGGGTTTTTCACAGATACAAGAGAATCATTACATTAGAATTAATATAGGGCGACACAGGCCCACAACCCAAAGGGTCTAAAAAATCTCCAGGGGCTCCGCCCCCACACCCCTAGCAAGGGGGCTGCCCCCTTGATCCCCACCTGATAACCGGCTAGCAGGACTGCCGAAGACTCTGCGTAGCGCAACATAAGACCGTACCAACACATGTTATTCATCATCTCAGTCGATGGTGCACTACATCTTATGTTGCGCTACGCAGAGTCTTCAGCGGTCGCGCTAGCCGGTTATCGGGGGGGTCAAGGGGGAAACCCCCCTTGCCAGGGGTGTGGGGGTGGAGCCCCCGGAGATTTTTTAGACCCTTTGGTTTGTGGGCCTGTGTCGCCCTATATCAATTCTAATATAATGATTCTCTTGTATATGTGAAAAACCATAATACAGTACCGAATGACTTTTAAACATTGTATTCATGTATTTGACATTTGAGTATAGATTTTAAACATTTATTCATCAATTATGTATTATTAAAGTTATATCTACCCCCCCCCCCCCCCCAAAACCGATCGATATGCATTTTCATACTTGTTCGTACTGTGTGTTGGTACCTACCATTTTTGATATCGGTAGGTGCAGCTGCACCATGCAGTATGGTGCACTGTGCACCATAGTGTACTGTAGCAGTGTGGAACACAGTGCACCATATTGTACTATACAGGGCGGTACCGCCCGGTATGGGTGGTATATGGCCGACCGGTATTTATTAGTACACTCGGTACCGACTAGTAGCGAGTGTACCAAATATTGGGAATGTGAATTTCGGTACATACCGCCCATACCGGGCGGTATGGTATGATTTTTTATACCTTGTTTCAACTATAATATGATAATTCATTTCTATCCTAGAAGTTGGTGAAGTAATTAGATGTCTGTTTCATTTCCAGTTTTGGATAATCTTTTTGATGGCCATGTTAATTCTAATTTCTTATGAATTATTATATCTAGATATGAGCAGAACATTGCACTATTTAGCTTGCCTTTTAGGTGGGATTCTTTTCGCTTGTTTATTTTCTCAAACTTAAACTGTTGTTATTTTGTTTTCTTTCTTGGTTTTACTTCCTCTGTTCCTTCTAGTGTTTGAGCATAATATAGAGGACTAACATATTTGTTACCCTAACATCATTATATTAATTTCTTCTGGTCTATAACCAATTATTCTTTTACCAGATTTGGGCTGAGATGCATAATGACTTTTTGCCCAACTATATTATCTGTAACACCACCCGACGATTCGTTCGTTCTTCAAAAGGAACACGTCAAGCTTCAGAGAAAGCAACTATCCCTAGTGGAAAGTCCTACTTGTATTGTGGTTCTCTAGTAAGATACAATGAAAATTTATCATCTCTATTTATTGCCTGTTATTTTTATGTTTTTTGTCAACTTGTATCCTGTAATTGTATTTATCTCAGGTTAAGTTGGTAATTGTGAAATGATAAAAGAGAGAAAGTCTTGTCATTAATCTAACCTCAGTTTATAAATGAGGAGCAATTTCAAGAGTCTAGAAAAACAAAATAACAAACCCCTATTTATATCCATACCAATCTCCACATTTATCTCAACAATATTATTTCTACCATAATATTCTCAAATCTCAAGAGTAATAATTGTCCCCTTCTTTCGTTAGATGTAACTCATCTAACAATTAGGGGTTAGATAAATGGAACATACGAAAAAAAAAAAGAGTTTGATTAGTGTGATATCCATACTGATTGCTCATATAGTCAACAATATTCAACACTTATATTGTTTTACTTGTATTGTCCATTAAGCTTATGCTTTACCTTTTATGAATTGATCCTTCTGCTATTACAACAATAGCAAGATGTAAACTTCTAACTATTTGGGGGCGACTACATGAATCATTTTCTCACATTGAGTTATATGAAGGGCAATTAAATCAATTTATATTCTTTTTATTAGATATTCCTCAACTCTTCTTCCTCCCATTAGTTATAATCAATTTACATTATTTAACTATGTTATCTATAGGTTTCCTTTAAACATGCCCATACCATCTCAATCTATTTTCTCTCTCAAGTCTTATTTTTGTCTAATTGGAGCTACACAGGATTCTTGAGGGACAGTGATATTTTTATTCTACCTTTTCTAATAGTACCACTTGTTGATTTGAGCATTCTCATTTTTGCTACATGAACCTTTTGTATATATTGCTTCTTAACTGCTCAACATTTTGATCCATAAAGCATACTAATCTTGCAACAATCTTTTAAATTTTTCTTTCTAATCTGAGGGGAACATGACTTTCACACAAGACTTCTAAAGCCCCTTTCCATTTCAATTGATCCTTCTGCTATTAATATGTCAATATGGTTAGATGATTAGCTGTTTAAGCTATTATTTACTTTCATTTTTTTGAAAATTTCTGTAACCATCTGAATTATATCATGAACTTGGTTTTGCATATGTGCTTTTTGTTCAGGTGCAGTAAACAAAACAACAATATATTTCAGAATTATATTCATAAAATTTCCATGTCAGACATGTGACATTATATTTTTTGTTCTGTAGGATTTGAATTTGGCCTACCAAAGTCTGGTGACACTGTATTCTGAGTTCTTTGGGATTCCTCATATGTTTTCTATTGTCCAACTTCTTGGACAGAGATCATTACCTTGGATTATTAGAGCTTTGTTGGATCATATATCAACTAAGGTATGATTGAGCATATATATCAAGCCCTTTGTGATCTTTTTATCTGTTCATAAGTTAGCTTTGCTAAGGTTCATATTGTTTTATGCAATCATGAATATTTGAATGGATGATTACGAGTCATTTCCCATCTTCAATTGCATTTAACTTTGCTTCAATGTAGTAGAAGGAAAATAGTTTTTCAGCTTTTCTTCAATGCTGGCCATTGCATACACCACATGGAATTTCCATGTTTTGTCCAGTATTCAAATGAACTCTTAAGATTCAGATGATAGTCGAATTTGAGCAACACTTTCATCTGAATTGCTTTCACCTATTTAGCATACAAATGATTGATTTTTACTCCTGTTTGTGAGCTTCCTTTTGTTTTATTTCCTCACATTATCACAAAAACATCCCCTTGGGGATGATTGAATAATAGTTTAGTCCACTCTAGCTAGCAACTTGAAGTTCTAGATTTTGGATGAAAGTTGAAGTTGAGCAACTTAGTTTCAATCAAATTGCAATCCTCTATTTAGAGTTCAAAAGAACTAATGTTCAGCTTGTCACAAAGGAGTTTAAAAGAGAAATACTTAAAGGCTAAAAATGTCTGCGAGGAGCAGCGAGATCCGGTGAGAAGAGGGTTGTCAGCAGAAGCAACAAGATCCGGTACACGAGAAAAGAACGCGTAAGGAGCGTGCAGAGCGGGCTGGAGAAAAGGACGCGTAAGACGCGTGAAGAGCCGACTGGAGAAAAGAACGCGTAAGGCGCGTGAAGAGTTGGCTGGAGAAAAGAATGGGTAAGGCGCATGAAGAGTCGGCTCGAGAATGAGACAATGGCACGGGATGAAGCCGCCAGAGGAAGGAAGCCTCCTCAACAGGAGGTGTTGCCCTCACGTGAAGAGAGGGATGGGGAGGGCCTCGTCGTCTGTGCCCTTCCCTTCTCACATGAAGAAGATGCGGGCGCTGGAAAGAGGAAGATCCTTGTTGACCGCGCCAGCAATTTGAAGGAGGCGTGCAGAAGGTGTGCGACTAGATAGTGGCTGCAGTTAAAGATTTTGTTGACCGAGTCAGCAATTGGAGAAGCGGCAACAATTGAAGAAGACGAGGCTTGTGACGCCTCGTCGTCTGCGCCTCACGGAAGCAAGAGAAGACGCGCAACGTAGAACCATGGCACAAAAAGCAGGAGAGCAATGTTGCACGTCGTACGAGGCGTCGACACAGAACAACGAAAAAAATAGAAAATATTTGTGGAAAAAAGAACTAGGGCTCTTATGCGGAGAGTCGACCGTGAGTGGCCGCCCGTCTGAAAAAATCACAGTCGAGGAGACTTGGCGCAGGGAGGAGACGGGTGGTGCAGTAACAGGGAGAAAAGAAGAAAAAACCTAGGACTCAAATTTGAGAGGGGAGAAAACGTTAAGATCTGATACCATGTTGAGTAGAGCCCAAAATGTATATTATTAATGAGAAAAGATGCGTATATATAGGCTTAGAATAGAACATGTTACACTAGATGTACAACCTAAGCTAACATGTACTACCATACACAAATACCTATTACTATATCACTTAACACATTGGATAAAATGGATTTATATTCATTTTTTATTTAGTGGATGAATTAGAAGAAAATAGGATTAGAAGAATATAAAATTGATATTATATCTGATGTACATTCGATTAATTGTTTTTTATCCAATACTCTATCATTTAAAATCCTATTCTATCCTATTGTATCCACTAAAACAAATGAACCATATTTGATTGATTTCTATCATGACTTTCCTTCATTCTCCTTTGCATTGTTGCAGAAACATCACCTTGAATGATTGAATACATGGTATGTTCTCTGAGCATGTCAATTTATTTGCTGTTATGCCCTTACTGGCAAAGGTTTATTTAGTGTCCTTAGTTGTCTTAATCAGAATCAATCATATCAAATTATTTTTTTTCTGAACTAAGCAATATCTGATGGCTTAAGTTCCTTTAAAATTCAACATTCTCTTAGGAATAAGTGGGTGATAATGAACCTATTTATCTTCTAGTGCAAATAGCACTAGAAACTACAATGGTACTGTTTGGTTGGTTGCAAATAGGTTTCCACGATTTGTATTTGCAGCATTAATTTAGTTTTCTTGTTTGGTTAGCTGCAATTAGAGTAATAACATCATTTACATTTTGCAAGATGTAATTAGAGGCTGCAAGTTGGGCTACAACCAAAAAGCCCACAAAGTTTAATTATAGCCTGCAAACTTAAAGACTTAGGGAGATTTAGGGTGTGCTTGTATGTTTTGGGGAGTCAGATGGATATTTTGGGAAATATTTTTTTTGATCTTGGAAAGCAATACTCGATTAAGGATAGTTTTGACCCATTTAGGCATCATTTTATCCCGATTGGGAATACCTCCTATCAGTCGGGAATACCTCCTACCAGATCTACCCTATTAGAAATATCCTTTACCCGATCAAGAACTTCTTTCAAAGCTGTGTTATTTTGGAAAGGTGATTACAAACGAAATAATTTTATAATTTAAGTAAGTATTAAAAAATAATTTATTTGGGTGACTTAGGGTCGTCGAATGGAGACGGGACAAATACCAAAGTTGTAGGTTTTTGTGTGTTGAATGCGATGGCGGTGTTAGATTTTAGATTTGATATCGTTTGGTAGATTTTTTATATATTTTAGTATTATATAGGAATTAGAAATTATTAATTTATTTTGATAAATAATTAAAATATATATAAAATAATATTATACTAAATTAAATAGTGATTTAGATTATAAAATAATATTATTATGGGTCGGATGGACTCCGTTGTAGTCGATGAATTATTATTTGGGTAAAATGACGAATTTACCCTTTTGCCTCTATTTGCTTGTTATTGCTTCTAAATTTCATTGAACTCTTATTGCATATCATTGTTGGATCGATTTGGGCAATTTTTTCGGCCTTTCTCCGGCTAGCAATGGTTCTTTTGGCACTCAATGGCCCTTGCTTGTTTCTTCGGTGATTTGTGAATCGTTTTGTGCTTGAGACAGATTTTGGATCGCCCCTTTCAACCATGCATGCTAAGGGCCGTTGCCACTTGAAACGGCAAATCTGGCAACTCTGTCGCATCGGGGTATTTTGGGCGGTGTTAATCCTTGGGGCAGCTCACCTGGTGATGTCCCGGCCTGGGTTGACACGACCTGACCGGTTAGCACGATAACCTAAAAAAATATAGTTAAATCCTAATTTAGTGCCCGCGTTTGCATGTCCACGTGATGCTTCTGCCTACATTTGCCCTATCACGCATCTTCTCGGTCGCCGCCTACATTTGCTATTTGGACTTTGGATCACCAGAGAAACTCACCAGGCTTTGTATTTATTAGAGAAGCACTACCACGATCTGCCATCATGATTTCATCATTAAATTTTTCTGTCGGGCTCTCTACTCGAGATTTGAATTCTCACTAATTTCCAGATTGTTACTAGGGCAACCTCAACAAACTTGCGAATTGATGCTACCTCATTGCATGTGAAACTCCTTGCTACAGCGGATCTTGTGTTGAAGCAGTGCTCATTTTCTAATGTAAATAGTGCCCATAATAAATGTCATCATCTGAAATTTCCTCCTCAACTATTGTTACCTCGATGGCCTCCTATCACCTATCTTACATCGCTGTTTAGCATATCCTAAGCAACCTCCTTCAGAAGGTATTTTGGGTAGTTAGCCTCTATAGTTTATGATCACTGTTATCATATGAGTATTTTTGATTCCTTCTGTGCTAGTCTACTCAATATTCTCAATCAAAACAACCCGTCTCAGGTACTACGTACTTGACACATACATCCACATACATTTGATGCACATCCTTAGATCTTAGACTCTCGAGCATCTGTTCGTATGTCGTAACCTTTCTAAATTGGTTTTCCAATTTAGTTACCCCCACTTCATCTGTGTCATTCTCATCGGTAAAAGGCATTGGTCATGTTTCACCCACCTATCTCTCCCACTTACCCATGTGCTTTATATACCCCAGTTTTCATTGAGACTACTTTTTATTAGTAACTCACTAGACATCTACATTGCTCTGATTCTGTTGTTATTTAGGATTTGTGGACCTGTAGGATGATTGAGATAGGACATTAGTTTTGGTATCATATAAGCTGGTCGTACCACTTCCTCCACTTTGGTGGTTGATTCTTCTCCGGTTGGGGCATCCTCACTTGTAGGACCTGAAGAAGATGAGTCTTGTGAACTGGGTAAGCATTTCTAGTCTTTTTTTCCACATTGTGTCAATAAGTGTGCTCCAACATTATTTCAATATTTGGGGTCCTAGTTGTGTTTCTTCCGAGTTAGGTTTTTGGTACTTTGTTCTTTCATAGATGACTACTCTCGTATCACGTGGTTATTTCTAATGAATGACATGTCTAAACTTTTTCATATATTTTCCACATCTTATGCCGAAATAAAAACTCAATTTGGTTCTATATTCGTGTGTGTTGAGGAGTGATAATGTTAAAGAGTATTTTTCTCATGCCTTTCGGTCTTTCTTCTATACTCATGGTCTTCTCCACCACTCTTCATGTCCATATACACCTCAATAGAATGGGATTGCATAATAGATTGTTGAGGCGACTCATACTCCTTTATTGCACATGAGGGCACCATTATTTCCATTCCTAGAATGTCTCAGAAAGGGCATTTGATCCGGGATGGCGTCAAGCCATAATTGATAAGATGACTGCATTGCATGCTAATGGCACATGAGAGCTTGTTCCCCTTCCTATCGAGAAATCTACTATTGGGTGCAAGTGGTTTTTCACTATCATGACGGCGCTTGATGGCTTTATTGATCGACTTAAGGTCCGTCTGGTCGCAAAAGGATACACTTAGCAATTTAGTGTGTATACTTTGACACTTTCTCCCAAGTGCTAAAATTGCTTGTGTTCGTCTACTCCTGACTCTTGCAGTAATTTATGGTTGGGGACTACATCGTTAGCTTGATCGAATGCCTTTTTCCATGGTGATCTTGATGAGGTCTATATGGAGCAACCTCTAGGGTTTGTTGCTAGGGGGAGTCTACCTTAGTATGCAACATGAAGAAGTCGCTATATGGTCTAAAGTAGTCCCCACATGCATGGTTTGACAAGTTTAACTCTGCTATCACTCAGTTTGGCATGGTGAGGAGTGCCTCAGATCACTTGGTCTTCTTTCGCACTTCCTCTGCTATTTCATCTACTACTTCCTCTACTGGGAAACTAGTTATTCTTATTGTTTATGTTGATTATATCAATCACATGAAATACAGTGACGAATCTCATCTACAATATTATTTTCAAACTAAAGATTTTGGTGATTTAAAATACTTTCTTGGCATTGAAGTAGCTCGATCAGAGGGAGCCATCCATATTTCCCAAATGAAGTATGTGCTAGATATGCTAAAGGAAGCAGCTAGACATATAAATACTCCCATGGATCCAAATATAAAGTTGCTACCAAGACAACCAGAATAGTTATGTCATTTGTGAGTTCTAACAATCAGTTGGCTAATATGCTAACTAAATCATTGAGAGACCCCACAATATCCTACATTCGTAACAAGTTGGGATTGTATGATATTTTCACTCCAACTTGAGGGGAGTGTCAAGGGAAAAAAATACATATGAATCAATTTTATGTTATATATAGGTAGAGGTGGAGCTACCTAAGAATTGATTTTTCCCTGTTTTTCATAGATTCATTAAGAAGATTAGATTGAGTTTTTAGCATTTCGAGGGAGAGTTAGACTTACGACATCTTTTGGCATTCGTCGATGGATGCCGCCATCGGGACATCATGAGCTGGACGACGGGTACTACATTGGCGAGGATGACAAACACAAACACAAACACAAGCAGAGGGCCAAGGGTGCTTCTTTGTCGACGAGCAAGAGCATTGTAAGAGGATCTTGAGGGAGCTCAACTCGCTCATATCTGGCGGTGGGACTTCGAATATGGATGACACTATTGAGGTGGAGGTCACTCACACCGAATGGTTCTTCCTCGTCTCCATGATCCAGCCTTCGTCAATAGAGTTGGTCTCCCCGGCCATGCTCGATACACCGGCATGCCCTCATGGGTGCTTGGCATCGACCATTGGGCCGTGGAGCCATGTGAGCATGCAAATGAGGCACAAATTTTCGACATCCAAAGTACAAACCATGGTTTGCGTCCTTGTTGGCTCTAGTGTGCTTGGTGTGCTTGAGCTTCGGTCCACTGACGTGGTCCTCCACAGCCTCGAGATCATGGGCTAGATACGCATCCTCTTTAATTTCAGTGCCGTGCATGTGCCAAAAACCTAGATTCAATTAAAGAGCAATTCTAGCTCCTGCATCCTTATTGAAATCCCTAGTTCTTCAATCCAGAACAAGAAAACCCACAACAATCATTAGCAATGACAGCATCTTAGCGAGCGATACGAAGGTCAATCGTGCGCACAGCAAGCGCAAAAGGGATGGTGGCCTCAATGAATTTTGTGTTGCTGGCGGGGGTGCGATGCCCGTGGCGATCGGAAAGAAACTTACCAAGCAAAAGTAGCATACAAAAATCGGATTGAATAAAAACTTGATTTACTGAATTGGAATGAGCAAGTCTTGTTCAAGAAAAAAAGAACTCAAACTGGTCTTCTCGAACCGGTTGGATTTTTTCTAAATTAGGGGTAATTTCGGTATTTGGCCAAATACCTGAATCAATTTATGATTTTGCAAATTTCAGTTGAAGCTTTTATTGTTTTACCAAGTATCTCATAAAAAATGATTATCTAATGTATTTTCTAAATTATGCTATACATTTAAAAATTTTAAAACTAATGTTACAGATATTCTCTTTTTCTCTTCTCTCTTCTTTTATCAAATTATTTGTAATGCTGAGTCAAGAAAGGACCTTAGCACAATATTTTTTGGGCTAAAACAGCCAAAGAGTTATGATAATTGATTTGTTGACTATAAGATGTTTGCTCTGTTGATAGTTGTCACGATGGAAGGAAGAAACTCCTCATAGGTAGGCCTCCTCTACCTTGCATATGTAGATGAATAAGAAACATTTACAACCAATTTCATGACCATATGCTATATTTTGCAAGTAGGTTCTTAACACTCCCTCTCAAGCTTGAGCAAGGTATTAAATACCGGCACCGGTAGCGTGGTCCAGGTACCGAAAACCATAGTGCAACAGGACTATAGTGACCATACTGCTGCTGCACCATAGTGTTGCAACCATGATGCTACCAGTTTGTGCGGAAGAACCTTGCGGCACCCTTGCATCCCGTGCAAGGGATAAGCCTATCATCCCGAATCCGTCCCGAATTGGGCTTTTCGATTTAACATCGCGGGGCATGCGTTGGTCCATGTGCCAACCTCACGCTCCATATCCGCACCCCCAAAAGACCATGTTGGCCGAATGGTATTGAAGGCGTAAAGTAAAACAACAATTATATGACTATGGACGCATGAAAATATAAAACCGGGTCTAGGACGAGCTCTGCAAATTATCTTGGGCGAAGATTGACTGGTCGCCATAGTTTAAAATCTCGCCCGAAACGGTACGGTAAGCCCGATATTTATCAGATTTTTAGGTTTCCGGTATACGATATATTCGGTATTTGAAAAAATCGGGTATATTGGGTATACAGGGCGGTATATGGTGGTATTTTGTCATATACCACCCGGTATGGGCGGTATGAGGCCTTAGTACCGTTGGGCCAGCCAACGACACTAAGGCCACTTGTTTCGTGTTCATACCACCCAAATCGGGCGGTATTATATGCATACCAGGCGGTATACTGCCCGGCATGGAGATTTGGAGTTATTTCTAATAAAAAAAATGTCGGTATGCAATTTTTGTACCGGACCGTACAGTGTGCCTGTACCGTACGGTACAATACCGGTACCAACCGGTGACCGAAATCGGTAGTGGTATCGAGATTTTAAACCATGCTGGTCACACGTCCATATGGGCCGCTCGTTCGTCTCCGCCCAAGGCAACCGCTTTGTTTGCTAACGCTCTCCTACATTATATATAAGACCCAAATCCCCAAGGTTCCTAAAAGCACGAGGAGCATGACAAAATCGTGGCCATGCGAGATGGTGATTTTCCATTGCCACGGCCATGACGAATGCAGGAAACTGCTTAGCCGTAGCGCACGCACCAAGCGTCGAATCCTCGAAATGTATCCAACTTGTATTGTGGGCCCTCGGGGATCGCACAAAGGATTTTACAAGTATGAACTATAATAAAAGCCAAAATTATATGGACGCAAAAACATATTTACAAACATGTAGGGAACATTCCACCATGATTCGTCGTTGCTCGGGCAAATAAAAAAGTCCACATCCTCCCCCATTTCAAGCTTCAACGTCCTCGTCGAACTCGCCTCGGTCGCACGGCCTTTCTGCATAGGCTGCAATTGTTGAAGTGAATTCTTTACAAGTAGTCGAAGGGAACATCGCTTGAGTCACGACATGTCGCAGTGGGGCCGCAACATGTCGAGTTTCGTCGTGTGAAGTCCGCCACCAGGAAATGATACTTGTATCATTGAGTTTCATCATCTTCTGTTGCGAGAAAGGGCTTTGAGATTCCCAAACTCGTTGCTCGGAAATGAGAGTCCTAGACTTGTGGAGCAAACGAGTGTCGTTGAGCAACGCTCACTTGAAGGGACACCAGCGCCATTATGCAACGCTCTCTTGAAGGGACACCAAGAAGAGGCTACTTGATTCACCAAGTCTCAGTCTTGCTAGGCAATAAGAGCATACGAGCAACGCTCGTCTCGAATAACATCTGGGTGTCGTTGTGCAACACCCAAGTGATGAGTAGTTCTATGGCCGCACCACACTGGAGCATTGCCTCCACCGCCGTCTTGAGCCGATCATTGCTTGCTTACTCGCCACCCCCGCAGGAGTCATGATGCTCTCCTCTCTTCATTTATGTTTGTAATACTCCCTCTCTTGTGTGTGCAGGTTACACGTGGATTGCTTTTAACTTAATTAGGGTTACTTATATACCATGTTAAGTTTGATCATGTGAACATCTTTTCCAAAAACTTCGATGGTTAGAAGAGCCTAATCTATTCATCTATATTTTTAACATATCTATTATTCTATTTTATTTGGTGGTGTTTATTGCAGAAAACTTCAGGCTTATTTCTTTAGAGATTGAATTTACAGTACTTCAATTTTATATTTTTGGTCCTCCTATCTTGTGAGTAACCTTTTGTCTTGTGATCAATAGTACATATAATGATTGTGAAAAGAGGTAGTTCACTCGAAGAAGATTTTTCTCCGGAACTCCCATTTCCAATTGGTGATAATACCTTTCCCATGGTAGAATGTTTATTTCATAGATAAGAAGATGATGATTGTGAAAAGAGGTAGTTCACTATCTTTCCATGGATGAAAAAGGGTTTAAAAGAAAGAGTACAATACAAAACTTGAACAACTTAAGTAAGCATACTCCAACATAAGTGAATACAAAATAACTCAAAATAACTCTAATACTCCCCTTCAAGCTGAAGCATATATATCAGCCATGCCCAACTTGTGACATAGCTAACTGAATCAGGTGCCTCTTTGAAGACATCCATAGTTTGTTCTTAGAAGGACTGTGAGATGTGATAATCCTCTTAGAAAGCATAACATGAAGTGAGAATCAATCTCAATGTGATTTGTTCTCTCATGAAACATATGATGGCTTGCAATATAGATGGCAGATCACAATGCATTATGATTGGCTCAGTAGAAATAAACCTCAAATCTTCCAATATAGTTTTAATCCAGATCATTTCGCAGGCTGGCATGGCTCGGTATTATGCCTCAATACTGGTGCGAGCCACAACATCTTGTGTTTTACTTTTCCAAGTCACAAGGTTCCCTCCAACACAAGTGCAATGTTCAGAATCAGACTTCTGTCACTGGACTTCTATCAGTGATAGAGCCAACGTAATCACTGTCAGAATAGAATAGCCTTCAGTGTGGAGTAACCATTTTTCTTGTACCACAAACCCTTGCCACGAGATTTCTTAATGTAGTGAAGAATCCTAAGGACCGCACTCCAATGGCAAACTTTTGATTTTTGCATGAACTGACGGATCACACGTTACTAATAGATTTCTTAATGTAGTGAAGAATCCTCTTCTATTTTTGAAATTAGACTCTTACTTAGTTATCACCTTTTCGTATTTAGAAATTATTAATAAATGAAATAAAATGTTTTATTTTTTATATGATGGATAATGATGCTATATTTCTATCTAATTAGTCAATTTTAAAATTAAAAAGTTGAATTTGTGGAATGTTATATAACTAAACAATAAGTAACCCGACTAATTTCCTTAATTTAGAAGCTTTGCAAATTCCATAGCTAGGTGGGAAAACAATGGAGGTAAATAAATTTCCTTTCTTGTTGAATGTAAACTTTAAAATAAGATATCAATATAAGCTATTATGTATTATTGAATTATAGGAGCAAAAAGAATTATATAATAATGATCTTAAAATAAAGTATACTTACCTAAATTTGTTTTTTAAAAAAACTTGACTTAAATTCATGTTTTAGCTCTAAGTGCATGTTAAATTCATGCTATAAGCTATTCTCTCTCTCTCTCTCTCTCTCTCTCTCTCTCTCTCTCTCTCTCTCTCTCTCTCTCTCTCTCTCTCTCGTCCTAGTAACACCAACTCAATGATGGATTTAAGTTTTAACACCAAAGCAACTACCAACACAATCAAACCTAGCAACCTAGGTTTACACAGGTTCAAATACAATGAAATAAATTCAAAATACAACAGCTAATGGATTAATAAATCAAACAACAAATACTTAGCTCCAAAAGAAACTCCCTAGTCCTCTTGATGCCCCAAGATAATGAATCGGTGAAGCTTGAAGGCAAAATCAAGGAGGGGAGATCAAAACTAGGGTTCTTGCAAGGATGACTCAATGAAAGCTTGTAGAGATGCAAGGAGTGACTCTTTGAGGCTTACAAGCACCAACAACTACAAAGGAATGAGTTTGGGATGTGCATTTATAACCCCCAAACACCAAGGCTCGTCAATGGGCGTTTCTCTGCCCATTGGCGACACCCGGTTGCTTGTCGGTCGATCGTCAGTCGACCGCAACTAGAAAAATCAATACAATTTTGTTATTTTTTCTGCTTGTTTGTTAGTTTCTAGGTTCCATCTTCGCTAAGTCCTCTTAATAACTTTAAGACATAAATTGTATATAACGATTACCCCCCATTTGGATTTAATAAAAATATCTAAAAAACAAAAATCCTTAAGAATCAAAATCTAACTTTTGGAGTCTAGTACAAATTTTTGAAAAAAGAAAATTTTATAATATTTTGGGTCAAATATGGGTAGGCTAAAGGCTTCCAAAAAGTCTTTAAAAATATCTCATTATCTAGTTTTTACCTAAGGAACAAGTACCGGGATTTTTGGTGCCAAGAAAATGTCTAGGTCATATAGCCCTCCAATAAGTTTCCTAGGCTTAGTGAATTTCAAGGCCTTTTCTAATTTTCCAAGTTTTCGTGTTTCTTGTGTTCGGGTTTGGTTTTTGGGTTTCTTTGCATCATCATGAGGATTTACAACACATTCTAGACACCCAAAACCTAAACTCTATCTTCCAGAAGAATCCGAGCGCCGACGAGTGTTCTTGTCGATTTCTCTGATTTCTTCGATTGTTTCGATCGAGGACATCGTGCGCTAACTAATATGGAACCTAAAAATAACTCTCCATTAAATCATTAGTTCCATATTTGTTATCATCAAAATCGAGATTAAGACCAATGTTGAAAACCTTAGGCTAACAATGTCTCGAGATCAAGGAAGAAGGGGGCGGCGACTCCTCTAGTTTCACCACGAAGCATGTGGCACAGCCCCAAAATCCGAACCAACGATTCACGACGACAAAGCAATAATTCATTAACCTATTGCATGAATCCAATACTAGAAAATCTATGCAAAAATCTGAGAAAACCCCTATCAAAGGGGCGGCGGAAAGATGGCTATTTCCACTCATCTTTTTGGATGAAACGGAGAGGCAGAAGAACCTAAAGACCTTCCTATGATCAAAGCCAACGAACTTGCAGATTCTGACTTTCAATTGGCTCCCTCCCTACTTGGTGTCGCCCCTCTCCCTCTCTCCTATTGCCTCGGGTGGCGGCTCGTCCCTTAAGAGATTCGACTTATAAAATGTGTATCACTCGTTCTAACTCCGATTCGAGTTCCGATTGAACTGCTAGACTCGACTCGAGGTCCTCTATCATCCTAGCATGCTAAATTATAGAGAACTTATAATTATATTTTTTTATAATTTTTTCCACGTCGATTGCTTACCCGGAATCAATCCCGAATTTTTTCGCCAGCCCACGCTAACTCGAGGCTACAACTCTTGCGCCATTGCCCACCCAAACGTCGTAGTTGCCTTTTGTCTAGTCTTCTACTTTTTCTTTTATCTCGCAACATCTTGCAGATGAAGATTGGTTTCAAATACTCGGTAGAGATAATGACGAAGTATTCTTATAATGTACGCACCTGAAGCGACAGTTTTAAAAACCATCTTCAGTTTCATCACTACAAATGGTAGTAGGTGCCATTGGTAGTCGGTGCGCTTGTAGTTGGGAACAACTTTCCTTATAATGTACTTGCAGTTGCGCTTCCAGTAGCCATATTTACCATAATGGTAGTAGGTGCCATTGGGAACAACTTTCCTTTTCTTCTTGATATTAATCAAAGGTTTCACAGCTTTGTTTTTCACTCTGTTCTTAACATAGTGTAACTTTGCCTCAAAGGCATCTCCCACTTATGAGATTGTGTCCTTATCCTTCATAAGGTGGGACTCAGTAGTCTTCAGGAAGCGAGTCAACTTCTTGTAAGTGGCTCTCACTTCCTCGGTAGCCCTTTGGGAGAGGGTATTCGGTGGCCTGTTATCAAGAATATAGGAAAGTCTCTCATGGGTGAAGACAATCCTTAGGTTTCGCAACTAATCAATGTAATTTTGTTCAGTTAATTTATTAACATCAAGAATGCAACACAACGATGGTGAAGATGACATGTTAAATATGCTACAATGAAAAGAAAAGACATAAATGAGTAGATATGTTACATGAATGACTATTAAGGTCTTTCGATTAATCATCGCTCCCACTAATTTTTGTTGGGAAGCGGGAAGCGGGAAGACCTCGTTGGTAGACCTCCTTACGGGAAGATGGAACCTCACTTCTCCTACTTGGGTCTCGCATTTAACATGACAAATCCAAATAGGTCCATGGGTAGGTAGCACTTTACCGATCACATCGTTATGCGACTTCCATCAAGTTTTGCCTCTAGGGTTAGCAGGGCCTTGTGTTTTCACAATAAACCAAGGAACCCTAGTTGAGTCGGACCCATCGTTCGTATGCCCTAGCAAGAAAACAACCACCCTTCAGTGTAGCTCGACAAAGTAAGTCATGATCAAGCTGGTAGCAGAGACACAAGAGGGATATGTGTCATATGAGGTGCAACATGTCTATTAGCACAAAAGACCTTGTGTTTGCACAAAAATTCATTGTGACAATAGACACACTTGTATCACATAACGATGGAAGGCGTGACCGTTATTCTTAACACCTTAGCCATTCGGACTCAATATTATTTGAGGGTTTCTTCGTGCAATTATAATTATCTAAGCTATCAACAATTGAAGCAAAAGCAATAAATAAAAGCATAAAGTAAATAAGGATGATTATGGATGTTCTAAGGGTTGCACTAGAGCCACCGGGCGAACCAAGGCCATCATCCTAGTGTTTTTAAGGAGCTCCGTCTCGCCAAGGGGCTGCCCAAAACCATCTCGTAGGTTGCCGGTTCCATCATTGCCTTCCTGGGGTTCTAGTCGTCATCAACATGGCGCCGGACACCTCCTCTCCGTGCGCGCACCAAAACGGGGCAACAAGCGTGCTCATCGTGAATTTTACAAAACTAAAAGAAGAAGACCCAAAACAACCCTTGGGGAAAGGTTTAAGGAGAGGGAGAAGAAGAATACAATCAGAATTCTCAAGAGGAAGGTAGGGGTACGCATGCCCTATTTAAAAGTTATAATGTTGAAATTTCATAAATTTACAAGCAATCAACACAACCATATTTTACACACAGTCACATGCACATAGGGCTCATCCATAATCATCCTTTCATGCATATTAACAATTAAGAAAAGGAAAGGAAAAAACAGAATTCAAAAACACGCTAATCGGGCTACGTTTCCACCCAAAATGGTCCAACCAACACATGTTGAAAATTTCGGTTTATGGGGCTGTTCTACCATGAACCCATGGGGCTCTTTAGCTCGAAATCTGTCCAAGACAAGTTTGGACAGTAGGCTACTACCCTAATTCATCGCATGAACCGTGGAGCCAAGAGAATGACTCAAGAACCCCCGAAAATAAAAACTCTGCAGCATGACATTTAGGGAGCGAATGCTTCGTAAACGCAAGAATAACGCGCAATACTAATTCCGAAAAAATTGCTAAAGGTGGCTCTGATACCACTGTTGGGATGGGAATAAAAAACGTAGTAGAAATAGCAATTTAAAAAATTCAAACTATCCCAAAAATAATGAGCTACTTTAGTAATCTTTAAGGAATTCAATCTATAGTAGAAGGAGAACATATTCCTTATATCGCGGATGGTATGGCTAGAGGTAGCAAAATAGGCCGGCCCGCTAACTCCGTGGGTCGGAAATTCCCGGCTCGACCCGGCCCGCGAGGTCATTAAAACTTGGTAAAAACTTGGTAAAAACTTGTAAAAGAATAATTTAAAATATTTGAGAGACTAAATAAGCACCAAATATGACATTTCACATGAAAAGCTCCATGGATTAACTTCACATTCAATTTTAAAATACTAAACAAGCACTAAACTAGACTTTAAATTAATTTTTTTAATACTTAGCGAGCCAAATGGGCCGGGCCGGCCCGATAAGAGTCGTCTAGCGTCAGCCCTAAATGTTATTGTGTCGGCCCGGCCCGACCCAAAAAGCTTATCGGGCTAAATTTTCTAGCCCGGCCCGCAGTTATCATGTCGTGCTATCGTGCCGTGCCCATTTTTGCCACCCCTAGTTATGGTTGCTCCTATCCCTGTTTCAACACTCAAATGTGCACGTCCTCCAAGAAATGTCCACACCAAGTTCCTCGCAACAAAGGGGCATCAAACACCGGGACTCGTTGTGGCTCAACGGAGAGGCAATCTCAACCCCGAAATGCACCAAGGTGAAGCCAGCCCTTCCACCAAGAACCGAGCACCAAAAGGAAGGAAAATGGGATGAGAAAAAAATGGAACGAGAAGGTAGATGAAGGATTACCTCATTTTCCCTCATGGACTCCTCCAAGAAGGTGAAGTTGGCAGCACACCCAAGAAGAAAATACCTTCGATTTGGCTTCGCAAAACCAAGGATGGAGGATCTTGATGGCCGGCCACCCATGGAGATGAAGATGAGTTCATGGGATCCTTTCTCTTCAAGAAGCCTCTCAAGAATCCAAACCTTAATCTTCTCCAAGATGAATAACCAATTTGCTTAACCCACTTGAAGGAGGTTAGTCCACCTATTTATAGAGGGCATGGGCGGCTACAAGATTAGATCCGCCCCCCTAAAATATCTCTCATTGGAATTCAAAATTTCGGGGTTTGCCTCCAACGCAATGATTTATATTTAATAAATTTATAATTAATTCGAAATTAATTAAATCCAAATAAATATAAACTTTAATTTATCACCATAAATTAAGAGTATTAACATGAATGATAATTATCTAAATAGACCAATCCCCTAAACAATAGGAAAGATGTTTATCTAAATAATTTGAATTCCTATTAATTAATAGATTTATGATTTATCCTCATAAATTATATATCTATTAAATTTATGATTTATCTCCATAAATCAAATTCCTATTAATTAGGATTTATCCAAATAAATTAGAAATATGCTAAGTCCAAGGTCTAAAGTGAAGACTGCACCTGAAATTGCTTCCGCCACCACATCTACTATTGAGAAAGAGATTTTGGATGAGCTATTTTCTACAAGAGAGACAATGACCAAGTTTCAACAGCATATAATCACAATTGAGAAGAAAGTTATAGAGTACTTTACTCCAACTTCTGCAAGACTCGCCTCCCCTTTTTTTGGAAGTTTCACTATTCATCTGAATGTTCTGACTGAAGTTTACACTATCTTGATTTACTCCTTTGGCTTATTGTGCCAAAAAGTGGGAGAACAAGCAGTTACAACTCTATAGTTTTAATTGCTCTTTGATTGTGGTTGTGATACTTTTCTGTGGTGATGATACTTTTTACTATTCTGGTTATGATACTTGAGACTCTGGTTCTGAAACTATTGTATATTTGATACTCTGGATGATCTGCTGGGTGTAATATTTTTTTCTCTGTGATAATGCGACTATGGCTGACTATGTGGTTTTTTTTGCGGTCTAAAAAATGACCTTAACTGATGGATACTTTCTGTTAACTATTGAATTATCTTTTTAATAGTTATTATATTTCAGTTGAAACTTTCTTCTGTCATCTATTTTTTTTGTGATCTGATATGTTTGGCTTTTTCCAAATAAACCAAAGGGAGAGAATGTTAGTGTTTGGCTTTTTGTAAGTTGGCTATATTTGGCAAAAGAAGCTTTTTGGTGATTTCTTAGTTTCTGCACAATCTCAATAAGTGAGAAGCTCTACTTATATATTGACAGTCTCAACTGTGTTAGGACAGTTTCAACTGCACCTTTTGTAAATGGCTTTCTGCAGATGATGGCAGTTTCAACTATGGAGCGATAGTTTTTAATTGCCTACAGTTTATGGTATTCTGGATAGTTTTCTGTGTGAATATGATGGTTGATGAACTTCTGGTTTAATGATGAGTCTTTTGATTTTTCTGGTCATTTAATCATCATGAAAAGAAACATGAAGCTTACTACATACACTGGCTAACATAAACAGAAACACATAATGAAAACAACAATGTAGATTTATTCAAATCTTTAAAGAAGGTTCACAATTTTACTTTAAAACATGAAAAGTTCCGAAACATCAATCACCATAGGAAACAACTCAAGTTTAAAACCAAGTACATGTTTTCGAATAAACAATCGCAGTGTATTAAAAGAAACAACTGCCCTAGACCTCTAGACTATAACTAGTGGACGTTGCTACGAGATCTACGCCACCGCTCGCTCTCCAGCTGCACCATGACTCCAAGCCTCATCTCACTGATCGGGCTCTGCAAAACAAGGAAATAAACCATGAGTCCACATGGGACTCAATGAGCGGTTCTTCCGAACCACCACATAAATCCACAATAATCACACACACACACACACACACATATATATATATGGTAGCAAAATATAAAGTTAGGGATATAAGTTGCTTCTATTATTACAATCGACCCTAGGGGTCGTCCTGTATAGGCCATACATTCATGTAAGCAGCCATAACAGCCTAACTACGCCACATGGCACCCGGCCCCTAGGCCCTACTCATGGTCTTGAGATTCAGCTATAACCAGCCCTACCGCACACATATAGTAACATACTGGCCTTTCGGGCCACATAGCACATATGTGAATCCAAGCAAACTCCGGGCCGTCGACTAGGATGGTCTGCTAGTCTCCGAACACCGATTGGGGTAGGTATAGCTAGTCCCACCCAACTGGGGTTTGACACCTAACGGGCCCACTGGTGTAATCTCAAGACCCAATCACTGGCCGAGTCTAGCATTAGTCATTCCGACTACCCATGCTTCTCAGCAGACCACCACAATCACATCACACAAACAAGGTGTCCTATAGTTTCCTTATTTAAAGTCCCGAGCGTTCGCCCGTTCTCAGCCTTTTAACTTCGGCCGTAACATGCGTACACTGTCGTTCGCAAAATGTTTCTTAGGTGTGAGATCTAATTCGTCTACTTTTGAGTTTCCATCACTAACATACACTTTATAGTTTCATGCATATCATCTAACGTCACATGATAAGTTGGCTAATGAAAAACTACATGTCATAGACATGGTAATGCACCCAATAATAATATTTCATAGCATATAATTTATAATTAAATAACTTACTTCACATCACCTACTATGCATAACCACATGATTCAACAATAAGGAATTTAAATCCTGCATTAAATAATAATTTTAAGCAAGGAAAGAATTTGTTTAGCATGGTAAAAACATAACCAAATTTCTGAATTTAAATAGGGAAGATTAAGAAAGATTACCACCCTACAATACCACTAAATGCATGCACCAACTTGTAGTCTTCCTTAATTAGTCTCTTACCTAAATGTCATCTTGATTATACTTGTCAATATAGATCAATCTACCAAGAAACGATGAAAACTAGCGAGTAAAACTTCGCCGAACAGTCCTAGGGGTTCGGCCACACGCCTCCCCCAATCCACAAGGGGAAAACAACCACTCACCTTGCTTAAGGAAGAAGAAGGGATGGTCGTTGGCGATCTCGAACCTTCAGACGATGACACGATCTCCGATGCCGACCAAGATCTCCTCCTCCTTCTCTCTTGCTCTGGTTGCGCGCGGCTCCAAGATGAGCCGCACGGCACCTGATGATGGATTTTATTCCCTCATCCGCTAATGACCCATATGCCCCTCTAAATGACTTAGCCTCTACTCGACTTGATCCGAGTCTGATTCAGGCTCCAATTCGATCCGCATACACGATTTAAACTGAACTCAATATATAGGACATCTAATGCTCAATTAGGAAATAAACATCTACCAATTTAAACTTCATAAGCCGAGTTATACCTTTTTTACTCGAGGCGATTCCGCGGCTCGGCTCCACTAACACCTGATTTCGGTGCGCTGCACCAAAAATAGATTTCTATATTAGGAAAATTTCGAGTCTTACAACCTTCCCCCCATAAAGGAAATTCGTCCTCAAATTTAGATGAATTATAAAGACTTACCGATTCTCCGAACAAGGAAGGGTAGCGTTCTCTGATGTCTCGCTCTACCTCCCAAGTGGATTATTGTCCAGAGTGGTGCTCCCATCTAACTTTCACCAAGGAAATTTCCTTGGACCTTAGCTTTCTGATCTATCGGTCAAGTATCTCTACTGGCTTCTCCTCATACGAAACCGTCGTGCCCACCTCAACTGCAGTCGGCTCGATCAGGTGGGACTCATCCCTCACATATCTACGGAGCATGGACACATGAAAAACTGGATGAACTCTGCTCAGGCTAGGAGGCAAAGCCAATTCGTAAGCTACCGTGCCTCTCCGCTTGAGAATAGGGAAAGGCCCAATGAACCTAGGGCTCAACTTTTCCTTCTTCCCAAACTGGACTACCCCTTTCATAGGGGAAACCTTCAAGAACACCAAGTCGGCCGTAGCGAACTCTAACTCTCTGCCCTTCTTATCGACATACATTTTTTGATGCCTCTGGGCCACCAGCATTCTTTCTTTTATAATTTTCACCTTCTTTACCACTTCCTCAACCAGATTACGACCCACCATGAGTGACTCTCCAACCTCAACCCAGCCCACAGGAGACCTGCACCATCGCCCATACAAGCCCTCGAAAGGAGCCATGCCAATGCTACTGTGATAGCTATTGTTGTAGGCGAACTCGATCAATGGCAGGTGCTCCTCCCAACCGTCGGCCATATCCAGGACACATGCCCTCAGCATATCCTCCAAGGTTTGGATGGTCCTCTCTGACTATCCGTCTGTCTGCGGATGGAAAGTTGTGCTGAAACACACTTGAGTACCCAAGGCCTCTTGGAAGGATTGCCAAAATCGGGTCGTGAATTGGGTACCTCAATCTAATATGATCATCACTGGGGTACCATGATAAGCCACTATCCTGTCTAAAAATAGTCTGGCGTACTGCTTCGTAAAAAAGGTAGTTCTTACTTGTATGAAGTGTGCGGGCTTGGTTAACTTATCCACTACCACCCAAATGGAGTCAAAGCTACCTTTTGACTTAGGCAACTCGGTCACTAGATCCATGGTGATTTTCTCCCACTTCCACTCAGGCACCTCGAGGTTCTGCAGTAGCCCCGCGGGCTTCAGGTGTTCGGCCTTCACCTGCTGGCAAACCAGACATTTGGATACAAACTCTGCTACCTTTCTTTTCATTCCCTTGCACCAGTAGTGCTACCTTAAATCTTGGTATATTTTGGTGGCTCTCGGATGCATCGTATAAGTGGAACGATGACCCAGCTCCAGGACTTGCCTATGCACCTCTGCCCTATCCGGCACCACGATTCAGTCTTTGAACCTTAGCACCCCCTCTGAGTCCAACCTGAATCCATTCTCTGCATCACCTCTCTGCACCAAGTCCTTCGTCAGCGCACAAAAGGCATCCTCTCCCTGCGCAGCACGCAACATATCCACCAGTGTAGATTGTACCCGCAGGTGTATCACCAAGGTACCTGAAGCTGACACAATTAGGGCTGCACCCCCATCTAGGCACAGCGCCAGCTCTCGAGCAAAAGGCCTTCACTTGATTTCCAAATAAGCCTAACTTCCCATGTATTTTCTGCTTAAAGCATCTACTACCACATTGGCTTTCCCCGGATGGTGCATAATGGTGCAGTCATAATCCTTTAGGAGCTCCAGCCACCTCCTATGTCTGAGGTTCAGTTCCTTTTGGATAAGCAAGTACTGGAGGCTGTTGTGATCCGTATAGATCTCGTAAGTCTCCCCACACAGATAGTGCCACTAGAGCTTTAGTACAAAAACTACCGCCGCTAGCTAGATCTAGGTCGTGCATCGGGTAGTTCTTTTCATGAACTTCTAGCTGGTGGGACGCATAGGCTATAACTCTACCAAACTGCATCAGAATGCAGCCTAGGCCAACCCGAGAGGCATCACAGTAGACTACAAACCCTCCTAAGCTGGAAGGTACAGCCAACATGGGTGCCGACGTCAAGCATTCCTTGAGCTTCTGAAAGCTCGCCTCACACTTGTCGTCCCAATCAAATTTGACATTTTTCTGAGTCAATCGAGTCAAAGGGGCTGCAATCCTGGAGAAGTTTTCTACAAACTTTCGGTAGTACCTGGCCAACCCAAGAAAGCTGCGGATCTCAAACACGCTGGTTGGCCATCTCCAGTTCTGCACAGCCTACACCTTTGAGGGATCCACCCTTATCCCTTCCTTGGACACTACATGGCCCAGGAACGCTAGACTTTCTAACCAGAATTTACATTTGGAAAATTTAGCGAACAACCGGTGTTCTCTGAGGGTTTCCAGGACCATCCTCAAGTGTTCTGAGTGCTCCTCCTCACTCTTGGAGTATACCAAGATGTCGTCAATAAAGACGATCACAAAACTGTCTAGGTACTCCTTGAACACCCGGTTCATCAGATCCATGAAAGCAGCAGGTGCATTGGTTAGACCAAAGGATATCACTAGAAACTCGTAGTGACCATAGCGAGTCATGAAGGCGGTCTTAGGCACATTGCAGTCCCGAATTCTCAGCTGATGATATCCTAACCTCAAGTCTATCTTAGAAAACCATCGTGCCCCCTGCAGCTGGTCAACCAAATTGTCTATCCTCGGCAATGGGTAACGATTCTTGATTGTCACTTTATTCAACTGCCGATGGTCGATGCACATGCGCATAGACCCATCCTTCTTCTTCACGAAGAGCACCAGAGCACCCCATGGTGACACGCTCGGCCGGATGAAGCCCAGGTCTAGCATTTCTTGCAATTGCACCTTTAACTCCCTGAGTTCGGCCGGCACCATCCTATAGGGCGAATCGGAGATCGACTTCACCCCTAGCTGCAGATCAATGCAGAAATCAATCTCTCTTCTGGGCGGCAATCCCAACAACTCCTCGGGAAACACATCGGGAACTCACATACTACCTGAGTTCCACTGACATCCCTTGTCGCCCCCCCTTCTTCCTCGGCCATGGATACAAAGGCCAGGAAGGACTAGCAGCCGCCCTAAAGCAGTTTATGAGCTTTAAGGGTTCAGATGACCCCAATCGGCTCGCACCTTCCTTCTCCTTGAAAGGTGAACTGCAGCAAACCGGGCTCGCTAAACACGACTGTCTTAGCTCTATAATCCAGCAACGTAAAGTGCTCCGCCAGCCAATCCATGCCGAGAATGACGTTGAGCTCAAGCATGGGCAGGAGTGTCAAATTTTCCCTCAATGCATGGTCGCAGATGAGCACTTCGCAGCCTTGGAAAATTGATTTGGCTATGATTGCATCGTCCGTAGCCGTTGATACTACAAATGGCCCGTCAAGCAAGGAAGGTTGCATTGGTAACTCAGTAGCAAATTTGGCAGATACAAACAAGTGTGTGACACCCAAATCAAATAGAACATATGCAGCAGATGAACATACTAAAATAGTACCTGTCACCACTGCCTTAGACGTCTCTGCCCCATCACGGTTCATAGCAAACACCCTGGCATACGATCTCTCTGGCAAACACCCTTTTCTTTGGCCGAGCCTACAAAGCTTAAAGAGGGAATTCAATCATCAATTTCAGCAATTAAACTATACATCCACACGGCTTAGGTTCAAAATTGATCAAAAAGGGGTTCAAAATTTTCGGCATGACCTTTCCCCTTTCCCCTATACTCGGCAGCCCCTAAAACCTCAAGATCCGAAGAAAACTGCGGTAGATCCGACGGAACAACAACTAAAATAGCGATACAAGATTAATCTACCAAAAAATGACGAAAACTCGCAAGTAAAACTTCTTCGAACAGTCCTAGCGGTTCGGCCACATGCCTCCCCCAATCCACAAGGGGAAAACAACCACTCACCTTGCTTAGGGAAGAAGAAGGGATGGTCGTTGGCGATCTCGAACCTTCGGACGATGACACGATCTCCGACGCCGACCAAGATCTCCTCCTCCCTCTCTCTTGCTCGGGCTGCGTGCGGCTCCAAGATGAGCTGCACGACTCATGATGAGGGATTTTATTCTCTCATCCCCCAATGACCCATATGCCCCTCGCAACGACTTAGCCTCTACTCAACTCGATCCGAGTCCGATTCAAGCTCCGATTCGATCCGCATACACAATTTAAACTCGACTCAATAGGATATCTAATGCTCAATAAGGAAATAACCATCTAACCAATTTAAACTTCATAAGCCGAGTTATACCTTTTTTACTCGAGGCGATTCCGCGGCTCGGCTCGACTAATCCCTGATTCTGGTGAGCTGCACCAAAAATAGATTTTTATATTAGGAAAGTTTCGGGTCTTACAAGAAGTGGGGTTCTGTTTTTCCCTCTAGGAAGTCTACCAACGAGGGCTTTCCACTCCGAAATCGAAGGTTATTATGGAACCGCAAAAATTAGTGGGAGACATGATTAAGTAAAAGACCTCAATAAACATGCATGTAAAATATCTGCTTGTTCATGTCACCTTTACTGTCGTTAGATTGCTTCATCAATGAAAATAAATTAACTGGACCAAATTACGTCGATTGGATGCGAAATTTGAGGATCGTCCTCATTTATGAGAATCTATCTCACATTCTAGATGCTCCAGGATCGATGCCACCCCTTGGGGAAGAAGATTACACTGAGGATGAGAGGATGGCTTATGAGAAGCTGCAAGAAGTATGGAGTGAAGATAACACCATTGTTCAATGCATAATGCTGGCATCCATGTCCGATTAGTTGCAAAAGCAGCATGAACATTTGGATACCGAAGCTTTCCTCGATCACCTCAAGTTGTTGTATGGTGAGCATACGAGGACAGGTAGGTACTTCGTCATTAGAACTATACTTTATGGTATTTGATACTGAGTATTTGATGTCAATCATCATCTGCAAGATGTTAACAACTAGAAAATCAGCGATTGTGATGGCCTTTCTGCAATGGCATAATAGCGGTTGCAAATATGACTATTTTGCAACCGCTGTGTATTGTCGTCGCCAACTAGCGACGGCATTGCGTTGGGTTTATGACAGTGTTGCGATCGTCGTTTGCGATGGCCAGTGTTGTCGCAAGCCTGTTAGACATCCCAATATTTCATCGACCGCGCAACTATTTCCTTCTCCCGCTCGTTCCCTCCTCTCCCTCTCCCCTCTTTCTCTTTCTCGCGCTCCACAAAATCCACCCACCACTCCTCACAAGCTTTATTGCTCACTTTGAGCCACTTACTCCAAGAGGCGGCCAGGGATCATGAAGAAGGCAAGGGAGCTCACTGTGCTGTGCGATGTTGAGAGGTATCAATTATTATGTTTTCCAGCACCGACAAGTTCTTCAATTATTGCAGCCCATCCACTGAGTAAGTGTGTTTCCTTCTTCGATCTGCCTTGTTCTCTTTAATTTAGGGTTTCTTTTTTCTACTTTTTATTTCAATGTGGATTTCCAACTTTTTCGATTTCAATGTGGGTTTCTTTGATTTCAATGATCTGCCTTGTTCTCTTGTGCTTGGAGAAGTTGCAGTCCTTTTTTATTGTGCTTCAGGCTTTCTCAGTTTTAAGAGTGAGCATCGGTCGGTTCGGTTAATTAACCGAACCGAACTTTCGATTAGTCGAACCGAATTGAGAATTTTCTATTAACCGTTTACCGAACCGAAAAAAATCAGTTAATTCGATTCGGTTATCTGAATTTTTTGGTTCGGTTCGGTTAATTAACCGAAGAGAAATATATCTGATCGGTTAATTTACCGAACCGAACCGAAAATTATTCGGAAATTCAGTTAGGTCAGTTATTGAATAGTTCGATTAATCGGTAAATTTTGCTCACCCATACTCAGTTGGTCCTCTTGTGCTTGGATGCCTCATGTGCTTGGATGCCTCAAGGTATGTTAAGTCCTTCTTTGCTTCATATATGTTGCACCATCAACCTCTTGGATTTAATCAAACAAATCAAACTATTTTTAAAAAAATAATAGGTGAAAAAAGAAAGCGAAGAGAAATATATTATCATCAGCTTCAATTCGTCATTGGTCACAGTGCAACATCAGGTGGAATTTTGGACAAGGCAATTGAAGCTGAACATAGATAGCATGGAGACTGGTCAGATTTGCTCTCTTGTATCTCTCATATAATAATGATTATATTATCTGGTTAAATTAATTCATAGATAGTCTATAGTCACATGCATACTTTCTCTAGCAAAAGAAGCCTCTTGTAAGTAATTTATTTGTTTTTATATCATTAATGTGTTTGCAGGATCATGTTGAAGGCTATTTTGAGTTATTAGCCAAATCTAAAATATATTTTGCTACTGTTGTGTCTATGTGGGATGCAGATTTCTACATCAAAGTACATGATGATGTACATGGAAATATTGGTAAGTCATTATTGTACTGCCTACTATATATATATGTATAGGAACATTAAATTTTTGATTTGCAAGCATTTTATTCTCTTACTGCATACAGCAACTCTTGGGACAACTCTGGCTAAGCACCGGTTGAAACAACGAGTGTACATTGGATGTATGAAATCTAGTCCAGTCCTAGCTCAAAATTAAGCTGTTGTTTTTTCTTCTATGATGATGTTTAATTGTGGTTGATAATTAATGTGTGTTGATATTAATTGGTTGCTGCATCTATTGAACAGAGGTGTGAGATATCATGAACTTGAGTACTGAAAATTTGGAGAGGAGAGAAATAAATATTTTCAGCATGCCACTGGTCAACTATATGTCATTTCAAAAGACTTGGCAACTTACAAATCCATAAACCAGTCAATGATTCATACTTTGCTACATATTTCTTGGGTTTATGAAGAAGCTACCGCTATTATGTGAACTATATTTAATATGAAATTAGTTTGAAGAATTATTTGAAATCATCTAAAGTCGAATGGTACTTGTGGTTTTATTGTCATGAATTAGACATGTTCTTCACAAGTATGCAAATGAGGATGTTTCACTGTGATTATGGTTTATTGGAGTAGATGTTGAACATATCACAACTTTCAAAATTTGTCATCATATATGGCTTGTTAATTCATTCTCAAGAAAGCAAAATATTTTTGTCAGTATAACAGCTCAAAGAAAGCAAATGAAGCGATAGTGTAACTGATATATGTATCGACCTTTCTTCCCAAGCTTTGTTTCATTTGACCTTCCAAATCACGCAATTCTTCGAGTGAGCATGATTCTAAACCTTCACCCAAGAGTTTTCTGCAGCAAACTTAAGGTCAAGATATCAGAAGTGAATATAAGATGCAAGTTTAGAGTCAAGTTCAGGTCAATACCTTTTATGAGATTCAAGGAGCTCTAGTTTCTTTGCTATATCTGTGGCTTCAAATCTCCATTGCTGCAATATAAGCAATTCAAATTGAGATATCCACAACAGAGTGCTTGTCTTATTATGGAAATTTCTAGCATATTTATTACTGTAATTCAGTGTTTTAATCTAAGATAGTATGATGTTATGCAAAGTTTTGTTAGTCCTGCATTTACTAATTCATATAAATTAGTTGACAATTCATAACCTAATCTCATAAAAGAAAAATTATACAAGAGGATAGCTCATTAGATGACCAAGGATTAACCTGAACGGTATTAGAGCAAAATACTGTATTAGAGGAGAATGTAGAGTAGAAAACTGTGTATTAGAGCGCAGCCGGGCCCCTTCAATTTTTTTGTTTCATAGATTAGATAACATTTTTTATGTAGCATTAGAAAGATTGTATTTTTAGTTCAATTTTTTTTTGATAAAACAATGACCTTATTGGTTTAAGGCAACTCCTCTGAATTAAATGATGGGAAACGAAAAGTACATCAGTGTCACCCACCATCTGCTTCACAGTAGCTAACACTGGTTAGATCTATATTGAGATCTTACCTGTTTATTTTAGGGATGACAATTCAAACCGTTTAACCGGTTAACCGAACCGCAAAATCCGGTTTTGGATAGTGGATTTGCGGTTCGGTTTCGGTTTCGGATAGTAAAAACCAAAAACCGTTTAAAATCGGTTTGGTTTCGGTTATCGGATCACGATTAACCGGCAATTGAAACCGGTTATTTATTCGGTTTCGGTTACTAGTGTTTTGCGGTTAACCGGTAACCGAAACCGGTTTTGTTATTAATCTTTGAACTGGTTATCCATTTACTATCGGTTTTTTACGGTTAACCGGTATCCGAAACCGGTTTTGTTATTAATCTTTGAATCGGTTATCCGTTTACTACCGATTAACCGATTAGTAAACGGATAACCGGTTCTATTCGAACCAAAAAGTCTAGTTTCGGTTATCCGCGGATAACTGAAACCGAGCCAGTTTCGGTTTCGGATAAAGGCTTTTGAAACCAACCGGTTTCGATTTCAGTTTTGGTTAGCGGGTTTGAAAAACGGTTTCGGTTTCAGTTAACCCCCAAAAATGCGGTTAACCAAACAGTTGCCATCCCTAGTTTATTTCATAGTAATTGCACCTTTGTACAATTTTATACTTGATGGAAAGGCATCTTGATTCTTGGGTAACTGGTTAGCAATTGATTAATGCATGAAATTTAAATACTCAAGCACATAACAATGGGAAGTAAATGCAGCCTCGACAAAAACAGGTAATTAGAATTAATTAAATGGCTCAATTAATTTTCAACAGAAAGTTGAGACAAATTGATTCATTCTTTTTCTCGGTTTCATTTTACAAGGAAGGATGAATAGAATTGAAAGTGCTCACTGCAATGTGCTAACACCTCCATGGGAACATTGAACAGTGCCCCTTTTGGAGATAATGGCACGATTGATTTGAAGTGCACATGGGAAAATTAAATGCAGTCTCTATCCTCGCTGCCTCCCCGTCGCCGTCTGATGTGACTTACCATTGATGCATTTATTTGATATTTTATTTTGATATGATGTAAATATTATTATTTTGATACGGTGTATATAATATTTTAATACGATGTATATAATATTTTGATATCCATTTGATGTATATAATATTACAAGTTGATATCTCTTGTTTGATTGATATGCATTTTAATTAAATATTGTAAACAAGAATTAATATTTTCCTATTTTTTTAAAAAATATATACTTTTGCGATGGTACTGCGACCGCAGATATCGTCGCAGAAGGTCTATGACCTGGTCGCATAGCACAGTAGTCGCAATTTTTCATATATATTTTTTTATTGCGGCGGCCTCTGCTGCGGTCGCACAATATTTGCGACCATAGCTTCAGCGACGGAAATGTGCGACCGCTAGCTGCCGTCGCCAAAGCTCTTCTGCGACGGCAATAGCCGCCGTAGAAGACATGTTTTTTAGTAGTGGTTGGAGGAGAAGAAGAAAAGTAGAATACTTGACAAAAGACAACAATGACATCGGGGAAGGCGATAGGCGCAAGACTTGCAGCCTTAGCCGTAGGAACCTATTGTATAAGTCTGCTATTTGGCAAAGACCGTTGAATTGTATAATTGATTTGCTCCATCGTTAACAAAAGAACATCTTTTTGTTTGTTATCTAAACAAGGTTGTGAAAAGTTCTTTTCAAGGCAATAGTTGCCTCATGAACCATTCTGACGAGTTACATACGACTGGACCAATTTCAACATGAACCTTTCTGTTGAGTTACATACAAATGGACCAATTTCAATTTTAATTGGTCTAAATCAACCTGGGGTGGTGATAGATGATTTGCTAGCCTCAGAAGGCAACAAAGAGGAGAGGGGCAAAATAAAAAAGACAGAATAGAAAACTAAGTTGTCATTTGGTTGATACAACTTTATACAAGAAGTTTTTCTTCCCATGAAGTTGTATTTTTTGATTTTGTTTGGTTGACACACTTTTTGAAAAAGAAGTACAACTTTCTAAGGAAGTGTAACTTTATGCAAAATGCAAACTTACCTAGGGGGACCTAGGTAAGTTGCACTTCCTCCATCGTATTTGGAAGAAAAAGACAATTTTATCCTCACATTTGCATTTAATGCTAAATTTATAATTTATATTGTCAACATTATGATATTAGATAAACCAAGAATTCTTGACTTATTTATTTTTGAGTAAAATATGTAATTTTTTATATTAACAACAAATAAAAATTAATTTTTCCTATATAATAAATTATATATTATATATTATATATTATATTAGTTATATATGAAAAAATTATACTACATTTACATATATATGTTAAAATATTAATTTACAAATAAAATTTAATTTTTCTATATATACTAATATATAAAAAATAAAATATTAATTTATAAGAAGAGTATATTGGTCATTTGATATATAGGAAGGAAGTACTCAACCAAACATGTTTCGGGTGGGAAGTTACACTTCCTACCAATTAATTTCTTGTCAACAAAACACATTTTTGGTACTTTTCGATAAACATATGTGGAAAGTTAATTCATGCGAATTAGAACTTTCCACAAAAAGTAAGTGTTGTCACGAGGCGTTATGCGCCTCAAGGCGCCAAGATCCTTAGCAACATACCGGTGTAGAGCACACAACACCCATACTGGTGCAGTATGACCATACTACACTGGCTCATACTTGCACCGGTATGGTGCTGACCATACCGGGCGGTACCGCCCAGTACCGGGTATGGTACTGCCCGGTATGGGCGGTATTATAAAATACTGGGTGGTATGCTCGATATTCATTGGTATACCCGGTACCCAGTACAGGGTGTACCGAATACCAAAAATTTAAATTTCCAGTACGTACCACCTATACCAGACTGTTAGGGAATTTTTCGATGCCCCGTGCAATGTCGAACCATGACGGAAGGTTCCCTACATGTTTGTAAATATGTATTCATGTGTATGCATTTTATTCTTGCCCATTCATGTAAAATCCCTTTGTGCGATCCCCATAGGCCCATGGTACGAGTTGTATGCATTTCGAGGTCGTTCGACACTTGGTGCGTGCGTTACGGCTAAGCGGAACACATTGTGTGAATTCATCATGGCCGTGGCCATGGAAAATCACCATGTCGGGTGGCCAAAATTTTGTCATGCTCCTCGTGCTTTGCGGAACCTTGGGGGTGGCACTTGCGGGTTAGAGGTCCCATGTATAGTGTAGGGGATTATTGGCTTACGGAAGCGGTTGCCTTGCGCGGAAATGAATAAGCGGCCCACATGGGCATGCGACATGTCGAATTCGCCCAAGGCGATTGCGGAACTCACCCTACATCCGTTTTTGCATTTTATTGTGTCCATAGTCCTGTAAATGTTGTATTTTACTTTACGCCTTCAATACCATTCGGCCAACATGGTCATTTGAAGGCGCGGACATGGAATCAAGGTTGGCACGTGGTCCGACATATGCCCCGCGATGTTAAGTCGGGAAGCCCAATCAAGACGGATCTCATATCAAGGGTTATCCCTTGCATGCGATGCAAGGGTGCCGCACGGGTTCTTCCGCACCAAAACAATTGGCCCATGACAGTTGGTATCAGAGCCAGGTTTGCGAGCCTCCAACTGAGAAAGCTCTCGATGCAAACATAGCCGACGCACATTCCGTCTATGGTGCTCGAGTTGCCGATGCAGTGAACCCAGTCGAGGACCTTCCGACTGTTGTGTTCGGGGAGGCAATCATTCATATGATTGATGCAAAGACAGTGACTTTTGCACAGGGCGGATAGGCCCCTAAGTCGCAAAGCTGTTTGCAAGCAGAGTGAGAATTGTGAACCTCCAACTGATAAAGCCCTCGATGCAGACATAGCCGACGTGCATTCCGTCTATGGTGCTTGAGTTGCTGAGGCAGTGAACCAGTCAATAAACTTTCCGACTGTTGTATTCAAGGAGCCAAGCATACATTTATTGATGCGAAGACGGTGACTTTTGCGCGGGGTAGATAGGCCCCTAAGACGCAAAGATGTTCACCCACAAAACGAGAATTGCAAGCTCCAACTAAGAAGGCCCTCGATGCGAACATAGCCGACGTGCATTCCGTCTATGGCGCGCGAGTTGCTAATGCAGTGAACCCAGTCGATGAACATTCCGACTGTTGTATTCGGGGAGGCATGCATACATTAAGACTTATGCGCAGGGCAGATGGGCCCAAAAGACGCAAAGTCGTTTGCGCAGGGTGGATGGTCCCCTGTAAGACGCAAAGTCTCGCACATAGTAGATCTCTTACAAGATGCACATTGTGCGCAAAGTAAACTCTCATAAGACGCGAGGATGGTGCGCAGGGCATTAACCCCTAAGACGCACCTCAGAGTCGATGGCCCGTGAGTTACCAAGTCCTTTGCGCGAAGCAGACTCTCTTGTAAGTCGTAAGGATAGTACGCGGGGCGTAGTCACGTAAGTCACAAGGATTGTGCGCAGGGTGTTGTCCCCTAAGTCGCAAGGATTGTGCGCAGGGCGTTGTCCCCTAAGTCGCAAGGTTGGTGCGCATGGCATGATGGCCTATAAGGCGCAAGGTTTGTGCGGAGAGCGGCGTAAGACTTGAAGCTCGTTGAGATGGGCTCGGTGGTGGGCGCCATGACCTCTGTGGGAGGGCAAGTGAGCAAGCAATGATCCGTAAGACTTGAAGCTCGTTGAGATGGGCTCGGTGGTGGGCGCCATGACTCTTGCGGGGTGCGAGTGAGCAAGCAGTGTATCAGCTCAAAGCGACGATGCGGGCGATGCTCTAGTGTGGCGCGGCCACGGAGATATGCTCATTGGCTCTACAAGTCTGGGACCTTCCATTGCCCAGCAAGAATGGGACTTGGCGAATGGAGTAACCATTTCCCGGGTTCCCTCACGCGAGCTTTGCTCAACAACGCTCGTGTGCTCCACAAGTCTGGGACTCTTCATTGCCCAGCAAGAACGGGACTTGGCGAATGGAGTAACCATTTCCCGGGTTCCCTTACGCGAGCGTCGCTCAACGATGCTCGTGTGCTCCACAAGTCTGGGACTTTTCATTGCCCAGCAAAAAACGAGACTTGGTGAATCGAGTAACCATTTCTTGGTTCCCTCACGCGAGCGTTGCTCAACGATGCTTGTGTGCTCCACAAGTCTGGGACTTTTCATTGCCCAACAAAAACGAGACTTGGTGAATCGAGTAACCATTTCCCGGGTTCCCTCACGCAAGCGTTGCTCAACGACGCTCGTGTGCTCCACAAGTCTGGGACTTTTCATTGCCCAGCAAAAACGGGACTTGCTGAATTGACTAACCATTTCCCGGGTTCCTTCAAGCGAGCGTTACTCAACGGCGCTCGTGTGCCCCACAAAGTCTGGGACTCTTCATTGCCCAGCAAGAACGAGACATGGTGAATTGAGTAACCACTTCTCGGGTTCCTTCACGCGAGCGTTGCTCAATGGCGCTCGTGTGCCCCCACAAAGTCTGGGACCCTCATAGCCCAGCAACACTGAGACTTGGTGAATACAGTAGCTATTTCTCAGTGTCCATTCAAGCGAACGTTGCCCAACGGCACTGGTGCCCCTTCAAGCGAGCATTGCTTAACGACACTCGTTTGCTCCACAAGTCTGGGACTTCATTGCCCAGCAATGAGTTTGGGAATATCATAACCCTTTCTCGCATCAACAGGAGATGATGAAACTCAAGGACGTTCCAAGTAGTCATTTCCTGGTGGTGAACTTCACGGCGAAACTCGACATGTTACAGCCCCACTGTTGCGTGTCGTACTCATGCGGTGTTCCCTTCGACAACTTATGAAGAATTCACTTCAGCAATTGCAGCCAAAGGCGGTGTGGCCGAGGCGAGTTTGACGAGGACGTCGAAGCTTGAAGTGGGAGAGGATGTTAGGGAATTTTCCGATGCTCTGTGCAACGTCGAACCATGACGGAAGGTTCCCTACATGTTTGTAAATATGTATTCATGTGTATGTAAACTTACATTTTATTCTTGCCCATTCTTGTAAAATCCCTTTGTGCGATCCCCATGGGTCCATGGTACGAGTTGTATGCATTTCGAAGTCGTTCGACACTTGGTGCGTGCGTTACGGCTAAGCGGAACACATTGTGTGAATTCGTCATGGCCGTGGCCATGGAAAATCACCATGTCGGGTGACCAAAATTTTGTCATGCTCCTCGTGCTTTGCGGAACTTTGGGGGTGGCACTTGGGGGTTAGAGGTCCCATGTATAGTGTAGGGGAGTGTTGACTTACAAAAGCGGTTGCCTTGCGCAGAAACGAATGAGCGGCCCACATGGGCATGCGACATGTCGAATTCGCCCAAGGCGATTGCAGAACTCACCCTACATCCGTTTTTGCATTTTCTTGTGTCTGTAGTCCTGTAAATGTTGTATTTTACTTTACGCCTTCAATACCATTCGGCCAACATGGTCATTTGAAGGCGCGGACATGGAATGCGAGGTTGGCACGTGGTCCGACATATGCCCCGTGATGTTAAGTCGGAAAGCCCAATCGGAACTAATTTCATATCAAGGCTTATCCCTTGCATGCGATGCAAGGGTGCCGCACGGGTTCTTCCGCACCAAAACATTTGGCCCGTGATAGGACGGTACAGTATGGTATTCAATACCGTGTATACAATATTATATATATTATTCAATGATAAACCTATGAATAGGAATAGTGTCAAAATAATGACTTTGAACTAAAATATGAGTCATGATTTTTAAACTAAAATATCTAAAATGACACTTCACAGTTCAGAAATCAAATCAGATCTCTAATTTCAGAATTTATTTTGAAATTAGAGTTCAGAACTTGATTTCAGATAGTTTTGATTGAAATTAGAATTGAGAACTTAATGACATAAAGTTTGAGTATTTGTTGTCTGGGGAGGAATTTGGAGGTCAGTGGGGTGTTTGAGGAACTTCTTTCTACTGATCTTGGAATCAATTTCCGATCTGAGTGTTTTTTGTCCTCATTGGAAAGGATTTTACCCAATCGGGAATAACCCTTACCCAATCGGGAATACCTCCTACGCAATTGGGAATTTCTTCTACCCGATCAGGAATATCTCTTACCTGATTAGATTGGGAATTTCTTTCATAGCTGCAATTTTCAACCTCCCTCCGACCAAATCGAAGGTTCTTTCCGATGCATGATGGCCCTCCGAAAGAGGCGGCACCTCATTCAAATCGCCCGCCTCAATAGTATGTGAGGCGCTCAGGCCTCGCTTCGACTGAGCGCCTAGGCGAGCGTCCGAGCGCCTCTTGATAACACTGAAGAAAGTTGTTTCCCTTGTCAACCAAACGATGCCTAAGAAAGTAGAAACATGGATGAGAGAAACTTATTACAAATTATGAAACAGAGTTAATGGTGTTCCTGTTTGTAAGATTCTTTTTTTTGCCCTCTTCCATTATTACAATGCTTGCTAGCAAAGCTAGAAGGAAGGGTAACTATATGTAACAATTGTTTTTTTTAACTTTTTAATTTAATAGTTGGTTTGTTGTCACTTGTAATTATACTTTTGTTAATTGCTACAGTTGTAAGATTTTGCTGAATGCATTTTGGTTCAGTGCTATGGTTTTTCTTTCTTCTTTTTTAATGTGCATAACTGCAAATGCTATCAGTTGTGTCTTCACTTCATAAGATAATTTACACTTTTCGTTGGGAGACATTTCATTGCATCTTCAATTTGACCCCTACTGCATGCATTCAACTCTGTCCTTAGAAAATGTATTTCCATGATTCTCAGGATTTTTTCTGATATGCGTACCCTATTAGCAGATTTGATGGCAAATACCAGCAAAGCTGACCCTGAGTTGCGTTCATTGCATCAAGAAAATGAGGAAACTAAGCAAGTTGCATTTTTTCCAAGGCCAGTTGCTCCTACTGCTGCTCAGGTCTGATTAAGATCTTGTGTTCTTTGTTTAATCTGCCGGTTGTATTTGTGGAAAGCAGTTTGTATGAATTATTGAAGTGTCAGTAATCTGGCCAATAATTTCACTATCAGAAGAAGGAATTTCTAAACTCATGTCTCATGGTGTTAAAGTTAGAATGTCTTCAATACAAAATGGATTGGCTACGCTATCTTTTCTGCTGATCCACAGCATGACCACTGTGGTCCTTTATTTTGACTCAAAACCTTGGTTCATTTCAAAGAATCTGCCTCAAGCAACTACTAAACAGCCTTGGGCCCTTAGTTGTGGTGGTATGTACCATAAGGAGAAGAGTAGCATGAACATGTAGCTTTGTTTTGGAATTAAATAAAATACTTTATGTAGCTATATGATTGGATTTGCTTTTTTCCTTCTCAATTTTTTATTTATTTGTAAAACAATTTGTATACCATGTTGGTTAGAAACTTAGCATGCATTGCACCAGCCAGCGAATGAGATCCATCTTCTGTTGGAAAAATTTAGTGTGAGATAATCTGAAGATTAATGTACATGCCAAACATATCTGAGTAGTGCTGCATTCGAGTTTGCCAACTATCTAAACAGCTTAACCTTTTGGGCTATAATGGTAGCCAACTCTTGCGTATTTTGCCTTCCAACTTGGTATTGGAAAGAAATCATAAAATGGCATCAGTACCAATTAATCCTGAGAAAAGTTTAATTGAGAAAAGATCAATTTGTGGTTTGACCAAGTGCAAGGTTCTAAAAGAATCATGGGTTGCAGGCTCTTGCACTGAAACAAGTAGTGTGGATAATGTGGATCTTGACTCAAGTTTGTTTAAATGAATGTCAATTTGTGGTTTGACTATGTGCAAGGTTCTAAATGAATCATGGTTTTCAGGCCCTGCACTGGAGCAAGTAATGTGGATAAGTGGATCATGACTCAAGTTTGTCTAACTGAGATAGGCAACACTGCATAGTTGAATGAGTGAATTGTTCCATAACCAGAAGACGCAGAATTACTGATGCCTTTAAAAAGAAAACAACTCTTATGAAAGAGTGAGAACTTTGGAAAAATTTAATGTGTGCTAATGTTAGAGATGAGCTAAAGACTAGTCCTGGAACCTGCAGCCCTAATAGATTAAGGACTAGAGTTACAAATATTGGAGTTGGCTTGCATCCTAAACAACTTAATCTCTTGGATGATCAACAACATGGTTTAAAATACCGGTACCGGTACCGTACCGTACCGATACACGGTACTGGCCGGTACAAAAAAAGCATACCGGCCAAATTTTGTTTTTTTTGTTTTTGCTGTTAAAAATAACTCCAATAACACATAATTGATCAAGAAATACTTAAATTTAAGATTTAAATATCAAATAAATGAATATTTTAAATGTGGCCCCAAATGGCTATATGCCACTATAGCAATGGCTCTTTTTAAGAGCCGTTACGTCATACCAGGCAATTCCGCCCGGTATGGGTGGTATTTACCAAGATACTCGGTATCGCCCAATACTGGGTATCTCATATACCAATTTTTCAAAAAACTGGTAAATACCGACCGTATCGGGCGGTACGGTACGGTATTTGGAACCATGGTCAATAATATCCTGCTATGATTTATTGTGCTAATGACCTGTTTAGTTGAGATTTGATAATTGTAAAAGACAATTCGATCATATTTTTCTCAATAATTTTTTATTTAAAACATGGACATAGCTTGAAATTTTATTGCATTTTTTTGTTATCTTCTAGTTGGGACTTCACTGCTTGTTATTTTTCTCTTATCTTGTATTATTGCGAACTATTCTAAATTTTATTGCAGTTTTATCATCTAAGAAAATATCTGTGTATTTTGAGATAAGGACTTATGCAATAATTGCATGAGTTTTATTGCTTTATCATTTGTCTTTAATATTAACATTTTCTTGATGTCTGTTGGTTTGCATATGGTGACTTCTCTCTATATTAAAATTTACATGATTAACACATATTTTTGTTCTCTTTGTGTAGGTACATTGCTTGCAATTTTTGATCTCTGAGCTTGTGTCTGGTGGCAATTTAAGAAAGGCAGGAGGTCTATTTGGTAATAATGGTTCAGGGATCTCAATTGAAGATCTCAAGCAGTTGGAAACGTTCTTCTACAAGCTCAGCTTTTTTCTCCATATTATTGATTACAAAGTGCTATTTTTCTATCTATTGTGAGACAATTGATGCAATTGAAATTTTACTCTTTTTTGCTTATTTTTTCATATTCTATTCATGAATATGTATACTTATTTTTTTAACAATTCTAAGGTGATATTTTTCTTGGGAAATTTTACCTTTTTATATCATCTCAACCTGAGGAAGTTTCTAATCATGATATTTATGTCCAATTTAATCCAAAATTGATTATCATTTGTCTTGCCAATGCTTTGACTAGGACCACATTATTTTAAGGACAAACAAATTGTTAAGAATATAAATGTATATATTGGGTCATTTCCTAAGAGCTTATGCTTTCGGAAAGGTTGGTCACCCAATCAAATATAATATGGTATCTGTTGAGCCCCAGAATTGTATATCATTAATAAGAAAAGAGGCCTATATATAAGAAGCCTAGAACAAGATATGCTATACTAGAGGGACAACATAAGTTATCCAATACCAAAAATAAATAAATACAATAAATTAATATCTTGGCACTCCTCAAGTTGACACATAGATGTCAATCATGCCAAGCTTGTCACATAATAATTTGAACCGAGTTGAGTTGAAAGCTTTAGTGAAAATGTCAGCAATTTGGTCTTGAGAAGAGATATATGGTGTGATAATTTTCTTGGAAAGAATGACATCTCGATTAAAATGACAGTTGACTTCAATATGTTTTGTCCTTTCGTGCAAAGACATGATTGTTGGCAATATGAATGGCGGACTGGTTATCACAGTGCATGACCATATCATAAGAGAACCCTAGTTCCCCCCATAGGCTTTTGACCCACATTAAGTCACATGTGGTATGAGCCATGACCCTATACTCAGCTTCGACACTTGAGCGACCTACCACATTCTGCTTCGTAGTTCTCCAAGTGACCAAGTTTCCTTCTACATAAGTGCAATACCTAGAGGTGGATCTTCTATCACAAATGGACTCGACATAATCTGCATCAAAGTACCCCTCCTTTTTATATGTCCATTTTTCCTCAGCCACGGACCTTTTCTAGGATTTTTAATAGAGCATTCCAATGAAAATATTTTGGTTGATGCATGAAGTGACTAACAACACCAATTACATAGGAGATGTTAGGTCGAGTGACCAATTCACCTTTCGAAATCTCGTAAGGTCCTCAAAGTCTGTCACCCTCAGGCTCAAGTGTGGCACCTGTATCAACTGGTATACTGGTTGGTTTGCATCCGAGTATGGCTACCTCACTCAGAAGATCCATAACATATTTCCTCTGCGAAAGAACTATCCCTTTCTCATTATAGGCAAACTTGCCAAGGGATTACCTCGGACGACCCAAATCCTTAGTCACAAAATGATTCTTCAGGTGAGCTTTAACCGTCTCAATTTCATCACTATCACTGACAGTGAGTAAGATGTCATCCACATAGACTACAAGAACCACACATCCAACAGATATCTTTTTCATAAAAATCGAGTGATCAGATTTGTATTCTTTTAGCCCAATATTAGAAGCAATTTTGCTTAGTTTGTCAAACCATGCCCGGGGACTTTGTTTTAGGTCATATATTGCTTTCTATAGATGACACTAGATTCTCCCCTGAGTAACATACCCAAGAGGTTGCTCCATAAAGACTATCTCAGTTAAGTCCCCACAAAGAAAGACATTCTTAACATCCATTTGATGCATGCACCAACCCAAACTTATGGTAAGAGAGATGAAAATCCTCACAGAGTTGAGCCGAGTCACAAGAGAAAAAGTCTCGAAGTAGTTCACTCCAAATTGTTGTGTAAAACTTTTTGCAACCTTGCTTGCCTTATACCGTTCAATGGATCCATCAGGAAGATATTTGAAGCTGAACACCCACTTACATGTGATAGATTTTGAGCTAGGGGGTGGTGGAACGAGTTCCCAAGTTCGTCTGGATTTGAGAGTATCCATCTCCTCATCCATGGCACTCTTCCACTTAGGACCAAGCAGTGCATCCTAGTATGTCTCGGGAATGGAAATTGAAGATAAGGAGAGTGCAAACTAACGAAACGAGGGTGAGACTGAGAAAGAGATAAATGATTGCTAATGGGATAAGCAGTACAACTTCGTTTACCTTTTCGTAACACAATGGGAAGTTCAACATCGGACGAAGGATCTTGAGAGTGAGTCGGAGCTGGCAGGGTATCCCTGTCTGAGAGTTCGTTCACCTGTATCTTTATGTCTCCTTTGATAGACCAACAAGGGAGGATTGGTAATAGAAGGAAGAGATGGAGGAAGAGGCGGTGATTCCTGGATAGGAGTTCTAGGACTCGACATAGAGGTGAAGTAGGGAATATCTTCAAAGAAAGAAACGTCAGCAGCGGTAGAGTTTTTTGGAAATCGGGTGATAACAACAGTATCCTTTTTTAGTGCAAGAGTATCCAATGAAGACACACTTCACAGCTCTAGGGAACAATTTGCCATAATCGGGACCAAGACTATTTACAAAGCATATACAATCGAAGGTTTTTGGTGAAATTTTAAATGGAGGTTGTTTGGGAAACAGGACGAAGAAGGGTGACCTATTCCCTAGAACCCAGAGATATCGAGGAATATTCATGTGAAACATAAGTGTCCTTGCCACATCTAGAAGATGGCGATTTTTGCGTTCTCAACATCGTTCTGCTGAGATGTGTAAGGACATGAGGTTTAATGAAGAATACCATGGGAAGCACAAAGTTTTACAAAATCACAAAGCAGACATGTGATGGTTTAGACTTAGGGTTATAGTTAGAGAATAGATTCTTATTACCTGACATATGATTGGAAGCACCTAAGTCAAGAATTCAAGACATACCAAAAGAAGCAATAGCTTCAGTCCTAGAGGAGGAAGCCATAGCTGAGGAGGTGACTACCTTTATGAACTTTTCATATTCAGATTGGGAGACACTGATAGTCTCATCTTTTTGATTTTTATCGGTATAACTAGAAGGAGCTTGTGTAGAGATATCAGCCTTGGCATGAGGGGGTCTCCCAAACTTTTGCCAACACGTGTCATGTGAATGATTAGTTCTTCCAAAATGTATACAGGAGGATAGGAATTTTTGCCTCTCCCTGTTCCTCCAATTTTGCCACCACCACGACCTTGGTGGCCTCTACCTCCGGCAATGAGTGCTGAGTTATCTCCCGTTGGGAAGGAGACGGGACCACGATTGCACTTCTGAGATAAGAAATAGTATTATTCCATTAGTTGGGACTTGACATGATGGAGAGACGGTGGTAGGGCGTATAAAAACCTTGCCACGAGAAATTACTCTCTTTCCTTCATTCGCATAGATACATTACTTGTGAAGGGATGGTATTAAATATGTTAGAATACAAGGAGTAAATCCTCGAGATGTTTGCATCTTGAGAGAAGGTTCTTTTGAGAGAATCCCACATGCTTTTGGCGGTGTCAAGGAAAATAAAAGTTGAGGCAATCGACGATTCCAGACTATTGAGTTCATCCATGAGAGAACAACACAATCGTTTGTCTCCCAGTAAGAATATTTTTCAATATCGGCCGTATCAGGAGGATCATCATCAAGGTGTCTAGTTCTTTTGGAACCACAGAAAACATGGAAAGCATGACACCAAAGGATATAATTTGTGCCATTAAGTTTAATAGAAGTACCAAAGGTTGCAGTTTTGGGATCCACAATTGAGGAGGAGGCTCGAGGAGCCGCTTGAGAAGACATATTGGGACAACTTGGGAGAGGGTGCTGTGAAGGAGCAGCGCCGTGAGAGAGCAACGCGTGGAAGGAAGACTTGGCACAGGGAAGCTCAGCTCGGGAGATGGTGCCGTGAAGGAGAAGCGGCGTGAGAGAACAGCGCGCGAAGGGAAGACTCGGCGCAGGGAAGCCTCGTCGATCGCACCCAGAGACGAAAGCGTGGAACAACATGTGACTCGTCTCATCGATCACGCCTGCTAACCGGCTAGCGGGACCGCCGAAGACTCTGCGTAGCGCAACATAAGACCGTATCAACACATGGTATTCATCATCTCAGTCGATGGTGCGCTACATCTTATGTTGCGCTACGCAGAGTCTTCGGCGGTCCCGCTAGCCGATTAGTAGGCGGGGGTCAAGGGGGCAAGCCCCCTTGCCAGGGGTATAGGGGCGGAGCCCCCGGAGATTTTTTAGACCCTTTGGTTTGTGGGCCTGTGTCGCCCTATATTATTTCTAATATAATGATTCTCTTGTATCTGTGAAAAACCATAATTCATGACCAAATGACTTTTAAACAATGTATTCATGTATCTGACATTTGAATATTGATTTTAAGCATTTATTCATCAATTATGTATTATTAGAGTTATATCTACCCCCCCCCCCCCAAAACCGGTCGATATGCATTTTCATACCGGTTAGTACTGTGTGTCGGTATGGTACCGGTGGCCGGTGATCGAAATCAATACTGGTACCGAGATATTAAACCATGGGTCAGGTACCATTTTTGGTATCGGCAGGTGCAGCTGCACCATGCAGTATGGTGCACTGTGCACCATAGTGTACTGTAGTAGTGTGGTACACCGTGCACCATATTGTACCATACAAGGTGGTACCGCCCGGTATGGGTGGTATATGGCCGACCGATATTTATTAGTACACTCGGTACCAGCTAGTAGCGAGTGTACCGAATATTGGGAATGTGAATTTCGGTACATACCGCCCATACCGGGCGGTATGGTACGATTTTTTATACCTTGTTTCAACTATAATATGATAATTCATTTCTATCCTAGAAGTTGGTGAAGTAATTAGATGTATGTTTCATTTCCAGTTTTGAACAATCTTTTTGATGGCCATATTAATTCTAATTTCTTATGAATTGTTATATCTGGATATGAGCAGAACATTGCACTTTTTAGCTTGCCTTTTAGGTGGGATTCTTTTCGCTTGTTTATTTTCTAAAACTTAAACTGTTGTTATTTTGCTTTCTTTCTTGGTTTTACTTCTTCTGTTCCTTCTAGTGTTTGAGCATAATATAGAGGACTAACATATTACTTACCCTAACATCATTATATTAATTTCTTCTGGCCTATAACCAATTAAGTTTAACATTTTGTATATATTGCTTCTTAACTGCTCAACATTTTGATCCATAAAGCATCCTAATCTTGCAACTATCTTTTAAATTTTTCTTTCTAATCTGAGGGGAACATGACTTTCACACAAGACTTCTAAAGCCCCTTTCCATTTCAATTGATCCTTCTGCTATTAATATGTCAATATGGTTAGATGATTAGTTGTTTAAGCTATTATTTACTTTCATTTTTTTGAAAATTTCTGTAACCATCTGAATTATATCATGAACTTGGTTTTGCATCTGTGCTTTTTATTCAGGTGCAGTAAACAAAACAACAATATATTTCAGAATTATATTCATAAAATTTCCATGTCAGACATGTGACATTATATTTTTTGTCTATAGGATTTGAATTTGGCCTACCAAAGTCTGGTGACACTGTATTCTGAGTTCTTTGGGATTCCTCATATGTTTGCTATTGTCCAACTTCTTGGACTGAGATCATTACTTTGGATTATTAGAGCTTTGTTGGATCATATATCAACTAAGGTATGATTGAGCATATATATCAAGCCCTTTGTGATCTTTTTATCTGTTCATAACTTAGCTTTGCTAAGGTTCATATTGTTTTATGCAATCATGAATATTTGAATGGATGATTACGAGTCATTTCCCATCTTCAAATGCATTTAACTTTGCTTCAATGTAGTAGAAAAATAGTTTTTCAGCTTTTCTTCAATGCTGGCCATTGCATACACCACATGGAATTTCCATGTTTTGTCCAGTATTCAAATGAACTCTTAAGATTCAGATGATAGTCGAATTTGAGCAACACTTTCATCTGAATTGCTTAAACCTATTTAGCATACAAATGATTGATTTTTACTCCTGTTTGTGAGCTTCCTTTTGTTTTACTTCCTCACATTATCACACAAACATCCCCTTGGGGATGGTTGAATACTAGTTTAGTCCACTCTAGCTAGCAACTTGAAGTTCTAGATTTTGGATGAAAGTTGATGTTGAGCAACTTAGTTTCAATCAAATTGCAATCCTCTATTTAGAGTTCAAATGAACTAATGTTCAGCTTGTCACAAAGGAGTTTAAAAGAGAAATACTTAAAGGCTTAGTAAAAATGTTTGCGAGGAGCACAGAGATCCGATGAGAAGAGGGCTGTTAGCAGAAGCAACAAGATCTGGTACACGAGAAAAGGACGCGTAAGGCGCGTGCAGAGCCGGCTGGAGAAAAGGACGCGTAAGACGTGTGAAGAGCCGACTGGAGAAAAGAACGCGTAAGGCGCGTGAAGAGTTGGCTGGAGAAAAGAATGGGTAAGGCGCATGAAGAGCCGGCTCGAGAATGAGACAATGTCACGGGATGAAGCTGCCAGAGGAAGGAAGCCTCCTCAACAGGAGGTGTTGTCCTCACGTGAAGAGAGGGAAGGGGAGGGCCTTGTCGTCTGTGCCCTTCCCTTCTCACGTGAAGAAGATGCGAGCACTGGAAAGAGGAAGGTCCTCGTCGACCGCGCCAGCAATTTGAAGGAGGCGTGGAGAAGGTATGCGACTAGATAGTGGCTGCAGTTGAAGATTTCGTGGACCGAGTCAGCAATTGAAGAAGACGAGGCTTGTGACGCCTCGTCGTCTGCGCCCCACGGAAGCAAGAGAAGACGCGCAACGTAGAACCATGACACAAAAAGCAGGAGAGCTATGCTGCACATCGTACGAGGCATCGGCATAGAACAACGAAAAAAATAGAAAATATTTGTGGAAAAAAGAACTAGGGCTCTGATTCAGAGAGTCAACCGGGAGTGGCCGCCCGTCCCAAAAAAAAATCACAGCCGAGGAGACTCGGCGCAGGGAGGAGACGGGTGGTGTAGTAACAGGGAGAAAAGAAGAAAAAACCTAGAACTCAAATTTGAGAGGGGAGAAAACATTAAGATCTGATACCATGTTGAGTAGAACCCAAAATGTATATTATTAATGAGAAAAGATGCATATATATAGGCTTAGAACAGAATATGTTACACCATATGTATAACCTAAGCTAACATGTACTACCATACACAAATACCTATTACTATATCACTTAACACATAGGATAAAATGGATTTATATTCATTTTTTATTTAGTGGATGAATTAGAAGAAAATAGGATTAGAAGAATATAAAATTGATATTATATCTGATGTACATTCGATCAATTTTTTTATATCCAATACTCTCTGATTTAATATCCTATTGTATCCACTAAAGCAAATGAACCATATGTAACTAATTTCTATCATGTCTTTCCTTCATTCTCCTTTGCATTATTGCAGAAACATCACCTTGAATGATTGAATACATGGTATATTCTCTGAGCATGCCAATTTATTTACTGTTAAGCCCTTACTGGCTAAGGTTTATATAGTGTCTTTAGTTGTTTTAATCTGAATCAATCATATCAAATTATTTTTTTCTGAACTAAGCAATATCTGATGGCTTAAGTTCCTTTAAAATTCAACATTCTCTTAGGAATAAGTGGGTGATAATGAAGCTATTTATCTTCCAGTGCAAATAGCACTAGAAACTACAATGGTACTGTTTGGTTGGTTGCAAATAGGTTTCCACGATTTGTATTTGCACCATTAATTTAGTTTTCTTGTTTGGTTAGCTGCAATTAGAGTAATAGCATCATTTACATTTTTCAAGCTGTAATTAGAGGCTGCAAGTTGGGCTACAACCAAAAAGCCCACAAAGTTTAATTGTAGCCTGCAAACTTAAAGACTTAGGGAGATTTAGGGTGTGCCTGTATGTTTTGGGGAGTCAGATGGATATTTTGGGAAATATTTTTTTTGATCTTGGAAAGCAATACTCGATTAAAGAGATTTAGGCATCATTTTGTCCCAATTGGGAAGGAGATTATCCGATCGGGAATACCTCCTATCAGTCAGGAATACCTCCTACCGGATCTACCCTATTAGGAATATCTTTTACCCGATCAGGAACTTCTTTCAAAGCTGTGTTATTTTGGAAAGGCGACTACAAAAGAAATAATTATATAATTTAAGTAAGTATTAGAAAATAATTTTCGTTTCTAGGTTCCATCTTCGCTAAGTCCTCTTAATAACTTCAAAACATAAATTGTATATAACGATTATCTTCCATTTGGATTCAATAAAAATATCTAAAAAACAAAAATCCTTAAGAATCAAAATCTAACTTTTGGAGTCTAGTACAAATTTTCGAAAAAAGAAAATTTTATAATATTTCGGGTCAAATATGGGTAGGCTAAAGGCTTCCAAAAAGTCTTTAAAAATATCTCATTATCTAGTTTTTACCTAAGGAACAAGTACCGGGATTTTTGGTGCCAAGAAAATGTCTAGGTCATATAGCCCTCCAAGGAGTTTCCTAGGCTTAGTGAATTTCAGGGCCTTTTCTAATTTTCCGGGTTTTCGTGTTTCTTGTGTTCGGGTTTGGTTTTTGGGTTTCTTTGCATCATCATGAAGATTTACAACATATTATAGACAACTTAAACCTAAACTCTATCTTCCAGAAGAATTCGAGCGCCGAAAGTGTTCTTGCCGATTTCTCTGATTTCTTCGATTGTTTCGATCGAGGACATCGTGCGCTAACTAATATGGAATCTAAAAATAACTCTCCATGAAATCATTAGTTTCATATTTGTTATCATCAAAATCGAGATTAAGACCAATGTTGAAAACCTTAGGCTAACAATGTCTCGAGATCAAGGAAGAAGGGGGCGGCGGCTCCTCTAGTTTCACCACGAAGCATGCGGCAAAGCCCCAAAATCCGAACCAATGATTCACGACGACAAAGCAATAATTCATTAACCTATTGCATGAATCCAATACTATAAAATCTATACAAAAATCTGAGAAAACCCCTATCAAAGGGGCGGCGGAAAGATGAAGGAGATGGGGGAAAGATGGCTATTTCCACTCACCTTTTTGGATGAAACGGAGAGGAAGAAGAACCTAGAGACCTTCCTATGATCAAAGCCAACGAACTTGCAGATTCTGATTTCCAATTGGCTCCCTCCCTACTCGGTGTCGCCCCTCTCCCTCTCTCCTATTGCCTCGGGTGGCGGGTCGCCCTTAAGAGATTCGACTTATAAAATGTGTATCACTCGTTCTAACTCCGATTCGAGTTCCGATTGAACCGCTAGACTCGACTCGAGGTCCTCTATCATCCTAGCATGCTAAATTACAGAGAACTTATAAATAATTTTTTTTATAATTTTTTCTATAATTTTTTCCACGTCGATTGCTTACTCGGAATCAATCCCGAAATTTTTCGCCAGCCCACGCTAACTCAAGCCTACGATCCCCTGTTGAATGACAAAATATAATTATTAAAATTTTGGTCATAACAATCCTCACCTTAAAGAAAATTAATCTCGAATTTTGAGGTGGAGAAAAAGAAACTCACATCTGCATCAAAGAGATATGGGTACTTTTCTCTCATGTCCCGCTCGACCTCCCAAGTGGCCTCCTGCCCCCAGTGGTGCTCCCAACGAACTTTCACCAAGGGAACCTCATTGGACTTCAGTTTCCTTATCTTACTTTCACCAAGGGCTTTTCTTCATAAGAAATGGCCAAATCGACCTCCACTACAGTAACTGAAAGGAATAGTGCCCTTGAGCCAATCACATATCGATGTGTTTAGGGACTATTCAAGGGTAATCGACTTAATGAGGCAACTTTTTCATCATATGCTGCATCTTTATTCATAAAGATTGTGATGAACCCCATGAACCTAGGGAAATGATTTCGAGGCCATGATGAGATTATGCTAGTGAGACTTGGAATCTAGATGCACATGTTCTAAATGTTCCAAGTCGTAGGATCACCAATTAGGGGATTTGTGATTCCGGTTAGACTAGTGCACTTGGTACATGCCCTATACGATAGGGGGTAGCTAATCTCACTGTTATCTATGAGCCGTCATTAATGTGCAAGTGCAAGTGCTCATTAGGGAATGAGTTCACCGAACGGACCTACACGAGGAACACATAATGGAATCCTCATATGAGTGTCGATAGGATGTTCCTCGCATAATAGTAGATGCAAGCAGTCCTTGGACCTGAGGTTGTCATGGTTACCTTGTGAGTGTCGACCCATTGCTTTGGACTTATCCTTGTGTGGCCTTTAGTGTCATGTGTCGGATACCTCTAGGCATGGGAAAGCACCCATGGAGGTATGTGAGAAACCAATATGGAATCAGTTACTCCTAGTGAGAGTAGATAATGTCCTACGTGTCCCTGCAAGTGTCGACTCAAGAATCTCTAGCGAAAGTAGATATGAATGTCCCAAAAGGGTCTCAGACATATCATTATTGAGATGATGACTTGGTAGGTAGAATACATATGAATCGGTATTAGGGTTTGACACTTCTTCTATACCGCAGCCGTATTCGGGACATTATAACAGAGGGACTTTGTTGCACGGTAACTAATCACCAAAGGGTGTTCGATCCCTGTACATTGAACCTCCCACTATCCGGGTAGTCATGACACGTTGCTAGACATCAATCTTGACTTGTAAGTGGAGTCTCTCACAACCACACTAAATGGGTTTAGTGGTGGCTCGTAAGATTCGAATAGAAGTCGTTTTATCGGATCCAACTCTCCATTATGCACAACTCACTACTCGCTTAGTATGGGGCCCAATGGGTCACACACAATAGGCTAACCTTGTAATGGACCTTATGAGATAAAGTCCGAATGCGGCCGTATATGTCTACTAGCATGGACATGTTGCAACTCGATCATGGATCTCGTTTACGAACATGATAGGAAAGATGTTTCCTATAGGAACGAATGCGCGAGGAAGGAGTTCCTCAGTAAGCCTAAATTGTTGGGCGTCCCTAAATTGTAGGGATCTACACATGATAATATTTCATGTAGTTGATTAAATTTAATTATAAATTAAATATTTAATCAACTACTTGACCGGGAATGTACTTAATTATGATTTAATTACAATTTGCTTTTGAATCAAATATACATGGTGGTAAAATTAGTTTCTAACCATGAGCCTAACCAATTAATTGGGAATTAATTTATTTGGATAAATACTAATAAATAAGAATTTGATTTATGGAGATAAATCATAAAATTAATAGATATGTGATTTATGAGGATAAATCATAATTCTATTAATTAATAGGGAATTGAATTATTTAGATAAACCTCTTTCCTATTGTTTAGGGGATTGGTTTATTTAGAAAACCGGTTTTGGTTTTCGGGGGTTTTTGAGTCATTTTCTTGGCTCCATGATTCATCTGATAAATCGAGATGGAAGCCTACTGTTCATATTGATTTTGGACAGAATATAAACATAAAAATCCCGTGGGTTCATGGTTGAACAGCCTCGAGAATCGAAAAATTCAGCATGTGTTGTTTGAACCGTTTTGGATGGAAACGTGATCGGATTTGCGCGTTTATGGATTCTGTTTTTTCCTTTCCTTTTCTTAATAGTTAAGAAGCATGAAAGGAAGATTATGGATGAGCCATATGTGCTTGTGACTGTGCGTAAAATGTGGTTGTAATGATTGCTTGTAAATTTATGAAATTTCAACATTGCAATTTTTAAATAGGGCCTGCGTGCCCCAGCCATTCTCTTGAGAATTCTGATTGTAATTCACTTCTCCCTCTCCTTAAACCTTTACCCAAGGGTTGTTTGGGGTCTTCTTCTTTTAGATTTGTAAAATTAGAAGTTTAGGGGCAGATTCATGATGAGCACGCTTGCTGCCCCGTTTTGGTGCGCATGCTAAGAGGAGGTGTTCGACGTCATGTTGATGATGACTTGAACCCCGAGAAGGCACTGATGGAACCAACAACCTACAAGGTGGTTTTGGGCAGTGCCTTGGCGAGGTGGAGCTCCCTAAAAACCCTCAGATGATGGCTTTGGTTCGCCCGGTGGCTCGGGTGGAACTCTTAGAACATCCATAATCATCCTTATTTACTTTATGCTTTTATTTATTGCTTTTGCTTCAATTATTGGTAGCTTAGATAATTATAATTGCATGAAGAAACCCTCCAATAATTGAGTTTGAATGGTTAAGATATTAAGAATATCGGTCACGCCTTCCATCTTTATGAGGGACAAGTGTGTCTATTGTCACAACAGGTTTGTTGTGCATACACAAGGCCTTTTGTGCTAATAGACACGTTGCACCTCATATGGCACATATTCCTTTTGTGTCTTTGCTACTAGCTTGAACATGACTTACCTTGTTGAGCTACACTCAAGGGTGGTTGTTTTCTCGGTAGGGCATACGAACAATGGGTCCGACTCAACTAGGGCTCCTTGGTTTGTTGTGCACACAAAAGGCCTTGGATACCCTAGAGGCAAAAACATATGGAAGTCACATAGTGATGTGATCGGTAAATAGTTACCTCCCCGTGGACCTATTAGGGTTTGTTGTGTTACATGCGAGACCTGAGTAGGAGAAGTGAGGTTCCATTTTTCCTCTACAAGTAGGCCAAATGGTACTCTTCATCGTTTAAGAATCGAGACAGACGAGAACCCAAAGCACGACCAGGGTAACCAAAGATATTTAAACAACCATCTGATGGTTGAGCTCCCCCGTCATCGTCCCGTGGAAGATGATTAAGTCTTGTCTTGATGGTTGATTCAAAATACAATGAGCAGAATGTTGAAATTTCTTGAATTATATATGCTTCTGATATGGAACATTCAACTACGGCGATGTTCTTTATTTTTTTCTTCAGATGATTCATGTATCTTTCAAATAAGTACATCCATCGGTATTAAATGGGGCCTCCAACTCGTGCCTCGTATGCCAAGTGTATTGGTAGATGCTACATCGAGTCAATAAATGCAGGAGGAAAAAATTGCTCCAACTTGCATATGATTTCAACAATATTATTTTCAAGTGCTGACATATCTTCGACTCGAAGTACATTTGCACAAATGTTTCTGAAAAACATACTTAATTCTGTCAACGAACCCCAAATCTTATCATGTAGATGATCTCGAAATGCGACTGGAAGCAATCTCTGCATGAATACATGACAATCGTGGCTATTCATCCCCGATATTTTGCATTCATCGACGTTTACACATCGAGATAAGTTTGAGGCATATCCATCGGGTAATATGAGTTCTTTGAACCATTGATACACATCTTTCATCTGTTGTTTATTTAACACATATGGTGCCTTTGGCTTATGAAGTCATTCGTTGACCTCTTGCAACTCTAACTCAGGTCTCTTACAAAGTATTTTTACATCATGTCGGGCCTTCACATTATCTTTAGTTTTGCCGGAAATATCCATCACTGTGTTAAAAATATTATCAAACACATTTTTTTCAATGTGCATGATGTCCAAATTATGCCAAATCAGTAATGAACTCCAATACGACAATTCCCAAAAGATACTTTTGTCACCCAGTTATGTGTTTGACCAAAGCTTGAAATTCTTACATTTCGACCAAAAGTAATTTCTGAAAGCAATTGAACACGTGCTAACATCTGTTCACCACACAACATCGGTGGTGGCTCATCTCTTTGGACTCTACCCTTGATAGATTTGTCACGATTTCTTCGATACTGATGGTTAGATGGTAGGAACCGGCGATGACAATCAAAGAATGAAATTTTCCGACTATTCTCAAGACTGAAGGATTTTGAGTGTTCCATGCAATACAGGCAAGAGAGTCGCCCATGCGTGCTCCAATCAGACAACATGCCATAGGCCGGGAAATCATTGATTGTCCACAATATAGCAACTCGTAAAGTGAAGTTTTGATTTCGGTGACAATCATAAGTGACAAATCCCTCAGCCCACAATGTTTTGAGTTCATCAATTAGGTGACAATCATAAGTGTCAATTTCTTTGCGAGGACCCCTAGGACCTGAAATAATCATCGAAAGATAGATAAATTCATCTTTCATACACATTGAGGGTGGCAAATTATAAACTATTAATAGAACTGGCCATACTGAATACGAAGTTGCCAAATTACCAAATGGATTAAAACCATCTGTGCACAATCCCAACCTTATTGCATGCCAACTTATTGCATGAAAATACCGAAGCACCTTGAAAGGGATATTTTTTTGTCGGACCGATTTCTTCTCCTTGTAACGAGGATGTTCACATACCGGGCATTGCTCTAACTGTGCATTTTTTTTATAATATAAGATGCAGTTATTTGGGCACGCATGTATCTTTTCGTACCCAAGCCCTAATTTCCTCATGTGCATTTTCGTACCCAAGCCGGACACTGGCCACCAAAAAGAAGGCTCTGCTCATTTTGAGCCTTCGCCAGTCAGTGACCGGTTGATGGTCAGTCGACCGACCATTGACCGCCCTTCGATCGCCCATCGATCGGCCCCATGAAAACAACCCAATTTTGGCTGATTTTTTGCTCGTTGTTCGTTTTCGGGTTTCATCTTCCTTAAGTCTTATATAGCATTTCTTAACTTTAAAACAAAATTGTTTTATAAGGATTACCCCGCATTTGGATTCAATAAAAATATCTAGAAAATCAAAATCCATAAGAATCAAAATCTAACTTTTCAGGTCTAGTACAAATTTCCGAGAACCAAAAATTTCATAATCTCCCGGGTCAAATATGAATCGGTCAAAGGCTTCCAAAAATTCCTTAAAAGTATGTCGTTAACTAGTTTTTACCTAAGGAACAATTTTCGGGACTTTTGGTGCCAAGAAAATGTTTAGGTCATAAAGCCCTCCAAGGAGCTCCCTAGGCTTTGTGAATTTCAAGGTTGTTTTATGTTTTTTTGGGTTTTCATATTTTGGGGTTCGAGTTTTAGTTTTGGGGTTTCTTTGCATCATAATAAGGATTTACAACACATGCTAGACACCCTAAATCTAAACTCTATCTTCCTGAAGAATCCCGAGCGACGACGACTGTCCTTGCCGATTTATCAGATTTCTTTAATATTTCCGATTGGGGACATCATGCGCTAACCGATATGGAACCTAAAAATAATTAATTCTCCATGAAAACATTAGTTCCATATTTGTTATTATCAAAACTGTTTGCCATACTTCTGGGCTATGTTGAGTTTTGTTATTTCTTCTCTGATTTTGGCGAGCTCTTGCTCTTCTTCGATGAGATCAAGGTTGGCGTGTCGGATTTCTGAGTTGCTTTGTTCATCGAAGGTGATCCTGTGGAGGCTGGGCTCTACGATCTCAACAAGTATCATGTCCTCTATTGCATAGATGAGTCGGAAAGGGGTCTCCGAAGTGGAGGATTTGTTGTGTTGTATCTCTAGAGTACTTCAAGTAGTTCTTCGACGTAGTGTTCCTTGACCCGATCTTGTTTCTTTTTCAGTCATGTCAGAATGACCTTGGTGGTTGCTTCAGCCAGATAGATTGTCCATGGGTGTTTTACGTATGGAAAGAGTTGACAGGTGCCAAGGTCCGAGCATAAGTCTCGAATCCGCCGACCCGTGAACTATGTCCCATTGTCACTGATGAGTTCGCGTGGTATTTCATACCTGCAAATGATGTTTTTCCAAACAAATTTTTGGACTTTGTCATTCACAATTGAGGATAGGGGTTCAACCTTTATCCATTTGGTAAAGTAGTCGATCGCTATGACTAGAAACTTAATTTGCCCTGGTGCTAGGGAAAATGGGCCGAGGTGGTCGATGCCCCACTTGTGAAACAACCAACTAGTGTCCGAGCTATGAAGTGGCTCAAGGTGTAGTTGTGAAACCTCAGAGAGTCTTTCGCATTTGTCACATTTTTTGACGTAGAAACTGCAATCCAATTTCATGTTTGGCCAGAAGTAACCGGCCCGAAGGATTTTGGCAGTATGGGACCACCCTCCGATATGTATACCGCATATGCCATCGTGGATGAAAGAAACAGTGCCCTTGAGCCAATCACAAACTGATGTGTAGGGAACTATTTTTGGTTAATGAATAATATGAGACAACTTTTCATCATATGCTGCATATATATTTTGTATATATTAGATTGTCATGAACCCCATGAACCCGGGCAATTGATTCCAAGGCCATGATGAGATCATGCCAGTGAAACTTGGAATCCAGATGCCCTTGTTCTAAATGTTACTAGTCGTAGGATCACCGATTAGGGGATTGGTGATTTCGGATAGACTAGTGCACTTGGTACATGCCTTATACGATAAGGGGTAGTTGACCTAACAATTACCTACGAGCCGTCATTTAATGTAAAAGTGAAGGTGCTCATTAGGGAATAAGTTCACTGAATGGACCTACATGAAGAACACATAATATAATCCTTACTTGAGTTTCGATAGGATGTTCCTTGGGTGATAGTAGGTGCAAGCAATCCTTGGACCTGAGGTTGTCATGGATATCTTGTGAGTGTTGACCCATTGCTTTGGACTTATTCTTACGTGGCCTTCAGTGTCATGTATCATATACCTCTCGGTATGGGAAAGCACCCATGGAGGTATGTGAGCAACCAATATGGAATCAGTTGTTGGCCTAAGGTTTCAACCTTGGTCATCATCTTGATTTTGATGATAACAAACTTACTCTAATGAGTTTATCAAGTGTTTGATCTCAGGTTGAGGTTACGATATGCACGCGAAGTTCGTTCGGAGAAAAACAAGAATCGACAAAAATGGCTCCGTCATAGATCGAGTAGAAAATCTAGAGTTAGAAATAGAATTCATGTAATATGTCTTTAGGTATATATCCCAAACCTAGTTGTAATATTATTCAAGTCAAGACTTGGTAATGAAACCCAGAAGCAAAGCGCGCAAGAAGAAAACTCGGAGAAATAGTCTCAACCCATGTTCGGTTGACCGGCCGGTCGACCGAATGTAGCCAAAAATTGGCAGTAGCCAATTCGGTCAACCGATTGGTCGATCAAATGTGGTGAAAAAATTGTAGTAGCCAATTTGATCAACCAGTCGGTCGACCAAAGTGCGCCCAAAAGTGGCAGATTACAACGGTCGCTTGGGCGGTCAATTAGTCGGTCGACCGACGATTGATCGGCAAGCGACCGGGCGTCCCAACGGGCAAAAAAATGCCTGTTGGGTGGAGCTGCCGGATGAGGGGTTATAAATGCCCCTCACCAGCCCTCTAAGATCCTCTTAACCATTCATTGAAGATCTCCTAGAGTATTTTTGAGCCTTCCCAAGTGGATTTCATCGCGCAAGCTTCGACGATCGTTCATCTACTCGAAGCAATCTTTCCACATCATCTCTGGCTTCTCTTCGATCTCTACATCTTGACGAGTTGGAGGCTTTAGAGGCTTTGCAATGGAGCTCACTTGTGTGGTTTAATTCTTAGCTCCTTTGCTGTTATTTTTCTTGTTGTTAAACTAGATTTCCATTGTTAGCTTGCTAGGTGTGCTAGGTTAAACAACTTAGGATTTCCTTTGTAGAATTGTGTTTTGCCGAAGTGAATGGGTGTGAGGCATTCTCAAAGGGTTGAGAAGCGAGTCCTCGGTTATATTCAAAGGGAAACACATTATCTATAGTAGGCGGTGTTGGCCGAACCACTATAATCTCTTATTTTTGCATTGTCTTGTTTGATTGTTTATAATTGCTTTTCATAATTGCCAACGAATATCATTTAGTCGCACTTAGTTTCGGTTGAAGTTTGAATTGATTTAAAACAAATTGAATTGAAGGTAAAATTAACCCAACACTATTTAACCCCCCCTTCTAGTGTGGGTATTCACTCCACATCAGTTACTTCTACTAAGAGGAGATATTGTCCTATGTGTCCTTGCAAGTGTCGACTCAGAAATCTCTGGCCAGAGTAGATATGAGTGTCGAAAAAAGGTTTTTTGAGATGTCATTATTGAGACAATGACTTGGCAGACATAATATATATGAATCGGTATTAGGATATTGAAAGGAATAGGGCCCTTGAGCCAATTACATGTTGATGTGCTTAGAGGCTATTCAAGGGTAATCAACTTAATAAGGCAATTTTTTCATCATACGCTGCATCTTTATTCATAAAGATGGTGATGAACCCCATGAACCCGGGAAAATGAATATGTTAGTGAGACATGGAATCGAGATGCCCATGTTCTAAATGTTCCTAGTCGTATGATCACCTATTAGGGGATTGGTGATACCGGATAGACTAGTGCACTTGGTACATGCCCTATATGATAAGGGGTAGCTGATCTCACAGTTACCTATGAACCGTCATTAATGTACAAGTGCAAGTGCTCATTAGGGAATGAGTTCACTGAAAGGACCTGCACGAGGAACACAAAATGAAATCGTTACATGAGTGTCAATAGGATGTTCCTCGGGTGATAGTAGGTGCAAGCGGTCCTTTGACCTAAGGTTATTATAGTTACCTTGTGAGTGATGACCCATTGCTTTGGTTCTATCCCTACGTGGCACTCAATGTCATGTGCCGGGTATTACTAGGCATGGAGAAACATTCATGGAGGTAGGTGAGCAACCAACATGGAATCGATAACTGCTAGTAAGAGGAGATAATGTCCAATGTGTCCCACAAGTGTCGACTCAGAAATCTCTTGCCAAAGTAGACATGAAAGTCAAGAAGATGTTTCTGACATTTCATTATTGAGACGACATCTTGGTGGGTGGAATACATATGAATTGGTATTAGGGTTTGACACTTCTTCCATACCCTAGCTGACTTTGGGACATTATAATTGAGGGACTTAGTTGCACGTACGGTAACTAATCACCGAAGGGCGTTCAATCCTTGTAGATTGAACCTCGCACTATCTGGGTAGTCATCACAGGTTGCTAGACGTCAATCTTGACTTGTGAGTGGAGTCCCTCACGATCACACTAAAGGGGTTTAGTGGAGGCTCGTAAGATTTGAATAGAAGTCGTTCTATCAGATCTGACTCTCCTTTATGCACAACTCACTGTTGGCTTAGTGTGGGGCCTAATGGGTCACACACAACAAGCTAATCTCGTAACGGGCTTTATGAGATAGAGTCTGAATGCGGCACTACATGTCTACTAGCATGCGCATGCTGCAACTAGATCACGGATCTCGTTTATGGACATGATAGGAAAGATATTTGCTATAGGAACGAATGCGCCAGGAAAAAGTTCCTTGGTAACCCTAAATTGTAGGGTATCCCTAAACAGTAGGGATTGGTACATGATAATATTTTATGTAGTTGATTAAATTTAATTATGAATTAAATATTTAATCTACAACCTGACCAGAAATGTATTTAATTATGAATTAAAAATAATTTGATTTTGAATCAAATATACATGGTGGGAAAATTAGTTTCTAACCATGAGCCTAACCAATTAATTGGGAATTATTATTTTTGGATAAATCCTAATTAATAAGAATTTAATTTATGGAGATAAATCATAAAATTAATAGATATATAATTTATGAGGAAAAATCATAATTCTATTAATTAATAGAAAATCAAACTATTTAGACAAACCTCTTTCCTAGTGTTTAGGGTTTTGATTTATTTAGATAATTATCATTCTTGTTTATAGGCTCTTAATTTATGGACATAAATTAAAGTTTATATTTAATTGGATTTAAATTTTTAATTAATTATTAAGGCAATAAAATATACATTATTTTTGCAGGCAAACTTTGGAATTTTGAATTCCAGGGATAGAGTTTTTAAGGGGCCATGTCTACTCTTGTAGCCGCCGCCCCCTTCTCTATATATAGTGGCCGAACAGCCCATAGGGAGGGGTTGGTTAATTAGTTCTTCATTTTCTAGGAGAAGATTATGGACTTGATTCTTTAGAGGCTTCTTGAAGATAAAGGATCCAAAGAACTCCTCCTCCTCTCCATTGGTGGTCGGCCATCTGCATCCTCCTTCCCCAGTTTTCGCGAAGCCAAATTGAAGGAGTTCACTTCTTCGGTTTACCGCAATCTTCATCTTCTTGGAGGAGTCCAAGAGGAAAGCGAGGTATCTTCATCTCTTATCTTCCGTTCCGGTGTTTTCTCATCCTCTCTCCTTCCCTCTTTGGTGCCTGATTCTTGGTGGAAGGGCCGGCCTTGCCTCGGTGGATTTCGGGATTGAGAGAGCTTCTCCGTTGAGACACAACGAGCCCCAGTATTCGCTGCCCCTATTGTTGTGAGGTGCTTGGTGTGGACTACCGTTGGAGTACGCGCACATGTGCGTCTCAAGACGGGGATAAAATCAGCTATACCCACCGCGGTTTGAGGTATATCTTCTCCTTCTTCTCCGATGTTGAATTCCTTAATATTGCTAAAGTAGATCACTATTTTCGGGATGGTTTGAAATTTTTAAATTGTTATTTCCGCTGCATTTCTCATTCATCCCAACAAAGGTATAAGAGCCACCTTTAGCAAATTTTTGGAATTTTTGTTTCGCATTTTTGTCACGTTTACGAACCGTTCGCTCCGTAAACGTCATGCTGCTCGATTTTGGTTTTCGGGGTTTTTTGAGTCGCTTTCTTGGCTCCACGGCTCATACGATGAATCGAGATGGAAAACTACTGTCCATATTGATTTTGGAAAGAATTTAAACTCAAATATCCTATGGGTTCATGGTTGAACAACACCGAGAACCGAAAAATTCAGCATGTGTTGTTTGAATTATTTTGGGTGGAAACGTGATCGGATTAGCGCGATTTCAGATTCTGTTTTCTTCTTTCTTTTACATATATGATGTGATACATGAAAGGATGATTATGGATGAGACCTATGTGCATGTGACTGTGTGTAAAACGTAGTTGTGATGATTGCTTGTAAACTTATGAAATTTCAGCATTGTAATTTTTAAATAGGGCCTGCGTACCCCTGCCTTTCTCTTGAGAATTATGATTGTAATTCACTTCTCCCTCTCCTTAAACCTTTCCCCAAGGGTTGTTTAGGGTCTTCTTTTTTTTTTTGTAAAATTAGAAGTTTAGGGGCAGATTCGCGACGAGCACGCTTGCTGCCCCGTTTTGGTGCGTGCACAGAGAGGAAGTCTTAGGGGCCATGTTGATGCGACTTGAACCCCAGGAAGGCACTGATGGAACCGACAACCTCCAAGATAGTTTTGGGCAATGCCTTGGCGAGACGAAGCTCCCTAAAATCCCTAGGATGATGGCCTTGGTTCGCCCGGTGGCTCGGGTGAAACCCTTAGAACATCCATAATCATCCTTATTTACTTTATGCTTTTATTTGTTTCTCTTGCTTGAATTGTTGATTGCTTAGATAAATTATAATTGCATGAAGAAACCCTCCAATAATATTGAGTCCGAATGGCTAAGATATTAAGAATATCGGTCACACCTTCCATCATTATGAGGGACAAGTGTGTCTATTGTCACAACGGGTTTGTTGTGCACACATAAGGCCTTTCGTGCTAATAGACACGTTGCTCCTCATGTGGCACATATCCCTTTTGTGTCTCTGCTACCGGCTTGAACATGACTTACCTTGTTGAGCTACACTCAAGGGTGGTTGTTTTCTCGCTAGGGCATACGATCGATGGGTCCATTCAACTAGGGCTCCTTGGTTTGTTGTGAACACACAATGCCTTGGTTGCCTTAGAGGCAAAAACTTATGGAAGTCACATGGTGATGTGATCGGTAAAGAGTTATCTACCCATGGACTTATTAGGGTTTGTCGTGTTACATGCAAGACCCGACTAGGAGAAGTGGGCAACACGATTAATTAAAAAACCTCAATAAACATGCATGAGAATTGTGTTACCTGAATATCTGCTCATTCATGTCTTTATTTTCTTTGTAGCATATCGTGTGACCTTTACCGTCGTTAGATTGCTTCATCAATGAAAATAAATTAACTGGACCATCCTCATTTATGAGAATCTGCCTTACATTCTTGATTCTTTGGGACCGTTGCCACCCCTTGGGGAAGGGGATTACACTATTGAGAAGCTGCAAGAAATTTGGAGTGAAGATAGCACCACTGTTCAATGCATAATGCTGGTATCTATGTCCAATGAGTTGCAAAAGTAGCATGAACATTTGGATACCGAAGCTATCCTTGATCACCTCAAGTTGTTGTATGGTGAGTATATGAGGACAGCTAGGTACAAGCTATCTAAACAACTATTCCATGCCAAAATGGAGGATAACACTCTTGTTGAGACCCATGTCCTCAAACAGATCAATTTGATTGAGGAGTTAGAGAGGTTGGGGTTCTCCATGAACAGGGAACTAAGTGAGGACTTAGTAGTCCAATCCCTCCCGAATTCGTTTTCACAGTTTGTTGACAACTCCCACATAAACAAGCAGGACATTATTGGCCTAAGGTTTTCAACCTTGGTCTTAATCTCGGTTTTGATGATAACAAACATGAAACTAATGTTTCATTGAGAAATACGTCCAGGTTCTAAGTCGATTAATGCTAGTCGTCCCCGATCAGAAAAATTAGAAAAATCGGAAAAATTGACAAGGGTAATTGTCGATGCTTGGATTTCTTCTGGAAGATAGAGTTTAGGTTTAGGGTGTCTAGATAAATTGTAAATCCTCATGATGATGCAATGAAACCCAAAAACTAAAGCCGAACCCCAAAATAGAAAAACCCACAAAATTAGAAAATACCTTGATATTCACCAAGCCTAGGGAGCTCCTTGGAGGGCTATATGACCTAGATAAATTGTTGGAAGCCTTTAGCTTTCTCATATTTGACCCGGGAGATTATAAAATTTTTATTTTTCGGAAATTTGTACTAGACCTCAAAAATTAGATTTTATTCTTAAGGATTTTGACTTTTTAGATATTTTTATTGAATCCAAATGGGGGGTAATCCTTATATAACATTTCTATAAGAGGACCTAGAGAAGACCGAGCCCAGAAAACGAAGAAATGAGTAGAAAAATTAGCCAAACCAAGTAGTCTGCCCAATTTCGGTCGACCAGTCGGTTGACCGAATGTTGCCAAAAATTGGCAGTAGGCATGCGGTCGCTCGGTCGGTCGACCGACGATCGATCGAACGATGAAAATGACTAGTTTTCCAACCGTTGAGTTGGCTATTTCTTGCCAACTCTTCATGACTTATGAATAGAAGCCAAGAGAGCCTTCCTCAGGTGTTGTTGAGCCTATTGAGACACTCCTTACACTATCTAAGCTTTGATGGATCCATCATATTCAAAAACCCTAGCCTTAAACCTTCTTTCTTGAGTTTGCCTTCAAGCTTCATTTGATTCATCATCAAGGCATCAAGAGGAGCTTGGATTCATTGTGTTGGAGCTAAGTATTTGTGTTGTTGTATTTTTGCTCCATTACTTATATTTTGGTGTTTATTTCATTGTATTTAAACTTGTGTAAACCTAGGTTGCTAGGTTTGATAGATTGAGTGGTTGCCTTTGTGTTTGATGCTTAATTCCACCGGTGTAAACGTAGTTTACTAGGATTAGTTGAGTTGTCTCTTAGGGTTGTGGTGGAAGAGTGCTCTCGGTAAGAAGGCAGAGACTTCTGAGTGTAGTAGTGCCTTAGGTTGAGAGCGAGACTCTTCGGGTCAAAGTCCTTGTTGTAAGGGAAACAAGATTAATCTAGTAAAGTTTAGTTTAGAAATCCTAAGCGGGGTGCTTAGGTAGTGGAGTAGGCATTGGGTCTAACCGCTATAAAAATTATGTTTGCATTTCTTCTACTTGTGTTTACTTCATTATCGTATTTACTTTGCTTCCGCTTGCTACTCAACTTGTAATTTGCCTAAGTAACCAAAGAAACAATTAAAATCTGATTTAGGCAAAAAAATTAGTAAACACACTATTGACCCCCCCCCCCCCCCCCACCTAGTGTGGCCATTTCTCCAATAGACGTCTCGCTTCCCGAGCTCCTTAATATGCTGAAGATTGCTAAGTCCCACCTTATAAAGGATAAGGACACAGTCTTGTTAGTGGGAGATGCCTGTGAGGCAAACTTAAACTCTGTTAAGAAGAAAGTGAAAAATAGAACTATGAAACCCATGAGAAATATCAAGAAGAAAGGGAAAGCTGTTCCCAGTGGCCCCTGCTACCATTGTGGTAAAGATGGTCACGGGAAGCGCAACTGCGAAGAGTATTTTGCAGAGTTAAAACTGAAGATAGTTTTTGAAACCACAGCTTCAGGTGCGTATGTTATAGAAAATACTTCGTCAAAACTCTACTTTATGGTATTCGATACCGAGTATTTGATTAGAGTTTGCCAACATAGGTGTATGCATGCCGATAACAACTCAAGACAGAAAAGGATACTCCGACGATATGATTAGGCATGGATACGTCCACCTATTTTGGCACAAACCCGATACCTTTTGAATCATTTAAGGAGTATGAAAGTGAAGTTAAAGAAACATATGGGAAATGGTATTAGAGGCCTTCAATTGGATCGAGGCAAAGAATACTTTTCCACTAGGTTTGTGAATTATCTTGAACACAATAACATTGTCTCTGTATGGACCCCTCCTAACACAATGTTGTATCTGAAATGTGGAATCACACCTTATTGGATATGATGTGATCCATACTTAGCTTCCAATCTCTTTTCAGGGGATAAGCTATTGTAGCAACCATAATTTTGTTTGTCTCTCATACACCATATATCATATGGAATGGCAAGAAACCGAGTCTGAGACCTCTCGTGATTTGGGGTTCTCTAGTATATGACAAACTTGACCAGGTGCAAACATTGAGGCATACCCTAAAAGTGTTTTGGGTATCAAGTTCTCCCAACTGAACAAAAGGAGTTTTGTCACTATTTTCTGAGAAAAGGAGTTTGTCGAGGAAAGTGGGAATGGAAGATATGTTGAACTTGGTGAAGTTCAGCAACCATCAAATGTGTTGACACCATCCGGTGGCATTATGCAAATCCAAACTAGACTCAAACCAAGTACAGACTTTGGTTGACCGGCTCAAAAGGATGACTCCTATAGGGTGCAGGTGGATCTTTAGGAAAGTTCTGAGCAGTTGGCAAGGTGTGGACCCATAAGACCAGACTAGTTGTGAATGAGATCTAACCCAAACAATAGGTTGTCGGCAATAAGACATTCTTACCAGTTCCAATGCTCAAGTCGATCAAGATATTGCTAGCCATGAGTGCGTACGATGAAAACGAGATATGACTACTGGGTGTCTAGACTGCGTTCTTCTATTATGAAGAAGTCTATATGACATAGCCAGAGGAGTTCATATCCTCGGTTGGACCGAGTAAGGTATGCGAGTTGCAGAGGTCCATTTATGGACTATAGCTAGCATTGAAGAGTTGAAACATCCGTTTTGATGAGATAGTCAAAAGGGTTTTGATTTTATCAAAAATGTGGATGAACCTTGTGTAGACAAGGTGTTTTGTGGGTGTGTAGTCATATTGTATAACATACTCTTCGGAAAAATATTCTCATGCTCTAGTTATTTCCCATATTGATTCTCTATGGTACATCTAGGAAGGGCCTCCTATATGCTTGACATTTGGATATATGTGTATAGGTTTGAAAGGATGCTCGGTTTACCCCAGCCCATGTATATTGATACAGTGATAAAAGAGTTTTATCATAGATAGCAGTAGAAGAGGTTACTTGCGTATAAGTCATTGCATCAATCTTTCTAAGATGATATCTGCTAAGACACCTGAGGAGAGACAAAAGATGAGTGAGATCCATTATGCTTCAGCAGTGGGATCCATCATGCGATATTTTACACCTTGCTTGAAAATTGCTTATTGAAAGGAATAGTGCCCTTGAACCAATCACATGTTGATGGGTTTAGAGACTATTCGAGGGCAATCAACTTAATAAGACAACTTTTTCATCAAAAAGATTCTGATGAACCCCATGAACCCGGGAAAATGATTCCGAGGCCATGATGAGATCATGCCAGTGAGACTTGGAATCCAGATGCCCATGTTCTAAATGCTCCTAGTCATAAGATCACCAATTAGGGGATCGGTGATGTCGGATAGACTAGTGCACTTGGTATATACCCTATACGATAAGGGGTAGCTAATCTCACCTTTACCGATGAGTTATCATTAATGTACAAGTGCAGGTGCACATTAGGGAATGAGTTCACTGAACGGACCTGCATGAGTAACACAAAATGGAATTCTTAAATGAGTGTCAATAGGATGTTCCTCGGGTGATAGTAGGTGCAAGCAGTCCTTGGACCTGAGTTTGTCATAGTTATCTTGTGAGTGACGACCCATTGCTTTGGTTCTATCCCTACGTGGCCCTCAGCGTCACGTACTGGGTACTAGGTGAGCAACCAACATGTAATCGGTTACTCCTAGTGAGGGGAGATAAAGTCTTATGTGTCCTTGTAAGTGTCGACTCGGGAATCTCTGGCCAGAGTAGACATGAAAGTCAATAAGATGTTTCTTACGTTTCATTATTGAGATGACATCTTGGCGGGTGGAATACATATGAATCAGTATTAGGGTTTGACACTTCTACCATACCCTAGCCGACTTCGGGACATTGTAACTAGGGGATTTAGTTGCATAGTAACTAATCACCCAAGGGCGTTTGATCCCTGTATATTGAACCTCATACTATCCGGGTAGTCATGACACGATGGTAGATGTCAACCTTGACTTGTGAGTCGAGTTTCTCATGCCCACACTAAAGGGGTTTAGTGGAGGCTCATAAGATTCCAATAGAAGTCGTTCTATCAGATCCGACTCTCCGTTATGCATAACTCACTGCTGGCTTAGTGTGGGGCCAATGGGTCACACACAACAGGCTAATCTCGTAACGAGCTTTATGAGATAGAGTCCAAATGCAGCATTATATGTCTACTAGCATTGACATGCTTCAACTCGATCACGGATCTCGTTTACGGACATAAAAGGAAATGTGTTTCCTATAGGAACGAATGCGCGAGGAAGGAGTTCCTCGGTAACCCTAATTTGTGGGGCATCCCTCAATTGTAGGGATTGTCACATAATAATATTTTATGTTGTTGATTTAAATTAATTATGAATTAAATATTTAATTAACCATTTGACGGGGATTGTATTTAATTAGGAATTAAATATAATTTGATTTTGAATCAAATATACATGGCGGGAAAATTAGTCTCTAACCATGAGCCTAACCAATTAATTAGGAATTAATTTATTTGGATAAATCCTAATTAATAGGATTTTTTTTATGGAGATAAATCATAAAATTAATAGATATATGATTTATGAGGATAAATCACAATTCTTTTAAGTAATAGGAATTCAAATTTTTAGGGGGGCGGGTCTACTCTTGTAGCCGCCCATGCCCTCTGTAAATAGGTGGCCTAACCTCCTTCTAGTGGGTTAAGCAAATTGGTTATTCATCTTGGAGAAGATTAAGGTTTGGATTCTTGAGAGGCTTCTTGAAGAGAAAGGCTCCCATGAACTCCTCTTCATCTCCATGGGTGGGTGGCCATCAAGATCCTCCATCTTGGGTTTTGCGAACCCAAATCGAAGCTGTTTTCTTCTTGGGTGTACCGCCTACTTCACCTTCTTGAAGGAGTCCATGAAGGACATCGAGGTAATCCTTCATCTACCTTCTCATTCCGTTGTTTTCTCATCCCCTTTTCCTCCCTTTTGGTCTCGGTTCTTGGTGGAAGGGTCGGCTTCACCTTGGTGTGTTTTGGGGTTGAGATTGCCTCTCTGTTGAGCCACAACGAGTCCCGATGTTCGATGCCCCTTTGTTGCGAGGAACTTGGTGTGGACTTTCCTTGGATGACGTGCACGTGTTCATCTTGGAACAGGGATAGGAGCAACCATACCATCCACAGTATAAGGTATATCTTCTCCTTCTACTCGTAGATTGAATTCCTTAAAGATTGCTAAAGTTGATCGCTGTTTTTGGGATAGTTTGAATTTTCAAAATTGCTATTTCAGCTGCATTTTTTATTCCTATCCCAACAGTGGTATCAGAGCCACCTTTAGCAATTTTTTCGGAATTTGTATTGCGCATTATTGTTGCGTTTACGAACCGTTCGCTCCCTAAATGTCAGGCTGCCTGGTTTTTGTTTTTGGGGGTTCTTGAGTCACTCTCTTGGCTCCACGGTTCGTGCGATGAATCAGGATGGTAGCCTACTGTCCAAACTTGTCTTGGACAGATTTCGAACTCAAGAGCCCAATGGGTTCATGGTAGAACAGCCCCGTAAACTGAAATTTTAAAATATATTGTTTGGACCATTTTGGGTGAAAACGTAACCTGATTAGCGCGTTTTTGAATTCTACTTTTTCCTTTCCTTTTCTTAATTGTTAAGATGCATGAAAGGATGATTATGGATGAGCCCTATGTGCATGTGATTGTGTGTAAAACGCGATTGTGTTGATTGCTTGTAAATTTTTGAAATTTCAGCATTATAACTTTTAAATATGGCTTGCGTACCCCTGCGTTCCTCATGAGAATTCTGATTGTATTCTTTTTCTACCTCTCCTTAAACCTTTTCCCAAGGGTTGTTTTGGGTCTTCTTCTTTTAATTTTTGTAAAATTGGATGTTTAGGGGCAGATTCGCGATGAGCACGCTTGCTGCCCCGTTTTGGTGCGCATGCGGAGAGGAGGTGCTCGGCGCCATGTTGATGATGACCAGAACACCGGGAAGGCACTGATGGAACCGAAAAACTACGAGATGGTTTTGGGCAGCCCCTTGGCGAGATGGAGCTCCTTAAAAACCCTAGGATGATGGCCTTTGTTCGCCCGGTGGCTCGGGTGGAACGCTTAGAACATCCGTAATCATCGTTATTTAGTTTATGCTTTTATTTATTGCTTTTGTTTCAATTGTTGATAGCTTAGATAATTATAATTGCATGAAGAAACCCTCCAATAATATTGAGTCCAAATGGCTATGATATTAAGAATATTGGTCACGCCTTCCATCGTTATGAGGTACAAGTGTGTCTATTGTCACAACGGTTTGGTTGTGCAAACACAGGGCCTTTTGTGCTAATAGACACGTTGAATCTCATATGGCAGATACCCTTGTGTCTCTACTACTAGCTTGAATGTGACTTACCTTGTTGAGCAAACTCAAGGGTGGTTGTTTTCTCTCTAGGGTATACGAACGATGGGTTCAACTCAACTAGGGCTCCTTGGTTTGTTGTGTAAACAAAAGGCCATGGTAACCCTAGAGGCAAAACTTGGTGGAAGTCACATAACGATGTGATTGGTAAAGAGTTACCTACCCATCGACCTATCAGGGTTTTGTCGTGTTAAATACGAGACCATAGTAGGAAAAGTGGGGTTCCATCTTCCCCTAAGGAAGTCAACCAAAGAGGGCTTCCCTCTTCCCAACAGGTGGGTCATTTGGGAACCACAAAAATTAGTAGGAGCCATGATTAATCAAAAGACTTTAATAATCATGCATATAAGATATCTGCTCTTTTATGTCTTCTCTTTTCAGTGTATCATATTTTACATGTTATCTTCACCATTGTTGCATTGCATTCTTGATGCTAATAAATTAAGTGGAAAAAATTACATCGATTAGTTGCAAAACCCGAGGATTGTCTTCAATCGGGAGAGACTTTCTTATATTCTTGACAATAGGCCACCGGATACCCCTTCCCAAAGGGCTACCGAGGAAGTGAGAGCCACTTACAAGAAGTGGCAAGATGACAGCACTACTGTTCAATGCATTATGCTCGCCTCTATGTCCGATGTGTTGCAACGACAACATGAAAAGATGGATGCTAGGGCCATCCTCTCTCACCTTAAGGAGTTGTATGGTGAAGAGAGCCGAACTACTACGTTTGAGCTGTCAAAGCAACTCATCCAGACCATGATGATGGGAGGGACCCCTGTTGAAACCCATGCCCTCAAACTAATCAATTTGATTGAGAGGTTAGAGAAATTAGGCGTAAGCATTGCTAAGGGGCTAAGTCAGCACTTAGCACTCCAATCCCTCCAGGATTCGTTTTCAGAGTTTGATGATAACTTCCACATAAACAAGCTGGTCGACTCGCTTCCCGAAGACTACTGAGTCCCACCTTATGAAGGATAAGGACATAGTCTCATTAGTGGGAGATGCCTTTGAGGCAAAGTTACACTCTGTTAAGAACAAAGTGAAAAATAAAGCTGTGAAACCTTTGATTAATATCAAGAAGAAAGGGAAAGTTGTTCCCAATGGCACCTACTACCATTATGCTAAATATGGCCACTAGAAGCGCAACTGCAAGTAGTATTTTGCAAAGATGAAACTGAAGATTGTTTTTAAAACCGTCGCTTCAGGTGCGTACGTTATAAGAATACTTCGTCATTATCTCTACCGAGTATTTGGTACCAATCTTCATCTACAAGATGTTGTAGGATAAAAGAAAAAGTAGAAGACTAGACAAAAGGCAACTACAACCTTTGGGTAGGCAATGACGCAAGAGTTGTAGCTTTAGCTGTAGTAACCTATTCTATATGTCTTCTATTCGACAAGATCGTTGATATTGATTTGTTCCAGTGTTAATAAAAGAACATCCTTTTCTTTTGTTCTCTGAACAAGGTTGTGAAAAGTTCTTTAATAGGCAACAGTTGCCACATGTACCATTCTGATGAGTTACATGCGACTGGACCAATTTAAATTGGTTTAATGGTTTTTGAAGTTAATGATAAATAATTTTGAATGAACACACAAAGAGATAAAATTAACCTAACCTACTTATGGCTTTTATGACTTTGGGCGATTATGAATTAAAGTCAGAACTTGAGAAGTGTGTCTCAAGGAGATTTTGGTCGAGTCTCTGTTCACCAGACCCGACGAAAGGCTCGTTGAGTTGATTAGAGTTGGCCTACATAGGTGTATGCAGGCCGATAACAACTCAAGCCAAAAACAGGATACTTCTACGATATGATTAGGCACGGATACACCCACCTGTTTTGGCACAAACCAGATCCCTTTGAATCGTTTAAGGAGTACGAAGGTGAAGTTAAAAAACAAATTAGAAAAGGTATTATAGACCTTCAATTAGATCGAGGCAGAGAATACTTATCCTCTATGTTTGTGAATTATCTCTAAGACAATAAGATTATCTCTGTATGGACCCCTCTTGACACAATGGTGTGTCTGAAAGGATGAATCACACCTTAATTGATACGATGTGATCCATACTTAGTTTCGGTTGAAGTCTGAATTGATTTAAAACCAATTGAATTGAAGGTAAAATTAACCCAACACTATTTAACCCCCCCTTCTAGTGTGGGTATTCACTCAAGTACTCAACATCAGTTACTTCTACTAAGAGGAGATAATGTCCTATGTGTCATTACAAGTGTCGACTCATAAATCTTTGGCCAGAGTAGATATGAGTATCAGAAAAAGGTTTTTTGAGATGTCATTATTGAGACGATGACTTGGCAGACATAAGATATATGAATCGGTATTAGGGTTTTGAAAGGAATAGTGCCCTTGAGCCAATTACATGTTGATGTGCTTAGGGACTATTCAAGGGTAATCAACTTAATGAGGCAATTTTTTCATCATACGCTGCATCTTTACTCATAAAGATTGTGATGAACCCCATGAACCTGAGAAAATGATTCCGAGGCCATGATGGGATCATGCTAATGAGACATGGAATCGAGATGACCATGTTCTAAATGTTCCTAGTCGTAGGATCACCAATTAGGGGATTGGTGATACCGGATAGACTAGTGCACTTGGTACATGCCCTCTACGATAAGGGGTAGTTGATCTCACAGTTACCAATGAACCGTCATTAATGTACAAGTGCAGGTGCTCATTAGGGAATGAGTTCAATGAACGGACCTGCACGAGGAACACAAAATGAAATCGTCAGATGAGTGTCAATAGGATGTTCCTCGGGTGATGGTAGCTGCAAGTGATCCTTTGACCAAAGATTATTATGGTTACCTTGTGAGTAACGACCCATTGCTTTGGTTCTATCCCTACGTGGCACTCAATATCATGTGCCAGGTATTACTAGGCATGGAGAAATATTCATGGAGGTAGGTGAGCAACCAACATGGAATCAATAACTGCTAGTAAGAGGAGATAATGTCCTATGTGTCCTTGCAAGTGTCGTCTCAAAAATCTATGGCCAAAGTAGACATGAAAGTCAAGAAGATGTTTCTGACGTTTCCTTATTGAGACGACATCTTGGCGGGTGGAATACATATGAATCGGTATTAGGGTTTGACACTTCTTCCATACCCTAGCCGACTTTGGGACATTGTAACCGAGGGATTTAGTTGCACGTACGGTAACTAATCACCGAAGGGCATTCAATCCTTGTAGATTGAACCTCGCACTATCTGGATAGTCATCACAGGTTGCTAGACGTCAATCTTGACTTGTGAGTGGAGTCCCTCACGACCATACTGAAGGGGTTTAGTGGAGGCTCGTAAGATTTGAATAGAAGTCGTTCTATCGGATCCGACTCTCCGTTATGCACAACTCACTGTTGGCTTAGTGTGGGGCCCAATGGGTCACACACAACAAGCTAACCTCGTAACGGGCTTTATGATATAGAGTCTGAATGCAGCACTATATGTCTACTAGCATGGACATGCTACAACTTGATCACGGATCTCGTTTACGGACATGATAGGAAAGACGTTTGCTATAGGAACGAATGTGGCAGGAAAAAGTTCCTCAGTAACCGTAAATTGTAGGGTATCCCTAAACAGTAGGGATTGGCACATGATAATATTTTATGTAGTTGATTAAATTTAATTATGAATTAAATATTTAATCAACAACTTGGCCGGGAATGTATTTAATTATGAATTAAAAATAATTTGGTTTTGAATCAAATATACATGGTGGGAAAATTAGTTTCTAACCATGAGCCTAACCAATTAATTGGGAATTATTATTTTTGGATAAATCCTAATTAATAAGAATTTAATTTATGGAGATAAATCATAAAATTAATAGATATATGATTTATGAGGAAAAATCATAATTCTATTAATTAATAGAAAATCAAATTATTTAGATTAACCTCTTTCCTATTGTTTAGGGGATTGATTTATTTAGAGAATTATCATTCTTGTTTATAGGCTCTTAATTTATTAACATAAATTATAGTTTATATTTAATTGGATTTAATTAATTTTGAATTAATTATGAAGGCAATAAAATATAAATTATGTTTGCAGGCAAACTCTGGAATTTTGAATTCCAGGGAGAGAGTTTTTAGGTGGCCAGGTCTACTCTTGTAGCCGCCGCCCCCTTCTCTATATATAGTGGCCGAACACCCCATAGGGAGGGGTTGGTTAATTAGTTCTTCATCTTCTAGGAGAAGATTATGGACTTGATTCTTTAGAGGGTTCTTGAAGATAAAGGATCCAAAGAACTCCTCCTCCTCTACATTGGTGGCCGGCCATCTGCATCCTCCTTCCCCGATTTTTGCGAAGCCAAATTGAAGGTGTTCGCTTCTTCGGTGTGCCGCAATCTTCATCTTCTTGGAGGAGTCCAAGAGGAAAGCTAGGTATCTTGATCTCTTATCTTTCGTTCCGGTGTTTTCTCATCCTCTCTCCTTCCCTCTTTGGTGTCTGATTATTGGTGGAAGGGCCGGCCTTGCCTTAGTCGATTTCGGGATTGAGAAAGCTTCTCCGTTGAGCCACAACAAGCCCCAGTGTTCATTGCCCCTATTGTAGCGAGGTGCTTGGTGTGGACTATCATTGGAGGACGTGCACGTGTGCATCTCAAGACGGGGATAAGATCAGCCATACTAGCCGCGGTTTGAGGTATATCTTCTCCTTCTTCTCCGATGTTGAATTCCTTAATATTGCTAAAGTAGATCACAACTTTCGGGATGGTTTGAAATTTTTAAATTGTTATTTCTGCTGCATTTCTTATTTTCATCCCAACAAAGGTATAAGAGCCACCTTTAGCAAATTTTTGGAATTTTTGTTTCGCATTTTTCTCTCGTTTACGAACCGTTCGCTCCCTAGACGTCAGGCTGCCCGGTTTTGGTTTTCGGGGTTTTTTGAGTCACTTTCTTGGCTCCATGGCTCATGCGATGAATGGAGGTGGAAACCTACTGTCCATATTGATTTTGGACAGAATTTAAACTCAAAAATCCTCAGGGTTCATGGTTGAACAACACCGAGAACCGAAAAATTTAGCATGTGTTGTTTGAACTATTTTGGGTGGAAACGTGATCGGATTAGCGCGATTTCAGATTCTATTTTTTTCTTTCTTTTTCATATATGATGTGTTGCATGAAAGGATGATTATGGATGAGCCCTATATGCATGTGAATGTGTGTAAAACGTAGTTGTGATGATTGCTTGTAAACTTATGAAATTTCAGCATTGGAATTTTTAAATAGGGCCTGCGTACCCCTGCCTTCCTCTTGAGAATTATGATTGCAATTCACTTCTCCCTCTCCTTAAACCTTTCCCCAAGGGTTGTTTGGGGTCTTCTTATTTATGTTTTGTAAAATTAGAAGTTTAGGGGCAGATTCGCGACGAGCATGCTTGTTGCTCTGTTTTGGTGCACGCACAGAGAGGAAGTGTTAGGGGCCATGTTGATGCGGCTTGAACCCTAGGAAGGCACTGATGGAACTGGCAAATTTCAAGCAAAACCTTGGAGAATAACATTGAAAATCAAATGGAAAACTCTCTCGGGCACTTGAGAAGCATGAGAGACACTTTATACGATAATGAAACCATATGATGGTATGAGGATACCTTTAAATGGTGGTGCAATAAGCAGGAAATTAAGTGTTCCTAGCTGCGTACTGTAATTGGTAATGTGACTAAGTCTTGTGCTTTGCTACTTACTCTGCCGCATAAGATAGCATCAGATAAAGGAGTTTATTATTCAGTGGGAGTTGTTCATGAGGCCGCCATTTCAGCATCGGTATTGTATGACAATACTAGGACTGTTGCTCAAAGTTGAGGAACTAAGATCATGTGGAGATTATTGCTTTTCTTAAAAGTCGGTATCACCTCGTCGTTGGAAAGAGGTGATGACTGAAAGACATTGATGTAGATTAAACTGATTACCAATGCAGCAGATTCGATCACCACTGAAACTTGGTATACAGATACTAGGATGATTGGCTAAAGTGCAAGTGGGAGATTGAAAGGAATAGTGCACTTGAGCCAATCACATGTCGATGTGTTTAGGGACTATTTAAGGGTAATCAACTTAATAAGGAAACTTTTTCCTCATATGTTGCATCTTTATTCACAAAGATTGTGATGAACCCCATGAACCCGGGCAAATGATTCCGAGGCCATGATGAGATCATGCCAGTGAGACTTGGAATCCAAATGCTCATGTTCTAAATGTTCCTAGTCGTAGGATCACCAATTAGGGGATCAGTGATTTCGGATAGACTACTGCACTTGGTACATGCCCTATACGATAAGGGGTAGCTGATTTTATAGTTACCTATGAGCCGTCATTAATGTATAAGTGCAGGTGCTCATTAGGGAATGAGTTCACTGAACAAACCAGCACGAGGAACACAAAATGGAATCCTTACATGAGTGTCAATTGCATGTTCCTCAGGTGATTGTAGGTGCAAGCAGTCCATGGACTTGAGGTTGTCATGGTTGCCTTGTGAGTGACGACCCATTATTTTGATTCTATCCCTACATGGCCCTCTGCGTCATGTGCCGGGTCTTACTGGGCATGGGGAAGCATTGATGGAGGTAGGTGAGCAACTAACATGGAATCAACTACTCTTAGTGAGAGGAGATAATGTCCTATGTGTCCTTGCAATTGTCGATTCGGGAATCTCTGGCCAGTGTAGACATGAAAATCGTGAAGATGTTTTTGACATGTTTTTATTGAGATGATATCTTGGTGGGTGGAATACGTATGAATCGGTATTATGGTTTGACACTTCTTTCGTATCCTAGCCGACTTCGACACATTGTAACCGAGGGATTTAGTTGCACGGTAACTAATCACCGAAGGGCGTTCGATCCCTATAGATTGAACCTGACACTATCTGGGTAGTCATGACATGATGCTAGACGTCAATCTTGACTTGTGAGTGGAGTCTCTCACTACCACACTAAAGGGGTTTAGTAGTAGGCTCATAAGATTCGAATATAAGTCGTTCTATCCGATCTAACTCTTCGTTATGCATAACTCACTGCTGGCTTAGTGTGGGGCCCAATGGGTCACACACAATAGGCTAACCTCGTAACGGGCTTTATGAGAAAAAGTCTGAATGCGGCATTATATGTCTACTAGCATGGACATGTTGCAACTCGATCACGGATCTCATTTACGGACATAATAGGAATAGTATTTCCTATAAGAACGAATGCGTGTGGAAGGAGTTCCTCGATAACCCTAATTTGTAGGGCATTCCTAAATTTTAGGGATTGACACATAATAATATTTTATGTGGTTGATTAAATTTAATTATGAATTAAATATTTAATTAACCACTTGATGGGGATTTTTTTTAATTTTGAATTAAATATAATTTGATTTTGAATCAAATGTACATGGTGGGAAAATTAGTTTTTGACCATGAGCCTAACCAATTAACTAGGAATTAGTTTATTTGTATAAATCCTAATTAATAGGAATTTGATTTATGAGATAAATCATAAAATTAATAGATATATGATTCATCAGAATAAATCATAATTCTAATAATTAATAGGAATTCAGATTATTTAGATAAACCTCTTTCCTATTGTTTAGGGGATTGGTTTATTTAGATAAATATCATTCATGTTAATGGGCTTTTAATTTATGGAGATAAATTAAAGTTTATATTTATTTGGATTAAATTAATTTCGAATTAATTATGAATCCATTAAATATAAATCATTGCATTGGAGCAAACCCCGAAATTTTGAATTATGGTGAGAGATTTTTAAGGGGGGCGGGTCTACTCCTGTAGCCACCCATGCCCTTTATAAATAGGTGGCATAAGTGCCTAACCTCCTTCAAGTGGGTTAAGCAAATAGGTTATTCATCTTGGAGAAGATTAAGGTTTGGATTCTTGAGAGGTTTCTTGAAGAGAAAGGCTCCCATGAACTACTCTTTATCTCCATGGGTGGCCGGCCATCAAGATCCTCCATCCCCGGTTTTGCGAAGCCAAATCGTAGGTGTTTTCTTCTTGGGTGTGCCGTCTACTTCACCTTCTTGGATGAGTTCATGAAGGACAGAGTGGTTATCCTTCATCTACGTTCTCGTTCCATTGTTTTCTCATCCCCTTTTCCTCCCTTTTGTTGCTCGGTTCTTGGTGGAAGGGTCGGCTTAAATTGGTGCATTTCGGGGTTGAGATTGCCTCTCCGTTGAACCACAACGAGTCCCAGTGTTCGCTGCTCCTTTGTTGTGAGGCACTTGGTGTGGACTTTCCTTGGAGGATGTGCGCGTGTGAGTCTTGAAACGGGGATAGGAGCAGCCATACCATCCGCGGTATAAGGTATATCTTCTCCTTCTACTTGTAGATTGAATTCCTTAACGATTGCTAAAGTTGATCGCTGTTTTTAGGATAGTTTGAATTTTTTAAATTGCTATTTACACGACGTTTTCTATTCCTATCCCAACATATTCAACACCCCCTTCTTGTTTGGGTATTTGAACAACATTTGGTATTAGAGCAAGGTCGTAGGATTAGATTTAACCATCTACCATACACTTTAGAATGTCTAGCGATATCCAACAAGGTCAAGGGTCCTCTACTCATACTCATGCATTGGAAGATATGCATGAATAGCTTCCTTCAATCACTAGGCATGGATGTATGGAGGATGATCCAAGTAGAGTATAAGCAACCAACTATGAATATGGATGAGTGGAACCCGGAAGAAATTAGACTCTTTAATGCAAATGCCAAGGCCATCAATGCACTATATTGTGGTCTATTTATTAATGAGTTTAATAAGATTTCTACTTGTAAGTCGGCCTATGAACTTTGGAGTGTCCTAGAGAACACATATGAAGACACTTCACAACTTAAGGAATCTAAGATAAACCTCCTCATGCATGATTATGAAATGTTTAAAATGTTATTGCATGAATCAATTGATGCCATGTATGCTAGATTTCAAAATATTACAAATGGTTTAGCTAACCTTAGTGGAGACATAAAGGAAGAGGAGAAGGTAAGGAAGCTCCTCCGTTTCCTTCCAAAAGCTTGGGAGCCAAAAGTGATTGCAATCATAGAAGCCAAGGATTTGGGCACATTGAAGCTTACCGAGCTTATTGGGTCTCTCATGACCCATGAGATCCACATGATGCAATACAAGGAGGAAGATGCCCCAAAAAGCAAGACCATTGCTTTAAAAGCATCACACCGGGTTGAAGAACCTTCATCGTCTAAGGAAGAGATGGATGATTTTGAAGAAATGGCAATGATGGAAAGAAGGTCCATGAACTTCACAAGGGGCGGCATGAGAAGAGGCAAGGGAGGATATACTTACTACAATTGCAACAAGACCGGACACCTAAAGAAGGATTGCCCACTTCTCAAGATGGCCTCTACCTCAAACCCCCACAAGAAAGACAAGTACAAGAAGAAGAAGAAGAAGTCAATGATGGTTTCATAGGATGAGAGCGAATCTTCTTCAAGTGAAGAAGAGTCCAAAAGTGAGAAGGCAAATCTTTGCCTCATGGCAAATGACAACGAGGTAAAATTTACTTTCGGCGAGCTTTCATTTACACAAGAAGAATTAGAAATTGAATTTGATCAAATGCATGATGAATTCAATGCCATTAGAAAGAAATTTAAAGAACTTAAAAAAGACAACAAATCTTTAGAAATTGAGAATGACAACTTGTTACTTTCATGCAATGCCTTAAGAAAAGAAGTAGATAGCCTTAAGGAAGGAAAGCATGCCTTTGAGATTGTTAAAGAAAGTTTAGAAAATGACGATAAAAAGTTAGAAAATGCGAACAAGTTCTTGAGTGATCAAGTAGAGCACTTGAATGATAGCATGCTTAACTTAAAAAAAGAATTATGCATGCTAAATGAAAAAATGATAACCTTACAAAATGTCTTGCCTAAGGTTGTAAATGCTAGAAAAACCACAAACAATCATGCTCAAGCACAGTTCTATTCTCACACACATAGCACAAGAAAATTTAATGGAAGTTGTTTTTCATGTGGTATTTTTGGCCATATGGCTAGAGATTGTGGACTTTAGAGGAACCCCCATGCTAGATTCACTTGAGTTCCTAAGATGACTAACAATCAAGGACCCAAGAAGAATTTGGGTACCTAAAGTTGAATCTTATCCTTTTGTAGATGGACAACCATCCTCAAGCAAATTGACGCACATGGATATTGGATAGCGGTTGCTTAAAGCACATGACAGGTGATATCAATGAGGAAACACATCATGAAGATCCTTCATCCTCATCTTTACCTCAAGTTGGAGAAGAAAAAGAGGAAGCTCTACCACCTCTCCCTAAAGGATACCGGTTGATAAGAGATCATCCAATTGATCAAGTCATTGGAGAACCATCAACGGGAGTGGTAACTTGTTCTAAACTCAAAAATGTTTGTCAGTATGTAGCTTTCATATCTCAAGTAGAGCCTAAAAATATTAAGGAAACCATAGAAGATGAGTTTTGGGTGATTGCCATGCAAGAGGAACTAAATCAATTTGTAAGGAATGATGTTTGGGATTTAGTTCCTAGACCTAGTGAACAATCCGTAATTGGGACTAAATGGGTTATAGAAACAAATTAGATGAAGATGGTTTAGTCATTAGAAACAAAGCTAGGTTAGTGGCCCAAGGGGATAATCAAGTGGAAGGAATATATTATAATGAAACCTATGCTCCCGTAGCTAGATTAGAAGCAATTCGAATGCTTTTAGCTTATGCAAGTTTCAAAGGATTTAAACTTTTTCAAATGGATGTCAAAAGTGCATTTTTGAATTGTTTTATTGATAATGAAGTTTATGTTGAACAACCCCGCGGTTTTGTGCACAAGGCGGCTAGTTGTTACCGAAGCGGAGTAAATCACCGTAGCTAGTTGTTGTGCACAAGTCATTTGGATGAAGCAAACCCTTTTAGATTATAGACTTAGTTTTTCATGCATACCTACACATTGTGATAACACTAGTGCCATTAACTTAACCAAGAATCCGATTTTACACTCTAGGACTAAACATATTGATCTAAGGCATCATTTTCTTAGAGACAATGTAGCTAAGGGTAATATATCCATAGAATTTGTATCCACCGATAAACAACTTGCGGACATATTTACAAAACCCTTGAATGAAGAGAGCTTTACAAACTTAAGGATGGAATTAGGGATTTGTAATTTGCCATATGCTTAAGTTTTCAAAATTTTCAAGCCTTTTGAAAAAAATAGTTTTTATATCGTATCATCACACTTATGTAATGCCTTGTAGTGGAGCTTAGCGACTTATCAATGTCTGCCTTCAATAGGCTTACGTTGGTAGGAAGGACTATAGTGGTCAATGTTACGTGGTTTTTTAGTTTTCTCTGTTTTCTTGATGAAACTCATTGATAGTACCATGGTTCTTGCTCTTTTTGATTGATGTCAAATGGGGGAGAAAAGAGTTGGTCAAATTCGCTTTAATGATGCATATAGAGAGGGGGGTTATAAGTTTGATATGCATATTGATAGGGGGAGCATATGTTAATTTATACTTAAAATTGATAAATTTCATATTTTGTTTTTCATCATCAAAAAGGGGGAGATTGTTGGCCCAAGGGTTGCCCCTAGTCTTCGATCTCTATTTTGATGATAACAAACATGAAACTAATGCATTTGTGTAGTTTTGAGTTAATGTTGACTTTGCGATACGCATGCAAACTTCGTTCGGAGAAATATCAAAAAATGTGAAAATCAGCTCCGAGGATGATCGTATAGAAAATCTAGGGTTAGATATAGAAATCATGTAATATGACCCTAGGAGTATATCCCAAACTTGTTTGTAATATAATCCAAGCTTAAACTCGGAAACGAAACCCGAAATCGGAGCTCACCGAAAAAGATCAGCAAGGAAAGGCTGATTCCCAGGTCATCTCGCAGAGTCAGTTGACCGAACTTGGCCTGGAATATATCAATAGAAAGGTTTGCGGTCACAGTAGCGATCGACCGGAGTGTGCCCAAAAGTGGCAGAAGGCTCCGGTTGCTCGGGCGGTCGATCAGTCGGTTGATCGACCTTCGACCGACCAAGCAACCAGGCGATATCAACGGGCAGAAGAATGCCCGTTGAGTGTCATAGCCGAGCGAGGGGTTATAAATACCCCTCACCAACCTTCTTTAAGTGCTCTTAACTATTCATTGAAGCTTTCTAAGAGAGATTTGTGCCTTCTAAGCTTGATTTCCACGTGCTTGCTTCACCGAACGTTCATCCAACCGAAGCGCTCTTCTCGCTTTGACTACGGCTTCGATTCGATCTCAACAACTTGAGGAGTTGGAGGAATTGAAGGCTTTGCAGGGAGCTCATTTGTGTGGTTTAATCTTTAGTTCCTTTTGTTGTTGTTTTACTTGTTATTAAACTCGATTCTTATTGTTAGCTCGGTAAGTGTGCTAGGTTAAACACCTTAGGGCTTCCTTTATAGACTTGTGTTTTGCCTAGGTGAATAGGTTTGAGGCATTTTCAAAGGGTTGTGAAGCGAGTCCTCAGTTGTATTGAAAGGGAAACACATTATCTATAAAGGAGTTGGTTAGAAATCCTTGGTGTGGAGCCAAGGTAATGGAGTAGGAGGTTGGCCGAACCACTATAATTATTTACGTTTGTATTGTCTTGTTTGATTTCTACTACTTGCTATTCATACTTGTCAAAACATCTCATTTAGTAGCACTTAGTTTCGTTTAGTAGCACTTAGTTTTGGTTTCATTTGGAATTGAATTAAAAGAAATCGAATTAAACGTAAAATTAACCCAACACTATTCACCCCCAATTATAGTGTGGGTATTTGAACAACAAGGCTCAGCAGAGTGTAGAGTCGATTGCTCAGTTATAGAGCATTGCGGTCTGGAACACTATCAGGTGTTGGGCAACTTGCTACTCAGTGGAAGGGGGTTGTCATGATGTGGTCGACTAAGGGCCTCGTGTCAAGAGCGGGAACAACTTCGGCCTTCTAGGTTCAGGGGTCTCTGTTTTTCTCCGGGCGAGGAGAGTTGGTGGCTTCACGGTGGATCAGTTAGATGGAGTCTATCCATGAGATCGCGTTGGCGTCTTGCCTTGGGCTCTCAATTGTCTGATTTCAACTTCCAAGTCACCTATTCGATAATAAGGATCTTCAAGAGAGGGATGGGCCGGTACTGGAGCGTCGCTCCTCGCTGTTTCAACATTACCAGGTTGCAGTCGATCGCTGCCATTGGGTTGTGGTCGTAGATATGCAAGACAGTCGCTTGACTCTGGATTCCAGCCATTTGTGGGGAGGTAAGCTTTACTCGGCCCCACGATTGCCGCCAGATGTTCTTGCCTAAGAGTCGGGGTCTTTCGGTCCGGTCTGATGTATCTTTGTGTCTGGTTCAACACCCGCAGGGAGGGGGGATCTGTAAAAGACATTCTGACGCCCAAGTTAGGGTTAACTGGGTGCGTCGCGTCTATATATATTGTTGGTGGAGATGATCATGCTACCCGGTAATCTTGCTAGGATTGTTGCCCATAATGGGTCGAGGCCAATTTCTGGGTGGGACTGCGTGGTTTGGTTTGGAGTGAATGGTGGGGCACTGCTGGGTCTAATTTGACCAGGCTCATTAGTTTGAGTCCAGTCCAATATATTATTATAGTTTGACTTGAGCTGATATTTTTTTGTATTACAATATATGATAGCTTCGAATTTATTATTGGAGATATCTAGAATTTTATAAAAGTTTGTTGGCCATTTAATAAATAGGTTGTTGGTAATCATACTTCTAATTATTTAACCAATCTTGATATGATTAAAATATATAAAAACTATGCATTTCATGGGTAATGTACTAATTTATTTGCAACTTAAAGCATTTTACATCATATTCACCTATCGAGAAGCTTACAACGTTTGCAATCACAAATAAATTGTGAATAGAATACAATGTATAATTTACAGGGATAAACAAACAGACTAAAAAATTACTAGCCATATCATGTTTACGCAACCGGAGAAGTTAACAAATTATCTATAAAGGATAATAAATTTTAAAGACATCAAATATCTACATCTAGCTTTACATAACATAAAATCTAGATTAATTGTTTTGAAACATGGTTAGCGATGATTCTATGAGCTGCCTCAGTAAAGTGCAACCCATCCCAACTCACATAACTTGATGGATCACCGCACAATTTAGCTGTTTGCTGACCACAATCGACTTTGGAAATGTATTGATATAGCCCACCGTCTCTACAACATTGAACCAAAGTTGACTTAAAACCTACACCAATTCATCTCATAAAAAATTTAATTAAAGAACCAAAATAACTAAAGACTTTATTGAAAAACTATGTATAGAACTAGGTGCAAGGGATTATTATTTAGCATTAACTTGTAATACATATAAGAATTCAACTCACCAAATTGTATGGGATTTGCATATCCAGCCATCAGAGCCTCGTAGTAATCAGCAAACAAAATCTTGGCTTGAGGATGAGCTATGCGAAACTCATGAAGCTTTCGCAATAGTATGAAATTATGATGTTTCACAAAATCATCTACCTTGTCGTTGCAGCCGGTTATAGGATCGATCTCAAAAGACTTTTCTTCTTTAAGCACATTTTGATGGCTCACAAAATCATTCTCCTCATTGAAGTCAGTTATAGGACTAGGTAGTGCATCTCTACCCTTGGGATAAAAGTCTGTGTTGTATAAAGGCGTACATCCCAATGGAAAAATTCCTATAACCATTATGGTCTTTGCCCTATATTGGATGAAATCCTATGCAAGAATAAAATATAAGGAGTATTAATATATTTATTTAACATCATATATAAGTATATAAATAGGTGGAGTAATAATGTATATACATTCACTACCAATCCAATTGTATCCACTACTTAGGGGACATAAGGTCGTAGAAGATCTCTATCTTTTTGGCCACCTAATAGAAGGTGTAGGTAACTATAGTCGTTCACCCCCAACTCGCCAACTAGGAATAGTGTTGTGTTGCTTGAGATGTTAACATGAGTATCTGTCAAATTTACATATATAATGAAATGGTTAAATAGGTTTAATCGAACATTGATTCTCTTATAGGGATAATAGAAAGAAGTTAACTAATAGGGAGCATGAAACATACTATTTTTCAACAAGCACGAGCTTGAGAATTCATGGAACCATTGAAGCTCTTTGCTCAAGGAGTCCAACTCAAGCGAATCATTATAGCCCATACACCTAAAGAAGTCAGTGTTGAGTGCCCTAGCTCCCCCTAGTGCAAAGTTAACACCATGTTCAAAGCCCTCGCAGCTATTTTTGCTTGGATAGTATGGTGGCACAAGCGGCAGCCCTAGCTCTTGTGCTATATATGATACAAATGCATTAGTTCATGCATGCAAACCAAATGTCAAATTTATACAATAGGCTTAATTATATTTATAACATATAAAGAGAAAATTATATGTGAAGTGATGTGAGAGAGACCAATGAAATCGATAACAAGTCTTCGATCAGAGGTGCGACCGCTGGGATGATGGAAATACGTTTGACCCAATGGAAGAGGCATTAGTCTCTTTCTCGACCATACCTGGAGAATATGTTTCCAGTGTCCGTGAGAGAGTCACCAAAACTGACAATGGCAGAGTATCCGTAGTCACTCTTAGTCTCTATACATAAGATTAATGGTATGAAGATGTTGAAAGCAATTAGAGCAATGTAGTACGTAGTGAAGCTTTGAGGGGATCAAAGGAGTTGAAGAGATGGAACACGCCATGTTGGTGATTAATTTAATTTGTCCTAGTGAATTTTACCGACACATATATATACTAATTTTGTCACTATCTAGAAATTTTTCTGACCAATCAATAATTTGGCTTATGAACAAATGTGAGTTGGCACCTTGTTATAGGCTTGCAGCTAGGTAGTTTGTTATATCATTCCTAATTATACTTAAAAAGGTTTTTACTTTTATATATTTAATCTTTTTATTAGCTCGCTTGTTTACTATTGACAAATAATGAAGTTTCTTAGGTTAGTCTTAAAGGATTCTTGAGGTCTTTAGGAAGGTATTCGCATTTGTATATATAAGAGTATTCGTCGAACATTGAAGGGGTTCCAATGAAGTTTAGTCAACTAACCGTCGATCAGATTTTAGCTAAAAAGCTGCCGAAAACTATTGACACTAGTTTGGACGAAGTTCGATTGAAATCGGCTCGGTTGCCCTCGGTCGTAACTAATAGTGCCTAGTTTTTCCAATTTGTGACATTGTGACTATGACATTCGTACACACAAAATTAATCTAGTGAGAATATCCAAAGCGTTCTCAGCGCGCACAAATAAGATAGTGACATAAGTAACATTGCAACAGACTGTGTGGAAGCAAGATCATGCCTGTAGCTAATTGAGCATAGAAAAGGTTTACATAACTAGGTATAAAAATACATCAATATCATAGGTACACATCAAAAATGCCCACACGGACGTGTGATGTGCTAACTAAAAGGACCTAAGTCTCTACTGGGCTGGAGGATGTGGACACAAATCATGACTGGTATTTGAAACGGGAAGAGTAAAAGAGTGAGTCACACAGACCTAGTGAGAGATAGTATATTTATGACAAGAATGGGACAAGCTCAAGCACAAGTTTTTCATCAAATAACACTTAAAATAAATGCTTTCAAAGTGAAGAAGAAAATGAGTAAATTTCGTAAATCCCTACAAACATAATATTGTAATACTCGTGTTAATTTTTATTTAATTTTGATTTCAGTGGGAAAATCGGGATGCGCGTCGGAGGTGGAGGTAATGAAATTGATACTTAGGTTACTTGAGGCATGTTGTGTCTATATTTATTGCAGCTGGGGGTGGTGACGCCGCGCGGTAATCTCATTGGGATATTGTTCGAAATGGGTCGAGGTTGATTCCTAGAGGTGTTGGGCTTCTAAAGGCATATTGTCATACCCCAAATCCGGCATGATCAGCCAGAGAACCACAAGTACCCCGAAGCCTAACCCATCCAAACCATAGACGCAACTATAAGACCCAAACATTTTATAAAACCATTTGATTGTTGAAAACATAAACAAGATATGTCTAAATTCTTCAACCAACTAGTTAAATATTCAAATTCTCAAACCCTTAAAGAATAAAGTTTTTTAAAACATTAATAAACTCCTTAACATAAAAATACGAAAATAAAATCTACCTCAAGTCCACATGACTCAATAAACAAATAAAAGAAAAATAATGAATCTAAGACTCGGGTATCCACCCCAACCACGACATGTCATGAGATTCGCTGTCCCTGCTGCCACCAGCTGCGCTACTACATCCCAGTACCTCTTTAATCACGCTCAGGTGCTGAAAAAGACAACATAATAGAGCATAAGTCCAACTAGGACTTAGTGAGCGGATCAGTCCTCAAACCACCACATCCATCAATATTGAATCCAGTATAAAAACAAGCATGTAATGGTAAAAGCATTACTTATAAGAACAATTATCAACATGCATAACCTCTCTCTTGTACATCATATAACAACCAACAATAGATATGTTAACCAAGTATAAAATACATGTCCAAAGCTTCAACACATAAGCATGCAAGCCTACACGAACCCGTCGGTCCCACATAGCCACATAGGGTAAGTAGTCGGTGTGGCCTTCAAACTACCACCCAGCCCAGGACCGTCTCTTTGGGGCATACCCTTCCCTCACCGGAACGGGCTCTTCCGAGCCATCTCTTCTGGGCATACGTTCTCCTCACCGATCGGGATTCCGGACCGTCTCTTTGGAGCATGATCTCCCCTCACCGGCTGAAACTTCCGGAGTAGTACCCAACACCGTCTCTTTAGGGCATACCCTCCCCTCACCAGTGGGGCTTCAGGGATCATGCATCAAGCAAAGCACACACACACAAACATAGCATACAAAGGAGAATAATAACAGGTATATCAGAAATATGCTATGGTCATACCTCGACCGCTCCATGTCCTCATGCCATACATCATATCTCACATGTCTATAAGCAATAATGTTCATGCCACATAATTATTAAACATAATACTCGCAGGACATGAATATACTTATCATCATATCCATGCAACACATAAAACATGTCATAAGGAACTAAGTATATCTCAACCCGCATAACATTACAAGCGCATGACATAGGCATGTATCAACATAATAGAACATGTAAACAATAACAATATTAAGCATGAAAAAACATTATGCAAGGTATTAAAACATAGCGAGCACACACGATAGTAGACTAAGCCCCTTGTGACCCCTAACCGGACCTCATAGGGTCGGTCTACCCCTTACACGAGTGCTTTAAAAGAAATGGGGGTTCGGCACCTACAAGTCCTCCATGGCGTCGTCTCAACACAATGTTCATCCTAAGGGCCCGTTTGGTTTGCAAACTGCCTGTCACAGGACACTAGAAAAGGACAAGGACAGAACACCAGGTGTCCTGAGACAGCAGTTATACCATGTTTGTTTCGTCAAGTACAAGACATGCCAGTCCCATCCTGTGTTTGGTTCGTTAAAACACAGTCCTATACAAGACAATATGACCAAAATACCCTTGCATATTTTTAATGCTCAAATTCAATTTTATACATAAAAATCTTATACATAAAAATCTTATACATAAAATACTTATGCAATTGATCTTTATCACATGCTCACAATGAGGTGTGTATGAGTGAAAACACATTTTCTCTAATAAATAAAAAAAATGATTGAATGGTGAACCATACACTACTAGTATCAATTGGAATGGGATCATTATGCGTTAAATACTTATACAAGGTAAGTTGAGTCTGTCTTTCACAAGAAATTATGACAATGATTATCAAAATGACAATTTCAAAGAGAATGTCCACCAGGAATCTCCAATGGAAAATGCAAGGTAGCCTGCAAATGTTAACAATATGTTATTGCACAAGAATATAAAAAATGTGATAAATAATCTCCTTGGAGATTGTCAATGAAAATTTCTACTATAGGGTTAATGGCATTACATTATGCAAGAGCGGATCATGCTCCCGAAGCTCTAAAATATCCACCACAAACTTTGCTTTGTAGGTTTTTGCCACCTTGCCCATCTTCATAAACAAAAAAAATACAAAAACTGGATCCAAACTTCAAGTGTGTATTGGATTAGGAATGATGTTTAAAGGCCATCAATGTCAAGTGCATAAAGAAGACTATGGAATTAGGCATTCGAAATTAGCTTTCTGCATACAAAATTAGTAGCAGAACTATAGTACAAAAGATGCATGTTTAGCATGCATGACACTCTAACAATATTTGGCAGCATTAGCATTGCAGAATTCAACAACTTGAAAATTGTTCATGTTTGGAGTGCCACTTTTAGTAATTAGCTCGGTATGAACTTCAAAAGCTAAATTTGAGTTGGCTACTTAATGGAGGCCAGGACATATAAAGGTCAATACTATAGATAAGCCTAGCTACAGGAATTGACCCTTCCATTTTATAAGATCATCAAACAATTGCTTCCATGTCTACAGGTTAACTTGTGAAATTAAAAGATAATTGAGGATTTTAGTATGACAGTGGAAAAAGAGATTTCTAAATATCAAGGAACAAATAAAATGTGTATGTTCAAAAGATTTCTATTGAAAAAATGACAAATACATGGATTGTTTCTCATAGAACTACAACCATTTGATTGGACAATTGTTAGTTAACAATGGCAGAGTAACAAATGAAGCTATAATATGAACTTGAGATTTCTCAACAAAGAATTATTTTCACCAATATATTTATTAAAGAACCAACATGCCTACAAACTAACAAGTAATCAGCCAATCAATTAGTCACTTCATTTGCTACCCTCACGCAAACCTGTTGTAGCAGTAGCCGGAGGACAAGCTACGATTGTTCTCGTGGCATCCTCACGCCGCCCTTCACGCTCATGAAGAAGAGATCTTCCACCCGGCGAGGTTGTCGAGGTGGAGCTCCTCGGTCCAGGAAGTCGTTCTCTTTCTTCGGTTCTTGGGCTTGTGGAGAAGTTGTTCCTCCACCTTCTCCCGCCAGCCGACGCCACTGGCCCTGCTCTCCTGCATCTCATTCCTTAGTTGCCTCCTATCACTAGCACTCAGCACATCAACGGAGCCGCTGTTGACGGAGGAGGAGTCCGCCAACTCTGACGGGGCAAGAGAGTAGCACATGAATTTGACATTGGCGAATGAGAGGGAGAAGGACTCGAGAAGAGGGGTTGGGGAAGGAGAAGGGATGCGTTGTTGAAGTCCCACACCTCATTAGGAGTAGTCTGGGGTATTGCCGATTTTTGGCGCTCGTGTCCTTCGCCTTATTTCGGTGTATCGAGAAATTTCTAAATCTTATCCCGGACTCAAAAGAAATCCATTCCCAGAGCCATTTTAGCAAACCAAATAGGGGACACGGGCCGGTGTCCTGTCCAGTCCCCCATTTTTTAGCAAACCAAATGGGCCCTAAGGTTCCTATGTCTCTAAGTGTACCTAGGTCCCTTACTTTTCCTAAATATAGGTCTCTACACTTATGCATACCCTAATGACATATGAGAATCTCCTTAATGTGTAGTCCCTATGTTTAAACATGTCTCAATAACATCTATATAATTTATTGGGGCCGGCCAACCCTTAGAGTTCTTAGGGAACCTCCTAGGAGGGGGTGGCACACCCTAAAGCCTCAAGCTTTCTCTTCTATTAAGAACCAAGAACCAACAAGATCAAAGAACTACTATCAAGAAGCCAAGAAACCATCAAGATCAAGGAAGAAGGGGGAGACGGCTCCTCTAATTTCACCATGTAGCATGCGGCCAAGCCCCAAAATTCGAACCAACGATTCACGACGACAAAGCAAGAATCCATTAACCTATTGCTCGAATTCAACGAGAAAATCTATACAAAAATCCGAGAAAACCCCTATCATAGGGGCGGCGGCAAGATGAAGGAGATGGGGGAAAGATGGCTATTTCCACTCACCTTTTTGGATGAAACGGAGAGGAAGAATAACCTAGAGACATTCCCACGATCAACGTCGATGAACTTGTGGATTTCGGCTTCCAATTAGCTCCCTCCCTACTCGGCGTCGCCCCTCTCTTTCTCTCTCATATTGCCTTGGGTGGCGTGTAGCTAAACCCCTAGTCGTACACCCCAGGTGGGTTTTTATGGGGTCTAATTGGGCCCCAAATGACCAAAATGCCCCCCTTAAGTGATTCGACTTATAATATGTGTATCTAACTCGTTCTAAATTAGATTCAAGTTCCAATTGAACCGCTAGACTCGAATCAAGGTCCTCTATCATCCTAGTATGATAAATTATAGAGAACTTATAAATAAATTTTTTCATAAATTTTTCAACGTCGATTGCTTAACCGAAATTAATCCCGAAATTTTCCGCTAGCCCGCGCTAACTTGAGCCTATGATCCCCTGTTGAAGGACAAAATATAATTACTAAATTTTTGGTCATAACAATCCTCCCCCCTTAAAGAAAATTCATCCTTGAATTTTGAGGTGGAGAAAAAGAAACTCACCTCTGTATCAAAGAGATATGAGTATTTTTCTCTCACGTCCCACTCGACCTCCCAAGTGGCCTCTTGCCCCGAATGGTGCTCCCAACGAACTTTCACCAAGGGAACCACCTTGGACCTCAGTTTCCTAATCTGCCTATCTATGATCTCAACGAGCTTTTCTTCATAAGAAATGACCAAATCGACCTCCACTACACTAATTGAAAGGAATAGTGCCCTTGAGCCAATCACATGTTGATATGTTTAGGGACTATTCAAGGGTAATCAACTTAATGAGATAACTTTTTCAATATATACTGCATCTTTATTCATAAAGACTGTGATGAACCACATGAACTCGGGCAAATGATTATGAGGTCATTATGAGATTATGCTAGTGAGACTTGGAATCCAAATGCCCATGTTCTAAATGTTCCTAGTTGTAGCATCACCAATTAGGGGATCGATGATTCTGGATAGACTAGTGCACTCGGTATATGCCCCATACGATAAGGGATAGCTGATCTCACAGTTACCTATGAGTCATCATTAATGTACAAGTGCAAGTGCTCATTAGGGAACGACTTCACTGAACGGACCTACACGAGGAACACATAATGGAATCCTTACGTGAGTGCCGATATGATGTTCCTCGGGTGATAGTAGGTGCAAGCAGTCCTTTGACTTGAGATTGTCATGGTTACCTTGTGAGTGTCGACCTATTACTTTGGACTTATCCTCACGTGGCCTTCAATGTCATGTGCCGGATACCTCTAGGCATGGGAAAGCACCCATGGAGGTATGTGAGCAACCAATATAGAACCAGTTACTCCTAATGAGATGAGATAATGTCATATGTGTCCCCACAAGTGTCGACTCAACAATATACAAAGTTGAAACTGCTTGTTCTCCCCCTTTGTGGCACAATAAGCCAAATGAGTAGAACAAGGTAGTGTAAAGTTCAGTTAGAACCTTCAGATGAATCAGAGAAACTTCCAGAAGAAGAGGAGGCAGGTCCTGCAGAAGCTGTAGTAAAGAACTTTACAACTTTCTTTTCAATTGTAATTACCTGTTGTTTAAGCTTGGCCAACTATTCAAAATTTCTTTCTCAGTAGTGAATGTGGTGGCAGAACCAGATCTAGGTGCAGTCTTCTCTATAGATCTTGGACTTAGCAAATTTCTTCCTAAAGAACTAACCCTCTTGAAAATTTTATTATGAATCTTTAGAGATGTGCCCAAGGGTTCCAGAGTTTCATCAGATGAGCATTTAAATCCCTATTTCTCTAGAGTTCCATATATCAAGTTTGGAAAAATTAAAAACATTCTAAATTTAGAGAGAAGCCTGCTCCTAACTGAGATAATTTGCTCAAAAATAAGACTGCCAAAGTTGAATGGAATTCCATTTGAGATCTTATAAAGTAACATTACCATTTCCTTACTTAGAAAAGTAATGTGAGAAGTATGAATCCTGTAATTTCTAGCAATGAGGAACAAGACTGCATAAAAAGTGTTCAAGGAAGAGGACCTAATGTCATGGCTTCCGGTCCAACAAAGAACATCACCATTTGAAACCTCTTTTCCAACAATATTCAAAAATTCATCAGTTTCATTAGATTCAACAGTAGAAGGAGTAAACTCAGAGAAGCCAATAAAATCATTAATCACAGCTGGACTAAAACTATACCAATAGCCTCTAAGAAACAATTCATGATAATGGTTGCTATCAGGATTTGAAATATCATCAGACAAATTGCAATAGAACTCTAGTATAGGCTGCTTGCAAAAAGGTCTAACTTTCTTATAAAAACTAGACAAGTGTCTCTTTTCAAGATCATCAAGGACTGGTGTACACTTTAAAGAGATTTATTTTAAATCAAGAATTCTTTGAGAAATAATACCTCTAGACTGTAGAGCTTTCCAAAGAGGATAGAGATCATCTGAAAATAGTCCCTTGTGCAGTTTGCTGACATGAGTTTTCTTTTTAGTTTTCTTCTCAGAAATTGAGTTTCTTCTTGGGAGTTTGAGTCCTTCTTTGTTCAGGAACAGGGGCTTTCTTCTCTTTTGACATTTCTGGGTTGTGCTTTCTTATCTTGGATTTTCTCAACTCAGTAGCTCTTTGGGACAGAAATTCATTAATCAAAGTCACTTTCTAGGTGTTGGCCTAAGGTTTTCTACCTTGGTCTTAATCTCGATTTTGATGATAACAAACATGAAACTAATGTTTCATTGAGAAATATTTTTAGGTTCTATATCGGTTAGCACTCGATGTCCTTGATCGAAAATATCGAAGAAATCAAAAAATCGGAAGGACATTGGTCGACGTGGCCGGGTTTGTCACGGAAATTTCTAGAAGTTCGACGTGTGCACCAAAGATGTCTTGGACGAGTCTAGAGAACATATGGAAAGCACTCTAAGTTGACGCACGCTGATGGCCGGAACCCAAAAACGAAGCGCACAACAAAAATACATAAGAATTCAGCCCTGCCTAGATTCGGTCGACCGACTAGTCAACCGGCAGAAGGCATTTTGGTCGACCAACTGGTCGACTGAACGATGCCCATAATGGGCAGAATGCAATCGGGCGTCGTCAATAGGCAGAAATATGCCCGTTATGAGCCTTGAGAGTTGGGGGTTATAAATTCCCACCCTAATCTCTCTCCCATATAGTTGTTGATGCTTCTAAGTTTCAAAGTGTCACTCCTTGCATCCGTACAAGATTTCATTGAGCCATCCTTGCAATAACCCTAGTTTTGATCTCCACTCCTAGATTTAGCCTTCAAGCTTCACTGATTCATCATCTTGAGGCATCAAGAGGACTAGGGAGTTTCTTTTGGAGCCAAGTATTTATTGTTTGATTTATTGCTCCATTAGTTGTTGTATTTTGATATTTATTTCTTTGTATTTAAATTTGTGTAAACCTAGGTTGCTAGGTTTGATTGAGTTGGTGATTGCCTTGGTGTTAAGGCTTAAATCTTCTAGCGACTCTGAGCTATTAACAGCCTCTCTCTGATTAGCTTCACCTTTTCTACTACTTCCTCTACCAGGTCAGGTCCCATCATGAGGGAATCCCCTGCCTCAAACCAGCCTACGGGCGACCTGCATCTCTGCCCATACAATGCTTCAAATGGGGCCATGCCGATACTGCTGTGATAGCTGTTATTATAGGCAAACTCAATCAGAAGTAAGTGCCTCTCCCAACTGCCCTCCAAATCTAGGACACATGCTCTTAGCATATTCTCCAGCGTCTGAATAGTCTGCTCCGACTGACCATCTGTCTATGGGTGAAATGCGATACTGAATCGAACCTGAGTACTTAATGCCTCCTGGAAAGACTACCAGAATTGAGCTGTGAACTGAGTATCCCGATCTGAGATGATCTTAATAGGAACACCATGGTAAGCGACGATTCAATCCAATAACAACCTCACATATTGCTCGGCTAAAAAGGTCATCCTGACTAGTATAAAATGGGAAGTCTTGGTTAGGCGATCCACCACTACCCAGATAGAATCATTGCCCTTCCCAAACTTTGGCAACCCCCTCACAAAATCCATGGTTATCTTTTATCATTTCCACTTTAGTACTTCTAGGTTCTGGAGCAACCCTACCGGCCTCAAATTCTCAGCCTTAACCTGCTGACACACCAGGCACTTAGATACGAACTCGGCCACCTCTCTTTTCATGCCTTTCCACTAATAATTCTGCCTTAGGTCATGGTACATCTTCGTGGCTCCCGGATGCATAGTGTATGAGGACCGATGAGCCATCTCTAGGACCTGCGTGCGGACCTCGGCCATATCTGGCACCACTATCTGGTTCTTAAACCTCAAGATGCCCTACGAGTCAATACCAAAACCATTATGAGCATCATCTCTCCTGGTCAGATCCTTAGTGAGAGCACAGAAAGCATCCTCCTCCTACGCTGCCCGCAACATGTCAACCAACGTGGACTGCACCCTCAGGTGAGCCACCAACACACTAGAAGCTGATACTGACAAGACTGCCCCACCATCCAAACATAGGGCCAAATCTTGAGCCAACGGCCTCCTCCTGACTGCCAAATGTGCCAGACTATCCATCGACTTTCTACTAAAAGCATCAGCTACCACATTAGCCTTCCTCGAATGGTACATGATCGTGCAGTCATAATCCTTCAACAGCTCAAGCCATCTTCTCTACCTCAGGTTCAACTCCTTCTGGGTGAGCAAATACTGGAGGCTCTTATGATTAGTGTATATCTCACAAGCCTCGCCATAAAGGTAGTGACGCCAGAGCTTCAATGCGAACACCACTACTGCAAGCTCAAGATCATGAGTTAGGTAATTCTTTTCGTGAACCTTCAACTGCTTGGAAAGCATAAGCTATCACCCTGCCATTTTGCATCAATACACAATCCAAGCCAAATCGAGAGGCATCACAATAAAGAACAAATCCTCCCGAGCCCGAGGGTACTACTAGAACTGGTGCCGATGTCAAGTGGTCCTTGAGCTTCAGAAAGCTCTCCTCACACTTACTGTCCCATTCGAACTTGACCTTCTTCTGAGTCAAGCGGGTCAATGGCCCCACAATCCTGGAGAAATTCTCCACAAACTTTCAGTAATAACCTGCCAAACACAGTAAACTACGGATCTCGGTGACATTAGTTGGCCTCTTCCAGTTCTGAACTACTTCTATCTTTGCGGGGTCTACCTTTACACCTTCCCTGGACACCACATGACCAAGGAACCCAACACTCTCCAACCAGAACTCGCATTTGGAGAATTTGACATACAATTTGTGCTCCCTGAGAGTTTCTAGAACTACCCTCAAGTGCTCAGCATGCTCCTACTTGCTCCTGGAATAAATCAAGATATCATCAATGAACATTATAATAAATTTATCCAAATATTCCCTGAACACTCGGTTCATCAGGTCCATAAATGCTGCGGGTGCATTAGTCAGCCCAAAGGATATCACCAGGAACTCAAAGTGCCCATACGTCGACCTGAAAGCAGTCTTGGGGACGTCACCGTCCCGGATCCTCAACTGATGGTACCCTAACTGCAAGTCAATCTTAGAAAACCACTGAGCTCCCTGAAGCTGATCAAATAAATCATCAATCCTGGGCAGTGGGTACCGATTCTTCACCGTTACCTTGTTAAGTTGTCGTTAATCAATGCACATCCGCATGGACCTATCTTTCTTTTTCACGAATAGCACTCGAGCACCCCAAGGCGAAACACTAGGGCAAATGAAGCCCAACTCAAGCAGCTCCTGCAACTGGGACTTCAACTCCCTCAACCCAGCTGGTGCCATCCGATACGGCGTAATGGAGATCGGCTTCATCCATGGCTACAAATCAATGCAGAACTCGATCTCTTTCTCTGGAGGTAACCCTGACAACTCCTCCGGAAACACATCAGAGAATCTGCACACCACAAGAGTCCCTCTGATGTCCCTAGCCGCACCTCCACCTTCCTCTGCTATAGACACAAAGGCGAAGAAGGACTGACAACCACCCAGAAGCAGCTTCCAAGCCCTAAGAGCTGAAATTGCCATCAACGGCTCTCCCCTTCCCTCACCTTGGAAGGTAAACAGGGGCAATCCGGGCTTACTGAAAGTAACATTATTAGCCTTGCAATCCATTGAGGCGAAATGATCCGACAACCAGTCCATGCCCAAAATTACATCAAGCTCTAACATCGACAAGAGTGTCAATTCGGCTATCAACACATTCCCACAAATAACAACCTCGCAGCCTCGAAAGACTGTCTCTGCCATCACAGAATTGCCCGTAGGCGTAGACACCACAAGGGGTAAATCAAGCACATAGGTATCCCTGTCAACTTAGCAGCAAACAAAGCAGACACAAAAGAGTGCGTAGCACCCGGATCAAACAAGACCTATGCAACTACATAACCAACAACCAGGTTATCTGATCACCAAGATTTGGGTTTTGTTTCAGCTTACTGTTGTGCCCGACACTGATGCATCTAACCCGAATCTGGTTTCTAGAGGGTGTCCTATGTTTCCAAACTATATTTTCTGATAGAAACGATAGGTTACACAACTATGTTCAGCAAACTATGCACATTACAACTATGATTTCAAAATCAACCCTAAAACAAATAATTCAGAATGCAGTTTTCAGCCTAATTGAGTTTTAGCATAATAAAGGTAATTAAATCCGAAAATTACAGAATTAAATTCCTTAATTATCAACACAACAGAATTATATCGTTGAGATAAAATTCACAATAATCAAATCATTATTGTTTATACAAGATAAGCAAACATCAAGACAATCTTCAAACAATAATCAAATTTCATGATCAAGAATCTCATATCAAGAACACCCATGGCTTCAAGATCCAAATCATTTTTTTTTAAAAAAAAAACATGATCAACATCTAAAAATCACAGATTTAATTCCAAGGCATGCAACAACAATACAAGAACCTAAATTGGTAAGCAATTCAAGGTATAGACCTCAAAATAAATAAGAACTCTCACTTAGGCATTTCATCAAACACCTTAAGGGCAACCTTGTTTCTCCCTTGGCGGAGTACTCCTAGGATCTTCCGAGGGCTGCTGAGCCCCATAGGGGAGGGTTTAGGGCCTCCTCAAGCATGACACACAAAAAGAACGGCAAGAATCTGAGAGATCATCGAAAAACAATTCAAGAACATCAAGCCTCCAAGAACAACTTCAAAAAAACTCGAAGAAAACCCGAGAAGGAGGGGTAAAACCACTCACCTTGATCTAGGAAGAAAGAGTACAACAAACTCTAAATTGGCGGCCTCCTAATCCAACCTCAAAGGGGGCGGCTCGGCTCAACAACGGGCGGCGGCTCCTCTTCAAGAAGGGCGGCGGCTCCAAGACTCAAGGGGGCGCTGGCTACACCCAAGCCGTCGGCTTGGCTCCAAGGAGAGGGGAAGAGAGAGAAAGAAGGAGAGGGGAGGGAGAGAGGCTCGGCGGCTCCAAGGAAGAGGAAGAGGGGAGAGGGGTGGCTCGGCTTGGCTGGGCGGCTCCTCTCTCTACGTGGCTTGTGCGGCTCCAATAGGGAGCCGCAAGCACTAGGGGGGATAATTTATAATCCTTCCCACCCCTTTTAACCCGCATCCGCCTCAACCTGAATCCATACCCACTAACCTCTCGACCCACTAACCCACTAAGCTTAATTAAACCCAAATTAATCTCATGCTCCACATAAACACCTAACACATGCACCCCCACATGCGACATAATTAAATAATTCAACACATACAACCACATAAATAAATTCATCTACACAAGCAAGAAATTACATAATTCATATTCCAACTTACCCTAGATCGCAAGCTCACACCGGACCATGAGTCGACTTAGCTCGACCCCATACTAGCCCGCTAAGCTGACAAACACAAACACAAAGGGAAAAAAATATCTAGGATATTATAGTGTCTCAATCGCATTTTCAACCGAGACAATCTTAGAGCAGTCTAGTGGGTTGATAGTGCTTTCTTGCTCAAGATTATTTTTATCTTCTTTCGTATTCAAAATAGAATCTATGGAGATATTAGATGGTATAGTTTTGACTGGAAAGGAGTCAAACAATATCAGTGACAATAATATTTATATCAAAGATAGGACCATAGTGTAGTGGAGAAGAATCTGCCAAAGACTCGTTAAAGACTTCTTGTCTAGAAACATCACTAGGAGATAAAATCAAAATGTAAACAGATATCCATTAAGACTCACCCTCAGCCAAATCAAACTCCCCCTCAATTTGAGAAACCCTAGAAGAGGATTGAGGAGATTTGGGAATCATACCTCGACTGCTTCTCCTTAGCGGTTGGTTAGCTGGTCTCCTGCCAGTTTTCTTTCTCAACTTGTGTCCTTGACTAGTGGAAGGAGATGGAGGCGGTGGCATTTCCTTGATTGAAGGTCTAGCAGATGGTTGAGGCTCTCCGGGAGGGTTTTGAGATTGCATCTTCTTGGCTGAGGAAACGTACACTTTTCTCACAAAAGCCTTTCTTTCCCTTACCTCTGGCCATCTTTAATAAGAGGAAATAGTAGTTGAAAGGACAAGGAAGTGGTGGAGAAGAATTTTTCGCCTCGCCGGTTAGCAATCGATCGAAAGAGGTAGACAAGTAACGCCCAAACTTTTAGGGCGAAATAAAAACTCCACTAACTTTTAGGCACTACAACAAAAGTGACAATTAGAGACAATCAAATTTGTCTCTAAAAGTTAAATATTTATCTCTATAACTTTTAGAGACAAATAAAATTGTTCATCTCTGTAAGACCCAGAAAAAGTTTCCTAATATAAAAATCTATTTTGGTGCAGCACGTCAGACCTGAGGGTAGTCGAGTCGAGCCTCTGGATCGCCTCGAGTGAAAAGGTATGACTCGCCTAATGAATCATGAAGTCTATTTGGATAATTAACTTTCCTTTTATAAAATCATACCTTAAATTAAGTTAACTCGAGTCATGTTATGGGTTGGGCCGGAACCCGAGTCGAGGTCGGGTTTAGTCGAGTTCCAAGTATGAATTAAGTGAGCCTTGAAACCATCTTTGGAAAGATGGTTGAGGGGATAAAACCCCCCCATATGGCAGCCGTGCGACTCAACCATTGAGTCGCACAAGGCCGCAAGGGAGAAAGAGGAGAAGGATCAAGGAGGGGGCTTGGGGCTTGGATCGATCCGAAATTCGCATCGTCGCTGGAAATTCTCAAGTTGTCATCACCCGATCCTTATTTCTTGGTGATCTAGGTGAGTGGTTAAGGCTTTAATAGTTTGGGGGAGATGGGTGGCCGAACCCTAGATGATTGGTCGAGTTCTCGTGATTTTTCCCGACGATCCATGATTTCAACGATATGTACTCACTATTTTATGATGTTTCTTGTCAGATCTCGCTATTTTAATAACTGATCTACGTATTTTTGGGGCTGCTGAGTCATGGGAAAAGGGGAAAGGTCATGCTGAAATTTTTCCCGATTCCCTTGACCAGCGAGAAGGCCCTTAGATGCCCTTATACCACTGTTTTGATGTAGTCCTTTGAACTACTCACGTAATATGAAGCATGTCCCCTTTAAAGCCCCTTGAAGTGGCCGAATCAACCCTAAGATTCATTGAGAGGGTTCGACCAAGGGTGAGGGGAAGGGTAAGTTGATCCTTGGTATTTAAGAAGTATGTGGAATTGAAGAGACAAGGTATAGCTAAAGTCTCTTCCATCTTTCCCTACCCAAGGACCTTGGCCTTGCAAGGTTTCCCTTGCTCATGGTTCGGCCAAGGTTGGGGAGAGGAGGAGAGACTTGCCTTAGATGGAAATTTCATGATCTTAGGGATCACACATAGGGATATGACAATACTTAGGAAGAACATCAAACTTACCAAGTAGCTTAATTGATTTGAATTGTAGAAATGCTAGATTGTAATCATACTTAGCATTTGATCCTTAAAGTTGGATGTTGACAATGTTACCATGTTTTATAATTCATTCATGTTATTTAAATTGATTACTACCTTGCCATGCTAGATAGTTGCTCCTTATTGTGCTAATATTCCTAAGGTAGTATAAGAATTGTTAGGTATGTGCATTATGGTTGTATATGATGAATGATGTAATATTTGAGCATTTTTTCTTTAAATTATGTATGCTGCCCTAAATGTTCTTGGATGGTATTCCAAGGTTGACTCATGGAAATTCTCACCTAAGACAGTGTAGAAGGCTAGTTAACATGTAAGGTGCCACTAGATGTTCATAGCACATTTATGGGAACTTAGATATGAGACGATAACACTTCTATGACTGCTTGTATATTTTTGGAAACTTAGAGATTGTAGGTGCACATATACTAAAAGGGGCAGCATGAATTGTTGACTCGGTAGCCGGACATGGCTAGATACGGGCAAAGGCCCGAGGTATATATATATATATATATATATATATATGGAAACCCTAGGATGTTGAATGTGTAATGTGCTTGAGATGGTCTGCCGAGGAGCGAGGAGGTCGGAAATGACCAACGCTCAGCTCGGCTAGTTGGGTCTAGAGGTGCGCCAGCGGGCCCGCTAGGTGCCAGACCCCAGTTGGGTGGGACTAGCTATCCTTACCCCAGACGATGTCCGGAGACTAGTGGTCATCCTAGTCGACGACCCGGGATTGTTTGCTTGCATATTGAAATGATGTGGCCGATGGCCAGTATGATACTACCTGATATGGTAGGGATGACTGTAGTCGGGATATATATTGTTATGAGTAGGCCCAAGGGCCGGATGCCAGAGGCGTGATAAGCCAAGGTGGCAGGTTATCATGTACAATGGATACTCATGGATCCATTGAGGGTCGGTAGTTGCATTTGAAACACACCTTACCTCCTTGTATATTCCTTTATTGCCTTGTAATATATACATATGCATGACTGAGGCTTAAGTGGAGGTTCAATTGAGCCACTCACTGAGTCCCAAGTGGACTCACAGTTTATATCTATTTTTGCAGAGCATGAGTAGTAGCTTGGTGTCGACATGGTGCAGCTGGAGGGCAGAGGCGGTGCCATATCTCGTAGCGGCGTCCATGAGTCTTAGACTAGTCCTAGTTATGTTGGTTTTATTTTTGCACTGACGGTTGTAATTGAAAAGAATTGTAAAACTTGAGATTTGACCATTTGGATTTGACGTTGATGTTTCTTCTTGTTTTGAAAAACTTATACATTGTGACTTGCAAACTTTTTATAAAGTATTTTAAGTTTCTTTCAGTCGATATGTTTTGGTTTCTTGATGTCAGTGTAGACAGTAGGCTACAGGGCAGGATGTTGGCCCTGGCCGATCACACTACCCTCAGTCGGGGTGTGACAGTCTCTTGAGCCCCCCGTCCTTACAAGTATTAGGGACCTATGATGTATTTGTCTCTACAAATATAATAGAAACATATATATTTGTCTCTAATATATAAATACTTTTAGAAGCACATAATATATTTGTCTCTAAAAATATTAATAGAGGCATATATATTTGCCTCTAAAAATATTAATAAAGGAATATATATTTGCCTCTAAAAATATTTATAGAGGCATATATAATGGCCTCTAAAAATATTACTTGAGGAATTTATATTTGTATTTAAAAATATTAATAGAGACATTTATATTTGTCTTTAATGTACAAACACTATTAGGAGCATATATTATATTTGCCTCTAAAAATATAATTAGAGATATATATATTTGCCTTTATATAAATACTATTAGGGACGTATAAATAATTGTCACTAAAAATATTAATAGAAGCATATATTTGTCTTTAATAAAGATAAATTTTATTGCCTCAAAATTATAAATTGAGCTAAATATTTTCGTATTATGACTAATTAATAAATAATTTAATTGCCTATAAAAATTAAGTAGATGCAATGAATTTTGCTCAAAATATTGATTAGAATTATAAAAAATATATTTTTAACTAAAAATATTATAATTAATAAGAAAATTAATTACATAATATGTCACTTTCAAGAAAATGCATCTTAAAAGACTAAACTACAAGTCTGATATTATTACATGTAGACTATAGCTAGATAAAATCTTATCACAATCTTCATATTCTCTACAACAATAGAATGAAGCTTAACATCAACCACCTTGGAGAAGAGGGAATATGACATAGGTATACTTGCAAAGAGCTTTGGAGGAGACCCTTCTCTTTTTATTTTTTAAGGTCCAATAGATTGTGTGAGCTTCGCCTCGTCCCTATGCTTCATATTAGATGACATATCCACCATACTAATCTTCTTCAACATTGCATCAAAATAAACAAAAACAAAAAAACATCAATATACTTGCACCAAATGAACATAAGGTAGTTTCTCCCACCAACTTTCCACTAACAAAGCATAATACACACAACCATTAAACAAAGGCTTAATGCGCATACATCCCAAATATATATCAGGTAGGTAAATATATATATATATCAGCTATATCAGCCACCAAATATATACCATTAAACCATTAAAAGAGACAACCCACCTTGGTTTCACTTCATTCAAATGTTGCATAGCATGCTTACAATCCACCAAAGTGACAACAACATCAAACTTCACATGTTATGCAACCAATTGATCAACACAAAAAGTTTCTATAACACAAGAAAACATTGCTTTAGTTACTACAAATAAGAAAACAATATCCAATTGTAATGACACCCTCATAATCATTCATTAATTAAGTATAGAGATAACTTTAGAGTTAGCAGAGTATAAAATTGCATTGATAAAAACATAAAACATGAAGATCACCTGAGGCTTTAACTGGGGGTATTTGGCCGTCTCTTCAATGATGGTGTTCTTATCCCATTTTTGGTTCACAACATTTACCCAGCCCTCGTCAACCACCATTAAGTCGTCGTAAGTGATGAGGCTTCGCTGATGCGAAGCAGAACTGATCTTCAAAATTTTTGACCATAATGTGGGTGTAGGTGTATTACCTTAGCACTCAAAAAGCGCCTATTATCCTGCTTAACCATCTCCATCAATGTTGTATACAAATTATATAGTGCTATGTTATTGAATTTTGTTTCATTGACAAAAGCCCTTCCAAAGTTTCTTTTATTCTTTAAACAATAACTTATAAGAAAGAAACTCAAGAATTTAGTTTAATATACCTCTAGTCATGAGTGTCTTTGGAATAACCCTGCACATGTAAACAATTAATATTACATAATGAGTTAGTTGTGAACAAGGAATTAAAGTAGATTGCTAGATTGTAGCAAATTGAAACAAACAACACATTTTTAGCATGTAAAAGTAAATTTCTCACCCCATAACATGCCTCCCTCCATCATGAACAGCTTGAGATACCAAACCCATCAAGCCAACACTTCCACCACCATAAACCAAATCGATGTTCCTAATAGCTAGAAAGGTCAAAGCAAGAAGTTATACAATACAACCAAACTAGGTCATATACATTAGTTGATGCGCGGGTCTTATACTAGATGTACTATGTTTCAGTAGTTAAACCTTCGTCAGATGCATTTTATTCGGATTGCTAAGTGAATGCCTTCTCAAACATAGAAATCCTTCACCAAATGCTAACTGGAAGAATAAATTTGAATATATATATGAACAAAAAAATAAGTCATCTGTGAACTAGATCTATTATGTTATTTCCACAATTTTTCTCAATAAATAGTCACATTGTGCAGTTTGCAAGGTAAATTTGAAAACAGAAAGACCAAAGTATATACCTGAGTAGACTCAAACAGTTTCTCATGAGTTGAGATGGGAATTCTAACTACCTTAGAATTGTCTAGTCCAAACTTGTGAACTAGATTCTTAGCATACTTACTCTGAGAAATGAATATTCCTTCTTTAGATTATTTAACCTGGAGATTGAGAAAATATCTCATTTCCCCAACCATGCTCATCTCAAATTCAGATTTCATATCATCCACAAATTGTTTAACAAATATTTCAAAAGTTGAACCAAAAATAATATCATCAACATAAATGCGAACAATTACCAAATGAGACTCTTCTTCTTAATGAATAAGGTCTGAACAACTCTTCCTCTTTTGTAACATTTCAAGAGTAAAAACTGAGTTAGTCTTTCATACCAAGCTCTAGGTGCCTACTTGAGACCATATAATGCTTTCTTCAATCTATACACATGATCAGAATGAGCAAAATCTTCAAACCCTTTTGGTTGTTCAATAAAAACTTCTTCATTGAGTGTACCACTCAAGAAAGCAGTCTTAACATCCATTTGAAACTGTTTGAACTTCATACAACAAGATAAGGCAAGAAGTACTCTGATGGACTCCAACCTTGCAACGGGAGTAAAGGTTTCATCATAATCCAAACCATCAATTTGATTATAGCCTTGAGCAACAAGTCCTGACATTGTTTCTTGTGATGTTTCCTGCTTCAACAGTCTTGTTTTGGAAGACCCACTTGGTTCCAATCACATTGACACCTATAGGTCTTGGAACCAATTCCCAAACATCATTTTTGACAAAACTGCTGTAGTTCTTATTGCATAGTTATGTTGGCCTAAGGTTTTCAACCATGGTCTTAATCTCAGTTTTGATGATAACAAACATGGAACAAATGGTTTCATTGAGAAATACTTTTAGGTTCCATATCGGTTAGCGCACGATGTCCCCGATCAGAAAAATCAGAGAAATCAAACAAATCGACAAGGATGGTCGTCGACGCTCGGGATTCTTCAAAAAGTTAGAGTTTATGTGTTGTAAATCCTCAAGATGATGCAAATAAATCCAAAAACCAAACATGAACCCCAAAACATGAAAAACTAGAAAATCAAAAAACGGCCTTGAAATTCACTAAGTCTAGGGAGCTCCTTGGAGGGCTATATGACCTAGACATTTTCTTGGCATCGAAAGTCTTCGTAATTATTCCTTAGGTAAAAACTAGTAAATGACATATTTTAAAGCATTTTTTGGAAGCTTTTAACCTATGCATATTTGACCTGGAAGATTATAAAATTTTTGGTTTTCGGAAATTTGTACTAGACCCCAAAAGTTAGATTTTGATTCTTAACGATTTTGATTTTTTAGATATTTTTATTGAATCCAAATGGGAGGTAATCCTTATATAACATTTGTGTTTTAAAGTTAGACTTAGCGAAGACTAAACCCAGAAACGAACAAACGAGTAGAAAAATTAGCAAATTGGGTTGATTTTTCTAATTTCGGTCGACTAGTCGATCGATCGAATGGTGTCCAAAAGTGGCAGAAGCCATTCAGTCGCTTGACGGTCAGTCGGTAGGTCAACCAATGAGTGATCGGCGATCGACCGGCCGATGACAACGGCTCTTTTTTGAGCCGTTGTGTTGTGTTTCACCAGAGCCTACCTCCTGGGCCCTCTATATAAACATATACCCAGCCTTCCTATGATCTCCCAATGCTTCATGAGACATCCTTTGACATCTACAAGCTTTGATTGAGCCATCAATGTTGAAACCCTAGCTTTCTACCTTGTCTTTCTTGAGTTTCCCTTCAAGCTTGATTTGATTCATCATCACGGCTTCAAGAGGAGCTAGCATTCATTGTGTTGGAGCTAAGTATTTGTGTTGTTGTATTTTTGCTCCATTACTTGTATATTTTCTTGTTTATTTTATTATATTTGAACTTATGTAAACCTAGAGTGCTAGGTTGATTGAGTTGGTGGTTGCCTTGGTGTTAAGGCTTAAATCCATCATTGTAAACTTAGTTTACTAGGAGTTCCTTAGGTTGAGGTGGGAGAGTGCTCTAGGTAAGAAGGTGGGATACTTCCGGGTGTGGAAGTGCCTTAGGTTTGAGAGTGGAGACTTTCCGGTGTAAAGTCCTCTTTGTAAGGGAAATGATATAATTTAGTAAAGCTATTTTGAAAATCCTAAGCGGGGTGCTTAGGTAGTCGAGTGGGCATTGGGGCCGAACCACTATAAATAATTGTGTTAGCATTGTTTTCTTTATGTATCACTTTGTTTATCTTTATTACTCACTTCTGCATTTAGTCGTTGAATTGTTAATTGCCTAAGTAGTTTAAGAAAATATTAAAACCGGAATTAGGCAAAAAAAATAAAAAGATTTAGTTAACACACTATTCACCTCCCTCTAGTGTGGCCATTTCACCAACATTTGGTATCAGAGCGGGTTGTAGATTGAGATTTCACCATCTCCTCTACATCTAGCTTCGATCCAAAAAATGGCACTAGAGTTGGTAGCGTCTATACCTCCTAGGTTCGATGAGTCTAACTTTGGTATTTGGAAGAGTAAAATATACACTTTCCTAAAGACTCAAGGTTTTGGTGTATTTGACATGGTAAAGACTAAATATATTGAACCTAAGGAAAACATGAATGCATGGACCCAAGAACAAATAAATTTGTTTGAATCAAATGCTAAAGCTATGAATTGGATATATTTGTCTTAGGAAAATTGCATCTTTGAAAAGGTCATGCATTGTACTTCCGCATTCGATATTTGGGTTTGCTTAAATATCTTATATGATTATGCTAAAATCGAGGAGTTAGTTACTTTTCTTGAAGGTGGTGATGACAATGGTCATTCCTCCATTACTAACATGGTTTTTGAAGCTCAAAGTATTTCTAGTCAAAGAAGCACTAAAAGTCGAAAGAGGAAGGTGATTTGCCATGTGTGCAAAGGAAAATGGCATGTCAAAAAAAATTGCCCTACCACGAAGAACAAGGCAAAAAGGAGGTCTAATGCTTCCACATACACATCTTCATCAAGTGAAGCATGGTCTAGCCATGTCCATGAATCTAGCATCATGAATGCCAATGAGGAGGTACACTCTTCCTCTAGCCATGATAATGATAAGGGTAATTACCTAAATATATCATGAACTATACACTTTGTCTCATTTGTGGCCAATTCCAAAATATTACCAACTTGTATCCCGAACTTTGATATTTGTCTCAATTACATTCTCCTATCAACTCTCCGTCAGTAGCACCGTTAAGGCGATGATGTGGCACTCTCACATGGATTAAAATAATATATTTTTTTATTTTAAAAAATATAAAAAAATCATATCAATTTATATAAAATAATATTTTATATTTTATATTAAAAAATCACTCCATGTTCACCCTCGACATAGCTCGGAGTGATTCTTTAATATATAAAAAAATTATTTTATTTTATTTAATATAAATTAAAGTGATTTTTTATATTTTTAAATAAAAAAATATTATTTTAATCCACGTCAGAGCACCACATCATCGCCTTAACGGTGCTGCTGACGGAGAGTTGACGGAAGGATGTAATTGAGACAAATGGCAAAGTTCGGGAGACAATTTGGTAATATTTTGGAATTGGCCACAAATGAGACAAAGTGCATAGTTCATGATATATTTAAGTAATTACCCTAACGATAATCATAGTATTAATTCAACTAGTTCTCATGACATACTTTATGATGAATTAATGAATGATTATAAAAACATGTATGTCTTGCTTTTGAAAAAGGATAAGGAAAACAAAAAGATTAAAAATGAGAATTCTAGACTTAGTTCACATATGCCTACATATGCATGCTCTAGAAATAGAAAATGAGAAATTGAAATCTAGCTCATTTGATCCTTGTCATGATATGTTGAAACTTGAGCTTAAGGACTTAAAGCTTGAAAATGAAAACTTGAAAAATGGTTTCAAAATTGAGAATGAGATTTTGAAAAAGGAAAACTCAAAGATCAATAAGGAAAATCATATGTTTAAATCTCAAATGCATGCTTTATATAAATCCATAGATGACTTGAAAAAGGAGGTTTTAGTATTGAGTAAAAAGGTAAATGAATTTACAAAAGTTTCTACCTTTAAGAATCCAAAATGGAGATATAACACTTTTGAGAACACTCATGCATCTCATGCTTATCATGTTAAATATTCTACCTCTAGACCTCATGATCATAAGAAGATAAATGTGTTGGGTGAAATGTGACACTAGAGGGGGGGGTGAATAGTGTGTTATCTAACTTTATCCCCTAATTCCATTTTTAATCATTTCTTAAATTATTAAGGCAAATTGAAATTTATCGACTAGATGCGGAAGAAAAAAATAAACCAATTAAACACAAACAAAGATAACAATGCTAACACAGAGAATTATAGTGGTTTGACCCCAATGCCTACTCCACTACCTAAGCACCCCGCTTAGGATTTCCAAACTAAGTTTAGTAGATTAAATCGTTTCCCTTACACAGAGGACATTGACTCGAAGAGTCTCACTCTCAACCTAAGGCACTTCCACACCCGGAAGTCTCCGCCTTCTTACCGAGAATACTCTTCCACCTCAACCCTAAGGGACAACTCAACTAATCCTAGTAAACTATGTTTACACAAGTGGCTTTACACCTTCTACACCAAGGTAACCACTTACACACAAGACCTAACACTAGATATTCTTACAAGCTCAAATACAATGAAGTGAAAATAGATTAAAAATAAGTTTATTACAAGAAGAGGAAGAAAAGAACTTATCACAATGTAAACACCTCTTCTTTTCGAGCCTAGAACCCTTGATGAACCCTTTGATGAAGAACTCTTTGAAGGTGAGGGATCAAGAGCTAGGTTTGAAGAATTTGATCAATGAAAGTGCTTGGAGGATTCTAGAGATTACTCTTTGAAGGTTATTTGCATCACAAAATACCTGGAAGAGAGATTCAAGAAGTTGGGTGAGGGGTATTTATAACCCCTCAATGGAACGGCTGCTAAAAAATGGAACGTTGTTTTTTCCCCTGTTGGACATCGTTAAGTTGCTTGTCGGTCGATCATCGGTCGACCGACTGATCGACCACCCAGTAACCATTGGCAATTCTTGCATCTGTCGCTCTGTCCGATCGATCGAAGGGTCGACCGACTGAGTCGCGATTCTGCTCCTCTACTATTCGGCTGACCGATCGGTCTATCGAAGTAGGCACTCGCAGTTTTTGGCCTCGGTCGGTCGACTGACCGATCGATCGAAGTAGCCACTGCTGATTTTTAACCATCTTCAATCAACCGACCGGTCTACTGAAATGGCTACTGCCAATTTTTAACACTATTCGGTCAATCGACTGGTCGACCAAATTGGCTACTACCAATTTTTAACACCATTCGGTCGATCGATCGATCGATCGACCGAATTTAGGCTGGAAAATTGTCTTTTTGATCTTCTCGATGCGCGCTTTGTTTTCTGGTTCCGTTCTTCAGCGTGCTTCAATTTGAAGGACTCTCCATGTTTTCTTTTTATTTGTCCAAGCCATCTCTGGTGCACGTATTGGTTTGCTTCAAGATCGATCCAGTGGGCTTCATACTTCAAGAATTTTGTTAAATAGATTAGGTTTGTTATCATCAAAATAGTCATGAAGAGAATAGAACATGAAGGAGGAAACCTTCAGCCAACAAAATGTTTCTCTCAAGAATGCTCATGCTCATCTTAGTTCACAGCCATAGCAAAAACGAAAAGAAATTTAGTGTTCATTGCTTTTGTTGTGGTATTTTTGGGCATGCAATATATGATTGTACCTTTGAAATGAACCCAAGTGTTGTGAAGACACTTTGGGTACCTAAGCGTACTAACCCCCTAGGACCCAAAAGCATTTGGGTACCAAAGGTATCATGTTCTCTTGTAGGGGGAGACACCACACAAGGGCAAACAGAAATGGAATATTGAAGTTGACCTTGGAACCAAAAGAGAAATCTCCAAGAGGTTGCAACTTCAAGCTATTATGATGCCATAGGGATAGAAATTGGCATCGAAGACTTTGATATCATCTCCTATACCCACTTGCTAAAATTATAGTTGGAGTTTTGATATATTCTTAATATGAGTAGATTTTCCGCTCTTGATAAGTTTCAAAAATGGTTTTTGATTTTTGATTTCTGATCTCTTCAGAGACCTATGTGGCCTATAACGGGCCTAAGCGACCTTGCAGTTCTAAATCGTAGGCTAATTGTAGCCTTTCGATTTTCAACCAATAGGAAGAGTTGAAGGTCGTGTTTTCATTTATATTTAACTTGTGATCTCTTAAAATTTGTTTTGGTATCACTCGATTTCATTTTGAAACGAATTTGAAACTATTAGCAAAGTAGACTTTGATATTGATAATTGATCCCTTTGTTTGATACTTAGTTTGATAACTTGCTAGTAATTACATTTTTGTTATCCTACAAATGAATATTACTTGCAAGTTATGATAAAATGGAAGGCTATAGAAATTGAAAGAAAAAAGACAAGTTTGGCAAAATTTTCAAGAATGAGGTATGAGTTTGATTTTGCAAAAATCTTAGTATAATACTTGAATACTTGTGCTATAATGATGTCTGAATACTCTTAATTAATTTTGCACGATAAATATAGGGGTGTTCACGGGTCGGGTCGGGTTTAGGAAAAAAATCAATCCGACCCAACCAAGTGTAATCGGGTCATCGGGTCGGGCCTCGGGTCATCGGGTTTCAAATTCTAAAACCTGAGACCCGACCCGATAATGGTCGGGTTCGGTTAAATTGTACCCGACTCAACCCAATTACCTGACCCGACCCGATCCAACCCAAATAGGTCGGGTCGAGTTGGATTCTCGGGTTCATTGGGTCAGGTCAAACCAATGAACAGCCCTAGATAAATATATGAAATTTCATGAGTAATTTCATGATATTGATATTGAATAAAATTGGACAAGGTTGAAATTCCTTATTAGAGACCTCATTTTGAGTAAATACTTGGTAAACATGTTTAGATACACATATCACATCATTCTAGGTGTTTAAACTTGAAAATTCATGTCTAGATTATCAAAGTGATAACTAATTCACTTTAGGGGACTTAAACTTGAAAAAATTTGACCCAAGTCAACAAATCAACTTGGACACTTCATTTTAAGTTCAAACTTCATAAACATGTTTAGGAATTGGTATGACATGTTTCCATGCATTTAGAATGAAAAAATTCATATGGATATGGATAAAATGATATAGAGGTCATTTCATGATAACCACTTTTGAACTAAGTTGACCCAAGTTAACAAATTGACTTAGAGGTCTCATTTTCAATCAATATTTGAGGAACATGTTTAGATTTACTCAAGTTAGGTGTCCATAGGTTTAAATTTCAAAAGCCATGAGTAAATGATAAGATTGACACTTAGCAAGTTTCATGATAACTAGTTTAATTTTGAATGAAACCAAGCTAGGTTGATATCTTGACTTAATGACATAATTTTCATTCTAAACTTGACATACAATCTTTACATTACCATTATGTGGTTTCATAAAAGTTTGAATGAAAACTGAGCACGTTTTGAAAAATGATTAAAAATTACGGAAATGTCATTGAAATTTCAGTATTTTCAGTCAATTTTAAAAAAATGTAGAAAACTGATTTTACGATGATTCTTGAAACTATACTTTCATTGAAAAATTTAATTTGTTGTGTAAAATTTGCATAAATTTTCATCATGAATCGAATTTTGAAGTTGGATTTCGAAAACACAAAGTATCACTTACTTGAAATACTCATTCTTCCGATACTTTGATTTTTCGTCGAAAACTTCAAATGAAACTTTGTGCATACTATTTTAATTCCATTTTTAATATCGTTCTCACTATTCTTTGACTGAAATCATTTCTAAAAATGATTATGATATCTTGAGCGATATCTTTAAAATGAGTTTTTGGTTGAAATTGAGATCGGTTGAAAAATGGACTTAGATAATTCATTTTAAGTTCAAACTTGACACATGCATCTCAAATGATCATTCAACGATATCTGAAAAGTCTGAAAAAAAATGACAACTTTTGAAAAAATACCAAAAATTTATGAAAATGCCCTTGGACATTTAGGAATTTTATGAATTTATAGAAAACTAATTTTTGATTGATTCTTGAACCTGTAGATTCCTTGAAAAATCTAGTTTGTCTAGTTAAAGTTTCAAAAAATTTCGTCAAGAATATGATTTTATTTGGATTTAAAGGTTTGATTTTTGTAAACTTAAAATATACTTTGACCTAAGTCAACAAAGTGACTTAGAAACCTCATTTTCAGCCCAAACTTGACTCATATATTCAGATTCACTCATGTTAGATATCTAGGTACCTAAGTTAGAGAAAACATGAGTAGATAGCAAAATTTGATGTTTTCATGCCTATTTCGAATGAAACCGTGGTAAGTTGATATTTTGATCAAATGACATTCTTTTCATTTCAAACTTGATATACATGTTTTACACGACCATATATTTGTAATTTTAAAGTTCGAATGATTTCTAAAAATGTCATAAAAATGTCATTTATTTACAAAAATGCCACTACAATATCACTCCTTTCAAGTTGCTCATTTTTTCGATACTTTAAATTTTCATTAGATTTTCAAATGAGACTTGAAGTATGATATTTTAAATTCACTTATGGTATCGTTCTACTCATTTGATGAGAAAAATCATTTCTAATGTGATTTTTGATTATTTGACCGATACTTGAAAATATCGATACTTGAAAATATCGATACTTAAGTTACTATATGATTCTTGGCTTTGGATTTCATTTATCATTTCACGATATCATGTATGACTTAGTCTCTTATTCAATGTTTGGTTTTCATCCCTTGAGACTTTCGTGGTTTTGAAAAAAATATTTTAGAGTTTCAACTTTGCCTATAAGTTGACTTTTCTTGTCCTTTTTGATTGATGTCAAAAGGGGGAGAAAAATATAGATATAAAGAGAAGAAAATATAAAAAAACCAGGAATATAGATAAGGGGAGTTTATTTTCATAGATATGCATGTTGATAGGGGGAGAAATCTCATGTTTGATATTCTTTGTGCTTAAATGATATATTTTCTTGAGGATGTTTGTCATCATCAAAAAGGGGAAGATTGTTGGTCTAAGGTTTCCAACCTTGGTCTTAATCTCGGTTTTGATGATAACAAAAATAGAACTAATGGTTTCATTGAGAAATACTCTCAAGTTCCATATCGATTAATGCATGGCGTCCCCGATCAAAAAAATTGGAGAAATCGGCAGGGACGCTTGTTGACGCTCGGGATTCTTCGAAAAGTTAGAATTTAGGTGTATGGTGTCTAGCATGTGTTGTAAATCCTCATGATGATGCAAAATGTCATAGCCCAAATCTGATATGATCAGCTAGGATACGCCACGTACCCCTAAGGCTAACCCAACTCAAACACAACAACAATAACCTAGACAGTGGGAGAATTTTTTTTTGAAGAGAATAGACATGACATCACGAACCAAACCAAACCAAAACTCAATATGAATACACTGAACAAGTTATTAAAAAGGAGTTCAAATAAATAAACAAGACTCCTAAAATAAAAATAAAATGCGGAAACCACAACCCGAGTCAACATGACTCAACAACTCAAAGAGACACTAAAACGACTAAGGTATCCTCCTCGATCACGACATGTCACGAGACCCGTTGTCCTGCCGCCCCCAGCCGCGCTACTGCACCCCGATACCTCTCTAATCTAACTCAACCTGCAAAATAACAGTAATGAGGGGTAAGTCCAACTAGGACTTAGTGAGCAAATCAGTCCTCAATTCACCAAATCAATCATCATGCTTAAAAACACAAATAGCCGATACATAATGAACAACAACATCAGAAGAAATCAGCAATAATATATCCACAACTCTATGCATGAAATCAACATCTGCCAACAAGTATAAAATGTCTAAAATAATGACATAACAAGCATCAGTAACACATCCACCACTCTACTCATGATAACCGCATCCATCAATAAGTATAAACATATACACAACAAAAAAATAGGATGAATGCAACACCTCAATCATATGCATGCATTGCAACACCTCAATCATATGCATGCATTGCAACACCTCAATCATATGCATGTAATGCAACACCTCAATTATATGCATGCTCCCCGGACACGTCGGTCCCACATAGCCACATAGGCTAGGTAGAGGGTGGCCGCCACACTACCACCCAGCTCAGTGCCGTCTATTTGGGGCATGCCCTCCACTCACCAGCACTGGCTCTTCCGAGCTATCCTGTTGGGGAATACATTCCCCTCACCTACTCGGGTCTTCGGACTATCTCTTTGCGGTATGATCTCCCCTCACCAATCGGACTTCCGGAATAAGGCAAACGCTGTCTTGTTGGGGTATACCCTCCCCTCACCAGCGAGGCTTCCAGGAAATTCAACAAGCACATCACAACACCACACACGCAGGTATATAAGCATAAAAAAGATGTGCTATCAACAGGTAATAAAGGGTATGTCAAGTGCATACCTCATCCTCCACCTCCTCCTGCCATACATCACAACCACATACAGATATATATATAGAAATAGTGCTCATAAATCATGAATACTCACCACAAATAACAATCATGAAATAGAATTATAGCACATCTAATCACTGTAAGAAATGAAGCACGTGTATCATGAAAATATTGCAAAAAGAAACTCCAACTGTCAATTCATGGACTAGAACAACAAGATAAAATAACTCATCATAGGAATCACAGATCTAGGATAAGATTCACCTCATTAAATATTATATCCATGAATCATCTCAGATTGAAATCATGAACATATAAAACATGATTTTTCAACTCGGCACACAAAACGAGGTGACGTTCACCTACTGTTTTCAAAATCCAAAGGTCTGATGGCAAAACAGACCTCACCAATGAATCCGGATCATCGATTAGGAGAAAATTCATATATAACATGAATATTTTTGCTAACTTTAAGGTCTCGAAATAATTATTTAGAATAATGAAAGAAATACCTTAATTTATTTAATAAATCACTGCTACGAATAAATATAACTGTGTTGCAATTCGAGTAAATCCAGAATGAAATCTCAGTCTTCCATCTAACATGATGCAATCACATTCTTACATTTAACATGATGCAATCACAGCCTTACATCTATCCCGATGCAATCTCAGCCTTCCATCTATCAAGATACAATCACAGCCTTACATCTATCTTGATGTAATCTCAGCCTTCTGTCTATCTTGATTCAATCCTAGCTTTCCATCCATCAAGATGCCATCACATCCTTACATCTATCCTGATGCAATCTCATCCTTCCATCTAACATGATCAAATCTTTACCTTCCATCTATCATTTTGCGATCATAGCCTTACATCTATCCTGAGGCAATCTCAGCCTTCCATCTATCATGATGCAATCACGACCTTACATCTATCCTGATGCAATCCCAGCCTTACATCTAACCAGATGAAATCACAGCCTTATATCTAACCAGATGCAATCACAGCTCTCCATGTACATGATTCAATCACAGCCTTACATCTAACCTGCAATCCCAGCCCTCCATCAACAGAAGATCAAATCCCTACCCTTCATCTCAACCAATTCAATCCAGCCCTTCATCTCACCCAAATCAATCTCAGTCCTCCATTTCATCTCTCCACCTAGGTTACCATCTTCATCTCCTCCTCGCCCAACCAGCCATCGCCGCCCCTTCCCAGCCGCTATCGGACCGCCGGCTATGCTGGCACTGATGTCGGCACCTGCCGACGCACCGACACCACCACACGATGGCGGCGCCTCGCGCGGCCGCCCTACTGTGCGGCACGGCTACCTGCACGTGGCAGCGATGCCACAGAGGGCGTCACTGCCTCCGTGGTGCCTCGCCAATGCCGCTGCCGCCACGATGCCTCACCGGGTGCCGCTGCCACCGCGACACCTCGCCGGGCGTTGCTGCCTCGGTTCAATTAAGAATATTTTATTCCCAAAAGAGTAAACAACATTGTTCAATTAAGAAACGACCGATATGACTTCCGATCCTATATGAGAAAATGCGTCAAAAATTGATCAAAAACATTGAGACATGAGAACAGCGACATTATTCAAGAATTGGAGAAAAGAAGGTCTAAATCCACTCACCGGACGGAGAGAAAATGGACGGAAAAGATGCGCAGGATCTTCTCCCGATCGACACTAACGAACTCGCAAAAATCCGGCTCCGATGGCTACTCCTCCTCGACAGTGCACTCTCTCTCTCCTCTCTCCTTTGCCTCAGGTAACATGCGGCTAAAACCCATGGCCGCACGCCCCAGGGTCTAATTTATAGATACTGGTTGGGTCAAATGACCAAAATACCCCTACCTAAGCTATCTGACTTAAACAACCCATAACTCACCCGTTCTAACTACGATTCGAGATCCGATTGCACCGCTAAATTTGCCTCGAGACCCTCTATCATCCTAGCATGCTAAATCATAGAGATAAGGCAAATAAAATTTCCTTATTTTTTTAACATTAGATGCTTACTCTGGTCTAAACTCGAAGCTCCTCGCCAATCTGCGCTAACTAGGGCCCACGATCCCCCTATCAAGAATAAAATATTATTATTAAGATTTTGGGTATTACAATTCCCTCCCTCGTTAAAGAAAATTCGTCCTTGAATTTTGAGATGAAAGAAAGAAGTTCACCTCATCATCAAAAAGGTACAGGTACTATACTTCTCTCTCATATCCTACTCGACCTCCCAACCGTACCTAATTTTTCCATGATTACTCAATGCTTAAATAAGAATCAAATCAATTAAACCCTTAGCCTAACAATTACTTTTAAAAATCATTTATCAGCACATATTATCATATCTGCTTCATTTGCTTCTTATATTCCTTCAAATAAAATCTTCCAGCAAATCTTTGCAACATCAACTATTTAATAATATTCTAAAATAAATTAATTGCTAAACCTCACTAAGTGGCCTAAATTTATCCTACCAAATTTCCTACTCTTTCTATACCCTTCTCCAAGTGGCCTTCTCTTTCCATTAACGAATTTCAACTAGGGAAAACCACTCATAAATTAAAGATAACAAAAATATCTGTTCAAGCCTTTCCCTTATATGGATCGGCCAAACAAGAGAAGGTTCTACTAAGGAAATTAAATCCCTAAACCTCTCTTACTACATTGCCAATTGACCATCAAGAAAACCTACAATAAATAAATAAAACATCATTACGTGTCTACATTTCTAGAAGTAAGAATGCAATAACCACACAATTAATCATATAAATAATCAACTTAAACAAAAAATACGTACCGCCACTGGCGCGCAGGTTTAGCTCGATCTCGTGACTAGGACGTACCATATGTGAACACGCTAGCAATGCCCCCATACGATACCTACCATCCTATTGTTGTACCCGCTCTGATACCAACTTCGTCACACCCCAAATCCGGTATGATCAGCCAGGATATGCCACATACCCCGAAGCCTAACCCAACACAAACATAACAACAATAACCTGAACAGTGGGAGAATTTTTTTTTGAAAAGATAAGACATGACATCACGAACCAAACTAAAACAAAACTCAATATGAATACACTGAACAAGTTATTAAAAAGGAGTTCAAATAAATAAACAAGACTCCTAAAATAAACCACAACCCAAGTCAACATGACTCGACAATTCAAAGAGACACTAAAACGACTCAGGTATCCTCCTCGATCACGACATGTCGTGAGACCCGCTGCCCTGCCGCCACTAGCCGCCCTACTGCACCTGGGTACCTCTCTGATCTAACTCAGCCTACAAAAAAATAGTAATGAGGGGTAAGTCCAACTAGGACTTAGTGAGCACTTTGAGTTCCTAGTGATATCATTCGAGCTGATTAATGCACCTACAACATTTATGGACCTGATGAACCAAGTGTTCAAGGAATACCTGGATAAATTTGTAATTGTGTTCATTGATGATATTTTGATTTATTCCAGGAGCAGGAAGGAGCATGCTCAGCACTTGAGGGTAGTTTTGGAAACTCTTAGGGAGCACAAATTATATGTCAAATTCTCTAAGTGCGAGTTCTGGTTGGAGACCGTTGGGTTTTTTGGCCATGTGGTGTCCAAGGAAGGAATAAAAGTGGACCCTACAAAGATAGAAGCAGTTCAGAAATGGAAGAGGTCGATTAATGTCTCAGAGGTTTGCAGTTTTTTGGGGGTTGGCAGGTTATTACAGGAAGTTTAAGGAGAATTTCTCCAGGATTGTAGCACCATTTGACCCGCTTGACTCAGAAGAAGGTCAAGTTCGAATGGGACAGTAAGTGCGAGGAGAGCTTTCTGAAGCTCAAGGATCGCTTGACATCGGCACGAGTTCTAGCAGTACCCTCGGGCTCGGGAGGATTTGTTGTTTACTATGATGCCTCCCGGGTCAGCTTGGGTTATGTGTTGATGCAGAATGTCTGGGTGATAGCTTATGCCTCCAGACAGTTGAAGGTTCACAAAAAGAATTACCCAACCCATGATCTTGAGTTGGCAGCGGTGGTGTTCACATTGAAGCTGTGGCGTCACTACCTTTATGGCGAGGCTTGTGAGATATACACTAATCATAAGAGCCTCTAGTATTTGCTCACCCAGAAGGAGTTGAACATGAGGTAGAGAAGATGGTGTGAGCTATTGAAGGACTATGACTGCACGATCATGTACCATCCTAGGAAGGCTAATGTGGTAGCTGATGCTTTGAGCAGGAAGTCTATGGGCAGTCTGGCGCATTTGGCGGTCAGGAGGTGGCCGTTGGCTCAGGATTTGGCCCTATGTTTGGATGGCAGGGCAGTCTTATTAGTATCAGATTCTGGTGCGCTGGTGGCTCACTTGAGAGTGCAGTCCACATTGGTTGACATGCTGCGGGCAGCGCAGGAGGAGGATGCCTTTTGTGCACTCACGAAGGATTTGGCCAGTAGAGGCGATGCCGATAATGATGTCAGTGTTGATTCGGAGGGTGCTATGAGGTTTAAGAATAGGACAGTGGTGCCAAATATGGCCGAGGTTCGTAGGCAGGTGCTAGAGATGGCTCATCGGTCCGCATACACTATGCATTCGGGAGCCACAAAGATGTACCGTGACCTAAGGCAGAATTATTGGTGGAAAGGCATGAGCATTTGAAGGTCAGCACGACAAGGCTAAGCATTTGAAGCCGACAAGGTTGCTCCAAGATAACCATGGATTTTGTGGTAGGGTTGCCAAAGTCTAGGAAGGGCAATGATTCTATTTAGGTAGTGGTGGATCACCTAACCAAGACGTTACATTTTATACCTGTCAGGACGACCTTTTCAGCTAGCAGTATGCGAGGTTATTCTTGGATCGAATTGTCGCTTACCATGGTGTTCCTGTTCACGGCTCGATTTTGGCAGTCTTTCCAGGAGGTGTTTGTTGGCGAAATGGCGACACTAGAGGGGGGGTGAATAGTGTGTTTACTAATTCAATTAGCCTAAATCCAATTTAAAACGATTTCTTAAATCAATTAGATGATTTGCAATTCGATGATTAGATGCGGAAGTTTATAAATTATAAAGTAATTAAGCACAACAATAAATCAATGAAAACACAGAATTTATAGTGGTTCGACCCCAATGCCTACTCTACTACCTAAGCACCCCGCTTAGGATTTCTAAACTAGTTTTACTAGATTAATTTATGTTTCCCTAACACACGAGGACTTTTCACCGAAGAGACGCACTCTCGACCTAAGGCACTTCCACACCCAGATGTCACCGCCTTCTTATCGAGAGTCCTCTTCCACCTCAACCCTAAGGGACAACTAAACTAATCCTAGTAAACACTATGTTTACACAAGTGGCTTTACTCCTTTTCACCAGGGATACCACTTCCACATAAGACCTAACACAAGGTCTTTACATGCACAGATAAAACAGTTAAAATAATAATAAAATTACAATTGAAAAGAGCTTAATATAAAACCAATAGTAAATGCTCCTTTCACAGCCTTAGAACCTCCCACTCGCCGAGGGAATAGCTCGAGTCAATTTCCGAGTTGAGGAGCAGAATGTGCGCAAGAAGGTGTTCGCAGAAGTAGTAGAGCACGCTTCAATTTTTCTTTGGAAGGCTTGAATCCCTTCTTAAATGCTCAATAAAATTTGTAGAAATCAGGGAAGAAGTTTAATGAAGTATATGAGGGTGTATTTATACCATCGTGAAGAAACGACTGTTCAACGGATAGAAAACTATCCATTATAGGCCGTCGGTCGATTGGTCGGTCGACCGGTCATTCGACCATTTCATTTTTCTCTCTGGTCGATCGATCGACGGGTCAACCGCCCAGACACAAGATCGTGCGATTTCTTCTTCGGTCGACCGACGCGAATGCGTCTTTGGCTTATATGCAGGTCGGTCGACCGCCAACCTTACTGCCTATTTCAGGCCTCTATCGATCGACCGACTGGTCGACCAAAGTAGCCACTGCCTATTTTAGGCAGTGTTCGGTCGATCGACAAGGCTACTGCATGATACCTTACACTATTCGGTCGACCGCCCAGTCGACCAAATTTAGGCTGAGATTTGTTTCTTCAGCCGATTTTCTTCTGCGCTTCATTTTCGGGTTCTGGCTTTCAATGACCATCAACTTGGAGAGCTTTCATGTGATCTTTGAGCCCATCGAATGCATCTTTGGTGCACTCGTCATTCTTCGAGAAACTTCCGCGACGAACCTGAGCACGACGATCAATGTCCTTTCGATTTCTTCCGATATTTTTGATCGAGAACATTGAACGCTAATTGATATGGAACCTGAAATATATTCTCAATGAAATCATTAGTCCCATGTTTGTTATCATCAAAACCATCAAAACCGAGATTAAGGCTAAGGTTGAAAACCTAAAGCCAACAATCTCCCCCTTTTGATGATGACAAACATCCATAAGAAAATATATTCATTTAAAGCATAGAGGATATCAACTAAGGGATTTCTCCCCCTATCAACATGCATATTTATATAATTAAACTCTCCCTATCTATATGCATGGATGTCCTATATTTTCCTCCCCTTTACTTATACGTTTCTCCCCATTTTAACTATACATTTCTCCCCCTTATGACTATACATTTCTCCCCCTTTTGACATCAATCAAAAAGGGCAATCTAATCAAAGGGATGAAACACAATTATTTTTTCACAAAGTTGAGACTTCAAAGATTATTTTCATCAAACATGAAAATCTCAACCAAAGGGATGGAAAACAAATGTTTAACTTAGCATGGTTTCATTTAACATATGCATGAAAGCATGAAAATGCTAAGTATCAATTCTTTGATTTCATTCAAACTTTCAAAATGCCAAGATCTAATCATTTAAAGCATGTTTTAGCAGTTTGAAATGAAAATGAAATCATTTGATCCAAATATAAACTTAGCACATGGTTTCATTTGAAATAAGCATGAAAACTATGAAAATGCTAAGTCTCAATTTTGCTATCTACTCATGTTTTCTTAAATTTAGGCATCTAGACATCAAAAATGAGATAATATAAGTCTATTAATTTAGTTTGGGCTTAAGATGAGATTTTTAAGTTATTTTGTTGACTTAGGTCAACCTATCTTCAAGATTTCAAAAATCAACCTTTTAAGTTTACACAAAATCATGTTTTTGACGAGTATTTTTTAAACCAATTTTTGGATGAATTTTTTTTATTCCAAATATTTAATGGTCATTTGAAATGCATGTATCAAGTTTGAACTCAAAATGATTTTTCTAAGTTCATTTTTCATCCTATATTGTTTTCAAATAAATAAATGGATCCTAGCTATCATCCAAAATATCAAAATCATTTATAGGAATGATTTTACTCAAGAAATTGTGTGAATGATATTAGAAATGGAATCCAAATGGTGTACATGAGTTTCTATATGAAGTTTTCGAAGAGAAATCAAAGTATCGGAAAGATTGATATTTCATATAAGGATACTTGGTGTTTTCGAAATCCAACTTAAAAATTCCATTTTAAATTATATTATTGACAAAAAAATTTTGAAATTTTTACTGATAAAACTAGATTTTTCAGTGAATATATAGTTTCAAGAATCATCTAAAAATGATTTTTCTATATTTTCCTAGAAATAACTGAAATTGGTGATACTAATTGTTGAACAAATGACAATTCCATAATTTTTCAGTCATTTTCAAAGAATGCTTAGTTTTCATTCAAACTTTTATGACACCACATAATGATCATGTAAAGAGTGTATGTCAAGTTTGAGATGAAAATTATATCCTTAAGTCAAGATATCAACCTAGCATGGTTTCATTCAAAACTAAACTAGTTTTAATAAAACTTGCTAAGTTTCAATCTTAACATTTGCTCATGATTTTTCAAATTTAAACCTATGGATACCTAACATGAGTAAATCTAAATATGTTCCACAATTAATGATTGAAAATGAGACCTTTAAGTCAACTTGTTGACTTGGGTCAACATAGTTCAAAGAGAGGTAAACATGAATTAACCTCTATGTCATTTTATCCATATCCATATGAATTTTTCACTCTAAATGCATGGAAACATGTCATACCTATTTCTAAACATGTTTATGAAGTTTGGACTTAAAATCAAGTGTCCAAGTCAATTTGTTGACTTGGGTCAAACCTTTTAAGCTTAAGTCCACTAATGTGATCTAGTTACCACATTTTCATCTACACATGAATTTTCAAGATTGAACACCTAGAGTCATATCATGTGTGTCTAAACATGTTTGTTTGATGTTTACTCAAAATGAGGTCTCTAATATGAGTTTTAACCTAGAGCAAGTTTCATTCAATCAAGATATCATGAAATTGCCTAAGTTATCCAAATTTTTCTTACTCATGAAAATTCAAACATTTATCATGCAAAATCAATTATGAGCATAGAGACATCATTAAACATGAAAATTCAATTATTTTTCAAAGATTTTTGCAAAATAAAATCCATACCTTATCTTTTAGAAAATTTGCCCAACTTTTTCATTTCCTTTGTCATTTTCTCTTAGATAGCATAGTCTTCAATGTTTGCCACTTTCTTAACTTGCAAGTAGGCTTCATTAGTATCAAAATGAAATCATATACCGACTTAGCAAGCTAATATACTAAATCGCAAGAGTTTAATGCAATGTTTCATTTAAAAACCTTAACCTATGCTAGATAGTTAAGATTCATTTTAAGATGGATACCATGGTTTCAAAATGAATCTAAGGAGATCTTAGGATGTGGAACATTTGAGTAATAAGATCCCTTATCATGTTTAACTAGTTTGGACTGACAAGAAGGTCTCTACTAGTAAATATCAACCTAGAGCAAGTTTCATTTAATGAAATTTGCTTAAGTGCTAAGATTCTACATACTCTTGAAAAAGTAAGGGTTTTAACATGCAATCCTAATCATGAGTATAGAGACATAATCAACCATGAAAATTGAGGTATTAAACTAGAAATATGCAATAACCAAACACATACCTCATCCATGAATTTAGCCAAACTAATCTATTCTATTTAGTCTTCCTAAAAACTTATAACTTGCAAGTATACTTTAAAACTAGAACATGAAATCAAATTTACATGCAAGCTATAATACTAAATAGTGAAGAGAGAAGCCAAGTATCGTTTATCAAATTCAACTTCACTAAATAGCATGGATTCATTTTCAAATAAGTCTTCATGATAGCAAAATGAATCAAGAGATCTCAAAATATGAAAATTTGAAAAATAAGATATCCAACCCTTCCTTTTGGTTGAAAACCGAAAGCCATAATTGGCCTATGATTTACAGGCCACTGGGGTCTCCGAAGAGACCGAAGATCAAAAACTCAAAAATCATTTTCAAAAGAACTCTTTTACAAGAGCGGGGAAAACAACTCAAATTAGACATGTATCATAGTCTCCAACTAAAATAAAACAAGCTAAAGTAAGGAGATGATCCAAAAATGCTTTTGATGCCAACTTTACCATAGGCATCTAGATGACTCGAAGTTGCAACTTTGAAATGGTTCACTCTTTGAATCCTCAAGCAACTTTGATCAACCACCTTCATCTCACTCTTGTGTGGTAGCTCCCCCTACAAGAGAAGATGAGACTTTTAGTACCCAAATGACTTTGGATCCTAAGGGGTTAGTGGGCTTAGGTACCCAAAGTGTCTTCACAACACTTGGGTTCATTTTGAATACGCAATCATATATAGCATGCCCAAATACACCACAACAAAAGCAATGTCCATTAAATTTCTTTTTGTTTTTGTTATGGACATGAGATTTATCCTTAGAATACTTGACATGAAAATGATGATGGTCATGAGCATTCTTAAGTGAAATATTTTTCCTTTGAATTTGAGGTTTAAATGTGGAATGCCTAGCATGAGAATGATTATGAACATTGGCATTCTTTATATAGTCATTTTTATTTCTAGAGTTCTTAAAGGAAGATGCATTTGATAAATCATGGATTTTCCTATTTAAGAATACAACCTCATTTTTCAAGTCACTCATGGATTTGTGAATAGCATGCAATTGAGATTTCATCATACTATTTTCATTTTTGATCTTTGTATTTTCTACCTTCAAATTTTCAATCTCAACTTTTGAGATATTTTTCAATTCAATTTTCAACTTATCATTTTCATTTTTCAAATCCATATTCTCACTTTTTAAGTCTTCAATTTCAATTTTAAAATTTTCATGGTAAGAATTACTAGTTCTCAAAACATCAATACTACCATGGCAATCAACAATTGAGGAACTTAGATTTGCCTTTAAATTTTCATTTTCAAATTTTAGAGCTTGCAAATCCTTTTTAATTTTCTTCATTTCTTTACTCTTTTTTAAAAGCATGGCACACATACTTTGACATTATTCTACTAATTCTTCATATGACATTTTGAGTGAATGAGAAGAACTAGCATCACTATCATATGCTATATCTCTATCATGACTAAAAGTAGAATATTGTACCTCATCATGGATACCCATGAAGCAAACCTTAGATGTGCCTTCATTTTCATGACAAGAGGATGCTTCTTGAGATTTGGAGGTGGATGTTGAAGCACTTGTCCTCCTTTTGACATTCTTATTTGATAAAGGACAATTCCTCTTGATGTGCCCCTTTTCTTTGCACAAGTAGTAAATCACTTTTCTTTTTCAGCTTTTTGACTTGCTTCTTTGACTAGAAGCACTAAAATCATCAAAACCGAGGTTAGTACTAGGGGGATGACCATTGTCATCACCACCCTCAACAAAAGTGGTAAGCTCTTCAATTTTTGCATAATCAAACAACATATTTAATGTTCCCCATATATCAAAAGCCGAAGTGCAATGCATGATTTTCTTAAACACATTGTTTTCCAAAGAACAAAATAAGCAATTTGTAGCTTTAGCATTTAACTCAAACATGCTAATTTGTTCTTGGGTCCATGCATTCATGTCTTCCTTAGGTTCACTATACCTAATTTTTACCATGTTGAAAACACCAAAACCTTGGGTCTTTAAGAAGGTATACATCATAGACTTCCATTGACCAAAGTTCGAGGCATCGAACCTAGGTGGTGTAGACGCTACCGACTCTAGAGCCATTTCACGATCTAGACAAGGTGTAGGAGAGATGGTGAAATCTCAAGCTACGAACCCGCTCTAATACTGTTGGCGAAATGGGGACACCAGAGGGGGGGTGAATAGTGTGTTTACTAATTCAATTTGCCTAAATCCAATTTTAAATGATTACTTAGAACGATTAGGCGATTTACAATTCGATGATTAGATGCGGAAGCTTATAAATGATAAAGCAATTAAGCACAACAATAAATCAATGCAAACACAGAATTTATAGTGGTTTGGCCCCAATGCCTACTCCACTACTTAAGCACCCCTCTTAGGATTTTCAAACTAGTTTTACTAGATTAATTTACGTTTCCCTTACACACAAGGACTTTTCACCGAAGAGACGCACTCTCGACCTAAGGCACTTCCACACCCGGAAGTCACCGCCTTCTTATTGAGATTCCTCTTCCACCTCAACCCTAAGGGACAACTAAACTAATCCTAGTAAACACTACATTTACACAAGTGGCTTTACTCCTTTTCACTAAGGATACCACTTCCACACAAGACCTAACACAAGGTCTTTACACGCACAGAGAAAATAGTTAAAATAACAATAAAATTATAATTGAACAAAGCTTAATATAAAACCAATAGTAAATACTCCTTTCATAGCCTTAGAACCTCCAACTCGTCGAGGGAATAGCTCGAGTCAATTTTTGAGTTGAGGAGCAAAGTGTGCGCAAGAAGGTGTTCGCGGAAGTAGCAGAGCGCGCTTCAATTTTTCTTTGGAAGGCTTGAATCCCTTCTTAAATACTCAATAAAATCTATAGAAATCAGGGAAGAATTTAAATGAAGTGTATGATGGTGTGTTTATACCCTCGTTAAGAAACAGCTATTCAACGGATAGAAAACTATCAGTTACAGGCCGCCGGTCGATTGGTAGGTCGACCGGTCATTCGACCATTTCATTTTTTTCTCTGGTCGTTCGACCGATGGGTCGACCGCCCAGACGCAAGATCGCGCAATTTCTTCTTTAGTCGACTAGTCGGTCAACTGACACAATTGCATCTTCGGCTTATATGTAGGTCGGTCAACCACTCGGTCGATCGCCAACCTTACTGCCTATTTAAGGCCTCTGTCGGTCGATCGATCGGTCAACCAAAGTAGCCACTACCTATTTTAGGCGGTGTTCGGTCGACCGACCGGTCAAGCAACAAGGGTACTGCCTGATACCTTACCCTATACGGTCGACAGCCCAGTCGATCGAATTTAGGCTGAGATTTGTTTCTTCAGCTGATTTTCTTCCGCGCTTCATTTATGGGTTTCGGCTTTCAACGACCATCAACTTGGAGAGCTTTTATGTGATCTTTGAGCCCGTCCAATGCATCTTTGGTGCACTCATCGTTCTTTGAGAGACTTCCGTGATGAACCCGAGCGCGACGATCAATGTCCTTTCGATTTCCGATTTCTTTAGATATTTTCGATCGAGGACATTGAACACTAATTGATATGGAACCTGAAACATATTCTAAATGAAATCATTAGTCTCATGTTTGTTATCATCAAAACCATCAAAACCGAGATTAAGGCTAAGGTTGAAAACCTAAAGCCAATAGCGTTGGGCACTCAGGTTCGGTTCAGTACCGTATTTCACCCTCAGACAAATGGTCAGTCAGAGCGGACTATTCAAACGCTGAAGGATATGCTGAGGGCTCGTGTCCAAGACCTGGAGGGCAGTTGGGAGAGACATTTACCTCTGATTGATTTTGCCTATAATAACAGCTGCCACAACAGCATTGGGGTGGCCCCATTTAAGGCATTGTATGGGCGGAGATACAGGTCGCCCGTAGGTTGGTTTGAGGCAGGGGATTCCCTTATGATGGGACCTGATTTGGTGGAGGAGGCTGTAGAAAAAGTGAAGCAAATCAGAGAGAGGTTGTTAGCAGCTCAGAGTCGCTAGAAGATGTATGCGGATGGAAAGGCCAAGGAGGTAGAGTTCGCCGAAGGGGACATGGTGTTCCCCAAGGTGTCCCCTATGAAGGGGTGGTGAGGTTTGGTAAGAAAGGAAAGCTAAGCCCTAGGTTCATTGGGTCATTTCCTACTCTCAGGCGCAGGGGAGCTGTGGCCTATGAGTTGGCCTTACCTCCTAGTATGGACTGAGTACATCCAATGTTCCATGTGTCTATGTTGAAAAAATACTGTCACACCCCAACTGAGGGTAGTGTGACTAGCAAGGGCCTACATCCTACCCTGTAGCCTACTGTCTAGACTGACATAAAGAAACCAGAACATGTCAACAAAAGAAAACTCAACACAAACTTTATTAAAAGTTTTCAAAGTTCAGAATTTTTATGTTTTCGAACCAAAGAAGAAAACCAACATGAGAACAACTGAACGTCTCAAGAATCAAAGTTTTACAAACTTTTTCCAAAATACAACTATCAGTGCAGAAAAGAAAACAACTACTAGAAACACTGGACTATGACTCATGGACGCCGCTACGAGATATGGCACCACCTCCCGCCCACTAGCTACACCATGTCAACAGATCACAAACACTGGTCATGCTCTGCAAAACCAAAGAAACAAACTGTGAGTCCACTTGGGACTCAGTGAGCGGTTCTAGTGAACCTCCACATAATCCTCAGTTATTCATGCATGACATATAAGGCAACATAATGTATATTCAGGGAGGTAAGCTACTTTTAATGTGACTACTAACCCCATGGGTCATTCTATATAAACCGAATATGTGAAATCTGCCATCTCGGCCTATCAAGCCTCTAGCATCCGATCCTTGAGCCTACTTATGGTAATAAAAATACCGGCTACAGCCAGCCCTACCATACAAGGTAGAATCATACTGGCCATCGGCCACATCATATCAAGATGTAAACATTGGCCGAGCTAAGCATTGGTCATTTTTGACCTCCACGCTTCTCGGAGGACCATCTCTAGCACATCACACAATCAATGTCCTAGGGTTTCCTTATATACCTTTCGGGCCATTGCCCGTATCTGGCCCTAATTCGGGCTACAGGGTCAACAAATTAATGCTTCCCTATCAAAATGTATATGCCTAAGAGTTCTAGGTTTCCAAATGTTTACTAGAAGTCCTAGAAGTTATATCATCTCCTAGCTAAGTTTCCATATATGCTGAGCATCTTGCAATGTCCTACATGTTATCTAACATTTTACACTACCTTGGGTGAGGAATTCCATGTACCGACCTTGGAATTCCGCCCATGAACATTTTAGGACAGCATGTGTAATCTAAAGAAAAGTAACCATACTTTACAACATCTACTATATATAGCCACAATATTCATACATAACAACTATACACTACCTTTAGAATTAAGCTCAATAAGAAGAACTTATCTAGCATGGCAAGGTAGCAATGAATTCAATAATGCATGAGATACTAAGCATGGTAACTAATACATCATTTCAAAATTTAAAGATTGAATGAGCTAGGGATGGTCATTAAGCTAGCATTCCTACAATCTCATAAATCAATAAATTTACTTACTATGGTTGATATTCTTCCTAATTATCATCATGCCTCTATAGTTTTAACATTCTAACCATGGAAGTTTCCATTTAAAGCTCACCCTTTCCCTCCCCCTAGGCTTGGCCAAGCCTTGAGCAAGGTGAACCTTGCTGGGCCATGCCTCTTAGGGTAGAAAAGGGAAAGAAGAATTTAGCTACAACCCTAACTCTTCGTCTCCGATATATCTTAAATTCATGTGGACTGGTTTACCCCTTCCCCTACCCCTGGCCGAACCCTTCTCATGAGGTTTAGGGTTCATTCGGCCACATCTAGGGGTTCTAGGGAAGACAAACTATTAACACGTGAAATCGACGATGGAGAATGCTCTAATGATAGATTTATGATCATCTAAGGGCTCTACTTCCATCAAGGGGATTGGGGAAAATTTTGGCATGACCTATCCCCTTTCCCCATGATTTGGCAGCCCTAGTTTGGAGAAAACGATGAGAAAACAAAACGATCCAACAAGTATTGATACAAGAATCATGTATATACATCTACGGAAACTCGATTCGTCGAAAAATTGTGAGAAAACACGATCCTATCACCACTAAGGGTTCGGCTACCCACCTCCCCCATTTCATCAAATCCAACCACTCACCTTGATTGAGGACAATGAAAGATCGAATGACAACAACTTTGAATTTTTTTCCGGCGACGGCGTGAAATCTTGGATCGACCAAAATCCCCCTCCTCCTTGCTTCTTCTCCCCTCTCTCCTAGGCGCTGCCTTGTGCGACTCAAAGATGAGCCACACGGCACAAGGATGAGGGGTTTTAATCCCTCATAAAACCTTCCTTAATGGCCCTAGACTCTTAATCATGACTCGACTAAACCTGAGCTCGACTTGGGTTCGGACTCTTCCCGCAACACGAGTCAACTTAAACTCGATTAAAGTATAAATGCATAAAAGGAAAGAGTCATTTGCCCAATTTAATTGCATACATCATTAGTCGAGTCATACCTTTTCACTCGAGGTGATCATGATGGTCGACTCGACTATCCTTGGGTCCGGCGCGCTGCACCAAAACAAATTTTTATATTAGGAAGTTTTTCTTGGGTCTTACAACCTTCCCCCCTTAAGGGAAATTTGTCCTCGAATTTACTTGAATAACAGGGACTTACCCGCTTTCCAAACAAGGAAGGGTAGAACTCTTTCACGCCCTGCTCTACCTCCCAAGTGGCCTCTTGCCCGGAATGGTGCTCCCATCTGACCTTTACCATGGGAATTTCTTTGGATCTTAGCTTCCTGATTTGGCGGTCAAGGATCTCTACCGGCCTTTCCTCGAACGAGATGGCCGAATCTACCTCAATAGAAGAGGGCTCAATCACATGCGAATCATCTTTGACATATTTCCGCAACATGGATACATGGAAGACCAAGTGTACTCTGCTCAGGCTAGGAGGTAATGCCAGCTCATAGGCCACCTCGCCCCTTCGCTTGAGAATGGGAAAAGGCCCAATGTACCTACCTAGGGCTCAGCTTTCCCTTCTTCCCAAACCGGACCACCCCTTTCATAGGAGAAACCTTCAGAAAAACTAAATCACCCTTGGCGAATTCCAATTCCCTGGCCTTCTAGTCGGCATACATTTTCTGTCGACTCTGGGCCACCATCAATCTTTCCTTTATGACATTCACTTTCTCTACTACTTCCTCAACCAGATCAGGGCCCACCATGAGTGATTCCCCGGCCTCAAACTAGCCCACCAGAGACCTACACCGCCGCCCATACAAGGCCTCAAAAGGAGCCATGCCAATGCTACTGTGATAGCTATTGTTGTAGGCGAACTCTATTAGTGGTAGATGCCTTTCCCAGCCATCGGCCATATCTAGGACGCATCCTCTCAGCATGTCCTCCAAAGTTTGGATGGTCCTCTTTGACTGCCCGTCAGTCTGCAGATGGAAAGCTGTGCTGAAACGCACCTAGTTACCCAAGGCTTCCTGGAAGGACTGCCAAAACCGGGCTGTGAACTGGGTACCGCGGTCAGATATAATCATCATCGGGGTACCTTAGTATGTCACAATCCTATCCAAGAATAGTCGGGCGTACTGTTCCGCATAGAAGGTAGTCTTCACTGGTATGAAGGGTGCGGTCTTGGTTAACCGGTCCACTACCACCCAAATGGAATCAAAATCGCCTTTTGACTTAGGCAACCCCGTCACTAGATCCATGGTGATTTTCTCCCACTTCCACTCGGGCACCTTGAGGTTTTGCAGTGGTCCCGCAAGCTTAAGGTGTTCGACCTTCACCTGTTGACAGACCAGACATTTGGAGACAAACTCTGCTACCTCTCTTTTCATACCCTTCCAACATTAATGCTGCCTTAAATACCGCTACATATTGGTGGCCCCCGGATGTATCATATAAGTGGAACGATGACCCAGTTACAGGACTTGCCTGCGCACTCCAGCCATATCTGGCACTACGATCTGGTCTTTGAACCTCAATACACCCTTAGAGTCCAACCTGAAACTGTTCTCTGCATCGCCTCTTTGCACCAGATCCTTGGTCAGTGCACAAAAGGCATCATCCCTGTGCGCGGCACGCAGCATGTCCACCAACGTGGACTGTACCCGCAGGTTTGCCACTAGGGCACCTGAAGCTGACACTAATAAGTTTGTACCCCCATCTAGGCCCAACACCAACTCTCGAGCTAGAGGCCTCCTCCTAACTGACAAATGAGCCAAACTACCCATGGACTTTCTGCTCAGAGCATCTGCCACTAGATTTGCTTTCCCCAGATGATACATAATGGTGCAATCATAATCCTTTAGGAGCTCTAGCCACCTCCTCTATCTGAGGTTCAACTCCTTTTGGGTGAGCAAGTACTGGAGGCTCTTGTGATCTGTGTAGATCTCGCAAGTCTCCCCATACAGGTAGTGCAGCCAGAGTTTTAGTGCAAAGACTACTGCTGCTAGTTCTAGGTTGTGCGTCGGATAGTTCTTCTCATGAACTTTCAGCTGGCGGGACACATAAACTATGACTCTACCAAACTGCATCAGGATGCAGCCTAGACCAACTCGAGAGGCATCACAAAAGACTACAAACCCTCCTCAGCCGGAAGGTACAACCAACACGGGTGCAGATGTCAAACATGCCTTGAGCTTCTGAAAGCTCGCCTCCCATTTGTCATCCCAAATGAACCTAACCTTTTTCTGGGTCAGCCAAGTCAAAGGGGCTGCAATTCTGGAGAATTTTCCACAAACTTCCGATAGTACTCGGCCAAATCAAGAAAACTGCGGATCTGAGTCACGCTGGTCAGCCATTTCCAGTTCTGCACCACTTCTATCGTGGCAGGATCTACCCTTATCCCTTCCTTGGAGACTACATGGCCCAAGAACCCTACACTTTCCAACCAAAATTCACACTAGAAAAATTTTGCAAACAAGCGGTGCTGTCTGAGGGTTTCTAGCACCATTCTCAGGTGCTTAGAGTGCTCTTCCTCACTCTTGGAGTAAACATCACTATTTTAGCTCTACAATCCAACATCGCAAAGTGCTCTGCCAACCAGTCCATGCCAAGGATGACATGAAGCTCAAGAGTGGGTAGGAGTGTCAAATCCGCACTCAGCACATGGTCGTAGATGAGCACTTCACAGCCTTGGTATATTGAATTTGCTAGGATTGCATCGCCCCATAGGCGTTGATACTATCAATGGCCCGTCGAGCATGGAGGGTGTCATTGGCAACTCCGCAGTAAATTTGGCGGAGACAAACGAGTGCGTGGCACCCGGATCAAAGAAAACATATGCAGCAGACGAACATACTAAAATAGTACCTACCACCACTGCTTTGGACGCCTCTGCCCCATCACGATTCACAACATATACCCGAGCAAGCGGCCTCTCTGAACGACTGGTCTACGGCCCCTTATTCTGTGTTTGCCCCGTCTGAGCCACTGACCCCACTGACATAGGCGCCTTTCCCTTAGACAGCTCAGGTTTCTGGCCAATTCCCTCAGGACAGCCCTTCTTAAAGTGTCCGACTCGACTGCACCTACTGAAGCAAGCGTTCATGCGACTAAGGCAGGCCCCCCAGTGCCTCCGGCTGTTGCTGCCACATTGTAGCACCTCAACCTTCCGAGAGGCACCTCCTGGCACTGACAAAGGGTTAGGGTTGGATAAAGGGTTAGGGTTGAGGAGGGAGTATAAAACCCCCTCCCCTTGGCTTGTGGCTCCTATTTTTGGAGCCACCCAAAGTTTTGAGAAAGGGAGCTAGCCGCAGCCAACCCGCCAGCCGACTCCCCCTCTCCTCACTTCCCTTGGAGCCGCCGCCACCCAGAGCTGAGCCGCCCAAGCTTTCCCTTCTCCTCTCCTTCTTCTCCTTCCCTATGGAGCCGAGTCGAGGGATCCACCAGCAAAGCCAGCCGCCTCCTCTTTCCCTCCTTCCCTCCCCTTGGAGCCGGCGGCTTGGGAGGAGCCACCGCCTGCCCCTTTTTCTTTGGGGTTGAGCCGCCGGATTTCGGAGCCAAAATCGAAGGCTGTCGATTGGATTTTCTTCTCCAACCTCTTTCCAAATTACGTGAGTGGTTTTACCCTCTCTCTTTCGGGATTTCTTCGAATTCTTGAAGCCGTTCTTGGCGGCTTATCGTTCTTGATTGTTTCGATGATTTCTCGAGTTCTTGCCATGTTTTCTTGTGGTTTGTGCTTGAGGAGGCCCTAAACTTTCCCCTATGAGGTTATGCAGCCCTAGGGTAACCTAGGGGTGCTCGGCCAAGGGGGAAATCGGGGTCGCCCTCAAGGTGTTCGATGAAATGCCCGAATGAGCGTTCTTGTTACCTTGATGTGTAGATCTTGATTTCTTTACCTAAATAGGTTTTTGATTTATGTATTGCATGCCTTAGATTTAAATCTGTGATTTTTGGGTAGAAATCATGTTATAGGATCAAGATCTTGATATTTATGCCATGGGGATTCTTAGGAAGGGATTCTTAATCATGTTAGAAATCATGTTACCTTGATGTTTGTTTCATGTTTCTTGATTCTTATCAATCTTGATTAATAAGCATGAAATCTGTGAAATTAATCTTGAGATTATTATTCGGTCCTAATGATAATTAAGGATTTAATTTCTGTTAATTTTCGGATTTAACTCCATGAGATGATGAATCTGTGCTGTTTTTATATTGCTTGCTGTGGTGTGTGTATTACTGTGAATATAGTCGGGTAACCTATCGTTTCGACCAGAAAATATAGTTTGGAAACATAGGACACACTTAGGAGACTTAATTCTGGTTAGATAAATTTGTATTGGGCATAACAGTAAGCTAAAACAAAACCCTAATCTTTGTTATCTAAATTTTAATTGCATAATTAAAATTGGGTTAAGGGTCAACATAATCTGTTATGAACCAACGTATAAAGTTTGCAAGAAATAAAACCACACGGGTTTATGATATTACGAGTCTAGGAATTGGGATCGGGTATTGGAGTGTTGAGACACTTTCCAATAGAAACACCCATGAGACATCGTAGGAAAGACTTGACTTAGGTCATGATGTGCCATATCTTTATGAATGGCGGAGAGGCTCGTTGAGGAGCTGGATTACGGTATGATATCTTAGGAGTAAGCTCGGAGGGCCTACCCGATTACTCCTATGATATCTTAAAGGGGCAAGTTCGGACGGGCGAATCCTGATTGTCTCTACGCGTCTCCCTAGAGCAAGTTCGGAGGGCCTTTCCCGATTGCTGCCAAGTTTATTTGTACTAGGATAAGTTCAGAGGGACTTCCCAATTATCCTAGTATGTGTTGTTGCCTTCGGGCATGGTAGACTTCGTAGCACTTGGTAGAACCGCTCACTGAGTTCTTTGAACTCACCCGTTGCCGTTTGATTTCTATTTTGCAGAGCCTGATCGGTGAGGTGGTTTGGAGCACTTGGCATCGCTGGAGGGCAGAGGAGCCGCATGATCTCATAGCAGTCCTAGTTAGGTTCGTAGTCGAGTCTGTAGTAGGTTGTCATACACTATTGTTTTGGTATTTGGAGTTGTAGTCCCATGGGGACATTCATGTTTTTATTCAGTCTTTTATTTGTTAAAGATTTGTTGCTCTTCGATTTATTTATTTCCGCACTTGAGCTATTTATTTAAAACCTTGCTGTTCATATAACATGGAAAGGTAACAATGAATTCAACAATGCATGAAATACTAAGCATGGTAAAATAATACATCATTTCAAAATTAAAGAGGAATGAGCCAAGGATGGTCACTAAACTATCATTCCTACAATTACATGAATCAATAAATTTACTTGCTCTGGTTAGAGTTCTTCCCAAGTATCATCATGTCTCTATAGTTTTAGCACTCTAACTATGGAAGTTTCCATCTAAAGCTCACCCTCTCCCTCCCCCTACGCTTGGTCGAGCCTTGAGCAAGGTGAACCTTGCTCGGCCATGCCTCCTAGGGTAGGAAAGGGAAGAGGAGATTTAATCCCCGACCCTAATTCTTTGTCTCCGGTATAACTTAATTTCATATTGACTAGTTTTCCCTTTCCCCTATACCCGGCCGAACCCTTCTCATGAAGTTTTAGGGTTCATTCGGCCAAACCTATGAGTTCTAGGGAAGACAAGTTTCTTAACACGTGAAGTCGACGATTAAGAACACAATATTCAAGAACTTAAGATCATCCGAGGGCTCTACTTCCATCAAAGGAATTGGGGGAAAATTTTTGCATGACCTTTCCCATTTCCCCATGATTCGGCAATCCTAGAACTTGAGAAATCGGTGAGGTAAACAAGGCGATCCGACAAGAATTGATACAAAACCATGAATACACAACTACGAAACCACAATTTGTCGAAATATTGTGAGAAAACACATCCTATTACCTCTTGGGGTTCGGCTACCTGCCTCCCCCAATTCTTCAAATCTAACCACTCACCTTGATTGAGGAAGATGAATGATCGGATGATGATGACTTCGAATCTTCCGGCGATGGTGCGAAATCCCGGATCGACCAAAATCTCCTTTCCTTGCTCCTTCTTTCCCTCTCCCTTTGCGCTGCCTTGTGCGACTCCAAGATGAGTCACACGGCAGCATGGATGAGGGATTTTTATCCCTCATCTAACTTTTCGTATTGGCCCTTGACTCTTACTCTTGACTCGACTAAACCCGAGCTCGACTTGGGTTCCAACTCTTCCCGCAACACGAGTCGACCTAAACTCAATTAAAGTATAAATGCAGAGAAGGAAAGAGTCATTTGCCCAATTTATAGCATATACCCGAGTAGGCGGCCTCTCTGAACGACTGGTCTGCGGCCCCTTATTTTGTGTATGCCCCCTCTAAGCCACTGACCTCACTGACATAGGCGCCTTTCCCTTAGACTGCTCAGGCTTCTAGCCAATTCCCTCAAGACAATCCTTCTTAAAGTGCCCGACTCGACCGCATCTGAAGCTAGCGTTCGTGCGGCTGAGGCAGGACCGCTAGTGCCTCTGACTGCAGCTGCCACACTGCGGCGCCTCTGATATCTGAGAACCACCTCCTGACACTATCGGCCTCACTGACCCAGACCCTGGGCCCCCACGGCCTCGATTGCCATTCTGCTCTCAGCTTTGCTGATGGTCTCCCACATACACTGCCCCCTCAGAATGACAAGGCCGATTGCCAGAACCCTGCGACCAAAATTTCTTCTTAGCTAGCCCGTCATTCCTCTCAAACGGCACCAAGGCTTCTTTCCGTAGGGCTTCATCAACTACTCGAGCCAAGGTAGAATCCTTAGTGTAGTGGATAAGCCTGCCAATCTGTGGCCTCAGACCTGCCACGAACCTCTTGACCCTGGCGGTCTCAGATGCCACTAGGGTTGGATGATACTTTGAGAGACGGTTGAACTCCATCTCATATTCTGATACTGACATGCCTCCAGACTGGCGCAACATCTCGAAGTCATGGGCGCGCTTGTCGCGAACACTCATAGGTAGGTACTGCTCCTTCACAACCACCTTGAATTCCTCCCACGTGGGAGGTAATGCGCCAGCTACCCTGCGGGCCCTCCAAGTGTGTAGCCAGACCTTTGTCGGTCCCCTCGTCTTAAGACTAACCATACGAGTGGTTGCCTCTGACGAGCACCCCAGCTCCATGCATAACGCATAGCAATCCCCCAAAATCTTAGTCACTTCCACCTGACAATCTGTTCCGGTGAATTCTGGTGGCTTCAGCGTGACAAAATTTGTATAGGTTGGGGCCCCTGGAGTTTTGACCATGGGTGCTGCCATCACTACCACTTTCGGTACCACTAGAACTATGGGCACTAGTTGTGGCGGTGCCTGCTGCTGCTGTTGCATCTGCTGCTACGTCTGCTATCTCAGTTCCTGCTCCCTGAGGAGTGCCCCAGTTAACTGATTCACCTGAGCCTACAATCGAGCAACTACTAACTCTTGCCCCTGACCCTCAAACGCTCCCTCTCTTTGACCTGGGCTCGGTCTCGACCTCGGCCTCATCCCCGCCCTCGACATTCTATCGAGTTACTGCCACTGCCACTCAGAGCAGCATTTGGAGCTTCCATTGCACTATCGTGGAAAAGAAAAAGAGGTTGCCTGTCACATAATAAATTCTTAACAGAAGCTTTTAAAATTTACTAATCGCATGGTGCACTGACTGCAGGAGTGGTCGCCCCATCTCGTAGCATAACTATACCGTATGTCGACATGTTAGCATATGGCTCATACGGTACCCAACACTTAGTCATAGTCAAGACCTAACCTAGTGCTCTAATACCAACTTTCTCACACCCCAACTTAGGGTAGTGTGACCAGCCAGGGCTTACATCCTACCCTGTAGCCTACTGTCTACACTGACATATAAGAAACTAGAACATATCAATAAAAGGAAACCACAATATATGTTTTCAAACCAAAGAAGAAAACCAACATCGTAACAAATAGAACATCTCAAGTATCAAAGTTTTACAAACTTTTCCAAAACACAAATGTCAGTGCAGAAAATGGAAACAACTACTATAAGACACTGGACTATGACCCAAGGACGCTGCTACGAGATATTGCACCACCACTTGCCCTCCAGCTGCACCATGCCGACAAGCCGCAATCACTACTCATGCTCTGCAAAAACAAGGAAACAAACTGTGAGTCCACTTGAGACTCAGTGAGCGGTCCTTCCGAACCTCCACATAATCCTTAGTTAGTCATGCATAACATATAAGGCAACATTGTATATAATCAGGGAGGTAAGTTACTTTTTAACGTGACTACTGATCCTATGGGTCATGCTGTAAATACCATATAGGTGAAAACCTGCCATAACGGCCTATCAAGCCTCTAGCATCCGGCCCTTGGGGCCTAGTCATGGTATAAGAATCCTGGCTATAACTGGCCCTACCATACAAGGTAGAATCACATCGGCCGTTCGGCCACATCATATCAAGATGCAAACAAATAATTCCCAAGGCATCGACTAGGATGGTCTACTAGTCTCCGATCACCGTCTAGGGTACGGATAGTTAGTCCCACCCAACTGGGGTCTGACACCTATATACACTTCGGGTCGTTGTCCGTATCCGACCCAATCATTGGCCGATCTAAGCATGGGTCATTTATGACCTCCACGCTCCTCAGCGGACCATCTCAAGCACATCACAAAGTCAAATGTCCTAGGGTTTCCTTATATACACTTCGGGCTGTTGCCCGTATCCGACCCTAAGCCGGTCTGCAGGGTCGACAAATTAATGTTGCCCTTCCAAAAATGTGTACACCTAATAGTTCTTGGTTTTCAAAAATGAATACTAGAAGTTGTGTCATTCCCTAGCTAGGTTTCCATATATACTAAGCATCTCGCAACGTCCTACATGTTATCTAGCGTTATACGCTACCTTGGGTGAGGAATTCTATGAACCAATCTTGGAATTTCACCCACGAACATTTCAGGATTGCATGTGTAATCTAAACAAAAGTAAGCATACAACATCTACTATATATAACCACGAGATTCATCAATAAACATTTATACACTGCCTTTAGAATTTAACTCAATAAGAAACAATTTATCTAGCATGGTAATATTGGCTTTAGGTTTTCAACCTTAGCCTTAATCTCGGTTTTGATGGTTTTGATGATAACAAACATGGGACTAATGATTTCATTGAGAATATATTTCAGGTTCCATATCAATTAGCGTTCGATGTCCTCGATCGGAAAAATTGGAGAAATCGAGAAATCGAAAGGACATTGATCGTCGTGCACAAGTTCATCGCAGAAAGTTTCTCGAAGATCGACGTGTGTGCCAAAGTCACATTGGACAGTCTCAAAGTTCACATGAGAGCTCTCCAAGATGATGCGCATTGAAAGCCGGAACCTGGAAACGAAGCGCGGAAGAAATAGGTTAAAAAATGAACTCAGCCTAAGTTCGGTTGACCGGTCGATCGACCAAATAGGGTAAGAAATGGGCAGTAGCCCTAGCGGTCAACCGGACTGAGGCTAGCTACAGACGCAGCTTGCGTCGGTCGACCCAAAATGAAATCGCAAGTTTCTTGTGTCGGACGGTCGACTGACCAAAGCCCAAAATGGGCAGTAGCTTGGCGGTCGACCGACTTGTGTATAAGCCAAAGATGCATGATCACGTCGGTTGACCGACGTGTCAACCTGATGGCAGATCATGAAATTTGCGTCTGGGCAGTCGACCCATCGGTCGACCGACTATAGGGAGAATTGCAGAGTCGGTCGACCGACCATTCGACCGGTAGTCTGCAATTGATAGTTTTCTATCCGTTGAGCAGTCGTTTCTTCAGCAGGGTATAAATATACCCTCGTATGATTCTTTTAACCCTCTTCCTTGATTCTAACAGAGTTCATTGAGTATTCAAAAGGAAGATTTAGAGCCTTCCAAAAGATTTAAAGCATGCGCTCTGCTTCTCCGTCGAGTTCAGTCTTCAAGCGCCAGCTGCTGCCTCAACTCTGAAATTGGCTCCAGCATATTCCCACAGCGAGTTAGAGGTTCCAAAGCTATGAAAGGAGCTTGCAATAATTGGTTTTCTCTTTAGGCTCCTTCAATTGTTATTTTATCTATTATTTTAACTGTTTGTTTAATTTGAGGTTGTAAGACTGGGTGTTAGGTCTTGAATTGGGTGAAGTGGTATCCTTGGTGTAGGAGTAAAGCCACTTGTGTAAACTTAGTGTTTACTAGGATTAGTTTAGTGTGTCCCTTAGGGTTGAGGTGGAAGAGGACTCTCGATAAGAAGGCAGTGACTACCGGGTGTGGAAGTGCCTTAGGTCGAGAGTGCGTCTCTCCGATGAAAAGTCCTCGTGTGTAAGGGAAACGTAAATTAATCTAGTAAAACTAGTTTGGAAATCCTAAGCAGGGTGCTTAGGTAGTGGAGTAGGCATTGGGGCTGAACCACTATAAATCTTGTGTTTGCATTGTTTCATTTTGTTGTGCTTTAATTGTTTAATCATTTATAAGCTTCCGCATCTAGTCACATTCAATTGTAAATTGCCTATCTAATCAAAGAAAACGATTAAAAGTGAATTTAGGCTAATCGAATTACTAAACACACTATTCACCCTCACTCTAGTGTCGCCATTTTGTCACCAGGTAAGGTAACAATGAATTCAACAATGCATGAAATACTAAGCATGGTAAAATAATACATCATTCCAAAATTAAAGAGGAATGAGCCAAGGATGGTCACTAAACTATCATTCCTACAATTACATGAATCAATAAATTTACTTGTTGTTGTTAGAGTTCTTCCCAAGTATCATCATGTCTCTATAGTTTTAGCACTCTAACTATGGAAGTTACCATCTAAAGCTCACCCTCTCCCTCCCCCTAGGCTTGGCCGAGCCTTGAGCAAGGTGAACCTTGCTCGGCCATGCCTCCTAGGGTAGGAAAGGGAAGAGGAGAATTAATCCCCGACCCAAATTCTTTGTCTCCGGTATAACTTAATTTCATATTGACTAGTTTGCCCCTTCCCCTATACCCGGCCAAACCCTTCTCATGAAGTTTTAGGGTTCATTCGGCCAAACCTATGAGTTCTAGGGAAGACAAGTTTCTTAACACGTGAAGTCAACGGTTAAGAACACATTATTCACGAACTTTAGATCATCTGAGGGCTCTACTTCCATCAAAAGAATTGGGGAAAATTTTGGCATGACCTTTCCCTTTCCCCATGATTCGGCAACCCTATAACTTGAGAAATCAGAGAGGAAAACAAGGTGATCTGACAAGAATTGATACAAAACCATGAATACACAACTACGAAACCACGATTCATCGAAATCTTGCGAGAAAACACATCCTATCACCTCTAGGAGTTCGGCTACCCGCCTCCCCCAATTCTTCAAATCTAACCACTCACCTTGATTGAGGACAATGAAGGATCAGATGATGACAACTTTGAATCTTCAGGCGACGGCGCGAAATTCTGGATCGACCAAAATCTCCTTTCCTTGCTCCTTCTCCCCCTGTCCCTATGCACTGCCTTGTGTGACTCCAAGATAAGTCGCACAGTAGCATGGATGAGGGATTTTAATCCCTCATCCAGACCTTCCATATTGGCCCTTGACTCTTACTCATGGCTCGACTAAACCCAAGCTCGACTTGGGTTCTGACTCTACCCGCATCACGACTCAATTTAAACTCGATTAAGGTATACATGCATAAAAGGAAAGAGTCATTTGCCCAATTTAATTGCATACATCATTAGTCGAGTCATACCTTTTTACTCGAGGTGATCCTTAGACTCGACTCGACTCGACTACCCTCGGGTCCGACGCGCTGCACCAAAATAGAATTTTATATTAGGAAATTTTCCCTGGTCTTACAGAATTTTTATGATCTAAGGGCCGACCGAGTAGAGGGAAAAGGGGAAAGGTCATGCCAAAATTTTCCCCAATTCCCTCGCTTGGTTTAAACCCCTTAGATCTATTTCAATTTAAAATCATGTAGCTTTGTGGTTCAGTCGATGTGGTGGATGATCGAGATCTCCTCTCCCTAGTGCCTTGAGGGCTCGGCCGAGCAAGGGGAAGTCTTGTTCAAGGTTCGGCCGAGCAAGAAGGGGGAGGAACTTGATCTAGAATTTAACTATGGTAGTTCACAAACTTAATTGTTAGGGTTCATGGTCAAAAACCCCTCTCCTCCTACCCTTGTGGGCTCGGCCGAGCAAGGCATGCCATACTCAAGGTCCGGCCGAGTCAAGAAGGGGCGGGGGATGGCGACCAGAGGGAACTAACCTTCATACTTGGAAATATTGTAGACACTAGGAAACGAGGGTCACCTCGATTGACAAGTAGAACTAAGATGAGAATTATGTAAGACATCAACTAAGGAAAACTACAACCCTAGTGCATATATGTATATATACACTTAGCGACAATAAGAGGTGGCAATTAGTCCGAAGATTCTTCCTTATCAATTTCTAATATTAGTAATGAATTACCATGATAGATTTAATGTTACCTTACTGTAATTTTATGATTAAATGCATAATTTAATTATTTTCTTGTTTCCATAATGCAGTTATTCATGGTAATAGTTGTAGGTTAACTTCTTTAAAACCTATGGGTTGTGACATGTATATACTTGGACATTCTACACTTAGGACATGTAGCTCACACTAGCAAATGTAGCATTTGACGCTAGATGACTAGTAGGAAAGTTTAAGGTGCATGTTACTTATGGAAACTCAAATGTAGACAAGCTAGATCTCACACCTAAGGAACAACCAGTGAGCAGTAGTGTGCGGATGGTAAGGCCCAGAATAAAGGGCTGAGCACGGGTGGACGCTCGGGATTTTAAATAAGGAAACTCTAGGACACTTTGCTTGTGTGATGTGATTGTGATGGTCAGCCGAGAAGCATGGATAGTCAGAATGATTAATGTTTGACTCGGCTAGTGATTTGGGTCTTGAGATTGCACCAGCGGGCTCACTAGGTGTTAGACTCCAGTTGGGTGGGACTAGCTATCCCTAACCCGGTAGGTGTCCGGAGACTAGCAGACATCCTAGTCGATAGTCCAGAGTTTGCTCTAATTTACTTATGTGTTATGTAGGTCGTACGGCCAGAATATTTCTATCATTGTGTGGTAGGGCTGGTTAGAGCCGAACCATTAGTTCATGAGCAGGCCCTAGTGGCCAGGTGCCATTGTGCTTGGTTGGGCCGTTATGGCTGGTTACATGATTGTCTGGTCTAGGTAGGATGACCCTTGGTGCCGGTTGTCATATCAGGACTAGATTAGGTCCCTAACTTCATATTTTGCTGACTTATATACATGTGATTATTGGTGATTTATGTGGAGGTTTGGAAGAGTCGCTCACTGAGTCCCATGTGGACTCACGGTTTATTTCTCTTATTTTGCAGAGCCCGAACAGTGAGTTGAGGCTTGGAGTCATGGTGCAGCTGGAGGGCAGGCAGTGGCGTAGATCTCGTACCAGCTTCCAGTAGTCCTAGTCTAGATGTTTAGGACTGTTATTTTTCATACATTGGGAGTTGTCTATTTGAAAACATGTATTCGACTTTAAATTCGAGTTGTTTCATATTGTGGTTGATGTTTCGCAACTTTTCCTTTTTATAAAAATTGTGAACTTTCCTTAAGATTTAAATAAAGCTGCATCGTTGTTTTATTTACGTGTTTTTAGTTTCTTGTCAGTTAGTGTATGTAGTAGGCTTCAGGGTAGGACATAGACCCTGACTGGTCACACGACCCTAAGTTGGGGTGTGACAAAGTTGGTATCAGAGCTTTTGGTTAGGTCTTGACTATGACTAGGAGTTGGGTACCGTATGAGACATATGCTAGCGTGTCGATATACGATATCGTTATGCTATGAGATCTGGCAACCACGACTGCACTCAGCGCATCATGGTGTAGCACCAGCAGCAGCCGCTGCCGCCACGCTAATGCAAACTTCGTCACGCTAAAGCCGCCCAAATTTACCAGAATAGATTGGCAGGTGGAAGTCACTGAGTTTCTAGGGGACTGCTACGAACTATGCATGGAGCTGGGGTGCTCATTGGAGGCAGCGGCTCGTATGGTTGGACTTCAGATAAGGGGACTGGCAAGGGTCTGGCTGCACACTGGGAGGGCTTGCAGGGCAGCAGGCACGCTATCTCCCACTTGGGAAGAATTTAAGGCGGCTGTGGAAGAACAGTACTTGCCAATGAGTGTTCACGACAAGCGTGCCCGGGACTTTGATATGTTGCGCCAGGTTGGTGGCTTGTCAGTGTCAGAGTATGAGATGGAATTCAACTATGTTTCCAAATATCATTTGACCCTAGTCTCTCTCAACATACGGTATAGTTATGCTACGAGATGGGGCGACCACTCCTGCAGTCTCTCTCGACCATACATGTAGAATATGTTACCAGTGTCCGTGAGAGAGTCACCAAAACTAACAATGGCAGAGTATCCATAGTCGCTCTTAGCGTCTATACATAAGATTAATGGTAAGAAGAAGTTGAAAGCAATTAGAGCAATGTAGAAGTGAAGCTTTGAGGGGATCAAAGGAGTTGAAGAGATGGAACACGCCATGTTGGTGATTAATTTAATTTGTCCTAGTGAATTTTATCGACACATATATATACTAATTTTGTCACTAGCTAGAATTTTTTTTGACCAATCAATATTGTGGCTTGTGAACAAATGTGAGTTGGCACCTTGTTATAGGCTTGCAGCTAGGTAGTTTGTTATATCATTCCTAATTATCCTTGAAAAGGTTTTTACTTTTACATATTTAATCTCTTTATTAGCTCTCTTGTTTACTTATCGACAAATAATGAAGTTTCTCATGGTTGCTATTTTCTTAGGTTAGTGTTAAAGGATTCTAGAACTCTTTTCAAAGGTATTCGCGTTTGTATATATAAGAGCATTGGTCGAACATTGAAGGAGGGGCATGCAGCTTAATGGTTGAAAATAGAGACATTGGGAGATCCAACGAAGTTCAGTGAACTAATCGTCGATCGGATTTCAGCTAAAAAGCTACCGAAATCTATTGACATAAGTTTAGACGAAGTTCGATTGGAATCTGCTCAGTCGCCCTTGGTCGGAACTAATAGTGCCTAGTTTTTCCAATTCGTGACATTGTGACTATGACATTCCTACACACAAAACAAATCTAATGTGAATATCCAAAGCGTTCTCAGCACCCACGAATAAGACAGTGACGTAAGTAACATTGCGATAGACTGTGCGTGGAAGCAAGATCGTGCTTGTAGCGAATGGAGCATAAAAAAGGTTTACATAACTAGGTATATAAATAGATCAAAAGCATAGGTACACATCAAAAAGGCCCACACGAATGTGTCATGGGCTAACTAAAATGATCTAAGTGTCTACTAGGCTGGAGGACGTGCACGATTTTGATTTCAGCGAGAAAATCGGGATGCATGTCGGAGCGAGCCGAGTGAATCGCTGGAGGGCACGATCGAAGGTAAGGCCCATTTGCGCGAAGAATTTGACTTAATTTAGGAAGATTTTGGACTTTGGGATCGAGTCGAATCCGAGATTCGTTTATGGTGCTAGTTGTTTGAGCTTGTGGGCTAGTTTAGTCAATTCAACTTAAGGAGGATGCTCCTACCTGAGGATAGGAGTAGTCCGGTTCGGTTCGGTGTCTCTCCTAGTCAGGTGCAACTCTTGTAGGGGGGGTCCTGCAAAAGACAATCTGATGCTTAAGTCAGTAAGTATTCGAGGTGGAGGTAATGAAATTGGAACTTACGTTACTTGAGGTGTGTCGTATTTATATTTATTGCAGGTGGGGGTGATTACGCCGCCCGATAATCTCACTGGGATATTTCTCGGAATGGGTCGAGGCTGATTCCTAGATTTGTCAGGCTTCTAATGGCGTATCGTCACACCCCAAACCTGGCATGTCCGGCCAAAGTATCACAAGTATCCCGAAGCCTAACCTAACCTAACCACATACGCAATTATAAGACCTAAACATTTTACAGAACCATTTGTCTGCTGAAAACATAAACAAGATATCTATAAATTCATGAAAAAAATAGTTAAATATTCAAATGCTCAAATCCTTAAAGAATAATGTCTTTTAAAACATGAATAAACTCCTCAACATAAAAATACGGAAATAAAATCTACCTCAAGTCCATATGACTCAAATAAACAAATAAAAGGAAAATAATGAATCTAAGACTCGGGTATCCACCCCGATCACGACATGTCATGAGATCCACTGTCCCCGCTGCCACCAGCTGTGCTACTGCATCCCAATACCACTCTAACCATGCTCATGTGCTGAACAAGACAACATAATAGAGGGTAAGTCCAAATAGGACTTAGTGAACGGATTAGTCCTCAAACCACCATAACCATCAATAATCAATCCAGTATATAAACAAGCATATAAAGGTAAAAGCATAACTCATAAGAACAATTATCAACATGCATATCCACTCTCCTGTACATCATATAACAACCAACAATAGATATGTAAACCAAGTATAAAATACATGTCCAATGCTTCAACACATGTGCTGCTCCCTTCTTCAACTTCCCAGTGAGATTAGTGGGCGGCGTAATCGCCCTCACCTACAATAAATACAGACACGACATGCCTTAAGTAACCTAAGTTCCAATTTCATTACATCCACCTCGAATACTTACTGACTTAAGCATTAGAGTGTCTTTTGCAGGACCCCCCCTACAAGAGTTGCACCTGACGAGGAGAGATACCGAACCAAACCGTACTACTCTGATCCTCAGGCAGGAGCATCCTCCTTAACTTGAGCTAACTAAACTAGCCCACAAGCTCAAACGACTCGCACCATAAACGATTCTTGGACCCGACTCGATCCCAATGTCCAAAATCATCCTAAATTAAGTCAAATTCTTCGCGCACATGGGCCATAGCTTCGACTATGCCCTCCAGCGATTCACTCGGCCCGCTCCGACACACATCTCGATTTTCCCTCTAAAATCAAAATTAAATAAAAATTAGCACGTGTATTACAATATTAAGTTTGTAGGAATTTACGAAATTTACTCATTTTCTTCTTCACTTTGAAAGCATTTATTTTAAGTGTTATTTGATGAACAACTTGTGCTTGAGCTTGTCCCGTTCTTGTCATAAATATACTATCTCTCACCAGGTCTGTGTGACTCACTCTTTTACTCTTCCTGTTTCAAATACTAGTCCTGATCTGTGTGCACGTCCTCCAGCCTAGAAGACACTTAGATCATTTTATTTAGCCCATCACACGTTCGTGTGGGCCTTTATGATGCGTACCTATGCTTTTGATGTATTTTTATACCTAGTTATGTAAACCTTTTTTATGCTACAGGCAACGATCTTGCTTCCATGCACAGTCTATCGCAGTGTTACTTACGTCACTATCTTATTCGTGGGTGCTGAGAATGCTTTGGATATTCACACTAGATTTGTTTTGTGTGTAGGAATGTCATAGCCACAATATCACGAATTGGAAGAACTAGGCACTATTAGTTACGATCAAGGGCGACCAAGCTGATTTCACTCGAACTTCATCTAAAATATTGTCAATAGTTTTCGGTAGCTTTTTAGTTGAAATCTGATCGACGATTAGTTCACTGAACTTCATTGGAACTCCTTCAATCATTAAGCTGCATGCCCCTCCTTCAATGTTCAACCAATGCTCTTATATATACAAACGTGAATACCTTCCAAAAGAGCTCTAGAATCTTTTAAGACTAACCTAAGAAAATAGCAACCATGAGAAACTTCATTATTTGTCGATAAGTAAACAAGAGAGCTAAAAAAGAGATTAAATATGTAAAAGTAAAAACCTTTTTAAGTATAATTAGGAATGATATAACAAACTACCTAGCTGCAAGCCTATAACAAGGTGCCAACTCACATTTGTTCACAAGCCAAAATATTGATTGATCAAAAAAATTTCTAGCTAGTGACAAAATTAGTATATATATGTGTCGATAAAATTTACTAGGACAAATTAAATTTATCACCAACATGGCGTGTTCCATCTCTTCAACTCCTTTGATCCCCTCAAAGCTTCATTTCTACATTGCTCTAATTGCTTTCAACATCTTCTTACCATTAATCTAAGTTCTTACCATGATCATCTCCACCTACAATATATATAAACGTGGCACACCCAGTTAACTCTAAATTCCAATTTCCGTAACCTCCACCTTGGAGTCACCCTAACTTGGGCGTCGGAGTGACTTTTGCAGGTCCCCCCCCTCCCTACTAGTGTTGAACCTGACATGGAGATACACCACACCAGTCCGAAAGACCCCGACTCTTAGGCAGGAACATCTGGCGGCAATCGTGGGGCTGAGAAAGGCTTACCACCCCCATAAATGGCTGGAATCTCTAGTCAAGCGACTACGTCCGCATATCAACGGCCACGACCCGATGGCGGCGATCGGTTGCAACCTGGAAACGCTGAAACAATGATGAGCGATGCTTCGGTACCGGCCCATCCCCCTCTTGAAGATCCCCGCTTCCTGGTGACGTGGATGTTGAAATCCGACAACTCAGAGCCCAAGACAAGATGCCAACCACGATTGCAACCCACAACCTGGAAACAACACCTAGCAGAGAAAAAGGAAGCCTGATCCGTCGTGAACCCACCAACTCTCCTCCCCGGGACTAAAATAGAGACCCCTATACATAGAAGGCCGAAGTTGTTCCCGCTGTTGACGCGAGGCCGTAAGTCGACCACATCATGACAACCCGCCTTCCACTGAGAAGCGAGTTGCCCAACACTCTATCGTCATACACCGGTACGGGTGACCCCACCCTACACCTGACAACATTCTAGACCACAATTCTCTATAACGGAGCAACCGACTCCACACTCTACCAAGCCATGTTGTTCAAATACCCACACTGTAAGGGGGGGTGAATAGTATTGGGTTAATTTTACGTTCAATTCGATTTCTTTTAATTCAATTCCAAATGCAACCAAAACTAAATGCTACTAAATGAGATGTTTTGACAAATATGATTAGCAAGTAATAGAAATCAAACAAGGCAATACAAACTCAAATAATTATAGTGGTTCGGCCAACCTCCTACTCCACTACCTTGGCTCCACACCAAGGATTTCTAACCAACTACTTTATAGATAATGTGTTTCCCTTCGAATACAACCGAGAACTCGCTTCTCAACCCTTTGAGAATGCCACAAAACCTATTCACCTAGACAGAAGATAAGTCTATAAAGGAAACCCTAAGGTGTTTAACCTAGCACACCTAGCAAGCTAACAAAAAGAATCGAGTTTAATAACAAGTAAAACAACAACAAAAGGAGCTAAAGATTAAAATTACACAAATGAATTAGTTTCATGTTTGTTATCATGAAAATAGAGACTGAAGCCTAGGGGCAACCCTTGGGCCAACAATCTCCGCCTTTTTGATGACGACAAACAAAACATGAAATTTATCAATTTTAAGTATACATTTGTGAGTTCTTTGGTAAGCCAAATAGAATACTAACATGAAATTAACATATTCTCCCCCTATCAACATGCATATCAAACTTATAACTCCCCATATCTATATGTATCATTAAAGCAAAATGTGACCAAGTCTTTTCTCCCCATTTTGACATCAATCAAAAAGGGCGAGAACCAAGGTACTATCAATGAGTTTCATCAAGAAAATCGAGAAAACCATAAAACCACGTATCATCGGCCACTATAGTCCTTCCTACCAACGTAAGCCTATAAAAGGCAAACATCGATAAGTCGCGAAGCCCCACTACAAGGCATTACATAAGTGTGATGATACAATATAAAAATCATTTTTTTCAAAAGGCATGCAAATTTTGAAAACTTAAGCATATGGCAAATTACAAATCCCTAATTCCATCCTTAAGTTTGTAAAGTTCTCTCCATTCAAGGGTTTTGTAAATATGTCTGCAAGTTGTTTATCGGTGGATACAGATTCTATAGATATATTACCCTTAGCTACATTGTCTCTAAGAAAATGATGCCTTAGATCAATATGTTTAGTCCTAGAGTGTAAAACCCAATTTTTGGTTAAGTTAATGGCACTAGTGTTATCACAATGTATAGGTATGCATGAATAACTAAGTCTATAATCTAAAAGGGTTTGCTCCATCCAAAGGACTTGTGCACAACAACTAGCCGCGGCGATGTACTCTGCTTCGGTAGTTGAAAGTGCAATTGTAATATCCTAGATATTTTAAATATATTTTTCCTCCTATGGTTTATGTTTGCTAGCCTAGCGGACTAGTCCGAGGTCGAGCCGAGTCGACTCATGGTTCGGAGCGAGCTTACGAGCTCAAGTAAGTAAGAATATGTATATGAAAAAAAATTTGCCGATAAATTTATTTAATTTCATGTTGTGTGCATGATTGTTTAATTATGTTGCATGTGCATTGTGTTTATATTTATTTATGGGATTAATTTGAGAGTAATTAAGTTAATGTAAGTTAGCGGGTTCGGGTTCGGCTTGTGGCGGATACGGGTTGGATAAAGGATTTAGAAGGGTTAGGGTTGAGGAGGGAGTATAAAGCCCCTCCCCTTGGCTTGTGGCTCCCTATTTGGAGCCGCACAAGCCAATTTAAGAGAGGAGTAGCCGCCAGCCACCCCTCTCTCCTCTTCTTCTTCCTTGGAGCCGCCACCCTTGAGACAGCCGCCGAGCCCCTCTCTTTCCCCTCTCTTCCTCTCTCTCTTTTCCCCTCTCCTTGGAGCCAAGCCGACGGCTTGGGTGGAACCGCCACCCTTCTTGTAGAGGAGCCGCCGCCCCTTGAGGCCGGATTCGGAGGCTGCCGATTTAGAGTTACTCGTATTCCCTCTTCCTAGATCAAGGTGAGTGGTTTTACTCTTGTTCTTGGAGGCTTCATGTTCTTGATTTGTTTCCGACGATTCCTCGAATTCTCGATGTTCTTTTTGTATGCCGTGTTTGAGGAGGCTCTAAACCTTCCCCTTTGGGGTTCGGCAGCCCTAGGATGTTGCTAGGGGTGCTCGGCCAAGGGTGGAGCAAGGGTGCCCTCAAGGTGTTCGATGAAATGCCTAAGTGAGGGATCTTGATTATCTTGTAGTGTATATCTCAAATTGATTATTAAAATAAGTTCTTATATGTTCAAGCATGCTTAGTATTTAATCTGTGACTTTTGGAGAAAATCATGTTTTGTAAAATTAGGATATTGATGTTGATGCCATGAAGGTTTTTGCAAGATGGTTTCTTGATTTAAATGCTTGATCTTAAAGGTTGTTCTTGATTAACGATGATGGTAGTGCTTGATAATCTTGTTTAAAAATATGGTTTTTGTGAGAATTTTCTAAATATTATATTTCTGATATGTTGGTGAATCAAGGATTTAATTTTATGTGAATTTTCGGATTTATTTTCATGATATGCTGAAAATTTATGTGAATTTTCGGATTTAATTCAGTGTTGCTGGAATTTTATGGTGAGATGATGAATCTGTGCTATTTTTGTAATGCTTGCTATGGTGTTTGTATTTATCTGAACATAGTCATGTAACCTATCATTTCTACCAGAAAACATAGTTTGGAAATATAGGACACACTCTGAAGACCAGATTCGGAATAGATACATCAGTTTCGATCAGAACAGTAAGCTAAAACAAAATCCTAAAACAAAACCCTAAATGTGTTGAACTAAATTTTAATTGCATAATTAAAATTGGGAAAAAGGGTCAGCATAATCTGTTATGAATCAACATGAGAAGTTTAAGTATGAAATAAAACCACACGGGTTTATGACATTATGGGTCTAGGAGTTGGGGTCGGGTATTGGAGTGCTGAGACACTTTCCAATAGGTGCACCAATGAGACACTTGTAGGAAATACTTGAATGGCAGAGAGGCTTGTTAATGAGCCGGATTGCGGGCTAAGCTCGGGAGGTTGGATGACAAATTCCCAACCTGCAGAACAAGTTCGGAGGGTCTTTCTCGATTGTTCTGGTTTAGTCTCGTGGGATAAGTTCTAAGGGCCTACCCAATTATCGCTGAGGTGCTTTTAAGGAATAATTTCGGAGGGCCTTTCCCGATTATTCCTGTGATATCTTTTAAGAGTAAGTTCGTAGGTCCTACCCAATTACTCTTATGATATCTTAAACATGCATGTTCGGATGGGCGAATCCCGATTGTCCCTACGTGTCGTGGAGCAAGTTCGGAGGGCCTTTCCTGATTGCTCCCGATTTTATTTATACTAGGATAAGTTCGGAGGGCTTTCCGATTATCCTAGTATGTGTTGTTTACCTTAGGGCATGGTAAGCTTAGGCTTGTTGTTCTTCTAGGTGGTGGCCAGATGGCCTGTTAGCAAGTCACTCCCTTGTGACATTTTCCTACTTGAGTCAGGAGTTTTACCTTGTGCATCTTATCTGTGATGTTTGAATTTTTTTGTGAGGGTTGGTAGAACCGCTCACTGAGTTCTTTGAACTCACCCGTTGTCGTTGTTTTGTTTTATAGAGCCTGACCAGTGAGGTGGGCTGGAGCACTTGGCGCAGTTGGAGGGCAGAGGAGCCATATGATCTCATATCAGTCGTAGTTAGGGTCGTAGTCAAGTCTGTACTAGTTTGTCATGCACTTTTGTTTTGGTATTTGGAGTTGTAGTCCCATGGGGACATTCATGTTTTATTCAGACTTTAGCTATTTATGTGGGCTGGAGCACTGTTGCTCTTCGATTTATGTATTGCCACACTTAAGCTATTTATTAAAAACTTTGATGTTATGAAATAAAAATTTGTTTTGGTTCTTTTTATTAATAAAAGCTATTGTTTATTCCACTATTTTTATGAGTTAGCATGTGCATGGGTTAGGTTGCGGGGTATAGGCACGTATAGCCTGGCCGGTCACGTGACCCTGAACTTGGGGCATGACAGCAACCGAGTTTTGTTTCTTGGGAAACCAAGAAACAAGACTCATCCCTAGCAATTGACAACACCCACTAGTGTTTTTTTATCTACTTTAAATCCGGCAAAATCCGCATCCGAAAAACCAATTAAATCAAAAGATGCATCACATGGATACCATAATCCTAATTCAACCGTGCCTTTCAAATATCTCAATATCCGTTTGATCGCACTTAAATCAGACATGTTAGGACATGATTCAAACCTAGCACATGCACATACACTAAACATGATATCGGGTCTATTCGCGGTTAAGTAAATGAGACTACCAATCATACCTCGAAATCACTTTTCATCTACCTTTACACTGTCTTCATCTTTATCAAAATTGATAGATGTGCTCATTGGTGTAGAAGCTATCTTGGCTTCATTCATCCCAAATCTCTTAATGAGCTCCTATGTGTACTTGGCTTGATTTATGAAGATCCCTTTGTTGGTTTGCTTGATTTGGAGTCCAAGCATGAAGGAGAGTTCTCCCATCATGCTCATCTCAAACTCCTATTGCATGCATTTTGCAAACCACTCACAAAGTAATTCATTAGTAGCATCAAATATTAATGTCATCCACATATATTTGCACAAGTAAAATATCATTTGCATCATTTTTAATGAAAAGAGATACATCGGCTTTCCCAACGCTAAAATCTTGTTCAATTAAAAAGTTGGAAAACCTTTCATACCAAGCCCTAGGGGCTTGTTTTAAACCATATAAAGCCTTTTTAAGTTTAAAATCATTATTTGGAAATTCAAAATTTTCAAAACTGGGGGGGTTGTTCAACATAAACTTCATCATCAATAAAACCATTCGAAAATGTTTAAAACCCCAAGTTCAGGGTCACTAACCATTTGAAAAAGTTTAAAAACTTTGAAACTTGCATAAGCTAAAAGCATGCTAATTGCTTCTAATCTAGCTATGGGAGCATAAGTTTCATTATAATTTATTCCTTGCTCTTGATTATACCCTTGGGCCACTAACCTAGCTTTGTTTCTAATGACTAAACCATCTTTATCTAATTTGTTTCTATAGACCCATTTAGTTCCAATTACGGATTGTTCACTAGGTTTAGGTACTAAATCCCAAACATCATTCCTTACAAATTGATTTAGTTCCTCTTCCATGGCAATCACCAAAAACTCATCTTCTACGGCTTCCTTAATATTTTTAGGCTCTACTAGCTTGAGATATGAAAGCTATATATTGACAAATATTTTTTAGTTTAGAATGAGTTACCACTCCCGTTGATGGTTCTCCAATGACTTGATCAACTGGATGATCTCTTATCAACCGTTATCCTTTAGGGAAAGGTGGTAGAGCTTCCTCTTTTTCTTCTCCAACTTGAGGTAAAGATGAGGATGAAGGATCTTCAAGATGTGTTTCCTCATTGTTTTCATCTTCAACCTCCTTGTCATGAAATGTCAATTCCTCAAGTTCCTCACCTACATTCATAATCTTAACATTTCTAGAAGGATCATTAGTTTCATCAAAAGTAATACAACTATTAGAGTAACCTAGGAAAATACCCTCATCGGATTTAGAATCAAATTTTTCTAAATTCTTCTTAGTGTTTAAGATAAAGTATTTGCATCCAAAAACTTTAAAATATCCCATGCTTGAGATTCTATCATATCAAAGCTCAAAAGGTGTTTTCTTAATTATAGGTCTTAATTAAACACGATTACGCGCATAACAAGAAGTATTTATGGGCTTCGGCCCAAAAATATTTAGGCAAATTATTTTCACAAAGCATGGTCCTAGCCATTTCTTGTAGCGTTCTATTATTCCGCCGAACCACCCCATTTTGTAGAGGGGTTCTAGGGAAAGAAAAGGTACGCTCAATACCCATTTCACCCCAAAATTTGGAAAACTTTTTATTTTTAAATTCACCTCCATTCGCACTTCTAATTTCCAAAATTGAAATTCCTTTTTTCATTTATAACTCTCCTAGCAAATCTTTTAAATCAAAAGTTTCATTTTTCTTAGCTAGGAAGAAAACCCATGTAAATCTCAAAAAATCATCAACCAAAACATAGCAATACAACTTACCATCTAGACTAGCAACATCACAAGGACAAAAAAGATTCATGTGCACAAGTTCAAGTGTTATAGATGTGGCGACTTGATTAATGCTATGAAATGAGGACTTAACTTGTTTTCCATATTGACATGCATCACAAAGTTTGTCTTTTTAAAATTTTATCTTCGGTATTCCTTTAACTAAGTCCTTTTTAGTTATTTCTTGGATGAGGCTCATGCTAGCATGTCCTAGCCTTCTATGCCACAATCAAGAATCATTTTCCATGGCAACTAAGCATATATCTAACATGAGGATTAGACAAAACATTTAACACTAGTGTGTATACATTTTCTTGCCTATTTCCAATAAATACAATATCATTAGATGGTGCACTTCTAATGATACATTTAGATGCTTCAAAAATAACTACATATCCATTATCACATAATTGAGATATGCTAATCAAGTCATGCTTCAAACCATCAACTAATAAAATATTTTTAATGCATGGGTAGCGAAGTCACATATATCTCCAATGCCAACAATCTTACCTTTGGCATTGTCTCCAAAAGTCACATGTCCACCATCCTTAATTGATAGAGTTGCAAATAGATTGATATCACCCGTCATGTGCTTTGAGCAACCGCTATCCAATATCCATGTGCGTCTATTTGCTTGAGGATGGTTCTCCGTCTACAAAAGGATAAGATTCAACTTTAGGTACCCAAATCTTCTTGGGTCCTTGATTGTTAGTCATCTTAGGAACCCAAGTGAATCTAGCATGGGGGTTCCTCTAAAGTGCACAATCTCTAGCCAAATGGCCAAAAATACCACATGAAAAACAACTTCCATTAAATTTTCTTGTGCTATGTGTGTGAGAATGGAAGTGTGCATGAGCATGATTGTTTGTGGTTTTTCTAGCATTTACAACCTTAGGCAAGACATTTTGTAAGGTTGTCATTTTTTCATTTAGCAAGCATAATTCTTTTTTTAAGTTAAGCATGCTATCATTTAATTGCTCTACTTGATCACTCAAGAACTTGTTCTCATTTTCTAACTTTTTATCATCATTTTCTAAACTTTCTTTAACAATCTCAAAGGCATGATTTTCTTCCTCAAGGCTATCTACTTCTAAAGATTTCTATTGGCGTTGAATTCATCATGCATTTGATCAAGTTCATTTTCTAGTTCTTCTCGTGCAAATGAAAGCTCGCCCGAAGTAAATTTTACCTCGTTGTCATTTGCCATGAGGCAAAGATTTGCCTTCTCACTTTGGACTCTTCTTCACTTGAAGAAGATTCGCTCTCATCCCAAGAAGCCATCATTAACTTCTTCTTCTTCTTCTTGTACTTGTCTTTCTTGTGGGGGTTGGAGGTAGAGGCCATCTTGAGAAGTGGGCAATCCTTCTTTAGGTGCCTGGTCTTCAATGTGCCCAAATCCTTGGCTTCCATGATTGCAATCACTTTTGGCTCCCAAGCTTTTGGAAGGGAACGGATGAGCTTCCTTACCTTCTCCTCTTCCTTTATGTCTCTACCAAGGTTAGTTAAGCCATTTGTAATATTTTGAAATCTAGCATACATGGCATCAATTGATTCATGCAATAACATTTTAAACATTTCATAATCATGCATGAGGAGGTTTATCTTAGATACCTTAACTTGTGAAGAGCCTTCATGTGTGTTCTGTAGGACACTCCAAAGTTCATAGGCCGACTTACAAGTAGAAATCCTATTACACTCATTAATAGATAGGCCATAATATAGAGCATTGATGGTCTTAGCATTTGTATTAAAGAGTCTAATTTCTTTCGGGTTCCACTCATCCATATTCATAGTTGGTTGCTTATACTCTACTTGGATTATCCTCCATACATCCATGCCTACTGATTGAAGGAAGCTATTCATGCGTATCTTTCAATAGGCATAGTTGCTTCCTTCGAATAGTGGTGGAGTATGAGTAGAGAACCCTTGAGCTAGTTGGATATTGCTAGACATTCTAAAGTGTAGGGTAGATGGTTAAATGTAATCCTACAACCTTGCTCTAATACCAAATGAATACCAAATGTAGTTCAAATACCCACACTATAAGGGGGGTTGAATATGTTGGATAGGAATCGAAAATGCACCGAAAATAGCAATTTAAAAAATTCAAGCTATCCCGAAAACAACGATCTACTTTAGCAATCTTTAACGAATTCAATCTACGAGTAGAAGGAGAAGATATACCTTATACCGCGGATGGTATGGTTGTTCCTATTCCTATTTCATGATGCATGCGCGCTCGTCCCTCAAGTAAACACCGGGACTCTTTGTCGCTCAACGGAGAGGCAATCTCAACCCTGAAATGCACCAAGGTGAAGCCGGCCCTTCCACCAAGAACTGAGCACCAAAAGGGAGGAAAAGGGGATGAGAAAATAACGGAACGAGAAGGTAGATGAAGGATTACCTCACTGTCCTTCATGGACTCCTGCAAGAAGGTGAAGTTGGCAGCACACCCAAGAAGAAAACACCTTCGATTTGGCTTCGCAAAATCGAGGATGAAGGATCTTGATGGCCGGCCACCCATGGAGATGAAGAGGAGTTCATGGGAGCCTTTCTCCTCAAGAAGCCTCTCAAAAATCCAAACCTTAATCTTCTCCAAGTTGAATAACCAATTTGCTTAACCCACTTGAAGGAGGTTAGGCCACCTATTCAGTGGAGATCGAATCTGCTACTGTGGCAATCAGTTTAATCTACATCAATGTCTTTCAGTCATCACATCTTTCCAACGACGAGGTGATACTACCTTTTAAGAAAAGCAATAATCTTCACGGGATCTTAGTTCCTTAACTTTGAGCAATAGTCCTAATATTGTCCTACAATACCGGTGCTGAACTGGTGGCCTCATGAATAACTCCTACTAAATAATAAACTCCTTCATTCGATACTATCCTAAGCTGCAGACTAAGTCGCAAAGCACAAGCCTTAGTCACCTTACCGATTACGGTACCCAGCTAGGAACACTTCCCTACTTACTACACCATCATTTAAAGGTATCCTCATACCATCATATGGTTTCATTGTCGTATAGAGCACCTCTCGTCCTTCTCAAGTGCCCGAGAGAGTTCTCTATTTGCTTGAAGTCTGCTAGATACCTCTTTGGTATAAGCAATATCAAGCTAAGTGCCAAGCATTGCATGATGGATCCCACTGCCGAAGCATAATGGATCTAATGTCAATGACTGGCATTATAATCTCTTTTACTGCAATCACTGTTAGGCAAGTAATCTCTTTTACTGCCTTCGATGCTAAAACTCTTTTAGCACTATATCAACAAACATTGGTTGGGGTAAACTAGGCATCCTTTCAGACCTATCCATACAGATCCTAATGTCAAGCATACAGGAGGCCTTTCCCATATGTACCATAGAGAATCAGTATGGGAAATAACTGGAGCGTGAGAACGCTTTTCCCACAAGTATGTCATACAATATTACTACACTCCCACTAAACACCTTGTATACGCAAGGTTCATCCACATTTTTGATAAATCAAAACCCTTTTGACTCTCTCATCAAAATAGATGTTTCAACTCTTCGATGCTAGCTGTAGTCCATAAATGGACCTCTGCAGCTCGCATACCTTACTCGGTCCAATAGAAGATACGAACTCCTCTGGCCATGTCATAAAGATTTCTTCATAATGGAAGAACGCAGTCTAGACACCCACTAGCCAGATCATGTATTCATAGTACGCACTGATGGCTAGCAATATCTTGATGTATTTAAGCGTTGCAACTGGTGAGAATGTCTTATTGCAAACAACCTATTGTCTGGGTTAGATTTCATAAGTCAGTATGGTCTTATAGGTCCACACCTTGCCAGTTGCTCATATCTTTCCTAAAGATCCACCTGCACCCTATAGGAGTCATCCTTTTCAAGTCGGTCAACCAAAGTCTGCACTTGGTTTAAGTCTAGTTTGGATTTGCATAATGCCATTGCATGGTGTCAACACATTTGACCATTAAGAGATCGTGGATTGCCTGAATCTAGGTAATACCCTATGGCTAGATATAATCACTTAGGTAGTTTACGTAGTCTCCTATAAGAGTGAAGGGAAGTAATAATTACATGGATTGGTTTAGCTTGTGAACTTTCCACTAGTTGTTGCGAATTTATTCATGGTTGCTGAACTTCACCAAGGTCAACACATCTTCCACTCCCACTTTCCTGACAAAACTCCTTTTGTTCAGTTGAGAGAACTTGATACCCAAAACACTTTTAAGGGTATTCCTCAAAATTTTGCACCTGGTCTTGTTTGTCATACGCTAGGCAACCCTAAATCACGAGATGTCTCAGACTCGGTTTCTTGCCATTTCATATCTTATATGGTGTATTACAGATAAACAAAATTGTGGCCACTACAATAGCTTATCCTCTAAAAAGAGATTGGAAACAAAGTATGGATCACATCGTATCCATTAAGGTGTGATTCCTCCTTTCAGACACACCATTGTGTCATGAGGGGTCCATACAGACACAATCTTATTGTCTTCGAGATAATTCACAAACTTAGTGGATAAGTATTCTCTGCCTCAATCCAATTGAAGGCCTATAATACATTTTCCAATATGTTTCTTTAACTTCACCTTCGTACGCCTTTAACGATTCAAAGGCCTATAATACATTTTCCAATTGTGCCAAAATAGGTGGATGTACCCGTGCCTAATCATATCGTAGAAGTATCCTTTTTTGCCTTGAGTTGTTATCGGCCTGCATACACATATATAGGCCAACTCTAATCAACTCAGCGAGCCTTTCGCCAGGTCTGGTGAATAGAGACTAGATTAGAATCTCCTTCAGACACACTTCTCAAGTTCTGACTGTGATTCATAATCGCCCAAAGTCATAAAAGCCATAAGTAGGTGAGGTTAATTTTATCTATTTGTGTGTTCGTTCAAAATTATTTATCAATAACTTCAAAAACCATTAAACCAATTTAAATTGGTCCAGTCGCATGTAACTCATCAGAATGGTACTTGTGGCAACTATTGCCTATTAAAGAACTTTTCACAACCATGTTCAAAGAATAAAGGAAAAGGACGTTCTTTTATTAACACTGGAACAAATCAATATCAACGGTCTTGTCGAAGAGATGACTTATAGAATAGGTTCCTACAGCTAAGGCTACAACTCTTGCGCCATTGCCTACCCGAAGGTTGTAGTTGCCTTTTGTCTAGTCTTCTACTTTTTCTTTTATCCCGCAACATCTTGCAGATGAAGATTGGTTTCAAATACTCGGTAGAGATAATGACAAAGTATTCTTATAATGTACGCATCTAAAGCGACGGTTTTAAAAACCATCTTAAGTTTCATCACTACAAAATACTACTTGCAGTTGCGCTTCCAGTGGCCATCTTTACCATAATGGTAGTAGGTGCCATTAGGAACAACTTTCCTTTTCTTCTTGATATTAATCAAAGGTTTCACAGCTTTGTTTTTCACTCCGTTCTTAACATAGTGTAACTTTGCCTCAAAGGCATCTCCTACTAATGAGATTGTGTCCTTATCCTTCATAAGGTGGGACTCAGTAGTCTTCAGGAAGCGAGTCGACTTCTTTGTTTATGTGGAAGTTATCATCAAACTGTGAAAACCAATCTGAGAGGGATTGGAACGCTAAGTCCTGACTTAGCCCCTTAGCAATGCTTACGCCTAATTTCTCTAACCTCTAAATCAAATCAATTAGTTAGAGGACATGGGTTTCAACAGGGGTCCCTCCCATCATCATGGCATGGATGAGTTGTTTTGACAGCTCAAACCTAGCAGTCCAGCTCTCTTCACCATACAACTCCTTAAGGTGAGAGAGGATGGCCCTAGCGTCCATCTTTTCATGTTGTCGCTGCAACACATCGGACATAGAGGCGAGTATAATGCACTGAACAGTAGTGCTGTCATCTTGCCACTTCTTGTAAGTGGCTCTCACTTCCTCGGTAACCCTTTGGAGAGAGGGTATTCGGTGGCCTGTTATCAAGAATATAGGAAAGTCTCTCATGGGTGAAGACAATCCTCAGGTTTCGCAACTAATCAATGTAATTTTGTTCAGTTAATTTATTAGCATCAAGAATGCAACACAACGATGGTGAAGATGACATGTTAAATATGCTACAATGAAAAGAAAAGACATAAATGAGTAGATATGTTACATGAATGATTATTAAGGTCTTTCGATTAATCATCGCTCCCACTAATTTTTGTTGGGAAGCGGGAAGTGGGAAGACCTCGTTGATAGACCTCCATAGGGGAAGATGGAACCTCACTTCTCCTACTCGGGTCTCGCATTTAACACGATAAACCCCAATAGGTCCATGGGTAGGTAGCTCTTTACCGATCACATTGTTATGCGACTTCCATCAAGTTTTGCCTCTAGGGTTAGCAGGGCCTTATGTTTTCACAACAAACCAAGCAGCCCTAGTTGAGTCGGAACCATCGTTCGTATGCCCTAGCAAGAAAACAGCCACCCTTCAGTGTAGCTCGACAAGGTAAGTCATGATCAAGCTGGTAGTAGAGACACAAGAGGGATATGTGTCATATGAGGTGCAACATGTCTATTAGCACAAAAGACCTTGTGTTTCACAAAAATCCATTGTGACAATAGACACACTTGTATCACATAACGATGGAAGGCGTGATCGATATTCTTTATATCTTAGCCATTCGGACTCAATATTATTTGAGGGTTTCTTCATGCAATTATAATTATCTAAGCTATCAACAATTGAAGCAAAGGCAATAAATAAAAGCATAAAGTAAATAAGCATGACTATGGATGTTCTAAGGGTTGCACTCGAGCCACCGGGAAAACCAAGGCCATCATCCTAGCGTTTTTAAGGAGCTCCGTCTCGCCAAGGGGCTGCCCAAAACCATCTAGTAGGTTGCCGGTTCCATCAGTGCCTTCCCGGGGTTCTAGTCGTCATCAACATGGCGCCGGACACCTCCTCTCCGCGCGCGCACCAAAACGGGGCAGCTAGCGTGCTCATCGCGAATCTGCCCCTAAACATCTAATTTTACAAAACTAAAAGAAAAAGACCCAAAACAACCCTTGGGGAAAGGTTTAAGGAGAGGGAGAAGAAGAATACAATCAGAATTCTCAAGAGGAAGGTAGGGGTACGCATGCCCTATTTAAAAGTTATAATGCTGAAATTTCATAAATTTACAAGCAATCAACACAACCAAATTTTACACACAGTCACATGCACATAGGGCTCATCCATAATCATCCTTTCATGCATATTAACAATTAAGAAAAGGAAAGGAAAAAACATAATTCAAAAACATGCTAATCAGGTTACGTTTTCACCCAAAATGGTCCAAACAACACATGTTGAAAATTTCGGTTTATGGGGCTGTTCTACCATGAACCCAAGGGGCTCTTGAGTTCGAAATCTGTCCAAGACAAGTTTGGACAGTAGGCTATCACCCTGATTCATCGCATGAACCATGGAGCCAAGAGAACGACTCAAGAACCCCCAAAAACAAAAACTGTGCAGCATGACATTTAGGGAGTGAATGGTTCGTAAACGCAAGAATAACGCGCAATACTAATTCCGAAAAAATATGTGGCTCTGATACAATAAAAGATGTAGCAGAAATAGCAACTTAAAAAATTCAAACTATCCCAAAAATAACGATCTACTTTAGTAATCTTTAAGGAATTCAATCTATAGTAGAAGGAGAACATATTCCTTATACCGCGGATGGTATGGCTAGAGGTAGCAAAATAGGCCGGCCCGCTAACTCCGTGGGTCAGAAATTTCCGGCTCGGCCTGGTCCGCGAGCTTATTTATCAACTAAAAATTTGGTAAAAACTAGTAAAAAAACAATTTAAAATATTTGAGAGACTAAATAAGCACCAAATATGACATTTCACATGAAAAGCTCCATGGATTAACTTCACCTTCAATTTTAAAATACTAAACAAGCACTAAACTAGATATGAAATTAATTTTTTTAATACTTAGCAAGCTGAACGGGCCGGGCCGGCCTGATAAGAGTCGGCTCGCGTCAGCCCTCAATGTTATCGTGCCAGCCTGGCTCGGCCCAATAAGCTTATCGGACTGAATTTTCTAGCCCGGCCTATAGTTATCATGTCGTGTTGTCGTACCATGCCCATTTTTGCCACCCCTAGGTATGGTTGCTCCTATCCCTATTTCAATACTCAAATGCACACGTTTTCCAAGAAAAGTTCACACCAAGTTCCTCGCAAGAAAGGGCATCGAACACCGGGACTCGTTGTGGCTCAACGGAGAGGCAATCTCAACCCCTATATGCACCAAGGTGAAGCCAACCCTTCCACCAAGAACCGAGCACCAAAAGGAAGGAAAAGGGAATGAGAAAACAATGGAACGAGAAGGTAGATGAATGATTACCTCGTTGTCCTTCATGGACTCCTCCAAGAAGGTGAAGTTCGCAACACACCCAAGAAGAAAACACCTTTGATTTGGCTTCGCAAAACAGAGGATGGAGGATCTTGATGGTCGGCCACCCATGGAGGTGAAGATGAGTTCATGGGAGCCTTTCTCTTCAAGATGCCTCTCAAGAATCCAAACCTTAATTTTCTCCAAGATGAATAACCAATTTGCTTAACCCACTAGAAGGAGGTTGGGCCACCTATTTATAGAGGGCATGGGCGGCTACATGATTAGATCCGCCCCCCTCAAATATCTCTCATTGGAATTCAAAATTTCGGGGTTTGCCACCAATGCAATGATTTATATTTAATGGATTTATAATTAATTTGAAATTAATTAAATCCAAATAAATATAAACTTTAATTTATCTCCATAAATTAAGAGTATTAACATGAATGATAATTATCTAAATAGACCAATCCCCTAAACAATAGGAAAGAGGTTTATTTTAAATAATTTAATTCCTATTAATTAATAGATTTATGATTTATCCTCATAAATTATATATCTATTAAATTTATGATTTATCTCCATAAATCAAATTCCTATTAATTAGGATTTATCCAAATAAATTAGAAATCTGCTAAGTCCAAGGTCTAAAGTGAAGACTGCACCTGGAACTGCTTCCGCCACCACATCTACTATTGAGAAAGAGATTTTGGATGAGCTATTTTCTACAAGAGAGACTATGACCAAGTTTCAACAGCATGTAATCACAATTGAGAAAAAAGTTATAGAGTACTTTACTCCAACTTCTACAAGACCTGCATCCCCTTATTCTGGAAGTTTCACTATTCATCTGAATGTTCTGACTGAAGTTTACACTATCTTGATTTACTCCTTTGGCTTATTGTGCCAAAAAGTGGGAGAACAAGCAGTTACAACTCTATAGTTTTAACTGCTATTTGACTGTGGTTGTGATACTTTTATGTGGTGATGATACTTTTTACTATTCTGGTTATGATACTTGAGACTATGGTTCTGAAACTATTGTATATTTGATACTCTGGATGATCTGCTGGGTGTAATATTTTTTTCTATGTGATCATGCGACTATGGCTGACTATGTGGTTTTTTTTGTGGTCTAAACAAATGACGATGACTGATGGATACTTTCTGTTAACTGTTGAATTATCTTTTTAACAGTTATTATATTTAAGTTGAAACTTTCTTCTGTCATCCATTTTTTTTGTGATTTGATTAGTTTGGCTTTTTGCCAAATAAACCAAAGGGAGATAATGTTAGTGTTTGGCTTTTTCTATGTTGGCTATATTTGGCAAAAGAAGCTTTTTGGTGATTTCTTAGTTTTTGCACAGTCTCAACAAGTGAGAAGCTCTACTTATATATTGACAATCTCAACTGTGTTAGGACAATTTCAACTGCTCCTTCTATTACTGGCTTTCTGCAGAGGATGGCAGTTCCAACTATGGAGCGACAGTTTTCAACTGGCTACAATTTATGGTATTATGGATAGTTTTCTATGTGAATATGATGGTTGATGAACTTCTGGTTTAATGATGAGTCTTTTGATTTTTCTGGTCATTTAATCATCATTTATGACTTGTGTTCAGTTGAGTTTTGAAGAGTTCTCTATTCTTTATTTCCGGACGTTACTGTTTACTTAAATGATCATATACTTATGTTGAATGTTTCAATCTGAGGACTGTGAAGAGGAGAGTGATTGAAGTCAGCATTTATTCAGATCATTCAGTTCTCACATATAAAAACTTGTGCATGGATTTGTTGTCGATAACTCCATTGTGCCATTACTCTGTTGCCAGTTTTATAGGAGATGAGTCTGCTTAGTGGGCTGCTAACTCATTACAACACAAGGATTGTGTGGAAGACAAGACTCTGTGGCTGGGATGTCATAAAGAGGCAAGTCGGTATGTACTTGTAATAGCAATAAGTTTTGTTATTTTCAATTCACTATAGTACTAGTAGCTAGATTTCGAAGAGTGTAATCCCAGAGCTAGAAGTTGTACTTTTTAAAAGTGGATTGGGCATCTGTCCGGTGAGTGCCGCGCAGATTAGGTGACATGTTTGGTTACCGAACTGTGTAAACAAATACTTGTGTTTGCGTATGTTTTATTTTGGTTCTTACTTTGCTACTTAAGGTAGTTGTTATAGCAATTGCAACTTCCTATGCAACTATCATTTACAGAAGTTCACTAAGAGACCTTAGTTAGGAAGAATCTCTCAGGTTATTGAAAGAAATATGAGGCAACTTTTCATCATATGCTGCATCTATATTTTATATATATTAGATTGTGATGAACCCCATGAACTCGGGCAATTGATTCCAAGGCTATGATGAGATCATGCCAGTCAGACTTAGGAATCCAGATACCCCTATTCTAAATGTTCCCAATCGTTGAATGACCAATTAGGGGATTGTTGATTTCGGATAGACTGTTGCACTTGGTACATGCCTTATACGATAAGGAGTAGCTGATCTCATAGTTACCTATGAGCCGTCATTTAATGTACAAGTGCAGGTGCTCATTACGGAATGAGTTCACTGAATGGACCTATACGAGGAAAACACAGATTGGAATCCATACATGAGTGTCGATAGGATGTTCCTCAAGTGATAGTAGGTGCAAGCAGTCCATGGACGTAAGGTTGTCATTCTTACCTTGTGAGTGTCGACCCATTGATTTAGACTTATCCTTACGTGGCCTTCAGTGACATGTGTCGGATACCTCTGGGCATGGGAAAGCACCCATGGAGTTATGTGAGTAACAAATATGGAATTAGTTACTTCTAGTAAGAGGAGATAATGTCCTATGTGTCCCTGCAAGTGTCGGCTGTGGAATCTCTGGCCAGAGTAGATATGAATGTCGAAAAAAGGTTTTCTAAGATGTCATTATTGAGATGATGACCTGGCAGGCAAAATACATATGAATCGGTATTAAAGTTTGACACTTTCTTCATACCCTAGCCGTATTCGGGATATTATAACTGAAGGACTTAGTTGCATAGTAACTAATCACCGAAGGGCGTTTGATCCCTGTAGATTGAACCTTACATTATCCGGGTAGTCAAGACACGTTGCTAGACGTCAATCTTGACTTGTGAGTAGAGTTTCTCACGACCACACTAAAGGGGTTTAGTGGTGGCTCGTAAGATTTGAATAGAAGTCATTCTATCGGATCTGACTCTCCATTATGCACAACTCACTGTTGGCTTAGTGTGGGGCCCAATTGGTCACACACAACAGACTAACCTCGTAACGGACCTTATGAGATAAAGTCTAAATGCGGCCATATATGTCTACTAGCATGGACATGCTGCAACTCGATCACGTATGTCGTTTACAAACATGATAGGAAAGTTGTTTCCTATAGAAATGAATGTGCGAGTAAGGAGTTCCTCAATAACCCTAATATGTAGGGCATCCCTAAATTGTAGGGATTGATACATGATAATATTTCATGTAGTTGATTAAATTTAATTATGAATTAAATATTTAATTAAACTACTTGACCGGGAATATATTTAATTATGAATTAAATAAAATTTGATTTTGAATCAAATATACATGGTGGGAAAATTTCTAACCGATTAATTGGGAATTAATTTATTGGGATAAATCCTAATTAATAAGAATTTGATTTATGAAGAAAAATCAAAAAATTAAAAGATATATGATTTATTAGGATAAATCATAATTCTATTAATTAATAAGAAATTGAATTATTTAGATAAGCCTCTTTCCTATTGTTTAGAGAATTTGTTTATTTAGATCATTATCATTCTTGTTTATAAGCTCATAATTTATGGAGATAAATTAAAGTTTATATTTTATTGGATTTAATTAATTTCGAATTAATTATAAAGCCATTAAAATATAAACTATTTTTGGAGGCAAACTCCAGAATATTGAATTCTGAAGAGAGAGTTTTTAGGGGGCCGGGTCTACCTTTGTACCCGCCCCACTCTCTATAAATTGTGGCCGAACACCACATGGGAGAGGGTGGTGAATTAGTTCTTCCTCCTCCTCTCCATTGGTGGCCGGCCATCTACTTCCTCCTTCCCGATCTTTTACGAAGCCAAATTGGAGGTGTCTTCTACTTGGGTGTGCTGCCTACTTCATCCACTTGGAGGATTCCAAACATGGACAATGAGGTATTCTTTGATCTACCTCCTCGTTCCGTTGTTTTCTCATCTCCTCATTCTCTCGTTTTGGAGCCCGGTTCTTGGTGGAAGGGCCGACCTAGCTCTTGAGGTTTCAGGGTTTGAGAAAGCGTCTCCATTGAGCCATGACGAGTCCGATTGTTCATTGCCCCTTTGTTACGAGGCGTGTGTGCGTCTCCTTCTGATGTGGAGTATCATTGAAGGACGTGCGTGTGTGCGTCTTGATAAGGGAACAAGAGCACCCTATCCAACCGTGGTATAAGGTATACCTTCCCCCTTCTACTCGTAGATTGAATTCCTTAATGGTTGCTAAAGTAAATCACTATTTCCATTGCGTTTCTTATTCGTATCCCAACAATGGTATCAAAGCCACCTATAGCAAAATTTTGGAATTTTTATTTCGCGTTTTGTTCACGTTTACGAACCGTTCGTTCCCTAAACGTCATGCTGCCCGATTTTGGTTTTCAAGGGTTTTTAAGTAATTTTCTTGCCTCCAAGGTTCATATGATGAATTGATGTGGAAGCCTACTGTCCATATTGATTTTGGACATAATTTAAACCCAAAAATCTCATGGGTTCATGGTTGAATAGCACCGAGAACCGAAAAAATTCAGCATGTGTTGTTTGGACCGTTTTGGGTGGAAACGTGATCGGATTCTATTTTTTCCTATCTTTCATATCTGATGTGATGCATGAAAGGATGATTATGGATGAGTCCTATGTGCATGTGACTTTGTATAAAACGTGGTTGTGATGATTGCTTGTACATTTATGAAATTTCAGCATTGTAATTTTCAAATAGGGCCTGGGTACCCCTGCCTTCTTCTTGAGAATTCTGATTATAATTCACTTCTCCAACTCCTTAAATCTTTCCTCAAGGGTTGTTTGGGGTCTTATTCTTTTAATTTTGTAAAATTAGAAGTTTAGGGGCAGATTCACGACGAGCACACTTCCTGCCCTATTTTGGTGCGTGCATGGAGAGGAGGTGTTCGGCGTGATGTTGATGGCAACTAGAACCCCAGGAAGGCACTGATGGAATCAGCAACCTACAAGAAGGTTTTGGGCAGTCCCTTGGCGAGACGGAGCTCCATAAAAACCCAAGGAAGATGGCCTTGGTTCACCCGGTGGCTCGGGTGGAACCCATAGAACATCCACAATCATCCTTATTTACTTTATGCTTTTATTTATTTCTTTTGCTTCAATAGTTGATAGTTTAGATAATTATTATTGCGTGAAGAAACCCTCCAATAATATTGAGTCCGAATGGCTAAGATATTAAGAATATCGGTCACGCCTTCCATCGTTATGAGGGACAAGTGTGTCTATTGTCACAACGGGTTTGTTGTGCACACACAAGGCCTTTTGTGCTAATAGATACATTGCACCTCATATGACACATATCCCTCTTGTGTCTCTTCTACCAGATTGATCATGACTTACCTTGTTGAGCTACACTCAAGGGTGGTTGTTTTCTCGCTAGGGCATACGAACGATGGGTCCGACTCAACAAGGGCTCCTTGGTTTGTTGTGCACACACAAGGCCTTGGTTGCCCTAGAGGCAAAAACATATGGAAGTCACATATTGATGTGATCGGTAAACAATTATCTACCCATGGACTTATTAGGGTTTGTCGTGTTACATGCGAGACCTGAGTAGCAAAAGTGGGGTTCTATCCTTCCCCTAAGGAAGTCTACCAACGAGGGCTTCCCACTTCCTAGGGCTGCCTTGAGGGCACCCTTGCTCCACCCTTGGCCGAGCATCCCTAGAACCGTCCTAGGGCTGCCGAACCGCATAGGGGAGGGTTTAGGGCCTCCTCAAACACGACACACAAAAAGAACATCAAGAATTTGAGGAATCATCGGAAACAAATCAAGAAAATCAAGCCTCAAAGAACGGCTTCAAGAAACTCGAAGAAATCCCGAAAGAAGGAGGGTAAAACCACTGACCTTGATCTAGGAAGAAGGAATACGAGTAACTCTAAATCGGCAGCCTCCGAATCCAGCCTCAAGGGGTGGCTTGGCTCAACAAGGGGCGGCGGCTCCACCCAAGCCGTCGGCTTGGCACGAAGGAGAGGGGAAAAGAGAGAAAGGAAAAGAGAGGAAGGAGAGGGGCTCGGCGGCTGGCTCAAGGGCGGCAGCTCCAAGGAAGAAGAAGAGGAGAGAGGGCGGCTGGCGGCTGGGCTTGACGGCTGGCGGCTGCTCCTCTCTTCAATTGGCTTGTGCTGCTCCAAATAGAGAGCCACAAGCCAAGGGGAGGTGGTTTATACTCCCTCCTAAACCCTAACCCTTCTAAACCCTTTATCCAACCTGCATCCGCCTCAAGCCGAACCCAAACCGCTAACTTACATTAACTTAATTACTCTAAAATTAATCCCATAAGTAAATATAAACACAATGCACATGCACATCCACTTGCAACATAATTAAACAATCATGCACACAACATGGAATTAAATAAATTTATCTGCAAACAAAATTTTCATATACATATTCTTACTTACCGGAGCTCGTAAGCTCACTCCAGACCATGAGTCAACTCGGCTTATTTAATGCCTTGTAGTGGGGCTTCGTGACTTATCGATGTTTGCCTTTTATAGACTTATGTTGGTAGGAAGGACTATAGTGGTCGATGATACGTGGTTTTATGGTTTTCTCAATTTTCTTGATGAAACTCATTGATAGTACCTTGGTTCTTGCCCTTTTTGATTGATGTCAAAAGGGGGAGAAAAGACTTGGTAACATTTGCTTTAATGATGCATATAGATTTGGGGAGTTATAAGTTTGATATGCATATTGATAGGAGGAGCATATGTATTTCATGTTAGTATTCTATTTGGCTTACCAAAGAACTCACAAATGTATACTTAAAATTGATTAATTTCATGTTTTGTTTGTCATCATCAAAAAGGGGGAGATTGTTCGCCCAAGGGTTGCCCCTAGGCTTCAGTCTCTATTTTGATGATAACAAAGATAAAACTAATGCATTTGTGTAGTTTTAATCTTTAGCTCCTTTTGTTATTGTTTTACTTGTTATTAAACTCGATTCTTATTGTTAGCTTGCTAGGTGTGCTAGGTTAAACACCTTAGGGTTTCCTTTGTAGACTTGTGTTTTGCCTAGGTGAATAGGTTTGAGGCATTCTCAAAGGGTTGAGAAGCGAGTCCTCGGTTGTATTCAAAGGAAAACACATTATCTATAAGGGAATTGGTTAGAAATCCTTGGTGTAGAGCCAAGGTTGTGGAGTAGGAGGTTGCCCGTGTTGTCTTAAGCTTTTCAACCTTGGTCTTAATCTCGGTTTTGATGATAACAAACATGGAACTAATGTTTCATTGAGAAATACTTTTAGGTTCCTTATCGGTTAGAGCAAAACGTCCCCGATCGGAAAAATCGAAGAAATCGGAGAAATAGGCAAGGACGCTCGTCGACGCTCGGGATTCTTCGAAATGTAGAGTTTAGGTTTAGGGTGTCTAGTTTATATTGTAAATCCTCTTCATGAAGCATAAGAATCCGAAAACCATTCCTGAATCCCAAATCATGAAAACTCGAAGACCGTCCTGAAATAACCTAGGGAGCTCCTTGGAGAGCTATATAACCTAGATAGTTTCTTGACATAAAAAATGGCGGTAATTGTTCCTTGGGTTAAAACTAGATAACGAGGTATTTTTAGAGATTTTTTTGATGCCTTTAGCCTACCTATATTTGACTCAAAAAGTTAGAAAGTTTCTATTTTCGGAAAATTTGTAGCAGACCCCAAAAACTAGATTTTGATTCTTAAGGATTTTGATTTTTTAGATATTTTTATTGAATCCAAATGGGGGTAATTCTTATATAATATTTATATTTTAAAGTTATTAACGAGTCAAGTAGGCTTAGCGAAAATGGAACTCAAACGAGCAGAGAAACAAAGCAAACCAAATTGCTCAGCCTAGTTACGTTCGACTGAATGGTGTTAAAAAGTGGCAGAGGGCACTTCGGTCGACCGGGCGGTCGGCCGACAAAAGCCAAAAATTGGCAGTGGGTGTGTCGGTCGACCGGATCGCATATCACAGGAATCGTGTCTGGCGGTCGACCGCAAAGAGACATTTAGCCAGCGGTCGCTCAAGTGGTTGATCAGTCGGTCGACCGACGATCGACCGACATGCGACTGAACGATGGTAACCGCTAGTTTTCCGCCCGTTTAGATGTCGTTTCTTTGAGAGGTTATAAATATCCCTCGTCTAACTCCTTTAATTCTTCCTACAGATTTAATTGAGCATTTTAAGAAGTGATTTAAGCCTTCAAAGAGATCGATTGCAGCGTGCTCTGCTCTTCCGTCAACGTTCTTCTTCAAGCGCCAACTGCTCCTCAACTCTGCTACGACTCAAGCTCATTTACAGGCAAGTTGAAGGCTTGAAGGCTTGGAAAGGAACATTTAATCTTGCTTTACTCTTTAAGCTATTTTCATTGTAATTTTAATTGTTATTTGAACATTGTTTTCTTTGGATTTGTGCTTGTGAAGACCTAGGATTGTTAGGTCTTGAAATTGGGTGGTAGCCTTGGTGTTTGAGGTTTAAATCCACCGGTGTAAACGTAGTTTGCTAGGATTAGTTGAGTTGTCCCTTAGGTTGAGGTGGAAGAGTGCTCTCGGTAAGAAGGTGGAGACTTCCGGGTGTGGAAGTGCCTTAGGTCGAGATTGAGACTCTTCGAGTCAAAGTCCTCTGTGTAAGAGAAACATCAACAATCTAGTAAAACTTAGGTAGTTCTTTAAATTCTCAATTCATCATGCATTTGATCAAATTCATTTTCTAGTTCTTCTTGTGTAAATGAAAGCTCGCCGAAAGTAAATTTTACCTCGTTGTCATTTGCCATGAGGCAAAGATTTGCCTTCTCACTTTTGGACTCTTCTTCACTTGAAGAAGATTCGCTCTCATCCTATGAAACCATCATTGACATCTTCTTCTTCTTCTTGTACTTGTCTTTCTTATGGGGGTTTGAGGTACGGTAGAGGCCATCTTGAGAAGTGGGCAATCCTTCTTTAGGTGTCCGGTCTTGTTGCAATTGTAGTAAGTATATCCTTCCTTGCCTCTTCTCATGCCGCCCCTTGTGAAGTTCATGGACCTTCTTTCCATCATTGCCATTTCTTCAAAATCATCCATCTCTTCCTTAGACGATGAAGGTTCTTCAACCCGGTGTGATGCTTTTAAAGCAATGGTCTTGCTTTTTGGGGCATCTTCCTCCTTGTATTGCATCATGTGGATCTCATGGGTCATGAGAGACCCAATAAGCTCGGTAAGCTTCAATGTGCCCAAATCCTTGGCTTCCATGATTGCAATCACTTTTGGCTCCCAAGCTTTTGGAAGGAAACGGATGAGCTTCCTTACCTTCTCCTCTTCCTTTATGTCTCCACTAAGGTTAGCTAAACCATTTGTAATATTTTGAAATCTAGCATACATGGCATCAATTGATTCATGCAATAACATTTTAAACATTTCATAATCATGCATGAGGAGGTTTATCTTAGATTCCTTAAGTTGTGAAGTGTCTTCATATGTGTTCTCTAGGACACTCCAAAGTTCATAGGCCGACTTACAAGTAGAAATCCTATTAAACTCATTAATAAATAGACCAGAATATAGTGCATTGATGGCCTTGGCATTTGCATTAAAGAGTCTAATTTCTTCCGGGTTCCACTCATCCATATTCATAGTTGGTTGCTTATACTCTACTTGGATCATCCTCCATACATCCATGCCTAGTGATTGAAGGAAGCTATTCATGCATATCTTCCAATGCATGAGTATGAGTAGAGGACCCTTGACCTTGTTGGATATCGCAAGACATTCTAAAGTGTATGGTAGATGGTTAAATCTAATCCTACGACCTTGCTCTAATACCAAATGTTGTTCAAATACCCAAACAAGAAGGGGGTGTTGAATATGTTGGGATAGGAATAGAAAACGTCGCGTAAATAGCAATTTAAAAAATTCAAACTATCCTAAAAACAACGATCAACTTTAGCAATCGTTAAGGAATTCAATCTATGAGTAGAAGGAGAAGATATACCTTATACCGCAGATGGTATGGCTGCTCCTATCCCCGTTTCAAGACTCACACGCGCACATCCTCCAAGGAAAGTCCACACCAAGTGCCTCACAACAAAGGAGCAGCGAACACTGGGACTCGTTGTGGTTCAACGGAGAGGCAATCTCAACCCCAAAATGCACCAATTGAAGCCGACCCTTCCACCAAGAACCGAGCAACAAAAGGGAGGAAAAGGGGATGAGAAAACAACGGAACGAGAACGTAGATGAAGGATAACCACGCTGTCCTTCATGAACTCATCCAAGAAGGTGAAGTAGACGGCACACCCAAGAAGAAAACACCTACGATTTGGCTTCGCAAAACCGGGGATGGAGGATCTTGATGGCCGGCCACCCATGGAGATAAAGAGTAGTTCATGGGAGCCTTTCTCTTCAAGAAACCTCTCAAGAATCCAAACCTTAATCTTCTCCAAGATGAATAACCTATTTGCTTAACCCACTTGAAGGAGGTTAGGCACTTATGCCACCTATTTATAAAGAGCATGGGTGGCTACAAGAGTAGACCCGCCCCCCTTAAAAATCTCTCACCATAATTCAAAATTTCGGGGTTTGCTCCAATGCAATGATTTATATTTAATGGATTCATAATTAATTCGAAATTAATTTAATCCAAATAAATATAAACTTTAATTTATCTCCATAAATTAAAAGCCCATTAACATGAATGATATTTATCTAAATAAACCAATCCCCTAAACAATAGGAAAGAGGTTTATCTAAATAATCTGAATTCCTATTAATTATTAGAATTATGATTTATTCTGATGAATCATATATCTATTAATTTTATGATTTATCTCATAAATCAAATTCCTATTAATTAGGATTTATACAAATAAACTAATTCCTAGTTAATTGGTTAGGCTCATGGTCAAAAACTAATTTTCCCACCATGTACATTTGATTCAAAATGAAATTATATTTAATTCAAAATTAAAAAAAATCCCCGTCAAGTGGTTAATTAAATATTTAATTCATAATTAAATTTAATCAACCACATAAAATTTAGGAATGCCCTACAAATTAGGGTTATCGAGGAACTCCTTCCACGCGCATTCGTTCTTATAGGAAATACTATTCCTATTATGCCCGTAAATGAGATCCGTGATCGAGTTGCAGCATGTCCATGCTAGTAGACATATAATGCCACATTCAGACTTTTTCTCATAAAGCCCATTACGAGGTTAGCCTATTGTGTGTGACCCATTGGGCCCCACACTAAGCCAGCAGTGAGTTATGCATAACGAAGAGTTAGATCCGATAGAATGACTTATATTCGAATCTTATGAGCCTACTACTAAACCCCTTTAGTGTGGTAGTGAGAGACTCCACTCACAAGTCAAAATTGACGTCTAGCATCATGTCATGACTACCCAAATAGTGTCAGGTTCAATCTATAGGGATCGAACGCCCTTCGGTGATTAGTTACCGTGCAACTAAATCCCTCGGTTACAATGTGTCGAAGTCGGCTAGGATACGAAAAAAGTGTCAAACCATAATACCGATTCATACGTATTCCACCCACCAAGATATCATCTCAATAAAAACATGTCAAAAACATCTTCACGATTTTCATGTCTACACTGGCCAGAGATTCCCGAATCGACAATTGCAGGGACACATAGGACATTATCTCCTCTCACTAAGAGTAGCTGATTCCATGTTAGTTGCTCACCTACCTCCATCAATGCTTCCCCATGCCCAGTAAGACCCGGCACATGATGCAGAGGGCCATGTAGGGATAGAATCAAAGCAATGGGTCGTCACTCACAAGGCAACCATGACAACCTCAAGTCCATGGACTGCTTGCACCTACAATCACCTGAGGAACATCCAATTGACACTCATGTAAGGATTCCATTTTGTGTTCCTCGTGCTGGTTTGTTCAGTGAACTCATTCCCTAATGAGCACCTGCACTTATACATTAATGATGGCTCATAGGTAACTATAAAATCAGCTACCCCTTATCGTATAGGGCATGTACCAAGTGCAGTAGTCTATCTGAAATCACTGATCCCCTAATTGGTGATCCTACGACTAGGAACATTTAGAATATGAGCATTTGGATTCCAAGTCTCACTGGCATGATCTCATCATGGCCTCGGAATCATTTGCCCGGGTTCATGGGGTTCATCACAATCTTTGTGAATAAAGATGCAACATATGAGGAAAAAGTTTCCTTATTAAGTTGATTACCCTTGAATAGTCCCTAAACACATCGACATGTGATTGGCTCGAGTGCACTATTCCTTTCAATCTCCCACTTGCACTTTAGCCAATCATCCTAGTATCTGTATACCAAGTTTCAGTGGTGATCGAATCTGCTGCATTGGTAATCAGTTTAATCTACATCAATGTCTTTCAGTCATCACCTCTTTCCAACGACGAGGTGATACCGACTTTTAAGAAAAGCAATAATCTCCACATGATCTTAGTTCCTCAACTTTGAGCAACAGTCCTAGTATTGTCATACAATACCGATGCTGAAATGGCGGCCTCATGAACAACTCCCACTGAATAATAAACTCCTTTATCTGATGCTATCTTATGCGGCAGAGTAAGTAGCAAAGCACAAGACTTCGTCACATTACCAATTACAGTACGCAGCTAGGAACACTTAATTTCCTGCTTATTGCACCACCATTTAAAGGTATCCTCATACCATCATATGGTTTCATTATCGTATAAAGTGTCTCTCATCCTTCTCAAGTGCCCGAGAGAGTTTTCCATTTGATTTTCAATGTTATTCTCCAGGGTTTTGCTTGAAATTTGCCAGTTCCATCAGTGCCTTCCTAGGGTTCAAGCCGCATCAACATGGCCCCTAACACTTCCTCTCTGTGCGCGCACCAAAACAGGGCAGCAAGCATGCTCGTCACGAATCTGCCCCTAAACTTCTAATTTTACAAAACATAAATAAGAAGACCACAAACAACCCTTGGGGAAAGATTTAAGGAGAGGGAGAAGTGAATTGCAATCATAATTCTCAAGAGGAAGGCAGGGGTACGCAGACCCTATTTAAAAATTCCAATGCTGAAATTTCATAAGTTTACAAGCAATCATCACAACTACGTTTTACACACAGTCACATGCATATAGGGCTCATCCATAATCATCCTTTCATGCAACACATCATATATGAAAAAGAAAGAAAAAAACAGAATCTGAAATCGCGCTAATCCGATCACGTTTCCACCCAAAATAGTTCAAACAACACATGCTGAATTTTTCGGTTCTCGGTGTTGTTCAACCATGAACCCAGAGGATTTTTGAGTTTAAATTCTGTCCAAAATCAATATGGACAGTAGGTTTCCACCTCCATTCATTGCATGAGCCATGGAGCCAAGAAAGTGACTCAAAAAACCCCGAAAACCAAAACCGGGCAGCCTGACGTTTAGGGAGCGAACGGTTCGTAAACGAGAGAAAATGCGAAACAAAAATTCCAAAAATTTGCTAAAGGTGGCTCTTATACCTTTGTTGGGATGAAAATAAGAAATGCAGCAGAAATAACAATTTAAAAATTTCAAACCATCCCGAAAGTTGTGATCTACTTTAGCAATATTAAGGAATTCAACATCGGAGAAGAAGGAGAAGATATACCTCAAACCGCGGCTGGTATGGCTGATCTTATCCCCGTCTTGAGATGCACACGTGCACGTCCTCCAATGATAGTCCACACCAAGCATCTCGCTACAATAGGGGCAATGAACACTGGGGCTTGCTGTGGCTCAACGGAGAAGCTTTCTCAATCCCGAAATCGACCAAGGCAAGGCCGGCCCTTCCACCAAGAATCAGGCACCAAAGAGGGAAGGAGAGAGGATGAGAAAACACCGGAACGAAAGATAAGAGATCAAGATACCTAGCTTTCCTCTTGGACTCCTCCAAGAAGATGAAGATTGCGGCACACCGAAGAAGAGAACACCTTCGAGGAGGAGGAGTTCTTTGGATCCTTTATCTTCAAGAAGCCTCTAAAGAATCAAGTCCATAATCTTCTCCTAGAAGATGAAGAACTAATTAACCAACCCCTCCCTATGGGGTGTTCGGCCACTATATATAGAGAAGGGGGTGGCGGCTACGAGAGTAGACCTGGCCACCTAAAAACTCTCTCCCTGGAATTCAAAATTCCAGAGTTTGCCTGCAAAAATAATTTATATTTTATTGCCTTCATAATTAATTCAAAATTAATTAAATACAATTAAATATAAACTATAATTTATGTTAATAAATTAAGAGCCTATAAACAAGAATGATAATTCTCTAAATAAATCAATCCCCTAAACAATAGAAAAGAGGTTAATCTAAATAATTTGATTTTCTATTAATTAATAGAATTATGATTTTTCCTCATAAATCATATATCTATTAATTTTATGATTTATCTCCATAAATTAAATTCTTATTAATTAGGATTTATCCAAAAATAATAATTCCCAATTAATTGGTTAGGCTCATGGTTAGAAACTAATTTTTCCACCATGTATATTTGATTCAAAATCAAATTATTTTTAATTCATAATTAAATACATTCCCGGCCAAGTTGTTGATTAAATATTTAATTCATAATTAAATTTAATCAACTACATAAAATATTATTATGTGCCAATCCCTACTGTTCAGGGATACCCTACAATTTACGGTTACTGAGGAACTTTTTCCTGCCACATTCGTTCCTATAGCAAATGTATTTCCTATCATGTCCGTAAACGAGATCCGTGATCAAGTTGTAGCATGTCCATGCTAGTAGACATATAGTGCTGCATTCAGACTCTATATCATAAAGCCCGTTACGAGGTTAGCTTGTTGTGTGTGACCCATTGGGCCCCACACTAAGCCAACAGTGAGTTGTGCATAACGGAGAGTTGGATCCGATAGAACGACTTCTATTCAAATCTTACGAGCCTCCACTAAACCCCTTTAGTATGGTCGTGAGGGACTCCACTCACAAGTCAAGATTGAAGTCTAGCAACCTGTGATGACTACCTAGATAGTGCAAGGTTCAATCTACAAGGATTGATCGCCCTTCGGTGATTAGTTACCGTACGTGCAACTAAATCCCTCGGTTACAATGTCCCAAAGTCGGCTAGGGTATGGAAGAAGTGTCAAACCCTAATACCGATTCATATGTATTCCACCCGCCAAGATGTCGTCTCAATAATGAAACGTCAGAAACATCTTCTTGACTTTCATGTCTACTTTGGCCAGAGATTTTTGAGACGACACTTGCGAGGACACATCTTGTAGATGAAGATTGGTATCAAATACTCGATTGAGATAATGACGAACTATTCTTATAACGTACGCACCTGAAGCGACGGTTTTAAAAACAATCTTCAGTTTCATCTTTGCAAAATACTACTTGCAGTTGCGCTTCTAGTGGCCATATTTAGCATAATGGTAGTAGGTGCCATTGGGAACAACTTTCCCTTTCTTCTTGATATTAATCAAAGGTTTCACAGCTTTATTTTTAACTTTGTTCTTAACAGAGTGTAACTTTGCCTCAAAGGCATCTCCCACTAATGAGACTATGTCCTTATCCTTCATAAGGTGGGACTCAGTAGTCTTCGGGAAGCGAGTCGACCAGCTTGTTTATGTGGAAGTTATCATCAAACTCTGATAACGAATCCTGGAGGGATTGGAGTGCTAAGTGCTGACTTAGCCCCTTAGCAATGCTTACGCCTAATTTCTCTAACCTCTCAATCAAATCGATTAGTTTGAGGGCATGGGTTTCAACAGGGGTCCCTCCCATCATCATGGCCTAGATGAGTTGCTTTGACAGCTCAAATGTAGCAGTTCGGCTCTCTTCACCATACAACTCCTTAAGGTGAGAGAGGATGGCCCTAGCATCCATCTTTTCATGTTGTCGTTGCAACACATCGGACATAGAGGCGAGCATAATGCATTGAACAGTAGTGCTGTCATCTTGCCACTTCTTGTAAGTGGCTCTCACTTCCTCGGTAGCCCTTTGGGAAGGGGTATCCGGTGGCCTATTGTCAAGAATATAAGAAAGTCTCTCCCGATTGAAGACAATCCTCGGGTTTTGCAACTAATCGATGTAATTTTTTCCACTTAATTTATTAGCATCAAGAATGCAATGCAACAATGGTGAAGATAACATGTAAAATATGATACACTGAAAAGAGAAGACATAAAAGAGCAGATATCTTATATGCATGATTATTAAAGTCTTTTGATTAATCATGGCTCCTACTAATTTTTGTGGTTCCCAAATGACCCACCTGTTGGGAAGAGGGAAGCCCTCTTTGGTTGACTTCCTTAGGGGAAGATGGAACCCCACTTTTCCTACTATGGTCTCGTATTTAACACGACAAAACCCTGATAGGTCGATGGGTAGGTAACTCTTTACCAATCACATCGTTATGTGACTTCCACCAAGTTTTGCCTCTAGGGTTACCATGGCCTTTTGTTTACACAACAAACCAAGGAGCCCTAGTTGAGTTGAACCCATCGTTCGTATACCCTAGAGAGAAAACAACCACCCTTGAGTTTGCTCAACAAGGTAAGTCACATTCAAGCTAGTAGTAGAGACACAAGGGTATCTGCCATATGAGATGCAACGTGTCTATTAGCACAAAAGGCCCTGTGTTTGCACAACCAAACCGTTGTGACAATAGACACACTTGTACCTCATAACGATGGAAGGCGTGACCAATATTCTTAATATCTTAGCCATTTGGACTCAATATTATTGGAGGGTTTCTTCATGCAATTATAATTATCTAAGCTATCAACAATTGAAACAAAAGCAGTAAATAAAAGCATAAACTAAATAACGATGATTACGGATGTTCTAAGCGTTCCACCCGAGCCACCGGGCGAACAAAGGCCATCATCCTAGGGTTTTTAAGGAGCTCCATCTCGCCAAGGGGCTACCCAAAACCATCTTGTAGTTTTCCGGTTCCATCAGTGCCTTCCCGGTGTTCTAGTCATCATCAACATGGCGCCGAGCACCTCCTCTCCGCATGCGCACCAAAATGGGGCAGCAAGCGTGCTCATCGCGAATCTGCCCCTAAACATCCAATTTTACAAAAATTAAAAGAAGAAGACCCAAAACAACCCTTGGGAAAAGCTTTAAGGAGAGGGAGAAAAAGAATACAATCAGAATTCTCAAGAGGAACGCAGGGGTACACAAGCCATATTTAAAAGTTACAATGCTGAAATTTCAAAAATTTACAAGCAATCAACACAATCGCGTTTTACACACAATCACATGCACATAGGGCTCATCCATAATCATCCTTTCGTGCATCTTAACAATTAAGAAAAGGAAAGGAAAAAGTAGAATTCAAAAACGCGCTAATTAGGTTACGTTTTCACCCAAAATGGTCCAAACAATATATTTAAAAATTTCAGTTTACGGGGCTGTTCTACCATGAACCCGTTGGGCTCTTGAGTTCGAAATCTGTCCAAGACAAGTTTGGACAGTAGGCTACCATCCTGATTCATCGCACGAACCGTGGAGCCAAGAGAGTGACTCAAGAACCCCCGAAAACAAAAACCAGGCAGCCTGACATTTAGGGAGCGAACGGTTCGTAAACGCAACAATAATGCGCAATACAAATTCCGAAAAAATTGCTAAAGGTGGTTCTGATACCACTGTTGGGATAGGAATAAAAAATGCAGCTGAAATAGCAATTTAGAAAATTCAAACTATCCCAAAAACAGCGATCAACTTTAGCAATCTTTAAGGAATTCAATCTACGAGTAGAAGGAGAAGATATACCTTATACTATGGATGGTATGGCTGCTCCTATCCCTGTTCCAAGATGAACACGCGCACGTCATCCAAGGAAAGTCCACAACAAGTTCCTCGCAACAAAGGGGCATCGAACATCGGGACTCGTTGTGGCTCAACGGAGAGGCAATCTCAACCCCAAAACGCACCAAGGTGAAGCCGACCCTTCCACCAAGAACCGAGACCAAAAGGGAGGAAAAGGGGATGAGAAAACAACGGAATGAGAAGGTAGATGAAGGATTACCTCGATGTCCTTCATGGACTCCTTCAAGAAGGTGAAGTAGGCGGTACACCCAAGAAGAAAACAGCTTTGATTTGGGTTCGCAAAACCCAGGATGGAGGATCTTGATGGCCACCCACCCATGGAGATGAAGAGGAGTTCATGGGAGCCTTTCTCTTCAAGAAGCCTCTCAAGAATCCAAACCTTAATCTTCTCCATGATGAATAACCAATTTGCTTAACCCACTAGAAGGAGTTTAGGCCACCTATTTACAGAGGGCATGGGCGGCTACAAGAGTAGACCCGACCCCCTAAAAATTTGAATTCCTATTACTTAAAAGAATTGTGATTTATCCTCATAAATCATATATCTATTAATTTTATGATCTATCTCCATAAAACAAATTCCTATTAATTAGGATTTATCCAAATAAATTAATTCCAAATTAATTGGTTAGGCTCATGGTTAGAGACTAATTTTCCCGCCATGTATATTTGATTCAAAATCAAATTATATTTAATTCCTAATTAAATACAATCCCCGTCAAATGGTTAATTAAATATTTAATTCATAATTAATTTAAATCAACAACATAAAATATTATTATGTGACAATCCCTACAATTGAGGGATGCCCCACAAATTAGGGTTACCGAGGAACTCCTTCCTCGCGCATTCGTTCCTATAGGAAACACATTTCCTTTTATGTCCGTAAATGAGATCCGTGATCGAGTTGAAGCATGTCCATGCTAGTAGACATATAATGCTGCATTTGGACTCTATCTCATAAAGCCCGTTACGAGATTAGCCTGTTGTGTGTGACCCATTGGCCCCACACTAAGCCAGCAGTGAGTTATGCATAACGGAGAGTCGGATCTGATAGAACGACTTCTATTGGAATCTTATGAGCCTCCACTAAACCCCTTTAGTGTGGGCATGAGAGACTCGACTCACAAGTCAAGGTTGACATCTACCATCGTGTCATGACTACCCGGATAGTATGATGTTCAATATACAGGGATCAAACGCCCTTGGGTGATTAGTTACTATGCAACTAAATCCCCTAGTTACAATGTCCCGAAGTCGGCTAGGGTATGGTAGAAGTGTCAAACCCTAATACTGATTCATATGTATTCCACCCGCCAAGATGTCGTCTCAATAATGAAACGTAAGAAACATCTTATTGACTTTCATGTCTACTCTGGCTAGAGATTCCCGAGTCGACACTTACAAGGACACATAAGACTTTATCTCCCCTCACTAGGAGTAACCGATTACATGTTGGTTGCTCACCTAGTACCCAGTACGTGACGCTGAGGGCCACGTAGGGATAGAACCAAAGCAATGGGTCGTCACTCACAAGATAACTATGACAAACTCAGGTCCAAGGACTGCTTGCACCTACTATCACCCGAGGAACATCCTATTGACACTCATTTAAGAATTCCATTTTGTGTTACTCATGCAGGTCCGTTCAGTGAACTCATTCCCTAATGTCCGTTCAGATGCCTTGATGATGAATCAAACGAAGCTTGAAGGCAAACTCAAGAAAGAAGGTTTAAGGCTAGGGTTTTTTAATATGATGGATCCATCAAAGCTTAGATGGTGTAAGGAGTGTCTCAATAGGCTCAACAACACCTGAGGAAGGCTCTCTTGGATTCTATTTATAAGTCATGAAGAGTTGGCAAGAAATAGCCAACTCAACGGCTGGAAAACTAGTCATTTTCATCATTCGATCGATCGTCGGTCGACCGACCAAGCGACCGCATGCCTACTGCCAATTTTTGGCAACATTCGGTCGACCGACTGGTCGACCGAAATTGGGCAGACTACTTGGTTTGGCTAATTTTTCTACTCGTTTCTTCATTTTCTGGGTTCGGTCTTCTCTAGGTCCTCTTATAGAAATGTTATATAAGGATTACCCCCCATTTGGATTCGATAAAAATATCTAAAAAGTCAAAATCCTTAAGAATAAAATCTAATTTTTGAGGTCTAGTACAAATTTCCGAAAAATAAAAATTTTATAATCTCCCGGGTCAAATATGGGAAAGCTAAAGGCTTCCAACAATTCCTTAAAAATACCTCGTTATCTATTTTTTACCTAAGGAACAATTACTGGGACTTTTGGTGCCTAGAAAATGTCTAGGTCATATAGCCCTCCAAGGAGCTCCCTAGGCTTGGTGAATATCAAGGTATTTTCTAATTTTGTGGGTTTTTCTATTTTGGGGTTCGGCTTTGGTTTTTGGGTTTCATTGCATCATCATGAGGATTTACAATTTATCTAGACACCCTAAACCTAAACTCTATCTTCCAGAAGAAATCCAAGCATCGACAATTGCCCTTGTCAATTTTTCTGATTTTTCTAATTTTTCTGATCGGGGACGACTAGCATTAATCGACTTAGAACCTGGACGTATTTCTCAATGAAACATTAGTTTCATGTTTGTTATCATCAAAACCGAGATTAAGACCAAGGTTGAAAACCTTAGGCCAATAATGTCCTGCTTGTTTATGTGGGAGTTGTCAACAAACTGTGAAAACGAATTCGGGAGGGATTGGACTACTAAGTCCCCACTTAGTTCCCTGTTCATGGAGAACCCCAACCTCTCTAACTCCTCAATCAAATCGATCTATTTGAGGACATGGGTCCCAACAAGAGTGTTATCCTCCATTTTGGCACGGAATAGTTGTTTAGATAGCTTGTACCTAGCTGTCCTCATATACTCACCATACAACAACTTGAGGTGATCAAGGATAGCTTCGGTATCCAAATGTTCATGCTACTTTTGCAACTCATTGGACATAGATACCAGCATTATGCATTGAACAGTGGTGCTATCTTCACTCCAAATTTCTTGCAGCTTCTCAATAGTGTAATCCCCTTCCCCAAGGAGTGGCGACGGTCCCAAAGAATCAAGAATGTAAGGCAGATTCTCATAAATGAGGATGGTCCAGTTAATTTATTTTCATTGATGAAGCAATCTAACGACGGTAAAGGTCACATGATATGCTACAAAGAAAATAAAGACATGAATGAGCAGATATTCAGGTAACACAATTCTCATGCATATTTATTGAGGTTTTTTAATTAATCATGTTGCCCACTTCTCCTAGTCGGGTCTTGCATGTAACACGACAAACCCTAATAAGTCCATGGGTAGGTAACTCTTTACCGGTCACATCACCATGTGACTTCCATAAGTTTTTGCCTCTAAGGCAACCAAGGCATTGTGTGTTCACAACAAACCAAGGAGCCCTAGTTGAATGGACCCATCGATCGTATGCCCTAGCGAGAAAACAACCACCCTTGAGTGTAGCTCAACAAGGTAAGTCATGTTCAAGCCGATAGCAGAGACACAAAAGGGATATGTGCCACATGAGGAGCAACGTGTCTATTAGCACGAAAGGCCTTATGTGTGCACAACAAACCCGTTGTGACAATAGACACACTTGTCCCTCATAATGATGGAAGGTGTGACCGATATTCTTAATATCATAGCCATTCGGACTCAATATTATTGGAGGGTTTCTTCATGCAATTATAATTTATCTAAGCAATCAACAATTCAAGCAAGAGAAACAAATAAAAGCATAAAGTAAATAAGGAAGATTATGGATGTTCTAAGGGTTTCACCCGAGCCACCGGGCGAACCAAGGCCATCATCCTAGGGATTTTAGGGAGCTTCGTCTCGCCAAGGCACTGCCCAAAACCATCTTGAAGGTTGCCGGTTCCATCAGTGCCTTCCTGGGGTTCAAGTCGCATCAACATGGCCCCTAAGACTTCCTATCTGTGCACGCACCAAAACGGGGCAGCAAGCGTGCTCGTCGCGAATCTGCCCCTAAACTTCTAATTTTACAAACAAAAAAAAAGAAGACCCTAAACAACCCTTGGGGAAAGGTTTAAGGAGAGGGAGAAGTGAATTACAATCATAATTCTCAAGAGAAAGGCAGGGGTACGCAGGCCCTATTTAAAAATTACAATGCTGAAATTTCATAAGTTTACAAGCAATCATCACAACTACGTTTTACACACAGTCACATGCACATAGGTCTCATCCATAATCATCCTTTCATGTATCACATCATATATGTAAAAGAAAGAAGAAAACAGAATCTGAAATCGCACTAATCCGATCACGTTTCCACCCAAAATAATTCAAACAACACATGCTGAATTTTTCGGTTCTCGGTGTTCTTCAACCATGAACCCATAGGATATTTGAGTTTAAATTCTTTCCAAAATCAATATGGACAGTAGTTTTCCACCTCGATTCATCGCATGAGCCGTGGAGCCAAGAAAGCGACTCAAAAAACCCCGAAAACCAAAATCGGGCAGCATGACGTTTACGGAGCGAACGGTTCGTAAACGTGACAAAAATGCAAAACAAAAATTCCAAAAATTTGCTAAAGGTGGCTCTTATACCTTTGTTGGGATGAATGAGAAATGCAGTGGAAATAACAATTTAAAAATTTCAAACCATCCCGAAAATAGTGATCTACTTTAGCAATATTAAGGAATTCAACATCGGAGAAGAAAGAGAAGATATACCTCAAACCGCGGTGGGTATGGCTGATTTTATCCCCGTCTTGAGACGCACACGTGCACGTACTCCAACGATAATCCACACCAAGCACCTCGCAACAATAGGGGCAGCGAACACTGGGGCTCGTTGTGTCTCAACGGAGAAGCTCTCTCAATCCCGAAATCCACCGAGGCAAGGCCGGCCCTTCCACCAAGAATCAGGCACCAAAGAGGGAAGGAGAGAGGATGAGAAAACATCGGAACGGAAGATAAGAGATGAAGATACCTCGCTTTCCTCTTGGACTCCTCCAAGAAGATGAAGATTGCGGCACACCGAAGAAGTGAACTCCTTCAATTTGGCTTCGCGAAAACTGGGGAAGGAGGATGCAGATGGCCGACCACCAATGGAGAGGAGGAGTTCTTTGGATCCTTTATCTTCAAGAAGCCTCTAAAGAATCAAGTCCATAATCTTCTCCTAGAAAATGAAGAACTAATTAACCAACCCCTCCCTATGGGCTGTTCGGCCACTATATATAGAGAAGGGGGCGGCGACTACAAGAGTAGACATGGCCCCTTAAAAACTCTATCCCTGGAATTCAAAATTCCAAAGTTTGCCTGCAAAAATAATGTATATTTTATTGCCTTCATAATTAATTAAAAATTTAAATCCAATTAAATATAAACTTTAATTTATGTCCATAAATTAAGAGCCTATAAACAAGAATGATAATTATCTAAATAAATCAAAACCCTAAACAGTAGGAAAGAGGTTTGTCTAAATAGTTTGATTTTCTATTAATTAATAGAATTATGATTTTTCCTCATAAATCATATATCTATTAATTTTATGATTTATCTCCATAAATTAAATTATTATTAATTAGAATTTATCCAAAAATAATAATTCCCAATTAATTGGTTAGGCTCATGGTTAGAAACTAATTTTCCCACCATGTATATTTGATTCAAAATCTAATTATTTTTAATTCATAATTAAATATATTTCTGGTCAGGTTGTAGATTAAATATTTAATTCATAATTAAATTTAATCAACTACATAAAATATTATCATGTGTCAATCCCTATTGTTTAGGGATACCCTACAATTTAGGGTTACCAAGGAACTTTTTCCTGGCGCATTCGTTCCTATAGCAAATATCTTTCCTATCATGTCCGTAAACGAGATCCGTGATCAAGTTGCAGCATGCGCATGCTAGTAGACATGTAGTGCCACATTCAGACTCTATCTCATAAAGCCCGTTACGAGATTAGCTTGTTGTGTGTGACCCATTAGGCCCCACACTAAGCCAACAGTGAGTTGTGCATAAAGGAGAGTCAGATCTGATAGAACGACTTCTATTCAAATCTTACGAGCCTCCACTAAACCCCTTTAGTGTGGTCATGAGGGACTCCACTCACAAGTCAAGATTGACGTCTAGCAACCTGTGATGACTACCCAGATAGTGCGAGGTTCAATCTACAAGGATTGAACGCCCTTCGGTGATTAGTTACCGTACGTGCAACTAAATCCCTCAATTATAATGTCCCAAAGTCAGCTAGGGTACGGAAGAAGTGTCAAACCCTAATACCAATTCATATGTATTCCACCCACCAAGATGTCGTCTCAATAATGAAATGTCAGAAACATCTTCCTGACTTTTATGTCTACTTTGGCCAGAGATTTCTGAGTCGACACTTGTGGGACACATTGGACATTATCTCCTCTTACTAGCAGTTATCGATTCCATGTTGGTTGCTCACCTACCTCCATGAATGTTTCTCCATGCCTAGTAATACCCGGCACATGAGATTGAGTGCCACGTAGGGATAGAACCAAAGCAATGGGTCATCACTCACAAGGTAACCATAATAACCTTAGGTCAAAGGACCGCTTGCACCTACTATCACCCGAGGAACATCCTATTGACACTCATGTAACGATTTCATTTTGTGTTCCTCGTGCAGGTCCTTTCAGTGAACTCATTCCCTAATGAGCACCTGCACTTGTACATTAATGACGGTTCATAGGTAACTGTGAGATCAGTTACCCCTTATCATATAGGGCATGTACCAAGTGCACTAGTCTATCTGGTATCACCAATCCCCTAATAGGTGATCATACGACTAGGAACATTTAGAACATGGGCATCTCGATTCCATGTCTCACTAGCATGATCTCATCATGGCTTCGGAATCATTTTCCCGGGTTCATGGGGTTCATCACCATCTTTATGAGTAAAGATGCAACGTATGATGAAAAAATTGCCTTATTAAGTTTGTTACCCTTGAATAGCCTCTAAGCACATCAACATGTAATTGGCTCAAGGGCCCTATTCCTTTCAATATCCTAATACCGATTCATATATATTATGTCTGCCAAGTCATTGTCTCAATAATGACATCTCAAACAACCTTTTTTCGACACTCATATCTACTCTGGCTAGAGATTCCTAAGTCGACACTTGCAAGGACACATAGGACAATATCTCCTCTTAGTAGAAGTAATTGATGTGGAGTGAATACCCGCACTAGAAGGGGGGGTTAAATAGTGTTGGGTTAATTTTACCTTCAATTCAATTTGTTTTAAATCAATTCAAACTTGAACCGAAACTAAGTGCGACTAAATGATATTCGTTGGCAATTATGAAAAGCAATTATAAACAATCAAACAAGACAATGCAAAAATAAGAGATTATAGTGGTTCGGCCAACACCGCCTACTATAAATAATGTGTTTCCCTTTGAATACAACCGAGGACTCGCTTCTCAACCCTTTGAGAATGCCTCACACCCATTCACTTAGGCAAAACACAATTCTACAAAGGAAACCCTAAGTTGTTTAACCTAGCACACCTAGCAAGCTAACAATGGAAACCTAGTTTAACAACAGGAAAAATAACAACAAAGGAGCTAATAATTAAACCACACAAGTGAGCTCCATTGCAAAGCCTCTAAAGCCTCCAACTCATCAAGATGTAGAGCTCGAAGAGAAGCCAGAGATGAGGTGGAAAGATTGCTTCGAGTAGATGAACGATCGTCGAAGCTTGCGCGATGAAATCCACTTGGGAAGGCTCTAAAATACTATAGGAGATCTTCAATGAATGGTTAAGAGGATCTTAGAGGGCTGGTGAGGGGTATTTATAACCCCTCATTCGGTAGCTCCAGCCAACAGGCATTTTTTTGCCCGTTGGGACGCCCGGTCGCTTGCCGATCGATCGTCGATCGACCGACTAATTGACCGCCCAAGCGACCGTTGTAATCTGCCACTTTTGGGCGCACTTTGGTCGATCGACTGGTTGATCAAATTGGCTACTACAATTTTTTCACCACATTTGATCGACCAATCGGTTGACCGAATTGGCTACTGCCAATTTTTGGCTACATTCGGTCGACCGGCCGGTCAACCGAACATGGGTTGAGACTATTTCTCCGAGTTTTCTTCTTGCGCGCTTTGCTTCTGGGTTTCATTACCAAGTCTTGACTTGAATAATATTACAATTAGGTTTGGGATATATACCTAAAGACATATTACATGAATTCTATTTCTAACTCTAGATTTTCTACTCGATTTATGACGGAGCCATTTTTGTCGATTCTTGTTTTTCTCCGAACGAACTTCGCGTGCATATCGTAACCTCAACCTGAGATCAAACACTTGATAAACTCATTAGATTAAGTTTGTTATCATCAAAATCAAGATGATGACCAAGGTTGAAACCTTAGGCCAACAACTGATTCCATATTGGTTGCTCACATACCTCCATGGGTGCTTTCCCATGCCGAGAGGTATCTGATACATGACACTGAAGGCCACGTAAGAATAAGTCCAAAGCAATGGGTCAACACTCACAAGATATCCATGACAACCTCAGGTCCAAGGATTGCTTGCACCTACTATCACCCGAGGAACATCCTATCGACACTCAAGTAATGATTATATTATGTGTTCTTCGTGTAGGTCCATTCAGTGAACTTATTCCCTAATGAGCACCTTCACTTGTACATTAAATGACGGCTCGTAGGTAATTGTTAGGTCAACTACCCCTTATCGTATAAGGCATGTACCAAGTGCACTAGTCTATCCGAAATCACCAATCCCCTAATCGGTGATCCTACGACTAGTAACATTTAGAACAAGGGCATCTGGATTCCAAGTTTCATTGGCATGATCTCGTCAAGGCCTTGGAATCAATTGCCTGGGTTCATGGGGTTCATGACAATCTAATATATACAAAATATATATGCAGCATATGTTGAAAAGTTGTCTCATATTATTCATTAACCAAAAATAGTTCCCTACACATAAGTATGTGATTGGCTCAAGGGCACTGTTTCTTTCATCCACGATGGCATATGCGGTATACATATCGGAGGGTGGTCCCATACTGCCAAAATCCTTCGGGCTGGTTACTTCTGGCCAAACATGAAATTGGATTGCAGTTTCTACGTCAAAAAATGTGACAAATGCGAAAGACTCTCTGAGGTTTCACAACTACACCTTGAGCCACTTCATAGCTCGGACACTAGTTGGTTGTTTCACAAGTGGGGCATCGACCACCTCGGCCCATTTTCCCTAGCACCAGGGCAAATTAAGTTTCTAGTCATAGCGATCGACTAATTTACCAAATGGATAAAGGTTGAACCCCTATCCTCAATTGTGAATGACAAAGTCCAAAAATTTGTTTGGAAAAACATCATTTGCAGGTATGAAATACCACGCGAACTCGTCAGTGACAATGGGACATAGTTCACGGGTCGGCGGATTCGAGACTTATGCTCGGACCTTGGCACCTGTCAACTCTTTCCATACGTAAAACACCCATGGACAATCGATCTGGCTGAAGCAACCACCAAGGTCATTCTGACATGACTGAAAAAGAAACAAGATCGGTCAAGGGACACTAGGTCGAAGAACTACTTGAAGTACTCTAGAGATACAACACAACAAATCCTCCACTTCGGAGACCCCTTTCCGACTCATCTATGCAATAGAGGACATGATACTTGTTGAGATCGCAGAGCCCAGCCTCCACAAGATCACCTTCGATAAACAAAGCAACTCAGAAATCCGACACGCCAACCTTGATCTCATCGAAGAAGAGCAAGAGCTCGCCAAAATCAGAGAAGAAATAACAAAACTCAACATAGCCCAGAAGTATGGCAAACAGTTTTGATAATAACAAACATGGAACTAATGTTTTCATGGAGAATTAATTATTTTTAGGTTCCATATCGGTTAGCGCATGATGTCCCCAATCGGAAAAATTAAAGAAATCTGATAAATCGGCAAGGACAGTCGTCGTCGCTCGGGATTCTTCAGGAAGATAGAGTTTAGATTTAGGGTGTCTAGCATGTGTTGTAAATCCTTATTATGATGCAAAGAAACCCCAAAACTAAAACTCGAACCCCAAAATATGAAAACCCAAAAAAACATAAAACAACCTTGAAATTCACAAAGCCTAGGGAGCTCCTTGGAGGGCTTTATGACCTAGACATTTTCTTGGCACCAAAAGTCCCGAAAATTGTTCCTTAGGTAAAAACTAGTTAACGACATACTTTTAAGGAATTTTTGGAAGCCTTTGACCGATTCATATTTGACCCAGGAGATTATGAAATTTTCGGTTCTCGGAAATTTGTACTAGACCTGAAAAGTTAGATTTTGATTCTTATGGATTTTGATTTTCTAGATATTTTTATTGAATCCAAATGCGGGGTAATCCTTATAAAACAATTGTGTTTTAAAGTTATGAAATGCTATATAAGACTTAAGGAAGATGAAACCCGAAAACGAACAACGAGCAAAAAATCAGCCAAAATTGGGTTGTTTTCATGGGGCCGATCGATGGGCGATCGAAGGGCGGTCAACGGTCAGTCGACCGACCATCAACCGGTCACTGACTGGCGAAGGCTCAAAACGAGCAGAGCCTTCTTTTTGGTGGCCAGTATCCGGCTTGGGTACGAAAATGCACATGTGGAAATTAGGGCTTGGGTACGAAAAGATACATGCGTGCCCAAATAACTGCATCTTATATTATAAAAAAAATGCACAGTTAGAGCAATGCCCGGTATGTGAACATCCTCGTTACAAGGAGAAGAAATCGGTCCGACAAAAAAATATCCCCTTTAAGGTGCTTCGGTATTTTCATGCAATAAGTTGGCATGCAATAAGGTTGGGATTGTGCACAGATGGTTTTAATCCATTTGGTAATTCGGCAACTTCGTATTCAGTATGGCCAGTTCTATTAATAGTTTATAATTTGCCGCCCTCAATGTGTATGAAAGATGAATTTATCTATCTTTCGATGATTATTTCAGGTCCTAGGGGTCCTCGCAAAGAAATTGACACTTATGATTGTCACCTAATTGATGAACTCAAAACATTGTGGGCTGAGGGATTTGTCACTTATGATTGTCACTGGAATCAAAACTTCACTTTACGAGTTGCTATATTATGGACAATCAATGATTTCCCGGCCTATGGCATGTTGTCTGATTGGAGCACGCATGGGCGACTCTCTTGCCTGTATTGCATGGAACACTCAAAATCCTCCAGTCTTGAGAATGGTCAAAAAATTTCATTCTTTGATTGTCATCGCCGGTTCCTACCATCTAACCATCAGTATCGAAGAAATCGTGACAAATCTATCAAGGGTAGAGTCCAAAGAGATGAGCCACCACCGATGTTGTGTGGTGAACAGATGTTAGCACGTGTTCAATTGCTTTCAGAAATTACTTTTGGTCGAAATGTAAGAATTTCAAGCTTTGGTCAAACACATAACTGGGTGACAAAAGTATCTTTTGGGAATTGTCGTATTGGAGTTCATTACTGATTTGGCATAATTTGGACGTCATGCACATTGAAAAAAATGTGTTTGATAATATTTTTAACACAGTGATGGATATTTCTGGCAAAACTAAAGATAATGTGAAGGCCCGACATGATGTAAAAATACTTTGTAAGAGACCTGAGTTAGAGTTGCAAGAGGTCAACGAACGACTTCATAAGCCAAAGGCACCATATGTGTTAAATAAACAATAGATGAAAGATGTGTATCAATGGTTCAAAGAACTCAGATTACCCGATGGATATGCCTCAAACTTATCTCGATGTGTAAACGTCGATGAATGCAAAATATCAGGGATGAATAGCCACGATTGTCATGTATTCATGCAGAGATTGCTTCGAGTCGCATTTCGAGATCATCTACATGATAAGATTTGGGGTTCGTTGACAGAATTAAGTATGTTTTTCAGAAACATTTGTGCAAATGTAATTCGAGTCGAAGATATGTCAGCACTTGAAAATAATATTATTGAAATCATATGCAAGCTGGAGCAATTTTTTCCTCCTGCATTTATTGACTCGATGGAGCAGCTACCAATACACTTGGCATACGAGGCACGAGTTGGTGGCCCCATTTAATACCGATGGATGTACTTATTTGAAAGATACATGAATCGTCTGAAGAAAAAAGTAAAGAACATCGCCGTAGTTGAATGTTCCATATCAGAAGCATATATAATTCAAGAAATTTCAACATTCTGCTCATTGTATTTTGAATCAACCATCAAGACAAGACTTAATCATCTTCCACGGGACGACGACGGGGGAGCTCAACCATCAGATGGTTATTTAAATATCTTTGGTTACCCTGGTCGTGCTTTGGGTTCTCGTCTGTCTCAATTCTTAAACGATGAAGAGTACCATTTGGCCTACTTGTAGAGGAAAAATGGAACCTCACTTCTCCTACTCAGGTCTCGCATGTAACACAACAAACCCTAATAGGTCCACGGGGAGGTAACTATTTACCGATCACATCACTATGTGACTTCCATATGTTTTTGCCTCTAGGGTAACCAAGGCCTTTTGTGTGCACAACAAACCAAGGAGCCCTAGTTGAGTCGGACCCATTGTTCGTATGCCCTACCGAGAAAACAACCACCCTTGAGTGTAGCTCAACAAGGTAAGTCATGTTCAAGCTAGTAGCAAAGACACAAAAGGAATATGTGTCATACGAGGTGCAACGTGTCTATTAGCACAAAAGGCCTTGTGTATGCACAACAAACCCGTTGTGAAAATAGACACACTTGTCCCTCATAAAGATGGAAGGCGTGACCGATATTCTTAATATCTTAACCATTCAAACTCAATTATTGGAGGGTTTCTTCATGCAATTATAATTATCTAACCTATCAATAATTGAAGCAAAAGCAATAAATAAAAGCATAAAGTAAATAAGGATGATTATGGATGTTCTAAGGGTTCCACCCGAGTCACCGGGTGAACCAAAGCCATCATCCGAGGGTTTTTAGGGAGCTCCACCTCGCCAAGGCGCTGCCCAAAACCACCTTGTAGGTTGTTGGTTCCATCAGTGCGTTCTCGGGGTTCAAGTCATCATCAACATGACGTCGAACACCTCCTCTCAACATGCGCACCAAAACAGGGCAGCAAGCGTGCTCATCATGAATCTGCCCCTAAACTTCTAATTTTACAAATCTAAAAGAAGAAGACCCCAAACAACCCTTGGGGAAAGGTTTAAGGAGAGGGAGAAGTGAATTACAATCAGAATTCTCAAGAGAATGGCTGGGGCACGCAGGCCCTATTTAAAAATTGCAATGTTGAAATTTCATAAATTTACAAGCAATCATTACAACCACATTTTACGCACAGTCACAAGCACATATGGCTCATCCATAATCTTCCTTTCATGCTTCTTAACTATTAAGAAAAGGAAAGGAATAAACATAATCCATAAACGCGCAAATCCGATCACGTTTCCAACCAAAACGGTTCAAACAACACATGCTGAATTTTTCGATTCTCGAGGCTGTTCAACCATGAACCCACGGGATTTTTTATGTTTATATTCTGTCCAAAATCAATATGAAAGGTAGGCTTCCATCTCAATTTATCAGATGAATCATGGAGCCAAGAAAATGACTCAAAAACCCCCGAAAACCAAAACCGGTTTTCTAAATAAACCAATCCCCTAAACAATAGGAAAGAGGTTTATCTAAATAATTCAATTCCCTATTAATTAATAGAATTATGATTTATCCTCATAAATCACATATCTATTAATTTTACGATTTATCTCCATAAATCAAATTCTTATTTATTAGTATTTATCCAAATAAATTAATTCCCAATTAATTGGTTAGGCTCATGGTTAGAAACTAATTTTACCACCATGTATATTTGATTCAAAAGCAAATTGTAATTAAATCATAATTAAGTACATTCCCGGTCAAGTAGTTGATTAAATATTTAATTTATAATTAAATTTAATCAACTACATGAAATATTATAATGTGCAGATCCCTACAATTCAGGGATGCCCAACAATTTAGGCTTACCGAGGAACTCGTTCCTCGCGCATTCGTTCCTATAGGAAACATCTTTCCTATCATGTTCATAAACGAGATCCATGATCGAGTTGCAACATGTCAATGCTAGTAGACATATACGGCCGCATTCGAACTTTATCTCATAAGGTCCATTACAAGGTTAGCCTATTGTGTGTGACCCATTGGGCCCCATACTAAGCGAGTAGTGAGTTGTGAATAATGGAGAGTCAGATCCGATAAAATGACTTCTATTCGAATCTTACGAGCCACCACTAAACCCATTTAGTGTGGTTGTGAGAGACTCCACTTACAAGTCAAGATTGATGTCTAGCAACGTGTCATGACTACCCGGATAGTGGGAGGTTCAATGTACAGGGATCGAACACCCTTTGGTGATTAGTTACCGTGCAACAAAGTCCCTCTGTTATAATGTCCCGAATACGGCTGCGGTATAGAAGAAGTGTCAAACCCTAATACCGATTCATATGTATTCTACCTGCCAAGTCGTCATCTCAATAATGATATGTCTGAGACCCTATTGCGACATTCATATCTACTTTCGCTAGAGATTCTTGAGTCGACACTTGCAGGGACACGTAGGACATTATCTACTCTCACTAGGAGTAACTGATTCCATATTGGTTGCTCACATACCTCCATGGGTGCTTTCCCATGCCTAGAGGTATCCGGCACATGACACTAAAGGCCACACAAGGATAAGTCCAAAGCAATGGGTCGACACTCACAAGGTAACCATGACAACCTCAGGTCCAAGGACTGCTTGCATCTACTATTATGAGAGGAACAACCTATCGACACTCATTTGAGGATTCCATTATGTGTTCCTCGTGTAGGTCCGTTCAGTGAACTCATTCCGTAATGAGCACTTGCACTTGCACATTAATGACGGTTCATAGATAACAGTGAGATTAGCTACCCCCTATCGTATAGGGCATGTACCAAGTGCACTAGTCTAACCGGAATCACAAATCCCCTAATTGGTGATCCTACGACTTGGAACATTTAGAACATGTGCATCTAGATTCCAAGTCTCACTAGCATAATCTCATCATGGCCTCGAAATCATTTCCCTAGGTTCATGGGGTTCATCACAATCTTTATGAATAAAGATGCAGCATATGATGAAAAAGTTGCCTCATTAAGTTGATTACCTTGAATAGTCCCTAAACACATCGATATGTGATTGGCTCAAGGGCACTATTCCTTTCAGTTACTGTAGTGGAGGTCGATTTGGCCATTTCTTATGAAGAAAAGCCCTTGGTGAAAGTAAGATAAGGAAACTGAAGTCCAATGAGGTTCCCTTGGTGAAAGTTCGTTGGGAGCACCACTGGGGGCAGGAGGCCACTTGGGAGGTCGAGCGGGACATGAGAGAAAAGTACCCATATCTCTTTGATGCATATGTGAGTTTCTTTTTCTCCTCCTCAAAATTCGAGATTAATTTTCTTTAAGGTGAGGATTGTTATGACCAAAATTTTAATAATTATATTTTGTCGTTCAGCAGGGGATTGTAGGCTTGAGTTAGCGTGGGTTGGCGAAAAATTTCGGGATTGATTCCGGGTAAGCAATCGACGTGGAAAAAATTATAGAAAAAATTATAAAAAAAAATATTTATAAGTTCTCTGTAATTTAGCATGCTAGGATGATAGAGGACCTCGAGTCGAGTCTAGCGGTTCAATCGGAACTCGAATCGGAGTTAGAACGAGTGATACACATTTTATAAGTCGAATCTCTTAAGGGGCGACCCGCCACCAGAGGCAATAGGAGAGAGGGAGAGGGGCGACACCGAGTAGGGAGGGAGCCAATTGGAAATCAGAATCTGCAAGTTCATTGGCTTTGATCATAGGAAGGTCTCTAGGTTCTTCTTCCTCTCCGTTTCATCCAAAAAGGTGAGTGGAAATAGCCATCTTTCCCCCATCTCCTTTATCTTTCCGCCGCCCCTTTGATAGGGGTTTTCTCAGATTTTTGTACAGATTTTATAGTATTGGAGTCATGCAATAGGTTAATGAATTATTGCTTTGTCGTCGTGAATCATTGGTTCGGATTTTGGGGCTTTGCCGCATGCTTCGTGGTGAAACTAGAGGAGCCGCCGCCCCCTTCTTCCTTGATCTCGAGACATTGTTAGCCTAAGGTTTTCAACATTGGTCTTAATCTCGATTTTGATGATAACAAACATGAAACTAATGATTTCATGGAGAGTTATTTTTAGATTCCATATTAGTTAGCGCACGATGTCCTCGATCGAAACAATCGAAGAAATTAGAGAAATCGGCAAGAACACTTTCGGCGCTCGAATTCTTCTGGAAGATAGAGTTTAGGTTTAAGTTGTCTATAATGTGTTGTAAATCTTCATGATGATGCAAAGAAACCCAAAAACCAAACCCGAACACAAGAAACACGAAAACCCGGAAAATTAGAAAAGGCCCTGAAATTCACTAAGCCTAGGAAACTCCTTGGAGGGCTATATGACCTAGACATTTTCTTGGCACCAAAAATCCCGGTACTTGTTCCTTAGGTAAAAACTAGATAATGAGATATTTTTAAAGACTTTTTGGAAGCCTTTAGCCTACCCATATTTGACCCGAAATATTATAAAATTTTCTTTTTTCGAAAATTTGTACTAGACTCCAAAAGTTAGATTTTGATTCTTAAGGATTTTTGTTTTTTAGATATTTTTATTGAATCCAAATGGGAGATAATCGTTATATACAATTTATGTTTTGAAGTTATTAAGAGGACTTAGCGAAGATGGAACCTAGAAACGAAAATTATTTTCTAATACTTACTTAAATTATAAAATTATTTCTTTTGTAGTCGCCATTCCAAAATAACACAGCTTTGAAAGAAGTTCCTGATCGGGTAAAAGATATTCCTAATAGGGTAGATCCGGTAGGAGGTATTCCTGATTGATAGGAGGTATTCCCGATTGGATAATCTCCTTCCCAATTGGGACAAAATGATGCCTAAATCTCTTTAATCGAGTATTGCTTTCCAAGATCAAAAAAAATATTTTCCAAAATATCCATCTGACTCCCCAAAACATACAAGCACACCCTAAATCTCCCTAAGTCTTTAAGTTTGCAGGCTACAATTAAACTTTGTGGGCTTTTTGGTTGTAGCCCAACTTGCAGCCTCTAATTACAGCTTGCAAAATGTAAATGATGCTATTACTCTAATTGCAGCTAACCAAACAAGAAAACTAATTAATGGTGCAAATACAAATCGTGGAAACCTATTTGCAACCAACCAAACAGTACCATTGTAGTTTCTAGTGCTATTTGCACTGGAAGATAAATAGCTTCATTATCACCCACTTATTCTTAAGAGAATGTTGAATTTTAAAGGAACTTAAGCCATCAGATATTGCTTAGTTCAGAAAAAAAATAATTTGATATGATTGATTCTGATTAAGACAACTAAAGACACTAAATAAACCTTAGCCAGTAAGGGCATAACAGTAAATAAATTGGCATGCTCAGAGAACATACCATGTATTCAATCATTCAAGGTGATGTTTCTGCAATAATGCAAAGGAGAATGAAGGAAAGTCATGATAGAAATTAGTTACATATGGTTCATTTGCTTTAGTGGATACAATAGGATATTAAATCAGAGAGTATTGGATATAAAAAAATTGATCGAATGTACATCAGATATAATATCAATTTTATATTCTTCTAATCCTATTTTCTTCTAATTCATCCACTAAAAAAAAAATGAATATAAATCCATTTTATCCTATGTGTTAAGTGATATAGTAATAGGTATTTGTGTATGGTAGTACATGTTAGCTTAGGTTATACATATGGTGTAACATATTCTGTTCTAAGCCTATATATATGCATCTTTTCTCATTAATAATATACATTTTGGGTTCTACTCAACATGGTATCAGATCTTAATGTTTTCTCCCCTCTCAAATTTGAGTCCTAGGTTTTTTCTTCTTTTCTCCCTGTAACTGCACCACCCGTCTCCTCCCTGCGCCGAGTCTCCTCGGCTGTGATTTTTTTTTGGGACGGGCGGCCACTCCGGGTTGACTCTCTGAATCAGAGCCCTAGTTCTTTTTTCCACAAATATTTTTTGTTTTTTTCGTTGTTCTATGTCGATGCCTCGTACGATGTGCAGCATAGCTCTCCTACTTTTTGTGTCATGGTTCTACATTGCGCGTCTTCTCTTGCTTCCATGGGGCGCAGACGACGAGGCGTCACAAGCCTCGTCTTCTTCAATTGCTGCCGCTTCTTCAATTGCTGACTCGGTCCACGAAATCTTCAACTGCAGCCACTATCTAGTCGCATACCTGACTCGGTCGACGAGGACCTTCCTCTTTCCAGCGCTCGTATCTTCTTTACGTGAGAAGGGAAGGGCACAGACGATGAGGCCCTCCCCTTCCCTCTCTTCACGTGAGGACAGCACCTCCTGTTGAGGAGGCTTCCTTCCTCTGGCAGCTTCATCCCGTGACATTGTCTCATTCTCGAGCCGGCTCTTCATGCGCCTTACCCATTCTTTTCTCCAGCCAACTCTTCACGCGCCTTATGCGTTCTTTTCTCCAGTCGGCTCTTCACACGTCTTACGCGTCCTTTTCTCCAGCCGGCTCTGCACGCGCCTTACGCGTCCTTTTCTCGTGTACGAGATCTTGTTGCTTCTGCTGATAGCCCTCTTGTCACCGGATCTCTATGCTCCTCGCAGACATTTTTACTAAGCCTTTAAGTATTTCTCTTTTAAACTCCTTTGTGACAAGCTGAACATTAGTTCATTTGAACTCTAAATAGAGGATTGCAATTTGATTGAAACTAAGTTGCTCAACATCAACTTTCATCCAAAATCTAGAACTTCAAGTTGCTAGCTAGAGTGGACTAAACTAGTATTCAACCATCCCCAAGGGGATGTTTGTGTGATAATGTGAGGAAGTAAAACAAAAGGAAGCTCACAAACAGGAGTAAAAATCAATCATTTGTATGCTAAATAGGTTTAAGCAATTCAGATGAAAGTGTTGCTCAAATTCGACGATCATCTGAATCTTAAGAGTTCATTTGAATACTGGACAAAACATGGAAATTCCATGTGGTGTATGCAATGGCCAGCATTGAAGAAAAGCTGAAAAACTATTTTTCTACTACATTGAAGCAAAGTTAAATGCATTTGAAGATGGGAAATGACTCGTAATCATCCATTCAAATATTCATGATTGCATAAAACAATATGAACCTTAGCAAAGCTAAGTTATGAACAGATAAAAAGATCACAAAGGGCTTGATATATATGCTCAATCATACCTTAGTTGATATATGATCCAACAAAGCTCTAATAATCCAAAGTAATGATCTCGGTCCAAGAAGTTGGACAATAGCAAACATATGAGGAATCCCAAAGAACTCAAAATACAGTGTCACCAGACTTTGGTAGGCCAAATTCAAATCCTATAGACAAAAAATATAATGTCACATGTCTGACATGGAAATTTTATGAATATAATTCTGAAATATATTATTGTTTTGTTTACTGCACCTGAATAAAAAGCACAGATGCAAAACCAAGTTCATGATATAATTCAGATGGTTACAGAAATTTTCAAAAAAATGAAAGTAAATAATAGCTTAAACAGCTAATCATCTAACCATATTGACATATTAATAGCAGAAGGATCAATTGAAATGGAAAGGGGCTTTAGAAGTCTTGTGTGAAAGTCATGTTCCCTTCAGATTAGAAAGAAAAATTTAAAAGATAGTTGCAAGATTAGGATGCTTTATGGATCAAAATGTTGAGCAGTTAAGAAGCAATATATACAAATGGTTCATGTAGCAAAAATGAGAATGCTCAAATCAACAAGTGGTACTATTAGAAAAATGTAGAATAAAAATATCACTGTCCCTCAAGAATCCTGTGTAGCTCCAATTAGACAAAAATAAGACTTGAGAGAGAAAATAGATTGAGATGGTATGGGCATGTTTGAAGGAAACCTATAGATAACATAGTTAAATAATGTAAATTGATTATAACTAATGGGAGGAAGAAGAGTTGAGGAATATCTAATAAAAAGAATATAAATTGATTTAATTGCCCTTCATATAACTCATTGTGAGAAAATGATTCATGTAGTCGCCCCCAAATAGTTAGAAGTTTACAGCTTGCTATTGTTGTAACAGCAGAAGGATCAATTCATAAAAGGTAAAGCATAAGCTTAATGGGCAATAGAAGTAAAACAATATAAGTGTTGAATTTTGTTGACTATATGAGCAATCAGTATGGATATGACACTAATCAAACTCTTCTTTTTTCTGTATGTTCCATTTATCTAACCCCTAATTGTTAGATGAGTTACATTTAACGAAAGAAGGGGACAATTATTACTCTTGAGATTTGAGAATATTATGGTAGAAATAATATTGTTGAGATAAATGTGGAGATTGGTATGTATATAAATAGGGGTTTGTTATTTTATTTTTCTAGACTCTTGAAACTGCTCCTCATTTATAAACTGAGGTTAGGTTAATGACAAGACTTTCTTTGTTTTATCATTTCACAATTACCAACTGAACCTGAGATAAATACAATTACAGGATACAAGTTGACAAAAAACATAAAAATAACAAGCAAGAAATAGAGATGAGAAATTTTCATTGTATCTTACTTGAGAACCACAATACAAGTAGGACTTTCCACTAGGAATAGTTGCTTTCTCTGAAGCTTGACGCGTTCCTTGTGAAGAACGAACGAATCGTCGGGTGGTGTTACAGATAATATAGTTGGGCAAAAAGTCCTCTATATGGTTAATATAATGATGTTAGGGTAAGTAATATGTTAGTCCTCTATATTATGCTCAAACACTAGAAGGAACAGAAGAAGTAAAACCAAGAAAGAAAACAAAATAACAACAGTTTAAGTTTTAGAAAATAAACAAGCGAAAAGAATCCCACCTAAAAGGCAAGCTAAAAAGTGCAATGTTCTGCTCATATCCAGATATAACAATTCATAAGAAATTAGAATTAACATGGCCATCAAAAAGATTGTTCAAAACTGGAAATGAAACATACATCTAATTAGTTCACCATCTTCTAGGATAGAAATGAATTATCATATTATAGTTGAAACAAGGTATAAAAAATCGTACCATACCGCCCGGTATGGGCGGTATGTACCGAAATTCACATTCCCAATATTCGGTACACTCGCTACTAGCTGGTACCGAGTGTACTAATAAATACCGCTCGGGCATATACCACCCATACCGGGCGGTACCACCCTGTATGGTACAATATGGTGCACGGTGTACCACACTACTACAGTACACTATGGTGCACAGTGCACCATACTGCATGGTGCAGCTGCACCTACCGATACCAAAAATGGTACCTGACCCATGGTTTAATATCTCGGTACCAGTACTGATTTCGATCACCGGCCACCGGTACCATACCGACACACAGTACTAACCGGTATGAAAATGCATATCGACCGATTTTGGGGGGGGGGGGTAGATATAACTCCAATAATACATAATTGATGAATAAATGCTTAAAATCAATATTCAAATGTCAGATACATGAATACAATGTTTAAAAGTAATTTGGTAATGTATTATGGTTTTTCACAGATACAAGAGAATCATTATATTAGAAATAATATTGGGCGACACAGGCCCACAAACCAAAGGGTCTAAAAAATCTCCAGGGGCTCCGCCCCTACACCCCTGGCAAGGGGGCTTGCCCCCTTGACCCCCGCCTGCTAACCGGCTAGCGGGACCGCCGAAGACTCTGCGTAGCGCAACATAAGATGTAGCGCACCATCGACTGAGATGATGAATACCATGTGTTGATACGGTCTTATGTTGCGCTACGCAAAGTCTTCGGCGGTCCCGCTAGCCGGTTAGCAGGCGTGATCGATGAGATGAGTCACATGTTGTTCCATGCTTTCGTCTCTGGGTGCGATCGACGAGGCTTCCCTGCGCCGAGTCTTCCCTTCCCGCGCTGTTCTCTCACGCCGCTGCTCCTTCACGGCGCCATCTCCCGAGCTGAGCTTCCCTGTGCCAAGTCTTCCTTCCGCGTATTGCTCTCTCACGGCGCTGCTCCTTCACAGCACCCTCTCCCAAGTTGTCCCAAGATGTCTTCTCAAGCGGCTCCTCGAGCCTCCTCCTCAATTGTGGATCCCAAACCTGCAACCTTTGGTACTTCTATTAAACTTAATGGCACAAATTATTATATCCTTTGGTGTCATGCTTTCCATGTTTTCTGTGGTTCCAAAAAAACTAGACACCTTGATGATGATTCTCCTGATACGGCCGATATTGAAAAATATTTCTACTGGGAGACAAACGATTGTGTTGTTCTCTCATGGATGAACTCAATAGTCTGGAATCGTCGATTGCCTCAACTTTTATTTTCCTTGACACCACCAAAAGCATGTGGGATTCTCTCAAAAGAACCTTTTCTCAAGATGCAAACATCTCGAGGATTTACTCCTTGTATTCTAACATATTTAATACCATCCCTTCACAAGTAATGTATCTATGCGAATGAAGCAAAGAGAGTAATTTCTCGTGGCAAGGTTTTTATACGCCCTACCACCGTCTCTCCATCATGTCAAGTCCCAACTAATGGAATAATACTATTTCTTATCTCAGAAGTGCAATCGTGGTCCCGTCTCCTTCCCAACGGGAGATAACTCAGCACTCATTGCCGGAGGTAGAGGCCACCAAGGTCGTGGTGGTGGCAAAATTGGAGGAACAGGGAGAGGCAAAAATTCCTGTCCTCCTGTATACATTTTGGAAGAACTAATCATTCACATGACACGTGTTGGCAAAAGTTTGGGAGACCCCCTCATGCCAAGGCTGATATCTCTACACAAGCTCCCTCTAGTTATACCGATAAAAATTAAAAAGATGAGACTATCAGTGTCTCCAAATCTGAATATGAAAAGTTCATAAAGGTAGTCACCTCCTCAGCTATGGCTTCCTCCTCTAGGACTGAAGCTATTGCTTCTTTTGGTATGTCTTGAATTCTTGACTTAGGTGCTTCCAATCATATGTCAGGTAATAAGAATCTATTCTCTAACTATAACCCTAAGTCTAAACCATCACATGTCTGCTTTGTGATTTTGTAAAACTTTGTGCTTCCCATGGTATTCTTCATTAGACCTCATGTCCTTACACATCTCAGCAGAACGATGTTGAGAACGCAAAAATCGCCATCTTCTAGATGTGGCAAGGACACTTATGTTTCACATGAATATTCCTCGATATCTCTGGGTTCTAGGGAATAGGTCACCCTTCTTCGTCTTGTTTCCCAAACAACCTCCATTTAAAATTTCACCAAAAACCTTCGATTGTATATGCTTTGTAAATAGTCTTGGTCCCGATTATGGCAAATTGTTCCCTAGAGCTGTGAAGTGTGTCTTCATTGGATACTCTTGCACTAAAAAAGGATACTGTTGTTATCACCCGATTTCCAAAAAACTCTACCGCTGCTGACGTTTCTTTCTTTGAAGATATTCCCTACTTCACCCCTATGTCGAGTCCTAGAACTCCTATCCAGGAATCACCGCCTCTTCCTCCATCTCTTCCTTCTATTACCAATCCTCCCTTGTTGGTCTATCAAAGGAGACATAAAGATACAGGTGAACGAACTCTCCAGACAGGGATACCCTGCTAGCTCCGACTCACTCTCAAGATCCTTCGTCCGATGTTGAACTTCCCATTGTGTTACGAAAAGGTAAACGAAGTTGTACTGCTTATCCCATTAGCAATCATTTATCTCTTTCTCAGTCTCACCCTCGTTTCGCTAGTTTGCACTCTCCTTATCTTCAATTTCCATTCCCGAGACATACTAGGATGCACTGCTTGGTCCTAAGTGGAAGAGTGTCATGGATGAGGAGATGGATACTCTCAAATCCAGACGAACTTGGGAACTCGTTCCACCACCCCCTAGCTCAAAATCTATCACATGTAAGTGGGTGTTCAGCTTCAAATATCTTCCTGATGGATCCATTGAACGGTATAAGGCAAGCAAGGTTGCAAAAAGTTTTACACAACAATTTGGAGTGAACTACTTCGAGACTTTTTCTCTTGTGGCTCGGCTCAACTCTGTGAGGATTTTCATCTCTCTTGCCATAAGTTTGGGTTGGTGCATGCATCAAATAGATGTTAAGAATGTCTTTCTTTGTGGGGACTTAACTGAGATAGTCTTTATGGAGCAACCTCTTGGGTATGTTACTCAGGGGAGAATCTAGTGTCATCTAAAGAAAGCAATATATGACCTAAAACAAAGTCCCCGGGCATGGTTTGACAAACTAAGCAAAATTGCTTCTACTATTGGGCTAAAAGAATACAAATCTGATCACTCGATTTTTATGAAAAAGATATCTGTTGGATGTGTGGTTCTTGCAGTCTATGTGGATGACATCTTACTCACTGTCAGTGATAGTGATGAAATTGAGACGGTTAAAGCTCACCTGAAGAATCATTTTGTGACTAAGGATTTGGGTCGTCTGAGGTAATCCCTTGGCAAGTTTGCCTATAATGAGAAAGGGATAGTTCTTTCGCAGAGGAAATATGTTATGGATCTTCTGAGTGAGGTAGCCATACTCGGATGCAAACCAACCAGTATACCAGTTGATACAGGTGCCACACTTGAGCCTGAGTGTGACAGACTTTGAGGACCTTACGAGATTTCGAAAGGTGAATTGGTCACTCGACCTAACATCTCATATGTAATTGGTGTTGTTAGTCACTTCATGCATCAACCAAAATATTTTCATTGGAATGCTCTATTAAAAATCCTAGAAAAGGTCCGTGGCTGAGGAAAAATGGACATATAAAAAGGAGGGGTACTTTGATGCAGATTATGTCGAGTCCATTTTTGATAGAAGATCCACCTCTAGGTATTGCACTTATGTAGAAGGAAACTTGGTCACTTGGAGAACTACGAAGCAGAATGTGGTAGGTCGCTCAAGTGTCGAAGCTGGGTATAGGGTCATGGCTCATACCACATGTGACTTAATGTGAGTCAAAAGCCTATGGGGGGAACTAGGGTTCTCTTATGATATGGTCATGCACTGTGATAACCAGTCCGCCATTCATATTGCCAACAATCATGTCTTTGCACGAAAGGACAAAACATATTGAAGTCAACTGTCATTTTAATCGAGATGTCATTCTTTCCAAGAAAATTATCACACCATATATCTCTTCTCAAGACCAAATTGCTGACATTTTCACTAAAGCTTTCAACTCAACTCGGTTCAAATTATTATGTGACAAGCTTGGCATGATTGACATCTATGTGTCAACTTGAGGAGTGCCAAGATATTAATTTATTGTATTTATTTATTGTTGGTATTGGATAACTTATGTTGTCCCTCTAGTATAGCATATCTTGTTCTAGGCTTCTTATATATAGGCCTCTTTTCTTATTAATGATATACAATTCTGGGGCTCAACAGATACCATATTATATTTGATTGGGCGACCAACCTTTCCGAAAGCATAAGCTCTTAGGAAATGACCCAATATATACATTTATATTCTTAACAATTTGTTTGTCCTTAAAATAATGTGGTCCTAGTCAAAGCATTGGCAAGACAAATGATAATCAATTTTGGATTAAATTGGACATAAATATCATGATTAGAAACTTCCTCAGGTTGAGATGATATAAAAAGGTAAAATTTCCCAAGAAAAATATCACCTTAGAATTGTTAAAAAAATAAGTATACATATTCATGAATAGAATATGAAAAAATAAGCAAAAAAGAGTAAAATTTCAATTGCATCAACTGTCTCACAATAGATAGAAAAATAGCACTTTGTAATCAATAATATGGAGAAAAAAGCTGAGCTTGTAGAAGAACGTTTCCAACTGCTTGAGATCTTCAATTGAGATCCCTGAACCATTATTACCAAATAGACCTCCTGCCTTTCTTAAATTGCCACCAGACACAAGCTCAGAGATCAAAAATTGCAAGCAATGTACCTACACAAAGAGAACAAAAATATGTGTTAATCATGTAAATTTTAATATAGAGAGAAGTCACCATATGCAAACCAACAGACATCAAGAAAAATGTTAATATTAAAGACAAATGATAAAGCAATAAAACTCATGCAATTATTGCATAAGTCCTTATCTCAAAATACACAGATATTTTCTTAGATGACAAAACTGCAATAAAATTTAGAATAGTTCGCAATAATACAAGATAAGAGAAAAATAACAAGCAGTGAAGTCCCAACTAGAAGATAACAAAAAAATGCAATAAAATTTCAAGCTATGTCCATGTTTTAAATAAAAAATTATTGAGAAAAATATGATCGAATTGTCTTTTACAATTATCAAATCTCAACTAAACAGGTCATTAGCACAATAAATCATAGCAGGATATTATTGACCATGGTTCCAAATACCGTACCGTACCGCCCGATACGGTCGGTATTTACCAGTTTTTTGAAAAATTGATATATGAGATACCCAGTATTGGGCGATACCGAGTATCTTGGTAAATACCACCCATACCGGGCGGAATTGCCTGGTATGACGTAACGGCTCTTTAAAAGAGCCATTGCTATAGTGGCATATAGCCATTTGGGGCCACATTTAAAATATTCATTTATTTGATATTTAAATCTTAAATTTAAGTATTTCTTGATCAATTATGTGTTATTGGAGTTATTTTTAACAGCAAAAACAAAAAAAACAAAAAAAACAAAATTTGGCCGGTTTGCTTTTTTTGTACCGGCCTGTACCGTGTGTCGGTACGGTACGGTACCGGTACCGGTATTTTAAACCATGTTGTTGACCATCCAAGAGATTAAGTTGTTTAGGATGCAAGCCAACTCCAATATTTGTAACTCTAGTCCTTAATCTATTAGGGCTGCAGGTTCCAGGACTAGTCTTTAGCTCATCTCTAACATTAGCACACATTAAATTTTTCCAAAGTTCTCACTCTTTCATAAGAGTTGTTTTCTTTTTAAAGGCATCAGTAATTCTGCGTCTTCTGGTTATGGAACAATTCACTCATTCAACTATGCAGTGTTGCCTATCTCAGTTAGACAAACTTGAGTCATGATCCACTTATCCACATTACTTGCTCCAATGCAGGGCCTGAAAACCATGATTCATTTAGAACCTTGCACATAGTCAAACCACAAATTGACATTCATTTAAACAAACTTGAGTCAAGATCCACATTATCCACACTACTTGTTTCAGTGCAAGAGCCTGCAACCCATGATTCTTTTAGAACCTTGCACTTGGTCAAACCACAAATTGATCTTTTCTCAATTAAACTTTTCTCAGGATTAATTGGTACTGATGCCATTTTATGATTTCTTTCCAATACCAAGTTGGAAGGCAAAATACGCAAGAGTTGGCTACCATTATAGCCCAAAAGGTTAAGCTGTTTAGATAGTTGGCAAACTCGAATGCAGCACTACTCAGATATGTTTGGCATGTACATTAATCTTCAGATTATCTCACACTAAATTTTTCCAACAGAAGATGGATCTCATTCGCTGGCTGGTGCAATGCATGCTAAGTTTCTAACCAACATGGTATACAAATTGTTTTACAAATAAATAAAAAATTGAGAAGGAAAAAAGCAAATCCAATCATATAGCTACATAAAGTATTTTATTTAATTCCAAAACAAAGCTACATGTTCATGCTACTCTTCTCCTTATGGTACATACCACCACAACTAAGGACCCAAGGCTGTTTAGTAGTTGCTTGAGGCAGATTCTTTGAAATGAACCAAGGTTTTGAGTCAAAATAAAGGACCACAGTGGTCATGCTGTGGATCAGCAGAAAAGATAGCGTAGCCAATCCATTTTGTATTAAAGACATTCTAACTTTAACACCATAAGACATGAGTTTAGAAATTCCTTCTTCTGATAGTGAAATTATTGGCCAGATTACTGACACTTCAATAATTCATACAAACTGCTTTCCACAAATACAACCGGCAGATTAAACAAAGAACACAAGATCTTAATCAGACCTGAGCAGCAGTAGGAGCAACTGGCCTTGGAAAAAATGCAACTTGCTTAGTTTCCTCATTTTCTTGATGCAATGAACGCAACTTAGGGTCAGCTTTGCTGGTATTTGCCATCAAATCTGCTAATAGGGTACGCATATCAGAAAGAATCCTGAGAATCATGGAAATACATTTTCTAAGGACAGAGTTAATGCATGCAGTAGGGGTCAAATTGAAGATGCAACGAAATGTCTCCCAACGAAAAGTGTAAATTATCTTATGAAGTGAAGACACAACTGATAGCATTTGCAGTTATGCACATTAAAAAAGAAGAAAGAAAAACCATAGCACTGAACCAAAATGCATTCAGCAAAATCTTACAACTGTAGCAATTAACAAAAGTATAATTACAAGTGACAACAAACCAACTATTAAATTAAAAAGTTAAAAAAAACAATTGTTACATATAGTTACCCTTCCTTCTAGCTTTGCTAGCAAGCATTGTAATAATGGAAGAGGGCAAAAAAAAGAATCTTACAAACAGGAACACCATTAACTCTGTTTCATAATTTGTAATAAGTTTCTCTCATCCATGTTTCTACTTTCTTAGGCATCGTTTGGTTGACAAGGGAAACAACTTTCTTCAGTGTTATCAAGAGGCGCTCGGACGCTCGCCTAGGCGCTTAGTCGAAGCGAGGCCTGAGCGCCTCACATACTATTGAGGCGGGCGATTTGAATGAGGTGCCGCCTCTTTCGGAGGGCCATCATGCGTCGGAAAGAACCTTCGATTTGGTCGGAGGGAGGTTGAAAATTGCAGCTATGAAAGAAATTCCCAATCTAATCAGGTAAGAGATATTCCTGATCGGGTAGAAGAAATTCCCAATTGCGTAGGAGGTATTCCCGATTGGGTAAGGGTTATTCCCGATCGGATAAAATCCTTTCCAATGAGGACAAAAAACACTCAGATCGGGAATTGATTCTAAGATCAGTAGAAAGAAGTTCCTCAAACACCCCACTGACCTCCAAATTCCTCCCCAGACAACAAATACTCAAACTTTATGTCATTAAGTTCTCAATTCTAATTTCAGTCAAAACTATCTGAAATCAAGTTCTGAACTCTAATTTCAAAATAAATTCTAAAATTAGAGATCTGATTTGATTTCTGAACTGTGAAGTGTCATTTTAGATATTTTAGTTTAAAAATCATGACTCATATTTTAGTTTAAAGTCATTATTTTGACACTATTCCTATTCATAGGTTTATCATTGAATAATATATATAATATTGTATACACGGTATTGAATACCATACTGTACCGTCCTATCACGGGCCAATTGTTTTGGTGCGGAAGAACCCGTGCGGCACCCTTGCATCGCATGCAAGGGATAAGCCTTGATATGAAATTAGTCCCGATTGGGCTTCCCGACTTAACATCACGGGGCATATGTCGGACCACGTGCCAACCTCGCATTCCATGTCTGCGCCTTCAAATGACCATGTTGGCCGAATGGTATTGAAGGCGTAAAGTAAAATACAACATTTACAGGACTACGGACACAAGAAAATGCAAAAACGGATGTATGGTGAGTTCTGCAATCGCCTTGGGCGAATTCGACATGTCGCATGCCCATGTGGGCCGCTCATTCGTTTCTGCGCAAGGCAACCGCTTTCGTAAGTCAACACTCCCCTACACTATACATGGGACCTCTAACCCCCAAGTGCCACCCCCAAAGTTCCGCAAAGCACGAGGAGCATGACAAAATTTTGGTCACCCGACATGGTGATTTTCCATGGCCACGGCCATGACGAATTCACACAATGTGTTCCGCTTAGCCGTAACGCACGCACCAAGTGTTGAACGACTTCGAAATGCATACAACTTGTACCATGGACCCATGGGGATCTCACAAAGGGATTTTACAAGAATGGGCAAGAATAAAATGTAAGTTTACATACACATGAATACATATTTACAAACATGTAGGGAACCTTCCGTCATGGTTCGACGTTGCACAGAGCATCGGAAAATTCCCTAACATCCTCTCCCACTTCAAGCTTCGACGTCCTCGTCGAACTCGCCTCGGCCACACCGCCTTTGGCTGCAATTGCTGAAGTGAATTCTTCATAAGTTGTCGAAGGGAACACCGCATGAGTACGACACGCAACAGTGGGGCTGTAACATGTCGAGTTTCGCCGTGAAGTTCACCACCAGGAAATGACTACTTGGAACGTCCTTGAGTTTCATCATCTCTTGTTGTTGCGAGAAAGGGTTATGATATTCCCAAACTCATTGCTGGGCAATGAAGTCCCAGACTTGTGGAGCAAACGAGTGTCGTTAAGCAATGCTCGCTTGAAGGGGCACCAGCGCCGTTGGGCAACGCTCGCTTGAATGGACACTGAGAAATAGCTACTGTATTCACCAAGTCTCAGTGTTGCTGGGCTATGAGGGTCCCAGACTTTGTGGGGGCACACGAGCGCCATTGAGCAACGCTCGCGTGAAGGAACCCGAGAAGTGGTTACTCAATTCACCAAGTCTCGTTCTTGCTGGGCAATGAAGAGTCCCAGACTTTGTGGGGCACACGAGCGCCGTTGAGTAACGCTCGCGTGAAGGAACCCGGGAAATGGTTACTCAATTCAGCAAGTCTCGTTTTTGCTGGGCAATGAAAAGTCCCAGACTTGTGGAGCACACGAGCGTCGTTGAGCAACGCTTGCGTGAGGGAACCCGGGAAATGGTTACTCGATTCACCAAGTCTCATTTTTGCTGGGCAATGAAAAGTCCCAGACTTGTGGAGCACACAAGCATCGTTGAGCAACGCTCGTGTGAGGGAACCCGGGAAATGGTTACTCGATTCACCAAGTCTCGTTTTTTGCTGGGCAATGAAAAGTCCCAGACTTGTGGAGCACACGAGCATCGTTGAGCGACGCTCGCGTAAGGGAACCCGGGAAATGGTTACTCCATTCGCCAAGTCCCGTTCTTGCTGGGCAATGAAGAGTCCCAGACTTGTGGAGCACACGAGCGTTGTTGAGCAAAGCTCGCGTGAGGGAACCCGGGAAATGGTTACTCCATTCGCCAAGTCCCATTCTTGCTGGGCAATGGAAGGTCCCAGACTTGTAGAGCCAATGAGCATTGCTCCGTGGCCGCGCCACACTAGAGCATCGCCCGCATCGTCGCTTTGAGCTGATACACTGCTTGCTCACTCGCACCCCGCAAGAGTCATGGCGCCCACCACCGAGCCCATCTCAACGAGCTTCAAGTCTTACGGATCATTGCTTGCTCACTTGCCCTCCCGCAGAGGTCATGGCGCCCACCACCGAGCCCATCTCAACGAGCTTCAAGTCTTACGCCGCTCTCCGCACAAACCTTGCGCCTTATAGGCCATCATGCCATGTGCACCAACCTTGCGACTTAGGGGACAACGCCCTGCGCACAATCCTTGTGACTTAGGGGACAACACCCTGCGCACAATCCTTGTGACTTACGGGACTACGCCCCGCGTACTATCCTTACGACTTACAAGAGAGTCTCCTTCGCGCAAAGGACTTGGTAACTCACGGGCCATCGACTCTGAGGTGCGTCTTAGGGGTTAATGCCCTGCGCACCATCCTCGCGTCTTATGAGAGTTTACTTTGCGCACAATGTGCATCTTGTAAGAGATCTACTCTGTGCGAGACTTTGCGTCTTACAGGGGACCATCCACCCTGCACAAACGACTTTGCATCTTTTGGGCCCATCTGCCCTGCGCATAAGTCTTAATGTATGCATGCCTCCCCGAATACAACAGTCGGAATGTTCGTCGACTGGGTTCACTGCATTAGCAACTCGCGCGCCATAGACGGAATGCACATCGGCTATGTTCACATCGAGGGCCTTCTTAGTTGGAGCTTGCAATTCTCGTTTTGTGGGTGAACGTCTTTGCGTCTTAGGGGCCTATCTACCCCACGCAAAAGTCACCGTCTTCGCATCAATAAATGTATGCTTGGCTCCTTGAATACAACAGTCGGAAAGTTTATTGACCGATTCACTGCCTCAGCAACTCAAGCACCATAGACGGAATGCACGTCGGCTATGTCTGCATCGAGGGCTTTATCAGTTGGAGGTTCACAATTCTCACTCTGCTTGCAAACAACTTTGCGACTTAGGGGCCTATCCGCCCTGTGCAAAAGTCACCGTCTTTGCATCAATCATATGAATGCTTGCCTCCCCGAACACAACAGTCGGAAGGTCCTCGACTGGGTTCACTGCATCGGCAACACGAGCACCATAGACGGAATGTGCGTCGACTATGTTTGCATCGAGAGCTTTCTCAGTTGGAGGCTCGCAAACCTGGCTCTGATACCAACTGTCATGGGCCAATTGTTTTGGTGCGGAAGAACCCGTGCGGCACCCTTGCATCGCATGCAAGGGATAACCCTTGATATGAGATCCGTCTTGATTGGGCTTCCCGACTTAACATCGCGGGGCATATGTCGGACCACGTGCCAACCTTGATTCCATGTCCGCGCCTTCAAATGACCATGTTGGCCGAATGGTATTGAAGGCGTAAAGTAAAATACAACATTTACAGGACTATGGACACGATAAAATGCAAAAACGGATGTAGGGTGAGTTCCGCAATCGCCTTGGGCGAATTCGACATGTCGCATGCCCATGTGGGCCGCTCATTCGTTTCCGCGCAAGGCAACCGCTTTCGTAAGCCAATAATCCCCTACACTATACATGGGACCTCTAACCCGCAAGTGCCACCCCCAAGGTTCCGCAAAGCACGAGGAGCATGACAAAATTTTGGCCACCCGACATGGTGATTTTCCATGGCCACGGCCATGATGAATTCACACAATGTGTTCCGCTTAGCCGTAACGCACGCACCAAGTGTCGAACGACCTCGAAATGCATACAACTCGTACCATGGGGATCGCACAAAGGGATTTTACATGAATGGGCAAGAATAAAATGCATACACATGAATACATATTTACAAACATGTAGGGAACCTTCCGTCATGGTTCGACATTGCACGGGGCATCGAAAAATTCCCTAACAGTCCGGTATAGGTGGGAATATCGGGTATACCCTGTACTGGGTACCGGGTATACCAATGAATATCGAGCATACCACCCAGTATTTTATAATACCGCCCATACCGGGCAGTACCATACCCGGTACTGGGCGGTACCGCCCGGTATGGTCAGCACCATACCGGTGCAAGTATGAGCCAGTGCAGTATGGTCATACTGCACCAGTATGGGTGTTGTGTGCTCTACACCGGTATGTTGCTAAGGATCTTGGCGCCTTGAGGCGCATAACGCCTCGTGACAACAGTTACTTTTTGTGGAAAGTTCTAATTCGCATGAATTAACTTTCCACATATGTTTATCGAGAAGTACCAAAAATATGTTTTGTTGACAAGAAATTAATTGGTAGGAAGTGTAACTTCCCACCCGAAACATGTTTGGTTGAGTACTTCCTAGGAAGTATACATCAAATGACCAATATACTCTTCTTATAAATTAATATTTTAATTTTTATATATTAGTATATATAGAAAAATTAAATTTTATTTGTAAATTAATATTTTAACATATATATGTAAATATAGTATAATTTTTTCATATATAACTAATATAATATATAATATATAATTTATTATATAGGAAAAATTAATTTTTATTTGTTGTTAATATAAAAAATTACATATTTTACTCAAAAATAAATAAGTCAAGAATTCTTGGTTTATCTAATATCATAATGTTGACAATATAAATTATAAATTTAGCATTAAATGCAAATGTGAGGATAAAATTATCTTTTTCTTCCAAATACGATGGAGGAAGTGCAACTTACCTAGGTCCCCCTAGGTAAGTTTGCATTTTGCATAAAGTTACACTTCCTTAGAAAGTTGTACTTCTTTTTCAAAAAGTGTGTCAACCAAACAAAATAAAAAAATACAACTTCATGGGAAGTAAAACTTCTTGTATAAAGTTGTATCAACCAAATGACACCTTAGTTTTCTATTCTGTCTTTTTTATTTTGCCCCTCTCCTCTTTGTTGCCTTCTGAGGCAAGCAAATCATCTATCACCACCCCAGGTTGATTTAGACCAATTAAAATTGAAAATGGTCCATTTGTATGTAACTCAACAGAAAGGTTCATGTTGAAATTGGTCCAGTCGTATGTAACTCGTCAGAATGGTTCATGAGGCAACTATTGCCTTGAAAAGAACTTTTCACAACCTTGTTTAGATAACAAACAAAAAGATGTTCTTTTGTTAACAATGGAGCAAATCAATTATACAATTCTACGATCTTTGCCAAATAGCAGACTTATACAATAGGTTCCTACGGCTAAGGCTGCAAGTCTTGCGCCTATCGCCTTCCCCGATGTCATTGTTGTCTTTTGTCAAGTATTCTACTTTTCTTCTTCTCCTCCAACCACTACTAAAAAACATGTCTTCTACGACGGCTATTGCCGTCGCAGAAGAGCTTTGGCGACGGCAGCTAGCGGTCGCACATTTCCGTCGCCGAAGCTATGGTCGCAAATATTGTGCGACCGCAGCAGAGGCCGCCGCAATAAAAAAATATATATGAAAAATTGCGACTGCTGTGCTATGCGACCAGGTCATAGACCTTCTGCGACGGTATCTGCGGTCGCAGTACCATCACAAAAGTATATATTTTTTAAAAAAATAGGAAAATATTAATTGTTGTTTACAATATTTAATTAAAATGCATATCAATCAAACAAGAGATATCAACTTGTAATATTATATACATCAAATGGATATCAAAATATTATATACATCGTATTAAAATATTATATACACCGTATCAAAATAATAATATTTACATCATATCAAAATAAAATATCAAATAAATGCATCAATGGTAAGTCACATCAGACGGCGACGGGGAGGCAGCGAGGATAGAGACTGCATTTAATTTTCCCATGTGCACTTCAAACCAATTGTGCCATTATCTCCAAAAGGGGCACTGTTCAATGTTCCCATGGAGATGTTAGCACATTGCAGTGAGCACTTTCAATTCTATTCATCCTTCCTTGTAAAATGAAACCGAGAAAAAGAACGAATCAATTTGTCTCAACTTTCTGTTGAAAATTAATTGAGCCATTTAATTAATTCTAATTACCTGTTTTTGTCGAGGCTGCATTTACTTCCCATTGTTATGTGCTTGAGTATTTAAATTTCATGCATTAATCAATTGCTAACCAGTTACCCAAGAATCAAGATGCCTTTCCATCAGGTACAAAATTGTACAAAGGTGCAATTACTATGAAATAAACTAAGGATGGCAACGGTTCGGTTAACCGCATTTTTGAGGGTTAACTGAAACCGAAACCGTTTTCCAAACCCGCTAACCAAAACTGAAACCGAAACCGGTTGGTTTCAAAAGCCTTTATCCAAAACCGAAACTGGCTCGGTTTCGGTTATCCGCGGATAACCGAAACCAGACTTTTTGGTTCGAATAGAACCGGTTATCCGTTTAATAATCGGTTAACCGGTAGTAAACGGATAACCGATTCAAAGATTAATAACAAAACCGGTTTCGGATACCGGTTAACCGTAAAAAACCGATAGTAAATGGATAACCAGTTCAAAGATTAATAACAAAACCGGTTTCGGTTACCGGTTAACCGCAAAAAACTGGTAACCGAAACCGAATAAATAACCGGTTTCAATTGCCGGTTAATCGTGATCCGATAACCGAAACTGAACCGATTTTAAACGGTTTTTGGTTTTTACTATCCGAAACCGAAACCGAACCGCAAATCCACTATCCAAAACCGGATTTTGCGGTAAGCTTAACCGGTTAATCGGTTTGAATTGTCATCCCTAAAATAAACAGGTAAGATCTCAATATAGATCTAACCAGTGTTAGCTACTGTGAAGCAGATGGTGGGTGACACTGATGTACTTTTCGTTTCCCATCATTTAATTCAGAGGAGTTGCCTTAAACCAATAAGGTCATTGTTTTATCAAAAAAAAAATTGAACTAAAAATACAATCTTTCTAATGCTACATAAAAAATGTTATCTAATCTATGAAACAAAAAAATTGAAGGGGCCCGACTGCGCTCTAATACATAGTTTTCTACTCTACATTCTCCTCTAATACAGTATTTTTCTCTAATACCGTTCAGGTTAATCCTTGGTCATCTAATGAGCTATCCTCTTGTATAATTTTTCTTTTATGAGATTAGGTTATGAATTGTCAACTAATTTATATGAATTAGTAAATGCAGGACTAACAAAACTTTGCATAACATCATGCTATCTTAGATTAAAACACTGAATTACAGTAATAAATATGCTAGAAATTTCCATAATAAGACAAGCACTCTGTTGTGGATATCTCAATTTGAATTGCTTATATTGCAGCAATGGAGATTTGAAGCCACAGATATAGCAAAGAAACTAGAGCTCCTTGAATCTCATAAAAGGTATTGACCTGAACTTGACTCTAAAGTTGCATCTTATATTCACTTCTGATATCTTGACATTAAGTTTGCTGCAGAAAACTCTTGGGTGAAGGTTTAGAATCATGCTCACTCGAAGAATTGCGTGATTTGGAAGGTCAAATGAAACAAAGCTTGGGAAGAAAGGTCGATACATATATCAGTTACACTATCGCTTCATTTGCTTTCTTTGAGCTGTTATACTGACAAAAATATTTTGCTTTCTTGAGAATGAATTAACATGTGATATGTTCAACATCTACTCCAATAAACCATAATCCCAGTGAAACATCCTCATTTGCATACTTGTGAAGAACATGTCTAATTCATGACAATAAAACCACAAGTACCATTCGACTTTAGATGATTTCAAATAATTCTTCAAACTAATTTCATATTAAATATAGTTCACATAATAGCGGTAGCTTCTTCATAAACCCAAGAAATATGTAGCAAAGTATGAATCATTGACTGGTTTATGGATTTGTAAGTTGCCAAGTCTTTTGAAATGACATATAGTTGACCAGTGGCATGCCGAAAATATTTATTTCTCTCCTCTCCAAATTTTCAGTACTCAAGTTCATGATATCTCACACCTCTGTTCAATAGATGCAGCAGCCAATTAATATCAACACACATTAATTATCAACCACAATTAAACATCATCATAGAAGAAAAAACAACAGCTTAATTTTGAGCTAGGACTGGACTAGATTTCATACATCCAATGTACACTCGTTGTTTCAACCGGTGCTTAGCCAGAGTTGTCCCAAGAGTTGCTGTATGCAGTAAGAGAATAAAATGCTTGCAAATCAAAAATTTAATGTTCCTATACATATATATAGTAGGCAGTACAATAATGACTTACCAATATTTCCATGTACATCATCATGTACTTTGATGTAGAAATCTGCATCCCACATAGACACAACAGTAGCAAAATATATTTTAGATTTGGCTAATAACTCAAAATAGCCTTCAACATGATCCTGCAAACACATTAATGATATAAAAACAAATAAATTACTTACAAGAGGCTTCTTTTGCTAGAGAAAGTATGCATGTGACTATAGACTATCTATGAATTAATTTAACCAGATAATATAATCATTATTATATGAGAGATACAAGAGAGCAAATCTGACCAGTCTCCATGCTATCTATGTTCAGCTTCAATTGCCTTGTCCAAAATTCCACCTGATGTTGCACTGTGACCAATGACGAATTGAAGCTGATGATAATATATTTCTCTTCGCTTTCTTTTTTCACCTATTATTTTTTTAAAAATAGTTTGATTTGTTTGATTAAATCCAAGAGGTTGATGGTGCAACATATATGAAGCAAAGGACTGAACATACCTTGAGGCATCCAAGCACATGAGGCATCCAAGCACAAGAGGACCAACTGAGTATGGGTGAGCAAAATTTACCGATTAACCGAACTATTCGATTAACTGACCGAACTGAATTTCCGAATAATTTTCGGTTCGGTTCGGTAAATTAACCGATCAGATATATTTCTCTTCGGTTAATTAACCGAACCGAACCGAAAAATTCAGATAACCGAATCGAATTAACTGATTTTTTTCGGTTCGGTAAACGGTTAATAGAAAATTCTCAATTCGGTTCGACTAATCGAAAGTTCGGTTCGGTTAATTAACCGAACCAACCGATGCTCACTCTTACAACTGAGAAAGCCTGAAGCACAACAAAAAAGGACTGCAACTTCTCCAAGCACAAGAGAACAAGGCAGATCATTGAAATCAAAGAAACCCACATTGAAATCGAAAAAGTTGGAAATCCACATTGAAATAAAAAGTAAAAAAAAAGAAACCCTAAATTAAAGAGAACAAGGCAGATCGAAGAAGGAAACACACTTACTCAGTGGATGGGCTGCAATAATTGAAGAACTTGTCGGTGCTGGAAAACATAATGATTGATACCTCTCAACATCGCACAGCACAGTGAGCTCCCTTGCCTTCTTCATGATCCCTGGCCGCCTCTTGGAGTAAGTGGCTCAAAGTGAGCAATAAAGCTTGTGAGGAGTGGTGGGTGGATTTTGTGGAGCGCGAGAAAGAGAAAGAGGGGAGAGGGAGAGGAGGGAACGAGCGGGAGAAGGAAATAGTTGCGCGGTCGATGAAATATTGGGATGTCTAACAGGCTTGCGACAACACTGGCCGTCGCAAACGACGATCGCAACACTGTCATAAACCCAACGCAATGTCGTCGCTAGTTGGCGACGACAATACACAGCGGTTGCAAAATAGTCATATTTGCAACCGCTATTATGCCGTTGCAGAAAGGCCGTCACAATCGCTGATTTTCTAGTTGTTAACATCTTGCAGATGATGATTGACATGAAATACTCGGTATCAAATACCATAAAGTATAGTTCTAATGACGAAGTACCTAGCAGTCCTCGTATGCTCACCATACAACAACTTGAGGTGATCGAGGAAAGCTTCGGTATCCAAATGTTCATGCTGCTTTTGCAACTAATCGGACATGGATGCCAGCATTATGCATTGAACAATGGTGTTATCTTCACTCCATACTTCTTGCAGCTTCTCATAAGCCATCCTCTCATCCTCAGTGTAATCTTCTTCCCCAAGGGGTGGCATCGATCCTGAAGCATCTAGAATGTGAGACAGATTCTCATAAATGAGGACGATCCTCAAATTTCGCATCCAATCGACGTAATTTGGTCCAGTTAATTTATTTTCATTGATGAAGCAATCTAACGACAGTAAAGGTGACATGAACAAGCAGATATTTTACATGCATGTTTATTGAGGTCTTTTACTTAATCATGTCTCCCACTAATTTTTGCGGTTCCATAATAACCTCCGATTTCGGAGTGGAAAGCCCTCGTTGGTAGACTTCCTCGAGGGAAAAACAGAACCCCACTTCTTGTAAGACCCGAAACATTCCTAATATAAAAATCTATTTTTGGTGCAGCTCACCAGAATCAGGGATTAGTCGAGCCGAGCCGCGGAATCGCCTCGAGTAAAAAAGGTATAACTCGGCTTATGAAGTTTAAATTGGTTAGATGGTTATTTCCTTATTGAGCATTAGATATCCTATTGAGTCGAGTTTAAATTGTGTATGCGGATCGAATCGGAGCTTGAATTGGACTCGGATCGAGTTGAGTAGAGGCTAAGTCGTTGCGAGGGGCATATGGGTCATTGGGGGATGAGAGAATAAAATCCCTCATCATGAGTCGTGCGGCTCATCTTGGAGTCGCACGCAGCCCGAGCAAGAGAGAGGGAGGAGGAGATCTTGGTCGGCGTCGGAGATCGTGTCGTCGTCCGAAGGTTCGAGATCGCCAACGACCATCCCTTCTTCTTCCCTAAGCAAGGTGAGTGGTTGTTTTCCCCTTGTGGATTGGGGGAAGCATGTGGCCGAACTGCTAGGACTGTTCGAAGAAGTTTTACTTGCGAGTTTTCGTCATTTTTTGGTAGATTAATTTTTTAGTTGTTGTTCCGTCGGATCTACCGCAGTTTTCTTCGGATCTTGAGGTTTTAGGGGCTGCCGAGTATAGGGGAAAGGGGAAAGGTCATGCCGAAAATTTTCCCAATTCCCTCGACGGAAGTAAACCCCTTTTTGATCAATTTTGAACCTAAGCCGTGTGGATGTATAGTTTAATTGCTGAAATTGATGATTGAATTCCCTCTTTTAAGCTTTGTAGGCTCGGCCAAAGAAAAGGGGACCTCTTGTCCATGGTTCGGCCGAGCAAGGGTTGGGTGAATTGATCAATGGCTTGGTTAGGGTAGGTTAGAAACAAGGTACTAAGGTTTGGGGCTGGATTTTCTCCTTGTCCCCACCCTTGGAGTTCGGCCGAGCAAGGCTCGCCTTGCTCAAGTCTTGGCCGAGAGGATGAAGGGAATGGTGGCCTCGTGAAGCTAGTCATCTTCGTTAGGAAATACCCGAAGCAATAAGAAACAAGGGTTGCCTATATTGACAAGTAGAATCAAGATAACATTTTGGTAATAAACTAATTAAGGAAGATTACAAGTTGGTGAATGCATTTAGTGGTATTGTAGGGTGGTAATCTTTCTTAATTTTCCCTATTTAAGTTCAAAATTTTGGTTATGTTTTTACCATGCTAAACAAATTCTTTCCTTCCTGAAAATTATTATTTAATGCAGGATTTAAATTCCTTATTGTTGAATCATGTGGTAATGCAAACTAGGTGATGTGAAGTAAGTTATTTAATTATAAATTATATGCTGTGAAATTTTGTTATTGGGTGCATTACCAATTCTATGACATGTAGTTTTTCATTAGCCAAGTTATCATGTGACGTTGGATGATATGCATGAAATTATAAAGTGTATGTTAGTGATGGAAACTCCAAAGTAGACGAGTTAGATCTCACACCTAAGAAACATTTTGCGAATGATAGTGTACGCATGATACAGCCGAAATTAAAAGGCTGAGAATGGGCGAACGCTCGGGACTTTAAATAAGGAAACTATAGGACACCTAGCTTGTTTGTGTGATGTGATTGTGGTGGTCTGCTGAGAAGCATGGGTAGTCAGAATGACTAATGCTAGACTCGGCCAGTGATTGGGTATTGAGATTACACCAGCGGGCTCGCTAGGTGTCAGACCCCAGTTGGGTGGGACTAGCTATCCCTACCCTAGTCAGTGTCCGGAGATTAGCAGACCATCCTAGTCGACGGCCCGGAGTTTTCTTGGATTCACTTATGTATGGCCTATACAGGACGACCCCTGTGGTCGGTTGTCATAACAGAAGCAACTTATATCCCTAATTTTATATTTTGTTGCTATATATATATATATGATTATTAGGGATTTATGTGGTGGTTCGGAAGAACCGCTCACTGAGTCCCATGTGGACTCACGGTTTATTTTCTTATTTTTGCAGAGCCCGATCAGTGAGATGAGGTTGGAGTCATGGTGCAGCTGGAGGGCAGGCGGTGATGTAGATTTCGTAGCAACGTCCAATAGTCATAGTCTCTCTAGGGCAGTTTTATCTTTTAGTACACTGAGATTGTCTATTCAAAAACATGTACTTGTTTTTAAACTTGAGTTGTTTCCTATGGTGATTGATGTTTCTAAACTTTTCATGTTTTAAAGCAAAATTGTAAACCTTCTTTAAAGATTTGAATAAAGTTGCATCGTTGTTTTCATTATGTGTATCTGTTTCTATTAGTGAGTGTTTGTAGTAGGCTTTAGGGTAGGACATAGACCCTGGTCTATCACACGACCCTAAGTTGGGGTGTGACAAAGTTGGTATAAGAGCTTTTGGTTAGGTCTTGACTATGACTAGGAGTTGGGTACCGTACGAGACATATGCTAGCGTGTCGACATACGATATAGTTATGCTACGAGATCTGGCAACCACGACTGCACTCAGTGCACCATGCGGTTAGTAAATTATAAAAGTTTCTATTAAAAATTTATTATATGATAGGAAAATTGTTCTTTTTTATGTGATAGTGTAATGGAGGCTCATAATGCTGCACTGAGCGGCAGCGGTAGTAACTCGACAGAACATCGAGGACGGGGGCGAGGCCGAGGTTGAGGCCGAGGCCGGGCCCGGGGCAGGGACAGGGAGCAGTCTGAGGACTAGGGGCAAGAGTATGTGGTTGCACAATTGTAGGCTCAGGTAGCTTAGCTAATGGAGGTGCTCCTTAGGGAGCAGGAACTGAGGCAACAGATGCAATAACAACAACAGCAACAGCAGCAGCCGCGGCCGAAACCAGTACCCGTAGTTCCGGCGGTACCAGAGGTGGTCGAGGCTATAACACTAGTGGTCAGGGTTCGAGGAGCCCCATCCTTTGCAATATTTGTCATGCTAAAGCCACTAGAATTCACTGGAACAGATCGGTAGGTGGAAGTGACTGAGTTTCTGGGGGACTGTTATGAACAATGCATGGAGCTGGGTGCTCATCGGAGGCAGCGGCCCATATGGTCGGACTTTAGATGAGGGGACCGACAAAGGTCTAGCTGCACACTTGGAGGGCTCGCACCTGGGAGGATTTCAGGGCGGCTGTGGAGGAGAAGTACTTGCCAATGAGTGTTCGCGACAAGTGAGCTCGGGACTTTGAGATGTTGCGTCAGGTTGGAGGCATGTCAGTGTCAGAGTATGAGATGGAGTTCAACCATCTTTCCAAATATCATCCGACCCTAGTGGCATTTGAGACCACCATGGTCAAGAGGTTCGTTGGAGGCTTGAGGCCTTAGATTGGCAGGCTCATCCACTATACCGAGGATTCCACTCTTGCCCGGGTAGTGGATGAAGCCCTTTGGAAGGAAGCCTTGGTGTCGTTCGACCGTGGCATTCAAAAGGGGCAATGATCGTTGCAGACCACCAGCAGAGCCGAGGACAGAATGGTAATAGGGGCCGTGGGGGCCCATGGTCTGGATCAGTAAGGATGGCAGTGTCAGGAGGTGTTTCTTACAAGGTTGAGGTGTCGCAATGTGGCAGTTGTAGTCGGAGGCACTGGGGGGCCTGTTTTGGCCGCACAGATGCTTGCTATAAATGCGGTTTGGTCGGGCACTTCAAGAAGGACTGTCCGAAGAGAGTTGGCCAGAAGTCTGAGTAGTCAAAAGGAAAGACACCTATGTCAGTGGGGTCAGTGGCTCAAAGAGGGCAGATGCAGAATAGGGGGCCACAGGCTAGCCATTCAGAGAGATCGTATGCCAGGGTGTTTGCTATGAACCGTGATGGGGCAGAGACGTCTAAGGCAGTGGTGACAGGTACTATTTTAGTATGTTCATCTGCTGCATATGTTCTATTTGATTTGGGTGTCACACACTTGTATGTATCTGCCAAATTTGCTACTGAGTTACCAATGCAACCTTCCTTGCTTGACGGGCCATTTGTAGTATCAACGGCTACGGACGATGCAATCATAGCCAAATCAATTTTCCAAGGCTGCGAAGTGCTCATCTGCGACCATGCATTGAGGGCAGATTTGACACTCGTGCCCATGCTTGAGCTCAACGTCATTCTCGGCATGGATTGGCTGGCGGAGCACTTTACGTTGCTGGATTATAGAGCTAAGACAGTCGTGTTTAGCGAGCCCGGTTTGCTGCAGTTCACCTTTCAAGGAGAAGGAAGGTGCGAGCCGATTGGGGTCATCTCAACCCTTAAAGCTCATAAACTGCTTTAGGGCGGCTGCTAGTCCTTCCTGGCCTTTGTATCCATGGCCGAGGAAGAAGGGGGGGCGACAAGGGATGTCAGTGGAACTCAGGTAGTATGTGAGTTCCCGATGTGTTTCCCGAGGAGTTGTCGGGATTGCCGCCCAGAAGAGAGATTGATTTCTGCATTGATCTGCAGCTAGGGGTGAAGTCGATCTCCGATTCGCCCTATAGGATGGCACCGGCCGAACTCAGGGAGTTAAAGGTGCAATTGCAAGAAATGCTAGACCTGGGCTTCATCCGGCCGAGCGTGTCACCATGGGGTGCTCTGGTGCTCTTCGTGAAGAAGAAGGATGGGTCTATGCGCATGTGCATCGACCATCGGCAGTTGAATAAAGTGACAATCAAGAATCGTTACCCATTGCCGAGGATAGACAATTTAGTTGACCAACTGGAGGGGGCACGATGGTTTTCTAAGATAGACTTGAGGTTAGGATATCATCAGCTGAGAATTCGGGACTGCAATGTGCCTAAGACCGCCTTCATGACTCGCTATGGTCACTACGAGTTTCTAGTGATATCCTTTGGTCTAACCAATGCACCTGCTGCTTTCATGGATCTGATGAACCGGGTGTTCAAGGAGTACCTAGACAGTTTTGTGATCGTCTTTATTGACGACATCTTGGTATACTCCAAGAGTGAGGAGGAGCACTCAGAACACTTGAGGATGGTCCTGGAAACCCTCAGAGAACACCGGTTGTTCGCTAAATTTTCCAAATGTAAATTCTGGTTAGAAAGTCTAGCGTTCCTGGGCCATGTAGTGTCCAAGGAAGGGATAAGGGTGGATCCCTCAAAGGTGTAGGCTGTGCAGAACTGGAGATGGCCAACCAGCGTGTTTGAGCTCCGCAGCTTTCTTGGGTTGGCCGGGTACTACCGAAAGTTTGTAGAAAACTTCTCCAGGATTGCAGCCCCTTTGACTCGATTGACTCAGAAAAAGGTCAAATTTGATTGGGACGACAAGTGTGAGGCGAGCTTTCAGAAGCTCAAGGAATGCTTGATGTCGGCACCCATGTTGGCCGTACCATCCAGCTTAGGAGGGTTTGTAGTCTACTGTGATGCCTCTCGGGTTAGCCTAGGCTGCATTCTGATGCAGTTTGGTAGAGTTATAGCCTATGCGTCCCGCCAACTAGAAGTTCATGAAAAGAACTACCCGATGCACGACCTAGATCTAGCTAGCGGCGGTAGTTTTTGTACTAAAGCTCTAGTGGCACTATCTGTGTGGGGAGACTTACGAGATCTATACGTATCACAAGAGCCTCCAGTACTTGCTTATCCAAAAGGAACGGAACCTCAGACATAGGAGGTGGCTGGAGCTCCTAAAGGATTATGACTGCACCATTATGTACCATCCGGGGAAAGCCAATGTGGTAGTAGATGCTTTAAGCAAAAAATACATGGGAAGTTAGGCTTATTTGGAAATCAAGTGAAGGCCTTTAGCTCGAGAGCTGGCGCTGTGCCTAGATGGGGGTGCAGCCCTAATTGTGTCAGATTCAGGTACCTTGGTGACACACCTGCGGGTACAATCTACACTGGTGGATATGTTGCGTGCTGCGCAGGGAGAGGATGCCTTTTGTGCGCTGACGAAGGACTTGGTGCAGAGAGGTGATGCAGAGAATGGATTCAGGTTGGACTCAGAGGGGGTGCTAAGGTTCAAAGACTGAATCGTGGTGCCGGATAGGGCAGAGGTGCACAGGCAAGTCCTGGAGCTGGGTCATCGTTCCACTTATACGATGCATCCGAGAGCCACCAAAATATACCAAGATTTAAGGTAGCACTACTAGTGCAAGGGAATGAAAAGAAAGGTAGCAGAGTTTGTATCCAAATGTCTGGTTTGCCAGCAGGTGAAGGCTGAACACCTGAAGCCCGCGGGGCTACTGCAGAACCTCGAGGTGCCTGAGTGGAAGTGGGAGAAAATCACCATGGATCTAGTGACCGAGTTGCCTAAGTCAAAAGGTAGCTTTGACTCCATTTGGGTGGTAGTGGATAAGTTAACCAAGCCCGCACACTTCATACAAGTAAGAACTACCTTTTTTACGAAGCAGTACGCCAGACTATTTTTAGACAGGATAGTGGCTTATCATGGTACCCCAGTGATGATCATATTAGATTGAGGTACCCAATTCACGACCCGATTTTGGCAATCCTTCCAAGAGGCCTTGGGTACTCAAGTGTGTTTCAGCACAACTTTCCATCCGCAGACAGACGGATAGTCAGAGAGGACCATCCAAACCTTGGAGGATATGCTGAGGGCATGTGTCCTGGATATGACCGACGGTTGGGAGGAGCACCTGCCATTGATCGAGTTCGCCTACAACAATAGCTATCACAGTAGCATTGGCATGGCTCATTTCGAGGGCTTGTATGGGCGATGGTGCAGGTCTCCTGTGGGTTGGGTTGAGGTTGGAGAGTCACTCATGGTGGGTCCTAATCTGGTTGAGGAAGTGGTAAAGAAGGTGAAAATTATAAAAGAAAGAATGCTGGTGGCCCAGAGGCGTCAAAAAATGTATGTCGATAAGAAGGGCAGAGAGTTAGAGTTCGCTGCGGCCGACTTGGTGTTCTTGAAGGTTTCCCCTATGAAAGGGGTAGTCCAGTTTGGGAAGAAGGAAAAGTTGAGCCCTAGGTTCATTGGGCCTTTCCCTATTCTCAAGCGGAGAGGCACGGTAGCTTACGAATTGGCTTTGCCTCCTAGCCTGAGCAGAGTTCATCCAGTTTTTCATGTGTCCATGCTCCGTAGATATGTGAGGGATGAGTCCCACCTGATCGAGCCGACTGCAGTTGAGGTGGGCACGACGGTTTCGTATGAGGAGAAGCCAGTAGAGATACTTGACCGATAGATCAGAAAGCTAAGGTCCAAGGAAATTTCCTTGGTGAAAGTTAGATGGGAGCACCACTCTGGACAATAATCCACTTGGGAGGTGGAGCGAGACATCAGAGAACGCTACCCTTCCTTGTTCGGAGAATCGGTAAGTCTTTATAATTCATCTAAATTTGAGGACGAATTTCCTTTAAGGGGGGAAGGTTGTAAGACCCGAAATTTTCCTAATATAGAAATCTATTTTTGGTGCAGCGCACCGAAATCAGGTGTTAGTGGAGCCGAGCTGCGAAATCGCCTCGAGTAAAAAAGGTATAACTCGGCTTATGAAGTTTAAATTGGTAGATGGTTATTTCCTAATTGAGCATTAGAAGTCCTATATATTGAGTTGAGTTTAAATCGTGTATGCGGATCAAATTGGAGCCTGAATCAGACTCGGATCAAGTCGAGTAGAGGCTAAGTCATTTAGAGGGGCATATGGGTCATTAGCGGATGAGGGAATAAAATCCATCATCAGGTGTCGTGCGGCTCATCTTGGAGCCACACGCAACCAGAGCAAGAGAGAAGGAGGAGGAGATCTTGGTCGGCATCGGAGATCGTGTCATCGTCTGAAGGTTCGAGATCGCCAACGACCATCCCTTCTTCTTCCTTAAGCAAGGTGAGTGGTTGTTTTCCCCTTGTGGATTGGGGGAGGCGTGTGGCCGAACCCCTAGGACTGTTCGGCGAAGTTTTACTCGCGAGTTTTCATCGTTTCTTGGTAGATTGATCTATATTGACAAGTATAATCAAGATGACATTTAGGTAAAAGACTAATTAAGGAAGACTACAAGTTGGTGCATGCATTTAGTGGTATTGTAGGGTGGTAATCTTTCTTAATCTTCCCTATTTAAATTCAGAAATTTGGTTATGTTTTTACCATGCTAAACAAATTCTTTCCTTGCTTAAAATTATTATTTAATGCAGGATTTAAATTCCTTATTGTTGAATCATGTGGTTATGCATAGTAGGTGATGTGAAGTAAGTTATTTAATTATAAATTATATGCTATGAAATATTATTATTGGGTGCATTACCATGTCTATGACATGTAGTTTTTCATTAGCCAACTTATCATGTGACGTTAGATGATATGCATGAAACTATAAAGTGTATGTTAGTGATGGAAACTCAAAAGTAGACGAATTAGATCTCACACCTAAGAAACATTTTGCGAACGACAGTGTACGCATGTTACAGCCGAAGTTAAAAGGCTGAGAACGGGTGAACGCTCGGGACTTTAAATAAGGAAACTATAGGACACCTTGTTTGTGTGATGTGATTGTGGTGGTCTGCTGAGAAGCATGGGTAGTCGGAATGACTAATGCTAAACTCGGCCAGTGATTGGGTCTTGAGATTACACCAGTGGGCCCGTTAGGTGTCAAACCCCAGTTGGGTGGGACTAGCTATTCCTACCCCAATCGGTGTTCGGAGACTAGCAGACCATCCTAGTCGACGGCCCGGAGTTTGCTTGGATTCACATATGTGCTATGTGGCCCGAAAGGCCAGTATGTTACTATATGTGTGCGGTAGCGCTGGTTATAGCTGAATCTCAAGACCATGAGTAGGGCCTAGGGGTCGGGTGCCATGTGGCGTAGTTAGGCTGTTATGGCTGCTTACATGAATGTATGGCCTATACAGGACGACCCCTAGGGTCGATTGTAATAATAGAAGCAACTTATATCCCTAACTTTATATTTTGCTACCATATATATATATGTGTGTGTGTGTGTGTGTGTGATTATTGTGGATTTATGTGGTGGTTCGGAAGAACCGCTCATTGAGTCCCATGTGGACTCATGGTTTATTTCCTTGTTTTGCAGAGCCCGATCAGTGAGATGAGGCTTGGAGTCATGGTGCAGCTGGAGAGCGAGCGGTGGCGTAGATCTCGTAGCAACGTCCACTAGTTATAGTCTAGAGGTCTAGGGCAGTTGTTTCTTTTAATACACTGCGATTGTTTATTCGAAAACATGTACTTGGTTTTAAACTTGAGTTGTTTCCTATGGTGATTGATGTTTCAGAACTTTTCATGATTTAAAGTAAAATTGTGAACCTTCTTTAAAGATTTGAATAAAGCTACATTGTTGTTTTCATTATGTGTTTCTGTTTATGTTAGCCAGTGTATGTAGTAAGCTTCAGGGTAGGACATGGACCCTGGCCGGTCACACGACCCTAAGTTGGAGTGTGACACTTCTCCTACTCAGGTCTTGTATGTAACACGACAAAACCTAATCGGTCCATGGGTAGGTAACTTTTTACCGATCACATCACTATGTGACTTCCATATGTTTTTGCCTTTAGGGCAACCAGGGCCTTGTGGTTGCACATCAAACCAAGGAGCCCTAGTTGAGTCAGACCCATCATTCGTTTGCCCTAGAGAGAAAAAAACCACCCTTGAGTGTGGCTCAACAAGGTAAGTCATGTTCAAGCCTATAACAGATACACAAAAGGAATATGTGCCGTATGAGGTGCAACTTGTCTATTAGCACAAAATGCCTTGTGTGTTCACAACAAACCCGTTGTGACAATAGACACACTTGTCTCTCACAACGATGGAAGGTGTGACCGATATTCTTAATATCTTAGCCATTCAGACTCAATTTTATTGTAGGGTTTCTTCATGCAATTTTAATTATCTAAGCTATCAACAATTGAAGCAAAATCAATAAATAAAAGCATAAAGTAAATAAGGATGATTATGGATGTTCTAAGGGCTCCACCCGAGCTACCGGGCAAACCAAGGCTATCATCCTAGGGTTTTTAGGGAGCTCCGTCTCGCGAAGGCGCTGCCCAAATCCACCTTGTAGGTTGCCGGTTCCATCAGTGCCATCGCGGTGTTCAAGTCATCATCAACATGGCACCGAACACCTCCTCTCCGCGAGCGCACCAAAACCGGGCAGCAAGCAAGCACGTCGTGAATCTGCCCCTAAACTTCTATTTTCACAAATCTAAAAGAAGAAGACCCCAAACAACCATTGGGTAAAGGCTTAAGGGGAGGGAGAAGTGAATTACAATTAGAATTTTTAAGAGGAAGGCAGGGGTACGCAGGCCCTATTTAAAAATTACAATGCTGAAATTTCATAAATTTACAAGCAATCATCACAACCATGTTTTACACACATTCACAAGCACATAGGGGTCATCGATAATCATCCTTTCATGCATCTTAACTATTAATAAAAGGAAAGGAAAAAACAAAATCCGAAAACATCGCATGAACCGTGAAGCCAAGAAAATGACTCAAAAACCTCCGAAAACCAAAACCGGGCAACATGACGTTCAGGGAGCGAATGATCGTAAACATGACCAAAACATGAAATAAAAATTCCAAAAATTTGCTGAAGGTGGCTCTGGTACCACTATTGGGATGGAAATAAGAAACACTACAGAAATAGCAATTTAAAAAATTCAAACCATCCTGAAAATAACATTCTACTTTAGCAATGTTAAGGAATTCAACATCGGAGAAGAAGAAGAAGATATATCTCAAACCGCGGTTGGTATGGCTGATCATATCCCCGTCTTGGGATGCACACGTGCACGTCCTCCAACGATAGTGCACACGAAGCACCTCGCAAACAATAGGGGCAGCAAACATCAGGGCTCGTTGTGGCTCAATGGAGAAGCTTTCTCAATCCCGAAATCCACCAAGGCAAGACGACCTTTCACCAAGAACCGGGCACCAAAGAGTGAAGGAGAGAGGGTGAGAAAACATCGGAACGAAAGATAAGAGGTAAAGATACCTCGCTGTCCTCTTGGACTCCTCCAAGAAGATGAAGATTGCGGCACACCCAAGAAGAGAACACCTTCAATTTGGCTTCATGAAAACCGGGGAAGGAGGATGTAGATGGCCGGCTACCAATGGAGAGGAGGAGTTCTTTGGAGCCTTTCTCTTCAAGAAGCCTCTAAAGAATCAAGTCCTTAAACAACTCCAAGAAGATGAAGAACTAATTAACCAACCCTGGTCTCCATCTTGATTTTGATAATAACAAACTTATTCTAATGAGTTTATCAAGTGTTTGAATTCAGGTTGAGGCTTCGATAAGGGCGCGAACTTCATTTGGAGAAATACCAAAAATCAAAAAAAATGACTCTGTCGTCGATCGAGTAGAACATCTAGAGTTAGAAATAGAATTCATGTAATATGTCGCTAGCAAGATATCCCAAGCCTAATTATAATGTTATCCAAGTCAAAATTTGGTAACTGAACCTGAAAGCCAAGCGCGCAAGAAGAAAACTCAAAGAAACAGTCTCAGCCCAAGTTCGGTCGACCGAATGAAGCCAAAAAATGGCAGAAGGGTATTCGGTCGACCGATAGATGCCCAGAACTGGTAGAATGCTTTCGGTCACTCGGCGGTCAATTGGTCGATCGATCGACTGGCAAGTGATCGGGCGTCCCCAATGGGCAAAAAAATGCCTGTTGGGTGGAGCTTCCGAGTGAGGGGTTATAAATACCCCTTACCAGCTTTCTAAAAGACTCTTAACCATTCATTGAAGATCTCCAAGAGTGTTTTTGAGCCTTCCTAAGTGGATTTCATCGCGCAAGCTTCGACGACCGCTCATCTACTCGAAGTATTCTTTCCGCCTCAACTCCGGCTTCATTTTAAGCTCTACATCATGACTAGTTGGAGGCTTTGGAGGCTTTCCAAGGGAGCTCAGTTGTGTGGTTTAATTCTTAGCTCCTTTGTTGTTATTTTCCTTGTTATTAAACTAGGTTTCCATTGTTAGCTTGCTAGGTGTGCTAGGTTAAGCACCTTAGAGTTTCCTTTGTAGAATTATGTTATGCCTAGGTGAATAGGTTTATTCTCAAAGGGTTGAGAAGCGAGTCCTCGGTTGTATTCAAAGGGAAACACATTGTCTATAAATGATTGGTTAGAAATCCTTGGTGTTGAGCCAAGGTAGTGGAGTAGGCGATTGGCCGAACCACTATAATCTGTCGACTTTGCATTGCCTTATTTTTATTTCTTATAGTTGCCTTTCATACTCGCTATCGCATTTCATTTAGTCACACTTAATTTGGGATGAAGTTTGAATTGATTTAAAAGAAATTGAATTGAAGTTAAAATTAACCCAACACTATTTAGCCCCCCCCCTTCTAGTGTGGGTATTTGAACAACATTTGGTATCAGAGCAAGGTTGTAGGCTTAGGTTCAACCATCTAAGCTAAACTTATGGATTCTAGTATCACAGTAGGTCAAGGGTTTTCAACTCATGCACCTCCTCTTTTTGATGGAACAATTATCCCTATTAACTAGGATGAGTATTTTCTTGCAATCCCTAGCTAGGCTTAGATGCTTGGAGAACTATTCATGTTAATTATGAGCTACCCTCCAAGAGCTTGGATGATTGGTCTCAATAAGAGATCAAATTGTTTAATTGAATGCATTACATTGTGGTTTATCCATAAATGAATTCAATAGAATATCATGTTGTAAATCTGCTTTTGATATTTGGCATGTTTTAGAAACTACTCATGAGGGAACTTCCCAAGTTAAAGAGTCCAAAATAAAATTGCTTATGCATGACTATGATCTCTTTAAAATGCATACTCATGAGAAACTAGATCAAATGTATGTCCGTTTTCAAAATATTGTAAATGTTTTAACTATTCTTAGAAGGGATATACAAGAGGAAGAAAAAGTGAGGAAGCTTCTTCGATCACTTCCCAAAGCATGGGAGCCAAAGGTGGTTCCTATCATGGAGGCCAAGAATCTTGGCACCATGAATCTCATCGAACTCATTGGATCCCTCATGACCCATGAGATCCATATGAAGGCAAAAAAGGAGGAAGATGCCCCCAAAGGCAAGAACATTGCCTTAAAAGCATCATTTGGTGATAGGACTTCATCATCATCATCATCATCATCATTGGAGAATGAAGAATCCGAGTACCACGATTATGGTTCACCTTGGTCGGATGTTGATGGAACTAATGGGAAAGTCTCTCAAGAAGAAGGGCAAAAATAGAATCATGTGCTTCTAATGCAACAAGCCCGGACACTTGGAGAGCCATTGTCCTAAGACCAATCTCACCTCCTCATCATCCTCAAAGAAAGATAAAAGAAATAGGATGAAGAAGAAAGCAGTAATGGCTACTTGGGATGAAAGCGAGTCATCATCACCTTCAAGTGGGGAAGAAAGCTCAAGGGAGAATGCAAACCTTTGGTTCATGACAAAGGACAATGAGGTACCCACTATTACTATAGGTGAAAATATTTTTACTCATATAGAATTAGAAAATGAAATTGAGCATATATATGTATGAAGAATTTAATGTTATTAGAAAGAGATTTAAGGAACTTAGAAAGGAAAATAAGTTATTAGAACATGAAAGTGATGATTTTTTGCTTTCTTGTAATGACTTAAAAAGAAAAGTTGAATACTTGGAAAATGATAAAAGTTCATTAGAAAAGAAAAATGTAGATCTACAAAGTTTGAATGACTCATTGAAAATAGAAAATGTCTCATTATGCTTACAAATTAAAAATTCGAGTGTTGGCATGCTATCATTAAAGAATTAGTTGCTTCATTAAATGATAAAATTAAAAATATGCATGACCATGCCTCTCATGCAAAATCTTTTAAAGTATCTTCCCATGCTCACCCACACCTTCTTGTCCATCCTCATGCATCTACTAGATTTAAGGGTCATTGTCTATGTTGTGGCATGTATGGACACATGGTTAGGGATTGTTTCTTGAAAAGGAACCCCAATGTTAAGTCACTTTGGGTTACAAAAGTTTCTAACCCCCAAGGACCAAAAGAAATTCGGGTACCAAAGTTTACATGCTTAAATGTAGGGGGAGACACTACACTCAAATGAAGACACATTGATGTCTTGAAGTTGCTTTGGAATTAAAGAAAGATGAATAAATTCAATTGCAACTTCGCGACAAATGTGATCGGTATCAATTCCTAACTATTCTCTTGCCTACATTACTATTGGGGTTTGATGACTTATGAATGTACTTTATTTAGTAGTCACTTGATACTTGATTCACCATGTGTATATCTTTGATTAATTTCTTTGTAGTATCAAGTTTGAATTTGAATGTTTCATTTTATTTTCGGTCTCCTTGGAGGCCATTTGTGACCTACAATGGGTCTATGCAACCTTTGGTTTTAAAACATTGGCTAATTGTGGTCATGTTGGTTTTCAACCTTAGGAAGGGTTTGAGATCTTGATTTTAAAATATTTTCGCTTCTTGAGATATCCTTGATTCATTTTGATTTCAATTTTGGTTGTATTTTAAAAAATGAATCCCCTCTAGTTATCAAAACTTGACTTTTGAGAAACAAACTTGATTTTCCTTTGCTATCTAGTTTATGAACTTGCTAAGTAAGAAAATGTCTATTGTGCTATTTATGATTCTATTACTTGAAAGTTGAGCATTGATTAGGATGCGACACATGCTAAATACTTAAAAATTCTATGAGGTGGTCGTTTCACCTTTGCACCATGTAGAATGATACCTCATAAAGCATGTAGAAACTCTTGCACCTCGCTCATGATAAAGTACTTTTGTGTCTATATGTAAATTCATGAGTATTTAGGAAAATGATTTGTAGACAATTTCTTGATATATCATGTTAATTCTTGATTGAAATTGTGCCAAGACATTTGAGTAATCTTTGGAACTCTTTCTAGTAATTCAAACTTTGTATTCATGATTTAAATGATCATATCTTAGTCACATACAATTTTGATCAAAATTAGAAATTATTATGAGAAATGAGTATTTGTCGATAAAACATGAAATCTGAAATTTCAACGATTTATTAAAAAATTATAGAAAATTAATTTTTGAAAAATTCTTGTTTCTGCACTTTGCTTGAAAAATTTAGTTTTCGTTGAAAAAGTTGCAAAAAGGTTCAATGAGAATTCGATTTTATATGATTTTGGATACATCTTTATAAAAAATTGGAAACATAGTCTTTATCGAGTAAATGACTTTCGGATATAACATAATGGATTGTGTATAACCCTCTTGACATTTCTTGATGCTTGTGTTATCTTTGTGTTTATTATTTCAAAGCATCCTTGATAACATGCATGCTTAAATCTTGTCATTGTGTAACTTAAGGGAAGTCTAGAAGTGCTTAACTTAGGCCCTTTTTGATTGATGTCAAAAGGGGGAGAAGAATCTAGACATAGACATGCATATAGTTAGGGGGAGCATTATACATTCACTTGATGAAATTCTATACTTGTTGATACATATCTTAATGCATTTATAGAGAACTTTGTCATCATAAAAAAGGGAAAGATTGTTGGCCTAAGGTTTCGACCTTGGTCACTATCTTGATTTTGATGATAACAAACTTATTCTAATGAGTTTATCAAGTGCTTGAGTTAAAGGTTGAGGCTTCGATACGTGCGCGAACTTTGTTCGGAGAAATACTAAAAATCGACAAAAATGGCTACATTGTCAATTGAGTAGAAAATTTAGAGTTAGAAATATAATTCATGTAATATGTATCTAGAAATATATCCTAAGCCTAATTGTAATGTTATCCAAGTCAAAACTTGGTAACGGAACTCAGAAGCGAAGCGCGCAAGAAGAAAACTCAAAGAAATACTCTTAACCTAGGTTCAGTCGATCAGTCGGTTGACCGAATGAAGAAAAAAGTGGCAGAAGGGTATTCAATCGACCGATAGATGCCCAAAACTGGCAGAATGCCTTTGGTCGCTCGGCGGTCAATCAGTCGGTCGATCGACGACCAATAGGCAAGCTACTGGGCGTCCCCAACGGGGAGAAAAATGCTCGTTGGGTGGAGCTGCTGAGTGAGGGGTTATAAATGCCCCTCACAAGGCTTCTAAAAGACTCTTAACCATTCGTTCAAGATCTCCAAGAGTGTTTTTTAGCCTTCCTAAGTGGATTTCACCGTGCAAGTATTCTTTCCGGCTCAACTCCGGCTTCGTTTCAAGCTCTACATTTTGACGAGTTGGAGGCTCTGGAGGCTTTGCAAGGGAGCTCACTTGTGTGGTTTTGTTCTTAGCTCCTTTGTAGTTATTTTCCTTGTTATTAAACTAGCTAGGTCCCGTTGTTAGCATGCTAGACGTGTTAGGTTAAACACCTTAGGGTTTCCTTTGTAGGATTATGTTTTGTCTTGGTGAATAGGTTTGAGACATTCTCAAAGGGTTGAGAAGCGAGTCCTCGGTTGTATTCAAAGGAAAACATATTGTCTATAAAGGATTGGTTAGAAATCCTTGGTGTGGAGCCAAGATAGTGGAGTAGGCGGTTGGCCGAACCACTATAATCTTTCGACTTGGCATTGCCTTGTTTTTATTGCTTATAATTGCCTTTCATACTCGCTATCGGTTATCCTTTAGTCGCATTTAATTTGGGTTGAAGTTGGAATTTATTTAAAAGAAATTGAATTGAAGTTAAAATTTACCCAATACTATTCAACTCTCCCCCCTTCTAGTGGGGGATTTGAACAACACCCTCCGTATGGGGTGTTCGGGAGGGCTGTTCATTCGGTCAATCCTACCCAATAAATCTGAGAACCCAACCTGACCTGACGTCTTTGGGTACATTTTGACCAAACCGACCCATAATCGGGTCGGGTCTCGGGTTTAAGAATTTAAAACCCGATGACCCGAGACCCTACCCGATGACCTAATTATTTATATATATTTTTAATTATTTTAAAAATATTTATATTTAAAAAATATTTATTTTAAATTATTTTTAAAAAAAAATTAAAAAATATTGTTAAAAAATTATTTTTTTACCTAAACGGGTAAACCCGACTACCCGACCCGAACTAGGTCGGGTTGGGTCTGGTCGGGATTGAGAGGTAAACAATTATCAACCCGACCCGTGAACATCCCTGCTGTTCTGGCAATATATATAGAGAAGGGGGCGGCTACAAGAATAGACACGACCCCCTAAAAGCTCTCTCCCGGAATTCAAAATTTCGGGGTTTGCCTCCAAAAATAATTTATATTTTTTTGGCTTCATAATTAATTTAAAATTAATTAAATTCAATTAAATATAAACTTTAATTTAACTCCATAAATTAAGAGCCTATGAACAATAATGACAATTATCTAAATAAACCAATCCCCTAAACAATAGGAAAGAGGTTAATCTAAATAATTCGATTCCCTATTAATTTTTTGATTTATCTCCATAAATCAAATTCTTATTAATTAGGATTTATCCAAATAAATTAATTCCCAATTAACTGGTTAGGCTCATGGTTAGAAACTAATTTTCCTACCATGTATATTTGATTTAAAATTAAATTATAATTAATTCATAATTAAATACATTCCTGATCAAGTAGTTAATTAAATATATAATTCATAATTAAATTTAATCAACTACATAAAATATTATCATGTACCAATCCCTACAATTTAGGGATGCCCTACAATTTAGGGTTGCCGATGAACTCCTTCCTCGCGCATTCGTTCCTATAAGAAATATCTTTTAGACTTGAGATCCGTGATCGAGTTGCAGCATGTCCATGCTAGTAGATATATAGGACCGCATTTAGACTTTATCTCATAAGGTCCGTTACGAGGATAGCCTGTTGTGTGTGACCCATTGGGCCCCACACAAAGCTAGCAGTTAGTTGTGCATAATGAAGAGTCGGATCCGATAGAACGACTTCTTTTCGAATCTTACGCGCCACCACTAAACCCCTTTAGTGTAGTTGTGAGAGACTCCAATCACAAGTCAAGATTGACGTCTAGTAACATGTCATGACTACCTGGATAGTGTGAGGCTCAATCTACAGGGATCGAATGTCCTTCGGTGATTAGTTACCATGCAACAAAGTCCCTCAGTTACAATGTCCCGAATATGGCTGTGGTATGGAAGAAGTGTCAAACCCTAATATCGATTCATATGTATTCTACCTACCAAGTCGTCGTCTCAATAATGATATGTCAAAGAACCTTTTTCAACATTCATATCTACTCTAGCCAGAGATTCGTCAGTCGACACTTATAGGGACACATAAGACATTATCTTATCTCACTAGGAGTAACCGATTCCATATTGGTTGCTCACATTACACTGAAGGCCACGTGAGGATAAGTCCAAAGCAATGGGTCGACACTCACAAAGTAACCATGACAACCTCAAGTCCAAGGACTGCTTGCACCTACTATCACCCGAGGAATATCCTATCGACACTCATGTAAGGATTCCATTTTGTGTTCCTCGTGTTGGTTCGTTCAATGAACTCGTTCCCTAACGAGCACCTGCACTTGTACATTAATGATGGCTCATAGGTAATTCGTATAGGGCATATAACAAGTGCACTAGTCTATCCGAAATTGTCGATCCCCTAATTGGTGATGTTACGACAAGGAACATTTAAAACATGGACATTTGGATTCCAAGTCTCACTGTCATAATCTCATCATGGCCTTATAATCATTTGCCTGAGTTCATGGGGTTCATCACAGTCTTTATGAATAAAGATGCAGCATATGATGAAAAAGTTGTCTCATTAAGTTGATTACCCTTGAATAGACCCTAAACATATCGACATGTGATTGGTTCAAGGGCACTATTCCGTTTAGCTATTGTAGTGGAGGTCGATCCGGCCATTTCTTATGGAAGAAAAGCTCGTTGAGATCCTAGATAGGCAGATAAGGAAACTGAGGTCTAAGGTGGTTCCCTTGGTGAATGTTCGTTGGGAGCACCATTCGGGGTAGGAGGCCACTTAGGAGGTCAAGTGGGACCTGAGAGAAAACTACTCATATCTCTTTGATACAGAGGTGAGTTTCTTTTTCCCACCTCAAAACTCAAGGACGAATTTTCTTTAACGGGGGAGGATTGTTATGACCAAACTTTTAATAATTATATTTTGTCCTTCAGCAGGTGATCATAGGCTCGAGTTAGCGCGGGCCAGAGGAAAATTTCGGGATTGATTCCGGGTAAGCAATCGATATGGAAAAATTTATGAAAATTTTTATTTATAAGATCTCTGTAATTTATCATGCAAGGATGATAGAGGACCTCGATTCGATTCTAGCGGTTCAATTGGAACTCGAATCGGAGTTAGAACGAGTTAGATACAGATATTATAAGTTGAATCACTTAAGGGAGGGCATTTTGGTCATTTGGGACCCAATTAGACCCCATAAAAACCCACCTTGGGTGTACGGATGGGGGTTTAGCTGCACGCCACCCGAGACAAAAGGAGAGAGAGAGGGGTGATGCCGAGTAAGGAGGGAGCCAATTGGAAACCGTAATCCGCAAGTTCGTCGGCGTTAATCGTAGGAATGTCTCTAGGTTCTTCTTCCTCTCTGTTTCATCCAAAAAGGTGAGTGGAAATAGCTCTCTTTCTCCCATCTTCTTCATCTTGTCGCCGCCCCTATGATAGGATTTTGGATTCTAGCTTTGTCGTCATGAATCGTTGGTTCGGATTTTAGGGCTTGGTCGCATGCTTCAGGGTGAAATTAGAGGAACCGACGCTCCCCCCTTCCTTGATCATGATGGTTTCTCGGCTTCTTGAGGATAGTTCTTTGATCTTGTTGGTTCTTGGTTCTTGATAGAAGGGAAAGCTTGGGGATTTAGGGTGTGCCACCCCCTCCTAGGAGGTTCCCTAAGAACTCTAAGGGTTGGCCAGCCCCAATAAATTATGTAGATGCTATTGAGACATGTTTAAACATAGGGACTACACATTAAAGAGATTCTCGTAAGTCTTTAGGGTATGCATAGTTTTAGAGACCTAGACTTAGGAAAAGTAAGGGATCTAGGTACACTTAGAGACATAGGAACCTTAGGGCCCATTTGGTTTGCTAAAAAATGGGGGACTGGACAGGACACCGACCCATGTCCCCTGTTTGGTTTGCTAAAATGGCACCGTGAGAGGATTTCTTTTGAGTTTGGGATAGGATTTCTGCCTATTTTGGTGTATCGAGAAATTTCTTGGTACACCGAAATGAGGCGGAGGACACGAGCGCCAAAACTTAGCAATACCCCTAACAAATCCTAATGAGGCGTGCAGCTGTAGCTGCGCGTCCCTTCTCCTTCTCCTTCCCCAACCCCTCTTCTCGCTTCCTTCTCCCTCTCATCTGCCAATGTCAAATTCACACGCTGCTCCCTCATCATGTCAGAGTTCCCTCGTCCCGTCAGAGTTGGCGGACGCCTCCTCCGTCTCCTCCTCCGAAGGCAGCGACTCCGTTGATGTGCTGAGTGCTAGCGATAGGAGGCAACTAAGGAACGAGAGGTAGGAGAGCAGGGCCGGTGGCGTCGGCTGGCGGGAGAAGGTGGAGGAATAACTTCTCGACAAGCCCAAGAACCGGAGGAAGAGAGGGACTTCGTGGGCTGAGGATCTCAACCTCGAAAACCTCGCCGAGCGGCGGATCTCTTCTTCGTGAGCGCGAGGGGCGTCGTGAGGACGCCACGAGAACAATCGTAGCTGCTCCTCCAGCTACTGCTATAACATGTTTGCATGAGGGAAGTAAATGAAGTGACTAATTGATTGGCCGATTGCTTGTTAGTTTGTAGGCATGTTATTTATTTGATAAATATATTGGTGAAAATAATTATTTGTTGATAAATCTCAAGTTCATATTATAGATTCATTTGTTAGTATGCCACGGTTAACTAACAAATGTCCAATCAAATGGTTGTAGTTCTTTGAGAAACAATCCCTGCATTTGTCATTTTTTCAATAGAAATCTTTTCAACAAACACATTTTATTTGTTCCTTGATATTTAGAAATCTCTTTTTCCACTGTCGTACTAAAATCCTCAATTATCTTTTAATTTCACAAGCTAACCTGTAGACATCAAAGCAATTGTTTGATGATCGTATAAAATGGAAGGGTCAATTATAAGAAGGGTCAATTCCTGTAGCTAGGCTTATATATAGTATTGGCCTTTATATGCCCTGCCCTCCATCTAAGTAGCCAACTCAAATTTAGCTTTTGAATTTTATACTGAGCTAATTACTAAAAGTGGCACTCTAAACAGGAACAATTTTCAAGTTGTTGAATTCTGCAATACTAATGTTGCCAAATATTGTTAGAGTGTCCTGCATGCTAAACATGCATCTTTTGTACTATAATTCTGCTACTAATTTTGTATGCAGAAAGCTAATTTCAAATGCCTATTTAAATAATTCCATAGTCATCATTATGCACTTGACATTGATGGCCTTTAAAGATCATTCCTAATCCAATACAAACTTGAAGTTTGGATCCAGTTTTTGTATCTTTTTGTTTATGAAGATGAGCAAGGTGGCAAAAACCAATAAAGCAAAGTTTGTGGTGGATATTTCAGAGCTTGGGGAGCATGATCCGCTCTTGCACAATGTAATGACATTAACCATGTAGTAGAAATTTTCTTTGACAATCTCCAAGGAGATTATTTATCACATTGTTTATATTCTTGTGCAATAACATACTGTCAACATTTGCAAGCTACCTTGCATTAATTTCCATCGGAGATTCTCTGGAGGGCATTCTCTTTAAAATTGTCATTTTGATAATCATTATCATAATTTATTGTGAAAGACAGACTCAACTTACCTTGCATAAGTATTTAACGCATAATGATCCCATTCCAGTTGATACTACTATTGTATGGTTCACCATTCAATCATTTTTTTTATTTGTTAGAGAAACATGTTTTCACTCTTACACACCTCGTTGTGAGCACGTGATAAAGATCAATTGCATAAATATTTTATGTATAAAATTGAATTTGAGCATTAAAAATATGCAAGGGTATTTTGCACAGGAGAGGCTTGCATGCTTATTTGAGGGTATAAAGGGAATTTGAGCATTAAAAATAGGCTTGCATGCTTATGTGTTGAAGCATTAGACATGTATTTTATACTTGGTTAACATATCTATTGTTGATTGATAATGTTGCACAGGAGAGTGTATATGCATGTTGATTATTGTTCTGATGAGTTATGCTTTTACCTTTATATGCTTGTTTATATACTGGATTGATTATTGATGGATATGGTGGTTTGAGGACTAACCTGCTCACGAAGTCCTTGTTGGACTTACGCTCTATTATGTTGTCTTGTTCAGCACCTGAGCGTGGTTAGAGAGGTACTGGGATGCAGTAGCATAGCTGGTGGCAGCGGGGATAGCGAATCCCATGACATGTCGTGGTCGGGGTGGATACCCGAGTCTTAGATTCATTATTTTTATTTTATTTGTTTTTTTGAGTCATATGGACTTGAGGTAGATTTTATTTCCGTATTTTAATGTTGAGGAATTTAATCATGTTTTAAAAGACTTTATTGTTTAACATTTCGAGCATTTGAATTTTTAACTATTTGTTTCGTGAATTTATAGATATCCTGTTTATGTTTTCAGCAGACAAATGGTTCTATAAAATGTTAAGTCTTATAATTGCATCTGTGGTTTGGTTGGGTTAGGCTTCGGGGTACTTGTGATACTATGGCTGGTCATGCCGGGTTTGGGGTGTGACGATACGCCATTAGAAGACTAACAAATCTAGGGACCAGCCTCGACCCATTTCGAGCAATATCCCAGTGAGATTACTGGGCAGCGTAATCACCCCCACCGGCAATAAATACAGACACGACACGCCTCAAGTAACCTAAGTTCCAATTTCATCACCTCCACCTCGAATACTTTCTGACTTAAGCATCAGAGTGTCTTTTGCAGGACCCCCCCTACAAGAGTTGGACCTGACTAGGAGAGACACCGAACCGAACCGGACTACTCCGATCATCAAGCAAGAGCATCCTCCTTAAGTTGAACTGACTAAACTTGCCCACAAGCTCAAACAACTCGCAGCATAAACGATTCTCGGACCCGACTCGATCCCGAAGTCCAAATTCTTCCTAAATTAAGTCAAATTCTTCACGCATATGGGCCATACCTTCGACCGTGCCCTCCAGTGATTCACTCGTCCCGCTCCGACACGTATCCCGATTTTCTCGCTGAAATCAAAATTAAATAAAACTTAGCACGAGTATTACAATATTATGTTTGTAGGGATTTACGAAATTTACACATTTTCTTCTTCACTTTGAAAGCATTTATTTTAAGTGTTATTTGATGAAAAACTTGTGCTTGAGTTTGTCCCATTGACATAAATATACTATCTCTCACTGGGCCTGTGTTTCTCACTCTTTTACACTTCCTGTTTCAAATACCAGTCCTGATATGTGTGCATGTCCTCCAGCCCAGCAGACACTTAGATCATTTTAGTTAGCCCATCACACGTTCGTGTGGGCCTTTTTGATGTGTACCTATGCTTTTGATGTATTTTTATACCTAGTTATGTAAACCTTGTTGGGTGAAATGGCCACACTAGAGGGGGGATGAATAGTGTGTTTACTAATCTTTTCGTCTAATTCCGGTTTTAATCGTTTAGTCAATTACTTAGGCAATTAACAAATTGAATAACAAGCGGAAGCAAAGTAAATATGCTAATTAAGCAAACGCAAGAGGAAACAATGCAAACACATTGATTTATAGTGGTTCGGCCCCAATGTCTACTCCACTACCTAAGCACCCCGCTTAGGATTTTCAAACTAAGTTTACTAGATTATCTTGATTCCTTTACAATGAGGACATTTTCACCGGAGAATCTTCGCTCTCACACCGAAGGCACTTCCACACCCGGAAGTTTTCACCTTCCTACCAAGAGCACTCTCCCACCTCAATCCTAAGAACTAGAAGAACTAATCCTAGCAAACTATGTTTACACCAGTAGATTTTAGCCTTAACACCAAGGCAACCACCAACTCAATCAAACCTAGCAACCTAGGTTTACACAAGTTCAATTACAATGAAATAAATAATAAAATACAATAACAATTGGAGCAATAAATCAAACAATAAGTACTTAGCTCCAAGGCACTCCCTAGTCCTCTTGATGCCTTGAGATGATGAATCGGTAAATCTTGAAGGCTAAATCAAGGATGTATCTTGGAAACTAGGGTTATCAAAAGGATGGCTCAAGAAAAGCTTTAGAACGATCAAGAATTGGCTCAATGGAAGCTTGGATCAATTGTTAAGAAGTGTTCATGAAGGATGGAGAGGAGTATTTATAACCCCTCAATCAAACGGCAGCTCAACGGGCGGAAAACTAGCCGTTTCCGCCATTCGGTCGCTTGCCAGTCGATCGTCGGTCGACCGCCCACGATCGCTGCTTTAACTACTATGTTCGATCGACCGACAGATCGACCGAATGAGTTGCAAGTTGAGCGATCCACAATCCGGTCGACCGATCGGTCAATTGACGCAGCTTCTGCCCATTTTTGACATACTTTGGTCGATCGACTGGTCGACCAAATTGCCTACTGCTAGTTTTTGGCACCATTCTGTGGACCGACCGGTCGACCGAACCTGGAATGGATTGGGCAAGTTAATAAATTTAAAACATAAATGTTATATAAGGATTACCTGCCATTTGGATTCAATAAAAATATCTAAAAAATCAAAATCCTTAAGAATCAAAATCTAGTTTTTAGGGTCTAGTTCAAATTTTCGGAACATAGAACTTTTCTAATTTTTCGGGTCAAATAAGGGTAGGTTTTAGGATTCCAAAAATTTCTAAAAAATACCTTGTTATCTAATTTTAACCCAAGGAACAATTTCCGCCATTTTTTATGACAAGAAACTATCTAGATCATATAGCCCTCCAAGGAGCTCCCTAGGTTTAGTGAATTCAGGGTGGTTTTTGGGTTTTCATGTTTTGGGTTTCGGATTTGGTTTTAGGGATCTTTGCATAATAAAGAAGATTTACAACATATCTAGACACCCTAAACCTAAACTCTAACTTTCTGAATAATCCGAGCGCCACGACCAACGTCTTGCTGATTTCTCGATTTCTTCGATATTTTTGACCGAGGACGTCATGCGCTAACCGATATGGAACCTGAAAGATATCTCAATGAAACATTAGTTCCATATTTGTTATCATCAAAATCGAGATTAAGACCAACGTTAACAACCTTAACCAACAAATCTTTTTTATGCTCCATTAGCTAGATGCACAATCTTGCTTCCATGCACAGTTTGTCGCAATGTTACTTACGTCACTGTCTTTTTCGTGGGTGCTGAGAACGCTTTGGGTATTCACACTAGATTTGTTTTGTGTGTAGGAATGTCATAGTCACAATGTCAAGAATTGGAAAAACTAGACACTATTAGTTATGACCAAGGTCGACCGAGCCAATTTCGATCGAACTTCGTCTAAACTAATGTTAATAGTTTTCCATAGCTTTTTAGTTGAAATGTGATCGACGATTAGTTCACTGAACTTCATTGGAACTCCCAATGTCTCTATTTTCAACCATTAAGCTCCATGCCCCTCCTTCAATGTTCAACCAATGCTCTTACATATACAATCACGAATACCTTCCAAAAGAGCTCTAGAATCCTTTAAAACTAACCTAAGAAAATAGCAACCTTGAGAAAATTCTTTATTTCTCGATAAGTAAACAAGAGAGCTAATAAAGAGATTAAATATGTAAAAGTAAAAACCTTTTTAAGTATAATTAGGAATGATATAACAAACTACCTAGCTGCAAGCCTATAACAAGGTGCCAACTCACATTTGTTCACAAGCCAAAATATTGATTGGTTAAAAAATTTCTAGCTAGTGACAAAATTAGTATATATATATGACGATAAAATTCACTAGGACAAATTAAATTAATCACCAACATGGCGTGTTCCATCTCTTCAACTCCTTTGATCCCCTCAAAGCTTCACTTCTACATTGCTCTAATTGCTTTCATCTTCTTCTTACCATTAATCTTATGTATAGAGGCTAAGAGCGACTATGGATACTCTGCCATTGTCAGTTTTGGTGACTCTCTCACGGACACTGGAAACATATTCTCCATGTATGGTCGAGAGAGACTAATGCCTCTTCCATTGGGTCAAACCTATTTCCATCATCCCAGCGGTCGCGCCTCTGATGGAAGACTTGTTATCGATTTCATTGGTCTCTCTTACATCACCTCACATATAATTTTCTCTTTATATGTTATATAATTAAGCATATTGTATAAATTTGAAATTTGGTTTGCATGCATGAACTAATGCATTTGTATCATATATAGCACAAGAGCTAGAGCTGCCGCTTGTGCCACCATACTATCCAAGCAGAAATAGCTGTGAGGGCTTTGAACATGGTGTTAACTTTGCACTAGGGGGAGCTAGGGCACTCAACACTTACTTCTATAGGCGTATGGGCTATAATGATTCGCTTGAGTTGGACTCCTTGAGAGAAGAGCTTCAATGGTTCCATGAATTCTCACACTCGTGTTTGTTGACAAATTGTATGTTTCATGCTCCCTATTAGTTAACTTCCTTCTATTGTCCCTGTAAAAGAATCAATGTTCAATTAAACCTATTTAACCATTTCATTATATATGTAAATTTGACAGATACTCATGTTAACATCTCAAGCAACACAACACTATTCCTACTTGGCGAGTTGGGGGTGAATGACTATAGTTACCTACACCTTCTATTAGGTGGCCAAAAAGATATAGATCTTCTACGACCTTATGTCCCCTTAGTTGTGGATACAATTGGATCGGCAGTGAATGTATATACATTATTACTCCACCAATTTATATATTTATATATGATGTTAAATAAATATATTAATACTCCTTATATTTTATTCTTGCATAGGATTTAATCCAATATGGGGCAAAGACAATATGGGGCGATGACCCGATGGCGGCGATCGACCGCAACCTGGTAACACTGAAACAACGATGAGCGACGCTTCGGTACCGACCCATCCCCCTCTTGAAGATCCCCGCAACCTGGTGACTTGGAAGTTGAAATCCGACATCTGATAGCCCAAGCCAAGACGCCAACCACGATTGCAACCCACAACCTGGAGATAACACCTAGCCAATAAAAAGGAAGTCTGATCCTCCACGAAGCCACCAACTCTCCTCGCTCGGAGAAAAATAGAGACCTCATAATCTAGAAGGCCGAAGTTGTTCTCCCTTTTGACGAGAGGCCCTAAGGTGACCATATTATGACAACCCGCCTTCTGCTGAGAAGCGAGTTGCCCAATACTCTGTCACCATACACCGGCACGGGCGACCCCACCCTATGCCTGACAGCGTTCCAGACCGCAATGCTCTATAATAGAGCAACCGACTCCGCACTCTGCCGAGCCTTGTTGTTCAAATGCCCACACTATAAGGGGGTGTGAAGAGTCTCACTCTCGACCTAAGGCACTTCCACACTAGGAAGTCTCCGCCTTCTTACCGAGAGCACTCTTCTACCTCAACCTAAGGGACAACTCAACTAATCCTAGCAAACTACGTTTACACTGGTGGATTTAAACCTCAAACACCAAGGCTACCACCCAATTTCAAGACCTAACAATCCTAGGTCTTCACAAGCACAAATCCAAAGAAAACAATGTTCAAATAACAATTAAAATTACAATGAAAAGAGATTAAAGAGTAAAGCAAGATTAAATGCTCTTTTCCAAGCCTTCAAGTCTTCAACTTGCTAGTAAATGAGCTTGAGTCATAGCAGAGTTGAGGAGCAGTTGGCGCTTGAAGAAGAACGTTGACGGAAGAGCAGAGCGCGCTGCAATCGATCTCTTTGAAGGCTTAAATCACTTCTTAAAATGCTCAATTAAATCTGTAAGAAGAATTAAAGGAGTTAGATGAGCAATATTTATAACCTCTCAAAGAAACGACATCTCAACAGGCAGAAAATGGGCGGAAAACTAGCTGTTATCGCCGTTAGGTCGCTTGTCGGTCGATCATCGGTCGACCGACTGATCGACCACTTGTGCGACCGCTGGCTAAATGTCACTGTGCGATCGACCGATAGGTTGACCGCCAGACGCGATTCCTGTTATCTGCGATCCGATCGACCGATCGATCGACCGACACACCAACTGCCAGTTTTTGGCTTTTGTCGGTCGACTGCCCGGTCGACCGAAGTGGCCTTTTGCCACTTTTTAACACCATTCGATTGACCGACCGGTCGACCGAAGTGGCCTTCTGCCGCTTTTTAACACCATTCGATCGACCGATCGGTCGACCGTAACTAGACTGAGCAGTTTGGTTTGCTTTGTTTCTCTGCTCGTTTGGGTTCCGTTTTCGCTAAGCCTACTTATATAATATTTATTAACTTTAAAACATAAATGTTATATTAGAATTACCCCCCATTTGGATTGAATAAAAATATCTAAAAAATCAAAATCCTTAAGAATCAAAATCTAGTTTTTGGGGTCTAGTACAAATTTTCCGAAAACGGAAACTTCCTAACTTTTCGAGTCATGTATAGGTAGGCTAAAGGCTTCAAAAAAATCTCTAAAAATACCTCGTTATCTAGTTTTAACCCAAGGAACAATTACCGCCATTTTTTATGTCAAGAAACTATCTAGGTCATATAGCCCTCCAAGGAGCTCCCTAGGTTATTTCAGGACGGTCTCTGAGTTTTCATGATTTGGGATTCGGGAATGGTTTTTGGGTTCTTATGCATCATAAAGAGGATTTACAATATAAATTAGATACCCTAAACCTAAACTCTACTTTCCGAAGAATCCCGAGTGTCGACGAGCGTCCTCGCCGATTTCTTTGATTTTTTCGATCGGGGACGTTGTGCGCTAACCGATATGGAACCTGAAAGTATTTCTCAATGAAACATTAGTTCCATATTTGTTATCATCAAAACCGAGATTAAGACCAAGGTTGAAAAGCTTAAGCCAACACGGGCAACCTCCTACTCCACTACCTTGTCTCCACACCAAGGATTTCTAACCAACTCCTTTATAGATAATGTGTTTTTCTTTGAATACAACCGATGACTCGCTTCTCAACCCTTTGAGAATGCCTCAAACCTATTCACCTAGGCAAAACACAAGTCTACAAAGGAAACCCTAAGGTGTTTAACCTAGCACACCTAGCAATCTAACAATAAGAATCAAGTTTAATAACAAGTAAAACAACAACAAAAGGAGCTAAAAATTAAAACTACACAAATGCATTAGTTTTATGTTTGTTATCATCAAAATAGAGACTGAAGCCTAGGGGTAACCCTTGGGCCAACAATCTCCCCCTTTTTGATGATGACAAACAAAACTTTGAAATTTATCAATTTTAAGTATACATTTGTGAGTTCTTTGGTAAGCCAAATAGAATACTAACATGAAATACATATGCTCCCCCTACCAATATGCATATCAAACTTATAACTCCCCATATCGATATGCATCATTAAAGCAAATGTTACCAAGTCTTTTCTCCCCGTTTTGACATCAATCAAAAAGGGCAAGAACCAAGGTACTATCAATGAGTTTCATCAAGAAAATCAAGAAAAACCACGTATCAACGACCACTATAGTCCTTCCTACCAACGTAAGCCTATAAAAGGCAAGCATCGATAAGTCGCGAAGCCCCACTACAAGGCATTACATAAGCTGAGTTGACTCATGGTTCGGAGCGAGCTTACGAGCTCAGGTAAGTAAGAATATGTATATGAAAATTTTGTTTGCAGATAAATTTATTTAATTTCATGATGTGTGCATGATTGTTTAATTATGTTGCATGTGCATTGTGTTTATATTTATTTATGGGATTAATTTTAGAGTAATTAAGTTAGTGTAAGTTAGCGGGTTCGGGTTCAGCTTGAGGTGGATGCAGGTTGGATAAAGGGTTTAGAAGGGTTAGGGTTGAGGAGGGAGTATAAAACCCCCTCCCCTTGGCTTGTGGCTCCCTATTTGGAGCCACACAAGCCAATTGAAGAGAGGAGTAGCCGCTAGCTGCCAAGCCCAACCGCTAGCCGCCCTCTCTCCTCTTCTTCTTCCTTGGAGCCGCCGCCCTTGAGCGAGCCGCCGAGCCCCTCTCCTTCGCCTCTCTTATTCTCTCTCTTTTCCCCTCTCCTTCGATCCAAGTCGACGGCTTGGGTGGAGCCGACGCCCCTTGTTGAGCCAAGCCACCCCTTGAGGCTGGATTCGGAGGCCGCCGATTTAGAGTTTCTCGTATTCCTTCTTCCTAGATTAAGGTGAGTGGTTTTACCCTCCTTCTTTCGGGATTTCTTCGAGTTTCTTGAAGTCGTTCTTTGAGGCTTGATGTTCTTGATTTGTTTTCGACGATTCCTCAAATTCTCGATGTTCTTTTTGTGTGTCGTGTTTGAGGAGGCCCTAAACCCTCCCCTATGGGGTTCGTCAGCCCTAGGACGGTGCTAGGGATGCTCGGGCAAGGGTGGAGCAAGGGTGCCCTCAAGGCAGCCCTAGGAAGAGGGAAGCCCTCATTGGTAGACTTCCTTAGGGGAAGGATGGAACCCCACTTTTCCTACTCAGGTCTCGCATGTAACACGACAAACCCTAATAAGTCCATGGGTAGATAACTCTTTACCGATCACATCACTATGTGACTTCCATAAATTTTTGCCTCTAGGGCAACCAAGGCCTTGTGTGTGCACAACAAACCAAGGAGCCCTAGTTGAGTCGGACCCATCGTTCGTATGCCCTAGCGAGAAAACAACCACCCTTGAGTTTAGCTCAATAAGGTAAGTCATGATCAAGCTGGTAGCAGAGACACAAGAGGGATATGTGTCATATGAGGTGCAATGTATCTATTAGCACAAAAGGCCTTGTGTGTGCACAACAAACCCGTTGTGACAATAGACACACTTGTCCCTCATAACGATGGAATGCGTGACCGATATTCCTAATATCTTAGCCATTTGGACTCAATATTATTGGAGGGTTTCTTCATGCGATTATAATTATCTAAGCTATCAACAATTGAAGCAAAAGAAATAAATAAAAGCATAAAGTAAATAAGGATGATTGTGGATGTTCTAAGGGTTCCACCCGATCCACCGGGTGAACCAAGGCCATCATCCTTGGGTTTTTAAGGAGCTCCGTCTCGCCAAGGGACTGCCCAAAACCATCTTGTAGGTTGCCGGTTCCGTCAGTGCCTTCCTGGGGTTCTAGTTGCTATCAACATGGCGCCGAACACCTCCTCTCCGCGCGCGCACCAAAACAGGGCAGCAAGTGTGCTCATCGTGAATCTGCCCCTAAACTTCTAATTTCACAAAACTAAAAGAATAAGACCCCAAACAGCCCTTGGGGAAATGTTTAAGGAGTTGGAGAAGTGAATTATAATCAGAATTCTCAAGAGGAAGGCAGGGATACCCAGGCCCTATTTAAAAATTACAATGCTGAAATTTCATAAATGTACAAACAATCATCACAACCACGTTTTACACAAAGTCACATGCACATAGGACTCATCCATAATCATCCTTTCATGCATCACATCATATATGAAAGATAGGAAAAAATAGAATCCAATCACGTTTTCACCCAAAACGGTCCAAATAACACATGCTGAATTTTTTCGGTTCTCGGGGCTGTTCAACCATGAACCCACAGGATTTTTGAGTTTAAATTATGTCTAAAATCGATATGGATAGTAGGCTTCCACATCAATTCATCATATGAACCTTGGAGGCAAGAAAATGACTCAAAAACCCTCGAAAACCAAAATCGGGCAGCATGACGTTTAGGGAGCGAACGGTTCGTAAAAGTGAACAAAACGCGAAATAACAATTTCAAAATTTTGCTGTAGGTGGCTTTGATACCACTGTTGGGATGCGAATAAGAAACTCAACGGAAATAGCGATTTAAAAAATTCAAAACATCCCAGAACAGCGATCTACTTTAGCAACAATTAAGGAATTCAACCTACGAGTAGAAGGGGGAAGGTATACCTTATACCGCGGTTGGATAGGGTGCTCTTGTTCCCTTATCAAGATGCACACACGCACGTCCTTCAATGATAGTCCACATCAGACACCTCATAACAAAGGGGCAACGAACAACCGGACTCGTCGTGGCTCAACGGAGACGCTTTCTCAAACCCTGAAACCTCAAGAGCTAGGTCGGCCCTTCCACCAAGAATGAGGCTCCAAAACGAGAGAAAGAGGAGATGAGAAAACAACGGAACGAGGAGGTAGGTCAAAGAATACCTCATTTTCCTTGTTTGGAATCCTCCAAGTGGATGAAGTAGGCAGCACACCCAAGTAGAAGACACCTCCAATTTGGCTTCATAAAAGATCAGGAAGGAGGAAGTAGATGGACGGCCACCAATGGAGAGGAGGAAGAACTAATTCACCACCCTCTCCCATGTGGTGTTCGGCCACAATTTGTAGAGAGTGGGCCGGCTACAAAGGTAGACCCGACCCCCTAAAAACTCTCTCTTCGGAATTCAAAATTCTGGGGTTTACCTCCAAAAATAGTTTATACTTAAATGGATTCATAATTAATTTGAAATTAATTAAATCCAATAAAATATAAACTTTAATTTATCTCCATAAATTAAGAGCTTATAAACAAGAATGATAATTATCATAATAAACAAATTCTCTAAACAATAGGAAAGAGGCTTATCTAAATAATTCAATTTCTTATTAATTAATAGAATTATGATTTATCCTAATAAATCATATATCTTTTAATTTTATGATTTATCTTTATAAATCAAATTCTTATTAATTAGGATTTATCCCAATAAATTAATTCCCAATTAATCGGTTAGGCTTATGGTTAGAAACAAATTTTCCCACCATGTATATTTGATTCAAAATCAAATTATATTTAATTCATAATTAAATATATTCCCGGTCAAGTAGTTTAATTAAATATTTAATTCATAATTAAATTTAATCAACTACATGTCTGTAAACGACATACATGTCATGTATCAATCCCTACAATTTAGGGATGCCCTGCAAATTAGGGTTATCGAGGAACTCCTTACTCGCACATTCATTCCTATAGGAAACAACTTTCCTATCATGTTTGTAAACGACATACGTGATCAAGTTGCAGCATGTCCATGGCAGTAGACATATATGGCCGCATTTAGACTTTATCTCATAAGGTCCGTTATGAGGTTAGTCTGTTGTGTGCGACCAATTGGGCCCCATACTAAGCCAATAGTGAGTTGTGCATAATGGAGAGTCGGATCTGATAGAATGACTTCTATTCGAATCTTACGAGCCACCACTAAACCCATTTAGTGTGGTCATGAGAAACTCTACTCACAAGTCAAGATTGACGTCTAGCAACGTGTCATGACTACCCGGATAGTGTAAGGTTCAATCTACAGGGATCGAACGCCCTTCACTGATTAGTTTCTGTGCAACTAAGTCCCTCAGTTACAATATCCCGAATACGGCTAGGGTACGAAAAAAGTTTCAAACTCTAATACCGATTCATATGTATTCTGTCGGCCAGGTCATCGTCTCAATAATGACATCTTAGAAAACCTTTTTTCGACATTCATATCTACTCTGGCCAGAGATTCCATAGCCGACACTTGCAGGGACACATAGGGCATTATCTCCTCTTACTAGAAGTAACTAATTCCACATTTGTTGCTCACATAACTCCATGGGTGCTTTCCCATGTTCAGAGGTATCCGACACAAGTCACTGAAGGCCACGTAAGGATAAGTCCAAATCAATGGGTCGACACTCACAAGGTAAGAATGACAACCTTAGGTCCATGGACAGCTTGCACCTACTATCACCTGAGGAACATCCTATCGACACTCATGTAAGGATTCCATTTCGTGTTTTCCTCGTATAGGTCCATTCAGTGAACTCATTCCGTAATGAGCACCTGCACTTGTACATTAAATGACGGCTTATAGGTAACTATGAGATTTGCTACTCCTTATCGTATAAGGGCATGTACCAAGTGCAACAGTCTATCCGAAATCAACAATCCTCTAATTGGTGATCCAACAATTGGGAACATTTAGAATAGGGGCATCTAGATTCCTAAGTCTCACTGGCATGATCTCATCATAGCCTTGGAATCAATTGCCCGAGTTCATGGGGTTCATCACAATCTAATATATATAAAATATAGATGCAGCATATGATTAAAAGTTGCCTCATATTATTCATTAACCAAAAATAATTCCCTACACATCAACATGTGATTGGCTCAAGGGCACTATTTCATTCAATAACTTGAGAGATTCTTCCTAACTAACAATAAGGTCTCTTAGTGAACTTCTGTAAATGATAGTTGCATAGGAAGTTGCAACTGCTATAACAACTACCTTAAGTAGCAAAGTAAGAACCAAAATAAAACATATGCAAACACAAGTATTTATTTACACAGTTCAGTAACCAAACATGTCACGTAATCTGCGCGGCACTCACCAGACTGTCACTCCATAGTTGAAGCTGCCATCATTTGCAGAAAGCCATTTACAAAAGGAGCAGTTGAAATTGTCCTAACACAGTTGAGACTTCTCACTTATTGAGACTGTGAAAAAACTAAGAAATAACCAAAAAGCTTCTTTTGCCAAATACAGCCAACATACAAAAAGCCAAACACTAACATTCTCTCCCTTTGGTTTATTTGGAAAAAAGCCAAACAGATCAGATCACAAAAAAAATAGATGACAGAAGAAAGTTTCAACTGAAATATAATAACTATTAAAAAGATAATTCAATAGTTAACAGAAAGTATCCATTAGTCATGGTCATTTGTTTAGACCACAAAAAAAACCACATAGTCAGCCATAGTCGCATTATCACAGAGAAAAAAATATTACACCCAGCAGATCATCCAAAGTATCAAATATACAATAGTTTCGGAACCAGAGTCTCAAGTATCATAACCAGAATAGTAAAAAGTATCATCACCACATAAAAGTATCACAACCACAATCAAAGAGCAATTAAAACTATAGAGTTGTAACTGCTTGTTCTCCCACTTTTTGGCACAATAAGCCAAAGGAGTAAATCAAGATAGTGTAAACTTCAGTCAGAACATTCAGATGAATAGTGAAACTTCCAAAAAAAGGGGAGGCGGGTCTTGCAGAAGTTGGAGTAAAGTACTCTATAACTTTCTTCTCAATTGTGATTACATTCTATTGAAACTTGGTCATAGTCTCTCTTGTAGAAAATAGCTCATCCAAAATCTCTTTCTCAATAGTAGATGTGGTGGCGGAAGCAGTTCCAGGTGCAGTCTTCACTTTAGACCTTGGATTTAGCATATTTCTAATTTATTTGGATAAATCCTAATTAATAGGAATTTTATTTATGGAGATAAATCATAAATTTAATAGATATATAATTTATGAGGATAAATCATAAATCTATTAATTAATAGGAATTCAAATTATTTAGATAAATCTCTTTCCTATTGTTTAGGGGATTGGTCTATTTAGATAATTATCATTCATGTTAATGCTCTTAATTTATGGTGATAAATTAAAGTTTATATTTATTTGGATTTAATTAATTTCGAATTAATTATAAATTCATTAAATATAAATCATTGAGTTGGAGGCAAACCCCGAAATTTTGAATTCCAATGAGAGATATTTTAGGTAGGCGGATCTAATCTTGTAGCCGCCCAAGCCCTCTATAAATAGGTGGCCTAACCTCCTTCTAGTGGGTTAAGCAAATTGGTTATTCATCTTTGAGAAGATTAAGGTTTGGATTCTTGAGAGGCTTCTTGAAGAGAAAGGATCCCATGAACTCATCTTCATCTCCATGGGTGGCCGGCCATCAAGATCCTCCATCCTCGGTTTTGCGAAGCCAAATCGAAGGTATTTTCTTCTTGGGTGTGCTGCCAACTTCACCTTCTTGGAGGAGTCCCTGAAGGACAAGGAGGTAATCCTTCATCTACCTTCTCGTTCCGTTGTTTTCTCATCCCATTTTCCTTCCTTTTGGTGCTCGGTTCTTGGTGGAAGGGTTGGCTTCACCTTGGTGCATTTCGGGGTTGAGATTGCCTCTCCGTTGAGCCACAACGAGTCCCGGTGTTCGATGCCCCTTTGTTGCGAGGAACTTGGTGTGGACTTTTCTTGGAGGACGTGCACATTTGAGTGTTGAAACAGGGAAAGGAGCAACCATACCTAGGGGTGGCAGAAATGGGCACGGCATGATAACGGTGGGCCGGGCCAGAAAATTTGGCCTGATAAGCTTTTTGGGCCAGGCCGGGACGACACGATAACATTGAGGGCTGACGGGGGCCGACTCTCATCGGGTCGGCCCGGCCCGTTTGGCTCGCTAAGTATTAAAAAAATTAATTTCAAGTCTAGTTTAGTACTTGTTTAGTATTTTAAAATTGAAGGTGAAGTTAATCCATGGAGCTTTTCATGTGAAATGTCAAATTTGGTGCTTATTTAGTCTCTCAAATATTTAAAATTATTTTTTTACAAGTGTCAGACCCCAGTTGGGTGGGACTAGCTATCCCTACCCTAGTCGTTGTCCTGAGATTAGCAGACCATCCTAGTCGACGGCCCGGAGTTTACTTGGTTTCACTTATGTGCTATGTGGCCCGAACGGCCATTATGTTACTATATGTGTGCGGTAGGGCTGGTTATAGCCGAATCTCAAGACCATGAGTAGGCCCCAGGGGCCGGGTGCCATGTGGCGTAGTTAGGCTGTTATGGCTGTTTACATGAATGTATGGCCTATACAGGACGACCCCTAGGGTGGTTCGGAAGAACCGCTCACTAAGTCCCATGTGGACTCATAGTTTATTTCCTTGTTTTACAGAGCCCGATCAGTGTGATGAGGCTTGGAGTCATGGTGCAGCTGGAGGGCAAGCGGTGGCGTAGATCTCGTAGCAGCATCCACTAGTTATAGTCTAGACGTCTAGGGCAGTTGTTTCTTTTAATACACTGAGATTGTCTATTCGAAAACATGTACTTGGTTTTAAACTTGAGTTGTTTCCTATGGTGATTGATGTTTCGAAACTTTTCATGTTTTAAAGTAAAATTGTGAACCTTCTTTAAGGATTTGAATAAAGCTGCATTGTTGTTTTCATTATGTGTTTCTGTTTCTGTTAATCAGTGTATGTAGTATGCTTCAGGGTAGGACATGGACCCTGGCCGGTCACACGACCCTAAGTTGGGGTGTGACACTGCTCCTACTCGGGTCTTGTATGTAACACGACAAAACCTAATCGGTCCATGGGTAGGTAACTTTTTACTGATCACATCACTATGTGACTTCCATATGTTTTTGCCTTCAGGGCAATGAGGCCCTTGGGTGTGCACATCAAACCAAGGAGCCCTGGTTGAGTCGGACCCATTGTTCGTATGCACTAGAGAGAAAAAAACCACCCTTGAGTGTAGCTCAACAAGGTAAGTCATGTTCAAGCCGATAACAAATACACAAAAGGAATATGTGCCATATGAGGTGCAACGTGTCTATTAGCACAAAATACCTTGTGTGTTCACAACAAACCCGTTGTGACAATAGACACACTTGTCCCTCACAACGATGGAAGGTGTGACCGATATTCTTAATATCTTAGCCATTCGGACTCAATTTTATTGCAGGGTTTCTTCATGCAATTTTAATTATCTAAGCTATCAACAATTGAAGCAAAATCATGAGCTCTACATCATGACGAGTTGGAGGATTTGGAGGCTTTCCAAGGGAGCTCAGTTGTGTGGTTTAATTCTTAGCTCCTTTGTTGTTATTTTCCTTGTTATTAAACTAGGTTTCCATTGTTAGCTTGCTCGGTGTGCTAGGTTAAGCACCTTAGAGTTTCCTTTGTAGAATTATGTTATGCCTAGGTGAATAGGTTTATTCTCAAAGGGTTGAGAAGCGAGTCCTCGGTTGTATTCAAAGGGAAATACATTGTCTATAAATGATTGGGTAGAAATCCTTGGTGTTGAGCCAAGGTAGTGGAGTAGGTGATTGGCCGAACCACTATAATCTTTCGACTTTGCATTGCCTTATTTTTATTTCTTATAGTTGCCTTTCATACTCGCTATCGCATATCATTTAGTCACACTTAATTTGGCTTGAAGATGGAATTGATTTAAAAGAAATTGAATTGAAGTTAAAATTCCACTATAATCTTTCGACTTTGCATTGCCTTATTTTTATTTCTTATAGTTGCCTTTCATACTCGCTATCGCATATCATTTAGTCACACTTAATTTGGCTTGAAGATGGAATTGATTTAAAAGAAATTGAATTGAAGTTAAAATTAACCCAACACTATTTAGCCCCCCCCCCCCCTTCTAGTGTGGGTATTTGAACAACATTTGGTATCAGAGCAAGGTTGTAGGCTTAGGTTCAACCATCTAAGCTAAACTTATAGATTCTAGTATCACACTAGGTCAAGGGTTTTCAACTCATGCACCTCCTCTTTTTGATGGAACAATCATCCCTATTAACTAGGATGAGTATTTTATTGCAATCCCTAGCTAGGCTTAGATGCTTGGAGAACTATTCATGTTAATTATGAGCTAGCCTCCAAGAGCTTGGATGATTGGTCTCAAGAAGAGATCAAATTGTTTAATTCAGGTGCCAAAGCAATGAATGCATTACATTGTGGTTTATCCATAAATAAATTCAATAGAATATCATGTTGTAAATCTGCTTTTGATATTTGGCATGTTTTAGAAACTACTCATGAGGGAACTTCCCAAGTTAAAAAGTCCAAAATAAATTTGCTTATGCATGACTATGATCTCTTTAAAATGCATACTCATGAGAAACTAGATCAAATGTATGTCCGTTTTCAAAATATTGTAAATGTTTTAACTAATCTTAGAAGGGATATACAAGAGGAAGAAAAAGTGAGGAAGCTTCTTCGATCACTTCCCAAAGCATGGGAGCCAAACGTGGTTGCTATCATGGAGGCCGAGAATCTTGGCACCATGAATCTCATCGAACTCATTGCATCCCTCATGACCCATGAGATCCATATGAAGGCAAAAAAGGAGGAAGATGCCCCCAATGGCAAGAACATTGCCTTAAAAGCATCATTTGGTGATAGGACCTCATCATCATCATCATCATCATCATTGGAGAATGAAGAATCCGAGTACCACGATTATGGTTCACCTTGGACGGATGTTGATGGAACTAATAGGAAAGTCTCTCAAGAAGAAGAAGGGCAAAAATAGAATCATGTGCTTCTAATGCAACAAGCCCGAACACTTGGAGAGCGATTGTCCTAAGACCAATTTCACCTCCTCATCATCCTCAAAGAAAGATAAAAGAAAAAGGATGAAGAAGAAAGCAGTAATGGCTACTTGGGATGAAAGCGAGTTATCATCACCTTCAAGTGGGGAAGAAAGCTCAAGGGAGAATGCAAACCTTTGGTTCATGACAAAGGACAATGAGTTACCCACTATTACTATAGGTGAAAATATTTTTACTCATATAGAATTAGAAAATGAAATTGAGCATATATATGTATGAAGAATTTAATGTTATTAGAAAGAGATTTAAGGAACTTAGAAAGGAAAATAAGTTATTAGAACATGAAAATGATGATTTTTTGCTTTCTTGTAATGACTTAAAAAGAAAAGTTGAATGCTTGGAAAATTATAAAAGTTCATTTGAAAAGAAAAATGTAGATCTACAAAGTTTGAATGACTCATTGAAAATAGAAAATGTCTCATTATGCTTACAAATTAAAAATTCGAGTGTTGGCATGCTATCATTAAAGAATTAGTTGCTTCATTAAATGATAAAATTAAAAATATTCATGACCATGCCTCTCATGCAAAATCTTTTAAAGTATCTTCCCATGCTCACCCACACCTTCTTGTCCATCCTCATGCATCTACTAGATTTAAGGGTCATTTGTCTATATTCTGGCATGTATGGACACATGGTTAGGGATTGTGTATTGAAAAGGAACCCCAATGTTAAGTCACTTTGGGTTACAAGAGTTTCTAACCCCCAAGGACCAAAAGAAATTCGGGTACCAAAGTTTACGTGCTTAAATGTAGGGGGAGACACTACACTCAAATGAAGACACATTGATGTCTTGAATTTGCTTTGGAATTAAAGAAAGATGAATAAATTCAATTGCAACTTCGCGACAATTGTGATCCGTATCAATTCCTAACTATTCTCTTGCCTACATTGCAATTTGGGTTTGATGACTTATGAATGTACTTTATTTAGTAGTCACTTGATACTTGATTCACCATGTGTATATCTTTGATTAATATCTTTGTAGTATCAAGTTTGAATTTGAATGTTTCATTTTATTTTCAGTCTCCTTGGAGGCCATTTGTGACCTTTAATGGGTCTATGCAACCTTTGGTTTTAAAACCTTGGCTAATTGTGGCCATGTTGGTTTTCAACCTTAGGAAGGGTTTGAGATCTTGATTTTAAAATATTTTCACTTCTTGAGATATCCTTGATTCATTTTGATTTCAATTTTGGTTGTATTTTTAAAAAATGAATCCCCACTAGTTAGCAAAACTTGACTTTTGAGAAACAAACTTGATTTTCCTTTGCTATCTAGTTTATGAACTTGCTAAGTAAGAAAATGTCTATTGTGCTATTTATGATTCAATTACTTGAAAGTTGAGCATTGATTAGGATGTGACACATGCTAAATACTTAAAAATTCTATGAGGTGGTCGTTTCACCTTTGCACCATGTAGAATGATACCTCATAAAGCATGTAGAAACTCTTGCACCTTGCTCATGATAAAGTACTTTTGTCTCTATATATAAATTCATGAGTATTTTGGAAAATGATTTGTAGACAATTTCTTGATATATCATGTTAATTCTTGATTGAAATTGTGCCAAGACATTTGAGTAATCTTTGGAACTCTTTCTAGTAATTCAAACTGTGTATTCATGATTAAAATGATCATATCTTAGTCACATACAATTTTGATCAAAATTAGAAATTATTATGAAGAATGAGTATTTGTCGATAAAACATGAAATCTGAAATTTCAACGATTTATTAAAAAATTATAGAAAATTAATTTTTGAAAAATTCTTGTTTCTGCACTTTGCTTGAAAAATCTAGTTTTCGTTGAACAAGTTGCAAAAAGGTTCAATGAGAATTTGATTTTATATGATTTTGGATACATCTTTATAAAAAATTGGAAACATAGTCTTTATCGAGTAAATGACTTTCGGATATAACATAATTGATTGTGTATAACCCTCTTGACATTTCTTGATGCTTGTGTTATCTTCGCGTTTATTATTTCAAAGCATCCTTGATAACATGCATGCTTAAATCTTGTCATTGTGTAACTTAAGGGAAGTCTAGAAATGCTTAACTTAGGCCCTTTTTGATTGATGTCAAAAGGGGGAGAGGAATCTAGACATAGACATGCATATAGTTAGGGGGAGCATTATACATTCACTTGATGAAATGCTATACTTGTTGATACATATCTTAATGCATTTATAGAGAACTTTGTCATCATGAAAAATGGGAAGATTGTTGGCCTAAGGTTTCAACCATGGTCACCATCTTGATTTTGATGATAACAAACTTATTCTAATGAGTTTATCAAGTGCTTGAGTTAAAGGTTGAGGCTTCAATACGTGCGCGAACTTCGTTGGAGAAATACTAAAAATTGACAAAAATGGCTACATTCTCGATTGAGTAGAAAATTTAGAGTTGAAAATATAATTCATGTAATATGTATCTAGAAATATATCCTAAGCCTAATTGTAATGTTTATCCAAGTCAAAACTTGGTAACGGAACTCAGAAGCGAAGCACGCAAGAAGAAAACTCAAACAAATATTCTTAACCTAGGTTCAGTCGATCAGTCGGTCGATCGAATGAAGAAAAAAGTGGCAGAAGAGTATTCAATCGACCGACAGATGCCCAAAACTGGCAGAATGCCTTCGGTCGCTCGGCGGTCAATCAGTCGGTCGACTGACGACCGATCAGCAAGCAACTAGGCGTCCCCAACGGGCAGAAAAATGCCCGTTGGGTGGAGCTGCTGAGTGAGGGGTTATAAATGCCCCACACCAGGCTTCTAAAAGACTCTTAACCATTCGTTGAAGATCTCCGAGAGTGTTTTTCAGCCTTCCTAAGTGGATTTCACCTTGCAAGCTTCGACGACCGCTTAGCTACTCGAAGTATTCTTTCTGCCTCAACTTCGGCTTCGTTACGAGCTCTACATTTTGACGAGTTGGAGGCTCTGGAGGCTTTGCAAGGGAGCTCACTTGTATGGTTTAATTCTTAGCTCCTTTGTTGTTACTTTCCTTATTATTAAACTAGCTAGGTCCCATTGTTGGCTTGCTAGGCGTGCTAGGTTAAACACCTTAGGGTTTCCTTGGTAGGATTATATTTTGTCTTGGTGAATAGGTTTGAGGCATTCTCAAAGGGTTGAGAAGCAAGACCTCGGTTGTATTTGAAGGAAAACATATTGTCTATAAAGGATTGGTTAGAAATCCTTGGTGTGGAGTCAAGGTAGTGGAGTAGGCGGTTGGCCGAACCACTATAATCTTTCGACTTTGCATTGCCTTGTTTTTATTGCTTATAATTGCCTTTCATACTCGCTATCACTTATCCTTTAGTCGTATTTAATTTGGGTTGAAGTTGGAATTGATTTAAAAGAAATTGAATTGAAGTTAAAATTTACCCAACACTATTCAACTCTCCCCCCTTCTAGTGTGGGATTTGAACAACACACTCTGTATGGGGTGTTCAGTAGCGCTGTTCATTGGGTCAACCCTACCCAATAAACCTAAGAACCCGACCCGACCTGACCTCTTTGGGTTGGGTGCACTCGGGTAATCAGGTTAGGTTGGGTACAATTTGACTAAACCGAGCTATAATCGGGTCGGGTCTCGAGTTTTAGAATTTGAAACCCGATGACCCGAGATCTGATCAGGTGACCCGATTATTTATATTTTTTTAATTATTTTTAAAATATATATATTAAAAAAATATTTATTTTAAATTATTTTTTAAAAAAATTTAAAAAATATTGTTAAAAAATTATTTTTTTACCTAAACGGGTAAACCCGACTACCCAACCCGAACTAGGTCGGGTTGGGTCAGGTCGGGTTTGAGAGGTAAAAAAATTTCAACCCCACCCGTGAACACCACTCGGGTTGGCTACAAGAATAGACACGGCCCCCTAAAAGCTCTCTCCCGGAATTCAAAATTTCGGAGTTTGCCTCCAAAAATAATTTATATTTTTTTGGCTTCATAATTAAATCCAATTAAATATAAACTTTAATTTAACTCCATAAATTAAGAGCCTATAAACAATAATGACAATTATCTAAATAAACCAATCCCCTAAACAATAGGAAAGAGGTTTATCTAAATAATTCGATTCCCTATTAATTTTTGGATTTATCTCCATAAATCAAATTCTTATTAATTAGGATTTATCCAAATAAATTAATTCCCAATTAACTGGTTAGGCTCATGGCTAGAAACTAATTTTCCTACCATGTATATTTGATTTAAAATTAAATTATAATTAATTCATAATTAAATACATTCCTGATCAAGTAGTTAATTTAATATTTAATTCATAATTAAATTTAATCAACTACATAAAATATTATTATGTACCAATCCCTACAATTTAGGGATGCCCTACAATTTAGGGTTGCCGATGAACTCCTTCCTCGCGCATTCGTTCCTATAGGAAACATCTTTTAGACTTGAGATCCGTGATCGAGTTGCAGCTTGTCCATGCTAGTAGATATATAGGACCGCATTCAGACTTTATCTCATAAGGTCCGTTACGAGGATAGCCTGTTGTGTGTGACCCATTGGGCCCCACACTAAGCTAGCAGTTAGTTGTGCATAATGAAGAGTCGGATCCGATAGAACGACTTCTTTTTGAATCATACGCGCCACCACTAAACCACTTTAGTGTAGTTGTGAGAGACTCCACTCACAAGTCAAGATTGACGTCTAGTAATATGTCATGACTACCCGGATAGTGTGAGGCTCGATCTAAAGGGATTAGTTACCATGCAACAAAGTCCCTCAGTTACAATGTCCCGAATATAGTTGTGGTATGGAAGAAGTGTCAAACCCTAATATCGATTCATATGTATTCTACCTACCAAGTCGTCGTCTCAATAATGATATGTCAAAGAACCTTTTTCGACATTCATATCTACTCTGGCTAGAGATTCGTCAGTCGACACTTACAGGGATACATAAGACATTATCTTATCTCACTAGGAGTAACCGATTCCATATTGGTTGCTCACATTACACTGAAGGCCATGTGAGGATAAGTCCAAAGCAATGGGTCGACACTCACAAGGTAACCATGAAAACCTCAAGTCCAAGGATCGCTTGCACCTACTATCACCCGAGGAATATCCTATCGACACTCATGTAAGGATTCTATTTTGTGTTCCTCGTGTTGGTTCGTTCAGTGAACTCGTTCCCTAATGAGCACCTGCACTTGTACATTAATGACGGCTCATAGGTAATTCGTATAGGGCATATACCAAGTGCACTAGTCTATCTATCGATCCCCTAATTGGTGATGTTACGACTAGGAACATTTAGAACATTGACATTTGGATTCCAAGTCTCACTATCATAATCTCATCATGGCCTTATAATCATTTGCCTGAGTTCATGGGGTTCATCACAGTCTTTAAAAAAAAAGATGTAGCATATGATGTAAAAGTTGTCTCATTAAGTTGATTACCCTTGAATAGACCATAAACATATCGACATGTGATTGGTTCAAGGGCACTATTCCTTTCAACTATTGTAGTGCAGGTCGATCCAGCCATTTCTTATGGAAGAAAAGCTCGTTGAGATCCTAGATAGGCGGATAAGGAAACTGAGGTCCAAGGTGGTTCCCTTGGTGAATGTTCGTTGGGAGCACCATTCGGGGTAGGAGGCCACTTAGGAGGTCAAGTGGGACCTGAGAGAAAACTACTCATATCTATTTGATACAGAGGTGAGTTTCTTTTTCCCACCTCAAAACTCAAGTTCATATTATAGATTCATTTGTTAGTCTGCCACGGTTAACTAACAAATGTCCAATCAAATGGTTGTAGTTCTTTGAGAAACAATCCCTGCATTTGTCATTTTTTCAATAGAAATCTTTTGAACAGACACATGGTGCAATAGAAATCAAATGGTGCAATAGCATAGCTGGTGGCAGCGGGGATAGCGAATCTCATGACATGTCATGGTCGGGGTGGATACCCGAGTCTTAGATTCATTATTTTTCTTTTATTTGTTTATTTGAGTCATATGGACTTGAGGTAGATTTTATTTCCATATTTTTATGTTGAGGAGTTTAATCATGTTTTAAAATACTTTATTCTTTAACATTTTGAGCATTTGAATTTTTAACTATTTGTTTCGTGAATTTATAGATATCTTGTTTATGTTTTTAGCAGACAAATGGTTCTATAAAATGTTAAGTCTTATAATTGCATATGTGGTTTGGTTGGGTTAGGCTTCGGGGTACTTGTGATACTATGGCTGGTCATGCCGGGTTTGGGGTGTGACGATACGCCTCGACCCATTCCGAGCAATATCCTAGTGAGATTACCGGGCGGCGTAATCACCCCCACCTGCAATAAATACGGACACGACATGCCTCAAGTAACCTAAGTTCCAATTTCATTACCTCCACCTCGAATACTTTCTGACTTAAGCATCAGAGTGTCTTTTGCAGGACCCCCTCCCGACAAGAGTTGGACCTGACTAGGAGAGACACCGAACCGAACCGGACTACTCCGATCGTCAAGCAGGAGCATCCTCCTTAAGTTGAACTGACTAAACTAGCCCACAAGCTCAAACAAGTCGCACCATAAACGATTCTCGGACCCTACTCGATCCCAAAGTCCAAAATCTTCCTAAATTAAGTCAAATTCTTCACGCATATGGGCCATACCTTCGACCGTGCCCTCCAGTGATTTACTCGGCCCGCTCCGACACGCATCCCGATTTTCCCGCTGAAATCAAAATTAAATAAAACTTAGCACGCGCGTTACAATATTATGTTTGTAGGGATTTACGAAATTTACACATTTTCTTCTTCACTTTGAAAGCATTTATTTTAAGTGTTATTTGATGAAAAACTTGTGCTTGAGTTTGTCCCATTGTCATAAATATACTATCTCTCACTGGGTCTGTGTTACTCACTCTTTTACTCTTCTTGTTTCAAATACCAGTCTTGATATGTGTGCATGTCCTCCAGCCCAGCAGACACTTAGATCATTTTAGTTAGCCCATCACACGTTCGTATGGGCCTTTTTGATGTGTACCTATGCTTTTGATGTATTTTTATACCTAGTTATGTAAACCATGTTGGGTGAAATGGCCACACTAGAGGGGGGATGAATAGTGTGTTTACTAATCTTTTCGTCTAATTCTGGTTTTAATCGTTTAGTCAATTACTTAGGCAATTAACAAATTGAATAACAAGCGGAAGCAAAGTAAATATGATAATTAATCAAATGGAAGAGGAAACAATGCAAACACATTGATTTATAGTGGTTCGGCCCCAATGCCTACTCCACTACCTAAGCACTCCGCTTAGGATTTTCAAACTAAGTTTACTAGATTATCTTGATTCCTTTACAATGAGGACATTTTCACCGGAGAATCTCCGCTCTCACACCGAAGGCACTTCCACACCCGGAAGTTTCTGCCTTCCTACCAAAAGCACTCTCCCACCTCAATCCTAAGGACTACAAGAACTAATCCTAGCAAACTATGTTTACACCGGTGGATCTAAGCCTTAACACCAAGGCAACCACCAACTCAATCAAACCTAGCAACCTAGGTTTACACAAGTTCAATTACAATGAAATAAACAATAAAATTCAATAACAATTGGAGCAATAAATCAAACAATAAGTACTTAGCTCCAAGGCACTCCCTAGTCCTCTTGATGCCTTGAGATGATGAATCGGTAAATCTTGAAGGCTAAATCAAGGATGAATCTTGGAAACGAGGTTATAAAAAGGATGGCTCAAGAAAAGCTTTAGAACGATCAAGAATTGGCTCAAAAGTGTTCATGAAGGATGGAGAGGAGTATTTATAACCCCTCAATGAAACGACAGCTCAATGGGCGGAAAACTAGTCATTTCCATCATTCGGTCGCTTGCCAGTCGATCGTCGGTCGACCGATCGATCGACCGCCCACGATCGTTGCTTTAATTACTCTCTTCGATCGACGGACAGATCGACCGAATGAGTCGCAAGTTGAGCGATCCGCAATCCGATCGACCGATCGATCGATTGACGCAGCTTCTGCCCATTTTTGACATACTTCGGTCGACCGACTAGTCGACCAAATTGCCTACTGCCAGTTTTTGGCATCATTCTGTGGATCGACCGCTCGACCGAACCTGGACTGGACTGGGCAAGTTAATAAATTTAAAACATTAATGTTATATAAGGATTACCCGCCATTTGGATTCAATAAAAATATCTAAAAAATCAAAATCTAGTTTTTGGAGTCTAGTTCAAATTTTCAGAAAACAGAACTTTTCTAATTTTTCGGGTCAAATAAGGGTAGGCTAAAGGCTTCCAAAAATTCCTAAAAAATACCTTGTTATCTAATTTTAACCCAAGGAACAATTACCGCCATTTTTTATGACAAGAAACTATCTAGGTCATATAGCCCTCCATGGAGCTCCCTAGGCTTAGTGAATTCAGGGCGGTTTTTGGGTTTTCATATTTTGGGTTTCGGATTCGGTTTTAGGGATCTTTGCATCATAAAGAGGATTTACAACATATCTAGACACCCTAAACCTAAACTCTAACTTTCTAAATAATCCGAGCGCGACGACCAACGTCTTTCTGATTTCTTGATTTCTTCGATATTTCTGACCGAGGACGTCGTGCGCTAACCGATATGGAACCTGAAAGATATCTCAATGAAACATTAGTTCCATGTTTGTTATCATCAAAATCGAGATTAAGACCAACGTTAAAAACCTTATTCATGGGTGCTGAGAACGCTTTGGGTATTCACACTAGATTTGTTTTGTGTGTAGGAATGTCATAGTCACAATGTCAAGAATTGGAAAAACTAGGCACTATTAGTTACGACCGAGCCGATTTCGATCGAACTTCATCTAAACTAATGTTAATAGTTTTCGACAGCTTTTTAGCTAAAATGTGATCGACGATTAGTTCACTGAACTTCATTGTTCGACCAATGCTCTTATATATACAATCACGAATACCTTCCAAAAGAGCTCTAGAATCCTTTAAGACAAACCTAAGAAAATAGCAACCTTGAGAAACTTCATTATTTGTCGATAAGTAAACAAGAGAGCTAATAAAGAGATTAAATATGTAAAAGTAAAAACCTTTTTAAGTATAATTAGGAATGATATAACAAACTACCTAGCTGCAAGCCTATAACAAGGTGCCAACTCACATTTGTTCACAAGCCAAAATATTGATTGGTTAAAAAATTTCAAGCTAGTGACAAAATTAGTATATATATGTGTCGATAAAATTCACTAGGACAAATTAAATTAATCACCAACATGGCGTGTTCCATCTCTTCAACTCCTTTGATCCCCTCAAAGCTTCACTTCTACATTGCTCTAATTGCTTTCATCTTCTTCTTACCATTAATCTTATGTATAGAGGCTAAGAGCGACTATGGATACTCTGCCATTGTCAGTTTTGGTAGAGATGCAATACCTACTCCTATAACTGACTTCAAAGCGGTGAATGATTTTGTGAGCCATCAAAATGTGCTTAAAGAAGAAAAGTCTTATGAGATCGACCCTATAACGGGTTGCAACAACAAGGTAAATGATTTTGTGAAACATCATAATTTCGTACTATTGCGAAATCTTCATGAGCTTCGCATTGCTCATCCTCAAGCCAAGATTTTGTTTGCTGATTACTACGAGCCTCTCATGGCTGTATACGCAAATCCCAAACAATTTGGTGAGTTGAATTCTTATATGTATTACAAGTTAATGCTAAATAATAATCCCTTGCACCTAGTTCAATACATAGTTTTTCAATAAAGTCTTTAGTTTGGTTCTTTAATTAATTAAATTATTTGTGAGATGAATTCGTGTAGGTTTTAACTCAACTTTGGTTCAATGTTGTGGAGACGGTGGGCTATATAACTACAATTCCAAAGTCGATTGTGGTCAGCAAACAGCTAAACTGTGCAGCGATCCATCAAGCTATGTGAGTTGGGATGGGTTGCACTTCATTGAGGCAGCTCATAGTATTATCGCTAAACATGTTTTAAAACAATTAATCTAGTTTTTATGTTATGTAAAGCTAGATGTATATATTAGATGTTTTTAAAATTTATTATCCTTTATAGATAATTTGTTAACTTCTCCTGTTGTGTAAATATGACATGGCTTGTAATTTTTTAGTTAGTTTGTTTATCCCTGTAAATTAAACATTGTATTCTACTCACAATTTATTTGTGATTTCAAATGTTGTATGCTGTTCGATAGGTGAATATGATGAAAAATGCTCTAAGTTGCAAATAAATTAGTACATTACCAATGAAATGCACGATTTTTATATATTTTAATCATATCAAGATTGGTAAAATAATTAGAAGTATAATTACCAGTAAACCTATTTATTAAATGGCCAACAAACTTTTATAAAATTCTAGATATCTCCAATAATAAATTTGAGGCTATCATATATTGTAATACAAAAAAATATCAGCTCAAGTCAAACTATAATAATACATTGGACTGGACTCGAACTGATGGGCCCGGTCGGATTAGACCCAGCAGTGTCCCACCATTCACTCCGAACCAAACCATGTAGTCCCACCCAGGGGCCTCCGCCCAAGCAATGCCTTTGAGCCAGACTGAAGCTAAGTTAGGCGGCTCCATACAGGGAACCCACCTGGTAAAACTTGGACACCTACGTCCCCCCTTAACACGAGGGACACACCATCATAAACACATCAACTCCATGATTGGCCTCGACCCATTATGGGCAACAATCAAGCAAGATTACTGGGCAGCATGATCACCTCCACCTACAATATATATAAATGTAGCACCCTGACTCTTAGGCAGGAACATTGGCGGCAACCGTGGGGCCGAGAAAAGCTTACCTCCCCCACAAATGGCTGGAATCCAGAGTCAAGCGACTACAGCCGCATATCAATGGCGATGACCCGATGGCGGCGTTCGACCGCAACCTGATAACGCTGAAACAACGATGTGCGACGCTTCGGTACCGACCCATCCCCCTCTTGAAGATCCCCACAATCTAGTGACTTGGAAGTTGAAATCCAACAATTGAGAGCCCAAGCCAAGACGCCAACCACGATTGCAACCCACATCCTGGAGATAACACCTAGCCAAGAAAGTCTGATCCTCCACGAAGCCACCAACTCTCCTTGCTCGGAGAAAAATAGAGACCTCATAATCTAGAAGGACGGAGTTGTTCTCCCTTTTGACGCGAGGCCCTAAGTCGACCATATTATGACAACCCGCCTTCCACTGAGAAGCGAGTTGCCCAACACTCTGTCGCCATACACCGGCACGGGCAACCCCACCCTACGCCTAATAGTGTTCTAGATCGCAATGCTCTATAACAGAGCAATCGACTCCGCACTCTGCCGAGCCTTGTTGTTCAAATGCCCACACTATAAGGGGGTGTGAATAGTGTTGGGTTAATTTTACGTTCAATTCGAAATGCAACCAAAACTAAGTGCTACTAATTGATATGTTTTGACAAGTATGAATAGCAAGTAGTAGAAATCAAACAAGGCAATACAAACTCAAATAATTGTAGTGGTTCGGCCTGCTGGGTGAAATGTCACATTAGAGGGGGGATGAATAGTGTGTTTACTAATTCTTATTGTCTTATTCCGGTTTTAATTGTTTCTTTGGTTACTTAGGAAAATTACAAGTTAAGTGACTAAAGCAATAAAGACAAACAAAATACCAATGCAAACACAAGATTTATAGTGATTCAGCCCCAATGCCTACTCCACTACCTAAGTACCCCGCTTAGGATTTACAAACTAAGTTTTACTAGATTGATGATGTTTCCCTTACATAGAGGACTTTGACTCGAAGAGTCTCACTCTCGACCTAAGGCACTTCCACACTCGGAAGTCTCCGCCTTCTTACCGAGAGCACTCTTCCACCTCAACCTAAGGGACAACTCAACTAATCCTAGCAAACTACGTTTACACCGTTGGATTTTGGGGCTTTGCCGCTTGCTTCGTGGTGAAACTAGAGGATCCGCCGCCCCTTTCTTCCTTGATCTCGAGATATTGTTAGCCTAAGGTTTTCAACATTGGTCTTAACCTCGATTTTGATGATAACAAACATGGAACTAATTATTTCATGGAGAGTTATTTTTAGGTTCCATATTACTTAGCGCACGATGTCCTCGATCGAAACAATCGAAGAAATCAGAGAAATCGGCAAGAACACTCGTCGGCGCTCGAATTCTTCTGAAAGATAGAGTTTAGGTTTAGGGTGTCTAGAATGTGTTGTAAATCCTGAAGATGATGCAAAGAAACCCCAAAACCAAAGCCAAACACAAGAAACACGAAAACCCGGAAAATTAGAAAAGGCCCTGAAATTCACTAAAGCCTAGGAAACTCCTTGGAGGGCTATATGACCTAGACATTTTCTTGGCACTAAAAATCCCGGTACTTGTTCCTTAGGTAAAAACTAGATAATGAGATATTTTGAAAGACTTTTTGGAAGCCTTTAGCCTACCCATATTTGACCCAAAATATTATAAAATTTCCTTTTTTCGAAAATTTGTACTAGACTCCAAAAGTTAGATTTTGATTCTTAAGGATTTTTGTTTTTTACATATTTTTATTGAATCCAAATGGGGGGTAATCGTTATATACAATTTATGTTTTAAAATTATTAAGAGGACTTAGCGAAGATGGAACTTAGAAACGAACAAACAAGCAGAAAAAATAATAAAATTGTCTTGATTTTTCTAGTTGCGGTCGACTGAATGATGCCCAGAATGGGCAAAATGCCTTCGGTCGCTCGGTCGGTCGACCGACGATCGGCCGACAAGCGATCGGGGGTCGCCAATGGGCAGAGAAATGCCCGTTGATGAGCCTTGGTGTTTGGGGGTTATAAATACACATCCCAAACTCATTCCTTTGTAGTTGTTGGTGCTTCTAAGCCTCAAAGAGTCACTCCTTGCATCTCTACAAGCTTTCATTGAGTCATCCTTGCAAGAACCCTTGTTTTGATCTCCACTCCTTGATTTTGCCTTCGAGCTTCACCGATTCATCATCTTGAGGCATCAAGAGGACTAGGGAGTTTCTTTTGGAGCTAAGTATTTGTTGTTTGATTTATCAAGAGGACTAGAGAATAGCTGATAGCATGATTCCTCTCTTGTGAACCAAAATATCTATATCTCTATATTTCTATTCCTACCCCTGGGATATATATATCCCGCTCTATTCAGAATTAAATCTCAATATATCCATCTTTTTAAAAAATTTGATGCACAACATAAATGACATATATTCCTCAGATTCAACTAAACAAACATGCACTTAGAGCTAAAACATGAATTGAAGTCAAGTTTTTATTAAAAACAAATTTACGTAAGTATACTTTATTTTAAGATCATTATTATATAATTCTTTTTGCTCCTATAATTCAATAATACATAATATTAGCTTATATTGATATCTTATTTTAAAGTTTACATTCAACAAGAAAGGAAATTTATTTACCTCCATTGTTTTCCCACCTAGCTATAGAATTTGCAAAGCTTCTAAATTAAGGAAACTAGCTGGGTTACTTATTGTTTAGTTATATAACATTCCACAAATTCAACTTTTTAATATTAAAATTGACTAATTAGATAGAAATATAGCATCATTATCCATCATGTAAAAAATAAAACATTTTATTTTATTTATTAATAATTTCTAAATACGAAAAGGTGATAACTAAGTGAGAGTCTAATTTCAAAAATAGAAGAGGTGATTATTATAGTGGGACGAGAATATAATTTACCCTAGTATATAATTATTATAATTACAAAACTGCTAGACCCAACTGATTAAACCATTACTTTTTATTCTCGTAAGTTAATCCGTTAAGGTGAGTTAGATGAAACCATCTAGAGAGAGCATTTAAATTGGAATTTTGATATTCATGATGGATTAATTATGCAATTTATCTTCGTAGAAATTATTATCAAACTCGCTAGTTAACTTGTAAACTCAACCGAGTTTACAATCCCAAGGTTCAAAATCGAGCTCACTTGCACCCAAACTTATTTTTGGGTGAACTCGGATGAACTCGGTCAAACTCGATCAAAATTGCGAGTTCATGACCGAGTTCACGAGTCCATTGTTGCAGCCAAATCAGGCTTGGCTTCAATCGAAGATAGCCCAAATCACACAGTCAAATCATTCAAATCGCATGGTCAAACATTTTTATTTTCTTATTTCCTCTGACGGTCAAACAACCCAACTCAAATCACAAGTCCCCTGTTGTCCTATCCTTCTCGACATCATCTCTTCCCATTTCTCACAGTCACTGACGGCTCCCCTTAGACCTCCATCTCCAGCTTCTCGTGGCCTTCTCCTCTTCACCTACGTCTTCTCGAGTCTCGGCTCTCGATCGCCTTCTTCTTCAGCTACACTCATCGGCGGCTGCAGCTCCCCTGGTTAGAGCTTCCACCCTTCTTCTCGATCGCCTACAGCCCTACACCTCTGACTGCCTCCGAGTCTCCGACCGCTAGCTTCGCCTTGCTCCACCAATAAAGAGAAGAAGTTGTTCCAACTGTGACTGGTACACTGTCGCGCCTCACATTCACCAGCAGCCAGCTTCTTCTCCTCTAGTGAAGAGTAAGGTGCTTCCCGTAAGTTTATTTAGAAAATATATGTTCATGTGTTAGTGTTACAAACTTACAATAGTATGTATGTTCAAGTGTTAGTGTTACAAACTTGTAATTCTCCGCCAGCGAAGAGAAAGGCAGCCAACTCATGTTTGAATCGATGAAATGAGCTATGTATGTTCTTTGTTACAGTAGTATGCAATTGGTATATCTTTTGAGTTTTGATCATTTGATGTGCAACTGAAATTTATTGTAACTGGAGTGCATTTTTCTTCTTCATGTATCAAATTGTTTTACGGTATTAGTATAGAAACTTTGATATAAATTATAATCAAACTTGGATGCAAGAAAAATGCAAGTTTTCTCCTTCATTTGATGTGAAGCAATTATTTTTTCTTCATGTATTGAATTGTTGATGAGTAACAATCAAATAGATTTGAATTGATGATGGGTCAATTTAGAGGGGCATATGGGTCATTAGCGGACGAGGGAATAAAATCCAAGATCATGAGCCGTGCGGCTCATCTTGGAGCTGCATGCAACCCGAGCAACAGAGAGGGAGGAGGAGATCTTGGTCGGCGTCGGAGATCGTGTCGTCGTCCGAAGGTTCGAGATCGCCTACGACCATCCCTTCTTCTTCCTTAAGCAAGGTGAGTGGTTGTTTTCCCCTTGTGGATTGGGGGAGGCGTGTGGCCGAACCCCTAGGACTGTTCGGAGAAGTTTTACTCGCGAGTTTTCATCGTTTCTTGGTAGATTGATCTTGTATCGCTATTTTAATTATTGTTCTGTCGGATCTACCGCAATCTTCTTTGGATCTTGAGGTTTTAGAGGCTGTCGAGTAGTCGGTAAAGGGGAAAGGTCATGCCGAAAATCTCCCTAATTCCCTCGACGGAAGTAAACCCCTTTTTGATCAATTTTGAACCTAAGTCGAGTGGATATTATAGTTTAATTGCTGAAATTGATGATTGAATTCCCTCTTAAAGCTTTGTAGGCTCAGCCAAACAAAAATGGACCTCTTGCCCTTGGTTCGGCCGAGCAAGGGTTGGGTGAATTGATCAATGGCTTGGTTAGGGTAGGTTAGAAACAAGGTACTAAAGTTTGGGGCTGGATTTTGTCCTTGTCCCCACCCTTGGAGTTCGGCCGAGCAAGGATCGCCTTGCTCAACTCTAGGCCGAGAGGATACAGGGAATGGTGGCCTCGAGAATCTAGTCATCTTCGTTAGGAAATACCCGAAGCAATAAGAAACAAGGGTTGCCTATATTGACAAGTAGAATCAAGATAATATTTAGGTAAGAGACTAATTAAGGAAGACTACAAGTTGGTGCATGCATTTAGTGGTATTGTAGGGTGGTAATCTTTCTTAATCTTCCCTATTTAAATTCAAAAATTTGGTTATGTTTTTACCATGCTAAACAAATTCTTTCCTTGCTTAAAGTTATTATTTAATGCAGGATTTAAATTCCTTATTGTTGAATCATGTGGTTATGCATAGTAGGTGATGTGAAGTAAGTTATTTAATTATAAATTATATGCTGTGAAATATTATTACCATGTCTATGACATGTAGTTTTTCATTAGCCAAGTTATCATGTGACATTAGATGATATGCATGAAATTATAAAGTGTATGTTAGTGATGGAAACTAAAAAGTAGACGAGTTAGATCTCACACCTAAGAAACACTTTGCGAACGACAGTGTACGCATGATATAGGCGAAATTAAAAGGCTGAGAACGTGCGAACGCTCGGGACTTTAAATAAGAAAACTATAGGACACCTTGTTTGTCTGATGTGATTGTGGTGGTATTCTGAGAAGCATGGGTAGTCGGAATGACTAATGCTAGACTCGGCCAGTGATTGGGTCTTGAGATTACACCAGCGGGCCCGCTAGGTGTTAGACCACAGTTGGGTGGGACTAGCTATCCCTACCCTAGTCGGTGCCCGGAAACTAGAAGACCATCCTAGTCGACGGCCCAGAGTTTGCTTGGATTCACTTATGTGCTATGTGGCCCGAAGGGCTAGTATGTTACTATATGTGTGCGGTAGGGCTGGTTATAGCCGAATCTCAAGACCATGAGTAGGCCCTAGGGGCCGGGTGCCAAGTGGCGTAGTTAGGCTGTTATGGCTGCTTACATGAATGTATGGCCTATACAGGACGATCTCTAGGTTCAGTTGTGATAATAGAAGCAACTTATATCCCTAACTTTATATTTTGCTACCATATATATATATGTGTGTGTGTGTGTGTGTGTGATTATTGTGGATTTATGTGATGGTTCGGAAGAACCGCTCACTGAGTCCCATGTGGACTCACGGTTTATTTCCTTGTTTTGCAGAGCCTAATCAGTGAGATGAGGCTTGGAGTCATGGTGCAGCTGGAGGCTAAGCGATGGCGTAGATCTCGTAGCAGCGTCCACTAGTTATAGTCTAGAGGTCTAGGGTAGTTGTTTCTTTTAATACACTGAGATTGTCTATTCGAAAACATGTACTTGGTTTTAAACTTGAGTTGTTTCCTATGGTGATTGATGTTTCAGAACTTTTCATGTTTTAAAGTAAAATTGTGAACCTTCTTTAAAGAGTTGAATAAAGATGCATTGTTGTTTTCATTATGTGTTTCTGTTTCTGTTAGTCAGTGTACGTAGTAAGCTTCAGGGTAGGACATGGGCCCTGGCCGGTCACACGATCCTAAGTTGGGGTGTGACACTTCTGTTGTATGTAACACGATAAAACCTAATCGGTCCATGGGTAGGTAACTTTTTACCGATCACATCACTATGTGACTTCCATATGTTTTTGCCTTTAGGGCAACCAGGGCCTTGTGGTTGCACATCAAACCAAGGAGCCCTAGTTGAGTCGGACCCATCGTTCGTATGCCCTAGAGAGAAAAAAACCACCCTTGAGTGTGGCTCAACAAGGTAAGTCATGTTCAAGCCTATAACAAATACACAAAAGGAATATGTGCCATATGAGGTGCAACTTGTCTATTAGTACAAAATGCCTTGTGTGTTCACAACAAACCCGTTGTGACAATAGACACACTTGTCCCTCACAACGATGGAAGGTGTGACCGATATTCTTAATATCTAAGCCATTCAGCCTCAATTTTATTGCTGGGTTTCTTCATGCAATTTTAATTATGTAAGCTATCAACAATTGAAGCAAAATCAATAAATAAAAGCATAAAGTAAATAAGGATGATTATGGATGTTCTAAGGGTTCCACCCGAGCTACCGGGCAAACCAAGGCTATCATCCTAGGGTTTTTAGGGAGCTCCGTCTCGCGAAGGCGCTGCCCAAAACCACCTTGTAGGTTGTCGGTTCCATCAGTGCCATACCATGTTAAGTATACGTCAAAATGTATACAACTCGTACCATGGGCCCATGGGGATCTCACAAAGTGATTTTATATGAATGGGCAAGAATAAAATGTTAGTTTACATACACATGAATACATATTTACAAACATGTAGGGAACCTTCCGTCATGGTTCGATGTTGCACGGGGCATCGGAAAATTCCCTAACATCCTCCCCCACTTCAAGCTTCGACGTCCACGTCGAACTCGCCTCGGCCACACCGCCTTTGGCTGCAATTGCTGAAGTGGATTCTTCATAAGTTGTCGAAGGGAACACCACCTGAGTACGACACGTCACAGTGGGTCTGTAACATGTCGAGTTTCGTCGTGAAGTTCACCACCAGGAAATGACTACTTGGACCGTCCTTGAGTTTCATCATGTCCTGTTGTTGCGAGAAAGGGTTATGATATTCCCAAACTCGTTGCTGGGCAATGAAGTCCCAGACTTGTGGAGCAAACGAGTGCCGTTGAGCAATGCTCGCTTGAAGCGGCACCAGCACCGTTGGGCAACGCTTGGTTGAATGGACACTGAGAAATAGCTACTGTATTCACGAAGTCTCAGTGTTGCTGGGCTATGAGGGTCCCAGATTTTGTGGGGCACACGAGCGCCGTTGAGCAACGCTCGCGTGAAGGAACCCGAGAAGTGGTTACTCAATTCACCAAGTCTCGTTCTTGCTGGGCAATGAAGAGTCCCAGACTTTGTGGGGCACACGAGCACCGTTGAGTAACGCTCACGTGAAGGAACCCTGGAAATGGTTACTCAATTCACCAAGTCCCATTTTTGCTGGGCAATGAAAAGTCTTAGACTTGTGAGGCACACGAGCCATTGGGCAACGCTAGTGTGAGGGAACCCGAGAAATGGTTACTCGATTCACCAAGTCTCATTTTTGCTGGACAATGAAAAGTCCTAGACTTGTGGAGCACACGAGCGTCGTTCAGCAACGCTCGCGTGAGGGAACCCGGGAAATGGTTACTCGATTCACCATGTCCCATTTTTGCTGGGCAATGAAATGTCCCAAACTTGTGGAGCACACGAGCGTCGTTGAGCAACTCTTGCGTGAGGGAACCCGGGAAATGGTTACTCCATTCGCCAAGTCCCATTCTTGCTGGGCAATGAAGAGTCCCAGACTTATGGAGCACACGAGCGTCGTTGAGCAATGCTCGCGTGAGGGAACCCGGGAAATGGTTACTCCATTCGCCAAGTCTCATTCTTGCCTCCCCGAACACAACAGTCGGAAGGTCCTCGACTGGGTTCACTGCATCGGCAACTCGAGCACTATAGACGGAATGTGCGTCGGCTATATTTGCATCGAGAGCTTTCTCAGTTGGAGGCTCACAAACCTGGCTCTGATACCAACTATCACGGGCCAATTGTTTTGGTGCAGAAGAACTCGTGCGGCACCCTTGCATCGCATGCAAGGGATAAGCCTTGATATGAAATCCATCCCGATTGGGCTTCCCGACTTAACATCGCGGGGCATATGTCGGACCACGTGCCAACCTCGCATTCCATGTCCACGCCTTCAAATGACCATGTTGGCCGAATGGTATTGAAGGCGTAAAGTAAAATACAACATTTACAGGACTATGGACACAAAAAAATGCAAAAACGGATGTAGGGTGAGTTCCGCAATCGCCTTGGGTGAATTCGACATGTCACATGCCTATGTGGGCCGCTCGTTTGTTTCCGCGCAAGGCAACCGCTTTCGTAAGCCAACACTACCCTACACTATACATGGGAACTCTAACCCCCAAGTGCCACCCCCAAGGTTCCGCAAAGCACGAGGAGCATGACAAAATTTTGGCCACCCGACCTGGTGATTTTCCATGGCCACGACCATGACGAATTCACACAATGTGTTCCTCTTAGCCGTAACGCACACACCAAGTGTCGAACGACCTCGAAATGCATACAACTCGTACCATGGGCCCATGGGGATCGCATAAAGGGATTTTACATGAATGGGCAAGTATAAAATGTAAGTTTACATACACATGAATACATATTTACAAACATGTAGGGAATCTTCCGTCATGGTTCAACGTTGCACGGGGCATCGGAAAATTCCCTAACAGTCCGGTATGGGTGGTACGTACTGGAATTTTAAATTTCTGGTATTCGGTACACCCTATACCGGGTACTGGGTGTACCAATGAATATCGAGCATACCACCCGGTATTTTATAATACCGCCCATATCGGGTAGTACGGTACCCGGTACTGGGCGGTACCGCCCGGTATGGTCAGCACCATACCGGTGCAAGTATGACCCAGTGCAGTATGGTCATACTGCACTGGTAAGGGTGTTGTGTGCTCTACACCGGTATGGTGCTAAGGATCTTGGCGCCTTGAGGCGCATAACGCCTCGTGACAACACTTACTTTTTGTGGAAAGTTCTAATTCGCATGAATTAACTTTCCACATATGTTTCTCGAGAAGTACCAAAGATGTGTTTTGTTGACAAGAAATTAATTGGTAGGAAGTGTAACTTCCCACCCGAAACATGTTTTGTTGAGTACTTCCTAGGAAGTATACATCAAATGACCAATATACTCTTCTTATAAATTAATATTTTAATTTTTATATATTAGTATATATAGAAAAATTAAATTTTATTTGTAAATTAATATTCTAACATATATATGTAAATATAGTATAAATTTTTCATATATAACTAATATAATATATAATTTATTATATAAGAAAAATTAATTTTTATTTGTTGTTAATATAAAAAATTACATATTTTACTCAAAAATAAATTTGTCAAGAATTCTTGGATTATCTAATATCATAATGTTGACAATATAAATTATAAATTTAGCATTAAATGTGACGATAAAATTGTCTTTTTTTATTCCAAATACAATGGAGAAAGTGCAACTTACCTAGGTCCCCCTAGGTAAGTTTGCATTTTGCATAAAGTTACACTTCCTTAGAAAGTTATACTTCTTTTTCAAAAAGTGTGTCAACCAAAAAATACAACTTCATGGGAAGTAAAACTTCTTGTAGAAAATTGTATCAACCAAATGACACCTTAGTTTTCTATTCTGCCTTTTTTATTTTGCCCCTCTCCTCTTTGTTGCCTTCTGAGGCTGGCAAGTCATCTATCACCACCCTAGGTTGATTTAGACCAATTGAAATTGAAATTATTCCATTCGTATGTAACTCATCAGAAAGGTTCATGTTGAAATTGGTCCAGTCGTATGTAACTCATCAGAATGGTTCATGAGGCAACTATTGCCTTGAAAAGAACTTTTCACAACCTTGTTTAGATAACAAACAAAAAGATGTTCTTTTGTTAACACTGGAGCAAATCAATTATACAATTCAACGGTCTTTGCTAAATAGCAGACTTATACAATAGGTTCTTACGGCTAAGGCTGCAAATCTTGTGCCTATCGCCTTCCCCGATGTCATTGTTGTCTTTTGTCAAGTATTCTACTTTTCTTCTTCTCGTGCAACCACTACTAAAAAAAATGTCTTCTTCGGCAGCTAGCGGTCGCACATTTCCATCGCCGAAGCTATGGTCGCAAATATTGTGCGACCGCAACAGAGGCCGCCGCAATAAAAAATTATATATGAAAAATTCCGACTACTGTGCTATGCGACCAGGTCATAGACCTTCTGCGACGGTATCTGCGGTCGCAGTACCGTCGCAAAAGTATATATTTTTTAAGAAAATAGAAAAATATTAATTCTTGTTTACAATATTTAATTAAAATGCATATCAATCAAACAAGAGATGTCAACTTGTAATATTATATACATCAAATGGATATCAAAATATTACATACATCGTTTTAAAATATTATATACACTGTATCAGAATAATAATATTTACATCATATCAAAATAAAATATCAAATAAATGCATCAATGGTAAGTCACATCAGACGGCGACGGGGAGGTAGCGAGGACAGAGACTGCATTTAATTTTCCCCTGTGCCCTTCAAATCAATCGAGCCATTATCTCCAAAAGGGGCACTGTTCAATGTTCCCATGGAGGTGTTAGCACATTGCAGTGAGCACTTTCAATTCTATTCATCCCTCGTAAAATGAAACTGAGAAAAAGAATGAATCAATTTGGCTCAACTTTCTGTTGAAAATTAATTGAGCCATTTAATTAATTCTAATTACCTGTTTCTATTGAGGCTGCATTTACTTCCCATTGTTATGTGCTTGAGTATTTAAATTTCATGCATTAATCAATTGCTAACCAGTTACCCAAGGATCAAGATGCCTTTCCATCATGTACAAAATTGTACAAAGGTGCAATTACTATGAAATAAACAGGTAAGATCTCAATATAGATCTAACCAGTGTTAGCTACTGTGAAGCAAATGGTGGGTGACACTGATGTACTTTTCGTTTCCCATCATTTAATTCAGAGGAGTTGCCTTAAACCAATAAGGTCATTGTTTTATCAAGAAAAAAATTGAACTAAAAATACAATCTTTCTAATGCTACATAAAAAATGTTATCTAATCTATGAAACAAAAAAATTGAAGGGGCCCGGCTGTGCTTTAATACACAGCTTTCTACTCTACACTCTCCTCTAATACGGTATTTTGCTCTAATACTGTTTAGGTTCATCCTTGGTCATCTAATGAGCCGTCCTCTTATATAATTTTTATTTTATGAGATTAGGTTATGAATTGTCAACTAATTTATATGAATTAGTAAATGCAGGACTAAGAAAACTTTGCATAACATCATGCTATCTTATATTAAAAACACTGAATTACAATAATAAATATGCCAGAAATTTCCATAATAAGACAAGCACTCTGTTGTGGATATCTCAATTTGAATTGCTTATATTGCAGCAATGGAGATTTGAAAATATATTTCTCTTCGCTTTCTTTTTTCACCTATTATTTTTTAAAAAATAGTTTGATTTGTTTGATTAAATCCAAGAGGTTGATGGTGCAACATATATCGAGCAAAGAAGGACTGAACATACCTTGAGGCATCCAAGCACATGAGGCATCCAAGCACAAGAGGACCAACTGAGCATGGGTGAGCAAAATTTACCGATTAATTGAACTAATCGATTAACTGACCGAACCGAAACCGAATTTTTTGAATAATTTTCGGTTCGGTTCGGTAAATTAACCGATCGGATTTATTTCTCTTCGGTTAATTAACTGAACCAAATCGAAAAATTCAGTTAACCGAATCGAATTAACCGATTTTTTTCGGTTCGGTAAATGGTTAATAGAAATTTCTCAATTCGGTTCGATTAATCGAAAGTTCGGTTCGGTTAATTAACCGAACCGACCGATGCTCACTCTAACAACTGAGAAAGCCTGAAGCACAACAAAAAAGGACTGCAACTTCTCCAAGGACAAGAGAACAAGGCAGATCATTGAAATCAAAGAAACCCACATTGAAATCGAAAAAGTTGGAAACCCACATTGAAATAAAAAGTAGAAAAAAGAAACCCTAAATTAAAGAGAACGAGGTAGATCGAAGAAGGAAACACACTTACTCAGTGGATGGGCTGCAATAATTGAAGAACTTGTCGGTGCTGGAAAACATGATGATCGATACCTCTCAACATCGCAGAGCACAGTGAGCTCCCTTGCCTTCTTCATGATCCCTGGCCGCCTCTTGGAGTAAGTGGCTCAAAGTGAGCAATAAAGCCTGTGAGGAGTGGTGGGTGGGTTTTGTGGAGCACGAGAAAGAGAAAGAGGGGAGAGGGAGAGGAGGGAACGAGCGGGCGATGAAAAAAGAGCGACCCGGAGAACGAGCGGGAGAAGGAAATAGTTGCGTGGTGGATGAAATATTAGGATTTCTAACAGGCTTGCGAGGACACTGGCCGTCGCAAATGACGATCGCAACACTGTCATAAACCCGATGCAAATAGAACATTTTGCGATGGTGACTTGTACGATCGCAATGTCGTCGCTAGTTGGCGACGACAATACACAGCGATTGCAAAACCGTCATATTTGCGACCGCTATTATGCCGTCGCAGAAAGGCCGTCACAATCGCTGATTTTCTAGTAGTGAACATCTTGCAGATGATGATTGACATGAAATACTCGGTATCAAATACCATAAAGTATAGTTCTAATGACGAAGTACCTAGCTGTGCTCGTATGCTCACCATACAACAACTTGAGGTGATCGAGGATAGCTTTGGTATCCAAATGTTCATGCTGCTTCTGCAACTAATTGGACATGGATACCAGCATTATGCATTGAACAATGGTGTTATCTTCACTCCATACTTCTTGCAGCTTCTCATAAGCCGTCCTCTTATCCTCAGTATAATCTCCTTCCCCAAGGGGTGGCATCGATCCTGGAGCATCCAGAATGTGAGACAGATTATCCTAAATGAGGACGATCCTCAAATTTTGCATCCAATCAATGTAATTTGGTCCAGTTAATTTATTTTCATTGATGAAGCAATCTAACGATAGTAAAGGTGACATGATATGCTACAAAGAAAATAAAGACATGAACGAGCAGATATTTTACATGCATGTTTATTGAGGTCTTTTACTTAATCATGTCTCCCACTAATTTTCACGGTTCCATAATACCCTCTGATTTGGGAGCGGGAAGCCCTCGTTGGTAGACTTCCTTGGGGGGGAAACCGAACCCCACTTCTTGTAAGACCCGAAACTTTCCTAATATAAAAATTTATTTTTGGTGCAGCGCAACAGAATCAGGGATTAGTCGAGCGGAGCCACGGAATCGCCTCGAGTAAAAAAGGTATAACTCGGCTTATGAAGTTTAAATTGGTTAGATAGATATTTCCTTATTGAGCATTAGATATCCTATTGAATCGAGTTTAAATTGTGTATGCGGATCGAATCGGAGACTGAATCAAACTCGGATCGGAGCCTGAATCAAACTCGGATCGAGTCGAGTATGGGTCATTGGGGGATGAGAGAATAAAATCCCTCATCAAGAGCCGTGCGGCTCATCTTGGAGCCGAACGCAGCCCGGGCAAGAGAGAAGGAGGAGGAGATCTTGGTCGGCGCCAGAGATCATGTCGTCGTCCGAAGGTTCGAGATCGCCAACGACCATCCCTTCTTCTTCCCTAAGCAAGGTGAGTGGTTGTTTTCCCCTTGTGGATTGGGGGAGGCATGTGGCCGAACCCCTAGGACTAATCGGATAAGTTTTACTCGTGAGTTTTCATCGTTTCTTGGTAGATTAATCTTGTATCTCTATTTTAGTTGTTGTTCCATCGGATCTACTGCAGTTTTCTTCGAATCTTGAGGTTTTAGGGGCTGCTGATTATAGGGGAAAGGGGAAAGGTCATGCCAAAAATTTTCCCAATTCCCTCGATGGAAGTAAACCCCTTTTTGATCAATTTTGAACCTAAGTCGAGTGGATTGACCAATTCCCTCGATGTATAGTTTAATTGTTGAAATTGATGATTGAATTCCCTCTTTAACCTTTGTAGGCTCGGCCAAACAAAAGGGGACCTCTTGTCCATGGTTCGGCTGAGCAAGGGTTGGGTGAATTGATCAATGGCTTGGTTAGGGTAGGTTAGAAACAAGGTACTAAGGTTTGGGGCTAGATTGTCTCATTGTCCCCACCCTTGGAGTTCGGCCGAGCAAGGCTCGCCTTGCTCAAGTCTTGGCCGAGAGGATGAAGGGAATGGTGGCCTCGAGAAGCTAGTCATCTTCGTTAGGAAATACCCGAAGCAATAAGAAACAAGGGTTGCCTATAATGACAAGTAGAATCAAGATAACATTTAGGTAAGAGACTAATTAAGGAAGACTACAAGTTGGTGCATGCATTTAGTGGTATTGTAGGGTGGTAATCTTTCTTAATCTTCCCTATTTAAGTTCAAAATTTTGGTTGTTTTTACCATGCTAAACAAATTCTTTCCTTCCTGAAAATTATTATTTAATGCAGGATTTAAATTCCTTATTGTTGAATCATGTGGTAATGCATAGTAGGTGATGTGAAGTAAGTTATTTAATTATAAATTATATGCTGTGAAATTTTGTTATTGGGTGCATTACCAAGTCTATGACATGTAGTTTTTCATTAGCCAAGTTATCATGTGACGTTAGATGATATGCATGAAATTATAATGTGTATGTTAGTGATGGAAGCTCAAAAGTAGACGAGTTAGATCTCACACCTAAGAAACATTTTGCGAACGATAGTGTATGCATGATATGACCGAAATTAAAAGGCTGAGAATGGGCGAACGCCCGGGACATTAAATAAGGAAACTATAGGACACCTTGTTTCTGTGATGTGATTGTGGTGGTCTGCTGAGAAGCATGGGTAGTTGGAATGACTAATGATAGACTCAGCTAGTGATTGGGTCTTGAGATTGCACCAGCGGGGCTGCTAGGTGTTCGGAGACTTGCAGACCAAAGTCGACGGCCCGGAGTTTGCTTGGATTCACTTATGTGCAATGTGGCCCGAACGGCCAGTATGTTACTATCTGTGTGCGGTAGGGATGGTTATAGCCGAATCGCAAGACCATGAGTATGCCCTAGGGGCCGGGTGCCATGTGGCGTAGTTAGGCTGTTATGGATGCTTACATGAATGCATGGCCTATACAGGACGACCCCTGTGGTCGATTGTCATAACAGAAGCAACTTATATCCCTAACTTTATATTTTGCTGCTATATATATATATATATATATATGATTATTAGGGATTTATCTGGTGGTTCGGAAGAACCGCTCACTGAGTCCCATGTGGACTCACTGTTTATTTCCTTATTTTTTGCAGAGCCCGATCAGTGAGATGAGGCTTTGAGTCATGGTGCAGCTGGAGGGCAGGCAGTGACGTAGATCTCGTAGCAGCGTCCAATAGTCATAGTCTAGAGGTCTAGGGCAGTTGTTTCTTTTAGTTCACTGAGATTGTCTATTCGAAAATATGTACTTGTTTTTAAACTTGAGTTGTTTCCTATGGTGATTGATGTTTCGAAACTTTTCAGGTTTTAAAGCAAAATTATGAACCTTCTTTAAAGATTTGAATAAAGCTGCAACGTTGTTTTCATTATGTGTATGTATTTTTGTTAGTCAGTGTATTAGTGTCTATCACACGACCCTAAGTTGGGGTGTGACAAAGTTGGTATCAGAGCTTTTGGTTAGGTCTTGACTATGACTAGGAGTTGGGTACCGTATGAGACATATGCTAGCGTGTCGACATACGATATAGTTATGCTACAAGATCTGGCAACCACGACTACACTCAGTGCACCATGCAGTTAGTAAATTTTAAAAGCTTCTATTAAAAATTTATTATATGACAGGAAAATTGTTCTTTTCTCTGTGATAGTGTAATGGAGGCTCAAAATGCTGCACTGAACGGCAGCGGTAGTAACTTGACAGAACGTCGAGGCCGGGGGCGAGGCCGAGGTCGGGCCCGGGGCAGGGACAGGGAGCAGTCTGAGGACTAGGGGCAAGAGTCTGCGGTTGCTCGATTGTAGGCTCAGGTAGCTTAGCTAATGGGGGCGCTCCTTAGGGAGCAGGAACTAAGGCCACTGATGCAACAACAACAACAGCAGTAGCAGCAGACGCGGTCGAAACCAATACCCGTAGTTCTGGCGGTACCGGAGGTGGTCGAGGCTATAACACCAGTGGTCAGGGCTCTAAGAGCCCTAACCTTTGCAATCTTTGTCATGCTAAAACCGCCAGAATTCATTGGAACAAATCGGCAGGTGGAAATGACTGAGTTTCTGGGGGACTGTTATCAACTATGCATGGAGCTGGGTGCTCATCGGAGGTTGCGGCCCATATGGTCGGACTTTAGACGAGGAGACCGACAAAGGTCTAGCAGCACACTTGGACGGCTCGCAGGGCAGCAGGCGGACCGCCTCACACCTGGGAGGATTTCAGGGCGGCTGTGGAGGAGAAGTACTTGCCAATGAGTGTTCGCGACAAGTGAGCTCGGGACTTTGAGATGTTGCGTCAGGCTGGAGGCATGTCAGTGTCAGAGTATGAGATGGAGTTCAACCGTCTTTCCAAATATCATCCGACCCTAGTGGCATTTGAGACCACCACGGTCAAGAGGTTCGTTGGAGGCTAAGAAGTAATTTCAGCTGCAAGGATTTGGGGGTCGACCGTGGCATTCAAAGGGGGCAATGAACGCTGCAGACCACCAGTAGAGCCGAGGACGGAATGGTAACAGGGACCGTGGGGGGCCATGGTCTGGATCAGTAAGGACGACAGTATTAGGAGGTGTTTCTTAGAAGGTTGAGATGTCGCAATGTGGCAACTGCAGTCGGAGGCACTGGGGGGCCTGTTTTGGCCGCACAGATGCTTGCTATAAATGCGGTCAGGTCGGGCACTTCAAGAAGGACTATCCGGAGAGAGTTGGCCAGAAGTCTGAGCAGTCAAAAGGAAAGACACCTATGTCAGTGGGGTCAGTGGCTCAGAGAGGGCAGATACAGAACAGGGGGCTGCAGGCTAGCCATTTAGAGAGACCGTATGCCAGGGTGTTTGCTATGAACCATGATGGGGCAGAGACGTCTAAGACAGTGGTGACAGGTACTATTTTAGTATGTTCATCTGCTGCATATGTTCTATTTGATCCGGGTGTCACACACTTGTTTATACCTGCCAAATTTGCTACTGCGTTACCAATGGCACCTTCCTTGCTCGACGGGCCATTTGTAGTATCAACGGCTACGGACGATGCAATCATAGCCAAATCAATTTTCCAAGACTGCGAAGTGCTCATCTGCGACCATGCATTGAGGGCAGATTTGATACTCCTGCCCATGCTTGAGCTCAACGTCATTCTCGGCATGGATTGGCTGGCGAAGCACTTTACGTTGCTGGATTATAGAGCTAAGACAGTCGTGTTTAGCGAGCCCGGTTTGCTGCAGTTCACCTTTCAAGGAGAAGGAAGGTGCGAGCCGATTGGGGTCATATCAACCCTTAAAGCTCGTAAACTACTTCAGGGCGGCTACTAGTCCTTCCTGGCCTTTGTATCCATGGCCGAGGAAGAAGGGGGGGCGACAAGGGATGTCAGTGGAACTCAGGTAGTTTGTGAGTTCCCGATGTGTTTCCCGAGGAGTTGTTGGGATTGCCGCCCAAAAGAGAGATTGATTTCTACATTGGTCTGCAGCCAGGGGGTGATGCCGATCTCCAATCCGCCCTATAGGATGGCGCCGGCCGAACTCAGGGAGTTAAAGCAAGAAATGCTAGACCTGGACTTCATCCGGCCGAGCGTGTCACCATGGGGTGCTTCGGTGCTCTTCATGAAGAAGAAGGATGGGTCTATGCGCATGTGCATCGACCATCGGCAGCTGAATAAAGTTACAATCAAGAATCGTTACCCATTGCCGAGGATAGACAATTTGGTTGACCAGCTGCATGGGGCACGATGGTTTTCTAAGATAGGCTTGAGGTTAGGATATCATCAGCTGAGAATCCAGGACTGCGATGTGCCTAAGACCGCCTTCAGGACTCGCTATGGTCACTATGAGTTTCTAGTGATATCCTTTGGTCTAACCAATGCACCTGCTGGTTTCATGGATCTGATGAACCGGGCGTTCAAGGAGTACCTAGACAGTTTTGTGATCGTCTTCATTGACGACATCTTGGTATACTCCAAGAGTGAGGAGGAGCACTCAGAACACTTGAGGATGGTCCTGGAAACCCTTATAGAACACTGGTTGTTCGCTAAATTTTTCAAATGTGAATTCTGGTTAGAAGGTCTAGGGTTCCTGGGCCATGTAGTGTCCAAGGAAGGGATAAGGGTGGATCCCTCAAAGGTGGAGGTTGTGCAGAACTGGAGACGGCCAACCAGCGTGTCTAAGATCCGCAACTTTCTTGGGTTGGCCGGGTACTACCAAAAGTTTGTAGAAAACTTCTCCAAGATTGCAGCCCTTTGACTCGGTTGACTCAGAAAAAAGTCAAATTTAATTGGGACGATAAGTGTGAGGCGAGCTTTCAGAAGCTCAAGGAATGCTTGATGTCGGCACCCGTGTTGGCCATACCTTCCAGCTCAAGAGGGTTTGTAGTCTACTGTGATGCCTCTCGGGTTGGCCTAGGCTGCGCTCTGATGCAGTTTGGCAGAGTTATAGCCTATGCGTCCCGCCAGCTAGAAGTTCATGAAAAGAACTACCCGACGCACGACCTAGATCTAGCTAGCGGCGGTAGTTTTTGTACTAAAGCTCTAGTGGCACTATTTGTATGGGGAGACTTGCGAGATATATACGGATCACAAGAGCCTCCAGTACTTGCTTAGCCAAAAGGAACTGAACCTCAGACAGAGGAGGTGGCTGGAGCTCCTAAAGAATTATGACTGCACCATTATGTACCATCCGGGGAAAGCCAATGTGATAGTAGATGCTTTAAGCAGAAAATCCATGGGAATTTAGGCTTATTTGGAAATCAAGTGAAGGCCTTTAGCTCGAGAGCTGGTGCTGTGCCTAGATGGGGGTGCAACCCTATCTGTGTCAGCTTCAGGTACCTTGGTGGCACACCTGCGGGTATAATACACACTGGTGGATATGTTGCGTGCCGCGCAGGGAGAGGACGCCTTTTGTGCACCAACGAAGGACTTGGTGCAGAGAGGTGATGCAGAGAATGGACTCAGAGGGGGTGCTAAGGTTCAAAGACTGAATCATGGTGCTGGTTAGGGCAAAGGTGCGCAGGCATGTCCTGGAGCTGGGTCATCGTTCCACTTATACGATGCATCCGAGAGCCACCAAAATGTATCGAGATTTAAGGTAGCACTACTGGTGGAAGGGCATGAAAAGAAGGGTAGCAGAGTTTGTATCCAAATGTCTGGTTTGCTAGCAGGTGAAGGTCGAACACCTGAAGCCTGCGGGGCTGCTGCAGAACCTCGAGGTGCCCGAGTGGAAGTGAGAGAAAATCACCATGGATCTAGTGACCGGGTTGCCTAAGTCAAAAGGTGGCCAAACCCCTAGGACTGTTCCGAGAAGTTTTACTCGTGAGTTTTTCATCGTTTCTTGGTAGATTGATCTTGTATCGCTATTTTAATTATTGTTCTGTCGGATCTACCGCAGTCTACTTCGGATCTTGAGGTTTTAGAGGCTGCCGAGTAGAGGGTAAAGGGGAAAGGTCATGCCAAAATTTTCCCTAATTCTCTCGATGGAAGTAAACCCCTTTTTGATCAATTTTGAACCTAAGTCGAGTGGATGTATAATTTAATTGCTGAAATTGATGATTGAATTCCCTCTTTAAGCTTTGTAGGCTCGGGCAAACAAAAAGGGACCTCTTGTCCATGGTTCGGCCGAGCAAGGGTTGGGTGAATCGATCAATGGCTTGGTTAGGGTAGGTTAGAAACAAGGTACTAAGGTTTGGGGCTGGATTTTCTCCTTGTCCCCACCCTTGGAGTTCGGCCGAGCAAGGATCGCCTTGCTCAAGTGTTGGCCGAGAGGATAAAGGGAATGGTGGCCTTGAGAATCTAGTCATCTTCATTAGGAAATACCCGAAGCAATAAGAAACAAGGGTTGCCTATATTGACAAATAGAATCAAGATAACATTTAGGTAAGAGACTAATTAAGGAAGACTACAAGTTGGTGCATGCATTTAGTGGTATTGTAGGGTGGTAATCTTTCTTAATCTTCCCTATTTAAAATTAGAAATTTGGTTATGTTTTTACCATGCTAAACAAATAATTTCCTTGCTTAAAATTATTATTTAATGTAGGATTTAAATTCCTTATTGTTGAATCATTCGGCTATGCATAGTAGGTGATGTGAAGTAAGTTATTTAATTATAAATTATATGTTGTGAAATATTATTATTGGGTGCATTACCATGTCTATGACATGTAGTTTTTCATTAGCCAAGTTATCATGTGACGTTAGATGATATCCATGAAATTATAAAGTGTATGTTAGTGATGGAAACTCAAAAGTAGACGAGTTGGATCTCACACCTAAGAAACATTTTGCTAACGGCAGTGTACGCATGATACAGCCGAAATTAAAAGGCTGAGAACGGGCGAACGCTCGGGACTTTAAATAAGGAAACTATAGGACACCTTGTTTGTGTGATGTGATTGTGGTGGTTTGCTGAGAAGCATGGGTAGTCTGAATGACTAATGCTAGACTCGGCCAGTGATTGGGTCTTGAGATTACACCAGCGGGCCCGCTAGGTGTCAGACCCCAGTTGGGTGGGACTAGCTATCCCTACCCCAGTCGGTGTCCGGAGACTAGCAGACCATCCTAGTCGATGGCCCGGAGTTTGCTTGGATTCACTTATGTGCTATGTGGCCCGAACGACCAGTATGTTACTATATGTGTGCAGTAGGGCTGGTTATAGCCGAATCTCAAGACCATGAGTAGGCCCTAGGGGCCGGGTGCCATGTGGCGTAGTTAGGCCGTTATGGCTGCTTACATGAATGTATGGCCTATACAGGACGACCCCTAGGGTCGGTTGTCATAACAGAAGCAACTTATATCCCTAACTTTATATTTTGCTACCATATATATAAATATGTGTGTGTGTGTGTGTGTGTTTATTGTGGATTTATGTGGTGGTTCGAAAGAACCGCTCACTAAGTCCCATGTGGACTCACGGTTATTTTCCTTGTTTTGCAGAGCTCGATCAGTGAGATGAGGGTTGGAGTCATGGTGCAGCTGGAGGGCAAGCGGTGGCGTAGATTTCGTAGCAGCGTCCACTAGTTATAGTCTAGAGGTCTAGGGTAGTTGTTTCTTTTAATACACTGAGATTGTCTATTCGTAAACATGTACTTGGTTTTAAACTTGACTTGTTTCCTATGGTGATTGATGTTTCGGAACTTTTAATGTTTTAAAGTAAAATTGTGAACCTTCTTTATTGATTTGAATAAAGCTGCATTGTTGTTTTCATTATGTGTTTCTGTTTCTGTTAATCAGTGTATGTAGTAGGCTTCAGGGTAGGACATGGACCCTGGCCGGTCACACGACCCTAAGTTGGGGTGTGGCACTTCTCCTACTCAGGTCTTGTATGTAACACGACAAAACATAATCGGTTCATGGGTAGGTAACTTTTTACCGATCACATCACTATGTGACTTCCATATGTTTTTGCCTTTAGGGCAACCAGGGCCTTGTGGTTGCACATCAAACCAAGGAGCCCTAGTTGAGTCGGACCCATCATTCGTATGCCCTAGAGAGATAAAAACCACCCTTGAGTATGGCTCAACAAGGTAAGTCATGTTCAAGCCGATAACAGATACACAAAAGGAATATGTGCCATATGAGGTGCAACTTGTCTATTAGCACAAAATGCCTTGTGTGTTCACAACAAACCCGTTGTGACAATAGACACACTTGTCCCTCACAACGATGGAAGGTGTGACCGATATTCTTAATATCTAAGCCATTCAGCCTCAATTTTATTGCTGGGTTTCTTCATGCAATTTTAATTATCTAAGCTATCAACAATTGAAGCAAAATCAATAAATAAAAGCATAAAGTAAATAAGGATGATTATGGGTGTTCTAAGGGTTCCACCCGAGCCACCGGGCAAACCAAGGCTATAATCCTAGGGTTTTTTGGGAGCTCCATCTCGCGAAGGCGCTGCCTAAAATCACTTTGTAGGTTGCCGGTTCCATCAGTGCCATCGCGGTGTTCAAGTCATCATCAACATGGCAACGAACACCTCCTCTCCGCGAGCGCACCAAAATAGGGCAGCAAGCATGGTCGTCGTGAATCTGCCCCTAAACTTATATTTTCACAAATCTAAAAGACGAAGACCCCAAACAACCATTGGGGAAAGGCTTAAGTGGAGGGAGAAGTGAATTATAATTAGAATTTTTAAGAGGAAGGCAGGGGTACGCAGGCCCTATTAAAAAATTACAATGCAGAAATTTCATAAATTTACAAGCAATCATCACAACCATGTTTTACACACAGTCACAAGCACATAGGGTTCATCGATAATCATCCTTTCATGCATCTTAACTATTAATAAAAGGAAAGGAAAAAACAAAATCCGAAAACACGCAAATCCGATCACGTTTCCACCCAAAATGGTTCAAACAACACATGCAAATTTTTGAGTTCTCGGGGATGTTCAACCATGGACCCATGGAATTTTTGAGTTTAAATTCAGTCCAAAATCAATATGGACACTAGTCTTCCATCTCGATTCATCGCATGAACCGTGAAGCCAAGAAAACGACTCAAAAACCTCTGAAAACCAAAATCGGGCAACGTGACGTTCAGGGAGCGAACGATCGTAAACATGACCAAAACACGAAATAAAAATTCCAAAAATTTGCTGAAGGTGGCTCTGGTACCACTGTTGGGATGGAAATAAGAAACATTGCTGAAATAGCAATTTAAAAAATTCAAACCATCCTGAAAACAACGTTCTACTTTAGCAATGTTAAGGAATTCAACATCGGAGAAGAAGAAGAAGATATATCTCAAACCGCGGTTGGTATGGCTGATCATATCCCCGTCTTGAGACGCACACGTGCACGACCTCCAATGATAGTGCACACCAAGCACCTCGCAACAATAGGGGCAGCGAACACCGGGGCTCGTTGTGGCTCAATGGAGAAGCTTTCTCAATCCCGAAATCCACCAAGGCAAGACGACCTTTCACCAAGAACCGGAAACCAAAGAGGGAAGGAAAGAGGGTGAGAAAACATCGGAACAAAAGATAAGAGGTGGAGATACCTAGCTGTCCTCTTGCACTCCTCCAAGAAGATGAAGATTGCGGCACGCCCAAGAAGAGAACAATGGCTTCATGAAAACCGGGGAAGGAGGATGTAGATGGCCGGCCACCAATGGAGAGGAGGAGTTCTTTGGAGCCTTTCTCTTCAAGAAGCCTCTAAAGAATCAAGTCCTTAAACAACTCCAAGAAGATGAAGAACTAATTAACCAACCCCTCTGTTGGCCTAAAGTTTTCAACCTTGGTCTCCATCTTGATTTTGATAATAACAAACTTATTCTAATGAGTTTATAAAGTGTTTGAGTTTAGGTTGAGGTTTCGATACGGGCGCAAACTTCATTTGGAGAAATACCAAAAATCGAAAAAAATGACTCTATCATCGATCGAGTAGAAAATCTAGAGTTAGAAATAGAATTCATGTAATATGTCTCTAGGAAAATATCCCAAGCCTAATTGTAATGTTATCCAAGTCAAAATTTGGTAACGGAACCTGAAAGCCAATCGAATGAAGCCAGGTTCCGTTACCAAATTTTGGCAGAAGAAACATCGAAGAAACAATCTCAGCCCAGGTTCGGTCGACCGAATGAAGCCAAAAAATGGCAGAAGGGTATTCGGTCGACCGACAGATGCCCAAAACTGGCAGAATGCTTTCGGTCGCTCGATGGTCAATTGGTCGATCGATCGACTGGCAAGCGATCGGGCGTCCCCAATGGGAAAAAAAATGCCTGTTGGGTGGAGCTTCCGAGTGAGGAGTTGTAAATACCCCTTACCATCTTTCTAAAAGACTCTTAACCATTCATTGAAAATCTCCAAGAGTGTTTTTGAGCCTTCCTAAGTGGATTTCATCGTGCAAGCTTCGACGACCGCTCATCTACTCGAAGTATTCTTTCCGCCTCAACTCCGGCTTCATTTTAAGCTCTACATCTTGACGAGTTGGAGGCTTTGGAGGCTTTCCAAGGGAGCTCAGTTGTGTGGTTTAATTCTTATCTCCTTTGTTGTTATTTTCCTTGTTATTAAACTAGGTTTCCATTGTTAGCTTGCTAGGTGTGCTAGGTTAAGCACCTTATAGTTTCCTTTGTAGAATTATGTTATGCCTAGGTGAATAGGTTTATTCTCAAACGGTTGAGAAGCGAGTCCTCGGTTGTATTCAAAGGGAAACACATTGTCTATAAATGATTGGTTAGAAATCCTTGGTGTGGAGCCAAGGTAGTGGTGTAGGCAATTGGCCGAACCACTATAATCTTTTGACTTTGCATTGCCTTATTTTTATTTCTTATAGTTGCCTTTCATACTCGCTATCACATATCATTTAGTCACACTTAATTTGGGTTGAAGTTGGAATTGATTTAAAAGAAATTGAATTGAAGTTAAAATTAACCCAACACTATTTAGCCCCCCCCTTCTTGTGTGGGTATTTGAACAACATTTGGTATCAGAGCAAGGTTGTAGGCTTAGGTTCAACCATCTAAGCTAAACTTATGGAATCTAGTATCACACTAGGTCAAGGGTTTTCAACTCATGCACCTCCTCTTTTTGATGGAACAATTATCCCTATTAACTAGGATGAGTATTTTCTTGCAATCCCTAGCTAGGCTTAGATGCTTGGAGAACTATTCAAGTTAATTATGAGCTACCCTCCAAGAGCTTGGATGATTGGTCTCAAGAAGAGATCAAATTGTTTAATTCAGATGCCAAAGCAATGAATGCATTACATTGTGGTTTATCCATAAATGAATTCAATAGAATATCATGTTGTAAATTTGCTTTTGATATTTGGCATGTTTTAGAAACTACTCATGAGGGAACTTCCCAAGTTAAAGAGTCCAAAATAAATTTGCTTACGCATGACTATGTTCTCTTTAAAATGCATACTAATGAGAAACTAGATCAAATGTATGTTCGTTTTCAAAATATTGTAAATGTTTTAACTAATCTTAGAAGGGATATACAAGAGGAAGAAAAAGTGAGGAAGCTTCTTCGATCACTTCCCAAAGCATGGGAGCCAAAGGTGGTTGCTATCATGGAGGCCAAGAATCTTGGCACCATGAATCTCATCGAACTCATTGGATCCCTCATGACCCATGAGATCCATATGAAGGCAAAAAAGGAGGAAGATGCCCCCAAAGGCAAGAACACTGCCTTAAAAGCATCATTTGGTGATAGGACCTCATCATCATCATCATCATCATTGGAGAATGAAGAATCCGAGTACCACGATTATGGTTCACCTTGGACGGATGTTGATGGAACTAATGGGAAAGTCTCTCAAGAAGAAGAAGGGCAAAAATAGAATCATGTGCTTCTAATTCAACAAGCCCAGACACTTGGAGAGTGATTGTCCTAAGACCGATCTCACCTCCTCGTCATCCTCAAAGAAAGATAAAAGAAGAAGGATGATAAAGAAAGCAGTAATGGTTACTTGGGATGAAAGCGAGTCATCATCACCTTCAAGTGGGGAAGAAAGCTCAAGGGAGAATGCAAACCTTTGGTTCATGACAAAGGACAATGAGGTACCCACTATTACTATAGGTGAAAATATTTTTACTCATATAGAATTAGAAATTGAAATTTAGCATATATATGTATGAAGAATTTAATGTTATTAGAAAGAGATTTAAGGAACTTAGAAAGGAAAATAAGTTATTAGAACATGAAAATGATGATTTTTTGCTTTCTTATAATGACTTAAAAAGAAAAGTTGAATGCTTGGAAAATGATAAAAGTTCATTAGAAAAGAAAAATGTAGATCTACAAAGTTTGAATGACTCATTGAAAATAGAAAATGTCTCATTATGCTTACAAATTAAAAATTCGAGTGTTGGCTTGCTATCATTAAAGAATTAGTTGCTTTCACTAAATGATAAAATTAAAAATATGCATGACCATGCCTCTCATGCAAAATCTTTTAAAGTATCTTCCCATGCTCACCCACACCTTCATGTCCATCCTCATGCATCTACTAGATTTAAGGGTCATTGTCTATGTTGTGGCATGTATGGACACATGGTTAGGGATTGTGTCTTGAAAAGGAACCCCAATGTTAAGTCACTTTGGGTTACAAAAGTTTCTAACCCCCAAGGACCAAAAGAAATTCGGGTACCAAAGTTTACATGCTTAAATGTAGGGGGAGACACTACACTCAAATGAAGACACATTGATGTCTTGAAGTTGTTTTGGAATTAAAGAAAGATGAATAAATTCAATTGCAACTTCGCGACAAATGTGATCGGTATCAATTCCTAACTACTCTCTTGCCTACATTACTTTTGGGGTTTGATGACTTATGAATGTACTTTATTTAGTAGTCACTTGTTACTTGATTCACCATGTGTATATCTTTGATTAATATCTTTGTAGTATCAAGTTTGAATTTGAATGTTTCATTTTATTTTCGGTCTCCTTGGAGGCCATTTGTGACCTATAATGGGTCTATGCAACCTTTGGTTTTAAAACCTTAGCTAATTGTCGTCATGTTGGTTTTCAACCTTAGGAAGGGTTTGAGATCTTGATTTTAAAATATTTTCGCTTCTTGAGATATCCTTGATTCATTTTGATTTAAATTAGGTTGTATTTTGAAAAATGAATCCCCACTGGTTAGCAAAACTTGACTTTTGAGAAACAAACTTGATTTTCCTTTGCTATCTAGTTTATGAACTTGATAAGTAAGAAAATGTCTATTGTGCTATTTATGATTCAATTACTTGAAAGTTGAGCATTGATTAGGATGAGACACATGGTAAATACTTAAAAATTCAATGAGGTGGTCGTTTCACCTTTGCACCATGTAGAATGATACCTCATAAAGCATGTAGAAACTCTTGCACCGACTCATGATAAAGTACTTTTGTGTCTATATGTAAATTCAGGAGTATTTAGGAAAATGATTTGTAGACAATTTCTTGATTTATCATGTTAATTCTTGATTGAAATTGTGCCAAGACATTTGAGTAATCTTTGGAACTCTTTCTAGTAATTCAAACTTTGTATTCATGATTTAAATGATCATATCTTAGTCACATACAATTTTGATCAAAATTAGAAATTATTATGAAAAATGAGTATTTATCGATAAAATATGAAATATGAAATTTCAACGATTTATTAAAAAATTATAGAAAATTAATTTTTGAAAAATTATTGTTTCTGCACTTTTCTTGAAAAATCTAGTTTTCGTTAAAAAAGTTGCAAAAAGGTTCAATGAGAATTCGATTTTATATGATTTTGGATACATCTTTATAAAAAATTGGAAACATGATCTTTATCGAGTAAATGACTTTCGGATATAACATAATTGATTGTGTATAACCCTCTTGACATTTCTTGATGGTTGTGTTATCTTTGCGTTTATTATTTCAGAGCATCCTTGATAACATGCATGCTTAAATCTTGTCATTGTGTAACTTAAGGGAAGTCTAGAAGTGCTTAACTTAGGCCCTTTTTGATTGATGTCAAAATGGGGGGAAGAATCTAGACATAGACATGCATATAGTTAGGGGGAGCATTATACATTCACTTTATGAAATGCTATACTTGTTGATACATATCTTAATGCATTTATAGAGAACTTTGTCATCATAAAAAAGGGGAAGATTGTTGGCCTAAGGTTTCGACCTTGGTCACCATCTTGATTTTAATGATAACAAACTTATTCTAATGAGTTTATCAAGTGCTTGAGTTAAAGGTTGAGGCTTCGATATGTGCGCAAACTTCGTTCGGAGAAATACTAAAAGTCGACAAAAATGGATACATTGTCGATTGAGTAGAAAATTTAGAGTTAGAAATATAATTCATCTAATATGTATCTAGAAATATATCCTAAGCCTAATTGTAATGTTATCCAAGTCAAAACTTGGTAACGGAACTCAAAAGCGAAGCGCGCAAGAAGAAAACTCAAAGAAATATTCTTAACCTAGGTTCAGTCGATCAGTCGGTCCACCGAATGAAGAAAAAAGTGGCAGAAGAGTATTCAATCGACCGATAGATGCCCAAAATTGGCAGAATGCCTTCGGTCGCTCGGCGGTCAATTAGTCGGTTGACTGGGCGTCCCCAACGGGCAGAAAAATGCCCGTTGGGTGGAGCTGCTGAGTGAGGGGTTATAAATGCCCCTCACCAGGCTTCTAAAAGACTCTTAACCATTCGTTGAAGATCTCCAAAAGTGTTTTTCAGCCTTCCTAAGTGGATTTCACCGTGCAAGCTTCGACGACTGCTCAGCTACACGAAGTATTCTTTCTGCCTCAACTCCGGCTTCGTTTCGAGCTCTACATTTTGACGAGTTGGAGGCTCTGGAGGCTTTGCAAGGGAGCTCACTTGTGTGGTTTAATTCTTAGCTCCTTTATTGTTATTTTCCTTGTTATTAAACTAGCTAGGTCCCATTGTTAGCTTGCTAGGCGTGCTAGGTTAAACACCTTAGGGTTTCCTTCGTAGGATTATGTTTTGTCCTGGTGAATAGGTTTGAGGCATTCTCAAAGGGTTGAGAAGCGAGGCCTTGGTTGTATTCAAAGGAAAACATATTGTCTATAAAGGATTGGTTAGAAATCGTTGGTGTGGAGACAAGGTAGTGGAGTAGGCAGTTGGCCGAACCACTATAATCTTTCGACTTTGCATTGTCTTGTTTTTATTGCTTATAATTGCCTTTCATACTTGCTATCGCTTATCCTTTAGTCACATTTAATTTGGGTTGAAGTTGGAATTGATTTAAAAGAAATTGAATTAAAGTTAAAATTTACCCAACACTATTCAACTCTCCCCCCTTCTAGTGTGGGATTTGAACAACACCCTCCGTATGGGTTGTTCGGTAGGGCTGTTCATTGGGTCAACCCTACCCAATAAACCTGGGAACTCGACCCGACCTGACCTCTTTGGGTTGGGTCTGCTCGGGTAATCGAGTTAGGTCAAGTACAATTTGACTAAACCGAGCCATAATCTGGTCGAGTCTCGGGTTTTAGAATTTGAAACCCGATGACCCGATTATTTATATATTTTTTAATTATTTTTAAAATATTTATATTAAAAAAATATTTATTTTAATTTTTTTTAAAAATTTTTTTAAAAATATTGTTAAAAAATTATTTTTTTACCTAAACGGGTAAACCCGACTACCCAACCCGAACTAGGTCGGGTTGGGTCAGGTCGGGTTTGAGAGGTAAAATTTTTCAATCCGACCCGTGAACAACCCTACTCTTCTACCAATATATATAGAGAGGGGGCAGCTACAAGAATAGACACGCCCCCCTAAAAGCTCTCTCCCATAATTCAAAATTTTGGGATTTGCCTCCAAAAATAATTTATATTTTTTTGGCTTCATAATTAATTTGAAATTATTTAAATCCAATTAAATATAAACTTTAAAACTCCATAAATTAAGAGCCTATAAACAATAATGACAATTATCTAAATAAACCAATCCCCTAAACAATAGGAAAGAGGTTTATCTAAATAATTCGATTCCCTATTAATTTTTTGATTTATCTCCATAAATCAAATTCTTATTAATTAGGAATTATCCAAATAAATTAATTCCCAATTCACTGGTTAGGCTCATGGTTAGAAACTAACTTTTCCTACCATGTATATTTAATTTAAAATTAAATTATAATTAATTCATAATTAAATACATTCATGATTAAGTAGTTTAATTAAATATTTAATTCATAATTAAATTTAATCAACTACATAAAATATTATCATGTACCAATCCCTACAATTTAGGGATGCCCTACAATTTAGGGTTGCCAATGAACTCCTTCCTCGCGCATTCGTTCCTATAGGAAACATCTTTTAGACTTGAGATCTGTGAACGAGTTGCAGCATGTCCATGCTAGTAGACATATAGGACCGCATTCAGACTTTATCTCATAAGGTCCGTTACGAGGATAGCTTGTTGTGTGTGACCCATTGGGCCCCACACTAAGCTAGCAGTCAGTTGTGCATAATGAAGAGTCGGATCTGATAGAACGACTTCTTTTTGAATATTACGCGCCACCACTAAACCCCTTTAGTGTAGTTGTGAGAGACTCTACTCACAAGTCAAGATTGACGTCTAGTAACATGTCATGACTACCCGGATAGTGTGAGGCTCAATCTACAGGGATCGAACGCCCTTCGGTGATTTGTTACCATGCAACAAAGTCCCTCAGTTACAATGTCCCGAATATGGCTGTCATATGGAAGAAGTGTCAAACCCTAATATCGATTCATATGTATTCTACCTACCAAGTCGTCGTCTCAATAATGATATGTCAAAGAACCTTTTTCGACATTCATATCTATTCTGGCCATAGATTCGTCAGTCGACACTTACAGGGACACATAAGACATTATCTTATCTCACTAGGAGTAACCGATTCTATATTGGTTGCTCACATTACACTGAAGGCCACGTGAGGATAAGTCCAAAGCAATGGGTCGACACTCACAAGGTAACCATGACAACCTCAAGTCCAAGGATCTGCTTGCACCTTCTATCACCCGAGGAATATCCTATCGACACTCATGTAAGGATTCCATTTTGTGTTCCTCGTGTTGGATCGTTCAGTGAACTCATTCCCTAATGAGCACCTGCACTTGTACTTTAATGATGGCTCATAGGTAATTCGTATAGGGCATATACCAAGTGCACTAGTCTATCCAAAATCGTCGATCCCCTAATTGGTGATGTTACGACTAGGAACATTTAGAACATGGACATTTGGATTTCAAGTCTCACTGTCATAATCTCATAATGGCCTTATAATCATTTACCTGAGTTCATGGGGTTCATCACAGTCTTTATGAATAAAGATGCAGCATATGATGAAAAAGTTGTCTCATTAAGTTGATTACCCTTGAATAGACCCTAAACAAATCGACATGTGATTGGTTCAAGGGCACTATTCTTTCAGCTATCGTAGTGGAGGTCAATCTGGCCATTTCTTATGGAAGAAAATCTCGTTGAGATCCTAGATAGGCGGATAAGGAAACTGAGATCCAAGGTGGTTCCCTTGGTGAATGTTCGTTGGGAGCACCATTCGGGGTAGGAGGCCACTTAGGAGGTCAAGTGGGACCTGAGAGAAAACTACTCATATCTCTTTGATAGAGAGGTGAGTTTCTTTTTCCCACCTCAAAACTCAAGGATGAATTTTCTTTAACGGGGGAGGATTTCTATGACCAAAATTTTAATAATTATATTTTGTCCTTCGGCAGGTGATCATAGGCTCAAGTTAGCGCGGGCCAGAGGAAAATTTCGAGATTGATTCCGGGTAAGAAATCGACATGGAAAAATTTATGAAAAATTTTATTTATAAGATCTCTGTAATTTATCATGCTAGGATGATAGAGGACCTCGATTCGAGTCTAGCGGTTCAATTGGAACTCGAATCGAAGTTAGAACAAGTTAGATATGGATATTATAAGTTGAAATACTTAAGGGGGGGCATTTTGGTCATTTGGGGCCCAATTAGACCCCATAAAAACCCACCTTGGGTGTACGGCTGGGGGTTTAGCTGCACGCCACCCGAGGCAAGAGGAGAGAGAGAGGGGTGACGCCGAGTAAGGAGGGAGCCAATTGGAAGCCGTAATCCGCAAGTTCGTCGGCATTAATCGTAGGAATGTCTCTAGGTTCTTCTTCCTCTCCGTTTCATCCAAAAAGGTGAGTGGAAATAGCCCTCTTTCTCCTATCTTCTTCATCTTGCCGCCGCCCCTATGATAGGATTTCGGATTCTTGCTTTGTCGTCGTGAATCGTTGGATCGGATTTTAGGGCTTGGTCGCATGCTTCAGGGTGAAATTAGAGGAGCCGTCACTCCCTTCTTCCTTGATCACGATGGTTTCTTGGCTTCTTGAGAATAGTTCTTTGATCTTCTTGGTTCTTGATAGAAGGGAAAGCTTGGGGCTTTAGGGTGTGCCACCCCGTCCTAGGAGGTTCCCTAACAACTCTAAGGGTTGGCCGGCCCCAATAAATTATGTAGATGTTATTGAGACATGTTTAAACATAGGGACTACACATTAAAGAGATTCTCGTAAGTCTTTAGGGTATGCATAATTTTAAAGACCTAGACTTAGGAAAAGAAAGCGACCTAGGTACACTTAGAGACATAGGAACCTTAGGGCCCGTTTTGTTTGCTAAAAAATGGGGGACTGGACAGGACACCAACCCGTGTCCCCCATTTGGTTTGCTAAAATGGCACCGTGAGAGGATTTCTTTGATAAATCGTAGCTGCTCCTCCGGCTACTGCTATAACATGTTTGCGTGAGGGCAGTAAATGAAGTGACTAATTGATTGGCTGATTGCTTGTTAGTTTGTAGGCATGTTAGTTCTTTGATAAATATATTGGTGAAAATAATTATTTGTTGATAAATCTCAAGTTCATATTATAGATTCATTTGTTAGTCTGCCATGGTTAACTAACAAATGTCCATTCAAATGGTTGTAGTTCTTTGAGAAACAATCCCTGCATTTATCATTTTTTCAATAGAAATCTTTTGAACAAACATATTTTATTTGTTCCTTGATATTTAGAAATCTCTTTTTCCACTGTCATACTAAAATCCTCAATTATCTTTTAATTTCACAAGCTAACCTATAGACATGAAAGCAATTGTTTGATGATCTTATAAAATGGAAGGGTCAGTTACAAGAAGGGTCAATTCCTGTAGCTAGGCTTATATATAGTATTGGCCTTTATATGCCCTGGCCTCCATCTAAGTAGCCAACTCAAATGTAGCTTTTGAATTTCATACTGTGCTAATTACTAAAGGTGGCACTCCAAACAGGAACAATTTTCAAGTTGTTGAATTCTGCAATACTAATGTTGCCAAATATTGTTAGAGTGTCCTGCATGCTAAACATGCATCTTTTGTACTACTAATTTTGTATGCAGAAAGCTAAGTACAAATGCCTATTTAAATAATTCCATAGTCTTCATTATGCACTTGACATTGATGGCCTTGATCATTCCTAATCCAATACAAACTTGAAGTTTGGATCCAGTTTTTGTATCTTTTTGTTTATGAAGATGGGCAAGGTGGCAAAAACCAATAAAGCAAAGTTTGTGGTGGATATTTCAGAGCTTGGGGAGCATGATCCGCTCTTGCACAATGTAATGCCATTAACCATGTAGTAGAAATATTCTTTGACAATCTCCAAGGAGATTATTTATCACATTGTTTATATTCTTGTGCAATAACATACTGTCAACATTTGCAGGCTACCTTGCATTAATTTCCATCAGAGATTCTCTGGTGGGCATTCCCTTTAAAATTGTCATTTTGATAATCATTGTCATAATTTATTGTGCAAGACAGACTCAACTTACCTTGCATAAGTATTTAACGCATAACGATCCCATTCCAGTTGATACTAGTAGTGTATGGTTCACCATTCAATCATTTTTTTTATTTGTTAGAGAAAACATATTTTCACTCTTACACACCTCATTGTGAGCACGTGATAAAGATCAATTGCATAAATATTTTATGTATAAAATTGAATTTGAGCATTAAAAATATGCAAGGGTATTTTGTACAAAAGAGGCTTGCATGCTTATTTGAGGATATAAAGGGAATTTGAGCATTACAAATAGGCTTGCATGCTTATGTGTTGAAGCATTAGACATGTATTTTATACTTGGTTAACATATCTATTGTTGGTTGTTATATGATGCACAGGAGAGTGGATATGCATGTTGATAATTGTTCTGATGAGTTGTGCTTTTACCTTTATATGCTTATTTATATATTGGATTGATTATTGATGGATATGGTGGTTTGAGGACTAATCCACTCAGTAAGTCCTAGTTGGACTTACCCTCTATTATGTCGTCTTGTTCAGCACCTGAGCGTGATTAGAGAGGTACTGGGATGTAGTAGCATAGCTTGTGGCAGCGGGGAAAGCGAATCTCATGACATGTCATGGTCGGGGTGGATACTCGAGTCTTAGATTCATTACTTTTCTTTTATTTGTTTATTTGAGTAATGTGGACTTGAGGTAGATTTTATTTCCGCATTTTTATGTTGAGGAGTTTAATCATGTTTTAAAAGACTTTATTCTTTAACATTTTGAGCATTTGAATTTTTAACTATTTGTTTCGTGAATTTATAGGTATCCTATTTGCATCTGTGGTTTGGTTGGGTTAGGCTTTGGGGTACTTGTGATACTATGGCTGGTCATGCCGGGTTCGGGGTGTGACGATACGACATTAATAGACTAACAAATCTAGGGATCAACCTCGACTCATTTCGAGCAATATCCCAGTGAGATTACTGGGCGGTGTAATCACCCCCACCTGCAAAAAATACGGACACGACATGCCTCAAGTAACCTAAGTTCCAATTTCATTACCTCCACCTCGAATACTTTCTGACTTAAGCATCATAGTGTCTTTTGCAGGACACCCCCTACAAGAGTTGGACCTGACTAGGAGAGACACCGAACCAAACCGGACTACTCCGATCATCAAGCAGGAGCATCCTCCTTAAGTTGAACTGACTAAACTAGCCCACAAGCTCAAACAACTCGCACCATAAACGATTCTCGAACCCGACTCGATCCCAAAGTCCAAAATCTTCCTAAATTAAGTCAAATTCTTCGCGCATATGGGCCATACCTTCGACCGTGCCCTCCAGTGATGCACTCGGCCCGCTCCAACACGCATCCCGATTTTCCCGCTGAAATCAAAATTAAATAAAACTTAGCACGAGTGTTACAATATTATGTTTGTAGGGATTTACGAAATTTACACATTTTCTTCTTCACTTTGAAAGCATTTATTTTAAGTGTTATTTGATGAAAAACTTGTGCTTGAGTTTGTCCCATTGTCATAAATATACTATCTCTCACTGGGTCTGTGTTACTCACTCTTTTACTCTTCCTATTTCAACTACCAGTCCTGATATGTGTGCATGTCCTCCAGCCCAGCAGACACTTAGATCATTTTAGTTAGCCCATCACACGTTCGTGTGGGCCTTTTTGATGTGTACCTATGCTTTTGATGTATTTTTATACCTAGTTATGTAAACCTTGTTGCGTGAAATGGCCACACTAGAGGGGGGATGAATAGTGTGTTTACTAACCTTTTCGTCTAATTCTATTTTAATCGTTTAGTCAATTACTTAGGAAATTAACAAATTGAATAACAAGCGGAAGCAAAGTAAATATGCTAATGAATCAAACGCAAGAGGAAGCAATGCAAACACATTGATTTATAGTGGTTCGGCCCCAATGCCTACTCCACTACCTAAGCACTCCGCTTAGAATTTTCAAACTAAGTTTACTAGACTATCTTGATTCCTTTACAATGAGGACATTTTCACCAGAGAATCTCCACTCTCACACCGAAGGCACTTCCACACCCGGAAGTTTCCGCCTTCCTACCAAGAGCACTCTCCCACCTCAATCCTAAGAACTACAAGAACTAATCCTATCAAACCATGTTTACACCGGTGGATTTTAGCCTTAACACCAAGGCAACCACCAACTCAATCAAACTTAGCAACCTAGGTTTACACAAATTCAATTACAATGAAATAAACAATAAAATACAATAACAATTGGAGCAATAAATCAAACAATAAGTACTTAGCTCCAAGGCACTCCCTAGTCCTCTTGATGCCTTGAGATGATGAATCAGTAAATCTTGAAGGCTAAATCAAGGATGTATGTTGGAAACTAGGGTTATCAAAAGGATGGCTCAAGAAAAGCTTTAGAACGATCAAGAATTGGCTCAATGGAAGCTTGGATCAATTGTCGTTCGATCATCGGTCGACCGATCAATCGACCGCCCACGATCGCTGCTTTAATTACTCTGTTCAATCGACCGACAGATCGACCGAATGAGTCTCAAGTTGAGCGATTCGCAATTCGGTCGACCGATCGGTCGACTGACGCAGCTTCTGCCCATTTTTGACAAACTCCGGTCAACCAATTGGTCGACCAAATTGCCTACTGCCAATTTTTGGCATCATTCTATGGACCGACCAGTCGACCGAACCTGGACTGGACTGGGAAGTTAATAAATTTAAAACATAAATGTTATATAAGGATTACCTGCCATTTGGATTAAATAAAAATATCTAAAAAATCAAAATCCTTAAGAATCAAAATCTAGTTTTTGGGATCTAGTTCAAATTTTCGGAAAACAGAACTTTTCTAATGTTTCGGGTCAAATAAGGGTAGGCTAAAGACTTCCAAAAATTCCTAAAAAACACATCGTTATCTAATTTTAACCCAAGGAATAATTATCGCCATTTTTTTTGACAATAAATTATCTAGGTCATATAGCCCTCCATGGAGCTCCCTAGGCTTAGTGAATTCAGGGCGGTTTTTGGGTTTTCATATTTTGGGTTTCGGAATTTGGTTTTTGGGATCTTTGCATTATAAAGAGGATTTACAACATATCTAGACACCCTAAACCTAAACTCTAACTTTTTGAATTGGTTGTATTCAAAGGAAAACATATTGTCTATAAAGGATTGGTTAGAAATCCTTGGTGTGGAGCCAAGGTAGTGGAGTAGGCTGTTGGCCGAACCACTATAATCTTTCGACTTTGCATTGCCTTGTTTTTATTGCTTATAATTGCCTTTCATACTCGCTATCGCTTATCCTTTAGTCGCATTTAATTTGGGTTGAAGTTGGAATTGATTTAAAAGAAATTGAATTAAAGTTAAAATTTACCTAACACAATTCAACTCTCCCCCCTTCTAGTGTGGGATTTGAACAACACCCTCCGTATGGGTTGTTCATTGGGTCAACCCTACCCAATAAACCTGAGAACCCGACCCGACCTGACCTCATTGGGTTGGGTCTGCTCGGGTAATCGGGTTAGGTCGGGTACAATTTGACTAAACCGAGCCATAATCGGGTCGGGTCTCGGGTTTTAGAATTTGAAACCCGATGACCCGATTATTTATATATTTTTTAATTATTTTTAAAATATTTATATTAAAAAAATATTTATTTTAAATTATTTTAAAAAATATTGTTAAAAAATTATTTTTTTACCTAAACGGGTAAACCCGACTACCCAACCCGAACTAGATTGGGTTGGGTCGGGTCGGGTTTGAGAGGTAAAAAATTTTCAATTCGACCCGTGAAAACCCCTACTGTTCTACCAATATATATAGAGAGGGGTTTGCCTCCAAGAATAGACACGGCCCCCTAAAAGCTCTCTCCCGGAATTCAAAATTTTGGGGTTTCCCGGAATTCTATATTGGTTGCTCACAATACACTGAAGGCCACGTGAGGATAAGTCCAAAGCAATGGGTCAACACTCACAAGGTAACCATGACAACCTCAAGTCCAAGGACTGCTTGCACCTACTATCACCCGTTTGGTTTGCTAAAAAATGGGGGACTGGACAGGACACCAACCCATGTCCCCCGTTTGGTTTGCTAAAATGGCACCGTGAGAGGATTTCTTTGATAAATCGTAGCTGCTCCTCCGGCTACTGCTATAACATGTTTGCGTGAGGGCAATAAATGAAGTGACTAATTGATTGGCTGATTGCTTGTTAGTTTGTAGGCATGTTAGTTCTTTGATAAATATATTGGTGAAAATAATTATTTGTTGATAAATCTCAAGTTCATATTATAGATTCATTTGTTAGTCTGCCATGGTTAACTAACAAATGTCCAATCAAATGGTTGTAGTTCTTTGAGAAACAATCCCTGCATTTGTCATTTTTTCAGTAGAAATCTTTTGAACAGACACATTTTATTTGTTCCTTGATATTTAGAAATCTCTTTTTCCACTGTCATACTAAAATCCTCAATTATCTTTTAATTTCACAAGCTAACCTATAGACTTGAAAGCAATTGTTTGACGATCTTATAAAATGGAAGGGTCAATTATAAGAAGGGTCAATTCCTGTAGCTAGGCTTATATATAGTATTGGCCTTTATATGCCCTGGCCTCCATCTAAGTAGCCAACTCAAATTTGGCTTTTGAATTTCATACTGAGCTAATTACTAAAAGTGGCACTCCAAACAGGAACAATTTTCAAGTTGTTGAATTCTGCAATACTAATGTTGCCAAATATTGTTAGAGTGTCCTGCATGCTAAACATGCATCTTTTGTACTATAGTTCTGCTACTAATTTTCTATGCAGAAAGCTAATTACAAATGCCTATTTAAATAATTCCATAGTCTTCATTATGCACTTGACATTGATGGCCTTTAAAGATCATTCCTAATCCAATACAAACTTGAAGTTTGGATCCAGTTTTTGTATCTTTTTGTTTATGAAGATGGGCAAGGTGGCAAAAACCAATAAAGCAAAGTTTGTGGTGGATATTTCAGAGCTTGGGGAGCATGATCCACTCTTGAAAAATGTAATGCCATTAACCATGTAGTAGAAATATTCTTTGACAATCTCCATGGAGATTATTTATCACATTGTTTATATTATTGTGCAATAACATACTATCAACATTTGCAGGCTACCTTGCATTAATTTCCATCGGAGATTCTATGGTGGGCATTCCCTTTAAAATTATCATTTTGATAATCATTGTCATAATTTATTGTGAAAGACAGACTCAACTCACCTTGCATAAGTATTTAACGCATAATGATCCCATTCCAGTTGATACTAGTAGTGTATGGTTCACCATTCAATTATTTTTTTTATTTGTTAGAGAAAACATGTTTTCACTCTTACAAACCTCATTGTGAGCACGTGATAAAGATCAATTGCATAAATATTTTATGTATAAAATTGAATTTGAGCATTAAAAATATGCAAGGGTCAAAAAACTAGTCGTTTCCGTCATTCGGTCGCTTGTCGTTCGATCATCGGTCGACCGATCGATCGACCGCCCACGATCGCTGCTTTAATTACTCTATTCAATCGACCGACAGATCGACCGAATGAGTCGCAAGTTGAGTGATCCGCAATCCGGTCGACCGATCGTTCGAATGACGCAGCTTCTGCCCATTTTTGACATACTTCGATCGACCGACTGGTCGACCAAATTGCCTACTGCCAGTTTTTGGCATCATTCTGTGGACCAACCAGTCGACCGAACCTGGACTGGACTGGGCAAGTTATTAAATTTAAAACATAAATGTTATATAAGGATTACCTGCCATTTGGATTCAATAAAAATATCTAAAAAATCAAAATCCTTAAGAATCAATATCTAGTTTTTGGGGTCTAGTTCAAATTTTCGGAAAATAGAACTTTTCTAATTTTCCGGGTCAAATAAGGGTAGGCCATTTTTTATGACAATAAACTATCTAGGTCATATAGCCCTCCAAGGAGCTCCGTAGGCTTAGTGAATTCAGGGTGGTTTTTGGGTTTCGGATTTGGTTTTAGGGATCTTTGCATCATAAAGAGGATTTACAACATATCTAGACACCCTAAACCTAAACTCTAACTTTCTGAATAATCCGAGCGCGACGACCAATGTCTTTCTAATTTCTCGATTTCTTCGATATTTTTGACCGAGGACGTCGTGCGCTAACCGATATGGAACCTGAAAGATATCTCAATGAAACATTAGTTCCATGTTTGTTATCATCAAAATCGAGATTAAGACCAACGTTAAAAACCTTAACCAACAAACCTTTTTTATGCTCCATTAGCTGCATGCATAATCTTGCTTCCAGGCACAGTTTGTCGCAATGTTAGTTACGTCACTGTCTTATTCGTGGGTGCTGAGAACGCTTTGGGTATTCACACTAGATTTGTTTTGTGTGTAGGAATGTCATAGTCACAATGTCAAGAATTGGAAAAACTAGGCACTATTAGTTACGACCAAGGGCGACCGAGCCGATTTCTATCGAACTTCATCAAAACTAATGTTAATAGTTTTTGACAGCTTTTTAGATGAAATGTGATCGACGATTAGTTCACTGAACTTCATTGGAACTCCCATTGTCTCTATTTTCAACCATTAAGCTCCATGCCCCTCCTTCAATGTTCGACCAATGCTCTTATATATACAATCACAAATACCTTCCAAAAGAGCTCTAGAATCCTTTAAGACTAACCTCATAAAATAGCAACCTTGAGAAACTTCATTATTTGTCGATAAGTAAACAAGAGAGCTAATAAAGAGATTAAATATGTAAAAGTAAAAACCTTTTTAAGTATAATTAGGAATGATATAACAAACTACCTAGCTGCAAGCCTATAACAAGGTGACAACTCACATTTGTTCACAAGCAAAAATATTGATTGGTTAAAAAATTTCAAGCTAGTGACAAAATTAGTATATATATGTGTCGATAAAATTCACTAGGACAAATTAAATTAATCTCCAACATGGTGTGTTCCATCTCTTCAACTCCTTTGATCCCCTCAAAGCTTCACTTCTACATTGCTCTAATTGCTTTCATCTTCTTCTTACCATTAATCTTATGTATAGAGGCTAAGAGCGACTATGGATACTCTGCCATTGTCAGTTTTGGTGACTCTCTCACGGACACTGGAAACATATTCTCCATGTATGGTCGAGAGAGACTAATGCCTCTTCCATTGGGTCAAACCTATTTCCATCATCCCAGCGGTCGCGCCTCTGATGGAAGACTTGTTATCGATTTCATTGGTCTCTCTTACATCACCTCACATATAATTTTCTCTTTATATGTTATATAATTAAGCATATTGTATAAATTTGAAATTTGGTTTGCATGCATGAACTAATGCATTTGTATCATATATAGCACAAGAGCTAGAGCTGCCGCTTGTGCCACCATACTATCCAAGCAGAAATAGCTGTGAGAGCTTTGAACATGGTGTTAACTTTGCACTAGGGGGAGCTAGGGCACTCAACACTGACTTCTATTGGCGTATGGGCTATAATGATTCGCTTGAGTTGGACTCCTTGAGAGAAGAGCTTCAATGGTTCCATGAATTCTCACACTCGTGTTTATTGACAAATTGTATGTTTCATGCTCCCTATTAGTTAACTTCCTTCTATTATCCCTACAAAAGAATCAATGTTCAATTAAACCTATTTAACCATTTCATTTTATATGTAAATTTGACAGATACTCATGTTAACATCTCAAGCAACACAACACTATTCCTACTTGGCGAGTTGGGGGTGAATGACTATAGTTACCTACACCTTCTATTAGGTGGCCAAAAAGATATAGATCTTCTACGACCTTATGTCCCCTTAGTTGTGGATACAATTGGATCGGCAGTGAATGTATATACATTATTACTCCACCAATTTATATATTTATATATGATGTTAAATAAATATATTAATACTCCTTATATTTTATTCTTGCATAGGATTTAATCCAATATGGGGCAAAGACAATAATGGTTACAGGAATTTTCCCATTGGGATGTACGCCTTTATACAACACACACTTTTATCCCGAAGGTAGAGATGCAGTACCTACTCCTATAACTGACTTCAAAGCGGTGAATGATTTTGTGAGCTATCAAAATGTGCTTAAAGAAGAAAAGTCTTATGAGATCGACCCTATAACGGGTTGCAACAACAAGGTAAATGATTTTGTGAAACATCATAATTTCGTACTATTGCGAAATCTTCATGAGCTTCGCATTGCTCATCCTCAAGCCAAGATTTTGTTTGCTGATTACTACGAGCCTCTCATGGCTGTATACGCAAATCCCAAACAATTTGGTGAGTTGAATTCTTATATGTATTACAAGTTAATGCTAAATAATAATCCCTTGCACCTAGTTCTATACATAGTTTTTCAATAAAGTCTTTAGTTTGGTTCTTTAATTAATTAAATTATTTGTGAGATGAATTCGTGTAGGTTTTAACTCAACTTTGGTTCAATGTTGTGGAGACGGTGGGCTATATCATTACAATTCCAAAGTCGATTGTGGTCAGCAAACAGCTAAACTGTGCAGCGATCCATCAAGCTATGTGAGTTGGGATGGGTTGCACTTCACTGAGGCAGCTCATAGTATCATCGCTAACCATGTTTTAAAACAATTAATCTAGTTTTTATGTTATGTAAAGCTAGATGTAGATATTAGATGTTTTAAAAATTTATTATCCTTTATAGATAATTTGTTAACTTCTCCTGTTGTGTAAATATGACATGACTTGTAATTTTTTAGTTAGTTTGTTTATCCCTATAAATTACACATTGTATTCTACTCACAATTTATTTGTGATTGCAAATGCTGTAAGCTTTTTGATAGGTGAATATGATGTAAAATGCTCTAAGTTGCAAATAAATTAGTACATTACCAATGAAATGCACGATTTTTATATATTTTAATCATATCAAGATTGGTAAAATAATTAGAAGTATAATTACCAGTAAACGTATTTATTAAATGGCCAACAAACTTTTATAAAATTCTAGATATCTCCAATAATAAATTTGAGGCTATCATATATTGTAATACAAAAAAATATCAGCTCAAATCAAACTACTATAATATATTGGACTGGACTCGAACTAATGGGCCCGGTCAGATTAGACCAAGCAGTGTCCCACCATTCACTCCGAACCAAACCATGTAGTCCCACCCAGGGGCCTCCGCCCAAGCAATGCCTTTGAGCCAGACTGAAGCTAAGTTAGGCGGCTCCATACAGGGAACCCACCTGGTAAAACTTGGACACCTACGTCCCCCCTTAACACGAGGGACACACCATCATAAACACGTCAACTCCATGATTGGCCTCGACCCATTCTGGGCAACAATCAAGCAAGATTACTGGGTAGCATGATCACCTCCACCTACAATATATATAAATGTAGCATACCCAGTTAACCCTAAGTTCCAATTTCTGTAACCTCCACCTTGGAGTCACCCTAATTTGGGCATCGGAGTGACTTTTGCAGGTCCCTCCCTCCCTGCTGGTATTGAACCAGACATGGAGATACACCACAGAGGACCGGAACACCCCGACTCTTAGGCAGGAACATTGGCGGCAACCGTGGGGCCGAGAAAAGCTTACCTCCCCCATAAATGGCTGGAATCCAGAGTCAAGCGACTGCCGCCGTATATCAACGGCGACAACCCGATGGCGGCGATCGACCGCAACCTGGTAACGCTGAAACAACGATGAGCGGCGATTCGGTACCGACCCATCCCCCTCTTGAAGATCTCCGCAATCTGGTGACTTGGAAGTTGAAATCCGACAACTGAGAGCCCAAGCCAAGACGCCAACCACGATTGCAACCCACATCCTGGAGATAACACCTAGCCAAGAAAAAGGAAGTCTGATCCTCCATGAAGCCACCATCTCCTCGCTCGGAGAAAAATAGAGACCTCATAATCTAGAAGGCCGGAGTTGTTCTCCCTATTGACGCGAGACCCTAAGTCGACCATATTATGACAACCCGCCTTCCACTGAGAAGCGAGTTGCCCAACACTCTGTCGCCATACACCGGCACGGGCGACCCCACCCTACGCCTGATAGTGTTCTAGATCGCAATGCTCTATAACATAGCAACCGACTCCACACTCTGCTGAGCCTTGTTGTTCAAATGCCCACACTATAAGGGGGTGTGAATAGTGTTGGGTTAATTTTACGTTCAATTCGATTTCTTTTAATTCAATTCCAAATGCAACCAAAACTAAGTGCTACTAAATGATATGTTTTGAAAGTATGAATAGCAAGTAGTAGAAATCAAAGAAGGCAATACAAACTCAAATAATTATAGTGGTTCGGCCTGCTGGGTGAAATGGCACATTAGAGGGGAGTTGAATAGTGTGTTTACTAATTCTTATTGTCTTATTCCGGTTTTAATTGTTTCTTTGGTTACTTAGGAAAATTACAAGTTAAGTGACTAAAGCAATAAAGACAAACAAAATACCAATGCAAACACAAGATTTATAGTGGTTCAGCCCCAATGCCTACTCCACTACCTAATCACCCCGCTTAGGATTTAAAAACTAAGTTTTACTAGATTGATGATATTTCCCTTACACAGAGGACTTTGACTCGAAGAGTCTCACTCTCGACCTAAGGCACTTCCACAGTCGGAAGTCTCCACCTTCTTACCGAGAGCACTCTTCCACCTCAACCTAAGGGACAACTCAACTAATCCTAGCAAACTACGTTTACACCGGTGGATTTAAACCTCAAACACCAAGGCTACCACCCAATTTCAAGGCCTAACAATCCTAGGTCTTCACAAGCACAAATCCAAAGAAAACAATGTTCAAATAACAATTAAAATTACAATGAAAAGAGCTTAAAGAGTAAAGCAAGATTAAATGCTCTTTTCCAAGCCTTCAAGTCTTCAACTTGCTAGTAAATGAGCTTGAGTTGTAGCAGAGTTGAGGAGTAGTTGGCGCTTGAAGAAGAATGTTGATGGAAGAGCAGAGCGTGCTGCAATCAATCTTTTTGAAGGCTTAAATCACTTCTTAAAATGCTCAATTAAATCTGTAAGAATAATTAAAGGTGTTAGATGAGGGATATTTATAACCTTTCAAAGAAACGACATCTCAACGGGCGGAAAACTAGCCGTTACCGCCGTTTGGTCGCTTGTCGGTCGATCGTCGGTCGACCGACTGATCGACCACTTGAGCGACCTCTGGCTAAATGTCTTTGTGTGGTTGACCGATAGGTTGACCACCAGACATGATTCATGTGATCTGCGATCCGGTCGACCAACACACCAACTGCCAGTTTTTGGCTTTTGTCGGTCGACCACCTGGTCGACCGGAGTGGCCTTTTTCCACTTTTTAACACCATTCGGTTGACTGATCGATCGACCAAAGTGGCCTTCTGCCGCTTTTTAACACCATTCGGTCGAGAAACTATCTAGGTCATATAGCCCTCCAAGGAGCTCCCTAGGTTATTTCAGGACGGTCTCCGAGTTTTCATAATTTGGGATTCGGGAATGGTTTTCGGGTTCTTATGCATCATAAAGAGGATTTACAATATAAACTAGACACCCTAAACCTAAACTCTACTTTTCGAAGAATCCTGAGCGTCAACAAGCGTCCTCACCGATTTCTCTAATTTCTTCGATTTTTTCGATCGGGGACATTGTGCGCTAACCAATATGGAACCTGAAAGTATTTCTCAATGAAACAATAGTTCCATGTTTATTATCATCAAAACTAAGATTAAGACCAAGGTTGAAAAGTTTAAGCCAACACGGGCAACCTCGAACTCCACTACCTTGGCTCCACACCAAGGATTTCTAACCAACTCCTTTATAGATAATGTGTTTTTCTTTGAATACAACCGAGGACTCGCTTATCAACCCTTTGAGAATGTCTCAAACCTATTCACCTAGGCAAAACACAAGTCTACAAAGGAAACCCTAAGGTGTTTAACCTAGCACACCTAGCAATCTAACAATAAGAATCGAGTTTAATAACAAGTAAAACAACAATAAAAAGAGCTAAAAATTAAAACTACACAAATGCATTAGTTTTATGTTTGTTATCATCAAAATAGAGACTGAAGCCTAGTGGTAACCCTTGGGCCAACAATCTCCCCGTTTTTGATGATGACAAACAAAACTTTGAAATTTATCAATTTTAAGTATACATTTGTGAGTTCTTTGGTAAGCCAAATAGAATACTAACATAAAATACATATGCTCCCCCTATCAATATGCATATCAAACTTATAACTCCCCATATCTATATGACATCAATCAAAAAGGGCAAGAACCAAGGTACTATCAATGAGTTTCATCAAGAAAATTGAGAAAACCATAAAACCACGTATCAACGACCACTATAGTCCTTCCTACCAACGTAAGCCTATAAAAGACAAACATCGATAAGTCGCGAAGCCCCACTACAAGGCATTACATAAGCCGAGTCGACTCATGGTCCGGAGCGAGCTTACGAGCACTGGTAAGTAAGAATAAGTATATGAAAATTTTGTTTGCAGATAAATTTATTTAATTTCATGCTGTGTGCATGATTGTTTAATTATGTTGCATGTGCATTGTGTTTATATTTATTTATGGGATTAATTTTAGAGTAATTAAGTTAATGTAAGTTAGCGGGTTCGGGTTCGGCTTGAGGCGGATGCGGGTTGGTTAAAGGGTTTAGAAGGGTTAGGGTTGAGGAGGGAGTATAAAACCCCCTCCCCTTGGCTTGTGGCTCCCTATTTGGAGCCACACAAGCCAATTGAAGAGAGGAGCAGCCGCCAGCTCTCAAGCCCAGCTGCTAGCCGCCCTCTCTCCTCTTCTTCTTACTTGGAGCCACCACCCTTGAGCTAGCCGACGAGCCCCTCTCCTTTGCCTCTCTTCCTCTCTCTCTTTTCCCCTCTCCTTCGAGCCAAGCCGACGGCTTCGGTGGAGCCGCCGCCCCTTGTTGAGCCAAGCCACCCCTATGGGGTTCGGCAGACCTAGGACGGTGCTAGGGATGCTCGTCCAAGGGTGTAGAAAGGGTGCCCTCAAGGCAGCCCTAGGAAGCGGGAAGCGCTCCTTGGTAGACTTCCTTAGGGGAAGGATGGAACCCCACTTTTCCTACTCAGGTCTCGCATGTAACTCGACAAACCCTAATAAGTCCATGGGTAGATAACTCTTTACCGATCACATCACTATGTGACTTCCATATGTTTTGGCCTCTAGGGCAACCAAGGCCTTGTGTGTGCACAACAAACCAAGGAGCCCTAGTTGAGTCGAACCCATTGTTCGTATGCCCTAGCGAGAAAACAACCACCCTTGATTGTAGCTCAACAAGGTAAGTCATGATCAAGCTGGTAGCAGAGACACAAGAGGGATATGTGTCATATGAGGTGCAATGTATCTATTAGCACAAAAGGCCTTGTGTGTGCACAACAAACCCGTTGTGACAATAGACACACTTGTCCCTCATAACGATGGAAGGCGTGACCGATATTCTTAATATCTTAGCTATTCGGACTCAATATTATTGGAGGGTTTCTTTATGCGATTATAATTATCTAAGCTGTAAATTACATACATGTCATGTATCAATCCCTACAATTTAGGGATGCCCTGCAAATTAGGGTTATCGAGGAACTTCTTACTCGCACATTCATTCTTACAGGAAACAACTTTCCTATCATGTCTGTAAATGACATACGTGATTGAGTTGCAGCATGTCCATGCCAGTTGACATATACTGCCGCATTTAGACTTTATCTCATAAGGTCCGTTACGAGGTTAGTCTGTTGTGTGTGACAAATTGGGCCCCACACTAAGCCAACAGTGAGTTGTGCAAAATGGAGAGTCGGATCCGATAGAATGACTTCTATTCGAATCTTACAAGCCACCACTAAACCCATTTAGTGTGGTCGTGAGAAACTCTACTCACAAGTCTAGATTGACGTCTTGCAACGTGTCATGACTACCCAGATAGTGTAAGGTTCAATCTACAGGGATCGAACACCCTTCAGTGATTAGTTTATGTGCAACTAAGTCCCTCAGTTACAATATCCTGAATATGTCTAGGGTATGGAAAAAGTATCAAACTCTAATGCCGATTCATATGTATTCTACCGGCCAGGTCTTCGGCTCAATAATGACATCTTAGAAAACCTTTTTTTGACATTCATATCTACTCTGGCCAGATATTCCGCAACCGACACTTGCAGGGACACATAAGACATTATCTCCTCTTACTAGAAGTAACTAATTCCATATTTGTTGCTCATATAACTCCATGGGTGCTTTCCCATGCCCAAAGGTATCCGACACATGTCACTCACGGCCACGTAAGGATAAGTCCAAATCAATGGGTCGACACTCACAAGGTAAGAATGACAACCTTGTCCATGGACAGCTTGCACCTACTATCACCTGAGGAACATCCTATCGACACTCATGTAAGGATTCCATTATGTGTTTTCCTCGTATAGGTCCATTCAGTGAACTCATTCCGTAATGAGCACCTAAACTTGTACATTAAATGACGGCTTATAGGTAACTATGAGATCTGCTACTCCTTATCGTATAAGGCATGTACCAACTGCAACAGTCTATCCGAAATCAACAATCCTCTAATTAGTGATCCAACGATTGGGAACATTTAGAATAGGGGCATCTAGATTCCTAAGTCTCACTGGCATGATCTCATCATAGCCTTGGAATCAATTGCCCGAGTTCATGGGGTTCATCACAATCTAATATATATAAAATATAGATGCAGCATATGATTAAAAGTTGCCTCATATTATTCATTAACCAAAAATAGTTCCCTACACATCAACATTTGATTTGCTCAAGGGCACTATTTCTTTCAATAACATGAGAGATTCTTCCTAACTAACAATAAGGTCTCTTAGTGAACTTCTGTAAATGATAGTTGCATAGGAAGTTACAACTGCTATAACAACTACCTTAAGTAGCAAAGTAAGAACAAAAATAAAACATACGCAAATACAAGTATTTGTTTAAACAGTTCAGTAACCAAACATGTCACGTAATCTGCGCGGCACTCATCGGACAAATGCCCAATCCACTATCAGAAAGTACAACTTCTAGCTCTGGGATTCCACTCTTCGAAATCCAGCTACCAGTACTATAGTGAATTGAAAATAATAAAACCTTTTGCTATTACAAGTACATACCGACTTGCCTCTTTATGACATCCCAGCCACAAAGTCTTGTCCTCCACACAATCCTTGTGTTGTAATGAGTTAGCAGCCCACAATCATCTCAGCATGAATATATGATGAGTAGGTTAATTATTGCCTTCTTTGCACTAAGCAGACTCATCTCCTATAAAACTGGCAACAGAGTAATGGCACAATGGAGTTATCGACAACACATCCATGCACAAGTTTTTTTATGTGAGAACTGAATGATCGGAATAAATGCTGACTTCAATCACTCTCCTCTTCACAGTCCTTAGATTGAAACAGTCAACATAAGCATATGATCATTTAAGTAAACAGTAACGTCCGAAAATAAAGAATAAAGAACTCTTCAAAACTCAACTGAACACAAGTCATACATGATTATTAAATGACCAGAAAAATCAAAAGACTCATCATTAAACCAGAAGTTCATCAACCATCATATTCACACAGAAAACTATCCAGAATACCATAAACTGTAGGCAGTTAAAAACTATCGCTCCATAGTTGAAACTGCCATCATCTACAGAAAGCCATTTACAAAAGGTGCAGTTGAAACTGTCCTAACACAGTTGAGACTGTCAATATATAAGTAGAGCTTCTCACTTATTGAGATTGTGCAGAAACTAAGAAATCACCAAAAAGCTTCTTTTGCCAAATATAGCCAACATAGAAAAAGCCAAACACTAACATTCTCTCCCTTTGGTTTATTTGGAAAAAGCCAAACATATCAGATCACAAAAAAAATAGATGACAGAAGAAAGTTTCAACTGAAATATAATAACTATTAAAAAGATAATTCAATAGTTAACAGAAAGTATCCATCAGTTATGGTCATTTGTTTAGACCGCAAAAAAAACCACATAGTCAGCCATAGTCGCATTATCACAGAGAAAAAAATATTACACCCAGCAGATCATCCAGAGTATCAAATATACAATAGTTTCATAACCAGAGTCTCAAGTATCATAACTAGAATAGTAAAAAGTATCATCACCACAGAAAAGTATCACAACCACAATCAAAGAGCAATTAAAACTATAGAGTTGTAACTGCTTGTTCTCCCACTTTTTGGCACAATAAGCCAAAGGAGTAAATCAAGATAGTGTAAACTTCAGTCAGAACATTCAGATGAATAGTGAAACTTCCAAAAAAAGGGGAGGCGAGTCTTGCAGAAGTTGGAGTAAAGTACTCTATAACTTTCTTCTCAATTGTGATTATATGCTGTTGAAACTTGGTCATTGTCTCTCTTGTAGAAAATAGCTCATCCAAAATCTCTTTCTCAATAGTAGATGTGGTGGCGGAAGCAATTTCAGGTGCAGTCTTCACTTTAGACCTTGGACTTAGCATATTTCTAATTTATTTGGATAAATCCTAATTAATAGGAATTTGATTTATGGAGATAAATCATAAATTTAATAGATATATAATTTATGAGGATAAATCATAAATCTATTAATTAATAGGAATTCAAATTATTTAGATAAACATCTTTCCTATTGTTTAGGGGATTGGTCTATTTAGATAATTATCATTCATGTTAATACTCTTAATTTATGGTGATAAATTAAAGTTTATATTTATTTGGATTTAATTAATTTCGAATTAATTATAAATTTATTAAATATAAATCATTGCGTTGGAGGCAAACCCCGAAATTTTGAATTCCAATGAGAGATATTTTAGGGGGGCGGATCTAATCTTGTAGCCGCCCATGCCCTCTATAAATAGGTGGCCTAACCTCCTTCTAGTGGGTTAAGCAAATTGGTTATTCATCTTGGAGAATATTAAGGTTTGGATTCTTGAGAGGCTTCTTGAAGAGAAAGGATCCCATGAACTCATCTTCATCTCCATGGGTGGCCGGCCATCAAGATCCTCCATCCTTGGTTTTGCGAAGCCAAATCGAAGGTATTTTCTTCTTGGGTGTGCTGCCAACTTCACCTTCTTGGAGGAGTCCATGAGGGAAAACGAGGTAATCCTTCATCTACCTTCTCGTTCCATTTTTTTCTCATCCCATTTTCCTTCCTTTTGGTGCTCGGTTCTTGGTGGAAGGGCTGGCTTCACCTTGGTGCATTTCGGGGTTGAGATTGCCTCTCCGTTGAGCCACAACGAGTCCCGGTGTTTGATGCCCCTTTGTTGCGAGGAACTTGGTGTGGACATTTCTTGGAGGACGTGCACATTTGAGTGTTGAAACAGGGATAGGAGCAACCATACCTAGGGGTGGCAAAAATGGGCACGGCACGATAGCACGACATGATAACTGCGGGCCGGGCTAGAAAATTTAGCCCGATAAGATTTTTGGATCGGGCCGGGCCGACACAATAACATTTAGGGCTGACGCTAGACGACTCTTATCGGGCCGGCCCGGCCCATTTGGCTCGCTAAGTATTAAAAAAATTAATTTCAAGTCTAGTTTAGTGCTTGTTTAGTATTTTAAAATTGAATGTGAAGTTAATCCATGGAGCTTTTCATGTGAAATGTCATATTTGGTGCTTATTTAGTCTCTCAAATATTTTAAATAATTCTTTTACAAGTTTTTACCAAGTTTTTGGTTGATAAATGAGCTCGCGGGCCGGGCCGAGCCGGGAATTTCTGACCCACGGAGTTAGCGGGCTGGCCTATTTTGCTACCTCTAGCCATACCATCCGCGATATAAGGAATATGTTCTCCTTCTACTATAGATTGAATTCCTTAAAGATTACTAAAGTAGCTCGTTATTTTTGGGATAGTTTGAATTTTTTAAATTGCTATTTCTACTACGTTTTTTATTCCCATCCCAACAGTGGTATCAGAGCCACCTTTAGCAATTTTTTCGGAATTAGTATTGCGCGTTATTCTTGCGTTTACGAAGCATTCGCTCCCTAAATGTCATGCTGCAGAGTTTTTATTTTCGGGGGTTCTTGAGTCATTCTCTTGGCTCCACGGTTCATGCGATGAATTAGGGTAGTAGCCTACTGTCCAAACTTGTCTTGGACAGATTTCGAACTAAAGAGCCCCATGGGTTCATGGTAGAACAGCCCCATAAACCGAAATTTTCAACATGTGTTGGTTGGACCATTTTGGGTGGAAACGTAGCCCGATTAGCGTGTTTTTGAATTCTGTTTTTTCCTTTCCTTTTCTTAATTGTTAATATGCATGAAAGGATGATTATGGATGAGCCCTATGTGCATGTGACTGTGTGTAAAATGTGGTTGTGTTGATTGCTTGTAAATTTATGAAATTTCAACATTATAACTTTTAAATAGGGCATGCGTACCCCTACCTTCCTCTTGAGAATTCTGATTGTATTCTTCTTCTCCCTCTCCTTAAACCTTTCCCCAAGGGTTGTTTTGGGTCTTCTTCATTTAGTTTTGTAAAATTCGCGATGAGCACGCTTGTTGCCCCGTTTTGGTGCGCGCACGGAGAGGAGGTGTCCGGCGCCATGTTGATGACGACTAGAACCCCAGGAAGGCAATGATGGAACCGGCAACCTACGAGATGGTTTTGGGCAGCCCCTTGGCGAGACGGAGCTCCTTAAAAACACTAGGATGATGGCCTTGGTTCGCCCGGTGGCTCTAGTGCAACCCTTAGAACATCCATAATCATCCTTATTTACTTTATGCTTTTATTTATTGCTTTTGCTTCAATTGTTGATAGCTTAGATAATTATAATTGCACGAAGAAACCCTCAAATAATATTGAGTCCGAATGGCTAAGGTGTTAAGAATAACGGTCACGCCTTCCATCGTTATGTCATACAAGTGTGTCTATTGTCACAATGAATTTTTGTGCAAACACAAGGTCTTTTGTGCTAATAGACAAGTTGCACCTCATATGACACATATCCCTCTTGTGTCTCTGCTACCAGCTTGATCATGACTTACTTTGTCGAGCTACACTGAAGGGTGGTTGTTTTCTTGCTAGGGCATACGAACGATGGGTCCGACTCAACTAGGGCTCCTTGGTTTATTGTGAAAACACAAGGCCCTGCTAACCCTAGAGGCAAAACTTGATGGAAGTCGCATAACGATGTGATCGGTAAAGTGCTACCTACCCATGGACCTATTTGGGTTTGTCATGTTAAATGCGAGACCCAAGTAGGAGAAGTGAGGTTCCATCTTCCCGTAAGGAGGTCTACCAACGAGGTCTTCCCGCTTCCCGCTTCCCAACAAAAATTAGTGGGAGCGATGATTAATCGAAAGACCTTAATAGTCATTCATGTAACATATCTACTCATTTATGTCTTTTCTTTTCATTGTAGCATATTTAACATGTCATCTTCACCATCGTTGTGTTGCATTCTTGATGTTAATAAATTAACCGAACAAAATTACATTGATTAGTTGCGACACCTGAGGATTGTCTTCACCCATGAGAGACTTTCCTATATTCTTGATAACAGGCCACCGGATACCCTCTCCCAAAGGGCTACCGAGGAAGTGAGAGCCACTTACAAGAAGTCGACTCGCTTCCTGAAGACTACTAAGTCCCACCTTATGAAGGATAAGGACACAATCTCATAAGTGGGAGATGCCTTTGAGTCAAAGTTACACTATGTTAAGAACAGAGTGAAAAACAAAGCTGTGAAACCTTTGATTAATATCAAGAAGAAAAGGAAAGTTGTTCCCAATGGCACCTACTACCATTATGGTAAATATGGCTACTGGAAGCGCAACTGCAAGTACATTATAAGGAAAGTTGTTCCCAACTGCAAGCGCACCTACTACCAATGACACCTACTACCATTTGTAGTGATGAAACTGAAGATGGTTTTTAAAACTGTCGCTTCAGGTGCATACATTATAAGAATACTTCGTCATTATCTCTACCGAGTATTTGAAACCAATGTTCATCTGCAAGATGTTGCGAGATAAAAGAAAAAGTAGAAGACTAGACAAAAGGCAACTACGACGTTTGGGTAGGCAATGGCGCAAGAGTTGTAGCCTTGAGTTAGCGTGGGCTGGCGAAAAATTTCGGGATTGATTCCGGGTAAGCAATCGACGTGGAAAAAATTATAAAAAAAAATAATTATAAGTTCTCTGTAATTTAGCATGCTAGGATGATAGAGGACCTCGAGTCGAGTCTAGCAGTTCAATCGGAACTCGAATCGGAGTTAGAACGAGTGATACACATTTTATAAGTCGAATCTCTTAAGGGACGAGCCGCCACCCGAGGCAATAGGAGAGAGGGAGAGGGGCGACACCAAGTAGGGAGGGAGCCAATTGAAAGTCAGAATCTGCAAGTTCGTTGGCTTTGATCATAGGAAGGTCTTTAGGTTCTTCTTCCTCTCCGTTTCATCCAAAAAGATGAGTGGAAATAGCCATCTTTCCGCCGCCCCTTTGATAGGGGTTTTCTCAGATTTTTGCATAGATTTTCTAGTATTGGATTAATGCAATAGGTTAATGAATTATTGCTTTATCGTCGTGAATCGTTGGTTCGGATTTTGGGGCTGTGCCACATGCTTTGTGGTGAAACTAGAGGAGTCGCCGCCCCCTTCTTCCTTGATCTCGAGACATTGTTAGCCTAAGGTTTTCAACATTGGTCTTAATCTCGATTTTGATGATAACAAATATGGAACTAATGATTTAATGGAGAGTTATTTTTAGGTTCCATATTAGTTAGCGCACGATGTCCTCGATCGAAACAATCGAAGAAATCAGAGAAATCGACAAGAACACTCGTCGGCGCTCGGATTCTTCTGGAAGATAGAGTTTAGGTTTTGGGTGTCTAGAATGTGTTGTAAATCCTCATGATGATGCAAAGAATCCCAAAAACCAAACCCGAACACAAGAAACACGAAAACTTGGAAAATTAGAAAAGGCCTTGAAATTCACTAAGCCTAGGAAACTTCTTGGAGGGCTATATGACCTAGATATTTTCTTGGCACCAAAAATCCCGGTACTTGTTCCTTAGGTAAAAACTAGATAATGAGATATTTTTAAAGTCTTTTTGGAAGCCTTTAGCCTACCCATATTTGACCCAAAATATTATAAAATTTTCTTTTTTCAAAAATTTGTACTAGACTCCAAAAGTTAGATTTTGATTCTTAAGGATTTTTGTTTTTTAGATATTTTTATTAAATCCAAATGGGGGGTAATCGTTATATACAATTTATGTCTTAAAGTTATTAAGAGGACTTAGCGAAGATGGAACCTAGAAACTAACAAACAAGCAGAAAAAATAACAAAATTGTATTGATTTTTCTAGTTGCGGTCGACTGACGATCGACCGACAAGCAACCGGGTGTCGCCAATGGGCAGAGAAACGCCCATTGACGAGCCTTGGTGTTTGGGGGTTATAAATGCACATCCCAAACTCATTCCTTTGTAGTTGTTGGTGCTTGTAAGCCTCAAAGAGTCACTCCTTGCATCTCTACAAGCTTTCATCGAGTCATCCTTGCAAGAACCCTAGTTTTGATCTCCACTCCTTGATTTTGCCTTCAAGCTTCACCGATTCATCATCTTGGGGCATCAAGAGGACTAGGGAGTTTCTTTTGGAGCTAAGTATTTGTTGTTTGATTTATTAATCCATTAGCTGTTGTATTTTGGATTTATTTCATTTTATTTGAACCTGTGTAAACCTAGGTTGCTAGGTTTGATTGAGTTGGTAGTTGCTTTGGTGTTAAAACTTAAATCCATCATTGAGTTGGTGTTACTAGGATGAGAGAGAGAGAGAGAGAGAGAGAGAGAGAGAGAGAGAGAGAGAGAGAGAGAGAGAATAGCTTATAGCATGAATTTAACATGCACTTAGAGCTAGAACATGAATTTAAGTCAAGTTTTTTTAAAAAACAAATTTAGGTAAGTATACTTTATTTTAAGATCATTATTATATAATTCTTTTTGCTCCTATAATTCAATAATACATAATAGCTTATATTGATATCTTATTTTAAAGTTTACATTCAACAAGAAAGGAAATTTATTTACCTCCATTGTTTTCCCACCTAGCTATGGAATTTGCAAAGCTTCTAAATTAAGGAAATTAGTCGGGTTACTTATTGTTTAGTTATATAACATTCCACAAATTCAACTTTTTAATTTTAAAATTGACTAATTAGATAGAAATATAGCATCATTATCCATCATATAAAAAATAAAACATTTTATTTCATTTATTAATAATTTCTAAATACGAAAAGGTGATAACTAAGTAAGAGTCTAATTTCAAAAATAGAAGAGGATGCTTCACTACATTAAGAAATCTATTAGTAACGTGTGATCCGTCAGTTCATGCAAAAATCAAAAGTTTGCCATTGGAGTGCGGTCCTTAGGATTCTTCACTACATTAAGAAATCTCGTGGCAAGGGTTTGTGGTACAAGAAAAATGGTTACTCCACACTGAAGGCTATTCTATTCTGACAGTGATTACGTTGGCTCTATCACTGATAGAAGTCCAGTGATAGAAGTCTGATTCTGAACATTGCACTTGTGTTGGAGGGAACCTTGTGACTTGGAAAAGTAAAACACAAGATGTTGTGGCTCGCACCAGTATTGAGGCATAATACCGAGCCATGCCAGCCTGCGAAATGATCTGGATTAAAACTATATTGGAGGATTTGAGGTTTATTTCTACTGAGCCAATCATAATGCATTGTGATCTGCCATCTATATTGCAAGCCATCATGTGTTTCATGAGAGAACAAATCACATTGAGATTGATTCTCACTTCATGTTATGCTTTCTAACAGGATTATCACATCTCACAGTCCTTCTAAGAACAAACTATGGATGTCTTCAAAGAGGCACCTGATTCAGTTAGCTATGTCACAAGTTGGGCATGGCTGATATATATGCTTCAGCTTGAAGGGGAGTATTAGAGTTATTTTGAGTTATTTTGTATTCACTTATGTTGGAGTATGCATACTTAAGTTGTTCAAGTTTTGTATTGTACTCTTTCTTTTAAACCCTTTTTCATCCATGGAAAGATAGTGAACTACCTCTTTTCACAATCATCATCTTCTTATCTATGAAATAAACATTCTACCATGGGAAAGGTATTATCACCAATTGGAAATGGGAGTTCCGGAGAAAAATCTTCTTCGAGTGAACTACCTCTTTTCACAATCATTATATGTACTATTGATCACAAGACAAAAGGTTACTCACAAGATAGGAGGACCAAAAATATAAAATTGAAGTACTGTAAATTCAATCTCTATAGAAATAAGCCTGAAGTTTTCTGCAATAAACACCACCAAATAAAATAGAATAATAGATATGTTAAAAATATAGATGAATAGATTGGGCTCTTCTAACCATCGAAGTTTTTGGAAAAGATGTTCACATGATCAAACTTAACATGGTATATAAGTAACCCTAATTAAGTTAAAAGCAATCCACGTGGAACCTGCACACACAAGAGAGGGAGTATTACAAACATAAATGAAGAGAGGAGAGCATCATGACTCCTGCGGGGGTGGCGAGTAAGCAAGCAATGATCGGCTCAAGACGGCGGTGGAGGCAATGCTCCAGTGTGGTGCGGCCATAGAACTACTCATCACTTGGGTGTTGCACAATGACACCCAGATGTTATTCGAGACGAGCGTTGCTCGTATGCTCTTATTGCCTAGCAAGACTGAGACTTGGTGAATCAAGTAGCCTCTTCTTGGTGTCCCTTCAAGCGAGCGTTGCATAATGGCGCTGGTGTCCCTTCAAGTGAGCGTTGCTCAACGACACTCATTTGCTCCACAAGTCTAGGACTCTCATTTCCGAGCAACGAGTTTGGGAATCTCAAAGCCCTTTCTCGCAACAGAAGATGATGAAACTCAAAGATACAAGTATCATTTCCTGGTGGCGGACTTCACACGACGAAACTCGACATGTTGCGGCCCCACTACGACATGTCGTGACTCAGGCAATGTTCCCTTCGACTACTTGTAAAGAATTCACTTCAACAATTGCAGCCTATGCAGAAAGGCCGTGCGACCGAGGCGAGTTCGACGAGGACGTTGAAGCTTGAAATGGGGGAGGATGTGGACTTTTTTATTTGCCCGAGCAACGACGAATCATGGTGGAATGTTCCCTACATGTTTGTAAATATGTTTTTGCGTCCATATAATTTTGGCTTTTATTATAGTTCATACTTGTAAAATCCTTTGTGCGATCCCCGAGGGCCCACAATACAAGTTGGATACATTTCGAGGATTCGACGCTTGGTGCGTGCGCTACGGCTAAGTAGTTTCCTGCATTCGTCATGGCCGTGGCAATGGAAAATCACCATCTCGCATGGCCACGATTTTGTCATGCTCCTCGTGCTTTTAGGAACCTTGGGGGTTTGGGTCTTATATATAATGTAGGAGAGCGTTAGCAAACAAAGCGGTTGCCTTGGGCGGAGACGAACGAGCGACCCATATGGACGTGTGACCAGCATGGTTTAAAATCTCGATACCACTACCGATTTCGGTCACCGGTTGGTACCGGTATTGTACCGTACGGTACCGGCACACTGTACGGTCCGGTACAAAAATTACATACCGACATTTTTTTTATTAGAAATAACTCCAAATCTCCATGCCGGGCAGTATACCGCCTGGTATGCATATAATACCGCCCGATTTGGGTGGTATGAACACGAAACAAGTGGCCTCAGTGCCGTTGGTTGGCCCAACAGTACTAAGGCCTCATACCGCCCATACCGGGTGGTATATGACAAAATACCACCATATACCGCCCTGTATACCCAATATACCCGATTTTTTCAAATACCGAATATATCGTATACCGGAAACCTAAAAATATGATAAATATCGGGCTTACCGTACCATTCCGGGCAAGATTTTAAACTATGGCGACCAGTCAGTCTTCGCCCAAGATAATTTGCAGAGCTCGTCCTAGACCCGGTTTTATATTTTCATGCGTCCATAGTCATATAATTGTTGTTTTACTTTACGCCTTCAATACCATATGGCCAACATGGTCTCTTGGGGGTGCGGATATGGAGCGTGAGGTTGGCACATGGACCAACGCATGCCCCGCGATGTTAAATCGAAAAGCCCAATTCGGGACGGATTCGGGATGATAGGCTTATCCCTTGCACGGGATGCAAGGGTGCCGCAAGGTTCTTCCGCACAAACTGGTAGCATCATGGTTGCAACACTGTGGTGCAGCAGCAGTATGGTCACTATAGTCCTGTTGCACTATGGTTTTCGGTACCTGGACCACGCTACCGGTGCCGGTATTTAATACCTTGCTCAAGCTTGAGAGGGAGTGTTAAGAACCTACTTGCAAAATATAGCATATGGTCATGAAATTGGTTGTAAATCTTTCTTATTCATCTACATATGCAAGGTAGAGGAGGCCTACCTATGAGGAGTTTCTTCCTTCCATCGTGACAACTATCAACAGAGCAAACATCTTATAGTCAACAAATCAATTATCATAACTCTTTGGCTGTTTTAGCCCAAAAAATATTGTGCTAAGGTCCTTTCTTGACTCAGCATTACAAATAATTTGATAAAAGAAGAGAGAAGAGAAAAAGAGAATATCTGTAACATTAGTTTTAAAAATTTTAAATGTATAGCATAATTTAGAAAATACATTAGATAATCATTTTTTATGAGATACTTGGTAAAACAATAAAAGCTTCAACTGAAATTTGCAAAATCATAAATTGATTCAGGTATTTGGCCAAATACCGAAATTACCCCTAATTTAGAAAAAATCCAACCGGTTCGAGAAGACCAGTTTGAGTTCTTTTTTTCTTGAACAAGACTTGCTCATTCCAATTCAGTAAATCAAGTTTTTATTCAATCCGATTTTTGTATGCTACTTTTGCTTGGTAAGTTTCTTTCCGATCGCCACGGGCATCGCACCCCCGTCAGCAACACAAAATTCATTGAGGCCACCATCCCTTCCGCGCTTGTTGTGCGCACGATTGACCTTCGTATCGCTCGCTAAGATGCTGTCATTGCTAATGATTGTTGTGGGTTTCCTTGTTCTGGATTGAAGAACTAGGGATTTCAATAAGGATGCAGGAGCTAGAATTGCTCTTTAATTGAATCTAGGTTTTTGGCACATGCACAGCGCTGAAATTAAAGAGGATGCGTATCTAGCCCATGATCTCGAGGCTGTGGAGGACCACGTCAGTGGACCGAAGCTCAAGCACACCAAGCACACTAGAGCCAACAAGGATGCAAACCATGGTTTGTACTTTGGATGTCGAAAATTTGTGCCTCATTTGCATGCTCACATGGCTCCACGGCCCAATGGTCGATGCCAAGCACCCATGAGGGCATGCCGGTGTATCGAGCATGGCCGGGGAGACCAACTCTATTGACGAAGGCTGGATCATGGAGACGAGGAAGAACCATTCGGTGTGAGTGACCTCCACCTCAATAGTGTCATCCATATTCAAAGTCCCACCGCCAGATATGAGCGAGTTGAGCTCCCTCAAGATCCTCTTACGATGCTCTTGCTCGTCGACAATGAAGCACCCTTGGCCCTCTGCTTGTGTTTGTGTTTGTGTTTGTCATCCTCACCAATGTAGTACCCGTCGTCCAGCTCATGATGTCCCGATGGCGGCATCCATCGACGAATGCCAAAAGATGTCGTAAGTCTAACTCTCCCTCGAAATGCTAAAAACTCAATCTAGTCTTCTTAATGAATCTATGAAAAACAGGGAAAAATCAATTCTTAGGTAGCTCCACCTCTACCTATATATAACATAAAATTTATTCATATGTATTTTTACATTTTTCCCTTGACACTCCCCTCAAGTTGGAGTGAAAATATCATACAATCCCAACTTGTTACGAATGTAGGATATTGTGGGGTCTCTCAATGATTTAGTTAGCATATTAGCCAACTGATTGTTAGAACTCACAAATGACATAACTATTCTGGTTGTCTTGGTAGCAACTTTATATTTGGATCCATGGGAGTATTTATAGGTTTAGCTGCTTCCTTTAGCATATCTAGCACATACTTCATTTGGGAAATATGGATGGCTCCCTCTGATCGAGCTACTTCAATGCCAAGAAAGTATTTTAAATCACCAAAATCTTTAGTTTGAAAATAATATTGTTGATGAGATTCGTCACTGTATTTCATGTGTGATTGATATAATCAACATAAACAATAAGAATAACTAGTTTCCCAGTAGAGGAAGTAGTAGATGAAGTAGCAGAGGAAATGCGAAAGAAGACCAAGTGATCTGAGGCACTCCTCACCATGCCAAACTGAGTGATAGCAGAGTTAAACTTGTCAAACCATGCACGTGGGGACTACTTTAGACCATATAGCGACTTCTTCATGTTGCATACTAAGGTAGACTCCCCCTAGCAACAAACCCTAGAGGTTGCTCCATATAGACCTCATCAAGATCACCATGCAAAAAGGCATTCGACCAAGCTAACGATGTAGTCCCCAACCATAAATTACTGCAAGAGTGAGGAGTAGACGAACACAAGCAATTTTAGCACTTGGGAGAAAGTGTCAAAGTATACACACCAAATTGCTAAGTGTATCCTTTTGCGACCAGACGGACCTTAAGTCGATCAATAAAGCCATCAAGCGCCGTCATGATAGTGAAAACCCACTTGCACCCAATAGTAGATTTCTCGATAGGAAGGGGAACAAGCTCTCATGTGCCATTAGCATGCAATGCAGTCATCTTATCAATTATGGCTTGACGCCATCCCGGATCAAATGCCCTTTCTGAGACATTCTAGGAATGGAAATAATGGTGCCCTCATGTGCAATAAAGGAGTATGAGTCGCCTCAACAATCTATTATGCAATCCCATTCTATTGAGGTGTATAAGGACATGAAGAGTGGTGGAGAAGACCATGAGTATAGAAGAAAGACCGAAAGGCATGAGAAAAATACTCTTTAACATTATCACTCCTCAACACACACGAATATAGAACCAAATTGAGTTTTTATTTCGGCATAAGATGTGGAAAATATATGAAAAAGTTTAGACATGTCATTCATTAGAAATAACCACGTGATACGAGAGTAGTCATCTATGAAAGAACAAAGTACCAAAAACCTAACTCGGAAGAAACACAACTAGGACCCCAAATATCGAAATAATGTTCGAGCACACTTATTCACACAATGTGGAAAAAAAGACTAGAAATACTTACCCAGTTCACAAGACTCATCTTCTTCAGGTCCTACAAGTGAGGATGCCCCAACCGGAGAAGAATCAACCACCAAAGTGGAGGAAGTGGTACGACCAGCTTATATGATACCAAAACTAATGTCCTATCTCAATCATCCTACAGGTCCAAGAATCCTAAATAACAATAGAATCAGAGCAATGTAGATGTCTAGTGAGTTACTAATAAAAAGTAGTCTCAATGAAAACTGGGGTATATAAAGCACATGGGTAAGTGGGAGAGATAGGTGGGTGAAACATGACCAATGCCTTTTACCGATGAGAACGACACAGATGAAGTGGGGGTAACTAAATTGGAAAACCAATTTAGAAAGGTTACGACATACGAACAGATGCTCGACAGTCTAAGATCTAAGGATGTGCATCAAACGTATGTGGATGTATGTGTCAAGTACGTAGTACCTGAGACGGGTTGTTTTGATTGAGAATATTGAGTAGACTAGCACAGAAGGAATCAAAAATACTCATATGATAACAGTGATCATAAACTATAGAGGCTAACTACCCAAAATACCCTCTGAAGGAGGTTGCTTAGGATATGCTAAACAGCGATGTAAGATAGGTGATAGGAGGCCATCGAGGTAACAATAGTTGAGGAGGAAATTTCAGATGATGACATTTATTATGGGCACTATTTACATTAGAAAATGAGCACTGCTTCAACACAAGATCCGCTGTAGCAAGGAGTTTCACATGCAATGAGGTAGCATCAATTCGCAAGTTTGTTGAGGTTGCCCTAGTAACAATCTGGAAATTAGTGAGACTTCAAATCTCGAGTAGAGAGCCCGACAGAAAAATTTAATGATGAAATCATGACGGCAGATCGTGGTAGTGCTTCTCTAATAAATACAAAGCCTGGTGAGTTTCTCTGGTGATCCAAAGTCCAAATAGCAAATATAGGCGGCGACCGAGAAGATGCGTGATAGGGCAAATGTAGGCAGAAGCATCACGTGGACACGCAAACGCGGGCACTAAATTAGGATTTAACTATATTTTTTTAGGTTATCGTGCTAACCGGTCAGGTCGTGTCAACCCAGGCCGGGACATCACCAGGTGAGCTGCCCCAAGGATTAACACCGCCCAAAATACCCCGATGCGACAGAGTTGCCAGATTTGCCGTTTCAAGTGGTAACGGCCCTTAGCATGCATGGTTGAAAGGGGCGATCCAAAATCTGTCTCAAGCACAAAACGATCCACAAATCACCGAAGAAACAAGCAAGGGCCATTGAGCACCAAAAAAACCTTTGCTAGCCGGAGAAAGGCCGAAAAAATTGCCCAAATCGATCCAACAATGATATGCAATAAGAGTTCAATGAAATTTAGAAGCAATAACAAGCAAATAGAGGCAAAAGGGAAAATTCGTCATTTTACCCAAACAATAATTCATCGACTACAACGGAGTCCATCCAACCCATAATAATATTATTTTATAATCTAAATCACTATTTAATTTAGTATAATATTATTTTATATATTTTTTAATTATTTATCAAAATAAATTAATAATTTTTAATTCCTATATAATACTAAAATATATAAAAAATCTACCAAACGATATCAAATCTAAAATCTAACACCGCCATCGCGTTCAACACACAAAAACCTACAACTTTGGTATTTGTCCCGTCTCCATTCGACGACCCTAAGTCACCCAAATAAATTATTTTTTAATACTTACTTAAATTATATAATTATTTCGTTTGTAATCACCTTTCCAAAATAACACAGCTTTGAAAGAAGTTCTTGATCGGGTAAAAGATATTTCTAATAGGGTAGATCTGGTAGGAGGTATTCCCGATTGATAGGAGGTATTCCCAATCGGGATAAAATGATGCCTAAATGGGTCAAAACTATCCTTAATCGAGTATTGCTTTCCAAGATCAAAAAAAATATTTCCCAAAATATCCATCTGACTCCCCAAAACAAGCACACCCTAAATCTCCCTAAGTCTTTAAGTTTGCAGGCTACAATTAAACTTTGTGGGCTTTTTGGTTGTAGCCCAACTTGCAGCCTCTAATTACATCTTGCAAAATGTAAATGATGTTATTACTCTAATTGCAGCTAACCAAACAAGAAAACTAAATTAATGCTGCAAATACAAATCGTGGAAACCTATTTGCAACCAACCAAACAGTACCATTGTAGTTTCTAGTGCTATTTGCACTAGAAGATAAATAGCTTCATTATCACCCACTTATTCCTAAGAGAATGTTGAATTTTAAAGGAACTTAAGCCATCAGATATTGCTTAGTTCAGAAAAAAAATAATTTGATATGATTGATTCTGATTAAGACAACTAAGGACAATAAATAAACCTTTGCCAGTAAGGGCATAACAGCAAATAAATTGACATGCTCAGAGAACATACCATGTATTCAATCATTCAAGGTGATGTTTCTGCAACAATGCAAAGGAGAATGAAGGAAAGTCATGATAGAAATTAATCAAATATGGTTCATTTGCTTTAGTGGATACAATAGGATAGAATAGGATATTAAATGATAGAGTATTGGATAAAAAACAATTAATCGAATGTACATCAGATATAATATCAATTTTATATTCTTCTAATCCTATTTTCTTCTAATTCATCCACTAAATAAAAAATGAATATAAATTCATTTTATCCAATGTGTTAAGTGATATAGTAATAGGTATTTGTGTATGGTAGTACATGTTAGCTTAGGTTATACATCTGGTGTAACATGTTCTATTCTAAGCCTATATATACGCATCTTTTCTCATTAGTAATATACATTTTGGGCTCTACTCAACATGGTATCAAATCTTAACGTTTTCTCCCCTCTCAAATTTGAGTCCTAGGTTTTTTCTTCTTTTCTCCCTGTTACTGCACCACCCGTCTCCTCCCTGCGCCGAGTCTCCTCGACTGTGATTTTTTTTCGGACGGGCGGCCACTCACGGTCGACTCTCCGCATCAGAGCCCTAGTTCTTTTTTCCACAAATATTTTCTATTTTTTTCGTTGTTCTGTGTCGACGCCTCGTACGACGTGCAGCATTGCTCTCCTGCTTTTTGTGTCATGGTTCTATGTTGCGCGTCTTCTCTTGCTTCCGTGAGGCGCAAACGATGAGGCGTCACAAGCCTCGTCTTCTTCAATTGTTGCCGCTTCTTCAATTGCTGACTCGGTCAACAAAATCTTTAACTGCAGCCACTATCTAGTCGCACACCTTCTGCACGCCTCCTTCAAATTGCTGGCGCGGTCAACAAGGATCTTCCTCTTTCCAGCGCCCGCATCTTCTTCACGTGAGACGGGAAGGGCACAGACGACGAGGCCCTCCCCATCCCTCTCTTCACGTGAGGGCAACACCTCCTGTTGAGGAGGCTTCCTTCCTCTGGCGGCTTCATCCCATGCCATTGTCTCATTCTCGAGCCGACTCTTCATGCGCCTTACCCATTCTTTTCTCCAGCCAACTCTTCACGCACCTTACGCGTTCTTTTCTCCAGTCGGCTCTTCACGCGTCTTACGCGTCCTTTTCTCCAGCCCGCTCTGCACGCGCCTTACGCATTCTTTTCTCGTGTACCGGATCTTGTTGCTTCTGCTGACAATCCTCTTCTCACCGGATCTCGCTGCTCCTCGCAGACATTTTTAGCCTTTAAGTATTTCTCTTTTAAACTCCTTTGTGACAAGCTGAACATTAGTTCTTTTGAACTCTAAATAGAGGATTGCAATTTGATTGAAACTAAGTTGCTCAACATCAACTTTCATCCAAAATCTAGAACTTCAAGTTGCTAGCTAGAGTGGACTAAACTAGTATTCAACCATCCCCAAGGGGATGTTTGTGTGATAATGTGAGGAAGTAAAACAAAAGGAAGCTCACAAAGAGGAGTAAAAATCAATCATTTGTATGCTAAATAGGTGAAAGCAATTCAGATGAAAGTGTTGCTCAAATTCGACTATCATCTGAATCTTAAGAGTTCATTTGAATACTGGACAAAACATGGAAATTCCATGTGGTGTATGCAATGGCCAGCATTGAAGAAAAGCTGAAAAACTATTTTCCTTCTACTACATTGAAGCAAAGTTAAATGCAATTGAAGATGGGAAATGACTCGTAATCATCCATTCAAATATTCATGATTGCATAAAACAATATGAACCTTAGCAAAGCTAACTTATGAACAGATAAAAAGATCACAAAGGGCTTGATATATATGCTCAATCATACCTTAGTTGATATATGATTCAACAAAGCTCTAATAATCCAAGGTAATGATCTCTGTCCAAGAAGTTGGACAATAGAAAACATATGAGGAATCCCAAAGAACTCAGAATACAGTGTCCTTAGACTTTGGTAGGCCAAATTCAAATCCTACAGAACAAAAAATATAATGTCACATGTCTGACATGGAAATTTTATGAATATAATTCTGAAATATATTGTTGTTTTGTTTACTGCACCTGAACAAAAAGCACAGATGCAAAACCAAGTTCATGATATAATTCAGATGGTTACAGAAATTTTCAAAAAAATGAAAGTAAATAATAGCTTAAACAGCTAATCATCTAACCATATTGACATATTAATAGCAGAAGGATCAATTGAAATGGAAAGGGGCTTTAGAAGTCTTGTGTGAAAGTCATGTTCCCCTCAGATTAGAAAGAAAAATTTAAAAGATTGTTGCAAGATTAGTATGCTTTATGGATCAAAATGTTGAGCAGTTAAGAAGCAATATATACAAAAGGTTCATGTAGCAAAAATGAGAATGCTCAAATCAACAAGTGGTACTATTAGAAAAAGGTAGAATAAAAATATCACTGTCCCTCAAGAATCCTGTGTAGCTCCAATTAGACAAAAATAAGACTTGAGAGAGAAAATAGATTGAGATGGTATGGGCATGTTTAAAGGAAACCTATAGATAACATAGTTAAATAATGTAAATTGATTATAACTAATGGGAGGAAGAAGAGTTGAGGAATATCTAATAAAAAGAATATAAATTGATTTAATTGCCCTTCATATAACTCAATGTGAGAAAATGATTCATGTAGTCGCCCCCAAATAGTTAGAAGTTTACATCTTGCTATTGTTGTAATAGCAGAACGATCAATTCATAAAAGGTAAAGCATAAGCTTAATGGACAATATAAGTAAAACAATATAAGTGTTGAATATTGTTGACTATATGAGCAATCAGTATGGATATCACACTAATCAAACTCTTTTTTTTTTTGTATGTTCCATTTATCTAACCCCTAATTGTTAGATGAGTTACATCAAACGAAAGAAGGGGACAATTATTACTCTTGAGATTTGAGAATATTATGGTAGAAATAATATTGTTGAGATAAATGTGGAGATTGGTACGGATATAAATAGGGGTTTGTTATTTTGTTTTTCTAGACTCTTGAAATTGCTCCTCATTTATAAACTGAGGTTAGATTAATGACAAGACTTTCTCTCTTTTATCATTTCACAATTACCAACTGAACCTGAGATAAATACAATTACAGGATACAAGTTGACAAAAAACATAAAAATAACAGGCAATAAATAGAGATGATAAATTTTCATTGTATCTTACTTGAGAACCACAATACAAGTAGGACTTTCCACTAGGGATAGTTGCTTTCTCTGTAGCTTGACGTGTTCCTTTTGAAGAACGAACGAATCGTCGGGTGGTGTTACAGATAATATAGTTGGGCAAAAAGTCATTATGCATCTCAGCCCAAATCTGGTAAAAGAATAATTGGTTATAGACCAGAAGAAATTAATATAATGATGTTAGGGTAACTAATATGTTAGTCCTCTATATTATGCTCAAACACTAGAAGGAACAGAAGAAGTAAAACCAAGAAAGAAAACAAAATAACAACAGTTTAAGTTTGAGAAAATAAACAAGCGAAAAGAATCCCACCTAAAAGGCAAGCTAAATAGTGCAATGTTCTGCTCATATCCAGATATAATAATTCATAAGAAATTAGAATTAACATGGCCATCAAAAAGATTATCCAAAACTGGAAATGAAACAGACATCTAATTACTTCACCAACTTCTAGGATAGAAATGAATTATCATATTATAGTTGAAACAAGGTATAAAAAATCATACCATACCGCCCGGTATGGGCGGTATGTACCGAAATTCACATTCCCAATATTCGGTACACTCGCTACTAGTCGGTACCGAGTGTACTAATAAATACCGGTCGGCCATATACCACCCATACCGGGCGGTACCGCCCTGTATAGTACAATATGGTGCACTGTGTACCACACAGCTACAGTACACTATGGTGCATAGTGCACCATACTGCATGGTGCAGCTGCACCTACCGATACCAAAAATAGTACCTGACACATGGTTTAATATCTCGGTACCAGTACCGATTTTAGTCAATGGCCGGTACCGGTATATACCGGTACCGTACCAACACACAGTACGAACAAGTATGAAAATGCATATCGATCGGTTTTGGGGGGGGGGGGGGTTAGATATAACTTCAATAATACATAATTGATGAATAAATGTTTAAAATCAATACTCAAATGTCAAATACATGAATACAATGTTTAAAAGTCATTTGGTACTGTATTATGGTTTTTCACATATACAAGAGAATCATTATATTATAATTAATATAGGGCGACACAGGCCCACAAACCAAAGGGTCTAAAAAATCTCCGGGGGCTCCACCCCCACACCCCTGGCAAGGGGGGTTGCCCCCTTGACCCCCCCGATAACCGACTAGCGCGACCGCCGAAGACTCTGCGTAGCGCAACATAAGATGTAGTGCACCATCGACTGAGATGATGAATACCATGTGTTGGTACGGTCTTGTGTTGCGCTACGCAGAGTCTTCGGCAGTCCCGCTAGCCGGTTATCAGGTGGGGATCAAGGGGGCAGCCCCCTTGCCAGGGGTGTGGGGGCGGAGCCCCCGGAGATTTTTTAGACCCTTTGGGTTGTGGGCCTGTGTCGCCCTATATTAATTCTAATGTAATGATTCTCTTGTATCTGTGAAAAACCCTAATACAATATCCAACAGTACCCAATTAAGGCTTTATATAGCCCCCAAAACAAGTCGAACCCGGACCCAAATGGCTATAGAGTCGTTTGGGGTTACTGTTCATCATACCGGACGGTATGAAGCTAAACCAAGTGGCCGACAGCCTGACAGGTCCGGCGCATACTGTACCGTACTGGGCGAGATTTTAAACCATGACCTGACCAAACCGTGTGTCGGTACGATCCGCTGCCGGTACGTACCGGTACTTGTCAAACACCAGTACCAGTACCGGTATTTAAAATTGAGTTGAAATGTGGAGGAATGAGTTCAAGATAGCTGTTGAAAAACCATAGTCGTACTATAGAAATTTAAAAAAGAATGAGTTCATCCTGGACGTTGTTGTAAAGTGAAACTCTAAATCATAATATTGAAGAAAAAAAGGATTTTTTGTGAAATGAAACCTAAAGTAAATGAGCATCATACCTGTGAAGAGAGATAGCTAGAGAAGGAAACAAGAGAAATATTTTCTTGCATCTCATTCAACATCATAGTAAATGAATCTAATTCAAGATCTTCAGAGAGCAATTGATGTGTAAGCTTCAAGATATCCAACATCTTTTGTAATTCCTGTAAGCAACAAATAATTAGGTCCAGACCAGTATAAGCATTCTAAGAATTTGAAATTAGTGAAATAACTTACAACAACTGCACAAAGATCCTGGCTCTCAAAAAGATCAAAGAGAAAATCAATATCCTACCCAAGACCTAAACATATGAATGTCCATCATATAATGAATCAAAGAACTCAATATCTCATTTGAAAAAAAAAACACTTAGAAGTGCAGATACTTTTAATAAATAAATATACCTGTATCCACCTCAACTTGAATATTTCATTGAATCTCATAGGTTTAGTTGAATAATTGTTTGCATCATCACATGCAGCAAGGAAAGAATGATCAAGCAATGAACTGCACAGAGATATGGCAAATGACTAAAGATTAACAAACCATTGGTTAACAATGTGACATCATGTTGTAGGAAGGAGTAAGTACCTTGCGGCGAAGCTTTTATAATATGAAAAGATAATCTCATGAAGCTTGTAAACAAGCTGATCAAAGCAAAGGTCGACCTAAAAGTAGACATCAAAATAAAAGAAAATTAATAGTTTGAGTTGCAAGCAGCACATTGAAAACAAAGATGTAGATTAAATGTTTTTATGAGGTTTAAATAAGAAGCAGTGAATTCATATTATATACTCATAAAAATAAAAATAAACTATAAATTTGAAAATGCCAGGACATAAATTGACATTTTCAAACATACTAGTTGACATGACAGTGCACCTAATAAACTGAAGAAACCAGTTCAATAAATCAATATGCAAAATACAAGCAATATGATGGTTAATATGTGATAGTAATCTCTTCTTTCCCAAATTTAGATGAGGCTTAACCACGGATAATACTTTATAACTTGTTTTAGTTAACTGTAACATATTTCCTTAATGTAGAAATCAAGGCTTTGGCCCATGTTACAACAGAAACTTATTAGGTCATTTACTGAAACCTATGTCAACTCTGATGAAGGATTAATTGGGTAACACATATCACACATTCAAATTCTGTACATCATTGTTAAGGGAAAAATAAATTGCCAAAAAGCCTTCAAACAAAGTCGGAACTGGCAAGGGGAGCAGGACCACCATGGATGGTGAAAGTGGGCTCACGAGCCTCTCCAATCAGCATCCCTTGGATGTTTGGAATCGTGTAGACCCTAGACATAAAATATGAGAGATTGTGATAGCAAATTATGCACATACCCAAAATGAATAGTGCTTTAGGTTGATATATAAGACTTGATGGGCTAACTACAATAATTTGCACCGAAGAAACTTACCAAATGGTTAAACGCATGACATATCCAAATTACTGCGTCAATCAGATTGGGCAACTTCCTACATTGGCCAGTTATCATAGCAAGCAAAGCAGTTATACAGAAATATCAGATGCTTCGCAAACTACAAATATTAGGTAAAACTAGTAAGAAACTTAAGCTTTTAGAAGTTCAATCTCAATTGATTTGATAAAATTTATGAAAAACAAATTATCAGTTTTTAACTTATCATAGAATTTATAAAGCTAGGCTACACTAGGTATGCATGTACAAAATACAACTTAATGGTTATGTAAATCAATTGCTCATGAAAACAAGTGATAACATCTACATAGTTGATGAATTAAAATACATGTTAATATCACCAATAAGCTATCATGTTGAGCACATGGTTCTAGAAAAAAATGATGAGCATTGAACAGTGCCAAAAATGCATGCATTTTACACATACCTTTGCTTCAATTTCATCATAGAGAAATCGTTGCTTCAGCACAGTCAATGCATGTTGAGCAGAATCATTATAGATATCAAATGGCATCAGAATGCTTTCAAAAAGTCCAGCATCTTGAGAATCAATTACATGATCCACAAGCATCCAAGGAAGAGAATACTCAATTGGAAACTACAAAATAAGTCATTGTGTTAAACAAACTTCAATGAAACTCTGGAGAATTACTACATCAGAATATATATTTAAGTAGGGACCTAAAAAGCAACTAAACTCAATTGGTGAAAGCACATTCTTTGAGAAGTACATATGGGTTAAATAGAAATTTTGCATACAAAATAAGACCGATAAAGAGGCTAGTGGAAACCAATGGGTTAAATAGCTAACACATGTTAGTTTGTAATTTTACTTGAATTACACGAGAAGATTCCAAATAAAATTCCCTAAACCACAAGAACCCAAGGTCTGTCAATGTACAAATAGTTGCTGCAATAACCACATATTAGCAGATAAGTTACTCTAAAACTCAAATACTTGCAAGAAGTTATTATCCATCCTTCTATGTTGCTTAGAAAATAACAATATTAGAACCAAAATACTTCATAACTACATGTAAAAAGTTTATTCACCAATACCATAAGAAGCCACTAACCAACATGTTCTTCATTCACAAGTTAAAACTGTCTATAAAAAGTAAATTAATTGATACGAATGCACCTTTACACGGAATAAAAAGATAGAAACTAAATTATAAATCTAGAAATGCATCTCATATTACATACAAAATATAAGCACATATGCATTTGTAGGATATTTAAGATCTGATTGTAAGTGCAGCTATACTAATAGACGATATCAGGTTAAACAAATTTTATTTTAAAAATATTTTTTTAGCACAGTACAATAGCTTTTGATGATTTAGTAATATAGAGAAAGGAATAGAGATGTAGTTTATATAGGCGAGCACCCGAGCGCCTGGTCACAACACTATAAAGAACTACATTCAAACTTTGTTATCAATCTCTTCATAGTTCATAATATGTGAGCAAGCCCACCTAAAGCTTGAACCGGGCATTCCCACAAAGATCAAGCTCAAGATGATCCCATCAGTCAATAAGCAAACTAGGCCTCCTTGCCAGTACAGAGCTTAGACCTCCTGCAAATGGAAATTTTACAGAACCAGACATAAAATTGACTTTGTGCCCTAATACAAGCCCAGGATCCTTAGGATTGTATCAGGGTATCTCTAAGTTCCTAACATCAGTTAATACAAATTGTCAAATTTGTGAACCGGATTCCACTTAGAAAGGGGCATCAATTGATGCTGCCAAGCATCGCTAAAAAGATAGCACGAAGACACAAAGACAATGAATGTATTTCGAATGCATTCCACTAGCCTGACATAATATTGAGCAAAAATGGGTCAAACATGGATTCTTAACTCTACTAAGGGCAAGACTCCAAGGTCCACTACTTCATTACATCACACAAAGCATAAACTGACTTAAACAACAAGATCCTAAATATTCAAATTTAATACACCATTTTGAATATCTTGTAATAAAAACCCAATGGTCAACCTTTATTTAGATTGAATTAGAGTTTTTGAGGGCTTAGTAAAGATTGTATTATGCTAATATCATCCTATGGACCAAGTGTAGTAGCTCTTTATTCCAGGATTTGCGCTCATGTTATAAGGTTTGGACTTTGAAGTATGGGTTCCAATACCTGTATCACTCCTATACAGGACGGTGTGTCACATGTCCTTGGTGGTATCCAAAAAATATCTAAAAAAGAATAAAGCCCAATACATGAAGTTCACTGTAATATTGGCCCATTATTGGAACCATAGGTACTGCTCATAGCCCCATACATTGGGTAGTATTCAAAGTATACATCAAAACATGCATAATATGAGTTACATGTTCTAGTTGTGGTATGATTTGATTGGACCTATTTTATTTAGAAAAATAATATATAATTCAGACTTTCTTCTTTCCACGCACTACAGTAACTCGAAAAGCGCGCAGCAAAAAAACCTTCAGTACTCATGAAGTATCATTGACCAAAACTTGTTTTTGATCCTTCACCAAAACTTTGATGCCATATTTAATTAGAATCTAGAAAAGTCCTGGGTTGCACTAAAATATTGGGTTTGTGTTAGATTTGATTGGGTGACCAACTTCTCCAAAAACTCAAGTCAATAGAAAAAAAGCCAACAATAGATTTATATTCTTAACATTCCCCTCACGTGCGGGAAAGCAAACTTGTTTTGTTTATTTTTCTCCCAGTTTTCTTCAAAAACAACCCTACAGTTTAGATTATTTTTCTCCCAATTTTTTTGTTTATTTCTTTTTTCTTGCGCCGCCGAGCTAGCGGTTTTCTCCTGCGCCCGTCCTGTTCCTCCCATGCCTGTGAAAAGGAGCGATCGACAAGGCAGAGGTTTCTCTCTTCATGCACAAATGATGAGGTGTGTCGTGGTATCCTGTGCCGCCTTCCTCAACACAAACAGCACGCGCGATTGATGAGACGAGTCACGTGTTGTTCCACGCTTTCGTCTCTGGGTGCGATCGATGAGGCTTCCCTGCGCCGAGTCTTCCCTTCGTGCGCTATTCTCTCACGACGCTGCTCCTTCACGGCGCCATCTCCCGAGCTGAGCTTCCCTGTGCCAACTCTTCCTTCCGCGCGTTGCTCTCTCACGGCGCTGCTCCTTCACGGCACCATCTCCCAAGTTGTCCCAAGATGTCTTCTCAAGCGGCTCCTCGAGCCTCCTCCAAGACAACAACCTCTTGCACTATCGGGCTGCCTGCGTCGTGTTCCATCAATTCAAAAGATTTTTTTCAAACTCAATTGTGGATCCCAAAACTACAACCTTTGGTACTTCTATTAAACTTAATGGCACAAATTATATCCTTTGGTGTCATGCTTTTCATGTTTTTTGTGGTTCCAAAAAAACTAGACACCTTGATGATGATTCTCCTGATACGGCCGATATTGAAAACTATTCTGACCGGGAGACAAACAATTGTGTTGTTCTCTCATGGATGAGCTCAATAGTCTGGAATGGCAGATTGCCTCAACTTTTATTTTCCTTGACACCGCCAAAAGCATGTGGGATTCTCTCAAAAGAACCTACTCTCAAGATGCAAACATCTCGAGGATTTACTCCTTGTATTCTAACATATTTAATACCATCCCTTCACAAGTAATGTATCTATGCGAAGGAAGCAAAGAGAGGAATTTCTCGTGGCAAGGTTTCTATACGCCCTACCACCGTCTCTCCATCATGTCAAGTCCCAACTAATGGAATGATACTATTTCTTATCTCAGAAGTGCAATCGTGGTCCCGTCTCCTTCCCAACGGGAGATAACTCAGCGCTCATTGCCGGAGGTACAGGCCACCGGGGTCGTGGTGGTGGCAGAATTGGAGGAACGGGGAGAGGCAAAAATTCCTGTCCTCCTGTATACATTGTGGAAGAACTAATCATTCACATGACATGTGCTGGCAAAAGTTTGGGAGACCCCCTCATGCCGATATCTCTACACAAGCACCCTCCAGTAATACCGATAAAAAAGAAGAAGATGAGACTATCAGTGTCTCCAAATCTGAATATGAAAAGTTCATAAAGGTAGTCACCTCCTCAGCTATGGCTTCCTCCTCTAGGACTGAAGCTATTGCTTCTTTTGGTATGTCTTGAATTTTTGACTCAGGTGCTTCCAATCATATGTTAAGAATCTTTTCTCTAACTATAACACTAAGTCTAAACCATCACATGTCTGCTTTGTGCTTTTGTAAAACTTTGTGCTTCCCATGGTATTCTTCATTAGACCTCATGTCCTTACACATCTCAGCAGAACGATGTTGAGAACGCAAAAATCGCCATCTTCTGGATGTGGCAAGGACACTTATGTTTCACATGAATATTTCTCGATATCTCTGGGGCATGCTATTCTCACTACTGCATATATTATTAATCGTGTTTCCTCTTGGGTTCTAGGGAATAGGTCACCCTTTCTTCGTCCTGTTTCCCAAACAACCTCCATTTAAAATTTCACCAAAAACCTTCGATTGTATATGCTTTGTACATAGTCTTGGTCCCGATTATGGCAAATTGTTCCCTAGAGCTGTGAAGTGTGTCTTCATTGGATACTCTCGCACTCAAAAAGGATACTGTTGTTATTACCCAATTTCCAAAAAACACTACCGCTGCTGACGTTTCTTTCTTTGAAGATATTCCCTACTTCACCTCTATGTTGAGTCCTAGAACTCCTATCCAGGAATCACCGCCTCTTCCTCCACCTCTTCCTTCTATTACCAATCCTCCCTTGTTGGTCTATCAAAGGAGACATAAAGATACAGGGGAACGAACTCTCCAGACAGGGATACCCTGCTAGCTCCGACTCACTCTCAAGATCCTTCGTCCGATGTTGAACTTCCCATTGCGTTACGAAAAGGTAAATGAAGTTGTACTGCTTATCCCATTAGCAATCATTTATCTCTTTCTCAGTCTCACCCTCGTTTCGCTAGTTTGCTGTCTCCTTATCTTCAATTTCCATTCCCAAGACATACTAGGATGCACTGCTTGGTCCTAAGTGGAAGAGTGCCATGGATGAGGAGATGGATACTCTCATATCCAGATGAACTTGGGAACTCGTTCCACCACCCCTTGGCTCAAAATCTATCGCATGTAAGTGGGTGTTCAGTTTCAAATATCTTCCGGATGGATCCTTTGAATGGTACAAGGCAAACAAGGTTGCAAAAAGTTTTACACAACAATTTGGAGTGAACTACTTCGAGACTTTTTCTCTTGTGGCTCGGTTCAACTCTGTGAGGATTCTCATCTCTCTTACCATAAATTTGGGTTGGTGCATGCATCAAATGGATGTTAAGAATGTCTTTCTTTGTGGGGACTTAACTGAGACAGTCTTTATGGAGCAACCTCTTGGGTAATATACTCAGGGGAGAATCTAGTGTCATCTAAAGAAAGCAATATATGACCTAAAACAAAGTCCCCAGGCATGGTTTGACAAACTAAGCAAAATTGCTTCTACTATTGGGCTAAAAGAATGCAAATCTGATCCTCGATTTTTATGAAAAAGATATCTGTTCAATGTATTGTTCTTGCAGTCTATGTGGATGACATCTGATGAAATTGACACGGTTAAAGCTCACCTGAAGAATCATTTTGTGACTAAGGATTTGGGTCGTCCGAGTTAATCCCTTGGCAAGTTTGCCTATAAAGAGAAAGGGATAGTTCTTTCGCAGAGGAAATATGTTATGGATCTTCTGAGTGAGGTAGGCATACTCGGATGCAAACCAACCAGTATACCAGTTGATACAGGTGCCACACTTGAGCCTGAGGGTGACAGACTTCGAGGACCTTACTAGATTTCGAAAGGTGATTGGTCACTCGACCTGACATCTCCTATGTAATTGGTGTTGTTAGTCACTTCATGCATCAACCAAAATATTTTCATTGGAATGCTCTATTAAAAATCCTAGAAAAGGCCGGTGGCTGAGAAAAAATGGACATATAAAAAGGAGGGGTACTTTGATGCAGATTATGTCGAGTCCATTTGTGATAGAAGATCCACCTCTAGGTATTGCACTTATGTAGAAGGAAACTTGGTCACTTGGAGAACTAAGAAGCAGAATGTGGTAGGTCGCTCAAGTGTCGAAGTTGAGTATAGGGTCATGGCTCATACCACATGTGACCTAATGTGGGTCAAAAGCCTATGGGGGGAACTAGGGTTCTCTTATGATATGGTCATGCACTGTGATAACCAGTCCGCCATTCATATTGCCAACAACCATGTCTTTGCACGAAAGGACAAAACATATTGAAGTCGACTGTCATTTTAATCGAGATGTCGTTCTTTCCAAGAAAATTATCACACCACATATCTTCTCTCAAGACCAAATTGCTGACATTTTCACTAAAGCTCTCAACACAACTCGGTTCAAATTATTATGTGACAAGCTTGACATGATTGACATCTATGCTTCAACTTGAGGAGTGTCAAGATATTAATTTATTGTATTTATTTATTGTTGGTATTGGATAACTTATGATGTCTCTCTAGTATAGCATATCTTGTTCTAGGCTTCTTATATATAGGCCTTTTTTCTTATTAATGATATACAATTCTAGGGCTCAACAAATACCATATTATATTTGATTGGGCGACCAACCTTTCTGAAAGCATAAGCTCTTAGGAAATGATCCAATATATACATTTATATTCTTAACAATTTGTTTGTCCTTAAAATAACGTGGTCCTAGTCAAAGCATTGGCAAGACAAATGGTAATCAATTTTGGATTAAATTGGACATAAATATCATGATTAGAAACTTCCTCAGGTTGAAATGATATAAAAAGGTAAAATTTCCCAACAAAAATATCACCTTAGAATTGTTTAAAAAATAAGTATACATATTCATGAACAGAATACGAAAAAATAAGCAGAAAAGAGTAAATTTTCAATTGCATCAACGGTCTCACAATAGATAGAAAAATAGCACCTTTGTAATCAATAATATGGAGAAAAAAGCTGAGCTTGTAGAAGAACGTTTCCAACTGCTTGAGATCTTCAACTGAGATCCCTGAACCACTATTACCACATAAACCTCCTGGCTTTCTTAAATTGCCACCAGACACAAGCTCAGAGATCAAAAATTGCAACCAATGTACCTACACAAAGAGAACAAAAATATGTGTTAATCATGTAAATTTTAACATAGAGAGAAGTCACCATATGTAAACCAACAGACATCAAGAAAAATGTTAATATTAAAGACAAATGATAAAGCAATAAACTCATGCAATTATTGCATAAGTCCTTATCTCAAAATACACAGATATTTTCTTATATGACAAAACTGCAATAAAATTTAGAATAGTTCGCAAAAATACAATATAAGAGAAAAATAACAAGCAGTGATGTCCCAACTAGAAGATAACAGAAAAATGCAATAAAATTTCAAGCTATGTCCATGTTTTAAATAAAAAATTATTGAGAAAAATATGATCGACTTGTCTTTTACAATTATCAAATCTCAACTAAACAGGTCATTGGCACAATAAATCATAGTAGGATACTATTGACCATGGTTCCAAATACCGTACCATACCGCCCGATACGGTTGGTATTTATCGAATTTTTGAAAAATCGGTATACGAGATACCCAGTATTGGGCGATACCGAGTATCTCGGTAAATACCACCCATACCGGGCGGTATTGCCTGGTATGACGTAACAGCTCTTAAAAAGAGCCACTGCTACAGTGGCATATAGCCATTTGGGGCCAGATTTAAAATATTGTATTCATGTATTTGACATTTGAATCTTAAATTTAAGTATTTCTTGATCAATTATGTGTTATTGGAGTTATTTTTAACAGCAAAAACAAAAAAAAACAAAAAAAACAAAATTTGGCTGGTATGCTTTTTTCGTACTGGCCTGTACCGTGTGTCGGTATGGTACGGTACCGGTACATACCGATATCGGTCGCTGACCGAGATCGGTACCGGTACCGATATTTTAAACCATGCTGTTGACCATCCAAGAGATTAAGTTGTTTAGGATGCAAGCCAACTCCAATATTTGTAACTCTAGTCCTTAATCTGTTAGGGCTGCAGGTTCCAGGACTAGTCTTTAGCTCATCTCTAACATTAGCACACATGAAATTTTTCCAAAGTTCTCATTCTTTCATAAGAGTTGTTTTCTTTTTAAAGGCATCAGTAATTCTGCATCTTCTGGTTATGGAACAATTCACTCATTCAACTATGCAGTGTTGCCTATCTCAGTTAGACAAACTTGAGTCATGATCCACTTCTCCACATTACTTGCTCTAGTACAAGGCCTGAAAACCATGATTCTTTTAGAACCTAGCACATAGTCAAACCACAAATTGACATTCATTTAAACAAACTTGAGTCAAGATCCACATTATCCACACTACTTGTTTCAGTGCAAGAGCCTGCAACCCATGATTCTTTTAGAACCTTGCACTTGTTCAAACCACAAATTGATCTTTTCTCAATCATACTTTTCTCAAGATTAATTGGTACTGATGCCATTTTATGATTTCTTTCCAATACCAAGTTGGAAGGCAAAATACGCAAGAGTTGGCTACCATTATAGCCCAAAAGGTTAAGCTGTTTCGATAGTTGGCAAACTCAAATGCAGCACTACTCAGATATGTTAGGCATGTACATTAATCTTCAGACTATCTCACACTAAATTTTCCCAATAGAAGATGGATCTCATTCGCTGGCAATCGGGAAATGGTTACTCGATTCACCAAGTCCCATTTTTGCTGGGCAATGAAAAGTCCCAGACTTGTGGAGCACACGAGCGTCGTTGAGCAACGCTCGCGTGAGGGAACCCGGGAAATGGTTACTTCATTCGCCAAGTCCCGTTCTTGCTGGGCAATGAAGAGTCCCAGACTTGTAGAGCACACGAGCGTCATTGAGCAACGCTCGCATGAGGGAACCCGGAAAATGGTTACTCCATTCGCCAAGTCTCATTCTTGTTGGGTAATGAAGAGTCCCAGACTTGTGGAGCACACGAGCGTCGTTGAGCAACGCTCGCATGAGGGAACCCGGGAAATGGTTACTCCATTCGCCAAGTCCCATTCTTTCTGGGCAATGGAAGGTCCCAGACTTGTAGAGCCAACGAGCATAGCTCCGTGGCCGCGCCACACTAGAGCATCGCCCGCACCGTCGCTTTGAGCCGATACACTGCTTGCTCACTCGCCCCCGCAGGAGTCATGGCACCCACCACCGAGCCTATCTCAACGAGCTTCAAGTCTTACGGATCACTGCTTGCTTACTTGCCCCCCCCCCCCCCCCCGCAGAGGTCATGGCGCCCATCACCGAGCCCATTTCAACGAGCTTCAAGTCTTACGCTGCTGTCCGCACAAACCTTGCGCCTTATAGGCCATCATGCCATGCGCACCAACCTTGCGACTTAGGGGACAACGCCCTGCGCACAATCCTTGCGACTAAGGGGACAACGCCCTGCGCACCTTGCGACTTACGGGACTACACCCCAGCACTATCCTTGCAACTTACAAGAGAGTCTGCTTTGCACACAATGTGTGTCTTACGAGAGAGTCTGCTTCGCGTAAAGGACTTGGTAACTCATGAGCTATCGGCTCTGCGGTGTGTCTTAGGGGCTAACGCCCTATGCACCATCCTCGCGTCTTATGAGAGAGTCTACTTTGCGCACAATGTGCATCTTGCAAGAGATCTACTCTGCGCGAGACTTTGCGTCTTACAGGGGACCATCAACCTTGCGCAAATGACTTTGCGTCTTATGGGCCCATCCGCCCTGCGCATAAGTCTTAATCTTCACCTCCATCAATGTATGCATGCCTCCCCGAATACAATAGTCTGAATGTTCATTGACTGGGTTCACTGCATTAGCAACTCGCGCGCCACAAACGGAATGCACGTCGACTATGTCCGCATCGAGGGCCTTCTCAGTTGGGGCATGCAATTCTCGTTCTGCGGGTGAACGACTTTGCGTCTTAGGGGCCTATCTGCGCTGCGCAAAAGTCACCGTCTTCGCATTAATAAATGTATGCTTGCCTCCTTTAATACAATAGTCAGAAAGTTCATCGATTGGTTCACTGCCACAACAACTCAAGCACCATAGACGGAATGCACGTCGACAATGTCTGCATCGAGGGCTTTATCAGTTGGACGTTCGCAATTCTCACTCTGCTTGCAAATGACTTTGCGTCTTAGGGGCCAATCCACCCTGTGCAAAATTCACCATCTTTGAATCAATCATATGAATGCTTGCCTCCCCGAACACAATAGTCGAAAGGTCCTCTACTGGGTTCATTGCATCGGCAACTCGAGCACCATAGACGGAATGTGCGTCGGCTATGTTTGCATCGAGAGCTTTCTCAATTGGAGGCTCGCAAACCTGGCTCTGATACCAATCATCACGGGCCAATTGTTTTGGTGTGGAAGAACCCGTGCGGCACCCTTGCATCGCATGCAAGGGATAAGCCTTGATATGAAATCCGTCCCGATTGGGCTTCCCGACTTAACATCACGGGGCATATGTCAGACCACGTGCCAACCTCGCATTCCATGTTCGTGCCTTCAAATGACCATGTTGGACGAATGATATTGAAGGCATAAAGTAAAATACAACATTTACAGGACTATGAACACAAGAAAATGCAAAAACAGATGTAGGGTGAGTTTCGCAATTGCCTTGGGCGAATTCGACATGTCGCATGCCCATGTGGGCCGCTTGTTTGTTTCCACGCAATGCAACCGCTTTTGTAAGCCAACACTCCCCTACACTATACATGGGACCTCTAACCCCCAAGTGCCACCCCCAAGGTTCCGCAAAGCACGAGGAGCATGACAAAATTTTGGTCACCCGACATGGTGATTTTCCATGGCCACGGCCATGACCAATTCACACAATTTGTTCCGCTTAGCCATAATGCACGCACCAAGTGTCGAACGACCTCGAAATGCATACAACTCATACCATGGGCCCATGGGGATCGCACAAAGGGATTTTACATGAATGGGCAAGAATAAAATGTAAGTTTACATACACATGAATACATATTTACAAACATGTAGGGAATCTTCCGTCATGGTTCGACGTTGCACGGGGCATCAGAAAATTCCCTAACAGTCCGGTATGGGTGGTACGTACTGGAAATTTAAATTTATGGTATTCGGTACACCCTATACCGAGTACCGGGTGTACCAATGAATATCGAGCATACCACCCGGTATTTTATAATACCGCCCATACCGGGCAGTATCATACCCGATACTAGGCGGTACCACCCGATATGGTCAGCACCATACCGGTGCAAGTATGACCCAGTGCAGTATGGTCATACTGCACCAGTATGGGTGTTGTGTGCTCTACACCAGTATAGTGCTAAGGATCTTGGCGCCTTGAGGCGCATAACGCCTCGTGACAACACTTACTTTTTGTGGAAAGTTCTAATTCGCATGAATTAACTTTCCACATATGTTTCTCGAGAAGTACTAAAAATGTGTTTTGTTGACAAGAAATTAATTGGTAGGAAGTGTAACTTCCCACCCGAAACATGTTTGGTTGATTACTTCCTTGGAAGTATACATCAAATGACCAATATACTCTTCTTATAAATTAATATTTTAAACTTTATATATTAGTATATATAGAAAAATTAAATTTTATTTGTAAATTAATATTTTAACATATATATATGTAAATATAGTATAAATTTTTCATATATAACTAATATAATATATAATTTATTATATAGGAAAAATTAATTTTTATTTGTTGTTAATATAAAAAATTACATATTTTACTCAAAAATAAATAAGTCAAGAATTCTTGGATTATCTAATGTCATAATGTTGACAATATAAATTATAAATTTAGCATTAAATGCAAATGTGAGGATAAAATTGTCTTTTAATTCCAAATACAATGGAGGAACTGCAACCTACCTAGGTCCCCCTAGGTAAGTTTGCATTTTGCATAAAGTTACACTTCCTTAGAAAGTTGTACTTCTTTTTCAAAAAGTGTGTCAACCAAATAAAACCAAAAAATACAACTTAATGGGAAGTAAAACTTCTTGTAGAAAGTTGTATCAACCAAATAACACCTTAGTTTTCTATTCTGTCTTTTTTATTTTGCCCCTCCCCTCTTTGTTGCCTTCTGAGGCTAGCAAATCATCTATCACCACCCCAGGTTGATTTGGACCAATTGAAATTGAAATTGATCCATTCGTATGTAACTCATCAGAAAGATTCATGTTGAAATTGGTCCAATTGTATGTAACTCATCATAATGGTTCATGAGGCAACTATTGCCTTGAAAAGAACTTTTCACAACCTTGTTTAGATAACAAACAAAAAGATGTTCTTTTGTTAACACTGGAGCAAATCAATTATACAATTCAATGGTCTTTGCCAAATAACAGACTAATACAATAGGTTCCTACGGCTAAGGCTGCAAGTCTTGCACCTATCGCCTTCCCCAATGTCATTGTTGTCTTTTGTCAAGTATTCCACTTTACTTCTTCTCCTGTATTCTACTTTGTCAAGTATTTAACACTCTTGCCCATGCTTGAGCTCAACGTCATTCTCTGCATGGATTGGCTGGCGGAGCTCAACGTGAACCCGGTTTGCTGCAATTCACCTTTCAAGGAGAAGGAAGGTGCGAGCAGATTGGGGTCATCTCAACCCTTAAAGCTCGTAAACTGCTTCAGGGCGACTGCCAGTCCTTCCTGGCCTTTGTATCCATGGCCGAGGAAGAAGGGGGGCGACAAGGGATGTCAGTGGAACTCAGGTCGTCTGTGAGTTCCCGATGTGTTTCCCGAGGAGTTGTCCAGATTGTCGCCCAGAAGAGAGATTGATTTCTGCATTGATCTGCAGCCAGGGGGTGAAGTCGATCTCTATTCCGCCCTATAGGATGGCGCCGGCCGAACTCAGGGAGTTAAAGGTGCAGTTGCAAAAAATGCTAGACCTGGGCTTCATCCGGCCGAGCGTGTCACCATGGGGTGCTCCGATGCTTTTCGTGAAGAAGAAGGATGGGTCTATGCGCATGTGCATCGACCATCGGCAACTGAATAAAGTGACAATCAAGAATCGTTACCCATTGCCGAGGATAGACAATTTGGTTGACCAGCTGCAGGGGGCACGATGGTTTTCTAAGATAGACTTGAGGTTAGGATATCATCAGCTGAGAATTCGGGACTGCGATGTGCCTAAGACCGCCTTCAGGACTCGCTATGGTCACTACGAGTTTCTAGTGATATCCTTTGGTCTAACCAATGCACCTGCTGCTTTCATGGATCTGATGAACCGGGTATTCAAGGAGTACCTAGACAGTTTTGTGATCGTCTTCATTGACGACATCTTGGTATACTCCAAGAGTGAGGAGGAGCACTCAGAACACTTGAGGATGGTCCTGGAAACCCTCAGAGAACACCGGTTGTTCGCTAAATTTTCCAAATGTGAATTCTGGTTAGAAAGTGTAGGGTTCCTGGGCCATGTAGTGTCCAAGGAAGGGATAAGGGTGGATCCCTCAAAGGTGGAGGCTGTGCAGAACTGGAGACGGCCAACCAGCGTGTCTGAGATCCGCAGCTTTCTTGGGTTGGTCGGGTACTTACCGGATGTCTGAGATCCGCAGCTTTCTCCAGGATTGCAGCCCCTTTGACTCGGTTGACTCATAAAAAGGCCAAATTTGATTGAGACGACAAGTGTGAGGTGAGCTTTCAAAAGCTCAAGGAATGCTTGACGTCGGCACTCGTGTTGGCCGTACCTTCCAGCTTAGGAGGGCTTGTAGTCTATTGTGATGCCTCTCGGGTTGGCCTAGGCTACGTTCTGATGCAGTTTGGCCAAGTTATAGCCTATGCGCCAGCTAGAAGTTCATGAAAAGAACTACCCGACGTACGACCTAGATCTAGCTAGCGGCGGTAGTTTTTGTACTAAAGCTCTAGTGGCACTATCTGCATGGGGAGACTTGCGAGATCTATACGGATCACAAGAGCCTCCAGTACTTGCTTACCCAAAAGGAACTGAACCTCAGATAGTGGAGGTGGCTGGAGCTCCTAAAGGATTATGATTGCACCATTATGTACCATCCGGGGAAAGCCAATGTGGTAGCAGATGCTTTAAGCGGAAAATCCATGGGCAGTTAGGTTTATTTGGAAATCAAGTGAAGGCCTTTAGCTCGAGATATGGCGCTATGCATAGATGGGAGTGCAACCCTAACTATGTCAGCTTTAGGTACCTTCGTGGCACACCTGCGGGTACAATCCACACTGGTGGATATATTACGTTCCGCGCAGGGAGAGGTCGCCTTTTGTGCGCCGACGAAGGACTTGGTGCAGAGAGGTGATGCAGAGAATGGATTCAGGTTGGACTCAGAGGGGGTGCTAAGGTTCAAAGACTGAATCGTGGTGCCAGATAGGGCAGAGGTGCGCAGGCAAGTCCTGGAGCTGGGTCATCATTCCACTTATACGATGAATCTGAGAGTCACCAAAATATACCGAGATTTAAGGTAGCACTACTGGTGGAAGGGCATGAAAAGAAAGGTAGCAGAGTTTGTATCCAAATGTCTGGTTTGCCAGCAAGTGAAGGCCGAACACCTCAAGCCCGCGGGGCTGCTGCAGAACCTCGAGGTGCCTGAGTGGAAGTGAGAGAAAATCACCATGGATCTAGTGATCGGGTTGCCTAAGTCAAAAGGTAGCTTTGACTCCATTTGGGTGGTAGTGGATAAGTTAACCAAGCCCGCACACTTCATACCAGTAAGAACTACCTTTTTTATGAAGCAGTACGCCAGACTACTTTTAGACAAGATAGTGGCTTATCATGGTACCCCAATGATGATCATATTAGATTGAGGTACCCAATTCACGACTCGGTTCTGGCAATCCTTCCAAGAGGCCTTGGGTACTCAAGTGTGTTTCAGCACGACTTTCCATCTACAGACAGATGGACAGTCAGAGAGGACCATCCAAACCTTGGAGGATATGCTGAGGGCATGTGTCCTCGATATGGCCGATGGTTGGGAGGAGCACTTGCCATTGATCGAGTTCCCCTAGAACAATAGCTATCACAGTAGCATTGGCATGGCTCCTTTCGAGGGCTTGTATGGGCGGCGTTGCAGGTCTCCTATGGGCTGGTTTGAGGTTGGAGAGTCACTCATGGTGGGTCCTGATCTGGTTGAGGAAGTGGTAAAGAAGGTGAAAATTATAAAATAAAGATTGCTGGCGGCCCAGAGTTGTCAAAAAATGTATGTCGATAAGAAGGGCAGAGAGTTAGAGTTCGCTGAGGCCGACTTGGTCTTCCTGAAGGTTTCCCCCATGAAAGGGGTAGTCCGGTTTGGGAAGAAGGGAAAGTTGAGCCCTAGGTTCATTGGGCCTTTCCCTATTCTCAAGCGGAGAGGCACGGTAGCTTACGAATTGGCTTTGCCTCCTAGCCTGAGTAGAGTTCACCCAGTTTTTCATGTGTCCATGCTTCGGAGATATGTGAGGGATGAGTCCCACCTGATCGAGCCGACTGTAGTTGAGGTGGGCACGACGGTCTCGTATGAGGAGAAGCCAGTAGAGATACTTGACCGACAGATCAGGAGGCTAAGGTCCAAGGAAATTTCCTTGGTGAAATTTAGATGGGAGCACCACTCCGGACAATAATCCACTTGGGAGGTAGAGCGAGACATCAGAGTACGCTACCCTTCCTTGTTCGGAGAATCGGTAAGTCTTTGTAATTCATCTAAATTCGAGGACAAATTTCCTTTGAGGGGGGAAGGTTGTAAGACCCGAAACTTTCCTAATATAAAAATCTATTTTTGGTGCAGCGTACCAAAATCAGGTGTTAGTCGAGCCGAGCCACGGAATCGCCTCGAGTAGAAAAGGTATAACTCGGCTTATGAAGTTTAAATTGGTAGATGGTTATTTCCTTATTCAGCATTAGATGTCCTATATATTGAGTCGAGTTTAAATAGTGTATGCGGATCGAATTGGAGCCTGAATCGGACTCGGATCGAGTCGACTAGAGGCTAAGTCATTTAGAGGGGCATATGGGTCATTAGCGGATGAGGGAATAAAATCCCTCATCATGAGCCGTGCAGCTCATCTTGGAGCCGCACGCAACCCGAGCAAGAGAGAGGGAGGAGGAGATCTTGGTCGGTGCCGGAGGTCGTGTCGTCGTCCGAAGGTTCAAGATCGCCAACGACCATCCCTTCTTCTTCCTTAAGCAAGGTGAGTGGTTGTTTTCCCCTTGTGGATTGGGGGAGGCGTGTGGCCGAACCCCTAGGACTGTTCGGAGAAGTTTTACTCGCGAGTTTTCATCATTTCTTGGTAGATTGATCTTGTATCGCTATTTTAATTATTGTTCTGTCGGATCTACCGCAGTCTTCTTCGGATCTTGAGGTTTTAGAGGCTGTCGAGTAGAGGGTAAAGGGGAAAGGTCATGCCGAAATTTTCCCTAATTCCCTCGACGGAAGTAAACCCCTTTTTGATCAATTTTGAACCTAAGTCGAGTGGATGTATAGTTTAATTGCTGAAATTGATGTATAGTAAACCTCTTTAAGCTTTGTAGGCTCGGCCAAACAAAAAGGGACCTCTTGTCCATGGTTCGGCCGAGCAAGGGTTGGGTGAATTGATCAATGGCTTGGTTAGGGTAGGATAGAAACAAGGTACAAAGGTGGCGTAGATCTCGTAGCAGCGTCCACTAGTTATAGTCTAGAGGTCTAGGGTAGTTCTTTCTTATGGTGATTGTCTGTGGTGATTGTCTGAGATTGTCTATTCAAAAACATGTACTTGGTTTTAAACTTCAGTTGTTTCCTATGGTGATTGATGTTTCGAAACTTTTCATGTTTTAAAGTAAAATTGTGAACCTTCTTTAAAGATTTGAATAAAGCTGCATCGTTGTTTTCATTATGTGTTTATGTTTCTATTAGTCAGAGTATGTAGTAGGCTTCAGGGTAGGACATGGACCCTGGCCGGTCACGCGACCGTAAGTTGGGGTGTGACACTTCTCCTACTCAGGTCTTGTACGTAACACGACAAAACCTAATCGGTCCATGGGTAGGTAACTTTTTACCGATCACATCACTATGTGACTTCCATATGTTTTTGCCTTTAGGGCAACCAGGGCCTTGTGTGTGCACAACAAACCAAGGAGCCCTAGTTGAGTCAGACCCATCGTTCATATGCCTTAGCAAGAAAACAACCACCCTTGAGTGTAGCTCAACAAGGTAAGTCATGATCAATCTGGTAGAAGAGACACAAGAGGGATATGTGTCATATGAGGTGTAATGTATCTATAAGCACAAAAGGCCTTGTGTGTGCACAACAAACCCGTTGTGACAATAGACACACTTGTCCGTCATAATGATGGAAGGCGTGACCGATATTCTTAATATCTTAGCCATTCGGACTCGATATTATCGGCGTGTGCACATCAAACCAATGAGCCCTAGTTGAGTTGGACCCATCGTTCGTATGCCCTAGAGAGAAAAAAACCACCCTTGAGTGTGGTTCAACAGGGTAAGTCATGTTCAAGCCGATAACATATACACAAAAAGAATATGTGCCATATGATGTGCAACTTGTCTATTAGCACATAGGGTTAAGGGGAGGGAGAAGTGAATTACAATTAGAATTTTTAAGAGGAAGGCAGGGGTACACAGGCCCTATTTAAAAATTACAATGCTGAAATTTCATAAATTTACAAGTAATCATCACAACCATGTTTTACACACAGTCACAAGCACATAGGGTTCATCGATAATCATCCTTTCATGCATCTTAACTATTAATAAAAGGAAAGGAAAAAACAAAATCCGAAAACACGCAAATCCGATCACGTTTCCACCCAAAACAGTTCAAACAACACATGCAAATTTTTGAGTTCTCGGGGATGTTCAACCATGGACCCATGGAATTTTTGTGTTTAAATTCGGTCCAAAATCAATATGGACACTAGGCTTCCATCACGATTCATCGCATGAACCGTGAAGCCCAGAAAATGACTCAAAAACCTCCGAAAACCAAAATCGGGCAACATGACGTTCAGGGAGCGAACGATCGTAAACATGACCAAAATACGAAATAAAAATTCCAAAAATTTGCTGAAGGTGGCTCTGGTACCACTGTTGGCATGGAAATAAGAAACACTGCAGAAATAGCAATTTATAAAATTTAAACCATCTTGAAAACAACGTTCTACTTTAGCAATGTTAAGGAATTCAACATCAGAGAAGAAGAAGAAGATATATCTCAAACCGCGGTTGGTATGGCTAATCATATCCCAGTCTTGAGACGCACACGTGCACGTCCTCCAATGATAGTGCACACCAAGCACCTCGCAACAATAGAGGCAGCGAACACTGGGGCTCGTTGTGGCTCAATGGAGAAGCTTTCTCAATCCCGAAATCCACCAAGGCAAGACGACCTTTCACCAAGAACCGGGCACCAAAGAGGGAAGGAGAGAGAGTGAGAAAACATCAGAACGAAAGATAAGAGGTGAAGATACCTCGCTGTCCTCTTGGACTCCTCCAAGAAGATGAAGATTGCGGCACACCCAAGAAGGGAACACCTTCAATTTGGCTTCACGAAAACCGGGGAAGGAGGATGTAGATGGTCGGCCACCAATGGAGAGGAGGAGTTCTTTGGAGCCTTTCTCTTCAAGAACCCTCTAAAGAATCAAGTCCTTAAACAACTCCAAGAAGATGAAGAACTAATTAACCAACCCCTCTGTTGGCCTAAGGTTTTCAACCTTGGTCACCATCTTGATTTTGATAATAACAAACTTATTCTAATGAGTTTATCAAGTGTTTGAGTTCAGGTTGAGGCTTCGGTACGAGCGCGAACTACATTTGGAGAAATACCAAAAATCAGAAAAAATGACTCTGTCGTCGATCGAGTAGAAAATCTAGAGTTAGAAATAGAATTCATGTAATATGTCGCTAGGAATATATCCCAAGCCTAATTATAATGTTATCCAAGTCAAAATTTGGTAACGAAACCTGAAAGCCAAGCGCGCAAGATGAAAACTCGAAGAAACAGTCTCAGCCCAAGTTCGGTCGACCGAATGAACCAAAAAATGGCAGAAGGGTATTCGGTCGACTGATAGATGCCCAAAATTGGAAGAATGCTTTCAGTCGCTCGGCGGTCAATTGGTCGATCGATCGACTGGCAAGCGATCGGGTGTCCCCAATGGGCAAAAAAATGCCTGATGGGTGGAGCTTCCGAGTGAGGGGTTATAAATACCCCTTACCAGCTTTCTAAAAGACTCTTAACCATCCATTGAAGATCTCCAAGAGTGTTTTTGAGCCTTCCTATGTGGATTTCATCGCGCAAGCTTCGACGACCGCTCATCTACTTGAAGTATTCTTTCCGCCTCAACTCCGGCTTCATTTTAAGCTCTACATCTTGACGAGTTGGAGGCTTTGGAGGTTTCCAAGGCAGCTCTGTTGTGTGGTTTAATTCTTAGCTCCTTTGTTGTTATTTTCATTGTTACTAAACTAGGTTTCCATTGTTAGCTTGCTAGGTGTGCTAGGTTAAGCACCTTAGAGTTTCCTTTGTAGAATTATGTTATGCCAGGTGAATAGGTTTATTCTCAAAGGGTTGAGAAGCGAGTCCTCGGTTGTATTCAAAGGGAAAGACATTGTCTATAAATGATTGGCTAGAAATCCTTGGTGTGGAGCCAAGGTAGTGGAGTAGGCGATTGGCCAAACCACTATAATCTTTCGACTTTGCATTGCCTTATTTTTATTTCTTATAGTTGCCTTTCATACTCGCTATCGCATATCATTTAGCCACACTTAATTTGGGTTGAAGTTGGAATTGATTTAAAAGAAATTGAATTGAAGTTAAAATTAACCCAACACTATTTAGCCCCCTCCCCTTCTAGTGTGGGTATTTGAACAATATTTGGTATCAGAGCAAGGTTGTAGGCTTAGGTTCAACCATCTAAGCTAAACTTATGGATTCTAGTATCACACTAGGTCAAGGGTTTTCAACTCATGCACCTCCTCTTTTTGATGGAACAATTATCCCTATTAACTAGGGTGAGTATTTTCTTGCAATCCCTAGCTAGGCTTAGATGCTTGGAGAACTATTCATATTAATTATGAGCTACCCTCCAAGAGCTTGGATGATTGGTCTCAAGAAGTGATTAAATTGTTTAATTCAGATGCCAAAGCAATGAATGGATTACATTGTGGTTTATCCATAAATGAATTCAATAGAATATCATGTTGTAAATCTGCTTTTGATATTTGGCATGTTTTAGAAACTACTCATGAGGGAACTTCCCAAGTTAAAGAGTCCAAAATAAAATTGCTTATGCATGACTATGATCTCTTTAAAATGCATACTCATGAGAAACTAGATCAAATGTATGTCCGTTTTCAAAATATTGTAAATGTTTTAACTATTCTTAGAAGGGATATACAAGAGGAAGAAAAAGTGAGGAAGCTTCTTCGATCACTTCCCAAAGCATGGGAGCCAAAGGTGGTTCCTATCATGGAGGCCAAGAATCTTGGCACCATGAATCTCATCGAACTCATTGGATCCCTCATGACCCATGAGATCCATATGAAGGCAAAAAAGGAGGAAGATGCCCCCAAAGGCAAGAACATTGCCTTAAAAGCATCATTTGGTGATAGGACTTCATCATCATCATCATCATCATCATTGGAGAATGAAGAATCCGAGTACCACGATTATGGTTCACCTTGGTCGGATGTTGATGGAACTAATGGGAAAGTCTCTCAAGAAGAAGGGCAAAAATAGAATCATGTGCTTCTAATGCAACAAGCCCGGACACTTGGAGAGCCATTGTCCTAAGACCAATCTCACCTCCTCATCATCCTCAAAGAAAGATAAAAGAAATAGGATGAAGAAGAAAGCAGTAATGGCTACTTGGGATGAAAGCGAGTCATCATCACCTTCAAGTGGGGAAGAAAGCTCAAGGGAGAATGCAAACCTTTGGTTCATGACAAAGGACAATGAGGTACCCACTATTACTATAGGTGAAAATATTTTTACTCATATAGAATTAGAAAATGAAATTGAGCATATATATGTATGAAGAATTTAATGTTATTAGAAAGAGATTTAAGGAACTTAGAAAGGAAAATAAGTTATTAGAACATGAAAATGATGATTTTTTGCTTTCCTGTAATGACTTAAAAAGAAAAGTTGAATGCTTGGAAAATGATAAAAGTTCATTAGAAAAGAAAAATGTAGATCTACAAAGTTTGAATGACTCATTGAGAATAGAAAATGTCTCATTACGCTTACAAATTAAAAATTCGAGTGTTGGCATGCTATCATTAAAGTATTAGTTGCTTTCATTAAATGATAAAATTAAAAATATGCATGACCATGCCTCTCATGCAAAATCTTTTAAAGCATCTTCCCATGCTCACCCACACCTTCATGTCCATCCTCATGCATCTACTAGATTTAAGGGTCATTGTCTATGTTGTGGCATGTATGGACACATGGTTAGGTCACTTTGGGTTACAAAAGTTTCTAACCCCCAAGGACCAAGAGAAATTCGGGTACCAAAGTTTACATGCTTAAATGTAGGGGGAAACACTACACTCAAATGAAGACACATTGATGTCTTGAAGTTGCTTTGGAATTAAAGAAAGATGAATAAATTCAATTGCAACTTCGCGACAAATGTGATCGGTATCAATTCATAACTATTCTCTTGCCTACATTACTATTGGGGTTTGATGACTTATGAATGCACTCTATTTAGTAGTCACTTGATACTTGATTCAACATGTGTATATCTTTGATTAATATATTTGTAGTATCAAGTTTGAATTTGAATGTTTCATTTTATTTTCGGTCTCCTTGGAGTCCATTTGTGACCTATAATGGGTCTATGCAACCTTTGGTTTAAAAACCTTGGCTAATTGTGGTCATGTTGGTTTTCAACCTTAGGAAGGGTTTGAGAACTTGATTTTAAAATATTTTCGCTTCTTGAGATATCCTTGATTCATTTTGATTTCAATTTTGGTTGTATTTTGAAAAATGAATCCCCACTAGTTAGCAAAACTTGACTTTTGAGAAACAAACTTGATTTTCCTTTGGTATCTAGTTTATGAACTTGCTAAGTAAGAAAATGTCTATTGTGCTATTTATGATTCAATTACTTGAAAGTTGAGCATTGATTAGGATGCGACACATGCTAAATACTTAAAAATTCTATGAGGTGGTCGTTCACCTTTGCAGCATGTAGAATGATACCTCATAAAGCATGTAGAAACTCTTGCACCTCGCTCATGATAAAGTACTTTTGTGTCTCTATGTAAATTCAAGAGTATTTAGGAAAATGATTTGTAGACAATTTCTTGATATATCATGTTAATTCTTGATTGAAATTGTGCCAAGACATTTGAGTAATATTTGGAACTCTTTCAAGTAATTCAAACTTTGTATTCATGATTAAAATGATCATATCTTAGTCACATACAATTTTGATCAAAATTATAAATTATTATGAAAAATGAGTATTTGTCGATAAAATATGAAATCTGAAATTTCAACGATTTATTAAAAAATTATAGAAAATTAATTTTTGAAAAATTATTGTTTCTGCACTTTGCTTGAAAAATCTAGTTTTCATTGAAAATGTTGCAAAAAGGTTCAATGAGAATTCGATTTTATATGATTTTGGATACATCTTTATAAAAGATTGGAAACATAGTCTTTAGCGAGTAAATGACTTTCGGATATAAAATAATTGATTGTGTATAACCCTCTTGACATTTCTTGATGCTTGTGTTATCTTTGTGTTTATTATTTCAACGCATCCTTGATAAGATGCATGCTTAAATCTTGTCATTGTGTAACTTAAGGGAAGTCTAGAAGTGCTTAAGTTAGGCCCTTTTTGATTGATGTCAAAAGGGGGAGAAGAATCTAGACATAGACATGCATATAGTTAGGGGGAGCATTATACATTCACTTTATGAAATGCTATACTTGTTGATACATATCTTAATGCATTTATAGAGAACTTTGTCATCATAAAAAAGGGAAAGATTGTTGGCCTAAGGTTTCGACCTTGGTCACTATCTTGATTTTGATGATAACAAACTTATTCTAATGAGTTTATCAAGTACTTGAGTTAAAGGTTGAGGCTTCGATACGTGCGCGAACTTTGTTCGGAGAAATACTAAAAATCGACAAAAATGGCTACATTGTGAATTGAGTAGAAAATTTAGAGTTAGAAATATAATTCATGTAATATGTATCTAGAAATATATCCTAAGCCTAATTGTAATGTTATCCAAGTCAAAACTTGGTAACGGAACTCAGAAGCGAAGCGCGCAAGAAGAAAACTCAAAGATATATTCTTAACCTAGGTTCAGTCGATCAGTCGATCGACCGAATGAAGAAAAAAGTGGTATTATTTCTCAAAGAATTCTTGATTTAAAATAAATCTCTTTAAAGTGTACACCAGTCCTTGATGATCTTGAAAAGAGACACTTGTCTAGTTTTTATAAGAAAGTTAGACCTTTTTGCAAGCAGCCTATACTAGAGTTCTATTGCAATTTGTCTGATGATATTTCAAATCCTGATTGCAACCATTATCATGAATTGTTTCTTAGAGGCTATTGGTATAGTTTTAGTCCAGTTGTGATTAATGATTTTATTGGCTTCTCTGAGTTTACTCCTTCTACTGTTGAATCTAATGAAACTGATGAATTTTTGAATTTTGTTGGAAAAGAGGTTTCAAATGGTGATGTTCTTTGTTGGACCGGAAGCCATGACATTAGGTCCTCTTCCTTGAACACTTTTTATGCAGTCTTGTTCCTCATTGCTAGAAATTACAGGATTCATACTTCTCACATTACTTTTCTAAGTAAGGAAATGGTAATGTTACTTTATAAGATCTCAAATGGAATTCCATTCAACTTTGGCAGTCTTATTTTTGAGCAAATTATCTCAGTTAGGAGCAGGCTTCTCTCTAAATTTAGAATGTTTTTAATTTTTCCAAACTTGATATATGGAACTCTAGAGAAATAGGGATTTAAATGCTCATCTGATGAAACTCTGGAACCCTTGGGCACATCTCTAAAGATTCATAATAAAATTTTCAAGAGGGTTAGTTCTTTAGGAAGAAATTTGCTAAGTCCAAGATCTATAGAGAAGACTGCACCTAGATCTGGTTCTGCCACCACATTCACTACTAAGAAAGAAATTTTGAATAGTTGGCCAAGCTTAAACTACAGGTAATTACAATTGAAAAGAAAGTTGTAAAGTTCTTTACTACAGCTTCTGCAGGACCTGCCTCCTCTTCTTCTGGAAGTTTCTCTGATTCATCTGAAGGTTCTAACTGAACTTTACACTATCTTGTTCTACTCATTTGGCTTATTGTGCCACAAAGGGGGAGAACAAGCAGTTTCAACTTTGTATATTGTTGAGTCGACACTTGTGGGGACACATATGACATTATCTCATCTCATTAGGAGTAACTGGTTCTATATTGGTTGCTCACATACCTCCATGGGTGCTTTCCCATGCCTAGAGGTATCCGGCACATGACATTGAAGGCCACGTGAGGATAAGTCCAAAGTAATGGGTCGACACTCACAAGGTAACCATGACAATCTCAAGTCAAAGGACTGCTTGCACCTACTATCACCCGAGGAACATCATATCGGCACTCACGTAAGGATTCCATTATGTGTTCCTCGTGTAGGTCCGTTCAGTGAAGTCGTTCCCTAATGAGCACCTGCACTTGTACATTAATGATGACTCATAGGTAACTGTGAGATCAGCTACCCCTTGTCGTATGGGGCATATACCGAGTGCACTAGTCTATCCAGAATCATCGATCCCCTTATTGGTGATGCTACAACTAGGAACATTTAGAACATGGGCATTTGGATTTCAAGTCTCACTGGCATAATCTCATAATGACCTCATAATCATTTGCCCGAGTTCATGTGGTTCATCACAGTCTTTATGAATAAAGATGCAGTATATGTTGAAAAAGTTATCTCATTAAGTTGATTACCCTTGAATAGTCCCTAAACATATCAACATGTGATTGGCTCAAGGGCACTATTCCTTTCAGTTAGTGTAGTGGAGGTTGATTTGGTCATTTCTTATGAAGAAAAGCTCGTTGAGATCATAGACAGGCAGATAAGGAAACTGAGGTCCAAGGTGGTTCCCTTGGTGAAAGTTCGTTGGGAGCACCATTCGGGGCAGGAGGCCACTTGGGAGGTCGAGTGGGACGTGAGAGAAAAATACCCATATCTCTTTGATACAGAGGTGAGTTTCTTTTTCTCCACCTCAAAATTCAAGGATGAATTTTCTTTAAGGGGGGAGGATTGTTATGACCAAAATTTTAGTAATTATATTTTGTCCTTCAACAGGGGATCATAGGCTCAAGTTAGCGCGGGCTAGCGGAAAATTTTGGGATTAATTTCGGTTAAGCAATCGACGTTGAAAAATTTATGAAAAAATTTATTTATAAGTTCTCTATAATTTATCATACTAGGATGATAGAGGACCTTGATTGGAACTTGAATCTAATTTAGAACGAGTTAGATACACATATTATAAGTCGAATCACTTAAGGGGGGCATTTTGGTCATTTGGGGCCCAATTAGACCCCATAAAAACCCACCTGGGGTGTACGGCTAGGGGTTTAGCTACACGCCACCCAAGGCAATATGAGAGAGAAAGAGAGGGGCGACGCCGAGTAGGGAGGGAGCTAATTGGAAGTCGAAATCCACAAGTTCATCGACGTTGATCGTGGGAATGTCTCTAGGTTATTCTTCCTCTCCGTTTCACCCAAAAAGGTGAGTGGAAATAGCCATCTTTCCCCCATCTCCTTCATCTTGCCGCCACCCCTATGATAGGGGTTTTCTCGGATTTTTGTATAGATTTTCTCGTTGAATTCGAGCAATAGGTTAATGGATTCTTGCTTTGTCGTCGTGAATCGTTGGTTCGAATTTTGGGGCTTGGCCGCATGCTACATGGTGAAATTAGAGGAGCCGTCTCCCCCTTCTTCCTTGATCTTGATGGTTTCTTGGCTTCTTGATAGTAGTTCTTTGATCTTGTTGGTTCTTGGTTCTTAATAGAAGAGAAAGCTTGAGGCTTTAGGGTGTGCCACCCCCTCCTAGGAGGTTCCCTAAGAACTCTAAGGGTTGGCCGGCCCCAATAAATTATATAGATGTTATTGAGACATGTTTAAACATAGGGACTACACATTAAGGAGATTCTCATATGTCATTAGGGTATGCATAAGTGTAGAGACCTATATTTAGGAAAAGTAAGGGACCTAGGTACACTTAGAGACATAGGAACCTTAGGGCCCATTTGGTTTGCTAAAAAATGGGGGACTGGACAGGACACCGGCCCGTCTCCCCTATTTGGTTTGCTAAAATGGCTCTGGGAATGGATTTCTTTTGAGTCCGGAATAAGATTTAGAAATTTCTCGATACACCGAAATAAGGCGAAGGACACGAGCGCCAAAAATCGGCAATACCCCCGACTACTCCTAATGAGGTGTGGGACTTCAACTGCGCATCCCTTCTCCTTCCCCAACCCCTCTTCTCGAGTCCTTCTCCCTCTCATTCGCCAATGTCAAATTCATGCGCTACTCCCTTGCCCCGTCAGAGTTGGCGGACTCCTCCTCCATCTCCTGCTCCGACAGCAGCGGCTCCGTGGATGTGCTGAGTGCTAGTGATAGGAGGCAACTAAGGAATGAGATGCAGGAGAGCAGGGCCAGTGGCGTCGGCTGGCGGGAGAAGGTGGAGGAACAACTTCTCCACAAGCCCAAGAACCGAAGAAAGAGAACGACTTCCTGGACCGAGGAGCTCCACCTCGACAACCTCGCCGGGTGGCAGATCTCTTCTTCATGAGCGTGAAGGGCGGCGTGAGGATGCCACGAGAACAATCGTAGCTCGTCCTCCGGCTACTGCTGCAACAGGTTTGCGTGAGGGCAGCAAATGAAGTGACTAATTGATTGGCTGATTACTTGTTAGTTTGTAGGCATGTTGGTTCTTTAATAAATATATTGGTGAAAATAATTCTTTGTTGATAAATCTCAAGTTCATATTATGGCTTCATTTGTTACTCTGCCATTGTTAACTAACAATTGTCCAATCAAATGGTTGTAGTTCTATGAGAAACAATCCATGTATTTGTCATTTTTTCAATAGAAATCTTTTGAACATACACATTTTATTTGTTCCTTGATATTTAGAAATCTCTTTTTCCACTGTCATACTAAAATCCTCAATTATCTTTTAATTTCACAAGCTAATCTGTAGACATGGAAGCAATTGTTTGATGATCTTATAAAATGGAAGGGTCAATTCCTGTAGCTAGGCTTATCTATAGTATTGACCTTTATATGTCCTGGCCTCCATTAAGTAGCCAACTCAAATTTAGCTTTTGAAGTTCATACCGAGCTAATTACTAAAAGTGACACTCCAAACATGAACAATTTTCAAGTTGTTGAATTCTGCAATGCTAATGCTGCCAAATATTGTTAGAGTGTCATGCATGCTAAACATGCATCTTTTGTACTATAGTTCTGCTACTAATTTTGTATGCAGAAAGCTAATTTCGAATGCCTAATTCCATAGTCTTCTTTATGCACTTGACATTGATGGCCTTTAAACATCATTCCTAATCCAATACACACTTGAAGTTTGGATCCAGTTTTTGTATTTTTTTGTTTATGAAGATGGGCAAGGTGGCAAAAACCTACAAAGCAAAGTTTGTGGTGGATATTTTAGAGCTTCGGGAGCATGATCCGCTCTTGCATAATGTAATGCCATTAACCCTGTAGTAGAAATTTTCATTGACAATCTCCAAGGAGATTATGTATCACATTGTTTATATTCTTGTGCAATAACATATTGTTAACATTTGCAGGCTACCTTGCATTTTCCATTGGAGATTCCTGGTGGACATTCTCTTTGAAATTGTCATTTTGATAATCATTGTCATAATTTCTTGTGAAAGACAGACTCAACTTACCTTGTATAAGTATTTAACGCATAATGATCCCATTCCAATTGATACTGGTAGTGTATGGTTCACCATTCAATCATTTTTTTTATTTGTTAGAGAAAATGTGTTTTCACTCATACACACCTCGTTGTGAGCATGTGATAAAGATCAATTGCATAAGTATTTTATGTATAAGATTTTTATGTATAAAATTGAATTTGAGCATTAAAAATATGCAAGGGTATTTTGGGGTATGACAAAGAGACGGTCCAAAGAGACGGTCCGAAATCCCGATCAGTGAGGAGAACGTATGCCTAGAAGAGATGGTTCGGAAGAGCCCGTTCCGGTGAGGGATGGGTATGCCCCAAAGAGACGGTCCTGGGCTGGGTGGTAGTTTGAAGGCCACACCGACTACTTACCCTATGTGGCTATGTGGGACCGACGGGTTCGTGTAGGCTTGCATGCTTATGTGTTGAAGCGTTGGACATGTATTTTATACTTGGTTAACATATCTATTGTTGGTTGTTATATGATGTACAAGAGAGAGATTATGCATGTTGATAATTGTTCTTATAAGTAATGCTTTTACCATTACATGCTTGTTTTTATACTAGATTTAATATTGATGGATGTGGTGGTTTGAGGACTGATCCGCTCACTAAGTCCTAGTTGGACTTATGCTCTATTATGTTGTCTTTTTCAGCACCTGAGCGTGATTAAAGAGGTACTGGGATGTAGTAGCGCAGTAGGGACAGCGAATCTCATGACATGTCGTGGTCGGGGTGGATACCCGAGTCTTAGATTCATTATTTTTCTTTTATTTGTTTATTTGAGTCATGTGGACTTGAGGTAGATTTTATTTTCGTATTTTTATGTTAAGGAGTTTATTAATGTTTTAAAAAACTTTATTCTTTAAGGGTTTGAGAATTTGAATATTTAACTAGTTGGTTGAAGAATTTAGACATATCTTGTTTATGTTTTCAGCAATCAAATGGTTTTATAAAATGTTTGGGTCTTATAGTTGCGTCTATGGTTTGGATGGGTTAGGCTTCGGGGTACTTGTGGTTCTCTGGCTGGTCATGCCGGATTTGGGGTATGACAATACGCCTTTAGAAGCCCAACACCTCTAGGAATCAACCTCGACCCATTTCGAACAATATCCCAATGAGATTACCGGGCGGCGTCATCACCCCCAGCTGTAATAAATACAGACACGACACACCTCAAGTAACCTAAGTATCAATTTCATTACCTCCACCTCCGACGCGCATCCCGATTTTCCAACTGAAATCAAAATTAAATAAAAATTAACACGAGTATTACAATATTATGTTTGTAGGGATTTACGAAATTTACTCATTTTCTTCTTCACTTTGAAAGCATTTATTTTAAGTGTTATTTGATGAAAAACTTGTGCTTGAGCTTGTCCCATTCTTGTCATAAATATACTATCTCTCACTAGGTCTGTGTGACTCACTCTTTTACTCTTCCCGTTTCAAATACCAGTCATGATTTGTGTCCACGTCCTCCAGGCCAGTAGAGACTTAGGTCCTTTTAGTTAGCACATCACACGTCCGTGTGGGCATTTTTGATGTGTACCTATGATATTGATGTATTTTTATACCTAGTTATGTAAACCTTTTCTACGCTCAATTAGCTACAGGCATGATCTTGCTTCCGCACAGTCTGTTGCAATGTTACTTATGTCACTATCTTATTTGTGCGCGCTGAGAACACTTTGGATATTCTCACTAGATTAATTTTGTGTGTAGGAATGTCATAGTCACAATGTCACAAATTGGAAAAACTAGGCACTATTAGTTACGACCGAGGGCAACCGAGCCGATTTCAATCGAACTTCGTCCAAACTAGTGTCAATAGTTTTCAGCAGCTTTTTAGCTAAAATCTGATCGACGGTTAGTTGACTAAACTTCATTGGAACCCCTTCAATGTTCGACGAATACTCTTATATATACAAATGCGAATACCTTCCTAAAGACCTCAAGAATCCTTTAAGACTAACCTAAGAAACTTCATTATTTGTCAATAGTAAACAAGCGAGCTAATAAAAGATTAAATATATAAAAGTAAAAACCTTTTTAAGTATAATTAGGAATGATATAACAAACTACCTAGCTGCAAGCCTATAACAAGGTGCCAACTCACATTTGTTCATAAGCCAAATTATTGATTGCTCAGAAAAATTTCTAGATAGTGACAAAATTAGTATATATATGTGTCGGTAAAATTCACTAGGACAAATTAAATTAATCACCAACATGGCGTGTTCCATCTCTTCAACTCCTTTGATCCCCTCAAAGCTTCACTATGTACTACATTGCTCTAATTGCTTTCAACATCTTCATACCATTAATCTTATGTATAGAGACTAAGAGTGACTATGGATACTCTGCCATTGTCAGTTTTGGTGACTCTCTCACGGACACTGGAAACATATTCTCCATGTATGGTCGAGAAAGAGACTAATGCCTCTTCCATTGGGTCAAACGTATTTCCATCATCCCAGCGGTCGCACCTCTGATCGAAGACTTGTTATCGATTTCATTGGTCTCTCTCACATCACTTCACATATAATTTTCTCTTTATATGTTATAAATATAATTAAGCCTATTGTATAAATTTGACATTTGGTTTGCATGCATGAACTAATGCATTTGTATCATATATAGCACAAGAGCTAGGGTTGCCGCTTGTGCCACCATACTATCCAAGCAAAAATAGCTGCGAGGGCTTTGAACATGGTGTTAACTTTGCACTAGGGGGAGCTAGGGCACTCAACACTGACTTCTTTAGGCATATGGGCTATAATGATTCGCTTGAGTTGGACTCCTTGAGCAAAGAGCTTCAATGGTTCCATGAATTCTCAAGCTCGTGCTTGTTGACAAATAGTATGTTTCATGCTCCCTATTAGTTAACTTCTTTCTATTATCCCTATAAGAGAATCAATGTTCGATTAAACCTATTTAACCATTTCATTATATATGTAAATTTGATAGATACTCATGTTAACATCTCAAGCAACACAACACTATTCCTAGTTGGCGAGTTGGGGGTGAACGACTATAGTTACCTACACCTTCTATTAGGTGGCCAAAAAGATAGAGATCTTCTACGACCTTATGTCCCCTAAGTAGTGGATACAATTGGATTGGTAGTGAATGTATATACATTATTACTCCACCTATTTATATACTTATATATGATGTTAAATAAATATATTAATACTCCTTATATTTTATTCTTGCATAGGATTTCATCCAATATAGGGCAAAGACAATAATGGTTATAGGAATTTTTCCATTGGGATGTACGCCTTTATACAACACAGACTTTTATCCCGAGGGTAGAGATGCACTACCTAGTCCTATAACTGACTTCAATGAGGAGAATGATTTTGTGAGCCATCAAAATGTGCTTAAAGAAGAAAAGTCTTTTGAGATCGATCCTATAACAGGCTGCAACGACAAGGTAAATGATTTTGTGAAACATCATAATTTCATACTATTGCGAAAGCTTCATGAGTTTCGCATAGCTCATCCTCAAGCCAAGATTTTGTTTGCTGATTACTACGAGGCTCTGATGGCTGTATATGCAAATCCCATACAATTTGGTGAGTTGAATTCTTATATGTATTACAAGTTAATGCTAAATAATAATCCCTTGCACCTAGTTCTATACATAGTTTTTCAATAAAGTCTTTAGTTATTTTGGTTCTTTAATTAAATTTTTTATGAGATGAATTGGTGTAGGTTTTAAGTCAACTTTGGTTCAATGTTGTAGAAACGGTGGGCTATATCAATACATTTCCAAAGTCGATTGTGGTCAGCAAACAGCTAAATTGTGCGGTGATCCATCAAGTTATGTGAGTTGGGATGGGTTGCACTTTACTGAGGCAGCTCATAGAATCATCGCTAACCATGTTTCAAAACAATTAATCTAGATTTTATGTTATGTAAAGCTAGATGTAGATATTTGATGTCTATAAAATTTATTATCCTTTATAGATAATTTGTTAACTTCTTCGGTTGCGTAAACATGATATGGCTAGTAATTTTTTAGTCTGTTTGTTTATCCCTGTAAATTACACATTGTATTCTATTCACAATTTATTTGTGATTGCAAACGTTGTAAGCTTCTCGATAGGTGAATATGATGTAAAATGCTCTAAGTTGCAAATAAATTAGTACATTACCCATGAAATGCATAGTTTTTATATATTTTAATCATATCAAGATTGGTAAAATAATTAGAAGTATGATTACCAACAACCTATTTATTAAATGGCCAACAAACTTTTATAAAATTCTAGATATCTCCAATAATAAATTCGAAGCTATCATATATTGTAATACAAAAAAATATCAGCTCAAGTCAAACTATAATAATATATTGGACTGGACTCAAACTAATGAGCCTGGTCAAATTAGACCCAGCAGTGCCCCACCATTCACTCCAAACCAAACCACGCAGTCCCACCCAGAAATTGGCCTCGACCCATTATGGGCAACAATCCTAGCAAGATTACCGGGTAGCATGATCATCTCCACCAACAATATATATAGACGCGGCGCACACAGTTAACCCTAACTTGGGCGTCGGAACGTCTTTTACAGATCCCCCCTCCCTGCGGGTGTTGAACCAAACACAAAGATACATCAGACCGGACCGAAAGACCCCAACTCTTAGGCAAGAACATCTGGCGGCAATCGTGGGGCCGAGTAAAGCTTACCTCCCCACAAATGGCTGGAATCCAGAGTCAAGCGACTGTCTTGCATATCAACGACCACAACCCAATGGCAGCGATCGACTACAACCTGGTAATGTTGAAACAGCGAGGAGCGACGCTCCAGTACCGGCCCATCCCTCTCTTGAAGATCCTTATTATCGAATAGGTGACTTGGAAGTTGAAATCAGACAATTGAGAGCCCAAGGCAAGACGCCAACGCGATCTCGTGGATAGCCTCCATCTATCCACGATTGCTACCCATAACCTGGAGACAACACCCGGCCGAGAAAAATGAGGCCCGATCCACCGTGAAGCCACCAACTCTCCTCACTCGGAGAAAAACAGAGACCCCTGAACATAAAAGGTCGAAGTTGTTCCCGCTCTTGACACGAGGCCCTTAGTCGACCACATCATGACAACCCCCTTCCACTGAGTAGCAAGTTGCCCAACACTCTGACGCCATACACCGACACGGACGACCTCGCCCAACACCTGATAGTGTTCCAGACCGCAATGCTCTATAATTGAGCAACCGACTCTACACTCTGCTGAGCCTTGTTGTTCAAATACCCACACTATAATTGGGGGTGAATAGTGTTGGGTTAATTTTACGTTCAATTCGATTTCTTTTAATTCAATTCCAAATGAAACCAAAACTAAGTGCTACTAAATGAAACTAAGTGCTACTAAATGAGATGTTTTGACAAGTATGAATAGCAAGTAGTAGAAATCAAACAAGGCAATACAAACGTAAATAATTATAGTGGTTCGGCCAACCTCCTACTCCATTACCTTGGCCCCACACCAAGGATTTCTAACCAACTCCTTTATAGATAATGTGTTTCCCTTTGAATACAACTGAGGACTCGCTTCACAACCCTTTGAAAATGCCTCAAACCTATTCACCTAGGCAAAACACAAGTCTATAAAGGAAGCCCTAAGGTGTTTAACCTAGCACACTTACCGAGCTAACAATAAGAATCGAGTTTAATAACAAGTAAAACAACAACAAAAGGAACTAAAGATTAAACCACACAAATGAGCTCCCTGCAAAGCCTTCAATTCCTTCAACTCCTCAAGTTGTTGAGATCGAATCGAAGCCGGAGGCAAAGCGAGAAGAGCGCTTCGGTTGGATGAACGTTCGGTGAAGCAAGCACGTGGAAATCAAGCTTAGAAGGCACAAATCTCTCTTAGAAAGCTTCAATGAATAGTTAAGAGCACTTAAAGAAGGTAGGTGAGGGGTATTTATAACCCCTCGCTCGGCTATGACACTCAACGGGCATTCTTCTGCCCGTTGATGTCGCCTGGTTGCTTGGTCGGTCAAAGGTCGATCAACCGACTGATCGACCGCCCGAGCAACCGGAGCCTTCTGCCACTTTTGGGCACACTCCGGTCGATCGCTACTGTGACCGCAAACCTTTCTGTTGATATATTCCAGGCCAGGTTCGGTCAACTGACTCTGCGACATGACCTGGGAATTAGCCTTTCCTTGCTGATCTTTTTCGGTGAGCTCCGATTTCGGGTTTCGTTTCCGAGTTTAAGCTTGGATTACATTACAAACAAGTTTGGGATATACTCCTAGGGTCATATTACATGATTTCTATATCTAACCCTAGATTTTCTATACGATCATCCTCGGAGCTGATTTTCACATTTTTTGATATTTCTCCGAACGAAGTTTGCATGCATATCGCAAAGTCAACATTAACTCAAAACTACACAAATGCATTAGTTTCATGTTTGTTATCATCAAAATAGAGATCGAAGACTAGGGGCAACCCTTGGGCCAACAATCTCCCCCTTTTTGATGATGAAAAACAAAATATGAAATTTATCAATTTTAAGTATAAATTAACATATGCTCCCCCTATCAATATGCATATCAAACTTATAACCCCCCTCTCTATATGCATCATTAAAGCGAATTTGACCAACTCTTTTCTCCCCCATTTGACATCAATCAAAAAGAGCAGGAACCATGGTACTATCAATGAGTTTCATCAAGAAAACAGAGAAAACCAAAAAACTACGTAACATTGACCACTATAGTCCTTCCTACCAACGTAAGCCTATTGAAGGCAGACATTGATAAGTCGCTAAGCTCCACTACAAGGCATTACATAAGTGTGATGATACGATATAAAAACTATTTTTTTCAAAAGGCTTGAAAATTTTGAAAACTTAAGCATATGGCAAATTACAAATCCCTAATTCCATCCTTAAGTTTGTAAAGCTCTCTTCATTCAAGGGTTTTGTAAATATGTCGGCAAGTTGTTTATCGGTGGATACAAATTCTATGGATATATTACCCTTAGCTACATTGTCTCTAAGAAAATGACGCCTTAGATCAATATGTTTAGTCCTAGAGTGTAAAACCGGATTCTTGGTTAAGTTAATGGCACTAGTGTTATTACAATGTGTAGGTATGCATGAAAAACTAAGTCTATAATCTAAAAGGGTTTGCTTCATCCAAATGACTTGTGCACAACAACTAGCCGCGGTGATTTACTCCGCTTCGGTAACAACTAGCCGCCTTGTGCACAAAACCGCGGGGTTGTTCAACATAAACTTCATCATCAATAAAACAATTCAAAAATGCACTTTTGACATCCATTTGAAAAAGTTTAAATCCTTTGAAACTTGCATAAGCTAAAAGCATTCGAATTGCTTCTAATCTAGCTACGGGAGCATAGGTTTCATTATAATATATTCCTTCCACTTGATTATCCCCTTGGGCCACTAACCTAGCTTTGTTTCTAATGACTAAACCATCTTCATCTAATTTGTTTCTATAACCCATTTAGTCCCAATTACGGATTGTTCACTAGGTCTAGGAACTAAATCCCAAACATCATTCCTTACAAATTGATTTAGTTCCTCTTGCATGGCAATCACCCAAAACTCATCTTCTATGGCTTCCTTAATATTTTTAGGCTCTACTTGAGATATGAAAGCTACATACTGACAAACATTTTTGAGTTTAGAACAAGTTACCAGTCCCGTTGATGGTTCTCCAATGACTTGATCAATTGGATGATCTCTTATCAACCGGTATCCTTTAGGGAGAGGTGGTAGAGCTTCCTCTTTTTCTTCTCCAACTTGAGGTAAACATGAGGATGAAGGATCTTCATGATGTGTTTCCTCATTGATATCACCCGTCATGTGCTTTGAGCAACCGCTATCCAATATCCATGTGCGTCTATTTGCTTGAGGATGGTTGTCCATCTACAAAAGGATAAGATTCAACTTTAGGTACCCAAATTCTTCTTGGGTCCTTGATTGTTAGTCATCTTAGGAACTCAAGTGAATCTAGCATGGGGGTTCCTCTAAATTCCACAATCTCTAGCCATATGGCCAAAAATACCACATGAAAAACAACTTCCATTAAATTTTCTTGTGCTATGTGTGTGAGAATAGAACTGTGCTTGAGCATGATTGTTTGTGGTTTTTCTAGCATTTACAACCTTAGGCAAGACATTTTGTAAGGTTGTCATTTTTTCATTTAGCATGCATGATTCTTTTTTTAAGTTAAGCATGCTATCATTCAAGTGCTCTACTTGATCACTCAAGAACTTGTTCGCATTTTCTAACTTTTTATCGTCATTTTCTAAACTTTCTTTAACAATCTCAAAGACATGCTTTCCTTCCTTAAGGCTATCTACTTATTTTCTTAAGGCATTGCATGAAAGTAACAAGTTGTCATTCTCAATTTCTAAAGATTTGTTGTCTTTTTTAAGTTCTTTAAATTTCTTTCTAATGGCATTGAATTCATCATGCATTTGATCAAATTCATTTTCTAGTTCTTCTTGTGTAAATGAAAGCTCGCTGAAAGTAAATTTTACCTCGTTGTCATTTGCCATGAGGCAAAGATTTGCCTTCTCACTTTTGGACTCTTCTTCACTTGAAGAAGATTCGCTCTCATCCTATGAAACCATCATTGACATCTTCTTCTTCTTCTTGTACTTGTCTTTCTTGTGGGGGTTTGAGGTACGGTAGAGGCCATCTTGAGAAGTGGGCAATCCTTCTTTAGGTGTCCGGTCTTGTTGCAATTGTAGTAAGTATATCCTCCCTTGCCTCTTCTCATGCCGCCCCTTGTGAAGTTCATGGACCTTCTTTCCATCATTGCCATTTCTTCAAAATCATCCATCTCTTCCTTAGACGATGAAGGTTCTTCAACCCGGTGTGATGCTTTTAAAGCAATGGTCTTGCTTTTTGGGGCATCTTCCTCCTTGTATTGCATCATGTGGATCTCATGGGTCATGAGAGACCCAATAAGCTCGGTAAGCTTCAATGTGCCCAAATCCTTGGCTTCCATGATTGCAATCACTTTTGGCTCCCAAGCTTTTGGAAGGAAACGGAGGAGCTTCCTTACCTTCTCCTCTTCCTTTATGTCTCCACTAAGGTTAGCTAAACCATTTGTAATATTTTGAAATCTAGCATACATGGCATCAATTGATTCATGCAATAACATTTTAAACATTTCATAATCATGCATGAGGAGGTTTATCTTAGATTCCTTAAGTTGTGAAGTGTCTTCATATGTGTTCTCTAGGACACTCCAAAGTTCATAGGCCGACTTACAAGTAGAAATCCTATTAAACTCAATAATAAATAGACCAGAATATAGTGCATTGATGGCCTTGGCATTTGCATTAAAGAGTCTAATTTCTTCCGGGTTCCACTCATCCATATTCATAGTTGGTTGCTTATACTCTACTTGGATCATCCTCCATACATCCATGCCTAGTGATTGAAGGAAGCTATTCATGCATATCTTCCAATGCATGAGTATGAGTAGAGGACCCTTGACCTTGTTGGATATCGCAAGACATTCTAAAGTGTATGGTAGATGGTTAAATCTAATACTACGACCTTGCTCTAATACCAAATGTTGTTCAAATACCCAAACAAGAAGGGGGTGTTGAATATGTTGGGATAGGAATAGAAAACTTCGCGTAAATAGCAATTTAAAAAATTCAAACTATCCTAAAAACAGCGATCAACTTTAGCAATCGTTAAGGAATTCAATCTATGAGTAGAAGGAGAAGATATACCTTATACCGCGGATGGTATGGCTGCTCCTATCCCCGTTTCAAGACTCACACGCGCACATCCTCCAAGGAAAGTCCACACCAAGTGCCTCACAACAAAGGAGCAGCGAACACTGGGACTCGTTGTGGTTCAACGGAGAGGCAATCTCAACCCCGAAATGCACCAATTGAAGCCGACCCTTCCACCAAGAACCGAGCAACAAATTAAAGGGAGGAAAAGGGGATGAGAAAACAACGGAACGAGAACGTAGATGAAGGATAACCACGCTGTCCTTCATGAACTCATCCAAGAAGGTGAAGTAGACGGCACACCCAAGAAGAAAACACCTACGATTTGGCTTCGCAAAACCGGGGATGGAGGATCTTGATGGCCGGCCACCCATGGAGATAAAGAGTAGTTCATGGGAGCCTTTCTCTTCAAGAAACCTCTCAAGAATCCAAACCTTAATCTTCTCCAAGATGAATAACCTATTTGCTTAACCCACTTGAAGGAGGTTAGGCACTTATGCCACCTATTTATAAAGAGCATGGGTGGCTACAAGAGTAGACCCGCCCCCCTTAAAAATCTCTCACCATAATTCAAAATTTCGGGGTTTGCTCCAATGCAATGATTTATATTTAATGGATTCATAATTAATTCGAAATTAATTTAATCCAAATAAATATAAACTTTAATTTATCTCCATAAATTAAAAGCCCATTAACATGAATGATATTTATCTAAATAAACCAATCCCCTAAACAATAGGAAAGAGGTTTATCTAAATAATCTGAATTCCTATTAATTATTAGAATTATGATTTATTCTGATGAATCATATATCTATTAATTTTATGATTTATCTCACAAATCAAATTCCTATTAATTAGGATTTATACAAATAAACTAATTCCTAGTTAATTGGTTAGGCTCATGGTCAAAAACTAATTTTCCCACCATGTACATTTGATTCAAAATCAAATTATATTTAATTCAAAATTAAAAAAAATCCCCGTCAAGTGGTTAATTAAATATTTAATTCATAATTAAATTTAATCAACCACATAAAATTTAGGAATGCCCTACAAATTAGGGTTATCGAGGAACTCCTTCCACGCGCATTCGTTCTTATAGGAAATACTATTCCTATTATGCCCGTAAATGAGATCCGTGATCGAGTTGCAGCATGTCCATGCTAGTAGACATATAATGCCGCATTCAGACTTTTTCTCATAAAGCCCGTTACGAGGTTAGCCTATTGTGTGTGACCCATTGGGCCCCACACTAAGCCAGCAGTGAGTTATGCATAACGAAGAGTTAGATCCGATAGAACGACTTATATTCGAATCATATGAGCCTACTACTAAACCCCTTTAGTGTGGTAGTGAGAGACTCCACTCACAAGTCAAGATTGACGTCTAGCATCATGTCATGACTACCCAGATAGTGTCAGGTTCAATCTATAGGGATCGAACGCCCTTCGGTGATTAGTTACCGTGCAACTAAATCCCTCGGTTACAATGTGTCGAAGTCGGCTAGGATACGAAAAAAGTGTCAAACCATAATACCGATTTATACGTATTCCACCCACCAAGATATCATCTCAATAAAAACATGTCAAAAACATCTTCACGATTTTCATGTCTACACTGGCCAGAGATTCCCGAATCGACAATTGCAGGGACACATAGGACATTATCTCCTCTCACTAAGAGTAGCTGATTCCATGTTAGTTGCTCACCTACCTCCATCAATGCTTCCCCATGCCCAGTAAGACCCGGCACATGACGCAGAGGGCCATGTAGGGATAGAATCAAAGCAATGGGTCGTCACTCACAAGGCAACCATGACAACCTCAAGTCCATGGACTGCTTGCACCTACAATCACCTGAGGAACATCCAATTGACACTCATGTAAGGATTCCATTTTGTGTTCCTCGTGCTGGTTTGTTCAGTGAACTCATTCCCTAATGAGCACCTGCACTTATACATTAATGACGGCTCATAGGTAACTATAAAATCAGCTACCCCTTATCGTATAGGGCATGTACCAAGTGCAGTAGTCTATCCGAAATCACTGATCCCCTAATTGGTGATCCTACGACTAGGAACATTTAGAACATGAGCATTTGGATTCCAAGTCTCACTGGCATGATCTCATCATGGCCTCGGAATCATTTGCCCAGGTTCATGGGGTTCATCACAATCTTTGTGAATAAAGATGCAACATATGAGGAAAAAGTTTCCTTATTAAGTTGATTACCCTTGAATAGTCCCTAAACACATCGACATGTGATTGGCTCGAGTGCACTATTCCTTTCAATCTCCCACTTGCACTTTAGCCAATCATCCTAGTATCTGTATACCAAGTTTCAGTGGTGATCGAATCTGCTGCATTGGTAATCAGTTTAATCTACATCAATGTCTTTCAGTCATCACCTCTTTCCACGACGAGGTGATACCGACTTTTAAGAAAAGCAATAATCTCCACATGATCTTAGTTCCTCGACTTTGAGCAACAATCCTAGTATTGTCATACAATACCGATGCTGAAATGGCGGCCTCATGAACAACTCCCACTGAATAATAAACTCCTTTATCTGATGCTATCTTATGCGGCAGAGTAAGTAGCAAAGCACAAGACTTCGTCACATTACCAATTACAGTACGCAGCTAGGAACACTTAATTTCCTGCTTATTGCACCACCATTTAAAGGTATCCTCATACCATCATATGGTTTCATTATCGTATAAAGTGTCTCTCATCCTTCTCAAGTGCCCGAGAGAGTTTTCCATTTGATTTTCAATGTTATTCTCTAGGGTTTTGCTTGAAATTTGCCAGTTCCATCAGTGCCTTCCTAGGGTTCAAGCCGCATCAACATGGCCCCTAACACTTCCTCTCTGTGCGCGCACCAAAACAGGGCAGCAAGCATGCTCGTCGCGAATCTGCCCCTAAACTTCTAATTTTACAAAACATAAATAAGAAGACCCCAAACAACCCTTGGGGAAAGGTTTAAGGAGAGGGAGAAGTGAATTGCAATCATAATTCTCAAGAGGAAGGCAGGGGTACGCAGGCCCTATTTAAAAATTCCAATGCAGAAATTTCATAAGTTTACAAGCAATCATCACAACTACGTTTTACACACAGTCACATGCATATAGGGCTCATCCATAATCATCCTTTCATGCAACACATCATATACGAAAAAGAAAGAAAATAACAGAATCTAAAATCGCGCTAATCCGATCACGTTTCCACCCAAAATAGTTCAAACAACACATGCTGAATTTTTCGGTTCTCGGTGTTGTTCAACCATGAACCCAGAGGATTTTTGAGTTTAAATTCTGTCCAAAATCAATATGGACAGTAGGTTCCCACCTCCATTCATCGCATGAGCCATGGAGCCAAGAAAGTGACTCAAAAAACCCCGAAAACCAAAACCGGGCAGCCTGACGTTTAGGGAGCGAACGGTTCGTAAATGAGAGAAAATGCGAAACAAAAATTGCAAAAATTTGCTAAAGGTGGCTCTTATACCTTTGTTGGGATGAAAATAAGAAATGCAGCAGAAATAACAATTTAAAAATTTCAAACCATCCCGAAAGTTGTGATCTACTTTAGCAATATTAAGGAATTCAACATCGGAGAAGAAGGAGAAGATATACCTCAAACCGCGGCTGGTATGGCTGATCTTAACCCCGTCTTGAGATGCACACGTGCACGTCCTCCAATGATAGTCCACACCAAGCACCTCGCTACAATAGGGGCAATGAACACTGGGGCTTGTTGTGGCTCAACGGAGAAGCTTTCTCAATCCCGAAATCGACAAAGGCAAGGCCGGCCCTTCCACCAAGAATCAGGCACCAAAGAGGGAAGGAGAGAGGATGAGAAAACACCGGAACGAAAGATAAGAGATCAAGATACCTAGCTTTCCTCTTGGACTCCTCCAAGAAGATGAAGATTGCGGCACACCGAAGAAGAGAACACCTTCGAGGAGGAGGAGTTCTTTGGATCCTTTATCTTCAAGAAGCCTCTAAAGAATCAAGTCCATAATCTTCTCCTAGAAGATGAAGAACTAATTAACCAACCCCTCCCTATGGGGTGTTCGGCCACTATATATAGAGAAGGGGGTGGCGGCTACAAGAGTAGACCTGGCCACCTAAAAACTCTCTCCCTGGAATTCAAAATTCCAGAGTTTGCCTGCAAAAATAATTTATATTTTATTGCCTTCATAATTAATTCAAAATTAATTAAATCCAATTAAATATAAACTATAATTTATGTTAATAAATTAAGAGCCTATAAACAAGAATGATAATTCTCTAAATAAATCAATCCCCTAAACAATAGGAAAGAGGTTAATCTAAATAATTTGATTTTCTATTAATTAATAGAATTATGATTTTTCCTCATAAATCATATATCTATTAATTTTATGATTTATCTCCATAAATTAAATTCTTATTAATTAGGATTTATCCAAAAATAATAATTCCCAATTAATTGGTTAGGCTCATGGTTAGAAACTAATTTTTCCACCATGTATATTTGATTCAAAATCAAATTATTTTTAATTCATAATTAAATACATTCCCGGCCAAGTTGTTGATTAAATATTTAATTCATAATTAAATTTAATCAACTACATAAAATATTATCATGTGTCAATCCCTACTGTTTAGGGATACCCTACAATTTACGGTTACTGAGGAACTTTTTCCTGCCACATTCGTTCCTATAGCAAATGTCTTTCCTATCATGTCCGTAAACGAGATCCGTGATCAAGTTGTAGCATGTCCATGCTAGTAGACATATAGTGCTGCATTCAGACTCTATATCATAAAGCCCGTTACGAGGTTAGCTTGTTGTGTGTGACCCATTGGGCCCCACACTATGCCAATAGTGAGTTGTGCATAACGGAGAGACGGATCCGATAGAACGACTTCTATTCAAATCTTACGAGCCTCCACTAAACCCCTTTAGTATGGTCGTGAGTGACTCCACTCACAAGTCAAGATTGACGTCTAGCAACCTGTGATGACTACCCAGATAGTGCGAGGTTCAATCTACAAGGATTGATCGCCCTTCGGTGATTAGTTACCGTACGTGCAACTAAATCCCTCGGTTACAATGTCCCAAAGTCGGCTAGGGTATGGAAGAAGTGTCAAACCCTAATACCGATTCATATGTATTCCACCCGCCAAGATGTCGTCTCAATAATGAAACGTCAGAAACATCTTCTTGACTTTCATGTCTACTTTGGCCAGAGATTTTTGAGACGACACTTGCAAGGACACATAGGACATTATCTCCTCTTACTAGCAGTTATTGATTCCATGTTGGTTGCTCACCTACCTCCATGAATATTTCTCCATGCCTAGTAATACTTGGCACATGACATTGAGTGCCACGTAGGGATAGAACCAAAGCAATGGGTCGTTACTCACAAGGTAACCATAATAATCTTAGGTCAAAGGATCACTTGCAGCTACCATCACCCGAGGAACATCCTATTGACACTCATGTAACGATTTCATTTTGTGTTCCTCGTGCAGGTCCGTTCATTGAACTCATTCCCTAATGAGCACCTGCACTTGTACATTAATGACGGTTCATTGGTAACTGTGAGATCAACTACCCCTTATCGTATAGGGCATGTACCAAGTGCACTAGTCTATCCAGTATCACCAATCACCTAATTGGTGATCCTACGACTAGGAACATTTAGAACATGGTCATCTCGATTCCTTGTCTCACTAGCATGATCTCATCATGGCCTCGGAATCATTTTCTCAGGTTCATGGGGTTCATCACAATCTTTATCAGTAAAGATGCAGCGTATGATGAAAAAATTGCCTCATTAAGTTGATTACCCTTGAATAGTCCCTAAGCACATCAACATGAAATTGGCTCAAGGGCACTATTCCTTTCAAAACCCTAATACCGATTCATATATCTTATGTCTGCCAAGTCATCGTCTCAATAATGACATCTCAAAAAACCTTTTTCTGATACTCATATCTACTCTGGCCAAAGATTTATGAGTCGACACTTGTAATGACACGTAGGACATTATCTCCTCTTAGTAGAAGTAACTGATGTTGAGTGAATACCCACACTAGAAGGGGGGGTTAAATAGTGTTGGGTTAATTTTACCTTCAATTCAATTGGTTTTAAATCAATTCAAACTTCAACCGAAACTAAGTATGGATCACATCGTATCCATTAAGGTGTGATTCATCCTTTCAGACACACCATTGTGTCAAGAGGGGTCCATACAGAGATAATCTTATTGTCTTAGAGATAATTCACAAACTTAGAGGATAAGTATTCTCTGCCTCGATCTAATTGAAGGTCTATAATACCTTTTCTAATTTGTTTTTTAACTTCACCTTCGTACTCCTTAAACGATTCAAAGGGATCTGGTTTGTGCCAAAACAGGTGGGTGTATCCGTGCCTAATCATATCGTAGAAGTATCCTGTTTTTGGCTTGAGTTGTTATCAGCCTGCATACACCTATGTAGGCCAACTCTAATCAACTCAACGAGCCTTTCGTCGGGTCTGGTGAACAGAGACTCGACCAAAATCTCCTTGAGACACACTTCTCAAGTTCTGACTTTAATTCATAATCGCCCAAAGTCATAAAAGCCATAAGTAGGTTAGGTTAATTTTATCTCTTTGTGTGTTCATTCAAAATTATTTATCATTAACTTCAAAAACCATTAAACCAATTTAAATTGGTCCAGTCGCATGTAACTCATCAGAATGGTACATGTGGCAACTGTTGCCTATTAAAGAACTTTTCACAACCTTGTTCAGAGAACAAAAGAAAAGGATGTTCTTTTATTAACACTGGAACAAATCAATATCAACGATCTTGTCGAATAGAAGACATATAGAATAGGTTACTATAGCTAAAGCTACAACTCTTGCGTCATTACCTACCCGAAGGTTGTAGTTGCCTTTTGTCTAGTCTTCTACTTTTTCTTTTATCCTACAACATCTTGTAGATGAAGGTTGGTATCAAATACTCGGTAGAGATAATGACGAACTATTCTTATAACGTACGCACCTGAAGCGACGGTTTTAAAAACAATCTTCAGTTTCATCTTTGCAAAATACTACTTGCAGTTGCGCTTCTAGTGGCCATATTTAGCATAATGGTAGTAGGTGCCATTGGGAACAACTTTCCCTTTCTTCTTGATATTAATCAAAGGTTTCAAAGCTTTATTTTTCACTTTGTTCTTAACAGAGTGTAACTTTGCCTCAAAGGCATCTCCCACTAATGAGACTATGTCCTTATCCTTCATAAGGTGGGACTCAGTAGTCTTCGGGAAGCGAGTCGACCAGCTTGTTTATGTGGAAGTTATCATCAAACTCTGAAAACGAATCTTGGAGGGATTGGAGTGCTAAGTGCTGACTTAGCCCCTTAGCAATGCTTACGCCTAATTTCTCTAACCTCTCAATCAAATTGATTAGTTTGAGGGCATGGGTTTCAACAGGGGTCCCTCCCATCATCATGGCCTGGATGAGTTGCTTTGACAGCTCAAACGTAGCAGTTCGGCTCTCTTCACCATACAACTCCTTAAGGTGAGAGAGGATGGCCCTAGCATCCATCTTTTCATGTTGTCGTTACAACACATCGGACATAGAGGCGAGCATAATGCATTGAACAGTAGTGCTGTCATCTTGCCACTTCTTGTAAGTGGCTCTCACTTCCTCGGTAGCCCTTTGGGAAGGGGTATCCGGTGGCCTATTGTTAAGAATATAAGAAAGTCTCTCCCGATTGAAGACAATCCTCGGGTTTTGCAACTAATCGATGTAATTTTTTCCACTTAATTTATTAGCATCAAGAACGCAATGCAACAATGGTGAAGATAACATGTAAAATATGATACACTGAAAAGAGAAGACATAAAAGAGCAGATATCTTATATGCATGATTATTAAAGTCTTTTGATTAATCATGGCTCCTACTAATTTTTGTGGTTCCCAAATGACCCACCTGTTGGGAAGAGGGAAGCCCTCTTTGGTTGACTTCCTTAGGGGAAGATGGAACCCCACTTTTCCTACTATGGTCTCATATTTAACACGACAAAACCCTGATAGGTCGATGGGTAGGTAACTCTTTACCAATCACATCGTTATGTGACTTCCACCAAGTTTTGCCTCTAGGGTTACCATGGCCTTTTGTTTACACAACAAACCAAGGAGCCCTAGTTGAGTTGAACCCATCGTTCGTATACCCTAGAGAGAAAACAACCACCCTTGAGTTTGCTCAACAAGGTAAGTCACATTCAAGCTAGTAGTAGAGACACAAGGGTATCTTCCATATGAGATGCAACGTGTCTATTAGCACAAAAGGCCCTGTGTTTGCACAACCAAACCGTTGTGACAATAGACACACTTGTACCTCATAACGATGGAAGGCGTGACCAATATTCTTAATATCTTAGCCATTTCGACTCAATATTATTGGAGGGTTTCTTCATGCAATTATAATTATCTAAGCTATCAACAATTGAAACAAAAGCAGTAAATAAAAGCATAAACTAAATAACGATGATTACGGATGTTCTAAGCGTTCCACCCGAGCCACCGGGCGAACAAATGCCATCATCCTAGGGTTTTTAAGGAGCTCCATCTCGCCAAGGGGCTGCCCAAAACCATCTCGTAGTTTTCCGGTTCCATCAGTGCCTTCCCGGTGTTCTAGTCATCATCAACATGGCGCCGAGCACCTCCTCTCCGCATGCGCACCAAAATGGGGCAGCAAGCGTGCTCATCGCGAATCTGCCCCTAAACATCCAATTTTACAAAAATTAAAAGAAGAAGACCCAAAACAACCCTTGGGAAAAGGTTTAAGGAGAGGGAGAAAAAGAATACAATCAGAATTCTCAAGAGGAACGCAGGGGTACGCAAGCCATATTTAAAAGTTATAATGCTGAAATTTCAAAAATTTACAAGCAATCAACACAATCGCGTTTTACACACAATCACATGCACATAGGGCTCATCCATAATCATCCTTTCGTGCATCTTAACAATTAAGAAAAGGAAAGGAAAAAGTAGAATTCAAAAATGCGCTAATCAGGTTACGTTTTCACCCAAAATGGTCCAAACAATATATTTAAAAATTTCAGTTTACGGGGCTGTTCTACCATGAACCCATTGGGCTCTTGAGTTTGAAATCTGTCCAAGACAAGTTTGGACAGTAGGCTACCATCCTGATTCATCGCACAAACCGTGGAGCCAAGAGAGTGACTCAAGAACCCCCGAAAACAAAAACCAGGCAGCCTGACATTTAGGGAGCGAACGGTTCGTAAACGCAACAATAATGCGCAATACAAATTCCGAAAAAATTGCTAAAGGTGGCTCTGATACCACTGTTGGGATAGGAATAAAAAATGCAGCTGAAATAGCAATTTAGAAAATTCAAACTATCCCAAAAACAGCGATCAACTTTAGCAATCTTTAAGGAATTCAATCTACGAGTAGAAGGAGAAGATATACCTTATACTATGGATGGTATGGCTGCTCCTATCCCTGTTCCAAGATGAACACACGCACGTCATCCAAGGAAAGTCCACAACAAGTTCCTCGCAACAAAGGGGCATCGAAGATCGGGACTCGTTGTGGCTCAACGGAGAGGCAATCTCAACCCCAAAACGCACCAAGGTGAAGCCGACCCTTCCACCAAGAACCGAGACCAAAAGGGAGGAAAAGGGGATGAGAAAACAACGGAATGAGAAGGTAGATGAAGGATTACCTCGATGTCCTTCATGGACTCCTTCAAGAAGGTGAAGTAGGCGGTACACCCAAGAAGAAAACAACTTTGATTTGGGTTCGCAAAACCCAGGATGGAGGATCTTGATGGCCACCCACCCATGGAGATGAAGAGGAGTTCATGGGAGCCTTTCTCTTCAAGAAGCCTCTCAAGAATCCAAACCTTAATCTTCTCCAAGATGAATAACCAATTTGCTTAACCCACTAGAAGGAGGTTAGGCCACCTATTTACAGAGGGCATGGGAGGCTACAAGAGTAGACCCGGCCCCCTAAAAATTTGAATTCCTATTACTTAAAAGAATTGTGATTTATCCTCATAAATCATATATCTATTAATTTTATAATTTATCTCCATAAAACAAATTCCTATTAATTAGGATTTATCCAAATAAATTAATTCCTAATTAATTGGTTAGGCTCATGGTTAGAGACTAATTTTCCCGCCATGTATATTTGATTCAAAATCAAATTATATTTAATTCCTAATTAAATACAATCCCCGTCAAGTGGTTAATTAAATATTTAATTCATAATTAATTTAAATCAACAACATAAAATATTATTATGTGACAATCCCTACAATTGAGGGATGCCCCACAAATTAGGGTTACCGAGGAACTCCTTCCTCGCGCATTCGTTCCTATAGGAAACACATTTCCTTTTATGTCCGTAAATGAGATCCGTGATCGAGTTGAAGCATGTCCATGCTAGTAGACATATAATGCTGCATTTGGACTCTATCTCATAAAGCCCGTTATGAGATTAGCCTGTTGTGTGTGACCCATTGGCCCCACACTAAGCCAGCAGTGAGTTATGCATAACGGAGAGTCGGATCTGATAGAACGACTTCTATTGGAATCTTATGAGCCTCCACTAAACCCCTTTAGTGTGGGCATGAGAGACTCGACTCACAAGTCAAGGTTGACATCTACCATTGTGTCATGACTACCCGGATAGTATGAGGTTCAATATACAGGGATCAAACGCCCTTGGGTGATTAGTTACTATGCAACTAAATCCCCTAGTTACAATGTCCCGAAGTCGGCTAGGGTATGGTAGAAGTGTCAAACCCTAATACTGATTCATATGTATTCCACCCGCCAAGATGTCGTCTCAATAATGAAACGTAAGAAACATCTTATTGACTTTCATGTCTAATCTGGCCAGAGATTCCCGAGTCGACACTTACAAGGACACATAAGACTTTATCTCCCCTCACTAGGAGTAACCGATTACATGTTGGTTGCTCACCTAGTACCCAGTACGTGACGCTGAGGGCCACGTAGGGATAGAACCAAAGCAATGGGTCGTCACTCACAAGATAACTATGACAAACTCAGGTCCAAGGACTGCTTGCACCTACTATCACCCGAGGAACATCCTATTGACACTCATTTAAGAATTCCATTTTGTGTTACTCATGCAGGTCCGTTCAGTGAACTCATTCCCTAATGTCCGTTCAGATGCCTTGATGATGAATCAAATGAAGCTTGAAGGCAAACTCAAGAAAGAAGGTTTAAGGCTAGGGTTTTTGAATATGATGGATCCATCAAAGCTTAGATGGTGTAAGGAGTGTCTCAATAGGCTCAACAACACCTGAAGAAGGCTCTCTTGGCTTCTATTTATAAGTCATGAAGAGTTGGCAAGAAATAGCCAACTCAACGGCTGGAAAACTAGTCATTTTCATCGTTCGATCGATCGTCGGTCGACCGACCAAGCGACCGCATGTCTACTGCCAATTTTTGGCAACATTCGGTCGACCGAAATTGGGCAGACTACTTGGTTTAGCTAATTTTTCTACTCGTTTCTTCGTTTTCTGGGTTCGGTCTTCTCTAGGTCCTCTTATAGAAATGTTATATAAGGATTACCCCCCATTTGGATTCAATAAAAATATCTAAAAAGTCAAAATCCTTAAGAATAAAATCTAATTTTTGAGGTCTAGTACAAATTTCCGAAAAATAAAAATTTTATAATCTCCTGGGTCAAATATGGGAAAGCTAAAGGCTTCCAACAATTCCTTAAAAATACCTCGTTATCTATTTTTTACCTAAGGAACAATTACTGGGACTTTTGGTGCCAAGAAAATGTCTAGATCATATAGCCCTCCAAGGAGCTCCCTAGGCTTGGTGAATATCAAGGTATTTTCTAATTTTGTGGGTTTTTCTATTTTGGGGTTCGGCTTTGGTTTTTGGGTTTCATTGCATCATCATGAGGATTTACAATTTATCTAGACACCCTAAACCTAAACTCTATCTTCCAGAAGAAATCCAAGCATCGACAATTGCCCTTGTCAATTTTTCTGATTTTTCTAATTTTTCTGATCGGGGACGACTAGCATTAATCGACTTAGAACCTGGACGTATTTCTCAATGAAACATTAGTTTCATGTTTGTTATCATCAAAACCGAGATTAAGACCAAGGTTGAAAACCTTAGGCCAATAATGTCCTGCTTGTTTATGTGGGAGTTGTCAACAAACTGTGAAAACGAATTCGGGAGGGATTGGACTACTAAGTCCCCACTTAGTTCCCTGTTCATGGAGAACCCCAACCTCTCTAACTCCTCAATCAAATTGATCTGTTTGAGGACATGGGTCCCAACAAGAGTGTTATCCTCCATTTTGGCACGGAATAGTTGTTTAGATAGCTTGTACCTAGCTGTCCTCATATACTCACCATACAACAACTTGAGGTGATCAAGGATAGCTTCGGTATCCAAATGTTCATGCTACTTTTGCAACTCACTGGACATAGATACCAGCATTATGCATTGAACAGTGGTGCTATCTTCACTCCAAATTTCTTGCAGCTTCTCAATAGTGTAATCCCCTTCCCCAAGGGGTGGCGACGGTCCCAAAGAATCAAGAATGTAAGGCAGATTCTCATAAATGAGGATGGTCCAGTTAATTTATTTTCATTGATGAAGCAATCTAACGACGGTAAAGGTCACATGATATGCTACAAAGAAAATAAAGACATGAATGAGCAGATATTCAGGTAACACAATTCTCATGCATATTTATTGAGGTTTTTTAATTAATCATGTTGCGCACTTCTCCTAGTCGGGTCTTGCATGTAACACGACAAACCCTAATAAGTCCATGGGTAGGTAACTCTTTACCGATCACATCACCATGTGACTTCCATAAGTTTTTGCCTCTAAGGCAACCAAGGCATTGTGTGTTCACAACAAACCAAGGAGCCCTAGTTGAATGGACCCATCGATCGTATGCCCTAGCGAGAAAACAACCACCCTTGAGTGTAGCTCAACAAGGTAAGTCATGTTCAAGCCGGTAGCAGAGACACAAAAGGGATATGTGCCACATGAGGAGCAACGTGTCTATTAGCACGAAAGGCCTTATGTGTGCACAACAAACCCGTTGTGACAATAGACACACTTGTCCCTCATAATGATGGAAGGTGTGACCGATATTCTTAATATCGTAGCCATTCGGACTCAATATTATTGGAGGGTTTCTTCATGCAATTATAATTTATCTAAGCAATCAACAATTCAAGCAAGAGAAACAAATAAAAGCATAAAGTAAATAAGGATGATTATGGATGTTCTAAGGGTTTCACCCGAGCCACCGGGCGAACCAAGGTCATCATCCTAGGGATTTTAGGGAGCTTCGTCTCGCCAAGGCACTGCCCAAAACCATCTTGAAGGTTGCCGGTTCCATCAGTGCCTTCCTGGGGTTCAAGTCGCATCAACATGGCCCCTAAGTCTTCCTCTCTGTGCACGCACCAAAACGGGGCAGCAACCGTGCTCGTCGCGAATCTGCCCCTAAACTTCTAATTTTACAAACAAAAAAAAAAGAAGACCCTAAACAACCCTTGGGGAAAGGTTTATGGAGAGGGAGAAGTGAATTACAATCATAATTCTCAAGAGAAAGGCAGGGGTACGCAGGCCCTATTTAAAAATTACAATGCTGAAATTTCATAAGTTTACAAGCAATCATCACAACTACGTTTTACACACAGTCACATGCACATAGGTCTCATCCATAATCATCCTTTCATGTATCACATCATATATGTAAAAGAAAGAAGAAAACAGAATCTGAAATCGCACTAATCCGATCACGTTTCCACCCAAAATAATTCAAACAACACATGCTGAATTTTTCGGTTCTCGGTGTTGTTCAACCATGAACCCATAGGATATTTGAGTTTAAATTCTTTCCAAAATCAATATGGACAGTAGTTTTCCACCTCGATTCATCGCATGAGCCGTGGAGCCAAGAAAGCGACTCAAAAAAACCCCGAAAACCAAAATCGGGCAGCATGACGTTTACGGAGCGAACGGTTCGTAAACGTGACAAAAATGCAAAACAAAAATTCCAAAAATTTGCTAAAGGTGGCTCTTATACCTTTGTTGGGATGAATGAGAAATGCAGCGGAAATAACAATTTAAAAATTTCAAACCATCCCGAAAATAGTGATCTACTTTAGCAATATTAAGGAATTCAACATCGGAGAAGAAGGAGAAGATATACCTCAAACCGCGGTGGGTATGGCTGATTTTATCCCCGTCTTGAGACGCACACATGCACGTACTCCAACGATAATCCACACCAAGCACCTGGCAACAATAGGGGCAGCGAACACTGGGGCTCGTTGTGTCTCAACGGAGAAGCTCTCTCAATCCCGAAATCCACCGAGGCAAGGCCGGCCCTTCCACCAAGAATCAGGCACCAAAGAGGGAAGGAGAGAGGATGAGAAAACATCGGAACGGAAGATAAGAGATGAAGATACCTCGCTTTCCTCTTGGACTCCTCCAAGAAGATGAAGATTGCGGCACACCGAAGAAGTGAACTCCTTCAATTTGGCTTCGCGAAAACTGGGGAAGGAGGATGCAGATGGCCGACCACCAATGGAGAGGAGGAGGAGTTCTTTGGATCCTTTATCTTCAAGAAGCCTCTAAAGAATCAAGTCCATAATCTTCTCCTAGAAAACGAAGAACTAATTAACCAACCCCTCCCTATGGGCTGTTCGGCCACTATATATAGAGAAGGGGGCGACGACTACAAGAGTAGACATGGCCCCTTAAAAACTCTATCCCTGGAATTCAAAATTCCAAAGTTTGCCTGCAAAAATAATGTATATTTTATTGCCTTCATAATTAATTAAAAATTTAAATCCAATTAAATATAAACTTTAATTTATGTCCATAAATTAAGAGCCTATAAACAAGAATGATAATTATCTAAATAAATCAAAACCCTAAACAGTAGGAAAGAGGTTTGTCTAAATAGTTTGATTTTCTATTAATTAATAGAATTATGATTTTTCCTCATAAATCATATATCTATTAATTTTATGATTTATCTCCATAAATTAAATTCTTATTAATTAGGATTTATCCAAAAATAATAATTCCCAATTAATTGGTTAGGCTCATGGTTAGAAACTAATTTTCCCACCATGTATATTTGATTCAAAATCAAATTATTTTTAATTCATAATTAAATACATTTCTGGTCAGGTTGTAGATTAAATATTTAATTCATAATTAAATTTAATCAACTACATAAAATATTATCATGTGTCAATCCCTACTGTTTAGGGATACCCTACAATTTAGGGTTACCAAGGAACTTTTTCCTGGCGCATTCGTTCCTATAGCAAATATCTTTCCTATCATGTCCGTAAACGAGATCCGTGATCAAGTTGCAGCATGCGCATGCTAGTAGACATGTAGTACCGCATTCAGACTCTATCTCATAAAGCCCGTTACGAGATTAGCTTGTTGTGTGTGACCCATTAGGCCCCACACTAAGCCAACAGTGAGTTGTGCATAAAGGAGAGTCAGATCTGATAGAACGACTTCTATTCAAATCTTACGAGCCTCCACTAAACCCCTTTAGTGTGGTCATGAGGGACTCCACTCACAAGTCAAGATTGACGTCTAGCAACCTGTGATGACTACCCAGATAGTGCGAGGTTCAATCTACAAGGATTGAACGCCCTTCGGTGATTAGTTACCGTACGTGCAACTAAATCCCTCAATTATAATGTCCCAAAGTCAGCTAGGGTACGGAAGAAGTGTCAAACCCTAATACCAATTCATATGTATTCCACCCACCAAGATGTCATCTCAATAATGAAATGTCAGAAACATCTTCCTGACTTTCATGTCTACTTTGGCCAGAGATTTCTGAGTCGACACTTGTGGGACACATTGGACATTATCTCCTCTTACTAGCAGTTATCGATTCCATGTTGGTTGCTCACCTACCTCCATGAATGTTTCTCCATGCCTAGTAATACCCGACACATGACATTGAGTGCCACGTAGGGATAGAACCAAAGCAATGGGTCATCACTCACAAGGTAACCATAATAACCTTAGGTCAAAGGACCGCTTGCACCTACTATCATCCGAGGAACATCCTATTGACACTCATGCAACGATTTCATTTTGTGTTCCTCGTGCAGGTCCTTTCAGTGAACTCATTCCCTAATGAGCACCTGCACTTGTACATTAATGACGGTTCATAGGTAACTGTGAGATCAGCTACCCCTTATCATATAGGGCATGTACCAAGTGCACTAGTCTATCCGGTATCACCAATCCCCTAATAGGTGATCATACGACTAGGAACATTTAGAACATGGGCATCTCGATTCCATGTCTCACTAGCATGATCTCATCATGGCTTCGGAATCATTTTCCCAGGTTCATGGGGTTCATCACCATCTTTATGAGTAAAGATGCAACGTATGATGAAAAAATTGCCTTATTAAGTTTGTTACCCTTGAATAGCCTCTAAGCACATCAACATGTAATTGGCTCAAGGGCCCTATTCCTTTCAATATCCTAATACCGATTCATATATATTATGTCTGCCAAGTCATTGTCTCAATAATGACATCTCAAAAAACCTTTTTTCGACACTCATATCTACTCTGGCTAGAGATTCATGAGTCGACACTTGCAAGGACACATAGGACAATATCTCCTCTTAGTAGAAGTAACTGATGTGGAGTGAATACCCACACTAGAAGGGGGGGTTAAATAGTGTTGGGTTAATTTTACCTTCAATTCAATTTGTTTTAAATCAATTCAAACTTCAACCGAAACTAAGTGCGACTAAATGATATTCGTTGGCAATTATGAAAAGCAATTATAAACAATCAAACAAGACAATGCAAAAATAAGAGATTATAGTGGTTCGGCCAACACCGCCTACTATAGATAATGTGTTTCCCTTTGAATACAACCGAGGACTCGCTTCTCAACCCTTTGAGAATGCCTCACACCCATTCACTTAGGCAAAACACAATTCTACAAAGGAAACCCTAAGTTGTTTAACCTAGCACACCTAGCAAGCTAACAATGGAAACCTAGTTTAACAACAAGAAAAATAACAACAAAGGACCTAAGAATTAAACCACACAAGTGAGCTCCATTGCAAAGCCTCTAAAGCCTCCAACTCATCAAGATGTAGAGCTCGAAGAGAAGCCAGAGATGAGGTGGAAAGATTGCTTCGAGTAGATGAATGATCGTCGAAGCTTGCGCGATGAAATCCACTTGGGAAGGCTCAAAAATACTATAGGAGATCTTCAATGAATGGTTAAGAGGATCTTAGAGGGCTGGTGAGGGGTATTTATAACCCCTCATTCGGCAGCTCCACCCAACAGGCATTTTTTTGCCCGTTGGGACGCCCGGTCGCTTGCCGATCGATCGTCGATCGACCGACTAATTGACCGCCCAAGCGACCGTTGTAATCTGCCACTTTTGGGCGCACTTTGGTCGATCGACTGGTTGATCAAATTGGCTACTACAATCTTTTCACCACATTTGATCGACGAATTGGCTACTGCCAATTTTTGGCTACATTCGGTCGACCGGCCGGTCAACCGAACATGGGTTGAGACTATTTCTCCGAGTTTTCTTCTTGCGCGCTTTGCTTCTGGGTTTCATTACCAAGTCTTGACTTGAATAATATTACAATTAGGTTTGGGATATATACCTAAAGACATATTACATGAATTCTATTTCTAACTCTAGATTTTCTACTCGATCTATGACGGAGTCATTTTTGTCGATTCTTGTTTTTCTCCGAACGAACTTCGCGTGCATATCGTAACCACAACCTGAGATCAAACACTTGATAAACTCATTAGATTAAGTTTGTTATCATCAAAATCAAGATGATGACCAAGGTTGAAACCTTAGGCCAACAACTGATTCCATATTGGTTGCTCACATACCTCCATGGGTGCTTTCCCATGCTGAGAGGTATCTGATACATGACACTGAAGGCCACGTAAGAATAAGTCCAAAGCAATGGGTCAACACTCACAAGATATCCATGACAACCTCAGGTCCAAGGATTGCTTGCACCTACTATCACCCGAGGAACATCCTATCGACACTCAAGTAAGGATTATATTATGGGTTCTTCGTGTAGGTCCATTCAGTGAACTTATTCCCTAATGAGCACCTTCACTTGTACATTAAATGACGGCTCGTAGGTAATTGTTAGGTCAACTACCCCTTATCGTATAAGGCATGTACCAAGTGCACTAGTCTATCCGAAATCACCAATCCCCTAATCGGTGATCCTACGACTAGTAACATTTAGAACAAGGGCATCTGGATTCCAAGTTTCATTGGCATGATCTCATCATGGCCTTGGAATCAATTGCCCGGGTTCATGGGGTTCATGACAATCTAATATATACAAAATATATATGCAGCATATGTTGAAAAGTTGTCTCATATTATTCATTAACCAAAAATAGTTCCCTACACATAAGTATGTGATTGGCTCATGGGCACTGTTTCTTTCATCCACGATGGCATATGCGGTATACATATCGGAGGGTGGTCCAATACTGCCAAAATCCTTCGGGCTGGTTACTTCTGGCCAAACATGAAATTGGATTGCAGTTTCTACGTCAAAAAATGTGACAAATGCGAAAGACTCTCTGAGGTTTCACAACTACACCTTGAGCCACTTCATAGCTCGGACACTAGTTGGTTGTTTCACAAGTGGGGCATCGACCACCTCGGCCCATTTTCCCTAGCACCAGGGCAAATTAAGTTTCTAGTCATAGCGATCGACTAATTTACCAAATGGATAAAGGTTGAACCCCTATCCTCAATTGTGAATGACAAAGTCCAAAAATTTGTTTGGAAAAACATCATTTGCAGGTATGAAATACCACGCGAACTCGTCAGTGACAATGGGACATAGTTCACGGGTCGGCGGATTCGAGACTTATGCTCAGACCTTGGCACCTGTCAACTCTTTCCATACGTAAAACACCCATGGACAATCGATCTGGCTGAAGCAACCACCAAGGTCATTCTGACATGACTGAAAAAGAAACAAGATCGGTCAAGGGACACTAGGTTGAAGAACTACTTGAAGTACTCTAGAGATACAACACAACAAATCCTCCACTTCGGAGACCCCTTTCCGACTCATCTATGCAATAGAGGACATGATACTTGTTGAGATCACAGAGCCCAGCCTCCACAAGATCACCTTCGATGAACAAAGCAACTCAGAAATCCGACACGCCAACCTTGATCTCATCGAAGAAGAGCAAGAGCTCGCCAAAATCAGAGAAGAAATAACAAAACTCAACATAGCCCAGAAGTATGGCAAACAGTTTTGATAATAATAAACATGGAACTAATGTTTTCATGGAGAATTAATTATTTTTAGGTTCCATATCGGTTAGCGCATGATGTCCCCAATCGGAAAAATTAAAGAAATCTGATAAATCGACAAGGACAGTCGTCGTCGCTCGGGATTCTTCAGGAAGATAGAGTTTAGATTTAGGGTGTCTAGCATGTGTTGTAAATCCTTATTATGATGCAAAGAAACCCCAAAACTAAAACTCGAACCCCAAAATATGAAAACCCAAAAAAACATAAAACAACCTTGAAATTCACAAAGCCTAGGGAGCTCCTTGGAGGGCTTTATGACCTAGACATTTTCTTGGCACCAAAAGTCCCGAAAATTGTTCCTTAGGTAAAAACTAGTTAACGACATACTTTTAAGGAATTTTTGGAAGCCTTTGACCGATTCATATTTGACCCGGGAGATTATGAAATTTTCGGTTCTCGGAAATTTGTACTAGACCTGAAAAGTTAGATTTTGATTCTTATGGATTTTGATTTTCTAGATATTTTTATTGAATCCAAATGCAGGGTAATCCTTATAAAACAATTGTGTTTTAAAGTTTTGAAATGCTATATAAGACTTAAGGAAGATGAAACCCGAAAATGAACAACGAGCAAAAAATCAGCCAAAATTGGGTTGTTTTCATGGGGCCGATCGATGGGCGATCGAAGGGCGGTCAACGGTCGGTCGACCGACCATCAACCGGTCACTGACTGGCGAAGGCTCAAAACGAGCAGAGCCTTCTTTTTGGTGGCCAGTATCCGGCTTGGGTATGAAAATGCACATGTGGAAATTAGGGCTTGGGTACGAAAAGATACATGCGTGCCCAAATAACTGCATCTTATATTATAAAAAAAATGCACAGTTAGAGCAATGCCCGGTATGTGAACATCCTCGTTACAAGGAGAAGAAATCGGTTCGACAAAAAAATATCCCCTTTAAGGTGCTTCGGTATTTTCATGCAATAAGTTGGCATGCAATAAGGTTGGGATTGTGCACAGATAGTTTTAATCCATTTGGTAATTCAGCAACTTCGTATTCAGTATGGCCAATTCTATTAATAGTTTATAATTTGCCGCCCTCAATGTGTACGAAAGATAAATTTATCTATCTTTCGATGATTATTTCACGTCCTAGGGGTCCTCGCAAAGAAATTGACACTTATGATTGTCACCTAATTGATGAACTCAAAACATTGTGGGCTGAGGGATTTGTCACTTATGATTGTCACTGGAATCAAAACTTCACTTTACGAGTTGCTATATTATGGACAATCAATGATTTCCCGGCCTATGGCATGTTGTCTGATTGGAGCACGCATGGGCGACTCTCTTGCCTGTATTGCATAGAACACTCAAAATCCTTCAGTCTTGAGAATGGTCAGAAAATTTCATTCTTTGATTGTCATCGCCGGTTCCTACCATCTAACCATCAATATCGAAGAAATCGTGACAAATCTATCAAGGGTAGAGTCCAAAGAGATGAGCCACCACCGATGTTGTGTGGTGAACAGATGTTAGCACGTGTTCAATTGCTTTCAGAAATTACTTTTGGTCGAAATGTAAGAATTTCAAGCTTTGGTCAAACACATAACTGGGTGACAAAAGTATCTTTTGGGAATTGTCGTATTGGAGTTCATTACTGATTTGGCATAATTTGGACGTCATGCACATTGAAAAAAATATGTTTGATAATATTTTTAACACAGTGATGGATATTTCCGGCAAAACTAAAGATAATGTGAAGGCTTGACATGATGTAAAAATACTTTGTAAGAGACCTGAGTTAGAGTTGCAAGAGGTCAACGAACGACTTCATAAGCCAAAGGCACCATATGTGTTAAATAAACAACAGATGAAAGATGTGTATCAATGGTTCAAAGAACTCAGATTACCCGATGGATATGCCTCAAACTTATCTCGATGTGTAAACGTCGATGAATGCAAAATATCAGGGATGAATAGCCACGATTGTCATGTATTCATGCAGAGATTGCTTCCAGTCGCATTTCGAGATCATCTACATGATAAGATTTGGGGTTCGTCGACAGAATTAAGTATGTTTTTCAGAAACATTTGTGCAAATGTACTTCGAGTCGAAGATATGTCAGCACTTGAAAATAATATTATTGAAATCATATGCAAGCTGGAGCAATTTTTTCCTCCTGCATTTATTGACTCGATGGAGCAGCTACCAATACACTTGGCATACGAGGCACGAGTTGGTGGCCCCATTTAATACCGATGGATGTACTTATTTGAAAGATACATGAATCGTCTGAAGAAAAAAGTAAAGAACATCGCCGTAGTTGAATGTTCCATATCACAAGCATATATAATTCAAGAAATTTCAACATTCTGCTCATTGTATTTTGAATCAACCATCAAGACAAGACTTAATCATCTTCCACGGGATGACGACGGGGGAGCTCAACCATCAGATGGTTGTTTAAATATCTTTGGTTACCCTGGTCATGCTTTGGGTTCTCGTCTATCTCGATTCTTAAACGATGAAGAGTACCATTTGGCCTACTTGTAGAGGAAAAATGGAACCTCACTTCTCCTACTTAGGTCTCGCATGTAACACAACAAACCCTAATAGGTCCACGGGGAGGTAACTATTTACCGATCACATCACTATATGACTTCCATATGTTTTTGCCTCTAGGGTAACCAAGGCCTTTTGTGTGCACAACAAACCAAGGAGCCCTAGTTGAGTCGGACCCATTGTTCGTATGCCCTACCGAGAAAACAACCACCCTTGAGTGTAGCTCAACAAGGTAAGTCATGTTCAAGCTAGTAGCAAAGACACAAAAGGAATATGTGCCATATGAGGTGCAACGTGTCTATTAGCACAAAAGGCCTTGTGTATGCACAACAAACCCGTTGTGAAAATAGACACACTTGTCCCTCATAAAGATGGAAGGCGTGACCGATATTCTTAATATCTTAACCATTCAAACTCAATTATTGGAGGGTTTCTTCATGCAATTATAATTATCTAAGCTATCAATAATTGAAGCAAAAGCAATAAATAAAAGCATAAAGTAAATAAGGATGATTATGGATGTTCTAAGGGTTCCACCCGAGCCACCGGGCGAACCAAAGCCATCATCCGAGGGTTTTTAGGGAGCTCCACCTTGCCAAGGCGCTGCCCAAAACCACCTTGTAGGTTGTTGGTTCCATCAGTGCCTTCTCGGGGTTCAAGTCATCATCAACATGACGTCGAACACCTCCTCTCAGCATGCGCACCAAAACGGGGCAGCAAGCGTGCTCATCATGAATCTGCCCCTAAACTTCTAATTTTACAAATCTAAAAGAAGAAGACCCCAAACAACCCTTGGGGAAAGGTTTAAGGAGAGGGAGAAGTGAATTACAATAAGAATTCTCAAGAGGATGGCTGGGGCACGCAGGCCCTATTTAAAAATTGCAATGTTGAAATTTCATAAATTTACAAGCAATCATTACAACCACATTTTACGCACAGTCACAAGCACATATGGCTCATCCATAATCTTCCTTTCATGCTTCTTAACTATTAAGAAAAGGAAAGGAATAAACAGAATCCATAAACGCGCAAATCCGATCACGTTTCCACCCAAAACAGTTCAAACAACACATGCTGAATTTTTAGATTCTCGAGGCTGTTCAACCATGAACCGACGGGATTTTTATGTTTATATTCTGTCCAAAATCAATATGAACGGTAGGCTTCCATCTCGATTTATCAGATGAATCATGGAGCCAAGAAAATGACTCAAAAACCCCCGAAAACCAAAACCGGTTTTCTAAATAAACCAATCCCCTAAACAATAGGAAAGAGGTTTATCTAAATAATTCAATTCCCTATTAATTAATAGAATTATGATTTATCCTCATAAATCACATATCTATTAATTTTATGATTTATCTCCATAAATCAAATTCTTATTTATTAGTATTTATCCAAATAAATTAATTCCCAATTAATTGGTTAGGCTCATGGTTAGAAACTAATTTTACCACCATGTATATTTGATTCAAAAGCAAATTGTAATTAAATCATAATTAAGTACATTCCCGGTCAAGTAGTTGATTAAATATTTAATTTATAATTAAATTTAATCAACTACATGAAATATTATCATGTGTAGATCCCTACAATTCAGGGATGCCCAACAATTTAGGCTTACCGAGGAACTCGTTCCTCGCGCATTCGTTCCTATAGGAAACATATTTCCTATCATGTTCGTAAACGAGATCCATGATCGAGTTGCAACATGTCCATGCTAGTAGACATATACGGCCGCATTCGAACTTTATCTCATAAGGTCCATTACAAGGTTAGCCTATTGTGTGTGACCCATTGGGCCCCATACTAAGCGAGTAGTGAGTTGTGAATAATGGAGAGTCGGATCCGATAAAATGACTTCTATTCGAATCTTACGAGCCACCACTAAACCCATTTAGTGTGGTTGTGAGAGACTCCACTTACAAGTCAAGATTGATGTCTAGCAACGTGTCATGACTACCCGGATAGTGGGAGGTTCAATGTACAGGGATCGAACACCCTTTGGTGATTAGTTACCGTGCAACAAAGTCCCTCTGTTATAATGTCCCGAATACGGTTGCGGTATAGAAGAAGTGTCAAACCCTAATACCGATTCATATGTATTCTACCTGCCAAGTCGTCATCTCAATAATGATATGTCTGAGACCCTATTGCGACATTCATATCTACTTTCGCTAGAGATTCTTGAGTCGACACTTGCAGGGACACGTAGGACATTATCTACTCTCACTAGGAGTAACTGATTCCATATTGGTTGCTCACATACCTCCATGGGTGCTTTCCCATGCCTAGAGGTATCCGACACATGACACTAAAGGCCACACAAGGATAAGTCCAAAGCAATGGGTCGACACTCACAAGGTAACCATGACAACCTCAGGTCCAAGGACTGCTTGCATCTACTATTATGCGAGGAACAACCTATCGACACTCATATGAGGATTCCATTATGTGTTCCTCGTGTAGGTCCGTTCAGTGAACTCATTCCGTAATGAGCACTTGCACTTGCACATTAATGACGGCTCATAGATAACAGTGAGATTAGCTACCCCCTATCGTATAGGGCATGTACCAAGTGCACTAGTCTAACCGGAATCACAAATCCCCTAATTGGTGATCCTACGACTTGGAACATTTAGAACATGTGCATCTAGATTCCAAGTCTCACTAGCATAATCTCATCATGGCCTCGAAATCATTTCCCTAGGTTCATGGGGTTCATCACAATCTTTATGAATAAAGATGCAGCATATGATGAAAAAGTTGCCTCATTAAGTTGATTACCCTTGAATAGTCCCTAAACACATCGATATGTGATTGGCTCAAGGGCACTATTCCTTTCAGTTACTGTAGTGGAGGTCGATTTGGCCATTTCTTATGAAGAAAAGCCCTTGGTGAAAGTAAGATAAGGAAACTGAAGTCCAATGAGGTTCCCTTGGTGAAAGTTCGTTGGGAGCACCACTGGGGGCAGGAGGCAACTTGGGAGGTCGAGCGGGACATGAGAGAAAAGTACCCATATCTCTTTGATGCAGATGTGAGTTTCTTTTTCTCCTCCTCAAAATTCGAGATTAATTTTCTTTAAGGTGAGGATTGTTATGACCAAAATTTTAATAATTATATTTTGTCGTTCAGCAGGGGATCGTAGGTTTGAGTTAGCATGGGTTGGCGAAAAATTTCGGGATTGATTCCGGGTAAGCAATCGACGTGGAAAAAATTATAGAAAAAATTATAAAAAAAAATATTTATAAGTTCTCTGTAATTTAGCATGCTAGGATGATAGAGGACCTCGAGTCGAGTCTAGCGGTTCAATCGGAACTCGAATCGGAGTTAGAATGAGTGATACACATTTTATAAGTCGAATCTCTTAAGGGGCGACCCGCCACCCGAGGCAATTGGAGAGAGGGAGAGGGGCGACACCGAGTAGGGAGGGAGCCAATTGGAAATCAGAATCTGCAAGTTCATTGGCTTTGATCATAGGAAGGTCTCTAGGTTCTTCTTCCTCTCCGTTTCATCCAAAAAGGTGAGTGGAAATAGTCATCTTTCCCCCATCTCCTTTATCTTTCCGCCGCCCCTTTGATAGGGGTTTTCTCAGATTTTTGTACAGATTTTATAGTATTGGAGTCATGCAATAGGTTAATGAATTATTGCTTTGTCGTTGTGAATCATTGGTTCGGATTTTGGGGCTTTGCCGCATGCTTCGTGGTGAAACTAGAGGAGCCGCCGCCCCCTTCTTCCTTGATCTCGAGACATTGTTAGCCTAAGGTTTTCAACATTGGTCTTAATCTCGATTTTGATGATAACAAACATGAAACTAATGATTTCATGGAGAGTTATTTTTAGATTCCATATTAGTTAGCGCACGATGTCCTCGATCGATACAATCGAAGAAATTAGAGAAATCGGCAAGAACACTTTCGGCGCTCGAATTCTTCTGGAAGATAGAGTTTAGATTTAAGTTGTCTATAATGTGTTGTAAATCTTCATGATGATGCAAAGAAACCCAAAAACCAAACCCGAACACAAGAAACACGAAAACCCAGAAAATTAGAAAAGGCCCTGAAATTCACTAAGCCTAGGAAACTCCTTGGAGGGCTATATGACCTAGACATTTTCTTGGCACCAAAAATCCCGGTACTTGTTCCTTAGGTAAAAACTAGATAATGAGATATTTTTAAAGACTTTTTGGAAGCCTTTAGCCTACCCATATTTGACCCGAAATATTATAAAATTTTCTTTTTTCGAAAATTTGTACTAGACTCCAAAAGTTAGATTTTGATTCTTAAGGATTTTTGTTTTTTAGATATTTTTATTGAATCCAAATGGGAGATAATCGTTATATACAATTTATGTTTTGAAGTTATTAAGAGGACTTAGCGAAGATGGAACCTAGAAACGAAAATTATTTTCTAATACTTACTTAAATTATATAATAATTTCTTTTGTAGTCGCCATTCCAAAATAACACAGCTTTGAAAGAAGTTCCTGATCGGGTAAAAGATATTCCTAATAGGGTAGATCCCGTAGGAGGTATTCCTAATTGATAGGAGGTATTCCCGATCGGATAATCTCCTTCCCAATTGGGACAAAATGATGCCTAAATCTCTTTAATCGAGTATTGCTTTCCGAGATCAAAAAAAATATTTCCCAAAATATCCATCTGACTCCCCAAAACATACAAGCACACCCTAAATCTCGCTAAGTCTTTAAGTTTGCAAGCTACAATTAAACTTTGTGGGCTTTTTGGTTGTAGCCCAACTTGCAGCCTCTAATTACAGCTTGCAAAATGTAAATGATGCTATTACTCTAATTGCAGCTAACCAAACAAGAAAACTAATTAATGGTGCAAATACAAATCGTGGAAACCTATTTGCAACCAACCAAACAGTACCATTGTAGTTTCTAGTGCTATTTGCACTGGAAGATAAATAGCTTCATTATCACCCACTTATTCCTAAGAGAATGTTGAATTTTAAAGGAACTTAAGCCATCAGATATTGCTTAGTTCAGAAAAAAAATAATTTGATATGATTGATTCTGATTAAGACAACTAAAGACACTAAATAAACCTTAGCCAGTAAGGGCATAACAGTAAATAAATTGGCATGCTCAGAGAACATACCATGTATTCAATCATTCAAGGTGATGTTTCTGCAATAATGCAAAGGAGAATGAAGGAAAGTCATGATAGAAATTAGTTACATATGGTTCATTTGCTTTAGTGGATACAATAGGATATTAAATCAGAGAGTATTGGATATAAAAAAATTGATCGAATGTACATCAGATATAATATCAATTTTATATTCTTCTAATCCTATTTTCTTCTAATTCATCCACTAAATAAAAAATGAATATAAATCCATTTTATCCTATGTGTTAAGTGATATAGTAATAGGTATTTGTGTATGGTAGTACATGTTAGCTTAGGTTATACATATGGTGTAACATATTCTGTTCTAAGCCTATATATATGCATCTTTTCTCATTAATAATATACATTTTGGGTTCTACTCAACATGGTATCAGATCTTAATGTTTTCTCCCCTCTCAAATTTGAGTCCTAGGTTTTTTCTTCTTTTCTCCCTGTTACTGCACCACCCGTCTCCTCCCTGCGTCGAGTCTCCTTGGCTGTGATTTTTTTTTGGGACGGGCGGCCACTCCCGGTTGACTCTCTGAATCAGAGCCCTAGTTCTTTTTTCCACAAATATTTTCTGTTTTTTTCCTTGTTCTATGCCGATGCCTCGTACGATGTGCAGCATAGCTCTCCTACTTTTTGTGTCATGGTTCTACGTTGCGCGTCTTCTCTTGCTTCCGTGGGGCGCAGACGACGAGGCGTCACAAGCCTCGTCTTCTTCAATTGTTGACTCGGTCCACGAAATCTTCAACTGCAGCCACTATCTAGTCGCATACCTGACTCGGTCGACGAGGACCTTCCTCTTTCCAGCGCTCGCATCTTCTTTACATGAGAAGGGAAGGGCACAGACGACGAGGCCCTCCCCTTCCCTCTCTTCACGTGAGGACAGCACCTCCTGTTGAGGAGGCTTCCTTCCTCTGGCAGCTTCATTCCCGTGACATTGTCTCATTCTCGAGCCGGCTCTTCATGCGCCTTACCCATTCTTTTCTCCAGCCAACTCTTCACGCGCCTTATGCGTTCTTTTCTCCAGTCGGCTCTTCACACGTCTTACGCGTCCTTTTCTCCAGCCGGCTCTGCACGCGTCTTACGCGTCCTTTTCTCGTGTACGATATCTTGTTGCTTCTGCTGACAGCCCTCTTGTCACCGGATCTCTATGCTCCTCGCAGACATTTTTACTAAGCCTTTAAGTATTTCTCTTTTAAACTCCTTTGTGACAAGCTGAACATTAGTTCATTTGAACTCTAAATAGAGGATTGCAATTTGATTGAAACTAAGTTGCTCAACATCAACTTTCATCCAAAATCTAGAACTTCAAGTTGCTAGCTAGAGTGGACTAAACAAGTATTCAACCATCCCCAAGGGGATGTTTGTGTGATAATGTGAGGAAGTAAAACAAAAGGAAGCTCACAAACAGGAGTAAAAATCAATCGTTTGTATGCTAAATAGGTTTAAGCAATTTAGATGAAAGTGTTGCTCAAATTCGACGATCATCTGAATCTTAAGAGTTCATTTGAATACTGGACAAAACATGGAAATTCCATGTGGTGTATGCAATGGCCAGCATTGAAGAAAAGCTGAAAAACTATTTTTCTACTACATTGAAGCAAAGTTAAATGCATTTGAAGATGGGAAATGACTCGTAATCATCCATTCAAATATTCATGATTGCATAAAACAATATGAACCTTAGCAAAGCTAACTTATGAACAGATAAAAAGATCACAAAGGGCTTGATATATATGCTCAATCATACCTTAGTTGATATATGATCCAACAAAGCTCTAATAATCCAAAGTAATGATCTCAGTCCAAGAAGTTGGACAATAGCAAACATATGAGGAATCCCATAGAACTCAGAATACAGTGTCACCAGACTTTGGTAGGCCAAATTCAAATCCTATAGACAAAAAATATAATGTCACATGTCTGACATGGAAATTTTATGAATATAATTCTGAAATATATTGTTGTTTTGTTTACTGCACCTGAATAAAAAGCACAGATGCAAAACCAAGTTCATGATATAATTCAGATGGTTACAAAAATTTTCAAAAAAATGAAAGTAAATAATAGCTTAAACAGCTAATCATCTAACCATATTGACATATTAATAGCAGAAGGATCAATTGAAATGGAAAGGGGCTTTAGAAGTCTTGTGTGAAAGTCATGTTCCCTTCAGATTAGAAAGAAAAATTTAAAAGATAGTTGCATGATTAGGATGCTTTATGGATCAAAATGTTGAGCAATTAAGAAGCAATATATACAAATGGTTCATGTAGCAAAAATGAGAATGCTCAAATCAACAAGTGGTACTATTAGAAAAATGTAGAATAAAAATATCACTGTCCCTCAAGAATCCTGTGTAGCTCCAATTAGATAAAAATAAGACTTGAGAGAGAAAATAGATTGAGATGGTATGGGCATGTTTGAAGGAAACCTATAGATAACATAGTTAAATAATGTAAATTGATTATAACTAATGGGAGGAAGAAGAGTTGAGGAATATCTAATAAAAAGAATATAAATTGATTTAATTGCCCTTCATATAACTCAATGTGAGAAAATGATTCATGTAGTCGCCCCCAAATAGTTAGAAGTTTACAGCTTGCTATTGTTGTAACAGCAGAAGGATCAATTCATAAAAGGTAAAGCATAAGCTTAATGGGCAATAGAAGTAAAACAATATAAGTGTTGAATTTTGTTGACTATATGAGCAATCAGTATGGATATGACACTAATCAAACTCTTCTTTTTTCTGTATGTTCCATTTATCTAACCCCTAATTGTTAGATGAGTTACATCTAACGAAAGAAGGGGACAATTATTACTCTTGAGATTTGAGAATATTATGGTAGAAATAATATTGTTGAGATAAATGTGGAGATTGGTATGTATATAAATAGGGGGTTGTTATTTTATTTTTCTAGACTCTTGAAACTGCTCCTCATTTATAAACTGAGGTTAGGTTAATGACAAGACTTTCTTTGTTTTATCATTTCACAATTACCAACTGAACCTGAGATAAATACAATTACAGGATACAAGTTGACAAAAAACATAAAAATAACAAGCAAGAAATAGAGATGAGAAATTTTCATTGTATCTTACTTGAGAACCACAATACAAGTAGGACTTTCCACTAGGAATAGTTGCTTTCTCTGAAGCTTGACGCGTTCCTTGTGAAGAACGAACGAATCGTCGGGTGGTGTTACAGATAATATAGTTGGGCAAAAAGTCCTCTATATGGTTAATATAATGATGTTAGGGTAAGTAATATGTTAGTCCTCTATATTATGCTCAAACACTAGAAGGAACAGAAGAAGTAAAACCAAGAAAGAAAACAAAATAACAACAGTTTAAGTTTTAGAAAATAAACAAGCGAAAAGACTCCCACCTAAAAGGCAAGCTAAAAAGTGCAATGTTCTGCTCATATCCAGATATAACAATTCATAAGAAATTAGAATTAACATGGCCATCAAAAAGATTGTTCAAAACTGGAAATGAAACATACATCTAATTAGTTCACCATCTTCTAGGATAGAAATGAATTATCATATTATAGTTGAAACAAGGTATAAAAAATCGTACCATACCGCCCGGTATGGGCGGTATGTACCGAAATTCACATTCCCAATATTCGGTACACTCGCTACTAGCTGGTACCGAGTGTACTAATAAATACCGGTCGGGCATATACCACCCATACCGGGCGGTACCACCCTGTATGGTACAATATGGTGCACAGTACACTACTACAGTACACTATGGTGCACAGTGCACCATACTGCATGGTGCAGCTGCAACTACCGATACCAAAAATGGTACCTGACCCATGGTTTAATATCTCGGTACCAGTACTGATTTCGATCACCGGCCACCGGTACCATACCGACACACAGTACTAACCGGTATGAAAATGCATATCGACCGATTTTGGGGGGGGGGGTTAGATATAACTCCAATAATACATAATTGATGAATAAATGCTTAAAATCAATAGTCAAATGTCAGATACATGAATACAATGTTTAAAAGTCATTTGGTAATGTATGTTGGTTTTTCACAGATACAAGAGAATCATTATATTAGAAATAATATTGGGCGACACAGGCCCACAAACCAAAGGGTCTAAAAAATCTCCAGGGGCTCCGCCCCTACACCCCTGGCAAGGGGGCTTGCCCCCTTGACCCCCGCCTGCTAACCGGCTAGCGGGACTGCCGAAGACTCTGCGTAGCGCAACATAAGATGTAGCGCACCATCGACTGAGATGATGAATACCATGTGTTGATACGGTCTTATGTTGCGCTACGCAAAGTCTTCGGCGGTCCCACTAGCCGGTTAGCAGGCGTGATCGATGAGACGAGTCACATGTTGTTCCACGCTTTCGTCTCTGGGTGCGATCGACGAGGCTTCCCTGCGCCGAGTCTTCCCTTTGCGCACTGTTCTCACACGCCGCTGCTCCTTCACGGCGCCATCTCCCGAGCTGAGCTTCCCTGTGCCAAGTCTTCCTTCCGCGCGTTGCTCTCTCACGGCGCTGCTCCTTCACAGCACCCTCTCCCAAGTTGTCCCAAGATGTCTTCTCAAGCGGCTCCTCGAGCCTCCTCCTCAATTGTGGATCCCAAAACTGCAACCTTTGGTACTTCTATTAAACTTAATGGCACAAATTATATCCTTTGGTGTCATGCTTTCCATGTTTTCTGTGGTTCCAAAAAAACTAGACACCTTGATGATGATCCTCCTGATACGGCCGATATTGAAAAATATTCTTACTGGGAGACAAACGATTGTGTTGTTCTCTCATGGATGAACTCAATAGTCTGGAATCGTCGATTGCCTCAACTTTTATTTTCCTTGACACCACCAAAAGCATGTGGGATTCTCTCAAAAGAACCTTCTCTCAAGATGCAAACATCTCGAGGATTTACTCCTTGTATTCTAACATATTTAATACCATCCCTTCACAAGTAATGTATCTATGCGAATGAAGCAAAGAGAGTAATTTCTCGTGGCAAGGTTTTTATACGCCCTACCACCGTCTCTCCATCATGTCAAGTCCCAACTAATGGAATAATACTATTTCTTATCTCAGAAGTGCAATCGTGGTCCCGTCTCCTTCCCAACGGGAGATAACTCAGCACTCATTGCCGGAGGTAGAGGCCACCAAGGTCGTGGTGGTGGCAAAATTGGAGGAACAGGGAGAGGCGAAAATTCCTATCCTCGTGTATACATTTTGGAAGAACTAATCATTCACATGACACGTGTTGGCAAAAGTTTGGGAGACCCCCTCATGCCAAGGCTGATATCTCTACACAAGCTCCCTCTAGTTATACCGATAAAAATCAAAAAGATGAGACTATCAGTGTCTCCAAATCTGAATATGAAAAGTTCATAAAGGTAGTCACCTCCTCAGCTATGGCTTCCTCCTCTAGGACTGAAGCTATTGCTTCTTTTGGTATGTCTTGAATTCTTGACTTAGGTGCTTCCAATCATATGTCAGGTAATAAGAATCTATTCTCTAACTATAACCCTAAGTCTAAACCATCACATGTCTGCTTTGTGATTTTGTAAAACTTTGTGCTTCCCATGGTATTCTTCATTAGACCTCATGTCCTTACACATCTCAGCAGAACGATGTTCAGAACGCAAAAATCGCCATCTTCTAGATGTGGCAAGGACACTTATGTTTCACATGAATATTCCTCGATATCTCTGGGTTCTAGGGAATAGGTCACCCTTCTTCGTCCTGTTTCCCAAACAACCTCCATTTAAAATTTCACCAAAAACCTTCGATTGTATATGCTTTGTAAATAGTCTTGGTCCCGATTATGGCAAATTGTTCCCTACAGCTGTGAAGTGTGTCTTCATTGGATACTCTTGCACTAAAAAAGGATACTGTTGTTATCACCCGATTTCCAAAAAACTCTACCGCTGCTGACGTTTCTTTCTTTGAAGATATTCCCTACTTCACCTCTATGTTGAGTCCTAGAACTCCTATCCAGGAATCACCGCCTCTTCCTCCATCTCTTCCTTCTATTACCAATCCTCCCTTGTTGGACTATCAAAGGAGACATAAAGATACAGGTGAACGAACTCTCCAGACAGGGATACCCTGCCAGCTCCGACTCACTCTCAAGATCCTTCGTCCGATGTTGAATTTCCCATTGTGTTACGAAAAGGTAAACGAAGTTGTACTGCTTATCCCATTAGCAATCATTTATCTCTTTCTCAGTCTCACCCTCGTTTCGCTAGTTTGCACTCTCCTTATCTTCAATTTCCATTCCCGAGACATACTAGGATGCACTGCTTGGTCCTAAGTGGAAGAGTGCCATGGATGAGGAGATGGATACTCTCAAATCCAGACGAACTTGGGAACTCGTTCCACCACCCCCTAGCTCAAAATCTATCACATGTAAGTGGGTGTTCAGCTTCAAATATCTTCCTGATGGATCCATTGAACGGTATAAGGCAAGCAAGGTTACAAAAAGTTTTACACAATAATTTGGAGCAACCTCTTGGGTATGTTACTCAGGGGAGAATCTAGTGTCATCTAAAGAAAGCAATATATGACCTAAAACAAAGTCCCCGGGCATGGTTTGACAAACTAAGCAAAATTGCTTCTACTATTGGGCTAAAAGAATACAAATCTGATCACTCGATTTTTATGAAAAAGATATCTGTTGGATGTGTGGTTCTTGCAGTCTATGTGGATGACATCTTACTCACTGTCAATGATAGTGATGAAATTGAGACGGTTAAAGCTCACCTGAAGAATCATTTTGTGACTAAGGATTTGGGTCGTCCGAGGTAATCCCTTGGCAAGTTTGCCTATAATGAGAAAGGGATAGTTCTTTCGCAGAGGAAATATGTTATGGATCTTCTGAGTGAGGTAGCCATACTCGGATGCAAACCAACCAGTATACCAGTTGATACAGGTGCCACACTTGAGCCTGAGGGTGACAGACTTTGAGGACCTTACGAGATTTCGAAAGGTGAATTGGTCACTCGACCTAACATCTCCTATGTAATTGGTGTTGTTAGTCACTTCATGCATCAACCAAAATATTTTCATTGGAATGCTCTATTAAAAATCCTAGAAAAGGTCCGTGGCTGAGGAAAAATGGACATATAAAAAGGAGGGGTACTTTGATGCAGATTATGTCGAGTCCATTTGTGATAGAAGATCCACCTCTAGGTATTGCACTTATGTAGAAGGAAACTTGTTCACTTGGAGAACTACGAAGCAGAATGTGGTAGGTCGCTCAAGTGTCGAAGCTGAGTATAGGGTCATGGCTCATACCACATGTGACTTAATGTGGGTCAAAAGCCTATGGGGGGAACTAGGGTTCTCTTATGATATGGTCATGCACTGTGATAACCAGTCCGCCATTCATATTGCCAACAATCATGTCTTTGCACGAAAGGACAAAACATATTGAAGTCAACTGTCATTTTAATCGAGATGTCATTCTTTCCAAGAAAATTATCACACCATATATCTCTTCTCAAGACCAAATTGCTGACATTTTCACTAAAGCTTTCAACTCAACTCGGTTCAAATTATTATGTGACAAGCTTGGCATGATTGACATCTATGTGTCAACTTGAGGAGTGCCAAGATATTAATTTATTGTATTTATTTATTGTTGGTATTGGAAAACTTATGTTGTCCCTCTAGTATAGCATATCTTGTTCTAGGCTTCTTATATATAGGCCTCTTTTCTTATTAATGATATACAATTCTGGGGCTCAACAGATACCATATTATATTTGATTGGGCAACCAACCTTTCCGAAAGCATAAGCTCTTAGGAAATGACCCAATATATACATTTATATTCTTAACAATTTGTTTGTCCTTAAAATAATGTGGTCCTAGTCAAAGCATTGGCAAGACAAATGATAATCAATTTTGGATTAAATTGGACATAAATATCATGATTAGAAACTTCCTCAGGTTGAGATGATATAAAAAGGTAAAATTTCCCAAGAAAAATATCACCTTAGAATTGTTAAAAAAATAAGTATACATATTCATGAATAGAATATGAAAAAATAAGCAAAAAAGAGTAAAATTTCAATTGCATCAACTGTCTCACAATAGATAGAAAAATAGCACTTTGTAATCAATAATATGGAGAAAAAAGCTGAGCTTGTAGAAGAACGTTTCCAACTGCTTGAGATCTTCAATTGAGATCCCTGAACCATTATTACCAAATAGACCTCCTGCCTTTCTTAAATTGCCACCAGACACAAGCTCAGAGATCAAAAATTGCAAGCAATGTACCTACACAAAGAGAACAAAAATATGTGTTAATCATGTAAATTTTAATATAGAGAGAAGTCACCATATGCAAACCAACAGACATCAAGAAAAATGTTAATATTAAAGACAAATGATAAAGCAATAAAACTCATGCAATTATTGCATAAGTCCTTATCTCAAAATACACAGATATTTTCTTAGATGACAAAACTGCAATAAAATTTAGAATAGTTCGCAATAATACAAGATAAGAGAAAAATAACAAGCAGTGAAGTCCCAACTAGAAGATAACAAAAAAATGCAATAAAATTTCAAGCTATGTCCATGTTTTAAATAAAAAATTATTGAGAAAAATATGATTGAATTGTCTTTTACAATTATCAAATCTCAACTAAACAAGTCATTAGCACAATAAATCATAGCAGGATATTATTGACCATGGTTCCAAATATTGTACCGTACCGCCCGATACGGTCGGTATTTACCAGTTTTTTGAAAAATTGGTATATGAGATACCCAGTATTGGGCGATACCGAGTATCTTGGTAAATACCACCCATACCGGGCGGAATTGCCTGGTACGACGTAACGGCTCTTAAAAAGAGCCATTGCTATAGTGGCATATAGCCATTTGGGGCCACATTTAAAATATTCATTTATTTGATATTTAAATCTTAAATTTAAGTATTTCTTGATCAATTATGTGTTATTGGAGTTATTTTTAACAACAAAAACAAAAAAAACAAAAAAAACAAAATTTGGCCGGTATGCTTTTTTTGTACTGGCCTGTACCGTGTGTCGGTACGGTACGGTACCGGTACCGGTATTTTAAACCATGTTGTTGACCATCCAAGAGATTAAGTTGTTTAGGATGCAAGCCAACTCCAATATTTGTAACTCTAGTCCTTAATCTATTAGGGCTGCAGGTTCCAGGACTAGTCTTTAGCTCATCTCTAACATTAGCATACATTAAATTTTTCCAAAGTTCTCACTCTTTCATAAGAGATGTTTTCTTTTTAAAGGCATCAGTAATTCTGCGTCTTCTGGTTATGGAACAATTCACTCATTCAACTATGCAGTGTTGCCTATGTCAGTTAGACAAACTTGAGTCATGATCCACTTATCCACATTACTTGCTCCAGTGCAGGGCCTGAAAACCATGATTCATTTAGAACCTTGCACATAGTCAAACCACAAATTGACATTCATTTAAACAAACTTGAGTCAAGATCCACATTATCCACACTACTTGTTTCAGTGCAAGAGCCTGCAACCCATGATTCTTTTAGAACCTTGCACTTGGTCAAACCACAAATTGATCTTTTCTCAATTAAACTTTTCTCAGGATTAATTGGTACTGATGCCATTTTATGATTTCTTTCCAATACCAAGTTGGAAGGCAAAATACGCAAGAGTTGGCTACCATTATAGCCCAAAAGGTTAAGCTGTTTAGATAGTTGGCAAACTCGAATGCAGCACTACTCAGATATGTTTGGCATGTACATTAATCTTCAGATTATCTCACACTAAATTTTTCCAACAGAAGATGGATCTCATTCGCTGGCTGGTGCAATGCATGCTAAGTTTCTAACCAACATGGTATACAAATTGTTTTACAAATAAATAAAAAATTGAGAAGGAAAAAAGCAAATCCAATCATATAGCTACATAAAGTATTTTATTTAATTCCAAACCAAAGCTACATGTTCATGCTACTCTTCTCCTTATGGTACATACCACCACAACTAAGGGCCCAAGGCTGTTTAGTAGTTGCTTGAGGCAGATTCTTTGAAATGAACCAAGGTTTTGAGTCAAAATAAAGGACCACAGTGGTCATGCTGTGGATCAGCAGAAAAGATAGCGTAGCCAATCCATTTTGTATTAAAGACATTCTAACTTTAACACCATGAGACATGAGTTTAGAAATTCCTTCTTCTGATAGTGAAATTATTGGCCAGATTACTGACACTTCAATAATTCATACAAACTGCTTTCCACAAATACAACCGGCAGATTAAACAAAGAACACAAGATCTTAATCAGACCTGAGCAGCAGTAGGAGCAACTGGCCTTGGAAAAAATGCAACTTGCTTAGTTTCCTCATTTTCTTGATGCAATGAACGCAACTCAGGGTCAGCTTTGCTGGTATTTGCCATCAAATCTGCTAATAGGGTACGCATATCAGAAAGAATCCTGAGAATCATGGAAATACATTTTCTAAGGACAGAGTTGAATGCATGCAGTAGGGGTCAAATTGAAGATGCAACGAAATGTCTCCCAACGAAAACTGTAACTTATCTTATGAAGTGAAGACACAACTGATAGCATTTGCAGTTATGCACATTAAAAAAGAAGAAAGAAAAACCATAGCACTGAACCAAAATGCATTCAGCAAAATCTTACAACTGTAGCAATTAACAAAAGTATAATTACAAGTGACAACAAACCAACTATTAAATTAAAAAGTTAAAAAAAACAATTGTTACATATAGTTACCCTTCCTTCTAGCTTTGCTAGCAAGCATTGTAATAATGGAAGAGGGCAAAAAAAAGAATCTTACAAACAGGAACACCATTAACTCTGTTTCATAATTTGTAATAAGTTTCTCTCATCCATGTTTCTACTTTCTTAGGCATCGTTTGGTTGACAAGGGAAACAACTTTCTTCAGTGTTATCAAGAGGCGCTCGGACGCTCGCCTAGGCGCTCAGTCGAAGCGAGGCCTGAGCGCCTCACATACTATTGAGGCGGGCGATTTGAATGAGGTGCCGCCTCTTTCGGAGGGCCATCATGCGTCAGAAAGAACCTTCGATTTGGTCGGAGGGAGGTTGAAAATTGCAGCTATGAAAGAAATTCCCAATCTAATCAGGTAAGAGATATTCCTGATCGGGTAGAAGAAATTCCCAATTGCGTAGGAGGTATTCCCGATTGGGTAAGGGTTATTCCCGATCGGGTAAAATCCTTTCCAATGAGAACAAAAAACACTCAGATCGGGAATTGATTCCAAGATCAGTAGAAAGAAGTTCCTCAAACACCCCACTGACCTCCAAATTCCTCCCCAGACAACAAATACTCAAACTTTATGTCATTAAGTTCTCAATTCTAATTTCAGCCAAAACTATCTGAAATCAAGTTCTGAACTCTAATTTCAAAATAAATTCTGAAATTAGAGATCTGATTTGATTTCTGAACTGTGAAGTGTCATTTTAGATATTTTAGTTTAAAAATCATGACTCATATTTTAGTTTAAAGTCATTATTTTGACACTATTCCTATTCATAGGTTTATCATTGAATAATATATATAATATTGTATACACAGTATTGAATATCATACTGTACCGTCCTATCACGGGCCAATTGTTTTGGTGCGGAAGAACCCGTGCGGCACCCTTGCATCGCATGCAAGGGATAAGCCTTGATATGAAATTAGTCCTGATTGGGCTTCCCGACTTAACATCACGGGGCATATGTCGGACCACGTGCCAACCTCGCATTCCATGTCCGCGCCTTCAAATGACCATGTTGGCCGAATGGTATTGAAGGCGTAAAGTAAAATACAACATTTACAGGACTACGGACACAAGAAAATGCAAAAACGGATGTAGGGTGAGTTCTGCAATCGCCCTGGGCGAATTCGACATGTCGCATGCCCATGTGGGCCGCTCATTCGTTTCTGCGCAAGGCAACCGCTTTCGTAAGTCAACACTCCCCTACACTATACATGGGACCTCTAACCCCCAAGTGCCACCCCCAAAGTTTCGCAAAGCACGAGGAGCATGACAAAATTTTGGTCACCCGACATGGTGATTTTCCATGGCCACGGCCATGACGAATTCACACAATGTGTTCCGCTTAGCCGTAACGCACGCACCAAGTGTCGAACGACTTCGAAATGCATACAACTCGTACCATGGACCCATGGGGATCGCACAAAGGGATTTTACAAGAATGGGCAAGAATAAAATGTAAGTTTACATACACATGAATACATATTTACAAACATGTAGGGAACCTTCCGTCATGGTTCGACGTTGCACAGAGCATCGGAAAATTCCCTAACATCCTCTCCCACTGCAAGCTTCGACGTCCTCGTCGAACTCGCCTCGGCCACACCGCCTTTGGCTGCAATTGCTGAAGTGAATTCTTCATAAGTTGTCGAAGGGAACACCGCATGAGTACGACACGCAACAGTGGGGCTGTAACATGTCGAGTTTCGCCGTGAAGTTCACCACCAGGAAATGACTACTTGGAACGTCCTTGAGTTTCATCATCTCCTGTTGTTGCGAGAAAGGGTTATGATATTCCCAAACTCATTGCTGGGCAATGAAGTCCCAGACTTGTGGAGCAAACGAGTGTCGTTAAGCAATGCTCGCTTGAAGGGGCACCAGCGCCGTTGGGCAACGCTCGCTTGAATGGACACTGAGAAATAGCTACTGTATTCACCAAGTCTCAGTGTTGCTGGGCTATTAGGGTCCCAGACTTTGTGGGGGCACACGAGCGCCATTGAGCAACGCTCGCGTGAAGGAACCCGAGAAGTGGTTACTCAATTCACCAAGTCTCGTTCTTGCTAGGCAATGAAGAGTCCCAGACTTTGTGGGGCACACGAGCGCCGTTGAGTAACTCTCGCGTGAAGGAACCCGGGAAATGGTTACTCAATTCAGCAAGTCCCATTTTTGCTGGGCAATGAAAAGTCCCAGACTTGTGGAGCATACGAGCGTCGTTGAGCAACGCTTGCGTGAGGGAACCCGGGAAATGGTTACTCGATTCACCAAGTCTTGTTTTTGCTGGGCAATGAAAAGTCCCAGACTTGTGGAGCACACAAGCATCGTTGAGCAACGCTCGCGTGAGGGAACCCGGGAAATGGTTACTCGATTCACCAAGTCTCGTTTTTTGCTGGGCAATGAAAAGTCCCAGACTTGTGGAGCACACGAGCATCGTTGAGCGACGCTCGAGTAAGGGAACCCGGGAAATGGTTACTCCATTCGCCAAGTCCTGTTCTTGTTGGGGAATGAAGAGTCCCAGACTTGTGGAGCACACGAGCGTTGTTGAGCAAAGCTCGCGTGAGGGAACCCGGGAAATAGTTACTCCATTCGCCAAGTCCCATTCTTGCTGGGCAATGGAAGGTCCCAGACTTGTAGAGCCAATGAGCATAGCTCCGTGGCCGCGCCACACTAGAGCATCGCCCGCATCGTCGCTTTGAGCTGATACACTGCTTGCTCACTCGCACCCCGCAAGAGTCATGGCACCCACCACCGAGCCCATCTCAACGAGCTTCAAGTCTTATGGATCATTGCTTGCTCACTTGCCCTCCCGCAGAGGTCATGGCGCCCACCACCGAGCCCATCTCAACGAGCTTCAAGTCTTACGCCGCTCTGTGCACAAACCTTGCACCTTATAGGCCATCATGCCATGCGCACCAACCTTGCGACTTAGGGGACAACGCCCTACGCACAATCCTTGCGACTTAGGGGACAACACCCTGCGCACAATCCTTGTGACTTACGGGACTACACCCCGCGTACTATCCTTACGACTTACAAGAGAGTCTGCTTCGCGCAAAGGACTTGGTAACTCACGGGCCATCGACTCTGAGGTGCGTCTTAGGGGTTAATGCCCTGCGCACCATCCTCGCGTCTTATGAGAGTTTACTTTGCGCACAATGTGCATCTTGTAAGAGATCTACTCTGTGCGAGACTTTGCGTCTTACAGGGGACCATCCACCCTGCGCAAACGACTTTGCGTCTTTTGGGCCCATCTGCCCTGCGCATAAGTCTTAATGTATGCTTTCCACCCCGAATACAATAGTCGGAATGTTCGTCGACTGGGTTCATTGCATTAGCAACTCGCGCGCCATAGACGGAATGCACGTCGGCTATGTTCGCATCGAGGGCCTTCTTAGTTGGAGCTTGCAATTCTCGTTTTGTGGGTGAACGTCTTTGCGTCTTAGGGGCCTATCTACCCCGCGCAAAAGTCACCGTCTTCGCATCAATAAATGTATGCTTGGCTCCTTGAATACAACAGTCGGAAAGTTTATTGATCGGTTCACTGCCTCAGCAACTCAAGCACCATAGACGGAATGCACGTCGGCTATGTCTGCATCGAGGGCTTTATCAGTTGGAGGTTCACAATTCTCACTCTGCTTGCAAACAACTTTGCGACTTAGGGGCCTATCCGCCCTGTGCAAAAGTCACCGTCTTTGCATCAATCATATGAATGCTTGCCTCCCCGAACACAACAGTCGGAAGGTCCTCGACTGGGTTCACTGCATCGGCAACTCGAGCACCATAGACGGAATGTGCGTCGGCTATGTTTGCATCGAGAGCTTTCTCAGTTGGAGGCTCGCAAACCTGGCTCTGATACCAACTGTCATGGGCCAATTGTTTTGGTGCGGAAGAACCCGTGCGGCACCCTTGCATCGCATGCAAGGGATAACCCTTGATATGAGATCCGTCTTGATTGGGCTTCCCGACTTAACATCGCGGGGCATATGTCGGACCACGTGCCAACCTTGATTCCATGTCCGCGCCTTCAAATGACCATGTTGGCCGAATGGTATTGAAGGCGTAAAGTAAAATACAACATTTACAGGACTATGGACACAATAAAATGCAAAAATGGATCTAGGGTGAGTTCCGCAATCGCCTTGGGCGAATTCGACATGTCGCATGCCCATGTGGGCCGTTCATTCGTTTCCGCGCAAGGCAACCGCTTTCGTAAGCCAATAATCCCCTACACTATACATGGGACCTCTAACCCGCAAGTGCCACCCCCAAGGTTCCGCAAAGCACGAGGAGCATGACAAAATTTTGGCCACCCGTCATGGTGATTTTCCATGGCCACGGCCATGATGAATTCACACAATGTGTTCCGCTTAGCTGTAACGCACGCACCAAGTGTCGAACGACCTCGAAATGCATACAACTCGTACCATGGGCCTATGGGGATCGCACAAAGGGATTTTACATGAATGGGCAAGAATAAAATGCATACACATGAATACATATTTACAAACATGTAGGGAACCTTCCGTCATGGTTCGACATTGCACGGGGCATCGAAAAATTCCCTAACAGTCCGGTATAGGTGGTACGTACTGGAAATTTAAATTTTTGGTATTCGGTACACCCTGTACTGGGTACCGGGTATACCAATGAATATCGAGCATACCACCCAGTATTTTATAATACCACCCATACCGGGCAGTACCATACCCGGTACTGGGCGGTACCGCCCGGTATGGTCAGCACCATACCGGTGCAAGTATGAGCCAGTGCAGTATGGTCATACTGCACCAGTATGGGTGTTGTGTGCTCTACACCGGTATGTTGCTAAGGATCTTGGCACCTTGAGGCGCATAACGCCTCGTGACAACACTTACTTTTTGTGGAAAGTTCTAATTCGCATGAATTAACTTTCCACATATGTTTATCGAGAAGTACCAAAAATGTGTTTTGTTGACAAGAAATTAATTGGTAGGAAGTGTAACTTCCCACCCGAAACATGTTTGGTTGAGTACTTCCTAGGAAGTATACATCAAATGACCAATATACTCTTCTTATAAATTAATATTTTAATTTTTATATATTAGTATATATAGAAAAATTAAAATTTATTTGTAAATTAATATTTTAACATATATATGTAAATATAGTATAATTTTTTCATATATAACTAATATAATATATAATATATAATTTATTATATAGGAAAAATTAATTTTTATTTGTTGTTAATATAAAATTGTTGTTAATATAATGCAAATGTGAGGATAAAATTGTCTTTTTCTTCCAAATACGATGGAGGAAGTGCAACTTACCTAGGTCCCCCTAGGTAAGTTTGCATTTTGCATAAAGTTACACTTCCTTAGAAAGTTGTACTTCTTTTTCAAAAAGTGTGTCAACCAAACAAAATCAAAAAATACAACTTCATGGGAAGTAAAACTTCTTGTATAAAGTTGTATCAACCAAATGACACCTTAGTTTTCTATTCTGTCTTTTTTATTTTGCCCCTCTCCTCTTTGTTGCCTTCTGAGGCTAGCAAATCATCTATCACCACCCCAGGTTGATTTAGACCAATTAAAATTGAAATTGGTCCATTTGTATGTAACTCAACAGAAAGGTTCATGTTGAAATTGGTCCAGTCGTATGTAACTCGTCAGAATGGTTCATGAGGCAACTATTGCCTTGAAAAGAACTTTTCACAACCTTGTTTAGATAACAAACAAAAAGATGTTCTTTTGTTAACAATGGAGCAAATCAATTATACAATTCAACGGTCTTTGCCAAATAGCAGACTTATACAATAGGTTCCTACGGCTAAGGCTGCAAGTCTTGCGCCTATCGCCTTCCCCGGTGTCATTGTTGTCTTTTGTCAAGTATTCTACTTTTCTTCTTCTCCTCCAACCACTACTAAAAAACATGTCTTCTACGGCGGCTATTGCCGTCGCAGAAGAGCTTTGGCGACGGCAGCTAGCGGTCGCACATTTCCGTCGCCGAAGCTATGGTCGCAAATATTGTGCGACCGCAGCAGAGGCCGCCGCAATAAAAAAATATATATGAAAAATTGCGACTGCTGTGCTATGCGACCAGGTCATAGACCATCTGCGACGGTATCTGCGGTCGCAGTACCATCGCAAAAGTATATATATTTTTAAAAAATAGGAAAATATTAATTCTTGTTTACAATATTTAATTAAAATGCATATCAATCAAACAAGAGATATCAACTTGTAATATTATATACATCAAATGGATATCAAAATATTATATACATCGTATTAAAATATTATATACACCGTATCAAAATAATAATATTTACATCATATCAAAATAAAATATCAAATAAATGCATCAATGGTAAGTCACATCAGACGGCGACGGGGAGGCAGCGAGGATAGAGACTGCATTTAATTTTCCCATGTGCACTTCAAATCAATCGTGCCATTATCTCCAAAAGGGGCACTGTTCAATGTTCCCATGGAGGTGTTAGCACATTGCAGTGAGCACTTTCAATTCTATTCATCCTTCCTTGTAAAATGAAACCGAGAAAAAGAATGAATCAGTTTGTCTCAACTTTCTGTTGAAAATTAATTGAGCCATTTAATTAATTCTAATTACCTGTTTTGTTGAGGCTGCATTTACTTCCCATTGTTATGTGCTTGAGTATTTAAATTTCATGCATTAATCAATTACTAACCAGTTACCCAAGAATCAAGATGCCTTTCCATCAGGTACAAAATTGTACAAAGGTGCAATTACTATGAAATAAACTAGGGATGGCAACGGTTCGGTTAACCGTATTTTTGGGGGTTAACTGAAACTGAAACCGTTTTCCAGACCCGCTAACCAAAACTGAAACCGAAACCGGTTGGTTTCAAAAGCCTTTATCCGAAACCAAAACTGGCTCGGTTTCGGTTATCCGCGGATAACCGAAACCAGACTTTTTGGTTCGAATAGAACCGGTTATCCGTTTACTAATCGGTTAACCGGTAGTAAACGGATAACCGATTCAAAGATTAATAACAAAACCGGTTTCGGATACCGGTTAACCGTAAAAAACCGATAGTAAATGGATAACCAGTTCAAAGATTAATAACAAAACCGGTTTCGGTTACCGGTTAACCGCAAAAAACTGGTAACCGAAACCGAATAAATAACCGGTTTCAATTGTCGGTTAATCGTGATCCGATAACCGAAACCGAACCGATTTTAAACGGTTTTTGGTTTTTACTATCCGAAACCGAAACCGAACCGCAAATCCACTATCCAAAACCGGATTTTGCGGTTCGGTTAACCGGTTAACCGGTTTGAATTGTCATCCCTAAAATAAACAGGTAAGATCTCAATATAGATCTAACCAGTGTTAGCTACTGTGAAGCAGATGGTGGGTGACACTGATGTACTTTTCGTTTCCCATCATTTAATTCAGAGGAGTTGCCTTAAACCAATAAGGTCATTGTTTTATCAAAAAAAAAATTGAACTAAAAATACAATCTTTCTAATGCTACATAAAAAATGTTATCCAATCTATGAAACAAAAAAATTGAAGGGGCCCGGCTGCGCACTAATACACAGTTTTCTACTCTACATTCTCCTCTAATATAGTATTTTGCTCTAATACCGTTCAGGTTAATCCTTGGTCATCTAATGAGCTATCCTCTTGTATAATTTTTCTTTTATGAGATTAGGTTATGAATTGTCAACTAATTTATATGAATTAGTAAATGCAGGACTAACAAAACTTTGCATAACATCATGCTATCTTAGATTAAAACACTGAATTACAGTAATAAATATGCTAGAAATTTCCATAATAAGACAAGCACTCTGTTGTGGATATCTCAATTTGAATTGCTTATATTGCAGCAATGGAGATTTGAAGCCACAGATATAGCAAAGAAACTAGAGCTCCTTGAATCTCATAAAAGGTATTGACCTGAACTTGACTCTAAAGTTGCATCTTATATTCACTTCTGATATCTTGACCTTAAGTTTGTTGCAGAAAACTCTTGGGTGAAGGTTTAGAATCATGCTCACTCGAAGAATTGCGTGATTTGGAAGGTCAAATGAAACAAAGCTTGGGAAGAAAGGTCGATACATATATCAGTTACACTATCGCTTCATTTGCTTTATTTGAGCTGTTATACTGACAAAAATATTTTGCTTTCTTGAGAATGAATTAACAAGCCATATATGATGACAAATTTTGAAAGTTGTGATATGTTCAACATCTACTCCAATAAACCATAATCCCAGTGAAACATCCTCATTTGCATACTTGTGAAGAACATGTCTAATTCATGACAATAAAACCACAAGTACCATTCGAGTTTAGATGATTTCAAATAATTCTTCAAACTAATTTCATATTAAATATAGTTCACATAATAGCGGTAGCTTCTTCATAAACCCAAGAAATATGTAGCAAAGTATGAATCATTGACTGGTTTATGGATTTGTAAGTTGCCAAGTCTTTTGAAATGACATATAGTTGACCAGTGGCATGCCGAAAATATTTATTTCTCTCCTCTCCAAATTTTCAGTACTCAAGTTCATGGTATCTCACACCTCTGTTCAATAGATGCAGCAGCCAATTAATATCAACACACATTAATTATCAACCACAATTAAACATCATCATAGAAGAAAAAACAACAGCTTAATTTTGAGCTAGGACTGGACTAAATTTCATACATCCAATGTACACTCGTTGTTTCAACCGGTGATTAGCCAGAGTTGTCCCAAGAGTTGCTGTATGCAGTAAGAGAATAAAATGCTTGCAAATCAAAAATTTCATGTTCCTATACATATATATAGTAGGCAGTACAATAATGACTTACCAATATTTCCATGTACATCATCATGTACTTTGATGTAGAAATCTGCATCCCACATAGACACAACAGTAGCAAAATATATTTTAGATTTGGCTAATAACTCAAAATAGCCTTCAACATGATCCTGCAAACACATTAATGATATAAAAACAAATAAATTACTTACAAGAGGCTTCTTTTGCTAGAGAAAGTATGCATGTGACTATAGACTATCTATGAATTAATTTAACCAGATAATATAATCATTATTATATGAGAGATACAAGAGAGCAAATCTGACCAGTCTCCATGCTATCTATGTTCAGCTTCAATTGCCTTGTCCAAAATTCCACCTGATGTTGCACTGTGACCAATGACGAATTGAAGCTGATGATAATATATTTCTCTTCGCTTTCTTTTTTCACCTATTATTTTTTTAAAAATAGTTTGATTTGTTTGATTAAATCCAAGAGGTTGATGGTGCAACATATATGAAGCAAAGAAGGACTGAACATACCTTGAGGCATCCAAGCACATGAGGCATCCAAGCACAAGAGGACCAACTGAGTATGGGTGAGCAAAATTTACCGATTAACCGAACTATTTGATTAACTGACCGAATTGAATATCCGAATAATTTTCGGTTCGGTTCGGTAAATTAACCGATCAGATATATTTCTCTTCGGTTAATTAACCGAACCGAACCGAAAAATTCAGATAACCGAATCGAATTAACTGATTTTTTTCGGTTCGGTAAACGGTTAATAGAAAATTCTCAATTCGGTTCCACTAATCGAAAGTTCGGTTTGGTTAATTAACCGAACCGACCGATGCTCACTCTTACAACTGAGAAAGCCTAAAGCACAACAAAAAAGGACTGCAACTTCTCCAAGCACAAGAGAACAAGGCAGATCATTGAAATCAAAGAAACCCACATTGAAATCGAAAAAGTTGGAAATCCACATTGAAATAAAAAGTAGAAAAAAGAAACCCTAAATTAAAGAGAACAAGGCAGATCGAAGAAGGAAACACACTTACTCAGTGGATGGGTTGCAATAATTGAAGAACTTGTCGGTGCTGGAAAACATAATGATTGATACCTCTCAACATCGCACAACACAGTGAGCTCCCTTGCCTTCTTCATGATCCCTGGCCGCCTCTTGGAGTAAGTGGCTCAAAGTGAGCAATAAAGCTTGTGAGGAGTGGTGGGTGGATTTTGTGGAGCGCGAGAAAGAGAAAGATGGGAGAGGGAGAGGCGGGAACGAGCGGGAGAAGGAAATAGTTGCGCGGTCGATGAAATATTGGGATGTCTAACAGGCTTGCGACAACACTGGCCGTCGCAAACGACGATCGCAACACTGTCATAAACCCAACGCAATGCCGTCGCTAGTTGGCGACGACAATACACAGCGGTTGCAAAATAGTCATATTTGCAACCGCTATTATGCCGTTGCAGAAAGGTCATCACAATCGCTGATTTTCTAGTTGTTAAAATCTTGCAGATGATAATTGACATCAAATACTCGGTATCAAATACCATAAAGTATAGTTCTAATGATGAAGTACCTAGCTGTCCTCGTATGCTCACCATACAACAACTTGAGGTGATCGAGGAAAGCTTCGGTATCCAAATGTTCATGCTGCTTTTGCAACTAATCGGACATGGATGCCAGCATTATGCATTGAACAATGGTGTTATCTTCACTCCATACTTGTTGCAGCTTCTCATAAGCCATCCTCTCATCCTCAGTGTAATCTTCTTCCCCAAGGGGTGGCATCGATCCTGGAGCATCTAGAATGTGAGACAGATTCTCATAAATGAGGACGATCCTCAAATTTCGCATCCAATCGACGTAATTTGGTCCAGTTAATTTATTTTCATTGATGAAGCAATCTAACGACAGTAAAGGTGACATGAACAAGCAGATATTTTACATGCATGTTTATTGAGGTCTTTTACTTAATCATGTCTCCCACTAATTTTTGCGGTTCCATAATAACCTCCGATTTCGGAGTGGAAAGCCCTCGTTGGTAGACTTCCTCGAGGGAAAAACAGAACCCCACTTCTTGTAAGACCCGAAACTTTCCTAATATAAAAATCTATTTTTGGTGCAGCTCACCAGAATCAGGGATTAGTCGAGCCGAGCCACAGAATCGCCTCGAGTAAAAAAGGTATAACTCGGCTTATGAAGTTTAAATTGGTTAGATGATTATTTCCTTATTGAGCATTAGATATCCTATTGAGTCGAGTTTAAATTGTGTATGCGGATCGAATCGGAGCTTGAATCGGACTCGGATCGAGTTGAGTAGAGGCTAAGTCGTTGCGAGGGGCATATGGGTCATTGGGGGATGAGAGAATAAAATCCCTCATCATGAGTCGTGCGGCTCATCTTGGAGCCGCACGCAGCCCGAGCAAGAGAGAGGGAGGAGGAGATCTTGGTCGGCGTCGGAGATCGTGTCGTCGTCCGAAGGTTCGAGATCGCCAACGACTATCCCTTCTTCTTCCCTAAGCAAGGTGAGTGGTTGTTTTCCCCTTGTGGATTGGGGGAGGCATGTGGCCGAACCGCTAGGACTGTTCGAAGAAGTTTTACTTGCGAGTTTTCGTCATTTTTTGGTAGATTAATCTTGTATCGCTATTTTAGTTGTTGTTCCGTCGGATCTACCGCAGTTTTCTTCGGATCTTGAGGTTTTAGGGGCTGCCGAGTATAGGGGAAAGGGGAAAGGTCATGCCGAAAATTTTCCCAATTCCATCGACGGAAGTAAACCCCTTTTTGATCAATTTTGAACCTAAGCCGTGTGGATGTATAGTTTAATTGCTGAAATTGATGATTGAATTCCCTCTTTAAGCTTTGTAGGCTCGGCCAAAGAAAAGGGGACCTCTTGTCCATGGTTCGGCCGAGCAAGGGTTGGGTGAATTGATCAATGGCTTGGTTAGGGTAGGTTAGAAACAAGGTACTAAGGTTTGGGGCTGGATTTTCTCCTTGTCCCCACCCTTGGAGTTCGGCCGAGCAAGGCTCGCCTTGCTCAAGTCTTGGCCGAGAGGATGAAGGGAATGGTGGCCTCGAGAAGCTAGTCATCTTCGTTAGGAAATACCCAAAGCAATAAGAAACAAGGGTTGCCTATATTGACAAGTAGAATCAAGATAACATTTTGGTAATAAACTAATTAAGGAAGATTACAAGTTGGTGAATGCATTTAGTGGTATTGTAGGGTGGTAATCTTTCTTAATTTTCCCTATTTAAGTTCAAAATTTTGGTAATGTTTTTACCATGCTAAACAAATTCTTTCCTTCCTGAAAATTATTATTTAATGCAGGATTTAAATTCCTTATTGTTGAATCATGTGGTAATGCAAACTAGGTGATGTGAAGTAAGTTATTTAATTATAAATTATATGCTGTGAAATTTTGTTATTGGGTGCATTACCAATTCTATGACATGTAGTTTTTCATTAGCCAAGTTATCATGTGACGTTGGATGATATGCATGAAATTATAAAGTGTATGTTAGTGATGGAAACTCAAAAGTAGACGAGTTAGATCTCACACCTAAGAAACATTTTGCGAATGATAGTGTACGCATGATACAGCCGAAATTAAAAGGCTGAGAATGGGCGAACGCTCGGGACTTTAAATAAGGAAACTATAGGACACCTTGTTTGTGTGATGTGATTGTGGTGGTCTGCTGAGAAGCATGGGTAGTCGGAATGACTAATGCTAGACTCGGCCAGTGATTGGGTATTGAGATTACACCAGCGGGCCCGCTAGGTGTCAGACCCCAGTTGGGTGGGACTAGCTATCCCTACCCTAGTCGGTGTCCGGAGATTAGCAGACCATCCTAGTCGACGGCTCGGAGTTTGCTTGGATTCACTTATGTATGGCCTATACAGGACGACCCCTGTGGTCGGTTGTCATAACAGAAGCAACTTATATCCCTAATTTTATATTTTGTTGCTATATATATATATATATGATTATTAGGGATTTATGTGGTGGTTCGGAAGAACCGCTCACTGAGTCCCATGTGGACTCACGGTTTATTTTCTTATTTTTGCAGAGCCCGATCAGTGAGATGAGGTTGGAGTCATGGTGCAGCTGGAGGGCAGGCGGTGATGTAGATCTCGTAGCAACGTCCAATAGTCATAGTCTCTCTAGGGCAGTTTTTTCTTTTAGTACACTGAGATTGTCTATTCAAAAACATGTACTTGTTTTTAAACTTGAGTTGTTTCCTATGGTGATTGATGTTTCTAAACTTTTCATGTTTTAAAGCAAAATTGTAAACCTTCTTTAAAGATTTGAATAAAGTTGCATCATTGTTTTCATTATGTGTATCTGTTTCTATTAGTGAGTGTTTGTAGTAGGCTTTAGGGTAGGACATAGACCCTGGTCTGTCACACGACCCTAAGTTAGGGTGTGACAAAGTTGGTATAAGAGCTTTTGGTTAGGTCTTGACTATGACTAGGAGTTGGGTACCATACGAGACATATGCTAGCGTGTCGACATACGATATAGTTATGCTACGAGATCTGGCAACCACGACTGCACTCAGTGCACCATGCGGTTAGTAAATTATAAAAGTTTCTATTAAAAATTTATTATATGATAGGAAAATTGTTCTTTTTTATGTGATAGTGTAATGGAGGCTCATAATGCTGCACTGAGCGGCAGCGGTAGTGACTCGACAGAACGTCGAGGCCGGGGGCGAGGCCGAGGTTGAGGCCGAGGCCGGGCCCGGGGCAGGGACAGGGAGCAGTCTGAGGACTAGGGGCAAGAGTATGTGGTTGCACAATTGTAGGCTCAGGTAGCTTAGCTAATGGAGGTGCTCCTTAGGGAGCAGGAACTGAGGCAACAGATGCAATAACAACAACAGCAGCAGCCGCGGCCGGAACCAGTACCCATAGTTCCGGCGGTACCAGAGGTGGTCGAGGCTATAACACTAGTGGTCAGGGTTCGAGGAGCCCCATCCTATGCAATATTTGTCATGCTAAAGCCGCTAGAATTCACTGGAATAGATCAGCAGGTGGAAGTGACTGAGTTTCTGGGGGACTGTTATGAACTATGCATGGAGCTGGGTGCTCATCGGAGGCAGCGGCCCATATGGTCGGACTTTAGATGAGGGGACCGACAAAGGTCTAGCTGCACACTTGGAGGGCTCGCACCTGGGAGGATTTCAGGGTGGCTGTGGAGGAGAAGTACTTGCCAATGAGTGTTCGCGACAAGTGAGCTCGGGACTTTGAGATGCTGCGTCATGTTGGAGGCATGTCAGTGTCAGAGTATGAGATGGAGTTCAACCATCTTTCCAAATATCATCCGACCCTAGTGGCATTTGAGACCACCATGGTCAAGAGGTTCGTTGGAGGCTTGAGGCCTTAGATTGGCAGGCTCATCCACTATACCGAGGATTCCACTCTTGCCCGGGTAGTGGATGAAGCCCTTTGGAAGGAAGCCTTGGTGCCGTTCGAGAGGAATGACGGGTCAGCTAAGAAGTAATTTCAGCTGCAAGGATCTGGGGGTCGACCGTGGCATTCAAAGGGGGCAATGATCGTTGCAGACCACCAGCAGAGCTGAGGACAGAATGGTAATAGGGGCCGTGGGGGCCCATGGTCTGGATCAGTAAGTATGGCAGTGTCAAGAGGTGTTTCTTACAAGGTTGAGGTGTCGCAATGTGGCAGCTGTAGTCGGAGGCACTGGGGGGCCTGTTTTGGCCGCACAGATGCTTGCTATAAATGCGGTTTGGTCGGGCACTTCAAGAAGGACTGTCTGAAGAGAGTTGGCCAGAAGTCTGAGCAGTCAAAAGGAAAGACACCTATGTCAGTGGGGTCAGTGGCTCAAAGAGGGCAGATGCAGAATAGGGGGCCACAGGCTAGCCATTCAGAGAGATCGTATGCCAGGGTGTTTGCTATGAACCGTGATGGGGCAGAGACGTCTAAGGCAGTGGTGACAGGTACTATTTTAGTATGTTCATCTGCTGCATATGTTCTATTTGATTTGGGTGTCACACACTTGTTTGTATCTGCCAAATTTGCTACTGAGTTACCAATGCAACCTTCCTTGCTTGACGGGCCATTTGTAGTATCAACGGCTACGTACGATGCAATCATAGCCAAATCAATTTTCCAAGGCTGCGAAGTGCTCATCTGCGACCATGCATTGAGGGCAGATTTGACACTCCTGCCCATGCTTGAGCTCAACGTCATTCTCGGCATGGATTGGCTGGCGGAACACTTTACGTTGCTGGATTATAGAGCTAAGACAGTCGTGTTTAGCGAGCCCGGTTTGCTGCAGTTCACCTTTCAAGGAGAAGGAAGGTGCGAGCCGATTGGGGTCATCTCAACCCTTAAAGCTCATAAACTGCTTTAGGGCGGCTGCTAGTCCTTCCTGGCCTTTGTATCCATGGCCGAGGAAGAAGGGGGGGCGACAAGGGATGTCAGTGGAACTCAAGTAGTATGTGAGTTCCCGATGTGTTTCCCGAGGAGTTGTCGGGATTGCCGCCCAGAAGAGAGATTGATCTGCAGCTAGGGGTGAAGTCGATCTCCGATTCGCCCTATAGGATGGCACCGGCCGAACTCAGGGAGTTAAAGGTGCAATTGCAAGAAATGCTAGACCTGGGCTTCATCCGGCCGAGCGTGTCACCATGGGGTGCTCTGGTGCACTTCGTGAAGAAGAAGGATGGGTCTATGCGCATGTGCATCGACCATCGGCAGTTGAATAAAGTGACAATCAAGAATCGTTACCCATTACCGAGGATAGACAATTTGGTTGACCAGCTGCAGGGGGCACGATGGTTTTCTAAGATAGACTTGAGGTTAGGATATCATCAGCTGAGAATTCGGGACTGCAATGTGCCTAAGACCGCCTTCATGACTCGCTATGGTCACTACGAGTTTCTAGTGATATCCTTTGGTCTAACCAATGCACCTGCTGCTTTCATGGATCTGATGAACCGGGTGTTCAAGGAGTACCTAGACAGTTTTGTGATCGTCTTTATTGACGACATCTTGGTATACTCCAAGAGTGAGGAGGAGCACTCAGAACACTTGAGGATGGTCCTGGAAACCCTCAGAGAACACCGGTTGTTCGCTAAATTTTCCAAATGTAAATTCTGGTTAGAAAGTCTAGCGTTCCTGGGCCATGTAGTGTCCAAGGAAGGGATAAGGGTGGATCCCTCAAAGGTGTAGGCTGTGCAGAACTGGAGATGGCCAACCAGCGTGTTTGACATCCGCAGCTTTCTTGGGTTGGCCAGGTACTACCGAAAGTTTGTAGAAAACTTCTCCAGGATTGCAGCCCCTTTGACTCGATTGACTCAGAAAAAGGTCAAATTTGATTGGGACGACAAGTGTGAGGCGAGCTTTCAGAAGCTCAAGGAATGCTTGACGTCGGCACCCATGTTGGTCGTACCTTCCAGCTTAGGAGGGTTTGTAGTCTACTGTGATGCCTCTCGGGTTGGCCTAGGCTGCATTCTGATGCAGTTTGGTAGAGTTATAGCCTATGCGTCCCGCCAGCTAGAAGTTCATGAAAAGAACTACCCGATGCACGACCTAGATCTAGCTAGCGGCGGTAGTTTTTGTACTAAAGCTCTAGTGGCACTATCTGTGTGGGGAGACTTACGAGATCTATACGGATCACAAGAGCCTCCAGTACTTGCTTATCCAAAAGGAACTGAACCTCAGACATAGGAGGTGGCTGGAGCTCCTAAAGGATTATGACTGCACCATTATGTACCATCCGGGGAAAGCCAATGTGGTAGTAGATGCTTTAAGCAAAAAATACATGGGAAGTTAGGCTTATTTGGAAATCAAGTGAAGGCCTTTAGCTCGAGAGCTGGCGCTGTGCCTAGATGGGGGTGCAGCCCTAATTGTGTCAGCTTCAGGTACCTTGGTGACACACCTACGGGTACAATCTACACTGGTGGATATGTTGCGTGCTGCGCAGGGAGAGGATGCCTTTTGTGCGCTGATGAAGGACTTGGTGCAGAGAGGTGATGCAGAGAATGGATTCAGGTTGGACTCAGAGGGGGTGCTAAGGTTCAAAGACTGAATCGTGGTGCCGGATAGGGCAGAGGTGCACAGGCAAATCCTGGAGCTGGGTCATCGTTCCACTTATACGATGCATCCGAGAGACACCAAAATATACCAAGATTTAAGGTAGCACTACTGGTGCAAGGGAATGAAAAGAAAGGTAGCAGAGTTTGTATCCAAATGTCTGGTTTGCCAGCAGGTGAAGGCCGAACACCTGAAGCCCGCGGGGCTACTGCAGAACCTCGAGGTGCCTGAGTGGAAGTGGGAGAAAATCACCATGGATCTAGTGACCAAGTTGCCTAAGTCAAAAGGTAGCTTTGACTCCATTTGGGTGGTAGTGGATAAGTTAACCAAGCCCGCACACTTCATACAAGTAAGAACTACCTTTTTTACAAAGCAGTACGCCAGACTATTTTTAGACAGGATAGTGGCTTATCATGGTACCCCAGTGATGATCATATTAGATTGAGGTACCCAATTCACGACCCGATTTTGGCAATCCTTCCAAGAGGCCTTGGGTACTCAAGTGTGTTTCAGCACAACTTTCCATCCGCAGACAGACGGATAGTCAGAGAGGACCTTCCAAACCTTGGAGGATATGCTGAGGGCATGTGTCCTGGATATGGCCGATGGTTGGGAGGAGCACCTGCCATTGATCGAGTTCGCCTACAACAATAGCTATCACAGTAGCATTGGCATGGCTCCTTTCGAGGGCTTGTATGGGCGATGGTGCAGGTCTCCTGTGGGCTGGGTTGAGGTTGGAGAGTCACTCATGGTGGGTCCTAATCTGGTTGAGGAAGTGGTAAAGAAGGTGAAAATTATAAAAGAAAGAATGCTGGTGGCCCAGAGGCGTCAAAAAATGTATGTCAATAAGAAGGGCAGAGAGTTAGAGTTCGCTGCAGCCGACTTGGTGTTCTTGAAGGTTTCCCCTATGAAAGGGGTAGTCCAGTTTGGGAAGAAGAAAAAGTTGAGCCCTAGGTTCATTGGGCCTTTCCCTATTCTCAAGCGGAGAGGCACGGTAGCTTACGAATTGGCTTTGCCTCCTAGCCTGAGCAGAGTTCATCCAGTTTTTCATGTGTCCATGCTCCGTAGATATGTGAGGGATGAGTCCCACCTGATCGAGCCGACTGCAGTTGAGGTGGGCACGACGGTTTCGTATGAGGAGAAGCCAGTAGAGATACTTGACCGATAGATCAGAAAGCTAAGGTCCAAGGAAATTTCCTTGGTGAAAGTTAGATGGGAGCACCACTCTGGACAATAATCCACTTGGGAGGTAGAGCGAGACATCAGAGAACGCTACCCTTCCTTGTTCGGAGAATCGGTAGGTCTTTATAATTCATCTAAATTTGAGGATGAATTTCCTTTAAGGGGGGAAGGTTGTAAGACCCGAAATTTTCCTAATATAGAAATCTATTTTTGGTGCAGTGCACCGAAATCAGGTGTTAGTGGAGCCGAGCCGCGAAATCGCCTCGAGTAAAAAAGGTATAACTCGGCTTATGAAGTTTAAATTGGTAGATGGTTATTTCCTAATTGAGCATTAGAAGTCCTATATATTGAGTTGAGTTTAAATCGTGTATGCGGATCGAATTGGAGCCTGAATCAGACTCGGATCAAGTCGAGTAGAGGCTAAGTCATTTAGAGGGGCATATGGGTCATTAGCGGATGAGGGAATAAAATCCATCATCAGGTGCCGTGCGGCTCATCTTGGAGCCACACGCAACCAGAGCAAGAGAGAAGGAGGAGGAGATCTTGGTCGGCATCGGAGATCGTGTCGTCGTCTGAAGGTTCGAGATCGCCAACGACCATCCCTTCTTCTTCCTTAAGCAAGGTGAGTGGTTGTTTTCCCCTTGTGGATTGGGGGAGGCGTGTGAACGAACCCCTAGGACTGTTCGGCGAAGTTTTACTCGCGAGTTTTCATCATTTCTTGGTAGATTGATCTATATTGACAAGTATAATCAAGATGACATTTAGGTAAGAGACTAATTAAGGAAGACTACAAGTTGGTGCATGCATTTAGTGGTATTGTAGGGTGGTAATCTTTCTTAATCTTCCCTATTTAAATTCAGAAATTTGGTTATGTTTTTACCATGCTAAACAAATTCTTTCCTTGCTTAAAATTATTATTTAATGCAGGATTTAAATTCCTTATTGTTGAATCATGTGGTTATGCATAGTAGGTGATGTGAAGTAAGTTATTTAATTATAAATTATATGCTATGAAATATTATTATTGGGTGCATTACCATGTCTATGACATGTAGTTTTTCATTAGCCAACTTATCATGTGACGTTAGATGATATGCATGAAACTATAAAGTGTATGTTAGTGATGGAAACTCAAAAGTAGACGAATTAGATCTCACACCTAAGAAACATTTTGCGAACGACAGTGTACGCATGTTACGGCCGAAGTTAAAAGGCTGAGAACGGGCGAATGCTCGGGACTTTAAATAAGGAAACTATAGGACACCTTGTTTGTGTGATGTGATTGTGGTGGTCTGCTGAGAAGCATGGGTAGTCGGAATGACTAATGCTAGACTCGGCCAGTGATTGGGTCTTGAGATTACACCAGTGGGCCCGTTAGGTGTCAAACCCCAGTTGGGTGGGACTAGCTATACCTACCCCAATCGGTGTTTGGAGACTAGCAGACCATCCTAGTCGACGGCCCGGAGTTTGCTTGGATTCACATATGTGCTATGTGGCCCGAAAGGCCAGTATGTTACTATATGTGTGCGGTAGGGCTGGTTATAGCTGAATCTCAAGACCATGAGTAGGGCCTAGGGGCCGGGTGCCATGTGGCGTAGTTAGGCTGTTATGGTTGCTTACATGAATGTATGGCCTATACAGGATGACCCCTAGGGTCGATTGTAATAATAGAAGCAACTTATATCCCTAACTTTATATTTTGCTACCATATATATATATGTGTGTGTGTGTGTGTGTGTGTGATTATTGTGGATTTATGTGGTGGTTCGGAAGAACCGCTCATTGAGTCCCATGTGGACTCATGGTTTATTTCCTTGTTTTGCAGAGCCCGATCAGTGAGATGAGGCTTGGAGTCATGGTGCAGCTGGAGAGCGAGCGGTGGCGTAGATCTCGTAGCAACGTCCACTAGTTATAGTCTAGAGGTCTAGGGCAGTTGTTTCTTTTAATACACTGCGATTGTTTATTCGAAAACATGTACTTGGTTTTAAACTTGAGTTGTTTCCTATGGTGATTGATGTTTCGGAACTTTTCATGTTTTAAAGTAAAATTGTGAACCTTCTTTAAAGATTTGAATAAAGCTACATTGTTGTTTTCATTATGTGTTTCTGTTTATGTTAGCCAGTGTATGTAGTAAGCTTCAGGGTAGGACATGGACCCTGGCCGGTCACACGACCCTAAGTTGGGGTGTGACACTTCTCCTACTCAGGTCTTGTATGTAACACGACAAAACCTAATCGGTCCATATGTTTTTGCCTTTAGGGCAACCAGGGCCTTGTGGTTGCACATCAAACCAAGGAGCCCTAGTTGAGTCAAACCCATCATTTGTTTGCCCTAGAGAGAAAAAAACCACCCTTGAGTGTGGCTCAACAAGGTAAGTCATGTTCAAGCCTATAACAGATACACAAAAGGAATATGTGCCGTATGAGGTGCAACTTGTCTATTAGCACAAAATGCCTTGTGTGTTCACAACAAACCCGTTGTGACAATAGACACACTTGTCCCTCACAACGATGGAAGGTGTGACCGATATTCTTAATATCTTAGCCATTCAGACTCAATTTTATTGTAGGGTTTCTTCATGCAATTTTAATTATCTAAGCTATCAACAATTGAAGCAAAATCAATAAATAAAAGCATAAAGTAAATAAGGATGATTATGGATGTTCTAAGGGCTCCACCCGAGCTACCGGGCAAACCAAGGCTATCATCCTAGGGTTTTTAGGGAGCTCCGTCTCGCGAAGGCGCTGCCCAAATCCACCTTGTAGGTTGCCGGTTCCATCAGTGCCATCGCAGTGTTCAAGTCATCATCAACATGGCACCGAACACCTCCTCTCCGCGAGCGCACCAAAACCGGGCAGCAAGCAAGCACGTCGTGAATCTGCCCCTAAACTTCTATTTTCACAAATCTAAAAGAAGAAGACCCCAAACAACCATTGGGTAAAGGCTTAAGGGGAGGGAGAAGTGAATTATAATTAGAATTTTTAAGAGGAAGGCAGGGGTACGCAGGCCCTATTTAAAAATTACAATGCTGAAATTTTATAAATTTACAAGCAATCATCACAACCATGTTTTACACACATTCACAAGCACATAGGGGTCATCGATAATCATCCTTTCATGCATCTTAACTATTAATAAAAGGAAAGGAAAAAACAAAATCCGAAAACATCGCATGAACCGTGAAGCCAAGAAAATGACTCAAAAACCTCCGAAAACCAAAACCGGGCAACATGACGTTCAGGGAGCGAATGATCGTAAACATGACCAAAACACGAAATAAAAATTCCAAAAATTTGCTGAAGGTGGCTCTGGTACCACTATTGGGATGGAAATAAGAAACACTACAGAAATAGCAATTTAAAAAATTCAAACCATCCTGAAAACAACGTTCTACTTTAGCAATGTTAAGGAATTCAACATTGGAGAAGAAGAAGAAGATATATCTCATACCGCGGTTGGTATGGCTGATCATATCCCCGTCTTGAGATGCACACGTGCATGTCCTCCAACGATAGTGCACACGAAGCACCTCGCAACAATAGGGGCAGCGAACACCGGGGCTCGTTGTGGCTCAATGGAGAAGCTTTCTCAATCCCGAAATCCACCAAGGCAAGACGACCTTTCACCAAGAACCGGGCACCAAAGAGGGAAGGAGAGAGGGTGAGAAAACATCGGAACGAAAGATAAGAGGTGAAGATACCTCGCTGTCCTCTTGAACTCCTCCAAGAAGATGAAGATTGCGGCACACCCAAGAAGAGAACACCTTCAATTTGGCTTCATGAAAACCGGGGAAGGAGGATGTAGATGGCCGGCCACCAATGGAGAGGAGGAGTTCTTTGGAGCCTTTCTCTTCAAGAAGCCTCTAAAGAATCAAGTCCTTAAACAACTCCAAGAAGATGAAGAACTAATTAACCAACCCTGGTCACCATCTTGATTTTGATAATAACAAACTTATTCTAATGAGCTTATCAAGTGTTTGAGTTCAGGTTGAGGCTTCGATATGGGCGCGGACTTCATTTGGAGAAATACAAAAAATCAGAAAAAATGACTCTGTCGTCGATCGAGTAGAAAATTTAGAGTTAGAAATAGAATTCATGTAATATGTCGCTAGCAAGATATCCCAAGCCTAATTATAATGTTATCCAAGTCAAAATTTGGTAACTGAACCTGAAAGCCAAACGCGCAAGAAGAAAACTCAAAGAAACAGTCTCAGCCCAAGTTCGGTCGACCGAATGAAGCCAAAAAATGGCAGAAGGGTATTCGGTCAACCAATAGATGCCTAGAACTGGCAGAATGCTTTCGGTCGCTCGGCGGTCAATTGGTCGATCGATCGACTGTCAAGTGATCGGGCGTCCCCAATGGGCAAAAAAATGCCTGTTGGGTGGACCTTCCGAGTGAGGGGTTATAAATACCCCTTACCAGCTTTCTAAAAGACTCTTAACCATTCATTGAAGATCTCCAAGAGTGTTTTTGAGCCTTCCTAAGTGGATTTCATCGCGCAAGCTTCGACGACCGCTCATCTACTCGAAGTATTCTTTCCGCCTCAACTCCGGCTTCATTTTAAGCTCTACATCATGACGAGTTGGAGGCTTTGGAGGCTTTCCAAGGGAGCTCAGTTGTGTGGTTTAATTCTTAGCTCCTCTGTTGTTATTTTCCTTGTTATTAAACTAGGTTTCCATTGTTAGCTTGCTAGGTGTGCTAGGTTAAGCACCTTAGAGTTTCCTTTGTAGAATTATGTTATGCCTAGGTGAATAGGTTTATTCTCAAAGGGTTGAGAAGCGAGTCCTCGGTTGTATTCAAAGGGAAACACATTGTCTATAAATGATTGGTTAGAAATCCTTGGTGTTGAGCCAAGGTAGTGGAGTAGGCGATTGGCCGAACCACTATAATCTTTCGACTTTGCATTGCCTTATTTTTATTTCTTATAGTTGCCTTTCATACTCGCTATCGCATTTCATTTAGTCACACTTAATTTGGGTTGAAGTTTGAATTGATTTAAAAGAAATTGAATTGAAGTTAAAATTAACCCAACACTATTTAGCCCCCCCCTTCTAGTGTGGGTATTTGAACAACATTTGGTATCAGAGCAAGGTTGTAGGCTTAGGTTCAACCATCTAAGCTAAACTTATGGATTCTAGTATCACAGTAGGTCAAGGGTTTTCAACTCATGCACCTCCTCTTTTTGATGGAACAATTATCCCTATTAACTAGGATGAGTATTTTCTTGCAATCCCTAGCTAGGCTTAGATGCTTGGAGAACTATTCATGTTAATTATGAGCTACCCTCCAAGAGCTTGGATGATTGGTCTCAAGAAGAGATCAAATTGTTTAATTGAATGCATTACATTGTGGTTTATCCATAAATGAATTCAATAGAATATCATGTTATAAATCTGCTTTTGATATTTGGCATGTTTTAGAAACTACTCATGAGGGAACTTCCCAAGTTAAAGAGTCCAAAATAAATTTGCTTCTGCATGACTATGATCTCTTTAAAATGCATACTCATGAGAAACTAGATCGAATGTATGTCCGTTTTCAAAATATTGTAAATGTTTTAACTAATCTTAGAATACAAGAGGAAGAAAAAGTGAGGAAGCTTCTTCGATCACTTCCCAAAGCATGGGAGCCAAAGGTGGTTGCTATCATGGAGGCCAAGAATCTTGGCACCATGAATCTCATCGAACTCATTGGATCCCTCATGAGCCATAAGATCCATATGATGGCAAAAAAGGAGGAAGATACCCCCAAAGGCAAGAGCATTGCCTTAAAAGCATCATTTGGTGATAGGACCTCAACATCATCATCATCATCATCATCATTGGAGAATGAAGAATCCGAGTACCACGATTATGGTTCACCTTGGACGGATGTTGATGGAACTAATGGGAAAGTCTCTCAAGAAGAAGAAGGGCAAAAATAGAATCATGTGCTTCTAATGCAACAAGCCCGGACACTTGGAGAGCGATTGTCCTAAGACCAATCTCACCTCCTCATCATCCTCAAAGAAAGATAAAAGAAGAAGGATGAAGAAGAAAGCAGTAATGGCTACTGGGGATGAAAGCGAGTCATCATCACTTTCAAGTGGGGAAGAAAGCTTAAGGGAGAATGCAAACCTTTGGTTCATGACAAAGGACAATGAGGTACCCACTATTACTATAGGTGAAAATATTTTTACTCATATAGAATTAGAAAATGAAATTGAGCATATATATGTATGAAGAATTTAATGTTATTAGAAAGAGATTTAAGGAACTTAGAAAGGAAAATAAGTTATTAGAACATGAAAGTGATGATTTTTTGCTTTCTTGTAATGACTTAAAAAGAAAAGTTTAATACTTGGAAAATGATAAAAGTTCATTAGAAAAGAAAAATGTAGATCTACAAAGTTTGAATGACTCATTGAAAATAGAAAATGTCTCATTATGCTTACAAATTAAAAATTCGAGTGTTGGCATGCTATCATTAAAGAATTAGTTGCTTCATTAAATGATAAAATTAAAAATATGCATGACCATGCCTCTCATGCAAAATCTTTTAAAGTATCTTCCCATGCTCACCCACACCTTCTTGTCCATCCTCATGCATCTACTAGATTTAAGGGTCATTGTCTATGTTGTGGCATGTATGGACACATGGTTAGGGATTGTTTCTTGAAAAGGAACCCCAATGTTAAGTCACTTTGGGTTACAAAAGTTTCTAACCTCCAAGGACCAAAAGAAATTCGGGTACCAAAGTTTACATGCTTAAATGTAGGGGGAGACACTACACTCAAATGAAGACACATTGATGTCTTGAAGTTGCTTTGGAATAAAAGAAAGATGAATAAATTTAATTGCAACTTCGCGACAAATGTGATCGGTATCAATTCCTAACTATTCTCTTGCCTACATTACTATTGGGGTTTGATGACTTATGAATGTACTTTATTTAGTAGTCACTTGATACTTGATTCACCATGTGTATATCTTTGATTAATATCTTTGTAGTATCAAGTTTACATTTGAATGTTTCATTTTATTTTCGGTCTCCTCGGAGGCCATTTGTGACCTACAATGGGTCTATGCAACCTTTGGTTTTAAAACATTGGCTAATTGTGGTCATGTTGGTTTTCAACCTTAGGAAGGGTTTGAGATCTTGATTTTAAAATATTTTCGCTTCTTGAGATATCCTTGATTCATTTTGATTTCAATTTTGGTTGTATTTTAAAAAATGAATCCCCTCTAGTTATCAAAACTTGACTTTTGAGAAACAAACTTGATTTTCCTTCGCTATCTAGTTTATGAACTTGCTAAGTAAGAAAATGTCTATTGTGCTATTTATGATTCTATTACTTGAAAGTTGAGCATTGATTAGGATGCGACACATGCTAAATACTTAAAAATTCTATGAGGTGGTCGTTTCACCTTTGCACCATGTAGAATGATACCTCATAAAGCATGTAGAAACTCTTGCACCTCGCTCATGATAAAGTACTTTTGTGTCTATATGTAAATTCATGAGTATTTAGGAAAATGATTTGTAGACAATTTCTTGATATATCATGTTAATTCTTGATTGAAATTGTGCCAAGACATTTGAGTAATCTTTGGAACTCTTTCTAGTAATTCAAACTTTGTATTCATGATTTAAATGATCATATCTTAGTCACATACAATTTTGATCAAAATTAGAAATTATTATGAGAAATGAGTATTTGTCGATAAAACATGAAATCTGAAATTTCAACGATTTATTAAAAAATTATAGAAAATTAATTTTTGAAAAATTCTTGTTTCTGCACTTTGCTTGAAAAATTTAGTTTTCGTTGAAAAAGTTGCAAAAAGGTTCAATGAGAATTCGATTTTATATGATTTTGGATACATCATTATAAAAAATTGGAAACATAGTCTTTATCGAGTAAATGACTTTCGGATATAACATAATGGATTGTGTATAACCCTCTTGACATTTCTTGATGCTTGTGTTATCTTTGCGTTTATTATTTCAAAGCATCCTTGATAACATGCATGCTTAAATCTTGTCATTGTGTAACTTAAGGGAAGTCTAGAAGTGCTTAACTTAGGCCCTTTTTGATTGATGTCAAAAGGGGGAGAAGAATCTAGACATAGACATGCATATAGTTAGGGGGAGCATTATACATTCACTTGATGAAATGCTATACTTGTTGATACATATCTTAATGCATTTATAGAGAACTTTGTCATCATGAAAAAGGGGAAGATTGTTGGCCTAAGGTTTCGATCTTGGTCACCATCTTGATTTTGATGATAACAAACTTATTCTAATGAGTTTATCAAGTGCTTGAGTTAAAGGTTGAGGCTTCGATACGTGCGCGAACTTCGTTTGGAGAAATACTAAAAATCGACAAAAATGGCTCCATTGTTGATTGAGTAGAAAATTTAGATTTAGAAATATAATTTATGTAATATGTATCTAGAAATATATCCTAAGCCTAATTGTAATGTTATCCAAGTCAAAACTTGGTAACGGAACTCAGAAGCGAAGCGCGCAAGAAGAAAACTCAAAGAAATATTCTTAACCTAGGTTCAGTCGATCAGTCGGTTGACCGAATGAAGAAAAAAGTGGCAGAAGGGTATTCAATCGACCGATAGATGCCCAAAACTGGCAGAATGCCTTTGGTCGCTCGTCGGTCAATCAGTCGGTCGATCGACGACCAATAGGCAAGTGACTGGGCGTCCCCAACGGGGAGAAAAATGCTCGTTGGGTGGAGCTGCTGAGTGAGGGGTTATAAATGCCCCTCACAAGGCTTCTAAAAGACTCTTAACCATTCGTTCAAGATCTCCAAGAGTGTTTTTTAGCCTTCCTAAGTGGATTTCACCGAGCAAGTATTCTTTCCGGCTCAACTCCGGCTTCGTTTCGAGCTCTACATTTTGACGAGTTGGAGGCTCTGGAGGCTTTGCAAGGGAGCTCACTTGTGTGGTTTAGTTCTTAGCTCCTTTGTTGTTATTTTCCTTGTTATTAAACTAGCTAGGTCCCATTGTTAGCATGCTAGACGTGCTAGGTTAAACACCTTAGGGTTTCCTTTGTAGGATTATGTTTTGTCTTGGTGAATAGGTTTGAGACATTCTCAAAGGGTTGAGAAGCGAGTCCTCGGTTGTATTCAAAGGAAAACATATTGTCTATAAAGGATTGGTTAGAAATCCTTGGTGTGGAGCCAAGATAGTGGAGTAGGCGGTTGGCCGAACCACTATAATCTTTCGACTTGGCATTGCCTTGTTTTTATTGCTTATAATTGCCTTTCATACTCGCTATCGGTTATCCTTTAGTCGCATTTAATTTGGGTTGAAGTTGGAATTGATTTAAAAGAAATTGAATTGAAGTTAAAATTTACCCAATACTATTCAACTCTCCCCCCTTCTAGTGTGGGATTTGAACAACACCCTCCGTATGGGGTGTTCGGGAGGGCTGTTCATTGGGTCAACCCTACCCAATAAACCTGAGAACCCAACCTGACCTGACGTCTTTGGGTTGGGTCCGCTCGGGTAATCGGGTTAGGTCGGGTACAATTTGACCAAACCGACCCATAATCGGGTCGGGTCTCGGGTTTAAGAATTTAAAACCCGATGACCCGAGACCCTACCCGATGACCTAATTATTTATATATATTTTTAATTATTTAAAAAATATTTATATTTAAAAAATATTTATTTTAAATTATTTTTCAAAAAAAATTAAAAAATATTGTTAAAAAATTATTTTTTTACCTAAACGGGTAAACCCGACTACCCGACCCGAACTAGGTCGGGTTGGGTCTGGTCGGGATTGAGAGGTAAACAATTATCAACCCGACCCGTGAACACCCCTGTTGTTCTGGCAATATATAGAGAGAGGGGGGCGGCTACAAGAATAGACACGGCCCCCTAAAAGCTCTCTCCTGGAATTCAAAATTTCGGGGTTTGCCTCCAAAAATAATTTATATTTTTTTGGCTTCATAATTAATTTAAAATTAATTAAATTCAATTAAATATAAACTTTAATTTAACTCCATAAATTAAGAGCCTATAAACAATAATGACAATTATCTAAATAAACCAATCCCCTAAACAATAGGAAAGAGGTTTATCTAAATAATTCGATTCCCTATTAATTTTTTGATTTATCTCCATAAATCAAATTCTTATTAATTAGGATTTATCCAAATAAATTAATTCCCAATTAACTGGTTAGGCTCATGGTTAGAAACTAATTTTCCTACCATGTATATTTGATTTAAAATTAAATTATAATTAATTCATAATTAAATACATTCCTGATCAAGTAGTTAATTAAATATATAATTCATAATTAAATTTAATCAACTACATAAAATATTATCATGTACCAATCCCTACAATTTAGGGATGCCCTACAAATTAGGGTTGCCGATGAACTCCTTCCTCGCGCATTCGTTCCTATAGGAAATATCTTTTAGACTTGAGATCCGTGATCGAGTTGCAGCATGTCCATGCTAGTAGATATATAGGACCGCATTTAGACTTTATCTCATAAGGTCCGTTACGAGGATAGCCTGTTGTGTGTGACCCATTGGGCCCCACACAAAGCTAGCAGTCAGTTGTGCATAATGAAGAGTCAGATCCGATAGAACGACTTCTTTTCGAATCTTACGCACCACCACTAAACCCCTTTAGTGTAATTGTGAGAGACTCCACTCACAAGTCAAGATTGACGTCTAGTAACATGTCATGACTACCTGGATTGTGTGAGGCTCAATCTACAGGGATCGAATGTCCTTCGGTGATTAGTTACCATGCAACAAAGTCCCTCAGTTACAATGTCCCGAATATGGCTGTGGTATGGAAGAAGTGTCAAACCCTAATATCGATTCATATGTATTCTACCTACCAAGTCGTCGTCTCAATAATGATATGTCAAAGAACCTTTTTCAACATTCATATCTACTCTGGCCAGAGATTCGTCAGTCGACACTTACAGGGACACATAAGACATTATCTTATCTCACTAGGAGTAACCGATTCCATATTGGTTGCTCACATTACACTGAAGGCCACGTGAGGATAAGTCCAAAGCAATGGGTCGACACTCACAAGGTAACCATGACAACCTCAAGTCCAAGGACTGCTTGCACCTACTATCACCCGAGGAATATCCTATCGACACTCATGTAAGGATTCCATTTTGTGTTCCTCGTGTTGGTTCGTTCAATGAACTCGTTCCCTAACGAGCACCTGCACTTGTACATTAATGATGGCTCATAGGTAATTCGTATAGGGCATATAACAAGTGCACTAGTCTATCCGAAATTGTCGATCCCCTAATTGGTGATGTTACGACAAGGAACATTTAAAACATGGACATTTGGATTCCAAGTCTCACTGTCATAATCTCATCATGGCCTTATAATCATTTGCCTGAGTTCATGGGGTTCATCACAGTCTTTATGAATAAAGATGCAGCATATGATGAAAAAGTTGTCTCATTAAGTTGATTACCCTTGAATAGACCCTAAACATATTGACATGTGATTGGTTCAAGGGCACTATTCCTTTTAGCTATTGTAGTGGAGGTCGATCCGGCCATTTCTTATGGAAGAAAAGCTCGTTGAGATCGTAGATAGGCAGATAAGGAAACTGAGGTCTAAGGTGGTTCCCTTGGTGAATGTTCGTTGGGAGCACCATTCGGGGTAGGAGGCCACTTAGGAGGTCAAGTGGGACCTGAGAGAAAACTACTCATATCTCTTTGATACAGAGGTGAGTTTCTTTTTCCCACCTCAAAACTCAAGGACGAATTTTCTTTAACGGGGGAGGATTGTTATGACCAAACTTTTAATAATTATATTTTGTCCTTCCGCAGGTGATCATAGGCTCGAGTTAGCGCGGGCCAGAGGTGAATTTCGGGATTGATTCCGGGTAAGCAATCGATGTGGAAAAATTTATGAAAATTTTTATTTATAAGATCTTTGTAATTTATCATGCAAGGATGATAGAGGACCTCAATTCGAGTCTAGCGGTTCAATTGGAACTCGAATCGGAGTTAGAACGAGTTAGATACATATATTATAAGTTGAATCACTTAAGAGAGGGCATTTTGGTCATTTGGGACCCAATTAGACCCCATAAAAACCCACCTTGGGTGTACGGATGGGGGTTTAGCTGCACGCCACCCGAGACAAGAGGAGAGAGAGAGGGGTGACGCCGAGTATGGAGGGAGCCAATTGGAAGCCGTAATCCGCAAGTTCGTCGGCGTTAATCGTAGGAATGTCTCTAGGTTCTTCTTCCTCTCTGTTTCATCCAAAAAGGTGAGTGGAAATAGCTCTCTTTCTCCCATCTTCTTCATCTTGTCGCCGCCCCTATGATAGGATTTTGGATTCTAGCTTTGTCGTCATGAATCGTTGGTTCGGATTTTAGGGCTTGGCCGCATGCTTCAGGGTGAAATTAGAGGAGCCGACGCTCCCCTCTTCCTTGATCACGATGGTTTCTTGGCTTCTTGAGGATAGTTCTTTGATCTTGTTGGTTCTTGGTTCTTGATAGAAGGGAAAGCTTGGGGATTTAGGGTGTGCCACCCCCTCCTAGGAGGTTCCCTAAGAACTCTAAGGGTTGGCTAGCCCCAATAAATTATGTAGATGCTATTGAGACATGTTTAAACATAGGGACTACACATTAAAGAGATTCTCGTAAGTCTTTAGGGTATGCATAGTTTTAGAGACCTAGACTTAGGAAAAGTAAGGGATCTAGGTACACTTAGAGACATAGGAACCTTAGGGCCCATTTGGTTTGCTAAAAAATGGGGGACTGGACAGGACACCGACCCATGTCCCCTGTTTGGTTTGCTAAAATGGCACCGTGAGAGGATTTCTTTTGAGTTTGGGACAGGATTTCTGCCTATTTTGGTGTACCGAGAAATTTCTTGGTACACTGAAATGAGGCGGAGGACACGAGCGCCAAAACTAAGCAATACCCCTGACAAATCCTAATGAGGCGTGCAGCTGTAGCTGCGCGTCCCTTCTCCTTCTCCTTCCCCAACCCCTCTTCTCGCTTCCTTCTCCCTCTCATCTGCCAATGTCAAATTCACGCGCTGCTCCCTCATCATGTCAGAGTTCCCTCATCCCGTCAGAGTTGGCGGACGCCTCCTCCGTCTCCTCCTCCGAAGGCAGCGACTCCGTTGATGTGCTGAGTGCTAGCGATAGGAGGCAACTAAGGAACGAGAGGTAGGAGAGCAGGGCCGGTGGCGTCGGCTGGCGGGAGAAGGTGGAGGAATAACTTCTCGACAAGCCCAAGAACCGGAGGAAGAGAGGGACTTCATGGGTTGAGGATCTCAACCTCGAAAACCTCGCCGAGAGGCGGATCTCTTCTTCGTGAGCGCGAGGGGCGACGTGAGGACGCCACGAGAACAATCGTAGCTGCTCCTCCGGCTACTGCTATAACATGTTTGCATGAGGGAAGTAAATGAAGTGACTAATTGATTGGCCGATTGCTTGTTAGTTTGTAGGCATGTTATTTCTTTGATAAATATATTGGTGAAAATAATTATTTATTGATAAATCTCAAGTTCATATTATAGATTCATTTGTTAGTATGCCACGGTTAACTAACAAATGTCCAATCAAAGGGTTGTAGTTCTTTGAGAAACAATCCCTGCATTTGTCATTTTTTCAATAGAAATCTTTTGAACAAACACATTTTATTTGTTCCTTGATATTTAGAAATCTCTTTTTCCACTGTCGTACTAAAATCCTCAATTATCTTTTAATTTCACAAGCTAACCTGTAGACATCAAAGCAATTGTTTGATGATCGTATAAAATGGAAGGGTCAATTATAAGAAGGGTCAATTCCTGTAGCTAGGCATATATATAGTATTGGCCTTTATATGCCCTGCCCTCCATCTAAGTAGCCAACTCAAATTTAGCTTTTGAATTTTATACTGAGCTAATTACTAAAAGTGGCACTCCAAACAGGAACAATTTTCAAGTTGTTGAATTCTGCAATACTAATGTTGCCAAATATTGTTAGAGTGTCCTGCATGCTAAACATGCATCTTTTGTACTATAATTCTGCTACTAATTTTGTATGCAGAAAGCTAATTTCAAATGCCTATTTAAATAATTCTATAGTCATCATTATGCACTTGACATTGATGGCCTTTAAAGATCATTCCTAATCCAATACAAACTTGAAGTTTGGATCCAGTTTTTGTATCTTTTTGTTTATGAAGATGAGCAAGGTGGCAAAAACCAATAAAGCAAAGTTTGTGGTGGATATTTCAGAGCTTGGGGAGCATGATCCGCTCTTGCACAATGTAATGACATTAACCATGTAGTAGAAATTTTCTTTGACAATCTCCAAGGAGATTATTTATCACATTGTTTATATTCTTGTGCAATAACATACTGTCAACATTTGCAAGCTACCTTGCATTAATTTCCATCGGAGATTCTCTGGAGGGCATTCTCTTTAAAATTGTCATTTTGATAATCATTATCATAATTTATTGTGAAAGACAGACTCAACTTACCTTGCATAAGTATTTAACGCATAATGATCCCATTCCAGTTGATACTACTATTGTATGGTTCACCATTCAATCATTTTTTTTATTTGTTAGAGAAACATGTTTTCACTCTTACACACCTCGTTGTGAGCACGTGATAAAGATCAATTGCATAAATATTTTATGTATAAAATTGAATTTGAGCATTAAAAATATGCAAGGGTATTTTGCACAGGAGAGGCTTGCATGCTTATTTGAGGGTATAAAGGGAATTTGAGCATTTAAAATAGGCTTGCATGCTTATGTGTTGAAGCATTAGACATGTATTTTATACTTGGTTAACATATCTATTGTTGATTGATAATGTTGCACAGGAGAGTGGATATGCATGTTGATTATTGTTCTGATGAGTTATGCTTTTACCTTTATATGCTTGTTTATATACTGGATTGATTATTGATGGATATGGTGGTTTGAGGACTAACCCGCTCACTAAGTCCTTGTTGGACTTACGCTCTATTATGTTGTCTTGTTCAGCACCTGAGCGTGGTTAGAGAGGTACTGGGATGCAGTAGCATAGCTGGTGGCAGCGGGGATAGCGAATCTCATGACATGTCGTGGTCGGGGTGGATACCCGAGTCTTAGATTCATTATTTTTATTTTATTTGTTTATTTGAGTCATATGGACTTGAGGTAGATTTTATTTCCGTATTTTAATGTTGAGGAATTTAATCATGTTTTAAAAGACTTTATTCTTTAACATTTTGAGCATTTGAATTTTTAACTATTTGTTTCGTGAATTTATAGATATCCTGTTTATGTTTTCAGCAGACAAATGGTTCTATAAAATGTTAAATCTTATAATTGCATCTGTGGTTTGGTTGGGTTAGGCTTCGGGGTACTTGTGATACTATGGCTGGTCATGCCGGGTTTGGGGTGTGACGATACGCCATTAGAAGACTAACAAATCTAGGGACCAGCCTCGACCCATTCCGAGCAATATCCCAGTGAGATTACTGGGCGGCGTAATCACCCCCACCGGCAATAAATACGGACACGACACGCCTCAAGTAACCTAAGTTCCAATTTCATTACCTCCACCTCGAATACTTTATGACTTAAGCATCAGAGTGTCTTTTGCAGGACCCCCCCTACAAGAGTTGGACCTGACTAGGAGAGACACCAAACCGAACCGGACTACTCCGATCATCAAGCAAGAGCATCCTCCTTAAGTTGAACTGACTAAACTTGCCCACAAGCTCAAACAACTCGCAACATAAACGATTCTCGGACCCGACTCGATCCCGAAGTCCAAAATCTTCCGAAATTAAGTCAAATTCTTCGCGCATATGGGCCATACCTTCGACCGTGCCCTCCAGTGATTCACTCGTCCCGCTCCGACACGCATCCCGATTTTCCCGCTGAAATCAAAATTAAATAAAACTTAGGACGAGTATTACAATATTATGTTTGTAGGGATTTACGAAATTTACACATTTTCTTCTTCACTTTGAAAGCATTTATTTTAAGTGTTATTTGATGAAAAACTTGTGCTTGAGTTTGTCCCATTGACATAAATATACTATCTCTCACTGGGCCTGTGTTACTCACTCTTTTACACTTCCTGTTTCAAATACCAGTCCTGATATGTGTGCATGTCCTCCAGCCCAGCAGACACTTAGATCATTTTAGTTAGCCCATCACACGTTCGTGTGGGCCTTTTTGATGTGTACCTATGCTTTTGATGTATTTTTATACCTAGTTATGTAAACCTTGTTGGGTGAAATGGCCACACTAGAGGGGGGATGAATAGTGTGTTTACTAATCTTTTCGTCTAATTCCGGTTTTAATCGTTTAGTCAATTACTTAGGCAATTAACAAATTGAATAACAAGCGGAAGCAAAGTAAATATGCTAATTAAGCAAACGCAAGAGGAAACAATGCAAACACATTGATTTATAGTGGTTCGGCCCCAATGTCTACTCCACTACCTAAGCACCCCGCTTAGGATTTTCAAACTAAGTTTACTAGATTATCTTGATTCCTTTACAATGAGGACATTTTCACCGGAGAATCTCCGCTCTCACACCGAAGGCACTTCCACACCCGGAAGTTTTCGCCTTCCTACCAAGAGCACTCTCCCACCTCAATCCTAAGAACTAGAAGAACTAATCCTAGCAAACTATGTTTACACCAGTGGATTTTAGCCTTAACACCAAGGCAACCACCAACTCAATCAAACCTAGCAACCTAGGTTTACACAAGTTCAATTACAATGAAATAAATAATAAAATACAATAACAATTGGAGCAATAAATCAAACAATAAGTACTTAGCTCCAAGGCACTCCCTAGTCCTCTTGATGCCTTGAGATGATGAATCGGTAAATCTTGAAGGCTAAACCAAGGATGTATCTTGGAAACTAGGGTTATCAAAAGGATGGCTCAAGAAAAGCTTTAGAACGATCAAGAATTGGCTCAACGGAAGCTTGGATCAATTGTTAAGAAGTGTTCATGAAGGATGGAGAGGAGTATTTATAACCCCTCAATGAAACGGCAGCTCAACGGGCGGAAAACTAGCCGTTTCCGCCATTCGGTCGCTTGCCAGTCAATCGTCGGTCGACCGCCCACGATCGCTGCTTTAACTACTCTGTTCGATCGACCGACAGATCGACCGAATGAGTTGCAAGTTGAGCGATCCACAATCCGGTCGACCGATCGGTCAATTGACGCAGCTTCTGCCCATTTTTGACATACTTTGGTCGATCGACTGGTCGACCAAATTGCCTACTGCCAGTTTTTGGCATCATTCTGTGGACCGACCGGTCGATCGAACCTGGAATGGATTGGGCAAGTTAATAAATTTAAAACATAAATGTTATATAAGGATTACCTGCCATTTGGATTCAATAAAAATATCTAAAAAATCAAAATCCTTAAGAATCAAAATCTAGTTTTTAGGGTCTAGTTCAAATTTTCGGAAAATAGAACTTTTCTAATTTTTCGGGTCAAATAAGGGTAGGTTTTAGGATTCCAAAAATTTCTAAAAAATACCTTGTTATCTAATTTTAACCCAAGGAACAATTTCCGCCATTTTTTATGACAAGAAACTATCTAGATCATATAGCCCTCCAAGGAGCTCCCTAGGCTTAGTGAATTCAGGGTGGTTTTTGGGTTTTCATGTTTTGGGTTTCGGATTTGGTTTTAGGGATCTTTGCATAATAAAGAAGATTTACAACATATCTAGACACCCTAAACCTAAACTCTAACTTTTTGAATAATCCGAGTGCGACGACCAACGTCTTGCTGATTTCTCGATTTCTTCGATATTTCTGACCGAGGACGTCATGCGCTAACCGATATGGAACCTGAAAGATATCTCAATGAAACATTAGTTCCATATTTGTTATCATCAAAATCGAGATTAAGACCAACGTTAAAAACCTTAACCAACAAATCTTTTTTATGCTCCATTAGCTAGATGCACAATCTTGCTTCCATGCACAGTTTGTCGCAATGTTACTTACGTCACTGTCTTTTTCGTGGGTGCTGAGAACGCTTTGGGTATTCACACTAGATTTGTTTTGTGTGTAGGAATGTCATAGTCACAATGTCAAGAATTGGAAAAACTAGACACTATTAGTTACGACCAAGGTCGACCGAGCCAATTTCGATCGAACTTCGTCTAAACTAATGTTAATAGTTTTCCATAGCTTTTTAGTTGAAATGTGATCGACGATTAGTTCACTGAACTTCATTGGAACTCCCAATGTCTCTATTTTCAACCATTAAGGTCCATGCCCCTCCTTCAATGTTCGACCAATGCTCTTACATATACAATCATGAATACCTTCCAAAAGAGCTCTAGAATTCTTTAAGACTAACCTAAGAAAATAGCAACCTTGAGAAACTTCTTTATTTCTCAATAAGTAAACAAGAGAGCTAATAAAGAGATTAAATATGTAAAAGTAAAAACATTTTTAAGTATAATTAGGAATGATATAACAAACTACCTAGCTGCAAGCCTATAACAAGGTGCCAACTCACATTTGTTCACAAGCCAAAATATTGATTGGTTAAAAAATTTCTAGCTAGTGACAAAATTAGTATATATATGTGACGATAAAGTTCACTAGGACAAATTAAATTAATCACCAACATGGCGTGTTCCATCACTTCAACTCCTTTGATCCCCTCAAAGCTTCACTTCTACATTGCTCTAATTGCTTTCATCTTCTTCTTACCATTAATCTTATGTATAGAGGCTAAGAGCGACTATGGATACTCTGCCATTGTCAGTTTTGGTGACTCTCTCACGGACACTGGAAACATATTCTCCATGTATGGTCGAGAGAGACTAATGCCTCTTCCATTGGGTCAAACCTATTTCCATCATCCCAGCGGTCGCGCCTCTGATGGAAGACTTGTTATCGATTTCATTGGTCTCTCTTACATCACCTCACATATAATTTTCTCTTTATATGTTATATAATTAAGCATATTGTATAAATTTGAAATTTGGTTTGCATGCATGAACTAATGCATTTGTATCATATATAGCACAAGAGCTAGAGCTGCCGCTTGTGCCACCATACTATCCAAGCAGAAATAACTGTGAGGGCTTTGAACATGGTGTTAACTTTGCACTAGGGGGAGCTAGGGCACTCAACACTGACTTCTATAGGCGTATGGGCTATAATGATTCGCTTGAGTTGGACTCCTTGAGAGAAGAGCTTCAATGGTTCCATGAATTCTCACACTCGTGTTTGTTGACAAATTGTATGTTTCATGCTCCCTATTAGTTAACTTCCTTCTATTGTCCCTGTAAAAGAATCAATGTTCAATTAAACCTATTTAACCATTTCATTATATATGTAAATTTGACAGATACTCATGTTAACATCTCAAGCAACACAACACTATTCCTACTTGGCGAGTTGGGGGTGAATGACTATAGTTACCTACACCTTCTATTAGGTGGCCAAAAAGATATAGATCTTCTACGACCTTATGTCCCCTTAGTTGTGGATACAATTGGATCGGCAGTGAATGTATATACATTATTACTCCACCAATTTATATATTTATATATGATGTTAAATAAATATATTAATACTCCTTATATTTTATTCTTGCATAGGATTTAATCCAATATGGGGCAAGGACAATCATGGTTACAGGAATTTTTCCAGTGGGATGTACGCCTTTATACAACACACACTTTTATCCCGAAGGTAGAGATGCAGTACCTACTCCTATAACTGACTTCAAAGCGGTGAATGATTTTGTGAGCCATCAAAATGTTCTTAAAGAAGAAAAGTCTTATGAGATCGACCCTATAACGGGTTGCAACAACAAGGTAAATGATTTTGTGAAACATCATAATTTCGTACTATTGCGAAATCTTCATGAGCTTCGCATTGCTCATCCTCAAGCCAAGATTTTGTTTGCTGATTACTACGAGCCTCTCATGGCTGTATACAAAAATCCCAAACAATTTGGTGAGTTGAATTCTTATATGTATTACAAGTTAATGCTAAATAATAATCCCTTGCACCTAGTTCTATACATAGTTTTTCAATAAAGTCTTTAGTTTGGTTCTTTTATTAATTAAATTATTTGTGAGATGAATTCGTGTAGGTTTTAACTCAACTTTGGTTCAATGTTGTGGAGACGGTGGGCTATATCACTACAATTCCAAAGTCGATTGTGGTCAGCAAACAGCTAAACTGTGCAGCGATCCATCAAGCTATGTGAGTTGGGATGGATTGCACTTCACTGAGGCAGCTCATAGTATCATTGCTAACCATGTTTTAAAACAATTAATCTAGTTTTTATGTTATGTAAAGCTAGATGTAGATATTAGATGTTTTTAAAATTTATTATCCTTTATAGATAATTTGTTAACTTCTCATGTTGTGTAAATATGACATGGCTTGTAATTTTTTAGTTAGTTTGTTTATTCCTGTAAATTACACATTGTATTCTACTCATAATTTATTTGTGATTGCAAATGTTGTAAGCTTTTCGATAGGTGAATATGATGTAAAATGCTCTAAGTTGCAAATAAATTAGTACATTACCAATGAAATGCACGATTTTTATATATTTTAATCATATCAAGATTGGTAAAATAATTAGAAGTATAATTACCAGTAAACCTATTTATTAAATGGCCAACAAACTTTTATAAAATTCTAGATATCTCCAATAATAAATTTGAGGCTATCATATATTGTAATACAAAAAAATATCAGCTCAAGTCAAACTATAATAATATATTGGACTGGACTCGAACTAATGGGCCTGGTCAGATTAGACCCAGCAGTGTCCCACCATTAACTCTAAACCAAACCATGTAGTCCCACCCAGGGGCCTCCGCCCAAGCAATGCCTTTGAGCCAGACTGAAGCTAAGTTAGGCGGCTCCATACAAGGAACCCACCTGGTAAAACTTGGACACCTACGTCCCCCCTTAACACGAGGGACACACCATCATAAACACATCAACTCCATGATTGGCCTCGACCCATTCTGGGCAACAATCAAGCAAGATTACTGGGCAGCATGATCACCTCCACCTACAATATATATAAACGTAGCATACCCAGTTAACCCTAAGTTCCAATTTCCGTAACCTCCACCTCGGAGTCACCCTAATTTGGGCATCGAAGTGTCTTTTGCAGGTCCCCCCCTCCCTACTGGTGTTGAACCAGACATGGAGATACACCACACAGGACCGGAACACCTTGACTCTTAGGCAGGAACATTGGTGGCAAACGTGCGGCCGAGAAAAGCTTTCCTCCCCCACAAATGGCTGGAATCCAGAGTCAAGTGACTACCGCCGCATATCAATGGCGATGACCCGATGGCGGCGATCGACCGCAACCTGGTAACGCTGAAACAACGATGAGCGACGCTTCGGTACCGACCCATCCCCCTCTTGAAGATCCCCGCAACCTGGTGACTTGGAATTTGAAATCCGACAACTGATAGCCTAAGCCAAGACACCAACCACGATTGCAACCCACAACCTGGAGATAACACCTAGCCAATAAAAAGGAAGTCTGATCCTCCACGAAGCCACCAACTCTCCTCGCTCGGAGAAAAATAGAGACCTCATAATCTAGAAGGCGGAAGTTGTTCTCCCTTTTGACGCGAGGCCCTAAGGTGACCATATTATGACAACCCGCCTTCTGCTGAGAAGCGAGTTACCCAATACTCTGTCGCCATACACCGGCATGGGCGACACCACCCTATGCCTGACAACGTTCCAGACCGCAATGCTCTATAATAGAGCAACCGACTCCGCACTCTGCCGAGCCTTGTTGTTCAAATGCCAACACTATAAGGGGGTGTGAAGAGTCTCACTCTCGACCTAAGGCACTTCCACACTAGGAAGTCTCCGCCTTCTTACCGAGAGCACTCTTCTACCTCAACCTAAGGGACAACTCAACTAATCCTAGCAAACTACATTTACACTGGTGGATTTAAACCTCAAACACCAAGGCTACCACCCAATTTCAAGACCTAACAATCCTAGGTCTTCACAAGCACAAATCCAAAGAAAATAATGTTCAAATAACAATTAAAATTACAATGAAAAGAGCTTAAAGAGTAAAGCAAGATTAAATGCTCTTTTCCAAGCCTTCAAGTCTTCAACTTGCTAGTAAATGAGCTTGAGTCGTAGCAGAGTTGAGGAGCAGTTGGCGCTTGAAGAAGAACGTTGACGGAAGAGCAGAGCGCGCTGCAATCGATCTCTTTGAAGGCTTAAATCACTTCTTAAAATGCTCAATTAAATCTGTAAGAAGAATTAAAGGAGTTAGATGAGCAATATTTATAACCTCTCAAAGAAACGACATCTCAACAGGAAGAAAATGGGCGGAAAACTAGCTGTTATCGCCGTTAGGTCGCTTGTCGGTCGATCATCGGTCGACCGACTGATCGACCACTTGAGCGACCGCTGGCTAAATGTCACTGTGCGATCGACCGACAGGTTGACCGCCAGACGCGATTCCGGTTATCTGCGATCCGATCGACCGATTGATCGACCAACACACCAACTGCCAGTTTTTGGCTTTTGTCGGTCGACTGCCCGGTCGACCGAAGTGGCCTTTTGCCACTTTTTAACACCATTCGATTGACCGACCGGTCGATCGAAGTGGCCTTTTGCCGCTTTTTAACACCATTCGATCGACCGATCGGTCGACCGTAACTAGACTGAGCAGTTTGGTTTGCTTTGTTTCTCTGCTCGTTTGGGTTCCGTTTTTGCTAAGCCTACTTATATAACATTTATTAACTTTAAAACATAAATGTTATATTAGAATTACCCCCCATTTGGATTGAGTAAAAATATCTAAAAAATCAAAATCCTTAAGAATCAAAATCTAGTTTTTGGGGTCTAGTACAAATTTTCTGAAAACGGAAACTTCCTAACTTTTCGAGTCATGTATAGGTAGGCTAAAGGCTTCAAAAAAATCTCTAAAAATACCTCGTTATCTAGTTTTAACCCAAGGAACAATTACCGCCATTTTTTATGTCAAGAAACTATCTAGGTCATATAGCCCTCCAAGGAGCTCCCTAGGTTATTTCAGGACGGTCTCTGAGTTTTCATGATTTGGGATTCGGGAATGGTTTTCGGGTTCTTATGCATCATAAAGAGGATTTACAATATAAATTAGATACCCTAAACCTAAACTCTACTTTCCGAAGAATCCCGAGTGTCGACGAGCGTCCTCGCCGATTTCTTTGATTTTTTCGATCGGGGACGTCGTGCGCTAACCGATATGGAACCTGAAAGTATTTCTCAATGAAACATTAGTTCCATATTTGTTATCATCAAAACCGAGATTAAGACCAAGGTTGAAAAGCTTAAGCCAACATGGGCAACCTCCTACTCCACTACCTTGTCTCCACACCAAGGATTTCTAACCAACTCCTTTATAGATAATGTGTTTTTCTTTTAATACAACCGATGACTCGCTTCTCAACCCTTTGAGAATGCCTCAAACCTATTCACCTAGGCAAAACACAAGTCTACAAAGGAAACCCTAAGGTGTTTAACCTAGCACACCTAGCAATCTAACAATAAGAATCAAGTTTAATAACAAGTAAAACAACAACAAAAGGAGCTAAAAATTAAAACTACACAAATGCATTAGTTTTATGTTTGTTATCATCAAAATAGAGACTGAAGCCTAGGGGTAACCCTTGGGCCAACAATCTCCCCCTTTTTGATGATGACAAACAAAACTTTGAAATTTATCAATTTTAAGTATACATTTGTGAGTTCTTTGGTAAGCCAAATAGAATACTAACATGAAATACATATGCTCCCCCTACCAATATGCATATCAAACTTATAACTCCCCATATCGATATGCATCATTAAAGCAAATGTTACCAAGTCTTTTCTCCCCCTTTTGACATCAATCAAAAAGGGCAAGAACCAAGGTACTATCAATGAGTTTCATCAAGAAAATCAAGAAAAACCACGTATCAACGACCACTATAGTCCTTCCTACCAACGTAAGCCTATAAAAGGCAAGCATCGATAAGTCGCGAAGCCCCACTACAAGGCATTACATAAGCTGAGTCGACTCATGGTTCGGAGCGAGCTTACGAGCTCAGGTAAGTAAGAATATGTATATGAAAATTTTGTTTGCAGATAAATTTATTTAATTTCATGATGTGTGCATGATTGTTTAATTATGTTGCATGTGCATTGTGTTTATATTTATTTATGGGATTAATTTTAGAGTAATTAAGTTAGTGTAAGTTAGCGGGTTCGGGTTCAGCTTGAGGTGGATGCGGGTTGGATAAAGGGTTTAGAAGGGTTAGGGTTGAGGAGGGAGTATAAAAACCCCTCCCCTTGGCTTGTGGCTCCCTATTTGGAGCCACACAAGCAAATTGAAGAGACGAGTAACCGCTAGCTGCCAAGCCCAACCGCTAGCCGCCCTCTCTCCTCTTCTTCTTCCTTGGAGCCGCCGCCCTTGAGCCAGCCGCCGAGCCCCTCTCCTTCGCCTCTCTTCTTCTCTCTCTTTTCCCCTCTCCTTCGATCCAAGCCGACGGCTTGGGTGGAGCCGACGCCCCTTGTTGAGCCAAGCCACCCCTTGAGGCTGGATTCGGAGGCCGCCGATTTAGAGTTTCTCGTATTCCTTCTTCCTAGATCAAGGTGAGTGGTTTTACCCTCCTTCTTTCGGGATTTCTTCGAGTTTCTTGAAGTCGTTCTTTGAGGCTTGATGTTCTTGATTTGTTTCCGACGATTCCTCAAATTCTCGATGTTCTTTTTGTGTGTCGTGTTTGAGGAGGCCCTAAACCCTCCCCTATGGGGTTCGTCAGCCCTAGGACGGTGCTAGGGATGCTCGGCCAAGGGTGGAGCAAGGGTGCCCTCAAGGCAGCCCAAGGAAGAGGGAAGCCCTCGTTGGTAGACTTCCTTAGGGGAAGGATGGAACCCCACTTTTCCTACTCAGGTCTCGCATGTAACACGACAAACCCTAATAAGTCCATGGGTAGATAACTCTTTACCGATCACATCACTATGTGACTTCCATATGTTTTTGCCTCTAGGGCAACCAAGGCCTTGTGTGTGCACAACAAACCAAGGAGCCCTAGTTGAGTCGGACCCATCGTTCGTATGCCCTAGCGAGAAAACAACCACCCTTGAGTTTAGCTCAATAAGGTAAGTCATGATCAAGCTGGTAGCAGAGACACAAGAGGGATATGTGTCATATGAGGTGCAATGTATCTATTAGCAGAAAAGGCCTTGTGTGTGCACAACAAACCCGTTGTAACAATAGACACACTTGTCCCTCATAACGATGGAAGGCGTGACCGATATTCCTAATATCTTAGCCATTCGGACTCAATATTATTGGAGGGTTTCTTCATGCTATTATAATTATCTAAGCTATCAACAATTGAAGCAAAAGAAATAAATAAAAGCATAAAGTAAATAAGGATGATTGTGGATGTTCTAAGGGTTCCACCCGATCCACCGGGTGAACCAAGGCCATCATCCTTGCGTTTTTAAGGAGCTCCGTCTCGCCAAGGGACTGCCCAAAACCATCTTGTAGGTTGCCGGTTCCGTCAGTGCCTTCCTGGGGTTCTAGTTGCTATCAACATGGCGCCGAACATCTCCTCTCCGCGCGCGCACCAAAACAGGGCAGCAAGTGTGCTCATCGTGAATCTGCCCCTAAACTTCTAATTTCACAAAACTAAAAGAATAAGACCCCAAACAGCCCTTGGGGAAAGGTTTAAGGAGTTGGAGAAGTGAATTATAATCAGAATTCTCAAGAGGAAGGCAGGGATACCCAGGCCCTATTTAAAAATTACAATGCTGAAATTTCATAAATGTACAAACAATCATCACAACCACGTTTTACACAAAGTCACATGCACATAGGACTCATCCATAATCATCCTTCCATGCATCACATCATATATGAAAGATAGGAAAAAATAGAATCCGATCACGTTTTCACCCAAAACGGTCCAAATAACAGATGCTGAATTTTTTCGGTTCTCGGGGCTGTTCAACCATGAACCCACAGGATTTTTGAGTTTGAATTATGTCTAAAATCGATATGGATAGTAGGCTTCCACATCAATTCATCATATGAACCTTGGAGGCAAGAAAATGACTCAAAAACCCTCGTAAACCAAAATCGGGCAGCATGACGTTTAGGGAGCGAACGGTTCGTAAACGTGAACAAAACGCGAAATAACAATTTCAAAATTTTGCTGTAGGTGGCTTTGATACCACTGTTGGGATGCAAATAAGAAACGCAGATGAAATAGGGATTTAAAAAATTCCAAACATCCCAAAACAGCGATCTACTTTAGCAACAATTAAGGAATTCATCCTACGGGTAGAAGGGGGAAGGTATACCTTATACCGCGGTTGGATAGGGTGCTCTTGTTCCCTTATCAAGATGCACACACGCACGTCCTTCAATGATAGTCCACATCAGACGCTTCATAACAAAGGGGCAACGAACAACCGGACTCGTCGTGGCTCAACAGAGACGCTTTCTCAAACCCTGAAACCTCAAGAGCTAGGTCGGCCCTTCCACCAAGAATGAGGCTCCAAAACGAGAGAAAGAGGAGATGAGAAAACAACGGAACGAGGAGGTAGATCAAAGAATACCTCATTTTCCTTGTTTGGAATCCTCCAAGTGGATGAAGTAGGCAGCACACCCAAGTAGAAGACACCTCCAATTTGGCTTCATAAAAGATCAAGAAGGAGGAAGTAGATGGACGGCTACCAATGGAGAGGAGGAGGAAGAACTAATTCACCACCCTCTCCCATGTGGTGTTCGGCCACAATTTGTAGAGAGTGGGCCGGCTACAAAGGTAGACCCGACCCCCTAAAAACTCTCTCTTCGGAATTCAAAATTCTGGGGTTTACCTCCAAAAATAGTTTATACTTAAATGGATTCATAATTAATTTGAAATTAATTAAATCCAATAAAATATAAACTTTAATTTATCTCCATAAATTAAGAGCTTATAAACAAGAATGATAATTATCATAATAAACAAATTCTCTAAACAATAGGAAAGAGGCTTATCTAAATAATTCAATTTCTTATTAATTAATAGAATTATGATTTATCCTAATAAATCATATATCTTTTAATTTTATGATTTATCTTCATAAATCAAATTCTTATTAATTAGGATTTATCCCAATAAATTAATTCCCAATTAATCGGTTAGGCTTATGGTTAGAAACAAATTTTCCCACCATGTATATTTGATTCAAAATCAAATTATATTTAATTCATAATTAAATATATTCCCGGTCAAGTAGTTTAATTAAATATTTAATTCATAATTAAATTTAATCAACTACATGTCTGTAAACGACATACATGTCATGTATCAATCCCTACAATTTAGGGATGCCCTGCAAATTAGGGTTATCGAGGAACTCCTTACTCGCACATTCATTCCTATAGGAAACAACTTTCCTATCATGTTTGTAAACGACATACGTGATCAAGTTGCAGCATGTCCATGGCAGTAGACATATATGGCCGCATTTAGACTTTATCTCATAAGGTCCGTTATGAGGTTAGTCTATTGTGTGCGACCAATTGGGCCCCATACTAAGCCAATAGTGAGTTGTGCATAATGGAGAGTCGGATCTGATAGAATGACTTCTATTCGAATCTTACGAGCCACCACTAAACCCATTTAGTGTGGTCGTGAGAAACTCTACTCACAAGTCAAGATTGACGTCTAGCAACGTGTCATGACTACCCGGATAGTGTAAGGTTCAATCTACGGGGATCGAACGCCCTTCACTGATTAGTTTCTGTGCAACTAAGTCTCTCAGTTACAATATCCCGAATACGACTAGGGTACGAAAAAAGTGTCAAACTCTAATACCGATTCATATGTATTCTGCCGGCCAGGTCATCGTCTCAATAATGACATCTTAGAAAACCTTTTTTCGACATTCATATCTACTCTGGCCAGAGATTCCACAGCCGACACTTGCAGGGACACATAGGACATTATCTCCTCTTACTAGAAGTAACTAATTCCACATTTGTTGCTCACATAACTCCATGGGTGCTTTCCCATGTTCAGAGGTATCCGACACAAGTCACTGAAGGCCACGTAAGGATAAGTCCAAATTAATGGGTCGACACTCACAAGGTAAGAATGACAACCTTAGGTCCATGGACAGCTTGCACCTACTATCACCTGAGGAACATCCTATCGACACTCATGTAAGGATTCCATTTTGTGTTTTCCTCGTATAGGTCCATTCAGTGAACTCATTCCGTAATGAGCACCTGCACTTGTACATTAAATGACGGCTTATAGGTAACTATGAGATTTGCTACTCCTTATCGTATAAGGGCAAGTACCAAGTGCAACAGTCTATCCGAAATCAACAATCCTCTAATTGGTGATCCAACAATTGGGAACATTTAGAATAGGGGCATCTAGATTCCTAAGTCTCACTGGCATGATCTCATCATAGCCTTGGAATCAATTGCCCGAGTTCATGGGGTTCATCACAATCTAATATATATAAAATATAGATGCAGCATATGATTAAAAGTTGCCTCATATTATTCATTAACCAAAAATAATTCCCTACACATCAACATGTGATTGGCTCAAGGGCACTATTTCATTCAATAACTTGAGAGATTCTTCCTAACTAACAATAAGGTCTCTTAGTGAACTTCTGTAAATGATAGTTGCATAGGAAGTTGCAACTGCTATAACAACTACCTTAAGTAGCAAAGTAAGAACCAAAATAAAACATATGCAAACACAAGTATTTATTTACAGAGTTCAGTAACCAAACATGTCACGTAATCTGCGCGGCACTCACCAGACTGTCACTCCATAGTTGAAGCTGCCATCATTTGCAGAAAGCCATTTACAAAAGGAGCAATTGAAATTGTCCTAACACAGTTGAGACTGTCAATATATAAATAGAGCTTCTCTCTTATTGAGACTGTGAAAAAACTAAGAAATAACCAAAAAGCTTCTTTTGCCAAATACAGCCAACATACAAAAAGCCAAACACTAACATTCTCTCCCTTAGGTTTATTTGGAAAAAAGCCAAACAGATCAGATCACAAAAAAAATAGATGACAGAAGAAAGTTTCAACTGAAATATAATAACTATTAAAAAGATAATTCAATAGTTAACAGAAAGTATCCATTAGTCATGGTCATTTGTTTAGACCACAAAAAAAACCACATACTCAGCCATAGTCGCATTATCACAGAGAAAAAAATATTACACCCAGCAGATCATCCAAAGTATCAAATATACAATAGTTTCGGAACCAGAGTCTCAAGTATCATAACCAGAATAGTAAAAAGTATCATCACCACATAAAAGTATCACAACCACAGTCAAAGAGCAATTAAAACTATAGAGTTGTAACTGCTTGTTCTCCCACTTTTTGGCACAATAAGCCAAAGGAGTAAATCAAGATAGTGTAAACTTCAGTCAGAACATTCAGATGAATAGTGAAACTTCCAAAAAAAAGGGAGGCGGGTCTTGCAGAAGTTGGAGTAAAGTACTCTATAACTTTCTTCTCAATTGTGATTACATGCTATTGAAACTTGGTCATAGTCTCTCTTGTAGAAAATAGCTCATCCAAAATCTCTTTCTCAATAGTAGATGTGGTGGCGGAAGCAGTTCCAGGTGCAGTCTTCACTTTAGACCTTGGATTTAGCATATTTCTAATTTATTTGGATAAATCCTAATTAATAGGAATTTAATTTATGGAGATAAATCATAAATTTAATAGATATATAATTTATGAGGATAAATCATAAATCTATTAATTAATAGGAATTCAAATTATTTAGATAAACCTCTTTCCTATTGTTTAGGGGATTGGTCTATTTAGATAATTATCATTCATGTTAATGCTCTTAATTTATGGTGATAAATTAAAGTTTATATTTATTTGGATTTAATTAATTTCGAATTAATTATAAATTCATTAAATATAAATCATTGAGTTGGAGGCAAACCCCGAAATTTTGAATTCCAATGAGAGATATTTTAGGTAGGCGGATCTAATCTTGTAGCCGCCCAAGCCCTCTATAAATAGGTGGCCTAACCTCCTTCTAGTGGGTTAAGCAAATTTGTTATTCATCTTTGAGAAGATTAAGGTTTGGATTCTTGAGAGGCTTCTTGAAGAGAAAGGATCCCATGAACTCATCTTCATCTCCATGGGTGGCCGGCCATCAAGATCCTCCATCCTCGGTTTTGCGAAGCCAAATCGAAGGTATTTTCTTCTTGGGTGTGCTGCCAACTTCACCTTCTTGGAGGAGTCCCTGAAGGACAAGGAGGTAATCCTTCATCTACCTTCTCATTCCGTTGTTTTCTCATCTCATTTTCCTTCCTTTTGGTGCTCGGTTCTTGGTGGAAGGGTTGGCTTCACCTTGGTGCATTTCGGGGTTGAGATTGCCTCTCCGTTGAGCCACAACGAGTCCCGGTGTTCGATGCCCCTTTGTTGCGAGGAACTTGGTGTGGACTTTTGTTGGAGGACGTGCACATTTGAGTGTTGAAACAGGGAAAGGAGCAACCATACCTAGGGGTGGCAAAAATGGGCACGGCATGATAACTGTGGGCCGGGCCAGAAAATTTGGCCTGATAAGCTTTTTGGGCCAGGCCGGGACGACACGATAACATTGAGGGCTGACGCGGGCCGACTCTCATCGGGTCGGCCCGGCCCGTTTGGCTCGCTAAGTATTAAAAAAATTAATTTCAAGTCTAGTTTAGTGCTTGTTTAGTATTTTAAAATTGAAGGTGAAGTTAATCCATGGAGCTTTTCATGTGAAATGTCAAATTTGGTGCTTATTTAGTCTCTCAAATATTTAAAATTATTTTTTTACAAGTTTTTACCAAATTTTTAGTTGATAAATGGGCTCGCGGGTCGGGCCGAGCCAGGAATTTCCGACCCACGGAGTTAGCGGGCCGACCTATTTTGCTATTTGTAGCCATACCATCCGCGATATAAGGAATATGTTCTCCTTCTACTATAGATTGAATTCTTTGAAGATTACTAAAGTAGCTCGTTATTTTTGGGATAGTTTGAATTTTTTAAATTGCTATTTCTGCTACGATTTGTATTCCCATCCCAACAGCGATATCAGAGCCACCTTTAGCAATTTTTTCGGAATTAGTATTGCGCGTTATTCTTGCGTTTACGAAGCATTCGCTCCCTAAATGTCATGCTGCAGAGTTTTTATTTTCGGGGGTTCTTGAGTCATTCTCCTGGCTCCACGGTTCATGCGATGAATCAGGGTGGTAGCCTACTGTTCAAACTTGTCTTGGACAGATTTTGAACTCAAGAGCCCCATGGGTTCATGGTAGAACAACCCCATAAACCGAATTTTTCAACATGTGTTGTTTGGACTTGGGTGGAAACGTAGCCCGATTAGCGTGTTTTTGAATTCTATTTTTTCCTTTCCTTTTCTTAATTGTTAATATGCATGAAAGGATGATTATGGATGAGCCCTATGTGCATGTGACTGTGTGTAAAACGTGGTTGTGTTGATTGCTTGTAAATTTATGAAATTTCAGCATTATAACTTTTAAATAGGGCATGCGTACCCCTACTTTCCTCTTGAGAATTCTGATTGTATTCTTCTTGTCCCTCTCCTTAAACCTTTCCCCAAGGGTTGTTTTGGGTCTTCTTCTTTTAGTTTTGTAAAATTCGCGATGAGCACGCTTGCTGCCCCGTTTTGGTGCGCGCACGGAGAGGAGGTGTCTGGCGCCATGTTGATGACAACTAGAACCCCAGGAAGGCAATGATGGAATCAGCAACCTATGAGATGGTTTTGGGCAGCCCCTTGGCGTGACGGAGCTCCTTAAAAATACTAGATGATGGCCTTGGTTCTCCCGGTGGCTCGAGTGCAACCCCTAGAACATCCATAATCATCCTTATTTACTTTATGCTTTTATTTATTGCTTTTGCTTCAATTGTTGATATCTTAGATAATTATAATTGCATGAAGAAACTCTCAAATAATATTGAGTCCGAATGGCTAAGATGTTCAGAATATCGGTCACGCCTTCCATCGTTATGTGATACAAGTGTGTCTATTGTCACAATGGATTATTTTGCAAACACAAGGTCTTTTGTGCTAATAGACATGTTGCACCTCATATGACACATATCCCTCTTGTGTCTCTGCTACCAGCTTGATCATGACTTACCTTGTCGAGCTACACTGAAGGGTGGTTGTTTTCTTGCTAGGGCATACGAACTATGGGTCCGACTCAACTAGGGCTCCTTGGTTTGTTGTGAAAACACAAGACCCTGCTAACCCTAGAGGCAAAACTTGATGGAAGTCGCATAACGATGTGATCGGTAAAGAGCTACCTACCCATGGACCTATTAGGGTTTGTCATGTTAAATGCGAGACCCGAGTAGGAGAAGTGAGGTTCCATCTTCCCCTAAGGAGGTCTACCAACGAGGTCTTCCCGCTTCCCGCTTCCCAACAAAAATTAGTGGGAGCGATAATTAATCTATAGACCTTAATAATCATTCATGTAACATATCTACTCATTTATGTCTTTTCATTTCATTGTAGCATATTTAACATGTCATCTTCACCATCGTTGTGTTGCATTCATGATGCTAATAAATTAACTGAACAAAATTACATTGATTAGTTGCGAAACCTGAGGATTGTCTTCGCCCATGAGAGACTTTCCTATATTCTTGATAACAGGCCACCGGATACCCTCTCCCAAATGGCTACCGAGGAAGTGAGAGCCACTTACAAGAAGTGGCAAGATGATAGCACTACTGTTCAGTGCATTATGCTCGCCTCTATGTCCGATGTGTTGCGGCGACAACATGAAAAGATGGACGCTAGGGCCATCCTCTCTCACCTTAAGGAGTTGTATGGTGAAGAGAGACGGACTGCTAGGTTTGAGTTGTCAAATCAACTCATCCATGCCAGATGACGGGAGGGACCCCTGTTGAAACCCATGTCCTCTAACTAATTGATTTGATTTAGAGGTTAGAGAAATTAGGCATAATCATTGCTAAGGGGCTAGGTCAGGACTTAGCACTCCAATCCCTGTCAGATTGGTTTTCACAGTTTGATGATAACTTCCACATAAACAAGGAAGTCGACTCGCTTCCTGAAGATTGCTGAGTCCCACCTTATGAAGGATAAGGACACAATCTCATTCTTGGGAGATGCCTTTGAGGCAAAATTACACTATGTTAAGAACATAGTGAAAAACAAAGCTGCGAAACCTTTGATTAATATTAAGAAGAAAAGGAAAGTTGTTCCCAATGGCACCTACTACCATTACGGTAAATATGGCTACTGGAAGCGCAACTGCAAGTACATTATAAGGAAAGTTGTTCCCAACTTCAAGCGCACCTACTACCAATGGCACCTACTACAATTTGTAGTGATGAAATTGAAGATGGTTTTTAAAACTGTTGCTTCAGGTGCGTACATTATTAGAATACTTCGTCAGTATCTCTACCGAGTATTTGAAATCAATCTTCATCTGCAAGATGTTGCGGGATAAAATAAAAAGTAGAAGACTAGACAAAAGGCAACTACGACGTTCGAGTAGGCAATGGCACAAGAGTTGTAGCCTCGAGTTAGCGTGGGCTGGCGAAAAATTTCGGGATTGATTCCGGGTAAGCAATCGACATGGAAAAAATTATAAAAAAATTTATTTATAAGTTCTCTGTAATTTAGCATGCTAGGATGATAGAGGGTCTCGAGTCGAGTCTAGCGGTTCAATCGGAACTCGAATCGGAGTTAGAACGAGTGATACACATTTTATAAGTCGAATCTCTTAAGGGGTGACCCGCCACCCAAGGCAATAGGAGAGAGGGAGAGGGGCAACACCGAGTAGGGAGGGAGCCAATTGGAAGTCAGAATCTGCAAGTTCGTTGGCTTTGATCATAGGAAGGTCTCTAGGTTCTTCTTCCTCTCTGTTTCATCCAAAAAGGTGAGTGGAAATTGCCATCTTTCCCCCATCTCCTTCATCTTTCTGCCGCCCCTTTGATGGGGGTTTTCTCAGATTTTTGTATTGATTTTCTAGGATTGGATTCTTGCAATAGGTTAATGAATTATTGCTTTGTCGTCGTGAATCGTTGGTTCAGATTTTGGGGCTTTGCCGCATGCTTCGTGATGAAACTAGAGGAGCCGCCGCCCCCTTCTTCCTTGATCTCGAGACATTGTTAGCCTAAGGTTTTCAACATTGGTCTTAATCTTGATTTTGATGATAATAAATATGGAACTAATGATTTCATGGAGAGTTATTTTTAGGTTCCATATTAGTTAGCACACGATGTCCTCGATAGAAACAATCGAAGAAATCTGAGAAATCGGCGAGAACACTCGTCGGCGCTCGGATTCTTCTGGAAGATAGAGTTTAGGTTTAGGGTGTCTAGAATGTGTTGTAAATCCTCGTGATGATGCAAATAAACCCAAAAACCAAACCCGAACACAAGAAACATGAAAATCCGAAAAATTAGAAAAGGCCCTGAAATTCACTAAGCCTAGGAAACTCCTTGGAGGGCTATATGACCTAGACATTTTCTTGGCACCAAAAATCCTGGTACTTGTTCCTTAGGTAAAAACTAGATAATGAGATATTTTTAAAGACTTTTTGGAAGCCTTTAGCCTACCCATATTTGACCTGAAATATTATAATTTTTTTTTTTTCGAAAATTTGTACCAGACTCCAAAAGTTAGATTTTGATTCTTAAGGATTTTTGTTTTTTAGATATTTTTATTGAATCTAAATGGGGGGTAATCGTTATATACAATTTCTGTTTTAAAGTTATTAAGAGGACTTACCGAAGATGGAACCTAGAAACGAACAAACAAGCAGAAAAAATAACAAAATTGTCTTGATTTTTCTAGTTGCGGTCGACTGAATGATGCCTAGAATGGGCAAAATGCCTTCGGTTGCTCGGTTGGTCGACCGATGATCGACCGACAAGCGACCGGGCATCGCCAATGGGCAGAGAAACTCCCGTTGACAAGCCTTGGTGTTTGGGGGTTATAAATGCACATCCCAAACTCATTCCTTTGTAGTTGTTGGTGCTTCTAAGCCTCAAAGAGTCACTCCTTGCATCTCTACATGCTTTCATTGAGTCATCCTTGCAAGAACCCTTGTTTTGATCTCCACTCCTTGATTTTGCCTTCAAGCTTCACCGATTCATCATCTTGGGGCATCAAGAGGACTAGGGAGTTTCTTTTGGAGCTAAGTATTTGTTGTTTGATTTATTAATCCATTAGCTGTTGTATTTTGGATTTATTTCATTGTATTTGAACCTGTGTAAATTTAGGTTGCTAGGTTTGATTGAGTTCGTAGTTGTTTTGGTGTTAAAACTTAAATCCATCATTGAGTTGGTGTTACTAGGATGAGAGAGAGAGAGAGAGAGAGAGAGAGAGAGAATAGCTGATAGCATGATTCCTCTCTTGTGAACCAAAATATCTATATCTCTATATTTCTATTCCTACCCCTGGGATATATATATCCCAATTCAGAATTAAATCTCAATATATCCATCTTTTTAAAAAATTTGATGCACAACATAAATGACATATATTCCTCAGATTCAACTAAACAAACATGCACTTAGAGCTAAAACATGAATTGAAGTCAAGTTTTTTTAAAAAAGAAATTTAGGTACGTATATTTTATTTTAAGATCATTATTATATAATTCTTTTTGCTCCTATAATTCAATAATACATAATATTAGCTTATATTGATATCTTATTTTAAAGTTTACATTCAACAAGAAAGGAAATTTATTTACCTCCATTGTTTTCCAACCTAGCTATGGAATTTGCAAAGCTTCTAAATTAAGGAAATTAGCCGGGTTACTTATTGTTTAGTTATATTACATTCCACAAATTCAACTTTTTAATATTAAAATTGACTAATTAGATAGAAATATAGCATCATTATCCATCATATAAAAAATAAAACATTTTATTTTATTTATTAATAATTTCTAAATACGAAAAGGTGATAACTAAGTAAGAGTCTAATTTCAAAAATAGAAGAGGTGAAAGTATAATAAGGATAAATAGTGGGACGGGAATATAATTTACCCTAGTATATAATTACTATAATTACAAAACTGCTAGACCCAACTGATTAATTACTGTTTATTCTGGTAAGTTAATCCGTTAAGGTGAGTAAGATGAAACCATCTAGAGAGAGCATTTAAATTGGAATTTTGATATTCATGATGGATTAATTATGCAATTTATCTTCGTAGACATTATTATCAAACTCGCGAGTTAACTTGTAAACTCATCCGAGTTTACAATCCCAAGGTTCAAAATCGAGCTCACTCGCACCCAAACTTATTTTTGGGTGAACTCGAATGAACTCAGTCAAACTCGGTCAAAATTGCGAGTTCATGACCGAGTTCACGAGTCCATTGTTGCAGCCAAATCAAGCTTGGCTTCAAGAAATTATAATCAAACTTGGATGCAAGAAAAATGCAAGTTTTCTTCTTCATTTGATGTGAAGCAATTTTTTTTTCTTCATGTATTGAATTGTTGATGAGTAACAATCAAATAGTTTTTTTTCCAAACCATGCTCGAGGAGATTGTTTCAAGCCATATAGTGACTTCTTCAGTTGACATACTACACCAAACTCCCCCTGAGCAACAAACCTTGGTGGTTGCTCCATATAAGCTTCCTCATCCACATCACCATATAAAAATGCATTATTAATGTCAAGTTGATGTAGTGGCCACCCATGAATCTCCGCTAGAGTGAAAAACAAGCGGATAGATGTTATCTTGGCCATAGGGGAGAAGGTATCCAAATAATCAATGCCATAAGTTTGAGTAGAGCCTTTCGAAACCAGACGAGCCTTAAGGCGATCAACAGATCCATCTGGAAATGTCTTAACTGTGTAGACCCACTTGCAACCCACAGTAGATTTTCCAAATGGAAGAGAAACCACTTCCCAAGTGTCATTAGAATGGAGAGCATACATTTCATCCATCATAGCCTGCCACCACCCAAGTGGACTGGCTTGTGAAGAAGGGAGTGGTCTCAAAAAATGTCACATCTGCAGAGATAAAGGAGCGTCGGAGGGCAGGAGAGTAACACCGGTACCCGCGCTGAAGGCGAGAGTACCCAAGAAAAACACATTTGATAGCTCGAGGAGCGAGCTTATCCCGGCCAGGAGATAAATCATGAACAAAACATGTGCAACCAAATACACGAGGTGGAAGACGATATATATCATCTTGTGGAAAGAGAATAAAAAAGGGAATACGATTTTGAAGGATAGAAGAAGGCATTCGATTAATGAGATAACAAGCAGTAAGGATTGCGTCATCCCAAAATTTAAGTGGAACAATCATATGGATGCGAAGAGTACGAGCAATTTCGACTAAGTGTCTATTCTTTCGTTCAGCAACTCCATTCTGTTGAGGAGTATGGGGACACGAGGATTGATGAAGAATGACGTGAAGAGTCAAGAATGACTGAAAGGTGCTTGAGAAGTATTCTTTAGCATTATCACTTCTCAACACCTAGATAGAAGTGCCAAACTGATTTTTAATTTCGACAAGAAAAGAAGAGAATATTGCAAATAACTCAGAGCGTTCTTTCAATAAGAAAAACCATGTCATTCTTGAATAATCATCAATAAAGGTAACAAAATATTTATATCCAAGTTTGGATGTGACACGACTAGGACCCCAAATATCAGAATGAACCAAAGCAAAAGGTGCACAAGCATGTTGACTGACACTACTGGGAAATGACGACCTAGAGTGTTTTCCCAGTTGACAAGACTGACATTCAAGACTTTTAAGAGTAGGTAAAGAAGGAACCATCTTCTGAAGTGTTTGGAGATGTGGATGTCCCAACTGACTATGAAGTAGGAGTGGAGAAGACTCGGCCACTAAAGCAGTAGGTGTCGCATCGAGCTGATACAAGCCGCGAGATTCATGCCCGGTGCCAATCACCCTTCGAGTCCTCGGATCCTGAAGAGAGACAGAATTAGCTGTGAATGTGATAGAGCAATTCAACATTTTAGTGAGCTTACTCACAGATAACAAGTTAAGAGGGAATTCTGGAATATAAAACACTGAGGATAAGCACAAAGATTATTAACAGGAATAGTGTCGATACCCTTTACTGAGAGCCATCAGCAAGGGTAACAGTGATGGGGTGTGGTGGTGGATGAAGGGAAGAGAAGGACGATACAGTACCAGACATATGGTCAGATGCACCAGAGTCCAAGATCCAAGGACGAGAATCAGAGGTATGCGTCAAGCATGCGGTAGACACCCCTCCAAGTGCAGGAGATGGTGCTAGTTGAGAAGTGGAAGACTGAGCTGACTGAAGCTGAAGAAAGCGAGCAAAGTCCGCGGCAGAGATACTGATATTAGGCATGTTGCCCATCGGAGACGGAGTGTCCAATAGTCCACCCTGAGCAGATAAACCTGACTGAGCAACATGAGTCGTATGGGCAGGATGACCGGGGGGATACCCATGTAAGCTGTAGCAAACATGTTTGTTATGTCCGAGTTTTCCACAAAAGGAGCACTGAGGGCGTCCACATCCTCCACCTCGACTACCAACCCATCCGCCACTGCGACCTCCTCTAAATGTAGGGTAGGATCTACTGCGAGGGCAGAATGATCAAGAGGGTGCTCTGGTGAAGGAAGGAATGCAGTAGAAGCACGTATCATCCTCGTGTAGGTGTTCGTCAAGGAGGGAAGTGATGTGCCACCCAAAATCTGAGTCCGAACAGGCTCTAACTCAGACCGAACTATGTGAAGGAACATGACTGCAAACAACTGATCAACTCGATTATGCATCTCTGGAGTAGATAGCAGGAGAAGGTCTTTGAAAATTGTAGCTATGGCTTGAAACTTTCCAATGTGTGTTGTGATATCCGTATCCGCTTGGCGAAGTTGAAACAGATCGCCCACAGTATCATAAGCACGAGAGATGTCACTAGTATATAAATGATGTGCTTGTTCCCAAGTCTCAACACATAAAATAACATCTGAAAATACTCATCGAGGAAGGATCAATGGACTGCCATAACAGTGCTAAAAGTTGGGCATCAAATTTTTCACACAGAGCTCTCTTATCCTTGGGGATAGATGCGGCAATAGTGGTAAGAAGATCTCCTTGTCCTTGCCCCATAAACCATATTTTAACCGTTGCTGCCCAAGAGTTATAATTTCTTCTATTGAGTTTTTCATTAGTAATGATCATCGGACTAGAAAGTGACGCAAATGGTGGGAAAACGGATGGTGTAATAGACATAATGACTTATGGAGGATTTATTGCCGCTGAAATTAAATGCAGAAGATAATAGGAAGGGTAAACCTGTAAACTAGTAGAGACAACCAGCAGCTAACAGACAAGTTGATTGTTGAGGGCTGATCACGTGGTGAACAGGGATGCTCAGGAGGGCTGATCATGAGGTGAACCGGGCTGCTCAGGAGGGCTGATCATGTGGTGAACAGCTAATGTGTTGACCACCAGCTAACAAAGAAGGTGAATAGCTAATGTGTTGTCCAGCTAATGTGCATAAAGAATTGCTTACACGTGTATGTTAATGTGTTGACCACAGGAATAAAAAACAGGGGCAAGAAAAGATCACGAGCAGCGCCTCAATGCACACCACATTCCAAATGACGTGCTGTGATATCTCTTCGCTGGATCTCAGTGGAGTGGTGGAAAGGTTAGAGAGAGGGCGCCTAGAAACTTGTTTGACGAGGGCGCCGCTGTTGACGAGGGCGCCGCTGATGAACAAAAGCGCCTCAGGAGAGCGCTCAATGAAGGCGGGTTTCAAAAATTTAGGGTTGGCTCTGATACCATGTCACTTGTTAATAGAGAAAATGTTGAGATGCCATTTAGGTTCTCTCATGCTCTATATATAAATGAATAATTTTACATATAAGTCCTTTCTCTTTACACATAGATCCTCACATATATTACAACTAGGTCCTAACAATTACTAACACTAACAAGATTTGGACTCCGTAGAGTCACTCCGATACATGCTAATTTTGAGGGTGAACATGAAAAGCTTAAGCTATTATAGCGACCTATCTATTCATTTATATATTTTTAACATGATTGATGTCATTCCATGCATATTCTTAACCCATTAAATAAGGGGAAGGGAATTTAATATATGTTCATAATATTCCCCCTCAAATGACGAGAGACGAGATTAGCCCAAGCCCAATATGCAAAACTTGAATTAATATATTATATTATTTCTAATGTGTGGCCTAAAATGATAAGAAGACTGACCCACCACTAATACGATCTTATGCTTCTGATCAATGCCATGTCACCTAAATATTAAGCCATAGAAGAGACTTGATATACTAATTTATATTCTTAACAGTCACATATAAATATAAATATAAATATCTTACATATCAGTATATCACCCAAAGATACTTCAAAAACAGGTGCAAAAATTCTACATTGTCTATCCAAAGAGTTTAAAACAAACAACAAAGCAGCATGTCACCTAAATGATAAGAAGACTGACCCACCACTAATACGATCTTATGCTTCTGATCAATGCCATGTCACCTAAATATTAAGCCATAGAAGAGACTTGATATACTAATTTATATTCTTAACAGTCACATATAAATATAAATATAAATATCTTACATATCAGTATATCACCCAAAGATACTTCAAAAACAGGTGCAAAAGTTCTACATTGTCTATCCAAAGAGTTTAAAACAAACAGCAAAGCAGCATGGTCTGAAATTCTTTAGGATTATCTTGGAGGCACCCAATTCTCCCACTTTCAATTACCCCATTAATAGATTATCTTCCTCTATTCTTAGGGGTAAATCACCCTTTGCTATACTTCATCCTAATCAACCACCCTCCGATGTGTCTCCTAAAGTCTTCAAGCGTCTCTACTTTGTCCATGCTCTCGGACCAGGTCATGATGAACTGTCCCATAGGGCTGTCAGGTGTGTCTTCATTGGATACACTCTCACCTAAAAGGGGTACAAGTGCTGTGATCCAATCTCATGACGCCTTTTTAATTTTGTTGATGTTACTTTCTTTGAGGAGATACCTTACTTTTTATCTTTGTCATCTCCTTCTTCCTCTTCTCCGTGTTGTAGACTCTTCGCCATCCAACACTAACATTTCTACTAGAACTAATGCCTCCTTCCATCCTATTGTCTACCAACGCTAAAACAACAAGGAAGCAACCTCCAGATCAGATCCCCTCCAACGACTCCTATGATGACACATCCTCTCACTAGGCTTGATCTATCCATTGCTCTTCGAAAGGGTATTCATCTTTATACCTCTCAACCTCATAGTCGATGTGTTTGGCTTACTCATTTGTCACCTTCCTCTCATACTTTTGCCTTATCCTTGCCATTTGTTTCAAGTCTATCTATCAAGAGGCTCTCCTTGATCCCAAGTGGAACTCTACTACTCGGCATACATAAGACCTTGTCTCCCTTCCTTCAGATGTTCAACCAGTTGCCTACAAAATGGTCTTCACTATATAATATCTTTTAGATGACACCATTGATTGATACAAGGCTCGCTTATACTCAAGAGTATAGTGTTGGCTATTCTGAAACATTTTCGCCTATGGCTGAGTTGAATTAAGGATTCTTATCTCTATGGCTGAGAATCTCGAGCGGCAAATGCATCAGATGGATGTCAAGAATGTCTTCCTTTACCTTCGTTTACTGTGATCTCTTTCAAACACTGTCTATATGGAGCAACCTCTCCTAGGTATGTTGCTCAGGGGAAGAATCAAATGTGTTGACCAAGGAAAGCTTTATATGATCTCAAACAAAGTCCTCAAGCTTGGTTTGATAAGCTCAGCCAAATTGTGTATGGCATTGGACTCAAGTGTAGCAAGACCGATCATTCTATGTTTGCATGACATTCCTCTATTGGTGTAATTATCCTTGCTGCGTATGCTAATGATATCCTACTCACTAGGGGAGTGATAAAGCTGTCCTAGGTATTTTCTTAGAATAGAAATTGCTCATGGTGCTAAAGGTGCGACCTTATCTCAAAGGAAGTATGCTATTGACCTATTTGCTGAAGTAGGGTTATGCCTCTTGAATTGACGAAGATCAAGACTTTAATGACTGCTAAATATCGCAAACTAGTTGGTAAACTCATCACATATATATTTTTTGTTATGCGTGTGATCCGTCAGTTCACGCAAAAATCAAAAGTTTGCCACTGGAGTGCGGTCCTTAGGATTCTTCACCACATTAAGAAATCTCGTGGCAAGGGTTTGTGGTACAAGAAAAATGGTTACTCTACACCGAAGGCTATTCTATTCTGACAGTGATTACGTTGGCTCTATCACTGATAGAAGTCCAGTAATAGAAGTCTGATTCTGAACATTGCACTTGTGTTGGAGGGAATCTTGTGACTTGGAAAAGTAAAACACAAGTTGTTGTGGCTCGCACCAGTATTGAGGCATAATACCGAGCCATGCCAGCCTGCGAAATGATCTCGATTAAAATTGTATTGGAGGATTTGAGGTTTATTTCTACTGAGCCAATCATAATGCTTTGTGATCTGCCATCTATATTGCAAGCCATCATGTGTTTCATGAGAGAACAAATCGCATTGAGATTGATTCTCACTTCATGTTATGCTTTCTAAGAAGATTATCACTTCTCACAGCCCTTCTAAGAACAAACTATGGATGTCTTCAAAGAGGCACCTGATTCAGTTAGCTATGTGACAAGTTGGGCATGGCTGATATATATGCTTCAGCTTGAAGGGGAGTATTAGAGTTATTTTGAGTTATTTTGTATTCACTTATGTTGGGGTAGGTTTACTTAAGTTGTTCAAGTTTTGTATTGTACTCTTTCTTTTAAACCCTTTTTCATCCATGGAAAGATAGTGAACTACCTCTTTTCACAATCATCATCTTCTTATCTATGAAATAAACTTTCTACCATGGGAAAGATATTATCACCAATTGGAAATGGGAGTTCCGGAGAAAAATCTTCTTCAAGTGAACTACCTTTTTTAACAATCATTATATGTACTATTGATCACAAGACAAAAGGTTACTCACAATATAGGAGGACCAAAAATATAAAAATGAAGTACTCTAAATTCAATCTCTATAGAAATAAGCCCGAAGTTTTCTGCAATAAACACCACCAAATAAAATAGAATAATAGATATGTTAAAAATATAGATAAATAGATTGGGCTCTTCTAACCATAGAAGTTTTTGGAAAAGATGTTCACATGATCAAACTTAACATGGTATATAAGTAACCCTAATTAAGTTAAAAGCAATCCACGTGGAACAATCCAATTCACTTGCACACACAAGAGAGGGAGTATTACAAACATAAATGAAGAGATTGGGTCCCTTCCTAATACTTTAAGCTTTTGGGAAAAAAATTAACATGAAGCAAAAAAAATATTTCAATCAAGAATTAAGAGCTAACAAACCTGCTATACCACCATCAAATGGAAGTAGCCCAATAGATTTTGGCAATGCCTCTTGCAATCCAGCTATTCTTGGTACAATTGCTGTTATCTGAAGTTGCAGAAAGTACTCAACACATAATACAACCCATTTTAGCATAATAAGCAATAAATAAATGAAGCTCATTATTCAACCACGTTTCTCACATAAAAGGACAATCAACCCAAATTGTTAGATCTTACATGTTATTGTAGTTTCTTAAAAATAAAAAGTAAAAGAAACAAGTAGCAACAAAAGTGTCATGTTTGGAGCATATTTTCTATGGTCTAGATCAAAATTATGACGATTTCAATTCAACAATTGCTTAAATGCTATTAACCTATCATTAATCAGAACCACCTTTGCAATTGTTAAAGAAATAAAAGTAAACAAGCACTTATTCACGATTGTGCCAATATTAACTACAAATTCTGATAGAGGCTACAGCTAACTAAAAGAGAAATATTTTTTTTGTATAAAAAGTAAGAAATGCTAATGAAACGAGCAGTTAAATACTATTACTGTATTAGAAAATGAGCTGGGAAGAGTTATGTTTTGATATATGTACCTTCGTTACGGGAAAACATGCAACTATAGGAAAAATAAGAAACAAGTGCTATGTAGCTTTTTCATATTAATTACAAAAAAAAATATTTTCATATATACTAAATATATATAATTATATTAATTTCCCATGTATTAATTTCATGAACTAGTGTTACTTCCCATGAACTAATTCTCTCTCAAACAAACACTTCTTTGTTACTTCCAAGAAATACATGTGGAAAGTTCATTCAGGGGAAGTAGTTGAGTTCATTCATGGAAGTACAACGATTTCCTATGTCAACCAAACGAGACCTATATACTCAAGCTCATTGTTTTAAATTTCGAACCATACCACACGATACGTAATGGTTTTCTAAGAAATTGATATTTGTATACCTCGTACTAGTCGGTACCATGTATACCGGGCATACTACCCGATATTTCATAATATCGCCCATATCGAGCAGTACCGTACTTGATATCGAGGCAGTACCGTACTTGATATTGGGCGGTACCATAACTCATATCGGGCGGTACCACAACTCATATCGGCTGGTACCGTAACTCATACCAAGCGGTACCATACTTGGTACCAGGAGGTACCGTAATTGGTACCGGGTGGTATCGCCCTGTTAGGGACTTTTCGATTTGACCGAGCAACGACGGATCATGGCAGAATATTCCCTACATGTTTGTAAATATGTTTTCGTGTCTATGTAATCTTGGCTTTTATTATAGTTCGTACTTGTAAAATCATTTGTGCGATCCCCGAGGGCCCACAGTACAAGTTGGATGCATTTCGAGGTTATTCGACGCTTGGTGCGTGCGCTACGGCTAAGCGGAGCAGTTTCCTGCATTTGTCATGGTCGTGGCCATGGAAAATCACCATCTCGCATAGCCACGATTTTGTCATGCTCCTCGTGCTTTTTGGAACCTTGGGGGTGGCACTTGGGGGTTAGGGGTCTCATGTATAATGTAGGAGAACGTTGGCAAACAAAGCTGTTGCCTTATGTGGAGATGAATGAGCGGCCCACATGGGCGTGCGACCAGTCGATCTTCGCCCAAGATAATTTACGAAGCTCGTCCTACACCCAATTTTATGTTTTCATGCGTCCATGGTCCTATAATTGTTGTTTTACTTTACGCCTTCAATACCATTCGGCCAACATGGTCTTTTGGGGGCGCGGATATGGAGTGCGAGGTTGGCACATGGACCAATGCATGCCCGCTCGGTGTCAGACCCCAGTTGGGTGGGACTAGCTATCCCTACCCTAGTCGTTATCCTGAGATTAGCAGACCATCCTAGTCGACGGCCCGGAGTTTACTTGGTTTCACTTATGTGCTATGTGGCCCGAACGGCCATTATGTTACTATATGTGTGCGGTAGGGCTGGTTATAGCCGAATCTCAAGACCATGAGTAGGCCCTAGGGGCCGGGTGCCATGTGGCGTAGTTAGGCTGTTATGACTGTTTACATGAATGTATGGCCTATACAGGACGACCCCTAGGGTGGTTCGGAAGAACCGCTCACTAAGTCCCATGTGGACTCACAGTTTATTTCCTTGTTTTACAGAGCCCGATCAGTGAGATGAGGCTTGGAGTCATGGTGCAGCTGGAGGGCAAGCGGTGGCGTAGATCTCGTAGCAGCATCCACTAGTTATAGTTTAGACGTCTAGGGCAGTTGTTTCTTTTAATACACAGAGATTGTCTATTCGAAAACATGTACTTGGTTTTAAACTTGAGTTGTTTCCTATGGTGATTGATGTTTCGAAACTTTTCATGTTTTAAAGTAAAATTGTGAACCTTCTTTAAAGATTTGAATAAAGCTGCATCGTTGTTTTCATTATGTGTTTCTATTTCTATTAGTCAGTGTATGTAGTATGCTTCAGGGTAGGACATGGACCCTGGCCGGTCACACGACCCTAAGTTGGGGTGTGACACTGCTCCTACTCAGGTCTTGTATGTAACACGACAAAACCTAATCGGTCCATGGGTAGGTAACTTTTTACTGATCACATCACTATGTGACTTCCATATGTTTTTGCCTTCAGGGCAACGAGGCCCTTGGGTGTGCACACCAAACCAAGGAGCCCTGGTTGAGTCGGACCCATTGTTCGTATGCACTAGAGAGAGAAAAACCACCCTTGAGTGTAGCTCAACAAGGTAAGTCATGTTCAAGCCGATAACAAATACACAAAAGGAATATGTGCCATATGAGGTGCAACGTGTCTATTAGCACAAAATGCCTTGTGTGTTCACAACAAACCCGTTGTGACAATAGACACACTTGTCCCTCACAACGATGGAAGGTGTGACCGATATTCTTAATATCTTAGCCATTCAGACTCAATTTTATTGCAGGGTTTCTTCATGCAATTTTAATTATCTAAGCTATCAACAATTGAAGCAAAATCAATAAATAAAAGCATAAAGTAATAAGGATGATTATGGATGTTCTAAGGGTTCCACCCGAGCTACCGGGTAAACCAAGGCTATCATCCTAGGGTTTTTAGAGAGCTCCGTCTCGCAAAGGCGCTGCCCAAAACCACCTTGTAGGTTGCCGGTTCCATCAGTGCCATCGTGGTGTTCAAGTCATCATCAACATGGCACCGAACACCTCCTCTCCGCGAGCGCACCAAAACAGGGCAGCAAGCATGCACGTCGTGAATTTGCCCCTAAACTTCTATTTTCACAAATCTAAAAGAAGAAGACCCCAAACAACCATTGGGGAAAGGCTTAAGGGGAGGGAGAAGTGAATTACAATCAGAATTTTTAAGAGGAAGGCAGGGGTACGCATATTTAAAAATTATAATGTTGAAATTTCATAAATTTACAAGCAATCATCACAACCATGTTTTACACACAGTCACAAGCACATAGGGTTCATCGATAATCATCCTTTCACGCATCTTAACTAATAATAGAAGGAAAGGAGAAAACAAAATCCAAAAACTCGCAAATCCGGTCACGTTTCCACCCAAAACCGTTCAAACAACACATGCAAATTTTTGAGTTCTCGGGGATGTTCAACCATGGACCCATGGAATTTTTGAGTTTAAATTCGGTCCAAAATCAATATGGACACTAGGCTTCCATCTCGATTCATCGCATGAACCGTGAAGCCAAGAAAATGACTCAAAAACCTTCGAAAACCAAAACCGGGCAACATGACGTTCAGGGAGCGAATGATCGTAAACATGACCAAAACACGAAATAAAAATTCCAAAAATTTGCTGAAGGTGGCTCTGGTACCACTATTGTGATGGAAATAAGAAACACTGCTGAAATAGCAATTTAAAAAATTCAAACCATCCTGAAAACAACGTTCTACTTTAGCAATGTTAAGGAATTCAACATTGGAGAAGAAGAAGAAGATATATCTCATACCACGGTTGGTATGGCTGATCATATCCCCGTCTTGAGATGCACACGTGCATGTCCTCCAACGATAGTGCACACGAAGCACCTCGCAACAATAGGGGCAGCGAACACCGGGGCTCGTTGTGGCTCAATGGAGAAGCTTTCTCAATCCCGAAATCCACCAAGGCAAGACGACGTTTCACCAAGAACCGGGCACCAAAGAGGGAAGGAGAGAGGGTGAGAAAACATCGGAACAAAAGATAAGAGGTGAAGATACCTCGCTGTCCTCTTGAACTCCTCCAAGAAGATGAAGATTGCGGCACACCCAAGAAGAGAACACCTTCAATTTGGCTTCATGAAAACCGGGGAAGGAGGATGTAGATGGCCGGCCACCAATGGAGAGGAGGAGTTCTTTGGAGCCTTTCTCTTCAAGAAGCCTCTAAAGAATCAAGTCCTTAAACAACTCCAAGAAGATGAAGAACTAATTAACCAACCCCTCTATTGGCCTAAGGTTTTCAACCTTGGTCACCATCTTGATTTTGATAATAAAAAACTTATTCTAATGAGTTTATCAAGTGTTTGAGTTCAGGTTGAGGCTTCGATACGGGCGCGAACTTCATTTGGAGAAATACCAAAAATCGGAAAAAATGACTCTGTCGTTGATCGAGTAGAAAATCTAGAGTTAGAAATAGAATTCATGTAATATGTCGCTAGGAATATATCCCAAGCCTAATTATAATGTTATCCAAGTCAAAATTTGATAACGGAACCTGAAAGCCAAGCGCGCAAGAAGAAAACTCGAAGAAACAGTCTTAGCCCAGGTTCGATCGATCGAATGAAGCCAAAAAATGGCAGAAGGGTATTCGGTCGACCGATAGATACCCAAAACTGGCAGAATGCTTTCGGTCGCTCGGCGGTGAATTGGTCGATCGATCGACTGGCAAGCGATCGAGCGTCCCCAATGGGCAGAAAAATTCCTGTTGGGTGGAGCTTTCGAGTGAGGGGTTATAAATACCCCTTACCAACTTTCTAAAAGACTCTTAACCATTCATTGAAGACCTCCAAGAGTGTTTTTGAGCCTGCCTAAGTGGATTTCATCGCGCAAGCTTCGACGACCGCTCATTTACTCGAAGTATTCTTTCTACCTCAACTCCGGCTTCACTTGAAGCTCTACATCTTGACGAGTTGGAGGATTTGGAGGCTTTCCAAGGGAGCTCAGTTGTGTGGTTTAATTCTTAGCTCCTTTGTTGTTATTTTCCTTGTTATTAAACTATGTTTCCATTATTAGCTTGCTCGGTGTGCTAGGTTAAGCACCTTAGAGTTTCCTTTGTAGAATTATGTTATGCCTAGGTGAATAGGTTTATTCTCAAAGGGTTGAGAAGCGAGTCCCCGGTTGTATTCAAAGGGAAATACATTGTCTATAAATGATTGGTTAGAAATCCTTGGTGTTGAGCCAAGGTAGTGGAGTAGGTGATTGGCCGAACCACTATAATCTTTCGACTTTGCATTGCCTTATTTTTATTTCTTATAGTTGCCTTTCATACTCGCTATCGCATATCATTTAGTCACACTTAATTTGGGTTGAAGATGGAATTGATTTAAAAGAAATTGAATTGAAGTTAAAATTAACCCAACACTATTTAGCCCCCCCCCCTTCTAGTGTGGGTATTTGAACAACATTTGGTATCAGAGCAAGGTTATAGGCTTAGGTTCAACCATCTAAGCTAAACTTATGGATTCTAGTATCACACTAGGTCAAGGGTTTTCAACTCATGCACCTCCTCTTTTTGATGGAACAATTATCCCTATTAACTAGGATGAGTATTTTCTTGCAATCCCTAGCTAGGCTTAGATGCTTGGAGAACTATTCATGTTAATTATGAGCTACCCTCCAAGAGCTTGGATGATTGGTCTCAAGAAGAGATCAAATTGTTTAATTCAGATGCCAAAGCAATGAATGCATTACATTGTGGTTTATCCATAAATAAATTCAATAGAATATCATGTTGTAAATCTGCTTTTGATATTTGGCATGTTTTAGAAACTACTCATGAGGGAACTTCCCAAGTTAAAGAGTCCAAAATAAATTTGCTTATGCATGACTATGATCTCTTTAAAATGCATACTCATGAGAAACTAGATCAAATGTATGTCCGTTTCCAAAATATTGTAAATGTTTTAACTAATCTCAGAAGGGATATACAAGAGGAAGAAAAAGTGAGGAAGCTTCTTCGATCACTTCCCAAAGCATGGGAGCCAAACGTGGTTGCTATCATGGAGGCTGAGAATCTTGGCACCATGAATCTCATCGAACTCATTGGATCCCTCATGACCCATGAGATCCATATGAAGGCAAAAAAGGAGGAAGATGCCCCCAATGGCAAGAACATTGCCTTAAAAGCATCATTTGGTGATAGGACCTCATCATCATCATCATCATCATCATTGGAGAATGAAGAATCCGAGTACCACGATTATGGTTCACCTTGGACGGATGTTGATGGAACTAATAGGAAAGTCTCTCAAGAAGAAGAAGGGCAAAAATAGAATCATGTGCTTCTAATGCAACAAGCCCGAACACTTGGAGAGCGATTGTCCTAAGACCAATTTCACCTCCTCATCATCCTCAAAGAAAGATAAAAGAAAAAGGATGAAGAAGAAAGCAGTAATGGCTACTTGGGATGAAAGCGAGTTATCATCACCTTCAAGTGGGGAAGAAAGCTCAAGGGAGAATGCAAACCTTTGGTTCATGACAAAGGACAATGAGGTACCCACTATTACTATAGGTGAAAATATTTTTACTCATATAGAATTAGAAAATGAAATTGAGCATATATATGTATGAAGAATTTAATGTTATTAGAAAGAGATTTAAGGAACTTAGAAAGGAAAATAAGTTATTAGAACATGAAAATGATGATTTTTTGCTTTCTTGTAATGACTTAAAAAGAAAAGTTGAATGCTTGGAAAATTATAAAAGTTCATTTGAAAAGAAAAATGTAGATCTACAAAGTTTGAATGACTCATTGAAAATAGAAAATGTCTCATTATGCTTACAAATTAAAAATTCGAGTGTTGGCATGCTATCATTAAAGAATTAGTTGATAAGTAAGAACTTGATAAGTAAGAAAATGTCTATTGTGCTATTTATGATTCAATTACTTGAAAGTTGAGCATTGATTAGGATGTGACACATGCTAAATACTTAAAAATTCTATGAGGTGGTCGTTTCACCTTTGCACCATGTAGAATGATACCTCATAAAGCATGTAGAAACTCTTGCACCTTGCTCATGATAAAGTACTTTTGTGTCTATATATAAATTCATGAGTATTTAGGAAAATGATTTGTAGATAATTTCTTGATATATCATGTTAATTCTTGATTGAAATTGTGCCAAGACATTTGAGTAATCTTTGGAACTCTTTCTAGTAATTCAAACTTTGTATTCATGATTAAAATGATCATATCTTAGTCACATACAATTTTGATCAAAATTAGAAATTATTATGAAAAATGAGTATTTGTCGATAAAACATGAAATCTGAAATTTCAACGATTTATTAAAAAATTATAGAAAATTAATTTTTGAAAAATTCTTGTTTCTGCACTTTGCTTGAAAAATCTAGTTTTCGTTGAACAAGTTGCAAAAAGGTTCAATGAGAATTTGATTTTATATGATTTTGGATACATCTTTATAAAAAATTGGAAACATAGTCTTTATCGAGTAAATGACTTTCGGATATAACATAATTGATTGTGTATAACCCTCTTGACATTTCTTGATGCTTGTGTTATCTTCGCGTTTATTATTTCAAAGCATCCTTGATAACATGCATGCTTAAATCTTGTCATTGTGTAACTTAAGGGAAGTCTAGAAGTGCTTAACTTAGGCCCTTTTTGATTGATGTCAAAAGGGGGAGAGGAATCTAGACATAGACAAGCATATAGTTAGGGGGAGCATTATACATTCACTTGATGAAATGCTATACTTGTTGATACATATCTTAATGCATTTATAGAGAACTTTGTCATCATGAAAAAGGGGAAGATTGTTGGCCTAAGGTTTCAACCTTGGTCACCATCTTGATTTTGATGATAACAAACTTATTCTAATGAGTTTATCAAGTGCTTGAGTTAAAGGTTGAGGCTTCAATACGTGCGCGAACTTCGTTGGAGAAATACTAAAAATTGACAAAAATGGCTACATTGTCGATTGAGTAGAAAATTTAGAGTTGAAAATATAATTCATGTAATATGTATCTAGAAATATATCCTAAGCCTAATTGTAATGTTTATCCAAGTCAAAACTTGGTAACGGAACTCAGAAGCGAAGCACGCAAGAAGAAAACCCAAACAAATATTCTTAACCTAGGTTCAGTCGATCAGTCGGTCGATCGAATGAAGAAAAAAGTGGCAGAAGAGTATTCAATCGACCGACAGATGCCCAAAACTGGCAGAATTCCTTCGGTCGCTCGGCGGTCAATCAGTCGGTCGACTGACGACCGATCGGCAAGCAACTAGGCGTCCCCAACGGGCAGAAAAATGCCCGTTGGGTGGAGCTGCTGAGTGAGGGGTTATAAATGCCCCACACCAGGCTTCTAAAAGACTCTTAACCATTCGTTGAAGATCTTCGAGAGTGTTTTTCAGCCTTCCGAAGTGGATTTCACCTTGCAAGCTTCGACGACTGCTTAGCTACTCGAAGTATTCTTTCTGCCTCAACTTCGGCTTCGTTTCGAGCTCTACATTTTGACGAGTTGGAGGCTCTGGAGGCTTTGCAAGGGAGCTCACTTGTATGGTTTAATTCTTAGCTCCTTTGTTGTTACTTTCCTTGTTATTAAACTAGCTAGGTCCCATTGTTGGCTTGCTAGGCGTGCTAGGTTAAACACCTTAGGGTTTCCTTGGTAGGATTATGTTTTGTCTTGGTGAATAGGTTTGAGGCATTCTCAAAGGGTTGAGAAGAAAGCCCTCGGTTGTATTTGAAGGAAAACATATTGTCTATAAAGGATTGGTTAGAAATCCTTGGTGTGGAGTCAAGGTAGTGGAGTAGGCGGTTGGCCGAACCAGTATAATCTTTCGACTTTGCATTGCCTTGTTTTTATTGCTTATAATTGCCTTTCATACTCGCTATCACTTATCCTTTAGTCGTATTTAATTTGGGTTGAAGTTGGAATTGATTTAAAAGAAATTGAATTGAAGTTAAAATTTACCCAACACTATTCAACTCTCCCCCCTTCTAGTGTGGGATTTGAACAACACACTCTGTATGGGGTGTTCAGTAGCGCTGTTCATTGGGTCAACCCTACCCAATAAACCTAAGAACCCGACCCGACCTGACCTCTTTGGGTTGGGTCCACTCGGGTAATCAGGTTAGGTCGGGTACAATTTGACTAAACCGAGCTATAATCGGGTCGGGTCTCGGGTTTTAGAATTTGAAACCCGATGACCCGAGATCTGATCAGGTGACCCGATTATTTATATTTTTTTTAATTATTTTTAAAATATATATATTAAAAAAATATTTATTTTAAATTATTTTAAAAAAAAATTTAAAAATTATTGTTTAAAAATTATTTTTTTACCTAAACGGGTAAACCCGACTACCCAACCCGAACTAGGTCGGGTTGGGTCGGGTTGGGTTTGAGAGGTAAAAAAATTTCAACCCCACCCGTGAACACCACTCGGGATGGCTACAAGAATAGACACGCCCCCCTAAAAGCTCTCTCCCGGAATTCAAAATTTCGGAGTTTGCCTCCAAAAATAATTTATATTTTTTTGGCTTCATAATTAAATCCAATTAAATATAAACTTTAATTTAACTCCATAAATTAAGAGCCTATAAACAATAATGACAATTATCTAAATAAACCAATCCCCTAAACAATAGGAAAGAGGTTTATCTAAATAATTCGATACCCTATTAATTTTTTGATTTATCTCCATAAATCAAATTCTTATTAATTAGGATTTATCCAAATAAATTAATTCCCAATTAACTGGTTAGGCTCATTGCTAGAAACTAATTTTCCTACCATGTATATTTGATTTAAAATTAAATTATAATTAATTCATAATTAAATACATTTCTGATCAAGTAGTTAATTAAATATTTAATTCATAATTAAATTTAATCAACTACATAAAATATTATTATGTACCAATCCCTACAATTTAGGGATGCCCTACAATTTAGGGTTGCCGATGAACTCCTTCCTCGCGCATTCGTTCCTATAGGAAACATCTTTTAGACTTGAGATCCGTGATCGAGTTGCAGCTTGTCCATGCTAGTAGACATATAGGACCGCATTCAGACTTATCTCATAAGGTCCGTTACGAGGATAGCCTGTTGTGTGTGACCCATTGGGCCCCACACTAAGCTAGCAGTTAGTTATGCATAATGAAGAGTCGGATCCGATAGAACGACTTCTTTTTGAATCATACGCGCCACCACTAAACCACTTTAGTGTAGTTGTGAGAGACTCCACTCACAAGTCAAGATTGACGTCTAGTAATATGTCATGACTACCCGGATAGTGTGAGGCTCGATCTAAAGGGATTAGTTACCATGCAACAAAGTCCCTCAGTTACAATGTCTCGAATATAGTTGTGGTATGGAAGAAGTGTCAAACCCTAATATCGATTCATATGTATTCTACCTACCAAGTCGTCGTCTCAATAATGATATGTCAAAGAACCTTTTTCGACATTCATATCTACTCTAGCTAGAGATTCGTCAGTCGACACTTACAGGGACACATAAGACATTATCTTATCTCACTAGGAGTAACCGATTCCATATTGGTTGCTCACATTACACTGAAGGCCATGTGAGCATAAGTCCAAAGCAATGGGTCGACACTCACAAGGTAACCATGAAAACCTCAAGTCCAAGGACCGCTTGCACCTACTATCACCCGAGGAATATCCTATCGACACTCATGTAAGGATTCCATTTTGTGTTCCTCATGTTGGTTCGTTCAGTGAACTCGTTCCCTAATGAGCACCTGCACTTGTACATTAATGACGGCTCATAGGTAATTCGTATAGGGCATATACCAAGTGCACTAGTCTATCTGAAATCGTCGATCCCCTAATTGGTGATGTTACGACTAGGAACATTTAGAACATGGACATTTGGATTCCAAGTCTCACTATCATAATCTCATCATGGCCTTAAAATCATTTGCCTGAGTTCATGGGGTTCATCACAGTCTTTAAAAAAAAAGATGCAGCATATGATGTAAAAGTTGTCTCATTAAGTTGATTACCCTTGAATAGACCATAAACATATCGACATGTGATTGGTTCAAGGGCACTATTCCTTTCAACTATTGTAGTGCAGGTCGATCCGGCCATTTCTTATGGAAGAAAAGCTCGTTGAGATCCTAGATAGGCGGATAAGGAAACTGAGGTCCAAGGTGGTTCCCTTGGTGAATGTTCGTTGGGAGCACCATTCGGGGTAGGAGGCCACTTAGGAGGTCAAGTGGGACCTGAGAGAAAACTACTCATATCTATTTGATACAGAGGTGAGTTTCTTTTTCCCACCTCAAAACTCAAGTTCATATTATAGATTCATTTGTTAGTCTGCCACGGTTAACTAACAAATGTCCAATCAAATGGTTGTAGTTCTTTGAGAAACAATCCCTGCATTTGTCATTTTTTCAATAGAAATCTTTTGAACAGACACATTTTATTTGTTCCTTGATATTTAGAAATCTCTTTTCCCACTGTCATACTAAAATCCTCAATTATCTTTTAATTTCACAAGCTAACCTATAGACATTATCTTATAAAATGGAAGGGTCAATTATAAGATGGGTCAATTCCTGTAGCTAGGCTTATATATAGTATTGGCCTTTATATGCCCTGGCCTCCATCTAAGTAGCCAACTCAAATTTAGCTTTTGAATTTCATACTGAGCTAATTACTAAAAGTGGCACTCCAAACAGGAACAATTTTCAAGTTGTTGAATTCTAAAATACTAATGTTGCCAAATATTGTTAGAGTGTCCTGCATGCTAAACATGCATCTTTTGTACTATAGTTCTGCTACTAATTTTGTATGCAAAAAGCTAATTTCAAATGCCTATTTAAAAAATTCCATAGTCTTCATTATGCACTTGACATTGATGGCCTTTAAAGATCATTCCTAATCCAATACAAACTTGAAGTTTGGGTCTAGTTTTTGTATCTTTTTGTTTATGAAGATGGGCAAGGTGGCAAAAACCAATAAAGCAAAGTTTGTGGTGGATATTTCAAAGCTTGGGGAGCATGATCCGCTCTTGCACAATGTAATGCCCTTAACCATGTAGTAGAAATTTTCTTTGACAATCTCCAAGGAGATTATAGTTTATATTCTTGTGCAATAACATACTGTCAACATTTGCAGACTACCTTGTATTAATTTCCATCAGAGATTCTCTGGTGGGCATTCTGTTTAAAATTGTCATTTTGATAATCATTGTCATAATTTGTTGTGAAAGACAGACTCAACTTACCTTGCATAAGTATTTAACGCATAATGATCCCATTCCAGTTGATACTAGTAGTGTATGGTTCACCATTCAATCATTTTTTTTATTTGTTAGAGAAAACATGTTTTCACAATTACACGCCTCGTTGTGAGCACGTGATAAAGATCAATTGCATAAATATTTTATGTATAAAATTGAATTTGAGCATTAAAAATATGCAAGGGTATTTTGTACAGGAGAGGCTTGCATGATTATTTGAGGGTATAAAGGGAATTTGAGCATTAAAAATAGGCTTGCATGCTTATGTGTTGAAGCATTAGACATGTATTTTATACTTGGTTAACATATCTATTGTTGGTTGTTATATGAAGCACAGGAGAGTGGATATGCATGTTGATAATTGTTCTGATGAGTTATGCTTTTACCTTTATATGTTTGTTTATATACTGAATTGATTATTGATGGATATGGTGGTTTGAGGACTAACCCGCTCACTAAGTCCCAGTTGGACTTACCCTCTATTATGTTGTCTTGTTCAGCACCTGAGCGTGGTTAGAGAGGTACTGGGGTGCAATAGCATAGCTGGTGGCAGCGGGGATAGCGAATCTCATGACATGTCGTGGTCGGGGTGGATACCCGAGTCTTAGATTCATAATTTTTCTTTTATTTGTTTATTTGAGTCATATGGACTTGAGGTAGATTTTATTTCCATATTTTTATGTTGAGGAGTTTAATCATGTTTTAAAATACTTTATTCTTTAACATTTTGAGCATTTGAATTTTTAACTATTTGTTTCGTGAATTTATAGATATCTTGTTTATGTTTTTAGCAGACAAATGGTTCTATAAAATGTTAAGTCTTATAATTGCATATGTGGTTTGGTTGGGTTAGGCTTCGGGGTACTTGTGATACTATGGCTGGTCATGCCGGGTTTGGGGTGTGACGATACGCCTCGATCCATTCCGAGCAATATCCTAGTGAGATTACCGGGCGGCGTAATAACCCCCACCTGCAATAAATACGGACACGACATGCCTCAAGTAACCTAAGTTCCAATTTCATTACCTCCACCTCGAATACTTTCTGACTTAAGCATCAGAATTTCTTTTGCAGGACCCCCCCGACAAGAGTTGGACCTGACTAGGAGAGACACCGAACCGAACCGGACTACTCCGATCATCAAGCAGGAGCATCCGCCTTAAGTTGAACTGACTAAACTAGCCCACAAGCTCAAACAAGTCGCACCATAAACGATTCTCGGACCCTACTCGATCCCAAAGTCCAAAATCTTCCTAAATTAAGTCAAATTCTTCACGCATATGGGCCATACCTTCGACCGTGCCCTCCAGTGATTTACTCGGCCCGCTCCGACATGCACCCCGATTTTCCCACTGAAATCAAAATTAAATAAAACTTAGCACGCGCGTTACAATATTATGTTTGTAGGGATTTACGAAATTTACACATTTTCTTCTTCACTTTGAAAGCATTTATTTTAAGTGTTATTTGATGAAAAACTTGTGCTTGAGTTTGTCCCATTGTCATAAATATACTATCTCTCACTGGGTCTGTGTTACTCACTCTTTTACTCTTCTTGTTTCAAATACCAGTCTTGATATGTGTGCATGTCCTCCAGCCCAGCAGACACTTAGATCATTTTAGGTAGCCCATCACACGTTCGTATGGGCCTTTTTGATGTGTACCTATGCTTTTGATGTATTTTTATACCTAGTTATGTAAACCATGTTGGGTGAAATGGCCACACTAGAGGGGGGATGAATAGTGTGTTTACTAATCTTTTCGTCTAATTCTGGTTTTAATCGTTTAGTCAATTACTTAGGCAATTAACAAATTGAATAACAAGCGGAAGCAAAGTAAATATGATAATTAATCAAATGGAAGAGGAAGCAATGCAAACACATTGATTTATAGTGGTTCGGCCCCAATGCCTACTCCACTACCTAAGCACTCCGCTTAGGATTTTCAAACTAAGTTTACTAGATTATCTTGATTCCTTTACAATGAGGACATTTTCACCGGAGAATCTCCGCTCTCACACCGAAGGCACTTCCACACCCGGAAGTTTCTGCCTTCCTACCAAGAGCACTCTCCCACCTCAATCCTAAGGACTACAAGAACTAATCCTACCAAACTATGTTTACACCGGTGGATCTAAGCCTTAACACCAAGGCAACCACCAACTCAATCAAACCTAGCAACCTAGGTTTACACAAGTTAAATTACAATGAAATAAACAATAAAATTCAATAACAATTGGAGCAATAAATCAAACAATAAGTACTTAGCTCCAAGGCACTCCCTAGTCCTCTTGATGCCTTGAGATGATGAATCGGTAAATCTTGAAGGCTAAATCAAGGATGTATCTTGGAAACGAGGTTATCAAAAGGATGGCTCAAGAAAAGCTTTAGAACGATCAAGAATTGGCTCAAAAGTGTTCATGAAGGATGGAGAGGAGTATTTATAACCCCTCAATGAAACGGCAGCTCAATGGGCGGAAAACTAGTCGTTTCCATCATTCGGTCGCTTGCCAATCGATCGTCGGTCGACCGATCGATCGACCGCCCACGATCGTTGCTTTAATTACTCTATTCAATCGACCGACAGATCGACCGAATGAGTCGTAAGTTGAGCGATCCGCAATCCGATCGATCGATCGATCGATTGACGCAACTTCTGCCCATTTTTGACATACTTCGGTCGACCGACTAGTCGACCAAATTGCCTACTGCCAGTTTTTGGCATCATTCTGTGGACCGACCGCTCGACCGAACCTGGACTGGACTGGGCAAGTTAATAAATTTAAAACATTAATGTTATATAAGGATTACCCGCCATTTGGATTCAATAAAAATATCTAAGAAATCAAAATCTAGTTTTTGGGGTCTAGTTCAAATTTTCAGAAAACAGAACTTTTCTAATTTTTCGGGTCAAATAAGGGTAGGCTAAAGGCTTCCAAAAATTCCTAAAAAATACCTCGTTATCTAATTTTAACCCAAGGAACTATTACCGCCATTTTTTATGACAAGAAACTATCTAGGTCATATAGCCCACCAAGGAGCTCCCTAGGCTTAGTGAATTCAGGGTGGTTATTGGGTTTTCATATTTTGGGTTTCGGATTCGGTTTTAGGGATCTTTGCATCATAAAGAGGATTTACAACATATCTAGACACCCTAAACCTAAACTCTAACTTTCTGAATAATCCGAGCGCGACGACCAACGTCTTTCTGATTTCTTGATTTCTTCGATATTTCTGACCGAGGACGTCGTGCGCTAACCGATATGGAACCTGAAAGATATCTCAATGAAACATTAGTTCCATGTTTGTTATCATCAAAATCGAGATTAAGACCAACGTTAAAAACCTTATTCGTGGGTGCTGAGAACGCTTTGGGTATTCACACTAGATTTGTTTTGTGTGTAGGAATGTCATAGTCACAATGTCAAGAATTGGAAAAACTAGGCACTATTAGTTACGACCAAGGGCGACCGAGCCAATTTCGATCGAACTTCATCTAAACTAATGTTAATAGTTTTCGACAGCTTTTTAGCTGAAATGTGATCGACGATTAGTTCACTGAACTTCATTGGAACTCCCAATGTCTCTATTTTCAACCATTAAGCTCCATGCCCCTCCTTCAATGTTCGACCAATGCTCTTATATATACAATCATGAATACCTTCCAAAAGAGCTCTAGAATCCTTTAAGACTAACCTAAGAAAATAGCAACCTTGAGAAACTTCATTATTTGTCGATAAGTAAACAAGAGAGCTAATAAAGAGATTAAATATGTAAAAGTAAAAACCTTTTTAAGTATAATTAGGAATGATATAACAAACTACCTAGCTGCAAGCCTATAACAAGGTGCCAACTCACATTTGTTCACAAGCCAAAATATTGATTGGTTAAAAAATTTCAAGCTAGTGACAAAATTAGTATATATATGTGTCGATAAAATTCACTAGGACAAATTAAATTAATCACCAACATGGCGTGTTCCATCTCTTCAACTCCTTTGATCCCCTCAAAGCTTCACTTCTACATTGCTCTAATTGCTTTCATCTTCTTCTTACCATTAATCTTATGTATAGAGGCTAAGAGCGACTATGGATACTCTGCCGTTGTCAGTTTTGGTGACTCTCTCACGGACACTGGAAACATATTCTCCATGTATGGTCGAGAGAGACCAATGCCTCTTCCATTGGGTCAAACCTATTTCCATCATCCCAGCGGTCGCGCCTCTGATGGAAGACTTGTTATCGATTTCATTGGTCTCTCTTACATCACCTCACATATAATTTTCTCTTTATATGTTATATAATTAAGCATATTGTATAAATTTGAAATTTGGTTTGCATGCATGAACTAATGCATTTGTATCATATATAGCACAAGAGCTAGAGCTGGCGCTTGTGCCACCATACTATCCAAGCAGAAATAGCTGTGAGAGCTTTGAACATGGTGTTAACTTTGCACTAGGGGGAGCTAGGGCACTCAACACTGACTTCTATAGGCGTATGGGCTATAATGATTCGCTTGAGTTGGACTCCTTGAGAGAAGAGCTTCAATGGTTCCATGAATTCTCACACTCGTGTTTGTTGACAAATTGTATGTTTCATGCTCCCTATTAGTTAACTTCCTTCTATTATCCCTACAAAAGAATCAATGTTCAATTAAACCTATTTAACCATTTCATTATATATGTAAATTTGACAGATACTCATGTTAACATCTCAAGCAACACAACACTATTCCTACTTGGCGAGTTGGGGGTGAATGACTATAGTTACCTACACCTTCTATTAGGTGGCCAAAAAGATATAGATCTTCTACGACCTTATGTCCCCTTAGTTGTGGATACAATTGGATCGGCAGTGAATGTATATACATTATTACTCCACCAATTTATATATTTATATATGATGTTAAATAAATATATTAATACTCCTTACATTTTATTCTTGCATAGGATTTAATCCAATATGGGGCAAAGACAATAATGGTTACAGGAATTTTCCCATTGGGATGTACGCCTTTATATAACACACACTTTTATCCCGAAGGTAGAGATGCAATACCTACTCCTATAACTGACTTCAAAGCGGTGAATGATTTTGTGAGGCATCAAAATGTGCTTAAAGAAGAAAAGTCTTATGAGATCGACCCTATAACGGGTTGCAACAACAAGGTAAATGATTTTGTGAAACATCATAATTTCGTACTATTGCGAAATCTTCATGAGCTTCGCATTGCTCATCCTCAAGCCAAGATTTTGTTTGCTGATTACTACGAGCCTCTCATGGATGTATATGCAAATCCCAAACAATTTGGTGAGTTGAATTCTTATATGTATTACAAGTTAATGCTAAATAATAATCCCTTGCACCTAGTTCTATACATAGTTTTTCAATAAAGTCTTTAGTTTGGTTCTTTAATTAATTAAATTATTTGTGAGATGAATTCGTGTAGGTTTTAACTCAACTTTGGTTCAATGTTGTGGAGACGGTGGGCTATATAACTACAATTCCAAAGTCGATTGTGGTCAGCAAACAGCTAAACTGTGCAGCGATCCATCAAGCTATGTGAGTTGGGATGGGTTGCACTTCACTGAGGCAGCTCATAGTATTATCGCTAAACATGTTTTAAAACAATTAATCTAGTTTTTATGTTATGTAAAGGTAGATGTATATATTAGATGTTTTTAAAATTTATTATCCTTTATAGATAATTTGTTAACTTCTCCTGTTGTGTAAATATGATATGGCTTGTAATTTTTTAGTTAGTTTGTTTATCCCTGTAAATTACACATTGTATTCTACTCACAATTTATTTGTGAATGCAAATGTTGTAAGCTGTTCGATAGGTGAATATGATGAAAAATGCTCTAAGTTGCAAATAAATTAGTACATTACCAATGAAATGCACGCTTTTTATATATTTTAATCATATCAAGATTGGTAAAATAATTAGAAGTATAATTACCAGTATACCTATTTATTAAATGGCCAACAAACTTTTATAAAATTCTAGATATCTCCAATAATAAATTTGAGGCTATCATATATTGTAATACAAAAAAATATCAGCTCAAGTCAAACTATAATAATACATTGGACTGGACTCGAACTGATGGGCCCGGTCGGATTAGACCCAGCAGTGTCCCACCATTCATTCTGAACCAAACCATGTGGTCCCACCCAGGGGCCTCCGCCCAAGCAATGCCTTTGAGCCAGACTGAAGCTAAGTTAGGCGGCTCCATACAGGGAACCCACCTGGTAAAACTTGAACACCTACGTCCCCCCTTAACACGAGGGACACACCATCATAAACACATCAAGTCCATGATTGGCCTCGACCCATAATGGGCAACAATCAAACAAGATTACTGGGCAGCATGATCACCTCCACCTACAATATATATAAATGTAGCATACTCAGTTAACCCTAAGTTCCAATTTCCATAACCTCCCTGCTGGTGTTGAACCAGACATGGAGATACACCACAGAGGATCGGAACACCCCGACTCTTAGGCAGGAACATTGTAGTGGTTCGGCCTGCTGGGTGAAATGGCACATTAGAGGGGGGTTGAATAGTGTGTTTACTAATTCTTATTGTCTTATTCTGGTTTTAATTGTTTCTTTGGTTACTTAGGAAAATTACAAGTTAAGTGACTAAAGCAATAAAGACAAACAAAATACCAATGCAAACACAAGATTTATAGTGATTTAGCCCCAATGCCTACTCCACTACCTAAGCACCCCGCTTAGGATTTACAAACTAAGTTTTACTAGATTGATGATGTTTCCCTTACATAGAGGACTTTGACTCGAAGAGTCTCACTCTCGACCTAAAGCACTTCCACACTCGGAAGTCTCCGCCTTCTTACCGAGAGCACTCTTCCACCTCAACCTAAGGGACAACTCAACTAATCCTAGCAAACTACGTTTACACCGTTGGATTTTGGGGCTTTGCCGCTTGCTTCGTGGTGAAACTAGAGGAGCCGCCGCCCCTTTCTTCCTTGATCTCGAGATATTGTTAGCCTAAGGTTTTCAACATTGGTCTTAACCTCGATTTTGATGATAACAAACATGGAACTAATTATTTCATGGAGAGTTATTTTTAGGTTCCATATTACTTAGCGCACGATGTCCTCGATCGAAACAATCGAAGAAATTAGAGAAATCGGCAAGAACACTCATCGGCGCTCGAATTCTTCTGGAAGATAGAGTTTAGGTTTAGGGTGTCTAGAATGTGTTGTAAATCCTCAAGATGATGCAAAGAAACCCCAAAACCAAAGCCGAACACAAGAAACACGAAAACCCGGAAAATTAGAAAAGGCCCTGAAATTCACTAAGCCTAGGAAACTCCTTGGAGGGCTATATGACCTAGACATTTTCTTGGCACTAAAAATCCCGGTACTTGTTCCTTAGGTAAAAACTAGATAATGAGATATTTTTAAAGACTTTTTGGAAGCCTTTAGCCTACCCATATTTGACCCAAAATATTATAAAATTTTCTTTTTTCGAAAATTTGTACTAGACTCCAAAAGTTAGATTTTGATTCTTAAGGATTTTTGTTTTTTACATATTTTTATTGAATCCAAATGGGGGGTAATCGTTATATACAATTTATGTTTTAAAATTATTAAGAGGACTTAGCGAAGATGGAACTTAGAAACGAACAAATAAGCAGAAAAAATAACAAAATTGTCTTGATTTTTCTAGTTGCGGTCGACTGAATGATGCCCAGAATGGGCAAAATGCCTTCGATCGCTCGGTCGGTCGACCGACGATCGGCCGACAAGCGATCGGGGGTCGCCAATGGGCAGTGAAACGCCCGTTGATGAGCCGTGGTGTTTGGGGGTTATAAATACACATCCCAAACTCATTCCTTTGTAGTTGTTGGTGCTTCTAAGCCTCAAAGAGTCACTCCTTGCATATCTACAAGCTTTCATTGAGTCATCCTTGCAAGAACCCTTGTTTTGATCTCCACTCCTTGATTTTGCCTTCAAGCTTCACTGATTCATCATCTTGAGGCATCAAGAGGACTAGGGAGTTTCTTTTGGAGCTAAGTATTTGTTGTTTGATTTATCAAGAGGACTAGAGAATAGCTGATAGCATGATTCCTCTCTTGTGAACCAAAATATCTATATCTCTATATTTCTATTCCTACCCCTGGGATATATATATCCCGCTCTATTCAAAATTAAATCTCAATATATCCAACTTTTTAAAAAATTTGATGCACAACATAAATGACATATATTCCTCAGATTCAACTAAACAAACATGCACTTAGAGCTAAAACATGAATTGAAATCAAGTTTTTATTAAAAACAAATTTAGGTAAGTATACTTTATTTTGAGATCATTATTATATAATTCTTTTCGCTCCTATAATTCAATAATACATAATATTAGCTTATATTGATATCTTATTTTAAAGTTTACATTCAACAAGAAAGGAAATTTATTTACCTCCATTGTTTTCCCACCTAGCTATAGAATTTGCAAAGCTTCTAAATTAAGGAAACTAGCTGGGTTACTTATTGTTTAGTTATATAACATTCCACAAATTCAACTTTTTAATATTAAAATTGACTAATTAGATAGAAATATAGCATCATTATCCATCATGTAAAAAATAAAACATTTTATTTTATTTATTAATAATTTCTAAATACGAAAAGGTGATAACTAAGTAAGAGTCTAATTTCCAAAATAGAAGAGGTGATTATTATAGTGGGACGAGAATATAATTTACCCTAGTATATAATTATTATAATTACAAAACTGCTAGACCCAACTGATTAAACCATTACTTTTTATTCTCGTAAGTTAATCCGTTAAGGTGAGTTAGATGAAACCATCTAGAGAGAGCATTTAAATTAGAATTTTGATATTCATGATGGATTAATTATGCAATTTATCTTCGTAGAAATTATTATCAAACTCGCTAGTTAACTTGTAAACTCAACCGAGTTTACAATCCCAAGGTTCAAAATCGAGCTCACTTGCACCCAAACTTATTTTTGGGTGAACTCGAATGAACTCGGTCAAACTCGATCAAAATTGCGAGTTCATGACCGAGTTCACGAGTCCATTGTTGCAGCCAAATCAGGCTTGGCTTCAACCGAAGATAGCCCAAATCACACAGTCAAATCATTCAAATCGCATGGTCAAACATTTTTATTTTCTTATTTCCTCTGACGGTCAAACAACCCAACTCAAATCAAAAGTCCCCTGTTGTCCTATCCTTCTCGACATCATCTCTTCCCATTTCTCACAGTCACCGACGGCTCCCCTTAGACCTCCATCTCCAGCTTCTCATGGCCTTCTCCTCTTCATCTACGTATTCTCGAGTCTCGGCTCTCGATCGCCTTCTTCTTCAGCTGCACTCATCGGCGGCTGCAGCTCCCCTGGTTAGAGCTTCCACCCTTCCAAACTTGGATGCAAGAAAAATGCAAGTTTTCTCCTTCATTTGATGTGAAGCAATTTTTTTTTCTTCATGTATTGAATTGTTGATGAGTAACAATCAAATAGTTTTGAATTGATGATGGGTCAATTTAGAGGGGCATATGGGTCATTAGCGGACGAGGGAATAAAATCCAAGATCATGAGCCGTGCGGCTCATCTTGGAGCCGCATGCAACCCGAGCAACAGAGAGGGAGGAGGAGATCTTGGTCGGCGTCGGAGATCGTGTCATCGTCCGAAGGTTCGAGATCGCCAACGACCATCCCTTCTTCTTCCTTAAGCAAGGTGAGTGGTTGTTTTCCCCTTGTGGATTGGGGGAGGCATGTGGCCGAACCCCTAGGACTGTTCGGAGAAGTTTTACTCGCGAGTTTTCATCGTTTCTTGGTAGATTGATCTTGTATCGCTATTTTAATTATTGTTCTGTCGGATCTACCGCAATCTTCTTCGGATCTTGAGGTTTTAGAGGCTGTCGAGTAGTCGGTAAAGGGGAAAGGTCATGCCAAAAATCTCCCTAATTCCCTCGACGGAAGTAAACCCCTTTTTGATCAATTTTGAACCTAAGTCGAGTGGATATTATAGTTTAATTGCTGAAATTGATGATTGAATTCCCTCTTAAAGCTTTGTAGGCTCAGCCAAACAAAAAGGGACCTCTTGCCCTTGGTTCGGCCGAGCAAGGGTTGGGTGAATTGATCAATGGCTTGGTTAGGGTAGGTTAGAAACAAGGTACTAAAGTTTGGGGCTGGATTTTCTCTTTGTCCCCACCCTTGGAGTTCGGCCGAGCAAGGATCGCCTTGCTCAACTCTAGGCCGAGAGGATACAGGGAATGGTGGCCTCGAGAATCTAGTCATCTTCGTTAGGAAATACCCGAAGCAATAAGAAACAAGGGTTGCCTATATTGACAAGTAGAATCAAGATAATATTTAGGTAAGAGACTAATTAAGGAAGACTACAAGTTGGTGCATGCATTTAGTGGTATTGTAGGGTGGTAATCTTACTTAATCTTCCCTATTTAAATTCAAAAATTTGGTTATGTTTTTACCATGCTAAACAAATTCTTTCCTTGCTTAAAGTTATTATTTAATGCAGGATTTAAATTCCTTATTGTTGAATCATGTGGTTATGCATAGTAGGTGATGCGAAGTAAGTTATTTAATTATAAATTATATGCTGTGAAATATTATTACCATGTCTATGACATGTAGTTTTTCATTAGCCAAGTTATCATGTGACATTAGATGATATGCATGAAATTATAAAGTGTATGTTAGTGATGGAAACTAAAAAGTAGACGAGTTAGATCTCACACCTAAGAAACATTTTGCGAACGACAGTGTACGCATGATATAGGCGAAATTAAAAGGCTGAGAATGTGCGAACGCTCGGGACTTTAAATAAGAAATCTATAGGACACCTTGTTTGTCTGATGTGATTGTGGTGGTATGCTGAGAAGCATGGGTAGTCGGAACGACTAATGCTAGACTCGGCCAGTGATTGGGTCTTGAGATTACACCAGCGGGCCCGCTAGGTGTTAGACCATAGTTGGGTGGGACTAGCTATCCCTACCCTAGTCAGTGCCCGGAAACTAGAAGACCATCCTAGTCGACGGCCCAGAGTTTGCTTGGATTCACTTATGTGCTATGTGGCCCGAAGGGCTAGTATGTTACTATATGTGTGTGGTAGGGCTGGTTATAGCCGAATCTCAAGACCATGAGTAGGCCCTAGGGGCCGGGTGCCAAGTGGCGTAGTTAGGCTGTTATGGCTGCTTACATGAATGTATGGCCTATACAGGACGATCTCTAGGGTCAGTTGTCATAATAGAAGCAACTTATATCCCTAACTTTATATTTTGCTACCATATATATATATGTGTGTGTGTGTGTGTGTGATTATTGTGGATTTATGTGATGGTTCGGAAGAACCGCTCATTGAATCCCATGTGGACTCACGGTTTATTTCCTTATTTTGCAGAGCCTAATCAGTGAGATGAGGCTTGGAGTCATGGTGCAGCTGGAGGCTAAGCGATGGCGTTGATCTCGTAGCAGCGTCCACTAGTTATAGTCTAGAGGTCTAGGGTAGTTGTTTCTTTTAATACACTGAGATTGTCTATTCGAAAACATGTACTTGGTTTTAAACTTGAGTTGTTTCCTATGATGATTGATGTTTCAGAACTTTTCATGTTTTAAAGTAAAATTGTGAACCTTCTTTAAAGAGTTGAATAAAGATGCATCGTTGTTTTCATTATGTGTTTCTGTTTCTGTTGGTCAGTGTACGTAGTAAGCTTCAGGGTAGGACATGGGCCCTGGCCGGTCACACGACCCTAAGTTGGGGTGCGACACTTCTCTTGTATGTAACACGATAAAACCTAATCGGTCCATGGGTAGGTAACTTTTTACCGATCACATCACTATGTGACTTCCATATGTTTTTGCCTTTAGGGCAACCAGGGCCTTGTGGTTTCAAATCAAACCAAGGAGCCCTAGTTGAGTCGGACCCATCGTTCGTATGCCCTAGAGAGAAAAAAACTACCCTTGAGTGTGGCTCAACAAGGTAAGTCATGTTCAAGCCTATAATAGATACACAAAAGGAATATGTGCCATATGAGGTGCAACTTGTCTATTAGTACAAAATGCCTTGTGTGTTCACAACAAACCCGTTGTGACAATAGACACACTTGTCCCTCACAACGATGGAAGGTGTGACCGATATTCTTAATATCTTAGCCATTCAGACTCAATTTTATTGCAGGGTTTCTTCATGCAATTTTAATTATCTAAGCTATCAACAATTGAAGCAAAATCAATAAATAAAAGCATAAAGTAAATAAGGATGATTATGGATGTTCTAAGGGTTCCACCCGAGCTACCGGGCAAACCAAGGCTATCATCCTAGGGTTTTTAGGGAGCTCCGTCTCGCGAAGGCGCTGCCCAAAACCACCTTGTAGGTTGTCGGTTCCATCAGTGCCATACCATGTTAAGTATACGTCAAAATGTATACAACTCGTACCATGGGCCCATGGGGATCGCACAAAGTGATTTTATATGAATGGGCAAGAATAAAATGTTAGTTTACATACACATGAATACATATTTACAAACATGTAGGGAACCTTCCGTCATGGTTCGATGTTGCACGGGGCATCGGAAAATTCCCTAACATCCTCCCCCACTTCAAGCTTCGACGTCCACGTCGAACTCGCCTCGGCCACACCGCCTTTGGCTGCAATTGCTGATGTGGATTCTTCATAAGTTGTCGAAGGGAACACCACCTGAGTACGACACGCCACAGTGGGTCTGTAACATGTCGAGTTTCGTCATGAAGTTCACCACCAGGAAATGACTACTTGGACCGTCCTTGAGTTTCATCATGTCCTGTTGTTGCGAGAAAGGGTTATGATACTCCCAAACTCGTTGCTGGGCAATGAAGTCCCAGACTTGTGGAGCAAACGAGTGCCGTTGAGCAATGCTCGCTTGAAGCGGCACCAGCGCCGTTGGGCAACGCTTGGTTGAATGGACACTGAGAAATAGCTACTGTATTCACGAAGTCTCAGTGTTGCTGGGCTATGAGGGTCCCAGATTTTGTGGGGCGCACGAGCGCCGTTGAGCAACGCTCGCGTGAAGGAACCTGAGAAGTGGTTACTCAATTCACCAAGTCTCGTTCTTGCTAGGCAATGAAGAGTCCCAGACTTTGTGGGGCACACGAGCACCGTTGAGTAACGCTCGCGTGAAGGAACCCTGGAAATGGTTACTCAATTCACCAAGTCCCATTTTTGCTGGGCAATGAAAAGTCTTAGACTTGTGGGGCACACGAGCCATTGGGCAACGCTAGTGTGAGGGAACCCGAGAAATGGTTACTCGATTCACCAAGTCTCATTTTTGCTAGACAATGAAAAGTCCTAGACTTGTGGAGCACACGAGCATCGTTCAGCAACGCTCGCGTGAGGGAACGCGGGAAATGGTTACTCGATTCACCAAGTCCCATTTTTGCTGGGCAATGAAATGTCCCAAACTTGTGGAGCACACGAGCGTCGTTGAGCAACTCTCGCGTGAGGGAACCCGGGAAATGGTTACTCCATTCGCCAAGTCCCGTTCTTGCTGGGCAATGAAGAGTCCCAGACTTATGGAGCACACGAGCGTCGTTGAGCAATGCTCGCATGAGGGAACCCGGGAAATGGTTACTCCATTCGCCAAGTCTCGTTCTTGCCTCCCCGAACACAACAGTCGGAAGGTCCTCGACTGGGTTCACTGCATCGGCAACTCGAGCACTATAGATGGAATGTGCGTCGGCTATGTTTGCATCGAGAGCTTTCTCAGTTGGAGGCTCACAAACCTGGCTCTGATACCAACTATCACGGGCCAATTGTTTTGGTGCGGAAGAACTCGTGCGGCACCCTTGCATCGCATGCAAGGGATAAGCCTTGATATGAGATCCGTCTTGATTGGGCTTCCCGACTTAACATCGCGGGGCATATGTCGGACCACGTGCCAACCTCGCATTCCATGTCCACGCCTTCAAATGACCATGTCGGCCGAATGGTATTGAAGGCGTAAAGTAAAATACAACATTTACAGGACTATGGACACAAGAAAATGCAAAAACGGATGTAGGGTGAGTTCCGCAATCGCCTTGGGTGAATTCGACATGTCACATGCCTATGTGGGCCGCTCGTTTGTTTCCGCGCAAGGCAACCGCTTTCGTAAGCCAACACTCCCCTACACTATACATGGGAACTCTAACCCCCAAGTGCCACCCCCAAGGTTCCGCAAAGCACGAGGAGCATGACAAAATTTTGGCCACCCGACCTGGTGATTTTCCATGGCCACGACCATGACGAATTCACACAATGTGTTCCTCTTAGCCGTAACGCACACACCAAGTGTCGAACGACCTCAAAATGCATACAACTCGTACCATGGGCCCATGGGGATCGCACAAAGGGATTTTACATGAATGGGCAAGTATAAAATGTAAGTTTACATACACATGAATACATATTTACAAACATGTAGGGAATCTTCCGTCATGGTTCAACATTGCACGGGGCATCGGAAAATTCCCTAACAGTCCGGTATGGGTGGTACGTACTGGAATTTTAAATTTCTGGTATTCGGTACACCCTATACCGGGTACTGGGTGTACCAATGAATATCGAGCATACCACCCGGTATTTTATAATACCGCCCATATCGGGTAGTACGGTACCCGGTACTGGGCGGTACCGCCCGGTATGGTCAGCACCATATCGGTGCAAGTATGACCCAGTGCAGTATGGTCATACTGCACTGGTAAGGGTGTTGTGTGCTCTACACCGGTATGGTGCTAAGGATCTTGGCGCCTTGAGGTGCATAACGCCTCGTGACAACACTTACTTTTTGTGGAAAGTTCTAATTCGCATGAATTAACTTTCCACATATGTTTCTCGAGAAGTACCAAAGATGTGTTTTGTTGACAAGAAATTAATTGGTAGGAAGTGTAACTTCCCACCAGAAACATGTTTTGTTGAGTACTTCCTAGGAAGTATACATCAAATGACCAATATACTCTTCTTATAAATTAATATTTTAATTTGTATATATTAGTATATATAGAAAAATTAAATTTTATTTGTAAATTAATATTCTAACATATATATGTAAATATAGTATAAATTTTTCATATATAACTAATATAATATATAATTTATTATATAAGAAAAATTAATTTTTATTTGTTGTTAATATAAAAAATTACATATTTTACTCAAAAATAAATTTGTCAAGAATTCTTGGATTATCTAATATCATAATGTTGACAATATAAATTATAAATTTAGCATTAAATGTGACGATAAAATTGTCTTTTTTTATTCCAAATACAATGGAGAAAGTGCAACTTACCTAGGTCCCCCTAGGTAAGTTTGCATTTTGCATAAAGTTACACTTCCTTAGAAAGTTATACTTCTTTTTCAAAAAGTGTGTCAACCAAAAAATACAACTTCATGGGAAGTAAAACTACTTGTAGAAAATTGTATCAACCAAATGACACCTTAGTTTTCTATTTTGCCTTTTTTATTTTGCCCCTCTCCTCTTTGTTGCCTTCTGAGGCTGGCAAGTCATCTATCACCACCCTAGGTTGATTTAGACCAATTGAAATTGAAATTATTCCATTCGTATGTAACTCATCAGAAAGGTTCATGTTGAAATTGGTCCAGTCGTATGTAACTCATCAGAATGGTTCATGAGGCAACTATTGCCTTGAAAAGAACTTTTCACAACCTTGTTTAGATAACAAACAAAAAGATGTTCTTTTGTTAACTCTGGAGCAAATCAATTATACAATTCAACGGTCTTTGCCAAATAGCAGACTTATACAATAGGTTCCTACGGCTAAGGCTGCAAATCTTGTGCCTATCGCCTTCCCCGATGTCATTGTTGTCTTTTGTCAAGTATTCTACTTTTCTTCTTCTCGTGCAACCACTACTAAAAAAAATGTCTTCTGCGGTGGCTATTGCCGCCGCAGAAGAGCTTTAGCGACGGCAGCTAGCGGTCGCACATTTCCATCGCCGAAGCTATGGTCGCAAATATTGTGCGACCGCAACAGAGGCCGCCGCAATAAAAAATTATATATGAAAAATTCCGACTGCTGTGCTATGCGACCAGGTCATAGACCTTCTGCGACGGTATCTGCGGTCGCAGTACCGTTGCAAAAGTACATATTTTTTAAGAAAATAGAAAAATATTAATTCTTGTTTACAATATTTAATTAAAATGCATATCAATCAAACAAGAGATGTCAACTTGTAATATTATATACATCAAATGGATATCAAAATATTACATACATCGTATTAAAATATTATATACACCGTATCAAAATAATAATATTTACATCATATCAAAATAAAATATCAAATAAATGCATCAATGGTAAGTCACATCAGACGGCGACGGGGAGGTAGCGAGGACAGAGACTGCATTTAATTTTCCCCTGTGCCCTTCAAATCAATCGAGCCATTATCTCCAAAAGGGGCACTGTTCAATGTTCCCATGGAGGTGTTAGCACATTGCAGTGAGCACTTTCAATTCTATTCATCCCTCGTAAAATGAAACTGAGAAAAAGAATGAATCAATTTGGCTCAACTTTCTGTTGAAAATTAATTGAGCCTTTTAATTAATTCTAATTACCTGTTTCTATTGAGGCTGCATTTACTTCCCATTGTTATGTGCTTGAGTATTTAAATTTCATGCATTAATCAATTGCTAACCAGTTACCCAAGGAACAAGATGCCTTTCCATCATGTACAAAATTGTACAAAGGTGCAATTACTATGAAATAAACAGGTAAGATCTCAATATAGATCTAACCAGTGTTAGCTACTGTGAAGCAGATGGTGGGTGACACTGATGTACTTTTCGTTTCCCATCATTTAATTCAGAGGAGTTTCCTTAAACCAATAAGGTCATTGTTTTATCAAGAAAAAAATTGAACTAAAAATACAATCTTTCTAATGCTACATAAAAAATGTTATCTAATCTATGAAACAAAAAAATTTAAGGGGCTCGGCTGTGCTCTAATACACAGCTTTCTACTCTATATTCTCCTCTAATACGGTATTTTGCTCTAATACTGTTTAGGTTCATCCTTGGTCATCTAATGAGCTGTCCTCTTATATAATTTTTATTTTATGAGATTAGGTTATGAATTGTCAACTAATTTATATGAATTAGTAAATGCAGGACTAAGAAAACTTTGCATAACATCATGCTATCTTATATTAAAAACACTGAATTACAATAATAAATATGCCAGAAATTTCCATAATAAGACAAGCACTCTGTTGTGGATATCTCAATTTGAATTGCTTATATTGCAGCAATGGAGATTTGAAAATATATTTCTCTTCGCTTTCTTTTTTCACCTATTATTTTTTTAAAAATAGTTTGATTTGTTTGATTAAATCCAAGAGGTTGATGGTGCAACATATATCGAGCAAAGAAGGACTGAACATACCTTGAGGCATCCAAGCACATGAGGCATCCAAGCACAAGAGGACCAACTGAGCATGGGTGAGCAAAATTTACCGATTAATTGAACTAATCGATTAACTGACCGAACCGAAACCGAATTTTTTGAATAATTTTCGGTTCGGTTCGGTAAATTAACCGAACCAAATTGAAAAATTCAGTTAACCGAATCGAATTAACCAATTTTTTTTGGTTCGGTAAATGGTTAATAGAAATTTCTCAATTCGGTTTGATTAATCGAAAGTTCGGTTCAGTTAATTAACCGAACCGACCGATGCTCACTCTTACAACTGAGAAAGCCTGAAGCACAACAAAAAAGGACTGCAACTTCTCCAAGGACAAGAGAACAAGGCAGATCATTGAAATCAAAGAAACCCACATTGAAATCGAAAAAGTTGGAAACCCACATTGAAATAAAAAGTAGAAAAAAGAAACCCTAAATTAAAGAGAACGAGGTAGATCGAAGAAGGAAACACACTTACTCAGTGGATGGGCTGCAATAATTGAAGAACTTGTCGGTGCTGGAAAACATGATGATCGATACCTCTCAACATCGCAGAGCACAGTGAGCTCCCTTGCATTCTTCATGATCCCTGGCCGCCTCTTGGAGTAAGTGGCTCAAAGTGAGAAATAAAGCTTGTGAGGAGTGGTGGGTGGGTTTTGTGGAGCACGAGAAAGAGAAAGAGGGGAGAGGGAGAGGAGGGAACGAGCAGGCGATGAAAAAAGAGCGACCCGGAGAACGAGCGGGAGAAGGAAATAGTTGCGTGGTGGATGAAATATTAGGATTTCTAACAGGCTTGCGAGGACACTGGCCGTCGCAAATGACGATCGCAACACTGTCATAAACCCGATGCAAATAGAACATTTTGCGATGGTGACTTGTACGATCGCAATGCCGTCGCTAGTTGGCGACGACAATACACAGCGATTGCAAAACCGTCATATTTGCGACCGCTATTATGCCGTCGCAGAAAGGCCGTCACAATCGCTGATTTTCTAGTAGTGAACATCTTGCAGATGATGATTGACATGAAATACTCGGTATCAAATACCATAAAGTATAGTTCTAATGACGAAGTACCTAGCTGTCCTCGTATGCTCACCATACAACAACTTGAGGTGATCGAGGATAGCTTTGGTATCCAAATGTTCATGCTGCTTCTGCAACTAATTGGACATGGATACCAGCATTATGCATTGAACAATGGTGTTATCTTCACTCCATACTTCTTGCAGCTTCTCATAAGCCGTCCTCTTATCCTCAGTTTAATCTCCTTCCCCAAGGGGTGGCATCGATCCTGGAGCATCCAGAATGTGAGACAGATTATCCTAAATGAGGACGATCCTCAAATTTTGCATCCAATCAATGTAATTTGGTCCAGTTAATTTATTTTCATTGATGAAGCAATCTAACGATAGTAAAGGTGACATGATATGCTACAAAGAAAATAAAGACATGAACGAGCAGATATTTTACATGCATGTTTATTGAGGTCTTTTACTTAATCATGTCTCCCACTAATTTTCACGGTTCCATAATACTCTCTGATTTGGGAGCGGGAAGCCCTCGTTGGTAGACTTCCTTGGGGGGGAAACTGAACCCCACTTCTTGTAAGACCCGAAACTTTCCTAATATAAAAATTTATTTTTGGTGCAGCGCAACAGAATCAGGGATTAGTCGAGCGGAGCCACGGAATCGCCTCGAGTAAAAAAGGTATAACTCGGCTTATGAAGTTTAAATTGGTTAGATAGATATTTCCTTATTGAGCATTAGATATCCTATTGAGTCGAGTTTAAATTGTGTATACGGATCGAATCGGAGACTGAATCAAACTCGGATCGGAGCCTGAATCAAACTCGGATCGAGTCGAGTATGGGTCATTGGGGGATGAGAGAATAAAATCCCTCATCAAGAGCCGTGCGGCTCATCTTGGAGCCGAACGCAGCCCGGGCAAGAGAGAAGGAGGAGGAGATCTTGGTCGGCGCCAGAGATCATGTCGTCGTCCGAAGGTTCGAGATCGCCAACAACCATCCCTTCTTCTTCCCTAAGCAAGGTGAGTGGTTGTTTTCCCCTTGTGGATTGGGGGAGGCATGTGGCCGAACCCCTAGGACTATTCGGATAAGTTTTACTCGTGAGTTTTCATCGTTTCTTGGTAGATTAATCTTGTATCTCTATTTTAGTTGTTGTTCCATCGGATCTACCGCAGTTTTCTTCGAATCTTGAGGTTTTAGGGGTTGCTGATTATAGGGGAAAGGGGAAAGGTCATGCCGAAAATTTTCCCAATTCCCTCGATGGAAGTAAACCCCTTTTTGATCAATTTTGAACCTAAGTCGAGTGGATTGACCAATTCCCTCGATGTATAGTTTAATTGTTGAAATTGATGATTGAATTCCCTCTTTAACCTTTGTAGGCTCGGCCAAACAAAAGGGGACCTCTTGTCCATGGTTCGGCTGAGCAAGGGTTGGGTGAATTGATCAATGGCTTGGTTAGGGTAGGTTAGAAACAAGGTACTAAGGTTTGGGGCTAGATTGTCTCATTGTCCCCACCCTTGGAGTTCGGCCGAGCAAGGCTCGCCTTGCTCAGGTCTTGGCCGAGAGGATGAAGGGAATGGTGGCCTCGAGAAGCTAGTCATCTTCGTTAGGAAATACCCGAAGCAATAAGAAACAAGGGTTGCCTATATTGACAAGTAGAATCAAGATAACATTTAGGTAAGAGACTAATTAAGGAAGACTACAAGTTGGTGCATGCATTTAGTGGTATTGTAGGGTGGTAATCTTTCTTAATCTTCCCTATTTAAGTTCAAAATTTTGGTTGTTTTTACCATGCTCAACAAATTCTTTCCTTCCTGAAAATTATTATTTAATGCAGGATTTAAATTCCTTATTGTTGAATCATGTGGTAATGCATAGTAGGTGATGTGAAGTAAGTTATTTAATTATAAATTATATGCTGTGAAATTTTGTTATTGGGTGCATTACCAAGTCTATGACATGTAGTTTTTCATTAGCCAAGTTATCATGTGACGTTAGATGATATGCATGAAATTATAATGTGTATGTTAGTGATGGAAGCTCAAAAGTAGACGAGTTAGATCTCACACCTAAGAAACATTTTGCGAACGATAGTGTATGCATGATATGACCGAAATTAAAAGGCTGAGAATGGGCGAATGCCCGGGACATTAAATAAGGAAACTATAGGACACCTTGTTTCTGTGATGTGATTGTGGTGGTCTGCTGAGAAGCATGGGTAGTTGGAATGACTAATGATAGACTCAGCTAGTGATTGGGTCTTGAGATTGCACCAGCGGGGCTGCTAGGTGTTCGGAGACTAGCAGACCAAAGTCGACGGCCCGGAGTTTGCTTGGATTCACTTATGTGCTATGTGGCCCGAACGGCCAGTATGTTACTATCTGTGTGCGGTAGGGATGGTTATAGCCGAATCGCAAGACCATGAGTATGCCCTAGGGGCCGGGTGCCATGTGGCGTAGTTAGGCTGTTATGGATGCTTACATGAATGCATGGCCTATATAGGACGACCCCTGTGGTCGATTGTCATAACAGAAGCAACTTATATCCCTAACTTTATATTTTGCTGCTATATATATATATATGATTATTAGGGATTTATCTGGTGGTACGGAAGAACCGCTCACTGAGTCCCATGTGGACTCACTGTTTATTTCCTTATTTTTTGCAGAGCCCGGTCAGTGAGATGAGGCTTTGAGTCATGGTGCAGCTGGAGGGCAGGCAGTGACGTAGATCTCGTAGCAGCGTCCAATAGTCATAGTCTAGAGGTCTAGGGCAGTTGTTTCTTTTAGTTCACTGAGATTGTTTATTCGAAAATATGTACTTGTTTTTAAACTTGAGTTGTTTCCTATGGTGATTGATGTTTCGAAACTTTTTAGGTTTTAAAGCAAAATTATGAACCTTCTTTAAAGATTTGAATAAAGCTGCAACGTTGTTTTCATTTTGTGTATCTGTTTTTGTTAGTCAGTGTATTAGTGTCTATCACACGACCCTAAGTTGGGGTGTGACAAAGTTGGTATCAGAGCTTTTGGTTAGGTCTTGACTATGACTAGGAGTTGGGTACCGTATGAGACATATGCTAGCGTGTCGACATACGATATAGTTATGCTACAAGATCTGGCAACCACGACTACACTCAGTGCACCATGCAGTTAGTAAATTTTAAAAGCTTCTATTAAAAATTTATTATATGACAGGAAAATTGTTCTTTTCTCTGTGATAGTGTAATGGAGGCTCATAATGCTGCACTGAACGGCAGCGGTAGTAACTTGACAGAACGTCGAGGCCGGGGGCGAGGCCGAGGTCGGGCCCGGGGCAGGGACAGGGAGCAGTCTGAGGACCAGGGGCAAGAGTCTGCGGTTGCTCGATTGTAGGCTCAGGTAGCTTAGCTAATGGGGGCGCTCCTTAGGGAGCAGGAACTGAGGCAACTGATGCAACAACAACAACAGCAGTAGCAGCAGACGCGATCGAAACCAATACCCATAGTTCTGGCGGTACCGGAGGTGGTCGAGGCTATAACACCAGTGGTCAGGGCTCTAAGAGCCCTAACCTTTGCAATCTTTGTCATGCTAAAACCGCCAGAATTCATTGGAACAGATCGGCAGGTGGAAATGACTGAGTTTCTGGGGGACTGTTATGAACTATGCATGGAGCTGGGTGCTCATCGGAGGCAGCGGCCCATATGGTCGGACTTTAGACAAGGAGACCGACAAAGGTCTAGCAGCACACTTGGAGGGCTCGCAGGGCAGCAGGCGGACCGCCTCACACCTGGGAGGATTTCAGGGCGGCTGTGGAGGATAAGTACTTGCCAATGAGTGTTCGCGACAAGTGAGCTCGGGACTTTGAGATGTTGCGTCAGGCTGGAGGCATGTTAGTGTCAGAGTATGAGATGGAGTTCAACCGTCTTTCCAAATATCATCCCGACCCTAGTGGCATTTGAGACCACCACAGTCAAGAGGTTCGTTGGAGGCTAAGAAGTAATTTCAGCTGCAAGGATTTGGGGGTCGACCGTGGCATTCAAAGGGGGCAATGACCGCTGCAGACCACCAGTAGAGCCGAGGATGGAATGGTAACAGGGACCGTGGGGGGCCATGGTCTGGATCAGTAAGGACGACAGTATTAGGAGGTGTTTCTTAGAAGGTTGAGATGTAGCAATGTGGCAACTGCAGTCGGAGGCACTGGGGGGCCTGTTTTGGCCGCACAGATGCTTGCTATAAATGCGGTCAGGTCGGGCACTTCAAGAAGGACTATCCGGAGAGAGTTGGCCAGAAGTCTGAGCAGTCAAAAGGAAAGACACCTATGTCAGTAGGGTCAGTGGCTCAGAGAGGGCAGATACAGAACAGGGGGCTGCAGGCTAGCCATTTAGAGAGACCGTATGCCAGGGTGTTTGCTATGAACCGTGATGGGGCAGAGACGTCTAAGACAGTGGTGACAGGTACTATTTTAGTATGTTCATCTGCTGCATATGTTCTATTTGATCCGGGTGCCACACACTTGTTTATACCTGCCAAATTTGCTACTGCGTTACCAATGGCACCTTCCTTGCTCGACGGGCCATTTGTAGTATCAACGGCTACGGACGATGCAATCATAGCCAAATCAATTTTCCAAGACTGCGAAGTGCTCATCTGCGACCATGCATTGAGGGCAGATTTGATACTCCTGCCCATGCTTGAGCTCAACGTCATTCTCCGCATGGATTGGCTGGCGAAGCACTTTACGTTGCTGGATTATAGAGCTAAGACAGTCGTGTTTAGCGAGCCCGGTTTGCTGCAGTTCACCTTTCAAGGAGAAGGAAGGTGCGAGCCGATTGGGGTCATGTCAACCCTTAAAGCTCGTAAACTACTTCAGGGCGGCTACTAGTCCTTCCTGGCCTTTGTATCCATGGCCGAGGAAGAAGGGGGGGCGACAAGGGATGTCAGTGGAACTCAGGTAGTTTGTGAGTTCCTGATGTGTTTCCTGAGGAGTTGTCGGGATTGCCGCCCAAAAGAGAGATTGATTTCTACATTGATCTGCAGCCAGGGGGTGATGCCGATCTTCAATCCGCCCTATAGGATGGCGCCGGTCGAACTCAGCGAGTTAAAGCAAGAAATGCTAGACCTGGGCTTCATCCGGCCGAGCGTGTCACCATGGGGTGCTTCGGTGCTCTTCATGAAGAAGAAGGATGGGTCTATGCGCATGTGCATCGACCATCGGTAGCTGAATAAAGTTACAATCAAGAATCGTTACCCATTGCCGAGGATAGACAATTTGGTTGACCAGCTGCATGGGGCACGATGGTTTTCTAAGATAGGCTTGAGGTTAGGATATCATCAGCTGAGAATCCAGGACTGCGATGTGCCTAAGACCACCTTCAAGACTCGCTATGGTCACTATGAGTTTCTAGTGATATCCTTTGGTCTAACCAATGCACCTGCTGGTTTCGTGGATCTGATGAACCGGGCGTTCAAGGAGTACCTAGACATTTTTGTGATCGTCTTCATTGACGACATCTTGGTATACTCCAAGAGTGAGGAGGAGCACTCAGAACACTTGAGGATGGTCCTGGAAACCCTTATAGAACACTGGTTGTTCGCTAAATTTTCCAAATGTGAATTCTGGTTAGAAAGTCTAGGGTTCCTGGGCCATGTAGTGTCCAAGGAAGGGATAAGGGTGGATCCCTCAAAGGTGGAGGCTGTGCAGAACTGGACACGGCCAACCAGCGTGTCTAAGATCCGCAGCTTTCTTGGGTTGGCCGGGTACTACCAGAAGTTTGTAGAAAACTTCTCCAAGATTGCAGCCCTTTGACTCGGTTGACTCAGAAAAAAGTCAAATTTAATTGGGACGATAAGTGTGAGGCGAGCTTTCAGAAGCTCAAGGAATGCTTGATGTCGGCACCCGTGTTGGCCATACCTTCCAGCTCAGGAGGGTTTGTAGTCTACTGTGATGCCTCTCGGGTTGGCCTAGGCTGCGTTCTGATGCAGTTTGGCAGAGTTGTAGCCTATGCGTCCCGCCAGCTAGAAGTTCATGAAAAGAACTACCCGACGCACGACCTAGATCTAGCTAGCGGCGGTAGTTTTTGTACTAAAGCTCTAGTGGCACTATCTGTATGGGGAGACTTGCGAGATATATACGGATCACAAGAGCCTCCAGTACTTGCTTAGCCAAAAGGAACTGAACCTCAGACAGAGGAGGTGGCTGGAGCTTCTAAAGGATTATGACTGCACCATTATGTACCATCCGGGGAAAGCCAATGTGATAGTAGATGCTTTAAGCAGAAAATCCATGGGAATTTAGGCTTATTTGGAAATCAAGTGAAGGCCTTTAGCTCGAGAGCTGGTGCTGTGCCTAGATGGGGGTGCAACCCTATCTGTGTCAGCTTCAGGTACCTTGGTGGCACACCTGCGGGTATAATCCACACTGGTGGATATGTTGCGTGCCGCGCAGGGAGAGGACGCCTTTTGTTCACCAACGAAGGACTTGGTGCAGAGAGGTGATGCAGAGAATGGACTCAGAGGGGGTGCTAAGGTTTAAAGACTGAATCATGGTGCTGGATAGGGCAAAGGTGCGCAGGCATGTCCTGGAGCTGGGTCATCGTTCCACTTATACGATGCATCCGAGAGCCACCAAAATGTATCGAGATTTAAGGTAGCACTACTGGTGGAAGGGCATGAAAAGAAGGGTAGCAGAGTTTGTATGCAAATGTCTGGTTTGCCAGCAGGTGAAGGTCGAACACCTGAAGCCTGCGGGGCTGCTGCAGAACCTCGAGGTGCCCGAGTGGAAGTGAGAGAAAATCACCATGGATCTAGTGACCGGGTTGCCTAAGTCAAAAGGTGGCCAAACCCCTAGGACTGTTCCGAGAAGTTTTACTCGTGAGTTTTTCATCGTTTCTTGGTAGATTGATCTTGTATCGCTATTTTAATTATTGTTCTGTCGGATCTACCGCAGTCTACTTCGGATCTTGAGGTTTTAGAGGCTGCCGAGTAGAGGGTAAAGGGGAAAGGTCATGCCAAATTCTTCCCTAATTCTCTCGATGGAAGTAAACCCCTTTTTGATCAATTTTGAACCTAAGTCGAGTGGATGTATAGTTTAATTGCTGAAATTGATGATTGAATTCCCTCTTTAAGCTTTGTAGGCTCGGGCAAACAGAAAGGGACCTCTTGTCCATGGTTCGGCCGAGCAAGGGTTGGGTGAATTGATCAATGGCTTGGTTAGGGTAGGTTAGAAACAAGGTACTAAGGTTTGGGGCTGGATTTTCTCCTTGTCCCCACCCTTGGAGTTCGGCCGAGCAAGGATCGCCTTGCTCAAGTATTGGCCGAGAGGATAAAGGGAATGGTGGCCTTGAGAATCTAGTCATCTTCATTAGGAAATACCCGAAGCAATAAGAAACAAGGGTTGCCTATATTGACAAATAGAATCAAGATAACATTTAGGTAAGAGACTAATTAAGGAAGACTACAAGTTGGTGCATGCATTTAGTGGTATTGTAGGGTGGTAATCTTTCTTAATCTTCCCTATTTAAATTCAGAAATTTGGTTATGTTTTTACCATGCTAAACAAATAATTTCCTTGCTTAAAATTATTATTTAATGTAGGATTTAAATTCCTTATTGTTGAATCATTTGGCTATGCATAGTAGGTGATGTGAAGTAAGTTATTTAATTATAAATTATGTGCTGTGAAATATTATTATTGGGTGCATTACCATGTCTATGACATGTAGTTTTTCATTAGCCAAGTTATCATGTGACGTTAGATGATATCCATGAAATTATAAAGTGTATGTTAGTGATGGAAACTCAAAAGTAGACGAGTTGGATCTCACACCTAAGAAACATTTTGCTAACGACAGTGTACGCATGATACAGCTGAAATTAAAAGGCTGAGAACGGGCGAACGCTCGGGACTTTAAATAAGGAAACTATAGGACACCTTGTTTGTGTGATGTGATTGTGGTGGTTTGCTGAGAAGCATGGGTAGTCTGAATGACTAATGCTAGACTCGGCCAGTGATTGGGTCTTGAGATTACACCAGCGGGCCCGCTAGGTGTCAGACCCCAGTTGGGTGGGACTAGCTATCCCTATCCCAGTCGGTGTCCGGAGACTAGCAGACCATCCTAGTCGATGGCCCGGAGTTTGCTTGGATTCACTTATGTGCTATGTGGCCCGAACGACCAGTATGTTACTATATGTGTGCAGTAGGGCTGGTTATAGCCGAATCTCAAGACCATGAGTAGGCCCTAGGGGCCGGGTGCCATGTGGCGTAGTTAGGCCATTATGGCTGCTTACATGAATGTATGGCCTATACAGGACGACCCCTAGGGTCGGTTGTCATAACAGAAGCAACTTATATCCCTAACTTTATATTTTGCTACCATATATATAAATATATGTGTGTGTGTGTGTGTGTTTATTGTGGATTTATGTGGTGGTTCGAAAGAACCGCTCACTAAGTCCCATGTGGACTCACGGTTTATTTCCTTGTTTTGCAGAGCTCGATCAGTGAGATGAGGCTTGGAGTCATGGTGCAGCTGGAGGGCAAGCGGTGGCGTAGATTTTGTAGCAGCGTCCACTAGTTATAGTCTAGAGGTCTAGGGTAGTTGTTTCTTTTAATACACTCAGATTGTCTATTCGTAAACATGTACTTGGTTTTAAACTTGAGTTGTTTCCTATGGTGATTGATGTTTCGGAACTTTTAATGTTTTAAAGTAAAATTGTGAACCTTCTTTAAAGATTTGAATAAAGCTGCATTGTTGTTTTCATTATGTGTTTCTGTTTTTGTTAATCAGTGTATGTAGTAGGCTTCAGGGTAGGACATGGACCCTGGCCGGTCACACGACCCTAAGTTGGGGTGTGGCACTTCTCCTACTCAGGTCTTGTATGTAACACGACAAAACCTAATCGGTTCATGGGTAGGTAACTTTTTACCGATCACATCACTATGTGACTTCCATATGTTTTTGCCTTTATGGCAACCAGGGCCTTGTGGTTGCACATCAAACCAAGGAGCCCTAGTTGAGTCGGACCCATCATTTGTATGCCCTAGAGAGATAAAAACCACCCTTGAGTATGGCTCAACAAGGTAAGTCATGTTCAAGCCGATAACAGATACACAAAAGGAATATGTGCCATATGAGGTGCAACTTGTCTATTAGCACAAAATGCCTTGTGTGTTCACAACAAACCCGTTGTGACAATAGACACACTTGTCCCTCACAACGATGGAAGGTGTGACCGTTATTCTTAATATCTAAGCCATTCAGCCTCAATTTTATTGCTGGGTTTCTTCATGCAATTTTAATTATCTAAGCTATCAACAATTGAAGCAAAATCAATAAATAAAAGCATAAAGTAAATAAGGATGATTATGGGTGTTCTAAGGGTTCCACCCGAGCCACCGGGCAAACCAAGGCTATAATCCTAGGGTTTTTTGGGAGCTCCGTCTTGCGAAGGCGCTGCCTAAAATCACTTTGTAGGTTGCCGGTTCCATCAGTGCCATCGCGGTGTTCAAGTCATCATCAACATGGCAACGAACACCTCCTCTCCGCGAGCGCACCAAAATAGGGCAGCAAGCATGGTCGTCGTGAATCTGCCCCTAAACTTATATTTTCACAAATCTAAAAGACGAAGACCCCAAACAACCATTGGGGAAAGGCTTAAGGGGAGGGAGAAGTGAATTATAATTAGAATTTTTAAGAGGAAGGCAGGGGTACGCAGGCCCTATTAAAAAATTACAATGCAGAAATTTCATAAATTTACAAGCAATCATCACAACCATGTTTTACACACAGTCACAAGCACATAGGGTTCATCGATAATCATCCTTTCATGCATCTTAACTATTAATAAAAGGAAAGGAGAAAACAAAATCCGAAAACACGCAAATCCGATCACGTTTCCACCCAAAACGGTTCAAACAACACATGCAAATTTTTGAGTTCTCGGGGATGTTCAACCATGGACCCATGGAATTTTTGAGTTTAAATTCAGTCCAAAATCAATATGGACACTAGTCTTCCATCTCGATTCATCGCATGAACCGTGAAGCCAAGAAAACGACTCAAAAACCTCTGAAAACCAAAATCGGGCAACGTGACGTTCAGGGAGCGAACGATCGTAAACATGACCAAAACACGAAATAAAAATTCCAAAAATTTGCTGAAGGTGGCTCTGGTACCACTGTTGGGATGGAAATAAGAAACATTGCTGAAATAGCAATTTAAAAAATTCAAACCATCCTGAAAACAACGTTCTACTTTAGCAATGTTAAGGAATTCAACATCGGAGAAGAAGAAGAAGATATATCTCAAACCGCGGTTGGTATGGCTGATCATATCCCCGTCTTGAGACGCACACGTGCACGACCTCCAATGATAGTGCACACCAAGCACCTCGCAACAATAGGGGCAGCGAACACCGGGGCTCGTTGTGGCTCAATGGAGAAGCTTTCTCAATCCCGAAATCCACAAAGGCAAGACGACCTTTCACCAAGAACCGGAAACCAAAGAGGGAAGGAAAGAGGGTGAGAAAACATCGGAACAAAAGATAAGAGGTGGAGATACCTCGCTGTCCTCTTGCACTCCTCCAAGAAGATGAAGATTGCGGCACGCCCAAGAAGAGAACAATGGCTTCATGAAAACCGGGGAAGGAGGATGTAGATGGCCGGCCACCAATGGAGAGGAGGAGTTCTTTGGAGCCTTTCTCTTCAAGAAGCCTCTAAAGAATCAAGTCCTTAAACAACTCCAAGAAGATGAAGAACTAATTAACCAACCCCTCTGTTGGCCTAAAGTTTTCAACCTTGGTCTCCATCTTGATTTTGATAATAACAAACTTATTCTAATGAGTTTATAAAGTGTTTGAGTTCAGGTTGAGGCTTCGATACGGGCGCAAACTTCATTTGGAGAAATACCAAAAATTGAAAAAAATGACTCTATCATCGATCGAGTAGAAAATCTAGAGTTAGAAATAGAATTCATGTAATATGTCTCTAGGAAAATATCCCAAGCCTAATTGTAATGTTATCCAAGTCAAAATTTGGTAACGGAACCTGAAAGCCAATCGAAAGAAGCCAGGTTCCGCTACCAAATTTTGGCAGAAGAAACATCGAAGAAACAGTCTCAGCCCAAGTTCGGTCGACCGAATGAAGCCAAAAAATGGCAGAAGGGTATTCGGTCGACCGACAGATGCCCAAAACTGGCAGAATGCTTTCGGTCGCTCGACGGTCAATTGGTCGATCGATCGACTGGCAAGCGATCGGGCGTCCCCAATGGGAAAAAAAATGCCTGTTGGGTGGAGCTTCCGAGTGAGGAGTTGTAAATACCCCTTACCATCTTTCTAAAAGACTCTTAACCATTCATTGAAGATCTCCAAGAGTGTTTTTGAGCCTTCCTAAGTGGATTTCATCGCGCAAGCTTCGACGACCGCTCATCTACTCGAAGTATTCTTTCCGCCTCAACTCCGGCTTCATTTTAAGCTCTACATCTTGACGAGTTGGAGGCTTTGGAGGCTTTCCAAGGGAGCTCAGTTGTGTGGTTTAATTCTTATCTCCTTTGTTGTTATTTTCCTTGTTATTAAACTAGGTTTCCATTGTTAGCTTGCTAGGTGTGCTAGGTTAAGCACCTTATAGTTTCCTTTGTAGAATTATGTTATGCCTAGGTGAATAGGTTTATTCTCAAAGGGTTGAGAAGCGAGTCCTCGGTTGTATTCGAAGGGAAACACATTGTCTATAAATGATTGGTTAGAAATCCTTGGTGTGGAGCCAAGGTAGTGGTGTAGGCAATTGGCCGAACCACTATAATCTTTTGACTTTGCATTGCCTTATTTTTATTTCTTATAGTTGCCTTTCATACTCGCTATCGCATATCATTTAGTCACACTTAATTTGGGTTGAAGTTGGAATTGATTTAAAAGAAATTGAATTGAAGTTAAAATTAACCCAACACTATTTAGCCCCCCCCTTCTTGTGTGGGTATTTGAACAACATTTGGTATCAGAGCAAGGTTGTAGGCTTAGGTTCAACCATCTAAGCTAAACTTATGGATTCTAGTATCACACTAGGTCAAGGTTTTTCAACTCATGCACCTCCTCTTTTTGATGGAACAATTATCCCTATTAACTAGGATGAGTATTTTCTTGCAATCCCTAGCTAGGCTTAGATGCTTGGAGAACTATTCAAGTTAATTATGAGCTACCCTCCAAGAGCTTGGATGATTGGTCTCAAGAAGAGATCAAATTGTTTAATTCAGATGCCAAAGCAATGAATGCGTTACATTGTGGTTTATCCATAAATGAATTCAATAGAATATCATGTTGTAAATTTGCTTTTGATATTTGGCATGTTTTAGAAACTACTCATGAGGGAACTTCCCAAGTTAAAGAGTCCAAAATAAATTTGCTTATGCATGACTATGTTCTCTTTAAAATGCATACTAATGAGAAACTAGATCAAATGTATGTTCGTTTTCAAAATATTGTAAATGTTTTAACTAATCTTAGAAGGGATATACAAGAGGAAGAAAAAGTGAGGAAGCTTCTTCGATCACTTCCCAAAGCATGGGAGCCAAAGGTGGTTGCTATCATGGAGGCCAAGAATCTTGGCACCATGAATCTCATCGAACTCATTGGATCCCTCATGACCCATGAGATCCATATGAAGGCAAAAAAGGAGGAAGATGCCCCCAAAGGCAAGAACATTGCCTTAAAAGCATCATTTGGTGATAGGACTTCATCATCATCATCATCATCATCATTGGAGAATGAAGAATCCGAGTACCACGATTATGGTTCACCTTGGTCGGATGTTGATGGAACTAATGGGAAAGTCTCTCAAGAAGAAGGGCAAAAATAGAATCATGTGCTTCTAATTCAACAAGCCCAGACACTTGGAGAGCGATTGTCCTAAGACCGATCTCACCTCCTCGTCATCCTCAAAGAAAGATAAAAGAAGAAGGATGATAAAGAAAGAAGTAATGGCTACTTGGGATGAAAGCGAGTCATCATCACCTTCAAGTGGGGAAGAAAGCTCAAGGGAGAATGCAAACCTTTGGTTCATGACAAAGGACAATGAGGTACCCACTATTACTATAGGTGAAAATATTTTTACTCATATAGAATTAGAAATTGAAATTTAGCATATATATGTATGAAGAATTTAATGTTATTAGAAAGAGATTTAAGGAACTTAGAAAGGAAAATAAGTTATTAGAACATGAAAATGATGATTTTTTGCTTTCTTATAATGACTTAAAAAGAAAAGTTGAATGCTTGGAAAATGATAAAAGTTCATTAGAAAAGAAAAATGTAGATCTACAAAGTTTGAATGACTCATTGAAAATAGAAAATATCTCATTATGCTTACAAATTTAAAATTCGAGTGTTGGCATGCTATCATTAAAGAATTAGTTGCTTTCACTAAATGATAAAATTAAAAATATGCATGACCATGCCTCTCATGCAAAATCTTTTAAAGTATCTTCCCATGCTCACCCACACCTTCATGTCCATCCTCATGCATCTACTAGATTTAAGGGTCATTGTCTACGTTGTGGCATGTATGGACACATGGTTAGGGATTGTGTCTTGAAAAGGAACCCCAATGTTAAGTCACTTTGGGTTACAAAAGTTTCTAACCCCCAAGGACCAAAAGAAATTCGGGTACCAAAGTTTACATGCTTAAATGTAGGGGGAGACACTACACTCAAATGAAGACACATTGATGTCTTGAAGTTGTTTTGGAATTAAAGAAAGATGAATAAATTCAATTGCAACTTCGCGACAAATGTGATCGGTATCAATTCCTAACTACTCTCTTGCCTACATTACTTTTGGGGTTTGATGACTTATGAATGTACTTTATTTAGTAGTCACTTGTTACTTGATTCACCATGTGTATATCTTTGATTAATATCTTTGTAGTATCAAGTTTGAATTTGAATGTTTCATTTTATTTTCGGTCTCCTTGGAGGCCATTTGTGACCTATAATGGGTCTATGCAACCTTTGGTTTTAAAACCTTAGCTAATTGTCGTCATGTTGGTTTTCAACCTTAGGAAGGGTTTGAGATCTTGATTTTAAAATATTTTCGCTTCTTGAGATATCCTTGATTCATTTTGATTTAAATTAGGTTGTATTTTGAAAAATGAATCCCCACTGGTTAGCAAAACTTGACTTTTGAGAAACAAACTTGACTTTATGAACTTGATAAGTAAGAAAATGTCTATTGTGCTATATATGATTCAATTACTTGAAAGTTGAGCATTGATTCGGATGAGACACATGCTAAATACTTAAAAATTCAATGAGGTGGTCGTTTCACCTTTGCACCATGTAGAATGATACCTCATAAAGCATGTAGAAACTCTTGCACCTCACTCATGATAAAGTACTTTTGTGTCTATATGTAAATTCAGGAGTATTTAGGAAAATGATTTGTAGACAATTTCTTGATATATCATGTTAATTCTTGATTGAAATTGTGCCAAGACATTTGAGTAATCTTTGGAACTCTTTCTAGTAATTCAAACTTTGTATTCATGATTTAAATGATCATATCTTAGTCACATTCAATTTTGATCAAAATTAGAAATTATTATGAAAAATGAGTATTTATCGATAAAACATGAAATATGAAATTTCAACGATTTATTAAAAAATTATAGAAAATTAATTTTTGAAAAATTATTGTTTCTGCACTTTTCTTGAAAAATCTAGTTTTCGTTTAAAAAGTTGCAAAAAGGTTCAATGAGAATTCGATTTTATATGATTTTGGATACATCTTTATAAAAAATTGGAAACATGGTCTTTATCGAGTAAATGACTTTCGGATATAACATAATTGATTGTGTATAACCCTCTTGACATTTCTTGATGGTTGTGTTATCTTTGCGTTTATTATTTCAGAGCATCCTTGATAACATGCATGCTTAAATCTTGTCATTGTGTAACTTAAGGGAAGTCTAGAAGTGCTTAACTTAGGCCCTTTTTGATTGATGTCAAAATGGGGGGAAGAATCTAGACATAGACATGCATATAGTTAGGGGGAGCATTATACATTCACTTTATGAAATGCTATACTTGTTGATACATATCTTAATGCATTTATAGAGAACTTTGTCATCATAAAAAAGGGGAAGATTGTTGGCCTAAGGTTTCGACCTTGGTCACCATCTTGATTTTAATGATAACAAACTTATTCTAATGAGTTTATCAAGTGCTTGAGTTAAAGGTTGAGGCTTCGATATGTGCGCAAACTTCGTTCGGAGAAATACTAAAAGTCGACAAAAATGGATACATTGTCGATTGAGTAGAAAATTTAGAGTTAGAAATATAATTCATCTAATATGTATCTAGAAATATATCCTAAGCCTAATTGTAATGTTATCCAAGTCAAAACTTGGTAACGGAACTCAGAAGCGAAGCGCGCAAGAAGAAAACTCAAAGAAATATTCTTAACCTAGGTTGAGTCGATCAGTCGGTCCACCGAATGAAGAAAAAAGTGGCAGAAGAGTATTCAATCGATTGATAGATGCCCAAAATTGGCAGAATGCCTTCGGTCGCTCGGCGGTCAATTAGTCGGTCGACTGGGCGTCCCCAACGGGCAGAAAAATGCCCGTTGGGTGGAGCTGCCGAGTGAGGGGTTATAAATGCCCCTCACCAGGCTTCTAAAAGACTCTTAACCATTCGTTGAAGATCTCCAAGAGTGTTTTTCAGCCTTCCTAAGTGGATTTCACCGTGCAAGCTTCGACGACCGCTCAGCTACACGAAGTATTCTTTCCGCCTCAACTCCGGCATCGTTTCGAGCTCTACATTTTGACGAGTTGGAGGCTCTGGAGGCTTTGCAAGGGAGCTCACTTGTGTGGTTTAATTCTTAGCTCCTTTATTGTTATTTTCCTTGTTATTAAACTAGCTAGGTCCCATTGTTAGCTTGCTAGGCGTGCTAGGTTAAACACCTTAGGGTTTCCTTCGTAGGATTATGTTTTGTCCTGGTGAATAGGTTTGAGGCATTCTCAAAGGGTTGAGAAGCGAGGCCTCGGTTCTATTCAAAGGAAAACATATTGTCTATAAAGGATTGGTTAGAAATCGTTGGTGTGGAGCCAAGGTAGTGGAGTAGGCAGTTGGTCGAACCACTATAATCTTTCGACTTTGCATTGTCTTGTTTTTATTGCTTATAATTGCCTTTCATACTTGCTATCGCTTATCCTTTAGTCACATTTAATTTGGGTTGAAGTTGGAATTGATTTAAAAGAAATTGAATTAAAGTTAAAATTTACCCAACACTATTCAACTCTCCCCCCTTCTAGTGTGGGATTTGAAGAACACCCTCCGTATGGGTTGTTCGGTAGGGCTGTTCATTGGTCAACCCTACCCAATAAACCTAAGAACTCGACCCGACCTGACCTCTTTGGGTTGGGTCTGCTCGAGTAATCGAGTTAGGTCGAGTACAATTTGACTAAACCGAGCCATAATCTGGTCGGGTCTCGGGTTTTAGAATTTGAAACCCGATGACCCGATTATTTATATATTTTTTAATTATTTTTAAAATATTTATATTAAAAAAATATTTATTTTAATTTATTTTAAATTTTTTAAAAAAATTATTGTTAAAAAATTATTTTTTTACCTAAACGGGTAAACCCGACTACCCAACCCGAACTAGGTCGGGTTGGGTCAGGTCGGGTTTGAGAGGTAAAATTTTTCAATCCGACCCGTGAACAACCCTACTCTTCTACCAATATATATAGAGAGGGGGGCAGCTACAAGAATAGACACGGCCCCCTAAAAGCTCTCTCCCATAATTCAAAATTTTGGGGTTTGCCTCCAAAAATAATTTATATTTTTTTGGCTTCATAATTAATTTGAAATTATTTAAATCCAATTAAATATAAACTTTAATTTAACTCCATAAATTAAGAGCCTATAAACAATAATGACAATTATCTAAATAAACCAATCCCCTAAACAATAGGAAAGAGGTTTATCTAAATAATTCGATTCCCTATTAATTTTTTGATTTATCTCCATAAATCAAATTCTTATTAATTAGGAATTATCCAAATAAATTAATTCCCAATTCACTGGTTAGGCTCATGGTTAGAAACTAACTTTTCCTACCATGTATATTTAATTTAAAATGAAATTAAAATTAATTCATAATTAAATACATTCATGATTAAGTAGTTTAATTAAATATTTAATTCATAATTAAATTTAATCAACTACATAAAATATTATCATGTACCAATCCCTACAATTTAGGGATGCCCTACAATTTAGGGTTGCCAATGAACTCCTTCCTCGCGCATTCGTTCCTATAGGAAACATCTTTTAGACTTGAGATCTGTGAGCGAGTTGCAGCATGTCCATGCTAGTAGACATATAGGACCGCATTCAGACTTTATCTCATAAGGTCCGTTACGAGGATAGCCTGTTGTGTGTGACCCATTGGGCCCCACACTAAGCTAGCAGTCAGTTGTGCATAATGAAGAGTCGGATCTGATAGAACGACTTCTTTTTGAATATTACGCGCCACCACTAAACCCCTTTAGTGTAGTTGTGAGAGACTCTACTCACAAGTCAAGATTGACGTCTAGTAACATGTCATGACTACCCGGATAGTGTGAGGCTCAATCTACAGGGATCGAACGCCCTTCAGTGATTTGTTACCATGCAACAAAGTCCCTCAGTTACAATGTCCCGAATATGGCTGTCATATGGAAGAAGTGTCAAACCCTAATATCGATTCATATGTATTCTACCTACCAAGTCGTCGTCTCAATAATGATATGTCAAAGAACCTTTTTCGACATTCATATCTATTCTGGACAGAGATTCGTCAGTCGACACTTATAGGGACACATAATACATTATCTTATCTCACTAGGAGTAACCGATTCTATATTGGTTGCTCACATTACACTGAAGGCCACGTGAGGATAAGTCCAAAGCAATGGGTCGACACTCACAAGGTAACCATGACAACCTCAAGTCCAAGGACTGCTTGCACCTTCTATCACCCGAGGAATATCCTATCGACACTCATGTAAGGATTCCATTTTGTGTTCCTCGTGTTGGATCGTTCAGTGAACTCATTCCCTAATGAGCACCTGCACTTGTACTTTAATGACGGCTCATAGGTAATTCGTATAGGGCATATACCAAGTGCACTAGTCTATCCGAAATCGTCGATCCCCTAATTGGTGATGTTACGACTAGGAACATTTAGAACATGGACATTTGGATTTCAAGTCTCACTGTCATAATCTCATCATGGCCTTATAATCATTTACCTGAGTTCATGGGGTTCATCACAGTCTTTATGAATAAAGATGCAGCATATGATGAAAAAGTTGTCTCATTAAGTTGATTACCCTTGAATAGACCCTAAACAAATCGACATGTGATTGGTTCAAGGGCACTATTCTTATGGAAGAAAAGCTCGTTGAGATCCTAGATAGGCGGATAAGGAAACTGAGATCCAAGGTGGCTCCCTTGGTGAATGTTCGTTGGGAGCACCATTCGGGGTAGGAGGCCACCTAGGAGGTCAAGTGGGACCTGAGAGAAAACTACTCATATCTCTTTGATACAGAGGTGAGTTTCTTTTTCCCACCTCAAAACTCAAGGACGAATTTTCTTTAACGGGGGAGGATTTCTATGACCAAAATTTTAATAATTATATTTTGTCCTTCAGCAGGTGATCATAGGCTCAAGTTAGCGCGGGCCAGAGGAAAATTTCGGGATTGATTCCGGGTAAGAAATCGACATGGAAAAATTTATGAAAAATTTTATTTATAAGATCTCTGTAATTTATCATGCTAGGATGATAGAGGACCTCGATTCGAGTCTAGCGGTTCAATTGGAACTCGAATCGAAGTTAGAACAAGTTAGATATGGATATTATAAGTTGAATCACTTAAGGGGGGGGCATTTTGGTCATTTGGGGCCCAATTAGACCCCATAAAAACCCACCTTGGGTGTACGGCTGGGGGTTTAGCTGCACGCCACCCGAGGCAAGAGGAGAGAGAGAGGGGTGACGCCGAGTAAGGAGGGAGCCAATTGGAAGCCGTAATCCGCAAGTTCGTCGGCATTAATCGTAGGAATGTCTCTAGGTTCTTCTTCCTCTCCGTTTCATCCAAAAAGGTGAGTGGAAATAGCCCTCTTTCTCCTATCTTCTTCATCTTGCTGCCGCCCCTATGATAGGATTTTGGATTCTTGCTTTGTCGTCGTGAATCGTTGGTTCGGATTTTAGGGCTTGGTCGCATGCTTCAGGGTGAAATTAGAGGAGCCGTCACTCCCTTCTTCCTTGATCACGATGGTTTCTTGGCTTCTTGAGAATAGTTCTTTGATCTTCTTGGTTCTTGATAGAAGGGAAAGCTTGGGGCTTTAGGGTGTGCCACCCCGTCCTAGGAGGTTCCCTAACAACTCTAAGGGTTGGCCGGCCCCAATAAATTATGTAGATGTTATTGAGACATGTTTAAACATAGGGACTACACATTAAAGAGATTATCGTAAGTCCTTAGGGTATGCATAATTTTAGAGACCTAGACTTAGGAAAAGAAAGGGACCTAGGTACACTTAGAGACATAGGAACCTTAGGGCCCGTTTTGTTTGCTAAAAAATGGGGGACTGGACAGGACACCAACCCGTGTCCCCCATTTGGTTTGCTAAAATGGCACCGTGAGAGGATTTCTTTGATAAATCGTAGCTGCTCCTCCGGCTACTGCTATAACATGTTTGCGTGAGGGCAGCAAATGAAGTGACTAATTGATTGGCTGATTGCTTGTTAGTTTGTAGGCATGTTAGTTCTTTGATAAATATATTGGTGAAAATAATTATTTGTTGATAAATCTCAAGTTCATATTATAGATTCATTTGTTAGTCTGCCATGGTTAACTAACAAATGTCCATTCAAATGGTTGTAGTTCTTTGAGAAACAATCCCTTCATTTGTCATTTTTTCAATAGAAATCTTTTGAACAGACATATTTTATTTGTTCCTTGATATTTAGAAATCTCTTTTTCCACTGTCATACTAAAATCCTCAATTATCTTTTAATTTCACAAGCTAACCTATAGACATGAAAGCAATTGTTTGATGATCTTATAAAATGGAAGGGTCAGTTATAAGAAGGGTCAATTCAATTATAAGAAGTGTCAATTCCTGTAGCTAGGCTTATATGTAGTATTGGCCTTTATATGCCCTGGCCTCCATCTAAGTAGCCAACTCAAATTTAGCTTTTGAATTTCATACTGTGCTAATTACTAAAGGTGGCATTCCAAACAGGAACAATTTTCAAGTTGTTGAATTCTGCAATACTAATGTTGCCAAATATTGTTAGAGTGTCCTGCATGCTAAACATGCATCTTTTGTACTACTAATTTTATATGCAGAAAGCTAATTACAAATGCGTATTTAAATAATTCCATAGTCTTCATTATGCACTTGACATTGATGGCCTTGATCATTCCTAATCCAATACAAACTTGAAGTTTGGATCCAGTTTTTGTATCTTTTTGTTTATGAAGATGGGCAAGGTGGCAAAAACCAATAAAGCAAAGTTTGTGGTGGATATTTCAAAGCTTGGGGAGCATGATCCGCTCTTGCACAATGTAATGCCATTAACCATGTAGTAGAAATATTCTTTGACAATCTCCAAGGAGATTATTTATCACATTGTTTATATTCTTGTGCAATAACATACTGTCAACATTTGTAGGCTACCTTGCATTAATTTCCATCAGAGATTCTCTGGTGGGCATTCCCTTTAAAATTGTCATTTTGATAATCATTGTCGTAATTTATTGTGCAAGACATACTTTACTTACCTTGCATAAGTATTTAACGCATAATGATCCCATTCCAGTTGATACTAGTAGTGTATGGTTCACCATTCAATCATTTTTTTTATTTGTTAGAGAAAACATGTTTTCACTCTTACACACCTCATTGTGAGCACGTGATAAAGATCAATTGCATAAATATTTTATGTATAAAATTGAATTTGAGCATTAAAAATATGCAAGGGTATTTTGTACAAGAGAGGCTTGCATGCTTATTTGAGGATATAAAGGGAATTTGAGCATTACAAATAGGCTTGCATGCTTATGTGTTGAAGCATTAGACATGTATTTTATACTTGGTTAACATATCTATTGTTGGTTGTTATATGATGCACAGGAGAGTGGATATGCATGTTGATAATTGTTCTGATGAGTTATGCTTTTACCTTTATATGCTTATTTATATACTGGATTGATTATTGATGGATATGGTGGTTTGAGGACTAATCCACTCAGTAAGTCCTAGTTGGACTTACCCTCTATTATGTCGTCTTGTTCAGCACCTGAGCGTGATTAGAGAGGTACTAGGATGCAGTAGCATAGCTGGTGGCAGCGGGGATAGCGAATCTCATGACATGTCATGGTCGGGGTGGATACCCGAGTCTTAGATTCATTACTTTTCTTTTATTTGTTTATTTGAGTAATGTGGAGTTGAGGTAGATTTTATTTCCGCATTTTTATGTTGAGGAGTTTAATCATGTTTTAAAAGACTTTATTCTTTAACATTTTGAGCATTTGAATTTTTAACTATTTGCTTCGTGAATTTATAGATATCCTATTTATGTTTTCAGCAGACAAATGGTTCTATAAAATGTTAAGTCTTATAATTGCATCTGTGGTTTGGTTGGGTTAGGCTTTGGGGTACTTGTGATACTATGGCTGGTCATGCCGGGTTTGGGGTGTGACGATACGACATTAATAGACTAACAAATCTAGGGATCAACCTCGACTCATTTTGAGCAATATCCCAGTGAGATTACTGGGCGGTGTAATCACCCCCACCTGCAATAAATACGGACACGACATGCCTCAAGTAACCTAAGTTCCAATTTCATTACCTCCACCTCGAATACTTTCTGACTTAAGCATCATAGTGTCTTTTGCAGGACACCCCCTACAAGAGTTGGACCTGACTAGGAGAGACACCGAACCAAACCGGACTACTCCGATCATCAAGCAGGAGCATCCTCCTTAAGTTGAATTGACTAAACTAGCCCACAAGCTCAAACAACTCGCACCATAAACGATTCTCGGACCCGACTCGATCCCAAAGTCCAAAATCTTCCTAAATTAAGTCAAATTCTTCGCGCATATGGGCCATACCTTCGACCGTGCCCTCCAGTGATTCACTCGGCCCGCTCCGACACGCATCCCGATTTTCCCGCTGAAATCAAAATTAAATAAAACTTAGCACGAGTGTTACAATATTATGTTTGTAGGGATTTACGAAATTTACACATTTTCTTCTTCACTTTGAAAGCATTTATTTTAAGTGTTATTTGATGAAAAACTTGTGCTTGAGTTTGTCCCATTGTCGTAAATATACTATCTCTCACTGGGTCTGTGTTACTCACTCTTTTACTCTTCCTATTTCAAATACCAGTCCTGATATGTGTGCATGTCCTCCAGCCCAGCGGACACTTAGATCATTTTAGTTAGCCCATCACACGTTCGTGTGGGCCTTTTTGATTTGTACCTATGCTTTTGATGTATTTTTATACCTAGTTATGTAAACCTTGTTGGGTGAAATGGCCACACTAGAGGGGGGATGAATAGTGTATTTACTAATCTTTTCGTCTAATTCTGTTTTAATCGTGTAGTCAATTACTTAGGCAATTAACAAATTGAATAACAAGCGGAAGCAAAGTAAATATGCTAATTAATCAAACTCAAGAGGAAGCAATGCAAACACATTGATTTATAATGGTTCGGCCCCAATGCCTACTCTACTACCTAAGCACCCCGCTTAGGATTTTCAAACTAAGTTTACTAGATTATCTTGATTCCTTTACAATGAGGACATTTTCACCAGAGAATCTCCACTCTCACACCGAAGGCACTTCCACACCAGGAACTTTCCGCCTTCCTACCAAGAGCACTCTCCCACCTCAATCCTAAGGACTACAAGAACTAATCCTAGCAAACCATGTTTACACCGGTGGATTTTAGCCTTAACACCAAGGCAACCACCAACTCAATCAAACTTAGCAACCTAGGTTTACACAAATTCAATTACAATGAAATAAACAATAAAATACAATAACAATTGGAGCAATAAATCAAACAATAAGTACTTAGCTCCAAGGCACTCCCTAGTCCTCTTGATGCCTTGAGATGATGAATCAGTAAATCTTGAAGGCTAAATCAAGGATGTATGTTGGAAACTAGGGTTATCAAAAGGATGGCTCAAGAAAAGCTTTAGAACGATCAAGAATTGGCTCAATGGAAGCTTGGATCAATTGTCGTTCGATCATCGGTCGACCGATCAATCGACCGCCCACGATCGCTGCTTTAATTACTCTGTTCATTCGACCGACAGATCGACCGAATGAGTCTCAAGTTGAGCGATTCGCAATTCGGTCGACTGACGCAGCTTCTGCCCATTTTTGACATACTCCGGTCGACCAATTGGTCGACCAAATTGCCTACTGCCAATTTTTGGCATCATTCTATGGACCGACCAGTCGACCGAACCTGGACTGGACTGGGCAAGTTAATAAATTTAAAACATAAATGTTATATAAGGATTACCTGCCATTTGGATTCAATAAAAATATCTAAAAAATCAAAATCCTTAAGAATCAAAATCTAGTTTTTTGGATCTAGTTCAAATTTTCGGAAAACAGAACTTTTCTAATTTTTCGGGTCAAATAAGTGTAGGCTAAAGACTTCCAAAAATTCCTAAAAAACACATCGTTATCTAATTTTAACCCAAGGAACAATTATCGCCATTTTTTTTGACAATAAATTATCTAGGTCATATAGCCCTCCAAGGAGCTCCCTAGGCTTAGTGAATTCAGGGCGGTTTTTGGGTTTTCATATTTTGGGTTTCCGATTTGGTTTTAGGGATCTTTGCATTATAAAGAGGATTTACGACATATCTAGACACCCTAAACCTAAACTCTAACTTTCTGAATAATCCGAGCGCGAGGACCAATGTCTTTCTGATTTCTCGATTTCTTCGATATTTCTGACCGACAACGTCGTGCGCTAACCGATATGGAACTTGAAAGATATCTCAATGAAACATTAGTTCCATGTTTGTTATAATCAAAATCGAGATTAAGACCAACGTTAAAAACCTTAACCAACAAACCTTTTGTATGCTCGTGCGAGGTTAGCTTGCTAGGCGTGCTAGGTTAAACACCTTAGGGTTTCCTTTGTAGGATTACGTTTTGTCTTGGTGAATAGGTTTGAGACATTCTCAAAGGGTTGAGAAGCGAGTCCTCGGTTGTATTCAAAGGAAAACATATTGTCTATAAAGGATTGGTTAGAAATCCTTGGTGTGGAGCCAAGGTAGTGGAGTAGGCGGTTGGCCGAACCACTATAATCTTTCGACTTTGCATTGCCATGTTTTTATTGCTTATAATTGCCTTTCATACTCGCTATCGCTTATCCTTTAGTCGCATTTAATTTGGGTTGAAGTTGGAATTGATTTAAAAGAAATTGAATTAAAGTTAAAATTTACCCAACACAATTCAACTCTCCCCCCTTCTAGTGTGGGATTTGAACAACACCCTCCGTATGGGTTGTTCGGTAGGGCTGTTCATTGGGTCAACCCTACCCAATAAACCTAAGAACCTGACCCGACCTGACCTCTTTGGGTTGGGTCCGCTCGGGTAATCGGGTTAGGTCGGGTACAATTTGACTAAACCGAGCCATAATCGGGTCGAGTCTCGGGTTTTAGAATTTGTAAGCCGATGACCCGATGACCCGATTATTTATATATTTTTTAATTATTTTTAAAATATTTATATTAAAAAAATATTTATTTTAAATTATTTTTTAATGTTTTAAAAAAATATTGTTAAAAAATTATTTTTTACCTAAACGGGTAAACCCGACTACCCAACCCGAACTAGATTGGGTTGGGTCGGGTCGGGTTTGAGAGGTAAAAAATTTTCAATTCGACCCGTGAACACCCCTACTGTTCTACCAATATATATAGAGAGGGGTTTGCCTCCAAGAATAGACACGGCCCCCTAAAAGCTCTCTCCCGGAATTCAAAATTTTGGGGTTTCCCGGAATTCTATATTGGTTGCTCACAATACACTGAAGGCCACGTGAGGATAAGTCCAAAGCAATGGGTCAACACTCACAAGGTAACCATGACAACCTCAAGTCCAAGGACTGCTTGCACCTACTATCACCCATTTGGTTTGCTAAAAAATGGGGGACTGGACAGGACACCAACCCATGTCCCCCGTTTGGTTTGCTAAAATGGCACCGTGAGAGGATTTCTTTGATAAATCGTAGCTTCTCCTCCGGCTACTGCTATAACATGTTTGCGTGAGGGCAATAAATGAAGTGACTAATTGATTGGCTGATTGCTTGTTAGTTTGTAGGCATGTTAGTTCTTTGATAAATATATTGGTGAAAATAATTATTTGTTGATAAATCTCAAGTTCATATTATGGATTCATTTGTTAGTCTGCCATGGTTAACTAACAAATGTCCAATCAAATGGTTGTAGTTCTTTGAGAAACAATCCCTGCATTTGTCATTTTTTAAGTAGAAATCTTTTGAACAGACACATTTTATTTGTTCCTTGATATTTAGAAATCTCTTTTTCCACTGTCATACTAAAATCCTCAATTATCTTTTAATTTCACAAGCTAACCTATAGACTTGAAAGCAATTGTTTGACGATCTTATAAAATGGAAGGGTCAATTCCAGTAGCTAGGCTTATATATAGTATTGGCCTTTATATGCCCTGGCCTCCATTAAGTAGCCAACTCAAACTTAGCTTTTGAATTTCATACTGAGCTAATTACTAAAAGTGGCACTCCAAACATGAACAATTTTCAAGTTGTTGAATTCTGCAATACTAATGTTGCCAAATATTGTTAGAGTGTCCTGCATGCTAAACATGCATCTTTTGTACTATAGTTCTGCTACTAATTTTGTATGCAGAAAGCTAATTACAAATGCCTATTTAAATAATTCCATAGTCTTCATTATGCACTTGACATTGATGGCCTTTAAAGATCATTCCTAATCCAATACAAACTTGAAGTTTGGATCCAGTTTTTGTATCTTTTTGTTTATGAAGATGGGCAAGGTGGCAAAAACCAATAAAGCAAAGTTTGTGGTGGATATTTCAGAGCTTGGGGAGCATGATCCGCTCTTGAAAAATGTAATGCCATTAACCATGTAGTAGAAATATTCTTTGACAATCTCCATGGAGATTATTTATCACATTGTTTATATTCTTGTGCAATAACATACTATCAACATTTGCAGGCTACCTTGCATTAATTTCCATCGGAGATTCTATGGTGGGCATTCCCTTTAAAATTATCATTTTGATAATCATTGTCATAATTTATTGTGAAAGACAGACTCAACTTACCTTGCATAAGTATTTAACGCATAATGATCCCATTCCAGTTGATACTAGTAGTGTATGGTTCACCATTCAATTATTTTTTTTATTTGTTAGAGAAAACATGTTTTCACTCTTACAAACCTCATTGTGAGCACGTGATAAAGATCAATTGCATAAATATTTTATGTATAAAATTGAATTTGAACATTAAAAATATGCAAGGGTATTTTGTACAGGAGAGGCTTGCATGCTTATTTGAGGGTATAAAGGGAATTTGAGCATTACAAATAGGCTTGCATGCTTATGTGTTGAAGCATTAGACATGTATTTTATACTTGGTTAACATATCTATTGTTGGTTGTTATATGATGCACGGGAGAGTGGATATGCATGTTGATAATTGTTCTGATGAGTTATGCTTTTACCTTTATATGCTTATTTATATACAGGATTGATTATTGATGGATGTGGTGTTTTGAGGACTAATCCACTCAGTAAGTCCTAGTTGGACTTACCCTCTATTATGTCGTCTTGTTCAGCACCTAAGCGTGATTAGAGAGGTACTGGGATGCAGTAGCATAGCTAGTGGCAGCGGGGATAGCGAATCTCATGACATGTCATGGTCGGGGTGGATACCCGAATCTTAGATTCATTATTTTTCTTTTATTTGTTTATTTGAGTAATGTGGACTTGAGGTAGATTTTATTTCTGCATTTTTATGTTGAGGAGTTTAATCATGTTTTAAAAGACTTTATTCTTTAACATTTTGAGCATTTGAAATTTTAACTATTTATTTCGTGAATTTATAGATATCCTGTTTATGTTTTCAGCAGACAAATGGTTATATAAAATGTTAAGTCTTCGGGGTACTTGTGATACTATGGCTGGTCATGCCGGGTTTGGGGTGTGACGATAAGCCATTAATAGACTAACAAATCAAGGGATCAGCCTCGACCCATTACGAGCAATATCCCAGTGAGATTATCGGGCGGCGTAATCACCCGCACTTGCAATAAATACAAACACGACACGCCTCAAGTAACCTAAGTTTCAATTTCATTACCTCCACCTCGAATACTTTCTGACTTAAGCATCAGAGTGTATTTTGCAGGACAACCCCTACAAGTGTTGGACCTGACTAGGAGAGACACCGACCCAAACCAGACTACTCCGATCATCAAGCAGGAGCATCCTCCTTAAGTTGAACTGACTAAACTAGCCCACAAGCTCAAACAAGTCGCACCATAAATGATTCTCGGACCCGACTCGATCCCGAAGTCCAAAATCTTCCTAAATTAAGTCAAATTCTTCGCGTATATGGCCATACCTTCGACCGTGCCCTCTAGTGATTCACTCGGCCCGCTCCGACACGCATCCCGATTTTCATGCTAAAATCAAAATTAAATAAAACTTAGCACGAGTGTTACAATATTATGTTTGTAGGGATTTACGAAATTTACACATTTTCTTCTTCACTTTGAAAGCATTTATTTTAAGTGTTATTTGATGAAAAACTTGTGCTTGAGTTTGTTCCATTGTCATAAATATACTATATCTCACTGGGTTTGTGTTACTCACTCTTTTACTCTTCCTGTTTCAAATACCAGTCCTGATATGTGTGCATGTCCTCCAGCCAAGCGGACACTTAGATCATTTTAGTTAGCCCATCACACGTTTGTGTGGGCCTTTTTTATTTGGACCTATGCTTTTGATGTATTTTTATACCTAGTTATGTAAACCTTGTTGGGTGAAATGGCCACACTAGAGGGGGGATGAATAGTGTGTTTACTAATCTTTTCGTCTAATTCTGTTTTAATTGTGTAGTCAATTACTTAGGCAATTAACAAATTGAATAACAAGCGGAAGCAAAGTAAATATGCTAATTAATCAAACTCAAGAGGAAGCAATGCAAACACATTGATTTATAATGGTTCGGCCCCAATGCCTACTCTACTACCTAAGCACCCCGCTTAGGATTTTCAAACTAAGTTTACTAGATTATCTTGATTCCTTTACAATGAGGACATTTTCACCAGAGAATCTCCACTCTCACACCGAAGGCACTTCCACACCAGGAACTTTCCGCCTTCCTACCAAGAGCACTCTCCCACCTCAATCCTAAGGACTACAAGAACTAATCCTAGCAAACCATGTTTACACCGGTGGATTTTAGTCTTAACACCAAGGCAACCACCAACTCAATCAAACCTAGCAACCTAGGTTTACACAAGTTCAATTACAATGAAATAAACAATAAAATACAATAACAATTGGAGCAATAAATCAAACAATAAGTACTTAGCTCCAAGGCACTCCCTAGTCCTCTTGATGCCTTGCGATGATGAATCAGTAAATCTTGAAGGCTAAATCAAGGATGTATCTTGGAAACTAGGGTTATCAAAAGGATGGCTCAAGAAAAGCTTTAGAACGATCAAGAATTGGCTCAATGGAAGCTTGGATCAATTGTTAAGAAGTGTTCATGAAGGATGGAGAGTAGTATTTATAACCCCTCAATGAAACGGCAGCTCAACGGTCAAAAAACTAGTCGTTTCCGTCATTCGGTCGCTTGTCGTTCGATCATCGGTCGACCGATCGATCGACCGCCCACGATCGCTGCTTTAATTACTCTGTTCAATCGACCGACAGATAGACCGAATGAGTCTCAAGTTGAGCGATTCGCAATTCGGTCGACTGATCGGTCGACTGACGCAGCTTCTGCCCATTTTTGACATACTCCGGTCGACCAATTGGTCGACCAAATTGCCTACTGCCAATTTTTGGCATCATTCTATGGACCGACCAGTCGACCGAACCTGGACTGGACTGGGCAAGTTAATAAATTTAAAACATAAATGTTATATAAGGATTACCTGCTATTTGGATTCAATAAAAATATCTAAAAAATCAAAATCCTTAAGAATCAAAATCTAGTTTTTGGGATCTAGTTCAAATTTTCGGAAAACAGAACTTTTCTAATTTTTCGGGTCAAATAAGGGTAGGCTAAAGACTTCCAAAAATTCCTAAAAAACACATCGTTATCTAATTTTAACCCAAGGAACAATTATCGCCATTTTTTTTGACAATAAATTATCTAGGTCATATAGCCCTCCAAGGAGCTCCCTAGGCTTAGTGAATTCAGGGCGGTTTTTGGGTTTTCATATTTTGGGTTTCCGATTTGGTTTTTGGGATCTTTGCATTATAAAGAGGATTTACAACATATCTAGACACCCTAAACCTAAACTCTAACTTTCTGAATAATCCGAGCGCGAGGACCAATGTCTTTCTGATTTCTCGATTTCTTCGATATTTCTGACCGAGAACGTCGTGCGTTAACCGATATGGAACTTGAAAGATATCTCAATGAAACATTAGTTCCATGTTTGTTATAATCAAAATCGAGATTAAAACCAACGTGAAAAACCTTAACCAACAAACCTTTTTTATGCTCGTGCTAGGTTAGCTTGCTAGGCGTGCTAGGTTAAACACCTTAGGGTTTCCTTTGTAGGATTACGTTTTGTCTTGGTGAATAGGTTTGAGGCATTCTCAAAGGGTTGAGAAGAGAGTCCTCGGTTGTATTCAAAGGAAAACATATTGTCTATAAAGGATTGGTTAGAAATCCTTGGTGTGGAGCCAAGGTAGTGGAGTAGGCGGTTGGCCGAACCACTATAATCTTTCGACTTTGCATTGCCTTGTTTTTATTGCTTATAATTGCCTTTCATACTCGCTATCGCTTATCCTTTAGTCGCATTTAATTTGGGTTGAAGTTGGAATTGATTTAAAAGAAATTGAATTAAAGTTAAAATTTACCCAACACAATTCAACTCTCCCCCCTTCTAGTGTGGGATTTGAACAACACCCTCCGTATGGGTTGTTCGGTAGGGCTGTTCATTGGGTCAACCCTACCCAATAAACCTGAGAACCCGACCCGACCTGACCTCTTTGGGTTGGGTCCGCTCGGGTAATCGGGTTAGGTCGGGTACAATTTGACAAAATCGAGCCATAATCGGGTCGGGTCTCGGGTTTTAGAATTTGAAAGCCGATGACCCGATGACCCGATTATTTATATATTTTTTAATTATTTTTAAAATATTTATATTAAAAAAATATTTATTTTAAATTATTTTTTAATTTTTTTAAAAAATATTGTTAAAAAATTATTTTTTTACCTAAACGGGTAAACCCGACTACCCAACCCGAACTAGATTGGGTTGGGTCGGGTCGGGTTTGAGAGGTAAAAAATTTTCAATTCGACCCGTGAACACCCCTACTGTTCTACCAATATATATAGAGAGGGGTTTGCCTCCAAGAATAGACACGGCCCCCTAAAAGCTCTCTCCCGGAATTCAAAATTTTGGGGTTTCCCGGAATTCTATATTGGTTGCTCACAATACACTGAAGGCCACGTGAGGATAAGTCCAAAGCAATGGGTCAACACTCACAAGGTAATCATGACAACCTCAAGTCCAAGGACTGCTTGCACCTACTATCACCCGTTCGGTTTGCTAAAAAATGGGGGACTGGACAGGACACCAACCCATGTCCCCCGTTTGATTTGCTAAAATGGCACCGTGAGAGGATTTCTTTGATAAATCGTAGCTGCTCCTCCGGCTACTGCTATAACATGTTTGCGTGAGGGCAATAAATGAAGTGACTAATTGATTGGCTGATTGCTTGTTAGTTTGTAGGCATGTTAGTTCTTTGATAAATATATTGGTGAAAATAATTATTTGTTGATAAATCTCAAGTTCATATTATAGATTCATTTGTTAGTCTGCCATGGTTAACTAACAAATGTCCAATCAAATGGTTGTAGTTCTTTGAGAAACAATCCTTGCATTTGTCATTTTTTCAGTAGAAATCTTTTGAACAGACACATTTTATTTGTTCCTTGATATTTAGAAATCTCTTTTTCCACTGTCATACTAAAATCCTCAATTATCTTTTAATTTCACAAGCTAACCTATAGACTTCAAAGCAATTGTTTGACGATCTTATAAAATGGAAGGGTCAATTATAAGAAGGGTCAATTCCTGTAGCTAGGCTTATATATAGTATTGGCCTTTATATGCCCTGGCCTCCATCTAAGTAGCCAACTCAAATTTAGCTTTTGAATTTCATACTGAGCTAATTACTAAAAGTGGCACTCCAAACATGAACAATTTTCAAGTTGTTGAATTCTGCAATACTAATGTTGCCAAATATTGTTAGAGTGTCCTGCATGATAACATGCATCTTTTGTACTATAGTTCTGCTACTAATTTTGTATGCAGAAAGCTAATTACAAATGCCTATTTAAATAATTCCATAGTCTTCATTATGCACTTGACATTGATGGCCTTTAAAGATCATTCCTAATCCAATACAAACTTGAAGTTTGGATCCAGTTTTTGTATCTTTTTGTTTATGAAGATGGGCAAGGTGGCAAAAACCAATAAAGCAAAGTTTGTGGTGGATATTTCAGAGCTTGGGGAGCATGATCCGCTCTTGAAAAATGTAATGCCATTAACCATGTAGTAGAAATATTCTTTGACATTCTCCATGGAGATTATTTATCACATTGTTTATATTCTTGTGCAATAACATACTATCAACATTTGCAGGCTACCTTGCATTAATTTCCATCGGAGATTCTATGGTGGGCATTCCCTTTAAAATTATCATTTTGATAATCATTGTCATAATTTATTGTGAAAGACAGACTCAACTTACCTTGCATAAGTATTTAACGCATAATGATCCCATTCCAGTTGATACTAGTAGTGTATGGTTCACCATTCAATTATTTTTTTTATTTGTTAGAGAAAACATGTTTTCACTCTTACAAACCTCATTGTGAGCACGTGATAAAGATCAATTGCATAAATATTTTATGTATAAAATTGAATTTGAGCATTAAAAATATGCAAGGGTATTTTGTACAGGAGAGGCTTGCATGCTTATTTGAGGGTATAAAGGGAATTTGAGCATTACAAATAGGCTTGCATGCTTATGTGTTGAAGCATTAGACATGTATTTTATACTTGGTTAACATATCTATTGTTGGTTGTTATATGATGCACAGGAGAGTGGATATGCATGTTGATAATTGTTCTGATGAGTTATGCTTTTACCTTTATATGCTTATTTATATACAGGATTGATTATTGATGGATGTGGTAGTTTGAGGACTAATCCACTCAGTAAGTCCTAGTTGGACTTACCCTCTATTATGTCGTCTTGTTCAGCACCTAAGCGTGATTAGAGAGGTACTGGGATGCAGTAGCATAGCTAGTGGCAGCGGGGATAGCGAATCTCATGACATGTCATGGTCGGGGTGGATACCCGAGTCTTAGATTCATTATTTTTCTTTTATTTGTTTATTTGAGTAATGTGGACTTGAGGTAGATTTTATTTCTGCATTTTTATGTTGAGGAGTTTAATCATGTTTTAAAAGACTTTATTCTTTAACATTTTGAGCATTTGAATTTTTAACTATTTATTTCGTGAATTTATAGATATCCTGTTTATGTTTTCAGCAGACAAATGGTTATATAAAATGTTAAGTCTTCGGGGTACTTGTGATACTATGGCTGGTCATGCCGGGTTTGGGGTGTGACGATAAGCCATTAATAGACTAACAAATCAAGGGATCAGCCTCGACCCATTACGAGCAATATCCCAGTGAGATTACCGGGCGGCGTAATCACCCCCACTTGCAATAAATACAAACACGACTCGCCTCAAGTAACCTAAGTTTCAATTTCATTACCTCCACCTCGAATACTTTCTGACTTAAGCATCAGAGTGTATTTTGCAGGACAACCCCTACAAGTATTGGACCTGACTAGGAGAGACACCGACCCAAACCAGACTACTCTGATCATCAAGCAGGAGCATCCTCCTTAAGTTGAACTGAATAAACTAGCCCACAAGCTCAAACAAGTCGCACCATAAATGATTCTCGGACCCGACTCGATCCCAAAGTCCAAAATCTTCCTAAATTAAGTCAAATTCTTCGCGTATATGGCCATACCTTCGACCGTGCCCTCCAGTGATTCACTCGGCCCGCTCCGACACGCATCCCGATTTTCCCGCTGAAATCAAAATTAAATAAAACTTAGCACAAGTTTTACAATAATATGTTTGTAGGGATTTACGAAATTTACACATTTTCTTCTTCACTTTGAAAGCATTTATTTTAAGTGTTATTTGATGAAAAACTTGTGCTTGAGTTTGTTCCATTGTCATAAATATACTATATCTCACTGGGTTTGTGTTACTCACTCTTTTACTCTTCCTGTTTCAAATACCAGTCCTGATATGTGTGCATGTCCTCCAGCCCAGCGGACACTTAGATCATTTTAGTTAGCCCATCACACGTTCGTGTGGGCCTTTTTGATTTGTACCTATGCTTTTGATGTATTTTTATACCTAGTTATGTAAACCTTGTTGGGTGAAATGGCCACACTAGAGGGGGGATGAATAGTGTGTTTACTAATCTTTTCGTCTAATTCTGTTTTAATCATGTAGTCAATTACTTAGGCAATTAACAAATTGAATAACAAGCGGAAGCAAAGTAAATATGCTAATTAATCAAACTCAAGAGGAAGCAATGCAAACACATTGATTTATAATGGTTCGGCCCCAATGCCTACTCTACTACCTAAGCACCCCGCTTAGGATTTTCAAACTAAGTTTACTAGATTATCTTGATTCCTTTACAATGAGGACATTTTCACCAGAGAATCTCCACTCTCACACCGAAGGCACTTCCACACCCGGAACTTTCCGCCTTCCTACCAAGAGCACTCTCCCACCTCAATCCTAAGGACTACAAGAACTAATCCTAGCAAACCATGTTTACACCGGTGGATTTTAGTCTTAACACCAAGGCAACCACCAACTCAATCAAACCTAGCAACCTAGGTTTACACAAGTTCAATTACAATGAAATAAACAATAAAATACAATAACAATTGGAGCAATAAATCAAACAATAAGTACTTAGCTCCAACGCACTCCCTAGTCCTCTTGATGCCTTGCGATGATGAATCAGTAAATCTTGAAGGCTAAATCAAGGATGTATCTTGGAAACTAGGGTTATCAAAAGGATGGCTCAAGAAAAGCTTTAGAACGATCAAGAATTGGCTCAATGGAAGCTTGGATCAATTGTTAAGAAGTGTTCATGAAGGATGGAGAGTAGTATTTATAACCCCTCAATGAAACGACAGCTCAACGGTCAAAAAACTATTCATTTCCGTCATTCGGTCGCTTGTCGTTCGATCATCGGTCGACCGATCGATCGACCGCCCACGATCGCTGCTTTAATTACTCTGTTCAATCGACCGACAGATCGACCGAATGAGTCGCAAGTTGAGTGATCCACAATCCGGTCGACCGATCGGTCGAATGACGCAGCTTCTGCCCATTTTTGACATACTTCGGTCGACCGACTGGTCGACCAAATTGCCTACTGCCAGTTTTTGGCATCATTCTGTGGACCGACTAGTCGACCGAACCTGGACTGGACTGGGCAAGTTATTAAATTTAAAACATAAATGTTATATAAGGATTACCTGCCATTTGGATTCAATAAAAATATCTAAAAAATCAAAATCCTTAAGAATCAATATCTAGTTTTTGGGGTCTAGTTAAAATTTTTGGAAAATAGAACTTTTCTAATTTTTCGGGTCAAATAAGGGTAGACTAAAGGCTTCCAAAAATTCCTAAAAAATACATCGTTATCTAATTTTAACCCAAGGAACAATTACCGCCATTTTTTATGACAATAAACTATCTAGGTCATATAGCCCTCCAAGGAGCTCCGTAGGCTTAGTGAATTCAGGGTGGTTTTTGGGTTTCGGATTTGGTTTTAGGGATCTTTGCATCATAAAGAGGATTTACAACATATCTAGACACCCTAAACCTAAACTCTAACTTTCTGAATAATCCGAGCGCGACCACTACTAGATTTTGGCTCTATGGCCACGCCACCTTTAGGAACGGCTAAAAAACTGTTCCCATACATCACTTATAGGAACGGTTTTCCGAAACCGTTCCCTTAGCCATTATATTATAGGAACACTAAAGAAACCGTTCCTGTAGATAATATATGGGAATAGATTTTTCAACCGTTCCCTTAGACTATACTATGGGAACACTTTTAGTAACCGTTCTCTTAGAATGTATACTATGGGAACACAAAGGAACCGTTCCCATAGTTTAACTCCATGTATACTATATAATTAAAAAATAAAAAAAACTTAAGCCATTTAATTTTCCTCTCCCGCGCGCTGATCGACTACTCGCGCGATCTCTTCTGCCCTAAACGCACCGCTCTACTGCGGCGACCTCCCGACGCCACCGCTCTGCTACACCGACCTCCCGACGCGATTGCTCTGCTGCGCCGACCTCCCGACGCGACCGCTCTGCTGCGCCGAACTCCCGACGCCACCAGGCCTCTGCTGTGCCGACCTCCCGAGTCCCGACGCCACCACCCGTCTCACACTCTCATAGCACCGGTCGCCGACGATCCTTCCTGTCGTCAGTAATCGTCTCCCGCCGACCGGTAAACACTCCGCTCCCCCTCTCCCCTGTCCCCTCTCCATTTATTGTCGTCAGTCATCGTCTCCTGACGCCACCATGTATGATTTTGTTTTCTTTTATGTGATATATCTTTCATTTTCTGATTTTCCATATCCCGGTATTATGATTTTGTTTCATGTTGAGGTTCAATTGATTAAACCTTATTTTTCCATCTCCCGGTATTGATTTTGATATTGAGTTTAAAAATATATTAAAATCTAACAATGCCTAGAGTGTTAGGAATAGTTTGATTCTGGTGATATGCTAACTTGGGTGATAGATTAATTTCCATAACTTGTACGTATAGTGAAAAAATAGCTTGTATGTGGGAGCTGGGAGTAGAAAATCATCCCTCAAGTCATGTTGAACTCAGGACTAGGTAAAGGAGGCAGTGCACTCCTATATTTGTAGCCCGAGAACAACCATGTTCTCTCGGATGGGTAGAATCTTTATTTACCCCTGGGAAAACTTAGGACTAAGCCTTACATCTGAAAGGTAAAAGAAACTGAGGCTAGCATTTAAATAGTTTAACCTCGATGCTTCCTTTAAGTGTTTAATATTTATTAGCTCAGCTTTCAATAGACACTTCCAGGAATAGAATAGGCTTGATATGATTTTGTCGTTTTTGACCATTTGATTTTTTTCTTTTCGTAGTTAAGTAAAATCAATGGATAAGGAATGGATTCAAATGCCGAGATATAGTGCGGAGTATATCAATGGTGTGCAATGTTTCCTACATTTTGCTTATAATAAAGGAAGGCCTCAGGGAGAAGAGATTTTATGCCCTTGTGCTCAATGTGGTAATGGTCGTTGGTTAAGAAAAGATGCAATATTTGAACATTTGATAGACTATGGATTTCTAAAAGGCTACACTATTTGGGTAAACCATGGTGAGGAGTTAACCACGCCCACAGAGGAGGATGACATCGATGATGGAGAGAATTGCATGGATGATATGGATGCACTGTTGCATGATAGATTTAGAGAAGTGGCAGAAGAAGATGGAGTTACAGAGGGGCCTAATGAAGATGCCAAAAAGTTTTATAATTTATTAGAAGAGGAAAACAAGGAATTGTACCCCGGTTGTAAAAATTTCTCTACTTTGTCCTTCATCATTCGGTTATATTTGATGAAGTGTCTCTTTGGCTGGAGTAATGTGTCATTCAATGCACTCTTAGAGCTACTAAAAGAAGCTATGCCAGATTTAAACATCCCCCAATCTTTTAATAAAACAAGAGCCATGATAAGGGACTTGGGCCTTGATTATAAAAAGATTGATGCTTGTCCCAATAATTGTATGTTATATTGGAAAGATCATGAGAAAGACAAGTCTTGTCATCTTTGCGGTGCTTCACGGTGGGTTGAGAATTCTCAGGCAAAGAATGAGCTAGAAAATCCCAAGCAAGGCCACAAAGTAGCGGCTAAAGTTTTAAGACACTTCCCGTTAATTCCTAGACTTCAAAGGTTGTTCATGTGTGAGAGGACTGCAGAATTAATGAGGTGGCATGAGGAAGAGCGAACAAGAGATGGGAAGTTAAGGCATCCTGCTGATGGCGAAGTATGGAGAGACTTCGATGAGCGTTATCCTGATTTTGCTAGTGACCCACGCAACATAAGACTTGGGTTGACTAGCGATGGATTCAATCCATATAGGACAATGAGTATTTCTTATAGTATATGGCCGGTAATAGTTATGCCGTACAACCTTCCACCATGGTTATGCATGAAGTCGGAGTATTTTATGTTGTCATTAATTATCCCTGGACCACACTCTCCCGGGACTAATATTGATGTGTACTTGCAACCATTGGTTGAAGAGTTGAAAACTATGTGGGAGCTGGGAGTAGACACATATGATGCTTCAAAGAATCAAACTTTTAAGTTGCGAGCAACCCTTTTATGGACTATTAGCGACTTTCCTGGATATGCTATGTTGAGTGGTTGGAGCACAAAGAGAAAATTAGCATGTCCATCTTGTAATTATAACACAAATTCGGTTTACCTAAAGCATAGTCGAAAGATGTGTTATATGGATCACCGTGTTTTCTTGCCGATGAGTCATAATTATAGAAGAAACACACGGGATTTCAATGGAAAAGAAGAACATAGGCTTGCTCCTATTTTGTTAGAAGGGACACAGATCTTGGACTTGTTGCAAGACTTTGTCAATTCATTTGGGAAGATGCAAAAGAAAAGCAATGGTCCTTGGAAGAAGAAGTCTATTTTTTTTGAATTGTCATATTGGAAGCATAATAGACTACGACATAATCTTGATGTCATGCATATTGAAAAGAACATCTTTGACAATGTGATAGGTACTTTATTGGACATAATGGGGAAGACAAAAGATCATGTTAATGCTCGTTTAGATTTGCAAGAGTTGGGAATTAGAAAGAAACTTCATCCGAAACCAATGGATCAAGGCAAGAAAGTAAAGTATGCAAAAGCATGCTTTAACATGAATAAAAATGAGAAGTCTATTTTCTGTGGTGTTCTCAAGGAAGCAAAATTACATGATGGTTGTGCAGCAAATATTTCAAGATGTGTTCACCAAGATGGTTTGAAAGTCTCACGATACAAGAGTCATGATGCTCATTTCATGCTACACTACTTGCTGCCAATAGCAATGATTAGCACACTTCCTCACCAAGTGGCCTACCCTTTGATACGTTTATGTTCTTTTTTTCGTTCCATATGTCAAAGAGTTATTGATGTGAACGATTTAGAGATCTTAGAATTTGAAATTGCTGAAACACTTTGCCAATTAGAGAGGATTTTTCCTCCTTCATTTTTTGATGTAATGCTTCATTTGCCTATTCACCTACCAAATGAGATAAGATTGGGTGGTCCTGTTCATTCTCGGTGGATGTATTCACCAGAAAGAGAGTTGGGAAAGTTGAAGGCTTATGTGCGCAATAAAGCTCGTCCGGAAGGTTCAATAGCTGAGGGTTACTTGGTTGAGGAATGCTTGACATTTTGCTCAAATTATATGAACTCTAATGTGGAGACACGGTGGAACATAGTGAAAAGGAATGCTGACACATGTGAGTCTTTTGATACTAAACTTCCTAGTTTTTTTTTACCCATGGGTCGTCCTATAGGAGGGAAGAAAAAAGGTAATTTATTTTCGATGGACAACAATGAGAAGAACCAAGCCCACCGGTATATCTTGTTCAATTGTGATGAAGTTCAGCCTTACATTAGGTAAATAACTATTCTTTGCTCTTAAAAATTTGTTTATAAACTCAATTGAATGATTGTTGTAACAAAATAATTTTCATGTAGTGAACATGAGACTATCATAAATCAAATGAAAGGAAGAAAGTGGACCAAAGCAAAAAGTCAAAGCCATGATTTTATTGAGTGGTTTAAAAATCGTGCAATGGAGGAGGATGTCCCTGATCGATTGAAGGAGTTGTGTAGAGGCCCAAATAAAGTTGCAAGAAGGCTTTCGGGTTATGTTATCAATGGGTGTAAATTTCATACTACGCAGCGTGATGCAAGCCGCAAGACACAAAATAGTGGTGTCACTTTGGAGTCAATCACTCAAAGCTTTGCTAGTAGTAAGGATCAAAATCCGACGACGAATGCAGTTACTTATTATGGTGCAATAAATGAAATAATTGAGTTAGACTATTATGGTAATTTCAAGTTTGTCTTGTTTAGATGTGATTGGTTTGAAGTAGAATCAGAAAAGTATGGGTTGACTTGTGTTCACTTCAATAAAAAATGTTATATGGATGATCCTTTTGTGCTAGGTTCTCAAGTCCAACAGTGCTTCTATGTTCGCGATCCCTCTAAAGACAATAGGTATTACATTATGAAAACTCTTCATAGAGAGATTCCTAATGTGAATGACCAATCATATTGTGCAGAAGAAACATATAATATTGAGTCAGAACCAATCACAATTTGGTCTTTGCCTGATGATGAAATTAATGTTGAATGGGCAAGGGACGACATAGAGCCTACAATTGTTGAAAATTATTCATCTGTTTCAAATGAAATGGAGTCCGAAGAAGAATCCGATTTTGATGACACGCTCTGGGACTACTTTGATTAAATGGTTCTATATTGTAATAAAATAATTAAGGTGATTCTTTTATAGTACTATTATTGCAATAAACTTATTATGCTTCTATAAATACTTTATTATTATTGCAAGATCTTTCTTATTAACTGTGTCCTGACCTAACTCTCTCTTTTTCATTATTGAAGATTCGGTTGAACAAATAGGGCTATTATATCGGTGCAGAATACTTATCAGATCTCGTTGAAAAGGAACACTCAGCTCACAATCATGGTAAATCTCTTTTTCATTGAACAACTCTTTTATTAAAAGGTTCAATAGTTATATAACTTAACATGCAGATGAAGTAGTTATTTCTCCAAACAAATTAAGTAATGATTATGCAGAAGCACAACCAAAATCGACTTAAGCAATTTTAGAATTAACTGAACTGATGCTTTGATGAATCTAAACATGTTTACCCTGTCAAATGATCTTTCTGAGATGTTCTTTGGCTCTTAAACTAAATCTTTATTATTAGCATGGTAATTGATGTCTATTACCTTGAAAAAGAATCACCTTGGATGGGTTAAACTGAGGCTATGAGGCTAGCATTTAACTAGTGTTAGTCTCTCAAAGAATGAACAAGAATGATAAGGGAACAATCTCCAAATTGCTTAATTATTTTCAACATGTCGAAGCATTTTTTACTCGAAATATCATCATAATATTAATTCATTGCAGTCAGAACAGTCCACTTTTTGAAATCTTTGCGGATTATATCCTCCATGTTAAAGCATGCTTTATATAACTATGTTATTATATTGGTGTATCTACTCTTTCTCCATGTGTTCTCTGTCATTGTAGTTAAAACTGCAGATATTGCTTATGGTCATCATATAGACAACTAGTATCTCTATTCTCTGTCATTTTTTTCTTGCTCGCATGTTCTGGATTGAAAGACAACAGCAATATCTGTTGATACTCGGATTGCTCTTGATAATTACAAGGTGAGTTTGAACTCATTTTCCAATATCTGTTAATTACAATATCTGTTGACAACAACTTAATCTCTGTTTATGAGAGTGAATACCAAGTTAGTAATCTGAAGATTACCATATTGAGCTTAGATACCAACTGTTGTTGTTCACCATATTCGATCACTAGCTATTCAACTGTTGGTTTCATGTATACTGTTTAAGTTTCATTGCTCAAACTTTATCAGGTTTCAGCTGAAACCTTATTAGATTTCAGCTGAAACCTTATAAAGTTTGAGCAATTTCTGTTAAAACCTGATAAGGTTTCAGTTGAAACCTGATTTCTGCAATAATCTGAAGCTTAATCTCTGCTTACTAGAGAGTGAATACCAAGTTAGTAATCTGAAGATTACCAACTGTTGCTGTTCACCATATTCGATCACTAGCTGTTCAACTATTGGTTTCATGTATACTGTTTAAGTTTCATTGCTCAAACTTTATCAGGTTTCAGCTGAAACCTTATTAGATTTCAGCTGAAACCTTATAAAGTTTGAGCAATGAAACCTGATTTTTGCAATAATCTGAAGCTTAATCTCTGTTTACTAGAGAGTGAATACCAAGTTAGTAATCTGAAGATTACCAACTGTTGCTGTTCACCATATTCGATCACTAGCTGTTCAACTATTGGTTTCATGTATACTGTTTAAGTTTCATTGCTCAAACTTTATCAGGTTTCAGCTGAAACCTTATTAGATTTCAGCTGAAACCTTATAAAGTTTGAGCAATGAAACCTGATAAGGTTTCAGTTGAAACCTGATTTCTGCAATAATCTGAAGCTTAATCTCTGTTTACTAGATAGTGAATACCAAGTTAGTAATCTGAAGATTACCAACTGTTGCTGTTCACCATATTCGATCACTAGCTGTTCAACTATTGGTTTCATGTATAGTGTTTAAGTTTCATTGCTCAAACTTTATGAGGTTTCAACTGAAACCTTATTAGATTTCAGCTGAAACCTTATTAGTTTCAGCAATCATACAAAGGGTAGCTTGGTGAGCAAAACAACAACTTGTTTCGACACAATTTGAACTGATTCGAGAACATTTCACAATCTCTATCTGATCACATTGCTTACCTGCAAAGTCTGATGTCTACAACAAGCATAAACAAAGCAAAATATCATCCACATAGTCAATCTTGTAAACTCAACAGTGGCATAAACTAAACTCGACTGACTTATTAAAGAGCTAATAAATTGCTTTTTGAGACATCAGCAAGAGTGATGCTACTGCTGCTGCTGCCTTTGGATAAATATTTTTTTTGGCTCCCAATCATGCACCACAGACACAGAGATAATAGAATCTCACATGAGATGAGAGCAGATGAGCTTTTTGACCACTTCCTTGTTCCAATAGCTGGTGGCAGTCAGTCACTTGTATATTCTTTAGCTGGGGCATGCATTTTAGTGAGCATATATAATATGACAAACTGGGAATTGAATTATATTCCTTTTTACATTCTCTCTTGATACTAATATTGGTGTATCAACTCTTTCTTCATGTGTTCTCTGTCATTGTAGTTAAAACTGCAGATATTGCTTATGGTCATCATATAGACAACTAGTATCTCTATTCTCTGTCATTTTTTTCTTGCTCGCATGTTCTGGATTGAAAGACAACAACAATATCTGTTGATACTCGGATTGCTCTTGATAATTACAAGGTGAGTTTGAACTCATTTTCCAATATCTGTTAATTACAATATCTGTTGACAACAGCTTAATCTCTGTTTATGAGAGTGAATACCAAGTTAGTAATCTGAAGATTACCATATTGAGCTTAGATACCAACTGTTGTTGTTCACCATATTCGATCACTAGCTGTTCAACTGTTGGTTTCATGTATACTGTTTAAGTTTCATTGCTCAAACTTTATCAGGTTTCAGCTGAAACCTTATTAGATTTCAGCTGAAACCTTATAAAGTTTGAGCAATGAAACCTGATAAGGTTTCTGTTGAAACCTGATAAGGTTTCAGTTGAAACCTGATTTCTGCAATAATCTGAAGCTTAATCTCTGTTTACTAGAGAGTGAATACCAAGTTAGTAATCTGAAGATTACCAACTGTTGCTGTTCACCATATTCGATCACTAGCTGTTCAACTATTGGTTTCATGTATACTGTTTAAGTTTCATTGCTCAAACTTTATCAGGTTTCAGCTGAAACCTTATTAGATTTCAGCTGAAACCTTATTAGATTTCAGCTGAAACCTTATTAGTTTCAGCAATCATACAAAGGGTAGCTTGGTGAGCAAAACAACAACTTGTTTCGACACAATTTGAACTGATTCGAGAACATTTCACAATCTCTATCTGATCACATTGCTTACCTGCAAAGTCTGATGTCTACAACAAGCATAAACAAAGCAAAATATCATCCACATAGTCAATCTTGTAAACTCAACAGTGGCATAAACTAAACTCGACTGACTTATTAAAGAGCTAATAAATTGCTTTTTGAGACATCAGCAAGAGTGATGCTACTGCTGCTGCTGCCTTTGGATAAATATTTTTTTTGGCTCCCAATCATGCACCACAGACACAGAGATAATAGAATCTCACATGAGATGAGAGCAGATGAGCTTTTTGACCACTTCCTTGTTCCAATAGCTGGTGGCAGTCAGTCACTTGTATATTCTTTAGCTGGGGCATGCATTTTAGTGAGCATATATAATATGACAAACTGGGAATTGAATTATATTCCTTTTTGCATTCTCTCTTGATACTAATATATTTATCTTTTCCCTCTTTTTTCAGGTTTGTTAAACCTCTCTGTCACAAGAATTGATATGGATTTTTCACTACGAGCAAAGTCAAGCGAAGAGTTAGCGGCCAAACATTACAAAATTAAATGTGAAAAGATTGAGCAGAATAAGAAGTTAAATCCAAACAGAAGATATGGTTTAGTCTCAAAACAAAATAAGAAGGACTCAGTCGCTCAAATTGCAGAGGCCAATCAGAAGAATAGCATCTCTAATATCAATGTCCAAGAGAAAGGAAAAACATCCTTTGAAAAGCCCAAGGATGCAGTCCCTACTCAACCTACTACTTCTACTATGAGGCAAGTCATTTCTATTGATATTCAAAATAGAGGAAAAAGACCAACCATTCAAGATCAAAGACCCACATCCTCTACTCAAAAACAAGTTCTTTCCAATTCCAATACAAAGTCTTCTCAAGTGCAACAACAACAAAAGCCAATCATTCAATATCAAAGGTCTACCCAAGTGCAGCAGCAACAAAGAAAGGGTAACCATGAGCAAGGACATGGGTATGCAACAAAGAAGACAAAGACTGCACCTTTGTGTCCATCAATGTCAATGGTTGAATATCGTGAGAAGCTGGGTATGCAAGTGCTAGAAAAAGATCCTCTAGAAGAGGAATGTAGAGAAGATGACATGGAACAAGTTGAGGAAGAGCACAATATACCCGATGAGCTAGAAGAGGAAGCAGATGTTGAGGAAGAGCACAATATACCCGATGAGTTGGAACATGTTCCCGAAGGTATATTATGTCATTATATGGAATTCTATAATTAGCTTATTTTTAAATCATTATTGCTATGTCAATTAGGAACATCAAAAAAGAAAGCAAGAGGGAAGACAATGTGCTATAGAATTCATGGAAGATCACTAGATGAGCGACAAGAAATAATTTTCAATAGTGAAGCACAACCAGTTGGGCCCAATGAGAAAGTTGTTTCAGACTTGAGCCAATTTTTGGGAACCGTGGCACGAAATTCAGATTGGTGTCCCTTGATTTACACCAATTGGAAGGTCGTACCGAACAAGGATGACATATGGAAATATATCAATGTATGATAGTTTTTTATATTGTTCATTTACATTTGCATGTTAATATTAATGCTTGTTTTGCTTCACTTTGTAGAAAAAGTTCATCCTTCCAAAAATAGGGAAAGGGGTTGTGTTCAAAATTATGGATGAAGCTTGGAGGAAACACAAATCAAAAATCAAGAAGGAACATTTTGACAATTACGTAACAAATAGCGAGAGGATAAAAAATCGTCCTATAGACATTCCTCTCGAACACTTCAAGCAAATGATTGATTACTGGAGCTATGAACCCATCCAAGTAAGTATCTAGGTTTCATTATATAACTATGAAAATTATAAAGATTTAGCGGAGTTTGGTCTGCTTAGTGGATTTAACTATGGATTTCTTACTTGCTTTTGATATGGTTATTGATTTTTTCTGGTTGCATATATTTAGTTTTTTTGTTATTGATGTAGGATATGTGCCAACAAAATAGATTGAACAGATCACAACAAAAATGGAGGCATCGGATGGGAATAAAAGATTTTCTGTGATAAAAGAAAAATTGGTAATATTTTTTTGCACGGTTTCATATTTTGAATTTTAAAGTAATGTCAATATTATGTTATAACTCATTCTTGTGATTTATACAAAGCATGCTCAAAAGAATGAAGAACCCAGTCAAGTTGAGATGTTTGTTGAAACTCGGACTAAGGACGGAAAAGCCTTAGATGATGAAACTGAAGAGACAATTGTGAGTTTTTCTTCTAGCTATTGTTTTATACTTAATTATTTATTATTATCACTAACATTATTAAAATGTACATTTTAGGAAAAGCTTAAAACCATGGTTGAGCATGATGGGAAACTTGCTGCTGAGGCATTTCAATCTATGTTTGGGAAAGAGAAGTCAGGAAGGGTGTGTTGTTATGGAGGAACAATTACACCCACAATCTTAAAAAAAAATGAAGAAATGGCAGCAATGCAAGAAAAACATGATCAAGAGGTGAAGTCTTTGAAGGAGCAACATGCAATAATGGAAGAAAGACATGCAAAAATGGAAGAGAGACAGAACCAAATGCAACACCAAATGCAAGGAATGCAATCTCTTTTGAAGACATTTATTACACAGGCAAACCCAGATTTGAACATAGAGGCTATAACAGCTCTGTTGGCACCACCAACTACTCCAAGGGATGCCAATAGCATCTTTGGTTCTTCTACTTCCACACATCATCCTCAAAATCAGGTAATTTTAGTTTAATATATGATTATGGAGTCTTCTGATTATTTTTATTTATTAATTATTTTTTGCAGAAAATGATGAATTGAGATGATCAAGAGGACTTGGCTAATGGGAATGCTAGGCTTAGAACAATTTCATATGTTTGTGAACTTTATTTAGACTTAATTGTGAAACTATGGAATGGGAATACTATAATTGTGAACTAATTATTATTCAATTAAATATATTATAAGTTTGAATGAAATTTATGTTTTCGAATCTATGTTTGTGAAATTGTATGGTTGTCTATGAAATTGTATGAGTGTCTGTGAAATTGTATGGTTTACAGGAATATATATACATTTTAGGAACAAATATGAACCTGCGCACAAATAATACAATATGAACCAGCCTATAAGATTTACCTATAGGAACGGTTAAGAACCGTTTCTATAGGGTGGAACTATAGGAACGGTATAAAAACCGTTCCTATAGGGTGGAACTATAGGAACGGTTAAGAACCGTTTCTATAGGGTGGAACTATAGGAACGGTATAAAAACCGTTCCTATAGGGTGGAACTATAGGAACGGTGTAGAACCGTTCCTGTAGGGTTGGTTTATAGGAACCTTTTATAACCGTTCCTATAGGCTAGACCTATAGGAACGGTTATTTTGGCAGTGTGACCATAGGGAAGAAAACCGTTCCTATAGCCTAACGGAACGGCTGATTTGAGTACACACGGGAAACCGTTCCCGTAGGTCTATGGGAACGGTTTTTATCTTTTGGGAACGGTTTTCAACCGTTCCTATAGATGAAAAATGTTGTAGTGGACGACCAATGTCTTTCTAATTTCTCGATTTCTTCGATATTTCTGACCGAGGACATCGTGCGCTAACCGATATGGAACCTGAAAGATATCTCAATGAAACATTAGTTCCATGTTTGTTATCGTCAAAATCGAGATTAAGGCCAACGTTAAAAACCTTAACCAACAAACCTTTTTTATGCTCCATTAGCTACATGCACAATCTTGCTTCCATGCACAGTTTGTCGCAATGTTACTTACGTCACTGTCTTATTCGTGGGTGCTGAGAACGCTTTGGGTATTCACACTAGATTTGTTTTGTGTGTAGGAATGTCATAGTCACAATGTCAAGAATTGGAAAAACTAGGCACTATTAGTTACGACCAAGGGCGACCGAGCCGATTTCGATCGAACTTCATCAAAACTAATGTTAATAGTTTTTGACAGCATTTTAGATGAAATGTGATCGACGATTAGTTCAATGAACTTCATTGGAACTCCCATTGTCTCTATTTTCAACCATTAAGCTCCATGCCCCTCCTTCAATGTTCGACCAATGCTCTTATATATACAATCACAAATACCTTCCAAAAGAGCTCTAGAATCCTTTAAGACTAACCTCATAAAATAGCAACCTTGAGAAACTTCATTATTTGTCGATAAGTAAACAAGAGAGCTAATAAAGAGATTAAATATGTAAAAGTAAGAACCTTTTTAAGTATAATTAGGAATGATATAACAAACTACCTAGCTGCAAGCCTATAACAAGGTGACAACTCACATTTGTTCACAAGCAAAAATATTGATTGGTTAAAAAATTTCAAGCTAGTGACAAAATTAGTATATATATGTGTCGATAAAATTCACTAGGACAAATTAAATTAATCTCCAACATGGCGTGTTCCATCTCTTCAACTCCTTTGATCCCCTCAAAGCTTCACTTCTACATTGCTCTAATTGCTTTCATCTTCTTCTTACCATTAATCTTATGTATAGAGGCTAAGAGCGACTATGGATACTCTGCCATTGTCAGTTTTGGTGACTCTCTCACGGACACTGGAAACATATTCTCCATGTATGGTCGAGAGAGACTAATGCCTCTTCCATTGGGTCAAACCTATTTCCATCATCCCAGCGGTCGCGCCTCTGATGGAAGACTTGTTATCGATTTCATTGGTCTCTCTTACATCACCTCACATATAATTTTCTCTTTATATGTTATATAATTAAGCATATTGTATAAATTTGAAATTTGGTTTGCATGCATGAACTAATGCATTTGTATCATATATAGCACAAGAGCTAGAGCTGCCGCTTGTGCCACCATACTATCCAAGCAAAAATAGCTGTGAGGGCTTTGAACATGGTGTTAACTTTGCACTAGGGGGAGCTAGGGCACTCAACACTGACTTCTATAGGCGTATGGGCTATAATGATTCGCTTGAGTTGGACTCCTTGAGCGAAGAGCTTCAATGGTTCCATGAATTCTCACGCTCGTGTTTGTTGACAAATAGTATATTTCATGCTCCCTATTAGTTAACTTCCTTCTATTATCCCTACAAAAGAATCAATGTTCAATTAAACCTATTTAACCATTTCATTATATATGTAAATTTGACAGATACTCATGTTAACATCTCAAGCAACACAACACTATTCCTACTTGGCGAGTTGGGGGTGAATGACTATAGTTACCTACACCTTCTATTAGGTGGCCAAAAAGATATAGATCTTCTACGACCTTATGTCCCCTTAGTTGTGGATACAATTGGATCGGCAGTGAATGTATATACATTATTACTCCACCAATTTATATATTTATATATGATGTTAAATAAATATATTAATACTCCTTATATTTTATTCTTGCATAGGATTTAATCCAATATGGGGCAAAGACAATAATGGTTACAGGAATTTTCCCATTGGGATGTACGCCTTTATACAACACACACTTTTATCCCGAAGGTAGAGATGCAGTACCTACTCCTATAACTGACTTCAAAGCGGTGAATGATTTTGCGAGCCATCAAAATGTGCTTAAAGAAGAAAAGTCTTATGAGATCGACCCTATAACGGGTTGCAACAACAAGGTAAATGATTTTGTGAAACATCATAATTTCGTACTATTGCGAAATCTTCATGAGCTTCGCATTGCTCATCCTCAAGCCAAGATTTTGTTTGCTGATTACTACGAGCCTCTCATGGCTGTATACGCAAATCCCAAACAATTTGGTGAGTTGAATTCTTATATGTATTACAAGTTAATGCTAAATAATAATCCCTTGCACCTAGTTCTATACATAGTTTTTCAATAAAGTCTTTAGTTTGGTTCTTTAATTAATTAAATTATTTGTGAGATGAATTCGTGTAGGTTTTAACTCAACTTTGGTTCAATGTTGTGGAGACGGTGGGCTATATCATTACAATTCCAAAGTCGATTGTGGTCAGCAAACAGCTAAACTGTGCAGCGATCCATCAAGCTATGTGAGTTGGGATGGGTTGCACTTCACTGAGGCAGCTCATAGTATCATCGCTAACCATGTTTTAAAACAATTAATCTAGTTTTTATGTTATGTAAAGCTAGATGTAGATATTAGATGTTTTAAAAATTTATTATCCTTTATAGATAATTTGTTAACTTCTCTTGTTGTGTAAATATGACATGACTTGTAATTTTTTAGTTAGTTTGTTTATCCCTGTAAATTACACATTGTATTCTACTCACAATTTATTTGTGATTGTAAATGTTGTAAGCTTTTTGATAGGTGAATATGATGTAAAATGCTCTAAGTTGCAAATAAATTAGTACATTACCAATGAAATGCACGATTTTTATATATTTTAATCATATCAAGATTGGTAAAATAATTAGAAGTATAATTACCAGTAAACGTATTTATTAAATGGCCAACAAACTTTTATAAAATTCTAGATATCTCCAATAATAAATTTGAGGCTATCATATATTGTAATACAAAAAAATATCAGCTCAAATCAAACTACAATAATATATTGGACTGGACTCGAACTAATTGGCCCGGTCAGATTAGACCAAGTAGTGTCCCACCATTCACTCCGAACCAAACCATGTAGTCCCACCCAGGGGCCTCCACCCAAGCAACGCCTTTGAGCCAGACTGAAGGTAAGTTAGGCGGCTCCATACAGGGAACCCACCTGGTAAAACTTGGACACCTACGTCCCCCCTTAACACGAGGGACACACCATCATAAACACGTCAACTCCATGATTGGCCTCGACCCATTCTGGGCAACAATCAAGCAAGATTACTAGGTAGCATGATCACCTCCACCTACAATATATATAAACGTAGCATACCCAGTTAACCCTAAGTTCCAATTTCCGTAACCTCCACCTTGGAGTCACCCTAATTTGGGCATCAAAGTGTCTTTTGCAGGTCCCTCCCTCCCTGCTGGTATTGAACCAGACATGGAGATACACCACAGAGGACCGGAACACCCCGACTCTTAGGCAGGAACATTAGCGGCAACTGTGGGGCCGAGAAAAGCTTACCTCCCCCATAAATGGCTGGAATCCAGAGTCAAGCGACTGCCGCCGTATATCAACGGCGACAACCCGATGGCGGCGATCGACCGCAACCTGGTAACGCTGAAACAACGATGAGCGGCGCTTCGGTACCGACCCATCCCCCTCTTGAAGATCCCCGCAATCTGGTGAGTTGGAAGTTGAAATCCGACAACTGAGAACCCAAGCCAAGACGCCAACCACGATTGCAACCCACATCCTGGAGATAACACCTAGCCAAGAAAAAGGAAGTCTGGTCCTCCACGAAGCCACCATCTCCTCGCTCGGAGAAAAATAGAGACCTCATAATCTAGAAGGTCGGAGTTGTTCTCCCTTTTGACGCGAGACCCTAAGTCGACCATATTATGACAACCCGCCTTCCACTGAGAAGCGAGTTGCCCAACACTCTGTCGCCATACACCGGCACGGGCGACCCCACCCTACGCCTGATAGTGTTCTAGATCGCAATGCTCTATAACAGAGCAACCGACTCCACACTCTGCTGAGCCTTGTTGTTCAAATGCCCACACTATAAGGGGGTGTGAATAGTGTTGGGTTAATTTTACGTTCAATTCGATTTCTTTTAATTCAATTCCAAATGCAACCAAAACTAAGTGCTACTAAATGATATGTTTTGAAAGTATGAATAGCAAGTAGTAGAAATCAAACAAGGCAATACAAACTCAAATAATTATAGTGGTTCGGCCTGCTGGGTGAAATGGCACATTAGAGGGGAGTTGAATAGTGTGTTTACTAATTCTTATTGTCTTATTCCGGTTTTAATTGTTTCTTTGGTTACTTAGGAAAATTACAAGTTAAGTGACTAAAGCAATAAAGACAAACAAAATACCAATGCAAACACAAGATTTATAGTGGTTCAGCCCCAATGCCTACTCCACTACCTAATCACCCCGCTTAGGATTTAAAAACTAAGTTTTACTAGATTGATGATGTTTCCCTTACACAGAGGACTTTGACTCGAAGAGTCTCACTCTCGACCTAAGGCACTTCCACAGTCGGAAGTCTCCGCCTTCTTACCGAGAGCACTCTTCCACCTCAACCTAAGGGACAACTCAACTAATCCTAGCAAACTACGTTTACACCGGTGGATTTAAACCTCAAACACCAAGGCTACCACCCAATTTCAAGGCCTAACAATCCTAGGTCTTCACAAGCACAAATCCAAAGAAAACAATGTTCAAATAACAATTAAAATTACAATGAAAAGAGCTTAAAGAGTAAAGCAAGATTAAATGCTCTTTTCCAAGCCTTCAAGTATTCAACTTGCCAGTAAATGAGCTTGAGTCGTAGCAGAGTTGAGGAGTAGTTGGCGCTTGAAGAAGAACGCTGATGGAAGAGCAGAGCGTGCTGCAATCAATCTCTTTGAAGGCTTAAATCACTTCTTAAAATGCTCAATTAAATCTGTAAGAATAATTAAAGGTGTTAGATGAGGGATATTTATAACCTCTCAAAGAAACGGCATCTCAACGGGCGGAAAACTAGCCGTTACCGCCGTTCGGTCGCTTGTCGGTCGATCGTCGGTCGACCGACTGATCGACCACTTGAGCGACCTCGGTCGATCGTCGGTCTCTGTGTGGTCGACCGATAGGTTGACCACCAGACATGATTCATGTGATCTGCAATCCGGTCGACCGATAGGTTGACCACCAGACATGATTCCTGTGATCTGCGATCCGGTCGACCGACACACCAACTGCCAGTTTTTGGCTTTTGTCGGTCGACCACCCAGTCGACCGGAGTGGCCTTTTGCCACTTTTTAACACCATTCAGTTGACCGAAGTGGCCTTCTGCCGCTTTTTAACACCATTCGGTCGAGAAACTATCTAGGTCATATAGCCCTCCAAGGAGCTCCCTAGGTTATTTCAGGACGGTCTCCGAGTTTTCATAATTTGGGATTCGGGAATGGTTTTCGGGTTCTTATGCATCATAAAGAGGATTTACAATATAAACTAGACACCCTAAACCTAAACTCTACTTTTCGAAGAATCCTGAGCGTCGACAAGCGTCCTCGCCGATTTCTCTAATTTCTTCGATTTTTTCGATCGGGGACATTGTGCGCTAACCAATATGGAACCTGAAAGTATTTCTCAATGAAACATTAGTTCCATGTTTATTATCATCAAAACTAAGATTAAGACCAAGGTTGAAAAGTTTAAGCCAACACGGGCAACCTCGAACTCCACTACCTTGGCTCCACACCAAGGATTTCTAACCAACTCCTTTATAGATAATGTGTTTTTCTTTGAATACAACCGAGGACTCGCTTCTCAACCCTTTGAGAATGCCTAAAACCTATTCACCTAGGCAAAACACAAGTCTACAAAGGAAACCCTAAGGTGTTTAACCTAGCACACCTAGCAATCTAACAATAAGAATCGAGTTTAATAACAAGTAAAACAACAACAAAAAGAGCTAAAAATTAAAACTACACAAATGCATTAGTTTTATGTTTGTTATCATCAAAATAGAGACTGAAGCCTAGGGGTAACCCTTGGGCCAACAATCTCCCCCTTTTTGATGATGACAAACAAAACTTTGAAATTTATCAATTTTAAGTATACATTTGTGAGTTCTTCGGTAAGCCAAATAGAATACTAACATAAAATACATATGCTCCCCCTATCAATATGCATATCAAACTTATAACTCCCCATATCTATATGACATCAATCAAAAAGGGCAAGAACCAAGGTACTATCAATGAGTTTCATCAAGAAAATTGAGAAAACCATAAAACCACGTATCAACGACCACTATAGTCCTTCCTACCAACGTAAGCCTATAAAAGACAAACATCGATAAGTCGTGAAGCCCCACTACAAGGCATTACATAAGCCGAGTCGACTCATGGTCCGGAGCGAGCTTACGAGCTCTGGTAAGTAAGAATAAGTATATGAAAATTTTGTTTGCAGATAAATTTATTTAATTTCATGCTGTGTGCATGATTGTTTAATTATGTTGCATGTGCATTGTGTTTATATTTATTTATGGAATTAATTTTAGAGTAATTAAGTTAATGTAAGTTAGCGGGTTCGGGTTCGGCTTGAGGCGGATGCGGGTTGGTTAAAGGGTTTAGAAGGGTTAGGGTTGAGGAGGGAGTATAAAACCCCCTCCCCTTGGCTTGTGGCTCCCTATTTGGAGCCACACAAGCCAATTGAAGAGAGGAGCAGCCGCCAGCTCTCAAGCCCAGCTACTAGCCGCCCTCTCTCCTCTTCTTCTTACTTGGAGCCACCACCCTTGAGCCAGCTGACGAGCCCCTCTCCTTTGCCTCTCTTCCTCTCTCTCTTTTCCCCTCTCCTTCGAGCCAAGCCGACGGCTTCGGTGGAGCCGCCGCCCCTTGTTGAGCCAAGCCACCCCTATGGGGTTCGGCAGCCCTAGGACGGTGCTAGGGATGCTCGTCCAAGGGTGGAGCAAGGGTGCCCTCAAGGCAGCCCTAGGAAGCGGGAAGCGCTCCTTGGTAGACTTCCTTAGGGGAAGGATCGAACCCCACTTTTCCTACTCAGGTCTCGCATGTAACTCGACAAACCCTAATAAGTCCATGGGTAGATAACTCTTTACCGATCACATCACTATGTGACTTCCATATGTTTTGGCCTCTAGGGAAACCAAGGCCTTGTGTGTGCACAACAAACCAAGGAGCCCTAGTTGAGTCGAACCCATCGTTCGTATGCCCTAGCGAGAAAACAACCACCCTTGATTGTAGCTCAACAAGGTAAGTCATAATCAAGCTGGTAGCAGAGACACAAGAGGGATATGTGTCATATGAGGTGCAATGTATCTATTAGCACAAAAGGCCTTGTGTGTGCACAACAAACCCGTTGTGACAATAGACACACTTGTCCCTCATAACGATGGAAGGCGTGACCGATATTCTTAATATCTTAGCTATTTGGACTCAATATTATTGGAGGGTTTCTTTATGCGATTATAATTATCTAAGCTATCAACAATTGAAGCAAAAGAAATAAATAAAAGCATAAAGTAAATAAGGATGATTGTGGATGTTCTAAGGGTTCCACCCGATCCACCGGGTGAACCAAGGCCATCATCCTTGGGTTTTTAAGGAGCTCCGTCTCACCAAGGGACTGCCCAAAACCATCTTGTAGGTTGCCAGTTCCATCAGTGCCTTCCTGGGGTTCTAGTTGCCATCAACATGGCGTCGAACACTTCCTCTCCGCACGCTAACCAAAACAGGGCAGCAAATGTGCTCGTCGTGAATCTGCCCCTAAACTTCTAATTTCACAAAAGTAAAAGAATAAGACCCCAAACAGCCCTTGGGGAAAGGTTTAAGGAGTTGGAGAAGTGGATTATAATCAGAATTCTCAAGAGGAAGACAGGGGTACCCAAGCCCTATTTAAAAATTACAATGTTGAAATTTCATAAATGTACAAGCGATTATCACAACCACGTTTTACACAAAGTCACATTGACATAGGACTCATCCATAATCATCCTTTCATGCATCACATCATATATGAAAGATAGGAAAAAATAGAATCCGATCACGTTTCCACCCAAAATGGTCCAAACAACACATGCTGAATTTTTTCGGTTCTCGGGGCTGTTCAACCATGAACCCACGGGATTTTTTAGTTTAAATTATGTCTAAAATCAATATGGATAGAAGGCTTCCACATCAATTCATCATATGAACCTTGGAGGCAAGAAAATGACTCAAAAACCCTCGAAAACCAAAATCGGGCAGCATGACGTTTAGGGAGCGAACGGTTCGTAAAAGTGAACAAAACGCGAAATAACAATTTCAAAATTTTGCTGTAGGTGGCTTTGATACCACTGTTGGGATGCGAATAAGAAACTCAACGGAAATAGCGATTTAAAAAATTCAAAACATCCCAGAACAGCGATCTACTTTAGCAACAATTAAGGAATTCAAAATTCAAAATTCTCTCTCTTCGGAATTCAAAATTCTCTCTCTTCGGAATTCAAAATTCTGGGGTTTACCTCCAAAAATAGTTTATATTTTAATGGCCTCATAATTAATTCGAAATTAATTAAATCCAATAAAATATAAACATTAATTTATCTCCATAAATTAAGAGCTTATAAACAAGAATGATAATTATCATAATAAACAAATTATCTAAACAATAGAAAAGAGGCTTATCTAAATAATTCAATTTCCTATTAATTAATAGAATTATGATTTATCCTAATAAATCATATATTTTTTAATTTTATGATTTATCTTCATAAATCAAATTCTTATTAATTAGGATTTATCCCAATAAATTAATTCCCAATTAATCGGTTAGGCTCATGGTTAGAAACAAATTTTCCCACCATGTATATTTGATTCAAAATGAAATTATATTTAATTCATAATTAAATATATTCCCGGTCAAATAGTTTAATTAAATATTTAATTCATAATTAAATTTAATCAACTACATGTCTGTAAATGACATACATGTCATGTATCAATCCCTACAATTTAGGGATGCCCTGCAAATTAGGGTTATCGAGGAACTTCTTACTCGCACATTCATTCTTACAGGAAACAACTTTCCTATCATGTCTGTAAATGACATATGTGATCGAGTTGCAGCATGTCCATGCCAGTTGACATATACGGCCGCATTTAGACTTTATCTCATAAGGTCCGTTACGAGGTTAGTCTGTTGTGTGTGACCAATTGGGCCCCACACTAAGCCAACAGTGAGTTGTGCATAATGGAGAGTCGGATCCGATAGAATGACTTCTATTCGAATCTTACAAGCCACCACTAAACCCATTTAGTGTGGTCGTGAGAAACTCTACTCACAAGTCTAGATTGACGTCTTGCAACGTGTCATGACTACCCGGATTGTGTAAGGTTCAATCTACAGGGATCGAACGCCCTTCAGTGATTAGTTTATGTGCAACTAAGTCCCTCAGTTACAATATCCTGAATATGTCTAGGGTATGGAAAAAGTGTCAAACTCTAATACCGATTCATATGTATTCTGCCGGCCAGGTCATCGGCTCAATAATGACATCTTAGAAAACCTTTTTTTGACATTCATGTCTACTCTGGCCAGATATTCCGCAACCGACACTTGCAGGGACACATAAGACATTATCTCCTCTTACTAGAAGTAACTAATTCCATATTTGTTGCTCATATAACTCCATGGGTGCTTTCCCATGCCCAAAGGTATCCGACACATGTCACTCACGGCCACGTAAGGATAAGTCCAAATCAATGGGTCGACACTCACAAGGTAAGAATGACAACCTTGTCCATGGACAGCTTGCACCTACTATCACCTGAGGAACATCCTATCGACACTCATGTAAGGATTCCATTATGTGTTTTCCTCGTATAGGTCCATTCAGTGAACTCATTCCGTAATGAGCACCTGCACTTGTACATTAAATGACGGCTTATAGGTAACTATGAGATCTGCTACTCCTTATCGTATAAGGCATGTCCCAACTGCAACAGTCTATCCGAAATCAATAATCCTCTAATTAGTGATCCAACGATTGGGAACATTTAGAATAGGGGCATCTAGATTCCTAAGTCTCACTGGCATGATCTCATCATAGCCTTGGAATCAATTGCCCGAGTTCATGGGGTTCATCACAATCTAATATATATAAAATATAGATGCAGCATATGATTAAAAGTTGCCTCATATTATTCATTAACCAAAAATAGTTCCCTACACATCAACATTTGATTGGCTCAAGGGCACTATTTCTTTCAATAACATGAGAGATTCTTCCTAACTAACAATAAGGTCTCTTAGTGAACTTCTGTAAATGATAGTTGCATAGGAAGTTACAACTGCTATAACAACTACCTTAAGTAGCAAAGTAAGAACAAAAATAAAACATACGCAAACACAAGTATTTGTTTAAACAGTTCAGTAACCAAACATGTCACGTAATCTGCACGGCACTCATCGGACAAATGCCCAATCCACTATCAGAAAGTACAACTTCTAGCTCTGGGATTACACTCTTCGAAATCCAGCTACCAGTACTATAGTGAATTGAAAATAATAAAACCTTTTGCTATTACAATTACATACCGACTTGCCTCTTTATGACATCCCAGCCACAAAGTCTTGTCCTCCACACAATCCTTGTGTTGTAATGAGTTAGCAGCCCACAATCATCTCAGCATGAATATATGATGAGTAGGTTAATTATTGCCTTCTTTGCACTAAGCAGACTCATCTCCTATAAAACTGGCAACAGAGTAATGGCACAATGGAGTTATCGACAACACATCCATGCACAAGTTTTTTTATGTGAGAACTGAATGATCGAAATAAATGCTGACTTCAATCACTCTCCTCTTCACAGTCCTTAGATTGAAACAGTCAACATAAGCATATGATCATTTAAGTAAACAGTAACGTCCGAAAATAAAGAATAAAGAACTCTTCAAAACTCAACTGAACACAAGTCATAAATGATGATTAAATGACCAGAAAAATCAAAAGACTCATCATTAAACCAGAAGTTCATCAACCATCATATTCACACAGAAAACTATCCAGAATACCATAAACTGTAGGCAGTTAAAAACTATCGCTCCATAGTTGAAACTGCCATCATCTGCAGAAAGCCATTTACAAAAGGTGCAGTTGAAACTGTCCTAACACAGTTGAGACTGTCAATATATAAGTAGAGCTTCTCACTTATTGAGATTGTGCAGAAACTAAGAAATCACCAAAAAGCTTCTTTTGCCAAATATAGCCAACATACAAAAAGCCAAACACTAACATTCTCTCCCTTTGGTTTATTTGGAAAAAGCCAAACGTATCAGATCACAAAAAAAATAGATGACAAAAGAAAGTTTCAACTGAAATATAATAACTATTAAAAAGATAATTCAATAGTTAACAGAAAGTATCCATCAGTTATGGTCATTTGTTTAGACCGCAAAAAAAACCACATAGTCAGCCATAGTCGCATTATCACAGAGAAAAAAATATTACACCCAGCAGATCATCCAGAGTATCAAATATACAATAGTTTCAGAACCAGAGTCTCAAGTATCATAACCAGAATAGTAAAAAGTATCATCACCACAAAAAAGTATCACAACCACAATCAAAGAGCAATTAAAACTATAGAGTTGTAACTGCTTGTTCTCCCACTTTTTGGCACAATAAGCCAAAGGAGTAAATCAAGATAGTGTAAACTTCAGTCAGAACATTCAGATGAATAGTGAAACTTCCAAAATAAGGGGAGGCGAGTCTTGCAGAAGTTGGAGTAAAGTACTCTATAACTTTCTTCTCAATTGTGATTATATGCTGTTGAAACTTGGTCATTGTCTCTCTTGTAGAAAATAGCTCATCCAAAATCTCTTTCTCAATAGTAGATGTGGTGGCGGAAGCAATTTCAGGTGCAGTCTTCACTTTAGACCTTGGACTTAGCATATTTCAAATTTATTTGGATAAATCCTAATTAATAGGAATTTGATTTATGGAGATAAATCATAAATTTAATAGATATATAATTTATGAGGATAAATCATAAATCTATTAATTAATAGGAATTCAAATTATTTAGATAAACATCTTTCCTATTGTTTAGGGGATTGGTCTATTTAGATAATTATCATTCATGTTAATACTCTTAATTTATGGTGATAAATTAAAGTTTATATTTATTTGGATTTAATTAATTTCGAATTAATTATAAATTCATTAAATATAAATCATTGCGTTGGAGGCAAACCCCGAAATTTTGAATTCCAATGAGAGATATTTTAGGGGGGCGGATCTAATCTTGTAGCCGCCCATGCCCTCTATAAATAGGTGGCCTAACCTCCTTCTAGTGGGTTAAGCAAATTGGTTATTCATCTTGGAGAAGATTAAGGTTTGGATTCTTGAGAGGCTTCTTGAAGAGAAAGGATCCCATGAACTCATCTTCATCTCCATGGGTGGCCGGCCATGAAGATCCTCCATCCTTGGTTTTGCGAAGCCAAATCGAAGGTATTTTCTTCTTGGGTGTGCTGCCAACTTCACCTTCTTGGAGGAGTCCATGAGGGAAAACGAGGTAATCCTTCATCTACCTTCTCGTTCCATTTTTTTCTCATCCCATTTTCCTTCCTTTTGGTGCTCGGTTCTTGGTGGAAGGGCTGGCTTCACCTTGGTGCATTTCGGGGTTGAGATTGCCTCTCCGTTGAGCCACAACGAGTCCCGGTGTTTGATGCCCCTTTGTTGCGAGGAACTTGGTGTGGACATTTCTTGGAGGACATGCACATTTGAGTGTTGAAACAGGGATAGGAGCAACCATACCTAGGGGTGGCAAAAATGGGCACGGCACGATAGCACGACATGATAACTGCGGGCCGGGCTAGAAAATTTAGCCTGATAAGCTTTTTGGGTCGGGCCGGGCCGACACAATAACATTTAGGGCTGACGCTAGACGACTCTTATCGGGCCGGCCCGGCCCATTTGGCTCGCTAAGTATTAAAAAATTTAATTTCAAGTCTAGTTTAGTGCTTGTTTAGTATTTTAAAATTGAATGTGAAGTTAATCCATGGAGCTTTTCATGTGAAATGTCATATTTGGTGCTTATTTAGTCTCTCAAATATTTTAAATTATTCTTTTACAAGTTTTTACCAAGTTTTTGATTGATAAATGAGCTCGCGGGCCGGGCCGAGTCGGGAATTTCCGACCCACGGAGTTAGCGGGCCGGCCTATTTTGCTACCTCTAGCCATACCATCCGCGATATAAGGAATATGTTCTCCTTCTACTATAGATTGAATTCCTTAAAGATTACTAAAGTAGCTCGTTATTTTTGGGATAGTTTGAATTTTTTAAATTGCTATTTCTACTACGTTTTTTATTCCCATCCCAACAGTGGTATCAGAGCCACCTTTAGCAATTTTTTCGGAATTAGTATTGCGCGTTATTCTTGCGTTTACGAAGCATTCGCTCCCTAAATGTCATGCTGCAGAGTTTTTATTTTCGGGGGTTCTTGAGTCATTCTCTTGGCTCCACGGTTCATGCGATGAATTAGGGTAGTAGCCTACTGTCCAAACTTGTCTTGGACAGATTTCGAACTAAAGAGCCCCATGGGTTCATGGTAGAACAGCCCCATAAACCGAAATTTTCAACATGTGTTGGTTGGACCATTTTGGGTGGAAACGTAGCCCGATTAGCGTGTTTTTTAAATTCTGTTTTTTCCTTTCCTTTTCTTAATTGTTAATATGCATGAAAGGATGATTATGGATGAGCCCTATGTGCATGTGACTGTGTGTAAAATGTGGTTGTGTTGATTGTTTGTAAATTTATGAAATTTCAACATTATAACTTTTAAATAGGGCATCCGTACCCCTACCTTCCTCTTGAGAATTCTGATTGTATTCTTCTTCTCCCTCTCCTTCAACCTTTCCCCAAGGGTTGCTTTGGGTCTTCTTCTTTTAGTTTTGTAAAATTCGCGATGAGCACGCTTGTTGCCCCGTTTTGGTGCGCGCACGGAGAGGAGGTGTCCGGCGCCATGTTGATGACGACTAGAACCCCAGGAAGGCAATGATGGAACCGGCAACCTACGAGATGGTTTTGGGCAGCCCCTTGGCGAGACGGAGCTCCTTAAAAACACTAGGATGATGGCCTTGGTTCGCCCGGTGGCTCTAGTGCAACCCTTAGAACATCCATAATCATCCTTATTTACTTTATGCTTTTATTTATTGCTTTTGCTTCAATTGTTGATAGCTTAGATAATTATAATTGCATGAAGAAACCCTCAAATAATATTGAGTCCGAATGGCTAAGGTGTTAAGAATAACGGTCACGCCTTCCATCGTTATGTGATACAAGTGTGTCTATTGTCACAATGAATTTTTGTGCAAACACAAGGTCTTTTGTGCTAATAGACATGTTGCACCTCATATGACACATATCCCTCTTGTGTCTCTGCTACCAGCTTGATCATGACTTACTTTGTCGAGCTACACTGAAGGGTGGTTGTTTTCTTGCTAGGGCATACGAACGATGGGTCCGACTCAACTAGGGCTCCTTGGTTTATTGTGAAAACACAAGGCCCTGCTAACCCTAGAGGCAAAACTTGATGGAAGTCGCATAACGATGTGATCGGTAAAGTGCTACCTACCCATGGACCTATTTGGGTTTGTCATGTTAAATGCGAGACCCAAGTAGGAGAAGTGAGGTTCCATCTTCCCGTAAGGAGGTCTACCAACGAGGTCTTCCCGCTTCCCGCTTCCCGACAAAAATTAGTGGGAGCGATGATTAATCGAAAGACCTTAATAGTCATACAAGTAACATATCTACTCATTTATGTCTTTTCTTTTCATTGTAGCATATTTAACATGTCATCTTCACCATCGTTGTGTTGCATTCTTGATGTTAATAAATTAACTGAACAAAATTACATTGATTAGTTGCGAAACCTGAGGATTGTCTTCACCCATGAGAGACTTTCCTATATTCTTGATAACAGGCCACCGGATACCCTCTCCCAAAGGGCTACCGAGGAAGTGAGAGCCACTTACAAGAAGTCGACTCGCTTCCTGAAGACTACTGAGTCCCACCTTATGAAGGATAAGGACACAATCTCATAAGTGGGAGATGCCTTTGAGGCAAAGTTACACTATGTTAAGAACAGAGTGAAAAACAAAGCTGTGAAACCTTTGATTAATATCAAGAAGAAAAGGAAAGTTGTTCCCAATGGCACCTACTACCATTATGGTAAATATGGCTACTGGAAGCGCAACTGCAAGTACATTATAAGGAAAGTTGTTCCCAACTGCAAGCGCACCTACTACCAATGGCACCTACTACCATTTGTAGTGATGAAACTGAAGATGGTTTTTAAAACTGTCGCTTCAGGTGCGTGCATTATAAGAATACTTCGTCATTATCTCTACCGAGTATTTGAAACCAATCTTCATCTGCAAGATGTTGCGAGATAAAAGAAAAAGTAGAAGACTAGACAAAAGGCAACTACGACGTTTGGGTAGGCAATGGCGCAAGAGTTGTAGCCTTGAGTTAGCGTGGGCTGGTGAAAAATTTCGGGATTGATTCCGGGTAAGCAATCGACGTGGAAAAAATTATAAAAAAAAATAATTATAAGTTCTCTGTAATTTAGCATGCTAGGATGATAGAGGACCTCGAGTCGAGTCTAGCAGTTCAATCAGAACTCGAATCGGAGTTAGAACGAGGGATACACATTTTAAAAGTCGAATCTCTTAAGGGACGAGCCGCCACCCGAGGCAATAGGAGAGAGGGAGAGGGGCGACACCAAGTAGGGAGGGAGCCAATTGAAAGTCAGAATCTGCAAGTTCGTTGGCTTTGATCATAGGAAGGTCTTTAGGTTCTTCTTCCTCTCCGTTTCATCCAAAAAGATGAGTGGAAATAGCCATCTTTCCGCCGCCCCTTTGATAGGGGTTTTCTCAGATTTTTGCATAGATTTTCTAGTATTGGATTCATGCAATAGGTTAATGAATTATTGCTTTGTCGTCGTGAATCGTTGGTTCGGATTTTGGGGCTGTGCCACATGCTTCGTGGTGAAACTAGAGGAGTCGCCGCCCCCTTCTTCCTTGATCTCGAGACATTGTTAGCCTAAGGTTTTCAACATTGGTCTTAATCTCGATTTTGATGATAACAAATATGGAACTAATGATTTAATGGAGGGTTATTTTTAGGTTCCATATTAGTTAGCGCACGATGTCCTCGATCGAAACAATCGAAGAAATCAGAGAAATCGACAAGAACACTCGTCGGTGCTCGGATTCTTCTGGAAGATAGAGTTTAGGTTTTGGGTGTCTAGAATGTGTTGTAAATCCTCATGATGATGCAAAGAAACCCAAAAACCAAACCTGAACACAAGAAACACGAAAACTTGGAAAATTGGAAAAGGCCTTGAAATTCACTAAGCCTAGGAAACTTCTTGGAGGGCTATATGACCTAGAAATTTTCTTGGCACCAAAAATCCCGGTACTTGTTCCTTAGGTAAAAACTAGATAATGAGATATTTTTAAAGACTTTTTGGAAGCCTTTAGCCTACCCATATTTGACCCAAAATATTATAAAATTTTCTTTTTTCAAAAATTTGTACTAGACTCCAAAAGTTAGATTTTGATTCTTAAGGATTTTTGTTTTTTAGATATTTTTATTAAATCCAAATGGGGGGTAATCGTTATATACAATTTATGTCTTAAAGTTATTAAGAGGACTTAGCGAAGATGGAACCTAGAAACTAACAAACAAGCAGAAAAAATAACAAAATTGTATTGATTTTTCTAGTTGCGGTCGACTGACGATCGACCGACAAGCAACCGGGTGTCGCCAATGGGCAGAGAAACGCCCATTGACGAGCCTTGGTGTTTGGGGGTTATAAATGCACATCCCAAACTCATTCCTTTGTAGTTGTTGGTGCTTGTAAGCCTCAAAGAGTCACTCCTTGCATCTCTACAAGCTTTCATCGAGTCATCCTTGCAAGAACCCTAGTTTTGATCTCCACTCCTTGATTTTGCCTTCAAGCTTCACCGATTCATCATCTTGGGGCATCAAGAGGACTAGGGAGTTTCTTTTGGAGCTAAGTATTTGTTGTTTGATTTATTAATCCATTAGCTGTTGTATTTTGGATTTATTTCATTGTATTTGAACCTGTGTAAACCTAGGTTGCTAGGTTTGATTGAGTTGGTAGTTGCTTTGGTGTTAAAACTTAAATCCATCATTGAGTTGGTGTTACTAGGATGAGAGAGAGAGAGAGAGAGAGAGAGAGAGAGAGAGAGAATAGCTTATAGCATGAATTTAACATGCACTTAGAGCTAGAACATGAATTTAAGTCAAGTTTTTTTAAAAAACAAATTTAGGTAAGTATACTTTATTTTAAGATCATTATTATATAATTCTTTTTGCTCCTATAATTCAATAATACATAATAGCTTATATTGATATCTTATTTTAAAGTTTACATTCAACAAGAAAGGAAATTTATTTACCTCCATTGTTTTCCCACCTAGCTATGGAATTTGCAGAGCTTCTAAATTAAGGAAATTAGTCGGGTTACTTATTGTTTAGTTATATAACATTCCACAAATTCAACTTTTTAATTTTAAAATTGACTAATTAGATAGAAATATAGCATCATTATCCATCATATAAAAAATAAAACATTTTATTTCATTTATTAATAATTTCTAAATACGAAAAGGTGATAACTAAGTAAGAGTCTAATTTCAAAAATAGAAGAGGATTCTTCACTACATTAAGAAATCTATTAGTAACGTGTGATCTGTCAGTTCATGCAAAAATCAAAAGTTTGCCATTGGAGTGCGGTCCTTAGGATTCTTCACTACATTAAGAAATCTCGTGGCAAGGGTTTGTGGTACAAGAAAAATGGTTACTCCACGCTGAAGGCTATTCTATTCTGACAGTGATTACGTTGGCTCTATCACTGATAGAAGTCCAGTGATAGAAGTCTGATTCTGAACATTGCACTTGTGTTGGAGGGAACCTTGTGACTTGGAAAAGTAAAACACAAGATGTTGTGGCTCGCACCAGTATTGAGGCATAATACCGAGCCATGCCAGCCTGCGAAATGATCTGGATTAAAACTATATTGGAGGATTTGAGGTTTATTTCTACTGAGCCAATCATAATGCATTGTGATCTGCCATCTATATTGCAAGCCATCATGTGTTTCGTGAGAGAACAAATCACATTGAGATTGATTCTCACTTCATGTTATGCTTTCTAAGAGGATTATCACATCTCACAGTCCTTCTAAGAACAAACTATGGATGTCTTCAAAGAGGCACCTGATTCAGTTAGCTATGTCACAAGTTGGGCATGGTTGATATATATGCTTTAGCTTGAAGGGGAGTATTAGAGTTATTTTGAGTTATTTTGTATTCACTTATCTTGGAGTATGCTTACTTAAGTTGTTCAAGTTTTCTATTGTACTCTTTCTTTTAAACCCTTTTTCATCCATGGAAAGATAGTGAACTACCTCTTTTCACAATCATCATCTTCTTATCTATGAAATAAACATTCTACCATGGGAAAGGTATTATCACCAATTGGAAATGGGAGTTCCGGAGAAAAATCTTCTTCGAGTGAACTACCTCTTTTCACAATCATTATATGTACTATTGATCACAAGACAAAAGGTTACTCACAAGATAGGAGGACCAAAAATATAAAATTGAAGTACTGTAAATTCAATCTCTATAGAAATAAGCCTGAAGTTTTCTGCAATAAACACCACCAAATAAAATAGAATAATAGATATGTTAAAAATATAGATGAATAGATTGGGCTCTTCTAACCATCGAAGTTTTTGGAAAAGATGTTCACATGATCAAACTTAACATGGTATATAAGTAACCCTAATTAAGTTAAAAGCAATCCACGTGGAACCTGCACACACAAGAGAGGGAGTATTACAAACATAAATGAAGAGAGGAGAGCATCATGACTCCTGCGGGGGTGGCGAGTAAGCAAGCAATGATCGGCTCAAGACGGCGGTGGAGGCAATGCTCCAGTGTGGTGCGGCCATAGAACTACTCATCACTTGGGTGTTGCACAACGACACCCAGATGTTATTCGAGACGAGCGTTGCTCGTATGCTCTTATTGCCTAGCAAGACTGAGACTTGGTGAATCAAGTAGCCTCTTTTTGGTGTCCCTTCAAGCGAGCGTTGCATAATGGCGCTGGTGTCCCTTCAAGTGAGCGTTGCTCAACGACACTCGTTTGCTCCACAAGTCTAGGACTCTCATTTCTGAGCAACGAGTTTGGGAATCTCAATGCCCTTTCTCGCAACAGAAGATGATGAAACTCAATGATACAAGTATCATTTCCTAGTGGCGGACTTCACACGACGAAACTCGACATGTTGCGGCCCCACTGCGACATGTCGTGACTCAGGCGATGTTCCCTTCGACTACTTGTAAAGAATTCACTTCAACAATTGCAGCCTATGCAGAAAGGCCGTGCGACCGAGGCGAGTTCGACGAGGACGTTGAAGCTTGAAATGGGGGAGGATGTGGACTTTTTTAATTGCCCGAGCAACGACGAATCATGGTGGAATGTTCCCTACATGTTTGTAAATATGTTTTTGCGTCCATATAATTTTGGCTTTTATTATAGTTCATACTTGTAAAATCCTTTGTGCGATCCCCGAGGGCCCACAATACAAGTTGGATACATTTCGAGGATTCGACGCTTGGTGCGTGCGCTACGGCTAAGCAGTTTCCTGCATTCGTCATGGCCGTGGCAATGGAAAATCACCATCTCGCATGGCCACGATTTTGTCATGCTCTTCGTGCTTTTAGGAACGTTGGGGGTTTGGGTCTTATATATAATGTAGGAGAGCGTTAGCAAACAAAGCGGTTGCCTTGGGCGGAGACGAACGAGCGGCCCATATGGACGTGTGACCAGCATGGTTTAAAATCTCGATACCACTACCGATTTCGGTCACCGGTTGGTACCGGTATTGTACCGTACGGTACCGGCACACTGTACGGTCCGGTACAAAAATTGCATACCGACATTTTTTTTATTAGAAATAACTCCAAATCTCCATGTCGGGCAGTATACCGCCTGGTATGCATATAATACCGCCCGATTTGGGTGGTATGAACACGAAACAAGTGGCCTCAGTGCCGTTGGCTGGCCCAACGGTACTAAGGCCTCATACCGCCCATACCGGGTGGTATATGACAAAATACCACCATATACCGCCCTGTATACCCAATATACCCGATTTTTTCAAATACCGAATATATCGTATACCGGAAACCTAAAAATTTGATAAATATCGGGCTTACCGTACCGTTCCGGGCGAGATTTTAAACTATGGCGACCAGTCAATCTTCGCCCAAGATAATTTGCAGAGCTCGTCCTAGACCCGGTTTTATATTTTCATGCGTCCATAGTCATGTAATTGTTTTTTTACTTTACGCCTTCAATACCATTCGGCCAACATGGTCTTTTGGGGGTGTGGATATGGAGCGTGAGGTTGGCACATGGACCAACGCATGCCCCGTGATGTTAAATCGAAAAGCCCAATTCGGGACGGATTCGGGATGATAGGCTTATCCCTTGCACAGGATGCAAGGGTGCCGCAAGGTTCTTCCACACAAACTGGTAGCATCATGGTTGCAACACTATGGTGCAGCAACAGTATGGTCACTATAGTCCTGTTGCACTATGGTTTTCGGTACCTGGACCACGCTACCGGTGCCGGTATTTAATACCTTGCTCAAGCTTGAGAGGGAGTGTTAAGAACCTACTTGCAAAATATAGCATATGGTCATGAAATTGGTTGTAAATCTTTCTTATTCATCTACATATGCAAGGTAGAGGAGGCCTACCTATGAGGAGTTTCTTCCTTCCATCGTGACAACTATCAACAGAGCAAACATCTTATAGTCAACAAATCAATTATCATAACTCTTTGGCTGTTTTAGCCCAAAAAATATTGTGCTAAGGTCCTTTCTTGACTCAGCATTACAAATAATTTGATAAAAGAAGAGAGAAGAGAAAAAGAGAATATCTGTAACATTAGTTTTAAAATTTTTAAATGTATAGCATAATTTAGAAAATACATTAGATAATCATTTTTTATGAGATACTTGGTAAAACAATAAAAGCTTCAACTAAAATTTGCAAAATCATAAATTGATTCAGGTATTTGGCCAAATACTGAAATTACCCCTAATTTAGAAAAACTCCAACCGGTTCGAGAAGACCAGTTTGAGTTATTTTTTTCTTGAACAAGACTTGCTCATTCCAATTCAGTAAATCAAGTTTTTATTCAATCCGATTTTTGTATGCTACTTTTGCTTGGTAAGTTTCTTTCCGATCGCCACGGGCATCGCACCCCCGTCAGCAACACAAAATTCATTGAGGCCACCATCCCTTCCGCGCTTGCTGTGCACACGATTGACCTTCGTATCGCTCGCTAAGATGCTGTCATTGCTAATGATTGTTGTGGGTTTTCTTGTTCTGGATTGAAGAACTAGGGATTTCAATAAGGATGCAGGAGCTAGAATTGCTCTTTAATTGAATCTAGGTTTTTGGCACATGCACAGCGCTGAAATTAAAGAGGATGCGTATCTAGCCCATGATCTCGAGGCTGTGGAGGACCACGTCAGTGGACCCAAGCTCAAGCACACCAAGCACACTAGAGCCAACAAGGACGCAAACCATGGTTTGTACTTTGGATGTCGAAAATTTGTGCCTCATTTGCATGCTCACATGGCTCCACGGCCCAATGGTCGATGCCAAGCACCCATGAGGGCATGCCGGTGTATCGAGCATGGCCGGGGAGACCAACTCTATTGACGAAGGCTGGATCATGGAGACGAGGAAGAACCATTCGGTGTGAGTGACCTCCACCTCAATAGTGTCATCCATATTCGAAGTCCCACCGCCAGATATGAGCGAGTTGAGCTCCCTCAAGATCCTCTTACAATGCTCTTGCTCGTCGACAAAGAAGCACCCTTGGCCCTCTGCTTGTGTTTGTGTTTGTGTTTGTCATCCTCGCCAATGTAGTACCCATCGTCCAGCTCATGATGTCCCGATGGCGGCATCCATCGACGAATGCCAAAAGATGTCGTAAGTCTAACTCTCCCTCGAAATGCTAAAAACTCAATCTAGTCTTCTTAATGAATCTATGAAAAACAGGGAAAAATCAATTCTTAGGTAGCTCCACCTCTACCTATATATAACATAAAATTTATTCATATGTATTTTTACATTTTTCCCTTGACACTCCCCTCAAGTTGGAGTGAAAATATCATACAATCCCAACTTGTTACGAATGTAGGATATTGTGGGGTCTCTCAATGATTTAGTTAGCATATTAGCTAACTGATTGTTAGAACTCACAAATGACATAACTAATCTGGTTGTCTTGGTAGCAACTTTATATTTGGATCCATGGGAGTATTTATAGGTCTAGCTGCTTCCTTTAGCATATCTAGCACATACTTCATTTGGGAAATATGGATGGCTCCCTCTGATCGAGCTATTTCAATGCCAAGAAAGTATTTTAAATCACCAAAATCTTTAGTTTGAAAATAATATTGTAGATGAGATTCGTCACTGTATTTCATGTGTGGTTGATATAATCAACATAAACAATAAGAATAACTAGTTTCCCAGTAGAGGAAGTAGTAGATGAAGTAGCAGAGGAAGTGCGAAAGAAGACCAAGTGATCTGAGGCACTCCTCACCATGCCAAACTGAGTGATAGCAGAGTTAAACTTGTCAAACCATGCACGTGGGGACTACTTTAGACCATATAACGACTTCTTCATGTTGCATACTAAGGTAGACTCCCCCTAGCAACAAACCCTAGAGGTTGCTCCATATAGACCTCATCAAGATCACCATGCAAAAAGGCATTCGATCAAGCTAACGATGTAGTCCCCAACCATAAATTACTGCAAGAGTGAGGAGTAGACGAACACAAGCAATTTTAGCACTTGGGAGAAAGTGTCAAAGTATACACACCAAATTGCTAAGTGTATCCTTTTGCGACCAGACGGACCTTAAGTCGATCAATAAAGCCATCAAGCGCCGTCATGATAGTGAAAACCCACTTGCACCCAACAGTAGATTTCTCGATAGGAAGGGGAACAAGCTCTCATGTGCCATTAGCATGCAATGCAGTCATCTTATCAATTATGGCTTGACGCCATCCCGGATCAAATGCCCTTTCTGAGACATTCTAGGAATGGAAATAATGGTGCCCTCATGTGCAATAAAGGAGTATGAGTCGCCTCAACAATCTATTATGCAATCCCATTCTATTGAGGTGTATAAGGACATGAAGAGTGGTGGAGAAGACCATGAGTATAGAAGAAAGACCGAAAGGCATGAGAAAAATACTCTTTAACATTATCACTCCTCAACACACACGAATATAGAACCAAATTGAGTTTTTATTTCGGCATTAAATGTGGAAAATATATGAAAAAGTTTAGACATGTCATTCATTAGATATAACCACGTGATACGAGAGTAGTCATCTATGAAAGAACAAAGTACCAAAACCCTAACTCGGAAGAAACACAACTAGGACCCCAAATATCAAAATAATGTTGGAGCACACTTATTGACACAATGTGGAAAAAAAGACTAGAAATGCTTACCCAGTTCACAAGACTCATCTTCTTCAGGTCCTACAAGTGAGGATGCCCCAACCGGAGAAGAATCAACCACCAAAGTGGAGGAAGTGGTACGACCAGCTTATATGATACCAAAACTAATGTCCTATCTCAATCATCCTACAGGTCCAAGAATCCTAAATAACAACATAATCAGAGCAATGTAGATGTCTAGTGAGTTACTAATAAAAAGTAGTCTCAATGAAAACTGGGGTATATAAAGCACATGGGTAAGTGGGAGAGATAGGTGGGTGAAACATGACCAATGCCTTTTACCGATGAGAACGACACAGATGAAGTGGGGGTAACTAAATTGGAAAACCAATTTAGAAAGGTTACTACATACGAACAGATGCTCGAGAGTCTAAGATCTAAGGATGTGCATCAAATGTATGTGGATGTATGTGTCAAGTACGTAGTACCTGAGACGGGTTGTTTTGATTGAGAATATTGAGTAGACTAGCACAGAAGGAATCAAAAATACTCATATGATAACAGTGATCATAAACTATAGAGGCTAACTACCCAAAATACCCTCTGAAGGAGGTTGCTTAGGATATGCTAAACAGCGATGTAAGATAGGTGATAGGAGGCCATCGAGGTAACAATAGTTGAGGAGGAAATTTCAGATGATGACATTTATTATCGGCACTATTTACATTAGAAAATGAGCACTGCTTCAACACAAGATCCGCTGTAGCAAGGAGTTTCACATGTAATGAGGTAGCATCAATTCGCAAGTTTGTTCAGGTTGCCCTAGTAACAATCTGAAAATTAGTGAGACTTCAAATCTCGAGTAGAGAGCCCGACAGAAAAATTTAATGATGAAATCATGACGGCAGATCGTGGTAGTGCTTCTCTAATAAATACAAAGCCTGGTGAGTTTCTCTGGTGATCCAAAGTCCAAATAGCAAATGTAGGCGGCGATCGAGAAGATGCGTGATAGGGCAAATGTAGGCAGAAGCATCACGTGGACACGCAAACGCGAGCACTAAATTAGGATTTAACTATATTTTTTTAGGTTATCGTGCTAACCGGTCAGGGCGTGTCAACCCAGGCAGGGACATCACCAGGTGAGCTGCCCCAAGGATTAACACCGCCCAAAATACCCCGATGCGACAGAGTTGCCAGATTTGTCATTTCAAGTGGCAACGGCCCTTAGCATGCATGGTTGAAAGGGGCGATCCAAAATTTGTCTCAAGCACAAAACGATCCACAAATCACCGAAGAAACAAGCAAGGGCCATTGAGCGCCAAAAAAACCTTTGCTAGCCGGAGAAAGGCCGAAAAAATTGCCCAAATCGATCCAACAATGATATGCAATAAGAGTTCAATGAAATTTAGAAGCAATAACAAGCAAATAGAGGCAAAAGGGTAAATTCATCATTTTACCCAAACAATAATTCATCGACTACAACGGAGTCCATCCGACCCATAATAATATTATTTTATAATCTAAATCACTATTTAATTTAGTATAATATTATTTTTTTATATATTTTTAATTATTTATCAAAATAAATTAATAATTTTTAATTCCTATATAATACTAAAATATATAAAAAATCTACCAAACGATATCAAATCTAAAATCTAACACCGCCATCGCGTTCAACACACAAAAACCTACAACTTTGGTATTTGTCCCGTCTCCATTCGACGACCCTAAGTCACCCAAATAAATTATTTTTTAATACTTACTTAAATTATATAATTATTTCGTTTGTAATCACCTTTCCAAAATAACACAGCTTTGAAAGAAGTTCTTGATCGGGTAAAAGATATTTCTAATAGGGTAGATCTGGTAGGAGGTATTCCCGACTGATAGGAGGTATTCCCAATCGGGATAAAATGATGCCTAAATGGGTCAAAACTATCCTTAATCGAGTATTGCTTTCCAAGATCAAAAAAAATATTTCCCAAAATATCCATCTGACTCCCCAAAACATACAAGCACACCCTAAATCTCCCTAAGTCTTTAAGTTTGCAGGCTACAATTAAACTTTGTGGGCTTTTTGGTTGTAGCCCAACTTGCAGCCTCTAATTACATCTTGCAAAATGTAAATGATGTTATTACTCTAATTGCAGCTAACCAAACAAGAAAACTAAATTAATGCTGCAAATACAAATCGTGGAAACCTATTTGCAACCAACCAAATAGTACCATTGTAGTTTCTAGTGCTATTTGCACTAGAAGATAAATAGCTTCATTATCACCCACTTATTCCTAAGAGAATGTTGAATTTTAAAGGAACTTAAGCCATCAAATATTGCTTAGTTCAGAAAAAAAATAATTTGATATGATTGATTCTGATTAAGACAACTAAGGACACTAAATAAACCTTTGCCAGTAAGGGCATAACAGCAAATAAATTGACATGCTCAGAGAACATACCATGTATTCAATCATTCAAGGTGATGTTTCTGCAACAATGCAAAGGAGAATGAAGGAAAGTCATGATAGAAATCAATCAAATATGGTTCATTTGCTTTAGTGGATACAATAGGATAGAATAGGATATTAAATGATAGAGTATTGGATAAAAAACAATTAATCGAATGTACATCAGATATAATATCAATTTTATATTTTTCTAATCCTATTTTCTTCTAATTCATCCAGTAAATAAAAAATGAATATAAATCCATTTTATCCAATGTGTTAAGTGATATAGTAATAGGTATTTGTGTATGGTAGTACATGTTAGCTTAGGTTATACATCTGGTGTAACATGTTCTATTCTAAGCCTATATATACGCATCTTTTCTCATTAATAATATACATTTTGGGCTCTACTCAACATGGTATCAGATCTTAACGTTTTCTCCCCTCTCAAATTTGAGTCCTAGGTTTTTTCTTCTTTTCTCCCTGTTACTGCACCACCCGTCTCCTCCCTGCGCCGAGTCTCCTCGACTGTGATTTTTTTTCGGACGGGCGGCCACTCACGGTCGACTCTCCGCATCAGAGCCCTAGTTCTTTTTTCCACAAATATTTTCTATTTTTTTCGTTGTTCTGTGTCGATGCCTCGTACGACGTGCAGCATTGCTCTCCTGCTTTTTGTGTCATGGTTCTACGTTGCGCGTCTTCTCTTGCTTCCGTGAGGCGCAGACGATGAGGCGTCACAAGCCTCGTCTTCTTCAATTGTTGCCGGTTCTTCAATTGCTGACTCGGTCAACGAAATCTTTAACTGTAGCCACTATCTAGTCGCACACCTTCTGCACGCCTCCTTCAAATTGCTGGCGCGGTCAACAAGGATCTTCCTCTTTCCAGCGCTCGCATCTTCTTCACGTGAGAAGGGAAGGGCACAGACGACGAGGCCCTCCCCATCCCTCTCTTCACGTGAGGGCAACACCTCCTGTTGAGGAGGCTTCCTTCCTCTGGCGGCTTCATCCCGTGCCATTGTCTCATTCTCGAGCCGACTCTTCATGCGCCTTACCCATTCTTTTCTCCAGCCAACTCTTCGCGCGCCTTACGCGTTCTTTTCTCCAGTTGGCTCTTCACGAGTCTTACGCGTCCTTTTCTCCAGCCCGCTCTGCACGCGCCTTACGCGTTCTTTTCTCGTGTACCGGATCTTGTTGCTTCTGCTGACAACCCTCTTCTCACCGGATCTCGCTGCTCCTCGCAGACATTTTTAGCCTTTAAGTATTTCTCTTTTAAACTCCTTTGTGACAAGCTGAACATTAGTTCTTTTGAACTCTAAATAGAGGATTGCAATTTGATTGAAACTAAGTTGCTCAACATCAACTTTCATCCAAAATCTAGAACTTGAAGTTGCTAGCTAGAGTGGACTAAACTAGTATTCAATCATCCCCAAGGGGATGTTTGTGTGATAATGTGAGGAAGTAAAACAAAAGGAAGCTCACAAACAAGAGTAAAAATCAATCATTTGTATGCTAAATAGGTGAAAGCAATTCAGATGAAAGTGTTGCTCAAATTTGACTATCATCTGAATCTTAAGAGTTCATTTGAATACTGGACAAAACATGGAAATTCCATGTGGTGTATGCAATGGCCAGCATTGAAGAAAAGCTGAAAAACTATTTTCCTTCTACTACATTGAAGCAAAGTTAAATGCAATTGAAGATGGGAAATGACTCGTAATCATCCATTCAAATATTCATGATTGCATAAAACAATATGAACCTTAGCAAAGCTAACTTATGAACAGATAAAAAGATCACAAAGGGCTTGATATATATGCTCAATCATACCTTAGTTGATATATTATCCAACAAAGCTCTAATAATCCAAGGTAATGATCTCTGTCCAAGAAGTTGGACAATAGAAAACATATGAGGAATCCCAAAGAACTCAGAATACAGTGTCACCAGACTTTGGTAGGCCAAATTCAAATCCTACAGAACAAAAAATATAATGTCACATGTCTGACATGGAAATTTTATGAATATAATTCTGAAATATATTGTTGTTTTGTTTACTGCACCTGAACAAAAAGCACAGATGCAAAACCAAGTTCATGATATAATTCAGATGGTTACAGAAACTTTCAAAAAAATGAAAGTAAATAATAGCTTAAACAGCTAATCATCTAACCATATTGACATATTAATAGCAGAAGGATCAATTGAAATGGAAAGGGGCTTTAGAAGTCTTGTGTGAAAGTCATGTTCCCCTCAGATTAGAAAGAAAAATTTAAAAGATTGTTGCAAGATTAGTATGCTTTATGGATCAAAATGTTGAGCAGTTAAGAAGCAATATATACAAAAGGTTCATGTAGCAAAAATGAGAATGCTCAAATCAACAAGTGGTTAGAAAAAGGTAGAATAAAAATATCACTGTCCCTCAAGAATCCTGTGTAGCTCCAATTAGACAAAAATAAGACTTGAGAGAGAAAATAGATTGAGATGGTATGGGCATGTTTAAAGGAAACCTATAGATAACATAGTTAAATAATGTAAATTGATTATAACTAATGGGAGGAAGAAGAGTTGAGGAATATCTAATAAAAAGAATATAAATTGATTTAATTGCCCTTCATATAACTCAATGTGAGAAAATGATTCATGTAGTCGCCCCCAAATAGTTAGAAGTTTATATCTTGCTATTGTTGTAATAGCAGAAGGATCAATTCATAAAAGGTAAAGCATAAGCTTAATGGACAATATAAGTGAAACAATATAAGTGTTGAATATTGTTGACTATATGAGCAATCAGTATGGATATCACACTAATCAAACTCTTCTTTTTTTTTTTGTATGTTCCATTTATCTAACCCCTAATTGTTAGATGAGTTACATCTAACGAAAGAAGGGGACAATTATTACTCTTGAGATTTGAGAATATTATGGTAGAAATAATATTGTTGAGATAAATGTGGAGATTGGTATGGATATAAATAGGGGTTTGTTATTTTGTTTTTCTAGACTCTTGAAATTGCTCCTCATTTATAAACTGAGGTTAGATTAATGACAAGAATTTCTCTCTTTTATCATTTCACAATTACCAACTGAAACCTGAGATAAATACAATTACAGGATACAAGTTGACAAAAAACATAAAAATAACAGGCAATAAATAGAGATGATAAATTTTCATTGTATCTTACTTGAGAACCACAATACAAGTAGGACTTTCCACTAGGGATAGTTGCTTTCTCTGAAGCTTGACGTGTTCCTTTTGAAGAACGAACGAATCGTCGGGTGGTGTTACAGATAATATAGTTGGGCAAAAAGTCATTATGCATCTCAGCCCAAATCTGGTAAAAGAATAATTGGTTATAGACTAGAAGAAATTAATATAATGATGTTAGGGTAACTAATATGTTAGTCCTCTATATTATGCTCAAACACTAGAAGGAACAGAAGAAGTAAAACCAAGAAAGAAAACAAAATAACAACAGTTTAAGTTTGAGAAAATAAACAAGCGAAAAGAATCCCACCTAAAAGGCAAGCTATATAGTGCAATGTTCTGCTCATATCCAGATATAATAATTCATAAGAAATTAGAATTAACATGGCCATCAAAAAGATTATCCAAAACTGGAAATGAAACAGACATCTAATTACTTCACCAACTTCTAGGATAGAAATGAATTATCATATTATAGTTGAAACAAGGTATAAAAAATCATACCATACCGCCCGGTATGGGCGGTATGTACCGAAATTCACATTCCCAATATTCGGTACACTCGCTACTAGTCGGTACCGAGTGTACTAATAAATACCGGTCGGCCATATACCACCCATACCGGGCGGTACCGCCCTGTATAGTACAATATGGTGCACTGTGTACCACACTGCTACAGTACACTATGGTGCACAGTGCACCATACTGCATGGTGCAGCTGCACCTACCGATATCAAAAATGGTACCTGACACATGGTTTAATATCTCGGTACCAGTACCGATTTTAGTCAACGGCCGATACCGGTATATACCGGTACCGTACCAACACACAGTACGAACAAGTATGAAAATGCATATCGATCGGTTTTGGGGGGGGGGGGGGTTAGATATAACTTCAATAATACATAATTGATGAATAAATGTTTAAAATCAATACTCAAATGTCAAATACATGAATACAATGTTTAAAAGTCATTTGGTACTGTATTATGATTTTTCACATATACAAGAGAATCATTATATTAGAATTAATATAGGGCGACACAGGCCCACAAACCAAAGGGTCTAAAAAATCTCCGGGGGCTCCACCCCCACACCCCTGGCAAGGGGGGTTGCCCCCTTGACCCCCCCCCGATAACCGGCTAGCGCGACCGCCGAAGACTCTGCGTAGCGCAACATAAGATGTAGTGCACCATCGACTGAGATGATGAATACCATGTGTTGGTACGGTCTTATGTTGCGCTACGCAGAGTCTTCGGCAGTCCCGCTAGCTGGTTATCAGGTGGGGATCAAGGGGGCAGCCCCCTTGCCCGGGGTGTGGGGGCGGAGCCCTCGGAGATTTTTTAGACCCTTTGGGTTGTGGGCCTGTGTCACCCTATATTAATTCTAATGTAATGATTCTCTTGTATCTGTGAAAAACCCTAATACAATATCAAACAGTACCCAATTAAGGCTTTATATAGCCCCCAAAATAAGTCGAACCCGGACCCAAATGGCTATAGAGTCGTTTGGGGTTACTGTTCATCATACCGGACGGTATGAAGCTAAACCAAGTGGCCGACAGCCTGACAGGTCCGGCGCATACCGTACCATACCGGGCGATATTTTAAACCATGACCTGACCATACCGTGTGTCGGTACGATCCGCTGCCGGTACGTACCGGTACTTGTCAAACACCAGTACCAGTACCGGTATTTAAAATTGAGTTGAAATGTGGAGGAATGAGTTCAAGATAGCTGTTGAAAAACCATAGTCGTACTATAGAAATTTAAAAAAGAATGAGTTCATCCTGGACGTTGTTGTAAAGTGAAACTCTAAATCATAATATTGAAGAAAAAAAGGTTTTTTTGTGAAATGAAACCTAAAGTAAATGAGCATCATACCTGTGAAGAGAGACAGCTAGAGAAGGAAACAAGAGAAATATTTTCTTGCATCTCATTCAACATCATAGTAAATGAATCTAATTCAAGATCTTCAGAGAGCAATTGATGTGTAAGCTTCACGATATCCAACATCTTTTGTAATTCCTGTAAGCAACAAATAATTAGGTCCAGACCAGTATAAGCATTCTAAGAATTTGAAATTAGTGAAATAACTTACAACAACTGCACAAAGATCCTGGCTCTCAAAAAGATCAAAGAGAAAATCAATATCCTACCCAAGACCTAAACATATGAATGTCCATCATATAATGAATCAAAGAACTCAATATCTTATTTGAAAAAAAAAACACTTAGAAGTGCAGATACTTTTAATAAATAAATATACCTGTATCCACCTCAACTTGAATATTTCATTGAATCTCATAGGTTTAGTTGAATAATTGTTTGCATCATCACATGCAGCAAGGAAAGAATGATCAAGCAATGAACTGCACAGAGATATGGCAAATGACTAAAGATTAACAAACCATTGGTTAACAATGTAACATCATGTTGTAGGAAGGAGTAAGTACCTTGCGGCGAAGCTTTTATAATATGAAAAAATAATCTCATGAAGCTTGTAAACAAGCTGATCAAAGCAAAGGTCGACCTAAAAGTAGACATCAAAACAAAAGAAAATTAATAGTTTGAGTTGCAAGCAGCACATTGAAAACAAAGATGTAGATTAAATGTTTTTATGAGATTTAAATAAGAAGCAGTGAATTCATATTATATACTCATAAAAATAAAAATAAACTATAAATTTGAAAATGCCAGGACATAAATTCACATTTTCAAACATACTAGTTGACATGACAGTGCACCTAATAAACTGAAGAAACCAGTTCAATAAATCAATATGCAAAATACAAGCAATATGATGGTTAATATGTGATAGTAATCTCTTCTTTCCCAAATTTAGATGAGGCTTAACCACGGATAATACTTTATAACTTGTTTTAGTTAACTGTAACATATTTCCTTAATGTAGAAATCAAGGCTTTGGCCCATGTTACAACAGAAACTTATTAGGTCATTTACTGAAACCTATGTCAACTCTGATGAAGGATTAATTGGGTAACACATATCACACATTCAAATTCTGTACATCATTGTTAAGGGAAAAATAAATTGCCAAGAAGCCTTCAAACAAAGTCGGAACTGGCAAGGGGAGCAGGACCACCATGGATGGTGAAAGTGGGCTCACGAGCCTCTCCAATCAGCATCCCTTGGATGTTTGGAATCGTGTAGACCCTAGACATAAAATATGAGAGATTGTGATAGCAAATTATGCACATACCCAAAATGAATAGTGCTTTAGGTTGATATATAAGACTTGATGGGCTAACTACAATAATTTGCACTGAAGAAACTTACCAAATGGTTAAACGCATGACATATCCAAATTACTGGGTCAATCAGATTGGGCAACTTCCTACATTGGCCAGTTATCATAGCAAGCAAAGCAGTTATACAGAAATATCAGATGCTTCGCAAACTACAAATATTAGGTAAAACTAGTAAGAAACTTAAGCTTTTAGAAGTTTAATCTCAATTGACTTGATAAAATTTATGAAAAACAAATTATCAGTTTTTAACTTATCATAGAATTTATAAAGCTAGGCTACACTAGGTATGCATGTACAAAATACAACTTAATGGTTATGTAAATCAATTGCTCATGAAAACAAGTGATAACATCTACATAGTTGATGAATTAAAATACATGTTAATATCACCAATAAGCTATCATGTTGAGCACATGGTTCTAGAAAAAAATGATGAGCATTGAACAGTGCCAAAAATGCATGCATTTTACACATACCTTTGCTTCAATTTCATCATAGAGAAATCGTTGCTTCAGCACAGTCAATGCATGTTGAGCATAATCATTATAGATATCAAATGGCATTAGAATGCTTTCAAAAAGTCCAGCATCTTGAGAATCAATTACATGATCCACAAGCATCCAAGGAAGAGAATACTCAATTGGAAACTACAAAATAAGTCATTGTGTTAAACAAACTTCAATGAAACTCTGGAGAATTACTACATCAGAATATATATTTAAGTAGGGACCTAAAAAGCAACTAAAATCAATTGGTGAAAGCACATTCTTTGAGAAGTACATATGGGTTAAATAGAAATTTTGCATACAAAATAAGACTGATAAAGAGGCTAGTGGAAACCAATGGGTTAAATAGCTAACACATGTTAGTTTGTAATTTTACCTGAATTACACGAGAAGATTCCAAATAAAATTCCCTAAACCACAAGAACCCAAGGTCTGTCAATGTACAAATAGTTGCTGCAATAACCACATATTAGCAGATAAGTTACTCTAAAACTCAAATACTTGCAAGAAGTTATTATCCATCCTTCTATGTTGCTTAGAAAATAACAATATTAGAACCAAAATACTTTTTAACTACATGTAAAAAGTTTATTCACCAATACCATAAGAAGCCACTAACCAACAGGTTCTTCATTCACAAGTTAAAACTGTCTATAAAAAGTAAATTAATTGATACGAATGCACCTTTACACGGAATAAAAAGATAGAAACTAAATTATAAATCTAGAAATGCATCTCATATTACATACAAAATATAAGCACATATGCATTTGTAGGATATTTAAGATCTGATTGTAAGTGCAGCTATACTAATAGACGATATCAGGTTAAACAAATTTTATTTTAAAAACATTTTTTTAGCACAGTACAATAGCTTTTGATGATTTAGTAATATAGAGAAAGGAATAGAGATGTAGTTTATATAGGCGAGCACCCGAGCGCCTGGTCACAACACTATAAAGAACCACATTCAAACTTTGCTATCAATCTCTTCATAGTTCATAATATGTGAGCAAGCCCACCTAAAGCTTGAACCGGGCATTCCGACAAAGATCAAGCTCAAGATGATCCCATCAGTCAATAAGCAAACTAGGCCTCCTTGCCAGTACAGAGCTTAGACCTCCTGCAAATGGAAATTTTACAGAACCAGACATAAAATTGACTTTGTGCCCTAATACAAGCCCAGGATCCTTAGGATTGTATCAGGGTATCTCTAAGTTCCTAACATCAGTTAATACAAATTGTCAAATTTGTGAACCGGATTCCACTTAGAAAGGGGCATCAATTGATGCTACCAAGCATCGCTAAAAAGATAGCACGAAGACACAAAGACAATGAATGTATTTCGAATGCATTCCACTAGCCTGACATAATATTGAGCAAAAATGGGTCAAACATGTTTTCTTAACTCTACTAAGGGCAAGACTCCAAGGTCCACTACTTCATTACATCACACAAAGCATAAACTGACTTAAACAACAAGATCCTAAATATTCAAATTTAATACACCATTTTGAATATCTTGTAATAAAAACCCAATGGTCAACCTTTATTTAGATTGAATTAGAGTTTTTGAGGGCTTAGTAAAGATTGTATTACGCTAATATCATCCTATGGACCAAGTGTAGTAGCTCTTTATTCCAGGATTTGCGCTCATGTTATAAGGTTTGGACTTTGAAGTATGGGTTCCAATACCTGTATCACTCCTATACAGGACGGTGTGTCACATGTCCTTGGTGGTATCCAGAAAATATCTAAAAAAGAATAAAGCCCAATACATGAAGTTCACTGTAATATTGGCCCATTATTGGAACCATAGGTACTGCTCATAGCCCCATACATTGGGTAGTATTCAAAGTATACATCAAAACATGCATAATATGAGTTACATGTTCTAGTTGTGGTATGATTTGATTGGACCTATTTTATTTAGAAAAATAATATATAATTCAGACTTTCTTCTTTCCACGCACTACAGTAACTCGAAAAGCGCGCAACAAAAAAACCTTCAGTACTCATGAAGTATCATTGACCAAAACTTGTTTTTGATCCTTCACCAAAACTTTGATGCCATATTTAATTAGAATCTAGAAAACTCCTGGGTTGCACTAAAATCTTGGGTTTGTGTTAGATTTGATTGGGTGACCAACTTCTCCAAAAGCTCAAGTCAATAGAAAAAAAGCCAACAATAGATTTATATTCTTAACATTCCCCTCACATGCAGGAAAGCAAACTTGTTTTGTTTATTTTTCTCCCAGTTTTCTTCAAAAACAACCCTACAGTTTAGATTATTTTTCTCCCAATTTTTTTGTTTATTTCTTTTTTCTTGCGCCGCCGAGCTAGCGGTTTTCTCCTGCGCCCGTCCTGTTCCTCCCATGCCTGTGAAAAGGAGCGATCGACAAGGCAGAGGTTTCTCTCTTCATGCACAAACGATGAGGTGTGTCGTGGTATCCTGTGTCGCCTTCCTCAACACAAACAGCACGCGTGATTGATGAGACGAGTCACGTGTTGTTCCACGCTTTCGTCTCTGGGTGCGATCGATGAGGCTTCCCTGCGCTGAGTCTTCCCTTCGTGCGCTATTCTCTCACGACGCTGCTCCTTCACGGCGCCATCTCCCGAGCTGAGCTTCCCTGTGCCAACTCTTCCTTCCGCGCGTTGCTCTCTCACGGCGCTGCTCCTTCACGGCACCATCTCCCAAGTTGTCCCAAGATGTCTTCTCAAGCGGCTCCTCGAGCCTCCTCCAAGACAACAACCTCTTGCACTATCGGGCTGCCTGCGTCGTGTTCCATCAATTCAAAAGATTTTTTTCAAACTCAATTGTGGATCCCAAAACTACAACCTTTGGTACTTCTATTAAACTTAATGGCACAAATTATATCCTTTGGTGTCATGCTTTTCATTTTTTTTGTGGTTCCAAAAAAACTAGACACCTTGATGATGATTCTCCTGATACGGCCGATATTGAAAAATATTCTGACCGGGAGACAAACGATTGTGTTGTTCTCTCATGGATGAGCTCAATAGTCTGGAATGGCAGATTGCCTCAACTTTTATTTTCCTTGACACCGCCAAAAGCATGTGGGATTCTCTCAAAAGAACCTACTCTCAAGATTCAAACATCTCGAGGATTTACTCCTTGTATTCTAACATATTTAATACCATCCCTTCACAAGTAATGTATCTATGCGAAGGAAGCAAAGAGAGGAATTTCTCGTGGCAAGATTTCTATACACCCTACCATCGTCTCTCCATCATGTCAAGTCCCAACTAATGGAATAATACTATTTCTTATCTCAGAAGTGCGATCGTGGTCCCGTCTCCTTCCCAACGGGAGATAACTCAACGCTCATTGCCGGAGGTACAGGCCACCAGGGTCGTGGTGGTGGCAGAATTGGAGGAACGGGGAGAGGCAAAAATTCCTGTCCTCCTGTATACATTGTGGAAGAACTAATCATTCACATGACATGTGCTGGCAAAAGTTTGGGAGACCCCCTCATGCCAAGGCTGATATCTCTACACAAGCACCCTCCAGTAATACCGATAAAAAAGAAGAAGATGAGACTATCAGTGTCTCCAAATCTGAATATGAAAAGTTCATAAAGGTAGTCACCTCCTCAGCTATGGCTTCCTCCTCTAGGACTGAAGCTATTGCTTCTTTTGGTATGTCTTGAATTTTTGACTCAGGTGCTTCCAATCATATGTTAAGAATCTTTTCTCTAACTATAACCCTAAGTCTAAACCATCACATGTCTGCTTTGTGCTTTTGTAAAACTTTGTGCTTCCCATGGTATTCTTCATTAGACCTCATGTCCTTACACATCTCAGCAGAACGATGTTGAGAACGCAAAAATCGCCATCTTCTGGATGTGGCGAGGACACTTATGTTTCACATGAATATTCCTCGATATCTCTCGGGCATGCTATTCTCACTACTGCATATATTATTAATCGTGTTTCCTCTTGGGTTCTAGGGAATAGGTCACCCTTTCTTCGTCCTGTTTCCCAAACAACCTCCATTTAAAATTTCACCAAAAACCTTCGATTGTATATGCTTTGTACATAGTCTTGGTCCCGATTATGGCAAACTGTTCCCTAGAGCTGTGAAGTGTGTCTTCATTGAATACTCTCGCACTCAAAAAGGATACTGTTGTTATTACCCGATTTCCAAAAAACACTATCGTTGCTGACGTTTCTTTCTTTGAAGATATTCCCTACTTCACCTCTATGTTGAGTCCTAGAACTCCTATCCAGGAATCACTGCCTCTTCCTCCACCTCTTCCTTCTATTACCAATCCTCCCTTGTTGGTCTATCAAAGGAGACATAAAGATACAGGGGAACGAACTCTCCAGACAGGGATACCCTGCTAGCTCCGACTCACTCTCAAGATCCTTCGTCCGATGTTGAACTTCCCATTGCGTTACGAAAAGGTAAATGAAGTTGTACTGCTTATCCCATTAGCAATCATTTATCTCTTTCTCAGTCGCACCCTCGTTTCGCTAGTTTGCTGTCTCCTTATCTTCAATTTCCATTCCCAAGACATACTAGGATGCACTGCTTGGTCCTAAGTGGAAGAGTGCCATGGATGAGGAGATGGATACTCTCATATCCAGATGAACTTGGGAACTCGTTCCACCACCCCTTGGCTCAAAATCTATCGCATGTAAGTGGGTGTTCAGTTTCAAATATCTTCCCGATGGATCCTTTGAATGGTACAAGGCAAGCAAGGTTGCAAAAAGTTTTACACAACAATTTGGAGTGAACTACTTCGAGACTTTTTCTCTTGTGGCTCGGTTCAACTCTGTGAGGATTCTCATCTCTCTTACCATAAGTTTGGGTTGGTGCATGCATCAAATGGATGTTAAGAATGTCTTTCTTTGTGGGGACTTAACTGAGACAGTCTTTATGGAGCAACCTCTTGGGTAATATACTCAGGGGAGAATCTAGTGTCATCTAAAGAAAGCAATATATGACCTAAAACAAAGTCCCCGGGCATGGTTTGACAAACTAAGCAAAATTGCTTCTACTATTGGGCTAAAAGAATGCAAATCTGATCCTCGATTTTTATGAAAAAGATATCTGTTCAATGTATTGTTCTTGCAGTCTATGTGGATGACATCTGATGAAATTGACACGGTTAAAGCTCACCTGAAGAATCATTTTATGACTAAGGATTTGGGTCGTCCGAGTTAATCCCTTGGCAAGTTTGCCTATAAAGAGAAAGGGATAGTTCTTTCGCAGAGGAAATATGTTATGGATCTTCTGAGTGAGGTAGGCATACTCGGATGCAAACCAACCAGTATACCAGTTGATACAGGTGCCACACTTGAGCCTGAGGGTGACAGACTTCGAGGACCTTACTAGATTTCGAAAGGTGATTGGTCACTCGACCTGACATCTCCTATGTAATTGGTGTTGTTAGTCACTTCATGCATCAACCAAAATATTTTCATTGGAATGCTCTATTAAAAATCCTAGAAAAGGCCGGTGGCTGAGAAAAAATGGACATATAAAAAGGAGGGGTACTTTGATGCAGATTATGTCGAGTCCATTTGTGATAGAAGATCCACCTCTAGGTATTGCACTTATGTAGAAGGAAACTTGGTCACTTGGAGAACTAAGAAGCAGAATGTGGTAGGTCGCTCAAGTGTCGAAGTTGAGTATAGGGTCATGGCTCATACCACATGTGACCTAATGTGGGTCAAAAGCCTATGGGGGGAACTAGGGTTCTCTTATGATATGGTCATGCACTGTGATAACCAGTCCGCCATTCATATTGCCAACAACCATGTCTTTGCACGAAAGGACAAAACATATTGAAGTCGACTATCATTTTAATCGAGATGTCGTTCTTTCCAAGAAAATTATCACACCACATATCTTCTCTCAAGACCAAATTGCTGACATTTTCACTAAAGCTCTCAACACAACTCGGTTCAAATTATTATGTGACAAGCTTGACATGATTGACATCTATGCTTCAACTTGAGGAGTGTCAAGATATTAATTTATTGTTGGTATTGGATAACTTATGATGTCCCTCTAGTATAGCATATCTTGTTCTAGGCTTCTTATATATAGGCCTTTTTTCTTATTAATGATATACAATTCTGGGGCTCAACAAATACCATATTATATTTGATTGGGCGACCAACCTTTCTGAAAGCATAAGCTCTTAGGAAATGATCCAATATATACATTTATATTCTTAACAATTTGTTTGTCCTTAAAATAATGTGGTCCTAGTCAAAGCATTGGCAAGACAAATGGTAATCAATTTTGGATTAAATTGGACATAAATATCATGATTAGAAACTTCCTCAGGTTGAAATGATATAAAAAGGTAAAATTTCCCAACAAAAATATCACCTTAGAATTGTTTAAAAAATAAGTATACATATTCATGAATAGAATACGAAAAAATAAGCAGAAAAGAGTAAATTTTCAATTGCATCAACGGTCTCACAATAGATAGAAAAATAGCACCTTTGTAATCAATAATACGGAGAAAAAAGCTGAGCTTGTAGAAGAACGTTTCCAACTGCTTGAGATCTTCAACTGAGATCCCTGAACCACTATTACCAAATAAACCTCCTGGCTTTCTTAAATTGCCACCAGACACAAGCTCAGAGATCAAAAATTGCAACCAATGTACCTACACAAAGAGAACAAAAATATGTGTTAATCATGTAAATTTTAACATAGAGAGAAGTCACCATATGTAAACCAACAGACATCAAGAAAAATGTTAATATTAAAGACAAATGATAAAGCAATAAAACTCATGCAATTATTGCATAAGTCCTTATCTCAAAATACACAGATATTTTCTTAGATGACAAAACTGCAATAAAATTTAGAATAGTTCGCAAAAATACAAGATAAGAGAAAAATAACAAGCAGTGAAGTCCCAACTAGAAGATAACAGAAAAATGCAATAAAATTTCAAGCTATGTCCATGTTTTAAATAAAAAATTATTGAGAAAAATATGATCGACTTGTCTTTTACAATTATCAAATCTCAACTAAACAGGTCATTGGCACAATAAATCATAGCAGGATACTATTGACCATGGTTCCAAATACCGTACCGTACAGCCCGATACGGTTGGTATTTATCGAATTTTTGAAAAATCGGTATACGAGATACCCAGTATTGGGCGATACCGAGTATCTCGGTAAATACCGCCCATACCGGGCGGTATTGCCTGGTATGACGTAACGGCTCTTAAAAAGAGCCACTGCTACAGTGGCATATAGCCATTTGGGGCCAGATTTAAAATATTGTATTCATGTATTTGACATTTGAATCTTAAATTTAAGTATTTCGTGATCAATTCTGTGTTATTGGAGTTATTTTTAACAGCAAAAACAAAAAAAAACAAAAAAAACAAAATTTGGCTGGTATGCTTTTTTCGTACTGGCCTGTACCGTGTGTCGGTATGGTACGGTACCGGTACATACCGATACCGGTCGCTGACCGAGATCGGTACCGGTACCGATATTTTAAACCATGCTGTTGACCATCCAAGAGATTAAGTTGTTTAGGATGCAAGCCAACTCCAATATTTGTAACTCTAGTCCTTAATCTGTTAGGGCTGCAGGTTCCAGGACTAGTCTTTAGCTCATCTCTAACATTAGCACACATGAAATTTTTCCAAAGTTCTCATTCTTTCATAAGAGTTGTTTTCTTTTTAAAGGCATCAGTAATTCTGCATCTTCTGGTTATGGAACAATTCACTCATTCAACTATGCAGTGTTGCCTATCTCAGTTAGACAAACTTGAGTCATGATCCACTTCTCCACATTACTTGCTCTAGTACAAGGCCTGAAAACCATGATTCTTTTAGAACCTAGCACATAGTCAAACCACAAATTGACATTCATTTAAACAAACTTGAGTCAAGATCCACATTATCCACACTACTTGTTTCAGTGCAAGAGCCTGCAACCCATGATTCTTTTAGAACCTTGCACTTGTTCAAACCACAAATTGATCTTTTCTCAATCATACTTTTCTCAAGATTAATTGGTACTGATGTCATTTTATGATTTCTTTCCAATACCAAGTTGGAAGGCAAAATACGCAAGAGTTGGCTACCATTATAGCCCAAAAGGTTAAGCTGTTTAGATAGTTGGCAAACTCAAATGCAGCACTACTCAGATATGTTAGGAATGTACATTAATCTTCAGATTATCTCACACTAAATTTTCCCAATAGAAGATGGATCTCATTCGCTGGCAATCGGGAAATGGTTACTCGATTCACCAAGTCCCATTTTTGCTGGGCAATGAAAAGTCCCAGACTTGTGGAGCACACGAGCGTCGTTGAGCAACGCTCGCGTGAGGGAACCCGGGAAATGGTTACTTCATTCGCCAAGTCCCATTCTTGTTGGGCAATGAAGAGTCCCAGACTTGTAGAGCACACGAGCGTCATTGAGCAACGCTCGCATGAGGGAACCCGGAAAATGGTTACTCCATTCGCCAAGTCTCGTTCTTTTTTGGGTAATGAAGAGTCCCAGACTTGTGGAGCACACGAGCGTCGTTGAGCAACGCTCGCATGAGGGAACCCGGGAAATGGTTACTCCATTCTTTCTGGGCAATGGAAGGTCCCAGACTTGTAGAGCCAACGAGCATAGCTCCGTGGCCGCGCCACACTAGAGCATCGCCCGCACCGTCGCTTTGAGCCGATACACTGCTTGCTCACTCGCCCCCCGCAGGAGTCATGGCACCCACCACCGAGCCTATCTCAACGAGCTTCAAGTCTTACGGATCACTGCTGGCTTACTTGCCCCCCCCCCCCCGCAGAGGTCATGGCGCCCATCACCGAGCCCATTTCAACGAGCTTCAAGTCTTACGCTGCTGTCCGCACAAACCTTGCGCCTTATAGGCCATCATGCCATGCGCACCAATCTTGCGACTTAGGGGACAACGCCCTGCGCACAATCCTTGCGACTAAGGGGACAACGCCCTGCGCACCTTGTGACTTACGGGACTACACCCCGCGCACTATCCTTGCGACTTACAAGAGAGTCTGCTTTGCACACAATGTGTGTCTTACGAGAGTCTGCTTCGCGCAAAGGACTTGGTAACTCATGAGCTATCGGCTCTGTGGTGTGTCTTAGGGGCTAACACCCTGTGCACCATCCTCGCGTCTTATGAGAGAGTCTACTTTGCGCACAATGTGCATCTTGCAAGAGATCTACTCTGCGCGAGACTTTGTGTCTTACAGGGGACCATCAACCTTGCGCAAATGACTTTGCGTCTTATGGGCCCATCCGCCCTGCGCATAAGTCTTAATCTTCACCTCCATCAATGTATGCATGCCTCCCCGAATACAATAGTCTCAATGTTCATTGACTGGGTTCACTGCATTAGCAACTCGCGCGCCACAGACGGAATGCACGTCGGCTATGTCCGCATCGAGGGCCTTCTCAGTTGGGGCATGCAATTCTCGTTCTGTGGGTGAACGACTTTGCGTCTTAGGGGCCTATCTGCGCTGCGCAGAAGTCACCATCTTCGCATTAATAAATGTATGCTTGCCTCCTTGAATACAACAGTCAAAAAGTTCATCGATTGGTTCACTGCCACAGCAACTCAAGCACCATAGACGGAATGCACGTCGGCAATGTCTGCATCGAGGGCTTTATCAGCTGGACGTTCGCAATTCTCGCTCTGCTTGCAAATGACTTTGCGTCTTAGGGGCCAATCCACCCTGTGCAAAATTCACCATCTTTGAATCAATCATATGAATGCTTGCCTCCCCGAACACAATAGTCGAAAGGTCCTCGACTGGGTTCATTGCATCGGCAACTCGAGCACCATAGACGGAATGTGCGTCGGCTATGTTTGCATCGAGATCTTTCTCAATTGGAGGCTCGCAAACCTGGCTCTGATACCAACCATCACGGGCCAATTGTTTTGGTGTGGAAGAACCCGTGCGGCACCCTTGCATCGCATGCAAGGGATAAGCCTTGATATGAAATCCGTCCCGATTGGGCTTCCCGACTTAACATCACGGGGCATATGTCAGACCACGTGCCAACCTCGCATTCCATGTTCGTGCCTTCAAATGACCATGTTGGACGAATGATATTGAAGGCATAAAGTAAAATACAACATTTACAGGACTATGAACACAAGAAAATGCAAAAACAGATGTAGGGTGAGTTTCGCAATTGCCTTGGGCGAATTCGACATGTCGCATGCCCATGTGGGCCGCTTGTTTGTTTCCGCGCAATGCAACTGCTTTCGTAAGCCAACACTCCCCTACACTATACAAGGGACCTCTAACCCCCAAGTGCCACCCCCAAGGTTCCGCAAAGCACGAGGAGCATGACAAAATTTTGGTCACCCGACATGGTGATTTTCCATGGCCACGGCCATGACGAATTCACACAATTTGTTCCACTTAGCCATAATGCACGCACCAAGTGTCGAACGACCTCGAAATGCATACAACTCATACCATGGGCCCATGGGGATCGCACAAAGGGATTTTACATGAATGGGCAAGAATAAAATGTAAGTTTACATACACATGAATACATATTTACAAACATGTAGGGAATCTTCCGTCATGGTTCGACGTTGCACGGGGCATCAGAAAATTCCCTAACAGTCCGGTATGGGTGGTACGTACTGGAAATTTAAATTTATGGTATTCGGTACACCCTATACCGAGTACCGGGTGTACCAATGAATATCGAGCATACCACCCGGTATTTTATAATACCGCCCATACCGGGCAGTATCATACCCGATACTAGGCGGTACCACCCGATATGGTCAGCACCATACCGGTGCAAGTATGACCCAGTGCAGTATGGTCATACTGCACCAGTATGGGTGTTGTGTGCTCTACACCAGTATAGTGCTAAGGATCTTGGCGCCTTGAGGCGCATAACGCCTCGTGACAACACTTACTTTTTGTGGAAAGTTCTAATTCGCATGAATTAACTTTCCACATATGTTTCTCGAGAAGTACCAAAAATGTGTTTTGTTGACAAGAAATTAATTGGTAGGAAGTGTAACTTCCCACCCGAAACATGTTTGGTTGATTACTTCCCTGGAAGTATACATCAAATGACCAATATACTCTTCTTATAAATTAATATTTTAAACTTTATATATTAGTATATATAGAAAAATTAAATTTTATTTGTAAATTAATATTTTAACATATATATATGTAAATATAGTATAAATTTTTCATATATAACTAATATAATATATAATTTATTATATAGGAAAAATTAATTTTTATTTGTTGTTAATATAAAAATTACATATTTTACTCAAAAATAAATAAGTCAAGAATTCTTGGATTATCTAATGTCATAATATTGACAATATAAATTATAAATTTAGCATTAAATGCAAATGTGAGGATAAAATTGTCTTTTAATTCCAAATACAATGGAGGAACTGCAACCTACCTAGGTCCCCCTAGGTAAGTTTGCATTTTGCATAAAGTTACACTTCCTTAGAAAGTTGTACTTCTTTTTCAAAAAGTGTGTCAACCAAACAAAACCAAAAAACACAACTTAATGGGAAGTAAAACTTCTTGTAGAAAGTTGTATCAACCAAATGACACCTTAGTTTTCTATTCTGTCTTTTTTATTTTGCCCCTCCCCTCTTTGTTGCCTTCTGAGGCTAGCAAATCATCTATCACCACCCCAGGTTGATTTAGACCAATTGAAATTGAAATTGATCCATTCGTATGTAACTCATCAGAAAGGTTCATGTTGAAATTGGTCCAATTGTATGTAACTCATCATAATGGTTCATGAGGCAACTATTGCCTTGAAAAGAACTTTTCACAACCTTGTTTAGATAACAAACAAAAAGATGTTCTTTTGTTAACACTGGAGCAAATCAATTATACAATTCAATGGTCTTTGCCAAATAACAAACTAATACAATAGGTTCCTACGGCTAAGGCTGCAAGTCTTGCACCTATCGTCTTCCCCAATGTCATTGTTGTCTTTTGTCAAGTATTCCACTTTACTTCTTCTCCTGTATTCTACTTTGTCAAGTATTTAACACTCCTGCCCATGCTTGAGCTCAACGTCATTCTCGGCATGGATTGGCTGGCGGAGCACTTTACGTTGCTGGATTATAGAGCTAAGACAATCGTGTTTAGTGAACCCGGTTTGCTGCAATTCACCTTTCAAGGAGAAGGAAGGTGCGAGCAGATTGGGGTCATCTCAACCCTTAAAGCTCGTAAACTGCTTCAGGGCGGCTGCCAGTCCTTCCTGGCCTTTGTATCCATGGCCGAGGAAGAAGGGGGGCGACAAGGGATGTCAATGGAACTCAGGTAGTCTGTGAGTTCCCGATGTGTTTCCCGAGGAGTTATCCAGATTGTCGCCCAGAAGAGAGATTGATTTCTGCATTGATCTGCAGCCAGGGGGTGAAGTCGATCTCTATTCCGCCCTATAGGATGGCGCCGGCCGAACTCAGGGAGTTAAAGGTGCAGTTGCAAAAAATGCTAGACCTGGGCTTCATCCGGCCGAGCGTGTCACCATGGGGTGCTCCGGTGCTTTTCGTGAAGAAGAAGGATGGGTCTATGCGCATGTGCATCGACCATCGGCAACTGAATAAAGTGACAATCAAGAATCGTTACCCATTGCCGAGGATAGACAATTTGGTTGACCAGCTGCAGGGGGCACGATGGTTTTCTAAGATAGACTTGAGGTTAGGATATCATCAGCTGAGAATTCGGGACTGCGATGTGCCTAAGACCGCCTTCAGTACTCGCTATGGTCACTACGAGTTTCTAGTGATATCCTTTGGTCTAACCAATGCACCTACTGCTTTCATGGATCTGATGAACCGGGTATTCAAGGAGTACCTAGACAGTTTTGTGATCGTCTTCATTGACGACATCTTGGTATACTCCAAGAGTGAGGAGGAGCACTCAGAACACTTGAGGATGGTCCTGGAAACCCTCAGAGAACACCGGTTGTTCGCTAAATTTTCCAAATGTGAATTCTGGTTAGAAAGTGTAGGGTTCCTGGGCCATGTAGTGTCCAAGGAAGGGATAAGGGTGGATCCCTCAAAGGTGGAGGCTGTGCAGAACTGGAGACGGCCAACCAGCGTGTCTGAGATCCGCAGCTTTCTTGGGTTGGTCGGGTACTTACCGGATGTTTGAGATCTGTAGCTTTCTCCAGGATTGCAGCCCCTTTGACTCGGTTGACTCATAAAAAGGTCAAATTTGATTGGGACGACAAGTGTGAGGCGAGCTTTCAAAAGCTCAAGGAATGCTTGACGTCGGAACTTGTGTTGGTCGTACCTTCCAGCTTAGGAGGGCTTGTAGTCTATTGTGATGCCTCTCGGGTTGGCCTAGGCTACGTTCTGATGCAGTTTGGCCAAGTTATAGCCTATGCGCCAGCTAGAAGTTCATGAAAAGAACTACCCGACGTACGACCTAGATCTAGCTAGCGGCGGTAGTTTTTGTACTAAAGCTCTAGTGGCACTATCTGTATGGGGAGACTTGCGAGATCTATACGGATCACAAGAGCCTCCAGTACTTGCTTACCCAAAAGGAACTGAACCTCAGATAGAGGAGGTGGCTGGAGCTCCTAAAGGATTATGATTGCACCATTATGTACCATCCGGGGAAAGCCAATGTGGTAGCAGATGCTTTAAGCAGAAAATCCATGGGCAGTTAGGCTTATTTGGAAATCAAGTGAAGGCCTTTAGCTCGAGATATGGAGCTATGCATAGATGGGGGTGCAACCCTAACTATGTCAGCTTTAGGTACCTTGGTGGCACACCTGCGGGTACAATCCACACTGGTGGATATGTTACGTTCCGCGCAGGGAGAGGACGCCTTTTGTGCGCCGACGAAGGACTTGGTGCAGAGAGGTGATGCAGAGAATGGATTCAAGTTGGACTCAGAGGGGGTGCTAAGGTTCAAAGACTGAATCGTGGTGCCGGATAGGGCAGAGGTGCGCAGGCAAGTCCTTGAGCTGGGTCATCATTCCACTTATACGATGAATCCGAGAGCCACCAAAATATACCGAGATTTAAGGTAGCACTACTGGTGGAAGGGCATGAAAAGAAAGGTAGCAGAGTTTGTATCCAAATGTCTGGTTTGCCAGCAGGTGAAGGCCGAACACCTGAAGCCCGCGGGGCTGCTGCAGAAGCTCGAGGTGCCTGAGTGGAAGTGAGAGAAAATCACCATGGATCTAGTGATCGGGTTGCCTAAGTCAAAAGGTAGCTTTGACTCCATTTGGGTGGTAGTGGATAAGTTAACCAAGCCCGCACACTTCATACCAGTAAGAACTTCCTTTTTTATGAAGCAGTACGCCAGACTATTTTTAGACAAGATAGTGGCTTATCATGGTACCCCAATGATGATCATATTAGATTGAGGTACCCAATTCACGACTCGGTTCTGGCAATCCTTCCAAGAGGCCTTGGGTACTCAAGTGTGTTTCAGCACGACTTTCCATCTACAGACAGACAGACAGTCAGAGAGGACCATCCAAACCTTGGAGGATATGCTGAGGGCATGTGTCCTGGATATGGCCGATGGTTGGGAGGAGCACCTGCCATTGATCGAGTTCCCCTAGAACAATAGCTATCACAGTAGCATTGGCATGGCTCCTTTCGAGGGCTTGTATGGGCGGCGTTGCAGGTCTCCTATGGGCTGGTTTGAGGTTGGAGAGTCACTCGTGGTGGATCCTGATCTGGTTGAGGAAGTGGTAAAGAAGGTGAAAATTATAAAAGAAAGATTGCTGGCGGCCCAGAGTTGTCAAAAAATGTATGTCGATAAGAAGGGCAGAGAGTTAGAGTTCGCTGAGGCCGACTTGGTCTTCCTGAAGGTTTCCCCCATGAAAGGGGTAGTCCGGTTTGGGAAGAAGGGAAAGTTGAGCCCTAGGTTCATTGGGCCTTTCCCTATTCTCAAGCGGAGAGGCACGGTAGCTTACGAATTGGCTTTGCCTCCTAGCCTGAGCAGAGTTCACCCAGTTTTTCATGTGTCCATGCTTCGGAGATATGTGAGGGATGAGTCCCACCTGATCGAGCCGACTGTAGTTGAGGTGGGCACGACGGTCTCGTATGAGGAGAAGCTAGTAGAGATACTTGACCGACAGATCAGGAGGCTAAGGTGCAAGGAAATTTCCTTGGTGAAATTTAGATGGGAGCACCACTCCGGACAATAATCCACTTGGGAGGTAGAGCGAGACATCGGAGTACGCTACCCTTCCTTGTTCGGAGAATCGGTAAGTCTTTGTAATTCATCTAAATTTGAGGACAAATTTCCTTTGAGGGGGGAAGGTTGTAAGACCCGAAACTTTCCTAATATAAAAATCTATTTTTGGTGCAGCGTACCAAAATCAGGTGTTAGTCGAGCCGAGCCACGGAATCACCTCGAGTAGAAAAGGTATAACTCGGCTTATGAAGTTTAAATTGGTAGATGGTTATTTCCTTATTCAGCATTAGATGTCCTATATATTGAGTCGAGTTTAAATAGTGTATGCGGATCGAATTGGAGCTTGAATCGGACTCGGATCGAGTCGACTAGAGGCTAAGTCATTTAGAGGGGCATATGGGTCATTAGCGGATGAGGGAATAAAATCCCTCATCATGAGCCGTGCAGCTCATCTTGGAGCCGCACGCAACCCGAGCAAGAGAGAGGGAGGAGGAGATCTTGGTCGGTGCCGGAGATCATGTCGTCGTCCGAAGGTTCAAGATCGCCAACGACCATCCCTTCTTCTTCCTTAAGCAAGGTGAGTGGTTGTTTTCCCCTTGTGGATTGGGGGAGGCGTGTGGCCGAACCCCTAGGACTGTTCGGAGAAGTTTTACTCGCGAGTTTTCATCGTTTCTTGGTAGATTGATCTTGTATCGCTATTTTAATTATTGTTCTGTCGGATCTACCGCAGTCTTCTTCGGATCTTGAGGTTTTAGAGGCTGTCGAATAGAGGGTAAAGGGGAAAGGTCATGCCGAAATTTTCCCTAATTCCCTCGACGGAAGTAAACCCCTTTTTGATCAATTTTGAACCTAAGTCGAGTGGATGTATAGTTTAATTGCTGAAATTGATGTATAGTAAACCTCTTTAAGCTTTGTAGGCTCGGCCAAACAAAAAGGGACCTCTTGTCCATGGTTCGGCCGAGCAAGGGTTGGGTGAATTGATCAATGGCTTGGTTAGGGTAGGATAGAAACAAGGTACAAAGGTGGCGTAGATCAAGTAGCAGCGTCCACTAGTTATAGTCTAGAGGTCTAGGGTAGTTCTTTCTTATGGTGATTGTCTGTGGTGATTGTCTAAGATTGTCTATTCAAAAACATGTACTTGGTTTTAAACTTCAGTTGTTTCCTATGGTGATTGATGTTTCGAAACTTTTCATGTTTTAAAGTAAAATTGTGAACCTTCTTTAAAGATTTGAATAAAGCTGCATCTTTGTTTTCATTATGTGTTTATGTTTCTATTAGTCAGTGTATGTAGTAGGCTACAGGGTAGGACATGGACCCTGGCCGGTCACGCAACCGTAAGTTGGGGTGTGACACTTCTCCTACTCAGGTCTTGTATGTAACACGACAAAACCTAATCGGTCCATGGGTAGGTAACTTTTTACCGATCACATCACTATGTGACTTCCATATGTTTTTGCCTTTAGGGCAACCAGGGCCTTGTGTGTGCACAACAAACCAAGGAGCCCTAGTTGAGTCAGACCCATCGTTCATATGCCCTAGCAAGAAAACAACCACCCTTGAGTGTAGCTCAACAAGGTAAGTCATGATCAATCTGGTAGAAGAGACACAAGAGGGATATGTGTCATATGAGGTGTAATGTATCTATAAGCACAAAAGGCCTTGTGTGTGCACAACAAACCCGTTGTGACAATAGACACACTTGTCCGTCATAACGATGGAAGGCGTGACCGATATTCTTAATATCTTAGCCATTTGGACTCAATATTATCGGCGTGTGCACATCAAACCAATGAGCCCTAGTTGAGTTGGACCCATCGTTCGTATGCCCTAGAGAGAAAAAAACCACCCTTGAGTGTGGCTCAACAGGGTAAGTCATGTTCAAGCCGATAACAGATACACAAAAAGAATATGTGCCATGTGATGTGCAACTTGTCTATTAGCACATAGGGTTAAGGGGAGGGAGAAGTGAATTACAATTAGAATTTTTAAGAGGAAGGCAGGGGTACACAGGCCCTATTTAAAAATTACAATGCTGAAATTTCATAAATTTACAAGCAATCATCACAACCATGTTTTACACACAGTCACAAGCACATAGGGTTCATCGATAATCATCCTTTCATGCATCTTAACTATTAATAAAAGGAAAGGAAAAAACAAAATCCGAAAACACGCAAATCCGATCACGTTTCCACCCAAAACAGTTCAAACAACACATGCAAATTTTTGAGTTCTCGGGGATGTTCAACCATGGACCCATGGAATTTTTGAGTTTAAATTCGGTCCAAAATCAATATGGACACTAGGCTTCCATCACGATTCATCGCATGAACCGTGAAGCCCAGAAAATGACTCGAAAACCTCCGAAAACCAAAACCGGGCAACATGACGTTCAGGGAGCGAACGATCGTAAACATGACCAAAATACGAAATAAAAATTCCAAAAATTTGCTGAAGGTGGCTCTGGTACCACTGTTGGCATGGAAATAAGAAACACTGCAGAAATAGTAATTTAAAAAATTTAAACCATCTTGAAAACAACGTTCTACTTTAGCAATGTTAAGGAATTCAACATCGGAGAAGAAGAAGAAGATATATCTCAAACCGCGGTTGGTATGGTTGATCATATCCCAGTCTTGAGACGCACACGTGCACGTCCTCCAACGATAGTGCACACCAAGCACCTCGCAACAATAGAGGCAGCGAACACTGGGGCTCGTTGTGGCTCAATGAAGAAGCTTTCTCAATCCCGAAATCCACCAAGGCAAGATGACCTTTCACCAAGAACCGGGCACCAAAGAGGGAAGGAGAGAGAGTGAGAAAACATCAGAACGAAAGATAAGAGGTGAAGATACCTCGCTGTCCTCTTGGACTCCTCCAAGAAGATGAAGATTGCGGCACACCCAAGAAGGGAACACCTTCAATTTGGCTTCACGAAAACCGGGGAAGGAGGATGTAGATGGCCGGCCACCAATGGAGAGGAGGAGTTCTTTGGAGCCTTTCTCTTCAAGAAGCCTCTAAAGAATCAAGTCCTTAAACAACTCCAAGAAGATGAAGAACTAATTAACCAACCCCTTTGTTGGCCTAAGGTTTTCAACCTTGGTCACCATCTTGATTTTGATAATAACAAACTTATTCTAATGAGTTTATCAAGTGTTTGAGTTCAGGTTGAGGCTTCGATACGAGCGCGAACTACATTTGGAGAAATACCAAAAATCAGAAAAAATGACTCTGTCGTCGATCGAGTAGAAAATCTAGAGTTAGAAATAGAATTCATGTAATATGTCGCTAGGAATATATCCCAAGCCTAATTATAATGTTATCCAAGTCAAAATTTGGTAACGAAACCTGAAAGCCAAGCGCGCAAGAAGAAAACTCGAAGAAACAGTCTCAGCCCAAGTTCGGTCGACCGAATGAACCAAAAAATGGCAGAAGGGTATTCGGTCGACTGATAGATGCCCAAAATTGGAAGAATGCTTTCAGTCGCTCGGCGGTCAATTGGTCGATCGATCGACTGGCAAGCGATCGGGTGTCCCCAATGGGCAAAAAAATGCCTGATGGGTGGAGCTTCCGAGTGAGGGGTTATAAATACCCCTTACCAGCTTTCTAAAAGACTCTTAACCATCTATTGAAGATCTCCAAGAGTATTTTTGAGCCTTCCTATGTGGATTTCATCGCGCAAGCTTCGACGACCGCTCATCTACTTGAAGTATTCTTTCCGCCTCAACTCCGGCTTCATTTTAAGCTCTACATCTTGACGAGTTGGAGGCTTTGGAGGCTTCCAAGGGAGCTCTGTTGTGTGGTTTAATTCTTAGCTCCTTTGTTGTTATTTTCATTGTTACTAAACTAGGTTTCCATTGTTAGCTTGCTAGGTGTGCTAGGTTAAGCACCTTAGAGTTTCCTTTGTAGAATTATGTTATGCCAAGTGAATAGGTTTATTCTCAAAGGGTTGAGAAGCGAGTCCTCGGTTGTATTCAAAGGGAAAGACATTGTCTATAAATGATTGGCTAGAAATCCTTGGTGTGGAGCCAAGGTAGTGGAGTAGGCGATTGGCCAAACCACTATAATCTTTCGACTTTGCATTGCCTTATTTTTATTTCTTAAAGTTGCCTTTCATACTCGCTATCGCATATCATTTAGTCACACTTAATTTGGGTTGAAGTTGGAATTGATTTAAAAGAAATTGAATTGAAGTTAAAATTAACCCAACACTATTTAGCCCCCTCCCCTTCTAGTGTGGGTATTTGAACAATATTTGGTATCAGAGCAAGGTTGTAGGCTTAGGTTCAACCATCTAAGCTAAACTTATGGATTCTAGTATCACACTAGGTCAAGGGTTTTCAACTCATGCACCTCCTCTTTTTGATGGAACAATTATCCCTATTAACTAGGGTGAGTATTTTCTTGCAATCCCTAGCTAGGCTTAGATGCTTGGAGAACTATTCATATTAATTATGAGCTACCCTCCAAGAGCTTGGATGATTGGTCTCAAGAAGCGATCAAATTGTTTAATTCAGATGCCAAAGTAATGAATGGATTACATTGTGGTTTATCCATAAATGAATTCAATAGAATATCATGTTGTAAATCTGCTTTTGATATTTGGCATGTTTTAGAAACTACTCATGAGGGAACTTCCCAAGTTAAAGAGTCCAAAATAAAATTGCTTATGCATGACTATGATCTCTTTAAAATGCATACTCATGAGAAACTAGATCAAATGTAAGTCCGTTTTCAAAATATTGTAAATGTTTTAACTATTCTTAGAAGGGATATACAAGAGGAAGAAAAAGTGAGGAAGCTTCTTCGATCACTTCCCAAAGCATGGGAGCCAAAGGTGGTTCCTATCATGGAGGCCAAGAATCTTGGCACCATGAATCTCATCGAACTCATTGGATCCCTCATGACCCATGAGATCCATATGAAGGCAAAAAAGGAGGAAGATGCCACCAAAGGCAAGAACATTGCCTTAAAAGCATCATTTGGTGATAGGACTTCATCATCATCATCATCATCATCATTGGAGAATGAAAAATCCGAGTACCACGATTATGGTTCACCTTGGTCGGATGTTGATGGAACTAATGGGAAAGTCTCTCAAGAAGAAGAAGGGCAAAAATAGAATCATGTGCTTCTAATGCAAAAAGCCCGGACACTTGGAGAGCGATTCTCCTAAGAGCAATCTCACCTCCTCATCATCCTCAAAGAAAGATAAAAGAAATAGGAAGAAGAAGAAAGCAGTAATGGCTACTTGGGATGAAAGCGAGTCATCATCACCTTCAAGTGGGGAAGAAAGCTCAAGGGAGAATGCAAACCTTTGGTTCATGACAAAGGACAATGAAGTACCCACTATTACTATAGGTGAAAATATTTTTACTCATATAGAATTAGAAAATGAAATTGAGCATATATATGTATGAAGAATTTAATGTTATTAGAAAGAGATTTAAGGAACTTAGAAAGGAAAATAAGTTATTAGAACATGAAAATGATGATTTTTTGCTTTCCTGTAATGACTTAAAAAGAAAAGTTGAATGCTTGGAAAATGATAAATGTTCTTTAGAAAAGAAAAATGTAGATCTACAAAGTTTGAATGACTCATTGAGAATAGAAAATGTCTCATTACGCTTACAAATTAAAAATTCGAGTGTTGGCATGCTATAATTAAAGAATTAGTTGCTTTCATTAAATGATAAAATTAAAAATATGCATGACCATGCCTCTCATGCAAAATCTTTTAAAGCATCTTCCCATGCTCACCCACACCTTCATGTCCATCCTCATGCATCTACTAGATTTAAGGGTCATTGTCTATGTTGTGGCATGTATGGACACATGGTTAGGTCACTTTGGGTTACAAAAGTTTCTAACCCCCAAGGACCAAAAGAAATTCGGGTACCAAAGTTTACATGCTTAAATGTAGGGGGAGACACTACACTCAAATGAAGACACATTGATGTCTTGAAGTTGCTTTGGAATTAAAGAAAGATGAATAAATTCAATTGCAACTTCGCGACAAATGTGATCGGTATCAATTCATAACTATTCTCTTGCCTACATTACTATTGGGGTTTGATGACTTATGAATGTACTCTATTTAGTAGTCACTTGATACTTGATTCAACATGTGTATATCTTTGATTAATATATTTGTAGTATCAAGTTTGAATTTGAATGTTTCATTTTATTTTCGGTCTCCTTGGAGGCCATTTGTGACCTATAATGGGTCTATGCAACCTTTGGTTTAAAAACCTTGGCTAATTGTGGTCATGTTGGTTTTCAACCTTAGGAAGGGTTTGAGAACTTGATTTTAAAATATTTTCGCTTCTTGAGATATCCTTGATTCATTTTGATTTCAATTTTGGTTGTATTTTGAAAAATGAATCCCCACTAGTTAGCAAAACTTGACTTTTGAGAAACAAACTTGATTTTCCTTTGCTATCTAGTTTATGAACTTGCTAAGTAAGAAAATGTCTATTGTGCTATTTATGATTCAATTACTTGAAAGTTGAGCATTGATTAGGATGCGACACATGCTAAATACTTAAAAATTCTATGAGGTGGTCGTTCACCTTTGCACCATGTAGAATGATACCTCATAAAGCATGTAGAAACTCTTGCACCTCGCTCATGATAAAGTACTTTTGAGTCTATATGTAAATTCAAGAGTATTTAGGAAAATGATTTGTAGACAATTTCTTGATATATCATGTTAATTCTTGATTGAAAATGTACCGAGACATTTGAGTAATATTTGGAACTCTTTCAAGTAATTCAAACTTTGTATTCATGATTAAAATGATCATATCTTAGTCACATACAATTTTGATCAAAATTATAAATTATTATGAAAAATGAGTATTTGTCGATAAAATTTGAAATCTGAAATTTCAACGATTTATTAAAAAATTATAGAAAATTAATTTTTAAAAAATTCTTGTTTCTGCACTTTGCTTGAAAAATCTAGTTTTCATTGAAAATGTTGCAAAAAGGTTCAATGAGAATTCGATTTTATATGATTTTGGATACATCTTTATAAAAGATTGGAAACATAGTCTTTAGCGAGTAAATGACTTTCGGATATAAAATAATTGATTGTGTATAACCCTCTTGACATTTCTTGATGCTTGTGTTATCTTTGTGTTTATTATTTCAAAGCATCCTTGATAAGATGCATGCTTAAATCTTGTCATTGTGTAACTTAAGGGAAGTCTAGAAGTGCTTAAGTTAGGCCCTTTTTGATTGATGTCAAAAGGGGGAGAAGAATCTAGACATAGACATGCATATAGTTAGGGGGAGCATTATACATTCACTTTATGAAATGCTATACTTGTTGATACATATCTTAATGCATTTATAGAGAATTTTGTCATCATAAAAAAGGGAAAGATTGTTGGCCTAAGGTTTCGACCTTGGTCACTATCTTGATTTTGATGATAACAAACTTATTCTAATGAGTTTATCAAGTGCTTGAGTTAAAGGTTGAGGCTTCGATACGTGAGCGAACTTTGTTCGGAGAAATACTAAAAATCGACAAAAATGGCTACATTGTCAATTGAGTAGAAAATTTAGAGTTAGAAATATAATTCATGTAATATGTATCTAGAAATATATCCTAAGCCTAATTGTAATGTTATCCAAGTCAAAACTTGGTAACGGAACTCAGAAGCGAAGCGCGCAAGAAGAAAACTCAAAGATATATTCTTAACCTAGGTTCAGTCGATCAGTCGATCGACCGAATGAAGAAAAAAGTGGTATTATTTCTCAAAGAATTCTTGATTTAAAATAAATCTCTTTAAAGTGTACACCAGTCCTTGATGATCTTGAAAAGAGACACTTGTCTAGTTTTTATAAGAAAGTTAGACCTTTTTGCAAGCAGCCTATACTAGAGTTCTATTGCAATTTGTCTGATGATATTTCAAATCCTGATAGCAACCATTATCATGAATTGTTTCTTAGAGGCTATTGGTATAGTTTTAGTCCAGCTGTGATTAATGATTTTATTGGCTTCTCTGAGTTTACTCCTTCTACTGTTGAATCTAATGAAACTGATGAATTTTTGAATATTGTTGGAAAAGAGGTTTCAAATGGTGATGTTCTTTGTTGGACCGGAAGCCATGACATTAGGTCCTCTTCCTTGAACACTTTTTATGCAGTCTTGTTCCTCATTGCTAGAAATTACAGGATTCATACTTCTCACATTACTTTTCTAAGTAAGGAAATGGTAATGTTACTTTATAAGATCTCAAATGGAATTCCATTCAACTTTGGCAGTCTTATTTTTGAGCAAATTATCTCAGTTAGGAGCAGGCTTCTCTCTAAATTTAGAATGTTTTTAATTTTTCCAAACTTGATATATGGAACTCTAGAGAAATAGGGATTTAAATGCTCATCTGATGAAACTCTGGAACCCTTGGGCACATCTCTAAAGATTCATAATAAAATTTTCAAGAGGGTTAGTTCTTTAGGAAGAAATTTGCTAAGTCCAAGATCTATAGAGAAGACTGCACCTAGATCTGGTTCTGCCACCACATTCACTACTAAGAAAGAAATTTTGAATAGTTGGCCAAGCTTAAACTACAGGTAATTACAATTGAAAAGAAAGTTGTAAAGTTCTTTACTACAGCTTCTGCAGGACCTGCCTCCTCTTCTTCTGGAAGTTTCTCTGATTCATCTGAAGGTTCTAACTGAACTTTACACTATCTTGTTCTACTCATTTGGCTTATTGTGCCACAAAGGGGGAGAACAAGCAGTTTCAACTTTGTATATTGTTGAGTCGACACTTTTGGGGACACATATGACATTATCTCATCTCATTAGGAGTAACTGGTTCTATATTGGTTGCTCACATACCTCCATGGGTGCTTTCCCATGCCTAGAGGTATCCGGCACATGACATTGAAGGCCACGTGAGGATAAGTCCAAAGTAATGGGTCGACACTCACAAGGTAACCATGACAATCTCAAGTCAAAGGACTGCTTGCACCTACTATCACCCGAGGAACATCATATCGGCACTCACGTAAGTATTCCATTATGTGTTCCTCGTGTAGGTCCGTTCAGTGAAGTCGTTCCCTAATGAGCACCTGCACTTGTACATTAATGATGACTCATAGGTAACTGTGAGATCAGCTACCCCTTGTCGTATGGGGCATATACTGAGTGCACTAGTCTATCCAGAATCATCGATCCCCTAATTGGTGATGCTACAACTAGGAACATTTAGAACATGGGCATTTGGATTCCAAGTCTCACTGGCATAATCTCATAATGACCTCATAATCATTTGCCCGAGTTCATGTGGTTCATCACAGTCTTTATGAATAAAGATACAGTATATGTTGAAAAAGTTATCTCATTAAGTTGATTACCCTTGAATAGTCCCTAAACATATCAACATGTGATTGGCTCAAGGGCACTATTCCTTTCAGTTAGTGTAGTGGAGGTCGATTTGGTCATTTCTTATGAAGAAAAGCTCGTTGAGATCATAGACAGGCAGATAAGGAAACTGAGGTCCAAGGTGGTTCCCTTGGTGAAAGTTCGTTGGGAGCACCATTCGGGGCAGGAGGCCACTTGGGAGGTCGAGTGGGACGTGAGAGAAAAATACCCATATCTCTTTGATACAGAGGTGAGTTTCTTTTTCTCCACCTCAAAATTCAAGGATGAATTTTCTTTAAGGGGGGAGGATTGTTATGACCAAAATTTTAGTAATTATATTTTGTCCTTCAACAGGGGATCATAGGCTCAAGTTAGCGCGGGCTAGCGGAAAATTTCGGGATTAATTTCGATTAAGCAATCGACGTTGAAAAATTTATGAAAAAATTTATTTATTAGTTCTCTATAATTTATCATACTAGGATGATAGAGGACCTTGATTCGAGTCTAGCGGTTCAATTGGAACTTGAATCTAATTTAGAACGAGTTAGATACACATATTATAAGTCGAATCACTTAAGGGGGGCATTTTGGTCATTTGGGGCCCAATTAGACCCCATAAAAACCCACCTTGGGTGTACGGCTAGGGGTTTAGCTACACGCCACCCAAGGCAATATGAGAGAGAAAGAGAGGGGCGACGCCGAGTAGGGAGGGAGCTAATTGGAAGTCGAAATCCACAAGTTCATCGACGTTGATCGTGGGAATGTCTCTAGGTTATTCTTCCTCTCCGTTTCATCCAAAAAGGTGAGTGGAAATAGCCATCTTTCCCCCATCTCCTTCATCTTGCCGCCGCCCCTATGATAGGGGTTTTCTCGGATTTTTGTATAGATTTTCTCGTTGAATTCGAGCAATAGGTTAATGGATTCTTGCTTTGTCGTCGTGAATCGTTGGTTCGAATTTTGGGGCTTGGCCGCATGCTACATGGTGAAATTAGAGGAGCCGTCTCCCCCTTCTTCCTTGATCTTGATGGTTTCTTGGCTTCTTGATAGTAGTTCTTTGATCTTGTTGGTTCTTGGTTCTTAATAGAAGAGAAAGCTTGAGGCTTTAGGGTGTGCCACCCCCTCCTAGGAGGTTCCCTAAGAACTCTAAGGGTTGGCCGGCCCCAATAAATTATATAGATGTTATTGAGACATGTTTAAACATAGGGACTACACATTAAGGAGATTCTCATATGTCATTAGGGTATGCATAAGTGTAGAGACCTATATTTAGGAAAAGTAAGGGACCTAGGTACACTTAGAGACATAGGAACCTTAGGGCCCATTTGGTTTGCTAAAAAATGGGGGACTGGACAGGACACCGGCCCGTGTCCCCTATTTGGTTTGCTAAAATGGCTCTGGGAATGGATTTCTTTTGAGTCCGGGATAAGATTTAGAAATTTCTCGATACACTGAAATAAGGCGAAGGACACGAGCGCCAAAAATCGGCAATACCCCCGACTACTCCTAATGAGGTGTGGGACTTCAACTGCGCATCCCTTCTCCTTCCCCAACCCCTCTTCTCGAGTCCTTCTCCCTCTCATTCGCCAATGTCAAATTCATGTGCTACTCCCTTGCCCCATCAGAGTTGGCGGACTCCTCCTCCGTCTCCTGCTCCGACAGCAGCGGCTTCGTTGATGTGCTAAGTGCTAGTGATAGGAGGCAACTAAGGAATGAGATGCTGGAGAGCAGGGCCAGTGGCGTCGGCTGGCGGGAGAAGGTGGAGGAACAACTTCTCCACAAGCCCAAGAACCGAAGAAAGAGAACGACTTCCTCGACCGAGGAGCTCCACCTCGACAACCTCGTCGGGTGGCAGATCTCTTCTTCATGAGCGTGAAGGGCGGCGTGAGGATGCCACGAGAACAATCGTAGCTCGTCCTCCGGCTACTACTGCAACAGGTTTGCGTGAGGGCAGCAAATGAAGTGACTAATTGATTGGCTGATTACTTGTTAGTTTGTAGGCATGTTGGTTCTTTAATAAATATATTGGTGAAAATAATTCTTTGTTGATAAATCTCAAGTTCATATTATAGCTTCATTTGTTACTCTGCCATTGTTAACTAACAATTGTCCAATCAAATGGTTGTAGTTCTATGAGAAACAATCCATGTATTTGTCATTTTTTCAATAGAAATCTTTTGAACATACACATTTTATTTGTTCCTTGATATTTAGAAATCTCTTTTTCCACTGTCATACTAAAATCCTCAATTATCTTTTAATTTCACAAGCTAATCTGTAGACATGGAAGCAATTGTTTGATGATCTTATAAAATGGAAGGGTCAATTCCTGTAGCTAGGCTTATCTATAGTATTGACCTTTATATGTCCTGGCCTCCATTAAGTAGCCAACTCAAATTTAGCTTTTGAAGTTCATACCGAGCTAATTACTAAAAGTGGCACTCCAAACATGAACAATTTTCAAGTTGTTGAATTCTGCAATGCTAATGCTGCCAAATATTGTTAGAGTGTCATGCATGCTAAACATGCATCTTTTGTACTATAGTTCTGCTACAAATTTTGTATGCAGAAAGCTAATTTCGAATGCCTAATTCCATAGTCGTCTTTATGCACTTGACATTGATGGCCTTTAAACATCATTCCTAATCCAATACACACTTGAAGTTTGGATCCAGTTTTTGTATTTTTTTCTTTATGAAGATGGGCAAGGTGGCAAAAACCTACAAAGCAAAGTTTGTGGTGGATATTTTAGAGCTTTGGGAGCATGATCCGCTCTTGCATAATGTAATGCCATTAACCCTGTAGTAGAAATTTTCATTGACAATCTCCAAGGAGATTATTTATCACATTGTTTATATTCTTGTGCAATAACATATTGTTAACATTTGCAGGCTACCTTGCATTTTCCATTGGAGATTCCTGGTGGACATTCTCTTTGAAATTGTCATTTTGATAATCATTGTCATAATTTCTTGTGAAAGACAGACTCAACTTACCTTGTATAAGTATTTAACGCATAATGATCCCATTCCAATTGATAGTGGTAGTGTATGGTTCACCATTCAATCATTTTTTTTATTTGTTAGAGAAAATGTGTTTTCACTCATACACACCTCGTTGTGAGCATGTGATAAAGATCAATTGCATAAGTATTTTATGTATAAGATTTTTATGTATAAAATTGAATTTGAGCATTAAAAATATGCAAGGGTATTTTGGTCATATTGTCTTGTATAGGACTGTGTTTTAACGAACCAAACACAGGATGGGACTCGCATGTCTTGTACTTGACGAAACAAACATGGTATAACTGCTGTCTCAGGACACCTGGTGTTCTGTCCTTGTCCTTTTCTGGTGTCCTGTGACAGGCCGTTTGCAAACCAAACGGGCCCTTAGGATGAACATTGTGTTGAGACGACGCCATGGAGGACTTGTAGGTGCCGAACCCCCATTTCTTTTAAAGCGCTCGTGTAAGGGGTAGACCGACCCTATGAGGTCCGGTTAGGGGTCACAAGGGGCTTAGTCTACTATCGTGTGTGCTCGCTATGTTTTAATACCTTGCATAATGATTCTTCATACTTAATATTGTTATTGTTTACATGTTCTATTATGTTGATACATGCCTATGTCATGCGCTTGTAATGTTATGCGGGTTGAGATATATACTTAGTTCCTTATGACATGTTTTATGTGTTGCATGGATATGATGATAAGTATATTCATGTCCTGCGAGTATTATGTTTAATAATTATGTGGCATGAACATTATTGCTTATAGACATGTGAGATGTGATGTATGGCATGAGGACATGGAGCGATCGAGGTATGACCATAGCATATTTCTGATATACCTGTTATTATTCTCCTTTGTATGCTATGTTTGTGTGTGTGTGCTCTGCTTGATGCATGATCCCCGAAGCCCCACTGGTGAGGGGAGGGTATGCCCTAAAGAGACGGTGTTGGGTACTACTCCAGAAGTTTCAGCCGGTGAGGGGAGATCATGCTCCAAAGAGACGGTCCGAAATCCCGATCAGTGAGGAGAACGTATGCCTAGAAGAGATGGTTCGGAAGAGCCCGTTCCGGTGAGGGATGGGTATGCCCCAAAGAGACGGTCCTGGGCTGGGTGGTAGTTTGAAGGCCACACCGACTACTTACCCTATGTGGCTATGTGGGACCGACGGGTTCGTGTAGGCTTGCATGCTTATGTGTTGAAGCGTTGGACATGTATTTTATACTTGGTTAACATATCTATTGTTGGTTGTTATATGATGTACAAGAGAGAGATTATGCATGTTGATAATTGTTCTTATAAGTAATGCTTTTACCATTACATGCTTGTTTTTATACTGGATTCAATATTGATGGATGTGGTGGTTTGAGGACTGATCCGCTCACTAAGTCCTAGTTGGACTTATGCTCTATTATGTTGTCTTTTTCAGCACCTGAGCGTGATTAAAGAGGTACTGGGATGTAGTAGCGCAGCTGGTGGCAGCAGAGACAACGAATCTCATGACATGTCATGGTCGGGGTGGATACCCGAGTCTTAGATTCATTATTTTTCTTTTATTTGTTTATTTGAGTCATGTGGACTTGAGGTAGATTTTATTTTCGTATTTTTATGTTAAGGAGTTTATTAATGTTTTAAAAAACTTTATTCTTTAAGGGTTTGAGAATTTGAATATTTAACTAGTTGGTTGAAGAATTTAGACATATCTTGTTTATGTTTTCAGCAATCAAATGGTTTTATAAAATGTTTGGGTCTTATAGTTGCGTCTATGGTTTGGATGGGTTAGGCTTCGGGGTACTTGTGGTTCTCTGGCTGGTCATGCCGGATTTGGGGTATGACAATACGCCTTTAGAAGCCCAACACCTCTAGGAATCAACCTCGACCCATTTCGAACAATATCCCAATGAGATTACCGGGCGGCGTCATCACCCCCAGCTGCAATAAATACAGACACGACACGCCTCAAGTAACCTAAGTATCAATTTCATTACCTCCACCTCCGACGCACATCCCGATTTTCCCACTGAAATCAAAATTAAATAAAAATTAACACGAGTATTACAATATTATGTTTGTAGGGATTTATGAAATTTACTCATTTTCTTCTTCACTTTGAAAGCATTTATTTTAATTGTTATTTGATGAAAAACTTGTGCTTGAGCTTGTCCCATTCTTGTCATAAATATACTATCTCTCACTAGGTCTGTGTGACTCACTCTTTTACTCTTCCCGTTTCAAATACCAGTCATGATTTGTGTCCACGTCCTCCAGCCCAGTAGAGACTTAGGTCCTTTTAGTTAGCACATCACACGTCCGTGTGGGCATTTTTGATGTGTACCTATGATATTGATGTATTTTTATACCTAGTTATGTAAACCTTTTCTATGCTCAATTAGCTACAGGCATGATCTAGCTTCCGCACAGTCTGTTGCAATGTTACTTATGTCACTATCTTATTTGTGCGCGCTGAGAACACTTTGGATATTCTCACTAGATTAATTTTGTGTGTAGGAATGTCATAGTCACAATGTCACAAATTGGAAAAACTAGGCACTATTAGTTACGACCGAGGGCAACCGAGCCGATTTCAATCGAACTTCGTCCAAACTAGTGTCAATAGTTTTTAGCAGCTTTTTAGCTAAAATCTGATCGACGGTTAGTTGACTAAACTTCATTGGAACCCCTTCAATGTTCGACGAATACTCTTATATATACAAATGCGAATACCTTCCTAAAGACCTCAAGAATCCTTTAAGACTAACCTAAGAAACTTCATTATTTGTCAATAGTAAACAAGCGAGCTAATAAAAAGATTAAATATATAAAAGTAAAAACCTTTTTAAGTATAATTAGGAATGATATAACAAACTACCTAGCTGCAAGCCTATAACAAGGTGCCAACTCACATTTGTTCATAAGCCAAATTATTGATTGCTCAGAAAAATTTCTAGATAGTGACAAAATTAGTATATATATGTGTCGGTAAAATTCACTAGGACAAATTAAATTAATCACCAACATGGCGTGTTCCATCTCTTCAACTCCTTTGATCCCCTCAAAGCTTCACTATGTACTACATTGCTCTAATTTCTTTCAACATCTTCATACCATTAATCTTATGTATAGAGACTAAGAGTGACTACGGATACTTTGCCATTGTCAGTTTTGGTGACTCTCTCACGGACACTGGAAACATATTCTCCATGTATGGTCGAGAAAGAGACTAATGCCTCTTCCATTGGGTCAAACGTATTTCCATCATCCCAGCGGTCGCACCTCTGATCGAAGACTTGTTATCGATTTCATTGGTCTCTCTCACATCACTTCACATATAATTTTCTCTTTATATGTTATAAATATAATTAAGCCTATTGTATAAATTTGACATTTGGTTTGCATGCATGAACTAATGCATTTGTATCATATATAGCACAAGAGCTAGGGTTGCCGCTTGTGCCACCATACTATCCAAGCAAAAATAGCTGCGAGGGCTTTGAACATGGTGTTAACTTTGCACTAGGGGGAGCTAGGGCACTCAACACTGACTTCTTTAGGCATATGGGCTATAATGATTCGCTTGAGTTGGACTACTTGAGCAAAGAGCTTCAATGGTTCCATGAATTCTCAAGCTCGTGCTTGTTGACAAATAGTATGTTTCATGCTCCCTATTAGTTAACTTCTTTCTATTATCCCTATAAGAGAATCAATGTTCGATTAAACCTATTTAACCATTTCATTATATATGTAAATTTGACAGATACTCATGTTAACATCTCAAGCAACACAACACTATTCCTAGTTGGCGAGTTGGGGGTGAACGACTATAGTTACCTACACCTTCTATTAGGTGGCCAAAAAGATAGAGATCTTCTACGACCTTATGTCCCCTAAGTAGTGGATACAATTGGATTGGTAGTGAATGTATATACATTATTACTCCACCTATTTACATACTTATATATGATGTTAAATAAATATATTAATACTCCTTATATTTTATTCTTGCATAGGATTTCATCCAATATAGGGCAAAGACAATAATGGTTATAGGAATTTTTCCATTGGGATGTATGCCTTTATACAACACACACTTTTATCCCGAGGGTAGAGATGCACTACCTAGTCCTATAACTGACTTCAATGAGGAGAATGATTTTGTGAGCCATCAAAATGTGCTTAAAGAAGAAAAGTCTTTTGAGATCGATCCTATAACAGGCTGCAACGACAAGGTAAATGATTTTGTGAAACATCATAATTTCATACTATTTCGAAAGCTTCATGAGTTTCGCATAGCTCATCCTCAAGCCAAGATTTTGTTTGCTGATTACTACGAGGCTCTGATGGCTGTATATGCAAATCCCATACAATTTGGTGAGTTGAATTCTTATATGTATTACAAGTTAATGCTAAATAATAATCCCTTGCACCTAGTTCTATACATAGTTTTTCAATAAAGTCTTTAGTTATTTTGGTTCTTTAATTAAATTTTTTATGAGATGAATTGGTGTAGGTTTTAAGTCAACTTTGGTTCAATGTTGTAGAGATGGTGGGCTATATCAATACATTTCCAAAGTCGATTGTGGTCAGCAAACAGCTAAATTGTGCGGTGATCCATCAAGTTATGTGAGTTGGGATGGGTTGCACTTTACTGAGGCAGCTCATAGAATCATCGCTAACCATGTTTCAAAACAATTAATCTAGATTTTATGTTATGTAAAGCTAGATGTAGATATTTGATGTCTTTAAAATTTATTATCCTTTATAGATAATTTGTTAACTTCTCCGGTTGCGTAAACATGATATGGCTAGTAATTTTTTAGTCTGTTTGTTTATCCCTGTAAATTACACATTGTATTCTATTCACAATTTATTTGTGATTGCAAACGTTGTAAGCTTCTCGATAGGTGAATATGATGTAAAATGCTCTAAGTTGCAAATAAATTAGTACATTACCCATGAAATGCATAGTTTTTATATATTTTAATCATATCAAGATTGGTAAAATAATTAGAAGTATGATTACCAACAACCTATTTATTAAATGGCCAACAAACTTTTATAAAATTCTAGATATCTCCAATAATAAATTCGAAGCTATCATATATTGTAATACAAAAAAATATCAGCTCAAGTCAAACTATAATAATATATTGGACTGGACTCAAACTAATGAGCCTGGTCAAATTAGACCCAGCAGTGCCCCACCATTCACTCCAAACCAAACCACGCAGTCCCACCCAGAAATTGGCCTCGACCCATTATGGGCAACAATCCTAGCGAGATTACCGGGTAGCATGATCATCTCCACCAACAATATATATAGACGCGGCGCACCCAGTTAACCCTAACTTGGGCGTCAGAACGTCTTTTACAGATCCCCCCTCCCTGCGGGTGTTGAACCAGACACAAAGATACATCAGACCGGACCGAAAGACCCCAACTCTTAGGCAAGAACATCTGGCGGCAATCGTGGGGCCGAGTAAAGCTTACCTCCCCACAAATGGCTAGAATCCAGAGTCAAGCGACTGTCTTGCATATCAACGACCACAACCCAATGGCAGCGATCGACTGCAACCTGGTAATGTTGAAACAGCGAGGAGCGACGCTCCAGTACCGGCCCATCCCTCTCTTGAAGATCCTTATTATCGAATAGGTGACTTGGAAGTTGAAATCAGACAATTGAGAGCCCAAGGTAAGACGCCAACGCGATCTCGTGGATAGCCTCCATCTAACCACGATTGCTACCCATAACCTGGAGACAACACCCGGCTGAGAAAAATGAGGCCCGATCCACCGTGAAGCCACCAACTCTCCTCGCTCGGAGAAAAACAGAGACCCCTGAACCTAGAAGGCCGAAGTTGTTCCCGCTCTTGACACGAGGCCCTTAGTTGACCACATCATGACAACCCCCTTCCACTGAGTAGCAAGTTGCCCAACACTCTGACGCCATACACCAACACGGACGACCCCGCCCAACACCTGATAGTGTTCCAGACCGCAATGCTCTATAACTGAGCAACCGACTCTACACTCTGCTGAGCCTTGTTGTTAAAATACCCACACTATAATTGGGGGTGAATAGTGTTGGGTTAATTTTACGTTCAATTCGATTTCTTTTAATTCAATTCCAAATGAAACCAAAACTAAGTGCTACTAAATGAAACTAAGTGCTACTAAATGAGATGTTTTGACAAGTATGAATAGCAAGTAGTAGAAATCAAACAAGGCAATACAAACGTAAATAATTATAGTGGTTCGGCCAACCTCCTACTCCATTACCTTGGCTCCACACCAAGGATTTCTAACCAACTCCTTTATAGATAATGTGTTTCCCTTTGAATACAATTGAGGACTCGCTTCACAACCCTTTGAAAATGCCTCAAACTTATTCACCTAGGCAAAACACAAGTCTATAAAGGAAGCCCTAAGGTGTTTAACCTAGCACACTTACCGAGCTAACAATAAGAATCGAGTTTAATAACAAGTAAAACAACAACAAAAGGAACTAAAGATTAAACCACACAAATGAGCTCCCTGCAAAGCCTTCAATTCCTCCAACTCCTCAAGTTGTTGAGATCGAATCGAAGCCGGAGGCAAAGCGAGAAGAGCGCTTCGGTTGGATGAACGTTCGGTGAAGCAAGCACCTGGAAATCAAGCTTAGAAGGCACAAATCTCTCTTAGAAAGCTTCAATGAATAGTTAAGAGCCCTTAAAGAAGGTAGGTGAGGGGTATTTATAACCCCTCGCTCGGCTATGACACTCAACGGGCATTCTTCTGCCCGTTGATGTCGCCTGGTTGCTTGGTCGGTCAAAGGTCGATCAACCGACTGATCGACCGCCCGAGCAACCGGAGCCTTCTACCACTTTTGGGCACACTCCGATCGATCGCTACTGTGACCGCAAACCTTTCTGTTGATATATTCCAGGCCAGGTTCGGTCAACTGACTCTGCGACATGACCTGGGAATAAGCCTTTCCTTGCTGATCTTTTTCGGTGAGCTCCGATTTCGGGTTTCGTTTCCGAGTTTAAGCTTGGATTACGTTACAAACAAGTTTGGGATATACTCCTAGGGTCATATTACATGAATTCTATATCTAACCCTAGATTTTCTATACGATCATCCTCGGAGCTGATTTTCACATTTTTTGATATTTCTCCGAATGAAGTTTGCATGCGTATCGCAAAGTCAACATTAACTCAAAACTACACAAATGCATTAGTTTCATGTTTGTTATCATCAAAATAGAGATCGAAGACTAGGGGCAACCCTTGGGCCAATAATCTCCCCCTTTTTGATGATGAAAAACAAAATATGAAATTTATCAATTTTAAGTATAAATTAACATATGCTCCCCCTATCAATATGCATATCAAACTTATAACCCCCCTCTCTATATGCATCATTAAAGCGAATTTGACCAACTCTTTTCTCCCCCATTTGACATCAATCAAAAAGAGCAAGAACCATGGTACTATCAATGAGTTTCATCAAGAAAACAGAGAAAACCAAAAAACCACGTAACATTGACCACTATAGTCCTTCCTACCAACGTAAGCCTATTGAAGGCAGACATTGATAAGTCGCTAAGCTCCACTACAAGGCATTACATAAGTGTGATGATACGATATAAAAACTATTTTTTTCAAAAGTCTTGAAAATTTTGAAAACTTAAGCATATGGCAAATTACAAATCCCTAATTCCATCCTTAAGTTTGTAAAGCTCTCTTCATTCAAGGGTTTTGTAAATATGTCGGCAAGTTGTTTATCGGTGGATACAAATTCTATGGATATATTACCCTTAGCTACATTGTCTCTAAGAAAATGACGCCTTAGATCAATATGTTTAGTCCTAGAGTGTAAAACCGGATTCTTGGTTAAGTTAATGGCACTAGTGTTATCACAATGTGTAGGTATGCATGAAAAACTAAGTCTATAATCTAAAAGGGTTTGCTTCATCCAAATGACTTGTGCACAACAACTAGCCGCGGTGATTTACTCCGCTTCGGTAACAACTAGCCGCCTTGTGCACAAAACCGCGGGGTTGTTCAACATAAACTTCATCATCAATAAAACAATTCAAAAATGCACTTTTGACATCCATTTGAAAAAGTTTAAATCCTTTGAAACTTGCATAAGCTAAAAGCATTCGAATTGCTTCTAATCTAGCTACGGGAGCATAGGTTTCATTATAATATATTCCTTCCACTTGATTATCCCCTTGGGCCACTAACCTAGCTTTGTTTCTAATGACTAAACCATCTTCATCTAATTTGTTTCTATAACCCATTTAGTCCCAATTACGGATTGTTCACTAGGTCTAGGAACTAAATCCCAAACATCATTCCTTACAAATTGATTTAGTTCCTCTTGCATGGCAATCACCCAAAACTCATCTTCTATGGCTTCCTTAATATTTTTAGGCTCTACTTGAGATATGAAAGCTACATACTGACAAATATTTTTGAGTTTAGAACAAGTTACCGGTCCCGTTGATGGTTCTCCAATGACTTGATCAATTGGATGATCTCTTATCAACCGGTATCCTTTAGGGAGAGGTGGTAGAGCTTCCTCTTTTTCTTCTCCAACTTGAGGTAAAGATGAGGATGAAGGATCTTCATGATGTGTTTCCTCATTGATATCACCCGTCTTGTGCTTTGAGCAACCGCTATCCAATATCCATGTGCGTCTATTTGCTTGAGGATGGTTGTCCATCTACAAAAGGACAAGATTCAACTTTAGGTACCCAAATTCTTCTTGGGTCCTTGATTGTTAGTCATCTTAGGAACTCAAGTGAATCTAGCATGGGGGTTCATCTAAAGTCCACAATCTCTAGCCATATGGCCAAAAATACCACATGAAAAACAACTTCCATTAAATTTTCTTGTGCTATGTGTGTGAGAATAGAACTGTGCTTGAGCATGATTGTTTGTGGTTTTTCTAGCATTTACAACCTTAGGCAAGACATTTTGTAAGGTTGTCATTTTTTCATTTATCATGCATAATTCTTTTTTTAAGTTAAGCATGCTATCATTCAAGTGCTCTACTTGATCACTCAATAACTTGTTCGCATTTTCTAACTTTTTATCGTCATTTTCTAAACTTTCTTTAACAATCTCAAAGGCATGCTTTCCTTCCTTAAGGCTATCTACTTCTTTTCTTAAGGCATTGCATGAAAGTAACAAGTTGTCATTCTCAATTTCTAAAGATTTGTTGTCTTTTTTAAGTTCTTTAAATTTCTTTCTAATGGCATTGAATTCATCATGCATTTGATCAAATTCATTTTCTAGTTCTTCTTGTGTAAATGAAAGCTCGCCGAAAGTAAATTTTACCTCGTTGTCATTTGCCATGAGGCAAAGATTTGCCTTCTCACTTTTGGACTCTTCTTCACTTGAAGAAGATTCGCTCTCATCCTATGAAACCATCATTGACATCTTCTTCTTCTTCTTGTACTTGTCTTTCTTGTGGGGGTTTGAGGTACGGTAGAGGCCATCTTGAGAAGTGGGCAATCCTTCTTTAGGTGTCCGGTCTTGTTGCAATTGTAGTAAGTATATCCTCCCTTGCCTCTTCTCATGCCGCCCCTTGTGAAGTTCATGGACCTTCTTTCCATCATTGCCATTTCTTCAAAATCATCCATCTCTTCCTTAGACGATGAAGGTTCTTCAACCCGGTGTGATGCTTTTAAAGCAATGGTCTTGCTTTTTGGGGCATCTTCCTCCTTGTATTGCATCATGTGGATCTCATGGGTCATGAGAGACCCAATAAGCTCGGTAAGCTTCAATGTGCCCAAATCCTTGGCTTCCATGATTGCAATCACTTTTGGCTCCCAAGCTTTTGGAAGGAAACGGAGGAGCTTCCTTACCTTCTCCTCTTCCTTTATGTCTCCACTAAGGTTAGCTAAACCATTTGTAATATTTTGAAATCTAGCATACATGGCATCAATTGATTCATGCAATAACATTTTAAACATTTCATAATCATGCATGAGGAGGTTTATCTTAGATTCCTTAAGTTGTGAAGTGTCTTCATATGTGTTCTCTAGGACACTCCAAAGTTCATAGGCCGACTTACAAGTAGAAATCCTATTAAACTCATTAATAAATAGACCAGAATATAGTGCATTGATGGCCTTGGCATTTGCATTAAAGAGTCTAATTTCTTCCGGGTTCCACTCATCCATATTCATAGTTGGTTGCTTATACTCTACTTGGATCATCCTCCATACATCCATGCCTAGTGATTGAAGGAATCTATTCATGCATATCTTCCAATGCATGAGTATGAGTAGAGGACCCTTGACCTTGTTGGATATCGCAAGACATTCTAAAGTGTATGGTAGATGGTTAAATCTAATCCTACGACCTTGCTCTAATACCAAATGTTGTTCAAATACCCAAACAAGAAGGGGGTGTTGAATATGTTGGGATATGAATAGAAAACGTCACGTAAATAGCAATTTAAAAAATTCAAACTATCCTAAAAACAACGATCAACTTTAGCAATCGTTAAGGAATTCAATCTATGAGTAGAAGGAGAAGATATACCTTATACCGCGGATGGTATGGCTGCTCCTATCCCCGTTTCAAGACTCACACGCGCACATCCTCCAAGGAAAGTCCACACCAAGTGCCTCACAACAAAGGAGCAGCGAACACTGGGACTCGTTGTGGTTCAACGGAGAGGCAATCTCAACCCCGAAATGCACCAATTGAAGCCGACCCTTCCACCAAGAACCGAGCAACAAAAGGGAGGAAAAGGGGATGAGAAAACAACGGAACGAGAACGTAGATGAAGGATAACCACGCTGTCCTTCATGAACTCATCCAAGAAGGTGAAGTAGACGGCACACCCAAGAAGAAAACACCTACGATTTGGCTTCGCAAAACCGGGGATGGAGGATCTTGATGGCCGGCCACCCATGGAGATAAAGAGTAGTTCATGGGAGCCTTTCTCTTCAAGAAACCTCTCAAGAATCCAAACCTTAATCTTCTCCAAGATGAATAACCTATTTGCTTAACCCACTTGAAGGAGGTTAGGCACTTATGCCACCTATTTATAAAGAGCATGGGTGGCTACAAGAGTAGACCCGCCCCCCTTAAAAATCTCTCACCATAATTCAAAATTTCAGGGTTTGCTCCAATGCAATGATTTATATTTAATGGATTCATAATTAATTCGAAATTAATTGAATCCAAATAAATATAAACTTTAATTTATCTCCATAAATTAAAAGCCCATTAACATGAATGATATTTATCTAAATAAACCAATCCCCTAAACAATAGGAAAGAGGTTTATCTAAATAATCTGAATTCCTATTAATTATTAGAATTATGATTTATTCTGATGAATCATATATCTATTAATTTTATGATTTATCTCATAAATCAAATTCCTATTAATTAGGATTTATACAAATAAACTAATTCCTAGTTAATTGGTTAGGCTCATGGTCAAAAACTAATTTTCCCACCATGTACATTTGATTCAAAATCAAATTATGTTTAATTCAAAATTAAAAAAAATCCCCGTCAAGTGGTTAATTGAATATTTAATTCATAATTAAATTTAATCAACCACATAAAATTTAGGAATGCCCTACAAATTAGGGTTATCGAGGAACTGCTTCCACGCGCATTCGTTCTTATAGGAAATACTATTCCTATTATGCCCGTAAATGAGATCCGTGATCGAGTTGCAGCATGTCCATGCTAGTAGACATATAATGCCGCATTCAGACTTTTTCTCATAAAGCCCATTACGAGGTTAGCCTATTCTGTGTGACCCATTGGGCCCCACACTAAGCCAGCAGTGAGTTATGCATAACGAAGAGTTAGATCCGATAGAACGACTTATATTTGAATCTTATGAGCCTACTACTAAACCCCTTTAGTGTGGTAGTGAGAGACTCCACTCACAAGTCAAGATTGACGTCTAGCATCATGTCATGACTACCCAGATAGTGTCAGGTTTAATCTATAGGGATCGAACGCCCTTCGGTGATTAGTTACCGTGCAACTAAATCCCTCGGTTACAATGTGTCAAAGTCGGCTAGGATACGAAAAAAGTGTCAAACCATAATACCGATTCATACGTATTCCACCCACCAAGATATCATCTCAATAAAAACATGTCAAAAACATCTTCACGATTTTCATGTCTACACTGGCCAGAGATTCCCGAATCGACAATTGCAGGGACACATAGGACATTATCTCCTCTCACTAAGAGTAGCTGATTCCATGTTAGTTGCTCACCTACCTCCATCAATGCTTCCCCATGCCCAGTAAGACCCGGCACATGACGCAGAGGGCCATGTAGGGATAGAATCAAAGCAATGGGTCGTCACTCACAAGGCAACCATGACAACCTCAAGTCCATGGACTGCTTGCACCTACAATCACCTGAGGAACATCCAATTGACACTCATGTAAGGATTCAATTTTGTGTTCCTCGTGCTGGTTTGTTCAGTGAACTCATTCCCTAATGAGCACCTGCACTTATACATTAATGACGGCTCATAGGTAACTATAAAATCAGCTACCCCTTATCGTATAGGGCATGTACCAAGTGCAGTAGTCTATCCGAAATCACTGATCCCCTAATTGGTGATCCTACGACTAGGAACATTTAGAACATGAGCATTTGGATTCCAAGTCTCACTGGCATGATCTCATCATGGCCTCGGAATCATTTGCCCGGGTTCATGGGGTTCATCACAATCTTTGTGAATAAAGATGCAACATATGAGGAAAAAGTTTCCTTATTAAGTTGATTACCCTTGAATAGTCCCTAAACACATCGACATGTGATTGGCTCGAGTGCACTATTCCTTTCAATCTCCCACTTGCACTTTAGCCAATCATCCTAGTATCTGTATACCAAGTTTCAGTTTAATCTACATCAATGTCTTTCAGTCATCACCTCTTTCCAACGACGAGGTGATACCGACTTTTAAGAAAAGCAATAATCTCCACATGATCTTAGTTCCTCAACTTTGAGCAACAGTCCTAGTATTGTCATACAATACCGATGCTGAAATGGCGGCCTCATGAACAACTCCCACTGAATAATAAACTCCTTTATCTGATGCTATCTTATGCGGCAGAGTAAGTAGCAAAGCACAAGACTTCGTCACATTACCAATTACAGTACGCATCTAGGAACACTTAATTTCCTGCTTATTGCACCACCATTTAAAGGTATCCTCATACCATCATATGGTTTCATTATCGTATAAAGTGTCTCTCATCCTTCTCAAGTGCCCGAGAGAGTTTTCCATTTGATTTTCAATGTTATTCTCCAGGGTTTTGCTTGAAATTTGCCAGTTCCATCAGTGCCTTCCTAGGGTTCAAGCCGCATCAACATGGCCCCTAACACTTCCTCTCTGTGCGCGCACCAAAACAGGGCAGCAAGCATGCTCGTCGCGAATTTGCCCCTAAACTTCTAATTTTACAAAACATAAATAAGAAGACCCCAAACAACCCTTGGGGAAAGGTTTAAGGAGAGGGAGAAGTGAATTGCAATCATAATTCTCAAGAGGAAGGCAGGGGTACGCAGGCCCTATTTAAAAATTCCAATGCTGAAATTTCATAAGTTTACAAGCAATCATCACAACTACGTTTTACACACAGTCACATGCATATAGGGCTCATCCATAATCATCCTTTCATGCAACACATCATATATGAAAAAGAAAGAAAAAAACAGAATCTGAAATCGCGCTAATCCGATCACGTTTCCACCCAAAATAGTTCAAACAACACATGCTGAATTTTTCGGTTCTCGGTGTTGTTCAACCATGAACCCAGAGGATTTTTGAGTTTAAATTCTGTCCAAAATCAATATGGACAGTAGGTTTCCACCTCCATTCATCGCATGAGCCGTGGAGCCAAGAAAGTGACTCAAAAAACCCCGAAAACCAAAACCGGGCAGCCTGACGTTTAGGGAGCGAATGGTTCGTAAATGAGAGAAAATGCGAAACAAAAATTGCAAAAATTTGCTAAAGGTGGCTCTTATACCTTTGTTGGGATGAAAATAAGAAATGCAGCAGAAATAACAATTTAAAAATTTCAAACCATCCCGAAAGTTGTGATCTACTTTAGCAATATTAAGGAATTCAACATCGGAGAAGAAGGAGAAGATATACCTCAAACCGCGGCTGGTAGATGAAGGATTACCTCGATGTCCTTCATGGACTCCTTCAAGAAGGTGAAGTAGGCGGTACACCCAAGAAGAAAACAGCTTTGATTTGGGTTCGCAAAACCCAGGATGGAGGATCTTGATGGCCACCCACCCATGGAGATGAAGAGGAGTTCATGGGAGCCTTTCTCTTCAAGAAGCCTCTCAAGAATCCAAACCTTAATCTTCTCCAAGATGAATAACCAATTTTCTTAACCCACTAGAAGGAGGTTAGGCCACCTATTTACAGAGGGCATGGGCGGCTACAAGAGTAGACCCGGCCCCCTAAAAATTTGAATTCCTATTACTTAAAAGAATTGTGATTTATCCTCATAAATCATATATCTATTAATTTTATGATTTATCTCCATAAAACAAATTCCTATTAATTAGGATTTATCCAAATAAATTAATTCCTAATTAATTGGTTAGGCTCAGGGTTAGAGACTAATTTTCCCGCCATGTATATTTGATTCAAAATCAAATTATATTTAATTCCTAATTAAATACAATCCCCGTCAAATGGTTAATTAAATATTTAATTCATAATTAATTTAAATCAACAACATAAAATATTATTATGTGACAATCCCTACAATTGAGGGATGCCCCACAAATTAGGGTTACCGAGGAACTCCTTCCTCGCGCATTCGTTCCTATAGGAAACACATTTCCTTTTATGTCCGTAAATGAGATCCGTGATCGAGTTGAAGCATGTCCATGCTAGTAGACATATAATGCTGCATTTGGACTCTATCTCATAAAGCTCGTTACGAGATTAGCCTGTTGTGTGTGACCCATTGGCCCCACACTAAGCCAGCAGTGAGTTATGCATAACGGAGAGTCGGATCTGATAGAACGACTTCTATTGGAATCTTATGAGCCTCCACTAAACCCCTTTAGTGTGGGCATGAGAGACTCGACTCACAAGTCAAGGTTGACATCTACCATCGTGTCATGACTACCCGGATAGTATGAGGTTCAATATACAGGGATCAAACGCCCTTGGGTGATTAGTTACTATGCAACTAAATGCCCTAGTTACAATGTCCCGAAGTCGGCTAGGGTATGGTAGAAGTGTCAAACCCTAATACTGATTCATATGTATTCCACCCGCCAAGATGTCGTCTCAATAATGAAATGTAAGAAACATCTTATTGACTTTCATGTCTACTCTGGCCAGAGATTCCCGAGTCGACACTTACAAGGACACATAAGACTTTATCTCCCCTCACTAGGAGTAACCGATTACATGTTGGTTGCTCACCTAGTACCCAGTACGTGACGCTGAGGGCCACGTAGGGATAGAACCAAAGCAATGGGTCGTCACTCACAAGATAACTATGACAAACTCAGGTCCAAGGACTGCTTGCACCTACTATCACCCGAGGAACATCCTATTGACACTCATTTAAGAATTCCATTTTGTGTTACTCATGCAGGTCCGTTCAGTGAACTCATTCCCTAATGTCCGTTCAGATGCCTTGATGATGAATCAAATGAAGCTTGAAGGCAAACTCAAGAAAGAAGGTTTAAGGCTAGGGTTTTTGAATATGATGGATCCATCAAAGCTTAGATGGTGTAAAGAGTGTCTCAATAGGCTCAACAACACCTGAGGAAGGCTCTCTTGGCTTCTATTTATAAGTCATGAAGAGTTGGCAAGAAATAGCCAACTCAACGGCTGGAAAACTAGTCATTTTCATCGTTCGATCGATCGTCGGTCGACCGACCAAGCGACCGCATGCCTACTGCCAATTTTTGGCAACATTCGGTCGACTGACTGGTCGACCGAAATTGGGCAGACTACTTGGTTTGGCTAATTTTTCTACTCGTTTCTTCGTTTTCTGGGTTCGGTCTTCTCTAGGTCCTCTTATAGAAATGTTATATAAGGATTACCCCCCATTTGGATTCAATAAAAATATCTAAAAAGTCAAAATCCTTAAGAATAAAATCTAATTTTTGAGGTCTAGTACAAATTTCTGAAAAATAAAAATTTTATAATCTCCCGGGTCAAATATGGGAAAGCTAAAGGCTTCCAACAATTCCTTAAAAATACCTCGTTATCTATTTTTTACCTAAGGAACAATTACTGGGACTTTTGGTACCAAGAAAATGTCTAGGTCATATAGCCCTCCAAGGAGCTCCCTAGGCTTGGTGAATATCAAGGTATTTTCTAATTTTGTGGGTTTTTCTATATTGGGGTTCGGCTTTGGTTTTTGGGTTTCATTGCATCATCATGAGGATTTACAATTTATCTAGACACCCTAAACCTAAACTCTATCTTTCAGAAGAAATCCAAGCATCGACAATTGCCCTTGTCAATTTTTCTGATTTTTCTAATTTTTCTGATCGGGGACGACTAGCATTAATCGACTTAGAACCTGGACGTATTTCTCAATGAAACATTAGTTTCATATTTGTTATCATCAAAACCGAGATTAAGACCAAGGTTGAAAACCTTAGGCCAATAATGTCCTGCTTGTTTATGTGGGAGTTGTCAACAAACTGTGAAAACGAATTCGGGAGGGATTGGACTACTAAGTCCCCACTTAGTTCCCTGTTCATGGAGAACCCCAACCTCTCTAACTCCTCAATCAAATTGATCTGTTTGAGGACATGGGTCCCAACAAGAGTGTTATCCTCCATTTTGGCACAGAATAGTTGTTTAGATAGCTTGTACCTAGCTGTCCTCATATACTCACCATACAACAACTTGAGGTGATCAAGGATAGCTTCGGTATCCAAATGTTCATGCTACTTTTGCAACTCATTGGACATAGATACCAGCATTATGCATTGAACAGTGGTGCTATCTTCACTCCAAATTTCTTGCAGCTTCTCAATAGTGTAATCCCCTTCCCCAAGGGGTGGCGACGGTCCCAAAGAATCAAGAATGTAAGGCAGATTCTCACAAATGAGGATGGTCCAGTTAATTTATTTTCATTGATGAAGCAATCTAATGACGGTAAAGGTCACATGATATGCTACAAAGAAAATAAAGACATGAATGAGCAGATATTCAGGTAACACAATTCTCATGCATATTTATTGAGGTTTTTCAATTAATCATGTTGGCCACTTCTCCTAGTCGGGTCTTGCATGTAACACGACAAACCCTAATAAGTCCATGGGTAGGTAACTCTTTACCGATCACATCACCATGTGACTTCCATAATTTTTTGCCTCTAAGGCAACCAAGGCATTGTGTGTTCACAACAAACCAAGGAGCCCTAGTTGAATGGACCCATCGATCGTATGCCCTAGCGAGAAAACAACCACCCTTGAGTGTAGCTCAACAAGGTAAGTCATGTTCAAGCCGGTAGCAGAGACACAAAAGGGATATGTGCCACATGAGGAGCATCGTGTCTATTAGCACGAAAGGCCTTATGTGTGCACAACAAACCCGTTGTGACAATAGACACACTTGTCCCTCATAATGATGGAAGGTGTGACCGATATTCTTAATATCGTAGCCATTCGGACTCAATATTATTGGAGGGTTTCTTCATGCTATTATAATTTATCTAAGCAATCAACAATTCAAGCAAGAGAAACAAATAAAAGCATAAAGTAAATAAGGATGATTATGGATGTTCTAAGGGTTTCACCCGAGCCACCGGGCGAACCAAGGCCATAATCCTAGGGATTTTAGGGAGCTTCGTCTCGCCAAGGCACTGCCCAAAACCATCTTGAAGGTTGCCGGTTCCATCAGTGCCTTCCTGGGGTTCAAGTCGCATCAACATGGCCCCTAAGACTTCCTCTCTGTGCACGCACCAAAACGGGGCAGCAAGCGTGCTCGTCGCGAATCTGCCCCTAAACTTCTAATTTACAAAAAAAAAAAAAAAGACCCTAAACAACCCTTGGGGAAAGGTTTAAGGAGAGGGAGAAGTGAATTACAATCATAATTCTCAAGAGAAAGGCAGGGGTACGCAGGCCCTATTTAAAAATTACAATGCTGAAATTTCATAAGTTTACAAGCAATCATCACAACTACGTTTTACACACAGTCACATGCACATAGGTCTCATCCATAATCATCCTTTCATGTATCACATTATATATGTAAAAGAAAGAAGAAAACAGAATCTGAAATCGCACTAATCCGATCACATTTCCACCCAAAATAATTCAAACAACACATGCTGAATTTTTCGGTTCTCGGTGTTGTTCAACCATGAACCCATAGGATATTTGAGTTTAAATTCTTTCCAAAATCAATATGGACAGTAGTTTTCCACCTCGATTCATCGCATGAGCCGTGGAGCCAAGAAAGCGACTCAAAAAACCCTGAAAACCAAAATCGGGCAGCATGACGTTTACGGAGCGAACGGTTCGTAAACGTGACAAAAATGCGAAACAAAAATTCCAAAAATTTGCTAAAGGTGGCTCTTATACCTTTGTTGGGATGAATAAGAAATGCAGCGGAAATAACAATTTAAAAATTTCAAACCATCCTGAAAATAGTGATCTACTTTAGCAATATTAAGGAATTCAACATCGGAGAAGAAGGAGAAGATATACCTCAAACCGCGGTGGGTATGGCTGATTTTATCCCCGTCTTGAGACGCACACGTGCACGTACTCCAACGATAATCCACACCAAGCACCTCGCAACAATAGGGGCAGCGAACACTGGGGCTCGTTGTGTCTCAACGGAGAATCTCTCTCAATCCCGAAATCCACCGAGGCAAGGCCGGCCCTTCCACCAAGAATCAGGCACCAAAGAGGGAACGAGAGAGCTGGATGAGAAAACATCGGAACGGAAGATAAGAGATGAAGATACCTCGCTTTCCTCTTGGACTCCTCCAAGAAGATGAAGATTGCGGCACACCGAAGAAGTGAACTCCTTCAATTTGGCTTTGCGAAAACTGGGGAAGGAGGATGCAGATGGCCGACCACCAATGGAGAGGAGGAGGAGTTCTTTGGATCCTTTATCTTCAAGAAGCCTCTAAAGAATCAAGTCCATAATCTTCTCCTAGAAAATGAAGAACTAATTAACCAACCCCTCCCTATGGGCTGTTCGGCCACTATATATAGAGAAGGGGGCGACGACTACAAGAATAGACATGGCCCCTTAAAAACTCTATCCCTGGAATTCAAAATTCCAAAGTTTGCCTGCAAAAATAATGTATATTTTATTGCCTTCATAATTAATTAAAAATTTAAATCCAATTAAATATAAACTTTAATTTATGTCCATAAATTAAGAGCCTATAAACAAGAATAATAATTATCTAAATAAATCAAAACCCTAAACAGTAGGAAAGAGGTTTGTCTAAATAGTTTGATTTTCTATTAATTAATAGAATTATGATTTTTCCTCATAAATCATATATCTATTAATTTTATGATTTATCTCCATAAATTAAATTCTTATTAATTAGGATTTATCCAAAAATAATAATTCCCAATTAATTGGTTAGGCTCATGGTTAGAAACTAATTTTCCCACCATGTATATTTGATTCAAAATCAAATTATTTTTAATTCATAATTAAATACATTTCTGGTCAGGTTGTAGATTAAATATTTAATTCATAATTAAATTTAATCAACTACATAAAATATTATCATATGTCAATCCCTACTGTTTAGGGATACCCTACAATTTAGGGTTACCAAGGAACTTTTTCCTGGCGCATTCGTTCCTATAGCAAATATCTTTCCTATCATGTCCGTAAACGAGATCCGTGATCAAGTTGCAGCATGCGCATGCTAGTAGACATGTAGTGCCGCATTCAGACTCTATCTCATAAAGCCCATTACGAGATTAGCTTGTTGTGTGTGACCCATTAGGCCCCACACTAAGCCAACAGTGAGTTGTGCATAAAGGAGAGTCAGATCTGATAGAACGACTTCTATTCAAATCTTACGAGCCTCCACTAAACCCCTTTAGTGTGGTCGTGAGGGACTCCACTCATAAGTCAAGATTGACGTCTAGTAACCTGTGATGACTACCCAGATAGTGTGAGGTTCAATCTACATGGATTGAACGCCCTTCGGTGATTAGTTACCGTACGTGCAACAAAATCCCTCAATTATAATGTCCCAAAGTCAGCTAGGGTACAGAAGAAGTGTCAAACCCTAATACCAATTCATATGTATTCCACCCACCAAGATGTCGTCTCAATAATGAAATGTCAGAAACATCTTCCTGACTTTCATGTCTACTTTGGCCAGAGATTTCTGAGTCGACACTTGTGGGACACATTGGACATTATCTCTTCTTACTAGCAGTTATCGATTCCATGTTGGTTGCTCACCTACCTCCATGAATGTTTCTCCATGCCTAGTAATACCCGGCACATGACATTGAGTGCCACGTAGGGATAGAACCAAAGCAATGGGTCATCACTCACAAGGTAACCATAATAACCTTAGGTCAAAGGACCGCTTGCACCTACTATCACCCGAGGAACATCCTATTGACACTCATGTAATGATTTCATTTTGTGTTCCTCGTGCAGGTCCTTTCAGTGAACTCATTCCCTAATGAGCACCTGCACTTGTACATTAATGACGGTTCATAGGTAACTGTGAGATCAGCTACCCCTTATCATATAGGGCATGTACCAAGTGCACTAGTCTATCCGGTATCACCAATCCCCTAATAGGTGATCATACGACTAGGAACATTTAGAACATGGGCATCTCGATTCCATGTCTCACTAGCATGATCTCATCATGGCTTCGGAATCATTTTCCCGGGTTCATGGGGTTCATCACCATCTTTATGAGTAAAGATGCAACGTATGATGAAAAAATTGCCTTATTAAGTTTGTTACCCTTGAATAGCCTCTAAGCACATCAACATGTAATTGGCTCAAGGGCCCTATTCCTTTCAATATCCTAATACCGATTCATATATATTATGTCTGCCAAGTCATTGTCTCAATAATGACATCTCAAAAAACCTTTTTTCGACACTCATATCTACTCTGGCTAGAGATTCCTGAGTCGACACTTGCAAGAACACATAGGACAATATCTCCTCTTAGTAGAAGTAACTGATGTGGAGTGAATACCCACACTAGAAGGGGGGGTTAAATAGTGTTGGGTTAATTTTACCTTCAATTCAATTTGTTTTAAATCAATTCAAACTTCAACCGAAACTAAGTGCGACTAAATGATATTCGTTGGCAATTATGAAAAGCAATTATAAACAATCAAACAAGACAATGCAAAAATAAGAGATTATAGTGGTTCGGCCAACACCGCCTACTATAGATAATGTGTTTCCCTTTGAATACAACCGAGGACTCGCTTCTCAATCCTTTGAGAATGCCTCACACCCATTCACTTAGGCAAAACACAATTCTACAAAGGAAACCCTAAGTTGTTTAACCTAGCACACCTAGCAAGCTAACAATGGAAACCTAGTTTAACAACAAGAAAAATAACAACAAAGGAGCTAAGAATTAAACCACACAAGTGAGCTCCATTGCAAAGCCTCTAAAGCCTCCAACTCATCAAGATGTAGAGCTCGAAGAGAAGCCAGAGATGAGGTGGAAAGATTGCTTCGAGTAGATGAACGATCGTTGAAGCTTGCGCGATGAAATCCACTTGGGAAGGCTCAAAAATACTATAGGAGATCTTCAATGAATGGTTAAGAGGATCTTAGAGGGCTGGTGAGGGGTATTTATAACCCCTCATTCGGCAGCTCCACCCAACAGGCATTTTTTTGCCCGTTGGGACGCCCGGTCGCATGCCGATCGATCGTCGATCGACCGACTAATTGACCGCCCAAGCGACCGTTGTAATCTGCCACTTTTGGGCACACTTTGGTCGATCGACTGGTTGATCAAATTGGCTACTACAATTTTTTCACCACATTTGATCGACCAATCGGTTGACCGAATTGGCTACTGCCAATTTTTGGCTACATTCGGTCGACCGGCCGGTCAACCGAACATGGGTTGAGACTATTTCTCCGAGTTTTCTTCTTGCGCGCTTTACTTCTGGGTTTCATTACCAAGTCTTGACTTGAATAATATTACAATTAGGTTTGGGATATATACCTAAAGACATATTACATGAATTCTATTTCTAACTCTAGATTTTCTACTCGATCTATGACGGAGCCATTTTTGTCGATTCTTGTTTTTCTCCGAACGAACTTTGCGTGCATATCATAACCTCAACCAGAGATCAAACACTTGATAAACTCATTAGATTAAGTTTGTTATCATCAAAATCAAGATGATGACCAAGGTTGAAACCTTAGGCCAACAACTGATTCCATATTGGTTGCTCACATACCTCCATGGGTGCTTTCCCATGCCGAGAGGTATCTGATACATGACACTGAAGGCCACGTAAGAATAAGTCCAAAGCAATGGGTCAACACTCACAAGATATCCATGACAACCTCAGGTCCAAGGATTGCTTGCACCTACTATCACCCGAGGAACATCCTATCGACACTCAAGTAAGGATTATATTATGTGTTCTTCGTGTAGGTCCATTCAGTGAACTTATTCCCTAATGAGCACCTTCACTTGTACATTAAATGACGGCTCGTAGGTAATTGTTAGGTCAACTACCTCTTATCGTATAAGGCATATACCAAGTGCACTAGTCTATCCGAAATCACCAATCCCCTAATCGGTGATCCTACGACTAGTAACATTTAGAACAAGGGCATCTGGATTCCAAGTTTCACTGGCATGATCTCATCATGGCCTTGGAATCAATTGCCCGGGTTCATGGGGTTCATGACAATCTAATATATACAAAATATATATGCAGCATATGATGAAAAGTTGTCTCATATTATTCATTAACCAAAAATAGTTCCCTACACATAAGTATGTGATTGGATCAAGGGCACTGTTTCTTTCATCCACGATGGCATATGCGGTATACATATCGGAGGGTGGTCCCATACTGCCAAAATCCTTCGGGCTGGTTACTTCTGGCCAAACATGAAATTGGATTGCAGTTTCTACGTCAAAAAATGTGACAAATGCGAAAGACTCTCTGAGGTTTCACAACTACACCTTGAGCCACTTCATAGCTCGGACACTAGTTGGTTGTTTCACAAGTGGGGCATCGACCACCTCGGCCCATTTTCCCTAGCACCAGGGCAAATTAAGTTTCTAGTCATAGCGATCGACTACTTTACCAAATGGATAAAGGTTGAACCCCTATCCTCAATTGTGAATGACAAAGTCCAAAAATTTGTTTGGAAAAACATCATTTGCAGGTATGAAATACCACGCGAACTCGTCAGTGACAATGGGACATAGTTCACGGGTCGGCGGATTCGAGACTTATGCTCGGACCTTGGCACCTGTCAACTCTTTCCATACGTAAAACACCCATGGACAATCGATCTGGCTGAAGCAACCACCAAGGTCATTCTGACATGACTGAAAAAGAAACAAGATCGGGTCAAGGGACACTAGGTCGAAGAACTACTTGAAGTACTCCAGAGATACAACACAACAAATCCTCCACTTCGGAGACCCCTTTCCGACTCATCTATGCAATAGAGGACATGATACTTGTTGAGATCGCAGAGCCCAGCCTCCACAAGATCACCTTCGATGAACAAAGCAACTCAGAAATCCGACACGCCAACCTTGATCTCATCGAAGAAGAGCAAGAGCTCGCCAAAATCAGAGAAGAAATAACAAAACTCAACATAGCCCAGAAGTATGGCAAACAGTTTTGATAATAACAAACATGGAACTAATGTTTTCATGGAGAATTAATTATTTTTAGGTTCCATATCGGTTAGCGCATGATGTCCCCAATCGGAAAAATTAAAGAAATCTGATAAATCGGCAAGGACAGTCGTCGTCGCTCGGGATTCTTCAGGAAGATAGAGTTTAGATTTAGGGTGTCTAGCATGTGTTGTAAATCCTTATTATGATGCAAAGAAACCCCAAAACTAAAACTCGAACCCCAAAATATGAAAACCCAAAAAAACATAAAACAACCTTGAAATTCACAATGCCTAGGGAGCTCCTTGGAGGGCTTTATGACCTAGACATTTTCTTGGCACCAAAAGTCCCGAAAATTGTTCCTTAGGTAAAAACTAGTTAACGACATACTTTTAAGGAATTTTTGGAAGCCTTTGACCGATTCATATTTGACCCGGGAGATTATGAAATTTTCGGTTCTCGGAAATTTGTACTAGACCTGTAAAGTTAGATTTTGATTCTTATGGATTTTGATTTTCTAGATATTTTTATTGAATCCAAATGCGGGGTAATCCTTATAAAACAATTGTGTTTTAAAGTTATGAAATGCTATATAAGACTTAAGGAAGATGAAACCCGAAAACGAACAACGAGCAAAAAATCAGCCCAAATTGGGTTGTTTTCATGGGGCCGATCGATGGGCGATCGAAGGGCGGTCAACGGTCGGTCGACCGACCATCAACCGGTCACTGACTGGCGAAGGCTCAAAACGAGCAGAGCCTTCTTTTTGGTGGCCAGTATCCGGCTTGGGTACGAAAATGCACATGAGGAAATTAGGGCTTGGGTACGAAAAGATACATGCATGCCCAAATAACTGCATCTTATATTATAAAAAAAATGCACAGTTAGAGCAATGCCCGGAATGTGAACATCCTCGTTACAAGGAGAAGAAATCGGTCCGACAAAAAAATATCCCCTTTAAGGTGCTTCGGTATTTTCATGCAATAAGTTGGCATGCAATAAGGTTGGGATTGTGCACAGATGGTTTTATTCCATTTGGTAATTCGGCAACTTCGTATTCAGTATGGCCAGTTCTATTAATAGTTTATAATTTGCCGCCCTCAATGTGTATGAAAGATGAATTTATCTATCTTTCGATGATTATTTCAGGTCCTAGGGGTCCTCGCAAAGAAATTGACACTTATGATTGTCACCTAATTGATGAACTCAAAATATTGTGGGCTGAGGGATTTGTCACTTATGATTGTCACTGGAATCAAAACTTCACTTTACGAGTTGCTATATTATGGACAATCAATGATTTCCCGGCCTATGGCATGTTGTCTGATTGGAGCATGCATGGGCGACTCTCTTGCCTGTATTGCATGGAACACTCAAAATCCTTCAGTCTTGAGAATGGTCAGAAAATTTCATTCTTTGATTGTCATCGCCGGTTCCTACCATCTAACCATCAGTATCGAAGAAATCGTGACAAATCTATCAAGGGTAGAGTCCAAAGAGATGAGCCACCACCGATGTTGTGTGGTGAACAGATGTTAGCACGTGTTCAATTGCTTTCAGAAATTACTTTTGGTCGAAATGTAAGAATTTCAAGCTTTGGTCAAACACATAACTGGGTGACAAAAGTATCTTTTGGGAATTATCGTATTGGAGTTCATTACTGATTTGGCATAATTTGGACGTCATGCACATTGAAAAAAATGTGTTTGATAATATTTTTAACACAGTGATAGATATTTCCAGCAAAACTAAAGATAATGTGAAGGCCCGACATGATGTAAAAATACTTTGTAAGAGACCTGAGTTAGAGTTGCAAGAGGTCAACGAACGACTTCATAAGCCAAAGGCACCATATGTGTTAAATAAACAACAGATGAAAGATGTGTATCAATGGTTCAAAGAACTCAGATTACCCGATGGATATGCCTCAAACTTATCTCGATGTGTAAACGTCGATGAATGCAAAATATCAGGGATGAATAGCCACGATTGTCATGTATTCATGCAGAGATTGCTTCCAGTCGTATTTCGAGATCATCTACATGATAAGATTTGGGGTTCGTTGACAGAATTAAGTATGTTTTTCAGAAACATTTGTGCAAATGTACTTCGAGTCGAAGATATGTCAGCACTTGAAAATAATATTGTTGAAATCATATGCAAGCTGGAGCAATTTTTTCCTCCTGCATTTATTGACTCGAAGGAGCAGCTACCAATACACTTGGCATACGAGGCACGAGTTGGTGGCCCCATTTAATACCGATGGATGTACTTATTTGAAAGATACATGAATCATCTGAAGAAAAAAGTAAAGAACATCGCCGTAGTTGAATGTTCCATATCAGAAGCATATATAATTCAAGAAATTTCAACATTCTGCTCATTGTATTTTGAATCAACCATCAAGACAAGACTTAATCATCTTCCACGGGACGACGATGGGGGAGCTCAACCATCAGATGGTTGTTTAAATATCTTTGGTTACCCTGGTCGTGCTTTGGGTTCTCGTCTGTCTCGATTCTTAAACGATGAAGAGTACCATTTGGCCTACTTGTAGAGGAAAAATAGAACCTCACTTCTCCTACTCAGGTCTCGCATGTAACACAACAAACCCTAATAGGTCCACGGGGAGGTAACTATTTACCGATCACATCACTATGTGACTTCCATATGTTTTTGCCTCTAGGGTAACCAAGGCCTTTTGTGTGCACAACAAACCAAGGAGCCTTAGTTGAGTCGGACCCATTGTTTGTATGCCCTACCGAGAAAATAACCACCCTTGAGTGTAGCTCAACAAGGTAAGTCATGTTCAAGCTAGTAGCAAAGACACAAAAGGAATATGTGCCATATGAGGTGCAACGTGTCTATTAGCACAAAAGGCCTTGTGTATGCACAACAAACCCGTTGTGAAAATAGACACACTTGTCCCTCATAAAGATGGAAGGCGTGACCGATATTCTTAATATCTTAACCATTCAAACTCAATTATTGGAGGGTTTCTTCATGCAATTATAATTATCTAAGCTATCAATAATTGAAGCAAAAGCAATAAATAAAAGCATAAAGTAAATAAGGATGATTATGGATGTTCTAAGGGTTCCACTCGAGCCACCGGGCGAACCAAAGCCATCATCCGAGGGTTTTTAGGGAGCTCCACCTCGCCAAGGCGCTGCCCAAAACCACCTTGTAGGTTGTTGGTTCCATCAGTGCCTTCTCGGGGTTCAAGTCATCATCAACATGACGTCGAACACCTCCTCTCAGCATGCGCACCAAAACGGGGCAGCAAGCGTGCTCATCATGAATCTGCCCCTAAACTTCTAATTTTACAAATCTAAAAGAAGAAGACCCCAAACAACCCTTGGGGAAAGGTTTAAGGAGAGGGAGAAGTGAATTACAATCAGAATTCTCAAGAGAATGGCTGGGGCACGCAGGCCCTATTTAAAAATTGCAATGTTGAAATTTCATAAATTTACAAGCAATCATTACAACCACATTTTACGCACAGTCACAAGCACATATGGCTCATCCATAATCTTCCTTTCATGCTTCTTAACTATTAAGAAAAGGAAAGGAATAAACAGAATCCATAAACGCGCAAATCCGATCACGTTTCCACCCAAAATGGTTCAAACAACACATGCTGAATTTTTCAATTCTCGAGGCTGTTCAACCATGAACCCACGGGATTTTTATGTTTATATTCTGTCCAAAATCAATATGAACGATTGGCTTCCATCTCGATTTATCAGATGAATCATGGAGCCAAGAAAATGACTCAAAAACCCCCGAAAACCAAAACCGGTTTTCTAAATAAACCAATCCCCTAAACAATAGGAAAGAGGTTTATCTAAATAATTCAATTCCCTATTAATTAATAGAATTATGATTTATCCTCATAAATCACATATCTATTAATTTTATGATTTATCTCCATAAATCAAATTCTTATTTATTAGTATTTATCCAAATAAATTAATTCCCAATTAATTGGTTAGGCTCATGGTTAGAAACTAATTTTACCACCATGTATATTTGATTCAAAAGCAAATTGTAATTAAATCATAATTAAGTACATTCCCGGTCAAGTAGTTGATTAAATATTTAATTTATAATTAAATTTAATCAACTACATGAAATATTATCATGTGCAGATCCCTACAATTCAGGGATGCCCAACAATTTAGGCTTACCGAGGAACTCGTTCCTCGCGCATTCGCTCCTATAGGAAACATCTTTCCTATCATGTTCGTAAACAAGATCCATGATCGAGTTGCAACATGTCCATGCTAGTAGACATATACGGCCGCATTCGAACTTTATCTCATAAGGTCCATTACAAGGTTAGCCTATTGTGTGTGACCCATTGGGCCCCATACTAAGCGAGTAGTGAGTTGTGAATAATGGAGAGTCGGATCCGATAAAACGACTTCTATTCGAATCTTACGAGCCACCACTAAACCCATTTAGTGTGGTTGTGAGAGACTCCACTTACAAGTCAAGATTGATGTCTAGCAACGTGTCATGACTACCCGGATAGTGGGAGGTTCAATGTACAGGGATCGAACACCCTTTGGTGATTAGTTACCGTGCAACAAAGTCCCTCTGTTATAATGTCCCGAATATGGCTGCGGTATAGAAGAAGTGTCAAACCCTAATACCGATTCATATGTATTCTACCTGCCAAGTCGTCATCTCAATAATGATATGTCTGAGACCCTATTGCGACATTCATATCTACTTTCGCTAGAGATTCTTGAGTCGACACTTGCAGGGACACGTAGGACATTATCTACTCTCACTAGGAGTAACTGATTCCATATTGGTTGCTCACATACCTCCATGGGTGCTTTCCCATGCCTAGAGGTATCCGGCACATGACACTAAAGGCCACACAAGGATAAGTCCAAAGCAATGGGTCGACACTCACAAGGTAACCATGACAACCTCAGGTCCAAGGACTGCTTGCATCTACTATTATGCGAGGAACAACCTATCGACACTCATATGAGGATTCCATTATGTGTTCCTCGTGTAGGTCCGTTCAGTGAACTCATTCTGTAATGAGCACTTGCACTTGCACATTAATGACGGCTCATAGATAACAGTGAGATTAGCTACCCCCTATCGTATAGGGCATGTACCAAGTGCACTAGTCTAACCGGAATCACAAATCCCCTAATTGGTGATCCTACGACTTGGAACATTTAGAACATGTGCATCTAGATTCCAAGTCTCACTAGCATAATCTCATCATGGCCTCGAAATCATTTCCCAAGGTTCATGGGGTTCATCACAATCTTTATGAATAAAGATGCAGCATATGATGAAAAAGTTGCCTCATTAAGTTGATTACCCTTGAATAGTCCCTAAACACATCGATATGTGATTGGCTCAAGGGCACTATTCCTTTCAGTTACTGTAGTGGAGGTCGATTTGGCCATTTCTTATGAAGAAAAGCCCTTGGTGAGAGTAAGATAAGGAAACTGAAGTCCAATGAGGTTCCCTTGGTGAAAGTTCGTTGGGAGCACCACTGGGGGCAGGAGGCCACTTGGGAGGTCGAGCGGGACATGAGAGAAAAGTACCCATATCTCTTTGATGCAGATGTGAGTTTCTTTTTCTCCTCCTCAAAATTCGAGATTAATTTTCTTTAAGGTGAGGATTGTTATGACCAAAATTTTAATAATTATATTTTGTCGTTCAGCAGGGGATCGTAGGCTTGAGTTAGCGTGGGTTGGCGAAAAATTTCGGGATTGATTCCGGGTAAGCAATCGACGTGGAAAAAATTATAGAAAAAATTGTAAAAAAAAATATTTATAAGTTCTCTGTAATTTAGCATGCTAGGATGATAGAGGACCTCGAGTCGAGTCTAGCGGTTCATTCGGAACTCGAATCAGAGTTAGAACGAGTGATACACATTTTATAAGTCGAATCTCTTAAGGGGCGACCCGCCACCCGAGGCAATAGGAGAGAGGGAGAGGGGCGACACCGAGTAGGGAGGGAGCCAATTGGAAATAAGAATCTGCAAGTTCGTTGGCTTTGATCATAGGAAGGTCTCTAGGTTCTTCTTCCTCTCCGTTTCATCCAAAAAGGTGAGTGGAAATAGCCATCTTTCCCCCATCTCCTTTATCTTTCCGCCGCCCCTTTGATAGGGGTTTTCTCAGATTTTTTTACAGATTTTATAGCATTGGATTCATGCAATAGGTTAATGAATTATTGCTTTGTCATCGTGAATCATTGGTTCGGATTTTGGGGCTTTGCCGCATGCTTCGTGGTGAAACTAGAGGAGCCGCCGCCCCCTTCTTCCTTGATCTCGAGACATTGTTAGCCTAAGGTTTTCAACATTGGTCTTAATCTCAATTTTGATGATAACAAACATGAAACTAATGATTTCATGGAGAGTTATTTTTAGATTCCATATTAGTTAGCGCACGATGTCCTCGATCGAAACAATCGAAGAAATTAGAGAAATCGGCAAGAACACTTTCGGCGCTCGAATTCTTCTGGAAGATAGAGTTTAGGTTTAAGTTGTCTATAATGTGTTGTAAATCTTCATGATGATGCAATGAAACCCAAAAACCAAACCCGAACACAAGAAACACGAAAACCCGGAAAATTAGAAAAGGCCCTGAAATTCACTAAGCCTAGGAAACTCCTTGGAGGGCTATATGATCTAGACATTTTCTTGGCACCAAAAATCCCGGTACTTGTTCCTTAGGTAAAAACTAGATAATGAGATATTTTTAAAGACTTTTTGGAAGCCTTTAGCCTACCCATATTTGACCCGAAATATTATAAAATTTTCTTTTTTCAAAAATTTGTACTAGACTCCAAAAGTTAGATTTTGATTCTTAAGGATTTTTGTTTTTTAGATATTTTTATTGAATCCAAATGGGAGATAATCGTTATATACAATTTATGTTTTGAAGTTATTAAGAGGACTTAGCGAAGATGGAACCTAGAAACGAAAATTATTTTCTAATACTTACTTAAATTATATAATTATTTCTTTTGTAGTCGCCATTCCAAAATAACACAGCTTTGAAAGAAGTTCCTGATCGGGTAAAAGATATTCCTAATAGGGTAGATCTGGTAGGAGGTATTCCTGATTGATAGGAGGTATTCCCGATCGGATAATCTCCTTCCCAATTGGGACAAAATGATGCCTAAATCTCTTTAATCGAGTATTGCTTTCCAAGATCAAAAAAAATATTTCCCAAAATATCCATCTGACTCCCCAAAACATACAAGCACACCCTAAATCTCCCTAAGTCTTTAAGTTTGCAGGCTACAATTAAACTTTGTGGGCTTTTTGGTTGTAGCCCAACTTGCAGCCTCTAATTACAACTTGCAAAATGTAAATGATGCTATTACTCTAATTGCAGCTAACCAAACAAGAAAACTAATTAATGGTGCAAATACAAATCGTGGAAACCTATTTGCAACCAACCAAACAGTACCATTGTAGTTTCTAGTGCTATTTGCACTGGAAGATAAATAGCTTCATTATCACCCACTTATTCCTAAGAGAATGTTGAATTTTAAAGGAACTTAAGCCATCAGATATTGCTTAGTTCAGAAAAAAAATAATTTGATATGATTGATTCTGATTAAGACAACTAAAGACACTAAATAAACCTTAGCCAGTAAGGGCATAACAGTAAATAAATTGGCATGCTCAGAGAACATACCATGTATTCAATCATTCAAGGTGATGTTTCTGCAATAATGCAAAGGAGAATGAAGGAAAGTCATGATAGAAATTAGTTACATATGGTTCATTTGCTTTAGTGGATACAATAGGATATTAAATCAGAGAGTATTGGATATAAAAAAAATGATCGAATGTACATCAGATATAATATCAATTTTATATTCTTCTAATCCTATTTTCTTCTAATTCATCAACTAAATAAAAAATGAATATAAATCCATTTTATCCTATGTGTTAAGTGATATAGTAATAGGTATTTGTGTATGGTAGTACATGTTAGCTTAGGTTATACATATGGTGTAACATATTCTGTTCTAAGCCTATATATATGCATCTTTTCTCATTAATAATATACATTTTGGTTCTACTCAACATGGTATCAGATCTTAATGTTTTCTCCCCTCTCAAATTTGAGTCCTAGGTTTTTTCTTCTTTTCTCCCTGTTACTGCACCACCCATCTCCTCCCTGCGCCGAGTCTCCTCGGCTGTGATTTTTTTTTGGGACGGGCGGCCACTCCCGGTTGACTCTCTGAATCAGAGCCCTAGTTCTTTTTTCCACAAATATTTTCTGTTTTTTTCGTTGTTCTATGCCGATACCTCGTACGATGTGCAGCATAGCTCTCCTACTTTTCGTGTCATGGTTCTACGTTGCGCGTCTTCTCTTGCTTCCGTGGGGTGCAGACGACGAGGCGTCACAAGCCTCGTCTTCTTCAATTGCTGCCGCTTCTTCAATTGCTGACTCGGTCCACGAAATCTTCAACTGCAGCCACTATCTAGTCGCATACCTGACTCGGTCGACGAGGACCTAACTCTTTCCAGCGCTCGCATCTTCTTTACGTGAGAAGGGAAGGGCACAGACGACGAGGCCCTCCCCTTCCCTCTCTTCACGTGAGGACAGCACCTCCTGTTGAGGAGGCTTCCTTCCTCTGGCAGCTTCATCCCGTGACATTGTCTCATTCTCGAGCCGGCTCTTCATGCGCCTTACCCATTCTTTTCTCCAGCCAACTCTTCACGCGCCTTATGCGTTCTTTTCTCCAGTCGGCTCTTCACACGTCTTACGCGTCCTTTTCTCCAGCCGGTTCTGCACGCGCCTTACGCATCCTTTTCTGGTGTACGAGATCTTGTTGCTTCTGCTGACAGCCCTCTTGTCACCGGATCTCTATGCTCCTCGCAGACATTTTTACTAAGCCTTTAAGTATTTCTCTTTGAAACTCCTTTGTGACAAGCTGAACATTAGTTCATTTGAACTCTAAATAGAGGATTGCAATTTGATTGAAACTAAGTTGCTCAACATCAACTTTCATCCAAAATCTAGAACTTCAAGTTGCTAGCTAGAGTGGACTAAACTAGTATTCAACCATCCCCAAGGGGATGTTTGTGTGATAATGTGAGGAAGTAAAACAAAAGGAAGCTCACAAACAGGAGTAAAAATCAATCATTTGTATGCTAAATAGGTTTAAGAAATTCAGATGAAAGTGTTGCTCAAATTCGACGATCATCTGAATACTGGACAAAACATGGAAATTCCATGTGGTGTATGCAATGGCCAGCATTGAAGAAAAGCTGAAAAACTATTTTTCTACTACATTGAGGCAAAGTTAAATGCATTTGAAGATGGGAAATGACTCGTAATCATCCATTCAAATATTCATGATTGCATAAAACAATATGAACCTTAGCAAAGCTAAGTTATGAACAGATAAAAAGATCACAAAGGGCTTGATATATATGCTCAATCATACCTTAGTTGATATATGATCCAACAAAGCTCTAATAATCCAAAGTAATGATCTCGGTCCAAGAAGTTGGACAATAGCAAACATATGAGGAATCCCAAAGAACTCAGAATACAGTGTCACCAGACTTTGGTAGGCCAAATTCAAATCCTATAGACAAAAAATATAATGTCACATGTCTGACATGGAAATTTTATGAATATAATTCTGAAATATATTGTTGTTTTGTTTACTGCACCTGAATAAAAAGCACAGATGCAAAACCAAGTTCATGATATAATTCAGATGGTTACAGAAATTTTCAAAAAAATGAAAGTAAATATTAGCTTATACAGCTAATCATCTAACCATATTGACATATTAATAGCAGAAGGATCAATTGAAATGGAAAGGGGCTTTAGAAGTCTTGTGTGAAAGTCATGTTCCCTTCAGATTAGAAAGAAAAATTTAAAAGATAGTTGCAAGATTAAGATGCTTTATGGATCAAAATGTTGAGCAGTTAAGAAGCAATATATACAAATGGTTCATGTAGCAAAAATGAGAATGCTCAAATCAACAAGTGGTACTATTAGAAAAATGTAGAATAAAAATATCACTGTCCCTCAAGAATCCTGTGTAGCTCCAATTAGACAAAAATAAGACTTGAGAGAGAAAATAGATTGAGATGGTATGGGCATGTTTGAAGGAAACCTATAGATAACATAGTTAAATAATGTAAATTGATTATAACTAATGGGAGGAAGAAGAGTTGAGGAATATCTAATAAAAAGAATATAAATTGATTTAATTGCCCTTCATATAACTCAATGTGAGAAAATGATTCATGTAGTCGCCCCCAAATAGTTAGAAGTTTACAGCTTGCTATTGTTGTAACAGCAGAAGGATCAATTCATAAAAGGTAAAGCATAAGCTTAATGGGCAATAGAAGTAAAACAATATAAGTGTTGAATTTTGTTGACTATATGAGCAATCAGTATGGATATGACACTAATCAAACTCTTCTTTTTTCTGTATGTTCCATTTATCTAACCCCTAATTGTTAGATGAGTTACATCTAACGAAAGAAGGGGACAATTATTACTCTTGAGATTTGAGAATATTATGGTAGAAATAATATTGTTGAGATAAATGTGGAGATTGGTATGTATATAAATAGGGGTTTGTTATTTTATTTTTCTAGACTCTTGAAACTGCTCCTCATTTATAAACAGAGGTTAGGTTAATGACAAGACTTTCTTTGTTTTATCATTTCACAATTACCAACTGAACCTGAGATAAATACAATTACAGGATACAAGTTGACAAAAAACATAAAAATAACAAGCAAGAAATAGAGATGAGAAATTTTCATTGTATCTTACTTGAGAACCACAATACAAGTAGGACTTTCCACTAGGAATAGTTGCTTTCTCTGAAGCTTGACGCGTTCCTTGTGAAGAACGAACGAATCGTCGGGTGGTGTTACAGATAATATAGTTGGGCAAAAAGTCCTCTATGTGGTTAATATAATGATGTTAGGGTAAGTAATATGTTAGTCCTCTATATTATGCTCAAACACTAGAAGGAACAGAAGAAGAAAAACCAATAAAGAAAACAAAATAACAACAGTTTAAGTTTTAGAAAATAAACAAGCGAAAAGAATCCCACCTAAAAGGCAAGCTAAAAAGTGCAATGTTCTGCTCATATCCAAATATAACAATTCATAAGAAATTAGAATTAACATGGCCATCAAAAAGATTGTTCAAAACTGGAAATGAAACATACATCTAATTAGTTCACCATCTTCTAGGATAGAAATGAATTATCATATTATAGTTGAAACAAGGTATAAAAAATCGTACCATACAGCCCAGTATGGGCGGTATGTACTGAAATTCACATTCCCAATATTCGGTACACTCGCTACTAGCTGGTACCGAGTGTACTAATAAATACCGGTCGGGCATATACCACCCATACCGGGCGGTACCACCCTGTATGGTACAATATGGTGCACGGTGTACCACACTACTACAGTACACTATGGTGCACAGTGCACCATACTGCATGGTGCAGCTGCACCTACCGATACCAAAAATGGTACCTGACCCATGGTTTAATATCTCGGTACCAGTACTGATTTCGATCACCGGCCACCGGTACCATACCGACACACAGTACTGACCGGTATCAAAATGCATATCGACCGATTTTGGGGGGGGGGGTTAGATAATTGATGAATAAATGCTTAAAATCAATATTCAAATGTCAGATACATGAATACAATGTTTAAAAGTCATTTGGTAATGTATTATGGTTTTTCACAGATACAAGAGAATCATTATATTAGAAATAATATTGGGCGACACAGGCCCACAAACTAAAGGGTCTAAAAAATCTCCAGGGGCTCCGCCCCTACACCCCTGGCAAGGGGGCTTGCCCCCTTGACCCCCGCCTGCTAACCGGCTAGCGGGACCGCCGAAGACTCTGTGTAGCGCAACATAAGATGTAGCGCACCATCGACTGAGATGATGAATACCATGTGTTGATACGGTCTTATGTTGCGCTACGCAAAGTCTTCGGCGGTCCCGCTAGCCGGTTAGCAGGCGTGATCGATGAGACGAGTCACATGTTGTTCCACGCTTTCGTCTCTGGGTGCGATCGACGAGGCTTCCCTGCGCCGAGTCTTCCCTTCGCGCGCTGTTCTCTCACGCCGCTGCTCCTTCACGACGCCATCTCCCGAGCTGAGCTTCCCTGTGCCAAGTCTTCCTTCCGTGCGTTGCTCTCTCACGGCGCTGCTCCTTCACAGCACCCTCTCCCAAGTTGTCCCAAGATGTCTTCTCAAGCGGCTCCTCGAGCCTCCTCCTCAATTGTGGATCCCAAAACTGCAACCTTTGGTACTTCTATTAAACTTAATGGCACAAATTATATCCTTTGGTGTCATGCTTTCCATGTTTTCTGTGGTTCCAAAAAAACTAGACACCTTGATGATGATCCTCCTGATACGGCCGATATTGAAAAATATTCTTACTGGGAGACAAACGATTGTGTTGTTCTCTCATGGATGAACTCAATAGTCTGGAATCGTCGATTGCCTCAACTTTTATTTTCCTTGACACCACCAAAAGCATGTGGGATTCTCTCAAAAGAACCTTCTCTCAAGATGCAAACATCTCGAGGATTTACTCCTTGTATTCTAACATATTTAATACCATCCCTTCACAAGTAATGTATCTATGCGAATGAAGCAAAGAGAGTAATTTCTCGTGGCAAGGTTTTTATACGGCCTACCACCGTCTCTCCATCATGTCAAGTCCCAACTAATGGAATAATACTATTTCTTATCTTAGAAGTGCAATCGTGGTCCCGTCTCCTTCCCAACGGGAGATAACTCAGCACTCATTGCCGGAGGTAGAGGCCACCAAGGTCGTGGTGGTGGCAAAATTGGAGGAACAGGGAGAGGCAAAAATTCCTGTCCTCCTGTATACATTTTGGAAGAACTAATCATTCACATGACACGTGTTGGCAAAAGTTTGGGAGACCCCCTCATGCCAAGGCTGATATCTCTACACAAGCTCCCTCTAGTTATACCGATAAAAATCAAAAAGATGAGACTATCAGTGTCTCCAAATCTGAATATGAAAAGTTCATAAAGGTAGTCACCTCCTCAGCTATGGCTTCCTCCTCTAGGACTGAAGCTATTGCTTCTTTTGGTATGTCTTGAATTCTTGACTTAGGTGCTTTCAATCATATGTCAGGTAATAAGAATCTATTCTCTAACTATAACCCTAAGTCTAAACCATCACATGTCTGCTTTGTGATTTTGTAAAACTTTGTGCTTCCCATGGTATTCTTCATTAGACCTCATGTCCTTACACATCTCAGCAGAACGATGTTGAGAACGCAAAAATCGCCATCTTCTAGATGTGGCAAGGACACTTATGTTTCACATGAATATTCCTCGATATCTCTGGGTTCTAGGGAATAGGTCACCCTTCTTCGTCCTGTTTCCCAAACAACCTCCATTTAAAATTTCACCAAAAACCTTCGATTGTATATGCTTTGTAAATAGTCTTGGTCCCGATTATGGCAAATTGTTCCCTAGAGCTGTGAAGTGTGTCTTCATTGGATACTCTTGCACTAAAAAAGGATACTGTTGTTATCACCCGATTTCCAAAAAACTCTACCGCTGCTGACGTTTCTTTCTTTGAAGATATTCCCTACTTCACCTCTATGTCGAGTCCTAGAACTCCTATCCAGGAATCACCGCCTCTTCCTCCATCTCTTCCTTCTATTACCAATCCTCCCTTGTTGGTCTATCAAAGGAGACATAAAGATACAGGTGAAGGAACTCTCCAGACAGGGATACCCTGCCAGCTCCGACTCACTCTCAAGATCCTTCGTCCGATGTTGAACTTCCCATTGTGTTACGAAAAGGTAAACGAAGTTGTACTGCTTATCCCATTAGCAATCATTTATCTCTTTCTCAGTCTCACCCTCGTTTCGCTAGTTTGCACTCTCCTTATCTTCAATTTCCATTCCCGAGACATACTAGGATGCACTGCTTGGTCCTAAGTGGAAGAGTGCCATGGATGAGGAGATGGATACTCTAAAATCCAGACGAACTTGGGAACTCGTTCCACCACCCCCTAGCTCAAAATCTATCACATGTAAGTGGGTGTTCAGCTTCAAATATCTTCCTGATGGATCCATTGAACGGTATAAGGCAAGCAAGGTTGCAAAAAGTTTTACACAACAATTTGGAGTGAACTACTTCGAGACTTTTTCTCTTGTGGCTCGTCTCAACTCTGTGAGGATTTTCATCTCTCTTACCATAAGTTTGGGTTGGTGCATGCATCAAATGGATGTTAAGAATGTCTTTCTTTGTGGGGACTTAACTGAGATAGTCTTTATGGAGCAACCTCTTGGGTATGTTACTCAGGGGAGAATCTAGTGTCATCTAAAGAAAGCAATATATGACCTAAAACAAAGTCCCCGGGCATGGTTTGACAAACTAAGCAAAATTGCTTCTACTATTGGGCTAAAAGAATACAAATCTAATCACTCAATTTTTATGAAAAAGATATCTGTTGGATGTGTGGTTCTTGCAGTCTATGTGGATGACATCTTACTCACTGTCAGTGATAGTGATGAAATTGAGACGGTTAAAGCTCACCTGAAGAATCATTTTGTGACAAAGGATTTGGGTCGTCCGAGGTAATCCCTTGGCAAGTTTGCCTATAATGAGAAAGGGATAGTTCTTTCGCAGAGGAAATATGTTATGGATCTTCTGAGTGAGGTAGCCATACTCGGATGCAAACCAACCAGTATACCAGTTGATACAGGTGCCACACTTGAGCCTGAGGGTGACAGACTTTGAGGACCTTACGAGATTCGAAAGGTGAATTGGTCACTCGACCTAACATCTCCTATGTAATTGGTGTTGTTAGTCACTTCATGCATCAACCAAAATATTTTCATTGGAATGCTCTATTAAAAATCCTAGAAAAGGTCCGTGGCTGAGGAAAAATGGACATATAAAAAGGAGGGGTACTTTGATGCAGATTATGTCGAGTCCATTTGTGATAGAAGATCCACCTCTAGGTATTGCACTTATATAGAAGGAAACTTGGTCACTTGGAGAACTACAAAGCAGAATGTGGTAGGTCGCTCAAGTGTCGAAGCTGAGTATAGGGTCATGGCTCATACCACATGTGACTTAATGTGGGTCAAAAGCCTATGGGGGGAACTAGGGTTCTCTTATGTTATGGTCATGCACTGTGATAACCAGTCCGCCATTCATATTGCCAACAATCATGTCTTTGCACGAAAGGACAAAACATATTGAAGTCAACTGTCATTTTAATCGAGATGTCATTCTTTCCAAGAAAATTATCACACCATATATCTCTTCTCAAGACCAAATTGCTGACATTTTCACTAAAGCTTTCAACTCAACTCGGTTCAAATTATTATGTGACAAGCTTGACATGATTGACATTTATGTGTCAACTTGAGGAGTGCCAAGATATTAATTTATTGTATTTATTTATTGTTGGTATTGGATAACTTATGTTGTCCCTCTAGTATAGCATATCTTGTTCTAGGCTTCTTATATATAGGCCTCTTTTCTTATTAATGATATACAATTCTGGGGCTCAACAGATACCATATTATATTTGATTGGGCGACCAACCTTTCCGAAAGCATAAGCTCTTAGGAAATGACCCAATATATACATTTATATTCTTAACAATTTGTTTGTCCTTAAAGTAATGTGGTCCTACTCAAAGCAATGGCAAGACAAATGGTAATCAATTTTGGATTAAATTGGACATAAATATCATGATTAGAAACTTCCTCAGGTTGAGATGATATAAAAAGGTAAAATTTCCCAAGAAAAATATCACCTTAGAATTGTTAAAAAAATAAGTATACATATTCATGAATAGAATATGAAAAAATAAGCAAAAAAGAGTAAAATTTCAATTGCATCAACGGTCTCACAATAGATAGAAAAATAGCACTTTGTAATCAATAATATGGAGAAAAAAGCTGAGCTTGTAGAAGAACGTTTCCAACTGCTTGAGATCTTCAATTGAGATCCCTGAACCATTATTACCAAATAGACCTCCTGCCTTTCTTAAATTGCCACCAGACACAAGCTCAGAGATCAAAAATTGCAAGCAATGTACCTACACAAAGAGAACAAAAATATGTGTTAATCATGTAAATTTTAATATAGAGAGAAGTCACCATATGCAAACCAACAGACATCAAGAAAAATGTTAATATTAAAGACAAATGATAAAGCAATAAAACTCATGCAATTATTGCATAAGTCCTTATCTCAAAATACACAGATATTTTCTTAGATGACAAAACTGCAATAAAATTTAGAATAGTTCGCAATAATACAAGATAAGAGAAAAATAACAAGCAGTGAAGTCCCAACTAGAAGATAACAAAAAAATGCAATAAAATTTCAAGCTATGTCCATGTTTTAAATAAAAAATTATTGAGAAAAATATGATCGAATTGTCTTTTACAATTATCAAATCTCAACTAAACAGGTCATTAGCACAATAAATCATAGCAGGATATTATTGACCATGGTTCCAAATACCGTACCGTACCGCCCGATACGGTCGGTATTTACCAGTTTTTTGAAAAATTGGTATATGAGATACCCAGTATTGGGCGATACAGAGTATCTTGGTAAATACCACCCATACCGGGCGAAATTGCCTGGTATGACGTAACGGCTCTTAGAAAGAGCCATTGTTATAGTGGCATATAGCCATTTGGGGCCACATTTAAAATATTCATTTATTTGATATTTAAATCTTAAATTTAAGTATTTCTTGATCAATTATGTGTTATTGGAGTTATTTTTAACAGCAAAAACAAAAAAAACAAAAAAAACAAAATTTGGCCGGTATGCTTTTTTTGTACCGGCCTGTACCGTGTGTCGGTACGGTACGGTACCGGTACTGGTATTTTAAACCATGTTGTTGACCATCCAAGAGATTAAGTTGTTTAGGATGCAAGCCAACTCCAATATTTGTAACTCTAGTCCTTAATCTATTAGGGCTGCAGGTTCCAGGACTAGTCTTTAGCTCATCTCTAACATTAGCACACATTAAATTTTTCCAAAGTTCTCACTCGATCTTTCATAAGAGTTGTTTTCTTTTTAAAGGCATCAGTAATTCTGCGTCTTCTGGTTATGGAACAATTCACTCATTCAAATATCCAGTGTTGCCCAAGGCTGTTTAGTAGTTGCTTGAGGCAGATTCTTTGAAATGAACCAAGGTTTTGAGTCAAAATAAAGGACCACAGTGGTCATGCTGTGGATCAGCAGAAAAGATAGCGTAGCCAATCCATTTTGTATTAAAGACATTCTAACTTTAACACCATGAGACATGAGTTTAGAAATTCCTTCTTCTGATAGTGAAATTATTGGCCAGATTACTGACACTTCAATAATTCATACAAACTGCTTTCCACAAATACAACCGGCAGATTAAACAAAGAACACAAGATCTTAATCAGACCTGAGCAGCAGTAGGAGCAACTGGCCTTGGAAAAAATGCAACTTGCTTAGTTTCCTCATTTTCTTGATGCAATGAACGCAACTCAGGGTCAGCTTTCCTGGTATTTGCCATCAAATCTGCTGATAGGGTACGCATATCAGAAAGAATCCTGAGAATCATGGAAATACATTTTCTAAGGACACAGTTGAATGCATGCAGTAGGGGTCAAATTGAAGATGCAACGAAATGTCTCCCAACGAAAAGTGTAAATTATCTTATGAAATGAAGACACAACTGATAGCATTTGCAGTTATGCACGTTAAAAAAGAAGAAAGAAAAACCATAGCACTGAACCGAACCGAACCGAACCGAAAAATTTCTCTTCGGTTAATTAACCGAACCGAACCGAAAAATTCAGATAACCGAATCGAATTAACCGATTTTTTTCGGTTCGGTAAACGGTTAATAGAAAATTCTCAATTCGGTTCGACTAATCGAAAGTTCGGTTCGGTTAATTAACCGAACCGACCGATGCTCACTCTTACAACTGAGAAAGCCTGAAGCACAACAAAAAAGGACTGAAACTTCTCCAAGCACAAGAAAACAAGGCAGATCATTGAAATCAAAGAAACCCACATTGAAATCGAAAAAGTTGGAAATCCACATTGAAATAAAAAGTAGAAAAAAGAAACCCTAAATTAAAGAGAACAAGGCAGATCGAAGAAGGAAACACACTTACTCAGTGGATGGGCTGCAATAATTGAAGAACTTGTCGGTGCTGGAAAACATAATGATTGATACCTCTCAACATCGCACAGCACAGTGAGCTCCCTTGCCTTCTTCATGATCCCTGGCCGCCTCTTGGAGTAAGTGGCTCAAAGTGAGCAATAAAGCTTGTGAGGAGTGGTGGGTGGATTTTGTGGAGCGCGAGAAAGAGAAAGAGGGGAGAGGGAGAGGAGGGAATGAGCGGGCGATGAAAAAAGAGCGACCCGGAGAACGAGCGGGAGAAGGAAATAGTTGCGCGGTGGATGAAATATTGGGACGACACTGGCCGTCGCAAATGACGATCACAACACTGTCATAAACCCAGCGCAAATAGAACATTTTGCGATGTTGATGTGTACGATCGCAATGCCATCACTAGTTGGCGACGACAATACACATCGGTTGCAAAATAGTCATATTTGCAACCGCTATTATGCCGTTGCAGAAAGGCCATCACAATCGCTGATTTTCTAGTTGTTAACATCTTGCAGATGATGATTGACATCAAATACTCGGTATCAAATACCATAAAGTATAGTTCTAATGACGAAGTACCTAGCTGTCCTCGTATGCTCACCATACAACAACTTGAGGTGATCGAGGAAAGCTTCGGTATCCAAATGTTCATGCTGCTTTTGCAACTAATCGGACATGGATGCCAGCATTATGCATTGAACAATGGTGTTATCTTCACTCCATACTTCTTGCAGCTTCTCATAAGCCATCCTCTCATCCTCAGTGTAATCTTCTTCCCCAAGGGGTGGCATCGATCCTCGAGCATCTAGAATGTGAGACAGATTCTCATAAATGAGGACGATCCTCAAATTTCGCATCCAATCGACGTAATTTGGTCCAGTTAATTTATTTTCATTGATGAAGCAATCTAACGACAGTAAAGGTGACATGAACAAGCAGATATTTTACATGCATGTTTATTGAGGTGTTTTACTTAATCATGTCTCCTACTAATTTTTGCGGTTCCATAATAACCTCCGATTTCGGAGTGGAAAGCCCTCGTTGGTAGACTTCGTCGAGGGAAAAACAGAACCCCACTTCTTGTAAGACCCGAAACTTTCCTAATATAAAAATCTATTTTTGGTGCAGCACACCAGAATCAGGGATTAGTCGAGCTGAGCCACGGAATCGCCTCGAGTAAAAAAGGTATAACTCGGCTTATGAAGTTTAAATTGGTTAGATGGTTATTTCCTTATTGAGCATTAGATATCCTATTGAGTCGAGTTTAAATTGTGTATGCGGATCGAATCGGAGCCTGAATCGGACTCGGATCGAGTTGAGTAGAGGCTAAGTCGTTGCGAGGGGCATATGGGTCATTGGGGGATGAGAGAATAAAATCCCTCATCATGAGTCGTGCGGCTCATCTTGGAGCCGCACGCAGCCCGAGCAAGAGAGAGGGAGGAGGAGATCTTGGTCGGCGCCGGAGATCGTGTCGTCGTCCGAAGGTTCGAGATAGCCAACGACCATCCCTTCTTCTTCCCTAAGCAAGGTGAGTGGTTGTTTTCCCCTTGTGGATTGGGGGAGGCATGTGGCCGAACCCCTAGGACTGTTCGAAGAAGTTTTACTTGCGAGTTTTCATCATTTCTAGGTAGATTAATCTTGTATCGCTATTTTAGTTGTTGTTCCATCGGATCTGCCACAGTTTTCTTCGGATCTTGAGGTTTTAGGGGCTGCCGAGTATAGGGGAAAGGGGAAAGGTCATGCCGAAAATTTTCCCAATTCCCTCGATGGAAGTAAACCCCTTTTTGATCAATTTTGAACCTAAGCCGTGTGGATGTATAGTTTAATTGATGATTGAATTCCCTCTTTAAGCTTTGTAGGCTCGGCCAAAGAAAAGGGGACCTCTTGTCCATGGTTCGGCCGAGCAAGGGCTGGGTGAATTGATCAATGGCTTGGTTAGGGTAGGTTAGAAACAAGGTACTACGGTTTGGGGCTGGATTTTCTCCTTGTCCCCACCCTTGGAGTTCAGCCGAGCAAGGCTTGCCTTGCTCAAGTCTTGACCGAGAGGATGAAGGGAATGGTGGCCTCGAGAAGCTAGTCATCTTCGTTAGGAAATACCCGAAGCAATAAGAAACAAGGGTTGCCTATATTGACAAGTAGAATCAAGATAACATTTAGGTAATAAACTAATTAAGGAAGATTACAAGTTGGTGCATGCATTTAGTGGTATTGTAGGGTGGTAATCTTTCTTAATTTTCCCTATTTAAGTTCAAAATTTTGGTTATGTTTTTACCATGCTAAACAAATTCTTTCCTTCCTGAAAATTATTATTTAATGCAGGATTTAAATTCCTTATTGTTGAATCATGTGGTAATGCAAACTAGGTGATGTGAAGTAAGTTATTTAATTATAAATTATATGCTGTGAAATTTTGTTATTGGGTGCATTACCAATTCTATGACATGTAGTTTTTCATTAGCCAAGTTATCATGTGACGTTAGATGATATGCATGAAATTATAAAGTGTATGTTAGTGATGGAAACTCAAAAGTAGACGAGTTAGATCTCACACCTAAGAAACATTTTGCGAATGACAGTGTACGCATGATACAGCCGAAATTAAAAGGCTGAGAATGGGCGAACGCTCGGGACTTTTAATAAGGAAACTATAGGACACCTTGTTTGTGTGATGTGATTGTGGTGGTCTGCTGAGAAGCATGGGTAGTCGGAATGACTAATGCTAGACTCGGCCAGTGATTGGGTATTGAGATTACACCAGCGGGCCCGCTAGGTGTCAGACCCCAGTTGGGTGGGACTAGCTATCCCTACCCTAGTCGGTGTCCGGAGATTAGCAGACCATCCTAGTCGACGGCCCGGAGTTTTCTTGGATTCACTTATGTATGGCCTATACAGGACGACCCCTGTGGTCGGTTGTCATAACAGAAGCAACTTATATCCCTAATTTTATATTTTGTTGCTATATATATATATATGATTATTAGGGATTTATGTGGTGGTTCGGAAGAACCGCTCACTGAGTCCCATGTGGACTCACGGTTTATTTTCTTATTTTTGCAGAGCCCGATCAGTGAGATGAGGTTGGAGTCATGGTGCAGCTGGAGGGCAGGCGGTGATGTAGATCTCGTAGCAACGTCCAATAGTCATAGTCTAGAGGTTTAGGGCAGTTTTTTCTTTTAGTACACTGAGATTGTCTATTCAAAAACATGTACTTGTTTTTAAACTTGAGTTGTTTCCTATGGTGATTGATGTTTCTAAACTTTTCATGTTTTAAAGCAAAATTGTAAACCTTCTTTAAAGATTTGAATAAAGTTGCATCGTTGTTTTCATTATGTGTATCTGTTTCTGTTAGTGAGTGTTTGTAGTAGGCTTTAGGGTAGGACATAGACCCTGGTCTGTCACATGACCCTAAGTTGGGGTGTGACAAAGTTGGTATAAGAGCTTTTGGTTAGGTCTTGACTATGACTAGGAGTTGGGTACCGTACGAGACATATGCTAGCGTGTCGACATACGATATAGTTATGCTACGAGATCTGGCAACCACGACTGCACTCAGTGCACCATGCGGTTAGTAAATTATAAAAGTTTCTTTTAAAAATTTATTATATGATAGGAAAATTGTTCTTTTTTATGTGATAGTGTAATGGAGGCTCATAATGCTGCACTGAGCGGCAGCGGTAGTAACTCGACAGAACGTCGAGGCCGAGGGCGAGGCCGAGGTTGAGGCCGAGGCCGGGCCCGGGGCAGGGACAGGGAGCAGTCTGAGGACTAGGGGCAAGAGTATGTGGTTGCATAATTGTAGGCTCAGGTAGCATAGCTAATGGAGGCGCTCCTTAGGGAGCAGGAACTGAGGCAATAGATGCAATAACAACAACAGCAACAGCAGCAGCCGCGGCCGGAACCAGTACCCGTAGTTCCGATGGTACCAGAGGTGGTCGAGGCTATAACACTAGTGGTCAGGGTTCGAGGAGCCCCATCCTTTGCAATATTTGTCATGCTAAAGCCGCCAGAATTCACTGGAACAGATCGGCAGGTGGAAGTGACTGAGTTTCTGGGGGACTGTTATGAACTATGCATGGAGCTGGGGTGCTCATCGGAGGCAACGGCCCATATGGTCGGACTTTAGATGAGGGGACCGACAAAGGTCTAGCTGCACACTTGGAGGGCTCGCACCTGGGAGGATTTCAGGGCGGCTGTGGAGGAGAAGTACTTGCCAATTAGTGTTCGCGACAAGTGAGCTCGGGACTTTGAGATGCTGCGTCAGGTTGGAGGCATGTCAGTGTCAGAGTATGAGATGGAGTTCAACCATCTTTCCAAATATCATCCGACCCTAGTGGCATTTGAGACCACCATGGTCAAGAGGTTCGTTGGAGGCTTGAGGCCTTAGATTGGCAGGCTCATCCACTATACCGAGGATTCCACTCTTGCCCGGGTAGTGGATGAAGCCCTTTGGAAGGAAGCCTTGGTGCCGTTCGAGAGGAATGACGGGTCAGCTAAGAAGTAATTTCAGCTGCAAGGATCTGGGGGTCGACCGTGGCATTCGAAGGGGGCAATGATCATTGCAGACCACCAGCAGAGCCGAGGACAGAATGGTAACAGGGGCCGTGGGGGCCCATGGTCTGGATCAGTAAGGATGGCAGTGTCAGGAGGTGTTTCTTACAAGGTTGAGGTGTCGCAATGTGGCAGCTGCAGTCGGAGGCACTAGGGGGCCTGTATTGGCCGCACAGATGCTTGCTATAAATGCGGTCTGGTTTGGCACTTCAAGCAGGACTGTCCGAAGAGAGTTGGCCAGAAGTCTGAGCAGTCAAAAGGAAAGACACCTATGTCAGTGGGGTCAGTGGCTCAAAGAGGGCAGATGCAGAATAGGGGGCCACAGGCTAGCCATTCAGAGAGATCGTATGCCAGGGTGTTTGCTATGAACCGTGATGGGGCAGAGACGTCTAAGGCAGTGGTGACAGGTACTATTTTAGTATGTTCATCTGCTGCATATGTTCTATTTGATTTGGGTGTCACACACTTGTTTGTATCTGCCAAATTTGCTACTGAGTTACCAATGCAACCTTCCTTGCTTGACGGGCCATTTGTAGTATCAACGGCTACGGACGATGCAATCATAGCCAAATCAATTTTCCAAGGCTGCGAAGTGCTCATCTGCGACCATGCATTGAGGGCAGATTTGACACTCCTGCCCATGCTTGAGCTCAACGTCATTCTCGGCATGGATTGGCTGGCGGAGCACTTTACGTTGCTGGATTATAGAGCTAAGACAGTCGTGTTTAGCGAGCCCGGTTTGCTGTAGTTCACCTTTCAAGGAGAAGGAAGGTGCGAGCCGATTGGGGTCATCTCAACACTTAAAGCTCATAAACTGCTTTAGGGCGGCTGCTAGTCCTTCCTGGCCTTTGTATCCATGGCCGAGGAAGAAGGGGGGGCAACAAGGGATGTCAGTGGAACTCAGGTAGTATGTGAGTTCCCGATGTGTTTACCGAGGAGTTATCGGGATTGCCGCCCAGAAGAGAGATTGATTTCTGCATTGATCTGCAGCTAGGGGTGAAGTCAATCTCCGATTCGCCCTATAGGCAGGGAGTTAAAGGTGCAATTGCAAGAAATGCTAGACCTGGGCTTCATCCGGCCGAGCGTGTCACCATGGGGTGCTCTGGTGCTCTTCGTGAAGAAGAAGGATGGGTCTATGCGCATGTGCATCGACCATCGGCAGTTGAATAAAGTGACAATCAAGAATCGTTACCCATTGCCGAGGATAGACAATTTGGTTGACCAGCTGCAGGGGGCACGATGGTTTTCTAAGATAGACTTGAGGTTAGGATATCATCAGTTGAGAATCCGGGACTGCGATGTGCCTAAGACCGCCTTCATGACTCGCTATGGTCACTACGAGTTTCTAGTGATATCCTTTGGTCTAACCAATGCACCTGCTGCTTTCATGGATCTGATGAACCGGGTGTTCAAGGAGTACCTAGACAGTTTTGTGATCGTCTTTATTGACGACATCTTGGTATACTCCAAGAGTGAGGAGGAGCACTCAGAACACTTGAGGATGTTCCTGGAAACCCTCAGAGAACACCGGTTGTTCGCTAAATTTTCCAAATGAAAATTCTAGTTAGAAAGTCTAGCGTTCCTGGGCCATGTAGTGTCCAAGGAAGGGATAAGGGTGGATCCCTCAAAGGTGTAGGCTGTGCAGAACTGGAGATGGCCAACCAGCGTGTTTGAGATCCGCAGCTTTCTTGCGTTGGCCGGGTACTACCGAAAGTTTGTAGAAAACTTCTCCAGGATTGCAGCCCCTTTGACTCGGTTGACTCAGAAAAAGGTCAAATTTGATTGGAATGACAAGTGTGAGGCGAGCTTTCAGAAGCTCAAGGAATGCTTGACGTCGGCACCCGTGTTGGCCGTACCTTCCAGCTTAGGAGGGTTTGTAGTCTACTGTGATGCCTTCGGGTTGGCCTAGGCTGCATTCTGATGCAGTTTGGTAGAGTTATAGCCTATGCATCCCGCCAGCTAGAAGTTCATGAAAAGAACTACCCGATTCATGAAAAGATCTAGCTAGCGGCGGTAGTTTTTGTACTAAAGCTCTAGTGGCACTATCTGTGTGGGGAGACTTGCGAGATCTATACGGATTACAAGAGCCTCCAGTACTTGCTTACCCAAAAGGAACTGAACCTCAGACAGAGGAGGTGGCTGGAGCTCCTAAAGGATTATGACTGCACCATTATGTACCATCCGGGGAAAGCCAATGTGGTAGTAGATGCTTTAAGCAGAAAATACATGGGAAGTTAGGCTTATTTGGAAATCAAGTGAAGGCCTTTAGCTCGAGAGCTGGCGCTGTGCCTAGATGGGGTTGCAGCCCTAATTGTGTCAGCTTCAGGTACCTTGGTGACACACCTGCGGGTACAATCTACACTGGTGGATATGTTGCGTGCTGCGCAGGGAGAGGATGCCTTTTGTGTGCTGACGAAGGACTTGGTGCAGAGAGGTGATGCAGGTTGGACTCAGAGGGGGTGCTAAGGTTCAAAGACTGAATCGTGGTGCCGGATAGGGCAGAGGTGCACAGGCAAGTCCTGGAGCTGGGTCATCGTTCCACTTATACGATGCATCCGAGAGCTACCAAAATATACCAAGATTTAAGGTAGCACTACTGGTGCAAGGGAATGAAAAGAAAGGTAGCAGAGTTTGTATCCAAATGTCTGGTTTGCCAGCAGCTGAAGGCCGAACACCTGAAGCCCGCGGGGCTACTGCAGAACCTCGAGGTGCCTGAGTGGAAGTGGGAGAAAATCACCATGGATCTAGTGACCGAGTTGCCTAAGTCAAAAGGTAGCTTTGACTCCATTTGGGTGGTAGTGGATAAGTTAACCAAGCCCGCACACTTCATACAAGTAAGAACTACCTTTTTTACGAAGCAGTATGCCAGACTATTTTTAGACAGGATAGTGGCTTATCATGGTACCCCAGTGATGATCATATTAGATTGAGGTACCCAATTCACGACCCGATTTTGGCAATCCTTCCAAGAGGCCTTGGGTACTCAAGTGTGTTTCAGCACAACTTTCCATCCGCAGACAGACGGATAGTCAGAGAGGACCATCCAAATCTTGGAGGATATGCTGAGGGCATGTGTCCTGGATATGGCCGACGGTTGGGAGGAGCACCTGCCATTGATCGAGTTCGCCTACAACAATAGCTATCACAGTAGCATTGGCATGGCTCCTTTCGAGGGCTTGTATGGGCGATGGTGCAGGTCTCCTGTGGGCTGGGTTGAGGTTTGAGAGTCACTCATGGTGGGTCCTAATCTGGTTGAGGAAGTGGTAAAGAAGGTGAAAATTATAAAAGAAAGAATGCTGGTGGCCCAGAGGCGTCAAAAAATGTATGTCGATAAGAAGGGCAGAGAGTTAGAGTTCGCTGCGGCCGACTTGGTGTTCTTGAAGGTTTCCCCTATGAAAGGGGTAGTCCAGTTTGGGAAGAAGGAAAAGTTGAGCCCTAGGTTCATTGGGCCTTTCCCTATTCTCAAGCGGAGAGGCACGGTAGCTTACGAATTGGCTTTGCCTCCTAGCCTGAGCAGAGTTCACCCAGTTTTTCATGTGTCCATGCTCCGTAGATATGTGAGGGATGAGTCCCACCTGATCGAGCCGACTGTAGTTGAGGTGGGCACGACGGTTTCGTATGAGGAGAAGCCAGTAGAGATACTTGACCGATAGATCAGGAAGCTAAGGTCCAAGGAAATTTCCTTGGTGAAAGTTAGATGGGAGCACCACTCTGGACAATAATCCACTTGGGAGGTAGAGCGAGACATCAGAGAACGCTACTCTTCCTTGTTCGGAGAATCGGTAAGTCTTTATAATTCATCTAAATTTGAGGACGAATTTCCTTTATGGGGGGAAGGTTGTAAGACTCGAAATTTTCCTAATATAGAAATCTATTTTTGGTGCAGCGCACCGAAATTAGGTGTTAGTGGAGCCGAGCCGCGGAATCGCCTCGAGTAAAAAAGGTATAACTCGGCTTATGAAGTTTAAATTGGTAGATGTTTATTTCCTAATTGAGGATTAGATGTCCTATATATTGAGTTCAGTTTAAATCGTGTATGCAGATCGAATTGGAGCCTGAATCAGACTCGGATCAAGTCGAGTAGAGGCTAAGTCATTTAGAGGGGCATATGGGTCATTAGCGGATGAGGGAATAAAATCCATCATCAGGTGCCGTGCGGCTCATCTTGGAGCCGCGCGCAACCAGAGCAAGAGAGAAGGAGGAGGAGATCTTGGTCGGCATCGGAGATCGTGTCGTCGTCTGAAGGTTCGAGATCACCAACGACCATCCCTTCTTCTTCCTTAAGCAATGTGAGTGGTTGTTTTCCCCTTGTGGATTGGGGGAGGTGTGTGGCCGAACCCCTAGGACTGTTCGGTGAAGTTTTACTCGCGAGTTTTCATCGTTTCTTGGTAGATTGATCTATATTGACAAGTAGAATCAAGATGACATTTAGGTAAGAGACTAATTAAGGAAGACTACAAGTTGGTGCATGCATTTAGTGGTATTGTAGGGTGGTAATCTTTCTTAATCTTCCCTATTTAAATTCAGAAATTTGGTTATGTTTTTACCATGCTAAACAAATTCTTTCCTTGCTTAAAATTATTATTTAATGCAGGATTTAAATTCCTTATTGTTGAATCATGTGGTTATGCATAGTAGGTGATGTGAAGAAAGTTATTTAATTATAAATTATATGCTGTGAAATATTATTATTGGGTGCATTACCATGTCTATGACATGTAGTTTTTCATTAGCCAACTTATCATGTGACGTTAGATGATATGCATGAAACTATAAAGTGTATGTTAGTGATGGAAACTCAAAAGTAGACGAATTAGATCTCACACCTAAGAAACATTTTGCGAACGACAGTGTACGCATGTTACGGCCGAAGTTAAAAGGCTGAGAACGGGCGAACGCTCGGGTCTTTAAATAAGGAAACTATAGGACACCTTGTTTGTGTGATGTGATTGTGGTGGTCTGCTGAGAAGCATGGGTAGTCGGAATGACTAATGCTAGACTCGGCCAGTGATTGGGTCTTGAGATTACACCAGTGGGCCCGTTAGGTGTCAAACCCCAGTTGGGTGGGACTAGCTATACCTACCCCAATCGGTGTTCGGAGACTAGCAGACCATCCTAGTCGATGGCCCAGAGTTTGCTTGGATTCACATATGTGCTATGTGGCCCGAAAGGCCAGTATGTTACTATATGTGTGCGGTAGGGCTGGTTATAGCTGAATCTCAAGACCATGAGTAGGGCCTAGGGGCCGGGTGCCATGTGGCATAGTTAGGCTGTTATGGCTGCTTACATGAATGTATGGCCTATACAGGACGACCCCTAGGGTCGATTGTAATAATAGAAGCAACTTATATCCCTAACTTTATATTTTGCTAGCATATATATATATATGTGTGTGTGATTATTGTGGATTTATGTGGTGGTTCGGAAGAACCGCTCATTGAGTCCCATGTGGACTCATGGTTTATTTCATTGTTTTGCATAGCCCGATCAGTGAGATGAGGATTGGAGTCATGGTGCAGCTGGAGAGCGAGCGGGGGCGTAAATCTCGTAGCAACGTCCACTAGTTATAGTCTAGAGGTCTAGGGCAGTTGTTTCTTTTAATACACTGCAATTGTTTATTCGAAAACATGTACTTGGTTTTAAACTTGAGTTGTTTCCTATGGTGATTGATGTTTCAGAACTTTTCATGTTTTAAAGTAAAATTGTGAACCTTCTTTAAAGATTTGAATAAAGCTACATTGTTGTTTTCATTATGTGTTTCTGTTTATGTTAGCCAGTGTATGTAGTAAGCTTCAGGGTAGGACATGGACCCTGGCCGGTCACACGACCCTAAGTTGGGGTGTGACACTTCTCCTACTCAGGTCTTGTATGTGACACGACAAAACCTAATCGGTCCATGGGTAGGTAACTTTTTACCGATCACATCACTATGTGACTTCCTTATGTTTTTGCCTTTAGGGCAACCAGGGCCTTGTGGTTGCACATCAAACCAAGGAGCCCAAGTTGAGTCAGACCCATCATTCGTTTGCCCTAGAGAGAAAAAAACCACCCTTGAGTGTGGCTCAACAAGGTAAGTCATGTTCAAGCCTATAACAGATACACAAAAGGAATATGTGCCGTATGAGGTGCAACTTGTCTATTAGCACAAAATGCCTTGTGTGTTCACAACAAACCCGTTGTGACAATAGACACACTTGTCCCTCACAACGATGGAAGGTGTGACCGATATTCTTAATATCTTAGCCATTCAAACTCAATTTTATTGTAGGGTTTCTTCATGCAATTTTAATTATCTAAGCTATCAACAATTGAAGCAAAATCAATAAATAAAAGCATAAAGTAAATAAGGATGATTATGGATGTTCTAAGGGCTCCACCCGAGCTACCGGGCAAACCAAGGCTATCATCCTAGTGTTTTTAGGGAGCTCCGTCTCGCGAAGGCGCTGCCCAAATCCACCTTGTAGGTTGCCGGTTCCATCAGTGCCATCGCGGTGTTCAAGTCATCATCAACATGGCACCGAACACCTCCTCTCCGCGAGCGCACCAAAACCGGGCAGCAAGCAAGCACGTCGTGAATCTGCCCCTAAACTTCTATTTTGACAAATCTAAAAGAAGAAGACCCCAAACAACCATTGGGTAAAGGCTTAAGGGGAGGGAGAAGTGAATTACAATTAGAATTTTTAAGAGGAAGGCAGGGGTACGCAGGCCCTATTTAAAAATTACAATGCTGAAATTTCATAAATTTACAAGCAATCATCACAACCATGTTTTACACACATTCACAAGCACATAGGGGTCATCGATAATCATCCTTTCATGCATCTTAACTATTAATAAAAGGAAAGGAAAAAACAAAATCCGAAAACACGCAAATCAGGTCACGTTTCCACCCAAAATGGTTCAAACAACACATGCAAATTTTTGGGTTCTCGGGGATGTTCAACCATGGACCCATGGAATTTTTGAGTTTAAATTCGGTCCAAAATCAATATGGACACTAGGCTTCCATCTCGATTCATCGCATGAACCGTGAAGCCAAGAAAATGACTCAAAAACCTCCGAAAACCAAAACCGGGCAACATGACGTTCAGGGAGCGAATGATCGTAAACATGACCAAAACACGAAATAAAAATTCCAAAAATTTGCAGAAGGTGGCTCTGGTACCACTATTGGGATGGAAATAAGAAACACTGCAGAAATAGCAATTTAAAAAATTCAAACCATCCTGAAAACAATGTTCTACTTTAGCAATGTTAATGAATTCAACATCGGAGAAGAAGAAGAAGATATATCTCAAACCGTGGTTGGTTTGGCTGATCATATCCCCGTCTTGAGATGCACACGTGCACGTCCTCCAACGATAGTGCACACGAAGCACATCGCAAACAATAGGGGCAGCAAACATCAGGGCTCGTTGTGGCTCAATTGAGAAGCTTTCTCAATCCCGAAATCCACCAAGGCAAGACGACCTTTCACCAAGAACCGAGCACCAAAGAGTGAAGGAGAGAGAGTGAGAAAACATCGGAACGAAAGATAAGAGGTGAAGATACCTCGCTGTCCTCTTGGACTCCTCCAAGAAGAGAACACCTTCAATTTGGCTTCATGAAAACCGGGGAAGGAGGATGTAGATGGCCGGCCACCAATGGAGAGGAGGAGTTCTTTGGAGCCTTTCTATTCAAGAAGCCTCTAAAGAATCAAGTCCTTAAACAACTCCAAGAAGATGAAGAACTAATTAACCAACCCTGGTCACCATCTTGATTTTGATAATAACAAACTTATTCTAATGGGTTTATCAAGTGTTTGAGTTCAGGTTGAGGCTTCGATACGGGCGCGAACTTCATTTGGAGAAATACCAAAAATCGGAAAAAATGACTCTGTCATCGATCGAGTAGAAAATCTAGAGTTAGAAATAGAATTCATGTAATATGTCACTAGCAAGATATCCCAAGCCTAATTATAATGTTATCCAAGTCAAAATTTGGTAACTGAACCTGAAAGCCAAGCGCGCAAGAAGAAAACTCAAAGAAACAGTCTCAGCCCAAGTTCGGTCGACCAAATGAAGCCAAAAAATGGCAGAAGGGTATTCGGTCGACCGATAGATGCCCAGAACTGGCAGAATGCTTTCGGTCGCTCGGCGGTCAATTGGTCGATCGATCGACTGGCAAGCGATTGGGCGTCCCCAATGGGCAAAAAAATGCTTGTTGGGTGGAGCTTCCGAGTGAGGGGTTATAAATACCCCTTACCAGCTTTCTAAAAGACTCTTAACCATTCATTGAAGATCTCCAAGAGTGTTTTTGAGCCTTCCTAAGTGGATTTCATCGCGCAAGCTTCGACGACCGCTCATCTACTCGAAGTATTCTTTCCGCCTCAACTCCGGCTTCATTTTAAGCTCTACATCATGACGAGTTGGAGGTTTTGGAGGCTTTCCAAGGGAGCTCAGTTGTGTGGTTTAATTCTTAGCTCCTTTGTTGTTATTTTCCTTGTTATTAAACTAGGTTTCCATTGTTAGCTTGCTAGGTGTGCTAGGTTAAGCACCTTAGAGTTTCCTTTGTAGAATTATGTTATGCCTAGGTGAATAGGTTTATTCTCAAAGGGTTGAGAAGCGAGTCCTCGGTTGTATTCAAAGGGAAACACATTGTCTATAAATGTTTGGTTAGAAATCCTTGGTGTTGAGCCAAGGTAGTGGAGTAGGCGATTGGCCGAACCACTATAATCTTTCGACTTTGCATTGCCTTATTTTTATTTCTTATAGTTGCCTTTCATACTCGCTATCGCATTTCATTTAGTCACACTTAATTTGGGTTGAAGTTTGAATTGATTTAAAAGAAATTGAATTGAAGTTAAAATTAACCCAACACTATTTAGCCCCCCCCTTCTAGTGTGGGTATTTGAATAACATTTGGTATAAGAGCAAGGTTGTAGGCTTAGGTTCAACCATCTAAGCTAAACTTATGGATTCTAGTATCACAGTAGGTCAAGGGTTTTCAACTCATGCACCTCCTCTTTTTGATGGAACAATTATCCCTATTAACTAGGATGAGTATTTTCTTGCAATCCCTAGCTAGGCTTAGATGCTTGGAGAACTATTCATGTTAATTATGAGCTACCCTCCAAGAGCTTGGATGATTGGTCTCAAGAAGAGATCAAATTGTTTAATTCAGATGCCAAAGCAATGAATGCATTACATTGTGGTTTATCCATAAATGAATTCAATAGAATATCATGTTGTAAATCTGCTTTTGATATTTGGCATGTTTTAGAAACTACTCATGAGGGAACTTCCCAAGTTAAAGAGTCCAAAATAAATTTGCTTATGCATGACTATGATCTCTTTAAAATGCATACTCATGAGAAACTAGATCGAATGTATGTCCGTTTTCAAAATATTGTAAATGTTTTAACTAATCTTAGAATACAAGAGGAAGAAAAAGTGAGGAAGCTTCTTCGATCACTTCCCAAAGCATGGGAGCCAAAGGTGGTTGCTATCATGGAGGCCAAGAATCTTGGCACCATGAATCTCATCGAACTCTTTGGATCCCTCATGAGCCATGAGATCCATATGATGGCAAAAAAGGAGGAAGATACCCCCAAAGGCAAGAACATTGCCTTAAAAGCATCATTTGGTGATAGGACCTCATCATCATCATCATCATCATCATCATTGGAGAATGAAGAATCCGAGTACCACGATTATGGTTCACCTTGGACGGATGTTCATGGAACTAATGGGAAAGTCTCTCAAGAAGAAGAAGGGCAAAAATAGAATCATGTGCTTCTAATGCAACAAGCCCGGACACTTGGAGAGCGATTGTCCTAAGACCAATCTCACCTCCTCATCTTCCTCAAAGAAAGATAAAAGAAGAAGGATGAAGAAGAAAGCAGTAATGGCTACTGGGGATGAAAGCGAGTCATCATCACTTTCAAGTGGGGAAGAAAGCTTAAGGGAGAATGCAAACCTTTGGTTCATGACAAAGGACAATGAGGTACCCACTATTACTATAGGTGAAAATATTTTTACTCATATAGAATTAGAAAATGAAATTGAGCATATATATGTATGAAGAATTTAATGTTATTAGAAAGAGATTTAAGGAACTTAGAAAGGAAAATAAGTTATTAGAACATGAAAGTGATAATTTTTTGCTTTCTTGTAATGACTTAAAAAGAAAAGTTGAATACTTGGAAAATGATAAAAGTTCATTAGAAAAGAAAAATGTAGATCTACAAAGTTTGAATGACTCATTGAAAATAGAAAATGTCTCATTATGCTTACAAATTAAAAATTCGAGTGTTGGCATGCTATCATTAAAGAATTAGTTGCTTCATTAAATGATAAAATTAAAAATATGCATGACCATGCCTCTCATGCAAAATCTTTTAAAGTATCTTCCCATGCTCACCCACACCTTCTTGTCCATCCTCATGCATCTACTAGATTTAAGGGTCATTGTCTATGTTGTGGCATGTATGGACACATGGTTAGGGATTGTTTCTTGAAAAGGAACCCCAATGTTAAGTCACTTTGGGTTACAAAAGTTTCTAACCCCCAAGGACCAAAAGAAATTCGGGTACCAAAGTTTACATGCTTAAATGTAGGGGGAGACACTACACTCAAATGAAGACACATTGATGTCTTGAAGTTGCTTTGGAATTAAAGAAAGATGAATAAATTCAATTGCAACTTCGCGACAAATGTGATCGGTATCAATTCCTAAATATTCTCTTGCCTACATTACTATTGGGGTTTGATGACTTATGAATGTACTTTATTTAGTAGTCACTTGATACTTGATTCACCATGTGTATATCTTTGATTAATATCTTTGTAGTATCAAGTTTGAATTTGAATGTTTCATTTTATTTTCGGTCTCCTTGGAGGCCATTTGTGACCTACAATGGGTCTATGCAACCTTTGGTTTTAAAACATTGGCTAATTGTGGTCATGTTGGTTTTCAACCTTAGGAAGGGTTTGAGATCTTGATTTTAAAATATTTTTGCTTCTTGAGATATCCTTGATTCATTTTGATTTCAATTTTGGTTGTATTTTAAAAAATGAATCCCCTCTAGTTAGCAAAACTTGACTTTTGAGAAACAAACTTGATTTTCCTTTGCTATCTAGTTTATGAACTTGCTAAGTAAGAAAATGTCTATTGTGCTATTTATGATTCTATTACTTGAAAGTTGAGCATTGATTAGGATGCGACACATGCTAAATACTTAAAAATTCTATGAGGTGGTCGTTTCACCTTTGCACCATGTAGAATGATACCTCATAAAGCATGTAGAAATTCTTGCACCTCGCTCATGATAAAGTACTTTTGTGTCTATATGTAAATTCATGAGTATTTAGGAAAATGATTTGTAGACAATTTCTTGATATATCATGTTAATTCTTGATTGAAATTGTGCCAAGACATTTGAGTAATCTTTGGAACTCTTTCTAGTAATTCAAACTTTGTATTCATGATTTAAATGATCATATCTTAGTCACATACAATTTTGATCAAAATTAGAAATTATTATGAGAAATGAGTATTTGTCGATAAAACATGAAATCTGAAATTTCAACGATTTATTAAAAAATTATAGAAAATTAATTTTTGAAAAATTCTTGTTTCTGCACTTTGCTTGAAAAATTTAGTTTTCGTTGAAAAAGTTGCAAAAAGGTTCAATGAGAATTCGATTTTATATGATTTTGGATACATCTTTATAAAAAATTGGAAACATAGTCTTTATCGAGTAAATAACTTTCGGATATAACATAATGGATTGTGTATAACCCTCTTGACATTTCTTGATGCTTGTGTTATCTTTGCGTTTATTATTTCAAAGCATCCTTGATAACATGCATGCTTAAATCTTGTCATTGTGTAACTTAAGGGAAGTCTAGAAGTGCTTAACTTAGTCCCTTTTTGATTGATGTCAAAAGGGGGAGAAGAATCTAGACATAGACATGCATATAGTTAGGGGGAGCATTATACATTCACTTGTTGATACATATCTTAATGCATTTATAGAGAACTTTGTCATCATGAAAAAGGGGAAGATTGTTGGCCTAAGGTTTCGATCTTGGTCACCATCTTGATTTTGATGATAACAAACTTATTCTAATGAGTTTATCAAGTGCTTGAGTTAAAGGTTGAGGCTTCGATATGTGCGCGAACTTCGTTCGGAGAAATACTAAAAATCGACAAAAATGGCTCCATTGTCGATTGAGTAGAAAATTTAGAGTTAGAAATATAATTCATGTAATATGTATCTAGAAATATATCCTAAGCCTAATTGTAATTTTATCCAAGTCAAAACTTGGTAACGGAACTCAGAAGCGAAGCGCGCAAGAAGAAAACTCAAAGAAATATTCTTAACCTAGGTTCAGTCGATCAGTCGGTCGACCGAATGAAGAAAAAAGTGGCAGAAGGGTATTCAATCGACCAACAGATGCCCAAAACTGGCAGAATGCCTTTGGTCGCTCGGCGGTCAATCAGTCGGTCGATCGACGACCAATAGGCAAAAGACTGGGCGTCCCCAACGGGGAGAAAAATGCTCGTTGGGTGGAGCTGCTGAGTGAGGGGTTATAAATGCCCCTCACAAGGCTTCTAAAAGACTTTTAACCATTCGTTCAAGATCTCCAACAGTGTTTTTTAGCCTTCCTAAGTGGATTTCACCGTGCAAGTATTCTTTCCGGCTCAACTCCGGCTTCGTTTCGAGCTCTACATTTTGACGAGTTGGAGGCTCTGGAGGCTTTGCAAGGGAGCTCACTTGTGTGGTTTAGTTCTTAGCTCCTTTGTTGTTATTTTCCTTGTTATTAAACTAGCTAGGTCCCATTGTTAGCATGCTAGACGTGCTAGGTTAAACACCTTAGGGTTTCCTTTGTAGGATTATGTTTTGTCTTGGTGAATAGGTTTGAGATATTCTCAAAGGGTTGAGAAGCGAGTCCTCAGTTGTATTCAAAGGAAAACATATTGTCTATAAAGGATTGGTTAGAAATCCTTGGTGTGGAGCCAAGGTAGTGGAGTAGGCGGTTGGCCGAACCACTATAATCTTTCGACTTGGCATTGCCTTGTTTTTATTGCTTATAATTGCCTTTCATACTCGCTATCGCTTATCCTTTAGTCGCATTTAATTTGGGTTGAAGTTGGAATTGATTTAAAAGAAATTGAATTGAAGTTAAAATTTACCCAATACTATTCAACTCTCCCCCCTTCTAGTGTGGGATTTGAACAACACCCTCCGTATGGGGTGTTCGGGAGGGCTGTTCATTGGGTCAACCCTACCCAATAAACCTGAGAACCCGACCTGACCTGACCTCTTTGGGTTGGGTCCGCTCGGGTAATCGGGTTAGGTCGGGTACAATTTGACCAAACCGAGCCATAATCGGGTCGAGGCTCGGGTTTAAGAATTTAAAACCCGATAACCCGAGACCCGACCCGATGACCTAATTATTTATATATATTTTTAATTATTTTAAAAATATTTATTTTAAATTATTTTTTTAAAAAAAAATAAAAAATATTGTTAAAAAATTATTTTTTTACCTAAACGGGTAAACCCGACTACCCGACCCGAACTAGGTCGGGTTGGGTCTGGTCGGGATTGAGAGGTAAACAATTATCAACCCGACCCGTGAACTCCCCTGCTGTTCTGGCAATATATATAGAGAGGGGGGCGGCTACAAGAATAGACACGGCCCCCTAAAAGCTCTCTCCCGGAATTCAAAATTTCGGGGTTTGCCTCCAAAAATAATTTATATTTTTTTGGCTTCATAATTAATTTAAAATTAATTAAATCCAATTAAATATAAACTTTAATTTAACTCCATAAATTAAGAGCCTATAAATAATAATGACAATTATCTAAATAAACCAATCCCCTAAACAATAGGAAAGAGGTTTATCTAAATAATTCGATTCCCTATTAATTTTTTGATTTATCTCCATAAATCAAATTCTTATTAATTAGGATTTATCCAAATAAATTAATTCCCAATTAACTGGTTAGGCTCATGGTTAGAAACTAATTTTCCTACCATGTATATTTGATTTAAAATTAAATTATAATTAATTCATAATTAAATACATTCCTGATCAAGTAGTTAATTAAATATTTAATTCATAATTAAATTTAATCAACTACATAAAATATTATCATGTACCAATCCCTACAATTTAGGGATGCCCTACAATTTAGGGTTGCCGATGAACTCCTTCCTCGCGCATTCATTCCTATAGGAAATATCTTTTAGACTTGAGATCCGTGAACGAGTTGCAGCATGTCCATGCTAGTAGATATATAGGACCGCATTTAGACTTTATCTCATAAGGTCCGTTACGAGGATAGCCTGTTGTGTGTGACCCATTGGGCCCCACACAAAGGTAGCAGTCAGTTGTGCATAATGAAGAGTCGGATCCGATAGAACGACTTCTTTTCGAATCTTATGCGCCACCACTAAACCCCTTTAGTGTAGTTGTGAGAGACTCCACTCACAAGTCAATATTGACGTCTAGTAACATGTCATGACTACCTGGATAGTGTGAGGCTCAATCTACAGGGATCGAATGTCCTTCGGTGATTAGTTACCATGCAACAAAGTCCCTCAGTTACAATGTCCCGAATATGGCTGTGGTATGGAAGAAGTGTCAAACCCTAATATCGATTCATATGTATTCTACCTACCAAGTCGTCGTCTCAATAATGATATGTCAATGAACCTTTTTCAACATTCATATATACTCTGGCCAGAGATTCGTCAGTCGACACTTACAGGGACACATAAGACATTATCTTATCTCACTAGGAGTAACCGATTCCATATTGGTTGCTCACATTACACCGAAGGCCACGTGATGATAAGTCCAAAGCAATGGGTCGACACTCACAAGGTAACCATGACAACCTCAAGTCCAAGGACTGCTTGCACCTACTATCACCCGAGGAATATCCTATCGACACTCATGTAAGGATTCCATTTTGGGTTCCTCGTGTTAGTTCGTTCAATGAACTCATTCCCTAACGAGCACCTGCACTTGTACATTAATGATGGCTCATAGGTAATTCGTATAGGGCATATAACAAGTGCACTAGTCTATCTGAAATTGTCGATCCCCTAATTGGTGATGTTACGACAAGGAACATTTAAAACATGGACATTTGGATTCCAAGTCTCACTGTCATAATCTCATCATGGCCTTATAATCATTTGCCTGAGTTCATGGGGTTCATCACAATCTTTATGAATAAAGATGCAGCATATGATGAAAAAGTTGTCTCATTAAGTTGATTACCCTTGAATAGACCCTAAACATATGGACATGTGATTGGTTCAAGGGCACTATTCCTTTCAGCTATTGTAGTGGAGGTCGATCCGGCCATTTCTTATGGAAGAAAAGCTCGTTGAGATCCTAGATAGGCAGATAAGGAAACCGAGGTCCAAGGTGGTTCCCTTGGTGAATGTTCGTTGGGAGCACCATTCTGGGTAGGAGGCCACATAGGAGGTCAAGTGGGACCTGAGAGAAAACTACTCATATCTCTTTCATACAGAGGTGAGTTTCTTTTTCCCACCTCAAAACTCAAGGACAAATTTTCTTTAACGGGGGAGGATTGTTATGACCAAACTTTTAATAATTATATTTTGTCCTTCAGCAGGTGATCATAGGCTCGAGTTAGCGCGGGCCAGAGGAAAATTTCGGGATTGATTCCGGGTAAGCAATCGATGTGGAAAAATTTATGAAAATTTTTATTTATAAGATCTCTGTAATTTATCATGCAAGGATGATAGAGGACCTCGATTCGAGTCTAGCGGTTCAATTGGAACTCGAATCGGAGTTAGAATGAGTTAGATACAGATATTATAAGTTGAATCACTTAAGGGAGGGCATTTTGGTCATTTGGGACCCAATTAGAGCCCATAAAAACCCACCTTGGGTGTACGGATGGGGGTTTAGCCGCACGCCACCCGAGACAAGAGGAGAGAGAGAGGGGTGACGCCGAGTAAGGAGGGAGCCAATTGGAAGCCGTAATCCGCAAGTTCGTCGGCGTTAATCGTAGGAATGTCTCTAGGTTCTTCTTCCTCTCCGTTTCATCCAAAAAGGTGAGTGGAAATAGCTCTCTTTCTCCCATCTTCTTCATCTTGCCGCCGCCCCTATTATAGGATTTTGGATTCTAGCTTTGTCGTCATGAATCGTTGGTTCGGATTTTAGGGCTTGGCTGCATGCTTCAGGGTGAAATTAGAGGAGCCGACACTCCCCTCTTCCTTGATCACGATGGTTTCTTGGCTTCTTGAGGATAGTTCTTTGATCTTATTGGTTCTTGGTTCTTGATAGAAGGGAAAGCTTGGGGATTTAGGGTGTGCCACCCCCTCCTAGGAGGTTCCCTAAGAACTCTAAGGGTTGGCCAGCCACTACAAAAAAACAGGGTATCACCAACGGACAAAATCCGTTGGTAATACATTACCAACGGATTATCGGTTGGTAAATACGTCGGTGATGACCATGCTAGGTATTACCAACGGATATTATTATATTCGTTGGTAACACCAATGGTAATTAAAGTCTGTTGGTAACACCAACGAAAAATATTATCCGTTGGTAGCACCAGCAGAAATATACTCTGTTGGTGATACCAACGGATCACTATTCGTTGGTGTAACCAACGGATCATACTATGTTGGTATTACCAACGGAGATAATATCCGTTGGGAATACCAACAGATATCATCCTTGTTTACGCTGACATATTCAACAATGGTATCCGTTGGTATTACCAACTGACATCTGTTGGTATTACCAACAGAAACATTTGTTGCTAATATATTTTAATTAAAATGCTCATACGTACCCTTATGAATTTTCATTTTCCTGTATACAACCTATAATCACACATCAAATTTTTTATTTACCCAATCACAAATATATATACAAGTCAAGAAAAAAAATTCATATTTCATAACCAAAACCAAACATTTACAATCGAGTATATTATCAACCAAATACAAACATTACTAAGTCAAATTTTCCCTAACATTAATCGAATTGTGTAGTGCAAAATCATAACCAAATACAAATCTTAACCAACATCATAACCCAGATGGAGGTGGAGGTGGAGGTGGAGGTGGAGTGGAAGCTGAAGGTGAATCTGTTGATTGGAAAGAGTTGATTGGAAAGCCGAGTTGTGTTAACATCAACCGAACTTGAGCTTCCACTTGTGCTTGTACTTGCGACTGCACTTGTGATTGTTGTGATTGCATTGATGCTTCCAATTCAGTAATATACTGTCGCATGGATGTCATCTCAGTCTGCATCGCATTCCACTCATTCATTTGACCATGGCCCGATGTACTAGATTCTGCTGAGCTAGAACTCCCCATAATGGATTTAACATTCTCTCGATATCCAAAACCGTAAACTCGATTATGAGATGGATGTCCAGAGGCATTAATCCATTCTTCTGGATCTAAAATGGGTTGTGATGCTACATCTGTACCATACTTTTCTATGATCGATACCTCATAAGCCTCCTGCACAATGTTTTATAAAAATAGTTAATTACGATATTTTAAAAAGAAGCAACAAATAAAATAAATACATACCGCAACACTCTGCGATTTGTTGTCGATATAGTCACCCTCACCACTATTACGCTTATGAGTATGCTTAAACAACTCAAGATGGGTTGGGGGTCGGTTCAACTTTTCTTCCTACAAAAAATGACAAATAATATTTAATTAATAATATTTTAAAAAACATATAGGATAACAAATTCTATTAATATCATACCAATTTTCTTCGATGAGCCACAAATGAAATAGATCCACCTGTATGTCGTGTGACGTCACTATCTACCTCTTTCTTACGATTTTGACGAGCAACTTCGGATTTTCTCCTCCACTTCTCCGTGACCCAATGCTCACTAATTAGTTGATTCCACACATCTGGAGATATCCATGGAGGGCCAAATCCATTAGTTCGACTAATATCATCAGTATTGGCCTTTCTTTTCGCATAATTCCTTGCATCAGACATATTGTCAGAAAAGCGTCGACAAGTTGTTCTATCCCATATTTCATGAACCTCGCTTGTCCTAGATGGACCCCAACGATAGACTGTCTGAAAAAAGACAAATATGTTAATGAAATGATAGTTGACAATATTCTAAAAAAGTACCAATTTGATGCAATTATATGATCACACAATCAATCATGGCATATGCAGGTTTGATGCAGCCAACCTTCTATTACTTCAGCTAAATCTTTTGTGTACCAATAACATGATGAGTATGGGTTTGATGCAATTATATCATCTATTACTTCAGCTAAATCTTCTATTACTTCAGCCAACCTTCTATTGGTACACAATCAATAATTTGATGCAATTATATGATTACACAATCAATCATGGCATATGCAGGTTTGATGCAATAATATCATCATATGCAGTTATGGCTAAAACTTACTAAGAAGATTTCTTGTGTACCAATAACATGATGAGTATGGGTCAAAAACTATTGTAATATGAGTAGATGTCTATCACACAACCAATCAGTAAGTCATGTGGAGCAGTGACCCATAAGGCTATAAATTCAAGTGCTGGGTTGGACATACCGTGGATAAGCAGTAATAACTATAGATATAAATGACTTCAGGAGGCAAATCATCAACATAATGATTTCTATCTTTGAGTCTGCAATAACTAAGGAATATCTTGAGCATGAACTAAATGGAATGACTCTTGATTCCTATCAAATACTTTTTTTCTCTATTGTTGTTGTTCTCTCATGAGAGGTGATGGTTCTCTTTTAATTCCTTGTGCAAGCAATGGATAACAATAGATTGTTTATAATAAACAAAGGTATTAGAACAGGCCATGGTATTAGAACAGCTTATGGGCAGTAGAACATTATTTCTTGGTCTAATGACTTTGTGCCAAAGAGAAAACATCTAGATAAGTAAAGCTAAAAAGCACCACAGGGATGAGCTAAATAAGTTGCACGTCCACAGGGATGAGCTAAATACTTGCTATTCCCTAGTTACTTTATTTTCTAAGAATTTGGACAGCTAGTCATTTCTATATCAGTCAATATCAGTATCAGGATAAGCTGGAGCTTCTTCCTTCCTTTTTGATAAGCTAGTGCAACTTTATTTAAGATCGTTGTAGATGTGGTCTTTAGAGTTTAGAGTTTAGATCGTTGTATTGCAACTTGATAAGCTAGGCTATGGTATTAGAACAGCTTAGGGGCAGCATACTTGTTATGAGCAGACCAAATAGATGTTAATGGTATTAGAACATGCCACATACTTGCTATTCCCTAGTTACTTTATTTTCTTAGAATTTAGACAACTAATCATTCCTATATCAGTCATGATACTGATCAGGATAACCATGATCTTCTTCCTATTCAGTATCCTGATACTCATATCCACATGAGCAGCATACTTAGCATACCTATTCAGTATCCTATATCAGTCATGATACTGTTCAGGATAAGCTATGGTATTAGAATAGCTTAGGGGCAACATACTTGTTATGAGCAGGCCAAATAGATGTTAATGGTATTAGAACAGGCCACATACTTGTTATTCCCTAGTTACTTTATTTTCTTAGAATTTAGACAGCTAATCATTCCTATATCAGTCATGATACTGATCAGGATAACCATGAGCTTCTTCAATTCCTATTCAGTATCCTGATACTGATATCCACATGAGCAGCATACTTAGCATACCTATTCAGTATCCTATATCAGTCATGATACTGTTCAGGATAAGCTATGGTATTAGAATAGCTTAGGGGCAGCATACTTGTTTTGAGCAGGCCAAATAGATGTTAATGGTATTAGAACAGGCCACATACTTGTTATTCCCTAGTTACTTTATTTTCTTAGAATTTAGACAGCTAATCATTCCTATATCAGTCATGATACTGATCAGGATAACCATGAGCTTCTTCAATTCCTATTCAGTATCCTGATACTGATATCCACATGAGCAGCATACTTAGCATACCTATTCAGTATCCTATATCAGTCATGATACTGTTCAGGATAAGCTATGGTATTAGAATAGCTTAGAGGCAGCATACAGCTTGTTATGAGCAGGCCAAATAGATGTTAATGGTATTAGAACAGGCCACATACTTGTTATTCCCTAGTTACTTTATTTTCTTAGAATTTAGACAGCTAGTCATTCCTATATCAGTCATGATACTGATATCAGAATCAAGATAAGCTGGAGCTTCTTCCTATTCAGTATCCTGATACTGATATCCACAAGCTGGAGCTTATCAAGTCATTCCTATCAGTGTCAAGGGTTGGTTTCATATAAAGAGGGAAATGAACAGTGATGCGTACAACCTAGCAAGGTCTGCTCTGGAGCAGAAGAAAGGAAGGGAAGAAAGTTTTATTCATTTGTTCAAACTAAGTAGTAGTAGTTCTTTGAATTAATAAGCTGTGTTACCTGTAATAAATAGTGTAGTAAGCAGTAGTCCTCATGTAATAAATAGTAGTAGTTTTGTCCATGTAGATGTGGATTCTCATGTAAACAATTTGTATGAAAGTAATAAAATGGTCAATACTCATGGGCATGATGCAACAACAAACTGGATATGGAAATAACTGTATATTAAAATTTTAGGTTGAGGACATCAATGAAATTTGTGACTTACATTCAAGAAATTTGACTTGCTTTATAGGAAAATACCTTGAATTTGTCCCAAATGAATTCCTTCACATGTGATGGTACTTGAGACCAACATGGCCATGCACCCGTGAAATTTGCCTTAATTATTGATGAAATATCTCGTACTACTTCTGTCTCGGGGAAGCTGCAAAAAAGAATGTTAACAAATATCTTGTATTTACAAATGATGGTGTTCGAATATCTGACTACATATATACCTTTTCTTATCAATAATTAGTAGGCGTCTATCATCTGGTGTCTCTGGCGGCTGTGAAGGCTGATTTGGTCCTCTTCCTCGACTTTGATGTGAAGTACCATCACTTTGTGTAGGAATAGATGTGTCATGTATAGACGTAGATGGTATAATAGGAACTGATGACGTCAAAGGCAAATTCACTGAAGGTTGTGAGGGTAACGATGCTGCCGATGTCGACGGTGTAGGAATACTAGGAATATTAGGTGTTTCTATGGGAACAGTAATAGGTACAGGTACAGATATAGGTATCGTGGGTGCTAAAGAGTCAATCACAGGTACAGGTTCAACTATCATGGGTGCAGAAGAAATGATCACAGGTGGTACAGGTGTATCTTCAGATGATGAATGTATAGAAGTGGTAGAAGGGTATTTACTCAAAGGAGGACGCCCTCGTCCTCGTCCTCGACCTCGACCTCGACTTCGTGTATTCACCATTACTTAATAAAATAAATGAAGTATATATAAATAATTAACGATGTATAAACATATAGTGCCATCCAAATTATGATAAAATACCCTATTTTGTTAAATTCCTATGCAACTGGAGACTATAGACTTGAATATGTATCAAGCTACCTCATGTCAAAACAGTGGGTGTCTGGCCATCTATTGCCATCAACAGGAGACTATAGACTTGAATAAAATACCTTATCAACACTTTATGCTCTCAACCTTCATTGTCATTTATGATTCTTAGTGTCTTATCTCTAGATTAATTTAATTGCTTACTAATGGAGTTAACTATCATTAACTGTCAAGCTACTATTGAACAAATGCCATTAATTTAATTGCTTACTAATGGAGTTAACTATCATTAACTGTCAAGCTACTATTGAACAAATGCCATTAATTTAATTGCTTACTAATGGAGTTAACTGTCACTAGAAATCCTTATCCTTAACTACATTAACTGTGTGCTCTCTTTGATTTTAATGAGCTCACACCAGGTTGCCATCATAGGAAGAAGTCTCCGGCAGCAACCAGTGCCACCAATCTCATTGCTGGAGATCTCATTTCAGCCATCTTCCTTGAGATGCAGCGACCCATGATGAGATCTCAAAGCCAAGTCCAACATAGAAATCCTTAATTGCTTACTAATGGAGTTAACTGTCACTAGAAATCCTTAATTGCTTACTAATGGAGTTAACTGTCACTAGAAATCCTTATCCTTAACTGCAACTCAAAGTGGTTACATGAAATTTCTACATAGCTTCTTAATAATCTTAAGGTTGGGCTAGTTTAATATTAATTATCATTACTGAACACTACATGAGCTACTTTGGTTTCATTGGGTTAGAGTGAAATAATTATCCATGTGTAAGTTATGTACCTACTGATTATATCATGCTCTAGTCAACAATAATCTCATCACTCTACTTCAACATCCTCTATTTCCAGTACTCTCAGCAAGAAGTATCAAAACTCCGTCAGCAATAATTACAAAGCATAAATAGGTATATATCAGTTATTAATTAATTACTACATGCAAGCATAATCATGAAATAACATATAAAGCAGCCTGTGCCTCTAAAAAACTTAGTTTACCAAGAACTTGATGGGTGAGTCTCTTGACTCCATGAGCCTAAGGGACCTTAAGTAGCTTGAGAGTAGATTGGAGAAAGGCATCAACAAAACCTAGTTACTAATTCACTATTACTGGATGCTTCAGAAGTGCTTACTGACACCATATATTGCATCCTCAAAAGTAGAATCTCAGTTCACACATCAAATTGTATAATGTTAGTTATTCAACAGAAATTTCATAGAAAAGGTTCCAACTTCTGAAAAACTGAGTAACATATTCACATAAAAGAGTAATATGCAATAAATTTACTTAGTTGAAGAGCAAAATAAACATTTGATGACTAACATATTCACATAAAAAACAGGAAAAGAAAATACCTCCTCTAGACTTAAAGACATAGTTCATTCAGTCAATGACTTAAAAAAATGATATTGTGCATGATACCTTGGTTCCCTGAGTTCTTGATATAGTTAATTCAAAGTGTTGGCAAATCCTTCAGAAGAATCTGTTTAATAGAAGAATGGTTGCAGTAATTAGCAGATAATTATATTATGGATCTGTTTTATATTACTTTCAGTCAATGAAGTTTAAAGTGAATGAAATGATCCCATGGGCATATTTCTAAGTGAATGAAATGATCCCCCAGCCACATTCTCTTTAGGAAAATTATAGAACACTACTATATTAATTTGATGATTGCTTTTGGACAAGATGCAAACCTTAATTAACTTGGAATTCCTCCACTTCAGCAAGACCAATTGGCAGCAACTTCCACTTCTTGTAGCTCTGCAAGGATTAATTTTAAGCAATTACAACCCAATAACACCACCTGAACTATGTACCTTTAGAGAAAGGGGAAATTATGAAGGAACTCAAGCATCAAGCATAAAAATAATTCAAACATATTAGATAGTCAGTCATGTCTGCATTAGAAATAAATTACAAATAGTGACTCCTCAACTATAAGGCCTCGGGGCCCACTAAACATATATATTAGATAATTTGAGAAAAGTATAATAGAAGTTTAAAAAATTTCAATCATCATTCTCCTCATTTGACAAACACTCATCAACTTCAACATCTTTAGTATCTTCATCTTCAATGTTAACAACATTTGCTTCTTCTTCATCAACTTCAACATCTTCAGTATCTTCATCTTCAGTATCTTCATCTTCAATGTCAACAGCATTTGCTTCTTCTTCATCCTCCTCAACGACATGTGTTTGAGTTCTCAAGAAAAATTCTTCATTTTGATCTACCTCATCAACTACTCCAACATTAACTAATGCATTGGATGCATCTAACTCTGTTGTAGGCATAATAGGTTGTACTGCTTCAACCTCATCCTCTTGAAAAAAATCATCGATATGTGGAGGGATATTATCATCTATTTCTTCAATGTCTTCATATCTATTTCTTGCTTTAATTTTGCATGCAACCCACCAATCACTCCTTCCTTTTTTCTTTGAGGGGTAACTCGTGTAATAAATTTGTTGAGCTTGCTCGGCTAACACAAAAGGAGCATCAATATAAAGTTTTAACTTGTGATTGATTTCAACAAGTCCATGACGAGGATGTACCCTAACTCCTTTTTCGGTATCAAACCACTCACATTTAAATAACACCACCTGATTTCCTTCACCAAAGTATTCTACCTGTACAATATCAATCAGGATGCCATAGTAATCAAGATCATAATCATTGTAACAACTGCCCTTAACACAAACACCACTGTTTATTGTTTTCTTTCCATGTGAATATTCCTTGGTGTGAAACTTATATCCATTAACAAAATAACCCTTCATAGATCGAACAAATCTTTGTGGGCCTTGTGCAATGGCAAGAATTCAACTATCAATCGTGTCAATATTATGATTAACCTATCACAAAAAGAAGAAAAAGAATAATTTATAATATAGTCATGATTATTCATATTGAGACAAAAATTATTATATTATTCAACTTACATAGTCTCTCAACCATTTTGGAAATTCTCTATCTCGTAACTTCTCAAGCTCTGCGTCAGTCAAATGTAGTTCTCTTTGCATAACGATATTATTAAACTCACTAAAAAACAATAAAGTTTACATTAATGTAAAGTAAATATACGGAATAATTAACACTACTATACGTACTCAATGGAAGGAGAGATCTCTTCACAATTCATAAGTACGTAAAGCTCAATTGCTTTATACTCATTTTCGTCGACCCTCCTATAACGCCCAATAGCCCCACAAGGTCGATCAGGATAGGTAAAGATAGATAGACGTCCCATGGTAGTTGGAACTCCACCATCATCATTTCGAGGTACTTGATTGAACCTTGTGTGTACCTTTTGGTCCAGGAATAAAATGAACAAGAAATTAATATTTCTTATATAATACATATATATATATATATGTGTGTGTGTGTGTGTGTGTGTGTGTGTGTGTGTGTGTTTTTCACAAATCAATTCAACCTTGTGTGTACCTTTGGTTCGAAGTAAAAAGAACAAAAATTAGAAATTTCCTCAATGATATATGCTTCACAAATTGATCCTTCGACATATGCTCGATTTTTCACTTTTTTCTTCAATTGAAGCATATACCTGAAAATATTCTTAGAAATTAAGACGTAATTTTTTTCAAAAATTTCAATCAAGAATAAAAAGGAAGATGTGTTACCTTTCAAATATATACATCCATCTATATTGTACCGGACCACCAATTTTAGCCTCATAAGCTAAGTGAATAGGGAGATGCTCCATAGAGTCAAAAAAACTTGGTGGAAATATTTTCTCAAGCTTGCATAGTATCTCGACAATGTTTAACTCAAGTCGTTCTACATCCTCAATTCGCAACACACTTGAACACAAGTCCCGAAAAAATAAACTCAGCTCAGTTAATGCATCCCATACTGGATCAGGTAATAAATCACGAAATGCAATTGGAATAAGCCTTTGCATGAAAACATGACAATCGTGACTTTTCATTCCATAGAATTTGCAGTCATCTATATTTACACACCGACTTATGTTTGAAGCATAACCATCGGGAAATTTTAATTCTTTAACCCATTGACATACTGCTTTGATTTGTTCTTTGTTCAACACAAATGAGGCTCTCGGCTGCAACATTTTCCCATTAACATGCTCTAATTCTAATTCGGGGCGCTTGCAATACTTAGGCAAATCAGCTCTGGCCTTGACATTGTCTTTTGTTTTCCCCTTGATGTCCATCACTGTATTGAATATATTTTCAAATACATTACGTTCAATATGCATCACATCTAAGTTATGCCGAATTAAATTTGTATGCCAATACGGTAAACTCCAAAAGATACTTTTTTTAACCCAATTATGTTGTTGGCCAAATCCAAAAATTCTAGCATTAATACATTGATTTCCAAATTGAATATCAAGCAATTTATTGACACGTGCCTTTATAGCATCGCCCGATAATCGTAGAGGTGGAATATCTCTTTCAATTCGGCCTTTCATAAATTTATCTCTTTGTCGTCGATATGGATGATCAAGAGGGAGAAATTGACGATGACAATCGAAAAATGATATCTTTCTCCCATTTTCGAGAACAAAAGCTTTGCTACGCTCTAAACAATAGGGACAAGCTAATCTCCCGTGTGTGCTCCATCCTGATAGCATAGCATATACAGGGAAGTCGCTGATAGTCCACATAAGTGCTGCTCTCATTTGAAAATTTTGTTTTCTAAAGACATCATATGTCAAAATTCCATCAGACCATAACATGTTCAGTTCATCTATCAATGGCCTCAAAAATATTTCAAGTTCTTTACGTGGGCTCTTTGGTCTAGGAATTATCAAACTTAAGAACATAAACTGATCCTTCAAACACATAGATGGCGGCAAATTGTATACAGTAATGAGAACGGGCCAAACTGAATAGGGAATAGAAGAATGCCCGAATGGGTTGAAACCATCGGTGCACAATCCTAATCTGACATTGCTTGGGTCAGAAGCAAATGAAGGATGGTGAGCATCAAATTGTTTCCATGCCTCACTATGTGCAGGATGTGCAACAACGTCGGAAGTAGGATTCTTAGCATGCCAAATCATATGCTTTGCAGTTTTTTCAGACATAAAAAGCCTTTGAAGTCTTGGTGCTATAGGGAGATACCGTAAGACCTTATACGGTATATTTTTTCGTCTACCATTATTTAATAGTCTTGGCTTATATCGAGCATGTCCACACACTGAGCACTGTGTTAAATTTGTTGTTTCTTTATAAAACAACATGCAATTATTCTAACATGCATCTATCTTCTCGTACCCAAGTCCTAATTTCTTCATCATCTTCTTTGCTTTGTAAAAATTTTCTTCCAACTTTGCATCTTCTGGTAGCATATCTTTAATTATTAACATCAGCCGATCATAGCAAGCTTCACTCATGTTAAACTCAGATTTGCAATTAAGCAACTGTGACATGGCTGATAGCCTACTTTGACTCTTACAACCACTCCACAATGGCTCATCTGCATAATTCAGTATTTCAAAAAACTTGGCAGCTTCATCATTTGGTCTTTCTTCTCCAATACCTTCAATACCGATTGCATCCACCACCATAGTCCTATACGGATTTTGAGTAGCATCAAAGCTTTCTGATTGAGGAATGCTTGAGGATTCATCAACTTCTTCACTTGTCAACTCCCCATGTGCAATCTATTGTGTGTAGCCAAATATAAATCCCTTCGAACATAAGTGATATTCCACCTCATCTCGACAATGAAATTGAAGATTATTACATCGTCGACATGGGCACCTAATTTTATCACTAGAAACATATTGAGTTTTGGAGTATGCAAAATCAAGAAATCCCTTGACTCCTTCCATAAATTCATTAGTCAATGCTCCTCCAATTATCCGGCGTTTCATCCAACTACGATCGATATACATTTTGATTAACTCTTTTCAACCTAGCAACAATATTAAGCACATTAAGTATTACATGCACAACATACAAAGGGAACCTTCGGTTTAAAGCAGCAGTTGAAAATGAGGTTGATGCAAAAGTGAAAGTGCTAAGAACTGATAGAGGAGAATTCACCTCTAAACCTTTTGTGGTCGTGATGAACATGGAATAAAACGCTTACTGCAAGCTATAGACCCCAACAGAATAGGATTGGGGAAAGAAAAAATTGAGTTTTGGTAGAAATGACTAGATGTCTGCTAAAGGGAAGTAAGCTGCCTAAAAACTTGTGGGTAGAGGCTTTTAAAACACCAGCATATATTATAAATAGAAGCACAACCAAAGCATTGCTTGAGAAAACATCATATGAAATTTGGTGTGGAAGAAAACTAGATCTCAGACATCTAAGAAAATTTGGGTATGTAGCTTATTGTCACACACCTAAGCATAGAAGAAAGAGGCTAGATATTTCAGGGCTGAAATTTGGTGTGGAAGAAAACCAGATCTCAGTCATCATAGAAAATTTAGCTAACAGTTCAAGTTCAGGGTTGATATGATCAGGATGAAGCTGAAATTGTGAATTCTTAAATTTCAGGGCTGAAAATTTATCAACTTAATGTAAAATCTGCATTCTTAAATGGCGAACTCAAAGAAGAGGTTTATGTAGTTCAACAGTTCAACCAAAGGGTTAAAGGAAAGGAACAAATGATCTATTGGCTAAAGAAGTCCTTATATGGCCTAAAGCAAGCTCTAATGAGCTGGTATGAAAAAATTGATAGTTACTTTGTTGCTGAAAAAAATTTTAGAGAAGCAGGAATGAACACACATTATATACAAAAGAAGATGAAAATGAAGATATTCTAATTGTTCTTCTCTATGTGGATGACTTGCTTTATTGTAGTAACAATGAAAAAATGAGAGAGGAGATCAAGAACAAAATGTTCAAGACTTTTAAGATGACTAATCTGGGTGAGATGAAATTCTTCCTAGGTTTGGAAGTTCTATCTCATTTCATGAATGATCCCAGAGCAGTACACTTCAAGGCAGCAAAGAGAATCTTGAGATACTTGAAGGGGACATGTAATTATGGATTAAATTTGGGAAGAGACAATGATCTGAAACTACTGGGGTATTTTGATAGTGATTGGGGAGGATAAATAGTTGACAGGAAAAGTACTACTGAATATCTATTCAAAGTTGGAGCAAGTACAGTGTGCTGGTGTTCTAAAAAGCAGAATTCAACTACATTATCTTCAGCTGAAGCTGAATATGTATCAGCTACTTCAGCAAGCTGTCAAGCAATTTGGATGAGAAGAATTTTATTGGACTTTGGGATTAATTTGACACAAGCTACATGCATATAGCTTGCAGGAGAAGATGGCAGGCATTGAAGCTCTTTCCACTTTAGTGCGGTCTTTGTCAAGGGATGCTACAGAGAGTGGAGAAGCAGTAGGGTTGCTGTTGGCTTTGTCCGAGATCGTAAAAGTTCGACAAAGAATTGGTAAAATTCGAGGCTGTATGGTGATGCTAGTGACACTACAAAATGGCAATGACACTCTTGCATCACAATGCGCAGAGAGGTTATTGAGTGTGTTATCAACCAATGCACACAATGTGCTTCTTATGGCAGAGGCCGGCTACTTCGTACCATTAGTACGCTATCTAAAAGAAGGTACTTTCAAAAAAATCTTCTTAATTTCTTTCTTAAATTTAATGTACTGTGCTAACATGCAAGTTTATGATGTTTAGATTCTAATAGCATTTTGCATTTAGTTTCACAATCCTTCTGAACTGAATATAGGCAGAGTAAGTTGAACTCTAGTCAGCTAAAGATGAAACAATATCCATATTGCATTCTCTAAAACCAATCAAGAAAAAAGCTTAAAACAACACAAGCAGTAGAGTAAGTTGTAACATTCACATTTTTCTGATAAAAGCATTCTTCTTCACCCAATTAAAAGCCATACCAATGAATTTTCAATACCATAATATACTCTATTCATTACGTTCTTCAACCAAAAATTCAAGAATCAATGCTAACATCCAATATCATGTATCCACATTCAAAAATGAAAACATTTTAATCTAAAATCATGTATCCACATTCAAAAATGAAAAATAAATCCTACTAACTTTCTCCATTCAATTCAAGTCTAGGGTCATCTATCTCAAAGTCTCTAAAAAAAGTTTCAAGATGCATTCTACTATCTTATTATAGAGCCTTGTTATGTCTGAAATTTCTATCACATGTAGTGTAGTATTTGTTTCTTTTGCACCATATGACTAGTGATGGATAGGCTGACCTGATTTAGATTCTTTCTTTCTAGAGCCTTGTTATCTTATTATAGAGCCTTGTTTTTTGCTGCCATTTTAAAACTGGTGGCACAACTAGTTCCTGATTTAGATTCTTTCTTTCTCCTTATAATTTCCATATAGTTAATGAGGTGTATTTTGCAATGTTTACAGGCTTCCTCACATGGGGAGGAAGGAATGACCTTATTCTATATCTGTTGTAACTCAACTTGTGGCTATAGATGGAGAGAAAGTTGATCAGTCAACTCACAAATATGATGAGCTAGACCAGTTTACAAATAATCAAACAACTCCATGCATGCCTGAGTAGTTCATACATGCATCAGGATTGACATCACTTTTCCGTCAGTAGCTTGCAGTGCTATTGTTGCTTGTGTAGCAGTACCATTTCCATTCTACATTGTCACTTGTTTTGGACATCCCATTTACTTGCTTACATCTATTTAATCGATTTTTCATTAATCATGATATATACATGCCCTTTGTTTGCAACTGTTACTAAAAAGAGAAGACCTAACGCATGAAGTGTTATCAGGTTAAATTAGATCAAGGGATAGAATCTGTTTCTTAGCCAAAAGATGCCAGAATGAAAATTATCAAGCATCTCATCGTGTAAGCATCTCATCTTTATATGAGATCTTGTGATTAGTAAAAAATGTGGGTAGATGGTGAGAGTGGAGACGAGCATTAACAAAAATTTGACCTTCATTAACTAAATTTAAAAGCATCTCTAATATTTGACTAAAATCGCAACTAAAATCATTTGAACATCATGAAATCGCAACTAAAATCATTTGAACATCATGAAATCGCAACTAAAATCGAACCTCCACAATCGAATGGGAAATCGAGCGCTCAAAACCCGTAGAAGGGAAGGAATTCACTCGTCGTCGGCTGTCTGTGACTACTTGCGCTTCCTGCGCTTTGCCACAAAGTAACAGAGGATTAGGGCACGAGGAAGGGAAGAAACCTGTAGAAGGGGAGGGAAGAAATAAAAACTTGAATCAGCTGCGGGGGAATTAGAAGGAACCTGCGCGCGCTATCTGTGATGACTAGCTCGAACCGATAATTTTGTCGACTGCGGGGAAGAAAACTGTGCGGAAGAAGTCTGCGGGGAGGGAACCGGCGGGGAAGGAAACTGTGGGGAAGAAAGAAATGGCTTTGTCATCGCGGCCTGGGAAGAAGGATGACGAGTGGGAGAGGGGGAAGAAAGACGAAGACGATGCTTTGTCGGCGTCGGCTAAAAAAAAAGAGGCGCGAGAAATTATTTTGACGAGTGGGAGAGAGGGAAACTAAAGTGGTCGGCCGAAATGAGAGGGGGAAAAAATTTTGGTCGGCTGAAACGAAAAAAAAATGCTAATTTACCAACGGATTATTTATCCGTTGGTAATTTTGTTGGTAATACCAACAAATTATATCCGTTGGTAACAATTCTGTTGGTGAAGCTATGTTTTCTTGTAGTGAGCCCCAATAAATTATGTAGATGTTATTGAGACATGTTTAAACATAGGGACTACACATTAAAGAGATTCTCGTAAGTCTTTAGGGTATGCATAGTTTTAGAGACCTAGACTTAGGAAAAGTAAGGGATCTAGGTACACTTAGAGACATAGGAACCTTAGGGCCCATTTGGTTTGCTAAAAAATGGGGGACTGGACAGGACACCGACCCATGTCCCCTGTTTGGTTTGCTAAAATGGCACCATGAGAGGATTTCTTTTGAGTTTGGGACAGGATTTCTGCCTATTTTGGTGTACCGAGAAATTTCTTGGTACACCGAAATGAGGCGGAGGACACGAGCGCCAAAACTCAGCAATACCCCTAACAAATCCTAATGAGGCGTGCAGCTATAGCTGCGCGTCCCTTCTCCTTCTCCTTCCCCAACCCCTCTTCTCGCTTCCTTCTCCCTCTCATCTGCCAATGTCAAATTCACGCGCTGTTCCCTCATCATGTCAGAGTTCCCTCGTTCCGTCAGAGTTGGCGGATGCCTCCTCCGTCTCCTCCTCCGAAGGCAGCGACTCCGTTGATGTGCTGAGTGCTAGCGATAGGAGGCAACTAAGGAACGAGATGTAGGAGAGCAGGGCCAGTGGCGTCGGCTGGCGGGAGAAGGTGGAGGAATAACTTCTCGACAAGCCCAAGAACCGGAGGAAGAGAGGGACTTCGTGGGCTGAGGATCTCAACCTTGAAAACCTCGCCGAGCGGCGGATCTCTTCTTCGTGAGCGCGAGGGGCGACGTGAGGACGCCACGAGAACAATCGTAGCTGCTCCTCCGGCTACTGCTATAACATGTTTGCATGAGGGAGGTAAATGAAGTGACTAATTGATTGGCCGATTGCTTGTTAGTTTGTAGGCATGTTAGTTCTTTGATAAATATATTGGTGAAAATAATTATTTGTTGATAAATCTCAAGTTCATATTATAGATTCATTTGTTAGTATGCCACGGTTAACTAACAAATGTCCAATCAAATGGTTGTAGTTCTTTGAGAAACAATCCCTGCATTTGTCATTTTTTTAATAGAAATCTTTTGAACAAACACATTTTATTTGTTCCTTGATATTTAGAAATCTCTTTTTCCACTGTCGTACTAAAATCCTCAATTATCTTTTAATTTCACAAGCTAACCTGTAGACATCAAAGCAATTGTTTGATGATCGTATAAAATGGAAGGGTCAATTATAAGAAGGGTCAATTCCTGTAGCTAGGCTTATATATAGTATTGGCCTTTATATGCCCTGCCCTCCATCTAAGTAGCCAACTCAAATTTAGCTTTTGAATTTTATACTGAGCTAATTACTAAAAGCGGCACTCCAAACAGGAACAATTTTCAAGTTGTTGAATTCTGCAATACTAATGTTGCCAAATATTGTTAGAGTGTCTTGCATGCTAAACATGCATCTTTTGTACTATAGTTCTGCTACTAATTTTGTATGCAGAAAGCTAATTTCAAATGCCTATTTAAATAATTCCATAGTCATCATTATGCACTTGACATTGATGGCCTTTAAAGATCATTCCTAATCCAATACAAACTTGAAGTTTGGATCCAGTTTTTGTATCTTTTTTTTTATGAAGATGAGCAAGGTGGCAAAAACCAATAAAGCAAAGTTTGTGGTGGATATTTCAGAGCTTGGGGAGCATGATCCGCTCTTGCACAATGTAATGACATTAACCATGTAGTAGAAATTTTCTTTGACAATCTCCAAGGAGATTATTTATCACATTGTTTATATTCTTGTGCAATAACATACTGTCAACATTTGCAAGCTACCTTGCATTAATTTCCATCGGAGATTCTCTGGAGGGAATTCTCTTTAAAATTGTCATTTTGATAATCATTATCATAATTTATTGTGAAAGATAGACTCAACTTACCTTGCATAAGTATTTAACGCATAATGATCCCATTCCAGTTGTTACTAGTAGTGTATGGTTCACCATTCAATCATTTTTTTTATTTGTTAGAGAAAACATGTTTTCACTCTTACACACCTCGTTGTGAGCACGTGATAAAGATCAATTGCATAAATATTTTATGTATAAAATTGAATTTGAGCATTAAAAATATGCAAGGGTATTTTGCACAGGAGAGGCTTGCATGCTTATTTGAGGGTATAAAAGGAATTTGAGCATTAAAAATAGGCTTGCATGCTTATGTGTTGAAGCATTAGACATGTATTTTATACTTGGTTAACATATCTATTGTTGATTGTTAAATGTTGCACAGGAGAGTGGATATGCATGTTGATTATTGTTCTGATGAGTTATGCTTTTACCTTTATATGCTTGTTTATATACTGGATTGATTATTAATGGATATGGTGGTTTGAGGACTAATCCGCTCACTAAGTCCTTGTTGGACTTACCCTCTATTATGTTGTGTTGTTCAGCACCTGAGCGTGGTTAGAGAGGTACTGGGATGCAGTAGCATAGCTGGTGGCAGCGGGGATAGCGAATCTCATGACATGTCGTGGTCGGGGTGGATACCCGAGTCTTAGATTCATTATTTTTATTTTATTTGTTTATTTGAGTCATATGGACTTGAGGTAGATTTTATTTCCGTATTTGAATGTTGAGGAATTTAATCATGTTTTAAAAGACTTTATTCTTTAACATTTTGAGCATTTGAATTTTTAACTATTTGTTTCATGAATTTATAGATATCCTGTTTATGTTTTCAGCAGACAAATGGTTCTATAAAATGTTAAGTCTTATAATTGCATCTGTGGTTTGGTTGGGTTAGGCTTCGGGGTACTTGTGATACTATGGCTGGTCATGCCGGGTTTGGGGTGTGACGATACGCCATTAGAAGACTAACAAATCTAGGGATCAGCCTCGACCCATTCTGAGCAATATCCCAGTGAGATTACTGGGCGGCGTAATCACCCCCACCGGCAATAAAGTGTCTTTTGCAGGACCCCCCCTACAAGAGTGTCTTTTGCAGGAGCCCCCCTACAAGAGTTGGACCTGACTAGGAGAGACACCGAACCGAACCAGACTACTCCGATCATCAAGCAAGAGCATCCTCCTTAAGTTGAACTGACTAAACTTGCCCACAAGCTCAAACAACTCGCAGCATAAACGATTCTCGGACCCGACTCGATCCCGAAGTCCAAAATCTTCCTAAATTAAGTCAAATTCTTCGCGCATATGGGCCACACCTTCGACCGTGCCCTCCAGTGATTCACTCGTCCCGCTCCGACACGCATCCCGATTTTCCCGCTGAAATCAAAATTAAATAAAACTTAGCACGAGTATTACAATATTATGTTTGTAGGGATTTACGAAATTTTCACATTTTCTTCTTCACATTGAAAGCATTTATTTTAAGTGTTATTTGATGAAAAACTTGTGCTTGAGTTTGTTCCATTGACATAAATATACTATCTCTCACTGGGCCTGTGTTACTCACTCTTTTACACTTCCTGTTTCAAATACCAGTCCTGATATGTGTGCATGTCGTCCAGCCCAGCAAACACTTAGATCATTTTAGTTAGCCCATCACACGTTCGTGTGGGCCTTTTTGATGTGTACCTATGCTTTTGATGTATTTTTATACCTAGTTATGTAAACCTTGTTGGGTGAAATGGCCACACTAGAGGGGGGATGAATAGTGTGTTTACTAATCTTTTCGTCTAATTCCGGTTTTAATCGTTTAGTCAATTACTTAGGCAATTAACAAATTGAATAACAAGCGGAAGCAAAGTAAATATGCTAATTAAGCAAACGCAAGAGGAAACAATGCAAACACATTGATTTATAGTGGTTCGGCCCCAATGTCTACTCCACTACCTAAGCACCCCCGCTTAGGATTTTCAAACTAAGTTTACTAGATTATCTTGATTCATTTACAATGAGGACATTTTCACCGGAGAATCTCCGCTCTCACACCGAAGGCACTTCCACACCCGGAAGTTTTCGCCTTCCTACCAAGAGCACTCTCCCACCTCAATCCTAAGAACTAGAAGAACTAATCCTAGCAAACTATGTTTACACCAGTGGATTTTAGCCTTAAGACCAAGGCAACCACCAACTCAATCAAACCTAGCAACCTAGGTTTACACAAGTTCAATTACAATGAAATAAATAATAAAATACAATAACAATTGGAGCAATAAATCAAACAATAAGTACTTAGCTCCAAGGCACTCCCTAGTCCTCTTGATGCCTTGAGATGATGAATCGGTAAATCTTGAAGGCTAAATCAAGGATGTATCTTGGAAACTAGGGTTATAAAAAGGATGGCTCAAGAAAAGCTTTAGAACGATCAAGAATTGGCTCAACGGAAGCTTGGATCAATTGTTAAGAAGTGTTCATGAAGGATGGAGAGGAGTATTTATAACCCCTCAATGAAACGGCAGCTCAACGGGCGGAAAACTAGCCGTTTCCGCCATTCGGTCGCTTGCCAGTCGATCGTCGGTCGACCGCCCACGATCGCTGCTTTAACTACTCTGTTCGATCGACCGACAAATCGACCGAATGAGTTGCAAGTTGAGCGATCCACAATCCGGTCGACCGATCGGTCAATTGACGCAGCTTCTGCCCATTTTTGACATACTTTGGTCGATCGACTGGTCGACCAAATTGCCTACTGCCAATTTTTGGCATCATTCTGTGGACCGACCGGTCGACCGAACCTGGAATGGATTGGGCAAGTTAATAAATTTAAAACATAAATGTTATATAAGGATTACCTGCCATTTGGATTCAATAAAAATATCTAAAAAATCAAAATCCTTAAGAATCAAAATCTAGTTTTTAGGGTCTAGTTCAAATTTTCGGAAAATAAAACTTTTCTAATTTTTCGCGTCAAATAAGGGTAGGTTTTAGGATTCCAAAAATTTCTAAAAAATACCTTGTTATCTAATTTTAACCCAAGGAACAATTTCCGCCATTTTTTATGACAAGAAACTATCTAGATCATATAGCCCTCCAAGGAGCTCCCTAGGCTTAGTGAATTCAGGGTGGTTTTTGGGTTTTCATGTTTTGGGTTTCGGATTTGGTTTTAGGGATCTTTGCATAATAAAGAAGATTTACAACATATCTAGACACCCTAAACCTAAACTCTAACTTTCTGAATAATCCGAGCGCGACGACCAACGTCTTGCTGATTTCTCGATTTCTTCGATATTTCTGACCGAGGACGTCATGCGCTAACCGATATGGAACCTGAAAGATATCTCAATGAAACATTAGTTCCATATTTGTTATCATCAAAATCGAGATTAAGACCAACGTTAAAAACCTTAACCAACAAATCTTTTTTATGCTCCATTAGCTAGATGCACAATCTTGCTTCCATGCACAGTTTGTCGCAATGTTACTTACGTCACTGTCTTTTTCGTGGGTGCTGAGAACGCTTTGGGTATTCACACTAGATTTGTTTTGTGTGTAGGAATGTCATAGTCACAATGTCAAGAATTGGAAAAACTAGACACTATTAGTTACGACCAAGGTCGACCGAGCCAATTTCGATCGAACTTCGTCTAAACTAATGTTAATAGTTTTCCATAGCTTTTTAGTTGAAATGTGATCGACGATTAGTTCACTGAACTTCATTGGAACTCCCAATGTCTCTATTTTCAACCATTAAGCTCCATGCCCCTCCTTCAATGTTCGACCAATGCTCTTACATATACAATCACGAATACCTTCCAAAAGAGCTCTAGAATCCTTTAAGACTAACCTAAGAAAATAGCAACCTTGAGAAACTTCTTTATTTGTCGATAAGTAAACAAGAGAGCTAATAAAGAGATTAAATATGTAAAAGTAAAAACCTTTTTAAGTATAATTAGGAATGATATAACAAACTACCTAGCTGCAAGCCTATAACAAGGTGCCAACTCACATTTGTTCACAAGCCAAAATATTGATTGGTTAAAAAATTTCTAGCTAGTGACAAAATTAGTATATATATGTGACGATAAAATTCACTAGGACAAATTAAATTAATCACCAACATGGCGTGTTCCATCTCTTCAACTCCTTTGATCCCCTCAAAGCTTCACTTCTACATTGCTCTAATTGCTTTCATCTTCTTCTTACCATTAATCTTATGTATAGAGGCTAAGAGCGACTATGGATACTCTGCCATTGTCAGTTTTGGTGACTCTCTCACGGACACTGGAAACATATTCTCCATGTATGGTCGAGAGAGACTAATGCCTCTTCCATTGGGTCAAACCTATTTCCATCATCCCAGCGGTCGCGCCTCTGATGGAAGACTTGTTATCGATTTCATTGGTCTCTCTTACATCACCTCACATATAATTTTCTCTTTATATGTTATATAATTAAGCATATTGTATAAATTTGAAATTTGGTTTGCATGCATGAACTAATGCATTTGTATCATATATAGCACAAGAGCTAGAGCTGCCGCTTGTGCCACCATACTATCCAAGCAGAAATAGCTGTGAGGGCTGTGAACATGGTGTTAACTTTGCACTAGGGGGAGCTAGGGCACTCAACACTGACTTCTATAGGCGTATGGGCTATAATGATTCGCTTGAGTTGGACTCCTTGAGAGAAGAGCTTCAATGGTTCCATGAATTCTCACACTCGTGTTTGTTGACAAATTGTATGTTTCATGCTCCCTATTAGTTAACTTCCTTCTATTGTCCCTATAAAAGAATCAATGTTCAATTAAACCTATTTAACCATTTCATTATATATGTAAATTTGACAGATACTCATGTTAACATCTCAAGCAACACAACACTATTCCTACTTGGCGAGTTGGGGGTGAATGACTATAGTTACCTACACCTTCTATTAGGTGGCCAAAAAGATATAGATCTTCTACGACCTTATGTCCCCTTAGTTGTGGGTACAATTGGATCGGCAGTGAATGTATATACATTATTACTCCACCAATTTATATATTTATATATGATGTTAAATAAATATATTAATACTCCTTATATTTTATTCTTGCATAGGATTTAATCCAATATGGGGCAAGGACAATAATGGTTACAGGAATTTTTCCAATGGGATGTACGCCTTTATACAACACACACTTTTATCCCGAAGGTAGAGATGCAGTACCTACTCCTATAACTGACTTCAAAGCGGTGAATGATTTTGTGAGCCATCAAAATGTGCTTAAAGAAGAAAAGTCTTATGAGATCGACCCTATAACGGGTTGCAACAACAAGGTAAATGATTTTGTGAAACATCATAATTTCGTACTATTGCGAAATCTTCATGAGCTTCGCATTGCTCATCCTCAAGCCAAGATTTTGTTGGCTGATTACTACGAGCCTCTCATGGCTGTATAGAAAAATCCCAAACAATTTGGTGAGTTGAATTCTTATATGTATTACAAGTTAATGCTAAATAATAATCCCTTGCACCTAGTTCTATACATAGTTTTTCAATAAAGTCTTTAGTTTGGTTCTTTTATTAATTAAATTATTTGTGAGATGAATTCGTGTAGGTTTTAACTCAACTTTGGTTCAATGTTGTGGAGACGGTGGGCTATATCACTACAATTCCAAAGTCGATTGTGGTCAGGAAACAGCTAAACTGTGCAGCGATCCATCAAGCTATGTGAGTTGGGATGGATTGCACTTCACTGAGGCAGCTCATAGTATCATTGCTAACCATGTTTTAAAACAATTAATCTAGTTTTTATGTTATGTAAAGCTAGATGTAGATATTAGATGTTTTTAAAATTTATTATCCTTTATAGATAATTTGTTAACTTCTCATGTTGTGTAAATATGACATGGCTTGTAATTTTTTAGTTAGTTTGTTTATTCCTGTAAATTACACATTGTATTCTACTCATAATTTATTTGTGATTGCAAATGTTGTAAGCTTTTCGATAGGTGAATATGATGTAAAATGCTCTAAGTTGCAAATAAATTAGTACATTACCAATGAAATGCACGATTTTTATATATTTTAATCATATCAAGATTGGTAAAATAATTAGAAGTATAATTACCAGTAAACCTATTTATTAAATGGCCAACAAACTTTTATAAAATTCTAGATATCTCCAATAATAAATTTGAGGCTATCATATATTGTAATACAAAAAAATATCAGCTCAAGTCAAACTATAATAATATATTGGACTGGACTCGAACTAATGGGCCTGGTCAGATTAGACCCAGCAGTGTCCCACCATTCACTCTAAATCAAACCATGTAGTCCCACCCAGGGGCCTCCGCCCAAGCAATGCCTTTGAGCCAGACTGAAGCTAAGTTAGGCGGCTCCATACAGGGAACCCACCTGGTAAAACTTGGACACCTACGTCCCCCCTTAACACGAGGGACACACCATCATAAACACATCAACTCCATGATTGGCCTCGACCCATTCTGGGCAACAATCAAGCAAGATTACTGGGCAGCATGATCACCTCCACCTACAATATATATAAACGTAGCATACCCAGTTAACCCTAAGTTCCAATTTCCGTAACCTCCACCTCGGAGTCACCCTAATTTGGGCATCGGAGTGTCTTTTGCAGGTCCCCCCCTCCCTGCTGGTGTTGAACAAGACATGGAGATACACCACACAGGACCGGAACACCTCAACTCTTAGGCAGGAACATTGGTGGCAAACGTGCGGCCGAGAAAAGCTTTCCTCCCCCACAAATGGCTGGAATCCAGAGTCAAGCGACTGCCGCCGCATATCAATGGCGATGACCCGATGGCGGCGATCGACCGCAACCTGGTAACGCTGAAACAATGATGAGCGACACTTCGGTACCAACCCATCCCCCTCTTGAAGATCCCCGTAACCTGGTGACTTGGAAGTTGAAATCCGACAACTGATAGCCCAAGCCAAGACGCCAACCACGATTGCAACCCACAACCTGGAGATAACACCTAGCCAAGAAAAAGGAAGTCTGATCCTCCACGAAGCCACCAACTCTCCTCGCTCGGAGAAAAATAGAGACCTCATAATCTAGAAGGCCGAAGTTGTTCTCCCTTTTGACGCGAGGCCCTAAGGTGACCATATTATGACAACCCACCTTCTGCTGAGAAGCGAGTTGCCCAACACTCTGTCGCCATACACCGACACGGGCGACCCCACCCTATGCCTGACATCATTCCAGACCGTAATGCTCTATAATAGAGCAACCAACTCCGCACTCTGCCGAGCCTTGTTGTTCAAATGCCCACACTATAAGGGGGTGTGAAGAGTCTCACTCTCGACCTAAGGCACTTCCACACTAGGAAGTCTCCGCCTTCTTACCGAGAGCACTCTTCCACCTCAACCTAAGGGACAACTCAACTAATCCTAGCAAGCTACGTTTACACTGGTGGATTTAAACCTCAAACACCAAGGCTACCACCCAATTTCAAGACCTAACAATCCTAGGTCTTCACAAGCACAAATCCAAAGAAAACAATGTTGAAATAACAATTAAAATTACAATGAAAATAGCTTAAAGAGTAAAGCAAGATTAAATGCTCTTTTCCAAGCCTTCAAGTCTTCAACATGCCTGTAAATGAGCTTGAGTCGTAGCAGAGTTGAGGAGCAGTTGGCGCTTGAAGAAGAACGTTGACGGAAGAGCAGAGCGCGCTGCAATCGATCTCTTTGAAGGCTTAAATCACTTCTTAAAATGCTCAATTAAATCTGTAAGAAGAATTAAAGGAGTTAGATGAGCGATATTTATAACCTCTCAAAGAAACGACATCTCAACAGGCAGAAAACGGGCGAAAAACTAGCTGTTATCGCCGTTAGGTCGCTTGTCGATCGATCATCGGTCGACCGACTGATCGACCACTTGAGCGACCACTGGCTAAATGTCACTGTGCGATCGACTGACAGGTTGGCCGCCAAACGCGATTCCTGTTATCTGTGATTCGATCGACCGATCGATTGACCGACACACCAACTGCCAGTTTTTGGCTTTTGTCGGTCGACTGCCCGGTCGACCGAAGTGGCCTTTTGCCACTTTTTAACACCATTCGGTTGACCGACCGGTCGACCGAAGTGGCCTTCTGCCACTTTTTAACACCATCCGATCGACCGATCGGTCGACCATAACTAGACTGAGCAGTTTGGTTTGCTTTGTTTCTCTGCTCGTTTGGGTTCCGTTTTCGCTAAGCCTACTTATATAACATTTATTAACTTTAAAACATATATGTTATATTAGAATTACCCCCCATTTGGATTGAATAAAAATATATAAAAAATCAAAATCCTTAAGAATCAAAATCTAGTTTTTGGGGTCTAGTACAAATTTTCCGAAAACGAAAACTTCCTAACTTTTCGAGTCATGTATAGGTAGGCTAAAGGCTTCAAAAAAATCTCTAAAAATACCTCGTTATCTAGTTTTAACCCAAGGAACAATTACTGCCATTTTTTATGTCAAGAAACTATCTAGGTCATATAGCCCTCCAAGGAGCTCCCTAGGTTATTTCAGGACGATCTCTGAGTTTTCATGATTTGGGATTCGGGAATGGTTTTCGGGTTCTTATGCATCATAAAGAGGATTTACAATATAAATTAGATACCGTAAACATAAACTCTACTTTTCGAAGAATCCCGAGTGTCGACGAGCGTCCTCGCCGATTTCTTTGATTTTTTCGATCGGGGATGTTGTGCGCTAACCGATATGGAACCTGAAAGTATTTCTCAATGAAACATTAGTTCCATATTTGTTATCATCAAAACCAAGATTAAGACCAAGGTTGAAAATCTTAAGCCAACACGGGCAACCTCCTACTCCACTACCTTGTCTCCACACCAAGGATTTCTAACCAACTCCTTTATAGATAATGTGTTTTTCTTTGAATACAACCGATGACTCGCTTCTCAACCCTTTGAGAATGCCTCAAACCTATTCACCTAGGCAAAACACAAGTCTACAAAGGAAACCCTAAGGTGTTTAACCTAGCACACCTAGCAATCTAACAATAAGAATCAAGTTTAATAACAAGTAAAACAACAACAAAAGGAGCTAAAAATTAAAACTACACAAATGCATTAGTTTTATGTTTGTTATCATCAAAATAGAGACTGAAGCCTAGGGGTAACCCTTGGGCCAACAATCTCCCCCTTTTTGATGATGACAAACAAAACTTTGAAATTTATCAATTTTAAGTATACATTTGTGAGTTCTTTGGTAAGCCAAATAGAATACTAACATGGAATACATATGCTCCCCCTACCAATATGCATATCAAACTTATAACTCCCCATATCGATATGCATCATTAAAGCAAATGTTACCAAGTCTTTTCTCCCCCTTTTGACATCAATCAAAAAGGGCAAGAACCAAGGTACTATCCATGAGTTTCATCAAGAAAATCAAGAAAAACCACGTATCAATGACCACTATAGTCCTTCCTACCAACGTAAGCCTATAAAAGGCAAGCATCGATAAGTCGCGAAGCCCCACTACAAGGCATTACATAAGCTGAGTCAACTCATGGTTCAGAGAGAGCTTACGAGCTCAGGTAAGTAAGAATATGTATATGAAAATTTTGTTTGCAGATAAATTTATTTAATTTCATGATGTGTGCATGATTGTTTAATTATGTTGCATGTGCATTGTGTTTATATTTATTTATGGGATTAATTTTAGAGTAATTAAGTTAGTGTAAGTTAGCGGGTCCGGGTTCAGCTTGAGGTGGATGCGAGTTGGATAAAGGGTTTAGAAGGGTTAGGGTTGATGAGGGAGTATAAAACCCCCTCCCCTTGGCTTGTGGCTCCCTATTTGGAGCCACACAAGCCAATTGAAGAGAGGAGTAGCCGCTAGCTGCCCAGCCCCACCGCTAGCCGCCCTCTCTCCTCTTCTTCTTCCTTGGAGCTGCCGCCCTTGAGCCAGCCGCCGAGCCCCTCTCCTTCGCCTCTCTTCTTCTCTCTCTTTTCCCCTCTCCTTCGATCCAAGCCGACGGCTTGGGTGGAGCCGACGCCCCTTGTTGAGCCAAGCCACCCCTTGAGGCTGGATTCGGAGGCCGCCGTTTTAGAGTTACTCGTATTCCTTCTTCCTAGATCAAGGTGAGTGGTTTTACCCTCCTTCTTTCGGGATTTCTTCGAGTTTCTTGAAGTCGTTCTTTGAGGCTTGATGTTCTTGATTTGTTTCCGACGATTCCTCAAATTCTCGATGTTCTTTTTGTGTGTCGTGTTTGAGGAGGCCCTAAACCCTCCCCTATGGGGTTCGTCAGCCCTAGGACGGTGCTAGGGATGCTCGGCCAAGGGTGGAGCAAGGGTGCCCTCAAGGCAGCCCTAGGAAGAGGGAAGCCCTCGTTGGTAGACTTCCTTAGGGGAAGGATGGAACCCCACTTTTCCTACTCAGGTCTCGCATGTAACACGACAAACCCTAATAAGTCCTTGGGTAGATAACTCTTTACCGATCACATCACTATGTGACTTCCATATGTTTTTGCCTCTAGGGCAACCAAGGCCTTGTGTGTGCACAACAAACCAAGGAGCCCTAGTTGAGTCGGACCCATCGTTCGTATGCTCTAGCGAGAAAACAACCACCCTTGAGTTTAGCTCAATAAGGTAAGTCATGATCAAGCTGGTAGCAGAGACACAAGAGGGATATGTGTCATATGAGGTGCAATGTATCTATTAGCACAAAAGGCCTTGTGTGTGCACAACAAACCCGTTGTGACAATAGACACACTTGTCCCTCATAACGATGGAAGGCGTGACCGATATTCCTAATATCTTAGCCATTCGGACTCAATATTATTGGAGGGTTTCTTCATGCGATTATAATTATCTAAGCTATCAACAATTGAAGCAAAAGAAATAAATAAAAGCATAAAGTAAATAAGGATGGTTGTGGATGTTCTAAGGGTTCCACCCGATCCACCGGGTGAACCAAGGCCATCATCCTTGGGTTTTTAAGGAGCTCCGTCTCGCCAAGGGACTGCCCAAAACCATCTTGTAGGTTGCCGGTTCCGTCAGTGCCTTCCTGGGGTTCTAGTTGCTATCAACATGGCGCCGAACACCTCCTCTCCGCGCGCGCACCAAAACAGTGCAGCAAGTGTGCTCATCGTGAATCTGCCCCTAAACTTCTAATTTCACAAAACTAAAAGAATGAGACCCCAAACAGCCCTTGGGGAGAGGTTTAAGGAGTTGGAGAAGTGAATTATAATCAGAATTCTCAAGAGGAAGTCAGGGATACCCAGGCCCTATTTAAAAATTACAATGCTGAAATTTCATAAATGTACAAGCAATCATCACAACCACGTTTTACACAAAGTCACATGCACATAGGACTCATCCATAATCATCCTTTCATGCATCACATCATATATGAAAGATAGGAAAAAATAGAATCCGATCACGTTTCCACCCAAAACGGTCCAAATAACACATGCTGAATTTTTTCGGTTCTTGGGGCTGTTCAACCATGAACCCACAGGATTTTTGAGTTTAAATTATGTCTAAAATCGATATGGATAGTAGGCTTCCACATCAATTCATCATATGAACCTTGGAGGCAAGAAAATGACTCAAAAACCCTCGAAAACCAAAATCGGGCAGCATGACGTTTAGGGAGCGAACGGTTCGTAAACGTGAACAAAACGCGAAATAACAATTTCAAAATTTTGCTGTAGGTGGCTTTGATACCACTGTTGGGATGCGAATAAGAAACGCAACGTAAATAGCGATTTAAAAAATTCAAAACATCCCAAAATAGCGATCTACTTTAGCAACAATTAAGGAATTCAACCTACGAGTAGAAGGGGGAAGGTATACCTTATACCGCGGTTGGATAGGGTGCTCTTGTTCCCTTATCAAGATGCACACATGCACGTCCTTCAATGATAGTCCACATCAGATGCCTCATAACAAAGGGGCAGCGAACAACCGGACTCGTCGTGGCTCAACGGAGATGCTTTCTCAAACCCTAAAACCTCAAGAGCTAGGTCGGCCCTTCCACCAAGAATGAGGCTCCAAAACGAGAGAAAGAGGAGATGAGAAAACAACGGAACGAGGAGGTAGATCAAAGAATACCTCATTTTCCTTGTTTGGAATCCTCCAAGTGGATGAAGTAGGCAGCACACTCAAGTAGAAGACACCTCCAATTTGGCTTCATAAAAGATCAGGAAGGAGGAAGTAGATGGACGGCCACCAATGGAGAGGAGGAGGAAGAACTAATTCACCACCCTCTCCCATGTGGTGTTCGGCCACAATTTGTAGAGAGTGGGCCGGCTACAAAGGTAGACCCGACCCCCTAAAAACTCTCTCTTCGGAATTCAATATTCTGGAGTTTGCCTCCAAAAATAGTTTATATTTTAATGGCTTTATAATTAATTCGAAATTAATTAAATCCAATAAAATATAAACTTTAATTTATCTCCATAAATTAAGAGCTTATAAACAAGAATGATAATGATCATAATAAACAAATTCTCTAAACAATAGGAAAGAGGCTTATCTAAATAATTCAATTTCTTATTAATTAATAGAATTATGATTTATCCTAATAAATCATATATCTTTTAATTTTATGATTTATCTTCATAAATCAAATTCTTATTAATTAGGATTTATCCCAATAAATTAATTCCCAATTAATCGGTTAGGCTTATGGTTAGAAACAAATTTTCCCACCATGTATATTTGATTCAAAATCAAATTATATTTAATTCATAATTAAATATATTCCCGGTCAAGTAGTTTAATTAAATATTTAATTCATAATTAAATTTAATCAACTACATGTCTGTAAACGACATACATGTCATGTATCAATCCCTACAATTTAGGGATGCCCTGCAAATTTGGGTTATCGAGGAACTCCTTACTCGCACATTCATTCCTATAGGAAACAACTTTCCTATCATGTTTGTAAACGACATACGTGATCAAGTTGCAGCATGTCCATGGCAGTAGACATATATGGCCGCATTTAGACTTTATCTCATAAGGTCCGTTACGAGGTTAGTCTGTTGTGTGCGACCAATTGGGCCCCACACTAAGCCAACAGTGAGTTGTGCATAATGGAGAGTCGGATCTGATAGAATGACTTTTATTCGAATCTTACGAGCCACCACTAAACCCATTTAGTGTGGTCGTGATAAACTCTACTCACAAGTCTAGATTGACGTCTTGCAACGTGTCATGACTACTCGGATAGTGTAAGGTTCAATCTACAGGGATCGAACGCCCTTCAGAGATTAGTTTCTCTGCAACTAAGTCCCTCAGTTACAATATCCTGAATACGTCTAGGGTATGGAAAAAGTGTCAAACTCTAATACTGATTCAAATGTATTCTATCGGCCAGGTCATCGTCTCAATAATGACATCTCAGAAAACCTTTTTTCGACATTCATATATACTTTGGCCAGATATTCCACAGCCGACACTTGCAGGGACACATAGGACATTATCTCCTCTTACTAGAAGTAACTAATTCCATATTTGTTGCTCACATCACTCCATGGGTGCTTTCCCATGCCCAAAGGTATCCGACACATGTCACTCATGGCCACGTAAGGATAAGTCCAAATCAATGGGTCGACACTCACAAGGTAAGAATGACAACCTTAGGTCCATGGACAGCTTGCACCTACTATCACCTGAGGAACATCCTATCGACACTCATGTAAGGATTCCATTATGTGTTTTCCTCGTATAGGTCCATTCAGTGAACTCATTCCGTAATGAGCACCTGCACTTGTACATTAAATGACGGCTTATAGGTAACTATGAGATCTGCTACTCCTTATCGTATAAGGCATGTACCAAGTGCAACAGTCTATCCGAAATCAAAAATCCTCTAATTGGTGATCCAACAATTGGGAACATTTAGAATAGGGGCATCTAGATTCCTAAGTCTCACTGGCATGATCTCATCATAGCCTTGGAATCAATTGCCCGAGTTCATGGGGTTCATCACAATCTAATATATATAAAATATAGATGCAACATATGATTAAAAGTTGCCTCAAATTATTCATTAACCAAAAATAATTCCCTACACATCAACATGTGATTGGCTCAAGGGCACTATTTCATTCAATAACTTGAGAGATTCTTCCTAACTAACAATAAGGTCTCTTAGTGAACTTCTGTAAATGATAGTTGAATAGGAAGTTGCAACTGCTATAACAACTACCTTAAGTAGCAAAGTAAGAACCAAAATAAAACATATGCAAACACAAGTATTTATTTACACAGTTCAGTAACCAAACATGTCACGTAATCTGCGCGGCACTCACCAGACTGTCACTCCATAGTTGAAGCTGCCATCATCTGCAGAAAGCCATTTACAAAAGGAGCAGTTGAAATTGTCCTAACACAATTGAGACTGTCAATATATAAATAGAGCTTCTCACTTATTGAGACTGTGAAAAAACTAAGAAATAACCAAAAAGCTTCTTTTGCCAAATATAGCCAACATACAAAAAGCCAAACACTAACATTCTCTCCCTTTGGTTTATTTGAAAAAAAGCCAAACAGATTAGATCACAAAAAAAATAGATGACAGAAGAAAGTTTCAACTGAAATATAATAACTATTAAAAAGATAATTCAATAGTTAACAGAAAGTATCCATTAGTCATGGTCATTTGTTTAGACCACAAAAAAAACCACATAGTCAACCATAGTCGCATTATCACAGAGAAAAAAATATTACACCCAGCAGATCATCCAAAGTATCAAATATACAATAGTTTCGGAACCAGAGTCTCAAGTATCATAACCAGAATAGTAAAAAGTATCATCACCACATAAAAGTATCACAACCACAGTCAAAGAGCAATTAAAACTATAGAGTTGTAACTGCTTGTTCTCCCACTTTTTGGCACAATAAGCCAAAAGAGTAAATCAAGATAGTGTAAACTTCAGTCAGAACATTCAGATGAATAGTGAAACTTCCAAAAAAAGGGGAGGCGGGTCTTGCAGAAGTTGGAGTAAAGTACTCTATAACTTTCTTCTCAATTGTGATTACATGCTATTGAAACTTGGTCATAGTCTCTCTTGTAGAAAATAGCTCATCCAAAATCTCTTTCTCAATAGTAGATGTGGTGGCGGAAGCAGTTCCAGGTGCAGTCTTCACTTTAGACCTTGGACTTAGCATATTTCTAATTTATTTGGATAAATCCTAATTAATAGGAATTTTATTTATGGAGATAAATAATAAATTTAATAGATATATAATTTATGAGGATAAATCATAAATCTATTAATTAATTGGAATTAAAATTATTTAGATAAACCTCTTTCCTATTGTTTAGGGGATTGGTCTATTTAGATAATTATCATTCATGTTAATGCTCTTAATTTATGGTGATAAATTAAAGTTTATATTTATTTGGATTTAATTAATTTCGAATTAATTATAAATTCATTAAATATAAATCATTGAGTTGGAGGCAAACCCCGAAATTTTGAATTCCAATGAGAGATATTTTAGGTAGGCGGATCTAATCTTGTAGCCGCCCAAGCCCTCTATAAATAGGTGGCCTAACCTCCTTCTAGTGGGTTAAGCAAATTGGTTATTCATCTTTGAGAAGATTAAGGTTTGGATTCTTGAGAGGCTTCTTGAAGAGAAAGGATCCCATGAACTCATCTTCATCTCCATGGGTGGCCGGCCATCAAGATCCTCCATTCTCGGTTTTGCGAAGCCAAATCGAAGGTATTTTCTTCTTGGGTGTGCTGCCAACTTCACCTTCTTGGAGGAGTCCCTGAAGGACAAGGAGGTAATCCTTCATCTACCTTCTCGTTCCGTTGTTTTCTCATCCCATTTTCCTTCCTTTTGGTGCTCGGTTCTTGGTGGAAGGGTTGGCTTCACCTTTGTGCATTTCGGGGTTGAGATTGCCTGTCCGTTGAGCCACAACGAGTCCCGGTGTTCGATGCCCCTTTGTTGCGAGGAACTTGGTGTGGACTTTTCTTGGAGGACGTGCACATTTGAGTGTTGAAACAGGAAAAGGAGCAACCATACCTAGGGGTGGCAAAAATGGGCACGGCATGATAACTGTGGGCCGGGCCAGAAAATTTGGCCTGATAAGCTTTTTGGGCCAGGCCGGGCTGACACGATAACATTGAGGGCTGACGCGGGCTGACTCTCATCGGGTCGGCCCGGCCCGTTTGGCTCGCTAAGTATTAAAAAAATTAATTTCAAGTCTAGTTTAGTGCTTGTTTAGTATTTTAAAATTGAAGGTGAAGTTAATCCATGGAGCTTTTCATGTGAAATGTCAAATTTGGTGCTTATTTAGTCTCTCAAATATTTAAAATTATTTTTTTACAAGTTTTTACCAAATTTTTAGTTGATAAATGGGCTCGCGGGTCGGGCCGAGCCAGGAATTTCCGACCCACGGAGTTAGCGGGCCGACCTATTTTGCTACTTCTAGCCATACCATCCGCGATATAAGGAATATGTTCTCCTTCTACTATAGATTGAATTCTTTGAAGATTACTAAAGTAGCTCATTATTTTTGGGATAGTTTGAATTTTTTAAATTGCTATTTCTGCTACGATTTTTATTCCCATCCCAACAGCGATATCAGAGCCACCTTTAGCAATTTTTTCAGAATTAGTATTGCGCGTTATTCTTGAGTTTACGAAGCATTCGCTCCCTAAATGTCATGCTGCAGAGTTTTTATTTTCGGGGGTTCTTGAGTCATTCTCCTGGCTCCATGGTTCATGCGATGAATCAGGGTGGTAGCCTACTGTCCAAACTTGTCTTGGACAGATTTTAAACTCAAGAGCCCCATGGGTTCATGGTAGAACAACCCCATAAACCGAAATTTTCAACCTGTGTTGTTTGGACTTGGGTGGAAACGTAGCCCGATTAGCGTGTTTTTGAATTCTATCTTTTCCTTTCCTTTTCTTAATTGTTAATATGCATGAAAGGATGATTATGGATGAGCCCTATGTGCATGTGACTGTGTGTAAAACGTGGTTGTGTTGATTGCTTGTAAATTTATGAAATTTCAGCATTATAACTTTTAAATAGGGCATGCGTACCCCTACTTTCCTCTTGAGAATTCTGATTGTATTCTTCTTGTCCCTCTCCTTAAACCTTTCCCCAAGGGTTGTTTTGGGTCTTCTTCTTTTAGTTTTGTAAAATTCGCGATGAGCAGGCTTGCTGCCCCGTTTTGGTGCGCGCACGGAGAGGAGGTGTCTGGCGCCATGTTGATGACGACTAGAACCCCAGGAAGGCAATGATGGAATCAGCAACCTACGAGATGGTTTTGGGCAGCCCCTTGGCGTGACGGAGCTCCTTAAAAATACTAGATGATGGCCTCGGTTCTCCCGGTGGCTCGAGTGCAACCCTTAGAACATCCATAATCATCCTTATTTACTTTATGCTTTTATTTATTGCTTTTGCTTCAATTGTTGATAGCTTAGATAATTATAATTTCATGAAGAAACTCTCAAATAATATTGAGTCCGAATGGCTAAGATGTTAAGAATATCGGTCACGCCTTCCATCGTTATGTGATACAAGTGTGTCTATTGTCACAATGGATTATTTTGCAAACACAAGGTCTTTTGTGCTATTAGACATGTTGCACCTCATATGACACATATCCCTCTTGTGTCTCTGCTACCAGCTTGATCATGACTTACCTTGTCGAGCTACACTGAAGGGTGGTTGTTTTCTTGCTAGGGCATACGAACAATGGGTCCGACTCAACTAGGGCTCCTTGGTTTGTTGTGAAAACACAAGACCCTGCTAACCCTAGAGGCAAAACTTGATGGAAGTCACATAACGATGTGATCGGTAAAGAGCTACCTACCCATGGACCTATTAGAGTTTGTCGTGTTAAATGCGAGACCCGAGTAGGAGAAGTGAGGTTCCATCTTCCCCTAAGGAGGTCTACCAACGAGGTCTTCCAGCTTCCCGCTTCCCAACAAAAATTAGTGGGAGCGATGATTAATCTATAGACCTTAATGATCATTCATGTAACATATCTACTCATTTATGTCTTTTCATTTCATTGTAGCATATTTAACATGTCATCTTCACCATCGTTGTGTTGCATTCATGATGCTAATAAATTAACTGAACAAAATTACATTGATTAGTTGCGAAACCTGAGGATTGTCTTCACCCATGAGAGACTTTCCTATATTCTTGATAACAGGCCACCGGATACCCTCTCCCAAATGGCTACCGAGGAAGTGAGAGCCACTTACAAGAAGTGGCAAGATGATAGCACTACTGTTCAGTGCATTATGCTCGCCTCTATGTCCGATGTGTTGCAGCGACAACATGAAAAGATGGATGCTAGGGCCATCCTCTCTCACCTTAAGGAGTTGTATGGTGAAGAGAGCCGGACTGCTAGGTTTGAGCTATCAAATCAACTCATCCAGGCCAAGATGATGGGAGGGACCCCTGTTGAGACCCATGTCCTCTAACTAATTGATTTGATTTAGAGGTTAGAGAAATTAGGCATAATCATTGCTAAGGGGCTAGGTCAGGACTTTGCACTCCAATCCCTCTCAGATTGGTTTTCACAGTTTGATGATAACTTCCACATAAACAAGGAAGTCGACTCGCTTCCTGAAGACTACTGAGTCCCACCTTATGAAGGATAAGGACACAATCTCATTATTGGGAGATGCCTTTGAGGCAAAGTTACACTATGTTAAGAACATAGTGAAAAACAAAGCTGTGAAACCTTTGATTAATATCAAGAAGAAAAGGAAAGTTGTTCCCAATTGCACCTACTACCATTATGGTAAATATGGCTACTGGAAGCGCAACTGCAAGTACATTATAAGGAAAGTTGTTCCCAACTTCAAGCGCACCTACTACCAATGGCACCTACTACCATTTGTAGTGATGAAATTGAAGATGGTTTTTAAAACTGTTGCTTCAGGTGCGTACATTATTAGAATACTTCGTCAGTATCTCTACCGAGTATTTCAAACCAATCTTCATCTGCAAGATGTTGAGGGATAAAATAAAAAGTAGAAGACTAGACAAAAGGCAACTACGACTTTCGGGTAGGCAATGGCGCAAGAGTTGGAGCCTCGAGTTAGCGTGGGCTGGCGAAAAATTTCGGGATTGATTTCGGGTAAGCAATCGACATGGAAAAAATTATAAAAAAATTTATTTATAAGTTCTCTGTAATTTAGCATGCTAGGATGATAGAGGGTCTCGAGTCGAGTCTAGCGGTTCAATCGGAACTCGAATCGGAGTTAGAACGAGTGATACACATTTTATAAGTCGAATCTCTTAAGGGGCGACCCGCCACCCAAGGCAATAGGAGAGAGGGAGAGGGGTGACACCGAGTAGGGAGGGAGCCAATTGGAAGTCAGAATCTGCAAGTTCGTTGGCTTTGATCATAGGAAGGTCTCTAGGTTCTTCTTCCTCTCCGTTTCATCCAAAAAGGTGAGTGGAAATTGCCATCTTTCCCCCATCTCCTTCATCTTTCTGTCGCCCCTTTGATGGGGGTTTTCTCAGATTTTTGTATTGATTTTCTAGGATTGGATTCTTGCAATAGGTTAATGAATTATTGCTTTGTCGTCGTGAATCGTTGGTTCAGATTTTGGGGCATTGCCGCATGCTTCGTGGTGAAACTAGAGGAGCCGCCGCCCCCTTCTTCCTTGATCTCGAGACATTGTTAGCCTAAGGTTTTCAACATTGGTCTTAATCTCGATTTTGATGATAACAAAAATGGAACTAATGATTTCAGGGAGAGTTATTTTTAGGTTCCATATTAGTTAGCACACGATGTCCTCGATAGAAACAATCGAAGAAATCAGAGAAATCGGCGAGAACACTCGTCGGCGCTCGGATTCTTCTGGAAGATAGAGTTTAGGTTTAGGGTGTCTAGAATGTGTTGTAAATCCTCGTGATGATGCAAATAAACCCAAAAACCAAACCCGAACACAAGAAACATGAAAATCCGAAAAATTAGAAAATGCCCTAAAATTCACTAAGCCTAGGAAACTCCTTGGAGGGCTATATGACCTAGACATTTTCTTGGCACCAAAAATCCCGGTACTTGTTCCTTAGGTAAAAACTAGATAATGAGATATTTTTAAAGACTTTTTGGAAGCCTTTAGCCTACCCATATTTGACCTGAAATATTATAATTTTTTTTTTTTTCGAAAATTTGTACCAGACTCCAAAAGTTAGATTTTGATTCTTAAGGATTTTTGTTTTTTAGATATTTTTATTGAATCCAAATGGGGGGTAATCGTTATATACAATTTATATTTTAAAGTTATTAATAGGACTTATCGAAGATGGAACCTAGAAACGAACAAACAAGCAGAAAAAATAACAAAATTGTCTTGATTTTTCTAGTTGCGGTCGACTGAATGATGCCTAGAATGGGCAAAATGCCTTCGGTTGCTCGGTTGGTTGACCGATGATCGACCGACAAGCGACCGGGCATCTCCAATGGGCAGAGAAACTCCCGTTGACAAGCCTTGGTGTTTGGGGGTTATAAATGCACATCCCAAACTCATTCCTTTGTAGTTGTTGGTGCTTCTAAGCCTCAAAGAGTCACTCCTTGCATCTCTACAAGCTTTCATTGAGTCATCCTTTCAAGAACCCTAGTTTTGATCTCCACTCCTTGATTTTGCCTTCAAGCTTCACCGATTCATCATCTTGGGGCATCAAGAGGACTAGGGAGTTTCTTTTGGAGCTAAGTATTTGTTGTTTGATTTATTAATCCATTAGCTGTTGTATTTTGGATTTATTTCATTGTATTTGAACCTATGTAAACTTAGGTTGCTAGGTTTGATTGAGTTCGTAGTTGTTTTGGTGTTAAAACTTAAATCCATCATTGAGTTGGTGTTACTAGGATGAGAGAGAGAGAGAGAGAGAGAGAGAGAGAGAATAGCTTATAGCATGATTCCTCTCTTGTGAACCAAAATATCTATATCTCTATATTTCTATTCCTACCCCTGGGATATATATATCCCAATTCAGAATTAAATCTCAATATATCCATGTTTTTTAAAAATTTGATGCACAACATAAATGACATATATTCCTCAGATTCAACTAAACAAACATGCACTTAGAGCTAAAACATGAATTGAAGTCAAGTTTTTTTAAAAAAGAAATTTAGGTACGTATACTTTATTTTAAGATCATTATTATATAATTCTTTTTGCTCCTATAATTCAATAATACATAATATTAGCTTATATTGATATCTTATTTTAAAGTTTACATTCAACAAGAAAGGAAATTTATTTACCTCCATTGTTTTCCAACCTAGCTATGGAATTTGCAAAGCTTCTAAATTAAGGAAATTAGCCGGGTTACTTATTGTTTAGTTATATTACATTCCACAAATTCAACTTTTTAATATTAAAATTGACTAATTAGATAGAAATATAGCATCATTATCCATCATATAAAAAATAAAACATTTCATTTTATTTATTAATAATTTCTAAATACGAAAAGGTGATAACTAAGTAAGAGTCTAATTTCAAAAATAGAAGAGGTGAAAGTATAATAAGGATAAATAGTGGGACGGGAATATAATTTACCCTAGTATATAATTACTATAATTACAAAACTGCTAGACCCAACTGATTAATTACTGTTTATTCTGGTAAGTTAATCCGTTAAGGTGAGTAAGATGAAACCATCTAGAGAGAGCATTTAAATTGGAATTTTGATATTCATGATGGATTAATTATGCAATTTATCTTCGTAGACATTATTATCAAACTCGCGAGTTAACTTGTAAACTCATCCGAGTTTACAATCCCAAGGTTCAAAATCGAGCTCACTCGCACCCAAACTTATTTTTGGGTGAACTCGAATGAACTCGGTCAAACTCGGTCAAAATTGCGAGTTCATGACCGAGTTCACGAGTCCATTGTTGCAGCCAAATCAAGCTTGGCTTCAACCGAAGACAGCCCAAATCACATAGTCAAATCATTCAAATAGCATGGTCAAACATTTTTATTTCCTTATTTCCTCTGATGGTCAAACAACCCAACTCAAATCACAAGTCCCCTGTTGCCCTATCCTTCTCGACATCATCTCTTCCCATTTCTCATAGTCACCGACGGCTCCCCTTAGACCACCATCTCCAGCTTCTCGTGGCCTTCTCCTCTTCACATACGTCTTATCGAGTCTCGAGTCTCGACCGCCTTCTTCTCTAGCTGCAGTCATCGGCGGCTGCAGCTCCCCTGGTTAGAGCTTCCACCCTTCTTCTCAACCGCCTGCAGCCCTACACCTCTGACTGCCTCCGAGTCTCCGACCGCCAGCTTCGCCTTGCTCCACCAGTGAAGAGAAGAAGTTGTTCCAACTGTGACTGGTACACTGTCGCGTCTCGCATTCACCAGCAGCCAGCTTCTTCTCCTCTAGTGAAGAGAAAGGTGCTTCCCGTAAGTTTATTTAGAAAATATATGTTCATGTGTTAGTGTTACAAACTTACAATAGTATGGACTATGCAATTCTCCGTCAGCGAAGAGAAAGGCAGCCAACTCATGTTTGAATCGATGAAATGATGAATAGCTATGTATGTTCTGTGTTACAGTAGTATGCAATTGGTATATCTTTTGAGTTTTGATCATTTGATGTGCAACTGAAATTTATTGTAATTGGATTGCATTTTTCTTCTTCATGTATCAAATTGTTTTACGGTATTAGTATATAAACTTTGATATAAATTATAATCAAACTTGGATGCAAGAAAAATGCAAGTTTTCTTCTTCATTTGATGTGAAGCAATTTTTTTTTCTTCATGTATTGAATTGTTGATGAGTAACAATCAAATAGTTTTTTTTCCAAACCATGCTCGAGGAGATTGTTTCAAGCCATATAGTGACTTCTTCAGTCGACATACTAGACCAAACTCCCCCTGAGCAACAAACCTTGGTGGTTGCTCCATATAAGCTTCCTCATCCAGATCACCATATAAAAATGCATTATTAATGTCAAGTTGATGTAGTGGCCACCCACGAATCACCGCTAGAGTGAAAAACAAGCGGATAGATGTTATCTTGGCCATCGGGGAGAAGGTATCCAAATAATCAATGCCATAAGTCTGAGTAGAGCCTTTCGCAACCAGACGAGCCTTAAGGCGATCAACAGATCCATCTGGAAATGTCTTAACTGTGTAGACCCACTTGCAACCCACAGTAGATTTTCCAAATGGAAGAGAAACCACTTCCCAAGTGTCATTAGAATGGAGAGCATACATTTCATCCATCATAGCCTGCCACCACCCAAGTGGACTGGCTTGTGAAGAAGGGAGTGGTCTCAAAAAATGTCACATCTGCAGAGATAAAGGAGCGTCGGAGGGCAGGAGAGTAACACCGGTACCCGCGCTGAAGGCGAGAGTACCCAAGAAAAACACATTTGATAGCTCGAGGAGCGAGCTTATCCCAGCCAGGAGATAAATCATGAACAAAACATGTGCAACCAAATACACGAGGTGGAAGACGATATATATCATCTTGTGGAAAGAGAATAAAAAAGGGAATACGATTTTGAAGGACAGAAGAAGGCATTCGATTAATGAGATAACAAGCAGTAAGGATTGCGTCATCCCAAAATTTAAGTGGAACAATCATATGGATGCGAAGAGTACGAGCAATTTTGACTAAGTGTCTATTCTTTCGTTCAGCAACTCCATTATGTTGAGGAGTATGGGGACACGAGGATTGATGAAGAATCACGTGAAGAGTCAAGAATGACTGAAAGGTGCTTGAGAAGTATTCTTTAGCATTATCACTTCTCAGCACCTAGATAGAAGTGCCAAACTGATTTTTAATTTCAACAAGAAATGAAGAGAATATTGCAAATAACTCAGAGCGTTCTTTCAATAAGAAAAGCCATGTCATTCTTGAATAATCATCAATAAAGGTAACAAAATATTTATATCCAAGTTTGGATGTGACACGACTAGGACCCCAAATATCAGAATGAACCAAAGCAAAAGGTGCACAAGCATGTTGACTGACACTACTGGGAAACGACGACCTAGAGTGTTTTCCCAGTTGACAAGACTGACATTCAAGACTTTTAAGAGTAGGTAAAGAAGGAACCATCTTCTGAAGTGTTTGGAGATGTGGATGTCCCAACTGACTATGAAGTAGGAGTGGAGAAGACTCGGCCACTAAAGCAGTAGGTGTCGCATCGAGCTGATACAAGCCGCGAGATTCATGCCCGGTGCCAATCACCCTTCGAGTCCTCGGATCCTGAAGAGAGACAGAATTAGCTGTGAATGTGATAGAGCAATTCAACATTTTAGTGAGCTTACTCACAGATAACAAGTTAAGAGGGAATTCTGGAATATAAAACACTGAGGATAAGCACAAAGATTATTAACAGGAATAGTGTCGATACCCTTTACTGAGAGCCATCAGCAAGGGTAACAGTGATGGGGTGTGGTGGTGGATGAAGGGAAGAGAAGGACGATACTATACCAGACATATGGTCAGATGCACCAGAGTCCAAGATCCAAGGATGAGAATCAGAGGTATGCGTCAAGCATGTGGTAGACACCCCTCCAAGTGCAGGAGATGGTGCTAGTTGAGAAGTGGAAGACTGAGCTGACTGAAGCTGAAGAAAGCGAGCAAAGTCCACGGCAGAGATACTGATATTAGGCATGTTGCCCATCAGAGACGGAGTGTCCAATAGTCCACCCTGAGCAGATAAACCTGACTGAGCAACATGAGTCGTATGGGCAGGATGACCGGGGGGATACCCATGTAAGTTGTAGCAAACATCTTTGTTATGTCCGAGTTTTCCACAAAAGGAGCACTGAGGGCGTCCACATCCTCCACCTCGACTACCAACCCATCCGCCACTGCGACCTCCTCTAAATGTAGGGTAGGATCTACTGCGAGGGCAGAATGATCAAGAGGGTGCTCTGGTGAAGGAAGGAATGCGGTAGAAGCATGTATCATCCTCGTGTAGGTGTCCGTCAAGGAGGGAAGTGATGTGCCACCCAAAATCTGAGTCCGAACAGGCTCTAACTCAGATCGAACTGTATGAAGGAACATGACTGCAAACAACTGATCAACTCGATTATGCATCTCTGGAGTAGATAGCAGGAGAAGGTCTTTGAAAATTGCAGCTATGGCTTGAAACTTTCCAATGTGTGTTGTGATATCCGTATCCGCTTAGCGAAGTTGAAACAGATCGCCAACAGTATCATAAGCACGAGAGATGTCACTAGTATATAAATGATGTGCTTGTTCCCAAGTCTCAACACATAAAATAACATCTGAAAATACTCATCGAGGAAGGATCAATGGACTGCCATAACAGTGCTAAAAGTTGGGCATCAAATTTTTCCCACAGAGCTCTCTTATCCTCGGGGATAGATGCGGCAATAGTGGTAAGAAGATCTCCTTGTCCTTGCCCCATAAACCATATTTTAACCGTTGCTGCCCAAGAGTTATAATTTCTTCCATTGAGTTTTTCATTAGTAATGATCATCGGACCAGAAAGTGACGCAAATGGTGGGAAAACGGATGGTGTAATAGACATAATGACTTATGGAGGATTTATTGCTGCTGAAATTAAATGCAGAAGATAATAGGAAGGGTAAACCTGTAAACTAGTAGAGACAACCAGCAGCTAACAAACAAGTTGATTGTTGAGGGCTGATCACGTGGTGAACAGGGATGCTCAGGAGGGCTGATCACGAGGTGAACAGGGCTGCTCAGGAGGGCTGATCATGTGATGAACAGCTAATGTGTTGACCACCAGCTAACAAAGAAGGTGAATAGCTAATGTGTTGTCCAGCTAATGTGCATAAAGAATTGCTTACACGTGTATGTTAATGTGTTGACCACAGGAATAAAAAATAGGGGCAATAAAAGATCACGAGCAGTGCCTCAATGCACACCACATTCCAAATGACGTGTTGTGATCTCTTCGCTGGATCTCAGTGGAGTGGCGGAAAGGTTAGAGAGAGGGTGCCTAGAAACTTGTTTGACGAGGGCGCCGCTGTTGACGAGGGCACCGCTGATGAACAAAAGCGCCTCAGGAGAGCGCTCAATGAAGGCGGGTTTCTAAAATTTAGGGTCGGCTCTGATACCATGTCTCTTGTTAATAGAGAAAATGTTGAGATGCCATTTAGGTTCTCTCATGCTCTATATATAAATGAATAATTTTACATATAAGTCCTTTCTCTTTACACATAGATCCTCACATATATTACAACTAGGTCCTAACAATTACTAACACTAACAAGATTTGGACTCCGTAGAGTCACTCCGATACATGCTAATTTTGAGGGTTAACATGAAAAGCTTAAGCTATTAGAGCGACCTATCTATTCATTTATATATTTTTAACATGATTGATGTCATTCCATGCATATTCTTAACCCATTAAATAAGGGGAAGGGAATTTAATATATGTTCATAATATTCCCCCTCAAATGACGAGAGACGAGATTAGCCCAAGCCCAATATGCAAAACTTGAATTAATATATTATATTATTTCTAATGTGTGGCCTAAAATGATAAGAAGACTGACCCACCACTAATACGATCTTATGCTTCTGATCAATGCCATGTCACCTAAATATTAAGCCATAGAAGAGACTTGATATACTAATTTATATTCTTAACAGTCGCATATAAATATAAATATAAATATCTTACATATCAGTATATCACCCAAAGATACTTCAAAAATAGGTGCAAAAATTCTACATTGTCTATCCAAAGAGTTTAAAACAAACAGCAAAGCAGCATGTCACCTAAATGATAAGAAGACTGACCCACCACTAATACGATCTTATGCTTCTGATCAATGCCATGTCACCTAAATATTAAGCCATAGAAGAGACTTGATATACTAATTTATATTCTTAACAGTCACATATAAATATAAATATAAATATCTTACATATCAGTATATCACCCAAAGATACTTCAAAAACAGGTGCAAAAGTTCTACATTGTCTATCCAAAGAGTTTAAAACAAACAGTAAAGCAGCATGGTCTGAAATTCTTCAGGATTATCTTGGAGGCACCCAATTCTCCCACTTTCAATTACCCCATTAATAGATTATCTTCCTATATTCTTAGGGGTAAAACACCCTTTGCTATACTTCATCCTAATCAACCACCCTCCGATGTGTCTCCTAAAGTCTTCAAGCGTCTCTACTTTGTCCATGCTCTCGGACCAGGTCATGATGAACTATCCCGTAGGGCTGTCAGGTGTGTCTTCATTGGATACACCCTCACCTAAAAGGGGTACAAGTGCTGTGATCCAATCTCATGACGCCTTTTTAATTTTGTTGATGTTACTTTCTTTGAGGAGATACCTTACTTTTTATCTTTGTCATCTCCTTCTTCCTCTTCTCCGTGTTGTAGACTCTTCGCCATCCAACACTAACATTTCTACTAGAACTAATGCCTCCTTCCATCCTATTGTCTACCAACGCTAAAACAACAAGGAAGCAACCTCCAGATCAGATCCCCTCCAACGACTCCTATGATGACACATCCTCTCACTAGGCTTGATCTATCCATTGCTCTTCGAAAGGGTATTCATCTTTATACCTCTCAACCTCATAGTCGATGTGTTTGGCTTACTCATTTGTCACCTTCCTCTCATACTTTTGCCTTATCCTTGCCATTTGTTTCAAGTCTATCTATCAAGAGGCTCTCCTTGATCCCAAGTGGAACTCTACTACTCGGCATACATAAGACCTTGTCTCCCTTCCTTCAGATGTTCAACCAGTTGCCTACAAAATGGTCTTCACTATATAATATCTTTTATATGACACCATTGATTGATACAAGGCTCGCTTATACTCAAGAGTATAGTGTTGGCTATTCTGAAACATTTTCGCCTATGGCTGAGTTGAATTAAGGATTCTTATCTCTATGGCTGAGAATCTCGAGCGGCAAATGCATCAGATGGATGTCAAGAATGTCTTCCTTTACCTTCGTTTACTGTGATCTCTTTCAAACACTGTCTGTATGGAGCAACCTCTCCTAGGTATGTTGCTCAGGGGAAGAATCAAATGTGTTGACCAAGGAAAGCTTTATATGATCTCAAACAAAGTCCTCAAGCTTGGTTTGATAAGCTCAACCAAATTGTGTATGGCATTGGACTCAAGTGTAGCAAGGCCGATCATTCTATGTTTGCATGACATTCCTCTATTGGTGTAATTATCCTTGCTGCGTATGCTAATGATATCCTACTCACTAGGGGAGTGATAAAGCTGTCCTAGGTATTTTCTTAGAATAGAAATTGCTCATGGTGCTAAAGGTGCGACCTTATCTCAAAGGAAGTATGCTATTGACCTATTTGCTGAAGTAGGGTTATGCCTCTTGAATTGACGAAGATCAAGACTTTAATGACTGCTAAATATCGCAAACTAGTTGGTAAACTCATCACATATATATTTTTTGTTATGCGTGTGATCCGTCAGTTCACGCAAAAATCAAAAGTTTGCCACTGGAGTGCGGTCCTTAGGATTCTTCACTACATTAAGAAATCTCGTGGCAAGGGTTTGTGGTACAAGAAAAATGGTTACTCTACACCGAAGGCTATTCTATTCTGATAGTGATTACGTTGGCTCTATCACTGATAGAAGTCCAGTAATAGAAGTCTGATTCTGAACATTGCACTTGTGTTGGAGGGAACCTTGTGACTTGGAAAAGTAAAACACAAGTTGTTGTGGCTCGCACCAGTATTGAGGCATAATACCGAGCCATGCCAGCCTGCGAAATGATCTAGATTAAAACTGTGTTGGAGGATTTGAGGTTTATTTCTACTGAGCCAATCATAATGCTTTGTGATCTGCCATCTATATTGCAAGCCATCATGTGTTTCATGAGAGAACAAATCGCATTGAGATTGATTCTCACTTCATGTTATGCTTTCTAAGAAGATTATCACTTCTCACAGCCCTTCTAAGAACAAACTATGGATGTCTTCAAAGAGGCACCTGATTCAGTTAGCTATGTGACAAGTTGGGCATGACTGATATATATGCTTCAGCTTGAAGGGGAGTATTAGAGTTATTTTGAGTTATTTTGTATTCACTTATGTTGGAGTAGGTTTACTTAAGTTGTTCAAGTTTTGTATTGTACTCTTTCTTTTAAACCCTTTTTCATCCATGGAAAGATAGTGAACTACCTCTTTTCACAATCATCATCTTCTTATCTATGAAATAAACTTTCTACCATGGGAAAGGTATTATCACCAATTGGAAATGGGAGTTCCGGAGAAAAATCTTCTTCAAGTGAACTACCTCTTTTAACAATCATTATATGTACTATTGATCACAAGACAAAAGGTTACTCACAATATAGGAGGACGAAAAATATAAAAATGAAGTACTCTAAATTCAATCTCTATAGAAATAAGCCCGAAGTTTTCTGCAATAAACACCACCAAATAAAATAGAATAATAGATATGTTAAAAATATAGATGAATAGATTGGGCTCTTCTAACCATAGAAGTTTTTGGAAAAGATGTTCACATGATCAAACTTAACATGGTATATAAGTAACCCTAATTAAGTTAAAAGCAATCCACGTGGAACAATCCAATTCACTTGCACACACAAGAGAGGGAGTATTACAAACATAAATGAAGAGATTGGGTCCCTTCCTAATACTTTAAGCTTTTGGGAAAAAAATTAACATGAAGCAAAAAAAAAATTTCAATGAAGAATTAAGAGCTAACAAACCTGCTATACCACCATCAAATGGAAGTAGCCCAATAGATTTTGGCAATGCCTCTTGCAATCCAGCTATTCTTGGTACAATTGTTGTTATCTGAAGTTGCAGAAAGTATTCAACACATAATACAACCCATTTTAGCATAATAAGCAATAAATAAATGAAGCTCATTATTCAACCACGTTTCTCACATAAAAGGATAATCAACCCAAATTGTTAGATCTTACATGTTATTGTAGTTTCTTAAAAATAAAAAGTAAAAGAAACAAGTAGCAACAAAAGTGTCATGTTTGGAGCATATTTTCTATGGTCTAGATCAAAATTATGACGATTTCAATTCAACAATTGCTTAAATGCTATTAACCTATCATTAATCAGAACCACCTTTGCAATTGTTAAAGAAATAAAAGTAAACAAGCACTTATTCACGATTGTGCCAATATTAACTACAAATTCTGATAGAGGCTACAGCTAACTAAAAGAGAAATTTTTTTTTTGTATAAAAAGTAAGAAATGCTAATGAAACGAGCAGTTAAATACTATTACTGTATTAGAAAATGAGCTGGGCAGAGTTATGTTTTGATATATGTACCTTCGTTACGGGAAAACATGCAACTATAGGAAAAATAAGAAACAAGTGCTATGTAGCTTTTTCATATTAATTACAAAAAAAAATATTTTCATATATACTAAATATATATAATTATATTAATTTCCCATGTATTAATTTCATGAACTAGTGTTACTTCCCATGAACTAATTCTCTCTCAAACAAACACTTCTTTGTTACTTCCAAGAAATACACGTGGAAAGTTCATTCAGGGAAAGTAGTTGAGTTCATTCATGGAAGTACAACGATTTCCTATGTCAACCAAACGAGACCTATATACTCAAGCTCATTGTTTTAAATTTCGAACCATACCACACGATACGTAACGGTTTTCTAAGAAATTGATATCTGTATACCTCGTACTAGTCGGTACCATGTATACCGGGCATACTACCCGATATTTCATAATATCGCCCATATCGGGCAGTAACGTACTTGATATCGAGGCAGTACTGTACTTGATATTGGGCGGTACCATAACTCATATCGGGCGGTACCACAACTCATATCGGCTGGTACCGTAACTCATACCAAGTGGTACCATACTTGGTACCAGGAGGTACCGTAATTGGTACCGGGTGGTATCGCCCTGTTAGGGACTTTTCGATTTGATCGAGCAACGACGGATCATGGCAGAATATTCCTTACATGTTTGTAAATATGTTTTCGCGTCTATGTAATCTTGGCTTTTATGTTTTGCAAAGCTCGTCCTACACTCGATTTTATGTTTTCATGCGTCCATGGTCCTATAATTGTTGTTTTACTTTACGCCTTCAATACCATTCGGCCAACATGGTCTTTTGGGGGCGCGGATATGGAGTGCGAGGTTGGCACGTGGACCAATGCATGCCCGCTAGGTGTCAGACCCCAGTTGGGTGGGACTAGCTATCCCTACCCTAGTCGGTGTCCGGAGATTAGCAGACCATCCTAGTCGACGGCCCGGAGTTTACTTGGTTTCACTTATGTGCTATGTGGCCCGAACGGCCATTATGTTACTATATGTGTGCGGTAGGGCTGGTTATAGCCGAATCTCAAGACCATGAGTAGGCCCCAGGGGCCGGGTGCCATGTGGCGTAGTTAGGCTGTTATGGCTGTTTACATGAATGTATGGCCTATACAGGACGACCCCTAGGGTGGTTCGGAAGAACCGCTCACTAAGTCCCATGTGGACTCACAGTTTATTTCCTTGTTTTACAGAGCCCGATCAGTGAGATGAGGCTTGGAGTCATGGTGCAGCTGGAGGGCAAGCGGTGGCGTAGATCTCGTAGCAGCATCCACTAGTTATAGTCTAGAGGTCTAGGGCAGTTGTTTCTTTTAATACACTGAGATTGTCTATTCGAAAACATGTACTTGATTTTAAACTTGAGTTGTTTGCTATGGTGATTGATGTTTCGGAACTTTTCATGTTTTAAAGTAAAATTATGAACCTTCTTTAAAGATTTGAATAAAGCTGCATCATTGTTTTCATTATGTGTTTCTGTTTCTATTAGTCAGTGCATGTAGTATGCTTCAGGGTAGGACATGGACCCTGGCCGGTCACACGACCCTAAGTTGGGGTGTGACACTTCTCCTACTCAGGTCTTGTATGTAACACGACAAAACCTAATCGGTCCATGGGTAGGTAACTTTTTACTGATCACATCACTATGTGACTTCCATATGTTTTTGCCTTCAGGGCAACGAGGCCCTTGGGTGTGCACATCAAACCAAGGAGCCCTGGTTGAGTCGGACCCATTGTTCGTATGCACTAGAGAGAAAAAAACCACCCTTGAGTGTAGCTCAACAAGGTAAGTCATGTTCAAGCCGATAACAGATACACAAAAGGAATATGTGCCATATGAGGTGCAACGTGTCTATTAGCACAAAATGCCTTGTGTGTTCACAACAAACCCGTTGTGACAATAGACACACTTGTCCCTCACAACGATGGAAGGTGTGACCGATATTCTTAATATCTTAGCCATTCAGACTCAATTTTATTGCAAGGTTTCTTCATGCAATTTTAATTATCTAAGCTATCAACAATTGAAGCAAAATCAATAAATAAAAGCATAAAGTAAATACGGATGATTATGGATGTTCTAAGGGTTCCACCTGAGCTACCGGGCAAACCAAGGCTATCATCCTAGGGTTTTTAGAGAGCTCCGTCACGCGAAGGCACTGCCCAAAACCACCTTGTAGGTTGCCGGTTCCATCAGTGCCATCGTGGTGTTCAAGTCATCATCAACATGGCACCGAACACCTCCTCTCTGCGAGCGCACCAAAACAGGGCAGCAAGCATGCACGTCGTGAATTTGCCCCTAAACTTCTATTTTCACAAATCTAAAAGAAGAAGACCCCAAACAACCATTGGGGAAAGGCTTAAGGGGAGGGAGAAGTGAATTACAATCAGAATTTTTAAGAGGAAGGCAGGGCTACGCATATTTAAAAATTACAATGTTGAAATTTCATAAATTTACAAGCAATCATCACAACCATGTTTTACACACAGTCACAAGCACATAGGGTTCATCGATAATCATCCTTTCATGCATCTTAACTAATAATAGAAGGAAAGGAGAAAACAAAATCCAAAAACTCGCAAATCCGGTCACGTTTCCACCCAAAACCGTTCAAACAACACATGCAAATTTTTGAGTTCTCGGGGATGTTCAACCATGGACCCATGGAATTTTTGAGTTTAAATTCGGTCCAAAATCAATATGGACACTAAGCTTCCATCTCGATTCATCGCATGAACCGTGAAGCCAAGAAAATGACTCAAAAACCTTCGAAAACCAAAACCGGGCAACATGACGTTCAGGGAGCGAATGATCGTAAACATGACCAAAGCACGAAATAAAAATTCCAAAAATTTGCTGAAGGTGGCTCTGGTACCACTATTGGGATGGAAATAAGAAACACTGCTGAAATAGCAATTTAAAAAATTCAAACCATCCTGAAAACAACGTTCTACTTTAGCAATGTTAAGGAATTCAACATTGGAGAAGAAGAAGAAGATATATCTCATACCGCGGTTGGTATGGCTGATCATATCCCCGTCTTGAGATGCACACGTGCATGTCCTCCAACGATAGTGCACACGAAGCACCTCGCAACAATAGGGGCAGCGAACACCGGGGCTCGTTGTGGCTCCATGGAGAAGCTTTCTCAATCCCGAAATCCACCAAGGCAAGACGACCTTTCACCAAGAACCGGGCACCAAAGAGGGAAGGAGAGAGGGTGAGAAAACATCGGAACGAAAGATAAGAGGTGAAGATACCTCGCTGTCCTCTTGAACTCCTCCAAGAAGATGAAGATTGCGGCACACCCAAGAAGAGAACACCTTCAATTTGGCTTCATGAAAACCGGGGAAGGAGGATGTAGATGGCTGGCCACCAATGGAGAGGAGGAGTTCTTTGGAGCCTTTCTCTTCAAGAAGCCTCTAAAGAATCAAGTCCTTAAACAACTCCAAGAAGATGAAGAACTAATTAACCAACCCCTCTGTTGGCCTAAGGTTTTCATCCTTGGTCACCATCTTGATTTTGATAATAACAAACTTATTCTAATGAGTTTATCAAGTGTTTGAGTTCAGGTTGAGGCTTCGATACGGGCGCGAACTTCATTTGGAGAAATACCAAAAATCGGAAAAAATGACTCTGTCGTTGATCGAGTAGAAAATCTAGAGTTAGAAATAGAATTCATGTAATATGTCGCTAGGAATATATCCCAAGCCTAATTATAATGTTATCCAAGTCAAAATTTGATAACGGAACCTGAAAGCCAAGCGCGCAAGAAGAAAACTCGAAGAAACAGTCTTAGCCCAGGTTCGATCGACCGAATGAAGCCAAAAAATGGCAGAAGGGTATTCAGTCGACCGATAGATACCCAAAACTGGCAGAATGCTTTCGGTCGCTCGGCGGTGAATTGGTCGATCGATCGACTGGCAAGCGATTGGGCGTCCCCAATGGGCAAAAAAATTCCTGTTGGGTGGAGCTTTCGAGTGAGGGGTTATAAATACCCCTTACCAACTTTCTAAAAGACTCTTAACCATTCATTGAAGATCTCCAAGAGTGTTTTTGAGCCTTCCTAAGTGGATTTCATCGCGCAAGCTTCGACGACCGCTCATTTACTCGAAGTATTCTTTCCACCTCAACTCCGGCTTCATTTGAAGCTCTACATCTTGACGAGTTGGAGGCTTTGGAGGCTTTCCAAGGGAGCTCAGTTGTGTGGTTTAATTCTTAGCTCCTTTGTTGTTATTTTCCTTGTTATTAAACTATGTTTCCATTGTTAGCTTGCTCGGTGTACTAGGTTAAGCACCTTAGAGTTTCCTTTGTAGAATTATGTTATGCCTAGGTGAATAGGTTTATTCTCAAAGGGTTGAGAAGCGAGTCCTCGGTTGTATTCAAAGGGAAATACATTGTCTATAAATGATTGGTTAGAAATCCTTGGTGTTGAGCCAAGGTAGTGGAGTAGGTGATTGGCCGAACCACTATAATCTTTCGACTTTGCATTGCCTTATTTTTATTTCTTATAGTTGCCTTTCATACTCGCTATCGCATATCATTTAGTCACACTTAATTTGGGTTGAAGTTGGAATTGATTTAAAAGAAATTGAATTGAAGTTAAAATTAACCCAACACTATTTAGCCCCCCCCCCCCCCTTCTAGTGTGGGTATTTGAACAACATTTGGTATCAGAGCAAGGTTGTAGGCTTAGGTTCAACCATCTAAGCTAAACTTATGGATTCTAGTATCACACTAGGTCAAGGGTTTTCAACTCATGCACCTCCTCTTTTTGATGGAACAATTATCCCTATTAACTAGGATGAGTATTTTCTTGCAATCCCTAGCTAGGCTTAGATGCTTAGAGAACTATTCATGTTAATTATGAGCTACCCTCCAAGAGCTTGGATGATTGGTCTCAAGAAGAGATCAAATCGTTTAATTCAGATGCCAAAGCAATGAATGCATTACATTGTGGTTTATCCATAAATAAATTCAATAGAATATCATGTTGTAAATCTGCTTTTGATATTTGGCATGTTTTAGAAACTACTCATGAGGGAACTTCCCAAGTTAAAGAGTCCAAAATAAATTTGCTTATGCATGACTATGATATCTTTAAAATGCATACTCATGAGAAACTAGATCAAATGTATGTCCATTTTCAAAATATTGTAAATGTTTTAACTAATCTTAGAAGGGATATACAAGAGGAAGAAAAAGTGAGGAAGCTTCTTCGATCACTTCCCAAAGCATGGGAGCCAAACGTGGTTGCTATCATGGAGGCCGAGAATCTTGGCACCATGAATCTCATCGAACTCATTGGATCCTCATGACCCATGAGATCCATATGAAGGCAAAAAAGGAGGAAGATGCCCCCAAAGGCAAGAACATTGCCTTAAAAGCATCATTTGGTGATAGGACCTCATCATCATCATCATCATCATCATTGGAGAATGAAGAATCCGAGTACCATGATTATTGTTCACCTTGGACGGATGTTGATGGAACTAATAGGAAAGTCTCTCAAGAAGAAGAAGGGCAAAAATAGAATCATGTGCTTCTAATGCAACAAGCCCGAACACTTGGAGAGCGATTGTCCTAAGACCAATTTCACCTCCTCATCATCCTCAAAGAAAGATAAAAGAAAAAGGATGAAGAAGAAAGCAGTAATGGCTACTTGGGATGAAAGCGAGTTATCATCACCTTCAAGTGGGGAAGAAAGCTCAAGGGAGAATGCAAACCTTTGGTTCATGACAAAGGACAATGAGGTACCCACTATTACTATAGGTGAAAATATTTTTACTCATATAGAATTAGAAAATGAAATTGAGCATATATATGTATGAAGAATTTAATGTTATTAGAAAGAGATTTAAGGAACTTAGAAAGGAAAATAAGTTATTAGATCATGAAATTGATGATTTTTTGCTTTCTTGTAATGACTTAAAAAGAAAAGTTGAATGCTTGGAAAATTATAAAAGTTCATTTGAAAAGAAAAATGTAGATCTACATAGTTTGAATGACTCATTGAAAATAGAAAATGTCTCATTATGCTTACAAATTAAAAATTCGAGTGTTGGCATGCTATCATTAAAGAATTAGTTGCTTCATTAAATGATAAAATTAAAAATATTCATGACCATTCCTCTCATGCAAAATCTTTTTAAAGTATCTTCCCATGCTCACCCACACCTTCTTGTCCATCCTCATGCATCTACTAGATTTAAGGGTCATTGTCTATATTGTGGCATGTATGGACACATGGTTAGGGATTGTGTATTGAAAAGGAACCCCAATGTTAAGTCACTTTGGGTTATAAGAGTTTCTAACCCCCAAGGACCAAAAGAAATTCGGGTACCAAAGTTTACATGCTTAAATGTATGGGGAGACACTACACTCAAATGAAGACACATTGATGTCTTGAAATTGCTTTGGAATTAAAGAAAGATGAATAAATTCAATTGCAACTTCGCGACAAATGTGATCCGTATCAATTCCTAACTATTCTCTTGCCTACATTGCTGTTTGGGTTTGATGACTTATGAATGTACTTTATTTAGTAGTCACTTGATACTTGATTCACCATGTGTATATCTTTGATTAATATCTTTGTAGTATCAAGTTTGAATTTGAATGTTTCATTTTATTTTCGGTCTCCTTGGAGGCCATTTGTGACCTTTAATGGGTCTATGCAACCTTTGGTTTTAAAACCTTGGCTAATTGTGGTCATGTTGGTTTTCAACCTTAGGAAGGGTTTGAGATCTTGATTTTAAAATATTTTCACTTCTTGAGATATCCTTGATTCATTTTGATTTCAATATTGGTTGTATTTTAAAAAATGAATCCCCACTAGTTAGCAAAACTTGACCTTTGAGAAACAAACTTGATTTTCCTTTGCTATCTAGTTTATGAACTTGCTAAGTAAGAAAATGTCTATTGTGCTATTTATGATTCAATTACTTGAAAGTTGAGCATTGATTAGGATGTGACACATGCTAAATACTTAAAAATTCTATGAGGTGGTCGTTTCACCTTTGCACCATGTAGAATGATACCTCATAAAGCATGTAGAAACTCTTGCACCTTGCTCATGATAAAGTACTTTTGTGTCTATATATAAATTCATGAGTATTTAGGAAAATGATTTGTAGACAATTTCTTGATATATCATGTTAATTCTTGATTGAAATTGTGCCAAGACATTTGAGTAATCTTTGGAACTCTTTCTAGTAATTCAAACTTTGTATTCATGATTAAAATGATCATATCTTAGTCACATAAAATTTTGATCAAAATTAGAAATTATTATGAAAAATGAGTATTTGTCGATAAAACATGAAATCTGAAATTTCAACGATTTATTAAAAAATTATAGAAAATTAATTTTTGAAAAATTCTTGTTTTTGCACTTTGCTTGAAAAATCTAGTTTTCGTTGAACAAGTTGCAAAAAGGTTCAATGAGAATTTGATTTTATATGATTTTGGATACATCTTTATAAAAAATTGGAAACATAGTCTTTATCGAGTAAATGACTTTCGGATATAACATAATTGATTGTGTATAACCCTCTTGACATTTCTTGATGCTTGTGTTATCTTTGCGTTTATTATTTCAAAGCATCCTTGATAACATGCATGCTTAAATCTTGTCATTGTGTAACTTAAGGGAAGTCTAGAAGTGCTTAACTTAGGCCCTTTTTGATTGATGTCAAAAGGGGGAGAGGAATCTAGACATAGACATGCATATAGTTAGGGGGAGCATTATACCTTCACTTGATGAAATGCTATACTTGTTGATATATCTTAATGCATTTATAGAGAACTTTGTCATCATGAAAAAGGGGAAGATTGTTGGCCTAAGGTTTCAACCTTGGTAACCATCTTGATTTTGATGATAACAAACTTATTCTAATGAGTTTATCAAGTGCTTGAGTTAAAGGTTGAGGCTTCGATACGTGCGCGAACTTCGTTGGAGAAATACTAAAAATTGACAAAAATGGCTACATTGTCGATTGAGTAGAAAATTTAGAGTTGAAAATATAATTCATGTAATATGTATCTAGAAATATATCCTAAGCCTAATTGTAATGTTTATCCAAGTCAAAACTTGGTAACGGAACTCAGAAGCGAAGCACGCAAGAAGAAAACTCAAACAAATATTCTTAACCTAGGTTCAGTCGATCAGTCGGTCGACCGAATGAAGAAAAAAGTGGCAGAAGAGTATTCAATCGACCGACAGATGCCCAAAACTGGCAGAATGCCTTCGGTCGCTCGACGGTCAATCAGTCGGTCGACTGACGATCGATCGGCAAGCGACTAGGCGTCCCCAACGGGCAGAAAAATGCCCGTTGGGTGGAGCTACTGAGTGAGGGGTTATAAATGCCCCACACCAGGCTTCTAAAAGACTCTTAACCATTCGTTGAAGATCTCCAAGAGTGTTTTTCAGCCTTCCTAAGTGGATTTCACCTTGCAAGCTTCGACGACCGCTCAGCTACTCGAAGTATTCTTTCTGCCTCAACTTCGGCTTCATTTCGAGCTCTACATTTTGACGAGTTGGAGGATCTGTAGGCTTTGCAAGGGAGCTCACTTGTATGGTTTAATTCTTAGCTCCTTTGTTGTTACTTTCCTTGTTATTAAACTAGCTAGGTCCCATTGTTAGCTTGCTAGGCGTGCTAGGTTAAACACCTTAGGGTTTCCTTGGTAGGATTATGTTTTGTCTTGGTGAATAGGTTTGAGGCATTCTCAAAGGGTTGAGAAGCAAGCCCTCGGTTGTATTCGAAGGAAAACATATTGTCTATAAAGGATTGGTTAGAAATCCTTGGTGTGGAGTCAAGGTAGTGGAGTAGGCGGTTGGCCGAACCACTATAATCTTTCGACTTTGCATTGCCTTGTTTTTATTGCTTATAATTGCCTTTCATACTCGCTATCACTTATCCTTTAGTCGTATTTAATTTGGGTTGAAGTTGGAATTGATTTAAAAGAAATTGAATTGAAGTTAAAATTTACCCAACACTATTCAACTCTCCCCCCTTCTAGTGTGGGATTTGAACAACACACTCTGTATGGGGTGTTCGATAGCGCTGTTCATTGGGTCAACCCTACCCAATAAACCTAAGAACCTGACCCGACCTGACCTCTTTGGGTTGGGTCCACTCGGGTAATCAGGTTAGGTCGGGTACAATTTGACTAAACCGAGCTATAATCGGGTCGGGTCTCGGGTTTTAGAATTTGAAACCCGATGACCCGAGACCTGACCAGGTGACCCGATTATTTATATTTTTGTTAATTATTTTTAAAATATATATATTAAAAAAATATTTATTTTAAATTATTTTTTAAAAAATTTTAAAAAATATTGTTAAAAAATTATTTTTTTACCTAAACGGGTAAACCCGACTACCCAACCCGAACTAGGTCGGGTTGGGTCGGGTCGGGTTTGAGAGGTAAAAAAATTTCAACCCGACCCGTGAACACCCCTACTGTTCTGCCAATATATATAGAGAGGGGGGCGGCTACAAGAATAGACACGGCCCCCTAAAAGCTCTCTCCCGGAATTCAAAATTTCGGAGTTTGCCTCCAAAAATAATTTATATTTTTTTTGGCTTCACAATTAAATCCAATTAAATATAAACTTTAATTTAACTCCATAAATTAAGAGCCTATAAACAATAATGACAATTATCTAAATAAACCAATCCCCTAAACAATAGGAAAGAGGTTTATCTAAATAATTCGATTCCCTATTAATTTTTTGATTTATCTCCATAAATGAAATTCTTATTAATTAGGATTTATCCAAATAAATTAATTCCCAATTAACTGGTTAGGCTCATGGCTAGAAACTAATTTTCCTACCATGTATATTTGATTTAAAATTAAATTATAATTAATTCATAATTAAATACATTCCTGATCAAGTAGTTAATTTAATATTTAATTCATAATTAAATTTAATCAACTACATAAAATATTATTATGTACCAATCCCTACAATTTAGGGATGCCCTACAATTTAGGGTTGCCGATGAACTCCTTCCTCGCGCATTCGTTCCTATAGGAAACATCTTTTAGACTTGAGATCCGTGATCGAGTTGCAGCTTGTCCATGCTAGTAGACATATAGGACCGCATTCAGACTTTATCTCATAAGGTCCGTTACGAGGATAGCCTGTTGTGTGTGACCCATTGGGCCCCACACTAAGCTAGCAGTTAGTTGTGTATAATGAAGAGTCGGATCCGATAGAATGACTTCTTTTTGAATCATACGCTCCACCACTAAACCACTTTAGTGTAGTTGTGAGAGACTCCACTCACAAGTCAAGATTGACGTCTAGTAATATGTCATGACTACCCGGATAGTGTGAGGCTCGATCTAAAGGGATTAGTTACCATGCAACAAAGTCCCTCGGTTACAATGTCCCGAATATAGTTGTGGTATGGAAGAAGTGTCAAACCCTAATATCGATTCATATGTATTCTACCAACCAAGTCGTCGTCTCAATAATGATATGTCAAAGAACCTTTTTCGACATTCATATCTACTCTGGCTAGAGATTCGTCAGTCGACACTTACAGGGACACATAAGACATTATCTTATCTCACTAGGAGTAACCGATTCCATATTGGTTGCTCACATTACACTGAAGGCCATGTGAGGATAAGTCCAAAGCAATGGGTCGACACTCACAAGGTAACCATGAAAACCTCAAGTCCAAGGACTGCTTGCACCTACTATCACCCGAGGAATATCCTATCGACACTCATGTAAGGATTCCATTTTGTGTTCCTCGTGTTGGTTCGTTCAGTGAACTCGTTCCCTAATGAGCACCTGCACTTGTACATTAATGACGGCTCATAGGTAATTCGTATAGGGCATATACCAAGTGCACTAGTCTATTTGAAATCGTCGATCCCCTAATTGGTGATGCTACGACTAGGAATATTTAGAACATGGACATTTGGATTCCAAGTCTCACTATCATAATCTCATCATGGCCTTATAATCATTTGCCTGAGTTCATGGGGTTCATCACAGTCTTTAAAAATAAAGATGCAGCATATGATGTAAAAGTTGTCTCATTAAGTTGATTACCCTTGAATAGACCCTAAACATATCGACATGTGATTGGTTCAAGGGCACTATTCCTTTCAACTATTGTAGTGGAGGTCGATCCGGCCATTTCTTATGGAAGAAAAGCTCGTTGAGATCCTAGATAGGCGGATAAGGAAACTGAGGTCCAAGGTGGTTCCCTTAGTGAATGTTCATTGGGAGCACCATTCGGGGTAGGAGGCCACTTAGGAGGTCAAGTGGGACCTGAGAGAAAACTACTCATATCTATTTGATACAGAGGTGAGTTTCTTTTTCCCACCTCAAAACTCAAGGACGGATTTTCTTTAACAGGGGAGGATTGTTTTGACCAAAATTTTAATAATTATATTTTGTCCTTCAGCAGGTGATCATAGGCTCGAGTTAGCGCGGGCCAGAGGAAAATTTCGGGATTGATTTCGGGTAAGCAATCGACGTGGAAAAATTTATGAAAAATTTTATTTATAAGATCTTTGTAATTTATCATGATAGGATGATAGAGGACCTTGATTCGAGAGTCATTTGGGGCCCAATTAGACCCCATAAAAACCCACCTTGGGTGTACGGATGGGGGTTTAGCCGCACGCCACCCGAGGCAAGAGGAGAGAGAGGGGTGATGCCGAGTAAGGAGGGAGCCAATTGGACGCCGTAATCCGCAAGTTCGTCGGCGTTAATCGTAGGAATGTCTCTAGGTTCTTCTTTCTCACCATTTCATCCAAAAAGGTGAGTGGAAATAGCCCTCTTTCTCCCATCTTCTTCATCTTGCCGCCGACCCTATGATAGAATTTTGGATTCTTGCTTTGACGTCGTGAATCGTTGGTTCGGATTTTAGGGCTTGGCCGCATGCTTCAGGGTGAAATTAGAGGAGCCGCCGCTCCCTTCTTCCTTGATCACGATGGTTCCTTGGCTTCTTGATGATAGTTCTTTGATCTTGTTGGTTCTTGTTTCTTGGCAACTAAGGAACGAGAGGTAGGAGAGCAGGGCCGGTGGCATCGGTTGGCGGGAGAAGGTGGAGGAATAACTTCTCCACAAGCCCACGAACCGGAGGAAGAGAGGGACTTCGTGGACCGAGGATCTCAACCTCGAAAACCTCGCCGAGCGGCGGATCTCTTCTTTGTGATTGCGAGGGGCGGCGTGTGGACGCCACGAGAACAATCGTAGCTGCTCCTCCGGCTACTGCTATAACATGTTTGAGTGAGGGCAGTAAATGAAGTGACTAATTGATTGGCTGATTGCTTGTTAGTTTGTAGGCATGTTAGTTCTTTGATAAATATATTGGTGAAAATAATTATTTGTTGATAAATCCTAAGTTCATATTATAGATTCATTTATTAGTCTGCCACGGTTAACTAACAAATGTCCAATCAAATGGTTGTAGTTCTTTGAGAAACAATCCCTGCATTTGTCATTTTTTCAATAGAAATCTTTTGAACAGACACATTTTATTTGTTCCTTGATATTTAGAAATCTCTTTTCCCACTGTCATACTAAAATCCTCAATTATCTTTTAATTTCACAAGCTAACCTATAGACATGATCTTATAAAATGGAAGGGTCAATTATAAGAAGGGTCAATTCCTGTAGCTAGGCTTATTTATAGTATTGGCCTTTATATGCCCTGGCCTCCATCTAAGTAGCCAACTCAAATTTAGCTTTTGAATTTCATACTGAGCTAATTACTAAAAGTGGCACTCCAAACAGGAACAATTTTCAAGTTGTTGAATTCTAAAATACTAATGTTGCCAAATATTGTTAGAGTGTCCTGCATGCTAAACATGCATCTTTTGTACTATAGTTCTGCTACTAATTTTGTATGCAGAAAGCTAATTTCAAATGCCTATTTAAAAAATTCCATAGTCTTCATTATGCACTTGACATTGATGGCCTTTAAAGATCATTCCTAATCCAATACAAACTTGAAGTTTGGATCTAGTTTTTGTATCTTTTTGTATATGAAGATGGGCAAGGTGGCAAAAACCAATAATGCAAAGTTTGTGGTGGATATTTCAAAGCTTGGGGAGCATGATCCGCTGTTGCACAATGTAATGCCCTTAACCATGTAGTAGAAATTTTCTTCGACAATCTCCAAGGAGATTATTTATCACATTGTTTATATTCTTGTTCAATAACATACTGTCAACATTTGCAGACTACCTTGTATTAATTTCCATCAGAGATTCTCTGGTGGGCATTCTCTTTAAAATTGTCATTTTGATAATCATTGTCATAATTTCTTGTGAAAGACAGACTCAACTTACCTTGCATAAGTATTTAACGCATAATGATCCCATTCCAGTTGATACTAGTAGTGTATGGTTCACCATTCAATCATTTTTTTTATTTGTTAGAGAAAACATGTTTTCACTCTTACACGCCTCGTTGTGAGCACGTGATAAAGATCAATTGCATAAATATTTTATGTATAAAATTGAATTTTAGCATTAAAAATATGCAAGGGTATTTTGTACAGGAGAGGCTTGCATGATTATTTGAGGGTATAAAGGGAATTTGAGCATTAAAAATAGGCTTGCATGCTTATGTGTTGAAGCATTAGACATGTATTTTATACTTGGTTAACATATCTATTGTTGGTTGTTATATGATGCACAGGAGAGTGGATATGCATGTTGATAATTCTTCTGATGAGTTATGCTTTTACCTTTATATGCTTGTTTATATACTGGATTGATTATTGATGGATATGGTGGTTTGAGGACTAACCCGCTCACTAAGTCCCAGTTGGACTTACCCTCTATTATGTTGTCTTGTTCAGCACCTGAGCGTGGTTAGAGAGGTACTGGGGTGCAATAGCATAGTTGGTGGCAGCGGGGATAGCGAATCTCATGACATGTCGTGGTCGGGGTGGATACCCAAGTCTTAGATTCATTATTTTTCTTTTATTTGTTTATTTGAGTCATATGGACTTGAGGTAGATTTTATTTCCATATTTTTATGTTGAGGAGTTTAATCATGTTTTAAAATACTTTATTCTTTAACATTTTGAGCATTTGAATTTTTAACTATTTGTTTCGTGAATATATAGATATCTTGTTTATGTTTTTAGCAGACAAATGGTTCTATAAAATGTTAAGTCTTATAATTGCATATGTGGTTTGGTTGGGTTAGGCTTCGGGGTACTTGTGATACTGTGGCTGGTCATGCCGGGTTTGGGGTGTGACGATACGCCTCGACCCATTCCGAGCAATATCCTAGTGAGATTACCGGGCGGCGTAATCACCCCCACCTGCAATAAATACGGACACGACATGCCTCAAGTAACCTAAGTTCCAATTTCATTACCTCCACCTCGAATACTTTCTGACTTAAGCATCAGAGTATCTTTTGCAGGACCCCCCCGACAAGAGTTGGACCTGACTAGGACAGACACCGAACCGAACCGGACTACTCCGATCATCAAGCAGGAGCATCCTCCTTAAGTTGAACTGACTAAACTAGCCCACAAGCTCAAACAAGTCGCACCATAAACGATTCTCGGACCCTACTCGATCCCAAAGTCCAAAATCTTCCTAAATTAAGTCAAATTCTTCACACATATGGGCCATACCTTCGACCGTGCCCTCCAGTGATTTACTCGGCCCGCTCCGACACGCATCCCGATTTTCTCGCTGAAATCAAAATTAAATAAAACTTAGCACGCGCGTTACAATATTATGTTTGTAGGGATTTACGAAATTTACACATTTTCTTCTTCACTTTGAAAGCATTTATTTTAAGTGTTATTTGATGAAAAACTTGTGCTTGAGTTTGTCCCATTGTCATAAATATACTATCTCTCACTGGGTCTGTGTTACTCACTCTTTTACTCTTCTTGTTTCAAATACCAGTCTTGATATGTGTGCATGTCCTCCAGCCCAGCAGACACTTAGATCATTTTAGTTAGCCCATCACACGTTCGTATGGGCCTTTTTGATGTGTACCTATGCTTTTGATGTATTTTTATACCTAGTTATGTAAACCATGTTGGGTGAAATGGCCACACTAGAGGGGGGATGAATAGTGTGTTTACTAATCTTTTCGTCTAATTCTGGTTTTAATCGTTTAGTCAATTACTTAGGTAATTAACAAATTGAATAACAAGCGAAAGCAAAGTAAATATGATAATTAAGCAAATGGAAGAGGAAGCAATGCAAACACATTGATTTATAGTGGTTCGGCCCCAATGCCTACTCCACTACCTAAGCACTCCGCTTAGGATTTTCAAGCTTAGGATTTTCAAACTAAGTTTACACCAGTGGATTTTAGCCTTAAGACCAAGGCAACCACCAACTCAATCAAACCTAGCAACCTAGGTTTACACAAGTTCAATTACAATGAAATAAATAATAAAATACAATAACAATTGGAGCAATAAATCAAACAATAAGTACTTAGCTCCAAGGCACTCCCTAGTCCTCTTGATGCCTTGAGATGATGAATCGGTAAATCTGGAAGGCTAAATCAAGGATGTATCTTGGAAACAAGGTTATCAAAAGGATGGCTCAGGAAAAGCTTTAGAACGATCAAGAATTGGCTAAAACGTGTTCATGAAGGATGGAGAGGAGTATTTATAACCCCTCAATGAAACGGCAGCTCAATGGGCGGAAAACTAGTCGTTTCCATCATTCGGTCGCTTGCCATTCGATCGTCGGTCGATCGATCGATCGACCGCCCACACTCGTTGCTTTAATTACTCTATTCGATTGACCGACAGATCGACCGAATGAGTCACAAGTTGAGCGATCCGCAATCCGATCGACCGATCGATCGATTGACGCAGCTTATGCCCATTTTTGACATACTTCGGTCGACCGACTGGTCGACCAAATTGCCTACTGCCAGTTTTTGGCATCATTCTGTGGACCGACCGCTCGACCGAACCTGGACTGGACTGGGCAAGTTAATAAATTTAAAACATTAATGTTATATAAGGATTACCCGCCATTTGGATTCAATAAAAATATCTAAAAAATCAAAATCTAGTTTTTGGGGTCTAGTTCAAATTTTCGGAAAACAGAACTTTTCTAATTTTTCGGGTCAAATAAGGGTAGGCTAAAGGCTTCCAAAAATTTCTAAAAAATACCTCGTTATCTAATTTTAACCCAAGGAACAATTACCGCCATTTTTTATGACAAGAAACTATCTAGGTCATATAGCCCTCCAAGGAGCTCCCTAGGCTTAGTGAATTCAGCGCGGTTTTTGGGTTTTCATATTTTGGGTTTCGGATTTGGTTTTAGGGATCTTTGCATCATAAAGAGGATTTACAACATATCTAGACACCCTAAACCTATACTCTAACTTTCTGAATAATCCAAGCGCGACGACCAACGTCTTTCTGATTTCTTGATTTCTTCAATATTTCTGACCGAGGACGTCGTGCGCTAACCGATATGGAACCTGAAAGATATCTCAATGAAACATTAGTTCCATGTTTGTTATCATCAAAATCGAGATTAAGACCAACGTTAAAAACCTTAACCAACAAACCTTTTTTATGCTCCATTAGCTACATGCACAATCTTGCTTCCATGCACAGTTTGTCGCAATGTTACTTACGTCACTGTCTTATTCATGGGTACTGAGAATGCTTTGGGTATTCACACTAGAATTGTTTTGTGTGTAGGAATGTCATAGTCACAATGTCAAGAATTGGAAAAACTAGGCACTATTAGTTACGACCAAGGGCGACCGAGCCGATTTCGATCGAACTTTATCTAAACTAATGTTAATAGTTTTCGACAGCTTTTTAGCTGAAATGTGATCGACGATTAGTTCACTGAACTTCATTGGAACTCCCAATGCCTCTATTTTCAACCATTAAGCTCCATGCCCCTCCTTCAATGTTCGACCAATGCTCTTATATATACAATCACGAATACCTTCCAAAAGAGCTCTAGAATCCTTTAAGACTAACCTAAGAAAATAGCAACCTTGAGAAACTTCATTATTTGTCGATAAGTAAACAAGAGAGCTAATAAAGAGATTAAATATGTAAAAGTAAAAACCTTTTTAAGTATAATTAGGAATGATATAACAAACTACCTAGCTGCAAGCCTATAACAAGGTGCCAACTCACATTTGTTCACAAGCCAAAATATTGATTGGTTAAAAAATTTCAAGCTAGTGACAAAATTAGTATATATATGTGTCAATAAAATTCACTAGGACAAATTAAATTAATCACCAACATGGCGTGTTCCATCTCTTCAACTCCTTTGATCCCCTCAAAGCTTCACTTCTACATTGCTCTAATTGCTTTCATCTTCTTCTTACCATTAATCTTATGTATAGAGGCTAAGAGCGACTATGGATACTCTGCCATTGTCAGTTCTGGTGACTCTCTCACGGACACTGGAAACATATTCTCCATGTATGGTCGAGAGAGACTAATGCCTCTTCCATTGGGTCAAACCTATTTCCATCATCCCAGCGGTCGCGCCTCTGATGGAAGACTTGTTATCGATTTCATTGGTCTCTCTTACATCACCTCACATATAATTTTCTCTTTATATGTTATATAATTAAGCATATTGTATAAATTTGAAATTTGGTTTGCATGCATGAACTAATGCATTTGTATCATATATAGCACAAGAGCTAGAGCTGCCGCTTGTGCCACCATACTATCCAAGCAGAAATAGCTGTGAGGGCTTTGAACATGGTGTTAACTTTGCACTAGGGGGAGCTAGGGCACTCAACACTGACTTCTATAGGCGTATGGGCTATAATGATTCGCTTGAGTTGGACTCCTTGAGAGAAGAGCTTCAATGGTTCCATGAATTCTCACACTCGTGTCTGTTGACAAATTGTATGTTTCATGCTCCCTATTAGTTAACTTCCTTCTATTATCCCTACAAAAGAATCAATGTTCAATTAAACCTATTTAACCATTTCATTATATATGTAAATTTGACAGATACTCATGTTAACATCTCAAGCAACACAACACTATTCCTACTTGGCGAGTTGGGGGTGAATGACTATAGTTACCTACACCTTCTATTAGGTGGCCAAAAAGATATAGATCTTCTACGACCTTATGTCCCCTTAGTTGTGGATACAATTGGATCGGCAGTGAATGTATATACATTATTACTCCACCAATTTATATATTTATATATGATGTTAAATAAATATATTAATACTCCTTATATTTTATTCTTGCATAGGATTTAATCCAATATGGGGCAAAGACAATAATGGTTACAGGAATTTTCCCATTGGGATGTACGCCTTTATATAACACACACTTTTATCCCGAAGGTAGAGATGCACTACCTACTCCTATAACTGACTTCAAAGCGGTAAATGATTTTGTGAGCCATCAAAATGTGCTTAAAGAAGAAAAGTCTTATGAGATCGACCCTATAACGGGTTGCAACAACAAGGTAAATGATTTTGTGAAACATCATAATTTCGTACTATTGCGAAATCTTCATGAGCTTCGCATTGCTCATCCTCAAGCCAAGATTTTGTTTGCTGATTACTACGAGCCTCTCATGGCTGTATATGCAAATCCCAAACAATTTGGTGAGTTGAATTCTTATATGTATTACAAGTTAATGCTAAATAATAATCCCTTGCACCTAGTTCTATACATAGTTTTTCAATAAAGTCTTTAGTTTGGTTCTTTAATTAATTAAATTATTTGTGAGATGAATTCGTGTAGGTTTTAACTCAACTTTGGTTCAATGTTGTGGAGACGGTGGGCTATATAACTACAATTCCAAAGCCGATTGTGGTCAGCAAACAGCTAAACTGTGCAACGATCCATCAAGCTATGTGAGTTGGGATGGGTTGCACTTCACTGAGGCAGCTCATAGTATCATCGCTAAACATGTTTTAAAACAATTAATCTAGTTTTTATGTTATGTAAAGCTAGATGTATATATTAGATGTTTTTAAAATTTATTATCCTTTATAGATAATTTGTTAACTTCTCTTGTTGTGTAAATATGACATGGCTTGTAATTTTTTAGTTAGTTTGTTTATCCCTGTAAATTACACATTGTATTCTACTCACAATTTATTTGTGATTGCAAATGTTGTAAGCTTTTCGATAGGTGAATATGATGAAAAATGCTCTAAGTTGCAAGTAAATTAGTACATTACCAATGAAATGCATGATTTTTATATATTTTAACCATATGGAGATTGGTAAAATAAAATGGCCAACAAACTTTTATAATTACCAGTAAACTTATTTATTAAATGGCCAACAAACTTTTATAAAATTCTAGATATCTCCAATAATAAATTTGAGGCTATCATATATTGTAATACAAAAAAATATCAGCTCAAGTCAAACTATAATAATACATTGGACTGGACTCGAACTGATGGGCCCGGTCGGATTAGACCCAGCAGTGTCCCACCATTCACTCCGAACCAAACCATGTAGTCCCACCCAGGGGCCTCCGCCCAAGCCATGCCTTTGAGCCAGACTGAAGCTAACTTAGGCGGCTCCATACAGGGAACCCACCTGGTAAAACTTGGACACCTACGTCCCCCCTTAACATGAGGGACACACCATCATAAACACATCAACTCCATGATTGGCCTCGACCCATTATGGGCAACAATCAAGCAAGATTACTGGGCAGCATGATCACCTCCACCTACAATATATATAAATGTAGCATACTCAGTTAACCCTAAGTTCCAATTTCCATAACCTCCCTGCTGGTGTTGAACCAGACATGGAGATACACCACAGAGGATCGGAACACCCCGACTCTTAGGCAGGAACTTTGGCGGCAACCGTGGGGCCGAGAAAAGCTTACCTCCCCCACAAATGGCTGGAATCCAGAGTCAAGCGACTGCAGCCACATATCAATGGCGATGACCCGATGGCGGCGTTCGACTACAACCTGATAACGCTGAAACAACGATGTGCGACGCTTCGGTACCGACCCATCCCCCTCTTGAAGATCCCCGCAATCTAGTGACTTGGAAGTTGAAATCCGACAATTGAGAGCCCAAGACAAGACGCCAACCACGATTGCAACCCACATCCTGGAGATAACACCTAGCCAAGAAAAAGGAAGTCTGATCCTCCACGAAGCCACCAACTCTCCTTGCTCGGAGAAAAATAGAGACCTCATAATCTAGAAGGGCGGAGTTGTTCTCCCTTTTGACGCGAGGCCCTAAGTCGACCATATTATGACAACCCACCTTCCACTGAGAAGCGAGTTGCCCAACACTCTATCGCCATACACCGGCACAGGCAACCCCACCCTACGCCTGATAGTGTTTTAGATCGCAATGCTCTATAACAGAGCAACCGACTCCGCACTCTGCCGAGCCTTGTTGTTCAAATGCCCACACTATAAGGGGGTGTGAATAGTGTTGGGTTAATTTTACGTTCAATTCGATTTCTTTTAACTCAATTCCAAATGCAACCAAAACTAAGTGCTACTAATTGATATGTTTTGACAAGTATGAATAGCAAGTAGTAGAAATCAAACAAGGCAATACAAACTCAAATAATTATAGTGGTTCGGCCTGCTGGGTGAAATGGCACATTAGAGGGGGGTTGAATAGTCTGTTTACTAATTCTTATTGTCTTATTATGGTTTTAATTGTTTCTTTGGTTACTTAGGAAAATTACAAGTTAAGTGACTAAAGCAATAAAGACAAACAAAATACCAATGCAAACACAAGATTTATAGTGATTCAGCCCCAATGCCTACTCCACTACCTAAGCACCCCGCTTAGGATTTACAAACTAAGTTTTACTAGATTGATGATGTTTCCCTTACATAGAGGACTTTGACTCGAAGAGTCTCACTCTCGACCTAAGGCACTTCCACACTCGGAAGTCTCCGCCTTCTTACCGAGAGCACTCTTCCACCTCAATCTAAGGGACAACTCAACTAATCCTAGCAAACTATGTTTACACCGTTGGATTTTGGGGCTTTGCCGCTTGCTTCGTGGTGAAACTAGAGGAGCCGCCGCCCCTTTCTTCCTTGATCTCGAGATATTGTTAGCCTAAGGGTTTCAACATTGGTCTTAACCTCGATTTTGATGATAACAAACATGGAACTAATTATTTCATGGAGAGTTATTTTTAGGTTCCATATTACTTAGCGCACGATGTCCTCGATCGAAACAATCGAAGAAATCAGAGAAATCGGCAAGAACACTCGTCGGCGCTCGAATTCTTCTGGAAGATAGAGTTTAGGTTTAGGGTGTCTAGAATGTGTTGTAAATCCTCAAGATGATGCAAAGAAACCCCAAAACCAAAGCCGAACACAAGAAACATGAAAACCCGGAAAATTAGAAAAGGCCCTGAAATTCACTAAGCCTAGGAAACTCCTTGGAGGGCTATATGACCTAGACATTTTCTTGGCACTAAAAATCCCGGTACTTGTTCCTTAGGTAAAAACTAGATAATGAGATATTTTTAAAGACTTTTTGGAAGCCTTTAGCCTACCCATATTTGACCCAAAATATTATAAAATTTTCTTTTTTCGAAAATTTGTACTAGACTCCAAAAGTTAGATTTTGATTCTTAAGGATTTTTGTTTTTTACATATTTTTATTGAATCCAAATGGGGGGTAATCGTTATATACAATTTATGTTTTAAAATTATTAAGAGGACTTAGCGAAGATGGAAGATAGAAACGAACAAACAAGCAGAAAAAATAACAAAATTGTCTTGATTTTTCTAGTTGCGGTCGACTGAATGATGCCCAGAATGGGCAAAATGCCTTCGGTCGCTCGGTCGGTCGACTGACGATCGGCCGACAAGCAATCGGGCGTCGCCAATGGGCAGTGAAACGCCCGTTGATGAGCCTTGGTGTTTGGGGGTTATAAATACACATCCCAAACTCATTCCTTTGTAGTTGTTGGTGCTTCTAAGCCTCAAAGAGTCACTCCTTGCATCTCTACAAGCTTTCATTGAGTCATCCTTGCAAGAACCCTTGTTTTGATCTCCACTCCTTGATTTTGCCTTCAAGCTTCACCGATTCATCATCTTGAGGCATCAAGAGGACTAGGGAGTTTCTTTTGGAGCTAAGTATTTGTTGTTTGATTTATCAAGAGGACTAGAGAATAGCTGATAGCATGATTCCTCTCTTGTGAACCAAAATATCTATATCTCCATATTTCTATTCCTACCCCTGGGATATATATATCCCGCTCTATTCAGAATTAAATCTCAATATATCCATCTTTTTAAAAAATTTGATGCACAACATAAATGACATATATTCCTCAGATTCAACTAAACAAACATGCACTTAGAGCTAAAACATGAATTGAAGTCAAGTTTTTATTAAAAACAAATTTAGGTAAGTATACTTTATTTTAAGATCATTATTATATAATTCTTTTTGCTCCTATAATTCAATAATACATAATATTAGCTTATATTGATATCTTATTTTAAAGTTTACATTCAACAAGAAAGGAAATTTATTTACCTCCATTGTTTTCCCACCTAGCTATAGAATTTGCAAAGTTTCTAAATTAAGGAAACTAGCTGGGTTACTTATTGTTTAGTTATATAACATTCCACAAATTCAACTTTTTAATATTAAAATTGACTAATTAGATAGAAATATAGCATCATTATCCATCATGTAAAAAATAAAACATTTTATTTAATTTATTAATAATTTCTAAATACGAGAAGGTGATAACTAAGTAAGAGTCTAATTTCAAAAATAGAAGAGGTGATTATTATAGTGGGACGAGAATATAATTTACCCTAGTATATAATTATTATAATTACAAAACTGCTAGACCCAATTGATTAAAACATTACTGTTTATTCTCGTAAGTTAATCCGTTAAGGTGAGTTAGATGAAACCATCTAGAGAGAGCATTTAAATTGGAATTTTGATATTCATGATGGATTAATTATGCAATTTATCTTCGTAGAAATTATTATCAAACTCGCTAGTTAACTTGTAAACTCAACCGAGTTTACAATCCCAAGGTTCAAAATCGAGCTCACTTGCACCCAAACTTATTTTTGGGTGAACTCGGATGAACTCGGTCAAACTCGATCAAAATTGCGAGTTCATGACCGAGTTCACGAGTCCATTGTTGCAGCCAAATCAAGCTTGGCTTCAACCGAAGATAGCCCAAATCACACAGTCAAATCATTCAAATCGCATGGTCAAACATTTTTATTTTCTTATTTCCTCTGACGGTCAAACAACCCAACTCAAATCACAAGTCCCCTGTTGTCCTATCCTTCTCGACATTATCTCTTCCCATTTCTCACAGTCACCGATGGCTCCCCTTAGACCTCCATCTCCAGCTTCTCGTGGCCTTCTCCTCTTCACCTACGTCTTCTCGAGTCTCGGCTCTCGATCGCCTTCTTCTTCAGCTGCACTCATCGGCGGCTGCAGCTCCCCTGGTTAGAGCTTCCACCCTTCTTCTCGATCGCCTACAGCCCTACACCTCTGACTGCCTCCGAGACTCCGACCGCTAGCTTCCCCTTGCTCCACCAGTGAAGAGAAGAAGTTGTTCCAACTGTGACTGGTACACTGTCGCGCCTCACATTCACCAGCAGCCAGCTTCTTCTCCTCTAGTGAAGAGTAAGGTGCTTCCCGTAAGTTTATTTAGAAAATATATGTTCATGTGTTAGTGTTACAAACTTACAATAGTATGTATGTTCAAGTGTTAGTGTTACAAACTTGCAATTCTCCGCCAGCGAAGAGAAAGGCAGCCAACTCATGTTTGAATCGATGAAATGATGAATAGCTATGTATGTTCTTTGTTACAGTAGTATGCAATTGGTATATCTTTTGCAACTGAAATTTATGGTATGTTCTTTGATGTGCAACTGAAGTTTATTGTAACTGGAGTGCATTTTTCTTCTTCATGTATCAAATTGTTTTACGGTATTAGTATAGAAACTTTGATATAAATTATAATCAAACTTGGATGCAAGAAAAATGCAAGTTTTCTCCTTCATTTGATGTGAAGCAATTTTTTTTTCTTCATGTATTGAATTGTTGATGAGTAACAATCAAATAGTTTTGAATTGATGATGGGTCAATTTAGAGGGGCATATGGGTCATTAGCGGACGAGGGAATAAAATCCAAGATCATGAGCCGTGCCGCTCATCTTGGAGCCGCATGCAACCCGAGCAACAGAGAGGGAGGAGGAGATCTTGGTCGGCGTCGGAGATCGTGTCGTCGTCCGAAGGTTCGAGATCGCCAACGACCATCCCTTCTTCTTCCTTAAGCAAGGTGAGTGGTTGTTTTCCCCTTGTGGATTGGGGGAGGCGTGTGGCCGAACCCCTAGGACAGTTCGGATAAGTTTTACTCGCGAGTTTTCATCGTTTCTTGGTAGATTGATCTTGTATCGCTATTTTAATTATTGTTCTGTCGGATCTACCGCAATCTTCTTCGGATCTTGAGGTTTTAGAGGCTGTCGAGTAGTCGGTAAAGGGGTAAGGTCATGCCAAAAATTTCCCTAATTCCCTCGACGGAAGTAAACCCCTTTTTGATCAATTTTGAACCTAAGTCGAGTGGATATTATAGTTTAATTGCTGAAATTGATGATTGAATTCCCTCTTAAAGCTTTGTAGGCTCAGCCAAACAAAAAGGGACCTCTTGTCCTTGGTTCGGCCGAGCAAGGGTTGGGTGAATTGATCAATGGCTTGGTTAGGGTAGGTTAGAAACAAGGTACTAAAGTTTGGGGCTGGATTTTCTCCTTGTCCCCACCCTTGGAGTTCGGCCGAGCAAGGATCGCCTTGCTCAAGTCTAGGCCGAGAGGATACAGGGAATGGTGGCCTCGAGAATCTAGTCATCTTCGTTAGGAAATACCCGAAGAAATAAGAAACAAGGGTTGCCTATATTGACAAGTAGAATCAAGATAATATTTAGGTAAGAGACTAATTAAGGAAGACTACAAGTTGGTGCATGCATTTAGTGGTATTGTAGGGTGGTAATCTTTCTTAATCTTCCCTATTCAAATTCAAAAATTTGGTTATGTTTTTACCATGCTAAACAAATTCTTTCCTTGCTTAAAATTATTATTTAATGCAGGATTTAAATTCCTTATTGTTGAATCATGTGGTTATGCATAGTAGGTGATGTGAAGTAAGTTATTTAATTATAAATTATATGCTGTGAAATATTATTACCATGTCTATGACATGTAGTTTTTCATTAGCCAAGTTATCATGTGACATTAGATGATATGCATGAAATTATAAAGTGTATGTTAGTGATGGAAACTAAAAAGTAGACGAGTTAGATCTCACACCTAAGAAACATTTTGCGAACGACAGTGTACGCATGATACGGGCGAAATTAAAAGGATGAGAACGTGCCAACGCTCGGGACTTTAAATAAGAAAACTATAGGACACCTTGTTTGTCTGATGTGATTGTGGGGGTATGCTGAGAAGCATGGGTAGTCGAAATGACTAATGCTAGACTCGGCCAGTGATTGGGTCTTGAGATTACACCAGCGGGCCCGCTAGGTGTTAGACCACAGTTGGGTGGGACTAGCTATCCCTACCCTAGTCGGTGCCCGGAAACTAGAAGACCATCCTAGTCGACGGCCCAGAGTTTGCTTGGATTCACTTATGTGCTATGTGGCCCGAAGGGCTAGTATGTTACTATATGTGTGCGGTAGGGCTGGTTATAGCCGAATCTCAAGACCATGAGTAGGCCCTAAGGGCCGGGTGCCAAGTGGCGTAGTTAGGCTGTTATGGCTGCTTACATGAATGTATGGCCTATACAGGACGATCTCTAGGGTCAGTTGTCATAATAGAAGCAACTTATATCCCTAACTTTATATTTTGCTACCATATATATATATGTGTGTGTGTGTGTGTGTGTGATTATTGTGGATTTATGTGATGGTTCGGAAGAACCGCTCACTGAGTCCCATGTGGACTCACGGTTTATTTCCTTGTTTTGCAGAGCCTAATCAGTGAGATGAGGCTTGGAGTCATGGTGCAGCTGGAGGCTAAGCGATGGCGTAGATCTCGTAGTAGCGTCCACTAGTTATAGTCTAGAGGTCTAGGGTAGTTGTTTCTTTTAATACACTGAGATTGTCTATTCGAAAACATGTACTTGGTTTTAAACTTGAGTTGTTTCCTATGGTGATTGATGTTTCGGAACTTTTCATGTTTTAAAGTAAAATTGTGAACCTTCTTTAAAGATTTGAATAAAGCTGCATCATTGTTTTCATTATGTGTTTCTATTTCTGTTAGTCAGTGTACGTAGTAAGCTTCAGGGTAGGACATGGGCCCTGGCCGGTCACACGACCCTAAGTTGGGGTGTGACACTTCTCTTGTATGTAACACGACAAAACCTAATCGGTCCATGGGTAGGTAACTTTTTACCGATCACATCACTATGTGACTTCCATATGTTTTTGCCTTTAGGGCAACTAGGGCCTTGTGGTTGCACATCTAACCAAGGAGCCCTAGTTGAGTCGGACCCATCGTTCGTATGCCCTAGAGAGAAAAAAACCACCCTTGAGTGTGGCTCAACAAGGTAAGTCATGTTCAAGCCTATAACAGATACACAAAAGGAATATGTGCCATATGAGGTGCAACTTGTCTATTAGCACAAAATGCCTTGTGTGTTCACAACAAACCCGTTGTGACAATAGACACACTTGTCCCTCACAACGATGGAAGGTGTGACCGATATTCTTAATATCTTAGCCATTCAGACTCAATTTTATTGCAGGGTTTCTTCATGCAATTTTAATTATCTAAGCTATCAACAATTGAAGCAAAATCAATAAATAAAAGCATAAAGTAAATAAGGATGATTATGGATGTTCTAAGGGTTCCACCCGAGCTACCGGGCAAACCAAGGCTATCATCCTAGGGTTTTTAGGAAGCTCCGTCTCGCGAAGGCGCTGCCCAAAACCACCTTGTAGGTTGTCGGTTCCATCAGTGCCATACCATGTTAAGTATACGTCGAAATATATACAACTCGTACCATTGGCCCATGGGGATCGCACAAAGTGATTTTACATGAATGGGCAAGAATAAAATGTTAGTTTACATACACATGAATACATATTTACAAACATGTAGGGAACCTTCCGTCATGGTTCGATGTTGCACGGGGCATCGAAAAATTCCCTAACATCCTCCCCCACTTCAAGCTTCAACGTCCACGTCAAACTCGCCTCGGCCACACCGCCTTTGGCTGCAATTGCTGAAGTGGATTCTTCATAAGTTGTCGAAGGGAACACCACCTGAGTACGACACGCCACAGTGGGTCTGTAACATGTCGAGTTTCGCCGTGAAGTTCACCACCAGGAAATGACTACTTGGACCGTCCTTGAGTTTCATCATGTCCTGTTGTTGCGAGAAAGGGTTATGATATTCCCAAACTCGTTGCTGGGCAATGAAGTCCCAGACTTGTGGAGCAAACGAGTCCCAGACTTGAAGAGGCACCAGCGCCGTTGGGCAACGCTTGGTTGAATGGACACTGAGAAATAGCTACTGTATTCACTAAGTCTCAGTGTTTCTGGGCAATGAGGGTCCCAGATTTTGTGGCGCACACGAGCGCCGTTGAGCAACGCTCGCGTGAAGGAACCCGAGAAGTGGTTACTCAATTCACCAAGTCTCGTTCTTGCTGGGCAATGAAGAGTCCCATACTTTGTGGGGCACACGAGCACCGTTGAGTAACGCTCGCGTGAAGGAACCCTGGAAATGGTTACTCAATTCACCAAGTCCCATTTTTGCTGGGCAATGAAAAGTCTTAGACTTGTGGGGCACACGAGCCATTGGGCAATGCTAGTGTGAGGGAACCCGAGAAATGGTTACTCGATTCACCAAGTCTCATTTTTGCTGGACAATGAAAAGTCCCAGACTTGTGGAGCACACGAGTGTCGTTCAGCAACGCTCGCGTGAGGGAACCCGGGAAATGGTTACTCGATTCACCAAGTCCCATTTTTGCTGGGCAATGAAATGTCCCAAACTTGTGGAGCACACGAGCGTCGTTGAGCAACTCTCGCGTGAGGGAACCCGGGAAATGGTTACTCCATTCGCCAAGTCCCGTTCTTGTTGGGCAATGAAGAGTCCCAGACTTATGGAGCACACGAGCGTCGTTGAGCAATGCTCGCGTGAGGGAACCCGGGAAATGGTTACTCCATTCGCCAAGTCTCGTTCTTGCCTCCCCGAACACAACAGTCGGAAGGTCCTCGACTGGGTTAATTGCATCGGCAACTCGAGCACTATAGACGGAATGTGCGTCGGCTATGTTTGCATCGAGAGCTTTCTCAGTTGGAGGCTCGCAAACCTGGCTCTGATACCAACTATCATGGGCCAATTGTTTTGGTGCGGAAGAACTCGTGCGGCACCCTTGCATCGCATGCAAGGGATAAGCCTTGATATGAAATCCGTCCCGATTGGGCTTCCCGACTTAACATCGCGGGGCATATGTCGGACCACGTGCCAACCTCGCATTCCATGTCCACGTCTTCAAATGACCATGTTGGCCGAATGGTAGATCAAAGAATACCTCATTGTCCTTGTTTGGAATCCTCCAAGTGGATGAAGTAGGCAGCACACCCAAGTAGAAGACACCTCCAATTTGGCTTCGTAAAAGATCGGGAAAGAGGAAGTAGATGGCCGGCCACCAATGGAGAGGAGGAGGAAGAACTAATTTACCACCCTCTCCCATGTGGTGTTCGACCACAATTTGTAGAGAGTGGGGCGGCTACAAAGGTAGACCCGACCCCCTAAAAACTCTCTATTCGGAATTCAAAATTCTGGGGTTTACCTCCAAAAATAGTTTATATTTTAATGGCTTCATAATTAATTCGAAATTAATTAAATCCAATAAAATATGAACTTTAATTTATCTCCATAAATTAAGAGCTTATAAACAAGAATGATAATTATCATAATAAAAAAATTCTCTAAATAATAGGAAAGAGGCTTATCTAAATAATTCAATTTCTTATTAATTAATAGAATTATGATTTATCCTTATAAATCATATATCTTTTAATTTTATGATTTATCTTCATAAATCAAATTCTTATTAATTAGGATTTATCCCAATAAATTAATTCCCAATTAATCGATTAGGCTCATGGTTAGAAACAAATTTTCCCACCATGTATATTTGATTCAAAATCAAATTATATTTAATTCATAATTAAATATATTCGCGGTCAAGTAGTTTAATTAAATATTTAATTCATAATTAAATTTAATCAACTACATGTCTGTAAACGACATACATGTCATGTATCAACCCCTACAATTTAGGGATGCCCTGCAAATTAGGGTTATCGAGGAACTCCTTACTCGCACATTCATTCCTATAGGAAACAACTTTCCTATCATGTCTGTAAACGACATACGTGATCGAGTTGAAGCATGTCCATGCCAGTAGACATATACGGCCGCATTTAGACTTTATCTCATAAGGTCCGTTACGAGGTTAGTCTGTTGTGTGTGACCAATTGGGCCCCACACTAAGCCAACAGTGAGTTGTGCATAATGGAGAGTCGGATCCGATAGAATGACTTCTATTCGAATCTTACAAGCCACCACTAAACCCATTTAGTGTGGTCGTGAGAAACTCTACTCACAAGTCTAGATTGACGTCTTGCAACGTGTCATGACTACTCGGATAGTGTAAGGTTCAATCTACAGGGATCGAACGCCCTTCAGTGATTAGTTTCTGTGCAACTAAGTCCCTCAGTTACAATATCCTGAATACGTCTAGGGTATGGAAAAAGTGTCAAACTCTAATACTGATTCATATGTATTCTGTCGGCCAGGTCATCGTCTCAATAATGACATCTTAGAAAACCTTTTTTCGACATTCATATATACTCTTGCCAGATATTCCACAGCCGACACTTGTAGGGACACATAGGACATTATCTCCTCTTACTAGAAGTAACTAATTCCATATTTGTTGCTCACATAACTCCATGGGTGCTTTCCCATGCCCAAAGGTATCCGACACATGTCACTCACGGCCACGTAAGGATAAGTCCAAATCAATGGGTCGACACTCACAAGGTAAGAATGACAACCTTAGGTCCATGGACAACTTGCACCTACTATCACCTGAGGAACATCCTATCGACACTCATGTAAGGATTGCATTATGTGTTTTCCTCGTATAGGTCCATTCAGTGAACTCATTCCGTAATGAGCATCTGCACTTGTACATTAAATGACGGCTTATAGGTAACTTTGAGATCTGCTACTCCTTATCGTATAAGGCATGTACCAAGTGCAACAGTCTATCCGAAATCAACAATCCTCTAATTGGTGATCCAACGATTGGGAACATTTAGAATAGGGGCATCTAGATTCCTAAGTCTCACTGGCATGATCTCATCATAACCTTGGAACCAATTGCCCGAGTTCATGGGGTTCATCACAATCTAATATATATAAAATATAGATGCAACATATGATTAAAAGTTGCCTCATATTATTCATTAACCAAAAATAGTTCCCTGCACATCAACATGTGATTGGCTCAAGGGCACTATTTCTTTCAATAACCTGAGAGATTCTTCCTAACTAACAATAAGGTCTCTTAGTGAACTTCTGTAAATGATAGTTGCATAGGAAGTTGCAACTGCTATAACAACTACCTTAAGTAGCAAAGTAAGAACCAAAATAAAACATACGCAAACACAAGTATTTGTTTACACAGTTCAGTAACCAAACATGTCACGTAATCTGCGTGGCACTCACCGGACAGATGCCCAATCCACTATCAGAAAGTACAACTTCTAGCTCTGAGATTACACTCTTCGAAATCCAACTACCAGTACTATAGTGAATTGGAAATAATAAAACCTTTTGCTATTACAAGTACATATGGACTTGCCTCTTTATGACATTCCAGCCACAGAGTCTTGTCCTCCACACAATCCTTGTGTTGTAATGAGTTAGCAGTCCACAATCATCTCAGCATGAATATAAGATGAGTAGGTTATTGCCTTCTTTGCACTAAGCAGACTCATCTCCTATAAAACTGGAGTTATCGACAACACATCCATGCACAAGTTTTATATGTGAGAACTGAATGATCTGAATAAATGCTGACTTCAATCACTCTCCTCTTCACAGTACTCAGATTGAAACAGTCAACATAAGCATATGATCATTTAAGTAAACAGTAACATCCGAAAATAAAGAATAGAGAACTCCTCAGAACTCAACTGAACACAAGTCATAAATGATGATTAAATGACCAAAAAAATCAAAAGACTCGTCATTAAATAAGAAGTTCATCAACCATCAGATTCACACACGTAGGCAGTTGAAAACTGTCGCTCCATAATTGAAACTGCCATCATCTGCAGAAAGCCATTTACAAAAGGAGCAGTTGAAACTGTCCTAACACAGTTGAGACTGTCAATATATAAGTAGAGCTTCTCACTTATTGAGACTGTGCAAAAACAAAGAAATCACCAAAAAGCTTCTTTTGCCAAATACACCCAACATACAAAAAGCCAAACACTAACATTCTCTCCCTTTGGTTTATTTGGCAAAAAGCCAAACAGATCAGATCACAAAAAAAAATGAATGACAGAAGAAAGTTTCAACTGAAATATAATAACTGTTAAAAAGATAATTCAATAGTTAACAGAAAGTATCCATCAGTCATGGTCATTTGTTTAGACCACAAAAAAACCACATAGTCAGCCATAGTCGCATTATCACAGAGAAAAAAATATTACACCCAGTAGATCATCCAGAGTATCAAATATACAATAGTTTCATAACCAGAGTCTCAAGTATCATAACCAGAATAGTAAAAAGTATCATCACCACATAAAAGTATCACAACCACAGTCAAAGAGCAATTAAAACTACAGAGTTGTAACTGCTTGTTCTCCCACTTTTTGGCACAATAAGCCAAAGGAGTAAATCAAGATAGTGTAAACTTCAGTCAGAACATTCAGATGAATAGTGAAAATTCCATAGAAAGGGGAGGTGGGTCATGCTTAAGTTGGAGTAAAGTACTCTATAACTTTCTTCTCAATTGTGATTACATGCTGTTGAAACTTGGTCATAGTCTCTCTTGTAGAAAATAGCTCATCCAAAATCTCTTTCTCAATAGTAGATGTGGCAGCGGAAGCAGTTCCATGTGCAGTCTTCACTTTAGACCTTGGACTTAGCAGATTTCTAATTTATTTGGATAAATCCTAATTAATAGGAATTTGATTTATGGAGATAAATCATAAATTTAATACATATATAATTTATGAGGATAAATCATAAATCTATTAATTAATAGGAATTCAAATTATTTAGATAAACCTCTTTCCTATTGTTTAGGGGATTGGTCTATTTAGATAATTATCATTCATGTTAATGCTCTTAATTTATGGTGATAAATTAAAGTTTATATTTATTTGGATTTAATTAATTTCGAATTAATTATAAATTCATTAAATATAAATCATTCCGTTTGAGGCAAACCCTAAATATTTGAATTCCAACGAGAGGATGATTATGCATGAAAGGATGATTATGGATGAGCCCTATGTGCATGTGACTGTGTGTAAAATGTGGTTGTATTGATTGCTTGTAAATTTATGAAATTTCAGCATTATAACTTTTAAATAGGGCATGCGTACCCCTACCTTCCTCTTGAGAATTCAGAATGTATTCTTCTTCTCCCTCTCCTTAAACCTTTCCCCAAGGGTTGAAAATGAAGATATTCTAATTGTTCTTCTCTATGTGGATGACTTGCTTTATTGTAGTAACAATGAAAAAATGAGAGAGGAGATCAAGAACAAAATGTTCAAGACTTTTAAGATGACTAATCTGGGTGAGATGAAATTCTTCCTAGGTTTGGAAGTTCTATCTCATTTCATGAATGATCCCAGAGGAGTACACTTCAAGGCAGCAAAGAGAATCTTAAGATACTTGAAGGGGACATGTAATTATGGATTACATTTGGGAAGAGACAATGATCTGAAACTACTGGGGTATTTTGATAGTGATTGGGGAGGATAAATAGTTGACAGGAAAAGTACTACTGAATATCTATTCAAAGTTGGAGCAAGTACAGTGTGCTGGTGTTCTAAAAAGCAGAATTCAACTACATTATCTTCAGCCGAAGCTGAATATGTATCAGCTACTTCAGCAAGCTGTCAAGCAATTTGGATGAGAAGAATTTTATTGGACTTTGGGATTAATTTGACACAAGCTACATGCATATAGCTTACAGGAGAAGATGGCAGGCATTGAAGCTCTTTCCACTTTAGTGCGGTCTTTGTCAAGGGATGCTACAGAGAGTGGAGAAGCAGTAGGGTTGCTGTTGGCATTGTCCGAGATCGTAAAAGTTCGACAAAGAATTGGTAGAATCCGAGGCTGTATGGTGATGCTAGTGACACTGCAAAATGGCAATGACACTGTTGCATCACAATGCGCAGAGAGGTTATTGAGTGTGTTATCAGCCAATGCACACAATGTGCTTCTTATGGCAGAGGCCGGCTACTTCGTACCATTAGTACGCTATCTAAAAGAAGGTACTTTCAAAAAAATCTTCTTAATTTATTTCTTAAATTCAATGTACTGTGCTAACATGCAAGTTTATGATTAGATTCTAATAGCATTTTGCATTTAGTTTCACAATCCTTCTGAACTGAATATAGGCAGAGTAAGTTGAACTCTAGTCAGCTATAGATGAAACAATATCCATATTGCATTCTCTAAAACCAATCAAGAAAAAAGCTTAAAACAACACAAGCAGTAGAGTAAGTTGTAACATTCACATTTTTCTGATAAAAGCATTCTTCTTCACCCAATTAAAAGCCATACCAATGAATTTTCAATACCATAATATACTCTATTAATTACGTTCTTCAACCAAAAATTCAAGAATCAATGCTAACATCCAATATCATGTATCCACATTCAAAAATGAAAACATTTTAATCTAAAATCATGTATCCACATTCAAAAATGAAAAATAAATCCTACTAACTTTCTCCATTCAATTCAAGTCTAGGGTCATCTATCTCAAAGTCTCTAAAAAAAGTTTCAAGATGCATTCTACTATCTTATTATAGAGCCTTGTTATGTCTGAAATTTCTATCACATGTAGTGTAGTATTTGTTTCTTTTGCACCATATGACTAGTGATGGATAGACTGACCTGATTTAGATTCTTTCTTTCTAGAGCCTTGTTATCTTAATATAGAGCCTTGTTTTTTGCTGCCATTTTAAAACTGGTGGCACAACTAGTTCCTGATTTAGATTCTTTCTTTCTCCTTATAATTTCCATATAGTTAATGAGGTGTATTTTGCAATGTTTACAGGCTTCCTCACATGGGGAGGAAGGAATGACCTTATTCTATATCTGTTGTAACTCAACTTGTGGCTATAGATGGAGAGAAAGTTGATCAGTCAACTCACAAATATGATGAGCTAGACCAGTTTACAAATAATCAAACAACTCTATGCATGCCTGAGTAGTTCATACATGCATCAGGATTGACATCACTTTTCCGTCAGTAGCTTGCAGTGCTATTGTTGCTTGTGTAGCAGTACCATTTCCATTCTACATTGTCACTTGTTTTGGACATCCCATTTACTTGCTTACATCTATTTAATCGATTTTTCATTAATCATGATATATACATGCCCTTTGTTTGCAACTGTTACTAAAAAGAGAAGACCTAACGCATGAAGTGTTATCAGGTTAAATTAGATCAAGGGATAGAATCTGTTTCTTAGCCAAAAGATGCCAGAATGAAAATTATCAAGCATCTCATCGTGTAAGCATCTCATCTTTATATGAGATCTTGTGATTAGTAAAAAATGTGGGTAGATGGTGAGAGTGGAGACGAGCATTAACAAAAATTTGACCTTCATTAACTAAATTTAAAAGCATCTCTAATATTTGACTAAAATCGCAACTAAAATCATTAGAACATCATGAAATCGCAACTAAAATCATTTGAACATCATGAAATCGCAACTAAAATCGAACCTCCACAATCGAATGGGAAATCGAGCGCTCGAAACCCGTAGAAGGGAAGGAATTCACTCGTCGGTCGGCTATCTGTGACTACTTGCGCTTCCTCTGAGCGCTTCCTGTGCTTCGCCACAAAGTAACAGAGGATTAGGGCACGAGGAAGGGAAGAAACCTGTAGAAGGGGAGGGAAGAAATAAAAACTTGAATCAGCTACGGGGGAATTAGAAGGAACCTGCGCGCGCTATCTGTGATGACTAGCTCGAACCGATAATTTTGTCGGCGGCGGGGAAGAAAACTGTGCAGAAGGAGTCTGCGGGGAGGGAACCGGCGGGGAAGGAAACTGTGGGGAAGCAAGAAATGGCTTTGTCGGCGCGGCCTGGGAAGAAGGATGACGAGTGGGAGAGGGGGAAGAAAGACGAAGACGATGCTTTGTCGGCGTCGGCTGAAAAAAAAGAGGCGCGAGAAATTATTTTGACGAGTGGGAGAGGGGGAAACTAAAGTGGTCGGCCGAAATGAGAGGGGGAAAAAAATTTGGTCGGCTGAAACGAAAAAAAATGCTAATTTACCAACGGATTATTTATCCGTTGGTAATTTTGTTGGTAATACCAACAAATTATATCCATTGGTAAAAATTTTGTTGGTGAAGCTATGTTTTCTTGTAGTGGAAGTTCATTGGCTTTGAGCATAGGAAGGTCTCTAGGTTCTTCTTCCTCTCCGTTTCATCCAAAAAGGTGAGTGGAAATAGCCATCTTTCCCCCATCTCCTTCATCTTTCCACCGCCCCTTTGATAGGGGTTTTCTCAGATTTTTGTATAGATTTTATAGTATTGGATTCATGCAATACGTTAATGAATTATTGCTTTGTCGTTGTGAATCATTGGTTTGGATTTTGGGGCTTTGCCGCATGCTTCGTGGTGAAACTAGAGGAGCCGCCGCCCCCTTCTTCCTTGATCTCGAGACATTGTTAGCCTAAGGTTTTCAACATTCGTCTTAACCTAGATTTTGATGATAACAGACATGGAACTAATTATTTCATGGAGAGTTATTTTTAGGTTCCATATTAGTTAGTGCACGATGTCCTCGATCGAAACTATCGAATAAATCAGAGAAATCGGCAAGAACACTCGTCGGCGCTCGAATTCTTCTGGAAGATAGAGTTTAGGTTTAGCGTGTCTAGAATGTGTTGTAAATCCTCATGATGATGCAAAGAAACCCAAAAACCAAAGCCGAACACAAGAAACACGAAAACCCGGAAAATTAGAAAAGGCCCTGAAATTCACTAAGCCTAGGAAACTCCTTGGAGGGCTATATGACCTAGACATTTTCTTGGCACCAAAAATCCCGGTACTTGTTCCTTAGGTAAAAACTAGATAATGAGATATTTTTAAAGACTTTTTGGAAGTCTTTAGCCTACCCATATTTGACCCGAAATATTATAAAATTTTCTTTTTTCGAAAATTTGTACTAGACTCCAAAAGTTAGATTTTGATTCTTAATGATTTTTTTTATAGATATTTTTATTGAATCCAAATGGGGGGTAATCGTTATATACAATTTATGTTTTAAAGTTATTAAGAGGACTTAGCGAAGATGGAACATAGAAACGAACAAACAAGCAGAAAAAATAACAAAATTGTCTTGATTTTTCTAGTTGCGGTTGACTGAATGATTCCCAGAATGGGCAAAATGCCTTCGGTCGCTCGGTCGGTCAACCGACAATCGACCGACAAGCGACCAGGCATCGCCAATGGGCAGAGAAATGCCCGTTGACGAGCCTTGATGTTTGGGGGTTATAAATACACATCCCGAACTCATTCGTTTGTAGTTGTTGGTGCTTCTAAGCCTCAAAGAGTCACTCCTTGCATCTCTACAAGTTTTCATTGAGTCATCCTTGCAAGAACCCTAGTTTTGATCTCCACTCCTTGATTTTGCCTTCAAGCTTCACCGATTCATCATCTTGAGGCATCAAGAGGACTAGGGAGTTTCTTTTGGAGCTAAGTATTTGTTGTTTGATTTATTAATCCATTAGCGGTTGTATTTTGGATTTATTTCATTGTATTTGAACCGGTGTAAACCTAGGTTGCTAGGTTTGATTGAGTTGGTAGTTAATTTGGTGTTAAAACTTAAATCCATCATTGAGTTGGTGTTACAAGGATTAGTTGAGTTGTTCCTTAGGTTGAGGTGGGAGAGTGCTCTCGGTAGGAATGCGGGATACTTTCGGATGAACGAAGGAGAAAAAAGAGAAAGAAGAAGAAGAAGAAAGAGGAAGGAGACTTACACACGAAGAAATGAATGGATGAGAGAGAGAGAGAGAGAGAGAGAGAGAGAGAATAGCTGATAGCATGATTCCTCTCTTGTGAACCAAAATATCTATATCTTTATATTTCTATTCCTACCCCTGGGATATATATATCCCACTCTATTCAGAATTAAATCTCAATATATCCATCTTTTTTAAAAATTTGATGCACAACATAAATGACATATATTCCTCAGATTCAACTAAACAAACATGCACTTAGAGCTAAAACATGAATTGAAGTCAAGTTTTTTTAAAAAACAAATTTAGGTAAGTATACTTTATTTTAAGATCATTATTATATAATTCTTTTTCCTCCTATAATTCAATAATACATAATATTAGCTTATATTGATTTCTTATTTTAAAGTTTACATTCAACAAGAAAGGAAATTTATTTACCTCCATTGTTTTCCCACCTAGCTATAGAATTTGCAAAGCTTCTAAATTAAGGAAATTAGCCGGGTTACTTATTGTTTAGTTATATAACATTCCACAAATTCAACTTTTTAATATTAAAATTGACAAATTAGATAGAAATATAGCATCATTATCCATCATATAAAAAATAAAACATTTTATTTCATTTATTAATAATTTCTAAATACGAAAAGGTGATAACTAAGTAAGAGTCTAATTTCAAAAATAGAAGAGGTGAGAGTATAATAAGGATAAATAGTGGGACGAGAATATAATTTACCCTAGTATATAATTACTACAATTACAAAACTGCTAGACCCAACTGATTAAAACATTACTATTTATTCTGGTAAGTTAATCCGTTAAGGTGAGTAAGATGAAACCATGTAGAGAGAGCATTTAAATTGGAATTTTGATATTCATGATGGATTAATTACGCAATTTATCTTCGTAGAAATTTTTATGAAACTCGCGTGTTAACTTGTAAACTCATCCGAGTTTACAATCCCAAAGTTCAAAATCGAGCTCACTCGCACCCAAACTTATTTTTGGGTGAACTCGGATGAACTCGGTCAAACTCGGTCAAAATTGCGAGTTCATGACCGAGTTCACGAGTCCATTGTTGCAGCCAAATCAAGCAGTCAAATCATTCAAATCGCATGGTCAAACGTTTTTATTTCCTTATTTCCTCTGACGGTCAAACAACCCAACACAAATCACAAGTCCCCTGTTGCCCTATCCTTCTCGACATCATCTCTTCCCATTTCTCACAGTCACCGACGGCTCCCCTTAGACCTCCATCTCTAGCTTCTCGTGGCCTTCTCCTCTTCACCTACATCTTCTCGAGTCTCGACTCTCGATCACCTTCTTCTCCAGCTGCACTCATCGGCGGTTGCAGCTCCCCTGGTTAGAGCTTCTGTTACGCCCCGCCTAGGTTTATCCCTATATAAGGGACCTCACCTAGGAGAAGCGCAACTAGCAACAGAACAACAATCATCAAAATGGACTGAATTTAAATTTACAACCAGATTTAAATCAAAGGTCCAACTCGATAATAATAAAAGTCCAACAGTCCATAAGAGAATAATAAATTCTAGAGTCTGGCTAATAGTGCAAGGTTCAACTAGTAAATTAGGAAACTAATGCTGTGCGGAAGACGTCTCCTCCTCCTCCAAAACTCTAGCTACCCCATGAGATAAAGCCGTCATACCTGAGGATCTGAGGCAAAAATAACAAACATCAGCAGAAGGCTGAGTAGGATTTCAACAAGATGCTATGATGCCATGTTCACAACGGAAGATATGATTCAACCATCTACTCGATGCACCTAAACCAATCAACTATGTCAACTGTGTCAACTATCAACTATATGAGTATGCGTCATAAACCCAATCAAGAGCGTAGTGGACATTGGGTTTCCCCCGCACTCTCACACCTCGAGAGTGGCACCTCAAGCCCGCTCCAGCTAGAGATGCGACTATCCAAAAATGGTAGTCCGCAGACGTCTAACACCTCGACGCCGTACACACAACCTGTGTGATAAATAGGTGATCACCGGTGTCACTTGCCCTACAACCCGGGCAATATATCAACGTGTCCAGGGCTATCGCCCAATAGTAGGTCAACCATGCATCATGTCAACAACTCATCTACTACAACTCAACTATTATAATGCTAGTAATCATGTCATCATGTATGCATTAAGTAAATAAACAACAGCATAAGACATGCAATGTCTAAACTAGCATCCTCAACTAATATGCATATAACAACATCATGCTGGCAACATGTATCAACAAAATATGCATAAAGAGTTTCAACAACAATAGATATCAACTTCCAATGGAATAGAACAACAAGATATATTTCGACATAGGGTAACAACCGATCTAGGATGAGATTCACCTTGACAACAACTACCTCAAAAAGAATAACTCGGGTAAAACCATGAAAACCGATAAAATAATATTATCCGACCTGACCCGCAAAATGAGGCAATAAAAGCATACTGTTTTCAACATCCGAAAGCCAAACGACAAAACAGACCCCACCAATGGATTCGGGTCGACGAGTAGGTCTAATTTCATATGTGATATGATTATTTTGACCCACTGCAAAGCCTCCAACTAATTATTTAAAACATTAGCAAAATAGCTCAAATACCATCCATTAATTACTGATACAAGGTATATATATCGGTGATATATTTAATATATCACTGCTACAACTGAAATAACATTGCCACAATTCAATCCATCAATGATTAAAATACCAGTGGTATATAACAGTGTTACAGCTTATATATCACTGCTTTAACTCATAAATTATTATAACCCGATATATCAACTATAACACCGATATAATACTACAAGTATAACACTGTTATACTACAACCCGATCATCTCCTTCCTTCTTTCGCCTTCTCCCAAATCCGACGCCTCAGCCCGACGCCTCCGCCACCACCCCGATCCTCCGATCAACTGGGTCGCCGGGGAAGTCCGGCGCCGCCACCACCGCCGACCTGCCGTCGCCCTCGCGCGGCGATGGCAACCCACCCGCCTGGCACGGCAGCCCTCAATGGGTTGTCGCACCTGGCGGAGGTCGCCTGCGCGCGAGGCAGCGACGCGTCGCCGGCGCCGCTGCTCACCGCAGCACCCCACTGGACGCCACTGCTCTAAGGACCCGCCATCAGTCGCCACGGATCGAGCGGCACCAACACCACAGATGGAGCGGCGCTCGATGGGAAACTGCGAGGCCCTAAAGAGCGCTGCTCTTGACGGCTTCGACGCCGGCCTGAGGATGACTGCGACACGCCGAATCAAAAAGGGTAGACGAGACAGCATCCGACACAGGCAGCCGATCGACTTCATCCTGCTGTCGACGCACAGAACAGAGTCGATCGTAGGAGACGATCGTCCCTTGCCGACAGTTCGATCACAAGCAGTCCATCGATAGAAAAGAAGCAACGACCACAACAAAGACTCAATCGAAAATTCCAAAAGAATCAGAATACGACTTCGAAGATCGCCGGCCACATTTCAAAACCCAATCCTCCTCTCGTCGGTTACTCGGACTGCAAGCAATCCGCCCGGCGGGGTAACAACAACAACTCGACAGCAGCGACCGACACGATTCGAAGATCCGACGATCCGACAACAAGAACGCAAAACCAGAGAAATATCGCCGAATCAAAGATCGCAACAAAACCTTATAATCTCATCCCGAGAACAGAAATTACCCTACACGAAAGAACAACAAAGCAGGGTAAGAATCCTACCGATAAACTCCTCCAACTCCGATTCACCGGAGATCTTCTCGTCGCCGACGCCTCAAATTCTTCCGTCGTCCGCCGCACCCGCTGCCGCTACAGTGATCGAGAGAGAGAGAAAAAAGATTAGGGAGGGTTTAGGGTTTAATTATATAAGATTAGCATTTTTGCAAAAGCCCCCTCTAAGAAATATATTTACAAAGAGGTCCAAAATTTTAAGGCATAACAGCTTCTACCCTTCTTCTCGACCGCCTACAGCCCTACACCTCTGACTGCCTCCGAGTCTCCGACCGCCAACTTCGCCTTGCTCCACCAGTGAAGAGAAGAAGTTGTTCCAACTATGACTGGTACACTGTCGTGCCTCGCATTCACCAGCAGCCAGCTTCTTCGCCTCTAGTGAAGAGTAAGGTGCTTCCCGTAAGTTTATTTAGAAAATATATGTTCATGTGTTAGTGTTACAAACTTACAATAGTATGTATGTTCATGTGTTAGTGTTACAAACTTGCAATTCTCCGCCAATGAAGAGAAAGGCAGCCAACTCATGTTTGAATCGATGAAATGATGAATAGCTATGTATGTTCTGTGTTACAGTAGTATGCAATTGCTATATCTTTTGAGTTTTGATCATTTTATGTGCAACTAAAATTTATTGTAATTGGAGTGCATTTTTCTTCTTCATGTATCAAATTGTTTTACGGTATTAGTATAGAAACTTTGATATATATTATAATCAAACTTGGATGCAAGAAAAATGCAAGTTTTCTTCTTCATTTGATGTGAAGCAATTTTTTTTTCTTCATGTATTGAATTGTTGATGAGTAACAATCAAATAGTTCTGAATTGATGATGGGTCAATTTAGAGGGGCATATGGGTCATTAGCGGATGAGGGAATAAAATCCATCATCTTGAGCCATGCGGCTCATCTTGGAGCCGCATGCAACCCGAGCAAGAGAGAGGGAGGAGGAGATCTTGGTTGGCGTCGGAGATCGTGTCGTCGTCCGAAGGTTCGAGATCGCCAACGACCATCCCTTCTTCTTCCTTAAGCAAGGTGAGTGGTTGTTTTCCCCTTGTGGATTGGGGAAGGCGTGTGGCCAAACCCCTAGGACTCTTCGGAGAAGTTTTACTCGCGAGTTTCCATCGTTTCTTGGTAGATTGATCTTGTATCGCTATTTTAATTATTGTTCTGTCGGATCTACCGTAGTCTTCTTCGGATCTTGAGGTTTTAGAGGCTGTCGAGTAGAGGGTAAAGGGGAAAGGTCATGCCAAAATTTTCCCTAATTCCCTCGACGGAAGTAAACCCCTTCTTGATCAATTTTGAACCTAAGTCGAGTGGATGTATAGTTTAATTGCTGAAATTGATGATTGAATTCCCTCTTTATGCTTTGTAGGCTCAGCCAAACAAAAAGGGACCTCTTGTCCATGGTTCAGCCGATTAAGGGTTGGGTGAATTGATCAATGGCTTGGTTAGGGTAGGTTAGAAACAAGGTACTAAAGTTTGGGGCTGGATTTTCTCCTTGTCCCCACCCTTGGAGTTAGGCCGAGCAAGGATCGCCTTGCTGAAATCTTGGCCGAGACGATAAAGGGAATGGTGGCCTCGCGAATCTAGTCATCTTCGTTAGGAAATATCCGAAGCAATAAGAAACAAGGGTTGCCTATATTGACAAGTAGAATCAAGATAACATTTAGGTAAGAGACTAATTAAGGAAGACTACAAGTTGGTGCATGCATTTAGTGGTATTGTAGGGTGGTAATCTTTCTTAATCTTCCCTATTTAAATTCAGAAATTTGGTTATGTTTTTACCATGCTAAACAAATTCTTTCCTTGCTTAAAATTATTATTAAATGCAGGATTTAAATTCCTTATTGTTGAATCATGTGGTTATACATAGTAGGTGATATGAAGTAAGTTATTTAATTATAAATTATATGCTGTGAAATATTATTATTGGGTCCATTACCATGTCTATGACATGTAGTTTTTCATTAGCCAAGTTATCATGTGACGTTAGATGATATGCATGAAATTATAAAGTGTATGTTAGTGATGGAAACTAAAAAGTAGACGAGTTAGATCTCACACCTAAGAAACATTTTGCGAACGACAGTGTACACATGATACCGGCGAAATTAAAAGGCTGAGAACGGGCGAACGCTCGGGACTTTAAATAAGGAAACTATAGGACACCTTGTTTGTCTGATGTGATTGAGGTGGTCTGCTGAGAAGCATGGGTAGTCAGAATGACTAATGCTAGACTCGGCCAGTGATTGGGTCTTGAGATTACACCAGCAGGCCCGCTAGGTGTTAGACCCCAGTTGGGTGGGACTAGCTATCCCTACCCCAGTCGATGCCCGAAGACTAGCAGACCATCCTAGTCAACGACCCGGAGTTTGCTTGGATTCACTTATGTGCTATGTGGCCCAAAAGGCCAGTATGTTACTATATATGTGCGGTAGGGCTGGTTATAGCCGAATCTCAAGACCATAAGTAGGCCCTAGGGGCCGGGTGCCATGTGGCGTAGTTAGGCTGTTATGGCTGCTTACTTGATTGTATGGCCTATACAGGATGACCCCTAAGGTCAGTTGTCATAACAGAAGCAACTTATATGCCTAACTTTATATTTTGCTACCATATATATATGTGTGTGTGTGATTATTGTGGATTTATTTGATGGTTCCGAAGAACTGCTCACTGAGACCCATGTGGACTCACGGTTTATTTCCTTGTTTTGCAGAGCCCGATCAATGAGATGAGGCTTGGAGTCATCGTGCAGCTGGAGGGCAAGCGATTGCGTAGATCACGTAGCAGCATCCACTAGTTATAGTCTAGAGGTCTAGGGTAGTTGTTTCTTTTAAAACACTGAGATTGTCTATTCAAAAAGATGTACTTGGTTTAAAACTTGAGTTGTTTCCTATGGTGATTGATGTTTCGGAACTTTTCATGTTTTAAAGTAAAATTGTGAACCTTCTTTAAAGATTTGAATAAAGCTGCATCATTGTTTTCATTATGTGTTTATGTTTCTATTAGTTAGTGTATGTAGTAAGCTTCAGGGTAGGACATGGGCCCTGGCCGGTCACACGACCCTAAGTTGGGGTGTGACACTTCTCTTGTATGTAACACGACAAAACCTAAACGGTCCATGGGTAGATAACTTTTTACCGATCAGATCACTATGTGACTTCCATATGTTTTTGCCTTTAGGGCAACCAGGGCATTGTGGTTGCACATCAAACCAAGGAGCCCTAGTTGAGTTGGACCCATCATTCGTATGCCCTAGAGAGAAAAAAACCACCCTTGAGTGTGGCTCAACAAGGTAAGTCATGTTCAAGCCTATAACAGATACGCAAAAGGAATATGTGCCATATGAGGTGCAACTTGTCTATTAGCACAAAATGCCTTGTGTGTTCACAACAAACCCGTTTAGACAATAGACACACTTGTCCCTCACAACGATGGAAGGTGTGACCGATATTCTTGATATCTTAGCCATTCAGACTCAATTTTATTGCAGGGTTTCTTCATGCAATTTTAATTATCTAAGCTATCAACAATTGAAGCAAAATCAATAAATAAAAGCATAAAGTAAATAAGGATGATTATGGATGTTCTAAGGGTTCCACCCGAGCTACCGGGCAAACCAAGGCTATCATCGTAGGGTTTCTAAGGGAGCTCCGTCTCGCGAAGGCGCTGCCCAAAACAACCTTGTAGGTTGCCGGTTTCATCAGTGCCATCGCGATGTTCATGTCATCATCAACATGGCACCGAACACCTCCTCTCCGTGAGCGCACCAAAATAGGGCAGCAAGCATGCACGTTGTGAATCTGCCCCTAAACTTCTATTTTCACAAATCTAAAAGAAGAAGACCCCAAAGAACCATTGGTGAAAGGCTTAAGGGGAGGGAGAAGTGAATTACAATTAGAATTTTTAAGAGGAAGGCAGGGGTACGCAGGCCCTATTTAAAAATTACAATGCTGAAATTTCATAAATTTACAATCAATCATCACAACCATGTTTTACACACAGTCACAAGCACATAGGGTTCATCGATAATCATCCTTTCATGTATCTTAACTATTAATAAAAGGAAAGGAAAAAACAAAATCTGAAAACACGCAAATCCGGTCACGTTTCCACCCAAAACGGTTCAAACAACACATGCAAATTTTTGAGTTCTCGGGGATGTTCAACCATGGACCCATGGAATTTTTGAGTTTAAATTCGGTCCAAAATCAATATGGACACTAAGCTTCTATCTCGATTCATCGCATGAACCGTGAAGCCAAGAAAATGACTCAAAAACCTCTGAAAACCAAAACCGGGCAACATGACGTTCACGGAGCGAATGATTGTAAACATGACCAAAACATGAAATAAAAATTCCAAAAAATTGCTGAAGTTGGCTCTCGTACAACTATTGGGATGGCACTAAGAAACACTGCAAAAATAGCAATTTAAACAATTCAAACCATCCTGAAAACAACGTTTTACTTTAGCAATGTTAAGGAATTCAACATCGGAGAAGAAGAAGAAGATATATCTCAAACCGCGGTTGGTATGGCTGATCATATCCCCATCTTGAGACGCACACGTGCACGTCCTCCAACGATAGTGCACACAAAGCACCTCGCAACAAAAAGGGACCTCTTGTCCATGGTGCGGCCGAGCAAGGGTTGGGTGAATTGATCAATGGCTTGGCTAGGGTAGGTTAGAAACAAGGTACTAAGGTTTGGGGCTGGATTTTCTCCTTGTCCCCACCCTGGAGTTTGGCCGAGCAAGGATCGCCTTGCTCAAGTCTTGGCCGAGAGGATAAAGGGAGTGGTGGCCTCGAGAATCTTGTCATCTTCGTTAGGAAATAGCCGAAGCAATAAGAAACAAGGGTTGCCTATATTGACAAGTAGAATCAAGATAACATTTAGGTAAGAGACTAATTAAGGAAGACTATAAGTTGGTGAATGCATTTAGTGGTATTCTAGGGTGGTAATCTTTCTTAATCTTCCCTATTTAAATTCAGAAATTTGGTTATGTTTTTACCATGCTAAACAAATTCTTTCCTTGCTTAAAATTATTATTTAATGCAGAATTAAAATTCCTTATTGTTGAATCATGTGGTTATGCATAGTAGGTGATATGAAGTAAGTTATTTAATTATAAATTATATGTTGTGAAATATTATTATTGGGTGCATTACCATGTCTATGACATGTAGTTTTTCATTAGCCAAGTTATCATGTGACGTTAGATAATATGCATGAAATTATAAAGTGTATGTTAGTGATGGAAACTCAAAAGTAGACGAGTTAGATCTCACACCTAAGAAACATTTTGCAAATGACAGTGTACGCATGATACTGCCAAAATTAAAAGGTTGAGAATGGGCGAATGCTCGGGACTTTAAATAAGGAAACTATAGGACACCTTGTTTGTGTGATGTGATTGTGGTGGTCTGCTGAGAAGCATGGGTCGTCAGAATGACTAATGCTAGACTCGGCCAGTGATTGGGTATTGAGATTACACCAGCGGGCCCGCTAGGCGTCAGACCCCAGTTGGGTGGGACTAGCTATCCCTACCCCAGTCGGTGTCCGGAGACTAGTAGACCATCCTAGTCGACGACCCGGAGTTTGCTTGGATTCACTTATGTGCTATGTGGCCCAAACGGCCAGTATGTTACTATATGTGTGCGGTAGGGCTGGTTATAGCCGAATCTCAAGACCATGAGTAGGCCCTAGGGGCCGAGTGCCATGTCGCGTAGTTAGGCTGTTTTGGCTGCTTACATGAATGTATGGCCTATACAGGACGACCCCTTGGGTTGGTTGTCATAACAGAAGCAACTTATATCCATAACTTTATATTTTGCTACCATATATATATGTGTGTGTGTGTGTGTGTGTGTGATTATTGTGGATTTATGTGGTGGTCCGGAAGAACCGCTCACTGAGTCCCATGTGGACTCACGGTTTATTTCCTAGTTTTGCAGAGCCCGATCAGTGAGATGAGGCTTGGAGTCATGGTGCAGTTCGAGGGCAAGCGGTGGCGTAGATCTCGTAGCAGCGTCCACTAGTTATAGTCTGGAGGTCTAGGGCAGTTGTTTCTTTTGGTGATTGTCTATGGTGATTGTCTAAGATTGTCTATTCGAAAACATGTACTTGGTTTTAAACTTCAGTTGTTTCCTATGGTGATCGATGTTTTGGAACTTTTCATGTTTTAAAGTAAAATTGTGAACCTTCTTTAAAGATTTGAATAAAGCTGCATCGTTGTTTTCATTATGTGTTTCTGTTTCTATTTGTCAATGTATATAGTAGGCTTCAGGGTAGGACATGGACCCTGGCCGGTCACACGACCCTAAGTTGGCTTCAAGGGTTTTCAACTCATGCACCTCCTCTTTTTGCTGGAACAATTATCCCTATTAACTAGGATGAGTATTTTCTTGCAATCCCTAGCTAGGCTTAGATGCTTGGAGAACTATTCATGTTAATTATGAGCTACCCTCCAAGAGCTTGGATGATTGGTCTCAAGAAGAGATCAAATTGTTTAATTCAGATGCCAAAGCAATGAATGCATTACATTGTGGTTTATCCATAAATGAATTCAATAGAATATCATGTTGTAAATCTGCTTTTGATATTTGGCATGTTTTAGAAACTACTCATGAGGGAACTTCCCATGTTAAAGAGTCCAAAATAAATTTGCTTATGCATGACTATGATATCTTTAAAATGCATACTCATGAGAAACTAGATCAAATGTATGTCCGTTTTCAAAATATTGTAAATGTTTTAACTAATCTTAGAAGGGATATACAAGAGGAAGAAAAAGTGAGGAAGCTTCTTCGATCACTTCCCAAAGCATGGGAGCCAAAGGTGGTTGCTATCATGGAGGCCAAGAATCTTGGCACCATGAATCTCATCGAACTCATTGGATCCCTCATGATCCATGAGATCCATATGAAGGCAAAAAAGGAGGAAGATGCCCCCAAAGGCAAGAACATTGCCTTAAAAGCATCATTTTGTGATAGGACCTCATCATCATCATCATTGGAGAATGAAGAATCCGAGTACCACGATTATGGTTCACCTTGGACGGATGTTGATGGAACTAATGGGAAAGTCTCTCAAGAAGAAGAAGGGCAAAAGTAGAATCATGTGCTTCTAATGCAACAAGCCCGGACACTTGGAGAGCGATTGTCCTAAGACCAATCTCACCTCCTCATCATCCTCAAAGAAAGATAAAAGAAGAAGGATGAAGAAGAAAGCAGTAATGGCTACTTGGGATGGAAGCGAGTCATCATCACCTTCAAGTGGGGAAGAATGCTCAAGGGAGAATGCAAACCTTTGGTTCATGACAAAGGACAATGAGGTACCCACTATTACTATAGGTGAAAATATTTTTACTCATATAGAATTAGAAAATGAAATTGAGCATATATATGTATGAAGAATTTAATGTTATTAGAAAGAGATTTAAGGAACTTAGAAAGGAAAATAAGTTATTAGAACATGAAAATGATGATTTTTTGCTTTCTTGTAATGACTTAAAAAGAAAAGTTGAATGCTTGGAAAATGATAAAAATTCATTAGAAAAGAAAAATGTAGATCTACAAAGTTTGAATGACTCATTGAAAATAGAAAATGTCTCATTATGCTTACAAATTAAAAATTCGAGTGTTGGCATGCTATCATTAAAGAATTAGTTGCTTTCATTAAATGATAAAATTAAAAATATGCATGCCTCTCATGCAAAATCTTTTAAAGTATCTTCCCATGCTCACCCACACCTTCATGTCCATCCTCATGCATCTACTAGATTTAAGGGTCATTGTCTATGTTGTGGCATGTATGGACACATGGTTAGGGATTGTGTCTTGAAAAGGAACCCCAATGTTAAGTCACTTTGGGTTACAAAGGTTTCTAATCCCCAAGGACCAAAAGAAATTCGGGTACCAAAGTTTACATGCTTAAATGTAGGGGGAGACACTACACTCAAATGAAGACACATTGATGTCTTGAAGTTGCTTTGGAATTAAAGAAAGATGAATAAATTCAACTGCAACTTCGCGACAAATGTGATCGGTATCAATTCCTAACTATTCTCTTGCCTACATTACTATTGGGGTTTGATGACTTATGAATGTACTTTATTTAGTAGTCACTTGATAGTTGATTCACCATGTGTATATCTTTGATTAATATCTTTGTAGTATCAAGTTTGAATTTGAATGTTTCATTTTATTTTCGGTCACCTTGGAGCCCATTTGTGACCTATAATGGGTCTATGCAACCTTTGGTTTAAAAACCTTGGCTAATTGTGGTCATGTTGGTTTTCAACCTTAGGAAGGGTTTGAGATCTTGATTTTAAAATATTTTCGCTTCTTTAGATATCCTTGATTCATTTTGATTTCAATTTTGGTTGTATTCTGAAAAATGAATCCCACTAGTTAGCAAAACTTGACTTTTGAGAAACAAACTTGATTTTCCTTTGCTATCTAGTTTATGAACTTGCTAAGTAAGAAAATGTCTATTGTGCTATTTATGATTCAATTACTTGAAAGTTGAGCATTGATTAGGATGCGACACATGCTAAATACTTAAAAATTCTATGAGGTGGTCGTTTCACCTTTGCACCATGTAGAATGATACCTCGTAAAGCATGTAGAAACTCTTGCACCTCGCTCAAGATAAAGTACTTTTGTGTCTATATGTAAATTCATGAGTATTTAGGAAAATGATTTGTAGACAATTTCTTGATATATCATGTTAATTCTTGATTGAAATTGTGCCAAGACATTTGAGTAATATTTGGAACTCTTTCTAGTAATTCAAACTTTGTATTCATGATTAAAATGATCATATCTTAGTCACATACAATTTTGATCAAAATTAGAAATTATTATGAAAAATGAGTATTTGTCGATAAAACATGAAATCTGAAATTTCAACGATTTATTAAAAAATTATAAAAAATTAATTTTAAAAAAAATCTTGTTCTGCACTTTGCTTGAAAAATCTAGTTTTCGTTGAAAAAGTTGCAAAAAGGTTCAATGAGAATTCGATTTTATATGATTTTGGATACATCTTTATAAAAGATTGGGAACATAGTCTTTATCGAGTAAATGACTTTCGGATATAAAATAATTGATTGTGTATAACCCTCTTGACATTTCTTGATTCTTGTGTTATCTTTGCGTTTATTATTTCAAAGCATCCTTGATAACATGCATGCTTAAATCTTGTCATTGTGTAACTTAAGGGAAGTCTAGAAGTGCTTAACTTAGGTCCTTTTTGATTGATGTCAAATGGGGGAGAAGAATCTAGACATAGACATGCATATAGTTAGGGGGAGCATTATACATTCACTTGATGAAATGCTATACTTGTTGATACATATCTTAATGCATTTATAGAGAACTTTGTCATCATAAAAAAGGGGAAGATTGTTGGCCTAAGGTTTTGACCTTGGTCACCATCTTAATTTTGATGATAACAAAATTATTCTAATGATATTATCAAGTGCTTGAGTTAAAGGTTGAGGCTTCGATACGTGCGCGAACTTCGTTCGGAGAAATACTAAAAATCAACAAAAATGGCTACATTGTCGATTGAGTAGAAAATTTAGAGTTAGAAATATAATTCATGTAATATGTATCTTGAAATATATCCTAAGCCTAATGGCAATGTTATCCAAGTCAAAACTTGGTAATGGAACTCAGAAGCGAAGCGCGTAAGAAGAAAACTCAAAGATATATTCTTAACCTAGGTTCAGTCGATCAGTCGATCGACTGAATGAAGAAAAAAGTGGCAGAAGAGTATTCAATCGACCGACAGATGCCCAAAACTGGTAGAATGCCTTCGGTCGCTCGGCGGTCAATCAGTTGGTCGACCGAAGACCGATCGGCAAGCGACTGGGCAAAAAAATGCCCGTTGGGTGGAGCTGCAGAGTGAGGGGTTATAAATGCCCCTCACCAGGGTTCTAAAAGACTCTTAACCATTCGTTGAAGATCTCCAAGAGTGTTTTTAAGCCTTCCTAAGTGGATTTCACCGTGCAAGCTTCGACGACCGCTCAGCTACTCGAAGTATTCTTTCCACCTCAACTCCGGCTTCATTTCGAGCTCTACATTTTGACAAGTTGGAGGCTCTGGAGGCTTTGCAAGGGAGCTCACTTGTGTGGTTTAATTCTTTGCTCCTTTGTTGTTATTTTCCTTGTTATTAAACTAGCTAGGTCCCATTGTTAGCTTGCTAGGCATGCTAGGTTAAACACCTTAGGGTTTCCTTTGTAGGATTATGTTTTGTCTTGGTGAATAGGTTTGAGGCATTCTCAAAGGGTTGAGAAGCGGGTCCTCGATTGTATTCAAAGAAAAACATATTGTCTATAAAGGATTGGTTAGAAATCCTTGGTGTGGAGCCAAGGTAGTGGAGTAGGCGGTTGGTAGAACCACTATAATCTTTCGACTTTGCATTGCCTTGTTTTTGTTGCTTATAATTGTCTTTCATACTCGCTATCACTTATCCTTTAGTCGCATTTAATTTGGGTTGAAGTTGGAATTGATTTAAAAGAAATTGAATTGAAGTTAAAATTTACCCAACACTATTCAACTCTCCCCCCTTCTAGTGTGGGATTTGAACAACACCCTCCGTATCGGGTGTTCGGTAGGGATGTTCATTGGGTCAACCCTACCCAATAAACTTGAGAACCCGACACGACCTGACCTCTTTGGGTTGGGTCCGCTCGGGTAATCGGGTTAGGTCGGGTAGAATTTGAATAAACCGAGCCATAATCGAGTCGGGTCTCGGGTTTTAGAATTTGAAACCCGATGACCCGAGACCTGACCCGGTGACCCGATTATTTATATTTTTTTAATTATTTTTAAAATATTTATATTTAAAAAAATATTTTAAATTATTTTTTAAACAATTTTAAAAAATATTGTTAAAAAATTATTTTTTTACCTAAAGGGGTAAATCCGACTACTCGACCCGAACTAGGTCGGGTTGGGTCTGGTTTGAGAGGTAAAAAAATTTCAACCCGACCCATGAACACCCCTACTGTTCTGCCAATATATATAGAGAGGGGGGCGGCTACAAGAATAGACACGACCCCCTAAAAGCTCTCTCCCGGAATTCAAAATTTCGCGGTTTGCCTCCAAAAATAATTTATATTTTTTTGGCTTCATAATTAATTTGAAATTAATTAAATTCAATTAAATATAAACTTTAATTTAACTCCATAAAATAAGAGCCTATAAACAATAATGACAATTATCTAAATAAACCAATCCCCGAAACAATAGGAAAGAGGTTTATCTAAATAATTCGATTCCCTATTAATTTTATGATTTATCTCCATAAATCAAATTCTTATTAATTAGGATTTATCCAAATAAATTAATTCCCAATTAACTGGTTAGGCTCATGGTTAGAAACTAATTTTCCTACCATGTATATTTGATTTAAAATTAAATTATAATTAATTCATAATTAAATACATTCCTGATCAAGTAGTTAATTAAATATTTAATTCATAATTAAATTTAATCAACTACATAAAATATTATCATGTACCAATCCCTACAATTTAGGGTTGTCGATGAACTCCTTCCCCGCGCATTCGTTCCTATAGGAAACATCTTTTAGACTTGAGATCCGTGATCGAGTTGCAGCATGTCAATGCTAGTAGACATATAGGACTGCATTCAGACTTTATCTCATAAGGTCCGTTACGAGGATAGCCTGTTGTGTGTGACCCATTAGGCCCTACACTAAGCTAGCAGTCAGTTGTGCATAATGAAGAGTCGGATCCGATAGAACGACTTCTTTTCGAATCTTACGCGCCACCACTAAACCCCTTTAGTGTAGTTGTGAGAGACTCCACTCACAAGTCAAGATTGATGTCTAGTTACATGTCATGAATACCCGGATAGTGTGAGGCTCAATCTATAGGGATCGAACGCCCTTCAGTGATTTGTTACCATGCAACAAAGTCCCTCAGTTACAATGTCCCGAATATGGCTGTGGTATGGAAAAAATGTTAAACCCTAATATTGATTCATATGTATTCTACCTACCAAGTCATCGTCTCAATAATGATATGTCAAATAACCTTTTCCGACATTCATATCTACTCTGGCCAGAGATTCGTCAGTCGACAATTACAGGGACACATAAGACATTATCTTATCTCACTAGGAGTAACCGATTCCATATTGGTTGCTCACATTACACTGAAGGCCACGTGAGGATAAGTCCAAAGCAATGGGTCGACATTCACAAGGTAACCATGACAACCTCAAGTCCAAAGTCTGCTTGCACCTACTATCATCCGAGGAATATCCTATCGACACTCATGTAAGGATTTCATTTTGTGTTCCTCATGTTGGTTCGTTCAGTGAACTCGTTCCCTAATGAGCACCTACACTTGTAAATTAATGACGGCTCATAGGTAATTCGTATAGGGCATATACCAAGTGCACTAGTCTATCCGAAATCGTCGATCCCCTAATTGGTGATGTTACGACTAGGAACATTTAGAACATGGACATTTGGATTCCAAGTCTCACTGTCATAATCTCATCATGGCCTTATAATCAATTGCTTGAGTTCATGGGGTTCATCACAGTCTTTATGAATAAAGATGCAGCATATGATGAAAAAGTTGTCTCATTAAGTTGATTACCCTTGAATAGACCCTAAACATATTGACATATGATTGGTTCAAGGGCACTATTCCTTTCAGCTATTGTAGTGGAGGTCGATCTGGCCATTTCTTATGGACGAAAATCTCGTTGAGATCCTAGATAGGCGGATAAGGAAATTGAGGTCCAAGGTGGTTCCCTTGGTGAATGTTCGTTGGGAGCACCATTCGGGGTAGGAGGCCACTTACGAGGTCAAGTGGGACCTTAGAGAAAACTACTCATATCTCTTTGATACAGAGGTGAGTTTCTTTCTCCCACCTCAAAACTCAAGGATGAATTTTCTTTAACGGGGGAGGATTGTTATGACCAAAATTTTAATAATTATATTTTGTCCTTCAGCAGGTGATCATAGGCTCGAGTTAGCGCGGGCCAGAGGAAAATGTCGGGATTTATTTTGCTAAAATGGCACCGTGAGAGGATTTATTTTGAGTTTGGGACAGGATTTCTGCCTATTTTGGTGTACCGAGAAATTTCTCGGTACACCGAAATAAGGTGGAGGACACGAGCGCCAAAACTCAGCAATACCCCTGACAAATCCTAATGAGGCGTGCAACTGCAGCTGCACGTCCCTTCTCCTTCTCCTTCCCCAACCCCTCTTCTCGCTTCCTTCTCCCTCTCATCTGCCAATTTCAAATTCATGTGCTCCTCCCTCATCCCGTCAGAGTTCCCTCGTCCCATCAGAGTTGTCAGACGCCTCCTCCTTCTCCTCCTCCGAAGGCAGCGGCTCCGTTGACGTGCTGAGTGCTAGCGATAGGTGGCAACTAAGGAATGAAAGGTAGGAGAGAAGGGCCGGTGGCGTCGGCTGGCGGGAGAAGGTGGAGGAATAACTTCTCCACAAGCCCAAGAACCGGAGGAAGAGAGGGACTTCGTGGACCGAGGATCTCAACCTCGAAAACCTCGCCGAGCGGCGGATCTCTTCTTCATCAGCGTGAGGGGCGGCGTGAGGACGCCACGAGAACAATCATAGCTACTCCTCCGGCTACTGCTATAACATGTTTGCGTGAGGGCAGTAAATTAAGTGACTAATTGATTGGCTGATTGCTTGTTAGTTTGTAGGCATGTTAGTTCTTTGATAAATATATTGGTGAAAATAATTATTTGTTGATAAATCTCAAGTTCATATTATAGATTCATTTGTTAGTCTGCCACGGTTAACTAACAAATGTCCAATCAAATGGTTGTAGTTCTTTGAGAAACAATCCCTGCATTTGTCATTTTTTCAATAGAAATCTTTTGAACAGACACATTTTATTTGTTCCTTGATATTTAGAAATCTCTTTTTCCACTGTCATACTAAAATCCTCAATTATCTTTTAATTTCACAAGCTAACCTGTAGACATGAAAGCAATTGTTTGATGATCTTATAAAATGGAAGGGTCAATTATAAGAAGGGTCAATTCCTGTAGCTACACTTATATATAGTATTGGCCTTTATATGCCCTGGCCTCCATCTAAGTAGCCAACTCAAATTTAGCTTTTGAATTTCATACTGAGCTAATTACTAAAAGTTGCACTCCAAACAGGAACATTTTTCAAGTTGTTGAATTCTGCAATACTAATGTTGGCAAATATTGTTAGAGTGTCCTGCATGCTAAACATGCATCTTTTGTACTATAGTTCTGCTACTAATTTTGTATGCAGAAAGCTAATTTCAAATGCCTATTTAAATAATTCCATAGTCTTCATTATGCACTTGACATTGATGGCCTTTAAAGATCGTTCCTAATCCAATACAAACTTGAAGTTTGGATCCAGTGTTTGTATCTTTTTGTTTATGAAGATGGGCAAGGTGGCAAAAACCATGTAGTAGAAATATTCTTTGACAATCTCCAAGGAGATTATTTATCACATTGTTTATATTCTTGTTCAATAACATACTGTCAACATTTGCAGGCTACCTTGTATTAATTTCCATCGGAGATTCTCTGGTGGGCATTCTCTTTAAAATTGTCATTTTGATAATCATTGTCATAATTTCTTGTGAAAGGCAGACTCAACTTACCTTGCATAAGTATTTAATGCATAATGATCCCATTGCAGTTGATACTAGTAGTGTATGGTTCACCATTCAATCATTTTTTTTATTTGTTAGAGAAAACAAGTTTTCACTCTTACACACCTCGTTGTGAGCACGTGATAAAGATCAATTGCATAAATATTTTATGTATAAAATTGAATTTGAGCATTAAAAATATGCAAGTATATTTTGTACAGGAGAGGCTTGCATGCTTATTTCAGGGTATAAAGGGAATTTGAGCATTAAAAATAGGCTTGCATGCTTATGTGTTGAAGCATTAGACATGTATTTTATACTTGGTTAACATATCTATTGTTGGTTGTTATATGATGCACAGGAGAGTGGATATGCATGTTGATAATTGTTCTGATGAGATATGCTTTTACCTTTATATGCTTGTTTATATACTGGATTGATTATTGATGGATATGGTGCTTTGAGGACTAATCCGCTCACTAAGTCCCAGTTGGACTTACCCTCTATTATGTTGTCTTGTTCAGCACCTGAGCATTGTTAGAGAGGTACTGGGATGCAGTAGCATAGCTCGTGGCAGCGGGGATAGCGAATCTCATGACATGTCGTGGTCGGGGTGGATACCCGAGTCTTAGATTCATTATTTTTCTTTTATTTGTTTATTTGAGTCATATGGACTTGAGGTAGATTTTATTTCCATATTTTTATGTTGAGGAGTTTAATCATGTTTTAAAAGACTTTATTCTTTAACATTTTGAGCATTTGAATTTTTAACTATTTGTTTCGTGAATTTATAGATATCTTGTTTATGTTTTCAACAAACAAATGGTTCTATAAAATGTTAAGTGTTATAATTGCATATGTGGTTTGGTTGGGTTAGGCTTCGGGGTGCTTCTGATACTATGGCTGGTCATGTCGGGTTTGGGGTGTGACGATACGCCATTAGAAGACTAACAAATCTAGGGATCAGCCTCGACCCATTCCGAGCAATATCCCAGTGAGATTATCGGGCGGCGTAATCACCCCCACCTGCAATAAATACGGACATGACACGCCTCAAGTTACCTAAGTTCCAATTTCATTACCACCACCTCGAATACTTTCTGACTTAAGCATCAGAGTGTCTTTTGCAGAACCCCCCTACAAGAGTTGGACCTGACTAGTAGAGACACCGCACCGAACCGAACTACTCCGATCATCAAGCAGGAGCATCCTCCTTAAGTTGAACTGACTAAACTAGCCCACAAGCTCAAACAACTCGCACCATAAGCGATTATCGGACCCGACTCGATCAAAAAGTCCAAAATCTTCCTAAATTAAGTCAAATTCTTCGCGCATATGGGCCATACCCTCGACCGTGCCCTCCAATGATTCACTCGGCATGCTCCGACACGCATCCCGATTTTCCCACTGAAATCAAAATTAAATAAAACTTTGCACGAGTGTTACAATATTATGTTTGTAGGGATTTACGAAATTTACACAATTTCTTCTTCACTTTGAAAGCATTTATTTTAAGTGTTATTTGATGAAAAACTTGTGCTTGAGTTTGTCCCATTGTCATAAATATACTATCTCTCACTGGGTCTGTGTTACTCACTCTTTTACTCTTCCTGTTTCAAATACCAGTCCTGATATGTGTGCATGTCCTCCAGCCCAGCAGTCACTTAGATCATTTATGTTAGCCCATCACACGTTCGTGTGGGCCTTTTTGATGTGTACCTATGCTTTTGATGTATTTTTATACCTAGTTATGTAAACCTTGTTGGGTGAAATGGCCACACTAGAGGGGGGATGAATAGTATGTTTACTAATCTTTTCGTCCAATTTCGGTTTTAATCGTTTAGTCAATTACTTAGGCAATTAACAAATTGAATAACAAGCGGAAGCAAAGTAAATATGCTAATTAATCAAACGCAAGAGGAAGCAATGCAAACACATTGATTTATAGTGATTTGGCCCCAATTCCTACTCCACTACCTAAGCACCCCGCATAGGATTTTCAAACTAAGTTTACTAGATTATTTTGATTCCTTTACAATGAGGACATTTTCACCGGAGAATCTCCGCTCTCACACCGAAGGCACTTCCACACCCGGAAGTTTCCGCCTTCCTACCAAGAGCACTCTCCCACCTCAATCCTAAGGACTACAAGAACTAATGCTAGCAAACTATGTTTACACCGGTGGATTTTAGCCTTAACACCAAGGCAACCACCAACTCAATCAAACCTAGCAACCTAGGTTTACACAAGTTCAATTACAATGAAATAAACAATAAAATACAATAACAATTGGAGCAATAAATCAAACAATAAGTACTTAGCTCCAAGGCACTCCCTAGTCCTCTTGATGCCTTGAGATGATGAATCGGTAAATCTTGAAGGCTAAATCAAGGATGTATCTTGGAGACTAGGGTTATCAAAAGGATGGCTCAAGAAAAGCTTTAGAACGATCAAGAATTGGCTCAACGTCTAGACACCCTAAACCTAAACTCTAACTTTCTGAATAATTTGAGCGCGACGACCAACGTCTTTTTGATTTCTCTATTTCTTCGATATTTCTGACCGAGGACGTCGTGCGCTAACTGATATGGAACCTGAAAGATATCTCAATGAAACATTAGTTCCATGTTTGTTATCATCAAAATCGAGATTAAGACCAACGTTAAAAACCTTAACCAACAAACCTTTTTTATGCTCCATTAGCTACATGCACAATTTTGCTTCCACGCACTGTTTGTCGCAATGTTACTTAAGTCACTGTCTTATTCGTGGGTGCTGAGAACGCTTTGGGTATTCACACTAGATTTGTTTTGTGTGTAGGAATGTCATAGTCACATTGTCAAGAATTGGAAAAACTAGGCACTATTAGTTACGACCAAGGGCGACCGAGCCGATTTCGATCGAACTTCGTCCAAACTAATGTTAATAGTTTTCGACAGCTTTTTAGCTGAAATGTGATCGACGATTAGTTCACTGAACTTCATTGGAACTCCCAATGTCTCTATTTACAATCATTAAGCTTCATGCCCCTCCTTCAATGTTCGACCAATGCTCTTATATATACAATCACGAATACCTTCCAAAAGAGCTCTAGAATCCTTTAAGACTAACCTAAGAAAATAACAACCTTGAGAAACTTCATTATTTGTCGATAAGTAAACAAGAGAGCTAATAAAGAGATTAAATATGTAAAAGTAAAAACCTTTTTAAGTATAATTAGGAATGATATAACAAACTACCTAGCTGTAAGCCTATAACAAGGTGCCAACTCACATTTGTTCACAAGCCAAAATATTGATTGGTTAAAAAATTTCTAGCTAGTGACAAAATTAGTATATATATCTGTCGATAAAATTCACTAGGACAAATTAAATTAATCACCAACATGGCGTGTTCCATCTCTTCAACTCCTTTGATCCCCTCAAAGCTTCACTTCTACATTGCTCTAATTACTTTCATCTTCTTCTTACCATTAATCTTATGTATAGAGGCTAAGAGCGACTATGGATACCCTGCCATTGTCAGTTTTGGTGACTCTCTCACGGACACTGGAAACATATTCTCCATGTATGGTCGAGAGAGACTAATGCCTCTTCCATTCGGTCAAACCTATTTCCACCATCCCAGCGGTCGCGCCTTTGATGGAAGACTTGTTATCGATTTCATTGGTCTCTCTTACATCACCTCACATATAATTTTCTCTTTATATGTTATATAATTAAGCATATTGTATAAATTTGAAATTTGGTTTGCATGCATGAACTAGTGCATTTGTATCATATATAGCACAAGAGCTAGAGCTGCCGCTTGTGCCACCATACTATCCAAGCAAAAATAGCTGTGAGGGCTTTGAACATGGTGTTAACTTTGCACTAGGGGGAGCTAGGGCACTCAACACTGACTTCTATAGGCGTATGGGCTATAATGATTCGCTTGAGTTGGACTCCTTGAGCGAAGAGCTTCAATGGTTCCATGAATTCTCACGCTCGTGTTTGTTGACAAATAGTATGTTTCATGCTCCCTATTAGTTAACTTCCTTCTATTTTCCCTATAAAAGAATCAATGTTCAATTAAACCTATTTAACCATTTCATTATATATGTAAATTTGATAGATACTCATGTTAACATCTCAAGCAACACAACACTATTCCTACTTGGCGAGTTGGGGGTGAATGACTATAGTTACCTACACCTTCTATTAGGTGGCCAAAAAGATATAGATCTTCTACGACCTTATGTCCCCTTAGTTGTGGATACAATTGGATCGGCAGTGAATGTATATACATTATTACTCCACCAATTTATATATTTATATATGATGTTAAATAAATATATTAAAACTCCTTATATTTTATTCTTGCATAGGATTTAATCCAATATGGGGCAAAGACAATAATGGTTACAGGAATTTTCCCATTGGGATGTACGCCTTTATACAACACACACTTTTATCCCGAAGGTAGAGATGCAGTACCTACTCCTATAACTGACTTCAAAGCGGTGAATGATTTTGTGAGCCATCAAAATGTGCTTAAAGAAGAAAAGTCTTATGAGATCGACCCTGTAACGGGTTGCACCAACAAGGTAAATGATTTTGTGAAACATCATAATTTCATACTATTGCGAAATCTTCATGAACTTCGCATTGCTCATCCTCAAGCCAAGATTTTGTTTGCTGATTACTACGAGCCTCTCATGGCTGTATACGCAAATCCCAAACAATTTGGTGAGTTGAATTCTTATATGTATTACAAGTTAATGCTAAATAATAATCCCTTGCACCTAGTTCTATACATAGTTTTTCAATAAAGTCTTTAGTTTGGTTCTTTAATTAATTAAATTATTTGTGAGATGAATTCGTGTAGGTTTTAACTCAACTTTGGTTCAATGTTGTGGAGACGGTGGGCTATATCACTACAATTCCAAAGTCGATTGTGGTCAGCAAACAGCTAAACTGTGCAGCGATCCATCAAGCTATGTGAGTTGGGATGGGTTGCACTTCACTGAGGTAGCTCATAGTATCATCGCTAACCATGTTTGAAAACAATTAATCTAGTTTTTATGTTATGTAAAGCTAGATGTAGATATTAGATGTTTTTAAAATTTATTATCCTTTATAGATAATTTGTTAGCTTCTCCAGTTGTGTAAATATGACATGGCTTGTAATTTTTTAGTTAGTTTGTTTATCCATGTAAATTACACATTGTATTCTACTCACAATTTATTGGTGATTGCAAATGTTGTAAGCTTTTCGATAGGTGAATATGATGTAAAATGCTCTTAGTTGCAAATAAATTAGTACATTACCAATGAAATGCACGATTTTTATATATTTTAATCATATCAAGATTGGTAAAATAGTTAGAAGTGTAATTACTAGTAAACCTATTTATTAAATGGCCAACAAACTTTTATAAAATTCTAGATATCTCCAGTAATAAATTTGAGGCTATCATATATTGTAATACAAAAAAAATATCAGCTCAAGTCAAACTATAATAATATATTGGACTGGACTCGAACTAATGGGCCCGGTCAGATTAGACCCAGCAGTGTCCCACCATTCACCCCGAACCAAACCATGTAGTCCCACCCAGGGGCCTCCGCCCAAGCAATGCCTTTGAGCCAGACTGAAGCTAAGTTAGGAGGCTCCATACAGGGAACCCACCTGGTAAAACTTGGACACCTACGTCCCCCCTTAACACGAGGGACACACCAACATAAACACGTCAACTCCATGATTGGCCTCGACCCATTCTGGGCAACAATCAAGCAAGATTACTGGGCAGCATGATCACCTCCACCTACAATATATATAAACGTACAATACCCAGTTAACCCTCAGTTCTTATTTCCGTGACCTCCACCTTGGAGTCACCCTAATTTGGGCATTGGAGTGTCTTTTGCAGGTCCCCCTCTCCCTGCTGGTGTTGAATCAGACATGGAGATACACCACACAGGACAGGAACACCCCGACTCTTAGGCAGGAACATTGGCGGCAACCGTGGGGCCGAGAAAAGCTTACCTCCCCCACAAATGGCTGGAATCCAAAGTCAAACGACTGCCGCCGCATATCAACGGCGATGACCCGATGGCGGCGATCGACCGCAACCTGGTAACGCTGAAACAACAATGAGCGATGCTTCGGTACCGACCCATCCCCCTCTTGAAGATCCCTGCAACCTGGTGACTTGGAAGTTGAAATCCGACAACTGAGAGCCCAAGCCAAGACGCCAAGCACGATTGCAACCCACATCCTGGAGATAACACCTAGCCAAGAAAAAGGACTTCTGATCCTGCACGAAGCCACCAACTCTCCTCGTTCGGAGAAAAATAGAAACCTCATAATCTAGAAGGCCGAAGTTGTTCTCCCTTTTGACGCGAGGCCCTAAGTCGACCATATTATGACAACCCGCCTTCCACTGAGAAGCGAGTTGCCCAACACTCTGTCACCATACACTGGCATGGGCGACCCCACCCTACGCCTGACAGCGTTTTAGACCGCAATGATCTATAACAGAGCAACCGACTCCGCACTCTGCCGAGCCTTGGTGTTCAAATGCCCACACTATAAGGGGGTGTGAATAATGTTGGGTTAATTTTACGTTCAATTCGATTTCTTTTAATTCAATTCCAAATGCAACCAAACCTAAGTGCTACTAAATGATATGTTTTGACAAGTATGAATAGCAAGTAGTACAAATCAAACAAGGCAATACAAACTCAAATAATTATAGTTGTTCGGGCTGCTGAGTGAAATGGCACACTAGAGGGGGGTTGAATAGTGTGTTTACTAATTCTTGTTGCCTTATTCCGATTTTAATTGTTTATTTGGTTACTTTGGAAAATTACAAGTTAAGTGACTAAAGCAATAAAGACAAACAAAATACCAATGCAAACACAAGATTTATAGTGGGTCAGCCCCAATGCCTACTCCACTACCTAAGCACCCCGCTTAGAATTTACAAACTAAGTTTTGCTACATTGATGATGTTTCCCTTACACAGAGGACTTTGACTCGAAGAGTCTCACTCTCGACCTAAGACACTTCCACACTCGGATGTCTGCGCCTTCTTACCGAGAGCACTCTTACACCTCAACCTAAGGGACAACTCAACTAATCCTAGCAAACTACGTTTACACCGGTGGATTTAAACCTCAAACACCATGGCTACCACCCAATTTCAAGACCTAACAATCCTAGGTCTTCACAAGCAGAAATCCAAAGAAAACAATGTTCAAATAACAATTAAAATTACAATGAAAAGAGCTTAAAGAGTAAAGCAAGATTAAATGCGCTTTTCCAAGCCTTCAAGTATTCAACTTGCCAGTAAATGAGCTTGAGTCGTAGCAGAGTTGAGGAGCAGTTGGCGCTTGAACAAGAACGTTGATGGAAGAGCAGAGCGCGCTGCAACCGATCTCTTTGAAGGCTTAAATCACTTCTTAAAATTCTTAATTAAATCTGTAAGAAGAATTAAAGGAGTTAGATGAGGTATATTTATAACCTCTCAAAGAAACGACATCTTAACGGGTGGAAAACTAGCCGTTACTGTCGTTCGGTTGCTTGTCGGTCAATCGTCAGTCGACCGACTAATCGACCACTTGAGCGACCACTGGCTAAATGTCTCTGTGTGGTCGACCGATAGGTTGGCCGCCATATGCGATTCCTGTGATCTGCGATCCGGTAGACTGACCGGTCGACCGACACACCAACTGCCAGTTTTTGGCTTTTGTCGGTCGACCGCCCTGTCGACCGAAGTGGCCTTTTGCCACTTTTTAACACCATTCAGTTGACCGATTGGTCGACCGAAGTGGCATTCTGCTACTTCTTAACACCATGCGGTCGACCGACCGGTAGACCGTAACTAGACTGAGCAGTTTGGTTTGCTTTGTTTCTCTGCTCGTTTGGGTTCCGTTTTCGCTAAGCCTACTTATATAACATTTATTAACTTTAAAACGTAAATGTTATATAAGAATTACCCCCCATTTGGATTCAATAAAAATATCTAAAAAATCAAAATCCTTAAGAATCAAAATCTAGTTTTTGGGGTCTAGTACAAATTTTCCGAAAACGGAAACTTCCTAACTTTTCGAGTCAAGTATAGGTAGGCTAAAGGCTTCAAAAAAATCTCTAAAAATACCTCGTTTTCTAGTTTTAACCCAAGGAACAATTACCGCCATTTTTTATGTCAAGAAACTATCTAGGTCATATAGCCCTCCAAGGAGCTCCCGAGGTTATTTCAGGACGGTCTCCGAGTTTTCATGATTTGGGATTCGGGAATGGTTTTCGGGTTCTTATGCATCATAAAGAGGATTTACAATATAAACTAGAGACCATAAACCTAAACACTATTTTTCGAAGAATCCCGAGCGTCGACGAGCGTCATCGCCAATTTCTCTGATTTCTTCGATTTTTTCGATCGGGGACATTGAGCGCTAACCGATATGGAACCTGAAAGTATTTCTCAATGAAACATTAGTTCCATTATGTTATCATCAAAACCGAGATTAAGACCAAGGTTGGAAAGCTTAAGCCAACATGGGCAACCTCCTACTCCACTACCTTGGCTCCACACCAAGGATTTCTAACCAACTCCATCATAGATAATGTGTTTTTCTTTGGATACAACCGAGGACTCGCTTCTCAACCCTTTGAGAATGCCTCAAACCTATTCTCCTAGGCAAAACACAAGTCTACAAAGGAAACCCTAAGGTGTTTAACCTAGCACACCTAACAATCTAACAATAAGAATCGAGTTTAATAACAAGTAAAACAACAACAAAAGGAGCTAAAAATTAAAACTACACAAATGCATTAGTTTTACGTTTTTCATCTTCAAAATAGAGACTGAAGCCTAGGGGTAACCCTTGGGCCAACAATCTTCTCCTTTTTGATGATGACAAACAAAACTTTGAAATTTATCAATTTTAAGTATACATTTATGAGTTCTTTGGTAAGCCAAATAGAATACTAACATGAAATACATATGCTCCCCCTATCAATATGCATATCAAACTTATAACTCTTCATATCTATATGCATCATTAAAGCAAATGTTACCAAGTCTTTTCTCCGCCTTTTGACATCAATCAAAAAGGGCAAGAACCAAGGTACTATCAATGAGTTTCATCATGAAAATCGAGAAAACCATAAAACCACGTATCAACGACCACTATAGTCCTTCCTACCAACGTAAGCCTATAAAAGGCAAACATCGATAAGTCGCGAAGCCGCACTACAAGGCATTACATAAGCCGAGTCGACTCATGGTCCGGAGCGAGCTTACGAGCTCGAGTAAGTAAGAATATGTATATGAAAATTTTGTTTGCAGATAAATTTATTTAATTTCATGTTGTGTGCATGATTGTTTAATTATGTTGCATGTCCATTCTGTTTATATTTATTTATGGGATTAATTTTAGAGTAATTAAGTTAACGTAAGTTAGCGGGTTCGGGTTTGGCTTGAGGCGGATGCGGGTTGGATAAAGGGTTTAGAAGGGTTAGGGATGAGGAGGCAGTATAAAACCCCCTCCCCTTGGCTTGTGGCTCCCTATTTGGAGCCACACAAGCCAATTGAAGAGAGGAGCAGCTGCTAGCTGCCAGCTGCCCTCTCTCCTCTTCTTCTTCCTTGGAGCCGCCGCCCTTGAGCCAGCCGCCGAGCCCCTCTCCTTCGCCTCTCTTCCTCTCTCTCTTTTCCCCTCTCCTTCGAGCCAAGCCGACGGCTTGGGTGGAGCCGCCACCCCTTGTTGAGCCAAGCCACCCCTTGAGGCTAGATTCGGAGGCCGTCGATTTAATGTTACTCATATTCCTTCTTCCTAGATCAAGGTGAGTAGTTTTACCCTCCTTCTTTCGGGATTTCTTCGAGTTTCTTGAAGCCGTTCTTTGAGGCTTGATGGTCTTGATTTGTTTCCGATGATTCCTCGAATTCTCGATATTCTTTTTGTGTGTCATGTTTGAGGAGGCCCTAAACCCTCCCCTATGGGGTTCGGCAGCCCTAGGGCGGTTCTAGGGATGCTCGGCCAAGGGTGGAGCAAGGGTGCCCTCAAGGCAGCCCTAGGAAGCGGGAAGCCCTCGTTGGTAGACTTCCTTAAGATAAGGATGGAACCCCACTTTTCCTACTCAGGTCTCGCATGTAACACGACAAACCCTAATAATTCCATAAGTAGATAATCCTTTACCGATCACATCACTATGTGACTTCCACATGTTTTTGCCTCTAGGGCAACCAAGGCCTTGTGTGTGCACAACAAACCAAGGAGCCCTAGTTGAGTCGGACCCATCGTTCGTATGCCCTAGCGAGAAAACAACCACCCTTGAGTGTAGCTCAACAAGGTAAGTCATGATGAAGCTGGTAGCAGAGACACAAGAGGGATATGTGTCATATGAGGTGCAATGTATCTATTAGCACAAAAGGCTTTGTGTGTGCACAATAAACTCGTTGTGACAATAGACACACTTGTCCCATATATTCTTAATATCTTAGCCATTCGGACTCAATATTATTGGAGGGTTTCTTCATGGGATTATAATTATCTAAGCTATCAACAATTGAAGCAAAAGAAATAAATAAAAGCATTAAGTAAATAAGGATGATTGTGGATGTTCTAAGGGTTCCACCCGATCCACCGAGTGAACCAAGGCCATCATCCTTGAGTTTTTAAGGAGCTCCATCTCGCAAATGAAATGCCCAAAACCATCTTGTAGGTTGCCGGTTCCATCAGTGCCTTCCTGGGGTTCTAGTTGCCATCAACATGGCGCCGAACACCTCCTCTTCGCGCGCGCACCAAAACAGGGCAACAAGTGTGCTCGTCGTGAATCTGCCCCTAAACTTCTAATTTCACAAAACTAAAAGAATAAGACCCCAAACAGCCCTTGGGGAAAGGTTTAAGGAGTTGGAGAAGTGAATTATAATCAGAATTCTCAAGAGGAAGGCAGGGGTACCCAGGCCCTATTTAAAAATTACAATGCTGAAATTTCATAAATGTTCAAGCAATCATCACAACCACATTTTACACAAAGTCACATGCACATTGGACTCATCCATAATCATCCTTTCATGCATCACATCATATATGAAAGATAGGAAAAAAAAGAATCCGATCACGTTTCCACCCAATACATGCTGAGTTTTTTCGGTTCTCGGGGCTGTTCAACCAAGAACCCACGGGATTTTTGAGTTTAAATTATGTCTAAAATCAATATGGATAGTAGGCTTCCACATCAATTCATCATATGAACCTTGGAGGCAAGAAAATGACTCAAAAACCCTCGAAAACCAAAATCAGGCAGCATGACGTTTAGGGAGCGAACGGTTCGTAAACGTGAACAAAACGCGAAATAAAAATTTCAAAATTTTGCTATAGGTGGTTTTGATGCCAATATTGGGATGAGAATAAGAAACACAACGGAAATAGTGATTTAAAAACTTCAAAACATCCCAAAACAACGATCTACTTTAGCAACAATCAAGGAATTCAATCTACGAGTAAAAGGGGGAAGTATACCTTATACTGCGGTTGGATAGGGTGCTCTTGTTCCCTTATCAAGACGCACACACGCACGTCCTTCAATGATAGTCCACATCAGACGCCTCATAACAAAGGGGCGAACAACCTGACTCATCGTGGCTCAACGGAGACGCTTTCTCAAACCCTGAAACCTCAAGAGCTAGGTCGGCCCTTCCACCAAGAACTAGGCTCCAAAACGAGAGAAGTAGAAGATGAGAAAACAACGAAATGAGGAGGTAGATCAAAGAATACCTCATTGTCCTTGTTTGGAATCCTCCAAGTGGATGAAGTAGGCAGCACACCCAAGTAGAAGACACCTCCAATTTGGCTTCGTAAAAGATCGGGAAGGAGGAAGTAGATGGCCGGCCACCAATGGAGAGGAGGAGGAAGAACTAATTCACCACCCTCCCATGTGGTGTTCGACCACAATTTGTAGAGAGTGGGGCGGCTACAAAGGTAGATAATTATCATAATAAACAAATTCTCTAAACAATAGGAAAGAGGCTTATCTAAATAATTCAATTTCTTATTAATTAATAGAATTATGATTTATCCTAATAAATCATATATATTTTAATTTTATGATTTATCTTCATAAATCAAATTCTTATTAATTAGGATTTATCCCAATAAATTAATTCCCAATTAATCGGTTATGCTCATGGTTAGAAACAAATTTTCCCACCATGTATATTTGATTCAAAATCAAATTATATTTAATTCATAATTAAATATATTCGCGGTCAAGTAGTTTAATTAAATATTTAATTCATAATTAAATTTAATCAACTACATGTCTGTAAATGACATACATGTCATGTATCAATCCCTACAATTTAGGGATGCCCTGCAAATTAGGGTTATCGAGGAACTCCTTACTCACACATTCATTCCTATAGGAAACAACTTTCCTATCATGTCTGTAAATGACATACGTGATCGAGTTGAAGCATGTCCATGCCAGTAGACATATACGACCGCATTTAGACTTTATCTCATAAGGTCCGTTACGAGGTTAGTCTGTTGTGTGTGACCAATTGGGCCCCACACTAAGCCAACAGTGAGTTGTGCATAATGGAGAGTCAGATCCGATAGAATGACTTCTATTCGAATCTTACAAGCCACCACTAAACCCATTTAGTGTGGTCGTGATAAACTCTACTCACAAGTCTAGATTGACGTCTTGCAACGTGTCATGACTACTCGGATAGTGTAAGGTTCAATCTACAGGGATCGAACGCCCTTCAGAGATTAGTTTCTCTGCAACTAAGTCCCTCAGTTACAATATCCTGAATACGTCTAGGGTATGGAAAAAGTGTCAAACTCTAATACTGATTCAAATGTATTCTATCGGCCAGGTCATCGTCTCAATAATGACATCTCAGAAAACCTTTTTTCGACATTCATATATACTTTGGCCAGATATTCCACAGCCGACACTTGCAGGGACACATAGGACATTATCTCCTCTTACTAGAAGTAACTAATTCCATATTTGTTGCTCACATCACTCCATGGGTGCTTTCCCATGCCCAAAGGTATCCGACACATGTCACTCATGGCCACGTAAGGATAAGTCCAAATCAATGGGTCGACACTCACAAGGTAAGAATGACAACCTTAGGTCCATGGACAGCTTGCACCTACTATCACCTGAGGAACATCCTATCGACACTCATGTAAGGATTCCATTATGTGTTTTCCTCGTATAGGTCCATTCAGTGAACTCATTCCGTAATGAGCACCTGCACTTGTACATTAAATGACGGCTTATAGGTAACTATGAGATCTGCTACTCCTTATCGTATAAGGCATGTACCAAGTGCAACAGTCTATCCGAAATCAACAATCCTCTAATTGGTGATCCAACGATTGGGAACATTTAGAATAGGGGCATCTAGATTCCTAAGTCTCACTGGCATGATCTCATCATAACCTTGGAATCAATTGCCCGAGTTCATGGGGTTCATCACAATCTAATATATATAAAATATAGATACAGCATATGATTAAAAGTTGCCTCATATTATTCATTAACAAAAAATAGTTCCCTACACATCAACATGTGATTGGCTCAAGGGCACTATTTCTTTCAATAACCTGAGAGATTCTTCCTAACTAACAATAAGGTCTCTTAGTGAACTTCTGTAAATGATAGTTGCATAGGAAGTTGCAACTGCTATAACAACTACCTTAAGTAGCAAAATAAAACATACGCAAATACAAGTATTTGTTTACACAGTTCAATAACCAAACATGTCACGTAATCTGCGCGGCACTCACCGGACAGATGCCCAATCCACTATCAGAAAGTACAACTTCTAGCTCTGGGATTACACTCTTTGAAATCCAACTACCAGTACTATAGTGAATTAAAAATAATAAAACCTTTTGCTATTACAAGTACATACCGACTTGCCTCTTTATGACATCCCAGCCACAGAGTCTTGTCCTCCACACAATCCTTGTGTTGTAATGACTTAGCAGCGCACAATCATCTCAGCATGAATATAAGATAAGTAGGTTATTGCCTTCTTTGCACTAAGCAAACTCATCTCCTATAAAACTGGAGTTATCGACAACAGATCCATGCACAACTTTTTATATGTGAGAACTGAATGATCTGAATAAATGCTGACTTAAATCACTCTCCTCTTCATAGTCCTCAGATTGAAACAGTCAACATAAGCATATGATCATTTAAGTAAACAGTAACGTCCGAAAATAAAGAATAGAGAACTCTTCAAAACTCAACTGAACACAAGTCATAAATGATGATTAAATGACCAGAAAAATCAAAAGACTCATTATTAAATAAGAAGTTCATCAACCATCATTTTCACACAGAAAACTATCCAGAATACCATAAACTGTAGGCAGTTGAAAACTGTTGCTCCATAGTTGAAATTGCCATCATCTGCAGAAAGCCATTTACAAAAGGAGCAGTTGAAACTGTCCTAACACAGTTGAGACTGTCAATATATAAGTAGAGCTTCTCACTTATTGAGACTGTGCAAAAACTAAGAAATCACCAAAAAGCTTCTTTTGCCAAATACACCCAACATACAAAAAGCCAAACACTAACATTCTCTCCCTTTGGTTTATTTGGCAAAAAGCCAAACAGATCAGATCACAAAAAAAAATGGATGACAAAAGAAAGTTACAACTGAAATATAATAACTGTTAAAAAGATAATTCAATAGTTAACAGAAAGTATCCATCAGTCATGGTCATTTGTTTAGACCACAAAAAAACCACATAGTCAGCCATAGTCGGATTATCACAAAGAAAAAAATATTACACCCAGTAGATCATCCAGAGTATCAAATATACAATAGTTTCAGAACCAGAGTCTCAAGTATCATAACCAGAATAGTAAAAAGTATCATCACCACATAAAAGTATCACAACCATAGTCAAAGAGCAATTAGAACTACAGAGTTGTAACTGCTTGTTCTCCCACTTTTTGGCACAATAAGCCAAAGGAGTAAATCAAGATAGTGTAAACATCAGTCAGAACATTCAGATGAATAGGAAAAATTCCAGAGAAAGGGGAGGTGGGTCTTGCATAAGTTCCATGTGCAGTCTTCACTTTAGACCTTGGACTTAGCAGATTTCTAATTTATTTGGATAAATCCTAATTAATAGGAATTTGATTTATGGAGATAAATCATAAATTTAATAGATATATAATTTATGAGGATAAATCATAAATCTATTAATTAATAGGAATTCAAATTATTTAGATAAACCTCTTTCCTATTGTTTAGGGGATTGGTCTATTTAGATAATTATAATTCATGTTAATGCTCTTAATTTATGGTGATAAATTAAAGTTTATATTTATTTGGATTTAATTAATTTCGAATTAATTATAAATTCATTAAATATAAATCATTCCGTTTGAGGCAAACCCTAAATATTTGAATTCCAACGAGAGATATTTTAGGGGGGCGGATCTAATCTTGTAGCCACCCATGCCCTCTATAAATATATAGGTGGCCTAACCTCCTTCTAGTGGGTTAAGCAAATTGGTCATTCATCTTGGAGAAGATTAAGGTTTGGATTCTTGGGAGGCTTCTTGAAGAGAAAGGATCCCATGAACTCATCTTCATCTCCATGGGTGGCCGGCCATCAAGATCCTCCATCCTCGATTTTGCGAAGCCAAATCGAAGGTATTTTCTTCTTGGGTGTGCTGCCAACTTCACCTTCTTGGAGGAGTCCATGAAGTACAACGAGGTAATCCTTCATCTACCTTCTCGTTCTGTTGTTTTCTCATCCCATTTTCCTTCCTTTTGGTGCTCGGTTCTTGTTCGATGCCCCTTTGTTGCGAGGAACTTGGTGTGGACTTTTCTTGGAGGACGTGTGCATTTGAGTATTGAAACAAGGATAGGAGCAACCATACCTATGGATGGCAAAAATGGGAACGACACGATAGCACGGCATGATAACTGCGGGCCGGGCTAGAAAATTCGGTCCGATAAGCTTTTTAGGCCCAGCCGACACGATAACATTGAGGGCTCGCTAAGTATTAAAAAAATTAATTTCAAGTCTAGTTTAGTGCTTGTTTAGTATTTGAAAATTGAAGGTGAAGTTAATCCATGGAGCTTTTTGTGTGAAATGTCATATTTGGTGCTTATTTAGTCTCTCGAATATTTTAAATTATTTTTTTAGAAGTTTTTACCAAATTTTTAGTTGATAAATGAGCTCGCGGGCTGGGCCGAGCCGGAAATTTCTGACCCACGGAGTTAATGGGCCGGCCTATTTTGCTACCTCTAGCCATACCATCCGCGATATAAGGAATATGTTCTCCTTCTACTATAGATTGAATTCCTTAAAGATTACTAAAGTAGCTCGTTATTTTTGGGATAGTTTGAATTTTTTAAATTGCTATTTCTGCTACGTTTTTTATTCCCATCCCAACAGCGGTATCGGAGCCACCTGTAGCAATTTTTTCAGAATTAGTATTGCGCGTTATTCGTGAGTTTACTAAGCATTCGCTCCCTAAATGTCTTGCTGCAGAGTTTTTATTTTCGGGGGTTCCTGAGTCATTCTCTTGGCTCCACGGTTCATGCGATGAATCAGGGTGGTAGCCTACTATCCAAACTTGTCTTGGACAGATTTCGAACTCAATAGCCCCATGGGTTCATGGTAGAACAGCCACACAAACCGAAATTTTCAACATGTGTTGTTTGGACCACTTTGGGTGGAAACGTAGCCTGATTAGCGTGTTTTTGAATTCTATTTTTTCCTTTCCTTTTCTTAATTGTTAATATGCATGAAAGGATGATTATGGATGAGCCCTATGTGCATGTGACTGTGTGTAAAATGTGGTTGTATTGATTGCTTGTAAATTTATGAAATTTCAGCATTATAACTTTTAAATAGGGCATGCGTACCCCTACCTTCCTCTTGAGAATTCAGATTGTATTCTTCTTGTCCCTCTCCTTAAACCTTTCCCCAAGGGTTGTTTTGGGTCTTCTTCTTTTAGTTTTGTAAAATTAGATGTTTAGGGGCAGATTCGTGACAAGCACGCTTGCTGCCCCGTTTTGGTGCACGCGCGGAAAGGAGGTGTCCGGCGCCATGTTGATGACGACTAGAACCCCAGGAAGGCAATGATGGAACCGGCAACCTATGAGATGGTTTTGGGCAGCCCCTTGGCTAGACGGAGCTCCTTAAAAACACTAGGATGATGGCCTTGGTTCGCCCGGTGGCTCAAGTGCAACCCTTAGAACATCCATAATCATCCTTATTTACTTTATGCTTTTATTTATTGCTTTTGTGTCAATTGTTGATAGCTTAGATAATTATAATTGCATGAAGAAACCCTCAAATAATATTGAGTCCGAATGACTAAGATGTTAAGAATATTGGTCACGCCTTCCATCGTTATGTGACACAAGTGTGTCTTTTGTCACAATGGATTTTCGTGCAAACACAAGGTCTTTTGTGCTAATAGACATGTTGCACCTCATATGACTCATATCCCTCTTGTGTCTCTGCTACCAGCTTGATCATGACTTACCTTGTCGAGCTACACTGAAGTGTGGTTGTTTTCTTGCTAGGGCATACGAACGATGGGTCCGACTCAATTAGGGCTCCTTGGTTTGTTGTGAAAACACAAGGCCCTGCTAACCCTAGAGGCAAAACTTGATGGAAGTCGCATAACGATGTGATCGGTAAAGAGCTACCTACCCATGGACCTATTAGGGTTTGTCGTGTTAAATGTGAGACCCGAGTAGGAGAAGTGAGGTTCCATCTTCCCCTAAGGAGGTCTACCAATGAGGTCTTCCCGCTTCCCGCTTCCCAATAAAAATTTGTGGGAGCGATGATTAATCGAAAGACCTTAATAATCATTCATGTAACATATCTACTAATTTATGTATTTTCTTTTCATTGTAGCATACTTAACATGTCATCTTCACCATCGTTGTGTTGCATTCTTGATGCTAATAAGTTAACTGAACAAAATTACATTGATTAATTGCGAAATCTGAGGATTGTCTTCGCCCATGAGAGACTTTCCTATATTCTTGATAACAGGCCACCGGATACCCTCTCCCAAAGGGCTACTGAGGATGTGAGAGCCACTTACAAGAAGTGGCAAGATGATAGCACTACTGTTCAGTGCATTATGCTCGCCTCTATGTCCGATGTGTTGCAGCGACAACATGAAAAGATGGATGCTAGGGCCATCCTCTCTCACCTTAAGGAGTTGTATGGTGAAGAGAGCCGGACTGCTAGGTTTGAGCTATCAAATCAACTCATCCAGGCCAAGATGACGGGAGGGACCCCTGTTGAGACCCATGTCCTCTAACTAATTGATTTGATTTAGAGGTTAGAGAAATTAGGCATAATCATTGCTAAGGGGCTAGGTCAGGACTTTGCACTCCAATCCCTCTCAGATTGGTTTTCACAGTTTGATGATAACTTCCACATAAACAAGGAAGTCGACTCGCTTCCTGAAGACTACTGAGTCCCACCTTATGAAGGATAAGGACACAATCTCATTAGTGGGAGATGCCTTTGAGGCAAAGTTACACTATGTTAAGAACAGAGTGAAAAACAAAGCTGTGAAACCTTTGATTAATATCAAGAAGAAAAGGAAAGTTATTCCCAATGTCACCTACTACCATTATGGTAAATATGGTTACTGGAAGCGCAACTGCAAGTACATTATAACGAAAGTTGTTCCCAACTGCAAGCACACCTACTACCAATGGCACCTACTACCATTTGTAGTGATGAAACTGAAGATAGTTTTTAAAACTGTCGCTTCAGGTGCGTACATTATAAGAATACTTCATCATTATCTCTATCGAGCATTTGAAACCAATCTTCATCTGCAAGATGTTGCGGGATAAAAGAAAAAGTAGAAGACTAGACAAAAGGCAACTACGACATTCGGGTAGGCAATGACGCAAGAGTTGTAGCCTTAGCTGTAGGAACCTATTCTATAAGTCTTCTGATCGACAAGACCGTTGATATTGATTTGTTCCAGTGTTAATAAAAGAACGTCCTTTTCCTTTATTCTCTGAACATGGTTGTGAAAAGTTCTTTAATAGGCAATAGTTGCCACAAGTACCAGTCTGATGAGTTACATGCGACTGGACCAATTTAAATTGGTTTAATGGTTTGTGAAGTTAATGATAAATAATTTTGAACGAACACATAAATAGATAAAATTAACCTCGCCTACTTATGGCTTTTATGACTTTGGGCGATTATGAATCACAGTTAGAACTTGAGAAGTGTGTCTGAAGGAGATTCTAATCTAGTCTCTATTCACCAGACCTGGCGAAAGGCTCGCTGAGTTGATTAGAGTTGGCCTACATATGTGTATGCAGGCCAATAACAATTCAAGCCAAAAAAGGATACTTCTACGATTTGATTAGGCACGGGTACGTCCACCTATTTTGGCACAAACCAGATACCTTTGAACCGTTAAAGGCGTAGAAGGTGAAGTTAAAGAAACATATTGGAAAATGTATTATAGGCCTTCAATTGGATCGAGGCAGAGAATACTTATCCACTAAGTTTGTGAATTATCTCGAAGACAATAAGATTGTCTCTGTATGGACCCCTCATGACACAATGGTGTGTCTGAAAGGAGGAATCACACCTTAATGGATACGATGTGATCCATACTTAGTTTCCAATCTCTTTTTAGAGGATAAGCTATTGTAGCGGCCATAATTTTATTTGTCTGTAATACACCATATAAGATATGGAATGGCAAGAAACCGGGTCTAAGACATCTCGTGATTTAGGGTTGCCTAGTGTATGACAAACTGAACCAGGTGCAAAATTTTGAGGAATACCCTTAAAAGTGTTTTGGATATCAAGTTCTCTCAACTGAACAAAAGGAGTTTTGTCAGGAAAGTGGGAGTGGAAGATGTGTTGAACTTGGTGAAGTTCAGCAACCACAAATAAATTCTCAACAACTAGTGGAAAGTTCACAAGCTAAACCAATCCATGTAATTATTACTTCCCATCACTCTTATAGGAGACTACGTAGACTACCCGAGTGATGATATCTAGCCATAGGGTATTACCTAGATTCAGGCAATCCGCGATCTCTTAATGGTCAAATATGTTGACACCATGTAGTGGCATTATGCAAATCCAAGCTGGACTTAAACCAAGTGCAGACTTTGGTTGACCGACTTGAAAAGGATGACTCCTATAGGGTGCAGGTGGATCTTTAGGAAATATCTGAGCAGCTAGCAAGGTGTGGACCTATAAGACCATACTGACTTTGAATGAAATCTAACCCAGACAATAGGTTGTTTGCAATAAGTCATTCGCACCAGTTTCAACGCTTAAATACATCAAGATATTGCTAGCCATTAGTGCGTACTATGAATACATGATTTGGCTAGTGGGTGTCCAGACTGCATTCTTCCATTATGAAGAAATTTTTATGACATGGCCAGAGGAGTTCGTATCTTCGATTGGACCGAGTAAGGTATGCGAGCTACAAATGTCCATTTATGGACTACAGCTAGCATCGAAGAGTTGAAACATCCATTTTTTATGAGACAGTCAAAAGGGTTTTGATTTATCAAAAATGTGGATGAACCTTGTGTATACAAGGTGTTTGGTGGGAGTGTAGTAATATTGTATGACATAGTTGTGGGAAAAGCGTTCTCACGCTCCAGTTATTTCCCATACTGATTCTATATGGTACATATGGGAAAGGCCTCTTGTATGCTTGACATTAGGATCTATATGGATAGGTCTAAAAGGATGCCCAGTTTACCCCAGCCAATGTTTGTTGATACAATGCTAAAAGAGTTTTAGCATCGAAGGTAGTAAAAGAGATTACTTGCCTAACAGTGATTGCATCGATCTTTCTAAGATGACGTCTACTAAGACACGTGATGAGAGATAAAAGATGAGTTAGATCCATTATGCTTCGGCAGTGGGATCCATCATTCAATGCTTGGCACTTAGCTTGATATTGCTTATACCTTAGAGGTATCTAGCAGATTTCAAGCAAAATCCTAGAGAATAACATTGAAAAGCAAATAGAGAACTCTCTCATGCACTTGAGAAGGACGAGAGGCGCTCTATACGACAATGAAACCATATGATGTTATGAGGATACCTTTAAATGATGGTGTAGTAAGTAGGAAAGTGTCCCTAGTTGGGTACCGTAATCGGTAAGGTGACTGAGGCTTGTGCTTTACAACTTACTCTGCAGCTTAGGATAGTATCAGATGAAGGAGTTTATTATTTAGTGGGAGTTATTCATGAGGCCACCAGTTCAGCACCGGTATTGTATGACAATATTAGGACTATTGCTCAAAGTTAAGGAACTAAGATCCCATGAAGATTATTGCTTTTCTTAAAAAGCAGTATCACCTCGTCGTTGGAAAGAGGTGATGACTGAAAGACATTGATGTAGATTAAATTGATTGCCACAGTAGCATATTCGATCTCCACTTAATAGGTGGCCTAACCTCCTTCAAGTGGGTTAAGCAAATTGGTTATTCAACTTGGAGAAGATTAAGGTTTGGATTTTTGAGAGGCTTCTTGAGGAGAAAGGCTCCCATGAACTCCTCTTCATCTCCATGGGTGGCTGGCCATGAAGATCCTCCATCCTCGATTTTGCGAAGCCAAATCGAAGGTGTTTTCTTCTTGGGTGTGCTGCCTACTTCACCTTCTTGGATGAGTCCACAAAGGACAGCAAGGTAATCCTTCATCTACCTTCTTGTTCCGTTGTTTTCTCATCCTTTTTTCCTCCCTTTTGGTGCTCGGTTCTTGGTGGAAAGGCCGGCTTCACCTTGGTGCGTTTCGGGGTTGAGATTGCCTCTCCGTTGAGCCACAACGAGTCCCGGTGTTTGCTGCCCCTTTGTTGCGAGGCACTTGGTGTGGACTTTCGTTGAAGGATGTGCACATGTGCATCTTGAAACAAGGATAGGAGCAGCCATACCATCCGCAGTATAAGGTATATCTTCTCCTTCTACTCGTAGATTGAATTCGTTAAAGATTGCTAAAGTAGATCGTTGTTTTCGGGTTAGCTTGAATTTTTTAAATTGTTATTTCCGCTGCATTTTTTATTCCTATCCAACATATTCAACCCCCCTTATAGTGTGGGTATTTGAACAACATTTGGTATTCATTTGATATTAGATCAAGGTCGTAGGATTAGATTTAACCATCTACCCTACACTTTAGAATGTCTAGCAATATCCAACTAGCTCAAGGGTCCTCTACTCATACTCCACCACTATTCGATGGAAACAACTATGCCTATTGAAAGATACACATGAATAGCTTCCTCCAATCACTTGGCATGGATGTATGGAGGATAATCCATGTAGAGTATAAGCATCCAACTATGAATATGGATGAGTGGAACCCGAAAGAAATTAGACTCTTTAATGCAAATACTAAGACCATCAATGCACTATATTGTGGCCTATCTATTAATGAGTTTAATAGGATTTCTACTTGTAAGTTAGCCTATGAACTTTGGAGTGTCCTACAGAACACACATGAAGGCACTTCACAAGTTAAGGAATCTAAGATAAACCTCGTCATGCATGATTATGAAATATTTAAAATGTTATTGCATGAATCAATTGATGACATGTATGCTAGATTTCAAAATATTACAAATGGCTTAACTAACCTTGGTAGAGACATAAAGGAAGAGGAGAAGGTAAGGAAGCTCATCCTTTCCCTTCCAAAAGATTGGGAGCCAAAAGTGATTGCAATTATGGAAGCCAAGGATTCGGGCACATTGAAGACCGGGCACCTAAAGAAGGATTGCCCACTTCTCAAGATGGCCTCTACCTCCAACCCCGACAAGAAAGACAAGTACAAGAAGAAGAAGAAGAAGAAGAAGAAGAAGTTAATGTTGGCTTCTTGGGATGAGAGCGAATCTTCTTCAAGTGAAGAAGAGTCCAAAGTGAGAAGGCAAATCTTTGCCTCATGGAAAATGACAACGAGGTAAAATTTACTTTTGGCGAGCTTTCATTTGCACAAGAAGAACTAGAAAATGAATTTGATCAAATGCATGATGAATTCAACGCCAGTAGAAAGTAATTTAAAGAACTTAAAAAGGACAACAAATCTTTAGAAATTGAGAATGACAACTTGTTACTTTCACGCAATACCTTAAGAAAAGAAGTAGATAGCCTTAAGGAAGAAAAGCATGCCTTTGAGATTGTTAAAGAAAGGTTAGAAAATGATGATAAAAAGTTAGAAAATGAGAACAAGTTCTTGAGTGATCAAGTAGAGCACTTGAATGATAGCATGCTTAACTTTAAAAAAGAATTATGCTTGCTAAATGAAAAAATGACAACCTTACAAAATGTCTTGCCTAAGGTTGTAAATGCTAGAAAAACCACAAACAATCATGCTCATGCACACTTTCATTCTCACACACATAGCACAAGAAAATTAAATGGTAGTTGTTTTTCATGTGGTATTTTTGGCCATATGGCTAGAGATTGTGCACTTTAGAGGAACCCCCATGCTAGATTCACTTGGGTTCCTAAGATGACTAACAATCAAGGACCCAAGAAGATTTGGGTACCTAAAGTTGAATCTTATCCTTTTGTAGATGGAGAACCCTCCTCATGCAAATAGACGCACATGGATATTGGATAGTGGTTGCTCAAAGCACATGACGAGTGATATCAATCTACTTGCAATCCTATCAATTAAGGATGGTGGACATGTGACTTTTGGAGACAATGCCAAAGGTAAGATTGTTGGCATTGGAGATATATGTATACTTCGCTACCCATGCATTAAAAATATTTTATTAGTTGATGGGTTGAAACATAACTTGATTAGCATATCTCAATTATGTGATAATGGATATGTAGTTATTTTTTAAGCATCTAAATGTATCATTCGAAGTGCACCATCTAATGATATTGTATTTATTGGAAATAGGCAAGAAAATGTATACACACTAGTGTTAAATGTTTTGCCTAATCCTCATGTTAGATATATGCATAGTTGCCATGGAAAATGATTCTTGATTGTGGCATAGAAGGCTAGGAGATGCTAGCATAAGCCTCATCCAAGAAATAACTAAAAAGGACTTAGTTAAAGGAATACCCAAGATAAAATTTTAAAAACACAAACTTTGTGATGCATGTCAATATGGAAAATAAGTTAAGTCCTCATTTCATAGCATTAATCAAGTCGCCACATCTAGAACACTTGAACTTGTGCACGTGAATCTTTTTTGTCCTTGTGATGTTGCTAGTCTAGGTGGTAAGTTTTATTGCTATGTTTTGGTTGATGATTTTTCAAGATTTACATGGGTTTTCTTCCTAGCTAAGACAAATGAAACTTTTGATTTCTTTAAAAAAATTGCTAGGATATTTATAAATGAAAAAAGGAATTTCAATTTTGAAAATTAGAAGTGATAATGGAGGTGAATTTAAAAATGAAAAGTTTTCCAAATTTTAGGGTGAAATGGGTATTGAGCATACCTTTTCTTTCCCTATAACCCATGAACAAAATGGGGTGGCTGGGCGGAAGAATAGAACGCTACAAGAAATGGCTAGGACCATGCTTTGTGAAAATAATTTGCCTAAGTATTTTTGGGCCGAAGCCATAAATACTTCTTGTTATGTGCTTAATCATGTTTTATTAAGACCTAGAATTAAGAAAACACCTTTTGAGCTTTGGAATGATAGAATCTCAAGCATGGGATATTTTAAAGTTTTTGGATGCAAATACTTTATCTTACACACTAAGAAGAATTTAGGAAAATTTGATTCTAAATCCGATGAAGGTATTTTCCTAGGTTACTCTAATAGTTGTATTGCTTTGATAGTTGAAGAATCTATGCATGTTACTTTTGATGAAACTAGTGATCCTTCTAGAAATGTTAAGATTATGAATGTAGGTGAGGAACTTGAGGAATTGACATTTCATGACAAGGAGGTTGAAGATGAAAACAATGAGGAAACACATCTTGAAGATCCTTCATCCTCATCTTTACCTCAAGTTGGAGAAGAAAAAGAGGAAGCTCTACCACCTCTCCCAAAAGGATACGGGTTGATAAGAGATCATCCAGTTGATCAAGTCATTGGAGAACCATCAACGGGAGTGGTAACTCATTATAAACTAAAAAATGTTTGTCAATATGTAGCTTTCATATCTCAAGTAGAGCCTAAAAATATTAAGAAAGCCATAGAAGATGAGTTTTGGATGATTGCCATGCAAGAAGAACTAAATCAATTTGTAAGGAATCATGTTTGGGATTTAGTACCGAAACCTAGTGAACAATCCATAATTGGAACTAAATGGGTCTATAGAAACAAATTAGATAAAGATGATTTAGTCATTAGAAACAAAGCTAGGTTAGTGGCCCAAGGGTATAATCAAGAGCAAGGAATAGATTATAATGAAACCTATGCTCCCGTAGCTAGATTAGAAGCAATTAGCATACTTTTAGCTTATGCAAGTTCCAAAGGTTTTAAACTTTTTCAAGTGGATGTCAAAAGTGCATTTTTGAATGGTTTTATTGATGATGAAGTTTATGTTGAACAACCCCCCGGTTTTGAAAATTTTGAATTTCCAAATAATGATTTAAAACTTAAAAAGGCTTTATATGGTTTAAAACAAGCCCCTAGGGCTTGGTACGAAAGGTTTTCCAACTTTTTGATTGAACAAGGTTTTAGCATTGGAAAAGCCGATATATCTCTTTTCATTAAAAATGATGCAAATGATATTTTACTTGTTCAAATATATGTGGATGACATTATATTTGATGCTACTAATGAATTACTTTGTGAGCGGTTTGCAAAATGCATGCAAGAGGAGTTTGAGATGAGCATGATGGGAGAACTCTCCTTCATGCTTGGACTCCATATCAAGGAAACCATCAAAGGGATCTTCATAAATCAAGCCAAGTACACAAAGGAGCTCATTAAGATATTTGGGATGAATGAAGCCAAGATAGCTTCTACACCAATGAGCACATCTATCAATTTTGATAAAGATGAAGATGGTGTAAAGGTAGATGGAAAGTGATATCGAGGTATGATTGGTAGTCTCCTCTACTTAACCGCAAATAGACCCGATATCATGTTTAGTGTATGTGCATGTGCTAGGTTTCAATCATATCCTCACATGTCTCTTTTAAGTGCGGTCAAACGGATATTGAGATATTTGAAAGGCACAGTTGAATAAAGATTATGGTATCCAAGTGATGCATCTTTTGATTTAATTGGTTTTTCGGATGCGGATTTTGCCGGATGTAAAGTTGATAAAAAAAACACTAGTGGGTGTTGTCAATTCCTATGGATGAGTCTTGTTTCTTGGTTTTCCAAGAAACAAAACTCGGTTGCTATCATGCCCCAAGTTCAGGGTCACGTGACCGGCCAGGGTAAGGGGGTGTGAATAGTGTTGGGTTAATTTTACGTTCAATTCGATTTCTTTTAATTCAATTCCAAATGCAACCAAAACTAAGTGCTACTAAATGATATGTTTTGACAAGTATGAATAGCAAGTAGTAGAAATCAAACAAGGCAATACAAACTCAAACATTTATAGTGGTTCGGCCTGCTGGGTGCAATGGCACACTAGAGGGGAGTTGAATAGTGTGTTTACTAATTCTTATTGCGTTATTCCGGTTTTAATTGTTTCTTGGGTTACTTAGGAAAATTACAAGTTAAGTGACTAAAGCAATAAAGACAAACAAAATACCAATGCAAACACAAGATTTATAGTTGTTCGGCCCCAATGCCTACTCCACTACCTAAGCACCCCGCTTTTGATTTACAAACTAAGTTTTACTAGATTGATGATGTTTCCCTTACACAGAGGACTTTGACTCGAAGAGTCTCACTCTCGACCTAAGGCACTTCGACACTCGGAAGTCTCCGCCTTCTTAGAAAGAGCACTCTTCCACCTCAACCTAAGGGACAACTCAACTAATTCTAGCAAACTACGTTTACACCAGTGGATTTAAACCTCAAACACCAAGGCTACCACCCAATTTCAAGACCTAACAATCCTAGGTCTTCACAAGCACAAATCCAAAGAAAACAATGTTCAAATAGCAATTAAAATTACAATGAAAAGAGCTTAAAGAGTAAAGCAAGATTAAATGCTCCTTTCCAAGCCTTCAAGTCTTCAACTTGCCAGTAAATGAGCTTGAGTTGTAGCAGAGTTGAGGAGCAGTTGGCGCTTGAAGAAGAACGTTGACGGAAGAGCAGAGTGCGCTACAATCGATCTCTTTGAAGGCTTAAATCACTTCTTAAAATGATCAATTAAATCTGTAAGAAGAATTAAAGGAGTTAGATGAGTGATATTTATAACCTCTCAAAAAAATGACATCACAACGGGCTTAACACTAGCCGTTACCGCCGTTCGGTCGCTTGTCCGTCGATCATCAGTCGACTGACTGATCGACCACTTGAGCGACCGCAAGCTAAATGTCTCTGTGCAGCCGACCGACAGGTTGACCGCCAGACGCGATTCTTGTGATCCGTGATCTGATCGACAGATCGGTCGACCGACACACCAACTACCAGTTTTTTGCTGTTCTCGGTCGACCGCCCAGTCGACCGAAGTGGCCTTCTGCCACTTTTTAACACCATTCGGTCGACCGACCGGTCGACCGTAACTAGACTGAGCTGTTTGGTTTGCTTAGTTTCTCTACTCGTTTGGGTTCCGTTTTCGCTAAGCCTACTTATATAACATTTATTAACTTTAAAACATAAATGTTATATAAGAATTACCCCACATTTGGATTCAATAAAAATATCTAAAAAATCAAAATCCTTAAGAATCAAAATCTAGTTTTTGGGGTCTAGTACAAATTTTCCGAAAACGGAAACATTCTAACTTTTTGAGTCAAGTATAGGTAGGCTAAAGGCTTCAAAAAAATCTCTAAAAATACCTCGTTATCTAGTTTTAACCCAAGGAACAATTACCGCCATTTTTTATGTCAAGAAACTATCTAGGTCATATAGCCCTCCAAGGAGCTCCCTAGGTTATTTCAGGACGGTCTCCGAGTTTTCATGATTTGGGATTCGAGAATGGTTTTCGGGTTCTTATGCATCATAAAGAGGATTTACAATATAAACTAGACACCCTAAATCTAAACTCTACTTTTTGAAGAATCCCGTGCATCGACGAGCGTCCTCACCGATTTCTCCGATTTCTTCGATTTTTTCGATCGGGGACGTTGTGCGCTAACCGATATGGAACTTGAAAGTATTTCTCAATGAAACATTAGTTCCATGTTTGTTATCATCAAAACCGAGATTAAGACCAAGGTTGAAAAGCTTAAGTCCACACGAGCAACCTCCTACTCCACTACCTTGGCTCCACACCAAGGATTTCTAACCAACTCCTTTATAGATATTGTGTTTTTCTTTGAATACAATCGAGGACTCGCTTCTCAACCCTTTGAGAATGCCTCAAACCTATTCACCTAGGCAAAACACAAGTCTACAAAGGAAACCCTAAGGTGTTTAACCTAGCACACCTAGCAATCTAACAATAAGAATCGAGTTTAATAACAAGTAAAACAACAACAAAAGGAGCTAAAAATTAAAACTACACAAATGCATTAGTTTTATGTTTGTTATCATCAAAATAGAGACTGAAGCCTAGGGGTAACCCTTGGGCCAACAATCTCCCCCTTTTTGATGATGACAAACAAAACTTTGAAATTTATCAATTTTAAGTATACATTTGTGAGTTCTTTGGTAAGCCAAATAGAATACTAACATGAAATACATATGCTCCCCCTATCAATATGCATATCAAACTTATAACTCCCCATATCTATATGCATCACTAAAGCAAATGTTACCAAGTCTTTTCTCCCCCTTTTGACATCAACCAAAAAGGGCAAGAACCAAGGTACTATCAATGAGTTTCATCAAGAAAATCGAGAAAAACCACGTATCAACGACCACTATAGTCCTTCCTACCAACATAAGCCTATAAAAGGCAAACATCGATAACTTGCGAAGCTCCACTACAAGACATTACATAAGCCGAGTCGACTCATGGTTCGTAGCGAGCTTACGAGCTCGGGTAAGTAAGAATATGTATATGAAAATTTTGTTTGCAGATAAATTTATTTAATTTCATGCTGTGTGCATGATTGTTTAATTATGTTGCATGTGCATTGTGTTTATATTTATTTATGGGATTAATTTTAGAGTAATTCAGTTAATGTAAGTTCGCTGGTTTGGGTTCGGCTTGAGGCGGATGCGGGTTGGATAATGGGTTTAGAAGGGTTAGGGTTGAGGAGGGAGTATAAAAGCCCCTCCCCTTGGCTTGTGGCTCCCTATTTGGAGCCACACAAGCCAATTGAAAAGAGGAGCAGCCGCTAGCTGCCAAGCCCAGCCGCTAGCCACCTCTCTCCTCTTCTTCTTCCTTGGAGTCGCCGCCCTTGAGCCAGCCGCCGAGCCCCTCTCCTTCACCTCTCTCCCTCTCTCTCTTTTCCCCTCTCCTTCGAGCCAAGCCGACGGCTTGGGTGGAGCCGCCGCCCCTTGTTGAGCCAAGCCACCCCTTGAGGTTGGATTCGGAGGCCGCCGATTTAGAGTTACTCGTATTCCTTCTTCCTAGATCAAGGTGTGTGATTTTACCCTCCTTCTTTCGGGATTTCTTCGAGTTTCTTGAAGTTGTTCTTTGAGGCTTGATGTTCTTGATTTGTTTCCGACGATTCCTCGAATTCTCGATGTTCTTTTTGTGTGTCGTGTTTGAGGAGGCCTTAAACCCTCCCCTATGGGGTTCAGCAGCCCTAGGATGGTGCTAGGGATGCTCGGCCAAGGGTGGAGCAAGGGTGCCCTCAAGGCAGCCCTAGGAAGCGGGAAGCCCTCGTTGGTAGACTTCCTTACGGGAAGGATGGAACCCCACTTTTCCTACTCAGGTCTCGCATGAAACACGACAAACCCTAATAAGTCCATGGGTAGATAACTTTTTACCGATCACATCACTATGTGACTTCCATATGTTTTTGCCTCTAGGGCAACCAAGGCCTTGTGTATGCACAACAAACCAAGGAGCCCTAGTTGAGTCGGACCCATCATTCTTATTTCCTTGAGTGTAGCTCAACAAGGTAAGTCATGATCAAGCTGGTAGCAGAGACACAAGAGGGATATGTGTCATTTGAGGTGCAATGTATCTATTAGCACAAAAGGCCTTGTGTGTGCACAACAAACCCGTTGTGACAATAGACACACTTGTCCATCATAACGATGGAAGGCGTGACCGATATTCTTAATATCTTAGCCATTCGGACTAAATATTATTGGAGGGTTTCTTCATGCGATTATAATTATCTAAGCTATCAACAATTGAAGCAAAAGAAATAAATAAAAGCATAAAGTAAATAAGGATGATTGTGGATGTTCTAAGGGTTCCACCCGATCCACCGGGTGAACCAAGGTCATCATCCTTGGGTTTTTAAGGAGCTCCATCTCGCCAAGGGACTGCCCAAAACCATCTTGTAGGTTGCCGGTTCCATCAGTTCCTTCCTGGGGTTCTAGTTGCCATCAACATGGCGTCGAACATCTCCTCTCCGTGCGCGCACCAAAACAGGGCAGCAAGTGTTCTCGTCGTGAATCTGCCCCTAAACTTCTAATTTCACAAAACTAAAAGAATAAGACCCCAAACAGCCCTTGGGGAAAGGTTTAAGGAGTTGGAGAAGTGAATTATAATTAGAATTCTCAAGAGGAATGCAGGGGTACCCAGGCACTATTTAAAAATTACAATGCTGAAATTTCATAAATGTACAAGCAATCATCACAACCACATTTTACACAAAGTCACATGCACATAAGACTCATCCATAATCATCCTTTCATGCATCACATCATATATGAAAGATAGGAAAAAATATAATCCGATCACATTTCCACCCAAAACGGTCCAAATAACACATGCTGAATTTTTTCGGTTCTCGGGGCTGTTCAACCATGAACCCACATGATTTTTGAGTTTAAATTATGTCTAAAATCAATATGGATAGTAGGCTTCCACATCAATTCATCATATGAACCTTGGAGGCAAGAAAATTACTCAAAAACCCTCGAAAACCAAAATCGGGCAGCATGACGTTTAGGGAGCGAACGGTTCGTAAACGTGAACAAAACGCGAAATAAAAATTTCAAAATTTTGCTATCGGTGGCTTCGCTACCACTGTTGGGATGCGAATAAGAAACGCAACAGAAATAGCGATTTAAAAAATTCAAAACATCCCAACAGTGGTTGGATAGGGTGCTCTTGTTCCCTTATACCGTGGTTGGATAGGGTGCTCTTGTTCCCTTATCAAGACGCACACACGCACGTCCTTCAATGATAGTCCACATCAGACACCTCATAACAAAGGGGCGGCGAACAATCGGACTCGCCGTGGCTCAACGGAGACGCTTTCTCAAACCCTAAAACCTCAAGAGCAAGGTCGGCCCTTCCACCAAGAACCGGGCTCCAAAACGAGAGAAAGACGAGATGAGAAAATAATGGAACGAGGAGGCAGATCAAAGAATACCTCATTGTCCTTGTTTGGTATCCTCCATGTGGATGAAGTAGGCAGCACACCCAAGTAGAAGACACCTCCAATTTGGCTTCGTAAAAGATCAGGAAGGAGGAAGTAGATGGTCGGCCACCAATGGAGAGGAGGAAGAACTAATTCACCACCCTCTCCCATGTGGTGTTCGGCCACAATTTGTAGAGAGTGGGGCGGCTACAAAGGTAGACCCGACCCCCTAAAAACTCTCTCTTTGGAATTCAAAATTCTGGGATTTACCTCCAAAAATACTTTATATTTTAATGGATTCATAATTAATTCGAAATTAATTAAATCCAATAAAATATAAACTTTAATTTATCTCCATAAATTAAGAGCTTATAAACAAGAATGATAATTATCATAATAAACAAAGTCTCTAAACAATAGGAAAGAAGCTTATCTAAATAATTCAATTTCTTATTAATTAATAAAATTATGATTTATCCTAATAAATCATATATCTTTTAATTTTATGATTTATCTTCATAAATCAAATTCTTATTAATTAGGATTTATCCCAATAAATTAATTCCCAATTAATGGGTTAGGCTCATGGTTAGAAACAAATTTTCCCACCATGTATATTTGATTCAAAATTAAATTATATTTAATTCATAATAAAATATATTCCCGGTCAAGTAGTTTAATTAAATATTTAATTCAAAATTAAATTTAATCAACTACATGTCTGTAAACGACATACATGTCATGTATCAATCCCTACAATTTAGGGATACCCTGCAAATTAGGGTTATCGAGGAACTCCTTACTCGCATATTCATTCCTATAGGAAACAACTTTCCTATCATGTCTGTAAATGACATACGTGATCAAGTTGCAGCATGTCCATGCCAGTAGATATATACGGCCGCATGTAGACTTTATCTCATAAGGTCCGTTAGAGGTTAGTCTGTTGTGTGTGACCAATTGGGCCCCACACTAAGCCAACAGTGAGTTGTGCATAATGGAGAGTCGGATCCGATAGAATGACTTCTATTCGGATCTTACGAGCCACCACTAAATCCATTTAGTGTGGTCGTGAGAAACTCTACTCACAAGTCAAGATTGACGTCTAGCAACGTGTCATGACTACCCGGATAGTGTAAGGTTCAATCTACAGGGATCGAACGCCCTTCAGTGATTAGTTTCAGTGCAATTAAGTCCCTTAGTTACAATATCCCGAATACGGCTAGGGTACGGAAAAAGTGTCAAACTCTAATACTGATTCATATGTATTCTGCCGTCCAGGTCATCGTCTCAATAAGGACATCTTAGAAAACCTATTTTCGACATTCATATCTACTATGACCAGAGATTCCACAGCCGACACTTGCAGGGATACATAGGACATTATCTCCTCTTACTAGAAGTAACTAATTCCACATTTGTTGCTCACATAACTCCATGGGTGCTTTCCCATGCCCAGAGGTATCCTACACAAGTCACTGAAGGCCACGTAAGGATAAGTCCAAATCATTGGGTCGACAGTCACAAGGTAAGAATGACAACCTTAGGTCCATGGACAGCTTGCACCTACTATCACCTGAGGAACATCCTATCGACACCCATGTAAGGATTCCATTCTGTGTTTTCCTCGTATAGGTCCATTCAGTGAACTCAATCTGTAATGAGCACGTGCACTTGTACATACCCCTACTGTTCTGCCAATATATATGGAGAGGGGGGCGGCTACAAGAATAGACACGACCCCCTAAAAGCTCTCTCCCGGAATTCAAAATTTCGGGGTTTGCCTCCAAAAATAATTTATATTTTTTTGGCTTCATAATTAATTTGAAATTAATTAAATCCAATTAAATATAAACTTTAATTTAACTCCATAAATTAAGAGCCTATAAACAATAATGACAATTATCTAAATAAACCAATCCCCTAAACAGTAGGAAAGAGGTTTATCTAAATAATTCGATTCCCTATTAATTTTATGATTTATCTCCATAAATCAAATTCTTATTAATTAGGATTTATCCAAATAAATTAATTCCCAATTAACTGGTTAGGCTCATGGTTAGAAACTAATTTTCCTACCATGTATATTTGATTTAAAATTAAATTATAATTAATTCATAATTAAATACATTCTTGATCAAGTAGTTAATTTAATATTTAATTTATAATTAAATTTAATCAACTACATAAAATATTATCATGTACCAATCCCTACAATTTAGGGATGCCCTACAATTTAGGGTTGCCGATGAACTCTTTCCTCGCGCATTCGTTCCTATAGGAAATATCTTTTAGACTTGAGATCCGTGATCGAGTTGCAACATGTCCATGCATTCGTTCCTATAGGAAATATCTTTTAGACTTGAGATCTGTGATCGAGTTGCAACATGTCCATGCTAGTAGATATATAGGACCGCATTCAGACTTTATCTCATAAGGTCCGTTACGAGGATAGCCTGTTGTGTGTGACCCATTGGGCCCCACACAAAGCTAGCAGTCAGTTGTGCATAATGAAGAGTCGGATACGATAGAACGACTTCTTTTCGAATCTTATGCGCCACCACTAAACCCCTTTAGTGTAGTTGTGAGAGACTCCACTCACAAGTCAAGATTGACGTCTAGTTACATGTCATGACTACCCGGATAGTGTGAGGCTCAATCTACAGGGATCGAACGCCCTTCGGTGATTTGTTACCATGCAACAAAGTCCCTCAGTTACAATGTCCCGAATATGGCTGTGGTATGGAAGAAGTGTCAAACCCTAATATTGATTCATATGTATTCTACCTACCAAGTCGTCGTCTCAATAATGATATGTCAAATAACCTTTTTCGACAATCATATCTACTCTGGCCAGAGATTCGTCAGTCGACACTTACAGGGACACATAAGACATTATCTTATCTCACTAGGAGTAACCGATTCCATATTGGTTGCTCACATTACACTGAAGGCCACGTGAGGATAAGTCCAAAGCAATGGGTCGACATTCACAAGGTAACCATGACAACCTCAAGTCCAAGGTCTGCTTGCACCTACTATCATCCGAGGAATATCCTATCGACACTCATGTAAGGATTCCATTTTGTGTTCCTCGTGTTGGTTCATTCAGTGAACTCGTTCCCTAATGAGCATCTGCACTTGTACATTAATGACAGCTCAAAGGTAATTCGTATAGGGTATATACCAAGTGCACTAGTCTATCCGAAATCGTCGATCCCCTAATTGGTGATGTTACGACTAGGAACATTTAGAACATGGACATTTGGATTCCAAGTCTCACTGTCATAATCTCATCATGGCCTTATAATCATTTGCCTGAGTTCATGGGGTTCATCACAGTCTTTATGAATAAAGATGCAGCATATGATGAAAAAGTTATCTCATTAAGTTGATTACCCTTGAAAAGACCCTAAACATATTGACATATGATTGGTTCAAGGGAACTATTCCTTTCAGCTATTGTAGTGGAGGTCGATCTGGCCATTTCTTATGGAAGAAAAGCTCGTTGAGATCCTAGATAGGCAGATAAGGAAATTGAGGTCCAAGGTGGTTCCCTTGGTGAATGTTCGTTGGGAGCACCATTCGGGGTAGGAGGCCACTTACGAGGTCAAGTGGGACCTGAGAGAAAACTACTCATATCTCTTTGATACAGAGGTGAGTTTCTTTTTCCCACCTCAAAACTCAAGGATGAATTTTCTTTAACGGGGGAGGATTGTTATGACCAAAATTTTAATAATTATATTTTGTCCTTCAGCAGGTGATCATAGGCTCGAGTTAGCGCGGGCCAGAGGAACATTTCGGGATTGATTCCGAGTAAGCAATCGACGTGGGAAAATTTATGAAAATTTTTATTTATAAGATCTCTGTAATTTATCATGCTAGGATAATAGAGGACCTCGATTCGAGTCTAGCAGTTCAATTGGAACTCGAATCGGAGTTAGAACGAGTTAGATACGGATATTATAAGTTGAATCACTTGAGGGGGGCATTTTGGTCATTTGGGGCCCAATTAGACCCCATAAAAACCCACCTTGGGTGTACGGATGGGGGTTTAGCCGCACGCCACCCATGACAAGAGGAGAGAGAGAGAGGGGTGACGCCGAGTAAGGAGGGAGCCAATTGGAAGCCGTAATCCGCAAGTTCGTTGGCGTTAATCGTAGGAATGTCTCTAGGTTCTTCTTCCTCTCCGTTTCATCCAAAAAGGTGAATGGAAATAGCCCTCTTTCTCCCATCATCTTCATCTTGCCGCCGCCCCTATGATACGATTTTGGATTCTTGCTTTGTCGTCGTGAATCGTTGGTTCGGATTTTAGGGCTTGGCCGCATGCTTCAGGGTGAAATTAGAGGAGCCGCCGCTCCCTTCTTCCTTGATCACGATGGTTTCTTGGCTTCTTGATGATAGTTCTTTGATCTCGTTGGTTCTTGGTTCTTGATAAAAGGGAAAGCTTGGGGCTTTAGGGTGTGCCACCCCCTCCTAGGAGGTTCCCTAAGAACTCTAAGGGTTGGCCAGCCCCAATAAATTATGTAGATGTTATTGAGACATGTTTAAACATAGGGACTACACATTAAAGAGATTCTCGTAAGTCTGTAGGGTATGCATAATTTTAGAGACCTATACTTAGGAAAAGTAAGGGACCTAGGTACACTTAGAGACATAGAAACCTTAGGACCCATTTGGTTTGCTAAAAAACGGGGGACTGGACAGGACACCGACCCGTGTCCCCCATTTGGTTTGCTAAAATGGCACCGTGAGAGGATTTATTTTGAGTTTGGGACAGGATTTTTGCCTATTTTGGTGTACCGAGAAATTTCTCGGTACACCGAAATAAGGCGGAGGACACGAGCGCCAAAACTCAGCAATACCCCTGACAAATCCTAATGAGGCGTGCAACTGCAGCTGCACGTCCCTTCTCCTTCTCCTTCCCCAACCCCTCTTCTCGCTTCCTTCTCCCTCTCATCTGCCAATGTCAAATTCACGCGCTGCTCCCTCGTCCCGTAAGAGTTCCCTCATCCCATCAGAGTTGGCGGACGCCTCCTCCGTCTCCTCCTTCGAAGGCAGCGGCTCCGTTGACGTGCTGAGTGCTAGCGATAGGTGGCAACTAAGGAACGAGAGGTGGCAACTAAGGACGTGCTGAGTGCTAGCGATAGGTGGCAACTAAGGTAAGTCATGTTCAAGCCTATAACAGATACGCAAAAGGAATATGTGCCATATGAGGTGCAACTTGTCTATTAGCACAAAATGCCTTGTGTGTTCACAACAAACCCGTTGAGACAATAGACACACTTGTCCCTCACAACGATGGAAGGTGTGACCGATATTCTTAATATCTTAGCCATTCAGACTCAATTTTATTGCAGGGTTTCTTCATGCAATTTTAATTATCTAAGCTATCAACAATTGAAGCAAAATCAATAAATAAAAGCATAAAGTAAATAAGGATGATTATGGATGTTCTAAGGGTTCCACCCGAGCTACCGGGCAAACCAAGGCTATCATCGTAGGGTTTCTAAGGGAGCTCCGTCTCGCGAAGGCGCTGCCCAAAACCACCTTGTAGGTTGCCGGTTCCATTAGTGCCATCGCGATGTTCATGTCATCATCAACATGGCACCGAACACCTCCTCTCCGTGAGCGCACCAAAACAGGGCAGCAAGCATGCACGTCGTGAATCTGCCCCTAAACTTCTATTTTCACAAATCTAAAAGAAGAAGACCCCAAAGAACCATTGGTGAAAGGCTTAAGGGGAGGGAGAAGTGAATTACAATTAGAATTTTTAAGAGGAAGGCAGGGGTACGCAGGCCCTATTTAAAAACTACAATGCTGAAATTTCATAAATTTACAATCAATCATCACAACCATGTTTTACACACAGTCACAAGCACATAGGGTTCATCGATAATCATCCTTTCATGCATCTTAACTATTAATAAAAGGAAAGGAAAAAACAAAATCTGAAAACACTCAAATCCGGTCACGTTTCCACCCAAAACGGTTCAAACAACACATGCAAATTTTTGAGTTCCCGGGGATGTTCAACCATGGACCCATGGAATTTTTGAGTTTAAATTCGGTCCAAAATCAATGTGGACACTAGGCTTCCATCTCGATTCATCGCATGAACCGTGAAGCCAAGAAAATGACTCAAAAACCTCTGAAAACCAAATCGGGCAACATGACGTTCACGGAGCGAATGATCGTAAACATGACCAAAACATTAAATAAAAATTTCAAAAAATTGCTGAAGGTGGCTCTCGTACAACTATTGGGATGGAAATAAGAAACACTGCAAAAATAGCAATTTAAAATATTCAAACCATCCTGAAAACAACGTTCTACTTTAGCAATGTTAAGGAATTCAACATCGGAGAATAAGAAGAAGATATATCTCAAACCGCGGTTGGTATGGCTGATCATATCCCCGTCTTGAGACGCACACGTGCACGTCCTCCAACGATAGTGCACACAAAGCACCTTGCAACAAAAAGGGACCTCTTGTCCATGGTGCGGCCGAGCAAGGGTTGGGTGAATTGATCAATGGCTTGGTTAGGGTAGGTTAGAAACAAGGTACTAAGGTTTGGGGCTGTATTTTCTCCTTGTCCCCACCCTGGAGTTTGGCCGAGAAAGGATCGCCTTGCTCAAGTCTTGGCCGAGAGGATAAAGCGAGTGGTGGCCTCGAGAATCTTGTCATCTTCGTTAGGAAATAGCCGAAGCAATAAGAAACAAGGGTTGCCTATATTGACAAGTAGAATCAAGATAACATTTAGGTAAGAGACTAATTAAGGAAGACTACAAGTTGGTGAATGCATTTAGTGGTATTCTAGGGTGGTAATCTTTCTTAATCTTCCCTATTTAAATCCAGAAATTTGGTTATGTTTTTACCATGCTAAACAAATTCTTTCCTTGCTTAAAATTATTATTTAATGCAGAATTAAAATTCCTTATTGTTGAATCATGTGGTTATGCAAGAGGAAGGGATATTGTAAATGTTTTAACTAATCTTAGAAGGCATATACAAGAGGAAGAAAAAGTGAGGAAGCTTCTTCGATCACTTCCCAAAGCATGGGAACCAAAGGTGGTTGCTATCATGGAGGCCAAGAATCTTGGCACCGTGAATCTCATCGAACTCATTGGATCCCTCATGACCCACGAGATCCATATGAAGGCAAAAAAGGAGGAAGATGCCCCCAAAGGCAAGAACATTGCCTTAAAAGCATCATTTTGTGATAGGACCTCATCATCATCATCATCATCATTGGAGAATGAAGAATCCGAGTACCACGATTATGGTTCACCTTGGACGGATGTTGATGGAACTAATGGGAAAGTCTCTCAAGAAGAAGAAGGGCAAAAATAGAATCATGTGCTTCTAATGCAACAAGCCCAGACACTTGGAGAGCGATTGTCCTAAGACCAATCTCACCTCCTCATCATCCTCAAAGAAAGATAAAAGAAGAAGGATGAAGAAGAAAGCAGTAATGGCTACTTGGGATGAAAGCGAGTCATCATCACCTTCAAGTGGGGAAGAAAGCTCAAGGGAGAATGCAAACCTTTGGTTCATGACAAAGGACAATGAGGTACCCACTATTACTATAGGTGAAAATATTTTTACTCATATAGAATTAGAAAATGAAATTGAGCATATATATGTATGAAGAATTTAATGTTATTAGAAAGAGATTTAAGGAACTTAGAAAGGAAAATAAGTTATTAGAACATGAAAATGATGATTTTTTGCTTTCTTGTAATGACTTAAAAAGAAAAGTTGAATGCTTGGAAAATGATAAAAGTTCATTAGAAAAGAAAAATGTAGATCTACAAAGTTTGAATGACTCATTGAAAATAGAAAATGTCTCATTATGCTTACAAATTAAAAATTCGAGTGTTGGCATGCTATCATTAAAGAATTAGTTGCTTTCATTAAATGATAAAATTAAAAATATGCATGACCATGCCTCTCATGCAAAATATTTTAAAGTATCTTCCCATGCTCACCCACACCTTCATGTCCATCCTCATGCATCTACTAGATTTAAGGGTCATTGTCTATGTTGTGGCATGTATGGACACATGGTTAGGGATTGTGTCTTGAAAAGGAACCCCAATGTTAAGTCACTTTGGGTTACAAAGGTTTCTAACCCCCAAGGACCAAAAGAAATTCGGGTACCAAAGTTTACATGCTTAAATGTAGGGGGAGACACTACACTCAAATGAAGACACATTGATGTCTTGAAGTTGCTTTGGAATTAAAGAAAGATGAATAAATTCAACTGCAACTTCGCGACAAATGTGATCGGTATCAATTCCTAACTATTCTCTTGCCTACATTACTATTGGGGTTTGATGACTTATGAATGTACTTTATTTAGTAGTCACTTGATAGTTGATTCACCATGTGTATATCTTTGATTAATATCTTTGTAGTATCAAGTTTGAATTTGAATGTTTCATTTTATTTTCGGTCTCCTTGGAGGCCATTTGTGACCTATAATGGGTCTATGCAACCTTTGGTTTAAAAACCTTGGCTAATTGTGGTCATGTTGGTTTTCAAGCTTAGGAAGGGTTTGAGATCTTGATTTTAAAATATTTTCGCTTCTTGAGATATCCTTGATTCATTTTGATTTCAATTTTGGTTGTATTCTGAAAAATGAATCCCCACTAGTTAGCAAAACTTGACTTTTGAGAAACAAACTTGATTTTCCTTTGCTATCTAGTTTATGAACTTGCTAAGTAAGAAAATGTCTATTGTGCTATTTATGATTCAATTACTTGAAAGTTGAGCATTGATTAGGATGCGACACATGCTAAATACTTAAAAATTCTATGAGGTGGTCGTTTCACCTTTGCACCATGTAGAATGATACCTCATAAAGCATGTAGAAACTCTTGCACCTCGCTCAAGATAAAGTACTTTTGTGTCTATATGTAAATTCATGAGTATTTAGGAAAATGATTTGTAGACAATTTCTTGATATATCATGTTAATTCTTTATTGAAATTGTGCCAAGACATTTGAGTAATCTTTGGAACTCTTTCTAGTAATTCAAACTTTGTATTCATGATTAAAATGATCATATCTTAGTCACATACAATTTTGATCAAAATTAGAAATTATTATGAAAAATGAGTATTTGTCGATAAAACATGAAATCTGAAATTTCAACGATTTATTAAAAAATTATAAAAAATTAATTTTTGAAAAATTTTTGTTTCTGCACTTTGCTTGAAAAATCTAGTTTTCGTTGAAAAAGTTGCAAAAAGGTTCAATGAGAATTCAATTTTATATGATTTTGGATACATCTTTATAAAACATTGGAAACATAGTCTTTATCGAGTAAATGACTTTCGGATATAACATAATTGATTGTGTATAACCCTCTTGACATTTCTTGATTCTTGTGTTATCTTTGCGTTTATTATTTCAAAGCATCGTTGATAACATGCATGCTTAAATCTTGTCATTGTGTAACTTAAGGGAAGTCTAGAAGTGTTAACTTAGGTCCTTTTTGATTGATGTCAAATGGGGGAGAAGAATCTAGACATAGACATGCATATAGTTAGGGGGAGCATTATACATTCACTTGATGAAATGCTATACTTGTTGATACATATCTTAATGCATTTATAGAGAACTTTGTCATCATAAAAAAGGGGAGGATTGTTGGCCTAAGGTTTTGACCTTGGTCACCATCTTAATTTTGATGATAACAAACTTATTCTAATGAGTTTATCAAGTGCTTGAGTTAAAGGTTGAGGCTTCGATACGTGCGCGAACTTCGTTCAGAGAAATACTAAAAATCAACAAAAATGGCTACACTGTCGATTGAGTAGAAAATTTAGAGTTAGAAATATAATTCATGTAATATGTTTCTTGAAATATATCCTAAGCCTAATTGCAATGTTATCCAAGTCAAAACTTGGTAACGGAACTCAGAAGCGAAGCGCGTAAGAAGAAAACTCAAAGATATATTCTTAACCTAGGTTCAGTCGATCAGTCGATCGACCGAATGAAGAAAAAAGTGGCAGAAGAGTATTCAATCGACCGACAGATGCCCAAAACTGGTAGAATGCCTTCGGTCGCTCGGCGGTCAATAAGTTGGTCGACCGACGACCGATCGGCAAGCGACTGGGCATCCCCAACGGGCAAAAAAATGCCCGTTGGGTGGAGCTGCTGAGTGAGGGGTTATAAATGCCCCTCACCAGGCTTCTAAAAGACTCTTAACCATTCGTTGAAGATCTCCAAGAGTGTTTTTAAGCCTTCCTAGGTGGATTTCACCGTGCAAGCTTCGACGACCGCTCAGCTACTCGAAGTATTCTTTCCACCTCAACTCCGGCTTCATTTCGAGCTCTACATTTTGACAAGTTGGAGGCTCTGGAGGCTTTGCAAGGGAGCTCACTTGTGTGGTTTAATTCTTAGTTCCTTTGTTGTTATTTTCCTTGTTATTAAACTAGCTAGGTCCCATTGTTAGCTTGCTAGGCGTGCTAGGTTAAACACCTTAGGGTTTCCTTTGTAGGATTATGTTTTGTCTTGGTGAATAGGTTTGAGGCATTCTCAAATGGTTGAGAAGCGAGTCCTCGATTGTATTCAAAGGAAAACATATTGTCTATAAAGGATTGGTTAGAAATCCTTGGTGTGGAGCCAAGGTAGTGGAGTAGGCGGTTGGCAGAACCACTATAATCTTTCGACTTTGCATTGCCTTGTTTTTATTGCTTATAATTGCCTTTCATACTTGCTATCACTTATCCTTTAGTCGCATTTAATTTGGGTTGAAGTTGGAATTGATTTAAAAGAACTTGAATTGAAGTTAAAATTTACCCAACACTATTCAACTCTCCCCCCTTCTAGTGTGGGATTTGAACAACACCCTCCGTATGGGGTGTTCAGTAGGGCTGTTCATTGGGTCAACCCTACCCAATAAACATGAGAACCCGACACGACCTGACCTCTTTGGGTTGGGTCCGCTCGGGTAATCGGGTTAGGTCGGGTACAATTTGAATAAACCGAGCCATAATCGGGTCGGGTCTCGGGTTTTAGAATTTGAAACCCGATGACCCGAGACCTGACCCGGTGACCCGATTATTTATATTTTTTTTAAATTATTTTAAAAATATTTATATTAAAAAAATATTTTAAATTATTTTTTAAACAATTTTAAAAATTATTGTTAAAAAATTATTTTTTTACCTAAACGGGTAAACCCGACTACCCGACCCAAACTAGGTCAGGTTGGGTCGGGTCTGGTTTGAGAGGTAAAAAATTTTCAACCCGACCCATGAACACCCCTACTGTTCTGCCAATATATATAGAGAGGGGGGCGGCTGCAAGAATAGACACGACCCCCTAAAAGCTCTCTCCCGGAATTCAAAATTTCGGGGTTTGCCTCCAAAAATAATTTATATTTTTTTGGCTTCATAATTAATTTGAAATTAATTAAATCCAATTAAATATAAACTTTAATTTAACTCCATAAATTAAGAGCCTATAAACAATAATGACAATTATCTAAATAAACCAATCCCCGAAACAATAGGAAAGAGGTTTATCTAAATAATTCGATTCCCTATTAATTTTATGATTTATCTCCATAAATCAAATTCTTATTAATTAGGATTTATCCAAATAAATTAATTCCCAATTAACTGGTTAGGCTCATGGTTAGAGACTAATTTTCCTACCATGTATATTTGATTTAAAATTAAATTATAATTAATTCATAATTAAATACATTCCTGATCAAGTAGTTAATTAAATATTTAATTCATAATTAAATTTAATCAACTACATAAAATATTATCATGTACCAATCCCTACAATTTAGGGTTGCCGATGAACTCCTTCCTCGCGCATTCGTTCCTATAGGAAACATCTTTTAGACTTGAGATCCGTGATCGAGTTGCAGCATGTCCATGCTAGTAGACATATAGGACCGCATTCAGACTTTATCTCATAAGGTCCGTTACGAGGATAGCCCATTGTGTGTGACCCATTAGGCCCTACACTAAGCTAGCAGTCAGTTGTGCATAATGAAGAGTCGGATCCGATAGAACGACTTCTTTCCAAATCTTACGCGCCACCACTAAACCCCTTTAGTGTAGTTGTGAGAGACTCCACTCACAAGTCAAGATTGACGTCTAGTTACATGTCATGAATACCCGGATAGTGTGAGGCTCAATCTACAGGGATCGAACGCCCTTCAGTGATTTGTTACCATGCAACAAAGTCCCTCAGTTACAATGTCCCGAATATGGCTGTGGTATGGAAGAAGTGTTAAACCCTAATATTGATTCATATGTATTCTACCTACCAAGTCGTCGTCTCAATAATGATATGTCAAATAACCTTTTTCGACATTCATATCTACTCTGGCCAGAGATTCGTTAGTCGACACTTACAGGGACACATAAGACATTATCTTATCTCACTAGGAGTAACCGATTCCATATTGGTTGCTCACATTACACTGAAGGCCACGTGAGGATAAGTCCAAAGCAATGGGTCGACATTCACAAGAGAACCATGACAACCTCAAGTCCAAACTCTGCTTGCACCTACTATCATCCGAGGAATATCCTATCGACACTCATGTAAGGATTTCATTTTGTGTTCCTCGTGTTGGTTCGTTCAGTGAACTCGTTCCCTAATGAGCACCTACACTTGTAAATTAATGACGGCTCATAGGTAATTCGTATAGGGCATATACCAAGTGCACTAGTCTATCCGAAATCTTCGATCCCCTAATTGGTGATGTTACGACTAGGAACATTTAGAACATGGACATTTGGATTCCAAGTCTCACTGTCATAATCTCATAATGACCTCATAATCATTTGCCCGAGTTCATGTGGTTCATCACAGTCTTTATGAATAAAGATACAGTATATGTTGAAAAAGTTATCTCATTAAGTTGATTACCCTTGAATAGTCCCTAAACATATCAACATGTGATTGGCTCAAGGGCACTATTCCTTTCAGTTAGTGTAGTGGAGGTCGATTTGGTCATTTCTTATGAAGAAAAGCTCGTTGAGATCCTAGATAGGCGGATAAGGAAATTGAGGTCCAAGGTGGTTCCCTTGGTGAATGTTCGTTGGGAGCACCATTCGGGGTAGGAGGCCACTTACGAGGTCAAGTGGGACCTGAGAGAAAACTACTCATATCTCTTTGATACAGAGGTGAGTTTCTTTCTCCCACCTCAAAACTCAAGGATGAATTTTCTTTAACGAGGGAGGATTGTTATGACCAATATTTTAATAATTATATTTTGTCCTTCAGCAGGTGATCATAGGCTCGAGTTAGCGCGGGCCAGAGGAAAATTTCGGGATTGATTCCGAGTAAGCAATCCACGTGGAAACATTTATGAAAAAATTTATTTATAAGATCTCTGTAATTTATCATGCTAGGATAATAGAGGACCTCGATTCGAGTCTAGCGGTTCAATTGGAACTCGAATCGGAGTTAGAACGAGTTAGATACGGATATTATAAGTTGAATCACTTAGGGGGGCATTTTGGTCATTTGGGGCCCAATTAGACCCCATAAAAACCCACCTTGGGTTTACGGATGGGGGTTTAGCCGCACGCCACCCGAGACAAGAGGAGAGAGAGAAGGGTGACGCCGAGTAAGGAGGGAGCCAATTGGAAGCCGTAATCCGCAAGTTCGCCGGCGTTAATCGTAGGAATGTCTCTAGGTTCTTCTTCCTCTCCGTTTCATCCAAAAAGGTGAGTGGAAATAGCCCTCTTTCTCCCATCTTCTTCATCTTGCTGCCGCCCCTATGATAGGATTTTGGATTCTTGCTTTGTCGTCGTGAATCGTTGGTTCGGATTTTAGGGCTTGGCCGCATGCTTCAGGGTGAAATTAGAGGAGCCGCCGCTCCCTTCTTCCTTGATCACGATGGTTTCTTGGCTTCTTGATGATAGTTCTTTGATCTTGTTGGTTCTTGGTTCTTGATAAAAGGGAAAGCTTGGGGCTTTAGGGTGTGCCACCCCCTCTTAGGAGGTTCCCTAAGAACTCTAAGGGTTGGCCAGCCCCAATAAATTATGTAGATGTTATTGAGACATGTTTAAACATAGGGACTACACATTAAAGAGATTCTCGTAAGTCTTTAGGGTATGCATAATTTTAGAGACCTATACTTAGGAAAAGTAGGGGACTGGAACCTTAGGGCCCATTTGGTTTGCTAAAAAATGGGGGACAGGACAGGACACCAACCCGTGTCCCCGTTTGGTTTGCTAAAATGGCACCGTGAGAGGATTTATTTTGAGTTTGGGACAGGATTTCTGCCTATTTTGGTGTACCGAGAAATTTCTCGGTACACCGAAATAAGGCGGAGGACACGAGCGCCAAAACTCAGCAATACCCCTGACAAATCCTAATGAGGCGTGCAACTACAGCTGCACGTCCCTTCTCCTTCTCCTTCCCCAACCCCTCTTCTCGCTTCCTTCTCCCTCTCATCTGCCAATTTCAAATTCACGCGCTGCTCCCTCGTCCCGTCAGAGTTCCCTCGTCCCATCAGAGTTGGCAGACGCCTCCTCCTTCTCCTCCTCCGAAGGCAGCGGCTCCGTTGACGTGCTGAGTGCTAGCGATAGGTGGCAACTAAGGAACGAAAGGTAGGAGAGCAGGGCCGGTGGCGTCGGCTGGCGGGAGAAGGTGGAGGAATAACTTCTCCACAAGCCCAAGAACCGGAGGAAGAGAGGGACTTCGTGGACCGAGGATCTCAACCTCGAAAACCTCGCCGAGCGGCGGATCTCTTCTTCATCAGCGCGAGGGGCGGCGTGAGGACGCCACGAGAACAATCGTTGCTGCTCCTCCGGCTACTACTATAACATGTTTGCGTGAGGGCAGTAAATGAAGTGACTAATTGATTGGCAGATTGCTTGTTAGTTTGTAGGCATGTTAGTTCTTTGATAAATATATTGGTGAAAATAATTATTTGTTGATAAATCTCAAGTTCATATTATAGATTCATTTGTTAGTCTGCCACGGTTAACTAACAAATGTCCAATCAAATGGTTGTAGTTCTTTGAGAAACAATCCCTGCATTTGTCATTTTTTCAATAGAAATCTTTTGAACAGACATATTTTATTTGTTCCTTGATATTTAGAAATCTCTTTTTCCACTGTCATACTAAAATCCTCAATTATCTTTTAATTTCACAAGCTAACCTGTAGACATGAAAGCAATTGTTTGATGATCTTATAAAATGGAAGGGTCAATTATAAGAAGGGTCAATTCCTGTAGCTACGCCTATATATAGTATTGGCCTTTATATGCCCTGGCCTCCATCTAAGTAGCCAACTCAAATTTAGCTTTTGAATTTCATACTGAGCTAATTACTAAAAGTGGCACTCCAAACAGGAACAATTTTCAAGTTGTTGAATTCTGCAATACTAATGTTGCCAAATATTGTTAGAGTGTCCTGCATGCTAAACATGCATCTTTTGTACTATAGTTCTGCTACTAACTTTGTATGCAGAAAGCTAATTTCAAATGCCTATTTAAATAATTCCATAGTCTTCATTATGCACTTGACATTGATCGCCTTTAAAGATCGTTCCTAATCCAATACAAACTTGAAGTTTGGATCCAGTTTTTATATCTTTTTGTTTATGAAGATGGGCAAGGTGGCAAAAACCATGTAGTAGAAATTTTCTTTGACAATCTCCAAGGAGATTATTTATCACATTGTTTATATTCTTGTTCAATAACATACTGTCAACATTTGCAGGCTACCTTGTATTAATTTCCATCGGAGCTTCTCTGGTGGGCATTCTCTTTAAAATTGTCATTTTGATAATCATTGTCATAATTTCTTGTGAAAGGCAGACTCAACTTACCTTGCATAAGTATTTAATGCATAATGATCCTATTACAGTTGATACTAGTAGTGTATGGTTCACCATTCAATCATTTTTTTTATTTGTTAGAGAAAACAAGTTTTCACTCTTACACACCTCGTTGTGAGCACATGATAAAGATCAATTGCATAAATATTTTATGTATAAAATTGAATTTGAGCATTAAAAATATGCAAGTATATTTTGTACAGGAGAGTCTTGCATGCTTATTTGAGGGTATAAAGGGAATTGGAGCATTAAAAATAGGCTTGCATGCTTATGTGTTGAAGCATTAGACATGTATTTTATACTTGGTTAACATATCTATTGTTGGTTGTTATATGATGCACAGGAGAGTGGATATGCATGTTGATAATTGTTCTGATGAGTTATGCTTTTACCTTTATATGCTTGTTTATATACTGGATTGATTATTGATGGATATGGTGCTTTGAGGACTAATCCTCTCACTAAATCCCAGTTGGACTTACCCTCTATTATGTTGTCTTGTTCAGCACCTGAGCGTGGTTAGAGAGGTACTGGGATGCAGTAGCATAGCCGGTGGCAGTGGGGATAGCAAATCTCATGACATGTCGTGGTCGGGGTGCACTACTAGAAAAATGGGCATCAGCAATGGCTGATGCCGTTGCTGAGCCGTTGCTGAAGAGCATCAGCAACGGCCGCGCCGTTGCAATAGAGCCGTGACAGAAAGTCGCGTTGCTGATAACTTAGCAACGGATCAGCAACGACCACTCGGGCCGTCGCTCAAAACATTATCAGCAACGGCCGCTCGGGCCGTCGCTAAAAATATTATCAGCGACGGTTTTGCCACAGACCCGGAGCCGTTGCTGATAACATTAATAGCAACGGCCACGAGTCCGTAGCAACGCCGTTAGTAAAACCCCGTCGCTAAGCCGTTGCTGTAGGTCATCAGCAATGACTTTCGATACACTTTTAGCAACGGCTTTCCCACGGACGGCCGTGGGAAAGCCGTTGCTGATGATGTATACCTGCAAACAGAAAAATTTAAAATTTAAAATTTCCATTGATACATTGATACATTATCTGATACATAACTCACACACCCATACCCTCATACACACATTCATTCACACATCACAAACACCTCATACACACATTCATTCACACATCACAAACACACCAAGATATACATCAAAACAATTATATTTATATTGATAATTATCCACGATAGTATAAAAACAATTCAAATGCAAAATTGAAGTATCAATATCCAAACAAAATAAGTTAAACAAGTTCAATATCTCAGTAACAAGTTCAATATCCAAACAAAAAATCTCACAATCACGATGGAGGATGGTCTGGATCATATGGCAGGGTCTGGAGTGCTTGAGTGTACACCGACGTGGACTGACTCGAGGACGATGGATTAGATGATGCCGAAGAGATGCCTGCTTCGGGATGACCTGACATGTTGCGTAGCATAGCATGCATCTCCTCCATCATCTGAGTCTGACGCGCGACCGTCTCCTCTAGAGTCCTTATTCTGCTACTATGATCATAACTGGATCTAGAGGTGGACGGCCGCTCACCAGCGACCGGAGGGGTCGGTGCCCCAAGTGACCCTAGCACGGCTCGCGCATGACCACTATCTGCGAAGCCATATACGCGGCCATGGTCCCAGCCACCTGCGGCCTCGACCCACGATGCTGCGTCAAAGTCCTCGGGGGTACCCCCGCGCTGCACCACCGTCTGGCTGTAGGTCTCCTACTCGAGTTTGATTTTTTGTTTAATATTTATCATAAAACTTAAATTATAAATATATAATGAATAATTTAAACAAATATATAATTACCATAATGTATGCAGCGCGGTTGTCGATGTACTCCCCCGTCCCATGTGCTCGACGGTGAGTCCGCTCAAACACCGCCATCGGGGAGGGTCGCTGGACACTCCCGTCATCCGACACCGTCGTCTACATTTACAAAACAAATACATTAATTAGTACACATAATAACAAATAAAATATATAATTAAAAGATATACTTACCATACGGTTTGCGTGCACTGCAAATGCAACAGAGCCGCCGGTGTGACGCGCTGCTCCCCCCGACATGCGATTTCTAGCCGCATTCCGAGAAACCTCCTGCCATCGATCCGTCGACCATATCCCCACGAGCTGGTCCCATATATCCGGAGTAATCCAACCGGGGCCGTATCCCCGAGTCTCCGCGATGTTAGTGGTCCCAGCTCGGGCCATCGCTTGGGACCGAGCCTGCCCCAGCTGCCCGTTGTACCTTGCCCGGGAAATAGCCTCCCAGGCAGCGTAAATAAAGGGCCTCTGGTCCTCGGCCCATGTATAGCGAGTCTGCAAAATAATAATATCAGTACCAATATTAATATATCATCATGCATGTAAAAAAAATAATAATACGTGCCTCAAACTCGCGCCATAACATGTCGACGTGCTCGCTAGGCACGTGAGACCACGTAGGCCATGCCCCGTGCATGTATCATCGAATAGTAGAAGAAATGCTCCTCGGCACTTCTTCTTGCTCGAACCTGCACAACAAAAATAAATTTTAATATTATATTATGATATTTTCTAAATGTTTCGAGACAGTTCGACTCCATATTGGACGATTTCGGTGCGCGTCCGAAGTGGACGATTCCGGCGCGCGTCCGAAGTGGACGATTCCGGCGCGCGTCCGGAGTGGACGATTCCGGCGCGCGTCCGAAATTAATCTAAACCCTAATAATTAATCTAACAAATTAAACAATTAATCTAAACAATTAATTAACAATTATAAAACAATATAAAATATATATATAATTATAAATTCCGGCGCCGGCGTACAGTGGCCGGACACACTGTCCGGCCACTGTACAAGGTCCGGCGCCGGCCATCGGCCGACCGCCGCCGGCCGAAACCCTAGAAATAGGGTTTCGGTCGGATTGATTCCCGCCGGCCGTAATGGGAAGAGACGGCCGACCGGCGAGGCATACCTAAACAAGTCGGCAGCAGCGAGAGGAGGAAGAGGCGTCGTCGGCGTCGGCAGCAGCGGTAGCGGCGGCGAGAGGCGAGAGCAGCAGCGGCGGCGGCAGCAGCGGGAGGAAGAAGGGTCGGGCGTGACCGGTGCCCTATATAAACTTATCAGCAACGGCTCACTCGCCCGTTAGAAAGCCGTTGCTGATAAGTTATCATCAGCAACGGCTCACTTGTCCGTTAGAACGTCGTTGCTGATAATTAAAATATCAGCAACGGCTCGCCTTTCCGTCAGAAAGCCGTTGCTGATAATTAAAATAATCAGCAACGGCTCCGGTGTCCGTTAGAACACCGTTGCAGATACAAATATCTGCAACGGCTCGAGCGGCCGTAAGAACGTCGTTGCAAATAGCAACGGCTTGAGCGGTCGTTGCTGAAAGCCGTTGCTGAAGACCAAGTTTCTAGTAGTGGTGGATACCCGAGTCTTAGATTCATTATTTTTCTTTTATTTGTTTATTTGAGTCATATGGACTTGAGGTAGATTTTATTTCCGTATTTTTATGTTGAGGAGTTTAATCATGTTTTAAAAGACTTTATTCTTTAACATTTTGAGCATTTGAATTTTTAACTCTTTGTTTCGTGAATTTATAGATATCTTGTTTATGTTTTCAGCAAACAAATGGTTCTATAAAATGTTAAGTGTTATAATTGCATATGTGGTTTGGTTGGGTTAGGCTTCGGGGTACTTCTGATACTATGGCTGGTCATGTCGGGTTTGGGGTGTGACGATACTCCATTAGAAGACTAACAAATCTAGGGATCAGCCTCGACCCATTCCGAGCAATATCCCAGTGAGATTATCGGGCGGCGTAATCACCCCCACCTACAATAAATACGGACACGACACGCCTCAAGTAACCTAAGTTCCAATTTCATTACCTCCACCTCGAATACTTTCTGACTTAAGCCTCAGAGTGTCTTTTGCAGGACCCCCCTACAAGAGTTGGACCTGACTAGGAGAGACACCGACCCGAACCAAACTACTCCGATCATCAAGCAGGAGCATCCTCCTTAAGTTGAACTGACTAAACTAGCCCACAAGCTCAAACAACTCGCACCATAAGCGATTATCGGACCCGACTCGATCCCAAAGTCCAAAATCTTCCTAAATTAAGTCAAATTCTTCGCGCATATGGGCCATACCCTCGACCGTGCCCTCCAATGATTCACTTGGCACGCTCCGACACGCGTCCCGATTTTCCCACTGAAATCAAAATTAAATAAAAGTTTGCACGAGTGTTACAATATTATGTTTGTAGGGATTTATGAAATTTACACATTTTCTTCTTCACTTTGAAAGCATTTATTTTAAGTGTTATTTGATGAAAAACTTGTTCTTGAGTTTGTCCCATTGTCATAAATATACTATCTCTCACTGGGTCTGTGTTACTCACTCTTTTACTCTTCCTGTTTCAAATACCAGTCCTGATATGTGTGCATGTCCTCCAGCCCAGCAGACACTTAGATCATTTTTGTTAGCCCATCACACGTTCGTGTGGGCCTTTTTGATGTGTACCTATGCTTTTGATGTATTTTTATACCTAGTTATGTAAACCTTGTTGGGTGAAATGGCCACACTAGAGGGGGGATGAATAGTGTGTTTACTAATCTTTTCGTCCAATTCCGGTTTTAATCGTTTAGTCAATTACTTAGGCAATTAACAAATTGAATAACAAGCGGAAGCAAAGTAAATATGCTAATTAATCAAACGCAAGAGGAAGCAATGCAAACACATTGATTTATAGTGATTCGGCCCCAATGCCTACTCCACTACCTAAGCACCCCGCATAGGATTTTCAAACTAAGTTTGCTAGATTATCTTGATTCCTTTACAATGAGGACATTTTCACCGGAGAATCTCCGCTCTCACACCGAAGGCACTTCCACACCCGGAAGTTTCCGCCTTCCTACCAAGAGCACTCTCCCACCTCAATCCTAAGGACTACAAGAACTAATCCTAGCAAACTATGTTTACACCGGTGGATTTTAACCTTAACACCAAGGCAACCACCAACTCAATCAAACCTAGCAACCAAGGTTTACACAAGTTCAATTACAATGAAATAAACAATAAAATACAATAACAATTGGAGCAATAAATCAAACAATAAGTACATAGCTCCAAGGCACTCCCTAGTCCTCTTGATGCCTTGAGATGATGAATAGGTAAATCTTGAAGGCTAAATCAAGGATGTATCTTGGAAAGTAGGGTTATAAAAAGGATGGCTCAAGAAAAGCTTTAGAACGATCAAGAATTGGCTCAACGTCTAGACACCCTAAACCTAAACTCTAACTTTCTGAATAATCTGAGCGCGACGACCAACGTCTTTTTGATTTCTCTATTTCTTCGCTATTTCTGACCGAGGACGTCATGCGCTAACCGATATGGAACCTGAAAGATATCTCAATGAAACATTAGTTCCATGTTTGTTATCATCAAAATCGAGATTAAGACCAACGTTAAAAACCTTAACCAACAAACCTTTTTTATGCTCCATTAGCTACATGCACAATCTTGCTTGCACGCACAGTTTGTCGCAATGTTACTTAAGTCACTGTCTTATTCGTGGGTGCTGAGAACGCTTTGGCTATTCACACTAGATTTGTTTTGTGTGTAGGAATGTCATAGTCACATTGTCAAGAATTGGAAAAACTAGGCACTATTAGTTACGAACAAGGGCGACCGAGCCGATTTCGATCGAACTTCGTCCAAACTAATGTTAGTAGTTTTCGACAGCTTTTTAGCTGAAATGTGATCGACAATTAGTTCACTGAACTTCATTGGAACTCCCAATGTCTCTATTTCAATCATTAAGCTTCATGCCCCTCCTTCAATGTTCGACCAATGCTCTTATATATACAATCACGAATACCTTCCAAAAGAGCTCTAGAATCCTTTAAGACTAACCTAAGAAAATAGCAACCTTGAGAAACTTCATTATTTGTCGATAACTAAACAAGAGAGCTAATAAAGAGATTAAATATGTAAAAGTAAAAACCTTTTTAAGTATAATTAGGAATGATATAACAAACTACCTAGTTGTAAGCCTATAACAATGTGCCAACTCACATTTGTTCACAAGCCAAAATATTGATTGGTTAAAAAATTTCTAGCTAGTGACAAAATTAGTATATATATCTGTCGATAAAATTCACTAGGACAAATTAAATTAATCACCAACATGGCGTGTTCCATCTCTTCAACTCCTTTGATCCCCTCAAAGCTTCACTTCTACATTGCTCTAATTGCTTTCTTCTTCTTCTTACCATTAATCTTATGTATAGAGGCTAAGAGCGACTTTGGATACTCTGCCATTGTCAGTTTTGGTGACTCTCTCATGGACACTGGAAACATATTCTCCATGTATGGTCGAGAGAGACTAATGCCTCTTCCATTGGGTCAAACATATTTCCATCATCCCAGCGGTCGCGCCTCTGATGGAAGACTTGTTATCGATTTCATTGGTCTCTCTTACATCACCTCACATATAATTTTCTCTTTATATGTTATATAATTAAGCATATTGTATAAATTTGAAATTTGGTTTGCATGCATGAACTAATGCATTTGTATCATATATAGCACAAGAGCTAGAGCTGCCGCTTGTGCCACCATACTATCCAAGCAAAAATAGCTGTGAGGGCTTTGAACATGGTGTTAACTTTGCACTAGGGGGAGCTAGGGCACTCAACACTGACTTCTATAGGCGTATGGGCTATAATGATTCGCTTGAGTTGGACTCCTTTAGCGAAGAGCTTCAATGGTTCCACGAATTCTCACGCTCGTGTTTGTTGACAAATAGTATGTTTCATGCTCCCTATTAGTTAACTTCCTTCTATTTTCCCTATAAAAGATTCAATGTTCAATTAAACCTATTTAACCATTTCATTATATATGTAAATTTGACAGATACTCATGTTAACATCTCAAGCAACACAACACTATTCCTACTTGGCGAGTTGGGGGTGAATGACTATAGTTACCTACACCTTCTATTAGGTGGCCAAAAAGATATAGATCTTCTACGACCTTATGTCCCCTTAGTTGTGGATACAATTGGATCGGCAGTGAATGTATATACATTATTACTCCACCAATTTATATATTTATATATGATGTTAAATAAATATATTAAAACTCCTTATATTTTATTCTTGCATAGGATTTAATCCAATATGGGGCAAAGACAATAATGGTTACAGGAATTTTGCCATTGGGATGTACGCCTTTATACAACATACACTTTTATCCCGAAGGTAGAGATGCAGTACCTACTCCTATAACTGACTTCAAAGCGGTGAATGATTTTGTGAGCAATCAAAATGTGCTTAAAGAAGAAAAGTCTTATGAGATCGACCCTATAACGGGTTGCAACAACAAGGTAAATGATTTTGTGAAACATCAAAATTTTGTACTATTGCGAAATATTCATGAGCTTCGCATTGCACATCCTCAAACCAAGATTTTGTTTGCTGATTACTACGAGCCTCTCATGGCTGTATACGCAAATCCCAAACAATTTGGTGAGTTGAATTCTTATATGTATTACAAGTTAATGCTAAATAATAATCCCTTGCACCTAGTTCTATACATAGTTTTTCAATAAAGTCTTTAGTTTGGTTCTTTAATTAATTAAATTATTTGTGAGATGAATTCGTGTAGGTTTTAACTCAACTTTGGTTCAATGTTGTGGAGACGGTGGGCTATATCACTACAATTCCAAAGTCGATTGTGGTCAGCAAACAGCTAAACTGTGCAGCGATCCATCAAGCTATGTGAGTTGGGATGGGTTGCACTTCACTGAGGCAGCTCATAGTATCATCGCTAACCATGTTTTAAAACAATTAATCTAGTTTTTATGTTATGTAAAGCTAGATGTAGATATTAGATGTTTTTAAAATTTATTATCCTTTATAGATAATTTGTTAGCTTCTCCAGTTGTCTAAATATGACATGGCTTGTAATTTTTTAGTTAGTTTGTTTATCCCTGTAAATTACACATTGTATTCTACTCACAATTTATTGGTGATTGCAAATGTTGTAAGCTTTTCGATAGGTGAATATGATGTAAAATGCTCTAAGTTGCAAATAAATTAGTACATTACCAATGAAATGCACGATTTTTATATATTTTAGTCATATCAAGATTGGTAAAATAATTAGAAGTGTAATTACTAGTAAACCTATTTATTAAATGGCCAACAAACTTTTATAAAATTCTACATATCTCCAATAATAAATTTGAGGCTATCATATATTGTAATACAAAAAAATATCAGCTCAAGTCAAACTATAATAATATATTGGACTGGACTCGAACTAATGGGCCCGGTCAGATTAGACCCAGCAGTGTCCCACCATTCACTCCGAACCAAACCATGTAGTCCCACCCAGGGGCCTCCGCCCAAGCAATGCCTTTGAGCCAGACTGAAGCTAAGTTAGGAGGCTCCATACAGGGAACCCACCTGGTAAAACTTGGACACCTACGTCCCCCCTTAACACGAGGGACACACCAACATAAACACGTCAACTCCATGATTGGCCTCGACCCATTCTGGGCAACAATCAAGCAAGATTACTGGGCAGCATGATCACTTCCACCTACAATATATATAAACGTACAATACCCAGTTAACCCTAAGTTCCAATTTCCGTGACCTTCACCTTCGAGTCACCCTAATTTGGGCATCAGAGTGTCTTTTGCAGGTCCCCCCCTCCCTGCTGGTGTTGAATCAGACATGGAGATACACCACACAGGACAGGAACACCCCGACTCTTAGGCAGGAACATTGGCGGCAACCGTGGGGCCGAGAAAAGCTTACCTCCCCCACAAATGGTTGGAATCCAGAGTCAAGCGACTGCCGCCGCATATCAACGGCGATGACCCGATGGCGGCGATCGACCGCAACCTGGTAACGCTGAAACAACGATGAGCGATGCTTCGGTACCGACCCATCCCCCTCTTGAAGATCCCTGCAACCTGGTGACTTGGAAGTTGAAATCCTACAACTGAGAGCCCAAGCCAAGACGCCAACCACGATTGCACTGAGAAGCGAGTTGCCCAACACTCTGTCACCATACACCGGCACGGGCGACCCCACCCAACGCCTGACAGCGTTTTAGACCGCAATGATCTATAACAGAGAAACCGACTCTGCACTCTGCCGAGCCTTAGTGTTCAAATGCCCATACTATAAGGGGGTGTGAATAGTGTTGGGTTAATTTTACGTTCAATTCGATTTCTTTTAATTCAATTCGAAATGCAACCAAAACTAAGTGCTACTAAATGATATGTTTTGACAAGTATGAATAGCAAGTAGTACAAATCAAACAAGGCAATACAAACTCAAATAATTATAGTCGTTCGGGCTGCTGAGTGAAATGGCACACTAGAGGGGGGTTGAATCGTGTATTTACTAATTCTTGTTGCCTTATTCCGATTTTAATTGTTTATTTGGTTACTTTGGAAAATTACAAGTTAAGTGACTAAAGCAATAAAGACAAACAAAATACCAATGCAAACACAAGATTTATAGTGGGTCAGCCCCAATGCCTACTCCACTACCTAAGCACCCCGCTTAGGATTTACAAACTAAGTTTTGCTAGATTGATGATGTTTCCCTTACACAGAGGACTTTGACTCAAAGAGTCTCTCTCTCGACCTAAGACACTTCCACACTCGGATGTCTCTGCCTTCTTACCGAGAGCACTCTTCCACCTCAACCTAAGGGACAACTCAACTAATCCCAGCAAACTATGTTTACACCGGTGGATTTAAACCTCAAACACCAAGGCTATCACCCAATTACAAGACCTAACAATCCTAGGTCTTCACAAGCACAAATCCAAAGAAAACAATGTTCAAATAACAATTAAAATTACAATGAAAAGAGCTTAAAGAGTAAAGCAAGATTAAATGGGATAAGAACACCATCCTTGAAGAGACGACCAAATACCCCCATTTAAAGCCTCAGGTGATCTTCACGTTGATGTTTTTATCCATGCAATTTTATACTCTCCTAACTCTAAAGTTATATCTATATTTAATTAATGAATGACTATGAGGGTGTCATTACAATTGGATATTGTTTTCTTATTTGTAGTAACTAAAGCAATGTTTTCTCGTGTTATAGAAACTTTTTGTGTTGATCAATTGGTTGCATAGCATGTGAAGTTTGATGTTGTTGTCACTTTGGTGGATTGTAAGCATGCTATGCAACATCTGAATGAAGTGAAACCAAGGTGGGTTGTCTCTTTTAATGGTTTAATGGTATATATTTGGTGGCTGATATAGCTGATATATATATATATTTACCTACCTGATATATATTTGGGATGTATGCGCATTAAGCCTTTGTTTAATGGTTGTGTGTTCTATGCTTTGTCAGTGGTAAGTTGGTGGGAGAAACTACCTGATGTTCTTTAGGTGCAAGTATATTGAAGTTTTTTTGTTTTTGTTTATTTTGATGCAATGTTGAAGAAGATCAGTACGGTGGATATGTCATCTCATATGAAGCATAGGGACGAGGCGAAGCTCACACAATCTATTGGACCTTAAAAAATAAAAAGAGAAGGGTCACCTCCAAAGCTCTTTGCAAGTATACTTATGTCATATTCCCTCTTCTCCAAGGTGGTTGATGTTAAGCTTCATTCTATTGTTGCAGAGAATATGAAGATTGTGATAAGATTTTATCTAGCTATAGTCTACATGTATTAATATCAGACTTGTAGTTTAGTCTTTTAAGATGCATTTTCTTGAAAGTGACATATTATGTAATTAATTTTCGTATTAATTATAATATTTTTAGTTTTTTTTTATATATAATTCTAATCAATATTCTGAGCAAAATTCATTGCATCTACTTAATTTTTATAGGCAATTGAATTATTTATTAATTAGTCATAATACGAAAATATTTAGCTCAATTTATAATTTAGAGGCAATAAAATTTATCTTTATTAAAGACAAATATATGCTTCTATTAATATTTTTAGAGAATTATTTATACGTCCCTAATAGTATTTATATAAAAGCAAATATATATATATCTAATTATATTTTTAGAGGCAAATATAATATATGCTCCTAATAGTGTTTGTACATTAAAGACAAATATAAATGTCTCTATTAATATTTTTAAATACAAATATAAATTCCTCCAGTGATATTTTTAGAGGCAATTATATATGTCTCTATTTATATTTTTAGAGACATATTATGTGCTTCTAATAGTATTATATATTAGAGACAAATATATATGTCTCTATTATATTTGTAGAGACAAATACATCATAGGTCCCTAATACTTTTAGGGACGGGGGCTCTAGAGACGAACAATTTTATTTGTCTCTAAGAGTTATAGAGATAAATATTTAACTTTTAGAGACAAATTTGATTGTCTCTAATTTCACTTTTGTTGTAGTTCCTAAAAGTTAGTGGAGTTTTTATTTCGCCCTAAAAGTTTGGGTGTTACTTGTCTACCTCTTCCGTTCGATTGCTAACCGGCGAGGTGACAAATTCTTCTCCACCACTTCCTTGTCCTTTCAACTACTATTTCCTCTTATTAAAGATGGCCAGAGGTAAGGGAAAGAAAGGCTTTTGTGAGAAAAGTGTACGTTTCCTCAGCCAAGAAGATGCAATCTCAAAACCCTCCCAGAGAGCCTCAACCATCTGGTGAACCTTCAACCGAGGAAATGCCACCACCTCCTTCTCCTTCAACTAGTCAAGGACACAAGTTGAGAAAGAAAACTGGCAGGAGATCGGCTAACCAACCGCTAAGGAGAAGCAGTCGAGGTATGACTCCCAAATCTCCTCAATCCTCTTCTAAGGTTTCTCAAATTGAGGGGGAGTTTGTTTTGGCTGAGGGGGAGTCTTAATGGATATCAGTTTACTTTTTGATTTTATCTCCTAGTGATGTTTCTAGACAAGAAGTCTTGAACGAGTCTTTGGCAGATTCTTCTCCACTACACTATGGTCCTATCTTTGATATAAATATTATTGTCACGGATATTGTTTGACTCCTTTCCAGTCAAAATTAGACCATCTAATATCTCCATAGATTCTATTTTGAATATGGAAGAAGATAAAAATAATCTTGAGCAAAAAAGCACTATCAATTAACCCACTAGACTACTCTAAGATTGTCTCAGTTGAAAATGCGACTAAGACACTGTAATATCCTAGATATTTTTTTCCTTTGTGTTTGTGTTTGTCAGCTTAGTGGGCTAGTCCGGGGTCGAGCTGAGTCGACTCATGGTCCAGTGTGAGCTTGCAAGCTCTGGTAAGTAGGAATATGAATTATGTAATTTCTTGCTTGAGTAGATGAATTTATTTATGTGGTTGTATGTGTTGAATTATTTAATTATGTCGCATGTGGGGGTGCATGTGTTAGATGTTTATGTGGAGCATGGGATTAATTTGGGTTTAATTAAGCTTAGTGGGTTAGCAGGTTGAGAGGTTAGTGGGTATGCATCCGGGTTGAGGCGGATGCGGGTTAAAAGAGGTGGGAAGGATTATAAATTCTCCTCCCTAGGGCTTGCGGGCTCCCTATTGGAACCGCACAAGCCATGTAGAGAGAGGAGCCGCCCAGCCAAGCCGAGTCACCCCTCTCCCCTCTTCCTCTTCCTTGGAGCCGCCGCCCCCAAGCAAGCCGCCGAGCCTCTCTCCCTCCCCTCTCCTCCTTTCTCTCTCTTCCCCTCTCCTTGGAGCCAAGCCGACGGCTTGGGTGTAGCTGGCGCCCCCTTGAGTCTTGGAGCCGCCGCCCTTCTTGAAGAGGAGCCGCCGCTCGTTGTTGAGCCGAGCCGCCCCCTTTGAGGTTGGATTTGGAGACCGCCAATTTAGAGTTTCTCGTACTCTTTCTTCCTAGATCAAGGTGAGTGGTTTTATCCCTCCTTCTCAGGTTTTCTTCGAATTTCTTGAAGTTGTTCTTGGAGGCTTGATGTTCTTGAATTGTTTTTCGATGATCTCTCGGATTCTTGCTGTTCTTTTTGTGTGTTGTGCTTGAGGAGGCTCTAAACCCTCCCCTATGGGGCTCGGCAGCCCTAGGATGATCTTAGGAGTGCTCGGCCAAGGGAGAAACAAGGATGCCCTTAAGGTGTTCGATGAAATGCCTAAGTGAGTTCTTATTTATTTTGAGGTCTATACCATGAATTGCTTACCAACTTAGGTTCTCGTATTGTTGTTGCATGCCTTGGAATTAAATCTGTAATTTTTGGATGTTGATCATGTTTTTTTTAAAAAAAAATAAGATTTGGATCTTGAAGCCATGGGTGTTCTTGATATGAGATTCTTGATCATGAAATTTGATTCTTGTTTGAAGATTGTCTTGATGTTTGCTAATCTTGTATAAACAATCATGATTTGATTCTTGTGAATTTTGTCTCAATTATATAATTCTGTTGTGTTGATAATTAAGGAATTTAATTCTGTAATTTTCGGATTTAATTACCTTTATTATGCTGAAACTCAATTAGGCTGAAAACTGCATGCTAAATTATTTATTTTAGGGCTAATTTTGAAATCCTATTTGTAATGTGCATAGTTTGCTGAACATAGTTGTGTAACCTATCGTTTCTATTAGAAAATATAGTTTGAAAACATAGTTTGAAAACATAGGACACACTCTAGAAACCAAATTCGGGTTAGATGCATGAGTGTCGGGCACAACAGTAAGCTGAAATAAAACCCTAAAACAAAACCCAAATCTTGGTGATCAGATAACCTGGTTGTTGGTTCTGTAGTTGCATAGGTCTTGTTTGATCCGGGTGCTACGCACTCTTTTGTGTCTGCTTTGTTTGCTACTAAGTTGTCAGGGATACCTTCTGTGCTTGATTTACCCCTTCTGGTGTCTACGCCTACGGGCGATTATGTGATAGCAGAGACAGTCTTTCGAGGCTGTGAGGTTCTCATTTGTGGGCATGTGTTGATAGCCGAATTGACACTCTTGTCGATGTTAGAGCTTGATGTAATTTTGGGCATGGATTGGTTGGCGGATCATTTTGCCTCAGTGGATTTCAGGGCTAATAATGTTACTTTCAGTAAGCCCTGATTGCCCCTGTTTACCTTCCAAGGTGAGGGAAGGGGAGAGCCGTTGATGGCAATTTTAGCTCTTAGGGCTTGGAAGCTGCTTTTGGGCGGTTACCAGTCCTTCTTCGCCTTTGTGTCTATAGTACAGGAAGGCGGAGGTGCGGCTAGGGACATCAGAGGGACGCTTGTGGTGTGTAGATTCTCTGATGTGTTTTCGGAGGAGTTGCCAGGGTTACCTCCAGAGAAGGAGATCAAGTTCTGCGTTGATTTACAGCCATGGGTGAAGCCGATCTCCATTATGCCGTATCGGATGGCACCAGCTGGGTTGAGAGAGTTGAAGTCCCAGTTGCAGGAGCTGCTTGAGTTGGGCTTCATTTGCCCTAGTGTTTCGCCTTGGGGTGCTCCAGTGCTATTCGCGAAAAAGAAAGATAGGTTCATGCGGATATACATTGATTAACGACAGCTTAACAAGGTAACGGTGAAGAATTGGTACCCGCTGCCCAGGATTGATGATTTATTTGATCAGCTTCAGGGAGCTCAGTGATTTTCTAAGATTGACCTGTGGTCAGGGTACCATCAGTTGAGGATCCGGGACAGTGACGTCCCCAAGACTGCTTTCAGGTCGAGGTATGGGCACTTTGAGTTCCTGGTGATGTCCTTTGGGTTGACTAATGCACCCGCAACATTTATGGACCTGATGAACCGAGTGTTCAGGGAATATTTGAACAATTTTATGATAGTGTTCATTGATGATATCTTGATTTATTACAGGAGCAGGGAGGAGCATGCTGAGCACTTGAGTATAGTTCTAGAAACACTCAGGGAGCACAAATTGTATGTCAAATTCTCTAAATGCGAGTTCTGGTTGGAGAGTGTTGGGTTCCTTGGTCATGTGGTGTATAGGGAAGGGGTAAAGGTTGACCCTGCAAAGATAAAAGCAGTTCAGAACTGGAAGAGGCCGACTAATGTCACCGAGATCTGTAGTTTCTTGGGTTTGGCAGGTTATTATAGAAAGTTTATGGAGAATGTCTCCAAGATTGCAGGGCCATTGACCTGCCTGACTCAGAAGAAGGTCAAGTTCGAATGAGACTGTAAGTGTGAGGAGAGCTTTCTGAAGCTCAAGGACCACTTGACGTCGGAACCAGTTCTAGTAGTACCCTCGGGCTCGGGAGGATTTGTTGTTTATTGTGATGCCTCTCGATTCGGCGTGGATTGTGTATTGATGCAAAATGGCAGGGTGCTAGTTTATGCTTTCCAGGCAGTTGAAGATTCACGAAAAGAATTACCCAACTCATGATCTTGAGCTAGCAGTAGTGGTGTTCGCATTGAAGCTGTGGCGTCATTACCTTTATGGCGAGTCTTGTGAGATATACACTAATCATAAGAGCCTCCAGTATTTTCTCACCCAGAAGGAGTTGAACCTGAGGCAGAGAAGATGGCTTGAGCTGTTGAAGGATTATGACTGCACGATCATGTACCATCCGAGGAAGGCTAATGTGGTGGCTGATGCTTTGAGCAGGAAGTCGATGGATAGTCTAGCACATTTGGCAGTCAGGAGGAGGCCGTTGGCTCAAGATTTGGCCCTATGTTTGGATGGCGGGGCAGTCTTGTCAATATCAGCTTCTGGTGCGTTGGTGGCTCACTTGAGGGTGCAGTCCACGTTGGTTGACATGTTGCGGGCAGCGCAGGAGGAGGATGCTTTATGTGTCTCACTAAGGATCTGGCCAGGAGAGATGATGCTGATAATGGTTTCGGTATTGACTCAGAGGGCGTCTTGAGGTTTAAGAACCAGATAGTGGTGCCAGATATGGCCGAGGTCCGCAGGCAGGTCCTAGAGATGGCTCATCGGTCCTCATACACTATGCATCCGGGAGCCACGAAGATGTACCATGACCTAAGGCAAAATTATTAGTGGAAAGGCATGAAAAGAGAGGTGCCGAGTTCGTATCTAAGTGCCTGCTGTGTCAGCAGGTTAAGGCTGAGAATTTGAGGCCGGCAGGGTTGCTCCAGAACCTAGAAGTACCAGAGTGGAAATGATAAAAGATAACCATGGATTTTGTGACGGGGTTGCCAAAGTTTGGGAAGGACAATGATTCTATCAGGGTAGTGGTGGATTGCCTAACCAAGACTTCGCATTTTATACTACTCAGGACGACCTTTTTAGCCGAGCAATATGCGAGGTTGTTCTTGGATCGAATCGTCGCTTACCATGGTGTTCCTATTATGATCATCTCAGATTAGGATAATCAGTTCACAGCTCAATTCTGGTAGTCTTTCCATGAGGCATTAGGGACTCAGGTTCGATTCAGTACCGCATTTCACCCTCAAACAGATGGTCAGTCAGAGCAGACTATTCAGACACTGGAGGATATGCTAAGAGCATGTGTCCTGGATTTGGAGGGGAGTTGGGAGAGGCACTTACCTCTGATCGAGTTTGCCTATAATAACAGCTATCGCAGCAGTATCGGGATGGCCCCATTTGAGGCATTGTATGGGCGGAGATGCAGGTCGCCCGTAGGCTGGTTTGAGGCAGGGGATTCCCTCATGATGGGACCTGACCTAGTGGAGGAGGTAGTAGAAAAGGTGAAGCTAATCAGAGAGAGGTTGTTAATAGATCAGAGTCGCTAGAAGATTTAAGTCTTAACACCAAGACAATCACCAACTCAATCAAACCTAGCAACCTAGGTTTACACGAAGTTAAATACAATGAAATAAACATTAAAATACAACAAGTAATGGAGCAATAAATCAAACAACAAATACTTGGCTCCAAAAGAAACTCCCTAGTCCTCTTGATGCCTCAACATGATGAATCAGTGAAGCTTGAAAGCTAAATCTAGGAGTGGAGATCAAAACTAGGGTTATTGCAAGGATGACTCAATGAAAGCTTGTACAAATGCAGGGAGTGACACTTTTAGGCTTAGAAGCATCAACGACTATAAGGGAGAGAGATTAGGGTGGGTATTTATAACCCCCAACTCTCAAGGCTCATAAACGGGCATATTTCTGCCTGTTGACGACGCCCGATTACATTCTGCCCATTATGGGCATCGTTCAGTCGACCAGTTGGTCGACCAAAATGCCTTTTGCCGGTTGACTAGTCGGTCGACAGAATCTAGGCAGGGCTAAATTTTTATGTATTTTTCTTGCGCACTTCGTTTTCGAGTACCGGCCTTCAGCGTGCATCAACTTGGAGTGCTTTCCATATGTTCTCTAGACTCGTCCAAGACGTCTTTGGTGCACACGTCGAACTTCTAGAAATTTCCGCGATGAACCCGAACACGTCGACCAATGTCCTTTCGATTTTCTGATTTTTCCGATATTTCCAATCGAGGATATCGAGTGCTAGCCGATATGAAATCTAAAAATATTTCTCAATGAAACATTAGTTTCATGTTTGTTATCATCAAAATCGAGATTAAGACCAAGGTAGAAAACATTAGGCCAACACCTAGAAAGTGATTTTGATAATGAATTTCTGTCCCAAAGAGCTACTGAGTTGAGAAAATCCAAGATAAGTAAGCACAACCCAGAAATGTCAAAAGAGAAGAAAGCCCCTGTTCCTGAACAAAGAAGGACTCAAACTCCCAAGAAGAAACTCTCAATTTCTAAGAAGAAAACTGAAAAGAAAACTCATGTCAGCAAACTGCACAAGGGACTGTTTTCAGATGACCTCTATCCTCTTTGGAAAGCTCTACAGTCTAGAGGTATTATTTCTTAAAGAATTTTTGATTTAAAATAAATCTCTTTAAAGTGTACACCAATCCTTGATGTTCTTGAAAAGAGACACTTGTCTAGTTCTTATAAGAAAGTTAGACCTTTTTGCAAGCAGCCTATACTAGAGTTCTATTGCAATTTGTTTGATGATATTTCAAATCCTGATAGCAACCATTATCATGAATTGTTTCTTAGAGGCTGTTGGTATAGTTTTAGTCCAGGTGTGATTATTGATTTTATTGGCTTCTCCGAGTTTACTCCTACTGTTGAATCTAATGAAATTGATGAATTTTTGAATATTGTTGGAAAAGAGGTTTCAAATGGTGATGTTCTTTGTTGGACAGGAAGCCATGACATTAGGTTCTCTTCCTTGAACACTTTTTATGCAGTCTTGTTCCTCATTGCTATAAATTATTGGATTTATACTTCTCACATTACTTTTCTAAGTAAGGAAATGGTAATATTACTTTATAAGATCTCAAGTGGAATTCCATTCAATCTTGGCAGTCTTATTTTTGAGCAAATTATCTCACTTAGGAGCGGGCTTCTCTCTAAATTTAGAATGTTTTTAATTTTTCCAAACATGATATATGGAACTCTAGAGAAATACGGATTTAAATGCTCATCTGATGAAGCTCTGGAACCCTTGGGCACATCTCTACAGATTCATAATATAATTTTCAAGAGGGTTAGTTCTTTAGGAAGAAATTTGCTAAGTCCAAGATTTGAAGAGAACACTGCACCTCGATCTGGTTCAGCCACCATCTTCACTACTGAGAAATAAATTTTGGATAGTTGGCCAAGCTTAAACAACAGGTAATTACAATTGAAAAGAAAGTTGTAAAGTTCTTTACTACAGCTTCTGCAGAACCTGCCTCCTCTTCTTCTAGAAGTTTCTCTTATTCATCTGAAGTTTCTGACTGAACTTTACACTATCTTGTTCTACTCATTTGGCTTATTGTGCCAAAAAGGGGGAGAACAAGTAGTTTGAACTTTGTAGATTGTTGAGTCGACACTTGTGGGGACACATATGATAATATCTCATCTCATTTGGAGTAACTGATTCTATATTGGTTGCTCATATACCTCCATGGGTGCTTTCCAATTCCTAGAGGTATCCGGCACATGACATTGAAGGCCACATGAGGATAAGTCCAAAGTAATGGGTCGACACTCACAAGGTAATCATGACAACCTCAAGTCAAAGGACTGCTTGCACCTACTATCACCCGAGGAACATCCTATCGACACTCACGTAAGGATTCCATTCTATGTTCCTCGTGTAGGTTCATTCAGTGAAGTCGTTCCCTAATGAGCACTTGCACTTGTACATTAATGATGACTCATAGGTAACTATAAGATCAGCTACCCCTTATCGTATGGGGCATATACCGAGTGCACTAGTCTATCTGGAATCATCGATCCCCTAATTGGTGATGCTACAACTAGGAACATTTAGAACTTGGGCATTTGGATTCCAAGTCTCACTGGCATAATCTCATCATTACCTCATAATCATTTGCCCGAGTTCATGTGGTTCATCACAGTCTTTATGAATAAAGATGCAGTATATGATGAAAAAGTTGTCTCTTTAAGTTGATTACCCTTGAATAGTCCCTAAACATATCGACATGTGATTGGCTCAAGGGCACTATTCCTTTCAGTTAGTGTAGTGGAGGTCGATTTGGTCATTTATTATGAAGAAAAGCTCGTTGAGATCATAGACAGACAGATAAGGAAACTGAGGTCCAAGGTGGTTCCCTTGGGAGCACCATTCGGGGCAGGAGGCCACTTGGGAGGTCGAGTGGGACGTGAGAGAAAAATACCCATATCTCTTTGATACAGAGGTGAGTTTCTTTTTCTCCACCTCAAAATTCAAGGATGAATTTTCTTTAAGGGGGGAGGATTGTTATGACCAAAATTTTAATAATTATATTTTGTCCTTCAACAGGGGATCATAGGCTCGAGTTAGCGCGGGCTAGCGAAAAATTTCGGGATTGATTCTGGTTAAGCAATCGACGTTGAAAAATTTATGAAAAAAATTATTTATAAGTTCTCTGTAATTTATCATGCTAGGATGATAGAGGACCTCGATTCGAGTCTAGCGGTTCAATTGGAACTTGAATCTGATTTAGAACGAGTTAGATACACATATTATAAGTCGAATCACTTAAGGGGGGCATTTTGGTCATTTGGGAGCCCAATTAGACCCCATAAAAACCCACCTGGGGTGTGCGGCTGGGGGTTTAGCTGCACGCCACTGAAGGCAAGATGAGAGAGAGAGAGAGAGGGGCGACGCCGAGTAGGGAGGGAGCCAATTGGAAGTCGGAATCCACGAGTTCATCGACGTTGATCGTAGGAATGTCTCTAGGTTATTATTCCTCTCCGTTTCATCCAAATAGGTGAGTGGAAATAGCCAACTTTCCCCCATCTCCTTCATCTTGCCGCCGCCCCTATGATAGGGGTTTTCTCAGATTTTTGTATAGATTTTCTCATAGAATTCGAGCAATAGGTTAATGGATTCTTGCTTTGTCGTCATGAACCGTTGGTTTGAATTTTGGGGCTTGGCCACATGCTACATGGTGAAATTAGAGGAGCCGCCGCCCCCTTCTTCCTTGATCTCGATGGTTTCTTGGCTTCTTGATAGTAGTTCTTTGATCTTGTTGGTTCTTGGTTCTTAATAGAAGAGAAAGCTTCAGGCTTTAGGATGTGCCACCCCCTCCTAGGAGGTTCCCTAAGAACTCTAAGGGTTGGCCGGCCCCAATAAATTATGTAGATGTTATTAAGACATATTTAAACATAGGGAGTACACATTAAGGAGATTCTCATATGTCTTTAGGGTATGCATAAGTGTAGAGACCTATACTTAGGAAAAGTAAGGGACCTAGGTACACTTAGAGACATAGGGACCTTAGGGCCTGTTTGATTTGCTAAAAATGGGGGACTGGACAGGACACTGGCCCGGGTCCCCTGTTTGGTTAGCTAAAATGGCTCTGGGAATGGATTTCTTTTGAGTCCGGGACAAGATTTTTGCCTGTTTCGGTGTACCGAGAAAATTTCTCGGTACACCGAAATAAGGCGGAGGACACGAGCGCCAAAACTCGGCAATACCCTCGACTACTCTATTGAGGTGTGGGACTTCAGCTGTGCATCCCTTCTCCTTCCCCAACCCCTCTTCTCGAATCCTTCTCCCTCTCATTGGCCAATATCAAATTCATGCCCTACTCCCTCGCCCCGTCAAAGTTGGCGAACTCCTCCTCTGTCTCCTGCTCCAATAGTAGCTGCTCCAATAGTAGCGGCTCCGTTGACGTGCTGACTGCTAGTGATAGGAGGCAACCAAGGAACAAGAGGTAGGAGAGTAGGGCCAGTGGTGTTGGTTGGCGGGAGAAGGTGGAGGAACAACTTTTCCACAAGCCAAGAACCGGAGGAAGAGAGCGACTTCCTGGACCGAGGAGCTCAACCTCGACAACCTCGTCGGGCGGCAGATCTCTTTTTCGTGAGCGTGAAGGGCCGCATGAGGACGCCACGAGAACTATCGTAGCTCCTCCTCCGGCTACTTTTGCAATAGGTTTGAGTGAGGGCAGCAAATGAAGTGACTAATTGATTGGCTGATTGCTTATTAGTTTGTAGGCATGTTGGTTCTTTAATAGATATATTGGTGAAAATGATTCTTTGTTGATAAATCCCAAGTTCATATTATAGCTTCATTTGTTAGTCTGCCACTGTTAACTAACAATTGTCCAATCAAATGGTTGTAGTTCTATGAGAAACAATCCCTGTATTTGTCATTTTTTCAATAGAAATCTTTTGAACAGACATATTTTATTTGTTCCTTGATATTTAGAAATCTCTTTTTCCACTGTCATACTAAAATCCTTAATTATCTTTTAATTTCACAAGCTAACCTGTAGACATGGAAGCAATTGTTTGATGATCTTATAAAATGGAAGGGTCAATTCCTGTAGCTAGGCTTATCTATAGTATTGACCTTTATTTGTCCTGGCCTCCATTAAGTAGCCAAATCAAATTTAGCTTTTGAAGTTCATACCGAGCTAATTACTAAAAGTGGCACTCCAAACATGAACAATTTTCAAGTTGTTGAATTCTGCAATGCTAGTGCTGCCAAATATTGTTAGAGTGTCATGCATGCTAAACATGCATCTTTTGTACTATAGTTCTGCTACTAATTTTGTATGCAGAAAGCTAATTTCGAATGCCTATTTAAATAATTCCATAGTCTTCTTTATGCACTTGACATTGATGGCCTTTAAACATCATTATCGAATACACACTTGAAGTTTGGATCCAATATTTGTATTTTTTTGTTTATGAAGATGGGCAAGGTGGCAAAAACCTATAAAGCAAAGTTTGTGGTGGATATTTTAGAGCTTCGGGAGCATGATCCGCTCTTGCAGAATGTAATGCCATTAATCCTGTAGTAGAAATTCTCATTGACAATCTCCAAGGAGATTATTTATCACATTGTTTATATTCTTGTGCAATAAGATACTGTTAACATTTGCAGGCTACCTTGCATTTTCCATTGGAGATTCCCTGGTGGACATTCTCTTTGAAATTGTCATTTTGATAATCATTGTCATAATTTCTTGTGAAAGACAGACTCAACTTACCTTGCATAAGTATTTAACGCATAATGATCCCATTCCAATTGATACCGGTAGTGTATGGTTCACCGTTCAATCATTTTTTTATTTGTTAGAGAAAATGTGTTTTCACTCTTACACACCTCGTTGTGAGCACATGATAAAGATTAATTGCATAAGTATTTTATGTATAAAATTGAATTTGAGCATTAAAAATATGCAAGGGTATTTTGGTCATATTGTCTTGTATAGGACTGTGTTTTAACGTACCAAACACAGGATGGGACTGACGTGTCTTGTGCTTGATGAAACAAATATGGTATTACTGCTGTCTCAGGACACCTAGTGTTCTGTCCTTGTCCTTTTCTGGTGTTCTGTGACGGGCAGTTTGCAAACCAAGCGGGTCCTTCGGATGAACATTGTGTTGAGATGACGCCATAGAGGACTTGTAGGTGTGGAACCCCCATTTCTTTTAAAGAACTCGTGTAAGGGGTAGACCGGCCCTATGAGGTGCGGTTAGGGGTCACAGGGGGCTTAGTCTACTATCGTGTGTGCTCGCTATGTTTTAATAGCCTGCATAATGATTCTTTATGCTTAATATTGTTATTGTTTACATGTTCTATTATGTTGATACATGTCTATGTCATGCGCTTGTAATGGTATGCGGGTTGAGATATACTTAGTTCCTTATGACATGTTTTATGTGTTGCACGGATATGATGATAAGTATATTCATGTCCTGCGAGTATTATGTTTAATAATTATGTGGCATGAACATTATTGCTTATAGACATGTGAGATGTGATGTATGGCATGAGGACATGGAGCGGTCGAGGTATGACCATAGCATATTTCTGATATACCTGTTATTATTCTCCTTAGTATGCTATGTATGTGTGTGTGTTGTGCTTGATGCATGATCCCCGAAGCCCCACTGGTGAGGGGAGGAGGGTATGCCCCAAAGAGATGGTGTTGGGTACTACTCCGGCCGGTGAGGGGAGATCATGCTCCAAAGAGACGATCCGGAATCCCAATCGATGAGGAGAACGTATGCCCCAAAGAGACAGTTCAGAAGATCCCGTTCTGGTGAGGAAAGGGTATGCCCCAAAGAGACGGTCCTGGGCTGGGTGGTAGTTTGAAGGCCACATCGACTACTTACCTTATGTGGCTATGTGCGACCGACGATCCGTGTAGGTTTGCATGCTTATGTGTTGAAGAATTGGACATGTATTTTATACTTAGTTAACATATCTATTGTTGGTTGTTATATGATGTACAAGAGAGAGGTTATGCATGTTGATAATTGTTCTTATAAGTAATGCTTTTACCATTACATGCTTGTTTTTACACTGGATTGATTATTGATGGATATGGTGGTTTGAGGATTGATCACCATACTGGATTTACCATTACCTAGTTGGACTTACGCTCTATTATGTTGTCTTTTTCAGCACCTGAGCGTGATTAGAGAGGTACTGGAATGCAGTAGCGCAGCTGGTGGCAGCAGGGATAGCGAGTCTTAGATTCATTTTTTTTTTTTTTTGAGTCATGTGGACTTGAGGTAGATTTTATTTCCGTATTTTTATGTTAAGGAGTTTATTAATGTTTTAAAATACTTTATTCTTTAAGGGTTTGAGAATTTGAATATTTAACTAGTTGGTTGGAGAATTTAGACATATCTTGTTTATGTTTTCAGCAATCAAATGGTTTTGTAGAATGTTTGGGTCTTATAGTTGCGTCTGGGGTTTGGTTGGGTTAGGCTTTGGGGTACTTGTGGTTCTCTGGCTGGTCATGCTGGATTTGGGGTATGACAATACGCCTTTAGAAGCCCAACACCTCTAGGGATCAACCTCGGCCCATTTCGAGCAATATCCCAATGAGATTATCGGGCGGCGTCATCACCCCCAGATGCAATAAATACAGACACGACACGCCTCAAGTAACCTAAGTTCCAATTTCATTACCTCCAGCTCCGACGCCCATCCCGATTTTCCCACTGAAATCAAAATTAAATAAAAATTAGCACGAGTATTACAATATTATGTTTGTAGGGATTTACGAAATTTACTCATTTTCTTCTTCACTTTGAAAGCATTTATTTTAAGTGTTATTTTATGAAAAACTTGTGCTTGAGCTTGTCCCATTCTTGTCATAAATATACTATCTCTCACTAGGTCTGTGTGAGTCACTCTTTTACTCTTCCCGTTTCAAATACCAGTCATGATTTGTGTCCACGTCCTCCATCCCAGTAGAGACTTAGGTCCTTTTAGTTAGCACATCACACGTCTGTGTGGCCCTTTTTGATGTGTACCTAAGATTTTGTTGTATTTTTATACCTAGTTATCTAAACCTTTTCTATGCTCCATTAGCTACAGGCACGATCTTGCTTCCGCACAGTCTATTGCAATGTTACTTATGTCACTATCTTATTTGTGCGTACTGAGAACGCTTTGGATATTCTCACTAGATTTATTTTGTGTGTAGGAATGTCAGTCACAATGTCACAAATTGGAAAAACTAGGCACTATTAGTTACAGTCGAGGGCAACCGAGCCGATTTTGATCGAACTTCATCTAAACTAGTGTCAATAGTTTTCGGCAGCTTTTTAGCTAAAATCTGATCGACGATTAGTTGACTAAGCTTCATTGGAACCCCTACAATGTTCGACGAATACTCTTATATATACAAATGCGGATACCTTCCAAAAGACCTCAAGAATCCTTTAAGACTAACCTACGAAACTTCATTATTTGTCGATAGTAAACAAGCGAGCTAATAAAAAGATTAAATATATAAAAGTAAAAACCTTTTTAAGTATAATTAGGAATGATATAACAAACTACCTAGCTGCAAGCCTATAACAAGGTGCCAACTCACATTTGTTCATAAGCCAAAATATTGATTGGTCAAAAAAATTTCTAGCTAGTGACAAAATTAGTATATATATGTGTCGGTAAAATTCACTAGGACAAATTAAATTAATCACCAACATGGCGTGTTACATCTCTTCAACTCCTTTGATCCCCTCAAAGCTTCACTACGTACTACATTGCTCCAATTGCTTTCAACATCTTCTTACAATTAATCTTATGTATAGAGGCTAAGAGTGACTATGGATACTCTGCCATTGTCAGTTTTGGTTACTCTCTCACGGACACTGGAAACATATTCTCCATGTATGGTCGAGAGAGAGACTAATGCCTCTTCCAATGGGTCAAACGTATTTCCATCATCCCAGCGGTCGCGCCTCTGATGGAAGACTTGTTATCGATTTCATTGGTCTCTCTCACATCACTTCACATATAATTTTCTCTTTATATGTTATAAATATAATTAAGCCTATTGTATAAATTTGACATTTGGTTTGCATGCATGAACTAATGCATTTGTATCATATATAGCAAAAGAGCTAGGCTGCCGCTTGTGCCACCATACTATCCAGGCAAAAATAGCTGCGAGGGCTTTGAACATGGTGTTAACTTTGCACTAGGGGGAGCTAGGGCACTCAACACTGACTTCTTTAGGCGTATGGGCTATAATGATTCGCTTGAGTTGGACTCCTTGAGCAAAGAGCTTCAATGGTTCCATGAATTCTCAAGCTCGTGCTTGTTGACAAATAGTATGTTTCATGCTCCCTATTAGTTAACTTCGTTCTATTATCCCTACAAGAGAATCAATGTTCAATTAAATCTATTTAACCATTTCATTATATATGTAAATTTGACTGATACTCATGTTAACATCTCAAGCAACACAACACTATTCCTAGTTGGCAAGTTGGGGGTGAACGACTATAGTTACCTATACCTTCTATTAGGTGGCCAAAAAGATAGAGATCTTCTACGACCTTATATATGATGTTAAATAAATATATTAATACTCCTTATATTTTATTCTTGCATAGGATTTAATCCAATATAGGGCAAAGACAATAATGGTTATAGGAATTTTCCCATTGGGATGTATGCCTTTATACAACTCAGACTTTTATCCCGAGGGTAGAGATGCACTACCTAGTCCTATAACTGACTTCAACGAGGCGAATGATTTTGTGAGCCATCAAAATGTGCTTAAAGAAGAAAAGTCTTTTGAGATCGACCCTATAATAGGCTGCAACAACAAGGTAAATGATTTTGTGAAACATCATAATTCCGTACTATTGCGAAAGCTTCATAAGTTTCGCATAGCTCATCCTCAAGCCAAGATTTTGTTTGTTGATTACTACGAGGCTCTCATGGCTCTATATGCAAATCCCATACAATTTGGTGAGTTGAATTCTTATATGTATTACAAGTTAATGCTAAATAATAATCCCTTGCACCTAGTTCTATACATAGTTTTTCAATAAAGTGTTTAGTTATTTTGGTTCTTTAATTAAATTATTTATGAGATGAATTGGTGTAGGTTTTAAGTCAACTTTGGTTCAATGTTGTGGAGACGGTGGGCTATATCAATACAATTCCAAAGTCGATTGTGGTCAGTAAACAGCTAAATTGTGCAGTGATCCATCAAGTTATGTGAGTTGGGATGGGTTGCTCTTTACTGAGGCAGCTCATAGTATCATCGCTCACCATGTTTCAAACCAATTAATCTAGATTTTATGTTATGTAAAGCTAGATCTAGATATTTGATGTCTTTAAACTTTATTATTCTTTATAGATAATTTGTTAACTTTTCCGATTGCGTAAATATGACATGGCTTGTAATTTTTTAGTCTGTTTGTTTGTCCCAGTAAATTACACATTGTACTCTACTCACAATTTATTTGTGATTGCAAACGTTGTAAGCTTCTCGATAGGTGAATATGATGTAAAATGCTCTAAGTTGCAAATAAATTAGTACATTACCCATGAAATACATAGTTTTCATATATTTTAATCATATCAAGATTGGTAAAATAATTAGAAATATCATTACCTATAAACCTATTTATTAAATGGCCAACAAACTTTTATAAAATTCTACATATGTCCAATAATAAATTTGAAGCTATCACATATTATAATACAAAAAAATATCAACTCAAGTCAAACTATAATAATATATTGGACTGGACTCAAACTAATGAGCCTGATCAGATTAGACCCAGCAGTGCCCCACCTTTCACTCCAAACCAAACCACATGGTCCCACCCAGGAATTGGCCTCGACCCATTCTGGGCACCAATCCTAGCGAGATTACCAGGCAGCATGATCATCTCCACCAACAATATATATAGACGTGGCGCACCCAATTAACCCTAACTTGGGCGTCAGAGTGTCTTTTACAGGTCCCCCCCTCCCTACGGGTGTTGAACCAGACACAGAGATACATCAGACCAGATCGGAAGAACCCGACTCTTAGGCAGGAACATCTGGCGGCAACCGTGGGGCTGAGTAAAGCTTACCTCCCCCACAAATGGCTAGAATCCAGACTCAAGCGACAGACGCTACATGTCAACAACCATGACCCGATGGCAACGATCGACCGCAACCTGGTAACGTTGAAACAGCGAGGAGCGACGCTTCGGTACCGGCCCATCCCTCTCTTGAAGATCCTTATTATCGAATAGGTGACTTGGAAGTTGAAATCAGACAATTGAGAGCCCAAGGCAAGACGCCAACGCGATCTCGTGGATAGCCTCCATCTAACCACGATTGCTACCCATAACCTGGAGACAACACCCGATCGAGAAAAATGAAGCCCGATCCACCGCGAAGCCACCAACTCTCCTCGCCCGGAGAAAAATAGAGACCCCTGAACCTAGAAGGCCGAAGTTGTTTCGGCTCTTGACACTAGGCCCTTAATCGACCACATCATGACAACCCCCCTTCCATTGAGAAGCAAGTTGCCCAACACTCTGACGCCATACACCGACACGGGCGACCCCACCCTACATCTGATAGTGTTCCAGACCGCAATGCTCTATAACGGAGCAACCGACTCTGCACTCTACTGAGCCTTGTTGTTCAAATACCCAATCATGTTCATCTCAAACTTCTCTTGCATACATTTTACAAACCACTCACAAAGTAATTCATTAGTAGCAGCAAATATAATGTCATCCACATATATTTGCACAAGTAAAATATCATTTGCATCATTTTTAATGAAAAGAGATACATCGGCTTTTCCAACGCTAAAACCTTGTTCAATCAAAAAGTTGGAAAGTTTTTAATACCAAACCCTAGGGGCTTGTTTTAAACCATATAAAGCCTTTTAAATTTTCAAAACATTATTTGGAAATTCAAAATTTTCAAAACCGCGGGGTTGTTCAACATAAACTTCATCATCAATAAAATAATTGAAAAATGCACTTTTGGCATCCATTTGAAAAAGTTCAAAACCTTTGAAACTTGCATAAGCTAAAAGCATGCAAATTGCTTCTAATCTAGCTACGGGAGCATAGGTTTCATTATAATCTATTCCTTCCACTTGATTATACCCTTGGGCCACTAACCTAGCTTTGTTTCTAATGACTAAACCATCTTCATCTAATTTGTTTCTATAGACCCATTTAGTCCCAATTACGGATTGTTCACTAGGTCTAGGTATTAATCCCAAACATCATTCCTTACAAATTGATTTAGTTCCTCTTGCACGGCAATCACCCAAAACTCATCTTCTATGGCTTCCTTAATATTTTTAGGCTCTACTTGAGATATGAAAGCTACATATTGACAAACATTTTTGAGTTTAGAACAAGTTACCACTCCCGTTGATGGTTCTCCAATGACTTGATCAATTGGATGATCTCTTATCAACCGGTATCCTTTAGGGAGAGGTGGTAGAGCTTCCTCTTTTTCTTCTCCAACTTGAGGTAAAGATGAGGATGAAGGATCTTCATGATGTGTTTCCTCATTGATATCACCCGTCATGTGCTTTGAGCAACTGCTATCCAATATCCATGTGCGTCTATTTGCTTGAGGATGGTTGTCCATCTACAAAAGGATAAGTTTCAACTTTAGGTACCCAAATCTTCTTGGGTCCTTGATTGTTAGTCATCTTAGGAACCCAAGTGAATCTAGCATGGGGGTTCCTATAAAGTGCACAATCTCTAGCCATATGGCCAAAAATACCACATGAAAAACAATTTCTATTAAATTTTATTGTGCTATGTGTGTCAGAATAGAAGTGTGCATGAGCATGATTGTTTGTGGTTTTTCTAGCATTTACAACCTTAGGCAAGACATTTTGTAAGGTTGTCATTTTTTCATTTAGCATGCATAATTCTTTTTTTAAGTTAAGCATGCTATCATTCAAGTGCTCTACTTGATCACTCAAGAACTTGTTCTCATTTCCTAACTTTTTATCGTCATTTTCTAAACTTTCTTTAACAATCTCGAAGGCATGCTTTTCTTCCTTAAGGCTATCTACTTCTTTTCTTAAGGCATTGCATGAAAGTAACAAGTTGTCATTCTCAATTTCTAAAGATTTGTTGTCTTTTTTAAGTTCTTTAAATTTCTTTCTAATGGCATTGAATTCATCATGCATTTGATCAAATTCATTTTCTAGTTCTTCTTGTGTAAATGAAAGCTCGCCAAAAGTAAATTTTACGTCGTTGTCATTTGCCTTGAGGCAAAGATTTGCCTTCTCACTTTTGGACTCTTCTTCACTTGAAGAAGATTCGCTCTCATCCTATGAAACCATCATTGACTTCTTCTTCTTCTTCTTGTACTTGTCTTTCTTGTGGGGGTTTGAGGTAGAGGCCATCTTGAGAAGTGGGCAATCCTTCTTTAGGTGTCCGGTCTTGTTGTAATTGTAGCAAGTATATCCTCCCTTGCCTCTCCTCATGCCGCCCCTTATGAAGTTCATGGATCTTCTTTCCATCATTGCCATTTCTTCAAAATCATCCATTTCTTCCTCAGACGATGAAGGTTCTTCAACCCGGTGTGATGCTTTTAAAGCAATGGTCTTGCTTTTTGGGGCATCTTCCTCCTTGTATTGCATCATTTGGATCTCATGGGTCATGAGAGACCCAATCAGCTCAGTAAGCTTCAATGTGCCCAAATATTGCAATCACTTTTGGCTCCCAAGCTTTTGGAAGGGAACGGAGGGGCTTCCTTACCTTCTCCTCTTCCTTTATGTCTCCACCAAGGTTAGCTAAACCATTTGTAATATTTTGAAATCTAGCATACATGGCATCAATTGATTCATGCAATAACATTTTAAACATTTCATAATCATGCATGAGGAGGTTTATCTTAGATTCCTTAACTTGTGAAGTGCCTTCATGTGTGTTCTCTAGGACACTCCAAAGTTCATAGGCCAACTTACAAGTAGAAATCCTATTAAACTCATTAATAAATAGGCCACAATATAGTGCATTGATGGCCTTGGCATTTGCATTAAAGATTCTAATTTCTTCCGGGTTCCACTCATCTATATTCATAGTTGGTTGCTTATACTCTACTTGGATCATCCTCCACACATCCATGCCTAGTAATTGAAGGAAGCTATTCATGCATATCTTCCAATGCATGAGTATGAGTAGAGGATCCTTGAGCTTGTTGGATATCGCTAGACATTCTAAAGTGTAGGGTAGATGGTTAAATCTAATCCTACGACCTTGCTCTAATACCAAATGTTGTTCAAATACCCAAACAAGAAGGGGGGGTTGAATATGTTGGGATAGGAATAGAAAACGTCGCGTAAATAGCAATCTTTAAGGAATTCAATCTATGACTAGAAGGAGAAGATATACCTTATACCGCGGATGGTATGGCTGCTCCTATCCCTGTTTCAAAATGCACACGCACACGTCCTCCAAGGAAAGTCCACACCAAGTGTCTCACAACAAAGGGGAAACGAACACTGGGACTCGTTGTGGCTCAACGAAGAGGCAATCTCAACCCCGAAATGCACCAAGTGAAGCCGACCCTTCCACCAAGAATCGAGCACCAAAAGGGAGGAAAAGGGAATGAGAAACAACGGAACGAGAAGGTAGATGAAGGATAACCATGTTGTCCTTCATGAACTCATCCAAGAAGGTGAAGTAGGCGGCACACCCAAGAAGAAAACACTTACGATTTGTCTTCGCAAAACCGGGGATGGAGGATCTTGATGGCCGGCCACCCATGGGGATGAAGAGTAGTTCATGGGAGACTTTCTCTTCAAGAAGCCTCTCAAGAATCCAAACCTTAATCTTCTCCAAGATGAATAACCTATTTGCTTAACCCACCTGGAGGAGGTTAGGCACTTATGCCACCTATTTATAAAGGGCATGGGTGGCTACAAGAGTAGACCCGCCCCCCTTAAAAGTCTCTCACCTGAATTCAAAATTTTGGTGTTTGCTCCAACGCAATGATTTATATTTAATTGATTCATAATTAATTCGAAATTAATTTAATCCAAATAAATATAAACTTTAATTTATCTCCATAAATTAAAAGCCCATTAACATGAATGATATTTATCTAAATAAACCAATCCCCTAAACAATAGGAAGGAGGTTTATCTAAATAATTTAAATTCATATTAATTAATAGAATTATGATTTATTCTCATGAATCATATATCTATTAATTTTATGATTTATCTCATAAATCAAATTCCTATTAATTAGGATTTATACAAATAAATTACTTCCTAGTTAATTGGTTAGGCTCATGGTTAAAAACTAATTTTCCCACCATGTACATTTGATTCAAAATCAAATTAGATTTAATTCAAAATTAAATAAAATCCCCGTCAAGTGGTTAATTAAATATTTATTTCATAATTAAATTTAATCAACCACATAAAATATTATTATGGGCCAATCCCTAAAATTTAGGGATGCCCTACAAATTAGGGTTATCGAGGAACTCCTTCCACGCACATTCATTCTTATAGGAAATACTATTCCTATTATGTCCGTAAATGAGATCCGTGATCGAGTTGCAGCATGTCCATACTAGTAGACATATAATGCCGCATTTGGACTTTATCTCATAAAGCCTGTTACGAGGTTAGCCTATTGTGTGTAACCCATTGGGCCCCACACTAAGCCAGCAGTGAGTTATGCATAACGGAGAGTCAGATATGATAGAACGACTTATATTCGAATCTTACGAGCCTCCACTAAACCCCTTTAGTGTGGTAGTGAGAGACTCCACTCACAAGTCAAGATTGACGTCTAGCATTGTGTCATGACTACCCATATAGTGTCAGGTTCAATCTATAGGGATCGAACGCCCTTCCGTGATTAGTTACCGTGCAACTAAATCCCTCGGTTACAATGTCCCAAAGTCGGCTAGGGTACGAAAGAAGTGTCAAACCATAATACGGATTCATATGTATTCCACCCGCCAAGATATCATCTTAATAATAACATGTCAAAAACATCTTCCTGATTTTCATGTCTACTCTGGCCTGAGATTCTCGAATCGACACTTGCAGGGACACATAGGACATTATCTCCTCTCACTAAGAGTAACTGATTCCATGTTAGGTGCTCACCTACCTACATCAATGCTTCCCCATGCCCAGTAAGACCCGACACATGACGCTGAGGGTCATGTAGGGATAGAACCAAAGCAATGGGTCGTCACTCACAAGGTAACCATGACAACCTCAAGTCCAAGGATTGCTTGCACCTACTATCACCTGTGGAACATCCAATTGACACTCATGTAAGGATTCCATTTTGTGTTCCTCGTGCAGGTTTGTTCAGTGAAGTCATTCCCAAATGAGCACTTGCACTTATACATTAATGACGGCTCATAGGTTACTGTAAAATCAGCTACCCCTTAATGTATAGGGCATGTACCAAGTGCAGTAGTCTATCAGGAATCACTGATCCCTAATTGTTGATCCTTCGACTAGGAACATTTTGAACAAGGGCATTTGGATTCCAAGTCTCACTGGCATGATCTCATCATGGCCTCGGAATCATTTGCCCGGGTTCATGGGGTTCATCACAATCTTTATGAATAAAGATGCAACATATGAGGAAAAAGTTTCTTTATTAAGTTGATTACCCTTGAATAGTCCCTAAACACATTGACATGTGATTGGCTCAACTGCACTATTTCTTTCAATCTCCCACTTGCACTTTAGCCAATCATCCTAGTATCTGTATACCAAGTTTCTGTGGTGATCGAATCTGCTGCTTTGGTAATCAATTTAATCTACATCAATGTCTTTCAGTCATCACCTCTATCCAACGACGAGGTGATACCGACTTTTAAGAAAAGCAATAATCTCCACATAATCTTAGTTCCTTAACTTTGAGCAACAGTCCTAGTATTGTCATACAATACCGGTGTTGCATTGGCGGCCTCATGAACAACTCCCACTGAATAATAAACTCCTTTATCTGATGTTATCCATTGTGGCAGAGTAAGTAGCAAAGCACAAGACTTAGTCACCTTACCGATTACAGTACCCAGCTAGGAACACTTAATTTTCTACTTATTGCACCACCATTTAATGGTATCCTCATACCATCATATGGTTTCATTATCGTATAGAGCGGCTCTCATCCTTCTCAAGTGCCCGAGAAAGTTCTCCATTTGATTTTCAATGTTATTCTCCAGGGTTTTGCTTGAAATCTGCCAGTTCCATCAGTGCCTTCCTAGGGTTCAAGCCGCATCAACATGGCCCCTAACACATCCTCTCTGTGCGCGCACCAAAATAGGGCAGCAAGCGTGCTCGTCGTGAATCTGCCCCTAAACTTCTAATTTTACAAAACATAAAGAAGAAGACCCCAAACAACCCTTGGGGAAAGGTTTAAGGAGAGGGAGAAGTGAATTACAATCACAATTCTCAAGAGGAAGGCAGGCCCTATTTAAAAATTACAATGCTCAAATTTCATAAGTTTACAAGCAATCATCACTACTAAGTTTTACACACAGTCACATGCACATAGGGCTCATCCATAATTATCCTTTCATGCATCACATCATATATGAAAAAGAAAGAAAAAAACAGAATCCGAAATCGCGCTAATCCGATCACATTTCCACCCAAAAAAGTTCAAACAACACATGCTGAATTTTTCGGTTCTCGGTGTTTTTCAACCATGAACCCACAGGATTTTTGTGTTTAAATTCTATCCAAAATCAATATGGATAGTAGGTTTCCACCTCGATTCATTGCATGATCCGTGGAGCCAAGAAAGCGACTCAAAAAACCCCGAAAATCAAAACCGGGCGGCATGACGTTTAGGGAACGAACGGTTCCTAAACGTGAGAAAAAAGCAAAACAAAAATTCCAGAAATTTGCTAAAGGTGGCTCTTATACCTTTGTTGGTATGAAAATAAGAAATGCAGTGGAAATAACAATTTAAAAATTTCAAACCATCCCGAAAATAGTGATCTACTTTAGCAATATTAAGGAATTCAACATCGGAGAAGAAGGAGAAGATATACCTCAAACCGCGGTTGGTATGGTTCATCTTATCCCCGTATTGAGACGCACACGTGCACGTCCTCCAACGATAGTCCACACCAAGTACCTCACAACAATAGGGGTAGTGAACATTGGGGGTCGTTGTGGCTCAACAGAGAAGCTTTCTCAATCCCGAAATCCACCAAGGCAGGGCCGGCCCTTCCACCAAGAATCGGGCACCAAAGAGGGAAGGAGAGAGGATGAGAAAACACCAAAACGAAAGAGAAGAGATGAAGATACCTCACTTTCCTCTTGGACTCCACCAAGAAGATGAAGATTGCGGCACACTGAAGAAGAGAACACCTTCAATTTTGCTTTGCGAAAATCGGGGATGGAGGATGCAGATGGCCGGCCACTAATGGAGAGGAGGAGGAAGTCTTTGGATCCTTTCTCTTCAAGAAGCCTCTAAAGAATTAAGTCCATAATCTTCTCCTAGAAGATGAAGAACTAATTAACCAACCCCTCCCTATGGGGTGTTCAGCCACTATATATAGAGAAGGGGGCGGCGGCCACAAGAGTAGACCTGGCCCCCTAAAAACTCTCTCCCTGGAATTCAAAATTCAAGAGTTTGCCTCCAAAAATAATGTATATTTTATTGCCTTCATAATTAATTCAAAAATAATCAAATCCAATTAAATATAAACTTTAATTTTTGTCCATAAATTAAGAGCCTATAAACAAGAATGATAATTATCTAAATAAATCAATCCCCTCAACAATAGGAAAGAGGTTTATCTAAATAATTTGATTTTCTATTAATTAATAGAATTATGATTTTTCCTCATAAATCATTTATCTATTAATTTTATGATTTATCTCCATAAATCAAATTCTTATTAATTAGGATTTATCGAAAAAAATTAATTCCCAATTAATTAGTTAGGCTCATGGTTAGAAACTAATTTTCCCACCATGTATATTTGATTCAAAATCAAATTAGTTTTAATTCATAATTAAATACATTCCCGGTCAAGTTGTTGATTAAATATTTAATTCATAATTAAATTTAATCAACTACATAAAATATTATCATGTGTCAATCCCTACTGTTTAGGGATACCTACAATTTAGGGTTACCGAGGAACTTTTTCCTGACGCATTCGTTCCTATAGCAAACATCTTTCCTATCTGTGCGTAAACGAGATCCGTGATCAAGTTGCAACATGTGCATGCTAGTAGATATATAGTGCCGCATTCGGACTCTATCTCATAAAGCCCGTTACGAGGTTAGCTTGTTGTGTGTGACCCATTGGGCGCCACACTAAGCCAACAGTGAGTTGTGCATAACGGAGAGTGGGATCCGATAGAAAGACTTCTATTCAAATCTTACGAGCCTTCACTAAACCCCTTTAGTGTGGTCGTGAGGGACTCCACTCACAAGTCAAGATTGATGTCTAGCAACCTGTGATGACTACCTAGATAGTGCGAGGTTCAATCTACAGGGATTGAACGCCCTTCGGTGATTAGTTACTGTACATGCAACTAAATCCCTCGGTTTCAATGTCCCAAAGTCAGCTAGGGTACGGAAGAAGTGTCAAAACCTAATACCGATTCATATGTATTCCACCCGCCAAGATGTCGTCTCAATAATGAAACGTCATAAACATCTTCTTGACTTTCATGTCTACTTTGGCTAGAGATTTTTGAGTCGACACTTGCAGGAACACATAGGACATTATCTCCTCTTACTAGCAGTTATCGATTCCATGTTGGTTGCTCACCTACCTCCATGAATGTTTCTCTATGCCTAGTAATACCTGACACATGACATTGAGTGCCACGTAGGGATAGAACCAAAGCAATGGGTCGTCACTCACAAGGTAACCATAATAACCTTGGGTTAAAGGACCGCTTGTGTCGGTTTTAAATCGGTTTTAAATCAATTCAAACTTCAGCTGAAACTAAGTATGGATCACATCGTATCCATTTTGGTGTGATTCATCCTTTCAGACACACCATTGTGTCAAGAGGGGTCCTTACAGAGATAATCTTATTGTCTTCGAGATAATTCACAAACTTAGAGGATAAGTATTCTCTACCTCGATCTAATTGAAGGTCTATACTACCTTTTCTAATATGTTTCTTTGACTTCACCTTCGTACTCCTTAAACGATTCAAAGGGATCTGGTTTGTGCCAAAACAGGTGGGCGTATCCGTGCCTAATCATATCATAGAAGTATCCTTTTTTTAGCTTGAGTTGTTATTGGCCTGCATACACCTATGTAGGCCAACTCTAATCAACTCAGTGAGCCTTTCGCCGGGTCTGGTGAACAGAGACTCGACCAGAATCTCCTTGAGACACACTTCTCAAGTTCTGACTGTAATTCATAATCGCCCAAAGTAATAAAAGCCATAAGTAGGTAAGGTTAATTTTATCTCTTTGTGTGTTTATTCAAAATTATTTATCATTAACTTCAAAAACCATTAAACCAATTTAAATTGGTCCAGTCACATGTAACTCATCAGAATGGTACATGTGGCAACTGTTGCCTATTAAAGAACTTTTCACAACCTTGTTCAGAGAACAAAAGAAAAGGATGTTCTTTTATTAACACTGGAACAAATCAATATCAACGGTCTTATCGAATAGAAGACTTATATAATAGGTTACTACAGCTAAAGCTACAACTCTTGCGTCATTGCCTACCGAAGGTTGTAGTTGTCTTTTGTCTAGTCTTCTACTTTTTCTTTTATCCTACAACATCTTGCAGATGAAGATTGGTATCAAATACTCGGTAGAGATAATGACGAAGTATTCTTATAACGTACGCACCTCAAGCGACGGTTTTAAAAACCATCTTCAATTTCATCTCTGCAAAATACTACTTGCAGTTGCTCTTCTAGTGGCCATATTTAGCATAATGGTAGTAGGTTCCATTGGGAACAACTTTCCCTTTCTTCTTGATATTAATCAAAGGTTTCACAGCTTTATTTTTCACTTTGTTCTTAACAGAGTGTAACTTTGCCTCAAAGGAATCTCCCACTAATGTGACTATGTCCTTATCCTTCAAATCGATTAGTTGACCTGCTTGTTTATGTGGAAGTTATCATCAAACTCTGAAAATGAATCCTGGAGGGATTGGAGTGCTAAGTCTTGACTTAGCCCCTTAGCAATGCTTACGCCTAATTTCTCTAACCTCTCAGTCAAATCGATTAGTTTGAGGACATGAGTTTCAACAGGGGTCCCTCCCATCATCTTGGCCTGGATGAGTTGCTTTGACAACTCAAACCTAGCAGTTCGGCTCTCTTCACCACACAACTCCTTAAGGTGAGAGAGGATGGCCCTAGCATCCATCTTTTCATGTTGTCGTTGCAACACATCGGACATAGAGGCGAGCATAATGCACTGAACAGTAGTGCTGTCATCTTGCCACTTCTTGTAAGTGGCTCTCACTTCCTTGGTAGCCCTTTAGGAAGGGGTATCCGGTGGCCTATTATCAAGAATATAGAAAAGTCTCTCCTGGGTGAAGACAATCCTCAGGTTTCACAACTAATCGATGTAAATTTGTCCACTTAATTTATTAGCATCAAGAATGCAATGCAACGACGGTGAAGATAACATGTAAAATATGCTACACTGACAAGAAAAGACATAAAAGAGCAGATATCTTATTTGCATGTTATTAAGGTCTTTTGATTAATCATGGCTCCTACTAATTTTTGTGGTTCCCAAATGACCCTCCTGTTGGGAAGAGGGAAGTCTTCTTTGGTTGACTTCCTTAGTGGAAGATGGAACCCCACTTCTCCTACCCTGGTCTCGCATTTAACACGACAAACCCTAATAGGTCCATGGGTAGGTAACTATTTACCAATCACATCGATAAGCGACTTCCATCAAGTTTTGCCTCTAGGGTTAACATGGCCTTGTGTTTGCACAACAAACCAAGGAGCCCTAGTTGAGTCGAACCCATCATTCGTATACCCTAGCGATAAAACAACCACCCTTGAGTATGCTCAACAAGGTAAGGCACATTCAAGCTAGTAGTAGAGACACAAGGGTATGTGCCATATGAGATGCAACGTGTCTATTAGCACAAAAGGCCCTATGTTTACACAACCAACCCGTTGTGACAATAGGCACACTTGTACCTCATAACGATGGAAGGCATGACCGATATTCTTAATATCTTAGCAATTCGGACTCAATATTATTGGAGGGTTTCTTCATGCAATTATAATTATCTAAGCTATCAATAATTGAAGCAAAAGCAATAAATAAAAGCATAAACTAAATAAGGATGATTATGGATGTTCTAAGGGTTCCACCCGAGCCACCGGGCGAACCAAGGTGATCATTCTAGGGTTTTTAAGGAGCTTCATCTCGCCAAGGGACTGCCCAAAACCATCTCGTAGCTTTCCGATTCCATCAGTGCCTTCCCGGTGTTCTAGTCGTCATCAACATGGCGCCGAACACCTCCTCTCCGCATGCGCACCAAAACGGGGCAGCAAGCGTGCTCGTCGCGAATCTGCCCCTAAACATCCAATTTTACAAAACTAAAAGAAGATGACCCAAAACAACCCTTGGGAAAAGGTTTAAGGAGAGGGAGAAAAAGAATACAATCAGAATTCTCAAGAGGAAGGAAGGGGTACGCAAGCCCTATTTAAAAGTTATAATGCTGAAATTTCATAAATTTACAAGCAATCAACACAATCGCATTTTACACACAGTCACATGCACATAGGGCTCATCCATAATCATCCTTTCATGCATCTAAACAATTAAGAAAAGAAAAGGAGAAAATAGATATCAAAAATGCGCTAATCGGGTTACGTTTCCACCCAAAATCATTCATTGCATGAACCATGGAGCCAAGAGAATGACTCAAGAACCCCTGAAAACAAAAACCGGGCAGCATGATGTTTAGGGAGCAAACGGTTCGTAAACGCAACAATAATGCGCAATACAAATTCCAAAAAAATTGCTAAAGGTGGATCTGATACCACTGTTGGGAAAGGAATAAAAAATGCAGTAAAATAGCAATTTAGAAAATTCAAACTATCCCAAAAACAACGATCAACTTTAGCAATATTTAAGGAATTCAATCTACGAGTAGAAGGAGAAGATATACCTTATATCGTGGATGGTATGGCTGCTCCTATCCCTGTTTCAAGATGAACATGCGCACGTCATCCAAGGAAAGTCCACACAAAGTTCCTCGCAACAAAGGGGCATCGAACATCAGGACTCGTTGTGGCTCAACGGAGAGGCAATCTCAACCCTGAAACGCACCAAGGTGAGGCTAGCCCTTCCACCAAGAACTGAGATCAAAAGGGAGGAAAATGGGATGAGAAAACAACGGAATGAGAAGGTAGATGATGGATTACTTCGCTGTCCTTCATGGACTCCTTCAAGAAGGTGAGGTAGGCAGCACACCCAAGAAGAAAACACCTTTGATTTGGGTTCGCAAAACCAAGGATGGAGGATCTTGATGGCCAGCCACCCATGGAGAAGAAGAGGAGTTCATGGGAGCCTTTCTCTTCAAGAAGCCTCTCAAGAATCCAAACCTTAATCTTCTCAAGATGAATAACCAATTTGCTTAACCTACTAGAAGGAGGTTAGGCCACCTATTTATAGAGGGCATGGGCGACTACAACAGTAGACCCGGCCCCCTAAAAATTTGAATTCCTATTAATTAATAGAATTATGATTTATCCTGATAAATCATATCTCTATTAATTTTATGATTTATCTCCATAAAACAAATTCCTATTAATTAAGATTTATCCAAATAAATTAATTCCTAATTAATTGGTTAGGCTCATGGTTAGAGACTAATTTTCCCACCACGTATATTTGATTCAAAATCAAATTATATTTAATTCCTAATTAAATACAATCCTCGTCAATTGGTTAATTAAATATTTAATTCATAATTAAATTTAATCAACAACATAAAATATTATTATGTGCCAATCCCTACAATTTAGGGATGCCCTACAAATTAGGGTTACCGAGGAACTCCTTCCTTGCGCATTCGTTCCTATAGGAAACACATTTCGTATTATGTCCATAAACGAGATCCGTGATCGAGTTGAAGCATGTCCATGCTAGTAGACATATAATGCCGCATTTGGACTCTATCTCACAAAGCCCGTTACGAGATTAGCCTGTTGTGTGTGACCCATTGGCCCCACACTAAGCCAGCAGTGAGTTATGCATAACGGAGAGTCTGATCTGTAGAACGACTTCTATTCGAATCTTACGAGCCTCCTCTAAACCCCTTTTGTGAGGGCATGAGAGACTCGACTCACAAGTCAAGATTGACATCTACCATCGTGTCATGACTACTCGGATAGTATGAGGTTCAATCTACAGGGATCAAACGCCCTTCGGTGATTAGTTACCGTGCAACTAAATCCCCCGGTTACAATGTCCCGAAGTCGGCTAGGGTATGGCAGAAGTGTCAAACCCTAATACTGATTCATATGTATTCCACTCACCAAGATGTCATCTCAATAATGAAACGTAAGAAACATCTTCCTGACTTTCATGTCTACTCTGGCCAGAGATTCCCAAGTCGACACTTACAAGGACACATAGGACTTTATCTTCCCTCACTAGGAGTAACTGATTCCATGTTGGTTGCTCACCTAGTACCCAGTACGTGACGTTGAGGGCCACGTAGGGATAGAACCAAAGCAATGGGTCTCACTCACAAGATAACCATGACAAACTCAGGTCCAAAGACTGCTTGCACCTACTATCACCCGAGGAACATCCTATTGACACTCACGTAAGAATTCCATTTTATATTCCTCATGCAGATCCGTTCAGTGAACTCATTCCCTAATGTGCACCTGCACTTTTAAATTAATGATAGCTCATCGGTAAAGGTGAGATTAGCTACCCCTTATCATATAGGGTATATACCAAGTGCACTAGTCTATCCAACATCACCGATCCCCTAATTGGTGATCCTACGACTAGGAGCATTTAGAACATGGGCATCGGGATTCCAAGTCTCACTAGCATGATCTCATCATGGCCTCGGAATCATTTGCCCGGGTTCATGGGGTTCATCAAAATCTTTATGATGAAAAAGTTGTCCTATTAAGTTGATTGCCCTTGAATAGTCTCTAAACCCATCAACATGTGATTGACTCAAGGGCACTATTCCTTTCAATAAGCAATTATCAAGCAAAGTGTAAAATATCGCATGATGGATCCTACTGCTGAAGCATAATGGATCTCACTCATCTTTTGTCTCTCCTCAGGTGTCTTAGTAGATATCATCTTAGAAAGATTGATGCAATGACTCTTACGCAAGTAACCTCTTCTACCGCCATCTATGGTAAAACTCTTTTATCACTGTATCAATATACATCGGCTGGGGTAAACCAGGCATCCTTTCAAACCTATACAGATATATCCAAATGTCAAGCATATAGGAGGCCCTTCCCAGATACACCATAGAGAATCAGTATGGGAAATAACTGGAGCATGAGAACATTTTTCCGAAGAGTATGTTATACAATATGACTACACTCCCACAAAACACCTTGTCTACACAAGGTTCACCCACATTTTTGATACAATCAAAACCCTTTTGACTATCTCATCAAAACGGATGTTTCAACTCTTCGATGCTAGCTGTAGTCCATAAATGGATCTCTGCAACTCGCATACCTTACTTGGTCCAACCGAGGATACGAACTCCTCTAGCTACGTCATATAGACTTCTTCATAACAGAAGAACGCAGTCTAGACACCCAGTAGTCATATCTCATTTTCATCGTACGCACTGATGGCTAGCAATATCCTAATCGACTTGAGCATTGGAACTAGTAAGAATGTATTATTGCCGACAACCTATTGTTTGGGTTAAATCTCATTCACAACCAGTCTGGTCTTATAGGTCCACACCTTGCCAGCTGCTCAAAACTTTCCTAAAGATCCACCTGCACCCTATAGGAGTCATCCTTTTGAGCCGGTCAACCAAAGTCTGTACTTGGTTTGAGTCCAGTTTGGATTTGCATAATGCCACCGGATGGTGTCAACACATTTGACCATTAAGAGATCGCGGATTGCCCGAGTCTAGGTCATACCCTATGGCTAGATATCACTCAAGCAGTCTATGCAGTCTCCTAGAAGAGTGATGGGAAGTAATAATTACATGGATTGGTTTAACTTGCGAACTTTCTACTAGCTGTTGCGATTTTATTCTTGAGTTGCTAAACTTCACCAAGTTCAACATATCTTCCACTCCCACTTTCCTCGACAAACTCCTTTTCTCAGAAAATAGTGACAAAACTCCTTTTGTTCAGTTGGAAGAACTTGATACCCAAAACACTTTTAGGGTATGCCTCAATGTTTGCACCTGGTCAAGTTTGTCATATACTAGAGAACCCCAAATCACGAGAGGCCTCAGACTCGGTTTCTTGCCATTCCATATGTTATATGGTGTATGAGAGACAAACAAAATTATGGTTGCTACAATAGCTTATCCCATGAAAAGAGATTGGAAGCTAAGTATGGATCACATCATATCCAATAAGGTGTGATTCCTCATTTCAGATACAACATTGTGTTAGGAGGGGTCCATACAGAGTCAATGTTATTGTCTTCGAGATAATTCACAAACCTAGTGGAAAAGTATTCTTTGCCTCGATCCAATTGAAGGCCTACAATACCATTTCCAATATGTTTCTTTAACTTCACCTTCATACTCCTTAAATGATTCAAAAGGTATCGGGTTTGTGCCAAAATAGGTGGACGTATCCATGCGTAATCATATCGTCGTTGTATCCTTTTTTGGCTTGAGTTGTTATCAGCCTACATACACCTATGTTGGCCAACTCTAATCAACTTTACGAGCCTTTCGCCAGGTCTGGTGAATAGACACTACTAGAAAAATGGGCATCAGCAACGGCTGATGTCGTTGCTGAGCCGTTGCTGAAGAGCATCAGCAACGGCCGGGCCGTTGCAATAGAGCCGTGATAGAAAGTCGCATTGCTGATAACTTAGCAACGGATCAGCAACGGCCGTTCGGGCCGTCGCTCAAAACATTATCAGCAACGGCCGCTCGGGCCGTCGCTAAAAACATTATCAGCAACGGTTTTGCCACAGACCCGGAGCCGTTGCTAATAACATTAATAGCAACGGCCACTGAGTCCGTAGCAACGCCGTTAGTACAACCCCGTCGCTAAGCCGTTGCTGTAGGTCATCAGCAACGGCTTTCGATACACTTTTAGCAACGGCTTTCCCACGGACGGCCGTGGGAAAGCCGTTGCTGATGACGTATACCTGGGAACAGAAAAATTGAAAATTTCAAATTTCCATTGATACATTGATACATTATCTGATACATAACTCACACACCCATACCCTCATACACACATTCATTCACACATCACAAACACACCAAGATATACATCAAAACAATTATATTTATATTGATAATTATCCACGATAGTATAAAGACAATTCAAATGCAAAATTGAAGTATCAATATCCAAACAAAATAAGTTAAACAAGTTCAATATCTCAGTAACAAGTTCAATATCCAAATAAAAAATCTCACGATCACGATGGAGGATGGTCTGGATCATATGGCGGGGTCTGGAGTGCTTGAGTGTACACCGGCGTGGACTGACTCGAGGATGATGGATTAGATGATGCCGAAGAGATGCCTGCTTCGGGATGACCTGACATGTTGCGTAGCATAGCATGCATCTCCTCCATCATCTGAGTCTGACGTGCGACCGTCTCCTCTAGAGTCCTTATTCTGCTACTATGATCATAACTGGATCTAGAGGTGGACGGCCTCTCACCAGCGACCGGAGGGGTCGGTGCCCCAAGTGGCCCTAGCATGGCTCGCGCATGACCACTATCTGCGAAGCCATATACGCGGCCATGGTCCCAGCCACCTGCGGCCTCGACCCACGATGCTGCGTCAAAGTCCTCGGGGGTACCCCCGCGCTGCACCACCGTCTGGCTGTAGGTCTCCTACTCGAGTTTGATTTTTTGTTTAATATTTATCATAAAACTTAAATTATAAATATATAATGAATAATTTAAACAAATATATAATTACCACAATGTATGCAGCGCGGTTGTCGATGTACTCCCCCGTCCCATGTGCTCGACGGTGAGTCCGCTCAAACACCGCCATCGGGGAGGGTCGCTGGACAGTCCCGTCATCCGACACCGTCGTCTACATTTACAAAACAAATACATTAATTAGTACACATAGTAACAAATAAAATATATAATTAAAAGATATACTTACCATACGGTTCGCGTGCACTGCAAATGCAACAGAGCCGCCGGTGTGACGCGCTGCTCCCCCCGACATGCGATTTCTAGCCGCATTCCGAGAAACCTCCTGCCATCGATCCGTCGACCATACCCCCATGAGCTGGTCCCATATATCCGGAGTAATCCAACCGGGGCCGTATCCCCGAGTCTCCGCGATGTTAGTGGTCCCAGCTCATGCCATCGCTTGGGACCGAGCCTGCCCCAGCTGCCCGTTGTACCTTGCCCGGGAAATAGCCTCCCAGGCAGCGTAAATGAAGGGCCTCTGGTCCTCGGCCCATGTATAGCGAGCCTACAAAATAATAATATCAGTACCAATATTAATATATCATCATGCATGTAAAAAATAATAATAATACGTGCCTCAAACTCGCGCCATAACATGTCGACGTGCTCGCTAGGCACGTGAGACCACGTAGGCCATGCCCCGTGCATGTATCATCGAATAGTAGAAGAAATGCTCCTCGGCACTTCTTCTTGCTCGAACCTGCACAACAAAAATAAATTTTAATATTATATTATGATATAATGAATTTGTAATGATTCATGATTCATAATTCATGATATATTACCGCTCCCCAATCACACTAATCAATCTACGTGACTCTGTGGCTGGTGGAGGCTGCCACCTGTTCGGCCCGCGTGGCCGCCTGCGTCTAGATGTACTAGCCTCGGCAGTATCATCCTCATGAGGATCAGCAACAGGAGGATCAGCAGCATGAGTAAGTGCTGGAGTCTCACCGATCGGAGACTCCGAAGCTCTCCTACGTCAATAACCACGACCAGACATATCTGTCGAACAAACATATAATCAGATTATTGTATAAATAGTAGAGATATATTTAATAAAATATATACCTTACAATTATTCCTCATCATCTGAATAATAGTCTTTGAATTCTTCTTCTTCTTCCTCTTCTTCCTCTTCTTCATCTTCTTCATCTCCAGCTTCCTCAATTTCATGATCGTCATCATCAGCATATTCAACTTCTAATTGAATTGACGTTGTGTCTGCATCCTCAAGTATTGGAATAATACGATCCATAGCAGGAAGATCATCTTCTTGATAGAAACCAGGAGGATCATTTTCTCCTACTATCGGATCAATTTTTCCTCTACCTTTTGTCTTACAGACTACACGCCAATCTGCTCTATCTTTATTTCGAGTCGGATACTTCGCGTAATATACTTGTTCGGCTTGTGATGCCAATATAAAAGGCTCATTTGCTGCCAATTTCAATTTGTAATTAACCTCAACAAGTTTGTATTTTGGATGAACTTTCATGCCCCTTTTTGTTGTATCGAACCAATGACATCTAAATAGGATCACTGATTTCAAGCCGAAGTAGTGCAACTCTATCACTTCTTCCACCAGTCCATAAAAATCCATATCACATTCAACATAGGTTGTCCCTTTCACGCAGACCCCAGCATTCATCGTCTTCTTTGTAAATGAATATTCAACCGTGTGAAATTTATACCCGTTAACAAAATATCCGCTATAGCACGACACAAGTCGCGACGGTCCACTAACAAACTCAAATATTCTTTCATCTATTTCAGCTCTGTGATCTTTGCTGTAAGTCTGAATCCAAGTAGGGAAATCACGATTCCGTAATCTCTCCAATTCTTGATCGTTGTGAATAGGAAGCACCTTAAACGGGATATTTTTCTGTCGGACCGATTTCTTCTCCTTGTAACGAGGGTGTTGACATACAGGGCATTTATCCAACTGCACATTTTCTTTATAATATAAAATGCAGTTATTTTGGCACGCGTGTATTTTTTCGTACCCAAGCCCCAATATTCTCATTAGCTTTTTAGTCTTATAAAAAGTAGGCTCAAACTTGTTATCAGTAGGCAGCATTCCATTAATCAATCCAGCAATCCGATCATACGCAACTCCGCTGATATTACAATCGGCCTTGATGTTTAAGAGCTGTGTCATTGCTGAAAACCTAGTGTATTTAGGACAATTCTCATACAAAGGTTCATCGGCAGCTTTCAACATCTCGTAAAATTCTGCGGCTTCTTTATTCGGTAATTCAATCTCTACCGCAGCCCCTACTTCTGTGATATCAACCGCTGTAGTATCTGGTGGGACTGATGTCTGAAGAACTGGCCGATCAACATTATCATTCAGGTGGAATTGACCCCCAAGACTATCAAGTATCATAGTTCTATAGGGATTACATTGACTGGATGAAGAAGCACCAGCAGAGGAAGATTCACCATATGTCTGAACGACAGGATTGCTCGACGTCCCGACTTCGCGTGACTCCCCGTGACAAGTCCATAGAAAATATCTTGGTGCAAATCCTTTGCTATATAGATGCAGAGTGACAGTCTCCCGATCCAAAAATCGTCCATTTGAACAAATACGGCACGGACATCGGATTTGATCACCCATGCTAACGAAATTCCGATTCGAATAGGCGAAATTTAGGAAGTACATTACGCCTAATCGAAACTCATTCGTTAAAGCTCCACGATCAAGACGTCGGTACATCCAACTTCGATCAGCCGACATGATTCTGTCAATCAATGACAATTTCTTTGGTTAATGTCTTTAGGTGAGATTGTCCTATTCCATTCGGGATTTATGTTATTTGAACTGCACTTACGTTTTTATTTTAACTGTTAACTAATTATTCTAAATTTCGGCAGCATCTCCCTATAGTTCTCCGAATACGCATATCATCTGGGCGCGTATCGGAGAACAAGAGAGATTTTGCCGAAATTTAGAATAATTAGATAACAGTTAAAATAAAAACGCAAGTGTAGTACAAATAACTATATTCCGAAATTGTCCAATCAGGGACAATTCAAGAATTGTACATCGTATAAAAGATCATCTACTTCTTTTACACGAACATACAATCCCCGAACGGATCTAAGGTTTTGCTAAATCATATCCGACTCGTCGATGCGTACGTGAAACATATGAACTCGTCGGATGCATGATTATTTTCTAAATGTTTCGAGATCGTTCGAGTCCATATTGGACGATTCCGGCGCGCGTCCGAAGTGGACGATGCCGGCGCGCGTCCAAAGTGGACGATGCCGGCGCGCGTCCGAAGTGGACGATTCCGGCGCGCGTCCGAAGTGGACGATTCCGGCGCGCGTCCGAAGTGGATAATTCCAAAATTAATCTAAACCCTAAAAATTATTCTAACAAATTAAATAACTAATCTAAATAATTAATCTAAATAATTAATTAACAATTAATTAACAATTAAAAAACAATTAAAAAACAATAATAAAATATTATTAAACTACTAATTCCGGCGCCGGAGTCAGGTGGACTCCGGCGCCGGCGTACACTAGCCGGACACACTGTCCGGCCAATGTACAAGGTCCGGCGGCGGCCATCGGCCGACCGCCGCCGGCCAAAACCCTATTTTTAGGGTTTCAGTCAGATTTTCTACCGGCCGCAACGGGAAGAGACGGCAGCCGGAGGGCACATACCTGACAGTGTCGGCAGCAGCGGGAGGAGTCATCGGCATCGTCGGCGTCGGCAGCAGCGGCAGCGGCGGCAAGAGGCAGGAGAGGAGCGGCGGCGGCAGCAACGGGAGGAAGAAGGGGGGCGGGCGCGATCTGCGACCTATATAAACTTATCAGCAACGGCTCACTCGCCCGTTAGAAAGCCGTTGCTGATAAGTTATCATCAGCAACGGCTCACTTGTCCGTTAGCAAGCCGTTGCTAATATGTTATCATCTGCAACGGCTCACTTGTCCGTTAGAAAGCCGTTGCTGATAATTAACATCATCAGCAACGGCTCGCATGTCCGTTAGAAAGCCGTTGCAGATACAACATATCTGCAACGGCTCGAGTGGCCGTAAGAATGCCGTTGCAAATAGCAACGGCTTGAGCGGCCGTTGCTGATAGCCGTTGTTGAAGACCAAGTTTCTAGTAGTGAGAGACTCGATCAGAATCTCCTTGAGACACACTACTCAATTTCTAACTGCGATTCATAATTGCCCCAAGTCATAAAAGCCAGAAGTAGGTGAGGAAATTTTTATCTCTTTGTGCATTCATAGAAAAATATTTATCATTAACTTCAATACCATTAAACCAATTGAGATGTCTCTAGTCGCATACAACTCATCTGAATGGTTCATGCGACAACAATTGCCTTTTAAAGAACTTTTCACAACCTTGTTTAGATAACAAAAGAAAAGGATGTCCTTTTATTAACATTGGAACAAATCAATATCAACAGCCTTGTTGAATAGGAGACTTATATGATAAATTCCTATAGCTAAGACCGCAACTCTTGCGCCTATCAGCCCCAATGCCTACTCCACTACCTAAGCACCCCGCTTAAGATTTCCAAACTAAACTTTACTAGATTAATCTTGTTTCTCTTACAACAAGCACTACAAGAAAACAGGGTATCACCAACGGACGAAATTCGTCGGTGATACTCCAAAATCCGTCGGTAATACTATTACCGACGGACACTCCGTTGCTAAAATCCGTCGGTAAAGACCTGCTCGGTAATACCGACGGATTTGAAAAAATCTGTCGGTATTACCAACAAATTTTTTCGTTTGTTGGTATTACCAACACATATGCTTTTCCGTTGGTAATACCAACGTAAACAATTTCGTTGGTAATACCAATGAAAATAATTCTGTTGGTATTACCAACGGAATTATTTTCGTTGTTAATACCAACGGAAGTATTTCCGTTGGTAATTATTCAAATACCAACAGAATTATTTTCGTTGTTAATACCAACGGAAGTATTTCTGTTGGTAATTATTCTGTTGGTATTACCAACGGAATTATTTTCGTTGGTAATACCAACAAAATATGTTCCCCCAACAAAATATGTCCATCGGTAATACATTTTATTGGCTAATACCTAAATCAATCCTGAACACCTAAAACATATCACATTTACACGAAATCATAAAATAAAATTTGAAACCACATATGAACCATTATATTTCTAAATTCACACACAACCATAAATAACTTAAGGAAACCATTGTATACATTCAGATTGTGCTAGTCAAAATACATTCTGCTAGTCAAGCAAATACATTGTTTCGGGGTTTCAAATACATTAAGATTGTTTCAAAAATACATATTAGTGATAGTCTTTTCCAAAAAGTAGATCTTTGCACTTCATCATTTTTATACCTGCATGTAAAAATAAAAGAAATATGAATAAAATCAAAAGATAAAATACTCAACTATACGAGGCATTTGGATTGCTACATGATGATAAATTATAACCCATAAATCTAATTAACTAGCTTGGGGACATTGCGATAGGCAATAGATTTTAAACCCTAACAATCAACATAAGTAGAAAATGAATATTGCATCAGACTTCACACTCTCCTAAAACAACTAATGTGATAAATCACACATTAAGGCATATATTAAGCAAATTAACAAAATGGGAGCAAGGTTAAAACAATTTACATTTACTTCCTAGGTTTACCCACCTAGACTTTCACCCAAACTTCAATATACCAAGTGAAGACAATAAGTGTGGCATTATCTCTTATCCCCAATGTTATCACTTGCAACAGGATAATAAACTGATTTTTGATTTAGAAATAATCATGCTAAAATTTTTGTTATTGCTGAAATATATATGTTTACCATTTTCCTTTGTTCATTTATCTCATCAAAGAAGAATGGTAGTAACCACGAAAAATTGCATATGTTGTAGTTATTCTTAAGTACAATTTGTAGTTATTCCTACTCCTAGTTACTTTGTGTCAACTAATAAGAGTTAAAGTTACAAAGCAAGCAACTACTTTTTTGGAGGAGACTACAGCCAAGCCTCTAGACCATTACTTTTTTGGAGGAGACTACAAGAAAGTATCTAATAGTTTCTAGCAATCAACCAAGGCAAGTCTCTTAATTCATGTTTGCTACTTTTCCCTTTTGGCCGGTCCTAGTGGAACTTAAGCCTAGAATGGACAACTCACATGGAGAAGCCTAAATAAAGTTCCTACTAGCATACTAAAACATTTTGAGCTTAGAGCATAAGGACACACTTCACAATGCCTCGCACTAGTTCCAGTGTCCTATCATCTAAATAACCATATAATTGATTGATGGCAATGCTCCAAATGTGATTATGTTTGCCAATTCTTTTGTTCCTTTTCCATGAACTATAGTGATGAATTATAGCAAGAAAAAAAATGTTTCCAACTAGTATTTCTTTATTATGACTAGGCAAATTTAAATCCAAACAATGCCAAAAAAAACTATATGTACATATCATGTTATTCTAGTTCATGCACCAAACATTTGAAACCACACAATGAGGGGAACCAATAGGCTCTGTGAACTTAAGAAGCTAGTAAGTGAAGCATGAAAAGTGCCAGGATCAGTTGTTGTGAACCTTATCAAAAAAGTAAATTTGATGTGAGACTAATGCTATCAAAAAAGTAAATTTACTGTGAGACTAACACTATTTAAGGTAATGACTATTTTATGATAAAAAGGAAAAATAAGGTATACAATAACCACAATCCGATATAAGGTTTTGCTACTTTAAGGGAAACATCTAATATTACCAAACAAATAAAATAGTTTCCTTTCTCTCAAGCCAAAGAGAGTTACATTTACAAGCAAAAGTCACAAAAGAATTCATTCTGAAAGGTCAATCATCAATTAAGGCCACAACAAGCATTACCCATTTACCTTAGTGGAGAACGGATCCTAAAGCTCCTTTCCCTTTTTCCCAATTCCCTTGCGCCACCATGTCAAATATAATTATGTCATCTAAGCATGACGATAATTTAAATGATGATTCTAAAGATGTTGTAAGCAATAAATTGGGTAAGAATATGGAAGCTAATAACTTCAGATCATCTGCAGAAAGTAGCAAAAGGTGTGAAGTAAATGTTGTAGGACTTGATTCTACCAAGGCTAACATAATTGATGAAGTTAGTTCCTTACAGAAGTATCCTTCAGATATAGCTCTTAACCCTTATTATTGGGGATCACCATATGAGGCATATCTCTAGAGTTATCTTTCTTCTAGGTTCCCAAGACCCAAATCACCTGAAATGATTTCAACTACAGATTTATTCCTTGACCCACAAAAGGGTTAGTGGAAGATGCTAGAGTAGGCATCAAATTCAAGTAGTAACCTTGATGAAGGCTGGAAAAATCAAATTATCAATGAATTCAATGAAACTCAGCATCATTCAGAAAAAAGGTCTTACAAATGGTATTATTGAGACATCCTATATAACTTTAGATGAGGAACAATTACCTGAAATTTTTGATAGAAGCATGCTGAGAATTCATTCTCAACAAGTCAGCATGATGAACATAGCATGCTGAGAATATCAGCATGTTGAGAATTCATTCTCAGCATGCTGAATATTTTCCTTTTATACTTTTATTTTTTAACTTAATTTCTAGATCAATCTAAATATGTAAACCAAAATCCTCATATTAATTGATAAGAATTAAGCACATATGCAAACCAGAGATGGTGGACTTGGCCAACTTGGATCCTTTGAGCATGGGAGTGCCTTGAGTACTCAGCAGTGGTGTAGTTAGCTAGCTGCTGGTAGTTGTTCTCAACATCTTTCAATGCTCTTTCTCATTCGCCTGAAAAATTATCACTAGCTATTGCTCACACTCGTATTGAATTTGAAAATTCAAAAGATAATTTTAAAAAAAAAAGATTAACAAATATGTAAGAGCTTCATTAATTCATGGCACAAACTAAATTCATGACCAATATTTAAACTCTAATTCAAAGAAATGGTTAACAATATCTAGCTTTCACATGGAACTATCAAGGTTGCCATTCAACAAAATAGGTGATATCAGAATCAACAAATGCTCACTTCATTAATTCTTGGAATGAAGCAATATTGCCCAACTGGCAATCTATGTCAGGTATATTCTAACTCACAAACTGGTAAAGTAGTTTGTTCAATAAGCATGAGCAGAAACAATTTATTTCGATTGAATAGCATGAACTTTGCTTTGAAAGCTGAGAATTCAACTGAGTCTGATATTTGTTTGTGGCACAAACGACTTGGGCATGTGAATGTTCAAAGCATGATTGAAATGTCAGTTAAAAATCTAGTAGAAGGTTTGCCATGCTTTAAATTTAAGCTCTTTCGACCTATTGGTTGTAGCATCATGCCCTATAACGAATCAAAATTAGAAAACAAAATAAGTAAACAACTATAGGTAAAGATAGGAATGTCATTCATGTTCTATGTTTTTAAATACCATTCATTGTTTATATACCCTGTCTCGTGAGATAGGAATGCCCTGGCCACATTGAAATAAGAATCCAAATGCTCTGTTTTTAATAAATCTACATTAGCATGTATAACATCGAATTTATAGCAAATATTAACCAAGTTTACTAAATGAAACTTCGATACAAGAAAAATGTGTATAACAGAGTTCATGTTGAATGTGCCATATATCTAAATCAATGTTTGCAAAGCTGGAGGTTCAATATAGCTAAGAGCTGGTTGTGTCTTGATTACTCCCTTGCATCTTATAGAACTCCTCAGGTTCTCAACATTGTCCCAATTCCCCATCATAGCATGCAAATTTGATTTCAAAATATAATTTCCACTATCCTCAGGTTCTAACTCAATTATGTAATCCAAAATTTGCCTTGCTAAACTAATGCTTCCTTGGTCTCTGCATGCTCCAATTAATGTGTGCCAGATAATAATGTCAGGTTTCAAGTGCATGCTCATTACAAGGCCAAATGCCTCATTCAACAACCCTGTTCTACACAATAAATCCACCATGCTTCCGTAGTGTTCCATCCAAGGTTTTATGCCATGCAGCTCTACCATGGACATGAAGAAATGTTTCCCCTCTTCTACCAGCCCAGCAGGACTACATGCATTAATCATACTTAGAAAGGCTAACCTCATCTGGCCTAAAACCTTCCATCTGCATTTGTAAGAATTTTAAGTGGGTGGCACCATCTTATTTAGCTTGGTTATTAGGTTTGGCAATGCAAAAACTGACTTGTAGTTGTTGCAAATGTCTTTCTTATGGAGAAAGTTGGTCCTTGTTTTTAATGGAACTAGACATGTATTTCTCTTTCCATTATTTACAGTTCACTGAGTATGATATTTGTCTCCTGCTTCTCGTGCCTTTTCTTATATTAAATCAAGAATTTCTAGTTTACTGCTTGATGCAACCGGTCACTGTCTTATGAAAGTCATCCACTCAAAATAGTAGATGTCCACCGGATCCACTCAAAGTCTTGATTTGACTGCTGATAAACATTGAAATCAGCTAGATCATATAGACCTAGGCCAATCATCTAATCATATTGGCCAATATGTTGAACTGCTACATTTAGAATTCATATTAGTGGCATCACTGATAAACCATGAACTTTATGAAGCTTGGATCAAGGCCTGATTGTTAAGGATATTAGGTATATGAGAACTTTTGTATTACTAAGTATTGGATTTACTCTGCTTCTTGCTAGAGTGTTGATATGAACGACATTTAGTAGAAAATCTTAATGAGCCCTACATGTCCTAACATCCAAGAGAACCTTCTCATTTTACTGATATTTCTTAGGAGGGAGGCACCTCTCCTCTACTGAACTGATTCCACCTGCTTTCCTTCACTATGACTCCAAATCATTCACCAACTTAAACTATTCACTCACATATCACAACGACAGAAAACCAGAAAAAATATATGAACGACATATTTAAACATAAACAAGTTTAAACATATGCATACATGATTGCTTCTATTCATACAGGAGCCTTGCTTGTGAGCCTTACTCCACTTGACTCCTCAAGTTTTGTGGATATGTTACCCTAAAGAAGGTTAAAGAAAGTTTTGCAAATTCAATATGTAAATACTTCATGATGGGAATAAATAAGTTTTGTACATGTTAGTACCAATAGTTTTTTTTCTTTCATTTACTTATTTATATATGTCAATTTTGTCTATATGAATTTACTTATCTCTTAGTATGGGATATGCCTCAAAATATTGATGATTTACTAATTAATGCTCATAATTTTTACATTATGATTTATGTTTCCCTTATCAGTCTCTATAAGTAGATGATTGTTTTAAGCATTGGACCTGTAATCTTCTGCATGGTAAAGGAGAACAAATCATACATAGATGTTTAAGATGAATCTATACACCAAGTGTTGTTGATTCAGGCCCCCCTATATAGTCGTCATATTGCAATTAGTTAATAAGTTTCAAAGAACAAAAAAAAAGATGGACATGCATCCTAAATAATATATTGCTTATATTAGGTGGATCATAATACAAATAGTAAGGAAAATATACCTTTGAATAGCCCCCATCTCCGCATATGTCCCCTACAGTCAAGTCTACTGCTATATTATTTCCTCTCTGACTCAACTCCAAGAACTCTTCATAGCTGTAGTAAGGAGACACACAATAGATAAAACAGAATGGTAAGGAGAGTAAAACAAAATTTCCATCAATCAAATACCTTTTGCAGTCTATCAATAGCCTTAAAAGTCCCAGTATAGTTCCACCACCTATATAAATGTGTGCCTATAATACATTGAAATTTCTATTTTCCGATCACCTGCTTCATGACTTATTATTAATTTTGATATCATGAAATTTTCGGTCATGAATTGAAGTGTGAAATGCTTTTTCATAACCAAGAGTTACCTCAATCATGCTAACAAACATATGAGAAGTCTAAAGAGGTAGATTTTCAGAAAGGATTCCTCGGTGATCTTCAAAGAAAAGCTAGCTGTCAAATTCAAATTTCAAATTTCATGTCTTTCTCACTGAGGCAATTAATCATCAACCTCACATACATCCTAATTACAAACCTTAAATATCCAAACCAAATGTAAAAATGAAAAAGATAACAGAGAGTACCTCCAAAACCTGAAGCCTCTTTGACAAAGAGGGATGCTTGCAAATGTATGCTCTTCGTCTTCCTCTCTCTTTCTTTATAAATTCTAGTTGAAGAAAAATGCTGCTGGAGCAATTGAGGAATATAACCTATTATATATAGGACATTTTTCAGCAACCATAAATTGATGAAATTTATGACTTAATGAGAAGAACATGCATGTAGATGGCTTGCGATGTTCTTCCTTGTAAGCCTCTCAACATTCATAAGATCAAGTATTTTCTTTGGTACAATCCTGTATCAAAATGACAAAAGTTAAGTGTTCATTTCAGTTATAATCAAACAAAAGCAAGCAAACTATCATTGAGAAAGCTCAAGCACAACAATGACTAATTATACTTACTGCCAATACCCAATTGATTAATAGCAGCAACAAATTGTGTAGCTCAACAGACCAAACAACCCTAGACTTTTTCTGAGTAGATGAATCTTCACTCTCTTGCATGTTGTCTTCACTCTCATCCTCATCATCCTCATTCTGATCTTTTCTCTTGTTAACTTTTCCATTGTGATTAGCCACTCCTTGGCCATCATCAGAATTCATGATTTGAGCCTTTTCGCCATTCTGCTTATTGTTAAGATCATTGTGTCATCTTCTTTCGAATTTCTTCCTTCGAATGACATGCTGCCATATGTTCCTCAGTTCCTCAATTCTCATAGGCTTTAGTAGATAGTAACACGCACCATGTGTGATTCCCTTCATCACAGTTTGGGTTTCACCATTTGCAGACAACACTGCATTTTTCTTCAGAAGAAGAAGAAGAAGAACAATACCTTGTTAGATCTTGGAGAGGAGCTCCTTGAATCCGTCTTTGAGAGGGCCTTGGAGAGGGCGGCGATGTTGGAGTGGATGCAAGCGACCTCGTCATCGTCGATGCAAAACCATACATCAGCGTCTTCTTCTTCTTGGAGGTCACGATGGTGGAGGCCGGAGGACGAGCAAGAGGAAGGTGGAGGGGATGGATCGAGAGGGAGGCACAGCCATGCTTCTATACTCGCCGAGGAAAAAGACGAGAGTCGTGTGAGGCTTCCGTCGGCTGAGAAAATGGGGAAGATTTGCAAGAGGCTTCCATCAGTAGAGAAAAGGGGGAGAATCGCGCGGGGTTTTCGTCGGCCAAGAAAAAATGGGGGAAGTCACGCGCGGGATTCGGAGGGAAAGTGTTTTTGTTGGCTGAAAGAAAAAGGGGGAGAATCACACGGGGTTTTCGTCGGCCAAGAAAACATGGGGAAGTCACGCGGGATTTGGAGGGAAAGTGTTTTTATTGGCTGAAAGAAAAAAAAATAGGAATTTCATAAAGTTGTCGGCTGAATTACCAACAGATTATATATCCGTCGGTAATTCGGTCGGTATTACCAACAAAATAGATCTGTTGGTAATAAATCCGTCGGTGAAAACATGTTTTCTTGTAATGAAGGACTTTGACCTGAAGAGTCTCGCTCTCAACCTAAGACACTTCCACAATTGGAAGTCTCTGTCTTTTACCGAGAGCACTCTTCCACCTCAACCCTAAGGGACAACTCAACTAATCCTAGTAAACTACGTTTACACCGGTGGAATTAAGCATCAAGCACAAAGGCAACCACTCAATCTATCAAACCTAGCAACCAAGGTTTACACAAGTTTAAATACAATGAAATAAACACCAAAATATAAGTAATGGAGCAAAAATACAACAACACAAATACTTAGCTCCAACACAATGAATCCAATCTCCTCTTGATGCCTTGATGATGAATCAAATGAAGCTTGAATGCAAACTCAAGAAAGAAGGTTCAAGGCTAGGGTTTTTGAAAATGATGGATCCATCAAAGCTTAGATGGTGTAAGGAGTGTCTCAATAGGCTCAACAACACATGAGGAAGGCTCTCTTGGCTTTTAGTTATAAGCCATGAAGAGTTGGCATGAAATAGCCAACTCAATGGCTAGAAAACTAGCCATTTTCATCGTTCAGTCGATCGTCGGTCGACCGATCGAGCGATCGCATGCCTACTGCCAATTTTTGGCAACATTCGGTCGATCGAAACTGGGCAGACTGCTTGGTTTGGCTGATTTTTCTACTCGTTTCTTCATTTTTGGGTTCGGTCTTCGCTAGGTCCTCTTATAGAAATGTTATATAAGGATTACCCCCCATTTGGATTCAATAAAAATATCTAAAAAATCAAAATCCTTAAGAATCAAAATCTAATTTTTTGGGTCTAGTAAAAATTTCTGAAAAATGAAAATTTTATAATCTCCTGGGTCAAATATGCGTATGCTAAAGGCTTCCAAAAATTTCTTAAAAATACCTCGTTATCTAGTTTTACCTAAGGAACAATTACTGGCACTTTTGGTGCCAAGAAAATGTCTAGGTCATATAGCCATCCAAGGAGCACCCTAGGCTTAGTGAATATCAGGGTATTTTCTAATTTTTCGAGTTTTTGTGTTTTGGGGTTCGGCTTTGGTTTTTGGGTTTCGTTGCATCATCATGAGGATTTACAATTTATCTAGACACCATAAACCTAAACTCTATCTTCCCAAAGAAATCCAAGCGTCGACAATCGTCCTTGTCGATTTCTCTAATTTTTCCAATCGGGGACGACTAGCACTAACCGACATAGAAGTTGAACGTATTATGAAACATTAGTTCCATATTTGTTATCATCAAAACTGAGATTAAGACCAAGGTTAAAAACCTTAGGCCAACAATGTCCTGCTTGTTTATGTGGGAGTTGTCAACAAACTGTGAAAACGAATTCGGGAGGGATTGGAGTACTAAGTCCTCACTTAGTTCCCTGTTCATGGAGAACCCCAACCTCTCTAACTCCTCAATCAAATTGATCTGTTTGAGGACATGGGTCTCAACAAGAGTGTTATCCTCCATTTTGGCACGGAATAGTTGTTTAGATAGCTTGTACCTAGTTGTGCTCATATGCTCACCATACAACAACTTGAGGTGATCAAGGATAGCTTCGGTATCCAAATGTTCATGCTACTTTTGCAACTCATTGGACATAGATGCCAACATTATGCATTGAACAATGGTGCTATCTTCACTCCAAATTTCTTGCAGCTTCTCAGTAGTGTAATCCCCTTCCCCAAGAGGTGGCAACGGTCCCAAAGAATCAAGAATGTAAGGCAGATTCACATAAATGAGGATGATCCTCAAATTTCACATTCAATCAACGTAAGTTGGTCCAGTTAATTTATTTTCATTGATGAAGCAATCTAACGACGGTAAAGGTCACATGATATGCTACAAAGAAAATAAAGACATGAATGAGCAGATATTCAGGTCACACAATTCTCATGCATGTTTATTGAGGTATTTTAATTAATCATGTCGCCCACTAATTTTCGTGGTTCCATAGTACCCTCCGGTTTGGAAGCGGGAAGCCCTCATTGGTAGATTTCCTTAGGGTAAAAATGGAATCCCACTTCTCCTAGTCAGGTCTTGCATGTAACACGACAAACCCTAATAGGTCCATGGGTAGGTAACTCTTTACCGATCACATCACCATGTGACTTCCTTAAGTTTTTGCCTCTAAGGCAACCAAGGCCTTGTGTGTTCACAACAAACGAAGGAGCCCTAGTTGAGTCAGACTCATCGATCATATGCCCTAGCGAGAAAACAACCACCCTTGAGTGTAGCTCAACAAGGTAAGTCATGTTCAAGCCGATAGTAGAGACACCAAAGGGATATGTGCCATATGAGGAGCAACATGTCTATTAGCACAAATGGCCTTATGTGTGCACAACAAACCCGTTGTGACAATAGACATACTTGTCCCTCATAACCATGGAAGGTGTGACCGATATTCTTAATATCTTAGCCATTCGGACTCAATATTATTGGAGGGTTTCTTCATGCAATTATAATTTATCTAAGGAATTAACAATTCAAGCAAGAGCAACAAATAAAAGCATAAAATAAACAAGGATGATTATGGATGTTCTAAGTGTTTCACCCGAACCACCGGGCGAACCAAGGACATCATCCTAGGGTTTTTAGGGAGCTCCATCTCGCCAAGGCACTGCCCAAAACCATCTTGAAGGTTGCCGGTTCCATCAGTGCCTTCTTGGGGTTCAAGCCGCATCAACATGGCCCCTAACACTTCATCTCTGTGCGCGCGCCAAAATGGGGCAGCAAGCGTGCTCGTCACGAATCTGTCCCAAAACTTCTAATTTTACAAAACAAATAGAAGAAGACCCCAAAAAACCCTTGGGGAAAGGTTTAAGGAGAGGGAGAAGTGAATTACAATCATAATTCTCAAGAGGAAGGCAGGGGTATGCAGGCCCTATTTAAAAATTACAATGATGAAATTTCATACGTTTACAAGCAATCATCACAACTACGTTTTACACACAGTCACATGCGCATAGGTCTCGTCCATAATCATCCTTTCATGTATCACATCATATATGAAAAAGAAAGAAGAAAACAGAATCCAAAATCGTGCTAATCCGATCACGTTTCCACCCAAAATAGTTCAAACAACACATGCTGAATTTTTCGGTTCTCGGTGTTGTTCAACCATGAACCCACAGGATTTTTGAGTTTAAATTCTGTCCAAAATCAATATGGACAGTAGGTTTCCACCTTGATTCATCGCATGAGCCGTGGAGCCAAGAAAGCGACTCAAAAAACCTCGAAAACCAAAATCGGGCAGCATGACGTTTAGGGAGCGAACGGTTCGTAGACTTGACAAAAATGCGAAACAAAAATTCCATAAATTTGCTAAAGGTGGCTCTTATACCTTTGTTGGGATGAAAATAAGAAATGACAATTTAAAAATTTCAAACCATCCTGCAAATAGTGATCTACTTTAGCAATATTAAGGAATTCAACATCGGAGAAGAAGGAGAAGATATACCTCAAACCGCGGTTGGTATGGTTGATCTTATCCCCGTCTTGAGATGCACATGTGCTCATCCTCCAACGATAGTCCACAGCAAGCACCTCGCAACAATAGGGGCAGCGAACACTGGGGCTCATTGTGGCTCAACGGAGAAGCTTTCTCAATCTCGAAATCCACCAAGGCAAGGCTGGCCCTTCCACCAAGAACGGGCACCAAAGAGGGAATGAGAGAGGATGAGAAAACACCGGAACGAAAGATAAGATGTGAAGATACCTTGCTTTCCTCTTGGAATCCTCCAAGAAGATGAAGATTACGGCACACCGAAGAAGAGAACACCTTCAATTTGGCTTCGCGAAAATCGAGGAAGGAGGATGCAGATGGCCGACCACCAATGGAGAGGAGGAGGAGTTCTTTGGATCCTTTCTCTTCAAGAAGCCTCTAAAGAATCAAGTCCATAATCTTCTTCTAGAAGATGAAGAACTAATTAACCAACCCCTCCCTATGGGGTGTTCGGCCACTATATATAGAGAAGGGGGCGGCGGCTACAAGAGTAGACCTGCCCCCCTAAAAACTCTCTCTCTGGAATTCAAAATTCTAGAGTTTGCCTCCAAAAATAGTGTATATTTTATTGCCTTCATAATTAATTCAAAATTAATTAAATCTAATTAAATAAAAACCTTAATTTATGTCCATAAATTAGGAGCCTATAAACAAGAATGATAATTATCTAAATAAATCAATCCCCTAAACAATAGAAAAGAGGTTTATCTAAATAATTTGATTTTCTATTAATTAATAGAATTATGATTTTTCCACATAAATCATATATCTATTAATTTTATGATTTATCTCCATAAATCAAAGTCTTATTAATTAGGATTTATCCAAAAAACTTAATTCCCAATTAATTGGTTAGGCTCATGGTTGGAAACTAATTTTCCCACCATGTATATTTGATTCAAAATCAAATTATTTTTAATTCATAATTAAATACATTCCCGGTCAAGTTGTTGATTAAATATTTAATTCATAATTAAATTTAATCAACTACATAAAATATTATCATGTGTCAATCCCTACTGTTTAGGGATACCTACAATTTAGGGTTACCGAGGAACTTTTTCCTGACGCATTCGTTCCTATAGGAAACATCTTTCCTCTCATGTCCGTAAATGAGATCCGTGATCAAGTTGCAGCATGCCCATGCTAGTAGATATATAGTGCCGCATTCAGACTCTATCTCATAAAGCACGTTACGAGGTTAGCTTATTGTGTGAGACCCATTGGGCCCCACACTAAGCCAACAGTGAGTTGTGCATAACGGAGAGTCGGATCCGATAGGACGACTTCTATTCAAATCTTACGAGCCTCCACTAAACCCCATTAGTGTGGTCATGAGGGCCTCCACTCACAAGTCAAGATTGATGTCTAGCAACCTGTGATGACTACCCAGATAGTGCGAGGTTCAATCTACAGGGATTGAATGCCCTTCGGTACTTAGTTACCGTACGTGCAACTAAATCCCTCGGTTACAATGTCCCAAAATCGTCTAGGGTACAGAAGAAGTGTCAAACCCTAATACCGATTCATATGTATTCCACCCCCAAGATGTCGTCTCAATAATGAAACATCAGAAACATCTTCCTGACTTTCATGTCAACTTTGGCCAGAGATTTCTGAGTCGACACTTGTGGGACACATAGGACATTATCTCCTCTTACTAGCAGTTATCGATTCCATGTTGGTTGCTCACCTACCTCCATGAATGTTTCTCCATGCCTAGTAATACCCGACACATGACATTGAGTGCCACGTAGGGATAGAACAAAAGCAATGGGTCGTCACTCACAAGGTAACCATAATAAACTTAGGTAAAAGGATCGCTTGCAGCTACTATCACCCGAGGAACATCTTATTGACACTCATGTAATGATTTTAGTTTGTGTTTCTCGTGCAGGTCCGTTCAGTGAACTCATTCCCTAATGAGCACCTGCACTTGTACATTAATGACGATTCATAGGTAACTATGAGATCACCTATCCCTTATCGTATAGGGCAAGTACCAAGTGCACTAGTCTATCCATTATAACAAATCCCCTAATTGGTGATCCTACGACTAGGAACATTTAGAACATGGGCATCTCGATTCTATCTCTTATTAGCATGATCTCATCATGGCCTCGAAATCATTTTCTCGGGTTCATGGGGTTCATCACAATCTTTATGAGTTAAGATGCAGCGTATGATGAAAAAATTGCCTCATTAAGTTGATTACCCTTGAATAGTCTCTAAGCACATCAACATGTAATTGGCTCAAGGGCACTATTCCTTTCAAAATCCTAATACCGATTCATATATATTATGTCTGCCAAGTCATCGTCTCAATAATGACATCTCAAAAACCCTTTTTTCGACACTAATATCTACTCTGACCACAGATTCTTGAGTCGACACTTGCAAGGACACATAGGATATTATCTCCTCTCAGTAGAAGTAAATGATGTTGAGTGAATACCCACACTAGAAGGGGGGGTTAAATAGTATTGGGTTAATTTTACCTTCAATTCAATTTGTTTTAAATCAATTCAAACTTCAATCAAACTAAGTGCAACTAAATGATATTCGTCGACAATTATGAAAAGCAATTATAAACAATCAAACAAGACAATGCAAAAACAAGATATTATAGTGGTTCGGCCAACACCGCCTACTATAGATAATGTGTTTCCCTTTGAATACAACTGAGGACTCACTTCTCAACCCTTTGATAATGCCTCACACCCATTCACTTAGGCAAAACACAATTCTACAAAGGAAACCCTAAGTTGTTTAACCTAGCACACCTAGCAAGCTAACAATGGAAACCTAGTTTAATAACAAGAAAAATAACAACAAATGAGCTAAGAATTAAACCACACAAGTGAGCTCCCTTGCAAAGCCTCTAAAGCCTCCAACTCATCAAGATGTAGAGCTCGAAGAGAAGCCAGAGATGAGGTGGAAAGATTGCTTCGAGTAGATGAACGATCGTCGAAGATTGCGCGATGAAATCCACTTGGGAAGGCTCAAAAATACTCAAGGAGATCTTCAATGAATGGTTAAGAGGATCTTAGAGGGCTGGTGAGGGGTATTTATAACCCTTCACTCGGCAGCTCCATCCAATGGGCATTTTTCTGCCCGTTGGGATGCCCGGTCCCTTGTCGGTCGATCGACTGATTGACTGCCCAAGCGACCATTGTAATCTGCCGCTTTTGGGCGCACTTTGGTCGACCAACTGGTTGATCGAATTGGCTACTGCAAATTTTTCACCACATTTGGTCGACCGAATTGGCTACTGCCAATTTTTGGCTTCATTCGGTCGACCGAACTTGGGTTGTGACTATTTCTTCGAGTTTTCTTCTTGCGCGCTTTGCTTCCGGGTTTCATTACCAAGTCTTGACTTGGATAATATTACAATTAGGTTTGGGATATATACCTAGAGACATATTACATGAATTCTATTTCTAACTCTAGATTTTGTACTCGATCTATGATGGAGCCATTTTTGTCGATTCTTGTTTTTCTCCGATTGAACTTTGCGCGCATATCGTAACCTTAACCTGATATCAAACACTTGATAAACTCATTAGAGTAAGTTTGTTATCATCAAAATCAAGATGATGACCAAGGTTGAAAACCTTAGGCCAACAACTGATTCCATATTGGTTGCTCACATACCTCCATGGGTGTTTTCCCATGCCTAGAGGTATCCGGCACATGACACTGAAAGCCACGTAAGGATAAGTCCAGAGCAATGGGTCAACACTCACAAGATATCCATGACAACCTCAGGTCAAAGGACTGCTTGCACCTACTATCACCCGAGGAACATCCTATCGACACTCAAGTAAGGATTATATTATGTGTTCTTCGTGTAGGTCCGTTCAGTGAACTTATTCCCTAATGAGCACCTTCACTTGTACATTAAATGACGGCTCGTAGGTAATTGTTAGATCAACTACCCCTTATCGTATAAGGCATGTACCAAGTGCACTAGTCTATCCAAAATCACCAATCCCCTAATCGGTGATCCTACGACTAGTAACATTTAGAACAAGGGCATCTGGATTCCAAGTTTCACTGGCATGATCTCATCATGGCCTTGGAATCAATTGCCCGGGTTTATGGGGTTCATGACAATCTAATATATACAAAATATATATGCAGTATATGATGAAAAGTTGTCTAAATAGTTCCCTACACATCAATATGTGATTGGCTCAAGGGCACTGTTTCTTTCATCCACGACAGCATCTACGGTATACATATTGGAGGGAGGTCCCATACCGCCAAAATCCATCGGGCCGGTTACTTCTGGCCAAACATGAAAGTGGATTGCAGTTTCTACATTAAAAAATGTGACAAATGCAAAAGATTCTCTGAGGTTTCACAACTACACCCTGAGCCGCTTCATAGCTCGGACACTAGTTGGTTGTTTCACAAGTGGGGCATCGACCACCTCGGCCCATTTTCCCTAGCACCAGGGCAAATTAAGTTTCTAGTCATAGCGATCGACTACTTTACCAAATGGATAGAGGTTGAACCCCTATCCTCAATTATGAATGACAAAGTCCTAAAATTTGTTTCGAAAAACATCATTTGCATGTATGAAATACCACGTGAACTCGTCAGTGACAATGGGACAGAGTTCACGGGTCGGCAGATTCGAGACTTATGCTCGGACCTCGGCACCTGTCAACTCTTTTCATACGTAAAACACCCACGGACAATCGATCTAGCTGAAGCAACCACCAAGGTCATTCTGACATGACTGAAAAAGAAACTAGATCGGGTCAAGGGACACTAGGTCGAAGAACTGCTTGAAGTACTCTAGAGATACAACACAACTAATCCTCCATTTCAGAGACCCCTTTTCGACTCATCTATGCAGTAGAGGACATGATCCTTGTTGAGATTGCAGAGCCCAGCCTCCACAGTATCACCATGGATGAACAAAGCAACTCAGAAATCTAACACGCCAAGCTTGATCTCATCGAAGAAGAGCAAGAGCTCGCCAAAATCAAAGAAGAAATAACGAAACTCAAGATAGCCCAGAAGTATGGCAAACGTGTCAGGCCCACGAGTTTCGCATAAGGGGACCTCATCCTCTGAAATATCGAACTACAAAGAAAACCAGTTAGAGAAGGTAAGCTCACTCTAAACATGGAAGACCCTACTAAATCTCAAAAGTCCTCGAAAAAGCGCCTGCAGAAGTCTCACAGTGGCCCTCGACCGTGTTGGTCTAAGGTTTTTAATGTTGGTTTGTAATCTCTATTTTGATAATAACAAACATGGAACTAATGTTTTCCTGGAGAATTAATTATTTTCGGGTTCCATATAGGTTAGCGCACGATGTCCCCAATCGAAAAAATTAAAGAAATCTGATAAATCAGCAGGGACAATCGTCGTCGCTCGGGATTCTTCAGGACAATAGAGTTTGGATTTAAGGTGTCTAGCATGTGTTGTAAATCCTTATTATGATGCAAAGAAACCCCAAAACCGAAACTCGAACCCCAAAATATGAAAACCCGAAAAAATAGAAAACAACATTGAAATTCACAAAGCCTAGGGAGCTCCTTGGAGGGCTTTATGATCTAGACATTTTCTTGGCACCAAAAGTCCCGAAAATTGTTCCTTAGGTAAAAACTAATTAACGACATACTTTTAAGGAATTTTTGGAAGCCTTTAACCGATTCATATTTGACCCGGGAGATTATGAAATTTCCGGTTTTCGGAAATTTGTACTAGACCCCAAAAGTTAGATTTTGATTCTTATGGATTTTGATTTTCTAGATATTTTTATTGAATCCAAATGCGGGGTAATCCTTATAAATCAATTGTGTTTTAAAGTTAAGAAATGCTATATAAGACTTAAGGAAGATGAAACCCGAAAACGAACAACGAGCAAAAAATCAGCCAAAATTGGGTTGTTTTCATGGGGCTGATCGATGGGCGATCAACGGTCGGTCAATCGACCATCAGCCGGTCACTAACTGGCGAAGGCTCAAAATGGGCAGAGCCTTCTTTTTGGTGGTCGGTCGCTCGACCGATCGACCGGCCATCAGTCGACCACCGACCGGGCAATGCTAACAGGCAGAAATTCGCCCGTTGGGTTGGACATTTTGTGTCTCCTCTTCATGGCTTATTAATTCAAGCCACGAGAGCCTTCCTTAGGGGTTCTTGAGCCTATTGAGACATTCCTTACACCTTCTAAGCTTTGATTGAGCCACTCTTTGCAAAAACCTAGCACTACTGGAATAATGAGCATCACCAACGCCAGATCCATTGATAAACCGTTGCTGAAGACCATCAGCAACGGCTTGCAATGGCCCCGCCTGTTGCAACGCGTCCGTGGTAGAAGATCGTGTCGCTGATAACTTAGCAACGGATCAGTAATGGTCAGAGTGGCCATTGCTAATAACATTATCAGCAACGGTTCCGAAATGGGAGGCATCTGTTGTTGATATCCTTATCAACAATGGTGCAGCAACGGCTCCTCAACGACCACTCGGTTGTTCCAATTATTGACATCAGCAATGGCTCAAACGCCGTTCTAGAGCCTTTGTTGAAAGGCTGTTGCTAGGCCGTCGCTGTAGTTCATCAGCAACGACTTTGAGTTTGCAGCCCAGGAATTACAATACACTTTCAGTACCGACTTCGACACGGATGACCGTGGGAAGGCCGTTGCTGGTGATGTTAACCTATATCTAAGAAATTTCAAAATTAGAAATTTCCATTGATACACTTATAACCTGATACATAACATCCATAAACATATCCATTTATATACACATACATTCACATACATATCACAGATACACCCAGATATACATCAAAATAATTATAATTATAATTATCCACAATCGTATAAAAAATATACGAAATCAAAACTATCGTATCAACATGATATGAATCAATATATCCAAGTATCTCTAAGATATCCAAGTAACAAGTATATAACAAGTCAATATACATTTAAGTCAATCAAGTCATACAACAATAAAAGCCCACTACGACGGCGGAGGAAGGTCGGGATCATACGGTGGGGTCTGGAGTGCTTGAGTGTACACCGGCATGGACTAAGTCAATGACAATGGATCTGAGTGTACACCGTTGGACTTACCTGTCATCTGTCTCAGCATGGCATGCATCTCAGCCATCATCTGACTCTAATGAGCCATCATCTCACTCTATCGTGCGACTATCTCCTCTAGTGTCGATATCCTCCTATTCATCATTAATCTTGGAGGTGGAGGGTCGCTCACCGGCTGCCAGAGGGGTCGGTGCCCCAAGTGGCCCGAGCATGGCTCGCGCATAGCCACTATTAGTAAAGCCATAGATGTGACTGTGGTCCCAGCCACCTGCAGCCTCGACCCACGCTGCCGCGTCAAAGTCCTCGGGGGTGCACCCGTGCTGCATCACCGTTTAAGTGTAGGTCTCCTACACGAGTTTCGTTTTTGTTTCATAATTTTCCTAAAACTTAAATTATAAATAAATAATTCATAATTAAAACAAGTATACTTACCATGATGACTGCAACACGGGTGTCGATGTACTCCCCCGCACCATGTCCTCGACGGTGACTCTACTCGAACACCTCCATCGGGGAGGGTCGCTAGACAGACCTGTTAGGCAACACCGTCGTCTACATTTACAAAACAAATACATTAATTAGTAAATAGAGTAACAAATAAAATATACAATTCAAGATAAGGTATAATACATACCATACGACTCGCGTGCACTACAAATAAAATAGAGCTGCCAGTGTGACGTGCTCCTCCCTCCCGACATGTGATTTCTATCTGCAGTCTGTGATACCTCCTGCCACCGCTTGGTCCACCATATCGACACGAGTAGATCCCAAATATCTGGAGTAATTCAATCGGGGTCGTATCCCCGAGTCTCCACTATGGTTGTGGCCCCAGCTCAGGCCATCGCCTGTGCCCGGGCCTGCCCCTGCTGGCAGTTATACCTCTGTTGGGAAATGGCCTCCCATACATTGTAAATGAATGGCCTCTGCTCCTCTGGCCAAGTATAGCGAGTGTTGGCCTAAGGTTTTCTACCTTGGTCTTAAACTTGGTTTTGATGATAACAAACATGAAACTAATGTTTCATTGAGAAATATTTTTAGATTCCATATCAGTTAGCACACGATGTCCTCGATTGGAAATGTCAGAAGAAATCAAAAAATCAGAAGGACATTGGTCGACACATTTGGGTTCGTCGTGGAAGTTTCTCGAAGTTCGACGTGTTCAGCAAAGATGTCTTGGACGAGTCGAGAGAAGACCTCTAAGTTAATGCACGCTGAAAGTCGGAGCCCGAAAATGAAGTGCACAAGAAATAAGACACAAGAAAATTGCCCTGCCCAGATTCAGTCAACCGATCGGTCGACCGACAAAAGAGGAAATCGGGCAGAAGGTAATTCAGTCGATCGGTCGGTTGACCAAATGTGGTGAAAAATTGGCAGTAGCCAATTCGATCGACCAGTCAGTCGACTAAAGTATGCCAGAAAGTGGTAGTATGCCTTCAGTCGCTCGGCAGTCGCTCAATCGATCGACCGACGATCTATCGGCAACGGGCAGAAATATGCCCGTTGACGAGCCATTTCATTTGGAGGGTTATAAATACCCACCCCAAACACTCTCCTATGTGTTGTTGATGCATTTAAGCTTCCATAGAATAATATTTTGAAAATCTTTGTGCTTGATTGAGCCACCATTCTTGAAACCCTAGTTTGATCTCTCCATTCCTTGATATAGCCTTCAAAGCTTCATCGGTTCATCACCTTGAGGCATCAAGAGGACTAGGGAGTTTGTTATGGAGATAAGTATTTTATTGTTTGATTTATTGCTCCATTTAGTGTTGTGTTTTCTTGTTTATTTCTCTGTATTTGAGTTAGTGTAAGAACTAGAGTATAGCTCTTGAAATTGGGTGGTAGCCTTGGTGTTTGAGGTTTAAATCCACCGGTGTAAACGTAGTTTGCTAGGATTAGTTGAGTTGTCCCTTAGGTTGAGGTGGAAGAGTGCTCTTTCTAAGAAGGCGGAGACTTCCGAGTGTCGAAGTGCCTTTGGTCTTTGAAAGAGTAGAATGTACACTTTCCTAAAGACTCAAGATTTAGGTGTTTTTAACATGGTAAAAATCCAATATATTGAACCTAAGGAAAACATAAATGCATGGACCCAAGAACAAATTGATATGTTTGAATTAAAGGCTAAAGCTACAAATTGCATATTTTATTCTTTGGAAAATAATATCTTTGAAAAGATCATGCATTGTACTTCCACATTCAATATTTGGACTTTCTTAAATGTCTTATTTGATTATGCTAGAACCGAGGAGTTAGAAACTTTTATTGAAGGTAGTGATGACAATGGTCATCCTTCCAAAACTAACATGGTTTTTGAAGCCCAAAGTGTCTCTAGTCATAGGAACACTAAAAATCAGAAAAGGAAGGTGATTTGCCATGTGTGCAGAGAAAAAGGGCATGTGAAGAAGAATTGCCCTACCATGAAGAACAAGGCAAAGAAGAGGTCGAATGCTTCCACATCCTCATTCCACTCAAGTGAAGCATCCTCTTGCCATGACTATGAAGTCATCTCAAAAGATTGCCTCATAAATGATAACAATGAGGTACACTCTTCTCCTTCTAGTCATGTTAATGAAAATGATAGCACTAACTCATCTAGCTCTCATGATTTGCTTTATGATGAATTAATGGATGAGTATAAAAATATGTATGCCTTGCTTTTGAAACAGGATAAGGAAAACAAAAGGATTAAAAGGAGAATTCTAGACTTAGTTCACATATGCATGCTCTAGAATTAGAAAATGAGAAACTGAAATCTAGCTCATTTGATCCTTGTCATGATATGTTGAAACTTGAGCTTAAGGACTTAAAGCTTGAAAATGAAAACTTTAAAAATAGTTTCAAAATTGAGAATGAGATTTTGAAAAATGAAAACTCAAAAATCAATTAGGAAAATCATATGTTAAAATCTCAATTGCATGCTTTACATAAATCAATGGATGACTTGAAAAAGGAGGTTTTAGTATTGAGTAAGAAAGTAAATGAATTCAAAAATGTTTCTTCTCCTAAGAACACAAGAATGAAAAATGCTTATGTAAAGAATGCCAATGTCCATCTTCATTCCCATGTTAAGCATTCTACCATTAAACCTCATGTTCAAAAGAAGAATGTTTCCTTTTAAAATGCTCATGTTTTATCATAGCTCACATGTCAAGAATTCTAGTGATAAATCACATGTCCATAGCGAAAATAAAAAGTTTCATGGACATTGTTTTTGTTGTGGTACATATGGCCATGCAATCTATGATTGTGCATTTTAGAAGAATCCAAGTATTGCTAAGACACTCTGGATACCTATGCCAACTAACCCCCAAGGACCCAAAGTCATTTGGGTACCAAACGTTTCATGCACTATTGTAGGGGGAGCTACCACACAAGGGTGAGATGAAGTTGGTTGATTAAAGTTGCTTGGGGATTCAAAGGTTGTACCATTTCAAAGTTGCAACCTAGTACATGATTCCTAGTTTTGGATTCTAACTATCATTTAATGTTATCATGTATTACAATGTCCTTATTCGATATGTTGTTTTCGTCCCTTGAGTTGGTTGACTTCGCTTTCATGAAAACTAGTTTTCAAGTCCTAACTTTAACCATATATTGACTTTTCTCGTCTTTTTTGATGGATGTCAAAAGGGGGAGAAAAATATAATTAAAAAGGGAAGAAAATATAGAAAAACCATGCATATAGATAGGGGAAGTTTATTTTCATAGATATGCATGTTGATAGGGGGAGAAATCCCTTAGTTGATATCCTTTGTGCTTTAATATATATATTTTCTTAAGGATGTTTGTGATCATCAAAAAGGGAGAGATTATTGGCCTAAGGTTTTCTATCTTGGTCTTAATCTCGGTTTTGATGATAACAAACATGGAACTAATATTTCATTGAGAAATATTTTTAGATTCCATATCGGTTAGCACACAATGTCCTCAATCAGAAATATCGAAAGAAATTGGAAAATCGGAAGGACATTGGTCGACGCGTTTGGGTTCATCGTGGAAGTTTCTCGAAGTTCGACGTGAGCACCAAAGACGTCATGGATGAGTCTAGAAAAGACCTCTAAGTTGACGCACGCTGAAAGCCGTAACCTGAAAACGAAGCGCACAAGAAATAACACACCAAAAAATTGCACTGCCCAGATTCGGTTGACCTGCAAAAGAGGAAATCGGGCAGAAGGTCATTCGGTCGATCGGTCGATCGACCGAATGTGGCAAAAAATTGGCAGTAGCCAATTCGGTCAACCAGTCGGTCGACTGAAGTATGCCAGAAAGTCGCAAGTGATCAGGCATCAACAACGGGCAAATATATGTCCGCTGACGAGCTATTTCATTTGGGGGGTTATAAATACCCACCCAAAACACTCTCCTACGTGTTGTTGATGCATCTAAGCTTCCATAGAGCCATATTTTGAATATCTTTGTGCTTGATTCAGCCACAATTCTTGAAACCCTAGTTTGATCTCTCTATTCCTTGATATAGCCTTCAAAGCTTCATTGATTCATCACCTTGAGGCATCAAGACGACTAGGGAGTTTTATCACACCCCAACTCATGGTCGCGTGACCGGCCAGTGTGTGTGTCAGTACCCCGAAGCCTAGCACATGCACTACACAATAATATACATGAAAACACTGTACATTAAGGCAACACGAAACAAGGAAGAGCGGCGCAAATCTTTATTCAAAATCAAAACAGTTTTAAAGGGTTTCAAATTCGAGGTAAACTTCTCGAGTTTCAAAGTCTAAAATAGTTACAAGTTTTCAAGAACAAAACTACTCACTGCAAGTCCAACAACCCAACTCGACATGACTACGACTACATGGCTGCCTACTACGAGACCTGCGCCAACGCCTGCCCTCTAGTCGCACCATGCCACCAAGCCGTCCCCACTGGTCAGGCTCTACAAAAACAACAGAAATAAATCGTGAGTCCACATAGGACTCAGTGAGCAGTCCTTCCGAACCTCCACATAAATCCCCAATAATAACATGCATATAAGTCAGCAATTTATAGTTATAGGGATCTAATCTAGTCATGATATAACTACCGGCTCAAAGGCCAACCTTTATAAACTAAACACGCGGCCAAATCGACCCTACACCACAAGATAATAATCCGGCCGAACGACCCACGTATCATATAAGGAAAGTCAAACAATCACCGGGCTGTCGACTAGGATGGTCAACTAGTCTCAGGAATGCACCGGGTTAGGGATAGCTAGTCCCACCCAACTCGGGTCTACCGTCAGCATGGGCCACTAACGGAATTTCAAGACCCTCTGCCACCCGTGTCGAACACCTAGCGGGCCCACTAGTGCAATCTCAAGACCCAAATCACCCATCGAGTCAAGCATTAGTCATTCCGACCGTTCATGCTTCTCAGTCGACCATCGCAATCACAGTATACAAACAAAGTGTTCTAAAGTCTCCTTATTTAAAACCCCGAGCATTCGCCCGTATCCGACCCCCCTTATTCCGGGCCACACCAGTTGCACACTAGTGCCCGTTGATTATTCCCTAGGTGTGAAACCTAGCTTGTCTACATTCACGTTTTTCCGACCATTTAAACTACATATAATTTCCTTATAGTCATCTAGCATCATTCGTCATGTTCCTTAAGTGTAGATTACTTGTCATAAGCATAGAAATGTTCGAATACAATTATGCAACAGCACATAAGTTATAAGGGAATTATTCTACAGCTACTACCATAATTAACAACATGCTTCCAACAATAAGGTAATTAAACTCTGTATTTAATCAATAAATTCTAGCAAGGTAACAATTAATCTAGCATGGAAATTTCAATACTAGCATTAGAATTTCGATGAAGGAAACATCATAAATCATATACCTTACCTATTATTTTGTCTTACATGCGCATTTAAGGAGATGTTCTTCTACAATTTTCAGAAATAATCTACTCATAATTTCAATACAATCGCCAATTGCTAGATCTACAATTTCAATCGACGAACATCATCCCTAAAAGAAGTAATCAAGATGCTCGATCAACTTCACCCTCCTCTCCACGTGGCCGAACCCTAGGCAAGGGTACACGGTCGGCCGAGCCTCATTGAAGGGGGGTGGGGGAAGGATAATTCGACCATGAAATTACAAGATCTACTTGTACAGAATTTTTCTACATCAAAAAGGAACCGATCCAAGGGTTTAAACCACTCGAGGGAATTGGGGAAAATTTCGGCATGTCCTTCCCCCTTTTCCCTCTATTCGGCTGGCCCTACATTCCTCACAAAAAGATCATCTAACAACAAAATCCATATGACGATGAAGAACATGATTTGAGAATTCGAGAAATGGCATCAATCGACAAGAAACGATGCGCAAAAACCTCGATCTATCACATCTATTCGGTTAGGCCACACATCTCACCTACAAGCTGAGATTCAACCACTCACCTTGATCAAGGAAGAAGAATGGACGAGCGACGATGATCTCGATCTTTCCAACAATGGCACGAATTTGGCATCGTCTCCAGACTTTCTCCTCCTCCCTCCCCTTTCTCGGGCTGCGTGCGGCTCCAATGATGAGCCGCACGGCTGCTAGGGGGATGAGGGATTAATTCCCTCATCTTCCCTTGACCATTATGCCCCTCCTATTCACTTAGCCCCTACTCGACTCAATTCGAGCCCGATTCGAGCGCCGACTCGATCCGTAAACACGATTCAGACTCGACTCTACTAAATGATTAAGAAGGAAGGAACATTTATCATGTAAAATTTCATAAGGCTTAAATTATACCTTTTACTCGCGGCGATTCCGCGACTTGATACGACTAACTCCGGATCCGGTGCGCTGCACCAAAAATAAATTTTATATTAGGAAACCTCGGGTCTTACAACTTTCCCCCCTTAAGAGAAATTCGTCCTTGAAGTTTGCTGAATTATAAGGACTTACCGGTTCTTCAAATAAGGAAGGGTAGCGCTCTCTCATGTCTTGCTCTACCTCCCGAGTGGCTGTTGGCTTAAGGTTTTCAACCTTGGTCTTAATCTCAGTTTTGATGATAACAAACATGGAACTAATGTTTTAGGTTCCATATCGGTTAGCGCACGACGTCCTCGATCGGAAATATCGAATAAATTGGGAAATCAGAAGGACGTTGGTCGACGCGCTCGGATTCGTCGGGAAGATAGAGTCTAGGTTTAGGGTGTCTAGTTTATATTGTAAATCCTCTTTATGATGCAACGAACCCTAAAACCTATCCCGAACTCCAAAATATGAAAACCCGAAAACCGCCCTAAAAATTACTAAGCCTAGGGAGCTCCTTGGAGGGCTATATGACCTAGACATTTACTTGACATAAAAAATGGCGATAATTGCTCATTGGGTTAAAATTAGATAACGAGATATTTTTAAGGATTTTTTGAAAGCCTTTAGCCTACCCATTCTTGACTCGAAAAATTAGAAAATTTCTATTTTTAGAAAATTTGTACTAGACCCCAAAAACTAGATTTTGATTCTTAAGGATTTTGATTTTTTAGATATTTTTAAGGATTTTTGAAAGTTATTAACCAAAAACTAGATTTTAGCTTGTTGTGGCCACCTGATCTCGTAACATAACTATACTGTATGTCGACATGCTAGCATATGCCTCAAACGGTACCCAATTCCTAGTCGTAGTCAAGACCTAACCAGAGGCTCTGATACCAACTTTGTCACGCCCCAACTCAGGGTCGCGTGACCAGGCAGGGAATGTGTAGGTACCCTGAAGCCTACCACATGCACAACACAATAATATACATGAAAACACAGTTATCAAGGCAACACGAAATAAGGAAGAGCGGCGTAAATCTTTATTCAAAATCAAAATAGTTTTAAAGGGTTTCAAATTCGAGTTTCAAAGTCTAAAACAGTTACAAGTTTTCAAGAACAAAACTACTCAGTGCATGTCCAACAACCCTACTCGACATGACTACGACTACATGACTGCCTGCTACGAGACCTGCGCCAACGCCTACCCTCCAGTCGCACCACGCCACCAAGCCGTACCCCACTAGTCGAGCTCTGCAAAAATAAGAGAAATAAACCATGAGTCCACATGGCACTCAGTGAGCGGTCCTTCCGAACCTCCACATAAATCCCCAATAATAACATGCATATAAGTCAGTAATTTATAGTTATAGGGATCTAATCTAGTCATGATATAACTACCGGCTCAAAGGCCAACCTTTATAAACCATACACCCGGCCAAATCGGCCCTACAACACAAGATAATAATCCGGCCGCATGACCAACATATTATATAAGGAAAGTCGAACAATCACTAGGCCGTCGACTAGGATGGTCAACTAGTCTTAGGAACCCACCGGGTTAAGGATAGCTAGTCCCACCCAACTCGGGTCTACCATCAGTGTGGCCCACTAACGGAATGTCAAGACCCTCTGCCACCTGGGTCTAACACCTAGCGGGCCCGCTGGTGCAATCTCAAGACCCAAATCACCTACCGAGTCAAGCATTAGTCATCCCTAAAAGAAGTAATCAAGATGCTCGATCGACTTCACCCTCCTCTCCACTTGGGCGAACCCTAGGCAAGGGTACATGACCTTTCCCCTTTTCCCTCTATTTTGGCCGGCCCTAGATTCCTCACAAAAAGATCGTCTAACAACAAAATCCACACGACGATGAAGAACATGATTTGAGAATTTGACAAACGACATCAATCGACAAGAAACGACGTGAAAAAACCTCGGTCTATCACATCTATTCGGTTAGGACACACGTCTCACCTACAAGCCGAGATTCGACCACTCACCTTGATCAAGGAAGAAGAATGGACGAGCGACGATGATCTCGATCTTTTCGACGACGACATCAATCAGGCGTCATCTCCAGACTTTCTCCTCCTCCTTCCCCTTTCTCGGGTTGCGTACGGCTCCAATGATGAGCCGCACGGCTGCTAGGGGGATGAGGGATTAATTCCCTCATCTTCCCTTGACCATTATGCCCCTCCTATTCACTTAGCCCCTCTTCGACTCAATCCGAGCCCGATTTGAGCCCCAACTCGATCCGCAAACACGATTCGGACTCGACTCTTCTAAAACATCTTATGATTAAGAAGGAAGGAACATTTATCAAATAAAATTTCATAAGGCTTAAAATATACCTTCTACTCGCAGCGATTCCGCGACTCGATTCAACTAACTCCCGATCCGGTGTGCTGCACCAAAAATAAATTTTATATTAGGAAACCTCGGGTCTTACAAGTTTGTTGTGGAGCTAAGTATTTTATTGTTTGATTTATTGCTCCATTTAGTGTTGTATTTTCTTGTTTATTTCTTTGTATTTGAGTTAGTGTAAGACCTAGAGTGTAGGTCTTGAAATTGGGTGGTAGCCTTGGTGTTTGAGGTTTAAATCCACCGGTGTAAACGTAGTTTGCTAGGATTTGTTGAGTTGTCCTTATGGTTGAGGTGGGAGAGTGCTCTCGGTAGGAAGGTGGGATACTTCCGGGTGTGGAAGTGCCTTCGGTGTGAGAGCGGAGACTTTCTGGTGTAAAGTCCTCATTGTAAGGAAACTAATTAATCTAGTAAAACTAGTTTGGAAATCTTAAGCGGGGTGCTTAGGTAGTGGAGTAGGTATTGGGGCCGAACCACTATAAATCATCGTGTTAGCGTTGTTTACTTTGCATTTCGTATTGCTTATCATTTATATCTTGCTTCCGCTTGCTACTTGATTTGTTAATTGCCTAAGTAATCAAGTAAACAATTAAAACCAAATTTGGCTAATTGATTAGATAACAAACTTTTCACCACCACCCCCCCCTCTATTGTGGCCATTTCATCAATAGCGCCTGCAAAAGAATAATATCAGTATCAATAATAATCATCATGTATATAAAAAGTTTAAATACATACCTCAAACTTGCACTAGAGCATGTACACGTGCTCACGAGGCACGTGAGACCAGGTGGGCCAAGCCCCATGCATATATCGTCGGATTGTCCCCGATATAGTCCTGGGGACATCCACCTGCTCGAACCTGCACAACAAAAATAAAGTACAATATTATATTATGATATAATGAAGTATATACAATTCGTAATTCACAATACATTACCGCTCACCGATCACAGAAATAAGTCGGCATTGTTCCGCGGCTGGCGAAGGCTGAATCCTATTCGGTCCGCGTGGCCACCTGCGTCTCGATGAACTAGCCTCAGTGGCAAGAGCAACTGCGGCTGAATCTAGAGTCTAACCGATCAGAGACTCTATAGCTCTCGTCTGCCAATAACCTCGACCCACCATAGCTATCGAATAAGAATATAATATATATATATATATATATATATATATATATATATATATATAGAGAGAGAGAGAGAGAGAGAGAGAGAGAGATAGATTTAATAGAAGATATACTTTATATTATTCCTCATCATTTGAGTAATAGTCTTCGAATTCTTCTTCTTCATCTTCTTCAATTCCTACTTTTTCATCTCTACTTTCCTCAACTTCATGATCGTCATCATCAACATATTCAACTTCTAATTGAACTAATGTTGTGTCCGCATCCTCGAGTATTTGAGTAATACAGTCTACTGCGGGAGGATCCTCTTCTTGATTAAAATCATCTGTCACATCAGGTATCGGTTCATTTTCTCCCGCTATCAGATCAATTCTTCCTCTAGATTTAGTCTTACAGACTACACGCCAATCTGCTCTATTTTTATTTCGAGCCGAATACTTTGCATAATATACTTGTTCGGCTTGTGATGCTAATATAAAAGGCTCATTTGCTGCCAATTTTGATTTGTAATTAATCTCAACAAGTTTGTATTTTAGATGAACTTTCATGCCCCTATCTGTTGTATCAAACCAATGCCATTTAAATAGGATAACTGATTTCAAGCTGAAGTAGTCCAATTCTATCACTTCTTCCAATAGTCCATAAAAATCCATATCACATTCAACATATGTTGTCCCTTTCACGCAGACCCCAGCATTCATCATCTTCTTTGCAAATGCATATTGAACTATGTGAAATTTATACCCATTAACAAAATATCTACTATAACATGACACTAGTCGCGACGATCCACTAACAAACTCAAATATTTTTTCATCTATTTCAGCTCTGTGATCTTTGTTGTAAGCTCGAATCCAAGTAGGGAAATCATGATTTCATAATCTCTCCAATTCTTGATCGCTGTGAATAGAGTATTTTTGCACCATCTCAATGTCAAATATATCAATAAATTGTTCAATCTCTGGACAATTGAGTATTACGTACAATTGTGTCAAATGATACTCTTCGTCGCTTAAGTGTTGAGACGAACGAGAACTAAAAGCACGACCAGAGTTACAGAATATATTTAAACGTCCATCTGAATGTCGAACTCCCCCATCGTCATTATGTGGAAGACGATCAGATCTTGTCTGCACTGTCGATTCAAAGTAAAATGAGCAGAAAGTTGAAATTTCTTGGATGATATACGATTCAGATATTCATCCTTCAACGGCTGTGGTGTTCTTTACATTTTTCTTGAGACAATTCCTGTATCCTTCAAATAAGTACATCCACCGGTATTGAACAGAGCCACCAACTCGTGCCTCGTATGCCAAGTGTATCGGTAGATGCTCCATCGAGTCAAAAAAGCAGGAGGGAAAAATTGCTCCAGCTTGCATATAATTTCAACAATATTACTTTCAAGTGTTGACATATCTTCGACTCGAATGATATTTGCACAAATATTTCTAAAAAACATATTTAATTCAGTCAATGGACCCCAAATATTATCTAGTAGAAGATCTTGGAATGCGATCGGAAGCAATCTCTGCATGAATACATGACAATCATGGATCTTCATCCCTAATATTCTGCAATCATCGACGTTCACACATCGAGATAAGTTTGAGGTAAATCCATTGGGTAATCTGAGTTCTTTGATCCATTAACAAACATCTTTCATCTATTGTTTATTTAACACATACGGGGGCCTTCGGCTTCGGATATCGTCTGTTAACCTCTTGTAACTCCAACTTCGGCCTCTTACAAAGTATTTTCAGATCATGTCGGGCCTTGACATTATCTTTAGTTTTCCCATGAACATCCATCAAAGTGTTAAAAATATTATCAAACACATTTTTCTCATTGTGCATGACGTCCAAATTATGCCGAATTAGTAATGAACTCCAATATGGCAATTCCCAAAAGATACTTTTTTTCACCCAGTTATGTGTTTGACCAAAACTCGACACTCTTTCACTCCGACCAAACACTATCTTTGGAAGTGCTGAAACACGTGCTAACATTTGTTCACCAAACAACATCGGTGGTGGCTCATCTCTTTTGACTCTGTCCTTAGTAAATTTATTACGATTCCTTCGATACTGATGGTTAGCCGATGGGAATCGATGATGAAAATCAAATAATGAGATTTTTCGTCCGTTCTGAAGACTGAATGATTTAGAGCGTTCCATACAATACAGACAAGAGAGTCGGCCGTGCGTGCTCCAACCAGACTACATGTCGTAGGCCGGAAATCATTGATTGTCCACAAGATTGTAACCTTTAAATTGAACTTTTGCTTCTGATGACAATCATAACTGACAGCTCCCTCAGTCCATAATGTTTTCAATTCATCTACTAGGGGTCTGAGAAACACGTCAATTTATTTTTGTAGACTCTTAGGTCCCAGAATAATCATCGAAAGATAAATAAATTCATCTTTCATACACATTGATGACAGCAAATTATAAACTGTTAGCAGCACTGGTCAAACTGAATAAGGAGTTGCAGAATGACCAAACATATTAAAACCATCTGTGCACAATTCCAATCTGATATTTCTAGTATCCCTAGCAAATGAAGGATAACATGTATCCAAATGTGTCCATGCTTCACTGTCGAATGGATGAGTCATTACTGTATCATCACGACTTCTTGCATGCCAACTCATGTAGGGGGCCGTCTTTTCTGACATGAATAATCTTTGAAGACTCGGTGTCAGTGAAAAATACCGAAGCACCTTAAACGAGATATTTTTCTATCGGACCAATTTCTTCTCCTTGTAACGAGGATGCTCACATATAGGGCATTTATCCAACTTGGCTTCTTTATAATATAAAATGCAATTATTTTGGCATGCGTGTATTTTTTCGTACCCAAACCCTAATTTCCTCATCAACTTTTTAGTCTTATAAAAAGTTGGCTCAAACTTGTTATCAGTAGACAACATTCCATTAATCAATCCCGCAATCCGATCAAACGCAACCCCGCTGATATTACAATCGGCCTTGAAGTTTAGGAGTTGCGTCATTGCTGAAAACCTAGTTTATTTAGGATAATTCTCATACAAAGATTCATCGGCAGCTTTCAACATCTCTACCGCGGCTTCTGTATTCGACAATTTAATCTCTACCGCAGGTTGCACTTCTGGTGGCAATTTTATGATAGTAACTGACCGATTGACATTATCATTCAGCTGGAATTGACCCCCAAGACTATCAAGTATCATAGTTCTATATGGATTAGATGGACCGGATGAAGAAACACCAGCAGAGGAAGATTGTGACAACACCGGTGGTCAGAACCCCAGGGGCCCCAATGTATGCAAATTTTGTCTCAATGAAGCCACCGGAGTTCACCGGGACAAATCGTCAGGTGAAGTAACAGAATTCCCGGGGGATTGCTACGAGCTATGTATGAAGCTGGGATGTTCATTAGAGGTAGTTGCTCATTTGGTCGACCTTCAGATGAGGGGACCGGCAAAGGTTTGGCTGCAAACTTGGAAGGCCCGCAGGGCGGCTGGTGCACCACCTCCCACATGGGAGGAATTCCGGGTGGTTGTGGAAGAGCAGTACCTACCCAAGAGTGTCCGCGACAACCGTGCCTGTGATTTTGAGATGCTACGCCAGGCTGGGGGCATGTTAGTGTCAGAGTACGAGATGGAGATCAACCGTCTCTCCAAGTACCATCCAACCCTAGTGGCTTCTGAGACTGCCAGGGTTAAAAGGTTCGTGGCAGGGTTGAGGCTACAGATTGGCAGGCTTATCCACTACACTGAGGATTCTACTTTGGCTCGAGTAGTAGATGAGGCCCTGCGGAAAGAAGCCTTGGTGCCATTTGAGAGAAATGACGGGCTAGCTAAGAAGAAGTTTCAGTCGCAAAGTTCTGGTAGTCGGCCTTGGCACTCCGAGTGGGCAATGGCTACAGCAGATCAGCAGCAACGCTGGGGGCAGAATGGCAACCGAGGCTGTGGGGGCCCAGGGGATGGGTCAGTGAGGCCAGCTGTGTCAGGAGGTGGTTCTCGGAGATCTGAGGCACCGCAGTGTGGCAGTTGTAGTCGGAGGCACTAGGGGTCCTGCCTTAGCCGCACTAATGCTTGCTTCAAGTGTGGACGAGTCAGACATTTGAAGAAGGGTTGTCCTGAGGGAACTGGTCAGAAGCCTGAGCAGTCTAGGGGCAAGGCACCTATGTCAGTAGGGTCAATAACTTAGAGGGGACAGGCGCAGCATAAGGGGCCGCAGACCAATTATTCGGAGAGGCCTCCTGCACGGGTATATGCCATGAACCGTGATGGGGCAGAGGCATCCAAAGCAGTGGTGACAGGTACTATTTTAATATGTTCGTCTGCTGCATATGTCTTATTCGATTCGGGTGCCACGCACTCGTTTGTGTCTGCCATATTTGTTGCAAAGTTGCCAATGGCACCCTCTATGCTTGACGGGCCATTGATGGTATCAACGCCTACGGGAGATGCAATCTTGGCAAATTCAATTTATCAAGGCTGTGACGTGCTCATCTGCGGCCATGTGTTGAGTGCGGATTTGACACTCCTACCCACTCTAGAGCTTGATGTCATCCTTGGCATGGACTGGCTGGCAGAGCACTTCGCAATGTTGGACTGCAGAGCAAAGGCAGTGATGTTTAATAAGCTTGGGCTGCCGCAATTCACCTTCCAAGGGGATGGAAGTAGCAAGCCGATAGGGATCATCTCAGCCCTAAAGGCTCGCAAGTTGCTTCGGGGCGGCTGTCAATCTTTCTTGGCCTTCGTATATATGGCCAAGGGGGAAGGGGGTGAAGCTAGGAATGTCAGCGAAACCCCAGTGGTCTGTGAATTCCCTGATGTGTTTCCCTAAGGAATTGTCGGGATTGCCGCCCAAAAGTGAAGTTGATTTTTTCATTGACCTGCAGCCTAGGGTGAAACCAATTTCCATTCCACCTTATAGGATGGCACCAGCCGAACTCAGGGAGTTGAATGTGCAATTGCAAAAAATGCTAGATTTGGGGTTTATCCGGCCGAGTGTGTCACCCTGGGGTGCCCCGGTTCTCTTCGTGAAGAAGAAAGATGGGTCGATGCGCATGTGCATCGACTATAGGCAGCTAAACAAAGTGACTATTAAGAATCGCTACCCACTGCCGAGGATAGATGATCTATTTGACCAGCTGCAAGGGGCTCAATGGTTTTCAAAGATAGATCTGAGGTTCGGATACCATCAGCTGAGAATCCGAGACGGCGATGTGCCGAAGATGACCTTTAGCACTCGCTACGGTCACTATGAGTTCCTAGTGATGTCCTTTGTCCTAACCAATGCACCTGCTGCCTTCATGGACCTAATGAACATGGTATTTAAGGAGTACCTGGACAGCTTTGTGATCGTCTTCATTGACGACATTCTAGTTTTACTCCAAGAATGAGAAAGAGCACTCTAAGCACCTGGGAATGGTCCTCGAAACCCTCAGAGAGCACCGCTTGTTTGCCAAATTTTTCAAGTGTGAATTTTGGTTGGAAAATGTAGGGTTCTTGGGCCATGTAGTGTCCAAGGAGGGAATAAGGGTAGATCCTGCCAAGATTGAAGTGGTGCAAAACTGGAAGCGACCGACTAATGTGACTAAGATCCATAGTTTTCTTGGATTGGCCGGCGGCTATTACCGAAAGTTTGTGGAGAATTTCTCCAGAATTGCAACCCTCTGACTCGGTTGACCCAGAAGAAAGTCAGGTTCCTTTGGGATGATAAATGTGAGGCGAGCTTTCAGAAGCTCAAGGCATGTTTAACATCAGCACCCGTGTTGGCTGTACCCTCTGGCTCAGGAGGGTTTGTAGTCTTCTGTGATGCCTCTCGGGTTAGCCTGGGCTGCGTCCTGATGCAGTATGGCAGAGTCATTACTTATGCATCTCGCCAGCTGAAAGTTCATGAGAAGAACTATCCGACGCAAGACGTAGAATTAGCGACAGTGGTCTTTACACTAAAGCTTTGGCGGCACTACCTGTACGGGGAGACTTGCAAGATCTACACGGATCACAAGAGCCTCCAATACTTACTTACTCAGAAGGAGCTGAACCTCTAGCAGAGGAGGTGGCTGGAGCTCATAAAGGATTATGATTGCACCATTATGTATCATCCGGGGAAAGCAAATGTGGTGGCAGATGCTCTGAGCAAAAAGTCCATGGGCAGTTTAGCTCATTTGGAAGTTAAGTGGAGGCCTATAGCTCGAGAGTTGGCTTTGTGCCTAGATGGGGGTGCAACCTTATCAGTGTCAGCTTCAGGTGCCATGATGGCACACCTGCGGGTATAGTCCACGCTGGTGGACATGTTGCGTGTCGTGCAGGGGGAAGATACCTTTTGTGCACTGACCAAGGACCTGGTGCAAAGAGGTGATGCAAAGAACGGTTTCAGATTGGACTCAGAGGGTGTACTGAGGTTCATAGACCAGATAGTTGTACCAGACATGGCTGAGGTGCGCAGGCAAGTCCTAGAATTGGGTCATCGTTCCACTTATACGATGCATCCGAGGGCCACCAAGATATATCGAGATTTAAGGCAGCATTACTGGTGGAAAGGTATGAAAAGAGAGGTGGCAGAGTTTGTTTCCAAATGTCTAGTTTGCCAGCAGGTGAAGGCCGAATACCTTAAGCCTGCGGGGCTTCTGCAAAACCTCGAAGTGCCCGAGTGGAAATGGGAGAAGCTCACCATGGATCTAGTGACCGGATTGCCAAAGTCAGAAGGCGGTTTTGATTCCATTTGGGTGGTAGTGAACCGGTTAACCAAGACCGTGCACTTCATACCAGTGAAAACTACCTTCTCTACAGAGCAGTATGCCCGACTGTTCTTGGATAGGATTGTGGCATATCATGGTACCCCGGTGATGATTATATCCGACAGCGGTACCCAGTTCACAGCCTAATTTTGGCAGTCCTTACAGGAATCTTTGGGTACCCAGGTGCGTTTCAGCACAGCTTTTCATCCGCAGACTGACGGGCAGTCAGAGAGGACCATCCAAACTTTGGAGGACATGCTGAGAGCATGCGTCTGGATATGGCCGACGGATGAGAGAGACACCTACCGTTGATAGAATTCGCCTACAGCAATAGCTATCACAGTAGCATTGGCATGGCTCCTTTTGAGGCCTTGTATGGGCGGCGGTGTAGGTCTCCAGTGGGCTAGTTTGAGGCAAGGGAATCACTCATGGTGGGCCCTGATCTGGTTGAGGAAGTGGTAGAGAAAGTAAAGGTCATTAAGGAAAGATTGCTGGAGGCTTAAAGTCGACAGAAAATGTATGCCAACAAAAAGACTAGGGAATTAGAATTTTTTGAGGGTGACTTAGTCTTTCTAAAGGTCTCTCCTATGAAAGGGGTGGTCCGGTTTGGGAAGAAGGGGAAGCTAAGCCCTAGATACATTGGGCCTTTTTCAGTCCTCAAACGGAGGGGCGAGGTGGCCTATGAGCTGGCATTACCTCCTAGCCTGAGCAGAGTGCACCCGGTCTTCCATGTATCCATGTTGCGAAAGTATGTAAAAGATGATTTGCATGTGATCGAGCCCTCTTCTATTGAGGTAGATTCGGCCATCTCATTCGAGGAAAAGCCGGTAGAGGTTCTTGACCGCCAAATCAAGAAGCTAAGGTCCAAAGAAATTCCCCTGGTAAAAGTCCGAGGCGAGCACCATTCCGGGCAAGAGGCCACATGGGAGGTAGAGCAAGACATGAGAGAGCGCTACCCTTTCTTGTTCGAGGAGCCGGTAAGTCCTTGTTATTCAAGTAAATTCGAGGATGAATTTCCCTTAAGGGGGGAAGGTTGTAAGACCCGGAAAAATTTTCTTATATAAAAAAAATCTATTTTGGTGCAGCATGCTGGATCCGGGGGTAGTTGAGTCGAGCCTTAGGATCGCCTCGAGTGAAAAGGTATGACTCGATTAATGATTCATGGAATCTAGTTGGGTGATTAACTTTCCTTTTATGAAATCATACCTTAAATTAAGTTAACTCGGGTCATAGTATGGTTTGAGTTGGAACACAAGTTGAGTTCGGGTTTAGTCGAGGTTTGAGTGCGAGTTAAGTGAGTCAAGAGGCCTCATTTGGAAAGCTAGATGAGGGATTAAAACCCTCATCTTGCAGCCGTGTGGCTCATCCATTGAGCCGCACAAGGCAGCCTAAGGGGAGAGAGGAAGAGGAGCAAGGTGAAGCTTGGGGCTTGGATCGATCCGGGATTCACGTCGTCGCCGGAAAAATTTTAAGTCATCGTCATCCGATCCTTGTTTCTCCGCAACCTAGGTGAGTGGTTAAGTTTTGAAGCTTGGGGGAGGCGAGTGGCCGAACCCTAGATGAGATAGGTTGAGTTCTCACGATCTTTCTGACAAATCTTGATTTCTATGATGTGTGTTCACTATTTTATGAAATTTCTTGTCGGAACTCACTGTTTCTTCATCGATTTGCAAGTTTTTAGGGCTGCCGAGTCATGGGGAAATGGGAAAGGTCATGCCAAAATTTTCCCCAATTCCATTGACGGCAAGGAAGCCCTTAGATGACCTTAGATCAATGTTCAATGTAGTTCTACTTGTATATCTTTCATATATTGAAGCATGTCTTACCTAGGAGTCCCTTGAATGGCCGAATGAACCTTACCACTCATGAAGAGGGTTCGGCCAAGGGTGAGGGAAGGGTAAATTAGTTCATTGCCATTTAAGTTACATTTGGAATTAAAGAGGTAGAGGTATAGCTAGAGTCTCCTCCCTCTTTTCCTACCATTAGGACCATGGCCGAGCAAGGTCTTCCTTCCTCATGGTTCGGCGAAGGCTAGGGAGGGGAGAAGAGATTAGCTATAGATGGAAATTACATGACTATAAGGATCATACATAGAGATATGACAATACTTAGGAAGAACACCAAACATAGCAAGTAGCTTGATTGATTTGAAACTTTAGGAATGCTAGTCTTGTAACCATCCTTAGCATTAGATCTTTAAACTTGAATGTAGAAATTGTTGCTATGTTTTGTATTTCCTACATGTCATTTGAATTCATTACCACCTTGCCATGCTAGATAGTTGTTTCTTATTGTGTTAAAATTCCTAAGGTAGTGTAAAGTTGCTATATATATACATTGTGATTATATATGATGAATGATGCAATATTTGAATATTCTCCTTTGGATTATACATGCTGCCCTAAATTTTCTTGGGTGGGATTCCAAGGTTGACACACGAAATTCCCCACCCGAGGTAGTATAGAAGGTCAGGTAACATGTATGGCGCCACTAAATGTTCATAGCACTTATATGGAAACTTAGTTAGGAGACGATAATACTTCAATGACCTTTGGTACACTTTTGGAACCTTAGAACTCGTAGTTGTTCATATCTTGAAAGGGCGGCATCAATTGTTGACCCTGTAGTCGGATTTAGGCCAGATACAGACAAAGGCCCGAAATGTATATATGGAAACCCTAGGATTTTGATTGTGTGATGTGTTTGAGATGGTCTGCCGAGGAGCGAGGAGGTCGAAAATGACCAATGCTCAGCTCGGCAAGTATTGGGTCTAGAGGTGCGCCGGCAGGCCCGCTAGGTGCCAGACCCTAGTTGGGTGGGACTAGCTATCCTTACCCCAAACAGTGTCCGAAGACTAGTGGACCATCCTAGTCGATGGTCCGGGATTGTTTGTTTACATCTTGAGATGTTGTGGCCTAGGGCCAGTGTGATACTACCGGATATGGTAGGGACGGCTGTAGTCGGGATATGATTCTATGAGTAGGCCCAAGGGCCGAATGCCGAAGGCTAGATAAGTCGAGATGGCAGGTTATCATCTTCAGTTAATGCGGATGAACCCGTTGGCGGTCAGTAATTGCATTAGAAATAAATTTTACCTCATAGTACATTTCCTTTATTGCCCTGTATGATATATATATATGACTGAGGCTTGTGTGGAGGTTCATATGAGCCACTCACTGAGTCCCAAGTGGACTCACAGTTTCTCTCTATTTTGCAGAGCATGAGCAGTAGCTTGGTATGTCGACATGGTGCAGCTGGTGGGCGGGAGGCGGTGCCGTATCTCGTAGTGGCGTCCTTGAGTCTTAGACTAGTGCTTAGTTATGTTGGTTTTGTTTCTACATTGACATTTGAAATTGAAAAAGGATTGTAAAACTTGTTACTTGAACTTTTGGTTATTTGATGTTGATGTTCCTACGTGTTTTGGAAAAACTTATAGATTGTGACTTGAAAACTTTTTATAAAGTATGTTGAGTTTTCTTTCATTCGCTATGTCTTGGTTTTCTTAATGTCAGTGTAGATAATAGGCTATAGGACAGGATGTAGGCCCTGGCCTGTCACACTACCCTCAGTTGGGGTGTGACATAGAAGAAATTGGAAAATCAGAAGGACATTGGTCGACGCGTTCGGGTTCATCACGGTGGTTTCTCAAAGTTCGACGTGTGCACCAAAGACGTCTTGGACGAGTCTAAAGAACACATGGAAAGCTCTCCAAGTTGACGCACGTTGAAGGCCGAAACCCGATAACAAAGCGCGCAAGAACAAGGCTGAAAAAGTCAAGCTCGGCCCAGGTTCAGTCAACCGGTCGGTTGATCGAATGTGGTCAAAAATTGGCAGTAGCCAATTCGGTCGACAGGTCGGTCGACCGAAGTGTGCCAGAAGGTGGTAGTATGCTCGTGGTTGCTCAGCTGATTGGTCGACCGATGATCGACCAGACCTATGATCGGCCGACGACAACGACTCTTTTTTGAGCCGTTGTGGTGTGTTTCATCAGAGCCTACCTCTTGGGCTCTCTATATAAATACATACCAAGCCTTCCTATGATCTGCTAATGCTTCATGCGACATCCTTTGACACCTACAAGCTTTGATTGAGCCATCTTTGTTGAAACCCTAGCTTTCTACCTTGTTTTTCTTGAGTTTGCCTTCAAGCTTGATTTGATTCATCATCAATACATCAAGAGGAGCTAGGATTCATTGTGTTGGAGCTAAGTATTTGTGTTGTTGTAGTTTTGCTCCATTACTTGTATATTTTCTTGTTCATTTCATTGTATTTTCAAGTGTGTAAACCTAGGTTGCTTGGTTTGATTGAGTTGGTGGTAGCCTTGGTGTTAAGGCTTAAATCCACCATTGTAAACTTAGTTTACTAGGATTAGTTCAGTTGTCCCTTAGGTTGAGGTGGAAAAGTGCTCTCGGTAGGAAGGCGGGATACTTTCGGGTGTGGAAGTGCCTTTGATTTGAGAGTGGAGACTTTTCGATGTAAAATCCCTATCGATTCCTATCATAGAGAAATTTTCATTTTTCATCTTTTTTTTTTCTAGACAAGAGAGTGAGAGTCTGTTGTTGTTTCGACCTTACTTTGTTCCTTTGTTAACGACTACTAATTTACTAAGGTTTGTTGAACTTTGTTTTGTTTTGATTTTTCTGAACTTAAGTGGAGCATCGTGAGTATTACATCGTTACATGATTATAAGTATTCAATTATTATTTGAAATATATTTTAGTAAAAGACATATTACCATGTAATTTTCTTGTTATAACAAATAGGATAATGTGGTAAGGTTACTTATGCATACCAACACTACGATGTAATATTATTAGTAATTTAAAAAATGTCAATCTATCTAAGTGGGTAATCTAGATTGCTTGATAATCTTAGTTAGTAATGCACCAAAAGCAACTTTAATTGTTATTTTTTTGGTTATGAATATTAGGGTAGAAAACATTTCTATTGAAAAAGAGAGAGATCAAATCAAACAAATACAAAATAATTATTTGGTTCCTAGTAGGGACAAACAATGACTATCTACTGCTTTGTTTAATTGATACGAACAAAAATGAAGAATAAAAGAACATGGCAACTCGTAATTAGGCAAACAAAAAGTTCACTGACTATTTTTTTTTGGCTATTTGTTTGGGAGAGGTGCGAGGGATTGAGAGTTTTGTCTCTTCTCCAACTAGTGCGATGAGTGTGTTGTTCAAATACCCATACTAGAAGGGGAGGGTGAATAATGTTGGATTAATTGTAGCTTCTATTCAATTTCTTTTAAATCTATTTCAACTTCAACCCAAATTAAGTGCGACTAAATGATATGAGATACCAAGTATGAAAAGCAATTATAAGCACCAAAAACAAGGCAATGCAAAGTCGAAAGATTATAGTGGTTCAGCCAATCGCCGACTCCACTACCTTGGCTCCACACCAAGGGTTTCTAACCAATCCTTTATAGATAATGTGTTTCCCTTTGAATACAACCGAGGACTCACTTCTGAACCCTTTGAGAATGCCTCAAACCTATTCACCTAGGCAAAACACAATTCTACAAAGGTAACCCTAAGGTGTTTAACCTAGCACACCTAGTAAGCTAACAATAGAAACCTAGTTTAATAACAAGGAAAATAACAACAAAGAAGCTAAGAATTAAACCACACAAGTGAGTTCCATTGCAAAGCCTCCAAAGCCTCCAACTCGTCAAGATGTAGAGCTCGAAATGAAGCCGGAGTATAAGCGGAAAGAATACTTCGAGTAGATGAACAATCGTCGAATCTTGCACGATGAAATCCACTTAGGAAGGCTCAAGAACACTCTAGGAGATCTTCAATGAATGGTTAAAGGGCTTTTAGAAGGCTGGTGAGGGGTATTTATAACCCCTCACACGGTAGCTCCACCCAATGGGCATTTTTCTACCCGTTGGTGATGCCCGATCGCTTGCCGGTCGATCATCGGTCGATTGACCGATCGACCGCCGAGCGATCGAAGGTATTCTGCTAGTTTTGGGCATCTGTCGATCGACCGAATACCCTTCCGCCAATTTTATGAATTCTATTTCTATTTCTTACTCTAGATTTTCTACTTGGATAACATTACAATTAGGCTTGGGATAAATTCCTAGAGACATATTACATGAATTTTATTTCTTACTCTAGATTTTCTGCTTGATCTACAACGGAACCATTTCTGCAGATTTTTGGTATTTCTCCGAATGAAGTTCGCGCACGTATCGTAACCTCAACCTGAGATCAAACACTTGATAAATAAGTTTATTATCATCAAAATCAAGATGGTGACCAATGTTGAAAACCTTAGGCCAACAAAGTGCTGCGACTCCTTCGCCCCCTCCCGTCCCCCCTTCTCCTCGTCCCCCACCTGTCTCTACCCCCCTGCACTCCATTCACTCCCTTGCAACTGGTCGAGTGATTTTTTCAGCCGATCAACTCCACGCCTGGCAAACGCCTTGGGTGGCCTCCCTAATTGGTAAGTTCTTAGATAAGGCTCTACCTTTTCCTCTCATTTGTGATTGGACTTTTCGTCTCTAGTCGGATTTCGGTCTCACCTCTGTGTTGGATCTCGAAGAGTGATGTTTTGTTTTCCAATTTTTTTATGTCGATTTTGCGACTTATGTTCTTTCTGGTGGTCCATTTTCATTTCGTGGTGATAACGTTCGTTTGATGATCTAGAAACCTCGCTTTTGTCCCTGGTGTGATCCCTTCTCCACTACCCCGGTGTGGATTCAAATTTCGCTTGAGCTCCTGAATCTCGAATCCATCACCCTGATTGCAACAGTGTTTGGGAAAACTGATTGCTATCGACCCTTGATCTTTTTCCCTTGAACATGGTTGTTACGTACGTTTGTGTTTGTGTTGAAATCGACTTTGCTCAGCCTGTTCGTCAAGGCATTTGGATCGGGCCAATGGGCTTTGATGTTTTCGAGCCGATCATTTTTTAAAATTTGCCTTCGCTTTGTTTCTCCTGTGGTTTGATCGGACATTCTAAATCGCATTACAAACAAGCTAAAAATATTTCTTCTTCAACTATCGCCGTTTTTTATTCAACCTTAGTACCGACGGTTTCTGCACCTTTGGCCAAGGCCCCGCCCGTTTCTAATGTTCTAATTTTATCAACGGTTTCGATCACTTCTCCATCTTCTTTGGCTTCTCCGATTGTTTCGTCATCTTCGTCTTCGTTTGTTGCTTCAGTTTCTCATTGTGGGCCATGGATCACGGTGGCGAGGAAGAACTCGCGGCATTGACTTCCTACCAACCCTACGGCAAACCCTCTCTCTAGATTAGGTGGGCGGGTCAGGTTGCAACACGAACCCAAAGTGGATTCAGATCGTTCGCGGGGACGCTCCATGTCTCATGACCCTTCTGGGCCCAATATTGTCGCTTCTTCAGATCCCAAGGAGGGTGAGATCTTGTCTCATCTCACGCGTGCCTCTTTTAATGTGTATCTTCCTACTAATATGCGAGATCCTGCACAAAATCCTTCTCGTGCGATGCCTCGTGGTGCGGGCTGCAACGGGTCACGCGGATAGCTACGTGGCGGGCGAGGGTGGTAAGGGTCTGCTAGCCTTCTGACTCCTCGTGCCTCTGTCCCCGAGCCCGGCGTGTCTCCCCAGTTGTCCTCCTCATGTGGCCTGTAGGTGGGCGGCTCCTCTGTGCGGGCCACTGCCTCCCCCCATGCTCGACTAACCCTTCTCCACTTGCCACTTCCACCCCTCTCACCTCTTCTATCCCTGCTCCTCCAGCTCTTGGTCCTGCCTCCTTCGCACCCGTGCCTTCCTCGTCGGTTGCGCCTCCGCCGCCCCCCTCTGGACGCTCCACCTGGTCTTCCTTATCCTCCGGCTATGGACGTCGACATCCCCCCTCCCTCGCGATCCTTCTCTGAGCTCTCCTTGCTCTTTTGTGCATGGGAAGCTCAAGGTACCCCAACGCCGCCCATGGGCCCGGTCGGCTAAGCCACGTCAGTCTACTCCCCCCCCCTCCCCCCCCCCCCAAAATGCAACTTCGCCAGGCTCTCAAGCAGCCTTGTTCCTTGACAGACTTGGTCGATCTTCTTCCATCTTCCGGCGCGGCCGCGCTGCCGGCCCCTAACTCCTCCCACCTGTTCCATGATCTTTCTCTCATAGAATTGCCGCGGTGTGGCCCGGCCTCAGGTAAACTTGTTCCTTTTCTCTGCCATCCGACGATATTGTTGTAAATTAATTATGTTGCAAGAAACGCATTGTGAGGCCCTTGAGGCCATTTCTGTAATTTCATCTCTGGGTCGATCTTGGGATGGTGCTTTCCATCCTTCCGCAGGTGCTTCAGGGAGGGTTAATCCTCACCTGGAACAAGAAATTTGCTATGGTGCAGGCAATCTCCTCTTCTTCTCAAGTTCTGCATGCTGTGGTTGGTTGATTAAATCAGGAGCCTTTCCTGCTTTCTAATATCTATGCAATCACTAATCCTACGATTAGGGCCAATATGTGGAATTCTTTTAACAATTTAGGTTTTGTCGTGCATCCGTGGTTGATTTGTGGTGATTTCAACTATGCTTTGCATGTTGATGACACGAAGGGTGGGTTACCCTTCAAGGTTAATTGTTATTTTCGCTAGTTTCGTTGGTTTATTGCCAATGCTGGCCTTTTTAGCCTTAGGTTTCTTCGGTAATTCTTTCACTTGGTGCAACAATCGAAGTGGGATTCGTCGTATTCACTTTAGACTAGATAGGACTTTTTCGAACTCAGCTTTTTTGCATTTTTTCCACTCTGTTAAAGTTTCTCACCTTGCTTGCGGGATTTTCGACCATTGCCCCTTACTGATTAATATCACTAAGATTGCTCCCTCGAGCAGACTCTTTAGGTTCTAGAACTTCTGGACCGATTATCCTGAGTCCTGGGAGGTCGTTTCGCAAGCTTAGAATGAACCTCCTCCTAGTCCGTCTTTTGCCTGGTTCTCCACCAAACTTAGATTTACTCAAAATGCTCTATCTTGGTGGAACTCTTCTACCCTTGGAAAACAAGAGAATACCCTTGATGACACCACTTCTTCGATTTCTAACTTAGAAAGCCTGGACATTTCCTCTGGTCTTTCTTTCGACCAGGAAGTTATGCTTCATAGTTTACATAACAAGTCGTCGGCCTTGCACTGACAAATAGCTATGAAATGGTGGGCTAAATCCAAGCAATATTGGATTCTCGATGGGGATGCCAATACGGCGTTCTTCCACCGCACTGTTATGACCCGTCGGCAAATTAATATGATTCACTCTGTGCAATCTGAGAGTGGCACCCTTGTCAATTCTGATAATGAGATTCTTGATGAATTCAAGCTTTTTTACACTAGCTTATGGGCCCTCATATCTGATCCCTTGCCCATCAACAATGGTAGCCTGACTACCCTGCTATTTCGACCTGCTCTTGGAATGACCTTATCAAACATTTCTCTTCATTCGTGGCCCTGATTATGGTAAGAATACGTTCGGGTCATGATGGGTTTACGTCCGAATTTTACAAGCACTATTGGGAAATTATCTCCCATAACTTTATGGAATGCCTTAGCCTTTTTCATGATCAAAACATCTTGCCTTTGGAATGGAACCATACCACCCTCATCTTCATCCCCAAGTGTCGTAGCCCGCAAACTATCCGGGACTACAGGCCCATTGCCCTGTGCAACCTCTCTTACCGAATTCTCTCTAAAATCCTAGCCAACCGGCTAAAAGGCCTTATCCTGACTATCATTGGCCCGGAGCAGTCGGCTTTCATAAAAGGTCGGGGCATCCACGATAACATTCTCTTGGCCAAAGAGATTGCCTATTCGATCCAAAATTCGAAGGGTAAATACTAGTACATAATGATCAAAATTGACCTTTCTAAAGCTTTTGATACCCTTATTGGAATGTTATTTAAACACCCTAAGCCTCTCCAATTTTCCTCCAACCTTCATTGGGTGGATCAGAACTTGTATCTCAATAGTGTCTTTCTCTTGCAATATAAATAGCCATCTTTTTGCCCCTTTCACTTCGGCCCAAGGGGTGAAGCATCCTAACCCATCGTCCGCATCCTTGCGGCCTAAACGCTGACCCAATTAATTTTTGCGGCTCGTAGATTCACCCCCATTCACTTTGAAAAACTCTCTCCAAATTTCGCACTTAATGTATGCGGACGATGTACTCATTATCTACAAAGCCAATAACAAATCCATCTGCTCCCTTAGAAAAATTCTAGAGCGTTATGCGCTTCTCACTGGGCAGCACGTAAATCCAAACAAATCCCATATTTATTTCCCCCGCCAGATATCCCATGACACCATTTCCCAGATCTGCTCTTCTCTTCATATGAGATAGGGAAATTACCCTTTCAAATACCTTGGAGCTATGGTTGCTCTGCCTCAGGCCCTAGCAAATACCCATGATCACCTTTATGATAGCTTGCAGACTCGTTTGGGTAGTTGGCAGTCTGGGTTTCTTTCCCAGGCTGGGCGTTTGGTTCTCATTCACTCAGTTCTCGACACCATTCCTTTACACTCCTTCGTTGTTTCTTGGATCTCCGAGAAATGTCTGCTTAAATTAACGCAGATCATTCGACATTTCTTATGGGGCCAAGATCCTGAAAAGTATGGTATGCTCCTTTTACCTTGGGACACTATTACTTGATCTACTGAGGCAGGGGGGGTCTTGCTATTCATGACCTTTATCAGTCCACCAAAGCTTTCCAAGCTAAACATGTTCAGGCATGTCTTAACAATGACTCTACCCTTTGGGTTTCCTTTGTTAAGCTTAAATACCTGACCCTAACTCTCTCCACCCCCGCTAGCTCCTCCTGGTAATGGAAGTTAATATATATGTGAAGCCTTTGATGATCTTTACGTAGGTTTTCGCAATATTATTGGTAATGGGCTTGCAACTAACACCTTGAACGATGCTTGGCTTTTGATCTTCCTTTAGTCCTAATGCCTAACTCCATTACCTCCGACCATTCCGTCTTTACTACAACCATGGCGGGCCTTCTCTGTCTTGGTTCTTGGGACCCATCTACCTGTACTTTTCTCTTCGGCCCTTTCTCTTCACCTTTTCTCTCTTCCATTAGGCTTCCCCTCTCCCCCCATGATGATCACACCATTTGGATGATAACTAGCAACGGGTATGTTACCGCGCAAGCTACTTACCATTTTTTGAGAAGTCGTGAACCTGACCCTGAGGACTCGTCCCTTTGTTGGTGTGATCTTTGGTCGCTTTCAATGCCCAACAAGATTAAACTCTTCAGTTGGAAGGTGATGCTCGTCATTTGCTTATCAATGCAAGGTTGGCTTACCTTCACATTGCAAGTAATGACTTATGCACCTTCCGTGGAGAGGAGCCCGAGACCATTGCTCACTTATTCTTCAATTGCGTTATTACTTACCAAATTTGGTTCTACTGAGTACTGCCTTGAATTCGGACTTGTCTAATAGGGATAACTAAGTCGCTGGTCCCTGGTTTCATTCGCCTACGGCCTTCCTTGGCACGCGGGCGCATTCAGGGACGGTCTTAAAAAATATCGTGGCTATTGCCTCACTACAAAAAAAATAAGAATTTGTGGCAAAATTTTGGAGTGACCAACAACAATTGGCCACCAAAGGTGTAATCTGCGATGAAATTTGTGACAAAATTATTTTTGTAGTTAAAAGTATAAGTTCGAAGAATTTGCGACATTTTTTTGAATATTATCATTATGTTTGTCACTAATAATTGAGTCAACGTTCAAAATTTATAGTTTTTTAAATTTATGACAATAAGTTTTAGCACTGATTCAAAACATTCTAACGTGCCAAGCGTTTGCGACAAAATTTTTGCCACAAGTTTGTCATGATATTATGTGCTAAGCGTTTACAATAACATTTTTGCCATAATTTTGTCATGATTTTTATGGCAACTGTTTGCGACAATATATTAACCATAGATATAGAACTATTTATTGTGACAAATTACATGCGTCATAGATTGTAAAATAATTTTTTTAAAAAATTGGCAAAAAATTTCTCTCTTCTTTTTTGGCCGACAAAAATAATTCCTCCTTTTATCACTTCTAAATTTAAAAATAAATAAAAAATTAATTTACAATAAAAATAATTTATAATTTAATACCTAATTTAATGACATTTCACCAATTCATTACATTATTAAAGTTTTCACCAAAAATAATTTAATGACATTTCACCAATAATATTAGATAACATTTTATAATATTAGGTTTTAATATTAAATAATATATTTACAATTTAATAATCAATATTATTTATATTACCTAATTTAATGACATTTCACCAATTCATAAAATCCCAAGTTTTCTTTCCCTCTTCTTTTTCAGCCAAAAAAGACTATCCCTCCATCCTCCCCCGTGCGACTCTTACCCTGTCTTCTCCTTTTCTTCCGACCACCTACCTCCCACCTTCCTTCGAATCGGAGATCGGAGTCGATGGCGGACGCCTCCGCCTTGCACCACCTGTGCGACCTCCAATGGCGGTCGTGTTCATGTGTGTCGAGTGCTCCAAGAAGCTCGGCGGCCACAGCTCCATATCAGCTTCTTTTGGTTAGTCGATCACCATGGATGCCTGGTCCGAGGCCTAGCTCAAGAAGATGGAGGCGGGCGGCAACTACCGGCTCAATACAAGTATAGAGATACGAACCGCGGCAGGCGTACGATCCGTAGATCAAACCTATGCAACATGCGACTAAATTTCGTCGTTTCCTCGTTCTCTTCTTGACAAATTCACCAGACGACCGACGACGATACCTTGAAATATGCGATCAAACCTATCCAACCTCTTTGCTCCATCCAATTTGTTGTCTTTCCTTGAAATATGCGAAAAATTTGTAACTAACTCGTAGAAATCAAAGGACCCATTTCTCCAAATCTCTGTAGGGCTTTTGATAATTTTGGAAAAAAAAGATTGGGGCATCTCGACAGACCTATATATGCAAGGATTATGGCACCAGCTATCCAGCTATATACATTTTTTTAGGGAAAAGCAACTAGTATTTGATTCAGGAGTGATGAAGAGAATAAAAGTAAGACGAGAGAGTAGACGAACAAATTAGAAAATAAAAACTAAAGACTTATAAATAGAACAAGGTAACACAATATCCACCGGTTATCAAATACTCCCGTGAAATTAGCGGCGGACATTGCAACGGAGATTCGCCCATCCCTTAGCCCTTAGGTCCCAAAACAACTTGTGTTCCTTTCAAATCATAAATACCAGTTCCAAATGAGGAGTAGACGAACTTTAAGTAAGTGGCTACCGTGTCGTGCATCTCAATGTCCTAAGGTGCCCATGTAAGCGGAACGATCTTTCCCTCTTATCTTTCCCTTAGATAAGAAAGGAATAGCTTCAAACCTTCCAACACGAAAGCACAAAGGTGTAGGTGCTGAATGAATGATGCTAATCAGAGCTAATATATTCCTTATAAGCAGTCTATTCCGAACCTGAAGCCATCCAAACAAAACAAGGGGTATCTTAGGTGGAAGTTTAGGTGCCATAGGTAGGTGTAGAATTTGTCTTTTATTCCTATGAATGTTAGAAGTATATATAAGGTTCGAGTTGAGAAGTTATGGCTCGTCGTCAATTTTCATTCCAGGTGGTCCTCCCTAGAGGCTTGTTGTATGTCAGATAAATCGTGTGCCAAATATAACATGCTACGTTCATCCACAAAGCTAGTGAGGTTGAGATTCCAGCCAATAAAGATACCGTCATTGTTAGTCAATCTCGCTATATAGTGTTATGCGACCTGAAAAAGCAACGGGTGCTTTTTGCAGTGCTGCAACTATTCTTCCAAGGCTCCTTCTGGAGCATGAATTTGCCTCCATTTCCCACTATATAGCTGTCCATCTATGTTATTAAATTTGTTGATGCTTGTTGCATACTGGAAAAAAAATCACTGATAATTAGGTTCAGGGCTTATGAAGTGCCTAGAATCTTAACCGTTGTTATTGCAATTGCACTCTCAGTGCATTTTACTTAGGAGTTGAAAGGATATGCATTTATTTCTCTCTAGACCCTTTGTTGCTCTCCTATGTAACAAACAAAGAATCCTCTCCGTAGTTTTACATTTGCAACTATTTTGCCAACTAGTACTAAATAACATTGATATTTTCTTGTGAATTTTTCCTCCTCTTTTATCCTTCATTTTGATTCTTGCATTGAGAAAGCTTTGTTACTTTTTTCAACAGCTGGGTCTCAGTTTTGAGAAGTTGGAATCACCATTTTCAAGTTTTCATGATATGCATTACTCGTAGGCCGTGGCAAGTATGTGCTGACTAAGATAATATGTCTGGACAACCTGGTTATGTTCGAGAAGAAAGCTCCTGTTCCAGCAGAAGTAGCAACATTTTGGAGATTGAGGATGACTTAATAATAGGTAGCATTCTGGCTGAAGCACATCATAACAGTGCAATTGCCAGGTTTGTGATACAAACCATGTGACTAACAAATCATGCAAGGAAATGACTGACCAAGAGTTCCTATTAACTTGTAGTAGCAGTAGATCTTTCCTGTGTAAATGACATTTTTGTACTATTTCTCCCACCATTATCTTGAGTATCTGATTTAGTCCGTTGTCAGTGGTCACTTTTATCAAGATTAAGCATCGATGTGAAAAGGAGGATGACATCATCATACTTCTATACCTGTTGGTCATCACACTAACTTTTTGTTGTTGATAACTATATACTGCACTAATCAGTCTGAGCTTCAGACTGGTGATGATCACTCCACTTCCAGCAAAAACATATTTCATGTTCAAAAGCAGAATATCTTCGTTGAAAATTTGAAATTGTTAAACTAACTTCGTTTGGAAACACCAAACACCAATTCTTCTATTTTCTATCTGAAGGGTTATATATTGTACTGGTTCCTTTACCTTATCCGCTTAAAAATTTCAAGAAGAATTACGAAAGTTATGTACCCATGGATAACAAGAAATACCTGAAAATCATGAAAAGGTATGCCTCTGTAGTCTTGTCTTCCTCTGTGCTCTAGTTGCATAGAATTTCATAGTTGTTTCTATTTTAATTATTCTTTCTGGAAAATGTTATTATGGCTTTAGGTTTGGAGAATGGGGAGATCAATTAACCCTCCAAGCAGCTGCGGACAGAGTAATCTTGAAATAAAATTCATTTTCCGAATAATATACAAAATGGTTACTAGCTTACCTACTATCATTATCTTTAAACTTTAATAATAAGTTGCTATGAAGTATGTAATGTTAAATCAGATAACATTGCAGACTAAACTGTATTACATGGAAATACTAAACTGTATTATGCTTATACGACCGCCTCAATGCAAGTATAGTGCAAGGCAAGCATCAAGGCAAGTATCATTTGTTTTCAGTTCTTTGTTCAGTTCTTTTGTGTTTTCAGTTCAGTTCTACGGTGGTTCTTTACTTGGTTTTTGTGCTATTGGTGAATTATACCTACTTTAATTATGAGGCCTCGACTACTTTGTTGCCTCTAGTTAGAAACAAGTGTCTTTTGGTGTTGCCTCACTTTTAGAGATCAAACCTACTGGCCTTTCCATATATGTGCATATATAGAAACCGGAGTTGGCAAAAACTTCTTACTATTAATGTATGGAGTTATGTGAACTTTTGTGTTTATGGAGTTGGCGAAAACTTCTTACTATTAATGTATGAATATAATGATTTGTATTCGTTTAGATTAGTCAAATAATTAGGAACAAACATGTACCATTATTTTATTTCAAATTCAAGTGAAATAATTTCTGAGTGTATTTGCTTCTTTCTTAGAATTGTTGAGAGACCTTGGTACAATGCATGAAAAATGAGTGAGAACTCATGAAAGGTAAGATTTGTGCTTAATTTAATGTCTTATTTACTTGTTGCATTTTATTAAGTTTTTAGACAAGGAGCAAACCTAGTGGATTAAGTGTTGCTGAATTAGAACATATCTAAATTATCTCATGAATTCAATGTTATACTCCTAAGTCAGTTACTTGTAGAAAAAGCTCCTAAGTCAATTTCATCATATGCTTGGATTATCACATCATGTGAATGCAGTATATACAATAAGTTTGATATAGTAAATGTTTTATTTTCACTAAATTAGTGAGTACCATTTCTAACTTAGTTTGATATATCATTTCTAACTTACTTTGATATACCATTTCTAACTTAGTTTGATATAGCTAATATAAATTAGTGAGTACCATTTATAAATTAGTTTGATTCTTTGATGTAATGGTTTTGACTTGTGTTCATACTTCTCTTCTTTTGCAGGAGAAAAAGAAGAAATGAGACGGACCTAGCGGACCTACTGTAACTTCTTTTTATTGGGACAATGTTGTGTGGGTTTTTTTGGCGTACAGACTATTTTTTGTGTTGGCTTAAGGGTTTCTCTTAAGCCTCGATCTTTATTTTGATAATAACAAACAAGTATTTAATCCATATGTGATGTTTTGAGTTCAGGTTGAGGTTGCCAAAAGCATGCCAAGTTCGTTCAAACGAATAGGAAGAAAAGACCGTCAAAGAAACGGAAAAAGAAAACGTCAAAGAAAGGCTCGGGCATAAATCAAATAGATATCTTGTAATATACCCTTAGGATAATTTTATCCCAAGTCAAAATGTAAAGTTATCCAAGTTGAAACTTGGTAACTAGACTTATAAAAAAGGTATGTAACAAAATCAAGTAGAAGTCAGCCTCAGCCTGAGTTCGGTCGACCGAACAAGGCAGTATCGTTGGCAGCAGCCAATTTGGTCGACTGAATGATGGAAAAAAGTGGCAGTAGCCACAGAAGGCTGCGTCGGTCGACCGACCTAAGCCAAAAATTGGCAGAATGCACATCGGTCGACCGATCGGTCGAGCGGATTGGAGATCACGAGTCGCATGACCCTGGCTCCACTATTTCGATCGACCGACTAGTCGACCGAATGTGGGATTGATAGAGTTGCGACAGTCGGTCGACCGAACACTCACATAAAGCCAGCGGTCGATCAGTCGGTCGACCAACGATCGACCGACAAGCGACCTAACGACGTCAACGGCTATTTTTTTGCCCGTTGAACGTTCCATTCGGTGAGGGGTTATAAATACCCCACACCTAACTTCTTTAAACCTTCTTAGAGATTTCATTGAGCATTAAAGAAGTGATTTGTGCCTTCATAAAGAATTGATTTGTTGCGCGCCCTTTTCCTCCGTCGACAACATTCTTCGAGCGCCTGCTTCCCTGCTTCCCTCAACTCTGCTGCAACTGAAAGAGTCATCTTCCTACAAGTTGGAGACCTGAAGGCTTGGGAAATGATCTTTGGTTCATCTTTAAATTCTTAAGCTCTTTCCATTGTATTTGAAGTTTATTTGAAACTTGTTTTCCATGCTAGGTGTGCTAGGGAAAGACTTAGGGAAAACTTTGTAGAATTATGTTTTGCCTAAGTGAATAGGATTGAGGGGTTCTCAGAGTGGTGAGAAGAGTATCCTCAGTGTATTCAAAGGGAAACATAATCTCTATAAAGTAGTGGTTAGAAATCCTTGGTGAGGAACCAAGGTAGTGGAGTAGGCAGTTGGCCGAACCACTATAATTAATCTTGTCTGCATTGCTTTCTTGATTGCCTATCATTGTTATTAATAGTTGATCACATCTATTGTCAAGAAACACTTGCACCTAAGTGAAGTTAAAATTGAGTAAAAAAGAAAAATTATATAATAAGGGGATAGATACTATTCAACCCCCCCCCCCCCCCCTCTAGTGTCGAATTTCCTACAACATTTGGTGTCAGAGCAAGGTCGTAGGTCAAGATTTAACCATCTTCCCTACAAGTTAAGATGTCTAGTGAAATTCAATTAGCTCAAGGGTCTTCTACTCATACTCCACCACTATTCGATGGAAACAACTATGCCTACTGGAAGATCCGCATTAATGGCTTCCTACAATCTCTAGGCATGGATGTATGGAGGATGATTTTAGTAGAGTATAAGCAACCCGATAAGGATATGGATAAATGGGACGTCTACTAGAAATTGAGTCTTCAGCAATGGCTATCAGCAACGGCCGCTCAAGCCGTTGCTATTTGCAACGACATTCTTACGGCCGCTCAAGCCGTTGCAGATATGTTGTATCTGCAACGGCTTTCTAACGGACACGCGAGCTGTTGCTGATGATTTTAATTATTTTTTTATTTTTTTATATAATTAAAAAAAAAGCAGATTTATTATTTTTTTATTTTTCTATATATGTTAATTAATTATTTAGATTAATTGTTTAATTTGTTAGATTAATTATTAGGGTTTAGATTAATTTCGGAATTATCCACTTCGGCAATGTGCCGGAATCGTCCACTTCGGACGCGCGCCGGAATCGTCCACTTCGGACTCTTGCCGAAATCGTCGAATTTGGACTCATGTCGGAATTGTCCAATATGGACTCGAACTGTCTCGAAATATTTAGAAAATAATCATCCATCCGACGAGTTGATATGTTTCACGTACGCATCGACGAGTCGGATATGATTTAGCAAAACCTTAGATCTGTTTGGGGATTCTATGTTCGTGTAAAAGAAGTAGATGATCTTTTATACGATGTACAATTCTTGAATTGTCCCTGATTGGATAATTTGGGAATATAGTTATTTGTACTGCACTTACGTTTTTATTTTAACTATTAACTAATTATTCTAAATTTCAGCAACATCTCTCTTGTTCTCCGATACGCGCCCAGATGATATGCGTATTCGGAGAACTGTAGGGAGATGCTGCCGAAATTTAGAATGAAGTTAGCGGTTAAAATAAGTACTTAGTGCAATATAAATAACATAAATCCCGAATGGAATAGGACAATCTCACCTAAAGAGATTAACCAAAGAAATTGTCATTGATTGACAGAATCATGTCGGCTGATCGAAGTTGGATGTACCGACGTCTTGATCGTGGAGCTTTAACGAATGAGTTTCGATTAGGCGTAACGTACTTCCTAAATTTCGCCTATTCGAATCGGAATTTCGTTAGCATCGGTGATCAAATCCGATGTCTGTGCCGCATTTGTTCGAATGGACGATTTTTGGATCGGGAGACTGTCACTCTGCATCTATATAGCAAAGGATTTCCACCAAGATATTTTCTATGGACTTGTCACGGGGAGTCACGCGAAGTCGGGACGTCAAGCAATCCTGTCGTTCAGACATATGGTGAATCTTCCTCTGCTGGTGCTTCTTCATCCAGTCAATCTAATCCCTATAGAAATATGATACTTGATAGTCTTGGGGCTTAATTCCACCTGAATGATAATGTTGATCGGCCAGTTCTTCAGACATCAGTCCCACCAGATACAACAGCGGTTGATATCACAGAAGTACAAACTGCGGTAGAGATTGAATTACCGAATAAAGAAGCTGCAGAATTTTACGATATGTTGAAAGCTACCGATGAACCTTTGTATGAGAATTGTCCTAAATACACTAGGTTTTCAGCAATGACACAGCTCCTAAACATCAAGGCCGATTGTAATATCAGCGGAGTTGTGTATGATCGGATTGCAGGATTGATTAATGGAATGCTGCCTACTGATAACAAGTTTAAGCCTACTTTTTATAAAACTAAAAAGCTGATGAGAAAATTGGGGCTTGGGTACGAAAAAATACACACATGCCAAAATAACTTCATTTTATATTATAAAGAAAATGTGTAGTTGGATAAATGCCCTGTATGTCAACATCCTCGTTACAAGGAGAAGAAATCGGTCCGACAGAAAAATATCCCGTTTAAGGTGCTTCGGTATTTTCCACTAACACCGAGGCTTCAAAGATTATTCATGTCGGAAAAGATAGCCCCCCTACATGAGTTGGCATGCAAGAAGTCGTGATGATACAGTAATGACTCATCCATCTGACAGTGAAGCATGGTAACATTTGGATACATGTTATCCTTCATTTGCTAGGGATACTAGAAATATCAGATTGGGATTGTGCACAGATGGTTTTAATCTGTTTGGATATTCTGCAACTCCTTATTCAGTTTGGCCAGTGCTGCTGACAGTTTATAATTTACCACCGTCAATGTGTATGAAAAATGAATTTATTTATCTTTCGATGATTATTCCGGGTCCTAAGGGTCCCCGAAAAGAAATTGACATATTTCTCAGACCCTTGATAGATGAATTGAAAACATTATGGACTGAGGGAGCTGTCACTTATGATTGTCATCGGAAGCAAAACTTCAATTTAAAGGCCGCGGTCTTGTGGACAATCAATGATTTCCCGGCGTACGGCATGTTGTCTGGTTGGAGCACTCACGGCCGACTCTCTTGTCTGTATTGTATGGAACACTCTAAATCAATCAGTCTTCAGAACGGACAAAAAATCTCATTCTTTGATTGTCATCGTCGATTCCTACCGGTTAATCATCAGTATCGAAGGAATCGTAATAAATTTACTAAGGGCAGAGTCGAAAGAGATGGGCCACCACCGATGTTGTTTGGTGAACAAATGTTAGCACGTGTTTGAGCACTACCAGATATAGTATTTGGTCGCACAATGAAAGAGTGTCAGGTTTTGGCCAACACATAATTGGGTGAAAAAAAGTATCTTTTGGGAATTGCCCTATTGGAGTTCATTATTGATTCGACATAATTTAGATGTCATGCACATTGAAAAAAATGTGTTTGATAATATTTTCAACACTTTGATGGATATTTCCGGAAAAACTAAAGACAATGTCAAAGCCCGACATGATATGAAAATACTTTGTAAAAGACCAGAGTTGGAGTTACAAGAGGTCAACGGACGATATCTGAAACCGAAGACCCTATATGTGTTAAATAAACAACAGATCAAAGATGTTTGTCAATGGGTAAAAGAACTCAGATTACCCGTTGGATATGCTTCAAACTTATCTCGATGTGTGAACGTCGATGATTGCAAAATATCAGGGATGAAGAGCCATGATTGTCATGTATTCATGCAGAGATTACTTCCGATCGCATTTCGAGATCTTCTACCTGATAATATTTGAGGTCCGTTGACTGAATTAAGTATGTTTTTTAGAAACATCTGTGCAAATGTCCTTCGAGTCGAAGATATGTCAACACTTGAAAATAATATTGTTGAAATCATATGCAAGCTGGAGCAGTTTTTCCCTCCTGCATTTTTTGACGCGGTGGAGCATCTACCGATACACTTGGCATACAAGGCACGAGTTGGTGGCCCCGTTCAATATCGGTGGATGTACTTATTTGAAAGATACATGAATCGTCTGAAGAAAAAAGTAAAGAACACCGCAGCTGTTGAAGGATCAATATCTGAATCGTATATCATCCAAGAAATTTCAACTTTCTGCTCATTTTACTTTGAATCGACAGTACAGACAAGATTTGATCGTCTTCCACGTAACGACGACGGGGGTGTTCAACATTCAGATGGACATTTAAATATATTTTGTCACTCTGGTCGTGCTTTTGGTTCTCGTCCATCTCGACACTTAAGCGATGAAGAGTATCATTTGGCACACTTGTATGTATTACTCAATTGTCCAGAGATTGAACAATTCATTGAAATATTTGACATTGAGATGGTGCAAAAATACTCTATTCACAACGATCAAGAATTGGAGAGATTACGGAATCGTGATTTCCCTACTTGGATTCAGACTTACAGCAAAGATCACAGAGCTGAAATAGATGAAAAAATATTTGAGTTTGTTAGTGGACCGTCGCGACTTGTGTCGTGCTATAGCGGATATTTTGTTAATGGGTATAAATTTCACACGGTTGAATATAAGCATTTACAAAGAAGACGATGAATGCTGGGGTCTGTGTGAAAGGGACAACCTATGTTGAATGTGATATGGATTTTTATGGACTAGTGGAAGAAGTGATAGAGTTGCACTACTTCGACTTGAAATCAGTTATTCTATTTAGATGTCATTGGTTCGATACAATAGAAAGGGGCATGAAAGTTCATCCAAAATACAAACTTGTTGAGGTTAATTACAAATCTAAATTGGCAGCAAATGAGCCTTTTAAATTGGCATCACAAACCGAACAAGTATATTACGCGAAGTATCCGGCTCGAAATAAAGATAGAGCAGATTGGCGTGTAGTCTGTAAGACAAAAGGTAGAGGAAAAATTGATCCGATAGTAGGAGAAAATGAGCTGATACCTGATATGACACATGGTTTCTATCAAGAAGATGATCCTCCTACTGTAGATCGTATTATTCCAATACTCGAGGATGCAGACACAACGTCAATTCAATTAGAAGTTGAATATGCTGATGATGACGATCATGAAATTGAAGAAGCTGGAGATGAAGAAGATGAAGAAGAGGAAGAAGAGGAAGAATTCGAAGACTATTATTCAGATGATGAGGAATAATTGTAAAGTATATATTTTATTAAATATATCTCTACTATTTATACAATAAAATGATTATATGTTTATTCGACAGATATGTCTGGTCGTGGTTATCGTCGTAGGAGAGCTTCGGAGTCTCCGATCGGTGAGACTCCTACACTTACTCATGCTGCTGATCCTCCTGTTACTGATCCTCATGCCGATGATACTGCCGAGGCTAGTACATCCAGACGCAGGCGGCCACGTGGGCCAAACAGGTGGCAGCCTCCACCAGCCACAGAGTCACGTAGATTGATTAGCGTGATTGGGGAGCGGTAATATATCATGAATTATGAATCATTACAAATTCATTATATCATAATATAATATTAAAATTTATTTTTCTTGTGCAGGTTCGAGCAAGAAGAAGTGTCGAGGAGCATTTCTTCTACTATTCGACGATACATGCACGGGGTATGGCCTACGTGGTCTCACGTGCCTAGCGAGCACGTCGACATGTTATGGCGCGAGTTTGAGGCACGTATTATTATTTTTTTTACATGCATGATGATTAATATTGGTACTGATATTATTATTTTGCAGGCTAGCTATACATGGGCCGAGGACCAAAGGCCCTTCATTTACACTGCCTGGGAGGCTATTTCCCGAGCAAGGTACAACGGGCAGCTGGGGCAGGCTCGGTCCCAGGCGATGGCCCGAGATGGGACCACTAACATCGCGGAGACTCGGGGATACGGCCCCGATTGGATTACTCCGGATATATGGGACTAGCTCGTGGGAATATGGTCGACGGATCGATGGCAGGAGGTTTCTCGGAATGCGGCTAGAAATCGCATGTCGGGGGGAGCAGCGCGTCACACCGGCGGCTCTGTTGCATTTGTAGTGCACGCGAACCGTATGGTAAGTATATCTTTTAATTATATATTTTATTTGTTACTATGTGTACTAATTAATGTATTTGTTTTGTAAATGTAGACGACGGTGTCGGATGACGGAACTGTCCAGCGACCCTCCCCGATGGCGGTGTTTGAGCGGACTCACCGTCGAGCACATGGGATGGGGGAGTACATCGACAACCGCGCTGCATACATTATGGTAACTATATATTTGTTTAAATTATTCATTATATATTTATAATTTAAGTTTTATGATAAATATTAAACAAAAAATCAAACTCGAGTAGGAGACCTACAGCCAGACGGCGGTGCAGCGCGGGGGTACCCCCGAGGACTTTGACGCAGCAACGTGGGTCGAGGCCGCAGGTGGCTGGGACCATGGCCGCGTATATGGCTTCGCAGATAGTGGTCATGCGCGAGCCGTACTAGGGCCACTTGGGGCACCGACCCCTCCGGTCGCTGGTGAGCGGCCGTCCACCTCTAGATCCAGTTATGATCATAGTAGCAGAATAAGGACTCTAGAGGATACGGTCGCGCGTCAGACTGAGATAATGGAGCGCTAGAGTCAGATGATGGCAGATATACAAGCTATGCTACGCAACATGTCAGGTCATCCCGGAGCAGGCATCTCTTTGGCATCATCTAATCCATCATCCTCGAGTCAGTCCACGCCGGTGTACACTCAAGTACTCCAGACCCCGCCATATGATCCAGACCATCCTCCATCGTTATCGTGAGATTTTTTTTATATTGACTTTGTTACTGAGATATTGGACTTGTTTAATTTATTTTGTTTGGATATTGATACTTCAATTTTGCATTTGAATAGTTTATGGGTGTGTGAGTGTATGGGTGTGTGAGTTATGTATCAGATAATGTATCAATGTATCAATGGAAATTTTAAATTTTAAATTTTTTCGTTACCAGGTTCACATCATCAGCAACGGCTTTCCCACGGCCGTCCGTGGGAAAGCCGTTCTAAAAGTGTATCGAAAGCCGTTGCTGATGACCTACAGCAACGGCTTAGCGACGGGATTTTACTAACGGCGTTGCTACGGACTCAGCGGCCATTGCTATTAATGTTATCCGCAACGGCTCCGGATCCGTGGCAAAATCGTTGCTGATAATATTTTTAGCAACGGCCCGAGCGGCCGTTGCTCATCCGTTGCTAAGTTATCAGCAACGCGATTTTCTACCACGGCTCCATTGCAACGGCTCCGGCCATTGCTGATGCCCATTTTTCTAGTAGTAATTGCACCAAGAAGAGATTAGACTCTTCAATGCAAATACAAAGGCCGTCAATGCATTATATTGCGGCCTATCAATTAATGAATTCAATACGATTTCTACCTATAAGTCCGCATATGAATTGTGGAAGGTCCTAGAGACCACACATGAAGGGACTTCACAAATAAAGGAATCCAAAATAAATCTACTCATGCATGACTATGAAATGTTTAAGATGTTATCACATGAATCCATTGATGTCATGCATGCTAGATTTCAAAATATTACAAATGGCTTAGCTAATCTTGGCAGAGAAATAAGGGAAGAGGAGAAGGTAAAGAAGCTCCTCCGTTCCCTTCCAAAATCTTGGGAGCCCAAGGTCACAACAATCATGGAAGCTAAGAACTTGAGTACCTTGAAGATTACCGAGCTCATTGGGTCTCTCATAACACATAAGACCCACATGAAGCAATACCAAGAGGAAGATGCCCCCAAAGGCAAGTCCATCGCCTAAAAAGCATCACATCGAGCAGAAGAGTCGTCATCATCCGAGGAAGAGACGGATGATCTTGAAGAAATGGCGATGCTAGCAAGAATATTCACGAGTTTCATGAGGGGAGGCATGAGGAAGGGAAGAGGAGGCTACACATGCTACAATTGCAACAAGATCGGCCATCTAAGGAGATATTGCCCACTTCTCAAGATGGCCTCCACCTCCAACCCTCACAAAAAGGAAAAATAAAAGAAGAAGAAGACAATGATGGCCACGTGGGATGAAAGCGAGGCCTCATCGAGTGAAGAAGAAGCAAAGAGTGAAAAAGCAAATATTTTCTTGATGGCAAATGATGATGAGGTAAGGTTTACTTTCAGTGAAGTTTCTTTTACTCAAGAAGAACTAGAAAGTGAATTTGAATAAATGCATGATCAATTTAATGTCATTAGGAGAATATTTAGAGACTTTAAAAAGGACAATAAATCCTTAGAGATTGAGAATGATAGTTTATTACTTTCATGCAATGCCTTAAGAAAAAAAGTAGACACCCTTAAGGAAGAAACATGCACCCTAGAGAAAGCTAAGAAGGACTTAGAAATTGACAACCAAAAATTAGAAAATGAAAATAAGTATTTAAGTGATCAAGTAGAGCATTTGAATAATAGCATGCTAACATTCAAAAAGGAACTTTGCATGCTTAATGAAAAGATGACAATCATACAAAATGCCATGCCTAAGGTTGTCTATAAAAAGAAATCATCACACTCCCATGCTCACACACAAACTAGAAGAAAATTTAATGAAAATTGCTTTTCGTGTGGCATATTTGGCCATACGGCCAAGGAGTGTGCTTTGATGAGGAACCCACATGCAAGATTTACATGGGTTCCCAAAATGACTAACACTCAATGACCTAAGAAAATTTGGGTTCCTAAGATGGTTTCTTCTTCTTTTGTAGATGGAGAAGCATCCTCAAGCAAATAGAAGCACTTGGATATTGGATAGCGGTTGCTCAAAGCACATGACCGGTGACATCAACTTATTTGCAACCCTATCAAGAAAAGATGGTGGACATGTCACATTTGGAGACAATGACAAAGGTAAGATTGTTGGCATTGGTGACATACTCCCTTACCCATGCCTTAAGAATGTTTTATTAGTTGATGGGTTAAAGCATAACTTGATTAGCATATCACAATTATGGACAATGGATACATGATTATTTTTTAAGCATCAAAATGCATCATTAGAAGTGCACATTCAAATGATATCATGTTCATTGGAAATAGGCAAGAAAATGTCTACACTTTAGAATTAAATGTCTTGCCAAATCCCCATGGTAGATGCTTAGTTGTCATAGAGAATGACTCTTGGTTGTGGCATAGAAGGCTAGGACATGCTAGCATGAGCCTCATCCAAGAAATATCAAGGAAAGAATTAGTTAAAGGCTTACCCAAGATAAAATTTTAAAAAGACAAACTTTGTGATGCATGTCAACTTAGTAAGCAAGTCAAATCTTCATTTCATAGTATTAATCAAGTTAGTACATCTAGAATTCTTGAGCTTGTGCACATGGATCTATTTGGTCCACGTAATGTAGCTAGTCTAGGCGGAAAGCTATATTGTTATGTATTAGTTGATGATTTTTCTAGATCTACATGGGTTTTCTTTTTAGCTAATAAAAATGAAACTTTTGAGTTTTTCAAAAGATTTTCAAAGAAAGTTACAAATGAAAAAGGAGTTTCAGTTCTAAAAATTAGAAGTGATTATGGAAGGGAGTTTAAAAATGAAAAAAAAAATCGAGTTTTGTGATGATTTGGGTATTGAACATACCTTTTCTTCCCCTAGGATCCCTCAACAAAATGGAGTGGTTGAGAGGAAGAATAGAATCTTACAAGAGATGGCTAGGACCATGTTATGTAAAAATAATTTGCCTAAGTATTTTTGGGCCGAAGCCATAAATACCTCTTGCTATGTTCTTAACCGAGTTTTATTAAGATCCAAAATCAAGAAAACATCTTTTGAACTTTGGAATGGTAAAATCCCAAATATGGGATATTTTCATATTTTTGGATGCAAATGTTTCATATTGAATACTAAGGAGAATTTAGGAAAATTTGATTCTAAATCCGATGAAAGGATTTTCCTAGGTTACTCCATGAATTCTAAAGCATATAGAGTTTACAATCGTAGAACCATGATTGTTGAATAATCTATACATGTTATGTTCAATGAAACTAATGATTCTTCTAGAAATGTGAAAATTGTAAATGTAGGTGAAGAACTTGATGATCTCACACTTCATGACAAAGAGGTGGAGGATGAAGATAACGAGAAAACCCAACATGAAGAACCACCATCCTCGAATCTACCTCAAGTTGAAGATGAAGAAGAAGAAGCTCTACCACCTCTCCCTAAAGGATATCGGTTGGTAAAGGATCATCCAATGAACCAAGTCATTGGAGAACCTTCAACGGGAGTGGTTACACGTTCTAAACTCAAGAATGTTTGTCAATATGTACCTTTTGTATCTCAAGTAGAGCCTAAGAACATTAAGCAATAGAAGATGAGTTTTGGGTACTAGCTATGCAAGAAGAACTCAACCAATTTGCTAGAAATAATGTGTGGGACTTAGTGCCTAGACCTAGTGAACAAACTATAATTGGAACTAAATGGGTATTTAGAAATAAGCTAGATGAAGAAGAATTAGTTATTAGAAACAAAGCTAGGTTAGTGGCACAAGGGTACAATCAACAAGAAGGGATAGATTATAATGAAACGTATGCTCCCATAGCTAGATTAGAAGCAATTAGAATGCTTTTGGCATATGCTAGATTTAAGGGTTTTAAACATTTTCAAATGGATGTAAAAAGTACATTTTTAAATGGTTTCATTAATGAAGAAGTCTATATTGAACAACCCCCCGGATTTGAAAGTTTTGAGTTTCGAAACCATGTTTTCAAACTTAAAAATGCATTATATGGTTTAAAACAAGCCCATAGGGCTTGATATGAAAGACTTTCAATCTTTTTAATTGAACAAGGTTTTAATGTTAGAAAAGCTGATGTTTCACTTTTCATTAAGCATCATGAAAATGATATGTTATTAGTTCAAATTTATGTTGATGACATAATTTTTGGTGCTACTAATGAAATGCTTTGTAAGTGGTTTGCTAAATGTATGCAAGATAAGTTTGAGATGAGCATGATGGGAGAGTTCTCCTTCATGCTTGGTCTCCAAATCAAGCAAACCAACAAAGGAATCTTCATCAATCAAGCCAAGTACACAAAGGAGCTCATCAAAAGGTTTGGGATGAATGAAGCCAAGATAACTTCTACACCTATGAGCGCATCCATCAAGCTTGACAAAGATGAAGAGGACATTAAAGTTGATGAAAAATGATATCGAGGTATGATTAGTAGCCTTCTTTACTTAACCGCAAGTAGACCCAATATCATGTTTAGTGTATGTGTATGTGCTAGGTTTCAATCTTGTTCTAAAATATCTCATTTAAGTGTGGTAAAACGCATATTGAGATATTTAAATGGCATAGTTGACTTAGGACTATGGTATCCATGTCATACATCATTTGATTTAATCGGTTTTTCGGATGCAGATTTTGCCAAGTGTAAAGTAGATAGAAAAAGCACTAGTGGGTGTTGTCAATTCTTAGGAGCGAGTTTTGTTTCTTGGTTCTCAAAGAAACAAAACTCAATTACACTTTCAATTACCAAAGTGGAATACATCGCTGCGGCTAGTTATTGTGCACAAGTCCTTTGGATGAAACAAACCCTTTTAGACTATGGACTTGAGTATTCTTGCATACCTATTCATTGTGATAACACTAGTGTAATAAACTTAACAAAGAACCCTATTTTACACTCTAGAACCAAGCATATTGACTTAAGGCATCATTTTCTTAGGGATAATGTGACTAAGGGAAATATATCGGTAGAATTTGTATCCACCGATAAACAACTTGTCGATATATTTACAAAACCCTTGGTTGAAGAAAGCTTTACAAATTTAAGGATGCAATTAGGAATTTGTGTTTTTCCTAGTAATTAAAATGTTTTTCTTCAAAATGTATATGTGTTTCAAAACTTGCATTATAGAAAGTATCATCACACTTATGTATTGCTCTGTAGTGGGGCTTTGTGACTTATTGATGTTTGCCTTCTACAGGCTTACATTAATAGGAATGACTATAGTGATATATGATACTTGGTTTTATGGCTTTCTTGGTTTTTATGATGAAACTCATTAATTGTACCTTAATTCTTACCCTTTTTGATTGATGTCAAAATGGGGAGAGAAAGTAAGGTCACACTTGGTTTTTAACGATGCATATAGTTAGGGTGAGTTATATAGTTAGGGGGAGTTACAAAAGTTATAAGTATTTGAATGAATGATATGCACAATGATAGGGGGAGCATAGATTGAGTTATAAGTATTTGAATGAATGATAGGTTGAGTTATAAGTAGTTGAATACAATGACTTGCATGCCCTTAATTCATGTATGCCTTAACTCAAGCTCACAAAAAAAAAAATGCATATGTTTCTTAAAATTCCATATTATGTTTGTCATCATCAAAAAGAGGGAGATTGTTGGCTTAAGGGTTTCTCTTAAGCCTCGATCTTATTTTGATGATAACAAACAAGTATTTAATCCATATGTGAAGTTTTGAGTTCAGGTTGAGGTTGCCAAAAGCATGCCAAGTTCGTTCAAACGAATAGGAAGAAAAGACCGTCAAAGAAACGGAAGAAGAAAACATCAAAGAAAGGCTCAGGCATAAATCAAATAGATATCTTGTAATATACCCCTAGGATAATTTTACCCCAAGCCAAAATATAAAGTTATCCAAGTTGAAACTTGGTAACTAGACTCATAAAAAGGCATGTAACAAAATAAAGTAGAAGTCAGCCTTAGCCTGAGTTCGGTCGACCGAACAAGACAGTATCATTGGCAGCAGCCAATTTGGTCAACTGAATGATGCGAAAAAATGGCAGTAGCCGCAGAAGCCTGCGTCGATCGATCGACCAAAGCCAAAAATTGGCAGAATGCTCATCGGTCGACCGGATTAGAGATCATAAGTCGCGCGACCCTGGCTTCACTGATTTGGTCGACCGACTGGTCGACCGAATGTGGGATCGACAGAGTTGTGACCGTCGATCGACCTGTCGATTGATCGAACACTCACATAAAGCCAGCGGCCGCATTGGCGGTCGATCAGTCAGTCGACCGACAATCGATCGGCAAGCGACCGAACGGCGTCAACGGCTATTTTTTTGCCCGTTGAATGTTCCGTTCGGGTGAGGGGTTATAAATACCCCACACCTTACTTCTTTAAACCTTCTTAGAGATTTCATTGAGCATTAAAGAAGTGATTTGTGCCTTCATAAAGAATTGATTTTCTGCGCGCCCTTTTCCTCAGTCGACAACATTCTTCGAGCGTCTGCTTCCCTACTTCCCTCAACTCTGCTGCAACTCAAAGAGTCATCTTCCTGCAAGTTAGAGGCCTGAAGGCTTGGGAAAGGAGCTTTGGTTCATCTTTAAATTCTTAAGCTCTTTCCATTGTATTTGGAGTTTATTTGAAACTTGTTTTCCATCTGTAATAGCTGCTAGGTGTGCTAGGGAAACACTTAGAGAAAACTTTGTAGAATTATGTTTTGCCTAGGTGAATAGGATTGAGGGGTTCTCAGAGTGGTGAGAAGAGTTTCCTCAGTGTATTCAAAGGGAAACATAATCTCTATAAAGTAGTGGTTAGAAATCATCACTACAAGAAAACAATCTTTCACCAACAAATTAATTTTGTTGGTATTACCAATAAAATTATCAACTCATTTGTAGGTAATTACCAACAAATATATCTTTATCCGTTGGTAATAACAACGGACAATTGTAATATCCGTTGGTAATACCTAGCATAGTATCACCAACGGATTTTACCAATAAAAATCCGTTGGTATTAGTATTACCAACGGATTCTTGACTATTACCAACGGATTTTTGACTATTACCAACAAATTTAATCCGTTGCTGATACCCTATTTTTTGTAGTGGGCCTTGGTGAGGAGCCAAGGTAGTGGAGTAGGCAGTTGGCCGAACCACTATAATTAATCTTGTCTGCATTGCTTTCTTAATTGCCTACCATTGTTATTAATAGTTGATCACATCTATTGTCAAGAAACACTTGCACCTAAGTGAAGTTAAAATTGAGTAAAAAAGAAAAATTATATAATAAGGGGATAGACACTATTAAACCCTCCCTTCTAGTGTCGGATTTCCTACAACATTGTGTACCTACTTTAACTTCTTTTTAATGGATATTAGATACCTTAGACTATTTCGTGTTTGTGGGCAATGTTGTTTTTGATGTATTTGTTGGCTTCAGGTTCTCAACCTTGGTCTTAATATATCTCGGTTTTGATAATAAAAAACATGGAACTAATGTTTTATTGAGAAATCTTTCAGGTTCCAAGTTAGTTAGCGCACGACGTCCGCGATCGGAAAAATTGGAGAAATCGGAGAAATCGATAAGGACGCTCGTCGGCGCTCAGGATTCTTCGGGAAGTTAGAGTTTAGGTTTAGGGAGTCTAGTTTATGTTGTAAATCCTCATGATGATGCATAAGAACCCAAAAACTAAACCCGAATCCCAAATCATAAAATTCCAGAAATCGTCCTAAAATTCACTAAGCTTAGGGAGCTCCTTAGAGGGCTATATGACCTAGACACTTTCTTGACATAAAAAATGGCGGTAATTGTTCCTTGGGTAGAAACTAGATAACGAGGTATTTTAAAGGATTTTTTGGAAGCCTTTAGCTTACCCATATATGACCTGGGAGATTATAAAATTTCCATTTTTCGAAAATTTATAGTAAACCCCAAAAACTAGATTTTGATTCTTAAGAATTTTGATTTTTTAGATATTTTTATTGAATCCAAATGGGGTGTAATCCTTATATAACATTTATGTTTTAAAGTTATTGACTTAAAGTTAGTAAATTTTTTATAAGTAGACTTAGCGAAAACTGAACCCGAACGAGCAGAAAAACTCAGCCAAACCAAGTAGTTTGCCTAGTTTCAACCGACCGATCAGTCGATCGAATGCTGCCAAAAACTGGCAGTAGGCAAGTCGGTCGACCGAGCGATCGACCGAAGTGTGCCAAAAAGCGGTAGTTCGCTTTCGGTCGATCGACCGAGCGTCGCCAACGGGCAAAAATATGCCAATTGATGAGCCGTTTCTTATGGGGGGTTATAAATACCCATCCCAATCTTTCTTCTAGGCTATTATTGATGCTTCTAAGCCTCAAAGAGCCATTCCTTGCATCTCTATAAGAATTCTTGAGCCATCTTTGCAAAGAGCCCTAGTTTTGATCTCCACTTGTTGATTAAGCCTTGAAGCTTCATAGATTCATCTTCTCAAGGCATCAAGAGGACTAGGGAGTCTCTTTTGGAGCTAAGTACTTGTTGTTTGATTTGTTGCTCTAATTGTTATTGTATTTTGTTGTTTATTTCATTATAATTGAACTTGTGTAAACCTAGAGTGCTAGGTTGATTGAGTTGGTGGTTGCCTTGGTTTTAAGGCTTAATTCCACCGGTGTAAACTTAGTTTACTAGGATTAGTTCTTGTTGTCCTTAGGATTGAGGTGGGAGAGTGCTCTTGGTAGGAAGGCGGAGACTTCTGGGTGAGGAAGTGCCTTCGGTGTGAAAGCGGAGACTCTTCGGTGAAAACGTCCTTGTTGTAAAGGAAATAAGATAATCTAGTAATGCTAGTTTGGAAATCCTAAGCGGGGTGCTTAGGTACTGGAGTAGGCATTGGGGCCGAACCACTATAAATAATTGTGTTAGCATTGTATTCCTGGCATTTCTTATTGCTTATCATTTATATATCTTGCTTCCGCTTACTTCTCAATTCGTGAATTGCCTAAGTAATCTAAGAAACGATTAAAATCGAATTTAGGCTAATTGTTTAGTTAACACACTATTCACCCCCCTCTAGTGTGGCCATTTCACCCAACAGTATTTGGATTAATGTTGAACTTATTTTGGATTATTGATGGTTGGATATGTATGTGGATTGTTGTATACCTGCTAAGTTGTAGGTTTGGTAAAAAAAAAATTTGGCAAAAAATAAAAGTTCAATGAGTAACTATATATAAAGAGTTAGTTTGATTCTTTGATGTAATGATTTTGACTTGTGTTCATACTTCTCTTCTTTTGCAGGATAAAAAGAAGAAATGAGGCGGACCTACTGTAACTTCTTTTTATTGGGGCAGTGTTGTCTGGGTTTTTTTGGCGTACAGACAATTTTGTGTACCTACTTTAACTTCTTTTTAATGGATATTAAATACCTTGGACTATTTCATGTTTGTGGGCAATGTTGTTTTTGATGTATTTGGATTAATGTTGAACTTATTTTGTATTGTTGATGGTTGGATATGTAGGTGGTTGGTTGTATACCTACTAAGTTGTAGGATTTCTTTCTTTTTTTTTGCCAAAAAATAAAAGTTCAATGAGTAACTATATATAAAGTGGACTGGGATAGTCCTAGTACATGATGACATTGAGCTCCGGAGGTCTAATTGAAGTCCAAACATCGGATTGTTTCAGACTACGTGCTCGATTTGCCACCCAATGGGCCACTTTATTACACTCCCGAAAACAAAAAGAAGAAATACAGCTAGTAAAGCCTCGTGCAAGAGACTGAATTTGAGAAGCAATAGGCTTCAGCCGAGGAGGAATTGAACAATGGCCTTGAATAGCTTGGGTCACCCGCTTAGAGTCTGATTTAATGATAACTTCATCAAATTTGCGATGAGTAAATTGGATAGCATAAGGAATAGCATAAGCTTCTGCACAAGCAGGAGAAAACACAGAATCAAGATAATTCATAGCAGAAAAGATGAAAACACCTAAATTATTCCGAACTATAAAGCCAATGCCATATTGCAAATTAGAAAAAGAGCCATCACGGTTCAATTTTATATAGTTGCTCTCAGGGGGAATCCATTTATAAGCATTGAAATTGGAGGGTGAGAGAAAGGTTCCCTCAGGAGCCTGGGTTTTGTTTATCTGAGAGGCAAATGCAGTAATCTTAAGCATGAGGCTAAGAGGGGAATGTCGTCTAACAGAGTGCACCATTTCATTCCTAGCGTACCAAGTAAACCAACTGATAATAACAATCAAAACTTTAATAGAAGCACCCCTAGTCGAATCAAAAGACAGCTTAAGCCAACCTCCATTCAACCAAGAGGAACAGTTATTAAAAGGTAGGTTAGTTCTGGACTAGAGGAGAGTCCAAACAGAGTCAACATAGGCACAAGTGAAGAAGATGTGATTTAATTATAGTCTCAGAAACAGAATCAGAGTGACACAAAGGGCAATTAAATGAACTAAGTAAACCAATATGGCTTAAGTAAGTTCTTGTAGGAAGCCTACAATGTAACATTTTTAAGAGAAAATTAAGAATCTTAGGAGGCAGCTTAAGTTGCCAAAGACTAGACCAAGGAATAGTATCACTAAAAACCTGCAAGTTACAGCTTCTAAGAAAAGAATAGGCACTACTTGTGATAACAGACCCATTAACCTCAATATTACAAACCCAGGCATCATCATAGGGGGAGGGGGGCAACCGAATTAGCTTAATGGAATCCCATAGAGAAGCATGAAAGTAAAGTAATCCACATGCATCATTCCACATATTATTGGAAATCAAACAATCAACATAATAATTAGACATATCCAAATCTACATTGATAAAAGTAGGCTTAAGGCCCAAAGGAAGATCATCACACTAGTAGTCATTTAAAATACTAGTGCTTCATATACAAATCTATATTGATAAAAAGTAGGCTTAAGGCCCAAAGGAAGATCGTCACTAAAATACTAGTGCTTGTACCATAATTAATAATCCTTTTGAAACAAAACCTAGGATGTTTAAAAGCAGAAACAACGAGGTTCCAGGCTCCAGCACAATTATTAGGAACAATAATAGAAGATTGGGAGAGTAAAGGATATTTGCTTTTAACTAGCTTTATCCAAATAGTATCATCATTGTCAAGATAAGAAGTAATTCTCTTTAACTGCAAAGATTTAATTTTATAGTGTAAATCATGAACACCCAGGCCTCCTAAATGCTTGGGAAGAATGATAATTTCCTAATTAGTCAAATGCATGCTTTTACTATTCCTATTGGAAGACCAAATGAATTATCTAATTAAAGAATTAATTTTTTCAACGAAATTCTTAGTCATCCAAGAAACAACATAGTTATGCAAAGGGATAGCATTAAGAACAAAATTAACTAAAACCATGCGACCAGTCTGAGAGATGAACCTATTCTACCAGGTTCTAATTATGCTTTTAACACTATCAAGAACAAAATCATGAGAATGACCAGGAGCTCTCCTAGGGGCAATAACAGCGCCCAAATATTTAAAAGGGAAATGGCCACCAGTTAAATTTTCATAACAAGCAAGAATGCTTTTCATGCATTGCAACCCTTTATCAGAAGCTCTAAAAACTAGAAACACATCATCATCATACATCAAATGAGATAGTTTAAAAGAATCCCTAATTTTAAAATGAATAATTTTCGTCTTAGAGACAGCATTATTGAGTAAGTTGGTTAAAATTTGAGCGACCAAAATATACAAGTAGGGGGACAAGGGATCCCCTTGTCTAACAGATGGATTATTATATTAATGAATGATTAATTGTTAAATTTTGTGTGTTTGTGGCAAATTTATTGATCACAGATTTTCAAAGTTGTAGCAAAGTCATTACATATTGTGGCAATAATCCAAATTTGAAATTGTGTTAGTGGCAACTTCATTTTAACATTTAATGGAGGATCAAATATGTAGTGGAAAAATAAATTATAACAAATTTGATATTTATTGAAAAAATGTAATACGATATTAGCGGCAAATTTTATATATTTTTGCCACGGAAAGGGTTTCAGAAAGAGTAGAATAATAATAAATATTTATTAATACGTGGCAAAAATATTAGCCATAAAAGATATCTGACGCCAGCATGCCCCATTTGCCACAATAGGATGGAGGTAGCACTACTAGAAAAATGGGCATCAGCAACGGCTGATGCCGTTGCTGAGTCGTTGCTGAAGAGCATCAGCAACGGCCGAGCCGTTGCAATGGAGCCGTGGCAGAAAATCGCGTTGCTGATAACTTAGCAACGGATCCGCAACGGCCGCTCGGGCCGTTGCTAACAATATTATCAGCAACGGTTTTGCCACGGACCCGGAGCTGTTGCTGATAACATTAATAGCAACGGTCGCTGAGTCCGTAGCAACGCCGTTAGTAAAATCCCGTCGCTAAGCCGTTGCTATAGGTCATCAGCAATGGCATTCGATACACTTTTAGCAACGGCTTTCCCACGGACGGCCGTGGGAAAGCCGTTGATGATGATGTGAACCTGGTAACGAAAAAATTTAAAATTTCAAATTTTCATTGATACATTGATACATTATCTGATACATAACTCACACACCCACACACTCATACACACATTCATTCACACATCACAAATACACCAAGATATACATCAAAACAATTATATTTATATTGATAATTATCCACGATAGTATAAAAACTATTCAAATGCAAAATTGAAGTATCAATATCCAAATAAAATAAATTAAACAAGTCCAATATCTCAGTAACAAAGTCAATATAAAAAAAATCTCACGATGACGATGGAGGATGATCTGGATCATATGGCGAGGTCTGGAGTGCTTGAGTGTACACCGGCGTGGACTGACTCGAGGACGATGGATTAGATGATGCCGAAGAGATGCCTGCTTCGGGATGACCTGACATGTTGCGTAGCATAGCTTGTATATCCGCCATCATCTGACTCTAGCGCTCCATTATCTCAGTCTGACGCGCGACCGTGTCCTCTAGAGTCCTTATTCTACTACTATGATCATAACTGGATCTAGAGGTGGACGGCCGCTCACCAGCGACCGGAGGGGTCGGTGCCCCAAGTGGCCCTAGTACGGCTCGCGCATGACCACTATCTGCGAAGCCATATACGCGGCCATGGTCCCAGCCACCTGCGGCCTCGACCCACGTTGCTGCGTCAAAGTCCTCGGGGGTACCCCCGCGCTGCACCACCGTCTGGCTGTAGGTCTCCTACTCGAGTTTGATTTTTTGTTTAATATTTATCATAAAACTTAAATTATAAATATATAATGAATAATTTAAACAAATATATAGTTACCATAATGTCTGGCTGTAGGTCTCTTACTCGGTTGTCGATGTACTCCCCCGTCCCATGTGCTCGACGGTGAGTCCGCTCAAACACCGCCATCGGAGAGGATCGCTGGACAGTCCCGTCATCCGACACCGTCGTTTACATTTACAAAACAAATACATTAATTAGTACACATAGTAACAAATAAAATATATAATTAAAAGATATACTTACCATACGGTTCGCGTGCACTACAAATGCAACAGAGCCGCCGGTGTGACGCGCTGCTCCCCCCGACATGCGATTTCTAGCCGCATTCCGCGAAACCTCCTGCCATCGATCCGTCGACCATATTCCCATGAGCTGGTCCCATATATCCGGAGTAATCCAATCGGGGCCGTATCCCCGAGTCTCCGCGATGTTAGTGGTCCCAGCTCGGGCCATTGCCTAGGACCGAGCCTGCCCCAGCTGCCCGTTGTACCTTGCCCGAGAAATAGCCTCTCAGGCAGTGTAAATGAAGGGCCTTTGGTCCTCGGCCCATGTATAGCGAGCCTGCAAAATAATAATATCAGTACCAATATTAATCATCATGCATGTAAAAATAATAATAATATGTGCCTCAAACTCGCGCCATAATATGTCGATGTGCTCGCTAGGCACGTGAGACCATGTAGGCCATGCCCCGTGCATGTATCGTCGAATAGTAGAAGAAATGCTCCTCGGCACTTCTTCTTGTTCGAACCTGCACAACAAAAATAAATTTTAATATTATATTATGATATAATGAATTTGTAATGATTCATAATTCATGATATATTACCGCTCCCCAATCACGCTAATCAATCTACGTGACTCTGTGGCTGGTGGAGGCTGCCACCTCTTCGGCCCGCGTGGCCGCCTGCGTCTGAATGTACTAGCCTCGGTAGTATCATCGGCATGAGGATCAGCAACAGGAGGATCAGCAGCATGAGTAAGTGCTGGAGTCTCACTGATCGGAGACTCCGAAGCTCTCCTGCGTCGATAACCACGACCAGACATATCTGTCGAACAGACATATAATCAGATTATTGTATAAATAGTAGAGATATATTTAATAAAATATATACTTTACAATTATTCCTCATCATCTGAATAATAGTCTTCGAATTCTTCCTCTTCTTCCTCTTCTTCCTCTTCTTCATCTTCTTCATCTCCAGCTTCCTCAATTTCATGATCATCATCATCAGCATATTCAACTTCTAATTGAATTGACGTTGTGTCTGCATCCTCGAGTATTGGAATAATACGATCTACAGTAGGAGGATCATCTTCTTGATAGAAACCATGTGTCATATCAGGTATCAGCTCATTTTCTCCTACTATCAGATCAATTTTTCCTCTACCTTTTGTCTTACAGACTACACGCCAATCTGCTCTATCTTTATTTTGAGCCGGATACTTCGCGTAATATACTTGTTCGGCTTGTGATGCCAATAGAAAATGCTCATTTGCTGCCAATTTCGATTTGTAATTAACCTCAACAAGTTTGTATTTTGGATGAACTTTCATGCCCCTTTCTGTTGTATCGAACCAATGACATCTAAATAGGATCACTGATTTTAAGCCGAAGTAGTGCAACTCTATCACTTCTTCCACCAGTCCATAAAAATCCATATCACATTCAACATAGGTTGTCCCTTTCATGCAGACCCCAGCATTCATCGTCTTCTTTGTAAATGAATATTCAACCATGTGAAATTTATACCCATTAACAAAATATCCGCTATAGCACGACACAAGTCGCGACGGTCCACTAACAAACTCAAATATTCTTTCATCTATTTCAGCTCTATGATCTTTGTTGTAAGTCTGAATCCAAGTAGGGAAATCACGATTCCGTAATCTCTCCAATTCTTCATCGTTGTGAATAGAGTATTTTTGCACCATCTTAATGTCAAATATTTCAATGAATTGTTCAATCTCTGGACAATTGAGTAATACATACAAGTGTGCCAAATGATACTCTTCATCGCTTAAGTGTCGAGATGGACGAGAACCAAAAGCACGACCAGAGTGACAAAATATATTCAAACGTCCATCTGAATGTCGAACACCCCTGTCGTCGTTACGTGGAAGACGATCAAATCTTGTTTGTACTATCGATTAAAAGTAAAATGAGCAGAAAGTTGAAATTTCTTGGATGATGTACGATTCAGATATTGATCCTTCAACAGCTGCGGTGTTATTTACTTTTTTCTTCAGACGATTCATGTATCTTTCAAATAAGTACATCCACCGATATTGAACGGGGCCACCAGCTCGTGCCTCGTATGCCAAGTGTATCGGTAGATGCTCCATCGAGTCAAAAAATGCAGGAGGGAAAAACTTCTCCAGCTTGCATATGATTTCAACAATATTATTTTCAAGTGTTGACATATCTTCGACTCGAAGGACATTTGCACAGATGTTTCTAAAAAACATACTTAATTCAGTCAACAGACCCCAAATATTATCAGGTAGAAGATCTCGAAATGCGATCGGAAGTAATCTCTGCATGAATACATGACAATCATGGCTCTTCATCCCTGATATTTTGCAATCATCGACGTTCACACATCGAGATAAGTTTGAAGCATATCCAATGGGTAATCTGAGTTCTTTTACCCATTGACAAACATCTTTGATTTGTTGTTTATTTAACACATATAGGGCCTTCGGTTTCAGATATCTTCCGTTGACCTCTTGTAACTCCAACTCTGGTCTTTTACAAAGTATTTTCATATCATGTCGGGCTTTGACATTATCTTTAGTTTTTTCAAAAATATCAATCAAAGTGTTGAAAATATTATCAAACACATTTTTTTCAATGTGCATGACATCTAAATTATGTCGAATCAATAATGAACTCCAATAGGGCAATTCCCAAAAGATACTTTTTTTCACCCAGTTATGTGTTTGGCCAAAACCTGACACTCTTTCATTGCGACCAAATACTATATCTGGAAGTGTTGAAACACGTGCTAACATTTGTTCACCAGACAACATCGGTGGTGGCCCATCTCTTTCGACTCTGCCCTTAGTAAATTTATTACGATTCCTTCAATACTGATGATTAACCGGTAGGAATCGACGATGACAATCAAAGAATGAGATTTTTCGTCTGTTCTGAAGACTGATTGATTTAGAGTGTTCCATACAATACGGACAAGAGAATCGGCCGTGAGTGCTCCAACCCGACAACATGCCGTACGCCGGGAAATCATTGATTGTCCACAAGACCGCGGCCTTTAAATTGAAGTTTTGCTTCCGATGACAATCATAAGTGACAGCTCTCTCAGTCCACAATGTTTTCAATTCATCTATCAAGGGTCTGAGAAATATGTCAATTTCTTTTCGCGGACCCTTAGGACCCGGAATAATCATCGAAAGATAAATAAATTCATCTTTCATGCACATTGACGGTGGCAAATTATAAACTGTCAGCAGCACTGGCCAAACTGAATAAGGAGTTGCAGAATGTCCAAACGGATTAAAACCATCTGTGCACAATCCCAATCTGATATTTCTAGTATCCCTAGCAAATAAAGGATAACATGTATCCAAATGTTTCCATGCTTCACTGTCAGATGGATGAGTCATTACTGTATCATCACGACTTCTTGCATGCCAACTCATGTAGGGGGCTGTCTTTTCCGACATGAATAATCTTTGAAGTCTCGGTGTTAGTGGAAAATACCGAAGCACCTTAAACGGGATATTTTTCTGTCAGACCGATTTCTTCTCCTTGTCATGAGGATGTTGACATACAGGGCATTTATCCAACTGCACATTTTATTTATAATATAAAATGCAATTATTTTGGCACGCGTGTATTTTTTCGTACCCAAGCCCCAATTTTCTCATTAGCTTTTTAGTCTTATAAAAAGTTGGCTCAAACTTGTTATCAGTAGGCAGCATTCCATTAATCAATCCAGCAATTCGATCATACGTAACTCCGCTGATATTATAATCGGCCTTGATGTTTAAGAGCTGTGTCGTTGCTGAAAACCTAGTGTATTTAGGATAATTCTCATACAAAGGTTCATCGGCAGCTTTCAACATCTCGTAAAATTCTGCAGCTTCTTTATTCGGTAATTCAATCTCTACCGCAGTTTGTACTTCTGTGATATGAACCGCTGTAGTATCTGGTGGGACTGATGTCTGAAGAACTGGCCGATCAACATTATCATGCAGGTGGAATTGACCCCCAAGACTATCAAGTATCATAGTTCTATAGGGATTACATTGACTGGATGAAAAAGCACCAGTAGAGGAAGATTCACCATATGTCTGAACGACAGGATTGCTCGACGTCCCGACTTCGCGTGACTCCCCGTGACAAGTCCATAGAAAATATCTTAGTGCAAATCCTTTGCTATATAGATGCAGAGTGACAGTCTCCCGATCCAAAAATCGTCCATTCGAACAAATGCGGCACGGACATCGGATTTGATCACCGATGCTAACGAAATTCCGATTCGAATAGGCAAAATTTAGGAAGTACGTTACGCCCAATCGAAACTCATTCGTTAAAGCTCCACGATCAAGACGTCGGTACATCCAACTTCGATCAGCCGACATGATTCTGTCAATCAATGACAATTTCTTTGGTTAATGTCTTTAGGTGAGATTGTCCTATTCCATTCGGGATTTATGTTATTTATATTGCACTAAGTACTTATTTTAACCGTTAACTTCATTCTAAATTTCGGCAGCATCTCCCTACAGTTTTCCGAATACGCATATCATCTGGGCGCGTATCGGAGAACAAGAGAGATGTTGCCGAAATTTAGAATAATTAGTTAACAGTTAAAATAAAAACGTAAGTGCAGTACAAATAACTATATTCCCAAATTGTCCAATCAGGGACAATTCAAGAATCGTACGTCGTATAAAAGATCATCTACTTCTTTTACACGAACATACAATCCCCGAACGGATCTAAGGTTTTGCTAAATCATATCCGACTCGTCGATGCGTACGTGAAACATATCAATTCGTCGGATGGATGATTATTTTCTAAATGTTTCGAGACAGTTCGAGTCCATATTGGACGATTCCGGCGCGCGTCCGAAGTGGACAATTCCGAAATTAATCTAAACCCTAATAATTAATCTAACAAATTAAACAATTAATCTAAATAATTAATTAAATAATTAATTAACAATTAATTAATAATTAAAATATATATATTAATCTACAAATTCCGGCGCCGGAGTCAGGTGGACTCCGGCGCCGGCGTATAGTGGTCGGACACATTGTCCGGCCACTGTACAAGGTCCGGCGGCGGCCATCGGCCGACCGCCGCCAGCCGAAACCCTATTTTTAGGGTTTCGGTCGGATTTCCCGCCGGCCGCAACGGGAAGAGACGGCCGACTGGCGAGGTATACCTGACAATGTCGGCAGTAGCGGGAGGAGGAAGAGGCGTCGTCGGCGTCGGCAGCGACGGCGAGAGGCGGGAGCAGGAGGCGGCGGCGACAGCAGCGGGAGGAAGAAGGGTCGGGCGCGATCGCGTGCCCTATATAAACTTATCAGCAACGGCTCACTCGCCCGTTAGAAAGCCGTTGCTAATAAGTTATCATCAGCAACGGCTCACTTGTCCGTTAGAAAGCCGTTGCTAATAAGTTATCATCAACAACGGCTCACTTGTCCGTTAGAAAGCCGTTGCGGATAATTAAAATAATCCGCAACGGCTCGCGTGTCCGTTAGAACGCCGTTGCAGATACAACATATTTGCAACGGCTCGGGCGGCCGTAAGAATGCCGTTGCAAATAGCAACGGCTTGAGCAGCCATTGCTGATAGCCGTTGCTGAAGACTCAATTTCTAGTAGTGTAGTTTGACTTTTTCATTTGTCACTAAAGAAATTGCAATTCATGACAATTCGCTAAAGTTCATCACAGAAGTCAAAAAGGACTTTTAGTGACGGACCTAATATGGCAAACGGTTGACAAGCACTTTAATTTTTGCCACTAAATCATCATTTTGCTACTATAAGTCACTACTGTAGCAAAAATAGCTTGCCACTAATTCTAATTTTTTTGTATTGCTTGTTGGTTCACCTGGCACGCTCGAAACTCGGTAAAGCATTGCACTAGACAGCTATATGTTGCTAGCTCTATGAGTCAAATTCTAGCTTTTGCTAGTTCACATGGTGTTTCTTCTAAGGGATCTCCTTCTTCTCCTCCCCCGTCCTCCTCCCTCCCCCTATCTATTGTCAAATAGACTCCTCCTAACCCTGGTACTTTAAAGTTGATTTCAATGATTCGTGGAAAGACTCTGAGGCTGGTTTTGGTTTTGTCATTCGAAACTCTTATTATCATTGCTTGCAAGTTTTGGCTTTTCCTTGAGAGGCTGATTCAGCTCAAGTATGCGAAGTCTTGGCACTACACATGGTCGTGCTCCTTGCCAAGGAGCTACTGATTAATTTTCTTATTTTTAAGAGTGACCGTAAAATAAAAGTCCAAATCTGAAAGACTAAGAGTATTCAACTGTTAATTTTTTTCGAAACTACATCAATTTGGCTGTCAAATTTTTATTTCAATTTGTTCCCAATTTTGTTTTACTAGTTTCAATTTAAAGATCAAATATATATTTCATCTTGATTAATTATGTCATTAAGCAACCCGTGTAACTTCTTTTGCATCAAACTCTCTTTGCCAAAATTAATCAGTAAAAAATGTCAAACCATATCAAATTGTTAATAACTTGTAAATCAAATAATACTTCATTCATTGAATAAAATAAAATAAGATTGCAATTGAAAACAAATTAGATTGCAAATAAAATAAGATTTCTATTTTCAAATATAATATTAATTTTATATTTCTTCCATTTTATGAAATTTAGATTAAAACATAATAATAAAAAATTCAGACGGACGATTAAAACGAAATCAAGTATGAAATTTGCGAAAATAAATCTTAGAAACTAGAAAGAAAATGGTGCAGCACCAAATCTTCAGGGATAAATTTTTAAAATCAATAATACCTATAAAAAAATAAGATTTAGAATGTTGGTTGCATTAAAATTTGCTCAGAATATGAAATGTCTTCTCATGGATACCGAAAGTATCTCTGAAGTCTCACATGCTAAATTTTCATAATTCATCAGAGCACGTTGAAGGAAACAAGATAATTTTCATTAGTGAAAGAAAATTCACAACTAATAATTTAAAAGGTGGGATCAGAAGTGGTAAAAGGTATCAGTCACAATGCAATCAGAAACACGGACCAATAATTTATCATCACATCCCACATCGCTTAAAAACATCGCATATGAATCGAGAAAAAATGCTAATAATGAACAAAAGAATACATCGTTGTATACGATACAAAAAATAAGAGGAAGAACCATCAGAGACTTAAATACTACGAATCACGGAGAACAAACTCCATCATATTGTTGCAGTTTTTTTCTCATCACTTGATCCATCGATCACCTTGAGAGCTGACGAAAGAAAACAAATAAAACCCTAAAACAAGCAATGGAATCAAGGGTAAAGAAGAAGAAAAGCCTCAATGGGCAAGGCAATCAGCGCAAAGTGGAGAAAGAAGAATAAAACCCTAAATACCGTCTGTGTCAACCGCTGATGCAAATCTATGCGCAGGGTGAAAAGATTCCTTTGGCGAGATATTTATAGCCGACGGAAGAAGCCCTAAACCCTAACCGGTTTGGCTAAAGAATGTTTGTGAGTTTGTTCAGTTCATCTCCAATTCTTTGACACCGGCGGCTGATTCGGTCTACCGTTACTTTCGCCCTGCATCATGCGTCGTTCGTATGACGTCATTGTTAGACGTAATTTAAGTTAAATTATTAAATTAATTTTAATAATTTAATATTTAAAAAGATAAATATTTTATTATTAAATATTATTTTTAATTATATTTTAAAGATTCAATTTGTTTATGAAATTAAAATAAACAATAGTATTTTATTATTTTACATCAATTCATGTTTTGTTATCTTGTAATTAATTAAAATAAATTATAATATAATTTATTACATTTTTAGAAAATTATTTTAGTCATTTTCATATATTATCCTTCAATATTTATAATATTATATAATAATATAAATATAGATTGGAGGAAAATATTACGGGAAACTCCCCATTATGGTAGACCTCCACTACCACATATTTATATATAATAAAAATAATGTTTACGTAAGACAATTAACCTATATGGAACTATATATAAGAAATCGAAGTTCTAAGTCCTAACACTCCCCCTCAAGCCGGAACATAAAAATTATAAAACCCGAGCTTGTTGCAAATATACTCATGTCGTGGACCACGGAGAGATTTGGTTAATACATCAGCCAACTGGTCATTGGAACTCACAAATGACATTGTATTTTCTTTAGACTACACCTTTTCTCTAATAAAATGACAATCAATCTCTGTGTTTTGTTCTTTTATGAAAAATTGGATTAGAAACTATATCCATAGCAGCTTAATTATCACAATATAACTTCATAGGCTCAAGATGCTTGAATCTCAATTCTATCATTTTTTGCTTCACCCACATTAATTCACAAGTAGTCATTGCCATAGCCCTGTACTCGATCTTTGCGCTTGATCCTGCTACAACATTTTGATTTTTACTTTTCCATGAAATTAGATTTCGCCCAAGAACACATAAGCCGAATGTAGATCATCGATCAGTGCGTGCACTTGCCCAATTTGCGTCTGTATATGCAGTTATATGAAGATGATTTTGACCATGATATATGTCTTTTACCAGGAGCAACCTTAATATAACGAACTACTCTCAAAGCTGTTGTCCAATGATCCTCGCAAGGAGTCTCGAGAAATTGGCTAATCACACTAACAGCAAATGAAATATCAAGTCTAGTAATCATGATAGAGTTGAGTTGTCTTACTAGCCTACGATATTTTTCGGGGTAAGATAAAGGCTCCCCCTAACCAGGTAGTAGTTTTGCATTACAATCCATAAGTGAGTCAACTGGTTTGGCTCCTAGCATACTCGTGCCCTCGAGTATATCAAGTGCATACTTTCTCTGTGATATAAATATCCTTCCTTCAGATCATGCTACCTCGATCCCCAAAAAATATCTCAAATTGCCCAAGTCTTTTGTTTGAAATTGTTAATGCAAATAGACTTTTAGTCTCTTAATCCCCTCAATGTCATCACCTCTGATGATTATATCATCAACATAAACAATCAAGAGTATTCGTTTTCCAAAGGATGAACTGAGGTGGAAGATCGAGTGATCTGAAACGCATCTAACCATGCCAAACTAAAGTAGGGCAGAGCTAAATGTCCCAAACCAAGCTCTCAGATATTGCTTCGGACCATATATAGATTTTTTCAATCGACACACTAGTCTCGACTCCCCCTGAGCAACAAAACCTGGTGGTTGCTCCATAAATACCTCCTTATCAATGTCACCATGGAGGAATGCATTTTTGATGTCTAGCTGATGAAGTGGCCAATTAAAAGTGGCAACCATAGCAAGAAATAGACGAATAGAAGCAATCTTGGCCACAGGAGAAAAAGTGTCCATATAATCCACACCATAAATCCAAGTGTAGCCCTTGGCTAACAATCGAGCCTTAAGTCTATCAACAGAACCATCAGGCGAGGTCTTTACAGTGTAAACCCATTTGCAGCCAACTATAGATTTTCCTGGAAAAAGGAGAACTAAATCCCATGTGCCATTATCATGAAGAGCGGACATCTCATCAATCATAGCCAGTCGTCATCCTTTATGAGAAAGAGCTTCTGAAAAATGCTGGGGAACAATAACAAAGGACAAAGAGGAAATAAAAGCATAATAGTCTGGTGATAAAGCAGTAAGAGACAAAATCTGATAAGGGATAAGGTGTTTTACGCTGACGAGTACCTTTTCGGAGAGCAACGGGAAGATCAATGTCAGTGTCAGGTGGAAGACTCAGAACTGTAGGGGCGACAGGTGGGGCAGCAGAATCAGGAGGAATCTACTGTGGTCGATGACGATAAACCTGTAATGGTTGAGCCGGAGGGGGGTCGGAGAGACGGGGTTAGGTGTAGTTGATAAAGGTACAGGAATAGGTAAAACCTCGGTAATGGGCACAGATGTGGAGGACGCATTTGTATAAAATGGTGTATCCTCGAAGAAGGAAACATCAGCAGAGATGAAGACACAATGAAGTTCAGGAGACTAGCAACGATAACCCTGTTGAAGACGAGAATACCCAAGAAAAACACATTTAATTGCTCTTAGGGCTAGCTTGTCTTTTCCAGGAGATAAAATGTGTACAAAGCATGTACAACCAAAGGTGCGAGGTGGAAGTTTGTAAAGTGTGTCATCTGAAAAAATAATGGAAAAAGGAATATGTCCTTGTAGAACAGATGAGGGCATGCAGTTTATAAGATAACACACTGTCAGAACAACATCATCCCAGAAGGTGAGGGGGACGTTCATGTGAAGAAGAAGAGTTCTAGTAGTTTCTACTAGATGTTTATTTTTTCGTTCGGCAACCCCATTTGCTGAGGTGTGTGAGGATAAGATGATTGATGAAGTATGCCATGATGAGCAAAGAATGTCTAAAATTGGTTTGAAAAATATTCTTTAGCATTATCGCTTCGTAACACACGAATAGGGGTGCTAAATTGAGTTTTAATTTCAGCAAAGAAGGTGGAGAAAATGTTAAAAAGTTCAGAACGTTCTTTAAGCAGGTATAACCATGTCATCCTAGAATAATCATCAATAAACGTAACAAAATATTTGTACCCTAATTTGGAGAAAGTACGACTCCGACCCCAAATATTAGAATGTATTAAGGAAAAAGGTGTTGAAGCTCGATTACTTGTGTTGGCTTTTGGTTTTCAAACTTAGTCTTAATCTCTTAATCTCGATTTTGATGATAACAAACATAGAACTAATATTTCATCGAGAAATCTTTTAGGTTCCATATCGATTAGGATTCGATGTCCTCGATCGGAAAAATTAGAACAAATCGGAAAATCGAAAGGACATTGATCGTCGCACTCGGGTTCATCGTGGAAATTTCTCAAAGCTCGACGAGTGCACCAAAGTCGCATTGGACGAGTCCAAAGATCAAATGAAAAGCTCTCCAAGTTTATGCTCGTTGAAAGCCAGAACCCGGAAATGAAGCGCGCAAGAAAAAGGGCTGAAAAATCAATATCAGCCTTTGTTCAATCGATCGGTCGGTCGACCGAACACTGCCAAAAATTGGCAGTGGCTACTTCAGTCGACCAGTCGGTCGACCGACAGAGGCCAAAAATAGGCAGTAGCCCTAGCGGTCGACCGGATTGAGGATCGCGCAGTCGCGCGACCCTGGCTCCACTGAGTCGGTCGACCGAATGTGGGATCGGGTGTTCTACGTCTGGCGATCGACCCGTCAGTCGATCGCACAGAGAGAAGATGTAGCGGTCAGTGTGAGCGGTCGATCGATCGGTCGACCGACCAATCGACCGAGCGTCTGCAACGGATAGTTTTCTATCTGTCGAGCTGCCATTTCTTCACGATGGTATAAATATACCTCATATATCTCATTTAACCCTTTCACTCACTCCTACTGATTTATTTGAGCACTCTAAAAGGATATTAAAGCCTTCAAAGAGATTGATTGGAGTGCGCTCTGTTCTTCCGTCAAGTTCTTCTTCAAGTGCCATCGGCTCCTCAACTTTGGAATTTATTCAGATTCATCTTCTGGGGAGTTGGAGGCTCCAAGGCTTGGAAAAGAGCACGATTCCTTGGTTTTATTTTAAGCTCTTTTCAATTGTAATTTTAACTATTATTTGAACTGTTTTTGGATTTGAGTGTGTAAGAAGACCTAGGTTGTTAGGTCTTGTATGAAAGTGGTTACCTTGTTGTGAAGGTGTAAAGCCACTTGTGTAAACATAGTTTTACTATGATTAAGTTGAGTTGTCCTTAGGTTGAGGTGGGAAAGTGCTCTCGGTAGGAAGGTGGGATACTTCTGGGTGTGGAAGTGTCTTCGGTTGGAGAGCGGAGATTTTTTGATGCAAAGTCCTCATTGTAAGGAATCTCATTAATCTAGTTAAACTAGTTTGGAAATCCTAAGCGGGGTGCTTAGGTAGTGGAGTAGGCATTGGGGCCAAACCACTATAAATTCTCGTGTTTGCATTGATACGTTATTTGTGCTTAATTGATTTATCGCTTCCGCATCAAATCATTCAATCGTAAATTGCCTAAATAATTTAAGAAAATGATTAAAATTGAATTTAGGCTAATTGATTTAGTTAAAACACTATTCAACCCCCCCCCCCTCTCTAGTGTTGTCATTTCGACTTCAACTTGCTCTACTTGGAAATGATGATCTAATGTGTTTTCCCAACTGACATGATTGATATTCAAGATTTTGAAGAGGAGAAAGAGATGGTACCATTTGTTGAAGCTTACGTAGATAAGGGTGACCTAGACGACAATGGATCTGGAGTGGGTATGACTCAGCCATTAATGCAGAAGGATATCCTAATGAAAGATGATATAAGCCTCGAGATTCATGCCCAGTGCCAATCACCCTTCCAGTCCTCAAGTCCTGAATAACAACAGAATCAGAAGTTAATGTGATTGAACAATTTAATAATTTTGTAAGTTTGCTTACAGATAGAAGATTTAGAGGAAACTCATGAATATAAAAGACAAAAGATAATGGTAATGGGGAGGTGGGAGAAACAGTACCAATCCCCTTTACTGGTGAGTAAGACCCATCAGCAAGGGTAATAGTAGTGGGATAGGAAGGTTCCTTGAGATAAGAAAATGAAGAAATGTTACCCGACATGTGTTCAGAAACTCCTGAATCCAAAATCCAATGATTAAATCCTGAGGCATGTGTTAAACAAGCAGTAGATGCACCTCCATCAGCAGACAGTGAGATTGATGTTTAAGCATTTTGAAATCGGAGAAAACGAGCATACTCCTCAGTAGAAATACTAATGTTGAGCTTATTTCCCATGCTTTTGCTTCCTTCTTGACCTCCTTGGACAATAGACATGCACTACTAGAAAAATGGTCATCAGCAACGGCTGATGCCGTTGCTGAGCCATTGCTGAAGAGCATCAGCAACGGCTGAGCCGTTGCAATAGCGCCGTGATAGAAAGTCGTGTTGCTGATGACTTCGCAACGGATCAGCAACGGCCGCTCGGGCCGTCGCTCAAAACATTATCAGCAACGGCCGCTCGGGCCGTCGCTAAAACTATTATCAGCAACGGGTTTGCAACAGACCCGGAGCCGTTGCTGATAACATTAATAGCAACGGCTGCTGAGTCCGTAGCAACGCCGTTAGTAAAACTCCGTCGCTAAGCCGTTGCTGTAGGTCATCAGCAATGGCTTTCGATACACTTTTAGCAACGGCTTTCCCACGGACGCCCGTGGGAAAGCCGTTGCTGATGACGTATACCTGCAACCAGAAAATTTGAAAATTTCAAATTTCCATTGATACATTGATACATTTATCTGATACATAACTCACACACTCATACCCTCATACACACATTCATTCACACATCACAAACACCTCATACACATTCATTCACACATCACAAACACACCAACATATATACATCAAAACAATTATACTTATATTGATAATTATCCACGATAGTATAAAAACAATTCAAATGCAAAATTGAAGTATCAATATCCAAACAAAATAAGTTAAACAAGTTCAATATCCAAACAAAAAATCTCACGATCAAGATGGAGGATGGTCTGGATTATATGGCGGGGTCTGGAGCGCTTGAGTGTACACCGGCGTAGACTGACTCGAGGACGACGGATTAGATGATGCCGAAGAGATGCCTGCTTCGGGATGACCTGACATGTTGCGTAGCATAGATTGTATATCTGCCATCATCTGACTCTGGCGCTCCATCATCTCAGTCTGACGCGCGACCGTCTCCTCTAGAGTCCTTATTCTGTTACTATGATCATAACTGGATCTAGAGGTGGACGGCCGCTCACCAGCGACCGGAGGGGTCGGTGCCCCAAGTGGCCCTAGTACGGCTCGCGCATGACCACTATCTACGAAGCCATATACGCGGCCATGGTCCCAGCCACCTGCGGCCTCGACCCACGATGCTGCGTCAAAGTCCTCGGGGGTACCCCCGCGCTGCACCGCCGTCTGGCTGTAGGTCTCCTACTCGAGTTTGATTTTTTGTTTAATATTTATCATAAAACTTAAATTATAAATATATAATGAATAATTTAAACAAATATATAGTTACCATAATGTATGCAGCGCGGTTGTCGATGTACTCCCCCATCCCATGTGCTCGACGGTGAGTCCGCTCAAACACCGCCATCGGGGAGGGTCGCTGGACAGTTCCGTCATCCGACACCGTCGTCTACATTTACAAAACAAATACATTAATTAGTACACATAGTAACAAATAAAATATATAATTAAAAGATATACTTACCATACGGTTCGCGTGCACTACAAATGCAACAGAGCCGCCGGTGTGACGCGCTGCTCCCCCCGACATGCGATTTCTAGCCGCATTCCGAGAAACCTCCTGCCATCGATCCGTCGACCATATTCCCACGAGCTAGTCCCATATATCCGGAGTAATCCAACTGGGGCCGTATCCCCGAGTCTCCGCGATGTTAGTGGTCCCAGCTCGGGCCATCGCTTGGTACCGAGCCTGCCCCAGCTGCCCGTTGTACCTTGCCCGGGAAATAGCCTCCCAGGCAGCGTAAATGAAGGGCCTCTGGTCCTCGGCCCATGTATAGCGAGCCTGTAAAATAATAATATCAGAACCAATATTAATATATCATCATGCATGTAAAAAATAATAATAATACGTGTCTCAAACTCGCGCCATAACATGTCGACGTGCTCGCTAGGCACGTGAGACCACGTAGGCCATGCCCCGTGCATGTATCGTCGAATAGTAGAAGAAATGCTCCTCGGCACTTCTTCTTGCTCGAACCTGCACAACAAAAATAAATTTTAATATTATATTATGATATAATGAATTTGTAATGATTCATAATTCATGATATATTACCGCTCCCCAATCACGCTAATCAATCTACGTGACTCTGTGGCTGGTGGAGGCTGCCACCTGTTCGGCCCGCGTGGCCGCCTACGTCTGGATGTACTAGCCTCGGCAGTATCATCGGAATGAGTATCAGCAACAGGTGGATCAGCAGCATGAGTAAGTGCTGGAGTCTCACCGATCGGAGACTCCGAAACTCTCCTGCGTCGATAACCACGACCAGACATATCTGTCGAACAGACATATAATCAGATTATTGTATAAATAGTAGAGATATATTTAATAAAATATATACTTTACAATTATTCTTCATCATCTGAATAATAGTCTTCGAATTCTTCTTCTTCTTCCTCTTCTTCCTCTTCTTCATCTTCTTCATCTCCAGCTTCCTCAATTTCATGATCGTCATCATCAGCATATTCAACTTCTAATTGAATTGACGTTGTGTCTGCATCCTCGAGTATTGGAATAATACGATCCACAGCAGGAAGATCATCTTCTTGATAGAAACCAGGAGGATCATTTTCTCCTACTATCGGATCAATTTTTCCTCTACCTTTTGTCTTACAGACTACACGCCAATCCGCTCTATCTTTATTTCGAGCCGGATACTTCGCGTAATATACTTGTTCGGCTTGTGATGCCAATATAAAAGGCTCATTTGCTGCCAATTTCGATTTGTAATTGACCTCAACAAGTTTGTATTTTGGATGAACTTTCATGCCCCTTTCTGTTGTATCGAACCAATGACATCTAAATAGGATCACTGATTTCAAGCCGAAGTAGTGCAACTCTATCACTTCTTCCACCAGTCCATAGAAATCCATATCACATTCAACATAGGTTGTCCCTTTCACGCAGACCCCAACATTCATCGTCTTTTTTGTAGATGAATATTCAAGTGTGTAAAATTTATACCCGTTAACAAAATATCCGCTATAGCACAACACAAGTCGCGACGGTCCACTAACAAACTCAAATATTCTTTCATCTATTTCAGCTCTGTGATCTTTGCTGTAAGTCTGAATCCAAGTAAGGAAATCACGATTCCGTAATCTCTCCAATTCTTGATCGTTGTGAATAGAGTATTTTTGCACCATCTCAATGTCAAATATTTCAATGAATTGTTCAATCTCTGGACAATTGAGTAATACATACAAGTGTGCCAAATGATACCCTTCATCGCTTAAGTGTCGAGATGGACGAGAACCAAAAGCACGACCAGAGTGACAAAATATATTTAAACGTCCATCTGAATGTCGAACACCCCCGTCGTCGTTACGTGGAAGACGATCAAATCTTGTATGTACTGTCGATTCAAAGTAAAATGAGCAGAATGTTGAAATTTCATACAATTGAATGTCGAACACCCCCGTTCTGAAGACTGATTGATTTAGAGTGTTCCATACAATACGGACAAGAGAGTCGGCCGTGAGTGCTCCAACCCGACAACATGCCGTACGCCGGGAAATCATTGATTGTCCACAAGACCGCGGCCTTTAAATTGAAGTTTTGCTTCCGATGACAATCATAAGTGACAGCTCCCTCAGTCCACAATGTTTTCAATTCATCTATCAAGGGTCTGAGAAATATGTCAATTTCTTTTCGCGGACCCTTAGGACCCGGAATAATCATCGAAAGATAAATAAATTCATCTTTCATGCACATTGACGGTGGCAAATTATAAACTGTCAGCAGCACTGGCCAAACTGAATAAGGAGTTGCAGAATGTCCAAACGGATTAAAACCATCTGTGCACAATCCCAATCTGATATTTCTAGTATCCCTAGCAAATGAAGGATAACATGTATCCAAATGTTTCCATGCTTCACTGTCAGATGGATGAGTCATTACTGTATCATCACGACTTCTTGCATGCCAACACATGTAGGGGGCTGTCTTTTCCGACATGAATAACCTTTGAAGCCTCGGTGTTAGTGGAAAATACCGAAGCACCTTAAACGGGATATTTTTCTATCGGACCGATTTCTTCTCCTTGTAACGAGGGTGTTGACATACAGGGCATTTATCCAACTGCACATTTTCTTTATAATATAAAATGCAGTTATTTTGGCACGCGTGTATTTTTTCGTACCCAAGCCCCAATTTTCTCATTAGCTTTTTAGTCTTATAAAAAGTAGGCTCAAACTTGTTATCAGTAGGCAGCATTCCATTAATCAATCCAGCAATCCGATCATACGCAACTCCGCTGATATTACAATCGGCCTTGATGCTTAAGAGCTGTGTCATTGCTGAAAACCTAGTGTATTTAGAACAATTCTCATACAAAGGTTCATCGGCAGCTTTCAACATCTCGTAAAATTCTGCAACTTCTTTATTCGGTAATTTAATCTCTACCGCAGCCCCTACTTCTGTGATATCAACCGCTGTAGTATCTGGTGGGACTGATGTCTGAAGATCTGGCCGATCAACATTATCATTCAGGTGGAATTGACCCCCAAGACTATCAAGTATCATAGTTCTATAGGGATTTGATCCCCTACATTGACTGGATGAAGAAGCACCAGCAGAGGAAGATTCACCATATGTCTGAACGACAGGATTGCTCGACGTCCCGACTTCACGTGACTCCCCGTGACAAGTCCATAGAAAATATCTTGGTGCAAATCCTTTGGTATATAGATGCAGAGTGACAGTCTCCCGATCGAAAAATCGTCCATTTGAACAAATGCGGCACGGACATCGGATTTGATCACCCATGCTAACGAAATTTCGATTCGAATAGGCGAAATTGAGGAAGTACGTTACGCCTAATCGAAACTCATTCGTTAAAGCTCCACGATCAAGACGTCGGTACATCCAACTTCGATCAGCCGACATGATTCTGTCAATCAATGACAATTTCTTTGGTTAATGTCTTTAGGTGAGATTGTCCTATTCCATTCGGGATTTATGTTATTCGTACTGCACTTACGTTTTTATTTTAACTGTTAACTAATTATTCTAAATTTTGACAGCATCTCCCTACAGTTCTCCGAATACACATATCATCTGGGTGCGTATCGGAGAACAAGAGAGATGTTGCCGAAATTTAGAATAATTAGTTAACAGTTAAAATAAAAACGTAAGTGCAGTACAAATAACTATATTCCCAAATTGTCCAATCAGGGACAATTCAAGAATTGTACGTCGTATAAAAGATCATCTACTTCTTTTACACGAACATACAATTCCCGAACGGATCTAAGGTTTTGCTAAATCATATCCGATCGTCGATGCGTACGTGAAACATATCAACTCGTCGGAGGATGATTATTTTCTAAATGTTTCGAGACAGTTCGAGTCCATATTGGACGATTTCGGCGCGAGTCCGAAGTGGACGATTCCGGCGTGAGTCCGAAGTGGACGATTCCGGCGCGAGTCCGAATTGCATGATTCCGGCGCGCGTCCGAAGTGGACGATTCCGGCGCAAGTCCGAATTGGACGATACCGGCGCGCGTCCGAAGTGGACGATTCCGGCGCGTGTCCGAAGTGGACGATTCTAGCGCGAGTCCGAATTGGACGATACCGGCGCGCGTCCGAAGTGGACGATTCCGGCGCGCGTCCGAAATTAATCTAAACCGTAATAATTAATCTAACAAATTAAATAATTAATCTAAACAATTAATTAACAATTATAAAATAATTAATTAACAATTATAACATAATATAAATTATATATATAAATTATAAATTCCGGCGCCGGAGTCCACCCTCCGGCGCCGGCGTACAGTGGCCGGACACACTGTCCGGCCACTGCAGAAGGTCCGGCGGCGGCCATCGGCCGACCGCCGCCGGCCGAAACCCTAGAAATAGGGTTTCGGTCGGGTGATTCCTGCCGGCCGCAGGGAAGAGACGGCCGCAGGGAGGAGACATACCTGAACAAGTCGGAAGCAGCGGTCGGCGTCGTCGGCGTCGGCAGCAGCGGCAGCAGCGGCGGCGACTGGCGTCGGCAGGAGCGGCGGCAGCAGCGGGAGGAAGAAGGGTCGGGCGCGACTGGTGCCCTATATAAACTTATCAGCAACGGCTCACTCGCCCGTTAGAACGCCGTTGCTGATAAGTTATCATCAGCAACGGCTCACTTATCCGTTAGAAAGCCGTTGCTGAAAATTAAAATATCAGCAACGGCTCACCTTTCCGTCCGAAAGCCATTGCTGATAATTAAAATAATCAGCAACGGCTCGGTTTTCCGTTAGAAAGCCGTTGCAGATACAGTTTTCTGCAACGGCTCGAGCGGTCGTAAGAATGCCATTGCAAATAGCAACGGCTTGAGCGGCCGTCGCTGATAGCCGTTGCTGAAGACGAAGTTTCTAGTAGTGATGATGCCTTTTTTTACCAATGGTTTGGCTCGGCTCAATTGCAGGCTCAGCTCGGCTCAGCTTGCTTGTTGTAGGCTCGGCTGCAGGCTTCGGCTTTGGCTCGGCTCGGCTCGGATGATGCAAACTCAGCTCGACTACAGGCTTCGACTGACAAGCTCGGCTCGGCTCGATTGCCAGGCTCGGCTGCCAGGCTTCGCTCGGCTGCCAGGCTTGGCTTGGCTGCAGCACGGATTGGCTGAGATCATGGAATCGGCTCCTTGTGTTGGAATTGGCAAGATCTTGTCTTGAAATTGGCAAGATATTTTCTTGAATAAATGCTTGAAGAGGGAAGATTTCTTGGAATTGGCATACAAGGGATAAAAAAAATGATCTCTTCTTGAAATCCGTGGGCAAGAGATCATAAAAAAGATGATCAAGGAGATAGGATCTGTCGAAGGGATGTGAAGAGATCTTCACAGCTCATCTGGGAATCCGCGGCTTCAAGAAGGAGGCAACGACTTCAAAAAAAAATAGGTGCAGATGGAGCATCCAAGGAGAAAGCTTCTGAGATAGGGAAAGAGCGCGTTCTGGACCAAAAAACACGCGTGAAGAAGCAGCGTGTTGAGAGAGGCAATGACGCCGCCTCGAGAATCGTGAAGAGGAGAAATTGATGGCCTTAGGGCTCTAATATCATGTAGATGGAAGGAAAATATTATGGGAAACTCCCCATTGCAGTAGACCTCCACTACCACATATTTATATATAATGAAAATAATGTTTACATAAGACAATTAACCCATATGGGACTATATATAAGAAACCTAAGTTCTAAGTCCTAACAATAAATATTAAATTATTAAATTAAATTTTAATAATTACAAATCTTAAATAGATAATTATTATTTTATTATTAAATAATATTTTGATAATTATTTTTTGAAGATGCATTTTTAAAAAAAAATAAAATGAATAATAATTTTTATTACTTTAAATTAATAAATTATTTTACATTAATCCATATTTTATTATGTTGTTATTAATTATAAAAAATTATAATATAATTTAGACTGGATTAAAACTATTGGGCCCTATCAGATTAGACCAGCAGCGCCCCACCACTTATCACGAGCCAAACCAAGCGGCTCTACCCCGGGACCCCACCCGGCTATCCAAGGATACCCATATTATACATTATCATGAGAGATACACCATTATGAGCCCGCCATCTTTGGGATCAACCTCAACCCATTCTGGGCAATATCACCACGAGATATTCGGGCGGCGTCATCACCTCCACCTACAATAAACATGTATTGATTAGTCTCACTTGTATGTATGTTTTCATCCCTTGAGTTGAGATCTACATGTTTTCATGAAAACTAGTTTTTAGGTCCCGACTTTGACTATAGGTTGACGTTTCTTACCCTTTTTTATTGATATCAAAAGGGGGAGAAAAATGTAGGTAAAGGGGAAGAAAATATAGGAAAATCATGCATATAGATAGGGGGAGTTTATTTTCATAGATATGCATGTTGATAGGGGGAGAAATCCCTGGTTGATATCCTTTGTGCTTTAGTATATATATTTTCTTAAGGATGTTTGTCATCATCAAAAAGGGGGAGATTATTAGCCTAAGGTTTTCTACATTGGTCTTAATCTCGGTTTTACTGATAACAAACATGGAACTAATGTTTCATTGAGAAATACTTTCAGGTTCCAAGTCGGTTAGTGCTCAGCATCCATGATAGGAAATATCGAAGAAATCGAAAGGACGTTGGTCGACATTCTCGGATTCGTCGGGTAGTAAGAGTTTAAGTTTAGAGTGTCTAGAATGTATATGTAATCCTCTTTTATGATTCAAAGAACCCAAAAACCAAACCCGAAATCCAAAAATGAAGAACGCAATAAGAAATCAGCAAAAATGTTGATTTCTCAAGTTCGATCGCAGGGGCGGTCGTCCGAAACGAGCTTGAAATGCACAGAGTGCTTCGATCGCTCGGGCGATCCCTTGGTCGGTCGATCGACATTCGACCGGACTAGCGACCGGCAATCGATAACGGGCGGAGACTTCCGGGTATGGAAGTGCCTTAGGTTGAGAGCGAGACTCTTCGGGAAAAGTCCTCTTTGTAAGAGAAACGATATAATCTAGTAAAGCTAAGTTTGGAAATCTTAAGTGGGGTACTTAGGTAGTGGAGTAGGCATTGGAGCCGAACCACTACAAATAATTATGTTAGCATTATTTTCTTTGCGTGTCACATTGCTTATCATTTATATCTTGCTTCCGCTTGCTACTGAATTTGTGAATTGCCTGAGTAGTTTAAGAAAATGTTTAAAACCAAAATTAGATGAAAAGATTAGTAAACACACTATTCACCCCCCCCCCCCCCTTAGCGTAGGCCATTTCACCAACATTGCTTGCCGATCAGAAGAAATCCCGATGGTGCTACAATGAATGCCTCAAACCAAAGACGGACGAAACAAGGAATGAGCTTATCGGCTCGCAAGCACTCCCCAGGGACAAGAACAAATAGCCAGGCGAAAATCTCGAACCAAGCTCAAGACGAGACATGCGAAAGTAATCCCGTCTTATGCCTTGAATAGAAGTACAGGCACGATTATATCATCAATAAAGCTCAGAAAAGAGCACTTCCCCTGTACACACAATTTCTTTATTACTCAAATAAAATTATTTCTCTCATTTCTCTCTATGAATGATCAGGAAAGCATTAAGGAAATCTCGCTACTTTTACTGTGGGCGAAATGGCGACAATAGAGGGGGGTGAATAGTGTGTTTCCTAATTCTATTAGCCTAAATTCGATTTTAATCGTTTCTTAGATTAGCTTAGGCAATTTGCAATCTTACGATCAGATGCGGAAGCGATATAAACAATTAAGCACAAGAAACAATAAAATAATGCAAACACAAGATTTATAGTGGTTCGGCCCCAATGCCTACTCCACTACCTAAGCACCCGCTTAGGATTTCCAAACTAGTTTTACTAGATTAATTCAATTTCCCTTACACAAAGGACTTTTCACCGGAAAGTCTCCGCTCTCCAACCGAAGGCACTTCCACGCCCGGAAGTATCCCGCCTTCCTACCGAGAGCACTTTCCCACCTCAACCTAAGGGGCAACTAAACTAATCCTAGTAAACACTAAGTTTACACAAGTGACTTTACTCCTTTTCACCAAGGATACCACTTCCACACAACAGACCTAACACAAGGTCTTCACAGTCTCAAATAAAAAATAGTTCAAATAAACAGATAAAATACAATCAAAAGAGCTACAATACAAAAACAAGATTAAAAGCTCTTTTCTTCAAAAACCTCCAACTCGCCAAGTAGTAGAGATTGGGTTGAAGCCCGAGTTGAGGAGTAGACGACGCTTGAAGAAGAACTCAACAGAGGAATGGAGCTCGCTGTGATTACTCCTTGGAAGGATTTAAGTCTCCCTTAGAATGCTCAATGATAACTATAAGAGAGGGAGAAGAGGGTTAAATGAACTATATTTATACCTTACTGAAGAAACGGCAGCTCAACGGATAGTTTTTTATCCGTTGCAGGCTGCCGGTCGATTGGTCGATCGACCGACCGATTGACCGCTCCTTCGACCGCCATTTTTTCTCTCTGGTCGGTCGACTGACGGGTCGACCGCCAAGACGCAAGATCTTCGATCCCGACCTTCGATCGACACATTGATCGACCGACGCAATCTGCGCCTTCGGGTATCCGCAGGTCGGTCGACCGGCTGGTCGATCGACAAAGCTACTGCCCATTTTGGGCTTCAATCGATCGACCGCCCGGTCGACCGAAGTAGTTCTACGGATCTTTCTTCCCTATGTTCGATCGATCGACGGGTCGACCGAATGCCTACTGCCTGATTTCGGCACTAGTCGGTCAACCGACCGGTCGACCAAAATGGCTGGTGCCATTAACTTTACCCTATTCGGTCGACCGCCCGGTCGATCGAACATAGGCTGAGATTTGTTTTCAGCCTATTTTCTTCCGCGCTTCGTTTCTGATTTTGGCTTTCAACAAGCATCATCTTGGAGAACTTTCCATGTGACCTTTGGACTCGTCCAAGCGACTTTGGTGCACTCATCGATCTTCGTGAATTTTCCACAATGAACCCGAGCGCGACGATCAATGTCCTTTTGATTTATCGATTTCTTTGATTTTTTGATCGAGGACATTGAACGCTGCTGATATGGAACCTGAAATATATTCTTACTGAAATCATTAGTTCCATATTTGTTATCATCAAAACTGAGATTAAGACCAAGGTTGAAAACCTAAAGCCAATAATTACTACTTGAAACTAGCTCGAGTTTCCACCAACGAACTCGACCCAAACCCCTAAGAACGGATTTCCACCCTCAGGCCTGTGGTATTCAGCTCCAGAAGCCTAAACACCTCACGCGACGACCAGGACCTGGTCTTCATCGATCTGGCTCATCGGCCTCAGTGCCTATCATAGGCTCTTACGCCCTCAACGACCCCAAGTGCGCTCCTCGCGAGCTCGATTTTCACCGGGTCTGGTCCTTAGATACCACGCCATTACTTCTAGCCTTAACGGCCTTCCATGACTCCTCCCACGTGGTTCCGCCTAACGCTCATCGGCAAGCTCGGGCTGAACCCCCGAGTGCAGTTCTCAGCTACCACGCCATTACTTCTAGCCTTAGCGCCCTTACATGACTCCTCGCGCGTGGTTTTCCCTTACGCTCTTCGGCGATCTCGGCCTAAACCCTCGAGTCATTTCTCGGCTACCACGCCATTACTTCTGGCCTTAACGACCTTACATGAGTCCTCAAGCGTGGTTCCGCCTTACGCTCATCGGCGAGCTCGGCCTGAACCCTCGTGTGGAATTCTCAGCTACCACGCCATTACTTTCGGCCTTAGTGCCCTTACATGACTACTCGCGCATGGTTCCGCCTTCCGCTCCTCGACGAGCTCGGCCTGAACCCCCCGAGTGTAGTTCTCGGCTACCACGTCATTACTTCCGGCCTTAGCGCCCTTACATGACTCCACGCGTGCTGTTCCAGCTTACGTTCCTCGACGAGCTCGGCCTAAACTCCTGAGTGCAGTTCTCGACTACCACGCCATTACTTTCGGCCTTAGCGCCCTTATATGACTCCTCACGTAGTTCGTCCTTACGTTCCTCGATGAGCTCGGCTTGAACCCCCGAGTGCAATTCTCGACTACCACGTAATTACTTTCAGCCTTAACGCCTTTACCTGACTACTCGCGCGCGATTCCTCTGTATGCTCCTCGATGAGCTCGGCCTAAACCCCCGGCTGTAGTTCTCGGCTACCACGCCACTACTTCTGGTTCTAGCGCCCTTATTTGACTCCTCACGTGCTGTCCCAACGTACACCCCTTGGCAAGCTCGGCCTAAAACTCCCAAGTACAAACCTCTAAACTACCACGCCATTACGCATGCATAATTTTACATTAGCAGAGCTCGGCCTAAATCCCCGAGTGCAATTCTCGGCTACCACGCCATTACTTTCGGCCTTAGCGCCCTTATGTGACTCTTCGCACGCGGTTTCGCCTTACGCTCCTCGGTGAGCTCGGCCTGAACCCTCGAGTGTAGTTCTCGGCTACCACGCAAATACTTCTGTTCCTAGTGCCCTTATTTAACTCCTCACTCGTGGTCTCGACGTACGCCACTTGGCAATCTTGGCCTAAAACTCCCAAGTACAAACCGCTAAACTACCACGCCATTACTCATGCGTAATTTTACATTAGCAGAGCTCGGCTCAAACCAGAACCCTAAGGATCCAACCTTGAACTAGATTCTAGATTTCGAAAGATTCAACCTTGAACCAAATTTCAGACGGTTCAATCCTGAACCAGATGGTTCAAACTTGAACCAGATTTTAGATGGTTCAACCTTGAACCAAATCCTAGAGGATCGGACGGGGACATTCCATTCATGAAAAATCAAGGAAAGGAGATTTATATGTACAAAACAAAAGAAAATAAGCTCAAGGAAGAGCAATAATTGTCACAGAGGAGATAATAAACAAAATAGACCCACACAATGCAATTGTCAACAAAAAAGGGGGGGCAAACATCCAACCTCCAAAGAAGTTCGTAGAGTCAGCAGAAGAAAGATCTAAAGGAACTACTGAGAAGAAACTGCACCCACCTTGGTGCACTCAGCAGAAGCATCCCACTCCGGAGCAAGGAATCCTCGTGTAGAAAATGAGCCTTGGTCCGGAGTCACAGCCGAAGGTACCCCTCTGAGCGACCATGAAAAGTCTTCCTCGGCCTCAAGGTTCCCCAGGACACCATCCTTGACTTCTTTAAGAAAGTCCATCCCTAAAAGGTCAACATTGGGAGCCAGAAGCTTAATCTGCTCTGAAGCCCTCTTGAAACCTTACATATACATGGCAAGAGTCTTATCTCAGAGGCATTTCTCCTCTTCCTCGAGGGATTCCCTGGCCAAGTTGCACCTCACAGCCTCGGCCCTAGCCTCCTCAGTCTTGGCCTTCAGACAAGACTTTTCCGTCACCGCCACAGAAAGGTCCAAGTAGACCATCTCCAGCTCTTCCCTAGCCTTGCCTTCCATCTCTACCATCCGAGCAATGGACTCAGAAATAGCTACGTTCAAGCGGGCGACCTCTTCGACCTTCGCCACTAAAGCTCTCTCCATTTCCACCATCCTAAGCTTGGAAGTTTTAAGCTCTTGGGAACGCGCTTCGCACTCCCTTTGCGAAGCCTCCTTCAACTTACCCAACAAAAGCTGGATGTGTTTCCAAGGATCTACCCCCTCGGGAAAAACCAACTGGTCGTCAAAGCAAAAATGCAACATCGAGCCTGATTGACGAACCCCTGCTGATGTACTGGCCACCGTCGCCGCCTCTGGAATATGGGGCTCATTCCCTCGAGGATGGACATTCATTTCGGCAAATAGGTTTTCCCTTGGGTGACTAGCCCTTTTTTGATGCCCCGCCAGCGAGCCAAGGAGGACCAGAGAATCCGAAGAGGCTAATGAGTCGGCCGCCTCTGCTCTCGCTCCCGAAACCTGTGGCTTCTGAGATTGTGAAGCCATCATAGACCTTAGCAATTCATCCACCATCGACTTCTTCCCCTTGTCTCCTGCAAGTCTCTCCTGCATCTCTATCAAGCGAGAGTGCATGCCTGGAGTGTTCAAAAATAGGGAACGCATGCCTGAAAGACGATAAATGGCTAAACAGTTCGCGCGAATAATCGTAAAATCTAAAGTCAACGACAATACTGAGGATTGAGGTTGAGAAGACTTACCGACGAGAACTAGCCGATACTAGAAGAAAGGAACTGGATGAGGAAGGCACCACTAAAGCCTGCTAAGGACGAAGGCCAAAGAACGCAAGAAAAATTCACAAACAGGGAAGGGAAAAACCATTTTATAGGCTCCACTTCCTCATCGAATGACCCTCGATGAAGGAATAACCAAATATGCACCGGCCAGCTCAATGATTGATGGCTCCCTAGAAACTCCCCCCCATGGCATGAAAGAACGCCTTTTTAACTATGATGTCTTCCCAAAAAATGAGGGGGCAAGGGCCAATCAGCAGCCGCCTCGCAAAATGAGAAGATCTTCATTAGCAATGTTGGCCTAAGGTTTTCAACCTTGGTCTTAATCTCAATTTTGATGATAACAAATATGTAACTAATGGTTTCATTCAGAAATACTTTTAGGTTCCAAGTCGGTTACCGCTCGACGTCCGTGATCGAAAATATCGGAGAAATCAAAAAATCGGAAGAACATTGGTCGACGCACTCGGATTTTATTGGGAAGATAGAGTTTATGTTTGTGGTGTCTAGCATGTGTTGTAAATCCTCATGATGATGCAAAGAAACCTAAAAACCAAACCCGGACCTCAAAACATGAAAACCCAGAAACGACCCTAAAATTCACTAAAGCCTAGGGTGCTCCTTGGAGGGCTATATGATCTAGATATTTTCTTGGCACCAAATATCCTGGTAATTGTTCCTTAGTAAAAACTAGTTAACGACATATTTTTAATGAATTTTTGGAAGCCTTTAACCGATTCATATTTGACATAGGAGATTATAAAATTTTTGGTTTTTAGAAATTTGTACTAGACCCGAAAAGTTAGATTTTGATTCTTAAGGATTTTAATTTTTTAGATATTTTTATATAAGACGAAACCAAGTTATATAAGAATACTTAGCGAAGATGAAACCCAAAAATGAATAGACGAGCAGAAAACTCAGCCAAACCAAGTTATTTTCTAGGTGTCGGTCGATGGGCGATCGATGGCCACCGACCGATCGAGGATCAAAATACAAGATAAATTAAAGTTTATATTTAGTTGGATTTAATTAATTTTGAATTAATTATAAATTCATTAAATATAAATTATAGTTTTGGTGGCAACCTATGCCCCTTACAAATAGATGGTCTAACCTCCTTCAACGGGGTTAAGCAAATTTATTAGAGATCTTGGAGACGAGCAAAGGCTTGGATTCTTGAGAAGCTTCTTGAAGAGCAAGACTCCAACGAGCTCCTCTTGATCTCCATGGGTGGCCGACCATTAAGCTCCTCCTTCCCGGGTTTCTGAAGCCGATTTGGAGGTCTCTTCCTCTTGGGTGTGTCATCTCCTTCATCTTCTTGGAGGAGTCCAAGGAGGACAGCGAGGTATTCCTTCATCTTTCTCCTCGTTACGTGGTTTTCTCATCCCCTCTTCCTTCCTTTTGGTGCTCAGTTCTTGGTGGAAGGGCCGGCTTGACCTTGGTGCGTTTCGGGGTTGAGATTCCCTCTTCGTTGAGCCACAACGGGTCTTGGTGTTCACTGTCCCTTGGTTGCGAGGTGCTTAGTGTGGACCTTCCTTGGAGGACGTGTGCTTGGACGTCTTGGAATGGGGATAGGAGCAGCCATACAATCCGTGGTATAAGGTATATCTTCTCCCACTATTCGTAGATTGAATTCCTTAAAGATTGCTAAAGTTGATCATTGGTTTTGAGATGGTTTGTATTTTTTTTTAAATCACTTTTTCTGCTATGCTTCTTCTTCCATCCCAACAGTGGTATCAGAGACACCTTTAACAATTTTTTCAGAATTTATTATGCGTTATTGTTGCGTTTATGAACCGTTCGCTCTCTAAACGTCATGATGCCCGATTTTTGTTTTCGGGGGTTCTTGAGTCATTCTTTTGAGTCCACGGTTCATGTGATGAATCGGGGGTGGTAGCCTACTGTCCAAACTCGTCTTGGACAGATTTCGATCTCAAGAACCACATGGGTTCATGGTTGAACTGCCCCAAAAACTAAAATTTTCAGCATGTGTTGTTTGGACCGTTTTGGGTGGAAATGTAACCCGATTAGCACGTTTTCGGATTCTATTTTTTTCTTTATTTTTCTTAATTATTAAGATGCATGAAAGAATGATTATGGATGAGCCCTATGTGTTGTGACTCTGTGTAAAATGTGGTTGTGTTGGTTGCTTGTAAATTTATGAAATTTTAGCATTGTAACTTTTGAATAGAGCCTGTGTACCCCTGCCTTTCTCTTGAGAATTCTGATTGTAATCTTCTTCTCTCTCTCCTTAAACCTTTCCCCAAGGGTTTTTTGGGGTCTTCTTCTTTTAGTTTTATAAAATTAGAAGTTTAGGGGCAGATTCGCGACCAGCACGCTTGCTGCCCCGTTTTGGTGCGCGCACGGAGAGGAGGTGTTCGACGCCATGATGATGACGACTTGAACCCCGGGAAGGCACTGATGGAACTGGAAACCTTCAAGATATTTTTGGGCAGCGCCTTGGCGAGTCGGAGCTCCCTAAAACCCTAGGATGATGGCCTTGGTTCATCTGATGGCTCGGGTGGAACCCTTAGAACATTCATAATCATCCTTATTTAATTTATGTTTTTATTTATTGATTTTGCTTCTTCTTTTTTACCAGAATTTATTTTGCTTCAATTGTTGATAGCTTAGATAATTATAAATGAATGAAGAAACCCCCAATAATATTGAGTCCGAATGGCTAAGATATTAAGAATATTAGTCACGCCTTCCATCATTTTGAGGTACAAGTGTATCTATTGTCACAACGAATTTGTTGTGCAAACACAAGGCCTTCTGTGCTAATAGACACGTTGCATCTCATATGGCATATACCCTTGTGTCTCTACTACTAGCTTGAACACGACTTATCTTGTTGAGAAAACTCATGGGTGGTTGTTTTCTTGCTAGGGTAAACGAACGATGGGTTCGACTCAACTAGGGCTCCTTGGTTTGTTGTGCAAACACAAGGCCATGGTAACCCTAGAGGCAAAAACATGATGGAAATCGGATAACGATGTGATTGGTAAAGAGTTACCTACCCATGGACCTATTAGGGTTTGTCGTGTTAAATGCGAGACCCGAGTAGGAGAAGTGGGGTTTCATCTTCCCTTAAGGAAGTCTACCAACGAGGGCTTCCCGCTTCCCAATAGGAGGGTCATTTGGGAACCACAAAAACTAGTGGGAGCCATGATTAAACAAAAGACCGTAATAATCATGCATATAACATATCTGCTCATTTATGTCTTTTCTTTTCATTGTAGCATATTCAACATGTCATCTACACTATCATTGTGAAGCATACTTGATGCAAATAAACTCACTGGATCGAACTATGTCGATTGGTTGAGAAACTTGAGGATTGTCCTCACCCAGCAGAGACTTTCCTATATTCTTGATAACAGGCCACCGGATGCCCCTTCCCAAAGGGCTACCGAGGAAGTGAGAATCACTTACACGAAGTGGAAAGATAACAACACTACTGTTCAGTGCATTATGCTCACCTCTATGTCCGATGTGTTGCAGTGACAACATGAAAAGATGGACTCAGGGGCCATCCACTCTCACCTCAAGGAATTGTATGGTGAAGAGAGCCAGACTATTAGGTTTGCGCTATTAAAATAACTCTTCCAAGCCAAGATGACGACAGGGACCCCTGTTGAAACCCATGTTCTCAAACTAATCGATTTGATCAAGAGGTTAGAGAAATTGGGTGTAAACATCGATAAGGGGCTAAGTCATGACTTAATACTCCAATCCCTTCCAGGGTCTTTTTCACAGTTTATCATCAACTACCACATGAACAAGCTGGATGCCTCGCTTCCTGAGCTCCTTAATATGCTAAAGACTGCTGAGTTCCACCTTCCGAAAGAAAAGGACAAAGTCTGTGTAGTGCCCTTAAAAAGGCAAAGAAGCACTCTGTTAACAACGGAGCGAAAAACAAAGATGTGAAACCCAAAAAGGATATCAAGAAGAAAGGGAAGAAGGCTCCTAAGGGCACCTGTTTCCATTGTGGAAAAGATGGTCACTAGAAGTTCAACTGTAGGGAGTATATTGCAGAAGTAAAGCAGAAGAGGGCTTCTGAAGCCCCTTTCGAAGGTGCATTTGTTATTGAAATAAATTTATCATTACAAAATTCTACTACATGGGTATTGGATACCGGTTGTGGTGCTCACATTTGCAATTCATTGCAGGGGTTGAGAATAAGTAGAATGCTAAACAAAGGTAATTACGACCTTTGGGTAGGCAATGGCACAAGAGTTGCAGCTTTAGCCATAGGAACCTATTGTTTGTATCTGCCATCAGGCAAAACCATTGAATTGAGCAATTGTTATTATGTTTCAGTTCTAATAAAGAACATTATTTATGTTACTTTGTTGCTAGAACAAGGATAAGAAATGTCTTTAAAAGGCAATTGTTGCCACATATATCATTCTGATGAATTATATGGAACTGGACACATTTCAAATGGTTTGATGGTCTTAGATGTAACTGATAATATTTTTCATATCGAACAAACGCACAAGAGAAAATGAGATAATCTGAACCTCACCTATCTTTGGCACTTGAGATTGGGTCATATAATGAGAATCGGAATAATGAATTGTACAAAGATGGGTTGTTTGACCCACTCGATTTTGAATCGATGCCAACTTGTAAATTGTGTCTCAAAGGAAAAATGACAAAGTCCCCTTTCACTGGGTGTAGTGAAAGGGCTACTGAGTCGTTAGAGCTGGTCCACACAGATGTTTGCGGACCAATGACAACTCAAGCTAGAGGTGGGTATTCCTACTTCATCACGTTTACAGACAATAGATCAATGTATGGATATGTCTACCTGTTGAGACATAAGTTTGATACTTTTGAAAAGTTCAAAGAGTATAAGGCTGAGGTTGAGAAACAAGTAGGGAAAAGTATTAAAACCCTTCGATCAGATCGGGGTGGTGAGTACTTATCCACTCAGTTTCTAAATTATCTAAAAGACAATGGGATTGTCTCCGAATGGACCCCTCAAGGCACACCACAACATAATGGAGTATGCGGTCCATGCTTTGCTTTAGTGATCTCCCGAGTTCCTTTTAGGGATATGCTCTTAAAACGACTATCTACCTTTTGAATACGGCTCCTACAAAGTCTATCTCTGGTACATCATATGAGATATGGAGTGGAAAGAAACCAAGTCTAAGGCATCTCAAGATTTGGGGTTGCCCTGCGTACGTCAAGAAATTAGAGTCATATAAGCTTTATGCTAAATCAACCAGGTGCAGGTTTGTGGGGTATCCTAAAGAGAGTTTAGGGTATTATTTCTACTCGCCAACTGAACAAAAGGTGTTTGTCAATAGGCATGCCACTTTCTTAGAAAAAGAGTTTATCGAGGAAAGTGGGAGTGGGAGAGATGTTGAGCTTGATGAAGTTCAACAACTACAAGCAGATACGCAACCACTAGTGGACAATCCACGGGAGGAACCAATAGAAGAAACACTACCTCCCACCACTCTTTGAGGATCACGGAGATTGTGTAGACAACCTGAAAGATTATTCCTGGCTACTGGGAATGAATAGCAATTCATTGATCCGCAATCCTATGATCAAGCAATCAAGGATGTTGATTGCAAACAATGGCAGGAAGAAATGCAATATGAAATGGACTCCATGTTCAAAAACAAAGTCTGGATGATGACATGTTTATGTTTCATCTTTTGTTACTTATTTTCATGCTAAATTCGAATTAAATACTTCCTAAAATATGTTTATTGTTTTGTTTAATTTTTAGGCAACAAATGATAGAAAGAAATCACAAAGAATCTCCTTGCACGTTTTTTGGAAGCTGGAAATTGGAAAGACGGCTAGACTTGGTCGTACTGCCTTGGACGTGCCCACGCCTTAGTAAAGATGCATGTGACAGATCCAGAATTTACCATGTTAAAGGGTGAAATTTTGTTTCCAAGTTTCCAAACGAATTTGGACTCTCCTTTTGTGTCTAAAATATTAAGGCAAGATATTTGGTTGTTAGTTTATTACTATGTAGGGTTGACTTGATTTTTATTTCTATTTTAGTTAAGTTTGGAATTCTCCTATTAGAGGAGAAAAGTTGTAATGAACAAGGGCTAGTTTTAGCTTTAGTTTTTAGGCTGGCATTTTCTTAGATTTGGCCTCCTTTTGTGTTTTACTCTTTAAGTTTGAATTCAGCGTAGTTTATTTTGGAGAATGAAATTGTTTGAGTTTGCGATGTGTGACTGATCCACTTCTTTCTAGCTAAAGGATGATTCGACGTTTCGGTTCTACGGATTGTGAGATTCTTCTATGCTTAATATCTTTGCTTTCTAATATTCATTTATTTCCTCCAAAAATTATTCTATTGTTTCTTTTTAATTGTTGGTCAGTTACCAGATTATTAGAACAATAGCTAGTCTTCCGATATGACTGTTCCATTTCGAATTTAGAGATAAATTAGTCGAGGTTGTTTTTCAATCCGAACTAATGGAATACTTGAATTAATATGACATGTGAGATTGTGGTTTAATTCACATAAGTCTATTAAATTGCTAGAAATAAAGAAACTCATCCTTAGCGTCTATGATCAATCCTACGAACCGAAATCGAGAACGTACCTTTAGCTAGACCTTCCTCTCATTGATTTCTCCTTAATTTTAATTACTTTTTTTAATTATTGTTTTATTTCAGCTTGCACATAATCAAAACCCCCTTTTTTAAATTCCCCCTTTTTAATTTCTGGTTTTGAAAGAATTTGAAACTAACCAGTCTCTGTGGATTCAACCCTACTTGTCACGACTACAAAATTTCAAGAAGTAGGCATTTATTTTTGATGGATTCGACACTCATCAAATTTTGGCGCCGTTGTCGGGGATTGGTAATAATCAGTTTCAATTCTTTTGTTAACCAATTTTGATTGTGCAGGAAAATTCCAGACAGGTTAGACGTGGGCGTCTTAACATTGATGGTCAGATCTGATCGCACAGGTGTACTCATATATGATCCTGAGATTGAGAAGACTGCTAGAAGTCTTAGAAAGGCTATCCAACAATGAGGCAAACACATTTCAGCACCCTCATCTTCAACAGTAGACGAGACGTGTGCACGCCTTAACCCTGAGAGAAAAGCAGAACTAGAAGCAGAAATGGCTGAAAACAATATGACTTTGTGCGAACTGGCTGCTGCACCTTTTAACCAACCATCATTATGCATCACTTACCTAGAATTAGAGATAAACTTTGAATTAAAATCTGGACTAATACATCTCTTGCCTATTTTTCGAGGACTTGAAATGAAGACCCTCACAAGCACTTGAAGGAATTTCACGTTGTATGCTCAACAATGAAACCACACGGGATATCCGATGAGCAAATCAAACTGCGAGCCTTCCTTTTTTCCTTAGTAGATGCAGCCAAGGAGTGGTTGTTCTACCTTCCTCCTGGATCAATCAACACATGGACAGATTTGCTAAAGCTATTTTTGGACAAATTCTTTCCAGCCTCTCGAGCCACTAGAATTAGAAGGGAAATCTGCGGAGTTAAACAAAAAGACACGGAGACTCTACATAAATATTGGGAAAGATTCAAACGGTTATGTGCAAGTTGCTCTCAACATGGTATTTCTGAACAATTACTAATCCAATATTTTATGAAGGTTTGCTACCCACTGAACAAAACTCCTCAAGCCGCTAGGGAATTAATGTCCATCATGGCTGCCAATTCATAATAATTTGGGTTTCGGCAAGAACCTTCAAGAGGGATAAATGAGGTGAATGTATCCTCCCTTGAATCTAAAATTTATCATCTAACTACTATGGTCCAGAATTTGGTTGCAGGAAACACATCACAGGCTAAAATTTATGAAATTTGTGCTCACGTTGGTGATCCTACCGATATGTGTCCTATACTCCAATATGATACTGAAAAATATGTTAATGCTATTGGAGGATTTCCTAGTCTTCCACAAAGGAGATATGATCCTTATTCAAACACTTACATCCCAGGATGGAGGGATCATCCAAATTTCAGCTATGGAACGCAACCATCAAATTTCCAACAATTCCAACATAAGCAACCTAGCCCGTCACAACAATACCCTTCAAATTCAGGTACATCTCTTGAATACATTGTTAAATCACTTGCAATTAGACACAACAATTTCAATAGGAAACAAAAGCAATCATTCAAATCTTGGAGAATCAAATGGGTCAATTGGCGTCATCCTTAAGCAAGTTGGAATCACAAGACAAATGCCCTCACAAATTGTCAACAACCCAAAATAGAATGCTAACACAATAACTCTGAGAAGTGGGAAAGAGTTAGCAGAACCCAGTCTGCCAAGACATGGGCACGTCTTACAAACAGAGCCCAGTCTGCCAAGACGCGGGCACGCCTTAGAGACAGAAACTGAAACTGAAGTTACTGCTAACCAGAAACAAAATATACTAGAACAATCGAGAACATTGATGATCAAGCCTCCCTTTCTAGGAAGATTGGCCAAGTCTAAGAACGAAAATGAAGAAAAAGATATTCTTGAAACTTTTCGCAAGGTTGAAATAAATATTCCCTTACTTGACGCCATTAAGCAAATACCTCGGTATGCTAAATTTCTCAAGGAATTATGCACCAACAAGAAAAATCTAATTGGTAATGGAAAGGTAAGTGTGGGAGGAAATGCTTCTGCTGTACTTCAAAGAAAATTACCTCCCAAATGCAAAGATCAAGGTATATTTGCTATTTCTTGCAAGATAGGCAATGTTGGTATAAAAAGAGCTATATATGATTTAGGAGCATCTATAAATGTCATGGCATTGTCTATTTATTCATCTTTAAATATTGGTCCATTGAAAAAGACAGGTGTTGTCATTCAATTAGCTGACAGGTCAGTCGTTTACCCCGAAGGGGTGTTGGAGGATGTCGTAGTTCAAGTGAACAATTTAATTTTTCTTGCAAATTTCTTTGTGCTTAACATGGAGGAAGATACTTCTTCCTAATCATCTAAAATTTTACTTGGGAGACCCTTCCTTAGCATAGCTAGGACAAAAAGAGATGTACATGATGGCACACTCTCTATGAAATTTGATGGGGAAGTCATCAAATTCAATATTTATGATGCCATGAAATTTCCTAGTGAAAAACTTTATGTTAACAATATTGATTTTATTAGCATTTCAGCTCATGAAACATTTAATTTGAGTGTTATAGACATGAATATCAATCTTGACAGTATTGAAATTGATTATAAAAATATTTTGCAGGTTGAAATAAAGACACTCAAAACCACAATAACTAATGTTTCATGCCTAGAACCATCTATTTCTCGCACTAAGCTTCTACAAACACTGCAATTGGAATTGAGGCCGCTGCCTAGGCATCTAAAATACGCAACTAGAGTTACGTGAAACATGGCAGTACTGTCTAACCTAGGACAATAAACAAGGGCGCTTCTGGGAGGCAACCCAAGCATTAGGTGTGCCCACGCCTTATTTATTAGTCTTTACTTTTGCATAATTTTCTTTTCAATTTCTTTAGATATGTTTTTATTTTTCTTTTACTTTTGATTTTAATTTCTTCCAATTATCTTTTGGCAAAGGTGAATTCAATACCAATGGTAGAGCTTTGAGAATTCTAAAAGAAAAAGGAGACAAAATTTAAAAGGCAGACTTAAATATTATGCATGAGCACGCCTAAAACCCAAGGCAGTAACAAGCAGCCTCCACCCCTCCTCCAATATATGTTCAGGGAAGTTCTCGTTTTCCCAATCTGATCTTATTTTTCTTTGAATTTATTTTGAACCACATTAGCGACAATGTGGATTTTAAGTGTGGGGAGAGATTTGTTTAACGTGATACCTGTTTTTATTCAAACATGACTTTTCTGAAATTAACTTGCATAAAAGTTAAACTTTTAATGCTGAAATTTTGTAGCTAGCTGAATTTTTTATGAAAATCACTATTATGTTGCTAGCTGCCATTTTTCTTTGGTATTTTCCGTGTTGCGCAGTCCTTTTGAAATCTTGTCCTAGATTTTTTTTTTAGCTCATACATTTCAATTACTGTCTTGAAAGATTCATTTATATCCTTGAAAAGCCCAAATCATTGTGTCTTGATGCCTGAACTAAAATACAATAGGGATCTGACTTGAACATGGCATTTCTTATCTCTCAACACGATATATGACCATCTCTTGATGAACTCTCAGAATTTCAAGATGCAATAGACTTTAAAACAACCATGCTTGCTTAGTTTTATCTTGCACAGTAGGAACTTTACCTTGTCATGCCTTAAGTTTGAATTCAAAAAAAAAGGGGAGAAAAAGAAAAGAGAGCACTATTACTCCGCTGATCACCAAAGATCATGAGTTGAGCTAGTAGCCACCTAGAGTTGTGATCAACTAAGTAACCGGGTACATGAATCACCAATGTATGTCCTCGCGTCAAAAGGTTGTATGACATTCTAGGCAAGTAACTTATGTTCAAATAAGCCAACTGAGTAATCGGGTGCATGCATCACCAATGTATGTCCTTGCATCAAAAGGTTGAGCAAACGATCTAGGAAAATCAAAAGGTGCTAAATCAATAAGTAAAGTCTCCTAGTTTTCGACTTATGGCATTGCTTGGTAGATGTTTCTTTTGTGCAATGATTCTTTTTGAAATTTGTATGTGTGCTTAAAACTTTTGCCTTTGCATCTTGTACCCTGAATGTGTATCTAGGTAGTTATGAATCTGTGTGGAGTAATGAGATTTTATTGTAAAAAGTTAACTTACTATTGTCTCTTAGTTTGGATTATTAAGACTTTATGATGCGGACTGCGATAGGGTGCAATAAATTTTAAAGAGAGTGATTATTCGGTTTGAGTTATGCTTGAGGACAAGCATTGTTTAAGTGTGGGGAGATTTGATGACATGTTTATTTTCCATCTTTTGTTGCTTATTTTCATGCTAAATTCGAATTAAATACTTCCTAAAATGTGTTTATTGTTTTGTTTAATTTTTAGGCAACAAATGATGGAAAGAAATAAAAAAGAATCTCCTTGCACATTTTTTGGAAGTTGGAAATTGGAAAGACAGCTAGACCTGATCGCACTACCTTGGACGTGCCCACGCCTTAGTAAAGATGCATGTGATAGATCCAGAATTTACCATGTTAAAGGGTGAAATTTTGTTTCCAAGTTTCTATACGAATTTGGACCCTCCTTTTGTGTCTAAAACATTAAGCCAAGATATTTGGTTGTTAGTTTATTACTATGTAGAGTTGATTTGATTTTTATTTCTATTTTAGTTAAGTTTGGAATTCTCCTATAAGAGGAGAAAAGTTGTAATGAACAAGGGCTAGTTTTAGCTTTAGTTTTTAGACAGGCATTTTCTTAGCTTTGGCCTCCTTTTGTGTTTTACTCTTTAAGTTTGAATTCAGCAGTAGTTTATTTTGGAGAATGAAATTGTTTGAGTTTGCGATGTGTGGCTGATCCACTTCTTTCTAACTAAAGGATGATTCGACGTTTCGGTTATACGGATTGTGAGATTCTTCTATGCTTAATATCTTTACTTTCTAGTATTCATTTATTTTCTGCAGAAATTATTCTATTGTTTCTTTTTAATTGTTGGTCAGTTACCAGATTATTAGAACAATAGCTAGTCTTTCGATATGGCTGTTCCATGCCGGATTTAGAGATAAATTAGTCGAGGTTGTTATTCAATCCGAACTAATGGAATACTTGAATTAAAATGACATGTGAGATTGTTGTTCAATTCACATAAGTCTATTAAATTTCTAGAAATAAAGAAACTCATTCTTAGCGTCTATGATCAATCTTACGAACCAAAATCGAGAACGTATCTTTAGCTAGACCTTCCTCTCATTGATTTCTCCTTAATTTTAAATACTATTTTTAATTATTGTTTTATTTCAGCTTGCATCTAATCAAAACTCCCTTTCTTTAATTCCCCCTTTTTAATTTATGGTTTCAAAAGAATTTGAAACTAACCAGTCTCTGTGGATTCGACCCTACTTGTCACGACTACAAAATCTCCAGAAGTAGGTATTTATTTTTGGTGGATTCGACACTCATCACTGGACTTTGGTTAACTTACTCGAAGGAGTTACTCCTATAGGGTGTAAGTTGATCTTTAAAAGAAAGATTGGAGCTGATGGCCTGGTGGAGACCTATAAGGCTAGGCTGGTAGCAAAAGATTTCACTCAAAGGCAAGGTCTTGACTATGATGAAACTTTTTCTCCTGTAGCCATGCTCAAATTCATTAGGATAATGCTAGCCATTGCTGCATATCATGACTACGAGATCTGGCAGATGGATGTCAAGACTACATTCCTCAATAGTAAACTTGAGGAAGAGGACTATATGACCCAGCCGAAAGGATTCGTGTCTCCGGTAGGACTGAAGATAGTATGTAAATTACGAAGGTCCATTTATGGACTTAAGCAAGCCTCGAGGAGTTTGGACATCCATTTTCATGAGACAGTCAAAGATTTTTGCTTCATCAAAAATGTAGACGAACCTTGTGTCTATAAAAAGATTAGTGGGAGCGTCGTTGTGTTTATTGTGTTGTATATGAATGACATACTACTCATGGGGAATGATGTTCCTCTGCTCCAGTCAGTGAAAGCATGGTTATCCAAAAACTTCTCCATGAAAGACTTGGGTGAATCATCCTACGTACTTGGCATTAAGATCTATAGGGACAAATCTAGAAGGATGCTTGGTTTGTCCCAGTCTCGGTATATACCGTGCTAAAAAGGTTTAGCATGGAAGGCAGTAAAAGAGGTTACTTGCCTATGAGTCATGGCATCACTCTTTCCAAGAAGATGTCTCCTAAGACACCTAAGGAGAGAAAAAGGATGAGCGAGATCCCTTATGCTTCGGCAATAGGATCCATCATGTATGCTATGCTATGTACTAGGTCTGATGTCGCTCATGCCCTAGGGGTAACTAGCAAATTTTAGGAGGATCATGGAGAGGAACATTGAAAAGCCGTAAAGAACATTCTTAAGTACTTGAGAAGGACTAAAGATGTTCTCCTTATTTATGGTGGGTCAGATTTTAAACTGGAGGGGTACATAGATTCTAGCTTCCGATCAGAACCGGATGAAAGTAAATCCATTTTTGGGTATGTATTTACTCTGAATGGTGGCGCAGTATGCTGGAAAAGTTCCAAACAAGGAATTGTGGTCGACTCTATTGGTGAAATGGCCACACTAGAGGGGAGGTGATGAATAGTGTGTTAACTAAACTTGTCGCCTAAATTTGATTTTACATATTTTCTTAAACTACTTAGGCAATTCATAATTTAACGACTAAATGCGGAAGTGATTAATGATAAAGCAATTAACACAAACAAAATATCAATTCTAACACAATGATTTAAAGTGGTTCGGCCCCAATGCCAACTCCACTACCTAAGCACCCCGCTTAGGATTTCCAAACTAGCTTTACTAGATTAAATCGTTTCCCTTACAAAGAAGACTTTACACCAGAAAGTCTCCGCTCGCAAACCGAAGGCACTTCCAGACTTGGAAGTATCCTGTCTTCCTACCGAGAGCACTTTCCCACATCAACCTAAGGAAGAACTCAACTAATCCTAGTAAACTAAGTTTACAATGGTGGATTTAAGCCTTAACACTAAGGCAACCACCAACTCAATCAAACCTAGCAACCTAGGTTTACACAAATGAAAATACAATGAAATAAACAATAAAATATAACAACTAGAGGAAGGCTCTCACGGCTTCCTATTTATAAGCCATGAAGAGAAGAGAGAGCTCCCCACTTCTCAACGGGCAAATTTTTGCCCATTATCGGCCGCCGGTCGCAGGTTCGGTTGATCGTCAGTTGATCGACCGAGCGACCGCCGAGCGACCGAAGGCATTCTACCCATTCTGGGCATCGGTCAACCAAACTTCCTTCTGCCTGATTTCTTCTTCAGCCGGTCAACCAGTCGATCGATCGAATCTGGGCAGGGCTGATTTTTTTGCTTTGTTTGTTCGTTTCTGGTTTCGATCTTTGCTAACTCCTCTTATATAACATTTAATAAATTTAAAACATAATTGTTATATAAGGATTACCGAAATATCTAAAAATATCCTTAAGAATCAAAATCTAACTTTTGGGGTCTAGTACAAATTTTTGAAAAACCAAAAGTTTATAATCTTCCAGGTCAACTATGGGTAGGATAAATGTTCTAAAGGTCATGGTGAGATCATGCTAGTGAGACTTGGAATCCAGATGCCCCTGTTCTAAATGTTCCTAGTCGTACGATCACCAATTAAGGGATTGATGATTCTGGATAGATTGGTGCACTTGGTACATGCCTTACAAGATAAGGGGTAGTTGATCTCACAGTTACTTATGAACCTTCATTAATGTACAAGTGCATGTGCTCATTAGGGAATGAGTTCACTGAATGGAGCTACACGAGGAACACATAATGGAATCCTTACATGAGTGTCAATAGGATGTTCCTCGGGTGATAGTATGTGCAAGCAGTCCTTGGACCTGAGATTGTCATGGTTACGTTGAGTGACAACCCATTGCTTTGGTTCTATCCTTACGTGGCCCTAGCGTCATGTGCCGGGTATTACTAGGCATGGGGAAGCATTCATGATGGTAGGTGACCAACCAACATGGAATCGGTTACTCCTAGTGAGAGGAGATAATATCCTATGCGTCCTTACTAGTGTCGACTCGGGAATCTCTGGCCAGAGTAGACATGAAAGTCAGGAAGATGTTTCTGACGCTTCATTATTGAGACAACATCTTGGCGAGTGGAATACATATGAATCGGTATTAGGATTTGATACTTCTTCTGTACCCTAGCTGACTTCGGGACATTGGAACCGAGGGACTTAGTTGCACGGTAACTAATCGCCGAAGGGCGTTCGATCCCCTGTAGATTGAACCTCACACTATCCGGGTAGTCGTGGCATGTTGCTAGACGTCAATCTTGATTTGTAAGTAGAGTCTCTCATACCACACTAAAGGGGTTTTAGTGGTGGCCCCTAAGATTTGAATAGAAGTCGTTCTATCAGATCAGACTCTCCGTTATGCAGAACTCACTACTGGCTTAGTGTGGGGCCCAATGGGTCACACACAACAGGCTAACCTCGTAATGAACCTTATGAGATAAAGTTTGTATGTGGCCCTATATGTCTACTAGCATGGACATGTTGCAACTTGATCACAAATCTCGTTTATGTACATGATAGGAAAGATGTTTCCTATAGGAACGAATACGCGATGAAGGAGTTCCTCGGTAATCCTAATTTGTAGGGCATCCCTAAATTGTAGGGATTGACACATGATAAATTCTAATCAATAAAAATTTAATTTATAAAGATAAATTAAAGTTTATATTTAGTCCGATTTAGTTAATTTCGAATTAATTATAAATCCATTAAATATAAATTATAGTTTTGGTGGCAACCTATGCCCCTTATAAATAGATGGCCTAACCTCCTACAATGGGGTTAAGCAAATGGGTTAGAGATCTTGGAGAGGAGCAAAGTCTTGGATTCTTGAGAAGCTTCTTGAAGAGCAAGACTCCAAAGAGCTCCTCATGATCTCCATGGGTGGCCGGCCATTAAGCTCCTCCTTCCTAGATTTGTGAAGCCGATTTGGAGGTCTCTTCCTCTTGGGTGTGTCATCTCCTTCATCTTCTTGAAGGAGTCCAAGGAGGACAACGAGGTATTCCTTCATCTTCCTCCTCGTTTTGTGGTTTTCTCATCCCCTCTTCCTTCCTTTTGGTGTTGGGTTCTTGGTGGAAGGGTCGGCTGCACATTGGTGCGTTTCGGGGTTGAGATTCCCTCTTCGTTGAGCCACAACGGGTCTTGGTGTTCATTGTCCCCTGGTTGCGAGGCACTTGGTGTGGACCTTCCTTGGAGGACGTGCGCTTGGACATCTTGGAACGGGGATAGGAGAAGCCTTACCATCCGCGGTATAAGGTATATCTTCTCATACTACTCGTAGATTGAATTCTTTAAAGATTACTAAAGTTGATCATTGGTTTTGAGATGGTTTTATTTTTTTTAAATCGCTTTTTCCGTTGTGCTTCTTCTTCCATCCCAACATTATTGACTACATCGCTGGCGGATTTACGGGAGGTGGCGAATCAAGCTCGGCCAAAAAGAGATCTCTCTAGGCAATCATGGTGGTTAACAGCACTGCTCGCCTATGCCAATCCGCCTCTAAAACTCTAATAATATCATTTTATGAATCTGATTTCTAGGGAACTGATCAAAACCTACACAACATAGTTGTGATTTCTGTGATCGCAGGAAATTTTATTGTCAAAAAGGTCCTAGTCTCCTTTTCTACTACACTTTCGAGAAAATGTAGCTAATCGAAGCCTCACTCACGCCCTGCAAAGGAGACTTGGTAGGCTTTTCAGGAGAAAGAGTCAACATCCGAGGTGTCATATGGCTAAGTACAACATTTAACTCTGATCCAAAGGAGGCTAGGCGATGCTACAAAGAAATGCCTCAAACAAAGGATAGTCGAGCCAAAGAAAGAATCCAATGGCTCACTAAACCAAGCACCTTCGACAACCTTAGGCGAACAGCTGGCAAGGACCCTCGAGCAAGATCTAAGTCGAGACACTCGAAAATGATCCCAAATCGGCGCTTAAATGATGACGCAAGTCGTGTGCAAATTGCCCCATCATGCACAAATAAGGCTTCGAGAGAGCACTTTCCTGTGTACTCAGGAATTCTACAGCTATCTTGTCTTTCTAGCGAATTTCTCACGGCTCAAAATTCACTTGACCCCTCGCGCACGAACCTGCCTTACGCTCCTCGGCGAGCACGACTTGAACCGTTGAGTGCGGTCCTCGGCCCCAGAACTGCTACTTCCAACCTCAAAGCCCTCATACAACCAAGACACGATTTTCACTAGCCTGGCTTGTTGGCCATCGCTGTCATGCCCCAACTCAAGGTCACATGACCAGCCAGGGTATACGTGTCTATACCTCGCAGCCTAAACCATGCACATGCCAACTCAACAAGTAAATATAGCAAAAGAAATAACAAGTTTTATTTCAAATAAAAAGCGAACCAAAACATAGTTTTATTTCAAGGAGCTCGATGAAACGTAAAGTGCGGAAATAACAATTAAGTTCAACAATTCCAAAGTTTAGATACAATAAAACTAGAAATAAATGACATAAATGCCCTCAGGGCTACAACTCCAAATCAAGCTAATACAAGTGCATGACTACTACCAAAGGACTCGACTACGACCCTAACTAGGACTGCTATGAGATCATACGGCTCCACTGCCCTCCAGCTGCGCCAAGTGCACCGGCCCACCTCATCGGTCAGGCTCTGCAAAATAGAAATCAAACGACAACGGTTGAGTTCAAAGAACTCAACGAGCGGTTTTACCAACCCTCACAAATAAAAACACAAAGATAATAATAATAAAGTCTATCTCTAAAGAGGCAATGTCACAAATGTGTGACTAGCTACCAGGCCAATAGTCCACCCATGCCCAAGGCAGCTAACCCTCCAAGAAGTGCATCAGGCCGAAGCCCACCATACCCGAAGGCAATAGCACATATTAAAGAAGTGCATCGGGCCGAAGCCCACCTTGCCCGAAGGCAACAGCACATACTAGGATAATCGGGAAGGCCCTCCGAACTTGCTCGACGAGACGCGTAGGGACAATCGGGATTCGCCCATCCGAACTTGCCCCTTTAAGATATCATAGGAGTAATCGGGAAAGGCTCTCTGAACTTACTCTTAAAGAATATCACAGGAATAATCGGGAAAGGCCCTCTGAACTTATTCCTTAACACCACCTCGAGGATAATCGGGTAGGCCCTCCGAACTTATCCCACGAGGCTAAACCAAAACAATCGGGGAGGCCCTCCGAACTTGTTCTGCATGTTGGGAATTTGGCGTCCAACCACCCAGGCGTAGCCCGTAACCCGGCTCCTAATTGAGCCGCTCCGCCATGCTCAAGGTTATGGCGCATCAAGACCTAAGTCAAGATTCTCCTACGGTGTCCTAGAGGTTTCTTCATTATGAAGCGTCTCAACACTCCAACCCGAACCCTATCCCTTAGACCTGCAATGTCATGAACCCGTGTGGTTTTATTTCATGAATACCTTATAAGTTGGTTCATAACAGATTATGCTCACCCTTAACCCAATTTTAATTATATAATTAAAATTTAGATCATCTCAGTTAGGGTTTTGTTTTAGGTTACTGTTCTACCCAGAGCTGCTGTGTCTAATCCGAATCTAGTCTCCAAAGTGTCTCTTATGTTTCCAAACTATATTTTTTGGTCGAAACAATAGGTTACACGACTATATTCACACAAACACACACATCACAGCAAATAAATTAAAATCAGCACAGATTCATCATCTCAGCAAACAGTTCCAGCAATCATGCAATTTCAACATACTTATAGAATTAAATCCAAAAATTAATAGAAATTAGTCCCTAAATTACCATTAGGAAAATTAACAGAAATTAATCCCTAAATTAACAGCATACCGCCGGCTTGGAGAGAGGGAGAGAGAGGAGAAGGAGAGGGGCTGGCTCAGCTCCAAAGGGAAGGAAGAGAGATGGGAGGAGAAGAAAAAGCAGGCGGCTCGGCTCCAAAGAGAAGGAAGAGAGAAGAGGAGGAGAAGAAGAAGCAGGCGGCTCGGCTTGGCTCTAGGTGGTGGCGGCTCCAAGGAGAAGAGATAGGGGGCTGGTGGCTGGCGGTTGGCTCCCTTTCTCAACACTTTAGGTGGCTCCAAAATTGGAGCTACAAGCCATGAGAGGGGTTTATACTCCCTCCTCAACCCTAACCCATTAAACCCTTAATCCACAACCCGCATCCACCTTAAGCCAAAACCAAAACACGCTAACCCGATAAACTTAATAATTTAATTAATCTCATTCTAATAAATCACAAGTAATTAATTAGATACCCATATGAACATAATTAGCAATTATGCACACACAACATCAAATTAAATAATCTCAACTACCCAAGCCTAAAATTCATAAATTCATATCCTACTTACCCGAGCTCGCAAACTCGCTCCGGACCATGAGTCGACTCGACTCGACCACGAACTAGTCCGCTAGGCTGACAAACACACATAAGGAGAAAAAAAAAAAAATATCTAGGATATTACAATCGCACCACTACTTCCGGCCTCAGAGCCCTTACACGACCAGGACTCGATTTTCACCAGCTTGGCTCGTTAGCCATCGTGCCACTACTTCTGGCCTCAGAGCCCTTACATGACCCGCTCGTGCACCATCCTACCTTACGATCCTCAGCGAGCTCAGCTTGAACCCCTAAGTGCGGTCTTCGGCCCTAGAGCCGCTACTTCCAGCCTCAGAATCCTTATACGACCAGGACTCGATTTTCAGCAACTTGACTCGTTGACCATCGTGCCACTACTGTTGTTCAAATATCCACACTAGAAGGGGGGTTGAATAGTGTGTAAGCTAATTCTAAGTTCAATTATGCTCTTTTCAATTTTAATCCATTTAACAACCTAATTTGAATTCTATTGATAAGAATGCTTTAATAAGTAGATAAGCACAATTAATTAAGCAAGTAGACAAGCAATGCAAACACAATTCGTATAGTAGTTCGACCAACCCGCCTACTCCACTACCTTGGCTCCTCACCAATGATTCTAAATCCAATGTTTTATATAAGTAATGTTTCCCTAAGAATACAGTGAAGACTCAAATCTCAACCCTTTGAGAAAGTTTCAACAACTATTCTTTAGCAAAACAAAACCCTATAATCAACCTAAGATGTTTCACTAGCACACCCTACAACCAAACTTGAGAATTCCAAATAATCAACTTTAGAAAACAAGTTCAAAGGAGAAAGAAATGTAAATCAAACTTGAGTGCTCCATTCTTAGCCTTCAATTACTTCAACTCCTCAAGATGGATGGAAGAATCGCCTTGTGAGGGTTGAACCATGAAGAACGCTTCTAGAGAGATGGAAGGGCCGGCCTCTTAATTTGATTTATGAATTTGATTTATAATTAATAAAAATTTGATTTACGGAGATAAATCATAAAATTAATAGATATATGATTTATGATGATAAATTATAATTCTATTAATTAATAAGAAATTGAATTATTTAGATAAATATCTTTCCTATTGTTTATGGAATTGGTTTATTTAAATAATTATCATTCTTGTTTATAGGCTTTTAATTTATGGAGATAAATTAAAGTTTATATTTTATTGGATTTAATTAATTTCTATTAATTATGAAGTCATTAAAATATAAATTATTTTTGGAGGCAAATCTCAAAATTTTAAATTCCGAAGAGAGTTATTAGGGGGGGTCGGATCTACCTCTACAGCTGCCGCCCCTCTCTATAAATTATGGCCGAACACACCGTGGGAGGGGTTGGTGAATTATTTCTTCCTCCTCTCCATTGGTGGCCGATCATCTACTTCATCCTTCCCGATCTTTTACGAAGCTAAATTGGAGGTGTCTTCTACTTGGGTATGCCGCCTACTTCATTCACTTGGAGGATTCCGAACAAAGGCAACGAGGTATTCTTTGATCTACCTCCTCGTTCCGTTGTTTTCTCATCTCCTCTTCCTCTCATTTTGGAGCTCGGTTCTTGGTGGAAGGGCCGGCCTAGCTCTTGAGGTTTCGGGGTATGAGAAAGCGTCTCCTTTGAGCCACAACGAATCTAGTTGTTCGTTGCCCCTTTGTTGTGAGGCCCCTGGTGAAGACTATCATTGGAGGAGGTATGCATCTTGTTACGAGAATATGAGCACCTTATCCAACTTCGATATAAGGTATCTTCTCACTTCTCTTGTAAATTGAATTCCTTAATTGTTACTAAAGTAAATTATTGTTTTGGGATATTTTGGCCTTTTTATTCTCATCCCAACAGTGATATCAAAGTCACCTTTAGCAAAATTTTAAAATTTTAATTTTGCGCTTTGGTTACGTTTACGAACCGTTCGCACCCTAAACGTCATGCTGCCCAGTTTTAATTTCGAGGATTTCTGAGTAGTTTTCTTAGCTCCACAGTTCATATGATGAGTTGAGGTGAAAGCCTACTATCCATATTGGTTTTCGACAAAATTTAAATTCAAAAATCTCGTGGGTTCATGGTTGAACAGCCCCGAGAATCGAAAAAATTCAATGTATATTATTTGGACCATTTTGGATGGAAAACATGATCGAATTTGCATAATTTCAAATTTTGTTTTTTTTTTAATATATGATGTGATGCATTAAAAAATGATTATGAATGATCCTATGTATATATGACTTGTGTGTAAAATATTTCTGAAATTTCAATTTTGTAATTTTTAATTAGAGCTTGTGCAATCATGTAATTTTTAATTAGATTGTAATTCACGTCTCCTTCTCTTTAAACCTTCCCAAGAATTATTTGGGATGTTCTTTTAGTTTCATCGTAATCCACTTCTCCCTCTCATTAAACCTTTCCCAAAATTGTTTATAATCTTTTTTTAATTTTGTAAAATTAAAAATTTAGGAAAAATAGCGCAGGAGATATTAGGTACCATGTTGATGATGACTAAAACTTGAAAAAAGCACTTTGCGATGAAACTAGCAACTAGAGGTGGCAACGGATAATTTTTAAATTTTTAAATTTAATTTTTTAAAGGTTTAAAATTTAATTTTAAAAATTAATGATTATAGGTTAATTTTGAACTTGGACCTTTAATTTTATTAATCATTGTACTAAATTTTATTATATATTTTTTAACACGTTTTTTATATATAACGCAGTATAAATTAATAAAAATATTTTTTAAAAATTAAATTATAATTAAATTTTATTTATCTTTAATACAAAAATATTCATCCAATGATAAAATAAATTTTTTTAATATTATAATAGACCACACATTAAAATGTTGCCTACGTACCTTCTATAGCTAAACTTGTACTCCCCAATGATTAACTATAGAAGGATCAGGTCTACGTAGTTCTTTTTACATTTTTAATCACCCGTAGTCCCGGTGATTTAACTTGTACTTGGACCAGCAGCACCAGCTTCGCTTGTTTGAGCTTCCTCCTCTTCCGATGATGAAGTGTCGTGTCCTCCCTTTTCTTGTAATCTATCTTCAGCATCCAACCAGTTTTTTAAGCAAATGCACATTTCAACCGTTTCTTCACTCATTCGACTCCTTTTTTCGTCAAGAATTCTATTTCCTGCACTAAAACAAGACTCAGAAACTACTGTAGACACAGGAACGGTTAGTATATCACGTGCCATGATGGAAATAATAGGATATGTATTTTCTTGTTTTTTCCATCATGCTAAAATTTCATTATCATCTATTTCTTTAAAATGATTATGATCTAGAAAAAAAAATAATTCATTAAAATTAGTAGATTTAATTTTTTTTTTCTACGACCAAGTTGAGAATTAATACTATTTCTACCCTCTTCTCTTAATCTAAAAGAAAATGTTGTTTTATTTGTAATTGTATCACCAAATTTTGAAGCGTAAAATACAAATATAAAATTCAATAAATTCGAAATTTTTATTTTTTTTTCTTCAACATTATCCAATTTCATATTGTTATAATAATTATCTAACATATTTAAACCATTAATTTTCATTCTAGGATTTAAACATATTGCTAAACAAAATAAAATAGGTATATCTGATCAATATTTTTTAAATTTAGATTTCATTAAAGAAAATAATTTGTACAAATAAAGAATGATGTCTATATGAAGAAAAATACTTCAATAATACGAACTATATGTGAAAGAGTTATATTACATGTTGGATAATAAACACCGAAAAGTTATTCGGTAGCTTTATTTAAAAAGTTCTAAAATTTTAGTAATATGTCCAGCAACTAACCAATCATTATTATTAATTGGATCACCAAATATATTTTGATTGTAAAATATTGTAAGGATATCTTGATATATTATAGTAGACATAAGCATATGACATATTGAAAAATATTTAGTAATAACATCACCATTAAATTTTTTAAATGGTTTATTAAAAGATTGACATAATTTTTTAAATTCTTGTGTTCTTGCTTTTGAAGAACGCATATATCTAATAACATCTCTTAATTTTTCTACATGTATATTTACTTATTTTAAATCATCTTGTACACATAAATTAAGAACATGACAAACACAATAAACATAAAATAATTCACCATCTAATACTAGTATAAATAACGGTATAAAAGAAGGAATAACAAGTTCTCTTTGAACAATTAATTTTACAAGTTCTCGACATTGAAAATCATAATCATACGAAAAAACTATTAAACTAGAAGAAAATAAATTAAGAATTTGTTAAACTTGTGCAACCTTAGTGTCATGACCCTTTGCATGACGTAATAAATAACCAGTTCCTCCGATTGTTGAAGCCGAAAGAATTTATTGCACCGAGCTGTTGTTATGATGCCATCAAATTCAATATTTTTTTCAAAATATTCTCAAACCATACTTTTGTTTCTACCTGATAAACATAAATTAATAAATGAATTTATTTCTATGTTTTGATTTTGTTGAGTAATAGGAGTGGTAGTAGCATGAGACATTTCTTCTAATATATTTGATCCAATTTATAAAGTATAACCCAAAAAATTTCCTTCCGCCATTACTAAAAATTAAAAATATAAATATTATACTAATTAATAAAATAAATTGAAAAGATTAAAAAAATTAACAATTTTAAATCTGTCTTCTCGATGCTCTTAAAATGGTAGAATGATTATGACCTTAATACGATTGTTATTTATATATTATTGCACAATTGAAGAAAGAATTATAGCTCCAGAATTGAGAGAGAAAAACTAAGAATAATTATTTTTAAAATATTCAAATATTTTGAATTTTTAAATAAATTATATTGAATATAATATGAAGATAAATTATGCGTGGATAAATGTCGAGCTGTTGTAAACTCCTGTTAAAAAATTAAACAAAAAATTTAAGGTAGAGTTTTTGCAAGTTTTAATTAGTTATTTTCTACATTGTTTTAGTTTGGCTGTCAAATTTTATTTCAATTTGTTCACAATTTTGTTTTAGTAGTTTCAATTTAAAGATGAAATATTTCATCTGATTATGTCATTAAGAAACCCCTGTAACTTCTTTTTCATCAAAATCTCTTTGGCAAAAATAATCATTAAAAAATGTCAAACCATATCAAACAAATCATACTTCATTCATTGAATAAAATAAAATAAGATTTCTATCTCGTATAGGTCAAATATAATATTAATCTCATTTCATCAATCTTATGAATTATAAATTAAAAAATAATAATAATAAATTAACACGGATGATTAAAACGAAATCAATTATGAAATTCGCAAAAATAAATCTTAGAAACTAGAAAGAAAATGGTGCAGCACCAAATCTTCAGAGACAAATCTTGAGAAGCAACAAGATAATGCAGTACCGAAAGAAGAAACCAAAAACACCTACAAGAAAATTAAGATTTAAATTGTTGGTTGCATTAAAATTGGCTCAGAAATATGAAGTATCTTCTCATGGATACCGAAGTATCTCTGAAGTCTGACATGCGAAATTTTCATAATTCATCAGAGCATATTGAAAGAAACAAGATAATTTTCAACAGTGAAAGAAAAAAACATTAACTAATAATTTAAAAGGTGGGATCAGAATTGGTAAAAGGTATCAGTCACAATGCAATCAGAAACACGGACCAATAATTTATCATCACATCCCCCATCGCTTAAAAACATCGCATATGAATCGAGAAAAAATGCTAATAATGAACAAAAGAATACATCGTCGTATACGATACAAAAAATAAGAGGAAGAATCATCAGAGACTTAAATAGTACGAATCACGGAGAACAAACTCCATCATATTGTTGCAGTTTTTTTCTCATCACTTGATCCATGGATCCCCTTGAGAGCTGACGAAAGAAAACAAATAAAACCCTAAAACAAGGAAGGAAATCAAGGGTAAAGAAGAAGAAAAGCCTCGATGGGCAAGGCAATCAGGGCAAAGTGGAGAAAGAAGAAGAAAATCCTAAATATCGTCTGTGTCGACCGCTGATGCAGATCTCTGCGCAGGTTGAAAGGATTCCTTTGGCGAGCTATTTAAAGCCGACAGAAGAAGCCCTAAACCAGTAAACCCTAACCGCTTTGGCTAAAGATTGTCTGTGAGCCGGTTCGGTTCATCTCCAATTCTTAGACACCGGCGGCTGAGTCGTTCGTATGACGTCATTGTTAGACATCACCGTTACTGATTAGGGGGGCAATGCGCATTAGAGCTAAGTTGTTGTTTGATGGTTTTTTTTTTAACAAAAAAGTAAACTTCAATTAAAACCAGTAATAGCCGAGCCCAAAAAGGTCCAAGCATAAAATGGACTTCAAATTCGGAGATCGAATAAAGCCGAACAAAGGAGTTTCATGAAATTGGCATAGCTTGCTACTCAATGTATAGCTTCATTATTTTTTCATAAACAAAAAAATTGAAACTAACAATATTACAAAGAGTTTTAAGAAATAAAATATCATCAACCGTAAATGAAAGAGATCAAAGAACAATTGAAGCATTGTTAAATGCATCCATCAAAATCTTTGAGTCAGTCTCCAGTACAAAATGGGGTAGGGAATGAGTAATGGAGAACTGAAGAGCAAGCTTAATGGCTAGAGATTCCAAGTGAAGAATATTAACACCTATTGGTACAGAATCAAAAATCGTGAGACAAGCCTCAACCGAATTCCGAACCACAAAACCAAATCCATTTGGAGAATCAACAAGAGAAGCATCATAATTAAATTTAAGGAGGTTCGGTGGAGGGAGAATCCATTTGACCAAAGAGTTAAAACTATTTGAACTGCCCTCAGACTCGGTATGTTTAAGGTAATCATGGGTAAAAGCCATAATCATAGTAACAAGACAAAATGGGTAGACTATCTGACCCCATACAACAAAGTGTTTTTAACGTACCAAATGAACCAATAGGAGTTGGCGATCATGGCCAACTTGAACAACTCAACCCTCGGGTGAGAGAAGGAATAAGTCAACCAACTACTAGAACCCTAGGAAGTACAATCATAAAGAGAAAGATCAATTTTAATGGACAAGATATTCCAAACCTAAGTAGCAAAAGGGTAGTCGAAGAAAAGGTGTTGAATTGTCTTCGAAGAATCGAAGCATAAGGAGAAGGAATCATAAGAAAGAATCCCAAGCTGCAAAAGCCTTGAGTTTATGGGTAAACACTGGTGGACTAGACTAAAACTATTCAGCCCTATCGGATTAGACCCAGCAGTGCCCCACAACCCAACTAAAGATTATCGGGCGGCATCATCACATCCACTTGCAATAATTACCGACACATGCCTCATGTAACCTAAGTTTCATATCCTGTTACCTCCACCTTGGAGTCCTAGGATAGACCTAACAAAATTAAGTGAATACCCAAAATGATAGTCATTTTATTTCTCTCTTTCCATACATAACCGAAGAATGGAAAAGATTCTTCAAGAGTCTCGGGTCCAAGAAGCGCATGATAAATACCATAAAAACCTAAGACTGCAGAGGAAATTAAGTAAAGTACTCCAGATACAAAGTATGGAAAGGTGTCTATAACCTCCCCCCTGGACCTACCCCCCAACCTAGAGTAGCTAGGTGCGGAAGTAAAGTTAATCCTTGTTCATACATGGGTTTTTCTAGTACGAAATGAGCCACTTCAAATAGGTTCATTGCTCCGGCCCAGAATACGATTAATCCGGCATGGGCTCCGTGAGCTCCAAGTAGTTTACCGGACAAATTAATAAGTCTAGCATTCCCGGCCCACCAAGCGAAACCAGTGGTTTCTTGGTCACGACCAGCTAAAGCTAAAGTTCCATTAAAGAGCGTTTCACGTGGTAGAACCTCCTCAGGGAATATAAGGTTTTCATAAGGCTGATCCTGAGCCGCCATCCAAGCACGAATACCTTCGTTTAAGAGAATATTTTTCCCAATACCAATTAGTGTTAGGAAGGGCACTATCCTTATCTTATACCGTACCCAGTAACACAAGCGCCCATGGCGTTCGATTGTGACTTGGCCCAAGCTGGCCTCCGCCACGGGACAATTGTTGCCACACTTGGCCAACAATCTCCTCCTCGGCAATTGCCCGTTGGGAATCGAACTTGTGACCTCGGCTCTGATACCAATTTTGGGATCTTAGGCGCTACCATTTTTTTCCAATACCAATTGGTGTTAGGAAAGGTGCTGCCCTTATCTTATACCATACTCAGTAACACAAGCGCCCATGGCGTTCGATTGTGACTTGGCCCAACCCGGCCTCCTCCACGACAATTGCTGCCACACTTGGCCAACAATTATGTCTTGAATTTAGTGGTAACCTTGGAATAGAGGCATAAATCCACCGATGTAACTTAGTTTACTATGATTAGTTTTTGTTGTCCTTTAGGATTTAAGGGGAGAGAGTGCTCTGGGTGCGGAGGCGGAGACTTTCCGTGTGGGAAAGTGCCTTCGGTCAATATAAGGAAACAAATTTAATCTAATAAAATTAAGTTAGAAATCCTAAGCATGGTGCTTAGGTAATGAAGTAGGGAAGGGTCCCGAACTATTATAAATTTATTATATTAGCATTGCCTATTGTGTTTGATTACTTGTCTTTTATATTCTCTTTTACACTTAGTTATTTAAATTGTGATTTGCTAAGATTAGAAAAAATATATTTAAAATCGGAATTAGGCTTTATTTTATAGGCAACACACTATTTACTCTAGTGTAGGCCATTCGCCAAACACAAGTGTCTCGGCTTCTTGCATCTAAAGCATGTTAGTTCCTCTTTTTACTTCTTCTTGTTGAATGGCTTTTTTGCTAACCTCATTAACCTCGTAGCTAGCATAGCAACTTCTTCTTGATCTTCCACTTCATCTTCGGAGGATATGGAGTATTCTTTATTACGTGAAGCCTTTGAGGCAATGTTCTTGCCTTTAGGAGTTTCTTCTTCCTTGAGACCTCTTATACGAATTTCTTGGGTCATTAGAGACCCAAGTAGCTCTGTCAACTTCAAAGTTGAGAGATCATTTGCTTCAATTATTGCAACCACCTTTTGTTCCCATTCTTTTGGTAAATATCATAGCAGCTCAGCTTCTTCACCTTTTCTTCCTCCTTGATTTCCCTAGCCCTTTATAATCTTAGGGATTCCTTTTACAAGATCCTTTCCCGATATCTCTTGGATAAGACTCATACTAGCATGACCTAATCTATGGTGTTATAGCCAAGAAACATCATCAAATGACAACTAGGCATCTAATATTTGGATTAAGCATAACATTCAAGGTTAGAGTGTAGACATTTTCTTTCCAGGATACTATAAAAATAACATCATGGGTTGAAACATCTTTAATTAACATTTGAAGAACCAAAAATGACAAGATAACCTTTGTCACAAAGTTGTGATACACTAAACAAGTTTTGCTTTAAACCATTAACCAATAAAATATTTTCAATTAAGGGATAGAGATATATACCAATATCTTCAATGCCAACTATTTTATCTTTGACATTGTCTCTAAATGTCACATGTTTGTCATCTTTACTTGATAGGATTGCAAATAAGTTGATATCGCTTGTCATGTACTTCGAGCAACTACTATCACAGACCCATATGCTTCTATTGGCTTGAAGGGGGTTTCCACCTACAAAAGGAGACCAAGTGACTTTAGTACCCAAACCATTTTGGGTACTTGGGTGTTAGTGACTTAGGAACCCATGAAAGCTTTAGTTCTAGGTTTTCTAGCTTACAATACATCATATGGATGAGCATTCCTAGAAACATGCTTTTGAAGTTCATTCATTTTGTCCTTTAAAGTAACAAGTTTATTTTTCAAGTCATATTTTCATGTAAATCCTTGATTTTCATTTTTTAGCAATCATTATCATTTTTCAAAAACTCATCTTCATCTTTCAAGGAAACATTTTTATTTTTCAAATTTTCAAAATATCTTTTGAGAGCATTATTAGATGAATGTAAAATATCACTTTCATGCTCTATTGATCTTTACTTTTTCTCATCTTAGTTTTTTAAAACTTTTTCTAATAAGTTGAAATTCATCATGCATCATATCAAATTCATGCTCAAGTTGTTTTTGCGTAAACACTTCATCACCAATGGTAATAATGGATTGTAACTAATCATTCAATGCCATATGTCAAAGATTTGTCATTACATTTTTGGATTTCTCTTCGCTAGATGGTGGTTCATTTTCATCCCAAATGACTACAAATGTCTTCTTCTTTTTCTTCTCTTATCCTTTTAAAATGATAAGGAGGAGGGGTTGGAGAGTTTGAGTTGAGGACAAACCTTCTTTTAAGTGTCCTGGCTTCTTGCAATAAAAGCATGTCAACTCACCCTTATATTTCTCGTTGAATGGCTTTTTGGTAATCTCATTAGCCTCCTAGCTAGAATAATAACTTTTCTTGATTTTCCACTTCATTTTTGGAGGATGTGGAGCATTCTTCATTGTGTGAAGCCTTTAAGGCAATGTTCTTGTCTTTATGAGCTTCTTCTTCCTTGCGACCTCTCACATGAATTCCATGGATCATTAAAGATCCAATTAGCTATGTCAACTTCGAGGTTAAGGGATCCTTTGCTCCATTTTTGCAACCACCTTTGGCTCCCATTCTTTTGGCAAAGATTGTTGGCCTAAGGTTTTCTACCTCGGTCATAATCTCGGTTTTGATGATAACAAACATGGAACTAATGTTTCATTGAGATGTCTTTAAGGTTCCAAGTCAGTTAGTGCACGACGTCCCCGATTGGAAGAATCGAAGAAATCGGAGAAATCAACAAGGACGCTCGTCGTCGCTCGGAATTCTTCGAGAAGTTAGAGTTTAGATTTAGGGTGTCTAGATATGTTGTAAATCCTCATGATGATGCATAAGAACCCCAAAACTAATCCCGAGCCTCAAAACATGAAAACCCGAAACCGCCCTGAAATTCACTAAGCCTAGGAAGCTCCTTGGAGGGCTATATGACCTAGACAATATCTTGACATAAAAAATAACAGTAATTATTCCTTGGGTAGAAACTAGATAACTAGGTATTTTAAAGGATTTTTTGGAAGCCTTTAGCCTACCCATACTTGACCCGGGAAGTTAGAAAATTTCTGTTTTTCGAAAATTTGTACTAAACCCCAAAAACTAGATTTTGATTCTTAAGGATTTTGATTTTTTAAATATTTTTATTGAATCCAAATGGGGGGTAATTCTTATATAACATTTATGTTTTAAAGTTAATAAATGTTATATAAGTAAGCTTAGCGAAGACGGAACCCAAATGAGTAGAAAAACCCAAGAAAAATAGAAAACTGCCCAGTCTGTCCAGTTTTCAGTCGATCGACGGAGGCGAAAAAATGGCAGTGAGTGTGTCGGTCGACCGGATTGCGGATCGCTGAAGTCGCGATTCATTCGGTTGGCCCATCGATTGACCGAACGGCGCGATTAGTTCACAGAAAGGTTAGCGGTCATAGGTGGTCGATCGGTCGGTCGATCGATGATCGACTGGCAAGCGACCGAATGACTGTAACGGCTAGTTTTTCGCCCGTTGAGCTGCTCATTTCATTCCATTTCTTCTTGCCTCTATAAATACCCAAACCTAAGTCTTCCTTAAATAGAAATGCTCCAACACTCCACCTTTGTCATATGTTCCATATATCACATTAGATAGATATCATATTCATGGAATATGATTCCCTTTCAAGATGCCTTGATGGTGAAACAGTAGACACGCGAGACTCAAAATCTCGTGCTAAAGAGCGTGGAGATTCAAGTCCTCTTCAAGGCATAATATTGAGAATGCTCATTCAATGAGCATTCTCAATAACAGATTTTGGATCTAATCAATATTGATATGCCGAGTATCTTATCTGTTGATACGAAGTATTCCGGCAATCCCCACGATCCAAGTCTTAGCTGTTGGAATTGGAATAGGTTCGGCAGGGGATCACGAAATCTTGGCGATCTTCTCTATCTAATGAATGAGGAGTCCGTTTGGAAATCGTCTGCCCCGAACCCACCCCCCGAGTATATGATTCAAGAGGAATCACACAAGGGTAGATTGATAAAAACCTCTGGTAAAATACCCACCAGTACCCATAACCCAACAGATAAAGTACATTACATAGTCCGTTTTAGGGATTGGCGACTTACCCATTCAGCGACTTTGGCACTGGACGTTCCAAAAATGGATCGGGTGAATTAGATAATAGACAGACGTCTGTTGGCATTCCAGCCTTCCTTCTCCTTTCAGGGCCTATCAGAAAGAGAATCTAGTACCTCTTGGTCGAGAATATCTGAATAGGACGAACCGGCCTCCGTGGATATCTTTGCTTCGGAACAAAAAAATTAGAATTAGGCTCGATCAACCGGAATATGTATTATCCATATGGAGGGCCTCCTATTTAACTACTTCAACAATTTCCGAACACCTCATATCATTTCCAAGGCATACGATAGCGAAAATTCGATTATCTGTGGACGATTTCTCGTTCGATGCCCTTTATAATGGGTTTCGAAGATACAAATTATTCTTTTCTGTTGGGCCACAAACCAATTTACGTAAACAAACCAATCTAAGTAAATAAATCCACGAACTCAATTTGATTAGTCCTTATACCTTATCTTATACTATTACTATACTTTTAATAATAAAACTATAACTATTAATAATAAAACTGTAACTATTAATCTATAACTATTATTAATATACTATTAATATATAAAAAATTGATATTTGAACCCTAAATTGTCCTATGACTCATATTCTAGAGTATTTTTTTAAAACTTTAACGGGTCAAACAAAAAAAGAAAATTCACTATTTTTTTCCTACCCCTAAACTAGATTAGGGATTTAAATATAAATATATTTAATTTAAATAATGTAGACTGGAAATGAAAGTCCCTTTTTAGTATTCGTTCTCTATTGCATTGGCGGAAGAATAAATAATTGATCACTCTTAACCTTCATAGAGCCACATTGGCGGAAGAATAAATAATTGATCACTCTTAACCTTCATTGAGCCATCATTGATCAACTCTAAGCTTTCATTGAGCCATTTTTTAGAGAAATCCTAGTCTGAGCTTTCATTTTCTAGAGTTTGTCTTCAAGTTTGATTTGATTCATCATCAAGACATTAAGATGAGCTAGGATTCATAGTGTTGGAGCTAAGTATTTGTATTGTTGTATTTTTTGCTCCATTACTTGTATATTTTCATGTTTCTTTCATTATATTAAAACTTGTGTAAACCTAGGTTGCTAGATTTGATTTGGTTGGTGGTTGCCTTGGTGTTAAGGCTTAATTCCACCGTTGTAAATGTAGTTTACTAGGATTAGTTCTAGTTGTCCCTTAGGTTGAGGTCGGAGAGTGCTCTCGGTAGGAAGGCAGGATACTTTCGGGTGTGGAAGTGCATGTGGGCGAAATGACGACACTAGAGGGGGGGGATGAATAGTGTGTTTACTATGTTATTCGCCCAATTTCTAATTTAATCATTTTCTTAAATCGTTAGGCAATTTGCAATTCGATGATTGATTGCGGAAGCGAAAAATAATTAATCAATTAAGAACGAACAATCAATCAATGTAAACACTGAGATTTTATAGTGATTCGGCCCCAATGCCTACTCCACTACCTAAGCACCCCCGCTTAGGATTTTCAAACTAGTTTTACTAGATTAATTTGAGTTTCCCTTACAACGAGAACTTTTCACAGAAAGACTCCGCTCTCTAACCGAAGGCACTTCCACACCTGGAAGTATCTCGCCTTCCTACCGAGAGCTCTTTCCCACCTCAACCTAAGGAAAAACTAAACTAATCCTAGTAAACACTACGTTTAATTACACGAGTGGCTTTACTCCTTTTTCACCAAGGATACCACTTCACCCGACAAGACCAAACACCTGGTCTTACAAACTCAAATCCAAATAAAAGCAATTCAAATAAAGATATAAAATACAATCAAAAGAGCTATAATATAAAACAAGATTAAAAGCTCTTTTTAATCCTTCAAAAAACCTCCAACTCGCTAAGTGGTAGAGCTTGAGTTGAAGCCCGAGTTAAGGAGCAGGCGTCGCTTGATGAAGAACTCAATAGAGGAACGGAGCGCGCTGCGATTACTCCTTGGAAGGCTTAGATCTCTCTTTTGGATACTCAATAATTTTTGTAAACGTCAGAGAGAGAGATTAAAAGATGTGTATTAGGTGTATTTATACCCCCAGCTGAAATAGGGCGTCAACGGGATTATTTTCGACCGTTACAGACGCCAGGTCGATGGTCCGGTTGAATCATCGGTCGACCGGTCATTCGACCGCTGCAATTTTCTCTCTGGTCGGTCGACCGACGGGTCGACCGCCAGACGCAAATTGTGCGATCCACGATCTTCGATCGACCCGTCGGTCGACCGACGCGATCTACGTCTTCGACTATTCGCAGGTCGATCGATCGACTGGTTGACCGCCAAGCCTACTGCCATTTTTGGGCTTCGGTCGATCGACCGGGCCGGTCGACCAACATATGCAAAAAGCTTGCAATTTATCTTTCGGTCGACCGACACAAGCTGCGTCTGCAGCTAGCCTCAGTCTGGTCGATCGATCAGTCGACCGCTAGGGCTCTTGCCCATTTCTTACCCTATTCGGTCGACCGCTCGGTCGATCGAATTTAGGCTGAGATTGTTTTCTTCAGCTTTTTTCTTCCGTGCTTCATTTTCGAGTTTCGGCTTTCAACGAGCATCATGACGGAGAGCTTTCCATGTGATCTTTGAGCTCGTCTGATGCGACTTTGGTGCACCCATCGATCTTTGAGAAGTTTTGCGACGAACCCGAGCGCGGCGATCAATCTCCTTCCGATGTTGCAATTTCTCCTATTTATCCGATCGAGGACATCGAACGCTAGTTGATATGGAACCTGAAAGATATTCTCAATGAAATCATTAGTTCCATATTTGCTATCATCAAAACCATCAAAACCGAGATTAAGGCTAAGGTTGAAAACCTAAAGCCAATAATCTCCTCCTTTTTGATGATGACAAACATCCTTAAGAAAATATATATTCATTAAAGCATTAAAGATATCAACTAAGGGATTTCTCCCCCTATCAACATGCATATGTATATAATTAAACTCCCCCTATCTATATGCATGGATATCCTATATTTTCCTCCCCTTTCTTATACTTTTCTCTCCATTTTAACTATATATTTCTCGTCCTTTTGACTATGCATTTCTTCCCCTTTTGACATATATTTTCTCTATAAACTTTTCCTAATTTTCTCCCCATTTTGACATCAATAAAAAAGGGTAAGAAAGGTCTATCTATTCAAATGGATGAAACACAATTAATACATGAGGTTGAAACTCTAAGGAGTATTTTTCATAAAACATGAAAACCTAAACCAAAGGGATGGAAAAACAAATATATGATATGAAACAAGGTTCATACATGATATGTTCAAAAAACCAAGTATTTGAATTCAAAAATAAATCATGTATGTTATCAAAATGAATATTGTTTCTTTTTCTTGACATTTTTAGACTTCATTCAAACTTTCAACATACAAAGATATAGGTATATAAAACATGTATATCAAGTTTGAAGTGAAACTAATGTCATTTAATCCAATTATGAACTTAGCATGTTTTCATTTTAAATAAGCATGGAAAACATGAAAATGCTAAGTCTCAAGTTTTGCTATCTACTCATGTTTTTTTTCAAACTTAGGCATCTAGACATCAAACATGAGATATTGTAAAGGCTATGAATTAAGTTTGGGCTTAAATAAGATTTTTAAGTTACTTTGTTGACTTAGGTCAACCTATACTTCAAGATTTGAAATACTAATTTGTTGGATGAAATTTTTTGATACCAAATATTGAATGAAAGTTTTGATACCAATTGTTGAATGAAAATTTTGATACCAATTGTTGAATGATCATTTGAAATGCATGTATCAAGATTCAACTCAAAATGAATTTAAAAATCAAAGTCCATTGTTCATCCTATATTGATTCCAATGAAACAAATGGATATTTCTATCTATCATCCTAGATATCAAAATCATTTTTAGGAATGATTTTACTCAAGAAATTTTATGAATGATATTAGAAATAGAATCCAAATGGTATACATGAGTTTTTATTTGAAGATTTTGAAGAAAAAACAAAGTATCAGAAAGATTGTGTTTCAAGAAGGATGATACTTTGTGTTTTGAATTCCAACTTCAAAAATTCACCTTAAATTAGATTCTTGATGAAACTTTTACTGATAAAATTAGATTTTTCAGTAAATGTGAAGTTTCAAGAATCATCTCAAAATTAATTTTCTATATTTTTCTAGAAATAACTGAAAATGATATTAAATGTAGGTTGAAATGATATTTTGGTAATTTTCTGTTATTCTTAAAAAAAATTCAATTTTCATTCAAACTTTCATGACACCACATGATGGTCATGTAAAAAGTATATGTCAAGTTTGAAATAAAAATTAAGTCCTTAAGTCAAGATATCAACCTAGCATGGTTTCATTTAAAACTAAACTAGTTTTTATGAAATTGCTAAGTTTCAATCTTAACATTTACTCATGATTTTTCAAATTTAATCCTATAGATACCTAACATGAGTAAATCTAAACATGTTCCACAAGTATGGATTGAAAATGAGATCTTTAAGTCAACATGGTTCAAAAAAAGTTTGCATGAATTAACCTCAATTGTCACTTGATCCATATCCATAAGAATTTTCACTCTAAGAGCATGGAAACATATCATACCTATTCCTAAACATGTTTATGAAGTTTTGGACTTAAAATCAAATGACCAAGTCAATTGATACCAATTGTGGTTTGTTGACTTGAGCCAAGCTTTTCAAGCTTAAGTCCCCTAAGGTGAATTAGTTGTCACTTTCTTCATCTAGACATGAATTTTCAATCTTGAGCACATGACAACTAATCATTAACACACCTAAACATGTTTATCCAATTTTTAACTTAAAATGAAGTCTCTAAAGAAGAATTTTAACAGTTCAATTTCATAGATATCATGATATCATGAAATAAGCTAAGTTATCCAATTTTTTCTTACTCATGAAAAATCAAATATTTATCACGCATAATCAATCATGAGCATATAGAGACATCATTAAAGCATAAATATTCAAGTATTTTTCAAAGATTTTTGCAAAATAAAATCATACCTTATTTCTTAGAAATTTGCCCAACTTTTTCATTTCCATTTTCATTTACTTCTAGATAGCATAGCTTTCCAATTCTTAACTTGCAAGTAGACTTCATTAGTATCATAATGAAATAATAAGACTACTAGCAAGCTAATTTACTAAATAGCATGGGTTCAATACAAAGTTCTATTTAAAACCTTAATCTATGCTAGATAGTTAAGATTCATTTAAAGAAAGTTTTCATGATATTTAAATGAATCTAAGAGATCCTAAGATGTGAAACATCTGAGGAATAAGATCTCTACCTAAGTTTAACTAGTTTGGACTTAAAGAAATGTCTCTAATAGCAAGTATCAACCTAGAGCAAGTTTCATTTGATGAAATTTGCCTAAGTGCTAATATTCTACCTACTCATGAGAATTCAATGATTTTACATGAAATTCTAGTCATGAGTATAGAGACATGATTTTATCTTAACCAATGAGGCATAACACTTTAGATTTTGAAATTATCAAGGTTATACCTTATTCATGATGATTTAGTCAAACTAATATTTTTTCTTCCTAATTAGCCTTCCTAAAATATTTATAACTTGCAAGTATACTTTTTAAGTAGACAATGAAACCAAATCTACATGCAAGCTATTAAACTAAATACCGAAGTGAAAAACCAAGTTTCATTTTCAAAATTCAACTTCACTAAATAGCATAGATTCATTTTCATATGAATCTTCAGGATAACAAAATGAATCAAGAGATCTCAAAATATGAAATTTTGAAAAATAAGATCTCCAACCCTTCCTATTGGTTGAAAACCGAAAGCCACAATTAGCCTACGATTTAAAACCGCAAGGTCGCTTAGTCCCATTACAGGCTATCGGGATCTCCGAAGAGACCGGGAAATCAGAAATCAAAAACATTTTTCAAAAGACTCTTTTAGCAAGAGCGGGGAAAACAACTCAAATTAAACATATATCAAACTCCAACTATAATGTAAACAAGAGGGTATAGGAGATGATACCAAAGACTTTTTGATGCCAACCTTACTAAGGCATCAAGATGACTTGAAGTTGCAACCAAGGGAGGATTTATCATTCAATTTCATGGTCAACTTCAACTCTTCACTTCTCTCTACCCTTGTGTGGTCCCCTATAAGAGAAGAAACCTTTGGTACCCAAATGCCTTTGGGTCCTAGGGGGTTAGTGGGCTTAGGTACCCAAAGTATTTTCACAACACTTGGATTCATTTTAAAGACACAATTATAGATGGCATGCCCATAAACACCACAACAAAAGCAATGTCCATTAAATTTCTTTTTGATTTTACTATGGAGATGAGATTTATTTGTAGAATGCTTGTCATTTGAACTAAGATGAGCATGAGCATTCTTAGATGAAACATTTTTATTTTGAATATGAGGTTTAAAGGTAGAATGTCTAACATGAGATTTAACATTAGCATGAACATTCTTTTTACTAAAATTCTTAAATGAGGAAGTATTTTTCATTTCATTCACTTTCTTGTTTATGTTTAGAATCTCATTTTTCAAATCAATCATTGAGTTGTGTAAAGCATGCATTTGTGATTTCAACATATAATTTTTCTTTTTGATTTTTGAGTTTCCATTTTTCAAAGACTCATTCTCAATTTTGAAATCATTCTTCAATTTTTCTTTTTCATTTTTCAAATCCTTAGTGTCAATACTTAAAGTATCATGGCATGGATTGTTGACACTAATTCTTAGCTTCTCATTTTCTAATTTTGCATCGTGTAATTAAGAGCTAAGATTTGAGTTTTCTTTCTTTAAATTTTTATGTTCTTTATCTTTCTTAACAAGCAAGGCATACATAATTTTATACTCATCCATCAATTCATCAAAATCATGAGAGCTAGATGAGTTAATACTATTATTGTTATTAACATGACTAGAAGAGGTGGAGTGTACCTCATTGTCATCATTCATGAGGCATTCTTTTGAATTTGCTTCATAGCCATGGGAAGAGGATGCTTCATTCGAATATGATGATGATGTGGAAGCATTTGACATCCTCTTTGCCTTGTTCTTCATGGTAGGATAATTCTTCCTTACATGCCCTTTCTCATGGCACACATGGCAGATCACCTTTCTCTTTTGCCTTTTAGTGCTCCTATGACTGGAGAAACTTTGGGCTTTAAAAATCATGTTAGCATTAGAAGGATAACAATTGTCATTACTATCATCATTAAAAGTTTCTAACTCCTCGATTTTAGCATAATCATATAGCATATTTAAAGTAGCCCAAATATCATATGCCGAAGTACAATGCATGATCTTTTCAAGGATATTATTTTCACAAGAAAAATATATGCAATTTGTTGCCTTAGCATTTAACTCAAACATGCTAATTTGTTCTTGGGTCCATGCATCCATATGTTCCTTAGGTTCAACATATTTCATCTTTATCATGTTAAATACACCTAAATCTTGAGTCTTTAGAAATGTGTACATCATAGATTTCCATAGACCAAAGTTAGAGACATCGAACCTAGGGGGTGAAGATGCTACCGACTCTAGAGCCATTTCGAGATAGAGATAATGTGTAGAAGAGATGATGAAATCTTAAGCTACGAACCGGCTCTGATACCAAATGTGGGCGAAATGGCGATACTAGAGGGGGGGGTGAATAGTGTGTTTACTATGTTATTCGCCCAATTTCCAATTTAATCGTTTTCTTAAATCGTTAGGCAATTTGCAATTCGATGATTGATTGCGGAAGCGATAAATAATTAATCAATTAAGAACGAACAATCAATCAATGTAAACACTGAGATTTTATAGTGGTTCGGCCCCAATGCCTACTCTACTACCTAAGCACCCCGCTTAGGATTTCCAAACTAGTTTTACTTGATTAATTTGAGTTTCCCTTACAACGAGGACTTTTCTCGGAAAGACTTCGCTCTCCAACCCAAGGCACTTCCACACTTGGAAGTATCCCGCCTTCCTACCGAGAGCTCTTTCCCACCTCAACCTAAGGGACAACTAAACTAATCCTAGTAAACACTACGTTTAATTACACGAGTGGCTTTACTCCTTTTTCACCAAGGATACCACTTCACCCGACAAGACCAAACACCTGGTCTTACAAACTCAAATCGAAATAAAAACAGTTCAAATAAAGATATAAAATACAATCAAAAGAGTTATAATATAAAACAAGATTAAAAGCTCTTTTTAATCCTTCAAAAAACCTCCAACTCGCTAAGTGGTAGAGCTTGAGTTGAAGCCCGAGTTGAGGCAGGTGTCGCTTGATGAAGAACTCAACAGAGGAATGGAGTGCGCTGCGATTACTCCTTAGAAGGCTTAGATCTCTCTTTTGGATGCTCAATAATTTCTATAAACGTCAGAGAGAGAGAGATTAAAAGATATGTATGAGGTGTATTTATACCCCTGCTGAAATGGGACATCAATGGGATAATTTTCGACCATTACAGACGCCCGGTCGATGGTTCGGTCGAATCGTCGGTTGACTGGTCATTCGACCGCAGTAATTTTCTCTCTAGTCGGTCGACCGACGGGTCGACCGCCAAACGCAAATCGCACGATCTGCGATCTTCGGTCGACCCGTAGATCGACCGACGTGATCTATGTCTTCGGCTCTTCGCAGGTCAGTCGACCGCTAGGGCTACTGCCCATTTCTTACCCTATTCGATCGACCGAATTTAGGCTGAGATTGTTTTCTTCAGCCTTTTTCTTCCATGCTTCGTTTTCGGATTCCGGCTTTCAACGAGCTTCATAACGGAGAGCTTTCCATGTGATCTTTGAGCTTGTCCGATGCGACTTTGGTGCACCCATCGATCTTTGGGAAGTTCCGCGACGAACTCGAGCGCGACAATCAATGTCCTTCCAATTTTGTGATTTCTCTGATTTATCCGATCGAGGACATTAAATGCTAGTTGATATGGAGCTTGAAAGATATTCTCAATGAAATCATTAGTTCCATGTTTGTTATCATCAAAATCATCAAAACCGAGATTAAGGCTAAGGTTGAAAACCTAAAGCCAACAGTGCCTTCAATTGGAGAGCAAAGACTTTCCGGTGTAAAGTCCTCATTGTAAGGGAAACAAGATATAATTCAGTAAACTTAGTTTAAAAATCCTAAGCTGGTGCTTAGGCAGTGGAGTAGGCATTGGGGCCGAACCACTATAAATTAGTGTGTTAGCATTGATATTCTGTTTGTGCTTAATTGTCTTATTTTTGCTTATGCATCTAGTCGATAAATAGCGATTTGCCTAAATAATTTAAGAAACGATTAAAATTAAAATTAGGCAATAAAAATTAGTAAACACACTATTAAACCCCTCTATCAATTTTTTCTCATCATCTGATACATTTATACAAAACTTTTACGCCGAGCACACGCAACGGAGCCGTAGACAGTCACGTAAAATCCAATCCACAAAAGTCCATGGACAACATCATTGTTGGTAAAGGTCTACATGCGAGATGAATCATTATCGCAAGGCATAGAGGGGGACATGCATGAGCGGGGGTCTAAGCATGATTTCATTCAATCCTAAATCGATGAGTGAAAAATAGCGTACTCCGGGTTGGTCCATAACAAATTGATTGTAGCTCCTGGTCCAACAAGAAAGGAGACGGATCTTTACCACTCTAGTGTGCCATTTCACCCAACAAAGATCATATTAGTTTCTTCACATTTTCTTCCTCCTTGATTTCCTTAGCAAAACTAGATAAGTCGTTAATGAAATTTTACCATTTAGCATACATGACATCAATAATTTCATGAGTAACATCAATAGTTTCTATAGTTTCATGCCCGAGTAAATCTATTTTTGATTCCTTAACTTTAATGATACCTTCATGAGTGATTTGAAGGACATTCCATATTTCATATGCCGACTTATAAGTGCAAATTTTGTTATATTCATTAATGGACATGACACAATGCAATGCATTCATGGCCTAAGCATTCAAATGAAAATGTATATTTTCCTCATTAGACCATTCTTCTATAGGCTTAGTGGGTTTTTCATAGTCGGTCTTAATAATCTTCCAAACATTTACACCTTTTGATTTGAGAAAGATATTCTTGCGATTTTTTCAATAGTCATAGTTATTTCTATCAAACAAGGGTGGGCAAGAAGTGGAGTCCCTTGTCCCAAAGCAATAAATGATGTCATTAAGTGTAGTTTGGATTTATTAGATAACAAACTACAACCAAGCTCTAATACCAAATGAAAGTACTTTAGGCATTAGGCATACTAGAAAGGGGTGAATAGTATGATCAATCAAAAACACCTTCATTTAAAAATTCTTTTTGAAAACTCTTTAACACTTACTCAATTTTGAGCAAACAATAAGAACTAAACAAATAGATAATGAGCAAGACAATTAAACAATGCAAATAAGGGATATAGAGTAGTTTGACACCAAGCCTACATCTATTATCTTGACTTCTCACCAATGATTTTTTAACCAATTTGTCATACTCTTGTTCTCCTCAAAAGAGGTTACACAAAGGCCATATCCCTCAATCTATAGGGTGCCTCTACCTCAAACAACAAGAAAAACAAGTATCACAAGCCAATTAGGTGTGTCACCCAAACATTTACAATTAAAAATTTAAATGAAGGAGAAAAACAAGAACAATAAGCTAAAGAGAGCTAAAAGACGTACGAAACTAGTGAATTCAATGTTAAAGGCTACAATTTTGTTGAGAGCAAGGTGTTTGAGAGCACGAATGAGTTAACTCAAGGCTATCAACTCTCACAAGACTCAAAGAAAGTTGTATCATGTGTCTAAAGAAATTTTGAGAGGGTCTTAACATGTATTTGTAGTGATGGGGATCGAAATGAGTACATGGGCGGTGGACTCAACGATTAGAAAACTAGCCATTAAGGGTTCGATCGACGAACGGCCGATGGTCCTTCAACTATAAACATTCTAGAAAATTTGGCACCAATTTAGTTGAACCTCAACTAAACCTTCAACCGACCGAGCTTGGCAAGGCTTCGACCAAAACTACCGAACAATGTTGATTTTGACTTTTTAATGATTTTGGATCTATGAGAGGATTTAAGGTACCAAAATCTGAAATAAGGTTCAATAAAATAGTTAGACATTTATTTTTTATCATCAAAACAAAGAGTATACCCGAGGTTGAAACCTTTGGACCAACAGCTAGATGTCCTCATAATTTGAAGTGTTGGAGGTACCTTTAGAGAGAATAGCCATTGGAGAAAGGATTGTAGCATTAACTTGTAAATCCTATTTGATGAAACTATCTATTTAGTAAATTTGGTTAAAATCCTAAAGGTGGATGTAAAATTGATTAAAAAATAAATAACTATAAATTGTGTGTTAGCATTGCTTATTTACTTGTTTGGTTAATTGCCATATTTGCTTTCATTTGCAAAAAAAAAATACTTTAGGCTTATGTACTATTCATACCCTTATAGTGTATCATTTCCTCTCACACTCCTATTCTCTAATTCCTAGAAATGCAATCTTAAGTCTACGGTTATTCTTTTCTATGTGATAGTAGTTGAGCTCAAACCTACTTTCTCTTTTGGTGGGGCAAGGAGTGCAACGTTGGCCTAAGGTTTTCAACATTGATTTTAATCTTGGTTTTGATGATAACAAACATGGAACTAATATTTTTTATGAAGAAATATTTTCAGGTTCCATATCGGTTAGCGCACAACATCCCCGATCGAAAAAATTGAAGAAATCATAGAAATTTGCAAGGACGCTCGTCGACGCTTAAGACTCTTCGTAAAGAATAAAGTTTGGGTTTAGGATGTCTAGAATGATTATATTAATCCTCATAATGATGCAAATATCCCTAGGACATAAGCCTAATCTATTATCAAGAGTTTCTAAGTCATAAGCAACATCCCAAAATAACCCGGATGGACAACCCGGGACAACCCGGATTGACATTCTATAATAGCCTAGAAGTACCAGTACTTTTTAAGTATTCTCAAAATCAACTAGTCAAACTGTCCAGAATTTCCAAAATGCCACCAACGACTCTATTTTGAATTTTTACCCATTGAGTTTGTTGGAAATCGAGCTCCTACCCGGGATCTCTATATAATACTCCAAACTTACCTTCCAAAGGATCGAACACTAGATATATTTTGATCACCATTGAGCTTGATTGAGCCATCCTTTGTGTAAACCCTAGCTTGGAGACAAAAATCCTTGATCTTGCCTTCAACCTTCAATTGTTTCATCATCAAGGCATCAAGAGGAGCTACGACTTCTTGGTTTAGAGCTAAGTTTGTATTGCTTATTAATTGCTCTCATTTACTTGTGTTTTTAGTGTTTATTTGATTGTATATCAAGTGTGTAAAGATCTAGTTGTAGATCTTGAGTTTTGTGGTTATCTTTGTGTTGAGGTGTAAATCCATCGGTATAAACTTAATTCAGTAGAATTAGTTGTGTTGTCCTTAAGTTTGAGGCGAGAGGATGCTCTCGGTAAGAAGGCAGAGACTTCCGGATGTGAAAGTATCTTCGACGTGAGAGCGGAGACTTTCTGATGAAACTCATTGTAAAGAAACACTTTAATCTAGTAAACTAGAATTGGGAATTCTAAGCGGGGTGCTTAGGTAGTAGAGTAGGTATTGAGGCCGAACTTACTATAAATCTATCTCATTAGCGTTGCCATTGGTTAAGTGTGAGTAGCTTGTTTCTTACTTTGATTATCTTGTTGCTAAATCACTAATTTCAACTAACTTGATAAACTCATCTAGTATTATAAAGTAGATAGATATTTGTGTTTGTATTGGTGTTACTTGTGCTTGCTTAATTGCTACTTACTTGCTTCCGCATCCATCTAGTTTAATTGAGCTCTTGCCTAAGTAATTAAGAATTGGTTAAAACCGAATTTAGGCTAAAATTTAACTAACTAACATACTATTCACCCCCCTCTAGTATATGTCATTCAACTTACATGCAATCCTTCACCACTTCAGAGTCCAATTTCGGTGGCGGTGAGTGCAATCCTAAATTCATGGTTGCACCATTAAATACAGCCACAAGCATCTCAAATTCATCTTAAAAAATTTTACATTGTCCATGCACGTGACAAGAGTTCCCTCTCTTGAGGGGCGTTTGGTACATTACCACATAAGATTACTGGAGATCTAAATTACCATCAAAATAAATTATCATTTTTAAAATTATCATTAATGTTACATCACTATGTTTGGTATGTACTGGTAATCTTGCTAGTAATTCATATTACCTTGTTTGGTATAAAAAAAAATACTGAAAAATTTATATCTTTGACTAAAATATCCTCAAATAAAATTAAATAACTCTCATTATATAATTCTCAATTAGTTAATTATTTAGTCACATCTATATATGTTGAAAGCACTACTCCTCGGGTGTGAGACAATTAAATTAGGATCAAGTCAACAAAAAATAATATCAATTGCAAATTAATTTAAATAAAAAGCTACTTATTATAGTTTAATTGTTGCTTTTACATGACTGAACCATAAAAAATCATGCATACAAAAAATAGTAATCCATAAAATAATCATGCACAATTCAATTGTTCCAACGTCTACTCAAAATAAACAACCAAACTTAACTAGCCCAAGTATCATGACACTAAGCATCCATAAGTTTGTAAAACCGTTTATAAAAAAATCATAGAGACTACAACCATCACTAGTAAATCGCTAGGTCTCGGCATAAAAATCAGGTGATGAATAAAAACGTGCGGCAGTGAAGAATAGTAGTGTTTCTATTCTTCAGATGCAAGAAAGAGGAGGAGAAGAATAGAGAACAAGGAATAATACCTGGTGCGCCGCCAACACGAAGGAGCAGAGGATGCGAGGAGTTCACAACAGTGAAAGAGCACATAAGAAGGTAGGTTTTTTTCTATGTTATGGGGGGGGGGGGTATTTTAATGGGGTTATTTTTGTCAAACATAAAAAAAATTAACATTACCACTTTACTAATAATTCACATAACCATCCCCTCCCTTGATAATGTGAATTACCACTTGAGTGGTAATGTAGATTACCATGGGCATCAAGATTACCGGTAATTTGTGCCAACCAAACGCAGTAATATGATGGGCCCAGGTAATTTTAACTTAGATTACCGGTAATCCAGATGGATTACCTCATACCAAAGCCCGTAAAGAATAAGTTACTCCAACCAATTGGAAGAGACAACACCATCTTTCAAATTTCATAATAAGTGGTAATAATACAATGCAAATTTAAGATATCTTGACTGCATAACACAAAGGAAAACAGGATGTTCTGTACACAAATGAATGTAATCCTCCAACTTCATGATAATACATGATCACAAAGCACACAAAGAAAATAGAATTTCCTGTACACAAGCTATCTTCCTTTACCATCTCCACTCCACTCAATATCACTGTGGTATACACGCATCAGTGATACAAAATCTTGACTGATACAACAAAATTTCAAACTGCGAGCAATAGAAAATGATCCAATTTGACTTGTTTCATTGCCCAGAATGTTTCAAGTTACAAGTCATGAGCAACAGCCTCCTCCGAGGTGTGTATGTTGTTCCAGTTTTTGTTTCAGAATATTCCTTTTGACTGGGGCTGAACCTTCTTCCACTAGTTTAGGAACCTCCAAAATCTAAGAGAATTGAATAAAATTTACATTTGTAACAAGCCATGCATTTTGTCATTATTGTTATTAATTTGCTAACTCAAAGCTACAATTGGTATTAGAATGATCAAATTGTTGGCAGATGAAGACTAAGGTAGCATTTATAGAAATATCAACAACAAGAAACTTTGGCTTAAGAGATATACATATAACCGGCAAAATGTATATATGCTTCATGTTGAAGACCAATAGAAGAAACAAGTCAACTTACATAAAAATAAAAAATTACTTGTGTTGATGAGTGATGACTGCATTTTCGCTTTCCATATGTAATAATGCAAATTGCTACTTTGTTGTGTTTTAGCTACTTCTGATCATGGTGTATCTGAAATTCTGGATCACCACTTTCAGCTACTGTTTCTCTAAGTTACTATATATATATATAGTCACTATTATAAAGATAGTTGTGAATAAAAAAATTCTTCTGATTTCTCTTATTTGACTCTTCTTATACTTACCGTTGTTTTCCTTCCATTCTTTTTTCTTCTTCCTATTGCTTATGGATAGAAGCTCAAAGCTTAAATCCAGGAATTGGCTCTTATAGTCATTAAATAGCAATTCACCCCCAATTTGAGCGTTTGCAAGTGGCACAAAGCCACGTACTAATAGCTGGTGCACAATGATGAATGCCTACTCTTTTTTCCCTCATCCTCATCCTCTTCCTCTTCTCTTCCTTCCCCTTAGCTGCAGAAGTTCTTCATACATAACCTTGGTCCCTGCAGATCAGGATGTACCTAGACCGTGGGTTCTTTGGGGTTGTGTAGTGGTTGGATTGGACAATGCATCCTGGTTACTGTTATTGCCATGCGCTTTTACATCCCTGGCAACACCTCCTTCCAGCACATCATGTAAAAAGAATAGCAGCATTCTGGAGTACAATGCTGTGTCAAATGACTGAAAAAAACTGACAACTTATTACACTTGAAACAGAAGCCATTGCATAAGGCTCTAGCTAGTGTAGGGATGGGGGAATCAAGGTCAGCAATCTTTGTCATTGCAATTATAGATACTGTTTATGTGGTCCATCTCGTGGTCATCTGTATCCAGGTTTCAGATAAGCAACCTTACCATGACAGAAGGGCTTGCCTTAAAATTTTTTTTAATACCAGGTTAGTTAAGAAGGAACTTACCTCAAATTATGCTATCTGGTTTGCTAATGATCTCCAGACAATGAAACTAGCATACTAATTTTAACATCTAAATTGTGTACCATGGTACATATAAAATTTGGGTACTTGCATTGTTGATAGTTGTAATTTGCAAACAAAACTGCTTCTGTTTACCAAAAAGTCTGAATTATAATTTTTCAAGCTGGAAAAATTTAAAATCACATACAACATCTATAATATTTCTTTAGTTGACATATCTTTTTCTCTCAACATCATTTCCTGAAGCTCTTGCATCCAAAGTCATGTCCTCAACATTATTTTCTGAATAAGATTTTTTTTTTGAGAAAAAAGAAATCTTGTATTAATCGGTTTGTGAGAAATACAAGTTATGGGGGAGAGAGGAGACTATACAAGGAAGAGTAATAAAAGCGTTTATAGAGGGTTACAGATTTTAAACAAAGAGGCTCCATCAAAAGCAACCTGAAAGGAAGGTTTTGATCCGTGATTGAAGCAACTATCGTTGCGTTCTCGCCAAATGCAGGAGTACCAAATCATAACTGCCCTATATCTTTTCTGACGTGAGATGACGGAAAGTCGATCAGAGCAAAGCCAAGGGCAATAGTCAATAGGGAAGTGTGGTAGATGACACAGATCAAGAAAGGAAAGCCAACCCTCCAATGTATAAGTGCAGCCAGAAAAAAGATGCTCGTGCGATTCCGAGTCTGCATTGCAAAGTACACACAAAGAATCAATTTGGATGTCCCTGGAACGAAGGTGGTCTCTGGTAGGCAGCTTGTGTCTTAATCAGCCAATTCGAAATAGATACAGGACATTTACGATTCCAGACGAAGGGCACGGAAGGATCAAGGACGCCGCGAAACATAAGAATAGAGTAAAGAGAGCTAGTGGAGAAGACTCCATTAGCCGTCCATTTCCAAGCAAAATTGTCTTCTTCAAAAAGGAGGATAGGGGCTAGCGCATTAGCCAATGATGCGATACGATCCGCCGGAACATAGTTGGAGAACAAGATGTTCCATCCCCTGGGGTGACCATCAGCATCGAACACTTTAGAATTGATAATGAGAGCCGAGGGGTCTCGAGCCAAGGCAAACAGGTCGGGAAAGATATGTTGAAGGGAAAAACCAGCAAGCCAAGGATCCACCAAAGATGAATTCGAGAGCCGTTCCCAACATGAAAGTGAAGGGATCTCCAGAAGACATCCCAAAGCTTAAAAATACCTGTCCAGATCCCAGAAAGACGAAGCTTGGTGGAGTCGGACGAAGATGTGATATCTAGGTAGAGGACTGAGATCAGATTAACCCAAGGAAGGTCGAAATTCTGCCATAACTTCCAGAGCCCAGAGCCAAATGCCCAATCTAGCTGAGTTATGCCGAGAAATATTCAGCAGTCCAAGACCGCCCTCCAAAATAGGACCTGTAATAGTGTCCCAATTCATATGACATCTCCCGGTGGCGCCAGAAGTGTCTCCTGCCTAGAAAAAATTCCTCCTCCTTTAGTCAATCTCTTTGAGAACCCATACTGGTGCTTCAAATATAGAGAGTGCGTAAGCTGCCTGGCAAGTGAGAGTGCCATTGACAAGAGCGAGGCGACCGGCCCGGGAGAGCAAGGGGCCCTGCCAAAGGGCCAAAGTTCTATCAAACTTAGAAATGATCCTTCTCCAATCATCTTTATGCAAGCGATCAGTATGAAGTGGTAGTCCGAGGTAATCAATGGGAAAGGACCTAGGGGCACAACCCAAAATGGAGGCCGCCAGATTACATCGAGGAGCATCCCCCAAAAGATGAAGGATATTCCAGCTAAAAACCACATACACCTGTTTTGATATTTCTTTTTACATTGAAATAAACTTTTACCTCAACATCAATTCCTCAAGTTCTTCTATGGAAACACCTGTTCAAATTTAAATTTTCCCTTGATTATCACCTAATCTCGCACATATACTTAATGCCCAAATGATACTTTTATTATATAAGATAAGCAAAGAAAGTTAAAGGATCATTTTGAAAGCTTACAATTTGCAAGTGACATAATTCTTTTGCTTGCAAAATTAGAAAATATACAAAAAAGAGACTTTGTACTAACAAAAGCTGTTGCTCTAATGAATATAATTTATACAACTAGCCCAACCTAATCTATAATTGACTTGGACAGGAATTGACTGGTATAATAGCCTGATTTTGTCCCATGTTTGTAATTCATGACAAGTAGTATCGCTTGATGAGTATACTATCATTAAATTTAGCTTAGATATTTTGGAGCAGTAGTTAGGTGTAATATCCAAAAATTCTAAAATTTATTTTATTTGGTTCGGTAATCCAGATCGAGATCGAGCCGAGTCGAGTCGTGAGGCCGCCACGACTAGAAGGTACGGCCAAGTACTTCTTAAATTTCATAGCTCTCCAAATGTGTATGTTTATGATTAAATTGGATTTTGGTCTCTTGTTGGGTTAGAATCAGGTTCATTTGGAGCTTAAATTGGATGCGGGTAAAGGTGGTTTATTGGGTTTAAGTGAGAGGGGCATTAAGGTAATAATTTTCACAAAATATATATAAGCAAACCCCTCTAGCCACCGCATGGCTCAAGAAGAGCCGTGCGGACAACAAGGGGGCGAAGAGATAGAGAGAGGAGGGGCAGTGCTGGAGCACGGATTCGCCGCCGGAGATCAAAGCCGTGTCAATCGATTTCCTTCTCGTCTAATTAGAGGTGAGTGGTTTAGAGTTTTGATTTGGGGAAGGCTAGTGTAGGCCGAACCCCCCCTTGATGAGCTTGTGATGTTTCGTCATCGATTTCTTGTCCGGTTCTTGTGGCTTCTCGAGTTCTTTCTCTCCTCTTGTTGATGTCTTGTTTTCGTGAATTTTTCTATGGTGTTTTTGAGCCTTGGAGGGCCAGCCGAATACATGATATTTAGGGGAGGTCATGCCCAATTTTTCTCTAAATTCCACACTCGTAGAAATTGCAAATTTATGAAGTTAGAAGGCATGAACATCTAAGGGAAACATAGGGGGACTTTCTACTCTTCACAAGAACCTAGCTTACTTTCCTTAGGAGGGTCGGCTGTATGATGAAATCCTTGGAATAGGGTCGGCCGAACACTAATTGGGAATTATGGTAATAATTTTTCCTTGTAGTAAATGGAAATAGGTGTAAGTCTTGAACTCTTGAAAGATGATTAATTTGAGAACCATGGAGTGGTTGGCCAGTTACCCTATTAGGGTAATTAGGAGGTTCGGCCATGATAGACTAGGAAGCTTATTCCATGATAAATTTTCTTTAGTGTTAATGCTTGGTGGTTCCTAATATTAATTATTGCAATTTTTGTGGTACATGATGTTTATGTATTCCTAATTTGTGTATCATGCTAGAAATATGGGATGTTTATCATTATGATTTCTATGTATGTGTAGTTAAATTATAATGCATGAATGTGAATTTTATGTGAAGATATATGCTTAAACTAGTCATTACATTAAATATGCGTACGCTGGGATTAAATTTCTATTGCTGGGATTTATTAGCTATGTGCAGAAATTAAAATTAAAATTGCTGAAAATTATTAATTAAATGCTGAAATTTAATGAGGACGCTGTCCTAAACTCCAAGGGCTACAACTAAAGTGCTATGGGCTGTAATTAACCTCTAGGAGGTCATTCTCTAGGGCTAAGCCTGTAGAGATGAATATAGGTCAAGGAAGAATAAATGTTAGGGACAAGTATGACATATAGTGCACGATATCACGAGTTCCCTACTAGTAGATGACAGCGAATGAAGGAAAAACCCCTATACTTAACTTCAAACCTAGGGATATCATAGTAGGAACACAAACATTTAGTACTACAAGTATGATGGTTTAATCCGCACCCTATTGAGAAGGGTGACACTTGAGGATTTAATGTGAGGGCCCGGGCAAGGGCCAGAAGTAGGTGCATGCCTGGGATGTAATTAGAAGAAATTTATGTAGTTATGTATGTGTGATGCGTGATGTGTATTGTGGATGTACGGCTGGTCGAGGTCGACTGATGTGTGTGGTTATCCGACTGGTCAAGGTCGAGAATAACCCATGATCATCCAACTGGGCGAGGTCGAGACTTGAATATGCTAATGCGACTGGTTATGATGCACGGTTGGTCAAGGCCGAGATGAAATCATGTGTTAAAGCTTGTTAGAGGCAAATGAAATTCTTTGTGCAGGTAGGCCAATGGGTCGTATGCTGTGTGATGAATGGGTCATAAAGGCCGAATGGTTATGTTTTATGATAGGCCATGTATGGCCGAATGTTGAGCTTTTGCAAGTGGGCCGAATGGCCATGCTTTATAAAAAATCACTGACGTGTTATCTTTATTGTCTATGCTAGCTTCATGATGGGATTTTGATGGAGGTTCATTAGAACCACTCACTCAGTTCCTTTTGGACTCATGGTTGTTTGTTTTGTTTGTTTTGCAGAGCCTGACCAGTGAGGTAGGCTGTTGGATGTGGCGCAGCTAGAGGAGCAAACAACACCTTGATCTCGTAGCAGGCTGGTTTAAGGAGTCGTAGTCGAGTTGATAGTTTTTGTTTTCCTTTCATGCATAGGACTGCTTAGTTTGGATTATTGGAGTTTATAAACATTTGATCAAGACATTTTAAATAAATTGCATTGTTTTGGTCCGTTGCATTTATACTTTATCCCGAGTCAGTGTAAGTAGTATGCATGATGTTAGGCTTCGGAGTATTCACGCATACCTTGGCCGATCATGTGACCTTGAGTTGGGGCATGACATTAGGCATATGAGATTAATGGGCCCATTATCTTATCAAGCAAGGCATGACGATTGGCATTAGAGTGAATCTAATTATAGGCAAATATATGTGAGAAGGAGTTGCTTGGAAATGGGGTGGAACCTGGACTACACGTAGGTCTCACATAGCGTTGACTAAGGCGTGGTTCTATGCTATGCATTGACTTGACTCAAGTTTTGACAAAGACATTAAAGCTTAAGTGGGAGCCATTATAACACCCCTCATTAGTCTCCTATGGGAATTCATGACAAGTTGTAAATTCTACTGATTAATAAGGGTTAGATGAGTATATTATCATTAACTATTGGTTAAGCATTTTGGGCCGGTGAAGTCATCTAATTATTGAGATTATTGAGATCGTGTCTTGAGAGAAACCTTCCAACTATGTAGGGTTGAGCAACATGACAGAACTACATATTTTACGTCCATTTTATATTTCCTATAAAATTCTTCAGGTGATCAACTTACTATCCATGGCAGTTCTTCAATATCTAAATCATTTATTGAATGGAAAAAATTCAGTGGTCCTATTTATGGAACATGAAATAAATTACCTTCAATGCTAGTTCTTCAAAACATCTTTCCACATTGGCTCTTGTTTTTGCACTGCACTCGAGAAACAAACATCCATACTCATCTGCAAAGGCTATGCCCTCTTCTCTTGTTACCACCCTATCAGCATCCTAAAGAATTTGAAGGGAATTACAATAATAAATCTTAGGTCCAAATGTAAAAAACTAAAGAGGGTATAAATAAACGAATAGAACAAAATGAAGGTCAATATGGAAACATAAATTGCAAACAAGATTCTTTGTGTGGCTTTTTGTTATTTTTTTGCAAAATGGTCAGTTCTGAAGGTGAGATTTTATCCCAAGACCTTATCTATAAAAAAGGCCCACACCTTCAACTAGCAGGTCGACTTATAGCTAAGGTCCCACGTGCTGAGTCATTTACAACTTGAGATGCCATATACCATATGAATTGGAAAAAGAAGAAAGAAAGAAAATAAACTACCGAAAAACTGTAATTTTTTTTGTTTACTTAGGTACAATCAGGTGATGTTAACATGTTCTAGTAATTTTTTATTTAAAACATTCAAAATGGAAAAGAAGCTCCAGGAAAATAATAATAATTAAAAAGCCTCATATATATCTTATGTGAGATTATGCACTTGCAGCATTCTTAATAATTGTAAAACACGAGTAGCAATAATACATGCACGTATCTAAATAGATGCAACTGATTAACCACTTGTAAGCTTTCCTTAGGTTTTGGCACACCATATAAAGTGTGATAGGATAGACGTACCCATACAATCATGCCGTGTTTGAGTCATCACATTGTATTGTACAACTTAAAGATAGGTCTTATATGGGTACTGGCGAATCCAGAAATTTTATAATTGGAGGTCAATAGAAAAATAAAAAGGAACATACATAAAATACAGTTCATCATTATAATATGATCATTGCACTTCAAGATAACAACTGATTACTAAACAAAAGAAGATTATAAAATAAAAATGACTGTAGTTGTCCTGAACAAGTCTTTGTATTTTATAAGCGATTATAACATCTTCATCACTAATCTGTTAGAAGATATCTGACCAAGCAATCATTCAATTTATAGAAGTAACCAAATAAAATAGACCTTTCCATCATTAAATTTAATATAGTAATAATAGTATTATAACAACAAACAATAAGAAACAGTTAATAACAATTAAGTCAATAATAAAAAACTCAATTGACTCACAAATTAGATTTAGAAAACACTCAATTGGCTATAAAATCATATTAATCATAAAATTCAATTTATAATTAGGGTTGATTAAGATATACCATTTATTTATATTTGGTATATACAATAGAACTTATTTTCTTAAAAAAACATAAAAAGTAAATTTCTTCCTTCCACATTTGTATTTGAAGTATATAAAAAATTTATTATTATTCCTATGATATTGTTTAATTGTTGTGTTTTCTTATAATTGATATATTAAAATTAAAAAAATGATTTTTATGATAAAAAAAATTGTATGGAATTTCATTCTTGTAATAGTTAAAAATATTAATTCTATTGAGATAATAAAAAAGGATGTATTTGCTTAGAGGCAATTTTGTCCAAAATTAATATATTAGGATATTTTTGTCAAAAAGTCAAGTCTTATATGGTAGTACACGAAACATATCACACAAGATTAAGTATTTTCCTATCAGGCCTTATCTTTCACATTTAAAAAGAGATATAGTGCATCTGCATAGCCCTTACAATAATATGTACTGCATTAATTAAAAAAATTTGAAGTACCCATTTACATATCTAACTCGATCAAGACTGTATTATTACAGCTAATGTATTTGACTCTTATAACTAACACTAACTACAGGTGGAAGTATGTCTGGTCCGACAAGCACTGAAAAGCTCCTCAAGCCCTCTTCTATATAAAATACAAATAGATTTCCAAATTTGAAGCCTAAAATGCACTAAAATAAAGAATCTGATACATGGATAGTGCATGCAGCTTGTTAAACATTTAGAGTAACATAATGGAAGCCTAAATACATTAGAATCCTAATTACAAATGAATACCAAAACTCATCCAGATTTTTCATTGGTTGGAAGTGACTGAGATCAATTCCTCAAGTACTTAATGCCCATAACATGTTAATTGGTATAACTTGTTACTTGTTAGATGTTTAGAAAGATACATTTATAGATACTTGCTAATAGAAAAATATGTGTTAAAGAAGTATGTTAGCCTAGTTTTGTCTATGTTTTACGGTACACTGACAAGCTTGTTCGAGGGTGCAAGGGGTGGCATGGCCATGCTGGGTGAAGGGGCAACACCTCTGTAGCTTGTCAAACTTTTTGTGTTTCACTTGAAATGGAATTCAGACAAAAATGCTCGTAGACTTGTAAAACTAGATCGTATATTATCCTCTCTCCCAATCTCTCTATCTACATTCTTAACTTGTATATTCTATTATTAGTAAACAGGATAGGTCAACTTATCAATAAAAGAAATGTTTGAATTGAGCAGGTTAGTATGCTCTTGTGCCGAAACATGGTAGCATTGGTCTCTCTAATGTCACTATTTCAGGGATAATGGGAGTTCCAAGCTTGCTTGAGTCTTGGCTCTCGCCTAGATTTGTAAAATTTGGCCCATAAGGAGGTATAGCCCAAAATTTAAAATGGTTTTGCTAGTCCTCGTAAGAATTCAAGATTGTGGAAATTAACACAAACCTCCAGTGATATGTGTTTGTCAATAGTACATAACAATAACATGTTAAATAATATGCGGTATGTAAAATAGGGAGATCCCATCCAAGAACTTTGTCATGAAGAATAATAACATACACACAATAATTTTTTAAAGGGTGGGGAAAAAACTAAATGCAGTTATAGTCTTGCTCATTTTGAAAAAATCGGTACCAGATGTACCAGGGCGTACCAATTGTACGTCCCGGTACAGCTTTTATACCGAGTGTATCACGTAAACACCACTCAGGGTCGGTCGGGCGGTACAGACAAAATGACTAATTTTCCAACTATTTGACCTCTTTTGTATCAGCTCCAGACAACTCTTTAAGCTGTTGGAGCCCTCAAACCCTCTTTGCCCTACCCTCACACTCTAACTCTCGTACTCTCTCAAATCTCTTTCATTCTCTCCACTTTCTTAAAGTTCAACATTTTAGGTAAAAATTTGTATTTTTTGCATTGTAACTTGAAGATTAAAACTATCATTTTAATGTATTGGACTATGGTTGAAAAGTTTATTGTGCTATATTAGTGGATTATGTGTTTCTTCATCATTTTAGTTAATTATTATTTAATAAATATCTTTATAACTTAAATTTATGTTTGGAGCTTAAATTAAAAAAATGGAAAAAAACCGTACAAACTGATACAGACCCGTTTGTACCAGCCATTAAAAAAATTTAGTATGAGTACAAGATTCTGAACCATGATATAGAAGTTAATAAAAGTTGTCAAATAAAGTGTAAATATGCTGCTGGCATACAGGCTGAAAAACTCATTGCAAAATTAAGAGCCACTTTGACACACAAATTGATCCAAAACAAGTAAAATGAAACCACTAGTAGAATGCATTACAAATGAAGCAACAAACAAGTATTATAAAGATAACCTTGTCAACTTTATTCCCGACAAGCATTTTGACACAGTTGTGATCTGTTGAGTACATTTCTACTTCCTTGACCCATACATCAGCCAGATTAGTAAAACTCTCCCGCTTTGTCACATCATAAACTAACAGGAGACAAAATGAGTTACTTCTTCCTACATCAAACTAACTTAAGAATTCAGATTATAAGTAATTCAGATTATAAGTAGTAGAGCATAAAGAAAGAAACAAAGAAAGTACTGAAAAAAGAAAGCAAAGAATTCACATAAAATGTAAGCATGGAATAATCAAGGACTGCTAAGAAGTGCATTACACATTCAGCATTTTTAGCTATTACTACTAGGAATTTACATGGGTCAAAAGCATGGAAGAGTGCTAAAGATGGGGATCCAATGGGAAAGAATTACAAACAATAAAAGAAGGAAAAGATAATGATTAAGAGAAGATGTTCGCCCATCCACATTGGATACAAAGCTGCAATTTGTTGAATAAAATAAATCAATCTCTAAACTTGAAAGAAACATATCCAAAGTGACTCAAAGTTACAAGAGTTTTCCACACGAATGATAATCATTAGATAACATAAACTATCTGTCAAAACATAAAAGAGAACACAAGAAAGTGCAGAAATGGTTAGGTAGTACCAATCATTGGACAGTTGCAGGTCACTAGATTATACAATTCTTCTAGGAGCTAAATTTATGCTACCTGTAACAAATATGAGAGTTAACTACTGCTAAAATAATGTAATAACTTCTGGTAGAGAATTTGGGCTAGAGCCGTTACATAAATTTTCAAGTCCAATGAAAGAACCTAATTAGCAAAACAAAAAAAAAACAATGAGTTGAAAAATATATTACATCGAAAATCAGAATAATAATATCTTTGCAGGCAAGCCATGGAGCATTATTGCAATAAACTGACACGGATTACTCAAACTAAAGGTCTATCACTGATTGTTGCTATTTCTCCACTTCATGCATCAGATTGATTCTTTTTTGTTCGAACTTTATCATCTGGGCAGTTGTAATTTTTGCAGGACTTATTTTCTTACAATGCATCTTTTCTAACAGAACCATGCCTCTCTTTCTAAGAGCATCTATTTGGGAAATCTTGCCTCTTTTTTTCATTGCATCTTTTTTTTCCTGCATGATCTAGTTTCTTTTCACTGTATCTTCTCAAGAAATCATGCCGTTTAGGTGCATCTTTACCATGTATGACTGTCTTTCAGCACCTTTTCATGGCATCTTGCCTCTTAGCACACCTTTCTGTAAACCTTTGTGCACCTCTTTGTAGACCCACTACTTTCGGGCTTCTTTTGACTAGTCTCAACTTCTCCCATGCACTGCTTATCAAGTTCGCTTCTCTTGTACACCTTTTTAGTCATTGCCTTTATCTATATGCCTCTTCATTGTGCACCCTTCCAATTGGTCACTGCTTCTCTAGTGCACATCTTACCAAGCCTGCTCCTTTTGTGCACCTCTTTGGTCATTGCTTTTATCTATGCACATCAGCAAACCCGCCTCACTTGTGCACCCCTTCTACTGGTTGCTGATTTGCTGCTTTGAATGATGCTCCTCCTATGGTTTTCTTGTGTTGTTCCAAATATCTCAGATAACTTCACCTGAACATTTTTTTTGATATTCTGTTTCCACTTTCCAAACTAAATGGTTTATATTCCTTACGGTCTTGAGTTTGAGGGGAATATTGAGATTGTTAAAAATGTTAACATATTTAGGACGTAGGAACGCACTCTTATGTGATGGTTAGCTTAATTATTTGTCTTGGTTTCATTGTAATCTCCACCTCTCTATATATCTTGGGGAGGTGTGGTTAACGTGAAATAGAACTCTCTCATATTTTCTCACAACAAATTACTGCCAAAGCCAAGGAATCATGTGCGACAGACCAATCAAGCCATTCAATGTCTTGTTTGCGCTTGGCAGGAATCTATTCAACACCTCGATGGTTGATATAATTCAAAGAGTTACAAATGGTTCACTTACAGCAATTATAGTCAAGATAAATGATCAATACACTAGGGGTGAGCAAACTTCCCCGATTCACCGAAACCGAACCGAAACCGACCGAACTGAAACCGATTTAACCGAACCGAATTAATTTCGGTTCGGTTTTCGGTTAAAGAAATTTTTGGGTTCGGTTTTCGGTTCGGTAAATTAACCGACGGTTCGGTTAATTTACCGAATTAACCGAATATATATGTATATATATATGTATATGTATATATATATATAATAACAGATATATTAGATGTTGGAATTTGTCTTGGTGGTTAAGTGTTATGTTTAGCTTTCCGCCGCCCGGGTTCGAATCCCATGTTGTGTAATAATATTTATTTAACATTCGATAAATATATAATAGGTGTTAGTTATATATAAATTGATAGTAATGTTTGCTAAGATGGTTACAAGGGTAAAAATTAAAATCTAATTCTCAGTTGGCCGAGTTCGAGTCCACATGCATTCTTTGAAATTTTTTTTTTATCTTTTCGGTTAACCGAGCCAAATTAACCGAACCGAACCGAAAATTCGGTTAACCGAACCGAATTTAACCGAATTTTTTCAGTTCGGTAAACGGTTAAAAAATTTTCTTTGGTTCGGTTCGGTTTTTAACCAAACCGAACCGATGCTCACCCCTACAATACACTGAGGTAAAAACTAGGTAACAAACAACAAACCTTTTATTGGTTGGTGATATAACAAGTGCATTTAAGGAAATACAAGAATAGTTTAATGCCCAATATACTGATATAGTAAAGCTTTTGGGCAAATTACCTACCTAGAACTATTCCTTGAGAACCTCTAAAGTAAGAGCTAGTAAGTGTCGTGAACTTCTCTTGTCCAGCTGCAAAACATGTATAAATTGTCCCATGAGAATACTGAATTAGAACGGAAAACTAAACATAGCAATAATATGTACATGAAACTGAACAACATGTGATTTATATAAGACCCCTAATCTTCACCACCATTATTGTCAGGATAACGTTTTAGACTATAGGATTCTCTAATCCTTACGGATACAACTCGAATTGGAGCTCCAATCACTATCCGGTAGGATCAGGTATGATCACATGTTGACTCGTGGGATTAGTGGAATCTCACGTGAATCCAAAAGTTCCAGGAAAATGACCTAGTTAACCATGCCCAAACCCATTACACAAAGTCACCATTCAATTACACAAAACTGCCACCAACTCGTTGAGTGATTCATTTGCTGCCTACTACCATCAAGACGGACAAGACCCATTACCTCCTACAATCATTGACAACAGTAAGATCGGTATGCTTCCTTCTTTCCTTCCTTCTTTGCTACTGCAGCAGCTTGCCCCTTCTTTGCTCTTGCAACAGCTCCCACTTCTTTGTTACTACAGCATCCCCCTTCTTCTCTGCAGCTCCTCTCTTCAGTCGCAAGCGTTAGTAGTGATTTATGTTAATAGATAGTTTACAATTGCATTGTAGTGATTAATGTTAGAAAATTTGGGGTAATTTCCTATAGGATCTACAAAACCCAAACACGGCGAGAGAAATAGAAAACCAAACCCAATAATAATAATGCGAAAAAATAAAAGACACAAGGGGGTTAACGTGGTTCAGACTCGGCAGGGTGCCGATCCTACATCCACGGGGAGAAAAGGAGACTGTTTTATTAATTCCAGAAAAGAACCGTACAATAAGAGCGACAATAATTTAAATCCCCTTTAGAATACAACAACTTATCTTAAATAAATTGAACCTGAAATCAGTACGGAGTAGAGGCACTGTCTCTACAAGATCTGCCTTGAAACTAAACTCCTGCTGTTGTATGTCGGAAACTGAGAAGGGGCACACCTCAGAAAAGGATCGTAGCGGCATTCTTAATTTTCTAAATCTATGAAACTCTCACATGGGGATTTTCTCTTGATGTGGGATGTCCATTGCCTCAAGGAACCTGCCTGTATTTATACTCAAGGGGTGAATTAGTCCGGAGAAAAACTAGGACCGAGCCAAATCTAGAACCATCCAAAAATAAGCTGTAGAGGTTGATCTTGATCCAGCGGCGTGCAAGCAATTTTTGACCGAATAAATCTGATGTTTCAACCGAAACAATCGGCAAAAGAAACGGCTCAAAAATAATCAAATTCTGTGCATCTCAACAAAAGCAGGCACGTGGATTTTGACCAAGTCAAAATCCAATGGGAGTAGGAAGTAGCTTTTGTATGCACACAATTCGAGAAGATTTAAACTTTAACAAATTTCATGCATGGTGTGGCTGCACGCTGCTGCACACGCCATCAATTTGGGGTGGGCTCCGCCTGGGCCATGCCGAGCCCAAAATAGTAATGGTTTTTTTTTCTTTTCTCTTTTAGATGTCTTGATCAAATGAACTCCAATTTGGATCCGGTCAAATTCGTTGGATTCGGTTTGGGCCCAATTTGAGTCAACCCCTAACAATTCCTCCTTGGATGAAAATTAGGGCCGATGCAGTCATCAGAAGTCGTCCTCCTCTCCCACAAGGCACATACAAGGCCTATGTCGAATCTGTGCTCAAGTGGGCCAAATCTGCTCCCTGCTTGGATTTAAGAATCCACATAGTCCTCCGAGTCTCCTCCTTCATTGTGTATCTCTGAGAAGGGATTGCCCTGAAAGCAAAATTTATACCTGACCTGGTATCTGATTTTGCTGTGTTTTGCCTCAAAATCTGGTCTGCTTCACAAAAGATGGATCCGTCCACCTTGTACAAATTGTTCGACGTCCTTAGAGCCTTCAGTACCATTGTGCCTCAATCGTGTACCTCCAAGACTCCTCCGGTAGAGGATGTCGTATAGCCCATAGTGTCAAGAACTCCAAGAGACATTAGATTCCTTTCTAGCTTCGGGACATGGCGAAAATTTGCTAGGATCTTTGTCGAGCCATCATGAACTTTAATTTTACCGTTCCAAATCTGACAACTTTGCAGTGTACGTTGTTGCCGACATGAACTACTCCACCATTGATGCGCCGATAATCCACAAAAGCCGTCTGGTGTGAAGTCATGTGATAGGAACACCCAGAATCGAGGAATTACTCATTAATGCTATCGGTGGTTGACTTGTTCGCCTGCTGACAAGGATTGCATTTTGCATGATCAAACATATTAGAAGAAGAGGAAGAGGAATTTTGACCAGAAGTGTGCTGTCGCCGACGAGACCGCCGTCGCCCACGGCGTGTCTTAGCAGTGCGTGTGCCATCTGTCACGACCAGTACCTCAACTTTCTTAAAATCTGCGTAAGAGGCCTCCACATGTGTGTCTTGACCCTTATTTTGTTGCTGCAACTTTTTGTTATGACTGCGACATTTTGACTTGATGTAACCTCGTTTCTTGCAGTAATAACAAGTGACATTTGATTTGTTACCTCCTACTTCATTATAGTAGAGAGCTTTCTCCTTTCCCTCCACCAGAGGAATTTGCTGTAAGATGCGTGTCCATAAGCTCCTTAGACACAAGAGCAGAGATCACCTATTCTGGAGTAATAATAGTCTTTCCAAAAAGCATAGTTTCACGAAAATTGTTAAAAGAAGTGAACATAAAAGGAATAAAACCTTATCTTTCTCTTCGATTTTGGCACCCATATTCTTCAAGACCATGATGATTGTCTGAAAAGTATTGATATGCTCTTTGACCGATGTGCCTTCTGCCATACGTAGGAAATGGAGCTTCTGTTTCAAAGCCATCTTATCAGTAAGAGTTGTGTCCTGATACAAGGATGCAAGCTTGTCCCAAATACTTTTAGCTGTCTTTTGGGATGCAATTTCTCGAAGTGCTTCATTTGACAGGCTTAGGTACAAAACTGCAATTGTCTTTTGCTCCTTGTATTCTTTCTTCTTCTCGGTCCCCTGCATATTATCCTTACCAAGGATGGCATCATGTTTCTTCTCCATAGTTAGGATCGCTTTCATCTTCATTAACCAAAGTGCATAGTTGACATTGCGATCTAACTTCTCAATATCAAATTTGGTACTCGCCATGGTTGGGGAAGTAGGCTCTGATACCAACTGTTAGGAAATTTGGAGTAATTTCCTTGTAGGATCTACAAAACCCGAACCCGGCGAGAGAAACAGAAAATCAAATCTAATAATAATAATGCAAAAAAATAAAAGACACAAAGGGGTTAACGTGATTCGAACTCGGCGGGGTGCCGATCCTACGTCCACGGGGAGAAGGGGAGACTGTTTTATTAATTCCAGAAAAGAACCTTAAAATAAGAGCTACAATAATCTAAATCCCCTTCAAAACACAACAAACTATCTTAAATAAATTGAACCTGAAATCGGTACGGAGTAGAGGCACTGTCTTTGCAAGATCTATCTTGAAATTGAACTCCTACTGTTGTGCGTCGAAAACTGAGAAGGGACACTCCTTGGAAAAGGGTCGTAGCGGCACTCTTAATTTTCTAGATCTCTGAAACCTCAAGAACCTGCCCTTATTTATACTCAAGAGGGGTGAATCAGTCTGGAGAAAAACCCAGACCGAGCCAAATCTAGAACCGTCCAAAAATAAGTTGCTGCAGTTGATCTTGATCCAGCGGCGTGCAAGCAATTTTTGACCGAATAAATATGATGTTTCAACCAAAACAATCGGCAAAAGAAACGGCTCAAAAATAATCAAATTTTGTGCATCTCAACAAAAGCAGGCACGTGGATTTTGACCAAGTTAAAATCCAATGGGAGCAGGAAGTAGTTTTTGTATGCATGCAATTCGAGAAGATTTAAACTTTAACAAATTTCATGCATGGTGTGGCTGCATGCTGCTGCACATGGAGCGCCATCAATTTGGGGTGGGCTCCGCCTGGGCTGGGCCGAGCCCAGAATAGTAATCAGCTGGTTTTTCTTTTCTTTTCTCTTTTGGATGACTTGATCAAATGAACTCCGATTTGGATCCGGTCAGATTCGTTGGATTCGGTGCGGACCCAATTTGAGTCAACCCCTAACATTTAATAATCATATTGAATAGTCTGCATTTATGTAAATTGTAATTGATTACACAGTTTGGTATTCATACTAATAGACTAATTCATATTATATACTGCATTATGTAAATTGTAGTCAATACTCAACATCATGTTGATTTTAATTTGTACAAAACAATATAGTTACTCATTTATCATAAATTTGTATTTATAAACATTATTTAAAACAAATTAAAGAAGATATTATGATTCAATCTTGTGAGCGCTCCATGGTTCCTAGGTAGGATAGCAACCGTAACAACCTTGTTTACCACGACGACATTGTCTATGGATCAAACTCTCTAGTAGATTGCTTTCAGGTGACTATCTACAGCTCCATTACATGTTACCCTTGTTTGGTGATGTCTAGCAATTGTATTAGAAATATTAATTAGTGGAAAGAATCACGTTGAACCAGTTGGTTTTCTGCTAATCAGAGCATCCAGTGCTCCAATCTAGACTAGGCTAGTTTTTGAATGGCCCAAAAATGTCAATAAAGTATCTACTCTACACTGTGTCCTATTTATAAGAGCGGAAGCACTGGGTAGTTCTTTTTTCAAAGTTTTAACAGCAAAAAGCAAATAGAAACATAAGAACCTCAACATCTCTGAATCAAGCTCTAGTTGCCATTAAGCAACACATGTTTAGAGATTTTCCATTTACTTGATCTTTAACATTTTAATAAAAGATATTTGTTATAATATTTAAACATGTGGGCCAACTGATACCCTCTGCTCTGAATAATGACCCAGTGATTTAAGAATCGGCTGAAATTGTTGCCTGGTTCAACTCTGGTCAGTAGGAAATAGACTGAGAGAAATATTTGCAAAATGCAATTATATCATACTAACCTAAGATAGTTGGGACTTCAATAATATCATTTATGCTAGCAACTAAGAAGCTGCAGCAAGACATGTAAGAAAATTTTTATATGGAAGGCACGCCTTGACATATGAAATGCAGTGTGAACTGTGAAGGCATTTATATTAGAGAATTGTTGGGTGCTGGAGTTTGCTGATTACTGGATCCAAAGTTCCAAACTCAAACTTTTAGGTTACTGACTAACAAAACAGGATCATTATCCACTAAGCTCCCAGTCCTATATAAATCTTTGTTATCCAATAGCCTGCACCATTCAGCAGGTCAAGCAGGTTCATACCATATACTAGTGTTCAGAATGTTGGACCATACTGTTACAACTACCAGGCCAGTACAATGCCACAGTACAGACAGTTACATTGTTATGCCTCTTTCTTTATGATCCATGAAAAAATAGTAAGGAAATGAGAAAGCAACCTTTATGGAATAAATGAGTAAATGATCCATTCGGCATAAGGTGTAAACCAAATATGAGCATTAACTTTCATAGAATAAATTAAAGTCAAGAGTGTTGTATATGATCATGGTAGAGCATTAGTCTTATGCTGTTTTCATAGGTTTTCCTATAGATTTTTTTCTCCTGTTCTTTGCTTTGCCAAAAATCTGTCTGAAAAGGGCAAGCTACCTTTTTGATACTCAGATGTCTTGTAATGTTGCTTATGTTTACTCTATGTGAAAAAAAAAGGCAGATACTGTAAGTGAAATTTCATATAGAAGATCCAGTAAGTAGCAAAGTGCAAGAATAAATAAACCTACTTTCTAAAGACTAGTGTATATTTTGCATGTGTTTAGTGTGCTAAAATGCATTTTCAGTAAAAAATTCCTTTTTTTAAGGGGAGTGATCGTCAAACAAAAAGTGCAAAAATGCAAAACAATGGTTTGCTAGTTAAAGCAAAGGTACAAGAGTAGATAACAAATAATTTGACTTCCAAAGATGTTTCACTTGCCAGTGTCCCATATTGTAAGCTTCAACTTCTTATCACCAACAGTAAGATGCTTGATCTTAAAATCCACTCCTACATAGAAGGTTCACATAAAAAATAAGAAATAAAAGGCTTTAACACAAACAGCTGTAAAATCGATACAAGTTGTTACCCTAGCTAACTTGCAACATATGTTAAAATGCACAAGCTGATACAAGTTGTTAACCTAGCTAACTGTGCAACATATGTTAAAATGCATAAGCTGACAGCAGTCTCAAAATTAACTAATCACAAAATTGAAGATCACAAAATGTTCCAAAAGCTACATTCGAAAATGTGGTACCATCCAAAAGATCCCTCATCTTAGGTAGATGCATTTCCAACTAGAAGTTAATCAAAATGAGTTTCATAACACAGACATACAGTATTATTTATAAGTTATAACATAAAAAAAAAGAAAATTAGATGATACTTGGAACAATGACCACTCCTCCCCAATTGTGATGATTCAAAAAATTCTCATGATAGTCCAACCACTACAGGGGTTTCCAAATTCGCATTAACACAAATAGGTCAATCTGACTAAAAATATTATTAGTTAGAAACCTCCTATCTCCAAGCATATAATGAAATATTGACGATCTTTAACTCTGTAGAGCTTGCAGATAATAATATTTTCTTGCACCTCAACATTAAAACTTTGGGGCTTCTTTTTTAATGATTCTTGTTTTTTCTTTTATAGAAATAGGCAAAGGCTTGAAAAAAAGTAATAAAGGAAGACATTCCTTTTACTATTCCTAGTGGAATACTACTCCTTTGTTTAGTTGAATAATTTATTGAGGTATACATCAGTTTGAGTTTCTTTGATCAATTTGTATTGAAGAGCATTTTAGTAAAGTTGCCTATTGCCAATTACATGAAATGAACTTTTTCTTCATATATATTTATGAAACTAAAGAATTGAATTGTGGATTTATTAGAATTTTTCTACCATGAAATTAGAAACCCTTTTGTCTAAGGGGAAATTGGTTGAAGGGAATGAAATTGAAGAAATAGGAATAGAGTAGAAATGGAATAGTCTTCTATTGTCGTCTTAGCATTGGGAATAGACCAAGAATAGTTATTCCTTTGTTTGGTTAGGAGGAATTATAAGAATTGGGAAGAATATCCAAAGTACCCCTATTAACATTAATTATTGAATTTATTTGATCAAATAACCAATTCTAATTAATAATAACATAATGTAACTTAAAATTATAGTGAATAATAATATATAATTATAATTAATAATATATATAATTATAATTAATAATATATACAAGTACAATATACAATGCTGAAACTAATATTAGTATATAAGTTTATTAATATTGATTTTGATCTTTAAAATAATTAAAAATATAGATTAGCTGTTAAATAATTTTAAAACATGAGTTACTTCTAAAATAATAAGAAAACATAGACTAATTTTTAGAATAATAAAAAATTATTAATTTTAAAATAAAAATATTAAGGGTTAATTTCACTTTGGCCCATAACGTTTAAAAAGTCTCATTTGGCCCGTAAAGTTTATTTTTAGTTTCACTTTGGTCCCTCAAATTTGTTTTGATTCACGCTACTAACCTTCTAATTTGAAAAAAAAACTCACTGTTGACCCATTAACTAGATGATGTCATCCAAAAAATGGTATTCTTATAATAAAAATTGTCCAAAAAATTAATATCCAAATAAACTAGATGATGTCATCCCCGTATTCAATGAAATCCTCACAATAATTATCCTAGGTCGCATGTGCGAGGAGGAAAAAAATGTTATTATGATAATAATAGTTATCAATATCTTTGTCACTAATGCACAAGTATGAGTTCATTTAGTATATCAATCAATGGAATATGTGAGTCGTGAGATATGTTAGGGTTTTATTTTGAAATCAACTAGTTAATGATTTTTGGATAACAATAAGCAAAATATATTTAAAGTTACTTTAAATTTCTTGTTGATGCGTCGTATTCTTTTTCTTTTCCTTATTTTGGGCATTCTCTCTTATCATTTTTCTCTTCTACCTTTTTGTCTTTTCTAACCAGTCTGTTGTTATAAGATAATAATAATTAGTCTATGGGTATTTTCAGCAATTACATTTAAAACTAATGCGGCCGAAACTTTCCAAAGAGTTGGAAAGCAAACCTTATCCCATCTATTTTGGTGGGATTTCAAAATCCTAACTCTGCTAACTCAATAAACAGAAATTAATAACAGAGGCAGACCGCAGAAAACGGAATTGACTACAAAAATCCAAGAAAAGAGTAAGAAGAGGGAGGAAACCACACCGATGGTGGGAGAGAGATCATCTGCGAGTTGATTGGAGATGAAGGAAACGAGGAGGCTGCTCTTGCCCACCCCGGAGTCCCCGATCAACAGTACTTTGAAGGAGTAATCGTAGCCATGCCCCGGCCCCGCCGACGAAGCCATCAGAGAAAACAAAGAGACGTCTCAGATTTCGATCTCTCCTCTGTACGCGTGATGGTCGAGATTTGTGGCGAGAGCAAAAAGAGGAGATGAAAGAGAAAGGAAGACAAAAGATTGAATGAACTATGAGAGGAGCAGTTGGATTGATGAACAGAAGGAGAGGAAACGTTAACAAAGAAAGGTGGACAGAAAGAAGACAAAGAGCAAGGAGGTGAAGGAGAAGATAGCGGAGATAGTGAAAAGTGCGCAGCAGGCTACGGCCGACAGCCAAGTGGCCTCCGTTTAGGTGAACGATCCGCTTCGGTGTCCCTTCCTCGTTGCGTCCGCCACAACAGCAACCAACTTTACTTCCACGTCCGCTCTCTTACCCCGTTCCGCTCCGGCTGTCCCTATCGCAATAATTATGCTCACTACGTTCTCTGAGCGCTTTCCCTCAGGCGTCCGCATAAAATATTGGTATGTGAGAAAAAATGAGTGAGAAAAAAATTAATGATTAATCGATCCAATCATTAATCGACATTGAATTAACAGAATTGATTTATATGATTTATTTTCAATTTAGTTAACGATTAAATATTTTGAAAATTTTGATTTTTAATTCGGTTCGGTTCGGATCGATAAATTAATCACACCGTTCGATTAATTTAATGAATTAATCGAAATTCAATTTAAGTTAAAAAAAATATATAAATTTATGTCAAAAAATATAGTTTGTCTAGGTGATTAAAATGATATATTTCTTCCTTATTGGCCTAAATTTGAATATGTAATATCCTAGATATTAATATTAGTTTTTATTTATTGTGTATGTTTGTTAACCTAGCGAGATCATTGTGTATGTTTGTTAACCTAGCGAGATCCTAGATATTAATATCCTATTCCGAGATCGAGCCGAGTCGACTCATGGTCTTGTGCGAACTTGCAAGCTCGGGTATGTAGGAATATGAATTATGCAATCACTTTTTCTGCGAAGATAAATTTATTTAATTATTCTATTGTGTGTGTCTAAGTTATTAAATTATGTTGCATATGAATGTGCATATAAGTAATGTTTGAATTTAGCATGGAGTTAGTCGGATTAGCGGGTTGCGAATCCGGGTTGTTGTGGGCACGGATTAGTGTGTGGATAGGAGGCTTTTGGAGGGGATTATAAAATCCTCCCCCTTTGTGGCTTGCGGCTCCCCATTGGAGCTGCACAAGCCGAGTAGGAGAGAGGAGCCGCCCAACCTGAGCCTCCCCTCTCCCCTCTCCCTTCTCTTGGAGCCGCCGAGTGGAGCCAAGCCAAGAGCCTAGCCGCCTTCCTTCCCCTCTCATCCCCCCTCTCCCTTGGAAGCCAAGTCGCCGCCCTCTTTTCCCCTTTCTTGAAGATGCCGGCTTGAGGTGGAGTCGGCCCCCTTCTTTCTTTGTCTTGGAGCCGAATGCTTGAAAGCCAGATTCGAAGGCCGCCGCTTGAAGTCTTTCTCTATTTCTTCTTCATAATCAAGGTGAGAGTAAGTGTGAATTGACCCGCCTTCATAATCTCCAGGATTACAGCGCCATTGACCTGCCTGACTCAAAAGAATGTTAAGTTCGAATGGGACAATAAGTACGAGGAGAGCTTTCTGAAGCTCAAGGACCGCTTGACATTGACACCAGTTCTGGTAGTATCCTCTGTTGTATGAAATCCGACACAAGAAAGGGGGTTGAATAGTGTCTGTCCTCTTTTCTATTTAATCTTTTTTTTTTACTCAAATTTAACTTCAATTAAGTGCAAGTGTTTCTTAACAATGGATGTGATCAAATATTAAAAACAATAATAGGCAAATAAGAAAACACTGCAGACAAGAGTAATTATAGTGGTTCGGCCAAACTACCTACTCCACTACCTTGGCTCCTCACCAAGGATTTCTTACCACTACTTTATAAAACTTGTATTTTCCTTTGAATACAATTGAGGACACTCTTCTCACATCTTTAAGAACCCCTCAAATCTATTCACCTAGGCAAAATACAACTCTACAAAGTTTTCCCTAAGTGTTTCTCTAGCACACCTAGCAGCTATTACAGATTGAAAATAAGTTTGAAATAAAACTTCAAATACAATGCAAAAGAGCTTAAGAATAGAGAGTGGAACCACAACTCTTTTCCCAAGCCTTCACGCCTTCAACTTGCTAGAAGAAGTTGCAGCAAAGTTGAGGGAAGCAGACGCTTGAAGAGGATTTTGACGGAAGATTAGGGCGTAGCAAATCGATCACTTTGAAGGATTTTAATTACTTCTTGAATGCTCAATTAATTCTCTAAGAAGTTTTTAAGAAGGTAGGTGAGGGTTATTTATAACCCCTCAGCTGAACGACGATTCAACGGGTAGAAAACTAGCCGTTACAGTCGTTCGGTCGATCGTCGATCGACCGATCGATCGACTGCTACCCTTTTTGTGCCTAACTCGCGCCGTCCGGTCGAACGACGGGTCGACCGAATGGATCACGACTTCATTGATCCGCAGCCCGGTCAACCGATGCAGTGAAGCCAACAGCGCGATCTGCGATATGTAATTCGATCGACCGATCGGTCGACCGATGCATCTTCTGCCAAAATTTGGCTTCGGTCGGTCGACCGACATAGCCTTCTGCCAAATTTTTGCCAACTTCGGTCGACCGAATGGCTTCTGCCATTTTGTGGCATGATTCGGTCGACCGTCTGGTCGACCGACAAGGCTACAGCCAATTCTTCTGCCTTGTTTGGTCGATCGACCGATCGACCGAACTCAGATTGAGGCTGATTTTTACTTTGAATTTGTTACATGCTTTTTCATGGGTTTAGTTACCAAGTTCTAACTTGGATAACTTTATAATTTAGCTTGGGATAAAATCATCCTAGGGGTATATTATATGATTTCTACTTGATCTGTTCCTAAGCCTTTCTTTAACATTTTCTTCTTCCATTTCTTTAACGGTCTTTTCTTTCGTTTCGTTTGTACGAACTTCACATGCTTATCGCTACCTCAACCTGAACTCCAAACTTCACACATAGATTAAATATGTGTTTGTTATCATCAAAATAAAGATGAAAGCTTATGAGAGACCCTTAAGCCAACAATCTCCCCCTTTTTGATGATGACAAACATAACAAGGAATTTTAAGAAAGCATATGCATATTTTTTTGTGAGTTTGAGTTAAAGCATTTATGAGTTAAGATATACAAGATATAAAACTCAATATATGCATATAAATGCTTACAACTCAACCTATGCTCCCCCTATCAATGTGCATATCATTTTTGTAACTCCCCCTAATTATATGCATCGTAAAAATCAAGTGTGACCTTACTTTTTCTCCCCCTTTTGACATCAATCAAAAAGGGTAAGAATTAAGGTACAATTAATGAGTTTCATCATAAAAACCAAGAAAGCCATAAAACTAAGTATCATCTACCACTATAGTCCTTCCTATTAATGTAAGCCTATAGAAGACAAACATCAATAAGTCGCAAAGCCCCACTACAGAGCATTACATAAGTGTGATGATACTTTTATAGAATGCAAGTTTTGAAACCCATATAAGTTTTGAAGAAGAACATTTTAACTACTAGGAAAAGCACAAATCCCTAATTGCATCCTAAAATTTGTAAAGCTTTCTTCAACCAAGGATTTTGTAAATATATCGGCAAGTTATTTTTCGGTGGATACAAATTCTACTGATATATTTCCCTTAGTCACATTATCCCTAAGAAAATGATGCCTTAAGTTAATATGCTTAGTTCTAGAGTGTAAAATAGGATTCTTTGTTAAATTTATTGCACTAGTATTATCACAATGAATAGGTATACAAGAATACTCAAGTCCATAGTCTAAAAGGATTTGTTTCATCCAAAGGACTTGTGCACAACAACTAGCCGCAGTGATGTATTCCGCTTTGGTAGTTGAAAGTGCAACTGAGTTTTGTTTTTTGAGAACCAAGAAACAAGACTCGCTCCTAAGAATTGACAACACCCACTAGTACTTTTTCTATCTATTTTACACCCGGCAAAATCCGCATCCAAAAAATCGATTAAATCAAATGATGTATGATATGGATACCATAGCCCTAAGTCAACCGTGCCCTTTAAATATCTCAATATGCGTTTGACCGCACTTAAATGAGATATTATAGGGCAAGATTGAAACCTAGCGCATACACAGACACTAAACATGATATCGGATCTACTTACGGTTAAGTAAAGAAGGATACCAATCATACCTCGATATCATTTTTCGTCAACTTTGACACCCTCTTCATCTTTGTCAAGCTTGATGAATGTGCTCATTGGTGTAGAAGTTATCTTGGCTTCATTCATCCCAAATCTTTTGATAAGCTCCTTTGTATACTTGGCTTGATTGATGAAGATTCCTTTATTGATTTGCTTGATTTGGAGACCAAGCATGAAGGAGATCTCTCCCATCATGCTCATCTCAAACTCATCTTGCATACACTTAGCAAACCACTTACAAAGAATTTCATTAGTATCACCAAAAATTATGTCATCGACATAAATTTGAACTAATAACATATCATTTTCATGATGCTTAATAAACAGTGAAACATCAGCTTTTCCAACATTAAAATCTTCTTCTATTAAAAAGTTTGAAAGCCTTTCATACCAAGCCTTAGGGGCTTGTTTTAAATCATATAATGCATTTTTAAGTTTGAAAATATGATTTGGAAACTCAAAACTTTCAAATCCAGGGGGTTGTTCAACATAAACTTCTTCACTAATGAAACCATTTAAAAATACACTTTTAACATCCATTTGGAAAAGTGTAAAACCCTTAAAGCTAGCATATGCCAAAAGCATTCTAATTGCTTCTTTTCTAGCTACGGGAGCATAAGTTTCATTATATATAATCTATCCCTTCTTGTTGATTGTATCATTGTGCCACTAACCTAGCTTTATTTCTGATGCCTAATCTTTCTTCATCTAGCTTATTTCTAAAAACTCATTTAGTCCCAATTATAGTTTGTTCACTAGGTCTAGGCACTAAGTCTCATACATCATTTCTAGCAAATTGGTTAAGTTCTTCTTGCATAGCTAGTACCCAAAACTCATCTTTTATTGCTTCCTTAATGTTCTTAGGCTTTACTTGAGATATAAAGGCTACATATTGACAAATATTTTTTAGTTTAGAGCGCGTTACCACTCCCGTTGAAGGTTCTCCAATGACTTGATCCATTGGATGATCCCTTACCAATCGATATCCTTTAGGGAGAGGCGGTAGAGCTTCTTCTTCATCATCTTCAACTTGAGGTAGATTCGAGGATGGTGGATCTTCATATTGAGTTTCCTCATTATTTTCATCCTCCACCTCTTTGTCATGAAGTGTGAGATCCTCAAGTTCCTCACCTACATTTACAATCTTCATATTTCTAGAAGAATCATTAGTTTCATTAAACGTAACATGCATAGATTCTTCAACAATCATGGTTCTACGATTGTAAACTCTATATGCCTTAGAATTTATGGAACCTAGGAAAATCCCTTCATCGGATTTAGAATCAAATTTTCCTAAATTCTCCTTAATATTTAATATGAAACATTTATATCCAAAAATATGAAAATATCCCACATTTGGAATTTTACCATTCCAAAGCTCAAAATGTATTTTTCTTAATTTTAGGTCTTAATAAAACTCGATTAAGAACATAACAAGAGGTATTTATGGCTTCAGCTCAAAAATACTTAGGCAAATTGTTTTCACATAGGATGGTCCTAGCCATCTCTTGTAAGATTCTATTCTTTTTCTCAATCACCCCATTTTGTTGAGGCGTCCTAGGGGAAGAAAAGGTATGTTTAATACCCAAATCATCACAAAACTCATAAAATTGAAACTCCCCTCCATTATCATTTCTAATTTTTAAAATTGAAATTGCTTTTTTATTTGTAACTTTCTTTGAAAACTTTTTGAAAAACTCAAAAGTTTCATTTTTCTTAGCTAAAAAGAAAACTTATGTAAATCTAGAAAAATCATCAACTAATACATAACAATATATCTTTCCACCTAGACTAGCTACATCACGTGGACCAAATAGATCCATGTGCACAAGTTCAAGAATTCTAAATGTACTAACTTGATTAATGCTATGAAATGAGGATTTTACTTGCTTACCTAGTTGACATGCATCATAAAGTTTATCTTTTTCAAATTTTATCTTGGGTAATCCTTTAACTAATTATTTCTTAGATATTTCTTGGATGAGGCTCATGCTAGCATGTCCTAGCCTCCCATGCCACAACCAAGAGTCATTCTCCATGGCAACTAAGCATCTAACATGAGGATTTGGCAAGACATTTAAATCTAAGGTGTAGACATTTTCTTGCCTATTCCCAATAATCATGATATCATTTGATGGTATACTCCTAATGATATATTTAGATGCTTCAAAGATAATTATGTATCCATTGTCACATAATTACGATATGCTAATCAAATTATGTTTTAACCCATCAACTAATAGAACATTATTAATGCATGGGAAAGGAAGTATACCTATATCACCAATGCCAATAATCTTACCTTTGGCATTGTCTCCAAATGTGACATGTCCACCATCTTTGCTTGATAGAGTTACGAATAAGTTGATGTCACCCGTCATGTGCTTTGAGCTACCACTATCTAATATCCAAGTGTTTCTACTTGCTTGAGGATATTTCTCCATCTACAAATGGAGAAGAGACTATTTTAGGTATCCAAAATTTTTTGGGTCCTTGAGTGTTAGTCATTTTAGGAACCCAAGTAAATCTAGCATGTGGATTTCTCCTCAATGCACAATCTTTAGCCATATGTCCAAATATACCACATGAAAAACAACTTCCATTAAATTTTCTTCTAATGTGTGTGTGAGCATGGAAGTGTGATGATTTCTTTTTATGGACAACCGTAGGCATGACATTTTGTATGGTTGTCATCTTTTTATTAAGCATGCAAAGTTCATTTTTTAATGTTAGCATGCTATTATTCAAATGCTCTACTTGATCACTTAAATACTTATTTTTATTTTCTAATTTTTAGTTGTCAATTTCTAAGTCCTTCTTAGCTTTCTCTAGGGTGCATGTTTCTTCCTCAAGGGTGTCTACTTCTTTTCTTAAGACATTGCATGAAAGTAATAAACTATCATTCTCAATCTCTAAGAATTTATTGTCCTTTTTAAGGTCTCTAAATTTTCTCCTAATGGCATTAAATTCATCATTCATTTGTTCAAATTCACTTTCTAGTTCTTCTTGAGTAAAAGAAACTTCACCGAAAGTTAACCTTACCTCATCATCATTTGCCATCATGCAAAGATTTGCTTTTTCACTCTTTGCTTCATCTTCACTCGATAAGGCCTCGATTCCATCCCACGTGGCCATCATTGCCTTCTTCTTCTTCTTGTACTTTTCCTTTTTGTGAGGGTTGGAGATGGAGGCCATCTTGAGAAGTGGGCAATCTCTCCTTAGATGCCCGGTCTTTTGCAATTGTAGCATGTGTAGCCTCCTCTTCCCTTCCTCATGCCTCCCCTCATGAAACTCATGAATCTTCTTGCTAGCATCGTCATTTCTTCAAGATCATCCATCTCTTCCTCTGATGATGACGACTCTTCTGCTCGATGTGATGCTTTTAAGGCGATGGTCTTGCCTTTGGGGGCATCTTCCTCTTGGTATTGCTTCATGTGGGTCTTATGTGTCATGAGAGACCCAATAAGCTCGGTAATCTTCAAGGTGCTTAAGTCCTTGGCTTCCATGATGGCTGTGACTTTGGACTCCCAAGATTTTAGAAGGGAACGGAGGAGCTTCCTTACCTTCTCCTCTTCCCTTATTTCTCTGCCAAGGTTAGCTAAGCCATTTATAATATTTTGGAATCTAGCATGCATGACATCAATGGACTCATGTGATAACATCTTAAACATTTCATAATCATGCATGAGTAAGTTTATTTTGGATTCATTTACTTGTGAAGTCCCTTCATGGGTGGTCTCTAGGACCTTTCATATTTTATATGCAAACTTACATGTAGAAATCCTATTGAATTCATTAATTGATAGGCCGCAATATAAAGCATTGACGGTTTTTGCATTTGCATTGAAGAGTCTAATCTCTTCTTGGTCCCATTTATCCATATCCTTATCGGGTTGCTTATACTCTACTTAAATCATCCTCCATACATCCATGCCTAGAGATTGTAGGAAGCCATTCATGTAGATCTTCCAGTAGGCATAGTTGTTTCCATCGAATAGTGGTGGAGTATGAGTAGAGGACCCTTGAGCTAATTGGATTTCACTAGACATCTTAATTTGTAGGGAAGATGGTTAAATCTTGACCTACGACCTTACTCTGATACCAATCGTTGTGTGAAACCCGACACTAGAAGGGGGGTTGAATAGTGTCTGTCTCATTTTTCCTATATTTTTTTTTCTTTTTACTCAAGTTTAACTTAACTTAAGTGCAAGTGTTTCTTAACTGTATACGTGATCAAATATTAATGACAGTGATAGGCAATCAAGAAAGCAATGCAAACAAAAATAATTATAGTGGTTTGGCCAACTGCCTACTCCACTACCTTGGCTCCTCACCAAGAATTTCTAACCACTATTTTATAGAGATTATGTTTCCCTTTGAATACACTGAGGATACTCTTCTCACCACTCTGAGAACACCTCAATCCTATTCACCTAGGCAAAACACAATTCTACAAATCTTTCCCTAGCACACCTAGCAGCTATTATAGATGAAAAACAAGTTTCAAATAAACTTCAAATACAATGGAAAGAGCTTAAGAATTTAAAGATGAACCAAAGCTCCTTTCCCAAGCCTTCAAGCCTCCAACTTGCAGGAAGATGACTCTTTGAGTTGCAGCAGAGTTGAGGAAACCAAGGAAGCAAGCGCTCGAAGAATGTTGTCGACGGAGGCGAAGGGCGCGCAGCAAATCAATTCTTATGAAGGCTCAAATCACATCTTTAATGCTCAATAAATTTTCTAAGAAGGATTAAAAAAGTTAGGTGAGGGATATTTATAACCCCTCAGCCGAACAAAACGTTCAACGGGCGAAAAAATAACCGTTCACGCCGTTCGGTCGCTTTGCCGATCGATTGTCGGTCGATCGACTGATCTACTGCCAATGCGACCGCTTGCTTATGTGAGTGCTCGGTCGACCGACTGTCGCAAATCTACCAATCCCACATTCGGTTGATCGAACCAGTGGAGCCAGGGTCGCGTGACTTGTGATCTCCAATCCGATCGATTGATTGGTCGACCGATGAGCATTCTGCCCATTTTTGGCTTCGGTCTGTCGACCGACGCAGCCCTTTTGTGATTTTTTCACTAACTTCGGTCGACCGACAGGTCAACTGAATGGCTACTACCACTTCTTTGCATCATTCGGTCGACCGACCGGTCGACCGAATTGGCTGCTACCAATGATACTGCCTTGTTCGGTCGATCGAACTCAGGCTGAGGCTGACTTCTACTTGATTTTGTTACATGCCTTTTTTATGGGTTTAGTTACCAAGTTTTAACTTGGATAACTTTACAATTTGGCTTGGGATAAACTCATCCTAGAGATATATTACATGTTCTCTACTTGGTCTAAGCCCGAGCCTTTCTTTGACGTTTTCTTCTTCCGTTTCTTTGACGGTCTTTTCTTTCGATTCATTTGAACGAATTTGGCATGCTTATCGCAACCTCAACCTGAACTTAAAACTTCACATATGGATTAAGTACTTGTTTGTTATCATCAAAATAAAGATCGATGCTTAAGAGAGACCCTTAAGCCAACGGTCTTTACCTCCCAGTATGGACCGGGTGCATCTGGTGTTCCATGTATCTATGCTGAAGAAGTATATTCGGGACGAGCCCCATGTGATTGACACTATCGCAGTGGAGGTATATTCAGCGGTCTCCTATGAGGAGCGACCAGTTGAGGTGCTAGACCGACAGATCAAGAAACTGAGGTCCAAGGAAATCCCCTTGGTTAAGGTCAGGTGGGAGCACCATTCCGGGTAGGAGGCCACCTGGGAGGTGGAGCAGGATATGAGGGAGTGTTATCCTTCGTTGTTCGATGATTTGGTGAGTCCTCGGGTTCCTTTTCTTTCTAAAAATTCAAGGATGAATTTTCTTTAAGGAGAGAGGATTCTAATATCCTAGATATAATATTAGTTTCCATTTATTGTGTGTGTTTGTCAGCCTAGCGGGCTAGTACGAGGTCGAGCCGAGTCGACTCATGGTCCGGTGCGAGCTTGCGAGCTCGGGTAAGTAGGAATATGAATTATGCAATTCTTTTTCTGCGAAGATAAATTTATTTAATTATTCTATTGCGTGTGCCTAAGTTATTAAATTATGTTGCATATGAATGTGCATACAAGTGATGCTTGAATTTAGCATGGAGTTAGTCGGATTAGTGGGTTGCGGATTCGGGTTGTTGTGGGCGCGGATTAGGGTGTGGATAGGAGGCTTTTGGATGGGATTATGAAATCCCCCTCCTTTGTGGCTTGCGGCTACCCATTGGAGCCGCACAAGGCGAGTAGGAGAGAGGAGCCGCCCCTCTCCCCTTTCCTTTCTCTTGAAGTTGCCGAGTGGAGCCAAGCCGAGAGCCTAGCCACCTTCCTTCCCCTCTTATCCTCCCTCTCCCTTGGAAGCCAAGCCGCCGCCCTCTTTTCCCCCTTCTTGAAGCCCTCCCCCCATCTTTCTTTGTCTTGGAGCTGAGTGCTTGAAGGCCGAATTCGGAGGCCGCCGCTTGAAGTCTTTCTCTATTTCTTCCTCATAAGCAAGGTGAGTGGTTTTACCCCTCCTTTCTTAGGTATTCTCGTGTTCTTGAGCCGATATGGGCATAGTATTTTTTTTGTGGCTTTTCGTCGATTCGTGTGTTTTGATTGCCGAGTCTTGTGTCGGTTTGTGGGAAGAGGGCCCGGGACTTCCCCTTTGTGGCTCGACAACCCTAGATTTACCCTAGAGCTGCTCGACCAAGGTGGAAGAAGGGGTGCCCTCGAGGTATTCAATGAAATGCCTAAGAGATGGTTTTTGTTTATCATAAGATCTATACCTTGAATTGCTTACCAATCTAGGTTCTTGTAATGTTGATGCATGCTTTAAAATTAAATCTGTGATTTTTGGAATTTAATCATGTTTATAAAAAATAGGATTTGATCTTGAAGCCATGGGTGTGCTTGATATGAGTTCTTGATCATTGAGTTGGATTCTTGTTTAAAGATTATCTTGATGCTTGCTAATCTTGGCTAAACAAACATGATTTAATTCTTGTGAATTTTGTCTCAATGTCATAATTCTGTTTTGAAAGTGATTAAAGATTTAATTTCTGTAAGTTTTCGATTTATTTCCTTGATGTGCTGAAAATTCTTTTGCTGAAAATTATATGTTGAACTGTTGATTTAGAGCTGATTTTGAAATCCATGTTGTGGTGTGTATAGTTTACTGAACATAGTCGTGTAACCTATCATTTTTATCAAAAAATATAGTCTGGATCCATAGGACACACTTTTGGAGTCAGATTCGACTCAGGTGCACCAAATTTGGGGCTCAACAGTAAATGTAAAACAAAACCCTAATCTTGGCAAATAGAAATTATAATTGAATAATTAAAATTCAAGTGGCAGCATAATATGTTAAGAGCCAACAAATTAAATATTATGCATGAAATAAAATCTCATGGATTTATGATATTACGGGTTTAGGAGTTGGGGTCAAACATTGGAGTGTTGAGACGCTTCTCAATAAGGACACCCCTAAGACACCGTAGGAGACTTGGCTTAGGTCATATTGTGTCATATCTTTATGAATGACGGAGATGCTCGGATAGGAGCTGGATTGCGGGCTTGGCCCAAAAGGTTGGATGGTTAATTCTCAACCTGTGTTAAAGGAATAAGTTCGGATGGACGAATCCTGATTATTCCTACGTTATCTCTTTTGGAATAAGTTCGGATGGGCAAATCCCGGTTGTTCCTATGTTATCTCTTTTGGAACAAGTTCAGATGGGCAAATCCTGATTGTTCCCGAGTTTCTTTCAAGGAATAAGTTCGGATGGGCAAATCCCGATTATTCCTGTGATATCTTAAAGGGACAAGTTCGGACGGGCGAATCCCGATCATTCCTTCGCGCCTCGTTGAGCAAGTTTGGACAGGCCAATCCTGATTGCTCCCGAGTTTCCTTATATTAGGATAAGTTCGGATATGCCAATTCCGATTATCCTAGTATGTTTGTTGCCTTAGCGCATGGTAGGCTTAGGCCTGTTGTACTTCACCGTTAAGGTGTTGGATGCCTTCGGGCATGTGGTGGCCAAATGGCATGTTAGCTTGTCACTCCCTTGTGATCTTTCCTGCTTGAGTAAGATGTTTTGCATTATGCTATATATCTGTGTTGGTTTCTCGTGGGGGTTGGTAGAACCGCTCACTGAGTTCTTTGAACTCCCCCGTTGTCGTTTTGTTTTGTTTTGCAGAGCCTGACCAATGAGGTGGATTGGAGCACTTGGCGCAGCTAGAGGGCAGAGGAGCCACATTGATCTCATAGCAGTTATGGTTAGGGGTCGTAGTCTAGTCTGTAGTAGTTTTGTCATGCACTTGTGGTTTGGTGTTTTGGAGTTGTAGTCCCGTGGGGACATTCATGTCTTTATTTCAAATTTTATTTGTTAAAAGAACTCTTGGTCTTTGACTCATTTTATTTCCGCACTTGAACCTTCGATAAAAACTTTACTGTTTAAATGAAAATTGGTTTGGTTTTTCTTTTGAAATAAAACTCATTACATTCTTTCCGCTATGTTTATTCATTTTAGTTGGCATGTGCATGTGTTATGCTGCGGGGTATAGGCACGTATTGTTGGCCCAAGGGTTCCCCTTTGGCTCCGATCTCTATTTTGATGATAACAAACATGTATTTAATATATGTGTGAAGTTTTGAGTTCAGATATATTGAGGTTGCGATAAGCACGCGAACTTCGCTCGAAAAATCGCAAAAATCGTCAAAAAAGGCTCGGATGTAGATTAAGTAGATTCTATACAATATATATCCCTAGGATCTCATCCCAAGCCTATTTGTAAAGTTATCCAAGTCAAAACTTGGTAACAAAACTCATGAAAAAGCGTGTAACAAAACAAATATAAAAAATCAGCCTCGATCAACCCAGGTTCGGTTGACCGAACAAGGCAGAAAAATGGCAGTAGCCACTTGGATGATGAGGGGTTATAAATACCCCTCACCAACCTTCATTAAGGTTCCTTAACCATTCATTAAAGCTTTCAAAGTGAGATTTATGCCTTCCAAGCTTGATTCACTCACGCTTGCTTCTCCGATCGATGTTTTCTCTCAAGCGCTCATCTTCCCTCGACTCCGTCTTCAATCCGACCTCAACATCTTGTGGAGTCACTACTAGAAAAATGGGCATCGGCAACGGCTGATGCCGTTGCTGAGCCGTTGCTGAAGAGCATCAGCAACGGCCGCGCTGTTGCAATAGAGCCGTGACAGAAAGTCGCGTTGCTGATAACTTAGCAACGGATCAGCAACGGCCGCTCGGGCCGTCGCTCAAAACATTATCAGCAACGGCCTCTCGAGCCGTCGCTAAAAATATTATCAGCAACGGTTTTGCCACAGACCCGGAGCCGTTGCTGATAACATTAATAGCAACGGCCACTGAGTCCGTAGCAACGCCATTAGTAAAACCCCGTCGCTAAGCTGTTGCTGTAGGTCATCAGCAACGGCTTTCGATACACTTTTAGCAACGGCTTTCCCACGGACGGCCGTGAGAAAGCCGTTGCTGATGACGTATAACTGGAAACAGAAAAATTAAAAATTTCAAATTTCCATTGATACATTGATACATTATCTGATACATAACTCACACACCCATACCCTCATACACACATTCATTCACACATCACAAACACACCAAGATATACATCAAAACAATTATATTTATATTGATAATTATCCACGATAGTATAAAAACAATTCAAATGCAAAATTGAAGTATCAATATCCAAACAAAATAAGTTAAACAAGTTCAATATCTCAGTAACAAGTTCAATATCCAAACAAAAAATCTCACGATCACGATGGAGGATGGTCTGGATCATATGACGGGGTCTGGAGTGCTTGAGTGTACACCGGCGTGGACTGACTCGAGGACGATGGATTAGATGATGCCCCAGCTGCCCATTGTACCTTGCCCGGGAAATAGCCTCCCAGGCAGCGTAAATGAAGGGCCTCTAGTCCTCGGCCCATGTATAGCGAGCCTGCAAAATAATAATATCAGTACCAATATTAATATATCATCATGCATGTAAAAAATAATAATTATACGTGCCTCAAACTCGCGCCATAACATATCGACGTGCTCGCTAGGCACGTGAGACCACGTAGGCCATGCCCCGTGCATGTATCGTCGAATAGTAGAAGAAATGCTCCTCGGCACTTCTTCTTGCTCGAACCTGCACAACAAAAATAAATTTTAATATTATATTATGATATAATGAATTTGTAATGATTCATAATTCATGATATATTACCGCTCCCCAATCACGCTAATCAATCTACGTGACTCTGTGGCTGGTGGAGGCTGCCACCTGTTTGGCCCGCGTGGCCGCCTGCGTCTGGATGTACTAGCCTCGGCAGTATCATCCTCATGAGGATCAGCAACATGAGGATCAACAGCATGAGTAAGTGCTGGAGTCTCACCGATCGGAGACTCCGAAGCTCTCCTGCGTCGATAACCATGACCAGACATATCTGTCGAACAGACATATAATCAGATTATTGTATAAATAGTAGAGATATATTTAATAAAATATATACTTTACAATTATTCCTCATCATCTGAATAATAGTCTTCGAATTCTTCTTCTTCTTCCTCTTCTTCCTCTTCTTCATCTTCTTCATCTCCAGCTTCCTCAATTTCATGATCGTCATAATCAGCATATTCAACTTCTAATTGAATTGACGTTGTGTCTGCATCCTCGAGTATTGGAATAATACGATCCACAGCAGGAAGATCATCTTCTTGATAGAAACCAGGAGGATCATTTTCTCCTACTATCGGATCAATTTTTCCTCTACCTTTTGTCTTACAGACTACACGCCAATCTGCTCTATCTTTATTTCGAGCCGGATACTTCGCGTAATATACTTGTTCGGCTTGTGATGCCAATATAAAAGGCTCTTTTGCTGCCAATTTCGATTTGTAATTAACCTCAACAAGTTTGTATTTTGGATGAACTTTCATGCCCCTTTCTGTTGTATCAAACCAATGACATCTAAATAGGATCACTGATTTCAAGCCGAAGTAGTGCAACTCTATCACTTCTTCCACCAGTCCATAAAAATCCATATCACATTCAACATAGGTTGTCCCTTTCACGCAGACCCCAGCATTCATCGTCTTCTTTGTAAATGAATATTCAACCGTGTGAAATTTATACCCGTTAACAAAATATCCGCTATAGCACGACACAAGTCGCGACGGTCCACTAACAAACTCAAATATTCTTTCATCTATTTCAGCTCTGTGATCTTTGCTGTAAGTCTGAATCCAAGTAGGGAAATCACGATTCCGTAATCTCTCCAATTCTTGATCGTTGTGAATAGAGTATTTTTGCACCATCTCAATGTCAAATATTTCAATGAATTGTTCAATCTCTGGACAATTGAGTAATACATACAAGTGTGCCAAATGATACTCTTCATCGCTTAAGTGTCGAGATGGACGAGAACCAAAAGCACGACCAGAGTGACAAAATATATTTAAACGTCCATCTGAATGTCGAACACCCTCGTCGTCATTACGTGGAAGACGATCAAATCTTGTCTGTACTGTCGATTCAAAGTAAAATGAGCAGAATGTTGAAATTTCTTAGATGATATAGGATTCAGATATTGATCCTTCAACAGCTGCGGTGTTCTTTACTTTTTTCTTCAAACGATTCATGTATCTTTCAAATAAGTACATCCACCGATATTGAACGGGGCCACCAACTCGTGCCTCGTATGCCAAGTGTATCGGTAGATGCTCCATCGAGTCAAAAAATGCAGGAGGGAAAAACTGCTCCAGCTTGCATATGATTTCAACAATATTATTTTCAAGTGTTGACATATCTTCGACTCGAAGGACATTTGCACAGATGTTTCTAAAAAACATACTTAATTCAGTCAACGGACCCCAAATATTATCAGGTAGAAGATCTCGAAATGCGATCGGAAGTAATCTCTGCATGAATACATGACAATCATGACTCTTCATCCCTGATATTTTGCAATCATCGACGTTCACACAACGAGATAAGTTTGAAGCATATCCATCGGGTAATCTGAGTTCTTTTACCCATTGACAAACATCTTTGATCTGTTGTTTATTTAACACATATAGGGCCTTCGGTTTCAGATATCGTCCGTTGACCTCTTGTAACTCCAACTCTGGTCTTTTACAAAGTATTTTCAGATCATGTCGGGCTTTGACATTATCTTTAGTTTTTCCAGAAATATCCATCAAAGTGTTGAAAATATTATCAAACACATTTTTTTCAATGTGCATGACATCTAAATTATGTCGAATCAATAATGAACTCCAATAGGGCAATTCCCAAAAGATACTTTTTTTCACCCAGTTGTGTGTTTGGCCAAAACCTGACACTCTTTCATTGCGACCAAATACTATATCTGGAAGTGCTGAAACACGTGCTAACATTTGTTCACCAGACAACATCGGTGGTGGCCCATCTCTTTCGACTCTGCCCTTAGTAAATTTATTACGATTCCTTCGATACTGATGATTAACCGGTAGGAATCGACAATGACAATCAAAGAATGAGATTTTTCGTCCGTTCTGAAGACTGATTGATTTAGAGTGTTCCATACTATACGGACAAGAGAGTCGGCCGTGAGTGCTCCAACCAGACAACATGCCGTACGCTAGGAAATCATTGATTGTCCACAAGACCGCGGTCTATAAATTAAAGTTTTGCTTCTGATGACAATCATAAGTGACAGCTCCCTCAGTCCACAATGTTTTCAATTCATCTATCAAGGGTCTGAGAAATATGTCAATTTCATTTCGCAGACCCTTAGGACTCGGAATAATCATCGAAAGATAAATAAATTCATCTTTCATACACATTGACGGTGGCAAATTATAAACTGTCAACAGCACTGGCCAAACTGAATAAGGAGTTGCAGAATGTCCAAACGGATTAAAACCATCTGTGCACAATCCCAATATGATATTTCTAGTATCCCTAGCAAATGAAGGATAACATGTATCCAAATGTTTCCATGCTTCACTGTCAGATGGATGAGTCATTACTGTGTCATCACGACTTCTTCCATGCCAACTCATGTAGGGGGCTGTCTTTTCCGACATGAATAATCTTTGAAGCCTCGGTGTTAGTGGAAAATACCGAAGCACCTTAAACGAGATATTTTTCTGTCGGACCGATTTCTTCTCCTTGTAACGAGGGTGTTGACATACAGGGCATTTATCCAACTGCACATTTTCTTTATAATATAAAATGCAGTTATTTTGGCACGCGTGTATTTTTTCGTACCCAAGCCCCAATTTTCTCATTAGCTTTTTAGTCTTATAAAAAGTTGGCTTAAACTTGTTATCAGTAGGCAGCATTCCATTAATCAATCCAGCAATCCGATTATACGCAACTTCGCTGATATTACAATCGGCCTTGATGTTTAAGAGCTGCGTCATTGCTGAAAACCTAGTGTATTTAGGACAATTCTCATACAAAGGTTCATCGGCAGCTTTCAACATCTCGTAAAATTCTGCAGCTTCTTTATTCGGTAATTCAATCTCTACCGCAGTTTGTACTTCTGTGATATCAACCGCTGTAGTATCTGGTGGGACTGATGTCTGAAGAACTGGCCGATCAACATTATCATTCAGGTGGAATTGACCTCCAAGACTATCAAGTATCATAGTTCTATAGGGATTACATTGACCGGATGAAGAATCACCAGCAGAGGAAGATTCACCATATGTCTGAACGACAGGATTGCTCGACGTCCCGACTTCGCGTGACTCCCTGTGACAAGTCCATAGAAAATATCTTGGTGCAAATCCTTTGGTATATAGATGCAGAGTGACAGTCTCCCGATCCAAAAATCGTCCATTCGAACAAATGCGGCACAGACATCGGATTTGATCACCCATGCTAACGAAATTCTGATTCGAATAGGCGAAATTTAGGAAGTACGTTACGCCTAATCGAAACTCATTCGTTAAAGCTCCACGATCAAGACGTCGGTACATCCAACTTCGATCAACCGACATGATTCTGTCAATCAATGACAATTTCTTTGGTTAATGTCTTTAGGTGAGATTGTCCTATTCCATTCGGGATTTATGTTATTTGAACTGCACTTACATTTTTATTTTAACTGTTAACTAATTATTCTAAATTTCGGCAGCATCTCCCTATAGTTCTCCGAATACGCATATCATCTGGGCGCGTATCGGAGAACAAGAGAGATGTTGCCGAAATTTAGAATAATTAGATAATAGTTAAAATAAAAACGTAAGTGCAGTACAAATAACTATATTCCCAAATTATCCAATCAGGGACAATTCAAGAATTGTACATCGTATAAAAGATCATCTACTTCTTTTACACGAACATACAATCCCCGAACGGATCTAAGGTTTTGCTAAATCATATCCGACTCGTCGATGCGTACGTGAAACATATGAACTCGTCGGATGCATGATTATTTTCTAAATGTTTCGAGACCGTTCGAGTCCATATTGGACGATTCCGGCGTGCGTCCGAAGTGGACGATACCGGCGCGCGTCCGAAGTGGACGATTCCGGCGCGCGTCCGAAGTGGACGATTCCGGCGCGCGCCCGAAGTGGATGATTCCGGCGCGCGTCCGAAATTAATCTAAACCCTAATAATTAATCTAACAAATTAAACAATTAATCTAAATAATTAATTAACAATTAATTAACAATTATAAAATAATTAATTAACAATTATAAAACAATATAAATTATATATAAAATTATAAATTCCGGCGCCGGAGTCAGGTGGACTCCGGCGCCGGCGTACAGTGGCCGGACACATTGTCCGGCCACTGTACAAGGTCCGACGGCGGCCATCGGCCGACTGCCGCCGGCCAAAACCCTAGAAATAGGGTTTCGGTTAGATTGATTCCCGCCGGCCGCAACGGGAAGAGATGGCCGGCCGACGAGGCATACCTGAACAAGTCGGCAGTAGCGGGAGGAGGAAGAGGCGTTGTCGGCGTCGGCAGCAACGGCAGCGGCGATGAGAGACGAGAGCAGGAGCGGCGGCGGCAGCAGCGGGAGGAAGAAGGGTCGGGCGCGACTGGTGCCCTATATAAACTTATCAGCAATGGCTCACTCGCCCGTTAGAAAGCCGTTGCTGATAAGTTATCATCAGCAACGGCTCACTTATCCGTTAGAAAGCCGTTGCTGATAATTAAAATATCAGCAACGGCTCGCCTTTCCGTCAGAAAGCCATTGCGGATAATTAAAATAATCCGCAACGGCTCGCGTATCCGTTAGAACGCCGTTGCAGATACAAATATCTGCAACGGCTCGAGCGGCCGTAAGAACGCCGTTGCAAATAGCAACGGCTTGAGCGGCCGTTGCTGATAGCCGTTGCTGAAGACCTAATTTCTAGTAGTGAGTTAGAGGCATTGAAGGCTTGGAAAAGAGCTCTTAGTTGTGGTTTAATCTTTAGCTCTTTTCATTGTAATTTTTATTGTTACTTGAACTTGTTCTTCATTGATTAGCTTGCTAGGTGTGCTAGTGTAAACACTTAGGGTTTACTTTGTAGAATTGTGTTTTGCCCAGGTGAATAGGTTTGAGGAGTTCTGAAAGGGTTGAGAACCGAGTCATCGGTTGTATTCAAAGGGAAACACAAAGTCTATAAAGGATTTGGTTAGAAATCCTTGGTGTCGAGCCAAGGTAGTGGAGTAGGCGGTTGGCCGAACCACTATACTCTCTTGTGTTTGCATTGCCTTGTGTGATTGCTTATAATTATGTTTCATATTCGCTAACGAACATCATTTAGTTGCACTTACTTTTGGTTGAAGTTGGAATTGATATAAAAAAATTGAAGTAGAAGTAAAAAGTAACCCAACACTATTCACCCCCCCTTCTAGTGTGGGTTTTCACTCAATACGTATACCCTGGCCGGTCACGTGACCCTGAGTTGGGGCGTGATAGAATCTTGTTAATGTATATGTTCCTACTTGAGGATCAGAGTAGTTCGGTCCGGCTCGGTTGTCTCTCTTGGTCAAGTGCAACTCCGGCGAGGAGGGGAACCTGCAAAAGATACTTCGACGCTCAAGTTAGTGGTACTCCAAGGTGGAGGTAACAGAAAATGGAACTTAGGGTACCTGAGGTGTGTCATGTTTGTATTTATTGCAGGTGGAGGTGATCCCGACAATCTCGCGGGGATATTACTTAGATTGGGTCGAGGTTGATCCCGGAGATGGCGGGCTTGTAATGACGTATCCCTTGTGATAAGGAAGGAAGTAGATGTCCTTGTTTGGCCGGGTGAAGCCCCCGGGCAGAGTCATCTGGTTTGGCTCGAGTAAGGCTTTGGAATATAACCGGGTGAAGCCCCCGGGGGCAGAGTCATTTGGTTCGGCTCGAGCTGGGGTGTGGGGCGTTGCTAGGTTTAATTCGATCGAGCTCAATAGTTCTAGTCCAGTCCATAGTCCTCGAGCTCGGTCGGAGTCTAGAGGATTGCGTGTCAAGCTCTAAGTGATGTCGGCCTTCGACCTCGGCTGATCACGTGTAGGGTGCACAGCTTCTTATGTGACTTCGCTATCTGGGCCAGATGTGATATTTGTGTGAGAGGGGAAGGTGCTTTTTTAGATGTTTGCCATATGTACGATAGATATAGTTTGACAGGAAAGCAATTATAAGAAAAAAATCTAATAGGCAATTTTTGAGGCGTCTGGGTGCTAGTTGTCCGTGAAAGAACTGCCCATCAGAGAGGCGATTTTTGTTTTGGGTCTATAAGGAGCCCCCTGTGTGTTGCATGTATTGTCAAACATGGAGTAGAAGGTTTCAAAGATCATCATCCCTTCGAGGTTTTTTGTTTGGTTAGCGATTGATTCACCGCTTGCCGTGGGTCTGTACCACCGAGCTTAAAGATGAAGGCAAGAGACGGGGTTCCGACCGTGGGTTTATACCATTGGCGCGTAACGCGAAGCCTCTCTGTGGTACAAGCGTCGAGGGAGGCGTCATGCTCTATGGCCAATTGGGACCTTGTCCATGGTCTTAGTTTTGCCAAGCCAGGGCTTTCACTCCTCTCCTCCTTGCCCTTCAACTCCTAGGTTGCGGGAGATTTTACGACTAAGTCTTCGTATGATGTTATATCCCGGTAGCTAAACCCTGTTCCAGTTCGCACAGCTTGGTCGATGGCGATGTTCCTGGGATGCTTTCCAAGTAGCTATTTTGCCGGCAGGCCATTTGTATTTTATTGATGAGCTACCCTTTATGGGTTTGTAAGTGTAAATATCCCTTTTGTGGGTCTTTGTGAAATAAAAGGATATTTTTTCGTGTTTATCCTTATTGTGTTCTTGCCGAGTTTGATCGGCTTCTCAATTTGTTGAGGCTCTGTTAGCTGCGTATCTTGGTTAGAAACATAATATTTGAATTTGGGATTACCTGTTTGGTAATTTTGAGTAAGGTGTTGAGGATATTGAGTCTAATTAGCAAAAGTTCTGAGCTCTTATTGTTGTGGCTCTCAGGCTAGAAGTAGCGCCATTGTGGCCGATGACCAGACACAATTGAAACCGAACTCACGAGAAGCGTGATGCGGGACACGTGCGAGGGATCAAGTAAGGGCACTGAGGTCGGAAGTAGTGGCGCGGTGGCCGACGAGCCAAGTTGGTGAAACCGAGTCCTGGTCATGTAAGGGCCTTGAGGACGGAAGTAGCGGCTCTGGGGGCCGAGGACTAGAGTCATTGAAAATCGAGCTCGTGAGAAGCATGCTTGGGGTTGTGTTGCTCATTTAGAGCTTGCCGGGCTGAGCCGGTGGCAGCATTTAGGACCGAGGACTAGACTTGGTGAAAATCGAGCTCGCCATAAGCATGCTTGGAGTCGTGTTGCTCATTTAGAGCGTGTCGAGCTGAGCCGGAGGCCGCATTTAGGGCCGAGGACTAGACTCGGTGAAAACCGAGCTCGCGAGAAGCGCACTTGGGCTCGTGTTGCTCATTTAGAGCATATCGGGCTGAGCCAAAGGCCATATTTAGGGCCAAGGACCAGACTTAGTAAAAACCAAGCTCGCGAGAAGTGCGCCTGGGGTCGTTGGGATCGTGGGAGCCCATAATAGGCATTGAGGACGGTGAGCCAGACTGGTGTAAATCAAGTTTTGGTTGCTGAGTGTGGCGCTGAGGCCTGTAGGCGAAATGACAACACTAGAGGGGGGGGGGGGGAATAGTGTGTTTACTAAATTAATTAGCCTAAATTCGAATTTAATCATTTTCTTAAATAGTTTAGGCAAGATGCAATTATGTGATTAAATGCAAAAGCAAGATAAAATAATTAAGCACAACAATATATCAATGCAAACACACAAGATTTATAGTGGTTCGGCCCCAATGCCTACTCCACTACCTAAGCACCCCGCTTAGGATTTCCAAACTAGATTAATTCTCGTTTCCCTTACACAGAGGACTTTGACTCGAAGAGTCTCACTCTCGACCTAAGGTACTTCCACACCCGAAAGTCTCCGCCTTCTTATCGAGAGCACTCTTCCACCTCAATCCTAAGGGATAACTCGACTAATCCTAGTAACACTACATTTACACAAGTGGCTTTACACCTTCTACACCGAGGATACTACTTTCACACAAGACCTAAACAGCCTAGGTCTTCACACACACAAATTCAAAGTAAACAAGTTCAAATAAACGTTAAAATACAATCAAAAGAGCTAAAAGATTAAACCAAAGATTAATGCTCCTTTGCAAGCCTTTGATACCTTCAACTCATCAGGAGGTAGTACTCGTATTAGATCCCGAGTTGAGGAAGAAAGCTAGGCGCTTGCGAGAATGTTCGTCGAAGAATAGAGCGTCGCTTAATCGATCTTTGAAGGATCAATTCTCCCTTTTGAGTGCTCAATAAAGTCTGTAAGAATCAAGGAAGAAGGTTAAATTAGATAGATGAGGTATATTTATACCCTCACGAAGAAACGACAGCTAGACGCCCGGTCAATTGGTCGGTCGACCGACCGATCGACCGCTCACACCGACCGCTGCATCTTCTCTCTGGTCGGTCAACCGATGGGTTGACCACCAGATGCAAACTCACGTTCCCTCAATCCGGTCGACCCATTGGTCGACCGACGCAGGGGAAGCAGAGACGCGCGCTGCGTGATTTTTAATCCGATCGACCGATCGGTCGACCGCTAGGGGTACTACCCATTTCAGTCCTCTGTCGGTCGACTGAAGTAGCCACTGCCAGTTTTTGGCAGTGTTCGGTCGACCGACCAGTCGACCAAATTGGCTACTGCCAATTTCTTACCTTGTTCGATCGACCGCTCGGTCGACCAAACTTTGGCCGAATTTGATTTCTTCAGCCTTTTTCTTCCGCGCTTCATTTTTGGGTTTCGGCTTTCAACGAGCATCAACTTGGAGAGCTTTTCATTTGATCTTTGGACTCGTCCAATGCGACTTTGGTGCACTCGTCGAGCTTCGAGAAATTCCCGCGATGAACCCGAGCGCGACGATCAATGTCCTTCTGATTTTCCGATTTAGGACATCAAACGCTAATCGATATGGAACCTGAAAGATTTCTCGATGAAATATTAGTTCCATATTTGTTATCATCAAAACCGAGATTAAGAGATTAAGACCAAGGTTGAAAACATAAATCCAACAATCTCCCCCTTTTTGATGATGACAAACATCCTTAAGAAAATATATACATTAAAGCATAGAGGATATCATATATGGGATTTCTTCATTTAACACTTTGGTCAACTTCAACACGTCATCAATCTTTCACCCTTGTGTGGTAGCTCCCCCTACAATAGAAGATGAGATCTTTGGTACCCAAATGGCTTTGGGTCCTTGGGGGTTAGATGGCCTAGGAATCCAAAGTGTCTTAGCAACACTTGGATTTCTTTTGAATGCACAATCATGAATGGCATGACCATATATCACACAACAAAAACAATGTCCATGAAACTTTTTCTTTTTATTTTTAACATGGACATGAAATTTATTTTTAGAATGCTTATCATGTGAAATATGATGAGTATGAGCATTCGTAAAGGAAATATTTTTCTTTTGAGGTTTCCTAAAAGAGACATTTTGATTATTAGAATTACAAGAAGACATATTTACTTTCCTACTCAAAGTCAACATCTCATTTTTCACATCGTTCATGGATTTGTGCAATGCATGCACTTGAGATTTCAACATGTTATTTTCAACTTTCAATTTTTCATTTTCAAGTTTGAAATCATTTTTCAAATCATTACTCCTAAGTTTCATTTTTGATTTCAAACATTCATTTTCATTTTTCAAGTCTTTTACCTCACCTTTTAAATTCTCAATTTCAAACTTAAAATCATCATGGCAAGATACAATTGTACTTGTATTCAATTTTTCATTCTCTAGTTCATGCACATGAGAACTAAGCCTTAAGTTTTCTTTTTTAGTTTTCTATTTTCCTTGTTCCTTTTTACAAGGATGACATACATTTTTTTTGCTTTCTTCTAGTAGTTCTTCATATGACATATCAAGGGATTTTGAGCTACTAGAGTCATTATCATTAATATTTTGAACATAACTAGAAGATGGAGAATATACCTCATCTCGAAGACCCATGAGGCAACAGTTTGATGTAGCTTCATCGTCATGTCTAGAAGTGGCTTCACTTGATTTGGATGTGGATGATGAAGCACAATTCTTCTTTTTGGATTTCTTCTTCAAGAGTGGACAATTATTCTTCTTGTGTCTCTTCTCTTGGCAAAGAAAGCACCTAAGTTTTCGTTTCCGATTATTGCTTGTGCTTCTTTGGCTAGAAGTGCTTTGGGCATCAAAATCGAGGTTAGTACTAGGGGGATGACTATTGTCATCACCACCCTCAACAAAAGTATTAAGCTCTTCGATTTTAGCATAATCGTATAATATACTTAATGTTGCCCAAATATCAAAAGCGGAAGAACAATGCATAACCTTTTCAAGTATTTCATTTGAAAATGAGCAATATAGGAGATGCGTTGTTTTAGCATTTAATTCAAACAATCTAACTTGTTCGTGAGTCCAATCATTTATGTCAATGGTGGGCTCAACATACTCATTCTTTAGCATGCACAATAGATCTAAACTTTGTGTTTTAAGAAAGGTATACATTCTACTCTTTCAAACACCAAAGTTTTCTTCATCAAACCTAGGTAGTGCAAATGCTATACTCTCTAGTGTCATTTTTCGGATCGAGGCAAGATGTAGACGAGATGATGAAATCTCAATCCACAACCCGCTCTGATACCAAATATAGTCGAAATGGCAACACTAGAGGGGGGGGGGTGAATAGTGTGTTTACTAAATTAATTAGCCTAAATTTGATTTTAATCATTTTTTTAAATCGTTTAGGCAAGATGCAATTATGCGATTAAATGCGGAAGCAAGATAAAACAATTAAGCACAATAATATATCAATGCAAACACACAAGATTTATAGTGGTACGGTCCCAATGCCTACTCCACTATCTAAGCACTCTGCTTAGGATTTCCAAACTAGTTTTACTAGATTAATTCTCGTTTCCTTTACACAGAGGACTTTGACTCGAAGAGTCTCACTCTCGACCTAAGGTACTTCCACACCCGGAAGTCTTCGCCTTCTTATCAAGAGCACTCTTCCACCTTAACCCTAAGGGATAACTCGACTAATCCTAATAACACTACGTTTACACAAGTGGCTTTACACCTTCTACACCGAGGATACTACTTTCACATAAAACCTAAACAGCCTAGGTCTTCACACGCACAAATTCAAAGTAAACAAGTTCAAATAAACGTTAAAATACAATCAAAAGAGCTAAAAGATTAAACCAAAGATTAATGCTCCTTTGCAAGCCTTTGGCGCCATCAACTCACCAGGAGGTAGTACTCGTATTAGATCCCGAGTTGAGAAAGAAAGCTAGGCGCTTGCGAGAATGTTCGCCGAAGAATAGAGCACCGCTTAATCGATCTTTGAAGGCTTAATTCTCTCTTTTGAGTGCTCAATAAAGTCTGTAAGAATCAAGGAAGAAGGTTAAATGAGATAGGTGAGGTATATTTATACCCTCATGAAGAAACGATAGCTCAACGGATAGAAAACTATCCATTGCAGACGCCCGGTCGATTGGTCGGTCGATCAGTCCAACGGATAGAAAACTATCCATTGCAGACGCCCGGTCGATTGGTCGGTCGATCGACTGATCGACCGCTCACACCGACCGCTACATCTTCTCTCTCGTCGGTCGACCGATGGATCGACCGCCAGACGCAAACTCGCGTTCCCTCAATCCGGTCGACCCATTGGTCGATCGACGCAGGGGAAACAGAGACGCGCACTGCACAATTTTTAATATGGTCGACCGCTAGGGCTATTGCCCATTTTAGGCCTCTGTCGGTTGATCGATCGGTCGACCGAAGTAACCACTGTTAGTTTTTGGCAGTGTTCGGTCAACTGAATTGTCTACTGCCAATTTCTTACCCTGTTCGGTCACCCGCCCGATCACCGAACTTAGGCTGAATTTGATTTCTTTAGCCTTTTTCTTCCACGCTTCATTTCCAGGTTCTGGCTTTCAACGAGCATCAACTTGGAGAGCTTTTCATTTGATATTTGGACTCGTCCAATGCGACTTTGGTGCACTCGTCGAGCTTCGAAAAATTCCCGCGATGAACCCGAGCGCGACGATCAATGTCCTTCCGATTTTCTGATTTAGGACATCGAACGCTAATCGATATGGAACCTGAAAGATTTCTCGATGAAATATTAGTCCCATATTTGTTATCATCAAAATCGAGATTAAGAGATTAAGACCAAGGTTGAAAACCTAAAGCCAACAAGGCCTACGAGTTTAGACTGGTGAAAATTGAATCCCAATTGCTTACAGAGACTTTGTAGCACTGAGAATAGGGCGATTGGCTGAGGAGGAATGATGCGTCACGTGGGTCAAGGACCGCTTGTGAGACCATGTAAATTTCTCCTGCAAGTATGCAATGACTACAAGTGATATTAGAATAGAATGAGTAATTTCATTGTGGAATATCATATTGATACATCGTGTCCCACCAAGAGTTAAGCTCGGCTTACACAGGGTGGAGCCTCGTTAAAACCTTTCCATGGGGAAAACTCAGTGGGAAAAAACTGTCAAGTAGGGAAAAGAGTACTCCATCCTTGTTGTAATTTAAGGGTGAAAGCTTAGCTGTAGTAGGCCTGTAGAGAGGCCGCGTTCCATGATCATGGGAATTCTCATCTAGAGAGTGTGATAATTCTATAGGCGCCCTTTGCAAGGACTTATGTTATTTGGTAGGGGTCTTCCCAGTTCGGAGAGAGCTTACCTTCTCTAGCTAGTTTTCTTTGTGGTTCAATCTTTCGAAAAATGAGGTCTCCTTCTGTAAAATTTCTGGGCCTGATATGTTTGTCGTACTTTTGAGTAATCTTAAGTTTCGTTGCTTCTTCTCTAATTTTAGCGAACTCTCGTTCTTCTTCAATAAGATCCACGTCCTTCCTTATCACGAAGAATACGCCATTACAAGGATACAAGCTTTACCCAAAGCCTATAATAACTTCATAATTCTAAAAAAATAATTTTAATTTCTGAAATATATTTTTTATGGTATAAAACATATGCTAGGCTTTAAAAAACTTTTGACCAAAATAATTTACTTTTTTAATTTAAATTTAATTTTATGTGCTTTAGGCAAAATTGTCGAATAGCTTCATAATTTTTTTTAAAAATAATTTTAATTCATAAAATATTTTTTATGATATAAAAAAGATGCTAAGATCTAAACTAATGTTTTGAATTAAAGATTTTTTTGAAAGTCTATAATAGCTTCATAAGTCTAAAAAAATTAATTCATAAAATATTTTTTCTGATACAAAATATATGCTAGTGTCTAAAAAATTAGTTTGGACCAAAATAATTCACTAATTTTAATATAAATTTAATTTTGTATACTTTGTATAAAAGTCTTTAACTTGCCACCTAATCTTATTAGCTTGACATAGTTTTGTTCTTCTGAACTTTTAGTTGTAAAAAAAAAGTCTTTAACTTGCTACGTAGTTTTGCCCCAAGCATAGAATAGTTTCAAAAAAAAAATAGATATAATTTTTTTTTTGATATAAAAAAAGTGCTATGATCTAAAATAATATTTTAGATCAAAATATTTTATTGTTTTTAATTTTAATTTAATTATATATATATACTTAGAACTAAAGTCTCTAACATATTTGAGATTTTCAGTTTAAATTTTGTTAAGACATCTAAAATCTATTTTATTATAAAAAAAAAAAATCTCATATTTTTAATAGATTTTTAAATTTGAGAACCTCAAAAGGCGCTTTTTTTTGTGATGATTTATTTATGGACTGTTTCCTCAGCCAAAAGGTTTGCTTTCAAGTAAAATCATACACCTGCAGCGCCAACAGCCAAACAAAATGGACCACGACTTCATAGATTATGTAAATATATTTATATAAAATTTTTGAAATTATGAGTGTTTATACGTGTGTTTATTAGAATAATAAATCCTCTTTGTATGTTGGGGATGCTGCAAGCCGGCCACCACGTCTTTTGATCCAATACGGCTCTAATGGTGATATGCAAAGATACTCTGGCGCTCAGGTGAGAGAGAATCTCAGATAATGGGTATGAAAATTGGAACAAAGAGTATACCTGATGTGCGTCATGTCTGTTTTATGAGATAAGTTTGGGTGTTCGACGAGGATATCTCGTGGAATTCCGGAGATATGTCCTGAATGGGTCGATGGTTATACCTTAGATTGCGGGGGCTCATTATTGTCGAATATCTGATGATGAATGTAGGATGTTGATATCCTTGTTTGGTCGGATGGAGCCGCTGGACTAAGTTGTAGTTGGTTCAACCTGAATCTGGTTAATGAGTAGAGGTGCTTCTGGGCCCGGTCCGACCGAGCCTAAAGAGCTAGTGCAGTCCACAGCCCCTGAGCTTGGTCGGAGTCCGAGGACTTCATGACAAGCTCTAATAGTGTGCCGATAGTTATCTTTTTGTATGCCGAGCTCTTCGCATGTTCCGAGTATCTGACCTCGATCGGACTTCGATATGTGAGAACATGCTGGGTTCTGTTCTTAGTTGAATCACCGAGGTAGGTGGGATCAACGTAGCTTGACTTTGTCGTTTTGCGACTTTTTAGTTCGTGTGCCTAGTATGGTGGTTGCGGGAAGAGGGAGTGCCTTTTCCACGTGTCTACCTTCTGTTAGTGCTTGCTTTTTCAGCACTTAATTCTAGCAATGAGTAATCATGGTGCAGAGATTTGGTCATTCATCTTGGGGGCGTTTGGATGTCCATCGCAGATGGGGTGATCTGCCAAGATTCAATCTGCTATCCGAGCGTGATCGTCGGCCGTTAAATGAGGAAGTTGTTGAGTCTTGGGATTTAAAATGCCACCCTTTCCTTCATTTCGAGCTTTCTCGCATTCTAAGTTCTTGTTCGCTTCTTGCTTCTTGCTCTCAAGACTTTCGTCGGCGACGTTGCCGCTCCGTTCATTGTCTTGTCTACTGCTTCGAGATTTTGATAGAGTATCTTAGCGTTGAGCTCAGCCTCAACGTCTTCTTTTCATTCTTTCAAGCAAAGGGAACAATAAAGGGGCAGTGGATTTCTTTGAGCAGTACCCCCGTGAAAAGGCTACTCGTGCTCTTCAAGAGCTGTTATAAAGCTTTTAGGAACCATCTTTTTAGAGTCCGATCCTACGAAAGAGACTACCAATTTTTCTTGATAGGGTGTTAGGTGGTGAGAGGTTTCCTCTCTATTGGAGATCTGTACCCACTAGTATTCTGATGCTGGAGGACGAACTCTTCATGCTGGCGGAGAACGTCGTGATTTAGTTTTTGGACTAGTGTGGTTCGTCTACTCCCTTCTTATATAGGGAGTTGTTGAAGTGGGACCAGGATAACGCCGAGGTCATTGCACATGTTAGTAAGTTGACCAGCTCGAAGAGTCCCCTACTGCTTCTCTTTGTTTCAACCTTCTAATCAGAATTTTGACGTCTGTGCAGACACAATGGCCCCAAGATCGACCTGACCGCCCTTCAGACGAGGCTAGTGCAAGCAAAGGAAAAGGCGGTGGTGAACGATGATGCTCCTCCTCGGAGCCATCCTCCTCCAAAGCCGTTAAGGATAAGCGAGCAGAGGGCGATCTCTTCGGAGAAGAAAAGCTCTTCAAAGCCTAAGGGACCTCCGCCGTATTCATCTCTGGCTACCCCAAGCTCTTTCGAAGAAGCAGAATGAGAGGGACGAGGCTCTTGCTATTGTGGAGGTGGGCCCTCCTCCTAGGAGGATCGTAGAGGAGGGGACTCATTCTCGCACCCCCGGTCACCTAGGAATTGCAGATCCCATTTTGGTCCAACTTCGACTTCATGGTTTCCATGGCTAGGCCAGGGCAAACTCTTTGTGGTCTGAGAACTTCCCTTTCCAACTCTTCTGCGATGAGCACCTTCATTCAGATAGGGATGTCGATCTGTTGGAGAGGGTCGGGTTTGCCGGGATGCTAAGAAATCTGGAGGTCTAGGGTATTCGCTTGGCCGGGATAGTGTAGGTTATAGAGAAGAGGTTGTCGCCAATGCACGAGGCGATGATGGTTCTGGCTTGCGAAATGAATAGGTTGAAGCTCAACCATCAATTGGAGGTGAAGATCTTCGATCTTGAGAGGACCCTTGCTAAGGCCAGTGAGGAGGTGGCGTTGTTGTGGGAGGAACTAGTTGGTTCACGAGCCGAGGTCAAGGCCGCCAGGAAGAAAGCTGATGCTCGGGGCAAAGAGTTGGAGGTGACTCGCAAAGAGTTGGAGACAACCCGTCTTATGCTTAATGCCACGGCGGAATCAAATGCCGCGTTCGAGGATGAGAATGCTCGATTACATGCCGAGGTAAGCCAGCTTGAGGGGGAAGTTCTCAGACTCGAGGGCGAGATTGATGGCTATTAGTACGAGGCCGCTCTACAATATGTTGTAGGTTTTGATAAGGTGCTGGTGCAAGCCAAATTCCTCGACCCACAGAGGAGAGTATGCTTCTACGCTGGCGAGGGAAGCCGAGGGAGAGTCCATGGTGATTGTTGTTGAGCCATCCTCCCCTCCGGTCCTTGTGATGGCGACCGATGTCTTTGGAAGTGATGCCCCTCCCAGTTCCACTGATGCTCATCCGAACTCGTCTGAGTGAGTCTATAATTTTAGGCATTTTTTAATGTTTGGCTTTTATGTGTTGGTTGTATTTGGCAAAAGAGTTCCTAGAGAATTCTAAATTTTATGCACAGCCATATCAGTAAAAGAGTTCTGCCTATGATGACAGTTTCAACTGTGTTTGGATAGTCTCAACTGCTTCTTCAATCTGAGATTTTCAGGATAAGTATGTTGCGAATGAGATGGTTGTTGGTTTTTTTTATTGATGTTTCTCTTAATATCTCTAGCGTTATTAATCATCTTTATTTATATGTCGTCTGTCCGTTTTGGTGTTACGAGTATTGAAGAGTTTTCCTACTCCTTATGTTCTGGGCATTACTCATATGTTTATGTTGTTTTCAATGTTGGCTGTTTTAACCGATGACTGTTACCAATGACTGTTTGGTTTTAACTAAAGACTGATTAAAGATCAGTGATCTAAGTCAGCATTGATTTAGGTTTTTTGGATGTCCCATATAAATACCGATGGAAATATCTAATTTGAAACTCTCTCTGTGTGCGTATACTAGATTGTCAATTATTGAGAGAAGTTAAGACTGTTGAGTGCAAACTATTGTGTGCAGACATTTCTTATCTTCAGGAAAAGATTAATTTTGGGTGGATAACTCACTGCAACACAAGATTGTGTGGAGGACGAAACTCTATAGCTGGAATGTCATAGAGAGGCAAGTTAGTATTTTACTTGTAATAGCAAATAATATTTTTGTTATTTTCAGTTCACTATAGTACTATAGTCGGATTTCGGGTGTGAAATCCAAAAGACTTTTTGTACTTATAGAGAGTGGATTGAGCATCTGTTCGGTGAGTGCCCTGCAGATTAGGTGACTGGTTTATCATTGAACTGCGTAAATAAATTTCTTGTCTTTGCGTGTGTTTGTTTATTCTGGTTCTTACTTTGCTTCTAGTAGCAGTTGAAATAGTAGTTGCAATTTCCTATTTAACTGCCATTCATTTGGTATCAGAGCGGTTGTGCTAACCTATACTTGTATAAGATCCTTGGTGTGTCTCTTTTTTTTTTCTTAGGCTCAAGATGGAAGGAATGTTTATGAGAAGTTATGTCAATATTCCTCTTTTACTGATCGGAACAAATTATGCATATTGGAAGGCTAGGATGAGAGCTTTCATCAAATCATTGGATGACAGGTGTTGGGACTATATAGAGATTGGTTACATTCCTCCAAAATCACTTGATGGGACTGAGAGCAAGCCAAAGAACCAATATACATATGCAAAAATAGTTGCGACAAACTATGATAATAAAGCCCTAAATGATATTTTTAGTGGGGTTGATCCTTCTAAATTTAAACTAATCTTTGCTTGTACCTTGGCAAAATAGACTTGGAAAATTCTAGAAACAAATCATGAAGGATCCTTGACTCTTCGGAAGTCAAAAGTTGAAATCATCAACACTAGATTTGAGAATCTGAAGAAGGGAGAAGAGAAAATCATACAAGATTTTCATGGACGTATCAAAGACCTCATGAACAATGCTACTAACCTTGGAGAGTCATTCTCTGAAGAAAAGGTAGTAAGAAAAGTTCTCAGATCTATGCCTACCAAGTTTGATATGAAAGCTCCTGCCATAAGTGAAGTTCATGACTCATCTTCTATTACTCTTAGCACTTTGATGGGCAAACTTGAAACTTATGAGTTGGAATTATCAGAAAAATATTCTCACAAAGAAAAGAAGAAAAACCTTGCTTTCAGAGCTATTGAGGATGAGATCATGTCAGAGGATTGTTCTGAAGAGGAGATGAATGTTGTACTAGCTTTTATGACAAAAAATTTCAAGAGATTTTTAAGAGCTAATAATAGGGTAAACCAGAACTCAAAGTCTGATTTGCAGTTCAAATAGTAGTTTCAACCGCCTGAGTTTACCCGTTCGAAGTCACACTTCTCTGCTGGAGAAAATAGAAGAAGTCAGTCATCTAGGCGAAAAGATGATCCCAAACAGAAGTTCAAAGGCATCCAATGATTTGAATGTGAAGGATTTAGGCATGTGAAATCAGAATGCCCAAATCTTCAGAAGAAGATCAAGAAGTCATTCACTGCTTCTTGGAGTGATGATGAAAAAGAAACTAACTTCGAAGAGTAGGAATGAGAAAACTTTAGAGCCTTCATAGCCTGCATTAATGACACAGTTAAGACTACTAACATCATTAATGCAGATAATAATCACAATGAAGTTCAGGAGATGTTTGACAAATGGGTTGAAGTGGCTAAACTTAATAAATCTCTTGGGGATCAGAACAAGTTTTTTATTGAAGAAAAGAAGATCTTTAAGGAGAAAGTTCAAACCCTTCAAAGTCAAATTGTTCAAAAAGAAGACAGAGTCTAAGTTGATTTCCAAACTCGAAAAGGTAAATAAGAAAATTAGAATGATGAATTTCACAGGTACTCTTAGGGTTTGTTTGGATACATATCATTAAGGGGAAGAGAGGGGAAGGGAGGGGAGGATAAAGGAGGGAAAAAATTAACCTTGTTTGGATGTATTTTGTAAGGGAAATGAGGAAATCTTTTATTTAATAGACAATTGTACTCTTTCTATTTTTGTATTATATATGTTTTCTATTTTTGCCATTTCTATTTCTACAAATATTAGGATTTAATTTTTGGCCGACTACAAATATTAGGATTAGGCAGAAGATACTATGAAGAAAAAAATTGAGAGCGAGAGAATTTTTTTTGCCTTTGTATTCAATAGAGATGAGAAGATGCCACTAATAAAATATTATATATGTATTAAAATAATAAGGGTATTTTTGTAAATTTATTTTGGATGGATTTTTATAATTTTTTTCACTCTCATTCAACCCCAAATCGGGGTTGAAAGAAAATTAGAGTTTGAAGAAGAACCAAGGTAAATAATCCCCCCCCCCCCAAATCCTTTTTCCCTCCATTAAAATTAGAAAACCAAATAAGGAGAAAAATTCCCCTCCTTTCCCTACCCCCCCCTCCTCCAAACAGGGTGTTAATAAAATCTTGAGTGCAGGAAAAAGTCCTTCTAATCACAAGGGACTAGGATACACTTGTTCATGATAGCTGAAGCCGCGGTGGTCAACTACCTACTTAATAGAGAAACTTTCATAGAAGCTCTTCAAGACATCAAAAGCCTACTACAAAAAAGAGAAATAGAGTGCCAAAATGCTATTATTGCAAGTGTAGAGGACATACTGTGGCAAATTACTTCAAATTATCCAACAAACTAAAGAGAAAGAATCGTTTAAATCTCCCAAGGCAAAAGGTCAAGAAAATATGGGTAAGAAAGACTGATCTTAATTGTCATATTATTTTTTTTTGTCAAAGATTGGTTTCTCTTGTGGGTCTTGGTATCTCGACAGTGAGTGTTCACAACATATGACAGGGAATCAAAAAAAATTGAAGGATATTAAGAAATATGAAGGAAAAATTATTACTTTTGGAGATAGAAGACATGGAAATATCACAGGAGTTGGAACTCTAAATGTTCCAGGAAATTCTAATCCGGAACATGTTTTTCTTGTAGAATGTCTCAAAGCTAATCTTGTGAGTATAAACCAATTGTGTGAATGGAATTTAAATGTTCATTTCACTAAGAACAATTGCAAAGTTTTTGATAAAACTAGAAACTATATTCTTGAAGGGAATAGATCTAGAAACAACTGTTATAAAATTACCTACTCCTGTACTCCTCTAGTCTTCCTTCAATTGTTTCTTCTAACAATAATCTATGGCATCAATAGTTGTATCATGAAAATTACAGTAGTACAAAGAAACTTGTAATTTTTGAAATTATCAAAGGAATTTCTAGATTTTTTTTAAAAATAGAAGTTGTATGTTATCCGTGGCAAGATGAAAAACAACTAAGGCAGTCTTCTCAACAGTTGGAACCTTGTGGTATTTCAAGATTTTCAGGGTCTATCCATCTTGATCAAATGATTGTCAAGACTACTCTCATAAATAGTTTTCTAAATGAATAAATATATTTTAAATTCAAAGTCTTTGAAGATTTTGGTCATCCTGATCATGATCAAAGACTAAGCAAGCATGATGATATTGATACTAGCTTTTACAAAGGTATGACCAAATGTCTTCAGAAATTCACTGATAATATAACTGATATTGGTTCCAGTAATAAGATATGTGGAAGATATCAAGCTAACTCAAAGGAGTCTCATTATCAGATAGCTAAGAGGATTCTAAGATATATTCAAAGTGATGATTATGTTGGTACAAACCCGACAACATGGTTGAACAAAAGAAAAAGTTCTATTCCTTTCTTTTCTGCGGAACCAGAACACCCGACAGTAGGTAGTTGTACTACTCATTTAACTTGGATAAGGAATGTACAACTGGATCATGATTCAACAAAAAGACAGTGGCAGATATTTTTGAATAGTCAAAGTCTGCTCTCAGATCATGTGTCAGATGACACACTTTATCTCAAAAGGAATAAAATAAATATTTATTGGGGTGATTGAAATGAAAAGGTTCAGGGTTACAATTTATTTATATTTATTTCTCCACCTGTTGCTTTATGGTGTTTCTCTCAACTCTCGGCCGAAGCTTTTTGAATCATTTTTTAAGGCCGCACGTGTGCCCCCTTCTTTATTGAGACTTGATTTAACGCCCTAAATTTCAAATCTGGGCATTGCAGTTTCTTTCTCTTCTTCTTCCCTTCAAGGTAACCGACGACGAGTGAAATCTCCACTCTCTTGTCCCTTCATCTGCACCCTATCTCTTAAATACAAGATGGCCGGAGAAAAGAGGAACAAAGATTTTGTCAGAAAGGTTTATGCGTCAACGGTGAAGAGGATGGAGTCTTCAAACCCTAGCAAGATGGATGAACCGACTTCTTCCGTGCCTCCTTCTGTAGAAACTTCACCTCCTCCTCCTTCTCTTTCTGCTCAAGGTCATAAATTGAGGAAGAAAACTGGATGAAGACCAAGTGATCAACCTTTAAGGAGAAGCGAAAGAGGTATGATTTCAAAAAACCCCCAATCTCCTTCTAGGATTTCTATTGTTGAGTGGGAGAATGTTTCGTCTAAGAGGGAGTTGAGAAAGAATGTCAGTTTATCTGGTGGTTCTATTTCTCGTGGTCTTGCTTCTAGAACAAAGGACTTTGACATAAATTTATCAGTTTCTTCTCCAGTGCAAATTGGTCCTGATTTTGACATTAATATTATTGTTACTAATGATTTTGACTTGATTCCAGTCAAAACTAGTCCATCTCCTATTTCTATAGTTCCTAATGATCAAGAAGTAGTGATTACACCGGTTCAAGACAGTGGTGTCATTACACCTGATGTTGCACAGCAAGTCTCAACTACGAAAGTCTCAGTTGAAACTAATAAAGAAGTTCCTATGAGTGAACACTTACAGGCTCCTACAATAGCAGTTCAAACTGTACCAGAAGGTGTTAAAACTGCTAGTACTGCCTCAAGCAATGAAGCAGTTAAAACTGCTAACATTGATTCTACCGCTGCAAGCATCCCCCAGAAATTTATTGATGAACCTGTAGCTGTTCGAGAAGCTATGGATCTGAACAAACTTCCTGCGGATGAATTGAAACCTTTAATTCATGAGGCTTCTACACATCAGAAGGAAGATACCTCCAACTGATCCTGAGAAAGTAGCCGCATCTTAGAAGAAAAAGAGAGTCTCAAGTGAACCTAACATGAAGAGAAGTTCAAAAATGGAAAATGCCCGTAAAGACCAATTTGATATTTGGTGAAACTGTCAACCTTGAGATAAATTCTGGTAATGAACCTCTTTCCCAAAGAGCTACGGAGTTGAGAAAGTCCAATAAAAGAAAGCACAACCCTGAAATGTTAAAAGAAAAGAAAGTCACTGTTCCTGATCAGAAAAGGACTCAAACTCCCAAGAAGAAACTCACAAAATTTGAAAAGAAAATTGAAAAGAGAACTGCTGTCAGTAAACTGCATAAGGGACTGCTATTAGATGACCTCTATCCTCTTTTAAAAGCCTTGCAGTCAAGAGGTATTATCTTTCAAAGAATTCTTGATTTAGATCAAATTTATTTAAAGTGCAAACTAGTTCTTGATGTGCTTAAGAAGAGAAACTTATCTGGTTTTTATAAGAAAGTTAGACCTTTTTGCAAATAGTCTATTCTAGAATTCTATTGCAATTTGTCTGATGACATCTCAGATCTTGATAGCAATCATTATCATGAAGTATTTCTTAGAGGCAGTTGGTACAATTTTAGTCCAGATATCATTAATGATTTTGTTGGCTTCTCTGAGTTTACTTCTTCTGCTAATGAAGTTGATGAAACTGGTGAGTTTTTTAATGTTGTTAGTAAAGAAGTTTTAAATGATGATATTCCAAATTGGACTGGTAGTCATGATATAAGATCTTTTCACTAAACACCTTTTATGCAGTCTTATTTCTCATTGCCAGAAATCATTAGATCCCAACCTCTCACATTACTTTTCTCAGCAAGGAAATGGTATCGCTACTCTATAAAATTACTAATGAGATCCATTTCAACCTTGGCAGTTTGATATATGAGCAGATTATTTCTGTAAGTAGACTTTAATCCAAGTCCAGAATGTTCTTAATTTTTTCAAATTTCATCTATGAAATTCTGGAAAGACAAGGATTCAAATATTCATTTGATGAAGTACTAAAACCTTTGGGTACTTCACTCAAGATTCATCACAAGATCTTGAAAAGGGTTGGAACTCCTATCAAAAATTTGGCTGGCTCAAGGTCAGTTAAGATTGCTTCAAGTCCCACCTCAACTACAGAAAGGGAAATTCTAGATGAGTTGTTCTCTATCAGAGAAACCATGGCTAAACTCCAACAACAAGTAATTTCAATAGAAAAGAAAATATATTGTTGATTACTTCACAGCTGTTAATGCAGAACCAGCCTATCTTTCCTCTAGAAGTTTATTTGATTCATCTTCCTCTAAAAGCTCTGATGCAATATTTGACTGCCTTGTTTTACTCCTTTGGCTTATTATGCCAAAAAGGGGGAGAACAAGCAGTTACTGCTATGCTACTTTACTTGTTGATCTTTGTCTATGGTGATGATACTTTTATACTCTCTGGTTGCTGATTGTGTTGATACTTTATTGTGGTTACTTAGTTTGGATGTTGATGATATGGTTGTAATATTTGATATTGTGAGTTATGGTTTGGGTGTAATTCTATTTGATGATGTGTTCTATGGCTGTGTGGTTTTGTGGTCTAAACAATGACCATGACAGCTGGATACTTTATTAACTATTGGATTATCTTTTTAACTGTTATTATGCTTTAGTTGAAACTTTCTATTGTCATCCGTGTTTACTGTTGAGATCTAATCAGTATGGGTTTTGCCAAATAAGCCAAATGGGCAGATTGTTAATGTTTGGCTTTTATATGTTGGCTATATTTGGCAAAAGAGTTCCTGGAGAATTCTCAGTTTTATGCATAGTCTTATCAGTAAAAGAGCTCTACCTATGATGACAGTTTCAATTGTGTTTGGACAATCTCAACTACTTCTTTAGTTTGATGTTTTCAGGATAAGTATGTTGCGAATGAGATGACTGTTTTTTATTATTATTGATGATTCTCTTAATATCTCTGGCGTTATTAATCATCTTTATTTATATGTCATCTATCTGTTTTGGTGTTATGAGTAGTAAAGAGTTTTCCTACTCCTTATGTTTTGGGCGTTACTCATGTGTTTATGTTTTTTCAATGCTGACTGTTTTAACCGATGATTGTTACCAATGACTGTTTGGTTTGAACTGAAGACTGATTAAAGATAAGTGATTTAAGTCAGCATTGATTCAGGTCTTTTTGATGTCTTATATAAATACCGATAGAAAGGTTTGATTTGAAACTCTCCCTGTGTTTGTATACTGGATTGTCAATTATTGGGAGAAGTTAAGACTGCTGAGTGCAGACTAATGTGTGCAGACATTTCTTATCTTCAGAAGAAGATTGGTTTTTGGTTGATAGCTCACTACAACACAAGGACTATGTGGAGGACGAAACTCTATAACTAGGATGTTATAGAGAGGCAAGTTAGTATTTTAATTGTAATAGCAAATAATGTTTTTGTTATTTCTAGTTCACTGTAGTACTATAGTCGAATTTCGGGTGTGAAATCTAGAGGGCTTTTTGTACTTATAGAGAGTGGATTGGACATCTGTCCGGTGAGTGCCCTACAGATTAAGTGATTGGTTTGTCACTGAATTGCGTAAACAAATTCCTTGTGTTTGAGTGTGTTTGTTTATTCTGGTTCTTACTTTGCTTCTAGTAGCAATTGAAATAGCAGTTGCAACTTCCTATTCAACTGCCCTTAACAGAAATTCCCTAAGAGACATATACTGTCAACATTCATATTATATACTTGGCATTGGATTGCTGCCCCTTAGGGCATTTAACATTCGCCACTTTGTGGGTCTTGAACTATTGCTCCTTATGGGCTTCTGGTTGTAACATATTTTTTGATGTTGTTGTGATGTGCACAATGCTTTTGTTGCCTGCTTGCTTGAGCTAAGTGTTTGGCAGGTTCCAACGTTATTTAGTCGACCAACTCTTCGATAGTCAAGCGTGGTGCTTGGGGCCGATTTCCCTAGCTCATGTTGTTTGGCCGGTAGTTGTTCAAGTTGAGGGGCATTTTGGCACCTCTTTGGCGGATATTAGCTAATCAATAGCTGCTCCTTAGGGTAGCGAATCACCCTTAGGTATTTAGGTTGAGACCAGATTTCTTGTCAACTGTAGGTTTAGGACCGAGGTTACCTCTTTGGTAACTATTCATAGGGTTGATGGCCCTTTAGATTCGATCTTCGTTGATGTTGTTCGCGTTCAGAGCTGTAAGTCATCCCTTAGGCTGGGAGCCACATTTAGGGTTTTAGAAGGCATTAAGGACATCGTTGTTGATCTCGCTTGGAGTCTGAGGTCATGTTTTGGGCCAAGGAGGATTCTGGGGATGTCGAGGTCTTCAAGTCCGTGAAGACTGTAAGTAGTGGCTCTAAGGCCGAGACTCCGCTTGGGGGCAAATCAAGCTCGCGGGGAGCATAAGGCAGGACCACGCTTGGGGTCGTGCTCATTTAGAGCGAGGTAGCAATCCGGGCCTGTTCTTCAAGGGCGTTGAGGCCATAAGTAGTAGCCCGCTGAGGTCGAGGACAACGCTTGGGGTCAAGCTGAGCTCGCGGGGTGCACAAGGCAAGACCACGCCTGGGGTTCTGCTCATTTAGAGCGGGGCCGCAATCCGTGAAAGGAATAGTGCCCTTGAGCCAATCACATGTCGGTGTGTTTAAGGACTACTCAAGGGTAATCAATATAATGATGCATCTTTTCATCATATGTCTCACCTTTATTTATAAAGATTATGATGAACCCCATGAATTCGGGCAAATGATTCTAAGACTGTTGAGATTATACCAGTGAGACTTAGAATCCAGAAGCCCTTGTTCTAAATGTTCCTAGTCATTGGATTATCGATTAGGGGATCAATGATTTTGGCAAGACTAAGTGCACTTGATACATGCCCTATATGGTAGGGGGTAGTTGATCTCACAATTACTTATGAGTCGTCATTAATGTACGAGTGCAGGTGCTAATTGGAGAATGAGTTCACTGAGCGGACCCACTTCAGGAATGCCCAATGGAATCTGTTGTTTAAATATCCACACTAGAATGAGGGGTTGAATATTGTGTAGGTTAATTCTATGTTCAATTTAACTCTTTTTTATTTTACTCAACTTAACAACCTAATTTGAATTTTCTTGAGATGAATGCTTTGACAAGTAACTAAGCACAATCAATTAAGCAAGTGGACAAGTATAGAGCAACGCAAACACAATGCACAATGGTTCAGCCAACCCGCCTACTCCACTACCTCTGTGCCTCACCAAGGTTTTCTAAACTCGGCACTTTATAGAAGTAATGTTTTTATAAAAATACAATGAGGACTTAAATTTCAACCCTTTGAGAAAGCCTCAACAACTATTCTTTAGCAAAACAAAACCCTATAATCAACCTAAGGTGTTTCACAAGCACACCCTACAAGCTACTTTGAGAATTCGAAATAAAAAACTTAAGAAAACAAGTTTAAAGGAGCATAAAATGAAAATCAAACTTGTAGAGCTCCTTTCTTAGCCTTCAATCTCTTCAACACCTCAAGATAAAAGGAAGAATCGCCTTATGAGCATTGAACCGTGAATACCACTTCTAGTGAGATTGAGAGTTGAGAACTAGGCCTTGCAAATCAATCTTGAAGGCTTGAACACTTGAAAATTAACTCAATGGAATAGTGAACCAAGTAGGTGAAGGAGTAATGGCTTGTATTTATAAGCCATGGGGTGAGAGGGCTTGTAATAGCCGTTTGCAACAGATATATTTTTGTTTGTTGACGCTCGACGGTCGATCACTTGGTCGACCGAACGAACGACCGGTCATCGACCGAAAGCCCTCTGTGGGTTTTGGCTCGAACACGATCGATCGTCAGTCGATGGTCGGTCGACTGACCTATCGATCGGACATCCGATCAAAACAAAATTTCAGCCTAGTTTTGTTAATTTTTACACTTGATTTTCATTTTCGGGTCTAGTCTTGGATTTTGACTTGGGACATAGTATAAAGAGGTTTGGTTGATAACCTAGGGGCATATTACAATCATATCTAATCCTAAACCTAGGTTAAGACTCGATAGTCATTAGAGCCATTTTTGATTAATTCTTTGTGATTTTCCGAACGAACTACGTAGGCGTATCGTTCTATCAACCTGAACTCAAAACTCAACAAACGAGTTAGATACATATTTGTTATCATCAAAATAGGGAGTGATGCCTAGGTTGAACCTTGGGCCAACAATCTCCCCATTTTTGATGATGACAAACATAACATGAAAAATAAGCAATTCTAAAAGATGATAAGTACTCATTTGTAAGTTTATGATAAAAGCTAACTTGAGCTCCCCCTATCTATATGCATCATAAAACAAATTTGACCAAGTTTTTTCTCTCCCTTTTGACATCAATGATAAAGGGCAAGAATGCAAGGTACTATCCATCATGAAAACCGAGAAATCCATAAAACCGAGTATCATCTACCACTATAGTCCTTCCTACCGATGTGAGCCTATAGAAAGCAAACACCGATAAGTCGCAAAGCCCCATTACAAGACATATACTTGAGAGTGATGATACCATAAAAATCAATTTTTCAAAGAGACTTGAGAAAACATGCAATTTTCTAAAGCGATTTTAACATATAGAATAGAACAAATTCCTAATTGCATTCTCAAATTTGTGAAGCTTTCATCATTCAATGGTTTTGTGAATATATCCGTAAGTTGTTTATCGGTAGGCATAAATTCCATGGCAATATTCTTTTTAGCTACATTATCTTATAGAAAGTGATGCATTAGATCTATGTATCTTTTTAGCTACAATATTCTCTATCTTGGGTATCTAGACATCAAACATGAGTGAATCTAAGTATATGAATCAAGTTTGGGCTGAAAATGAGGTTTCTAAGTCACTTTTTGACATAGGTCAAAGTATACTTTAAGTTTTCAAAAATCAAACTTTTAAATCCATACAAAATCATATTTTTGACGAAATTTTTTGAAACTTTAACTGGACAAACTAGATTTTTTAAGGAATCTACAGGTTCAAGAATCAGTCAAAAATCAGTTTCCTATAAAATCATAAAATTCTTGAAATTCTAGGGATATTTTCGTAAATTTCAGGTGTTTTTCCGAAAGTTATCATTTTTTATTCAAACTTTCCAGATATCTTTGAATAGTTATTTTAAATGCATGTGTCAAGTTTGAACTCAAAATGAATTCTCTATGTTCATTTTTCATCCTACGTTCATTTTAATGAAAAAATCGATATTTCTAGCTTTCATTCAAGGTATCAAAATCATTCCTAGAAATGATTTTACTCAAGCAAAGGTGTGAATGATATTAGAAATGTAATCAAATGGTATACACAAACTTTCATTTGAAGTTTCCGACGAAAAATCAAAGTATCGAAAAAATTGATATTTCAAGAATGTGATACTTTGCATTTCTGAAATCCAATTTCAAAATTCCATTATAAATCCGATTCTTGATAAAAAAAATATATGAATTTTTACTGAAGAAACTATATTTTTCAATGAAGATGCAATTTCAAGAATCAGCTAAAAATAATTTTTCTACATTTTTCTAGAAATAACTGAAAATGCTCAATTTTCATTGACATTTCCGTAATTTTCAGTTACTTTTAAAAAATGCTCAATTTTTATTCAAACTTTTATGACACAAAATAATGGTCATGTAAAGAGTGTATGTCAAGTTTGGAATGAAAATTATGTCCTTAAGTCACGACATCAACTTAGCATGGTTTCATTCAAAACTAAACTAGTTATCATGAAACTAGCTAAGTGTCAATCTTAATATTTACTCATGGTTTTTCAAATTTAAACTTATGGACACTTAACATGAGTACATCTAAATATGTTCCTCAAATATGGATGGAAAATGAGACCTCTAAGTCAATTTGTTGACTTGGGTCAACTTGATTCACAAGAGGTTATCATGAAATGACCTCTATGTCATTTTATCCATATCCATATGAATTTTTCATTCTAAGTGCATGAAAATATGTCATACCTATTCCTAAACATGTTTATGAAGTTTGGACTTAAAATGAAGTGTCCAAGTCGATTTGTTGACTTGGGTCAAACTTTTCCAAGCTTAAGTCCCCTAAAGTGATCTAGTTATCACATTGTTCATCTACATATGAATTTTCAAGTTTAAACATCTAGAATCATGTCATGTGTGTATCTAAACATGTTTATTGGGTGTTTACTCAAAATGAGGTCTCTAATAAAGAATTTCAACCTAGTCCAATTTCATTCAATATCAATATCATGAAATTGCCTAGTTATCATGATTTTTCCTACTCATAAAAATTCAAACATTTATCATGCAAAATCAATCATGAGTATATAGAGACATCATTAAAGCATGAATATTCAACTACTATCCTAAGATTTTTGCAAAAATGAACTCATACATAATTCTTGGAATTTCCCAAACTTTTCATTTTCTTTTCAAATTCAATCTACTAGCCTTCTATCACATTTTTGATAACTTGCAAACAATATTCATTAGTAGCATAATGAAAATGTAACTACTAACAAGTTATCATACTAGATAGCAAAGAGGGAATCAAGTATCGATTTCAAAATTTACTTTGCTAAATAGTTTGAAATCTGTTTCAAAATAAATTATCGTGTATTCGAAACGAATCGAGAGATATCAAAATATGAAATATTTGAAAGATAGATCTTCAATCCTTCCTATGGGTTGAAAACTGAAAGGTCACAATTAGCCTACGATTTAGAACCGCAAGGTCGCTTAGGCCTGTTATAGGCCACATTGGTCTCCGAAGAGATCGGTAATCGAAAAATCAAAAAACCTTTTTGAAACTCATATCAAGAGCGGAAAATATACTAATATTAAACATATATAAAAACCCCAACTCTAATTTAAACAAGTAGGTATAGGAGATGATACCAAGGTGTTTGATGCCAACAATTTCATTACCCAAGGCATCATGATAACTTGAAGTTGCAACTTTGAAATAGTACAATCTTTGAATCCCCAAGCAACTTCAATCAACCAACTTCATCTCACCCTTGTGTGGTAGCTCCCCCTACAATAGAGAATGAAATTTTTGGTACCCAAATAACTTCGGGTCCTTCGGGGTTAGTGGGCTTAGGTACCCAAAGTGTCTTAACAACACTCGGGTTCACTTTAAAAGCACAATCATAAATTGCATGCCCATACATGCCACAACAAAAGCAATGACCATAAATTTTTTTTTTTTACCATTCTTATGATCATGAGGTCTAATGTTAGAATGCTTGGCATGAGAAACATGATGAGCATTAGCATTCTTAGATGGAACATTTTTCTTCCTAGGATTTCTAAAAGATGAAGCATGTGATAAATTACTAGTTTCCCTACTCAAGAAAATAACCTCATTTTTTAAGTCATTAATGGATTTGTGTAAAACTTGTATTTGAGATTTCAACAAGCAATTTTCATTTCTCAAAATATCATGCTCAAATTTGAAATCACTTGTACAATCCTTACCATTGAGATTCACATTATTTTTCGTGTTTTCATTTTCATCTCTAATTTTTGAAATCTTAATTAACAACTCATCATTCTCAATTTTCTTTACAACGAGGTTGTTTTCACCGGAGAGTCTCCGCTCTCACACCGAAGGCACTTTCACACCCGGAAGTCTCTGCCTTCCTACCGAGAGCACTCTCCCACCTCAATCCTAAGGACAACAAGAACTAAACCCAGCAAACGAAGTTTACAATGGTGGATTTAAGCCTTAACACCAAGGCAACTACCAACTCAATCAACCTAACACTCTAGGTTTACACAAGTTCAATTACAATGAAATAAATAACAAAATGCAACAATAATGATAGCAAATAATAAATAATACACACTTAGCTCTCAAACAAGATGTCCTAGCTCCTCTTGATGACTTGAAGATGAATCAAGGCAAGCCCAAAGTCAATCTTAAGGTTTCTAGGCTCAAAGCTAGGGGTTTTTGCAAAGATGGCTCAAGAGTTCTTGTAGAGATGCAAGTAGTGGCTCTTTGAGCCTTAGAAGCATCAATGGTAGGCTAGAAGAGAGTTTGGGATGAGTATTTATAACCCCGCAAAAGAAACGCCGCGTCGACAGGCGAAAAACTAGCCGTTTCCACTATTCGATCGCAAGTCCAATCGATCGTCAGTCGATCGACCGTGCGACCGAAGTCATACTGTCATTTTCTGGAACATTTCGGTCGACCGAATTGCCTACTACCAGTTTTTGGCAGCATTCGGTCGATTGATACTAGGCAGATTGCACTTCTTGATTTTTTCTGCTTGTTCGCTCGTTTTTTGGTTCTGTCTTCGCTAAGTCTACTTATATAATATTTCTTAACTCTAAGTTAATAATTTTAAAACATAAATATTATATAAGGATTACCCCCCATTTGGATTCAATAAAAATATCTAAAAAATCAAAATCCTTAAGAATCAAAATCTAGTTTTTGGGTCTAGTACAAATTTTCGGAAAACAAAAATCTAGTTTGGGTAGGCTAAAGGCTTCGAAAAAATCCTTAAAAATACCTCGTTATCTAGTTTCTACCCAAGGAACAATTATCGGCATTTTTTGTGTCAAGAAAATATCTAGGACATATAGCCCTCCAAGGAGCTCCCTAGGCTTAGTGAATTTCATGGCGGTTTTCGGGTTTTCATGTTTTGGGATTCGAGTTTAGTTTTTGGGTTCTTTGCATCATAAAAAGGATTACATTATATTCTAGACACCCTAAATCTAAACTCTAACTTCCCGAAGAATCCCGAGCGTCGACGAGCGTCCTTGCCAATTTCTCTGATTTCTCTGATTTTTTCAATCGCGGACGTCGTGCGCTAATTGACTTGGAACCTGAAAGATTTCTCAATGAAACATTAGTTCCATGTTTGTTATCATCAAAACCGAGATTAAGACCAAGGTAGAAAATCTTAGGCCAACATAGAGGTCCCTTGAGCTAGTTGGTTTTCGGTAGTCATTCTAGAGTGTAGGGTAGAAGGTTATATCCAGACCTACAACCAAACTTTGAAACTTGTTCAAATATCCATACTAGAATGGGGGGTTGAATAGTGTGTAGGTTAATATTATGTTCTTCTACTCTTTCCAATTTTACTCAACTTAACAACCTAATTTGAATTCTCTTGAGATGAATGCTTTGATAAGTAACTAAGCACAATCAATTAAGCAAGTACACTAGTATAAAGCAATACAAACACAATACTTATAGTGGTTCGGCCAACCCGCCTACTCCACTACCTTGGCTCCTCACCAAGGATTTCTAAACTCAACACTTTATAGAAGTAATGTTTTCCTAAGAATACAATGAGGACTCAAATATCAAATCTTTGAGAAAGCCTCAACAACTATTCTCTAGCAAAATAAAACCTTATAATCAACCTAAGGTGTTTCACAAGCACATGCTACAAGCTATTTTGAGAATTCAAAATAAACAACTTAAGAAAATAAGTTTAAAGGAGCATGAAATGAAAATCAAATTTGTAGAGCTCCTTTCTTAGCCTTCAATTGCTTCAACACCTCAAGATGAAAGGAAGTATCACCTTGTGAGGGTTGAACCGCGAAGAACACTTCAAGTGAGATTGAAAGTTGAGAACTAGGGCTTGCAAATCAATAATGAAGGCTTGAACACTTGAAAATTAACTCAATGCAATAGTGAACTAGGCAGGTGAAGGAGTAATGGCTTGTATTTATAAGCCATGGGGTGAGAAGGCTTGTAATATATTTTTGTCCGTTGATGCCCGACGGTCGATGGGTCGATCGACTGAACGAGTGATTGGTCATCAATCGAAAGCCCTTTCTGGGTTTTGGCCCAAACACGATCGATTGTCGATCGATGGTCGGTCGACCAACCTATCGACCGTAACAAAATTTTAGCCCAATTTTGCTAATTTTTACACTTGGTTTTCATTTTCGATTTTGACTTGGGACATAGTATAAATAGGCTTGGTTAATATCCTATGGGCATATTAGAAGCATATCTAATCCTAAACCTAGGTTAAGACACGATAGCCATCGAAGCCGTTTTTGCTCAATTCTTTGCGATTTCCCAACGAACTTTGTAGGCGTATTGTTCTATCAACCTAAACTCAAAACTCAACAAATGAGTTAGATACATGTTTGTTATCATCAAAATAGAGAGTGAGGCCTAGGTTGAATCCTTGGGCCAACAGAATCCTTACATGAGTGTCAATAGGATGTTTCTGAGGTGATAGTGGGTGAAGCAAACCTTAGACCCGAGGTTGTCATGATTACCTTGTGATTGATGACCCATGGCTTTGGTGATATCCGTACGTGGCTTGCAGAGTCATGTGTCGGGTACCGTTGGGCATGGAGAAGCTTTCATGGAGGTAGGTGAGCAACCAACAAGGAATCAGTTACTCCTAGTAAAAGGAGATAATATCCTATGTACCTCTGCAAGTGTCGACTCGGGAATCTCTTGCCAAAGTGGATATGAAAGTCAGAAAAAGGTTTTTTGACATTTCATGATTGAGATGACAACTTAACGGATGGAATACAAATGAATCAATATTAGGGTTTGACACTTCTTCCGTACCCTAGCCAAGTTCGGGACATTGTAACTAAAGAATTTAGTTGCACGATAACTAATCACCGAAGGGCGTTCAATCCCTGCAGATTGAACCTCACACTACCCGAGTGGTCATAACTTGTTTCTAGACATTAATCATGAGTTGTGAGTAGAGTCTCACACAACCACACTAAAGGGGTTTAGTGTAGGTTCGTTGAATTCAAATAAGAAGATGTTCTATTGAATTCGACTCTCTGTTATGCACAACACATTGCTGTTGGCCTAAGGTTTTCTACCTTGGTCTTAATCTCGATTTTGATGATAACAAACATGAAACTAATGTTTCATTGAGAAATACTTTCAGGTTCCAAGTCAGTTAGCGCTCGCGTCCGCGATTGGAAAAATCAAAGAAATCGACAAGGACGCTCGGGATTCTTCGAGAAGTTAGAGTTTAGGTTTAGGGTGTCTAGCTTTTATTATAAATCCTCAAATTAATGCTTAAGAGCCCAAAACTCCGAAACCCGAAACCCATAAACGAAGAATGCGATAAGAAATCAACAAAGGTTGATTTCTCAAATTCGACCGTAGGGGCCGTCGATCGAACGGAGCCCAGAGTCCATAGAGGGCTCTGGTCGCTCGGGTAGTCACTTGGTCGATCGATCGGCCTTCGATTAGACCAGCGATCGGGCGGTATAACGACTCAAAAAATAGCTATTTATACCTATTGTGCTCGACCACCACTTGGTGTTTTGCCTATTTAAAGACCTTCTAAGCCTTCCAATGATCCCTTAATGGTTCATGAGACATCCTTTGACACCTACAAGCTTTGATTGAGTCATCTTTGTTGAAACCCTAGCTTTCCACCTTGTCTTTCTTGAGTTTGCCTTCAAGCTTGATTTGATTCATCATCAAGGCATCAAGAGGAAGCTAGAAATCTTGTTGTGGAGCTAAGTACTTTATTATTTGATTTATTGCTGCATTTAGTGTTGTTATTTTCATTGTATTTGAGTTTGTGAAGACCTAGGTTGTTAGGTCTTGTATGGTTGGTGGTTGCCTTGGTATTAAGACTTAAATCCACCGTTGTAAATGTAGTTTGCTAGGATTAGTTGAGTTGTCCTTAGGGTTGAGGTGGGAAAGTGCTTTCGGTAGGAAGGCGGGATACTTCCGAGTATGGAAGTGCCTTCGATTTGAGAGCGGTGACTTTTTGGTGTAAATTCCTCATTGTAAGGAAATTAATTAATTTTGATAAACTAGTTTGGAAATCTTAAGTGGGGTACTTAGGTGGTAGGGTAGGCATTGGGGCCGAACCACTATAAATTACCGTATTAGCATTGTTTTTATTTATGTTTGCCTAATTTCTTATCATTTGCTTCCGCACGCATTTAATCATTGAATTGTGAATTGCCTAAGTTGTAAGAAACGATTGAATTCGATAAAACCGTAGTTACGCAAAAAGATTAGTAAACATACTATTCACCCCCCTCTAGTGTAGGCCATTTCACCAACAACTGTTGGCATTGAGTGGGGCCCAATGGGTCACACACAAAACATGCTACCCTCGTAACGAGCTTTATAAAATAGAGCTCGAATGCAGTACATAATGTCTATTAGCATGGACATGCCGTAACATGATCACGAATCTCGTTCACAGACAAAATAGGAAATGTGTTTCCTAATTGGGGATGGCAATTGGAACCAGTTAATCGAATCGCAAAATCCGGTTTTGGATAGTGGATTTGCGGTTCGGTTTCGGTTTCGGTTAATAAAATCCAAAAACTAATTTAAATCGGTTCGGTTTCGGTTATCGGGTCGCGGATAACCGGTAACTGAAACCGGTTATAAGTTTCATTTATAGATTATCCACAGTTAACCGATAACCGGAACCGTTACTAGTTTATTTATATGTTAATAATTATATATTATATGTATATTAATAATCTCAATACCCAAAATCCACTACTCATTATCCGATTCTATATATTCTTTAACCCTAAAATTCTTAATCCCTAACCCTAATATCTCGTCTCCTCACTCCTTCCACCTCCTCTCCCTCTCGGCCTCTCCCGTCCCCGACTCCCTTGATTGCTCGTACCCAACATCGCAACTTCATCCAAGCGAGTAACGGATCTTCTTCTCCTCAGCGAGCTTCCTCTCCTTCGGGTGGCGGGATCTTCTACCCCGATGAGTTTCTTCTTCTTCTTCTCCTTCTCCTCCTTCTCCTCAGTGAACGGATGTTGTCATTCTCCTTTTCTTCTATAAGTAGTGTTGTATCTCATCTTTAAGTGGTTTACTTTTAACAATCATTGCGCTGGCTGGACTGCCTTCTTTTTGTCAAACTTAATGGAAATCCTAACAAATGGAAACAAGAAAACTATGAAAACCCTAATTGAGGTGTGAAATGCTAATTCAAAATTTAAATGCTTCCAAGCTCTCTAAATTCTTCCTCTAGATCAAGATATTTTCTATGATGTGGTTACTTTTACCACAAAATGTGTTTTCATAGCATGGTACATTTTCATTTGAGGAGATAAAATATTCAATCTCTTTGACTTGGTTGATCATTGCTGTTTGAAGAGTTGCAGTTCTATTTTTGTGCTTCCCATGTTTGGATGAGCTCTGAAAAGAAGAGAAAAAAAGGAGGAAGAAAACATATGAGAAAAGAACAGAACACAGAGCAGTGATCACTTGCTACTTCCTTTTTCTCCATAATGGATCTGCTTCTTTTTTTTTCCAACCAAGTGCCATTTTTGTCTGATTAATTTGGTAATTAGAATGACTATGAGCAGTATCATACATTTGAATCTTAACATGTTATGTGCACATTTTTATATTTCAGGTGCAATAACTGGAGCTATAACTATGCCACTTGATGTGATGAAGACAAGGTTAATTGTTCAGGTAACAACTTGGCCTTTCACAATTTGCTATCAAGTGCTTGAATGTAGAGAAAAAATCAACCTTTCCTGACTTGCGTTTCAAGGTTCAGCAAACCAATAGAATGGGCTCCTTAATTGTGCTCAAACAATTTTGAGGAAGGAACAACTGCTTTCTTAAAGATCTGGTTATTTTTTATTGTGACTTCTACCAGAATCTGTACTGCTTGGAAATTAACCAACGTCAATATCATCAGATACCTTAAAGTGCTGGGGCCTTCATATTTGATACCTTAATTTAATAATCATCAGATTACCCTGTTTGTTTGTAGTGGTTCGTTTAGATTTACCGTCTTATATGATTTGTGAATGCTTAGCAAGATTGTATGGTATGTTAATGCCTTTATGGAGTTAGATGTGAGACTTTACTATGGATCTAGAAACCTTATGAGATTATGTGATTTATGCTATTCATCATATGGTTATTATCTTAAAAGAAGAAGATTTTGATAAACAGAATTGAACATTTGGGAGTTTACTGGAGTTAGAATAATACATGTTTTATCATATTTGATTAACTTATGGATATTAAAAAAAATCCTGGAGCTAGAATAGATTCAAGAAGATTTTGATTAATTTATGGATATTTTAGAAAAAATCCAATTTACTAATCGGTTACCCGGTAACCGGTTAGTAAACGAGTAGCCGGTTAGTATCCGAACCGAATTGATCGGTTTCGGTTATCAGACGGATAACCGATATGAAACGGTTTCGATTTCGGATACTCGTTTTTGAAATCGAACGATTTCAATTTCGATTAGCGGGGTACTTCACTCGATTCAAGTTTCAGTTAATCACCAAGAAAGCGGTTAATCGAACTGTTGCCATCCATATTCCCAATTAGACGAATTATGAGCATCTGAGGAAGGGGTTCTTCGTAACCCTAACTTGTAGGGTTCAGCGCACGATGAAGATAACCCGACCCCTGGGTCAAAGTCAAAGTGTTGACCATGGTCAAGTCAATACGTTGACTAGGCTAAACCCAGGGGTCACGGTGGGTCGGCTAAATATAAGAGAGAAAATCAAATTTTATTATGGCTCGAATTTTGAATTCGAACTAGGGTGGGAAACTTTATTTTTCTCCCATGCGCCAAGCCTCCCTATTTAATAGGGAAGTTAGTTGTTTGACTCCCTTTTAATAGGGAGATGAATTAATATGATTAATTCAAGTCCCTATTAGATAGGGATGAGTTTGAAGATAAATTTCAAAATTTTGAATCCCGGGATGAGTTCAAAATTGAATCGCTATGAGATACTTTAGGAGGTGTTGGTTGAACACCCGTTGGGTGAATTAATTTCGAATTTAATTGAGAATTAATCTGGAAATTAATTTCTAGAACCATTGTGACATGGTTTTTATCTTGGAATTTATTTGAGATAAACCCCAGAATTTTGAATTTCGAGGTGCATTCAAATTTTGAACAAGGGGCGGCTACCCTTTTTGTAGCTGCCCCTAGGAGCTTTTAGTGGGGTGTGGTCGAACACCCTAAGAAGAGGATTTTGATCCATAAATTTGTGCTACCTCTCCAACAAGTGCCCGCCCACCTCTTGGAGTTTCCCCCTCTTTGCATACCGCTAGCTTGGTGAAGCTCCGCCGGAATAACGTCGCCGCTCATATTTTTGGAGGAGCCCAAAAATCACAGCAAGGTATTTTTTTTACTTTGTGAATTCGTTACGATGTTTTCTCATCGTTCTTCCCCTTCTCTTCGCTGCCTGATTGTTGGTGGAAGGGTCGGCCTCTATTTGGTGGAGATCAGGATTGAGGATATTGTCCGTTAAGCCACAACAAGCCCGAGAGGTCGCTACCGAGACGCTTGGTGTTCACCATCATTGGAGGACAAACACGTGTGTGTCTCACAATTTGGGATTGGAGCAGCAATTACAAATAGCGGCATAAGGTAAATTTCTACTCATCATCTCTTTTTGAATTCATTAATATCACTAAAGTAGATCGTTATTTTTGGGATATTTGAAAATTTGAAAATTTATTTTTCCATTGTGTTTTCCTTTCTCATCCCAACAGTGGTATCAGAGCCACCTTTAACGATTTTTGGAATTTGGGTTTTTGCGTTATTATTGCATTTACAACCGTTCGCTCCCTAAACGTGTTGTTGTGATATTTGTTTTGGGGGGGCTTCATGAGTCATTTCTTTGCACCACAGCTCAAGCATTGAGTCGAAGTGGATGCCTACTGTTCATATCCTTCCCGGACAGAATTATAACTCACACTACTAGAAAAATGGTCATCAGCAACGGCTGATGCCGTTGCTGAGCCGTTGCTGAAGAGAATCAGCAACGGCCGCGCCGTTGCAATAGAGCTGTGACAGAAAGTCGCGTTGCTGATGACTTAGCAACGGATCAGCAACGGCCGCTCGGGCCGTCGCTCAAAACATTATCAGCAACGGCCGCTCGGGCCGTCGCTAAAAACATTATCAGCAACGGTTTTGCCACAGACCCGGAGCCGTTGCTGATAACATTAATAGCAACGGCCGTTGAGTCCGTAGCAACACCGTTAGTAAAACCCCGTCGCTAAGCCGTTGCTGTAGGTCATCAGCAACGGCTTTCGATACACTTTTAGCAACGGCTTTCTCACGGACGGCCGTGAGAAAGCCGTTGCTGATGACGCATACCTGGGAACAGAAAAATTTCAAATTTCAAATTTCCATTGATACATTGATACATTATCTGATACATAACTCACACACCCATACCCTCATACACACATTCATTCACACATCACAAACACACCAAGATATACATCAAAACAATTATATTTATATTGATAATTATCCACGATAGTATAAAAACAATTCAAATGCAAAATTGAAGTATCAATATCCAAACAAAATAAGTTAAACAAGTTCAATATCTCAGTAACAAGTTCAATATCCAAACAAAAAATCTCACGATCACGATGGAGGATGGTCTGGATCATATGGCGGGGTCTGGAGTGCTTGAGTGTACACCGACGTGGACTGACTCGAGGACGATGGATTAGATGATGCCGAAGAGATGCCTGCTTCAGGATGACCTGACATGTTGCGTAGCATAGCTTGTATATCTGCCATCATCTGACTCTGGCGCTCCATTATCTCAGTCTGACGCGCGACCGTCTCCTCTAGTGTCCTTATCCTATTACTATGATCATAACTGGATCTAGAGGTGGACGACCGCTCACCAGCGACCGGAGGGGTCGGTGCCCCAAGTGGCCCTAGCACGGCTCGCGCATGACCACTATCTGCGAAGCCATATACGCGGCCATGGTCCCAGCCACCTGCGGCCTCGACCCACGATGCTGCGTCAAAGTCCTCGGGCGTACCCCCGCGCTGCACCACCGTCTAGCTGTACGTCTCCTACTCGAGTTTGATTTTTTGTTAAATATTTATCATAAAACTTAAATTATAAATATATAATGAATAATTTAAACAAATATATAATCCCCCGTTGTCGATGTACTCCCCCGTCCCATGTGCTCGACGGTGAGTCCGCTCAAACACCGCCATCGGGGAGGGTCGCTGGACAGTCCCGTCATCCGACATCGTCGTCTACATTTACAAAACAAATACATTAATTAGTACACATAGTAACAAATAAAATATATAATTAAAAGATATACTTACCATACGGTTCGCGTGCACTGCAAATGCAACAGAGCCGCCGGTGTGACGCGCTGCTCCCCCCGACATGCGATTTCTAGCCGCATTCCGAGAAACCTCCTGCCATCGATCCGTCGACCATATCCCCACGAGCTGGTCCCATATATCTGGAGTAATCCAACCGGGGCCGTATCCTCGAGTCTCCGCGATGTTAGTGGTCCCAGCTCGGGCCATCGCTTGGGACCGAGCCTGCCCCAGCTGCCCGTTGTACCTTGCCTGGGAAATAGCCTCCCAGGCAGTGTAAATGAAGGGCCTCTGGTCCTCGGCCCATGTATAGCGAGCCTGCAAAATAATAATATCAGTACCAATATTAATATATCATCATGCATGTAAAAAATAATAATAATACGTGCCTCAAACTCGCGCCATAACATGTCGACATGCTCGCTAGGCACGTGAGACCACGTAGGCCATGCCCCGTGCATGTATCGTCGAATAGTAGAAGAAATGCTCCTCGACACTTCTTCTTGCTCGAACCTGCACAACAAAAATAAATTTTAATATTATATTATGATATAATGAATTTGTAATGATTCATAATTCATGATATATTACCGCTCCCCGATCACGCTAATCAATCTACGTGACTCTGTGGCTGGTGGAGGCTGCCACCTGTTCGGCCCGCGTGGCCGCCTGCGTCTGGATGTACTAGCCTCGGCAGTATCATCCTCATGAGGATCAGCAACAGGAGGATCAGCAGCATGAGTAAGTGCTGGAGTCTCACCGATCAGAGACTCCGAAGCTCTCCTGCGTCGATAACCACGACCAGACATATCTGTCGAACAGACATATAATCAGATTATTGTATAAATAGTAGAGATATATTTAATAAAATATATACTTTACAATTATTCCTCATCATCTGAATAATAGTCTTCGAATTCTTCTTCTTCTTCCTCTTCTTCCTCTTCTTCATCTTCTTCATCTCCAGCTTCCTCAATTTCATGATCGTCATCATCAGCATATTCAACTTCTAATTGAATTGACGTTGTGTCTGCATCCTCGAGTATTGGAATAATACGATCCACAGCAGGAAGATCATCTTCTTGATAGAAACCAGGAGGATCATTTTCTCCTACTATCGGATCAATTTTTCCTCTACCTTTCGTCTTACAGACTACACGCCAATCTGCTCTATCTTTATTTCGAGCCGGATACTTCGCGTAATATACTTGTTCGGCTTGTGATGCCAATATAAAAGGCTCATTTGCTGCCAATTTAGATTTGTAATTAACCTCAACAAGTTTGTATTTTGGATGAACTTTCATGCCCCTTTCTGTTGTATCGAACCAATGACATCTAAATAGGATCACTGATTTCAAGCCGAAGTAGTTCAACTCTATCACTACTTGTCGAACGTATGACATCTAAATAGGAACCTCAACAACTGTATCGAACGTATGACATCTAAATTTAGGAAGTACGTTACGCCTAATCGAAACTCATTCGTTAAAGCTCCACGATCAAGACGTCGGTACATCCAACTTCGATCAGCCGACATGATTCTGTCAATCAATGACAATTTCTTTGGTTAATGCATGTCTTTAGGTGAGATTGTCCTATTCCATTCGGGATTTATGTTATTCGTACTGCACTTATGTTTTTATTTTAACTGCGAACTAATTATTCTAAATTTCGGCAGCATCTCCCTACAGTTCTCCGAATACGCATATCATCTGGGCGCGTATCGGAGAACAAGAGAGATGTTGCCAAAATTTAGAATAATTAGTTAACAGTTAAAATAAAAACGTAAATGCAGTACAAATAACTATATTCTCAAATTGTCCAATCAGGGACAATTCAAGAATTGTACGTCGTATAAAAGATCATCTACTTCTTTTACACGAACATACAATCCCCGAACGGATCTAAGGTTTTGCTAAATCATATCCGACTCGTCGATGCGTACGTGAAACATATCAACTCGTCGGATGGATGATTATTTTCTAAATGTTTCGAGACAGTTCGAGTCCATATTGGACGATTTCGGCGCGTGTCCGAAGTGGACGATTCCTGCGTGCGTCCGAAGTGGACGATTCCGGCGCGAGTCCGAATTGGACGATTCCGGCGTGCGTCCGAAGTGGATGATTCTGGCGCGCGTCCGAAGTGGACGATTCCGGCGCGCGTCCGAAATTAATCTAAACCCTAATAATTAATCTAACAAATTAAACAATTAATCTAAAAAATTAATTAACAATTATAAAACAATTAATTAACAATTATAAAATAATAAAAAATTATATATATATTTATAAATTCCGGCGCCGGAGTCAGGTGGACTCCGGCGCCGGCGTACAGTGGCCAGACACACTGTCCGGCCACTGTACAAGGTCCGGCAGCGGCCATCGGCCGACCGCCGCTGGCCGAAACCCTAGAAATAGGGTTTCGGTCGGATTGATTCCCGCTGGCCGCAACGGGAAGAGACGGCCGGCCGGCGAGGCATACCTGGACAAGTCGGTAGCAGTGGGAGGAGGAAGAGGCGTCGTCGGCGTCGGCAGCAGCGGCAGCGGCGGCGAGAGGCGTCGGTAGGAGCGGCGGCGGCGGCAGCGGGAGGAAGAAGGGTCGGGCGCGAGAGCGTGCCCTATATAAACTTATCAGCAACGGCTCACTCGCCCGTTAGAAAGCCGTTGCTGATAAGTTATCATCAACAACGGCTCACTTATCCGTTAGAAAGCCGTTGCTGATAATTAAAATATCAGCAACGGCTTGCCTTTCCGTCAGAAAGCCGTTGCTAATAATTAAAATAATCCGCAACGGCTCGGGTATCCGTTAGAACGCCGTTGCAGATACAAATATCTGCAACGGCTCGGGCGGCCGTAAGAATGCCGTTGCAAATAGCAACGGCTTGAGCGGCCGTTGCTGATAGCCGTTGCTGAAGACCAAGTTTCTAGTAGTGTCAAAAGACCTCTGGGTTCATGGTTGAACAACCTTAAAAAGCTAAATTTTCAGCATGCTTCACACGGCCCGTTTTGGGTGGAAACATAACCGATTAACACAATTCTTGGTTCTATTTTATAAGATACATGAAAGGATGATTATGGACGAGCCCTATGTGCATGTGACTATGTGTAATAGTGGTTGTGATGATTGATTGTAATTTATTGAAATTTCAACACTGTATCATTTAAATAGGCATTGCATACCCCTATTTTTCTCTTGAGAATTTTGATTCTAAATCTCTTCTCCCTTTGCTTAAACGTTTCCCCAAGGGTTGTTTGAGGTCTTCTTCTTTTAGTTATGTAAAATTAGAAGTTTAGGGGCATATTTGCACCGAGCATGCTTGCTGTCCTATTTTGGTGCGCGCACGGAGAGGTGGTGTTCGCCTCCATGATGATGAACCCCGAGAAGGCGCTGACGGAACCGACAACCTACTTGATTTTTTTGGCAGCACCTTGGCGAGATGGCGCTTCCAAGAACCCTAGGATGATGGCCTAAATTCACCCCGTGGCTCGAGTAGATTGCTTAGAACGTCGACAATCATCCTTATTTATTTTATGCTTTTATACGAACTTTGGACCTTTTCCTATTTTTAGCATAAACTTTTTTCGTTAGCAAGGAAATACACAAAGTTTCATTTTGTTACCACTTTCAGCACGCTCTGTCATTTTTGACGGATTTGGCTAATGTGGCACTTAACGTCGATGACATGGAAAATTTTATCTTACGTGAATTCTTTATTATTATTTTAATCAATTTTATTATTACTTTATTATTTATCACTTAACTCATCTTTCTCTCATCTTCTCATCTTCTCTTGGGTGGTCTTCATCCCTTGAAGACCTGGTGGCACCGGAACATGTCCCCCATCATCTCGTTGACCACCGCCATTGCCCGTGCTAACATTCCCGAGTCCGGATGCACCAGCTGCTTCAGCACCTGGAAGGACGAGTTGCAGCAAAGGAAGCGGGATGCAGAGGGCCTGCACTTGTTGACGCTCCTGCTCTAGTGCGCCGAGGCGGTCGCCGTCGATAATCTTGACGAGACCAACCTGCTTCTGATAGAGATCTCAGAGCTATCGACCCCCTACGACACGTCAGCGCAACGCGTGGCTGCCAACTTCTCCGAGGCCGGGCTCCGTCGTCAAGAAGATCGGCAACCTGGACCCGGAGTGCCTGGGCGTCTCCCGCCATGAGGCCGTCGCCGTGCATTGGTTGCACCACTCGCTCTATGACGTCACCGGCTCCGACACCAACACGCTTTGGTTTCTCCAGCGATACATGCGCTTCCTCCTCTCTTTTTTTACTTGCAGCATGCTTTCCTTTTCGTGGTTCCATCTTTTGTCCCGTAGAGCAATGGCTTGCGCTTAGCATGGAAATAACATAAAACAAGCCGCAACAGTTCTTTCCTCATTTCTACATGAACTATTCATCTTCTCCTCATTCCATGAATACTAAAAGAGCATTCGGAGAACCAATTTTTACTGCCTCGAAGCGAAGTTTGGATTTTGCTGTTTCAGGTCATCATTATAGCTTGATCTTAAGTTTGATTAAGGAAGTCATTGCTGGTACGTTGGAAGAGGACCTTTATTGTTTAATGATCCATAAATTTGGAAGTGTGTCAAAAAGAGATCGGTCGAGATTCGAGAAGAACTTTATAGAATTTTTAAGCAAAGCAGTTCATTATTTCTGCGTCTCTAAGTATTAGACTTTTTGCTCTCCTCACCACAGTCAACCTGTAATGATGGTTATTATTGCTACTTTTAACACAATAATGGCGAAGACGGTCGCTCCAGTGGTAACATTAACTATTCTCATGGAGGGCGCGTATGCAGGTTGGCGCCGAAGGTGGAGCGGGACCTGAGCCAAGCTCGCTCGTTCCTGGGCTGATTAGTGGAGGCGATCCACTACTACTCAGCACTCTTCGACTCGCTCGGTGCCAGCTACGGCGAGGACAGCCAGGAGTGGCACATCGTCGAGCAGCAGCTGCTGTCTCATGAGATCCGCAACGTGGGTGGGCGGCTCAGCGCGCTCCGGTGAGGTCAAGTTCACCAACTAGCGAGAGAAGCTGAGCCAGTCGGGCTTCCACGGTGTGTCGCTCGCCGGCAACGCAACGGCGCAGGCCATGCTCCTCCTCGGCATGTTCTCCTCCGAGGGAGAAGATGATGAGCAAGCAGAGGAGAGAAATAATAATAATAATAATATTTTTAAATAATAAAATAATAAAATAATCATCCACCTATGATAGAATTTGCCACTTATTTTTCGTTAAGTGACACGTTAGTCAAAATCGTTAAAAATAACGGTGTGTGCTAAATGGAGTAACGGAATGAAAGTTGATGTATTTTCTTATTAACGAAAAAAATTTATGCTAAAAATAGGAAAATGTTCAAAGTTCGTATTTTTTTGGGTATTTACCCTTTATTTTATTTATTGTTCTTGCTACAAATTATTGATAGTTTAGACAATTATAATTACATGAAGGAAACCTCCATAAATATAGAGTCTAAATGGCTAAGGTATTTAGAATACCGGTCATGTCTTCCATCGTTATAGGAAGTAAATAATAAGATTGATACTTAGCAAGTTTCATGATAACTAGCTTAGTTTTGAATGAAACCATGCTAGGTTGATATCTTGAATCAATGATATTATTTTTATCTCAAACTTGACATTCACTCTTTACATGACCATTATGTGATGTCATAAAAGTTTGAATGAAAACTGAACATATTTGCGAAAATAACTAATATTTACGAAAATATCATTGAAATTTTAGTATTTTTAATTATTTCTAGAAAAATGTAAAAAAATTATTTTTAACTGATTATTGAAACTACATCTTCGTTGAAAAATCTAGTTTCTCTAGTAAAATTTTTAAAATATTCCATTAAGAATCAAATTTATAGTGGAATTTTGAAGTTGGATTTAAAAAATGCAAAGTATCACCCTCTTGAAATATCAATCTTTTTGATACTTTGATTTTTCGTCAAAAACTTCAAATGAAAACACATGTATACCATTTTGAATCCATTTCTAATATCGTTCACACCATTGCTTGAGTAAAATTATTTCTAGGAATAATTTTGATAACTTGAATGATAGCTAAAAATATCAATTTTTTCATTGAAATTAATATATGATGAAAAATAAACTTAGACAATTTATTTTGAGCTCAAACTTGACACACGCATCTTAAATGATCATTCGGTGATGTCTGGAAAGTTTGAAGCAAAATTAACAACTTTTGAAAAAGTACCTAAAATTTATGAAAATGCCCATGGACTTTCAAGAATTTTATGAATTTATAAAAAATTGATTTTTGACTGATTCTTGAACCAGTAGATTCCTTGAAAAATCTAGTTTATCTAGTTAAAGTTTCAAAAAATTTCGTTAAGAATATGATTTTATAAAGATTAAAAAGTTTGATTTTTATAAACACTTGAAGTGTACTATGACCTATATCAACAAAGTGACTTAGAAACCTCTTTTAAACCCAAACTTGATTGACATACTTATATTCACTCATGTTAGAAGTCTATATGCCTAAGTTAGAGAAAACATGAGTAGATAATAAAATTTGATACTTAGACATTTTCATATTTTCATGCCTATTTTGAATGAAACCGTGCTAAGTTCATATTTTGATCAAATGACATTCTTTTCACTTCAAACTTGACATACATGTTTTACATGATCATATCTTTGTATTTTGAAGTTTGAATAAAATCTGGAAACGTTTGGAAAAGTCTCATTTGTTTACGAAAATGCCACTAAAGTATCACTCTTCTCAAGTTGCTCATTTTTTCGATATTTTAAATTTTCATTAGATTTTCAAATGAGACTTGAAGTATGATATTTTAAATTCACTTATGGTATCGTTCTACTCATTTGGTGAGAAAAATAATTTCTAAAATGATTTTTTGACTATTTGACCGATACTTGAAAATATTGATATTTAAGTTACTACATGATTCTTGTATGACTTAGTCTCTTATTCGATGTTTGGCTTTCATCCATTGAGTTGAGACTTTCGCGGTTTTGAAAAATCTTTTAGAGTTTCAGCTTTGACTTTTGATTGACTTTTTTGCCTTTTTTGAGTGATGTCTAAAGGGGGAAAAATATAGGTAAAAATGAAGAAAATATAGGAAAACCATGCATATAGATAGAGGGAGTTTATTTTCATAGATATGCATGTTGATAGGGGGAGAAATCCCATGATTGATATCCTTTGCGCTTTAATGGTTATATTTTCTTAAGGATGTTTGTCATCATAAAAAAGGGTAAGATTGTTAGCCTAAGATTTTCAACCTTGGTCTTAATCTTGATTTTGATGATAACAAACATGGAACTAATGATTTCATGGAGAGTAATTTTCAGGTTCCATATTGGTTAGCGCTCGATGACCCCGATCGGAAAAATCGAAGAAATCAGCAAGGACGCTCGTCGACGCTCGGGATTCTTCGGGAAGTTAGAATTTAGTTTTAGGATGTCTAGCATGTGTTGTAATCCTCTTTCATGATGCAAAGAATCCAAAAGCGAAACCCAAACCCCAAAACATGAAAACCCGAAATCTGCCCTGAAATTCACTAAACCTAGTGAGCTCCTTGGAGAGCTATATGACCTAGACATTTTCTTGACACAAAAAATGTCGGTAATTGTTCCTTGAGTAAAAACTAGATAACGAGATATTTTAAAGGATTTTTTGGAAGTCTTTAGCCTACCCATATTTGAACCGGAAGATTATAAAATTTCCATTTTTGGGAAATTTGTACTAGACCCAAAAGTTAGATTTTGATTCTTAAGGATTTTGATTTTTTAGATAATGTTATTGAATCCAAATGGGGGGTAATCATTATATAACATTTATGTTTTACAGTTTTTAACAATCGACCGAAGTATGCCAAAAAGTGGTAGTATGCGAGAAATGGTAATCCTTATATAATATTTATGAATTCAATTGTTATTGTTATTGAATCTGAATACTGCCAAAAACTAGTAGTAGGCAAGTCAGTCGATCGAATGGTCGACCAAAGTATGCCAGAAAGCGGTAGTATGCCTTCGGTCGCTCGGTCGATCGACCGACGATCGACCGGACCTACGACCGGACGACGGAAACGGCTAGTTTCCTAGCCGTTGAGTCGACTGTTGTTGGCGAAATGACAACACTAGAGGGGGGGGGAATAGTGTGTTTACTAATTCGATTAGCCTATATTTAATTTTAAACGATTACTTGGATCGATTAGCCGATTTGCAATTCGATGATTAGATGCGGAAGCTTACAAATGATTAAGCAATTAAAGTACAACAAAATGAAAGCAATGCAAACACGCAATTTATAGTGGTTCGGCCCCAATGCCTACTCCACTACCTAAGCACCCCGCTTAGGATTTCCAAACTAGGTTTTACTAGATTAATTAGAGTTTCCCATACATCGAGGACTTTGCACCGGAAAGTCTCCGCTGTCCAACCGAAGGCACTTCCACACCCGGAAGTATCTCGCCTTCCTACTGAGAGCACTTTCCCACCTCAACCTAAGGGACAACTAGAACTAATCCTAGTAAGCTCTAAGTTTACATAAGTGGCTTTACTCCTTCTACACCAAGGATACCACTTCACACGACAAGACCTAACAACTAGGTTTTCACAAACCCAAATCAAAGAAAATAGATACAATTAATAGTTAAAAATTACACTCAAAAGAGCCAAGAATGAAACCAATAGAAGAAGATCTTTTGCAATCCTTCAATCCTTCAACTCATCAGATAAATTTGTTGCAGTAGAGTTGAGGGAAGCAGAACTTGTGCGCTTGTAGAGGAACTCGCCAGAAATCAGTGTGCACTCCAAATAATCTCTTTGAAGGCTTTAATCTCCTTTTAAATGCTCAATAAAAATCTGTAGGAGTGAAGGAAGAAGATTAAAAGGTTTATATGATGGTGTATTTATAACCTGCTGAAGAAACAACTGTTCAACGGATAGAAAACTATCCATTATAGACCGCCAAGACTACTGCCCAAAACCAGCCACTATCAGTCGACCGAAGTGCCCACTGCCATTTTTCGGCAGTGTTCAGTCGATCGACCGGTCGACCAAAATGGCTGGGCCATTCTTTCTTACCCTATTCGGTCGACCGCCTGGTCGACCGAACATAGGCTGAAATTGCAGTTTTAGCCTATTTCTTCCGCGCTTAGTTTCCGGGTTCCGGCTTTCAACGAGCATCATCTTGGAGAGCTTTTGACTTGATCTTTGGACTCATCCAAGTGACTTTGGTGCACTTGTCGATCTTCGATAAACTTTCACGATGAACCCGAGCACGACGATCAATGTTCTTCTGATTTCCGATTTCTCTGATTTTTCCGATCGAGGACATCGAACACTAATTGATATGAAACCTGAAACATATTCTCAATGAAATCATTAGTCCCATATTTGTTATCATCAAAACCGAGATTAAGGCTAAGGTTGAAAACCTAAAGCCGACAATCTCCCCCTTTTTGATGATGACAAACATCCATAAGAAAATATAATCATTAAAGCATAGAGGATATCAACTAAGGAATTTCTCCCCCTATCTATATGCATGAATTTCCTATATTTTCCTCCCCTTTACCTATACTTATCTCCCAATTTTAACTATATATTTCTCCCCCTTTATACCTAAACTCTTCTCTCCCCCTTTTGACATCAATCAAAAAGAGCAAGAAGGGTCTATCTATTCAAAGGGATGAAAGACAAGTATTTTTTCATGAAGTTGAGTCTCTAAAGATTTTTCATGAAACAAGAAAAACTCAACCAAGGGATGGAAAACAAATGATTAGTATGAAACAAAATCATACATGATATGTTTAAAGCTAAATTTTTTGAATTCAAGATAAGTCATGTATGTTCTCAAAATGAATATTGTTTCTTTTTCATGACATTTTTAAATTTCATTCAAACTTTCAAAATACAAAGATATAGTCATTTAACTCATGTATTAAGTTTGAAGTGAAACTAATGTCATTTGATCTAAATATGAACTTAGCACATTTTCATTTGAAATAAGCATGAAAACATGAAGGTGTTAAGTCTCAAGTTTTGCTATCTACTCATATTTTCTCAAACTTAGGCATCAAGACATTAAACATGAGATAATGTAAGTCTATGAATCAAGTTTGGGCTTAAGATAAAATTTTTAATTCACTTTGTTGACTTAGGTCAACCTATACTTAAAGTTTTCAAAGAATCAAACTTTTAAATTTTTACGAAATCATATTTTTGATAAAAAAACTTTGGTACCAATTTTTTTTTTTGGGTGAAAATTTTTGATACCAAATATTGAGTGGTCATTTGAAATGAATAAACAAAGTTTGAACTCAAAAGAATTTTCAAAGTCCATTTTTCATCCTATATTGATTTTAATCAAAAGCTTATTTTTAAGATAACGCTCAAAATATCAAAATCATTTTTAAAAATGATTTTGCTCAAGAAATAATGAGAACAATATTAGAGATGAAATCAAAATAGCATGCACAAAGTTTCATTTGAAGTTTTTGAAGAAAATTCAAAGTATCGAAAAGATTGATATATCAAATAAGTGATACTTTGTGTTTTTGAAATTCAACTTCAAAATTCCATTTTAAATTAGATTCTTGATGAAACTTTTTGAAATTTTTACTGATAAGACTAAATTTTTCAGTGAATGTGTAGTTTTAAGAATCATCTAAAAATGATTTTTTTATATTTTCCTAGAAATAACTGAAATTGGTGATACCAATTGTTGAACAAATGGAAATCCTTGTAATTTTCAGTTATTCGTTAAAACTTGTTCAATTTTTATTCAAACTTTTATGACACCATAATGTGATCATGTAAAGAGTATATGTCAAGTTTGAGATGAAAATTATATTCTTAAGTCAAGATATCAACCTAGCATGGTTTCATTCAAAACTAAGCTAGTTATCATGAAACTTGCTAAGTTTCAATCTTAACATTTACTCATGATTTTTCATACTTAAACCTATGGATACTTAACATGAGTAAATCTAAACATGTTTCTCAAATATGGATCATAAATGAGACATTTGAGTCAACTTGTTGACTTGGGTCAACTAGGTTCAAAAGAGGTAATTATGAATTAACCTCTATTGGCATTTTATCCATATCCATATGAATTTTTCATTTTAAATGCATGAAAATATGTCATACCTATTCCTAAACATGTTTATGAAGTTTGAACTTAAAGTCAAGTGTCCAAGTCAATTTGTTGACTTGGGTCAAACCTTTTAATCTTAAGTCCACTAATGTGATCTAGTTATCACATTTTCATCTACACATGAAATTTCAAGATTGAACACCTAGAATCATATCATGTGTGTCTAAACATGTTTGTTTGATGTTTACTCAAAATGAGGTCTCTACTATGAGTTTTAACCTAGAGCAAGTTTCATTCAATCAAGATATCATGAAATTAAGCTAAGTTAACAAAAAAGTTCTTACTCATAAAGATTCAAATATTTATCATGCATAATCAATCATGAGGATAGAGAAATCATTTAAGCATGAGTATTCAATTATTTTACAAAGATTTTTGCAAAATTAAATTCATATCTTATTTCTTGAAAATTTGCCCAACTTCTCATTTTCTTTTAGATAGCATAGTCTTTCAAATTTATAACTTGCAAGTAGATTTCATTAGTATCATAATGAAATAATATGACTACTAGCAAGCTAACATACTACATAGCAAGATTCAATGCAATGTTTCATTTTAAAACCTTAACCTATGATTTAGGATTTTAACATGTAATCCTAATCATGAGTATAGAGACATACTTTAATCTTAAGCATTGAGGTATAACACTAAGATTTTGGATTTACCAAGGTTATACCCTATTCATGATGATTTGGCCAAACTAATCTTTTTCTTCCTAATTAGCCTTCCTAAAATATTTATAACTTGCAAGTAAGCTACACTAATATTTTTAGAGAAAATATAGCTACTTAGCAAGCTAACTCAACCAAAAAGCAAAGAGACACATCAAGTATCATTATCAAATTTTACTTTGCTAAATGGTTTCAAATTTGTTTCAAAATGAAATCGAGTGAAATCAAAACGAATTTTAAGAGATCACAAAGATAATAAATGAAAAATATGATCTTCAACCCTTCCTATTGGTTGAAAACCGAAAGGCCACAATGTGCATACAATTTAGAACCACAAGGTCGCTTAGGCCCATTACAGGCCATCTGGGTCTCCGAAGAGACCGGGAAATCAAAATCAAAAACATTTTCAAAAGTACTCTTTTGCAAGAGCGGGGAAAACAACAAAATCTTAAACATGGTATCATAATCTTCAACTAAGATTAAGCAATGCAAGTTAGAAGATGATACCGGAATAGTTTTGATGCCAACTTTACCTAAGGCATCAAGGTAGCTTGAAGTTGCAACCAAAGAGAGATTCATCATTCAAGTCCATGGTCAACTCCAATACACCACTTCTCATTCATCCTTGTATGGTAGCTCCCCCTACAAAAGAAGATGAAATCTTTAGTACCCAAATAGCTTTGGGTCCTTGGGGGTGATTTAGCCTAGGAATCCAAAGTGTCTTAACTACACTTGGATTTTTCTTAAATGCACAATCAAAAAATAGCATGGTCAAAAATACCACAACAAAAACAATGTTCATTGAATTTCTTTTTATTTATGCTATGGACATTAGATCTATCATTTGAATGCTTGACACTTCAAATGAAACATTCTTATTTTGAACATGAGGTTTAAATGTGGAATGTCTAACATAAGAATGATTATGAACATTGGCATTCTTTACCTAGGTATTTTTTATTCTAGTGTTCTTAGTAGATGAAGTATTTTTGAATTCATTTATTTTCTTATTCAATAAGATAATCTCACTTTTCAAATCATTCATTGATCTTTGAATAGCATGCAATTTTCATTCTTTAAGTTTTCATTTTTATGTTTCAACTCATTAACTTCTAGAGTTAATGTATCATGGCACAGATCAATCATGCTAGTTTTTAATTTTTTATTTTCACTCTTCAACTCATGCACATGATTGACAAGCTTCAAGTTTTCTTTCTTGATTTTTCTATTTTCCTTATTTGATTTCATGAGTATGGCATACATCTTCTTATATTCTTCTAATAGCTCACCATAAGACATTCCTAAAGAATTAGAGCTATATATTATCATCACTATCACTATCAAGAGTTTTAACATGACTAGAAGTGAAAGATTGTACCTCATTGTTATCATTCATGAGGCATTCTTTTGAGATGGCTTCATAGTCATGAAAAGATGATGCTTCATTTGAGTATGATGATGTGGAAGCATTTGACCTCCTCTTTGCCTCGTTTTTCATACTAGGGCAATTCTTCTTCACGTGCCCTTTCTCATTGCATAGGTGACATATCACCTTTCTCTTCCGACTTTTAGTGCTCCTATGACTAGAGGCACTATGGGCTTCAAAAACCATATTAGTATTGGGTGGATGAAAATTGTCATCACTCCCCTCATGATAAGTAGTTATCTCTTCGGTTTTTGCAAAATCATATAGCATATTTAATGTTGCCCAAATGTCGAATGCGAAAGTACAATGCATGACCTTTTCAAGTATATCATTTGAAAATGTGCAATATAGAAGGTGTGTTGTTTTACCATTTAATTCAAATAATTTAATTTGTTCTTGGGTCCATGCATTCATGTTTTCCTTAGGTTCAATATATTTTGTCTTTACCATGTCAAATATACCAAAACCTTGAGTCTTTAGAAATGTGTACATCCTAGATTTCCATAGACTAAAGTTAGAGGCATCGAACCTAGGAGGTGTAGACTCTACCGACTCTAGAATCATTTCGAGATTGAGACAAGGTGTAGAAGAGATGATGAAATCTCAAGCTACGAACCCGCTCTGATACCAATTGTTGGCGAAATGACGACACTAGAGGGGGGGTGAATAGTGTGTTTACTAATTCGATTAGCCTATATTTAATTTTAAATGATTACTTGGATCAATTAGGCGATGTGCAATTTGATGATTAGATGCGGAAGCTTACAAATGATTAAGCAATTAAAGTACAACAAAATGAAAGCAATGCAAACACGCAATTTATAGTGGTTCGGCCCCAATGCCTATTCCACTACCTAAGCACCCCGCTTAGGATTTCCAAACTAGGTTTTACTAGATTAATTAGAGTTTCCCATACAACGATGACTTTGCACCGGAAAGTCTCCACTGTCCAACCGAAGGCACTTCCACACCCGGAAGTATCTCGCCTTCCTACCGAGAGCACTTTCCCACCTCAACCTAAGGGACAACAAGAACTAATCCGAGTAAGCTATAACTTTACACAAGTGGCTTTACTCCTTCTACACCAAGGATACCACTTCACACGACAAGACCTAACAGCTAGGTCTTCACAAACCCAAATCAAAGAAAATAGATACAATTAACAGTTAAAAATTACACTCAAAAGAGCTAAGAATGAAACCAATAGAAGAAGCTCTTTTGCAATCCTTCAATCCTTCAACTCGTCAGATAAATTCGTTGTAGCAGAGTTGAGGGAAGCAGAGCTTGTGCGCTTGTAGAGGAACTCGACAGAAATCAGCGCGCGCTCCAAACAATCTCTTTGAAGGCTTTAATCTCCTTTTAAATGCTCAATAAAAATCTGTAGGAGTGAAGGAAGAAGATTAAAAGGTTTATATGAGGGTGTATTTATACCCTGCTGAAGAAACGACTGTTCAACGGATAGAAAACTATCAGTTACAGGCCATCGGTCGAATGGTCGGTCGACCGGTCTTTCGACCGCTTCTCTTCTATCTGTGGTCGGTTGACCACCCAGACATGACTATTCATCCCAACCTTCGGTCAACCCATCGGTCGACTGACGGGATCTCGCTTCTTCAGCTTTCAGTAGGTCGGTCGACCGACCGATCGACCGCCAAGCCTACTGCCCAAAACCAGCCACTGTCGGTCGACCGACTGGTCGACCGAAGTGCTCACTACCATTTTTCAGTAGTGTTCGGTCGACCGATCGATCGATCAAAATGGCTGAGCCTTTCTTTCTTACCCTATTCGGTCGACCGCCTGGTCGACTGAACATAGGCTGAAATTGCATTTTCGGCCTATTTCTTCCGCGCTTGGTTCCAGGTTCTGGCTTTCAACGAGCATCATCTTGGAGAGCTTTTGACTTGATCTTTAGACTCATCCAAGCAATTTTGGTGCACTCGTCAATCTTCGATAAACTTTCGCAAAGAACCCGAGTGCGACGATCAATGTCCTTCCGATTTCTGATTTCTTCAATTTTTCCGATCGAGGACATCAAACGCTAATTGATATGGAACCTAAAACATATTCTCAATGAAATCATTAGTCCCATGTTTGTTATCATCAAAACCATCAAAACCGAGATTAAGGCTAAGGTTAAAAACGTAAAGCCAATAGTTGTTTCATGCCAACTCTTCGTGGCTTATAAATACCAAGCCATGAGAGTCCTTCCTCTATGATCTATGAATCTATTGAGCCATTCTTGATCATTCTCAAAGCTTTTCTTGAGCCATCCCTTTGATAACCCTAGTTTCCATGATATATCCTTGATCTTGCCTTCAAGCTTTGAACGATTCATCATTGAGGCATCAAGAGGAACTAGGACTCGTGTTTGGAGCTAAGTATTTGTTGTGTTATTTATTTTCTCCATTATTTATGTATTTTTGTAATTTATTTCATTGTATTTGAGCTTGTAAAGACCTAGGTTGTTAGGTCTTGAAATTGGTTGATAGCCTTGGTGTTTGAGGTTTAAATCCACCGGTGTAAACGTAGTTTACTAGGATTAGTTGAGTTGTCCTTAGGTTGAGGTAGGAGAGTGCTCTCGGTACGAAGGCAGGATACTTCCGGGTGTGGAAGTGCCTTCGGTTTGAGAGCGGAGACTTTCTGGTGTAAAGTCCTCATTGTAAGGAAACTAATTAATCTAGTAAAACTAGTTTGGAAATCCTAAGCGGGGTGCTTAGGTAGTGGAGTATGCATTGGGGCCGAACCACTATAAATAATTGTGTTTGCATTGATTCTACTTGTGTTACTTCATTATCGTATTTACTTTGCTTCTACTTTTTACTCAACTTGTAAATTGCCTAAGTAACCAAAGAAATGATTAAAATCAGATTTAAGCAAAAAGATTAGTAAACACACTATTCACCCCACCCCCCACCCCCCCGCCACCCCCTCTAGTGTGGTCATTTCACCAATAGAAGATAGGGCAGCTTATCTGAAGCTACAAGAAGAATGGAAAGAAGATAACACCACTGTTGAATTCATAATGCTAGCATCCATGTCAAATGAATTGCAGAAGCAGCATGAACATTTGGATACCGAAGCTATCTTGCTCCACCTCAAGGTGTTGTATGGTGAGCAAATCAGGACTTCTAGATACGAGTTGTCTAAACAACTCATCCATGCCAAAATGGAGGAAGGCATTCCAGTTGAGACCCATGTCCTAAAACTAATCAATTTGATTGAGGAGTTAGAGAGGCTGGACTTCGCCATGGATGGGGAACTGAGTCAGGACTAAGTACTCCAATCCCTCCCGAATTCGTTTTCAAAGTTTATTGTAAACTTCTACACGAACAAGCAGGACTCCTTAATATGCTGAAGACTGCTGAGTCCCACCTTGTGAAGGAAAATGATAGAGTCTTGTTAGTGGGAGATGCCTCTGAGGCAAATAAATGTTATGTTAAGAACAAAGTGAAAAACAAAGTTGTGAAACCTAAGAGAAATATCAAGAAGAAAGGAAAGGTTGTCCTTAAAGGCACCTGCTACCCTGTGGTAAAAATGGCCACTGAAAGCGTAATTGCAAGGAGTATTTTGCAGAGATAAAGCAGAAGAGGGCTTTTGAAGCCGCTTCTTCAGTTGTGTACATTATTGAAATTAGTTTATCATTAACTCTACTTCATGGGTATTTGATACCGGTTGAAGTTCTCAAATCTACAAGGTATTGCAGGAGCTGAGAAGATTGGACAAAAGACAACTACGACCTCTGAGTAGGCTATAGCGCAAGAGTTGTAGCTTTAGCCGTAGGAACCTATTATTTAAGTTTGCCACCTGGCAAGACCGTTAAAATTGTTATGTCATTCCAATGTTAATTAAGAAAATCATTTCTGTTCCTTTGTTATTTGGACAAGGTTATGAAATATTTTTGAAAGGCAATAGTTACCGCATATATCATTCTGATGAGTTGTATGCTACTGGACGCATTTCAAATGATCTAATAGTTTTCATATGTTAATGATAAATCGAATGAACGCACACAGAGATAAAATGTATCTCACCTACTTTTGGCTTTTAAGACTTTGGGTAGTTTTGACCCATACGATTATGAATTGTTGTTAACTTGAGAATTTTGTCTCAAGGATAAAAAGACCGACTCTCTATTTACTAGCCTTGGTGAAGGATCACTAAGTTGTTGGAGTTGGGCCTGTTGGCTTAAGGGTTCCCCTTTAAGCTTCGACCTTCATTTTGATGATAACAAACAAGTATTTAATCTATGTGTGAAGTTTTGAGTTCAGGTTGAGGTTGCGATAAGCATGCGAACTTCGTTCGGAAAAATGAAGGAAAAAGATCGTCAAGAAACGAAAGAAAAGATTGTCAAATAAAAGGCTCGAGTATAGATTGAGTAGATATCTTGTAATATACCCCTAGGATCTCATCCCAAGCCTAATTGTAAAGTTATCCAAGTTAAGACTTGGTAACTAAACCTATGAAAAAGCATGTAACAAAGATAAAGAAAAAATCAGCCTCAGCCTGAGTTCGGTCGACTGGTCGGTCGACCAAACAAGGCAAAAAATTGGCAGTAGCCAATTTGGTTGACCGAAGATGAGTAAAAAATGGCAGAAGGCTACTTCGGTCGACCGACCAAAGCCAAAATCGAGCAGTGCCTGCTTCGATCGACTGATCGATCGATCGAATTATGGATAAAAGAATCGTGACTCATTCAGTCGACCCGTCGGTCAACTAGACAGAGCGATTAAAGCACGGAAAGACCAACGGTCGCTGGGCGATCGATCTGTCTGTCGACCGACGATCGACCGGCAAGCGATCGAACGGCGAAAATGACTAGTTTTCTAGCCGTTCGATTGAGGGGTTATAAATACCCCTCACCTAACTCCTTTAATTATTCTTAGAGACTTAATTGAGCATTTAAAGGAGAGATTTGAGCCTTCTTAAGATTGATTGTTGCGCTTTGTTCTTCCGTCAACATTGTTCTCAAGCACCCAGTTATTCTTCAACTCGGTTTCGATTCAAGCTCAACAACTTGGCGAGTTGGAGGCCTGAAGGCTTGGAAAAGAGCACTGATTCTTGGTTTCATTTTTTAGCTCTTTTCATTGTATTCTAAGAGTTGTTCAAACTTGTTTTCATTTATAATAGCTTGCTAGGTGTGCTAGAGTAAACACTTAGGGGTAGACTTTGTAGAATTGTGTTTTGCCTAGGTGAATAGGCTTGAGGAATTCTCAAAGAGGTGAGAATCGTGTCCTCAGTTGTATTCAAAGGGAAACACAAGTTCTATAAAGTAGTTGGTTAGAAATCCTTGGTGTTGAGCCAAGGTAGTGGTGGAGTAGGCGGTTGGCCAAACCACTATATTTCCTTGCGTTAGCATTGTCTTGATTGTTTGCTTATTGTTGTGTTTGATATTCGATAACAAACATTATTGAGTTGCATTTGAATTTGGTAGAAGTTAAAATTGAGCAAAAGAACATTGACTAAATAGAAAAAAGAATACACACTATTCAACCCCCCTCTTCTAGTGTGGATCTTCACTCAACAATTGGTATCAGAGCAAGGTCGTAGGCTTAAATTTAACCATCTTTCCTACAAATTAAAATGACTAGTGAAATCCAACTAGCTTAAAGATCCTCTACTCATACTCCACCATTGTTCGATGGTAATAACTATGCCTACTGGAAGATTCGTATGAATGACTTCCTACAATCACTAGGCATAGATGTATGGAGAATGATACAAGTAGAGTATAAGCAACCAACTAAGGATATGGATGAGTGGGACCAAGAAGAGATTAAACTCTTTAATGCGAATGCAAATGCCGTCAATGCTTTGTATTGTGGCCTATCAATTAATGAGTTCAATAGGATTTCCATTTGTAAGTCCGTATATGAACTTTGGAAAGTCCTAGAGACTATACATGAAGGGACTTCACAAGTTAAGGAATCTAAAATAAATCTACTCATGCATGATTATGAAATGTTTAAAATATTATCGCATGAATCCATTGATGCCATCTATGCTAGATTTTAAAATATTACAAACGGATTAGCTAACCTTGGCAGAGAGATAAGGGAAGAGGACAAGGTAAGGAAGCTCAGTCGTTCCCTTCCAAAAGCTTGGGAGCCGAAGGTCATAGCAATCATGGAAGTGAATGACATGAGCACCTTGAAGATCACCGAGCTCATTGGGTATGTCATGACACATGAGACCGACATGAAGCAATACAAGGAGGAAGATGCCCCAAAAGGCAAGACCATTGCCTTAAAAGCATCACACCGAGTAGAAGAATCTTTATCATCCGAGGAAGAGATGTATGACTTTGAGGAAATGGCGATGTTGGCAAGGAGGTTTATGAGCTTCATGAGAGGAGGCATGAGAAAGGGAAGAGGAGGCTACACGTGCTACCATTGCAACAAGACCGGGCATCTAAGGAAGGATTGCCCACTTCTCAAGATGGCTTCCACCTCCAACCCTCACAAAAAGGATAAATACAAGAAGAAGATGAAGGCAGTGATGGCTTCGTGGGATGAAAGCGAGGTTTCATCGAGTGAAGAAGACTCAAAGAGTGAAAAGACAAATCTTTGCTTGATGGCAAATGACCATCAGTGACGTTTATATTTGGTGAGCCTTCTTTTACTCAAGAAGAGTTAGAAAATAAATTTGATCTAATGCATGATGAATTTAATGCTATTAGGAGAAAATTTAAAGAGGTTAAAAAGGACAATAAATCTTTAGAGCTTGAAAATGATAGTTTATTACTTTCATGCAATGCTTTAAGGAAAGAAATAGATACCCATAAGGAAGAGAAACATGCCCTAGATAAGGCTAAGAAGGACTTAGAAAATGACAACAAAAAATTGGAAGATGAAAACAAGTATTTAAGTGATCAAGTAGAGCACAAGAATGATAGCATGCTAACATTAAAAAAGGAACTTTGCATGCTAAATAAAAAGTTGACAACCCTACAAAAAGCCATGCCTAAGGTTGTCCATGCAAAAAAATCATCACACTTCCATGCTCACACACACAATAGAAGGAAATTTAATGGAAGTTGTTTTTCATGTGGTATATTTGGACATATGGCTAAAGATTGTGCATTGAGGAGGAACCCACATGCTAGATTTACTTGGGTTCCTAAAATGACTAACACTCAAGGACTCAAAAAATTTTGGATACCTAAAATAGTCTCTTCTCCTTTTGTAGATGGAGAAGCATCCTCAAGCAAGTATAAGCACTTGGATATTGGATAGTGGTTGCTCAAAACACATGACGGGTGATATCAACTTATTTGCAACCCTATCAAGCAAACATGGTGGACATGTAACATTTGGAGACAATGCCAAAGGTAAAATTGTTGGCATTGGTGATATAGGTATACTTCCTTACCCATGCATTAAGAATGTTTTACTAGTTGATGGGTTGAAACATAACTTGATTAGCATATCACAATTGTGTGACAATGGATATATAATTATTTTTGAAGCATCTAAATGTATCGTTAGGAGTGCACCATCTAATGACATCATGTTTATTGGAAATAGGCAAGAAAACTTTTACACATTAGATTTAAATGTCTTGCTTAATCCCCATGTTAGATGCTTAGTTGCCGTGGAAAATGATTCTTGGTTGTGGCATAGAAGGCTAGGACATGCTAGCATGAGCCTCATCCAAGAAATATCTAAGAAAGAATTAGTTAAAGGGTTATCCAAGATAAAATTTAAAAAAGACAAACTTTGTGATGCATGTCAACTAGGTAAGCAAGTTAAATCTTCATTTCATAGCATTAATCAAGTTAGTACATCTAGAACTCTAGAGCTTGTGTACATGAATCTTTTTGGTCCATGTGATGTAGCTAGTCTAGGTGGAAAACTATATTGCTATCTACTAGTTGATGATTTTTCTAGATTTACATGAGTTTTCTTTTTAGCTAAGAAAAATGAATCTTTTGAGGTTTTCAAAAAATTTACTAAGAAAGTTACAAATGAGAAATGAGTTTCAATTTAAAAAATTAGAAGTGATAATATAGGAGAGTTTAAAAATAAAAAAATTTCTGAATTTTGTGATGATTTAGGTATTGAACATACCTTTTCTTCCCCTAGGACCCCTCAACAAAATGGGGTGGTTGAGAGGAAGAATAGAACCATACAAGAGATGGCTAGGACCATGCTTTGCGAAAACAATTTGTCTAAGTATTTTTGGGTCGAAGCCATAAATACATCTTGTTATGTGCTTAATCGCGTCTTATTGAGACTTAAAATTAAGAAAACACCTTTTGAGCTTTGGAATGGTAAAATCCCAAATGTGAGATATTTTCATATTTTTGGATGCAAATGTTTCATCTTAAACACGAAGGAGCATTTAAGAAAATTTGATTCTAAAGCCGATGAAGGGATTTTCCTAGGTTACTCCATTAATTCTAAGGCATATAGAGTATACAATCATAGAACTATGATTGTTGAAGAATCTATGCATGTCACGTTTAATAAAACTAATGATTTTTCTAGAAATGTGAAGATTGTAAATGTAGGTGAGGAACTTGAGGACCTCACACTTCATGACAAAGAGGTGGAGGATGAAGATAATGAGGAAACACAACATGAAGAACCATCATCCACAACTCTACCTCAAGTTGAAGATGAGGAGGAAGAAGCTCTACCACCTCTCCCCAAGTATATCGGTTGACAAGGGATAATCCAATGGATCAAGTCATTGGAGAACCATCAATGGGAGTGGTAATGTGCTCTAAACTCAAAGATATTTATCAATATGTAGCATTTATATCTCAAGTAGAGCCTAAGAACATTAAGGAAGCAATAGAAGATGAGTTTTGGGTAATAGCTATGCAAGAAAAACTCAACCAATTTGCTAGAAATGATGTATGAGACTTAGTACCTAGACCTAGTGAACAAACCATAATTGGGACTAAATGGGTATTTAGGAATAAGTTAGATGAAGGAGGAGTAGTCATTAGAAACAAAGCTAGGTTAGTGGCATAAGGGTACAATCAACAAGAAGGGATAGATTATAATGAAACTTATGCTCCTGTAGCTAGATTAGAAGCAATTTGAATGCTTTTGGCATATGCTAGTTTTAAAGGTTTTAAACTTTTCCAAATGGATATTAAAAGTGTATTTTTAAAAAGTTTCATCAATGAAGAAGTATATGTTGAACAACTCCCCGGATTTGAAAGTTTTGAGTTTCCAAACCATACTTTCAAACTTAAAAAGGCATTATATGGTTTAAAACAAGCCCCTAGGCTTGGTATGAATGGCTTTCAAACTTTTTAATTGAACAAGGCTTTAACGTTGGAAAAGACGATGTTTCACTTTTTATTAAGGATCATGAACATGATATTGTATTAGTTCAAATTTATGTTGATGACCTAATTTTTGGTGCTACTAATGAAAATCTTTGTAAGTGGTTTGCTAAGTGTATGAAAGATGAATTTGAGATGAGCATGATGGGAGAGCTATCCTTCATTCTTGGTCTCCAAATCAAGCAAACCAATAAAGGAATCTTCATCAATCAAGCCAAGTACACAAAGGAGTTCATCAAAAGGTTTGGGATGAATGAAGCCAAGATAGCTTCTACACCAATGAGCACATCCATCAAGCTTGACAAAGATGAAGTTGGTATCAAAGTCGACAAAAAATGATATCGAGGTATGATCGGTAGTCTTCTTTACTTAACCGCAAGTACGCTCGATATTATGTTTAGCGTTTGTGCATGTGCTAGGTTTCAATCTTGCCCTAGAATGTCTCATTTAAGTGCAGTCAAACGCATATTGAAATATTTAAATGGCACGGTTGACTTAGGACTATGGTATCCTTGCCATACATCTTTTGATTTATTCAATTTTTGGGACGCGGATTTTGCCGGGTGTAAAGTAGATAGAAAAAGCACTAGTGGGTGTAGTCAATTCTTAGGAGCGAGTCTTGTTTCTTAGTTCTCAAAGAAACAAAACTCAGTTGCACTTTCAACTACCGAAGCGGAATACATCGCTGCGGCTAGTTGTTGTGCACAAGTTCTTTGGATGAAACAAACTCTTTTAGATTATGGACTTAAGTATTCTTGCATACCTACTCATTGTGATAATACTAGTGCAATCAATTCAACAAAGAATCCTATTTTACACTCTAGGACTAAACATATTGATCTAAGGCACCATTTTCTTAGGGATAATGTGACTAAGGGAAATATATCAGTAGAATTTGTATCCACCGATAAACAACTTGCCGATATATTTACAAAACCCTTGGTTGAGGAAAGCTTTACAAACTTAATGATGAAATTAGGGATTTGTGCTTTTCCTAGTGGCTAAGATTTGTTTTTTTAAAAAAAAAATGCATTCTATTAAGTATCATCACACTTATGTATTGCTTTGTAGTGGGGCGTTGCGACTTATTGATGTTTGCCTTCTATAGGCTTACATAAATAGGAAGGACTATATATAGTGGTAGATGATACCTGGTTTTATGGCTTTCTTGGTTTTCATGATGAAACTCATTAATTGTACCTTAATTCTTACCCTTTTTGATTGATGTCAAAATGGGGAGAAAAAGTAAGGTCACATTTGTTTTTATGATGCATATAGATAGGGGGAGTTACAAGGATGATATACACATTGATAGGGGGAGCATATGTTGAGTTATATATTATGTATGCATATGTTGGGTTATATATTGTGTATGCTTTAACTCATGTGAGCCTTAACTCAAACTCACAAAGAATATGCATATGTTTTCTTCAAAATTCCTTGTTATGTTTGTCATCATCAAAAAGGGGGAGACTGTTGGCTTAAGGGTTCCCCTTTAAGCTTCGATCTTCATTTTGATGATAACAAATAAGCATTTAATCTATGTGTGAAGTTCTGAGTTCGGGTTGAGGTTGCGATAAGCATGCGAACTTCGTTCGAAAAAATGAAGGAAAAAGATCGTCAAGAAACGAAAGAAAAGATTGTCAAAGAAAAGGCTCAGGTATAGATTGAGTAGATATCCTGTAATATACCCCTAGGATCTCATCCCAAGTCTAATTGTAAAGTTATCCAAGTTAAGACTTGGTAACTAAAACTATGAAAAAGCATGTAATAAAGATAAAGAAAAAATCAGCCTCAGCCTAAGTTCGGTCGATCGGCCGGTCGACCGAACAAGGCAAAAAATTGGCAGTAGCCAATTCGGTCGACCAGTCGGTCAACCGAAGATGAGTAAAAAATGGCAGAAGGCTAATTCAATCAACCGATCGGTCGACCGACCAAGGCCAAAATCGGGCAGTCCCTGGTAATGCTTTAATCGCTCTATTCGGTCGATCAGATTGCTGATAAAAGAATCGCGACTCATTCGGTCGACCCGTCGATCGACCGAATAGAGCGATTAAAGCATAGAAAGACCAACGGTCGCTGGGTGGTCGATCGATCGATTGACCAACGATCGACCGACAAGCGATTGAATGGCGGAAATGACTAGTTTTTTGCCCGTTAAATAGTCGTTCGGTTGAGGGGTTATAAATACCCCTCACCTAACTCCTTTAATTATTCTTAGAGACTTAATTGAGCGTTTAAAGGAGAGATTTGAGCCTTCTTCAGATTGATTATTGCGCTCTGTTCTTCCGTCAACATTGTTCTCAAGCACCCAGTTATTCTTCAACTCGGCTTCGATTCAAGCTCAACAACTTGGCGAGTTGGAGGCTTGAAGGCTTGGAAAAGAGCACTGATTCTTGGTTTCATTTCTTAGCTCTTTTCATTGTATTCTAAGAGTTGTTCAAACTTGTTTTCATTTGTAATAGCTTGCTAGGTGTGCTAGAGTAAACACTTAGGGGTAGACTTTGTAGAATTGTGTTTGGCCTAGGTAAGTAGGTTTGAGGAGTTCTCAAAGAGGTGAGAATCGTGTCCTCAGTTGTATTCAAAGGGAAACACAAGTTCTATAAAATAGTTAGTTAGAAATTCTTGGTGTTGAGCCAAGGTAGTGGAGTAGGCGGTTGGCCGAACCACTATATTTCCTCCCCCCCCCCCCCCCCCCCCTCCCTTCTAGTGTGGATTTTCACTCAACAGGGCCCATATAGGTGTTTGCAGGCCAATATGATGAGGTACAAATATGTCCATCTGATGCGTCACAAACCCGATACCTTTGAATCATTCAAGGAGTATAAAATTGAAATTAAGAAACAAATTGGCAAAGGTATTATAAGCCTTCGATCGAATCGAGGCAGAGAATACTTATCCACTGGATTTCTGAGTTATCTCATAGACAATGCGATTATGTAAGTATGGATTGTTGGGTCATTGAGGACCGGGCAAGCAACAAAACTTTTTGTTTACACGCAGCGGATATATGAAAACCGATCCTCTACCCAATCGGATCCATGCGTCTCAATTAAATCAAAACTATGTCAAGAATTATACCTTTAAACTCCGTCTTCTGCTTCGCGAATCCAAGATCACAATCTTGCTCCAGATCCAAGGTGCTGCCAAGCGACGAACACCCTCTATAGTTAGCATATGGACGAACGTGATGAATTGGGCGGCTCTCGAGTGCTAGCTCAGCTCTATCGAAACACCTTCCGATCAAGACGAGCGCGAAACACCTTCCGTACTCTCTCCTCTCTCTCTCTCTCTCTCTCTCTCTCTCTCTCTCTCTCTCTCTCTCTCTCTCTCTCTCTCTCTCGGAGGTCGGCTGCAATAAAGGGAGCTCGACTTCCTTCAAAAGGAGGTCGGCCTCCTTTTACCAAGAGGTCAACGGCCTTTCAGGAGATGATCATAGACCCTATCTAAGCCATAGATTGGTATTTATAGACGCGCCAATCATATTGAACGAGTCATCATAATTGTTGATTAATTCAAAGCCATATCCAGAATCTTTAAAACGATTTTATTATCCGAATAAAAATATATCCTTAATAACAATTATCAATGATGAATTTCCGAAATTCAAGATGCCGAAAATAATGTATCCTTTAATAACGATTATCAAATATACATTACCTAAATTGTAATCAACATAATTTTAATTTAAAATTATATTTAAAATTCAAAATAATTAATTCCAATTTTGAAAACTCCTTTTTAAATTCGAAATTAATCTTCAAAATTACCAAGAGAGAATTGCGGGTTAATAGTCATGTGTATCCAATCCGATAAGTCATAACCTTGAGCCTAATTCGATTCGCCCTATGTGTGCGACCTTGTAGGTTCACTTAACGTTCGCAGTAGGTCCAAGACACATTTGTAACCCACAAGTCATAAGCGGTCTCTAGCAAGATATTATGACTACCCAAGTCAAGTGAAGGTCGGTGATCCGAGCAACCTAACTCACAGTATGATACTCTGTCCTTTTGTCATGCGATATTTGGATCAAGCATAAGGTATGGATTGCATCATCCTTATATTGCTCAATCTGGTTTCTTGATTCCTGAGTAGACTGACTTAACAAATGGCATTGATACCCTTATCAATTAATTTGAGCACGGTCATGCATTTCCTCCGTCACACTCATCAAATGGCCCAGAGATATCTCTCTCATATACGAGAGAGACAAATTCCTTCATTACTACACATATTCCTCTGCATGATTCATTCCATGTCCAATGGTAATCCTTATTATCACCCGATTAAAGGTGATGTTAGACTAGGTCGAAACACAAAATTCCTCGTGTAGGAATCCAAAGCGACATCAGGTCGGAGGATTGACATATCACTACCGTTATGAGATACTAATGATATAATCCACATAGTATTCTCACAGTGGGTCTGTCCGACACCATGTTCTCCAACATGTGTCTATGATTTGACTTTGATATCATATATCCATGACCAGTAAAACATGATCATCATCAGTCAGACTGCATACTAGTCTTCATTCATTATCGTTCCATGACAATGATCGACTATGGACTATTTAGAATAGGATTCCAACTGCCTTAGGGTTTTACTATCAAATTTCGTACTTGATGACCATTAGGCGGAATCAACCATTCAAAGAATCTATTATCATGTCAAACATGCTCACAATGAATAACAAGATGTTCCATTTATTAAAAAGGAAAGTAGCAATGACAATATTATCTCATTGGCCTAGCTAGGGTACACTACTAACAGTATTGGCCTAAGGTTTTCAACATATGTCTTAATCTTGGTTTTGATGATAACAAACATGGAGAAATATTTTCAGGTTCCAAGTCGGTTAACACACGATGTCCCCGATCGAAAAAAATAGAGAAATCAAAAAAATCGACAAGGACGCTAATTGACGCTCGTGATTCATCAGGAAGTTTGAGTCTAGATCTAGAGTGTCTAGATTATATGTATATCCTGTATTTGGTGCATAATAACTCATAAATCAAAACCCGAACCCCAAAACATGAAAACTAGGAAAATAAAAAAACTCGAACTCATAAATGGAACTAATGTTTTCATAGAGAAATATTTTCAGGTTCCAAGTCGATTAGTGTTAGTGAAATGGCCACATTAGAGGGCGGGTGAATAGTGTTTAACTAATCTTATCGCCTAATTCTGGTTTTAATCTTTTCTTAGATTACTAGGATAAGCACGATATTAATAGCAAGCAGAAGCAATAATATGAAGCAATTAACACAAAATAATATATCAATGCTAACACAATTATTTATAGTGGTTCGGCCCCAATGCCTACTCCACTATCTAAGCACCTCGCTTAGGATTTCCAAACTAAGTTTACTAGATTATATCGTTTCCCTTACAAAGAGGACTTTACAATCGAAAAGTCTTTGCTCTCAAACCGAAGGCACTTCTATTTATAAGCCATGGAGAGTTGGCATAAAACACCCAACTCAATAGCTAGGAAACTAGCCGTTTCCGCTGTCCGGTCGCACATCCGGTCGATCGTTGGACGACTAACCGAGCGACCGAAGGCATACTGCCACTTTTTGGCACACTTCGGTCGACCGTTCGGTCGATCGACTTGCCTACTGCCAGTTTTTGGCAGCATTCGGTTGACCGAAACTGGGCAGACTGCTTAGTTTGGCTCGTTTCTGGGTTTCGTCTTCACTAAGTCTACTTATATAACATTTACTAACATTAAGTCAGTAACTTTAAAATATAAATGTTATATAAGAATTACCCCCCATTTGGATTCAATAAAAATATCTAAAAAATCAAAATCTAGTTTTTGGAGTCTAGTACAAATTTCCGAAAAACAAAATTTTCTAATCTCCCGGGTCAAATATGGGTATGCTAAAGGCTTCCAAAAATTTCTATAAAATACCTCGTTATCTAGTTTTTACCCAATGAACAATTACCGGCATTTTTTGTGTCAAGAAAATGTCTAGGTTATATAGCTCCCTAGGCTTAGTGAATTCTATGGTCATTTTCTAATTTGCCGGTTTTTCATATTTTGGGATTCGGGTTTGGTTTTTGGGTTCTTATGCATCATCATAAGGATTTACAACATAAACTAGACACCCTAGATCTAAACTTTAACTTCCCAAAGAATCCCGAGCGTCGACAAGCGTCCTTGCCGATTTCTCCAATTTCTTCGATTTCTCCGATCGCGAACGTCGTGCGCTAACTTACTTGGAACCTGAAAGTATTTCTCAATGAAATATTAGTTCCATGTTTATTATCAACAAAACCGAGATTAAGACCAAGGTAGAAAACCTTAGGCCAATAGTTAGTGCACGACGTCCTCAATCGGAAAAATCGGAGAAATTACAAAAATCGCCAAGGATGCTCGTCGATGCTCGGGATTCATCGAGAAGTTTGAGTCTAGGTCTAGAGTGTCTAGATTATATATATATCCTCTATTTGATGCATAAGAACTCATAAATCGAAATCCGAACCCCAAAATATGAAAACTAGGAAAATCAGCTCAGAATCTTTATAAGTCTAGGGAGCTCCTTGAAGAGCTACATGAATTAGACTTTTTCTTGGCACCAAAAGTCCTGGTAATTGTTCCTTAGATAGAAACAAGTTAAAGACATATTTTTAAGGAATTTTTTAAAACACTTAACCTATCTATATTTGACTCGGAAGATTATAAAATTTTTGATTTTCGTAAATTTATACTAGACCCCAAAAGTTTGATTTTGATTCTTAAGGATTTTGATTTTTTAAATATTGTTATTGAATCCAAATGGGGGTAATCCTTATTTAACATTAATGTTTTAAAGTTACCCTCAATTCAATTTTTGTCGAATGGTCGGTCGATCGACCTGTGATCGACGAGCGATCAACTTGAGGTAGAAACCCATAGTGTGTATTCGATCAATATCCAGTCGAATGTTCGATCGACCCATCGACCAACTGATCTACCGGCGGGACAACGACTTGAAAAATAGCTTTTTCATTCTATTGTGCCTGAGCCCCATCTTGTGTTCTGCCTATTTAAGACACTCTATAGCCTTCCTATGAACTATTGGAACCCATTGAGCCATCTTATGATCCAGCTAAGCATTGATTGATATATTCTTGTGAAAACCCTAGCTTTGATATAAAATCTTTGATTTGAGTCTTGACTTCATTGTTCCATCATCAAATGCATCAAGAGGAAACTAGGATTCAATTTTGGAGCTAAATATTGTATTGATTGTATTTTTGCTCCGTTTATACTTGTATTTTCTTATTTATTTCATACTACTATCAAGTGTGTAAATCTAGGTTGCTAGGTTTGTTGAATTTGGTGATTGTTGGCTTAAGGGTCTCTCTTAAGCCTCGATCTTTATTTTGATGATAACAAACATGTATTTAATCCAAAGTGTGAAGTTTTGAGTTCAGGTTGAGGTTGCGATACGCATGCCAAATCCATGCAAATGGGACGACGGAAAAGATCGTCAAAAAAACGGAAGAAGAAATCATTGAAGAAGGCTCGGGATTAAGACAAGTAGAATTAATGTAATATGTCTCTAGGATAGTTTATCCCAAGCCAAAATTATAAGATTATCCAAGTTGAAACTTCGTAACCAAACCCATATAAAAGGCATGTAAAAATCCATGGAAGAAATCATCCTCAACCTGGGTTCAGTCGACTGAACAAGGCAATATAATGGTAAGCAGCATGTTCGGTCGACCGACTGGTCGATCGGATGTCGGTAAAAATGGCCAGTAGCCATTCGGTCGACCAGTCGGTCGACTGAAATTGGCAAAGGCAAAACATCTAGGCTGCATCGGTCGACCGCTTGGTCGACTGACATATGGCGAAAATGGACAAAACGCTAGTGATCGACCGAACTGGACTTAGCCAAAAAACGTGACCTGGCAGCAGCCATTCGGTCGATCGATGGGTCGATCGAATGTCGGAAGAAATGTAGCCGATCGACCCGTCGGTCGACCGACCTCTTACAGGCTGCCAGCAGTCGCACTGTTGATCGATCCATCGGTCGACCGACAGATCGACCGGCCTACGATCGAACGGCTTCAACGGTCGATTTTTTACCCATTGAACGGCCATTCGGGTGAGGGGTTATAAATACCCCTCACCAAACTTCTTTACACACTTTTTGCAAACATTCTTGAGCATTAAAGAAGTTCTCCAAGCCTTCATACGATCTTGCGTGTGTTCTCTGTTTCATCATTCGACATCAATACCAGGCGCTGTTTCTGCTTCAACTGTGCTGCACTCCTTGAGTCATCATCCAATTGCAAGTTGAAGATGAGAAGGCGGTGGAAAGAAGTTTGGTTCAATCTTTCATTCTTTAGCTCTTTCCTTGTATTTGAACTTTATTGTATCTTATTTTCAAGTTTGAAATAGCTTGTTAGGTGTGCTAGGAAACACTTAGGGTCAGCTTTGTAGAATTGTATTTTGCCTGGTGAATAGGATTGAGGTGTTCTCCGAGTGAGGGAGAAGAGTGTCCTCAAGTGTATTCAAAGGGATACATAAACTCTATGAAGTAGTGATTAGAAATCCTTGGTAAGGAGCCAAAGTAGTGGAGTAGACGGTTGGCCGAACCACTATAAAATATTCTTGTTTGCATTGTTTCTTTACTTGTTTTTATCATTGCCATTGAATTGTGATCACATTAATCATTAAAGAACAATTGCATTAAATTGAGTAAGGAGAAAATTGAAAAAAGGGACGATACTATTCAAACCCCCCCTTCTAGTGTCGGATTTCAAACAACAGTTGCCTTGGTTGCAAGGCTTAAATCCACCGATGTAAACTTAGCTTATTTGGATTAGTGATTGTTATCCCTTTAGGTTGATGTGGAAGAGTGCGAGCTCTTGGTAGGAAGGCAGAGACTTTCTGATGTGAAAGTGTCTTAAGTGTGAGAGTGGAGACTCTTCGGATAAAAGATTCTCATTGTAAGGGAAACGATAGAATATAACAAAGTTAGAAAATCCTAAGCCGGGGTGCTTAGGTAGTGGAGTAGGCATTGGGGCCGAACTACTATAAATCGAATTGTTAGCATTGCTTTCTTGGTTGTTGAATTACTTGTTAATTATGTTGCTTTTACTTACTATTGAATTGTGAATTACCTAAGTAATCAAGAAACAGTTAAAATCTGAATTAGGCTAAAGTTTTAATTAATAAACTATTCACCCATCCTCTAGTGTAGGTCATTCGACTTACAAATTATATTTGAAAAACTCATATATGTCTTTCTCTTTCTCATCTATTATTATTTATAGAGTATATTATGACATGATTTTTAAAAAAAAGAAAATCCATTAAAAATATCATTAAAGCAGAATTCAATTGAATTAAAGCTAGTATAATTAAGTGGAGATAATGTTGTTGAATGAGATTCTATTCTTTCAATTTTTTTTCAAACTACTTTTGTTATCTTTTTTTGGTATTTGAACTTTTATTTTGCACATTCTTTTGATGACTTGGCAATAAGATGTTTTCATTCTGGTGCACAATTAAAATTTTTTGCAGTACTGGACGAAGTAAGAAACTATTAGACAAATTTATTTCTTCATTATGCCAGCAAATATTATTACACGTGGAACTAATAAATGAAAATGATCATTAATTATTTCTCCAATAATTAATTATTGCCAAAACAATGAAGTAGTGGTACATAGAAATTAATTAAGCAAACTTATTCTATATATATTAATATATACCTCAATGACTGGATTAATATATACTTATTAATTAATTAATTAATAGCCACGCATGAAGAATTAATCAATTACTCTACATGATTACTTTATTTAGTTATAAATTTTAATTAATAGACTTGATTAGCTGCTAATTGAGAAAGAGCAAGCCGACGGCGGTGACGACGATGGTGGAGGGGAAGCCGAAGCGTAGATGGCTGAAAAATGAGAGATTGTAGCCGAAGGGTTGAGCTCGGCGAGCTTGTTCGCAGACGATGAGGTTGGCGGCGGAGCCCAACAAGGAGAGGTTTCCGGCGACTGTGCTCACCCATGCAAGTATCAGCCATGCTCGTGTTTCTTCTACAGCCGAGATTAGTGCGGCAGACGCTGCAATTCTTCCGCCCAGCAGCAGAACTATATTTATATATATTAATCAAAATGAATCTTGGTCCACTTGAGAAATATAATTCTCACTAACTCTCACTCTATCTATTATAATTTTTAGTTTTTATATGTTGAATTGCCCTTAAAAGTTTTCATCAATTTGTACTTTCATCCCTAAATTTTAAAAATCTTATTTTAATTCTTAAAATTTATCTTTAATTTTTCTTTGTCTTCGAAAGCTTGAAAATTTTTATTTTGATCCATCAAATTTCTCTGATTCTGATTTTAATCCATACAATTTGAAAAATATATTACTTTGGTCCACTAGATTGATTTTTTTTATTATTATAAAAAAATATTTAACTAGCTAGTTGATTCTGCTCTCGTATTAAATAAAACTCTTATGTTTTATTGCTTAATAGACTCAATGAACTCTTATTTGTGCATTAATGATAATAATATATAGTAATAATTATTGTGACTATTTTTTTTTTTTTCTGTCTCAAGCATGTGATTAAGGAATAGTAAACACTAGTAATTCAATGAATATCTTATTTTTAAAAATTGTTTTGATTGGTTGACGAAAGAATATGATATTTTTAATCGGAGTAAATAAAAATGCTTATGTTGTGTGACACATTTGTATCTATGTCAAATAAAATTTATAGTAAATAAGTATAATTTTAATTTTTATTATTTTTTCATTCAAGTCATATTTGTTTTATAAGATAAATGATTAATTTATATCCTTTATTCGTTTTAGTGCATGAATTAAAAAAATAGGATTAGAATAATATAAAACTGATTTTATATCTAATATACACTGAATTAAAAAATCTTATTTAATACTTCTTAATTTATTATCTTATCCCATTATATCATCAAGGTTGGGCATTATTTTTAATGTCTATTCAACATAGACATTGACATGTGATGTTAATAATTTTGTTTGCGTGTATTAGTCGAAAGATGAAAATATGCTTTTATGGTATATTTTACGAGCAGCTCAAGTATATTTTTATAGAAAAAATATTTAATTACTAATTTAATTTTTTTTTGAAAATCATTTTTCCCACAAAATAATTTCATTATATACCACATTTGGTGGCACTGTCCCATCAAATTTTACTACAAAATAATGCAATGGCATGCATATACATTTTTATAATTTTCCAAATTTGACATGGAATAAAACTTAAAGGGTTGAGTTTAACTAATTTTTCCATAACATGCATGATTCATCAGTAAAAATTTCAACGAATGAATTTTTTTAAACAATTGTAATTATTTTTATCGACAAATATAGTTTTTCAATTCTATGATTCTATGACTTGTAGGGCGAGCCCTACTCTCGAGGATGCCTCTTCTACTTCTCGAACCGCCACTTCAGCCCCATCTTGTGACCCCTCCTCCGTTGGCCCCTTGTTCTTTGTACCCGTTTCTCAATTTACTGGCCCTCTCGTCCCCACTCCTGATCCTTTGATCAACTCGCTCAGGAACTCTCCTTCGCCTTCTCTACCCCTCGCCCCTTTGTCCCTCTAACCACCAAATCCCACCCTCGCCCCTCTCGTCGTACAATTCTTTTATACGACGTACAATTCTTGAATTGTCCCTGATTGGACAATTTGGAAATATAGTTATTTGTACTGCACTTACGTTTTTATTTTAACTGTTAACTAATTATTCTAAATTTCAGCAATATCTCTCTTGTTCTCCGATACGCGCCCAGATGATATGCGTATTCGGAGAACTATAGGGAGATGCTGCCGAAATTTAGAATGAAGTTAGCGGTTAAAATAAGTACTTAGTGCAATATAAATAACATAAATCCCGAATGGAATAGGACAATCTCACCTAAAGACATTAACCAAAGAAATTGTCATTGATTGACATAATCATGTCGGCTGATCGAAGTTGGATGTACCGACGTCTTGATCGTGGAGCTTTAACGAATGAGTTTCGATTAGGCGTAACGTACTTCCTAAATTTCGCCTATTCGAATCGGAATTTCGTTAGCATCGGTGATCAAATCCGATGTCCGTGCCGTATTTGTTTGAATGGACGATTTTTGGATCGGGAGACTGTCACTCTGCATCTATATAGCAAAGGATTTGCACCAAGATATTTTCTATGGACTTGTCATAGGGAGTCACGTGAAGTCGGGATGTCGAGTAATCCTGTCGTTCAGACATATGGTGAATCTTCCTCTGCTGGTGCTTCTTCATCTAATCAATTTAATCCCTATAGAACTATGATACTTGATAGTCTTGGGGGTCAATTCCACCTGAATGATAATGTTGATCGGGCAGTTCTTCAGACATCAATCCCACCAGATGCTACAACGGTTGATATCACAGAAGTACAAACTGCGGTAGAGATTGAATTACCGAATAAAGAAGCTGCAGAATTTTACGAGATGTTAAAAGCTGCGGATGAACCTTTGTATGAGAATTGTCCTAAATACACTAGGTTTTCAGCAATGACACAGCTCTTAAACATCAAGACCGATTGTAATATCAGCGGGGTTGCGTATGATCGGATTGCTGGATTGATTAATGGAATGCTGCCTACTGATAACAAGTTTGAGCCAACTTTTTATAAGACTAAAAAGCTAATGAGAAAATTGGGGCTTGGGTACGAAAAAATACACGCGTGCCAAAATAACTGTATTTTATATTATAAAGAAAATGTGCAGTTGGATAAATGCCCTGTATGTCAACATCCTCGTTACAAGGAGAAGAAATCGGTCCGACAGAAAAATATCCCGTTTAAGGTGCTTCGGTATTTTCCACTAACACCGAGGCTTCAAAGATTATTCATGTCGAAAAAGACATCCCCCTACATGAGTTGGCATGCAAGAAGTCGTGATGATACAGTAATGACTCATCCATCCGACAGTGAAGCATGGAAACATTTGGATACATATTATCCTTCATTTGCTAGGGATACTAGAAATATAAGATTGGGATTGTGCACAGATGGTTTTAATCCGTTTGGACATTCTGCAACTCCTTATTCAGTTTGGCCAGTGCTGCTGACAGTTTATAATTTGCCACCGTCAATGTGTATGAAAGATGAATTTATTTATCTTTCGATGATTATTCCGAGTCCTAAGGGTCTGCGAAATAAAATTGACATATTTCTCAGACCCTTGATAGATGAATTGAAAACATTGTGGACTGAGAGAGCTGTCACTTATGATTGTCATCAGAAGCAAAACTTTAATTTATAGACCGCGATCTTGTGGACAATCAATGATTTCCCAGCGTACGGCATGTTGTCTGGTTGGAGCACTCACGGCCGACTCTCTTGTCCGTATTGTATGGAACACTCTAAATCAATCAGTCTTCAGAACGGATGAAAAATCTCATTCTTTGATTGTCATCGTCGATTCCTACTAGCTAATCATCAGTATCGAAGGAATCATAATAAATTTACTAAGGGCAGAGTCGAAAGAGATGGGCCACCACCGATGTTGTCTGGTGAACAAATGTTAGCACGTGTTTCAGCACTTCCAGATATAATATTTGGTCGCAATGAAAGAGTGTCAGGTTTTGGCCAAACACATAACTTGGTGAAAAAAAGTATCTTTTGGGAATTGCCCTATTGGAGTTCATTATTGATTCGACATAATTTAGATGTCATGCACATTGAAAAAAATATGTTTGATAATATTTTCAACACTTTGATGGATATTTTCGAAAAAACTAAAGATAATGTCAAAGCCCGACATGATATGAAAATACTTTGTAAAAGACCAGAGTTGGAGTTACAAGAGGTCAACGGACGATATCTGAAATCGAAGACCCTATATATGTTAAATAAACAATAGATCAAAGATGTTTGTCAATGGGTAAAAGAACTCAGATTACCCGACGGATATGCTTCAAACTTATCTCGATGTGTGAACGTCGATGATTGCAAAATATCTGGGATGAAGAGCCATGATTGTCATGTATTCATGCAGAGATTACTTCCGATCGCATTTCGAGATCTTCTACCTGATAATATTTGGGGTCCGTTGACTGAATTAAGTATATTTTTTAGAAACATCTGTGCAAATGTCCTTCGAGTCGAAGATATGTCAATACTTGAAAATAATATTGTTGAAATCATATGCAAGCTGGAGCAATTTTTCTCTCCTGCATTTTTTGACTCGATGGAGCATCTACCGATACACTTGGCATACGAGGCATGAGTTGGTGGCCCCGTTCAATATCGGTGGATGTACTTATTTGAAAGATACATGAATCGTCTGAAGAAAAAAGTAAAGAACACCGTAGCTATTGAAGGATCAATATCTGAATCGTATATCATCCAAGAAATTTCAACATTATGCTCATTTTACTTTGAATCGACAGTACAGACAAGATTTGATCGTCTTCCACGTAACGACGACGGGGGTGTTCGACATTCAGATGGACGTTTAAATATATTTTGTCACTCTGGTCGTGCTTTTGGTTCTCGTCCATCTTGACACTTAAGCGAGGAAGAGTATCATTTGGCACACTTGTATGTATTACTCAATTGTCCAGAGATTGAACAATTCATTGAAATATTTGACATTGAGATGGTGCAAAAATACTCTATTCACAACGATGAAGAATCGGAGAGATTACGGAATCGTGATTTCCCTACTTGGATTCAGACTTACAGCAAAGATCACAGAGCTGAAATAGATGAAAGAATATTTGAGTTTGTTAGTGGACCGTCGCGACTTGTGTCGTGCTATAGCGGATATTTTGTTAATGGGTATAAATTTCACACGGTTGAATATGCATTTACAAAGAAGACGATGAATGCCGGGGTCTGTGTGAAAGGGACAACCTATGTTGAATGTGATATGGATTTTTATGGACTGGTGGAAGAAGTGATAGAGTTGCACTACTTCGGCTTGAAATCAGTCATTCTATTTAGATGTCATTGGTTCGATACAACAGAAAGGGGCATGAAAGTTTATCTAAAATACAAACTTGTTGAGGTTAATTACAAATCTGAATTGGCAGCAAATAAGCCTTTTATATTGACATCACAAGCCGAACAAGTATATTACGCGAAGTATCCGGCTCGAAATAAAGATAGAGCAGATTGGCGTGTAGTCTGTAAGACAAAAGGTAGAGAAAAAATTGATCCGATAGTAGGAGAAAATGAGCTGATACCTAATATGACACATGGTTTCTATCAAGAAGATGATCCTCCTGTTGTAGATCGTATTATTCCAATACTCGAGGATGCAGACACAACGTCAATTCAATTAGAAGTTGAATATACTGATGATGACGATCATGAAATTGAGGAAGCTGGAGATGAAGAAGATGAAGAAGAGGAAGAAGAGGAAGAATTCGAAGACTATTATTCAGATGATGAGGAATAATTGTAAAGTATATATTTTATTAAATATATCTCTACTATTTATACAATAATCTGATTATATGTCTATTCGACAGATATGTCTGGTCGTGGTTATCGTCGCAGGAGAGCTTCGGAGTCTCCGATCGATGAGACTCCTACACTTACTCATGCTGCTGATCCTTCTGTTGCTGATCCTCATGTCGATGATACTGCCGAGGCTAGTACATCCAGACGCAGGCGGCCACGCGGGCCGAACAGGTGGCAGCCTCCACCAGCCACAAAGTCACGTAGATTTATTAGCGTGATTAGGGAGTGGTAATATATCATGAATTATGAATCATTACAAATTCATTATATCATAATATAATATTAAAATTTATTTTTGTTGTGTAGGTTCGAGCAAGAAGAAGTGCCGATGAGCATTTCTTTTACTATTCGACGATACATGCACGGGGCATGGCCTACGTGGTCTCACGTGCCTAGCGAGCACGTCGACATGTTATGGCGCGAGTTTGAGGCACGTATTATTATTATTTTTACATGCATGATGATTAATATTGGTACTGATATTATTATTCTGCAGGCTCGCTATACATGGGCTGAGCACCAAAGGCCCTTCATTTACGCTGCCTGGGAGGCTATTTCCCGGGCAAGGTACAACGGGCAGCTGGGGCAGGCCCGGTCCTAGGCGATGGCACGAGCTGGGACTACTAACATCGCGAAGACTCGGGGATACGGCCCCGATTGGATTACTCCGGATATATGGGATTAGCTCGTGGGAATATGGTCGACGGATCGATGGCAGGAGGTTTCTCGGAATGCGGCTAGAAATCGCATGTCGGGGGAGTAGCGCGTCACACCGGCGGCTCTGTTGCATTTGCAGTGCACGCGAACCGTATGGTAAGTATACCTTTTAATTATATATTTTATTTGTTACTATGTGTACTAATTAATGTATTTGTTTTGTAAATGTAGACGACGGTGTCGGATGACGGGAGTGTCCAGCGACCCTCCCCGATGGCGGTGTTTGAGCGGACTCACCGTCGAGCACATGGGACGGGGGAGTACATCGACAACCGCGCTGTATACATTATGGTAACTATATACTTGTTTAAATTATTCATTATATATTTATAATTTAAGTTTTATGATAAATATTAAACAAAAAATCAAACTCGAGTAGGAGACCTACAGCCAGACGGTGGTGCAGCGCGGGGGCACCCCCGATGACTTTGACGCAGCAACGTGGGTCGAGGCCGCAGGTGGTTGGGACCATGGCCGCGTATATGTCTTTGCAGATAGTGGTCATGCGCGAGCCGTACTAGGGCCACTTGGGGCACGGACCCCTCCGGTCGCTGGTGAGCGGCCATCCACCTCCAGATCCAGTTATGATCATAGTAGCAGAATAAGGACTCTAGAGGAGACAGTCGCGCGTCAGAGTCAGATGATGGTAGAGATGCATGCTATGCTACGCAACATGTCAGGTCATCCCGAAGCAGGCATCTCTTCGGCATCATCTCATCCATCGTCCTCGAGTCGGTCCACGCCGGTGTACACTCAAGCACTCCAGACCCCGCCATATGATCCAGGCCATCCTCCATCGTCATCGTGGGATTTTTTTATATTGACTTTGTTACTGAGATATTGGACTTGTTTAATTTATTTTGTTTGGATATTGATACTTCAATTTTGCATTTGAATAGTTTTTATACTATTGTGGATAATTATCAATATAAATATAATTGTTTTGATGTATATCTTGGTGTATTTGTGATGTGTGAATGAATGTGTGTATTAGTGTATGAGTGTGTGAGTTATGTATCAGATAATGTATCAATGTATCAATGGAAATTTGAAATTTGAAATTTTTTCGTTACCAGGTTCACATCATCAGCAACGGCTTTCCCACGGCCATCCGTGGGAAAGCCGTTGCTAAAAGTTTATCGAAAGCCATTGCTGATGACCTACAGCAACGGCTTAGCAACGACTTAGCAACGGCTTAGCAACGAGCTTTTACTAACGGCGTTGCTACGGGCTCACCGGCCGTTGCTATTAATGTTATTAGCAACGGCTCCGCGTCCGTGGCAAAACTGTTGCTGATAATAGTTTTAGCAATGGCCCGAGCGGCCGTTGCTGATTTGTTGCTAAGTTATCAACAACGCGATTTTCTGCCACGGCTGCATTGCAACGGCGCCAGCCGTTGCTGATGATGTTCAGCAACGGCATCAACGTTGTGCAATCTTAGCTAAAGAGTCCTAGCAAAACTACATACTAATAGAATCCAACAAGTGGTTCCCAAACTTGTCCCCCCTGTTCAATCGGCTTTCATTAAAGGGATGAGTATCCATGATAACATCCTCATATCTCAAGAAATAGCTCATTTGACGTACAATTCCAAAGGGAAAAATTCATTGGTTATGGTCAAAATTATCCTTGAAAAAACCTATGATAAGCTTTCATGTCATACCATTTTCGCTATGCTAAAGGCTGACCAATTTCCGGATAAGTTTATTGGGTGGATGCAATCTTGACGACGGTAAACTTTGCTTGATTTTTGAATGGTAAGATGTCCCCCTTCTTTTGCTCCTGACGTGGGATATGCCAGGGAGATCTACTCTCTCCCTACCTTTATGTCCTTACTACTCAAGCACTCGTCTCTTTATTTTATCATGCGATTAATTTTGAAAATCTTAGGCCTTTTAAATTCCATAACTCGATTGCTATTAGCCACCTAATGTTCGCTGATGATAGTCTACTCACTTTTAGGGCTAATAGGAAGAGCCTTCACTCGGTTAAAAGAATCTTTGAATTTTTTGAGAATTTTATTGATCAGTCGATCAATTTCAATAAGTCAAAAAACTAATTTCCTAATTCTGCTAGCACTGATTGTATGTATGATATTTGTGTCTTCCTAAATATTAAGGTTGACACCTTTCCATTTAAATACCTAGGCATGATGATCTCCTCCAGAAAACCTCCCAGCCATATTCAAAATTAATTGATTGACTCAATCAATGCCAAACTTTGATCCTAGCAATCCAACTACCTCTCACAAGCGGGTAAAGTGGTTCTTATCAATTCGGTTCTTTGTTCTATCCTCTTACATTCACTTGTTGTGACTTCGGCCTCTTCCAAGGTCATTGTTAAGATTGAACAAATTATCAAGAAATTCTTGTGGGCTGGATCATCTGGTTGCAGTGTTATGCATCTAATTAGTTGGGAGGTGGTCACCGTTCCTAAGACTATGGGTGGTTTAGGTGTTCATGATCTCCATGATAAGTGCTTAGCCCTCCAAGTAAAATGGGTTTAGAACTATCTCAATAAGGTGTCATCCATTTGGTAGGACCTTGTCAACTCAAAGTATGCTGACATAAGAATCAATCCTAAGGTTGATACCTGCTGCTTATGGAGCTGGCGGCTCTTCCGAGCTGCCTTCTTTGAATTGTTCCATTAGTCTTTTAAAAGTATCTTATAATTGTATGAGATTTTCATTCTGCTATCGTGAGGAAAACAATGATGCCCATTGGACAGCAAATATGACGCACACGGTGGGTGATTTTGTTATTTGGTCATTTATTTATCCTTCTGAGTTGGAGGCCATTTTGCTCGACGATCTTTTGGACCCGGCATTAGCCATTTAATTCAATGATATTTTTGCTTTCTTGGTAAAAAAAAAATCTATGATTTTATACATTGATGGCAAAGCAGCTTAATAATTAGCCTAATATATGAATGGATCATTCTACCGTTGGATCGAAATTACCAGGTCCAAAATTTAAGATAATTGCAACAGTAAGATAAATTAATTGTTGTATTTTGTTTCAGCTATATACTAAATTCGAAATTATAGATATCAAATTATAAATATTATTCAATATATATTTGGATGAAAAAGTATGTTGAACACCAAAAAAGAAACTTGTTAACTTCTATCTGAAGTGCACTGACATCCATCCCTTGATATCCTTCCCTTCTCCTCATCATCGTTATTCGATCAGCTAGAGTCAAAATGTAATTCTGAAACTCTTCAACATTATTCTCTTATCTTATCTCACTTCTTCTTTCTCTAAGACCAAATCTTGACTTTTAAAATTACACCTAGGACCATTGGGCCATGTTTGCTTTGCAGGATATGATTTGAATGTGATAAAATTTAAGATGAATAAAAATGAGATAGAAATCCAAGAGGATTTCTTAAAATCCTATCATATATTTGTTTTGACATAGGATAAGAAGCATGAATAGAATATAAAAATTCATATCCCGTGGATTTGGACCATAAACCCACCCCCTCTCTAGGATTTCTAAATCAGGCCAGCGGGATTTGAGCCAAAATAAATCCACCCAATATTCGACCCGATTCATATACATTGCTGCAGCAAACAATCGATTGGATTTTAAAATCCAATCCACCTCCTTAATCCATCAAAGTAAACGAGACCTTATAGTGAGGAAAGGGATAAGAAAAATCCTCAAGGCACTAGCGGTGGTAGAGAAAAAGAGATGAGGGATGCGTGTTTCCTCTATTCGTCGAGGTTAATAGCAATGGTGTGCTCTTAAGACACCGACATCGATTATATGAAGAGAGGAGAGAAGAAAAGGAGGTTGATTTTTTTTCCGGTATGTTGTTTCACTAAATGGCATTTATGGTCACTAAGCTGTTATATTTTTAGAATAGCCTTTACCTAAGGTAAAAGATTGAGGACACAAGTTAACTTTATAATTGTTGTCAGCATCATTATACTGTAGGGGTGTGCATGGGTACCGAGTAGACTCGGAACCGGTTGGAACCTACCAAATCGGGTAGGTTCCAAGCAAATCCGAATTAAATTCGGGTAGGGTCAAGGATAAAAACTAAGAAATCGATTAAATCGGTTCTAGTTTCGGGTACAGATTTCAATAAGATACCTTGTTGGAATCTATTTTGGAACCTGTTGAAATCTATACTGAAATCTGTTGAAACCTGTTCTAGAAGCTGTTCTAGAAATTGTAAATGAACATGTTCCAATAGGATACTCGGACCAGAACCAAAATTTATGATTCCGAGTAAGGTTTGGTTCATAATTTCGTGATGCTAAATACTACGTTCTATCTCAGCAGTATCGCATATTTTCTATTTTTCTCCGTAAAAATTTATGTAAAATAAGTAAAATGATTTGAGATGACGTCGTATTCCAATTAGGTGAAAATTATGACATAATTAATTATGTAGTTAAGATTAATAATTAAGGAACATATATAGAAAATTAAATAACATACATAATTACCTGTGGGAACGTTGGACGCAACATTTGAGAGCACGATAATCACCAGCGACAACAGCGCAAGCCCACTCGCCCGGTCGATGCGCGAATACGGCTCCACAAATTCCCACAACTCGCTCGGTAACCCGGTCTTGTTGAACCCGTCCACGGTGATGAACATTCCACAAAAGAATATTAACAACGAGTACGATACCTGTTCATTCAAATAACAATATTGTAATTACCGCGCGCATATATATAAATATTTTAAGAAGATTATGAAATTAATTACGAATGCTAATTAGCTGAACCCGGTCCGATTGGACAGCCTGGACCGGTTCGGATCGATCACCTTGTCGAGGCATGGACATGCATCCTTGAAGTCGAGCACGACGAGCACAAGCGCGGCGGTGATTGCACTCCATGACATGTTGAGCCCCATGAGGAGGGCGATGAGCATCCCGATGGTGACAAGATACACGCATATCTTCCACAGCTTAGTCTTCCACGTGTCCATCGTATCCTCCTCCTTGAACTTCGAGTGCGCTTCTGATGCCGGCGCTGTCTCTTCTCTCTCAGCAAATCCGTCCACATCGGTTTCTTCTCTTACTCTGTTTATGTGGGCAACTTCTCCGGTGACGTGCGACATCGTGGCTGGCGAGAACCTGTGCGAGGTCACGTCGCCCTCTGCCGCCGCTTCGCCGCCGCCGGTAATGACAGCGGCAGCCGAAGGCACTTCCTCGTCGTCGACCTTGTGATCCGTCGATAGTGCTTTCCAGAAGTAGCCGAGGAGGATGGCGGCGTTGAGCGCTCCGCCGACGAGCACCGCCGGGAAGAGCCCAATCAAGAACTTCTCGAAGGAGATGCCGCTTTGCAAGGCGATGACCAGGTTTTGCGGGTTGCCGATCGGCGTGGCGGCGGAGCCGATGTTGGAGCTGGAGGCGAGCGCGAGGAGGAAGGGCTGCGGTGGGAGGTTGTTCTGGCGCGCGAGCTTGAGGATGAACTCGGTGAGGACGACGCAGCAGGTGTCGTTGGTGAAAAGAGCACTGGAGACGGCGGAGGCGACGCAGGTGCGGACGAGGAGGTCCTTGCCGCCGGCGCACCGCCAGGAGAGGAGCGTGCCGAGGTGCTTGAACATGTCGGCCTTCTCGAGGAAGATGCTGACGACCATGGTGCCGAAGAGGAGGCCGAGGATGGGGAGGTCGATGGCGGCGTAGGCGTCCTCCGGCGAGATGACGCGGAAGATGACCATGAGCATGGCGCCGAGAAGGGAACCCGCGGTTCTCCCGATGGGCAGGAAGGGCACGGCGGGGAAGACGGCCAAAACCCAGAAGAAGCCAAAGGCGATTGAGCCAAGAACAACCTTTACTACAGAAGCCATGGCCATATCTTTTTCCCTTCTTTCTCTCTCTCTCTCTCTCTAATTAATTAATCTGGAAGAGCAAGTTTGTTACAGTAAACATAAGTTAGATAATGTTCATCAACAAAGACGAAGAAGAAGTAGAAGAAGAAGAAGAAGAAGAAGAAGAAGAAAATTTAGTTGGTAATAAATACTGAAAAATTCATGGAAAGATACACAGAAATGACTATTCTCCTCAAACGAGGAGAAGAAGAATCACCTGCTTTGCATGCTGACATGCAAAAGCTTTCCAACTTTGGAGCTCGAAACGAAGCTACAAATGATCATTTATACCAATCCAACAGGCATCAGGGAGAAGGATCAATTAAAAGGCTTATTTTTCTTCTGGTTGTTGTTATTTGCAATATTAAAGCGAGCGGCATGAGATGTGACGTCACAGCTCGAGAATCCCGGCGCGAGGTTTGCAGGGATTATAGAGAGATTGGAAGTAAGCTAATAAATGAATTTGGATTACACATTTGCTCCTTTTCTTTTAATTATGTGGATGAGAAAATTCACTCCAAGAATATTATTAATACACTAAAATTTGGTTGTTGAATCTAATGCATTTTATGTATGCTGAAAATAATTGACTCACATGAAGATCTATATATTATCGGGTTTCATTTTCAATTTAAATTTTGGTGACTTTAAAGCAACAATTTAAATTTCCAAAATAAGAAGCGCAATCATTTTTTATGAACATTTATTCAAACTAGCCATGTTTTTCGATGAAATTATGCATTTTTAGTTAGCCAAAATTAAGGTAACACTAGAATTAGAGAATGGGTTAATTAGTAAATATAGTAAATACTTGGGAGCATTTCTTTTGGGATTATATATAAAGAATAAATATATGTATAAAAAAGCTTCTACAATGAGGGCATACATCATTGACGGCACCTATGGGTGATCGAAGAGATCAAGAAAGAAGATAATCGTGATTAGGCTACAATATCAAAGAGAAGGTCAAATTATATATAAATTTTAATCTTTTGAAATATGATGTTCAAAGACAAGTGTTGTAATTAAACACATCACAATTAAATTGGTATTATTTGCGAAGGAGAAAAGATTAGCACATCATTAGATAGTATGAAGCTTTAGGATCATATTGTCGCCATCGCTAAATTCACGGTAGACTATTTTTTCTAATTGTTCCGACATCTCATGTCATTGTATACTGTGACAAACCTTTCAATTATAGCAAATGCCATACTCTTAATAGCTACTTCCATATAAAGAAATAGATTTTTTTCTATATAAAAAAAAACATAAATTAGCGGTTGAGCCACAAATCAGTTTTTCCTCATATCACATAAGAAGTATAATGAATATTTTTTTAGGTTTTATAAGAAATCTCATATATATATATATATATATATATAGCTAATTAGTATGTAGATTAATTAAAAAGGAATTTGACCTATACATTCCAATGACATCTACCAAAATGAACTATGTGTTGGACGTGACATTATAAATGCATGGTCCACATCATCATTATGGACCACATATGTTCACGTGTCTATTCTTATGTGGTCCACATATTTTATATTTTATCATTTTATCCATCTCTATCTAAAACTCGGTTCAAGCTTATCTTTCCACCTTTGATGGCAATGTGCGTATATAAATAGGTCGGGATACTCATAGGTCCATATACTCATTCCTATCTTTCTACACCATCTATTGAGGGTTCTAAAGAGAGTACTGAAAAACCTATTGAGTAAGGTGCACATGAGCAAAAAGGGAACCGTTGCAGCGCATCAACACAGTATCAATGGTAGGAGGTTAGTCTCGATCATACGCTTCCGCAATTTAATATGTTTATAGATTTATGCATGTTATATTTATGATTTTATTATGTCATCGGTTAGATTATGTCGTGTTTCTATAAAATCTAACATGTGGTATCAGAGCATGTTTTCCTTCGCCTTGTGTGTTGTTGTCTCCGGATTTAGTTTCCGCTTTTCCCTCTTTCCTCTCTCGTTCATGCTTTTGTTGTCGTCGACGCCAATAATGATGCATGTTGCAGTCTTTCTCCTCATCAGAGGAAGAGAGTCATGTTGCTATGCCATTGCTCTCACGCTCTCTCGTCAAGTGCATGGCTTCAGCCATGGGGAAGAGAATGGAAACGCTAATGCATAGTATCCAGCATCATCGGTCGGTATAATCGACCGGCCCCTCCCTCGTCAAGGAATGCTGCATAAGCATCCCTTGCACCAAGCTGGTCTCATCAAGAAGTGGACAGCGGCAAGATTTCAGTAAATTTGCCGTTGTGATGGTCAGCTAGGTTCATGCGCACGACTCCTGGAGGTCGATGGCATGTAAGGATAGCAGGCTACGGCGGGAGTTCTGGGTGGACGGCGGCGGCGCTGATCTCTCGACGGGAGAATATTTGTCATCTCCGGATGGTAGGCATTACTGAAATCACCGGCAGTGGTCGGCGGTTCAGGTGGCTGTATGCAGCAATCACAGCTTCCTTATTGCCTTGTGCCACTCTCCTCTCCGTCATCGGCGTCTCATGATGGCAGGCGGCTGAAGAGGGTCCACCGGAATTTCCGGATGGGCTGCGGCGCTTGGGATCGAGATGACTAATGTCGACTGCATGCATGGGGCGGCGGCTACAACATGAAGAAAACTAGGGTTTATCTTCATTCTTGTATGTTGTTACGTGAGGGAAGAAGAAGAGTTTAATGGGTCTAAGTCTATTGGGTTTGGATCTAGCATAATGGATTCTTGACCCACTAAGACACCCATTCATTTAACAATAAAGGTTAATGGTTTTAAGTTATTGGATCCGTTTTTCTTTTATACATGTTTCTTATTGTTTTAAAGTTAAATGAATTTGCATCTTTAAACTCGGACCCATGTCCCTCTTTCACCCGATCCGCATTTTAAGTGATTTCAGTTCAATTGGGTTCATTTCAAAATTTCGGTTCAATTGGAAATGGTTCAACTCAAATTTAATGTAGAGTTGGTCCGGTTCAAATCAATTGAACCCAGTCCAATTCCTTTATAATTTTGGGTTGATTTCAATTTATGGTTTGGTTTATTTTGGTTCATATCTGGTTTAAATAAATCTTTTGGTCCGGTTCAAATAAATTGAAATCAGGTCCAATTTGATTTAATTTTGGTTCATTTGAAATTTCTCATTGGTTTAAAGTTGATTCAATGTTGGTTGGGTCAACTTAGGTCTAATTTGGTTTTTAAATTTAATTTCTTTTGATATTGCATAAACTAACCCAACCTAAAATTTCATGAACTAGAAGTATTAATATTTCTATGATTGAAACCAATTAGCAGTAAATCATTTTATATATTGTGTTAATCATGTTATATGAATATAATTATTTACTGCTTCAATTGTTGCATTGATAAATTATGATCTTGCATCTATTTGTCATATAATGCTTGTTACATTAATTAACTATGTTATGTTGTAGTTAATTGTAATGCATATTATAAATAATGTCATGTTATTATTTATGCTACATTATGATGTCATGTGACCCATAGAATTTGACTAATTAAGGAGTAGCCACAACATCCTTAGTTATGTTAAATTATATATTAGGTAATTGGCCACATGATTTAACTAATTGAGGAGTAGCCACAACATCTTTAGTTATGTTAAATTATATATTTGGTAATTTTTAAGTCACATATAGATAATATATGACATCAAATTGTAATTAGCTATTTGGAGTATGATAAATCTCATCTCATAGGAATTTTTGTCATACTTATATAGTTAATTAGTGTGAAATAATAGATTATTTTTCCTAATTAGCCCCCAGGTATTAGAAAAATGTATATAATTTATTAGTTTCACATAAAGTCTAACATGAGTCCTAAAATAAAAGCTTAGCCCACAGACAATTTTTATTGTATTGACCTATGTTATTTTTATTTCTTTCTTGTTTACATTGGTAAAACTAAAATCTTATATGCCTCTATTTAGATTATGAGCATTAATATATGGTTTAAATATGCAACAATTTAAATTTTTTAACTACTCTGACTTTAAGACTATTTTCCTGAACTAACTAGGGACAATTATAAAATCTAAAGGGAAAGAATTCTCTTTCATTTAGGGTGCATAAACATATATTACACTATAAGGAAAGATGAACCACCTGCTAGCATTACGGTTGAGGTCGTGTCCTATGAACAGTGGGAGCAATCCCATCGCCTTAGCGATGTTCATAAAAATCACACTTTTCTACTAGTTTTTATGGTTTTGTTTGGGTAATAATGTAAGAAATCTACTGAAGACTATAAATAAATAGTTTGAATATTCAGATAAGGTCCTTATCAACACTTTAATGACTAGATTATCATCATTAAGGCTCACTAGAGTTAGAGGTGTGCATGAGCACATCATGTAGATGAGGAATATAACGACCTTACTTAAAAAACCAGAGGTTGATTTGTTTGAGTTTTTCCAAGTTCATTTTATTTTGAACTTCTTACCAGCATATAGAGCCTTTAAAATATCTTAAAACGCACATAAAGAGAAATGGTGAGTTAATGAACTTCTGACCATGTGTGTACAAGAAGATAAAAGACTGCTCGCTGAAATGGAAGGAAATGCACATTCAATCTCTTGGTTTGATTATGAATCTAATATGGTTAATATTTATTATAACACTTGGTGGATTGATCCAGATTCTACAGTTTATATTTCTAATACCTTATAAGACTTTCAAAACCACATGAAGCTAGTAGGAAGTGAGCATTGCATCTATATAGGAATCAGAGTGCGCTCACACGCGGAAGTCGTTAGAACATGCAGACTTATTTTAAGTTCTGGTTTTATTTTGCATAAAAAAAAAACTTATTGAGTTGCAAGATAATTTCACTAATAATGCATTGCATGTTCAATAAAGTGTGGGTATTAAAGGATGTGTTATAGATGAAAGCTCTTTTTGGTTATAGCACCAAAGGTTAGGACTTACATCCATTAAGAGAATAAAAGAGTTGGTAAATGAAGGAGTACTTAGTGCTTTGGATTTTACTAACTCTGAGACGTGTATAGACTGCATAAAAAGAAAGTAGACTAACTGTGAAACAAATGTGCTAATAGGAGCTCAAACATATTAGATATTAACATATAGATATTTGTAGTCGAGATATAGACTCATATGGTTAGAAGTATTTTATCTCCTTCATAGATGATCACTCACGCTACATGTATATCTATTTGCTTCATAGGAGGAACGAAGCACTCGATGCCTTTAAGGTTTTCAAGGCAGAAGTGCGAGAAGCAAATAAAGTTCGTGAGATCAGATAAGGGAGGTGAGTATTATGGACGATAAACTAAGGATGGATAAGAACCTTGGTCCATTTGTAAAATCCTTTCAAGAGCATGAGATGATTGCCCAATACACCATGCCGAGATCTCTATATCAAAATGGTGTTGCAGAAAGAAGGGGCCAAATATTATAGACATGGTGCGGAGCATGCTTAGCAGCTCCAAGCTTCCTAGATCTTTGTGATCTGAAGCCCTTAAGACGGTTGTGTATATATTAAACCGAGTTTCAACCCAGACTGTTCCTAAACGTCATTCTTGTTATGGAAAGGTTGGAAACCGAGTTTGCAACATATGCGCGTATGAGGTTGTCCGTCTGAAATAAGGGTTTACATCCGCAAGAGAAGAAGCTAGACCCAAGGACTATCTGTAGGTATTTCGTTGGATATACTAAAAAAATATCTAGAGGGATATAAATTCTATTATCCATATCATACCACTAGGTTTGTGGAGTCAAGAAACGAAAATTTCTTGAAAATAACTTGATTAGTGGGAGCGATTAATTTCAGAATTTAATTTTTGAGAAAGATCATTTGGAGGAGTCCACTCCTGACTCAAGTGAAAGATTGATTGTTATTCTCAATGCACCTCTTTCAGGTGTTCAACAATCGATCATTGAGAATCCATAAATAGTCGACAACAATCAAGTAGATCTTGGTACTCAACAATTACCGGACACTATTGAGGAACCAGTTGTGCAATAGGCTCCTCAAAAGTCTAATGACGCAACATTAAGGAGATCTACTAGGATGATAAAGTCAACTATTTTTAGTGACTATGTAGTGTATCTGCAAGAGTCTGACTATAATATTGGGGCCGAAAATAATCTAAAGACATTTTTCACAAACCATGAGTTGCGGTCAATCTAAGTTATGATGCAATGCTATGAAGAAAGAGATGAGTTCATTGACATCAAACAGAGTCTGGAATCTTGTCGAGTTGCCTTAAGGTTTAAAGATCATTGGTTGTAGATGGGTCTTTTAAATAAAAAAGGTTTCCCTAGGTAACATCAAAAGATATAAGGCTAGACTAGAGGCCAAATGATTCACTTAGATGGAGGGAATCGACTACACGAAGATCTTTTTTTCCTGTATCTAAGAAAGATTCTTTCCGTGTCATCATAGCATTTGACTTGGAATTCCATCAAATGGACGTGAAAATGACATTCCTCGATGGATACATAGAGGAGAAAGGTTTATGTGAAATAATCTAAAGGATTCTCCTCTAATAACAGTGAGCACTTGGTTTGCAAGCTCAAGAAGTCCATATATAGATTGAAACAAGCCTCCCGTCAGTGGTACTTAAAGTTCCATGAGGTGATCTCTTCATTCGGTTTTGTCGAGAAACATCATGGATCAGTGTATATATATATCACTTGATCAGTGGGAGTAAGTTTTGTTTTTTTATCCCATATGTGGACAATATTTTACATGCAACCAATGATAAAGGGGTTGCTATATGAGGTGAAACAATTTCATCTCTAAGAATTTTTTTATATGAGTGAGGCGTCTTATGTCATTGACATTAAGATCCATAGGGATAGACCTCGAGGCATTTTAGGTCTATCTCAGAAGATCTATATCAATAAAGTCTAAAAGAGATTCCGGATAAAAGATTGTTAACCGTATGTAGCACCCATTGGGAAAGGTGACAAGTTTAGTCTAAACTAGTGTCCCAAAAATATTTTGAAAAGAGAACAGATGCAGAACATTCCACATGCTTCGGCTGTCAGTAGTCTTATGCATGCTCATGCTTGTATAAGGTCCAACATAGCATTTGCTATTGGAATGCTAAGCAAATTTCAGAGTAATTCAGAAATAGACCACTGGAATGTTGCAAAGGAAGTGATGAAGTACCTTAAAGGTACTAACGATATCATGCTTATGTATAGACGAACTGATAAGTTGACCCAGTTCGTACCTTGTTTTGAGGCTACCTCACATGGTGTGTAGTTAAGGAGCTTCATTTCGGGTCTTGAAATCGTGGATTCCATTACTAGACCCATGAGGGTATACTATTACAATTCAGCTGTGATTCATTTGGCTAAAAGTAGAAGTCGAATCAAGCACATCGACATAAAATATTTAGCTATGAGTGAACGTATTAAAGAAAATTAAGTGGTCATTGAACACGTTCATGCTGAATTGATGATCGCCGATCCTTTGACAAAGGACATGCCGCCAAAGAATTTCAAGGATCATATAGACCGAATGAGACTTGGTCCCATCATGTAATTATTGTAAAGATATTTTTGTCTTTAATAAAGCTCCTATTTAATTTGTTATTTCTCATTTTATGGTGTACACATATAGTTCGAGAATAACAATTTTGTTGGACCTAGAATAAACATAGGGTTTATTCATAAAGTTATTTTGGATTGAAATACATCGTGATACATAGAAGATAATACTCGCTCAAAGAAGACTTGTCGCTATGATTCGTGTGTTTTATTCCATCTAAAGCAGATATGAGATTTTTGGTGTTTTAATATATGGACCAAGTGGGAGAATGTTGGATGTGACATTATAAATGCATGGTCCACATCATCATCTGATGTGGACCACATATGTTCACGTGTCTATCCTTATGTGGTCCACATATTTTATGTTTTACCATTTTACCCATCTCTATCTCAAATCCGGTTCAAGCCTATCTTTCCACCTTTGATGGCAAGGTGCGTATATAAATAGGTCGGGATACTCATATATAGGTCCCCATACTCATTCCTATCTTCTACACCATCTATTGAATGTTCTAAAGAGAGTACTGAAAGACCTATTGAGTAAGGTGCACATGAGCAAAAAGGGAACTGGAGCAGCGCATCAACACGGTATCAATGGCAGGAGGTTAGTCTCGATCATACGCTTTCGCAATTTAATATGTTTATAGATTTATACATGTTCTATCTATGATTTCATTATGTCATCGATTAGATCATGCTGTATTTCTATAAAATCTAACACTATGTTCATTAATGTCAGTTGCTGGTGGAACACTTTAACTTCAAAGAGCAGAAGCTTGTGTGAGGTAGTAAATTTGTAAAGTTTGCACTTACTGAAGTCTTTCCTGTCCTTGCATGCTTTCAGGTTTCTGCACTTGTACTTGTATTCTTCCAAGAAAACTGTGAAGGAAACTGACGTTATTTGCAGATAATTCCTTTGAAATAAAGAGAAGAAACAAATAAAATAGAAGCAGTTAGTTGCTTGAAAGCAAGCTCTTTTTTCCTTTCTGAAGAATAAGTCAAAACATATACATAACCATGCTAATTTGGAACAAGTGACAATTTTATTTGTTGGTGATTACTGATATATATACATGAAAAGTTGTTTAATCGAGTTCAGGAAGTTTTAAGTTAATTATATGATATATACATATTAAAATTATTATAAAGCAAAAGGTTGACCTCCCACAATTATATATCTTCATCATGTGAAGATGAGGAGACTACAAGATTAATCAGGTTTTGCCACTACATGTGGATAGGTTGGGCAAAATAAGGGTTTGATAAACTTTCATGCCACATCAGGCTCAATGTTTTTTACTGAATTGTATAAGATATGATAAAATAATAAATAAATGAGTATTTGATAAATTTTTTTTTAATTCGATGTACATTAAAATAATTATATATATATTCTTCTAATCACATTTTGTTCTAATACTTGTACTAAATAAATTAACAATGGATAAGTCCATCGCTTATTCTATCTCTTTTATATTATGAAACAAACCTGCCCTACTTTAATTAATCATTTTTATTGAGATTGTGGATGGTGATAGAAATATTTAGGTCCGGATAGACGGATGAGCGAGACAGATAAGTAGTTTATTATTATTATCTATATATCCTTAAACTTTAAATATACGCTATGGCAACATTCTACTGAATTAAAATTGGTATGCTAATAACTTAATATGACAAATTTGGATTGAGTCTGAATTGTAATGAACATTATGAATTATTGTCCTCTATATTATAGATGAAAAGTAGTAAACGGACAAAAAATAATAACCATACTGACGTGTTTATATGCATAATAAATTAACATATCATTACATTCACAATAAAAATTATGTTTTATTAATTCTACACTACTACCTGCATATCTTTTAGCTAATTAATTTTCAAAGGAATGCACAATTTACGAGTTGGATCGAAGCATGCATGGTGGATTAGATTTCAATCCAAATTAGAAAATAATTCCAGTTAATTCTCTTAATTAGCTCCTTTTGATACATTAAGAAGATAATTCTCTAGAACTTCCAAGGTTACAATCAAAGGTTTCAAGTTAGGGTTTATGAGAGATTATATGAGCGATTTACTCTTTGAAGGCTCGGCAATCCTTAAAAGATGCCTCAAGTATATAAGTAGGATATTGTTAGGATTAAACCAAATTATGTCAATATATATGGAGTTTCAGAATGAAGGGATTTAGATTAGCAAATCTACCATAGATTGGAAACTAGTTGTTACACTCTCTCCATTAATTGATCGATTAGCCTTTAGTCAATCATCGGCCAAATACCTACTATATTTTTCTCGAATAAAAAAATACTTATATTCGCCATATATAAGTCGTGAAAAATACAAGTGAGAGGGGGAGATAAGAGAAAAGTACAACAGATGATAGAAAATACCTACCTTAAGATAGTCACAAATAATAAAAGAGTACTAAGTTAAAGGGATACAAGTGCTTGTTTGTTTCATAGGATTAAGTGAGATATGATAAGATATGAATTTAAATTCATTATTTATTTAGTGCATTGATTAGAAAATAATATGATTAGAATAATATAAAATTAATATGATATCCGATGTACACCGGATTTAAAATATTCATATCCAATTCTCTCCCATTTATTATCCTATCTTATCCTGTCCAATCCAATGAAGCAAACATACAATAATAATTTTGAACAAGTCTGACCCTTCAATGGCAACCTCAAGTGGCGATTTGGAGGAGTTGGTGAAACAACGATCGTTTCTCTCATACTAGATTTTTCCCTTCGAAATCAGGAGGACAAGGTATTTCTTTTCTCCATTTGTATTATCACTTATCGACAGGGAGAGCGATGGTTGTAAACGAAGTGATATAGTAGCTAGTGAGATTGCAGAGTTCCAGAAAGTTCTTTCATCCCTGCCTAGTGAACATACAACTACGAAAGATATGATCATGCATTTCAACCTCAATATGACAGAGAACGCACTACGAGTTTATAGCTGCATAATGTTGTTATGTGCGTAATTATCTCTAATCTTTCCTGAAGTAAAAAAAAAATAGTTCAAGAAAAAGAATTGTTTAATTTCTAAGGACTTGAAATAACGAAATTGTAAATTGCTTATCATTGATGGAATAAATCTTTAGTTGGGCAATCATTTCATTTACAAGTGGACAGACAAATACGTCAATAGAGAAATCCATAATTTATACATTAATTAATAACAAAGATCTAAATTAAAAGTATTTATGTAATTATATGGGTCATTAATTATTTTTGTCTGATGCTATATATACACATACAAATAAATCCAATCTTTTGACCAAATATAATATAATATGCGTGTCTTTCTTTAAATTAAAATCAATCTGTACCATGCACCAACTCGTTTGTTTTGCCTACTTATCTCCATCTATCGTTATACATATTGACTCCCTTCAATATCGCGACATAAAAGTAATTAATGTCGTCGATCTAATTATTTAGTTGTACTTTTCTCTAAATAATAATTTTTCGTATTAAATATTAAAAAACAGAAAGAATATCACAAAATGTAATTAATAGCTACCCAAAAGAAGCTAAAACAGTCTTTTTAATAATTAATCTCAAGGAAAAAAAATTCTAATAGCATATGTACTAGAAGTTGCTGAATTAACCTTGTTCTGAAGTTAAAATTAGTTTTAATTGCTAAAAACTATAATTAAATTGCTACTTTCAATTACATTTTTAAAAAAATGATCAACAACCAATAAAAAATATTAAGGAATTCTCAGCGTCTCCTTGGCGACAACTTGGCGATGTTGAAACCTAGGGTTTTAAGCCCTCGTTCGTCCTCGCCGCCGCCCCACCCACCCCCGTTTCGTCCAGATTCGCCTCCCGATTCTCTCGCATCTCCGCCCTCTCCGCTTTTTGAGAAGATCCCTTCCCTTCCCCCGCACTCTGAGCCGCGCTCTACGGATGCTTCGCCTAATGTTCTAGCCCGCCCCATCGCTGATGGCCCCTCTTTCGGCATTTCCTGTCCCCCCATTTCGTGGGCACAAATCTTGAAAGGGGAAACCCTAATTCTGATATTAGGGTTTCCCTGGCAACCTTCTCCTCTGAACAAACTGCCACTTGGCATCAGTCTTGGGAGCGATCTTTGATAGGTAAGTTTCACTACTAGAAATTGAGTCTTCAGCAACGGCTATCAGCAACGGCCGCTCAAGCCGTTGCTATTTGCAACGGCATTCTTACGGCCGCTCAAGCCGTTGCAGATATGTTGTATCTGCAATGGCTTTCTAACGGACACGCGAGCCGTTGCTGATGATTTCAATTATCAGCAACAGCTTTCTAACGGACAAGTGAGCCGTTGCTGATGATAACTTATTAGCAACGGCTTTCTAACGGGCGAGTGAGCCGTTGCTGATAAGTTTATATAGGTCGCAGATCGCGCCCGCCCCTTCTTCCTCCCGCTGCTGCCGCCGCCGCCTCCTCCTCTCGCCTCTCGCCGCCACTGCCGACGTCGACGACGCTGAGCTGCCGCTGCCGACGCTGCTGTCCATCCTCGACCGCCGATTTCAGGTATTCATCGCCGCTCGGCCGTGTCTTCTCATTGCGGCCGGTGGGAAATCTGACCGAAACCCTATTTTTAGGGTTTCGGCTGGTGGCGGTCGGCCGATGGCCGCCGCCGGAAATAGTAGATTAATTATTTTTTATTTTTTTTATTTATTTGTTAATTAATTATTTAGATTAATTGTTTAATTTGTTAGATTAATTTTTAGGGTTTAGATTAATTTCGGAATTGTCCACTTCGGCATTGTGCCGGAATCGTCCACTTCGGACGCGCGTCGGAATCGTCCACTTCGGACACGCGCCGGAATCGTCCACTTCGGACTCCTGCCGGAATCGTCTAATTTGGACTCATGTCGGAATTGTCCAATATGGACTCGAACTGTCTCGAAATATTTAGAAAATAATCATCCATCCGGCGAGTTGATATGTTTCACGTACGCATCGATGAGTCGGATATGATTTAGCAAAACCTTAGATCCATTCAGGGATTGTATGTTCGTGTAAAAGAAGTAGATAATATTTTATACGACGTACAATTCTTGAATTGTCCCTGATTGGATAATTTGGGAATATAGTTATTTGTACTGCACTTACGTTTTTATTTTAACTGTTAATTAATTATTCTAAATTTCGGCAACATCTCTCTTGTTCTCCGATACGCGCCCAGATGATATGCGTATTCGGAGAACTGTAGGGAGATGCTGCCGAAATTTAGAATGAAGTTAGCGGTTAAAATAAGTACTTAGTGCAATATAAATAACATAAATCCCGAATGGAATAGGACAATCTCACCTAAAGACATTAACCAAAGAAATTGTCATTAATTGACAGAATCATGTCGGCTGATCGAAGTTGGATGTACCGACGTCTTGATCGGGGAGCTTTAACGAATGAGTTTCGATTAGGCATAACGTACTTCCTAAATTTCACCTATTCGAATCGGAATTTTGTTAGCATCGGTGATCAAATCCGATGTCCGTGCCGCATTTGTTTGAATGGACGATTTTTGGATCGGGAGGCTGTCACTCTGCATCTATATAGCAAAGGATTTGCACCAAGATATTTTCTATGGACTTGTCACAGGGAGTCACGTGAAGTCGGGATGTCGAGTAATCCTGTCATTCAGACATATAGTGAATCTTCCTCTGCCGGTGCTTCTTCATCTAGTCAATCTAATCCCTATAGAACTATGATACTTGATAGTCTTAGGGGTCAATTCCACCTGAATGATAATGTTGATCGGCCAGTTCTTCAGACATCAGTCCCACCAGATACTACAGCGGTTGATATCACAGAAGTACAAACTGCGGTAGAGATCGAATTACCGAATAAAGAAGCTGCAGAATTTTACGAGATGTTGAAAGCTGCGGATGAACCTTTGTATGAGAATTGTCCTAAATACACTAGGTTTTCAGCAATGACACAACTCCTAAACATCAAGGCCGATTATAATATTAGCGGGGTTGCGTATGATCGGATTGCTGGATTGATTAATGGAATGCTGCCTACTGATAACAAGTTTGAGCCAACTTTTTATAAGACTAAAAAGCTAATGAGAAAATTGGGGCTTGGGTACGAAAAAATACACGCGTGCTAAAATAACTACATTTTATATTATAAAGAAAATGTGTAGTTGGATAAATGCCCTGTATGTCAACATCCTCGTTACAAGGAGAAGAAATCGGTCCGACAGAAAAATATCCCGTTTAAGGTGCTTCGGTATTTTCCACTAACACCGAGGCTTCAAAGATTATTCATGTCGGAAAAGACAGCCCCCTACATGAGTTAGCATGCAAGAAGTCATGATGATACAGTAATGACTCATCCATCCGACAGTGAAGCATGGAAACATTTGGATACATATTATCCTTCATTTGCTAGGGATACTAGAAATATAAGATTGGGATTGTGCACAGATGGTTTTAATCCGTTTGGACATTCTGCAACTCCTTATTCAGTTTGGCCAGTGCTGCTGACAGTTTATAATTTGCCACCGTCAATGTGTATGAAAGATGAATTTATTTATCTTTCGATGATTATTCCGAGTCCTAAGGGTCTGCGAAATGAAATTGACATATTTCTCAGACCCTTGATAGATGAACTGAAAACATTGTGGACTGAGGGAGCTGTCACTTATGATTGTCATCGGAAGCAAAACTTCAATTTAAAGGCCGCGGTCTTGTGGACAATCAATGATTTCCCGGCGTACGGCATATTGTCTGGTTGGAGCACTCACGGCCGACTCTCTTGTCTGTATTGTATGGAACACTCTAAATCAATCAGTCTTCAGAACGGATGAAAAATCTCATTCTTTGATTGTCATCGTCGATTCCTACCAGCTAATCATCAGTATCGAAGGAATCGTAATAAATTTACTAAGGGCAGAGTCGAAAGAGATGGGCCACCACCGATGTTGTCTGGTGAACAAATGTTAGCACGTGTTTCAGCACTTCCAGATATAGTATTTGGTCGCAATGAAAGAGTGTCAGGTTTTGGCCAAACACATAACTAGGTGAAAAAAAGTATCTTTTGTGAATTGCCCTATTGGAGTTCATTATTGATTCGACATAATTTAGATGTCATGCACATTGAAAAAAATGTGTTTGATAATATTTTCAACACTTTGATGGATATTTCCGGAAAAACTAAAGATAATGTCAAAGCCCGACATGATATGAAAATACTTTGTAAAAGACCAGAGTTGGAGTTACAAGAGGTCAATGGACGATATCTGAAACCGAAGGCCCTATATGTGTTAAATAAACAACAGATCAAAGATGTTTGTCAATGGGTAAAAGAACTCAGATTACCCGATGGATATGCTTCAAACTTATCTCGATGTGTGAACGTTGATGATTGCAAAATATCAGAGATTACTTCCGATCGCATTTCGAGATCTTCTACCTGATAATATTTGGGGTCCGTTGACTGAATTAAGTATGTTTTTTAGAAACATCTGTGCAAATGTCCTTCGAGTCGAAGATATGTCAACACTTGAAAATAATATTGTTGAAATCATATGCAAGCTGGAGCAGTTTTTCCCTCTTGCATTTTTTGACTCGATGGAGCATCTATCGATACACTTGGCATACGAGGCACGAGTTGGTGGCCCCGTTCAATATCGGTGGATGTACTTATTTGAAAGATACATGAATCGTCTGAAGAAAAAAGTAAAGAACACCGCAGCTGTTGAAGGATCAATATCTGAATCGTATATCATCCAAGAAATTTCAACATTATGCTCATTTTACTTTGAATTGACCGTACAGACAAGATTTGATCATCTTCCACGTAACGACGATGGGAGTGTTCGACATTCAGAAGGACGTTTAAATATATTTTGTCACTCTGGTCGTGCTTTTGGTTCTCGTCCATCTCGACACTTAAGCGAGGAAGAGTATCATTTGGCACACTTGTATGTATTACTCAATTGTCCAGAGATTGAACAATTCATTGAAATATTTGACATTGAGATGGTGCAAAAATACTCTATTCACAACGATGAAGAATTGGAGAGATTACGGAATCGTGATTTCCCTACTTGGATTCAGACTTACAGCAAAGATCACAGAGCTGAAATAGATGAAAGAATATTTGAGTTTGTTAGTGGACCGTCGCGACTTGTGTCGTGCTATAGCGATACCTGATATGACACATGGTTTCTATCAAGAAGATGATCCTCCTGTTGTAGATCGTATTATTCCAATACTCGAGGATGCAGACACAACGTCAATTCAATTAGAAGTTGAATATGCTGATGGTGACGATCATGAAATTGAGGAAGCTGGAGATGAAGAAGATGAAGAAGATGAAGAAGAGGAAGAAGAGGAAGAATTCGAAGACTATTATTCAGATGATGAGGAATAATTGTAAAGTACATATTTTATTAAATATATCTCTACTATTTATACAATAATCTGATTATATGTCTATTCGACAGATATGTCTGGTCGTGGTTATCGTCGCAGGAGAGCTTTGGAGTCTCCAATCGGTGAGACTCATACACTTACTCATGCAGCTGATCCTCCTGTTGCTGATCCTCATGCCGATGATACTGCCGAGGCTAGTACATCCAGACGCAGGCGGCCATGCGGGCCGAACAGGTGGTAGCCTCCACCAGCCACAGAGTCACGTAGATTTATTAGCGTGATTGGGGAGCGGTAATATATCATGAATTATGAATCATTACAAATTCATTATATCATAATATAATATTAAAATTTATTTTTGTTGTGCAGGTTCGAGCAAGAAGAAGTGCCGAGGAGCATTTCATCTACTATTCGACAATACATGCACGGGGCATGGCCTACGTGGTCTCACGTGCCTAGCGAGCACGTCGACATATTATGGCGTGAGTTTGAGGCACGTATTATTTTTTTTTTACATGCATGATGATTAATATTGGTACTGATATTATTATTCTGCAGGCTCGCTATACATGGGCTGAGCACCAAAGGCCCTTCATTTACGCTGCCTGGGAGGCTATTTCCCGGGCAAGGTACAACGGGCAGCTGGGGCAGGCCCGGTCCCAGGCGATGGCACGAGCTGGGACTACTAACATCGCGGAGACTCGGGGATACGGCCCCGATTGGATTACTCCGGATATATGGGACCAGCTCGTGGGAATATGGTCGACGGATCGATGGCAGGAGGTTTCTCGGAATGCGGCTAGAAATCGCATGTCGGGAGGAGCAGCGCGTCACACCAGCGGCTCTGTTGCATTTGCAGTGCACGCGAACCGTATGGTAAGTATACCTTTTAATTATATATTTTATTTGTTACTATATGTACTAATTAATGTATTTGTTTTGTAAATGTAGACGACGGTGTCGGATGACGGGAGTGTCCAGCGACCCTCCCCGATGGCGGTGTTTGAGTGGACTCACCGTCGAGCACATGGGACGGGGGAGTACATCGACAACCGCGCTGCATACATTATGGTAACTATATACTTGTTTAAATTATTCATTATATATTTATAATTTAAGTTTTATGATAAATATTAAACAAAAAATCAAACTCGAGTAGGAGACCTACAGCCAGACGGTGGTGCAGCGCGGGGGCACCCCCGAGGACTTTGACGCAGCAACGTGGGTCGAGGCCGCAGGTGGTTGGGACCATGGCCGCGTATATGGCTTTGCAGATAGTGGTCATGCGCGAGCCGTACTAGGGCCACTTGGGGCACCGACCCCTCCGGTCGCTGGTGAGCGGCCATCCACCTCCAGATCCAGTTATGATCATAGTAGCAGAATAAGGACTCTAGAGGAGACAGTCGCGCGTCAGAGTCAGATGATGGCAGAGATGCATGCTATGCTACGCAACATGTCAGGTCATCCTGAAGCAGGCATCTCTTCGGCATCATCTCATCCATCGTCCTCGAGTCAGTCCACGCCGGTGTACACTCAAGCACTCCAGACCCCGCCATATGATCCAGGCCATCCTCCATCGTCATCGTGGGATTTTTTTATATTGACTTTGTTACTGAGATATTGGACTTGTTTAATTTATTTTGTTTGGATATTGATACTTCAATTTTGCATTTGAATAGTTTTTATACTATTGTGGATAATTATCAATATAAATATAATTGTTTTGATGTATATCTTGGTGTATTTGTGATGTGTGAATGAATGTGTGTATGAGTGTATGAGTGTGTGAGTTATGTATCAGATAATGTATCAATGTATCAATGGAAATTTGAAATTTGAAATTTTTTCGTTACCAGGTTCACATCATCAGCAACGGCTTTCCCACGGCCATCCGTGGGAAAGCCGTTGCTAAAAGTTTATCGAAAGCCGTTGCTGATGACCTACAGCAACGGCTTAGCAACGGGCTTTTACTAACGGCATTGCTACGGGCTCACCGGCCGTTGCTATTAATGTTATCAGCAACGGCTCCGCGTCCGTGGCAAAACCGTTGCTGATAATATTTTTAGCAACGGCCCGAGCGGCCGTTGCTGATCCGTTGCTAAGTTATCAACAACGCGATTTTCTGCCACGGCTCTATTGCAACAGCGCCAGCCGTTGCTGATGATGTTCAGTAACGGCTCAGCAATGGCATCAGCCGTTGCTGATGCCCATTTTTCTAGTAGTGTTTCTTGACAAACTTCCCCCGCTAGATTTCATTCATCGTTGGGCTTCTCGAATGTGGTCTAAGCATGGTTTTCAAACGGTTTTGGATCTTGATGAACATTGTTTCATATTTCATTTTGATTCGGTTGATTCTGCTTCTTTTATTATCTCTGGTGGCCCTAGGACGTTAAGGGGTGATATACTCCATTTAACTCCCTGAAAACCCCTCTTTCGTCCTTGGGAAGAAAGTTTTATGTCTTCTCCAGTTTGGATTCGCCTTCAGTCGCTTCATCTCGATTGCCGATCACTTTGGCAAGTTTATTCGGATTGATCACTACTAGAATAGTGGCTTTCACCGACGGGGCTCACCCACGACCATCCAAGCCATCGAAAACATCCATGATTTTTTGACGGCCGCACAAGCCGCGGCTGTTGTGACTCCATCAACCATGGCTCCCATACGACCACCTCAGATCGTCGCTCATAGCCGATGGCGCGCACAGCGCGCAAAATGAAAAAAGTGGGCGAGGTAGGCCGTCGATGATATTAATTAGTCATTAGCCGCAGCTAAGAGCGGCCGTCGGTGATAAAATGATGGCACACACTCGGCGCGAAAATAAAAAAACTAATCACCAACGGTCTAGAGAGGGCCGCATGGGCCATCGGTGATATATTAAATAATGATCCACGGTTTATCGACAGCTTTCAAGCCGTCGGTGATAAACCTTTTATTTTCGTTCGTACCCGACCCTTCCTCTTCTGCTTCTCTTCTTCTCTCCTCGCTGGCGTCATCGCTGCTGCACCTCGCCGCCACTCCTCTTCTGTTTCGACCCTCTGTCGACCCCTTCTTCTCAATGAGATATTCTCCTCCACCCCCGGTGCCCGGCTCCCTTTTGATTTCCTCTGGTCACCCCTAGATCGAGTCGTCGCCAGTGTCGGTGCCCAGCGTGGACGCCGACACTGGCCAACGACGCCGGCGTGTAGGCGCCGACGCCGGATTTGGGGCCGAATCCCTCTGCCCCAACAACATGAACAGTAGTCGGCAACTACACTGTCGGCTACTGTTTTATTAGGGGTTTAACCCCTAATCTAACTATGTTTAATTTTTGTTTTTTTAAGATTAATTTATATGTGTTGAATCTAGATTAATTTTAGATTAATTTTTTTGTTAATTGTAGATTTATGATGTGTTAATTGTAAATTTTATATGTTAATTGTAGATTAATTAAGTTTTTTTACTGTTATATTAAATTTAGGTTAGTTTTAGGGTTTGTTAATCAAGGGTAGAATAAATGTTAGGGTTAATTTTTGTTAGGTGTAATTATAATTTTAAAATCGTCCACTTTGGACTCGCGCGCGCCAAATCGTCCCTAATTGAACAATTTGAGAATATAATTATTTATATTGCACTTAGTTTATTTCTTTTAGTCATTATTCATATTTAAATATTGGCTTGTATCTCCCTTGTTCTCCGATACATGCCCAAATGATATGCGTATTCGGAGAATTGTATGGACATGCTACCGAAATTTAGAATGAAGTTAATGACTAAAAAAAATACTAAGTGCAATATAAATAACATGAATCCCAAACAGAATAGGACCATCCCACCTAAAGACATTACCTAAAGATATTGCCAACTTTTTGACAGAACATGTCGGGCGATCGAAGTTGGATGTACCGACGAATTCATCGTGGAGCTATAACAGACGAATTTCGAGTAGGCGTAACTTACTTATTAAATTTTGCCTACTCGAATTAAAAATTCCTTAATGGTGATAAAATCCGATATCCATGCCGAAAATGTTCGAACATAAGATTTTTGGATCGGAAAACTGTCACAATGTATCTGTATACAAAAGGATTTACACCAATATATTTTATATGGATTGTCACGGGGAGTCACGTCAAGTCGGGACGTCGAGCAATCTTGTTGTCCAAACTCATGGTGAATTCTCTACTGTGGTTGTTTCTTCTTCCAATCCATCTAATCCTTATAGAACAATGATTCTGGATAGTCTTAGCGGATAATTCCATTTAAATGACAATATTGAGTCAGCGACTGAGATGGTACAGCTACCAGATACTACGATAGTTGATGTCACTGAAGAACAACCTGCGATACAGATTGAATTGTCGAATAAGGAGGCTGCAGAATTTTACGAGATGTTGGAAGCTGCCAATGAACCTTTGTATGAGAATTGTCCTAAATATACAAGATTTTCGGCAATGACACAACTCCTGAACTTCAAGTCCGATTGTAATATCAGCGGGGTTGCATTTGATCGGATTGCAGGCTTTACCAATGCTATGCTACCTCCAAATAACAAGTTTGAGCCAACATTTTATAAGACAAAAAAGTTGATGAGAAAGTTGGGGCTTGGGTACGAAAAGATACACGCGTGCCCAAATAATTACATTTTGTATTATAAAGAAAATGCATAGTTAGAGCAATGCCCGGTATGTGAACATCCTCGTTACAAGGAGAAGAAACCGGTTCGACAAAAAAATATCCCCTTTAAGGTTCTTCGGTATTTTCCACTAACACTGAGGCTAAAAGGTTATTCATGTCGGAAAAGACTGCCCCCTTTATGAGTTGGCATGCAAGAAGTCGTGATGATACAATAATGACTCATCCATCTAACAGTGAAGCATGGAAAAATTTGGATAGATGCTATCCTTTATTTGCTAGGGATACTAGAAATATCAGGTTGGGATTGTGCACGGATGGTTTTTATCCATTTGGTAATTCAGCAACTCCATATTCAGTATGACCAGTGCTGCTAACAGTTTATAATTTATCGTCCTCAATGTGTATGAAAGATGAATTTATCTATCTTTCAATGATTGTTCGGTCGATTGAACGAGGCAAAAAATTGGTAGTAGCCAATTCGATCGACCGAACAAGGCCAAAAATTTGAAGTAGCCAATTCGTTCGACCGATCGGTTGATCGAATATGGTCCGAAAGCAGTAGAACGCCATTGGTCGCTCATTGATCGATCAGTCGGTCGAGCGACGATCGACCAACAAGCTACCGGGCGTCCTCTAATGGGCAGAAAAATGCCCGTTGGGTGGAGCTGCCGAGTGAGGGGTTCTAATACCCCTCACCAACCTCTCTTAAAGGCTATTAATGATCATTAGTGCATTCCTAAGAGAGATTTAAGCCTCCAAAGATCGATTTGCGCTCGCTTGCTTCACCGATAGCTTCATCTTCCTCAAGCGATCTTCTCGTCTCAACTCCGGCAACAATTCGAGCTCACCATCTTGTAGAGTTGGAGACTTAGAAGGCTTTGGAAGGAGCTCACATTTGTGGTTTCATTTATAGCTCATTCTTTGTTGTTTTTTAATTATTTTAATTATAATTCTCATTGATAGCTTGCTAGGTGTGCTAGTGTAAACACTTAGGATTTGCTTCGTAGAATTGTGTTTTGCCTAGGTGAATAGGTCCAAGGCATTCTCAAAGAATTGAGAAGAAAGTCCTTGGTTGTATTCAAAGAAAAACACATAGTCTATAAAGTATTGGTTAGAAATCCTTGGTGTGGAACCTAGGTAGTGGAGTAGGTGGTTGGCCGAACCACTCTAATTACTTGTGTTTGCATTGTGATGATTATTTGATATTAATCACTATTCATAATTGTCAAGCATCGTAATTTAGTTGCATAATCAATTTGGTTGTATTAGAAATTGAACTCGAAAGAAATCGAATATAAGTTAAAACTCACCCAACACTATTCAAACCCCTCTTCTAGTGTGGGTATTTGATCAACACAATACCCGTCCGAACACGAGCGCCACTGCTCATAGCATGAAGAAGACAATCACTCGGAAAGGAGAAGACTAGTTTCCATCCTTTAGGATGAGGTCTCCCGTGAGCCTCACCAGAGAGAAGAGAAAGACACCAGGGTCACGGAGGCTACCCATTCTCTCCCCGTCGACTCGGGACCCTTTGCCGAGCGCACCATAGCGGTATGCCTTTCGCCTAGATTCAAGTTGTCGACCACACTGAAGCCCTACGACGACATGGGTGATCCGACCATGCACCTGACAATGTTCAAGTTCATGTTGCTCCTCAATGGAGCAACTGATCTCGTCCTTTGTAGAGCCTTCCCGACCTTCCTGGAGAAGGTCGTATTATTGTGGTTCTCCTCCATTCCACCGATATCTATACACACTTCCGCAGAGCTCTCCAACGCCTTCACCAACAGGTTCTCCTCATTTCGGATTTACTCCAAAATCGAGGATGCCCTCCACTATGTCAAGCAACGGCAACACGAGTCCTTGAGGGATTACATAAGAAGATTCTAAGCCATGACCATGAAGATCCCAAATCTCGACCCACGAGTCAAGATATTTTCTATCAAGCACGGGATAAAGCACGGACACTTCGCAGACCAGATCACCCTAGCAAAGCCGAAGGAGATGGTTGAGTTCCAGGAGAAAGCTGCAAATCACATAGAGATGGAAGAACTTCGAGAAGCTAGAAAGGCCGACATGCAGATCACCAAAGACGCCACCGAGGACAAGAAGGGCAAGAGGCCCGACATAAGGGGCAAGGATAGAGACCGTCACGACCAGGGTCACAATAGGAGAGTAAGGTCTCCCTCCAGGCCTATTCCCAGGTTCGGCGAGTACACTCCCCTCAACACTGGATGAGAGATCATAGACCTCCCAGCAACCCAGAAAGGCCGAAACACTCGTCCAATGTCGACAATAGCAAAAGGTGCAAGTTCCACCGTATTTACAGACACACCACCAAGGAGTGTGTGGTGCTCCGAGATTAAATCGAACGCCTGATCAGAGAAGGCTGCCTCGACCACTATGTTCGTCGTGATTGAAGCCGCAGTCGAGATTGGCGAAACTGAGTAGGACACTACCGCCCCGCGGCACGACAAGCAATCACCATGACCTTAGGATCGAGTAGCCTAATGCCGAAATCTGTGGGGTCATTGATTATATATCAGACAGATTCCTCGGAGGAGGTGAGACAAGCTTAGCCAGAGCAGAATCACTCCAGGCCACCATCGCAATCGACAATGCAACTCATCCACAAAGGTCGTACGCGCCTAGCCCGGTAATATCTTTCTATGAAACTGACATCCAGGGGATTGATAGAAACTTGCATGACCATGTTGTTATTTTCGTAATCACTGGTGATTTCCATGTCAGGAAAGTCCTAGTAGACTAGGGAAGCTCAGCCAATGTCCTATTCTACCCAACACTCAAAAATATGCACATCAGCAAAAATTCACTTCATCCTTACCATGGAGACCTCGTCGGCTTTTCAGGAGAGCGAGTCAACGTCAGAGGCTACTTATGGTCGGTGATGACGTTCGGCTCCCCACCACGAACGAAGTCAGTAAATGTACAATTCCTCATCATCAAATGTTCAAGCCCCTACCACATTATCTTGGGTCGACCATCCCTAAATAGTTTAAGAGCCGTAGTATCAACTCCTCATCTCGCCATCAAATTTCCTATCTTTGAGAGAGAGATAGGAATAGTGCATGCAGACCAGAAAGAGTCTCGTGTTGGCCCAAGGGTTCCCCTTTGGCTTCGATATCTATTTTGATAAAAACAAACATGTATTTAATATATGTGTGAAGTTTTGAGTTCAGGTTGAGGCTTCGATACACTCACGAATTTCGCTTGGAGAAATGCAAAATCGTCAAAAGGGCTCGGATGTAATTAATTAAGTAGAACTCGTAAAATTATCAAATAGATTCTATGTAATATTCCCCTAGGATCTCATCCCAAGCCTATTTGTAAAGTTATCCAAGTCAAAACTTGGTAATGAAACCCATAAAAAAATGTGTAACAAAACAAACGTAGAAATCAGCCTCAGCCTAGGTTCGGTCGACTGATCGGTCGATCGAATAGGACAAAAAAATGGCAGTATGGTCGACCGAACAAGGCCAAAAATTGGCAGTGGCTAATTCGATCGACTGGATAACAAAGGAATTAATCGCGATCAATTCGGTCAACCATCCGATCGACCGAACATGACTGTAGAAGGGCAGAACGCCAGCGGTTGCTGGGCGGTCGATCGGTCGGTCAATCGACGATCGACCGACAAGTGATCGATCGGTGTCCAGCGGGCAGAAAAATGCCCGTTGGAGTGATGTTCCAAGTGAGGGGTTATAAATACCCCTCACCAACCTTCATTAACTCTCTTTAACCATTCTTAAAAGCTTCATAAGTGGATTTGTGCCTTCAAAACCTGATTTTCTTGCGCTTGCTTCTCCGATCGACGATTTCTCTCAAGCGCTCATCTTCCCTCGACTCCGTCTTCGATTCGACCTCAACATCTTGTGGAGTTGGAGGCATTGAAGATTTGGAAAAGAGCTTTTAGTTGTGGTATACTCTTTAGCTCTTTTCATTGTAATTTTACTTATTATTTGAACTTGTTCTTCATTGATTAGCTTGCTAGGTGTGCTAGTGTAAACACTTAGGGTTCACTTTGTAGATTTGTGTTTTGCCTAGGTGAATAGGTTTGAGGAGTTCTTAAAGGGTTGAGAACCGAGTCCTCGTGTGTATTCAAAGGGAAACATAAAGTCTATAAAGGATTTGATTAGAAATCCTTGGTGTGGAGCCAAGGTAGTGGAGTAGGCGGTTGGCCGAACCACTATAATCCCTTGTGTTTTTATTGCCCTGTTTGATTGCTTATAATTGCTTCTCATACTTGCTAATGAATATCATTTAGTCGCATATAGTTTTGGTTGAAGTTAAAATTGATTTAAAAGAAATTCAAGTAGAATTAAAAAGTTACACAACACTTTTCAATCCCCCTTCTAGTGTGGGTATTCACTCAACAATTGGTATCAGAGCAAGGTCGTAGGATTAGATTTAACCATCTACCCTATAATTTAGAATGACTAGTGAAATTCAACTTGCTCAAGGGTCCTCTACTCATTCTCCACCATTGTTCGATGGAAACAACTATGCCTATTGGAAGATACGCATGAATGGCTTCCTACAATCACTAGGCATGGCTGTGTGAAGAATGATTCAAGTAGAGTATAACCAACCAACTAAGGATATAGATGAGTGAGATCGATCAAGAAGAGATTAAACTCTTTAATGCAAATGCAAAGGCCGTCAATGCATTATATTGTGGCCTATCAATTAATGAGTTTAATAGAATTTCTATTTGTAAGTTTGCATATGAATTTTGAAAAGTCTTAGAGACTACACATGAAGGTACTTCACAAGTTAAGGAATCTAAGATAAACCTACTCATGCATGATTATGAAATATTCAAAATGTTATCACATGAATCTATTGATGCCATGTATGCTCGATTTCAAAATATTACAAATGGATTAGCTAACCTTGGTAGAGATATAAGGGAAGAGGAGAAGGTAAGGAAGCTCCTTCGTTCCCTTCCAATAGCTTGGGAGCCCAAGGTCATCGCAATCATGGAAGCGAAGGATATGAGCACATTGAAGATCACCGAGCTCATTGGGTCTCTCATGACACATGAGACCCATATGAAGCAGTACAAGGAGGAAGATGCTCCCAAATGTAAGACCATTGCCTTAAAAGCATCACATCGAGTTGAAGAACCCTCATCATCCGAGGAAGAGATGGATGATTTTGAAGAAATGACAATGTTGGCAAGAAGATTCATGAGCTTCATGCGAGGAGGTATGAGAAATGGAATAGGAGGCTACATTTGCTTCAATTTCAACAAAACCGAGAATCTAAGGAAGGATTGCCCGCTTCTCAAGATGACTTCCACCTCCAACCCTCACAAGAAAGACAAATACAACAAGAAGAAGATTATGATGGTATCATGGGATGAAAGCGAGTCTTCGTCATGTGAAGAAGACTCTAACAGTGAAAAGGAAAATCTTTGCATCATGGCAAATGATAACGAGGTAAGATATACTTTTGGCGAGCTTTCATTTACTCATGAAGAACTAGAAAATGAGTTTGATCAAATTCATGATGAATTTAATACCATTAGGAAAAAGTTTAAAGAGCTTAAGAAGGACAACAAATCTTTAGAGCTTGAAAATGATAACTAGCTACTTTCATGCAATGCATTAAGGAGAGAAGTAGATACCCTTAAGAAAGAAAAGCATGTCTTAGATGATGCTAATAAAAACTTAAAAAATGAAAACAAAAAGTTGGAAAATGAAAACAAGTTCTTAAGCGATCAAGTAGAGCACTTGACTGATAGCATGCTAAACTTAAAAAAGGCACTTTGCATGCTAAATGAAAAAATGACAACCGTACAAAATGTCATGCCTAAGGTTGTACATGCGAGAAAGTCATCAAACAATCACACTCATGCACACTTCCATGCCTACACACGTAGTCCAAGAAATTTAATGGAAGTTGCTTTTCATGTGGTATTTTTGGCCATATGGCTAGAGATTGTACACTAAGAAGAAACCCTCATGTTAGATTCACTTGGATTCCTAAGATGACTAACACTCAAGGACCCAAGAAGATTTGGGTACCTAAAATTGTCTCTTCTCCATTTGTAGATGGAGAAGCATCCCCAAGCAAGTAGAAGAACATGAATATTGGATAGCGGTTGCTCAAAATACATGACAGGTAATATCAATCTTTTCGCAACCCTATCAAGCAAGCACTACAACACAATTGACCTATAGAGACACAAAATTAGAGACACATTATATTTTTATTTCTAAATCTTCACATTTAGAGACTAATAGACATAAAATTTGTTCCTAATTAGCCTCTAAAGTTCTATAGAAACAATAACAACGAAATCACTTAATTGATTTGTCTCTAAGCTATAGAAACACCAACAACAGTCACTTAATTGATCTGATTCTAAAGCTAGTTTTATAGCCTAATTAGCAACAAATTTTATGTTTATTAGTATCTAAATGTGATGATTTAGAAATAAAAATCTAATTTATCTCTAATTATGCGTCTCTATAGGCCGATCGTGTTGTAGTGAAGGATGGTGGACATGTGACTTTTGGAGACAATGCCAAGGGTAAAATTGTTGGTATTGGTGATATAGGTATACTCCCCTACCCATGCATTAAAAATGTCTTACTAGTTGATGGGTTAAAATATAATTTGATTAGCATATCTCAATTGTGTGACAATGGATATGTAGTCATTTTTGAAGCATCTAAATGCATTATTAGAAGTGCACCATCTAATGATATTATGTTCATTGGAAATAGGCAAAAAAATATTTACACATTAGTTCTAAATATTTTGCCTAATCCCCATGTTAGATGCTTGGTTGCCATGAAAAATGATTCTTGGTTGTGGCATAGAAGGCTAGGACATGCTAGCATGAGCCTCATCCAAGAAATATCTAAAAATGACTTAGTTAAAGGAATACCTAAGATAAAATTTGAAAAAGATAAACTTTGTGATGCATGTCAACATGGTAAACAAGTTAAGTCTTCATTTCATAGCATTAGTCAAGTAAGTACATCTAGAACACTTGAACTTGTGAACATGGATCTTTTTGGTGCTTGTGATGTAGCTAGTCTAGGTGGAAAACTATATTGCTATGTTTTGGTTGATGATTTCTCGAGATTCACATGGGTTTTCTTTTTAGCTAAGAAAAATGAAACTTTTGATTTCTTCAAAAATTTGCTAGGAGAGTTACAAATGAGAAAAGAATTTCAATTTTGAAAATTAGAAGTGATAATGGAGGAGAATTTAAAAATAAAAAGTTTACCGAATTTTGTGATGAATTGGGTATTGAGCATACATTTTCTTCCCCTAGAATCCCTGAACAAAATGAGGTGGTTGAGAGGAAGAATAGATGGCTTTGGTTCTAGGATCATGCTTTGTGAAAATAATTTGCCCAAGTACTTCTGGGCCAAAGCCATAAATACCTCTAGTGCTTAATCGTATTTTATTAAGACCTAAAATCAAGAAAACACCTTTAGAGCTTTGGAATGATAAAATCCCAAGTGTGGGATATTTTCGTGTTTTTGGATGTAAATGCTTTATCTTAAACACTAAGGAGCATCTAGGAAAATTTGATTCTAAATCTGATGAAGGTATTTTCCTAGGTTACTCCAATAGTTCTAAGACATATAGAGTTTATAATCGTAGAACTATGATTGTTGAAGAATCTATGCATGTTATATTTGATGAAACTAATGATTCTTCTAGAAATATTAAGATTGTGAGTGTAGGTGAGGAATGAGGAACTCACATTTCATGACAAAGAGGTTGAAGATGAAAACAATGAGGAAACTCAACATGAAGAAGCCTCATCCTCAACTCTACTTCAAGATGAAGAAGAAGAAGAGGAAGCTCTACCACCTCTCCCCAAAGGGTATCGGTTGATTAGAGATCATCCAATGGATCAAGTCATTGGAGAACCATCAGCGGGAGTGGTAACACCCTCTAAACTTAAGAACATTTGTCAATATGTATTATTCATATCTCAAGTAGAGCAAAAAAACATTAAGGAAGCAATAGAAGATGAATTTTGGATAATTGCTATGCCAGAGGAACTTAATCAATTTGTTAGGAATGAAGTTTGAGATTTAGTACCTAGACCTAGCAGACAAACCGTAATTGGGACTAAATGGGTATTTAGAAACAAGTTAGATGAAGGAGGTTTAGTCATTAGAAACAAAGCTAGGTTAGTGGCCCAAGGGTATAATCGATAAGAAGGAATTAATTATAATGAAACTTTTGCTCCCGTAGCTAGATTAGAGGCGATTCACATGCTTTTGACTTATGCTAGTTTTAAAGGCTTTAAACTTTTTCAAATGGATGTTAAAAGTGCATTTTTAAATGGTTTTATCGATGAAGAAGTTTATGTTGAACAACCCCCTGGATTTGAAAGTTTTGAGTTTCCAAACCATGTTTTTAAACTTAAAAAGACTTTGTATGGCTTAAAACAAGCCCCTAGGGCTTGGTATGAAAGACTTTCCACATTTCTGATTGATCAAGGGTTTAGCATTGAAAAAGCCGATGTTTCTCTTTTTGTAAAAAATAATGAAAATGATATTTTACTCGTGCAAATTTGTGTTGATGTTATAATATTTGGTGCTACTAATGAATTGATTTGGTGGTTTGCAAAGTGCTTGCAAGAGGAGTTTGAGATGAGCATGATGGGAGAACTTTCATTCATGCTTGGTCTCCAAATCAAGCAAACCAACAAAGAAATCTTCATTAATCAAGCCAAGTACAAAAAGGAGATCATCAAAAGATTTGGGATGAATGAAGCCAAGATAGCTTCTACACCAATGAGCACATCCATCAAGCTTGATAAAGGTGAAGATGGTGTCAAAGTAGATGAAAAATGATATCGAGGTTTGATTGATAGCCTTTTCTATTTAATCGCAAGTAGACCCGATATCATGTTTAGTGTTTGTGCATGTGCTAGATTTCAATCTTGTCCAAAAATGTCTCACTTAAGTGCGGTCAAACGCATATTGAGATATTTGAAAGACACAGTTGACTTAGGATTATGGTATTCATGTACTTCATCTTTCGATTTAATTGGGTTTTCGAATGCCGATTTTGCCGGGTGTAAAGTAGATCGAAAAAGCACTAGTGGGTGTTGTCAATTCATAGGGATGAGTCTTGTTTCTTGGTTTTCAAAGAAACAAAACTCGATTGCACTTTCAACTATCGAAGCGGAATACATTGCTGCGGCTAGTTGTTGTGCACAAGTCCTTTGGATGAAACAAACCCTTTTAGATTATGGACTTAAATATTCTTGTGTACCTATACATTGTGATAACACTAGTGCAATTAATTTAACAAAAAAATCTAATTTTACACTCTAGGACCAAGCACATTGATCTAAGGCACCACTTCTTAGGGATAATGTGGTTAAGGGAAATATATTCGTGGAATTTGTATCCATCGACAAGCAACTTGCGGATATATTCACAAAATCCTTAAGTGAAGAAAGCTTTACAAACTTAAGAATGCAATTAGGGATTTGTGCTTTTCCAAGTGTTCAAAATTTCAAAATTTACATGTCTTTTAAAAATTGCACTTCATATAGTATCACCACACTTATGTATTGCCTTGTAATGGGGCTTTGCGACTTATCGATGTTTGCCCTATATAGGCTTACATTGATAGGACAAACTATAGTGATAGATGATACTTGGTTTTATCATTTTCTCGGTTTTATTGTGAAACTCATTAATAGAACCTTAATTCTTGCCCTTTTTGATTGATGTCAAAAGGGGGAGAAAAAGAAAGGTCACATATGTTTTATGATGCATATAGATAGGGGGAGTTATAAGCATAATAGGCATATTGATTGGGGGAGGATATGTTAAGTTGTATAATACATTACACATGCCTTAACTCAAACTCACAAATGATACTTAGAGTCTCGCTTTATATAAAACTTCTATTTTGATGATAATAAACATGTATTTAATACATGTGTGAAGTTTTGAGTTCAGGTTGAGACTTCGATACACTCACAAATTTTGCTCGGAGAAACCCAAAATCATCTAAAATGGCTCGGATGTAGATTAAGTAGAACTCGTAAAATTATCAAATAGATTCTATGTATTATTCCCCTACGATCTCATCCCAAGCTTATTTATAAAGTTATCCAAGTCAAAACTTGGTAACGAAACCTATAAATAAGCGTGTAACAAAACAAATGTAGAAATCAGCCTCAGCCTAGGTTCGGTCGACCGAACAGGATAGAAAAATGGCACTAGCCACTTCAGTCAATCGGTCGGTCGACCGAACTAGGCCAAAAACTGGCAGTGGCTAATTCGGTTGACCGAATAATAGAGGAATTAATCACGATCAATTCGGTCGACCATCCAGTTGATCGAACATGGCTGTAGAAGGGTAGAACGCTAGCGATCGCTGGGCGGTCGATCGGTCGGTCGACCGATGATCGATCGATAAGCGATCGGTTGGCGTCCAACGGGCAGAAAAACGCTCATTGGAGTGTTGTTCCGAGTGAGGAGTTATAAATACCCCTCACCAACATTCATTAACTCTCTTTAACCATTCTTAAAAGCTTCCTAAGTGGGATTTGTGCCTTCAAAACCTGATTTGGTCGCGCTTGGTTCTCCGATCGACGATTTCTCTCAAGTGCTCATCTTCCCTCGACTCTAGCTTCGATTCGACCTCAACATCTTATGGAGTTAGAGGCATTGAAGGCTTTGAAAAGAGCTTTTAGTTGTGGTTTACTCTTTAGCTCTTTTCATTATAATTTTACTTATTATTTGAACTTGTTCTTTATTGATTAGCTTGCTAGGTGTGCTAGTGTAAACACTTAGGGCCTGTTTGGTATCCTGTATAAGCCTCCTGTATAGTATTAGGATAATACTATATAGTGTTTGGGAAGAGTATTAACTAATACATACACTAAAAATAGTATCCCATAAGCTGTCATAAGTTGTATTAATAATACGCTCTCAAAGCTCTTCATTAGCCTGCACTAGAACTTTTAATATTTTTGATACTCATTTTACCTCCGGCCAAAAATTAAAAAATATATAAAAAATAATAATAAAATAATTTGAATTTATGGAATATTTTTAATGATAAAATATATTATATAATTTTTTATATTATATTATATTATTATAATATATTACATATAATATAATATTATAGTGTTTATTATTATATATTATATTATATTACATTATATAATATATAATATAATATAATATAATATATAATATAATATATAATATAATATATAATATAATATATATATATTACATTACATTATATATATTACATTACATTATATTATATAATATTATATATATTATATTATATTATATTATATTATATTATATTATATTATATTATATTATATTATATTATATTATATTATATTATATTATATTATATTATATTATATTATATTATATTATATTATATTATATTATATTATATAGGTTAGTCAATACATACTAGTACTATACAGGCTAGAACATGTGTGCACCAAACACTGTATAATAAAGTGTTTAGGGTTAGTCAATACAGACTAGTACTATACAGGCTAGTACAGACTAGTAGCAAAACACATAATAGTACAATACATGCTAATACTTTACAGAATAGAGACTAGTACTATACATGCTAGTACTATAAGATGTACCAAACGAGTCCTTAGAGTTCACTTTGTAGATTTGTGTTTTGCCTAGGTGAATAGATTTGAGGAGTTCTCAAAGGGTTGAGAACCGAGTCCTCGTTTATATTCAAAGGAAAACATAAAGTCTATAAAGGATTTGATTAGAAATTCTTGGTGTGGAGCTAAGGTAGTGGAGTAGGCGGTTGGCCGAACCACTATAATCTCTTGTGTTTGCATTGCTCTGTTTAATTGCATATAATTGCTTCTCATACTTGCTAACGAATATCATTTAGTCGCACATAGTTTTGGTTGAAGTTGAAATTGATTTAAAAGAAATTCAAATAGAATTAAAAAGTTACCCAATACTATTCAACCCCCCTTCTAGTGTGGGTATTCACTCAAAAGCTCGCGCATGTTACAATGAGTGCCTAAAACCGAGGTCGGCCGAGCTAGAGAAAAACACCACACACTCCGTCCTCACTAGTAGTTTCAGTTCTTTGCACAACACACCACCCTTGGATTTTAGAGTTGGACCCAAAGGGGATGTCCAAGAGCGGCTCGAACTCACCGACAGTCTAGAGCCCACACAGGTCGAAGCCTCCCCCAAATAGGTAACCTACATGAGAGCACACCTCCACGCGGAGCTCAAAGCTCAACTTGATACTGTACTCATAGACAATGCCGACCTTTTCGCATGGACACCAGCCGACATGCCAGGGATAGATCTCTAGGTCATTTGCCATAGATTGCCATCGATCCTTGAGTCAAGCCCATGGCCCAGAAGAAAAGAAAGCTCGGAACGAAGTGCCAATGAGCATCCCTTGAGTAAACTGACAAGCTACTGAAAGCAGAATTTATCAGAGAAATCAGATTTACCACATGGCTCGCAAATGTTGTGATGGTAAAAAAAAACTCTAGGAAAATGATGGTCAAAAGACACTCTAGGAAAGTGGCAAATGTTGTCACCGACCTCAACAACGACTGTTCGAAGGACTCCTACCCGCCATCGGGCATAGACAAGATTGTCGACGGCTCCTCGAGATATCAATACCTGAGTCTTATGGATGCCTATTCAGGCTATAACCAGATCCAGATGCATTCGAAGGATGAAGAAAAGATGACTTTCATCACCAAACACACCAACTTCTGGTACAAGGTGATTCCCTTTGGGCTAAAAAAAGCTGGAGCTACCTACTAGCGCCTGATGAATAAATTCTTCGAGCAATAGATCGGCCAGAACATGGAGGTCTACATAGCCGACATGGTCGCCAAAACATCGACCATGAGAGACCACTGCACCGATCTGATCGAAATCTTTAGCCAGCTCAAACACTACAACATGATACTAAATCAAGAGAAGTGTGCCTTCAGAGTCCACGGTGGCAAATTCATCGGCTTCATGGTAACGAATTGAGGGACCGAAGGCAACCCTGAAAATTACTGAGCTATCCAAGAAATGCGGAGCCCGCACAACGTTAAAGAAGTACAATAACTCACCAGAAGAATATCTGCTTTGTCCAGATTCCTCTCCGGGTCGGTCGATAGGGCACTCCTTTCCTCAAAATCCTGAGAAGAAGCAGGATTTCCAATGGGATGAGAAGTGTGAACAAGCTTTTGAAGAGCTCAAACACTTCCTCACAGGCTCGTTAGTCTTGGACAAACCATAGTTGGGAGAAACACTCTTCCTCTACCTCATAGTCACGGAGATTGCCCTCAACTCGGTGTTGGTTTGAGAATAGGAAAAGGATAAGAAACTGATCTACTTTGTTAGCAAGGTCCTCCAAGGGCCCAAAACCAGATACCATAGGTTAGAGAAGCTCTCTTTCGCCCTCATCATCTCGATCAGAAGGTTAAGGTCATATTTCCAAAGCCACCACACCCAGGTACGCACATAGTAGCCAATCAAACATGTGTTGGCCAAGCCTGAGTTCGCTGGGCGAATGATATTTTGGTTAGTAAAACTCTCGAAGTTCAACATCGAATACCAGCCCAAAGGTCCCATCAAGGCCCAAGCAATGGCACACTTCGTCGCTGAATTCAACGATCTACTTGGATGTTGTCCATCGATGACACCACCAATGAAAAAGGATGTGGAGCGGACATCATTCTGGAGAATGGCTAGGGAATCACCCTAGAGCAATCCTTTTAATTCCAATTCAAAGCTAGCAACAATTAGACAGAATACGACGCCTTGATCATTGGGCTGAAGCTTCCCAAGATGTGAAAGCCTGGAATGTGATCATGGAAAGTGACTCAAAACGTGTCGCATGACAAGTCAACGACATCTACTAAGCAAGGGAGCCCTCCCTCGTATGGTACTTCTCACTAGTACATTCATTAATCACTTACTTTAATAGTTATGTGATTCAACACATACATTGGGAGGAAAATTCCTGAGTCGACCTGTTATCCAAGCTCGCCAGCACTAGAAACCCTCAAAATAATAGGTCAGTTATCCAACAAATCCTCGGACAATCGAGCATCCAGCCAGTCGACACCACAGTCGAGGTCCGAACAGTTGAACAAGGTACAATCCGGAGGACCCCAAATATAATCTACCTCAAGCGAGGGGAAATTTCAGAGATACCTCCAACCTAAGCAAATTCAGGAGGATGGCGAATTACTACAACCTCCTCGATGATCAACTGTACAAGAGAGTATACTCTTGACCAGTGCTCAAATGCATCAGCCAACCCCGAAAGAATACTATAATGGCGGAAGTCCATGATGGTATATGCAGTAATGACATTAGAGGAAGATCTTTGGTTGCCAATATCCTCCGAGCTGGGTACTTCTTGCCAACCATGAAGACAGATTGTGGCCTTTATGTCAAAAGGTGCGACAAATGCCAAAGATTCTCCGAAGTCTCACAACAACATCCCGAGCCACTGCATATCTCGGAAGTCAGCTGGCCATTCCACAAGTGGGGCATCGACCTCCTCGACCTGTTCCCTCGAGCACCTAGACAAATCAAATGTTTGGTAGTAGCTATTGACTACATCACCAAGTGGATATATAGAAGCCGAACCCCTATCCTCAATTGTGACCGAGAAGGTCCAGAAGTTCGTGTGGAAGAACATCATTTGCAATCATGACATACCCTACAAACTCGACAACGACAATGGGATGCAATTCATGGACCGACGGTTCCGAGAATTTTGCTCGGGCCTCGGCATTCAACCACACTTCTCATCGATGTAGCACCCACAGACAAACGACCTGGCCGAAGTAGCTAACAAGTTCATCCTATCAGGGTCGAAGAACTTGTGAATGAAATACCCACACTAGAGGGGGGTGTGAATAGTGTGTTACGCTAATTTTATCTCTACTTACGATTTCAATATTTTATTCAATAATTGATTAAATTAAAGAGCAAGTATTGAAAGCAATCAAGAATCAACACAAATGAGCAATACTAACACAAGTCAATTTATAGTGGTCCAACAACCCCGCCTACTACACTACCTAAGCACACCGCTTAGGATTTCACTTATCATCCACTAGATTAAAGCTCCTTACTATGAGGACTTTTCCTTGGAAAGTCTTCGCTCTCACACCGAAGGCACTTCCACACTCAAAAGTCTTCGCCTTCCTACCGAGAGCAGTCTCCCACCTCACTCCCTCCTAAGGGCACTCTAATCCTAGATTACAATGGTGGACTTATGCCTTTTCACTCAGGCAACCACCAACACTCTAGACCTAAGCACTAGATCTTTACAACTTTGAATGAGAACATAAATATAAGTAAAACAATAGTAAAGAGCACAAGTAAGAAACAAAAACCAGCTGATGCTATTCCTAGCTTGCTCCTAGTCCTTCAAGGCCTCAAGATGATGGCTCTTTAGATCAAGGAAGGCTTGAAGTGAAGTTGAAGGCTCAAGCAAGGTCAGATCGAGAAATGAGGTTTAGAACTCAAGGAAATTGGCTCTATCTTTCCAAGATGGACTCAATGAAGTATTAGAGATGAAAGGAGGCAGATTTCAGAGCCTTTTATAGAGTCCATAAGGTAAGGGGGTCGAAACTAGTCATTCAATGGATCTAAAAAGATCTGTTGGGCAGTTCGGTCGATCACTGATCGAATCTCGATCGATCAAGATTCGGCCGAGCATCAGCCAAAATGCTACTGGAAAAACCAGTACCAGTTCGGTCGACCGAGGATCGGTTGAACATCAATCGACAATTCAACTTTTTGCTAAAATTGAATTTTTGCTGATTTTTGCCGATTTTTTAACTTGAGTTCGGTTTCGGGTTTCAATTGGGGTTTGGCATTGAGTAAATACATGGAGATGGATGATTTGAGGCCTAAGAAGTATTATACAGTAAATTATAAGCCTAGACCTAACTATTGATTCGATTGCCTCCGAAGCCGTCGACACTTGAATTGCTGCGAATTTCTGAAAAAGTTCGCACTCATATCGATCACCCGAACCGAGATCAAACACTTGATAAACACATTAGAATAAGTTTGTTATCATTAAAATCAAGATGGTGACCAACGTTGAAAACCTTAGGCCAATAAAACTACCTGAAGTGCTTTGGAGCTATAGTACAATCGCTCAATCTTCTACCCTAGAAACTCCCTATAGGCTCATTTATGGAGCAGAGGCCATGATCCCTGTTGAGATCACAGAGCCCAGCCTTCGTAGAACTACCTTTAAGGAGCAGAGTAGTTCAGAAATCTGTCAAACTGAGCTCGACCTCATCGAGGAAGAGCAAGAACTCGCTAGAATCAAAGAAGAGGCTGTGAAGCTCAGAATAGCTCGGAAATACGACAAGCATGTCAAACCGAGGAGCTTCGGAGAAGGGGACCTAGTCCTCCGAGATTGAACCACAAGTGCCCCTACAAGATCAGTTGGAGAAGGCAAGCTTGCCTTGAAGTGGGAAGGCCCCTACAAGATCACATAGCTCCTCGGTAAAGGCATCTACAAAATCGCTGAACTCTTCGAACAAGAACTCCCATAATTGTGGAACGTGGTCTCCCTACGGGCCTACTACAGCTAAGCTTCGTCCCTTAAACTATAAGTGGTCGGTATACTCTTTTTCCTTTATGGCAGTTTTCTCCTAGAGAGTTTTTCCCCTTGAAAGGTTTTAACGAGGCACCACCATGTACAGGCCGAGGTCAACTCTCGATGGGGTATGATGTACTATTACAACAATCATTAATAATATTGCTCTCTCTCTTTTCTGCACATTTTCTTTGTCTCCAGATTATTTGCAACTATCTCATAACATACAAAGGAGGAACCTCTACAGTCTCGCAAGCTCCATCCTTGCGCTTGCACGATGTACCTCTACAGGAAGCTCAAGCGCCCCTCTCGGATTCCCACAATGACCAGGACTCGGTTTTCACCAATCTGGCTCGCTGACCTCAGCGCATATCTCGGGCTCCCACACCCTCAATGACTAGGACTCGATTTTCACCAGCTTGGCTTGTCAGCCTTAGCGCAACTACTTCCGGCCTCAGAGCCCTTACATGATCAGTACTCGATTTTCACCATCTTGTCTCGTCGGCCTTAGTGCCGCTATTTCTGACCACACGACCCTTACTTGACCAGGACTCGATTTTCACTAGCTTGGCTCGTCGGTCTCATCGCCGCTACTTCCGGCCTCAAAGCCCTTAAATGACTAGGACTCGATTTTCACTAGCTTGGTTCATCGGCTCTAGCGCCGCTACTTCCTGCCTCAGAGCCATTGCAACGACCCGAAGTGTGCTCCTCACGAGCTTGGTTTTCATCGAGTTTAGTTCTCGGCCTCAGCGCCACTACTTTTGGCCTCAGAGTCCTTACACGACTAAGACTCAATTTTCACCAACTTGGCTCGTCGGCCTCAGCGTCGCTACTTGTCGCCTCAAAGCACTTGAAGACTCGAGCTACTATGCCTTCAATGACCCAAAGAGCGCTCCCCGTGAGCTCAGTTCACACCAAGTCTAGTCCTAGACATGCAACAACTATCGGCCTCAATGCCCCGCTCCTGAGATTCGAACATCTTTGAAGGGAGATCATAACTACCGAATAAGTAATCATATCCTTAATTTCACTTTTTGGGTAGGAAGACAACCGACACCAATCATGGATACCCATGAAGCAAACCTTGGATATGCCTTCATTGTCATGACAAGAGGATGTGTCACTAGATTCGATGGAGGACTTTGAAGCATTCTTCATCTTCTTGCCATTTTTCTTAAGTAAAGGGCAATTCTTCTTTATATGCCCCAAGTCAAAAACCAAGTTAGCATTGGAGGGATGACCATTGTCGTCACCAACTTCATGTAAAGTAGTTAACTCGTCAGTTTTGAGATAATCATAAAGCATATTTAAACAAGCCCAAATATTAAATGCGGATGAATAATGCATAACTTTTTCAAGTATATCATTTGAGAATGAGCAATATAGAAAGTGCATTGTTTTAGCATTCAATTCAAACAATCTAACTTGTTCTTGAGTCCAAACACTAATGTCAATGGTGAGCTCAACATATTTATTCTTTAGCATGCACTATAGATCTAAACTTTATATTTTAAGAAATGTATACATCCTGTTGTTAATCATTGACATTCGGGGCAGCGGAAAACAAAAACATTGCGTGTCTTTGATCACCAAAACTAAGATCTGATTGCATAATTAAAGCATAGTAAAGAAAACAATGAGAAGGTTAGAACTGTTATCCAAATTCGAGGAACGAAAGATCTTCTCGTCACCGAGTTGTCGTAAGCCACAGTGATCCAGATCGGATCACCTCCAAAGTATCCACATTAGGATGGATCCAAGAACACTTCAAGCACAGCAACAATAGCCAAAATTCCCTATATGCTAGCAAGGGAATTTGGCACAAGGAGAAAAGTGGAGTGGGAGGAAGAGGTACAATGAGAGAAGGGAGACCAAAATTGATTTTTGCTCCTCCTCTTCTTGTTCTATTCGGCTGCACCCTAGGAGTGGAAATATATACTCCTAGGGTTAGTGTTTCAAATCAATAAGAGGGTTCAAGATAGATCAAATCCATCTCATGTGCCCATGAGTTTAAAACAAGATGGATCAAATCCATCTAATGGGTTTGAGTCCAATAAGTGGACTCAACTAGATGGATCAAATCCATCTCATGTGCCTCGCAAGCCATCTTCTCTCTTTTTTCTCATGGACCTAATGACATCTTCTGCCATATATGTCATTGTTATTTTACCTTTATATCCTTCCTATATGTGTGTGACCTTATGGGCTTCTGAAACGTGTTGGTAGTATATAGTGAATTATAGTTCTCACTGAAGTGGAATTACATGATTTAAACTCTTTAAATTATTATTCATTTTCAATGAACACATTCACTTATACAAGTCAAGAGAGGCTTCTATCCAAACATCATGACTACCCAAATGTTAGAAGGTCGGTGGTTTGACCATTTTATCCTTCCATATACAGTTATCGTGCAATCAACTCCTTTCACCACTCTTTATCTCATCCAGGTTAATCAAGTCCTGAATGTATAGATTCTTGTATATTAAATCTTTATTTCAAAAATGCCCTTTATGAATCACATTCATAAACACATATTGCTCTGGCCAGAGATTCCTGAATAAAGAGATTGTACAAGAAGAGTGAGATAAACTCCCCAAATATATATGGGGTGGTGAATCCTATGTTGATCACTCAACTATCTTCAAGTGATTCATGCTATACCCAATCTTCAAGCTATGAACACCCAAAGGTGAACCATAAGTAATGAAGTCAAAGTATAACACTAGGCACTTAAGATACTTTGGTGATCTCAAGTCCAAAGATACTTGCACCACTGACATGATGAGATGCTTTCATAAACATAAATTGGACATTCTTGTGAAGATCTCATGATTAGGTGTCCAGTGAACTTGTTTCTCAAACAAGCATCCACATGTTAACTCTGAGCAACGCAATGCTCACAACTTGTGAGAACTATTGCTTGAATAAATCAAGAAGTATAACATGTGCTAGTCTATCCGTATTAACAATGTCCTATCTTGTTAATAATATGACTAGGGATAATTTAGGTATAAATACATTTACATGCAATAAGAATCTCACATCATGAACCTTTCATGATTTCCTTTGCACTGTGTCATATACCAAGGATTTTATTACATAGTTTAAGTCTTTATGCATGCAAATGAATTAACATGAGCACTAAGTAATAAAGATAGATTTTCATTAATAAGTAAAATATACATGAAGAGTTCCCAATTATATGAGGGCTCTAGGGCACATTACTAACACATATTACTTTTCCAAACATCAAAATTTACCTCATAAAACCTAGGTGGTGCAAATGCTACACTCTCTAGTGCCATTTTAAGAATTGAGCTAAAGGTAGAAGAGACGGTGAAATCTCAATCTACTAACCTGCTTTGATACCAAATGTAAGTTAAATGATCTACACTAGAGGAGGGTGAATAGTGTGTTCGCTAAACTTTAGCCTAAATTTGATTTTAACTGTTTCTTGATTACGTTAGGTAAATCACAATTGGATAGCAAGCGGAAGTAAGATTAATAATTCAAGTAATCAAAACTCAAAGTAAGCAATGCAAACAACCCTAAGATTTATAGTGGTTTGGCCCCAATTTCTACTCCACTACCTAAGCACCCCCGCTTAGGATTTTCAAACTTAACTTTAGTATGAATGTTTCCTTGCACGCTCTCACACCGAGGGCACTTCCACACCTGGAAGTCTCACCCTTACACCGAAGGCACTTCCACACCCGGAAGCCTCTGCCTTCCCACCGAGAGCACTCTCTCACCTCACTATCACCTAAGGACAACAATCACTAATCCTAGCAAACTAAGTTTACACCGGTGGACTTAAGCATCAACACCAAGGTAACCACCAAACTCAAGACCTACAACTAGATCTTTACACCCTTGAGAAATACAACAAGTAAACAATAAAATACACAAGTAATTGAGCAATTAATCAAAGCAATAAACTATTTAGATCCAACACAAGATCCTAGCTTCCTCTTGATGTATTTGATGATGAAACTCAAGGTTGCAGGCTCAATCAAGAAGGTAGAATCTCAAAGCTAGGATTTTCCACAAGGATTGACTCTATGAAGGCTATTGGATGTCAAAAGATATCTCATGAAGTGTTAGATGGTTGGGAAGGCAAGTTTGGGAGCTTATATAGAGATCCCAAAGGTAGAGGCTTGGTTTCAAACAAGCTCAACGGGTAGAAATTCAAAATAGAGCGATTGGGGGTATTTTGGGAATTTTGGACAGTTTGACTAGTTGATTCTGGGAATACTTGAAAAGTACCGGTACTTTCCAGGCTATTATGAAATATCCATCCGGCTTGTTTCAGGTTGTTCTGAGTTGTCCATCCAAGTTATTCTGGGCTATTTCAGGATGTCAATCCGGGTTGTTACAACATCTCATCCAGAATATTGTTTTTGACTTGGAAACTCTTGATAATTGATTAGGTTCATGTCCTGGGATATTTGCATCATAATGAAGATTAATACAATCATTTTATACATCCTAAACTTAAACTATATTCTTCCTGACGATCCGAGCACGTCGATCAACGTCGTCCTTTTGATTCACTGATTTTTTGATATTTTCGATCGAGAATGTCGTGCGCTAACCTATATGGAACCTAAAAATATTTCTCCTTGAAAATATTAGTTCCATGTTTGTTATCATCAAAACTAAGATTAGGACCAAGGTTGAAAACCTTAGGTCAACACACCCTCTCCTCTACTCAACTGTCGCATCAACTCCTAAAATCCTAATCCTCACCGAGGTCTCCCAATCATTATACTAATCAAGGCTGACGTCTATCTACCAGACTGACATCAGAAGCCAGCACTACTTAGAGCTCGGCACAAAGTCCTCTAGGCTCCGACCAAGCTGAAGGGAAGTGCACTGGACTAGCACTTTTGGCCCAATCGGATCAGGCCCAGAAGTACCCACATTCAAGAACTAGACTCAAGTCAAGCTAGACGGCTTAGCCCGGGTGCTCCTTCCGGCCATACAAGGACATCCACATCCTCATTAATTACAAGGGATTCATCATTACGAGCCCAACATTTCCAGGATCAACCTCGACTCATTCTGAGCAACATCCTTACGAGATTACTAGGCGGCATCATCGTCAATCACCTCTCATCCTGCAATATATACAGACACGATATGCCTCATGTACCATAGTGGACTGATTTAGTAATATTGGGCCAAGTCGGATCAGACCCAGCAACGCCCTATGACCCAACTCGAGCTAGACCAAATGTCTCCGACCAGGGGCTCCACCAGGGCACATTCCCAAACCTGACACGAGCAGACTAGACGGCTTCGCCCGAGGGCTCCACCCGGCCATTACAAGCCCACTATGGATACACCATTGCAGGCCCACTATCTCAGGGATCAACCTGCTCGACCCATTCTGAGCAATATCCCCCTGAGGTTGCCGAGCGGCGTCATCACCTCCACCTATAATAAATACAGACACGACATGCCTTATGTACCATAAGTTCCATTTTCTATTAACTCCACCATGGAGTCCCAGCCGTGACTTTCATTTCCAAATTGAGTATAGAAAAGGCATCCAAGTCAAAGAAAAAAGACTCTTCGCTACTCATGTGGAATCGAAAGTGGCTTATCAGGATACTTTCTTCGTCGAGTTGGTCTTAGTATTCAGTCTGCTATAAAACAAAAAGAAAGATCTTTTCAACTAGCATCGAGAATGGGATCTTGCCTAAATTCATTTCCATTGAGCGTAAAACAAAAAACATTTCACCGGCAAGGGACAAGGGTACGGAAAGAGCCGAAACTGCCTCTATTCCAGCAGTTAAGTTAGGCCCCCCCACTCCACTCCACTAGAGTTGCACTTGACCTGGAGAGACATCGAGCCGGACCAGACTACTCTGATACTCAGGCAGGAACATCTGGCGCCTCCACTGTGAGGCCGAGTAAAGCTTACCTCCCCTACAATGGTTGGAACTCGGAGCCAAGTGATCGCCATCGCACGCCAATGATGACGATCATCTGCAACCTAATGATGCAGAAATAACGAGGAGCGATGCTCCAGTACCAATCCAGTCTCCCCAGAAGAGCCCCGGTGTCGGATAAAGAACTTGGGAATGGAGAACCAACGGTTAACAACCCAGGTTGAGATGCTGACGCGGTCCCAGGGACAACTCCCGGTTGAATACGAGTGTCGCCTCAGAACAAGAAGAAAGCAATCGCTTGGAAAGAAGGAGACTGGTTTTCGTCCTTCGAGACGAGATCTCCAGCACACCCCGTCAAGAAAAAGAGAAAGACTCTAGAGCCATGGAGGTGGCGACTGCCCTCCCTATCGACGCGGAACCCTTCGCCGAGCACATCATGGAAATAAGCCTTCAGTCCAAGAGCAAGTGTACTTTGATGCCCTACGATGGTATGGGCGATCCTACAATATACATGACGACGTTCAGGACCATGATGCTCTACAACGGAGCAACCGATCCTGACCTTTGTAGGGCTTTTCCAACTTTCATGGGGAAAGCCGTTCTATTGTGGTTTGCTTCCCTCCCACCATGGTCTATTCACTCCTTCGCGGATCTCTCTTGCGCTTTCCTCAACCCATTATCCACATAATGGGTCTACTACAAAATGGATGACGCCCACCACTACATCAGGCAAGGGTAACATAAGTCGTTAAGTGAATAGATATGCAGGTTTCAGGCTACAGTGATCGAAATCCTAAACCTCGACCACCCGAGTCAAGCTGTACTCCATCAAATACGGGCTAAATTAAGCCCAGACACTTCGCCGACCAGACCGCCTTGACAAAGATTAGGATATGACAGAGTTTCAGGAGATAGCTGCTAGCTTCATAGAGATGGAAGAACTCTGAGAGGCCAGAAAGGTCAATAGAGAGAACATCGTCGAAGACCGCACCCATCGCCAACAAAGTAAGGGCAGAAGGTCGAGGTCACCATCTCACCCGAACGCCCGATATGAAAGGTACACACCTCTCAACACTAGGAGAGAGATCATCCTACAAGAGGTCTACCACCTCCAGCTACTTAGAACCCCTTAAAGCCCTGAAAGGTTAAAACCTTCATACAAATGCGACAAAAGCAAGAGATGTGAATTTCACCGAACCTACGGACATACCACCGAAGAGTGTATGGTCCTCCGCAATCAGATTGAGCGCCTAATCAGAGAAGGTCATTTCGACCACTACATCCGGAGTCGCAGCCGAAGTTGATGGAACCACCGACGACATCAAAGTCCTAGTGTTGCACCACCGCCCAGTGACACAAACAACATCGATGACTCTAACACCGAATGGCTTCATCCCGACATCTAGGGAGTCATTGATTACATTTCGAGAGAATTTACAGGAGAAGGAAATTCTATAGCACAATCATCCCAGACCGTCAAGATCGTCGATGACACAATTTGGCCGCAAGGGCTACACATTCCCACCCTAATAATATCTTTCTGTGAGACTGACTTTCAGGGAATTGGTAGAAATTTACATGACCTTGTCGTTATTTCTGTAATCACTGTTGGTTTCCTTGTTAGGAAAGCCTTGGTAAATCAGGGGAGTTCAATCGACGTCCTTTTCTACCCAACACTCGAAAAGATGAGTATGAATGAAGATTTGCTAGACCTGTACCATGCATAGAGAACTTGTTAGCTTCTCAAGAGACCGTGTAGATGACAAAGGCTACTTATGGTTGGCCACAACGTTTGGTTCTCCACCAGGGACAAGGACGATAGACGCACAGTTACTCGTCGCTCATTGTCTAAGCCCCTATCACATGATCTTGGGCCGACCCTCTTTAAATAATTCGGAAGCCATCGTATCGACCCCCCATCTTGCCATCAAGTTCCCTATCTTGGAGACAGAGGTAGGGGTAGTTCATGCAAACCAAAAGGAGGCCCGCGTGTGCTACAATGAATGCATGAAGCTAAGGTCGGTTGAACCCCAACCATGAATCTCAGACTTGGATCCCAAGGGAGACATCCAAGAGCAGCCCCAGCCTGCCGATGACTTAGAACCTGTGCGAATCGAGACATCCCCCGAACAGGTAACTTATGTGGGAGCACACTTCCCCAATGAGCTCAAAGCTCAACTCAGCACCCTACTCAAAAACAACATCGACCTCTTTGTATGGACGCCAATCGACATGCCAAGGATAGATCCCCAAGTCATCTACCACAGATTGGCCATCGACCCTTGGGTCAAACTCGTAGCCCAGAAGAAAAGAAAGCTCAAAATCGAGCGACAATAGGAATCCCTCGAAGTGATCGAGAAGCTACTAAAGGCAAAATTCATCAGAGAGATCCGATTTACAACGTGGCTTACAAATGTTGTAATGGTCAAAAAGCGCTCGGGAATATGGCAGATGTGTGTCGACTTCATCGACCTCAATAAAGCCTACCCAAAGGATTCTTACTCGTTCCCGAGCATACACAAACTCATCGATGGCTCCTCGGGATACCAATATCTAAGCTTCATGGATGCCTATTCAAGCTACAATCAAATATGAATGCACCCGAAATATGAAGAAAGAATGGCTTTCATCATCGAACATGCAAACTTCTGTTACAAGGTAATGCCCATTAGGCTTAAAAATGTAGGAGCCACGTATCAACGCCTGATGAACAAAGTTTTCAAGAAACAAATTGGTCGCAACATGAAATTGTATGTCGACGACATGGTTGCCAAAACACCGGCCACCGAAAACCATTGCAGTGATCTCATCGAGATCTTCTGCCACCTCAGGCACTATAATATGAGATTAAACACAGAAAAGTATGCCTTCGGAGTTCACAACGGCAAATTCCTCGATTTCATGCTGACGCACCGAGGATAGACGCTAATTCGGAGAAATCCCGAGCTATTCAAGAAATATGGAGCCCGTGCAACACCAAGGAGGTACAACAACTCACCAGGAGGGTTGCCGCGTTGTCCAGATTCCTCTCTAGGTCGGCCGACTGAGCCGCCCCCCTTCTTTAAAATCTTAAGGAAGAAACAAAATTTCTATATGGATGAAAAATGTGAACATGCTTTCGAGGAGCTCAAACACTTCCTTACCAGCCCACCGGTCTTGGACAAACACAACAGGGAGAAATCCTTTTCCTCTACCTCACAGTCATATAAAGCGCCCTCAGCCCAGTCCTGCTTCGCGAATAAGAAAAAGAGCAAAGGCCGATCTACGTTGTTAGCAAGGTCCTCCAAGGACCAGAAACTAGATACCAGAGGCTAGAGAAGGTCGCCTTCACCCTAGTCATGTCATCCCAAAGATTGAAGCCATATTTCCAAAGCCACCATATCTAGGTACATACTGAGCAACCAATTAGATAGGTACTAGCTATACTCGAACTTGCACGATGAATGATATCTTGGTCAATAGAACTCTTAGAATTCAGCATCAAATACCAGCCTAGGGGTCCCATCAAAGCCCAGGCTTTGGCTGACTTTGTTGCCGAATTTACCGACCAAGAAGACACTTCCAAACATGTCAAAACTTGGACGCTATTTGTGGACAACGCCTCCAACGAAAAAGAAAGCTGAGTAGGCATCATTTTGGAGAATGGCCAGGGAATCGCCCTAGAGCAGTCCCTCCAATTCCAGTTCAAAGACAACAACAACCAGACAGAGTGTGAAGCTCTTATTGTCGAGCTAAAACTCCCCCAGTAAGTAAAGGCTCGGAGCATAGTTGTGAAAAGTGACTCACAACTTATCGTAGGACAAGTTAATGGAGCCTGCCAAGCAAGAGACCCATCCCTTGAAAGGTATCTCTCACTACATTCTTTAATTGCTAACTCTAATAGTTGCGTGATTCAGCACATACCTCGGGAAGAAAATACCCAAGCCGACCTGCTATCCAAACTCGCTAGTACCAAAGAGCCTCAAAATAATAGGTCGATCTTCCAACAAGTCCTCGGATATCCGAGCATCCAATCGGCCGACACATTGGCCGAGGTCCAAACAGTCGAACAAAGCGCAGAGTAGAGAACCCTAACATAAATTACCTCAAACGAGGCAAGATTCCAGAACACATTTTCGATCCAAGTAAATATAAAAGAATGACAAGTTATTATACACTCCTCCATAATCAACTCTACAAAAGAGGGTACCCCCGACCACTCCTCAAGTGTGTCGCTCAACCTCGGGTAGCCACCATAATGGCAGAAGTCCATGACGGCCTCTGTGGCAACCACATCGGAGGAAGGTCCCTTACAGCCAAAATCCTCCAGGCCGGCTACTTCTTGCCAAGCATGAAGGTAGACTACAGTCCCTACATAAAAAAATGTGACAAATATCAAAGATTCTTCGGAGTCTCGCAATTGCACCCTGAGCCGCTACACAGCTCGGACACCAGCTGACCATTCCACAAGTGGGGCATCGACCTCCTCGGTCCATTCCCCAGCATTGGGGCAAATCAAGTTCTTGGTCGTAGCAATTGACAACTTTACCAAATGGATAGAATCTCAACCCCTTTCCTCAACTATGACTTACAAGATTTTGAAATTTGTTTGGGAAAACATCATTTGCAGGTATGGAATACTGCACGAGCTTGTCATCGACAACGGGACATAGTTCACAGATCGCCGATTTCGAGAGTTCTGCTCGGACCTCGATATTCGAGAACTCTTTCCGTCTGTCGAACACCCACAAACAATAGGCCTAGCTGAAGCAGCTAACAAGGTCATTCTAACAGGAATAAAGAAGAAGCTTGACCAGGTCAAGGGATCCTGGGTCGAACAACTTCCTGAGGTACTCTAGAGTTACATCACATGCAACTACCTAGTCTTCCACCTCGGAGACCCCTTACCGGCTCATCGATGGAGCAGAGGCCTTGATCCCTGTCGAGATCGCAGAGCCTAGCCTCTGTAGAATTACATTTGAGGAATAGGGTAACCTAGAGGCCCAACTCACCTGAGCTCGATCTCATTGAAGAAGAACGAGAGCTCACCAAAATCAAACAAAAGGCAATGAAACTTAAGATTGCCCAAAAATAGGACAAACATGTCAGACCCAAAAATTTTGTAGAAGGAGACCTCATCCTCCGAAAGATTGAACCACAAAGAAAACCAGCCGGAGAAAATAAGCTCACTCCGAACTGGGAAGGCCTCTACCGGATCACGGAGGTCCTCGGAAAGGGCGCCTATAGAATCGTCGAACTTTCTGGACGAGAACTCCCACGATCTTGGAATGCGGCCTCTCTACGGGCCTACTACAGCTAAGTTTCCACCCCCTAAATTACAACAAGGCTGGAGTACTCTTTTTCCTACTTGGTGGTTTTTTCCCACAGGGTATGAAAGGTTTTAACGAGGCTCTACCATGTGTAAGCCGAGTTTAACTCTCGGTGGGACACGATGTATCAATATGATATTTCATAATGAAATTACTCTTTCTATTATGCACATAATTCTTGTGTCTAATATCACTTGCAGTCATTGCATACTTTAGAGGAGGAATTTTCACAGTCTCACAAGCAGCCCTTGACCCATGTGACACACCATTCCTCCTCAATCAATCGCCCCAATTCTCGACAATACAAAGCCTCCGTAAGTAATTGGGACTTGGTTTTCTCCAACCTAAACTCGTTGGCCTCAACGCCACACTCAACGACTAGAACTCAGCTTTCACCAATCGAGCTCGCCAGCCACAGTGCCTATTTACGGGCTCTCATGCCCCCAATGATCCCAAGCGCTCTTCTCACGAGCTCGGTTTTCACCGAGTTTGCTCATCGACCCAAAATACAGCCTCTGGCTCAGCCCGACATGCTCTAAATGAGCAACACGACCCCAAGCACACTTCTCGCGAGCTCGGCATTCATCGAGTCTTGTTGTCGACCACAATGCCACTATCCCTAACCCTAGAGCCCCAACTATCAGAGCTCGGTACTTTCACCAATCTGACTCGATAGCCTTACTTCCAAATTGCCAAACATGTAATTCCAAATTTAAATACTATCTAATCTAGATATGCAGCTAACAGAGCCTTAGCAAATCAAGAATCTGACCAAACTCGGCAAGAACACAACAAGGATAAAACACAGAAGACATCATTGTATACATAAAGTCCTATAAAGGGATATTTACACCTACAAACCCATGAAGGGTAGCTTACGAAAGAAAATAAGCCATAAAGGTACAACTCCTAGGGAGCACAACAAAGAAAAAATATTTCTCTCTAGAACCATGCAGTAGTCCTGTTACTAGGATTTAACCCCACATATCGTCCTGCTGAAGGGAACCTCTGCAATTCGGGAGTTGAAGAGAAAGGAGGAGTGAAAGCCTCAGCATGGCAAACTTAGAACCATGGACATAAGCAATGCTAACACAACGAATTTATAGTGGTTCGGCCCCAATGCCTACTCCACTACCTAAGCACCCCACTTAGGATTTCAAACTCTAATTTACTAGATTAAGTGTATCCCACAAGAGGATTTACAAGCTAAGGCACCAACCGTCACAACCGAGGGTTACTCTCACACCCGAGAGTACCTACAACACCTCGTATTCTAAGGAATACAAAATTAACCCTAGCAAACTAAGTTTACACCGGTGGATTTAAGTCTCTACACCAAGGCTACCACCATACACACAAATCTAGCACCCAAGGTTTTCACAACTAGATATAAAATGAGAATAACAACAAAATACAAGTATAAATGGAGCAAAAACACAATCAATATAATACTTAGCTCTAACACGAGATCCTAGCTTCTTGATGCCTTTGATGATAAAACACAAGGTTGAAGGCTCGATCAAGGGGTAGAAGCTCAAAGCTAAGGTTTGAGAGAAATGGCTCAAGAAAGGCTTCAAATATTGTTAGAATGGCTCAATGAATAGTTGAGAGCCTTAGGAAGGGAGTTTTGGGTGTATTTATAGAGTTGGAATTGGGGTATGAAAGCAAAGAGCCGTTTCGGGGCATTCTGGGAATTTTGGGCATTTTTTTTAAAAAAATGACTGGGGGCATTCTGGGATTCCTGGGTAGTTTGGAGATTTCTAGCCTTTCAAGCCTTATTTATTTAGGATAACGATTTCCAAAAATTTCTTTAAAATATGTCTTTAATTTGTTTATACCTAGGGAACAATTATTGAGTCTTTTGATGGAAAAAAAAATCTAAATATGTAGCCCTCCAAGGAATTTTGTAGGAAAAAAATACTTTAGAAATTTTCAAGACCGTTTTTTGATTTTTCTAGTTTTTAAGTTTTCAGGGTTTGGGGTTCATTTTTTTGGATTGTGAACTCAATTAGGACATCAAACTAAGGCTTAGGAACATTTACAATAAAAGAAATTAAGTCCTATACTAATTTTGACATGCTCGACTCCGAAGCCTTCGATTCTTGATTTTTTGTGATTTTTCCGATTGGGGACGTCGCATGCAAACCGATATGTAACGTGAAAATATTTTCTTGCTCAAATATTAGTTCCATGTTTGTTATTATCAAAACCGAGATTAAGACCAAGGTTGAAAACCTTAGGCCAATAGTTTTCCACAAAGATTGACTCAATGAAGGCTCTTGGATGTCAAAAGATGTCTCATACTCTCATGAAGTGTTAGATGGTTAGGAAGGCATGTTTGGGAGCTTATATAGAGATCCCAAGGGTAGAGGCTTGGTTTCAAACAAGCTCAATGGGTAGAAATTCAAAATACAGCCGTTGGGGGCATTTAGGAATTATGGACAGTTTGATTAGTTGATTCTGGGAATACTTGGAAAGCACCAATACTTTCCAAGCTATTTCGAAATGTCCATCCGGGTTGTTCCGATGGAATTGTCCATCCGGGTTGTTTCGGGCTATTCCAGGATGTCAATCCGGATTGTTCCGGCTTGTTACAACATCACATCCGGAATGTTGTTTATGACTTGGAAACTCTTGGTAACTGATAGGGATATTTACGTCATGATGAGGATTCTTACAATCGTTCTAGACACTCTAAACCTAACCTCTATTCTTCTCGACGAATCCGAGCGCGTCGATCAATGTCCTTTTTGATATTTCCGATCGAGAACGTTATGCGCTAACCGATATGGAACCTGGAAATTTTTCTTCATGAAAACATTAGTTCCATGTTTGTTATCATCAAAACCGAGATTTAGACCAATGTTGAAAATCTTAGGTCAACAATCTTCCCCTTTTTGATGATGACAAACAATCTTAAGAAAATATTTTCATTTAAGCATAAAGGAAGTCAATTATGGATTTTGTCCTCCTATCAACATGTATATTTATGTAAATATACTGCACCTATCTATATGCACAATTTTCCTATATTTTCTTCCCCTTTACCTACATTTTTCTCTTGTTTTTGACATCAATCAAAAGTGACAAGAAAAGTCAATCTAAACAAAGTTGAGACTCTAAAATATTTTTCATGAAGCATGAAGATCTCAACCAAATCGATGAAAACCAAACAATGATATGATAGCAAGAAATGATAAATAAAATCCAAGTTCGGCATCATGCATAAATTCAAGTATCGGTCAAAATATTACCTTAGTATGATTTCATTCAAAAACAAGCATTATATCATGAAATTGCTAAGTATCCAATTTTGTTATTAACTCATGGTTTTCCAAGTTTAAACACATGAACACCTAACATGAGTAAATCTAAAACATGTTCATCAAGTTTTAACTCAAAATGAAATCTCTAAGATGGATTTCAACCTAGTGCACATTTCATTCAATCTAGATGACATGAAATTGCCTAAGTATCAAAATTTTATCTACTCACGAGATTTCAATCAATTCTCATGCAAAAATATTCATGAGCATAGAGAAATTAATTTATCAAGAAATTTGCCAAAATGAAACTCATTTATCATTTCTTGAGAAATTCCAAAATTTTCATTTTCATTTTCTTTTAGCCTTCCAATTTATCATTTTCTCAACTTGCAAGTTGGCTTCATTAGTATTTTAGGGAAACTAAAGCTACTTAGTAAGGTAATCAAACCAAATAGCAAAGGGAAGATTCAAGTATCAATATCAAAGTCTACTTTGCTAAATAGTTTCAAATTCATTTCAAAATGAAATCAAGTGATACCAAAATGAATTTTAAGAGATCACAAATAAAATATAAATGAAAACATGATCTCCAACCCTTCATATTGGTTGAAAACCGAAAGACCACAATGAGCCTATGATTTAAAACCGCAAGGTCGTTTCGGCCTGTTATATGCCAAATAGGTCTCCGAGGAGACCGAAAAATCAAAATCAAAAATTCATTTCATAAAACATATCGAGCGCGGGGAAATCAATCAAAATCTACCATGTATCAAAAACTCCTACTTTAATTAAACAAGTAGATGTAGGAGATGATACTAAAGTAATTGATGCTAACAATTTCTTTACCCAATCATGATGACTTGAAGTTACAACTTTGAAATGGTACAATCTTTGGATTCTCAAGCAACTTCAATCAACCAACTTTATATCACCTTATGTGGTAGCTCCCCCTACAATAGAAGATGAGACTTTTGGTACCCAAATGGCTTTGGGTCCTTGAGGTTAGTCACCTTAGGGATCCAAAAAATCTTACCAATATTAGGATTTCTTTTAAATGCACAATCATAAATCATGTGATCATACGCACTACAACAAAAGCAATGAGCATGCATATGATGAGTCATAGGTCTAGAATACCTAGTATGTGAAATGTGCATTCTTGGTTGGAATATTTTTCAAAGCATTTACTTTTAGATTCAAAATAGAGATTTCACTCTTAAGAACTAGCATGCTATCGTTTAATGATTTAATTTGAGAAGTCAAGTTTTCATTTTGATTTCTAATTTTTGAGTTCTCAATTAACAATTCATCATTCTCAATTTCCAAATCATTATTTCTATTTTTCAAATCCTCAATTTCAAGCTTCGAATCATCATGGCAAGAATCAAGTAAACAAGTACTCAATTTGTATTCTCTAATTCATACAAGTGACTACCAAGTCTAGAATTTTCCATTTTCATCTTTTTGTTTTCCTTATTTGTTTTTACTAGCATGGCATACATTTTCTTAGATTCTTCTAATAGCTCATCATAGGTCATATCAAAAGAACTAGAGCTACTAGAATCATTACTACTATCAACATTTTTAACATGACTAAAAGGAGAGAATAGTACCTCATCATGGATACCCATGAAGCAAACCTTGGATGTGCCTTCATAGTCATGACAAGAGGATGTGTCACTAGATTCGATGGAGGACTTTGAAGCATTCTTCATCTTCTTGCCATTTTTCTTAAGTAAAGGGCAATTCTTCTTTATATGCCCCATCTCTTTGCAAAAGAAGCAAATGACCTTCCTCTTTCGTTTTTTAGTGCTCCTTTGACTAGAAATACTTCGGGCTTCAAAAGTCAAGTTAGCATTGGAGGGATGACCATTGTCATCACCAACTTCATGAAAAGTAGGTAACTTATCAGTTTTCACATAATCATAAAGCATGTTTAAACGAGTCCAAGTATCAAATGCGGATGAACAATGCATAACTTTTTCAAATATATCATTTGAGAATGAGCAATATAGAAAGTGCATTATTTTAGCATTCAATTCAAATAATCTAACTTGTTCTTGAGTCCAAAGATTAATGTCAATGGTGAGCTCAACATATTTATTATTTAGTATGCACCATAGATCTAAACTTTATTTTTTGAGAAATGTATACATCCTGTTGGTAATTATTGGCATTCGGGGCAGCGGAAAACAAAAACTTTGTGTGTCTTTGATCACCAAAACTAAGATCTAATTACATCATTAAAATGATGGTAAAGAAAACAATGAGAAGGTTAGATCTGTTACCCAAATTCAAGGAACGAAAGACCTTCCCGTCACCGGGTTGTCGTAAACCACAGTGATCCAGATCGGATCACCTCCAAAGTATCCACACTAGGATAGATCTAAGAACGCTTCAAGCGTAGCAACAATAGCCAAAATTTCCTATATGCTAGCAAGGGAATTTGGCACAAGGAGAAAAGTGGAGTGGAGAGGAAGAGGTACAATGAGAGAAGGGAGACCAAAATTGATTTTTTCTCCTCCTCTTCTTGTTCTATTCGGCTGCACCCTAGGAGTGGAAATATATACTCCTAGGGTTAGTGTTTCAAATCAATAAGAGGGCTCAAGATGGATCAAATTCATCTCATGTGCCCACGGTTTTGAAACAAGATGGATCAAATCCATCTAATGGATTTGAGTCCAATAAGTGGACTCAACTAGATGGATCAAATCCATCTCATGTGCCTCGCAAGCCATCTTCTCTCTTTTTTCTCATGGACCTAATGACATCTTATGCCATATATGTCATTGTTATTTTACCTTTGTATCCTTCCTATATGTGTGTGACCTTATGGGCTTCAGAAACATGTTGGTTGTATATAGTGAATTATAATTCTCACTAAAGTGGAATTACATGATTTAAACTCTTTAAATTATTATTCATTTTCAATGAACAAATTCACTTATATAAGTCAAGAGAGGCTTCTATCCAAGTATCATGACTACCCAAATGTCAGAAGGTCGGTGGTTTGACAATTTCACCCTTCTATATACAGTTATCGTGCAATCAACTCCTTTCACAACTCTTTATCTCATCCAGGTTAATCAAGTCCTGAATGTATAGATTCTTGTATCTTAAATCTTTATTTCAAAAATGCCCTTTATGAATCACATTTATAAACGCATATTGCTCTGGCCAGAGACTCCTGAATAAAGAGATTGTACAGGAAGAGTGAGATAAACTCCCCAAATATATATGGGGTGGTGAATCCTATGTTGATCACTCAACTATCTTCAAGTGATTCATGCTATACCCAATCTTCAAGCTATGAACACCCAAAGGTGAACCATAAGTAATGAAGTCAAAGTATAACACTAGGCACTTAAGATACTTTGGTGATCTCAAGTCCAAGGATACTTGCACCACTGATATGATGAGATGCTTTCACAAACATAGATTGGACATTCTTGTGAAGATCTCATGATTAGGTCTCCAATGAACTTGTTTTTCAAATAAGCATCCACATATTAACTCTGTGCATCGCAATGGTCACAACTTGTGAGAACTATTGCTTGAATGAGTCAAGAAGTATAACATGTGCTAGTCTATCCGTATTAACAATGTCCTATCTTGTTAATACTGTGAATAGGAATAATTTAGGTATAAACACATTTACATGCAATAAGAATCTCACATCATGAACTCTTCGTGATTTCCTTTGCACTGTGTCATATACCAAGGACTTTATTACATAGTTTAAGTCTTTATGCAAGCAAATGAGTTAACATGAGCACTAAGTAATAAAGATAGCATTTCATAAATTAGTAAAATATATTCTGACTTGAGCGTTGAAGTGACTTTTGCAGGTTCCTCCTCCGTCGAAGTTACACTTAACAAGAAGACACATCGCTCAAACTTCAAACAGTATGCAATATTAATATAAAAAATTACAATATATTTAATGATTAAATTCTATAGTTTGGGATATTGGAATATATGTGTGCAAATCTTAAATTTAATGGGTACGAATGTACTATTAGAGGTTATAATTTTTAAATTGTAATTTTTCATCGTGTATAAGTGACAAACAAACAGAAATGAACTCTAATAGTGTATAGGTAAATTTTTAAATTTACAAGGTTAAATACACAAATCAAAATAATTAAAAGGATATTATATACAGTAGTAGGTCTTATCACTAATAATGGTAGAGGATATTATATACAGTAGTAGGTCTTATCACTAATAATGGTAGAGTGAATCACGACCATCACCTTCAGAATTGCCATCGATAAGGATGATTCTAGAGCGCTGGTATGTACAAAGAAAATAAAAATCCACAGCCTTGTTGAGAAGATACCATCAATGTGGTACACTCAAGCATCAATGTGGACAACTACATCAGATGAGATGAAGCTGGAAACTATAATAGTGTTACAGGGGAGGTAGATTTTTCCCCAAATATTCGGTTATTCCGCCCACACCTGAAAAAAATAGTTGCTATGAGCAGGAGTTTTCTTACTTTTTCCGGTAGACGTAGAGTCATCAAAATTTTACATTGAGAGACCTAAAGATTTTTAAGGGGTCTATTGTGATATGCTCGAAGGACATCTTGCCGGGCGGTGTATGAGAAATCACATTGGAAGATGATTGATGCTTTCACTTTCCTGTAGGTAGAGGTGGCATATATAATTGGCCATTCCTTTCTCCAAGCCTGCAATAGGTCATATAAAAGTGCCTCCAAAAGCCAACCGAGAGATGCAATTGGTCATGTTTGGCCGTTTTCTCCTCCTTCTCCTTTCTCTTCCTTTCCTCCTATCTTCTCCTTCTTTTGTTCTTCATCCTTCTAGTTTTACTCTCTTTTTTTCTCCTTCTCCTTTCACTTCTTTCTTCTTCTTCGTTAAAGCCAACAACTCGCAATGCTGCAATTGGTGCGGCTTGTGATCATTGCAACTTGACTGGACTAAAACTATTAGATCCGATCGAATTAGACTCAACAACGCCCTACAAGACGGCTTTGCCAGGGAACTCCACCCGGCCAAACAAGGACATTCATGTTCTTCCTTATCACGAGGGATACGCCATTACAGGCTCGTCATCTCTGGGATCAGCCTCGACCCATTCTAAGCAATATCCCCACAAGATTGTCAGGCATCGTTATCACCCCCGCCTGCAATAAATACAGATATCACACACCTCAGGTACACTAAGTTTCATTTTTTATTACCTCCATCTTGGAGTCCCGCTAACTTGAGCGTCAGAGTGTCTTTTGCAGCCCCTCCTACAATTCGACTCGAGGCAAACTAGACAGCTTTTCCCGGGAGCTCCACCCGGCCATACAAAGACATCCACGTTCTTCCTTATCACGAGGGATACACCATTACAGGCCATTCATCTTCGGGATCAGCCTCGACCCATTTTGAGCAATATCCCTGCGAGATTGTCGAACGGCGTCATCACCCCCACCTACAATAAATTCCGATATGACACATTTGGTACCCTAAGTTCCATTTTTTATTACCTCTACCTCAGAGTCCCACTAACTTGAGTATCAGAGTGTCTTTTGCAGCCCCCACTGTCAGAGTTGCACCTGACTAGGAGAGACACCGAACAAGACTGGACTACTCCAATCCTCAAGCAGGAACATTTGGCACCACCGTGGGGCCGAGTAAAACTTACCTCCCCAACAATGGTTGGAATTCGGAGCCAAGTGACCGCCGCCGCACGCCAACGGCAACGACCCAACGACGACGATCATCTGCAACCTAGTGATGTTGAAATAGCGAGGAGCGACGCTCCGACACCAATCCAGCCTCCCCCTAAAGAGCCCCAACGTCGAATAAACGACCTGGAGACGGAGGGCCAACGGTTAGCAGCCAGGGTCGAGATGGTGACATGGTCCCAGGGACAACCCTTGGCTGACCATGAGCGTCGCCGCTCAGAACACGAATAAAGCAATCACTCTGAAAGGAAGAGGCCAGTTTCCATCGTCTAAGATGAAATCTCCAGCATCTCCCGCAGGGAAAAAGAGAAAGAGTCTAGAGTTATGGAGGACGCAACTGTCCTCCCCATCGATGATGGATCTTTCGCCGAGCACATCATTGCAACAAGCCTCCCATCCAAGAGCAAGTTGTCCACCACTCTGACGCCCTGACGATGAAAAAGACTATAATGCTCTATAACAGAGCAACCGATCCTACTCTCTACAGGGCTTTTCTAACCTTCCTGGGGAAAACCTTAATGTGGTTTGCTTCCCTCCCACCAAGGTCTATTCACTCATTCGCGGATCTCTCCCGTGCTTTCCTCAACCGATTTTCCATATCTCGGGTCTACTACAAAATGGAGGACGTCCTCCACTACACAAGGCAAGGGCAACATGAGCTCTTAAGATAATACATATGCAGGTTTCAGCCTACAACGGTCGAAATCCCCAACCCCGACCCTCGAGTTAAGCTCTTTTCCAAACTCCTTTCAATATCAGGAAGGAGACCATCATTTGTGACATCTACAACTTGAAACTTCTCAAGTACCCTGCCAACGCAGGAAAACAGAAACTGTCACCTAACACTAATATGAGCAAGAAATGTATCTTCCACAACACCTATGGGCACACCACCGAAGATTTGGTCTGTATAGGACACCAAGACATGTATATCCATCGCTAAAGAGAACGAGGTGAGAGTAGGAGCCATGATCCTCGATGACAAAGTCGGATGCCACAAAACCACTACCCAAGTCAAAGGGAGAACAACCGAGCTGATCGCTCAAGATACGAACTCTCAGGAGTTATCGAATACATCGTCAGCTGATTTACGGGAGGTGGCGAATCAAGCTCGACCAGAAAGAGATCCCTCTGGGCAATCATGGCCGTTGACAGCACTACCCGCACACACCAGCCCATCTCTAAAATCCCAGTTATATCATTTTATGAATTCGATTTCCAGGGGACTGATCAAAACCTATATGACCCAGTCATAATTTTTGTGATTGTAGGAAATCAGTAATATCATTTTATGAATTGGAAATTTTTGTGATCGTCAAAAAGGTCCTAGTCGACCAAGGCAGCTCTGCCGACATCCTATTTTGCTCCACCTTCGAGAAAATGCAGCTAATCGAAGCCTCACTCACCCCCTGCAAAAGAGACTTAGTAGGCTTCTCGAGAGAAAGGGTTGATGTCCATGGTGCCATATGGCTAAGGACAACATTCAACTCTCAGCCAAAGGCAAAAATGATTGATGTGCAGTACTTGGTCATCAACATCCCCAGCCCGTATATGATCTTGGGACGACCTTCCTTGAACAATCTGGGAGCTATTGTATCTACTCCTCACATAGCATTAAAATTTTCCGTTTTAGAAACGGAAGTAGACGTTCTCCACGCCGATCAAAAATAAGCTCGACGGTGCTACAACAAGTGCCTCAGGCAAAGGATGGCCAAACCAAAGAAAGAGCTTAACAGCCCACAAGCGTCTTCCGTAGTCTTAGGCGAACAATCGACAAAAATCTATGAGCAAGACTCAAGTCGAGACATGCGAAAATGACCCTAACTCGATGCTTGAAAGACAACTCTAGTTGTGCTCAAAATTGCCTCAACATGCACAAATAAAGCTCAGACAGAGCATTTTCCCTTACACACAATTTCCTTTTATTATTCAATAAAATTATATTTCTCGCATCTTTTTATGTGTATGCTTAGGAATTCTGCGACTATCTCGCCGCTTTAACGAATACTCCATTATTCAGAACTTACTAAACTCCTCGTGCGCAGTCCTGTCTTACGCTCCTCGGCGAGCTCGGCTTGAACCCCTCAGTGCAGTCCTCGGCCCCTAGAGACGCTACTTCCACCTTAGTGTCCTTACACGACCAAGACTCGGTTTTCACCAGCCTGGCTCGTTGGCCATCGTGCCACTACTTCTGACCTCAGAACCCTTACATGACTAAAAACTGGAACTCATCCAACTTGGTTTCTTAGTGAGCCCTTGCCAGGCCCCATTGGTGATAATCAAACCTTTGAGACAACCCCTAAATGCCACTGCATGAAGCATGACATCAAGGGAGGAATTTCTTTTCGAAAAAAATTGAATGCTGGCATGGGGAAAATCCTTCAAACCAGAGCATATGAAACATATATAAATAAAACCCAGAGACATAAGCATAAAGCCCACGAAGGAGCAATTGTCAAACAATCTAGACAATCCTCAAAAAAGGGGAAACAATTTACCCCGGATAGTTATCAAGCTGGCCTACACACGAGCAAACAAAAAATTCAAACATTCACTATGGAGGGATCACATCAGGAGCAAAGAGCTTAGCCTATTCTACCACTCTCTTAAAGCCCTCAATGTACATCGCGAGGGCAGCATCTCGGAGGCAGTTCGTCTCGTCCTCACCTCGGCCTTGGCTTCTTCAGCCTCAATCTTCAAATGAGAACTTTTCGCCAACGCTGCGGCGAGGTCAAGGTAAAGCATCTCTTCAGCCTCAATATCCCAGAAGCTCGACATACTTCCAGGGGTCCACCCCCTCAGGAAAGTTCGATTGACTACTCGAACAGATGCTTTTACCCTCGCATGGGGTAGAAACCGGCTGGCGAATTCTCGATAACACGCCATCTACCGCTGCCGCCTCCGGCAACATGGACTCATCGCCCAATGAATGCATAGCCGCATGAGGAAGAAAACTTCCGCCAGTACACCCAACTATTTTGCAACGCCTAGAAGATGAGTTAGGGGGAGTCAGAGAGTCTGAAGACGCCGACGACCCAACCGTTGTTGGTGAAATGGCCTACACTAGAGGGGGGTGAATAGTGTGTTATCTAAACTTTTCACCTCCAATTTTAAACAATTCTTAATTATTTAGCCAAAATACAATATGAGTTAATTATGTGCGGAAACAAATGATAAGCAATTAGGCAAGCACAAATATAAACAATTCAAACACGGTGATTTATGGTGGTTCGGCCCCAATGCCTACTCCACTACCTAAGCACCCCACTTAGGATTTCCAAACTAGTTTTACTAGATTATCTTGTTTCCTTTACAACAAGGATATTTTCACTAGAGAGTCTCCGCTCTCACACGAAGGCGCTTCCACACCCGGAAGTCTCGGCCTTCCTACCAAGAGCACTCTCCCACCTCAAACCTAAGGACAACAAGAACTAATCCTAGCAAACTAAAGTTTACACCGATGGATTTAAGCCTCAAACACCAATTAAGGCTACCACTCAATCTCAAGATCTACACTCTAGGTCTAAAACGAACTCAAATACAATGAAAGTAACAATAAAATGCAACAATAAATGGAGCAATAAATCAAATAATAAAGTACTTAGCTCCACAACAAGATTCCTAGCTTCCTCTTGATGCCTTTGATGATGAAACAGTGAAGATAAGGCTCAATCAAAGAGATGAGAGATCAAAGCTAGGGTTTCCATAAGAATTGGCTCAATAAAGCTTAGGAATGATCACAAAATGGCTCAAGAAGGTTAGGAGTGATCAAGGAGATCAAAGGAAGATTTGCTATCATCAAAACCGAGATTAAGACCAAGGTTGAAAATCTTAGGCCAACAACCGCCTCTACCCGAGCCCTCAAAACTCATGGAGTCCGAGATCCTGTAACCCTCATAGGTTTCAACAAACTATCTACTAGCGGGTCCTTCCCTTTCCCGCTTTGAGTACTCCTGCACATTCCCACCAGTTGAGCATGTATGCTTGACACCTCCAGTATGAAGACATCTCACCTACACGCAAAAAAAATTCAAATCAACACACAAACAAGGCGGCCAAGCGTATACAAAAATAATTGAAGCTCAAACCTCTAAAAACGGAGGGAACTTTTCCATCCAAAAGGTTTTCTCTAAGGAAAAGACCAAAAATCCTCCCACCACCTCACCCCGAAGAGATGGGTGTCACACACACTAAAGTATTTTCTCCCATGAATACCACTAAAAGGACATCCATAAGGTCCCATTCGCTCGAAAGCAAGAAAATACGAAAAGATTCAAGACAATCGATTTCAAAATAGCGGAAGAAAAACTAGTTGTACTAGTGCAACTAAGTTGATTGCGAAAAACAAATCGGTACGAGCCTACTGACCTAAGGCCAATACCAGTGGTACAAAAACTGAGGCATAGGACCAAAAGACTCATCGGAGGAAAGTAGTGACAGATGAAGGAGATAACCAACCAAGAAGTCGCCGACAAGAACCTCCTAAGAACAAACACCAAGTACCAACAACGCAAGAATGGCTCAAAACGAGGAAAGGAAGGGCCACTTGATAGGCCGAAGAATGACAATCTCTCCATTAACGGCCAACAATGATGTCATGATAAAATCCCAACCAACCAGCTCAGCAATCGAAAGTTCTATAAAGAAACCCCCAAGACACGACCGGACATTTTTTCTATCATGATTCGTCCTCTAAAACGAGGAGGCAAACACAAATCATGAACTACCACACAGGACAAACAAATCCTCGTTATGAAACTGCCATGCTAGGTGCGAAAGTCAAGAAGACACAAGAATAGCATGACAAAAATATGTCGAATCGATTCCCTTTAAGACAAGGTAAGGCTACTTCATGCCAACCTAGGATACAATTTCGACCTGTATGGGGGCCTGCTCCAGCTCGACCTCCACGGTCGCCCGCTCCAAATTTTGCTTCTACGGTCACCTGCTCCAGCTCGACCTCCGCGATCATTAGCTCTAGCTTGGCCTCCGCGGTTGTTATCTCCAGCTCGGCCTCCGCGGTTGTTATCTCCAGCTCGGCCTCCGCGGCCGTTAGCTCCATCTCGACCCTCGCGGTCGCTCACTCTAGTTCGACCTCTGCGGTCACCTGCTCCCGCTCAGCCTCCACGATCGCCAACTTCAGCTCGACCTCACGACCGCTCACTCTAGTATGACCTTTATGGTCACTTGCTCCAGCTCGACCTTTACGGTCGCTAGCTCCAGCTCGGCCCCGATGGCCACCCAATACAACTTGGCCTTTATGATGGCTAGACACAATACGGTATAATATTTCCAGAGATTCCTCAAAACTACAAGAAAACTAAAAATGAAAAGTTAACTCTACTTAAGAACTCAACACGCAGTCCTCCACACTCCAATCGAGCTCGGGGGCTGTGGACTAGACTAGAACTATTGAGTCCGGGGCCCTACAACCTGACTCGAGGCAGACTAGACAACTCTGCCAGGGGGCTCTACCCGGCCATACAAGGACATCCAGTGGTGAAGCCAGGAATTAGAGCTTCAATTAGTATGAATGTCATTAATTGGCATGCGTGTATTTTTTCGTACTTAAGCCCTAATTTTCTCATCAACTTTTTAGTCTTATAAAAAGTTGGCTCAAACTTGTTATCAGTAGGCAGCATTCCATTAATCAATCCTGCAATCCGATCAAACGCAACCCCACTGATATTACAATTGGCCTTGATGTTTAGGAATTTTATCATTGCCGAAAACCTAGTGTATTTAGGACAATTCTCATATAAAGGTTCATCGACAGCTTTCAACATCTCGTAAAATTCTGCAGCTTCTTTATTCGGCAATTCAATCTCTACTGCAGTTTGTACTTCTGTGATATCAACACCTATAGTATCTGGTGGCACTGACGTCTCAGTAACTGGCCGATCGACATTATCATTCAGGTGCAATTGACCCCCAAGACTATCAAGCATCATAGTTCTATTGGGATTAGATGGACTGGATGAAGAAACACCAGTAGAGGAAGATTCACCATGTGTCTGAACGACAGGATTGCTCGACGTCCCGAGTTCACATGACTCCCCATGATAAGTCCATAGAAAATATCTTGGTGCAAATCCTTTGCTATATAGATGCAAAATGACAGTTTCCCGATCCAAAAATCGTCCATTCAAGCAAATGCGGCACAGACATCATGTTTTATCACCGACGCTAACGAATTTCTGATTCGAATAGGCGAAATTAAGTAAGTAAGTTACCCCTAATCGAAACTCATTCGTTAAAGCTCCACGATCAAGATGTCGGTACATCCAACTTCGATCGCCGGACTTGATTCTATACATCAATGACAATTTCTTCAGTTAATGCCTTTAGGTGAGATGGTCGTATTGCATTCGGGATTCATGTTATTCATATTGCACTAAGTATTTCTTTTAACTGCTAACTTCATTCACAATTTCGGCAGCATGTCCCTACAATTCTCCGAATACGCATATCATCTGGGCGTGTATCAGAGAACAAGAGAGACACAGTAGCCAAAATTTAAGAATTAATGAGTTAACGGTTAAAAGAAAAAACTAAGTGCAATACAAATAACTATATTCCAAAATTGTCCAATCAGGGATAATTCAAGGGATGTACATCGTATAAAAGATCATCTACTTCTTTTACACAAAAATACAACCCTCGAATGGATCTAAGGTTTTGCTAAATCATATCCGACTCGTCGATGCGTACGTGAAACGTATCAACTCGTCGGATGGATGATTATTTTCTAAATGTTTCGAGCCGGTTCGAGTCCACAGTAGACAATTCCGACGCTAGTCCAAAGTGGACGATTCCGGCGCGAGTCCAAAGTGGATGATTCCGGAGCGAGTCCGAAGTAGACGATTCTAATTAATCTAAATCTAAATATTAACAATAAAATTAATCTAAATTAATATAATCTAAACATTTATCTAAATTAATCTAAAGATTAACATTAATCTAAAGATTAACATTAATCTAAATTAATCTAATCTAATCTAAACATCTAAATTAACCTAAACATTTAATTAATCTAAATATCTAAGATTTAATTAATCTAATAAAAGAAAAAAATAGGGTTTTAAAAAAACCCTATTTCTAGCGCCGGAATCCAAGAGGACTCTGGCGTCGGCGTCTAGTGTCCGACATATATCGAACACTGGACAATGCTTTGACCGCCGACTATCGGCTGAAACCCTAAATCTAGAGTTTCGGCCGATTCTATAATAAATAGAGAGGAGAGTTACATGGAGCGAGCGACGACGGTGGGCGACGACGGCTAGTGGAGTCGGTGGGTGATGGCGGCGAGTGGAGTCGGCGGACGACGACGGCGGGGCGATGACGGCGGGCATACAGGCGGAGATCGACGGTGATAGAAGAAAGGAAGAAGAAGGAGGAAGGGCGGGCGCTATCGGTCGAGCCATATAAACTTATCAGCAATGGCTCACTCAGTCGTTAGAAAGCTGTTGCTCATAAGTAACATCATCAGTAACGGCTCACTCGTCCGTTAAAATGCCGTGGCTGATAAGTATTTTATTTTTGCACCGCGAGTGCGCAATCAACTCAAGAGTGATGGATGTAGAGGTCGTAACTAAGCCGTTGCTAATGTGATAATATATCTGCAATGGTTGTGGCGGCCGTAACAAAGCCGTTGCAGATATATCACATCTGTAATGGTCCGAGCGGTCATAAGAAGACCGTTGGAAATTGCAACGACGTGAGTGGCCGTTGCTGATAGCTGTTACTGAAGAACATATTTCTAGTAGTGTAAGTCAGTGTTCCTGTCATGCCACTTTTGAGAAACATAGGTCAATCTTTCGGTCTATGCAATGAGACTCGAGTTGAGATAATTCGAATAGGTCAACTTGTGTTGAAAGGGAAAATAATATCAAGAACCAATATAGGGGATAAGATTTTTATTCCAAGATTGATATTGGCGCCATCAGATATAAAAGTTCCTTTTAAATTTCAACGGAGACAGTTTCTGATATATATTTGTTTTGCTATGACCATAAATTAGAGCCAAGGTCAAAACCTTAAACACGTTGGAGTATATCTAGAAATATGTGTCCTCTCATGGTTAACTATATGTTGGTATTTCTAGAGTAACCAGCAGTCGTGGTTTGAAATTTTTTATACATGACAATGATGATAATGAAAAAAATAGCACTATAAATGTTGTTAAAAGGAAGTCTTTGATAATGTATAATAAATAAGTTATTTTAATTTGTTTGAGAGGTTAGTTTACAAGAAAGTCTTCCATATTGTATATTTTATCTTTAGTTATATTTTGTAAATAATTTAATACCTAATATGTTGATATATAATTCAATATTATTGTTACAAAAATTATTTAAAATATTTTTATTTTATTTATTGTTAAAAATTTAAATTTTATACCCAAAATATATTTTTCATAACTTATTACATTTCTAAATCTCTACATATAATAAATGATGATATCTAATTCAATATTATTTTAATATATATAATTTACATTCAAAAAAATAGATACAATTGCTTTTACTCTATAATTAAATTTATAAATGCATACAACTAATTAATTTATCCTTATTCAAATAATTTTTATAGCATAATTAAGTCGTGCGTGTCAAACTAGTTCAATTTAATAACACTTACTCAATTATTTTATATTAAATAAAACTGACCTAAATAATCAAAATTTTGAATTTTATCTAAATAAGTTAATTTAATGAAAACTAAGAAAGTAATTCAATTTAATCAAAATTATATGAAATTTAATTTTATTAGTAGTAACCTAGATAAATTAATTTATTAGAAATAGGATAATTAATTTCATTTCATTAAAATTAACACATTAAATTAAGCATTTAATACCCAAAAAAAACATGAACTTTGGACCTTTTCACATTTTTAGCACAAACTTTTTCCGTTAACAAGAAAATACACGAACTTTGATTCCGTTACCCCGTTTAGCACGCACCGTCATTTTTGACGATTTTTGCTGACATGGCCATTAACGACGACGACGTGGCAAGTTACTTTGCCAACGTGGCATATAATTCAATGGACGAGTAAAGGTTAACATAAAATTACAAAATTACCCACCCCTGATGCTAATATTTTTTGAAACAGGGATGGGCAAAATGGTAATTTTCCCATCGTCTCCAAATTGAGCACGCTCGATGCCCTAGTCCTTATTTTACCTGCTCGCTTGCTCGAACACTGCGAAGAGGGGGATTTTTGTTGCCTTTGTCGCCGAATTAGGGCACATCTTCTGAAGTCTTTGTTGCCGGATTAGGGCATGAAGGGAAGATCATGTCAGGAAGGGAAACCATGAGACTAATGGAGGAATCTTCAGTGAATTCATCACAGGTTGTTCCGCATTGCTGCCATAACGTGTGAGCTGTTCTGTTCACTGCATGGAGCCAAAGAAATCCCGGAAGAATGTTTTGAGGATGTAGACAATGAAGGTATGATCTCTTGTAATCACCTCACTCCAAAGTCCTATCTTTATTGTAATCACTCACTCCTATCTTTTAATAGGAGAATGATTGCCACTTCTTTGCGTGGCATGATCCTGAGGATCACGGCCATACAAAGAATATTCTGTGAGGTTTTATTGAGGAAAAAAAAATTCTTCTCGAGAAAACTGAAGCTAATGGAATAAATGATAGAATTGAGCAAGATGAAAGAAATGACATTTGAGGAAAGAATTGCAACACTTGAAGATGAGATAGCTCAACTGAGGAATGACAAAAAAATAAGTCAATTTAAGGAATGGTAGTGTGTGTATGGTTTTTTTTGTTGTATATATCGTATTTTCTAGTATGTTATTTGGGCGTAGGAACAAAGACAATAGCCTAAAGCTACTACCATGAAGTAGTTCGGTTTATGTATTTTGATGTTACCCTCTCATGTATATTTGAAGACAATATATTTGAGCATGTTTCAATTTGTTAGTGAACCGTGCACAAAAAAATATGAACTTTCACATATTTGCGAGAAAATACATGAACTTTTCCATTTTAGCCTAAAAAGACATGAACTTTACCATTTTTAACGTAAAAATACATGAACTTTGCCACTTTTAACGTAAAAATACATGAACTTTGCTACTTTTAACCTAACAATATATGAACTTTATTACTTTTAACCATAAAATACATGAACTTTGTCATTTATACCACAACTATTTATTGCACAATACGCAATTCAACTAGCTAGTACACATCATTTCACATACATAAAATTTAGAATTTCACTGGCCACATATATAAAACATAGAATGACACATAATTCATACAAAATCAAGTAATGGTTACTACATATAATCCACATATCAATCCATATCAATCCACATACAATCCATAAACATATCAATCCACATACAATCCATGACTGATCCACATACAATCCATAAATATATCGATCCACATATCAATCCACATTTCAATCCACATATAATTCACATACAATCCATATCAATCCACATCAATCCTAACACTTGAAGATGACTGATTGCATGGCTTCTTTTTTTCGTGAGTCTGTTGCTGCTCCTTATTGAGGTGGTGTTCCTGCTCCTTACAGAGGTGGTGCTCCTGCTCCTTACTGAGTTGGTGCTCTATTGAGTGCCTTGGGTGGGTTGGGTGCCTTGAGTGGGTTGGCTCACTTGGGTGCCTTCATGGACAAACTGACCTCCTCCAAATCTTTCTTCATGGAGTATTGTATTAGGCATCTACATGAAACTTAGAATTAGATAACTGAAATCTATAATTTATAACTGGAATTAAAAAACTTACATGCACATATGTATTTCATGTTTCAGTGCCAATTGTTACTTCAAATCCCTTTGCTGCCATAGCCCTCTCCTTGTGCCATAGTCTCTTAATAACAACCATCTTTGGTCTCTTTGTAGGTGACTGCACACCCTAGTTCTCTAAATTGATTTGCATACCCTGGTTCTTATGTAGTCTCCCCCTTTTCTTCCCCTGTGTCAAAATAGATTTGTTAGTAAACAGATTGTAAAGAACAAACTTGTTAGTAAATAGGTACGGACAAATATTAAGTTACTTGACTAGATGATGGTTGACTTGATAATGGTCTTTTATCCTTGTTTTTGCATGACCTTTTGTTAAGGCCATATGTATTGCACTGTGTACATTTCATCTGCACCCCTCTCTTACTCATCTTTGTTGTACTTGCTTGTTCCTTTTCCTTCTCACTAATATCCTTGTTCCTTGCTCTTTTTGGTCTCCCTGCTTGTCTTCTCACAATGGGAGGTAAGATAGGTTCAGACTCAACCTTTGCCCACATTTTTTTCCCATTTAATGGCTGAATAAGATGCTCATATGCCCTTAGGTATATGGACTTCTTAAAATATTCATGAACATATTCTGTGGGATCCTCTCCCAACCAATGAATTGATGAAATGACATGAGGATAAGGGATGCCACTAAGTTCCCACTATTTTGTTCTAGCTCTACAACATAGTTGTTATCCATGTATTTAACCTCAAACTTCTTATATCTAGCATGTGTTGCTATGCAGAAGCCACTAACAACTTTGTTCTCTTCTACTTTTTCTCTAATTTTAGGGCATATGGTATCATCATTTTTCATTATCATCTCCCTCTTTTCTGCCATCCTTTTCATTATTGTCCTTCTAATGTCCTCTAACATGTCAACCAAAAGCCTATTTCTTACCCTCAAAATGTATCAATTAAAACATTCTGACATGTTATTATCAATGACCTCACATTTTGGCAATGTATTGATTTTAAACCTACAGAACTTGTCTGAACCAATTTTAATGAAATCACCATGTGCAACTTGAGAAAGTACCTTCATCTCATACATGTGTTCATTGAATTGAGCTTCTGTAGTGCTCTTTGCAGCCTTCCAAAAAAGGTTCTTCAAAGCATAACCCACATGCTTCTTCTTCCAGTTAGCATATAAATGCCTTGCGCAGTTTCTATGTTCCGCATTAGGCATAAAAGCCCTAACTGCATTTTGAAGACCCTACAAGAGACAAACAAACATAAGTAGAGTATACATGAGATAAAAAAACAAAGTCTAAGTGTTCATTTATACCTTCTACTGATCACTTATAATTGTCCATCCAAAACCATCTACAATGCCTAAGTGTTCAGTTAATCTTATCAAAAATCACCTCCATGAGTCTTCATTCTCACCTTCAACCACAGCCCAACATACTGGAAACATCTGATTATTTCCATCCCTACCAACTACAGACAGTAGTTGGCCACCAGCTTTTGACTTCAAAAAGCACCCATCCAATGAAATCACGGGCCTACAACCACCCAAAAACCCTTCTTTCAATGTATCAAAACCAACAAACATTCTCTTGAATTTGTTATGACCCTCAACCATTGTGGAAAATAGCCCATGTTTATACATCTTTTTTAGTTTTGCTACATAAGATGACAACATCTTATAATGATCAGCCAATGAGCTTGATAAAGCTTTCAATGCCCTTGCTCTGGCTCTATAACATACATTCTTAGTGACTGATATGGCAAATTTTTGGTCAATATCCCTCTTCATTTCAAGTACATTCCAGTTTGGTTTTTCCCTAAAAGTTTCCATGTAGTGCCTTGCAAGCCATTTAGATGAGGCTTGCTTGTTTCTTGCTGGTCTAGAGCATTTATGCTCTGAATCATATATCTTAATCACAAATGCTTCATTCCTTTGTGTTAAATTTCCATAAATCCTCCAAGGATATTTGGCACTACACCTAGCCTCTACATTTTTCTCACCAGACCTAGTAAACTTAATAGCCTTCCCATTCTTCAAAGCATAGTCTTGAACAGTTTGCCTGAACTGTCCTGCTGACTCAAAGCTCATGCTAAGGCAAAATTCATTAAATTCTTTGCCCCTAAATCCTTTACCCTTTTTTTCTAATTTTTTTTATATCTTCATCATCACTACTATTAGGTGTCTTGTCACACCCCAACTGAGGGTAGTGTGACCGGCCAGGGCCTACATCTTGCCCTGTAGCCTACTATCTACACTAACATCAAGAAAACCAAGATATATCGACTGAAAGAAAACTCAACAAACTTTATAAAAGTTTGCAAGTCACAATATATAAGTTTTTCAAAACAAATAGAAACGTCAACATCAAAACCGAATAGTCAAATATCAAGTTTTACAATTCTTTTCAATTATAAGCATCAGTGCAGAAACAAAACCATAATATCTAGGCAATAGTCTAAGACTCATGGACGCCGCTACGAGATATGGCACCGCCTACGCCCTCCAGCTGCACCATGTCGACACCAAGCTACTGCTCATGCTCTGCAGAAATAGAAATAAACTGTGAGTCCACTTGGGACTCAATGAGTGGCTCAAATGAAGCTCCACATAAGCCTCGGTCATGCATATATACCATATAAGGCAATAAAGGAATGTACAAGGAGGTAAAATTTATTTCTAATGCGACTACAGACCCTCAATGGATCCATCAACATCAACTGTACATGATAACCTGCTACCTCGGCTTATCAAGCCTTCGGCATCCGGCCCTCGGGCCTTCTCATCAAATCATATCCTGGCTACCGCCGTCCCTACCATATCAGGTAGTATCATACTAGCCATCAGCCACATCATCTCAAGATGTAAGCAAACAATCCCAAGCCATCGACTAGGATGGTCCACTAGTCTTCGGACACTGTCTGGCGTAAGGATAGCTAGTCCCACCCAGCTAGGGTCTGGCACCTAGCGGGCCCGCTGGCGCACCTCTAGACCCAACTGGCCGAGCTGGGCATTGGTCATCTCCGACCTCCTCGTCCCTCGGCGGATCATCTCAAGCACATTACACAATCAATATCATAGGGTTTCCATATATACACACATCGGGCCTTTGCCCGTATCTGGCCTATGTCCGGCTACCGGGTCAATATTTTATGCCACCCTTTCAATATATATATGCACGTACGAGCTCTAAGTTTCCAAAAGTATACAAGCAGACATAGAAGTGTTATCGTCTCATAACTAAGTTTCCATAAATGTGCTATGATCATCTAGTGACGCCTTACATGTTGCCTATCCTCCTACACTGTCTTAGGTGAGAATTTCCATGAATCGACCTTGGAATACCATCCGAGAACATTTAGGGCAGCATGTATAATCGAAAGAAAAGTGTGCAAATATTGTAACATTCATCATATATGACCATAATGTTTATACATAACAATTCTTATACTACCTTAGGAATATTAGCACAATAAGGAGCAGCTATCTAGCATGGCAAGGTAGGTAATGAATTTAAATAACATGTATGAAATACAAAACATGGTAATAATGTCAACATCCGAAGTTTAAGGATCTAATGCCAAGTATGGTTACAGAACTAGCATTTCTACAATTCAAAATCAATTAAGCTACTTGCTAAGTTTGGTGTTCTTCCTAAGTATTGTCATATCTTCCTAAGTCTCTCCTCCTCTCCCTAACCTTGGCTGAACCATGAGGAAGGAGGGCCTTGCTCGGCCAAGGTCCTTGGGGTAGGAAAAGAGGGAGGAGAATCTAGCTATACCTTTACCTCTTCAATTCCGCATACAATTTAAATACCAAAGAACTACTTAATCTTCCCCTCACCCTTGGCCGAACCCTCTTCATGAGTTGTAGGGTTCATTCGGCCATTTCAAGGGACTTTAGCGAGGGCACACTTCATAACACGCAAGATGTTCAAAGGAACTACATCAAAGCAGTGATATAAGGTCATCTAAGGGCCTTCTTGCCGTCAATAGAATCAGGGAAAATTTCGGCATGACCTTTCCCCTTTTCCCATGACTCGACAACCCCAAGAACATGCAAATCGATGATTAAAATAGTGAGATCCACAAGAACATTCATAGAACAGCGAACACATGTCGTTGAAATCATGGATCGTCGGAAAAATCGCGAGAACTCAACCTATCATCTAGGGTTCGGCCACCCGCCTCCCCCAAACCTTTTAAACATTAACTACTGACCTAGATCGCCAAGGAACAAGGATCGGGTGATGACGACTTGAGATTTTCCGGAGACGACATGAGTTTCGGATCGATCCAAGCCCCCAATCCACCTCCTTGATCCTTCTCCTCTTCTCCCTTGCGGCCTTGTGTGACTCAATGGGTGAGTCGCACGGCTGCCATAAGGGGGATTTTATCCACTCAACCATCTTTCCAAAGATGGCCTCAAGGCTCACTTAAGTCATACCCGAAACTTGACCTAAACCCAAACTCGACTTGGGTTCCGACTCAACCCATAACATGACTCGAGTTAACTTAATTTAAGGTATGATTTCATAAAAGGAAAGTTAATTACCCAAATAGACTTCATGATCCATTAGCCGAGTCATACCTTTTCACTCGAGGCGATCCTGAGGCTCGACTCGACTACCCCCGGTTTCGATGCACTGCACCAAAACAGATTGTTATATTAGGAAACTTTTCCGGGTCTTACATGTTTGCACTGATTCAGTTGAAGTATTACTTGATGATTCACGAGAACTTGATGAACCATTGTTCCCACCCTCAGCTTCCCTGTGCTGATATCCTCCACCACTGGTACCTTGCTCATCTTTACTGTGCTGATCTCCTCCACCACTGGTACCTTGTTCATCTTTACTGTGCTGATCTCCTCCACCACTAATACCTTGCTCATCTCCTCCACCACTAGTACCTTGCTCATCTCCTCCACCACTAGTAGCTTGCTCATCTTTAAAAATTCTCTTCTTTCTCTTCACTATTCTGTATCCCTCATCATCCTCATCACTTGTGCCATCATCTCCATCAAAATCAGTATGTTCATGAACCTCATCCTGGTTAGCTCCTTCATGATCAAGCTCCAAATTCTCATCTGTTGGATGAAATCCCACACTAGAAGGGGGGGGGGGTTGAATAGTGTGTGTCCTTTTATTATTTAATCAATTTCCCTTTTTGCTTAATTTCAACTTCTATCAAATGCAAATATAACTTAATGAGGATCGCTTTCAAATATCAAGCACAACGATAAGTAAACAATCAAGGCAATGCTAACACTATGAAATATAGTGGTTCGGCCAACCGCCTACTCCACTACCTTGGCTCATCACCAAGGATTTTTAACCAACTACTTTATAGAACTTGTGTTTCCCTTTGAATACAACTGAGGATACAATTCTCACCTCTTTGAGAATTCCTCAAACCTATTCACCTAGGCAAAACACAAATCTACAAAGCCTACCCCTAAGTGTTTCTCTAGCACACCTAGCAAGCTATTACATGTGAAAATAAGTTTAAAACAACTCTTGAAATACAATGAAAAAGAGCTAAGAATTGAAAGAGGAACCAATGCTCTTTTCCCAAGCCTTCAAGCCTCCAACTTGCCCAGTAGATGAACTTGAATCGTAGCATAGTTGAGGAAGATTGGGTGCTTGAAGAAGAATGTTGATTGAGAAACCGGGCGCAACAATCAATGATTAAGAAGGCTCATATCACTCCTTTTAATGCTCAATATAGTTTCTAAGAAGACTTAAAGGAGTTAGGTGAGGGGTATTTATAACCCCTCAACCGAACGGGCTGTTCAACGGGCAGAAAACTAGCCATTTTTGTCGTTCGATCGCTTGCCGATTGATCGTCGATCGACCGACCGATCGATCGCCTGGCGGTCGCTGCTTTAATCACGTTGTTTGGTCGATTGATGGGTTGACCGAATGAGTCACGAGTTCAGTGATCCGTAATCCGATTGACCGATCGATCGATCGAAGCACCTTTTGCCAATATTTGGCATTGGTCGGTCGACCAACGTAGCCCTCTGCCATTTTTTCACCATCTTTAGTCGACCGATAGGTCGATCGAGTGGCTACTACCATTTTGTGGCATCATTCAGTCGATCGATCGATCGACTAAAAAGGCTACTGCCAATTCTTCTGCCTTGTTCGGTCGACTGACCGATCGATCGAACTCAGGCTGAGGCTGATATTTTCTTTATATTTGTTATATGCTTTTTCATAGGTTTCGTTACCAAGTTCTAACTTGGATAACTTTACAATTAGGCTTGGGATAAGATCGTCCTAGGGGTATATTACAAGATATCTACTTAGTCTATGCCCGAGCCTTTCTTTGACGTTCTTTTTCTATCGAGTCTTGACGATTGTTTATTTCGTTTCTTCGGACAAAGTTTGCATGCTTATCGCAACCTCAACCTGAACTCAAAACTTCACACATAGATTAAATATATGTTTGTTATCATCAAAATGAAGATCGAAGCTTGAGAGAAACCCTTAAGCCAACAATCTCCCCCTTTTTGATGATGACAAACATAACATGGAATTTTAAGAAAGCATATGCATATTCTTTGTGAGTTCGAGTTAAGGCATACAAGATATAAAACTCAACAAATACAAAAATATATATAACTCAACATATGCTCCCCCTATCAATGTGCATATCATTTTTGTAACTTCCCCTAACTATATGCATCATAAAAACAAGTGTGACCTTACTTTTACTCCCCCTTTTGACATCCATCAAAAAGGGTAAGAATTAGGGTACAATTAATGAGTATCATCATAAAAACTAAGAAAGCCATAAAACCAAGTATCATCTACCACTATAGTCCTTCCTATTAATGTAAGCCTATAGAAGGCAAACATCAATAAGTCGCAAAGCCCCACTACAGAGCAATACATAAGTGTGATGACACTTTATAGAATGCAAATTTTTGAAACCATATATGTTTTGAAAAAGAACATCTTAACCACTAGGAAAAGCACAAATCCCTAATTGCATCCTTAAGTTTGTAAAGCTTTCTTCAACCAAGGGTTTAGTAAATATATCGGTAAGTTATTTGTCGATAGATGCAAATTCTACCGATATATTTCCATTAGTCACATTATTTCTAATAAAATGGTGACTTAGATCAATATGCTTAGTCTTAGAGTGTAAAATAGGATTCTTTGTTAAATTTATTGCACTAGTATTGTCACAATGAATAGGTATGCAAGAATACTTAAGTACATAATCTAAAAGAGTTTGTTTCATCCGTAGGACTTGTGCACAACAACTAGCCGCAGAGATGTATTCCGCTTCAGTAGTTGAAAGTGCAACTGAGTTTTGTTTCTTTGAGAACCAAGAAACAAGACTCGCTCCTAAGAATTGACAACACCCACTAGTGCTTTTTCTATCTATTTTACACCCGGCAAAATCCGCGTCCGAAAAACCAATTAAATCAAAATATGTATGACATGGATACCATAATCCTAAGTCAACCGTGTCCTTCAAATATCTCAATATGCGTTTAACCGCACTTAAATGAGATATTCTAGGGCAAGATTGAAACCTAGCACATGCACAAACGCTAAACATGATATCGGGTCTACTTGCGGTTAAGTAAAGAAGACTACCAATCATATCTCGATATCATTTTTCGTTGACTTTGACACCATCTTCATCTTTGCCAAGCTTGACAGATGTGCACATTGGTGTAGAAGCTATCTTGGCTTCATTCATCCCAAACCTTTTGATGAGCTCCTTTGTGTACTTGGCTTGATTGATGAAGATTCCTTTGTTGGTTTGCTTGATTTGGAGACCAAGCATGAAGGAGAGCTCTCCCATCATGCTCATCTCAAACTCATCTTTGTTGGCTTTAGGTTTTCAACCATGGCCTTAATATCAGTTTTGATGATAACAAACATGGGACTAATGATTTCATTGAGAATAATTTTCAGGTTCTATATCAGTAGCGTTCGATGTCCTCGATCGGAGAAATTGGAAAATCGGAAGGACATTGTTCGTCGCGCTCGGGTTCATTGCGGAAGTTTCTCAAAGTTGACGAGTGCACCAAAGATACATTAGACGAGCTCAAAGATCATATGGAAAGCTCTCCAAGATGATGCTCATTGAAAGCTGGAACACGGAAATGAAGCGCGGAAGAAATCGGCTGAAAAATACAACTCAGCCAAAGTTCGGTCGATCGGGCAGTCGATTGAATAGGGTAAAGTAAAGGGCACCAACTATGTTGGTCGATCGGTCGATCGACCGACTAGTGCCAAAAAGGGGCAGTAGCTACGTCGGTCGACCGATCGAAGCCCAGATTGGGCAGTAGCTCGGGCGGTCGACCAGCCGGTCGACTGACTTGCATTTGTTGAAGACGCAAGATCGCGTCGGTCGACCGACGGGTCGATCGAAGGTCGGGATTGAAGATCTTGCATCTTGGCGGTCGAGTAGCCGTTGAGTAGCCGTTTCTTCAGTAGGGTATAAATATACCCTCATATGATTCTTTTGTACTTCCTTTCTTGATTATTAAAAGAGATTATTGAGCACTCAAAAGGGAGAATCAAGCCTTCTAATCGATCAATTGCAGTGTGCCCTGTTTCTTTTCGTGGCAATCTTTTTCAAGCGCACAAGTTGGGTTCAACTCGGGTTTCGATCGATAGCTACCACTTGACGAGTTGAAGGGGCCAAAGGCTTGCAAAGGAGCTTTTACTATTGGTTTTATTCTTAGCTTTTTTTATTATAATTTTACCTGTTATTTGAACTTTTTATTTGAATTTGAGTTTGTAAGACCTAGGTTGTTAGGTCTTGTTTGTGAAGTGGTATCCTTGGTTTAGAAGGAGTAAAGCCACTTGTGTATACTTAGTGATTAGTAGGATTAGTTCTAGTTGTCCCTTAGGTTGAGGTGGGGTGCTCTCGGTAGGAAGGCGGGATACTTCCAGGTGTGGAAGTACCTTCGGTTGGAGAGCGGAGACTTTCCGGTGAAAAGTCCTCGTTGTAAGGGAAACTATAATTAATCTATTAAAATCTAATTTGGAAATCCTAAACGGGGTGCTTAGATAGTGGAGTAGGCATTGGGGCCGAACCACTATAAATTGCATGTTTGCATTGCTTTATTGTTTATTTTAATTGCCTTATCATTTATCGCTTCCGCATATAATCATCGAATTGAAAATTGCCTAAACGATTAAGTAAATGATTAAAATCGGATGTAGGCTAATCAATTTAGTAAACACACTCTTCACCCCCCCCCCCCTCTAGTGTCTCCATTTCGCCTACATTTGGTATCAGAGCGGGTTCGTAGCTTGAGATTTCACCATCTCGTCTATACCTAGTCTCGATCTAGAAATGGCTCTAGAGAGTGTAGCGTCTTCTCCTCCTAGGTACGATGACTCGAACTTTGGTCTTTGGAAGTATAGGATGTACAATTATTTAAAGACTAAAGGTTTTGGAGTCTTTAACATGCTACATTGGGAATTCATTGAACCTAATTAAGGTTGACATGCATGCTTGGAGTGAATTAGATAAGAAAATGTTTAAGTATAATAGAGATGCCATGAATTATATTCTTTGTACATTATCTTAGAAAAAGTCATGCATTACTTTTTGGCTTTTGATTTATGGGCCTTGTTAAATGTTTTATATGATTATGCCAAAATCAAAGAAATTGACACTTTTGATGAAGGTGGTGATGACAATGGTCACACACCTACTACTAATCTTGGTTTTGATGCCCATAGCTCTTCTAGTCAAAGAAGTAGCACCAAGAGCCAAATAAGAAGAGTAATTTGTCATGCTTGCTAAGAGAAGGGGCATGTGAAGAAAAATTGCCCAAACATGAAGAACAAAGCAAGGAAGAGGTCAAGTGCTTCCACCTCCACCTCTCACACATTTGAAGCATCCTCTAGCAATGACTATGAAGCTACTTCAAAAGTTTGCCTCATGAGTACCAATGATGAGGTATACACTACAAAAAAAATTGGAATTAGTAACAAGCTGTTTTTGTCACAGTAGTGACATATAGTGGCAAAATGATGATTCAGTGGCAAAAAAGTGCTCGCTAGCCGTTTATCACGTTAGGTCCGCCGCTAAAGGTCATTTTTGGCTTTAGTGACGAACTTTATCGAATTGCCACGAATTGCAATTTCTTTAGTGGCAAACGAAAAAGTCAAACAACCTCCAGTCTATTGTGGCAAACGGAGCTTGCTGGCGTCACGTATCTTTTATGGCAAAAATTCTTTGTCACTTATTAATAAATGTTTGTCATTATTTTACTCTTTCTAGAACCCTTTTCGTGGCAAAAATATATAAAATTTGCTGTTAATAATGTGTTACATTTTGCCATTACATATCAAATTTGGTACAAATTTTTTTGCCACTACATGTTTGATCCTTCGTCATTAAACGTTAAAATGAATTTACCACTAACATGATTTCAAATTTGGATTATTGCCACAATACGTGATGATTCTGCCACAACTTTGAAATTTATGATGAATAAATTTGTCACAAACACACAAAATTTAATAATTAACCATTCATAATATAATAATTCACCTGGTAATTACAAAATCTACAACTTAGCAGGTATACAACTACCTACAAATCCAACCATCAACAATCCAAAATAAGTTCAACAATCCAAAATACATCAAAAACAACATTGTCCACCAATACAACATACTCCAAGGTATCTAATATCCATTAAAAAAAAGTTTAGGTACACAAGATAGTCCGTACGCCAAAAAAAACCCAAACAATACTGCCCTAATAAAAAGAAGTTCTAGTAGTTCCACTAGCTAGGTACGCCTCATTTCTTCTTTTTCTCCTGCAAAAGAAGTAAGAACACAAGTTAAAATCATGCAGATTTAAGAACACAAGTCAAAACCAAGCAAAATTTTTGGATATCTCCTCCAACTTTTTGTGAAGAAAGTAGGAAACAAGTTAATGGATGCATGCAAATTTAAGTTCTTTCATAAACCAGAATAGCTAACTTTGTTCTTATTGTTTAATATTATTCACTTTTTTCAAGCTTCAAATGGACAAGGAAGCCTTCGAACCTATCGTGAGTTGTTGGTTCTCATTTCTAAGTCACTTTCTCGATCATATAAATGTGATCTAATCAAATATAAGCAGTGAATCTCATGTTATCCTTTATTAAGCAAAAGATATCATAATACAACATTTTATAATGGCATTGAGCTGATGAACTATGTTTCCTCTAACATATTTATATTGTTTAACCCCTTTCAATTTTGCCTAATGAATGTGCTCTGTCTATTACTATTAGTTGCCCAGCCAACCTCAATCTCTATTTCTAAGAGTGGTATGAGGCAATATTGCTTGTATTAAGCAGCAATATTTATAATTTTTATTTGTACTCGTTATTAACCAATAATGAACTCATATTTGATCCCTAAAAGACATTACTAAAACTAGTTATTGTCTCCTCTTTCTTACCTAATCATCACCCTTCCCAATCATTCATAACCATTTCAATTTGCGTCTGTAAACCAAATAAAAATATTTCAAATTTCCGAGCAGATTTTGACATTAAAGGTTTATACTGCATAGGAAAGATTTATAGAACTCTCCCTCGACACATATGATAAGCATCTCCATGTGCAACCTATGTTCCTCGCAATATTTTTATTTATTATTAATTGATGGCCCAGGTTGCTGAATTGTGTAGAGATTAAAAGGATGCGGCTTTGTCTTTGTTTCCGGTCATTCATGAAGATTAAAACAAATTAAAACAAATCACCATCAATATATAGTGCCTTTCCTTCACCACCACCTTGATCCAATGACAGGTGAAAGTAAATATTATATTCATTTTGAGAAATGGAATTGAAAGAAGTAAAGACAGACCAAAAGATTTATCCAAGAATTGATAAGTTCCAGAACCTCTATTCTCAAAAGTCACTTGACGTGCATAAATGTTTAATATCTATCATGTTCAAAATCTCAGGCGTATTTTAAGCACATAGTTGACAAATTCATATAAAGAACTGAATTTTTCATGTTTGATAACCATGAAATCAAGCAAAAATATACCTGCCAAGTGACACAAAGAGTATGACGCAATTGAGTTTTACCAGAGTGGAATTTGCCAAAAATATCAGTGATAGATCATGTTTTAGTTCCTCCTACCCACGGAAAGCTAGGCAATATTTGTCTACTTTTGCCTCACTGATGTGCAACTTGAAGATATATTTTTTTTTCTTTATACACCATAATGTTATCCTTGCATGAATATGAAATCTATTTTGAGGGTTATGATTGCATGAACTTGTACTAAATAGCAAAAGGAATGGATGTCTATAAAGCAAAATAAGATTAATGGTAATTCTTACCTAAAATAAAATCTACAGCCTGATGTGAAAAGGTAGCAAAGGAAGCTCCAATTTATCCATGGATGAAAAAAGAGGAACCTAAAAAATTGAAATATAAAGGCAATGGATGATAATGTCACTAAATGAGTATATACATTTAGAATTGTCTTACTTTCACTAGGATATTATCAGTCAAGTCCAACACACATGAAATTGATTGATGTACCAAGCTGCTCTAGCTCATTTTGGTTGTTGATTGCTGCATCTAAATAAGTAATCTTCAAGAATCTTATTCAAAAATAAAATACTCGAGTTAGCTCTTTTCAACCCATTGCTTCAATATGATAACCTCAAGATTAATGTTACGTTAGGGATTAGTGGTGTTTATGTTATATAGTGTCAAAACAAATGGAACTTTAACAATAGTCATGTTACGTTATGTTCAAAATTACAGAACTTCTTCCAAAACACGGATCGAAACAAATGGAGAAAAGGGGAAACTCATATGAGTAATAAGGAAGAGAAAATATTACAAAAATCTTGGTGGAAAGGTTGAAATTGTTTAAGGTAATAAAAAAGGGGAATTGAATGAAAACTTGGCATTTTACCATGTATATGGCTTTTTAACTGAAACATGTGTTTTCCATGAATTAATGAAATTGTGTATAAAACCAAAAAAAGTCAAAAAATTCGTAGCTTCAGTACGTTCATAAAGAATGTTCTTGTGGTTCTTTCATGGAACTGGAGCATCATGATTAGCACAGCTTACAAGCTAGTTGGCAAAGGAAAAAACTTGATTTCACTTCATATTAAAAAGGAAGAATCAGAAATAGCAATCAGTGGCAACCTGCGCACCAAACTTTATTTGGTATAATATAACTTCATATTGTAGAAATAGCATTGTATTTGGAACTAAGTAGAAGAATTTGTGTAAGCGTATTTAACCATCTAAAAAGATGTCATGCCAATAAGTGTTTGGTGATCGTGCCTAATAGTAGACACCGTTAATCTCCTTACCATATACAATTTGCATGCTCAATCTCACACTTCAAGTCAAACAGTGAATGCAATTAGACCATCAAGTAATACTTACATGATACCAGTAAAATATTTCCTTCAGAAAACACATCTTCACCACCCGGACCATCAAAGAGATCAATTCGCTTATTTTCATTTGCATGCCTGAAAATCCATGACTAAAACATTTACAAAAATTCTGCATTAAATTGAATGGAAATTTTCATTCATGGAAGGATTAAAAAAAATTGTAGCTTGATTTTGTACATGGAACGGAACAAAAAGATGATCAAGAGAATTTCTTATCAAATCTATCAAAGCTCTACAGTTAAAATTATGCCCAACTAGCAATAGTGTCGAACAAGAGAATTTCTTGCTACATTTTCTGACTAGTTTTATCTGATCCATCAATTTCTTGTTAATATACTAATCATACTTCATTAACATTTCAAGTTATATGTTAGTCATTCTCTATTCCTGTCCAAGATTCCCGAAAAAATTTCACTTAGCTTCAAAGTATTACATTAGTAATCAACAACTTGAAAATGATTTCAATCTTCTTGGAAGAAGCTCAGTAAAAATCTTAAGTAGGAAGTAGCCAAACTTCAAATTGGATCAAAACATAGAACATATTACACACATAACATAAAATATGAAACTAATTATATCTAGTTAAATTCATATCAGAAAGGTTCTACCTCCAAATGAACATGGATTGTATATATATGCTACAAAAACCTTAGTAATATCCCATTCCATATAAGAAATTAATCAAACAAGACGTCATGAGATAAGGAACCTAAAGAAAGGGAGTGTGGTACAAAACATATTTAGTGGACTAATTCAAAGAGCTTTCATCAATTGGATTAGCATCATTAATTAACTCTTCATCCAATGATGTCATATAGAAGAGATACCATAATACCATAGTGTCTTTATATATTTTTTAGTATTACTAACCCATAAAAAACTATAGCTTGATTTTGTACACGGTAAGGAACAAAAAGATGATCAAGACAATCAACACAACCAGCAACAAAAAGTATTCCAAAGCACTGCAAAAAAATAATAATAGATTTGATAATTAAATCTCAAAGTAGTTAGTAGATAGTTTGGAATTTGAATTTGCCTCTAAAATCTGTTTCATGTTTGTGATATATATATTTATCTGAATCTGTTTCAGGTTTACCAAGATATGAACGCCCCGCTCTCTTATCAGATGCTTGGAGTCCATACTTATTTATAGGCCATACTTCATATTTATAGGCTATAACTCATACTTAACAGGCAATCAACTCATACTTATCAGATGCTTGTAGTCCATCAGGGAACCTGCCTTAACTGAATCTAATAAATACCCAATCATAATTACTTTTGAAGACCATTTAACCTCATACCCAAAGCTTCAAGGAAAAGTAGCTAAGGTATATATTAATGTACTATATATCTCTTTGTGTTTCATGCTTTTGTTCTATACTGTGGAAATGACTTCAGTGCTATTGGAACATATACATAGGACTTTATAGGACTTTATAAGACTATACTCAAAGATGAGTTCAACATAAATCTGTCACATTGCATCTGACTAGTGTGTTGCTCTATTTAGATGTTGTCGGATACTTTTGGGGAAATGTTGTATACAACAAAATCTATATAATACAGTAAACAAACCTAGGGGCGAGAGAGAGAGAGAGAGAGAGAGAGAGAGAGAAATCAAAATACCGTATACAACTAATTTACTGAGTCAAAATCTGTAGAAATCAAAATCGATTGGTAATTGCTTCTAAAGAGAGAGAGAAACCTAGACGAGCAAAGAAGCAAACCTAGGCGAGCACCAGTGGCTTAAGGTTCATCGTAGAGGTGAGCATCGCTGAGTTAAGCTTCGTCGAAGAGGGGAGGCGTCGGACGTTGCAGCGAGATAGAGGGTTTGCAGTCGAGCGTGAGGTCGGGCATTGCAGAGGTTTGTGAGAGAGAAAGGGTTTGTCGGCTGGGAGAGTTAGGGCACGAGAAATAAAATAGAGAGAAGGAAATTAAACAAAAATATGTAGGTAGTCGGCTTAAATAAAATAATATTGGTTGGTTGGCTGAAAAATAGCATAGAGAGAAGGGAAAAAAGAAATAAAAAAATTTGTAGGCTAAAAAGAAATTAAAAATTTGGGAAAGGGAGGAAGGGAAGAAAATTTTGGGAAGGGCACGAGAAAGAGAGGCGGGGAATAAAACTTTATCTGGCTAAGTGTCAGCTATGACAATTTCAAGAGAAGGAAAGAAAATTTTACCGGGTTAAGTGGTCAGCTTAGAAAGGTTGAAAAATAAAATGTAATGAAAATAATAAAAAAACTATAAATTGGTCGTTTTAAATACCAACTAATTTTTTTCATCCGTCGGTAATTTTGTTGGTAATACTAGTGAAATTTATCTATCGGTAATAAATCTATCGGTGATAATCTATTTTATTGTAGTGGTTAACCAGAAAAATCGGTTTGGTTTCGGACCGGTTTTCAAGTTAATCGAAAAATCGGTTTTTTTTTCTCACTCTTAGTCGGGGGTATAGGAGGAGGTCACAGGTATTATAAGTCGGAGTTTTTCTAGTCGAGGGATAGATAAAATGGGGGAAATTATTTTGTAGGCCAAAAAAGAAGAGGAATTTTTTTTGCCAATCTTTTTGTTTTTTAATTATTTTACCATCAATGGCACGCGTAATTTGTCACAATATATAGTTCTATATCTATGGCCAATATATTGTCGCAAATAGTTGCCACAAAATATTATGACAAAATTGTGGCAAAAATGTTGTCGCAAACGCTTGCCACAAAATATCGTGACAAACTTGTGGCAAAACTTTTGTCGCAAATACTTGCCACGGTAGAATGTTTTGAATTAGTGGCAAAACCTATTGTCATAAATTTAAAAAACTATAAATTTTGAGTGTTGACTCAATTATTAGTGGCAAACATAGTGGTAAAATTAGAAAAATTATCGCAAATCGTTCGAACTTATACTTTTGACCACAAAAATAATTTTGTCATTAATTTTGTCGCAAATTACACTTTTTGTGGCTAATTGTTGTTGGCCACTCCAAAATTTTGCCACAAATTCTTATTTTTTTTGTAGTGATACTCTCTCCCTTCTAGTCATAATAATAAAAATGTTAGTACTAGCTCCTCTAATTCACATGATATGCAATATGATGAGTTAGTAAGCGAATATAAGAAAGTGTACACCTTGCTAGTTAAAAAGGATAAAGAAAACAAAAATTTGAAGAAAAAAAATTTAGAGCTTAGCTCATATGTGCATGCATTAGAATTAGAAAATGACAAATTAAAGACTAATTCTATTGAGTCTTGCCATGATACATTGAACCTTAAGCTAAAAGCTTTGAAACAAGAAAATGTGGATTTAAAAGATAAATTGAAGTTTAGGAATGATGATTTCAAAATTGAGAATGAAAAATTGAAAGTTGAAAATAACATGTTGAAATCTCAATTGCATGCATTGCATAAATCCATGAATGATGTGAAAAATGAGATGTTGACTTTGAGTCGGAAAGTTAATACTTCCTCTTATAATTCTAAGAATCAAAATATCTCATTTAAGAACTCTAAAAATAAAAATGCTCATGTAAAGAATGCTAAGGTTCATCATCATTCTCATACTAAGCATTCTACAACTAAACCTCATGTTCAAAATAAGAATGTATCTTTTATGAATGCTCATACTCATCATGTTTCACATGATAAGCATTCTAAAATTAAATCTCATGTCCATGCTAAAAATGAAAAGAAAAAGTTTCATGGGCATTGCTTTTGTTGTGGTATCTATGGGCATGCCATATATGATTGTGCTTTCAAGATGAACCCTAGTGTTGCTAAGACACTTTGGGTAACTAAGCCCATTAACCCCCAAGGACCCAAAATAATTTCGGTACCAAAAGTCTCATATTCTCTTGTAGGGGGAGCTATCACACAAGGATAAAGAGAAGTGAAGGGTTGAAGTTGACCTTTGATCTAAATGAGAAATCTCCAAGAGGTTGCAACTTCGAATCATCATGATGCCTAAAGTATGGAAATTGACATCTAGGTATATTTTGTATCATCTCCTTCTTTGGTTTGTTCTATTTAAGTTAGAGTGTCGATATATGCTTAATTTGAGTTGTTTTCCCCGCTCTTACTAAAGAGTTCTTTCAAAAATGATTTTTGATTTTTTTTATCTTCGGTCTCCTCGGAGACCTATGGTGGCCTGTAATGGGCCTAAGCGACCATGCGGTTCTAAATCGTAGGTCAATTGTGGCTTTCAGTTATCAACCAATAGGAAGGGTTGAAGATCTTATTTTTCAAAATTTCATATTTTGAGATCTCTTGATTCATTTTGTTATCATGAAGATTTATTTGAAAATGAATCCATGCTATTTAGTGAAGTTGAATTTAATATATGATACTTGGTTTCTCTCTTCACTATTTAGTTTGATAGCTTGCATGTAGATTTAGTTTCATTTTCTATTTATAAAGTATACTTGCAAGTTATAAGTTTTTAGGAAGGCTAATTAGAATGAAAAGTTTGGCTAAATTCATGGATGAGGTATTATAAGTGTTTAATACTTGAATTTTCATGAGTAGGTAGAATCTTAGCACTTAGGCAAATTTCATTAAATGAAACTTGCTCTAGATTGATATTTACTAGTAGAGACCTTCTTGTAAGTCCAAACTAGTTTAACATGATAAGGGATCTTATTACTCAAATGTTTCACATCCTAATATCTCTTTAGATTTATTTTGAAACCATGGTATCCATCTTAAAATGAATCTTAACTATCTAGCATAGGTTGAGGTTTTTAAATGAAACATTGCATTAAACCCTTGCTATTTAGTATATTAGCTTGCTAAGTCGGTATATGATTTCATTTTGATACTAATGAAGCCTACTTGCAAGTTAAGAAAGTGGCAAACATTGAAGACTATGCTATCTAAGAGAAAATGACAAAGGAAATGAAAAAGTTGGACAAATTTTCTAAAAGATAAGGTATGGATTTTATTTTGCAAAAATCTTTGAAAAATAATTGAATTTTCATGTTTAATGATGTCTCTATACTCATGAGTGATATTGCATGATAAACATTTGAATGTTCATGAGTAGAAATTTTTTTGATAACTTAGCTCATTTCATGATATCATGATAATTATGAAATTGAACTAGGTTAAAATTCTTCTTTAGAGACTTCATTTTAAGTTAAAAATGAAATGAACATGTTTAGATACACATATCACATGAGTGTAGATATTTAAAACTTGAAAATTCATGTCTAGATGATCAAATACAATTGGTATCTCACTTTAGTGGACTTAAGTTTGAAAAGTTGGACTCAAGTCAATAAATCGACTTGGTCATCTCATTTTAACTCCAAACTTCATAAACTTGTTTTGGTGTGTTAATGATTAGTTGTCATGTGTTTAAGATTGAAAATTCATATCTAGATGAATAAAGTGACAACTAACTCACCTTAGAGGACTTAAGCTTGAAAAGTTTGACCCAAGTCAATAAATTGACTTGGTCACTTTACTTTAAGTCAAAACTTCATAAACATGTTTAGGAATAGGTATGATATGTTTCCATGCACTTAGAATGAAAAATTCACATGAATATGGATTAAATGACAATAGAGGTCAATTCATGCTTACCTCTTTTGAACCATATTGACCCAAGTCAACAAGTTGACTTAAAGGTCTCATTTTCAATCCATATTTGTGAAACATGTTAAGATTGAGTTAAATTTGAAAAATCATGAGTAAATGTTAAGATTGATACTTAGCAAGTTTTATAAAAACTAGTTTAGTTTTGAATGAAACCATGCTAGGTCGATATCTTGACTTAAGGACATAATTTTTATTTCAAACTTGACATATGCTCTTTACATGACCATCATGTGGTGTCGAAAGTTTGAATGAAAAATTGAACAAGTTTTAAGAATAACTGAAAATTACATAAATACCATTTCAATCTACAATTGGTATAAATTTCAGTTATTTATAGAAAAATATAAAAAATTAATTTTGAGATGATTCTTGAAATTGCACACTCAGTAAAAAATCTCATTTTATCAGTAAAAATTTCAAAAAGTTTCATCAAGAATCGAATTTATAATAGAATTTTGAAGTTGGCTTTAAAAATGCAAAGTATCATCTTCTTGAGATATCAATCTTTTCGATACTTTGATCTTTCTTCAAAAACTTCAAATGAAAACTCATGTACACATTTTGGATTCTATTTCTAATATCATTCACACAATTTCATGAGTAAAATCATTTCTAGAAATGATTTTGATATTTTGGATGATAGCTAGGATCCATTTGTTTATTTGAAAACAATATAGGATGAAAAATGAACTTAGAAAATTCATTTTGAGTTCAAACTCGATACATGCATTTCAAATGACCATTCAATAATTGGTATCAAAAATTTTCGTCCAAAGAAATGGGTTTAAAAAATATTTGTCAAAAATATGACTTTGTATGAACTTAAAATGTTGATTTTTTGAAAACTTTAAGTATAGGTTGACCTAAGTCAACAAAGTGAATTAATAATTTCATCTTAAGACCAAACTTGATTCATAGACTTACATTATCTCATGTTTGATGTCTAGATGCCTAAGTTTGAGAAAACATGAGTAGATAGCAAAACATTGAGACTTAGCATTTTCATGTTCTCATGTTTATTTCAAATGAAAACATGCTAAGTTCATATTTGGATTGAATGACATTAGTTTCACTTCAAACTTGTTATACATGAGTTAAATGACTATATCTTTGTATTTTAAAAGTTTGAATGGAATCTAAAAATGTCATGAAAAAGAAACAATATTCATTTTGAGAGCATACATGATTTAGCTTTGAATTGTCTCTATTTTTTTATCATGTATGATTTTGTTTCATATCAAATTATTTGTTTTCCATCCCTTGGTTGAAATTTTCATGTTATATGAAAAATATTCTTTAGAGTCTCAACTTCATGAAAAATTATTTGTTCCTCATCCCTTTGACTAGATTGACATTTCTTGCCCTTTTTGATTGATGTCAAAAGGGGGAGAAGAGTATAGGTATAAAGGGGGAGAAAACAATGGAGAAAATTATAGGAAAATTAGAGAGAAAATTATAAGTAAGGGGGAGGAAAATATAGGAAATCCATGCATATAGATAGGGGGAGTTTAATTATATAGATATGCATGTTGATAGGGGGGAAATCCCTTAGTTGATATCCTTCTATGTCTTAATGATTATATTTTCTTAAGGATGTTTGTCATCATCAAAAAGGGGGAGATTATTGGCTTTAAGTTTTCAACCTTGGTCTTAATCTTGGTTTTGATGATAACAAACATGGGAGTAATGATTTCATTGAGAATAATCTTCAGGTTCCATATCAGTAGCGTTCGATGTCCTCGATCGGAGAAATAGGAAAATCGGAAGGACATTGATCGTTGCACTCGGGTTCGCCACGGAAATTTATCAAAGTTGACGAGTGCACCAAAGATACATTGGATGAGCTCAAAGATCACATGGAAAGCTCTCCAAGATGATGCTCGTTGAAAGCCGGAACCCGGAAATGAAGCGCGAAAGAAATCGGCTGAAAAATACAACTCAACCTAAGTTGGGTCGATCGGGCGGTCGACCGAATAGGGTAAAGTAAAGGGCACCAGCTATATTGGTCGACCTGTCAGTTGACCGACTAGTGCCGAAAAGGGGCAGTAGCTACATCGGTCGACCGGGCGGTCGACCGATCGAAGCCTAAATTAGGCAGTAGCTCGAGCGGTCGACCGACCTACGTTTGCTGAAGATGCAAGATCGCGTTGGTCGACCGATGGGTCGACCGAAGGTCTGGATCGAAGATCTTGCATCTTGGCGGTTGACCCGTCGATCGACCGACCAGAGAGAAAAATGGCGATCGAAGGAGCGGTCGATCGGTCGGTCGACCAACCAATCGACCAACGGTTTGCAACAGATAGTTTTCTATCCGTTGAGCAGCCGTTTCTTCTGCAGGGTATAAATATATCCTCATACGATTCTTTTATACTTCCTTCCTTGATTATTAACAGAGATTATTGAGCACTCAAAAGGGAGAATCAAGCCTTCCAATCGATCAATTGCAGTGTGCCTTGTTTCTTTCCGTGGCAATCTTTTTCAAGCACACAAGCTGGGCTCAACTCGAGTTTCGATCGAGTTCTACCACTTGACGAGTTGAAGGTGCTAAAGGCTTGCAAAGGAGCTTTTACTATTGGTTTTATTCTTAGCTCTTTTGATTATAATTTTACCTGTTGTTTGAACGTTTTATTTGAATTTGAGTTTGTAAGACCTAGGTTGTTAGATCTTGTTTGTGAAGTGGTATCCTTGGTGTTGAAGGAGTAAAGCCACTTGTGTATACTTAGTGATTACTAGGATTAGTTCTAGTTGTCCCTTAGGTTGAGGTGGGAAAGTGCTCTCGGTAGGAAGGCGGGATACTTCCGGGTGTAGAAGTGCCTTCGGTTGGAGAGCGGAGACTTTTCGGTGAAAAGTCCTCATTGTAAGGTAAACTCTAATTAATCTAATAAAATCTAGTTTGGAAATCCTAAGCAGGGTGCTTAGGTAGTGGAGGAGGCATTGGGGCCGAACCACTATAAATTATGTGTTTGCATTGCTTTATTATTTGTTTTAATTGCCTTATCATTTATCGCTTTCGCATATAATCATCGAATTGCAAATTGCCTAAACGATTAAGTAAACGATTAAAATCGGATTTAGGCTAATCAATTTAGTAAATACACTATTCACCCCTCCTCTAGTGTCGTCATTTCGTCTACAATCTTGCACACACTTATCAAATCACTTACAAAGAGTTTCATTAGTGGCACCAAAAATCATGTCATCAACATAAATTTGAACTAATAAAATATCATTTTCATGATGTTTAATAAAAAGTGAAACATCGGCATTTCCAGCGTTAAAACCTTGTTCAATTAAAAAATTTGAAAGCCTTTTATACCAAGCCCTAGGGGCTTGTTTTAAACCATATAATGTTTTTTTAAGTTTGAAAATATGGTTTGGAAACTCAAAACTTTCAAATCTGGGGAGTTGTTCAACATATACTTCTTCATCGAGGAGACCATTTAAGAATGCACTTTTAACATCCATTTAAAAAAGTTTAAAACCTTTAAAACTAGCATATGCCAAAAGCATTCGAATTGCTTCTAATCTAGCTACAAGAGCATAAGTTTCATTATAATCTATCCCTTCTTGTTGATTGTACCATTGTGCCACTAACCTAGCTTTATTTCTAATGACTAATCCTCCTTCATCTAACTTATTTCTAAATACTCATTTAGTCTCAATTATAGTTTGTTCACTAGGTCTAGGTACCGAGTCCCATACATCATTTGTAGCAAGTTGGTTGAGTTCTTCTTGCATAGCTAGTAACCAAAACTCATCTTCTATTGCTTCCTTAATGTTCTTAGGCTCTACTTCAGATATGAATGCTACATATTGACAAATATCCTTGAGTTTAGAGCGCGTTACCACTCCAGTTGATGGTTCTCCATTGACTTGATCAATTGGATGATCCCTTATCAATCGATATCCTTTGGGGAGAGGTGGTAGAGCTTCTTCTTCCTCATCTTCAACTTGAGGTAGAGTTGTGGATGATGGTTCTTCATGCTGTATTTCCTCATTATCTTCATCCTCCACCTCTTTGTCATGAAGTGTGAGGTCCTCAAGTTCCTCACCTATATTTACAATTTTCACATTTCTAGAAGAATCATTAGTTTCATTAAACGTGACATGCATAGATTTTTCGACAGTCATGGTTTTACGATTGTATACTCTATATGCCTTAGAATTAATAGAGTAACCTAGGAAAATTCCTTCATCGGATTTAGAATCAAATTTTCCTAAATGCTCCTTAATGTTTAAGATGAAACATTTGCATCCAAAAATATGAAAATATCCCACATTTGAGATTTTACCATTCCAAAGCTCAAAATGTGTTTTCTTAAATGTAGGTCTTAATAAAACGTGATTAAGCACATAACAAGAGGTATTTATGGCTTCGGCCCAAAAATACTTAGGCAAATTATTTTCACGTAGCATGGTCCTAGCCATCTATTGTAAAGTTCTATTCTTCCTCTCAACCACCCCATTTTGTTGAGGGGTCTTAGGGGAAGAAAAGGTATGTTCAATACCTAAATGATCACAAAATTTAGAAATTTTTTTATTTTTAAACTCTCATCCATTATCACTTCTAATTTTTAAAATTGAAACCCCTTTCTCATTTGTAACTTTCTTAGTAAACTTTTTAAAAAACTCAAAAGTTTCATTTTTCTTTGCTAAAAAGAAAACCCATGTAAATCTAGAAAAGTCATCAACTAATACATAGCAATATAGTTTTCCACGTCGACTAGCTACATCACATGGACCAAAAAGATCCATGTGCACAAGCTCAAGAATTTTAGATGTACTAACTTGATTAATGCTATGAAATGAGGATTTAACTTGCTTACCTAGTTGACATGCATCACAAAGTTTGTCTTTTTCAAATTTTGTCTTGGGCAATCCTTTAACTAATTCTTTCTTAGATATTTCTTGGATGAGGCTTATGCTAGCATGTCCTAGCCTTCTATGCCACAACCAAGAATCATTTTCCATGGCAACTAAGCATCTAACATGGGGATTAGGCAAGACATTTAAATCTAATGTGTAGACATTTCCTTGCCTATTTCCAATAAACATGATGTCATTGGAAGGTGCACTCCTAATGATACATTTAGATGCTTCAAAAACAATTACATATCCATTGTCACATAATTGTGATATGCCAATCAAGTTATGTTTTAACCCATCAACTAATAAAACATTCTTAATGCATGGGTAAGGAAGAATACATATATCACCAATGCAAACAATCTTACCTTTGGCATTGTCTCCAAATGTTACATGTCCAGCATCTTTGCTTGATAGGGATGCAAATAACTTGATATGACCCGTCATGTCCTTTGAGCAACCACTATCCAATATCCAAGTGCTTCTACTTACTTAAGGATGCTTCTCCATCTACAAAAGGAGAAGAAACTATTTTAAGTACCCAAATTTTCTTGGGTCCTTGAGTGTTAGTCATTTTAGGAACCTAAGTAAATCTAGCATGTGGGTTCCTCCTCAAAGCACAATCCTTAGCCATATGGCCAAATATGCTACAAGAAAAATAACTTCCATCAAATTTACTTCTATTATGTGTGTGAGCATGGAAGTGTGATGATTTTTTTTTATGGACAACCTTAGGCATGACATTTTGTAGGGTTGTCATCTTTTCATTAAGCATGCAAAGTTCCTTTTTCAATGTTAGCATGCTATCATTCAAATGCTCTACTTGATCACTTAAATACTTGTTTTCATCTTCTAATTTTTTGTTGTCATTTTCTGAGTCCTTTGCTTTCTCTAGGGTGTGTTTCTCTTCCTTAAGGGTATCTACTTCTTTCCTTAAATCATTGCATGAAAGTAATAAGATATCATTTTCTAGCTCTAAAGATTTATTGTCCTTTTTAATCTCATTAAATTTTCTCCTAATAGCATTAAATTCATCATGCATTTGTTCAAATTTATTTTCAAGCTCTTCTTGAATAAAAGAAAGTTCACCAAAAGTAAATCTTATCTCATTATCTCATTATCATCAAGCAAAGATTAGCCTTTTCACTCTTTTTGTCTTCTTCACTCGATGAAGGCTCGCTTTCATCCCACAAAACTATCATTGCCTTCTTCTTCTTCTTCTTCTTCTTGTATTTGTCCTTTTTGTGAGGGTTAGAGGTGGAAGCCATTTTGCGAAGTGGGCAATTCTTTCTTAGATGCCCGGCCTTGTTGCAATGGTAGCATGTGAAGCTTCCTCTTCCCTTTCTCATGCCTCCTCTCATGAAGCTCATAAATCTCCTTGCCAACATCGCCATTTCCTCAAAGTCATCCGTCTCTTCCTCAGATGATGAGGATTCTTCTACTTGGTGTGATGCTTTTAAGGCAATGGTCTTGCCTTTGGGGACATCTTCCTCCTTGTATTGCTTCATATGGATCCCATGTGTCATGAGAGACCCAATAAGCTCGGTGATCTTCAAGGTGCTCATGTCTTTCGCTTCTATGATTGCTATGACCTTGGGCTCCCAAGCTTTTGGAAGGGAACGAAGGAGCTTCCTTACCTTCTCCTCTTCCCCTATCTCTCTGCCAAGGTTAGCTAATCCATTTGTAATATTTTAAAATCTAGTATACATGGCATCAATGGATTCATGCGATAACATTTTAAATATTTCATAATCATGCATGAGTAGGTTTATCTTAGATTCCTTTACTTGTGAAGTCCCTTTATGTGTAGTATCTAGGACCTTCCATAGTTCATATGCGGACTTACAAGTAGAAATTCTATTGAACTCAATAATTGATAGGCCGCAATATAAAGCATTGACGGCCTTTGCATTAGCATTAAATAGTTTAATCTCTTCTTGGTCCCACTCATCCATGTCCTTAGTTGGTTGCTTATACTCTACTTGAATCATCCTCCATACATCCATGCCTAGAGATTATAGGAAGCCATTCATACGAATCTTCCAGTAGGCATAGTTGTTTCCATCGAATAGTGGTGGAGTATGAGTAGAGGACCCTTGAGCTAGTAGGATTTCACTCGACATCTTAATTTGTAGGGAAGATGGTTAAATCTTATCCTACGACCTTGCTCTGATACCAATTGTTGAATGAAATCCCACACTAGAAGGGGGGGTTTGAATAGTGTGTGTCCTTTTATTATTTAATCAATTTCCTTTTTTGCTTAATTTCAAATGCAAATATAACTTAATGATGTTTGCTATAAATATCAAGCACAACGATAAGTAAACAATCAAGGCAATGCTAACACGATAAAATATAGTGGTTCGGCCAACCGCCTACTCCACTACCTTGTCTCCACACCAAGTATTTATAATCAACTACTTTATAGAACTTGTGTTTCCCTTTAAATACAACTGAGGACACAATTCTCACCTCTTTGAGAATTCCTTAAACCTATTCACCTAGGCAAAACACAAATCTACAAAGCCTACCCCTAAGTGTTTCTCTAGCACACCTAGCAAGCTATTACAGGTGAAAACATGTTTAAAACAACTCTTCAAATACAATGAAAAAGAGCTAAGAATTGAAAGAGGAACCAATGCTCTTTTCCCAAGCCTTCAAGCCTCCAACTTGCCCAGTAGATGAGGAAGAGTTGAGGAAGAATGGGCGCTTGAAGAAGAATGTTGATTGAAGAACCGGGCGCAACAATTAATCCCTCAATCGAACGAGCTGTTCAACAGGCGAAAAACTAGTCATTTTCGCCGTTCAGTCACTTGCTGGTCGATCATCGATCGACCGCCTGGCGACCACTACTTTAATCACGAGTTCAATGATCTGAAATCCGGTCGACCGAAGCACCTTCTGCCAATTTTTGGCATTGGTCGGTCGACCGATCGGTCGACCGGCGTAGCCCTTTGCCATTTTTTCACCATCTTCGGTTGACCGATAGGTCGACCGAGTGGCTACTGTCGTTTTGTTGCATCATTCGGTCGACCTAAAAGGCTACTGCCAATTCTTCTACCTTGTTCGGTCGACCGACCGGTTGACCGAACTCAGGCTGAGGCTGATTTTTTTTTTTTTGTTACGTGCTTTTTCATAGATTTAGTTACCAAGTTCTAACTTGGATAACTTTACAATTAAGCTTTTTCATAGTTTTGTTACATGTCCCTTCGTGCCCTAATCCAACGACAAAGACTCCAGAAGGTGTGCCCTAATTCAGCGACAAAGGCGACAAATGTCCCCCTATTCGCAGTGTTCGAGTAGGTGAATAGGTAAAATAAGGACTAGGGCATCGAGCGTGCCCAATTTGGAGACGACGGGAAAATTACCATTTTGCCCATCCCTATTTCAAAAAACATTAGCATCGGGGGTGGATAATTTCATAATTTTATGTTACCCTTTACTCGTCCTTTGAAATTATATGCCACATTGGCAAAGTAACTTGCCACGTCGCCGCCGTTAACGGCCATGTCAGCAAAAACCATCAGAAAAGACGGTGCGTGCTAAACGGGGTGACGGAATCAAAGTTTGTGTATTTTCTTGCTAACGGAAAACGTTTGTTCTAAAAATGGGAAAATGTCCAAAGTTCGTATTTTTTTTTGATATTTACCATAAATTAAATTACACTTCGGTGGCAATGGGTGTCATTAGAGTAATTAAAATAGAGGTGGCAATGGGTCGTGTCTCGGCCCAGGCCCGGGCAAGCCCGAGCACTCAAAGGGGAGGCCCAACCACTGCCTGAGCTCGCCCCTTCGAGCTCGGGCTAGGCTCTTGTCGGGCTCGGGCCAGCCCGAATTATCAAAAATAAAAATTTAAAGGCTGGTGGTAAGATTCGAACTATCAACTTTTAAGCTTTTTTTGGTAACTAACCACCAAATCAAGAATCTTTATACTTATATATACAATTTTATTAAATAAGTAGTTACTCCTCAAGCCTGGCACAAAAGACCAAGTGCAAACTAGGCTAGGCCTGGGCAGTGCCAGGCCTAGCCTGCGGGTGCAGGATTAGGCCTGACCGAGCCTGATCAGGCCCAGGCCCATGCCGGGCTCGACAGGGCCCATGTGCCCAAGGGGTGAGCCCAGTCCACCCCTTGGGCATAGGCGAGGCAGGCATGGCTCATTGCCACCTCTAAATTAAAGGGTGTCAAGTAGGAATTTTTTTATTAAATAATAAAATCATGCATAATACAATATATATTTTCGATGATTTAGGGGTGTCATTGGACACCCCAATATCACATGTGGTGTTATGCCCCTCCTAGGGTCTCCTTTAGGAAGCAGACATCGTCAAAGAGGATGACATAACCAGGAATTAGTATGACATAATAGGACCAAAGATAACCCATAATTATATAAATCAAAATGCAGCGAAAATCTAAAGTTCAACAATAAAGAATAACTACAATTAAAACATTCCAAATGAAAGGTACATAGTAGCAAAGGATTTCCTCTAAATAGAAACAAGCTTCAAAAATGGGTCTCAAGGCTCTCAAGGCTCAAATATGAGACCTGCACCAGAGCACTCTACTACTCTAACTCTAAATAGCTAACTCTGAATGTGTCACACCTGTGGATCTGAGGCAAAAACAAGAGAAACGTCAACGGAAGGCTGAGTAGGATTCAACATCAATATGACAAACACCAAGGTAATAACTCAAAATGGCATGAACTCTAATATACACAAGTATAACTCTAAATTAACTCTTTTAGCTATACATGTATCAATGTCACATGTATGCATTTTAATAGTAAATCAAGAGCGGTATGGACAAGAGTTTCGCGGGTTTCCTCCTGCACTCTCGCACCTGAGTGGTTCTCCCCGTTCTCATAATGACTAGAGCACTAATGAATGTAACAATACACCAACGTAAAGAACACTGCTATAACACTTGTACCTAATGTGTAAGGTAAATGACAAATATGATAATAACCCTATGAGCATATTTCTAGCGCATGACATGTCCATTAAAATCAACATATTAATACCAATGTCATCATAGCTATATCATCTAAATGAGCACTACATGTCATGGTTCCAAAAATTATGCAAGGAATTCCAAAGGAAAATACTGAATTCAAGCATCAATAAATAATAGCACGATAAGGAAAAATGTCACATATTATAAGGTCCATAGGAGTCTATGAGAGGATTTACCGACAATTAACAACTTTAAGCTCAAATCTCAAAACACTATTAAAATATACTTAGCACAGAAAATGAAGTAGTAAAACTCATTCTGTTCGCATGATACAGATCTCATTTGGAAAATCTAACATCACCGATGAGTCCAGAACATCGATTACATGAAAATTCATAGATAATATGTCAAAATCCGAGTTAGGGAAGCCCCTGAAATTAATTTTCTAAAAAGAACCTTAATCAACATATAGGTAAAACATTATAACACATGTATTTTATTTATAACAGTTTATAACACCGATATAAACCCGTAACATCTATACTTATCTCTATTCTTTATATCAATATCAAAATACTGTTACATCAAATATATCATCTCTCTTATTCAAAACATGGTATAAGACTAAATATCATTGCTACAATCTAAAGGTGGAAAAGGAAAAAATTAGGGTTTTCCCTTGCTTGAGCCGGCGGCAGTGGAGGTTGCCGCCCTCTCCCATCCCCCCTCGGGCGGCGATCGCCGCTCGAAGGGTAGGCGGGCAGCAATGCCCCCCCCCCCCCCCCCCCCCCCCCTAGGTGGTGCTGCAACTGCTCCGTCCGCCTTAGTAGGGCAGATGACAGCCCGTACTAGCGCTGCCCGCCTCAAGGGGCGGACGCCATGCCGTCCTGGCGTCGCCCGCCTCAACAGGCGGCCGCCAAACTGGGTATTGCACCGCCCTCCTAAAAGGGGCGGTCGCCGGCCTTCAATAAGGCCGACTGCCAGTTTCGCTACCCGGATCCAAGGTGTTCCGGTGGCACGATGACTGCCGCCGGACTCGGGGTTACCTTGTTGGCCCAAAACCCTCCGTTGGCCACAGTTTTTTCAAAAATAGGTAGGTTCGCCTGAAAAAATGCAGATCGTCGAAAAATATTACTGTAAATAGCAAAAACCGAAAACAAAAATTATATAACACCAAGATCCTCTTAATCCTCCTATTTACCCTACAATATGAACCAACAAGACGAGAAAGAATCCTACCTCGAAACGCAAATCCCCCGGACTCCGCACGTTCCGCCTCTGCACGCTACGCCTCCGTTCGTCATGCGTCGCCTCGATCTGAAAACACCATTCTCAAAGACGTCAAAACTAGGGTTGAACAGAGGGGTATTATTTATAGCGAGTGAGACACAACCCTTTTACCAAAAGGCCCCTCAACATCAAAAACTCCAAAATAGCCCCAATATATATATATATATATATATATATATATATATATATATATATATATATTAAATTTGGAATTAAATAACTAAATAAAAAAATGATGCGGATATAACATGTGGATTTGCCATTGAGGACATCCACATCCTTTCTTATCACGAGGGATACGCCATTACAGGCCCGCCATCTCCGAGATCAATCTCGATCCATTCTGAGCAATATCCTCACGAGATTGTCGGGCGGCGTCATCACCCCCCGCCTGCAATAAATACAAATACGACACGTCTCGGGTACCATAAATTTTATTTTCTATTACCTCCACCTTGGAGTCCTACTAACTTGAACGCGAGAGTGTCTTTTGTAGGTTCCCCCTCCCCCACCAGAGTTGTACCTGGCCAGGAGAGTCACAGACCAAACTACTCTGATCCTCAAGCTGGAACAACAACCGATACCACATTGGCTTGATCACACCAATCACTTGTTTTTGAAGAAAAAATATTATTTTAGAAAAATAAATTTTAAAATTTAGTTTTATTTCGAAATAAAAATATTATCTATTAAACTAAACTCAATATTAGGAAAAATATTTAATATTATTGAATTTAAATTTTAAAATGATAAACTATCCAAATCAAATTTAAATATTAAATTATTAATATTTAACCCCCTAATTGCTAAAACAAACTTAAGATTTGAAAATCTAGTCTTATTCAATTCTATCATGCAAAAAAAAACAAGTTTAAAATTTTAACAACCTTAGTTTAATTTTTCAAGTTGAAAAATCTCACATTATTATTTCCAATGTTTCCTAATTTTTAAAAAATATTAAATTAACTGTTCTTCGTTGATACACAAATCTATCGCACAATGATCGATGGAGTTTAATTAATTCCTAAGTTGTATAACATATTTGAAGAAGAGGAATATCTTATTTCTCATCCATGTCACCACCTTGATTAATGAGTTGCATGCACTGCAGCTGGTTCAAGTGAATTGATAGTTTATGTTGAGTGTTGATATATATCTTAATTTCTAAAAATGTGCCTAATAATCCTTTTGACAATTCACAATAGTATGAGTTACAATTTTATTAATAATTTTGAGCACTTTGTTATACGGGAGTATTAGAACATTTATTAAGCATATTAATTAGGAGAATTTAGTATTTTTCATATAAGTAAATACCATTCAATCAGTTCAAGGCATATATATATATTATTTTGTGGAATAGAAATTAAAAATATAATTCAAATCGAAATTAATATGCAGGGCCTACATTCTTAATGGACAAGGACACAGGGAAGCTTGATGGATGCTAAACTTCTAATTAATTTGTGGAGGCTTCCACTTGAAAGAATGCACATGTCAATTATTGGTCCCCCAAATACCCTCGTTCATATCATTTTTATCTATATATGTACATCCTATTAATTTCGAGTATATATGAATACAAAAATATGATGACACGTAATATAACTCATGTATGCACAAGATGAATTATACATGCAAAACTGAAACTAAATGTGCATCATATATACATGCAAATTAAATAAGTCCCATATAATTTTTTACATGTTTCATATCGCCTTGGTTTAGTTTCACCTTGAAATATTAGATTGAATTATATCAGTTTGATGGGTGTAGTAGTGGTATTCATATTGACATCTTTTTGAATTTACCTCATATCTCTGTATGTATTTTACTGATGATCATTTTTGTTGAAAAAAATAAATTCTTTTAAAATATTACAAAATTTGATTTATATTTTTTCTTTGATATATGAGAAGAAACTTTATTTTCTGTTGATAAATAAAGATAAATGATTCATATTTTAAAGATAATTGTGTAATTAACTATCATATATATAATCTAATTAATTTATTATATTAATTCCAGGCGATATGATAGGTTACAAAGTTCCAATAAAATAGTTCCTAAGGTTGAAAGGAACATAGATAGCTCTAATAAGTTTCTTTTTAATTAAAAAACCATTTCCTATTTATTTCATTAAAAAAAGCATAGATAACATTGTTGTCATAGCATAATACTACTAGTGCCCCCAGAAAGTTGTCTATCCTTTCTTTAATTCTAAAGGTAGAAGTTTGTGATGGAATTTTTAAACAGGAATTAAATTAAAATCAAACACATCCATGTTAAATCATCAACAACAATAAGAACGGAAGCATACTTGATTTCATCGCTCAAATTCCGGAGACGAGTTGGACTTCCAAGTCAACACGCGAGCCTGTATAAATGCACACTGACAGATGGGGATTTCAGAGGCGAGGAACTTAACGCGTGACTCGGGGACCATAACCACTCTATATATAGAAAACTAGAGGTTGATAAATTACCGTTTCGCCCATCATGAAACTGTAATATTATCACTATGGTATCTATGCATACATAATTATTCCCATAATTATGAAATGATACATGGCCTTAAAATAAACTTTATTAGATCACCTTTAATCGGCCAATCAAATGGATAGCATAATCACATGCCAATAGATAAATGTTGGATCATAATAGATTGTTAAATAAATAATCTAACAATATATCTCCCACTTGGGCCAACATAAATATCACCATAGGACTATGTGTATCAATGTTACTTTATGAGCTCATTTTCGCTATCATTACCAATCATTTCAACAATCTGGTCCATCGATCATACCAACATAGAACCAAAGCGACTTTCGCCACATTTATCATGACTAAATCCATCAATGATCACAATGCTAATACTTTCAACGACATAGATTAAATATGGGTGCACAACATGAAAATTACATGTAATGTTACTTAAACATGTCTATTTTCAACTGGTCATACTTTATTCTTTAGTGAGATCAAAACCATATACACTACTAGAAACTTGGTCTTCAGCAACAGCTATCAGCAACGGCCGCTAAAGCCGTTGCTATTTGCAACGGCATTCTTACGGCCGCTCGAGCCGTTGCAGATATGTTGTATCTGCAACGGCTTTCTAACGGACATGCGAGCCGTTGCTGATGATGTTAATTATCAGCAACGGCTTTCTAACAGACAAGAGAGCCGTTGCAGATGATAATATATTAGCAACGGCTTGCTAACGGAAAAGTGAGCCGTTGCTGATAAGTTTATATAGGTCGCAGATCGTGCCCGCCCCCCTTCTTCCTCCCGGTGCTGCCGCCGCCGCTCCTCTCCTACCTCTCGCCGCCGCTGCCGCTGCTGCCGACGCCGACGACGCCGACGACGACTCCCGCTGCTGCCGACACTGTCAGGTATGTGACCTCCGGCTGCCGTCTCTTCCCGTTGCGGCCGATAGAAAATCCAACCGAAACCCTAAAAATAGGGTTTCGGCCGGCGGCGGTCGGCCGATGGCCGCCGCCGGACCTTGTACATTGGCCGGACAGTGTGTTTGGCCAGTGTACGCCGGCGCCGAATTTGTAGTTTAATAATATTTTATTATTGTTTTTTAATTGTTTTTTAATTGTTAATTAATTATTTAGATTAGTTATTTAATTTGTTAGAATAATTTTTAGGGTTTAGATTAATTTCGGAATTATCCACTTCGGACGCGCGCCGGAATCGTCCACTTCGGACGCGCGCCGGAATCGTCCAATTCGGACGCGCGCCGGTATCGTCCACTTCGGACGCGCGCCGGAATCGTCCACTTCGGACGCGCGCCGGAATCGTCCAATATGGACTCGAACGGTCTCGAAACATTTAGAAAATAATCATGCATCCGACGAGTTCATATGTTTCATGTACGCATCGACGAGTCGGATATGATTTAGCAAAACCTTAGATCCGTTCGGGGATTGTATGTTCGTGTAAAAGAAGTAGATGATCTTTTATACGATGTACAATTCTTGAATTGTCCCTGATTGAACAATTTGGGAATATAGTTGTTTGTACTGCACTTGCGTTTTTATTTTAACTGTTATCTAATTATTCTAAATTTCGGCAACATCTCTCTTGTTCTCCGATACGCGCCCAGATGATATGCGTATTCGGAGAACTATAGGGAGATGCTGCCGAAATTTAGAATAATTAGTTAACAGTTAAAATAAAAACGTAAGTGCAGTTCAAATAACATAAATCCCGAATGGAATAGGACAATCTCACCTAAAGACATTAATCAAAGAAATTGTCATTGATTGACAGAATCATGTCGGCTGATCGAAGTTGGATGTACCGACGTCTTGATCGTGGAGCTTTAACGAATGAGTTTCGATTAGGCGTAACGTACTTCCTAAATTTCGCCTATTCGAATCAGAATTTCGTTAGCATGGGTGATCAAATCCGATGTCCGTGCCGCATTTGTTCAAATGGACGATTTTTGGATCGGGAGACTGTCACTCTGCATCTATATAGCAAAGGATTTGCACCAAGATATTTTCTATGGACTTGTCACTGGGAGTCACGCGAAGTCGGGACGTCGAGCAATCCTGTCGTTCAGACATATGGTGAATCTTCCTCTGCTGGTGCTTCTTCATCCAGTCAATGTAATCCCTATAGAACTATGATACTTGATAGTCTTGGGGGTCAATTCCACCTGAATGATAATATTGATCGGCCAGTTCTTCAGACATCAGTCCCACCAGATACTACAGCGGTTGATATCATAGAAGTAGGGGCTGCGGTAGAGATTGAATTACCGAATAAAGAAGCCGCAGAATTTTACGAGATGTTGAAAGCTGCCGATGAACCTTTGTATGAGAATTGTCCTAAATACACTAGGTTTTCAGCAATGACACAGCTCTTAAACATCAAAGACGATTGTAATATCGGCGGAGTTGCGTATGATCGGATTGCTGGATTGATTAATGGAATGTTGCCTACTGATAACAAGTTTGAGCCTACGTTTTATAAGACTAAAAAGCTAATGAGAAAATTGGGGCTTGGGTACGAAAAAATACACGCGTGCCAAAATAACTGCATTTTATATTATAGAGAAAATGTGCAGTTGGATAAATGCCCTGTATGTCAACACCCTCGTTACAAACAGAAGAAATCGGTCCGACAGAAAAATATCCCGTTTAAGGTGCTTCGGTATTTTCCACTAACACCGAGGCTTCAAATATTATTCATGTCGGAAAAGACAGCCCCCTACATGAGTTGGCATGCAAGAAGTCGTGATGATACAGTAATGACTCATCCATCTGACAGTGAAGCATGGAAACATTTGGATACATGTTATCCTTCATTTGCTAGGGATACTAGAAATATCAGATTGGGATTGTGCACAGATGGTTTTAATCCGTTTGGACATTTTGCAACTCCTTATTCAGTTTGGCCAGTGTTGCTGACAGTTTATAATTTGCCACCGTCAATGTGAATGAAAGATGAATTTATTTATCTTTCGATGATTATACCGGGTCCTAAGGGTCCGCGAAAAGAAATTGACATATTTCTCAAACCCTTGATAGATGAATTGAAAACATTGTGGACTGAGGGAGCTGTCACTTATGATTGTCATCGGAAGCAAAACTTCAATTTAAAGGCCGCGGTCTTGTGGACAATCAATGATTTCCCCGCGTACGGCATGTTGTCGGGTTGGAGCACTCACGGCCGACTCTCTTGTCCGTATTGTATGGAACACTCTAAATCAATCAGTCTTCAGAACGGACGAAAAATCTCATTCTTTGATTGTCATCGTCGATTCCTACCGGTTAATCATCAGTATCGAAGGAATCGTAATAAATTTACTAAGGACAGAGTCGAAAGAGATGGGCCACCACCGATGTTGTCTGGTGAATAAATGTTAGCACGTGTTTCAGGACTTCTAGATATAGTATTCGGTCGCAATGAAAGAGTGTCAGGTTTTGGCCAAACACACAACTGGGTGAAAAAAAGTATCTTTTGGGAATTGCCCTATTGGAGTTCATTATTGATTTGACATAATTTAGATGTCATGCACATTGAAAAAAATGTGTTTGATAATATTTTCAACACTTTGATGGATATTTCTGGAAAAACTAAAGATAATGTCAAAGCCCGACATGATCTGAAAATACTTTGTAAAAGACCAGAGTTGGAGTTACAAGAGGTCAACGGACGATATCTGAAACCGAAGGCCCTATATGTGTTAAATAAACAATAGATCAAAGATGTTTGTCAATGGGTAAAAGAACTCAGATTACCCGATGGATATGCTTCAAACTTATCTCGATGTGTGAACGTCGATGATTGCAAAATATCAGGGATGAAGAGCCATGATTGTCATGTATTCATGCAGAGATTACTTCCGATCGCATTTCGAGATCTTCTACCCGATAATATTTGGGGTCCGTTGACTGAATTAAGTATGTTTTTTAGAAGCATCTGTGCAAATGTCCTTCGAGTCGAAGATAGGTCAACACTTGAAAATAATATTGTTGAAATCATATGCAAGCTGGAGCAGTTTTTCCCTCCTGCATTTTTTGACTCGATGGAGCATCTACCGATACACTTGGCATACGAGGCACGAGTTGGTGGCCCCGTTCAATATCGTTGGATGTACTTATTTGAAAGATACATGAATCGTCTGAAGAAAAAAGTAAAGAACACCGCAGCTGTTGAAGGATCAATATCTGAATCGTATATCATCCAAGAAATTTCAACATTCTGCTCATTTTACTTTGAATCGACAGTACAGACAAGATTTGATCGTCTTCCACGTAACGACGACGGGGGTGTTCGACATTCAGATGGACGTTTAAATATATTTTGTCACTCTGGTCGTGCTTTTGGTTCTCGTCCATCTCGACACTTAAGCGATGAAGAGTATCATTTGGCACACTTGTATGTATTACTCAATTGTCCAGAGATTGAACAATTCATTGAAATATTTGACATTGAGATGGTGCAAAAATACTCTATTCACAACGATCAAGAATTGGAGAGATTACGAAATCGTGATTTCCCTACTTGGATTCAGACTTACAGCAAAGATCACAGAGCTGAAATAGATGAAAGAATATTTGAGTTTGTTAGTGGACCGTCGCGACTTGTGTCATGCTATAGCGGATATTTTGTTAACGGGTATAAATTTCACACGGTTGAATATTCATTTACAAAGAAGACGATGAATGCTGGGGTCTGCGTGAAAGGGACGACCTATGTTGAATGTGATATGGATTTTTATGGACTGGTGGAAGAAGTGATAGAGTTGCACTACTTCGGCTTGAAATCAGTGATCCTATTTAGATGTCATTGGTTCGATACAACAGAAAGGGGCATGAAAGTTCATCCAAAATACAAACTTGTTGAGGTTAATTACAAATCGAAATTGGCAGCAAATGAGCCTTTTATATTGGCATCACAAGCCGAACAAGTATATTACGCGAAGTATCCTGCTCGAAATAAAGATAGAGCAGATTGGCGTGTAGTCTGTAAGACAAAAGGTAGAGGAAAAATTGATCCGATAGTAGGAGAAAATGATCCTCCTGGTTTCTATCAAGAAGATGATCTTCCTGCTGTGGATCATATTATTCCAATACTCGAGGATGCAGACACAACGTCAATTCAATTAGAAGTTGAATATGCTGATGATGACGATCATGAAATTGAGGAAGCTGGAGATGAAGAAGATGAAGAAGAGGAAGAAGATGATGAAGAAGAAGAATTCGAAGACTATTATTCAGATGATGAGGAATAATTGTAAAGTATATATTTTATTAAATATATCTCTACTATTTATACAATAATCTGATTATATGTCTGTTCGACAGATATGTCTAGTCGTGGTTATCGACGCAGGAGAGCTTCAGAGTCTTCGATCGGTGAGACTCCAGCACTTACTCATGCTGCTGATCCTCCTGTTGCTGATCCTCATGAGGATGATACTGCCGAGGCTAGTACATCCAGACGCAGGCGGCCACGCGGGCCGAACAGGTGGCAGCCTCCACCAGCCACAGAGTCACGTAGATTGATTAGCGTGATTGGGGAGCGGTAATATATCATGAATTATGAATCATGAATCATTACAAATTCATTATATCATAATATTATATTAAAATTTATTTTTGTTGTGCAGGTTCGAGCAAGAAGAAGTGCCGAGGAGCATTTCTTCTACTATTCGACGATACATGCACGGGGCATGGCCTACGTGGTCTCACGTGCCTAGCGAGCACGTCGACATGTTATGGCGCGAGTTTGAGGCACGTATTATTATTTTTTTTTACATGCATGATGATATATTAATATTGGTACTGATATTATTATTTTGCAGGCTCGCTATACATGGGCCGAGGACCAGAGGCCCTTCATTTACGCTGCCTGGGAGGCTATTTCCCGGGCAAGGTACAATGGGCAGCTGGGGCAGGCTCGGTCCCAAGCGATGGCCCGAGCTGGGACCACTAACATCGCGGAGACTCGGGGATACGGCCCCGGTTGGATTACTCCGGATATATGGGACCAGCTCATGGGGATATGGTCGACGGATCGATGGCAGGAGGTTTCTCGGAATGTGGCTAGAAATCGCATATCGGGGGGAGCAGCGCGTCACACCGGCGGCTCTGTTGCATTTGCAGTGCACGCGAACCGTATGGTAAGTATACCTTTTAATTATATATTATATTTGTTACTATGTGTACTAATTAATGTATTTGTTTTGTAAATGTAGACGACGGTGTCGGATGACGGGACTGTCCAGCGACCCTCCCCGATGGCGGTGTTTGAGCGGACTCACCGTCGAGCACATGGGACGGGGGAGTACATTGACAACCGCGCTGCATACATTGTGGTAATTATATATTTGTTTAAATTATTCATTATATATTTATAATTTAAGTTTTATGATAAATATTAAACAAAAAATCAAACTCGAGTAGGAGACCTACAACCAGACGGTGGTGCAGCGCGGGGGTACCCCCGAGGACTTTGATGCAGCATCGTGGGTCGAGGCCGCAGGTGGCTGGGACCATGGCCGCGTATATGGCTTCGCAGATAGTGGTCATGCGTGAGCCGTGCTAGGGCCACTTGGGGCACCGACCCCTCCGGTCGCTGGTGAGCGGCCGTCCACCTCTAGATCCAGTTATGATCATAGTAGCAGAATAAGGACTCTAGAGGAGACGGTCGTGCGTCAGACTCAGATGATGGAGGAGATGCATGCTATGCTACGCAACATGTCAGGTCATCCCGAAGCAGGCATCTCTTCGGCATCATCTAATCCATCGTCCTCGAGTCAGTCCACGCCGGTGTACACTCAAGCACTCCAGACCCCGCCATATGATCCAGACCATCCTCCATCGTGATCGTGAGATTTTTTGTTTGGATATTGAACTTGTTACTGAGATATTGAACTTGTTTAACTTATTTTGTTTGGATATTGATACTTCAATTTTGCATTTGAATTGTCTTTATACTATCGTGGATAATTATCAATATAAATATAATTGTTTTGATGTATATCTTGGTGTGTTTGTGATATGTGAATGAATGTGTGTATGAGGGTATGGGTGTGTGAGTTATGTATCAGATAATGTATCAATGTATCAATGGAAATTTGAAATTTGAAATTTTTTTGTTCCCAGGTATACGTCATCAGCAACGGCTTTCCCACGGCCATCCGTGGGAAAGCCGTTGCTAAAAGTGTATCGAAAGCCATTGCTGATGACCTACAGCAACGGCTTAGCGACGGGGTTGTACTAACGGCGTTGCTACAGACTCAGTGGCCGTTGCTATTAATGTTATCAGCAACGGCTCCGGGTCTGTGGCAAAACCGTTGCTGATAATGTTTTTAGCGACGGCCCGAGCGGCCGTTGCTGATAATGTTTTGAGCGACGGCCCGAGCGGCCGTTGCTGATCCATTGCTAAGTTATCAGCAACGCGACTTTCTGTCACGGCTCTATTGCAACGGCCCGACCGTTGCTGATGCTCTTCAGCAACGGCTCAGCAACGGCATCAGCCGTTGCTGATACCCATTTTTCTAGTAGTGATATTCATAGTGAACATAATAAAAGAACTTTATTTTGCAGAAAAGTTTATAAAGCATAGTACATATTACAGCCTCCCACTAAATCATCATGTCATTACATGATAAAACACCCATATGAGCAACATGCTCATGAAAGAGCATGGGTGGTAATCCTTTAGTAAGCGGATCCACCCTCATGGAAGCTGTACCAATATACTCTATACATAATTGACCACTCTGAATTCTTTATTTATCAACTAGGAATTTAATGTCAATATGCTTTGACTTGGACAAACTCTTGTTGTTATTGGAGTATAACACTGCCGAGTTATTGTTACATAATAACTTTAGTGGTCTTTCAATGCCATCAACAATATGCAGCCCAGTGACAAAATTGCGTAGCCATATTCCATGATTTGATGCCTCATAACAGGCTATAAACTCTACTTCCATAGTTGAAGCTGCAATGAGTGTCTGCTTAGCACTCCTCCAAGAGACAGCTCCATCGGCAAGCAAGTAAACATAGCCAGAAGTGTATCTGCGACTATTTTGGCATCCGGCAAAATCAGAATCAGAATACCCAATAATCTCCAACTAATCTGATTTTCTATAAGTGAGCATGTGATGCTTTGTTCTCTGTAGATACCGCATAACCCGTTTGGCTGCTTTCCAATGATTCATTCCGGGATTGCTCTTATATCTACCCAACATCCCAACAATGTACGCAATATCCGGACGCGTACATACTTGAGCATACATCAAACTCCCTACAACAGATGCATAAGGAATCTTCTACATTTCTTTTTGCTCAAATTCATTCTTGGGGCACTGATTGAGACTAAATTTGTCTTCTTTGGCAACAGGGGTACTAGTAGGTTTACAATCTTTCATGCCGAATCTAGCAAGTACCTTATCGATATAGCTATCTTGTGATGATCCAAGGATACCCTGAGAGCGATCTCGATGTATTTGAATTCCTAATACGAAAGAGGCGTTCCCAAGATCTTTCATTTCGAATTTCTCCGCTAGAAATCTCTTGGTTTCATGCATTAAGCCTATATCGTTACAAGTTAGCAAGATATCATCGACATATAAGACTAGGAAAATATACTTGCTCCCACTGAACTTATGGTATATACATTCATCAACCGAATTTATCTCAAAACTAAATGAGATAATAACTTGATGAAATTTATGATACCATTGACGGGAAGCTTATTTTAGCCCGTAGATGGATTTCTTTAATTTGCAAACCATTTTCTTTGGATCTCCAGAGACAAAGTTTTCTGGTTGCAACATATAAATTGTTTCCTCAATGTTACCATTGAGAAACGCTGTCTTAACATCCATCTGATGTAGCTCTAGATCAAAATGAGCCACAAGTGCCATTATAATCCTAAAAGAGTCTTTCGAAGAAACTGAAGAGAAAGTCTCTTTATAATCAATGCCTTCTTTTTGGGTAAAGCCTTTTGCAACAAGACGGGCCTTATATCTTTCCACATTACCCTTTGAATCCCTTTTGGTCTTAAATATCCATTTACAACCAATAGGTTTCGCCCCTTCAGGTAATGGTACAAGATCTCAAACATCATTGTATTGCATAGACCTTATTTCCTCATTCATGGCATCAATCCACTATTGAGAGTTAGAGCTTTGCATGACTTGACAGAAGTTGACTGGGTCATCTTCCATCATACCAATGTCAGTCTTATGCTCTTCAAGAAATACAATGTAATCATCCGAAATTGCACTTATCCTCTCCCTTGTGGACCTTCTTAATGGCATTGGTTCTTGAGGTTGTTGAGTTTGCTCTACAGGGGTAGGCTCCTTAGGAGTAAACTCTTGAGATTGAATGGGGAGTACCTCAATGTTGTCTTGTAAATTCGGATTTATTGTCTGATCAATGTCAGGAACAATAATTGAAGGAAGAGAGATGAACTCCTCTTCAAAGATAATTTTCTTAACCTTATCTCCCCCCACCCCCAAACTCTACATCCTCAAAGAATCGAGCATTTCCTATTTCAAAGAATGTCCTATTTGTCGAATCATAATATTTATACCCCCTAAACCTATCAGGATAACCTACAAAATAGCAGCTAACTGTTTTAGAGTCCAATTTCTTTTCACTTGGCCTATATGGCCTAGCCTCAGCTGGACAATCCCAAATGTGTAAATGCCTAAAACTGGACTTGTTGCCCGTCCAAAGTTCATAAGGGGTTTTCAGTACTGCCTTAGTTGGTACCCTATTAAGAATGTAAGCTGCAGTCTTAAGTGTCTCTCCCTAAAGTGACTCTAGTAAGGTAGAATGACTAATCATGCTCCTCACCATATCCTTAAGAGTCCGATTTCGCCTTTCAGCAACACCGTTCATACTAGGATTTCCTGGCATGGTGTACTGTGGGACGATACCGCATTCCTCTACGAATTTTGCAAAAGGTTCTGGACGTTGTTCACCTGATCCATTATATCTACCATAGTATTCACCACCACAGCCAAATCTGACAGCCTTAATCATCTTGCCTAGTTGATTTTCAACTTCGACCTTATAGGACTTGAACACATCCAGTGCTTGAGACTTCTCTTTAATCCGATATATGTAACCAAATCTAGAGTAGTCATCTATGAACGTAATAAAATACTGTTGACCATTCCAATAAGCCATTAGGAAGGGTCCACATACATCAGTATGTATTAGTTCTAAGATGCCTGAACTCCTATTAATACCTGATCCCTTAATGTTTGTCTATTTCCCTTTAATGCACTCAATACAGATCATAAAGTCTGTAGCATCATAGAGGGTAAGAATTCCATCCGACACAAGCCTTTGTATCCTTTGTTTGGATATGTGACCTAAATGCTTGTGCCATAAGATGGCGGAATTCTCATCAGTTAACTTTCTTTTTGTACCTCGTGAACTAGTGTGCAAGGTTTCATTAAATGAAGCTAATACATCAAGCATATAAAGGTTATCAATAGAAGATAAAGAACCAGTACCAATAATCTTTGAACCAAGAAATAAATTAAAATTTTCATTTCAAAAAGAACAAGTATATCTGAATTTGTCCAATACAGAAACAGAAATTAAATTCCATCGAAAAGACGGGACTACAAAGGTCTCTATCAAGTCCAAATAACATCTAGTTCTTAACAATAACCTAAAATTGCCTATAGCTTCAACTTGAACTGACTTGCCATCACCTACGTAGATGAATCTTTCAGCATCAGTTGGCTTTCGACAGCTCAGGCAACCCTTCATAGACACACTAATGTGAGTAGTAGCACCAGAATCTACCCACCAAGTGTCTTGGGGTACAAAAGTTAAGTTACTTCAGAACAAATCAAAATGAGAAGTATACCTTTCTTAGCACGCCATGCGTGATATTTGACACAATCTTTCTTCATGTGACCATCAGCCTTCTTGCAAAAGAAACAAGTAATACCCTTATCTTGTTCCTTCTGCTTCTTTTTCTGTGGAGCACTTGCAACTTCCTTAGATTTAGGTCTTTTCTTGCCTTTGTCTTTTGAAGCAATAGCCAGATGAGCACTCTCAGTTTTGTCAAGCTTCAATCTCTCCTACTCTTGCACACAGTGAGAAATGAGCTCATTGAGGGACCATTTCTCCTTTTGACAGTTATAACATATTTTAAACCGGTTATACTGTGCAGGGAAAGAGATGAGAACTATATGCACCAGTAGATCCTCAGATAGGTCTAACTTTAGTGCCTTTAATTTTGAAGCTATATTTGACATTTCCATAATGTACTCCCTGATGTTCCCCAGTACATTGCCTTCTTCTTCTTCTTCTTGTATTTGTCTTTTTTGTGAGAGTTAGAGGTGGAAGCCATTTTGAGAAGTGGGCAGTCCTTCCTTAGATGCTCGGCTTTGTTGCAATGGTAGCATGTGTAGCTTCCTCTACTCTTTCTCAAGCCTGCTCTCATGAATCTCATAAACCTCCTTGCTAACTTTGCCCTTTCCTCAAGGTCATCCGTCTCTTCCTCGGATGATGAGGATTCTTCTACTCGGTGTGATGCTTTTAAGGCAATGGCCTTGCCTTTGGGGGCATCTTCCTCCATATATTGCTTCATATGGGTCTCATGTGTCATAAGAGACCCAATGAGCTTGGTGATCTTCAAGGTGCTCATGTCCTTTGCTTCCATGATTGTAATGACCTTGGGCTCCCAAGTTTTTGGAAGGGAACAAAGGAGCTTCCTTACCATCTTCTCTTCATTTATCTCTTTGCCAAGGTTAGCTAATCCATTTGTAATATTTTGAAATCTAGCATACATAGCATCAATGGATTCATGCGATAACATTTTAAACATTTCATAATCATGCATGAGTAGATTTATTTTGGATTCCTTTACTTGTGAAGTACCTTCATGTGTGGTCTCTAGGACCTTCCATAGTTCATATGCGGACTTACAAGTAGAGATCCTATTGAACTCATTAATTGATAGGCAGCAATATAATGCATTGACGGCCTTTGCATTAGCATAAAACAGTTTAATCTCTTCTTGGTCTCACTCATCCATGTCCTTAGTGGGTTTCTTATACTCTACTTGAATCATCCTCCATACATCCATGCCTAGAGATTGTAAGAAGCCATTCATACGAATCTTCCAGTAGGCATAGTTGTTACCATCGAATAGTGGTTGAGTATGAATAGAGGACCCTTGAGCTAGCTAGTTGGATTTCACTCGACATCTTAATTTGTAGGGAAGATGGTTAAATCTTATCCTACGACCTTGCTCTGATACCAAATGTTGTAGGAAATCCGACACTAGAAGGGGGGGGGTTGGATAGTGTCTGTCCTTTTTCTATTTTATCAATTTTCTTTTTGCTTAGTTTCAACTTGAATTATTTGCATTTAACCATGTATCTTATCAAATATCAAGAATAATAATGAGCAAACATTCAAAGCAATGCAAACACGATAAAATATAGTGGTTTGGCCAACCGCCTACTCCACTACCTTGGCTCCTCACCAAGGATTTCTAACCAAGTACTTTATAGAACTTGTATTTCCCTTTGAATACAACTGAGGACACAATTCTCACCTCTTTGATAACTCCCCAAACCTATTCACCTAGGCAAAATACAAATCTACAAAGTCTAACCCTAAGTGTTTCTCTAGCACACCTAGCAAGCTATTACATGTGAAAAGAAGTTTTAAACCACTTCAAATACAATGACAAAGAGCTAAGATTTTAAAGAGGAACCAATGCTCTTTTCCCAAGCCTTCAAGCCTTCAACTCGTCCAGTAGATGAACTTGAATCGCAGCAGAGTTGAGGAACAGAACTGGGCGCTTGAGAAGAATGTTGACGAAAGAACAGGGCGCAGCAATCAATCTTTTTGAAGGCTCAAATCACTTCTTAAATGCTCAATAAAATCTCTAAGAAGACTTAAAGGAGTTAGGCGAGGGTTATTTATAACCCCTCAACTGAATGGGTTGTTCAATGGGCGGAAAACTAGTCATTACCGTCGTTCGGTCTCTTGTCGGTCGATCGTCAGTCGATCGACCGATCGACCTCCCACGACCGCTGCCTTAATCGCACTGTTCAATCGATTGATGGGTCGACCGAATGTGTCACGAGTTCAACGATCCTCAATCCGGTCGACTAATCGATCGATCGAAGCACCTTCTGCCAATTTTTGGCATTGGTCGATCGACCGACGTAGCCCTCTGCCATTTTTTCGCCATCTTGGATCGATCGACAGGTCGACCGATTGGCTATTGCCGTTTTGTGGCATCATTCGGTCGACCGACCGGTCGATCGAACTCAGGCTGAGGCTGATTTTTTCTTTATATTTGTTACATGCTTTTTCATAGGTTTAGTTACCAAGTTCTAACTTGGATAACCTTACAATTAGGCTTGGGATAAGATCGTCCTAGGGGTATATTACAAGATTTCTACTTAGTCTATGCCTGAGCCTTTCTTTGACGTTCTTTTTCTATCGATTATTGACGATTGTTTATTTCGTTTCTCCGAACGAAGTTTTCATGCTTATCGCAACCTCAACCTGAACTCTAAACTTCACACATAGATTAAATATATATTTGTTATCATCAAAATGAAGATCGAAGCTTGAGAGAAACCCTTAAGCCAACATGACCGGCCAGGGTACGCCACATACCCCGAAGCCTAACCCTACTCAAACCACAACACAATAAATAACCGGAATAGTATATGAATATATAATTAATTTTGTTTTTAAAAGAAAGAATAGGTATCAAATACCGAACCAAACCCCGACTAAATAAAAGTTCACTGATCAAGTTATTTTTAAAGAATTCAAATAAGTAATCAAGACTCCTAAAAATAAAGAAAATGCAGAAACAAGAACCCGAGTCTATATGACTCAATAACTCAAAGAAAACTAAAATGACTCAAGTATCCCCTCGACGACGACATGTCACGAACATCATCATGAACCACAATATCCATAGTAAATTATATGTAAGCAATGGAGTTATTCAGTTAATCTCTTTCATGCGTCATACCATACATGAGCAACCATGAAATAAGAATATAACACGTCCAACATCGTAAGAAAAGAAGCAAGTATATCATGAAAAGAATGCCAAAAGGAACTTCAACAATAAAATTAATGGAATGGAACAACAAGATAATATTACGGCATAGGGTAACACTGATCTAGGATAAGATTTACTTTATCAACTATTAAAACCAGAAATAATCTCATATTGGAATCATAAAAATAGGTCAACCATGATTTTTTAACTCGGCATGCAAAATTAGGCATCGACTGCCCACTTATTTCAAAATCCAGAGGTCTGTCGGCGAAACAAACCTCGTCGATAAATCAAGAACGTCGATTAGGTAAAACTTTATATATAATATGACTATTATTACTAACTTTAAAGCCCCGAAAGTAATTATTTAGAATAATAAAGAAATACCTTAAATTCCAACCACATAATCTCAACCCATCATCTAACCATGGTTTCAAATACCGTACCGTACTGCCTAGTACGATCGGTATTTACCAATTTTTTGAAAAACCAATATATGAGATACTCGGTATTAGGCGATACCGAGTATCTCGGTAAATACCACCCGATATGGACGGTATTTATCAAATACCACCCATATGGGATAATATTTATCAAATACCGCCCATACAGGACAGTATTTGTCAAATACCGCCCTTACAGGATAGTATTTGATGTCATACTGGGCAATACCGCCCGGTATGATGCAACAGCTCTTAAAAAGAGCCGTTGCTACAGTGCTGACAAATATAGCCATTCAGGCCGGGTTTGACTTGTTTTGGGGTCCATATAAATCCCCCAAAACACACATTTCACCCCCACTCACCCCTCTACTCATCTAAACTCTCTAAACTGTCAATCTATCTCAATCTTTCTCAAACTCTCTCTCTCTCTCTCTCTAATATCTTTTTTCTTAATTTCCACGCCGAAACTCTGTAGAAATGGCGCCAAAATCTCAAGCCGACCCCGCATGGCAGCACGGTGTTCAGTTGGAGAAGGCTAACCACTGGCAATGCATCCACTGTAATATGATTTATCGTGGTGGAGGCGTCACTCGATTGAAGGCACACTTGACCGGAACATCCGGTGACATCTTCAAATGCACCAAAGCATCGTCGGAAGTTCAATAGATGTTCAAAGATATACTCACCAACAAGAAGGAGCAGTGTCTTAAGAATGCAGCTCAACAAGCTGAGTTCGACCGACGAGCTACCCAAGAAGTCGACGGTGGCAATTACGAGTCTCGTGGTGGTGGTGATGAAGAGGATGTGGAACTTGAAGCCGGCATCCGAGCTTCATTGGAGCACGCTGCATTCGAACGAGATCACATGTACTATCCAGGATCTCATTTTGAGTATAGCATTGGTAGTGGCAGCGGTGGCACAAGCAGCGTCAGCTCGACTTCGGTTGTCGGATCAATGGACCGAAGTGGTTAAATTCCCTCTGGTCCTCAAATTAGTCGGAGTTCTAGCAGGGTACCTCAAAGCAGAGGAGGCAGTAGAGGAGGCATTCGTGGATTCTTCACAAACCTCGGAGCAAGTGGTAGGAAAACTAATGTTGATGTTTCTGATCTTGATCCCAGGGCATTTCCTCCTCCATCAGCAAAGCAACCGCGCATAGATGATGCTTGCACTACAACAAACCATTTATATTTCGACATCAAAATAAACTAACATTTCGACGACAACAGCAGTCGAAATGAACATACCAACGCTAGAAAATATGATGAAAATCAGTGAAATATGACGAGAGCCTAAATGTTCATTTCGACGCCTGAGAAGACTTCGAAATGTTCGACATATCGACGCATGCGTATAGGCATTAGCAGACGTTGAAATGTTTGACATATCGACGCCTGCGTATATGCGTTAGCCGACGTCAAAAAAAATTTAAAAATATTTTTTAACATATTGGCGCCTGTTAGAGACGCCGGTATATTTATTTTTTTTTAAAAAAAAATCCTCGAATTCTGCTGCATGGTGAAAATCGAGCAAGCACATGTTTAAAAATAAAAAAAATAAATTAAAACAGTAATAAATTTTTAAAATTTTGATATAAATAAAAATTTTAAAAAATTACCAACCTTGTACAAAATTTAATATCATCAATGAATTTGATAACTTGTAAAAAATGAGAAGAAATAATTAGTGAAAAAAATAAGTAAGAATAGAAATTAAAGAAATAAAATAAAAATCTCATGTCGTTTGAGGGGAGGATAGGAGAAAGAAGAGGATAGAAGAAAGAAGAAAAATGAGGAAGAAGAAGAGGAAAAGAAAAAAAAATGAAGGAAGAAGTATAAATAGAAAAAATATATTAAAAAAATATATTTTTAATTTTTTTAAAAAAAACCAACAGGAGGCGGGAGATTTCCCGCCTCCTGCCTGGGCGAGCACATGCACGCTCACCCGCTTACCCGCGCCAACTGACGCGGGTTAACGGGTTGGCGGGGCCAACCCATGGATACAAGCGCCGAAACATTTCGGCGCCAATCTCGCCCCGAAATGTTTCAACAGCTATTCTCAGGCGTCGAAATTTTTTCGACGCTTGTTGTCAAGCATCACAATTTTTTCGACATCTTCAATAGACGTCGAAATTTATTGCATTAAAGTTTTTTAATAGTTTTGCATTTCGACGCTTATACCAAGCATCAAAATTTTGGTGTCGATATATAACGAATTTGTAGTAGTGTTGGGGCAAGACGAAGAAGTGGGAACTTGGGAGAGCCATCTCCAAATGGTTCCACTTTAGCCGGATTCCCGCAAATGCAACCAACAATCCATACTATCGAACCATGGTGTCTACCATCCAAAAGGTATAGGCCCAGGTATTGCCCCTCCAACTTCCTATGAAATTTTATGTCCTTACCTTGAAGCGGAGGTCGATGAAATAAAGAAATGGATCGACGGAATCAAGCGACAATGGGGGGAGTACAGATGCAGTTTGATGTGCGATAGCTGGACCGGGCTAACCCGAGTGAGCATCATCAACTTCCTCATCTATTGCAATAGGAGGGTTGTTTATCACAAGTCGGTGAACTCGTCCGATGAAATCCATGACTCTTACTACATCTCGAAACTAATGACGGAGGTGATCGATCGAGGAGATTGGACCCTAGAACGTTGTTCAAGTTATAACCGACAACGGAGCTAATTTCAAAAGGGCAGGTGAGATAATTGAACATGATTATCCTCACATATATTGGACTCCATGTGCAGTCCATTGTGTGGACCTAATGATGAAAGATATCGGTGACATACCGATGGTGAAGTCGACGGTAAAGAAGGCGCAACAAATTATCTACTTCATCTACAACCACACATGGGTACATGCCCTAATGAAGAATTTTGCAGAATGTAATTTATTAAATTTTAAATAATTTATAGTATTTACTTATAAATTAGTTTATCATAAATAATTACTAATGATAATCCCATATTTTAGGTGAAATTCTTCGACCGAGAGCGGCTCGTTTTGCAACCAACTTCATCGCATTAAGGTTGCTCCAACAAAAAAAGGCGGCCCTTAGAACCATGTTTACAAGTGAGGAATGGACTTCATCAAGATATGCCGGAAAACACAATGGAAAACAAATAGAGAAGTACATCCTCAACACGCGCTTCTGGGATTGCATCGCATAATTAATCATCGCCGTAGAACCTTTGTACAAGGTTCTACGACAGGTGGATATGGAAAAGACGCCTCAAATGGGCCATCTCTACCGCTACATCCACCAAGCACAAGAAGAAATCAAGAGGGTTATGATTGCTCCTACCAAGTATGAGCACTTCATCGAAATTATCTCCCGGAGATGGGATAATCAAATGGGCTGTGACATATACATCGCAGGTATTTTTTATTTAATATTCGGAAATTATTTAAATTTAATTAATTATGCTTAATTACTTATCCATTATGCTTAATTTTTTATAGGGTATTATTTAAATCCTGCATACCTATACAAATATGATCTTGGAACGGTCGATAGTTTATTATATCCCCTCCGCAAGGTCATACAGCGAATGTCGGGATCCCACCGAGAAGTGGCACAAGCTCTCAATGAATCAAAATGGTTCCGAGATTTATTTGCAATCTCCATCCGAGATACTATGGATCCAGGTAGATAGAATTTTTTTGCCAATTTATATATCAAAGATCAAATCTCGTTACTAATATTAATTTAAAATTTATTATAGCCGAATGGTGGTTGCAATTTGGAACCAAAACTCCAACTCTTCGAAAGATTGCAACACGTATCCTCTCGCAAACCACATCATCAAGTGGATGCGAGAGGAATTGGTCGACCTTCGCCTTGATTCATACGAAGCCGCGCAACCGCCTTTCGTACGCCCGATTAGAGAAGCTCGTATATGTTCATTATAATATGTGACTTCAAATGTGAGCATTATAGAACGAAGATAGAGATATTCCACATGTAGATCCATTCGATGTCAAGTTCGTCCAAAGCAATGCGGACCCGATAATTGATTGGTGGATTGCAATGGAGACTGGCCCGCCTCTTCTTGATGAACCAGGTGAACCACCTCGGCCTTCACCAATTATATCTGATGTTGTTGAGTCTGAGAGCCAACTAGAAGACACAAACAGCCAAGCTCTTGAGAGGGACATGACCCTTGCTCCCTTGGACTCTCAACGAGTTCGACAAGTAAGACGACGATCCACGTCCAACTATCCATCTTCACAATCAAAGGGAAAGAAGAAGGCAGAACCTTCACCTTCAAAGGCAAATGACAATGGCAAAGGCAAAGGCAAAGGCAAACGACCAATTGATCATTTGGACGCGATTGAAGAAGTAGAAGAGGACAAAGAAGATGAGCCCTCGGTTCATAGCAGTAGCAGCACAGAAGACGGAGGAGATGATGATGATGATGATGGAGCTGGGGGAGAAAACAACGACGTGCCATCAACACCGACACCTACCGATCTATGGGCGAATGAGCAATACTTCGACCACTACACCCAAGATCAGGATCACGTTGCTAGAACCGGAGGAACAACTTGGGTGTATGAGTAGAGAGGCTGGTGTCGAGGAGGTGGACCGACAACTTTGCATGTTGGCCCAAGGGTTCCCCTTTTGCTTCGATCTCTATTTTGATGATAACAAACATGTATTTAATATATGTGTGAAGTTTTGAGTTCAGGTTGAGGTTACGACAAGCACGCAAACTTCGCTTGAAGAATCGCAAAATCGTCAAAAAGGGCCCGGTTGTAGGTCAAGTAGAACTCGTAAAATTATCAAATAGATTCTATGTAATATACCCCTACGATCTCATCCCAAGCCTATTTGTAAAGTTATTCAAGTTAAAACTTGGTAACGAAACCCATAAAAAAGCATGTAACAAAACAAATGTAAGAAAACAACCTTAGCCTAAGTTCGGTCGACCGAACAAGGCAAAAAAATGGCAGTAGCCACTTCGGCCGACCGAACAAGGCCAATAACTGGTAGTGGCTAATTCGGTCGACTGATCGGGCGATCGGACAACAAAGGAATTAATCACGATCATTTTGGTCGACCATCCGGTCGACCGAACATGGCTATTGAAGGGCAGAACGCCAGCGGTCGCTGGGCAGTCGATCGATCTGTAAGCGACCGATCAACATCCAACGGGTAGAAAAATGCTCGTTGGAGTGCTATTCCGAGTGAGGGGTTATAAATACCCCTCACCAACCTTCATTAATCCCTCTTAACTATTGATAAAAGCTTCCAAAGTGAGATTTGTGCCTTCCAAGCTTGATTTGCTCGCGCTTGCTTCTCCGATCGATGATTTCTCTCAAGCGCTCATCTTTCCTCGACTCCGGCTTCGATTCGACCTCAACATCTTGTGGAGTTTGAGGCATTGAAGGCTTGGAAAAGTGCTCTTAGTTGTGGTTTAATCTTTAGCTCATTTCATTGTAATTTTACTTGTTACTTGAACTTGTTCTTCATTGATTAGCTTGCTAGATGTGCTAGTGTAAACACTTAGGGTTTACTTTGTAGAATTGTATTTTGCCTAGGTGAATAGGTTTGAGGAGTTCTCAAAGGGTTAAGAACTGAGTCCTCGGTTGTATTCAAAGGGAAACACAAAGTCTATAAAGGATTTGGTTAGAAATCCTTGGTGTGGAGCCAAGGTAGTAGAGTAGGCGGTTGGCCGAACCACTATAATCTCTTGTGTTTGCATTGCCTTGTGTGATTGCTTATAATTGTGTTTCATACTTGCTAACGAACATCATTTAGTTGCACTTACTTTCGGTTGAAGTTGGAATTGATTTAAAAGAAAATCAAGTAGAATAAAAAAGTCACCCAACACTATTCAACCCCCCTTCTAGTGTGGATATTCACTAATGAAGGATTGCCCACTTCTCAAGATGGCTTCCACCTCCAACCCTCACAAGAAAGACAAATACGAGAAGAAGAAGAAGAAGAAGAAGAAGAAGAAGAAGAAGAAGAAGACAATGATGGCTTCTTGGGATGAAAGCGAGTCTTCGTCAAGTGAATAAGACTCCAAAAGTGAAAAGGCAATCTTTGCCTCGTGGCAAATGACAACGAGGTAAGATTTACTTTTGGCGAGCTTTCATTTATGCAAGAATAACTAGAAAATGAGTTTGATCAAATGCATGATGAATTTAATACCATTAGGAAAAAGATTAAAGAGCTTAAGAAGGACAACAAATCTTTAGAGCTTGAAAATGATAACTTGCTCCTTTCATACAATGCATTAAGGAAAGAAGTAATACCCTTAAGGAAGATAAGCATGCCTTAGACGATGCTAAGAAAAACTTAGAAAATGAAAACAAAAAGTTGGAAAATGAAAACAAGTTCTTAAGTGATAAAGTAGAGCACTTGAATGATAGCATGCTAAACTTAAAAAATGAACTTTGCATGCTAAATGAAAAAATAACAACCTTACCAAATGTCATGCCTAAGGTTGTCCATGCGAGAAAGTCATCAAACAATCACGCTCATGCACACTTCCATGCTTACACACGTAGTCCATGAAAATTTAATGGAAGTTGCTTTTCATTTGGTATTTTTGGCCATATGGCTAGAGATTGAGCACTAAGAAGGGACTCTCTTGCTAGATTCACTTGGGTTCATAAGATGACTAACACTCAAGGACCCAAGAAAATTTGGGTACCTAAATTGTCTCTTCTCCTTTTGTAGATGGAGAAGCATCCTCAAGCAAGTAGATGCACATGGATATTGGATAGCGGTTGCTCAAAACACATGACGGGTGATATCAATCTTTTCACAACCCTATCAAGCAATGATGGTGGACATGTGACATTTGGAGACAATGCCGAAGGTAAGATTGTTGGCATTGGTGATATAGGTATACTCCCTACCCATGCTTTAAAAATGTCTTACTAGTTGATGGGTTAAAGTATAATTTGATTAGCATATCTCAATTGTGTGACAATGGATATGTAGACATTTTTAAAGTATCTAAATGCATCATTAGAAGTGCACCATCTAATGATATTGTGTTTATTGGAAATAGGCAGGAAAATATTTACACATTAGTTTGAAATGTTTTGCCTAATCCCCATGTTAGATGTTTGGTTGCCATGGAAAATGATTCTTGATTGTCACATAGAAGGCTAGGACATGCTAGCATGCGCCTCATCCAAGAAATATCAAAAAATGACTTAGTTAAAGGAATACCTAAGATAAAATTTGAAAAAGATAAACTTTGTGATACATGTCAACATCGAAAACAAGTTAAGTCTTCATTTCATAGCATTAATCAAGTGAGTACATCTAGAACACTTGAACTTGTGCACATGGATCTCTTTGGTCCTTGTTATATAGCTAGTCTAGGTGGAAAATTATATTGCTATGTTTTGGTTGATGATTTCTTGAGATTTACATGGGTTTTCTTCTTAGCTAAGGAAAATGAAACTTTTGAATTTTTTTTAAAAATTTGCTAGGAAAGTTACAAATGAGAAGGAAACTTCAATTTTGAAAATTAGAAGTGATAATGGAGGAGAATTTAAAAATGAAAAGTTTTCCAAATTTTGTGATGAATTGGGTATTGAGCATACCTTTTCTTCTCCTAGAACCCCTCAACAAAATGGGGTGGTTGAGAGGAAGAACATAACCTTACAAGAGATGGCTAGGACCATGCTTTGTGAAAATAATTTGCCCAAGTACTTCTGGGCTGAAGCCATAAATACCTCTTGTTATGTGCTTAATCGTGTTTTATTAAGACCTAAAATCAAGAAAACACTTTTTGAGCTTTGGAATGATAAAATCCCATGTGTGGGATATTTTCATGTTTTTTGATGTAAATGCTTTATCTTAAACACTAAGGAGCATCTAGGAAAATTTGATTCTAAATCCGATGAAGGTATTTTCCTAGGTTACTCCAATAGTTCTAAGGCATATAGAGTCTGTAATTGTAGAACTATGATTGTTGAAGAATCTATGCATGTTACATTTGATGAAACTAATGATTCTTCTAGAAATTTTAAGATTGTGAATATAGCTGAGGAACTTAAGGAACTCACATTTCATGACAAAGAGGTTGCAATGAGAAAACTCAACATGAAGAACCCTCATCCTCAACTCTACCTCAAGATGAATAAGAAGAAGAGGAAGCTCTACCACCTCTCCCCAAAGGGTACCGGTTGATTAGAGATCATCCAATGGATCAAGTCATTGGAGAACCATCAACGGGAGTGGTAACGCGCTCTAAACTTAAGAACATTTGTTAATATGTAGCATTCATATCTCAAGTAGAGCCAAAAAACATTAAGAAAGCAATAGAAGATGAATTTTGGGTAATAGCTATGCAAGAAGAACTTAATCAATTGGTTAGGAATGAAGTATGAGACTTAGTACCAAGACCTAGCGGAAAAACCGTGATTGTGACTAAATGGGTATTTAGAAACAAGTTAGATGAATGAGGTTTAGTCATTAGAAACAAAGCTAGGTTAGTGGCCCAAAGGTACAATCAAGAAGAAGGAATAGACTATAATGAAACTTATGCTCATGTAGCTAGATTAGAGGCAATTCACATGCTTTTAGTTTATGCTAGTTTTAAAGGCTTTAAACTTTTTCGAATGGATGTTAAAAGTGTGTTTTTAAATAGTTTTATCGATGAAGAAGTTTATGTTGAACAACCCTCCGGATTTGAAAGTTTTGAGTTTCCAAATCATATTTTAAAACTTAAAAAGACTTTATATGGCTTAAAACAAGCCCCTAGGGCTTGGTATGAAAGGCTTTCCACATTTTTGATAGATCAAGTCTTTAGCATTGGAAAAGTCGATGTTTCTCTTTTTATAAAACATAATGAAAATGATATTTTATTCATGCAAATTTATGTTGATGATATAATATTTGGTGCTACTAATGAATTGCTTTGTGAGTGATTTACAAAGTGCATGCAAGAAGAGTTTGAGATGAGAATGATGGGAGAACTTTCCTTCATGCTTGGTCTCCAAATCAAGCAAACCAACAATGAAATCTTCATAAATCAAGCTAAATACACAAAGGAGCTCATCAAAAGATTTGGAATGAATGAAGCCAAGATAGCTTCTACACCAATGAGCACATTCATCAAGCTTGACAAAGATGAAGATGGTGTCAAAGTAGATGAAAAACGATATTGAGGTATGATTGGTAGTCTTCTCTATTTAACTGCAAGTAGACACGTTATCATGTTTAGTCTTTGTGCATGTGCTAGGTTTCAATCTTGTCCTAGAATATCTCACTTAAGTGCGGTCAAATGCATATTGAGATATTTGAAGGGCACGGTTGACATAGGATTATGGTATCCATGTAATGCATCTTTCGATTTAATTATTTTTTTGGTTGCCGATTTGGCCATGTGTAAAGTATATCAAAAAAGCACTAGTAGGTGTTGTCAATTCCTAGGGATGAGTCTTGTTTCTTGGTTTTCAAAGAAATAAAACTCGATTGTCATTTCAACTACCGAAGCGGAATACATCGTTGTGGCTAGTTGTTGTGCACAAATCCTTTGGATGAAACAAACCCTTTTAGATTATGGGCTTAAGTATTCATGTATACCTATACATTGTGATAACAGTTGTGCAATCAATTTAACAAAAAACTCAATTTTACACTTTAGAACCAAGTACATTGATCTAAGGCACCATTTTCTTAGGGATAATGTAGCTAAGGGAAATATATCCGTGGAATTTATTTCCACCGACAAACAACTTATGGATATATTCACAAAACCCTTAAGTGAAGAAGGCTTTTCGTAGTGCTTAAAAATATTCAAAATATACATGTCTTTTAAAAAATTGCATTTTATGTGGTATCATCACACTTATGTATTGCCTTGTAATGGGGCTTTGCGACTTATCGATATTTGCCTTCTATAGGCTTACTCGATTTTATGGTTTTCTTGATTTTAATGATGGAACTCATTAATAGTACCTTAGTTCTTGCCCTTTTTGATTGATATCAAAAGGGGAAGAAAAAGTAAGGTCACATTTGTTTTATGATGCATATAGATAGGGAGATTTACAAGCATAACATGCATATTGATAGGGGGAGCATATGTTAGTTGTGAACTAAGTTGCACATACCTTAACTCAAACTCACAAATGATACTTAGAGTCTTCTTTTATATAAAAATATCATGTTATGTTTGTCATCATCAAAAAGGGAGAGATGGTTGGCCCAAGGGTTCCCCTTTGGCTTTGATCTCTATTTTGATGATAACAAACATGTATTTAATATATGTGTGAAGTTTTGAGTTCAGGTTGAGATTACGATACACACGCAAACTTCGCTCGGAGAATCGCAAAATCATCAAAAAGGGGCGGGATGTAGATCAAGTAGAACTCATAAAATCATCAAATAGATTCTATGTAATATACCCCTAGGATCTCATCCCAAGCCTATTTGTAAAGTTATTCAAGTAAAAACTTGTTAACGAAACCCATAAAAAAAGCGTGTAACAAAACAAATGTAAGAAAACAGCCTCAGCCTAGGTTTGGTCGACCGAAAAAGCCAAAAACTGGCAGTCGCTAATTTGGTCGACCAATCGGTCGACCGGACAATAGAGGAATTAATCGCTATCAATTTAGTCAACCAGATCTATAGAAGGGCAGAACGCCAGCAGTCGCTGGGTGGTCGATCGTCGATCGACTGATAAGCGACTAGTCGACGTCCAATGGGCAAAAAAAAACCTGTTGGAGTGCTGTTCCGAGTGAGGGGTTATAAATACCCCTCACCAACCTATTCAACCCCCCCTTCTAGTGTGGATATTCACTCAACATTTCAAGATTACCACCACGATATGATGAGTAGTTTGCAAGAGATTTCTGAATCAGCCTACTATGTATCAAGTACCTACTCAACTAATGATACATGGACTAGTTCTTGGACTGCCAACAAAGAAACACTAATGGGTATGTGGTATAATGGATAACAACGCATGATGGCATGGGTTCATTTCCAAATATGGGCATTGGAGACTTACGGTGTCGACCTTAGTCGTGTATGTCCCTAAGATATGTACGAGTATGACAGACATCATTCATCCATATTTTAAACATTGTATTCATGTATTTGACATTTGAATCTTAAATTTAAGTATTTCTTGATCAATTATGTGTTATTGGAGTTATTTTTAACAACAAAAAGAAAAAATAAAAATTATGTCCGTATGCATTTTTCGTACCGGCCCGTACCATGTGTCGGTACGGTACGGTAATGGTACATACCGGTACCGGTACTTTAAACCATGCATCTAACAATGATGTAATCTCAGCCCTTCTTCTAAACAATGATGCAATCCCAACCCTTCATCTAAACATGATGAAATCTTAACCCTTCATCTAAACATGATGAAATCTCAGCCCTTCACCTAAACATGATGCAATCTCATCCCTTCATCTAAACATGGTGAAATCTTAACCCTTCATCTAAACATGATGCAATCTCGACCCTATATCTAGACATGATGAAATCTCAGCCCTTCATCAAAACATGATAAAATATTAACCCTTCATCTATAAATGATGCAATCTCAGCCATGCATCTAAACATGAAGAAATCTCGGCCCTTCACCTAAACATAATGCAATCTCAGTCCTTCATCTAAACATGATGAAATGTTAACCCTTCAACTAAACATGATGCAATCTTAGCCCTGTATCTAAACATGATGAAATCTCAGCCCTCACCAAAAGATAATGCAATCTCAGCCCTTTATCTAAACATGATAAAATCTTAACCCTTCATCTAAACATGATGCAATCTCTGCCCTCCATATAAACATGATGAAATCTCAACCCTTCACCCTAAATATGATGAAATCTCAGCCCTTCACCTAAGCATGATGCAATCTCATTATAACACTGCTATTCTATTTATAATAATTTATAACATTGATATAAACATGTAACACTAATACTTAATATTAGAAATACTGCTATAATAAACATAACACATAACCCTTAAAACATTGATATAAATCTCAGATAATACTGTTACAATAGAATATCTCTGCTACAAACCAAAATACCACTGTTACATTAGAGTGTAGAGGAAAAATTAGGGCTTTTCCTCTTCCTCAACCTTGAGCCGCCGCCACCAACAAAGGAAACCCAGGACGGTGGCACCACCGCCCTCTCCCAATCTCTCAGACGACAATCGCCGCCCGAAATGGGGTGGCATGGGCGGTGTTGCGCCGCCCAGTCAAGCAGCATCGGGGCTGGACTCGCACTACAAGAAAACATAGCATCACCAACGGAGTTGTTACCAACAGATTCAATTTGTTGGTATTACCAACAAAATTACCAATGGATAAAAGAATCAATTGGTAAATTAATCTATAATTTTTTCCTTCAGCCGACCAAATATTTCACGCCCTGTTTTTTGCAATCAATCGGACTCCAACTCTAATGCCTTTTCTCTACACCCGGCAAAATCACTGCAGCCGACAAACTCCCCGCGCGATCCCTCTCTCCCCGTGCCTCCTTTTCTCTCCTCAATCTCCTCTCGCGACGACAGCTCCCTTTCTCGTCTCCCGCCCCCGGCAACACCCCTTCCAACGCCGGTGACACCTTTCTCATCTCCCTTTCTCCCTCGATGATCACTTCTCATCTCCCCCCCTAGTGACACCTCCCCTTGCAACGCTGCTCTCCCTCCCTCGGCAGCCATTTCTCATCTCCCGCCCCCGGCAACACCTCCCCTTGCAACGCTGCTCTCCCTCCCTCGGTGACCACTTCTCATCTCCCACCCCCGGCAAGACCTCCCCTTGCAACAAACCCGACGCTATGATCGGCTGATCTCATCTTATCTTCTAGTGCTGGTTTGGCCTTCCTATGCGTGGAAAGGTAAGCGAGCAAATGTGGTTGCTTATGTGGTGCTGCAGAAATGTTCAATTTATACAAATATCTTAGAAATTTGAATATATTCTAGTGCTGATCTCACCTTATTTTCCAGTGCTGGTTTGACCACATAAAAAGTATATCTAATCTTGAGTAAAAATTATGTGATATAAGAGTAAAAATTAAGTACTGCAAGTATTGTGTGTGCTGGAAGTTCGCTGTGAGGGAAGGGCTCTTGCCGAAAGTTACTCCAAGTATTAGATGGAATTTTCTTCCTCCTCAAAACATTATTTAGATTGAAAAACCAAGCATGGTTAATTTCTCCAACTAGGTTGGTCAAAAAGGGAAATGTTTGCCTAATAAAACAAATGCCCATCTAAGATAAGAAAGCACATCAAGTTCCAACTCCACTACTATATCTTTTGTTGACAGAGTAAGCAAGTTTGCATTAGTCATGTTGTTGAAGAGGATCGTGTAATATTTGCAGTATCTGAATTGTCCAGAGTTAATCTTTATTTGAGATTATGTGACAAATTTTGATTTAATGCTATATGATATGAGAAAGGCAGTAAAGAGGATTAGGTTTCTGGGAGTCATCAATTCCACCACTTGGTTTTTTGGTTCAATTGAACAAGATCATTACAGAAGAAGCACACCTTATCAAATCCACCAAAAGATTTCATATATGTAGGACTCCCAGTAACACAAACTAGCTATAGCCAAAATCTCAAACCAAGTCCCCAACAATGGAGATGGAGAGAGAGTTGGCCGAGACCCTTCCTCAGCCACGCGAGAAGCAGCAAATATCAGTTCCATATCATTTCAATGTTATAAATCTTTTCAAAGTTCTATGTAAAAGGTCATTGATTTTATTGGCAGCCTTTATTGTTCTAGTTCCTTTTTTGTTGTTGAAACAGAGGGTTACTGATGCCTATGTTTTCTATTTTTTGTTGTAGCAACCTGAAAAAGAAAATTTTATAGTTGCTTTTGTAGTGGTCCATATAGTAGGACTAGTGTGTTACTGATGCCTATTTTATAGCAAATTTTATAGCTGCTTTTGTAGTGGTCCATATAAGCTAAAAAGGAACTAGAACAAAAAAGGAGAAAAAGAAAATACTAATCATGAAGAATTTATAAAAGAGAATAGAGGAGAATTAGGAACCAGAAGGACATTCCAAGGGCAAGTTTTTCAAGTTGCTATCAACATTGCAATGCCTTTGGATGAAGATATGATTGTTATGTTCTTGTTTTAGTTTTGGCTTAGATGGTTTTGCTCACCTTGTGTGAGGATTATGTGCGACCATTTTTGGCAGACTTCAGCTAGTATTGTAGTTTCGGAAATTAAATGTACTATAAAACCTTTAACTCTTTATTGCTTGAAATAACATCCTTGTTTTATTCAGTGTATGTCTAATATTTCTTTCTTCCTTCTTACTAAGCAATATCTAATTTCAATTTCCTTTTCCTCGACAAACTATTCCTGCAGGTTTCATTTGCTTGTTGAATTCGACTAGGTCAAGCGAAGCTGTCGGAAGAGTCTTGATGTCCATAATAGACGACGAAGGAAACCACAGCCAAACTCTGTAAATTCAGGTAGCCCCTCAAATTCATCTTATTGTGATATCTTTTGCTCAATTGTTTTCTAGCTCTTACAATAGTTTTCAGAAAACATATTGCTTATAAATAAACTTTACATACTTCATAGAACTTGGTAGAGGAGCTACTATCTACTTTGTTAATCAATGCATTAGTCATTAATCCTCCTTGCAAGTTAGTTTGCTTTACCCATCATAGAAATCTAGATCATATTATATCTACAATTAGGCTTCTCAATTTTTGTAATTGTGAAATAACAAAATCTCATCATTGATCCTATGGTAGTGTGGTAGGAAAGAAACTTAATATATTTCCACTGGAATACCAATTCCAAGATAAAACCTTTCATCTCATTCATCAAAATATTGATACCATAAGAGATGATCTCAAAGTCCTTACATGTTATGAATCAACCATCTAAGGACTTGAGGATGACACTTTCAACAACTCAGCTTGGAATAAGGTGAAACATTAGATAGATGTTCTAGTTAATTTTCTCTACATTCAGATATACCATTCATATTTTCTCTACATTATGATATACCAATCCAACACAAATCATTGAATTGAAAATCTATAATTCAATTGGCTCAAACCTCAAAGTACTTCAAATTTAGATGTAAATTTGAAAATATTGGTTTTAGAGTTCTGCATGATATGATAAGCGAAATTGAACTATAAGCTTCATTTTATTATAGCATTTTATTATCCTCAATCTTCATATTTGCATTAGATGTTTTGCCAGGCTTTTAGTTCTTTAGATAAATCAAAGTGATGCAAAAGCATGTTAAAATTGAGATACAATGAGAATTAACATGGAGGAAGAATCACTATTATATTTAAAAAGAGATACCAAGAGAAGAGAACACAACCTACCTATAAACGCATCTCATGCAAAATCTCTACAGTAACAGCTCCTTATTCTATACATTAGTACATTTGACATCTAGAAATCAAGTGATATTTCCTGTGATACTGTGTTTGCCAAGCTCACAATCGACAAGCCAATTAATGTAGGATCAACAGACCTACAATATTTAGGTGCAACAGACCTAATCAACAGACATAAAATTTGTGAATCCAACTGTATATGACTTAACCTGATCAGAAATGTGAATAAATTTTGACTAGAAAGTGATGCAGTCAAGTTTTGTTCGAGCTGATTCAAAATTCCAACCTGAGTTTGAGCCAAATCCCAACACTTAAGTTAATCATATCGGCTAGATAAGATTTCTACGCTGCCAAGATGATGCTTCCACCATTCTGATTGGATTAGAACAAGACCACGGTATCTAATTCTAGATTTTTGTTTATTGTTGGAAAGCTCCACTCGTTCAAGAAGTATCTCAAATTGATTGTGGCTGATTTGTGTTAGAAGCGCAAAGGATCGGCTCGCAGTTCACAGGTCATGAAAGGCACGGGAACTATGAGGCTTAGATGGAAAGAAAGCTTAATGCTTGATTAAAAACACTCTTACAAAGCTCACACTCTTTACAGACTTAGGGAGAAGTAGTATCTCTGAGGTCGTCAGATGATGCTGCAACTCCATATTTGGTTGCCTTATATAGGCAAAGGGAAACTTCGTGATGAAGCAAAAATAATTGAGTGCGGGTGCTCATTGGGCCCCATCGTCCACTCACGTTATATGCTTTTCAGAAAGTTTATCCTTTCAAACCTTTACAGCTAGAAAGTTTGTCCTTTCAAACCTTTACAGCTACTTATACTTACTGCAAATTGATAGATCCTTAAGACTTTTTTGAAAAGCCGCCCGTTTGCACTGATCTTCTAGGTACTCATACGCAAAATGGATACGGGGCATTACCCCTATCTGATTACCTGGATGTTTAATTTTGAATGCGGCCTCCAGTTCCTTTCCCATAATCGGGGGCATTTTTCTGAAAACTTTCTCAGATAGTTCGGTTGAGACGAACATCCTTCCCGATTTGGCGGCCAATACCTTGTAATCATTCAAATAATCAAACAAGTCTTTGACGCTATTGCAGGTAAGTCTATCAAGGTCCTCATAGGCTCTATCTTGCTCTTCAGTAGAGCCCGAGGATGGATCCCGTAATAGGATCATTCTTCTAACTTGGGCAGTCACGTTCTGGGGATCGTCTGCAATGCCAACGATTTCTTCATATTCCTTGGGGTAAGCCATTCTCCACTGGATCCACATCTTTTTCTCATTCTCACCCAGTAGATTTTCTATGAAGACTACCTTGGACCTGTTGTCTGTCCAAGTTCTCTCGTTGACTAGATTCAACGTAATTGATTCCCAGCGGGCAATTATATGTTTGTCAGTTCTTTGCAGAGTGTGCAACGTTCACAGCCTTGCGTTATGTCCATACTATTGTCCTCCCAGAGATGTGTGCATTTGTTCATGACTTCGGGTAGAGTAACTTCAGCTCTCCAACTAATATTATTACTCTCTTTTGAAGTTGTTGTTTCTTCGGTGATTATCACGAGTGCTGTTTCGTATGGGAAGTCCGCCTTTGCCAGTGCCGATGTGAATTCAGTGATAGATGACTCTCCTTCGGAGAGCGAGCAAATGGCATCACTGTCAGGCTCATCTAGATCCACTGATAATACGTCCCAGTCATCGGGCAGATCTAGATTCTCAATTATCGCTGCTCTGGCGATATTTCCTTGTTTCCTAGAACACTCTCGCGCATAGTGTCCTTCTTCCCCACATATAAAACATTTGCATTTTTTTGTTTTATCTGAGTACTTCCTTTTGAAGATCCTGATGTGAGTATTGTGTGGCTTGCCCTTATAATTCTTGGCTTTTCTCAGGCTATACTTCTTGTTCTTGTTGTAGTAGCCTGGTAGAGGGATCTTACTGCAAATTGATAGATCCTTGAGACTTTTCTGAAAAGCCGCCCGTTTGCACTGATCTTCTAGGTACTCATACGCAAAATGGATACGGGGCATTACCCCTATCTGATTACCTGGATGTTTAATTTTGAATGCGGCCTCCAGTTCCTTTCCCATAATCGGGGGCATTTTTCTGAAAACTTTCTCAGATAGTTCGGTTGAGACGAACATCCTTCCCGATTTGGCGGCCAATACCTTGCTTTTCTCTCTTGGTATCAGAGCTTCGTTCAAATTTACAGGTACGAACTTTTAGTTGATTTCCTTAAACTCTACGATTTGTTCTAGATTTATTAATACGTACACTAGGAGGCCAGTTCAAACTAAGGTAGGCGATAAAGGGGATAACAGTACCCGCATAAGGAGAAGATTTCCCATACTTTCGTAACCTTAGCAGAGAACAGTCTTCAAGCTTATGTATTCTTAGATCCTTAACAATTCATGAGCGATTGGAACTTAACTGCTGCCAGTACCATTTATAAAGAAGCATTAAAGGCTACAGAATCTCTCGGCACTCCTGCTGAAGGGTTCATTAAACCAGCCACAATCACCACCAAACACTCTGAGATTATAGTTTGTATCACCAATTGTATGTGTTCCCGGAAATCGTGGATGCTGATGGTGATATCTGGCGCCGCGTACGCCAGTTGTGTGCCGGTGGTAAGGTCGATCTCCATGGAACTGATGACTGCTCTGTCATCGTTCCATCTGGTGTCACGAAGGAGTACTAGGGCGTTCACGCCTGCGCTTCGGCGATGCAGGGTATGTAATCGGATCATCACCATACCCATGTGTAGGTGTTTAACGACTCTGCTATCGAGACAGTCATGGAGGCTGGAATGATTCATATGTATGAATATACCCCCATGGATGCACGAATATGGATGGAAGATGATGTCTGGGATGAATATGAAGATGAGGAGGATGAAGGAATTACACTTAGATTCCTTAGGATTAATGTTGAGGATGAGGACACAGAAGACGAGATTGGTTTCATAGTGCAACAGTTTGTTGCATAGATCTTAACTCTATACCTGAAGAAGCTTTGGAGCCAAGTGCATACCCCATACTAATCAATGGGGTGAATTCTCAACAAATGGCCAGTAAGAAGCTAAGGGGCGGATACATGAAGATAGAAGAGAACAGATTCCCGATTCCCTTCACCTACGCATTTCCTGGACTTCTATTTGTTGGATTTTCAATTCAATAATTTTCATTTCATATTTTCTCTACATTATGATATTTTCCCTATTCAATAATTTGTGTTACATATACCATGATTTGTGTTGGATTGGTATGGATCCAATGTTGGCTACTCTTCTGTCTTCTTCCTTTCATGATAGTTTCCTATGGATCCAATGTTGGACTAGACTTAGATTAACTTATGTGGTTGCTTGTAGCTTGTAAGCTTGGTGAATAGGGAGCATATTCCGTGTAGGGCTGGACTTTACATTAATATGATTTCTCTGTGTCCTTTGAATTGCTATTGTTAAGTCAAATTCCATATGTCAAATTTCAACTATATGTTTGGACATAGCATAAGCTGACGCTGGAGTTTCTAACTCTAAGGTTCCCGTTGTATGTTGTGCATGTTAATAATTAATGTGCTTAATATTGTTGCTAGGTTGAAAAGAGTTAATCAAAATGTATACCGATCGTAGTTGGATGAAACGTCGGATAATTGGAGGAGCGTTGACTAATGAATTTATGGAAGGAGTCAAGGGATTTCTTGATTTTGCATACTCCAAAACTCAATATGTTCCTGGTGATAAAATTAGGTGCCCATGTCGACGATGTAATAATCTTCAATTTCATTGTCGAGATGAGGTGAAATATCACTTATGTTCGAAGGGATTTATATCTGGCTACACACAATGGATTGCACATGGGGAGTTGACAAGTGAAGAAGTTGGTGAATCCTCAAGCATTCCTCAATCAGAAAGCTTTGATGCTCCTCAAAATCCATATAGAACTATGGTGGTGGATGCAATCGGTATTGAAGGTATTGGCTTATCAAATGTAGAAGAAAGACCAAATGATGAAGCTGCCAATTTTTTTGAATTACTGAATTACACATATAAGCCATTGTGGAGTGGTTGTAAGAGTCAAAGTAGGCTATCAGCCATGTCACAGTTGCTTAATTCCAAATCTGAGTTTAACATGAGTGAAGCTTGCTATGATCGGCTGATGTTAATAATTAAAGATATGTTACCAGAAAATGCGAAGTTGGAAGAAAATTTTTACAGAACAAAGAAGATGATGAAGAAATTAGGACTTAGGTACGAGAAGATAGATGCATGTTAGAATAATTGCATGTTATTTTATAAAGAAACAACAAACTAACACAGTGCTCAGTGTGTGGACATGCTTGATATAAGCCAAGACTATTAAATAATGGTAGACGAAAAAATATACCGTATAAGGTCTTACGGTATCTCCCTATAGCACCAAGACTTCAAAGACTTTTTATGTCCGAAAAAATTGCAAAGCATATGATTTGGCATGCTAAGAATCGTACTTCCGATGTTGTTGCACATCTTGCACATAGTGAGGCATGGAAACAATTTGATGCTCACCATCCTTCATTTGCTTCTGACCCAAGGAATGTCAGATTAGGATTGTGCACCGATGGTTTCAACCCATTCGGGCATTCTTCTATTCCCTATTCAGTTTGGCCGGTGCTCATTACTGTATACAATTTGCCGCCATCTATGTGTTTGAAGGATCAGTTTATGTTCTTAAGTATGATAATTCCTGGACCAAAGAGCCCACGTAAAAAACTTGACATATTTTTGAGGCCATTGATAGATGAACTGAACATGTTATGGTCTGATGGAATTTTGACATATGATGTGTTTAGAAAACAAAATTTTCAAATGAGAGTAGCACTTATGTGGACTATCAGCGACTTCCCTGCATATGCTATGCTATCAGGATGGAGCACACACGGGAGGTTAGCTTGTCCCTATTGTTTAGAGCGTAGCAAAGCTTTTGTTCTCAAAAATGGGAGAAAGATATCATTTTTCAATTGTCATCGTCAGTTTCTCCCTCTTGATCATCCATATCTATTGGCTTTGGGTTTTAACCTTAGCCTTAAGCTCGGTTTTGATGGTTTTGATGGTAACAAACATGTGACTAATGATTTCATTGAGAATGTCATTTAGGTTCCATATTGGTTAGCGCGCGACGTCCGCGATCGGAGAAATCGGATAAATCGACAAGGATGCTCGTCGGCGCTCGAGAATCTTCAAGAAAGAGAGTTTAGGTTTAGGGTGTCTAGATATTCCTCATCATAATGCATAAGAACCCAAAAACCTATCCCGAACCCCAAATCATGAAATTCCGGGACCGCCCTAAAATTCACTAAGACCAGGGAGCTCCTTGGAGAGCTATATGACTTAGATAGTTTCTTGAGATAAAAAATGGCGGTAATTGTTCCTTGGGTCAAAACTAGATTACGAGGTATTTTTAAGGAGTTTTTGGAAGCCTCTAACATACTCATACTTGACCCGGAAAATTAGAAAATTTTCGTTTTATACTAGATCCCAAGAACTAAATTTTGATCCTTAGGGATTTTGATTTTTTAGATATTTTTATTGAACTCAAATGGGATATAATCCTTCTATAACATTTATGTTTTAAAGTTATCATGTTATCGAGTTATTTAACTTAAAATTAATAAATATTATATAAGTAGATATAGTGGTGAAAACAGAAGCAGAAAACCCAAGCAAAGACCCAGTCTGCCCAGTCCAGACCAATTTTGATCGACCGATTGGTCGACCGAATGGAGGCAGAAATAGGCATAGCGCAGCAGTCGACCAATTGGTCGACCGACCTACTGAAAGGTGTAGACGCGGATCGCGTCGGTCGACCGAAGATCCCAGATCGTGCGATCTGCGTCTGGCGGTTGACCCGGCGGTCGATCGACCACAAGGAAAAAATGAGCAGTCGAAGGACCGGTCAACCGATGCTTCGACCGACGCTTAGACCGGCGGCTGAAACAGATAGAAATTAGTGATTATTGAGCATCTAAAAGGAAGATTCGAGCCTTCCAAAAAGTGATTGCAGCGCGCCCTATTCCTCTGTCGAGTTCTTATTCAAGCGTCGCCTGCTGTTGCCTCAACTCATAAATTGTTCAAGCTTCACGACTTGACGAGTTGGAGGATTCATGGCTTGGAAAAGAGCACGAACACTTGGTTTCATTTTTAGCTCTTTCCATTGTATTTTTAATTATTAATTATTTCTTAAATTTGTGTTTGTGAAGACCTGGGTGTTAGGTCTTGTTGTGTGAAGTGGTATCCTTGGTGAAAAGGAGTAAAGCCACTTGTGTAAACTTAGCGCTTACTAGGATTAGTTTTAGTTGTCCCTTTGGTTGAGGTGGCAAAGAGCTCTCGGTAGGAAGGTGGGATACTTCCGGGTGTGGAAGTGCCTTCGGTTGGAAAGCGGAGTCTTTCCGGGGAAAAGTCCTCGTTATAAGGGAAACTAATTAATCTTGTAAAACCTAGTTTGGAAATCATAAGCAGGGTGCTTAGGTAGTGGAGTAGGCATTGGGGCTGAACCACTATAAATATCGTGTTTGCATTGTTTTAAATTGTGTGTGCTTAATTGCTATATATTGCTTCTGCATTCCATCGCATAATTGCATCTTGCCTAATCAAGTTAAGTAAACGATTAAAATTGAATTTAGGCAAATCGTTTAGTGAACACACTATTCACCCCCCCTCTAGTGTCGCCATTTCGCCAACATTTGGTATCAGAGCGGGTCATAGATTGTGATTTCACCATCCCTTCTACAATTCGTCTCAGTCTAGAAATTGCTCTAGAGTCGGTAGCGTCTAGACCTCCTAGGTTCGATGAGTTAAATTTTGGTCTTTGGAAAGAAAGAATGTATACATTCTTAAAGACTCAAGGTTTAGGGGTATTTAATATGGTAAAGTCAAAATACATAGAACCCAAGGAAAAAATGGATGCATGAACCCAAGAACAAATTAGCATGTTTGAGTTAAATGCCAAAGCTAAAAATTGCTTATATTGTTCTTTGGATGATAAGATTTTTAAAAAGATCATGCATTGCACTTCCGCTTTCGAGATTTGGGCTACTTTAAATATGGTAAAGTCAAAATACATAGAACCTAAGGAAAAAATGGATGCATGAACCCAAGAACAAATTAGCATGTTTGAGTTAAATGCCAAAGCTAAAAATTGCTTATATTGTGCTTCCGCTCAAAATACATGCATTGCACTTCCGCTTTTGAGATTTGGGCTACTTTAAATATGTTTTATAATTATGCAAAAACCAAAGAGCTCAAAACATGTGATGAGGGGAGTGATGACAATTGTCATCCACCCAATACTAACATGGTTTTTGAAGCCCACAGTGTCTCCAGTCATAGAAGCACCAAGAGTCAGAAGAGAAAGGTGATATGTCACCTATGCAATGAGAAATGGCACGTGAAAAAGAATTGCCCTAGTATGAAGAGCAAGGCAAGAAGAAGGTCAAATGCTTCCACACACTCACGTGCATCAAGTGAAGCATCCTCACACCATAATCACGAAGTCAATATCATGAACGTTGATGAGGAGGTATGTTCTTCCTCTAGTCATGATAATAATGGCAGTATTAATTCATCTAGTTCTCATGATTTTCTATATGATGAATTAATGAATGAATATAAAAGTATGTATGCCTTGCTTGTTAGAAAAGATAAAGACAATAAAAAATTGAAGAAAGAAAACACAAATCTTAGCTCTCATACATGATGCAAAATTAGAAAATGAGAAGTTAAGAATTAGTGTCAACAATCCATGCCATGATACTTTAAGTATTGACACTAAGGATTTGAAAAATGAAAATGACATATTGAAGAATGAAAATAGCATGTTGAAAACTCAATTGCATGCTATTCATAAATCAATGAATGATTTGAAAAATGAGGTTCAAAATCTAAACAAGAAAATGAATGAAATGAAAAATATTTCCTCATTTAAGAATTTTAGTAGAAATGATTTTTCAAAAAGGAATGTTCATGCTAATGTTAAAACTCATGTTAAACATTCCACTATTAAACCTCATGTTCAAAATTAAAAGTTTCATCTAAGAATGCTCATGTTCATCATGCCTCCTATGTCAAGCATTCTAACACTAAATTTAATGTCCATACTAAAAATGAAAAGAAAAAGTTTCATGGGCATTGCTTTTGTTGTGGTATATATGGTCATGCCATACATGATTGTGCATTCAAAAGAAATCCAAGTGTTGCTAAGACACTTTGGATTCCTAGGCCATCTAACCCCCAAGGACCCAAAGCCATTTGGGTACCAAAAATTTCATGCTCTTTTGTAGGGGGAGGTACCACACAAGGGTGAGATGAAGGTGGTTGATTGAAGTTGTTTGAGAATTCAAAGATTGAACCTTTTCAAAGTTGCAACTTCAAGTCATCTAGATGCCTATGGTAAAGTTGGCACAAACACATTGGTGTCATCACCTATATCCCATTGCTTAAAATTATAGTTGGAGTTTGAAATGTACCAAATATTAGTTGAATTCCTCGCTCTTAACATCTTTCAAAAATATTTTTGATTTTTTGATTTCCCGGTCTCTTCGGAGACCCCGGTGGCCTGTAATGGGCCTAGGCGACCTTGCGGTTCTAAATCATAGGCTACTTGTGGCTTTTGGTTTTCAACCAATAGGAAGGGTTGGAGATCTAATTTTTCAAAATATCATATTTTGAGATCTCTTAATTCGTTCTGGATTCATGATCATTTTATTTAAAACGAATTTCAAACCATTTAGCAAAGTGAGTTTTGATATTGATAATTGATTCCTATCTTTGCTACTTAGTTTGATAGCTTACATGTAGATTTAATTTCACTTTCTATTTATAAAGTATACTTGCAAGTTATAAGTTTATTTTAGGAAGGCTAAATAGAATAGATTAGTTTGGCAAAATTTTCAAGTATAAGGTATAACTTTGATAAATTCAAAATCCTAGTGTTATACATCATTGGTTAAGCTTAAACTATGTCTCTATACTCATGATAGTAATTGCATGTTAAATCCTTGAATTCTCATGAGTAGGTAGGACTTTGATACTTAGACAAATTTCATTGAATGAAACTTGTTCTAGGTAAATATCTATTATTAGAGACATTTCTTTAACTCCAAACTAGTTAAATATGTTTAGAGATCTTATTTCTCAAATAGTTCACATCTTAAGATCTCTTAGATTCATTTAGATATCATGAAAACTAATTTAAAATGAATCTTTAACTATCTAGCATAGGTTAAGGTTTTAAATGAAACTTTGCATTTAAAACTTGTGTTATTTAGTAAATTAGCTTGCTAGTAGTCTTATTATTTCATTATGATACTAATCAAGTCTACTTGCAAGTTAAAAATTGGAAAACTATGCTATCTAAAAATAAATGAAAAAGGAAATGAAAAAGTTGGGCAAATTTTCAAGAAATAAGGTATGAATTTTATTTTGCAAAAATCTTTGTAAAATAATTGAATATTCATACTTAAATGATTTCTCTATGCTCATGATTGATTATGCATGATAAATATTTGAATCTTCATGAGTAAGAAAATTTTTGTTAACTTAGCTCAATTTCATGATATTTTGATTGAATGAAATTTGAACTAGGTTAAAATTATTGTTAGAGACCTCATTTTAAGTTAAAATTTGGTGAACATGTTTAGATATACATATCACATAAGTCTAGAAAGTTAAAATTGAAAATTCTTGTCTAGATGAACAATATGATATCTATATCACTTTAGGGGACTTAAGCTTGAAAAGCTTGGTCCAAGTCAACAAACCACAATTGGTATCAATTGACTTGGTCATTTCATTTTAAGTCCAAATCTTCATAAACATGTTTAGGAATAGGTATGACATATTTCCATGCATTTAGAATGAAAATTCTTATGGATATGGATAAAATGACAATTGAGGTTAATTCATGAAAACCTCTTTTTGAACCTTGTTGACCCAAGTCAATAAGTTGACTTAAAGGTCTCATTCATGATCTATATTTGAGAAACATGTTTAGATTTACTCATGTTAGATATCCATAGGGTTAAATTTGAAAAATCATGAGTAAATGTTAAGATTGAAACTTAGCAAGTTTCATGAAAACTAGTCTAGTTTTGAATGAAACCATGCTAGGTTGATATCTTGACTTAAGGACAAAATTTTCATTTCAAACTTGACATATACTCTTGACATGACCATCATGTGGTGTCATGAAAGTTTAAATGAAAATTGAAGAAGTTTTAAGAATAACTGAAAATTTCAAAAATACAATTTCAAACTTCAATTGGTATAAATTTCGGTTATTTCTAAAAAATTATAGAAAAATTATTTTTAGATGATTCTTGAAACCACACATTCATTGAAAAATCTAGTTTCTTAAATAAATAAAAAATTCAAAACATTTCATCAAGAATCTAATTTAAAATGGAATTTTGAAGTTGGATTTCAAAAACTCAAAGTATCATCTTCTTTGAAATATCAATCTTTCTGATACTTTGATTTGTCTTCAAAAAAAAAAAAACTTTAAATGAAAACTCATGAATACCATTTGGATTCTAATTCTAATATCATTCACATATTTTTATGAGTAAAATCATTTCTATGAATGATTTTGATATTTTGGGTGACAGCTAGGATCCATTTGTCTATTTGAAAATAATATAGGATGAAAAATGGGCATTGACTTTTAAATCCATTTTGAGTTCAAATCTAATACATGCATTTCAAATGTCTATTCAATAATTGGTATCAAAATTTTCATCCCACAATTGGTATCAAAATGATCATTCTATATTTGGTATCAAAAATCGTCATCCAAAAATTGGTACCAAATTTTTCATTGAAAATATGGTTTATGTATAAACTTAAAAGTTTGATTTTTGAAAACTTAAGGTATAAGTTGACCTAAGTCAACAAAGTAAGTTAAAAATTCATCTTAAGCCCAAACTTAATTCAAGTCTTATATTATCTCATGTTTGATGTCTAAATGCCTAAGTTTAAGAAAACATGAGTAGATAGCCAAATTTGATACTTAGCATTTTCCTTGGTTTCAAGCATACATTGAATGGAATCATGCTAAGTTTATACATTCTTGAGAACATACATGATTTAATTTTGAATGTAGATTCATGTTCTCATATCATGTATGATTTTGTTTCTTATTAAATACTTGTTTTCCATCCCTTTGGTTAAGATTTTCATATTGCATGAAAATAATCCTTTGAGTCTCAACATCATACAAATATATTTGTGTTTCATCCCATTGTCTAGATGGACCTTTCTTGCCCTTTTTGATTGATGTCAAAAGGAGGAGAATTGTATAAGAAAATAGGGGAGAAATGTATAAGAAAAAGGGGGAGAAGTGTATAAGAAAAAGGGGGAGAAGTGTATAAGAAAAAGGGGGAGAAAAGTATAGGTTAATAGGAAGAAAATTACAGATAAAGGGGAGAGGAAATATAGGAAATCCATGCATATAGATAGGGGGGGTTTATTTCATAGATATGCATGTTGATAGGGGGAGAAATCCCTTAGTTGATATCCTATATGCTTTAATGATATATTTTCTTATGGATGTTTGTCATCATCAAAAAGGGGGAGATTGTTGGCTTTGGGTTTCAACCTTAGCCTTAATCTCGGTTTTGATGGTCTTGATAATAACAAACATGTGACTAATGATTTCATTGAGAATGTCTTTTAGGTTCCATATCGGTTAGCGCGCGACGTCCGCGATCGGAGAAATCGGATAAATCGATAAGGATGCTCGTCAGCGCTCGAGAATCTTTAAGAAAGGGAGTTTAGGTTTAGGGTGTCTAGATATATTGTAATTCCTCATCATAATGCATAAGAACCCAAAAACCTATCCCGAACCCCAAATTATGAAATTCCGGGACCGCCCTGAAATTCACTAAGACTAGGGAGCTCCTTGGAGAGTTATATAACTTAGATAGTTTCTTGAGATAAAAAATGGTGGTAATTGTTCCTTGGGTCAAAACTAGATAACGAGGTATTTTTAAAGAATTTTTGGAAGCCTCTAACATACCCATACTTGACCCAGAAAATTAGAAAAATTCTGTTTTATACTAGATCCCAATAACTAGATTTTGATCCTTAGGGATTTTGATTTTTTAGATATTTTTATTGAACTCAAATGGGGTATAATCCTTATATAACATTTATGTTTAAAAGTAGTTGTAGTGGTGAAAACGGAAGCAGAAAACCCAAGCAAAGACCCAGTCTGCCCAGTCCAAACCAATTTCGGTCGACCGAATGGCGACAGAAATAGGCAGAGAGCAACAGTCGATCGACCTGCTGAAAGGCATAGACGCGGATCTTATTCATGGTGGCAGAAATAGGCAGAGAGCAGCGGTTAATTGTTTCTTAAAATTGTGTTTGCGAAGACCTCGGTGTTAGGTCTTATTGTGTGAAGTGGTATCCTTGGTGAAAAGGAGTAAAGGCACTTGTGTAAACTTAGCGCTTACTAGGATTAGTTTTAGTTGTCCCTTATGTTGAGGTGGGAAAGAGCTCTCGATAGGAAGGCGGGATACTTCCGGGTGTGGAAGTGCCTTCGGTTCGAGAGCGGAGTCTTTTCGGGGAAAAGTCCTCGTTGTAAGGGAAACTAATTAATCTAGTAAAACCTAGTTTGGAAATTCTAAGCGGGGTGCTTAGGTAGTGGAGTAGGCATTGGGGCCGAACCACTATAAATATCGTGTTTGCATTGTTTTAAATTGTGTGTGCTTAATTGTTATATCTTGCTTCCGCATTCCAACGCATAATTGCATCTTGCCTAATCGAGTTAAGTAAATGATTAAAATTAAATTTAGGGGAATCGTTTAGTAAACACACTATTCACCCCCCCTCTAGTGTCGCCATTTCGCCAACAACATCGACGACAAAGAGATAAATTTATGAAAGGCCGAATTGAAAGAGATATTCCACCTCCACGATTATCGGGCAATGATATAAAGGTACGTGTCGATAAATTGCCTGATATTCAATTTGGAAATCAATGTATTAATGCTAGAATTCCTGGATTTGGCCAACAACATAATTGGGTTAAAAAAAGTATCTTTTGGAGTTTATCGTATTGGCATACAAATTTAATTCGACATAACTTAGATGTCATGCATATTGAACGGAATGTATTTGAAAATATATTCAATACAGTGATGGACATCAAGGGGAAAATAAAAGACAATGTCAAGGCCAGAGCTCATTTGCCTAAGTATTGCAAGCGCCCCGAGTTAGAATTAGAGCATGTTAATGGGAAAATGTTGAAGCCGAGAGCCTTATTTGTGTTGAACAAAGAACAAATCAAAGCAGTATGTCAATGGATTAAAAAATTAAAATTTCTCGATGGTTATGCTTCAAACATAAGTCGGTGTGTAAATATAGATGACTGCAAATTCTATAGAATGAAAAGTCACGATTGTCATATTTTCACGCAAAGGCTTATTCCAATTGCATTTCGTGATTTATTTCCTGATCCAGTATGGGATGCATTGACTGAGTTGAGTTTATTTTTCGGGACTTGTGTTCAAGTGTGTTGCAAATTGAGGATATAGAACGACTTGAGTTAAACATTGTCGAGATACTATGGAGCATCTCCCGTTCACTTAGCTTATGAGGCTAAAATAGGTGGTCCGGTATAATATAGATGGATGTATAGATTTGAAAGGTAACACATGTTCCTTTTTATTCTTGATTGAAATTTTTGAATGTAGGTATTTCCCTATAAAGCAAGTCAAATTTCTTGAATATAGGTCACAAATTCATGTTATTGGATCAATCACTTGGTCAGATAGGGAACACAATTTGACCAACCATTGCATGCACACAATTTGATGCACTTTCGAAGCACCACAAAATAAATTAATCTTCTTCTTTGTAAGCTTTTTATACCTGAATATGCAATGTAAACCTATAGCTAAAGTTATGTGTTTCGCCTCTGCTTCTACTTTTTCTCTGCCTATTTGATCTGTAAGATAGTGTGTGACCTATACCACACATTGTGTGATCATATAATTGCATCAAATTGGTACTTCTTTAGAATGTTGTCAACTGATTGGGATGAAGATTTAGAAGTTTTACGACATCTGATGTCTCTCCAGTTGGAAGAAAATGATGAATTTGATGAACTCCCAAAGTGGGATACATCTGAGGAATCCTATGAAGAAGAAGACACTAATGAAAATAAGTCTAACTTATTTTCTTTTCGAGGGGGTAAGGGAGGTGATGACGACGAAGACAACGAAGAAGAAGAAAATTGCGACAATGATCGCAATGAAGATTTCTTTAATGAGAACTACTACCATGACTTTAGTGATGATTATGATGATTATGATACAGAAATCGTCTATGCCGCGGCAGTGACTTCAACAAGAACTGAAGTTGTTGGCCCAAGACCTTCGATTTCAGGCGGAGAGTCTAACCGCCACCCAACAATCGAAGACCAGATTCGAAGCTATCGGCTAGGAAGCAGACTACGCCATGAAGCTCAAAGGCGTATAACCTCTTCCTCAAGAAGAAACGGCTTTAGAAGAAGCCTGGAATCGCAACTCAACCCAGAGGCCGAGTTAACTATTTCTCAGTACCAAAGAGCTCAACAGGTCCCAGCAGAGACCTTATATCAAGCAGGTTGGTCGGAGAGACACCATCGAGTCTACCAACATTACTCGGACGAAAGAATACTCGTTACAGAAGGAGCACAGGTAGAACTCCCCTTTATTACGGACTCAAGCTACAATCTCTTAGTCCAAGAAGGGCTGCAACACCTACACATCGGAATGATCATGGTCCGACTACAGACCCTGCACAGAAGGAGTGCGGGAGTAAATGCCCTAGTATTAATCAGGGATACCAGGTGGGCCGATGACAGAGCTATGATCAGCTCCATGGAGATAGATCTCACAACAGGTACGCAACTGGCGTACACTGCACCTGACATTACCCTGAGTATACATGATTTCAGGAATCACATCCAGCTAGTAATCCAGACCCATGGGTACCAAGGTTGGCAAGGAGGCGAAAGTAACCTCCTATTATCAAGATCCTTAATTGGAAGACGGTCAAACAGTAGCCATACCAATTTTAGATATAATGTCCAGCACGTGGCGGATCACCTAGCAAGCAGAGGGATCAGGGCAATCCCAGGACAAGCAAGAACAACGTCAAATCTACGAGGGAGAAGATGGGTTATAAGACCCGCAGTCATCCAGAGTACACAGACCCCACAGACTTCTAGTATCAGAACACGAACGGACGGTGCACTAACCGTCCAATTTGCAGACTATACAACAGGTATGACAAAGCCAGATAACCCTGATGATGATGATGATTTAGATCATGAACTGGCAATGATGATGACATGTGATTGGGATGAATCTGACGACGAAGAAGCCCAATCTGATTGGGATGAAGATTTAGAAGTTTTACGACATCTGATGTCCCTCCAGTTGGAAGAAAATGATGAATTTGATGAACTCCCAAAGTGGGATACATCTGAGGAATCCTATGAAGAAGAAGACACTAATGAAAATAAGTCTAACTTATTTTCTTTTCGAGGGGGTAAGGGAGGTGATGACGACGAAGACAACGAAGAAGAAGAAAATTGCGACAATGATCGCAATGAAGATTTCTTTAATGAGAACTACTACCATGACTTTAGTGATGATTATGATGATTATGATAACTTAAGGGGAGCCTAAATATGCTTAACTTTGGCCCTTTTTTATTGATGTCAAAAGGGAGAGAATTTAGATATAGACATGCATATAGTTAGGGGAAGTTTACTCTAGATATGAATATTGATAGGGGGAGCATTATACATTCACTTGATAAAATGCTATGTTTGTTGATACTTATTAAGAAGTTTGTCATCATCAAAAAGGGCGAGATTGTTGGCCTAAGGTTTTCAACCTTGGTCACCATCTTGATTTTGATAATAACAAACTTATTCTAATGAGTTTATCAAGTGTTTGATCTCAGGTTAGGTGATCGATACGCATGCGAAGTTCGTCGAAAAATCACAGAGAAATCGCAAAAACTCAAGTATCGACGGCTTCAGAGGCGATCGAGTCAGAAGTTAGGTCTAGAACTTTGAAATGGTTGTAAAATCCTTCTAAGGACTTAAGTCAACCTGTGTGTAGGGCTGAGCATCAGGTGGGTCGGGTCAATACCCGACCCGATCCGATCGGGTATTAACCCAAAATTTTCAAAAAATTTATACCCGACCGATTTTTTAATCGGGGCCCGACCCGAATAACCCGAAAAAATTGGGCCCCAACCTGATTAACCCGAATAACCAGAATTCAGTTTAGAAAAATAAAAAAATAAAATTCATCTTGAAAATGGTGATAAAAAAGGTGAACAATTATATTAAAATTATAACCCAAGTAGGACTTGAACTCAAAACCTCATAAACTTTATCTCCACCCTTCTAACCACAACACCAACAACATCTTTTATCAATATATATAACATAAGCATGTATTTAACTTAAAATTGGGTCGGGTCGGGTTAAACAGGGTTTTCACCTGAACTCGACCCGACCCGAAAGAGTAGATGAAATTTTTTATAATGTAACCCGACTCGACCCGATATACCCGAAGAACCCGACCCGAAATGAATCTTCGGGTCGGTTTTTTGAGTCAGATCGGGTTTTGCTCAACGCTACTTGTATGTAATATGTCCCAAGTTAAAACCTGAAGATGAATCTTTTCAAAAAAAAAAAAACCTAAAGACGAATCCCGGAAATGAACATTACGTGGAAAAAATAGCAAAATCGAGCCATTTTTGGGTGTCGGCCAATGGGCAATCGACGATCGATCGACCGACCATCAGTCGATCACCGCACAAATCAGGCAATGGCCTCCGGTCGGTGGTCGATTGATCGGCCTATAGGCGAAATGGCGACACTAGAGGGGGGGGTGAATAGTGTGTTTACTAAATAATTAGCCTAAATCAGATTTTAATCGTTTACTTAAATTGTTTAGGCAAGATGCAATTATGCGATTGAATGCGGAAGCAAGATAAGGCAATTAAGCACAAGCAATTTAAAACAATGCAAACACAGTTATTTATAGTGGTTCGGCCCCAATGCCTACTCCACTAACTAAGCACCCCGCTTATGATTTCCAAACTAGTTTTACTAGATTAATTTTTGTTTCCCTTACAACAGAGGACTTTTCACTCGAAGAATAACACTCTCGACCTAAGGTACTTCCACACCCGGAAATCTCTGCCTTCTTATCGAGAGCACTCATCCACCTCAACCCTAAGGGACAACTAAACTAATCCTGGTAAACACTAAGTTTACACAAGTGGCTTTATACTTAACACCAGGTAACCACATCCAAATTCAGACCTAACAATCCTAGGTCTGTCACATGCAAATTCAATTAAAACGCGTTCAAAGAACAATAAAGATTACAATGAAAAGAGCTAATAATAAAACAAGAATAACTACTCTTTTCAATCCTTGTAGCCTTCAACTCGTCAAGATGTAGAGCTTGATTAAAACCCGAGTTGAGCCCTGCTTGTGCGCTTGAAGAAGATGTCTGCGGAAGGAAACAAAGCGCAAGCTTTAATCTCTTTTTAAAGTGCTCAAAAAAATCTGTAGGAGTCAAGGAAGAAGATTAAAAGAATCATATGATGGTGTATTTATACCCTGCTGAAGAAACGGCAGCTCAACGGATAGTTTTCTATCCGTTGCAGACTGCCAGTCGATGGGTCGGTCGACCGATCGATCGACCGTCGCATTCTATATGTGGTCGGTCGAGCGACGGGTCGACCGCCCAGACGCGACTGTTCATTCCCTCAATCCGATCAACCCATCGATCAACCGACGCAGGGAAGCCAAGATCGCGCGCTGCGCGATTTTTTACTCTGGTCGACCGCTAGGGCTACTGCCCAAAAACCAGCCTCTGTCGGTCGACCAACTGTTCGACCGAAGTGCCCAATGCTTGTTTTCGGCAATGTTCGGCCGACCGTGCCATTTTTCTTACCCTATTCGGTCAACTGCCTGGTCGACCGAACTTAGGCTGAGTTGTATTTTTTAGACTATTTCTTCCGTGCTTCATTTTCGGGTTTCGGCTTTCAACGAGAATCATCTTGGAGAGTTTTCCATGTGATCTTTGAGTTCGTCCAAAGCATCTTTGGTGCACGCATCGCTCTTCGAGAAGTTTTTGCGATGAACCCGAGCGAGGACATCGAATGCTACTGATATGGAACCTGAAGATATTCTCAATGAAATCATTAGTCCCATGTTTGTTATAATCAAAAATGAGATTAAGAGATTAAGACCAAGGTTGAAAACCTAAAGCCAATACGGCCATCGACCGAGCGACGTCAACAGGCAATTTTTTGCCCATTGCGAATGGCTCTTTTGGCCTTCTCCTCTTGGCTTATAAATAAGAGCCTTATACTGCCTCCCTAGGGTTCTAGATCTCCATTGAGTCCATCCTAAGTGTCTTGAGCCTAAAAGAGTAAATCTTAAGCCCTAATCTTCACTTCCATACTTTCAATCTCTCCTTACTTCATCAAGCTCTGTACCGAGAAATTCATACTCGAAGCCTTGAAGTGCATGGAGGAGACGCGTTGGAGCTTCATCAAGTTTGTTTTTACATTTAAGCTCCATTAATCTTATTTTCATATTGCTTTGTATCGATTTTGAGTGTAGCTTGCAAGGTGTGCATGTGAACACCTTGGTATCTTGTAGATTGTTATTTTTGATAGAGAATAGGTATTGAGGCCCGCCTCTAGGATTGTGGGATAAGTCTTCATTGTATTAATTCTTAAAAAAACTTTCAATCTATGAACTTTTAAGGTTAGAAATCCTTGGTGATAAGCCAAGGTAGTGGAGTAGTCGGGAATGGTTGAACCACTATATATTTCTTGTTTGAATTGCTATTTTGATTGCCCAATTTGATTCTTACTTGTGCTCAATTTAATTGTAACTGCGTTTAGTCACACTAAGGATCAAGAAACTTGAATCGGGTAGTTGAGTTGATTAAAACCGGAAAAGAATTCAATTGAACGTAAAAGTAACCTACACACTTTTCAACCCTCCCCTCCTTCTAGTGTGACCATTTCTCCAACAGTTCGTGCATGCTCCAACTAGACAAGGATGGAAAATCATTGATTGTCCATAAGACAGCAGCTTTTAAAGTGAAGTTTTGCTTTCGGTGACAATCATAAGTAATAGTTCCCTCAGTCCACAATGTTTTCAATTCATCTATTAGGGGTTTGAGAAATATGTCAATTTCTTTTCGTGGATCCTTAGGACCCGGAATAATCATTGAAAGATAGATAAATTCATCTTTCATACACATTGACGGCGATAAATTATAAACTATTTGCAGCACTGGCCAAATTGAATAAAGAGTTTTCGAGTGACCAAACTAATTAAAACCATTCATGCACAATCCCAATCTAATATTTCTCCCTAGAAATGAACGATAACATCTATCCAAATGGTTTCATTCTTCACTGTCGGATGGATGAGTCATGTAAGACCCAGAAAAATTTCCTAATATAAAATTCTATTTTGGTGCAGCGCGCCGGACCCGAGGTTAGTCGAGTTGAGCCTTGGAATCGTCTTGAGTAGAAGGTATGACTCGACTAATGATGTATGAAGTTAAATTGGTTTAATGACTCTTTCCTTTTATGTATTTGTACTTTAATTGAATTAAGATCGACTTGTGTTACGGATAGAGTTGGAACCCAAGTCGAACTCCGGCTGAGTCGAGTCTGTGTTAAGTTGTAAGGGCAATTAAGGCATGTTAGATGAGGGAATAAAATCCCCCATCATAGCTGCTGTGCAGCTCATCTAGGAGCCGCACAAAGCAGCGCATAGGGAGAGGGGGAGAAGGAGCAAGGAGGAGAGATCTCGGTCGATCCGAAGATCGCATCATTGCCAAAAGATTCGAGATTGCCAATGTCCGATCCTTCATCTTCCTCAAGCAAAGGTGAGTGGTTAACATGTTTTTAAAGGGAGGCGGGTGGCCGACCCTATGGATCTTGAAATCGGGTTTCTTCGCGAGTTGTTTTGTCGATCGACGTGTTCTTTCGTATTGGAACTTAATCGATTTATGTACCTGCGAATTCGTACTTTTAAATCGTGATTTTCTTGCTTCTATATGGGCTGGTCGAGTCGAGGAAAAAGGGGAAAGGTCATGCTAAAATTTTCCCCAATTTCCTCGCTCGTCTTGCAACTTGTAGATCGCTTTATGTTCGTTATATGTTGGATCTTTGTATTGATACTTGCGTTGTTGTCGCAATATGTTCACCTCCCTTAGAGGGCTTGGCCGAGCAGGATGTTACCTTGCTTGAGTCGGCCGAGCAATGGAGAGGGGTGGAAAACTCGGGGCTGTTGGATCTATACGCTGGATTTCATGTTACGTCGTTTTGAATTCCTACTTACATGCTTAGTGTTAGGTTCAAATTATATTATATGATTGTTGTCCATCTTGAGAATTGATAGCAACTGTAGATCTATATTCTAACAATTTTGGAAATATTCTTGCTAATGCATATATGGACATGAAAGTTATGGTACATGTATTAAAGGAAAGGTTTCATTGAATATCAGATATCATGTTTAATTGTTACTATGTTTATTACATGTTCTTTATTGGTTTAATCCATGAAATGTTTCATTAATTGTTTAAATTCTTTATTTTTGAATCATGTGGCTATACATAGTATGTGACGTGAAGTAATTCATCTATAGCTTATATACTGCCCCGTTTTATTATTGGGTACATTTTCAAGTTTATGACATGTATTTCACATTAGCAAGGATAGTATATGACGCTAGATGATTAACATGAAAAATCTGAGGTGTGTGCTATTTATGGAAACTCCAAGGTAGACTAGTTAGATTTTACACATAAGAAATAATTAGCGAGCAATAGTGCACGCATGTTTTGACCCGAAAATAAAGGGCTGAACACGGGCGAACGCCCGAGATTTTTAAACAAGGATGCTCTAGGACACTTGCTTGTGTGATATGTTTGTGATGGTTTGCTGAGATGCCTGAGTAGTCGGAATGACGAATGCATGACTCGGCTAGTGATTGGGTCTTGAGATATCACCAGCGGGCCTGCTAGGTGTCAGACCCCAGTTGGGTGGGACTAGCTATCCCTACCCCAGACGGTGTCCGGAGACTAGTAGACCATCCTAGTTGATGGCCCGGGATTTCTTGACTTCATCTTGATATGGTGTGGCCCGAGCGGCCAGTGTGATTCTACCTTGTATGGTAGGGCCGGGTATAGCCGGAATTCCTAGACCATAAGTAGGCCCTAAGGGCCGAATGCCAAGTGGCTTAATTAGGCCATTATGACGAGTTTTGCTAATATATGATCTGTACAGAATGACCCATGGGGTCGGTAGTCCGATCAAAAGTAACTTACCTCCCTGACTATATGCTATGTTGTCTTATATGTTTATGCATGCCTATTTGAGGATTATGTGGAGGTTCGGAAGAACCGCTCACTGAGTCCCAAGTGGACTCACGGTTTGTACTTTTGTTTTGCAGAGCATGATTAGTGAGTTGAGGCTTGTCGTCATGGTGCGGCTGGAGGGCAGGCGGTGGTGCCAATCTCGAAGCGGCGTCCTTTAGTCATAGTCTAGTTGTTGTGTTGTCGTTTTCCTACACTGACAGTTGTGGTTTTTAAAGCTTGTAATAAACTTTAAACTTGAGATGTTCCAGTTTGTGATGATGTTAGCTTTTCTTCTTTGGTTTTGAAAAAAATATATTTGTGAACTTTGAGAATTTAAATAAAATTTGCATTGTGGTTTCGTTTATTCGATGTGTTTTGGTTTTCTCGATGGTCAGTGTAGGTAGCAGGCTACAGGGTAGTATGTAGACCCTGGCCGATTACATGACCCTCAGTTGGGGTGTGACAAGTCATTACTGTATCATCACGACTTCTTGAATGCCAACTCATGTAGGGAGCAGTCTTTTCCGACATGAATAATCTTTGAAGCTTCGGTGGGAAAATACCGAAGCACCTTAAACGAGATATTTTTCTTTTGGACCGATTCTTCTCCTTGTAACGAGGATGTTGACATACTAGGCATTTATCGAACTGCGCATTTTTTTTATAATATAAAATGCAGTTATCTGGGCACGCGTGTATTTTTTCATACCCAAGCCCTAATTTTCTCATCAACTTTTTAATCTTATAAAAAGTTGGCTCAAACTTGTTATCTGTAGGTAGCATTCCATTAATCAATCCCGCAATCCGATCAAATGCAACCCCGCTGATATTACAATCGGCCTTGATGTTTAGGAGTTGCGTCATTGCTGAAAACCTAGTGTATTTAGGATAATTCTCATACAAAGGTTCATCGGCAACTTTCAACATCTCGTAAAATTCTGCAACTTCTTTATTCGGCAATTCAATCTCTACCGCATGTTGTACTTCTGGTGGCAATTCTGAGACATCAACACCCATAGTATCTGGTGGCACTAACGTCTCAGTAACTAGTCGCTCGACATTATCATTCAAGAGGAATTGACCGCCAAGATTATCAAGTATCATAGTTTCTATATCGATTAGATAGACTGGATGAAGAAACACCAATAGAAGAAGATTCATCATGTGTTTGAACAACAGGATTGCTCGGCGTTCCTACTCCACGTGACTTCCCGTGACAAGTCCATACAAAATATCTTGGTGCAAATCCTCTGCTATATAGATGTAGAGTGATAGTTTTCCAATCCAAAAATCGTGCATTCATGCAATTGCGGCACAAGCCTCGGATTTTATCACCGCTAACGAATTTTTGATTCGAATAGGCAAAACTTATGAAGTAAGTTACGCCTAATTGAAACCCATTTGTTAAAGCTTCACGATCAAAACGTCCGTACATCCAACTTCGATCGATCACCCAACATGATTATGTCAATCAATGACAAAATTTTCAATTAATGTCTTTAAGTGAGATGGTCATATTCCATTCGGGATTCATGTTATTCATATTGCACTAAGTATTTCTTTTAGTTGTTAACTTCATTTTAAATTTCGGCAGCATCTCCCTACAGTTCTCCGAATACGCATATAATCTGGGCGCGTATCGAAGAACAATGGAGATATAGTAGCTAAAATTTATGAATGAGTTAACGGTTAAAGAAATAACTAAGTGCAATACAAATAACTATGTTCGTAAATTATCCAATTAGAGGTTGTACGTCATATAAAAGATCATCTACTTCGTTTACACGAACATACAACCCCTGAACGGATCTAAGGTTTTAATAAATCATATTTGAATCGTTGATGCGTACGTGAAACGTATCAACTCGTCGGATGGATGATTATTTTCCAAATTTGTGGATGTTGTCGCGAGTCCACAGTGGTGCGAGTACACAGCGAATGTCAATGCGAGTCCTTAGGTTTCAGCCCCAATGCCGATGACAGCGTCCACAATGATTTAATTTTATCGACTCGAGTATTAATTGGACTAACTAGTAACACTAAATAATACTAACATTAATATTTAAACCCTAACTAACATATTAACATTAACAAGAAATAAAATAAATTAATCCTAATTAATTAAATAACATGAATAACAAAAAATTAATTAATTAATCAAAATTAATAGTAATAATTATTTAAATAAATATTAGGGTTAACAACCCTAATCATGCTGGATTCCGATGTATGTGCAGCAACACATACACTGACGGGATATTTCGTCGATCGCCAAAGGCCGGAGGCCGAAACCCTAAGTTTTTAGCCCAACCACATCCGACAACAGGCGGTGGCATGCAGTGAATGCTTCAAAGGAAGAGAGGGTGGAGGGCATACCTAGAGGCGATCGGCGGTGAGGAGGCATGGAGGAGAACAGGCGGCGACCGGTGGCAGTGACAGGTGTCGGAGAACAGCAGTAGGTGACAGCAGTCGGCGCGGAGAAGAAGAAAGCAGTAGAAGAAAGGGGGCGGGCGCGAACATAGAAATAAAATCATCTATCACCAACGACTGACTTATCTGTTGGTGAGTCGTTGCAGATAAATAATATCATAACCAACGTCCGATGCGGCCCTCGCTAAGCCGTTGGTGATAAGTATTTTATTTTTGCGCCGCGAGTGCGCCATCGACTCACGAGCGAGTGATACAGAAGCCGTACGTAAGTCGTTGCTGATGTATTAATAATATCACCAACGATCGACGTGACGCTCGCTAAGCCATTGCTGATAAGTTATTTCATTTGCGCGTCGTGTGCACGCCATCAACTTATAAGCAACGGCTGTAGTGGCCGTAAGGAAGACGTTGCAGATGTAGTACCATCTGAAAGCCGTGGATCATTCTAACGGCTTGGCGGCCGTGGGTGATGGCCATCGGTGATTCTAACATTTCTAGTTATGTAATTGAAAAGCGTCCGGCTTTCTCAAGTTGGAATGTTGATTCTTATTAATTCTATTTTTTGCTAGTCTCCCATTGCGTACTTTAACTATTACATGTACTCTTAATTGTATTGGTAGGATAATTAAGAGGAAGTTTCTTTGGAATATTGTTATGAGATCTAAAATCATGCATGGACTCGCTATTCGGGATATTTTTCATGTTAAACATGCTTTATGTGCTCCAAAGTTGTTCTATTACCTCAGTTAAAAACCTAGTCTAAATATGGATACATGCATGATTCCATGATCGACAACTCAAATCCTGGACTAATATTAGCTAAACTTGGTGCAAGATTATTGAGGCCAATGTTCTTTTAAAAATAAATCGCATAAAAAGCTTATTGGTTATAATGTGATTTATGACCCCTTGGATATGGGCAGCTAGAATAAGATAATTACTAATGAAGTATTCAACTCCAAAAATGAATTAATAAGAAAAGAAATCTTCATGAACAATATTGTTATATAGGAAAGAAAAATCCAAAACCGAAAACAATAGAATTTATTAGCAACCACTGAACGGAACCAGTGGACTTCAAATTCTACACGATATAAATACTGCGTGCCATATATTAATCCCAAATTAAATTAATTAACAAGCTAGTAGACATGTACTCATTACAGATTATATTAATTCACATACATTTAGATGTCGGAAAATAATGAATGCACGTAGAAATGATCCAAACGAGAATGACAACCCCCAAAATTGGCCACATGCAGTTGAGGACTTTATCGACAAGCTCCAACCCCATATATATACTTATATAGGCAGGAGCAGGACATGCATACTGTGTTCAAATGTCTCTGTTTGATATATCACTGCAACCTTAATTGCCATGACAGAGCTTACATTAATTGTATGGTACCTCTTGATCTGATGCACACCGTCATCTCATCACGTAGGTTTTTTTTTAAAAGGCAACATTCAATTATTATCATCAATTATACTAATCACAGTTAGCATCATCACGTAGGGTTTAATTGAACATATATTTACTTGGTCCAGTACTTGCCAATTGTACTTTACATTTGCACCATTTTGGCTATCTTTGGTTATTTTTTTAAAAGAAAAATTAAAACATAATAATCTAGAATTACAATTACTAAACTAAAGTATGGGTATTTTATGATGCTTTTGAATTTTTAAACCTTATTCAGAATGTTTTTAGACATTTTTCAACAGCCCGATGTGATTTATTAATTTATCTGCACAAATTTTAACTTTCATTAGTTCATAACAAAGATTTTCAAGCAAGAGATCATTCGAAGCTTACCTTAATTTCCAGTATGTGTCACCCTTTGTTAATTAACTTACAAGAAAATTTTGTATTTGCATTACATTTTATTATTTCTTTTAATATTTTATTCACTCTAAAAAATTAACTTAGTGATTACTCTTGTTCTTTGACTACGCGACCATATGATATGCATAATTAGACCATTATAGAGAGATGTCAAAATTTTGGATCAAGTTGAATATTAAAAAGAAAGTGAATAACAATATTTCTAGATGAAATAGGACTACTCCACCTACAAAGACATTCAAGGGGCGTTTGGTTGTCAACAAGTGCAAATGCTGCAACTTTAGTTGCAGCATTTAGATAACAAATTTATTTGGTTGACTATAAAAATATTTTGCAGCATTTACTAGTTGCAATTTGTATTTCTAATATCATTTGCTGACCGCAAATGAAATTGCAGCTCAAAAAACTCGCAATATAAGATTGCGGGCTGCAAATGCAATAATTTAAATATTGAAAAATAATTAATTTTGGCGACTTAGAGTCGTCGGATGGAGACGCGATAAATATCAAAGTTGTAGATTTTCGCGCGCTGAATGCGATGGTAGTGTCAAATTTTAGATCTGATGTCGTTTGATAGATATTTTATATATTTTCAATATTATACAAAATTTAAAAATTATTCATTTATCATACTATGTATGGCAAATCGCATCGACCCTAAGTTTTCGGCCAAGTCCTAAAAAAATTCGTGTTTGGCCCAACTCGAAAAAATTCATGCTCGGCCCGACCCAAAAAGATTCGTGCCCGGCCCAGCCAGAAAAAATTCGTGCATAGCTCGGCCCGAAAAAATTAATGCACAGCTGAGCACGGCTCGGCCCGACACAAAAACATTCGTGTTCGGCCCGACCCGAAAAATTCGTGCCCGACTCGGCCCGACAAACTTCGTGCCTAGCCCGGGCCGAAAAAAATCATGTCCGGCCCGGCTCGAAAAAATTGGTGCTCGGTCCGGCCCGAAAAAATGCATGCCCGGCCCAACACGAAAAAATTTGTGCTCGGCCCGGCCCAAAAGAATTTGTGCACAACCCAGCCCGTCCCGACCCGGCTGTGCCCGACTCGAAAAAATTCGTTCCAAACCCGACCCGAAAAAATTCGTGCCTGGCCCAGCCAGGCTCGAAAAAATTTGTGCATGTCCCGGCCCGAAAAAATTCGTGCCCGGCCCAATCGAAAAAATTAGTGCACGTCCCGGCCCGTCCCGGCCCGTCTCGGCCCAGTCTGGCCCAAAACAGTTTGGGCCTGGCCTGAGCCGAAAAAATTCATGTCCGGCCCGGCCCGAAATAAGTTCATGCTTGGCGCGGCCCGAAAAAATTTGTGCCCGTCCCGGCCCAACCCGAAAAAATTTGTGATTGGCCCTGCCCGGCTCAACCTGACCCGAAAAAATTCGTGCCCGGCACAGCTTGGAAAAATTTGTGCACGACCCGCTCGAAAAAATTTGTGCCTGACCCGGCCCAAAAAAATTCGTGCCCAACCCAGCCCGAAAAAATTCGTGCACGGCCCGGGCCAACTCGACTTGACCCGAAATTATTCATACCCGACCCGGCCCGAAAAAATTCGTGCACAGTCGGCACATCCCGGCCCGGCTCGGCCCGACCCAAAAAATTTCATGCCCAATCCAACCCAAAAAAATCATAATATGCAAGTTGCAAGTATAATTACAATTTTCATTTGCAACCAATCAAATACTTGCAAATAGAAGTTACAATTCTACGTGTGGGTAATCAAATCGTAGGCTGCAAAATTTATTTACGAATATTTATTTTTACATATAAATAAATTTTACAGTATTTGCATCCGCTCCCTCAATGTAATAAATTGATAACAATGTCGAGTAATCCAAGTTGGATGTATTGATTTGATTGCGAAACTTTAACAAATGACATTCGAATAGGTGTCACTTATTTCTTGGGGATGGAAGTGTTCGAGCTATGATTGTTTTAACTTGATATTCATTTATTTATTTTAATGTCTTGCATAATATATAGATTAATTCATATAATTATATTATTTTAACTTAAAATGAAGAAATGTGTTTGTGTGCATCTTTCCATTAAGGTGACCATACAAATAATTGTACCTTTGGAGAAGCAATCAAGACAAAAAAAAGTTTCTCATTCGGTGTCAACTCCATTAATATTGAATAAGTATAAGAGCAACCAGTTTGATAACCATAGGTTTAGTTAGATTTAGAAAAGATTAATTTTTCATTGTGGATTCCACGTAGAATTGCGCTCTCAAAATAATATTTTGATTGACCCAAAAACTAACCCATATATAAATCTGTAATAATATTGGCACATTTTCGTTTTTATTAAAAAAGAATTATCTCTTGGACTAATGCATGCTCTAAGCACACAAATAATATTTTGATAAGATTACTAAAATTCACGTAAATATATTTGATATAACAAATATATTATCAAATAATGAGATCTACTTTACGAAAATATCCTTTTCACAAATATATTATTATATTATAATATTATTTTATTTTATATTATATTATATTATATTATTATAATAATTCAAGAAGGATTTGTAAAAAAACTAGGATTTAAGGAGGATAATTTTATCCTAAAAAATAATTTAAGATTTTCACTTCAAAGGCAATCCATATAGATATCTCCCCCTTAAACAATCTGGATTATCACTTTAATGATAATTTAGATTACAAAGGTAATCCACGTTACCTGCACAAGTGAGATCGATACCAAATAAAATAATGTGTGAGGTCCAAATAATTTAAAAACAAAATTATCAATAATCTGAATAAATTATCTTGTACCAAAGTCTCATAGGTTCTTTAAAGCTAGCGGGGGTATCAAATAAGGGACTCTTATCCCCTTATTTACATGGGGTGGTTCCACAACTTTTCTCTATTCTTATCATTAAAGATATCTTAACTACTTGTTGCAAAAAGATTAGATCATGTAATAAGTAAGCTCTGATGATTATATTGAGCATTACTTTGTAGATATGAATAATTTTTTATTTCAAGGTATATTAGATTAAATTTGGACGTCGGTGAACCTCACAACACGGTTCGGTCCAAACAAATTAACATTCATATACGTGCGTCCACGACTGCAGATGAGGTTACGCCGCACCTTATTAATTAATGCCACAATAATAACACCAAAAAGAAGCTTACAATAATAAATGGTACTTGATATCTTTTTTCCCCTTTACTTTATTTTTATATTTGTACTTACAGAGACAGGATAAGAATGAGGGCAGGTTGAAATTTTATTCTAAACAGATTAGAATTGACTTCACTAGAACAATTCTCGATAAATCCATAAATAAAAATCGGATGATTCTAAAACATTAGTTCAGATCTAAGAATCGATGAATTTTGATTCCAAAACCTAAAATCACTTATAAATCGAAACAACTTAGAATGATTCAAAATCATAACTGGAAATGAAACTGATGTAAATGATATTTAGGACTACATCTAATTTAATATATCAAATTTAATTATGTCAAAGAAAATCAAATTGATTTCTTAAATTGTCATTTTTCTTTAATAAAGAAAATAAACTAAAGTATTTTATTTTTGTTTGTTGAAAAAGACATGTTTTTATGATTTCAGTATGCTAAAATGGTTATAGATATTACAAAGTGATCTTTTGAATAAATAGAATAAACCTAACTTGCTCATTATTTCATTCTCGCTTAATTCTTCTCTCTCTCATATTCACCCCTTGGTCTTTTATTAAAAGATTATAACCACTCCAATTCCTTTATTTTTTATTTTTTGAAAAAAAAATAATTTGTATTATCGGGTAATACAAGACTCAAGGCATGATATGTTTAATCAGAAGTGCGTCTTCGATAGCTAATTCGATGTATGACATTCTCGTGTTCTCAAAGCATCTTGTATTATGTTCATGTCAAATCTTTCATTTTGAAATCATGATAAGTTGACATTTGCGAAATTTCTCGCACTTGCTATCACCCGTTTGGGCCTCCCATGGGATAAAATTGGTGGGAAAGCTTGGTGTCTAACATGGCTCCAAGAACTTGATCCATTCATTTGTTGTATAAGCATAGTGCTGAAAGAGATGAGAGCGAGATTCGTTCTTATTCCCACAAAACACATGGATGATCAATTTGCAGTCCTCATGCGCACAGTCTATCCTTAGTTTATAGCCTTTGCCAAACCACTAGCCAATTCATGGCCAAAATTCCTTCGGGGCCGATCTTGTTCTAGATATATTTGGTCGTCGGATCATCGATACCGTGGAAGTTGAGTAGATGATGAAGCGAATTGGTACTAAACTTCCCATTAGAGGTATACTTCCAAATAATCTTGTTCTCATCTGTACGGTGGAGATAAGGTTCCAAGTCGGTGATGAGCTGAGTGATTGTTTTTGATGGAACATAATTTTTTAATCGGATAGGCCAACCTTTGATTTCGCTGTGAGGATCGATTTCTTTGGCTTCTTCCATGGTAGTGTGTGGGTTACAAGCCAAAAAAGAATAAGTGTGGGTGTTTGTCCTTAAGTTTTCTCTCGTTGAGCCAAGGATCGATCAATAGCCTAATTGAAGTTCCCAAGCCCACTTGATATGTTATAGATCTACCGACAATATCAAAACATTTCCATATATTCTTCCAAGTCGATGAAAGGGACATTCGTCCTCTTGCCCCTAGATGGGGAACTCCGAGTCTCAATGCATATAAGATATCTATCCATCTCATTCCTCTTTTGTTTAGGAGTTTTCAAATTCAATTGCATGGCCTATCTTGATTGTGGCAGGAAATATTAAGAATATTAAGACCACCCTCTAGTAAGGGTATCTCCGATGCATTTGCCTTTTATTGAATTTGATATGTTCTCGTTCCAAAAAAAGTATTTTCCTTCACTTATCAATCTCTCGTATGACCATGATGGAGCAACAAAAATGGAAAGAGGGTAGGAAGGCTGGCTTGCGAGCATGTTGTTGACAAGAGTGAGATGACCCACTCGAGATAGCAACCTGTCTTGCCAAGATACTAGGAGCTTGTCCATTTTCATAATAAATCTAGTTCAATCCTCCTTTAGCAAGTTATTACTTTGTCTCGTAGGGAGGCCAAGTAATCAATTGAGAAGTTACTTCCTGTGCAGCCTAACACATTACCCATAATACTTGCGGTGTGGTTGTCCGTCCAGAAGGTGCCGCACTTTTGTTTTTGTGGTGATCTTTAGACATGAGGTTTATTTTGATTCCAAATCATTCCATGTATCAAACTATTCTAAAAATTGTAATATAAAGCTGCACCCACAACCATTTTTTGAGGTTAACCCACACAAAGTACAGAGGGGTCACACGAACTTAACTGTAGTTAAGATAAATAGCCAAAGGCCCTATTATTTATAATTTTGAAGAATGAAATCTAGCAGGCTGGCAGAACTTGAAAGTGTTAGTTGAGCGTGGTAAATACCTACTAATAGTAAGGATTGTCAAATATCTTCATTTTGAACCCTGTACACTGTAAACACACAGCATTTGTACGATCCATATATTACAGGTGACTAGAATAAGACAACGACAATGCCGTTGAAACTGAGGCACTTCCAACGAGTCATTTTGATAAACTTAACATTGATACAATTCAAATGCATGGCATGAATTCTTTCTTTATCGTCATCATCATCATATCATCCTCATCGCCTACTCAAATACTGCCTGAGGCACCAACTGTGCGCATCGGCAGGCTAGGCTGGTGGTCACCCACCAGAACATCTTTAAACCGGCCAAGTGGTTCCAGCATCCTACTCATCCTCTGTCAAAAGTAAATAAGGGTGGTTAGGTTATGAAACAACAAAGAAAGCAAGGTTTGAAGTATTCATGTAGGTGCTTGTATCGGTCATTGGTTTGATTTGTACAGTACCAGGATATTAAGGGTATACCAAGCAATTCCACTTGGTAACTATATATATATAAGAAAATTGTTTGTCACTCAATTCAGACAGTAGAATTTGGTATTAACTTTTTATCTAAAATGATTCAACTCGACATACATAACTATGCTTTAAACCCTGAAACAAACTATACCATGTCTGAAAAACTAACATAAGCTAGAAGTGGCATAATAAAGATCACAGGCACAAATAAATCGTTCAAAATACTAGTATTATACCCATAACACTATATTTTGCAAAACTGAGTGAAACAAGCGCTTTGTTGCATGGTTTTTAAATTAAAAGCCACCAAGCTGTAATGGAAATTTTGTTTTCCATACACAATTGTTCACATGATTCATTCGTTGACCATAAATACCACATACGGTACAACTAGAACTGTTTATGCGACAGATCTAGCATGTAAATGGAATTTTCCTATAGGCCCAGTGCCAAGGAACCTTGTCTTTCATATCTTCGATGTGGCAGTTTTCTAATGTGGAAATATCAGAGATATTTATCAAATTTAGAGTCAAATACTCCTGAATAAAGACCTCTATGTATAATGTCAACAAGCTACAAAATTTCAACTATTTGGGATTGGTTATATTAATTTTCCAGCCATTGGACTTGTGTAAGACCAAATCTTTAGTTATAACATGGGAAATTAAAAGATATTCATATAGCACCTGACATATATATGTAATCAGAGTGATTTTTTGGATAATTGTGACCTAAAGGAAAACCGAGGCAATATTTTTACAAAATCAGTTGATTTATCAGGTTTCTGATGCATACATCAGGACTACCACTGTCTTAACACTGCAGTACCATCATAAATTGAAAAAAAAAATACAATAAATGCTGTTGGTAAGAATAACAAGTAGTTCGCTAAATCAAACAAATAATCAATAATGTGCCCAGAGATCCATTTCAGATAAAAAGGAGGCAGTTGAACCTTGGTCCTACATTTCATGCTGGAAGTGCGTGCAGATCATGTGCAGTGGAATGCCAAATCCAATGATCTAAGAAAAGTAAGCTCGCCGAAAAAAAATGGGACAAATCACCAAAGCAGTAACTAACAGAGAAGGCTTCAATTTAAGCAGCTGAAACCAACTTATCAAGGATAAATATTTTACCCGTGAGAATGTGTTGATAATCAGCCAAATAAAAGATATAATTTCTTTTATAATATATCCAAATTGCCCTCAATCCATAATTATAATTATATTGGCAAATAGGGACTTTGATCAAAATTACTAACTACTTATATATGCATTTTATTAAATAGAAAATTTTAGATTTGACATGCTTAAGAAATTAGTAGACCTAACAATGAGAAGTTAATCGTAGTTATATTCACAGTTAGGGACTTTGGTGAAAGCCCCTAACTGCCAATATAATTGTAACTAAAATCATGTTTTCGATTTTTAGGTTTGTTAAGGTCAAAAATATGTGAAATTTAAAGTTTTCTATCGAGTAAATATATAAATAAGCGATTAGAAACTTTTCACCAAAGTCCCTAACTGCTAATATAAATGTGATTAACATCACATTTTTGGTTGTTAGATATATTAATTTCATAAGCATGTCAAATTTTAAATTTTCTCTGCAATAAACTGTATATATAAGCTGTTAGGGACTTTGATCGAAGTCCCTAACTGCCCCTAACTACTAATATAATTATACTTAAGTAAATGAATAGAATTGGAGGACAATTTGAGTATATTATAAAAAAATTATGGTTTTGACAAATACCGTGAAGTATTTATGATTTTACCAATAAACCAGAAAGTTTTATGATTTTCCCAAATTTCTCATTAATATATGTTTGTAGAACAAAATACTTCTGGATTACTTCTTAGGAAGAAGCAAGCCACCTTGTGATTAAAAATTGGCATCACAAAATACTAATAATTTTTGACAGATTACTTGAAACTCGAGCATTATTTCAAGGCAGACCTTTACAGTAGTATCCTTGAAGACCTTAAGTTCGATGAGAAAAATTAATTTGATCATAACGGATCACCAATTATTGATTGAAAGAAAAAACAATGATAAAACCTTCATAAAACAACTAAAATAGCATATTCAGAACTGCTGCTCACCAAGATATGTTATTTCTACTTGCGTTAATATCACCTACAAGATAGAAAGTAGAAACATATTATTTGTTAAATAAATAATTTTGTCTGTTCTATCAATAGGTCCCGCTCAAGTCTTCATATGATTAACAGAAGGACAATACAAGTTTTGAGATGTTATCCTGACACCAAACTCCTCTAACTATTAACTAGCTTCCTTCCCTTGCATATATCTTCTACAACATAAACAATAAAAGCAACAAATCTGGTCTTTTCTCATTATCAGGGTTCATGACGTAATACATTTCATAACCAGTACATGGAGTTTCAACAAGAGGCCCAACAATGATATGCATCTTCTCTGATAAATACAAAATTAGATGTAAACTATGAAACTCTTGGGCAAAGGACAAAAGCAAACAGAATATTTGGATAATTATAAATTTATTTGATGGTAATTTGAGGATCTCATGACTTTGTTAAGAGCAAATGTTAGATATTCCAACACAGAAATGCACTATGCCATAAAGTAAACAAGATTACCACATTAAAAGAGAAATCACACAAGTATAGAACACGGGCAAGATGAACTTATGTCACCTTTTTGTAATATACAAAGCGATGCAGTCAAGAAATTTAAGTAAGTTCCACCATAAAAGTAGATCAGATGTATTAAATTATTCATGAGATTTAGTACCTTTGGAAAAATTGAATTCTACTCATCAAGAAATGTGTCATGAGTAGTAATCAAATATTGAAAGATAGACATGATGAAGTGCCAATCAAGATTGAGCAAGCAAGTCATCCTACTAGGATCTATTATTCCTTTCTCTTACAAGATAAAAGAGGAATAGATTGACAGATTAGACTGAGGTCATTCATAAAACAAGATGAAATATTCAAACATTTACAACAATAAATGATGGCTAACATAGAAATCACATTCTATTAGTGGTAATGATTTGTGGAGAAGCCTGTGGCACAAGTAAAAGCTTGATTGAGATCTACATAAATACTAAATGAGTGAGACATGAAAAGAAACATAAAAAAATTGAATGGACATCATCAATGTAATAGAATCCTCTAATGTGACTAAGGAGCCTAACTTTAGAGTGTACAATTTAATATGCTGATCTTTAACATTTTGGGCAGGTCTAAGTGATTTTTGAAATGTGGGTTCAGTGATTATGATTTATGACATGTGAAGCTTCACATTGAAACATGCCTGGATGGTATTCCATTTTCTTAGTTACCATTGAAACATGCCTAGCAAGAAGAAAGTAACACAAATCATTCAATTCTTCAGCAGTTAAAGAAAAACATTTAACAAATAACTCATACTACAAGCTCAATAGTTGGGTGTTCATGGGTCAAACCCAACCTGATTTGAATTAATCAGGTTGCGTCGGGTCGGGTCGAGTTCAATTTATTCAAACCCGATTATAATCAGGTCGGGCCTCGGGTTTCAAGTTTTGGAACCCGATTACCCGAGACCCGGCACGATTACCAAATAAATTACATTTATTATTATTATTATTTTAAAAATATATTAAAAAATTAAATAAATCAGCTCAAGAAGAGGCGGGCACTTGGGTAACTGCTTCTTGGGAAGACATGTCTTTCCAAGAAGAGATGTGTTGAGAAGACTGTGTTTTCTTCGGAAGACGCGTCTTCCCACATCATGTGAGGCGTTTTTTAAAAAAAAATACTTTTATATTTTATTTTAACAGGTAACCCGATTATTCGACCCGATCCGATTTCGAGCAAGTCGGGTCAGATCGGATCGGGTTTAAAAAATTTTACTTCCAAACCCGGCCCGACCCAACCCGGTTGCTTGTTGGTCGGGTTGGGCCGACTTTTTCTCCAAACCCAACTTGACCCATGAACAGCCCTACTCAATGGTCAACTTTAAACAACTAAGAGAAAAGGACCATATTCAGCGAGATAGTCATCTAGAGCAGAAATCAATGTAATTTCAAATTTAAAAAATACAAAGATCCCATCAAATTTAAGGAAAGAACATGCCAAATCTGAAAAAGTTTTGCATATGCAGTAAAAGAATCTCATTTCAAAAACAACTGCCTCATCAAAAAGTAATTTACTGTCAGAAATAAAAATAAGTTATCAAATAACAAATCCAAAAAGAGAAATATGACAGCATAACTGCGAAGTCAAAAGTTTTTCCAACATTTGTTTACAAACTTTGATAAAAAAAAACTCACAATGGAAGCAATCATACCTCATCACTGATGCTAAAGCTCCATTTCATTTGATGAAGCTGCCACTTGTCTTGCTTTGATCGCCGTCCTAGAATTACAAGTCCCACAACTGCAGCAGCCACAACAATAGACCAAAATTTATTGGAGTCCTTTGTATGGTGATACAAAGATGCCACATGCCTCTTCCAATACGTTTGACAAGGAACGTCAGAACCATTAACTTCATCTTCATTTGTTTTTGTATGATCTCGATGAGAACCCATACTCGTATCTGCAGGTTCTTCTATTTCAGACTCATTACCTCTTTTATGTACATTAGGGTACAAAGAAACAGTCTCAGAATTTACAAACATACCCAGCCCCTCTCCAACCACACTTGGTTGTTGGAATCCCTTTCCCTCATCAAATCCTATATCACAAGAATAGTTTCTACTCCCTTTATCAAAAAACTCAATGGTGTGAAGACCATCATCACATTCACTCTGCAATTTTCCTTCATCAGAGCTGTTAACTACATTAACTTCATCAGCGACTGAAAGGGATAGATTGTGCCCCTTGGCTTCACTACAGATTTCATTTATGTCCTGTTCTATTGGGAGATTCTCATGCTCACTTGGTGGAAATTCAAAATGACCAGAGATGAATAGTGCAGCAGAAGACTCACAATCAGTTATGTTCTCATTATTTTCATTGGTACGGATAGGCTTGTCTACTTCAGGTGCAGCAGCATAGGCAGATGCAGTTAGGGACACAACCTCCCAGTCTATTCCTCGAGAAATTGTTTCTTCTTCCCCTTTGTCATTGTCCGTCATTTCAAACCTAATAAAGAATTAAATTTTGAGGTTAACTTATTCTAGTGAAAGAATATGGCACAATCACCAGCTGAACTTAAAGCAAATTAGAATGATGATGAGAAGAAGAGGGATGTGCACTTCTAGTAAAGTACAAATCAAATAGATAGTGGTTGCTAACTTTAAAAGTTTTAGTTATCAAGTCCTCTACTAAATGTAATGATTATGAACCATGAACCCTTATGAAGATGGATAAAGAAATTAATTGTAAATTGAAAAAGAAAATTAGGAAAGACAAAAAAAGACTTGCATCCAGTACAAAGATGCAACATCATTCTTACCTATGATTGAAATATTGATAATCTGATAAACAATTAAAAAGCACCAATGCTGGCCAAAAACCCAAAAATTAAGAAAATAGGAAAAATATTAGCAGAACACCAAATTGTATGGAATTAACAAAAGAAGCTAGCAATTATCATTAGTGAAATTATTGGAATACCAGAAGAAACATAAGAATTAACCCCTTACCTACTCCAGTAAATAAGTTTCAGTCATATGGAAGTAGAAAATTTTCTTACTCAACTCAATAACTAAATAAAATATTTAAAAAATAAAATGAAGAAGCACTATTTTCATGTATTAACATAAAAGGCCAAAATAAACAATAACATTATATCTTACTCTCGTCTATGATAACTGACATAACTAACAACACTGGCAGTAATGAACTCACTACATAAAAAAATACAAATTTTTACATCAAAATAATTGCTTGGACAAGAAACAAGTAAAAGGAACAAAAAACTCCAATAGTAACTGCTACACATTTTTTAGTTTAATATCCAATTCACTTTACCTTTACATTACTAATCAATCAAAACTGTCATAATCTATCAAACAAGCACCTAGATTTTGCTTGTTGGGCATGAATTCACACATATTCATATGACTATTGACTACACATATGTTCATGCATGATCTAGAAATATAGGCGTCTAAAATTATGTGTCATTGGGTATGATATATTCTTATAAATTGTTTCATATACATGCATATACCAGTTTCTTAATTAAAGCTCAAATAACTTCTCCTATAATATACTTCACTCAAATTTAAATCATTGATAATGTGAAATATTGCATATGCTGAACTACTAATTATCCATTACCAAGAATGAAACCATCATCCTATTTGTTCACCAACTCAAAATACGATAACAATCTTTCTCAGGTTTCTTAAATGGATTGTGAGATTGTTCCAACACTCAATGTCGCCTACGCTATCTTATACTAATCAATTAAAACCATTTTCACGCTCATGGCGAGTGTATAAAAAGACTTAATCTGTAAGAACAAATTCTCCTTGTCCAACCTCATCTCATGGTTAATGAAACGCATAATGCCCCACTACAATGATAATTCCTACTTTCTTCCCTGCAATTTAATACAAGTTGCATCTAGGAAAAATTGACTACAAACTCCATCCTACAAAACGACGACCGATCAATCGAAGTCCCAGAAAATGATGCAACTAATTCACAATCCAATCATTTGATTGCAAGTAAAAGAACAAAGGAGACTGTAAATAATCTTGATCGTGCTGGTCAACCAGAACAAAATACCTCAAATTTGACAGATACTCGTACTGCAAAGATGGCAAGATAAAACGCGAAGAGGAAAGAAGAAAAAAATTGTCAAGGAAACCTAAAAAGATGATATTTTTACCTGAAAGTAGAGACGTTTGGCTCTAGGAAAGAGGGGATCGCGGACGCAATGAGAGAAAAGAGGGGAAGAGATTGAAGAGAGAAGAATCCCAAGAAACCGCGAGGCGAAGCAAGCTTTAAAAATACCAATAATAGTAAAAGTAAAGATTTGTACAAACAATTGCGAGATCGGAACTGAATCAGCCCGTAGCCTCCCTATGAAAACCGGCTGCAACCGGTCAGTCTGCTAATGGCTGCTTTCAATATCACCCGAACGAGTACCCGGAACATAATACTGGACGTGATATGGTGTGGGAAAATATCAACGGCTTTGATCATTTGGGTGTCAACGTGGGGGACAAATAGAAGTGTAAGAGAACAAATTAACTAGGAAATATCTCAGGGAGATAAGCTCAAAGGTTGCGTGACGAGAAAATCTTGTCTTCAATTCTTTTGAATAATTATTGTGTATTAAGAAAGGATCATTTGGGTGATGAATAATTGATGGATGCCTTTCACAAGAAGGAACAAAATGCAAACTAATATTTATTTGTCCTGATCCAGTCTCTACTTCAAAATTATACATTCAGCCTTTTTATTTTCATGGAACACTCTGTTTTGTGAAAAATAATATTTATAAAGATAAAATTTATCATATGGTATTCATGATTTATCTAACTTTATATTTGTTAGGTTTATATTTAGATTTAATGCGATATGATTTAGAGTTAAAACAACCAGAACTTAGATGAACAAAATTTTATATGTTTCAATTTCATAACACATATATAATGCACGGAATTATATCAGTTTTTTATTTTACTATAAAATTCACTGTAACTTTAAAAAATACATTTAGTTAGATATTAGTATCTAATTGGTTTATAAATTAAGTATAGTTTAGAAACCAATTGGCATTGATTTTCATATACATCAAACCTCCCGGGAGCACAAAAGTAGCATTGCTTCGTGCAGGGAATCGCCCTTTCTTTAATTATGCTACAAACCCTATTTATGTTGCTACAAGGAAGCACACCACTTTCCCTCTTGATGACTCTGATAGAGAGAATATTAATTCTAGTTTGTTCCAAATGAGATATTATATCTTCGGATACACAAAGCAGAATTGCTTAATTTTATTAGGAGAGAAATATAATTTTCAACTAGCTCTTTAGACTATCTAATCAAATGTTGAATCAAAGGATAACTTGATCTCAAAGAAATAAGAGAATCAAATATATCTCAGAAGAAAACCCAAAGAAGCACTATGCCTTGTTCAATATGATAATGAAAGAAACATGTCTGGGAGAAATGTTTTATACATTCAGCAAAATTTTGTCAAAGATATTGTATTCTTATAGTATTTTTTAAATGTAAACATCTAGCTATGACATAAGCCCCTTTGACATCTCTCACTGCAAATAATGATTGGCTTGAAAGAAAAATTTTATTAAAAAAATCATTCTTACAGTAATTACAGTTCATACCTCATTGGAAAGCATCAAAACTGGTCCCTTAACTTATAGCCACCAGTAGAAGCTGTAAGGAGAAGTAAGTTGATTTCTGGCTTGGTCAGTAGTCAGTACTAGCACAGATGAACTGGGAAAAGTCAGTTTAATGAGCCGCATAAATCATCATCCATGATTGTATCATAAATGTAATATCCATTCTCCATGAACCAAATAACCACATCCAACATAATATACATTTCTTGAGAACGTAAATGTGATTTATCATGAGAAACAAAGGAGTGAATCATGCCACCAATCTCAATCCAGCTACAACCTGGTACCTTGATGCCGCATGTATGCTTCATCCTTCTTCTTATGCTTGACACATCCTCCCAATAACCTTCACTTACATAGATGTTAGATAAGAGAACATAATTTACTAATTCATTTGGCTCCAAATTGAAAAGCTTATCTGCAGCCCATTCTGCCAACCTAGCATTACGATGAATTTTACAAGCACCAATGAAGGATCCAAGAACATTTGCATCAGGTTCAAATGGCATGCTAGCTAAAACACGACAAGCCTCACTAAGATAACCAGCTCTACCAAGTAGATCAACCAGACAAGCATAATGCTCTGAGCTTGGTTTTATTTGATAATCCTTTATCATAGAACTAAAATAGCACAATCCTGCATCCACAAGTCCAGCATGACTGCAAGCAGACAAAAGTCCTAAAAATGTGATTCCATCAGGGTTAACACCTTCATGCAACATCATATCAAAGATATTAATTGCTTCTGCTGCCAATCCATGGTAAGCATAAGAATATATCATTGAAGACAAGGTCACTAAGTCAGGTGTAGATATCAAAGAAAATGCTCTGGTGGCATCATGGACACTGCCACACTTTGCATATGCCATAATAAGAGCATTCCCAATTGACACAAAAGATTGAAACCCATATTTTACTACATAACCGTGGACTTGCATAGTCTCATTGGCAGCAGCCAAATTGGCACAAGAGCTAAGGATACTAGCAATTGTTAGTTCATCAGGTCTCAACCCTCCTTGGAGCATATTACCAAAAATCTTCAAAGCCTCTTTGCCTTCACCGTGTTTTCCATAACCTACTATTATAGTATTCCAAGTAACAACGTTCCTAACAGCCATTAAATCGAATACCTGGCGTGCATCACCAATGGCACCGCATTTCACATACATATCCACCAGAGAACTACCGACAACTACATCAAAATCAAGAGGTAATTTTACAATCATACAATGCGCTTGCATCCCTAAACCGTAACAATTCAACGAACTGCAAGCGTTTAGCAAGCTACTGAAAGTAAAACCATCTCCCCTGAACCCTTCAGTTCTCAGCGACTTGAACGCACTAAAACCTTCTCTTCCATAACCATTCAACGAATAGCAGGACACCATCACATTCCATACCACCAAATCTTTCGAAGTGATATCGTCGAACGCTGAACGTGCTTCTTCAACAAAATGGAACTTTGAATACATGTCGACGAGGGCACTGCCAAGGAAAGCGTTGGAACCAAATCCATATTTTACATTTAGGCAATGCAGTTGCTTCCCTAGAAGGACGTCGTTCAATCTAGCGGCAAATTTAAGAAGGCGAACTGAAGTTCTGCTTTCAAGCTTCGGCAACTCTAATACTTGTCTATTTGTTCTCAAAGCATTACCAAAATGTTTTCGGACGGAAGTAATCGAATTGATACGAGACGAAAAAGCATCAGAGACACGGAATCGTAACACAAACCTGGCGCAAGAGACCATGATTTCCCTCAGACATATCGTCGAACAAATGACGAGCGGACACCCTATGCGTAAGTCTATTAAAACTACCTCCATATATATAGTAGAGCCACCCTTTTGAACGACGCCGCGTCAACACACATCGAGTATTTCACTACAAAATTTGTTTTAAATATTTTATGTATCTAAATATGTAATACACTTTACATCCTAATTACCTAAAAGGGCTAATTACACTGCAGGGCATTTGGTTGCCCGCGTATACAAATACTGTAACTTAATTATAATATTTAGATAATAAATTTGTTTGATTGACTGCAAAATTATTTTACAGCATTTACTAGTTGCAACTCGTATTTCTAATATCATTTGTGGGCCGCAAACGTAATTGCAGCCCAAAAAACCCGCAATACAAGATTTCGGACTGCAAATATAATAATTTAAGTATTGAAAAATAATTAATTTTGGCAACTTAGAATCATCAGATGAAGACGGAAAAAATATCAAAGTTGTAGATTTTCGCGCGCTGAACGCGATGGTAGTGTCAGATTTTAGATTTTATATTGTTTGATAGACTTTTTTATATTTTTTTAGTATTATACAAAAATTAAAAATTATTAATTTATCAAGCTAGGTCTGGCAAATCGTGTCGGGCCTAAGTTTTCGGCACGACCCGAAAAAATTCGTGCCAGGCTTGGCCTAGAAAAATTTGTGCCATGTCCGGTCCAAAAAAAATCGTGCTCGCCAGGTTCGAAAAATTCAGGCCCGGCACTACTCGAAAAAATTTGTGCCCGACCCAGCCCGAAAAAATTCGTGCACAGCTCAGCCCGACCTGACCCGAAAAAATTCATGCCTAGCCTGGCTCGAAAAAATTCGTGTACAACTCGGCCCGACCCGACCCGAAAAAATTCGTGCCCAACCCGGCCGAAAAAATTCGTTCCCGGCCCGGCCCAAAATAATTTGTGCTCGGCCTAGCCCTGCCCGAAAAAATTTGTGCACGACCCGACCAAACTCGACACGTCCTGGCCCGGCTTGGCCAGTCCAGTCCCCACTCTGCCCGACCCGAAAAAATTCGTGCACGGCCTAGCCCGGCCTGACCCGAAAAAATTCGTGCCCGGCTAGGCGCTGCCCGAAAAAAATTTGTGCCTGGCCTAGCCCTACCCGAAAAAATTCGTGCACAGCCCGACCTAGCCCGACCCAGCCCGACCCAGCCCGATTAGAAAATTTCGTGTTCGGGCCAGCCCAAAAAACTTTGTGCACGGCCCAACCCAGCCAAGTCCAGCTCGGCCCGACCCGAAAAAAATCATGCCCAACCCGGCCCGAAAAAATTCGTGCTCGACCCTGCTCGATAAATTTCGTGTAAGGCCCAGCCCGAAAAAATTCATGTCCGGCCTGGCCCAGCCTAGAAAAATTCATGTACGGTCCTGCCCAGCCTGACTAAAATAAATTCATTCCCGATCCGATCCGAAAAAATTCATGCCCTTTCCTGGCTCGAAAAAATTCGTGCATCACCCGGCCCGACCCGAGAAAATTCATGCCCGACCCGGCCCAAAAAAAGTCATGTCCGGCCCAGCCCGGCTCGTCCCGAACTGGAAAAATTCGTGTCCGACTCGGCCCGAAAAAATTCGTGCTTGGCCCGTCCCAAAACAATTCATGCACAGCCTGGCCCGACCCAAAAAAATTCATGCCCGACCCAATAAAATCATGCTCAGCTCGGCACAAAAAAAAATTGTGCCTGACCGACCCGAAAAAAATCGTGCTCGACCCGACTTGGCCCAAAATAATTCGTGCCCAACCCAGCCCGTTCCGAAAAAAATTCGTGCCCGATCCGTCCTAACCCAAAAAAATTCGTGCACGGCCCAACCTGTCTCGGCCCGAGCCGAAAAAATTTGTGCCCAGCCCGATCCGAAAAAATTCGTAAGATGCAAGTTGCAAGTGTAATTGTAACTTCCATTTGCGGCTAACCAAATGCTTGAAAATAGAAGTTGCAACTCTACTTGCGGGCAACCAAACGGTAGGCTACAAAATCTCTCTATGGCCATTTGCTTTTGCATGCAAATAAATTTTGCAGCATTTGCACTTGCGGGCAACCAAACACCCCTATATATCTCGAACTTTAGGTATTTTCCTAATTTTGTCCCGAACTTTCATTAGTATCAATAGTATACTCTTATTTTCAATTTGTACCAATTATATTCCCTCGTTAACTAACCGTGAGTTTTGTCGTTTAACTGATGATGTGTCACTGCATACGTGTACTAGTGAAGTCAACACATAAAAATAAAATAAAAATATATAAAGTGTCAAATCATCACTCCACGTCAGCAATTATCATGTCAGCACTTAACATATTGTTTGCTTATTATCCCTTTTGTCGGGTTATTATCCCCAAAGCTCCCAACTTTTCCCTACAAAACTTCAAAACACTACAAAAGACCCATGACGACTTGTCGGCTGGCCGGAACCGCGATCGACGTGTTTCTCACCTGCGTAGTTGCACCGGCATTACTCGCTCGCCTCTCTCATAGCCCGACATCAACATCTCTATCGCTTGCCATATATCTCTTGCGACTTCACGGGATGAACGCTGCCATCTCTAGAGCCCGTGTGGCATTGCAGATATTCTAGTATTGTCGGCAACATCAATATATGGTTAGTAACCCACTTCATTTGTTGGTTTGTTTTGGAACCCTAGATAGTGAAGATGAAATGTAGGTTAAAGGTGTTTTAATTGATTTAGGTTTCCTTTCTCTGCAAGTTTTTTCTACAATTGTTCAAATAAATTTTCTATTAGGTAACTATTTTATTTCTTGGCAAGTGAATTCTCATTGTTCGATTAGTAGAATGATGTTTTGAAGCCGATTTTAGGGTTTTCTATAAGACCATTAGTAACATACCAGTATTGAAGCCGGTTAGTAGACTCATATTTTGAAGTCTGAATGACTTATCTCTAACGGTGTAAATTATTTATCTATTTATTCAAGTGAAATTTTTCCCCCTTTGTGTTATTAATATATTCTCCATTTGGTACATTTGAAGTTTATGTGAAATGGTTCGATGATCAAATCGATGTCGAAATTCCATTCTACCTCTTCGACAAGATCCATCATCAGCTTTAAAGCCAGTAAATTATATGTTTAATTACTGATTATATTTATGCTATTGATGTTTAAAGCTCACATTATCATATTATTCTACATGTTAATATCAGTAGTAGCGAAGATGAAAATGATTTGCATGTTGGACACTTAGATCAAACATCACATATAATACTAGTAACATGCAATACACATGCCATGGAATTAGAGGAACCGGCAAATTATCACGAATTACCAAGAACATGAGCTAAGAATAGTTAATTATTCATCTGAAGATGAAGACTATTGTCCAATTGGTGATAGTGACGATGATATTTGTCTAGTGAATATGAGGAATTAAACGATGAAGAATATATGACTGTTAGAGCTTTGAAGAAGTTGAATGATGCAAGGCTTTTGAAAAGCATGGCGGTCCACCTAATCTTGAGAACTTGAATGATTTTGTATCGATCATAGTTGGATATAGATGTGATGACAACTTCACTGATGAGGTGCCCATTAGAGTCCACCCTATAGACTTGCATTAAGACTCTATAGACTCTCATGAAGATGCGGATGCACTTGACAATAATCAAGGTACTATACATGAGAATTTACCTAGTAGTAATGCACTTGATGATGTACCTCATGTTGATGTAAATGAAGACAGCAATGAATATGGAGAAAGTGAAGATGAAATCATTACACCCGAGACGGGTGAATGTAGTGCCAATGAAGAATGTGCATATGAGGAAAAGATTCGTAGTAAAATATATAATCCCAGATATGATGTGAAGGATGTAAAATTGGCATTTGGGATGAAATTTGGGTCCAATGTTCGGTTTAAAGAAGTTGTTCAATGTTATTGTATTGTGGATGACTATAACATTAGATGAAAGCCAAATGTGTTATGGGTTGCCTATGGAGAATATATGGCAGTTGGATAAAGAGAAATTTAACATTCATTGTTAAAAACTATAACAATGAATACAAATGTTCAAGAAACATGAGGAACAGACAAGCCACAACAAAATGGATAACAAACTATTACGTCAAGAAATTTCGAAGCAATCCTAATTGGAGTGTGAAAGAATGAAGATAGATTTGCTAACCAAATTTTACATCAGTATCTTTAGAATGAAAGCTTATAGATCAAAGTGGGAGGCTTTACGGAAACTGCAGGGCTCGGTTGAGGATCACTATGCAATACTTGGTCCGTATTTATCACAACTATGAATTATGAACCAGACGAGCATGTTTAGTATTGTTTGTAAATGAGCATTTACATGTGCACCTCCGGTCTTCCAATGTTTGTACATTGGGTTTGATGGACTGAAAAAGGGATTCATGCATGAATGTAGACCGGTTACCGAATTTCATGGGTGTTTCCAAAAAACTTTTCTTGGTGGACAACTACTCTCGAATGTAGGTAGAGATGGGTGTTGGCCGAGGCTTTGTCCTCGCACCTAAGTATTTTCCGAAACTGCTTTGATGATAACAAACTACTTTTGACGACGTCTTTTAGCATGATAGTTTCAGGTTCGGAGTCGACTTGCGTGACGCATCCTCATTTGAAAAAGTCAACATATCATTGAAAGGAATCAAAAGGATGTGGACCGATGCGCGATCGTCAATGGAAAAAACAAATGTAGAGTTAGTGTGTCTAGGTAAAATGTATTTTCCCTAAAATGATGCCTAGAACCAATAATACTTGATGACTGAACCTCGACTCGAGCATCGATCAAAAAATCAGTTATCGTTGCTGATAATTGATTATCGGTCGATCCTCGGGCAACCCTCGGGCGATCGAGGATCTTCCCTGGATCGGCCGATCGACTACTGGAATTTCCAATAGCTAATTTTGTCAACTCTCAGGCAACCGAATTATGTGTGATTTTGTTTGTTGCAAATATCTAGTCTAATACCTTAATATTTATGTTTTATTGGCGTCTCTATACTCGTGATAGAATTTTAGGACCTTAGGCAAGTTTCATTGAATGAAAATTGGCCTAGGTTAAAACTTGACATTAGAGACTTCTCTTTAAGTCCAAACTGGTTAAACATGTTTAGATACAAACATAAAATGTTTCTAGATATTTAAATTTGAAAACATGCGTAGATAGACAAAGTGATAACTAGCTCACTTGAGGTTACTTAAACTTGAAAATATTTGACCCAAGTCAACAAATCGACTTGGACACTTTATTTTGAGTCCAAACCTCATAACATGTTTAGGTATAGGTATGACATATTTCTAGGTATTTAGAGTTGAAAATTGATAAGAATATGGATAAAATGACTTTGAGGTGTTTCGATGATAATCTCTTTTGAAAAAGTTTGACCCAAGTCAACAAAATGACTTAGATGTCTCATTTTCAATCCATATTTGAGGAACATATTTAGATTTACTCATGTTAGGTGTTCATGTGTTTACACTTGAAAAACCATGAGTAAAAGATAAAATTTGATACTTAGCAAATTTCATATTATCGCATATATTTGAATGAAATTGTGCTAGGTTGATATTTTGATCAAATGACATCATTTTCACTTCAAACTTGATAAACATGATTTACATGATCATATCTTGGTATCTGGAAAGTTTGAATGAAAATTGAAAATATTTGTAAAAATAACTGATATTTAGGAAAATGCCATTGGATTTCAGTTATTTCTAGAAAAATGTAAAAAAACAATAATTCTTGAACATGCATTTTCATTGAAAAATCTAGTTTCTCTAGTAAAAATTTTAAAAATTTTCATGAAGATTCTGATTTACTATGAATTTCAGAAGTTCATTTTCAGAAACATAAAGTATCATCCTCTTCAAGTGTTTATGTCCCCGATACTTTGGATTTTCGTCGAAATTTTTGAATGAGAATTCAAGTATGATATTATAACTCTATTTTTGGTATCGTTCTCATGATAAGTCGAGCAAAATCATTTCAAAAATATTTTTTGATTTTTAGATCGATACTTGAAAATATCTATACTTGAGTGTATACATGAAATCTAGTTTTGAATTCTATCATTCCTTGCTATCATGTATGTTTTAGTCTCATATTAGATATTTGGTTTACATCCATTTGGTTGAGATCCTCATGTTTTATGAAAACTATTTTTAGAGTCTCAACTTTGACTATAGTTGAGTTTTCTTACCATTTTTTATTGATGTCAAAAGTGGGAGAAACACTACTAGAATTATGATCTTACCGATGGTCGTGTCCATTTGTAAGTCGTTGGTGAAGACCATCACCAACGGTGAGCGATGGCCCGACCCGTTACAACAAATCCGTGGCAGATAATAGCGTCGTAGATAACATAGCAACAACGGCACCCGGTCATTGCTGTTAATATATCAGCAACGGCTGACTGGGCCGTTGTTGATATCGTTATCAGCAATGGCTCAGCAATGGCCCAAACACTGTTGTTGATATCGTTATCAACGATAACCTATCGACCGAAGTAAAGCCGTTGCTGAAGGGCTATTACTGAGATGTTGCTGTAGATCATCAGCAACGACTTTAAGGTTGCAGCTCAGGAATTACGATAAGCTTTCAGCGACGGCTTTCAAATGGACGACCATGGGTAAGCCATCGTTGATGTTGTTAACCTATAATTGAAAAAATTAAAAATTAAAAATTTCCATTGATACATTTATTTAACCTGATATATAACTCACACACCCATACACACATCCATTCACAAACACATACATTCACAACATCACAGATTCACCCTAATATACATCAAAATAATTATATTTATAATAATTATCAACAATCGTATAAAAAACTATACGAATCAAAACTATACATGAATCAAAATTGTCGTATCAACACGATATGATCAAAACTATCGTAAGTGAAGTATATGTAAAGTCAACAGTATCAAAACACGAGTTAAGTCATAAAAAAAATTCAAGTCATAAACAAGTCAAGTCAACACTATCAAATAAAGTCCGCAGTGCTTGAGTGTAGACTAGCGTGGACTGGGTCGAGGACGATGGATCTGAAGTTGGTGGGATGCTAACGCCAGACTGAGCTGTGATATGTCTCAACATGGCATGCATCTTCTTGTAAGACCCGAAAAAGTTTCCTAATATAAAAATCTATTTTGGTGCAGCGCGTCGAACCCGAGGGTAGTCGAGTCGAGCCTCAGGATCGTCTCGAGTGAAAAGGTATGACTCGGCTAATGGATCATGAAGTCTATTTGGGTAATTAACTTTCCTTTTATGAAATCATACCTTAAATTAAGTTAACTCGAGTCATGTTATGGGTTGAGTCGGAACCCAAGTCGGGTTTGGGTTTAGGTCAAGTTCCGGGTATGACTTAAGTGAGCCTTGAGGCCATCTTTGGAAAGATGGTTGAGGGGATAAAATCCCCCTTATGGCAGCCGTGCGACTCACCTATTGAGTCGCACAAGGCCGCAAGGGAGAAGAGGAGAAGGAGCAAGGAGGAGGATTAGGGGCTTGGATCGATCTGAAAATCGCGTCGTCTCCAGAAAATCTCAAGTCGTCGTTACCCGATCCTTGTTTCTTGGCGATCAAGGTGAGTGTTTAATGTTTAAAAGGTTTGGGGGAGGCGGGTGGCCGAACCCTAGATGAAAGGTTGAGTTCTCGCGATTTTTCTGACGATCCATGATTTCAACGACATGTGTTCACTGTTTTATGAAGTTTCTTGTTGGATCTCACTGTTTTAATCGTCGATTTGCATGTTCTTGGGGCTGCCGAGTCATGGGAAAAGGGGAAAGGTCATGCCAAAATTTTCCCTGATTCTCTTGACGGCAAGAAGGCCCTTCGATGACCTTATATCACTGTTTTGATGTAGTTCCTTTGAACATCTCGCGTGTTATGAAGTGTGCCCTCTCTAAAGTCCCTTGAAGTGGCCGAATGAACCCTACAACTCATGAAGAGGGTTCGGCCAAGAGTGATGGAAAGATTAAGTAGTTCATTGGTATTTAAATTGTATGCGGAATTGAAGAGGTAAAGGTATAGCTAGAGTCTCCTCCCTATTTTCCTACCCCAAGGACCTTGGCCGAGCAAGGTCCTCCTTGCTCATGGTTCGGCCAAGGTTAGGGAGAGGAGGAGAGACTTGCTTTAGATGGAAATTTCATGATTTTAAGGATCACACATAAAGATATGACAATACTTAGGAAGAACACCAAACTTAGCAAGTAGTTTAATTGATTTTAAATTATAGAAATGCTAGTTTTGTAACCATACTTAGCTTTAGATCCTTAAACTTTGGATGTTGACATTGTTACCATATTTTGTATTTCATACACGTTATTTAAATTCGTTACCTACCTTGCCATGCTAGATATTTGCTCCTTATTGTGCTAATATTCCTAAGGTAGTATAAGAATTGTTATGTATAAACATTATGGTCATATATAATGAATGTTACAATATTTGTACATTTTTCCTTGGATTATACATGCTGCCCTAAATGTTCTCAGGTGGTATTCCAAGGTCGATTCATGGAAATTCTCACCTAAGACAGTGTAGGATGATAGGCGACATGTAAGGCATCACTAGATGATCATAGCACATTTATGGAAACTTAGTTATGAGACAATAACCCTTCTATGTCTGCTTGTATGCTTTTGGAAACATAGAGCTCGTACGTGGATATATATTGAAAGGGTGGCATAAACTGTTGGCCTGGTAGCCGGACATAGGCTAGATACGGGGAAAGGCCCGATGTGTGTGTATATGGAAACCCTAGGATATTGATTGTGTAATGTGCTTGAGATGGCCCGTCGAGTGGCGAGGAGGTCGAAGATGACCAATGCCCAGCTTGGCCAATTGGGTCTGGAGGTGCGCCAGTAGAACCGCTAGGTGCCAGACCCCAGTTGGGTGGGACTAACTATCCTTACCCCAGACGGTGTCCGAAGACTAGTGGACCATCCTAGTCGATGACCCGGGATTGTTTGCTTACATCTTGAGATGATGTGGCCGATGGCCAGTATGATACTACCTGATATGGTAGGGACGGCGGTAGCCGAGATATGATTCGATGAGAAGGCCCAAGGGCCAGATGCCGAAGGCATGATAAGTTGAGGTAGCAGGTTATCATGTACAGTTGATGTTAATGGATCCGTTGAGGGTCTGTAGTCGCATTGGAAATAAACTTTACCTCCTTGTACATTCTTTTATTGCCTTATATGATATATATGCATGACCGAGGCTTATGTGGAGGTTCATTTGAGCCACTCACTGAGTCCCAAGTGGACTCACAATTTATTTCTATTTCTGCAGAGCATGAGCAGTAGCTTGGTGTCGACATGGTGCAGCTGGAGGGCGGAGGTGGTGCCATATCTCGTAGTGGCATCCATGAGTCTTAGACTAGTGCCTAGTTATGTTGGTTTTGTTTCTGCACTGACAGTTGTAATTGAAAATAATTGTAAAACTTGATATTTGACTATTCGATTTTGATGTTGATGTTTCTATTTGTTTTGAAAATCTTATATATTGTGACTTGCAAACTTTTATAAAGTATGTTGAGTTTTCTTTCAGTCGATATGTCTTGGTTCCCTTGATGTTAGTATAGATACTAGGCTACAGGGCAGGATGTAGGCCCTAGCCGATCACATTACCCTCAGTTGGGGTGTGACAAAGTTGGTATCAGAGCACTAGGTTAGGTCTTGTCTATGACTCAGTGTTGGGTATCGTATTAGACATATGCTAGCGTATCGACATACGGTATAGTTATGCTACGAGATTGGGCAACCACTCCTGAACTCAGCTCACCATGCGGTTAGTTATTTAAATTATAGTTGAATGAATTATTTATATTAGCAAGATAATTGTTTTCTTGTTCTCTCTATGATAGTGTGATGGAGACTCACAATGCTGCTCTAAGTGGCAGTGACAGTAATTTGGATGATAAAATATAGAGTCAAGAGGTTGGACCCAAGAGAGGGTCGAGTGGGGGCGCGTAAACGCGTATCCCAGTTGTCGGCAGAAAATATTCTTTATGTACTTGTGTGTACTGTGCATGGATGTTGATTGTGTTTGTGCTCGTGGATGAGCGATGACCGGGCCGAGAAGCATGCCGACTTGGCAAGTTGGTCCTGACTCAGCGAGTGGATTTTGGGTATTGATACTGCGTCAGTGAGCCACACTGACGTTAGAACCGAGGGGGGGGGCACGTTAACATTAGACCTGAGTGGATTTGGTTGGGTGGGCTATTCCCAACCAGAGAGGGCACGGGTAGAAGGCTCTCTAGATAGATTCTAGCGACCGACTAGTATGATTGCTAGGTTTGGGCCAGTTTGGGTCGTGTGAATGTATTATTTTCTGTTGGGCCGGCATGGGCCGACTGATCTTGGCATTCATGAGCATGAGATGTATTAATGAGTGTTCGCGATAAGCGGGCACGAGACTTTGAGATGTCGCGCAAGTCTGGTGGCATGTTAGTGCCAGGAGGTGCCTCTCAGAAGGTTGAGGTGCTGCAATGTGGCAACAGTAGTAGCCGGAGGCACTGGGGGGCCTACCTTAGTTGCGCAAACATTTTCTTCAGGTGCGACAGACTCGGGCACTTCAAGAAGGACTGTCTTGAGGAAATTGGTCAGAAGCCTGAGTAGTCTATGGGAAAGGCACCTATGTCAGTAGGGTCAGTGGGTCAAAGGGGACAAACATAGAATAAGGGGCCGCAGACCAGTCGTTCAGAGAGGCTGCCTGCTCAGGTATATGCTATGAATCGTGATGGGGCAGAGGCGTCCAAAGCAGTGGTGGCAGGTACTATTTTAGTATGTTCGTATCCTGCATATGTTTTATTTGATCCGGGTGCCACACACTCGTTTGTGTCTGCCATATTTGCTGCAAAATTGTGAATGGCACCCTCCATGCTCGATGGGCCATTGATAGTATCAACGCCTACGGGCGATGCAATCTAAGCAAATTCAATATACCAAGACTGTGAGGTGCTCATCTGAGACCATGTGTTGAGTGCAGATTTGACACTCCTACCCACTCTTGAGCTTGATGTAATCCTTGGCATGGACTGGTTGGTAGAGTACTTTTTGATATTGGATTGCGGAGCTAAAACGGTAATGTTTAATAAGTTTGGGCTACCGCAGTTCACCTTCCAAGAGGAGGGAGGTAGCAAGCCGATAGGGTTCATCTCAGCCCTAAAGGCTCGTAAGTTGCTTTGGGGCGGTTGCTAATCCTTCCTGGCTTTCGTATATGTGGCCGAGGAGGAAAGGGGTGAGGCAAGGAATGTCAGTGGAACCCCAGTGGTTTATGAATTCCCTGATGTGTTTCCCGAGGAATTGCCGGGATTGCCGCCCAGAAGGGAAGTTGATTTTGCATTGACTTGTAGCCCGGGGTGAAACCAATTTCTATTCCACCTTATAGGATGGTACCGACCGAACTCAGGGAGTTAAAGGTGCAATTGCAGGAAATGCTAGACCTGGGTTTCATCCGGCCGAGCGTGTCACCCTGGGGTTCCCCGGTTCTCTTCATGAAGAAGAAGGATGGGTCGATGTGCATGTGCATCGACTATAGGCAGCTGAACAAGGTGACCGTCAAGAATCGCTACCCTCTACCGAGGAAAGAGGATCTGTTTGACCAGCTGCAGGGGGCACAGTTGTTTTCAAAGATAGATCTAAAGTTTGGATACCTTTAGCTGAGGATCCGGGACTGCGATGTGCCTAAGACGACGTTTAGGACTCACTACGGTCACTTTGAGTTCCTAGTGATGTCCTTTGGCCTAACCAATGCACCTGCTGCCTTCATGGACCTAATGAACAAGGTATTTAAGGAGTACCTGGACAGCTTTGTGATCGTCTTCATTGACGACATTCTAGTTTACTCCAAGAGTGAGGAAGAGCACTCTAAGCACTTGAGAATGGTCCTGGAAACCTTCAGAGAGCACCGTTTGTTTGCAAAATTTCCCAAGTGTGAATTTTGGTTGGAAAGTGTAGGGTTCTTGGGCCATATAGTGTCCAAGGAAGGGATAAGGGTAGATCCTGCCAAGATAGAAGTGGTGCAGAGCTGGAAACGACCGACTAGCGTGACTGAGGTCCGCAATTTTCTTGGTTTGGCCGGGTACTATCGGAAGTTTGTAGAGAACTTCTCTGGAATTATAGCCCCTTTGACTCGGTTGACCCAGAAAAAGGTCAAGTTCGTTTGGGATGACAAATGCGAGGCGAGCTTTCAAAAGCTCAAGGCATGTTTGACATCTGAACCCATGTTGGCTGTACCTTTTGGCTCAGGAGGGTTTGTAGTCTTCTGTGATACCTCTCGGGTTGGCCTGGGCTGCGTCTTAATGTAGTTTGGTAGAGTCATCGCTTATGTGTCCTGCCAGCTGAAAGTTCATGAGAAGAACTATCCGACGCATGACCTAGAACTAGCGGCAGTGGTCTTTGCACTGAAGCTTTGGCGACACTACCTGTATGGGGAGACTTGCGAGATCTACGCAGATCACAAGAGCCTCCAGTACTCGCTTACCCAAAAGGAGCTAGACCTCAGGCAGAGGAGGTGGCTAGAGCTTCTAAAGGATTATGATTGCACCATTATGTCTCATCCGGGGAAAGCAAATGTGGTAGCAGATGCTCTGAGCAGAAAGTCCATGGGCAGTTTAGCTCATTTGGAAGTTAAGCAGAGGCCTTTAGCTCGACAGTTGGCTTTGTGCCTAGATGGGGGTGCAAACTTATCACTGTCAGCTTCAGGTGCCCTGATGGCACACCTGCGGGTACAGTCCACGCTGGTGGACATGCTGCGAGCCGCGTATGGGGAGGATGCCTTTTGTGCGCTGACCAAGGATCTGGTGCAAAGAGACGATGCAGAGAACGGTTTCAGATTGGACTCAGAGGGTGTACTGAGGTTCAGAGATCGGATAGTAGTACCAGATATGGCTGAGATGCAGACGGAAGTCCCGCAACTGGGTCATCGTTCCACTTACACGATGCATTCGGGGGCCACCAAGATGTACCAAGATTTAAGGCAGCATTACTGGTGGAAAGGTATGAAAAGAGAGGTAGCAGAGTTTATCTGCAATTATCTGGTCTGCCAGCAGGTGAAGACCGAACACCTTAAGCCTGCGGGGCTTCTGCAAAACCTCGAGGTGCCTGAGTGGAAATGGGAGAAAATCACCATGGATCTAGTGACCGGATGGCCTAAGTCAAAAGGCGATTTTGATTCCATTTGGGTGGTAGTGGACCGGTTAACCAAGACCGCACACTTCATACCAGTGAAAACTACCTTCTCTGTGGAGCAGTATGCCCGACTGTTCTTGGATAGGATTATGGCATATCATGGTACCCCGGTGATGATTATATCCGACCACGGTACCCAGTTCACAGCCCGATTTTGTCAGTCCTTCCAAGAAGCCTTGGGTACCCAGGTGCATTTCAGCACAGCTTTCCATCTGCAGACGGACGAGCAGTCAGAGCGGACCATCCAAACTTTGGAGGACATGCTGAGAGCATGCGTCCTGGATATGGCCGACGGCTGGGTGAGGCACCTACCGCTGATAGAGTTCGCCTACAACAATAGCTATCATAGTAGCACTGGCATGACCCCTTTTGAGGCTTTGTATGGGCGGCGCTGTAGGTCTTCGGTGGGCTAGTTTGAGGCTGGGGAATCACTCATGGTGGTTCCTGATCTGGTTGAGAAAGCGGTAGAGAAAGTAAATGCTATAAAGGAAAGATTGCTGGCGGCCCAGAGTCGACAGAAAATGTATGCCGACAAGAAGGCCAGAGAATTGGAATTTGCCGAGGGTGACTTAATCTTTATGAAGGTCTCTCCTATGAAAGGGGTGGTCCAGTTTGGGAAGAAGGGGAAGCTGAGCCCTAAATACATTGGGCCTTTTCCTGTTCTCAAGCGGAGGGGCAAGGTGGCCTATGAGCTGGCATTACCTCCTAGCCTAAGCAGAGTACACCCGGTCATCCATGTTGCGGAAATATGTAAAAGATGATTCGCATGTGATCGAGCCCTCTTCCATCGAGGTAGATTCGGCCATCTCGGTCGAGGAAAGGCCTGTAGAGATCCTTGGCCGCCAAATCTGGAAGCTAAGGTTCAAAGAAATTCCCCTAGTAAAGGTCAGATGGGAGCATCATTCCGGGCAAGAGGCCACATGGGAGGTAGAGCAGGACATGAGAGAGCGCTACCCTTCCTTGTTCGAGGAGCCGGTAAGTCCTTGTTATTCAAGTAAATTCGAAGACGAATTTCCCTTAAGGGGGGAAGGTTGTAAGACCCAAAAAAGTTTCCTAATATAAAAATCTATTTTGATGCAGCGCGTCGAACCCGGGGGTAGTCGAGTCGAGCCTCAGGATCGCCTCGAGTGAAAAGGTATGACTCGGCTAATGGATCATGAAGTCTATTTGGGTAATTAACCTTCCTTTTATGAAATCATACCTTAAATTAAGTTAACTCGAGTCATGTTATGAGTTGAGTCGGAACCTAAGTCGAGTTTGGGTTTACGTCGAGTTCCAAGTATGACTTAAGTGAGCCTTGAGGCCATCTTTCGAAAGATGGTTGAGGGGATAAAATCCCCCTTATGGCAGCTGTGCAACTCACCCATTGAGTCGCAGAAGGCCTCAAGGGAGAAGAGGAGAAGGAGCAAGGAGGAGGATTGGGTGCTTGGATCGATCCGAAACTCGCGTCGTCTCCAGAAAATCTCAAGTCGTCGTCACTTGATCCTTGTTTCTTAGCGATCTAGGTGAGTGGTTAATGTTTAAAAGGTTTGGGGGAGGCGGGTGGCCGAACCCTAGATGATAGGTTGAGTTCTCACGATTTTTCCGACGATCCATGATTTCAACGACATGTGTTCACTATTTTATGAAGTTTCTTGTCGGATCTCCCTATTTTAATTGTCGATTTGCATGTTCTTGGGGCTGCCGAGTCATGGCAAAAGGGGAAAGGTCATGCCGAAATTTTCCCCGATTCCCTTGACGGCAAGAAGGCCCTTAGATGACCTTATATCACTGTTTTGATGTAGTTCCTTTGAACATCGCACGTGTTATGAAGTGTGCCCTCTCTAAAGTCCCTTCAAGTGGCCAAATGAACCCTACAACTCATGAAGAGGGTTCGGCCAAGGGTGAGGGGAAGATTAAGTAGTTCATTGGTATTTAAATTGTATGCGGAATTGAAGAGGTAAAGGTATAGCTAGAGTCTCCTCCCTCTTTTCCTACCCCAAGGACCTTGGCCGAGCAAGGTCCTCCTTGCTCATGGTTCGGCCAAGGTTAGGGAGAGGAGGAGAGCCTTGCTTTAGATGGAAATTTCATGATTTTAAGGATCACACATAAAGATATGACAATACGTAGGAAGAACACCAAACTTAGCAAGTAGTTTAATTGATTTTGAATTGTAGAAATGCTAGTTTTGTAACCATACTTAGCATTAGATCCTTAAACTTTGGATGTTGACATTGTTACCATGTTTTGTATTTCATACATGTTATTTAAATTCATTACCTACCTTGCCATGCTAGATAGCTGCTCCTTATTGTGCTAATATTCCTAAGGTAGTATAAGAATTGTTACGTATAAACATTATGGTCATATATAATGAATGTTACAATATTTGCACATTTTTCCTTGGATTATACATGCTGCCCTAAATGTTCTCGGATGGTATTCCAAGGTCGATTCATGGAAATTCTCACCTAAGACAGTGTAGGAGGATAGGCAACATGTAAGGCGTCACTAGATGATCATAGCACATTTATGGAAATTTAGTTATGAGACGATAACACTTCTATGTCTGCATGTATACTTTTGGAAACTTAGAGCTCGTACATGCATATATATTGAAAGGGTGGCATAAACTGTTGGCCCGGTAGCCGGACATAGGCCAGATATCGGCAAAGGCTCGATGTGTGTATATATGGAAACCCTATGATATTGATTATGTAATGTGCTTGAGATGGTCCGCCGAGGGGCGAGGAGGTCGGAGATGACCAATGCCCAGCTCGGCCAGTTGGGTCTAGAGGTGCGCCAGTAGGCCCGCTAGGTGCCAGACCCCAGTTGGGTGGGACTAGCTATCCTTACCCCAGATGGTGTCCGAAGACTAGTGGACCATCCTAGTCGACGGTCCGGGATTGTTTTCTTGCATCTTGAGATGATGTGGCCGATGGCCAGTATGATACTACCTGATATGGTAGGGACAGCGGTAGCTAGGATATGATTCGATGAGAAGGCCCAAGGGCCGGATGTCGAAGGCTTGATAAGCCGAGGTAGCAGGTTATCATGTACAGTTGATGTTGATGGATCCGTTGAGGGTCTATATTCTCAATAGGAATAAATTTTACCTCCTTGTACATTCCTTTATTGTCTTATATGATATATATGCATGACCGAGGCTTATGTGGAGGTTCATTTGAGCCACTCACTGAGTCCCAAGTGGACTCACAGTTTATTTCTATTTCTGCAGAGCATGAGCATTAGCTTGGTGTCGACATGGTGCAGCTGGAGGGCGGAGGCGGTGCCATATCTCGTAGTGACATCCATGAGTCTTAGACTAGTGCCTAGTTATGTTGGTTTTGTTTCTTCACTGACAGTTGTAATTGAAAATAATTGTAAAACTTGATATCTGACTATCCGGTTTTGATGTTGATGTTTCTATTTGTTTTGAAAAACTTATATATTGTGACTTGCAAACTTTTATAAAGTATGTTGAGTTTTCTTTCAGTCGATATGTCTTGGTTTTCTTGATGTTAGTGTAGATAGTAGGCTACAGGGCAGGATGTAGGCCCTGGCCGATCACACTACCCTCAGTTGGGGTGTGACACTTCTCCAACATGGCATGCTAACACGCGACTTGCTCCACCAATTTTTCTATCCGGCTCTGATCCTGAGATCGAGATGTGGATGACCGCTCACCGGTGAGTGGAGGGATCAGTGCCCCAAGTGGCCTGAGCATCGCTTGCGCATGACCACTGTTTGTGAAGCCATATACACAGACGTGGTCCCAGCCACCGGCGGCATCGACCCACGCTCGGGCGTCAAAGTCGTCAGGATTGCCCCCATGCTGCGTCACAGTCCTAGTGTAGGTTTCCTAGACGAGTTTGTATTTTTGTTTCATATTTTTCCTAATTATAAATTTAAATTATAAATAAATATAGCATAGTTGAAATAAATATACTTAGCATGATGATTAGAGCGCGGGTATCGATGTACTCCCCCGTGTTGTGTGAAACCCGAAACTAGAAGGGGGTTGAATAGTGTCCGTCCCCTTATTATAATTTTCTTCTTACCCAATTTTATCTTTACTTAATGTAATTATTACTTACTGATTAATGTGATCAAAATTCAATAACAACGATAAAAGCAAGTAAGAAAGCAGTGCAAACAAGAATGCTTATAGTGGTTAGGCCAACCGCCTACTCTACTACCTTGGCTCCTCACCAAGGATTTCTAACCACTACTTTATAGAATTTATGTTTCCCTTTGAATACAATGAGGACACCCTTCTCACCACTCGGAGAACACCTCAATCCTATTCACCTAGGCAAAACACAATTCTATAAAGCTATCCCTAAGTGTTTCCTAGCATACCTAGCAGCTATCTCAACTTTGAAAACAAGTTACAATAAAATTCAAAATACTCGGAAAGAGCTTTAAGAATGAAAGATTAACCAAGGCTTCTTCCTTCACGTCTCCAACTTGCAATAAGATTGCTCTTTGATTTACAGCATAGTTGAAGAAGCAGAGGATCAGCAGCACCTGGAATTCATTATCGAAGGAAGTAGAGATACTTGCGCAGAACTTTTTCTTTGAAGGCTTAGAAAACTTCTTTGATTGCTCAATAATGGTTCTAAGAAGTGTTAAAGAAGTTAGGTGAGGGGTATTTATAGCCCCTCACTCGAACGGATCGCTCAACGGGTAAAAAAATAGCCGTTGAAGCCGTTCGGTCGCTAGCCGATCGATCGATCGGTCGACCAACGGATCGACCGCTAGTGCAACCGCTGGCTGTCTGTGAGAGGTTGGTTGACCGACGGGTTGACCGACTGACGCAAATTAATTTCTTCCGACATTCGGTCGACCCGTCGGTCGACCAAATGACTGGAGCCAGGGTCACACGAATGGGCTATCTCCAATCTGGACGACCAATTGGTCGATCGCTACCATTCTGCCCATTTTTGCATTTTGTCGATTGACCGACCGGTCGACCGTCGCAGCCCAGAATTTTTTCTTCGCCAACTTTGGTCGACCGACTGGCAGATCGAATGGCTGCTGCCTATTTTTATCGACATTCGGTCGACCGGCTGGTCGACCGAATAGGCTGCTTTGGCAAAGAACTGCCTCGTTCGGTCGACCGATCGGTCGACCGAACTCAAGTTGAGGCTGACTTCTCCTTATATTTTTACATGCCTTTTTTATGGGTTTAGTTACCAAGTTTCAACTTGGATAACTTTACAACTTTGGCTTGGTATAAACTTAACCTAGGGGTATATTACATGAGTTCTACTTGATCTAATCCCGAGCCTTTCTTTAACGATTTCTTCTTCCATTTCTTTGACGATCTTTTCCTTCATCTCGTTTGAACGGATTTGGCATGCATATCGCAACCTCAACCTGAACTCAAAACTTCACACTTGGATTAAATACATGTTTGTTATCATCAAAATAATGATCGAGGCTTAAGAGAGACCCTTAAGCCAACAATCTCCCCCTTTTTGATGATGACAAACATAACATGAAAATTTTAGAAAGCATAAGTGTTAGTGAGTTTGAGTTAAGGCATTCATGAGTTAGGGCATGCAAGATATGTAACTTAGCATATGTATTCAACTACTCATGACTCAATCTATGCTCCCCCTATCAATGTGCATATCATTTTTAACTCCCCCTATATATAATTCCCCCTTAACTATAAAACTCACACTAACTATATGCATCGTGAAAACCAAGTGTAACCTTTCTTTTTCTTCCCCTTTTGACATCAATCAAAAAGGGTAAGAATTAAGATACAATTAATGAGTTTCATCATAAAAACCAAAAGAAACCAAGAAAGCCACAAAACCAAGTATCATCTACCACTATAGTCCTTCCCATTAATGTAAGCCTATAGAAGGCAAACACCAATAGGTCGCAAAGCCCCACTACATAGCATTACATAAGTGTGATGATACTTTATAGAATGCAAGTTATGAAAAACATATATATTTTGAAGAAAATACATTTTAATTACTAGGAAAAGCACAAATTCCTAATTGCATCCTTAAATTTGTGAAACTTTCTTCAACCAAGGATTTTGTAAATATATCGGCTAGTTGTTTATCGGTGGATATAAATTCTACCGATATATTTCCCTTAGCCACATTATCCCTAAGAAAGTGATGTCTCAAGTCAATGTGGTTAGTTCTAGAGTGTAAAATGGGATTTTTGATTTAGTTTATTGCACTAGTATTATCACAATGTATAGGTATGCAAGAATACCTAAGTCCATAGTCTAAAAGAGTTTGTTTCATCCAAAGGACTTGCGCACAACAACTAGCCGTGGCGATGTATTCCACTTCGGTAGTTGAAAGCGCAACCGAGTTTTGTTTCTTTGAGAACCAAGAAACAAGACTCGCTCCTAAGAATTGACAACACCCACTAGTGCTTTTTCTATCTACCTTACATCCGACAAAATCAACGTTCGAAAAACCAATTAAATCAAATGATGCATGACATGGATGCCATAATCCTAAGTCAACCATGCCCTTTAAATATCTCAATATGCTTTTTACCGCACTTAAATGAGACATCTTAGGGCAAGATTGAAACCTAGCACATACACAAACACTAAATATGATATCGGGTCTAATTGCGGTTAAATAAAGAAGGCTACCGATCATACCTCGATATCGTTTTTCATCCACTTTAATGCCCTCTTCATCTTTGTCAAGCTTGATGGATGCGCTCATAGGTGTAGAAGCTATCTTGGCTTCATTCATCCCAAATCTTTTGATGAGCTCCTTTGTGTACTTGGCTTGATTGATGAAGATCCTTTTGTTGGTTTGCTTGATTTGGAGACCAAGCATGAAGGAGAGCTCTCCCATCATGCTCATCTCAAATTCATCTTGCATACATTTAGCAAATCACTTACAAAGCATTTCATTAGTAGCACCAAAAATTATATCATCAACATAGATTTGAACTAATAACATATCATTTTCATGATGCTTAATAAAAAGTGAAACATCGGCTTTTCCTACATCAAAATGTTGTTTAATTAGAAAAATAGAAAGTCTTTCATACCAAGCCCTAGGGGCTTGTTTTAAACCATATAGTGCTTTTTTAAGTTTGAAAACATGGTTTGGAAACTCAAAACTTTCAAAACCGGGGGGTTGTTCAACATAAACTTCTTCATTAATAAAACCATTTAAAAATACATTTTTTTACATCCATTTGAAAAAGTTTAAAACCCTTAAAGCTAGCATATGCTAAAAGCATTCTAATTGCTTCTAATCTAGCTACGGGAGCATATGTTTCATTATAGTCTATTTCTTCTTGTTGGTTGTACCCTTGTGCCACTAACCTAGCTTTATTTCTAATAACTAACCCTTCTTCATCTAGCTTATTCCTAAATACACATTTGGTTCCAATTATAGTTTGGTCACTAGGTCTAGGCACTAAGTCCCATGCATCATTTCTAGCAAATTGGTTGAGTTCTTCTTGCATAGCTAGTACCCAAAACTCATCTTCTATTGCTTCCTTAATATTCTTAGGCTCTACTTGAGAAACAAAGGCTACATATTGGCAAATATTCTTGAGTTTAGAACGCGCTACCACTCCCGTTGAAGGCTCTCCAATGACTTGGTCCATTGGATGATCTCTTACCAATCGGTATCCTTTAGGGAGAGGTGGTAGAGCCTCTTCTTCTTCATCATCTTCAACTTGAGGTAGATTTGAGGATAGAGGTTCTTCATGTTGGGTCTCCTCATTATCTTCATCCTCCACTTCTTTATCATGAAGTGTGAGATCCTCAAGTTCCCCACCTACATTCACAATCTTGACATTTTTTGAAGAATCATTAGTTTCATTGAAAGTAACATGCATGGATTCTTCAACAATCATTGTTCTACGATTATAAACTCTATAAGCCTTAGAGTTAGTGGAATAACCTAGGAAAATTCCTTAGTCGAATTTAGAATCAAAATTTTCTAAATTCTCCTTAGTATTTAATATGAAATATTTACATCCAAAAACATGAAAATATCCCACATTTGGGATTTTACCATTCCAAAGCTCAAAAGGTATTTTCTTGATTTTTGGTCTTAATAAAACTCGGTTAAGAACATAACAAGAGGTATTTATGGCTTCGGCCCAAAAATATTTAGGCAACTTGTTTTCGCATAGCATGGTCCTAGCCATTTCTTGTAAGGTTCTATTCTTCCTCTCAACCACTCTATTTTGTTGAGGGGTCCTAGGGGAAGAAAAGGTATGTTGAATACCTAAGTCATCACAAAACTCGGAAAATTTTTCATTTTTAAACTCCCCTCCATTGTCACTTCTAATTTTCAAAATTGAAACTCCTTTTTCATTTGAAATTTTCTTTGCAAACTTTTTGAATAACTCAAGAGTTTCATTTTTCTTGGCCAAAAAGAAAACTCATGTAAATCTAGAAAAGTCATCAACTAATACATAATAGTATAGTTTTCCACCTAGACTAGCTACATCATATGGACCAAAGAGAACCATGTGCACAAGCTCAAGAATTCTAGATGTACTAACTTGATTAATGCTATGAAATGAAGATTTTACTTGCTTACCTAGTTGACATGCATCACAAAGCTTGTCTTTGTCAAATTTTATCTTGGGTAAGCCTTTAACTAATTCTTTCCTAGATATCTCTTGGATGAGGCTCATGCTAGCATGTCATAGCCTTCTATGCTACAACCAAGAGTCATTCTCCATGGCAACTAAGCATCTAACACGTGGATTTGGCAAGACATTTAATTCTAAGGTGTATACATTTTTTTGCCTATTTCCAATAAACATGATATCATTTGATGGTGCACTTTTAACAATACATTTAGATGCTTCAAAAACTATTATGTATCCATTATCACATAATTGTGATATACTAATCAAATTATGTTTTAACACATCAACTAATAACACATTTTTAATGCATGGGTAAGGGAGTATACCTATGTCACCAATGCCAACAATCTTACCTTTGACATTGTCTCCATATGTGATATGCCCACCATCTTTACTTGATAGAATTGCAAATAAATTGATGTCTCCCGTCATGTGCTTTGAGCAACCGCTATCCAATATCCAACTACTCCTACTTGCTTGAGGATGCTTCTCCACCTACAAGAGGAGAAGAGACCACTTTAGGTACCCAAATTTTCTTGGGTCCTTGAGTGTTAGTCATTTTGGGAACCCATGTAAATCTTGCTTGTGGGTTCCTTCTCAATGCACAATCCTTGGCCATATGGCCAAATATGCCACAAGAAAAATAATTTTCATTAAATTTTCTTTTTGTGTGTATGTGAGCATGGGAGTGTGATGATTTCTCTTTAAGGACAACCTTTGGCATGTCATTTTGGATGGTTGTCATTTTTTCATTAAGCATGCAAAGTTCCTTTTTTAATGTTAGCATGCTATCATTTAAATGCTCTACTTTATCACATAAATATTTGTTTTCAATTTCTAATTTTTGGTTGTCAATCTCTAAGTCCTTCTTAGCTTTTTCTAGGGTGCATTTCTCTTCCTTAAGGATGTCTATTTCTTTCCTTAGAGCATTGCATGAAAGTAATAGGTTATCATTCTCAATTTCTAAAGATCTAGTGTCTTTTTTGAGATCTCTACATTTTCTCCTAATGGCATTGAATTCATCATGCATTTGCTCAAATTCATTTTCTAACTCTTCTTGAGTAAATGAAACTTCACCAAAAGTAAATTTTACCTCATCATCCTTTGCCATCAAGCAAAGGTTTGCTTTTTCACTCTTTGCTTCTTCTTCACTTGATGAGGCCTCGCTTTCGTCCCACGTGGCCATCATTGCCTTCTTCTTCTTCTTGTATTTTTCCTTCTTGTGAGGGTTGGAGGTGGTGGCCATCTTAAGAAGTGGGCAATCCTTCATTAGGTGCCCGGTTGTGTTGCAATGGTAGCAAGTGTAGCCACCTCTTCCCTTCCTCATGCCTCCCCTCATGAAGCTCATGAATCTTCTTGTGAGCATTGCCATTTCTTCAAGATCATCAGTCTCTTCCTCAGATGATGACGACTCTTCCGCTCGATGTGATGCTTTTAAGGCAATGACCTTGCCTTTGGAAGCATCTTCCTCTTGGTATTGCTTCATGTGGGTCTCATGTGTCATGAGAGATCCAATGAGCTCGGTGATCTTCAACGTGCTCAAATCCTTGGCTTCCATGATGGCTGTCACTTTGGGCTCCCAAGATTTTGGAAGGGAGCGGAGGAGCTTCCTTACCTTCTCCTCTTCCCTTATCTCCCTGCCAAGGTTAGCTAAACCATTCACAATATTTTGAAACCTAGCACGCATGGCATCAATGGACTCATGTGAAAGCATCTTAAACATTTCATAATCATGCGTGAGTAAATTAATTTTGGATTCCTTTACTTGCGAAGTCCCTTCATGGGTGGTCTCAGTTTCTTAAAACTGAAAAGACTAAAATTGAAGATAGAGTTTCATCACACACTATTCAACCCCCCATCTAGTGTGGGTATTTGAACAACATTTGGTATCAGAGCAAGGTCGTAGGTCTAGATTTAACCATCTACCTACAACTTAGAATGTCTACCGAAATCCAAGTAACTCAAGGGTCCTCTACTCATACTCCACCATTTTTCGATGGAAACAACTATGCCTATTGGAAGATTAGAATGAATAGCTTCCTTCAATCACTAGGCATGGATGTGTGGAGGATGATTCAAGTAGAATATAAGCAACCTACAAAAAATATGGATGAATGGAACCAAGATGAGGTCAAACTTTTTAGTGCAAATGTCAAGGCCATGAATGCTTTGTATTGCGGTCTTTCTATTAATGAGTTTAATAGGATCTCAACTTGTAAGTCGGCCTTTGAACTTTGGAATGTCCTAGAGATTACACATGAAGGTACCTCACAACTTAAAGAGTCCAAGATTAATCTCCTCATGCATGACTATGAAATGTTTAGAAGGTAATTGCATGAAACTATTAATGAAATGTATGCACACTTTCAAAATATTACTAATGGTTTATGCAATCTTGGTAAAGATATTAGAGAAGAGGAGAAGGTAAGAAAGCTCCTCCGATCTCTTCCCAAAACTTGGGAACCAAAGGTGATTACTATCATGGAAGCCAAGGAGTTGGCAACTATGAAAATCACCGAACTCATTAGATCTCTCATGACTCATGAGATCAACATGAGGGCACACAAGGAGGAAGATGCCCCAAAAGCAAGACCATTGCTTTAAGAGCTTCACACGAAGCCAAAGAACCCTCATCATCCGAAGAAGACTTTGATGAGCAAGAAGAGATGGCGATGATGGCAAGAAGGTTCATGAGATTCATGAGGGTTGGCTTGAGAAGAGGCAAAGGAGGCTACACTTGCTACCATTGCAATAAGCCGGGGCACCTAAGGAAGGATTGCCCACAACTCAAGATGGCTTCTACCTCCGCTCCTTACAAAAGGGACAAATCAAAAAGAAGAAGAAATGCATGATGGCTTCATGGGATGAAAGTGAATCCTCATCAAGCGAGGAGGACACCAAGAGTGAGAAGGCAAACCTTTGCCTTATGGCAATTGACAATGAGGTAAGATTTACTTTTGGTGAACTTTCATTTACTCAACAAGAACTAAAAGTAGAATTTGAACAAATGCATGATGAATTCAATGCTATTAGGAGGAGATTTAAAGAGATTAAAAAAGACAACAAATCTTTAGAAGAAGAGAATGATAGCTTACTTTTTTCATGCAATGCCTTAAAAAGGGAAGTAGAAAATCTTAAGGATGAGAAACACACTTTTGAGAAAGTAAAAAATGAGTTAGAAAATGAGAATGAGAAGTTAGAATGTGAAAACAAGTTTTTGAGTTATCAAGTAGAACACTTGAATGATAGCATGCTTAGCTTAAAAAGGGAATTATGCATGCTAAATGAGAAAATGATAACATTGCAAAATGTCATGCCTAAGGTTGCTAATGTTAGAAAAACCACACATGCTCATGATCATGCACACATCCATGCTCACACTCATAATACTAGAAGATTTAGTGGAAATTATTTTTCTTGTGGCATTTTTGGGCACATGGTTAGAGATTGTGCACTTAAGAGTAACCCCCATGCTAGATTTACTTGGGTTCCTAGGATGACTAGCAATCAAGGACCCAAAAAAATTTGGGTACCTAAAGTTGCCTCCTCTCCTTTTGTAGATGGAGAACCATCCTCAAGCAAGTAGGAGTACTTGGATCTTGGATAGCGGTTGCTCAAAGCATATGACGGGTAACATCAATTTATTTGCAACCCTATCAAGCAAGGATGGTGGGCATGTGACTTTTAGAGACAATGCCAAAGGTAAGATTATTGGCATTGGTGATATAGGTATACTTTCTTGCCCATACATTAAAAACGTTCTATTAGTTGATGGGTTAAAACATAACTTGATAAATATATCTCAACTATGTGATAATGGTATTTAGTTGACTTTGAGTCATCTAAATGCATAATTAGAAATGCACCATCAAATGATATTGTTTTCATTGGAAATGGGCATGAGAATGTTTACACTTTAGTATTGAATGTATTGCCTAATCCACATGTTAGATGCTTAGTGGCAATGGAAAATGATTCTTGGTTATGGCATAGAAGTCTAGGACATGCTAGCATGAGCCTTATCCAAGAAATAATTAAAAAGGATTTAGTTAAAATAATACCCAAGATAAAATTTGAAAAGGATAAACTTTGTGATGCATGTCAGCATGATAAATAAGTTAAGTCAACCTTTCATAGCATAAATCAAGTTACGACATCTAGGATACTTGAACTTGTGCATATTGATCTTTTTGGTCCTTGTGATGTTGCAAGCTTAGGTGGTAAACTTTATTGCTATGTTTTAGTTGATGATTATTCAAGATTCACATGGGTTTTCTTCCTAGCTAAGAAAAATGAAACATTTGATTTTTTCAAAAGATTTGCTAGGAGAGTAGTGAATGAAAAAAGAATTTCTATCTTGAAAATTAGAAGTGATAATGGAGGTGAATTTAAAAATGAAAAATTTTCGAAATTTTGTGATGAGCTTAGTATTGAACATACCTTTTCTCCCCTAGAACCCCTCAACAAAATTGGATGGTTGAAGGAAGACTAGAACTTTACAATAAATGGCTAGGACTATGCTTTGTGAAAAAAATTTGCATAAGTATTTTGCGGTCGAAGTCATAAACAACTCTTGCTATGTTTTAAACCGAGTTTTGTTAAGACCAAAAATTAAGAAAACACCTTCTGAGCTTTGGAATGATAGAATCCCAAGTGTGGGATATTTTAAAATTTTTTGGTTGTAAATGCTTTATTTTGAACACTAAGGAATATCTAGAAAATTTTGATTCAAAATCGAATGAAGGAATTTTTCTTGGTTACTCTAATAGTTCTAAGGCTTATAGAGTTTATAATCGTAGAACTATGATAGTTGAAGAATCCATGCATGTTACATTTGATGAAACTAATGATTCTTTGAAGAACTTCAAGATTGTGAATGTAGGTGAAGAACTTAAGGAACTAACTTTTCATGATAAAGAGGTTGAAGAATGATTTCGTTGTAAAATATCAAAAAGATACATCCTATCCCACCGAGAGCTGACACTACAACAAAAGCCTCAATTAGAGGCAATTTTTTAGAAACATTTATTTATTTGTCTCTAAATATAAGATTTAGAGACAAACAAAAATATTTGTCCTTAACACTAAATTTATAATTAATTTTTGCCTCTAAATATTGGTTGGTAATTTAGCCTACAAATGAATATATTCTTTTTTTTTAATTTCCCTTTAGTTAGCCCATTTTTATCTTTTTATTTTCCAACTAGCTGAAATATTTCATTGGCACCCTAATTTCGCACCTCACCTCACGAAGTATCTCCCAGCCGATGCCTCGTCTCGCGAAACATCGCCCTTTCCCAAAAATTCCCCGACATACCCTCGCTGCAACGCCTCCACTCTGCGACAAAGTGAACTCGGCGGTGCTCACCTCTGCAATGAACCCGACGGTGCTAGCCTCCCTTGTGACGCCTCCCCTCGCGATGATCTCACCAGTGTTCACCTGCCCTCACGACGCCTCCCTTGCCACTAACCGCAGGTGGTCGCCTAGATTTGCCCCCCATGTAAGACCTAGGAAAAATTTCCTAATATAAAAATCTATTTTTGGTGCAGCGCGCCGGACCCGGGGATAGTCGAGTCGAGCTCAGGATCACCTCGAGTGAAAAGGTATGACTCGACTAAAGATGCATGGATTTTTATTGGGTGATTGACTTTCCTTTTATGCAATCATACCTTAAATCAAGTTTAAATCGACTCATGTTGTGGGTTGAGTCGAACCCAAGTTGAGTTCGAGTTTAGTCGAGTCTTGAGTATGAGTCAAGTAAGTCAAGAGCCTATATGGAAGGCTAGATGAGGGATTAAAACCCCTCATCCTTGTGCCATGTGACTCATCCTTTGAGTCGCACAAGGCAGCCTAGGGAGAGGGGGAGAAGAGCAAGGAGAAGGGGGACTTGGATCGATCCGGGATTTCACGCCGTCGCCGGAAGATTCAAAGTCGTCGTCATCCAATCTTTCATTCTCCGCAATCAAGGTGAGTGGTTAGAATTTTGAAAGATTGGGGGAGGCGGGTAGCCGAACCCCTAGATGTGTTAGGGTTTGTTTCTCGTGATCTTTTCGACGGATCTTGGTTTCATTGTTGTGTATTCACTGTTTTGTATGAATTCTTGTCGGATCATCTTGTTTCCTCATCGATTTCTCAAGTCCTAGGGCTGCCGAATCATGGGAAAAGGGGAAAGGTCATGCCAAAATTTTCTCCAATTCCCTTGACGGAAGTAAAGCCCTTAGACGACCTCAAGTTCATGAATGATGTAATCTTCATCGTCGATTTCACGTGTTATGAAGCATGTTTTCCCTAGAACTCCTAGGTGTGGCCGAATGAACCCTACACCTCATGAAGGGGGTCCGACCAGGTGTAAGGGAAAGGGGTAAAATAGTCCACTTGATATTAAGATATATCGGAGACGAAGAGTTAGGGGCATAGTTAAAGTCCTCTTTCCCTTTCCTACTCTAAGGGCCATGGCCGAGCAAGGTCCCCTTGCTCAAGGCTCGGCCAAGCCTAGGGAGGGGGAAAAAGGGTGGCTTTAGAAGGAAACTCCCACGGTCATAAGGTTCAAACAATAGAGGAATGACGATACTTAGGAAGAACACTAATCATAGTAAGTAAATTGATTGATTTATGAGATTGTAGGAATGCTAGCTTTATGACTATTCTTAGTTCATTAAATCTTTAAATTTTGAAATGAGGTATTAGTTTACCATGCTTAGTATTTCATACATTTTTAAATTCATTGCTACCTTGCCATGCTAGATAAATTATTTCTTGTTGAGCTTAATTCTGAAGGTAGTGTAAAGTTGTTATGCATGAATATTGTGGTTATATATAGTAGATGTTGTAAAGTTTGCTTACTTTTCTTTAGATTATACAGGCTGTCCAAAAATGTTCATGGGCGGAATTCCAAGGTCGGTACAAGGAATTCCTCACCCAAGGTAGTATAGAAGGTTAGATAACATGTAAGACATCGCGAGACGTTCAGCGTATATATATGGAAACTTGGCTAGGAGATGATATCACTTCTAGGACTTCTAGTAAACATTTTGGAAACCTAGAATTCTTAGGTGTATACATTTTGGAAGGGCGGCATAAATTTGTTGACCGGGTAGCCGGATTAGGGCCAGATACGGGCAATGGCCTGAAGTGTATAAAAGGAAATCCTAGGGCATTTGATTGTGTGATGTGCATGAGATGGTCCACCGAGGTGCGTGGAAGTCGGGAATGACCAATGCTCAAATCGGCTAGTGTTGGGTCTTGAGGTGCGCCAGTGGGCCCGCTAGGTGCTAGACCCCAGTTGGGTGGGACTAGGTATCCTTACCCCAGACGGTGTCCGGAGACTAGTGGGCCTTCCTAGTCGAAGGCCTGGGATTGTTTGTTTACATCTTGAGATGATGTGGTCGATGGCCAGTATGATACTACATAGTATGGTAGGGCTGGCCGTAGCCGGGATATTTATTCCATAAGTAGGCCCAAGGGCTGAATGTCGGAGGCTTGATGGGCCGAGATGGCAGGTTTTCACATATTCGATTTGTACAGAGTGACCCATTGGGGTCAGTAGTCAGTAGGCTATAGGGCAGGATCGGCCCTGGCCGGTCACACTACCCTCAGTTGGGGTGTGACAAAGTTATTATGAGAGCATTAGGTTAGGTCTTGTCTATGACTCAGTGTTGGGTACCGTATGAGGCATATGCTAGCGTGCCGACATACGACATAGTTATGCTACGAGATTGGGCGACCACTCCTGCACTCAGTGCACCATGCAGTTAGTAAGTTTAAAAGGTTTTTGTTAAGAATTTATCATGTGACAGGCAACCTCTTTTTGTTTCTTGTGATAGTGCAATGGAGGCTCAAAATGCTGCTTTGAGCGGTAGTGGCAGTAACTCGACAGAACATCGAGGCTGGGGGCGAGGCCGAGGTCGAGGCTGGGCCCGGGGCAAAGATAGGGAACGGTTTGAGGGTCAGGGTTAAGAGTCAGTGGTTGCTCAACTGCAGGCTCAGGTGAACCAGTTAATTGAGGGGCGCCTTAAGGAACAAGAACCGAGATAGCAAATGCCCGCGGTAGATCATCAGCAAAGCCGGGGGCAGAATGATAATCGGGGCCGTGGGGGCCCAGGGACCGAGTCAGTGAGGTCGACAGTGTGAGGAGGTGGTTGTTGACTTAAGGTTTTTAACCTTAGTCTTAATCTCAGTTTTGATGATAACAAACATGGAACTAATATTTTATTGAGAAATCTTTCAGGTTCCATATCGAGTAGCGTTCGATGTCCTCGATCAGAGAAATAGGAGAAATTGATAAATCAGAAGGACATTGATCATCGCACTCGGGTTCATCGTGGAATTTCTCGAAGATCGACATATGCACCAAAGACGTATTGGACGAGCTCAAAGATCACATGGAAAGCTCTCCAAGTTGATGCTCGTTGAAAGCCGGAACCCGAAAATGAAGCGCGGAAGAAAAATGGCTGAAAAATCAATATCAGCCTATGTTTGGTCGACTGAATAGGGTTAGAAAAGTGGCAGTAGCCATCTCGGTCGACCGGTCGGTCGACCGATCGAAGCCAAAAATTGGCAAAGGACGCATCGGTCGACCGATCGGTCGACCGAACTGCGTATCACCACAGCTGCAACTTGCATCGGTCAACTAGTCGGTCGATCGGATTGCGTGAATGCAGATTTGCGTCTGGCGATCGACCCATCGGTTGACCGCACAGAGAGAATAGGCAGCGGTTGCTCTAAGCGGTCGATTGGTCGGTTGACCGGCCAATCGACCGAGCGTCTGCAACGGATAGTTTTCTATCCATTGACCTGTCGTTTCTTTGAGAGGGTATATATATACCTCATCTAACTCATTTAATCTCTCTCTCATTGATACAGATTTTATTGAGCAATTAAAATAGAGTTTTGAGCCTTCTAAAGATCGATCAATTGCGCTCGGTTCTTCCGCTGACAACTTCTTCAAGCGCAAACTCTGCCTCAACTCAGCATTTGATTCGAGCTCTACTACTCGGCGAGTTGGAGGTTCCAAGGCTTGGAAAAGAGCTTTTAATCTTGGTTTACCTTTTTAGCTCTTTTGATCGTATTTTTATTGTTATTTGAACGCCGTTACTTTGGATTTGAGCGTGTGAAAGACCTAGGCTGTTACGTCTTGTGTGGAAGTGGTTACCTTGTTGGGAAGGTGTAAAGCCACTTGTGTAAACTTAGTTTTTACTAGGATTAGTTGAGGTATCCCTTAGGGTTGAGGTGGAAGAGTGGTCTCGTAAGAAGGCGGTGACTTTCCGGTGTGGAAGTGCCTTAGGTCGAGAGTGCGACTCTTCGAGTCAAAGTCCTCATTGTAAGGGAAACTAATTAATCTAGTAAAACTTAGTTTGGGAATCCTAAGCGGGGTGCTTAGGTAGTGGAGTAGGCATTGGGGCCGAGCCACTATAAATTCCTGTGTTTGCATTGACTTATTGATTGTATTAATTGCTTTACTATTTATCGCTTCCGCATCTAATCATTCAATCGTAAATTGCCTAAATAAGTAATCAAACGATTAAAACCGGAATTAGGCTAATTAATTTAGTAAATATACTATTCACCCCCCCTCTAGTGTTGTCATTTTGACTACAATTGGTATCATCGCGGGTCGTAGATTGAGATTTCACCGTCTCCTCTACATCTAGCCTCGATCCGGAAAATGGCACTAGAGTCGGTAGCGTCTTCACCTGCTAGGTTCGATGAATCGAACTTTATAACTTGATTAAACTAGAATACATTGAACCTAAGGTTGACATGCTTGACTGGGTTGAACATGATAAGAAAATGTTTCAATTTAATGGAGATGCTATGTATAGCATTTTTTGTACCTTACAAAATAGCATCCTTGAAAAAGTCATGCATTGCACTACGGCTTTTGATATTTGGGCAACATTAAATATGTTATATGATTATGCTAAAACTGAAGAGATTAATACTCTTGTTGAGGGTGGTGATGACAATGGTCATCTCCCTAGTACTAACCTCGGTTTTGATGCCCAAAGCATTTCTAGCCAAAGAAGCACAAGCAAGAATCGGAAATGAAAACTTAGGTGCTTCATTTGCCAAGAGACGGGACACAAGAAGATGAATTGTCCCCTCTTGAAGAAGAAATCCAAGAAGAAGTGTGTGCTTCTTCATCCACATCTCAATCAAGTGAAGCCTCTTCTTGTCATGACAATGAAGCTACATCGAACTTTCCCTCATGGGTCTTCGGAATGAGGTAAAATCTTCTACTTCTAGTCACGATAGAAATCTTGATAGTGATAATAATGATAGTAGCTCAAATTCTTTAGATATGACTTATGGTGAGCTATTAGAAGAATCCTAAGAAAATGTATGCCTTGCTTGTAAAAAATAACAAGGAAAATAGAAAACTAAAGAAAGAAAATTTAAGGCTTAATTCTCATGTGCATGAACTAAAAAATGAAAAATTGAATACAAGTACACTTGTTCCTTGCCATGATGATTTTAAGCTCGAAATTGAGAATTTAAAAAGTGAACTAAAAGACTTGAAAAATAAAAATGAAGGTTTGAAATCAAAAATGAAACTTAGGAGTAATGATTTGAAAAATGATTTCAAACTTGAGAATGAAAAATTGAAAGTTGAGAATTGCATGTTAAAATCTCAACTACATGCATTGCATAAATCCATGGATGAATTGAGGAATGAGATATTGGTTTTGAGTTATAAAAATTAATGCTTCATCCTTTAAGAATTCTAAAAATCAAAATGTCTCATTTAGGAAATCTCCAAACAAGAATGCTCATGCTCATAATATTTCACATGTTAAGCATTCTAACTTTAAACCTCATGTTCACAAAAATGATAAAAAGAAATAATTTCATGGACATTGTTTTTGTTGTGGTACATATGACATTGCTATTTATGATTGTGCATTCAAGAAAAATCCAAGTATAGTTAAGACACTTTGGATTCCTAGGCCAACTCACCCCCAAGGACCCAAAGCCATTTGGGTACCAAAAGTCTCATCTTCTTTTGTAGGGGGAGCTACCACACAAGGATGAATGAGAAGTGGTGTATTGGAGTTGACCATGGACTTGAATGATGAATCCTTCCTTGGTTGCAACTTCAAGCTACCTTGATGCCTTAGGTAAAGTTGGCATCAAAACTATTCCGGTATCATCTTCTAACTTGCATCGTTTTACGTTAGTTGAAGATTATGATACTATGGTTAATTTGAGTTGTTTTCCCCGCTCTTGCATAAGAGTTCTTTTGAAAATGTTTTTGATTTTTGATTTTGATTTCCCGGTCTCCTCGGAGACCTATGTAGCCTATAATGGGCTCATGCGACCTTGCGGTTCTAAATCGTAGGCTCATTGTGGCCTTTCGGTTTTCAACCAATAGGAAGGGTTGGAGATCATGTTTTCATTTATATTATTTTTTTGTGATCTCTTAAAATTCATTTTGATATCACTCGATTTCATTTTGAAACGAATTTGAAATTATTTAGCAAAGTAGATTTTGATATCGATAATTCATCCCTCTCTTTTCTACTTAGTTTGATAACTTGCTAGTAATTATATTCTCATTATCCTACTAATGAATATTGCTTGCAAGTTATGATAAAATGGAAGGCTTCAAAAATTAGAATGAAAAAGATTAGTTTGGCTAAATTTTCAAGTATAAGGTATAACCTTGATAAATTCAAAATCTTAGTGTTGTACCTAAATGTTTACGCTTAAATTATGTCTCAATACTCATGATTAGAATTACATGATAAATCTTTGAATTCTCATGAGAAGGTAGAATCTTAGCACCTAGGCAAATTTCATTAAATGAAACTTGCTCTAGGTTGATACTTACCATTAGAGACATTCCTTTAAGTCCAAACTAGTTAAACATATTTAGGGACCTTATTTCTCAAATGCTTCACATCTTAAGATCCCTAAGATTCATTTTGATATCATGATAACTCCTTAAAATGAATCTCTACTATCTAGCATAGGTTAAGGATTTTAAATGAAACTTTGCATTGAACCCTTGCTATTTAGTATGTTAGCTTGCTAGTTGGTATATAATTTCATTATGATACTAATGAAGCCTACTTGCAAGTTAAGAAAGTGGTAAACATAGGAAAACTATGCTATCATGAAGAAAATCAAAAAGTAAATGACAAGTTTGGCAAAATTCTATTGAAAAAGGTATGAGTTTAATTTTGCAAAAATCTTTGTATAATAATTGAATATTCACATTTAATGATGTCTCTATACTCATGATTGTTTTTGCATGATAAATGTTTGAAGTTTCATGAGTAGGCAAAATTTTGATAACTTAGACAATTTCATGATATCTTGATTGAATGAAACTTGCTCTAGGTTAAAATTCTTATTATAGACCTCATTTTATGTAAACACCCAACAAACATGTTTAGATACACATATCACATGAGTCTAGGTATTTAAAACTTGAAAATTCATGTCTAGATGAACAAATACGTACAATTGGTATTTCACTTTAGGGGACTTAAGCTTGAAAAGTTTGACCCAAGTCAATAAATCGACTTGGACACTTTATTTTAAGTTGAAATTTCATAAACATGTTTAGGAATAGGTATGACATGTTTCCAAGTACTTAGAATGGAAAATTCATATGGATATGGATAAAATGACATAGAGGTCAATTCATGCTTACCTCTTTTGAACCAAGTTGACCCAAGTCAACCAATTGACTTAGCAGTCTCATTTTTAATCCATATTTGAGGAACATATTTAAATTTACTCATGTTAGGTATCCATAGGTTTAAGGTTGAAAAATCATGAGTAAATGATAAGATTGAAACTTAGCAAGTTTCATGATAACTAGCTTATTTTTGAATGAAACCATGCTTGGTTGATATCTTGACTTAAGGACATAATTTTCATTTCAAACTTGACATACACTTTTAACATGATCATTTTATGGTGCCATAAAAGTTTGAATGAAAATTGAACATGTTTTAAGAATAACTGAAAATTAAGAAAATGTCATTTCACCCAACAATTGGTCATTTTTAGTTATTTTTAAAATAATATAGAAAAATCCTTTTTAATTGATTCTTGAAACTTCACCCTCACTGAAAAATTTAGGTTCTTCAGTAAAATTTTTAAAAAGTTTCATCAAGAATCTGATTTATAATGAAATTTTAAAGTTAGCTTTCGAAAACACAAAGTATCATTCTTCTTGAAATATCAATCTTTCCGATACTTTAATTTTTCCTCAAAAACTTCAAAAGAAAACTCATGTATACCATTTTGATTCCATTTCTAATATCATTCACACAATTTCTTGAGTAAAATCACTTCTAGGAATGATTTTGATAACTTGGATGATAGCTAGAAATATCCATTTGTTTATTAAAATCAATATAGGATGAAAAATGAACTTAGAAAATTCATTTTGAATTCAAACCGGATACATGCATTTCAATTGACAATTCAACAATTGGTATAAAAAAATTTTGTCCAAAAATTGGTATCAAAAATTTTCGTCGAAAATATGATTTTGTATAGATTTAAAAGTTTGTTTTGAAAACTTGAAGTACAGTTTAACCTAAGTCAACAACATAACTTAAAATTTTCATCTTAAGCCCAAACTTGATTCATAGACTTACGTTCTCTCATGTTTGATGTCTAGATGCCTAAGATAAAGAAAACATGAGTAGATAGCAAAATTTGATACTTAGCATTTTCATGTTTTCATGTTTATTTCAAATGAAAACATGCTAAGTTCATATTTGGATGAAATGACATTCTTCACTTCAAACTTGATATACATGTTTTACATGACTATATCTTTGTATTTTGAAAGTTTGAATAAAATAAAAAATGTCATGAAAAAGAAACAATATTCATGAAAATATTCATACTTGAGTGCATACATGATTTAGGTTTGGATTCTATCTATCACTCCTTGATATCATGTATGATTTAGTTTCATATCAAATTTTCATCCCTTTGGTTGAGATTGTCATGTTTCATGAAAAATCGTTAGAGTCTCAACTTCATCAAAAAATATTTGTCTTTCATCCATTTGACTAGATTGACCTTTCTTGCCCTTTTTCATTGATGTCAAAAGGGGGAGAAAATTATAGGTAAAGGGGAGGAAAATATAGGAAATCCATGCATAAAGATAGGGGGAGAAATCCCTTAGTTGATATCCTCTATGCTTTAATGATATATTTTCTTAAGGATGTTTGTCATCATCAAAAAGGGGGAGATTGTTGGCTTAAGGTTTTCAATCTTAGTCTTAATCTCGATTTTGATGATAACAAACATGGAACTAATATTTCATTGAGAAACCTTTCAGGTTCCATATCGAGTAGCGTTCGATGTCCTCAATCGGATAAATCAAAGAAATCGATAAATTGGAAGGACATTGATCGTCGCGCTTGGGTTCGTCGTGGAATTTCTAGAAGATCGACGTATGCACCAAAGACGTATTGGACGAGCTCAAAGATCACATGAAAAGCTCTCCAAGTTGATGCTCGTTGAAAGCCGGAACTCGGAAACGAAGCGCAGAAGAAAAATGGCTGAAAAATCAATATCAACCTATGTTTGGTCGACCGGTCGGTCGACCGAATAGGGTTAGAAAGTGGCAGTAGCCATCTCGGTCGACCGAAGGATGCCGCAAAGCGGCAGTAGCTACTTCGGTCGACCGATTGAAGCCAAAAATTGGCAGAGGACACATCGGTCGACTGATCGGTTGACCGGACTGTGTATCACCACAACTGCAACTTGTGTCGATCGATCGGTCGGTTGACCGAATTGGGAGAACGTAGATTTGTGTCTGGCGGTCGACCCGTCGGTCGACCGCACGAAGAGAATAGGCAGCGGTCGCTCTAAGCGGTCGATCGGTTGGTCGATTGGCCAATCGATCGAGTGTCTGCAACGGATAGTTTTCTATCCGTTGAGCTGTTATTTCTTTGAGAGGGTATAAATATACCTCATCTAACTCATTTAATCTCTCTCTCATTGATACAGATTTTATTGAGAAATTAAAAGGGAGTTTTGAGCCTTCTAAAGATCGATCAATTGCGCTCAGTTCTTCCGCTGACAACTTCTTCAAGCGCATACTCTTCCTCAACTCGGGATTTGATTCGAGCTCTACTACTCGGCGAGTTGAAGGTTCCAAGGCTTGGAAAAGAGCTTTTAATATTGGTTTACCTTTTTAGCTCTTTTGATTGTATTTTTATTGTTATTTGAATGTCGTTACTTTGGATTTGAGTGTGTGATAGACCTAGGCTGTTAGGTCTTGTGTGGAAGTGGTTACCTTGTTGTGAAGGTGTAAAGCCACTTGTGTAAACTTAGTTTTTACTAGGATTTGTTAAGGTATCCCTTAGCGTTGAGGTGGAAGAGTGGTCTCGTAAGAAGGCGGTGACTTCCGGGTGTGGAAGTACCTTAGGTCGAGAGTGCGACTCTTCGAGTCAAAGTCCTCATTGTAAGGGAAACTAATTAATCGAGTAGAACTTAGTTTGGAAATTGTAAGCGGGGTGCTTAGGTAGTGGAGTAAGCATTGGGGCCGAACCACTATAAATTCTTGTGTTTGCAATGATTTATTAATTGTATTAATTGCTTTACTATTTATCGCTTCCGCATCTAATCATTCAAATGTAAATTGCCTAAATAAGTAATCAAACAATTAAAACTAGAATTAGTCTAATTAATTTAGTAAACACACTAATCACCCCCCCTCTAGTGTTGTCATTTCGACTATAGTGGTTCTCAGAGATCTGAGGCGCCGTAGTGTGGCAGCTGCAGTCGGAGACACTGGGGGTCCTGCCTTAGCCACACGAACGCTTGCTTCAACTGCGGCCGAGTTGGACACTTCAAGAAGGTCTGTCCTAAGGGAACTGGTTAGAATCTTGAGCAGTCTAGGGGAAAGACACCTATGTTAGTGGGGTCAGTAGCTCAAAGGGGACATGCACAAAATAAGGGGCCACAGACCAGTTATTCAGAGAGGCCGCCTGCGCGGGTATATGCTATGAACCGTGATGGGGCAGAGGCATCCAAAGTAGTGGTGGCAGGTACTATTTTAGTATGTTCGTCTGCTGCATATGTTTTATTTGATCCGGGTGCCACGCACTCGTTTGTGTCTGCTATATTTGCTGTGAAATTGCCAATGGCACCCTCCATGCTTGATGGGCCATTGATAGTATCAACACCTACGGGTGATGCACTCTTAGCAAATTCAATATATCAAGGCTGTGAGGTGCTCATCTGCGACCATGTGTTGAGTGCGGATTTGACACTCCTACCCACTCTTGAGCTCGATGCCATCCTTGGCATGGACTGGTTGGCAGAGCACTTTGCAATGTTGTATTGCAGAGCTAAAATAGTGATGTTTAATAAGCCTGGGCTACCACAGTTCACTTTCCAAGGGGTGGGAGGTAGCAAGCCGATAGAGGTCATCTCAGCCCTAAAGGCTCGTAAGTTGCTTCGGGGCAGCTACCAATCCTTCCTGGCCTTCGTATCTGTGGCCGAGGAGGAAAGGGGTGAGACGAGGAATGTCAGCGGAACCCCAGTGATCTGTGAAATCCCTGATGTGTTTCCCGAGGAATTACCGGGATTACCGCCTAGAAGGGAAGTTGATTTTTGCATTGACCTGCAGCCCGGGTTGAAACAAATTTCCATTCCAACTTATAGGATGGCACCAGCCGAACTCAGGGAGTTAAAGGTGCAATTGTAGTAAATGCTAGACCTGGATTTCATCCGGCCGAGAGTGTCACCCTGGGGTGCCCCGGTTCTCTATGTGAAGAAGAAGCATGGGTCGATGCGCATGTGCATCAACTATCGGCAGCTGAACAAGGTGATCGTCAAGAATCACTACCCACTACCGAGGATAGACGATCTATTGACCAGCTGCAGGGGGCACAGTGGTTTTCAAAGATAGATCTAAGGTCCGGGTACCATCAACTGAGAATCCGGGACTGCGATGTGCCTAAGACGGCCTTTAAGACTCGCTATGGTCACTATGAGTTCCTAGTGATGTCCTTTGGCCTAACAAATGCATCTGCTGCCTTCATGGATCTATTGAGGAGGGTATTTAAGGAGAACTTGGACAGCTTTGTGATCGTCTTCATTGACGACATTCTGGTTTACTCCAAGAGTGAGGAAGAGCACTCTGAGCACCTGAGAATGGTCCTGAAAATCCTCAGAGAGCAACACTTGTTTGCAAAATTTTCCAAGTGTGAATTTTGGTTGGAAAGTGTAGGGTTCTTGGGCTATGTAGTGTCCAACGAAGGGATAAGGGTTGATCTTGCCAAGATAGAAGTGGTGGAGAATTGGAAACGGCCGACTAGCATGACTGAGGTCCGCAGTTTCCTTGGTTTGGCCGGGTACTACCAGAAGTTCGTGGAGAACTTCTCCAGAATTGCAGCCCCTTTGACTCAGTTGACCCAGAAGAAGGTCAAATTCATTTGGGATGGCAAATGCGGGGCGAGCTTTTAGAAGCTCAAGGCATGTTTGACATCTGCACCCGTGTTGGCTGTACCTTCTGGCTCAGGAGGGTTTGTAGTCTTCTGTGATCCCTCTCATGTTGGCCTGGGCTGCGTCCTAATACAGTTTGGCAGAGTCATCGCTTATGCATTCCGCCTGCTGAAAGTTCATGAGAAGAATTATCCGACGCACGACCTAGAGCTAGCGGCAGTGGTCTTTGCAGTGAAGCTTTGGCGGCACTACTTGTATGGGGAGACTTGCAAGATCTACACGGATCACAAGAGCCTCCAGTAGTTGCTTACCCAAAAGGAGCTGAACCTCAGGCAGAGGAGGTGGCTAGAGCTCCTAAAGGATTATGATTGCACCATTATGTATCATTCGGGGAAAGCAAATGTGGTAGCAGATGCTCTAAGCACCATGGGTAGTTTGGCTCATTTGGAAGTAAAGCGGAGGCCTCTAGCTCGAGAGTTGGCTTTGTGCCTAGATGGGGGTGACACCTTATCAGTGTCAGCTTCAGGTGCCCTCATAGCACACCTACGACTACTGTCCACGCTGGTGGACATGCTGCGTGCCGCGCAGGGGGAGGATGCCTTTTTTGCGCTGACCAAAGATCTGGTGCAAAGAGGCGATGCAGAGAACAGTTTCAGATTGGACTCAGAGGGTGTACTGAGGTTCAAAGACCGGATCATAGTACCAGATATGGCTGAGGTGCGCAGGCAAGTCCTGGAACTGGGTCATCGTTGCACTTACACAATGCATCCGGGGGCCACCAAGATGTATTGAGATTTAAGGCAGTATTACTGGTGGAAGGGTATGAAAAGAGAGGTAGTAGAGTTTGTCTCCAAATGTCTGGTCTGCCAGTAGGTGAAGGCCGAACACCTTAAGCCTGCGGGGCTTCTGCAAAACCTCGAGGTGCCCGAGTGGAAATGGGAGAAAATCACCATGGATCTAGTGACTAGATTGCCTAGGTCAAAAGGCAGTTTTGATTCCATTTGGGTGGTAGTGGACCGGTTAACCAAGACTGCACACTTCATACCAGTGAAGACTACCTTCTCTGCGGAACAGTACGCTCGATTGTTCTTGGATAGGATTGTGGCTTACCATGGTACCCCGGTGATGATTATATCCGACCGCGGTACCCAGTTCACAGCCTAGTTTGGGTAATCCTTCCAGGAAGCCTTGGGTACCCAGGTACGTTTTAGCACAGCTTTCCATCCGCAGACTGACGGGCAGTCAGAGAGGACCATCCAAACTTTGGAGGACATGCTGAGAGCATGTGTCCTGGATATGGCTGATGGTTGGGAAAGGCACCTACCACTGATAGAGTTCGCTTACAACAATAGCTATCACAGTAGCATTGGCATGGCTCCTTTTGAGGCTTTGTATGGGCGGCGGTGTAGGTCTCCGGTGGGCTGGTTTGAGGCCGGGGAATCACTCATGGTGGGCCCTGATCTGGTTGAGGAAGCGGAAGACAAAGTAAAGTCTATAAAGGAAAGATTGCTGGCGGCCAAGAGTCGACAGAAAATATATGCCGACAAGAAGGACAGGGAATTGGAATTCGCCGAGGGTGACTTAGTCTTTTTGAAGGTCTCTCCTATGAAAGGGGTGGTCCGGTTTGGGAAGAAGGGAAAGCTGAGCCCTAGGTGTGGCCTTTTCCCGTTCTCATGCAGAGGGGCGAAGTGGCCTATGAGCTGGCATTACCTCCTAGCCTGAGCAGAGTACACCCGATCTTCCATGTATCCATGTTGCGGAAATATGTGTAAGATGATTCGCATGTGATCGAGCCCTCTTCCATTGATGTAGATTCGGCCATCTCGCTAGAGGAAAGGCCGGTAGAGATCCTTGACCACCAAATCAGGAAGCTAAGGTCCAAAGAAATTTCCCTGGTAAAGGTCAGATGGGAGCACCATGCCAAGAAAGAAGCCTCTTTGGAGGTAGAGCAGGACATGAGAGAGCGCTACCCTTCATTGTTCGAGGAGCTGATAAGTCCTTGTATTCAAGTAAATTCGAGGATGAATTTCCCTTAAGGGGGGAAGGATGAAAGACTCGGGAAAAATTTCCTAATATAAAAATCTATTTTTGGTGCAGCGCGTCAGACCCGGGGATAGTCGAGTCGAGCCTCAGGATCGCCTCGAGTGAAAAGGTATGACTCGACTAATGATGCATGGAATTTTATTGGGTGATTGACTTTCCTTTTATGCAATCATACCTTAAATCAAGTTTAAATCGACTCATGTTGTGGGTTGAGTCGAACCCAAGTTGAGTTCGGGTTTAGTCGAATCTTGAGTATGAGTCAAGTGAGTCAAGTGAGTCAAGAGCCTATATGGAAGGCTAGATGAGGGATTAAAACCCCTCATCCTTGTGCCGTGTGACTCATCCTTTGAGTCGCACAAGGCAGCCTAGGGAGAGGGGGATAAGAGCAAGGAGAAGGGGGACTTGGATCGATCCGGGATTTCGCGTCGTCGCCGGAAGATTCAAAGTCGTTGTCATCCGATCTTTCATTCTCCACAATCAAGGTGAGTGGTTAGAATTTTGAAAGATTGGGGGAGGCGGGTAGCCGAACCCCTAGATGTGTTAGGGTGTGTTTCTCGCGATCTTTCCTACGGATCTTGGTTTCATTATTGTGTATTCACTGTTTTGTACGAATTCTTGTCGGATCATCTTATTTCCTCATCGATTTCTCAAGTCCTAGGGCTGTCGAATTATGGGAAAAAGGGAAAGGTCATGCCAAAATTTTCCCCAATCCCCTTGACGTAAGTAAAGCCCTTAGACGACCTCAAGTTCATGAATGATGTAATCTTCATCGTCGATTTTGCGTGTTATGAAGCATGTTTTCCCTAGAACTCCTAGGTGCGGCCGAATGAACCCTACACCTCATGAAGGGGGTCCAGCCAGGGGTAAGGGAATGGGGTAAAATAGTCCACTTGATATTAAGATATATTGGAGACGAAGAGTTAGGGGCATAGTTAAAGTCCTCTTTCCCTTTCCTACTCTAAGGGCCATGGTCGAGCAAGGTCCCCTTGCTCAAGGCTCGGCCAAGCCTAGGGAGGGGGAAAAAGGGTGGCTTTAGATGGAAACTCCCATGGTCATAAGGTTCAAACGATAGAGGTATGACGATACTTAGGAAGAACACTAATCATAGTAAGTAAATTGATTGATTTATGAGATTGTAGGAATGCTAGCTTTATGACTATTCTTAGCTCATTAAATCTTTAAATTTTGAAATGAGGTATTAGTTTACTATGCTTAGTATTTCATACATTTTTAAATTCATTGCTACCTTGCCATGCTAGATAAATTATTTCTTGTTGAGCTTAATTCTAAAGGTAGTGTAAAGTTGTTATGCGTGAATATTGTGGTTATATATAGTAGATGTTGTAAAGTTTGATTACTTTTCTTTAGATTATACAGGCTGTCCAAAAATGTTCATGAGCGGAATTCCAAGGTCGGTACAAGGAATTCCTCACCCAAGGTAGATAACATGTAAGACGTCGCGAGACGTTCAGCGTATATATATGGAAACTTAGCTAGGAGATGATATCACTTTTAGGACTTCTAGTAAATATTTTGGAAACCTAGAACTCTTAGGTGTATACATTTTGAAAGGGCGGCATAAATTTGTTGACCGGGTAGCCGGATTAGGGCCAGATTCGGGCAATGGCCCGAAGTGTATAAAAGAAAATCCTAGGGTTCTCTTATGCTATCCCTCCAATCCACAATTTTCATCTCTTTAGAAACCTCTGGGATATGAAGAATTAAAATCCTCTTGTTTTAGGATATTCCAATCTACTTCTTCATGGTACTTGTTGCACTTGAGCAATTAGTGTAGACAATGACCCTTCTTTTGTTTAGCATTTATAGCTTATAGATGGACTGACTTTCTGGTACCTTTAGCTTACAAACTACATCTATAGCATGTTTTTAATAGCGCACATCAATTAAACTCCATTCCTTTCCATTGCTTGTTTTTTTGGCACCGCACACCGCTCCTCCCTTCTTTTTTCCCTCTCTTCTCTTTTCAGCGCTCTGTGTTCGGCCTATCGCACCCTACCTCCGGGCATCTCCCATCGCAGTTCTGAGCATCCTTGTCGTGGCGCAACTGGAATCAATAGGTTCAGTGTTAGCAGCTGCTCTCTCTCTCTACAACATAGATTGATATTTCACATGCGTTATTTGCAAGAGACCCATGCTATGTGAAATCAGTTAATTTCTGGTCAAGAATATAGTATCTTCGATTTCTGATGATTGCTACCTTACTATGATGCTATGAGGAAAATGTTCTTAGAAGTTGGACTGTGCTTGGTCGTCTTAGTTTTTAGTCTTAGCATTTAAGTTAGATTCATGTAGTGATTTCTGCAATAAGTCAAAAAAAATTTGTTGTTTTTGTTATCCTTAATGATACACAAAAATTGGAATATGATTCATTTTTTTGTTATGACAATCAATGGATGGAGAAATAGGAACCATGAAACAAGACTTGTCCAGAAATTTCTACATTAGGATTGCTATGTATAACCCTAGCCAAGGATTTAATAACCTGTCTTATGCTAGTTTGGATCTTTAATTGGATTTAAACACTTGCCTTAGTCGAGGATTGCTCCTGTAAGATTAATGAAAACCAGCTCTCTTAGCCTTCTATGGATGTACAGTAGCATCTTAAATCTTATCAAATCTCAGCTGAGGCAATGAAACCTAAGAAGCATCTTGCAAAAATGAAATCGTCACAATCATCATATGAAACAGGAAAGAGGATGCAAAAAGTTGTGTGGAACACTAAACGTTAGAGGAGAATAACTAACAAGAACTCAATGCCGCTTGATGTATTCACATATAACACTAAGGTTATTGGATAACTTAATAGTCATAGGATTGAAGAAGCATTTGATTTATGTCATTGTATGCAACGCCGAGCATAGTGGTTAATGAAGTTACCTGCAACAAACTCATGAATTACCTATGTAGGATTGGATTATGGTAGAGAGATATTTCATTCTAGATCATATAACCTATAAATTTTTATTGCTGCATTCAGTAAAACGTGCACCCAGTGCCATGATGGAAATGATATGTTTTTTCATTAGATTAGTACGCTTAGAATGCATTAACTTGTGTATCTTTCTATGTTTTATGTATTCAGTTAAATTTATTTCCATATAACTAGAGCATGGAGTGATAAATCTCGGTGGGACTCTATAAACTAAGTGTCATTGTATAAACTACAAGCAGGCTCTCTCGCAGGGTTTCATGTGCCGCTCCTTTCGAGGACCCTAAAAGAGTCATTGCTCTATCAATGTTTAAAGTTGTAAGTAGCCTCGCTTCTTTTTATCTTCTTCAAATTACTAATGTTTGATGTTTTATGTTCTGAACTGATGATAGTAATTTCTCTTTGCATTCGATCATTTGGTATAATCTTATTGATTGTTATTTGCTTGTTGAACTTAATATAGTTTTAGTTGCATAGTTTTTTTGTGTGCAAATTTGTGTGAACAACTCTATTTGGTGAAAGAACTTGGAGAAGATTCTTATTTAGCTATATTTATAATTGTGATTTGCTTGATAAACCTGCATTACGTAAACATACCAAAAAACACAAGCAGACATGAAGCAAGCAACCTACATTTTTCTCTGAGAAAACATCCTCAATGACTATATGTAGTTAACCATCGTCGTTGCCACAGACGCATCTAGTCGTTGTTGCAGACCCATCTACTTGTTTTACTACAGGATTCTGATAGTCCAAATGGATAAAAGCTTTTGTATATATTGTAATTCTAGAATTTTAAGAAAAGAATAGAACTATCTGCTTGTACAGGTGAGATTCATAACGGATTAGTTCCATATTGATTCAATCCTGAAGCATAAGCTACAATTCATATAACCAAAATATGCTTTCAAGTGACTGGGTATTGAAAAATATTGTCTACATTATAATGATTAATTTACGTATAGGGTTGTCTTCTAACTGCTGATCTTTGAATAACATCTAGTTACACCTATAATCCTTGAACCAAACTTATTGCTTTTGTCTAGAAATGAAAATTATCTGCCATGATTCGCTATTCATTAATCCTATTATTGTTCTATTGTCATATTGGTCAATTCCATTTTCCAATACTATGAAAGAATGGCTGATTTTAATGACATGTAAGAGAACTATTTTTGCTCACTACTCAAAAGCTTCAGCAAGCGGATATGAAATATCATTAGGGGTTACAGACACTAAATATACATATTAAAGTTCATCTAGATACCCATGAACTATCCAAATGTTAGTTATGATCTGACCAGTGTGAAGTGACTACTGTTGTTCTCCTGCATAGCTTCATTATGGAAGGTGTTATTGATAATCAGGATTGTTTGGCCAACTTATTTCGTTCAAGCACAAATATTATTGTGAGACAATTTGAACCTATGTTGCGAAGGCCGGTGCCTAGGTGCTTAGGTGAAACAATTTGGATCCAAAGCACCTCAAGGTGGTTCAGGCAAGGCAACTTTACTTTTGCGAGTCGTGGCTTAAGCGATTGCTTGAGGCCTAAGTGAACTTTGGATTTTTTTTTGTTTTTAGCAACAAATCAATTATTAGGAAAAGAAATTATGATGAAGAGTCATTTATCAAAATCATGTCTGATACTTTTGCCACATAAGAAAAAATTGTGTCAGCTATAAGATGTGACAAATCTTTTGTGCTATGGCAAATAATTTTTTCCTAAATAAAAACATTTATTGACTCGACCATAACAAAAAGAACACCTACTAGCTTAGCTTAGGCAGTAGATTTCTTAGTCAATAAATGTTTTTATTTCTTAGTTGACAAATCCTTCTACTCTACAATATATTATTGGATTTATATTTGATGGTTTAATTTGTAACGTTGATTGATTAGCACTATACTTTTGCAGGCTAATGCTTTAATGGTAGTAGGTCTAATAGCTACTAGAGCAACAATAGCCCTAAGCTCGTCCAAAATTTGGTATTCTTCATTGCAAGGATGCATGGCTCGGCATGATGCAAATCAGTCAGTAGGCTTACCATGGCTTCGTGTTGCAATAATGGCTCTAGTTACACTTGAGCAGGTAAATATCCTTTTACATTTTCCTGTAGTAGCTTTGTCATGTAAACAATAGGTGAACCAGTTGCCTACTACACTATTGAAGCTTTTAAGTTAATTATTCTAACAATTTTACAAACAATTGTTATTTCGTTGGTTAGTATTAATGCAACTACTACACTATTGAAGGTTTTAAGTTAATTATTCTAAAACCAATGGAAATAATTACCAAGTAATTTTTTTATATATCAATTTACTCGATTACTATATAAAAATGTCAATATAAATATTTTCTTGATTCATAATGTTTCTCTTGTATTAAACTTTATCTCTTAATGGTGTTCTAAAATTGTCAATATAATTTACTCGATTAATCAACTATTTCCTTATCCTTTAATGGTGTTCATTCTTCGCAAGTATATTAAAGTTTTTTTTTTTGTTTATTAGGATGCAATGTTGAATAAGACTAGAATGATGGATACGTCATCTCATTTGAAGCATAGAGATGAGGTGAAGCTCACACAATCTATTGGACCTTCAAAAATAAGAAGAGAATGGTCTCATCCAAAGCTCTATGCAAGTATACATACGTCATCTTCTATTTTCTCCAAGGTTGCCAATGTTAAGTTTTATTTTATTGATTCTGTTGCCGAGAATGAGATGATTGTGATAAGATTTTGTCCAACTGTAATTTATATTGATTATTATAAAACTTGTAGTTTAGTCTCTTAAGATGTATTTCTTTGAAAGTGACTTATTGTGTAATCAATTTTCTTATTAATTATAATATTGTTTGTAATTCTAATCAATTTTCTTAGCAAAATATATATTAAAGACAAATATATATGCCTATAATAATATTTTTAGAGACAAAAATGATATATGCTCCTAATAGTGTTTGTATATTAAAGACAAATATAAATGTCTCTATTAAGATTTTTGGAGACAAATATAAATGCCCCCATTAATATTTTTAGAGACAAATATATATGCCTCTTAATATTTTTAGAGCCAAATAAATATGTCTCTATTGATACTTTTAGAGGCAAATATATATGCCTCTATTAATATTTTTAGAGGCAAATAAATTTATTTGCCTCTAATAGTATTTTTATATTAGAGGCAAATATATATGCCTCTATTAATATTTGTAGAGACAAATACATTATACGTCCCTAATACTTTTAGGGACGAGAGCTCTAGAGACGAACAATTTTATTTGTCTCTAAAAGTTATAGAGGCAAATATTTAACTTTTAGAGATAAATTTGGTTGTCTCTAATTATCACTTTTGTTGTAGTGAGCTCGGCTTACACATGGTGAAGTCTCATTAAAACCTTCATGGGAAAAAAATCAGCGGGAAAGCCACTAAGTAGAGGAAAGAGTACTTCATCCCTGTGATAATTTAAGGGTCGAACCTTAGTAATAGTAGGCCCGTAGGGAGGCTGCGTTTCAGGACCGTGGGAGTTCTCATCTAGAGAACTCGGCAATTCTGTTAGAGCCTTCTCTGAGGACCTCTGTGATCCGATAGGGGCCTTCCCAGTTTGGAGCAAGCTTTCCTTCTCCGACAGGTTTTCTTAGTGGATCAATCTGAGAACAAGGTCCCCTTCTGCAGAGTTTCTGAGCCTCACACTTTTGTCGTACTTCTAGGCAATCTTAAGTTTCATTTCTCTTCTCTAATTTTGGTGAGCTCTTGTTCTTCTTCAATAAGATCGAGCTCGGTGTCTCGGGCTTCTGCATCGCCCTGTTCTTCGAAGGTAATCCTGCGGAGGCTAGTCTCTGTGATCTCAACAAGGATCATTGCCTCTGCTCCGTAAACAAGCTAGTAAGGGGTCTCCGAGGTGGAAGACCGGGTGGTTATGTTGTAACTCCAGAGTACCTCAGGTAGATCTTCGACCCAGTATGTTTTGACCCGGTCGACCTAGTATGTTTTTGACCTAGTATCTTTTAACCTAGTATGTTTTGACCAGATCTCAGGGATTGGGCAAGGACATTCCCTTCATGAAAAATCAAGCAAAGGAGATTTATATGTACAAAACAAAAGCTCATTAAGGAGCAATAACTGTTATTGAGGGGATAATCAACAAAAGAAGCCCGCACAGGGGATGTTAGTTTGGCAATTCACCAAAACATGTGATCTATGCAAGGACAGTTACAAAAATGCTCAACCGCCAATATCCTTGGGAGCATACACCAAAGAAACGACACAAGGCTCGGAAATGGCAAACATCAGTTCTCTCCCTCAGAGGCAGGAACCTCTTCCTCAGGCTCAGGGTAGACTTGGGCCCCATCTCGTATTTCTTTGAAACTATCAACTCCAAAAGAGTCAGCTCCAGAAGAAAAGAATTGGGCTTGCTCAATAGCCCTCCTAAAACCCTCGTTATATAAAGCTAGTCCGGCATCTTGCCAACAATTTGCCTCCTTCTTTTGATATTCTTTCGCCTCCACTCACTGACGAGCAACCTCCTCCTTAGATGCCTTCAATCAGGCAGTCAATCGAGCAATCTCACTGTCATTCGAATCCATGACCCTGGCCAGCTCGAGTTTCAGCAGCTCCACTTCCCGCATCAAGGCCATGGACCTATCTAATTCATATTGCTTGGCTCTATTGGTCAAAGCAAAAAGCTGGGCCACTATCCCCATCTCTCAGATGAATAGGCTGGATTCTCCGGGTGATAAAAAGATCCCACATACGGGACCAAGGCTAGATGATGACCCGGCAATGGAGATTCTCCGCCAGACCTCATACCCGGAGCAGGGGCACTCTCCCTCCTTGAAGCTATCTCCTTGGGGTAGGAGAAATCTGGAGTCCTAGTCTGCTCCCTGGAGTGCGAGACAGGGGCTGAGGCAGTTGAGTCGGAAGAACTGGGCAACTCCACCAAACTCGATAACCAGGGGCTCAGAACCCCTGTGCTTGGAATCTCCAAATGCCTTGATAAGAGAAAATCCAACGTTAACAACGACAATGGATAGCTTGGCCCTAACGGAGAATCAGCCACCAATAATTTCTTCCCCTTAATCGTAATCGGGGTACTGCACCTTTTTCTTCTAAAACATCCACGGAAAATCATCTCATCCAGCATAGATGACATCTTCCCTACAATACACCTTCGTCAAAAAAGATAACCGAAGAGTTGACCATCAAGGGTCTTTAGCAAAACACACTACCTATATGTGCCGAAACTGGTATCCCCTCGCGGTCTCTCTTTAATATCTCCTTGCAATAAAAAGGCTCAGAGGGGCCACACATGATCAGAAAATCCACAATATGGTTTTCTTTGGCCGAAATATTTCCCTCTTTCACGTGACTAATTGGCATGGGACCTTCAATCCAAGACAGAGGAAACATCTCTTTCCCAAAGATAGGATCCAAATAAAATAGATATAGACAAGGGTACGACTTTACCTTGAAAAAGTATTTTATTGCTATGTTTTAGTTGATGATTATGAAAGAACTAGTGCCCTTGAACCAATCACATATTGATGTGTAGGGAACTATTTTTGGTTAATAAATAATATGAGACAACTTTTCATCATATGTTGTATCTATATTTTGTATATATCAGATTGTGATGAACCCCATGGACCGGGCAATTGATTCCAAGGCCATGATAAGGTCATGCCAGTGAGACTTAGAATGCAAATGCGCGCCCCTGTTCTAAATGTTACCAATCGTAGGATCACCAATTAGGGAATTGGTAATTTCGGATAGACTGGTGCACTTAGTACATGCCTTATACGATAAGGGGTAGCTGATCTCACAGTTACCTATGAGCCGTCATTTAATGTACAAGTACAGGTGCTCATTAGGGAATAAGTTCACTGAACGGACCTACACGAGGAAGACAAAATAGAATCCTTACATCAATGTCATGTGCCGAATACCTCTGGGCATGGGAAAGCACCCATGGAGGTATGTGAGCAACCAATATGGAATCAGTTACTCCTAGTAAGAGGAGATAATATCCTATGTATCCTTGTAAGTGTCGGCTCAGGAATCTCTGGCCAAAGTTGATATGAATGTCGAAAAAAGGTTTTCTGACATGTCATTATTGAGAAGATGACTTGGTAGGAAAAATACATATGAATCGGTATTACGGTTTGACACTTTTTCCGTACCCTAGCCGTATTCGGGACATTGTAACTGAGGGACTTAGTTGCATGGTAACTAATCACCGAAGGACATTCGATCCCTATAGATTGAACCTCACACTATCCAGGTAGGCATGACACATTGCTAGACGTCAATCTTGACTTGTGAGTGGAGTCTCCTACGACCACACTAAAGAGGTATAGTGGTGGCTCATAAGATTCGAGTAGAAGTCATTCTATCAAATCCGATTCTCCGTTATGCACAACTCATTACAGGCTTAGTGTGGGGCCCATTGGGTCACACACAACAGGCTAACCTCGTAACGGAGCTTATGAGATAAAGTCTGGATGTGGCCCTATATGTCTACTAGCATGGACATGCTGCAACTTGATCACGGATCTCGTTTACGAACATGATAGGTGAGTTGTTTCCTATAGGAACGAATGCACACGGAAGGAGTTCTTCGGTAACCCTAATTTGTAGGGCATCATTAAATTGTAGGTATTGACACATGATAATATTTAATGTAGTTGATTAAATTTAATTATGAATTAAATATTTAATTAACTACTTGACCGGGAATATATTCAATTATGAATTAAATATAATTTAATTTTGAATCAAATATACATGGTGGGAAAATTAGTTTCCAACAATGAGCCTACCAATTAATTTATTTGGATAAATCCTAATTAATAAGAATTTGATTTATGGAGATAAATCATAAAATTATTGAGAAATTTGAGGATAAATATATTTGAGAATCAAATATATGATTTATGAGGATAAATCATAATTATATTAATTAATAAGAAATTTGAATTATTTAGATAAACATCTTTCCTATTGTTTAGGGAATTGGTTTATTTAGATAATTATCATTCTTGTTTATAGGCTCTTAATTTATGGGAATAAATTAAATTTTATATTTTATTGGATTTAATTAATTTTGAATTAATTATGAAGCCATTAAAATATAAATTATTTTTGGAGGCAAACCCCGAAATTTTGAATTCCGGGGAGAGAGTTTTTAGGGAGCAAGGTCTACCTTTGTAGCCTCCCCCCCTCTCTATAAATTTTCGCCGAACACCCCATGGGGGTGTTGGTGAATTAGTTCTTCCTCCTCTCCATTGGTTAGGCCATCTACTTCCTCCTTCCCGGTCTTTTACGAAGACAAATTGGAGATGTCTTCTACTTGGGTGGGCCGCCTACTTCATCCACTTGGAGGATTCCGAAAAAGGACAGTGAGGTATTCTTAAATCTACCTCCTTGTTTCGTTGTTTTCTCATCTCTTCTTTCTCTCGTTTTGGAGCCTGGTTCTTGGTGGAAGGACTGGCCTAACTCTTGAGGTTTGGGCTTTGAGAAAGCATCTCCGTTGAGCCACGACGAGTTCGGTTGTTCGCTGTCCCTTTATTGCGAGGCGCCTGGTTTAGACTATCATTGGAGGACGTGCGTGTGTGCGTCTTGATACAAGAATAAGAGCACCATATCCAACCGCGGTATAAGGTATACCTTCCCCCTTCAACTCGTAGACTGAATTCCTTAATTATTGCTAAAGTATATCGCTCTTTTGGGATGTTTTGAATTTTTTAAATCGCTATTTCCACTACATTTCTTATTCCCATCCCAACAGTGGTATTAGAGCCACCTTTAGCAAAATGTTGGAATTTTTATTTCACGTTTTGGTCACGTTTATGAACTGTTCACTCCCTAAACGTCATGTTGCACGGTTTTGATTTTTGGGGGGTTTTTGAGTCATTTTCTTGGCTCCACAGTTCATATGATGAATCGAGGTGGAAGCCTATTGTCCTTATTGATTTTGGATAGAATTTAAACTCAAAACTCCCATGGGTTCATTGTTGAACAGCCCCGAGAACTGGAAAAATTCAGCATGTGTTGTTTGTACCATTTTGGGTGGAAACATGATCGGATTTGCACGATTTCAGATTCTATTTTTTCCATTCTTTTTCATATATGATGTGATGCATTAAAGGATGATTATGGATGAGCCCTATGTGCATGTGACTATGTGTAAAACGTAGTTGTGATGATTGCTTGTAAATTTTTGAAATTTCAGCTTTGTAATTTTTAAATAGTGTACCCCTGCCTTCCTCTTGAGAATTCTGATTGTAATTCAGTTCTCCCTCTCCTTAAAACTTTCCCCAAGAGTTGTTTGGGGTCTTCTTATTTTAGTTTTGTGAAATTAGAAGTTTAGGGGCAGATCGCGATGAACTCGCTTGTTGTCCTGTTTTGGTGCGCGCGCGGAGATGAGGTGTTCGGCGCCATGTTCATGGTGACTAGAACTCAGGGACGGCACTGATGGAACCGACAACCTACAAGATGTTTTTGGGCAACGCCTTGGCGAGACTGAGCTCCCTAAAACCCTTGGATGATGGCCTTGGTTTGCCCGGTGGCTCGGGTGGAACCCTTATAACATCCATAATCATCCTTATTTACTTTATGCTTTTATTTATTGCATTGGCTTCAAATGTTGATAGCTTAGATAATTATAATTGCATGAAGAAACCCTCCAATAATATTGAGCCAAAATGGCTAAGATATTAAGAATTTCGATCACGCCTTCCATAGTGATGTGATCGGTAAAACCTACCCATGGACTTATTAGGGCTTATCATGTTACTCGCAAGACCCGAGTAGGAGAAGTGGGATTCCATTTTTCTCCTAAGGAAGTCTACCAATGAGGGCTTCCCGCTTCCAAACCGGAGGGTATTATGGAACCGTGAAAATTAGTGGGAGACATGATTAATTTAAAAGACCTCATTGATCATGCATGTAAATGGTAGCTTATACTTGTCTTTCCTTTTGCTTGTAGCATATCATCGTCATCATGTCAAACACACTGTCATTACGTAGCATTCTTGATGCTAATAAACTCACTAGATCAAACTACATCGAATGGTTGCGAAATTTGAGGATTGTCCTAACCAAGGAGCGTCTCTCCAATATTCTTGATGACCGGCCACCAGATGCACCTACCCAAAGGGTTACCAAGGAAGTAAGTGCCACTTACAAGAAGTGGCAAGGCAAAAGAGGGCTTTTGAAGCCCCCTCTATAGGTGTGTTTGTTATTGAAATAAATTTATCGTTACATAATTTTACTACATGGGTATTGGATACCGGTTGTGGTTCTCACATTTGCAACTCGTTGCAGGGGTTGAGAATAAGTAATTTGCTAAACAAGGGCGACTACGACCTCCGGGTAGGCAACGGCGCAAGAGTTGCAGCTTTAGCCGTGAGAACCTATTGTTTATGTGTGCCTTCTGGCATCATTGAATTAAATAATTGTTATTTTGTTCCTTTTTTAATAAAGAATATTATTTTTGTTCCCTTGTTACTTGAACAAGGTTATGAAATGCCTTTAAAGGGCAATTGTTGCCACATATATCATTCTGATGAGTTATATGGAATTGGACGCATTTTGAATTGTTTAATGGTCTTAGATGTAACTGATAATCTTTTTCATGTTGAAACACACAAAAGAAAAAGCGATAATTTGAACCTCACCTATCTTTGGCATTTGAGACTCGGTCATATTAATGAGAATCGGATCAACAAGATGTATACAGATGAGTTATTTGACCCATTCTATTTTGAATCGATGCCAACATGTGAATCTTGTCTCAAGGGAAAAATGACCAAGTCCCCTTTCACTGGTCATAGTGAGAGGGCCGCTGAGTTGTTAGAGTTAGTTCACATAGATGTGTGCGGACCGATGATAACTCAAGCAAGAGGTGGGTATTCCTACTCCATCACGTTTACGGACGATGCATCGAGGTTTGGATATGTCTACTTGTTGAGACATAAGTCCGATGCTTTTGAAAGGTTCAAAGAGTATGGGGCTGAGGTTGAGGAACAACTAGGGAAAAGTGTTAAAACTCTTCGATCAGATCGAGGTGGTGAATACTTATCCACTGAGTTCCTAAGTTATCTCAAGGACAATGGGATTGTCTTCAAATGGACCCCTCCTAGCACACCACAGCATAATGGAGTGTCTGAAAGGAGGAATCACACATTGCTAGATATGATGCGGTCCATGCTTTGCTTTATTGATCTCCCGATTTCTTTTTGGGGATACGCGCTAGAAACCACTATCTACCTTCTTAATAAGGTTCCCACAAAATTTGTCTCTAGTACACCATATGAGATATGGAGTGGCAAGAAACCAAGTCTGAGGCATCTCAAAATTTGAGGTTGTCCAGCGTACCTAAAAAAGTTGGAGTCAGATAAACTTTATGCTAAATCAACCAGGTGCAGGTTTGTAGGATATGCTAAATAGAGTTTAGGGTATTACTTCTACTCACCAACTAAACAAAAGGTGTTTACTAGTAGGCATGCTACTTTATTAGATAAAGAGTTTATCGAGGAAAGTGAGAGTATAAGAAATGTTGAACTTGATGAAGATCAACAACCACATACCGAATGGAAACAATCAGTGGATAGTCCATAAGTTGAACCAGTCACAGAATCACTACCTCCCAACCCTCTTCGTAGATCAGGGAGATTGCATCGACAACTTGAGAGATTCTTCCTATGGAAAGGTAGAGACCTATAAGGCCAGGCTGGTTGTAAAAGGTTTCACCCAAAGGCAAGGTGTTGACCATGATGAAATTTTTTCTCTTGTAGCCATGCTCAAGTCCATTAGGATAATGCTAGCAATTGTTGCATATCATGACTAAGAGATCTGACAGATGGATGTCAAGATGACATTTCTCAATGGTGAACTCGAGGAAGATGTCTATATGACCTAGCTAGAAGGATTTGTGTCTCCGGTAGGACCAGAGATGGTATGCAAATTGCAAAGGTCCATTTATGGACTCAAGCAAGCCTTGAGGAGTTGAAACATTTGTTTTGATAAGACAGTCAAAGAGTTTGGTTTTATAAAAAATGTAGACGAACCTTGTGTCTACAAAAAGATTAGTGGGAGCGCCGTTATGTTTATTGTGTTGTATGTAGATGACATACTGCTCATGGGGAATGATGTTCCTCTGCTCCAGTCAGTGAAAGCATGGTTATCCAAAAACTTCTCCATGAAAGACTTGGGTGAAGCATCCTATGTACTCGGCATTAAGATCTATAGGGGTAGGTCTAGAAGGATGCTTGGTTTGTCCCAGTCTTGGTATATTGATACCGTGCTAAAAAAGTTTAGCATGGAAGACAGTAAAAGAGGTTACTTGCCTATAAGTCATGGCATCACTCTTTCAAAGAAGATGTCTCCTAAGACACCTGAGGAGAGAAAAATGATGAGCGAGATCCCTTATGCTTCGACAGTAGGATCCATCATTTATGCAATGCTCTGTACTCGGCCTGATGTCGCTTATGCCCTAGGGGTAAATAGCAATTTTCAGGTGGATCCTGGAGAGGAACATTGGAAAGTTGTAAAGAACATTCTTAAGTGCTTAAGAAGGATTAAAGATATTCTCCTAATTTTTGGTGGGTCAGATTTTAAACCGGAGGGCTACACAAATTCTAGTTTCCAATCGGACCCGAATGATAGAAAATCCATTTATGAGTATGTATTTACTCTGAATGGTGGCACAGTATGCTGGAAAAGTTCTGAGCAAGGTACTATGGCCGACTCGGTGACAGAAGCTGAGTACATCGCTGTAAGCGAAGCCGCTAAGGAAGGAGTGTGGATAAAGAAGTTCATCTTTGACCTGGATGTGGTTCCTGGGTTGCCGGTCCAGTCCCTATTTATTGTGATAACAATGGGGCTATTGCTCAAGCAAAGGAACCTAGATCCCACCACAAATCAAAACACATCCTAAGGCGGTATCACCTGATCAGAGAGATCATTGGACATGGTGATATAAATGTTGGGTGAAATGGCACACTAGAGGGGGGTGAATAGTATGTTAACTACTTTATTAGCCTAGATCCGATTTTAATTGTTTCTTGATTAGTTAGGCTAAGCACGATATTTATAGCAAGCAGAAGCAATAAGCACAAACAACTGACAATGCTAACACAAGTATTTATAGTGGTTCGGCCAACCGCCTACTCCGCTACCTTGGCTCCACACCAAGGATTTCTAACCAACTATTTTATAGAACTTGTGTTTCCCTTTGAATACAACTGAGGATACAATTCTCACCTCTTTGAGAACTACTCAAACCTATTCACCTAGGCAAAACACAAATCTACAAAGTCTAACCCTAAGTGTTTCTCTAGCACACCTAGCAAGCTATTATAAGTGAAAATAAGTTTTTAAAATAACTTCAAATACAATGAAAAAGAGCTAGGAATTTGAGAGAAGAACCAATGCTCTTTTTCCAAGCCTTCAAGCCTTTAACTTGCCAGTAAATGAGCTTCAGTCGTAGTAGAGTTGAGGAGTAGTGGGCGCTTGAAGAAGAACGTTGATGGAAGAACAGAGCGTGCAACAATCGATCTCTTTGAAGGCTTAAATCACTTCTTAAAAATACTCAATAATATCTCCAAGAAGTCTTAATGGAGTTAGGTGAGGGTTATTTATAACCCTCAACTGAACGGGCGATTCAACGGGCAAAAAACTAGCTGTTATAGCCTTTCGATTGCTTGCCAGTCGATCGTCAGTCGACCGACCGATCGACTGATCGACCGCTACCCTTTCTATGCTTTACTCGCACCATTCGGTCGACCGATGAGTCAACCGAATGGATCATGACTTCATCGATTCGCAATTTGATTGACCGACTAGTCGACCGATGCATTTAAGCCAGAGGCGCGATTTGTGATCGGCATTCTGGTCGATCGATCCGTCGGCCGATGCACCTTCTGCCAAATTTTGGCTTCGGTCGGTCGAGCGGTCGATCGACCGACATAGCCTTCTGCCAATTTTTCACCAACTTCGATCGATCGACAGGTCGACCGAATGGCTACTGCTGTTTTGTGGCATCATTCGATCGATCGACCGATCGACCGAATAGGCTACTGCCAGAGTTCTGCCTTGTTCGGTCGACCGAACTCAGGCTGAGGCTGATTTTTACTTTGAATTTGTTACATGCTTTTTCATGGGTTTAGTTACCAAGTTTCAACTTGGATAACTTTACAATTTGGCTTGGGATAAAATCATCCTAGGGGTATATTACATGATTTCTACTTGATCTATACCCGAGCCTTTCTTTGACGTTTTCTTCTTCCATTTCTTTGAAAAGTCTTTTCTTTCGTTTCATTTGAACGAACTTCGCATGCTTATCTCAACCTCAATCTGAACCCCAAACTTCACACATAGATTAAATACATGTTTGTTATCATCAAAATGAAGATCGAAGCTTGAGAGAAACCCTTAAGCCAACAATCTCCCCCTTTTTGATGATGACAAACACAACATGGAATTTCAAGAAAGCATATGCATATTTTTGTGAGTTTGAGTTAAGGCATACATGAGTTAAGGTATACAAGATATAAAACTCAACATATGCTCCTCCTATCAATGTGCATATCATTTTAACTCCCCCTAACTATATGCATCATAAAAAAACAAGTGTGACCTTACTTTTTCTCCCCCTTTTGACATCCATCAAAAAGGGTAAGAATTAAGGTACGGTTAATGAGTTTCATCATGAGTCGATCATCAAACAATAATGTCATACTACATTAGCATGTTTCGAGACAAAATAGATATAGTCAATAATGCCATACTACATTTGCATGTCATTCACACATCAAATACCACACACATTATTGATCATCAACAGTAGTCAATCATGATAAGGAGTTGCCAAATACATGTAGAGTCGATCATCAAATACAAGTTCATGAGATAAATAACATCAAAACATCAAATAAGACTAGTCATCCTCAGGTGGTGGAGGAGGTGGTAGATGCGATTGATAGTATCGCCACATCTCATCCACTTGCTGACCGTACTGGTCAACACATTGACCATACTCATCTATGCACCGGCCATGCTCACCAATCATTATACCATACTCGTTCATCTGATGGCCGTACTCATCTAGGCGCTCTCTTGTTCCTTTGTTCCATTCTAATTGGTCGATGTGGAACTGAGCAAAGTGATGCTCCAGATCACCTAGACGCGAAAGGGGAGTGCCGGATGATGAACTTCCACCCGCTTCGCCCTCCTCCATGCCTATGTCATGCTCAGTCTGCTCCATAGCTGCTCCTTGCATTCTTTTGCCGGGCTAATTTTCAAGGATCTTCATGCGGTTGAGAGAGGATGAGTCTATGGGTTTGGGTACGAGCTCTACTTCAAATCAATACTTATTTACCCCAGCTGCATATATAAAGTGTGAAATCAGGGAGGCGTATGGTAAGACTTATTTTCTGGAGGCATGAACCTCAGCTATATATCGAAGGATAAGATCAGGGACATCTATGGATATGTGAGACATGACAAAGAAGAGTACCTGCTCTAGGAAGAATATTATATGACCTGCTCTAGGAAGAATATTATATGAGATGATGAGGTGCATAATCCTGGCAGTGGTTGAAAGTTTGATGCTTTGGGTAGGGATCATTCCCTAATAATCCTCAGGACAGATCGCTGATACAACTTCATGAGTAGGAAACTCCTCATGAAAGCGGTGTGTGGATATCTTATAAACCTGTCTTCCTAATAGAGGAAACTCAAATGCATCTTTAATGTCTGATTCGGTGATTACTATAGATTTTTCTAAGATTTCAGATCGAAGAATTAGTTCATCACTGTATCTTGCCTTTTCTATTATAAGGTTGGAGAAAAAAGCTTTTATTAGGATGGGGCATACAGGTACTTATTTTCCTATGAACTCTACCCATCCCATGTTAGCAAGTTTACTTCTATTGTCAAATTGTTCTAGGTCACTTAAGTTAACTGGACGAGTCTGTAGAATGGCCCTATCTGCAAACTTAGAAGCTTGTTTCTTGCCTAAAGAGGTCAAAAGGTTATCAGGGCAAGCTTGGAAGTTTTGTCTTGGGTGCCATTCTCCAATATAATTAGGATGAGGATGAAGATGATTAGCTTTGATGAAGGATGCATGCTTTTGAGGCAATGAAAAGAAGCACCTTTTTAAAATCGGCATTGATTCATGCAAGACCTTAAAAAAATAGATTTTAGCATTAAATCTCAAAAAAAAAACATAGACACACTAATAAAGGATTAAAAAAAAAAGTAAAGATAAAAATAAAAGATAGAATCCAAAGAGAATATACAATGAGCCATATCAAAAAAATATATACATTAAAAAGATGTAGATGATTTTTTTTTTCTAATTAACAACAAAAAAAAATTTTAAGGAAGACAAAATAATTGTTGAGAATAGTTCATGAGAGAAAGCAAGAAAAACTTGTTTTTGAGGTAAATATCCCAAGGAAAATTATCATCCCAGAAAAAGAAACATGAATCACATTTTTATGGATGAATCAAGACATTGATAATGGCGGCCGGTCGAATGGGCAAGAAAGCCCTAGTTTTGGGCTTAAGAACTTTAGTTGAATGGTCTGGATTAAGTTTGGAGGAAAACTGGATGAACCAGATCATTTTTCGCCCGCCGGTCGATCGGGCGGTCGCAAGTCGATCGACCGCTCGATCTGCCATGGGTTTTTAACCCTTAAAGAAAAATTATTTTTGAGAGATGTGTACATTTAAATTTTATGAAATTTTTTTCATATTAACTAGACTTTATGAGGATTCCAAAAAATCAAGATTCACTCAAAAAGGATATCTCTACAATTTTCTAGAAATTCTACGAGTTCTCAATGACATTTTGGTAAATATGAGTCATTTATCCAACGATTTCAGATTTTGTTCAAACTTTCTAGATACCAACATATGACCATTTAAGGCATGTATGCTAAGTTTGAGACAAATATAATGTCATAAAAATTGTTATCTTAGCATCATTTTGTTTAAGAGATAAGCATGTTACTATAAAGTTGCTAATTGCCGATTCTTAACTTATACTCATGATTTTTCAAGTGAAGACACATGAGCACTCAATATAAGTGGATCTAAACATGTTTTCCAACTACTACCTCAATATGATATTATTTAATGTGAATTTTAACCTAGAGCACATTTCAATTGATCAAGAAATCATAAAATTTCTTAAGATATCAAAGTTTTGCCTACTCATGTAATTTCATAGATTTGGCATTAAAAAATAATCATGAGTGTAGAGGCATCATGAAGACATGAATATTCAATATTTAAAAAATATTTAACCAAACTTAAACTCATACCTCATTCTTGGAGTCTTGCCAAACTTGCCTTTTCCTTTTTCTTCATAATAATATAGTCTTCTATTAACATTCACAACTTGCAAGTAGACTTCATTAGTAGATAATGAAATTAAGGCTACTAGCAAGCTAACCAAAACCAAATAGCAAAGAGAAGAATCAAGTAACATTTTCAAGGTCCACTTTGCTAAATAGTTTGAAATCCGTTTCAAAATAAATTGTCGTGAATTCGGAACGAATCGAGAGATCTCAAAATATGAACTATTTAAAAGATAAGATCTTCAACTCTTCCTATTGTTTGAAAACCGAAAGCCACAATTAGCCTACGATTTAAAACCGCATAGTCGCATGAGCCCATTACAGGCTACATAGGTCTCCGAAGAGATCGGAAATCAATAAAATCAAAAACCTTTTTGAAATTTATCAAGAGCGGAAAAATCGACGAGTATTAAGCATATATCAAATTCCAACTATAATTTAATCAAGAGGATATAGTAGATGATACCAAGGTATACCTGGATGTCAATTTTCATACTTATGACATCATGATGGTTTGAAGTTGCAACCAAGGAATGATACTTCATTTAAGTCAACTGTCAACTTTAACTCATCACTTCTCTTTACCCTTGTGTGGTAGCTCCCCCTACAAGAGAGCAAGGAACCTTTGGTACCCAAATGGTTTTGGGTCCTTGGGGGTTAGAGGGCTTAGCTACCGTAAGTGTTTTAACTCCACTTGGGTTCATCTTAAATGCGCAATCATATATGGCATGCCTATATGTACCACAACAAAAGCAATGTCCATTAAATTTCTTTATGTTTTTGCTATGAACTTGAGATTTATTATTAGAATGTTTGGCATGTGAGACATGATGGGTATGAACATTCTTAGAAACAACATTCTTTTCTTATAATCATGAGGTCTAGTGATAGAATGCATGACATGAGAATGATGATAGACATTGGCATTCTTTACATAGGTATTTCTATTGTTCTTAATTAAGAAATGAAGGATTTTTAAATTCACTTACTTTCTTATTCAAAAGTATAACCTCACTTTTCAAATCATTCATAGATTTTTGAATAGCATGCAACTGAGTTTTTAACATGCTATTTTCATTTTTTAAATTATCATTTTCATGCTTCAAAGCTTTAAGCTCAAGCTCTAAGTTATCATGACATGAATTAAAGGGTCTAGTCTTTAATTTTTCATTTTCTACTTCGAAGGCATGTGCGTGTGAACTGAGCTTAGAGTTTTCCTTCTTTAGATTTCTATTTTCCTTGTTCTTTTTCATAAGCAAGGCATACATTTTTTGACATTCCTCAACTAGTTCTCCATATGGCATGTTGAATGAACTAGAAGAGCTAACATTCTCATTTGCATTAGCATGACTAGAATGAGAGGAGTTTTACCTCATCATTTGTGCTCATGAGGTAAGCTTTTGAAGTAGCTTCATAGTCATTGCAAGAGGATTCTTCATTTGAATGAGATGATTATGTAGAAGCTTTTGACCACTTCTTTGCCTTGTTCTTCATGAAAGGATAATTTTTTCTTACATGCCCCTTCTCCCTGCATGCATGACATACTACCTTTCTTTTTCAGCTTTTGGAGCTACTCCTTTGACTGGATGAGCTATGGGCATCAAGATTAAGATTAGTAGTAGATGAGGGACCATTGTCATCATCACCTTCATTAAAAGTGTCAATTTCTTCAATTTCGGCATAATCATATAAAACATTTAAAGTAGCCCGTAAATCAAAAGCCATTGAACAATGCATGACTTTTTCAAGAATGCTATTTGGTATGGTACAAAATATGCAATTCATAGCTTCTCCATTAAACTGAAACATTTTCTTATCAAGTTCACTCCAATCATGCATGTCAATTTTAGGAAAAGTGTATTCAAATTTTAACATGATATAAACACCAACGCCTCTAGTCTTCATGTAGGTGTACATCCTAGACTTCCAAAGACCAAAGTTCGATTCATCGAACCTAGGAGATGAAGATACTACTGACTCTAGTGCCATTTTAGGATCGAGACAAATTGTAGAAGGGATGGTGAAATCACAATCTATGACCCGCTCTGATACCAAATGTTGGGTGAAATGGCACACTAGAGAGGGGGTGAATAGTGTGTTAACTAATTTATTAGCCTAAATCCGATTTTAATCGTTTCTTGATTTGTTAGGCTAAGCACGATATTTATAACAAGCGGAAGCAATAAATATAAAGCAATAAACACAAACAACTGACAATGCTAACAGAAGTATTTATAGTGGTTCGGCCAATCGCCTACTCCACTACCTTGGCTCCACACCAAGGATTTCTAACCAACTATTTTATAGAACTTGTGTTTCCCTTTGAATACAACTGAGGACACAATTCTCACCTCTTTGAGAACTCCTCAAACCTATTCACCTAGGCAAAACACAAATCTATAAAGTCTAACCCTAAGTGTTTCTCTAGCACACCTAGCAAGCTATTATAGGTGAAAACAAGTTTTTAAAATAACTTCAAATACAATGAAAAAGAGCTAGGAATTTGAGAGAAGAACCAATGCTCTTTTTCCAAGCCTTCAAACCTTCAACTTGCCAGTAAATGAGCTTGAGTCATAGCAGAGTTGAGGAGCAGTGGGCGCTTGAAGAAGAACGTTGACAGAAGAACAGAGCGCGCAACAATCGATCTCTTTGAAGGCTTAAATCACTTCTTAAAAATACTCAATAATATATCCAAGAAGTCTTAAGGGAGTTAGGTGAGGGTTATTTATAACCCTCAACTGAACGGGCGATTCAACGGGCAAAAAACTAGCCGTTACAGCCGTTTGGTTGCTTGTGGATCGATCATCGATCGATCGACCGCTACCCTTTCTATGCTTTACTCGCGCCGTCCAATCGACCGATGGGTCGACCGAATGGATCGTGACTTCATCGATCCGCAGTCCGATCGACCGACAAGTCGATCGATGCAGTTAAGCCAGAGGCGCGATTTGGGATATGCAATTTGATCGACTGATCGGTCGACCGATGCACCTTCTGCCAAATATTGGCTTCGGTCGGTCGACCGACGTAGCCTTCTACCAATTTTTTGCCAACTTTGGTCGATCGATAGGTCAACCGAATGGCTACTGCCATTTTGTGGCATCATTTAGTCGACTGACCGATCGACCGAATAGGCTACTGCCAGAGTTCTGCCTTGTTCGGTCGATCGAACTCAGGCTGAGGCTGATTTTTACTTTGAATTTGTTACATGTTTTTTCATGGGTTTAGTTACCAAGTTACTTGGATAACTTTACAATTTGGCTTGGGATAAAATCATCCTAGGGGTATATTACATGATTTCTACTTGATCTATACCCGAGCCTTTCTTTGACGTTTTCTTCTTCCATTTCTTTGACGGTCTTTTCTTTCGTTTCATTTTAACGAACTTCGCATGCTTATCGCAACCTCAACCTGAACTCCAAACTTCATACATAGATTAAATACATGTTTGTTATCATGAAAATGAAGATCGAAGCTTGAGAGAAACCCTTAAACCAATAATAAATGTCGAACGCGTCGACCTGAAAGACAATATAGCAGATCCATTCACAAAGTCATTACCACAGTAGTAGTTCGATTGCCACTTTAGTTGTATGGGTATTAAATACCACAATGATTGGTAACAAGTGCAAGTGGGAGATTGAAAGAAATAGTGCCCTTGAGCCAATCACATGTTGATGTGTAGGGAACTATTTTTGGTTAATGAATAATATGAGGCAACTTTTCATCAAATGCTGCATCTATATTTTGTATATATTACATTGTATTGAACCCCATGGACCCGGGCAATTGATTCCAATGCCATGATGAGATCATGCCAGTGAGACTTGGAATGCTTATGCCCCTCTTCTAAATGTTCTCAATCGTAGGATCACCAATTAGGGGATTGGTAATTCCAGATAGACTGGTGCACTTGGTTCATGCCTTATACGATAAAGGGTAGCTGATCTCACGGTTATCTATTAGCCACCATTTAATGTACAAGTGTAGATGCTCATTAGGGAATAAGTTCACTGAACGGACCTACATGAGGAACACAAAATGGAATCCTTACATGAGTGTTAATAGGATGTTCCTTGGGTGATAGTAGGTGCAAGCAGTCCTTGAACCTAAGGTTGTTATGGTTACCTTGTGAGTGTCGACCCATTGCTTTGGACTTATCCTTACGTGGCCTTCAGTGTCATGTGCCGGATACCTCTGGGCATGGGATAGCACCCTGGAGGTATGTGAGCAACCAATATGGAATTAGTTACTCCTAGTAAGAGGAGATAATATCCTATGTGTCCCTGCAAATGTGGGCTCAGGAATCTCTCGCCATGGTAGATATGAATGTCGGAAAAATGTTTTTTGACATGTCATTATTGAGACGATGACTTGGCAGGCAGAATACATATGAATCGGTATTATGGTTTGACACTTTTTCCGTACCCTAGCCGTATTCCGGACATTGTAACTGAGGGACTTAGTTGCACAGTAACTAATCACTAAAGGGCATTCAATTCCTATAAATTGAACCTCACACTATCCGGATAGTCATAACACGCTGCTAGACGTCAATCTTGACATATGAGTGGAGTCTCTCACGACCATACCAAAGGGGTTTAGTGGTGGCTCGTAATATTCAAATAGAAGTCATTCTATCGAATCCGACTCTCTGTTATGCACAACTCACTGCTGGCTTAGTGTGGGGCCCAATGGGTCACACACAACAGGCTAACCTCGTAATAGACCTTATGAGATAAAGTCCGAATGCAACCCTATATGTCTACTAGCATGGACATGTTGTAACTTGATCACGGATGTCGTTTACGGACATGATAGGAAAGTTGTTTCCTATAGGAACGAATGCGCAGAAGGAGTTCCTCGATAACCCTAATTTATAGGGCATCCCTAAATTGTAGAGATTGGCACATGATAATATTTCATGTAGTTGATTAAATTTAATTATGAATTAAATATTTAATTAACTACTTGACCAAGAATATATTTAATTATGAATTAAATATAATTTGATTTTGAATCAAACATACACGGTGGGAAAATTAGTTTCCAACCATGAGCCTATTCGATTAATTGGGAATTAATTTATTTGGATAAATCCTAATTAATAAGAATTTTATTTATGGAGATAAATAATAAAATTAATAGATATATTATTTATGAGGATAAATCATAATTAAATAATAAAATTGAATTATTTAGATAAACCTCTTTCCTATTGTTTAGGGAATTGGTTTATTTAGATAACTATCATATTTGTTTATAGCTCTTAATTTATGGAGATAAATTAAAGTTTATACTTTGTTGGATGTAATTAATATTGATCTAATTATGAAGCCATTAAAATATAAATTATTTTTTGGAGGCAAACCTCAGAATTTTTAATTAGGAGGAGAGAGTTTTTAGGGGGCCGCGTCTACCTTTCTAGCCCCCGCCCCCCTCCACTGCCCCTTTTTATAAATTGTGGCCGAACACCCCATGGGGTGGTTGGTGAATTAGTTCTTCTTCCTCCTCCCCATTGGTGGCCATCCATCTATCTACTTCCTCCTTCCCAGTCTTTTACGAAGCCAAATTGGAGGTGTCTTCTACTTGGGTGTGCCGCCAACTTCATCCACTTGGAGGATTTCGAAAAAGGACGGCGCGGTATTCTTTGATCTACCTCCTCGTTCAGTTGTTTTCTCATCTCCTTTTTCTCTCATTTTGGAGCCCGGTTCTTGGTGGAAGGGCCGGCCTAGCTCTTGAGCTTTCGGGGTTTGAGAAAGCGTCTCTGTTGAGCCACGACGAGTCCGATTGTTCGCTGCCCTTTGTTGCGAGGCACCTGGTGTGGACTATCATTGGATGACGTGTGTGTGTGCATCTTGATACGGGAATAGGAGCATGGTTTTTGGTGGAAGGGCCGGCCTAGCTCTTGAGCTTTTGGGGTTTGAGAAAGCGTCTCTGTTGAGCCACGATGAGTCCGGTTGTTCGCTGCCCTTTGTTGCGAGGCACCTGGTGTGGACTATCATTGGATGACGTGTGTGTGTGCATCTTGATACGGGAATGGGAGCACCTTATTCAACCGCAGTATAAGGTATACCTTCCCCATTTTACTCATAGATTGAATTCCTTAACTGTTGCTAAAGTAGATCGATGTTTTGGGATGTTTTGAATTTTTTAAATCACTATTTCCGCTGCGTTTCTTATTCCCATCCCTACAGATTATTCAAGATTCATATGGGTTTTCTTCCTGGCTAAGAAAAATAAAACATTTGATTTATTCAAAAGATTTGCTAGGAGAGTAGTGAATGAAAAAAGAATTTCTATCGTGAAAATTAGAAATGATGATGGAGGTGAATTTAAAAATGATTTTTTTTCTAAAATTTTGTGATGAGCTTGGTATTGAACATACCTTTTCTTTCCCTAGAACCTCTCAACAAAATGGGGTGGTTGAAAGGAAGAATAGAACTTTACAAGAAATGGCTAGGACTATGCTTTGTATAAATAATTTGCCTAAGTATTTTTGGGCCGAAGTCATAAACACCTATTGCTATGTTTTAAATCGAGTTTTGTTAAGACCAAAAATTAAGAAAACTCCTTTTGAGCTTTGGAATGATAGAATATATCCCAAGTGTGGGATATTTTAAAGTTTTTGGTTGTAAATGTTTTATTTTGAACACTGAGAAATATCTAGGAAAATTTGATTCAAAATCGGATGAAGGAATTTTTCTTGGTTACTCTAATAGTTCTAAGGCTTATAGAGTTTATAATCGTAGAACTATGACAGATGAAGAATCCATGCATGTTACATTTGATGAAACTAATGATTCTTGAAAGAACTTTAAGATTGTGAATGTAGGTGAAGAACTTGAGGAATTAACTTTTCATGATAAATAGGTTGAAGATGAGCCTAATGGAGATCCTCATGATGAAGAAACTTCATCCTCATCATTCCAACCTCAAGAAGAAGAAGAAGAAGCTCTACCTCCTCTCCCAAAAGCTTACCGGTTGACAAAGGTTCATCCAATTGATCAAGTAATTGGAGAACCCTAAACGGGAGTGGTAACACACTCTAAACTTAAAAATATTTGTCAATATGTTGCTTTTATTTCTCAAGTAGAGGCTAAAACATTAAGGAAGCTATAGAGGTTGAGTTTTGGGTTATTTCCATGCAAGAAGAACTAAATCAATTTGAAAGAAATAATGTTTGTGATTTAGTACCTAGGCCTAGTAAACAAACCATAATTGGAACTAAGTGGGTATATAGAAATAAGTTAGAAGAAGATGGCTTAGTTGTTAGAAAAAAAGCTAGGTTAGTGGCCTAAGGTTACAATCAAGAAGAGGGTATAGACTACAATGAAACTTATGCTCTCATAGCTAGATTAGAGGCTATTCACATGCTTTTAGCTTTTGCAAGTTTCAAAAGTTTTAAACTTTTTCAATTGGATGTTAAAAGTGCTTTTCTAAATGATTTTATTGTGGAAGAAGTATATGTTGAACAACCCCCCCTCGGTTTTTAAAATTTTGATTTCCCAAATCATGTTTACAAATTGAGAAAAGCTTTATATGGTTTAAAACAAGCCCTTAGGGCTTGGTATGAAAGACTTTCAAACTTTTTAATTGAACAAGGTTTTAATGTTGGTAAAGCCGATGTTTCACTCTTCATTAAGCATGATAGTAATGACATTCTTTTAGATCAAATATATGTTGATAACATAATATTTGGTGCTACTAATGAAATCCTTTGTGAGTGGTTTGCTAAGTGCATGCAAGATGAATTTGAGATGAGCATGATGGGAGACACTACAAAATAAATGCCATCTACTTATGGACAATATTACTAACGGCAAGGAAATTTGATAGTGATTGCAACTTCTACAAACAGAAACAATAATCGTTGTTGAAAGTCATACCTTATACCAACGGACGAGCTTTGTCGTTGGTGTAGAGTAACTAGTGCTAACAGATTATGCATCCATTAGTGAAGTTGCTAACAAATTTCTTGAATCCGTTAGTGAAGCATCTTCTGTACTAATGAATTTTACGAGCCATTACTAAAATTAATCCACCCTTTTTTTCATAACACTACTACAAAAGTCTCAATTAGATGTTGGAATATATCGCAACTTATTATAGTTCAACCCCTTTTATATTGGTGAAATGGTCTACATTAGGAGGGGGGGGGTGAATAGTGTGTTATCTAAACTTTTCGCCTAATTCCAGTTTTAAACAATTCTTAATCTACTTAGGCAATTCAAAATTTAATAACAAGCGGAAGCAATAAATAAGATAATTAAACACAAGCAAGAAAAAAAATGCTAACACAATGATTTATAATGGTTCGGCCCCAATTCCTACTCCACTACTTAAGTACCTCACTTAGAATTTCCAAACTTACCTTAACTAGATTATATCGTTTCCCTTACAAAGAGGACTTTTAACCGAAGAGTCTCCGCTCTCAACCTAAGGCACTTCCATACCCGGAAGTCTCCGCCTTCTTACCGAGAGCACTCTTCCACCTCAACCCCAAGGGACATCAATCACTAATCCTAGTAAACTATGTTTACACCGGTGGATTTAAACCTCAAACACCAAGGCTACCACCCAACTTCAAGACCTACACTCTAGGTCTTATACTAACTCAAATACAATAAAATAAATAACAAAATACAACAATAAATGGAGCAATAAATCAAACAATAAAGTACTTAGCTCCACAGACAAGATTCCCAGCTTCCTCTAGATGCCTTTGATGATGAAGCAATGAAGTAAAGACTCAATCAAAGAGATGAAAGGTTCAAGCTAGGGTTTTCACAAGATTGGCTCAATGAGGGTTTAGAATTGACCAAAAGATGGCTCAATGAGGTTAGAAGTGATCAACATCACGGAGGAAGGCTCTCATAACTTCCTATTTATATGCCATGAAGAAAAGAAGCAACACACCTCTTCTCAACGGGCAAGAATTGGCTTGTTACTGCCCGTCGATCGCTGGTTTGGTTGAATGTCGGTCGACCAACCAAGCGACCGCCCAAGCGACCGGAGCACTTTGTGCATTCCGGACTCGGTTCGATCGACCACCCCTATGACCGAACCTTGGAACAATACAGTTTTTTGCTTGTTTGTTTGTTTCTTGGTTACGTCTTCGCTAAGCCTTCTTATTAATAACTTTAAAATATCTAAAAATTCAAAATCCTTAAAAATCAAAATCTAACTTTTGGGGTCTAGTACAAATTTCTGAAAACCAAAAAATTTATAATATCCCGGGTCAAATATGCATAGGTTAAAGACTTCTAAAAATTCATTTAAAATATATCGTTTGTTGGTGAAATGGCCATACTAGAGGGGGGTGAATAGTTTGTTAACTAAATCTATTTGCCTAAATTCGATTTTAAACGTTTCTTGGATTACTCAGGCAATTCACGATTGAATGACTAAATGCGGAAGCGATAAATGATAAAGCAATTAATACAAACAAAATATCAATGCTAACACAATGATTTATAGTAGTTCGGCCCCAATGCCTAATCCACTACCTAAGCACCCTGCTTAGGATTTCCAAACTAGGTTTACTAGATTATATCGTTTCCTTTACAAAGAGGACTTTACACCGAAAAGTCTCCGCTCTCAAACCGAAGGCACTTCAACACCCAGAAGTATCCCGCCTTCCTACCGAGAGCACTCTCCCACCTCAACCTAAGGGACAACTCAACTAATCCTAGTAAACTAAGTTTACAATGGTGGATTTAAGCCTAAACACCAAGGCGACCACCAACTCAATCAAACCTATCAACATAGGTTTACACAAATGATATACAATGAAAATAAACAATAAAATACAATAATAATTGGAGCAATAAATCAAACAACAAGTACTTAGCTCCAAAAGAAACTCCCTAGTCCTCTTGATGCCTTGAGAAGATGAATCTATGAAGCTAGAAGGCTAAATCAACAAATGGAGATCAAAACTTGGGCTTTTGCAAGGATGGCTCAATGAAAGCTTGTAGAAATGCTTAGGATCACTTTTTGAGGCTTGGAAGCATCAAGGAAGGCTTGGAAGAGAGTTTGGGGTGGTTATTTATAACCCCCCAAACAAGATGGGTCGTCAACGGGCTAATTTCTGCCTGTTGGCGACGCCCGATCGCTTGTTGGTCGATCGTCGATCGATCGATCGAGCGACCGCCGAGCGACCGAAGGCATTCTACCCATTCTGGGCATTAGTTGATTGATCGATCGATCGTTTGAAATGCCTTCTCCTTCTGCTGGTCGACCAGTCTGTCACGGACTAACTTGTTTGGGCGGAAAATGTCCGTGCGGCTCCCTTGCCCCCACAAGGGATAAGCCTTGTGCAAGGACCGCCTTGCCAATCTCGAAAGTCGTGGGCTCCTGGGTCGCCCGCGCTTGAGCCTCAGTGTGCTTGGACGCAAAAACATTTGGGCCAAATGGCCGTTTGTATGAAAATTGCTTACAAATGCTTGAACGGATGCTTGTGCGAATGAACTAGAGAGATGTTTGCCCAGGGGCAATATAGATGTGGAGCCTAACCCCCAAGTGCCACCCACATGGTTCCCAAAAGCATGAGGAGCATGACAAAATTTCCTATGGCCGCACACCCCCACCGGCCATGCCATGGCTAGGAAACGAGGGTCGTTACCTAGTCGTGCGCAAGAGCGGTGGGCGGTGCGCGAGCGCTTTTACAATGCATAATTACATGATCCGCACATCCCACCGGCTATGTCGTGGCTAGTTAACGAGGGTCGTTTGCTAGTCGCAGGCGAGAGCGGTGGACGGTGCGCGGATGTTCTACATGGAATGCGAATGATGTGATATTTACAATGCACATTAGGGACCGTCATGACACATACAGGACTTGACAAACCCGAAGGTCCCTAACAAGTCAGTCGACCGAACCTGGGCAGGACAGATTGCTTGGTTAGGTTGGTTTTTCTACTTGTTTGCTCATTTTTGGGTTCCATCTTCGAATAACTTTAAAACATAAATGTTATATAAGGATTACATCTCACGCCCCAACTTAGGGTCGCGTGACCGGCCAGGGTCTATGTCCTACCCTGAAGCCTACCACATACACTAACTGACAAGAAACAGGAAGCATGTAAATAAAAGCAATGATGCAGCTTTTATTTAATTGTTAAAGAAGGTTCACAATTTTAAAAAGAGTTGAGAAACATCAACTACAAAATAAAACAACTCGAGTTAAAGTCGAATACATGTTTTCAACTAAACAACTCCCAGTGTATGTAAAGAAAACAATCCTAGACATCACGACTATGACTACTGGATGTTGCTACGAGATCTACGCCACTGCCTGCCCTCCAGCTGCACCGTGACTCCAAGCCTCACCTCACTGGTCGGGCTCTGCAAAATAAGAGAAATAAACCGTGAGTCCACATGGGACTTAGTGAGCGGTTCTTCCGAACCTCCACATAAATCCCCAATAATCTCATATATATAATGTCAAAAAAATATAAAGTTAGGGATCTAATCTAGTCCTGATATGACAAACAACCCCAAGAGCCGTCTTGTATAGACCATACAGTCATATAACCAGCCATAATAGCCCAACTAAGCAGAATAGCACCCGGCCACTAGCGCCTGCTCATGAACTAATGGTTCGGCTCTAACCAGCCTTACCACACAATGATAGTAATATTCTGGCCACACGGCCTACATAACACATGAGTAAATTAGAGCAAACACCAGGCCGTCGACTAGGATGGTCTGCTAGTCTCCGGACACCTACCGGGTTAGGGATAGCTAGTCCCACCCAACTGGGGTCTAACACCTAGCGGGCCCACTGGTGCAATCTCAAGACCCAAATCACTAGCCGAGTCAAGCATTAGTCATTCCGACTATCCATGCTTCTCGGCTGACCATCACAATCACATCACACAAGCAAAGTGTCCTAAAGTTTCCTTATCTAAAATCCCGGGCATTCACCCATGCTCAGCCCTTTTCTCCGGGCCTTACCATTCGCACACTATTGCTCATTGGTTATTCCCTAGGTATGAGACCTATCTTGTCTACATTCGAGTTTCTCTAAATAACAAGCACCCTAGAGTTTCCTAATAGTCCTCTAGCGTCATATGCCATATTTCAAGTGTGAACTACATGTCATAAGTGTAAAAATGTCTAAATACATACATGTCACAACACATAAGTTATAAGGAAATTAACCTACATCTACTACCATGAATAACTGCATAATTGCAACAATAAAATAATTAAATTCTGCATTTAATCAATAAATTCTAGCAAGGTAACATTTAATCTATCATGGTAGTTTCAATTCTAGCATTAATAATTTGATGAAGGAAATTCTACAAATCATATACCATACATAATCTTAGCCATATATGAGCATTCAAGAGGATATTACAAGTAAATGAAACATTACCATTATTCACATGCCACACTAAGATCCTACCATGTATGCACCATCAAGAACATTTCCTTATAATGCTCTAATCTCGATCCATCACTACCAAGTTTCATATATCATGCGAATGATTTATAACATAACAGTATGACTTGGTACCCTACATGTAAGCATAAGACACATCAAAAGCTTTTCTCCCCCCAATGACCACTCGGCCGAGCCTACCCAAGGCTGATCATACTCAGCTGAGAGCAAGCAGGATAGGAGGATAAGGTCTCAGCCATGATTGTGAAGAATTGAGTCGTCAATTGCAAGGAAAACTTAATCCGAGGGCTTCCGATCACCCTAGGAAATTTGGGGAAAATTCGGCATGATCTTCCCCCTTTCTCCTTCATGTGGCTGGCCCTAAACATTGAGAAAAACGATGATAAATTCATACAAATAGTAAATACATATCATCCAAACCAAATCTTGGAAGAACATCGGTGGATCGACGGAATCTCACGAGAAAATCGGAGAAACCCCCTAAAGCTTGGGTCAGCTACCCGCCTACCCTTCACAACAAGGTTTGTTCCACTCGCCTTAATCAAGGAAGAATAAAGGACGAGCGACGGCAATCTCGATCTTTCCGACGGCAGCACGAATCCGGCGCCGACTCCAAGGCTTCCCCTCCTCCCTCTCTCTTCTCTCGGGCTGCGTACGGCTCCAAAAGTGAGCTGCACAACTGGGGATGAGGGATTTTATTTCCTCATCTTCATTTGACCAATATGCCCCTCCTATTCACTTAGCCCCTATTCAACTCAATTTGAGTCTGATTCGAGCCCCGATTCAATCTGCACACACGATTTTAACTCGATTCTACTAAGACATCTAATGCTAAAGAAGGAAGGAACATTTAATCAATTAAATTTCTTAAGCTGAATTATACCTTCTACTCGCGGCGATTCCACGGCTCGACCCAACTAACTCCTGATCTGGTGCGCTGCACCAAAATATATTTTTATATTAGGAAACCACGAGTCTTACAACCTTCCCCCCTTAAGGGAAATTTGTCCTCGAATTTTGTTTTTTGTCGAATTATAAGGACTTACTGGTTCTTCATACAAGGAAGGGAAGCGCTCTCTCATGTCTCGCTCTACCTCCCAAGTGGCTTCCTGTCCGGAGTGGTGCTCCCATCTACCCTTTACCAGGCGGATTTCTTTGGACCTGAGCTTTCTAATTTAGCAGTCGAGGATCTCCACCGGCCTATCCTCGAATGAGACAGCTGACACCTCAATAGTAGAAGGTTCAATCACATGCGAATCATCTCTTACATATCGCCTGAGCATGGATACATGAAAAATCGGGTGTACCCTGCTCATGCTAGGAGGCAAGGCCAGCTCATAAGCTACGACACCCCTTCGCCGGAGGATGGGGAAAGGCCCAACAAACCTGGGGCTCAGCTTTCCTTTCTTTCCAAATCGAACAACCCCATTCATGGGGGAGACCTTCAGAAATACTAAGTCGCCCTCCGCAAACTCCAGTTCACTGGCCTTCCTGTTAGCACATATTTTCTAGCGACTCTGAGCCGCCAACAACCTTTCCTTTATAATTTTCACCTTCTCCACTGCTTCCTCAACCAGATTAGGACCGACCATGAGTGATTCTCCAGCTTCAAACTAGCCCACTGGAGACCTACACCGCCGCCCATACAAGTCCTCAAAAGGAGCCATGCCAATGCTACTGTGATAGCTATTGTTGTATGCGAACTCAATCAATGGTAGGTGTTTCTCCCAACCATCAGCCATGTCAAGAACACAGGCCCTCAGCATATCTTCTAAGGTTTGGATGGTTCTCTCAGAGAGTTTGTCCTTCTGCGGATGGAAAGCTATGCTGAAGCGCACTTGAGTACCTAAGGCTTCCTGGAAGGACTGCCATAACCGGGTTGTGAACTGAGTATCTCGATCCCATATAATCATCACTGGGGTACCATGGTATGCCACAATTCTGCCCAAAAATAGCCTGGCGTACTGCTCAGCGGAAAAGGTGGTATTGATAGGAATAAAATGAGCGGTCTTTGTCAATCGATCTACCACCACCCAAATGGAGTCAAATTCGCCCCTTGACTTAGGCAGCCCTGTCACTAGATCCATAGTAATCTTTTCCGACTTCCACTCGGGAACTTTGAGGTTTTGCAGCAGCCCTGTGAGCTTCAGGTGTTCGGCCTTCACTTGTTGGCAGACCAAACACTTGGATACGAACTCTGCTACCTCCCTTTTCATGCCCTTCCACTAGTAATGGTGCCTTAAGTCTCGGTATATTTTGGTCGCTCCCAGATGCATCGTATAAGTTGAATGATAACCCAGCTCCAGGACTTGCCTGCGCACTTCTGCCATATCAGGCACCACGATTCGCACAAGGCTGCCTAAGGGGAGAGAGGAAGAGGAGCAAGGTGAAAGCTTGGGGGGCTTGGATAGATCCGGGATTTCATGTCGTCGCCGGGAAATTTCAAGTCGTCGTCACCCAATCTTTGTTTCTCTGCAATCTAGGTGAGTGGTTAAGTTTTGAAGCTTGGGGGGAGGCGGGTAGCCGAACCTCTAGATGTGATAGGTTGAGTTTCTCGCAATCTATCTGACGAATCTTGGTTTCAACGATGTATGTTCACTATTTTGTGGAATTTCTTGTCGGGACTCACTGTTTCTTCATCGATTTTTAGGTTACTAGGGCTGCCGAGTCATGGGAAAAGGGGAAAGGTCATGCCAAAATTTTCCCCGATTCCCTTGACGGCAAGAAAGCCCTTAGATGATCTCATGTCATTGTTCAATGTAGTTCCACTCGTAAATCTCACGCATTATGAAGTATGCCTTCCCTAGGAATTCCTTGAAGTGGCCGAATGAACCCTACAACTCATGAAGAGGGTTCGGCCAAGGGTGAGGGAAGGGTAAATCAGTCCATTTAAGTTATATTCGGAATTGAAGAATTAGAGGTATAGCTAGAGTCTCCTTCCCCTTTCCTACCTTAAGGGCCATGGCCGAGCAAGGTCTTCCTTGCTCATGGTTCGGCCAAGGCTAGGGAGGGGAGAAGAGAGTAATTTTAGATGGAAATTACATGAGTATAAGGATCATACATAGAGATATGACAATACTTAGGAAGAACACCAAACATAGTATATAGCTTGATTGATTTCGAATTATAGGAATGTTAGTCTTATAACCATCCTTAGCATTGGATCTTTAAACTTTGAAATGTTGGAATTGTTACCATGTTTAGTATGTCTTATATTTTATTTGAATTCATTACTACCTTGCCATGCTATATAGTTGTTCCTTATTGTGCTAAAATTCCTAAGGTGGTGTAAAGTGGTTATGTATATATATTGTGGTCATATGTAATAGATGTTGAAATATTTGAATATTTTCCTTTGAATTATACATGCTGCCCTAAAATGGTCATGGGCCGGATTCCTCACCCAAGGCAGTGTAGAAGGATAGATAGCATGTAAGGCGTCACTAGACGTTCATAGCACTTATATGGAAATGTAGTTAGGAGACGATAACACTTCTGTGACTTATTGTATATTTTTGGAAACTTAGAACTCGTAGGTGTTCACATCTTGAAAGGGTGGCATAAATTGTTGACCCTGTAGCCGGATTAAGGCCAAATACGGGCAAAGGCCCAAAGTGTATATATGGAAACCCTAGGATATTGATTGTGTGATGTGTTTGAGATGGTTTACCGAGGAGCGTGGAGGTCGGGAATGACCAATGCTCAGCTCGGCCATTATTGGGTCTTCAGGTGCGCCAGCGGGCCCGCTAGGTGCCAGACCCCAGTTGGGGGGGACTAGCTATCCTTACCCCAGACGGTATCCGAAGACTAGTGGACCATCCTAGTCAACGACCCGGGATAGTTTGATTACATCTTCAGATGATGTGGCCGATGGACAGTTTGATACTACCTGATATGGTAGGGACGGCTGTAGCCGGAATATTATTCTATGAGTAGGCCCAAGGGCCATATGCCGAAGGCTTGATAAGCCGAGATGGAAGTTTATCATATTCTGTTGGTGCAGATGGACCCGTTGGGGGTCGGTAATCGTATTAGAAATAAACTTTACCTCCTTGTACATTTCTTTTATTGCCTTACATGATATATATGCATGACTGAGGCTTAGGTGGAGGTTCATTTGAGCCACTCACTGAGTCCCAAGTGGACTCACAGTTTATTATTATTTTTGCAGAGTATGAGCAGTGACTTGGCATGTCGACATGGTGCAGCTGGTGGGCAGGAGGCAGTGCCATATCTCGTAGCGACGTCCATGAGTCTTAGACTAGTGTTTAGTAGTGTTTGGTTTTGTGTCTGCACTAATAGTTCCAATTGAAAAAGAATTGTAAAACTTGTTACTTGAACATTCGGTTATTTTGATGTTGATGTTTCTACTTGTTTTGGAAAACATATAGATTGTGACTTCGCAAGCTTTTTGTAAAGTATGTTGAGATTTCTTTTACTCGATGTGTCTTGGCTTTCTTGGTGTGAGTGTAGACAGTAGGCTATAGGGCAGGACGTAGGCCCTGGCCGATCACACTACCCTCAGTTGGGGTGTGACACCTCAGTACACCCTCTGAGTCCAACCTGAACCCATTCTCTACATCGCCTCTTTGCACTAAGTCCTTCGTAAGGGCACAAAAGGCGTCCTCTCCCTACGCGGTACGCAACATATCCACCAGTGTGGATTGTACCCACAGGTGTGCTACTAGGGCATCCGACGCTGATACTGCTAAAATTGCTCCCCCATTCAAGCACAATGCCAAGTCTCGCACTAGCGGCCTTCTCTCGGCTGCCAAATGGGCCAGGCTGCCCATGGACTTCCTGCTCTGCGCGTCTGCCACCACATTGGCCTTCCCAGGGTGGTACAATATGGTACAATCATAATCTTTTAAAAGTTCGAGCCATCTTCTCTGCCTTAAATTGAGCTCCTTTTGGGTGAGCAAGTACTAGAGGCTTTTGTGGTCGGTATAAATCTCACAAGCCTCACCGTACAAGTAGCGGTGTTATAGCTTGAGAGCAAACACTACCGCCACCAGTTCCAAATCATGAGCTGGGTAATTCATTTCATGCACTTTCAACTGATGAGATGCATAGGCGATCACCCTGCCATACTGCATCAGAACACAACCCAGGCCAACCCAAGAGCATCACAGTATACCACAAATCCCCCCGAGACAGAAGGTACGACCAGAATTGGTGCTGACGTCAGACATTCTTTAAGCTTTAGGAAGCTCTCCTCACACTTTCCGTCCCACTCAAATTTGATCTTTTTCTGGGTTAACCGAGTCAAAGGAGCTGCAATTTTTGAGAAATTTTCTACAAACCTTCTGTAATACCCTGCTAACCCCAAGAAAGTGTGGACTTCAGTCACACTGGTCGGCCGCTTCCAATCCTTTACCGCCTCTATATGACCTAGGAATCCCACACTTTCTAATCAAAACTCACACTTGGGTGAATTTGGCATACAACTGATGCTTTCTGAGGGTTTCCAGGACCATCTTCAAATGCTCAAAGTGTTCCTCCTTGTTCTTGGAATACACTAGGATGTCGTCAATAAAGACGATCACAAATCTATCCAGGTATTCTTTGAACACTCTATTCATGAGGTCCATAAAGGCTGCACGGGCGTTAGTCAATCCAAATGACATCATCAGGAACTCATAATGGCCGTAGCGAGTCCTAAAGGCAGTCTTGGGTACGTCACAGTCTCGGATTCTCAACTGATGATATCCAGACCTCAAATCAATCTTTGAGAACCACTGTGCCCCCTGCAACTGGTCGAATAAGTCACCGATCCTAGGCAATGGGTAACAATTTTTTTATTGTCACCTTATTGAGCTACCTATAGTCGATGCACATGCGCATAGACCCGTCCTTTTTTTTCACAAATAGGACCAGAGCATCCCACGGGGACACACTTGGGTGAATGAAGCCCAAGTCCAGCAACTCTTGCAACTAGGCTTTTAACTCCTGAAGTTCGGCCGGCGCCATCCTATAAGGTGGGATGGAGATCGGTGCTGCCCTAGGCTGCAATTCAATGCAGAATTTGATTTCTCTTCTAGGCGGCAATCCTGGCAATTCCTCTGGGAAGATACTGGGGAACTCAAAGATCACCGGAGTTCCACTAACCTCCTGAGTCGTGCCCCCCTTTTCCTCAGCCACAGATACGAAGGCCAGGAAAGACTGGCAGTTGCCCGATAGCAGTTTGCGAGCCTTAAGGGCTGAAATGATTCCCATGGGCTCACCCCTTCCATCTCCTTGGAAGGTGAACTATGGTAACCCGGGCTTACTGAATGTGATAATCTTAGCCCGAAAATCTACTGATGCAAAGTGCTCCGCCAGCAAGTCCATGCCGAGTATGACGTCGAGTTCAAGCATTGGTAAGAGTGTCAACTCTGCTCTCAATGCATGGCCGCCGATGATCACCTCGCAGTACCGGAAGATTGATTCGGCTATTATGGTATCGCCCGTGGGCGTTGACACCACATATGGCACTTCGAGCAAGGAAGGTGTCATTGGAAACCCAGCGTCAAACTTGGCAAACACAAATGAGTGCATGACACCCGGATCAAACAGAACATAAGCAACAGATGAATTTACTAATATAGTACCTGTTACCACTTCCTTAGATGCCTCTACCCCATCACAGTTCATAGTGAATACCCTGGTAGACGGTCTCTCTGAATGGCTAGTTCACAGCCCCCTGTTCTGCATCTGCCCTCTCTGAGACACTGACCCCACTGACATAGGCGCCTTTCCTTTTGACTGCTTAGATTTCTGACCAACTATCTCCGAACAGTCCTTCTTAAAGTGCCCGACCTGACCGCATTTATAGCAACCATCCGTGCGGCCAAGACAAGCCACCCAGTGACTTTGACTGTAGCTACCACACTGCGGCACATCAAACTTCTAGGAAGCACCTCCTGACCCTACCGGCCTTGCTGTTCCAGACCTCGGGCCCCTACGGCCCCAACAACCACTCTGGCCTCGGCTCTGCTAGTGGTCTGCAGTGGTCACTACCCCCACTTGATGCCATGGTCGACCCCCAAATCCTTGCAGCAGAAATTTTTTCTTGGCCGACCCATTGTTCCTCTCGAACGGCACCAGAGCTTCCTTCCGAAGGGCTTCATACACCACTCAGGCAAGAGTGGAATCGTCGGTGTAGTGGATGAGCCTGCCAATCTGAGGCCTCAAGCCCCCAACGAACCTCTTGACCCTAGCGGTCTAGGATTCCACTAGGGTCAGATGATATTTGGAAAGTCGGTTAAATTCCATCTCATACTATGACACTGACATGCCACCAGACTGGCGCAACATCTCAAAGTCCTGTGCCCGCTTGTCGTGAACACTCATTGGCAACTATTGTTCTTCCACAGTCGCCTTGAATTTTTCCCAAGTGGGAGGCGACGCGCCTGCTGCCCTGCGAGCCCTCCAAGTGTGCAACCAGGCCTTTGCCGGTACCCTCATTTGTAATGCGACCATACGGGCCGCAGCCTCTGATGAGCACCCCAGTTCCATGGACAATTCGTAGCAGTACGCCAGTAACTTAGTGACTTCCACCTGTCGGTCTGTTCCTATGAATTCTGGCAGCTTCAGCGTGATGAAGTTTGCATAAGATGGCGCTCCTGAAACCCTGCTCACCGGTGCTATTGTCTCGGCCACCTCCAGTACTACAGGAACTACAGGTACGGGTTGCGGCAATGGCTGCTGCTGCTGCAATTGATGTCTCACTTCCTGCTCCCTAAGGAGCGCCTCTGTTTTTAACCAATAGGAAGGGTTGGAGATCTATCTTTCAAATATTTCATATTTTGAGATCTCTCGATTTGTTCGAATTCACGATAATTTATTTTGAAACGGATTTCAACCTATTTAGCAAAGTAAATTTTGAAATCGATACTTGATTCCCTCTTTGCTATCAAGTACGATAACTTGTTAGTAGTCACATTTCCATTATGCTAATAATAAATATTGCTTGCAAGTTATCAAAAATGTGATGGAAGGCTAGTAGATTGAATTTGGAAAGAAAATGAAAAGTTTGGAAAAATTTCCAAGAATGAGGTATTTGTTCGTTTTTGCAAAAAATTTTAATATAATACTTGAATATTCATGCTTTAATGATGTCTCTATATACTCATGATTGATTTTGCATGATAAATGTTTGAATTTTCATGAGTAGGAAAAATCATAATAACTAGGCAACTTCATGATATTGATATTGAATGAAATTAGACTAGGTTGAAATTCCTTATTAGAGATCTCATTTTGAATAAACACCAAATAAACATGTTTAGATACACACATGATATGATTCTAAGTGTTTAAACTAGAAAATTCATGTGTAGATGAACAAGGTGATAACTAGATCACTTTAGGGGACTTAAGCTTGGAAAAGTTTGACCCAAGTCAACAAATCGACTTGGACACTTCATTTTAAGTCCAAACTTCATAAACATGTTTAGGAATAGGTATGACATGTTTCCATGCACTTAGAATGAAAAATTCATATGGATATGAATAAAATGACATAGAGGCCATGTAATACCCGGAGTTTCCTAATATAAAATTTCCCGTGGTGCAGCCCATCGAGTTGGGAGCTAGCCGGGTCAAGTCGTGTGCTTGCCTCGTATAGCAGGTAAAAATTTATTTAAGTCTTATTGAAGTGTTAGTGGTTGAGTGGATGATCATATTGTTGACTCAAGTTTGGGTTGAGTTTAGTCCGCAGATCGAGTCAGGACTCGGACCGGGTTAGGTGGAGTCGTATGAGAGGGGTTTAAGTCATTGTGTAGGGGTAAAAGGGTCAAGTGATGAGGGGAATAAAACCCCTCATCTTGGCAGCTGTGCGACTCAAGAGAGGAGCCGCACGCAGCCCAAGGAGGAGAGGGAGATCGGTGTCGAGCTCGCATCGACGCCGGGATCTCGATGTTCATCTTCTTCGATCCTGTCTTTAGATCAAATCGAGGTGAGTGGTTAGTGTAGCTTTTGAAGGGAGGCGAGTGGCCGACTCTAAGAGATTTGAAATTTGATTTTTCTTCGCGAGTTATTGCCAATCGATGTGTTTCTTCGAGTAGAGTTTTAAATCGATGTATGTATCTGTGATTTTATGTATTAGATCGTGTTTTCTCGCATTTTGTGGGCTGCCGAGTTGAGAAAATAGGGGAAAGGTCATGCCGAACTTTTCCCCAAAATTTCTTCACAGCCCGTAGATTGCTTTGGTGTTCATGATATGTTAGATCAATGGATTTATTTTGTGTTCTTGTTGCAGCCATGCCCCTTCAATTTGAGAACTCGGCCGAACAAGGGTATACCCTGCTTGAGTCGACCGAGCAGTGGTATGAGTGGGGAGTGTGACTGCTTGAGTTAAAATGCATGGTTCCGAGTTGTGTTTTCTTGTTAAACATTAGATCCGTAGATCAATGCATATAAATTATGGATGAAATTTCAGCCCCTTCCCATCTATAGGGTTCGGCCGAGCAAGGGTTACCTTGCTCAAGCTTCGGCCGAGCAAGGGTAAAGGGGGAAACTGAATGATTTTGAGTAGTTGTTCATACCTTCCCATTCGATGCTAATACATATTCATGTTACAAAATTTATCGCTTGTCATATGAATTGTTTAGTGATAGATCTACATCACCACATTTTGGAAATGTTCTTGCTAATGCTTATATGGATATGATGGTTATGGTATATGTATTCAAAGAAAGGTTTCATTTAATTCCTCATATCATGTTTAATTGTTGCTATGCTTAGTGTATGTTCCTTATTGGTTTAATCAATGAATTATTTACCTCTTTAATTCTTTTTCTTCATGATGTTGCTACCCATGATTAATTTGGTAAGTGACATGACAATGGTAGGCCGAGTGCCTCATAGTCGGCAAGTTCGCTCAATCTAGGGAGAATGGTTTAGGTGACTAGTGGTGACATTTAACCTAGATACAAGATATACTTACTAGTCTCTTCCTTTAAGGAAACAATGTGACCCTAGGGTAAGGGGTCAGATATGGGCAATGCCCGAAAAGCACAACACAATATACTTGCACAACCTGGTTTTGGTTGTGGTTGATGGTCTACTGAGAAGTGTCATTAGCCGAATGACTACCACACGACTCAGCAGTTTATAGGGTCTTGAGATTGCACCAGCGGGCCTGCTAGGTGTTAGACCCGAGTGCCGGAGGGTCTTGAGATTTCGTCAGTGGGCCACCTAGTTGACGGATCTGAAGCATAAAAGTTTCTAATTGAGGAGCCTGTAGGGGCTGGTCTGAGTAGGCCAACTGGCCGGGTTAAGTAGAAGGAAGAACCAAACCTTCTATATATACTTTAGGCCATTATTGGCCGAGCTTTCATCATGGATATGGGCCTGAGAAGCCGGTTCATCCACTCATCCGTACTGGCACACTAATTATTTATGGAATGTGATTTTATATTAATTCCTTATATATGTGATTGCCGAGGTTTTAAGTGGAGGTTCGAAAGAACCGCTCACTGAGTTCCTCGTGAACTCCCGATTTTCCTTTATTGTTGTTTTGCAGAGCCCGATCAGTGAGGTACGACTTGGTGGCATGGCGTGCAGGAGAACAGGCGTGGGTGTAGATCTCAGAGATGGCAGTTGTTAGTGGTAGTCGTGTCTATTACAGTCTGATGTATGCACTGTGTTATTTTCTGTAAAACTTGGAAATATTTTATTTGGAAAAAAACCTTCGGATGTTTTTTTGAAACTTGTGATGTTTTAGAACTTGGTGTAATCAAACTGATTTCGAACATTTAATAAAGTTGGTATTGTTGTTTTGGTTATTACTTGATATGTTCTGGTTATCTTTTTGTGAGTTGTTGGTCAATGCATAGGGTAGGCTTCGGGGTACTGACTCATACCCTGGTCGGTTACGCGTACCCTGAGTCGGGGTGTGACAGGCCATTTTATGATAACCTCTTTTGAACCTAGTTGACCCAAGTTAACAAATTGACTTAGAGGTCTCATTTTTCATCCATATTTGAGGAACATATTTAGATTTACTCATGTTAGGTGTCCATAAGTTTAAATTTGAAAAACCATGAGTAAATGATAAAATTGACACATAGCAAGTTTCATGATAACTAATTTAGTTTTGAATGAAACTATGCTAGGTTCATATCTTGACTTAAGTACATAATTTTCATTCCAAACTTGACATATACTTTTTACATGACCATTATGTGATGTCATAAAAGTTTGAATGAAAACTGAGCACTTTTTGAAAATAATTGAAAATTACGAAAATATCATTGAAAATTGAGCATTTTCAGTTATTTCTAGAAAAATGTAGAAAAATCATCTTTAACTGATTCTTAAAACTGCATCTTCTTGAAAAATCTAGTTTCTTCAGTAAAATTTTTAGAATTTTTATTAAGAATCAGATTTATAATAGAATTTTGAAGTTAGATTTCAAAAATGCAATGTATCATCCTCTTGAAATATCAATCTTTCCGATACTTTGATTTTTCGTCGAAAATTTCAAATGAAACTTTGTGCATACTATTTTAACTCCATTTCTAATATCGTTCTCATTATTCTTTGAGTGAAATCATTTCTAAAAATGATTTTGATATCTTGAGCGATATCCTAAAAATGAGTTTTTGGTTGAAATCAAATAGGATGAAAAATGACTTAGAAACCTCATTTTCAACCCAAACTTGACTCGTATACTTAGATTCACTCATGTTAGATGTCCAAGTGCCTAAGTTAGAGAAAACATGAGTAGATAGTAAAATTTGATAGTTAGCATTTTCATGTTTTCAAGCCTACTTTGAATGAAATCGTGCTAAGTTCATATTTTGATTAAATGACATTAGTTTCACTTCAAACTTGATATACATGCTTTAAATGCTCATATCTTGGTATTTTGAAAGTTTGAATGAAATCTAGAAATGTCATGAAAGATTCACTTATTTACGAAAATATCATTAAAGTATCATTCTTCCCAAGTGCTCATTTCTCAATACTTTTGATTTTTGTCAAAATCTTTGAAAGAGACGTCAAGTATGATATGGTAATTCTATCCTTGGTATCGTTCTCATTATTATTTAAGAAAAACTCATTTCTAAAATGATTTTTGAAACTTTGACCGATACGTGTAATATCAATACTTGAATTAGTACATGATTTCAAGTTTTAGATTCTATGATATCATGTATTGATTAGTCTCACTTGTATGTATGTTTTCATCCCTTGAGTTGAGATCTTCATGCTTCATGAAAACTAATTTTAGAGTCTCAACTTTGACTAGATTGACTTTTCTTGCCCTTTTGGATTAATGTCAAAAGGGGGAGAAAAATATAGGGAAAAGAGAAGAAAATATAGGAAAACCATGCATATAGATAGGGGAAGTTCTATTATATAGATATGCATGTTGATAGGGGGAGAAATCCCATGTTTGATATCATTTATACTTAATTGTAAATATTTTCTTAAGGATGTTTATCATCATCAAGAAGTGAGAGACTATTGGCCTAAGGTTTTCTACCTTAGTCTTAATCTCGGTTTTGATGATAACAAACATGGAACTAATGTTTTATTGGGAAATCCTTCAGGTTCCAAGTCGGTTAGCGCACAACGTCATCGATCAGAAAAATTAGAGAAATCGGCAAGGACGCTCGACGTCGCTCAGGATTCTTCGGGAAGTTAGAGTTTAGGTTTAGAGTGTCTAGAATGTGATGTATTCCTCTTTATGATGCAAAGAACTCAAAAACCAATCCCGAACCCCAAAATATGAAAATCCGGAAACCGCCCTGAAAATTCACTAAGCCTAGGGAGCTCATTGGAGGGCTATATGACCTAGACATTTTCTTGACACAAAAAATGACGGTAATTGTTCCTTGAGGTAAAAACTAGATAACGAGGTATTTTAAAAAAAAAATTGGAAGCCTTTAGCATACCCATATTTGACTCGGGAGATTAGAAAATTTTCGTTTTTCGGAAATTTGTACTAGACACCAAAAACTATATTTTGATTCTTAAATATTTTAATTTTTTAGATATTTTTATTGATCCAAATGGGGAGTAATCCTTATATAACATTTAAGTTTTAAAGTTATTGACTTAAGGTTAGTAAATGTTATCTAAGTAGACTTAGCAAAGACAGAACCCAAACGAATAGAAAATCCAGCCTAACCAAACTGCCCTACCCAGATTCGGTTGACCGACTGGTCGATCGGCGGCATTTCGGTCGATCGATCGGTCGACCGAACATTGCCCAGAACGGGGCAAATGCTCCGGCCGCTTGGTCGACGGTCGATCGACGATCGATCGGACAAGCGATCGGTTGGCTGTAACAGACAAAAAATAGCCCGTTGAGAAGAGAGAGCTCTCTCTTCTCTTTATGGCTTATAAATAGGAAGCCATAAGAGCCTTCCTTCATAATGTTAATCACCTCTAACCTCCTTGAGCCATCTTTTGATCAATTCTAAACCTTCATTGAGCCAATCTTGTGAAAACCCTAGCTTGAGCCAAAAACCTTGATCTTGCCTTCATTCCTTCATTGATTAACCATCAAAGGCATCAAGAGGAAGTTAGGAATCTTGTTTTGGAGCCAAGTATTTTATTGTTTGATTTATTGCTCCATTTAGTGTTGTATTTTCTTGTTTATTTCTTTGTATTTGAGTTTGTGTTAGACGTAGAGTGTAGGTCTTAAAATTGGGTGGTAGCCTTGGTGTTTGTGGTTTAAATCCACCGGTGTAAACATAGTTTACTAGGATTAGTTGAGTTATCCCTTAGGGTTGAGGTGGAAGAGTGCTCTCGGTAAGAAGGCGGAGACACCTGGGTGTGGAAGTACCTTAGGTTGAGAGTGAGACTTTTCAGGTCAAAGTCCTCGTTGTAAGAGAAACAAGATTAATCTAGTAAAGCTAAGTTTGAAAATCCTAAGCGGGGTGCTTAGGTAGTGGAGTAGGCATTGGGTCTGAACAACTATAAATCTCATTGTGTTAGCATTGCTATCTTTGTTTGTGTTTAACTATTTTATTATCGCTTCCGCATTTAGTCGATAAATTACAATTTGCCTAAGTAGTTCAAGAAACGATTAAAATTGAATTTAGGAAAAAAGATTTAGATAACACATTATTCACCCCCCCCCCCCCCCCGCCTCTAGTGTAGGTCATTTCACCAACAATCGGGATTCGCCCATTTGAACTTGCCCCTTTAAGATATCATAAGAGTAATTGGGTAGCCTGGCCTCCGAGCTTACTCTTAAAAGGTATCATAGGAATAACCGGGAAAGGCTCTCCGCACTTATTCCTTAAAACCACCTCGGGGATAATCAAGTATGCCCTCCGAATTTATCCCACGAGGCTAAACCAGAACAATCGGGAAATGCCCTCTAAACTTGTTCTGCAGGTTGGGAATTAGCCATCCAACCTCTCGGGCCTAGCCCGCAATCCGGCTCCTCGATGAGCCTCTCTGCCATTCATAAAGATATGGCGCACCATGACCTAATTCAAGTCTTTACTACAGTGTCTCATTAGTTTTTCCTATTGGAAAGTGTCTCAACACTCCAATACCCGACTCCAACTCCTAGACCCGTAATATCATAAACCCGTGTGATTTTATTTCATGCATAAACTTTTCATGTTGGTTCATAACATATTACGCTAACCCTTTTACCCAATTTTTATTATGAAATTAAAATTTAGTTCACTGTTCTGCCCGAAACTGATGTATCTAATCCGAATCTAGTCTCTAGAGTGTATCCTATATTTCCAAACTATATTTTCTGGTCAAAACGATAGGTTACATGACTATGTTCAGAGAAATACAAACACCCCAACAAGCATTACAAAAATAGCACATATTCATCATCTCAGCATGAAATTCCAGCAACATTAAATTTTCAGCATATCATGGAAATAATTCCGAAAATTCACAGAAATTAAATTCTTAATTCACCAACATATCAGAATTATAACATTTAGATAATTCTCACAAAAATCATATTTTTAAACAAGATTATCAAGCACTACCATCATCTTTAATCAAGAACAACCATTAAGATTAAGCATTTAAATCAAGAAACCATCTTGCAAAAACCTTCATGGCATCAACATCAAGATCCTAATTTTCACAAAATATAATTTTCTCCAAAAATCACAGATTAAATACTAAGCATGCTTGAACATATAAGAACTCATTTTAATCATCAATTTGAGATATAAACTACAAGATAATCAAGATCCCTCACTTAGGCATTTCATCGAACACCTTGAGGGCACCCTTGCTCCACCCTTAGCCGAGCACCCCTAGGGCCGTCCTAGGACTGCCGAACCCCATAGGGAAGGGTTTAGGGTCTCCTCAAACACAGCACACAAAAAGAACGGCAAGAATATGAGAGATCATCAAAAACAAATCAAGAACATCAAGCCTCCAAGAACGGCTTCAAGAAACTTGAAGAAATCCTGAAAGGAGGGTAAAACCACTCATATAATTTGGAAAGATGATTACAAGCAATCCCGGACGATGGCCCTCAAATCCGGCTTCAAAAGATGACGGCTCAACTCAAGAATGGGAAGAGAGGGGGCGGCGGCTCACCTCAAGCCGCCGGCTTGAGGAGAGAGGAAGAGAGAGGGGCTGGCTTGGCTGGCTCCTCTCGGGACGACTCCAAAGGGGAGGAAGAAGGAGAGGATGGAGAAGGGATGGAGCCTTGGGCGGCTCGGCTCTAGGGGGCGACGGCGGCTCCAAGGGGAAGAGGAGAGGGGCTGGCGGCTGGGCAGCTGGCTCCTCTTCTCAAAAGTCTTGTGTGGCTCCAATAGGGAGCCACAAGCCAAGGGGAGGGGGTTTTATACTCCCTCATAAACCCTAACCCTTCTAACCCTTTATTCAACTCGCATCTATCTCAAGCCGAACCCGAACCCGCTAACTTAAATTAGCTTAATTAATTTTATTCTCCACATAATAATATAAACACAATGCACATCCACATCCACATGCCACATAATTAAACACTTATGCATACGCAACATAAAAAGATTAAATAAATTAATCTACACAAGCAAATTTACATAACTTGTATTCTTACTTACCCGAGTTCGCAAACTCGCACCGGACCATGAGTCGACTCGGCTCGACCTCGATCTAGTCCGCTAGGCTGACAAATACAACCATAAAGAAAAATGATATAATTAAATATCTAGGACATTGCAAAGATATACTATTAAATGAGTTCAAGTAAATGTACATATTGGTAAGATATACTATTAAATGAGTTCAAGTATATGTATATATGTCAGAGTTCTTGAATTTGAACTTGAACTTGAATTGAGATCTTGAATGAAAGAAGAAGAAGAGAAGAAGTAGAAGAAGAATAGTAGTAAAGAACACAAAAAGAGAAGAAAAAAACTAAGAGATAAGAAGATTAAGAGAGAAAGAAAAGAGATCTTTATTTGAATAGATTCTTGCTTAGCTTTTACATGACTCTCTCTTCACCTTATATACCTATTTCAGTTACCTTGAAACCCCCTTTCAGTTACATCCAAAAATTACAATTATAAACCCATCACAAAAATGATAATAAACCCCTCACAATATTAGTTATTGCATCTCTACTTACAAAAGAGTAAAAAGTGAAAATGTAATAGGAAAGAAATATTTATCTAGTAATGTAGAAACATAACATCACCCTCGTCTTCTAGATAAGGCTTGTCCTCAAGCCTGAAAGCAAGGAAAGACTATTACAATTCCTCTAAGAGCCGCTAAATATCTCAATGGGTCCTTTATCAATCTCATCTTCAGCTACCGAATCGATCCAAAATAACTTTTTGCATTCATACCTTTGAGAGAACAGTTCATCACAATTGAAACATAGGCTCTTTGCTCGATATTCTGCTATTTCTGCCACAGCTTCAATGGTTGCCACAATGGTCTTTGTTGGTTGGCGTGAAACAAAACGAGTTTGACATTTCACATAATCCCGTTGTCTATCAAATAAACCTGAAAGGTCCAATCCTTGAGATAAGGTTATCATTTCAAAAGCATTCATTATAAGAGGGCCATTGCCATAATCTCCCTCCGACTCAGTTGCATATTGGTCCTCAATATCATTGAAAACATCATCAATATCATCTAAATTGACTTCTTCCACTACACCACACCGAACAGCAACATATATTTTTTGGAACCATGCATCATTTTTTATACCTTCGATATTGATACGTGTTTTTGGATTCAGATCAAGTATTCTATGTATCAATGACTTAGCTCCCAAAGAGAACCAGTTGGGACACGTAAATTCAACTACATTGATCTTTCAATACAAGGATGGAAGATCATTCTCACTTAATGGAAGATATCCAGCCATCAGGACAAATATTATGACACCACATGACCATACATCTAAAGCTGAACCATCATAACCTTGTTGACCAAGTACCTCAGGGGCAACATAATTAGGAATACCACAGGTTGTACGAAGAAGTCACACCTTGTTGAGGCAATGCACTGAAATCAAAATCTGATACTTTCAAGTTTCCTTGATAATCTAGAAAGAGATTTTCGGGCTTCAAATCCCTATTGTAGACACCCTTGCTATGACAATAATCTATTGCATCAATAAGTTGTTGGAAGTAGCCCCTTTATTCTTTTTCACAAAGCTTTCGTTGGTGAACCTACAATTCTGCAGCCTGCTGGTATTGGAAGAAATTTTCATACCTGGGAAGCAAATTTGGATTCGGCCCATAAACATCTCCTCTTCGAACATTGCTTTCATCACCCAATCTCTTCCTCCGACCGCCCAGCACTCCCTCACAGATCATTTGCCCCTTGTCGCCGACCAGAACAACAACTTCTTCCTTCTCCCGAGCAATCATCTCCAATCGATTTGAGAGGTCTCTATAGTCTCCATACCTCTTTTTCAATCTGGATGGCAGCTTGATATTCTTCATATTCTTTCACCATTTCTTGTTGGTTTGCTCTCAACAGCTCCCGCTCCATCCTAGCGGCAACTTGATCTTCCTCGTAACGGTGTAGGAATTCATCAAACCTCTTAAGGAAAACATCATCGAATCTCTTGAAGAAGGCGTTTGCCATCTCTTCTAGCTCTGATACCAATATGTCAGAGTTCTTGAACTTGAACTTGAACTTGAACTTGAATTGAGATCTTGAATAAAAGAAGAAGAAGAGAAGAAGTAGAAGAAGAATAGTAGTAAAGAACACAAAAAGAGATGAAGAAGACTAAGAGAGAAGAAGATTAAGAGAGAAAGAAAAAAGATCTTTATTTGAATAGATTCTTGCTTAGCTTTTACATGACTCTCTCTTCACCTTATATACCTATTTCAGTTACATTCGAAAATTACAATTAAACTTCTCACAAAAATGACAATAAACCCCTCACAATATTAGTTATTGCATCTCTACTTACAAAAGAGTAAAAAGTGAAAATGTAATAGGAAAGAAATATTTATCTAGTAACGTAGATACATAACAATATACTTTTATATACCAAATATACTATTAAATGAATCCATGTAAAGCATGGATTATCCAAAATATACATATTTCTTGAGCAAGCTAAATGTTACAACTTTATGAAATTTGGCAAAACTAATGAATCAAATTGGTGGTGCTCTTTGATGTGACAGTGTGGTCATCTTGAAATTTAAGATGATTCTCTCCATCTCTTCTCTTCAGGTGAGTTAAATATAGCTAGATTCATGTTCAAAATACCTGAGGATTTGCCTAAGTGGAATAAGTGTAGAGCCCAATGACTACACTTATTGCAATCTTGAATAAGATTCATTAGTTTATAAGTGGAATAAGTGGAATAAGTGAGTTAAATATAGATTCATCTTGAAATTTTATTTAGCTTACAGAGCCCAATGACTAAGTGGAAGATTGCAAGATGTTGGGTTGTAGAGAACCAAAGTACAAACTGAATTGGGGATTTGCCTCAGACAAGTTCATGTTCTGCATATAGCGCATTGCTTTTGCTTCCAACATCTGTTATATAGATGTCAACATTTGCCATCAATTCTCCAATTGGGTAAATGTTAGGTGGTCATCAGATCATGGAAGATGCAAGGACATGCATTAAGATGGGCAGCTCACACATTGTCCCCACTATATATGTACGTAGTGTACGAATGCTTGCAGCTTGATCACAATACAACCCAATAAGCCTGCATGTAGGATCAGTAGGGATATATATGTTTTTCTTTTTGGTCCACATGAGAGTGTACATTTCACCCCTAATAAGATGTTTGGTCAACATGAGAGTATATACATGTTCATCTCCACAAGTAATCAATTGAAAGTACCTCGAGATGACGAGCGGAGGAGACGTCGAGTGCGCAGGAGATAGACGAGCACGTCCAGAGCAGGCACGAACACAAGGGCTGCCTCTACAAAAATAAAAAAACCCTAGCTAATGAGATTGAGAGAGAGAGAGAGAGAGAGAGAGAGAGACGGTGGTCTGCGTCGGCGGCGGTGCGAGAGAGCGACAGAGCAAGATCGAGAGCAAGAGAGCGCGAAACTGATATTTGGGTGCGATCGGGTTATAAGTAATTTTAAACTCTGACAGGTCTGCGACTGCACTAGCGGTCGCAAAAGTGCGGTAGCGACCTGGTCACCAAACCGTTGCTACGTTGCGACGGCACTCGAGGCGGTCGCCAAACCGCCGCTATGTAGCGACGGCACTTGAGGTGGTCGCAGTGCCGTCGCCAACCTGGCCACTCCACAACCCCAATGGACGGCGATCGTAGAACCGTCGCATCTGCGACCGCATCCGGCGCCGTCGCAATTAAATGAGCCGTCCCAAAATAACATTTTTTTAGTAGTGTTACACCAACAAATAAAGTTGTAGGCCGATTTAGAGTTAACATTAATCCCTTATTATCCTGCCACCAACACCACTTTTCCTCGTTGGGATATAAAGGCAAATAAATTTTGGTCATCTCTAGAGCCACCATATTACCAAACAAATCAACAATTTAATGGTAATTCCAGCATCCACCAGTAATAAAATCAATTAACATACAAATTAAAAATAAATCAAATGAACATAGTGATTGAAATAGATTAATTCTATACTTTGTAAAGTTGGGAGCTAATTGACTAAATCCAGTTTCTAATTTAAAAGTGCAAATTCTAATCAAGTACAAATTGATTATTATTATTTTAAATTAAGAGGGTTAAATTGATAAAATTAATCCTAAAACTTCGGGGCAAACTGAAACTAACCCCTCGCCTAATAAATAGCAACAGCCCATGATTTCTATTACAAAGGCGAAGGGAGATTTGTTAATTCCTCTCAATTTGGTCCTGTGCTATTTCTCTTTCTTTGTTACCCATATCAGATGACGACCCGCAGGCGTTCTCCGAAGCTTGTGGGAGTAGCGACCACGTGCTCTCCTCCCTCTTCTTCTCCCCCTCCTCGTCCCTTTGGCGCTCCGCAGCCAGCGCCGGCGGGGATGACGCCCTCGGCTGCTTCCTCCGCCGATATGCTCCTCTGCTATCTCAACTACTCCCCTTGGGATACCGATGCCGCCGTCTTCCACCTCTTAAAGGTTAGATCGATATATTTCAGTTCAGCTCTGTTCTTCATTAATTCTCTGTATCGGTGGGAGCCTCCTGGAATTCTACTGGCCACAGGTTAATGCCTTAGATTTTATTATTCTTAATGGGGATCGATGAAGCAAACAGCGCTCTAGGGTTTAGGGTTTTGTAACAACGAAGAGTATAAACCCTAATTTGTTTCAAGGGTTATATTCCTTTTTCTTTTATACGACTGTATACCTAAAAAGTCCCTAATTAATTTTATTTTATTTGCATGGAATATATCCTCTATTTTGTTTTTACAGCATGCACCTCAAGCATTAATTAATAAATACTGTTCAAAATATCTTGACTAATTCTTCGAGAAATTATAACGCATCTATTATAATGGAATATATGATTGGGTGTCTACTTGAAATTTTTTTTTTCCTTATAATAAGTTGTTCGACAAAATTAATGTGAAGAAATATATATTCTTTAATTAATAAATTTTCTTATTTCACTTTTTTTCATGTGTAATTACAATACATATAATATATATCTTATGAATTGAAAGCAAGCTTGCGGTGCATATTGTTGAAAACATACTTTTTAAAATGTTTTTTTTATTAATTTAATTTACTATTTAATTAGTTTCAAAGTTAATTACTACCGAAAGGAATATCTTTTTTCACATGCCTATTCTAATAATTTTTCTTAGAGAAAAATAGTTTGCCCGACATAATGAAAAAACATAAATAAATATATTGCAGGATTGGGAAGAAAAGAAGGACATTCTTGAAAATGCTGTTAGGATTCAAGAGGACATTATTGCAAAATTCACGTCGTCTCTGAGTCTCAGGTTACTTATCAATGGCTTTTATTCCCATATAAGCTAGCTCGAGTAAATCCACGCAGTATCCTCTAATACACACTTATTTCTCTCAGTGAATCAAATAATCTTAAGGAGAAGAAGAGAAGAAAGGACGTGATGAGAAAGAAACTGAAGCGGAAGAAAGAAGCCAAAACAAGGAGATGCCATGCTGCTTCAAAGACTGCAATAACCTGCTACGAGGACAATGGAATCGTTCACAGCAATGGCAACGGTAACAAAGAGAGTAGGAAGCGCCTGCGAGGGATCAGTGTCTGCTGCAATGATGCAACATGTGTTTGTTGTATTTACCGCTGCACCAAAAGACTAGAGACGTTAACAATTTGATTTTTTTTTTCTTTTTAGATAGCAGCTTGTATTCAATTCAAGAGTGGTGAATTAGGGTACAAGAAAGAGAGATGTTAACAATTTGATATTTTTTTTCTTTTTCAATAGTAGCTTGTATTCAGTTCAAGAGTGGTGAATTGGGGTACAAGTAAGAGAGAGGTTAACAAGTAAGAGGGGTACAAGTAAGAGAGAGGTTAACATTGGCGCAAAGTAAAGTACCAAAACAAGAGAAAATATATTATTTTTTTCGACAATAAGAGAAAATACATTATGAGTTAAGAAAGAGATAACCAGCAAACTAACAAGTCAATTGGAGTGCATGGTCAAGGCGGCAATTACAAGTCTACCATTAGCAATTTGATTAATGTGATGGAATAATGAAGTTTGAAGAGAAGATCTAGATAATTAACAACAAATTGAGAGATTCAGTTTTACTCAATATTTTTTGTTAAATATTTAGATAGAACAAAAATATTTTGAATTGATTCTTTTTTTGTTACATTTTTATAGTTAACAAATTACTATTACTATTAGGATAAATTACATTGACCTCTACTGAGGTTTAGTGAAATTACACCGACATTCCCTCTATTTATAATTTTATTTTGTAATCCCCTGAGTTTTGTAAAAGATTACACAAACCCCCCCTATTACGAAATAAGATTACACAAATCTTCCTTGAGTTTTGTAAAATAGTACACAAACCTCCCCTAAAAAGATTACTCAGGGGAGGTGATTGTAACTTGGACAAATAGAGAAGGATCAGTGTAATTTTACTAAATCTCAGGGGAGGTCAGTGTAATTTACCCTTACTATTATATATTATTAATTATGGAATGAAATATGATATTTTTGAAAACCCTTGTTTCGGGTGAATTTATTTTTTTTTAAAAAAGATTGACATGATTTCAACTTGAATGTTCAATTTTTGGAATCCAGCTATCATGAATACGAGTAAGCTAAAAACTAGCTATAGGCTTAGTGCTGAATCAAGAAATAAAATCAGAGAGGATAGACTCAAATGGATTTATAGTCCATTAAAATCAGAGAGGATCCTCGAAACCAAAGCATTTTTTCCAGATTTAAAATTAAATAAAAATATAAATAAAATGAAAAATATTTTTAGTCCACTAATATTTTTTTAAAATAGTTATTAATTATTATAAGAATAATATTTATAGTCCAATATTATTTATATTTTTTCTATTACTTTTAAATATTATAAATATATTATTAAACTTAATTTTTTTTACCAACTTATAATATAGAAACAATAATATTAAATAATATATTAATATAATAAAATATAAATATTTATTTATTTATATGTAATAAAATATAAAATATAATACGTTCCTGTCTGAGGATCGAGGTACTTTAGTCCAGTTCAGTGTCTCTGATTGTTTGGTTCAACGCCGAGGGGACCTACAAACGACACTCCGACACTCAAGTTAGGAGGACTCCATGGTGGAGGTAATGAGATTGGAAGTTAGGATTACTTGAGACGTGTGTGTATTTATTATAGGCGGAGGTAATGACGTCGCCTGATAATCTCGTGGGGATGTTCCCTTGAATGAGTCGAGACTAATCCCAGAGATGGCGGGCTCATAATGGCGTATCCCTCGTGATAAGGAAGGACATGAATGTCCGTATATGGTCGGGTGGGATCCTCGGGTACAGTCGTCTGGTCCGGCTTGAGTCTAGTCCGAGGGTGTAGCTGGCCGGTGGAGCCCCCGAGTGGAGCCGTTTGATTCGGCTCAAGGTAAGTTGTGGGACGCTTCTGGGTTTGACCCGACTGGGCTCAATAGCTCTAGTCCAGTCTACAACCCTCGAGCTCGGTTTGAGTTTATAAAAATATGTGTCGAGCTCTAAGTAAGGTCGACCATCGTGACCACGGTTGATCACATGATCAGTGCATGACTTTTCATGCATAGCTTCGATATTTGAACGGGAAGTGACGCCTTTGTGAGCTCTTCTTGATGTCCGCTATTTGTGAGGCAGATATATCTTTACAGAGAAATAATCATAAGTAAAGATTCGATAATCGGTTCCAAAAGAATTGAGCATCAATTGTGGTTTGACGGAAAAGAGGCATTCGTGGATCTGTCAGTTACGGGGACAATTATTTTTCTAGGCCTATAAATGGCCCCTGCTTGTTGTGCATTTTTGGGAATCATAGACTGGGAAGTGTTGAAGATTTTCGTCCCGCTGGGGGTTGCTCTCTTTTGGTTGGCGAAAGGTTCGCCCTTTGTCATGGGTTTGTACCATCGGGCTTAGGGATGGATGCGAGAGAAGGAGTTCCAAGTGTGGGTCTGTACCACCGGGCTTACAACGAAGCTATTTCCATGGTTCCAAGCATTTGGGGAGGCGTTGTGCTGGCTAGAGCCTTGTTAGTGGTTCTCAGTCTGCCATGCTGTCACTTTCAATTCCTTTTCTACCTATCCTTTCAACTCCTAGGTTGCAGGAGGTTCTATGACTCAGTTTGTGCACGGCGTTAAATCTTAGTAGTAGAACTCTGAGCCGGAGTTTCTTGCCTACGTAGCTTGGTCGGTGATGATGTTTCCGGGACACCTTCCAAATAAATGCCTTGCTGGCAGTTTACTTATTTTTTGTTGATGAGTAGCCCTTTATGGTTTTGTAAGTGTAACCATTCCCTTTGTGAGACTTTATGAATGAAAAAGATATCCTCCTTATTTATCCTTGTTGTGTTGTTTGCTGAGTTTTCATTGTCTTTTTGTTGAAGCCTCATTCCCCGCATGTTTTGATTAGAGTAGTATTTAGACTTGGGTTTACTTGTTTGGTATTTGTGAGTAAGGCGCGGGGACCACTCCTAGCGGTGCGACAACCGTTGAGGTAGATTGGTGAAAACCGAGTCCTGATTGCATAGGGGCGCTTAAAGCTGTAGATGATGATTTTGGAAGCCAAGATTTGCATTTGAGGGCCATGCGCGAAGAGTTTGTGCAGGGGTTCTAGAGCTAGGAATAGATGCACTAGGGGCTGATGACCAGACTTGGTGAAAACCAAGCTCGCGAGAATCGCGTTTGAGGTTGTGTTGCTCGTTTAGAGCATGCCAGCCTGAGCCAGGGGCCACATTGAGGGCCAAAGACCAGACTCGGTGAAAACCAAGCTCGTGTGAAGCACTCTTGGGGGCGTGTTGCTCATTTAGAGCATGTTGAGCTGGGCCGTGGGCCACGTTGAGCGCCAAAAACCAAACTCGATGAAACCGAGCTCGCGAGAAGCACGCTTGGGGTCGTTTTGCTCGTTTAGTGCATGTCAGCCTAAGCTAGGGGCTGCATTGAGGGCCAAAGACCAGACTCGATAAAAACCGAGCTCGCGAGAAGTGCGCTTGGGGTCGCTGGGGGCGTAGGAGCCCAGGATGGACACTGAGGCCGATGAGCCAGACTAGTGAAGATCGAATTCTGGTGGCGCCAAAAGTAGGGGGATTGGGTGAGGAGGAATGATGTGTCACGTGCGTCAAGGGGCCGTTTATGAGACCGTGTAAATTCCTCCTGCAAAGTATGCAAATGACTGCAAGGAGTGTTAGACACAAAAACATGTGTAGAAAAGAATGATTTTGTTGTAAAATATCAAAAAGATACATCCTATCCGACCAACAGCTGAGCTCGGCTTACACATGGTGGAGTTCTCATTTAGAGAGCTCGGCAATTCTGTTAGCGACTTTTCTTAGGACCACTGTCATCCGATAGTAGGGGTGAGAAAAAAAAACCAGTTTTTCGGTTAACCGAAAAATCGGTCCGAAACTGAACCAGTTTTTTCGGTTAGCCGAACCATTTTTTTCGGTTTCGATTTATATTTTTCGAAAAATCAGTTTTCGATTTCGGTTTCGATCCATGACGTAAAAAGTCATCCGGTTTTAGTTAACCGACCGGTTCTATATAATTTATTAATTTTTAATTATATATATATATATATATTAAAGAATGATTTATAAATTATAAATAATTACAAAAAAATTATAAATAATTACAAAAAATTATAAAAATTTATAGAAAAATATAACAAAACAAATATAAATAATTATAAAATTATAAAAATCATAAAAAAATAAAATAAATAAATAAAAATAAAAAGATTAGTTTTTGCAGCATATTATCTTGATTCAAGTCGTTTCACTTTTTTTTTCTCAATGGAAATTCAGTATTTGTTTGGATTTTTCTCTATATGTGATTTGCATAATATTATTATGTTTGTAGGTTAAAAAATTTTATTGGTTAATCGGAAATTATCGGTTAATCGAACTAAAAAAAATGAAATCGAAATAACGGTTAACCGAAGTTAATGGATCAGTTTACAATTAATGGTTTTGAAAAACCGAAGTTAATGGACCGGTAAATAAATTTGCTAATGGACCGTTTAACCGGTCCATGCTCACCCTATCCGATAGGGGCCTTCCCAGTTTAGAGCAAGCTTGCCTTCTTCGGCAGGTTTTCTCTGTGGCTAAATCTTTCAGAGAACAAGGTCCCCTTCTACAGAGTTTCTGAGCCTGACACATTTGTCGTACTTCTGGGCAATCTTAAGATCGAGCTCTAATTTTTGCCGAGCCTAACACATTTGTCGTACTTCTGGGCAATCTTAAGATCTTAAGATCTGAGTCTCTAATTTTTGCTAGCTCTTGTTCTTCTTCAATAAGATCGAGCTCAGTGACTCGGGCTTTTGCATTGCCCTATTTTTCGAAGGTAATCCTGTGGAGGCTGGGCTCTACGATCTCAACAGGGATCATTGCCTCTGCTCTGTAGACAAGCTAGTAAGGGGTATCTGAGGTGGAAGACTAGATGGTTGTGTTGTAACTCCAAAGTACCTGATGTAGCTCTTCGACCCATTATGTTTTGACCCGATCGACCCAATATGTTTTTGACCCAATATGTTTTGACCATATCCCAGGGATCGGACAGGGACATTCCCTTCATGAAAAATCAAGCAAAGGATATTTATATGTACAAAACAAAAGCTCACGAAGGAGCAATAACTGTTATAGAGGGGATAATCAACAAAATAAGCCCGCGCAAGGGATGTTAGTTTGGCAATTCACCAAAACATGTGATCTATGCAAGGATAGTTACAAAAATGCTCAACCACCAACATCCTTGGGAGCACACACAAAAGAAAGGACACGAGGCTCGGAAATGGCAAACATCAGTTCTCTCCCTGAGAGGCAGGAACCTCTCCCTCAGGCTCAGGGTGCACCAAGGCCTCATCTCCTATTTCTTTGAAACTATCAACTCCAAAAAAGTCAGCTCGAGAAGAAAAGAATTGGGATTGCTCAATAGCCCTCCTAAAACCCTCATTATATAAAGCCAGTCCGGCATCTTGCCAACGGCCTGCGTCCTTCTTTTGATATTCTTTCGCCTTGACTCACTAATAAGCAACCACCTGTTGGGATGGGAAGAAGAAGCATAGTGGAAAAAGTGCACATCGTCCAAGGAAATTCCTTATACTAGTAGAAGGAATTCAATCTACGAGTAGAAGGAGAAGATATACCTTATACTACAGATGGTATGGTTGTTCCTATCCCCGTTTCAAGACGCTCACACGCACGTCCTCCAAGGAAATTCCACAACAAGCGCCTCGCAATAAGGGGGCAGCGCACCTTTTATTCATTTTTCCTTTGAGACAAGATTCACAAGTTGGCATCGATTCAAAATCAAATGGGTCAAACAACCCGTCTTTGTACAACTTGTTAATCCGATTCTCATTAATATGACCCAGTCTCAAGTGCCAAAAATAGGTGAGGTTCAGATTATCTCGTTTCATCTTGTGCTTTGTTTGATATGAAAAACATTATCAATTAAATCTAAAACCATCAAACCATTTGAAATGTGTCCAATTCCATATAATTCATCAGAATGATATATGTGGCAACAATTGCCTTTTAAAGTCATTTCAAAGCCTTGTTCTAGCAACAAAGTAACAGAAATAATTTTCTTTATTAGAACTGGAACGTAATAACGATTGCTCAATTCAATGGTTTTCCCTGATGGCAGATACAAACAATAAGTTCCTACGACTAAAGCTGCAACCCTTGCGTCATTGCCTATCCGAAGGTCGTAGTCATCTTTCTTTAGCATTCTACTTATTCTCAACCCCTACAACGAATTGCAAATGTGAGCACTACAACTGGTACCCAATACCCATGTAGTAGAATTTTGTAATGGTAGATTTATTTCAATAACAAACGCACCTTCGAAGGGGCTTCAGAAGCCATCATCTGCTTTACTTCTGCCATATACTCCTTGCAGTTGCGCTTCTAGTGGCCATCTTTACCACAATGGAAACAGGTGCCCTTAGGAGCCTTCTTCCCTTTCTTCTCGATATCCTTCTTGGATTTCACATCTTTGTTTTTCGCTTTGTGCTTAACAGAGCGCTTTTTTACCTTTTTATGGGCACTACCCACTTAAAAGACTTTGTCCTTTTCCTTCGGAAGGTGGGACTCAGCAATTTTCAGCATATTAAGGAACTCGGGAAGCGAGGCATCCAACTTGTTCATGTGGTAGTTAATGATAAACTGTGAAAATGACTCTTGAAAGGATTGGAGTATTAAGTCATGACTTAGCCCCTTATTTATGTTTACGCCCAATTTCTCTAACCTCTCTATCAAATTGTAAGACCCAAAAAATTTCCTAATATAAAAATCTATTTTGGTGCAGCTGACCGGACCGGGGGTTAGTCGGGTCGAGCAGCGGAATCGCCTCGAGTAGAAGGTATAACTCGACCTATGAAAGTATAAAGTTTAATTTGGCAAAATGGTTATTTCCTTTTATGCATTGGATGTCTAATACGAGTCGAGTTCTACTTGTGCTTGCAGACAGGATTGGAGCCTGAATCGGACTCGGATCGAGTCGAGTAGAGGCTAAGTAATTTAGAGTGGCAAATGAGTCATTAGTGGATGAGGGAATAAAATCCCTCATCAAGATCCATGCGGCTCATCTTGGAGCCGCACATAGCCCGAGCAAGAGAGAGAGAGAGAGAGAGAGAGAGGGAGGGAGGGAGGAGAGATCTTGTCGGTGCCGAGTTCGCGTCGACACTCGAGGAAATCAGAACTCGTCTTCATCGAGGCTGCCTCATGATTCGATCAAGGTGAGTGGTTAGTATGGTTTTTGAGGGGAGGCGGGTGCTCGGCCGGTCATGCTGAAATTTTCCCTAATTTTCTCACTCGTCTCGCAACTCGTAGATCGCTTTATGTTCGTTATATGTTAGATCTATGTATTTATACTTGTGTTATTGTCGCAACCATGCCCATTCATCCATGAGGACTCAGCCGAACAGGGGGTTACCCTGCTTGGGTCGGCCGAGCAAGGGCAAGGGTGGAAAATGTGGACTGCTCGAATTAATATGCTTGGTTTCGAGTTATGTTGTCTTGATTCATGCTTGCATGCTTATAGATAGATTGAGCTTGTATCATATGAGTGTTGTTCATCTTAGAGATTGTTGCAACTATAGATCTATATTTTCATAGTTATGGATATGTTCTTGCTAATGCATACATGGATAGGGTTGTTATGGTAGATGACTCATAGGCAAGGTTTCATTAATTGTTAGATATTATATTCAATCGTTGCTATGTATATATTGCATGTTCCTTATTGGTTTAATTAATGGAATTTATTCTCTTTTATTCGGCTCTCATGTGATATTGTTGTTCATGATTAATTTTGGTAAGTGTCGTTGAAAATGGTAGGCCGAGTACTCATCTATAGTCGGCAAGTTCTAACAACCTAGAAAGAATGGTTTCGGTACCTAGCGGTGACATTTAACTTAGAGACAAGATACACTTACTAGGTTCTACATAGGAAAACTTAGCGGATGTTAATATCCTAGTAGTATGACCTGAGGGGGAGGGTCGGTCATGGGCAACACCCAAAAAGCAAAACACAAGAAAACTTGCACTACCTGGTTCTGGTTGTGGTTGAGATGGTCTACTGAGGAGTGTCATTAGCCGAATGGCTACCACACGACTCAGCAATTTATAGGGTCTTGAGATTGCACCAGCGGGCCCATTAGGTGTTAGACCCGAGTGGCGGAGGTTCTTCAGATTCCGTCAGTGGGCCACGCTGACGGTAGACCCGATTTGGGTGAGACTAGCTATCCCTAACCCAGAGGATTCCTGAGACTAGTGGCCATCCTAGTCGACGGATCTGATTCATGAAAGTTCATAACTTAGATGCCCTTATATATGTTATGAAGAGGGAAGAACCGAACCTTCCATATATATGTTAGGCCATTAGTGGCCGAGCTCGTGAAATGGATAAGGGCTCGAGAGGCCGATTCATCCACTCTTCTGTCTTGGCAAACTGATTAACTTCTGTGGTGTGATCTGATATTAATTCCTTATATATGTTATCTTGTCGAGGTTTTAAGTGGAGGTTCGTAAGAACTGCTCACTGAGTTCCTCGTGAATTCACAATTTATTTATTGTTATTTTGTAGAGCCCGACCAGTGAGGTACGGCTTGGTGGCATGGCGCACAGGAGGGCAGACGTGGGTGCAGATTTTGTAGCTGGCAGTTTGTTAGTCGTAGTTGTGTTTGAGTAGAGTCGAGTGTATGCACTGTGTTGCTTTGTAAACATTGAAATGTTCATTTGAAAACCTTTGGATGTTTATTTAAGAACCTATGTTGTTTTTTGAACTTGGTTTGGTTAAACTATTTTCAAACAATTAATAAAGTTGGTAATATTGCAATTGGTTATATTTCCTTGTCAGTCTAGTTGTGTTCTTATTAGTTGTTGGTCAGTGGATAGGGTAGGCTTCGGGGTACCGACACGTACCCTGGCCGGTCACGCGTACCCTAAGTTGGGGTATGACAAAGTTGGTATCAGAGCGTCAGGTTAGGTCTTAACTACGACTAAGAATTGGGTACCGAACGAGGCATATGCTAGCATGTCTACGTACGGTATAGTTATGCTACGAGATCAGGCAACCACGACTGCACTTAGCGCACCATGCAGTTAGTAACATAAATTTTAATTGAATGAGTCGGTTTATATTAATGGTGAAATTATTATTTTTATGATAGTTTGATGGATGCCCGAAATGCTGCTCTGAGTGGTAGCGGTAGCAATTCCACCGAACGCCAGGGCCAAGGCCGAGGTCAGGGCCGGGGCTGTGACAGAGAGCAGTCTGAGGTAGATGGCCTGGATTCTACAGTTGTGCAACTTCAGGCACAGGTAGCTCAACTAATAGAAGCGCTCCGCAGGGAGCAGGAGTTGAGACAGCAGATGCAGCAGCAACAACAACTGCCCCAGCCAGTACCCACAGCCCCTGTGGTACTGGAGGTGGCTGAACAGGTGGCGCCGCAGGTCACGGACCCAGGAGCACCTACATACGCAGACTTCATCAAGTTCAGGCCACCAGTATTCACCGATACAAATCGACAAGTGGAAGTCACCGAGTTTCTGGGGGACTGTTACGAGTTGTGTTTAGAGCTAGGGTGTTCGTCAGAGGCGGCGGCGCGCATGGTCGGTTTGCAGCTAAGAGGACCTGCCAAATACTGGTTGCACACCTGGAGGGTAGCACACGCACCACCTCCCACCCGGGAAGAGTTTAGGGTAGTTGTAGAGGTGTAGTTATTATCGATGAGTGTCCACGATAAACGGGCACGAGATTTTGAGTTGTTGCGCCAGTCGGGAGGCATGACTGTAGCAGATTATGAAATGGAGTTCACCCGGCTCTTTAGGTACTACTCAACTCTAGTGGCTACTGAGACCGTCAGGGTGAAGAGGTTCGTGGAGGGTCTGAGACCTCAGATAGGCAGGCTTATCCATTACACCGAGGACTCCACATTTGCTCGGGTAGTGGATGAGGCCCTTTGGAAGGAAGCGCTGGTGGTGTTCGAGAGGAAAGATGGGCTGCCCAAGAAAAAGCTTCGGTCTCAAGGGTTAGGAGGTCGGCCGTGGCATTCGGAGGGAATTGTGACCACCGCAGATCACTAGCAGAGTCATGGGCAAAGCAGTAGTTGGGGCCGCGGAGGCTCAGGGTCAGGGGCGGCGAGACAGGCAGAGACAGCGTCGCTGCTCAGAAGTCAGATATGCCACAGTGTGGTCATTGTAATCGGAAACACTGGGGAGCTTGCTATGGCCGCACAGATGCGTGCTTCAGATGTGGACAGGTGGGAGACTTTAGGAAGGATTGCCCGGACAGAGGTAGCCAGAGAATTGAGCAGTCACTCTGAGAAACTGTTTGCCCGAGTTTATGCCATGAACCATGATGGGGCAGAGGCATCTAGAGTAGTGGTAACAGGTACTATTTTAGTATGTTCATCTGCTACTTGTGTTCTGTTTAATCGGGGTGCCACACACTCATTTGTATCTGCAAAATTTGCTACCGAATTACTTATGGCACCTTCTTTACTAGACGGGCCATTTCTAGTATCAATGCCTATGGGCGATGCAATCATAGCCATGTCAATTTTTCAAGGCTGCGAAGTGCTCATTTGCGGCCATGCGTTGACGGCAGATTTGACACTCTTGCCCATGCTTGAACTCGATGTCATCCTCAGCATGGATTTGTTGGCGGAGCACTTTGCATTGCTGGATTGTAGGGCTAAGACAGTCATGTTCAGCAAGCCCGGTTTGCCGCAGTTCACCTTCCAATGTGAAGGAAGAAGCGAGCCGATTGGGGTCATCTCAACCCTTAAGGTTCGTAAATTGCTCTAGGGGGTTGCTAGTCATTCCTGGCCTTCGTATTTGTGGCAGAGGAAAAGGGAGTTGTGGTCGGGGATATCGATGGTACTCAGGTAGTCTGCGAGTTCCCCGATGTATTTCCCGAGGAGTTGCCGGGATTGCCACCCAGGAGAGAGGTGGATTTCTGCATTGATTTGCAGCCCGAGGTGAAGCCAATTTCCATCCCACCCTACAGGATGGCACTGGCCGAACTCAGGGAGATAAAAGTGCAACTACAAGAGATGCTGGACCTGGGCTTCATCCAGTCGAGTGTGTCACCATGGGGTGCTCCGGTGCTCTTCGTGAAGATGAAGGATGGGTCGATGCACATGTGCATCGACTATAGGCAGTGAATAAAGTGACAATCATGAATCGTTACCCACTGGCGAGAATAGACCAATTGCAGGGAGCGCGATGGTTTTCGAAGATAGACTTAAGGTCCCGATAACATCAGCTGAGAATCTGGGACTGTGATGTGCCTAAGACTGCCTTCAGGACTCGTTATGGCCACTACGAGTTCCTAGTGATGTCTTTTGGTCTAACCAACGCACCTGCTGCTTTCGTGGACCTGATGAATTGGGTATTTAAGGAGTACCTGGACAATTTTGTGACCATCTTCATCGACGATATCTTGGTATACTCCAAGAATGTGGAGGAACACTCCGAGCACTTGAGGATGGTCCTGGAAACCCTCAGAGAGCACCGGTTGTTCGCTAAATTCTCCAAGTGTGAATTCTGGTTTGAAAGTGTGGGGTTCCTGGGCCATGTGGTGTCCAAGGAAGGGATAAGGGTAGACCCTGCAAAGGTGGAGGCGGCCAACCAGCGTGACTGAGATCCGTAGTTTTCTTGGATTGGCCGGGTACTACCAAAAGTTCGTAGAGAACTTCTCCAGGATTGCAGCCCCTTTGACTCGATTGACTCATAAAAAGGATAGATTTGTTTGGGACGACAAGTGTGAGGCGAGCTTTCAGAAGCTCAAGGAATGCTTGACGTCGGCACCCGTGTTGGTCGTACCTTTCGGCTCAGGAGGGTTTGTCATCTATTGTGATGCCTCTCGGGTTGGCCTAGGCTGCGTTCTGATGCAGATTGGCAGAGTCATAGCCTATGCATCCCGCCAACTGAAGGTGCATGAAAAGAACTACGCGACACACGATCTAGAGCTGGCAGCAGTGGTTTTTGCACTAAAGCTCTAGCGTCATTACCTGTACGGAAAGACTTGTGAGATTTAAATAGATCACAAGAGTCTACAGTACTTGCTTACCCAAAAGGAGTTGAACGTCAGGCAGAGGAGGTGGCTGGAGCTCTTAAAGGATTATGACTGCACTATTATGTATCATCCTGGGAAAGCCAATGTGGTAGCAAATGCTTTAAGTAGAAAATCCATGGGCAGTTTGGCTCATTTGGAAATCAAGCGGAGGCCTCTAGCTCGAGAGCTGGCACTGTGCCTAGATGGGGGTACAACCCTGACTGTGTCAGCTTCAGGTACCTTGGTGGTACACCCGCAAGTACAATCCACACTGGTGGATATGTTGCATGCCGCGCAAGGAGAGGACGCCTTTTGTGCTCTAACAAAGGACTTAGTGCAGAGAGGCTATGCAGAGAATGAGTTCAGGTTGGACTCAGAGGGTGTGATGAGGTTCAAAGACCGAATCGTGGTGCCGGATATGGCAGGGGCGCGCAGACAAGTCCTGGAGTTGGGCCATCATTCCACTTATACGATGCATCTGGGAGCCACCAAAATGTACCGAGATTTAAGGCAGCAGTATTGGTGGAAGGGCATGAAAAGAGAGGTAGCAGAGTTTGTATCCAAATGTCTAGTCTGCCAGCAGGTGAAGGCCGAACACCTGAAGCCCGCAGGACTGCTGCAGAACCTCGAGGTGCCCGAGTGGAAGTGGGATAAAATCACCATGGACCTGGTGATCGGGTTGCCTAAGTCGAAAGGCGACTTTGACTCCATTTGGGTGGTAGTGGATCGGTTAACCAAGACCACACACTTCATATCGGTAAGAACGACCTTTTCTGTGGAGCAGTATGCCAGACTATTTTTACACAGGATTGTGGCTTATCAAGGTACCCCAGTGATGATCATATCAGATCGAGGTACCCAGTTCATGGCCCGGTTCTGGCAGTCCTTCCAAGAGGCCTTGGGTACTCAAGTACGTTTCAGCATGACTTTCCACCCGCAAACAGACGGACAGTCTGAGAGAACCATCCAAACCTTAGAGGACATGCTGAGGGCGTGTGTCCTGGATATGGTCGGCAGTTGGGAGAAGCACCTGTCATTGATCGAGTTCGCCGACAACAATAGCTATCATAGTAGCATTGGCATGTCTCCTTTCGAGGTCTTGTATGGGCGGCGGTGTAGGTCTCCTGTGGGCTGGTTTGAAGCCGGAGAGTCACTCATGGTGGGTCCTAATCTGGTTGAGGAAGCGGTAGAGAAGGTGAAAATTATAAAGGAAAGATTGCTGGCGGCCCAATGTCGTCAGAAAATGTATGTCGATAAGAAAGCCAGAGAGTTGGAGTTCGCTGAGGGTGACTTGGTGTTCCTGAAGGTTTCCCCCATGAAAGGGGTGGTCCGGTTTGAGAAGAAAGGAAAGTTGAGCCCTAGATACATTGGGCCCTTCCCTATTCTCAAGCTGAGGGGCGGGGTGGCTTATGAGCTGGCTTTGCCTCCAAGCTTGAGCAGAGTTCACCCGGTTTTCCATGTGTCAATGCTCTGGAGATATATAAGAGATGATTCGCATGTGATTGGACCTTCTTCAATTGAAGTGGATTCAACTGTCTCTTTCGTGGAAAGGCCGGTAGGAATCCTCGACCGCCAAATTAGGAAGCTGAGGTCCAAAGAAATTCCCCTGGTGAAAATTAGATGAGAGCACCACTCCGGGCAAGAGGCTACTTGGGAGGTAGAGCAACACATGAGAGAGCGCTACCCTTCCTTGTTCGAAGAGCCGGTAAGTCTTTGTAACCCAACTAAATTCGAGGACAAATTTCCCTTAAAGGGGGAAGGTTGTAAGACCCGAATAATTTCCTAATATAAAAATCTATTTTGGTGCAGCTCATCGGACCGGGGGTTAGTCAGGTCGAGTTGCGGAATCGCCTCAAGTAGAAGGTATAACTCGACCTATGAAAGTATAAAGATTAATTTGGCTAAATGGTTATTTCATTTTATGCATTGGATGTCTTATACGAGTCGAGTTCGACTCATGCTTGCAGCCAGGATTGGAAACTGAATCGGACTCGGATCGAATCGAGTAGAGGCTAAGTCATTTAGAGGGGCAAATGAGTCATTAGTGGATGAGGGAATAAAATCCCTCATCATGAGCCGTGCGGCTCATCTTGGAGCCGCACACAACCTGAGCAAGAGAGAGAGAGAGAGAGAGAGAGAGAGAGAGAGAGATCTTATAGACGCCGAGTTCGCGTCGATGCTCGAGGAAATCGGAACTCGTCTTCATCGAGGCTGCCTCGTGATTCGATCAAGGTGAGTGGTTAGTGTGGTTTTTGAAGGGAGGCGGTTGGCCGACCCTATAAGTTTTGAAATTGGGTTTTCTTTCGCGAGTTCTTGCCGATCAACGCGTTTCCTCATGTTAGAACTTTAATCGATGTCTATACCTATGATCTTATGTTTTAAAACGTATTTATTTTGCATTTTTGTGGGCTGGCCGAGTAGAGGAAAAAGGGGAAAGGTCATGCCAAAATTTTCCCCAATTTCCTCGCTCGTCTCGCAACTCGTAGATCGCTTTATGTTCATTATATGTTAGATCTATGTATTTATACTTGTGTTATTGTCGCAACCATGCCCATTCATCCTTGAGGAGTCGGCCGAACAGGGGTTACCCTGCTTGGGTTGGCCGAGCAAGTGCCTTCCAGCAGGGTTCAAAAGCATCATCATCATCATCGCCGCCCAAAAGCATCTTGCAAGTTGCCAGTTCCAGCAGTGCCTTCTCGGGGTTCAAGTCATCATCATCATGGCGCCGAGCACCTTCTCTCCGCGCGCGCACCAAAACGGGGCAGCAAGCGTGCTCGTCGTGAATCTGCCCTAAACTTCTAATTTTACAAAACTAAAAGAAGAAGACCCCAAACAACACATGGGGAAAGGTTTAAGGAGAGGGAGAAGAAGATTACAATCAGAATTCTCAAGAGGAAGGCAGGGGTACGCAAGCCCTATTCAAAAGTTACAATGCTGAAATTTTATAAATTTACAAGCAATCAACACAACCACATTTTACACACAATCATAGCACATAGGGCTCATCCATAATCATCCTTTCATGCATCTTAACAATTAAGAAAAAGAAAGGAAAAAACAGAATCCGAAAATGTGCTAATTGGGTTACGTTTCCACCAAAAATGATCCAAACAACACATGCTGAAAATTTTAGTTTTTGGGGCTATTCAACCATGAACCCATGGGGTTCTTGAGTTTGAAATCTGTCCAAGACAAGTTAGGATAGTAGGCTACCAACCTGATTCATCACATGAACCGTGGAGCCAAAAGAACGACTCAAGAACCCCCGAAAACAAAAATCGGCAGCCTGACGTTTAGGGAGCGAACTATCACAGGCCAATTATTTTGTGCGGAAGAACCCGTGCGGCACCCTTGCATCCCGTGAATGGGATAAGCCTGTCATCTGAAATCCATCCCCAATTGGGATTCCCGACTTAACATCATGGGGCATACGTTGGTTCACGTACCAATCTTGCGGTCCATATTCGCACCCCCAAAAGACCATGTTGGCCAAATAGTATTTAAGGCGTAAAGTAAAACAATAATTAGAGGACTATGGACGCAAGAAAATATAAAACCGGGTGTACGATGAGCTCCACAAGTTGTCTTAGATGAAGATCGACTGGTTGCACGCCCATATGTGCCGCTCGTTCTTCTCCGCCCAAATCAACCACTTTGTTTGCCGACGCGCGCTCTCCTACATTATACATGAGACCCCTAACCCCCAAGTGCCACCCCCAAGGTTCCCAAAAGCACGAGGAGCATGACAAAATTGTGGCCAGTTGAGATGGTGATTTTCCTTGTCCACGATGATGACAAATGTAGGAAAAGTGCTCCACTTAGTCGTAGCGCACGCACCAAATGCCGAACGACCTTGTAATGCATCCAACTTGTACTGTGGGCCCTTAGGGATCGCACAATGGATTTTACAAGTACAAACTATAATAAAATCCAAAATTACATGGACGCGAAAACATATTTACAAACATGTAGGGAACATTCCGCCATGATTCATCGTTGCTCGAGCATATCGAAAAGTCCCTAACAAAACGGTTCATAAACGCAACAATAACATGTAATAAAATTTCAAAAAAATTGCTAAAGGTGGCTCTGATACCACTGTTGGTATGGGAAGAAAAAGCATAGCAGAAAAAGTGATTTAAAAATTCAAATTATCCCTAAAATAGTGATCAACTTTAGCAATCTTTAAGGAATTCAATCTACGAGTAAAAGGAGAAGACCTTATACTACAGATGGTATGGCTGCTCGTCTTCCGATTTTAAGACGCACACACGCAGGTCTTCCAAGGAAAGTCCACACCAAGCGCCTCACAACAAGGGGGTAGCAAACATCAAGACTCGTTGTGGCTCAATGGAGAGGCAATCTCAACCCCAAAACGCACCAAGGTGAAGATGGCCTTCCACCAAGAACTGAGCACCAAAAGGGAGGAAAGAGGGGATGAGAAAACCACGAAACGAGGAGGAAGATGAAGGAATACCTTGCTGTCCTTCTTGGACTCCTCCAAGAAGATGAAGTAGATGACACACCCAAGAGGAAGAGACCTCCAATCGGCTTCACAAAATCGGGGAAGGAAGCTTTAGATGGCTGGCCACCCAAGGAGATGAAGATGAGTTCTTGGAGCTTTTCTCTTCAAGAAGCCTCTCGAGAACCAATCCTAAACCTTCTCCAAGATGAGTAACCAATTTGCTTAACCCCCTTGAAGGAGGTTAGGCCATCTATTTATAAGGGGCATAGGTTGCTACCAAGGTAGACCCCCCCCTTTTAAATTTTCTCCTCGGAATTCAAAACAATAATTCATATTTAATGGATTTATAATTAATTTGAAATTAATTAAATCCAACCGAATATAAACTTTAATTTATCTCTATAAATTAAATTCTTATTGATTAGGATTTATCATGTGCCAATCCCTGTAATTTAGGGATGCCCTATAAATTTGGGTTACCGAGGAACTCCTTCATCACGTATTCGTTCGTATATAAAACATCTTTCTTATCATGTCCGTAAACGAGATCCGTGATCGAGTTGCAGCATATCCATGCTAGTAGACATATAGTGTCGCATTCAGACTTTATCTCATAAGGTCCGTTACGAGGTTAGCCATTTGTGTGTGACCCATCAGGCCCCACACTAAGCCAACTGTGTGTTGTGCATAACAGAGAGTCAGATCTGACAGAATGATTTCTTTTCAAATCTTACGAGCCATCACTAAACCCCTCTAGTGTGATCGTGAGAGACTCCACTCACAAGTCAAGATTGACATCTAGCAACATGTCATGACTACCCGGATAGTGTGAGGTTCAATCTACAGGGATCTAACGCCCTTCGATGATTAGTTACTGTGCAACTAAGTCCCTTGGTTACAACATCCCGAAGTCGGCTAGGGTATGGAAGAAGTGTCAAACCCTAATACCGATTCATATGTATTCCACCCGCCAAGGTGTCGTCTCAATAATGAAATGTCAAAAACATCTTCCTGACTTTCATGTCTACTCTGGCCAGAGATTCCCGAGTCGACACTTGTAGGGACACATAGGACATTATCTCCTCTCATTATGAGTAACCAATTCATGTTGGTTGCTCACTTACCTCCATGAATGGTTCCCTATGCCCACTAATACCCGACACATGATGCTGAAGGCCACGCAGGGATAGAACCAAAGCAATGGGTCGTCACTCACAAGGTAGCCATGACAACCTCAGGTCCAAGGACTGCTTGCACCTACTATCACCCGAGGAATATCCTATTGACACTCATGTTAGGATTCTACTCTGTGTTCCTCGTATAGGTTTGTTCAGTGAACTCATTCTCTAATGAGCACCTGCATTTATACATTAATGGCGACTCATAGGTAATTTTGCGATCAGCTACCCCTTATCATATAAGGCATGTACCAAGTGCACCAGTCTATTCAGAATCATCAATCCCCTAATTGGTGATCCTACGACTATCAACATTTAGAACAGGAGCATCTGGATTCCAAGTCTCACTGGCATGATCTCATTATGGCCTTGGAATCAACTGCCCGAGTTTATAGGGTTCATCACAATCTAATAAATATAAAATATAGATGCAACATATGATGAATAGTCATCTCATATTATTCATTAACCAAAAATTGTTCCCTACACATCAACATGTGATTGGCTCAAGGGCACTATTTCTTTCACCTCCTCCTCAGATGCCTTCAATCGGGCGGTAAATCGAGCAATCTCTCCGTCCTTCACATCCCTCACCCTGGCCAGCTCGAGTTTCAATAGCTCCACTTCCCGCATCAAGGCCATGGACCTATGTGATTCAAATTTCTTCGCTCTATTCATCATAGCAAAAAGCTGGGCCACTATCCCCGATCTCTCAGACGAATAGGCCAGATCCTCTGGGCCATAAAAAGATTTCATATACGGGACCAAGGCTAGCTGATGACCCGGCAATGGAGGTTCTCCGCCAGACCGCATACCCGGAGCGGGGGTGCTCTCCCTCCTTCAAGCTATCTCCTCAGGGTAGGAGAAATCTGGAGTCCTAGTATGTTCCTTGGAGTCCAATACAGGGGCTGAGGCAGTTGAGTCAGAAGAGTTGGACAACTCAATCAAACTTGACAATCGGGGGCTCAGAACCCCTATGCTCGAAATCTCCAAATGCCCTGATAAGGGAAAGTCCAGGGTTAACAACGACAATGGATGGCTTGGCCCTGACGGAGACTCGGCCACCAACGATTTCTTCCCCTTACCAGTAACCGGGGTACTGCACCTTTTTCTTCTGAAACATACATCCACCAAAAATCATATCATCCAGCATAGATGACATCTTCCCTGCATACACCTTCGTCATAAAAGATAAGCGAAGAGTTGACCAACAAGGTTCTTTAGCAAAATAGACTACCTATATAACTCAAAACTGGTACTCCCTCCCGGTCTCTCTTTAATATCTCCTTGCAAGAAAAAGGCTCAGAGGGGCCACACCTGATTAGAAAATCTAGAATATGGTTTTCTTTTGCCAAAAGATCTCCCTCTTTCACGTGACAAATTGGCATGGGATCTTGAATCCAAGACAGAGGAAACATGTCTTTCCCAAAGATAGGATCCAGATAAAATAGATACGGACAGAGCTTTGACTTTACCTTGAAAAAGTACTTCTTAAATCTCTGATGGGAACTCCGAAAGGAATTAAAGAGTTTCTTCCCTGATTCATTATTAAATGATACCAGAACTCCTCTTTGCGAGCCGACTATGTGGAAAATGGAGAAGAAAACACAAAGGCTCGGCTCGAGGCTTAGACATTGCATCAGCATCTCAAAGCAACGAACAGTCGCCCAACTATTGGGATGAACTTGCGAGGGAGCCACATTTACCAGGTTCAATACCCCACATTCGATCGCGATCGGTCGGGAGTTGCTCTCGGGATTGCATCCGTATCTTAGCATGGTTCTCCACCTCCAGGTTGTTTATCCGACGTTGGGATATTTATGGGAGGGAGTTGGGTTGGTGCATGTTATGCCCAAAAATTCTAAAATAATATTTTATTCCTTAGGAGGGGACCGTGGGCCCGAGTTAATGCGGATTGGCGTAGAGTTGCGAAATTTAATTCGGGTAAGCTTTTTATATGAATTTTTTTTAGGAAAAATATATTTATTTTATTTCTATAATTTAGCATACTAGGATGATAGATGGTCATGAGATGAATTTAGCAGTTCAATCGGAACTCGAGTCGGAGTTAGAATGGGTTAGATATAGGCTAGTTTAGTCGAATAACTTAAGTAGGGGCATTTTGGTCATTTGGATCAAATAGAGGTATATAAATTAGAACCTGGAGCGTGTGGTCAGGGGTTTTTTCCACATGCCACCCGAGGCTCAAATAGGAGAGAGAGGTGCCACCGAGAGGAGGAGGAGGAGTTCCTGTGCTGGATTTCGCAAGATCGTCGGCGTTCAACGTAGGAAGATCCTTAGCTTCTTCTTCCTTCCCGGTTTCTCCAAAAGAGGTGAGTTGATTTGCCTTCTTCTTCCTCTATTCTTCATCATCAATGCCGCCCCTATGTCATGGGGTTCTTGTCATTTTTTGTTGGGTTTTTCATGAATTGAATTGGTTAATCGCGTTGAGAGTTTTACCGTGATCATAACGATTCTATTGGATTGATTTTTGGGCGATTGGCCGCCCCTTACCTTGCTGTGCCACCCCTTTTCTTATTTAGTTTTTGATGAATTCTTTGATATTTCTTGGTGTTTGTTGAGGGTTCTTGGTGGTTGTTTGATATGTTGATGAAAGGGGGGAAGAATGAGGGTGTTTAGGGTGTGCCGCCCCCTTGTAGGGAACTTTAGGAACCTTAGGGTGGCTGGCCACCGCAAAGGTGAGATTTTTAGAGGTTCAAGATATTTGCTCACACTTAGGAGGCACACTATAGGGTATGTTGAACTTGTTCCTAAGGGTAGAATCAATGTAGGACCCTACACTTAGATAATTGGAAACCTAGGGACACCTAGAGACACTAGGACCCTGGTTTAACTTTTGGGAGGGCCGACCCTAAGGATACCTAAGGAGGCCGAACCTTCCTTGCCCTTAGGACACTCGGGTGAGGGAGGCAGGCCGGCCCTAGGGCATTCGGCTAGGGTCCTTAAGGGCGGATTAAATTGTGTAGGATCGTTAAGGGGTTATGCCTAATTCCTAGGGTTTGCTATACATGCTTTCCATGCTTTTATCCTACTCTTTGAACGTAATGTGCTATAATTCCATACTTATTGTGCACTCTGTGATGTTATGGCATTAGCATTATTTTCATTATTATATAATTGCATGTAATTATGGTGGATGACGGGAGAAGGCGGAGGTGAAGGTATGCCCTAGACATGCCTTTGTTTACCTATCGTGCACATCTTGTTTATGCTCATTTTTTTATGTACTTGCATGTGTGATATTGTGGTGTGATTGTTGCATTTTCCCGGATGCCTCACTAGTGAGGGGAGGGTATGCCCCAAAGAGATAGTGTTGGCCTTATTTCGGAAGTTCGGTTGGTGAGGTGAGTTCATACCCCCAAAGAGACAATCCAGAGACCCGACCGGTGAGGGGAGCGTATGCCCCAAAGAGATGGATCGGAAGAGCCGTGTTGGTGAGGGGAGAGCATACCCCAAAGAGACGACACTGGCTGGGTGGTAGATCGGAGGCCGCACCGACTACCTACCCTATGTGGAGATGAGGACCGACACGTCCGGTTGAGCATGTGGATGGTTGCATTGAGCATATTATATGTTGTGGAATTTTCTTGCAGGTTGCTATATGTTGACGAGAATGATTGGGCTACTAAAGTAAATGATCAAATAAAATTTATGCTTTAAATGCTCATATATGTGTTTTCTTGATTATTGCATGATGATGATGATGTAGTGAAAATTGAGGACTGATCTACTCACTAAGTCCCAGTTGGACTTACCCCTAATTCTGATGTTTGTAGCACCTGAGTTTGATCAGAGAGGTACCGGAGTGCAGTAGCGTGGTTGTTGGTGGTAGGGCAGAGGGTCTCTTGACATGTTGTGGGCGAGGGGGATACTCGAGTCATTTTTTTTTGTTCTTTTGAGTCGTTGAGTCATGTCGACTCGGTTTATTAATTTCCACACTTTTTATTACTTGAGGTGTCTTGTTAGTAATTAAACTTTTGGAAACGATTTGAACAGTTGGTATATATCGAGTTGGTCATTTAGGGATTTCTTGAAATTAAATGTTTCTTTTAAAAATCCTTGAGATGTTATTAAATATTTAGGTTTGGTTATGTGTTCATGTGGTTTGATTTGGGTTAGGTTTCGGGGTACGTGGCGTACCCTAGTCGGTCATACCGGATTTGGGGTGAGACAGAGTTGGTATCGGAGCCAGGTTCGACAATAGGATAGTAGGTATCGTATAGGGGTATTGCTAGCGTGTTCACATATGGTATGTCCTAATCACAAGATCGACAGCTGAACCTGCGCACCAACGACGGTACGTATTCTTTCGATTTAAGTTGTTATCTATATATTGAAATTGTGTGGTACTTGCTTCATATTTAGTAGCAATGGAGGCATATAATGATGTCGCGATGAGCAGAAGCGGAAGTAACTCCGTTGGCCGGGGTCGTGACTGAGGCAGAGGCTGTGTTACCAACGAGGTGGCTAAGGAGGAGGCAGCGCGAGATCCTAGGGTTGCACTGGTAGAGACCCAGGTGACGGAGCTAACCGAGGAGCTTCGCAGAGAACAGGGCAAATTCCGTCAAGAACGGGAGGAATTCCGTAGGGAGCAGGAGGAGCTTCGTAAGGAGCGGGAGCTAGCGCTGTAGCGGACCCCACCTGTAGCACCAGTGGCACCCGCAGTGACCGAGCCGATCGAGCCAGTTCAGTTTGGATACGTGGAGGAGGTCCGGCAAGAACCAATGGTTCGCAGCTCGTTGTACATGGACTTTATAAAGCTGAAGCCGCTAGTATTCACAGGCGCGGATCAGCCAGTGGAGGTGACAACGTTCCTAAATTACTGCACAAATTTATGCTCAGTCTTGGAGTGTTCCTCTCAAGCGATGGTGCGCTTCATTTATCTACAGCTTAGGGTCCCAGTGAAGGAATGACACCAGTCATGGAGGGCGCGTAGGGGGATTGATGCACCAGCCCCTACGTGGGGAAAATTTCGTACTGCTATCATTGAGAAGTACCTACCCAGGAATTTCTGCGAGAGGCGGGCTAGGGAATTCGAGCAGCTTCACCAGATCGGCACCATAACGGTGTCAAAATATGAGATTGAATTCACACGGTTGTCCCGTTACACCCATCTCTAGTGGTGACTGAGACAGACCGGGTGAGGCGATTCGTGGAGGGTCTGAAGGTACAGATTGACAAACTAATACACTACACCGAGGACACTACCTTTGTGCATGTGGTGGATAAGGCAATGCGGTAGGAAGCCATGGTACCCATCGACCAGGAGGATGGACCAGCTCAGAAGAGGTTTAGGCAGCACCGTCAGGAGGACAGGCGCACCCAGTCTGAGCGTGCCGCCACCGGAACGGTGTGCTCGCAGAACCAAGGGCAAGGAAATTTCTGAGCCCATACATGGAGGAGACAACTGACGGCTACTCAGAGTGCCAAAGTACGAGGAGGCCAAAGAGGTGAGGTGCTAGAGTGCGAACAGTGCAGGAGGAGGCACAGAGGAGCTTGCTATGGTCTAAGTACATTTTTTTAGTGTAGCCAGCCATGCCATATCAGGAGGGACTGCCCTCCAGGCAGTCAAGCAGCACTACCACCCAGAGGGAGAGCTCCTATGTCGACAGCTTCAGTGGCGCAGTGGACTCAAACTCAGGGGACTGGATAGCAATGCACGGCGGGCCCTTGGTGGCCACCTGCTCGTGTCTTTGCACTGACTCCTGAGGGCGAAGAGGCATCCAATGCAGAGGTGACAAGTATCATTTCAGTTAGTTCCTTACCTGTTTATGCACTATTTGATCCAAATGCTACTCATTCATTCCTATCTGAGTTGTTGGCATTGAGGTTGGGAAAAGATAAAAGTTGGTTAGCTGAAACATTAGCAATGTCTACACCTACTCTTCAGGGACTGTGACATTTCCATAGGTGGGCATGATCAAAAGGAGGGGCTGATGCTACTACAGACCTTAGAGTTGAATGTAATTTTGGGCATGGACTGGCTATCAACCCATTACGCATCAGTAAATTGCAGGACAAAGGTGGTGACATTTTGCAAGCCGAGAATACCACCTTTTACCTTTCAGGCCGATGGGCGAGGGGACTCTATCAGGGTGATCTCTGCTCTTCAAGCCCGCAAGCTAATGATGGATGGCTGTCAGTTCTTCTTGGCTTTTGTTTCTGCAGATGTTACCGGGAGAGCTTGGCCCACGGCATTGAGAGTACTCCAGTTGTCATGGACTTTCCAGACGTGTTTCCTGAGGAGTTGTCGGGATGCCATCAATGCGGGAGACCGAGTTCTGTATTGATCTACAGCAGAGGGGTGAAGCTTATATCGATCCCCTCATACCTTATAGTACCCACTGAGCAGAGGGAGCTTAAAGTGCAGTTGCAGGAGCTGTTAGACATTGGGTTCAGGCTTGGCGGGCGCCAGCGTTGTTCGTGAAAAAGAAAGATGGGTTCCAGGCGGATGTGTATCGACTACCGATAGCTCAATAAGGTGATGATCAAGAATCGATACCCGCTTCCCAGGATTGACGACTTATTTGATCAATTGTAGGGGGCTCAGTGGTTCTCAAAGATCGATCTGAGATCAGGGTACCATCAATTGAGGATCAGGGATCAAGATATCTAGAAGACTACTTTCAAGATGTTGTATAGACACTATGAGTTCCTGGTCATGTCCTTTGGGCTTACAAACGCCCCATCAGCCTTCATGGTGCTGATGAATTGGGTGTTCAAGGACTTTTTGGACAGGTTTGTCATAGTCTTCATTGACGATATTCTGGTATATTCCAGGAGCAAGGCGGAGCACAAGGAGCACTTGAGGGTAGTTCTGGAGACCCTTAGACAACACAACTCTTTGCAAAATTCTCAAAGTGTGAATTCTGGTTGATCAGCGTGGGATTTCTGGGGCTTATTGTATCCCGGGTTGGTGTGAAAGTTGATCTTGCGAAGATTGAGGCAGATCAAAACTGGGAGGGGCTGACTAGTGTGACCAAGCTCCATAGCTTCTTAGGGTTGGCCGGCTACAACAGAAAGTTAGTGGAAATTTTTTCCAAGATTGTCGTCACGCTCACGCGCCCAACTCAGAAGAAAGTAAACTTTACCTGGGATGATAAATGCGAGTAGAGCTTTCAGAAGCTCAAGGACCGCTTGACTACCGCTCTTGTACTAGCACTACCATCGGGGTTGGGAGGATTTGTTGTCTATTATGACTCTTCTGGAGTCGGATTGGGGTGTGTTCTGATGCAGCACAGCAGAGTAATCGCTTACGCATCTAGGCAGCTGAAAATTCATGAGAAGAATTATCTGACTCATGATTTGGAGTTGGTGGATATATTCTTTGCCTTGAAGCTGTGGCGTCACTACTTATATGGGGAGGCATGTGACATCTTCACCGATAATAAGAGCCTCCAGTATCTGCTTTCTTAGAAGGATCTGAACTTGAGGCAACATAGATGGCTTGAGCAATTAAAAGATTATGACTGCACCATTGAATATCACCCAGGAAAGGCAAATGTAGTAGCTAATGCTTTAAGTAGGAAGTCGATGGGGAGCTTAGCCCACTTGGCTGTGAGTAGGAGATCCCTGGCCAAAGATCTAGCGGTGAGCTTGGGTCCAGGGGATTTGTTATCTGTGGCTGATTCAGGTGGATTGGTGGCACACATGCGTGTACTGTCCACTTTGGTTGATATGCTACGAACGACTCAGGGCGAGGATGCTTTCTGTTCTCTAATGAAGGATCTAGCTGTGAGAGGTGATGCAGAAGTTTTCAAAGTGGACTCCGAGGGGATTCTCAGATACAGGGACAAGATCATGGTACTAGATATGGTAGAGGTTTGTATGCAGGTACTAGAGGTGGCCCATTGTTCCACTTACACTATGCACCCTGGGGCCACCAAGATGTACCGAGATCTGAGATAGCACTACTGGTGGAAAGGGATGAAGCGAGAGATGGTAGAATTCATATCCAGATGTTTGGTCTGTAAGCAGGGAAAGGACAAACACTTGAGACCCGCAGGGTTGTTGTAGAATCTAGATGTACAAGAATGGAAATGGAAAAAGATCACCAAGGAGTTTGTTACCGGGTTAGCTAGGTTAGAAAAAGGAATTGACTCTATTTGGGTGGTGGTGGATCGACTGACCAAATCGATTCACTTTATTACGGTGAAGACCACTTTCTCTGCCGAACAGTATGCGCGGATGTTCCTTGACCGTATTGTGGCTTACCATGGGATCCCAATTATGATCATATCCGACCAAAGTACTCAGTTCATCGCTCAGTTCTTGTAGTCATTTCAGGAGGCTTTGGGTACGCAGGTGCGGTTGAGTACAACTTTCCATCCTCAGACGGATGGTCAGTCAGAGAGGACCATTCAGACGCTTGAGGACATGCTGAGGGCATGAGTGATGGACCTGGAGGGTAGCTGGGAGAGGCATTTACCCTTGGTAGAGTTCGCCTATAATAACAGCCACCATAGCAGCATCGGTATGGCCCCGTTTGAGGCTTTGTACGGGCATAGGTGCAGGTCGTCGATAGGCTGGTTTAAGATTGGCAAGTCCCAAATACTAGGGCCGGACTTGGTTCATGATGCCATTGAGAAAGTGAAGCTGATCTAGGAGTGAATTCTAGCAGCTCAGAGTCGTCAAAAGTTGTGTGCCAATGGTAAAGACCGCGACGTGGAGTGTCAAGAAGGGGATTCGGTCTTCCTAAAGGTGTCCCCTATGAAGGGGGCTGTGCGCTTTGGGGGAAGAGGAAAGTTGAGTCCCAGATTCATCGGGCCTTTCCCTATTTTGTGGCGCAGAGGAGCGGTTGCTTATGAGTTGGCTCTGCTGCCCAGCATGGATTGAGATTTCCATGTCTCTATGCTTAAGCAATATATTCGAGATGAGTCCCATATTCTAGATGTTGCTATGGTCGAGGTCGATCCAACCATTTCTTATGAGGAGCGGCTTGTAGAGATCCTAGACAAGCAAGTGAGGAAGCTGAGATCTAAGGAGGTCCCCTTGGTGAAAGTTCGTTGGGAGCACCACTCAAGGCAAGAGCCACTTGGGAGATCGAGCAGGATATGAAAGAGAAGTACTTGTACATTTTAGATACCGTGGTGAGCTTCTCTTCATCCCAAAATTCGAGAACAAATTTTCTTTAACAGGGGAGGAATTGTTAAGCCCAAAAATCTTAAAATAATATTTTATTCCTTAGCAGGGGACCATGGTCCCGAGTTAGTGCGTTTTGGCGTAGAGTCGCGAAATTTAATTCGGGTAAGCTTTTTATATGAATTTTTTTAAGGAAAAATATATTTATTTTATTTCTATAATTTATCATGCTAGGATGATAGAGGGTCACAAGATGAATTTAGCGATTGAATCGGAACTCGAATCGAAGTTAGAACGGGTTAGATACGAGCTAGTTTAGTCGGATAACTTAAGCGAGGGCCTTTTGGTCATTTGGCCCAAATAGAGGTCTTTAAATTAGAACCTAGGGCGTGTAGCCAGGGGTTTTTGCCACACGCTACCCGAGGCTCAAAGAGGAGGAGAGAGAGGCGCCGCCGAGAGGAGGAGGAGGAGTTTCGGTGCCGAATTTCGCAAGATCGTCGGCGTTCAATGTAGAAAGATCCTTAGTTTCTTCTTCCTTCCTGGTTTCTCCAAAAGAAATGAGTGGATTCGCCTTCTTCTTCCTCTTTTCTTCATCAGCCACCTATGCTATGGGGTTCTTGTCATTTTTCATTGGGTTTTTCGTGAATCGAATTGGTTAATCGTGTTGAGAGTTTTACCATGATCGTAACGATTCTATCGGATTGATTTTTGGGCGATTGGCCGTCCCTTACCTTGCTGTGCCGCCCCCTTTCTTCTTCATTTCTTGATGAATTCTTTGAGGTTTCTTGGTGTTTGTTGAGGGTTCTTGGTGGTTGTTTGATATCTTGATGAAAGGGGGGGGGAGAAGGAGGGTGTTTAGGTTGTGCCGCCCCCTTGTAGGGCACTTTAGGAACCCTAGGGTGGCCGGTCACCTCAAAGGTGATATTTTTAGGGGTTCAATCTATTTCTCACACCTAGGACACACTATAGGGTATGTTGAACTTGTTCCTAAGGGTAGAATCAATGTTGGACCCTACACTTAGACAATTAGAAACCTAGGGACACCTAGAGACACTAGGACCCCGGTTTAACTTTTGGGAGGGCCGACCCTAAGGACACCTAAGGGGGCCGAACGTTACTTGCCCTTAGGACACTTGGGTGTGGGAGGTAGGCTGGCCCTAGGGCATTCGGCTAGGGTTCTTAAGGGCAGATTAAATTGTATAGGATCGTTAAGGGGGGATGCCCTATCCCTAGAGTTTGCTATACATGCTTTCCATGCTTTTATCCTACGCTTTGAACGTACTATGCTATAATTCCATACTTATTATGCACGCTGTGATGTTATGGCTTTAGCATTATTTTCATTATTATATAATTTCCTGTTATTGTGCTAGATGACGGGAGGAGGCGGAGGTGGCCCTAGACAAGCCTTTGTTTACCTATCGTGCACATCTTGTTTATGTTCAATTTTATTTGTACTTGCATGTGTGATGTTGTGGTGTCATTGTTGCATTTTCCCGGATGCCTCACTGGTGAGGGGAGGGTATGCCCCAAAGAGACAATGTTGGCCTTATTTTGGAAGTTTGGCTGGTTAGGGGAGTTCATACCCCCAAACAGATGGATCAGAAGAACCGTGTTGGTGAGGGGAGATCATACCCCAAAGAGATGACACTGGCTGGGTGGTAGATCGGAGGCCACACCAACTACCTACCCTATGTGGCGATGAGGACCAACGCGTCCGGTTGAGCATATGGATGGTTGCATTGAGCATATTATATGTTGTAGCATTTTCTTGCAGGTTGTCATATGTTGACGAGGATGATTGCGCTGCTAAAATAAATGCTCAAATAAAATTTATGCTTTATTATTCTTATGCTCATATATGTGATTACTTGATTATTGCAGGATGATGATGATGATGTAGTGGAAATTGAGGATTGATATGCTCACTAAGTCCCAGTTGGATTTACCCCTCATTCTATTTTTTGCAGCACCTGAGTTAGATAAGAGAGGTACCGTGGTGTAGTAGTGCAGTTGGTGGCGGTAGGGAAGCGGGTCTCGTGACATATCGTGGTCGAGGGTAATACCCGAGTCTTTTTTTTCATTCTTTTGAGTCATTGAGTCATGTCAAGTCGGTTTATTTATTTCCGCACTTTTTATTACTTGAGGTGTCTTGTTAGTAATTAAACTTTTGAAACCTATTTGAACAGTTGCTTTTTATCGAGTTGATGATTTAGGGTTTTCTTTAAAAAATGTTTCTTTTAAAAATCCTTGAGATGTTATTAAATGTTCATGTCTGGTTATTTGTTCATGTGGTTTGGTTTGGGTTAGGCTTCGGGGTACGTGGTGTACAGTGTCGGTGCGTCGCTCCTTACTATTTCAGCATCACTAGGTTCGGGATATTGCTTAGAATGAGTCGAGGTTGATCCTAAAGATATCAGGGATATTGCTCAACATATTCTACTTCCAATTGAACTAACTCCGTGTCATCATCCTCGAGTATTGAACTAACTCACTCCAATTTGGAAGGATCCTCTTCTTGATGGAAGTGATTTGTTGGCTAATTCTCTCCAGCTACCGGGTTAATTTTTTCTTTGGTTTAAGTCTTAGAGACTACATGCCAATCTGCCCTAACTTTATTTTGAGACATATACTTTATATAATATACTTGTTTAGCTTGAGATGCCAATATAAATGGCTCATTTGAAGCTAATTTTGATTTGTAATTAACCTCAACCAGTTTATACTTTGGATGAACTCTCATGCCCCCTGCTTGTATCGAACCAATGACATTTAAAAAGAGCAACTTATGTCCATTCGAACAATTACGATTCTATGACTTCTTCCAATAGTCCGTAAAAGTCAACATCACATTCAGCATACGTTGTCAATTTGACGTAAACCCCGACATTCATAGTCCGCCAAGACTATCCAGAATCATTGTTCTATAAGGATTATGTGGATTGGTAGAAGAAACAATGGCAGTAGAGGATTCACCATAAGTATGGATAACAGGATTGCTCGACGTCCCGACTTGACGTGACTCCCCGTGACAATTCCATACAAAATATCGTGGTGTGAATCCTTTTGTATATAAATGCATTATGACAGTTTCCTGATCCAAAAATCTTATGTTCGAAAATTTCTGGCACGGACATCGGATTTTATCACCACTAAGGAATTTTTGATCCGAGTAGGTGAAATTTAATAAGTAAGTTACACCTACTCGAAATTCGTCCGTTATAGCTCCACGATTAATTCGTCGATACATCCAACTTCGATTGCCCTACATGTATAGTCATAAAGTTGGCAATATCTTTAGGTGGGATGGTCCTATTCCATTCGGGATTCATGTTATTTATATTGCACTTAGTATTTCTTTTAGTCATTAACTTCATTCTAAATTTCGGTAGCATCTCCCTACAGTTCTCCGAATACGCATATCATCTGGGCGCGTAACGGAGAACAAAGGAGATACAAGCCAAAATTTAAAAATGAATAATGACTAAAAGAAATAAACTAAGTGCAATATAAATAACTACATTCCCAAATGTCCAATTAGGGAGAATTCAAGATTTGTACGTTGTATAAAAGATCTTCTATTTCGTTTACACTAACATACGACCCCCGAACGGATCTAAGGTTTTGCAAAATTAAAACTTGACTCATTGATGCGTACGTGAAACATATCAACTTATCATGATTATTTTCTAAATTTGTGGATGCCGGTGCGAGTCCATAATGATCAATTCCAGAACGAGTCCACAATGGACGATTCCAGCGCAAATCCATAGTGGACGATTGCAGCGCGAATCCACAGTGGACGATTCCATACTAACTAACCTTTTAACTAATTATTCTAAATTAAACTACAAATTAATTTAAATGAATTGAAATTAATCTAACATTAATATATCTAACAAATAATCGAACAATTAATCTACAAAATTAATCAACATTAACCTAACAATTAATCAAAATTAACACTAATATAAAAATTAATCTAACAATCAACAATAATTAATCAACATTAATCTAACTTAACAAATAATTTAAAAAAATAACCTAAACTACAAACGGCCGACAGTGGTTTCTACCCGACTGGAGAGGGGGAGCAATAGATTACCTGAACGGCGAAGAGGAACCAACGAGCGGAGAAGCAGAGGCTAGTGGCGGTGATTGATCAAAGAAGCAGTGTTGGGCGTCGGACGTCAGACGAGGTCGAGAGGCAGCGCCAAGTGTCGAGCGAGGTTGAGAGGTAGCGCTAGGCATCGGGTGTCGGGCGAGGTCGAGAGGCGAAGTTGGGTGTCAGGCGTCGAACGACGATGGAGGCGACAAGGGCTTCGAGCGCACAAAGAAAGTGGGGGAAGAAGAGGGGTCGGGCTTGAACGCAAATAAAAACCTTCTTCACCGATAGCTCGTCAACCATCAGTAAACAGTGGATCAATATTTACTATATCACTGACGGCCGACACGGCCCTCTCTGAGCCATTGGTGATTTGTTTTTCATTTTTGTGCCGAGTGCGCGCCATCATTTTATCACTGACGGCCTCTCCTAGCCATTGCTATTTCCTAAATAATATCACCGGCGGCTAAAATAGCCATCTCTAATCCATGGCTAATAACATTTTTCATTTCATGCACCATGCACGCCATCAAATATGAGTAACGGTCTAAGGCGATCGTATGCGAGCTATGCCTAATGGTGTCATATCAACCATGGCTTGTGCGGTCGTCGGAGAATCGTGGATTCTTCTGACGGCTGAGGCAGCTATCGGTGAGCCCCATGGCTGATAGCCAATATTCTAGTTGTGTATCCGTCATGATAAAGAATGACGTGGATGTCCTTGTATGGCCGGGTGGAACCCCCGGTGGAGCCATTCGGTCTGGCACGAGTTAGGTTCAAGAGTATGGCCGGGTGGAGCTCCTAGGTGGAGCCGTCTGGTATGGCTCGATTTGGGTTCAAGAGTGTAGGGCGTTGCTGGGTCTAATTTAACCGGGCCCAATAGTACTAGTCTATTCCAGAGCTCCTTTGTGCAGCTTCCTATTCCTTCAAGGCCTCATATTGATGAATCTCGAAAGGCTGAGTAGCTTGAAGGTAAAGGCAAGCTCAAGAATGAAAAGATTAAGGATTTAGGGTTTTAACTCAACTAAATTGGCTCATTCTCTAAATAATGAACTCTTTAAGTGTTAGAGAGCTTGGGAACAAGAAATCAAGATGTTCTCGACTGAGGATCGAAGTAATCTGGTCCAGTTCGATGTCTCTCCTAATCAGGTTCAATGCCAGCGTGGGGGGAGGGGGGCTGCAAAAGATACTCCGACGCTCAAGTTAGTGGATCTCCAAGGTGGAGGTAATAGAATATGGAACTTAGGTTACCTGAGGTATGCCGTGTCTGTATTTATATGTAGATGGAGGTGATGACGCCGCTCGGTAATCTCACGGGGATATTGCTCAGAATGGATCGAGGCTGATCCCGGATGGAGGGACGTGGGTGTCCATGTATGGTCGGGTGGGGTCCTTGGGTGGAGCCTTCTGGTTTGGCTCAAGTCTAGTCCAAGAGTTTAGATTGACGTGGCTGATCCCGGAAGGTGCAGTTTCAAGAATCATCTCTAAATCAATTTTCTATATTTTTTTAAAAATTCTGTGAAAATGCTAAAATTCCAATGACATTTTCATAATTTTTAGTTATTTTTCAAAATATGTTTAGTTTCCATTCAAACTTTTATGACACCACATAATGATCATGTAAAGGGTGTATGTCAAGTTTGAGATGAAAATAATGTCCTTAAGTGAAGATATCAACATAGCATGGTTTCATTCAAAACTAACCTATGATAACATGAAACTAGATAAGTGACAACCTTGTCATTTACTCATGATTTTTTAGACTTAAACCTATGGATATCTAACATGAGTAAATGTAAATATGTTCTTCAAATATGGATTGAAAATGAGTTCTCTAAGTCAATTTGTTGACTTGGGTCAAACTTGTTCAAATGAGGTTATCAAGAATTCACCTCTATATCATTTTATCCATATTCTTGTGAATTTATTCTAAAAGCATGAAAATATGTCATACCTATACCTAAATATATTTATGAAGTTTAAACCTAAAATGAAGTGTCTAAGTCAATATGTTCACTTAGGTCAATTTTTCTCAAGTTTAGGGCCCCTACAGTGAAAAAATCATCAATTCATCTAATCATACATGAATTTTCAACTTTACGCACCTAGAATCATGTCATGAGTGTATCTAAACAGTTTATCTAAGTTATCAAAAAAATTTATACTCAAAAAATTTCGAACATTTATCATGCATAATCAATCATGAGAATAGAGAAATCATTCAAGCATAGTTATTGAGGTAATTAAACTATATTTTAATAAAAGTCAAGATCATACCTCATTTGAGATAAATTTTGCCAAACTTGTCAACTTTCATTTCAATTTCAATCTATTAGCCTTCCATCAATTTTTCGATAACTTGCAAGCAACAATCATTAGTAGCATAATGGAAATATGTGACTACTAGCAAGTTAGTATACTAAATAGCAAGGGTTAAATGCAATGATTCATTCAAAATCCTCGACCAAGCTATATAATAAGGATTCATTTCAAAAAGAAGTATCATGATGCCAAAATGAATCAAGATATTCCAAAATATGAAATATTTGAAAAATTAAGATCTCCAACCCTTTCCAATGGTTGAAAACCGAAAGGCCACAATTAGCCTACGATTTAGCCCTTTATAGGCTACTTAGATCTCCGAAGAGATCAGAAATCAAAATAAAAAATCATTTCATTAAATACATCGAGTGCGCGGAAATCAACTAGAATCAAGCATAGTATCATAATCTTCAACCAAGGTAAAATAACGCAAGTTAGAAGATGATACCGAAATAGTCTTGATGCCAAGTTTACCTAAGGCATAAAAATGGCTTGAAGTTGCAACCAAGGAAGGATTCATCATTCAAGTCCAAGGTCAAAGCTCCCCCTACAAGAGAACATGAAATTTTTGGTACCCAAATACCTTTGGGTCATTGGGAGTTAATGGGCTTAGGTACCCAATGTGTTTTCACAACACTTGGGTTCATTTTAAAAGCACAATGATATATAGCATGCCCATATACACCACAGCAAAAGCAATGATCATGAAACTTTTTCTTTTGGACATGAGGTTTAGTGCTAGAATGCCTAACATGTGAATTAGAATGAACATAAACATTCTTATAGGATCCATTTTTCTTTTCAAGATTCTTAAAGGAAGAAACATTAACTTTTTTACTTAAAATTACAACCTCATTTCTCAAGTCATTCATGGATTTATGGATGGCATGAAATTGAGATTTCAATATACCATTTTCTATTTTAATTTTTGAATTTTCTAATTTTAAATTCTCAATCTCAAATTTTGAAAAATTTTCAAATCATTGTTTGCAAGCTTCAATCTATTTTTCAAATTATCATTTTCAAGGTTCAAATTCTTAATTTCAAGACTTAATACATCAAGTCAAGGGTCAATAGAACTAGTTTTTAAATTGTCAAATTTCTTTTCAGGGAATCATATGATGAGAGCAACGAGAGGCATTTTTATTTTCTAATTTTGCAATTTTCTTTTTAAGTTCTTTAAAGGATTTTCTAACAACCCTAAATTCATCATGCAACATATCAAATTTATTTTCAAGTTCATCTTATGTATAGATTTTATCAAATATAATAATGGTAGGGATTACCTCACAATTTAAGGCCATAAGGCAAAGATTTGTCATTTCATTTTCGGAATCTTGCTCACTTGATGAAGGTCCACTTTCTTCCCAAGTTATCATATAAGTCTTCTTCTTCTTTTTTGATCTTTTTTTCATCAAGGGATAATTTTTATTCTTGTGTCCCTTCTCTAGGCAAAGGAAACACTTAAGTTTTCATTTCAGATTCTTGCTTGTGCTCCTTTCGCTAGAAATGCTATGGGCATAAAAAGAGACAATAGTAGTGGGTGAATGACCATTGTCATCCCCACCTTTAATATAAGTAGTAATCTGTTTGGTCTTAGCATAATCATATAATACATTCAAGGTAGCTCATATATCAAATGCGGATGAACAATGCAAACACCGAGATTTACATTGGTTCGGCAACCTTGCCTACTCCACTACCTAAGTACCCCGCTTAGGATTTCACACTCAATCAACTAGATGAATAGGTCCTTTACAATAAGGATTTTTCAACCGGAAAGTGTTCGCTCTTACACCGAATGCATTTCCACACCCGGAAGTCTCCACCTTCACACCGAGAGAACTTTCCCACCTCACTCTACTAAGGATATTCTAAATCATAGATTACAACGGTGGACTTATGCCTCAACACAAAGGCAACCACCAAACTTAAACCTAGCACCCGAGGTTTTCACACACTTGATATACAATAAAAATAACAAAAAAAAATACACAAGTAAATGGAGCAAACAAATCAAATACAAGTACTTAGCTGCAAACAAGAAGTCCTAGCTCCTTATGATGCCTTTGATGATGAATCAAGTGGTTCCAAGGCTCATTCAAGAAGGTTGATGTCAAAGCTAGAGTTTGAGAGAAATGGCCCTATAAAGGCTCCAAATATTGTTAGAATGACTCAATGAATAGTTGGGAACCAAAGGAAGGCAAGTTTGGGAGCTTATATAGAGATCCCAAGGGTAGGGGCTCAAAAAGAGCCGTTCAAGAATTTAGAAAAGAGCAGTAGGGTTCTGGCGGTAGAAAATTGGAAGCAGAGTGGTAGCAGAAGATCTGTCGTAGATTGGTAGAAGATTGCACAACTAGAATTGTCGTTGTCATCGACTGCTCATGTCATCGCTGAACCGTCGGTCACGACTATCACAGATGGTGCAGACCGTGGCAAAACATTGTCACTAATATGTGCATCTCAAATAAGTTATGGCGGCAGACCAATTGGTCGCAGATTGGTAGCAGATTAGTTGCAGAATGCAATTTTGTGCATTTGCTGGTTTTCAAGTTTTCAGGATTTGGATTTCGAATTTTTGGGTTCTTATGCAACAAATAGAGGATTATACAAATATACTAGACACCCTAAATCTAAACTCTATCTTCCCGATGAAATCTGAGCATCAACGAGCGTCCTTGCCAATTTATCTGAATTCTCTGATTTTTTCGATCGGGGACGTCGCACATAAATCGATATGGAACCTGAAAATATTTCTTGCTCAAACATTAGTTCTATATTTGTTATCATAAAAACCGAGATCCAGACCATGGTTGATAACCTTAGGCCAATAGTATTGAGTGGCCTTTGAGGCCGAGCTGAAGCAGGTGACTGTGAAGGTCGTGTCGAAGTGGATGGCTGTGAAGGCCGAGTTGGACCGAGCAGCCTTGGAGACCGAGCTGGTGTAAGGTGTTGGCTTTAGGTTTTCAACCTTAGCCTTAATCTTGGTTTTGATGGTTTTGATGATAACAAACATGAAACTAATGATTTCATGAAGAATTATTTTCAGGTTCCATATCGGTTAGCACGCGACGTCCGTGATCGGAAAAATTGGAGAAATCGGAAAATCAGAAGGACGTTGATCGACGCGCTCGGATTCTTCGAGAAGTTAGAGTGTAGGTCTAGGGTGTCTAGATATATTTTAATTCCTCATCATAATGCATAAGAACCCAAAAACCTATCCCGAACCCCAAACCATGAAATTTCGGGACCGCCCTGAAATTCACTAAGACTAGGGAGCTCCTTGGAGGGCTATATGATCCAAACATTTTCTTGACATAAAAAATGGTGGTAATTGTTCCTTGGGTAGAAATTAGATAACGATGTATTTTTAAGAATTTTTTAGAGACCTCTAGCATACCCATACTTGACCCAGAAAATTAGAAAATTTCTATTTTTTGAAAATTTGTACTAGACCCCAAAAACTAGATTTTGATTCTTATGGATTTTGATTTTTTAGATATTTTTAATGAATCCAAATGGGGGTTAATCCTTATATAAGATTTAACTTAAAATTAATAAATGTTATATAAGTAGACTTAGTGAAAACGTAACCAGAAGAACCAGGCAGAACATAAGCTGTCTGCCTTCTTCAGCTCAGGTTCGGTCGACCAACTGACCGAGCGGATCGTGTGATTTATGTCTGGCCGTCGACCCGTCGGTCAACTGACCAGAGAGAAAAGAGGGGCGGTCGAAGGACCGATCGACCAGTCGATCGACCGACCATTCGACTGGTGGTCTACAACGGATAGTTTTCTATCCGTTGAGTGTCGTTTCTTCAGCAGGGTATAAATATACCCTCATATGATTCTTTCATTCTTCTTCCCTAACTTCTACATAGTTTATTGAGCATTTAAAGGGGAGTTTAAAGCCTTCCACGTGATTGACTGAAGCACACCTGTTCTTCCTCGAGTTCTTCTTCAAGCGCAAGCTCTGCTCCTCAACTCGGGAATTGATTCGAGTTCTACCTCCTAAAGAGTTGAAGGCGCCAAGGCTTGGAAAAGAACACGACTCCTTGGTTTCATTTTAAGCTATTTTCTCTTGTATTTTTAACTGTTATTTGAAACTATTATTTGATTTGGGTTTGTGTGAAGACCTAGGCTGTTAGGTCTTTGTTGTGTGTAAGTGGTTACCTGGTGTTAGGTGTGAAGCCACTCTTGTAAAATTAGTTGTTACTAGGATTAGTCTAGTTGTCCCTTAGGTTGAGGTGGGAAAGTGCTCTCAGTAGGAAGGCGGGATACTTCCGAGTGTGGAAGTGTCTTCGGTTGGAGAGCGGAGACTTTCTGATGAAAAGTCCTCGTTGTAAGGGAAACTCGATATAATCTAGTAAATCTAGTTTGAAAATCCTATGCGGGGTGCTTAGGTAGTGGAGTAGGCATTGGGGCCGAACCACTATAAAATTCTTGTGTTTGCATTGTTTCATTTGATTGTGCTTAATTGGTTTTATATCGCTTTCGCATATAATCATCGAATTGCATAATTGCCTAAACTAATCTAAGTAAATGATTAAAATTGGAATTACGCTAATCAATTTAGTAAACACATTATTCACCCCGCCTCTAGTGTCGCCATTTCGCCCACAATTGGTATCATAGCGGGTTCGTAGCTTGAGATTTCATCGTCTCCTCTACACCTAGTCTCGATCTTGAAATGGCTCTAGAGTTGGTAGCGTCTTCACCACCTAGGTTCGATGAGTTTAACTTTGGTCTTTGGAAGGGTAGAATGTACACTTTCCTAAAGACTCAACGTGTATGTGTTTTTAATATGGTAAAGATTAAATACGTAGAACCTAAGGAAAATATGAATGCATGGACCCAAGAACAAATTAGCATGTTTGAGTTAAATACTAAAGCTACAAATTGCTTATTTTGTTTTTTGGAAAATAATGTGTTTGAGAAAATCATGCATTTTACTTCCGCATTCGATATCTGGGCTACTTTAAATATGCTTTATAATTATGCAAAAATCGAAGAGCTCAAAACATTTGATGAGGGAAGTGATGACAATTTTCATCCACCCAATGCTAACATGGTTTTTGAAGCCCACGGTGTCTCTAGTCATAAGAGCACAAGAAGTCGGAAGAGAAAGGTGATATGTTACCTATGCAATGACAAAGGGCACGTGAAAAAGAATTGCCCTAGTAAGAAGTGCAAGACAAAGAAGAGGTCAACCGCTTCTACATCGTCATCTTATTCAAATGAAGCATCCTCTTGCCATGACTATGAAGTAACTTCAAAAGCTTGCCTCATGGATACTAATGATGAGGTACAGTCTTCCTCCTCTAGTCATGATAACAAAAATGGTAGTATTAATTCATCTAGCTCTCATGATTTTCTTTATGATGAATTAATGGATGAATATAAAAGCATGTATGCCTTGCATGAGTTGAAGAGTGAAAATGAAAAATTGAAAACTAGCATGATTGATCCTTTCCATGATACATTAACTCTAGAAGTTAATGACTTGAAATATAAAAATGACATCCTAAAGAATGAAAATAGCATGTTGAAAACCCAATTGCATGCTATTCAAAAATCCATGAACGACTTAAAAAATGAGGTTGTTTTTCTAAATAAGAAAGTCAATAATCTATCTAGCAATTCATCTTCTAAGAATTCTAGAAATGTAAATGTTTCTTTCAAGAATGCTTATGCACATCATGCTTCTCATATCAAGCATTCTACAACTAAACCTCATGCTCAAAAGAAGAATGTATCTTTTAAGAATGCTCATGCTAATCAGAGTTTACATGTTAGGCATTCTAATGATAAATCTCATGTACAAAAGAAAAAAATTCATGGAAATTGTTTTTGTTGTGGTATATATGGCCATGCAATTCATGATTGTGCATTTAAAAGAAATCCAAGTGTTGTAAAGACACTTTGGATTCCTAGGCCTACTCACCCCCAAGGACCCAAAGCTATTTGGGTACCAAAGATCTCATCTTCTCTTGTAGGGGGAGCTACCACACAAGGATGAATGAGAAGTGATGTATTGGAGTTGACCATGGACTTGAATGATGAATCCTCCCTTAGTTGCAACTTCAAGCTACCTAGTTGGCCATGGTAAAATTGGCATCAAACATTTTGGTATCATCTTCTATCTTGCATTGTTTACCTTAGTTGAAGAGTATGATACTATGATTAATTTGAGTTAATCTTTCCCGCTCTTGCTAAAGAGTTCTTTTTTTAAAAAAAAAAAAAAAATGTCTTTGATTTTTTATTTTGATCTCCTGGTCTCTTCGGAGACCCAGGTGGCCTGTAATGGGCCTAAGCGACCTTGTGGTTCTAAATCGTAGGCTCATTGTGGCTTTCGGTTTTCAACCAATAGGAAGGGTTGGAGATCATGCTTTTATTTATATTTCATTTGTGATCTCTAAAAATTCGTTTTGGTATGACTCGATTTCATCTTTAAAACAGATTTCGAACTATTTAGCAAAGTTGGATTTTGAGAAAAATCTTTAATGCTTACTTTGCTATCTAGAATGATTAACTTGCTTGAAATAAGTGTGTCATTATGTTACCACTGATTTCTTCATGCAAGTTAAATCTAAGTATTATAGGAAGGCTAATAATTAGAATAAAAAAAAATAGTTTGGCTAAACTTTCATGAATTAGTTCTAAGTATTATAACTTCAATTAATTCATAATCCTAGTGTTATACCTCATTAGTTAAGCTTAAACTATGTCTCTATACTCATGATTAAAATTACATGTAAAATCCTTAATTTCTCATGAGTAGGTAAAAATCTAGCACTTAGGCAAATTTCATTAAATAAAACTTGCTCTAGGTTGGTATTCACTATAAGAGACCTTCTTGTAAGTCCAAACTAGTTTAACATGATTAGGGATCTTATTCCACAAATGTTTCTTATCTTAGGATCTCTTAGATTCATTTTGATATCATGTTAATTCTTTAAAATGAATCTTTACTATCTAGCATAGGTTGAATTTTCTTTTAAATGAAACTTTGCATTGAACCTTGCTATGTAGTAAGTTAGTTTGCTAAGTTGACATATTATTTCATTATGATACTAATGAAGTCTACTTGCAAGTTAAGAATTGGAAAGCTATGCTATCTAAAATAAAATGAAAATGGATATGAAAAGCTGGGAAAATTTTCAAGAAAAAGATATGGATTTAATTTTTGCAAAAACCTTAGTAAAATAATTGAATATTTATGCTTTAATGATGTCTCTATATACTCATGATTGACTTTGCATGCTAAATATTGAATTTTCATGAGTAGGCTATTTCATGATAACTAGGCAATTTCATGATATTAATATTGAATGAAATTGGAGTAGTTTAAAATTTCTTATTGGAGACTTCATTTTAAGTTAAAAATGAAATGAACATATTTAGATACACATATCACATGAGTCTAGGTATCTAAAATTGAATGTCTAGATGAACAATGTGATATTTATATCACTTTAGGGGACTTAAACTTGAAAAGGTTTGACCCAAGTCAACAAATCGACTTGGTCACTTGATTTTAAGTCCAAACTTCATAAACATATTTAGGAATAGGTATGACATGTCTTCATGCACTTGAAGTGGAAAAATTCATATGGATATGGATAAAATGACAATAGAGGTAAATTCATGCTTACCTCTTTTGAATCTTGTTGACCCAAGTCAACAAGTTGACTCAAAGGTCTCATTTATGATTCATATTTGAGAAACATGTTTAGGTTTACTCATGTTAGGTATCCATAGGTTTAAATTTGAAAAATCATGAGTAAATGTTAAGATTGAAACTTAGCAAGTTTCATAAAAACTAGTTTAGTTTTGAATGAAACATGCCAAGTTGATATCTTGACTTAAGAACATAATTTTCATTCCAAACTTGACATATACTCTTTACATGACCATCGTGTGGTGTCATGAAAGTTTGAATGAAAATTGAAGAAGTTTTAAGAATAATTGAAAATTACAAAAATACCATTTCAATCTACATTTGATAGTAATTTCAGTTATTTCTAGAAAAATATAGAAAATTAATTTTGAGATGATTCTAGAAACTTCTCTTTCATTGAAAAATCTAGTATGTCGTGTAAAAATTTCAAAAAGTTTCATCAAGAATCTAATTTATAGTAAAATTTTGAAGTTGCATTTTCAAAATTCAAAGTATCATCTTTTTGAAATATCAATTTTTTTTCAATACTTTGATTTTTCGGAAACTTCAAATGAAAGTTCATGAATACCATTTGGATTCCATTTTTGATATCATTCACACTATTTCATGAGTAAAATCATTCATAGGAATGATTTTGAAAATTTGAATGATAACTAGAAATATTCACTTCTTTCATCAAAAACAATATAGGATGAAAAATGGTCTTTGAAAATTCTTTTGAGCTAAAACTTTATTCATGTATTTCAAATGACCATTCAATATTTGGTATCAAAAAAAATTTCATCAAAAAATTGGTACCAAATTTTTCATTAAAAATATGGTTTTGTATAAACTTAAAAGCTTAATTTTTGAAAACTAGAAGTATAGGTTGACTTAAGTCAACAAAGTGAATTAAAAATCTCATCTTAAGCCCAAACTTAATTCATAGACTTACATTCTCTCATGTTAGATGTCCAAATGCCTAAGTTTGAGAAAACATGAGTAGATAGCAAAACTTGAGCTTTGCATTTTCATGTTTTCATGCAATATGTCAAATGAAACCATGCTAAGTTAAACATTTGTTTTCCATCCCTTTGTTGAGATTTTCATATTTCATGTAAACAATCTTTAAAGTCTCAACTTCATGAAAAATATATTGTTTTTCATCCCTTTGAATAGATAGACCTTTCTTGCCCTTTTTGATTGATGTTAAAAGGGGGAGACGAGTATAAGAAAAAAGGGGAGAAATGTATAGGTAAATATGGAGAAAATATAGGAAAGGGGAGGAGAGTATAGGAAATCCATGCATATAGGTAGGGGGAGTTTACTCTCATAGATATGGATGATGATAAGGGGAGAAATCCCTTAGTTGATATCCTTGTGCTTTAGTGATTATATATTTTCTTAAGGATGTTTGTCATCATCAAAAAGGGGGAGATTGTTGGCTTTAGATTTTCAACCTTAGCCTTAATCTCGGTTTTGATGGTTTCGATGATAACAAACATGGAACTAATGATTTCATGAAGAATTATTTTCAGGTTCCATATCGGTTAGCGCACGACGTCCGTGATCGAAAAAATTGAAGAAATCAAAAAATCGGAAGGACGTTGATCGACGCGCTCGGATTCTTCGGGAAGTTAGAGTTTAGGTCTAGGGTGTCTAGATATGTTGTAATTCCTCATCTTAATGCATAAGAACTCAAAAACGTATCTCGAACCCCAAACCATGAAATTCCGGGACCGCCTGAAATTCACTAAGACTAGGGAGCTACTTGGAGGGCTATATGATCCAAACATTTTCTTGACATAAAAAATGGCGGTAATTGTTCCTTGGGTAGAAATTAGATAATGAGATATTTTTAAGGATTTTTTGAAGACCTCTAGCATACCCATACTTGACCCGGAAAATTAGAAAAGTTCTGTTTTCTAAAAATTTGTACTAGACCCCAAAAACTAGATTTTGATTCTTAAGAATTTTGATTTTTTAGATATTTTTATTGAATCCAAATGGGGGTTAATCCTTATATAACATTTAACTTAAAATTAATAAATATTATATAATTAAGTAGACTTAGTGAACACGGAACCAGAAGAACCAGGCAGAACATAAGTTGTCTGTCTTCTTCAGCTCGGGTTCGGTCAACCGAGCGAAGCCCAAAATGGGCAGTAGGCTTGGCGGTCGACCGACCTACATATAAGCCTAAGATGCAATCACATCGGTCGACCGACGGGTCGACTGAAGATCGCGGATCGCGCGATTTGCGTCTAGCGGTCGACCCGTTGGTCGACCGACCAGAGAAAAAAGAGGAGCGGTCGAAGGACCGGTCGACCGACCATTCGACTGGCGGTCTGCAACGGACAGTTTTCTATCCGTTGAGTGTCATTTCTTCAGCAGGGTATAAATATACCCTCATATGATTCTTTCATTCTTCTTCCCTAACTTCTACAAAGTTTATTGAGCATTTAAAGGGGAGTTTAAAGCCTTCCACGTGATTGACTGAAGCACGCCTGTTCTTCCTCGAGTTCTTCTTCAAGCGCAAGCTCTGCTCCTCAACTCGGGAATTGATTCAAGTTCTACCTCCTGAAGAGTTGAAGGCGCCAAGGCTTGGAAAAGAGCACGACTCCTTGGTTTCACTTTAATCTCTTTTCTCTTGTATTTTTAACTGTTTATGATTTGAGTTTGTGTGAAGACCTAGGTTGTTAGGTCTTTGTTGTGTGCAAGTGGTTACCTGGTGTTAGGTGTAAAGCCACTCTTGTAAAATTAGTTGTTACTAGGATTAGTCTAGTCGTCCCTTAGGTTTAGGTGGGAAAGTGCTCTCGGTAGGAAGGCGGGATACTTCCGGGTGTGGAAGTGTCTTCGGTTGGAGAGCGGAGACTTTCTGGTGAAAAGTCCTTGTTGGAAGGGAAACTCGATATAATCTAGTAAATCTAGTTTGAAAATCCTAAGCGGGGTGCTTAGGTAGTGGAGTAGGCATTGGGGCCAAACCACTATAAAATTCTTGTGTTTGCATTATTTCATTTGATTGTGCTTAATTGGTTTTATATCGCTTCCGCATATAATCATCGAATTGCATAATTGCCTAAACTAATCTAAGTAAATGATTAAAATTGGAATTAAGCTAATCAATTTAGTAAACACACTATTCACCCCCCCCCTCTAGTGTCGCCATTTCGCCCACATAAGGGGCCATGGAGGCCAAGCTAAAGTGAGAGGTCGTGGTGGCCAAGCGGCCGTGGAGGCCGAGCTGGAGTAAGGGGCCGTGAAGGCCGAGGTTAAGTGAGAGGCTATGGTGTCAGAGCTGGATTAAGTGATTGAGGAGGTTGTGCTCGAAGTGGATGGCTGCAGGGCCCAGGTGAAATGAGTGGCCATAGAGGTTGGGTTGGAGTAAGTGGTTGTGTCATATTTGGTTGGCATGTAGCAACTTTTGTGTCACCTCGGAGTAAGTCAAATCAACATATTTTTGTCATGTTGTTCTTGTGTCCTCTCGACTTTCGTGCCTGACATGTTGGTTTGATAATGAAGATCTCCTTGTCTTGTGTGGCAGTTGCTGATTGGCATTTGCCTCCTCATTTTTTAGGGAGGCATCATGGCGGAAAAAACATCCACTCGTGTCTTGGGGATTTCTAGAGAACCGTCGATTGTTGAGCTGGTCGGCCAAGATTTAATCATGTCCTTGCTACTGGCTATTAGATAGAGGGGTTGTCATTCTTCGGTCTATAAGGTGACTCTTTCCCTCCTTTGTCATTCATCCTTAGCAGGTTTTTTGCCGCTGTTCTCCTGGTTGGTTTCTTTCTTCTTCCATCACTAACCCCCTCCAGTTGTCTTCTTGGTGTTCTTCTTTCTGTATTGTTGGTGTTGGCTTTAGGTTTGCCTTCTTCACAATCCATTTAGTAGTATAGTAATTACCAAGTGTTCTTCCACTATTTTTCGAAATGGTCTGTCCAAAATATTTCTGTCGTGCAGGTGAGATGTCTTCATTGCTGGGGGTGCCAGGCATGTGTGCTCGACTGGCGGAGATGTGGGAGAGTACTTCAGACGGGAGGGGGAAAAACTCGTTAGTGGATAGCTTACTGAAGCCTGTGGGCGCTTCCCAGTCTCAGAATCCAAGAGTCCTAGGGTTCGAGTGGAAGCGATTGGGTCGTCGGCGTCTTTGGATTCTCCGGTCCTCCTTGGCTCCCCCATGAGTTGTCGAAAAAGAGTAGGGGAATGAGTCTGTGTTGCCGGAGGTGGCAGTAGTGGCTGGTGTGTCATCGGGAGTTCAGTTGTCTGCTTCTGCCTTATGCATTCGTTCCTGTAATCAATCAGGTTTTCCCGAGGGGTGGATCCCGGGAAGCATGTCCAACTTCTGATGGGCAGGTTGAGAGAGTCTATGTCGAGAGACTCTGAGGCACAATCTCGAGAGCTCATAGCACTGAGGTTCAAGATGGTTGAAATGGAAAGGGTCCTAGTGGCGAAGATTGATGAAGTCGCGCGCTTGAGTGTCGTTGTCTCCGAGTCTACTGCCTAGATAGAGGAGGTGGAAAGCAAGTCTAGGGTAGAATTGGAAATGCTCTACCTTGATCTTGCCGCAACGGTGGCGGAGGGTTCCTGTTTCAAGATCGAGGCTGAGGAAGCCAAGGTGCAACTTGGCAAAGCAAACCCTTGAGGATGAGGTGAGATGCCTCCAAGATGGTGCTCTCGCAATGTATATAGCAGGTTTTGAAAGGGCGGTAGAACAGGCTAAGCTCCTTACTCCTAGTGTTGACCTTTCTAGGATGGACTTCCTCAAGGAAGTTAAGGATGGTGTTCTGGTGAATCCTAAGTATGAGGAGGATTTTTATTGGTCCCTTGGAGGAGAACCTTCGGCCGCGAATCTGGGTCAGTGCTCATTTTCTCCATGGGGGATATTGTTCTGGGGAGGGATGCTCCCGTCGTGCCTAATAGCTGATGTAGCCTCTCCTCAATAAACGATTGAATTTTTTGCTTACTTTCGTGTGGGCTAGTTTTGAAAAATTTTCGGGGTTAATTATTTCCCCTTTTGCTTGACAATTTCTCATTCGTGGAATGGTTTTGTTTGACAATTTCTCTTGTTGATTTAGTGGCCTAGTTTTCGTTGTTGGTAATGCTTGGTTCCCTGTGAAGGGAAAATCTTTGTTTGAGATTGAAACTTCTAAGATCATTATTTGAGGTTGAACCATCTGAAATCTTTGTTTGAGGTTGAACCTTCTATAACAACCCCGAAGTTATTTCAGATGTTAAGCAGTAATGGCGGGCTCTGGTGTCAATCTGGGCTAGTTGCATATTGATGATGAATTCAAGAATAGTGGCTTCAGGGCGAGTACTGCATTCGGGGGTCCAAGTCGAGCTCTGGCGGTCGAGGACTGCACTCAGGGGTTCAAGCCGAGCTCGCTGAGGAGGGTAAGGTAGGACCACACGTGAGGAATCAGGTAAGGGCTTTGAGGCCGGAAGTAGAGGCATAATAGCCAATGAGCCAAGCGGGTGAAAACCGAATGCAGCTCGTGTAAGGGCGCTGAGGCCAGAAGTAGTGGCGTAATAGCCAATGAGCCATGCGGGTGAAAATCGAGTCATGATCATGTAAGGGCGTTGGGGCTGGAAGTAACGTCTCTGGGGGCCAAGGACTACACTTGGGAGTTCAAGCTGATCTTGCCGAGGACCATAATATAGGACCACACTCGAGGAGTCAAGTAAGGGCTTTAAGGCCGGAACTAGTGGCGTAATAGCCAACGAGCCAGGGTGGTGAAAACCAAGTCCTGGCCGTGTAAGGGCGCTGAGGCTGGAAGTAAGGATTATGGGGGCCGAGGACTACACTCAAAGGTTCAAACCGAGCTCGCCGAGGAGCGTAAGGCAGGATCGCATGCGAGGAGTCAAGTAAGGGCTCTAAGGCCGGAAGTAGTGGCATCATAGCCAATGAGCTAGGCTGGTAAAAATTAAGTCCTGGTCGTGTAAGGGTGGTAAGGTCAGAAGTAATGGCTCTGGGGTTGAGGACCAGACTCAGTAAGAACTGAGCTCATGAGAAGCGTGCTTGGGGTCATTGGGGGATGTGGGAGCCTGTAATAGGCACTGAGGCCGGCGAGCCAGATTGGTGTAAATTAAATTTTGGCTGCTGAGTGGAGCGTAGTGTTCTGAGGTTGATTTTGAAGGCCGAGAAACGCGTGCACGGGATCATGTCGAGCTCGCCGTGGAGCAAAAGGTAAACCGTGCGTGAAGATTCAAGTAGGTTTTGAATAATAAAGTATTCGTTAAAGTGGCGGGATGGCCATAGAGTTGCCTAGGCATACACAGAGAAAAGATGCAAGAAATGCAATTTTATTGAGTAATAGAGAAATTGTGCATACAGGAAAATGTTCGATCTGAGCTTTATTTATGCTTGTTCGATGATTTGATCACAGCTTCGGTTCTTTCAGGGGGACTGAGCCGGGGTTGTTTTCGCATGCCCCATCCTGGGATTGGCTTGGAGACTTTTTTCGGTTGTTTGCCTTCAACTGTGGAAGGTGCGGTCTATTGGCCTAAGGTTTTCAACCTTGGTCTTAATCTCGGTTTTGATGCTAATAAACATGGAACTAATTGTTTTGTTGAGAAATATTTTTAGGTTCCATGTTGGTTAGCGCTCGACATCCACGATCAAAAATATCGAAGAAATCGAAAATCAGACGGACGTTGGTCGACGCGCTCAGATTTCGTCGGGAAGATAGAGTCTAGGTTTAGGGTGTCTAGATAAATTGTAAATCCTCATAATGATGTAAAAAAAAACCAAGAACCAAACCCGTAATCCGTAACACGAATCGAAGAAAGAAATCGACCGAAAGTCAATGTAGAGTACCGATACTCTACGGCCGATTGATTGACCGGCCGATTCATGGCTCTATAGATATTGGTATCCCAGCCTTCCTTTCACCCTCTTGATCATTCATAACTTTTATTGAGCAATTATATGTGATCCTAAAGCTTTGATTGAGTCACTTTCATCTCAAAACCCTTGTTTCTTCATCTCTACTTGATTGAGCCTTCATTTCTTCATCGATTCATCATTTTGAGGCATCAAGAGGACTAGGGATTCGTGTTTGGAGTTAAGTATATTTTGTTTAGTATTTTGCTCCATTTACTTGTGTATTTTTTTGTTATTTACATTGTATTTCTTGAGTGTGTAAACCTAGTGTGCTAGGTTGATTGAGTTGGTGGTTGTCATGGTGTTAAGGCTTAAATCCACCGGTGTGAACGTAGTTTACTAGGATTAGTTGAGTTGTCCTTAGGTTGAGGTGGGAGAGTGCTCTTGGTAGGAAGGCGAGATACTTCCGGGTGTGAAAGTGCCTTCAGTTTAAGAGCGAAGACTTTTCGATGTAAATTCCTCTTTGTAAGGAAACTAATTAATCTAGTTAAACTAGTTTGGAAATCCTAAGTGGGGTGCTTAGGTAGTGGAGTAGGCATTGGGGCCGAACCACTATATATCATTGGAATTTGCCTATGTTTTGTAAGAAACATTTAAAACTGGAATTAGGCGAAAAGTTTAGATAACACACTATTCACCCCCTTCTAGCATAGGCCATTTCACCAACATGATCCTCACTTTTTGTGTTTGTCCTTTTGGAGTTTTTTTATCTTCGACAGCGGCCTTGATATTATGCCTGTCGAACTTTTTTGTTTCTTGAAGTTCTTCCATTTTTATGAATCTAGTGGCTTTCTTCTGAAACTCGACCTTGTCTTTAGGCTCTTTCAGGGTGATCTAGTTGGTAAAGAGTCCGGACTTCAACCCAAGTTTGATGGAGTAGAATTTGACTCGTGGGTCGAGATTGGGGATTTCGGCCGCTATGGCCTGGAACCTACTCATGTAATCCTTCAGGGGCTCATGCTTCCCCTGCTTGACATAATAGAGGGTGTCCCTCTATTTTGTGGTAGACCCACGATGTGGTGAACCGATTAAGAAAGACGCAGGAGTGATCCTCAAAGGAATGAATAGATCCTGGTGGGAGGGAGGGAAACCACAACAAAGTGGTTTTTCCTAGAAAAGTTGGAAAGGCTCTGTAGAGTGCGGGGTTGGTTTCTCCGTGATAGAACATCATGGTCCTAAACGTCGTCAAATGTAGTGTAGGGTCGCCTCTAACGTCGTAGCACGTCAAGGTAGTACACAACTTACTCTTTGACAAGAGGTGGGTTGCCAATATGTGTTCGGTGAAGGGTCCTGCCAATAGGAAGGGCAGTCTCAGCCTTCCTGGCTTTCAAATCTGTCTTTTTCCGAATAGGGGGTACTGGAGACCTCCTCACGAAGGACAGAAATTGGCCTCCTCCTTTCTGAGTGATTCCTCTCCTCATGCTCGTGGTCAGCCGGGAGTTTTTTCTGGGAGTGTGTTAGCATCTCGACTTGGGCTTCTAACTATTGGTTCTTTGCTTCCAAGTCGTTTATTCGACGTTGGGGCTCTTCAGGAGGAGGATAGGCTAATGCTCGAGCGTCGCTCCTCGTTATTTCAATGTCACTAGGTTACGGTCGATCGCCGCCGTCGGATCATTGCCGTTGGCGTGCAGCGGTGGTCGCTATGCTTTAGGTTCCAACCATTGTGGGGGATGTAAGCTTTACTCAACCACACTGTGGGCGCCAAATGTTTTTGCCTGAGGATCGGAGTAATCTGGTCTGGTTCAGTGTCTCTCCTGATCATGTTCAATGCTGAGGAGGCCTGCAAAATACACTTCGACGCTCAAGTTAGTGGGACTCCAAGGTGGAGGTAACATAATATGAAACTTAAGTTACCTGAGGTGTGTCATGCCCCAAATTCAGGGTTACGTGACCGGCCAAGGTATACGTGCCTATACCCCGCAGCCTAACTCATGTACATGCCAACTCACAAAAGATAGCGAAAAGAAACAACAATTTTATTTATAAAGAGAAAGAGAAACATATTTCATTTAACAATATAGTTTTTATCAAAAATCTCAAGTGCGGAATGAAATGAATCAAAGAGCAATAGTACTGATTTTAAAAGAAAAATCGGAATAAAACATTAATGTCCCCACGGGACTACAACTCCAAAATACCAAAACACAAGTGCACGACAAACTACTACAGACTCGACTACGACCCCTAACTAGGACTTTTATGAGATCATGTGGCTCCTCTGCCATCCAACCGCGCCTAGTGCTCTTTGAACATCGGGTGAGTTCAAAGAAATCAGTGAGCAGTTCTACCAACCCCCACGAAAAAAACAACATAGATAAGATGCATAAAGCAAGACTCCTGACTCAAGCAGGAAAAAGTCACAAGGAAGTGACCAGTCACAGGCCATCTGGCCACTACCTGCCCGAAAGCATCCAACACCCAAACGGTGAAGATCAACAGGCCTAAGCCTACCATGCCCTGAGGCAATAACACATACTAGGATAATCAGGAAGGCCATCCAAACTTATCCTAGCTAGTATAAAGAAACTCAGGAGCAATCGGGAAGGCCCTCCGAACTTGCTCCACGAGACGCGAAGGGCCAATAGAGATTTGCCCATCCGAACTTGACCCTTTAAGATATCATAGGAGTAATCAGGTAGGCCCTCCGAACTTACCCCTTTAAGATATCACAGGAATAATCAGGTAGACCCTCTGAACTTATTCCTTAAAACCACCTCGGGGATAATCGGGTAGGCCCCCCGAACTTATTCCACGAAGCCAAACCACAACAATCGGGATTTTCTCATTCGAACTTGTTCCACAGGTTGGGAATTAGCCATCCAACCACCTGGGCCTAGCCCATAATCCGGATCCTCAACGAGCCTCTCTGTCATTCATAAAGATATGGCACAACATGACCGAAGTCAAGTCTCTCCTACGGTGTCTTAGGGGTGTCCCTATTGGAAAGCGTCTCAATACTTCAATATCCGACCCCAACTCCTAAACCTATATTGGAAAGTGGCTGGCTCCTCTCTTCTCCTTCAATTGGCTGAGCGGCTCCAATAGGGAACCGCTAGCCCTAGGGGGGATTTTTATAATCCCCTCCCACTTCCACCTAACCACACCCTAACCCGCACTCTCCTCAACCCGGATCTGCGACCCGCTAACCCAAACTAACCCTATGAGAGAAATACAAACAATAAACACATGCACATCCACATGTGACATAATCAAATAAATTAGCTATATAATTACAACTCATAATTCAACTTACCCGAGCTCACGAGCTCACACCAGATCACCAGTCGACTCGACTCGACCTCGAACTAGATCGCTAGGTTGACAAATACAAATATAGACGGAAAAATAAAAATTAATATCTAGGATATTACAATCCTCCCTCCTTAAAGAAAATTCATCCTCGAATTTCGAAAAAAAGACAATTAAAGACTCACCAGATCATCAAATAATGAAGGATAACACTCCCTCACATCCTGCTCCACCTCCCAGGTGGCCTCCTGCCTGGAATGGTGCTCCTACCTGACCTTAACCAAGGGAATCTCCTTGAACCTCAATTTTTTGATCTTCCAGTCTAGCACCTCAACTAGCCCCTCCTCATAGGAAACTGCTGAATCCACCTCCACTGTGGTAGGCTCAATCACATGAGACTCATTCCGAATGTACTTCTTCAGCATAGATACATGGAATACTAGATGTACTCGGTCCATACTAGGAGGTAAGGCCAACTCATAGGCCACAGCTCCCCTGCGCCTGAGAATAGGAAACGACCCAATGAACCTAGGGCTTAGCTTTCCTTTCTTACCAAATCTCACCACCCCTTTCATAGGGGACACCTTGAGGAACACCATGTCCCCCCTCAGCAAATTCTACCTCTCTGGCCTTTCCATCCGCATATATCTTCTGGCGACTCTGAGCTGCCAACAGTCTCTCCCTCATTAGCTTCACCTTTTCCACTACCTCCTCCACTAGGTCAGGTCCCATGATGAGGGAATACCCTACCTCAAACCAACCTACAGGCGACTTGCATCTCCGCCCATACAATGCCTCAAATGGGGCAATCCCGATGCTGCTGTGATAACTGTTAGTGTTGACAAACTCAATCAGGGGTAAGTGCATCTCCCAACTGCCCTCTAAATCTAGGACACATGATCTCAACATATCCTCCAACGTCTGAATAGTCCGCTCTGACTGACCATCTGTTTGAGGGTGAAATACAGTACTGAACCGAACCTGAGAGCCCAATGCCTCCTGGAAAGACTACCAAAATCGAGCTGTGAACTGAGTACCCCGATCTGAAATGATCATAATAGGAACACCATGGTAAGTGACGATCTAATCCAAGAACAACCTCGCATACTGCTCGGCTGAAAAGGTCGTCCTGACTGGTATGAAATATGACGTCTTGGTTAGGCGATCCACTACTATCCAGATAGAATCATTGCCCTTCCCAGACTTTGGCAACCCCATCAAAAAATCCATGGTTATCTTCTCCCATTTCCACTTTGGTACTTCTAGGTTCTGGAGTAACCCTACCGGCTTTAAATGCTCAGCCTTAACCTGCTGACACACTAGGCACTTAGACACGAACTCGGCCACTTCTCTTTTCATACTTTTCCACCAATAATTCTGCCTTAGATCTCGGTATATCTTTATGGCTCCTGGATGCATAGTGTATGTGGATCGATAAACCATCTCTAGCACATGCTTGCGAACCTCGGCCATATTTGGCACCACTATCCTGTTCTTAAACCTCATAACGCCCTCCGAGTCAACACCAAAACCATTATCGGCATCGCCTCTCCTGGCTAGATCCTTAGTGAGAGCACAGAAAGCATCCTCCTCCTGCGTTGCTCGCAATATATCCACCAACGTGGACTGCACCCTTAGGTGAGCCACCAACGTACCAGAAGCTGACACTGACAAGACTGCCCCGCCATCTAAACATATGGCAAAATCCTGGGCCAACGGCCTCTTCCTGACTGCCACATGTGCCATACTGCCCATAGACTTCCTGCAAGCTGATCAAATAAATCATCAATCCTGGGCAGCGAGTACCAATTCTTCACCGTTACCTTGTTAAGCTACCGGTAATCAATGCACATTCGCATGGACCCATCTTTCTTTTTTCACAAATAGCACTGGAGCACCCTAAGGCAAAACACTAGGGTGAATGAAGCCCAACTCAAGCAGTTCCTACAACTGGGACTTCTACTCCCTCAATTCAATTGGTGCCATCCGATACGATGGAATGGAGATCGGCTTCACCCCTGGCTACAACTCAATGCAGAACTCAATATCTATATCTAGAGGCAACCCTAGCAACTCCTCTGGAAATGTATCAGAGAACCCACATACCACAGTCGTCCCTCCAATGTCCCTAGCTGCAACTCCATCTCCCTCTGCCACAGACACAAAGGCAAAGAAAGACTTGCAACCACCCAAAAGTACCTTCCGGGCCTTGAGAGTTGAAATTGTCATCAACGGCTCTCCCTTTCCCTCACCTTAGAAGGTAAACTGGGGCAATCCGGGCTTACTGAAGGTCACAGTCTTAGCCCTGTAATCCACTGAGGCGAAATGGTCCACCAACAAGTCCATGCCCAAAATTACATCAAGCTTTAACATCGGAAGGAGTGTCAAATCGGCTATCAACACATGCCCACAAATGACAACCTCGCAGCCTTGAAAGACTGTCTCTGCCATCACAGAAACACCCGTAGGCGTAGACACCACAAGAGGCAAATCAAGCACGGAAGATTCCCCTGCCAGCTTAGTAGCAAACAAAGCAGACAAAAAAGAGTGCATAGCACCCAGATCAAAAAGACATAGCGGAACCAACAGTAAGGTTACCTGACACTACTGCCCTAGATGCCTCAGCGCCCTCTTGGTTCATAGCAAACACCCGTGTAGCCGGCCTCTTTGAACCACCAGCTCGCTAGCCTCCTCCCTGGGTCTGACCCCTCTGAGCTATGGAACCCATTGACATCGATGCCTTTCCTCTGGTCTGATCAGGCTACTGGCTGTCCTTGCCAAGACAATCCTTTGTGTAATGCCCAGTCTGTCTGCACCCAAAACATGCCTAAGAACGAAACCGCTCTAGGTCCTGCTCAACTCTGGTCTCACATAATCATGTCCCTTAAGCATAAGGTCGCTCTACACACATAATTTATATTTTCTGAAATCTAAGAGAAATATCCTCCAATCAATCCAAAATTTTAGATATAGGAGAAATTTACCATCGGCCAACCCCTACAGATTCCTTCTGCAGAACTCTATCAATCGGCCCCCTAGGATCCCTAGGGCTGCCCTAACCAAACTGCACCATAAATATTTAAACTATAAGATGACACCCAACGAATCATTCAAGATACTAAGCAAATATTACAAGGATCTCTAATCCAGGCACCCATACAAAGGTAGCCCCCAAAAATGGAGAACTCTTTAGTACAGGGCCATTCACAGCCTTAAGCTGTGCTATCCTGGGACTGTCCCAGTTCCTCCTCCACTGGTCGTCTACTTTTACGACCCCGGGCCCTCCATCAGCCAACACTCTGGCCTCGACCTTGGCCTCACGTTGAGTTACTGCCACTAAAGGCCTCCATCAATCTAGAATCACCAGAAAGAAAACATTACAATTAGACAATTTAATTCACCCTAAAGAAATTTTTTGCAAACTTAACCACAAGTCGCGCTGAGGTGCAGATTTAGCCCATTTATCTCATAACACAATCCTATCGTATACTGATATGCCAGCAATGCCCTATATGGTAAACAACTCTAGGTCGTAGTTCAGGCCGAACCACATGCTCTCATACCACATTGTCACACCCCAAATTCAGGGTCATGTGACCGGCCAGGGTATACGTGCCTATACCCCGCAGCCTAACTCAAGGATATGCCAACTCACAAAAGATAGCAGAAAGAAACAACAATTTTATTTATAAAGAGAAACAGAAACAGATTCCATTTAACAATATAGTTTTTATCAAAAAGCTCAAGTGCTGAATGAAATAAATCAAAGAGAAACAGTACTGATTTTTAAATAAAATCTGAATAAAATATGAATGTCCCCACGGGACTACAACTCAAAAATACCAAAACACAAGTGCATGACAAACTACTACAGACTCCTGACTCAAGCAGGAAAAAGTGTATAAAGAAACCCGGGAGCAATCGGGAAGGCCCTCCGAACTTGCTCCACAAGACGCGAAGGGACAATCGGGATTCGCCCATCTGAACTTGCCCCTTTAACATATCACATGAGTAATCGGGTGGGCCCTCCAAACTTACCCCTTTAAGATATCATAGGAATAATTGGGTAGGCCCTCTGAACTTATCCCATGAAACCAAACCAGAACAATCGGGATTTGCTCATCTGAACTTATTCTACATATTGGGAATTAGCCATCCAACCTCCCGGGCCTAGGCCGCAATTCGGCTCCTCAACGAGCCTCTCCGCCATTCATAAAGATATGGCACAACATGACCTAAGTCAAGTCTCTCCTACGGTGTCTTAGGGGTGTCCCTATTGGAAAGCGTCTCAACACTCCAATACCCGACCCCAACTCCTAGACCCGTAATGTCATAAACCCGTGTGGTTTTATTTCATGCATAAACTTTACTTGTTGATTATAACAGATTATGCTGACCCTTTGCCCAATTTTAATTATGCAATTAAAATTTAGTACACCAAGATTAGGGTTTTATTTTAGGGTTTTGTTTTAGCTACTGTTATGCCCGAAACTGATGTATCTAACCCTAATCTAGTCTTCAGAGTGTGTCCTATCTTTCCAAACTATGTTTTCTGGTCAAAATGATAGGTTACATGACTATGTTCAACAAACTATATACACCACAACAAGTATTTCAAAAATAACACAGATTCATCATCACAGCATGAAATTCCAGCAACATTGAGTTTTTAGCATATCGTGAAATAAATCCGAAAATTCACAGAAATTAACTCCGAAAATTTCCATCATATTAGATTCATAATCATTACAATAATTCCTATAAAAACCATATTTAACATGGACAACAAGCATTAGAACCCTCCTTAACCAAGACCCAACCTTTATACTCAAGAATTAAAAACAAGAACCCTCGTGCCTTCAAGATCAAACCCATCTTAGAAACACATGAAATATCTCCAAAAATCACAGACTTAATAACTAGCTTGCATTTAAATTTACAAACATCAAGATTGATGAACAAATTGATTTATAGAAGGCAAGAAAATCTACACCCCTTCACTTAGGCATTTCATCGAACACTTGGAGGGCACCCCTTTTTTTCCACCTTGGCCGAGCGCCCCTAGGATCACCCTAGGGTTGCCGAGCCCCATAGGGGAGGGTTTAGGGCCTCCACAAACACGGCATAGAAAAAGAACGATGAGAATTCAAGAAATCGTCAGAAAACAAATCAAGTTACTATACCTTCAAGAACTCGAAGAAACCCAAGAAGGAGGGGTAAAACCACTCACCTAAAAAGGATGATTAGAGGAGAAATCCCGGACGACGGCCCTCGAATCCGGCTTCAAAAGATGGTAGCTTGACTCAAGAAGGGGGAAGGAGGGGGCGGCAGCTAACTTCGAGCCGTCAGCTCGAAGAGTAGGAAAGGGGAAAAGAGAGGGGCTGGCTCGGCTTGGGTGGGCGGCTCCTCTCTGCTCGGCTCCAAGGAAGGGAGAGGGGAAGAAGGGAGGCGGCGGCTCGGTGGCTCCAAGAGGGAGAAGGGAGGGGCGGCTTGCTCAGGCAGCTAGCTCCTCTCTTCTCCTTCAATCAGCTGGGTGGCTCCAATAGGGAGCTGCCAGCCCTCGGGGGGGGGGGGGATTTTTATAATCCCCTCCCACTTCCACCTAACCTAACCCTAACCCGCACTCTCCTCAACCCAGATCCACGACCCGCTAACCCAAACTAACCCCATGAGAGAAATACAAATAATAAACACATGCACATCCACATGTAACATACACTACTAGAATATACCACATCAGCCACGGGGATGACTGACGGCCGCCTGGGCCGTCAGAATCATTCACGGCTTTGCATCGGCCGCAGCGGCTGTGGCTGATGTAACCAAATAAGCCGCAGCTTGCATACGGCCAACCAGAGCCATCGCTCATAGTTCATGGCGCGCAAGGGACGCGAAATAAAATAAGTTATTACACACGACTTAGCTGGGGCGCTGGAGCCGTTGGTGATGTGAGTAACCAAATCAGCCACGGCTCGCATACGACCGAATATAGCCGTCGCTCATAGTTGATGGCGCGCACGGAGTGCGAAATAAAATAAGTTATTAACCACGATTGCAGGCCGCCGTCGGTGATATGAATAACTCATTAGCCATGGCCCCAAAGCATCGAATAATAGCTGGCAGAGATGCCGACTACTACTTAATTAGGGTCATTAACCCCTAACCAAACTATGATTAGGGTAATCATAGTTTGATTAGGCTTTAATTTTTTTTAAATTTTTTATTGTTAATTATTAGAAATTAATTGTTAATTAGGTAATTAGTTTTGTTAATATCTATTAATTAATGGTTAATGTTGATTAGGGTTTAATTATTTTTAGGTTAATTAATGAAATTAGTTTAATATTAATTAAATAGTCGCGCGGAATCGCCTGTTGGCTTAAGAGTTTCTCTTAAGCCTCGATCTTTATTTTGATGATAACAAATAAGTATTTAATCCATAAGTGAAGTCTTGAGTTCAGGTTGAGGTTGACAAAAGCATGCCAAGTTCGTTCAAATGAATCGGAAGAAAAGATCGTCAAACAAACGGAAGAAGAAAACGTCAAAGAAAGGCTCGGGCGTAAATCAAATAGATATCTTGTAATATACCCCTAGTAAGATCTTATCCCAAGCCTAATTGTAAAGTTATCCAAGTTAGAACTTGGTAACTAAATCCATAAAAAAGGCGTGTAAAAAAATTCAAGTAGAAATCTGCCTCAGCCTGCATTCGGTCGACCGGTCGATCGACCGAACAAGGCAGTATCATTGGCGGCAGCCAATTCGATCGACCGAATGATGCAAAAAAGTGGTAGTAGTCGTAGAAGGTTGCGTTGGTCGACCGACCGAAGACAAAACTTGGCAGAATGCTCATCGGTAGACCGGATTGGAGATCACAAGTCGCGCGACCCTGGCTCCACTGATTCGGTTGACTGATTGGTCGACCGAACATGGGATCGATGGATTTGCGTCAGTCGGTCGATCCGTCGGTCGACCGAGCACTCACATAAGCCAGCAGTCGCATTGGCGGTCGATCAGTCGATCGACCGACAAAGCGACCGAACGGCGTCAACGACTATTTTTTCGTCTGTTGAACGTTTCGTTCGGCTGAGGGGTTCACTACTAGAAATTAGGTCTTCAGCAACGGCTATCAGCAATGGCCGCTCAAGCCATTGCTATTTGCAATGACGTTCTTATGGCCGCTCGAGCCGTTGCAGATATTTGTATCTGCAACGGCGTTCTAACGGACACGCGAGCCGTTGCGGATTATTTTAATTATCCGCAACGGCTTTCTGACGGAAAGGTGAGTCGTTGCTGATATTTTAATTATCAGCAACGGCTTTCTAACGGACAAGTGAGCCGTTGCTGATGATAACTTATTAGCAACGGCTTTCTAACGGGCGAGTGAGCCGTTGCTGATAAGTTTATATAGGGCACCAGTCGCGCCCGACCCTTCTTCCTCCCGCTGCTGCCGCCGCCGCTCCTGCTCTCGCCTCTCACCGCCACTGCCGCTGCCGCTGCTGCCGATGCCGACGACACCGACGACGCCTTTTCCTCCTCCCGCTGCTGCCAACTTGTTCAGGTATGCCTCGCCGGCCGGCCGTCTCTTCCCGTTGCGGCCGACGGGAATTAATCCGACCAAAACCCTATTTCTAGGGTTTCGACCGGCGGCGGTCGGCCGATGGCCACCGCCGGACCTTGTACAGTGGCCGGATAGTGTGTCCGGCCACTGTACGCCGGCGCTGGAGTCCACCTGACTCCGGTGCCAAAATTTATAATTTTATATATAATTTTTTATTGTTTTATAATTGTTAATTAATTGTTTTATAATTGTTAATTAATTGTTAATTAATTATTTAGATTAATTGTTTAATTTGATAGATTAATTATTAGGGTTTAGATTAATTTCGGACGCGCGCCGGTATCGTCAACTTCGGACGCGCGACGGAATCGTCCACTTCGGACGCGCGCCGGTATCGTCCACTTCGAACGCGCGCCGGAATCGTCCACTTTGGACGTGCGCCGAAATCGTCCACTTCGGACGCGCGCCGGAATCGTCCAATATGGACTCGAACGGTCTCGAAACATTTAGAAAATAATCATGCATCCGACGAGTTCATATGTTTCACATACGCATCAACGAGTCGGATATGATTTAGCAAAACCTTAGATCCGTTCGAGGATTGTATGTTCGTGTAAAAGAAGTAGATGATCTTTTATACGATGTACAATTCTTGAATTGTCCCTGATTCGACAATTTGGGAATATAGTTATTTGTACTGCACTTACGTTTTTATTTTAACTGTTAACTAATTATTCTAAATTTCGGCAACATCTCTCTTGTTCTCCGATACGCGCCCAGATGATATGCGTATTCGGAGAACTATAGGGAGATGCTGCCAAAATTTAGAATAATTAGTTAACAGTTAAAATAAAAACGTAAGTGCAGTTCAAATAACATAAATCCCGAATGGAATAGGACAATCTCACCTAAAGACATTAACCAAAGAAATTGTCATTGATTGACAGAATCATGTCGGCTGATCGAAGTTGGATGTACCGACGTCTTCATCGTGGAGCTTTAACGAATGAGTTTCGATTAGGCGTAACGTACTTCCTAAATTTCGCCTATTCGAATCAGAATTTCATTAGCATGAGTGATCAAATCCGATGTCCGTGCTCATTTGTTCAAATGGACGATTTTTGGATCGGGAGACTGTCACTCTGCATCTATATACCAAAGGATTTGCACCAAGATATTTTCTATGGACTTGTCACGGGGAGTCACGCAAAGTCGGGACGTCGAGCAATCCTGTCGTTCAGACATATGGTGAATCTTCCTCTGCTGGTGCTTCTTCATCCAGTCAATGTAATCCCTATAGAACTATGATACTTGATAGTCTTGGGGGTCAATTCCTCCTGAATGATAATATTGATCGGCCAGTTCTTCAGACATCAGTCCCACCAGATACTACAGCGGTTGATATCACAGAAGTAGGGGCTGCGGTAGAGATTGAATTACCGAATAAAGAAGCTACAGAATTTTACGAGATGTTGAAAGCTGCCGATGAACCTTTGTATAAGAATTGTCCTAAATAAACTAGGTTTTCAGCAATGACACAGCCCTTAAACATCAAGGCCGATTGTAATATCAGCGGAATTGCGTATGATCGGATTGCTGGATTGATTAATGGAATGTTGCCTACTGATAACAAGTTTGAGCCAACTTTTTATAAGACTAAAAAGCAAATGAGAAAGTTGGGGCTTGGGTACGAAAAAATACACGCGTGCCAAAATAACTGCATTTTATATTATAAAGAAAATGTGCAATTGGATAAATGCCCTGTATGTCAACACCCTCGTTACAAGGAGAAGAAATCGGTCCGACAGAAAAATATCCCGTTTAAGGTGCTTCGGTATTTTCCACTAACATCGAGACTTCAAAGATTATTCATGTCGGAAAAGACAGCCCCCTACATGAGTTGGCATGCAAGAAGTCGTGATGATACAGTAATGACTCATCCATCTGACAGTGAAGCATGGAAACATTTGGATACATGTTATCCTTCATTTGCTAGGGATACTAGAAATATCAGATTGGGATTGTGCACAGATGGTTTTAATCCGTTTGGACATTCTGCAACTCCTTATTTAGTTTGGCCAGTGCTACTGACAGTTTATAATTTGCCACCGTCAATGTGCATGAAAGATGAATTTATTTATCTTTCGATGATTATTCCGGGTCCTAAGGGTCCGCGAAAAGAAATTGACATATTTCTCAGACCCTTGATAGATGAATTGAAAACATTGTGGACTGAGGGAGCTGTCACTTATGATTGTCATCGGAAGCAAAACTTCAATTTAAAGGCCGCGGTCTTGTGGACAATCAATGATTTCCCCGCGTACGGCATGTTGTCGGGTTGGAGCACTGACGGCCGACTCTCTTGTCCGTATTGTATGGAACACTCTAAATCAATCAGTCTTCAGAACGGACGAAAAATCTCATTCTTTGATTGTCATCATCGATTCCTACCGGTTAATCATCAGTATCGAAGGAATCGTAATAAATTTACTAGGGGCAGAGTCGAAAGAGATGGGCCACCACCGATGTTGTCTGGTGAACAAATGTTAGCACGTGTTTCAGCACTTCCAGATATAGTATTTGGTCGCAATGAAAGAGTGTCAGGTTTTGGCCAAACACACAACTGGGTGAAAAAAAGTATCTTTTGGGAATTGCCCTGTTGGAGTTCATTATTGATTCGACATAATTTAGATGTCATGCACATTGAAAAAAATGTGTTTGATAATATTTTCAACACTTTGATGGATATTTCTGGAAAAACTAAAGATAATGTCAAAGCCCGACATGATCTGAAAATACTTTGTAAAAGACCAGAGTTGGAGTTACAAGAGGTCAACGGACGATATCTGAAACCGAAGGCCCTATATGTGTTAAATAAACAACAGATCAAAGATGTTTGTCAATGGGTAAAAGAACTCAGATTACCCGATGGATATGCTTCAAACTTATCTCGATGTGTGAACGTCGATGATTGCAAAATATCAGGGATGAAGAGCCATGATTGTCATGTATTCATGCAGAGATTACTTCCGATCGCATTTTGAGATCTTCTACCTGATAATATTTGGGGTCTGTTGACTGAATTAAGTATGTTTTTTAGAATCATCTGTGCAAATGTCCTTCGAGTCGAAGATATGTCAACACTTGAAAATAATATTGTTGAAATCATATGCAAGCTGGAGCAGTTTTTCCCTCCTGCATTTTTTGACTCGATGGAGCATCTACCGATACACTTGGCATACGAGGCACGAGTTGGTGGCCCCGTTCAATATCGGTGAATGTACTTATTTGAAAGATACATGAATCGTCTGAAGAAAAAAGTAAAGAACACCGCAACTGTTGAAGGATCAATATCTGAATCCTATATCATCCAAGAAATTTCAACATTCTGCTCATTTTACTTTGAATCGACAGTACAGACAAGATTTGATCGTCTTCCACGTAACGACGACGGGGGTGTTCGACATTCAGATGGACGTTTAAATATATTTTGTCACTCTGGTCGTGCTTTTGGTTCTCGTCCATCTCGACACTTAAGCGATGAAGAGTATCATTTGGCACACTTGTATGTATTACTCAATTGTCCAAAGATTGAACAATTCATTGAAATATTTGACATTGAGATGGTGCAAAAATACTCTATTCACAACGATCAAGAATTGGAGAGATTACGGAATCGTGATTTCCCTACTTGGATTCAGACTTACAGCAAAGATCACAGAGCTGAAATAGATGAAAGAATATTTGAGTTTGTTAGTGGACCGTCGCGACTTGTGTCGTGCTATAGCGGATATTTTGTTAACGGGTATAAATTTCACACGGTTGAATATTCATTTACAAAGAAGACGATGAATGCTGGGGTCTGCGTGAAAGGGACAACCTATGTTGAATGTGATATGGATTTTTACGGACTGGTGGAAGAAGTGATAGAGTTACACTACTTCGGCTTGAAATCAGTGATCCTATTTAGATGTCATTGGTTCGATACAACAGAAAGGGGCATGAAAGTTTATCCAAAATACAAACTTGTTGAGGTTAATTACAAATCGAAATTGGCAGCAAATGAGCCTTTTATATTGGCATCACAAGCCGAACAAGTATATTACGCGAAGTATCCTGCTCGAAATAAAGATAGAGCAGATTGGCGTGTAGTCTATAAGACAAAAGGTAGAGGAAAAATTGATTCGATAGTAGGAGAAAATGAGCTGATACCTGATATGACACATGGTTTCTATCAAGAAGATGATCCTCCTGCTTTGGATCGTATTATTCCAATACTCGAGGATGCAGACACAACGTCAATTCAATTAGAAGTTGAATATGCTGATGATGACGATCATGAAATTGAGGAAGCTGGAGATGAAGAAGAGGAAGAAGAGGAAGAAGAGGAAGAAGAAGAAGAATTCGAAGACTATTATTTAGATGATGAAGAATAATTGTAAAGTATATATTTTATTAAATATATCTCTACTATTTATATAATAATCTGATTATATGTCTGTTCGATAGATATGTCTGGTCGTGGTTATCGACGCAGGAGAGCTTCGGAGTCTCCGATCGGTGAGACTCCAGCACTTACTCATGCTGTTGATCCTCCTGTTGCTGATCCTCATGAGGATGATACTGCCGAGGCTAGTACATCCAGACGCAGGCGGCCACGCGGGCCGAACAGGTGGCAGCCTCCACCAGCCACAGAGTCACGTAGATTGATTAGCGTGATTGGGGAGAGGTAATATATCATGAATTATGAATCATTACAAATTCATTATATCATAATATAATATTAAAATTTATTTTTGTTGTGCAGGTTCGAGCAAGAAGAAGTGCCGAGGAGCATTTCTTCTACTATTCGACGATACATGCACGGGGCATGGCCTACGTGGTCTCACGTGCCTAGCGAGCACGTCGACATGTTATGGCGCGAGTTTGAGGCACGTATTATTATTTTTTTTACATGCATGATGATATATTAATATTGGTACTTATATTATTATTTTGCAGGCTCGCTATACATGGGCCAAGGACCAGAGGCCCTTCATTTACGCTGCCTGGGAGGCAATTTCCCGGGCAAGGTACAACGGGCAGCTGAGGCAGGCTCAGTCCCAGGCGATGGCCCGAGCTGGGACAACTAACATCGCGGAGACTCGGGGATACGGCCCCGGTTGGATTACTCCGGATATATGGGACCAGCTCATGGGAATATGGTCGACGGATCGATGGCAGGAGGTTTCTCAGAATGCGGCTAGAAATCACATGTCGGGGGAGCAGCGCGTCACACCGGCGGCTCTGTTGCATTTGCAGTGCACGCGAACCGTATGGTAAGTATATCTTTTAATTATATATTTTATTTGTTACTATGTGTACTAATTAATGTATTTGTTTTGTAAATGTAGACGACGGTGTCGGATGACGGGACTGTCCAGCGACCCTCCCCGATGGCGGTGTTTGAGCGGACTCACCGTCGAGCACATGGGACGGGGGAGTACATCGACAACCGTGCTGCATACATTGTGGTAATTATATATTTGTTTAAATTATTATTATATATTTATAATTTAAGTTTTATGATAAATATTAAACAAAAAATCAAACTCGAGTAGGAGACCTACAACCAGACGGTGGTGCAGCGCGGGGGTACCCCCGAGGACTTTGACGCAGCATCGTGGGTCGAGGCCGCAGGTGGCTGGGACCATGGCCGCGTATATGGCTTCGCAGATAGTGGTCATGCGCGAGCCGTACTAGGGCCACTTGGGGCACCGACCCCTCCAGTCGCTGGTTAGCGACCGTCCACCTCCAGATCCAGTTATGATCATAGTAATAGGATAAGGACACTAGAGGAGACGGTCGCGCGTCAGACTGAGATGATGGAGCGCCAGAGTCAGATGATGGCGGATATACAATCTATGCTACGCAACATGTCAGGTTATCCCGAAGCAAGCATCTCTTCGACATCATCTAATCCATCGTCCTCGAGTCAGTCCACGCCGGTGTACACTCAAGCACTCCAGACCCCGCCATATGATCCAGACCATCCTCCATCGTGATCGTGAGATTTTTTGTTTGGATATTGAACTTGTTACTGAGATATTGAACTTGTTTAACTTATTTTGTTTGGATATTGATACTTCAATTTTGCATTTGAATTGTTTTTATACTATCGTGGATAATTATCAATATAAATATAATTGTTTTGATGTATATCTTGGTGTGTTTGTGATGTGTGAATGAATGTGTGTATGAGGGTATGGATGTGTGAGTTATGTATCAGATAATGTATCAATGTATCAATGGAAATTTGAAATTTTCAATTTTTCTGTTACCAGGTAGACATCATCAGCAACGGCTTTCCCACGGCCGTCCGTGGGAAAGCCGTTGCTAAAAGTGTATCGAAAGCTGTTGCTAATGACCTACAGCAACGGCTTAGCGATGGGATTTCACTAACGGCGTTGCTACGGACTCAGCGGCCATTGCTATTAATGTTATCAGCAACGGCTCCGGGTCTGTGGCAAATCCGTTGCTGATAATATTTTTAGCGACGGCCCGAGCAGTCGTTGCTGATAATGTTTTGAGCGACGGCCCGAGCGGCCGTTGCTGCACCGTCGCTAAGTTATCAGCAACGCGAGTTTCTGTCATGGCTCTATTGCAACGGCTGGGCCGTTGCTGATGCCCATTTTTCTAGTAGTGGTTATAAATACCCCTCACCTAACTTTTTTAATACTTCTTAGAAATTTTATTGAGCATTAAAGAAGTGATTTGAGCCTTCATAAGAATTGATTTATTGCGCACCCTTCGCCTTCGTCGACAACATTCTTCGAGCGCCTGCTTCCCTGCTTCCCTCAACTCTGCTGCAACTCAAAGAGTCATTTGTCTGCAAGTTGGAGGCCTGAAGGCTTTGGAAAGGAGCTTTGGTTCATCTTTAAATTCTTAAGCTCTTTCCATTGTATTTGAAGTTTATTTGAAACACTTGTTTTCCTTCTGTAATAGCTGTTAGGTGTGCTAGGGAAACACTTAGGGAAAACTTTGTAGAATTTTGTTTCGCCTAGGTAAATAGGATTGAGGTGTTCTTAGAGTGGTGAGAAGTGTATCCTCAGTGTTTTCAAAGGGAAACATAATCTCTATAAAGTAGTGGTTAGAAATCTTTGGTAAGGAGCCAAGGTAGTGGAGTAGGCAGTTGGCTGAACCACTATAATTATTCTTATTTGCATTGCTTTCTTGTTTGCTTGTCATTGTCATTAATATTTGATCACGTCTACAGTTAAGAAACACTTGCACTTAAGTTAAGTTAAAATTGAGTTAAAGAATATAGGAAAAAGGGGACATACACTATTCAACCCCCCCTTCTAGTGACGGGTTTCACACAATAATTGGTATCAGAGCAAGGTCGTAGGTCAAGATTTAACTATCTTACCTAGAAATTAAGATGTCTAGTGAAATCCAATTAGCTCAAGGGTCCTCTACTCATACTCCACCACTATTCGTTGGAAACAACTATGCCTACTGGATGATCCGCATGAATGGCTTCCTACAATCTCTAGGCATGGATGTATGGAGGATGATTTTAATAGAGTATAAGCAACCCGATAAGGATATGGATAAATGGGACCAGGAAGGTAGACTCTTCAATGCAAATGCAAAGGCCGTCAATGCATTATATTACGGCCTATCAATTAATGAATTCAATAGGATTTCTACCTGTAAGTCCGCATATGAATTATGGAAGGTCCTAGAGACCACACATGAAGGGACTTCACAAGTAAATGAATCCAAAATAAATCTACTCATGCATGACTATGAAATGTTTAAGATGTTATCACATGAATCCATTGATGCCATGCATGCTAGATTTCAAAATATTACAAATGGCTTAGCTATCCTTAGCAGGGAAATAAGGGAAGAGGAGAAGGTAAGGAAGCTCCTCCGTTCCCTTCCAAAATCTTGGGAGCCCAAGGTCACAGCAAGCATGGAAGCTAAGAACTTGAGTACTTTGAAGATCATCGAGCTCATTAGGTCTCTCATGACACATGAGACCCATAGGAAGCAATAACAGGAGGAGGATGCCCCCAAAGGCAAGACCATTGCCTTAAAAGCATCACATCGGGCAGAAGAGTCATCATCATCCGAGGAAGAGACGGATGATCTTGAAGAAATGACGATGCTAGCATGAAGATTTATGAGTTTCATGAGGGGAGGCATGAGGAAGGGAAGAGGAGGCTACACATGCTACCACTACAACAAGACCAGACATCTAAAGAGTGAAGAAGAAGAAGGAAAAAATACAAGAAGAAGAAGAAGAAGAAGGCAATGATGGCCACGTGGGATGAAAGCGAGGCCTCATCGAGTGAAGAAGAAGAAAAGAGTGAAAAAGCAAATCTTTGCTTGATGGCAAATGATGATGAGGTAAGGTTTACTTTCGGTGAAGTTTCTTTTACTCAAGAAGAACTAGAAAGTGAATTTGAACAAATGCATGATGAATTTAATGCCATTAGGAGAAAATTTAGAGACCTTAAAAAAGGACAATAAATCCTTAGAGATTGAGAATGATAGTTTATTACTTTCATGCGATGCCTTAAGAAAATAAGTAAACACCCTTAAGGAAGAGACATGCACCCTAGAGAAAGCTAAGAATGACTTAGAAATTGACAACCAAATATTAGAAAATGAAAACAAGTATTTAAGTGATCAAGTAGAGCATTTGAATAATAGCATGCTAACATTGAAAAAGGAACTTTGCATGCTTAATGAAAAGATGACAACCATACAAAATGTCATGCGTAAGGTTGTCCATAAAAAGAAATCATCACACTCCCATGCTCACACACATACTAGAAGAAAATTTAATGGAAATTACTTTTCTTGTGGCATATTTGGCCATATGGCCAAGGAGTGTGCTTTGATGAGGAACCCACATGCAAGATTTACATGGGTTCCCAAAATGACTAACACTCAAGGACCCAAGAAAATTTGGGTACCTAAGATGGTTTCTTCTCCTTTTGTAGATGGAGAAGCATCGTCAAGCAAATAAAAGCACTTGGATATTCCTAGCGGTTGCTCAAAGCACATGACGGGTGACATCAATTTATTTGCAACCCTATCAAGCAAAGATGGTGGACATGTCACATTTGGAGACAATGCCAAAGGTAAGATTGTTGGTATTGGTGACATAGGTATACTCCCTTACCCATGCATTAAGAATGTTTTATTAGTTGATGGGTTAAAACATTACTTGATTAGCATATCACAATTATGTGACAATGGATACATGATTATTTTTGAAGCATCAAAATGTATCATTAGAAGTGCACCTTCAAATGACATCATGTTCATTGGAAATAGGCAAGAAAATGTCTACACTTTATAATTAAATGTCTTGCCAAATCCTCATGTTAGATGCTTAGTTGCCATGAAGAATGACTCTTGCTTGTGGCATAGAAGGCTAGGACATGCTAGAATGAGCCTCATCAAAGAGATATCTAGGAAAGAATTAGTTAAAGGTTTACCCAAGATAAAATTTGAAAAAGACAAACTGTGTGATATATGTCAACTTGGTAAGCAAGTCAAATCTTCATTTCATAGTATTAATCAAGTTAGTAGTACATCTAGAATTCTTGAGCTTGTGCACATGGATCTATTTGGTCCATGTGATGTAGCTAGTCTAGGTAGAAAGCTATATTGTTACGTATTAGTTGATGATTTTTCTAGATTTACATGGGTGTTCTTTTTAGCTAAGAAAAATAAAACTTTTGAGTTTTAAAAAAGATTTTCAAAGAAAGTTACAAATGAAAAAGGAGTTTCAATTCTAAAAATTAGAAGTGATAATGGACGGGAGTTTAAAAATAAATTTTTTTCCGAGTTTTGTGATGATTTGGGTATTGAACATACTTTCTCTTCCCCAAGGACCCCTCTACAAAATGGGGTGGTTGAGAGGAAGAATATAACCTTACAAGAGATGGCTAGGACCATTTTATGTGAAAATGATTTGCCTAAGTATTTTTGGGCCAAAGCCATAAATACCTCTTGCTATGTTCTTAACAGAGTTTTATTAAGACCCAAAATTAAGAAAACACCCTTTGAGCTTTGGAATGGTAAAATTCCAAATGTGGGATATTTTCATATTTTTGGATGCAAATGTTTCATATTGAATACTAAGGCGAATTTAGGAAAATTTGATTCTAAATCCGATGAAGGGATTTTCCTAGGTTACTCCATGAATTCTAAGGTATATAGAGTTTACAATCGTAGAACCATAATTGTTGAAGAATTTATGCATGTTATGTTTAATGAAACTAATGATTCTTCTAGAAATGTGAAGAAATTGAGGATCTCACACTTCATGACAAAGAGGTGGAGGATGAAGATAATGAGGGAACCCAACATGAAGAACCGCCACCCTCGAATCTACCTCAAGTTGAAGATGAAAAGAAGAAGCTCTACCACCTCTCCCTAAAGGATATCGGTTGGTAAAGGATCATCCAATGGACCAAGTCATTGGAGAACCTTAAACGGGAGTGGTAATGTGTTCTAAACTCAAGAATGTTTGTCAATATGTAGCTTTTGTATCTCAAGTAGAGCCTAAGAACATTAAGGAAGCAATATAAGATGAGTTTTGGGTACTAGCTATGCAAGAAGAACTCAACCAATTTGCTAGAAATGATGTGTGGGACTTAGTGCCTAGACCAAGTGAACAAACTATAATTGGAACTAAATGGGTATTTAGAAATAAGCTAGATGAAGAAGGATTAGTTATTAGAAACAAAGCTAGGTTAGTGGCACAAGGGTACAATCAACAAGAATGGATAGATTATAATGAAACGTATGCTCGCATAGCTAGATTAGAAGCAATTAGAATGCTTTTGGCATATGCTAGCTTTAAGGGTTTTAAACTTTTTCAAATGGATGTAAAAAGTGCATTTTTGAATGGTTTCATTAATACAGAAGTCTATGTTGAACAACCCCCGGTTTTGAAAGTTTTGAGTTTCCAAACCATGTTTTCAAACTTAAAAAGGCATTATATGGTTTAAAACAAGCCCCTAGGGCTTGGTATGAAAGTCTTTCAATATTTTTAATTGAACAAAGTTTCAATGTTGGAAAAGTCGGTGTTTCACTTTTCATTAAGCATCATGAAAATGATATGTTATTATTTCAAATTTATGTTTATGACATAATTTTTGGTGCTACTAATGAAATGCTTTGTAAGTGGTTTGCTAAATGTATGCAAGATGAGTTTGAGATGAGCATAATGGGGCAGCTCTCCTTCATGCTTGGTCTCCAAATCAAGCAAACCAACAAAGGAATCTTCTTCAATCAAGCCAAGTACACCAAGGAGCTCATCAAAAGGTTTGGGATGAATGAAGCCATGATAGCTTCTACACCTATGAGCGCATCCATCAAGTTTGACAAAGATGAAGAGGGCATTAAAGTTAACGAAAAACGATATCGAGGTATGATTGGTAGTCTTCTTTACTTAACCATAAGTAGACCCGATATCATGTTTAGTGTATGTGTATGTGCTAGGTTTCAATCTTGCCCTAAAATGTCTCATTTAAGTGCGGTAAAACGCATATTGAGATATTTAAAGGGCACGGTTGACTTAGGACTATGGTATCCATGTCATACATCATTTGATTTAATTGGTTTTCGGATGCGGATTTTGCCGGGTGTAAAGTAGATAGAAAAGGCACTAGTGGGTGTTGTTAATTCTTAGGAGCGAGTCTTGTTTCTTGGTTCTCAAAGAAACAAAACCCAGTTGCACTTTCAACTACCGAAGCGGAATACATCGCTGTGGCTAGTTATTGTGCACAAATCCTTTGGATGAAACAAACCCTTTTAGACTATGGACTTGAGTATTCTAGCATACCTATTCATTGTGATAACACTAGTGCAATAAACTTAACAAAGAACCCTATTTTACACTCTAAAACCAAGCATATTGACTTAAGACATCATTTTCTTAGGGATAATGTGACTATGGGAAATATATCGGTAGAATTTGTATCCATCGATAAACAACTTGCCGATATATTTACAAAACCCTTGGTTGAAGAAAGCTTTACAAATTTAAGGATGCAATTAGGAATCTGTGCTTTTCCTAGTAATTAAAATATTTTTCTTCAAAATGTATATGTGTTTCAAAACTTGCATTCTAGAAAGTATCATCACACTTATGTATTGCTCTGTAGTGAGGCTTTGCGACTTATTGATGTTTGCCTACTATAGGCTTACATTAATAGGAAGGACTATAGTGATAGATGATACTTGGTTTTATGGCTTTCTTGGTTTTTATGATGAAACTCATTAATTGTACCTTAATTCTTACCCTTTTTGATTGATGTCAAAAGGGGGAGAAAAAGTAAGGTCACACTTGGTTTTTACGATGCATATAGATAGAGTGAGTTATATAGTTAGGGGGAGTTAAAAATGATATGCACATTGATGGGGGGAGCATAGGTTGAGTTATAAGTATTTGAATGAATGATAGGTTGAGTTATAAGTAGTTGAATGCATATGCTAAAGTTACATATCTTGCATGCCCTTAATTCATGTATGCCTTAACTCAAGCTCACAAAAAAAATATATGCATATGTCTCTTAAAATTCCATATTGTGTTTGTCATCATCAAAAATGGGGAGATTGTTGACTGAAGGGTTTCTCTTAAGCCTCGATCTTTATTTTGATGATAACAAACAAGTATTTAATTAATATGTGAAGTCTTGAGTTCAGGTTGAGGTTGACAAAAGCATGCCAAGTTCGTTCAAACGAATCGGAAGAAAAGACCGTCAAAGAAACGAAAGAAGAAAACGTCAAAGAAAGGCTCGGGCGTAAATCAAATAGATATCTTGTAATATACCCCTAGGACAATCTTGTCCCAAGCCTAATTATAAATTTATCCAAGTTAGAACTTGGTAACTAAATCCATAAAAAAGGCATGTAAAAAAATTCAACTAGAAATCTGCCTCAGCCTGCATTCGATCGACCGGTCGGTCGACCGAACAAGGCAGTATCATCGGCAGCAGCCAATTCGATCGACCGGTCGGTCGACCGAATGATGCAAAAAAGTGGCAGTAGCCGCAGAAGGCTGTGTCGGTCGACCGATCGAAGCCAAAAATTGGTAGAATGCTCATCGGTCGACCGGATTGGAGATCACAAGTCGCGCGACCTTGGCTCCACTGATTCGGTCGACCGACTGGTCGACCGAATGTGGGATCGATGGATTTGCATCACTCGGTCGACCCGTCAGTCAACCAAGCACTCACATAAGCCAGCGGTCGCATTGGCGGTCGATCAGTCGGTCGACCGACGATCGACCGGCAAAGCTGCCGAATAAAGGCAACGACTATTTTTTCGCTCGTTGAACATTTCGTTCGGCTAAGGGGTTATAATTACCCCTCACCTAACTTCTTTAATACTTCTTAGAAATTTTATTGAGCATTAAAGAAGTGATTTGAGCCTTCATAAGAATCGATTTGCTACGCGCCCTTCGCCTCCGTCGACAACATTCTTCGAGCTCCTGCTTCCCTGCTTCCCTCAACTCTTTTGCAACTCAAAGAGTCATCTGTCTACAAGTTGGAGGCCTGAAGGCTTTGGAAAGGAGCTTTGGTTCATCTTTAAATTCTTAAGCTCTTTCCATTGTATTTGAAGTTTATTTGAAACTTGTTTTCCATCTGTAATAGCTGCTAGGTGTGCTAGGAAAACACTTAGGAAAAACTTTGTAGAATTGTGTTTTGCCTAGGTGAATAGGATTGTGGTGTTCTCAGAGTGGTGAGAAGAGTATCCTCAGTGTATTCTAAGGGAAACATAATCTCTATAAAGTAGTGGTTAGAAATCCTTGGTGAGAAGCCAAGGTAGTAGAGTAGGCAGTTGGCCGAACCACTATAATTATTCTTGTTTGCATTGCTTTCTTGTTTGTCTATCATTGTCATCAATATTTGAGCACGTCTACCGTTAAGAAACACTTGCACTTAAGTTAAGTTAAAATTGAGTAAAGAGACAAATATAGGAAAAAAGGGACAGACACTATTCAACCCCCCCTTATAGTGTCGGGTTTCACACAACATCGTCCGCTGAGGACTCGCACCAGAATCGTCCACTGTGAACTCGCGCCGGAATCATCCACAATGGATGAACTCGTGCTAGAATCGTCCATAATGGATGGACTCGTGCCGGAATCGTCCATAATGGATGAACTCGTGACGATGACGAATAATTGTAAATGCGAAGTATATATTCAATTATTAAATATATCTATTAATCTATTATATATAATCTAATTATATTAAATTTTTACTGCTATGGTTCGAGATATCAGTTCCCGAGGAGGCATTCCTTGTAGGACCCCCGACGATTACCACCCGCCCCACTTGTATCCACTGACCCTTCGCCTTCCACGACCACGTACCATCCCCCCACCTCCAACCACCATCCTGTTGGACGAAATGGCCACACTAGAGAGTGGGTGAATAGTGTGTTCACTAATTCTTATTGCCTAAATCCGATTTTAATCGTTTCTTTGGTTGCTTAGGCAAATTACAAGTTGAGTGACTAAATGCGAAAGCGATAAATGATGAGACGATTAATACAAACAAAATACCAATGAAAACACCAGAATTTATAATGGTTCAACCCCAATGCCTACTCCACTACCTTAGCACCCCGCTTAGGATTTCCAAACTTAGTTTACTATATTTAAATCGTTTCCCTTACAAAGAGGACTTTGACTCGAAGAGTCTCACTCTCGACCTAAGGCACTTCCACACCCGGAAGTCTCCGCCTTCTTACCGAGAGCACTCTTCCACCTCAATCTAAGGGACAACTCAACTAATCCTAGCAAACTATATTTACACAAGTGGCTTTACAACTTCTAGGATTAGTAAACTATGTAGAAGGTGTAAAGCCACTTACACACAAGACCTAGTACTAGGTCTTCTTACAAGCTTGAATACAATGAAAGAAATCATAAAAATATACAAGTAATGGAGGAAATAAATACTACAACAAATACTTAGCTCCAAACACGAGTCCTAGTTCCTCTTGATGCCTTGAGATGATGAATCGATAAATCTTGAAGGCTAAATCAAGGTGTGTATCTTGGAAACTAGGGTTATCAAAAGGATGGCACAAGAAAAGCTTTAGAATGATCAAGAATGACTCAATGACATTTTTAGAGTGATCAAAAATTGTTTAAGGAAGGCTGAGTTTGGGTATTTATAACCCTGCAACGGAAACAGCACGTCAACAAAAATGCGATTCTTCTTCTCTGCAATCCGATCAATAGATCGATCGACCGATGAGCCTTCTGCCAATTTTTGGCACTGGTCGGTCGATCGCCCGGTCGACCGAAGTGGCCTTCTGCCACTTTTTAATGCCATTCAATCGACCGAAACTAGGCTGGGCAGTTTATAACTTTAAAACATAAATGTTATATAAGAATTACCCCCCATTTGGATTCAATAAAAATATCTAAAAAATCAAAATCCTTAAGAATCAAAATCTAGTTTTTGGGGTCTAGTACAAATTTTCCGAAAACGAAAATTTCCTAATTTTTCCGATCAAATAAGGTTAGGCTAAAGGCTTCCAAAAATTCCTAAAAAATACCTCGTTATCTAATTTTAACCCAAGGAACAATTACCGCCATTTTTTATGTCAAGAAACTATCTAGGTCATATAGCCCTCCAAGGAGCTCCCTAGGCTTAGTGAATTCAGGGCGATTTTCGAGTTTTCATATTTTAGGGTTCGGGTTGGGTTTTAGGGTTCTTATGCATTATCATGAGGATTTACAATAAAAACTAGACACCCTAATTAAACCTAAACTCTAACTTCTTGAAGAGTTCGAGCGCGTCGACTAATGTCCTTCCGATTTTCCAATTTCTCTGATTTTTCCGATCGCGGACGTCGTGCGCTAACCGATATGGAACTTGAAAGATTTTTCAATAAAACATTAGTTATATGTTTTTTATCATCAAAACCGAGATTAAGACCAAGGTTGAAAACCTTAAGCCAACACATCCCCCCACCACTAGCCACCATCCCCACATCTGATCCGTCCACCGTTCCCTCACCTGATCTGGCCACCTTCCCTTCACCTTCAGCTACCATCCCTCCGCCACCCTTCGCAGATCCAGGATCATCGTCTTCGAGACGTAGGCCACGAGAGCCTAACAGAATTCTCCCTCCGCCACCTGAAGGAGAACTACGCAGAGCAGTTAGTGTGCGCGGAAGATGGTAAGTATATACATTAATTATTTCTTATAATTTATTTATAATTCACAATATCATAATATGAATTTATATTTGGTGCAGATTTGAGCAGGAGGACGTCCCCCGCACGATAGCGGGGACGATCCGAAAGTTTATGCACGGGGCGTGGCCTACATGGTCTCACGTGCCCCGTGAGCATATGGATTTGTTATGTCTATTTGATTTACACAATTTTTATTTATAGTTTTTATATATTTAAAATATAAACATGTGTAGGAAACTTACACGAGGACTGTGATCGAGCGTGGAGGCACACTGGAGGAGTTCGACGCAGGAGCTTGGGTGGAGGCCGCAGGTGGCTAGGAGCACGGCCCTATTTATGGCTTTGTAGACAGTGGCCATGCACGCACCGTGCTTGGGCCACTTGGGGCACCAACCCCTTCGACTGCGGGTGAGCGGCCCTCGACATCCCGGGCACAGGACCAGCGTCGGATAGTGGCCATGGAGTCGGAGCTCACCTAGCATAGGCTAGATATGCAGGAGCAGAGGCGGGCGAATGACGAGTTGAGACAGATAATCTAGAACATGTAGACACTCCTCACTCAGATTGCGTCTCACGCTGGCCTTCTACTGATGATGTCGCAGCCGTTATCCTCCTCGACCCAGTCGACGCTCCCGACCTAGTCGTTCTCGACTCCACCGCCTCGACCGCAGCCGTGAGATTTTGATTTATTTTATTTTATTTATTTTTTGATACTTTGTTGTATACATATGATATTTTGATAATTGTTTGCCCCCGATTTGAGGCTTAGATTGATGATAAAAGCTAGAAAACTTGTATGTTTGGTTTCAAATGCATGTGTATGTTGTTTTCTGATTGTAATATGTGATTGAAAATAGGTTATAGTCTATATATCATTGTATATAGGAATTTATAAAATTTTCAGTTTTTTCAGTTATAAGATACACCTTTAGCCACGGCATACCCACGGTTCGCCGTCACTAAGCCGTGGCTGAAGGCTTATCGTAAATGGCTGATGGCTTGGGCAACACCAAATATCACGGTTGCTAATAGTATCACCGATGGGTTTGGGCTGTGGCTGATGGGTTGGTATCAGAGACAGGCGCCTAGAGCTGTCACTGATGATTTTAAATCAGCGACAGCGCACGAGGCTATCGCTGATGATTACGTGTGATGGTCGTGCTCGACCGTCACAACTTATTTGAGACGCGCGCATCAGTGACGGTTGTTTGCCGCGGCTGACGCCGTCCGTGATAGTTATCACCGACAGTTCAGCCACGAATTCAGCCGTCGGTGATGACGACAATTCTAGTAGTGATAATCAAATAAATTAGCTATATAATTATAACTCACAATTCAACTTACCCGAGCTCGCACCAGACCACGAGTCGACTTGGCTCGACCTCGAACTAGCCCTAGGTTGACAAATACAAATATAGACAGAAAACTAAAAATTAATATCTAGGATATTACAAGGTGTGTCGTGTATGTATTTATTGCAGACGGAGGTGATGATGCCACCCGATAATCTCATGGGGATATTGCTCAGAATGGGCCAAGGCTGATCCCAGAGATGGCGTGCTTGTTATGGTGTACCCCTCGTGATAAGGAGGGACGTGGGTGCATGTCGATGTATGGTCGGGTGGGGTCCTCGGGTGGAGCCATTTGGTCCGCGATTTTCTTGGGTTGGCCGGCTATTACCGGAAGTCTGTGGGGAATTTCTCCAGAATTATAGCCCCTCTATCTTGGTTGACCTAGAAGAAGGTCAGATTCATTTGGGATGACAAATGCGAGGCGAGCTTTCAAAAGCTCAAGGCATGTTTGACATCTGCACCCGTGTTGGTTGTACCTTCAGGCTCAGGAGGGTTTGTGGTTTTCTGTGATGCCTCTCGGGTTGGTCTGGCCTGTGTCTTGATGCAGTATGGCTGAGTGATTGCTTATGTGTCTCGCCGATGGAAAGTTCATGAGAAGAACTACCCGACACATGACCTACAATTAGCAGCAGTGGTCTTTGCACTCAAGCTTTGGAGGCACTACTTGTACAGGGAGACTTGTGAAATCTACACAGATCACAAGAGTCTCCAGTACTTGCTTACCCAAAAGGAGCTGAATCTCAAGCAGAGGAGGTGGCTGGAGCTCCTAAAGGACTATGATTACACCATTATGTATCATCCGGGGAAAGCAAATGTGGTAGCAGATGCGCTGAGCAGAAAATCCATGGGCTGTTTGGCCCATTTGGAAGCTAAGCGGAGGCCTCTAGCCCAAGAGTTGTCTTTATGCCTAGATGAGGGTGCAACCTTATCAGTGTCAGCTTCAGGTGCCCTGATGGCCCACCTACGGGTACAGTCCACACTGGTGGACATGCTGCGTGCCACGTAGGGGGAAGATGTCTTTTGTGCACTGACCAAGGACCTAGTACAAAGAGGTGATGCAGAGAATGATTTTAGATTGGACTCAGAAGGTGTACTGAGGTTCAGAGACCGGAGAGTAGTACCAGACATGGCTGAGGTGCGTAGGCAAGTCCTCGAAGTGGGTCATCGTTCCACTTACACGATGCATCCGGGGGCCACCAAGATGTACCGGGACTTAAGGCAGCATTACTGGTGGAAAGGCATGAAAAGAGAGGTGGCAGAATTTGTTTCCAAATGTCTAGTCTGTCAGTAAGTGAAGGCCGAACACCTTATGCTTGCGGGGCTCCTGCAAAATTTCGAAGTGCCCGAGTGGAAGTGGGGAAAATCACCATGGATCTAATGACTGGATTGCCTAAGTCAAAATGTGGTTTTGATTCCATTTGGGTGGTGGTGGACCGGTTAACCAAGACCGCGCACTTCTTACCAGTGAAGACTACTTTATCTGCGGAGCAGTATGCCCGACTATTTTTGGATAGGATTGTGGCCTATCATGGTACCCCGGTGATGATTATATCCGACCGTGGTACCCAGTTCATAGCCCGGTTTTGGCAGTCCTTCCGGGAAGCCTCGGGTACTCAGGTGCATTTCAGCATAGTTTTCCATCCATAGACTGACGGGCAGTCAGAGAGGACCATCCAAACTTTGGAGGACATGCAGAGAGCATGTGTCCTGGATATGACAGATGGCTGGGAGAGGCACCTACTGTTGATTGAATTCGCCTATAACAATAGCTATCACATTAGCATTGGCATGGCTCCTTTTGAGGCCTTGTATGGGCGGCGGTGCAGGTCCCCAGTGGGCTGGTTTGAGGCAGGGGAATCACTCATGGTGGGCCCCGATCTAGTTGAGGAGGTAGTATAAAAAGTAAAGGTCATTAAGGAAAGATTGCTGGAGGCTCAGAGTCGACAGAAAATGTATGCCGACAGAAAGGCCAGGGAATTGGAATTTGCAGAGGGTGACTTAGTATTCCTGAAGGTCTCTCCTATGAAAGGGGTGGTCCGGTTTGGGAAGAAGGGGAAGCTGAGCCCTAGATGCATTGGGCCTTTTCACGTTCTCAAGCGGAGGGGCGAAGTAGCCTATGAGCTGGCATTGCCTCCTAGCCTGAGCAGAGTGCACCCGGTCTTCCATGTATCCATGTTGCAGAAGTATGTAAAAGATGATTCGCATGTGATCGAGCCCTCTTCTATCGAGGTAGATTCAGCCATCTCATTCGAGGAAAGGCCGGTAGAGATTCTTGACTGCCAAATCAGAAAGCTAAGGTCCAAAGAAATTCCCCTAGTATAGGTTAGATGGGAGCACCATTCCGGGCAAGAGGCCACATGGGAGGTAGAGCAAGACATGAGAGAGCGCTACCTTCCTTGTTCGAGGAGCCGGTAAGTCCTTGTTATTCAAGTATATTCGAGGACGAATTTCCCTTAAGGGGGGAAGGTTGTAAGACCTGGAAAAAAAAGATTCTTAATATAAAAATTTGTTTTGGTGCAGCGCGTCGGACCCGGGGGTAGTCGAGTCGAGCCTCAGGATCTCCTTGAGTGAAAAGGTATGACTCGGCTAATGAATCATGAAGTCTATTTGGATAATTAACTTTTATTTTATAAAATCATACCTTAAATTAAGTTAACTCGAGTCATGTTATGGGTTGGGTCGGAACCCAAGTCATGTTCGGGTTTAGTCAAGTTCCGAGTATGACTTAAGTGAGCCTTGAAACCATCTCTGGAAAGATGGTTGAGGGGATAAAACCCCCCCATATGGCAGCCGTGTGACTCAACCATTGAGTCGCACAAGGCCGCAAGGGAGAAAGAGGAGAAGGAGCAAGGAGGAGGCTTGGGGCTTGGATCGATCCGGAATTCGCGTCGTCGCAAGAAATTCTCAAGTCGTCATCACTCGATCGTTACTTCTAGGTGATCTAGGTGAGTGGTTAAGGCTTTAACAGTTAGGGGGAGGCGGGTGGCTGAACCCTAGATGATAGGTCGAGTTCTCATGATTTTTCCCAACGATCCATGATTTCAACGATATGTACTCACTATTTTATGATGTTTCTTGTCGGATCTCGCTGTTTTAATCGCCGATCTATGTATTTTTGGGGCTGCCGAGTCATGGGAAAAGAGGAAAGGTCATGCCAAAATTTTTCCCCATTCCCTTGACGGCAAGAAGGCCCTTAGATGCCCTTACACCGCTGTTTTGATGTAGTCCTTTGAACTCCTTACGTAATATGAAGTATGCCCCCTTTAAAACCCCTTGAAGTGACCGAATGAACCCTAAGATTCATGGAGAGGGTTCGGCCAAGGGTGAGGGGAAGGGTAAGATGATCCTTGGTATTTAAGAAGTATGTGGAATAGAAGATATAAGGTATATCTAAAGTCTCTTCCATCTTTCCCTACCCAATGACCTTGGCCGAGAAAGGTTTCCCTTGCTCATGGTTCGGCCAAGGTTGGGGAGAGGAGGAGGGACTCGCCTTAGATGGAAATTTCATGATCTTAGGGATCACACATAGGGATATGACAATACTTAGGAAGAACATCCCACTTAATTACCAAGTAGCTTAATTGATTTGAATTGTAGAAATGCTAGATTGTAACCATACTTTGCATTTGATCCTTAAACTTGGATGTTGACAATGTTCTCATGTTTTATAATTCATACATGTTATTAAAATTTATTACTACCTTGCCATATATGCTAGATAGTTGCTCCTTGTTGTGCTAATATTCCTAAGGTAGTATAAGAATTGTTAGGTATGTGCATTATGGTTATATATGATGAATGATGTAATATTTGAGCATTTTTCTTTAAATTATGTATGCTGCCCTAAATGTTCTTGGATCGTATTCCAAGGTTGACTCATGGAAATTCTCACCTAAGACAGTGTAGAAGGCTAGTTAATATGTAAGGTGCCACTAGATGTTCATAGCACATTCATGGAAACTTAGATATGAGATGATAACATTTCTATGACTACTTGTATATTTTTGGAAACTTAGAGATTGTAGGTGCACATATACTAAAAGGGGCAGCATGAATTGTTGATCCGGTAGCCGGACATGGCTAGATACGGGCAAAGGCCCGAGGTATATATATATATGGAAACCCTAGGACATTGAATGTGTAATGTGCTTGAGATGGTCCACCGAGGAGCGAGGAGGTCGGAAATGACCAATGCTAAGCTCGGCCAGTTGGGTCTAGAGGTGCGCCAGCGGGCCCGCTAGGTGCCATACCCCAGTTGGGTGGGACTACCTATCCTTACCCCAGACAGTGTTCAGAGACTAGTGACCATCCTAGTCGACGGCTCGGGATTGTTTGCTTGCATCTTGAGATGATGTGGCCGATGACCAGTATGATACTACCTGATATGATAGGGACGGCTGTAGCCGAGATATATATTGCTATGAGTAGGCCCAAGGGCCGGATGCCAGAGGCGTGATAAGCTAAGGTGGCAGGTTATCATGTACAATGGATACTCATGGATCCGTTGAGGGTCGGTAGTTGCATTCGAAACACACCTTACCTCCTTGTATATTCATTTATTGCCTTGTAATATATACATATGCATGATCGAGGCTTAAGTGGAGGTTCAATTGAGCCACTCACTGAGTCCCAAGTGGACTCACAGTTTATTTCTATTTTTGCGGAGCATGAGCAGTAGCTTGGTTTCGACATGGTACAGCTGGAGGGCAGAGGCGGTGCCATATCTCGTAGTGGCATCCATGAATCTTAGACTAGTCTTAGTTATGTTGGTTTTATTTCTGCACTGACAGTTGTAATTGAAAATAATTGTAAAACTTGATATTTGACCATTTGGATTTGACCATTTGGATTTGACATTGATGTTTCTTCTTATTTTGAAAAACTTATATATTGTGACTTGCAAATTTTTTATAAAGTATGTTAAGTTTCTTTCAGTCGATATGTTTTGATTTCTTGATGTCAGTGTAGACAATAGGCTACAGGGCAGGATGTGGGCCCTGGCCGGTCACACTACCCTCAGTCGGGGTGTGACACATTTATAAGGATGGCTAATGGATATGAGAAATGGAGCTTGACCAACGCTAAAATTTGGGTTCATCGATCGAAGTTCGGTTCACCAAACTTCTCGATCTAACTTCAGTTAGACTTGGACTGAAGGCTTTTGAAAACTGCAGAACTAGTTGGGCCGAATGTGGGGTAGGTCGAAACTCATATTTTGCTAAATTTTATGGAAATCATTCGGTTAGGACCCTTGCTTGGTTTTTAAGGTTTTGAGTTTCCTTTAGGACTTTTTATTATTTTAAATGGGTTAGAACACTAAAATTCATCACAAATGAGGCCTTAAAAAATTATACATGAAAAATTAGAATCTAAACCTAATTTTTTTATACGCCTTGACGTGATTATCATTTTCACCAAAATTTGCTTCTTGAAATTCAAAAAGGAAGTTGGCGCACGTATCATTCTTCAACATGAAATGAACATTTGATAAACATGTTATATGATTGTTATCATCAAAATCAAAATTGAAATGCAGATTGAAAATCCTGGGCCGACACTATATTCGACATTGGTCATATATCCATATATAAGTATAATTTTATTTGTTATTAATGTATATATTATCTGAAATATATCAACATTTATGTTTTGGTTTTATTGAATCTTGATTAAAATTAAGGCCGAATGAATTTCAATGCTCGTCCCATCTAATAGTTCTACAATGGCCTTGCAATATAATATATAGTAGGTCTTTTGAGATGACTTTGCACATAAATTGGTCCCATAGTCAAGTTCAACGGACCGCATGCAATGCTGTTTCTAAGACAACTTTGCAATGAGGTGATGCATGGGTTGTCTGATGGCACCATGGGCGATTACCTTCAGGTTATCACAAGGGTCAACTGAGATCGAGATCTCTATAATTAATGGCCATCAATTATTGCAGACGAATTTTTGTAATGGCTTCCATCCATCACAATCGGATTTTTATGATTGTTTCAAGGATTTCTACAATGATTTTAGCTGTCACATAAGCCAGAATATTAATTTTATAGTAATTTGCATGGAGAATTTTAATTAACCAACCTTAAAATTTTTAGGTTATAAAATTATTACATGAACCCGACACGTACGTACCCAACCCCTATTATATATAGTAAGAGATAATTGATCAATAATAGGTGCAATAGAGGGCACCATGAAACATGATTATATATCAGGATGGAAAAAAAGACCGCTAAAATTAATGATTATATATCAGGATGTGGCTTAAATCATCCTAGTGCAAGCATGGGCAATGCCACGTAATTGCTTCCATTACGTGCGGTTTTATATTTTGTCGTCTCCTAAAATAATTTACGTCATCTTAGCTTGAATCAAGTTGATTGATTATCATTTTTTTAATCTGAAACAGTAATTCAAATAAAACCAAAAGATGTTTATATATACTTTCCAAATACAACAATTGCAGCATAAATTATAGTGCAATTTTAATTAGATTAAATCAAATAATTAGTAGCTATACATACGTAGTTGTTTTAAATTAAGAAATTGTCATTCTTATTTTCCCATGTAATTAATCCAAATTCCAAATGATCCTTATTTGGACCAAGTTTAAGAAGAAAAATAAAAATATAAAATATCACTTTGCACATAAATATGTTTTAATCCCACTGAACTAATGTACACTTATTGCAACAAGATTGAGTATTTGTTTTGTTTTTTTTCACCAAGAGTAGATATTTCATTCCAATGAAAGAAGAGATAAAATAAGTAAATTGTTCATCGCCATGCGGCAAAATTTAACAATACTACGCCATTCGCAACATGAAGTATAAGAAGTAAGTTTTTATTAGGAAACATTTCGGGAAGACGATCATAGCTGGAACACGGGTTGAAGAACTGAATCCACACATGTATTTTAAGCACGAAAATGATAGTTATTCCTCGCATTCCATAGACTCCATAAGATGCAAGAAATGAGTTCCAGAGCATGGGTAAAGTTGCGAAGTAATGAGTATTTGCTTTGTATTTTCATATTTTTTCATTAGAGTCATCAATAGTTCTTATCACCGTACTGTCATGGACAATATGTTTTGAGCGGAAAACGTCTGTGGGGCTCCCTTGCTTCCCGTGCAAGGCATGAGCCTTAGGCAAAGACCGCTTTGCCAATGTCGAAAGTCGCGGTCTCCCATTTCGTTCGACTTGAAGCCTCTGTGTGTTTGGAGGCAAAAATGTTTGGGTCAAATGGTCGATTGTATGCAAAATGCTTGCAAATGCTTGAACGAAAGCTATAGCGAATGACTAGAGTGTACCCAGGCTATCCCCGGGCAATATAGTTTTGGAGTTTAATCCCCAAGTGCCACCCACAGGGTTCCCAAACGCACGAAAAGAATGACACTACTAGACAAATGGGCATCAGCAACGGCTGATGCCGTTGCTGAGCTGTTTCTGAAGAGCATCAGCAACGGCCGAGCCGTTGCAATAGAGCCGTGACAGAAACTCGCGTTGCTGATAACTTAGCAACGGATCAGCAACGGCCGCTCGGGCCATTGCTAAAAATATTATCAGCAACGGTTTTTCCACGGACTCGGAGCCGTTGCTGATAACATTAATAGCAACGGCCGCTGAGTCCGTAGCAACGCCGTTAGTAAAAGCCTGTCGCTAAGCCGTTGCTGTAGGTCATCAACAACGGCTTTCGATACACTTTTAGCAACGGCTTTCCCACGGATGGCCGTGGGAAAGCCGTTGCTGATGATGTGAACCTAGTAACGAAAAAATTCAAAATTTAAAATTTCCATTGATACATTGATACATTATCTGATACATAACTCACACACCCATACACTCATACAAACATTCATTCACACATCACAAACACACCAAGATATACATCAAAACAATTATATTTATATTGATAATTATCCACGATAGTATAAAAACAATTCAAATGCAAAATTGAAGTATCAATATCCAAACAAAATAAGTTAAACAATTTCAATATCTCAGTAACAAAGTCAATATAAACAAAATCTCACGATGACGATGGAGGATGGCCTGGATCATATGGCGGGGTCTGGAGTGCTTGAGTGTACACCGGCGTGGACTGACTCGCGGACGATGGATTAAATGATGCCGAAGAGATGCCTGCTTCGGGATGACCTGACATGTTGCGTAGCATAGCTTGTATATCCGCCATCATCTGACTCTGGAGCTCCATTATCTCAGTCTGACGCGCGACCGTGTCCTCTAGAGTCCTTATTCTGCTACTATGATCATAACTGGATCTAGAGGTGGACGACCGCTCACCAGCGACCGGAGGGGTCGGTGCCCCAAGTGGCCCTAGTACGGCTCGCGCATGACCACTATCTGCGAAGCCATATACACGGCCATGGTCACAGCCACCTGCGGCCTCGACCCACGATGCTGCGTCAAAGTCCTCGGGGGTACCCCCGCGCTGCACCACCGTCTGGCTGTAGGTCTCCTACTCGAGTTTGATTTTTTGTTTAATATTTATCATAAAACTTAAATTATAAATATATAATGAATAATTTAAATAAATATATAATTACCATAATGTATGCAGTGCGGTTGTCGATGTACTCCCCCGTCCCATGTGCTCGACGGTGAGTCCGCTCAAACACCGCCATCGGGGAGGGTCGCTGGACAGTCCCGTCATCCGACACCGTCGTCTACATTTACAAAACAAATACATTAATTAGTACACATAGTAACAAATAAAATATATAATTAAAAGATATACTTACCATACGGTTCGCGTGCACTGCAAATGCAACAGAGCCGCCGGTGTGACGCGCTGCTCCCCCCGACATGCGATTTCTAGCAGCATTCCGAGAAACCTCCTGCCATCGATCTGTCGACCATATTCCCACGAGCTGGTCCCATATATCCGGAGTAATCCAACCGGGGCCGTATCCCCGAGTCTCCGTGATGTTAGTGGTCCCAGCTCGGGCCATCGCTTGGGACCGAGCCTGCCCCAGCTGCCCGTTGTACCTTGCCCCGGAAATAGCCTCCCAGGCAGCGTAAATGAAGGGCCTTTGGTCCTCGGCCCATGTATAGCGAGCCTGCAAAATAATAATATCAGTACCAATATTAATCATCATGCATGTAAAAATAATAATAATATGTGCCTCAAACTCGCGCCATAACATGTCGACGTGCTCGCTAGGCACGTGAGACCACGTAGGCCATGCCCCGTGCATGTATCGTCGAATAGTAGAAGAAATGCTCCTCGACACTTCTTCTTGCTCGAACCTGCACAACAAAAATAAATTTTAATATTATATTATGATATAATGAATTTGTAATGATTCATAATTCATGATATATTACCGCTCCCTAATCACGCTAATCAATCTACGTGACTCTGTGGCTGGTGGAGGCTGCCACCTGTTTGGCCCGCGTGGCCGCCTGCGTCTGGATGTACTAGCCTCGGCAGTATCATCCGCATGAGGATCAGCAACAGGAGGATCAGCAGCATGAGTAAGTGCTGGAGTCTCATCGATCGGAGATTCCGAAGCTCTCCTGCGTCGATAACCACGACCAGACATATCTGTGGAACAGACATATAATTAGATTATAGTATAAATAGTAGAGATATATTTAATAAAATATATACTTTACAATTATTCGTCATCATCTGAATAATAGTCTTCGAATTCTTCCTCTTCTTCCTCTTCTTCCTCTTCTTCATCTTCTTCATCTCCAGCTTCCTCAATTTCATGATCGTCATCATCAGCATATTCAACTTCTAATTGAATTGACGTTGTGTCTGCTTCCTCGAGTATTGGAATAATACGATCTACAGTAGGAGGATCATCTTCTTGATAGAAACCATGTGTCATATTAGGTATCAGCTCATTTTCTCCTACTATTGGATCAATTTTTCCTCTACCTTTTATCCTACAGACTACACGCCAATCTGCTCTATCTTTATTTCGAGCCGGATACTTCGCGTAATATACTTGTTCGGCTTGTGATGCCAATATAAAAGGCTCATTTGCTGCCAATTTCGATTTGTAATTAACCTCAACAAGTTTGTATTTTGGATGAACTTTCATGCCCCTTTCTATTGTATCGAACCAATGACATCTAAATAGGATCACTGATTTTAAGCCGAAGTAGTGCAACTCTATCACTTGTTCCACCAGTCCATAAAAATCCATATCACATTCAAATCCATATCACTTATTCCACCAGGATTGCTCGACGTCCCGACTTCGCGTGACTCCCCGTGACAAGTCCATAGAAAATATCTTGGTGCAAATCCTTTGGTATATAGATGCAGAGTGATAGTCTCCCGATCCAAAAATCGTCCATTCGAACAAATGCGGCACGGACATCGGATTTGATCACCCATGCTAACGAAATTCCGATTCGAATAGGCGAAATTTAGGAAGTACGTTACGCCTAATCGAAACTCATTCGTTAAAGCTCCACGATCAAGACGTCGGTACATCCAACTTCGATCAGTCGACAAGATTCTGTCAATCAATGACAATTTCTTTGGTTAATGTCTTTAGGTGAGATTGTCCTATTCCATTTGGGATTTATGTTATTTATATTGCACTAAGTACTTATTTTAACTGTTAACTTCATTCTAAATTTCGGCAGCATCTCCCTACAGTTCTCCGAATACGCATATCATCTGGGCGCGTATCGGAGAACAAGAGAGATGTTGCCAAAATTTAGAATGATTAGTTAACAGTTAAAATAAAAACGTAAGTGCAGTACAAATAACTATATTCCCAAATTGTTCAATCAGGGACAATTCAAGAATTGTACGTCGTATAAAAGATCATCTACTTCTTTTACACGAACATACAATCCCCGAACGGATCTAAGGTTTTGCTAAATCATATCCGACTCGTCGATGCGTACGTGAAACATATGAACTTGTCGGATGCATGATTGTTTTCTAAATGTTTCGAGACAGTTCGAGTCCATATTGGACGATTTTGACGCGCGTCCGAAGTGGACGATTCCGGCGCACGTCCGAAGTGGACGATTCCGGCGCGCGTCCGAAGTGGACAATTCTGAAATTAATCTAAACCCTAATAATTAATCTAACAAATTAAACAATTAATCTAAATAATTAATTAACAATTAAAAAACAATAAAAAAATTATATATAAATCTATAAATTCTGGCGCTAGAGTCAGGTGGACTCCGGCGGCGGCCATCGGCCGACCGCCGCCGGCCGAAACCCTTAAAAAAGGGTTTCGGTCGGATTTCCCGCCGGCCGCAATGGGAAGAGACGGCCGGCCGGCGAGGCATACCTGAAAATGTCGGCAGCAGCGGGAGGAGGAAGAGGCGTCGTCGGCGTCGTCGGCGTCGGCAACGGCGGCGACAGGCGGGAGCAGGAGACGGCGGCGGCAGCAGCGGGAGGAAGAAGGGTCGGGCGCGACTGCGTGCCCTATATAAACTTATCAGCAACGGCTCACTCGCCCGTTAGAAAGCCGTTGCTAATAAGTTATCATCAGCAACGGCTCACTTGTCCGTTAGAAAGCCGTTGCTGATAATTAAAATATCAGCAACGGCTCGTCTTTCCGTCAGAAAGTCGTTGCGGATAATTAAAATAATCCGCAATGGCTCGCGTGTCTGTTAGAACGCCGTTGCAGATACAAATATCTGCAACGGCTCGGGCGGCCGTAAGAATGCCGTTGCAAATAGCAACGGCTTGAGCGGCCGTTGCTGATAGCCATTGCTGAAGACTCAATTTCTAGTAGTGTGACAAAATTTTCTATAGCCCAACACCCCTATCGGCCATGCCATGACTAGAAAACCTAGTCGTGAGTGAGAGCGGTGGGCGGTGCGCGAGCGTTTTTATAATGCATAATTAATTACATGATCCGCACACCCCACCGGCCATGCCACAGCTAGCAAACGAGAGTCGATTCCTAGCCGTAGGCAAGAGCGGTGGACGGTGCGCGGACGTTTTACATGGATGCATATGATGCGATATTTACAATGTATGTTAGGGACTGTCATGACACGTACAGGACTTGACAAACCTGAGGGTCCCTAACAGTACGTAGGAAACTAAAATCTTCACATATATCTCAAATAATCTTAATTAACAACAATATGCAAGCTATTAATCTATATGGTTATATCTACTCGATATAAAAGAAAGTATTTCTGATTCAAATAAGCACTATACTTTATTATCTCAATTAATTAACATGCACAAAAGATAATTAATTTTAATATATATACACACACTTAAAAGCAAGATTCAAAGAAGCCAAGTGGCACATTCCCATGGAAAGTTCGCTGACGTGACAACTTCTCAATTTTTTCCATTTTTTTGAATTTTTTTAGTCTTGAAATTTGTTATGCTGCCAAAATTTATTAGGTGACTTTTGATTTTTTTTAATTATTTCGCACGTCCTTAATTGGCTGTGATGTTTATTGCCACAAGTGTATGTCCATAATAGTAGTAAATTATTAATACATATTCATTGTTAATTTTTTCTCTCTCTCCTCTTTCCTCTTTCTCAATTAATTCACACACCTTTATCTCTATTTTTATTTCACACGTCTTTAATTGACGGTGCAATTTATTGTCGTACGTGTCTGTCCAAATTCCATAATAGTAATTAATTCCAATTAATTATTAATCTATGGGCCCGTTTGGTTTGTAAACTATCCGTCACAGGACACCAAACAAGGACAAGGACAGAACACCAGGTGTCCTGGGATAGTAGTTATACCGTGTTTGGTTCGCTAAGAACAGGACACGATATCCAGTCCCGTCTTGCGTTTGGTTCGTTAAAATAGAGTCCTGTACAAGACAATATGACCAAAATACCCTTATAAATTTTTAATGCTCAAATTTAATTTTAAACATAAAAGTCTTCCTACTTAGTCTTAAATTTTAAAAAATGGTAACTATACTTGAGCTCAATTCTTCTTTTATGTTGAATGCATCTATTTACATAAAGTTAGCTAATCACTGTGCCAATAACTATGCATGCCATTTTTCAAGATGCTATGCTGGTCTAATGAATCCACTAAATCGTTGCCGGGTAAAACAGTTAAAGATGAGAGCACATCATCTGTAGAGTAAGGAAAAGCATAACTAAGTCTAATACAAATGCACTAGAATGGAAACAAAAAAAGAAAAAGACAAGGAAATACTTCCAATATCACTAGCACAGATGGCAGAATAAGAAGCAATACTTCCAATATCATCAACATTAACAAGCATGGAAGTTGTTCTGACATCACTCAAACAAGAAGCTCCTATAGCAACTGCAGGAGAAGGTTCCTCGGGATGGCAATCACGGACATTTTTTTCCTTATATTGTTCATCTCTATCTTCTGAATAATTCACATCACCTGTTATGCTGTTCAAACAAGTAGTAGTTTCATATGCAAACCAAACGGTAAATAGATATCAAATAGTAATATGCAAATCAAACAGTGATATACTTTAGCAGGTACCAAACTGAAACAATAATAAAATTAGTTTCATGTTTGCAAATTGAAACTTTAACAATATTCAATCAAAACTACAGTAAACACAATTCAAAAATAAAATTTGGAACACCTCCAACTACAAAATGATAAAATATTTATCTACCACAATTCCAAAATAAAGTTCAGACACCCCATAACAAAATAACAAAGTGTTCAACTACATCCCCATAATTGACTTCACAAAAGTCAACCTTCTACTTTCATCCATCCTCATGAAAATTGTCGCGTAGTGAGTATTTTCTGCAAATTTTTTCAGTACATTCATTTCCTCCATCTCTGTTATTCCCAATTTATGCACTTCATCAACCAATGTTGACATCTCCATATGCTCTCTCATTTTTGTCATCTCAATAGCCACTGTGTGCATATCACGAGCAGCCGAACTCATTTGAGTTTCCCACACCTCAATGAATTTATCTGCCACTTCATTCATGCGGCCTCGCTTTTTTTTTGGCTCACTTCCTTCAGATTGACTACCAATGTTCGAGATTGGAGATTCTTGCCTTCTTGACATTGGAGATTCAGGTTGTTGTGAGGATTGTGTTTCCATCATATTTTCCCATTCATGTTGTAAGGATTGTGTTTCTATCACATCAGCTGGTGTCTCTGCACCGTGGCCAGTGGCATGATCTTTTCCAAAGATGACATGTAGTCTTTCAAACTCTTTAAATTCTTTATTCGCATGGTTTGAGGATTTTGGATGCTTCTGTTACACAAGGAAAAAATACAAGTATTATCAATGATGCAATAATATTAAATAATACATGCTTCTGTTGACAATAAAAAATCAATATTAAATAATTACCTTCAAATATTCCTCCAACACTTGTGGATTGTCAACCACCACACACTTACGCACATCGTCCCATCCAAATCCGCTTGTGTTCATCATATCAAGTGCTTCAGATAGTTTAAGTGACCATCTTTTCATTTTGTTAACTATCTGTTGCACTGTTAAGTTAATGCCAGGAACTCGTATCAACATTCTTTTCAAAGCTTCCTCATGAGTTCCTGCTTTAAAAGTGCCATTCTCCCCCCTATGTCCCTCCACAACCAATTCTTCTAAAATAGTCAACAAAGTGTCATCTTCCTCTTGTGTCCATGAGCGTCTACCTCTTTTTTGAACTTCCAAGACTAAAAATAAGACATAACCAAACCATTAAAAAGTACATTGATTTTATTAAGATTGATTTGCATGAACAGCTGGACTATGACTTCCGATCAGAATAGTAGATGATTTAGAAAAGGTAAACAGCATAGAACACTTTCAGGGAATCCTTAAGTATACATCAACTGTGATTAGATGAATAAGTAACAAATTCAGGATAAAGATAACTCAATCATTTTCAGGATAAAGATAGATATGATCACATAAAAGTACATTGATTTCATTAAAATCCAAACCATTAAAAAGTACATAACCATAACTGATTCAACATAAAAGTACATTGAATTACATAACCAAACCATAATAAAAGTACACAAGTACATAATAAACTCCAACGGTACATAATAACCATTAAAATTTATTCAATTTCTTGCTCTCCATTCATCCCACATTTGTTGTGCTAAGTTGTCTCTCGATTGAGTCCATTCATTACTAGGCTCAACGGTGCTGATTATGTTGATAGGTTCTTCTCCTATTGGTAGTTCATCATCTGTGATGGTAGCAAACTCCAACGGATCAATTTCCATGTTCATCCGAATAAAGTTATGAAGTAAACCACAAGCAAGAATAATACGGCATTGGGTTTTTATCGGATAAAAGGATGGTGATCGAAGAATAGCCCATCTTTTCTTTAAAAGACCAAAACATCTCTCGATTATATTTCTTGCTCGTGCATGTCTGTAGTTAAACAGTTCCTCACGATTTTGGGCTGTTCTTCAACTATTGCCCCACTCTTGAATATGATATCGTCTACCGCGATATGGTGCAAGGAATCCATCCCCATTTGTGTATCCACCATCCACAAGATAGTAGTTACCTATCGACAAAATTATTATACGAATTTTAGTAAAACATTATGGTAAGTCAATTATTATAATAAAGTTTATGTATGACATACCAACTGGGACGTTCAATCCATTGGGTCTCGTAACTGCATCACGCAGCACTCTAGAATCAGAAGCTGACCCCTCCCAGCCTGATAACACATATATGAAATTCATTTCTGGTGTACATACTCCTAACACATTTGTTGCAAGACCTCCTTTCCTTGTCCTGTATCTAGGTCTGTCTGTAGTAGGTGGTGTAACAGCTATATATGTACCATCTAATGCTCCTAAACACCCCTACACAAAATTTAAACCGAATATTAATTGACGTTCTAAATACAATAACAACTATGATATCAATAGTATATAGCTTACCTTGAACCACTTCCATCTCTCATCGGTGCAATCTTGTGGCACAGGTTCTGGCTTTACTAATAAGACATCATGCAATCTAACAACAGCATGTAACACATGATGGCAATATCTACTAATGGTTTCTCCCGATCTTTTGAACCTAACTCGGATTGTTCTATTTTTTGTGTGATGGACTAGAATGTTTACAAAAATAGCAACTTGCTCCTCCACGGTCACCCTCCCATCACCCGTTAACCCACCCCGAACAATCAATAGCTCACAAAGTCTTGCAAAAGCATTTCTAGACATTCTCAACTCCCAAATACAATTATTATCGCTTTCCCTAATAATGGAATCCAAAACATCCATGCGAGTCATATTTCTAACAAGAGTTCTATCATCTACCCCTCTCCTCTCATACTCATCACGCATTATAAATTTTATAAAAAAATATCCAACCGCAGACATAGCAAGCAAATGGATATACATTCTTCGTGTAGCAGCGTATAACATGAATGACAACTCATCCATTATTCACTAAAAACAATAAACAAAAAATCAGAAAAAAAGAAATTGTTAGCTAAGGATATTTGACCTATATCAGAAAAAAGAAATTGACAAAGCAAAAGGATAGGGCAAGGAATAGGAAAACAGTTAACTTCTATAGAACTCAATGTGAGAAAGGCATACAGTGAGAAAGGGGACCTAAGAAGACTGTCCAAGAATTATTGAATAAGGATAGTTGGTATGAGAATTCTATTGCCAATTATTGATGATTTGTTGGTCAGTTGGTGAGAGAATCACGTTTTTAGAACTTTGGTATTGTACAATTGTGTAGTATGCTCAGTGACCAATTCAGAATTCTTTTGATTTTGTTTCTTTGTCCAACATTTTGGAATGTGCAACTTTCTTAAATTGTTCATGGTAGGACAGAATGCATCGTTTAGTTCTCAACTAGGTTAAGGTCTGTCCCATATACTTTCATGATAATTAACAAATTCACGATAAAGATATATGTAAGCTACCTTCATGATAAGTAACAAATTCAGGATAAGGTAGATGAAAATGGAAGGAGAGGACTTGGTCATCCAATCTTTAAAAAAACAGATCATGATTGTAACACACTGATACTTTGATACTGTTTCCCTATCTATTGACTAGAAGATTCTCAAGTAGCAATGTTTATTAGACATATTAAAACATGCATCTTTTCAAAATTCTATCTGGAGAGATGTCTAGAATCTTCAAACATCTCTTCCTAGTTTGAATTGTTTAGATCGTACTGCATCCAAAATAGACTTTGAACTGAAGAGCATAACTAACTATGCTTTGAAGTTTAACGAAAATAAGAATTGAATATATGCAATAATATTCATCCAAAATATAAGAAAGTAAAGGATTCCAAGTTGGACTCAAAGAAGACTAATCTAACAACATTAGGAAACACAGATATCTTAACAAAAGCAAAAAAGGAAGATAAGTATGAGTTGGGCCATGCTGCCAGCATTCCCACTCCATATGCTAGCTGACATAAGATTACTAAGAACATCTTAAAATCTTGTTTTTATACCATCTTTGGTTCCAGAATATACATATTCAACTAGATACATATAGGTAACATTTGTACAGAAAAACTTATATGTTAATTGTATATGGGTTTGAGTGAATTAGGGCTCTAGTTGAGCAAGCTCATTACAGGTTATTACAGGTCAGTATGACAGATTTTGGCTGCTTGACTTACAATTGCATGCACAAACTGCTAAATGCATATTGAAGCAAGTATTTTACACTTCAAGATAATACATTTCCTATCTCAGCTCCTTAATAATGGTTTCATGTCAAGCATTTTAATTGAGTTACTTCATTGTGAAGCTTGTGTTTGATTCGGTGTAAAAGATTTCAGCATTCAGATATGAATGGAGAGAAACCTATTTCTTTTCCTCGGTATTCACATTGAACCTGTCAAATGAGGATGATATGGGTGTTTATTTAGTTCTTGTTTCGTTAAATATTTGAATAATCTAGTGATCCTTGAATAAACTTGATAACCTAGCAATTAGATCATCTCCTGAGTGAGAGGCGAGAGAGGCATACAGTGAGGCCACAAAATCAACACACAGAGATGCGAGAGAGGCATACCTGAGGAAAGAGAGAGGCGATAGGCGAGTGCAAAGGGCGTCGGGCGTCGGACGAGAGAGCAGCGTCGGGTGTCGAGCGAGAGGTGAGAGCAAAGGGCGTCGGGTGTCGAGCGAGAGGTGAGAGCAGCGTCGGGCGAGAGAGTCGCGAGAGCAGATGCGTCGGGCGAGAGAGTCGCGAGATATGTCGGCTAGGGTTGGAGAGAGACCCCGTGACAAGTGAGGGCAACGAGGTCTTTTTCCCTCGTTGTCCTCCGCCCAGATTTGGTGTACCGAGAATTTTCTCGGTACACCAATTTGGCTCAAAATCCTGTCCCGAACAGGAATTAAAATCCAGTCCCTCCCACTTTTTGCAAAACAAACGGGGGACAAGAGCCAAAATCCAGTCCAGTCCCCCGTTTTTTAACGAAACAAACGGGCCCTATATTCATTATTATTATTTTCTCTATGCTCTTTCCTCTTTCTCAATTAATTCACACACATTTCTCTCTACTTTTATTTCACACGTCATTAATTGGCTGTGCAATTTATTGTTGTACGTGTCTGTCTAAATTCCATAATAATAATTAATTTTAATTAATTATTAATTAATATTCATTATTAATTTTTTCTCTCTCTCATCTTTCCTATTTTTTTAAAATCATTCTGCACATCCTTAATTGGCTGTGCAATTTATTGTCGTACGTGTCTATCCAAATTTCATAATAGTAATTAATTCAAATTAATTATTAATCCATATTCACTATTAATTTTTCTCTCTCTCATCTTTCCTTTTTAGGTCTCTTTTTCTTCTCTCAATTTCTCAATTTAGGTCTCTCATTTCTCTCATGCAATTAATTTTCTTTTTCTTCCCCTCTCTCTCTCTCATTAATTCCACATTTATGTCTCTCTTCTCTCTCTCAATTTATATTAAATGCTCTAGCTGGTATGATATATACTCTGCCCCTTGGACGATGTCGTCTTCACCATCGTCAGCCGCACCTTCGATGTTCACAGCGTTGATGGCTTCCTCACTTAACCCTCTCTAATTTTTATTTCGACGATTTCTCTCCGCAAAAAAATCTAATGCAATGGCCAATTTCGAGGACCACGAATCGATGTCATCATCATTCCTCATCTATTGGCATTTTCTTCTTCCGATGTTACTCACGCTCAATTATATCACAAAGTTCTTTTTTTTTATTCTATAGAACCATTAGAGAAAGAAGAAGACAAAATAAAGGAAGAAATCCTCGAAGAAGAACTGAAGAGAGTTCTTTTCCTTTAGGAAGAAGAAAGAGTACTATTAGTGAATAAGAGAGTTCTTTTCCTACTTCAGTAGTAATTTAAGTTAGATGTTTTATCTTCGATTTCTTTGCATGACCTTGGTATATTAATTCCACGACGTATATGTACTATCGTATCTTTGATTTGATTAACATGTGATTTATTTATATAACTGTTACTATTACGTTCATTGTTGGAATATACTATTAGATCATGAGAATTTGAGTACTCATGTTCTTTTAAGTTGCTCAAGTCTTGCAAATTAATCTTCCCTCTGTGATCGTGAAGGAGAAAAAGGAAGAGGCAGCAAAAGAGAAGAAAGAATTACAGGAGGAAGAAAAGAAGGACGAAGAAGTGTCGCAGGAGAATGTTCTTAAAGTGGACATGCATTGCGAAGCCTGCGCAAGAAAAGTTCTAATATTGTTAAGGAGATTAGTGCCTTCTCTTTTCACTACTAATGCAATGATTAATTAAACCTTCCTTCTAAAGCTATTTATATAGTACTGTAGAAATCAAATTGGAGAACATGAACTAAAGGGTTGAAGTTATGACTGACAGCAAGTCAAGAATAGTAGTTATAAAGGGAAAGGGAGCATATTAGTGAGCGAATTCACAAGAAAACTAGTAAGAAAGTTGAGCTAATCTCTCCCCTTCCACAACCGCCTCAGGAGGAGAATCAAACGAAGAGGTACTATATATATATACCAACTATATTCCTAATCTGCTAAATATATTCTTACCATGGGAACCAAAGCCAACTATAGTAGTTCTCAAAGTTGGAATATGCAATGTGAAAAATGTGCTCACGTGTTGAAAAGGAGAATAAAGATGGATGGTGAACAAATTTTTATTAATAATTTAAATGGAATATTCTCACATTATGTTTTTTTATTAATAATTACTTTAGATTTTTTTTCTAGGGGTGATGTCAGTGGTGACAAATATAGCCAATAGTCAAGTGATCGTAACAGGCTTTGTAGATGCAAAAAAATTAGTGAAGAATGTGCATTGGAAGACAAGGAAGCAAACATTAATTGTGCCAGAGGAGAAAGAAGGAAGAGGATAAGGAGGAAGAACTAGAGATGAACGAAGAAAATGTGAGGAGGAAAAGAAGCCTGAGGCTAATGAAGAATACCTCAAGAATGAAATGAGCAAGTATGAATACTAGCTTTCAAGATATTATGTGGAGTATGTCTACAAACTACAAGCTTTTAGTAATGAGAATCGGATCTTTTATGTAAATCATAAAAAAATTAATACAAATGTAAAATATAGTTATGTATGCATACATGATGCATGCACGGGACATCCCATGTAGTTTGTGTAATATTTAGGTTTGACCACATATGCTATGTATGATATAAAAATATGATGCACAACGTATAAGCTAAAAGGGCTATTTTTTGTGACTAATAAATTGGTTACCCATTGCACTTCATGCTCTTAACCAATGTGATCTATATGTTTTGTAGTTTTGCTATTTCAAACAAATATCATATTTTGATAATATAATATTAAAAGCAAAAATATATGAAAACATATGTTATTAGAATTTGATTAGTTAAATAAGTTTAAGAAATTTAATTTTTGCTTCGTAACTTTACATTGAGAAGCTTAAATTTGAGTTAAATGTGTGAGAAATATATAATAAGGATAAAAAATTTAAATATATTATTTTATATAATTAAAAACTAACATGTTTAGTTGAGAATGCGGAAATAAAAAATAATTCAACTACCAATATTAGAATTATTACATTCAAATATAATAGTTAATTTTGGTAAGTTTAATTTATGTATTTATTTAACATTTTATGTTTAACGATTTTGTTTGGTTAAGTTTTGATTTCAAATTTAAAGTAAAAAATATAAATTGTATTTAAAATATATATATTTTTTGATTTTATAATTATATAAATTAAGTTAATATTTATTATTGTACTCTACGTTTATATTTTTTCACATATATGATATTTGTTATTATTTTTTAATTATCTAGGTATAAATATTTTTATTTAAAATATAGTTTAACTTAATTATTTAGTCATGATTTTTAAACTTATTTAAATTTAAGTTATACGTACGTATAATTATGCAACGTGTGAATTTTCGATTAGTTACTGACACGTACTAATTTGGTTCACGCATCGTTCCACAACCCAATTTTTTATAATGGTTTTGTCTCTAAAATTAAACATAAACCACTTTTTTAATAAATATATATATATATATATACTTAGGCAGGCAAGCTATAGTACTGTTCAGTACTGTTCACAATGCTAATTAGTAACTCAAGACTCTAATTAACTCTCTTGTACACATTAGCAAGTGAGAAGGCATTGCTAAACAAAAGTAATTAATATTCATAAGCAAAATTAACAAATAATTAACTTAATTATAAGTATTATTTGTAGACTCTACGTAGGATCACTGGAATATACTTATCCATCTCAAAATTCTTATTGGTTATCCTATATATGAAGTCATAGAAATCCTTGTGAATGGATCTCATATTTCCTTATTTTTAAGTGAAATTTTATGAAGAAAAACATAGGTGTAGGTGCGGGTACAAGGTTTTAGGCTTTTAGCCTCCCTTTTAAGTGTGAAAATTTAATAAGCACATCTTAATGCAAAATAAAAACATATATACAATCACTAAAGCTTTAATTATCAATGCCGGAAAAGATTCATTATTCCATGCATTATGTCATAAGCACTAAGATTAATTATAACCATTGAAAATAGAGAAGAATATAATTAATTACTAAGGTTTATATATGCAGAGGTAATTAAAGAAAGGTTAAATTCATAAATGCCAATTAGTAATTCCTCCACAAACTTAATTAACATTAATTGTTCTACTTCTATATTTTTTTTTTCAAAACAAGTAACAAAAACTGTACAAGAAAAAGTAATTAAACATGCATGTATATATATTTGTAATATATGAACTTTATATATATATATATGTATGAATTAATTAATAAACTTGTCTCATGGATGATGTCCAAGCCTCAACTCCAGATCCACTTCGCCTTCGTCCACCTCCTTCCTCCTCCACCCTTCTCTGCCTTCCACAACTCCGCCATCGACATGATCATGGCCACTGCTCAATCCCAGACGTAGCTGCAAGCCGCCGCCATCGTCATCCGTCGTCCTCCTCCGTTCCGAAGCACCGGAACCCGACGCCGGGAACAACACGGGACCGTAAGAAGCGCTGCTCCGCGCCGGCGGCTCGTAGACCTGAGGGTAAAACGCGCCGCAGTACTCCTCCAGCTCGACGGCAAAGTGCGACCCGGCGGGTAGCGCCGGCGGCCGGGGGCGCGCCCGTGCGCGATCCTTGCGGTGGATGTTCATGTGGCCGCCCAAGGCCTGCGCATTGGAGAAGCCCCGCTTGCAGAAGGTGCACTCGTAGTAGGGCCGGCGGCTTGCGGCGTCTTCGAGGTCGAGCGGCGGCGGGTCCGCGGAGCTGGCCTCGTCGCTGGAGGCCTTGGAGTCCTTGCCGTGGCCGTCCTCCATGGATGGGCGGAGCCGAGTTCAGCAGGAGGGGAAGGAGAGAGGAAGTGGATGAGGGGGGGTTTTGTAGGGAAGAGGAAGCGAGAAGGGGACAAGAGAAGGGCATTGCTTTTGTCAAGGGAGGAAGAGTGGTGCAGGAGGACACGGTTTGATGGCCATTTTGGGTTATAATATTTGGCCGGCTGTGGTTTATAGGTTATAGAGAGGGAGCATGCATGCCCCACTGCATGCCTCATTCCAGCTGATGATTTATTAAGGATTACATTTAGATTAAAATAAGTACATGGACCAATTAAACTTATAATAAAGTTCGAAAGTACAGGGACTAATCAGAAACTAATCTAATTAAGTTGTTGTATAACCTTGTAATTTTTAGCTCTCACGACTATTTATATGTATAGTCTTATAAAGACTATATGTATAAATTAGGATCTTCATACCATCCTTGTGATGAGGAACTTGCTATGTTAAGAGGTCTTCGTGGACTCGAGAATTAGTGCCCTCCTTCAGAGTTCACATTGGTTTGTCAGTTTGACATTTAGTGATTAATTAATGATGAACTGTTGAAGCTTGCTATATATATATATATATGAGGTCTACATGGACCTCGCAATCACCTATTCACACTGGTTTCTCTTGACCTAAACTTTCATATAATGCAGGCATGTCAATATAGTGGAAAACTAAAGAACTTAAATACATTTCTAAATTAATAATTATAATTTCTTTGATTATATTATGTAGTTGCCACTTCAACATCCACATAACTGTGAGTTTCAATTGGTCAAGTTGTCTTTTTCTTTTCAAGGTAATTCATATATAGCTAGGTCAAATTGTTACTGCAACAAAAATATCATGTAGGTTGAACTAGGAGCACCACATTTGCATGCATTCCGGCCATGCTTGCTCTACTAACTGAAGTCAAAAAACAAGATTAATCTCAGTGAGTGCAGGAATACCAGGTTGAGAATATATTTTGCTAGAAATATGACAAGGCCAATACTAAATTTGAAGAACTTCACTTTCATTACCTTTCTGGAAAGTAAGAATAGAAAGGTTGGTTACTAATTAAACAATTAAACGTTGGATATTAGGTTGAGTGGTGCCAGCTTTTGAAGGTTAAATGTTTTGTAGATTGGAAGATGCTGATTCTGAAAAGATATGTGATCATTTGTAAAAGTTTCATGCTCACCCTCTTGGCCTAGTCAAGAGTAGGATAATTCCAATTATGTAAGTCATACTTTTCCCACCTTTTGCAACTTTCAGGTGTAACATTTAGTTAGAGGAATGTGACTTTTAGATTAGTGTTTTTGAGCAAATAAATTGCATCCATCTGTTGACTAATTGTTTGTTTAGTAAGCCTTTTGAGATGATTGTGACCAATTATATATGTATAAAATTTGGTGCCCAATTAGGGGTCCAAGTCATTTGTAGACTTGTCTTTGTCCACATTAGGTGGATATGAGGTAGAATTTTAATTAAGTATATAGATAATACAATGACTTGATTGAGAACATTGTTGAGATTGGAAATGGGAAGAATAATAATGTTATACACTAAATAATAAGGTTCTCCAACAAAATACTTATGTTGTGATCTATTTATATTAGTTCATCAAATGTAAATATGATTAGAAATACCAATTTATTGGTAATATGACTACAATGCTTCAAAACTAGAGCCCTTTTTAAGTTGTATATATTAATAAATACCAAATATCATGGAATTGACTCTAATTTGAAATATATCCATGATTGTTTTAACTTAAATTGATAGTGCATATATATATAAATATTGGGCGGCACTTAAAAGCTATTGGGTCATCTGAATTGGACACAAGTAGAAGGAGCTCAGTCAGCTTCCCAACAACTCTATAAAGTTTAATTACCACATCACTTTGCTCTTTTGGTCAGTCTCTCATGTTGTTTCCTTAATTAATTAATCAATCAAATTATCAATTAATGAAGCTTATTTAATTATTGTTCTCGAATAATTAGTCAATTAGTGCAACTGAGTTAATTATTTTAATCACTAGCTGACAAACTAATTAATTAATAAAGTTGCTTCCATTATTAAAATGGACTAAATACTTAATAGCTAAGGAAGGTTAATAATTAGTGCCATTGGGGAACAACCAAGGATATATTGGCTTGCTAATTGGCGAGTACAAGGAAACACAAGATCCAAGAGTAAATCTAGATGATGAATATATTAAATACTAAATTAGTCTATCACTAAACTATGAAAGTAGATCTGTCTCTTGAGCTCCATGGTGTCTCCCGAGCACAGCGTGTACGTCACTTGGCAATCGGCTTCCCTCTCCGATTTCTTTCGGCCATCTCCCCACGGTGGGCTTCTCTTCTTCTTTCTACCAATCGTCTCCATATATGGTAAAACAGAACCCTCCTTGTCCTCCTTCGGCCAACATCGAACAATGCTCCTCCCATGGCTGAAGACAACTTCACGCTCAATCTGGATGACAACATTTCAACCCCACAATTAGATGCATCATCCTACTACCTCATTGGAAGACTTTGGACTGATAAAACTCAGTCTCTTGCAACCGTGCAGTCGGTTCTCTCTTCGATATGGAATCAACCACTACGCTTCCGATGTGAAGAAATTGCCCCATAGACATTTAAATACTACTTCGGAAACCAAAACCAGATGAAGAAAACATTGTGAAACCAGCCTTGGCTTTATAAAAATTAGATGCTGGTTATCAGACGCTGGGAAAAAGGTAAAGAACTTGCTGAATATGACTTCCATGTGGCACCATTTTAGATCCAACTCTAGAGCATCCCAGATCAACTCCGACATCCCCAAACTAGTAGGCAAATCTGTAATGTTCTTGGGCAAGCTTTATATTCTGTACGAGACGCGCAAGGTTTTATCATCAAGGAAAAGTATCCCTAAACATCCTTAATCTGCTACGAAGAGGTATGCATCTAAATTCCTCGGAATTTGGAAAATATTAGGTTGATTTCCAATATGAAAAACTCCCTACTTTCTGCTACTACTGTGGAACCATCGGCCATACTGATAAAACATGTGATATCCTAATCGAAGTGGTAGGAGATGAACAGTCTCCGAATCTCAAATATGGCCCTTGGCTTAAGGCGTCACAGGTCGGCACCGTCCTCACAAATAATGTTCCAAAACTTAGACAAAAGGCTACACATGGAATCAAATCTCCATCACCAAGTTGTTGAAGTTACATCACTCCTATCCTCCCTCTCTATGGCAAAATCTCAATATAAGCAAGCAGATTGTCCTCCAAATGAAGATAATTCCGGCACGATTGTGAGTACAAGCACGGAACAAAACTCCGATCTTGCGAATACAACTACTCAACTCAGGTTAATCAGGAGACTTCTCCAACTCAACATCAAGCACATCATGCTAAGAAGATTGTTGTATCTACATCCACAGAATCAAAAAACCGACTAGCAAGCGAGGATTTCATTTCAACTTAAAAAAGATCTCGTTTCTCTCAACTTGAAAAAAAATAGGCAACGGTGGAGGTGGCCAACACGAATTGGCCCCCAACCTCTAAATGAACACAATCATATGGAATTGTGAATGCATGGGGAATCCCTTGACAATTCGACATCTCAAGAACATATGTTCTTCAAATTCCCCAGATTGTGTTTTCATCTTCGAAGTGAAGCATGAAGGAAGTAGATACAAAAATCTCCTCATCGAATGTGTCTTTGATGATTTTTTCTTTGAGCCTTCTATAGGTTCTACGGGTGGCCTCATACTAGCTTGGAAACAACATGTTTCTATCACTATACTTTCGCCCAGTTCCTTCTACATTCATGCTCAAATCTCACACTCAGATAGCTATCTCATATGGCAGTTTATTGGCCTACACCTTCACTATAACATCACGGTTAGACGGTCTCAATTTCAACATCTCTCCAACATCATTCAACATCGCACAAATCCTATTCTCATTGGTGGAGATTTTAATGATATTGGATTGGACTAGAACTACTAGGCCCGGTTGGACTTGGCCCAGCAACACCCCATCATTCACCCTAAACCTAACCATGTGGCTCCGCCCGAGGGCTCCACCCAAGCAATACCCTTGAGCCAGACTCAAGCCAGGCCAGACGGCCCAATCCAAGGGACCCACCCAGTCATACATGGACTCCCACATCCCTCATTATCATAAAGGACAAACCATCATAAACCCGCCATCTCTGGGATTGCCTCGACCCATTCTGGGCAATAATTCTAGCGAGATACCCAGGCAGCATGATAACCTCCACCTACAATATATACAGACACGGCGCACCCAGGTAACCCTAAGTTCCAATTCCATAAACCTCCATCTTGGAGTCACCCTAACTTGGGCGTCGAAGTATATCAACCTCCACAACCCGACGGCAACGGTCGACAACAACCTGGTGACGCTGAAACAACGAGGAGCGACACTCCGATACTGGCCTATCCTCCTCTCAAGAATCCTTATCGATGAATAGATGACTTAGAGGTCGAAACTCGACAGCTAAAATCCTAAGTCAGGATGTTGATGCGATCCCGTGAACAGCCCCCGGTTGACCATGATCACTGCCGCTCGCGGCCTGGAGACGACGCCCAATCGGGAAAAAGGAGACTCGATTCAGCCCCCCACAGCGAAGTCTCCAACACCACTCGCCCGGAGAAAGACGAGGACCCCAGAATCCAGAAGGCCAACTGATCTTTTTTGATCCATTGAACGACTAGTTTTTAGCCTATTCCTTTGCGAGCTATATATAAACTCCTGAAACTATTTATTGAGTCATTCTAACAATATTTGAAGCCTTTCTTCAACCATTCTCAAACCCTAGCCTTTGACATCGACCTTCTTGAATGAGCCTTGAAACCACTTGATTCATCATCAAAAAGCATCAAGAGGAGCTAGGAATTCTTGTTTGGAGCTAAGTACTTGTATTTGATTTGTTGCTCCATTTACTTGTGTATTTTTTTAAAATTATTTTTGTTATATTTAAAGTGTTGTTTGTTGACCTAGTGTGTTAGGTCAAGTTGTTGGCGGTAGCCTTGGTATAGAGGCATAAGTCCACCGGTGTACTTATTTTACTAGGATTAGTTTTTGTTGTTCTTTAGGGTTTAAGGTGGGAGGGTGCTCTCAGTGTGAAGGCGAAGACTTCCGAGAGTGGAAGTGCATTTGGTGTGAGAGCGGAGACTCTCCAGTGATAAGTCCTCAAGTGTAATGAAACAAATTCAATCTAGTAAAGTTAAGTAGCAAATCCTAAGCGGGGTGCTTGGGTAATGGAGTAGGGAAGGGTGCCGAACCACTATAAATCTATCTTGTTTGCATTGCTCATCTTTGTGTGATTACGTGTTTATTATCGCTTACACCCTTACTCATTTAGCTTATCTTGTGAATTGCCTAAGTTTCGAAGAAACAATTAAAATTGACATTAGACTTAATTTCATAGTAAACACATTATTCACCTCCCCCCCCCCTTTAGTGTGGTCATTCGCCCAACAAGATGAATGGCCACATAGGGGGGGGGGGGAGTTGAATTGTCTGTTATGCTAATTTTAAACCTAATTTCGATTTTAATCGATTACTTTTAACTCAGGCAAAATGCAAGTTTATTTAATTAATCAAGAAGCAAATATGAACAAGTAAGCGCACAAAGATAAAATATGCAAACACCAAGATTTATAGTAGTTCGGCAACACCGCCTACTCCATTATGTTAGGGACCCTTGGGTTTGTCAAGTCCTGTACATGTCATGACGGTCCCTAACGTGCATTGTAAATATCGCATCATACGCATCCATGAAAAACATTCGCGCACCGCCCACCGCTCTTGCCCGTGACTAGGAAACGATCGTCGTTTGCTAGTCGCGGCATGGGCCGGTGGGGTGTGCAGATCATATAATTATGCATTGTAAAAGCGCTCGCGCACCGCCCACCGCTCTCGTGCGCGACTAGGTAACGCCCCTCGTTTCATAGCCGCGGCATGGCCGGTGGGGGTGTGCAGCTATAGAAAATTTTGTCATGCTCCTCGTGCTTTTGGGAACCCCGTGGGTGGCACAAGGGAGTTAGGCCCCACACCTATATTGCCCCCGGGCAAACATCTCTCTAGTTCATTTGCACAAGCATTCGTCCAAGCATTTGTAAGCATTTTTCAAACAAACGACCATTTGGCCCCAAACATTTTTGCGTCCAAGCACACCGACGCTCAAACACGGGCGACCTGGGAGCCTGCGATTTTCAACATTGACAAAGAGGTCTTTGGCCAAGGCTTATCCCTTATGGAGGCAAGGGAGCCACACAGACATTTTTCGCCCAAAATAGTTAGTTCATGATAGTTGGTATCAGAGCGAGGCAAGCTCGCAAAACTTTGGCACAAGCAACCGACGCAAACCGTCAACAAGCTTGTGCCTTCGTCGTTGGAGACAAACGACGTTGGGGCACTCGACAATCTCACAGGAGAAATTTTCTTGAACAAGCATGGCTCGCAAAGGGGTCGGTGAAACGAGTGGCGTCACCCATACGGTGACGACCGTTCCGAAAGAATCGTTGGGGGAGGACCCAACACAAACTCAACAAGCTAGGATGGGAAGTCACTCTGTCCAATGGCTTGGAGACTTGGAAACGATGGTAGCCGTTCATGACTTAGCCATCAACGTCCTTGAGAACGGCATGGGCCGCAGCTTGGCAAGCTAGCCGACACACAAGAAGTTCTGGAGGCAAGTCTAGATGGACTCAGGACGACACTCAGGAAGCGATCAAGCAACTTCAGGAGGAGATTGCAGGACTAAGGGTTGCACTTTCATTCCTAACCCGAGAAGTTCACTTGAGTGGTGGCAACTCCCGGCAATGCGAGACGCCACAACACCACCTCAAAGGATCTGAACCAAAGCCTTACAATGGGGCTCGAGATATAATAGTGGTGGAGAACTTCCTCTTCGACTTGGAGCAGTACTTCAAGGTCACGAAGACGACCGACGATGATATGAAAGTGTCTGTCGCAACCATGTATCTGTCTGAGGATGCAAAGCTTTGGTGGCGGACCAAATATAATGAAATCCAAAAGGGTCAAGCAAAGATCGACACTTCGGACTAGCTAAAGAGAGAAATAAAAGCTCATTTTTTTCCCGAGAATGTGGAATTCAACGTCCAATGGAAGTTACGACAACTCCGTCACACCAACTCGATCCAGGAGTACGTGAAAGAATTCTCAACCATCATGTTAGACGTACTGAACATGGCCAAGACAAATCAACTGTTCACATTCATTGAAGGCCTAAGGCCGTGGGCGCAATAAGAACTCGCTAGGAGGAATGTCAAGACCTTGTCGGAGGCAAAGATCGCCGCAGAGCGACTCACTGACTATAATTCGGAAGAAAATACGACAAAGGCAGCATCCTACAGGCCGAGATTCCAGAAGCCCGTTAACCACAAAGGCAAAGGCATTGCAGGCGATACGAGATGGTGGGATCACCCACAAAGAGAACACCCTCCGAAGGGGCCCCCTAAAAGGGATTACCCTCCGAGGGGGAACCAACAAAGATCCGCGCCTATCTGCTTCTTGTGCAGAAGACCCCACTTGGTCCGAGAATATCCTCAACGACAAGCATATATTGAACACCATCATAGCAGAATCGGTGGCGGAGAACATAGCCAACATCATCGCCAAGAAGGAGAAGGGCAAATCTCCTGCAGTCCCCGATACGGAGGACTATCCCAGCAAAGACGAAGATGCTAGAAAGCCTAACATGGGAGCAATGCGTCTCCTCAATGACATCAAGACTCAAGTGGGGGAGCAAGGCTCAAAGAAGTTACCCCCCAAGGTAGCACACGAGCTGATGTTCATTAACATCGAGCTCAATGGAAAGAATACCCGAGCGATGGTCGACTAGGGAGCAACTCATAACTTCATCGCCAAAGGAGAAGCAAAGCGACTAGGGCTCAAGCTAGAAAAGAGCTCGAGTCATGTCAAGGCGGTGAACTCCGAGGCACAAGAAATAAACGGCGTCGCACGGGACATCCCGCTGAAGATTGGAGGATGGAAGGGCCAAACCAACCTGATGGCAATACCTCTCGATGACTACCAAGTCATTTTGGGGATGGAGTTCCTCAAGTCGGCGAAGGTGGTACCCATGCCCTTCCTCGACACTTTATGCTTGATGGGGGAGAACAATCCCAGCATTGTTCCAACGGTGCGTTCGACACCGGAAAGCGGAGACAAACTCCTCTCCGCCATACAAGTGAAGAAGGGAGTTCGACGAGGCGAACTCACAATGGTGGCTACAATGAAGCTGGAAGGATCACTCAATGGGGCGGAATGAGAACCCGCACCAGTCTTTAGAGTACTCAACGAGTTCGAAGACGTGATGCCACCTAAACTGCCAAAGACCTTATCACCAAAGAGAGGGGTCGATCATCGAATCGAGCTGGAGCCGGGGACTAAGACCCCATGCCGACCACCTTATCGAATGATGCCACCCGAATTGGCAGAACTGTGGAGACAACTGAAGGAACTGCTTGACGGAGGATTGATGCGTAGCTCCAAAGCTCCATTCAGAGCCCCTGTGTTGTTCCAGAAGAACAAGGACGGGAGTCTCCACCTCTGCGTGGACTACCGAGCTTTGAACAAAGTGACTATGAAGAACATATACTCCATTCCGCTCACTATGGACTTGTTCGATCAACTTGGCCAAGCAAGATACTTTTCCAAGCTGGACCTAAGATTGGGGTACTGACAAGTGCGGATTGCCGAAGGGGACGAAGAAAAGACCACTTGCATAACGCGCTATGGAGCCTACGAATTCTTGGTGATGCCGTTCAGCCTCATGAATGCTCCAACCACGTTTAGCACCATGATGAACCAATTATTCCATGAAGACTTAGACAAATTCGTTGTGGTGTACTTAGACGATATTGTGGTCTACAGTCGGACATTGGGGGAGCACATTCAACATTTGCAAATCATCTTCAAGATCCTCCGGGAGAACACTTTTTTCGTGAAACGGGAGAAGTGGTACTTAATTTGCCCAAGAAGAGATCGACTTTCTGGGACACCGTGTTGGGGGCGGAAAAATCCGAATGGACAATGTGAAAGTCTGTGTCGTGGTAGAATGGCACCCACCCACAAAGGTCACATAACTCCGGTCATTCCTTGGTTTTGTGAACTACTACCGAAGATTCATCGCCGGATAGTCAAGGTGAGCAGCTCCATTGACGAACTTGCTTAAGAAGGAAAAGGCCCATTGGTCCCAACCTTGCGTGTAAGAGTTTGAAGACTTGAAGCGGGCGGTGGTCGAGGAACCAATCATCAAACTTCCAGACTATGGGAAGCCCTTCAAAGTACACACTAACGCCGGCCTCAGACTACGCCATTGGAGGCATCCTCATGCAGGAAGGACATCCCGTCGCCTTCAAGAGTTGTAAGCTAAACAACATGGAGCGACGATATCCTGCCCACGAAAAAGAAATTACGGCAATAGTGTACTGTCTTCGTGTTTGGAGGCACTACTTGCCCACATCATGCTTTGTTGTGAAGACGGACAACATAGCGCTGAGTTACTTTCAAACTCAGTAGAAGCTCTCACCGAAGCAAGCTCGATGGCAGGATTTCTTAGCTGAGTTCGACATGACGTTGGAGTACAAACCGGGACATTCCAACGTGGTGGCAAACGCCCCGAGCCGCAAGATGGAATGGGTTACGCCCGTTCAAGGAGAAACTAGGGGTAGCGTTAGTTAAGTGCAATCCAACTTTCTTGGAAAAATAAGCATGGGCTTGCTCAAAGACACCCAGGCGGAGGCTCTATTCAAGCTGATCAAAGACGGAAAGACAAGGAAGTTTTGGGCCCGAGACGGACTCATCTTTACCAAAGGAAACCGACTGTATGTTCCTAGGGCAGATGGCCTGCGTAGATAATTACTAAAGGAGTGCCACGATACCCTCTGGGCAGGGCACCCTGGCGTACACCGAATAGTAGCCCTATTGGAGAGGGCGATCTATTGGCTGAAGATGGCAGACGACATCGAGGAGTATGTGAAGACCTGCTTAATCTGTTAACAAGAAAAGATCTAGAGGCAGAAGCCTACGGGTCCCCTCGAATCCCTGCCTGTTCCCGAGCGACCATGAGAAAACATCTCCCTTGACTAGCAAGTCTACCAAAAATGGGGGAGTTCGGTTCCATCCTGGTGGTCGTGGATCACTTCTCCAAATACGCCACATTCATGGCAGCCCCTCGCATTGCACGGTAAGCGAAGCCGCAAAGCTCGTGATGCAGAACATCTTGAAACTTTGGGGCATCCCAAGGAATGTCATTAGTGATTCAGACCCATGATTCCTTGGCCGATTCTGGACATAGGTGTTCAAATTGTTGGGGTCTCAACTATACTTCTCCACAAGCTTGCACCCTCAAACGGATGGGCAGACGGAGTGCATGAACGCACTCCTCGAATAATACCTTCAACACTTAGTAGCGGCGAACCAAAGGGACTGGACGAAACTGCTAGATGTGGCCCAGTTCTCCTACAATCTGCAGAGTAGTTCCGCAACCAACAAGAGTCCCTTTGAGATTTTACTGGGAAGGCAACCAGACACACCCCACTCACTGGTTCTTGGCTACACTGGAAGCAGTTTGGCTGCTTATCAAATGGACAAAGAGTGGCAACAAAATCAATAGATTACTCGAGCCTACCTCGAATCAGCAGCACGCAAAATAAAGAAATGGGCTAATGAAGGAAGGAGACCTTAGGAATTCAAGGTCGGTGACCAAGTACTGATAATACTCCAACCGGCATCCCTCATAGTCTTTCGGTGCAAGATACACAAGGGCCTTGTACGCAAATACGATGGCCCCTTCCCCGTCATCAAAAGGGTAGGGCCGATGGCCTACCGACTCCAACTGCCAGCATGGTGCAAAATACACCCCGCCTTCCATGTGAGCAACTTGAAGCCCTACCACGCCGACCCACACGATGACGAATGCAACATTCCAACACGCCCACCTGCCACAACCAAGGCGGTGCAACGTGAAGTGGAGGATATCTTGGCGGACCGCAAAGTGAAACTTCCTAACGGTAACAAAGAGCGGGAGTACCTTGTCAAGTGAAAGGGACTCTCTACCTTTGAAGCTAGCTAGAAGACGGAGAGCACCTTGTGACACGAAGAAGACATCATCACCGCGTTCAAGAAGGGGTCGACGAGGGCATCGACTTCGTAAGTGAGGGAGAATGTTAGGGACCCTCGGGTTTGTCAAGTCCTTTATGTGTCATGACGGTCCCTAACGTGCATTGTAAATATCGCATCATACACATCCATGTAAAACTTTCGTGCACCGCCTACCACTCTTGCCCGTGACTAGGAAACGACCCTCATCCATGTAATTATGCATGCATTATAAAAGCGCTCGCGCACCACCCACCGCTCTCGCGCGCGGCTAGGTAATGAGGGACTTGGTAACGCCTGTTGGCCTAAGGTTTTCTACCTTAGTCTTAATCTCAGTTTTGATGATAACAAATATGGAACTAATGGTTCATTAAGAATATCTTTCAGGTTCCATATCAGTTAGCGCTCGATGTCCTCGATCCGAAATATCGAAGAAATCGCAAAGTCGGAAGGACATTGGTCAACGCGTTCGGGTTTGTTGCAAAAATTTCTCGAAGTTCGACGTGTGCACCAAAGTCGTATTGGATGAGTCTAAAGACCACATGGAAATCTCTCCAAGTTATCACTTGTTGAAGGACGAAACCCAAAAATGAAGCTCACAAGAAGAAGGCTGAAAAAATCAAGTTCAGCCTAGGTTCGGTCAACCGGTCGATCGACCGAATGGGGTTAAAAGATGGCAGTAGCCATTTTGGTCGATCGATCGGTCAACCGAACAGTGCCAAAAATTAGCAGTGGCTACTTAGGTCGACCAGGCGGTCGACTGACTGAAGCCAAAATTTGGCAGAGGGCGCATCAGTCGACCGATTGATCGATCGGACTGCGGATCACAATAAACGCGTCTGGCGGTCGACCCGTCGATCGACCACACACAGAGGTTGAGCCAGCGATCGCTCGAGCGATCGATCGATCGATCGACCAACGATCGACCGACATGCGACCGAACGGCGGTAACGACTAGTTTTTCGCCCGTTGAGCTGCTGTTTCTTTGAGAGGTTATAAATATCCCTCATCTAACTCCTTTAACTCTTCTTATAGATTTTATTGAGCATTAAAAAGAGAGTTTTGAGCCTTCCAAAGATCGATTAATAGTGCTCTGTTCTTCCGTCAATATTTTCTCAAGCGCCCAATTTTCTCCTCAACTCGGCTTCAATTCAAGCTCAACAACTTGGCGAGTTGGAGGCTTGAAGGCTTGGAAAAGAGCACTGATTCTTGGTTTTATTCTTTAGCTCTTTTCATTGTAATCTTTATTGTTATTTGAATGTGTTTAAAGTTGAGTTTGTGTAAGACCTAGTGTCAGGTCTTGGATCTAAGTGGTTACCTGAGTACAAGAGGTGTAAAGCCACTTGTGTAAACATAGCTTACTAGGATTAGTTGAGGTATCCCTTAGGGTTGAGGTGGAAGAGTACTCTCGGTAAGAAGGCGAAGACTTCCGGGTGTGAAAGTGCCTTAGATTGAGAGTGTGTCTCTTCAGGTTAAAGTCCTCTTGTAAGGGAACCAATTTAATCTAGAAAACTTAGTTTGGAAATCCTAAGCGGGGTGCTTAGGTAGTGGAGTAGGCATTGGGGCCGAACCACTATAAATTTATGTGTTAGCATTATTATCTTTTGTTTGTGATTAATTAGTTTATCTTGCTTCCGCATTTAATCGTAAAATTACAATTTTCCTAAACGATTTGAGAAACTATTACAATTGGAATTAGGCGAAAGATTTAGATAACACACTATTCACCCCCTCTCTAGTGTGTCATTTCACCCAATAATTGGCATCAGAGTGGGTCGTAGATTGTGATTTCACCATCCCTTCTACAATTTGTCTCGATCCTAGAATGGCACTACAGTCGGTAGCATCTTCATCTCCTAGGTTCGATGAATCAAACTTTGGTCTTTGGAAGTCTAGGATGTAACTTACTTAAAGACTAGAGGTCTTGATGTTTATAACATGATTAAACTAGAATACATTGAACCTAAGGTTGACATGCATGATTGGAGTGAACATGATAAGAAAATATTTCAATTTAATGGAGATGCTATGTATAGCATTTTTTGTACCTTACCTAATAGCATCCTTGAAAAAGTCATGCATTGCACTTCAGCTTTAGATATTTGGGCAACATTAAATATGTTATATGATTATGCTAAAACCGAAGAGCTTAATACTTTTGTTGAGGGTGGTGATGACAATGGTTATCCCCCTAGTACTAACCTCGGTTTTGATGCCCAAAGTACTTCTAGCCAAAGAAGCACAAGCAAGAATCGGAAACGAAAATTTAGGTGCTTCCTTTGCCAAGAGACGGGACACAAGAAGATGAATTGTCCTCTCTTGAAGAAGAAATCCAAAAAGAAGAAGTGTGCTTCTCCATCCACATCCAAATCAAGTGAAGCCTCTTCTAGACATGACGATAAAGCTACATCAAACTTTTGCCTCATGGGTCTTCGGAATGAAGTATATTTACCGCCTTCTAGTCATGATCAAAATAGTGATTCTAGTAGCTCTAAATCCCTTGACATGTCTTATGAAGAACTATTAGAAGAATCTAAAAAGATGTATGCATTGCTTCTGAATAAGATCAAAGAAAATAGAAAACAAAAAAAGGAAAATTTAAGGCTTGATTCACAAGTGCATGAATTAGAGAAAGATAAATTGAATACTAGTGTTGTTAATTCTTACCATGACAATTCTCAGCTTGAAATTGAAGAACTAAAAAGTGAGAATGTTGATTTAAAAAAGGAAAATGAGGATTTGAAATAAAAAATGAAGCTTAGAAGTAATGATTTAAAAAGTAATTTCAAACTTGAGAATTAGAATTTGAAAAATTAGAATTGCATATTGAAATCTCAAGTGTGTGCTTTGCATAAATACATTGATACCTTAAAAAATGAGGTTGTAGTTTTAAATAAAAGAGTAAATGAAATTAAAGATGTTTATTCTTCTAGGAAATTTGAAAAGAAAAGTGTTTCTTTCAAGAATGCTCATGCTAACCATAAACCTCACATTTCAAGAGTAAATGTTAGACATTCCACATTTAAACCTCATGTTAAGAAAAATGAAAATAAAAAACTTCATGGTCATTGCTTTTGTTGTGGTGTTTACGGGCATGCTATATATGATTGTGCTTTTAAAATGAACCCAAGTGTTGTGAAAACACTTTGGGTACCTAAGCCCATTAACCCCCTAGGACCCAAAGCCATTTGGGTACCAAAGGTCTCATGCTCTTTTGTAGGGGGAGCAACCACACAAGGGTAAAGGAAATTGAAGAATTGAAGTTGACCATGTACTTCAATGAAAAATCCATCTTTGGTTGCAACTTCAAGTCATCATGATGTCGTAAGTATGAAAATTGGCATCTAGGTATATTTAGTATCACCTCCTTTATATTTATTGTCATCTTAAAGTTGGAGTTATGATACTAGTTAAATTTGAGTTGGTTTTGCCCGCTCTTGATATGGTTTATCAAATGATTTTTTGATTTTTGATTTTCGGTCTCTTCGGAGACCTATGTAGCATATAACGGGCTCATGCGACCTTGCGGTTCTAAATCGTAGGCTCATTGTGGCCTTTCAATTTTCAACCAATAGGAATGGTTGGAGATCTTATTTTTTAATATTTCATATTTTGAGATCTCTTGATTCGTTTCGGATTCATGATAATATAATTTGAAACAGATTTTAAACTATTTAGCAAAGTGGACTTTGAAAATGATATTTGAATCTCTCTTTGCTATTTGGTTTAGTTAGCTTGCTAAGTAGCCTTTAGTTTCATTAAATCTACAAATGAGGTCTACTTGCAAGTTGAAAATGTTAATGGAAGACTATGCTATCTAAAAGAACTTGGAAAGAAAATGAAAAGTTTGGGAAAATTTCCAAGAATGAGGTATGAGTTCATTTTTGCAAAATCTTAATATAATTCTTGAATATTCATGCTTTTATGATGTCTCTATATACTCATGATTGATGTTGCATGACAAATCCATGAAATTTCATGAGTTGGCAAAATTTTGATAACTTAGGCAATTTCATGATATCTTAATTGAATGAAACTTGCTCTAGGTTGAAACTCACATTAGAGACCTCATTTTGAGTTAGTAGTTGGAAAACATGTTTAGATACACACGTGACATGATTCTAGGTGTTTAAACTTGAGAATTCATGTGAAGATGAAAAATGTGATAACTAGATCACGTTAGGGGACTTAAGCTTGAAAAGTTTGACCCAATTCAATAAATCGACTTGGACACTTCACTTTAAGTCCAAAATTCATAAACATGTTTAGGAATAGGTATGACATGTTTCCATGCACCTAGAATGAAAAAATTCATATGGATATGGATAAAATGACATAGAGGTCATTTCATGATAACCTCTTTTGAACCAAGTTGACCCAAGTCAACAAATTGACTTAGAGGTCTCATTTTCAATCCATATTTGAGAAACATGTTTAGATTTACTCATGTTAGGTGTCCATAGGTTTAAGTTTAAAAAACCTTGAGTAAATGATAAAATTGAAACTTAGCAAGTTTCATGATAACTAGCTTAGTTTTGAATGAAACAATGCTACGTTGATATCTTGACTTAAGGACATAATTTTCATTTCAAACTTAACATACACTCTTTATATGACCATTATGTGGTGTCATAAAAGTTTAAATGAAAACTGAACATTTTTTTAAAATAACTGAAATTACGGAAATGCCATTGAAAATTGAGCATTTTCAGTTATTTTTAGAAAAATATAAAAAAATCATTTTTAGATGATTCTTGAAACTGCACTTTCATTGAAAAATCTAGTTTGTTGTGTAAAAATTTCAAAAAATTTCATCAAGAATCTGAATTATAATGGAATTTTGAATTTGGATTTCGGAAACACAAAATATCACTCACTTGAAATACTCATTTTTCCGATACTTTGATTTTTCTTCAAAAACTTCAAATGAAAACTCATGTATACCATTTTGATTCCATTTCTAATATCATTCACACCATTGCTTGAGAAAAATCATTTCTAAGAATGATTTTGATATCTTGAATGATAGCTACAAATATTCACCTTTTCATTGAAATCAATATAGAATGAAAAATGAACTTAGAAAATTCATTTAGAGTTCAAACTTGACACATGCATTTCAAATGACCATTCAGCAATATCTGGAAAGTTTGAATAAAAAATGATAACTTTCGGAAAAACACAAAATTTATGAAAATACCAGGAGACTTTCAAGAATTTTATGAATTTATAGGAAACTTATTTTTGATTGATTCTTGAACCTGTGGATTCCTTGAAAAATCTAGTTTGTCCAGTTAAAGTTTCAAAAAAATTTGGTGAAAATATGATTTTGTATGAATTTAAAAGTTTGATTTTTAACTTGAAGTATTCTTTAAACTAAGTCAAAAAGTGACTTAGAAATTTCATTTTAAGCCCAAACTTGACTCATATACTTAGATTCACTCATGTTTGATGTCTAGATGCCTAAGTTTGAGAAAACATGAGAAGATAGCAAAATTTGGTACTTAGCATTTTCATATTTTCATGTCTATTTAAATGAAACCGTGCTAAGTTCATATTTCGATCAAATGACATTAGTTGCAATTTAAACTTGATATACATGCTTTAAATGACCATATCTTGGTATTTTGAAAGTTTGAATGAAATCTAAAGATATCATGAAAATGAATCAATATTCACGAAAATATTCATACTTGAGTGCATACATGATTTAGTTTTGAATTCTATCTATCACTCTTTTCTATCATGTATGATTTAGTTTCATATCAATTTTTTTTTTCCTTCAGTTGAGATTTTCATGTTTCATGAAAAATAATTTTAGAGTCTCAACTTTGACTATATGTTGATTTTTTTTGCCATTTTTGATTAATGTCAAAAGGGGGAGAAAAATATAGGTAAAAAGGAAGAAAATAGAGGAAATCCATGCATATAGATAGGGGAAGTTCTATTATATAGATATGCATGTTGATAGGAGGAGAAATTCCTTAGGTGATATCCTTTATGCTTTAATATGTATATTTTCTTAAGGATGTTTGTCATCATCAAAAAGGGGGAGATTGTTGGCCTAAGGTTTTCTACCTTAGTCTTAATCTCGGTTTTGATGATAACAAATATGGTACTAATGGTTCATTAAGAATATCTTTCAGGTTCCATATCAGTTAGCACTCGATGTCCTCGATCCAAAATATCGAAGAAATCGCAAAGTCGGAAGGACATTGGTCAACGCATTCGGGTTCGTCGTAGAAATTTCCCGAAGTTCGACGTGTGCACCAAAGTCGTATTGGACGAGTCTAAAGACCACATGGAAAGCTCTCCAAGTTATCACTCGTTGAAGGCCGGAACCCGAAAACGAAGCACGCAAGAAGAAGGCTAAAAAAATCAAGTTCAGCCTAGGTTCGATCGACCGAATAGGGTGTTGGCTTTAGGTTTTCAACCTTAGCCTTAATCTCGATATTGATTGTATTTGATGATAACAAACATGGAACTAATGATTTCATTAAGAATATCTTTCAGGTTCCATATCGACTAGCGTTCGATGTCCTCGATCGGATAAATCGGAGAAATCATGAAATCAGAAGGACATTGATCGTCGTGCTTGGGTTCATCATGAAAGTTTCTCGAAGATCGACGAGTGCACCAAAGTCGCTTGGACGAGTCCAAAGATCAAGTCAAAATCTCTCCAAGATGATGCTCGTTGAAAGCCGGAACCCAGAAACGAAGTACGGAAGAAATAGGCTGAAGAAATAACATTCAGCCTAGGTTCGGTCGACCGACCGGAGGTAAAAAGGTAGCAGAGCTATTTCGGTCGATCGATGGAAGCCCAAAATGGGCAGTAGCTCGGGCGGTTAACCCGTCGGTCGACTGACCTATTGATTCCCACGACGCAAGATCGCGTCGATCGACCGATGGGTCGATCGAATGGTGAAAGAATCGGGCCGAGGCTGGCGATCGACCAACCGGTCGACTGACCTGCGTATGAGCTACGACGCAATATCGCGTCGGTAGACTGACGGGTCGATTGAAGATCGCGGATCGTGTGATCTGCGTCTGGCGGTCGACCGACCACAAGGTAAACAGAAGCGGTCGAATGACCGGTCGACCGATGCTTCGACCGGCGCTTCGATCGACGGCCTGTAACGGATAGTTTTCTATTCGTTGAACGTCGTTTCTTCACCTAGGTATAAATACACCCAGGTATAAATACACCCAGGTATGATTCATTTGATTCTTCTTCCTTGATTCCCACAGTGATTATTGAGCATCTAAAATGAAGATTCAAGCCTTCCAAAAAGTGATTGTAACGCGCCCTATTCCTCTGTCGAGTTCTTCTTCAAGCGCCGCCTGCTGTTGTCTCAACTCGGAAACTGTTCAAGCTTCACGACTTGACGAGTTGGAGGATTCAAGGCTTGGAAAAGAGCACGAACACTTGGTTTCACTTTTAGCTCTTTCCGTTGTATTTTTAATTGTTAATTGTTTCTTAAATTTGTGTTTGCGAAGACCTGGGTGTTAGGTCTTGTTGTGTGAAGTGGTATCCTTGGTGAAAAGGAGTAAAGTCACTTGTGTAAACTTAGCGCTTACTAGGATTAGTTTTAGTTGCCCCTTAGGTTGAGGTGGGAGAGAGCTCTCGGTAGGAAGGCGGGATACTTCCGGGTGTGGAAGTGCCTTCGGTTGGAGAGCGGAGTCTTTCCGGGGAAATGTCCTCGTTGTAAGGGAAACTAATTAATCTAGTAAAACCTAGTTTGAAAATCCTAAGCGGGGTGCTTAGGTAGTTTGGGGCAGAACCACTATAAAATTATTGTGTTAGCATTGATTTCATTTGTTGTGCTTAATTGCTTTAGCATCACATAATTGTTATTCGCCAAAATGAGTTAAGTAATCGATTAAAATCAAATTTAGGTAAATCGTATAGTAAACACACTATTCACCCCCCCTCTAGTATGGCCATTTCGCCAATAATTGGTATCAGAGCGGGTTCGTAGCTTGAGATTTTACCATCTCTTCTACACCTTGTCTCGATTTCGAAATGGCTCTAGAGTCGGCAGCGTCTAGACCTCCTAGGTTCGATGAGTTAAACTTTGGTCTTCGGAAAGGAAGAATGTATACATTCATAAAGACTCAAGGTTTAGGTGTTTTTAATATGGTAAAATCAAAATACATAGAACCTAAGGAAAAAATGGATGCATGGACCCAAGAACAAATTAATATGTTTGAGTTAAATGCTAAAGCTACAAATTGCTTATATTGTTCTTTGGATGATAAGATTTTTGAAAAGATCATGCATTGCACTTCCGCTTTCGATATTTGGGCTACTTTAAATATGCTTTATAATTATGCAAAAATTGAAGAGCTCAAAACATTTGATGAGGGGAGTGATGACAATTGTCATCCACCCACTACTAACATGGTTTTTAAAGCCCACAGTGTCTCTAGTTATAAGAGCAGAAGAAATCGGAAAAGGAATGTGATTTGCCATGTGTGCCAAGAGAAAGGGCATGTAAGAAAGAATTGCCCTAACATGAAGAACGAGGCAAAGAAGAGGTCAAGCGCTTCCACATCATCATCATGCTCGAATGAAGCATCCTCTTCCCATGGCTATGAAGAAAATTTAAAAGATTGTCTCATGAATACTAATGATGAGGTACACTCTTCTTCCTCTAGTCATAATAACAAAAAGGGTAGTACTAATTCATCTAATTCTCATGATTTTCTTTATGATGAATTAATGGAAGAATATAAAAGCATGTATGCCTTGCTTTTTAGAAAAAATAAAGAAAATAGAAAAATCATGAAAGAAAACTTGAAGCTTGTAAATCATGTGCATGAGTTGAAGAGTGAAAATGAAAAATTGAAAACTAGCATGATTGATCCTTGCCATGATACATTAACTCTAGAAGTTAATGACTTGAAACTTAAAAATGAAAATTTAAAGAATGAAAATAGTATGATGAAATCTCAATTGCATGCTATTCACAAATCCATGAGTGATTTGAAAAATGAAGTTGTATTCTTAAATAGGAAAATAAATGATTTATCAAATGCATCTTCCTTTAAGAACTCTAGAAATAAAAATGCTTGTGTAAAGAATGCTAATATTTATCATCATTCTCATGTCAAGCATTCCTCTTTTAAACCTCATATTCAAAAGAAGAATGTATCTTTTAAGAATGCTCATGCTCAATCTAGTTCAAATGACAAGCATTCTAAAGATAAATCTCATGTCCATAATAATAACAAAAAGAAATTTAATGGACATTATTTTTGTTGTGGTGTTTATGGGCATGCTATACATGAGTGTGCCTTTAAAATGAACCCAAGTGTTGTGAAAATACTTTGGGTAGCTAAGCCCACTAACCCCCAAGGACCCAAAGCCATTTGGGTACCAAAAATTTCTTCTCTTATAGAGGGAGTCACCACACAAGGGTAAAGAGAATTGAAGAATTGAAGTTGACCAATGAGTTGAAGGAATGATCCCTACATGGTTGCAACTTCAAAGTCTTCATCTACACTAGATGCCTATGGTAAATTTGGCATCAAACTCTTTGTTATCATCTCCTTACTTTGATTTGTTTTATTTAAGTTGGAGTCATCATACATGCTTTAAATTGATTGTTTTCCCCGCTCTTGCAAAAGAGTCCGTTTCAAAAACATTTTTGATTTTTGATTTCCCGGTCTCTTCGGAGACTCCGGTAGCCTGTAATGGGCTCATGCGACCTTGTGGTTTTGAATCGTAGGCTCATTGTGGCCTTTCGGTTTTTAACCAATAGGAAGGGTTGGAGATCATGTTTCCATCGATATTATATTTATGATCTCTTGAAAATTCATTTTAGATTCATGATAACATATTTTGAAACGGATTTCAAACTATTTAGGAAAGTAAATCTTGAGATCGATACTTGGTTTTCTCTTTGCTATCTAGTACGATAACTTGTTAGTAGTTACATTTCCATTATGTTACTAATGAATATTGCTTGCAAATTATCAAAAATGTGATGGAAAGTTAGTAGAGCCAAATTGAAAAAAAAATAAAAAATTTGGAAAATTCTCAAGGGTGAGGTATGAGTTCAATTTCGCAAAAATATTTATATAATAATTGATTATTCATGATTAATGAAGTCTCTATGCTCATGATTGCTTTTGCTTGATAAATGTTTGATAACTTAGGCAATTTCATATGTTGATTGGATGAAATTTGCTCTAGGTTAGAATCTTCATTAGAGACCTCATTTTCTATGATTGGCAAACATGTTTTGAATGCATATATCACATGAGTCTAGGTTGTTAGAGAAAACATGAGTAGATAGACAAATGTAATAATTAGCACTTTCATGGCTTCAAGCTTATTTTGATTAAAATTGTGCTAAGCTCATAACATGACTAATTAATTTAAATTTCACTTCAAATTTGATAAAACAAGTGTTAAATGATCATATCTTGATATCTAGAAGATTTGAGCAAGATCAAAAATCGGTGGTTAAATAACACATATTTATAAAAATGCCACTGAGATCTTGTAGGATTTTTAGAAAATTGTAGGGATATCCTTTTTGAATGATTCTTGATTCTTTGGAATCCTCATAGGGTCTAATTTATGTAGAAAAAGTTTCACAAAATTCGGATGATCACACCCTCTCGAAATTTTTTTTTAGGAATAAAAGATAAAGCAGATCGAGCGGTCGATAGGCATTCGACCGCCCAATCGACCAGCGGGCGAAAAAAATGCCCAGATCGCCCAATTTTTCACCCAGATTGAATCTTAGCCGTCCAATCTATTTACTTAAGCCCGAAACTAGGGCTTCCTTGCCCATTCAACCGGGTGTCCCATCTTGAGTAATCTCTTACCATCTTTTAGGGTTCTACCTCCTCTCCAAGCTTCTTCTCCAAGGTAAAAAGCTTTCTTCATCCTTCATTCATGAAGTTGTCTTCAAGAACATGATTTCTTCTTTCAATGCATCATTATTCACACACAAAATGTCATTCATACAATTTTTTTTATAACTTCTCTTGAGCATGTTTACATCAAAAAGAGTTTTTCTTCCAACAAAAATCACGGATTTCATGTGTTCTTAAAATGATTCATCATTTGTTCTTTAATGAAATTTTATGTTGATCATAAATTGTTAGTCAAAAATCTTCTTGTTTGCTTGCAAGAGTTTTTGGCTCAATTTTAAGTTTAGGTCGTCTTGAAAAATTTTATTTTTGGCCAAAATATTTTTTTATATGGATCTTCATGATTAACCCTTCTATTTTATTTTATTTTATCTTTATTTTTTATTTATCTTGATATTTAATGAGAAATCTTTGTTGCATGAGCCTATACCGAGTTTTAAACCTTTTTGCTCTTTTTCTTTTGCATTAGAAAGCATGCATTTTTTCATTTAAAGACTAATCCCTTATATCATCTTCAAAATTGTTCTGCAGAATGACACCTAAAACCAAACTCCCATCCTTACCTAATAATCTCTTGACCCAATTAGGAAAGAAACAAGCCTCCAAGTTTGTAGATAGAGCCATCCTGCAAACTCGGCCAGTAAACTTAGATGACTTAGAAAGATTTGATATACGAGAGAAACTTGCTAGCATGGGTTGGGTAGAATTTTTAGCAAAACAAGTACCGGTTTGTCCCATCTTAGTAAAAGCCTTTTTGTCTAATCTAGTAATAGAGAAGGTAAGGCTTGGTGATGGCTTAGTCCTACGATTTGAAATTTCAGGAAAACCCATAGTCATCACAGAATCCCTCATTAGAGATGTCTTTGAGTTTCCCCTAATGGGAAAATGAATTTATAAGATGTCCTCCAACCATTTTGATGAGGAGTACCCTCCTCATGTAATTATACCAGCCGTATGCCCTGAGGACTATGAGGGAGCGATGCCTACCCAAAGCATCAAGCTTTCACCCATAGCTAGGATTGTGCACCTCATCATTGCATAACATTCTTCCTAGAGCAAGACATTACGATGAGGTCACCTCCATTAGTTCTAGGGTACTCTTCTGTGCCATGTCTAGTATACCTATAGATGTCCCTGACCTCATGCTTAGATACATAGTTGAAGTTCACTCCTCAAAAAAACAAACTCTTCCTTATGCCTCGGTAATCTCTTATTTCATAAATAAAACTGGGGTTGATAGATCTAGATATGAGATAGAACCTATTCCGAGAGCCATAGACTCTTCCTCCCTGAGCCGCATGAAGATTCTTGAACATCAGCGTGGCAAAAGGACGCGAGGAGATCTTATGGACCAGGCGGAGCATGAGACAAAGATGGAGGAGGACGAAACTGGTGGAGGATCATCATCCGGCCCTTCCCGTGCGAGTCAAAGTGATCTGGAGCATCGCTTTGCACAGTTTCAGATTAATCAGATGGAATGGAACAACACATCATCAGCCCACATGCAAGCGATCGATCGACAGATGGACGAGTTTGGCACCATGGCCGGCGCATCGACGAGTATGGTCAACGTGTTGACCAGTATGGTCAGCAAATAGATGAGTATGGTCGTCAAGTTGATGAAATGTATGGGAGAGTGGATGAGATGTGGTAGTTTTATCAGTCGCATCTACCACCTCCTCCACCACCTGCGGATGAGTATTGATATTTTGGTGTACTGGTGTATTGAGAGAACATATGATGTATTGGTATTTTTCATCCTATGGATTTGTCTTTGATTGACTATGTGATATATTTTTCATCTTGCTATGCTTGCTATATTTGTTTTTGATGGATGACAAAAGGGGGAGAGTACATGGATATATGCTCATTGATAGGGGGAGTAAATATATTGATAAGAGAAGTAGCATAATTGAATACATTCACATAGAAGATACAAAATGATAAAAGAGAATTTAGAAGATACATGCATATAGATAGGGGGAGAAATCCCTAAGTTGATATCCTTATGCTTTAATGTTATATTTTCTTAAGGATGTTTGTCATCATCAAAAAGGGGGAGATTGTTGGCTTTAGGTTTTCATCCTTAGCCTTAATCTCGATATTGATAGTTTTGATGATAACAAACATGGAACTAATGATTTCATTAAGAATATCTTTCAGGTTCCATATCGACTAGCGTTCGATGTCCTGGATCGGATAAATCGGAGAAATTGCGAAATCAGAAGGACATTGATCGTCGCGCTCGGGTTCATCGCGGAAGTTTCTCGAAGATCGACGAGTGCACCAAAGTCGTTTGGACAAGTCCAAAGATCAAGTCAAAATCTCTCCAAGATGATGCTCGTTGAAAGCCAAAATCCAAAAACGAAGCGCGGAAGAAATAGGCTGAAGAAATAACATTCAGCCTAGGTTCGGTCGACCGGTCGATCGATCGACGGAAGGTAAAAAGGTAGCAGAGCTACTTCGGTTGACCGAACGGTTGACCAATGGAAGCCCAAAACAGGCGGTAGCTCGGGCGGTCAACCCGTCGATCGACCGACCTGCTGATTCCAGCGACGCAAGATCGCGTCGGTCGATCGACGGGTCGACTGAATGGTGAAAGAATCGAGCCGAGGCTGGCGGTCGACCAACCTGCATATGAGCTGCGACGAAATACTGCATCGGTCAACCGACAGGTCGACTGAAGATCACGAATCGCGTGATCTGCGTCTGGCGGTCGACCAGTCGATCGACCGACCATAGGGTAAACAGAAGCGGTTGAATTACCGATCGACCAATGCTTCGACCGGCAGCCTGTAACAGATAGTTTTCTATCCGTTGAACATCGTTTCTTCACCTGGATATAAATAAACCCAGGTATTGATTCATTTGATTCTTCTTCCTTGATTTCCACAGTGATTATTGAGCATCTAAAAGGAAGATTCGAGCCTTCCAAAAAGTGATTGCAGTGCACCCTATTCCTCTGTCGAGTTATTCTTCAAGCGTCGCCTGCTGTTGCCTCAACTCGGAAACTGTTCAAGCTTCACGACTTGACGAGTTGGAGGATTCAAGGCTTGGAAAAGAGCACGAACACTTGGTTTCACTTTTAGCTCTTTCCATTGTATTTTTAATTGTTAATTGTTTCTTAAATTATTGTTTGCGAAGACCTAGGTGTTAGGTCTTGTTGTGTGAATTGGTATCCTTTGTAAAAAGGAGTAAAGCCACTTGTGTAAACTTAGCGCTTACTAGGATTAGTTTTAGTTGTCCCTTAGGTTGAGGTGGGAAAGAGCTCTCGATAGGAAGGCGGGATACTTCCGGGTGTGGAAGTGCCTTCGGTTAGAGAGCGGAGTCTTTCCGGAGAAAAGTTCTCGTTGTAAGGGAAACTAATTAATCTAGTAAAACCTAGTTTGGAAATCCTAAGCGGGGTGCTTAGGTAGTGGAGTAGGCATTGGGGCCGAACCACTATAAAATTATTGTGTTAGCATTGATTTCATTTGTTGTGATTAATTATTTTATCATTTATCTTGCTCCGCATCGCATAATTGTAATTCGCCTAAACGAGTTAAGTAATCGATTAAAATCGAATTTAGGCAAATCGTATAGTAAACACACTATTCACCCCCCCTCTAGTGTGGCCATTTCGCCAATATAGGGTTAAAAAATGGCAGTAGCCATTTTGGTCGACCGAATAGTGCCAAAAATTGGCAGTGGCTACTTCGGTCGACTGGGCAGTCGACCGACTGAAGACAAGATAGCCTCGAGTGAAAAGGTATGACTCGACTAATGATTCATGGAATCTATGTGGGTGATTAACTTTCCTTTTATGAATTCATTCCTTAAATCAAGTTAAATCGATTCATATTATGGGTTGAGTCAGAACCCAAGTTGAGTTCGGGTTTAGTCGAGGTTCGAGTATGAGTTAAGTGAGTCATGGAGCTATCTTTGGAAAGCTAGATGAGAGATTAAAACCCTCATCTTGCAGCCGTGCGACTCATCCCTTGAGTCGCACAAGGCTGCCTAGGGGGAGAGAGGAAGAAGAGCAAGAGAAAGCTTGGAGGACTTGGATCGATCCGGGATTTCGCGTCGTCGCTGGAAAATTTCAAGTCGTCGTCGCTCGATCTTTCGTTCTTTGCAATCTAGGTGAGTGGTTAGAGTTAGAAGCATGGGTGAGGCGGGTAGCCTAACCCCTAGTTGTGGTAGGACGAGTTTCTCGCGATCTTTCCATCAGATCTTGGTTTTATCGACGTGTAATCGTTGTTTTGTTTGATTTCTTGTCGGAGTGCCTTGTTTCTTCATCGATTTTCAATTGTTAGGGCTGCCGAGTCATGGGAAAAGGGGAAAGGTCATGTCAAAATTTTCCCCAATTCCCTTGACGGCAAGAAGGCCCTTAGATGATCTCATGTTCATGATTGATGTAGTTCAAATCGTAGGTTTCACGCGTCATGAAGCATATCTTCCCAAGATCTCTCTTGATGTGGCCGAATGAACCCTACACCTCATGAAGAGTGTTCGACCAAGGGTAAGGGAAGGGATAAAATAGTCCATTGATATTAAGTTATACTTGGAATCGAAGAATTAGAGGTATAGCTAGAGTCTCCTTTTCCTTTCCTACCTTAAGGGCCATGGCCGAGCAAGGTTCTTCTTGCTCATGGCTCGGCCAAGACTAGGGAGGGGAGAAGAGAGTAGCTTTAGATGGAAACTTACATGATTATGAGATTCACACATATAGGAATGACAATACTTAGGAAGAACATCAAACATAGCAAGTAGATTGATTGAATTGGAATTGTAGGAATGTTAGCCTTATGACCATCCTTAGCATTAGATATTTAACTTTGAAATGTTGAAATTGTTTACCATGCTTAGCAATTCCTACCTTTTTTTTTGAATTTATTATTACCGTGCCATGCTAGATAATTGCTTCTTATTGTGCTAAATTCCTAAGGTAGTGTAAAGTTGTTACGCATATATATATATTGTGACCATATATAGTAGATGTTACAATACTTGAATATTTTCTTGAGATTATACATGCTGCCCAAAAATGTTCATGGGCGGAATTCCCAAGTCGACGCAAGGAATTCCTCACCCAGGGTAGTGTAGAAGGTTAGATAACGTGTAATGTGTCGCTAGACGTTCATCATACTTATATGGAAACTTATCTAGGAGATGATAACACTTCTATGACTTATTGTATACTTTTGGAAACCTAGAACTCGTAGGTGTACACAAATTGAAAGGGCGGTATAAATTATTGATCATGTAGCCGAATTAAGGCCAGATACGGGCAATGGCCTAAAGGGTATATATGGAAACCCTAGGATATTGATTGTGTGGTGTGTTTGAGATGGTCCGCCGAGGAGCGTGGTGGTCGGGAATGACCAATGCTCAGCTCGGCCAGTATTGGGTCTTGAGGTGCGCCAGCGGGCCCGCTAGGTGCCAGACCCTAGTTGGGTGGGACTAGCTATCCTTACCCTAGACGGTGTCCGAAGACTAGTGGACCATCCTAGTCGACGGCCCAGGATTGTTTGCTTACACCTTGAGATGACGTGGCCGATGGTTAGTATGATACTACCTGATATGGTAGGGATGGTTGTAGCCGAGATATTACTCCATAAGTAGGCGTAAGGGACGGATGCCGAAGGCTGGATAGGCCGAGATGGCAGGTTATAATATTCAGTTGTACAGATTGACCCATTGGGGGTCGGTAGCTGTATTAGAAGTATTTTACCTCCTTGTTCATTCATTTTATTGCCTTATATGATATATATGCATGACTGAGGCTTATGTGGAGGTTCACTAAAGCCACTCACTGAGTCTCAAACGGACTCACAGTTTATTCTTTAATTTTGCAGAGCATGATCAGTGACTTGGCTTGTCGACATGGTGTAGTTGGTGGGCGGGAGGTGGTGCCATATCTCGTAGCGACGTCCATGAGTCTTAGATCAGAGTCTAGTAGTGTTTGTTTTGTTTCTGCACTGACAGTTGTACTTGAAAAAGAGTTGTAAAACTTGTTTCTTGAACGTTCAGTTATTTTGACGTTGATGTTCTTACTTGTTTTGACAAACATAAAAATTGTGACTTTGAAAGCTTTTAATAAAGTGTGTTCAGATTTTTATGATTTGATATGTCTTGGTTTTCTTGTGTTAGTGTAGATCAGGATGTGACAAAATAGCATGCTCATAAATATCACAACAAAAACAATGTCCATAAATTTATTTTTTTTCATTTTTCTTATGGACATTAGGTTTAAAGTTAGAATACTTAACATGAGAGGCATGATGAGTATGAGTATTCTTAAATGAGGCATTTCTATTTTTAGAATTATTAAAAAAGGAAAGATTTGTAAATTCATTAACTTTCCTACTCAAGATCAAAATCTCATTTTTTAAATCATTCATGGATTTATGTAAAGCTTGCCTTTGATATTTCAACATACAATTTCCATTCTTGATTTTTTGTGTTTTCACTTTTCAAAATCTCATTCTCAATTTTGAAATTATTTTTATATCATTATTTTTACATTTCAATTCACTTTTCAAGTTTTCATTTTTAAGCTTTAAATCCTTAAGTTCAAATTTCAAAATATCATGGAAAGAATCGAATGAACTAGACTTCAATTTCTCAACTTCTTATTTTAATTCATGCACATGAGAACCAAGCCTTTTCCTTCTTTATTTTTTATTTTCTTTATTTTTTTCACAAGGCATACATTTTTTGACATTTCTCAACTAGTTCCTCATGTCATGTTAAATAAATTAACTAGAAGAGCTATCTGCACTATCATTATCAATAATTTTTTTTTATGACAAGAATTAAGTGGAAGGATTAATTACCTCATTTTTTAGTCCTATGAGGCACAATTGAGAAGTAACTTCATTGTCATGATGAGAGAATGCTTAATGAGAAGAAACATTTGTCCTCTTCTTTTTATCTTTATGGTAGGGCAATTTCTTTTAATGTGCCCATTTTTCTAGCACAAATGGCAAATGACTTTTCTTTTTCAGCTCCTCCTTTGACTAGAAGTATTATGAGCATCAAAATCAAGTTTAGTGGTGGAGGGATGACCATTATCATTAGCACCTTCAAAAAAAATATTAATCTATTTGATTTTGGCATAATCATATAGCATATTCAAAATAACTCACACATCAAAAGCTGAAACATAATACATGACTTTTTCAAAAATATCATTTTATAAAGAACAAAATATACAATTCATAGTCTTTGCATTCAAATTAAACAAGTTGATTTGTTCTTGGGTCTTGCATTTATATCTATGTTAGGTTCAATATATAGGGTTTTTAACATTTCATAAACCCTTATTTTATATTGGGTTTTTAACATTTCATAAACCCTTAAACTCAAAATAAACCCTTAAACATTGAGTCTTTAAGAAAGTGTACATCTTATGTTTCAAAAGATTAAAGTTTAGACTATCGAACCTAGGGGTGTAGACACCACCAACTCTAGAGCCATTCTTGGATTCAAGTTAAGTGCGAAAGAGATGATGAAATCTCAAACTACGAACCTACTCTATCACAATTATGAGGTGAACGACCTACACTAGAGGCGAGTGAATAGTATGTTATCAATAAACTTAAAGCCTGAATGGAAATTATCCGATTAAGGCAATATATTCACAAGTTTAATAATAAAGCATGGAGGTAATAAGTAAGAACAAGCTAATCACACACAAATAATGACAATGCTAACACAATGATTTATAATGGATAAGGATCATTCCCTACTCCGCTTCCTAAGCACCCTACTTAGGATTTCCAACTTAACTTTACTAGATTAAATTTGTTACCTTACACTTGAGGATTTACAAGCTAAGACAACGACCCTCTCCTCGAGGGTTACTCTCTTCCCGAGAGTACCTCCAACACCTCTTCTCCTAAGGACAATAAAAATTAATCCTAGTAAAATGGAGGCTCAAAATGCTGCTTTGAGCGACAGTGGCAGTAACTCGACAGAACATCGAGGCCGGGGCCGGGGCAGGGATAGAGACCCGTCTAAGGGTCAGGGGCAAGAGTCAGCGGTTGTTCTACTGCAGGCTCAGGTGAATTAGTTGACTGAGGGGCTCCTTAAGGAGCAGGAACTGAGACAGCAAATGCAGCAGTAGTCTCAGTAGCCACCGCCACAACCTATACCCGTAGTTTCAGTGGTACCAAAAGTGGCAAAGGTGATAGTACCAGTGGTCAGAACGCCAGGGGCCCCAATATATGCAAATTTTGTCACACTGAAGCCACTAGAGTTCATTGGAATAGATCGTCAGGTGAAAGTGACAAAATTCTTGGGGGATTGCTACGAGCTATGCATGGAGCTCGGGTGTTCATCAGAGGTAGCTGCTCGTATGGTCGGTCTTCAGATGAGGTGATCGGCAAAGATCTGGCTCCACACCTGGAAGGCCCGCAAGGCACCTGGCGCACCACCTCCCACGTGGAAGGAATTTTGGGTGGCTGTGGAAGAGCAATACCTACCCATGAGTGTTCGCGACAAGCACGCCAGTGATTTTGAGATGCTGTGCCAGGCTGGAGGCATGACAGTATCAGCGTATGAGATGGAGTTCAACCGTCTCTCCAAGTACCATCCAACCCTAGTGGCGTCTGAGACCGCTAGGGTCAAGAGGTTCGTGGCAGGGTTGAGGCCACAGATTGGCAGGCTTATCCACTATACTGAGGATTCTACTCTGGCTCAGGTAGTGGATGAAGCCCCGCGGGAAGAAGCCTTGGTGCCGTTTGAGAGAAATGACGGGCCAGCTAAGAAGAAGTTTTGGTCGTAGCGTTCTGGCAGTCGGCCATGGCACTCTAAGGGGGCAATGACTGTAGCAATTCAGCAGCAAAGCCGGGGGCAAAATGGCAACCGGGGCTGTGGGGGGCCAAGGACCGGGTCAGTAAGGCCGGTAGTGTTAGGAGGTGGTTCTCAGAGATCTAAGGCGCCGCAGTGTGGCGGCTGCAGTCGAAGACACTGCGGGTCTTGCCTTAGCCGCACTAACGCTTGCTTCAAGTGCGGCCGAATCGGACACTTCAAAAAGATCTGTCCTGAGGGAGCTGGTCAGAAGCCTGAGCAGTCTAGGGGGAAGGCACCAATGTTAGTAGGGTCAGTAGCTCAGAGGGGACAGACGCAACATAAGGGGCCGCAGACTAGTCATTCAAAGAGGCCGCCTGTGCGGGTATATGCCATGAATCATGATGGGGCAGAGGCGTCCAAAGCAGTGGTGACAGGTACTATTTTAGTATGTTTGTCTGCTGCATATGTTTTATTTGATCCGGGTTGCACGCACTCGTTTGTGTCTGCCATATTTGCTACAAAGTTGCCAATGGCACCCTCTATGCTCGACGGGCCATTGATGGTATCAACGCCTACGGGCGATGCAATCTTAGCAAATTCAATATATCAAGGCTGTGAAGTGCTCATCTGTGGCCATGTGTTGAGTGAGAATTTGACACTCTTACCCACTCTTGAGCTTGATGTCATCCTTGGCATGGACTGGCTAGCAGAGCACTTTGCAATGTTGGATTGCAGAGCCAATTCAGTGATGTTTAATAAGCCTGGGCTGTCGCAGTTCACCTTCCAAGGGGAGGGAGGTAGCAAGCCGATAGGGGTCATCTCAGCCCTAAAGGCACGTAAGTTGCTTCAGGGCGGCTGCCAATCTTTCTTGGCCTTCGTATCTATGGCCGAGGAGGAAGGGGGTGAAGCAAGGAATGTCAGCGGAACCCCAGTGGTCTGTGAATTCCCTGATGTGTTTCCCGAGGAATTACCGGGATTGTCGCCCAGAAGGGAAGTTGATTTTTGCATTGACCTGCAGCCTAGGGTGAAACCAATTTCCACTCCACTTTATAGGATGGCACCGGCCGAACTCATGGAGTTAAAGGTGCAATTGCAGGAAATGCTAGACCCGGGGTTCATCCGGCCGAGTGTGTCACCCTGGGGTGCCCCTGTTGGCTTTAGGTTTTCAACCTTGGTCTTAATCTTTTAATCTCAGTTTTGATGATAACAAATATGGAACTAATATTTCATCGAGAAATCTTTTAGGTTCCATATCGATTAGCGTTCGATGTCCTCGATCGGAAAAATCGAAAGAAATTAGAAAATCGGAAAGACATTAATCGTCGCGCTTGGGTTTGTCGCAAAATTTCTCGAAGATCAACGTGTGCACTAAAGTCATCTTGGACGAGACCAAAGATCACATGGAGAACTCTCCAAGTTGATGCTCGTTGAAAGCTAGAACCCGAAAATGAAGCGCGAAAAAAGAAGACTGAAGAAAATAAATTCAACCTAGGTTCGGTCGACCGAATGTAGGTAAAAAGTGGCAGTAGCCATTGTAAAGGCTACGTCGGTCGACCGATCGATCGATCGACCGAAGGTAAAAAGCAGCATAAGCTACTTCGGTCGATCGGGCGGTCGACCAATCGAAGCCCAAAATGGGCAGTAGCTCTGTCGATTGATCGATCGGTCGACCGACCTACGTTCGCTGAAGACGCAAACCTGCGTCGGTCGACCGGGTGGTCGACCGAATTACGGGAACACAGTTTTGCATCTAGGCGGTTGACCCGTCGGTCGACCACAGAGAGAGAAGAAGCATCAGTCGCTTTGAGCGGTCGATCAGTCGGTCGACCGACCAATCGACCAAGCGTCTGCAACGGATAGTTTTCTATCCGTTGAGCTGTCGTTTCATCGTGTGAGTATAAATATACCCCATCTAACTCCTTTTAATCTTCTTCCTTCACTCTTACAAATTTAATTGAGGATTTTAGAAGTGATTTAAGCCTTCCAACGATCGATTGCGGCACGCTCTGCTCCTCCATCGAGTTCTTCTTCAAGCGCCAACTGCTTCCCTCAACTCTGCTGCAACACAAGATTCATCTTCCAGCAAGTTGAAGGATTGAAGTCTGAAAATAGTAGTTAATCTTGTTTTATACTTTAACTATTTTCGTTATAATTTCAACTGTTATTTGAATCTGCATACGTTGGATTTGTGCGTTTGTAAGACTTAGGTTGTTAGGTCTTGTGTGAAGTGGTATCCTCGGTGTAGAAGAAGTAAAGTCACTCGTGTAAACGTAGTTTACTATGACTAGTTGAGTTGTCCTTAGGTTGAGGTGGGAAAGTGCTCTCGATAGGAAGGCGGGATACTTCCGGGTGTGGAAGTGCCTTCGGTTGGAGAGCGGAGACTTTCCGGTGTAAAGTCCTCGTTGTAAGGAATCTCATTAATCTAGTTAAACTAGTTTGGAAATCCTAAGCGGGGTGCTTAGGTAGTGGAGTAGGCATTGGGGCCGAACCACTATAAATTACTTGTGTTTGCATTGATCTTTCTTTGTGCTTAATTGTTTATCTTGCTTCTGCATCCAATCGTAAAATTGTAAATTGCCTAAATAATTTAACAAACGATTAAAATTAGAATTTAGGCTAATTATTTAGTAAACACACTATTCACCCCCCCCCCCTCTAGTGTTGCCATTTCGCCTTCAATTGGTATCAGAGTAAGGTTGTGGATTGAGATTTCACCATCTCGTCTACATCTAGTCTCTATCTAGAAATTGCTCTAGAGAATGTAGCGTCTTCACCTCCTAGGTTCGATGACTCAAACTTTGGTATTTGGAAACATAGGATGTACACTTATTTGAAGACTAAAGGTTTTGGTGTCTTTAACATGTTACATTGGGAATTCATTGAACCTAAGATTGATATGCATGCTTGAAGTGAAATGGATAAGAAAATATCTAAGTATAATAGAGATGCCATGAATTACATACTTTGCATATTACCAAATGGCATCCTAGATAAAGTCATGCATTGCTCTTCAGCTTAGCTTATGATTTATGGGCTAGTTTGAATGTTTTATACAATCATGCTCAAACCGAAGAAATTGGTACATTTAATGATGGATTTAGGTTCAATGGGTTGAAACAACTAAAAAAAGAGTCATTGGCCCGTTTAGTCGATCCTTAGTCGATCAAGGTTTAACATTCGGCCGATAACTAGGTTTAGGTTGATTTTTAGTTTTAGATTTTTGGGTTTTAGGTTCGTTTTTAGGGTTCTTATGTATCAAATAGAGGATATACAACATATATTAGACACCCTAATTAAATCTATACTCTAACTTCTGGATGAAAACTAAGCGTCAACGAGCGTCCTTTCGATTTTGTCGATTTCGTCATTTGTCCTATTGCGGACGTCGAGCGTGCCTCGACTTGGACATGAAAATATTTCTCCATGAAATCATTAATTCTGTTTTTGTTATCATCAAAACCAAGATTAAGATCTAGGTTGAAAACCATAGGTCATTATAGAGTAGTCGACAGTTTAAAGTTGCTCGGGAGACAACCACCATGAATGCTTGGCGAACGATCCTGAGTCGATAGGAGGGCGATGGGTGGCCTTTTTGGTCTTTCTCTCCCTCTAATGTTGTTTGTGGGAGATCTCCTCTTCTCCATGACATGTATTGCCTTCATGTTCTGACCGATGATGTTCGTGCTTAGTTCAATGTTGCTCTTTGGATTCTGCCAGTGCATCAATTTGGGGCGCCAACCTCTAGCTTTGCTCCATGAGATCGCTGATCATGGGTCATAAATCTTTCATGGTCAGGTTTGTGGAGAAAGGACCATCATTCCTGGTCGCGTTTGAGTCACGCGGCAGCGGAGAACACTGTTGCTTGGTTATTGTCGATTGCTGGTGGTAGCGTTGGCCTGACTCGGGGTCTTAACCATGGTGTGACAGGTAAGATTTACTTGGCCCCGTGGTGGGCGCCAAATGTTCTCGCCTAAGATCGAAACACTGTAAGCCCTCCTGGCTCCTAGCTGGATCAGCCCCGGGGCAACCTACAAAGATACTCTGATGCTCAAGTGATGACGTATTCGAGGTGTGTCTGTCAAGAATTGAATCAAAAGAAGATACATGTTGGTGTAGGATTTGGCTTATAGGATAGGTCTTTGATAGATGGCGTTCTAGAGGGGATTTTTCCTTAATTATTGTGGAAATATGTCTTGAACGAATCGGCCGCTAAATTTTACCCCTTGATAGCATTGTGATTATGTTCAAATCATCGGGTATAGGTAACAAACAAAATTATCATCAGGTCCTGATTGAGCGGAGCCCCTCGCCCCTGACTTGCCGGCTACAAAATTAAACCAATGCGTTGTATAATTAATTTTTTTGAAAATTCATAAGTAACGTATTTTCTCGCTATCTATGCAGAGTACATTTGTTAAATTCCAAAGGAACAGAGAAATCTAATTACAAAGACTCAATTGTATTAATTTGATCCTCATCGTAAGCGTCACAAAATCAAGGAGAAGTGAAAAAGAAATATTATAAAAGGACAAGCCATGCGTACGATGAAGGTGGATTGGAAGTGTGAAATAAGAAAGGGAGGGGGTGAAGTTATCAGCAGAGAAATAATAGAATAAGTGGTTCGCCAGGCCTACTGCGCACACAAGGTGGTCATTGTCTCTTTCCCTCCCCTCTCTTATCTCTTAACTTGTGCGCTCCAGTTCTTATCATTCAGAATAGCCTTCTATTAGTAGAATATTAAATACTAATTATGTCGAGGTGAGGCGAACCTGGGCGGCCTCGGTCTCCATCGCTGAGATATTTCCCATGCCCATCTTTATTTCTCGGAACCCATCCTGACCACTTGTTGGAAACTTCATTTAATTAAGTAGCTAGAAAGAGACCAGCATTAAAAAATATATATAAACCAGGTGATATGCACGAAGCCAAACGCAACGTTGTTTCTAGAACAATAACCACCTGATAAGGTAGAATAATAAGGCAATTAAGACTGCACCTCGGTGTATTCAATATTTCAATCTCAAAAAACCATTTTATGGATACATAGTTGTCAATGTTCATTATTTCAACCTTTAAGATGCTACTGTGGACCCAAATGCTATATTCATTTCATAAGTAATACCTAAGGGTACGTTTGTTAGCGGTGTTAAACCCGGCCTCGAAAACCCGTTTGTTGACGAAAACAGATTCAGATTTCAAATTTGTTTCACGAAATGGAGTTTTCACGAAACACTCATTTATACATGAACCAGAGTTCTACTTGGAGTAGAATTATGGTTTTCACGAAAATTATTCGAAACAGGCGGTGGCAAACTTGTAAATAAAATAAGTTTTCCACCTATTTCATGAAAACAAACAAAATCGCCTGTTTACGCTTTAGGGCTTCTATCGGTTCCGACACTACTAGAAATTGAGTCTTCAGCAACGGCTATCAGCAACGGCGGCTCAAGCCGTTGCTATTTGCAACGGCATTCTTACGGCCGCTCGAGCCGTTGCGGATATGTTGTATCTGCAACGGCTTTCTAACGGACATGCGAGCCGTTGCTGATAATGTTAATTATCAGCAACGGCCCTTTAACGGATAAGTGAGTCATTGCGGATGATAACTTATTAGCAACGGCTTGCTAACGGACAAGTGAGCCGTTGCTGATGATAACTTATTAGCAACGGCTTTCTAACGGGCGAGTGAGCCGTTGCTGATAAGTTTATATAGGGCACGCGGTCGCGCCCGACCCTTCTTCCTCCCGCTGCTGCCGCCGCCGCCTCTGCTCCCGCCTGTTGTCGTCGCTGCCGATGCCGACGACGCCGACGCTTCCTCCTCCCGCTGTCGACGCCGACGACGCCGACATTTTCAGGTATACCTCGCCGGCCGGCCGTCTCTTCCCGTTGCGGCCGGCGGGAAATCCGACCGAAACCTTAAAAATAGAGTTTCAGCCGGCGGCGGTCGGCCGATGGCCGCCGTCGGACCTTGTATAGTGGCCAAACAGTGTGTCCGACCACTGTACGCCGGCGCCGGAGTCCACCTGACTCAGGCGCCGGAATTTGTAGATTAATATATAATTTTTTATTATTTTTTAATTGTTAATTAATTGATAATTAATTATTTAATTAATTGTTTAATTTGTTAGATTAATTAGTAGGGTTTAGATTAATTTCGGAATTGACCACTTCGGACGCGCGCTGGAATCGTCCACTTCAGACGCGCGCTGGAATCGTCCAATATGGACTCGAACTATCTTGAAACATTTAGAAAATAATCATGCATCCGACGAGTTCATATGTTTCACATACACATCGACGAGTCGGATATGATTTAGCAAAATCTTAGATCCGTTCGGGGATTGTATGTTCGTGTAAAAGAAGTAGATGATCTTTTATACGACGTACAATTCTTGAATTGTCCCTGATTGGACCGTTGCGACTTGTGTCGTGCTATAGCGGATATTTTGTTAATGGGTATAAATTTCACACGGTTGAATATTCATTTACAAAGAAGACGATGAATGCTGGGGTCTGTGTGAAAGGGACAACCTATGTTGAATGTGATATGGATTTTTATGGACTGGTGGAAGAAGTGATAGAGTTGCACTACTTCGGCTTAAAATCAGTGATCCTATTTAGATGTCATTGGTTCGATACAACAGAAAGGGGCATGAAAGTTCATCCAAAATACAAACTTGTTGAGGTTAATTACAAATCGAAATTGGCAGCAAATGAGCCTTTTATATTGGCATCACAAGCCGAACAAGTATATTACGCGAAGTATCCGGCTCGAAATAAAGATAGAGCAGATTGGCGTGTAGTCTGTAAGACAAAAGGTAGAGGAAAAATTGATCCGATAGTAGGAGAAAATGAGCTGATACCTGATATGACACATGGTTTCTATCAAGAAGATGATCCTCCTGCTATAGATCGTATTATTCCAATACTCGAGGATGCAGACACAACGTCAATTCAATTAGAAGTTGAATATGCTGATGATGACGATCATGAAATTGAGGAAGCTGGAGATGAAGAAGATGAAGAAGAGGAAGAAGAGGAAGAATTCGAAGACTATTATTCAGATGATGAGGAATAATTGTAAAGTATATATTTTATTAAATATATCTCTACTATTTATACAATAATCTGATTATATGTCTGTTCGACAGATATGTCTGGTCGTGGTTATCGACGCAGGAGAGCTTCGGAGTCTCCGATCGGTGAGACTCCAGCACTTACTCATGCTGTTGATCCCCCTGTTGCTGATCCTCATGCGGATGATACTGCCGAGGCTAGTACATCCAGACGCAGGCGGCCACGCGGGCCGAACAGGTGGCAGCCTCCACCAGCCACAGAGTCACGTAGATTGATTAGCGTGATTGGGGAGTGGTAATATATCATGAATTATGAATCATTACAAATTCATTATATCATAATATAATATTAAAATTTATTTTTGTTGTGCAGGTTCGAGCAAGAAGAAGTGTCGAGGAGCATTTCTTCTACTATTCGACGATACATGCACAGGGCATGGCCTACGTGGTCTCACGTGCCTAGCGAGCACGTCGACATGTTATGGCGCAAGTTTGAGGCATGTATTATTTTATTTTTTACATGCATATGATTAATATTAGTACTGATATTATTATTTTGCAGACTTGCTTTACATGGGCCGAGGACCAGAGGCCATTCATTTACGCTGCCTGGGAGGCTATTTCCCGTGCGAGGTACAACGGGCAGCTGGGGCAGGCTCGGTCCCAGGCGATGGCCCGAGCTGGGACCACTAACATCGCGGAGACTTGGGGATACGACCCCGATTGGATTACTCCGGATATATGGGACCAGCTCGTGCGAATATGGTCGACGGATCGAGGGCAGGAGGTTTCTCGGAATACGGCTAGAAACCGTATGTCGAGGGGAGCAGCGCGTCACACCGGCGGCTCTGTTGCATTTGCAGTGCATGCGAACCGTATGGTAAGTATATCTTTTAATTATATATTTTATTTGTTACTATGTGTACTAATTAATGTATTTGTTTTGTAAATGTAGACGACGGTGTCGGATGACGGGACTGTCCAGCGACCCTCCCCGATGGCGGTGTTTGAGCGGACTCACCGTCGAGCACATGGGACGGGGGAGTACATCGACAACCGCGCTGCATACATTATTGGTAACTATATATTTGTTTAAATTATTCATTATATATTTATAATTTAAATTTTATGATAAATATTAAACAAAAAATCAAACTCGAGTAGGAGACCTACAGCCAGACGGTGGTGCAGCGCGGGGGTACCCTCGAGGAGTTTGACGCAGCAACGTGGGTCGAGGCCGCAGGTGGCTGGGACCATGGCCGCGTATATGGCTTCGCAGATAGTGGTCATGCGCGAGCCGTACTAGGGCCACTTGGGGCACCGACCCCTCCGGTCGCTGGTGAGCGGCTGTCCACCTCTAGATCCAGTTATGATCATAGTAGCAGAATAAGGACTCTAGAGGACACGGTCGCGCGTCAAACTGAGATAATGGAGCGCCAGAGTCAGATGATGGCGGATATACAAGCTATGCTACGCAACATGTCAGGTCATCCCGAAGCAGGCATCTCTTCGGCATCATCTAATCCATCATCCTCGAGTCAGTCCACGCCGGTGTACACTCAAGCACTCCAGACCCCGCCATATGATCTAGGCTATCCTCCATCGTCATCGTGAGATTTTGTTTATATTGACTTTGTTACTGAGATATTGAACTTGTTTAATTTATATTGAATTTGTTACTGAGATATTGATACTTCAATTTTGCATTTGAATTGTTTTTATACTATCGTGGATAATTATCAATATAAATATAATTGTTTTGATGTATATCTTGGTGTGTTTGTGATGTGTGAATGAATGTGTGTATGAGTGTATGGGTGTGTGAGTTATGTATCAGATAATGTATCAATGTATCAATGGAAATTTGGAATTTTAAATTTTTTCGTTACCAGGTTCACATCATCAACAACGGCTTTCCCACGGTCGTCCGTGGGAAAGCCGTTGCTAAAAGTGTATCGAAAGCCGTTGCTGATGACCTACAGCAACGGCTTAGCGACGGGATTTTACTAACGGCGTTTCTACGGAGTCAGCGGCCGTTGCTATTAATGTTATCAGCAACGGCTCCGGGTCCATGGCAAAACCGTTGCTGATAATATTTTTAGCAATGGCCCGAGCAGCCGTTGCGGAGCCGTTGCTAAGTTATCAGCAACGCGACTTTCTGCCACGACTCCATTGCAATGGCTCGGCCGTTGCTGATGCGCTTCAGCAACGGCTCAGCAACGGCATCAGCCGTTGCTGATGCCCATTTTTCTAGTAGTGCGAGTCACCCCTCGCCTCACCCTTCGAACTTTGCGGCGAAAAAAATCATCTTCGGCGACAACTTCGGCGACAATCCAAAAAAGCCTCATTTCTCCGTCAGATCTGGTTGTAAATCTCCTCGCAAGGTAAATCTACAACCTGGATCTTGTGTTTCGGCTTTGGATCTTGTATTTAACTTGTTTTTTGGAGATCTTGATGTCATTTTCTTTGTGTTTCGGCTCTGGATCTATGGTTTTTGTCGAGATCTTGTGTTTCGGCTGTGGATTTAATTTTGAAATTGTTTCACCCGAGCCCCCTTCTTCGATCCGTGGACACGGACTGTATGGTTTTATCTAGGATTTTACTAGGATTTATCTTGGGTTTTATCTCGGCTTATTCGACTTTAGGATTTTATCTAGGATTTCCTTTGATCCATTTTAGGGTTTCTTTATAGATCCATTGGGTTTATATACAGATACATTTTAGGGTTTTATTTGTGTTATTGATCTGTGTTATTGTACATATCCATTGGTTTTATTGTAGATTTGTGTTATCAGCTTTAATTTACTTTTAGTATATTTTTGTTTATTGATCAAGGTTTAATTGTTTTTCATGTTTATTGCTATGTTGCTCACTATAAATTTCAAATAGTGGGTTGTTATAATTAAGAATGTTGCTATAATTAAGAACGTTGTTATAATGGGTTTAATTGTTTTCCATATTTAATTTGGTTTGATCTATCATGTTTATTGCTACATTGCTATGTTTGTATATCATAGCATTATCAATTATTCATGTATCAGTTTGAAGTTATTCATTTATATCAGTTTGAAGTTACTCAATTTATATCATAACATTTTTCATGTAGTTGAAGTTATCAGTTTTCATATTTATATCCATTATAAGTTTGTATATCATAGCATTATCAGTTTGTATATCAGTTCTTCAGTGTTATCTTGTTTGTATATATTTATATTATATGAGTTCTGTTCAGTGTTATATCAGTGTTATCCTATTTGTATATACTTGTGTTATATTGTTTTCATGCCTCCCTGTTGTTATCAGTAGCTTACATATATATTTTCAAGTAGATATAAGAAGTTGAACATATGGGTGGTCATCGGAATCCGAGGGAAAAGTCAGAGGTAAGGCTAAAGAATGCCACAGAAGAATTTTTGTGCCTCTTGCATAATAGACAAGCTTTTGGCCTAAGGTTTTCTACCTTGGTCTTAATCTCAGTTTTCATGATAAAAAATATGGAACTAATGTTACATTGAGAAATATTTTCAGGTTCCATAACAGTTAGCGCTCGACATTCCCGAACGAAAAAATCGTAGAAATCGGCAAGGACGCTCGTCGACGCTTGCGATTCTTCGGGGAGTTAAAGTTTAGGTTTATGGTGTCTAGCATGTGTTGTAAATCCTCATTATGATGCAAAGAACCCAAAAACCAAATCCGAACCCAAAAACATGAAAACTCGGAAACTGCTCTGAAATTCACTAAGCCTAGGAAGCTCATTGGAGGGCTATATGACCTAGATATTTTCTTGGCACCAAAAGTCCCGGTAATTGTTTCTTAGGTAAAAACTAGTAAACAACATATTTTAAAGGATTTTTTGAAAGCCTTTAGCCTACCCATATTTGACCCGGGAGATTATAAAATTTCCGATTTTCGAAAATTTGTACTAGACCCCAAAAATTAGATTTTGATTCTTAAGGATTTTGATTTTTTAGATATTTTTAGATATTTTGTGTGTCGCATTGTTTATCTTCATTACTCGCTTCCGCATTTAGTTGATAAATTGCAATTTGCCTAAGTAATTTAAGAAAATGATTAAAACCAGAATTAGGCAAAAAGATTTATATAACATACTATTCACCCCCCCTCTAGTGTAGACATTTCACCAACAAAGTTGAATTAGAAAATCTCAATTTTGATAAGATTGTATGGGAAGATATTAGTAAAAAATTGGAGAAGTGTGGGACTAATTACGGGGTGGAGAAATGTAAATCTAAAAAAGAATCAGTTGAATAAATTATTTAAGCATTTTCAGGAGTTGATTAACCACACAGGGATCACATAGAATCCTGATACGGGGAAGATTGATGCCGATGAAATAGTTTGGAACTCATCGATATGTTTTTTTGTATTTAGTCAATGAGGTTAAGTTAGTTGGATTTAGATTTTTTTTTTTGTGCAGAAAGGAATGACAAAAAGTTATTTCAAATCTTTTAGAACGGGCCACCACCACACTATAATTTAATGAAATTGATATTTCAAAATCATTCCGCATCTAGTGTGATGGCCCGATGATCAACACAGCCCCCATTGAATTCGGATAAAGAGCGCATGTTAAAGAAGAAATATTTGGATCCAAATGTACGTGGGAAAGAGCCCTTAGTGGAGGAAGATGACGATGTTGACAGTGTTGAGGAGATAGATAGATGTCCATCTATTTTCTCACGCAGCAAGAAAAGAGGTAAATCATCGGTGAGATCAACTATAAAACTGGAGAAGAAAAAATTGTATGAACTTATTTCAAATCACTATGCAGTCCATCGAAGTGATGCAGCTTCAGTGTACACATCACCCCCGGATCCATATAGCCTACCAAAATGTGTTGGCCACATTACTAGTGTGGAAGGGCTACCCGAAGCTTACTTGTTTAAGATAATTACTTGGTTGAACATCCAGATGCTCGACCACTTGTTATGTCATTGAATGACGAACAACTCAAGAAATGGATGAAAAGTTTACATGGGTGAAACATTATTTTATTTTTTATGATGCCGGTTAGACATTGAACTAGACATTGAACTATGTGTGTAACAATACTTTGTTTTCATGCTCGTTCATGCTTTAGTTATGAACTAAACAATGTATTTTTAGTTTGTTTACTTTCAAGTTTATTGACTATGCTTAGAAATATGCATTAATTATTTTTTAATTATCGTAGAATGAGTCATCAACCTCCACATACATCTTATAGCGATGAAGAAATTTTTGATGACTTGGTATTATTACTCTTGTTGGATATATTGGATAAGTTGGATGAATTAGAAAACCCACCCCCAAGAAGAGCAGTGTGTACTTCAATTTTGAGAGGTGCGGACTATATGCAGGAGTTAATACATAATCCTGTACGATGCTATCAACACTCAACTCAAACATGCCACAAATGGTTCAAGTTGACACTTGCAATGGATCTAAGGTTGGGGATAAAAATTATAAAACCCCGAGAACCTCGGACATAAATTTTTTCTTTTGGATCGGTAGATGAATTCTATGTGGTTGATGCGGGATATCCAAACGTGTTTGGATTTTTGGCACCTTATTGTGACGAAAGGTACCATAGATCAGATTATCGCAAGCGAGACCCCTCAACAAAAAGAGAATTATTCAACCAACGACATTCATCTGTTCGGAACGTCATCGAACGATGCTTTGAACTATTGAAAGCACATTTTCCTATCTTAAAGATGATGCCAAATTACAAGCTTGCAAGACAAAGCAATATCGTATTGGCGTGTTGTACAATTCATAACTTCATTATTAAATATCGTAATTCAGATGAATTAATCGATATTTGGAACAATGAAGAAGTCATTATTGATGATGAAGATCAATCTTCACCTCTTATTTAATCATCAGTAGGTGAATCTTCTTCAACTCTAAATATTATGCATGACATTCGGGAGGGGATTGAAAATCAGCTTTGGGCACATAGACGTTGATTGCCCTTCTATATTTGAATTAGGTTTAAACATGCAATAAAATTCTATGCTTTGGACTTGTAATAGACTTAATTTTTAATTAGATTTAATTTTGATAGTGCATGGTATCAACAATATACTAATTTTGGTTTTATTAAATAGTATGACAGCTTCTTCATCCCGAATAAGTGAAAATACAACGTATTTGAGATATCAAAACAAAGACTATTTTTATGGTTTGCGAGCCACAATAAGGATAAGTGAAAGTTCGAAAAATCCCGGCCGATTATATGCGGCTTGCACAAATAGTCCCAAAGGTTGTGAATTCTTCCGATGGATCACTCCGATTGCAATGGCCATACGTGAAAGAGAAGAAGAAGTGAACCAAACAAGTAGGGACCTTCACTAGAGGCCAAAATGGACAAGCTCCTTGACATGAGTTGCAAGGGGTGTATAGTACTTGTTTTCACTGTCATTTTTTTTTTGTTTAAATATGTTAGATAACTTAAATGATGTAAACCTAAATACGTGTTTGACAACTAATGTAAATGGATGCCTTTATTTTATTAGAGTAAATTAACTTAGTTTTATATCGATGGAGAATTGGAGACAATAGCCAATCAATGGTTATGCGCACTTTCTCATAAAGTCCTAAAGTAATGTTACCTATTATCAAGTATGTTTTTTATCTGTTTGTGGTTATGCTTTTTATGTGTTTGTTGTTATGATTTTATATAAATGTGTGGTTGTGCTTATATATTTTATTGTTTGGTTGTGCTTACATAAATGCATGGTTGATTTTATGTTTTGGTTGTTTTGAGATAATTGATAAACTATTTTTTGGTGGACTATGAATTGAAGACGATCACCAATTAATGATGTTACATATTTTTTTTCATAGTCCTATGTTCATACAATGGTGCTTCTATTTTATGTTTTTGGACTGATATGGATTGATGGTGTTGTAATTTGAAATATTACCTTGCCTTGGTTGCTGTAATTTGATTGATGGTGCTGTAATATTGTCTTGCCTTGACTGTTGTAATTTGATTGATGGTGCTGTAATATTGCCTTGCATTGGCTATTGTAATTTGATTGATGGTGTTGTAATATTATTTCTGGAATTATGGTATTGTAATATTACCTTGCATTGCCTTGGCTACTGTAATTTTGTTCTATTGTTGTTAATGGCTGCTGGAGTTGATGGTGTTGTTAATGATTTATGAATTGAAAATGTTATGTTGTTGTTAATGGTTGATGGAGCTACTTAGAAGTTATTGAATTTAACTACTTTATATAACTACTTTGAAAATGTTCTATTGTAAATGAGGTGTTTGTATAGCTACTATATGAAGCTACTTTGTTAGTAGTTGCAATGTTATATAACTATTGTTAGTATTTTGTTATTGTGTTAGTATTCTATCTGATTGTATAATTTGATACATATGTATAATTCTGATACCGTGTTAGTATTCTATTCAATTTCTTACATGTGTACATTCTGTTAACTATCTAATGTATGCACAAATTGTTGATATATTCTATCTAATTAAAATTCTGTGTATGAAATTGAGACAAGCTGTTGTTGGTTGATATATCTAATTATGCCAAAAGATAATATATCAAACGACGATAATCATCCATGAGTGTATTAGAAAAAAAAAGATAACACATGTATGAACCATCCATCTAATTTTTGTATTTATTAATAGTTAATAATAATTAGTTAATAAGATTGAAATAAAATTATTGTTGTTTATTAGGTAAAATAATTTTAACTCAAATAGTTATAATAAATAAGGTTAGTAGTATTTAATAATAATAATTTAATATTATTCATAAATAAAATAATATTAATTCTAAAATTGAAACTTCATCCTTCTGTTTTAAATCAGTATCTGAATTGATTATACTAGGATTTGTCTAACATGTGTCACGTCTAGTCTAAATTATGATCTTTTTCATAAATTTATTTCGATCTTTAATTTGTATTAATTTTATCCCGAATTATCAGATTGATATCAATTCTAGTCCGACGTTAGATGTCCGTCAATGCAACTATTAGGTGCTGACGTGGCATCTGACTCAACAAATAATTTTTTTTTTATTATTATCACTTATGCCACGACAACATGTAATAAAAAAATATGGTTAATTAATGTATCTAGCCCAAACTATTACCCTTTTCACAAATGTATCAATTACATCATGAACTATTAAATTGATATCAACTCTAGCCTGACGTTTAGTCTTTCTCTCTAATATATTCCAAATTTTGGGATTGACAAGAATTATAATTATTGAAGACAAATGATTTTTTAAAATACATCAAAACTTCACTTTATTCGATAATTTCGTATCAAAATTTACCAAAATTAATTTATAATCATTATATATAAATTTAATTTCAAATATTTTATTTTTAAAAAATAAAGATTTGTAGTAAAATAAAGATTTTTTATGAAAAAAATTAAATACAATATAAATAATATTAAATGTGTGATATATAATAATATTATTAGTAAAATATATTGATTTGGTTCAAATTTTTGATTTTTTTTTTCTAAAATGCTATAATGGAATTGAATAAAAAAATCAATCCAAAACTAAAATATCAAATTTAAAATACCAAATTTTGTTAGACACTAAATAAAAATATAATCATAATGTTAAATATTTAATAAATAATAAGATAAGCAAAAAGGTATTGGTTTGATTGAAAGTTTTGAATTTTTTATAAAATGCAATAGTCGAATTGAATAAAAAATAAAAACTAAAAAAAATATGAGATTTGTTACAAGTTTTAATTTTTTTTAATGTAATAATCGAATTTAGTAAAAAAATAGGGAGAAATGTAATTCAAACTTTTGAATTGATTATATATAATTGTAATGTAATCTAAATTTTAAGTTCAATTTTAAATGATACAATTGTTGTCAATCCCAAAGTTTGTGACAGATTAGGGAGAAATATTAAAGGTTAGGATATATTTATTACAAGGGCCAAAGTTTGAGATAAATATATTAATTTTTCTTATATATATATATAATATTATAATATTTTTTTATTACGTGCTGACGTGTCATAAGTAATAATAAAAAAATATTTTTTAATTTGTTGAGTTAGATGTCACGTCAGCACCTAACGGTTACATTGACGACATCTGACGTCGAGCTAAAATTAATATTATTATGATAATTTGAAATGTAATTGATACAAATTAAAGATTGAACTAGATTTGTAAAAAAATCATAATTTAGGTTAGATAAATTAATTAATCCTTTGATTAATGGTGAACATATGTGCATATATATATATGCATGCAAGAAAGCATATAGAGTAAACTCAATATGTACGAGAACTAACATAATTAAAATAGCCCTTTTCAATTTAGTTTTTACTTATTAGTTAATGATATGAGTGTTTGTCTCTGCCTACCCACTTGCTCACTCACCCATCAAACAAATACACCTCGAACAAGTTAAAGAAATCACCATGCATGGTAAGACCTTAGTAGGCAATCACTAAATGATATAAGTATGTAAAAAGAGGAAAACAAAAACCCCCGTTTTTACTTAATTCTATGTTCTAGTCACTTTCCATTGCTTACTATTATTTTGATTGTTTTAGAGGCTCTCATTGGGCGTTGATAGGTGCCTCTCATGGATAATCCGAGGGGTATATTTTACAGGAGAAGAGACATGCGGGAGGATGTCAAGTTGAGAGAGCTTCATTCTTGGTTAGAGCACATCCATCCCAATTAAGATTTCTTTGTCAATCCCAAGAAGGTCTACTCGAATTTGACGTTATCAAATTGGTACTTTCATTGAGAAGAATATAGGAAAGAAAGAGAATGTTTATGCATGAGGATTGGAGTACTCTGATCCAATTCAGTAACACTGACGTTTATTGTCCAGTAACACTGACGTTCATTGTCCGGTTCTCATTGTCGGGTCTAATGCCAGCCCAGGGGACCTGCAAAAGAAATACTGACGCACAAGTTAGGGGGGCTTTAAGGTGGAGGTAATAAAATTGAAACTTAGGATTACCTAAGATGTGCCGTGTTCATATTTATTGCTGATGGAGATGATGACGCTGCTCGATAATCTCGCAGGGATGTTACTCAGAATGGGTCAAGACTAATCTCTGAGATGACGGGCTTGTAATGATGTATCCCTCGTGATAATGAAGGATGTGGATCTCCTTATTTGGCCGAGTGGAGCCCCCGGACAGAGCTATTTGGGCTGGCTTGAGTCAAGTCCCACAGTATAGCCGGGCGGGACCCCTGGGCGAAGCCGTCTGGTTCAGTCTGAAATGAGTTGTGGGGCGCTGATGGGTCTAACCTGACCGGGTCCAATAGTTCTAGTCCAGTCCACAGCCCTTGAGCTCGGTTGGAGTCTAGAGGACTGTGTGCTGAGCTCTAGAGTTAGCTTTCTTGACCTTTGGCGTCTTTGGGGAGCTTTCGGAGATATTTTCCAAAATGTGTTGGGTGGCCAATGAAGTCGAGCTAAACATTGGTTGATTTTAGAGTGATCGGATATGGTGGCTGAATTGCGATGAGTAGCCGTAGAACTCCGACTGAGCAAGTGGCAATGGGGGCCGATTTGAAGCTAGTGGTCAGAGTAAGCAGCCGTGAAGGTTAGGCTGGGGTGAGTGGCCGTGCCTCATCTTTGATTGGCACGTAGCGACTCTTCGTGTTGCCTCGAAGTAAGTCAAATTGACATATTTTTGCCGTGTTATCCATACGCCCTCTCGACTTCTGTGCTTGGAATGCTAGTTTGATAATGAAGATCTCCTCTTCTTGCGTGGCAGTTGCTGGTTGGCATTTGTGTCCTCGTTTTTGGGGGAAATATCATGGCGAAAAAAGCGCCCGATCATGTCTTGTGGATTTCTAGGGAAGCTGTTGATCATTGAGCTGGTCGGCGCAGATCTAATCCTATCTTCGTTGATGGCCGTTGGATGGAGAAGTTGTCATTCTTCAGCCTATAAGGTGATTGTTCCCGTCCTCGTTTTCGAGCTTTCCTCGCGTTCTTTAGCTTTCATCCTTAGTAGGCTCTACTAGTGTTCTCTTTATTCGGTTTCTTTCTTCCTTCATTGTCATCCCCTTTCGGCGAGTCTTCTTGGTATTCTGCTTTAGTTTCTGTATCATCGGTATTGGCTTTAGGTTTGTCTTTCTCATGATCCCTTCAGGTGTTCTTCCATATTCCTTAGGATGAATTATTCGGAATTTATCTATTATACAAGTGAGCTGTCCTCATTGTTGAAGGTTCCAAGCATGCGCGTCCGCCTGGTAAAAATACGGGAGAGTACCTCAGGCGAGAGAGGAAAAAAATCCCTTGGTAGATAGCTTACTAAAGCCTATGAGGGCTTCGCAGTCTCGGAGGCCAAAAATCTCTGGGGCTAGGGCGGAGGTGTTTGGGTCATCGGCATCCTCGGATTCTCTGGTCTTTCTTGGCTCGTCGATGGGGTGTCGAAAGAGAGCTAGGGGCTCTGGTGAGAACCTGATTCCTCAAGTGGTCGTCTGCTCACGGGGAATGAGTGGTGGTTGGTGCATCAGCAGGAGTTCAACGGCCACGTTCGGTCTTATGCCCTCGTCCTAGCAATCAATCGGTTTTTTCAGAGGGGGTGGATCCATGGGAAAAACCTGGCCAGGAAAAACCTTGAGGAGGAGGTGAAATTCCTTCGGGACCATGCTCTTGCCATGTACATGGAGGGTTTCAAAAGGGCGATAGAACAAGCTAAGCTCCTTGCTTCTAGTGTTGACCTTTATGGGATGGATTTCCTCAAGGAAGTCAAGGATGGTGCTCTGATGAACCCTGAAGATGAAGAGGATTTTTCTTGGTCCATCATAAGAGAACCTTCGGCCGCGACTCTAGGTGAATGTTCTTTTTCTCCATGGGGAGATGTTGTTCCGGGGAGGGATGCTCCTGTCGAGTGCACCAAGGCTGACACAGTTTCTCTTCAATAGATGCTTTAAGCTCTTTGTTTGTATGTACTGGTTTTGAGAACTTTCTAGGGTCAATTATTCCCCTCTTTTGTTTGACAATTGGCCCTTCGTGGGTTCTTTGTGTTTTGCAATACGCTATGGTCGATTCTGTAGTTTTAATTCTTTTTGCTTGGTTCCCTATGCGGGGAAAGTCTTGCTTTGCAATCTTTGGTTGAATCATCTGAAATCTTGCTCGAGGTTGAACCTTTGGAAATCTTGTTTGAGGTTGAACCTTTTGAAATCTTGTTTGAGGTTGAACCTTCTGTAGCAACTTCGAAGTTGCTTTGAAGGTTAAGTAGTAATTTCTTGTGTATGCATTTAGGAATAGTGGCTGGCATTTGTGGGTCTAAGCCGAGCTCACTGAGGAGCATAGGGTGAGATTGTATGCGGGGAGTTGTATAAGGATTCTGAGGTTGGAGGTAGTGACGTAGTAACTAAAACTAGGTTGGTGAGAGTCGAATTATGGTTATGTACAAGCACTGAGGTCGGAAGTAGCGGCGTAATAGCCGAGGACCGGGCTCACGAGAAGCGCGCTTGGGATCGTTGAGGGCGTAGGAGCCCGAGATAGGCACCGAGGCCGGAAGTGGTGGCATAATAGCCAATGAGCGAGATTGGTGGAAACCATGTCCTGGCCGTGTGAGGGTGGTGGCATGATAGCCGACGAGCCAGACCAGTAGAAATCGAGTCTTGGTCGTGTAAGGATGCTGAGGCTGGAGGTAGTGGCATGATAGCCGATGAGCCAGGCTGAAAATTGAGTCCTGCTCGTGCAAGGGCACTGAGGCCGAAGGTGGTGGCGTGATTGCCGATAAGCTAGGCTAGTGAAAAATGAGTCATGGTCATGTAAGGGCGTTGAGGCCGGAGGTGGTGACGTGATAACCGACGAGCCAGGCTGGTAAAAACCGAGTCCTGGTTGTGTAAGGCCGTAGGTGGTGGCGTGATAGACGATGAGCTAGGCAGGTGAAAATTGAGTCCTAGTCGTGTAAGGACACTTATGCCAGAGATGGTGGCGTGATAGCCAATGAGATAGGCTGGTGAGAACTGAGTTCTCGTCGTATAAGGGCGCTGAGGCCGGAGGTGGTGGCATGATAGCCGACGAGCCAAGCTAGTGAAAACCAAGTCCTGATCATGTAAGGGCGTTGAGGCCGGAGGTGGTGGCTTGATAGCCGATGAGGTAGGTTGGTGAAAACCGAGTCCTGGTTGTGTAAGGGCGCTGAGGCCAAAGGCGATGGCGTGATAGTGGACGAGCCATACTGGTGAAAGCTGAGTCCTGGTCGTGTGAGGGTTCTAAGGCCGGAGGTGGTGGAATGATGGCCGACGAGCCAGGCTAGTGAAAATCGTATCTTGGTCGTGTAAGGACGATGAGGCTGGAGGTGGTGGCGTGATAGCCTACGAGCCGAGGGCTAGACTTTGTGAAAATCGAGCTCGTGAGAAGCGCACTTGGGGTCGTTGAGGGCGTAGGAGACCGACATAGGCACTAAGGTGGCAAGCTAGACTAGTGAAAATCGAGTTATGGTCACTGAATGGGGTGTTGGGCTCTAGGGCCAGGAGCAACGGTTCTGAGGGTGAGAATCCGCACTCGGGGGGTTTTAGGCCGAGGTCGTGAGGGCTTTTAAGTAAATTTTAAATGATGGAATACTTGTTAAAGAGGCGAGATGGCCGTAGAGTTTCGTGAATATACATAGAGATAAAGAAATTGTAGGTATAGGAGAGATGCTCGGTTTAGAGCTTTATTAGTGCCTGTTGTGATGACTCAATCACGACTTGAGTCCATTCAAGGGTTGAGTTGGGGTTGCTTTCGCATGTCCTATCTTGAGCTTGGTCCAGAGCTGAGATTGTGGGAAGCATTTGTGAACCATTAGGTTCTTTGTTTGATTCGGCCATCTTTGACTTAAGACATTCATTATAGCACCATCGGGCTTGTGTTTGGTCATCGCGCAACACGCCTACTTCCATTTCAGAGATAGGAAACTTTAACGCTAGGTGGGGAGTGGAAATGACGGCTCCTAGATTGTTCAAGGACGGTCGTCCTAAGATCATATGATATGGGTTGAGGATGTTAATGACAAGATTTTGTACATCAATTGTTAGTCTAAGGTTTTCAACATTGGTTTTAATCTCAGTTTGATGATAACAAACATGGAACAAATGTTTTCGTGGAGAAATATTTTCAGATTCCAAGCCGGTTAGCGCTCGACGTCCCCGATCAAAAAAATCAGAGAAATCGGAGAAATCGGCAAGGATGCTCGTCGACGCTCGAGATTCTTCGGGAAGTTAGAGTTTAGGTTTAGGGTGTCTAGCATGTATTGTAAATCCTCATGACGATGCAAAAAACCCAAAAACCAAACCTGAACCCAAAACATGAAAAACCGAAAAATCAAAAAATGGCCCAGAAATTCACTAAGCCTAGGGAGCTCCTTGGAGGGCTATATGACTTAGACATTTTATTGGCACCAAAAGTCTTGGTAATTGTTCCTAAGATAAAAACGAGATAACGAGATTCTTTTAAAGATTTTTTGGAAGTCTTTAGCCAACCCATATTTGACCCAGAAGATTATAAGATTTTTAGTTTTCGAAAATTTGTACTAGAGCCCAAAAGTTAGATTTTGATTCTTAAGGATTTTGATTTTTTAGATATTTTTATTGAATCCAAATGGGGGGTAATCCTTATATAACATTTATGTTTTAAAGAATTCTTAACTTTAAGTTAATAACTTTAAAACATAAATGTTATATAAGATGACTTAGCAAAGACCGAACACAGAAACGAACAAACAAGCAAAAAAATGAGCAAAACTACCTTGATTTTTCTAGTTTTAGTCGACCAGTTGGTCGACCGAATGATGCCCAGAAGGGCAAAATGCCTTCGGTCGATCGACGATCAATCCACAAGCGATCGAGCGTCGCCAATGGGCAAAAAAATGCTCGTTTACGAGCCTTGGTGTTTGGGGGTTTATAGATACCCATCCCAAACTCACTCCTTTGTAGTTGTTGATGCTTCCAAGCCTCAAAGAGTCACTCCTTGCATCTCTACAAGCTTTCATTGAGCCATCTTTGCTAGAACCCTAGTTTTGATCTCCACTCCTTGATTTAGCCTTCAAGCCTCACCGATTCATCATCTTGAGGCATCAAGAGGACTAGGGAGTTCTTTTTGGAGCTAAGTATTTGTTGTTTGATTTATTGCTCCATTAGTTATTGTATTTTGGTTTTTATTTCATTGTATTTGAACGTGTGTAAACCTAGGTTGTTAGGTTTGATTGAGTTGGTTTTTGCCTTGATGTTAAGGCTTAAATCCACCATTGTAAACTTAGTTTACTAGGATTAATTGAGTTGCCCCTTTGGTTGAGGCGGGAGAGTGCTCTCGGTAAAAAGGCAGGATACTTCCGGGTGTGGAAGTGCCTTCGGTTTGAGAGCAGAGACTTTCCGGTGTAAAGTCCTCTTTGTAAGGGAAATGATATAATCTAGTAAATCTAGTTTGGAAATCCTAAGTAGGGTGCTTAGGTAGTGGAGTAGACATCGAGGCCGAATCACTATAAATAATTGTGTTAGCATTGTTTACCTTGTATTTCTTATTGCTTATCATTTATATCTTTCTTCCGCTTACTACCCGATTTGTGAATTGCCTAAGTAATCAAGCAAACGATTAAAACCAGAATTAGGCAAAAAGATTTAGATAACATACTATTCATCTCCCTTCTAGTGTGTCCATTTCACCAACAAATAAGCTTCAGGTGGTAGATGTCGCGAAGGATGGTTTCCTTCTTTGTGTTGAAAGGGGAGTGCCTTTCGATTCGGGCATTCGAGCGAGGTGGTGTCCTCGTGTTCATCAAATACCCACACTAAAAAGGGGGGGGGGGGTGAATAGTGTTGGGTGAATTTTAACTTCTATTCGATTTCTTTCGAGTTTGATTTCTAATGCAACCTAATTGATCATGCAACTAAATTACGATGCTTGATAATTATGAATAGTAATTAATATCAAATAAACATCACAACGCAAACACAAGTAATTAGAGTGGTTCGGCCAACCGCCTACTCCATTACCTTGGCTCCACACCAAGGAATATCAATTTTCACAAAGCATGGTCCTAGTCATTTCTTGTAACGTTCTATTCTTCCTCTCAACCACCCCATTTGTTGGGGGGTTCTAGGGGGAAGAAAAGGGTTGCTCAATACCTAAATCATCACAAAAATTAATTTTTTTTAAAAAAAATTCCCCACCATTATCACTCCTAATTTTCAAAATTGATATTCCTTTTTCATTTATAATTCTCCTAGCAAATCTTTTGAAGAAATCAAAAGTTTTATTTTTCTTAGCTAGGAAGAAAATCCATGTGAATCTTGAAAAATCGTCAACCAAAACATAACAATATAGTTTACCACCTACACTAGCAACATCACAAGGACCAAATAGATCCATGTGCATGAGTTCAAGTATTCTAGATGTGGTAACTTGATTAATACTATGAAATGAAGATTTAACTTGTTTTCCATGTTGACATGCATCACAAAGTTTCTTTTTCAAATTTTATTTTTGGTATTCCTTTGACTAAATCCTTTTTTGTTATCTCTTGGATGAGGCTCATGCTAGTATGTCCTAGCCTTCTATGCTACAACCAAGAATCATTTTCCATGGCAACTAAACATCTAACTTGAGGATTAGGCAAAACATTCAAGACTAAAGTGTATACATTTTCTTGCCTATTTCATATGAACACTATATCATTAGATGGTGCACTTCTAATGATCCATTTAGATGCTTCAAAAATAACTAAGTAACTATTATCGCATAATTGAGATATGCTAATCAAGTTATGTTTCAACCCATCAACTAGTAAAACATTCTTAATACACGGGTAGGGAAGAATACCTATATCCCCAATGCCAACAATCTTACCTTTGGCATTGTCTCCAAACGTTACATATTCACCATCCTTACTTGATAGAGTTGCAAACAAGTTGATGTCTCTCGTCATGTGTTTTAAGCAACCACTATCCAAGATTCATGTGCTCCTACTTGCTTGAGGATGGTTCTCCATCCACAAAAGGAGAGAATGCAACTTTAGGTACCCAAATATTCTTGGGTCCTTGAGTGTTAGTCATCTTAGGAACCCAAGTAAATCTAGCATTGGGGTTCCTCCTAAGAGCACAATCTCTAGCCATATGACCATACACACAACATGAAAAATAATTTCCATTAAACTTTCTAGTGCTATGTGTGTGAGCATGAGAGTGTGCATGAGTTTGATTTTCTGATGATTTTCTAGCATTTACAACCTTAGGCATGACATTTTGTAAGGTTGTCATCTTTTCATTTAGCATGCATAATTTCTTTTTTAAATTTAACATGCTATCATTTAAGTGCTCTATTTGATCACTTAAGAATTTGTTCTCATTTTCTAATTTTTTATTCTCATTTTCTAGGTTATTCTTAGCATCGTCCAAAGCATGCTTTTCTTCCTTAAGTCTTTAAATCATTGCATGAAAGTAGTAGACTATCATTTTCTTGTTCTAAAGATCATTTTTTAGCTCTTTAAATTTCTTCCTAATGGCATTAAATTCATCATGCATTTGTTCAAATTCCAATTCTAATTCATCTTGCATAAAGGAAAGTTCGCCAAATGTAAACCTTACCTCACTGTCATTTGCCATAAGGCAAATGTTTGCCTTTTCGCTCTTGGTCTCCTCTTCACTTGATGAGGACTCACTCTCATCCCACGAGGCCATCATCGTCTTCTTCATCTTCTTGTACTTGTCCTTCTTGTTGGGGTGCGAGGTTGAAGCCATCTTGAGAAGTGGGCAATCTTAATTTCTTCAAGTGATCGACTTTGTTGCAGTTATAGCATGTGTAGCCTCCTTTTCCCCTTCTCATGCCGCCTCTCATGAAGCTCATGAATCTCCTTGCCAACATTGTCATTTCTTCAAAATCATCCGTCTCCTCCTCGGATGATGAGGGCTCTTCAACCCGATGTGATGCTTTTAAAGCAATATTCTTGCTTTTGGGGGCATCTTCCTCCTTGTATTGCTTCATATGGGTCTCATGTGTTATGAGAGACCCAATAAGCTCGGTGATCTTTAAGGTGCTCGTATCCTTTGCTTCCATGATTACGATGACCTTGGGCTCCCAAGCTTTTGGAAGGGAACGTAGGAGCTTCCTTACCTTCTCCTCTTCCCTTATGTCTCTACCAAGGTTAGCTAATCCATTCGTAATATTTTGAAAGCGAGCATAAATGGCATCAACAGATTCATGCGGTAGTATTTTGAACATTTCATAATCATGCATGAGTAGGTTTATTTTAGATTCCTTAACTTGTGAAGTCCCTTCATGTGTAGTCTCTAAGACTTTCCAAAGTTCATATGCCGACTTACAAGTGGAAATCCTATTAAACTCATTAATTGATAGGCCACAATATAGTGCATTGACGGCATTTGCATTTGCATTAAAGAGTCTAATGTCTTCTTGATCCCACTCATCCATATATTTAGTTGATTGCTTATACTCTACTTGAATCATTCTTCACACATCCATGCCAAGTGATTGAAGTAAGCCATTCATGCATATCTCCTAATAGGCATACTTGTTTCCATCGAACAATGGTGGAGTATGAGTTGAGGACCCTTGAGCTAGTTGGATTTCACTAGATATTCTAGATTGTAGGGTAGATGATTAAGTCTAATCCTACGACCTTGCTCTGATACCAAATGTTGATCAAATACCCACACTAGAATGGGGGGTTGAATAGTGTTGGATGAGTTTTAACTTCTATTCGATTTCTAATGCAACCAAATTGATCGTGCAACTAAATTACAATGCTTGACAATTATGAATAGTAATTAATATCAAATAAACATCACAACGCAAACACAAGTAATTAGAGCGGTTCGCCAACCGCCTACTCCACTACCTTGGCTCCACACCAACGATTTCTAACCAACACTTTATAGAATATGTGTTTCCCATTGGATACAACCGAGGACTTGCTTCTCAAACTTTTGAGTATGCCTTGAACCTATATTCCTACGTAAAACACAATTCTACAAAGCAAACCCTAAGTGTTTACATTAGCACACCTAGCAAGCTATCAATGAGAACTACAATTAAAAATGATGAAAAACAACAAAGAAGGAGCTAAAAATGAAACTACAAGTGTGAGCTCCTTCCAAAGCCTTCTAAGTCTCCAACTCTTCAAGATGGTGAGCTCGAATAATTGCCGGAGTTGAGACGAGAAGATCGCTTGAGGAAGATGAAGCTATCGGTGAAGCAAGCGAGCGCAAATCAATTGTAGATTGGGATAAGATTACAAATTGGGTTCCGTTACCAAGTTTTGAGTTGGATAACATTACAAATTGGCTTGGGATAAGATTCTTAGAGACATATTACATAAAACCTAATCCTAACTGTAGATTTTTTCACTCGCTCATTTTCGAAGCCATTTTTGCCGATTTTTGTATTTTTTCGAACAAACTTCGCGCGCGTATCGTTGCCTCAACCTGAACTCAAAACTTCACCAATATATTAAATTCTTATTTGTTATCATCAAAATAGAGATCAAGGCCTAGGGAGAACCCTTGGGCCAACACCTCGGTCCCCTGCCATTCCCCCCGTTCGTGTCGGCTGCGGTCTTCTATTCTTCTGTCCCCCTTTTTGGACTTTTTGTCCTCGACATCGGCCTTGAGATTCTTCTAGTCAATCTTTTTTGCTTCTCGTAGTTCTTCAATTTTTATGAAGCTTGCGACTTTCTCTTGGAATTCGGCCATGTCTTTAGGGTCGGTCAGTGCGATCTGTTTGGCGAAGAGTCCGGGCTTTAGCCCGAGCTAGATGGAGAAGAGCTCTATCTATGGGTTGAGATTGAGAATTTTGGCTGCTATAGCCTGAAACCTTTTCAGGTATTCTCTTAGGGGCTCGCGCTGCCCTTGCCTATCATAGTGGAGGGTAACCTTTGTCTTGTGATAGACCCACGATGTGGTGAACCGACTGAGGAAGACGCGGGACAGGTTTTCGAAGGAATGAATAGATCTTGGCGGGAGGGAAGCAAACCACAATAAAGACGTTTTCCCTAGGAAGGTTGGAAAGGCTCTACTGAGTGCGAAATTGATTGCCACATGATATAACATCATGGTTCTGAATGCCGTCAGTTGTAGCGCGGGGTCGCCTGTTCCATCGTAGGGTGTCAAGGTGGTAGGTAACTTACTTTTGATGGGAGGCAGGTCGCCATCTATGTGCTCGGCGAAGGCCCCCGCGTCGACGGGAAGAGCAGTCCCAGCCTCTTGAGCTTTGGGATCCTCATCCTTTTTCGAGCGGGTACTGGAGACCTCGTCACGAAGGACGGAAACTGGTGTCCTTCTTTTTGAGTGATTGCTTTTCCCATGCTCTGAGAGACAACGGTCGTGGTCAGCTAGGGGTTGTCCTCGGGACCGTGTCAGTATCTCAACTTGGGCTTCTAGACGTTGGTTTTTCGCTTCCAACTCGTTTACCCGCTTCTGAGGCTCTTGTCACGCCCCAAAATACTAGGGTCACGTGATCGGCCAGAGTACACATTCGTACCCTGAATCCTACCAGACATGACAATAAATGCTGAAATAAATACACAACCAAGCAAGTGCAAAGGTAGGAATATCATGAGCAAATGAAATGAACAAGTCCTGAACACTATAATGAATGTCCAAATACACCATGTCTAAATACATCAAATGAACAACTGTCCTAGACTTTACTATGATTGCTTGTCACGAGATCCACGCCCTGAGCTCGCCACCCCAACTATGCCTCATGTGCCACAGTACCTCTACTGCTCTGGAGCTGTAATAAAAATAGTAAATAAAACGAGGGTGAGTTCACAAGAACTCAGTGAGCTGCTCATTCTTAGCCCACCCTAATCATTATATAAAACAAAACTTAACAGATTGCATCATAATCAAATAAAACTGGAAGTAAATAAATAAGTGCATGTAAAACCAGACATACATACATATCCATACATCCATACATCCAATCATCAATACATTCATGCAATCGGTACAATTCGGCGCCCCGCGCCAATCTTCCTCGTGTTGCTAATCAGGGGTCCTCCGGCTAGTCAAGACTAGCGACCCTCGCTTGAGTCACCTGGGGTAAACCCAGAATTAATACACTAGTGGTTGGGCGCCACCCTCCCACCTAAGCCACTCCTAGGATGTCGGTCGGCGTGGCTCACCGATGCGCTACGTGATCTGTACCATTAGTTGACCAAGCTGGCTTGAATTTCGATCCACTGGGATGAACCCAACCAAGCACAATACAACATACAAACATCACATGCAAGTAATAGATACAACATTGATAGTAGAGTAAATAGGAAAATACCACAACCCGGGAAAATAACCACATTGCTTATGAGCATGTACCTTGAATCACATCCCAAGGACCTCATATATAATATTCACAAGCATAGAATATGCAAAACAATTTCCACATCGGGTAACACAAGCCCCGCTCGTCATTGCCCAAACAGAATTAAATAAAGCATACATTCTACCAAAAATCAATAATATTAATACAATAAACAAATGGATTTTTCATGAATTCATCCACAATTTTAATCCTGTAAAACATGTGGATAATCACCCAAGCTTTCAAGATAAACCCGGAATCCTGTAGCTATACGAACCAGCCTATATGTGCATATCATGTCTCTACTCTTATCCATATATTTCTCTTACCAAAAATATAACATCTATCGGGAGTTTAACAAAAGTAAATCTCATGCTAAATAGATAAATCAAATCCATACCGTTTTTACCATAATTCACATTCTACGGTATGATCTCTAAACATAGGATATATCCTAAGGGTTCGCATACATGTGTCCCAACAAATACTTTTCATAATCATCCTAGAATGTATAATGTCATGACAAGGTGTATCAAGAACCTAGGGTGTCGTAGTTGTCTCTAAAATTACTAAAACACCCCTACCCGGCCTACCCTTCATCTCTAGAGTAGTTCTAATGTAGCCGGCCCAATAAATTCCAATTCCACACAATTAAATACATATAAATTCATGAATAATATAAGAAAAATCTTGGAATTTCTAAGAATTTATTCAACGAATTTCATGGCTTAAAACTGACCAACCACTCCCTTACCGTAGGGTACCCCATACGACCGGTCTTTCTCCCCCTTTGTCTTCCTCTTTGAGTATTCAATTTGCATGATGAGTAGGGAGTGTAATTTACCCAATCTCAATTGAGCACATAGGCTACCCCTCTTTCTAAGGTTCGGCCGTCCCTTGAAGTCTAGGGCCACCAATAAGGGCTGCCATCCCAAATAATTCGTACCGAAAGACAAGGGCCGCGAAAACATGACAATCCAAACATCTATCATCCGATAAATCATGACGATACAAGAAAAATCTCGGAAAACTCATAAACAACAAGGGACGGTTGACATGAATAGAAAAACTCTATTGGGAACAAGGGAAACCACTCACCGAATAAGGAAATTGGAAAAGAAGATGGTCCTCTGCCCTCTCGTGTCAATGAAGTCCAGGTGCACCACCAAGTTCCAAGCCTCCCACGCCTTCTCCTCCCTTCTCTTGTATTTGAAAATCCAACTGCCCAAATCAAATCTCCACTGCTCCTATTAAGAAGCAAGGGGTCTCGGACATGCTCCCCAAGTTTCAGTCCAATCAGACCTAGGATAGTGTCCCGATCGCTCGATTAGGTGAAACTCGACGTAGCATAAATCTGGAGAAGAAAACGAAGAACATGGCTTCAGTATTTTCATCATAGTGACAGATCTGGCTGTCAAAAAGCAATCTCCACTGATCCAAATCTAAAACATGAAGTCTAAAACTTACTGTCCAATTTTCAATAAGATTCGGCCATGGACGCTCCTTCGATTGCAAAGTTTGATGACATTCGACGCTGCAGGAGCAGTCTGCCGAGGTTTTTCTTCCTCCCTCTCCATGCGTGCGCCTCCTCCTATGGACACCCAAGGGGGTCTGCGGCTGCTGCTATGAGTCGTGCGCCCCTGAGGGATGAGGTATTAATAGTGGAACCCCATTTAGCAAAAGACCAAAATGCCCCTTAACTTAAGTTTAGTCTAAACAAGCCATAACTCAACCAATTCAAGTCCGATTCGAGTTTTGCTTGAACCTCCGGACTTATCTAGAACCCAACTACCCATCTAAGGACTAATCAAACTAAGATAAATTAATTTACCTTGCACACAAAGGCCAATCTTCAATTCACGCCCTCTGGCATTTCATTCGGCCCATCCTGACGCACGATCAAATTATCTCGCTGAAATAATTAAATAAATTTTTTATAAATTTGCGGGTATTACATCTCTTTAGGGGGAAGATGGGCTGGCACTAGAGCATCGCTCGTCGTCGGGTCGTTGCCGTTGGCGTGTGATGACGGTCGCTTGGCTCCGGATTCCAACCATTGTTGGGAAGGTAGGTTTTACTCGACCGCACGGTGGGCGCCAAATGTTCTTGCTTGAGGATCAGAGTACTCTGGTCCGTTCGGTGTCTCAACTTGTTTGGTTCAACGCCGGCGGGGGGTGGGCTACAAAAGATACTCTGACGCTCAAGTTAGGGGGACTCCAAGGTGGAGGTAATGGAATTGGAACTTAGGATTACTTGAGGCGTGCCTTGTCCATATTTATTGTAAGCGGAGGTGATGACACTGCCTAGTAATCCATAGGAATATTGATCAGAATGGGTCGAGGCTGATCCCAAAGATGGCTGACTTATAATGGTGTATCCCTCATGATAATGAAGGACGTGGGTGTCCTTATTTGGCCGGGTGGGAGCCCCAGGCAGAGCTATTTGGCCTAGCTCGAGTCAAGACCCGGAGTATAGTCGGGTAGGACCGCTGGCGAAGTCGTCTGGTTCGGTCTGAAATGAGTTATGGGGCACTGATGGGTCTAACCCGATCGGGCCCAATAGTTCTAGTCTAGTCTAGAGAAGGAAAGTGAGTTGTCACACCATTAGTTCCCTCACCTTTTCTAGAGGTATTGATTGTGCTACCTTTAGAGTCATTGTTGCCATGTCTCGATATACAACTATTCTTGCTTGAGGATCGGAGTAGCCTGGTCTAGTTCTGTGTCTCTCCTGGCCAAGTTCAATGCTGGTGGGGGGGGGGGACCTGCAAAAGATACTCCGACGCTCAAGTTAGTGGGACTCCAAGGTGGAGGTAATAGAATATGAAACTTAGGTTACCTGAGGTGTGCTGAGTCTGTATTTATTGCAGGTGGAGGTGATTACACCATCCGACAATCTCGTGGGGATATTGCTCAGAATGGGTCGAGGCTAATCCCGGAGATAGTGGGCCTGTAATGGCCTATCCCTCATGATAAAGAATGACGTGGATGTCCTTATATGTCCTTGACCGGGTGGAGCCATTCATTTTGGCAAAGGTCAACTTCGGGAGTGTGGCTGGGCGAAGTCCCGAGCGGAGCCATCTTGTTTGGCTCGAGTTGTGTCATGGGGCGCTGCTGGGCCATCTGACTAGGCCCAATAATTCTAGTCTAGTCCAACAATATTTACTTGTGCAAATGGGAAAGGAGGAGGTGGGACGAGGGCACTATTATAGAAATATCCACACTAGAGAAGGAGAGGGGTGTGTGTGTGTGTGTGTAAATATTGTGTCCTTAAAGTCAAATAATTTTGCAACAATAAAACTTAGGCACAAAATATCAAAAGCACTTAGTAAAAGGATATTATCACAAGCAATTAAGATACTAAATATTTTCACAAATTCACTAATCTAATATTTTCTCCTAAGATAGTACACCGAGGATTTATTCTTCAACTCTTGATGATTCTTCTACATCTATACCAAAGGAACAACACTATAATAACAACCCAGGTGTATCCCACACACCAAAAATGAGAACAAAACAATAATATAGCAAGAGAAAAAGAGCTCAAAAGAAAGCAAACACCATTGAAGCTCTTGCTAGCTACCTCATAATCCTAAGGCCTCAAATCTTAATACTTGGTTAAGGGGGCACGATTGTGTGACTTATTCCCATATCTCTTTCTCCTGGCTAGTACTCCAAATGCCTCCAATGCTGACTCCAAAGAATACTTAGAGCAGAGTACCATACTTAGCTGGAATATTATGTTTTACAACTATGTTCCTCTTTCCAAATTGGCTAGCCTAGCAGCATATTTCTTTCTCCTAGGGCAGAGTACGATACTTGGCTAGAATATCACATTTGACAACTATGTTCCTCTTTATAGATTGGCTAGTCTAGTAGTTACTATTCCTCCGAATCTTGAAGGAACAAGCGAGGATCAAATCTCTTGAAAGTGGACTACACATGGACAATTCAGAACCAAGTCTCTCTATAACCTATTGGCTTACCAAGGTATCAGAGACCATGCAGTTGAGTTCTTGTGGCACCCCACTTGCCCCGAATCCATTTCGATCCTCAATTGGATTGCTTTGCATAACATATTGCCAACTAAGGACCTACTTATCGCACACAACGTACAACTGAACCCCTTGTGTGTCCTATGTACAATAGCAGGCGAATCTCATGAGCATCTTTTCCACACTTGTAATTATACCAGAAAAGGATGGAAACTCCTCATTGAGGCTTGTGGTCTACCTTACTTCCCGCTCAATTTTTGACCTTGGCACCTTGGTAGCCAAGGAGAAATCACTGCCAACGGATATGAGGAGAGGATCTCAGCCAATGGTTGAAAAAAAGAGTCGTTGGGCTCGCCAATCGTAGATCGGTCGATGTTTAATCAATCGAACAATCTACTAGAACTGATATTGGCAGTTTTCAGCCGATGAATCAATCCGGGTTGGTTTAGGGCTTGGTTTGAGTTTGAATAGGGGTGAAACAAATGGGTGCAATACGCATTAGGCCTTAAAAGTATTTATATGAAAATCTAAGTCCTAAACCTAATTTTTGATACACCTTGGCATCGAGCAACAATTTCACTGAAAATTCCGTCTTGAAATTCCAAACTTAAAATGATACCAAAATGAATTCAATGAGACCTGAAAACATAAAATCATCTAAAAACAATATCTTCACACCCTGCATATTGGTTGAAAATCGTAAGGCCAATGATTATCTTAGGGTTTACGCAAGATCACATAGACCCATTATAGGTCACATATGGCCTCCAAGGAGACCAAAAATAAAATGAAAATATAAATTCAAACTTGATGCAAAATATATCAATTTTAATCGGAACAGGCAAGTCTCAACCATGTACCATAAAAATTAAGCATCAATCAAAAACTAGAATTACTCAAAATGTTAAGGGCTTGTTTGTTTGCCCTATTTTGGGTTTTCTTTTTCGTCCGAAAATGAAAACTACGTCGAAAACCTATTTGTTGACAGAAAACACACGAGTTTTCAGTTTGTGTTTCGCGAAAATGGCTTTTCGCGGTGGCACACTTGTAAATATCATGCCATTTCCGCACTTTTCATCTGTTTCACCCGAAAACTGAACAAAACCGAAACGCCCGTTAGGGTTCCTCACTCGACGCTCGACCCTCTCTCTCTCTCTATCCTTGCTCGACTCCTTGCGGCGATAAGCGACAACTTGTCGCCACCTCTTGGAATCCATCGTCGGTTGTGCAAATCGATCGCCGCCTGTTGAAATCGACGCCCACGGCCTCTTCCTTGCTTTCCACTATAGGTTCGGCTCATTTGATCTACGGTTTCCACATGCATTCGTGTTCGATATATATTTTTCTAGATCTATTTTCGATTATTTTTGATCTTCTATTTTGATTGTTATCCGAACTAGGGTTTTGATGTGTAGTCGATCTAGGGTTTCGATGATTTTTGATCTTCTATTTTGATTGTTACCCGAACTAGGGTTTTGATTTTTCACAGATTGCCTCTTCTATTTTGATTATTACCCGAACTAGGGTTTTGAAGTTAATGTAGCCGATTGCCTCTTATGTTTTGATTGTTACACGAACTAGGGTTTTGAAGTTAATGTTGTCGATTGCCTCTTTTGTTTTGATTGTTAACTGAACTAGGGTTTTGATGTTAATGTAGCCGATTGCATCTTCTATTTTAATTGTTACCCGAACTAGGGTTTTGATGATAATGTAGTTGATTGCCTCTTTTGTTTTGATAGTTATCCGAACTAGGGTTTTGATGTTAATATAGTCGATTGCCTCTTCTGTTTTGATTTTTACCCAAACTAGGGTTTTGATGTTAATGTAGCCGATTGCCTCTTTTGTTTTGATTATTACCCGAACTAGGGTTTTGATGTGTAGCCAATCTAGGGTTTCGATTATTTGATCTTCTATTTATTCATTTGTATGTTGTTCTAATATATACTGTTCTATTTTAATATATACTAGTCTATCAGATTATTTTATGTGGGTCTTGAAGTTAATGTATACTGTTCTATTTATTCATTTGTATATTGTTCTAATATATACTGTTCTGTTTGTTTATATATTGTTCTGTCAGATTATTTTATGTGGGTCTTGAAGTTAATGTATAATGTTATGTTTATTCATTTGTATGTTGTTCTAATATATACTGTTCTGTTTTAATATATGTTGTTCTGTGAGATTGTTTTATGTGGGTCTTAAAGTTAATGTATATTATTCTGTTTATTCATTTGTATGTTGTTCTAATATATATTGTTCTGTTTTAATATATGTTATTCTGTTATATCTTATGTGGGTCTTGAAGTTAATGTATACTGTTCTGTTTATTAATTTGTATGTTGTTCTAATATATATATACTGTTCTGTGATAATAGAAATAATAAATGGGTGGCCATCGTAATCTGAGGGAGAAGTCGGAAAATTGGTCCAAAGATGCTACTGAATCATTTTTGTTTATACTTCATAATAGACAAATAGAATTTGGCAATTTGAATTTTGACAAGACTGTGTGGGAAGAGATTAGCACTAGACTTGCGGAAAAATGTGGCACTAGGTACCCTGTTGATAAGATTAAGGCAAAGAAACTTCACCTTCATCGTTTGTATAGAGATTGGCAAGAACTGATTAGCCACACCGGGGTCACCTAGAATCCCGATACTGGGATGGTTGAGGCTGACGAGATCGTGTGGAATATCACGGTAGGTTTTTGTTAATAGAGTTATTTATTAGGTATCGTATTGGGTAGCTTGTTAATATAGTAAATTTTGTGTGCAGAAAAGAGGAAGAAAAGATTATTTCAAACAATTTAGGAATAGGCCACCTCCCAATTTATCGTTGTTGGAATTGATTTTTCAAAATCAATCTGCAACTGGTGGGATGGCCCGATCATCTACACAGGCGCCTTTGAATTCAGATGTTGAGCGTTAGTTAGAGGATCAATTTTTGGGGCAGAATGTTCTGGGTAAGGAGTGTGTTGTTGTGGAACGGGAGGGGGAAGAGGAGGACACGGGGGATACTAACGATGAAATCCCTAGACGTCCTTCTGTATCTTCAAGTCACATTAACAAACGAGGTAAATCATCAGTGAGATCATCCATAGAACAAGACAAGCAAAAGTTGTTTGAACTTATGAGTCAACACATTGTAGCCCGTCGTGCCCGAAGTGAAGCCGCATCAATTGGTACAACCCCCCCAAATCCATATACCCTTGCAAATTATGGTGGGCGCTTATCTAATTTGCAGGGGTTGTCTGAAGAAACACATGCTAAGGCATGCACTTTCATGCTTAGTAATCTTGAAGCTCGGGAACTTATTATGACATTGCCCGATGATAAATTGATCAATTGGCTTAAGACTTTGTAGTGAGTGAGTGACTATGTGCACTCTTGTGTGTGCACCTTTCATTTGTTGCACTTTTTTTTTCCCATCTTATATTCACTGTTCTGTACTTGCATTATTTTTTTTCAGCTTATATTTTAGTACTTGCACTGTTAGCTTATATTTCAGTACTTGCACTGTTTTTTTGAATTTAGTACTTGCACTATTTTTTTGAATTTAGTACTTGCACTGTTTTTTTGAAGTTTTTTTGAATTCAGTACTTGGCACTATTTGAAATTTCAGAATGAGACATCCATCAAATTCATCACATCCATCACTTAGCGATGAAGAGGATGATGATGATTTTGAGTTTGCATTAATACTTCTGATGACTATTTTGAATATCTTGGACGAACAACTAAATCCTCCACGACGAGCAATACACACTTCAATGTTGAGAGGAGCTGACTACGTCCAAGAGTTGATACATAGTTCGGTAAGGTGTTACGGAAATCTTCGTATGGAACTATCTTTATTCCTAAGATTATGTAGTGAGCTTAGGAGACTAGGCTTAGAGGACAAAAAAATTTATGTGGAAGAAGCCATGGCAATGTTCATATATACGATTTGTCATAATGAACGAGTACGGGTAGTTGTAGAGTGATACCAACATTCGACTCAAACATGCCACAAATGGTTCAAGTATGTACTTGCGGCGGTTCTAAGATTGGGAACCGAACTTATAAAACCTCGTGAACCGTGAATAGTACAATCGGAGATTCATGGAAATCCATGGTGGTTTCTATATTTTAAGGTAATGTACACCACTTAGGCACTTTATTTTAGCCTTAAGAGGTCTTACTAATCCAAGAATAATTATGTCGAATTTAATAGTGGCAATTGATGGGACTCATGTCTCCGCTTTCGTTCCTGCCAACAAATCATCTTTATATCATGGTCGTAAGGGAACAATAACACTGATACAACAACAAATGTGATGGCGGCCTGCGCCCATAATATGCAGTTCACATATGTGAAGGCGGGTTGGGAGGGAACCGCAAATGACTCGCGGATTTTTGCACATACAATATACTCTCCTACTCAGATTTTTCGATGCCAAACGGAGGTAAAATTCATAAACCATAGGACATTCTTGTATTGGTTTTATTACTGATACATTTTATACATTGTATTGATAGATGAATATTACTTGGTGGATGCTGCATATGCTAATGTATTCAGATTTTTGGCACCTTATCGAGGTGAAAGATATCATCAGTCAGATTATCGTAGGCGAGGCCCAATATCTAAAAGAGAATTGTTCAACCAACGACATTCATCTTGTCTGAATGTTATCGAACGATGCTTTGGACTCTTGAAAGCACGTTTTTCAATCCTCAAGATGATGCCGGACTACGGGGTTTCAAGACAAGGAAGTATTGTATTGGCTTGTTATGCAATTCACAACTTTATTATTAAATATAAACTTTTGGATGAATTAGTAGAAATTTGGAACAATGAAGAAGTTATTATTGATTATGATGATAATGAACCTACATCATCAATAGGTGAACCTTCTTCTAGCCAAAATATAATGCATGGTATTCGTGAGGGTATTGCTAATCAACTTTGGGCGCATCGCCACTGATGTATTTTCATTTCTTATGTTAATATATACAATGATGCTATTTTCATGATGCATGTTGTTTTGTTAGTGCATAATACCAATAATATACTAACATACTTGCGATACCATAACAGAATAGTATGACAGCTTCCTCAAGTTGCATAAGTGAAAATACAACATATTTGCGATACCAGAATAGAATATGTTATTGTGGTATAAAAGCTGTAGTACGAATAAGTGAAACTGCAAAAAACCCTGGTCGTTTATTTGCGGCTTGCTCTTCAAGTCCCAAAGGTTGTGGATTCTTTCAATGGATCACTCCCATTGCATCAACCATACGCGATGGGGAAGAAGAAGTGAACCAAACCTTTCATCAACTGTTTCATCAAATAGAGGCCAAAATTGACAAGCTCCTTGATATGGGATTCAAGGGGTTACTAGTACTTGTTTTTATTGCTATTGTATTTTTGTGTAAGTAAGATATTATTTTGATGGTGTTTTTGGATATACTGCTGCTGTATATATGCTGTGATGATGTCATTTTTTGAATATATTGCTGCTGTGATGTCGTAATTATAGGCTGTTGTGCTGTTATTTTATAATTTTTTAACTTTTTTTCATTGGCGAGGAATTGGAGGCGATAACCAATTAATCATTATGCGCACTTTCTTCCTAAAGTCGTAAAATAATATTGCTCATTATTATGTATTTATATGCATTGTTGTTATCAATTTGTTATTTGTTTTCCGATCTTGGGTTTTGATGTTATTGCGTGGTTGTGCTGATTTTATCATTGCGTGGTTATGCTGATTTTATAATTGTGTGGTTATTAAATAATGAGCAAATCTATTTTTGGTGGACTATGAATTGGAGGCAGTCACCAACTAATGGTGATACACATTTTGCTTCATAGTCCTACTTTCATATAATTCTGATGCCAAATATAGCGTTGGTTCCGTTGAGTATGTTTTGTTGTTGGTGGTGATTCTTTGGTGTTGGTTGCTGCCTTGGCTGAAGCAAGCTGATGCAGGCTATTTAGTATTGTGTGTATAATTGTTTGCTGTTAATTGGCCGATGCAAGAGTTGTGTTGATGCAAGAGTTGATTTTATAATTCCGGCAGTATATGTTTCATTAATTAATTTCTTTCTTTGTATTTATTATGAAATTTTTTTATGTAACACCAAGAGGTATAATTATAAAAGCATTCCTAGACTGGAGACAAATATTTCATTAATTCCAGCAGCATTTTCGGCTTGTACATATTTGTGGCAAAAATAATATACTTTTGCTTAGAAATAGTTACCATCGCATATTACGTACTTTTTTACTATGGCATAACAACGACTGCTCGAACCATAATTAATTATCACCAACGGCTTTGCGACGGTCATCTCAGCCATTGCAGTTGGCCCACGACTGAGCCTACGACGCCCGCTGGCTATCGCGGCAAAAATAAAGAACACGTTGTAATTACACCATCCAACTTATTAATTGTTCAAGCTCTTCTTGATTGGATTGATTATGGGCAACACTCAACAATGGCAATGACATTTAATCAAATCACACTATAAAATAATCATATATAGTTGTAGTAATAGTAAAGAAATCAGCATTTAAAAGATTAATAGAATAATCATCTTACTTGTTGCACCGAGAATCGAAGAGATTAATAGAATAATCATCTTAGTTGTTGCACCGAGAATCGAAGAGAGCATAAGAAAGATTGCTATTGTACGCGACATTTTTTTTATAAATATTTAATATGTTTTAAACTCCTCTTAGTATCAGAGAGAGAGAGAGAGAGAGAGAGAGAGAGAGAGAGAGAGAGAGAGAGAGAGAATCACCGCTTCAATGTCCTAGAGAGAGAGAACTATAGTCGTTATCGACTTTCCCATAAGTAAAAGCCCTATATGAAGGGGCATACGTTTAGTTCAGTTTCTTAAATCATAATACAAGAGTATTGAATCCAAGGCCAGCGCTTGCTCGTGCATGTCCATCATCACCGAAGTTACCTCTATTTTTATGCGACTAGAGATGGCATTGTTTGGGAAGAGAAAGTGATACTTCTTTACACACAGAGACCGAAAGTACCAAAAGGTCCAAAATAGCTCCATTTATAAATAACAATTATAAAATATTTTTTTTAAAAATAATCTGTTCTATTTTTAATACAATAATTTTTAGTATAAAAAAATAATTTAATATAATTATATATACATTAACTAATAAAATAATAATAATAATATATATTTACGAATTAACAAATTAAATTAATTAATATTTTTCAAGTTTGAGTAAAAAATTGAAAACAGATATTATGTTTGACAAATAAACGCAGTTTCAGTTTTCGTCTCGAAAATAATCACTGAAAACAACACACAACAAACAAGTTTTTGCTGTTTTCGTTTCACGAAACATGAAAATAGGACATGCCAAACAAACATATTTTCGCCAAACATCATAACCAAAATTGAAAATCCGAAACTCGAAAATCCATTTCAGTTTTCACGAAATAAAAATTGCTTCTAAATTTCCGCAAACAAACGCGCTCTAAACCACTAAATTTCACATAAGTATCATATAACTCGATTCATGATTATATCAAGGCAAGTTTAGGAGTAGATACTAAACTGATAAATCCCAAATCTCTTATACTAGATGTGAAGTTGCAACCAAAATAAGTTTTCACCTTTCACTCCCATTAACCACCTCAATCAATCATCAATTCTTCAACCAAAAGAAGTGGCTCCACCTAAAATTGAGCATGAAAATTTTGGTATCCATATAGCCTTGCGTCCTTGGGGTTAGTTCCTTTTGGAACCCATAAGAATCTATCATTGGGGTTCATTTTCAATGTAAAATCCTAATGATATGATCATTAACACTACAACAAAAGCAATAACTGTTGGCCTAAGGTTTTCAACCTTGGTCTTAATCTCGGTTTTGATGATAACAAACATGGAACTAATGATTTCATGGAGAGTTATTTTTAGGTTCCATATCGGTTAGCGCACGACGTCCTCGATCAGAAAAATTGGAGAAATTAGAGAAATCGGCAAGGACGCTCGTCGACGCTCGGGATTCTTCGGGAAGTTAATAGTTTAGGTTTAGGGTATCTAGAATGTGTTGTAAATCCTCATGATGATCCAAAGAACCCAAAATACCAAACCTAAACCCAAAAACATGAAAAACTGGAAAAATAGAAAATGACCCTGAAATTCACTAAGCCTAGGGAGCTCATTGGAGGGCTATATGACCTGAATATTTTTTTGGTACCAAAAGTCCCGGTAATTATTCCTTAGATAAAAATTAGATAACGAGATATTTTTAAGGATTTTTTGGAACCCTTTAGCCTACCCATATTTGAATAGGAAGATTATAAAATTTCCGTTTTTCGAGAATTTGTACTAGACCCCAAAAGTTAGATTTTGATTCTTAAGGATTTTGATTTTTAGATAATTTTATTGAATCCAAATGGGGGGCAATCCTTATATAACATATATGTTTTAAAGTTATTGACTTAAAGTTAAGAAATATTATATAAGAGGACTTAGCGAAGACGGAATCTAGAAACAAACAAACAAGCAGAAAACACAACCAAACCAAGAAGTTTGCCTAGGTTCTGTCGACTTGTAGATGTCAAATATGGGAAGTAGGGTATTCGATTGACCGGCTGGTCAACCGAATGGTGCCCAGAACTGGCAGAGCGCTGCGGTCACTCGGCGGTCGACCAACGATTGATCGGTAAGCGATCGGCGGTCGACCGACGATTGATCGGTAAGCAATCGGCGGTTGGTAATGGGCAAAAATTTGTCGGTTGAGAAGAGAGGTGTTGCTCTTCTCTTCATGCCCTATAAATACAAGGCCATGAGAGCCTTCCTCCCTGATCTTGATCAGTTCTACTACCTTTGAGACATCCGTTTGATCAATCACAAGTCTCATTGAGCCACTCTTTGCAAAAACCCTAGCTTGAGCCAAAAACCTTGATCTTGCCTTCATTCTTTCATTGTTTAACCATCAAAGGGCATCAAGAGGAAGCTAGGAATCTTGTTATGGAGCTAAGTATTTTATTATTTGATTTATTGCTCCATTTATTATTGTATTTTGTTGTTTATTTCATTGTATTTGAGTTAGTGTAAGACCTAGAGTGTAGGTCTTGAAATAATTGGGTGGTAGCCTTGGTGTTTGAGGTTTAAATCCACCGGTGTAAACGTAGTTTATTAGGATTAGTTGAGTTGTCCTTAGGGTTGAGGAGGGAGAGTGCTCTTAGTAGGAAGGCGGTATACTTCCGGGTGTGGAAGTACCTTCGGTTTGAGAGCGAAGACTTTCCGGTGTAAAGTCCTCATTGTAAGTTTGGAAATCCTAAGTGGGGTACTTAGGTAGTGGAGTAGGCATTGGGGCCGAACCACTATAAGTTATTGTGTTAGCATTGTTTTGTTTGTGTATCACATTGCTTATCTTTATTACTCGCTTCCGCATTTAGTCGTTGAATTGTGAATTGCCTACGTAGTTTAAGAAAACGTTCGAAATTAAAATTAGGCTAATTGACTAGTTAACACACTATTCACCCCCCCTCTAGTGTAGCCATTTCACCAACAATAACCCTTAAATTGAGTGGATGTATGATCATGGGTATGAACATGGGAGGATACTTTGGAGAATTTAACATGAGATGTATGTGCATTCCTAGATGAGGATTTTTGCAAATTTTTCATTTAACATTCAATAACCTACACCGCCGCCCACACAAGGCCTTGAAAGGAGCCATGCCAATGCTACTGTGATAGCTATTGTTGTAGGCGAACTCGTTCAATGGTAGATGTTTCTCCCAGCCATCGGCCATATCCAGGACGCATGCCCTCAGCATATCCTCTAAGGTTTGGATGGTCCTCTCTGACTGTCCGTCAGTCTGCGGATGGAAAGCTGTGCTGAAGCGCACCTAGGTACCCAAGGTTTTCTGGAAGGACTGCCAAAACTAGGCTGTGAACTAGGTACCGCAATCGGATATGATCATCACAGGGGTACCATGGTATGCCACAATTCTATCCAGGAATAGTCTGGCGTACTGCTCTGTAGAAAAGTTTGTCTTGACAGGTATGAAATGGGCGGTCTTTGTCAATCTGTCAACCACCACCCAGATAGAATCATAACCGCCTCTTGACTTAGGCAACCCTGTCACTAGATCCATGGTGATCTTCTCCCACTTCCAATCAGGGTCCTCTAGGTTTTGCAATAGCCCCGCGGGCTTCAAGTGCTCGACCTTTACTTGCTGGCAGACCAAACACTTGGATACGAATTCCGCAACCTCCCTTTTCATGCCCTTCCACCAGTAATGCTGCCTTAAATCTCGATACATTTTGGTGGCTCCCAGATGCATCGTATAAGTGCAACGATGACCCATCTTTAGGACTTGCCTGCGCACCTTTGCCATATCAGGCACCACGATTCGGTTTTTGAACCTTAGCACACCCTCCGAATCCAACCTAAATCCATTCTCTGCATCGCCTCTCTGCACTAAGTCCTTTTGACTGCTCGGACTTTTGGCCAACTCTCTCCGGACAGTCCTTCTTGAAGTGCCCGACCCGACCGCATTTATAGCAAGGATCTGTGCGGCCAAAATAGGCCCCCCTAGTGCCTCCGACTGCAGCTGCCACATTGTAGCACCTCAACCTTCTGAGAAACACCTCCTGACACTGCCGGCCTTACTGATCCAGACCCTAGGCCCCCACAGCCCCGGTTACCATTTTGTCCTCGGCTCTGTTGGTGGTCTGCAGCGGTCACTGCCCCCTCTGAGGCTTCCTTTCGAAGGGCTTCATCCACTACCCGGGCAAGAGTGGAATCCTCGGTATAGTGGATGAGCCTGCCAATCTGAGGCCTCAGTCCTCCAACGAACCTCTTGACCCTGGCGGCCTCAGATGCCACTAGGATTGGAGGATATTTGGAAAGACGGTTGAACTCCATCTCATACTCTGACACTGACATGCCTCCAACCTGACGTAGCATCTCAAAGTCCCGGGTTCTCTTATCGCGAACACTCATTGGCAAGTACTGTTCCATCACAGCCGCCCTGAATTCCTCCCAGGTGGGAGGCGGTGCGCTTGCTGCCTTGCGAGCCGATCAAGTGTGCAACCAGACCTTTGCCGGTCCCCTCATCTAAAGTCTGACCATACAGGCCGCTGCCTCCGATGAGCATCCCAGCTCCAAGCATAGTTCATAACAGTCCCCCAAAAACTCAGTCACTTCCACCTGACGATCTATTTCGGTGAATTCTGGCGGCTTCAGCGTGACGAAGTTTGCATAAGATGGGGCTCCTGGAGCCCTGACCACTAGTGTTATAGCCTCGACCCCCTCTGGTAATGCCGGAACTACGAGTACTAGTTGTGGCGGTGGCGGCGGCTGTTGTTGTTCCATTTGTTGCCTCAGTTCCTGCTCCCTAAGGAGCGCCTCCATTAGTTGAGCTACATGAGCCTGCATTAAAGCAACCATATAATCTTGCCCCTGATCCTCAGACTGCTCCCTGTCCCTACCCCGGGCCCAACCTCGGCCTCGCCCCTGGCCTCGACGTGCTGTCGAGTTACTACTGCTATCGCTTAGTGTAGCATTATGAGCCTCCATTACACTATCATAGAGAAAAGAACAATTTTCCTATCATACAATAAATTTTTAACAGAAGCTTTTAAAATTTACTAACCGCATAGTGCGCTGAGTGCAGTCATGGTTGCCAGATCTCGTAGCATAACTATACCGTATGTCGACACACTAGCAATGTCTCGTACGGTACCCAACTCCTAGTCATAGTCAAGACCTAACCAAAAGCTCTGATACCAACTTTCTCACACCCCAACTCAGGGTCCTGTGATTGGCCAGGGTCTATGTCCTACCCTGAAGCCTACTACATACACTGACTAACGAGAAACTGGAACACATAAATAGAAAACAACGATGCAGTTTTATTTGAATTTCAAGAAAGCTCATAATTTTTAATAAAAGGGTCTAGTTTATTCAAGTATTATATTATAGCATGAATATTTCTGATATAGAGTTAGGGGTCTAGTTTATTTCTGAAATGACACTACCCCTAGGGTTGTCCTGTATAGACCATACATACATACCACCGGCTATAACAACCCAACTATGCCACATGGCACCCGACCCCTATGGCCTGCTCATGAACTAGTGGTTCGGCTCTAACCAGCCCTACCACACAAAGATAGTAACATACTGGCCTCAAGGCCTACATAACACACAAGTACATCAAGAAAGTCTTCGGGCCGTTGACTAGGATAGTCTGCTAGTCTCCGGACACCTACCGGGTTAGGGATAGCTAGTCCCGCCCAATTGGGGTCTGGCACCTAGCGGGCCCGCGGTTCAACCTCAAGACCCAAATCACTGGCCGAGTCAAGCATTAGTCATTCCGACTATTCATGCTTCTTGGCAGACCATCACAATCACATCACACAATAAAATGTCCTTGGGTTTCCTTATTTAAAATCCTGGGCGTCCACCCGTGTCCGGCCCTTTGCTTCGGCTGTATCATGCGCACACTATTGTTCGCAGAATGGTTCTTAGGTGTGAGACCTAACTCGTCTACTTTTGAGTTTTCATATCTAACACACAATTTTTAATTTCATGCAAATCATCTAGGATCATATGCTACCTTTCACTAATGTAAACTACATGTCACAAACTTGGAAATACACCCAACAACAATACCGGATAACATATAAGCTATAAATGATTTACTCATGTCACCTACTAAGTATAGCCACTCGATTCAATGGTAATGAAATTAAATTCTGCATTTGCAATAAATTCAACATGGAAAGAGATTATCTAACATGGTAAAAGCATAATCAAATTTCAGAATTTAAAGAGGGAAGAATCAAGAATGGTTACTATACTACCATACTACAAATTTTATGCACCAACGTAGTAGCCTTCCTTAGTTATAGTCTTGCCTAAATGTCATCTTGATTCTAATTGTCAATCTAGGCAACTTTTCGTTTCCTATTGTTTGAGTATTCCTAAACATGAAGTTTAGCTTCTAGGGGTCACCACCCCCTCCTTCCTACTCGGTCAAGATTTGAACAAGGCTTGCCTTGCTCGGCCGAGTTCTCATGGGTAAGAACAAGGAAGAAGAACCAACCCCAATCTTAGTATCTTGATTCTAATCTCACCTAACCAAGACCTTGATCATTGTGCACATCCTTTTGCTCGGTCGAACCATGGACATGGGCTGTCCTTTTGGTTGGACGAACCCTACAAGGCCTAGAGAAGGGGTTTCAATCTTCATTTACAGTAAATAAACTATACATCTACTCGGTATAAATTCAAGATCGATTGTAAAGGGGTTTATACTCGTCGAGGGAATGGGGGAAATTTTCGGCATGACCTTTCCCCTTTCTCTCTACTCGGCAGCCATTATAACATCAAAATCTGAGAAAAACCAAGGTAGAACCGATGTAATAACACTTAAACATCGATCCGAAAATCAAAGTACCTTAAATCGATGAAACCTCATGACAAAATCTCTACCTAGCAGTCCTAGGGGTTCGGCCACTCGCCTCCTCCAAATCAACCATGGAAAAACAACCACTCACCTTGCTTAAGGAGGAAGAAGGGTTGAACGTTGGCGATCTCGAACTTTTAGACGACGACACGATCTTCGGCGCCGACCAAGCTCTCCCCTCCCTCTCTCTTGCTCGGGCTGCGTGCGGCTCCAAGATGAGCAGCACGGTTCATGATGAGTGATTTTATTCCCTCATCCCCCAATGACCCATATGCCCCTCTAAACGACTTAGCCTCTACTCGACTCGATCCAAGTCCGATTCAGGCCCCGATTCGATCCGTATACACGATTTGAACTCGACTCAAATAGGACATCTAATGCTTAATAAGGAAATATCCATCTAACTAATTTAAACTTCATAAGCTGAGTTATACCTTTTACTCGAGGTGATTTCTGCGACTCGACTAACCCCTGATTTCGGCGTGCTGCACCAAAAATAGATTTCTATATTAGGAAATTCAGGGTCTTACAATGGTCCAATGTATCCCAGTCCATTGTGATTTGAGGGATATTTTCTTGCACTCAAAATGTCATTAAGTGTACCACTAGAATTCATCATTCTAACTTCTCTTTATACATTCTTGGACTCTTTATCTTCCTTTTCAGCAATCTGAGTTTGAAGATGTTGAATCCTTTGCTTAAAATTTCTCTTCTCTTCAGTCAACAACTTGTTCCGATTACCGAGGGATTTTTTGAGCTTTCAAACTTCAACCCATTTATCAAACAATTCATGGTAGGCTTCTACAAGAGTCTCAGTAGATTGAACTATGCTTTCATCATTTTTTGCATCTGAACTTTCTGTAGATCTGACTGAATCACCGATGCTTGCTGCGAAAGCTATAAAGTTGCCTGACTATTTTTCATACTCTTCTAGGTCATCTTGCTCATCATCATCACTTCAGGTGACATTGAAGGACTTCTTGAGCTTCTCTTGAAGATTAGGGCATTCGGATCTGACATTACCATAACCTTCACATTCAAAACATTTGATACATTTAATTTTATGTCTTGAATCATTTTTGAGTGCGGAAGACTGACTCCTTCTATTTTCTCCACAGAAAATTTTGATTTTGAATTATTCGAACCAGTCAGTTGAAACTTGTAATTGGAATTGCGATTTCAACTATGAGTTCTGATTTTGCTTATTCTTAGCTCCCAGAAATCTTTTGAAATTCTTCGTCATAAGAGAAAAAATAGCATCAGTGGCACCGAAGGCAAGGTTTTTCTTCTTCTCCTTGTGAGAGTATTTTTCAAAAAGTTCTAACTCATATGTTTCAAGTTTTCCCATCAATGTGTCAAGAGTCATAACTGATGGATCATGAACTTCACTAATAGCTGCAACTTTGATATCAAATTTCAAGGGCATAGATCTTAGAACTTTTCTCATAAAGTTTTCTTTTGAAAATGATTCTCCGAGGTTCATAAGATCTTTGACATGCCCATGGAAGTCTAGAATGCTTTCATCATCTCCTATCTTTAGATTCTCAAATCTAGTGTTTAGGATTTCAACTTTGGAATTCCGAAGCATCAGGGATCCTTCATGATTAGTTTCTAAAATTTCCTAGGCTTGCTTTGCCTGTGTACAAGCCGAGATTAGTTTGAACTGAGATGGATCAACTCCACTGAAGGTAACATTAAGGGCTTTATTGTTATAGTTTACAATAGTGATTTCGACAATAGGCTTGCTTTGTTCGGTTCCATCTGTCGTTGTGGGTGATGTGTAGCCAATCCGAGCCTTGATGAAAGCTCTCATTCGAGCCTTCTAGTAAGCATAGTTTGTTCCTATCTGCAAAGGTGAAACATTGACTGAGTTTGCCATAGGCATTCCTTCCATCTTGAAGTTGAAAGGGTAGAGACACTCCAAGGATCTGTGCTGGTAACGGTTAGCACAACCACTGATCCCCGTTGATAGGATAGTCTCTAAGGGAGTTTTTTAGTTAATTGTCAGTTCCATAGGAAGTTCCATAAAGAAGCACGCAAACACAAGGATTTGTTTACGCAGTTCAGTGGCAAACTTGTCACCTAATCTACGGGGCCCTCACCGAATAGATGCCCAATCCACTATCAACTCGAAATCCAACTCTCAGTACTAAAGTGAATTGGAAATAATAAACGGACTATTTATTATTACAAGTACTAACCAACTTTCCTATCTATAACAACTCAATCATAGAGTTCTGCCCTCCACACAGTCTCTGTGTTGTAGTGAGTTCAACAACCCAACTCCACCTTTACTTGAAGATGAATGAAATAGTTTGTTGCCATCGACACACTCAACAGTCTCAACTCTTTATATAATTGATAACTTTGTTTTAGCACATAGGAGACATAAAATATATATATTCTCTTTCCTCATATATAGAGAAAATCAACCAACTCCCATAAAAGCCATTTAACACACGATCTTAACTTCATCAACTTCAAACTCAAAAGACAACCATAATATATCATAATGCTCCGACCATAAAAGTCTCAAGAAAATCCGCCCAGCTCATCAATGAAAACCACATAATTCCTCCATTATTGACCAAGTGATTAAAGATGAAAATTTAAATCACTAGTAACTACTTATGAAGTATCAATAATTTCAGCAAACAAAATGACATCATCACAATAGCATTAATTTCAACATAGACTTCACAACATCCAGAGCAGTTGTAACTGACTTATAATTGTGAACTTAACTGATATATCTTTTGACAAATATAGTCGACACAGCATAAGCCAAACACCAACAAATCCAAATGGGGGGTAATCCTTATTCAACATTTATGTTTTAAAGCCAATAACTTACAATTAAGAGATGTTAAATAAGACTTGTGAACAATCAACAAAACAAAAAAATTAACAACTTGCCCAAACTGTAGGTTATCGGTCGAATCTCAGCCGATCCTGGACCGACCGATGTCCCCCGAGGATTGACTGAAAAGGTCATGGAAAAGTTTCCAAAACTTGTTATACTGACCCTTGCCCGAATCTCGACTGTCCGAGGGTCGCCCAATGGTCGACCGAAAGTCCTAACGAATCTTTTTAGATCCGTTGAATGGCTCTTTTTGAGCCCCTACCCTTGGGATCTCTATATAAGGTCCCAAACCTACTTTCCTATGGTTAGTAATGTTCCATTGAGGCATCTCTTAACATTTGCTAAGCCTTTCTTGAGCCATTCTTGAGCAAACCCTAGTTTCATAGAGAAACCTTGATTTAGCCTTCATTCTCCATTGATTGATCTTCAAAATGCATCAAGATGACTAAGGAACCTGTGTTGGAGCTAAGTATACATTGTTTTGTTTATTGCTGCATTTGTTATTATATTTTCATGATTTGTTTCATTGTATTCGGTTTTGTGATAACCTAGAGTGCTAGGTTTGTGCGTATGGTGGTAGCCTTGGTGTAGAGGCTTAAATCCACCGGTGTAAACTTAGTTTACTAGGATTAGTGATTGTTGTCCTTTAGGGTTGAGGTGGAAGAGTGCTCTCGGTAAAAAGGCGGAGACTTCTGGGTGTGGAAGTGCATTTGGTGTGAGTTTGGAAATCTTAAGCGGGGGTGCTTAGGTAGTGGAGTAGGCATTGGGGCCGAACCACTATAAATCGATCGTGTTTGCATTGTTATTGTGTTTGTGTTTTAAAATGCCATATTTATTGATTTCGTCATTTGATTGAATTGTCATTTGCCTGAGTAATCAAGAATTGGTTAATACCAAAATTAGGATAAAGTTTTTAGATAACACACAATTCACCCCCCTTAGACCCGCCCCCCAACTCTAGTGTAGGCCATTCGACTTACACTCTGGGCATTGTGAGGCTTCCATGGAGATGGGTGAGCAACTAACAATGAATTAGTTACTCCTAGTAAGAGGAGAGAAGGTCATATATGCTTCAGCAAGTGTCGACTTGGGAATCTCTGGCCAGAGTAGATATCAAACTTGGAAAAGAGTTTTCGACTGTTCATGGTTGAGACGACAACTTGAGAGAGTGGAATACATATGGATCGGTATTAGGGTTTGACATGACTTTCATACCCTAGCCACATTCGGGACATTGATTAACTAAAGGATTTGATTGCATGAGAACTAATCACCAAAGGACGTTCGATCCCTGTAGATCGAACCTCACACTATTTGGGTAATCAATGTAAGTAGAATGACCTACACTAGAGGGGGTGAATAGTGTGTTCACTAAAAGCTTAACCTAAATTTGGTTTTAATCGGATGATTGATTACTTTAAGCAAATTCACAATTCTAAGACTAAATGCGGAAGCAAGATAAATAATATGCAATTCAACACAGAAGGAGGCAATGCTAACACAATAAATTTAGTGGTTCGGCCCCAATGCCTACTCCACTACCCAAGCACCCCCGCATAGAATTTCAGTTATAATCCACTAGATTAAAGTTCCTTATAATGAGGAATTTTCACTGGAAAGTCTTTCACCCTCACACCGAAGGCACTTCCACACCCAAAAGTCTCCGTCTTCCTACCGAGTGCACTCCCCCACCTCACTCTCTTCTAAGGACACTCTAATTCTACATTACAAGGGTGGACTTATGACTTACAACCAAAGCAACCACCAACTCTTTACAAACTTGAAAAAGAACAAATAAGCCACAAAATAAACAAGTAAATGAGAGCAAGTAACAAACAATACAAACCTAGCTCTCAAACCATGAATCCTAGCTCCTCTTGATGCCTTGATGATGAATCAAATTAAGCTCAAAGGCAAGATCAAGAATAACAAGGTGGAAAGCAAGGATTTCAATAAGAATGGCTCAATCCAAGCATAGATGGCTCAAAGGATGTCTCCATAGGTTTAGCAACACTAGAGGAAGGCTTAGAGGGGTGTTATATAGACAAATAACACCTCTAACTTTGGATCCAACGAATGGAAACGACTACAAATAGATCTGTTGACAGTTTCGGTCGATCGAGGGTCGGCCAAGAATTTATTGGACAAACTAGTGTCCAGTCGGTCGATCGTCGACCAACCATTAGTTCAATAAGAATATGGATATATTTAAATAAGGAAATACCCCCTATTTGGATTGAATAAAAATATATTAAAAAAATCAAAATCCTTATGGATCAAAATCTAAATTTTGGGTTCTAGTACTTAATTATTTGCGAAAACCAGAAATTTTAAAATTGCCCGAGTCAAATATGGATAGGTTAAAGGTTTGCAAAGTTCCTTAAAAATCGGTCATTAACTTGTTTCTACTCAAGGAACAATTAGCAAAACTTTTGGTGTCAAGAAAATGTCTAAATCATATAGCTCTCCAAGGATCTCCCTAGACTTTGAAATTTTTTGTTTTCCAAGTTTTCGGGGTTCAGGTTTTAGTTTTTGGGTTGTTATGCATCAAATAGAGGATATACAAGTAATCTAGACACTCTAGGCCTAGAGGGGGGGAGGGTGAATAGTATGTTAACTAAATCTTTAGCCTAATTCTGGTTTTAAACGTTTCTTGATGAGTTAGGCAAATTACAAATAGAATAGCAAGCGGAAGCAAGATAATCAACAAGAAATTGAAGATGCAAAGTAAACAATGCTAACACTTTGATTTATAGTGGTTCGGCCCTTTTGCCTACTCCACTACCTAAGCACCCCGCTTAGGATTTCCAAACTTAGCTTTACTAGATTAATTAGTTTCCTTACAATGATGATGTTTTCACTGGAGAGTCTCCACTCTCAAACCGAAGGCACTTCCACACCCGAAAGTATCCCGCCTTCCTACCGAGAGCACTCTCCCACCTCAACCCTAAGGACAACTTAACTAATCATAGCAAACTACGTTTCCACCGGTGGGATTAAGCCTAACACCAAGGCAACCACCAACCATACAAGACCTAACAACCTAGGTCTTCACAAACTCAAATACAATGTAAATAACAACAAAATACACAAACAATGGAGCAAATAAATAATACATAAAATACTTTGCTCCAAAAGAAACTCCCTAGTCCTCTTGATGCCTTAAGATAATGAATCGATGAAGAATGAAGGCTCTATCATGAATGTGAAGATCAAGCTAGGGTTCTTGCAAAGAATGGCATAATGAAGCTTAGGATTGATCAAAGGATGTCTCAAGGGTAGTATAAGTGATCAAGATCATTTGGAAGGCTTCTCAGGGCTTGTATTTATAAGCCATGAAGAGAGAAGGCAGCACATACCATTGCAACATGCTTATTTTTACCCGTTGGCGCCGCCTAGTTGGTGGCCGGCTAATGGCTGGTCGATCGGCTGAACGACCGACCATCAACTGGAGCCCACTGCCAATATTGGGGCTCTGTCGGTTGGTGGCCGATTGATGGCTGGTCGATCGGCTATCGACCGCCCATCGGTCGGCACCCAAGAAACAATGCAGTTTGCTGATTTTTCTCGCGACGTTTTTCGTTTCTGGGTTCCGTCTTCGTTAAGTCTTATATAAAATTTCTTAACAACTTTAAACATAAATATTATATAATGATTACCCCCCATTTGGATTCAATAAAAATATCTAGAAAATAAAAATCTAACTTTTGGGGTCTAGTACAAATTTTCGAAAACCGGAAATTTTATAATCTCCCGGGTCAAATATGAATAGGTTAAAGGCTTCCAAAAATTCCTTAAAAATATGTCGTTAACTAGTTTTTACCTAAGGAACATTTATCAGAACTTTTGGTGCAAAGAAAATGTCTAGGTTATATAGTCCTCCAAGGAGCTCCCTAGGCTTAGTGAATTTCGAGGATGTCGTGCGCAAACCGATATGGAACCTCAAAATATTTCTCCATGAAAATATTAGTTCAATATTTTTTATCATTAAAATCGAGATTAATACAAGGTTAAAAACCTTAGCCCAATAGTCATGACGCATTGCTAGACGTCAATCTTGAGTTGTAAGTGGAGTCTCGCACGATCACACTAAAGGGGTTAGTGGTGGCTCGTGGAAATTTGAATAGAAGGTGTTCTATCGAATTTGTCTATCCGTTATGCACAATTCACTGCTGGCTTAGTGTGGGGCTCAATGGGTCAAACACAAATAGGCTTTCCTTGTAACGAGCTTTATGGGATAATGCTCGAACGCCACATTTAATGTTTGCTAGCACAGACATGCCGTGACACAATCACTATTCTCATCTACGGACAAAATGGGGAAAGTTGTTTCTCATTCAAACGAATTAAACATTCCAGAGGAAGGAGTTCCTCTGAACCCTAATTAATAGGGTTCGGCAAGCTATACGTCTCACCCAACCCTTTGGTTTGGTTCATGGGATGAAACGGCCCATGGCTTGGGCTGGATCAGTTGAGCATTTGTGGGAAAATTGGGCGACTATTTGGAATAGCTACTCGATTTTGAATTTGAATTTGAAATATGGGAGACTAATCCTTATTGGGCTTGGTCTTGCACGTGCCTAACACTCCCTAAGAAGTAGAGAGTCGGTTTTGACTCCCTACTCTTAAGGAGCCAAAAGTTTGACTCCCCATTAATAGGGGAGTTGGTTGGAGGATGAGGCCAGAATTTTGAATTCTGTGCCACATCCATATCAGGGTTGGCTAATGTAGCTGACCCCTAGAGGTGAGCAATAAAAGGGGGCGGATTTTGGCCGAAACCCCTAAGGATTTATTCTTGTCATCTCCACCTCAAAAATCTAGCCGCACGCCCCTATTTCCCACCTCTTCCATATCCGCAAGCTTGGTGAAGTTTTGCCAGATTTTTCATCGCCATAGATTGTTGTCGAGTTGAAACTTTGGAGGAGTCCAAAAATTCTAGCAAGGTACTTTTATCTTGTGTAAATTTGTTTTGTGGTTTTTGATTGTCCTTCTCCTTTTGCTTCTTGCTCTATTCTTGGTCGAAGGGTCAGCCCCTGTTTGGTGCAAACCAAAGATTGAGAAGCTCGTCCATTGAGCCACAACGAGCCTGTGTGGTCGATGTCGCCTTGCTGTGAGGTGCTTGGTGTAGACTAACGTTGGAGGACGTGCGTGTGTGCGTCTCGGAGTTGACATTCGAGCAACTCTTCTTCCCTTTTGGCTGAAGGTATAAAACTGCTCCCCGCTCACCTATTGAATTCCTCTGTGCGGCTAAAGAATAATACTATTTTTGGGGTGCTTCTTCCCTTTTGAAATCTATTTTTTTCGATATTTATCGCTGTGTTTTCTCTTTGCACCCCAATAGTAGTATCAGAGCCATCTTTAGCGAGTTTTGGAATTCTAGTTTCGCGTTATTGTTGTGTTTACGAACTGTTCGCGTCCAAAATACATTGCTGCGATTGATGTGCTTCTGGGGGCTTCTTGAGTTGTTTGTTAGCTTCGCGGTCAAGCCTACTGTTCTTGTCCTTTCGGGATAGAATACAAACTCAAAAGCCCTTTGGGTTCTTGGTTGGATAGCCCCGAAAGTTGAATTTTTAGCATGGTTCGCGCAGCGCGTTAGCACGGTTTTAGGTTCTGTCTTTTTTCCTTTCCTTTTGGTTATTCGATAAGATGCATGAAAGGATGATTATGTACTAGTCCTATCACTACTACAAATATATGATTCACCGACGGCTAATACCATTATTGAGCCATCGGTGACGACTATGACGGACAATGTGCATCTTTTCAAAAGGCCGCATCGGCTGTCATAAGTAATATATCAGCGACAACTTTAGAGCTATCGCTGATATTAATTCATCAACAACGGTCTCCGTAGTTGTCACTGTTATTTAATTATCATCAACAGCCCGAAGTCGTCGCTCATATCATTAGCAACCGTGATAACCTCTACTGCCCAGGCCATTAGCCAATTACCATACGCTTTTAGTGACGGTTTAGTGACGACTAACTGTTGGTAAGACGTCGCTGACGTTATGTCCTTTAATTGAAAAAAAATAATTTTTTTGGAAATTCTTGTATACACTAATTTTCACACGACAATGACAGGATAGTCTCTGAGGGAGCTTTATGTTAAGAGTTAGTTACACAGGAAGTTGCAACTGCTATGAGAATTGCTTTAAAACAGAGTGAGCAACAGTTTAAAAATAACCACAAAGAAACACACAAACACACAAAGATTTGTTTACGCAGATTAGTGACAAACTTGTCACCTAATCTGCGGGGCCCTCACCAGACAAATGCCCAATCCACTATCAACAAAGTACAATATAAGTTTCAAGATTTCACACTCCGAAATCTAACTATCAATACTAAAGTGAATTGGAAATAACAAACCAACTATTTGCTATTACAAGTACTAACCACTTGCCTCTCTATGACAACTCAATCATAAAGTCCTCCACATGCACAATTTGTGTGTTGTAGTGAGTTCAACAACCCAACTTCCCCTTGACTTGAAGATAATTGAAATAGTTTGCTGCCATCGACACACTCAACAGTCTCAACTCCTCATACAATTGGCAACTCGGTTTTGGCACATATGAGACTTACTGATCCATATCTTCTTTTAATTTCCTCATATATAGAGAAAACCAACCAACTCCTTTAAAATCCATTTAACACAAAACCTTACTACATCAGCTTCAAACTCAAAAGACAGTAATAATATATCATATTGCTACAATCATAAAAGCCTCAAGAAAAACCGCCCAGCTCATCAATGAAAACCACATCATTTCATCCATAATTTACTGAAAGATTAAAGATGAATATTTAAATCAATAATAACTACTCATGAAGCATCAATAATTTCAACAAACAAAAAGACATCATTGCAGCAGCATTAATTTCAGCATAAACTTCACAGCACCTAGAGTAGTTATAACTGACTTACAACTGAAAACTGAACTAATATTCCTTTTGCCAAATATAGCCAACATAATATAAGCCAAACACTAACAATCTTCCCCTTTGGCTTATTTGGCAAACACAAGCTGTCATCACAAACCAACAAGTCTAACTATAGCATATTAACTGTCAAATAAAAGGATAATTTTCAAACAAAATAAAATCCCAAAAACAACATAGTCATCATAGTCACCACAATCATCACAAGTACCACAACCATCACAGTCAAACTGACAAGACAAAAAGTTAGCCAGTCACCACCAAATTACAATTGCAATCATATAATAGACACAACATAAAAGGTTGCAACTGAATAGAGTATCATACTATCTCCCCCTTTTTCGCAAATTAAGCCAAAGGAGTATAAAATTATCTCAATTTGAACGGGAAGAACTTGAAGGATCATCAAAAGAAGTAGATATATGACTTGCAGGAGCTAAAGAAAAATGGTCAAGAACATTCTGCACCAAAGAAACGAGCTGCTTTAGAGAGACGGTGATAGATTCTTTGAGCCTTGAGATCTCTTCTAAGATAGTGTGCTCATTTGTAGAATCACTGATAAAGGGCCTTTTAGAAGAACTAGAAGGTTAATGAGCAGGAGATTTGGAAGGGGTCTCTACCTTCTTTAACAACCTTTGGTGAATTTTCAGGAAAGATCCAAGTGGTTCTAAAACATCCTCAGCAGAACACTTGAAGCCCTGCTTTTCAAGAATCCCATAAATCAAGTTAGGAAAAATAAGAAACCCTTTGGATTTTACTGTCAGCCGAGATCTAAGAGCAATAATCTGATCAAATATCAGATTCCGTAGGTTGAAGTGAATCCCATTAGTGATCTTGAAGAGCAGAATAACCATTTCCTTACTCAGAAAGGTGATATGGGAGGTAGGAATCCAATATAACCTGGCAATTAGATAAAGCACATCATAGAAAGTATTTAAGGAAGAAGACTTAATATTGTGCTCTCTTGCCCAGTCAGTTATACCTCCATTTGATACTTCAGATCCAACATTCTTCAAAAACTCAGTTTTGGATTCATCTATTTCTTCTGAAGTAGTTGAGGGATGGACATATCCAAGATAATCATTAATCACATAAGGACTATCATTTTCCTCTAACAAAAACTTGGTGATAATGATCACTTTCAGGATCAAAAATGTTTTCAGAAAGGTTGCAATAAAATTCTAGAACTGGTAGCTTGGAGAATAAAGCAACAGTCATAATGGAACATGACAAATTTCTTTTCTCAAGAATGTCTGAAACAAGTTTGCATTTTAAGTTGAAGTGGGCAATTTCCAAAGGCCTTTGAGAACTAATACCTCTCAATTGCAAAGCATCCCAGAGAGGATAGAGATCATCTGAAAGCAGACCAGGATGAAGTTTGCATATAACTGTCCTCTTTACAGCTTGCTTAGCTGATTTTGGAGACTTCTTCTTTGAGGTAGAAACATTTTTCTTCTCTTGTAAAGAAGACTTTTCCCTCTCCTTAGGATCTTCAACATTGGGTTTGTTTCTCTTGGTTCTTCTCAACATAGCTGCTCTTTCCAAAAGAGTTTCACCTTCATGTTGTCTGAAATCCGACACTAGAAGGGGGGGGGGGGGGTTGAATAGTGTCCATCCCTTGTTTTTGTTTTATCAATTTTCCTTTTTGCTTAGTTTCAACTTCAAGTGAATGCAAATGTAACTTAACAATGTATGTTATCAATTATCAAGAACAATAATGAGCAAACATTCAAAGCAATGCAAACACGATGAAATATAGTGGTTCTGCCAACCGCCTACTCCACTACCATGGCTCCTCACCAAGGATTTCTAACCCACTACTTTATAGAACTTGTGTTTATCTTTGAATACAACTGAGGACACAATTCTCACCTCCTTGAGAACTCCTCAAACCTATTCACCTAGGCAAAACACAAATCTACAAAGCCTAACCCTAAGTGTTTCTCTAGCACACCTAGCAAGATATTACAAGTGAAAACAAGTTTAAAACAACTCTTCAAATACAATGAAAAAGAGCTAAGAATTGAAAGAAGAACCAATGCTCTTTTCCCAAGCCTTCAAGCCTTCAACTCGTCTAGTTGATGAACTTGAATTGTAGCAGAGTTGAGGAACAGAACCGGGCGCTTGAGAAGGATGTTGACAGAAGAACAGGACGCAACAATCAATTTTTTTGAAGGCTCAAATCACTTCTTAAATGCTCAATAAATCTCTAAGAAATCTTAAAAGTGTTAGGTGAGGGTTATTTATAACCCCTCAACTAAACTGGCTGTTCAACGGGCGGAAAACTAGCCGTTATCGTCGTTCGATCGCTTGTCGGTCGATCATCGGTCGACCAATCGATCGACCGCTCGCGACCGCTGCTTTAATCACTCTGTTCGGTCGACCAATGGGTCAATCGAATGAGTCACGAGTTGAGCGATCCACAATCCGGTCAACCGATCGGTTGACCAAAGCACATTCTGCCAATTTTTGACATTGGTTGGTCGACCGATCGGTCGACTGACGTAGCCCTCTGCCATTTTTTCGCCATCTTCAGTCGACCGATTGGCTACTACCATTTTGTGGCATTATTCGGTCGACCGACAAGGCTACTACCAAATCTTCTGCCTTGTTTGGTCAACCGACCAGTCGACCGAACATAGGCCGAGGCTAATTTTTTCTTTATATTTGTTACATGTTTTTTCATAGGTTTAGTTACCAAGTTCTAACTTGGATAACCTTACAATTAGGCTTGGGATAAGATCGTCCTAGGGGTATATTACAAGACATCTACTTAGTCTATGCCCGAGCCTTTCTTTGACGTTTTTTTTCTATTGATTGTTGATGATCGTTTATTTTGTTTCTCCGAACGAAGTTTGCATGCTTATCGCAACCTCAACCTGAACTCAAAACTTCACACATAGATTAAATATATTTATGTTATCATCAAAATGAAGATCGAAGATTGAGAGAAACCCTTAAACCAACACTTCAGAGTCACTGTCAAGGTTAAAAGTGGACTGAATTTTCTTCCTTGAGCTTTCAGACTGCTTTCTCTTGGTAGACTTTTTCAGGTTAGGTGTGCTTAAGGACTTCTTCTTCATTTTGGCAAAAATGTCAGATGTTTGTGGTTCGAATTCTCTAGCTGTTGGAACTGATGGAGTAGGATGATCAACCTCAATCACTAAAACAGGTGCAGGATTTCCTTTTGGCACAGGTTTAGTAGATGTAACTGGTTTCGTTATAGGCTCACCAGTTATAACTGGAGGGTTAACTATAGAGGGACTTAGTGTAGAGTCATTTGAAACTATCTCTACAACATGAATAGGATCTTCTTGGTGATCCTTAAGAGGAGAACCTGTAGTAGTTACAGATGGACCAGTCTACAATGGAATTGAGTCATGAACAACATCAGATATAGAAATATTTTCAACATGTAATAGACCAGTGTTCACTAGAGTCGAAACAGGAACATTGATATCAAATCAGGCAGTTTTAACTGAGACAACTTGAAAAGTAATGATAGCCATACAACTCTCCCCCTCAACAACAAAATTCTCCCCCTCATGAATTGAAACCCTAGGTTGAGAATTAGGAGAGACAGATGGCATGCATCGGCTTCTCCTTCATGGAGGATGATCGGCAGGATGCCTTCCACATTTGACCCTCATTTTGTGACCCTGAGATGGAGGAGGAGAAGGTTCTTCTTCAACTGGCATTGGATTTGGGGGCGATTCGGCCCTTTCATCTAACTTAAAAGATGACATTGCCTTTGCAGTTTCTACTTACACCTTTCTTACAAAACCTTTCTTCCTTTTACCCATGGGAGTCTTGGGTTGCTCCATTTGTAAAAAGAAGGAGGCAGTTGAGAAGAGGGGCTTCAATTACAACTTCAGTGATTTGAAAGAGATTCCAGCATCGAGATTTAAACAATTGGGGGTTACTCCATCAAGTTTTCAGAAAAGAGGCCACACATGCAAGTCTTCAATAAAAGGCTTGATTAAATGAATAATTGCTCTGAGCCTTTTCGAATTCTGGCTTGATTAAGAGATATAAATGCTCCAACCTTGATTGAAGGAGTATTTTAATAGCCATGAATAAGATAACTAAAGAGAGTAAATAAAGGTAAGTAACTTAAAAACCTTTCCAATTTCCTTTTTTTATATAAAATTGTGTCACATAACACACAATCCCAGAGCATATCGTAACTGCTCAAACCACTCTCCATCCAAAGCTTTTGTGAAGATATCAGCAACTTGTCTATTTGTAGAAATATATTCTAGTTGTAACTCATTTCTTTCAACTAGTTCTCTGATGTAGTGAAACCGAACATCAATATGTTTTGTGCGAGAATGCATAACAGGATTCTTTGAGATGTTGATGGCACTTGTATTATCACAGTATAATTCCATTTCATCCTATTTGAAACCATAGTCTAACATCATATTTTTTATCTAAATTAATTGAGTACTACAACTGCCTGCTGCCAAATATTCAGCCTCTGTAGAAGAAAGAGAGATAGAATTCTATTTCTTAACCAAGCCACCAGATTTGACCCAATATAAAAATATCCACCTGTAGTACTCTTTCTGTCATCAATGTTTCCAACCCAATCTGCTTCAGTAAACCCTACAAGACGGGGATTAGATTCAATAGAATACCAAAGTCCAAAATCCAAAGTACCTTTAACATATTTCAGAATTCTTTTGACTACTTGAAGATGACACTCCTTTGGATTAGCCTAATATCTAGCACATAATCCTACACTGAAACTTAAATCAAGTTTGCTAGTTGTTAGATATAACAAACTGCCAGTCAGGCTTCTGTAAAGACTAGGATCAACACTTCTTCATTTTTGCTCAATTTTTCATGAGTTGAGATAGGAGTTCTAATTGGCTTAGAACTATCCATTCCAAACTTATGGATCAGGTTTCTGGCAAATTTGCTCTAATAGATGAATAATCCTTCTTTAGTATGCTTCACTTGGAGACTACGAAAATAATTCATTTCTCCACCCTTGCTCATCTCAAACTCAGATTTCATGTCTTCCACAAATTGTTTCACATAAGCTTCTTAAATTGAGACAAAAAGAATGTCATCAACATAAATTTGAGCAATTACTAGTTGAGAATCCTTTCTTTCGATGAACAAGGTCTGGTCTTTTGTAACCTTTTAAAAGAAGGAACTGAGTGAGTTCATACCATGCTCTAGGTGCTTGTTTAAGCCCACAAAGAGCTTTCTTCAATTTGTATACATGATTAGGATGTGTAGGATCTTCAAAACCTTTGGGCTCTTCAACATAAACTTTTTCATTGAGAAACCCATTCAGGAAGACAATTTTAACATCCATCTAGAATAGTTTAAACTTCATGCAGCAGCATATGGCAAGAAGCAATATGATAGATTCTAGTCTAGCGACAGGAGAAAAGATTTCATCATAATCGAGCCCTTTCATCTGATTAAAGCCATGAGAAACAAGTCTTGCTTTATTCCTTGTTATGTTTCCCACATCATCAGTTTTGTTCTTGAAAATCCATTTGGTCCCAACAACATTAAGACCTTCGGGTCTCGAAGCAAGTTCTCATACATCATTCCTGGTGAACTGTTGAAACTCCTCTTGCATAGCAGAAATCCAGTATTCATCTTTCAAGGCGTCCTTCACATTTTTTGGTTCAACTTTGGAAGTGTAACAGGAATACTTGATCATATCCTGGTGATTTTTTCTTGATTGATTCCTGGTCTTGACTCCTTCATTTACATTTCCAATCACATTTTGCAGGGGGGTGATTTTTGAGAGCTTTTGTAGGGTTAACAGTTTTAGTGTCACCACTTTCATCATCTTGTTCAGTATCAGTCTCAGTGGTTAGTTTGCATATGCAGTTTTAACTAACTGATTAGTGATCTTAGTAGTATTCTGGCTAGTTTTGTCAACAGTTATAACTCCCTTCTCATCAGTAGTCAAAATCTAGCTGAAATATGAATCAACAACTTTCACATTTGTGGGCTCCATCACAGTCATTATTCTTTTGTTGTAGACCCGGTAGGACCTGCTATTTGTAGAATAGCCCACAAATATGGCTTCATCACTCTTGCTTTGTATCTTGCCAAGGTACTCCCTATCATTTATAACATAACACCTGCTACCAAAAACATGAAAATATGTAAGGTTAGGCTTTCTTCCCTTCCATAATTCATAAGGAGTTTTAGCAGTTGTTGATCTGAGATAAACTCGATTGATAATGTAGCAAGCCATGTTGATATCTTTAGCCTACAACCTCTCAAAAATATGCTTGGAATTGAGCATCACTCGGGCGATCTCCTGGATTGTGCGGTTCTTTCTCTCAACCACACCATTCTGCTGAGGAATCTTTGGAGCTAAGAACTCATGTAGAATTCCATTCTTATCATAGAACGTAGAGAATGAAATATTCTCAAATTCCCTTCTGTGATCACTCCTTATTTTGATTATCTTCATAATAGGAAGTTCCTTTTCATTTTGAAGCCTCAAGCATAAAGTTTTGAAATTATTGAAGGCGCTTGACTTCTCTCTTAGAAACTCTATCCAGGTAAAACGTGAGTAATCATCAACATAGACAAGAACATATTTTTTACCTCCAAGACTTTCAACTTGCATAGGTCCAATCAGGTCCAGATGAAGAAGCTCTAAAGGTCCTGATGTTGCAATTAGTTGTAACTGGTGATGTGACTGACTTCTTTATTTGCCTTCTAGATATGGGCCACAAACAACTTTAGGTTCTGCAGACAGTTTAGGAATTCCTCATATTGCTCCGCCATTTACAAGCTTTTTGAGGTCTCTGTAATTAACATGGCCTAGCCGTCGATGCCATAGATTGATGTCAAATGAAACAACTGAAAAACAAATAGATGAATATGTTATTTTGTAGCAATTGTCCTTTGATATGTTCCCTTCAAGGATGCAATCACCATCCTCATCAAAGACCTTGCAGATGCTCCTGGTAAATTGGGCATTCAAATTTTGGTCACAAAGTTGGCTTAAACTTACAAGATTAGCCTTGAGACCTTTAACTAGCAGGACATTTTTCAGATTTGGAATTCTTGGGACATTAAGAGTTCCAATTCCAACGACATTTCCATGTCCACGATCCTTTATTCTCAGTTTGTTTGAGAGTTTGAAACAATTTGCTATTATATGCCCTTTGCGTTTGCAATAATAGCATATGGGCATCCTCTAACTTCTTCTTGCAGTAGACTGTTGTTGACTTGAAGAACCCCTCCGAATATACCTCAGTTGAACTGGCAATTGAGACTGAGGTTTTAACTGGGATGGACGAGTGTATCCCAGTCCTTTGTGATTTGAAGGATATTTTCCTGCACTCAAAATTTAATTAAGGGTACCACTAGAATTCATCATTCTAACTTCCCTTTTTACCTTCTCAAGTTCGTCAATCAACTTGGACTCTTTAGCTTCTTCTGAAAATTTGGACATTCAGATCTGACATGTCCATATCCTTCACATTCAAAACATTTGATACCATTAGACTTTTGTTTTGAATCATTCTTCGGAGCAGACGACTCACCTTTTATGTTCTCTCCCACTGTGAATTTTGATTTTGAAATGTTAAAAATACCCGGTTGAAACTGTGATTGAGACTGCGGTTGCGTCTGAGAAATTTGATTTTGCTTATTTCTGGATTTTAGAAATCTTTTGAAGTTCTTCGTCATAAGATCAAAAACAACATCCATCTCATCTTCTGAACAATCTTCTGACTTAACCTCATCTTCGGTAGCATTGAAAGCAATATTTTTCTTCTTCTCCTTGTGAGCGTATTTTTCAGAAAGTTCTAACTCATATGTTTCAAGTTTTCCCATCAATGTGTCAAGAGTCATAACTGATGGATCAAGAACTTCACTGATATCTGCAACTTTCATGTCAAAGTTTGAAGGCATGGATCTAAGAACTTTTATCACAACTTTTTTTTCTAAAAATGATTCTCCAAGGTTGGTTGCTTTATTCATAAGATCTTCGACACGCCCATGGAAGTCTAGAATGCTTTCATCATCTACCATCTTCAGATTCTCAAATCTGGTGTTCAGGATTTCAGCTTTGGACTTCCGAAGAGTCAGGGATCCTTCATGATTTGTTTCTAAAATTTCCCAAGCTTGGTTTGCTAGAGTACAAGCCGAGATTAGTTTAAACTGAGATGGATCAACTCCACTGCAGATAGCATTAGAGGCTTTATTGTCATAGTTTGCAGTAGTGATCTCCGCTTCAGTATACTGACTTTTAGGCTTGCGCTCAGCCCCATTTGTCGTTGTGGGTGGTGTGTAGCCAATCTCAATAGTTTCCCAGCAATGGTCATCCAGATACTTGATGAAAGCTCTCGTTTTAGCCTTTTAATAAACATAGTTTGTTCCCATCAGCAGAGGAGAAGAGGTGGAACGTTGACTGAGTTTCATATAGGTATTCCTTCCATCTTGAGGTTGAAAGGTTAGAGACACTCCAAGGATCTATGCCAGTAGAGGTTAGCACAACCGCTCAAATACTAATTGACATGATAGTCTCTAAGGGAGCTTTCTAGTAAGAGTCAGTTGCACAGGAAGTTGCAACTGCTACAGGAACTCCTTTAAAATAGAGTGAGTAATAGAAACAAAATAACCACAAAGATGTTGGGTGAAATGACACACTAGAGGGGGGGTGAATAGTATGTTAACTAAATAATTAGCTTAAATTCGATTTTAATCGTTTCTTAGATTACTTAGGCAATTCATGAATCGAGAAGTAAGCGGAAGCAAGATATATAAATGATAAGCAATAAGAAATGCAAGGAACACAATACTAACACAATTATTTATAGTGGTTCAGCCCTAATACCTACTCCATTACCTAAGCACCCCGCTTTGGATTTCTAAACTTAGTTTACTAGATTAAATAGTTTCCCTTACACAGATGACTTTTACTCGAAGAGTCTCACTCTCAACCTAAGACACTTCTACACTTGGAAGACTCCGCCTTCTTATCGAGAGCACTCTTCCACCTCAGCCCTAAGGGACAACTCAACTATTCCTAGCTAACTACATTTACATCGGTGGGTTTAAACCTCAAACACCAAGGCTACCATCTAATTTCAAGACCTAACAATCCTAGGTCTTCACAAGCACAAATCCAAAGAAAACAATGTTCAAATAACAATTAAAATTAGAAAAAAGCTTAAAGAGTAAACCAAGATTAAATGCACTTTTCCAAGCCTGTAAAACCTCCAACTCGCCAGGTCGTAGAGCTCAAATTGAAACCCGAGTTGAGGCAGAGTGTGCACTTGAAGAAGGATGTCGACGAAGAGCAAGGAGTAGCAAATCAATTTCTTTGAAGGCTCAAAACTCTCTTTTTAATGCTCGATAAAATCTGTAAGAGTGAGAGAGTGGAAGAGGATTAAAGGAGTTAGATGAGGTATATTTATACTATCTCAAAGAAATGGCAGCTCAATGGATAGAAAACTATCCGTTACAACCACTCGGTCGATTTGCCGATCGATCGACCGATCGACCGCTCAAGTGACCGCTGCCTCAATGACTCTGTGCGGTCGACCGCCAGACGTAATTCCTGCGATCATCAATTCGGTTGATCGATCGGTCGACTGACGTAAGTTGCGACTTCAGCGATCCGTAGTCCGATCGACCGGTTGGTCGACCGACGAAGCTACTACCAATTTTTGGCCTCAGTCGGTCGACCGCCCGGTCGACCGAAGAAGCTATTTCCGCTTTTTAACCATCTTTGGTCGATCGAATTAGCTACAGCCAATTTTTAACACTATTCGATTGACCGATCAAAGGCTGATATTGATTTTTTAGCCATTTTTGTTGCGCGCTTCATTTTTGGGTTCTGGCCTTCAACGAGCATCAACTTGGAGAGCTTTCCATGTGATCTTTGGACTCATCCAATACGTCTTTGGTGCACACGTCGACCTTCGAGATATTCCACGACAAACCCGAGTGCGACGATCAATGTCCTTTCGATTTTCTGATTTCTTCCGATATTTCCGATCGAGGACATCGAACACTAACCAAAATAGAACCTGAAAGATTTTCTCAGTAAAACATTAGTTCTATGTTTGTTATCATCAAAACCGAGATTAAGATCAAGGTTGAAAACCTTAAGCCAACAATCTCCCCCTTTTTGATGATGACAAACATCCTTGAGAAAATATATCATTCAAGCATAAAGGATATCAACTAGGGATTTTTCCGTCTATCAACATGCATATCTATGGAAATAAAGTCCCCCTATCTATATGCATGGTTTTCTTATATTTTCCTCCCCTTTAACTATAATTTTCTCCCCCTTTATCTATAATTTTCTCCCCCTTTTGACATCAATCAAAAAGGGCAAGAAAGGTCAATCTAGTCAAAGGGATGAAAAACAAATATCCTTTCATGAAGGTGAGACTCTAAAGTTGTTTTTTCATGAAACATGACAATCTCAACCGAAGGGATGAAAAACAAATATTTGATATGAAACAATATCATACATGATATGTTCAAAACTAAATATTTGAATTCAAAATTAAATCATGTATGTGTGTACTCATATCTTTTTCATGACATTTTTAGATTTCATTCAAACTTTCAAAATACCAAGATATGGTCATTTAAATCATGTATATCAAGTTTGAAGTGAAACTAATGTCATTTAATCAAGATATGAACTTAGCACGATTTCATTCAAAATAGGCTTGAAAATATGAAAATGCTAAGTATCAAATTTTGCTATCTACTCATGTTTTCTCATATTTAGGCATCTAGACAAGAAACATGAGTGAATACAAATATATGAGTCAAGTTTGGGCTTAAAATAAAATTTCTAAGTCACTTTGTTGACTTAGGTCAAGGTATATTTCAGGTTTACAAAAATCAAACTTTTTAATCCTTATGAAATCATATTCTTAACGAGAACTTTTGAAACTTTAACTGGACAAACTAAATTTTACAAGAAATCTAAAGGTTCAAGAATAAGTCAAAAATCAGTTTCCTATAAATTCATAAAATTCTTGAAAGTCCAGGGGCATTTTCATAAATTTCAGGTATTTTTTTTCAAAAGTTATCAATTTTGCTGCAAACTTTACAGACATCGCCGAATGATCATTTAAGATGCGTGTGTCAAGTTTGAGCTCAAAATGAATTATCTAAGTTCATTTTTCTTCCTATATTGATTTCAATGAAAAAATCGATATTTCTAGCTATGATTCAAGGTATCAAAATCATTCCTAGAAATGATTTTACTCAAGCAATGGTGTGAATGATATTAGAAGTGCAATCAAAATGGTATACATGAGTTTTCATTTGAAGTTTTTTAAAAAAAAATCAAAGTATTGGAAAAATGAGTGTTTCAAGTAAATGATACTTTCTGTTTTCGAAATCCAACTTCAAAATTCCATTATAAATCAGATTCTTGATGATTTTTTTTGAAATTTTTACACAACATACTAGATTTTTCAATGAAAGTGTAGTTTCAAGAATCATCTCAAAATCAACTTTCTACATTTTTCTAAAATTCATTGAGTAAAGTGTTTTAAAATTGAAATTTCAATGGCATTTTCGCAATTTTTAGTAATTTTTCAAAACATGTTCAATTTTCATTCAAACTTTTATGACACTACATAATGGTCATGTAAAGAGTGTATGTCAAGTTTGAGATGAAAATTATGTCCTCAAGTCAAGATATCAACCTAACATGGTTTCATTCAAAACTAAGCTAGTTATCATGAAACTTGCTATATTTCAATCTTATTATTTACTCATGGTTTTTCAAATTTAAACCTATGGATACCTAACATGAGTAAATCTAAACATGTTCCTCAAATATGGATTAGAAATGAGACCTCTAAGTCAATTTGTTGACTTGGGTCAACTTGGTTCAAAAGAGATTATCATGAAATTGCCTCTAAGTTATTTTATCCATATCCATATGTATTTCTCATTCTAAGTGCATGGAAATATGTCAAACCTATTCCTAAATATGTTTATGAAGTTTGGTCTTAAAATCAAGTGTCCAGGTCGATTTGTTGACTTGGGTCAAACTTTTCCAAGCTTAAGTCCTCTAAAGTGAACTAGTTATCAATTTGCTCAATCTCTCATGAATTTTCAATTTTAAGCAAATGACAACTAATCATTAACACACCTAAACATGTTCATCCAATTTTCAACTTAAAATAAAGTCTCTAAAGAAAAATTTCAACCTAGTCCGATTTCATAAATATCATGATATCATGAAATGAGCTAAGTTATCAAGATTTTTTTTACTCATGAAAATTCACATATTTATCATGCATACATAGAGAAATCATTTAAGCATAAGTATTCAAATATTATACTAAAATTTTGCAAAATCAATCTTTTCATTGTTCTTTTCCATTTTCTTTTAGATAGCATAGCCTTCCATTAATATTTTCAACTTGCAAGTAGACTTCATTAGTAGTAAATGAAATTAAGGCTACTAGCAAGCTAACCAAACCAAATAGCAAAGAGTGATTCAAATATCATTTTCAAAATGCATCCTTGCTAGATAGTTTGAAATTCGTTTTAAATGAAATCAAGTGATACCAAAACAAATTTTAAGAGATCACAAATGAAATATAAATAAAAACATGATCTCCAACCCTCCCTATTGGTTGAAAACCGAAAGGCCACAATGAGTCTACGATTTAGAACTGCAAGGTCGCTTAGGCCCATTACAGGCCACATAGGTCTCCGAAGAGACCGAAAATCAAAAATCAAAAATCAAAAATGTTTTTGAAGCTTTATCAAGAGCGGAAAATCTACCAATATTAAGCATATATCAAACACCAACTATAATTTTAGCAAGAGGGTATAGGAGATGATACCAAAGACTTTGATGTCATTTCAATACCTATGACATCATGATAGCTTGAAGTTACAACATCTTGGAGATTTCTTGTTTGGATCCAAGGTCAATTTCAATAGTCCATCTTTCTTTATCCTTGTGTGGTAGATCCCCCTACAAGAGAGCATGAAACTTTTGGTACCCAAATGGCTTTGGGTCCTTGGGGGGTAGTTGGCCTCGGTATCCAAAGTGTCTTAGCAACACTTGAATTCTTCTTAAATGCGCAATCATAGATTGCATGGCCATATGTACCACAACAATAGCAATGTCCGTGAAACTTTTTATTTTCCCTATGGAGATGTGATTTATCGCTAGAATGCTTGACATGGGAGCTATGATGAACATGAGCATTCTTGAAGGAAATAATTTTCTTTTGAACATGAGGTTTGATGTTAGAATGCTTGATATGAGAAGCATGATGAGTATAAGCATTCTTGAAAGAAACATTTGTATTTCTAAAATTCTTAGAAGATGAATTACTAGATAGATTATTAACTTTCTTATTTAGAAAAACAACATCATTTTTCAAGTCGTTCATGGATTTTTGAATAGCATGCAATTCAGTTTTCAACATGCTATTTTCATTCTTTAAGATGTCATTTTTTGTTTTTAAATCTTTAGTGTCAACACTTAAGGTATCATGGCATGAATTGGAGACACTAATTTTTAGCTTCTCATTTTCTAATTTTACATCATGTAATTTTTAGCTTCTCATTTTCTAATTTTACATCTTGTAATTTTACATCAAGTTTTCTTTCTTCAATTTTTTGTTCTCTTTGTCTTTTCTAACAAGTAAGGCATACATGCTTTTATATTCATTCATTAATTCATCATAAAGAAAATCATGAGAACTAGATGAATTAATACTACCATTTTTGTTATCATGACTAGAGGGAGAAGAGTGTACCTCATTATTAGCATCCATGAGGCACTCTTTAGAAGTGACTTCATAGTCATGGCAAGATGATGCTTCATTTGAATAAGATGATGATGTGGAAGCGGTTGACCTCTTCTTTGCCTTGTTCTTCATGGACGGGCAATTTTTCTTGACATGCCCTTTATCTTTTCACACATGGCAAATCACCTTTTTTTCCGACTTTTAGTGCTCCTATGACTGGAGACACTTTGGGCTTCAAAAACCATATTAGTATTGGGTGGATGACAATTGTCATCACTCCCCTCATCAAACGTTTTGAGCTATTCGGTTTTTGCATAATTATAAAGCATATTTCAAGTAGCCCAAATATCGAATGTGGAAGTACAGTGCATGATCTTTTCAAAGATATTATCTTCAATTTGTAGCTTTAGCATTTAATTCAAACATATCAATTTGTTCGATGCATTCATATTTTCCTTAGGTTCAATATATTGGATTTTTACCATGTTAAAAATACCTAAACCTTGAGTCTTTAGGGAAGTGTACATTCTACTCTTCCAATGACCAAAGTTAGACTCATCGAACCTAGGAGGTGTAGACGCTACCAACTCTAGTGCCATTTTCGGATCGAGACTAGAAGTAGACGAGATGGTGAAATCTCAAACTATAACCCGCTCTGATACCAATTGTTGGGTGAAATGGCACACTAGAGGGGGGGTGAATTGTGTGTTAACTAAACAATTAGCCTAAATTCGATTTTAATCATTTCTTAGATTACTTAGGCAATTCACGAATCGAGAAGTAAGCAGAAGCAAGATATATAACCGATAAGCAATAACAAATGCAAGGAACACAATGCTAACACAATTATTTATAGTGGTTTGGTCCCAATGCCTACTCCACTACCTAAGCACACCGTTTAGGATTTCCAAACTTAGTTCACTAGATTAAATAATTTCTCTTACACAGAGGACTTTGACTCCATGAGTCTCACTCACAACCTAAGGCACTTCCACACCTGGAAGTCTCCGCCTTCTTATCGAGAGCACTCTTCCACCTCAACCCTAAGGGACAACTCAACTATTCCTAGCAAACTACGTTTACACCGGTGGATTTAAACCTCAAACACCAAGACTACCACCCAATTTCAAGACCTAACAATCCTAGGTCTTCACAAGCACAAATCCAGAGAAAACAATGTTCAAATAATAATTAAAGTTACAATGAAAAGAGCTTAAAGAGTAAACCAAGATTAAATGCTCTTTTCCAAGCCTTTAAAACCTCCAACTCGCCAAGTCGTAGAGGTCGAAATGAAACCCGAGTTGAGGCAGAGTGTGCGCTTGAGGAAGAATGTCGACGAAGAGCATGGTGCAGCAAATCAATTTCTTTGAAGGCTCAAAACTCTCTTTTTAATGCTCAATAAAATATGTAAGAGTGAGAGAGTAGAAGAGGATTAAAGGAGTTAGATGAGGTATATTGAAACCCTCTCAAAGAAATAGTAGCTCAACGGGTAGAAAACTATCCGTTACAACAGCTTGGTCGATTGGCCGGTCGACCGACCGATCGAACACTCAACCATACACAATTCCTGCAATCATCAATCCGGTCGACTGACGCAAGTTGCGACTTCAGCGATCCGCAGTCCGATCGACCGACAAAGCTACTGCTAATTTTTAACCATATTCGGTCGACCAAATTGGCTACCGCTAATTTTTAACCCTATTCGGTCGACCGACCGGTCGATCGATCAAAGGCTGATATTGATTTTTCTGCCATTTTTCTTGCGCGCTTCATTTTCGGGTTCCGGCCTTCAACGAGCATCAACTTGGAGAGCTCTCCATGTGATCTTTGGACTCATCCAATACGTCTTTGGTGCACACGTAGATGTTCGAGAGATTCCACGATGAACTCGAGCGCGACGATCAATGTCCTTCCGATTTTCTGATTTCTTCCGATATTTCTGATCGAGGACATCGAACACTAACCAAAATGGAACCTGAAAGATTTTCTTAGTAAAACATTAGTTCCATGTTTGTTATCATCAAAACCGAGATTAAGACCAAGGTTGAAAACCTTAAGCAAACAAAAGAAACACGCAAACACACAAGGATTTGTTTACGCAGTTTAGTGACAAACTTGTCACCTAATTTGCGTGGCCCTCATCGGACAGATGCCCAATCCACTATCAATAAAGTATAATATAAGTTTTAGGATTTCACACTCCAAAATCCAACTATTAGTACTAAAGTGAATTGAAATAACAAACCACATATTTGCTATTACAACTACTAACCACTTGCCTCTCTATGACAACTCAATCATAGAGTACTATCTCTTTGTTGTAGTGAGTTCAACAACCTAACCACACCTTGGCTTGAAGATGATTGAAATAGTTTGTTGCCATCGAAACACTCAACAGTCTCAACTCCTCATATAATTGGTAACTCAATTTTAGCACATAGGAGACTTACTGATCCATATATTCTTTTTCCTCATATATAGAGAAAACCAACCAACTCCCATAAAAGCCATTTAACTACATCAGCTTCAAACTCAAAAGACAGCCATAATATATCATAATCCTTCTGCCATTAAAGCCTCAAGAAAAATTGTCTAGCTCATCAGTGAAAATCACATCATTTCTTCCATAATTGACCAAGAGATTAAAGATGAATATTTAGATCAATAATAACTACTCATGAAACATCAATAATTTCAGCAAACAAAAAGATATCATCGCAGCAACATTAATTTCAGCATAAACTTCACAGCACCCAAAGTAGTTGTAACTGACTTACAACTGAGAACTTAACTGATATTCCTTTTGCCAAATATAGCCAATACAACATAAGCCAAACACCAACATACACAATATACAAAAACAATCAATTTACAACCACAAACACATCTTACACGTACAAATACAAGCAACAACACAATTTATGCTTAAATTATATATATAGGCTTCAATCTAAACCTCAAACAGAGGCTATATACAAATATCAAAATGTAAGCCTCAAATGGAGGCAAACATAGGCTATATAGAAGTATCTAATCCTCAAACTATAATCAAAGTGTAGCAAGTATCAAAATGTAATCAAAATACACTAAAAAAAATCTCACGGATGCAGTGGAAGCCGTGGAGGATGAGACGACGGAGTCTCGAGCGACTGGGTCGGGAGCGTCGACTGGGTTGAGGAGGACGACTCGAACATCGAAGGTATATAAATGCCGAAGTGAGCTACAATCTGAGTTACGAACTTCATTTCTTGCTCAGCCTAGTCGACGACCATGTTCTCGATGTGCTCTCCAAGTGGATGCTTTGTTCGAAAGTGTTTTCTTTCTTTGAAAAACCCTTTGTAGGTTTGTAAGTGTAACTATTCCCTTTGTGTGGTTTTTTGAAATAAAAGAGATATCTTCCTTCTTGGCCGAAAGGTTGTTCCCTGGATGTTTTGACTAGTGTAGTATTTGAACTGCGGTTTTACTTGTTTCGAATAGCCATGACCAAGGAGCTAGAGTTATGTTGTCCGCTGGGAGTCTGTCTATCTAAGCCGGAGGCCACATTTAGGGCCGAGGACCAAACTCGATGAATATCTAGTGTGCTTAGGGTCATGTTGCTCATTGAGAGTGCGTCGGGCTGAGCCGGAGGCTGCGTTTAGGGACAAGGGCCAATCTCGGTGAAAACCGAGCTCACGAGAAGCGCGCTTGGGGTCATGTTGCTCGTTGAGAATGTGCTAGGCTGAGCTGGAGGCCACGTTAGGAAGCCAAGGACCAGGCTCGGTGAAAATCGAGCTCGCGAGAAGTGCACTTGGGGTCATGTTGCTCGTTGAGAGCATGTCGGGCTGAGCCGGAGTTCGTGTTTAGGGCCGAGGACCAGACTCAGTGAAAATCGAGCTCGCGATAGATGCACTTATGGTCGTTGAGGCCAGAATTGGCACTGAGGCCGGTGAGACAGATCGGTGAGAGCCAAATTATGGTCGCTAAGTGGAGTGTTTAGTTCAAATTTAGATTGGTGGCGATCAAGCTTTGGTCGCTTGTGCGTTTGATTGTGCCAACGAAAGATTTTAGCCGAGGAGGAACGGTGTTTCACGTGGGTCAAGAGCCGCTTGTGAGAATGTGTTAATTCCTCCTACAAAAATATGCGATGGCTGCAAGGGATGTTAGAAACAAAGATATGTGAGTAAAAGTAACTTTGTTGTGAAATAAAGTTACATTGTACCCCACCAAGAGTTAAGCTCGGCCTACACTTGGTCGGGCCGGGTCTCATTAAAAACCTTCTATGGGGAAAACCCAGTGGGAAAAACCATCAAGTAAGGAAAAGAGTACCCTAGACTTTTGTAATATAAGGGGGGATCCTTAGCTGTAATAGGTCTGCGGGGAGGCTGCATTCCAGGATTGTGGGAGTTTCCGCCTAGAGAGCTCAACTATACTGTAGGCACCCTTTCCAAGGACCTCTATGATCTGATAGGGCCTTCCTAGTTTTGGGCAAGTTTGCCTTCTCCAGTTGATTTTCTCTGTGACTGGTTCGGATAGAATTCTCGAAATCGCTGAGCCGTGAATTGGGTGCCGTTGTCGCTAACAGGTTCTCGTGGTATTTCGAATCTGCAGATGATATTTTTCTAGATGAACTTTGTTATGCCTAAAAATCTTAAAATAATATTTTATTGCTTAGCAGGGGACCTTGGGCCCGATTTATCGCGTATTGGCATAGAGTCGCAAAATTTAATTCGGGTAAGCTGCATATATGAAAAAAAAGTAGGAAAAATATATTAATTTTATATATATGATTTAGCATGCTAGGATGATAGAGGCTCCCGAGACGAGTTCAGCGGTTCAATCGAAACTCGAATCAGAGTTAGAACGGGTTAGATACAAGCTAATATAGTCGAATAACTTAAGTGGGGGCATTTTGGTCATTTGGACCAAACAAGGGCCTATAAATTGGAACCTGGGGCGTGTGGCCAGGGGATTTGCCACATGCCAGCCGAGGCTCAAGGAGAAAGAGAGAGGTGTCGCCAAGTGGAGGAGGAGGAGCTCCGATGCCGGATTTCGCAAGATCATCGGCGTTCAACATAGGAAGATCCCAAGCTTCTTCTTCCTTCCGGGTTTCTCCAAAAGAGGTGAGTGAATGAGCCTTTTTTCCCCCTCTTTTCTTCATTAGCCATGCCGCCCCAATGTGATGGGGGTTCTTGTCATTTCCGTCGGGTTTTTCCGTGTATCAAATTGGTTAATCGCGTTGACAGTTTTACAGTGATCGTATTGATTCTATCGGATTGAATTTTGGGTAATTGGCCGCTCCCTTCCTTGCTGTGCCACCCCCTTTCTTTTCTCAATTCTTGATGGTTTCTTTGAAGAGGGTTCTTGGGGGTGGTTGATATCTTGAGGAAAGGGGAAAGATGGAGGGTATTAAGGGTGTGTCGCCCCCTTGTAGGGCACTTTGGGAACCCTAGGTTGGCTAGCCACCCTAAAGGTGGGATTTTTAGGGGTCAATCTATTTTTCACACCTAGGAGATACACTATAGGGCATGTTGGGTTTGTTCCTAAGGATAGAAACAAAATATAGGACCCTACACTTAGACAATTGAAAACCTAGGGCCAACCCTAAGGACACGTAAGGGGGCCGAACCTTACTTGCCCGTAGTGCACTCGGGTGAGGGAGGTAAGCCGGCCCTAGGGCATTCGGCTATGGTCCTTAAGGGTGGGTTAAATTGGGTAGGATGGTCAAGGGGTGATACCCTCTTATCCTACGCTTTTGTACGTACTATGCTATACTTCTATGATTATTGCACACGCTGTGATGTTATGATTTTGGTGTAATTTCCCTTAATATATAATTACGTGTCATTGTGGTGGATGACGGGAGGAGGCAGAGGTGAAGGTATGCCTTAGACATACCTTTGTTACATATTGTGCACATCTTGTTATGCTCATTTATATATGTAGCTGTGTGTGTGATGTTGTGATGTGCGTGTTGCATTTCCCGGGAGCCTCGTTGGTGCAGGGAAGATATGGCCCAAGGAGACAACATTGGCCTTATTCCAGAAGTCCGGCTGGTACGGGGAGATCATACCCCAAGGAGATAGCCCGGAGACACGAGCAGTGAGGAGAATGTATGCCCCAATAGGCTGGCTCGAAAGAGCCAGTGTCTATGAGGGGAGGGCATACTCCAACAGGCTGACACTGAGCTAGGTGGTAGTGCGGTGGCCACCCGTCTACCTACCCTATGTATAGTGGCTACGTGGGATCGACGGGTCCGTAGGTGATTCATGCATCATGTTCTTATTCGTTATTTATGTGGTATTGTTTCTATATGATTGTCATGCATAGTGTAATAGATATGGTATTATCATGATGTTGTTTACCGCTTGAGTTATGTTTTCTTTCATGTTGATGATGATATAGAGGTTATGAGGACTCATCTACTCACTAAGTCCCAGTGGACTTACCCCTCATTTTGTTATTTTACAGCACCTGAGCTAGACTAGAGAGGTACTGGGGTTTAGCAGTGCGGCTGGTGGTGGGAGGACAGCGGGTCTCGTGGCATGTCATGGTTGAGGGGGATACCGAGTCCTTTTCTTTGTTTCTTGAGTCGTTGAGTCATGTCGACTCAGTTTACTTATGTTTCCGCATTTTATTTACTTTGATTTGTCCGCTTTTGTAAGCTAACTTTAATTCCATTTTATTTACTTATGTTGAGTTGATGGTTGGGGTTTTGGAATTTAAAAGTCTTTTCAAAATTTCCTAGAAGTATTAATATAATGTTCATGGTTTGGTTTGTTTACATGTGATTCGGCTTGGGTTTAGGCTTCGGGGAACATGGCGTACCCTGGCCGGTCATACTGGGTTTGGGGTATGACAAAGTTGGTGTTAGAGCAAGTACGACAATAGGATAGTAGGTATCGTATGGGGCATTGCTAGAGTGTCGTCATATGGTACGACCTAGTCATGAGATCGATAGTTAAACCTACGCACCGGCGGTGGTACGTGTTTTTCTTTGGTTAATTTCATTGTTGTATATATATGTTAAAATTCTGTGGTGCTTGCTTTCTTGTTTAATAGCAATGGAGGCATATGATGATGTCATGATGAGTGGAAGCAGAAGTAACTCCGCTGGCATACTAGGCCAAGGCTAAGGCCACGGTCGAGGCAGAGGCCGTGTTACCAACTAGGTCGGTCAGGAGGAGGCCACGCGAGATCCCAGGGTTGTACTGCTAGAGACCCTGGTAGTGGAGTTGACCGAGGAGCTTCCTAGAGAATGGGATGAATTCTGTCGAGAACGGGAAGAGTTCTGTACGGAGCGAGTGGAGCTACGTAAGGAGTGAGAGCTAGCATAGCAGAATACCCCACCTGTACCACCAGTGGGACCCGCAATGGCTGAGCCGGTCGAGCTAGTTCAATATGGATACGTGGAGGAGATCCGGTAAGAACCAGTGGTATGTAGGTCGCTTTACATGGACTTCGTGAAGCTAAAGCCGCCAGTATTCACAGGCGCAGATCTGGCAGTGGAGGTGACGACATTCGTAAATGACTGCACCGAGTTATGCTCAGTCTTGGAGTGTTCCTCTAAAGCGATGGTGCACATCGTTGGGCTGCAGCTTAGGGGGCAAGCAAAGGAGTGGCACCAGTCATGGAGGGCACGTCGGGGGACCCATGCAGGTCTGGTGAATAGAGACTCGATCAGAATCTCCTTGAGACACACTTTTCAAGTTCTAATTGTGATTCATAATCGCCCAAAGTCATAAAAGCCAAAAGTAGGTGAGGTTAATTTTATCTCTTTATGCGTTCGTTCAAGAATATTTATCATTAACTTCAAAAACCATTAAACTAATTTAAATTGGTCTAGTCGCATGTAAATCATCAGAAAGGTACATCTAGTATCTATTGCCTATTAAAGAACTTTTCACACCCTTTTTTAGAGAACAAAGGAAAAGGATGTCCTTTTAATAACACCGGAACAAATCAATATCAACAGTCTTGTCGAATAGAAGACTTATACAATAGGTTTCTATAGCTAAGGCTACAACTCTTGCGCCATTGCGTACCCGAAGATCGTAGTTACCTTTTCTCTAGTCTTCTACTTTTTCTTTTATCCTGCAACATCTTGCAGATGAAGATTGGTATCAAATACTCGGTAGAGTTAATGACGAAGTATTCTTATAACATACGCACATGAAGCGACAGTTTTAGAAACCATCTTCAATTTCATCTCTGCAAAAAACTACTTGCAGTTGCGCTTCTAGTGGCCATATTTACCAAAATGGTAGTAGATGCCATTGGGAACAACTTTCCCTTTCTTCTTGATATTAATCAAAGGTTTCACAGGTTTGTTTTTCACTTTGTTCTTAAGAGAGTGTAACTTTCCCTCAAAGACATCTCCCACTAATGATATTGTGTCCTTATCCTTCATAAGGTGGGACTCAGTAGTCTTCAGGAAGCGAGTTGTCATGCTCGTTTATGTGGAAGTTATCATCAAACTATGAAAACAAATCCAGGAGGGATTGGAGTGCTAAGTCCTGACTTAACCCCTTAGAAATGCTTAGGCCCAATATCTCAAACCTCTTGATCAAATCGATTAATTTAAAGACATGGGTTTCAACAGGGGTCCATGTCGTTGTCTTGTCCTGGATGAGTTGCTTTGACAGCTCAAATCTAGCAGTTCGGCTTTCTTCACCATACAACTCCTTGTGGTGAGAGAGGATGGCCCTAGCGTCCATCTTTTCATGTTGTCGCTGCAACACATCAGACATGGAGGCGTGCATAATGCATTGAATAGTAGTGTTGTCATCTTGCCACTTCTTGTAAGTGGCTTTCACTTCCTCGATAGCCCTTTGGGAAGGGGTATCCAGTGGTCTGTTTTCAATAATACAGGAAAGACTCTCCTAGGTGAGGACAATCCTCAGGTTTCGCAACCAATCGATGTAATTTTATCCAGTTAATTTATTAGCATCAAGAGTGCAACGCAACGACGGTGAAGATGACATGTTAAATATGCTACAATAAAATGAAAGACATAAATGAGCATATATGTTATATGCATGATTATTATGGTCTTTTGATTAATCATGGCTCCCACTAATTTTTGCAGTTCCCAAATGACCCTCATGTTTGGAAGCGGGAAGCTCTCGTTGGTAAACTTCCTTAGGGGATGATGGAACCCCACTTCTCCTACTCGGGTCTCGCATTTAACACGACAAATCTTAATAGGTCCATGGGTAGATAACTCTTTACCGATCACACCGTTATACCACTTCCATCAAGTTTTGCCTCTAGGGTTACCATGGCATTGTGTTTGCACAACAAACCAAGGACCTCTAGTTCAGTCGGACCCTTAGCGAGAAAGCAACCACCCTTGAGTTTGCTCAACAAGGTAAGTCACATTCAACCTAGTAGTAGAGACACAAGGGTATGTGTCATATGAGATGCAACGTGTCTATTAGCACAAATGGCCTTGTGTTTGCACAACAAACCCGTTGTGATAATAGACACACTTGTACCTCATAACAATGGAAGGCGTGACCAATATTCTTATTGTCTTAGCCATCCGGACTCAATATTATTGGATGATTTCTTCATTCAATTATAATTATCTAAGCTATCAACAATTGAAGCAAAAGCAACAAAAAAAAAACATAAAATAAATAAGAATGATTATGGATGTTCTAAGGGTTCCACCCGAGCCATCCGGCGAACCAAAGCCACCATCCTAGGGTTTTAGGGAGCTCTGTCTCGCCACGGCGCTGCCTAAAAATATCTTGTAGGTTGCCGGCTCCATCAGTGCTTTCCCGGGGTTCAAGCCATCATCATTTTGGCGTCAAACACCTTCTCTCCGTGCGCGCACCAAAACAGGGCAGCAAGTGTGCTCGTTGCAAATCTGGCTCTAAACTTCTAATTTTACAAAACCAAAAGAAGAAGACCCCCTTGGGGAAAGGTTTAAGGAGATGGAGAAGAAGATTACAATCAGAATTCTCAAGAGGAGGGCAAGGGTATTTAAAAGTTACAGTGGTATAGGTGGGATAAAATTCGAAAAAATGCTATAGGTGGCTTTGATACCACTGCTGGGATACGAATTGAAAATGCAGTGGAGATAGCAAATTAAAAAATTCAAACTATCCGAAAAATAGTGATCTACTTTAACAATCTTTAGGGAATTCAATCTACGAGTAGAAGGAGAAGATATACCTTATACCACGGATGGTATGGCTGTTCCTATCCTTGTTTCAAGATGCACACGCACACGTCCTCCAAGGAAAGTCCACACCAAGCGCCTCGCAACAAAGGGGCAGCGAACACCGGGACTCGTTGTTGCTCAACGGAGAGGCAATCTCAACCCTGAAACGCACCAAGGTGAAGGCGGCCCTTCCACCAAGAACCGAGCACCAAAAGGGGGGAAAAGGGGATGAGAAAACAACGGAACAACAAGGTAGATGAAGGATTACCTCGCTGTCCTTCATTGATAACTCCAAGAAGGTGAAGTAGGCGGCACACCCAAGAAGAAAACACCTTCGATTTGGCTTCGTAAAATCAGGGATGGAGGATCTTGCTGGCCGGCCACCCATGGAGATCAAGAGGAGTTCTTTGGAGTCTTTCTCTTCAAGAATCCAATCATTTAATCTTCTGCAAGATGAATAACCAATTTGCTTAACCCCCTTGAAGGAGGGTAGGCCACCTATTTATAAGGGGCACAAGCGGCTCCCAACGTAGACCCGGCCCCCTTTTTAAAACCTCTCCACGGAATTCAAAATTTCGGGATTTGCCTCCAATGTTATCATTTATATTTAATGAATTTATAATTAATTCAAAATTAATTAAATCCAAATAAATATAAACTTTAATTTATATCCATAAATTAAGAGTCTATTAACATGAATGATAATTATCTAAATAAACCAATCCTCTAATCAATAGAAAAGAGGTTTATCTAAATAATTCGAATTCCTATTAATTAATAGAATTATGATTTATCCTCATAAATCATATATCTATTAATTTTATGATATATCTCCATAAATCAAATTCCTATTAATTGGTTAGGCTCTTGGTTAGAGACTAATTTTCCCACCATGTATATTTGATTCAAAATCAAATTATATTTAATTCATAAGTAAATACAATCCCCGTCAAGTGGTTAATTAAATATTTAATTCATAATTAAATTTAATCAACCATATAAAATATTATTATATGTCAATCCCTACAATTTAGGGATGCCCTACAAATTAGGGTTAGCGAGGAACCTTCCTTGCGTAGAAACACCTCTCCTATTATGTCCGTAAATGAGATCCGTGATCGAGTTGCACCATGTCCATGCTAGTAGACATACCGCATTCGGACTCTATCTCATAAAGCCCGTTACGAGGTTTGCATGTTGTGTGTGACCCATTGGGCCCCACACTAAGCCAGTAGTGAGTTATGCATAACGGAGAGTCGGGTTCGATAGAACGACTTCTATTCGAATCTTACAAGTCTCCACTAAACCTGTTTAGTGTGGTCGTGAGAGACTCCACTCACAAGTCAAGATTGACGTCTAGCAACGTGTCATGACTACCTGGATAATGTGAGGTTCAATCTACAGGGATCGAACGCCCTTCGGTATTTAGTTTTAGTGCACCTAAATCCCTCGGTTATAATGTTCCGAAGTCGGCTACGGTACGAAAGAAGTGTCAAACCCTAATACCGATCCATATGTATTCCACCCGCCAAGATGTCATCTCAATAATGAAACGTCAGAAACATCTTCATGACTTTCGTGTCTACTATGGCCAGAGATTCCCGAGTCGACACTTGCACGGACACATAGGGCATTATCTCCTCTCACTAGGAGTAACTGATTCCATGTTGGTTGCTCACCTACCTCTATGAATGCTTCCCCAGGCCCAGTAATACCCAGCACATGATGTTGACGGCCACGTAGGGATAGAACCAAAGCAATGGGTCATCACTCACAAGGTAAAAGTGACAACCTCAGGTCCAAGGACTGCTTGCACCTACTATCACCCGAGGAACATCCTATTAACACTCATGTAAGGATACCATTTTGTGTTCCTCGTGCAGGTCCATTCAGTGACCTCATTCCCTAATGAGCACTTACACTTGTACATCAATGACAGCTCATAGGTAACAATGAGATCAGCTATCCCTTATCGTATAGGACATGTACCAAGTGCACTAGTCTATCCGGAATACCGATCCCCTAATTGGTGATCCTACGACTAGGAACATTTAGAACATAGGCATTTGGATTCCAAGTCTCACTAACATGATCTCATCATGGCTTCGGAATCATTTGCCCGGGTTCCTGGGGTTCATCACAATCTTTATGAATAAAGATGCAACATATGATGAAAAAGTTGCCATATGAAGTTGATTACCCTTGAATAGTCCCTAAACACATCGACATATGATTGACTCAAGTGCACTATTCCTTTCAGTATTCACAAGTGCGGATTAGGTAGTGGAGGTGACGGTATTCCTAAACAACTACACCGAGTTATGCTCAGTCTTGGAATGTTCCTCTGAAGTGATGGTGCTCATCGTTGGGCTACAAATTAGGGGTCTAGGAAAGGAGTGGCGCTAGTCATTGAGGGCATGTCGGGGGACCCATGCACCAACCCCTACGTGGAGGGAGATCCGGATGGCTCTCATTGAAAAGTACCTACCTAGCTTCGCCAGGTGGGTTAGGGGTTTGAACAGCTTCGCCATACAGGCACCATGACGATGTCAAAGTACGAATTTGAGTTCTATATTGATCTGCAGTCGGGGGTGAAGCCTGTATCAATCCCCTCATATCGAATGGCACCCGCTGAGTTGAGGGAGCTTAAAGTTCAGTTGCAATAGCTGTTAGACATTGGGTTCATTCGCCCAAGTGTCTCGCCCTGGGGTGCACTAGTGTTGTTTGTGAAAAATAAAGATGGGTCCATGCGGATGTGCATCGACTACCAGCAGCTCAATAAGGTGACGATCAAGAACTGATACCCGCTTCCCAGGATTGACGACATATTTGATTAGTTGCAGGGGGCTCAGTGGTTCTCAAAGATCGATTTGGGGTTAGGGTATAACCAGTTGAGGATCAGGGATCAGGATATTCAGAAGACTGCTTTCAAGATGCGATATGGACACTATGAGTTCCTGGTCATGTCCTTTGGGCATACTAACGCCCCGTTAATATTCACGGAGCTGATGAACCGGGTGTGCAAGGACTTTTTTGATAGATTCATCATAGTCTTCATTGACGACATTCTGGTATATTCCAGGAGTGAGACAGAGCAGAGCGAGCACCTGAGGGCAGTTCTAGAGACCCTTAGGTAGCACCAGCTATTTGCCAAGTTTGCAAAGTGGGAGTTCTGGTTGACTAGCGTGAGATTTCGGGGGCATATTGTATCCCACAATGGTGTAAAGGTCGACCCTGAAAAGATTGAGGCGGTTCAGAATTGGGAGAGGCTGACTAGCGTGACTAAGATCCACAACTTCTTGGGGTTGGCCAGCTACTACAAAAAGCTCATGGAAAATTTTTCCAAGATTGTCGCCCCACTCGCGCACCTAACTCAAAAGAAAGTAAAGTTTATCTGGGATGACAAATGTCAGGAGAGCTTTCAGAAGCTCAAGGACCGCTTGACTATCGCTCTTGTACTAGCACTACCATCAGGGTCGGGAGGATTTGCAGTCTATTATGACGCTTCTGGAGTCGGATTGGGGTGCTTTCTGCTGTAGCACGGCAGAGTGATCGCATACGCATCCAGGAAGCTGAAAACCTATGAGAAGAATTATCTGACTCATGATTTGGAGTTGCAACCATAGTCTTTGCCTTGAAGCTATGGCGTCACTACTTATATGGGGAGGCATGTGACATATTCACTTACCACAAGAGTCTCCAATATCAGCTTTCTTAGAAGGATCTGAACTTGAAGCTGCGGAGATAGCTTGAGCTATTAAAAGATTATGACTGCTTCATTCAGTATCACCCAAGGAAGGCAAATGTAATAGATGATGCTTTGAGCTGGAAGTCGATGGGGAGTTTAGCCCACTTGGTCGTGAGTAGGAGATCCCTGGCCAGAGATCTGATGGTGAGCCTGGCCCTAGGAGATTTGTTATCTGTGGCTGATACAGGTGGATTGGTCCCACACATGCGTGTACAGTCCACTTTGATTTATATGATACGAACGGCTCAAGGTGAGGATGCTTTCTATTCTTTGACGAAGGATCTAGATGTGAGAGGTGATGCAAAGGGTTTTAGAGTGGACTCTGATGGGATTCTCACATACAGGGACAAAATCGTGGTACCAGACATGGCAAAGTTCCGTAGGCGAGTACTAAAGGTAGCCCACTGTTCCACTTACACTATGCATCTGGGGGCCACCAAGATGTACCGAGATATGAGGCAGCACTACTGGTAGAAAGGAATGATGCGGGAGGTGGTAGAATTTGTATCCAGATGTTTGGTTTGTTAGCGGGTAAAGGCCGAACACTTGAGACCGACAGGGTTGTTGCAGAACCTTGAGGTACCAGAATAGAAATGGGAAAATATCACCATGGATTTTGTTACTGGGTTACCGAGGTTAGATAAAGGAAATGACTCTATCTTGGTAGTGTTGGATTGCCTGACCAAATAAGCACACTTTATTTTGGTGAAGACCACTTTCTCTGCTGAGCAGTATGCACGATTGTTCCTTAATCGTATTGTGGCTTACCATTGGATACCAGTTATGATCATATCCGATCGAGGTACTTAGTTTACCACTTGGTTCTAGCAGTTGTTCCAGGAAGCTTTGGGTATGTAGGTGTGGTTCAGTACCGCTTTCCATCCTCAGACGGACGGACAGTCAGAGAGGACAACTAAGACGCTTGAGGACCTGTTGAGGGTGTGTGTGATGGACCTATAGGGTAGTTGGGAGAGGCATCTACCTTTGGTAGAGTTTGCCTATATTAATAGTCAGCAGAGCAGCATCGGTATAGCCCCGTTTGAGGTTTTGTACGGGCGCAGGGGCAAGTCACCGATAGGCTGGTTTGAGGCCGGCGAGCCCCAGATACTAGGGGCGAACTTGGTTCATGACGCCATAGAGAAAGTGAAGCTGATCAAGGAGCGACTTCTAGTTGCTCAGAGTCATCAAAAGATGTATGTCGATGGTAAAGACCACCACGTGAAGTTTCAGGAAGGGGATTTGGTCTTCCTGAAGGTGTCCCCTATGAATGGGCTTGTGCACTTTGGGAGGAGGGGAAAGTTGAGCCCTAGATTCATCGAGCCTTTTCCTATCTTGAGGCGCAGAGGAGAGGTTGCTTATGAGTTGGCTCTACCGCCTAGCATGGATCGAGTGCATTCTATTTTCCATGTCTCCATGATTAAGCGATATGTTTGGGATGCATCCCATATTCTAGATGTTGCTGCGGTGGAGGTCGATTCGACCATTTATTATGAGAAGCGGCCTGTGGAGATCCTAGACAAGCAGGTGAGAAAGCTGAGGTCCAAGGAGGTCCCCTTGGTGAAAGTTCGTTGGGAGCAACACTCAGGGTAGGACGCCACTTAGGAGGTCGAGCAGGATATGAGAGATAAGTACCCATACCTTTTCAATGCCGAGGTGAGCTTCTCTTCTTCATCTCAAAATTCGAGGATGAATTTTCTTTAAGAGGGGAGGAATTGTTATGCCCAAATATCCTAAAATAATATTTTATTCCTTAGCAAGGGACTGTGGGCCCGAGTTAGCGCAGATTGGCATAGAGTCATAGAATTTAATTTGGGTAAGCTGCCTATATGGAAAAAAAATTAGAATGCTAGGATGATAGAGGGTCCCGAGACGAGTTCAGCAGTTCAATCGAAAGTTGAATCAAAGTTGGAACAAGTTAGATACGGGTTAGTTTAGTCGGATAACTTAAGTGGGGGCATTTATTTGTGATTTAGAATGCCAGGGGTTTTTCCACACGCCACCCGAGGCTCAAGGAGGAGGAGAGAGAGGCACCGCCGAGAGGAGGTGGCGGAGAAGCTCCGGTGCCGAATTTCGCAAGATCATCGACGTTCAACGTAGGAAGATCCCTAGCTTCTTCTGCCTTCCCAGTTTCTCCAAAACAGGTGAGTGGATGAGCCTTCTTTTTCCACTTTTCTTCATCAGCCATGCCGCCCCTATGTCATGGGGTTCTTGTCTTTTCCGTCGGGTTTTTTCATGAATCAAATTGGATAATCGCGTTGAGAGTTTTATCGTGATCGTATTCATTCTATCGGATTGAATTTTGGGCAATTGGCTGCCTCCTTCCTTGCTGTGCCACCCCCTTTCTTTCTTCAATTCATGATGGTTTCTTCGAAGATTCTTGATGGTTGTTGAGGGTTCTTGGGGGTTGTTGATATCTTGAGGAAAGGAGAAAGATTGAGGGTGTTTAGAGTGTGCCGCCCCCTTTTAGGGCACTTTGGGAACCCTTTGGTGGCCGGCCACCCTAAAGGTGGGAGTTTTAGGGGTTCAATCTATTTTTGACACACAGGAAGTACACTATAGGGAATGTTGGGCTTGTTCCTAAGGATAGAAACAATATAGGACCCTACACCTAGACAATCGAAAACCTAGGGACACATAGAGACACATAGAGACACCTAGAGACACTAGGACCTCAGTTTAACTTTCAGGAGGGCCAATCCTAAGGACACCTAAGTGGGACGAACCTTCCTTTCCCTTAGAGCACTCGGGTGAGGGAGGTAGGCTGGCCCTAGGGTATTCGGCTAAGGTCCTTCAGGGCGGGTTGAATTGTGTAGGATCATTAAGGGGTGATACCCTATTCCTTGGGTTTGCTATACATGCTTTCTAAGCTCTTATCCTACGCTTTTGTATGTACTATGTTATACTTCTATGCTTATTGCACACATTGTGATGTTATAATTTTGGTGTTATTTTCCTTAATATATAATTGCATGTGATTGTGGTGGATGACGGGAGGAGACGGAGGTGAAGGTATGCCCTAGACATACCTTTGTTACCTATTGTGCACATCTTGTTATGATCATTAATATATGTACCTACGTGTGTGATGTTGTGATGTGCGTGTTGCATTTCCCAGTAGCCTTACTGGTGCGGGGAAGATATGCCTCGAGGAGACAGTGTTGGCCTTATTCCGGAAGTCCGACTGGTGCAGGGAGATCATACCCCAAGGAGACAGCTCGGAGACCCAAGAGTTGAGGGCAACGTATACCCCAATAGGCTGGCTCGGAAGAGCCAGTGTCGGTATGGGGAGGGCATACCCCAACAGGCTGACACTAAGCTGGATGGTACTGCGGCGGCCACCCGTCTACTTACCCTATGTGGCTACATGGGAGTGACGGGTCTGAAGGTGATTCATGTGGATGATGCATCATGTTCTTATTCGTTATTTCTATGGTATTGTTGCTATATGATTATCATGCGTAGTGTAATAGATATGGTATTATCACGATGTTGTTTACCGCTTGAGTTATGTTTTCTTTCATGTTGATGATGATATAGAGGATATGAGGACTGATCTACTCACTAAGTCCCAGTGGACTTACCCCTCATTCTATTGTTTTATAGCACCTGAGCTAGATTAGAGAGGTACCGGGGTGCAGTAGCGTGGCTAGTGGTGGCAAGACAGCGGGTCTCGTGACATGTCAAGGTCGAGGGGGATACCGAGTCCTTTTCTTTGTTTCTTGAGTCATTGAGTCATGTCGACTCGGTTTACTTATGTTTCCGCATTTTATTTACTTTGAGTTGTCCGCTTTTGTAAGCAAACTTTAATTCCATTTTCTTTTGAACATTGGTTATTGTTGAGTTATAGGTTGTGGTTTTGGAATTTAAAAGTCTTTTCAAAATTTCCTAGAAGTATTAATAAAATGTTCATGGTTTGGTTTGTTTACATGTCGTTCAGCTTGGGTTTAGGCTTCGAGGTACGTGGCATACCCTGGCCGGTCATATGAGGTTTGGGGTATTACAAACTTTCGGACTTTATTAGTTGCAATGGTGTTTAGGGGTTCGACCTCTATCCCCTTGGTGAAGTAGTCGATTGCTACAACAAAGAATTTGAATTGCCCAAGTGCTGGAGGAAAAGGACCAAGGAGGTCTATACCTCATTTGTTGAACGGCCAACTAACGTCTGAGTTGTGCAATGGTTCGGATTATAGTTGAGAAACTTCCGAGAACCTTTGGCATTTGTCGCATTTTTTTACGTAGAGGCTGCAATCTATCTTCATACACTGCCAGAAATAGCCGGCTCGGATGATTTTGGCTGCCAGTGATCTTCCTCCAATGTTGTTACCCAGATGCTATCGTAAACCTCTGCCATTATGGTTGTTGTTCGATGTTGGGCGACACACTTGAGGAGTGGTCGGGAGAGTCCTCTTTTGTAGAGCTGGTTATCAATAAGTGTGTAGTAGTTTGCCATTCTTTTGAATCTACCCAGATTGGGGATGCCTTCCGGGATTTCACCTTCCTTGAGGTAATCGATGTAGGGAGTTCTCTAATACGTGCTTTGTTCAATTGTTTGGACATTGACCGAGGTGTTAGTCAGTTGAATGCTCAGGCATCCAAGGACTTGCTGAATGACCGACCTATTGTTCTTAGGTTTTTTGGTGCTAGCAAGTTTGGATAGCAAGTCGGCCCAAGTGTTTTCCTCCTGTGATATATGCTAAATCACGCAACCATCGAAGTTAGTGATTAAAGATTGTACTGGTGCATTGTACCTTTCAAGGGAGGGATCCCTGGCTTGGTAGGTGTTGTTGACTTTCCCTACGACAAGTTGTGAGTCACTCTTTACAAGAATGTTTCAAGCTTTTTCTTCCTGGGCGAGCTTTAGTCCGACAATCAGGACTTCGACGTGGCTGCTAATTCTGTTGGCCTTGGCTACGGCTCTAATAACATCGGATGTAGTGGTCAAGATGACCTTCTCTGGTCAATTTCTCAATCTTGTCACGAAGGACCACACATTCTTCGATGGTGTGTCCAAAGGTCTGGTGGAATTCACACCTTTTGCTTTTATTACCTCTGTAGATAGTGTACATCTTGTACGAATATTTCCCTCGAGGTAGTAAGGGGTCTGTACCTTTCAAATCAGCTTCTCGGGAGAGGTGTGGACCTTGGTATAAGTTGTAGCTTTGGTCATATCGACTGCGATCGTCATTTTTCCCGTCATGCTTCCTGGATTTTTTGTTTTCAACGATGGCCTGAAGGTTTTGCTAGTCGATTCCCTTTGCTTCTCGCTGATACTCTATTTTCATAAAACCTGCCGCCTTTTCCTAAAATTCGGCCATGTATTTAGGCTTGGTTAAGGTGATCTGGTCAGCGAAAGGTCCGGGTTTTAAATCGATGTCACGCCCGAACTCAGGGTTGCATGAACGGCCAGGGTCTATGTCCTACCTTGAAGCCTACCACATACATTGAATAACCAAATACTGAGAATACACGCTAACCAGAAAACATATGAGCAAAAGAACAATGATGAAAACCTTTATTTAATTTTAAAGAAGGTTCAACAATTTTTAAAAGAGTTGCAAAATAAACCAACTATTAAGAACGACTCGAGTTAAAGTCAAATACATGTTTTTTCAAATTAACATCTCTCAGTGTACAAAAAAAACACAACCCTAGACATCACGTTTACGACTACTGGACGCTGCTACGAGATCTATGCCAATGCCTGCCCTCCAGCTGCACAATGACTCCAAGCCTCACCTCACTGGTCGGGCTTTGCAAAAACAAGAGAAATAAACCATGAGTCCACATGGAACTCAGTGAGCGGTCCTTCCAAACCTCCAAATAAATTCCCAATAACATCATGCATATAAGTTAGTAGTTATAAATATAGGAATCTAATCTAGTCATTGTTGGCCTAAGGTTTTCTACCTTGGTATTAATCTCGGTTTTGATGATAACAAACATGGAACTAATGATTTCATGGAGAGTTATTTTCAAGTTCCATATCGGTTAACGCACGACGTCCTCAATCAAAAAAATCGAAGAAATCGGCAAGGACGCTCGTCAACACTCGAGATTCTTTGAGAAGTTAGAGTTTAGGTTTAGGGTGTCTAGTTTATGTTGTAAATCCTCATGATGATGCATAAGAACCCAAAAACCAAACCCGAACCCCAAAACATGAAAACCCGGAAACCGCCCTGAAATTCACTAAGCCTAGGGAGCTCCTTGGAGGGCTATATGACCAGACATTTTCTTGACACAAAAAATGGAGGTAATTGTTACTTGGGTAAATACTAGATAACGAGGTAATTTTAAGGAATTTTTGGAAGCCTTTAGCATACCCATATTTGACCCGGGAGATTAGAGAATTTCCATTTTCCGTAAATTTGTACTAGACCCCAAAAACTAGATTTTGATTCTTAAGGATTTTGATTTTTTAGATATTTTTATTGAATCCAAATGGGGGTAATCCTTATATAACATTTATATTAAAGTTAGTAAATGTTATATAAGTAGACATAGTGAAGACAGAACCCAGAAATGAGCCAAACCAAGCAGTTTGCCTAGTTTCGGTCGACCGAATGGTCGACCGAAGTATGCCAAAAAATGATAGTATGCCTTCGGTCGCTTGGTCGGTCGACCGGACCTACGACCGGACGGCGGAAACGCCTAGTTTTCCGCCCGTTGAGGTGGCTGTTTCATGCCATCTACTCAAGGCTTATAAATAGAAGCCTTAGCGAGCCATCCACCAATTATCTAAGCTTCCACTTGATCATTCTCAAAGCATTTCTTGAGCCATCCCTTTGATAAACCTTGTTTCCATGATACATCCTTGATCTTGCCTTCAAGCTTTGAACAATTCATCATTGAGGCATCAAGAAAAACTAGGACTCGTGTTTGGAGCTAAGTATTGTTGTATTATTTATTTGCTCCATTATTTGTGCATTTTTGTAATTTATTTCATTGTATTTGAGCTTGTAAAGAACTAGGTTGTTAGGTCTTGAAATTGGGTGGTTGCCTTTGTGTTTGAGGCTTAATTCCACCGGTGTAAACTTAGTTTACTAGGATTAGTTGAGTTGTCCCTTAGGTTGAGGTGGAAGAGTGCTCTCGGTAAGAAGGCGGAGACTTCCGGGTGTGGAAGTGCCTTAGGTTGAGACTCTTTAGGTCAAAGTCCTCGTTGTAAGGGAAACAAGATTAATCTAGTAAAGTTTAGTTTGGAAATCCTAAGCGGTGTGCTTAGGTAGTGGAGTAAACATTGAGCCGAACCACTATAAATCTTTGTGTTAGCATTGATATTTTGTTTGTATTAATTGCTTTATTATATATCGCTTCCGCATATAGTCATTCAATCGTAAATTGCCTAAGTAATCTAAGAAACGTTTAAAACCGAATTTAGGTGATAAAATTTAGTTAACGCACTATTCACCCCCCCCCTTAGCGTGGCCATTTCACCAACAGTCATGATATGACGACTGGCCCAAAGGCCAACCTATATAAACCATACAACCGACCAAACTGGCCCCACCAGACCGAGCAACCCTCGGCCACTAGAACTTGTTCAAGGACTGGTGGGTCGGCTCTGCCCAGCCTATACCACAAGATAATAATTCGGCCGCATGGCCCACATATCATATAAGGAAAGTCAAATAATTACCGGGATGTCGACTAGGATGGTCAACTAGTCTCAGGAACCCACCAGGTTAGGGATAGCTAGTCCCACCCAACTCGGGTCTACCGTCAGCGTGGCCCACTGACGAAATCTCAAGACCCTCTGCCACCCGGGTCTAACACCTAATAGGCCCACTGGTGCAATCTCAATACCCTAATCACCGCAGAGTCAAGCATTAGTCGTTCCGACTGTCCATGCTTCTCAGCCAACCATCGCAATCACAATACACAAGCAAACAGTTCTAAAGTTTCCTTATTTAAAACCCACAGCATTCACTCGTATCCGGTCCCCTTATTCCGGGCCACATCAGTCGCACACTAGCACTCGCATTAAAGGAGGTGTTCTTCTACAAATCTTAAAAATGTATGTACTCAAAATTACAATACATTCGTCAATCACTAAATCTATAATTTCAATCGACGAACATCGTCCCTAAAAGATGTAATCAAGATGCTCGGTCGAATTTACCCTCCTCTCCACTCGGTCGAACCCTAAGCAAGGGTACATGGTCGGCTGAGCCTTCTTGAAGAGGAAGAAAGGTTACTTGGACCACAAAATTGCAAGATCTAGTTGCACAAATTTGTCTACATCAGAAAGGAATCGATCCAAGGGTTTAAACCAACCGAGGGAATTGGGAAAATTTTTGGCATGACCTTTCCCCTTTTTCCTCTAGTCGGCCGGCCCTTGAATCACCACAAAAAGATCGTCTAACAAGGAAATCCATACAACGATGAAGAACATGACTTGAGAATTCGAGAAACGTCATCAATCGACAAGAAACGATGCGCAAAAACCATGATTTATCACATCTATTCGGTTAGGCCACACGCCTCACCTACAAGCTGAGATTCGACCACTCACCTTGATCAAGGAAGAAGAATGGACGAGCGACAATGATCTCGATCTTTCCGACGGCGGCACGAATCCATCGCCGTCTCCAAACTTTCTCCTCCTCCCTCTCCTTTCTCGGGCTACGTGCAGCTCCAATAATGAGCCGCACGGCTGCTAGGGGGATGAGGGATTTATTCCCTCATCTTACCTTGACCATTATTCCCCTCCCATTCACTTAGCCCCTACTCGACTCAATCTGAGCCCGATTCGAGCCCCAACTCGATCCGCGAACATGATTTTGGACTCGACTCTACTAAAACATCTTATGATTAAGAAGGAAGGATCATTTATCAAATAAAATTTCATAAGGTTTAAATTATACCTTCTACTCGCGACGATTCCGCGACTCGACCCGACTAACTCCTAATCCGGTGCGCTGCACCAAAAATAAATTTTATATTAGGAAACCTCGGGTCTTACAACCTTCCCCCCTTAAGGGAAATTCGTCCTCGAATTTTGCTGAATTATAAGGACTTACCGGTTCTTCAAACAAGGAAGGGTAGCGCTCTCTCAAGTCTCGCTCTACCTCCCAAGTAGCTTCCTGCACGGACTGGTGCTCCCATCTAACCTTTACCAGGGGGATTTCTTTGGACCTCAACTTTCTAATTTGGCGATCGAGGATCTCCATCGGCCTTTCCTCGAATGAGACAGCCAAATCCACCTCAACCACAGGAGGTTCAATCACATGCGAATCGTCTCTCACATATCATCTGAGCACTAATACATGAAAAATCGGGTGTACCCTGCTCATGCTAGGGGGCAAGGCCGATTCATAAGCTACAGCACCCCTCCGCCGGAGAACGGGAAAAGGCCCAACAAATTGGGGGCTCAGCTTTCCTTTCTTCCCAAATCGAACTACCCCCTTCATGGGGGAGACCTTCAGGAACACTAGGTCGCCTTCCGTGAACTCCAGCTCTCTGGTCTTCTTGTCAGCATACTTCTTTTTGCGACCCTGGGCTGCCAACAATCTTTCCTTTATGATCTTCACCTTCTCCACCGCTTTCTCAACTAGATCAGGACCCACCATTAGAGATTCTCCGGCTTCAAACTAGCCCACTGGAGATCTACATCACCGCCCATACAAGGCCTCAAAAGGAGCCATGCTAATGCTACTGTGATAGCTATTGTTGTAGGCGAACTCAATCAACGGTAGGTGTTTCTCCCAACCGCCAGCCAGGTCCAAAACGCAAGCCCTCAGCATATCTAGAATGCGGTCATCTCCTGGCTGCCAAATGGGCCAGGTTTTCCATGGACTTCCTGCTCAGCGCGTCCGCCACCACATTGGCCTTCCCAAGGTGATACAAGATGGTACAATCATAATCTTTCAGAAGTTCCAACCATCTTCTCTGCCTTAAATTGAGCTCCTTTTGAGTGAGCAAGTACTGGAGGCTTTTGTGGTCAGTATAAATCTCACAAGCCTCACCATACAAGTAGTGGTGTCATAGGTTCAGGGCAAACACTACCGTCGCCAGTTCCAAATCATGTGTTGGGTAATTCTTTTCATGAACTTTCAACTGGCGAGACGCATAGGCAATCACTCTGCCATACTACATCAGAACACAGCCTAGGCTAACCCGAGAGGCATCACAGCATATCAAAATCCTCCCGAGCCTGAAGGTACGACCAGAATGGGTGCTGAAGTCAAACATTCTTTGAGCTTCAGGAAGCTCTCCTCACACTTTCTGTCCCAATCAAATTTGACAATCTTCTGGGTTAACCGAGTTAGAGCAGCTGCAATCCTAGAGAAATTTTGTACAAACTTTTTGTAATACCCAGCTAACCCCAAGAAACTACAGACTTCAGTCACACTGGTCGGCCGCTTCCAGTCCTTTACTATCTCTATCTTGGCGGGATCCACACTGATTTCTTCCCTGGACATTATATGACCTAGGAATCCCACACTTTCTAACCAAAACTCACACTTGGTCAACTTGGCATACAATTGATGTTTTCTAAGGGTTTTCAGGACCATCTTCAAATGCTAGGAGTGCTCCTCCTTGCTCTTGGAATACACTAGGATGTCGTCAATAAAGATGATCATAAATTTGTCCAGGTATTCTTTGAACACTTTGTTCATGAGGTCCATAAAGGCTGCAGGTGCGTTAGTCAATCCAAACAACATCATCAGGAACTCATAATGGCCCTAGCAAGTCAAAGGTAGTCTTGGGCATGTCACAGTCTTGGATTCTCAGCTGATGATATCCAGACCTCAAATCAATTTTTGAAAACCATTGTGCCCCCTACAATTGGTCGAACAAGTCATCAATTCTGGGTAGCGGGTAATGATTTTTGATTGTCACATTATTGAGCTACCTATAGTCGATGCACATGCACATGGACCCATCCTCTTTCTTCACAAATAGGACCGGAGCACCCTGTAGGGACACACTTGGGCGAATGAAATCCAAGTCCAGCAACTCTTGCAACTGCGCCTTTAACTCCTGTTGTTCGGCCGATGCCATCCTATAGGGTGGGATGGAGATCAGTGTCGCCCCGGGCTGCAATTTAATGCAAAATTCAATTTCTCTTCTAGGTGGCAATCCTGGCAATTCTTATGGGAAGACATCGGGGAACTCACAAATCACCGGAGTTCCACTGACTTCTTGAGTCGTGCCCCCTTTTTCCTCGATCACAAATACAAATGCCAAGAAGGACTGGCAATCGCCTACCAAAAATTTACGAGCATTAAGGGCTGAAGTGACGCCCATTGCCTCATCCCTTCCTTCTCAATGGAAAGTGAACTACGGCAACCCCGGCTTACTGAATGTGATAGTCTTAGCCCTATAGTTAACTGACGCAAAGTGCTCTGCCAGCCAATCCATGCCGAGCATGACATATATTTCAAGCATAGGCAGAAGTGTAAATTCTGCCTTCAACACATGACCACAGATTAGCACTTCGCAGTCACGAAATATTGATTCTACTATTAATGCATCGCCCGTAGGTGTTGACACCACATACGGCACAACAAGCAAGGAAGGTGCCATAGGCAATCCGGCAGCAAATTTGGCAGATACAAACGAGTGTGTGGCACCCAGATCAAACAGAACATAAGCAGCAGAAGAATTGACTAAAATAATACCTGTCACCACTGCCTTTGATGCCTCTGCCCCATCGCGGTTCATGGCAAAAACCTTGGCAGACGATCTCCCTGAATGGCTAGCTTGCGGTCCCCTGCTCTGCGTCTGACCTCTCTGAGCCACTGACCCTACTGACATAAGCGTCTTTCCTTTTGACTGCTTAGATCTCTGGCCATCTCTGTCCGGACAGTCCTTCTTAAAGTGCCCAACCTGACCGCATTTAAAGTAGGCATTCAAGCGGCCAAAACAAGCCCCCCTAGTGCCTCCGGTTACAGCGACCACACTACGCCATATCTGACTTCTGAGAAACACCCCCACGCCCCAGGCTACCACCCTGCTCTCGGCTCTGCTGGTGATCTGTGGTAGCTACAGTCCCCTCAAAGTGACCCGATCGGCCTCCAGATCCCTGCGGCCAAAATTTCTTCTTGGCCGATCCGTTGTTCCTCTCGAACAGCACCAAAGCTTCCTTCTGAAGGGCCTCATCCACCACCAAGGCAAGAGTGGAATCCTCGGTGTAGTGGATGAGCCTGCCTATCTGAGGCCTCAAGACCCCAACGAACCTCTTGACCCTAGCAGTATCAGATGCCACTAGGGTCGGATGGTATTTGGCAAGTACTATTCTACCACAGTCGCCCTAAACTTTTCCCAGGTGGGATGCGGCATGCCTGCTGCCCTGCGAGCCCTCCAAGTGTGTAGCCAGACCTTTGCCGGTCCCCTCATCTGTAGCCCGACCATACGAGCCGCTACTTCCGATGAGCACCCTAGTTCCATGCACAGTTCCTAGCAGTCCCCCAGAAACTTAGTGACTTGTACCTGTCGGTCTGTTCCGGTGAATTTTGGCGGCTTCAGCGTGATGGAGTTTGCATAAGATGGGGCTCCTAGAACCCTGATAATTGGTGCTACTATCTCGGCTACCTCCGGTACTACCGAAACCACGGGTACAAGATGCGGCGACGACAACGGTGGCTGCTACTGCTACTGCTGCATCTGATGTATCAACTCCTGCTCTCTAAGGAACTCCTCTGTTAACTGAGCCACCTGAGCTTGAAGTTGAGCAACCGCAGAGTTTTGTCCCTGCTCTCTTTCCCTGCCCTGGCCCTGAGCCCGGCCTCGGCCTCGACCCCGATGCTCTGCATAATTTCTGCCACTACCACTCAGTGCATCATTCATACTAACATAGAGAGAAAAAGAGAAACATTTCTCCCATTAACATAAACAATTCATTCAACTGTAATTTAAATTACTAACCACATGGTGGGCTGAGTGCAATCATGGTTGCCAGATCTCGTAGCATGCCTATACCGTATGTCGACACGCTACCATATGTCTCATATGGAACCCAACTCCTAGTCGTAGTCAAAACCTAACCAAAAGATCTGATACCAACTTTGTCACACCCCAACTCAGGGTCGCATGACCGGCCAGGATCTATGTCCTATCCTGAAGCCTACCACATACACTGAATAACAAAATACTGACAATACACGCTAACCAAAAAACATACGAGTAAAAGAACAATGATGCAAACCTTTATTTAATTTTAAAGGAGGTTCAACAATTTTTAAAAGAGTTGCAAAACAAACCAACTATTAAGAACGACTCGAGTTAAAGTCAAATACATGTTTTTTCAAATTAACATCTCTCAGTGTATAAAATAAACACAACCCTAGACATCACGACTACAACTACTGGACGCTGCTACGAGATCTACGCCACTGTCTGCCCTCCAACTGCACCATGACTCCAAGCCTCAGCTCATTGGTCGGGCTCTGCAAAAATAAGAGAAATAAATCGTGAGTCCACATGGGACTCAGTGAGCGGTCCTTCCGAACCTCCACATAAATCCCCAATAACATCAAGCATATAAGTCAGCATTTATAAATATAGGGATCTAATATAGTCATGATATGACGACCGGCCCAAAGGCCGACCGATATACAATCGGCCAAACTGGCCCCACCAGACCGAGCAACACTCGGCCACTAGAACTTGTTAAAGGACTGGTGGCTTGTCTTTGCCCGGCCTATACCACAAGATAATAATCTAACCGCACGGCCCACATATCATATAAGGAAAGTCAAACAATTACCGGGCCGTCGACTAGGATGGTCAACTAGTCTCAGGAACCCACCGGGTTAGGGATAGGTAGTCCCACCCAACTTGGGTCTACCGTTAGCGTGGCCGACTGACGGAATCTCAAGACCCTCTGCCACCCGGGTCTAACACCTGGCGGGCCCACTGGTGCAATCTCAAGACCCTAATCACCCACCGAGTCAAGCCTTAGTCAGCTGACCATCGCAATCACAATACACAAGCAAAGTGTTCTAAAGTTTTCTTATTTAAAGCCCCGAGCATTCACTTGTATCCGACCCACTTATTCCGGGCCACATCAGACGCACACTAGCACTTGTTGATTATTCCCTAGGTGTGAAACCTAGCTTGTCTACATTTAAGTTTTTCCGATAATTTAAGCACCCCATAATTTCCTTATAGTCATCTAGCATCACTGCCATATTCCTTAAATGTAGATTACATGTCATAAGTGTAGAAATGTCTGAATACATTTATGCCACAGCATATAAGTTATAAGGAAATTATTCTACAACTACTACCATAATTATGAACATGCTTTCAACAATAAAGTAATTAAATTCTGCATTTAATCAATAAATTCCAGTAAGGTAGCAATTAATCTAGCACGGTAATTTCAATAATGACATTAGGATTTCAGTGAAGGAAACGTCATAAATCATATACCATACCTAGTATTTAGTCATACATGCGCATTAAAGGAGGTGTTCTTCTACAAATCTTAAAAATGTATGTACTCAAAATTACAATACATTCGTCAATCACTAAATCTACAATTTCAATCGATGAACATCGTCCTTAAAGGATGTATCAAGATGCTCGATTGAATTTACCCTCCTCTCCACTGGGTCGAAACCTAAGCAAGGGTACATGGTCGGCCGAGCCTTCTTGAAGAGGAAGAAAGGTTACTTCGACCACGAAATCACAAGATCTAGTAGCACAAAATTGTCTACATCAAAAAGGAATAGATCCAAGGGTTTAAACCACTCGAGGGAATTGGGAAAAATTTCAGCATGACCTTTTCCCTTTTTCCTCTAGTCGGCCGGCGTTGAATCACCACAAACAGATCGTCGAACAACAAAATCCATACAACGATGAAGAACATGACTTGAGAATTCGAGAAACGTCATCAATCGATAAGAAACGATGCGCAAAAACCTCAATTTATCACATCTATTCGGTTAGGCCACAAGCCTCACCTGCAAGCCGAGATTCAACCACTCACCTTGATCAAGGAAGAAGGATGGACGAGCAACGATGATCTCGAACTTATCAACGGCGGCACGAATCCGGCACCATCTCCAAACTTTCTCCTACTCCCTCTCCTTTCTCGATTCGAGCCCCGAATCTATCTGCAAACATGATTTCGGATTCGATTCTACTAAAACATCTTATGATTAAGAAGGAAGGAACATTTATCAAATAAAATTTCATAAGGTTTAAATTATACCTTCTACTCGCGGCGATTTTGTGACTCGACCCGACTAACTCCCGATTCAGTGTGCTGCACCAAAAATAAATTTTATATTAGGAAACCTTGGGTCTTACACTCGAGTTGGATGCAAAAAAGCTCGATCACTGGATCGAGATTGGGGATGTCGACCTGGAACCTTTTCAGGTACTCCCTCAGGCGCTCATGTTGCCCTTGTCTGACGTAGTGGGGTGTAGCTGTCGTCTTATGGTATACTCGTGACGTGGTGAAACGACTAAGGAAGACACGAGAGAGGTCTTTGAAAGAGTGAATGAAGCCTGACGGGAGGGAGGCAAACCAAAGTAATATCGAGAAGGCTCGGCAGAGTGCGGAGTCTATCACTCCATGATAAAGCATTACGGTCTGAAACATGATCAGGTGTAGGGCGGGGTCGCCTGTACCGATGAAGGGAGTCAAGGTGGTAGGTAACTCGCTCGTCGATGGAAGGCAAGTTGTCATGATATTTTTGGCATAGGGCTCTATGTCGAGGTGGGAAATGGTCTCAATCCCCTGAGCCTTTGGAGCTTCATCTTTTTTCGATCGAGGATTGCTGGAGACCTCATCTCGAAGGATAGAGACTGGTTCTCTTTTATCCAAGTGGCAACATTCGCATTCAGCTGGGGGTTGTCCCTAAGGCTGCACTGGTGACTCGATGTGTGCCAACAGTTGTTGGTTTTGTGCTTCTAATTTGTTTACCTACTGTTGGGGCTCTTCAGGGAGAAGGGGCATTGTTATCAGAGCATCGCTCCTCGCTATTGCAGTGTCACCAGACTGTAGTCGATCACCATATATCGTCGGGTCGATGCCGTTGGCGTGCAGCGGCGATCGCTCGGCTCTGGATTCCAACCATTAAGGGAGAGGTAAGCTTTACTCAGCCCCACGGAGGGGAGGGGGGGAGAGACTTCAAAATACACTCTAATACCCAAGTTAGGGTGACTCCAAGTTGGAGGTATATGAAATTTGAACTTAAGGTTACCTGCGTGCGTCGTGTCTATTTGTATTGTTGGGAAGGATGGTGTTGCCGCACGAGAATCTTGCAACGAGTTTACCTAGAATAGGTCGGTGTCGATCCCAAAGATGGCGGGCGTATATTTTCTGATAAGTTAGGATACTCATATCCTTATGTGGCCATGTGTAGTCCCTGGGCAGAGCTGTCTTAGTCTATCTTGAGTCTGGCTCAAGGATGTGGTTAGACAGAGCCCCCTGGATAGGGTTGCGCGGTTTGGTCTAGAATGATGAGTGGGGTGTTGTTGGGTCTCGTCGGACTCGGCCCGATTGTTCTAGTCCAGTACATATATAAACTATAAATAAAAATTGTCTAAGCCAAGTATATATACTTACCACGATGACCACGGCCCTCCTATCGACGTACTTCCCTACCCCATGTTGTTGATGGCGAGTGCTCTCAAACACCTCTATTGGCGAGGGGCGGTGGACGATGCCTTCCTCCTCCACTTCGTCAGACATTAAAAAACAAATACATCATTACAATCACAATATATAATTTAATTAAAAGTAAGGAACGCCGGCGCCAGCACGAGTCCACAATGGACGACGCTTGTGCGAGTCCACAGTGAACGTCGATGTGAGTCATTAGGTTTCGGCACCTATGCTGGCGCGGGCGTCTACTATAGTTTATTTTTTTTCTTCTAATTAAACTAGGGTTTAACTAACAAACATTAACATAAAAATAATAGTAACATAAAACCCTAATTAACATATTAATAACACTAATTAACAAATAATAACAATAATTAACCCTAATTAACATATACTAAACTAAAAATAATTAACAATGATTAACTAAAAAAATTAATACTAACTAACAATTAATATGCTGTCGACGGGGCCGAAACCCTACACTAGGGTTTCGGGCCCAACCGATCGGAGAGGAGGAGGAAGGGGATTACCTCAAGAGAAGATAATTAGCGGCCCAGAGATCAGTAATGGTGGAGACCCGAAGACGGCGGTGACCCGAAAATGGTAAGGCAGAGGGTTGTAATTGTCGAGGCATACTCGGGACCGATGAGGCGAAGGAGACAGCGAGAACTGGCAGTGAGGGAAACTCAGGAAAAATCGACGGTGAGGGAGACCCGGGGTCGAAGGAAATGGCGTCGACGGATAAATATTGGGTGGGCGGCGGTGAGGTAGAGAGAGGGAGAAGAGAGAGAATAGAGCGGGATAAAGAAGAGGGACGGGCGCGAAGGCAAATAAAAAGACTTTTCACCGATAGCCCAACAACCATCCTAAACTATCGATTATTAATTATTAAATCTCCAATGGTCAATGTGGCCCTCTCTAAGCCATCCCTGATTAGTTATTTATTTTAGTGTCGCGTGCGCATCATTGACTCATAAGTGACGGCCGCAGCGGCCAAGAGAGAGTCATCGCTATTGATTTATTAAATCACCGATGGCCCACACTAACAATATATGTCTCTAAGGGAACTTCTGTTAAAGGCAGTTGAATAGAAAGTTGCAACTGCTATTGCAAGTGCTACTAGTACCAAAGTAAGAACCAAAAGAAAAAATCACACGTAAACACAAAAGGTTTGTTTACGCAGTTCAGTTAGAAAACCTATCACCTAATCTGCGAGACACTTATCGGATAGATGCCCAATCCACTCTTTATAAGTACAATATAGGTCTTCAGGATTTCACACCCAAAATCTGACTAATAGTACTACAGTGAATTGGAAATAACAAAAACCTAGTTGCTATTACAAGTACAAACCAACTTGCCTCTCTATGACATCCCAGCCATAGAGTTTCGTCCTCCTCACAGCCTTGTGTTGTAGTGAGATATCAGCCTGAAATCATCTTCACTTGAACATAAGAAAAGTAGATTGTTGTCGTTCTGCACTCAGCAATCTCAACTCATCTCAATAACTAGCAACGCAGTGTTCAGACATGGAGAGAGTTGCATATCATATCTTTTCATCGGAATTTATATGTGACAACTGAAGTATCTGAATCAATGTCGTTATAACTATTTTTTTAATAAAACCATCACTTTAACAACCAACAGTCATCGGTTCAAAAACAAATAGTCAGCGCTTAACTCATAGATACCATAAAGATCAAATGAGTAACGCTTAGAAATATTAAAGAGGACCTCACCTCTAAAAGTTAATCAGGCAAAATAATTAACGATGATTAAAAGATCTCAGACATATCAAGAGAATCATCATCAATATTGAAGTCCAACAGTCATCTCATTCGCAACATACTTATCCAGAAAACCACAGACTGTAGAAGCTGTTGAAACTGTCCTCACAAAGTTGAAATTGCCATCATATAGGCAGAGCTCCTCATAGTTGTGACTGTGCAAAAACTAAGATTTAACCTGGAACACTTTTGGCAAATATAGCCAACATATAAAAGTCAAACACTTACAATCAGTTAATAGAGAAAATATTCACAGGAAAAATAATTGTCAAAACTTATCATCAGTTAAGACAATATCCAGATTGTCTAGCCAAAGGCATCATCACAGAGTCACAACTACCAACACACAATCAAACCAAAAGATTACAACCAGTCAGACATCCATAGCAAACATACAACCAGTCACAGTATCAGACAATAGTTTTAAAGTATCACCATCCAGAGAAGCTCAGTTGCAACCAACACAAAGACAATAAATGCAACTGAACTTGTTCTCCCCATTTTTGGTGTAATAAGCCAAAGGAGTGAGACAAGAAAGTCAATGTTTACTCAGAACTTGCAGATGTAGAGGAGTCAGATAAGCAAGCAGAAGAGGGAGGAACTGGTCCTACAGAAGCAGCAGAGAAGTATTCAAGAATTTTCTTCTCAATTGAAATTACCTATTGCTAAGTTGAGCCATGGTTTCTCTAGCAAGAACATTCCATCAAGAATTTCCCTTTGTGCAGTTGAAGTAGCACTAGAAGCAGCACTAGAAGTAGTCTTAACTAAGCTTGAACTAGGCATATTTTTGGCAGGAGTTCCAACTCTTTTTAGAATCTTGGGATGGATCTTATGTGAAGTACCCAGTTGTTCAAGTACTTCTTTAGAAGAACACTTGAATCCTTGTCTTTCCAAGATCCCATAAATCAAGTTAGGAAAAATTATGAACATCCTAGACTTGGATTGAAGTCTAGTCCTCACTAAAATGATCTGCTCATAGATCAAGCTACCAAGGTTAAAAGAAAACTCATTTATGATTTTGTATAGCAACATTACCATTTCTTTGTTGAGAAATGTAATATGAGAGGTTGGGATCCAATAATTTTTGGCAATGAGAAATAAAATTGCATAAAAAGTATTCAGTACAGAAGACCTTATATCATGACCACCAATCCAGTTTAGGATATCACCATTTGACACTTCTTTGCCAATAGTTTTCAGAAACTCTGTGTTGGATTCATCAGTTTCATCGGAAGAGAATGTAAATTCAAAAAAACTAACAAATTCATTTATAGTATATGGACAGTATTTGTACCAACTTCCTCTAGGATGAACTTTATGAAAGTGAATGCTATCAGGTTCAGAAATATCTTCAGATATGTTGTAGTAAAATTCTAAAATTGGTTGTTTGTAGTAGGCACTGACAGTCATGTAAGAACCACACAAATTTATTGTCTTAAGTACTTCTAGAACAGGTTTGCATTTCAAGAAAATTTGTTCTAAATCAAATAGTCTTTGGAAAATTATACATCTTGATCGTAGTGTCTTCCATAGAGGAAAAAGATCATTAGAGAGCAGTCCTTTATGAAGTTTGCTGACTGCAGTTTTCTTCTAAACTTTCATTCATAACTTAGAATGTTACTTCTTGGAGGTAGGAGACTTTCTTTGTTCAGGAGAAGCAACAGATTTCTTTTCTCTTGAAACTTCAGGATTGCGTTTCCTCTTCTTTGACTTTCTTAATTCAGTAGCCCTGTGTAACAGTGGCTCAGTGTCTGAGTCAGTCTCTAGATTGATTGTTTCACCAGACTAAAGTTTTGAGTTTACAAGCATCTTTCTCTTAAAACTTCTCTTCAAGTCAAGTTGACTTGACAACTTCTTTTTCTTCTTTGATGAAGCAGCTTTGTCATAACTAGATGAGGACCCTTTCTTCTGTGGAGTAGAGGCTTAAGGAACTACAAGATCAGTTTCAAGTGGAACTGTAGGAACTTGAGTAGGCTCATTCACAGGTAATTCTTTGGTAGTTTCAACTAAGACATCAACAGTTGAGACTAGAGGAGGATTGCCTGAAGTGTTAACCACACTATCTTGTCCTAGTGCACCCACATTTTCTTGATCATTTAGATCAGAATCTGTAGAAATCAATAAGCGACCAGTCTTGACTGGATTTGGATCAAACTCTTCATCAGTGGCAACGATATTAATATCAAAATCAAGACTAGTTTTCACTAGAGTTGAAATTGGTAAATTAATATCAAAATCCTTTATTCTAGATGAATCACCATATGAAATAGAGTCAGAAGGTGAAATGACACATCTTTTCACACCCCCTCAGTCGATACTTTATCCTCCTCAACAACAGAAACCCTAGAAGGAGATTGGGGGGGTTTCGAAGCCAATATATGTCTCTAAGGGAACTTCTGTTAAAGGCAGTAGAATAGAAAGTTGCAACTGCTATTGCAAGTAATTTTAGTAGCAAAGTAAGAACCAAAACAAAAAATCACACGCAAACACAAAAGGTTTGTTTACGCAGTTTAGTGACAAAACCTCACCTAATCTACCGGGCACACACCGGATAGATGCCCAAACCACTCTCTATAAATACAATATAAGTCCTCGGGATTTCACAATTGAAATCCGACTTCGAGTACGATAGTGAATTGGAAATAACAAAAACCTATTTGTTGTTACAAGTACATACCAACTTGCCTCTCTATGACATCCCAGCCACAGAGTTTTGTCCTCCACATAGTCTTGTGTTGTAGCGAGTTATTAGCCCAAAACCATCTTCACTTGAAGATAAGAGAAGTAGATTGTTGTCGTTCTGCACTCAGCAGTCTCAACTCATCTCAATAACTGGCAAGGCAGTGTTCGCACATGGAGAGAGTTGAAGGTCAAATATTTTCATCGGGAATTTATATGTGACAACTTAAAGATCTGAATCAATGTTGTCATAACTATTTATTTAATAAAACCATTAGTTTGACAACCAATAGTCATTGGTTCAAAAAAAAATATTCAACGCTTAACTCAGAGAGACCATAAAGATCAAATGAGTAACACTCGGAAATATTAAAGATGATCTCACCTCTAAAAGTTAATCGGGCAAAATAATTTACCATGACTAAAAGATCTCAGAGATATCAAAGAATCATCATCAATATTGAAGTCCAACAGTCATCTCATTAGCAACATACTTGTCCAAAAAACCACAGACTGTAGAAGCGGTTGAAACTATCCTCACACCGTTGAAACTGTCATCATATAGGCAAAGCTCCTCATAGTTGTGACTATGCAAAAACTGATATTTAACCTGGAACACTTTTGCCAAATATAACCAACATATAGAAGCCAAACACTTACACACACAACCCTCTCTATGTCGTGGCTAATTAGTTATTTCATTTCGCGCCCCATGCATGCCATCGACTCATATGAGACGGGCTAAGGCGGTCGTATATGAGCCGTTGCAGATGTTATTACATATGCAACAACTTGTGTGGCCGTAAGAAAGTCGTGGATGTTTATGATGGCTTGGGCAGCCATCGGTGAAAGCGACTATTCTAGTAGTGTAGTGTATGTGCATGTAAAAGGGTGTAAATTAGGTTGTGATGATTGCTTATAAATTTACAAAATTTCAGCATTGTATCTTGTAAATACGGTGTGCGTACCCATGCCTTCACCTTGAGAATTTTGGTTGTAAACCTCTTCTCCCTCTCCTTAAACCACTCCGCAAGGGTTGTTTGGGGTCTTCTTCTACTAAGTATTTAAAAGTAGAAATTTAGGGGCTGCTTACTTGAGCAAGCTTACCACCCCATTTCTGTACGCTCTGAGAGGAGGAGTTCGGGTCCATGGAGATGACCACTTGAACGCCGTGAATGCGCTGGTTGAAACAAAAACCTCTATATGAAGTTTTGGTAGCATATTGGCGATACGACGCTCCAAACATCCTAGGATGATGACCTTGGATCGCTTTAGAACTGTACATAATCATCCTTACGTAATTTATTAAACATTTTATTTAATTTTTTGCTGCAAATTAGTTAGCTAAAATCGTCCCTAAACTATTAAAGGATATTCACTTTGGTCTCACAACTTTTTTTCCGCTCACATGAATCCCTAATTATATTCGTTGTTTCCAATTTAGTCCCAAGCCCCACTATGCCTTTAAAAATTATCTACGTGGCAAACGTTTTTGACGATGTGGCCTGTATCTTTAGTAGAATAAAGCTAACGTGTCTCAAAATCTGCCTACGTGGCAAGGTAATTATCACTTTGGTCCCTCAACTAAATTTAGTATATCAACTAACTAATTATCACTGCAGGATCTGGTACCAGCATTGGAAGCATATCCATCTATTGAACATAGATATTGCTCGAGGCATATCTATGCCAATATGAAGAAATATTATTGAGGGGCTACAATCCTGTGAGACAAACTTATGGCAACAACCACATGTTCTCTATAAATGGGAGGAACTATGGTGGGCATGTCAAGGACATGAACCCACATGTTCTCCCCATTTATAGGGTCAATTGGTGGTGAATAACAAGCATCATGTGTCAATTGAATAGCAGTTTCCCACAAATTCTTCAAGCTCTACATTGTGTGCATAAATAGCACACATAGCATGTGGATATGACAATCCACACAAACCCCACAACATGCATGAACACTCTCTAAATGCCAAATCAACTGTGAATTGTATATTATTGAAATTTATCACCTCATACTTTGATGCCCCTGCCCATGATGCTCTCCATTTTATTGATTCCAACACATGCTTCTCAAGTATTTTCCTTGACTTTGAGCAAATACTGTTCTTTCCTATGTACCTCTCACATAATATTCTGTTCTTGGAAAATCTTCTCATTGGGTACTCCCCTATCTAGTTCAGTAAGGCAATGATAAGTAGCTTCGTCTCCACAAGTCTGCCATAGAAGGATTCTGATATGTTGTTCATCAATATGTCACAATTGCTCCACAAACTGAAGTGTGATTTTGCTTATCACTTTGGATCATACTGCATCAACAAGTTAGTGCCTCAATATTAATATATTTCAACTCCCTCATTTGCTTGTCCCATTCAGCGACATAAGTAGACTTTCCTGCTGCCATAAGTTTGTCTCTTAGGATTGTAGCCCCTCCATAACATTTCTGTTGTACGAAATGGCACACTAGAGGGGGGGGGGTGAATAGTGTGTTATCTAAACTTGTTGTCTAATTCCGATTTTAATCGTTTGTTAAATTATTTAGGCAAATCGCAATTTATCGATTAGATGCGGAAGCAAAAATAAACCAATTAAGCACACAAACAAAGAAAACAATGCTAACACAGAGATTTACAGTGGTTCGGCCCCAATGCCTACTCCACTACCAAAGCACCGCGCTTAGGATTTCCAAACATAGTTTACTAGATTAAATCATTTCCCTTACAAAGAAGACTTTGACCCGAAAAGTCTCACTCTCAACCAAAGGCACTTCCACACCTGGAAGTCTCCGCCTTCTTACCGAGAGCACTCTTCCACCTCAACCTAAGGACAACTCAACTAATCCTAGTAAACTATGTTTACACGAGTGGCTTTACACCTTCTACACCAAGGATACCACTTAATCACAAGACCTAACACTAGGTCTTCTTACATGCTCAAAAACGATGAAATAAATCACAAAAATACACAAGTAATGGAGCAAATAAATAATACAACAATTACTTAGCTCCAAACACGAGTCCTAGTTTCTCTTGATGCCTCAATGATGAATCGTTCAAAGCTTGAAAGCAAGATCAAGGATGTATCTGGGAAACTAGGGTTTTCAAGAAGATGGCTCAAGAGAAGCTTTAGAATGATCAAAAATTGGCTCAATAGAGGCTTGGATCAATTGTTAAATTCTTTTAAGGAAGGATGGAGAGGAGTATTTATAACCCCTCAATGAAACGACAGCTCAACGGGCGCAAAACTAGCCATTTCTGCCATTCGGTCGCTCGATGATCGGTCGTCGGTCGACCGACCGATCGACCACCTACGACCGCTAGCCTTTCTGTGCTTTGTACGCGCTGTTCGGTTGACCGAATGAGTCGCAGCATCAGCGATCCATGATCCGGTCGACTGTTCGGTCGACCGATGCAACTTCTGCCAAGTTTTGTCCTCTATCAGTCGACCGATCGGTCGACCAAAGTAACCTACGACCGTTTTTGGCACCATTCGGTCGACCGACCGATCAACCGAAACTATGCAGACTGCTTTGCACTGCTTGTTTTGACTAACTTTAAGTTAATAACTTTGAAATATAAATATTATATAAGGATTACCCCCCCATTTGGATTCAATAAAAATATCTAAAAAATCAAAATCCTTAAGAATCAAAATCTACTTTTTGGGGTCTAGTACAAATTTTTCGAAAATAGAGATTTCCTAATTTTTCGAATCAAGTATGGATAGGCTAAAGGCTTCCAAAAAATCCCTAAAACTACCCCGTTATCTAATTTTAATCCAAGGAAGAATTACCACCATTTTTTATGTCAAGAAACTATCTAGGTCATATAGCCCTCCAAGGAGCTCCCTAGGCTTAGTGAGTTTCAAGGCGATTTCTCGGTTTCAATGTTTTGAGGTTCGGGATAGGTTTTTGGATTTCTTTGCATCATAAAGAGGATTTACAATATAAACTAGACACCCTAAACCTAAAATCTAACTTCTTGAAGAATTCAAGCGCGTCGACCAACATCCTTCCGATTTCCCGATTTCTTCGATATTTCCGATCGAGGACTTCGAGCGCTAACCAAAATGGAACCTGAAAGATTTTCTCAATGAAACATTAGTTCCATATTTGTTATTAACAAAACCGAGATTAAGACCAAGGTTGAAAACCTTAAGCCAACAATCTCCCCCTTTCTGATGATGACAAACATCCTTAAGAAGATATATATATTAAAGCACAAAGGATATCAGCTAAGGGAATTCTCCCCCTATCAACATGCATATCTATGGAAATAAACTGCCCCATCTATATGCATGGTTTTCCTATATTTTCTTCCCATTTACCTATATTTTTCTCCCCCTTTTGACATCAATCAAAAAGGGCAAGAAAAGTCAACCTATAGTCAAAGTTGAGACTCTAAAACTATTTTTCATGAAACATGAAAATCTCAACTAAAGGGATGAAAAATCAAATATCTAATATGAGACTAAACCATACATGATAGCATTAGATGATTAATACATTCCAAGTCTAGAAATCATGTATAGGCTTAAGTACGATATTTTCTTGTATCGATCAAGGAGTCAAGAATCATTTTAGAAAAGATTTTTCTCATCACATGAGTGGAATGATACCAAATGTGAATTCAAAAGATCATACTTGAAGTCTCATTCAAAGATTGGAGCAAAGATCAAAGTATCGGAAAAATGAACATTTGGAAAGAACGATACTTTAAAGTTTTGAAATCCAATTTCAAAAACCATATCAAATCGTATTCTTACTGAGAATTTTTGAAATTTTTACTGAAGAAACTAGATTTTTCAGAGAACATGCAGTTTCAAGAATCATCGAAAAATCAATTTTCTTCATTTTTCAAAAATTATCTGAAATCTAGTGGCATTTTCATAAATATTAGCTATTTTTCAAAAGTTCTCAGTTTTCATTCAAACTTTCCAGATATCAATATCTAATCATTTAAAGCATGTTTGACATGTTTGAAATGAAAATTATTTCATTTGGTCAAAATTTTACCTTAGCACGATTTCATTAAAAAATAAGCATGATAACATGAAATTGCTAAGCATCAAATTTTAACCTTTACTTATGGTTTTTCAAATTTAAACATATGAACACCTAACATGAGTAAATCTAAACATGTTTGTGAAGTTTGGACCTAAAATGAAGTTTTTAAGTCAATTTGTTGACTTAGGTCAACTCTACTCAACTTTAGGTCTCCTAAGGTGAACTTGTTATCAATTTATTCATTTTTTCATGATTTTTCAATTTTAATCACATGGAAGCAAATCATGAGTGAACTCAAACATGTTTATCAAGTTTCAACTTAAAATGAAGTCTCTAAGATAGAATTTTACCTAGAGCACATTTCATTCAATCTAGATTACATGAAATTGCCTAAGTATTAAAATTTTATCTACTCATGAGATTTTAATCAATTATCATGCAAAATCATTCATGAGCATAGAGAAATCATTTTACAAAGAGAATAGAGGTGTTATGCAAGAATTTTGCCAAAATGAAACTCATACCTCATTTCTTGAGAAATTCCAAAATTTTTACTTTCTTTTCATTTTCCTTTAGCCTTCCAAATTTTTACCACTTTCTCAACTAACAAGTAGGCTTCATTAATATCATAATGAAATCATATACCAACTAGCAAACTAACATACTAAATAGCAAAGGTTTAATGCAAAGTTTCATTTATAAATCATAACCTATGCTAGATAGTAGAGATCCATTTTAAAGAGTTGTCATGATATCAAAATGAATCAAAGAGATCTTAAGATATGAAATATTTGAGGAATAAGATATCTAAACATGTTTAACTAGTTTGGACTTGAAGAGAATGTCTCTAATAGTGAATATAAACCTAGATCAAGTTTCATTTAATGAAATTTGCCTAAGTACTAAAATTCTACCTACTCATGAGAATTCAAGGGTTTAACATGCAATTCTAATCATGAGTATTGAGATATAATTTAAGCTTAAACATTGAGGTATAACACTAAGATTTTATGAAGATCAAAATCATACCTCATACTTGAAACTTTAGCCAAACTAATCTTTTTCATTTTAATTTCTAAAGCCTTCCATTTTATCATAACTTGCAAGCAATATTCATTAGTAGAATAATGAGAATATAATTACTAGCAAGTTATCAAACTAAGTAGCAAAGATAGGGATCAATTATCGATATCAAAATATACTTTGCTAAATAGTTTCAAATTTGTTTCAAAATGAAATAGATTGATATCAAAACGAATTTTAAGATATCACAAAAATAATAAATGAAAAATATGATCTCCAACCCTTCCTATTGGTTGAAAACCGAAAAGCCACAATGAGCTTACGATTTAGAACCACAATGTCGCTTAGGCCCATTACAGGCCACATTGGTCTCCCAAGAGACCGGGAAATCAAAAGTCAAAATCATTTTTAAAAGGACTCTTATCAAGAGCGGGAGAAATAACTCAAATTAAACATGTATCATATACTCTAACTTAAATGAAGCAGAGCAAAGTAAGGTGATGATACCAAATTAACTAGATGCCGATTTTTCATACCGAAGGCATCCATACGATTCGAAGTTGCAACTTGTATTTGGTGAAGCTTTAAGTCTTCATGCAACTCCCACCAACCATCATCAACTCATCCTTGTGTGGTTGCTCCCCCTACAAGAGAAGATGAGATCTTTGGTACCCAAATGGCTTTGGGTCATTGGGGGTTAGAGGGCTTAGCTACCCAAAGTGTCTTAACGCCACTTGGGTTCATCTTAAATGCACAATCATATATAGCATGCCCATATGTACCACAACAAAAATAATGTCCATGAAACTTTTTATTTTCCCTGTGGACATGTGATTTATCACTAGAATGCTTGGCATGTGAGCTATGATGAAGATGAGCATTCTTAAACGAAACATTTTTCTTTTGAACATGAGGTTTAATGGTAGAATGTTTAACATGGGAATGATGATGAACATTGGTATTCTTTACATAAGCATATCTAGTGTTCATAGGAAATGAAATATTTTTCAATTCATTTACTTTCTTATTTAAGGACACAACCTCAATTTAATTTTAATGAATCAAGAGATTGATATAAGACTTTAGATTGAGATTTCAAATAGTAGTTTTGACTTATAATTTTTGAATTCTCAAGTTTCAAATTTTCATTCTCAGGCTTTAAGTCCTTAAGCTCAAGTTTCAACCTATCATGGGAAGAATCAAAAGAACTAGATTTCATTCTCTCATTCTCTAGTTTTAATTCATCCACATGAGAGTTAAGCCTTATATTATCTTTCTTCAATCTTTTATTTTCATTATCTTTTTTAACAAGCAATGCATACATTTTCTTGTATTCATCTACTAACTCATTATATGATATGTCAAGAGAACTAGTAGAGCTAGCATTGTTATTATCATTAGCATGACTAGAAGGAGAAGAGTGTACCTCATCATTAGCATCCATGAGGTAAACTTTCGAAGTGGCTTCATGGTCAAGAAAAGAGGATGCTTCACTTGAGTAAGATGTGAAGGTGGAAGCACTTGACCTCTTCTTTGCCTTGTTTTTCATGGTAGGGCAATTCTTCTTCACATGCCCTTTCTCTTTGCACAAGTGGCAAATTACCTTTCTCTTCCGGCTTTTAAAGTTGCTTCTTTGGCTAGAAGCACTATGGACATCAAAACCGAGATTAGTAGTAGGTGAGTGACCATTGTCATCACCACCTTCATCAAAAGTGCCAATCTCTTCGATTTTGGCATAATCATATAAAATATTTAAAGTGGCCCATAAATCATAAGCCGAAGAGCAATGCATGACTTAATCTAGGATGTCATTTGGTAATGTACAAAGAATACAACTCATGGCATCTCCATTATACTTAAATATTTTCTTATCTAATTCACTCCAGACATGCATGTCAACCTTAGGTTCAATGAATTCTAGTTTGAACATGTTAAGGACACCAAAACCCTTAGTCTTTAAATATGTGTAGATCCTATATTTCCAAAGATCAAAGTTTGAGGCATCGAACCTAGGAGGTGAAGACGCTAAACTCTCTAGTGCCATTTTTCGGATCAAGAGACAATGTAGAGGAGATGGTGAAATCTCAATCTACGACCCGCTCTGATACCAATTGTTGTACGAAATGGCACACTAGAGGGGGGGTGAATAGTGTGTTATCTAAACTTGTTGCCTAATTCTGGTTTTAATCGTTTGTTAAATTATTTAGGCAAATCGCAATTTATTGATTAGATGCGGAAGCAAAAATAAACTAATTAAGCACAAACAAAGAAAATAATGCTAACACAGAGATTTATAGTGGCTCGGCCCCAATGTCTACTCCACTACCTAAGCACCGCGCTTAGGATTTCCAAACTTAGTTTACTAGATTAAATCATTTCCCTTACAAAGAGGACTTTGACCCAAAGAGTCTCACTCTCAACCTAAGGCACTTCTACACCTGGAAGTCTCCGTCTTCTTACCGAGAGCACTCTTCCACCTCAACCTAAGGGACAACTCAACTAATCCTAGTAAACTATATTTACACAAGTGGCTTTACACCTTCTACACCAAGGATACCACTTAATCACAAGACCTAACACTAGGTCTTCTTACACGCTAAAAAACGATGAAATAAATCACAAAAATACACAAGTAATAGAGCAAATAAATAATACAACAAATACTTATCTCCAAACACGAGTCCTAGTTCCTCTTGATGCCTCAATGATGAATCGTTCAAAGCTTGAAAGCAAGATCAAGGATGTATCTGGGAAACAAGGGTTTTTAAGAAGATGGCTCAAGAGGAGCTTTAGAATGATCAAGAATTGGCTCAATAGAGGCTTGGATCAAATGTTAAGTTCTTTTAAGGAAGGATGGATAGGAGTATTTATAACCCCTCAATGAAACGACAGCTCAACGGGCGGAAAACTAGCCGTTTCCGCCGTTCGGTCGCTTGCCGATCGATTGTCAGTCGACCGATCGACCTCTCGCCTTTCTGTGCTTAGTACGCGCTGTTCGGTCGACCGAATAAGTCACGACTTCAGCTTGTTTGCTGGTTCCGTCTTCGCTAAGTCTACTTATATAACATTTCTTAACTTTATGTTAACTTTAAAACATAAATGTTATATAAGGATTACCCCCCATTTGGATTCAATAAAAATATCTAAAAAATCAAAATCCTTAAGAATCAAAATCTAGTTTTTGGGGTCTAGTACAAATTCTCTGAAAATGGAGATTTCCTAATTTTTTGAATCAAGTATGGGTAGGCTAAAGGCTTCTAAAAAATCCCTAAAAATACCTCGTTATCTAATTTTAACCCAAGGAACAATTACCGCCATTTTTTATATCAAGAAACTATCTAGGTCATATATCCCTCCAAGGAGCTCCCTAGGCTTAGTGAGTTTCAGGGCAGTTTCTGGGTTTTTATGTTTTTAGGTTCGGGATAGGTTTTTGGGTTTCTTTGCATCATAAAGAGGATTTAAAATATAAACTAGATACCCTAAACCTAAACTCTAACTTCTTGAAGAATTCAAGCGCGTCGACCAACATCCTTTCGATTTCCCAATTTCTTCGATATTTTCGATCGAGGACGTCGAGCGCTAAGCAATATGGAACCTGAAAGATTTTCTCAATGAAACATTAGTTCCATGATTGTTATCATCAAAACCGAGATTAAGACCAAGGTTGAAAACCTTAAGCCAACAATTTCTTCATATTGGCATAGATATGCCTCAAGCAATATCTATGTTCAATAGAAGGATATGCTTCCAATGCTGGTACCAGACCTTGCAGTAATAATTAGTTAGTTGATATACTAAATTTAGTTAAGGGACCAAAGTGGCAATTCCAAAAAAGTTGAGGGACCAAAGTGACAATTACCTTGCCACGTAGGCAGTTTCTGAGACACGGCGGCTTTATTCAACTAAAGAAATAGGACACATCGTCAAAAACATTTGCCACGTAGATAATTTTTAATGGCATAGTGGGAGTAGGGACTAAACTGGAAACAACGAAAACAATTTGGGATTCATGTGAGCGGAAAAAAAATTGTCTGACCAAAGTGAATATCCTCTAATAGTTTAGGGACGAGTTTGCCTTTTCCCTAATAATTTCATAAAAGTATTTGGTCACCAAGGACGGAGCAAATAATAAAAATTTATTTACACATAGCGGAAATTAAACCGACCCTCTACCCAATCGGATCCATTCATCTTGGTTCAATCGAAATTATGTCAAGAGTTATACCTTTGAAGACCAAACTCTCTCTCTCTCTCTCTCTCTCTCTCTCTCTTTGGTGGAGGTCGGTTGCCACAAAGGGAGCTCGCCGTCCTTCAAAAGAAGGTCGGCATCCTTTCAGGAAGAGGTTGGTAGCCACGAGGTGGTAACCGCATACCCCATCTAAACCTCAGACCGGTATTTATAGATGCGTCAATCATATTGAACGAGTCATCACAATCATTGATTAATTCAAAGCCATATTCGGAATCTTTAGAACGATTTTAATGAACAAATAAAATAAATCCTTAATAACAATTATCAAGGATGAATTTTCTAAATTCAATATGCCAATTATAATGTATCCTTTAATATCGAATATTAAAGATACACTACCAAAATTGTAATCAACGTAATTCCAATTTTAAATCATATTTAAAATTCAGAATTATTAATTCCAATTTTGAAAACTCCTTTTCAAATTCAAAATTAATCTTCAAAATTTCCAATAGAGAATTACGGGTTAACAGTCATGCGGATCTAATCCGATGAGTCATAACCCTAAGCCCAATTCAGTTCGCCCTATGTGTGCGACCCTGTAGGTTCACTTAACATTGGTAGTAAGTCCAAAACACATTTGCAATCCACAAGTCATAAGCGGCCTCTAGCAAGACATTATTACTAACCAAGTCAAGTGAAGGTCGGTGATCCGAGCAACCTAACTCACAATATAATACTCTATCCTTTTGTCACGTGATATCTGGATCGAGCATAAGGCATGGATTGCATCAGCCTTATATTGCTCAATCGGGTTTTTTGATTCCTGAGTAGACTGACTTAACAAATGACATTGATACCCTTATCAATTCATTTGAGCACGACCATGCATTTCCTTATTCTCATGAAGGGGCCCAGAGATATGTCTCTCATATATGAAAGGGACAAATTCCTTCACGACTACACATTTTACTCTGCATGATTCATTCCATACCCAACTGTAGTCCTTATTATCACCTGGTTAAAGGTGATGTTAGACTAGGTCAAAACACAGAATTCCTCATGTAGGAATCTATGGTGACATCAGGTCGAAGGACTGACGTATCACTAGCGTTATGAGATACTAATGATATAATTCACATACTATTCTCATGGTGGGTCTGTCCGACACCATGTTCTCCAACGTGTATCAATGATCTGACTTTGATATCACATATCCATGATCAGTAAAACATGATCATCGCCAGTCAAACTGCATACTAGTCTTCATTCATTATCGTTCCAAGACAATGACTGACTAGGGACTCTTTAAATTATTATTTCAACTGCCTTAGTATTTTACTATCAAGTCCCGTACTTGATGACCATTAGGCGGAATCAACCATTCAAGTTAAATTATGCTCATAATAAATAATAAGATAAAATAAGTGTTCCATTTATTCAAAAGGGAAACTACAATGATAATATTGTTCCATTGGCGGGCGCACTACTAACAAAAAGGCCCTCCACCAATATTGAGTCTGAATGACTAAGCTATGAAGAATACTGGACATGCCTTCTGTTCTTGCCTGAGCATCAGAGTAGTCTGGTCCAGCTCGGTGTCTCTCTTGGTCAGGTGCAACTCCATAAGGGAAGGGGGGCCCTGCAAAAGACACTCTGACACTCAATGTAATACCTGTAAATTTTTTTTAAATGCTTATTTAATAATTTCAGTGGGATAATTTAAGTCACACGTCAGGGTGGGTCGGATGAAATGCAGAAGGTCGGGCGTGAATTGAATATTGGCCTTTGCACGCAAGGTAAAAAAGTTATCTAAGTTGATTAGTCCTTAGAGAGTAGTTGGGTCGAGACGAGTACGGAGGTTCAAACGAAACTCGAAATGAACTTGTATTGGTCAAGTTATGGGTTGCTTTAGACTTTACTTAAATTAAGGGGCACCGTGGTCATTTGGCGATTGGGGTTTTAGTATTTATACCTCATCCCTCAGGGGAGCGTGGCTCATAGCAATAGTCTCACACCCCCTTGGGCGTCCATAGGAAGAGGCGCACGCATGGAGAGGGAAGAAGGGAATCTCGATAGATTGCTCCTTGTAGCATCGGATGCCAATCGAAAGAGCATCCGTGGTCGGATCGCAATGAAATTTGGCCAGTAAGTTTTAGACTTCATAATTTATATTTTGATCGATGGAGATTGGTTTTTGATGGCCGGATCTATCGCTGTCATGGAACTACCAAAGCAGTGTTTTTTGTTTTCTTCTCTAGGATTCTTCTACGTCGAGTTTTGCCTAATCCGGCGATCGAGACCATATCCTGAGGCTGATCAAACTGAAATATGGGGAGCATGTCCGATACCCCTTGCATCTGTATGCGAAAGGTGAAGATTTATTTTGGACGGTTAGATTTTGGGATACACGAGAGGGAAGGAGAAGGCATGAGAGTGTGGGCGAAATGGCAACAGTAGACGGGGGGTGAATAGTATGTTTACTATATTATTCGCCCAATTTCCAATTTAATCGTTTTCTTAAATCGTTAGGCAATTTGCAATTCGATGATTGATTGCGGAAGCGATAAATAATTAATCAATTACAAATGAATAATCAATCAATACAAACACAGAGATTTTATAGTGGTTCGGCCCCAATGCCTACTCCACTACCTAAGCACCCTGCTTAGGATTTCCAAACTAGGTTTTACTAGATTAATTAGAGTTTCCCTTACAACGAGGACTTTGCACTGGAAAGACTCCGCTCTCCAACCGAAGGCACTTCCACACCCGGAAGTATCCTGCCTTCCTACCGAGAGCACCTTCCCACCTCTACCTAAGGGACAACTAGAACTAATCCTAGTAAGCTCTAAGTTTACACAAGTGGCTTTACTCCTTCTACACCAAGGATACCACTTCCAATCAACAAGACCCAACACCCTAGGTCTTTACACAGACACTAATCCAAAAATAGTTTAAATAACAGATAAAATTTACAATCAAAGGAGCTTAAGAATAAACCAATAAGAAAAGCTCCTTTTAACTCATCAACGGATGAGCTTGATCAAAACTCGAGTTGAGCCCGCAGCATGCGCTTGAAGAATTAACTCGATGGAGAAGCAGAGCGCGCGCGATTGATCATTTGAAAGGCTTTAAATCCCTTCTTTAATGCTCAATCAATTCTGTAAGATCAAGGAAGAAAAAAAATGAAGTATTTGAGGGTGTATTTATACCCTCGTGATGCAACTGCTATTCAACGGATAGAAAACTATTCGTTACAGACCGCCGGTCGAATGTTTGATTGATCGACTAGTCGACCGGTCCTTCGACCGCTTCTTTCTTCACTGTGAGCGGTCGACTGACGGGTCGACCGCTTGATGCAAATCTTGCGATTTTGCATACGGTCGACCAGTCGGTCGACCGACACAAGCTACGTCTTGCGTAAATGGAGGTCGATCGACCGACGGGTCGACCACCCGAGCTACTGCCCAATTTGGGCTTCCATCGGTCGACCAGTCGATCGATCGAAATAGCTCTACTGCATTTTCTTCCCTGAGTTCGATCGACCGACGGGTCGACCGAATGTCTACTTCCCTTTATTTACCTACAGTTAGTTGACCGCTCGGTCGACCAAACCTAGGCTAAGATTGATTTCTTCAGTCTTTTTCTTCCGTGCTTCGTTTTCGGGTTTCGGCTTTCAACGAGCATCATGTCGGAGAGCTTTCCATGTGATCTTTTAGCTCGTCCGATGCAACTTTGGTGCACTCATCGATCTTCAGGAAGTTTCACGACGAACCCAAGCAAGACGATCAATGTCCTTCCGATTTCTGATTTCTTCTTATTTATCCGACCGAGGACATCAAACGCTAATTGATATGGAACCTGAAAGATATTCTCAATGAAATCATTCGTTCCATGTTAGTTATCATCAAAACCATCAAAACCGAGATTAAGGCTAAGGTTGAAAACCTAAATCCAATCGGGAGGACTTGAAACTGGGCAGCACACCTAGACCTCGTTGACGTGGGAGCATGAACGACTGCCTTCCTTTTCAATTTCCTTCTCCGATGAGTGGATTTACACTTCCTTCCTCCTTGTTCTATACCCAAGTCGTCGCCCCTTGTGTGGGATTTCTTGTCGTGGATTCTTGATGAAATTTATGCATTTCTCGATTGATTAAATTGTGGATATGGCTGTATACGATCTTTATGGTTTTCATTATGGTTTTTAGGGACTATGCCGCATGTGTTAATGTGGATTTGGGGTTGTGCCGCCCCCCCTTGTTGTTGTTCTTATGGTTTCTTGATTATGTTATTGATTATATTCTTGATTATATCTTAATTCTTGGGCAAGGGTGGCAATGGGAGGATTGATAATGGTATGGGTGCTCATTTACAATGATTAGGGACATGTTACCCTTAGGAATTACACGTTACCCTAAGAAAATACATGCTACCCTTAGAGAATACATGTTGTCCCTAGTAAATATATGCCGCCCCTTTGGATTACAGGGGCTCAGTTGGGTTGGGATCAACTGTAGGGTCATGAGGTTGAGGGGAATAATGAACCTAGACTCACCTAGGACATGTATCTCCCTTAGCATGAAAATGTAAGGGTACCAAACCTTAGGAAGGAAAAGATTTGGGTAGGGGCCGGATTTCCCAATGGGAAATTGTTATGACTACACCGCCGGCCCTATATTTTGGTATAATTCTATATGTTTGGACATATTCAATGATGAACTTAGGAAACATAATTTGATATATTTTCTACATAATTTGATGTTGGTTTATTAAATGCTTTCATATGAGCGTATTTCAATTTATTTAACAATTATTTTACTGCTACTTATTAATTCATGTATATGGGATGGACATTGTGTATATGGCATTGCTAGGCCGGGTATCGCCACTGGTTTATGTGCACACATGTTGTGGAAATTAGGGACCTTGGAGGTCCTAGGATATGGATTTTGGTTCGGTGAATTACATGTGCATAATTACTTATATTATTTATTGAATATGTTATGGATGTTGTGTGTGCTTGTGTTTGCTACGGATTACTTTTGGACTGGGAAGCTCGTCAGCCGCCACACTGACGACCAACCAAGAGTGGCATGGGCGGGAAGCTCGCTGAGCTAGAGCCTGGCTCAATGACCGACTCGTTTGACCGACGGGTACCTGGATTATTGGACCGACGGGTTCCTAGACTATTGGACTGACGGGTCCTTGCACCGGGAAGCTCGTCAGCCCGCCACACTAATGATCAACCCAGCTAGCTTGTTTGGGTTGATGGTTATGCATTTTGTGTTTATATATCATATGGTTGATGGTCTTTTGTGTTTAAATCTCATATGGTTAATGGTTATGCATATATGTGTTTATATCTTATATTGTTGATGGATATGCATATTGGTGGTTATAACTTATATGAATTGACGATTATGCTTACTTGGTACTGCTCATGAGTTATATGTTATCAATAAATTTTTTACTTGCTGGACTTTTGTTATTGGACATGGTGGAAAGAGGACCAAGCCACTCACTAAGTTCTAGTTGGTTTATTATGTTATCTTTTTCAGCCTCTGAGTGTGATTAGAGAGGTACTAGGATGTAGTAGCGCGGTTGGTGGCGACAGGGACAACAGATCTCTTGACATGTCGTGGTCGGGGTATACCCGAGTATGTAGGGGGTTTTTATATTTTCTTGAGTCAAGTAGACTTGGGTCTAGATTTTGTTTCCACACTTTTGGAGTTAAGGGACTTATTGATATTAAACTGGTTTCTTTTAAAAAGAGAAATTGGAACAATTGAAACTCTTGAACTATTTTAATTGATGGTTTGAAATTTATTTTGTTCATGTTTTCCGCAAATCGAGTTGATTTTTATAAACTATATAGGATTTGGTATTTTATTGGTTGTCTTGGTTGGGTTAGGCTTCAAAGTACGGGTGGTACTCTGTCGGTCATGTCTGGATTTGGGGCATGACAATGTGGTATCAGAGCGGGTACGACAAGAGGACATTGGGTATTGTTGGGGCATTGCTAGCGTGTCAACATACAGTACATCCTAGTCACAAGATCGATGGCTGAACCTGCGCACCAGCGGCGGTACGTATTTGGTAAAAATTTGGTTTTATATATAACTAAATTGCATGGATGTTTCTTCTTTTATTATAGAAATGGAGGCGCATGTGGAGGCTGTTTTGTTATCGTCGTGAGTTCCGACTGTGGGCTGAAATGTACGTCAAGTGTGGGACCAGTTTAGGGCCCTTGTGGTCGCATGTTCTTAGGGCTGGGAAGGCCATTTTATTCTGATATTACCTAGCCTCATTCCCCGTTTAACAGCCCATTGTACCTCTGAGTTTCTGCAAGTGTATACTGGAATTGCTAGTTGAGAAACTGCATCTTCACATGTACTTGATACTAAGCATTGTACACTTGATCATGTTTTCCTTAAGCTAGAATTCGCATAGTAATTCAAACATCTTGCTGATGAGATTCAATGTGCAAAAAAAATTAGGTTTAGTAAGCTTGAAGAAGGTGTAGAAAATTTCGGGTTTTGTGAATGTATTGGCTCTGGATTTACCGCCTAGTGCAAGTTGAGTTGCTGAAATTTCTTAGCCTCGAAAACGATGTGCTCATGCTGAAATATACTTCTTGCTGTGAGTACTTGGGGTGAGGAATTAGACGCTGGGATATTCAGGTTAACAAACAAGTTTGTTAGCTGGGAGAGTTCAGATCGGTAGACAAGTGTTTGTGCCGGAATCTTTCAGTGAGAGGTTGGATTTGGGTTCTCTGAATTAACGAAGCCTTGCTGTTTTGCTAGGGTGACATGGTCTGATGTGGGCGTTCCTTGGGAAGAAATGGTGGGTATGTGGTCGAGTGTTAAGGCCGAGAGAGGGCCGGGATGGGGCGTTCACGTACGCACCCGAAGTGTTCGACAAAATACCCCAATCATCCGTGTAGCCTTACTTATAAACTTAATTTCATAATGTCTATAGCATGGTACATTGAACCTAGGTATGTTGTAATTGAGCAGTCGGGTAGTTGGCCGTGGAAAAGTCGGATCAAGAGTCGGCTTAGCTCAGTTGAGAAATGGTATCAAGTTGTTGAGCTATGGCTTAAACATGCTCACCAAGTGTTTGATGAAATGCCACACTCATAGGGTTAATATCCTATTCCTAATAATTGGTTTCCAATCTTTGCGTCTATATGAGTTATGCATAAGGAAACTAGGTTTGGTTGTTATGACCGAGTTAAGTATCGGGAATCCTACATTTATGTGGTTGTAAGGAAGGAACTTAAAAGGGATACAAGCTGTCTGGAAATTTTTTTTTAGACATATTTGACACAGAGTTCAGAAATTGAGATGTCATCCCATAGGTGTGAACTGTTAGGGTTAGTTCATATGAGACATCTACCACCCCAGTACCAAATTTAAGCGAGTTCCGATCTGAGATGTTTGAGTTGTACAATTGACAAGTGGGCTAACCAAAACTGTCCATTTCTGCACATAGCAGATTTTATAATTGGTGGTGGGTTTGGCGCGGTTTTCGGAGGTCGAGTCGTCGCGCTATGACAGTGAAAGTTTGGGAAGAGCTTGTAGGATATGTGGACAAACATATAAATCAAGTTTGGGATAAATCGGTCAGAAATCGACGAAGATATGAATTTAGCAAATGGTTGGACAAAACTGTGAGAACAATTACTAATGGCAGGAAATTTAGGTTGACATATTCGTCACACTATTTCGTTATCGAACCATTGCCTAAATGGACTGAAATTTGGAGGATAGATTGTATGACATACTGCTCAATATGTAATTCATGTGGTCATTGCAATGAAAACTAGGGGTTTGCCCGCGGTGGCAAAAGTGAATCGGATAAGGTATGTGAAGTGCATAAATTTTAGCCAAGTGTTGTAGATTTTTTTATTGTGACTCCATTTGAGGGCTGGTTTCATTGGATGATTATGTGCACGTGAATGTGATAGAGTAGCAGGTACCTCTGTGAGTTTAGATCACGTTACAACGAGGAATTTGGTGCTGAGATTTTTGATTGCGAGCAGGTTTTGATACCCAAGGATTTTGGGTTCTAGGCTTGGGCCCGTGGAAGGGTCCGAGAGTCGGGGTGCTCGTGTGCGCATCCAGGCGCAAGACCATTGACAAAATACCTCAATCACCGAGGTGATGAATAAGGTACATGTGGATAAATTTTTTCAAGTGTAGATGTCATTTTTATTAACCAAAAATTGATGGAAAATTTTATATGGATTTCTGAAAGCTCCGGTTGGTATGTAGAAATTCACCCTAGTGATTGGTTTGGTTACTGAGATTTTGGGATAGGGTAGTCGGGATTTATTGGCAGAGATAAAGGCCGTGTAGTGTGTACGCTTGAGTGCACCGGAATGATTGATGGGACACCACACCCACTAGAGTTGGATAGCGATGAGCAAGCCTGTGCATTTGATCTGTTGAGGTACTGCATGATAGGTCAATGTTTATACTATACAGACACCATGGGTAATTGGTGTTTAAGGTTTAGGGTTTAGGGGGATGTCCAAGGGATTTAGAACTTGAGTCGTGGTGCCAAGTGTGGCAGAGGTTAGAGTCGCGTAATATGCCTAGCATATGCTCGTTCGAGTTTAGTAGTATGATGAACCTATAGTATACCCCAAAATTCGAGGACGAATTTTCTTTAAGGGGGGAAGATTGTAATACCCATAATTTTTTTTAAAATGCTTATTTAATTATTTCAGCGGGATAATTTAAGTCGCGCGTCAAGATGGGCCGGATGAAATGCCGGAGGGCGTGAATTGAAGATTGGCCTTTACGCTCAAGGTAATTAAGTTATCAAAGTTGATTAGTCCTTACATGAGTAGTTGGGTCGAGACGAGTCCGGAGGTTCAAACGGAACTTGAATCAGACTTGTATTGGTCGAGATATGAGTTGCTTTAGACTTGACTTAAGTTTAGGGGCACCGTGGTCATTTGGCAATTGGGGTTTTAGTATTTATACCTCATCCCTCAGGGGTGCGTGGCTCATAGCAGCAGCCGCTCACCCCCTTGGGCGTCCACAGGAAGAGGTCCATGCATGGAGAGGGAGGAAGGGAATCTCGGCAGACTACTCCTTATAGCGTCGGACGCCATCATACTTCGCGGTGGAAGGAGCGTCCATGGTAAGATCGTAATGAAATTTAGACAGTATGTTTTAGAATTCACAATTTGCATTTTGATCGGTGGAGATTGGTTTTTGACGGTCAGATCTGTCGCTGTCAACGAATTACCGAATCCCTATTTTTTTATTTCTTCTCCAGGATTTTGCTACGTCGAGTTTGAAGACGAAATGGCAACACTAGACGGGGGTGAATAGTGTGTTTACTAAATTAATTAGCCTAAATTCAATTTTAATCATTTTCTTAAATCGTTTAGGCAAGATGCAATTATGCGAGTAAATGCGGAAGCAAGATAAAACAATTAAGCACAACAATATATCAATGCAAACACACAAGATTTATAATGGTTCGGCCTCAATGCCTACTCCACTACCTAAGCACCCCGCTTATGATTTCCAAACTAATTTTACTAGATTAATTCTCGTTTCCCTTACACAGAGGACTTTGACTCGAAGAGTCTCACTCTCGACCTAAGGTACTTCCACACCCGGAAGTCTGCACCTTCTTATCAAGAGTACTCTTCCACCTCAACCCTAAGGGACAACTCGACTAATCCTAGTAACACTACGTTTACACAAGTATAAGTGGCTTTACACCTTCACAACAAGGTAACCACTTTCTCGCAAGAAGACCTAACACCTGGTCTTCGTACAAACCCAAATCAAACAAAAATATTCAAATAACATATAAGAATTACAATGAAAATAGGTTAGAATAAAACCAAGAATAAATGCTCTTTTCAATTCTTCAGAACCTCCAACTCGCTGAGTCGTAGAACTCGATTCAATTCCCAAGTTGAGGCAGCAGTTGGCGCTTGAGAGAATGTTCACGGAAAGAGCAGAGCGCCCTTGATCAATCTCTATAAGGCTCAAATCTTCCTTTTAATTGCTCAATAAAATATGTAGAAGTCAAGGAAGAATCTTTAGAGAAGTTAGGTGAAGTATATTTATACCTCTCGAAAAAACGGCAGCTCAACGGATAGAAAACTATCCGTTGCAGACACTCGGTCCTCGATCACTCATTCAACTGCTACCCTCTTCTCTCTGGTCGGTCGACCGACAGGTCGATCGCCAGACGCAACTGAGCGTTCCCTTAATCTGGTCGACCCATCGGTCAACCGACGCAGGGGAAGCAGTCGCGCGATCCTCAATTCGATCAACCGATGAGCATTCTGCTCATATTTGGCCTCTATCGGTCAATCGACCGGTCGACCGAAGTAGCCACTACCAGTTTTTGGCAGTGTTCGGTCGACCGACTGGTCGACCGAATTGGTTATTGCCAATTTCCTTACCCTATTCGGTAGACCGCCCGGTCGACCGAACCTAGGCTGAAATTTATTTTTCAGCCAATTTTCTTCCGCGCTTTGTTTTCGAGTTTCGGCTTTCAACGACCATCAACTTGGAGAGCTTTCATGTGATCTTTGAGCTCGTCCAAGACGACTTTGTTTCTCATGTTGATCTTCGAGAAATTTCACGATGAACCCGAGCGCGACGATCAATGTCCTTCCGATTTTTGAATGTCTTCCGATTTATCCGATCGAGGACATCGAATGCTAATTGATATGGAACCTGAAAGATATTCTCAACGAAATATTAGTTCCATGTTTGTTATCATCAAAACCATCAAAATCGAGATTAAGACTAAGGTTGAAAACCTAAAGCCAACAATCTTCTCCTTTTTGATGATAACAAACATCCTTGAGAAAATATAACATTAAAGCATAGAGGATATCAACTAAGGGATTTCTCCTCCTATCAATATGCATATCTATGAAATAAACTCCCCCTATCTATATGTATGGATTTCCTATATTTTTCTCCCCTTTACTTATAATTTTCTCCCCAATTTTCCTATACTTTTCTCCCCCTTTTTCTTATACATTTCTCCCCCTTTTAACATCAATCAAAAAGGGCAAGAAAGTTCAATCTAGTAAAAGGGATGAAGAATGAATATTTTTTCATGAAGTTGAGACTCTAAAGATTATTTTTCATAAAACATGAAAATCTCAACCAAAGGGATGGAAAACAAAATATTTAATATGAAACTTAATTTATACATGATAGCAAAAGGGTGACAGATAGAATCCAAAACTAAATCATGTATGCACTCAAGTATGAAATTTTCATGAATATTGTTTCTTTTTCATGACATTTTTAGATTTCATTCAAACTTTCAAAATATCAAGATATGGTCATTTAAATCATGTATATCAAGTTTGAAGTGAAAACTAATGTCATTTGATTCAAATATGAACTTAGCACATTTTCATATAAAATAAGCATGAAATCGTGAAAATACTAAGTATCTAATTTTGCTATCTACTCATGTTTTCTTAAACTTAGGCATCTAGAAATCAAACATGAGAGAATGTAAGTCTATGAATCAAGTTTGGGCTTAAGATGAAATTTCTAAGTCACTTTGTTGACTTACGTCAAGGTATATACTTCTAGTTTTCAAAAATTAAATTTTTAAATTCATACAAAATCATATTTTTGACGAAAAATATTTGATATCAATTGCTGGATGAAAATTTTGATACCAATTATTGAATGGTCATTTGAAATGCATGTATCAAATTTGAACTCGACATGAATTTTCTAAGTTCATTTTTCATCCTATATTGATTTTAATAAGCAAATGGATATTTCTAGCTATCATCCAAGATATCAAAATCATTTCTAGGAATGATTTTACTCAAGAAATTATGTGAATGATATTAGAAATAGAATCCAAATGGTATACATGAATTTTCTTTTGATGTTTTTGAAGAAAGATCAAAGTATCTGAAAGATTGATGTTTCAAATAAATGATACTTTGTGTTTTCGAAATCCAACTTCAAAATTTCATTATAAATCAGATTCTTGATTAAATTTTTTGAAATTTTTACTGAACAAACTAGATTTTTCAGTGAAAGTGCAATTTCAAGAATCATTTAAAAAGAATTTTTCTATATTTCTCTAGAAATAACTAAAATTGATACCAATTGTAGGTTGAAATGGTATTTTTGTAATTTTCAGTTATTTTTAAAACTTGTTCGATTTTCATTCAAACTTTCGTGTGTAAAGAGTATATGTCAAGTTTGAGATGAAAATTATGTCCTTAAGTCAAGATATCAACCTAGCATGGTTTCATTCAAGACTAAACTAGTTTTTATGAAACTTGCTAAGTTCAATCTTAACATTTACTCATGATTTTTCAAACTTAAACCTATGGATACCTTACATGAGTAAATCTAAACATGTTCCCCAAATATGGATTGAAAATGAGATCTTTAAGTCAACTTGGTTCAAAAGAGGTAAGCATGAATTGACCTCTATGTCATTTTATCCATATACATAAGAAATTTTCACTCTAAGTGCTTGGAAACATGTCATACCTATTCTTAAACATGTTTATGAAATTTGGACTTAAAATCAAGTGTCCAAGTCAATTTGTTGACTTGGGTCAAATTTCTCGAGCTTAAGTCCTCTAATGTGATCTAGTTATCACATTGTTCATCTAGATATAAATTTTCAATTTTAAATACCTAGACTCATGTGATATGTATATCTAAACATGTTTGTTTAATTTTCAACTTAAAGTGAAGTCTCTAAAGAAAAATTTCAACTTAGTCCGATTTCATAAATATCATGATATCATGAAATGAGCTAAGTTATCAAAATATTTCTTACTCATGAAAATTCAAATATTTATCATGCATAATCAATCATGAGCATAGAGAAATCATTTAAGCATAGGTATTCAAATAATTTTTGCAAAATTAAATCCATACCTTAGTCTTAGAGATTTTGCCCAACTTTTCATTTCCTTTTTCATTTTCTTTTAGATAGCATAGCTTTCCAATTCTTAACTTGCAAGTAGACTTCATTAGTATCATATGAAATAATATGCCAACTAGCAAGCTAACTTACTACATAGCAAGGTTCAATGCAAAGTTTCATTTAAAACCTTAACCTATACTAGATAGTAAAGGATTCATTTTAAAGAATTAACATGTTATCAAAATGAATCAAAGAGATCTTAAGATGTGAAATATTTGAAGAATAAGATCCCTAAACATGTTTAACTAGTTTGGACTTAAAGAAATGTCTCTAATAGTAAGTATCAACCTAGAGCAAGTTTCATTTAATGAAATTTGCCTAAGTGCTAAGATTCTACCTACTCATGAAAATTCAAGGGTTTACCATGCAATTCTAATCATGAGTATTGAGACATTATTTAAGCTTAAGCATTGAGGTATAACACTAAGATTTTGAATTTATCAAAGTTATACTTTATTCATGATAATTTGCCAAACTAATCTTTTTCTTCCTAACTAGCCTTCCTAAAATATTTATAACTTGCAAGTATATTTTATAAGTAGAAAATGAAACCAAATCTACATGCAAGCTATCAAACTAAATAGCGACGAGAAAAACCAAATATCATTTTCAAAATTCAACTGCATTAAATAGCATGGATTCATTTTCATAATAATCATTCATGACAACAAAATGAATAAAGAGATCTCAAAATATGAAATTTTGAAAAGTAAGACCTCCAACCCTTCCTATTGGTTGAAAACTGAAAGGTCATAATTAGCTTACGATTTAGAACCGCAAGATTGCTTAAGCCCATTACAGGCCACTTAGGTCTCCGAGGAGACCTGGAAATCAAAATAAAAAATCATTTCCAAAGACTCTTTAACAAGAGCGGGGGAAAACAACTCAAGTTAAACATGTATCATAACTCCATCTTAATTAAAGCAAGCCAAAGTAAGGAGATGATACCAAATGCCAATTTTATCTAAGGCATCTAGGTGAAAGCTTGAAGTTGCAACCATAAAAAGATTCTTCATTCAACACTTTGGTCAACTTCAACACATCATCAATCTTTCACCCTTGTGTGGTAGCTCCCCCTACAATCGAAGATGAGATCTTTGGTACCCAAATGGCTTTGGGTCCTTGGGAGTTAGATGGCCTAGGAATCCAAAGTGTCTTAGCAACACTTGGATTTCTTTTGAATGCACAATCATGAATAGCATGACCATATATACCACAACAAAAACAATGTCCATGAAACTTTTTCTTTTCATTTTTAACATGGACATGAGATTTATTTTTAGAATGTTTATCATGTGAAACATGATGAGTATGAGCATTCTTAAAGGAAATATTTTTCTTTTGAGGTTTCCTAAAAGAGACATTTTGATTCTTAGAATTACAAGAGAAAGTATTTACTTTCCTACTCAAAGTCAACATCTCATTTTTCACATCATTCATGGATTTGTGCAATGCATGCACTTGAGATTTCGACATGTTATTTTCAACTTTCAATTTTTCATTTTCAAGTTTGAAATCATTTTTCAAATCATTACTCCTAAGTTTCATTTTTGATTTCAAACGTTCATTTTCATTTTTCAAAATCTCATTCTCAATTTTGAAACTATTTTTCAAGTTTTCATTTTCAAGCTTTAAGTTCTTAAGCTCAAGTTTCAACATATCATGACAAGGATCAAATGAGCTAGATTTCAATTTCTCATTTTCTAATTCTAGAGCATGCACATGTGAACTAAGTCTAGAATTCTCATTTTTAATCCTTTTGTTTTCCTTATCCTTTTCCAAGAGCAAGGCATACATGATTTTAGACTCATCCATCAATTCATCAAAATCATGAGAGGTAGATGAGTTAATACTATCATTGTTATTAACATGACTAGAAGAAGTGGAGTGTACCTCATTGTTACCATTCATGAGGCATTCTTTTGAGATGGCTTCATAGTCATGAAAGGAGGATGCTTCAATTGAGTAGGATGATGTGGAAGCATTTGACCTCCTCTTTGCCTTGTTCTTCATGGAAGGGCAATTTTTCCTCACATGCCCTTTTTCTTTGCACACATGGCCAATCACCTTCCTTTTTCGACTTTTAGTGTTCCTATGACTGGAGGCACTATGGGCTTCAAAAACCATATTAGTATTGGGTGGACGACAATTGTCATCACTCCCCTCATCAAACGTTTTGAGTTCTTCGGATTTTGCAAAATTATAAAGCATATTTAAAGTTGCCCAAATATCGAATGCAGAAGTGCAATGCATGATCTTTCCAAAGATATTATTTTCCAAAGAACAAAAGATTCAGGTTGTAGCTTTAGTATTTAATTCAAACATATCAATTTGTTCTTGGGTCCATGCATTCATATTTTCCTTAGGTTCTATGTATTTTGACTTTACCATATTAAAAACACCTAAACCTTGAGTCTTTAGGAAAGTGTACATTCTACCCATCCAAAGACCAAAGTTAGACTCATCGAACCTAGGAGGTGTAGACGCTACCAACTCTAGAGCCATTTCAAGATCGAGAGACGATGTAGAGGAGATGGTGAAATCTCAATCTACAACCCGCTCTGACACCAATTGAAGATGAAATAGCAACACTAGAGGGGGGATGAATAGTGTGTTTACTAAATTAATTAGCCTAAATTCGATTTTAATAGTTTTCTTAAATCGTTTAGGCAAGATGCAATTATGTGATTAAATGCAGAATCAAGATAAAATAATTAAGCACAACAATATATCAATGCAAACACACAAGATTTATAGTGGTTCGGCCCCAATGCCTACTCCACTACCTAAGCACCCCGCTTAGGATTTCCAAACTAGTTTTAATACATTAATTCTCGTTTCTCTTACATAGAGGACTTTGACTCGAAGAGTCTCACTCTCGACCTAAGGTACTTCTAGACTCGGAAGTCTCTGCCTTCTTATCAAGAGCACTCTTCCACCTCAACCCTAAGGGACAACTCGACTAATCCTCAACCCTAAGTACAAGTGCCTTTACACCTTCACAACAAGGTAACCACTTTCTCACAAGAAGACCTAACACCCGGTCTTCGTACAAACCCAAATCAAAGAAAAATAGTTCAAATAACAGATAAAAATTACAATGAAAAGAGCTTAGAATAAAACCAAGAATAAATGCTCTTTTCAATTCTTCAGAACCTCCAACTCGCTGAGTCGTAGAGCTCGATTCAATTCCCGAGTTGAGGCAGCAACTGGCACTTGAGATAATGTTCGCAAAAAGAGCAGAGCGCCCTTGATCAATCTCTAGAAGGATCAAATCTTCCTTTTAATTATTCAATAAAATCTGTTGAAGTCAAGGAAGAATCTTTAGAGAGGTTAGGTGAAGTATATTTATACCTCTCGAAGAAATGGCAACTTAACGGATAGAAAACTATCTGTTGCAGACGCTCGGTCGATTGGTAGGTTGACCGACCGATTAACCACTTATTCAATCGCTACCCTCTTCTCTCTGGTCGTTCGACCGACGGGTCGACCGCCAGATGCAACTGAGCGTTCCCTCAATCCGATCGACCGACACATGGGCAGCAGACGCGCGATCCTCGATTCGGTCGACCGATTGGTCGACCGATGAGCATTCTGCTCATATTTGGCCTCTATCAGTCGACCGACCGATCGACCGAAGTAGCCACTACCAGTTTTTGGCAGTGCTCGGTCGACCGAATTGGCTACTGCCAATTTCCTTACCCTATTCGATCGACCGGGCCGTCGACCAAACCTAGGCTGAAATTTATTTTTTAGCTGATTTTCTTTCGTGCTTTGTTTTTGGGTTCCGTCTTTCAATGACCATGAACTTGGATAGATTTCATGTGATCTTTGAGCTCGTCAAAGACGACTTTGGTTCTCATGTTGATCTTCGAGAAATTTCACGACGAACCCGAGTGCGACGATCAATGTCCTTCCGATTTTCTGATTTCTTTCGATTTATCTGATCGAGGACATCGAACACTAATTGATATAGAACCTGAAAGATATTCTCAACAAAATATTAGTTCCATGTTTGTTATCATCAAAATTGAGATTAAGAGATTAAGACCAAGATTGAAAACCTAAAGCCAACAGAGTTTAGCCTAATCGAGCGATCGCGACCCTATCCTGGGGCTGATCGGACTAAAATTTGGGGAGCATGTCCGAGACCCCTTGCATCTGGATGGGAAAGGTGGAGATCTATTTTAAATGGCTAGATTTTGGGATACACGAGAGGGAAGGAGAAGACGTGGGAGGAATTGAAACTAGGCAGCACGCCCGGACCTCGTTTACATGGGAGTGTAGAGGACTGCCTTCCTTTTCAATTTCCTTCTCCGTTGAGTGGATTTAGACTTCCTTCCTCCTCGTTCTATACCCAAGCTGCCGCCCCTTGTGTTGGATTTCTTGTCGTCGATTCTTGACGAAATTTCTGTGTTTCTCGATTGATTAAAATGCACATATGGCCGTGTATGATCTTTATGGATTTTATTTGGGTTTTTAGGGACTATACGCATGTGTTAATGTGGATTTGGGGTTGTGCCCCCTCCCCCCGTTAGGAAACAATTGGATTATAATTCTGGTTTATTAAATGTTTTCATATGAGTGTATTTCAATTTCTTTAACAATTGTTTTACTGCTACTTACTCATTCATGTATATGGGATGGACATTGTGTATATGGCATTGCTAGGCCAGGTATGGCCACTGGTTTATGCGCACACATATTGTAAAAATTAGGGGCCCTAAAGGTCCTAGGATATGGATTTTGGTTCGGTGAATTACATGTGCATAATTACTTATATTATTTATTGATTATGTTATGGATGTTGCGTGTACTCATGTTTGCTACGGATTATTTCTAGATTGGGAAACTTGTCAGCCACCACACTGACGACCGACCCGAAGTGGCATGGGCGGGAAGCTCGCTGAGCTAGAGCTAGGCTCAGTGACCGACTCGTAGGACCGACGGGTCCCTGGATTATTAGACCAACGAGTCCCTAGATATTGGACCGACGGGTCTCTAGATATTGGACCGACGGGTCCCCGCATCGGGAAGCTCGTCAGTCTGTTAGCCCGCCACACTGACGATCGACCCGAGTGGCTTGTTTGGGTTGATGGTTATGCATTTTGTGTTTATATCTCTTATGCTTGATGGTTATACATTTTGTGTTTATATCTCATATGGTTGATGGTTATGCATTTTGTGTTTATATCTCATATGGTTGATGGATATGCATATTGGTGGTTATATCTTATATGAATTGACGATTATGCTTACTTGGTACTTCTCTTGAGTTATATGTCATCAATAAATTTTTTACTTGCTAGACTTTTGTTATTGGACATGGTGGAAAGAGGACTAATCCACTCACTAAGTTCTAGTTGGACTTACGGTTTATTATGTTGTATTTTCAGCCTCTGAGCTTGATTAGAGAGGTACTGGGATGTAGTAGCACGGGTGGTGGCGGATCTCGTGACATGTCTTGGTCGGGTGGGTATACCCGAGTATGTAGGGGCTTTTTATATTTTCTTGAGTCAAGTAGACTTGGGTCTATATTTTATTTCCACACTTTTGGAGTTGAGGGATTTATTGATATTAAATTGGTTTCTTTGATAAAAAGAATTTGGAATAGTTGAAACTCTTGAACTATTGTGGTTTGAAATTTATTTTGTTCATGTTTTCCACAAACCGAGTTGGTTTTTATAAACTGTATAGGATTTGGTATTTTATTGGTTGTCTTGGTTGGGTTAGGCTTCAGAGTACGGGTGGTACTCTGGCCGGTCATGTCCGGGTTTGGGGCGTGACACTCAAGTTAGTAGGACTCCAAGGTGTAGGTAATAGAATATAGAACTTAGGATACCTGAGGCGTGTCGTGTTTGTATTTATTGCAAGTGTAGGTGATGGTGCCGCTCAACAATCTCGCGGGGATATTGGTCAGATTGGGTCGAGGCTGATTCTAGAGATGGCGGGCTTGAAATGACGTATCCCTTGTAATAAGGAAGGACGTGGATGTCCTTGTGTGGCCGAATGGAACCCCAGGCGGAGTCGTCCAGTGTAGCTCAAGTTAGGTTCAGGAATACGGGCGGGGTGAAGCCCCTGGGCAAAGCTGTTTGGTTTGGCTCTAGTTGGGTTGTGGGGCACTGCTTGGTCTCATCCGATCGGGCCCAATAGTTCTTGTCTAGTACACAGCCCCTCGTGCCCGGTCGGAGTTTGGTGGACTGCATGCCGAGCTCTAAGTGATGTCGGCCTTCGGCCTCGGTTGGTCACGTGTAGGGTGCATGACTTGTTATGCGACTCTTCGCTATCCGAGCCGGATGTGATATCTATGTGAGCTTTTCTAGATGATTGCCACCTGTACGACAGATGTAGTTTAACAAGAAAGTAATCATAAGCAAAAAATCTAGTAGGCAGTTTTTGAGGCGTCCGAACGCCAGCTACGATGGGACATGTTTCCGCTCGTGAAAGAACTACCCGTCGGAGAGGCGGTTTTCATTTTGGGTCTATGAATAGCCCCCAATATGTTGTGTGTATTGTCAAGCATGGAATGGGAGGTTTCGAAGATTACCCTCACTCTAGGGGTTGGTTTTTGTTTTGTTGGCGAATGGTTTGGTGCTCATCGTGGGTTTGTACCATCGGGCTTAATGACGAAGGCAGGAGAAGGTGCCCCCGTCGTGGGTCTGTGCGATTGGGCTTACGGCGAAGCCGTCTCCGTGGTTCAAGCATCGGGAGAGGCGTCGTGCTCTATGGCTGGTTGGGACCATGTCTATGGTCCTATGTTTGCCTAGTCGGGGCTTTGATTCCGCTCCTTCTTGCTCTTCAACTTTTGGGTTTACGGGAAATTTTACGACCAAGTCTTCGTATGGTGTTATATCCTGGTAGCATAACCCTGAGCAGAGGTTCTTGTCTGCGGAGCTTGGTCGGAGATGATGTTCCTGGGATGCTTTCCAAATTCCTGAGATGATGTCTCCTTTCGGATTTGTAAATGTAAATATCCCTTTGTGGGTCTTTATAGAATAAAGGATGTCTTTTTCGTGTTTATCCTTGTTGTTTTCTTGCCGAGTTTGATCGACTCCTCAATTTGCTGAGGCTCTATTAATATGCATATCTTGGTTAGAAAAATAATATTTAAATTTGAGGTTACCTGTTTGGTAATTGCGAGTAAAGCACTGAGGCCGAACGTAACGGCTCTAGAAGTTGAAAACCGCTTTTTGGGGATTCAATCCGAGCTCGCCGAGGAGCATAAGGTGGGACCGTGTGCGATGGGTTGAATAATGGATCTAAGGTCGGAAGTAGCGGCTCTACGAGTTGAGAACCACACTCAGGGGTTAAAGCCGAGCTCATCGTGGAGCGTACGGCAGAACCGCGCACAAGGGATTGAGTAAGGGCTCTAAGGCTAGAAGTAGTAGCTCTAGGGGCCAAGAACTGTATTTGGGGGTTTAGACCAACCTTGCCGAGGAGTGTAAGGCAGAACAGTGCGCGAGGGTTGAGTAAGGGCTCTGAGGCCAGAAGTAGCGACTCTAGGGGCCGAGAACCGCTCACGGGGTTAAAGCCGACCTCACCGAGGAGCGTAACGTGGAACCCCGCACGAGGGGTTGAGTAAGGGCACTGAGGCCAAAAGTAGCGACTCTATGGGCCGAGAACCGCACTCGAGTGTTCAAGCCATGCTCACCAAGGAGCGTAAAGTGGTACCACACGCGAGGGGTTGTGTAAGGGCTCTGTTGCCAGAAGTAGTGGCTCTGGGGGGCAAGGACCAGACTTAGTGAAAACTGAACTCGCGAGAAGCGCGCTTGGGGTCATGTTGCTCATTTAAAGTGTGCCAGGCTATCGGAGGCCGCATTTAGGGCCGAGGACCAGTCTCGGTGAAAATCGAGCTCACGAGAAGCACACTTGGAATCATGTTGCTCGTTTAGAGTGTGTCGGGCTGAGCCGGAGGCCACATTTAGGGTCGAGGACCAGTCTCGTTGAAAACAGAGCTCGCGAGAAATGCGCTTGGGGTCGTTGGGCGGTGTCAGAGCCCATAATATGCATAAGGTCGGCGAGTCAGAATGGTGAAAACCAAGTTTCGTTCACTGAGTGTGGTACTGAGACCGACGAGTTTAGGCTGGTGAAAACTAAGGACTTCTTATCTTGCGATTTTAGGTTCGGATCGAGCTTACCTTCTCTGGCTAGCTTTCTTTGTGGTTCAATCTTTCGGGGAACGAGGACTCCTTCTCCAAATTTCTAGGCCCGACACGTTTGTCGTACTTTTTTAGTAACCTTAAGTTTCTTTGCTTCTTCTTTGATTTTAGTGAGCTCTCGTTCTTCTTCTATAAGATTGAGCTCGGCGAGTCAAACTTTTGCATTGCCTTGTTCCCTGAAGGTATTTCTATGGAGGCTAAGCTCTGCGATCTCGACGAGAATCATGGCTTCTAGTCCATAAATGAGCCAGAAAAGGGGTCTCTGAGGTGGAAGATTTGGTAGTTATGTTGTAACTCCAGAGTACTTCGGGTAACTCTTCGACCCAGTATCCCTTGACCCTGTCAAGCTTCTTCTTTAATCCTATTAGGATGACCTTATTGGCTGCTTCAGCCAAGCTGTTTGTCTGTGGGTGGTTGAAATACGAAAAGAGTTGTTGGATGCTGAGATCTAAGCAGAACTCTCGAAATTGGTGATCCGTGAATTGTGTCCATTGTCGTTGATGAGCTTGTGCGATATTCCATAATTGCAAATGATGTTTTTCCAAACAAACTTCTGAACTTTGTTAGTCACAATTGAAGATAAGGGTTTAGCCTCTATCCATTTGGTGAATTTGTCCATTGCCACGACCAAAAACTTGATTTGCCCTAGCGCTGGCCAAGGGGATGGGCCGAGGAGGTCGATGCCCCACTTATGGAACGACCAGTTGGTGTCCGAGCTGTGTAGCGGCTCGGGATGTAGTTGTGAGACTTCGGAGAATCTTAGACATTTGTCACATTTTTTGACGTAGAGCCTGGAGTCTACCTTCATGCTTGGCCAGAAGTAGCAGGCCTAGAGGATTTTAGCAGCAAGGGACCTTCCTCCAATATGGCTGCCACAGATGTCATCGTGGACTTCTACCATTATGACGGCTACCCGAGGTTGGGCGACACACTTGAGGAGTGGTCGAGAATATCCTCCTTTCTAGATTTGGTTATCAAGTAGCATAAAATAGTTTGCCATTCTTTTGAATTTATCTGGAATGGAAGTGTGCTCCGGGATCTCGCCTTATTTGGAGAAATTTATGTAAGGAGCTCTCCAATCCATGCTTTGTTCGTCTATTTGAACTTTGGCCGAGGTGTCGGCTGGTTGGATGCTCGGATGTCTGAGGACTTGCCGAATGACCGACTTGTTCTTTTGAGGATTTTTGGTACTAGCGAGTTTGGATAGCAAGTCGGCTCAGGTGTTTTCTTCCTGGGGTATATGTTAAATCATGCAACTATCAAAGTTAGTGATTAAAGAATGTACGAGTGAGAGATACCTTTAGATGAAGGATTCCCTCACTTGACATGTGCCATTGACTTGGCATGCGACAAGTTCTGAGTCACTTTTCATGGCTATGCTCCGAGCCTTCACCTCCTGGGTGAGTTTTAGCCCGACGATCAAACCTTCATATTCTGCTTGATTGTTGCTGGCTTTGAACTAGAATTGGAGGGACTGCTCAAGGGCAATTCCCTGGCCATACTCCAAGATGATGCATGCCCCGCTTCCTTTTTCATTGGAGGCGCCATCCAAAAATAGCGTCCAAATTTTGACCCATTTCGTTGTGTCTTCTTGGTCGGTAAATTCGGCAATGAAGTCGACCATGTTGGCCTAAGGTTTTCAACCTTGGTCACCATCTTAGTTTTGATGATAATAAACATATTCTAATGAGTGTATCAATTGTTTGATCTCAGGCTGGGCAATCGATACGCGCGCGAAGTCCGTCGGGAAGTCACAAAAAAATCATGGAAATTCAAGTGTCGACGGTTTCGGAGGCGATCAAGTCGAAAGTTAGGTCTAGAACTTTGAAATGATTGTAAAATTCTTCTACGGTATTAAGTCAACCTATTTGTAATATGTCTCAAGTCAAAACCAGAAAACGAAACTCGGAAACCAACATCGTGGAGAAAAATTAGCAAATCTGGGCTATTTTCAAGGAGTCGGTCGATGGGCGATCGACAGCTGATCGATCGATCATCAGCCAATCACCGACCGATGATGGGCAAAAAAAGACAGTGGCCTCCGATCGGTGGCTGGTCGCTCGGCCAGCCGACCGGCCATCAGCCTGCCACCGACCTGGTGACGCCAATGGGTAGATTTTCGCCCGTTGGGTTGGATATGTTGTGTCCCCTGGCCTTGGCTTATAAATACAAGCCTTAGACCTTCCTCCTAACTCCTCTTGATCTTCATTGAGTCCATACTAAGAGTTTTTGAGCCTAAAAGAGTTGATCTTAAGCCCTAATATCTCCTCACTTCATCAAGCTTGGCCTTCACTAAGAAATCCATACTCGAAGAGTTGAAGTGCTCAGAGGAGAAGCGTTGGAGCTTCATCAAGTTTGTTTTTACATTTAAGCTCCATTAATATTGTTTTCCTATTGTTTTGTATCGATTTTGAGGGTAGCTTGCAAGGTGTGCGTGTAAACACCTTGATGTCTTGTAGATTGTTGTTTATGCTAGAGAATAGGTGTTGAGGCCTGCCTTTAGGGTTGAGGGATAAGTCGTCATTGTATTCTTAGAAAAACTATAAATCTATAAAGTGTTAAGGTTAGAAATCCTTGGTGAGGAGCCAAGGTAGTGGAGTAGGCGGGATTGGCCGATCCACTATATATTTCTTGTATGCATTGCTATCTTGATTGCTCAATTTGATTCATACTCGTGCTTGATTTAATTGTAATTTCTTCTAGTCGCACCAAGGATCATGAAACTTGAATAGGCTAGTTGAATTGATTAAAACGGGAAAAGAATTCAATTGAACGTAAAAGTAACCTACAAACTATTCAACCCCCCTTCTAGTGTGGATATTTGAACAATATGCTAGAGCCTGGGCTTTGATGGGGCCCCTAGGCTGGTATTCGATGCTAAACTCTGAGAGTTCTATTGACTAGGATACCATTCGTCATGCGAGTTTGGGTTTAGTCATTATCTGTCTAATCGGCTGCTCGGTGCATACCTAAATGTGGTGACTTTGGAAATGTGGCCTCAATCTCTGGGCTGGGATGACCAGTGTGAAGGCGAGCCCTTGATGAGTTTGACTTAGGAAATGCATAGCCGTGCTCAAATGAATTGATAAGGGTATCAATGTCATTTGTTAAGTCAGTCTACTCAGGAATCAAGAAACAAGATTGAGAAATATAAGGATGATGTAATCCATGCCTTATGCTCGATCCAAATATCGCGTAACAAAATAACAAAGTATCATACTGTGAGTTAGGTTGCTCGGATCACCGATCTCACTTGACTTGGGAAGTCATAATGTCTTTCTAGAGGCCGCTTGTGACTCGTGGGTTGCAAATGAGTTTTGGACCCATTGCCAACGTTAAGTGAACCTACAAGGTCGCACACATAAGGCGAACCGAATTGGGCTTAGGATTATAGTTTATCGGATTAGATCCACATGACCATGAACCTGCTAATTCTCTCTTGGTAATTTTGAAGATTAATTCCAAAAATGAAAAGGACTTTTCAAAATTAGAATTAATAATTTTGAATTTCAAATATGATTTAAAATTAGAATTATGTTGATTACAATTTAGGTAATGTATCTTTGATAATCGTTATTAAAGGATACATTATTTTCGGCATCTTGAATTTAGAAAATTCATCCTTGATAATTGTTATTAAGGATATATTTTATTCGGACATTAAATTTGTTTTATGTTTCCGGATGAAGCTATGAAATTAATCAAGGATTGTGATGATTTGTTAAATAAGATTGACGCATCTATAATTATCCGTTTGAGTTTTGGATGGCGTATGCGATCATCTCCTAGAAGACTGCCGACCTCTTCCTAGGAAGCCGACCTCCTTTTGATGGAAGCTGAGCTCCCTTTTGTGACAGCCGACCTCCACCAAACATAGAGAGAGAGAGAGAGAGAGAGAAGAGTGCGGAAGGTGTTTCACGTTCGTTAAGATCGAAAGGTGTTCTGATTGAGCCGAGCTAGCTCTTGGGAGCCACCCAGTTCGTCGCATTCATCCGTGTGCTTACCGTAGAGGGTGTTCATCACTTGGCAGCACCTTGGATCGAAGCAAGATTATGATCTTGGATTCGCAGAGAAGAAGACGCAATTCGGTCTTTAAAGGTATAACTCTTGACATTGTAGGCCCAAGGGTTCCCCCTAGAACATGTATTTATTTTATTTGTGAAGTTTTGAGTTCAGGTCGAGGTTACGAGAATCGAACGAACTTCGCTCGGAGAAATGGAAAAGGCGGCAAAAAAGGGCTCCGACGTAAATTGAGTACAGTTCATAGATCACCAAGTAGATTCCATGTAATATATCCCAAGCCTATTTATAATGTTATCCAAGTCAAAACTTTGTAACATAACTCGAAAACAAAGCGCACAACAAAATAAGTGTAAAAATAGCCTCAGCCCAGGTTCAGTCGACCGGTCAGTCGACCGAACGAGGTAAAAAATTTGATGTGGCCAATTCGGTCGACCGGGCAAGGCGAAAAAATTGGCAGTAGCCAATTCGGTCGACCAATCGATCGATCGAATATGGCTAAGAAAAGGCAGTAGCCTAGCGGTCACTGGGCGATCGGATGATACATAATGGTGCAATCAAAGTCCTTTAGGAGCTCCAGCCACCTCCTCTGCCTGAGGTTCAGCTCCTTTTGGGTAAGCAAGTACTGGAAACTCTTGTGATCTGTGTAGATTTCGCAAGTCTCCCCGTACAAGTAGTGCCTCCAAAGCTTCAGTGCAAAGACTACTGCTGCTAATTCTAGGTCATGCGTTGGATAGTTCTTCTCATGAACTTTCAACTGGCAAGATGCATAAGCAATCACTCTGCCATACTGCATCAAGAAGCAGCCCAGACCAACCCAAGAGGCATCACAGAAAACCACAAACCCTCCTGAGCCGGAAGGTACAACCAACACGGATGCAGATGTCAAACATGCCTTGAGCTTTTGGAAGCTCGCTTCGCATTTGTCATCCCAAACGAATCTGACCTTCTTCTGGGTCAACCGAGATAGAGGGGCTGCAATTCTAGAGAAATTCTCCACAAAGTTCTGGTAATAGCCGGCCAACCCAAGAAAACTACGGACCTCGGTCACACTAGTCGGCCGCTTCCAGTTCTGAACCACTTCAATCTTGGCAGGATCTACCCTTATTCCTTCCTTGGACACTACATGGCCCAAGAACCCTACACTTTCCAACCAAAAATTCACACTTGGAAAATTTGGCAAACAAGCAGTGCTCTCTGAGGGTTTCCAGGACCATCCTCAGGTGCTTAGAGTGCTCTTCCTCACTCTTGGAGTAAACGATAATGTCGTCAATGAAGACGATCACAAAGCTATCCAGGTACTCCTTAAATACCCTGTTCATTAGGTCCATGAAGGCAGCAGGTGCATTGGTTAGGCCAAAGGACATCACTAGGAACTCATAGTGACCGTAGCGAGTCCTAAAGGCCGTCTTTGGCACATCGCAGTCCCGGATTCTCAACTGATGGTATCCGAACCTCATATCTATCTTTGAAAACCATTGAGCCCCCTGTAGCTGGTCAAACAGATCGTCTATCCTCGGCAGTGGGTAGCGATTCTTAACAGTCACCTTGTTCAGCAGCCTATAATCAATGCACATGTGCATCGACCCATCCTTCTTCTTCACGAAGAGAACCGGGGCACCCCAGGGTGATACACTCGGCCGGATGAACCCCAGGTCAAGCATTTCCTGGAATTGCACCTTTAGCACCCTGAGTTCGGCCGGTGCCATCCGGTGCATTTCCTGGAATTGCTACCTCCCTCTCCTTGGAAGGTGAACTGCGGCAGCCCAGGCTTATTAAACATCATTGCTTTGGCTCTACAGTCCAACATTGCAAAATGCTCTGCCAGCCAGTCCATGCCAAGGATGATATCAAGCTCAAGAGTGGGTAGGAGTGTCAAATCCGCACTCAGCACATGGCCGCATATGAGCACTTCACACCCTTGATAAATTGAGTTTGCTAAGATTGCATCGCCCGTAGGCGTTGGTACCATCAATGGCCCATCAAGCATAGAGGGTGTCATTGGCAGCTTTGTAGCAATTATGGCAGACACAAATGAGTGCGTGGCACCCGGATCAAATAAAACATATGCAGCATATGAACATACTAAAATAGTACATGCCACCACTGCTTTGGACGCCTCTGCCCCATCATGATTCATATCATATACCCGAGCAGGCGGCCTCTCTGGATGACTGGTCTGCAGCCCCTTATTCTGTGTCTACCCCTTTGAGCCACTGACCCTACTGACAAAGGCATTTTTCCCTTAGACTGCTCAAGCTTCTGGCCAATTTCCACAGGACGGTCCTTTTGGAAGTGCCCGACTCGGCCGCACCTGAAGTAAGTGATTGCGCGACTAAGGTAGGCCCCCAGTGCCTCTGGCTGCTACTGCCACATTACAGCACCTTAACCTTCCAAGAGGCACCTCCTGGCACCGACATGCCACCAGACTTGCGCGGCATCTCAAAGTCCCATGCCCGCTTATCGCGAATACTAATTAATACATATCATGCTCATGAATGCCAAGATCACTCGGCCCATGCCGGCCCAACAGAAAACAATACATTCACACGACCCAAACCAGCCCAAACCTAGCAATCATACTAGTCGGTCACTAGAATCTATCTAGCGAGCCTTCTACCCGGGCCCTCTCTGGTTGGGAATAGCCCACCCAACCAAATCCACTCAGGTCTAATGTCAGCGTAGCCCCCCCTCGGGTCTAACGTCAGTGTGGCTCACTAACGCAGTATCAAGACCCAAAATCCACTCGCCGAGTCGGGACTAACTTGCCAAGTCAGCACGCTTCTCGGCCCGACCATCGCTCATCCACGAGCACAAACACAATCAACATCCATGCACAGTACACACAAGTATATAAAGAATATTTTCTGCCAACAACCGGGGTACGCGTCTACGCGCCCCCACTCGACCCTTTCTTGGGTCCAACCTCTTGACTCTATGTTTTATCACCCAAATTACTATCACTACTGCTTAGTGCAACATTGTGAGTCTCCATCACACTATCATAGAGAGAACAAGGAAATAATTATCTTGCCAACATAAATAATTCATTCAACTATAAATTAAATTACTAACTGCATGGTGCACTGAGTGCAGGAGTGGTCGCCCAATCTCGTAGCATAACTATACCGTATGTCGACACGCTAGCATATGTCTCATATGGTACCCAACACTGAGTCATAGACAAGACCTAACCTAGTGCTCTAATACCAACTTTGTCACACCCCAACTGAGGGTAGTGTGACCGGCCAGGGCCTACATCCTGCCCTGTAGCCTACTAACTACACTAACATCAAGAAAACCAAGACATATCGACTGAAAGAAAACTCAACATAATTTATAAAAGTTTGCAAGTCACAATATATAAGTTTTTCAAAACAAATAAAAACATCAACATCAAAACCGAATAGTCAAATATCAAGTTTTTACAATTCTTTTCAATTACAACCGTCAGTGCATAAACAAAACCAACATAACTAGGCACTAGTCTAAGACTCATGGACGCCGCTACGAGATATGGCACCGCCTCTGCCCTCTAGCTGCACCATGTCGACACCAAGCTACTGCTCATGCTCTGCAGAAGTATAAATAAACTGTGAGTCCACTTGGGACTCAGTGAGTGGCTCAAATGAACCTCCACATAAGTCTCGGTCAAGCATATATATCATATAAGGCAATAAAGGAATGTACAAGGAGGTAAAATTTATTTCTAATGCGACTACAGACCCTCAACGAATCCATCACATCAACTGTGCATGATAACCTACTACCTCGGCTTATCAAGCCTTTGGCATTCGATCCTTGAGCCTTCTCATCGAATCATATCCTGGCTACCACCGTCCCTACCATATCAGGTAGTATCATACTGGCCATTGGCCACATCATCTCAAGATGCAAGCAAACAATCCCGGGCCGTCGACTAGGATGGTCCACTAGTCTTCCGACAACGTTTGGTGTAAGGATAGCTAGTCCCACCCAACTAGGGTCTGGCACCTAGCGGGCCCGCTGGCGCACCTCTAGACCCAACTGGCCGAGCTAGGCATTGGTAATCTCCGACCTCCTCGCCCCTCGACAGACCATCTCAAGCACATTACACAATCAATATCCTAGGGTTTCCATATATACACACATCGAGCCTTTGCCCGTATCTGGCCTATGTCCGGCTACCGGGTCAACAGTTTATGTCACCCATTCAATATATATGCACGTACAAGCTCTAAGTTTCCAAAAGTATACAAGCAGACATAGAAGTGTTATCGTCTCATAACTAAGTTTCCATAAATGTGCTATGATTATCTAGTGACGCCTTACATGTTACCTATCCTCCTACACTGTCTTAGGTGAGAATTTCCATGAATCGACCTTGGAATAGCATCCGTGAACATTTAGGGCAGCATGTATAATCCAAAGAAAAATGTGCAAATATTGTAACATTCATCATATATGACCATAATGTTTATATATAACAATTCTTATACTACCTTAGGAATATTAGCACAATAAGGAGCAGCTATCTAGCATGGCAAGGTAGGTAATGAATTTAAATAACATGTATGAAATACAAAACATGGTAACAATGTCAACATCCAAAGTTTAAGGATCTAATGCTAAGTATGGTTACAAAACTAGCATTTCTACAATTCAAAATCAATTAAGCTACTTGCTAAGTTTGGTGTTCTTCCTAAGTATTGTCATATCTTTATGTGTGATCCTTAAAATCATGAAATTTCCATCTAAAGCAAGTCTCTCCTCCTCTCCCTAACCTTGGCTGAACCATGAGCAAGGAGGACCTTGCTTGGCCAAGGTCCTTGGGGTAGGAAAAGAGGGAGGAGACTCTAGCTATACCTTTACCTCTTTAATTCCGCATACAATTTAAATACCAACGAACTACTTAATCATCCCCTTACCCTTGGCCGAACCCTCTTCATGAGTTGTAGGGTTCATTCAGCCACTTCAGGGGACTTTAGAGAGGGCACACTTCATAACACGCTTGATGTTCAAAGGAACTACATCAAAACAGTGATATAAGGTCATCTAAGGGCCTTCTTGCCGTCAAGGGAATCGGGGAAAATTTCGGCATGACCTTTCCCCTTTTCCCATGACCCAGCAGCCCCAAGAACATGCAAATTGACGATTAAAATTGTGAGATCCGACAAGAAACTTCATAAAATAGTGAACACATGTCGTTGAAATCATGGATCGTCGGAAAAATTGCGAGAACTCATCTATCATCTAGGGTTCGGCCACCCGCCTCCCCCAAACCTTTTAAACATTAACCACTCACCTAGATCGCCAAGAAACAAGGATCGGGTGACGACGACTTGAGATTTTCCGGAGACGACGCGAGTTTCGGATCGATCCAAGCCCCCAATCCTCCTCCTTGCTCCTTCTCCTCTTCTCCCTTGCGGCCTTGTGCGACTCAATGGGTGAGTCGCACAGCTACCATAAGGGGGATTTTATCCCCCAACCATCTTTCCAAAGATGGCCTCAAGGCTCACTTAAGTCATACCCGAAACTCGACCTAAACCCAAACTCTACTTGGGTTCCTACTCAACCCATAACATGACTCGAGTTAACTTAATTTAAGGTATGATTTCATAAAAGGAAAGTTAATTATCCAAATAGAATTCATGATCCATTAGCCGAGTCATACCTTTTCACTCAAGGCGATCCTGAGGCTCGGCTCGACTACCCCCGGGTTCGACACGCTGCACCAAAATAGATTTTTTTATTAGGAAACTTTTCCGGGTCATACACTTCAATCACTAGGCATGGATGTATGGAGAATGATCCAAGTGGAGTATAAGCAACCAACTAAAGATATGGATGAGTGGGATCAAGAAGAAATTAGACTCTTTAATGCAAATGCAAAGGCCGTCAATGCACTATATTGTGGCCTATCAATTAATGAGTTTAATAGGATTTCCACTTGTAAGTCGGCATATGAACTTTGGAAAAGTCTTAAAGACTACACACGAAGGGACTTCACAAGTTAAGGAATCCAAGATAAACCTACTCATGCATGCTTATGAAATGTTTAATATGTTACCGCATGAATCTATTGATGCCATGTATGATCGCTTTCAAAATTTTACAAATGGATTAGCTAACCTTGGTAGAGACATAAGGGAAGACAAGAAGGTAAGGAAGCTCCTTCGTTCCCTTCCAAAAGCTTGGGAGCCCAAGGTCATCGCAATCATGGAAGCAAAGGATATGAGCACCTTAAAGATTGTTAGTGAAATGGCAACACTAGAGGTGGTGTGAATAGTGTGTTAAGTAAACTTGTCGCCTAAATTCGATTTTAATCGTTTCTTAGATTACTTAGGCAATTTACAAATTGAGTAGTAAGCAGAAGCAATATATAAATGATAAGCAATTAGAAATGCAAGGTAAACAATGCTAACATAATTATTTATAGTGGTTCGGCCCCAATGCCTACTCCACTACCTAAGCACTCCGCTAAGGATTTCCAAATTTAGCTTTACTAGATTATATCGTTTCCCTTACAAAGAGGACTTTACACTGAAAAGTCTCTGCTCTCAAACCGAAGGCACTTCCACACCCGGAAGTATCCCGCCTTCCTATCGTGAGCACTCTCCCACCTCAACCTAAGGGACAATTCAACTAATCCTAGTAAACTGTGTTTACAATGGTGGATTTAAGCCTAAACACCAAGGCAACCACCAACTCAACCAAATCTAGCAACCTAGGTTTATACAAATGATATACAATCAAAATAAACAACAAAATACAGTAACAATTAGAGCAATAAATCAAAAAACAAGTACTTGGCTCCAAAACAAACTCCCTAGTCCTCTTTATGCCTTGAGAAGATAAATCTATGAAGCTTGAGGGCTAAATCAACAAATAGAGATCAAAACTAGGGCTCTTTGCAAAGATGGCTCAAGAATTCTTGTAGACATGCAAGGAGTGGCTCTTTGAGGCTTAGAAGCATCATTCAAGGCTTTGAAGAGAGTTTGGGGTGGGTATTTATAACCCCCCAAACGAAATGGCTCATCAACGAGCTGATTTTTGCCCATTGATTTTTGATCGACCGATCGAGCGACCACCGAGCAACTGAAGGTGTTTAGCCCATTCTGGGCAACGTTCGATCGACCGGTCAGTCGATCAAAATGTCGCCGGTCGAGCAGTTGGTCGACCGGACCTAGGTAGGGTAGACTGCAAGTTAAATAACTTTAAAACATAAATGTTATATAAGGATTGTCCCCTATTTAGATTCAATAAAAATATCTAAAAATCAAAATCCTTAAGAATCAAAATCTAGTTTTCAGAAAACACAAATTTCCTAATCTCTTGGGTCAAATATGGATATGCTAAAGGCTTCCAAAAATACCTCGTTATCTAGTTTTTACCCAAGGAACAACTATCGATATTTTTTGTGTCAAGAAAATGTCTAGGTCATATAGCCCTCCAAAGAGCTCCCTAGGCATAGTGAATTCGAGGGTCATTTTCTAATTTGCCAGTTTTTCATGTTTTGGGGTTCGGTTTATGCATCATCAGGAGGATTTACAACACATACTAGACACCCTAGACCTAAACTTCAACTTCCCGAAGAATCACGAGCGTCGACGAGTGTCCTTGCCGATTTCTCTGATTTTTCCGATTGCGGACGTCGTGCGCTAACCGACTTGGAACCTGAAAGATTTCTCAATGAAACATTAGTTCCATGTTTGTTATCATCAAAACTGAGATTAAGACCAAGGTAGAAAACCTTATGACACATGAGACTCATATGAAGCAATACAAAGAGGAAGATGCCCCCAAAAGCAAGAATATTTCTTTAAAAGCATCACACCGGGTTGAAGAACCCTCATCATCCGAGGAGGAGACGGATGATTTTGAAGAGATGGCAATGTTGGCAAGGAGATTCATGAGCTTCATGAGAGACGGCATGAGAAAGGGAAAAGGAGGCTACATATGCTTTAACTGCAGCAAAGCCGAGCACTTGAAGAAACATTGCCCACTCCTCAATATGGCTTCAACCTCGCACCCCTACAAGAAGGACAAGTATAAGAAGAAGAAGAAGGCAATGATGGCCTCTTGGGATGAGAGTGAATCCTCTTCAAGTGAAGAGGAGACCAAAAGTGAGAAGGCAAACCTTTGCCTTATGGCAAATGACAATGAGATAAAATTTACTTTTGGTAAAGTTTCATTTACTCAAGAAGAGTTAGAATTGGAATTTGATCAAATGCATGATGAATTCAATACTATTAGAAAGAAATTTAAAGAACTTAAATATGACAATAAATCTTTAGAAATTGAAAATGACAACTTGTTACTTTCATGCAATGCATTGAGAAAAGAAGTAGAAATCCTTAAGGAAGAAAAACACACCTTAGACGATGCCAAGAAAAAACCTAGAAAATGATAACAAAAAATTAGAAAATGAGAACAAGTTTCTAAGTGATCAAGTAGAACACTTGAATGATAGCATGCTTAACTTTAACAAGGAATTATGCATGCTAAATGAAAATATGATAATCTTACAAAATGTCATGCCTAAGGTTGTACATGCTAGAAAGTCATCAAACAATCATACTCATGCACACTTCCATGCTCACACATATAGCCCAAGAAAGTTTAATAGAAGTTGCTTTTCATGTGGTATTTTTGGCCATATGGCAAGAAATTGTGCACTAAGGAGGAAACCCCATGCTAGATTCACTTGGGTTCCTAAGATGACTAACACTCAAGGACCCAAGAAGATTTGGGTACCTAAAATTGTCTCTTCTCCTTTTGTAGATGGAGAAGCATTCTCAAGCAAGTAGAAGCACTTGGATCTTGTATAGCGGTTGCTCAAAGCACATGACGGGTGATATCAATCTCTTCGCAACCCTATCAAGCAAGGATGGTGGACATGTGACATTTGGGGATAATGCAAAAGATAAGATTGTTGGCATTGGTGATATAGGACGTATACTCCCATACCCATGCATTAAAGATATTTTACTAGTTGATGGGTTAAAGCATAACTTGATTAGCATATCTCAATTATGTGATAATGGGTATGTAGTCATTTTTGAAGCATCAAAATGCATCATTAGAAGTGCACCATCTAATGATATTGTATTTATTGGAAATAGTTTTAAATGTGTTGCCCAATCCTCATGTTAGATGCTTAGTTGCCATGCAAAATGATTCTTGGTTGTCGCATAGAAGGCTAGGACATGCTAGCATCAGCCTCATCCAAGAAATATCTAAAAAGAACTTAGTTAAAGGAATACCTAAGATAAAATTTGAAAAAGACAAACTTTGTGATGCATGTCAACATGGAAAATAAGTTAAGTCTTCATTTCATAGCATTAATTAAGTAAGTACATCTAGAACACTTGAACTTGTGCACATGGATCTTTTTGGTCCTTGTGATGTGGCTAGTCTAGGTTGAAAATTATATTGCTATGTTTTGGTTGATGATTTCTCGAGATTTACATGGGTTTTCTTCCTAGCTAAGAAAAATAAAACTTTTGAATTCTTTAAAAAATTTGCAGGAGAGTTATAAGTGAAAAAGGAATTTCGATTTAGAAAATTAGAAGTGACAATGGAGGAGAATTTAAAAATGAAATTTTTTCCAAATTGTATGATGAATTAGGTATTGAGCATACATTTTCTTCCCCAAGAACCCCTCGACAAAATGGGGTGGTTGAGAGGAAGAATAGAACCTTATAAGAAACGTCTAGGACCATGCTTTGTGGAAATAATTTGCCTAAGTATTTTTGGGCCGAAGCCATAAATACTTCTTGTTAAGTGCTTAATCGTGTTTTGTTAAGACCAAATATTAAGAAAACATCTTTTGAGCTTTAGAATGATAGAATCCCAAGTGTGGAATATTTTCGTATTTTTGGATGTAAATATTTTATTGTAAACACTAAGGAGCATCTAGGAAAATTCGATTCTAAATCCGATGAAGGTATTTTCCAAGGTTACTCTAATAGTTCTAAGGCCTATAGAGTTTATAATCATAGAACTATGATTGTTGAAGAATCTATGCATGTTACCTTTGATGAAACTAATGATTCTTCTAGAAATGTTAAGATTGTGAATGTAGGTGAGGAACTTGAGGAACTAACATTTCATGACGAGGAGGTTGAAGATGAAAACAATGAGGAAACTCACCATGAAGAACCTTCATCCTCAACTCTACCTCAAGATGAAAAAGAATAAGAGGAAGCTCTACCACCTCTCCCCAAAGGGTACCGATTGATAAGAGATCATCCAATGGATCAAGTCATTGGAGAACCATCAACGGGAGTGCTAACGCGCTCTAAACTTAAGAATATTTGTCAATATGTAGCATTCATATCTCAAGTAGAGCCAAAAAAACATTAAGGAAGCAATAGAAGATGAATTTTGGTTAATTGCTATGCAAGAGGAACTTAATCAATTTGTTAGGAATGAATTATGGGACTTAGTACCTAGACCTAGCGGACAAACCGTAATTGGGACTAAATGGGTATTTAGAAACAAGTTAGATGAAGGAGGTTTAGACATTAGAAACAAAGCTAGGTTAGTGGCCCAAGGGTATAATCAAGAAGAATGAATAGATTATAATGAAACTTATGCTCTCGTAGTTAGATTTGAGGCAATTCACATGCTTTTGGCTTATGCAAGTTTTAAAGGTTTTAAACTTTTTCAAATGGATGTTAAAAATTGCTTTTTTAAATGGTTTTATCGATAAAGAAGTTTATGTTGAACAACCCCCCCCCCCCGGATTTTAAAGTTTTCAGTTTTTAAATCATGTTTTTAAACTTAAAAAAGCTTTGTATGGTTTAAAACAAGCCCCTAGGGCTTGGTATAAAAGGCTTTCCACATTTTTCATAGATCAAGGCTTTAGCATTGGAAAAGCCTATGTTTTTCTTTTTATAAAAAATAATGAAAATGATATTTTACTCATGTAAATTTATGTTGATGATATAATATTTGGTGCTACTAATGAATTGCTTTGTGGGTGGTTTGCAAATTGCATGCAAGAGGAGTTTGAGATGAGCATGATGGGAGAACTCTCCTTCATTCTTGGTCTCCAAATCAAGCAAACCAACAAAGGGATCTTCATAAATCAAGCCAAGTACAGAAAAGAGCACATCAAAAGGTTTGGGATGAACGAAGCCAAGATAGCTTCTACACCAATGAGCACATCCTTAAGCTTGATAAAGAAGAAGATGGTGTAAAGGTAGATGAAAAATGATATCGAGGTATGATCGGTAGCCTTAGATACGTGACATAGCATTTTATTTGGGCATAATATGGGATTTGGATCACCAGGACATGAGACGTCAATCCCTTAGATATACAAGAGTCACATAGTGATGTGATTGGAAAGAAGTTTCCTACCTAAATAACTTGGCTCTAAGTGATAAGCCAAAGCTTACTTAGAGTTTGAGTGAAATATGAATCTTGGCCCACTAATAAAATACCAAGTGTTGATATTTTCATATTAATTGTTTGAGGGTTAATTTAAGTAATGGGAGTTATTTGCTCATACATTGCATATTTGTTATGTGTAGATAATGGCATCAAACAACACACCTAACTTAAACTTGCGATCTGTCCTTGAGAATGAAAAATTGAAAGGGACAAACTTCTTTGACTGATTCAGAAACTTGAGAATTGTTCTCAAGCAAGAATGGAAGTTATATGTCCTGGAGGAACCTATCCCTGATGAACCCGCAAGCAATGCCCCAAAGGCAAAGAGGGGTGCTTATAGTAAGCATGTGAATGAATCTGTCGATGTCACTTGCCTTATACTTCACACCATGTAATCTGAGCTTCAGAAGCAACTAGAGGAAATGAAGGCTTATGACATGATTGTGCATCTCAAGAAAATGTTCCAAGAGCAAGCACGTCAAGAAAGGTTTGCTACTACAAAGTTATTGAACTCTTGTAAGATGACTCCTGGCACTTCTGTAAGTGCTCATTTGCTAAAGATGAAAGGTTATATAGACCATCTTGAGAAGCTTGGTGCTCCAATTAGCCAAGAGTTGGCTACTGACCTGATTCTTGGTACATTACTTGATACTTTTGATTAGTTTGTGATGAACTATAACATGCACCACATGGAGAGATCAATTTCAGAATTGCATGGGATGCTAAAGAATGCTGAACAAAATATTAAGATGGTTCCTTATATTCTAATGGTTCAAAAGGGAAAAGATAATAAGAAGAGAGGTAAGGGTAAAGGCAAGGGCAAGGCCTAGAATAACTCACATCATGGGATGAAAAGTTCAGACCAAGATGGAGGTTCTAAGACTAAACCCAATCCTCAAAAGAAGGCTAAAATGTCCAAGGAGGGAGTCTGCTTTTTCTACAATGAACCAGGTCATTGGAAGAGAAATTGTAAATTCTATTTGGAACATCTGAAAAAGAAGAAGAGTAGTGAGACTACTGCTTCAGGTATCTTTGTTATTGAAGTCAATCTATCTACTTTTGCTTCCTGGGTATTAGATACCGGATGTGGACCTCACATTTGTGTAAATGTGCAGGGTCTAAGAAGGAGTAGATCATTGGCTAAAGGCGAGGTGGACCTGCGAGTTGGCAATGGAGCAAGAGTTGTTGCGCTAGCTATAGGGACTTATGATTTACCTTTGCTTAGTGGACTTGTTTTGTCACTTAATAATTGTTATTTTGTGTCTACTATAAGCATAAACATTATTTCAGTTTCATGTTTAGATTTAGATGGATTTCACTTTATTATTAAGAATAATATTTGCTCCATCTATAACGGAGACATGCATTATGGTAATGTTCATTTGTCTAATGGTCTCTATATTCTAAACTTGGTACAAACTAATAAGTCCATCTATAACATTAATTCAAAATGGTTTTAAGTCCAAAAACCTGAACCCAACCTATCTCTTACATTGTCGATTAGGCCATATAAATGAGAAGCGTGTCTCTAAACTCCACCAGGATGGACTTTTAGATTCATTTGATTTTGAATCATTTGAAATATGTGAATCATATTTTACTTGGCAAGATGACCAAGACACCTTTCACAGGGCATGGTGAGAGGGCTACTGACTTATTGGGTCTTTTACATAGTAATGTATGTGGACCATTAAGTGTACTAGCTAGAGGAGGCTACCGGTACTTTATTACATTTACAGATGACTTTGGTAGATATGGGTATATCTGCTTAATGAAGCATAAATCTGAAACATTTGAAAACTTCAAAATATTCAAGAATAATGAAGTATAAAACCAACTTGGCAAGAATATTAAAGCACTACGATCAGATCAAGGTGGAGAATTTTTAAGCCAGGAGCTTATTGACTATCTTAAGGATTATGGGATTGTCTCACAGCTTACTCCACCTAGAACACTACTGTGGAACGGTGTTTCTGAATGGAGAAATCGAACCTTATTGGATATGGTTCGATCCATGATGAGTCATATAGATCTTCCAACTTCCTTTTGGGGATTTGCCCTTGGAAATGTTGCGTTCCTATTAAACCGAGTTCCATCTAAAGCGGTTCAAAAGACTCCATATGAGATATGGATTGGGAAGCATTCCAACATGTCTTTCATCATAATTTGGGGTTGTGAGGCTTACGTAAGACGTCAATCCTCCGACAAATTAACGCCCAAATCTGATAAATGTGTATTTGTGGGGTATCCAAAGGAAACTAATGGATACTACTTCTACATTCCAACCGAGAACAAAGTGTTTGTTGCTCGGAATGGTGTCTTCTTGGAAAGGGAATTTGTTTCCAAAAGAAGTAGTGGGAGTAAAGTACATCTCGAAGAGGTTCGAGAACCACAAAAATCGATATTGAACTAGAAATGGATACTCAAACTGACTCACAAGTTGTTGTTGAGTTTGTGCCTCTGTCACAAGGACCACGAAGGTCTGGTAGGATACATCTAGAACCCGAGAGATATGGATTTCTCATTATCGATGATCGAATTGTGGTGCTCGTTGATCATAATGAGCCCACATATATCATACCATGAGGCCATAGAGAGTTCGGACTCCGTGGAATGGCTGGAAGCCATGAAATTTGAGATGCAATCCATGTATGACATATTGCTCATTGGAAATGACATCCCTACCTTGCAATGTGTAAAAACGTAGCTAGGGAAATGTTTTTCAATAAAGGACTTGGGTGAGGCTGCCTATATTTTAGTCATTCGGATCTATAGGGATAGGTCTAGAAAACTTATAGGCCTAAGTTAGAGTGCATACATTGACAAGATACTGAAGAGGTTCAATATGCATGATTCCAAGAGGGGATTCCTGCCAATGTCTCATGACATTAAGCTTAGCAAGTCTCAGAGTCCTGCTATGTAGGATGAATGAGAGTGCATGAGCAAGTTCCTGTATGCATTTACTATTGGATCTGTCATGTATGTCATCTTATGTACTCGACCAGATGTCTCCTACGCATTAAGCATGGCTAGTAGTTACGAGTCGGATCTTGATGAGTGTCACTGGACCGTCGTCAAGAGCATTCTTAAGTACTTAAGAAGGAGTAAGGATGTCTTCTTGGTTTCTGGAGGATTGGAAGGCGGGCTGGTTGTAAGTGGTTTAGGCCGATGCTAGCTTCCAGTCCGATATATATGATTTCAAATAGCAATCAGGTTTTGTGTTTTGTTTGGATGGAGGTGCTATCAATTGGAAAAGTTTAAAGCATGATACTGTAGCCGATTCTACTACAGAGGCCGAATACATAGCTGCATCGGATGTTGCTAAGGAGGCTGTTTGGATGAGAACGTTCATCTCTGGACTGGGTGTTGTTCCTAGCATCTCAAACCCAGATCACATTAGCGATCCAAACACATTCTGGGACGTTTCCATCTTATTCGAGAAATCATTGAGAGGGGAGATGTGAAGATATGCAAAGTTCATACTGATGACAATGTTGCTCATCCATTGACTAATCCTCTCTTGCAGTCAAAGCATGATAGTCATTCTAGATAATTGGGTATAAAATATATTAATGATTGGGCCTAGAGCAAGTGGGAGATTGTTAGTAGTGTGCCCAAGGCCAATGGAACAATATTATTGGACTGGATTAGAACTATTGGGCCCAGTCGGATTAGACCTAGCAGCACCCCTTCATTCATCCCGAACCAAACCGTGCGGTCCCGTCAAGGGGGCTCCGCTCAAGCTACACCCTTGAGCAAGACTCAAACCGGACTAGACGGCTCTATACGGGGAACCCACCCGGCCATACATGGACTCCCACGTCCTTCCTAATCACGAAGGATATACCATCATAAACTCGTCATCTCCTGGATTGGCCTCAACCCATTCTGGGCAATAATCCCAGCGAGATTACCGGGCAGCATGATCGCCTCCACCTGCAATATATACAGACACGACGCAGCTCAGGTAACCTGTAACACTAAGTTCCAATTCCATAAAACTCCACCTTGGAGTCCCCCTAACTTGGGCATCAGAGTGTCTTTTGCAGGTCCCCCCCACCAACGTTGAACCAGACAAGAAGAAACACTGAACCGGACCGGAAGGCCCAGACTCTCAGGCAGGAACATCTGGTGCCCATCGTAGGACCGAGTAAAGCTTACCTCCCCTGCAATGGTTGAAACCCAAAGACAAGCGACCGCCGCCGCACGCCAACAGCAATGACCCGATAGCGATGATTGATCGTAGCCTGGTGAAGTTGAAACAACAAGGAGCAACGCTTCGGTACAAGCCCTCCTTCCCACTGAAGAGCCCCAACAATGGGTAAACGAATTAGAAGCACAAAACCAGCAATCGGTGGCACAAGTCGAGAACCAGCGCGACCTCAGGGGCAACCCCCAGCTGAACGCGAATGTTGCCGCTCAGAGCATGGAGAGACCAACCACTCAAAAGAAGAAGACCAATCTCTGTCCTTCGAGGTCTCTAGTACCCCTCGACCGGAAAAAGATGAAGCACCAAAGGCTCAAGGGATTGGGGTCGCTTCCCACAACGTCGCAGGGCCCTTCGTCAAGCACATCATGACAACTCATCTCCCTCCGAGAAATGAGTTACCCACCACCTTGAGACCCTATGATGGTACGAGTGACTCCACGCTACACCTAATAACGTTTCGCACCACGATGCTCTATCACGAAGCAACCGACTCCACGCTTTGTAGAGCCTTTCCTATCTTCCTAGGGAAAATTGCCCAATTATGGTTCGCCTCCCTCCCGCCAAGATCAATTCACTCTTTCGATGACCTTTTCCGTGTCTTCCTCCGTCGATTCACCACATCACGGGTATATCACAAGACAAGAGCAGCCCTACACTATATCATGCAAGGGCAACATGAACCCACATGAGCCCCTAAGAGAATACCTGAATAGGTTTCAGGCTATAGCATCCGACATCCCCAATCTCGATCCAGCTAGTGATTGAGCTTTACTGCATCCAACACGGGCTAAAACTCGGACCTTTCGCCGACCAGATCGCCTTATGCGAGCCTAAAGACTAAATTCTAGGAAAATGTAGCAAGTTTTATAAAAATGGAAGATCAAAGAAGAAGCAAAGAAGATCGACTGGAAACATCTCAAAGCCGCGATCGAGGATGAAAAGTACAAAAGATAAGATAGAAGAACTAAAGACCCCAGACAACACGAACGAGGAATTAGCAGGGGACCGAGGTCACCACCTCGCCCAAGCGCCCGTTCCGAGAGGCACACCCCCCTCAACACCAAGAAAGAAACTATCCTCTAGGATATCTATCACTTGAAACTTATCAAATACCCCGCCAATGCAGGAAAACAAAAGTTGCCACCCAACACCGACATGAGCAAGAAGTGTGCATACTATGACACTTACGAACACACTGCCGAGCAGTATGTAATGCTCGGATATCAGCTTGAAGACTTAGTCCGCATAGGATACCTTGATAAATATCTCATCACAGGAGGGAGAGAGGTCGGAGCAGGAGTTGCGACCCTCGACGGCGAAGTCAGACACCCCCAATATCCCAAAAAGAGCGCAGCCAAGCTAATGAACCCCGAGGGGTAATCGACTACATTGCCAACGGATTTGCGGGTGGCATAGAGTCAAGCTCGACTAGGAAAAGGCCTCTTCAGGCAATCATGGCAATCGACAATGTCGTTCGCCTGCGCTGACCTATCCCCAAAACCTTGGTAATATCGTTCTATAAATATGACTTTCAAGGCACTGATCAGAACCTACACAACCCAGTCATTATTTCTGTGATTTCAGGAAATTTTATCGTTAAAAAGGTTCTTGTCGACCAAGGGAGCTCGGCCGACATTCTTTTCTACTCTACCTTTCAGAAGATGCAATTGACAGAAGCCTAGCTCACACCGTGCAAAGGAGACTTGGTGGGCTTCTCAGGAGAGAGGGTTGATGTTCGTGGAGCCATATGGCTCAGGACGACATTCATCTCGTAGCCAAAAGTAAAGACAATCGATGTACAGTATCATATCATCAACATTCTCAGCCCATATCATATGATCTTGGGACGACCATCCTTAAACACTATGGGGGCTGTCGTATCTACTCCGCACCTAGTAGTAAGATTTCCTGTCTCGGAGATAGAGGAAGGAGTGTTGCATGCCGATCAGAAGGAAGCTTGATAGTGTTACAACGAATGCCTCAAACCAAAAGCGGCCGAACCAAGGAATCCGCTTATCAGCCCACAAGCACTTCCCAAAGACAAGAACAAACAGCTGGCCGAAAATCCCGAACCAAGCTCGGGACGAGACATGCGGAAGCAACCCCAGCTCAACCCATGAAAAGAACTCCAGACGAGATCAAACCATCAATAGAGATTAAAAAAAAGCACTTTCCCTCTATGCACGATTTCTTTATTACTCAAATAAAGTTATATTTCTCGCATTTCTCTCTATGAATGATCTGGGAACTATTAAAGCAATCATGTTGCTTTAACAATTACTCTACTTGAAACTTGCTCGAGTCTCCACATACGAACTTGACCCAGACCTCTAAAGCACGAATTACCTCCTTCGGGCCTGTGGTATTCAGCTCTAGAAGCACAAAACACCTCACGCAGCTTCCAAGACTCGGTCTTCACCAGTATGGCTCGCCGGCCTCTGTGCCTAATTCGGGCTCACACGCCCTCAATGACTCCAAGCGCTCTCCTCGCGAGCTCGATTTTCACTGAGTCTAGTCTCGGCTTCCATGCCACTACTTTGGCCTCAGTGCCACTACATAACTCCTCGCGCGTGGTTCCGCCTTACGCTCCCCGATGAGCTCGACCTAAACCTCGAGTGCAGTCCTCGGCTACCACGTCGCTATCTCTAGCCTTAGCGTCACTACATAACTCCTCGCGCACGGTTCTGCCTTACGCTCCCTAACGAGCTCAGCCTAAACCCCCAAGTACAGTCCTCAGCTACCACGCCACTATCTTTGGCCTCAGCGCCACTACATAAATCCTCGCACGTAGTTCCACCTTACACTCCCCGGCGAGCTCGGCCTGAACCCCCAAGTGTAGTCCTCGGCTACCATGCCTCTATCTCTAGCCTCAACGCCACTACATAACTCCTCACGCATGGTTCCGCCTTACGCTCCCCAGCGAGCTCGGCCTGAACCCCGAAGTGCAGTCCTCGACTACCACGCCGCTATCTCTAGCCTCAGCGCCACTACATAACTCCTCACGTGCGGTTCCGCCTTATGCTCTCGACGAGCTCGGCCTAAACCCCCGAGTATAATCCTCGGCCATCACGCCGCTACTCCCGACCTCAGAACCCTTATTTGAATCTTCACGCGCGGTCCCAATGTACTCCCTTTGGCAAACTCGGCCTAACACTTCCAAGTGAACTACCATGCCATTACTCATGCGTGATCAACAAAGCTCGGTTCAAACTAGATCCCTAAGGATCCAACCATGAACCAGATTTTAGAAGGTTCAACCTTGAACCAGATCTTGGAAGGTCCAACCTTGAAACAAATCTCAAAAGGTTCAACCATTGAACCAAATTTTTAGATGGTTCAACCTCGAACCAAACTTCAAACAGTTCAAACCTTGAACCAAATCTCTGAAGATTCAACCATGAACCAGATTTTAGAACATTCAGCTTTGAATAAAATTTCAGACGGTTCAACCAGGTGGCTCAACCCTGAACCAGATGGTTTAACTTTGAGCCAGATCCCAGAAGATCAGGCTGGGACATCCCCTCCATAAAAAATCAAGCAAAAGAAATTTATATATACAAAACAAAACAGGCTCACAAAGGAGCAATAATTGTCACAGAATCAACAAAATGGACCCACGTAGGGGCAATTGTCAATCAAAAAGGGGAGGAGGGCAAACAGCCAACCCCCCGAGGAAGTTAATTACTAGAGTCGGTAGAAGAAAAATCTAAAAGAACTACTGAGAAGAAATTGCACCCGCCTTGGTGCGCTTAGCAGGAGCATTCCTCTCTGGAACAGGGAATCCTCGCAGAGAGAATGAGCATTGGCCTAGAGTTGCAGGCGAAGGGACCCCTCTGAGTGACTAAGAAAAGTCCTCCTCATCCTCAGGGTTCACCAAGACACCATCTTTGACCTCTTTCAGAAGGTCCATCCCCGAAAGATCAGCATTGGGAGCCAAGAGCTTAGCCTACTCTAAGACCCTCTCAAAACCCTCCATATACATGACAATATCATTATCCTAGAGGCTTTTCACCTCTTCCTCAAGGGATTCACTAGCCAAGTTGCAGCTCACAGCCTTAGCCCTAGCCTCCTCAGTCTCAGCCTTCAAACGAGACTTTTCCATCACCACCACATAGAGGTCCAAGTAGATCATCTCCAGCTCTACCCTAGCTTTGCCTTCCAACTCTACTATCCGGGTGGTGGACTCAGAAGCAGCTACGCTCAAACAAGCGACCTCTTCGGCCTTCGCCTCCAAAGCTCTCTCCATCCCCAAGGAGAGAGCCCTAGTTGAGTCGAACCCATCGTTCATATGCCCTAGCGAGAAAACAACCACCCTTGAGTGTATCTCAGCCGGTAGTAGAGACACAAAAGGGATATGTGTCATATGAGGTGCAACGTGACTATTAGCACAAAAGGCCTTGTGTGTGCAAAACAAACCCGTTGTGACAATAGACACACTTGTCCATCATAACGATGGAAGGCGTGACCGATATTCTTAATATCTTAGCCATTTGGACTCAATATTATTGGAGGGTTTCTTCATGCAATTATAATTATCTAAGCTATCAACAATTGAAGCCAAAGCAATAAATAAAAGCATAAAGTAAATAATGATGATTATGGATGTTCTAAGGGTTCCATCCGAGCCACCGGGCGAACCAAGGCCATCATCCTAGGGTTTTTAAGGAGATCTGTCTCTGCAAGGGGCTGCCCAAAACTATCTTGCAAGTTGCCGGTTCCATCAGTGCCTTCCCGGGGTTCTAGTCGTCATCAACATGGTGCCAAACACCTCCTCTCCGCGCGCACACTAAAATGGGGCAGCAAAGCGTGCTCGTCGTGAATCTGCCCCTAAACTTCTAATTTTACAAAACTAAAAGAAGAAGACCCCAAACAACCCTTGGAGAAAGGTTTAAGGAGAGGGAGAAGTGAATTACAATCAGAATTCTCAAGAGGAAGGTAGGGGTACGCAGGCCCTATTTAAAAATTACAAAGCTTAAATTTTATAAATTTACAAGCAATCATCACAACCACGTTTTACACACAGTCACATGCACATAGGGCTCATCCATAATCATCCTTCCATGCATCACATCATATATGGAAAAGAAAGGAAAAAAATAAAATTCAAAATCGCGCAAATCCGATCACGTTTCCACCCAAAACGGTCTAAACAACACATGCTAAAAATTTTCAGTTCTCGGGACTGTTCAACCACGAACCCATGGGATTTTTTAGATTAAATTCTGTCCAAAATCAATATGCAAAACCATGGAGCCAAGAAAACAACTCAAAAACCCCAAAAACCAAAACCGAGCAGCATGACATTTAGGGAGCAAACGTGAAATAAAAATTCCAAAATTTTGCTAAAGGTGGCTCTGACACCACTATTGGGATGGGAATCGGAAACACAACAGAAATCACAATTTAAAAATTTGAAATATCCCAAAATAGCGATCTACTTTAGCAATAATTAAGGAATTCAATCTACGAGTAGAAGGGAGAAGGCATACCTTATACCGCAATTGGATAGGGTGCTCCTATTCCCGTATCAAGATGCACGCACGCACGTCCTCCAATGATAGTCCACACCAGGTGCCTCGCAACAAAGGGGCAGCGAACAATCGGACTCGTCGTAGCTCAATGGAGACGCTTTCTCAAACCCCAAATTCACAAGAGCTAGGCTGGCCCTTCCACCAAGAACCGGGCTCCAATACAATTGAAAGAGGAGATGAGAAAACAACGGAACGATGAGGTAGATCAAAGAATACCTCGCTGTCCTTCTTCGGAATCCTCCAAGTGGATGAAGTAGGCGGCACACCCAAGTAGAAGACACCTCCAATTTGGCTTTGTAAAAGACCGGGAATGAGGAAGTAGATGGTCGGCCACCAATGGAGAGGAGGAGGAAGAACTAATTCACCAACCCCTCCCATTGGGTGTTCGGCCATAATTTATAGAGAGGGGGGGGGCTACAGAGGTAGACCCGACCCCCTAATAACTCCCTCCCCGTAATTCAAAATTTCAGAGTTTGCCTTCAAAAATAATTTATATTTTAATGGTTTCAAATTAAATATAATAAAATATAAACTTTAATTTATCTCCATAAATTAAGAGCCTATAAACAAGAATGATAATTATTTAAATAAACTAATTCCCTAAACAATAGGAAAGAGGTTTATCTAAATAATTCAATTTCTTATTAATAGAATTATGATTTATCTGTTGGGTGAAATGACCACACTAGAGGGGGGGTGAATAGTGCGTTAACTAATCTTATCACCTAATTCTAGTTTTAATCGTTTACTTGATTACTTAGGCAATTCACAAATTTGAATAGCAAGTGGAAGCAATAAATAAGATAATTAAGCAAACACAAGAGAGACAACGCTAACACAATGATTTATAGTGGTTCGGCCCTAATGCCTACTCCACTACCTAAGCACCCCGCTTAGGATTTCCAAACTTAGCTTTACTAGATTATCTTGTTTCCCTAACACATAGGACTTTGACCCGAAGAGTCTCACTCTCAACCTAAGGCACTTCCACACTCGGAAGTCTCCACCTTCATACCGATAGCACTCTTCCACCTCAACCCTAAGGGACAACTCAACTAATCCTAGTAAACTATGTTTACACAAGTGGCTTTACACCTTCTACACCAAGGTAACCACTTACACACAAGACCTAACACTAGGTCTTCTTACAAGCTCAAATACAAAGAAATAAACAACAAAATACAATAATAAATGGAGCAATAAATCAAACAATAAATTACTTAGCTCCGCAACAAGATTCCTAGCTTCCTCTTGATGCCTTTGATGATGAAGCAATGAAGTAAAGGCTTAATCAAGGAGATGAAAGGTTCAAGCTAGGGTTTTCACAAGATTAATTCAATGAAGGCTTAGAATTGATCAAAGGATGGCTCAAGGAGGTTAGGATTGATCAAAATGTTTCAAATGAAGGCTTAGGCATGGGTATATATAGAGCTAAGAGGAATGCTCGGGTGCAGCAGCGCTCAACGGCACAAAATCTAGCCGTTTTCCACCATTCGGCCGATTGCCGATCAATCGTCGGTCAACCGACCGATCGATCGCTGGCTTTCTGTGTTTCTGCCGCTCTATTAGATCGACTGGATGGTCGACCGACTTAATTGCGATCAAGCTCCTCTATTGTCCGATCGATCAATTGGTCGACCAAAGTAGCCACTGCCAATTTTTGGCACACTTCGGTCGACCGACCGATCGACCGAATTGGCTACTGCCAATTTTTAACACCATTCGGTCGATCGAACCTGGACTGGGCAGTTTGGTTAGGCTTTATTTATTCATTTTCTGGTTCCGTTTTCGCTAAGTCTACTTATGTTAATAACTTTAAAACATAAATGTTATATAAGGATTAACCCCCATTTGGATTCAATAAAAATATCTAAAAAATCAAAATCCTTAAAAATCAAAATCTAGTTTTTGGGGTCTAGTACAAATTTTCGGAAAATGGAAATTTTCTAATTTCTTGGGTCAAATATGAGTAGGCTAAAGGCTTCCAAAAAATCCTTTAAAATACCTTGTTATCTAGTTTTAACCCAAGGAATAATTATCGCCATTTTTTGTGTCAAGAAAATGTCTAGGTCATATAACCCTCCAAGGAGCTCCCTAGGCTTAATGAATTTTAGGACGGTTTCCGGGTTTTCATGTTTTGGGGATCAGGTTAGATTTTTCGGTTCTTTGCATCATAAAGAGGATTACATTATATTCTAGACATCCTAAACCTAAACTCTAACTTCTCGAAGAATTCCGAGCGTCAACGAGCGTCCTTGCCGATTTCTCTTATTTCTTTGATTTTTTCGATCGGGGATGTCGAGCGCTAACCGAATTGGAACCTAAAAGATTTCTCAATGAAACATTAGTTCCATGTTTGTTATCATCAAAACCGAGATTAAGACCAATGTAGAAAACCTAGGCCAACATTATCCTCATAAATCATATATCTATTAATTTAATGATTTATCTCCATAAATCAAATTCTTATTAATTAGGATTTGTCCAAATAAATTAATTATCAATTAATCGGATAGGCTCATGGTTAGAAATTAATTTTTCCACCATGTATATTTGATTCAAAATCAAATTATATTTAACTCAAAATCAAATTATATTTAATTCAAAATTAAATATATTCTCGGTCATGTAGTTAATTAAATATTTAATTCATAATTAAATTTAATCAACTACATGAAAGATTATCATGTGTCAATTCCTACAATTTAGGGATGCCCTACAAATTAGGGTTACCGAGAAACTCCTTCCTCGCACATTCATTCCTATAGGAAATAACTTTCCTATCATGTCCGTAAACGAGATCCGTGATCGAGTTGCAGCATGTCCATGCTAGTAGACATATAGGGCCGCATTCAGACTTTATCTCATAAGGTCCGTTACGAGGCAAGCATGTTGTGTGTGACCATTGGGCCCCATACTAAGCCAGTAGTGAATTGTGCATAACGAAGAGTAGGATCTGATAGAATGACTTCTATTCGAATCTTACGAGCCACCACTAAATCCCTTTAGTGTGGTCATGGGAGACTCCACTCACAAGTTTAAGATTGACGTCTAGCAATGTGTCATGACTACCCGAATAGTGTGAGGTTCAATCTATAGGGATTGAACGCCCTTCGGTGATTAGTTACCGTGCAACTAAGTCCCTCGGTTATAATATCCCAAATACGGCTATAGTATGGAAAAAGTGTAAAACCCTAATTCCGATTCATATGTATTCTGCCTACGAAGTCGTCATCTTAATAATAACATGTTAGAAAACCTTTTTTCGACATTCATATATACTATGGCCAAAGATTCCTAAGCCAACACTTGCAAGACACATAGGACATTATCTCCTCTTACTAGGAGTAACTGATTCCATATTGGATGCTCAAATACTCTATGGGTGCTTTCCCATGCCCAGAGGTATCTGGCACATGACACTGAAGGTCACATAAGGATAAGTCCAAAGCAATGGGTCGACACTCACATGGTAACCATGACAACCTCAGGTCCAAGGACTGCTTGCACCTACTATCACCCGAGGAACATCCTATCGACACTCATGTAAGAATTCCATTCTATGTTCCTCTATAGGTTCGTTCAGTGAACTCATTACCTAATGAGCACATGCACTTGTACATTAAATGACGGCTCATAGCTAACTGCGAGATTAGCTACCCCTTATCGTATAAGGCATGTACCAAGTACACCAATCTATCTGGAATCACCAATCTCCTAATTGGTGATCCTACGATTGGGAACATTTAGAACAGGGGTATTTGGATTCCAAGTCTCACTGGCATGATCTCATCATGGCCTTGGAATCAATTGCCCGGGTCCATGTGGTTCATCACAATCTAATATATACAAAATATAGATGCAGCATATGATGAAAAGTTGTCTCATTATTCATTAACCAAAAATAGTTCCCTACACATCAACATGTGATTGGCTTAATGACACTATTTCTTTCACATGGGCCACATCTGTGTCGTGCTCGGCACACACTGGCGCAACCCACCTAGCTAGGATCGAGCCAGGCCTAGACTAGCGGGCTGGCCCGAGTCTGGCCCGGGCCCGAAGGGGCGGCCCCCGTGCTAGGCTGGGCTACCCTTCTGGAAATTCGAGTCGTGCCAGGCACAACCCAAGAGTCTACGAGCCTGCCCAGGCTTGGACCGGCTCGGGCACAGCCCATTGCCACCTCTATCTCACACAAGACGATTCTGTCACAAATTTGTCACAAATTTTTTGACCAATTTGGTCTAGAATTTTTAATAAATAGCATTAGTGACGGAATGGTGACTGATTTCATTTCTGTCACTAATATTCTGACACTAATTTGTCACTAAATTTTTTTCTCCATATCCGTCACAGATCCGTCATTGAGCCACCACATAACAGTGATAGATTAGTGATGGAAATAAAAAATTGACAGAAAATTATACTAAATATTATTAAAGCAAAATTTATCATTGTTTTGTTTTGTCCCACATGGGTTTAAATTATTTTTTATTTATTCATAATCATCATAAATATAACTTTTTTAGTCCCATATGGATTGAATATGTCTGTCCTAATTTTCTTAATTTTATAAATTGACACATCATGAGACCCAATAATATAATTGACGAATTTTCGATGCATAGGAAATCATAATTAATATCACAATTAGTGACGAAAAATTTATTATTGATCATCGATATCAATGACGGATTTTGTGACGGAAACTTTTTCGTCGCAGATTTTTGTGATAGATGCATCCATCATAAAAGAGAAAATGGAGCATTAGCGAGGAGGTTTTCAACGATGGATTTTGTGATGAAAGTTTCTGTCACTAATACCCTTTAGTGACAAATTTTCAAGCATCAGTAACAGAATTTCCGCTAGTAATGCCCATTTTTCTTGTGGTGACTATGGTCATGTATACTTACTATGCAATTAGGTATACTCATTATATCAGCATGTATATGTTGGTCTAAGATTTTCAACCTTGGTCTTAATCTTGGTTTTGATGATAATAAACATAAAACTAATATTTTCATGGAGAAATATTTTTAGTTTCCATATCATTTTGAGCGTGACATCCCCGATCGAAAAAATCGAAGAAATCAGAGAAATCGACAAGGACGCTTGTTGACGATTAGGATTCTTCGGGAAGATAGAGTTTATGTTTAGGGTATCTAGCTAGAATGAATGTCTAGTCCTCTTTTATGATGCAAAGAACCCAAAAACCAAACCCAAAATTCGATACCCGAACCGGAGAACCAATCTTGCTAAAACTATACTATGTGCATGTTTCAGTCGAAGGTTCAGTCGACCCTTCTATTAGGGACCCTCGGGTTTGTCAAGTCTTGTACGTGTCATGGCGGTCACTAACGTGCAATGTAAATATCGCATCATACGAATCCATTTAAAATGTTCACGCACCGCCCACTGCTCTTGCCCGTGACTAGGAAACGACCCTCGTTTGCTAGCCACGGCATGGCCGATGGGGTGTGCGGATTATGTAATTATGCATTGTAAAAGTGCTCGCACATCGCCCACCGCTCTCGCGCATGACTAGGTAATGCCCCTCGTTTCCTAGCCGTGGCATGGCCGGTGGGGGTGTGCGGCCATAGGAAATTTTGTCATGCTCCTCGTGCTTTTGGTATCCTTGGGGGTGGCACTTGGGGGTTAGGCTCCACAAGTATAATACCCGGGTATAGCCTGGGCACACTCTAGTCATTTGCTCCTGTATTCGTTCAAGCTTTTGTAAGCATTTTCCATACAATCGATCATTTGGCCCAAACGTTTTTGCCTCTAAGTGCACAGAGACTTGAAGACGAACGAATTGGGAGCTCGCGACTTTTCGACATTGGCAAAGGGTCTTTGCCTAAGGCTCATCCCTTGCACGGGAGCAAGTGAGCCGCACGGACGTTTTCCACCCAAAACAATTAGTCCGTGACAGTTGGTATCAGAGCGAGGCAAGCTCGCAAAACTTTCGTGCAAGCAACCGACGCAATCCATCAACAAGCTCATGCCTTCGTCGTTTAAGACAAATGACATTGGGGCATTCGACAATCTCGCAGGAGAGATTTTCTTGAACAAGCATGGCTCACAAATGAGTCGGTGAAACGAGTGGCGTTGCCCAAGCGGTGACTACCATTCCGGAAGAAACGTTGGGAGATGACCCAACGCAAACTCAACAAGCTATGACGGGAAGTCGCACCGTCCAACGGCTTTGAGACTTGGTAACAATGGTGGCTACTCACGACGTAGCCATAAACATCATTGAGAACGGCATGGGCCCACAGGTCGGCAAGCTAGCCGACACACAAGAAGTTCTGGAGGCAAGGCTAGATGGACTCCAGGATGACACTCAAGAAGCAATCAAGCAACTTCAAGAGGAGATTGCAGAACTAAGGGCTACAATTTCATTCCTAACCCGAGAGATCCACTCGAGTGGTGGCAACTCCCGACAACGTGAGACACCACAACACCACCTCAAAGCACCTGAACCGAAGCCTTACAATGGGGCTCGAGATGAAAAAGCGACGGAGAGCTTCCTCTTCGACTTAGAGCATGACTTCAAGGTCACGAGGACGATCGACGATGATATGAAAGTGTCCGTTGCAACCATGTATCTGTCTGAAGATGCAAAACTCTGGTGGTGGACCAAATATGACAAAATCCAGAAGGGTCAAGCAAAGATCGACACTTGGGACAATCTCAAGCGAGAACTAAAAGCTCAATTTTTCCCCGAGAATATGGAATTCATCGCCTGATGGAAGTTACGATAACTCTGTCACAATAATTCTATTCGAGAGTACGTGAAGGAGTTCTCAACCATTATGTTGGATATTCCGATCACCTGATGGAAGTTACGATAACTCCATCACAAAAATTGGCAGAAGGTGCTTCAGTCGACCGATCAACTATTCACCTTCCTTGAAGACCTAAAATTATGGGCGCAACAAGAACTCGCAAGGAGGAATGTCAACTCCTTGTCAGAAGCGAAGATCGCCGTAGAGCGACTCACTGACTATAATTCTGAAGAAAACACGACAAAGGCGGCGCCCTACAGGCCAAGATTCCAGAAGCCCGACAACTATAAGGGCAAAGGCATCACAGGTGATATGAGATGTAGGGATCACCCGCAAAGAGAACACCCTCCAAAGGGGCCTCCTCAAAGGGATTACCCTTCGAGGGGGGGAACCAACAGAGAACTGGGCCTATTTGCTTCTTGTGCAGAGGACCCCACGTGGTCCGGGAATATCCTCAGCAGCAAGCATTAAACACCATTATAGCAGAATCTGTGGCGGAGAACATAGCCAACATCATCGCCAAGAAGGAGAAGGCCAAGTCTCCTTCAATCCCCGACACGGAGAACTATTCCAACGAAGACAAAGACACTAGAAGGCCCAACATAGGGGCAATGCGGTCAATGCTCTCAAGACTCAAGTGGGGGAGCAAGGTCCAAAGAAGGGACCCCCAAGGCGGCACAAGAGCTGATGTTCATTGACATTGAGCTCAATGGCAAGAACACCCGAGCGATGGTCGACTCAGGAGCAACTCATAACTTCATCGCCAAAGGAGAAGCAAAGCGACTAGGGCTCAAGCTAGAAAAGAGCTCGAGTCATGTCAAGGCGGTGAACTCCGAGGCACAGGAAATCAACGGCGTCGCATGGGACGGCCCACTGAAGATAGGAGGATGGAAGGGCCAAACCAACTTGATGGCAATACACCTTGATGACTACCAGGTCATCTTGGGGATGGAGTTTCTCAAGTCGACGAAGGTGGTGCTAATGCCCTTCCTCGACACTTTATGCTTGATGGGGGAGAACAACCCCATCATTGTTCCAATGGTGCGTTCGACACCATGAAGCTGAGACAAACTTCTTTCCGCCTACAAATGAAGAAGGGAGATCGATGAGGCGAACTCATAATGGCGGCTGCAGTAAAATCGGAGGGACCACTCGATGGGGCGAAAAGAGAACCCGCAGCTATCTCGAGAATACTCAATGAGTTCGAAGACATGATGCCACCTGAACTGCCAAAGACTTTACCACCAAAGAGAGGGGTGGATCATCGAATCGAGCTAGAACTGGGAGGCTAAGCCCCCATACCGACCACCTAAACGAATGACACCACCAGAATTGGTGAAACTGCGGAAACAACTAAATGAGCTACTCAATGGAGGATTGATCCGTAGCTCTAAAGCTCCATTTGAAGCCCCTGTGATGTTCCAAAAGAAGAAGGATGGAAGTCTCCCCCTCTACGTGGACTACTGGGCTTTGAACAAAGTAACTGTGAAGAACAAGTACCTCATCCCGCTCATGATGGACTTGTTAGACCAACTTGGCCAAGCAAGATACTTTTCCAAGCTGGACCTGAGATCGGGATACTGGCAAGTGCGGATTGCCAAAGGGGATGAAGGAAAGACCACTTGCATAACATGCTATGGAGCTTACGAATTCTTGGTGATGTCATTCGGCCTCAAAAATGCTCCAGCCACGTTTAGCACCATGATGAATCAACTGTTCCATGAACACTTAGATAAATTCGTTGTGGTGTACTTGGATATATTGTGGTCTACAGTCGGACCTTGGCGGAGAACATTCAACATTTGAAGATCATCTTCAAGATCCTCCAGGAGAACACTTTGTTCGTGAAACGAGAGAAGTGCTACTTAGCCCAAGAAGAGATCGACTTTCTGGGACATTGTGTTGGGGGCAGAAAAATTCGAATGGACAATGTAAAAGTCCGCACCGTGGTAGAATGGAAACCACCCACAAAGGTTACAGAACTCAGGTCATTCCTTGGTTTTGTGAACTACTACCGAAGATTCATCACCGGATACTCAAGGCGAGCAGCTCCACTGACGGACTTGCTCAAGAAGGAAAAGGCATGGCATTGGTCCCAACCTTGCATGGAGGCATTTGATGACTTGAAGCAGGCGGTGATCGATGAACCAATTCTCAAGCTTCCCGACTATAGAAGGCCCTTCGAAGTCCACACTAACGCCTCAAACTACACCATTGGAGGTGTCCTTATACAGGAAGGACACCCCATCACTTTCGAGAGTCATAAGTTGAATGACACAAAGCGATGATACCCTGCATATAAGAAAGAAATGACAGCAAAAGTGCACTGTCTCCGTGTTTGGAGGCACTATTTGCTCACATCACGCTTAGTTGTGAAGACGGACAACATAGCGCTGAGTTACTTTCAGACTCAGAAGAAGCTCTTGCCGAAGCAAGCTCGATGGCAGGACTTCTTATCTTAGTTCAACATGATGTTAGAATACAAGTTGGGATGTTCCAACATGGTGGCAAATGCCCTGAGCTGTAAGATAGAATGGGTTGCAGCCATTCAAGGAGAAACTAGGAGCAGTGTTAGTCAAGTGCAATCCAACTTCCGTAGGAAGATAAGCATGGGCTTGCTCAAAGACACCTAGGTGGAGACACTGTTCAAGCTGATCAAAGACGGGAAGACAAGGAAGTTTTGGGCCCGAGACAAACTCATCTTCACAAAAGAAAACCGACTGTACGTGCCTAGGGCAAATGGCCTACGCAGAGAATGTTGGCCTAAGGTTTTCAACCTTGGTCTTAATCTCGGTTTTGATGATAACAAATATGGAACTAATGGTTTCATTAAGAAATTCTTTTAGGTTCCAAGTCAGTTAGCGCTCGACTTTCCCGATCGGAAAAATCGAAGAAATCGACAACGACGCTCGTCGACGCTCGGGATTCTTCGGGAAGTTAAAGTTTGGGTCTAGGGTGTCTAGCTTGTGTTGTAAATCCTCATGACGATGCACAAGAACCCAAAAACCAATCCCGAACCCCTAAACATGAAAACCTAGAAAATTAGAAAAGGCCCTGAAATTCACTAAGCCTAGGGAGCTCCTTTGAGGACTATATAACCTAGACATTTTTTTGGTACCAAAAATGCTGGTAATTGTTCCTTAGGTAAAATCTAGATAACGAGATATTTTTAAGGATTTTTTGGAAGCCTTTTGCCTACCCATATTTGACTCGGGAGATTATAAAATGTTTGGTTTTCGAAAATTTGTACTAGACCCCAAAAGTTAGATTTTGATTCTTAAGGATTTTGATTTTTTTAGATATTTTTATTGAATCCAAATGGGGTGTAATCCTTATATAATATTTATGTTTTAAAGTTACTAACTTATAGTTAAAAAATATTATATAAGTAGACTTAGAAAAGATAGAACCCAAAAATCAGCATTGCCTAAAAACATACACAAGAATTAAGCCCTGCCTAGATTCGGTCGACCGGCAGAAAGTAAAAACGGACAAAAGGCATATCGATCAATCGATCGATCGACCGAACGATGCCCAGAATGGGCAGAATGCCTTCGGTCGCTCGGCGGTCACTCGATCGGTCAATCGACAAGCGATCGGGCATCGGCAACGGGCAGAAAAATGCCTGTTTACGAGCCCTCTTGTTTGGGGGGTTATAAATACCCACCCCAAACTCTCTTTCAAGCCTTGAATGATGCTTCTAAGCCTAAAAGAGTCATTTTCTTGCATCTCTACAAGATTTCTTTGAGCCATCCTTGCAAGAACCCTAGTTTTGTTCTCCACTCCTTGATTTATCCTTCAAGCTTCACCAATTCATCATCTTAAAGCATCAAGAGGATTAGGGAGTTTTCTATGGAGCTAAGTATTTGTTGTATTATTTATTTACTCCATTGTTTGTATATTTCGTGGTTTATTTTCATTGTATATCACTTGTATAAACCTAGGTTGCTAGGTTTGATTGAGTTGGTGGTTGCCTTGGTGTTAAGGCTTAATTGCACTATTGTAACACTTAGTTTGCTATGATTAGTTGAGTTGTCCTTAGGTTGAGGTGGGAGAGTGCTCTCGGTAGGAAGGCGGGATACTTCCGGGTGTGGAAGTGCCATCGGTTTGGAAGCGGAGACTTTCTGGTGTAAAGTCCTCATTGTAAAGAAACTAATTAATCTAGTTAAACAAGTTTGGAAATCCTAAGCGGGGTGCTTAGGTAGTGGAGTATGCATTGGGGTCAAACCACTATAAATAATTATGTTAGCATTATTTTCTTTGTGTATTGCATTGCTTAGCTTTATTCCTCGCTTCCGCATTTAGTCGTTAAATTGTGAATTGCCTAAGTAATTTAAGAAAATATTTAAAATTGAATTTAGGCTAATTGATTAGTTAACACGCTATTCACCCCCCCCCCCCTCTAGTGTGGTCATTTCACCAACATTTGGTATCAGAGCGGGTCGTAGATTGAGATTTCACCATCTATCCTACACTTTGCCTCGATCCTAAAAATGGCACTAGAGAGTATAGCATTTGCACCACCTAGGTTTTATGAAGAAAATTTTGGCGTTTGGAAGAGTAGGATGTACACATTTCTTAAAACACAAAGTTTAGATCTATGGTGCATGCTAAAGAATGAATATGTTGAGCCCACCATTGACATTAATGATTGGACTCAATAACAAGTTAGATTGTTTGAATTGAATGCTAAAACAACGCACTTTCTATATTGCTCATTCTCAAATGATATACTTGAAAAAGTTATGCATTGTTCATCCACATTCGATATTTGGGCTTGTTTAAACATGCTTTATGACTATGCAAAAACCGAGGAGCTTATTACTTTAAATGAAGGAGGTGATGACAATTGTCATACCTCTAGTCCTAATGAAGTTTTTGATGCCCAAAGCTCATCTAATCAAAGGAACCCCAAAAATCGGAAAAGAAAACTTAGGTGCTTCCTTTGCCAAGAGAAAGGACACAAGAAGAAGAATTATCCACTCTTGAAGAAGAAATCCAAAAAGAAGAATTGTGCTTCCTCATCCATATCCAAATCAAGTGAAGCCACTTCTAGACATGACGATGAAGCTACATCAAATTTTTGCCTCATGGGTCTTCGAGATGAGGTATATTCTCCATCTTCTAGTCATGTTCAAAATGTTAATGATAGTGATTCTATAGGACTGGCAATTTCTGACACGACACGACACAGAGTTACGCGAGTTCGGGTTTGGCTAAACGTGTGTTTTGATTAAACGGGTTCAACACTGATTAACACGATTAAATAATCGTGTTAATCCGGGTTGAACCTGTGTAACCCGTATAAACACGATTAAACCCATTTAACTAAACGTGTTTAATCGTGTTACTGAACCTATTTAATCCATTTACCCATTTATTAGGATATATATATATATATATAATAAAAAGTAAAAAGTTACGGATGTTGGGTATTTCTTATTATTAATAGTCTTTCTACTGTGTTTAATTTTTAATTTCAATAGTTTTCATTTTGTTCACTATTGAAATTATGTTTATCGTGTTGTATCGTGTAGATGTACACATGTACACATTTAGACACGTTTACTTAAACGGGTTAAGTGTGTCATGTCATGTCAACCTGGGAATAAAAGGGTCGGGTTAGGGTTTGCATATTCTGGCACGTTTAATAAATGGGTCGGGTTCGGGTTTAGCCTTTTATAACACGAGACACGTTTAGACACGACACGTTTAAACACGACACGACACGAATAGCCACCCCTAGATTCTAGTAGCTCAAATCCCTTGATATGTCGTATGAATAACTACTAGAAGAATGTAAAAAGATGTATGACTTTCTCATGAAAAAGAATAAGGAAAATAGGAAATTAAAGAAGGAAAATTTAAGGCTTAGTTCTCATGTGCATGAATTAGAAAATGAAAAATTGAATACTAGCTCTTTTGATTCTTGCCATGATGTTTTAAAACTTGAAATTAAGGACTTGAAACATACAAACGAAGAATTAGAAATTAAAAATGATGAGTTGTTAATTAAGATTTCAAAAATTAGAAATGAAAATGAGAACACGAAAAATAATGTGAATCTCAATGGTAAGGATTGTACAAATGATTTCAAAAAATCCATTAATGACTTAAAAAATGAGGTTGTTTTCTTGAGTAGGAAAACTAGTAATTTATCACATGCTTCATCTTTGAGAAATCCTAGGAAGAAAAATATTTCATCTAAGAATGCTCATGCTCATCATCTTTCTCATGCCAAGCATTCTAACTTTAGATCTCATGTTCATAAGAATGATAAAAAGAAGGAATTCAATGGTCATTGCTTTTGTTGTGGCATATATGGGCATGCAATTTATGATTGTGCTTTTAAAGTGAACCCTAGTGTTGTTAAGACACTTTGGGTACCTAAGCCCACTAACCCCCTAGGACCCAAAGAGATTTGGGTACCAAAAGTATCATGTTCTCTTGTAGGGGGAGCTACCACACAAGGGTAAAGAGAAATGGAATATTGAAGTTGACCTTGGATCCAAACAAGAAATCTCCAAGGGGTTGCAACTTCAAGCTATCATGATGCTATAGGTTTGGAAATTGGAATCAAAGACTTTGGTACCATCTCCTATACCCACTTATTTACATTATAGTTGGAGTTTTGATATATGCTTAATATTAGTAGATTTTCCACTCTTGATAAATTTCAAAAATACTTTTTGATTTTTGATTTCCGGTCTCTTCGAAGACCTATGTAGCCTATAATGGGCTTATGCGACCTTGCGGTTCTAAATCGCAGGCTCATTCTGGCCTTTCGGTTTTCAACCAATAGGAAGGGTTGGAGATCATGTTTTCATTTATATTTCACTTCTGATCTTTTTAAATTCGTTTTCATATCACTCGATAGCAAAGTAGACTTTGATATCGATAATTGATCCCTCTCTTTGCTACTTTGTTTGATAACTTGCTAGTAATTATATTTTCATTATCCTACTAATGATTATTGCTTGCAAGTTATAATAAAATGGAAGGCTTTAGAAATTGGAAAGTGAAAGACAAGTTTGGCAAAATTTTCAAGAATGAGGTATGATTTTGGTTTTACAAAAATCTTAGTTTAATACTCAATATTCATGCTTTAATAATGTCTCTTTGCTCTTGATTGAATTTACATGATAACTTCTTCAAATCTCATAAGTAGGATGAATTTTAGTACTTAGGCAAATTTTATTAAATGAAACTTGCTCTATGTTAAGATTTGTCCCTAGAGACCTCGTTTTTAAGTCGATACCCAATATACATGTTTAGATACACACATAACATGATTTTAGGTGTTTAAACTTGAAAATTCATGTGTAGATGAATAAGGTGATAACTAGATCACCTTAGGGGACTTAAGCTTGGAAAAGTTTGACCCAAGTCAACAAATCGACTTGGACATTTCATTTTAAGTCCAAACTTCACAAACAAGTTTAGGAATAGGTATGACATGTTTCCATGCATTTGGAATGAAAAATTCATATAAATATGGATAAAATGACATAGAGGCCATTTTATAATAACCTCTTTTAAACTAAGTTGACCCAAGTCAACAAATTGACTTAGATATCTCATTTTCAATCCATATTTGAGGAACATGTTTAGATTTACTCATGTTAGGTGTCCATAGGTTTAAGTTTGAAAAACCATGAGTAAATAATAAGATTGAAATTTAGCAAGTTTCATGATAACTAGTTTAGTTTTGAATGAAACCATGCTAGGTTGATATCTTGACTTAAGGATATAATTTTCATCTCAAACTTGACATACAGTCTTTACAAGACCATTATGTGGTGTAATAAAAGTTTGAATGAGAACTGAACACGTTTTGAAAAATAACTAAAAATTGCGGAAATGCCATTGAAATTTTAGCATTTTCAATTATTTCTAGAAAAATATAGAAAATTCATTTTTAACTAATTCTTAAAACTATACCTTCACTGAAAAATATAGTTTCCTCAGTAAAAATTTTAAAAAGTTTCATCAAGAATTTGATTTAGAGTGGAATTTGAAAGTTGGATTTCAAAAAATACAAAGTATCATCCTCTTGAAATATCAATTTTTCCGATACTTCGATCTTTCGTCAAAAACATCAAATGAAAACTCATGTATATCATTTTAATTGCATTTCTAATATCATTCACACCATTGCTTGAGTAAAATCATTTATAGGAATGATTTTGATAACTTGAATGATAGCTAGAAATATTAGTTTTTCAATGAAATCAAGATAGGATGAAAAATGAACGTAGAGAATTCATTTTGAGTTCAAACTTGACACACGCATCTTAAATGACCATTCACCGATGTCTGGAAAGTTTGAAGCAAAATTGACAACTTTTGGGGAAAAAATACCTAAAATTTACGAAAATGCCCCTGGACTTTCAGGAATTTTATGAATTTATAAAAAACTAATTTTTAACTGATTCTTGAACCGGTAAATTCCTTGAAAAATTTAGTTTGTCCAGTTAAAATTTAAAAAAAATTTGTCAAGAATATAATTTTATAAGGATTTAAAAGTTTGATTTGTGTAAACTTGACGAGTACTTTGACCTAAGTCAACAAAGTGACTTAGAAACCTCTTTTTAAGCCCAAACTTGATTGATATACTTAGATTCACTCATGTTAGATGTTCAAGTGTCTAAGTTAGAGAAAACATGAGTAGATAGCAAAATTTGATACTTAGTCATTTTCATGTTTACATGTCTATTTCGAATGAAACCGTGCTAAGTTCATATTTTAATTAAATGACATTATTTTTATTTCAAACTTAATATACATGTTTTACATTATCATAACTTGATATTTTGAAAGTTTGAATGAAATCTGAAAATGTCATGAAAGATTCACTTATTAACAAAAATGCCACTAAAGTGTCACTCTTCTCAAATTACTCATTTTTTTGGATACTTTGGATTTTCTTTGAAATTTTCAAATGAGACTACAAGTAAAATACTTTGAATCACTTTTGGTATCATTCTAATATTTAAGAGAAAAAAATTATTTCTAAAATGATTTTTGACTCCTTAACCGACACTTGGAAATATAGATACTTGAGTTTATACATGATTCCTAGTTTTGGATTTTGACTATCGTTTCATGATATCATATATTATTTAGTCTCTCATTCGATATGTTGTTTTCATCCCTTGAGTTGGTTGACTTCGTCCTCATGAAAACTAGTTTTCAAGTCCCAACTTGGACCATAGTTGACTTTTCTAGCCCTTTTTTATTGATGTCAAAAGGGGAAAACCATGCATATAGATAGGGGGAGTTTATTTTCATAGATATGCATGTTGATAATGGGAGAAATCTCATGATTGATATCCTTTGCGCTTTAATGAATATATATTTTTAAGAATGTTTGTTATCATCAAAAAGGGAGAGATTGTTGGCCTAAGGTTTTTAACCTTGGTCTTAATCTTAATTTTGATCATAACAAACATGGAACTAATGGTTTAATTGAAAAATTCTTTCAGGTTCCAAGTCGGTTAGCCCTCGACGTCCCCGATCGAAAAAATTAGAGAAATCGGCAAGGACGCTCGTCGATGCTCGGGATTCTTTGGGAAGTTAAAATTTAGGTCTAGGGTGTCTAGCTTGTGTTGTAAATCCTCATGACGATGCATAAGAACCCAAAAACCAATCCCGAATCCCTAAACATGAAAACCCAAAAAATTAGAAAAGGCCTTGAAATTCACTAAGCCTAGGGAGCTCCTTGGAGGACTATATAACCTAGACATTTTCTTGGCACCAAAAATGCCGATAATTGTTCCTTAGGTAAAAACTAGATAACGAGATATTTTTAAGGATTTTTGGGAAGCCTTTAGCCTACCCATATTTGACCCGGGAGATTATAAAATTTCCGATTTTCGGAAATTTGTACTAGACCCAAAAAGTTAGATTTTGATTCTTAAGGATTTTGTTTTTTTAGATATTTTTATTGAATCCAAATGGGGGTAATCCTTATATAATATTTGTGTTTTAATGTTATTAACTTAAAGTTAAGAAATGTTATATAAGTAGACTTAGCAAAGACGGAACAGAAATCAGCCTTGCCCAAAAAAATACACAAGAATTTAGCCCTGCCCAGATTCGATTGATCGACTGGTCGATCGGCAGAAAGTGAAAATGGATAGAAGGCATTTTGGTCGATCGAACGATGCCTAGAATGGGCAGAATACCTTCGGTCGCTCAGTAGTCGCTTGGTCAGTCGATCGACGATAGACCGGCAAGCAATCGGGCGTCGACAACGGGCAAAAAATATGACGGGCCTCGTACGTCATCACCCGGCATCCCTCGCAGTACTTCGGTGCAAGATACACAAGGGCCTCTTATGCAAATACGACGGCCCCTACCCCATCATCAAAAGGGTAGGGCCAGTGGACTATCGACTCCAACTGCCAGCATAGTGCAAAATACATCCCGTCTTCCATGTGAAAAACCTAAAGCCCTACCACGTCGACCCGCACAATGACAGACGCAGCATTCCAACACGTCCACCTTCCACAACCAAGGCGGTGCAATGTGAAGCAGAGGAGATCTTGGCGGCCCGCAAAGTGAAATTTTCTAACGGTAACAAAGAACGGGAGTACCTTGTCAAGTGGAAGTGACTCCCTACCTCTGAAGCTAGCTGAGAGAAGGAGAGCACCTTGCGAAATGAAGAAGACGTCATCACCGCATTCAAGAAGGGGTTGACGAGGGCGTCGACTTCGTAAGTGGGGGAGAATTTTTGGGATCCTCGGGTTTGTCAAGTCCTGTACGTGTCATGACGGTCCCTAACGTGCATTGTAAATATCTCATCATACGCATCCATGTAAAACATTCGCGCACCACCCACCACTCTTGCCCGCGACTAGGAAATGACCCTCGTTTGCTAGCCGCGGCATGGCCGATGGGGTGTCCGTATCATGTAATTATGCATTTTAAAAGCACTCATGCACCGCCCACCGCTATCGCGCATGACTAGGTAACGCCCCTCGTTTCCTAGTCATGGCATGGTCGGTGGGGGTGTGCGACCATAGGAAATTTTGTCATACTCCCCGTGCTTTTGGTATCCTTGGGGGTGGCACTTGGGGGTTAGGCTCCACAAGTATAGTACCCAAGTATAGCCTGGGCACACTCTAGTCATTCGCTCTTGCATTTGTTCAAGCATTTGTAAGCATTCTCCATACAATCGGCCATTTGGCCCAAATGTTTTTACCTCCAAGCACACAAAGGCTTGAAGACGAACGAATTGGGAGCTTGCGACTTTTCAACATTGGCAAAGCGGTCTTTGCCTAAGGCTCATCCCTTCCACGGGAGCAAGGGAGCTGCGCGGACGTTTTCCACCCAAAACAATTAGTCTGTGACACTTTGATCGATCGGACTTCGATCGGAATATACTGGTACCTTCCAGTACCCATTCGATCGAAGACCAGTCAAAGGTTTTTGGGTTTTGATGATAACAAATATAAAACTAATGTTTTCATAGAGAAATATTTTAATATTTCATATCGGTTTGCGTGCGACGTCTCCGATCGAAAAAATCAAAGAAATTAGAGAAATCGGCAAGGACGCTCATTGACGATCGGGATTCTTTGGGAAGATAGAGTTTAGGTTTAGGGTGTCTTGAATGAATGTCTAATTCTCTTTTATAATGCAAAGAACCCAAAAACCAAACTCGAAATTTGATACCCGGACAGGAGAACAAACCTTGCTGAAACTGAACTTTATGGATGTTTCAACTGAACTTTCCAATACCCATTCGATTGAAGGCCGGTCGAAGGTTCGATCGATCGACCGGCAGGCCAATGGCTCTAAAAAGAGTCATTTCTATCCGTTGAGCCTGGCCATTGCTTGATGTTCTGCCTATTTAAAGGTATTCATGGCCTTCCTATGAGATTTTAATGCTTCATGAGACATCCTTTGACACCCACAAGCTTTGATTGAGCCACTTCTTTGGTGAAACCCTAGTTTGAGCTTAGATTTCTTAATATAGCATTCAAGCCTCATTTGACTCATCATCAAGGCATCAAGAGGAGCTAGGACTTCTTGGTTGAGAGCTAAGTTGTATTTGTTTTATCATTGTTCTCATTTTGATTGTATTTTGCAGTTTATTTTGTGTACTACAAGTTGTGAAAACCTAGGTTGCTAGGTTTGTTGAATTGGGTGGTTGCCTTGGTTGTAAGGCTTAAATCCACTGGTGTAGTTTGATTTACTAAGATTAGTGATTTTTATCCTTAAGGGTGTGAGGTGGAAGAGTGCTCTCGGTAAGAAGGCGGAGACTTCCGGGTGTGGAAGTGCATTAGGTGTGAGAGCAGAAACTCTTCAGGTAAAAGGTCCTCATTGCAAGGAAACATTCATAATCTAGTAAAGTTGAGTTTGAAAATCCTAAGCGGGATGCTTAGGTAGTGGAGTAGGCATTGGGGCCGAACCACTATAAATTCATGTGTTAGCATTGTCACTTTGTTTGTGTTTATATTGCCTTATCAATTGCTCCCGCTTGTTGTTTGAATTTGTAAATTGCCTAAGTAATTGAAGAATTGATTAAAACCGGAATTAGTTAACACACTATTCACCCTCCCCCCCCCCTCTAGTGTAGGTCATTTGACTTATAGTATACTCGGTGTGGTCGTCAATGATATTGACCTAAAATTTTCAACTTAGATCTTAATCTCTATTTTGATGATAACAAATATGGAAGCAATAATTTCATGGAGAAATATTTTTTATGTTCCAGGTCGGGTACTGCGTGACGTCCGCGAACGAAAAAATTGGATAAATCACAAAAATTGGAAGGATGCTCGTCGACGCTCGAGATTCATCGGGAACATATAATTTAGGTTTAAGGTGTCTAGATTCAATGTAAAAATCTTTTTTATGATGCAAAGAACCATAAAAACCAAACCCAAAATTTGAAACCTGGACCGGAGATCAAACCACGCTGAAACTGCACATTGTGCAATTATCGATCAATGGTTCGATCGATCAACGGACGACCAGAGTTCGATCGAATTACCCAGTTGATCTTTTTTGATCTGTTGAACGACTAGTTTTGAGCCCATGCCTTTGTGAGCTCTATAAAAACTCTTGAAACAAGCCTTTTAAGGTTCTCAACTATTCATTGAACCATTAATTATTTGATATTTACCAAGCATTCTTGAGCCATTTCTTTCAAAACCTTAGCTTTTTACATTTACCTTCTTGAATGAGCCTTGAAACCTATTGATACATCATCAAAATGCATCAAGATGAGCTACGACTTCTTGGTTGGACCTAAGTACTTGTATTTGATTTGTTGCTCCATTTACTTGTGTATTTTTTATTATTTTTACAAGCTTTAAAGTGTTGTTTGTTGACCTAGTATGTTAGTTGTATAGTCCTTAGGAGAAGAGGTGTTGGAGATACTCTTGTTATGTGAGAGTTACACTCGGGTGAGAGGGTCGGTGCCTTAACTTGTAAATTCTCTTATAGGATATACTTTAAACTAGTAAACTAGCGTTTGAAATTCTAAGCGGGGTGCTTAGGTAGTGGAGTAGGTGGTGTGGCCGAACCACTGTAAATACTTGTATTAGCATTGCTTAGTTGCTTGTGCTGCTATACTTGTTATTTATCTTACTTCTAGGTTATATAGCCCTCCAAGGAACTCCCTAAGCTTAATTAGTGAATTTCAGGGCCTTTTCTAATTTTATGGATTTTCGTGTTTTGGGCTTCGGATTTGGTTTTTGGGTTTTTTTGTATCATCATGAGGATTTACAACATATTTTAGACACCCTAAATATAAACTCTAACATCCCAAAGAATCCCGAGCGTCAACGAGCGTCCTTGCCGATTTCTCCGATTTCTTCGATTTCTCCGATTTTTCCGATCGGAGACGTCGTGTGCTAACCGATATGGAACCTGAAAATAACTGTCTATGAAATCATTAGTTCAATGTTTATTATCATCCAAACCGAGATTAAGACTAAGGTAGAAAACCTTAGGCCAACAGAGGGTACGGGAGATGACTACCCGCTACCCGTCCCGCGAATCATATATAATATGCATACTCATTTAATTCCCCGCGAGTATCAGAAATCACTACTAGAATTATCGTCATCACCGACGGCTCAAACCGTGGATGAAACATTGGTGATAACTATCACGAACGGCGTTATCCGTGGCAAAACACCGTCACTGATGTGCGCGTCTCAGATAAGTTGTGACGGCTTCTCTCAGCCGTCATAAGTAATCATCAGCGACAGCCGCGGGCGTTGTCGCTGATTTAAACACATCAGTGACGACAGTAGGCAGCTATCATTGATACCAACACATCAGCCACGGCCCAGGACCGTTAGTGATACTATTAGCAACCGTGATATTTGGTGCTGCCCAGGCCATCAGCTATTTACGATAAGGTTTCAGCCACAGCGTAGTGACGGTCGACCGTGGGTAAGCCGTAGCTAAAGGTATATTTTGTAATTGAATAAAATATTTTTTTTATAAATTCATGTATACAATAATATTTATAGATTACATAGATTACAATCTATTTTCAATCACATATTACAATCAGAAAACATCATACACATGCATTTGAAACCAAATAAATAAGTTTTACATAAATATCATAAATCTAAGTCTCAAACCGGAGGCAAACAATTATCAAAATATCATATATATACAACAATAAATATATAAACAACTCTCCGTATACAAACAAGTATCAAAATATAAACAAAATATAATAAATTAAAATCTCACGATTGCGGTGGAGGCGGTAGAGTCGACAACGACTGGGTCGAGTACTCATTTAATTTCTCACGGGGGGATGGATCCCTACGGATATTGATGGGTATACATGACACTTTGAAAAACATAAATTACATTATTTTATTAAAATTTAAACTCACAATAATGAAATAAATATCATCAACAAGATAAGTTATAGGGAAAAAAAGAGTATATGAACACATTATCAACAACATAAAGTCTTCAAGCATTTATCAACTAGTATTTATCATCAACAACATAAGGTCTTTTTACAATTATACGTATATTCGCGGGTGACGGATATGTGCGGATATATGTACTATAATATCCGTACCCATCCTATATAATAAACTTGTAAAAAAATTTACCCACGGCATCTCCGCGGATAAGATATTAACCCTCATACACATCGTAAATGGGTAAATATCCACAGATATCGCTTAAATGTGTATCATTGACATCCCTGAATTCAACCCACCTTATCAACTCAAAAGGCCGACGTTCGGACCCACCAATGAATTTGAAGGAGAGCTTCAAAAATGTTCTATAATTAAGTTTTAACCCTTCATACTGTAATTGTTGTTCCTAGTAACCTTAAAAGCTGGAAATCTAGTTCAGATAACTAGATAAGGAGAATTCTATTTTGCACACTTGTTAATTACGTTTTTGACTCGGCAAACTTAATCGTGGTGTATCAAAGAGCTTAACCCCAAATGAATTTTTATGCATGTGCAAATTGGATTCGACCTTGGTTCAATCTCATTCGACTAGATAGTGGGCAACATCAATAATCGAGTAGCTACTAGTCCACTGTTCAGGTCATGCCAAATCAAATCGAAAATTGAACCCAAATTTTTGGTCCTATTTAATTTAGACCTCTAACAAGTTCAATTTTTAAATCGAACCAAACCTGAATAAAAATAATCGATACGACTTCGGCTAATAGATTTTGGGAACCGAACCAAATCAAAATTTAAAATTTAAAATTTAAAAAATTATTATTTATTTTTATTAAAAAAATAATTTATCATTCTTGATTTTAGTGTTTGGAAGACTTTATAATATTGTTACTTGATTAGTTGGTTGATGTTTGTGTTATTTTTGATGTTGATGTCAACTATGTGTTTCAAGTGTACTGGTTCGATTTAGTTGTGTGTGTTTCATTTAAACAAACTAAAATAGCTACAATAGGCTATTTCGATTTGGGGATCGAACCAAATTGAATCGAACCGAATTGGTTCGATCTAGTTTAGTTCATCACATATTCGATTCGATTTTCGATTTAATTTTTTATCCCAAAAAAATTCGATTGGATTTAATTTAAAATTGATTTGGTTCAATTTGAATCGAATGGACACCACTAGTAGTTGCAATCGGACACATCGTCGTGGTTCTAAGTTTCAAAATTATAAGTACAATATTTATTTCATAAAAATGTAATAAAATTTTAATAAAATTATGAGTTTCATTTTTAAATCTAATAAATCTGATCAGTTCAAGTAAAAACGTTAAAATATAAAATATTCTAGTATTACCAATATAAATTCTTAAATATGAAAATTTAAATAGTATATGCAATTTAAATACAACTAGTTGCAGTACTCGAACTTTGCACGATTAATTGGTAAATTTAAAAATAAAAAATTGAAATTTAATATTATATTTAATATATGTTCATATATAAATAGAATAGTTTATCAAAAAAAATTTGATATTTTTTCATATTTTGTAATATAAATTTAATTAGAAATTATATAAATTTAAATTTAGAACTAATTTTTATAATTTTAGAAAATGATTTATTTAAAATTTTAATTGTAAATTAATTTATAATTTAAATTGCAAATTAAATTTTATCTATAATTTAATATTTTTAAGAATTTAAATAAAAAATTTAGAATTAAATAATTGTTAAACCTAGATTTTTCAAGAATAAGTTACTATATTATTAACATTTTACAAAAAAATTTAAATTTAAATTTTGTTTTTTAATATATTATTATATATAAATAGAATAGTTTATCGGTTTTTTTTTGATATTTTCATATTTTGTAACATAATTTTAATTTGAAATATATAAATTTAAATTTAAAACAATTTTTATATTTTTAGAAAAATAATTATTTTAAACCTCAATCATAAATTAATTTTTAATTTTAATTTAAATTAAATTTGTAACAATAATTTAATATTCATAATAATTAAAATTAAAATTTAACATTAAATATTTTTATACCTATATTTTCATAAATAAATTACAATATTATTATCATATTATTAAAAAAATATTTCTTATGATAAAAATCAATAATAAGATATTTAAATTAAATTAAAATTTAAATAATAATATATAAACATATCACGAAATAATATATATTAATTTAATTTGATTTATATAATTATAAAAGTGTGCACGTATATTTATATAATTTAATTTAAAATAATTATATATAATAATTACATTTAAAATAAAAATAATAACTAAGAAGGTAAAAGATGAATTATTTTATATTAGTGATTAATAATTATTTTTAAAGCTTAAAATAATAGATTCATATAGAAAAAATATAAATAAATAAAAATTCATATAAATAAATTTATAACCTAGTGTGACATACAAAATAAAATATCAATAAGATATAAATTTAAAAGTGATAATAATTTTTTTATATAATGATATTAATTTGTTTCAAAATGCATATATTTTTAAAGTAAAAAATTTTGAATAAAAATGTAAACTAATAATTTTAAAAATAAAAAAAATCGAAACTATTTCAAAACAAATAATACTATATAGGTTTTTTTTTTAAATATATATACAAAAAATAAAATAAAAAACTGTTAATAATTTTAAATGTAACATTAAATATAATCCAAATTTAAAGTAAAGTATATTTATTAAAAAATTATAAGTATAGATAACTAAATCAAAAATAAAAAATTTGAAATAATTTAAATTTTCTCAAAAGTAAAGGAAAAATGATATTTTATAAATAAAAATAATATAAAAAATAATTATATACATTAAAAAATTAATTTATATAAATTTCAATAATTAAAAATATAAAAATAATAATATTTTATAAATTAAATTAAATTAAATATAAATATAAGATAACATAATGAAAAAATAGAAAATAAAATATTTAAATTATTCTAAACTACATAATTTTTTTTGATTTTGAATTACTATTTTTGATTAACAAATCCAAAAACTAATATAAAAAACTTTTAATAAATAAAAAATATTTAAAATTATTATTTAAAATAATAATAAATATAAAATTAAAAATATCAATATAGGTGCATACAGAGATAATAAATGGGGTAAAAAGTTTTATTCCAAATTTAAATGGGAGAAAAATTTGGGAGAAAAAAAATTAGGTGGAAAAAATTTAGGTATGAAAAGTGACAAAAAATGGAGGGAAGGAAATTTATGTAGGATTGATATTTTTAAAAAAGTGGCAAAAAATTATTTAAGTTTTTTTAAAAATAGAGAAAAAAATAATATTTTAAAAACATTAAAATAATATAAAAAATAATTATATATATTAAAAAATTCATTTATATGACTTTTAATGATCAAGAAATTTAAAAATATAAGATAATAAAAATTTTATGGATAAAAATTAAATATAATATAAGTATAAAATAATAAATTGAAAAAAATAAAAAATAAAATATTTAAATTATTCTAAGTTGCATAAATTATTTTGGTTTTAAAATACTATTTTTTTATAACAAACTTAAAAAATAATATTTTAAAACCAAAAAAATTAATATAAAAAATTTTAAAAAATAAAAAATATTTATAATTATTATTTAAATAATAATAAATACATAATTAAATATATTAAAATATGTGTATATAGAAAAAATATGTGGGGTAAAAAATTTTATTACGAATTTAAGTGAGGTAATAATTTGGGAGAGAAAATTTAGATAAGAAAAGTGAGAAAAATTGGAGAAGAGCGGTAAAAAAAAAAAATGTGATTAAGTGAGAATGAGTAATTTTTTTTATATATGATAAAAATAAATATGCCTAATCGAGCAAAGTGGAGAATGGGGTGTACTTTTGAAATTAAAAGAGGATTCTTTTAAAATTAAAATCTAAATATGGAAATGTCTTCCGAATATCTTTTAGCCCTTAAATAATCGAACGGTGAATCACAAGCGAAAATATTTATATTCGCACGTGATTATAATGAACGGTGTCGATGATAAATGGATGTGTGTGCCGCTGTCGTCTATTTGGAAAGTAGTCCATTCGAGAGCGGAGCGGCAACTACAAAGAAGTGAGTGAGAATAGCAAAAGCACTCTCTTCCTTTTCTTGGACCACCTTCTTCTCCTTTTCCTCTCTCTCCCTCCGTGCTGCTCCGCTCCTCGCGCTTCGAACCACTGGCATGCGGGCGGAGAGCAGAGGAGTTTTCCGGAAGAGGCTCGGAGGATGAACCGAGGCCTTCCTTCTCTGTGCGAGAGCTGCAAATCCTGTTTTGACGATGGTCTGAACCAGTTGCGGGAGTTCTCCTTGCCACAGGCGGCGGATTGGAGATGGTGGAGCCGTAGCTAAGCGGTCCTTTCTCTCGGTTTCTGCTGGCTACGTTTCCGACCATCAGTGCCTTTCTTTTGGCCTTGAATCGTCGGCTCTGGTGGATCTCTTCTTCTATGGAGGGAATTGGGATGATTTGGTGAAAAAGGTGAGGCTTTTTTGACAATGGATCAAATAAAATTAATTCTTTTTGGTCTAGTTGGTGTTTCGAAATTTAGGACACAGTTTTCTTTTTCCCTCTATGTTGGTACTTGATCAATTAGGGTTAAGTTCAAGATCTTGTTGGTATTCTTTATGGATTATTTTGGATTTTGTTGCCAGCATCTGTAATTTAAAAGACATGTCTTTTTTTCCCAGAAAAAAAAATGGAAATTGGCTACCTAGTCTCTCTTCCCCTTCTTTCTTCAATAGGTGGCTTCTTGATACCTGCTTGAGTTTACTATTTTTTCTTTTTTCATCAGAAGATAATAGTGACTTTCGACTTCCATATGGATTTTGAGTTATTGTAGATCTTATCTATATCTAATACAATAATCTTGTTTTTTATACAAATTTTTCTAGAGTCAGCGTCACGAGTGGAGAAATTAGATAATCTGAACTTGCAGTCTTAGGTTTCTTTTTTTGATTGTTCTTCCACTCATTAGAACTGTGTTTGCCTTTGATTTCAGGGATCCAGAAAGAGAGTTGGAACTTTTGGATTTAGGGCTCTAGTTGTGATCCTAGATATGCTTGGGATTTTTTAGTAAAAGAAACAAGTTGGTTCTCTAGCTCAAATGTTAAGAGCATTTTGCCATTTGTTTCTGATATTTTCTCTGCTATTATATGCATCTGCTGATGAAACCGAGTACTCACATTGCAACTGTGATGGAGATAGCATTTGGAATGTTGAGACCATTTTCCGGTGTCAAAAGGTGAGTGATACCTTAATTGCTATAGCCTACTTCTCGATCCCCCTAGAGCTTTTGTGCTTCGCTACATGCGCTGATCTCTTTCCATTCAAATGGATCGTCTTCCAGTTTGGTGCATTTATAGTCCTATGTGGATTGACACACTTGCTAAATGTTTTCACTTACGAGCCCCATTCGTTTATCCTGATGTTGAGCCTTACAATTTCCAAATTCTTCACTGCACTTGTTTCGTTTGCCACAGCAATAACCCTCCTAACTTTAATCCCTCAACTATTGCGAATGATGGTGAGAGAGAGTTTTTTGAGAATAAAAGCTCGGGAGCTGGACAGGGAGGTTGGTTTGATGAAGAGGCAGGAAGAGGCCAGTTGGCATGTGAGAATGCTGACCCAAGAGATACGCAAGTCATTGGACAGACACACCATCTTATACACTACTATGGTTGAGCTGTCAAAGGCATTGGGCTTGCAAAATTGTGCAGTGTGGATGCCAGATGAGAATAACAAGGAGATGTACTTATCTCACGAGTTAAGGCACAGGAGCTCCTCTGATTTGTACAGTCATTCTATTCCGTTTGATGACCCAGAAATATTAGAAATAAAAAGTACTAAGGGTGTGAAGATTCTTGCTAGTGACTCTCTACTTGGCTCTGCAAGTAGTGGAGATGTGCTCGAGTCAGGAATTGCATCTGCCATACGAATGCCAATGTTAAAGGTTTCCAATTTCAAAGGTGGAACACCACAAGTTCTTGAAGCAAGCTATGCAATACTGATTTTGGTCCTCCCTAGGGATGCTTCAAGAGTTTGGAGCTCTCAGGAACTTGAGATTGTTGAGGTAGTAGCAGATCAGGTTGCTGTTGCCCTCTCACATGCTTCTGTTTTAGAAGAATCTCAGCTGATGAGGGACAAGTTGGCAGAACAGCATAGGGATCTTCTTCAGGCAAGACGGAACATATTGAGGGCAAGTGAAACAAGGAACCATTTCCAAGTTGCCATGAGTAAGGGGATGAGAAGACCCATCTATTCAATCTTGGGTTTGCTATCCATGATGCAACAAGAAAAATTAAGCCCTGAGCAAAGGCTTATTGTTGATGCTATCATAAAGAACAGTGGTGTAGTTTCAACATTGATCAATGATGTCATGGAAATTTCTACTATAAATAGTGAGAGAATGTCCTTGGTAATGAGACCTTTTCACCTACATTCTATGATCAAAGAAGCTGTTACCACAGCAAGATGTCTTTGTAATGCTAGGGGATTTGCCTTTAGGTTCCAGGTAGAAAATGATGTGCCTGATCAGGTTGTAGGTGATGAGAAACGGATTTTTCATGTGATACTTCATATGGTTGGTACTGTTTTGAATGCTTCTGATGAAGGCTGTCTGGTGCTTCGAGTTATGGGCTATGATGGGGTTAAAGAAAAAGAAAAACAGGAATGGGTTCCGTGGAAATCCAACTTGTCTAATGGCTATGCTTGCGTGAAGTTTGATATTGGGTTAAGTTCTGAAGTCAATAAATGGAGTTCATCATCAATCCAGCATGCTCAGATACCTGATTCTGAAGGTTTGGAGATGCACCTTAGCTTTAGAATGTTCAAGAGGCTTGCTCAGGTAATAGTTATCATCTCCCTCCTGGCATTGAATCTTTTCATGATAAATATGTGGCATATACTAGACTGGTGGATACATATTCCTTGAAACTATTGGCATAGAAGTTGCTTTGAATATAGATGTTCCTCCATAAAAATCTTTGTGCACATATTTTTTTTCAGCCATAAATTTCTTATCTTTGAACAACTGTGAACTTACAATCTGTAGTTGTGACTATGGATGTTATATTCATTTCTAAGAATATTTTGTTTTTTTCTTAAAAGCTGTTAGCATCAGAGACTTGTATGTGCAGTTTGGTCACCAAAATATTTTAAGTGATTTTTGTCTTAAAGAAAGGATTCAAGAATTTGCCTGAAGCCATCTTGAACCTATTGGATCTTTGATTATTATTTTATAAATTCTAGTGTATGGATCATTACATTTTTAAAGTTGATAGATGGTGAACCAGGATTTTATACATCATATTTTGCATAACATGCAATGTACTAGTTATATCTCACAAGGGTTTGTTGGCACTCTTAGTTCTCATGTTCTCATGAAACAGAGAAATCTAAGCTGTTGTTTAGTATGGGGTGATTCTCCAAATATGAAGCATGATCTTTGCAAAGTGATTAGATCATCTCATTTGGTTATTCTCTTCATAGATGATCCAAAATCACCAATATGTAAGATTATCTTCTAACAGTAACTTTGCATATCCTAAATGGCAGTTGGGAATGCTGGGTCACTCTTCAGAGAGTAATCTCAATTACTCTCCTAACTGTAATATTATCACTTTCAATTAAAAATATAGATTATTTTATCCTCACATTATGAAATCTACCTTTTCCCATAATTTTAACTGCAGACACTGATTAGAGTACAATTTGGTACAAGGTTAAAAATTGGTTTGGTGACAACCTAGTCAATTCCAATTGAAATTGATGAAAACCAAATTGGTTGGACTTTTTTATTTTTTTCATTTTACTATAGTTTATATATTAAGATTATATATATGTTTTGTATTTTTGAAAAAAAAACTATGACATCATGGAATCAATCAAATCTGAAACTTTATGAATGCTTATTTGTTAATGCAAAATCAAGAACATTGAATATGTTTTTGGCTGTGAGTATACTTTAGGAAACTAACCTTGTTTTTGAAAATAATGCTAATATGAATAATGATTAGCATATTTAAGGATTTAGGATACTCAAGGCTTCTTTAATTTTGTTGCTGCAAATTATTTTATACAGATATCTTTTTTGGCATAGTGGATTATATGGACGTGTCCATGTTCTTATTGATAATTTTCCTTATATAATGCTAAGTGAACAACAATGATATTACGAAAAATAATGTAAATATAAACTAAAGGTAAGGTTATATTTGCCTTGGTATTCATACTCTTTCTTGTTCGTACCAAACAATAATTGTGATTATTATTTCAACCAAATTGTGTGATCTAGGATCACCATTAATTCTATCACTCAATCCTATCATGATGCCTAACGGATTATTGTTCATGAAATGCATTGGATAAAATCATAAGACTGTTATGCAGTAAATCTCAATCAATAGTAAGTTATAATCCTTGTGGTTCGTTTATCCCAAAATGCATAACACCCTGCAGCTGTTTAGCTTTTCAGTTTCTGGCTTTCTGATTTATGCCTATTTTATGTAGCTATTGTCTATAGTATACACCTCTTCATATTCCAATCATTATCTTAGAAATACTTGGATGTCTGCTAAGCCTTAGAAGCGTTTGGCTAATGTATAGTAATGGATTGTTGCCTTTCATGTTTATTCGAAAATTGATAGAAGCAGATTAAGTGGCAAATGTAAATGGCTCACTTGACATTTTGTTCATATGTGCAGCTGATGGAAGGAAATATCTGGGAAGTCAAAAACCCACAAGGCTTTACAGAAAGTATATCACTTGTTCTACGGTTCCGATTACAACGGCTGACAGCAGCCCCTGAATCAAGAGGGTCTTCGGAACTGCATCCTACATCGTCCATCCCCAATTTCAGAGGCATAACAGTTCTACTGGCCGAGAGTGATGACATCAACAGGACCGTCACTCGCAAGCTCCTTGAGAAACTTGGATGCAATGTCTCATCTGTCACCTCTGGAATCCAATGCCTGAGTTCATTTGGTGCCCCATCAACACCATTTCAACTCATAGTACTGGACCTTGACATGCCCCAAATGGATGGGTTCGAAGTGGCTGTGAGAATTAGGAAGTTTAGGAGCAGGTCTTGGCCATCAATTGTAGGTTTAACGGCGAGTGCTGGGGGCGATGTACGGGAGAGGTGTTTGCAGTCTGGTATTAATGGCCTAATAAGAAAACCTGTAACACTACAAGTCATGGGAGAGGAGCTTTATAGGGTCCTTCAGGGCACATCTTAATGCAGATTGGCACCGACAAGGTTTATTTCCATAAGACTTATTTTTCTCTTTCTTTTTTGTATTCACCAGAGTTTTGTAACATCATATACAGGTATTTATACTTAAGATTAATACAGAAATCTGATTGGTTTTATATAGAGTTGAACAGTATTTTTTTACTTCTGGAAATACTGTTGTTCAGAGTTATTTGTCGTTTTCTGTGATAGCACGCACAACTCAGGTGATGATTTTGATGTGTTTTTTAAACTTAGCTAGTTTGATCTGATGGAGAGTGCAAAAAAGATTACTCAACTAGGATAAAAAAGTGTTAAGACCTATTCTTTTCTCTTAGAGTTGTTGTAACTTTTTGATTAATTATGTAAATGATCTAGTGAGGTTTAGTAATTCATAGATAAAATGTATTTTACTCTTCCAAGAAAGATCTGCAACTTTTTACATAAAAAGAAAAATTATGAAGCCTTAATTATTATCTATAATTCCTCTTTCACTCTTTTGCAGTAAGGGGTTGCCTTAACAAAGGGATTAAGGGACTTCGCTACGTTCGTCTCGAGACAATTACGTAGTATCAAGTAGTAAGCTTCATTCTAGTGGATGCTATTTATCTATCAAGAATACCAATCCACCGTGAAACCTCTCCGAGCGTTGGAAAAAAAAACAAAGGAAGATTTATATCAAGGTAAGTACCATAAGCAATGTTAGATTTTGACTTAAATTGGATCTGAATTGAATTCAATGTGTCCGACCAAACTCAAATTGGAACTAAATTGAGTTAATGTTGAGCCAATTTTATTGAAATTTTTGAGTCGGTTCAATTGAACCAGTTAACAAACCAGTTTAATTATTCGCTGGATTCTTCGAACACGATGACTCTATTTCAATTGAGATTTTCCAAATCTCAATTACTTATTCGTTTCTTCATACTTTTTGGATCCGTCTTGACCGCCGTACTCTCATCCTCGAGCTGAATCATATGGAGCCATCAATTTCAAGATTAACAGATTAATCACCAAGATTTACTCCTCCAAGATTTCAGCCTTCTTCTTCGCATCGCTGCTTTCAAATCTCAGCCAAGGATCTCGGCCAGTTGGGATCTCGGCCAGTTGGGATCTCGTCTCTCTGCGACCGAAATCAACTCCTCCACCGAAGATTTTGATATCGGGAGAGGGATCAGCCTCAACCCTTCGGCTATAAATTGGCAAGCCCTTTTTTTGCTCGAAGCACGAGACAGAGGGTGAACTGTCGATTGCTTGTTCGAGAGAAATTGTCGATTGCTTGTTTGAGAGAGTGCAGATTGGAGCGATGACATCGAAATGAAGCACAAAAAATAGAGAAGAAATACTGTGAGAGAATTAGATATCCAAAAAATTAAGAGTGTCACTATCACCCTTTTTCAATGAGTGCTCCTTCCCAAGTTCTGACATACGACAGACGAGTTCAGTTTCCAAGTAGAGATTGCAGAGACAATCTCTACTCCATAACGATTTCAGGTTCAGTTTATTTGAGACAGTGTGCTATATTTTGAAGGAGATTTAGTTTTATTGTCACTCTTATTGTAATTCTTTTCTGAAATTAATAAAGAAGTTTTCTCTTCTCCCAGTGGACGTAGGACTAGCACCTGTGAAATTAATAAAGAACCGCGTTAACCCCCTGTGTCTCTTATTTTCTTTGTTTCATATTTGATTTTCATTTCTTTCGTCAGGTTCGGGTTTGGTCGATACTGCAGGAAATTTCTTATAATTTCCTGACAAGCGATCTTGAAGACTTTTCTCGAGATGACTTGGTGTCACAAGTCAAGGCGATATCAAAGCAATTAGATATCGTTATGATGTGGATCTCCATTTAAACCAATTTTATTAGCAAGGAGAAAAAGAATCAAGATGTTGGCATACGATTTTTAACTGTGGCGACGATCTAGTTTGCCTTCCTAAACACTTCTAGATCACTTTGAGTCATTCTACCAAGTGTTTAAGCAATCGAGCCATTCTCTGGAGATACACTTTAAAACCCTAATTTTGCTTCTCATTCAGTTGTCTATCCTTTGTTTGAGCAATATATTATGAATCATCGTTCCGATAAAGAGCCATCAAGAGAGCTGAGAGCTAAGTGAAAGATAAGAGAGTTTACATTTGTGCTTACATATCCATTTACTTGTATTACTTTTGTTTTTGGTTTTGTTTTGCATGTGAGTGTGGCCTTATGTTGGCATAATTTCAAATATTTTTTTTGCTAATGTATGTTGTGTTACTTTTTGGACTGGACTAGAACTATTAGGCCTGATCGAATTAAACCCAGCAACGCCCTATAACTAACCTCGAGCTGAACCAAACGGCTCTGCCCAGGAGCTCCACTCGGCCATACTCCTAAACCAGACTCGAGCCAGATCAGACAGCTCCACCCGGGAACCCCACCCATACATGGACATCCACATCCTTTCTTATCACAAGGGATATACCATTACAAGCCCGTCCTCTCCGGGATCAACCTCGACCCATTCTAAGCAACATCTCCACGAGATTAACGGGCAACTTCATCACCTCCACTTGCAATAAATACATACACGACATGCCTCAAGTAACTTAAGTTCCATATCCCATTACCTCCACCTTGGAGTCCCACTAACTTGAGCGTCGAATGTCTTTTGCAGCCCCCCCCCCTTGCGAGCGTTAGTGTTGAACCTGACCAAGAGAGATATCGAACCGAACCAAACCAAATTTACTTCGATCCTTAGGAAGGAACATTTGGTGCTCACCGTGGGGCCGAGTAAAGCTTATCTCCCCCACAATGGTTAAAACCCGAAGCCAAGCGACCGCTGCCGCACGCCAACGACAACGACCCGATGGCGATGATCGACCGCAGCGTAGTGACACTGAAACAGCGAGGAGCGACGCTCCGGCACCAGCTCATCCTCTCCTTGAAGAGCTCCAGCATCAGATAAACGATTTGAGGGCGAAAAACCAATGGTTAACAGCCTAAATCGAGATGCTATCACGGTCCCGTGGACAACTCCCGGCTGACCACAAGCATTGTCGCTCAAAGCATGAAGAAAGAAATCACTCCGGGAGGAGGAGACCGGTTCCCGTCCTTCACGATGAGGTGTCCAGCACCCCCTGTCGGAAATAAAGGAAGGTTCCAAGGCCAGAAAGGCTGGGATTGCCCTTCCTATCGACGCAGGACCCTTCGCCGAACACAAAATGGCAACCCACCTCCCATCAAAAAGTAAGTTGCCTACTACCCTGGCGCCCTACGATGGTACAAGCTAGCGACCCTACACTACACCTAACAGCGTAACGAGCTTTATGGGATAGAGCTCGAATGCGGCAATAGATGTCTACTAGCATGGACATGTCGCAACACGATCACAGATCTTGTTTACGGACAAAATAAGAAAGGTATTTCCTATTCAGAAGAATTATAAACACTCGAGGAAGGGGTTCCTTGTAACCCTAACCTGTAGGGTTCGACGCACGATGAAGTCAACTCGACACCGAGTCAAGGTCAAAGTATTGACCATAGTCAAGTCAAAGTGTTGACTTGATCGAACCCAAGGGTCAAGGTGGATCGACTAAAAATAAGAGGGAAACTCGAATTCTATTTTGAATATAATTACGGTTTGAATTTTGAATCCGAACTGGAGGGGAGACCAAGCTTGGTCTCCCATGCGCCTAACCTCCCTATTAAATAGGGTGATTAGTTTCTTGACTCCCTATTTGATAGGGAGATGAATTAATATGATTAATTCAAGCCTATTTGATAGGCAAAAATAATTGGAGATAAATTCCGGAATTTCAAATTCTGAGGTGGGCTTGAATTTAGATAGGGACGACTATCGTAGCCTCCCCTTGTAGATAAAATAGGGGGTGGCCGACCACCCCCTTGGATGATTTTGATCGGCAAAAATTCGTGCTCCCTCTCCAATTGAGAAGTCACCCTATGGAGTTGTCCTTCTCCTCCTTCCGCTAACTTGGTGAAGCTCTGCCGGATTGTTTCCTCGTTGGAAATCGCCACCGGTCCGATTCTTTGGAGGTGTCAAAAAAATCACAGCAAGATATTCGTATCCTTGTGAATTCATTCTAGAGGTTTCTCATTGCTTTTCTCCCATGCTTCGCTGCCCGATTCTTGGTGGAAAGACCGGCCCTTCATAGGAGCAAACCAGAGTTGAGAAACATTGTCCGTTGAGCCACGACGAGCCTCAAAGGTCGCTGCCCTTATTATTATGAGGCACTTGGTGTGGACTTGCGTTGGAGGGCATGCACGTGTGCGTCTATGATTTGGGATCAGAGCACCCCTCTTTGCCCTACGGCGTAAGGTATAACTTATGCTCATTCCTCTCATGTTGAATTCTATAGTATCGCTAAAGTAGATCATTATTTTTGGAATGTTTGAATTTTTAAATTGCTATTTTTCACTGCGTTTTCTATCCGCATCCCAACAGTGGTATCAGAGCCACCTTTAGCAATTTTTGGAATTATTATTTTTCGCATTATTGTTGCGTATACGATCCGTTCGCTCCCTAAACGTCATGCTGCCCGATTTTTATTTTCGAGGGTTTTTTGGTTGTTCTCTTGGCTCGACGGCTCATGCGATGAACCAAGGTGATAGCCTACTATCCAAACTTATCTCGGACAGATTCTCAACTTAAAAGCCCCATGGGTTCATGGTTGAACAGTCCTGAAAAGCAAAAATTTCAACATGTGTTGTACAAACCACTTTTTGGTGGAAACGTAATCCGATTAGCACATTTTCCAGTTTTGTTTTTTCCTTTCTTTTTCTTATAGTTTCTTCGAAAGACGTCTGCTGGCATTCAGCTCCGAGTTTTCTTTTCTTTTGAGCTATTGCCTTGATTTGGGGATTGATGGCAAGCATATGGAATATGATTCTGGAATCTTGTTGGCCTAAGGTTTTCTACCTTGGTCTTAATCTCGGTTTTGATGATAACAAACATGAACTAATGTTTCATTAAGAAATCTTTCAGGTTCCATATCGGTTAGCGCACAACGTCCTCGATCGAAAAAATCGAAGAAATTAGAAAAATCGGCAAGGACGCTCGTCGACGCTCGGGATTCTTCGAGAAGTTAGAGTTTAGATTTAGGGTGTCTAGAATGTAATGTAATCCTCTTTATGATGCAAAGAACTCAAAAACCAAACCCTAATCTCAAAATATGAAAACCCAAAAATCGCCCTGAAATTCACTAAGCCTAGGGAGCTCCTTGGAGGGTTATATGACCTAGACATATTCTTGACACAAAAAATGGCGATAATTGTTCCTTGGGTAAAAACTAGATAACAATGTATTTTTAAGAAATTTTTGGAAGCCTTTAGCATACCCATATTTGAACCGGGAGATTAGAAAATTTTTGTTTTTCGAAAATTTGTACTAGACCCCAAAAACTAGATTTTGATTTTTAAGGATTTTGATTTTTTAGATATTTTTATTGAATCCAAATGAGGGGTAATCCTTATATAACATTTATGTTTTAAAGTTATTAACTTGAAGTTAAGAAATGTTATATAAGTAGACATAGCAAAGACGCAACCCAAACGAGTAGAAAATCCAGCCTAACCAAACTGTCCTGCCCAAGTTCGGTCGATCGACTGGTCGACCGGCGGCATTTCGATCGATTGATCGATCGATCGAACATTGCCCAAAACGGGCAGAATGCTCCGGTCGCTCGGGCGATCGCTTGGTCGGTCGATCGACGATCGACCGGACAAGCGATCGATGGGCTATAACGGGCAAAAAATTGCCCGTTGAGAAGAGAGAGCTCTCTCTTCTCTTCATGGCTTATAAATAGGAAGCCATGAGAGCCTTCATCATGTTGATCATCTCTAACCTCCTTGAGCCATCTCTTGATCAATTCTAAGCCTTCATTGAACCAATCTTGTGAAAACCCTAGCTTGAGCCAAAAACCTTGATCTTGCCTTCATTCCTTCATTGATTAACCATCAAAGGCATCAAGAGGAAGCTAAGAATCTTGTTTTGGAGTTAAGTATTTTATTATTTGATTTATTGCTCCATTTAGTGTTGTATTTTCTTATTTATTTCTTTGTATTTGAGTTTATGTAAGACCTAGAGCGTGGGTCTTGAAATTGGATGGTAGCCTTGGTGTTTGAGGTTTAAATCCACCGGTGTAAACGTAGTTCACTAGGATTAGTTGAGTTGTCCCTTAGGGATGAGGTGGAAGAGTGCTCTCGGTAAGAAGGCGGAGACTTCCAGGTGTGGAAGTGCCTTAGGTTGAGAGTGAGACTCTTCGGGTCAAAGTCCTTGTTGTAAGGGAAACAAGATTAATCTAGTAAAACTTAGTTTGGAAATCCTAAGCGGGGTGCTTAGGTAGTGGAGTAGGCATTGAGGGCGAACCACTATAAATAATTGTGTTAGCATTATTCTCTTTGTGTATCGCATTGTTTTATTTTCATTACTCGCTTCCGCATTTAGTCTTTAAATTGTAAATTGCCTAAGTAATCAAGGAAAAGATTAAAATCAGAATTATGCGGTAAGATTAGTTAACACACTATTCACCCCTCCCCCCCTCTAGTGTGGCCATTTCACCAACAAATCTATCACTGGCATGTCAGCAGGTGTCCACGCAAAGAGGTCGGCATTGTTTTAAAGTAGAGTGCCGAGTTGAGTCTTGAGCTCGGTTGGGAGGCGAGCTCTAATAAAAGTTACCTACTTGAATGATGCTCCAGTCTGTACGGGCTCTAAGTCATCGGCGGGCTGGGCCGCTCTTAGACACCTCCTCTAGGGTCCAGCTTTGATATCTTCGACAGCTGTTCTAGGTGGAAGATTGAATTTACTTGCTGTGATGCAATGCTCGACAATTCTTCTGCCTTCGTCGACTTTTGTTTTAAGCACTCATTGTAGCATATGTGGGACTCTTTCTGGTCAAAGTGGATCACACCTACTTCTGTCTCCAAGACTGGGTACTTTAGTGCCATGTGGGGCGTTGATACGACGACTCACAAGTTGTTTAATGAAGGCCACCCCAGGATCATGTGATAGTAGCTAGGACAGTCAATGACTAGGTACTGCAAATCAGTCGTTTTAGTCTTCGGCTAGGAGCCAAATATTGTCCTTAGCCATACATAGCCTCGGACGTTGACTCGCTCCCAGAGAATCCGACAAGGTCTCCGCTATAGGGACGGAGGGTGACTTCAATGAGCTGCTTCTTTATGAATATTGGGTAGAATAGGATGTCGGTTGAGCTCCCTCGTCTACCAGAACTTTCGTGACAATAAAGTTGCCAACGATTACAAAGATTACGACATGATCATGTAAATTTTTGTCAATTTCCAGAAAGCCAGATTCATATAATGATATTGCCGGGGTTCTTACACGGGACCTCTGTGGGCGAGCTGTGTTGTTAATCATCTCGATCGCTCGAAGGGACCTTTTCCTGGCCGAACTTGGCTCGCCTCGTCTCACAAATCATCCGGTTATGTGGTCGATGATCTTACGGATTTCACTATTCGACTAATGTGTTCGGTCGTCGTCATGGTGATCTCTTATGTACCTCGGGGGTGTTCTACTCCGATTTCGGCGTTGGGAGTTACGATCGTGTCAGTCCCGACTACGGCTTCTCCTCTTGCGATTGACGTAGCGATCGAGATGACCCTCCCGTATCAAACGCTCAATCTGGTCTTTGAGCACTATGCACTCCTCGGTAGTGTGGCCGTAGGTGCGGTGAAATTCGCACTTCTTGCTTTTGCCAGCATTGGGCAGGATCTTCTACTTCCCAACATTGCTGGAATATTTTATCAGCTATAGGTTGTAGATCTCTCGGACAATAGTCTCCCTTCTAGCGTTCAGTGGGGTGTATTCGCCATATTTGGAATTAGGTTGGGGAGGCGATCTCTTTCTTTTGCCATCGATTTTCCTCGGCGATCTCACCCCTCCCATTTCTTGTCAGGCCACTTTGCTTTCTTATCTTCGACGCTATCTTTGTTGGCCTATCTGCCAGCTTTTCTGGCTTCTCTGAGCTTCTCTATCCCTATGTAGCCCACTGGCCGCTCTCGGAACTCGGCCATGGTCCTCTGCTTGGATAAGGCTATTTGATCCGCGAACTGTCCAGTCTTCAAGTCATGTTTGACAGAGTACAGCTCGACATGAGATCGAGGTTGGGGATCTCCATGGCTACGGCGTTGAACCTCTTCAGGTACTCCCTCAGTGGTTCAATTTGCTCCTGCTTGATGTAGTGGAGTGAGTCCTCAGTTTTGGAGTAGATTCAGGACGAGGAGAACTGGTTCACGAACGCCTTGGAGAGCTTCTGAAAAGTGTGCACAGAACTCACCGGGAGGGTGGAGAGCCATAGCAGTGCGGTCGTTTTCAGGAAAGTGGGAAAAGCTCGGCACAGAATAGGGTCGGTAGCACCATTCAAAAGCATAATCAACCTGACAAGTGGGTGGTCGGATCACCCGTGTCGTCGTATGGTTGAAGGGTGGTAGGCAGCTTGAAATTGTCAGGGAGAGAGGCCGTCATGATGTGCTATGCTAATGGTTCAAAATCGACGATGAGGGAACAAACGTCCTTTGTAGCCGTGATCCCCTCTCTCTGGTGATGCGTGTGGGAGATCACATCTCTTAAGGATGAGACTGATCTCGATCTTTTCGTGGTGGCCATCTTCTTCGCGCCCAATTTGTGTTGCTCCTTGGATTGTGTTAGCGCGTCAATTTGCGTCGTCAATCTCTAGTTTTGTTCTTAGAGATCAGTGATCATGCGTCGTAACACTACTAGAAACATAGGCATCAGCAACGGCTGATGCCATTGCTGAGCCGTTGCTAAAGAGAATCAGCAACGGCCGGAGCCATTGCAATGGAGCCGTGGCAGAAAGTCGCGTTGCTGATAACTTAGCAACAGATCAGCAACGGCCGCTCGGGCCGTTGCTAAAAATATTATCAGCAACGGTTTTTCCACGGACCCGGAGCCGTTGCGGATAACATTAATAGCAACGGCCGCTGAGTCCGTAGCAACGCCGTTAGTAAAATCCCGTCGCTAAGCCGTTGCTGTAGGTCATCAGCAACGGCTTTCGATACACTTTTAGCAACGGCTTTCCTACGGACGGCCGTGGGAAAGCCGTTGCTGATGATGTGAACCTGGTAATGAAAAAATTTAAAATTTCAAATTTTCATTGATACATTATTTGATACATAACTCACACACCCATACACTCATACACACATTCATTCACACATCACAAATACACCAAGATATACATCAAAACAATTATATTTATATTGATAATTATCCACAATAGTATAAAAACTATTCAAATGCAAAATTGAAGTATCAATATCCAAACAAAATAAATTAAACAAGTCCAATATCTCAGTAACAAAGTCAATATAAAAAAATCTCACGATGACGATGGAGGATGGTCTGGATCATATGGCGGGGTCTGGAGTGCTTGAGTGTACACCGGCGTGGACTGACTCGAAGACGATGGATTAGATGATGCCGAAGAGATGCCTGCTTCGGGATGACCTGACATGTTGCGTAGCATAGCATGCATCTCCGCCATCATCTGACTCTGACGCGCGACCGTCTCCTCTAGAGTCCTTATTCTGCTACTATGATCATAACTGGATCTAGAGGTGGACGGCCGCTCACCAGCGACCGGAGAGGTCGGTGCCCCAAGTGGCCCTAGTACGGCTCGCGCATGACCACTATCTGCGAAGCCATATACGCGGCCATGGTCCCAGCCACCTGCGGCCTCGACCCACGTTGCTGCGTCAAAGTCCTCGGGGGTGCCCCCGCGCTGCACCACTGTCTGGCTGTAGGTCTCCTACTCGAGTTTGATTTTTTGTTTAATATTTATCATAAAACTTAAATTATAAATATATAATGAATAATTTAAACAAATATATAGTTACCATAATGTATGCAGCGCGGTTGTCGATGTACTCCCCCGTCCCATGTGCTCGACGGTGAGTCCGCTCAAACACCGCCATCGGAGAGGGTCGCTAGACAGTCCCGTCATCTGACACCGTCGTCTACATTTACAAAACAAATACATTAATTAGTACACATAGTAACAAATAAAATATATAATTAAAAGGTATACTTACCATACGGTTCGCGTGAACTGCAAATGCAACAGAGCCGCCGGTGTGACGCGCTGCTCCCCCCGACATGCGATTTCTAGCCGCATTCCGAGAAATCTCCTGCCATCGATCTGTCGACCATATTCCCACGAGCTGGTCCCATATATCCGGAGTAATCCAATCGGGGTCGTATCCCCGAGTCTCCGCGATGTTAGTAGTCCCAGCTCGGGCCATCGCTTGGGACTGAGCCTGCCCCAACTGCTCGTTGTACCTCGCACAGGAAATAGCCTCTCAGGCAGCGTAAATGAATGGCCTCTGGTCCTCGGCCCATGTAAAGCGAGCCTGCAAAATAATAATATCAGTACTAATATTAATCATCATGCATCTAAAAAAAATAATAATACGTGCCTCAAACTCGCGCCATAACATGTCGACGTGCTCGCTAGGCACGTGAGACCACGTAGGCCATGCCCCGTGCATGTATCGTCGAATAATAGAAGAAATGCTCCTCAGCACTTCTTCTTGCTCGAACCTGCACAACAAAAATAAATTTTAATATTATATTATGATATAATGAATTTGTAATGATTCATAATTCATGATATATTACCGCTCCCCAATCACGCTAATAAATCTACGTGACTCTGTGGCTGGTGGAGGCTGCCACCTGTTCGGTCCGCGTGGCCGCCTGCGTCTGGATGTACTAGCCTCGGCAGTATCATCGGCATGAGGATCAGCAACATGAGTAAGTGTAGGAGTCTCACCGATCGGAAACTCCGAAGCTCTCCTGCGACGATAACCACGACCAGACATATCTATCGAATAGACATATAATCAGATTATTTAGGAAGTACGTTACGCCTAATCGAAACTCATTCGTTAAAGCTCCACGATCAAGACGTCGGTACATCCAACTTCGATCAGCCGACATGATTCTATCAATCAATGACAATTTCTTTGGTTAATGTCTTTAGGTGAGATTGTCCTATTCCATTCGGGATTTATGTTATTTATATTGCACTAAGTACTTATTTTAACCGCTAACTTCATTCTAAATTTCGGCAGCATCTCCTTACAGTTCTCCGAATACGCATATCATCTGGGCGCGTATCGGAGAACAAGAGAGATATTGCTGAAATTTAGAATAATTAGTTAACAGTTAAAATAAAAACGTAAGTACAGTACAAATAACTATATTCCCAAATTATCCAATCAGGGACAATTCAAGAATTGTACGTCGTATAAAAGATCATCTACTTCTTTTACACGAACATACAATCCCCGAACGAATCTAAGGTTTTGCTAAATCATATCCGACTCGTCGATGCATACGTGAAACATATCAACTCGTCGGATGGATGATTATTTTCTAAATGTTTCTAGACAGTTCGAGTCCATATTGGACAATTCCGACACGAGTCCAAATTCGACGATTTCGGCAAGAGTCCGAAGTGGACGATTCCGGCGCGCGTCCGAAGTGGACGATTCCGGCGCGCGTCCGAAGTGGACGATTCCGACGCGTGTCCGAAGTGGACGATTCCAAAATTAATCTAAAACCTAATAATTAATCTAACAAATTAAACAATTAATCTAAATAATTAATTAACATATAAATAAAAAAATAAAAAAATATAAATCTACTATTTCCGGCGCCGGAGTTCGGTGGACCCTGGCGCCGGCGTACAGTGTTCGGACAGTGTGTCCGGACACTGCATAAGCTCTGGCGGCGGCCATCGGCCGACCGCCGCCGGCCGAAACCCTAAAAATAGTGTTTCGGTCGGATTTCCCGCCGGCCGCAATGGGAAGAGACGGCCGGACGACGATCAATACCTGAAATCGGCGGTCGAGGACGGACGGCAGCGTCGGCAGCGGCAGCTCGGCGTCGTCGGCGTCGGCAGCGGCGGCGAGAGGCGGGAGGAGGAGGCGGCGGCGACAGCAGCGGGAGGAAGAAGGGTCGGGCGCGATCTGCGACCTATATAAACTTATCAGCAATGGCTCACTCGCCCGTTAGAAAGTCGTTGCTAATAAGTTATCATCAGCAACGACTCACTTGTCCGTTAGAAAGCTGTTACTAATAATTAAAATCATCAGCAACGGCTTGCGCGTCCGTTAGAAAGCCGTTGCAGATACAACATATCTGCAACGACTTGAGCGGCCGTAAGAATGCCGTTGCAAATAGCAACGGCTTGAGCGGTCATTGCTGATAACCGTTGCTGAAGACTCAATTTCTAGTAGTGTAACTCCTCCAAAGTTGAGTTGGTGGCAACTAGAGTGTCGCTCCTTGCCGCGTTGGGATCACGTGGCGGCGGGGGAACGTTGTTGCCTATTTTCGGCAGGTTTGCTTGACTTCAGGTGTCTACCATGGTGGGGCAGGTAAATTTTACTCGACCCCATGGTGGGCGCCAATGTTCTCGTCTGAGATCAGTGGTGCTGCAAGTCTACTTGTCTCATAGCTTGATGCGACTCCAGTTGCGACCTACAAAGACACTCTAACTCTTAAGTGAGAGAGAACTCTATGTGGTGTGTATGGGATTGGATCAGATTGTATATATGTGTGCGTCGTGTCTATTCGTAGAGCTGGTTTGAGTATTCAACGAGGATTGCTCCTGAATTCCTACGAGGATATACTTTGAATGGGTTGATCGCCATCCCTCTAAATGTGGTGTCATTATGGTATAATCCCTGATAATGAATGTAGGATGTTAATATCCTCGTATGGCCAAATGGAGCCCCTAGGCCGAGTCAAAGCTAGTTCAATCTGTATCTGGTTCACGTGCCGAGTTGCTTCTAGAGCCAGCCCGATTAGGCCAAGGAGTCGGTCCAGTCCACACATAAATCATAATAATCTATTATGATTAATAATCAAATGAATTATACTAATCACTAATTAAACATGTGAAGTGAAATCCTGAACTTAAAATCAAATTATACTTTATTCATCTCTCTTTATCTAGCATGCACAGCCACCAAATGAACCCACTTATTTACATTAATCTTCATATATCATCCACTCTCCACTTTGATAGCTTGATAGAAATGACAACACCATTCTCTATTTAGAATCTACCATCATCACTTGTCACTTGACACATTGATAGAAAGACAAGAGGCTTCCCTTGTTAATAAGAAAATTGATCTTAAAAAAAGTCAGCCAACACATACAACTAAATATTATTAGATTAACACCCTTAAATATAACTCGATTAGTAATTCTTAAGCAATAGGAATTATCTCCAATCCAATCAAAATTTAATAAAATTGCACCTGCACCAATCGTTAATCACTCAACATGATGACTCTGCCAATTTCACTTCCCAATGAACTATTCACTCCACAAGATTAGCATCAACTTTTCAACATAGTAGTGGCCAAAGGATAAAAGAATTGTACTAGTAGTATTAATTTCATTTCCCATACTTTCCACTCAACCGCCATCTCTCACACTTCATTTGTGATATTACAACTTATACTTGAGAGCTTCATTTAATAATATTTGTTTGCTATCATTGCTTAGACTTAATTGTATTGAAAAACCTTGGGCACCTTTTGAGGTGTGTTTGAGCGCTCTCTCTCTCTCTCTCTCTCTCTCTGCCCATTTGATATGCAATTCGCTATTGTTAATATCTCAAGGATGACAAAAGAAGAAGGTCAAATAATGTAAGCAAAGAAGTTTATTAAGAAGATCCAAAGCATTTTGAAGTGGAAGCCCAACTAATGAAACATAAAAAACCAAGAAAAATATAGACAAAGACATGACCACAGACCACCATTGAGTCTAATATGATTTCCATGTTTACCGAGATGGGGAAACTCAGACTTCAAGGTCAAGACAAGAAGCTTAAAGCCTTAAACCTAGAAGGTGCGATCATTTTAAAACTACTAAAGGATTGGTGATAGTGCTTATGGTCAACTTGATTTATCAGCTTATAATTAATGGATATGTATTTGGTGGTAAATTAATATTTGCACCATCCATGCTTGATGAACCACTGGATGAGATGATGTGTTCGATCAGTTGAGAATCTTATCACGGACCAAAATCAGAAACCTCTTAAAGATAGATACTATTGTAGGCGAATAAGACTTAAGAAGCTCACTGTACGTTATCCTAATATTCCAGATGCTTGAGATGACAATGTATAATGAGAGTACAAACTCAAACATGCACATCAACATTTTTAGTGATCAGTAGATAACTTTTTTTTTCATACATTAGACGCCTTGATGGCTTGATATGTTGAGCCTTTTGGTTCACACTACAGGATGAGGCTTAAGAATAGTTTCACCAACTACCACGGAGGTTGATCACTAATTTTAAGTAACTTGCTCAGAAGTTTATAGCTCGTTTTTATGGAAATCATAGGATCATTAGAGCTTTTATAGTATCATCACAGTTGCAACATGAAAAAAGAACCCCTAGGAAATTACATGTTAGTTCTCAATGCAGAAGTGCCTTGGTTTGAACGAGTCATCCATCAACTACTATCTATATCTTTGTTGTATCATTGATGTCATCCCAGCAAAAATGATCATTCATAAGGATGGCCTCTGAGTACTTTCTTTGAACTCTAAGAGTGAGCCCACCAACATCTTGTTGCCAAGTTTTTTTTAAAAGAAACAGGAGGAAGAGACAAAGAAGAATGAAGGAAATCAAAATATGTGTATGATTCTCGAAGTAGAGAGGCATTAAGTGGAGAGACAATATGAACACTTTACAATATACTCATGAAGATACTTGACCAAGGGCTTGAGGAAGTTTTTTACCCCTTCATTGTTGTTACAATTGCATCCTCTCCTTTTGGATTGTGATAGGTATTTTATAACTTTGAATTACCATCACAAGCATGGGAGGCTAAGGTAAAATTGATGGCCCTAACACAAATGGTGAAGGGAAGAATAGGGAATGATCTCCTAAGGACGAATATATCTTAGAGGTGGAAAATAGATGAAATCCTAGATTCCCACTGACTCCTTCTCAGGCTTGTCAACTGAATTAAACCCTTCCTTCTCTCAGACGGAGAGGATAAGGTGTTCTAGAAATGGAGGGGCAATGGTATCTTCTCTTCTAACTCCATCTATAAAATTTTGAACTTCAATGACATTTCTAACCCAGCGGCAAAGTTCATTTGGCACAGATCATGCCCTGGAGGTATATCCGTCATGAGTTGCCTAACAAAGAATCGGAGGCTCCCTACTAACGATCGATTGATTTCCCAAGGTATATCCATGAACCCTCGATGCTCTCTCTGCGAAACTAAGGATGAATCTCTAAATCACCTGCTTGATGACTGCCAATACACTTCTAAGGGGTGGGATTTTTTTTGAACTTATGTAACACCTCCCTCTTTCCTATGAACTTCCGTCCTTGGCGTGGCTCTTCTTCTGAGGGATCTCGCACTTCGCCACTGCTCAAGTTTCGTCTCATCATGATTTGGCAATGGAATATTTGGCACGAACATAACGTCTATTGCTTCGAAGGGTTAAAAAGAACCTACCGGGCATTGGCAATCGAATGAGCAAATCTTGCTAATCTTTGTCGTGGTTAATTCTTTCAGTCCTTCGTTGTAATTACCACTCTTGTTTTGATTTGTTTTCTTTATTAGGTTTAATCTCTCTCTCCCACCCACTTGTAAAACTCAAGACTCTTGATTAATACAAGTATCATTTTTCTCAAAAAATAGATGAAATCCTAGATTGAGTTGGAGCTTGAAGTACAAATTATTACTTTGCCTTCCTCTTGATTATGAGCCATTAGCATCTAGCGTAATCGGACCTGCTTTTGACATATCTATCGGTATTTGGTTGGGTACCATATTCACTTCTTTTTTGGGCTTCTATTGAATCGAGAAATAGGTTTGATTGTACATCTTTTTGATATATATTTTTGATATATATAAGGTATCCTCCGGATAATTCAAATCGAAGCAATTTGATGTCTGACCCGGGCCTATATGACATGACCGATCGATAGAAATACTCCAACACTCCACCTTTGTCATATATTCCATAAGAAAGAATCAATGTATAAAGTGATTAAAACCGGTATTAGTTTTGGTGGATAACCAATAAACCGGTGTAGTTAAATTTCTATTTAACTTGTGACGAATAACCAATAATGAACTGATTTCGGCAGTTTCCAATGATGGCATAAGCAAAACAAGAATTATAGGAAGAATCATTTTATTTCTAGCCCTCGCGTCCGGTTAATTAACCTTGAACAAAAAACAGGAGCAGCCTGTGAACACAATCTTCAATCCCCAATATAACAATTTTTAAAAGTAATGTACTTACATTTTATATGACAACTAAACCAAAGTAATATATCATACAGTCTGCTCAAAAACTATGACTTTGTAGTCTTTTGATGTTATCATGAAGATTTCTACTTAGTCAGGTAATATATGAGCAAGAAGAGCACCAGAAATATCGCCACAAGTTTAAGCATTCTACGGTTCGACTTTCTCTCGAAAACCTAAGACAGAAACTTAATCATGGTCAGCAATAGGAGAAAGATGAGTTCCAGTAAAAAGAAAATCCAAGCACATTTACCATCTTGAATCGATCAACTGTTCCAGAAAGGACTCCTCTAGAAGCATCCATACCGTGACCCTAAAACCAAAACCAGAACTCAATCACATTTTGCAAGAAGAATGTGAGAAAAAGATGGGGCCTTAAATGTGCTCTGCATGTACCATTTTGTCCAAGGCACGGTTGTGAATCTCGACTTCTTCATGTATTTCTCCTGTCAACTTCACCAAGATGAACATAATAGGAGTCAAGTATTGACATCCCAGAATAAGATAAATATGACTTGATGGTGTTAAATATATTACAAGATAAGAAATTGGAGAATTCACCAAGATGCATATGCTTGAACATTAAGGAATAAACAATATATTTCTAAATATAAAAAAAATAATTATCCGTGACAATAGCAATGACAAGATTAGGAAATATCAAATATAAACAAAGCTTCATGAAGATAGGATAGTACTCATCCAGTCGAAAAGGCCTCTCTTTGTGACTGTAACCAGCATATACATGTTAGTAAATGGACATATGGTTTGATTTAGAAACCAACCACATATAAGGTTAATTTTCTAAATATCATAAAATGTGGAGCACTTTTAGCAAATTTCTAGAAACCACTATGATCATGTGATAATGCCATCAAAATACATGTCTGCGAAAAATTTGATTAGGAAAGAGATAAGGGAAAGAAAAGTAATTTTCCTTTTGAAAGGTCTAGAGAGAGCACAATACTGGTCAGTCTCAAGTCAGTTAACCAAGAATAGATTGAGATATATAGATCACAAATAGCATAGCTTAGGTCATAAGAAAAACAAGTAGTCTTTCTTTACATGTTACATAACAATTTTGAATGAGACATCATGCCCACCATAAAGCATGTTCTAGATTCACCAAGTGTCATAATAGATATTGAACTCTTCAAGGGGTAATGCGATTTTGTCAAGCACACACTCAGTAGCAAAGCTAAAAATTTTCAAAGATTGTCAACATGTTTAAGATCAAAATTATATCTCTGTAAGAAAAACAAATACTGAAATACCTCTTATTGATCTTGAAATGAACAGTTCCAAGATAAAATACTTATCCAGTTATCCTGATTACGATCTATATTTTATGAAATGGATTTATCTAATTAAATAGAATAGCCAAGAGCTCAATACATATATCACTAGGCCTCATGAAAGTATAATATCATTGGACTAGTTACAAGCAATATCATATATCATAAGTGACTTACTCTTTTAAGAAAATCCACTCTATCTTGAAGCCCATCAATTGCTCTATCGTTGTCATACTCATTAATTTCATGAGATGGATAAAAGGCTCGAATTCCACCCTCTTCAATGTTATCAAAAAGAGCAGCCCTGCTGTTTCGATGATCTCTGCGAAAAACAGAATTAAACATATAAGTTTGTAATTTGCATAAACTTAAGTTACATGCCAACTTATAGAAGGTTCCAGCACAGGAGTCAAATAAGCATGAAGGTAATTAAATGTTCAAAGTTAATTACACTATTATGCTAATCTTAAGAAGAAAATTATATACAAGATATACCTTGATACATGATACAGTCTTGTAATATTATGAAATCTAAAGTTCAAGGACATACAAGAATAACCTTTTCAAACTTGTACTGGGAAGAAACACAATCTTAAGTTGGATACCTTAGAAATGAATTACTTGGGACCCTGGTTCTAATTTCCTCAAAAAGAAAAATATTCTTGAGTTGGATATCTCTTTAAATTAAACAAGGATATATTATAGACTATTCCAATTTTAAATAATAGCAATATCAAGAAAAAAGTGAGCTAAAGCTTGCATGAATTGTCAAAATGCCTATAGGTTGTGTAAGAATAACCAAAGGCAGTATCAATTTCATTTGTCAGCTGTTTCAACGATCAGTAATTCTGCTTCCATCAAGGAGCATACTTTATATAAGCATTGATATGCTGTAAATTGGTAGTTTTCGAACAACATAAATGAAGCTCAATGCATGTTGGACTAGTCCACACTGATGCACAAGGACAAATGACCAGATTAGGAGAACTAACCCCTTCAAATCTATCACAGAGAAAATATTCTTCAGCTAAAAATCAATATTTTAAAACTAATTGTCAGCGATAACCTTTTTGGACAATCAAAATTGTTTTGCCTTACATTCAATGCATTATCTGCTTCTTAAAATTCTCTTAAAACAAAAGACAATGCCCATTTTGTCTTATTGAGTCTAACTCTTTTGTCCCACCAAGACCTTGCAAATATATAATACTAATATCATTCTTTTGTTCCACCATTCTGCCAAGGCCCATCTCTAGGCTTCCTCCTAAAAACAGCCCTAAGGGCTTGTTTGGTCTGAGGGTTTTGGTGGGAAATGAAGGGAACAGAAGGTTTTTTTTTCTTTTAATTCCTTGTCTGGGAAACTTATTTTAAAAAGGGGTAGGTGAATTGTTTTCCTGCATTTCCCTTCACCGGACAGAAATTCCAATTTCTCTAAATTAGAGGAATCTGGTGGGAAATGGTTATTGATTAATAAAAATAGTGTATTTGGCAACTTCGGACCTAATGTTGAGGGTTTTTTTCCTTTTCCACCTTTTATTTATACAATTCAGACAAGGTAAGCCCTTCTACTCACCTACTCACCCTTCCATCCTTCCCTTAGCTTCTCTTTCCTTTTCTTCCTTATAAAAGAGTCAAATCTAAAAGAAATTCCAAATGAAACCCACAGGTTTCTTTTTATCATTGTAGTAAATTATTAGTTCTTTTATCTCAACATACTATTAGAGTAATAATACATTTTTAAGGGTGATAATGTACATTATAAATCATGATGCTATATCTAAAGATAACTTTACATATATCAACTTACAAGCTTAAATATCTGTAATGATTTTAAGGAAAAGCAAGTCAGAGCTGTGTAGATAGTCATAAAGAACACTTGGGCATTATCAATTCGATCAAAGTTGTTATCCTACAAATTTTATTAATAATTCCCAGACTCAAAATTGGGTTCTACAGCTAATTAAAACGAAGAGAGGAAAAAAATTTAAATGCCTCTCAACCATAAAAGAAAAGGTCAACCTAGATCATTTCAGAAAATAAAACAAAAAAACCAATTTGATAGATAAAAGTTAAACAAGTTGTAGAACCTTTCCATGTAAATGACAAACATTTATCATAAGAGATGGCAAAGGCTAAACTTCCATTCACCCCAAAACATATTTTTTGAAATAGAAGCAAGAAAATCTTATCGGTGTACCTTCTCAAGTTCATAACTTCACTGGATTCAAAGCACCCTTTTTGTCCTATCTTCTTCTGCTTTAATCTTCGGCAGTCATCGACAACAATTGTGAAATCAGGTGGTGTGGCCTGTAAAGAAACTGAAAAAAAAAAATAGCGAATGGCTGTTGTGAAAAATAGAACAGTAGGCAACGCATCATTCTGAAACTGTTTCACAAATCAAACCGATAAGACACAATCAAGGGCTATCTCATCGATCACAGTTCAGTTCTTTATAAAACTGAAGAAACCTCCGCAAGACTTAATATTCTCCAAAAAGATCGACGTAATACAACAGCGTCAACCAAAAAAAAACATGTGCAAGTTCTTAAATTCCCGAATCCCGTTTGTCCTAATGGCAGTTTCATTGCAATTAGATCCAAGTGACCAAGACCCGCGAATTTCGGATCAACCAATTTGCTTCCAAAATTTTAGATGGACATAAGGGGGGGAAAACGAAGAAAAAGAATCCAAGAAAACAATTGATTGATTCAACGCGACCGGAAAGGAGAAACTTTCGAATCATAACTAATACAAAAAAAGACAGAACGAACGCACCTGAGGCTGAGAAATGCTCCGGTATCTGTTGGCAAGATCAATCTAGGGTTAGGGGTTAGGGATTGTCCCAGTGCTTAGAAGCCAGTGTCGGTGCGGAGAACCGCGAAGAAGGGACGATAGGAGGAATGAACGGGAAGTGGAATTGTCCCCACCCGCTCTCTATGCGGAACGATTCCCATCGTCATCGACTCATCGTGATCAATTTAGTGAAAGTTTTTTATATTGCAATTTGGTACCTCAAAATTTAAATATCTCAATTTAGTCACTCATTTAAAAATTTATTTTATTATAAAAATGCTATTTAAAATTTGGATCTATAATAGTTTAGAGCTTTATGTGAATTGATTTCAATAAAATTTAAATTCGATCTAGTAAAGTTCCAATTTGGTGTCAATTAAGTTCAATAAAGCTCAAATTTCATTTGAGTTTTATTTTGGAGCAACTGAATTCATATCACATTTGAGTTAGCCTACAAAATTGATGTTTGGTGATAATTTGTATTCAAGAAAAATAAGAAATGTGCCCAACTAGAATTAGTACATATTTGTATTTTTTTAGGATTTTCTCAAATCTATATAGACATTTTATTTCCACCAATAAAGTACTTGAACTTCCAATTTGTTTCAATAAAATTCTATCATTAGGTGGCAGTATATAATGGCATCAAAATTAATACCAATTGTGTTTTTTTTTTCGATTAGTTGGTCCTGAACATTCTGGTCGAACGAAAAAAATTATTGCAAAACTTAACAAGTAAAAAAGAAAATATGTAGCATCATGTTACGCTATGCTATTTTGTTGAGATATGATCAGTCCATGAATACGCAAGGCATGAAGAATGATGTTAATATGTAAGGCATGAAGAATGATGTTCTTGACTAGAAACTATTAATGCATGATAGTCTGAAAAAGACAGTAATAAATGATTTCAAGTGGGGGGAATATAAGTTGGAATCGAGACATCTACGAAGTTCGTCCGAAAAATTACGTAAAATCAAGTCGAGACGGCTCTAGAGGCGATCGAGTCAAAACTTAGGTATAAGCTTAGAAATTGATGTAATATACCCCTATGACCTTAAACAAACCTATCTCAGTTTATTCTCAAGCCAAAATCTAAAACGAGACATGAAAACAAGCCTCGAGTAAAAAATCAACATAAAAATCAAAATCAGGTTCCAGCTAGAATTATCAGTCAAATCTTGGTCGATGCTCGGCTGGCCGAGGGTTGCCCGAGGATCGACCGAAATCGTTTGGAAATTTCCAGAACATTTTTCGGTTGATGCTCGACCAATCGAGATTCGAGCGACGGTCGACCGAAAAGCCCAACGAATCTTTTTAAATCCATTGAACGACTTTTATGAGAAACATGCCTTCTCCACCTATACAAACCCTCTTATTTTCATCTTCAAAACCCTTCTTATTGTTCATTGAGTTAATCTCCAAGTATTTAAGCTTCAAATTAAAAGTCATTCTAAGCCCTAATTCTCAACTTCTACACTCTCAGAGGTTGGCCTTCACTCTTCAGGTCTTTCAAGTCAAAGCTCTTCATCTTCTTGAGGCATTGGAGTGCTAGGAGGCTGTTGGAAGAAGCACACTCACGTTTAATTTAATTTTATTCCTCTTTTACTTGGTTTTATTCTTGTTTGATTGAATTCTCAAGTGTAGTTTGAAAGGTGTGGTTGATACACCTTGTTGGATTGTAGATTGTTGTTTTTTCTTTAGAATAGGTGTTGAGGCTTCCTCTAAGGTTGAGGAATAAGTTCTCATTGTATTCTTTAGAAAAATGAGTAATCTATAAAATGTTAAGGTTAAAAATCCTTGGTAAAAAGCCAAGGTAATGGAGTAGGCGGTGTTGGCCGAACCACTATATATTAACTTGTTAGCATTGCTTGTTTTTGATTGATTCATCTTTTTTTACAAAAGGCAAACCAAAAAAGAAGTTAGAACACCAGATTAAACCTAGCAAACATCATTCAAAGCAATACTAATTAAATCACATGGTTAGTCATGATTCCATTCGTAATTGCGCTCCATCTTCCTGGCATAATGAGCTAGCCAGTCTGTCATCTTGTTGCCTTCCCGACCAATAAATTGGAAAGCAATAAACTCAAAGTAACCTGCATCCAGCATAATATCTTTAATTAAATTCTGGACTTTCCAAAAGGGAGTTAAAAGCCCATTACACATGTCAATGACTAATTTAGCATTTGCCTCTATAATGATTCTTTTAATCTGCATCTCTTTGGACTTCTCAATGTCTTGCTTAACAGCTAAGTTTCATTGATAAGAACAGATAAATGATTATTAACACATCTTTACTTGTGCTCAATTCAATAGTATAAACACTTTATGATAACTTCACTTCATATAGTTTGCAATTGTCTCATTAGTCACATAAATTGAAAGAGAAATAAATTGAACATCCAATTAGCGTACACACTATTCAACCCCCCTTTCTAGTATGAGTATTTGACTCACAAATATGACCCTCATCATGGGGGAAATTATTTCAACTAATTTCAATATTTATTTTTGAATTATAATAATCTAATTAAATTTGTTTTAAGGCTACCTGTACACAGATGATCACAAAGCACATAGGCGATCTTGCACGACATCATCAGTTATATGACCATGCATGGATGTAGATGGTATATACCAGGCACGACCACGTGTATAGTGTCAACACAACTTCCCATGCTAGTGTTGGTGCATTCGCATGGTGTCAGGCCCTCTGCCTCTACGTCATCCACTGCACGGCCATCTACTTTAGCTACACCTGGACGAATATAGGACTAGCATTTAGCTAACGTGGAGATGATGCAAGTACACATCATTTTAGAAATTTTAGCTTTTTGCAAGCATTTGATACAGCTAACTCGGTATCTAGCTAATATTGTAGCTAGGTGGATCGGTGCTTCACCCGCCCTGTCATTTGGTGCGACGACTACTACAACAAATCCATTTTCGTTGTTGACGCCAAGTAATTTGCTGCTCACTCGGCCTCTATCGGTATCATAGCCACCACAACCACCGCCACCTTCGTCATCGTCTGCCAAGAGTTAGTTCATTTTCATTTTGATTGTTACATGATATTTCGATACACTTTTGAATAATAATTTTGATATGTTTGAGAATATTTTATAGTTTGATGTATATTATGACATTTCAGTTGTTATTAGTAGTGAACTAAATGTTTGGTTAATGTAATTATTGAGTATATGTAATTTTAATAAAAATTGTCGTAAACAAAATATTTTAATTTTAAAATTTTATTTAAAAAAATGCAATTTTGCGACTTAATGTTATATCAAAGTCTTTTGCGACAGCTAATCATCATGGAGCCATCATAGAAGACCTATCAAAAAGTTTATCACCAAACCTATCACTAGTACCTTATACCGTATAACCTGTTGCAAATGCCTCCGCGACGGTCGATAGTTGTCGCAAATGACCAACACTATGAGAGAGCTACGAATGTTGCCGGAAAGCATCTGCGACGTATTCTTGTGACAGAGCATAGCCATCACAAAAGATTAGTGGCAACAATTTTGGGATCCGTTGAAGCCATTGAAAAAGAGTGATTTTTTAGTAGTGTATATATTAGTGTTGAAACAAACGTAAGTCCCCCACCCCCTCTCTCCAACCAAACAAGATGGAGAAAAATATTTCTTCCATCTCTTCTCTTTATCATTGTTGAACCAAACAAAATCTTCTCTCCTCCCCTCTATTATATGAACTACAACCTGTAAACAATAATTGCTTCTTGGCAATGTATGGATTTCTCCCAACTATAAGATCAGTGACGCCTACCAATAATCTTTACAAGAACATGATCCTTCACAGAAATGATGGAAGCGGTTTCGATCACGCACGATAAACACTCTACCATATATTTGAGACAAAAGCTTGGTAGCAGCATGACAGTCATCACAAACTCGGAGATTCTTTACTACTCTAATTGGTGTGTGCGCAGATGTACTGATAAGACCAAATGCCATGGCTAATTTCTCACTATGATAACTAAGCACAGTTTCCTTCTCTTCGTCATCTATGTTAAGAAACACATTTGAAGTATCAGCAACATGCCCAGCCTTTTTCAGCTTTCCTTGCATCTCTAATACCATTGCATGGATCTGCCTGTACTGTGGGTGTGAAGCATCACCCATCACAAACTCATGAACTACTCCGTTTACCTCGACCGAGCTGATCCCAGGCACCTTCCTGATTCCTGTATCCTTCATGGACTTCCTTACTTCTGCAACCTCATTCCATCTTCGGTCAATCGCATAAATGTTTGATAGAAGAATATTGTATCCACTGGTATGTGGTTCCAGTTTCAGAAGTTCCTTTGCTGCCAGTTCCCCTATTCTTGGATTCTTATGAACCTTGCATGCAGCAAGAAGTGCTCCCCATATTATCACGTTTGGTTCATTAGGCATTTTGCTTATCAATTTGTGTGCTTCATCAAGGTTTCCAGCTCGACCAAGAAGATCAACCATGCATCCATAGTGTTCGACCTTTGGAATCAATCCATAGTCATGTTCCATGTGATTGAAGAACTGCTTTCCTTCTTCTACTAGTCCCGAGTGACTACATGCGTGCAAAACTCCGATGAAAGTGATATCATTTGGTTTAACACCCACCCTCTCCATCTCCAGGAAAAGACTGATTGTTTCCTCTCCATTCCCATTCATGGCCAGACCATTGATCATTGCATTCCACGTGCATACATCTCTCTCAGTTGCCCGATTAAATACTGCATAAGCTGCAGTAATGTCCCCACATTTGACATACATGTCTACCAATGAAGTAGTGAGCACAACATCCATTTCTATTCCTTGCTTTTCGATACAGGCATGAATCCACCTTCCCCGATCAAGAGCCCCAGCCTCTGAACATAGAGAGAGGAGATTCACCATGGTTATTTCGTTTGGCTTTATGTTTGCATCTCTCATCTGGCTGAAGAGATCAAACGCCTCTTTGATGCTATTTGTGTGTGCGTATCCTGCAATCATAGCAGTCCATACTGCAATGCCCTTCTCATCCATGCGGTCAAACACTGCTCTTGCACTCCTTAAATCCCGGCACTTGCAATACATATCCACCAATGCAGTGCCTAAAACTGTTGATATCTTGAAGCCATGTCGAAGTATGTAGACGTGAAGCCATTTGCCCAATTCAAGATTCCCAGTCGATCCACACTCGATTACCAAGCTCAGCATCGTGATCTCATTAGAGAACACATTATTATGTCTCATCTTAATAAATAACTCCATTGCAGTTCCCATATCGTTGCAGCGAATACAACCAGCAATCATGGCAGCCCATGTTGCAGTACTCTTCTCTGCCATCCTGTCAAATACTCTTCTTGCTGCAGGAACACTACCACACTTAACGTACATGTCAATCAGAGCAGTGCTAGCATTCACACTAGGAGATTCCTGAATACTGTTCTTAATCAGATATGTATGCACTGGTCGGCCCTTCCTCAAATCCCCAACATCAGCAAAGAGATTGAGCATGTTAATGATTGCCACTTCGCTAGGCCTTATATCGGACAGAAGCATCTCTCTGACGAGATCAATGGCTTTATCAAACAATTTACACCATGCATAACTCCCTATCATGGTACTCCATGAGACAACATCTCTCTCATGCATTTCATCGAACAACTTCATAGCAGACGCCAATAACTCACAGTCAGAGTACATCTGCATCAAGGAATTATGTATGAAGATATCCCAACCGAATCCAGCCTTAATGGCAAATCCATGAATCTCCATGCCTTGCCGAATACTCGAAAGCTGCGCACAGGCCTTTAGGGCGGATGGTAGGGTGAAGTTGTCCAGCGCGGTGCCGGTCTTCCGCATGTGGGCATAGACCTTGAATGCGGACGACGGTGCGTTGTTCTTGACATAAGAAGCGATAAGAAGATTGAGTTGGGCTTGAGGACTGACAGGCAAGAGATTGGTTGATTGGAATTGTGTTCTAATGATATGGGCATGGAGTTCTTTGGCTTTCTGAAAGGTGGTGATGGCAATGGTAGCGACCTTTGGTGGTGGTGGTGGTGGTGGAGGCTGAAGAGAGGGTTTGGGGAAGGTTTTGAGCTGGGAGTAGAGTAATGGAGAGAAGTAGGATTTGCTTGTAGTCACCATGACATCCATGTCTTGGTTTAGTCGCAGTCTATTACTCCAGTTTATGCTTCGTCACAAGTGGCGAAAGGTGAAGCCGTAGCCGTGATATCAAGCAGTAGATAAGCTACTCTTATCGGATATTGGGCTGCCTTCAGCCCACTGATCCTCATCTGAGCCTAACTATAGGCACTATATCAAGTAGTAGATAAGCTACTTTTATCGGATTTCCGATAAGCTATCCGATAAGCTACTCTTATCGGATATTGGGCTGCCTTCAGCCCAACTAATCCTCATCTGAGCCCAACTATAGGCAAGATATCAAGCAGTAGATAAGCTACTCTTCTCTCGCATCATCTCCAGACCACAACCACTCGCTCTTTCCCTCCTCTTCGCTTTCCCCGTCGCCTGCCCATGGCGACGCTCTCCGTGGCGGCCCCTCCCAAGTCTAGGCATGTGCCCCTTCTCCCCGCCTCTTGTCACAATCCGCTCCTTCTTCGCCGCCTTGCTCTTTCCAAGCGGCCGGCGGCCCGCCGGTTCGGCCGAGTCTTTGCTTCCAAGCTGCCCACCCCACCGCCGTACCCGCCGGCGCCAGGGGAACAGATGTACCAGCCTTTCCGCCCCCCGCCCTCTCATATTCCGGTAAAGTACCGCTCCCTTGGTCCTGCCGAGCGCCTCGAGATCCTCCGCGACCGCCTCGGCGCTTGGTACGAGTACGCCTCGCTCCTACCTGTCCTCGGCAACGACGGCTTCACTCCTCCATCCATCGAGGAGTTGACCGGCATCACTGGCGTCGATCAGAACCGCCTTATCGTGGCCTCCCAGGTCCGCGACTCCCTCGTCTCCTCTCCAGCATCCTTCGAACCCGAGCTGCTCGAGTACTTCGACGGCGTCGGCGGAGCCGACCTCCTCTACGAGCTCCGCTTCCTCAACGCCACACAGCGGGTTGCTGCCGCTCGTCACCTCATCGACCACGGCCTCGACCCCAAGGCCGCGCAGGAGCTGGCGCGAGCCATGAAGGACTTCCCCCGCCGGAGGGGGGATGACGGTTGGGACCGCTTCTCCGCCGCCTCCCCAGGGGATTGCCTCGCTTACACCTATTTCCGCCTCAGCCGGGAGGCGATCAACCCTGATGAGCGGGTAGCTGCGCTCAAACGGGCGGCAGAAGCGGCCGAGACGGAGGAGGCTATCAAGCGGATCGAGCAGGAGATGGAGCGAGCGTCCGGCGGAGAGGAGGAAGGGGGCGAAGAGGCAGAGGAGCTGAGGACGATTGTGCCAGTAGTGCGGCTGAGATACGGGGAGGTGGCGGAGGCGTCGACGGTGACGCTGCTGCCGGTATGCCGGGCGGAGGAGGGGGAGGAGGGGATGGCGGCGGCGCCGGGGAAGTGCAAGGCGGAGGGAGAGCTGGGGGTGGTGGTGGCAGAGCGGGGGTGGGGGAGGTGGGTGGTGCTGCCAGGGTGGGAACTGGTGGCAGTGGCAGCGGCGGGTGGAGGAGGGGTGGCGGTGGAATTCATGGATGGGAGGGTGCTGCCATGGAGGGGCAGCGGGGGGTGGGAGGAGGCTGTGCTGGTAGTGGCGGATCGGGCAAGAAAGGAGGTGGCGGAGGAGGGCGGATATTACGTGGTGGGCGGGGGCGGGGGCGGGGGCGGCGGCGAGGGGAAGGGGTTGGCGGTGGAGAGGGGATGGAAGCTGCTGGAGAAGGACGTGAAGGAAGCGCTGGGGACGGTGGTGCTGGTGGTGAGACCGCCAAGAGACGACGAAGATGACATGCTGATGGACGAGGACTGATATTGAATCAAAATCCTAAGCAGTGATCGATTATTCCCCCCCCCCCCCCCCCCCCCCCCCCCCTCTTTTTCCCCATGAGCGGATGATGTGTGGAGAGCAGTCTCTTTTATCATAACTTGAAGCATTCAAACAGCAGATGTAATAATTTTTTGCTTTGCTAAATTTTCAAAAAATTATCTTTTAATTTTTCACTGATTTTGTGATTTGCGGTTTGTTTTATGCTAGCGTTGAGTCCACTGGACTCACATGCAGAGCATGTGACACGTGTTACAGCTTTACTCCTTTAATTTTTTTCTTAAAACTATTAAGGGTATTTGGATAATATTTCTTTTTACTTAATATTATCACTCATCTCCCTCCCGAAGGCGCTACTGACGGCGCCGCCGCGGCCGTGCATGGCGGAGGCGATGAAGGAGGCCGAGATGGTCATGTTCCGTGCCATCAACGATCTCATGGCGATGGCGGTGGCGAGCGGCGCCGCCTCCGCCTAGGGCGTGGGCAGCGGGCTTGTCGGAGGAGGTGGAGGACGGCAGAGACGAGTCATTGAGCGGCAGATCGGGGGGGGGGGGGGGGGGGGGGTGCATGATGCTACCGCGTTGTGATCTGGGTCTCCACTCGCTCCATCTCATCCATCGCCGAGGGAGCGGTCGCCGCTAATCACGTTCGCCTCACCACCCAGAACGGGGCTGCTCGTCTTCCACCACGTTTGGGCCGCTCGTATTCCAGCACCACCTCCTCTTCTACCAGCTCCTCGTCTTCATCGTCTTCCAAGTTCGAATGGAGTTTGCGAACCACGGGAAGTGCCTTCTGCCGCTTGCTGCGGAGATGTCACGGATAGGGGTGTAAACGAGCCAAGCCGCTCGCGAGCTACTCGAGATCGATTCGGTAAAAACTCGAACTCGACTTGAACTTATCGAGCTCAAGCCGAGCCGAGCCGAGCCAAACATTCGAGCGAGCCGAGTTCGAGCTAACCTATACTCGGCTCGAGCGGCTCGCGAGCCTAATCGAGCCTTCTATATATATTATATACCGGGTTTGATTTTTAAATTTTATGAACCCGTTACCCTCTAAAATGAACCCGAGCTTAGTCGAGCTCGAGCTCGGCTCGTGCGGCTCGACTCATGAGCCTTGATTTTTTTCCCGAGCCGAGCCGAGCCAAGCTCAAGTTGCTTGAATGTAACTCGAGCCGATAGACTAAAGCTCGATCAAGCTCGAGCCAAGCTCGGCTCGGCTCGGCTCGATTACACCCCTAGTCACGGAAGGAGATGAGAAATTATCAAAATAACCTCGGTGTTTTAAGAAAAAATAAAAAAAGCAAAGCTGTGACAAGTGTCACATGCATAGCATATGAGTCCAGTTGACTCAATGCTAGCATAGAATAAACCCTGATTTGCAATAACCCAAATAGAAGAGATTTGTGTATTCGTAATCGATTCCAAGTAATTGATACTTTTTTAATATAAAATTTTTTCAATCTAAACTTAAAATTGGTCTTGACTCTTGAATCTCAAATTTGGTGCTTCTAATTTTTTTTTTTCTCAATCCAACTTTTGGGTGATTATAGATTTTGTTACAATGCCGTTAATTTGGCTAAATTTAAGTAGGACAATAAGAACTTATTTTGGGTAAATTTAAGTAGGACAACAAGAAATTACTTAGGGTAAATCTAAGTAGGTGAGAACTCATGTTGAATTTAAGTCAATTTGAGAAATGATAGTGATGAAGTTTGTAAAGATTTGGGAGAGAAGAGAAGTCCCTTTTTCTGTTGTTTGGATAAGGAAAAGAGAGAGAGAGAGAGAGAGAGAGAGAGAGAGAGAGAGAGAGAGAGAGAGAGAGAGAGAGAGAGAGAGAGAGAGAGAGAGAGAAAAGAATGAGATTTGTTTGTTTGAATAGAAAATAAGAAAATTTGTGGAGAGGAGACGAGAATTTATTTCACTTCATATAATTACGAAGAGAAGACAAAGTTCGTAAGTATATTTTTTGTTTTAATTTTATTCATAATTGATTTGCGTACAAAATAAAAAATAAAAACTCAACACTAACTTATGCAAAAGGAAAAAATATCATACTAAAATAATTAAGAAATTTTGTATACCTTGAAAATTCATATATATTACCTAAAAAATTTCTATTTATTTTAGTTAAAGATGATATTTTTGTTCTACTTTTGCAATATAATAATTTATTTCAATAAATTTTTAATGTGTACTTGTCTTTATAAATACTTTTCATTGTTCATTTTATTGTTACTCTATTATATTTTTAAAATGTATAACTAATAATTTTAAAGATAATATATAAATAAAATAAGGAAAAATTGATAAATGTATTCCAAACTATAGGCAAAATTACACTGATCTCCTCTGAGGTTTAGTAAAATTACACTGACCCCTCTATTTGTCCAGGTTACAATCACCTCTCTTGAGTAATCTTTGAGTAATTTTTTTAGGAGAGATTTGTGTAATATTTTACAAAACTCAATGGAGGTTTGTGTAATCTTATTTCGTAATAGAGGAGGTTCGTGTAATCTTTTACAAAACTCAGTGGGGTTATAAGATAAAATTATAAATAGAGAGATGATCAGTGTAATTTCACTAAACCTCAGGGGAGATCAGTGTAATTTACCCTTAATAAATCTATCAAAACATTTTATTTACACATAATTTATCCTAAACTTTTCAATTCATATTAATTATATTTCATCGTCATATGTCTGTTAGTGTAACCGTTAATTACTGACGTGATAGTTTAATCAACATCAAAAAATTATTATTATTATTATTATTATTATTATTATTAAGGTTTGCCACGTGAGCAAATGTCAACGCATATTAATAACAAAATTTAAAAAAATCAAACCTAAAGGTAGGCTCGGCACCAAATTATCAATGCAAAATATTCATTTAGATGAGATTTATATAAGTTCCCCATGAAGTAGGCTCGGACACAAGCTAGTTCAGCAACTATTTTTCTAATCGTTACAGCATCTATCGAACCTTTGGTTGACCGAACATTAATCGAGGATCGACCTAATAGCTACTAGAAATTTCCAAAGCATTTTGGTCGAAGTTCGACCGAACATTTAGCCAAAACTCAATAGAAGGTTGATTCTTGGATTTCTTGTGTTTTGAGTTTCGGGTATCGTCAATCCAAAGTGCACAATATATATATAAACATGTTTTTTTCCTCAAAAATAACAAAATTCATCCTTGAGATGTCTCCGATCGAAATGCAAAAATATCGAGTTTCCAAACGATGTCGTGCATGCTTTTCATTGTCAACTTTAGGCTAAAAATTTCATGTTTAGACTCACTGTTAGACTTGGTTTGTTATCATCAAGACATTCATCGAAGATACTTAAGCATGTGGGTGAAAACCTCAGCCAACATTCTCTCTTTTTTTGATGTTGACAAACCCTTATAAAAATATAAGCAAATTTAAGCGCAAATATTCATCAATTATCACATAAGAATGAAACAATTTATTATTATTATTAAGACATGACTATGAGCATATGAGAGCAAGTATCATCATGTATCATTTATGTATCATTTAATCCCAGTGCTCCTCCTATCAATATGCATTTATAGAAAGTGTTCTCCCCCTTTCATCATGCCATGAAACAATGATGCAACATATTCATGATTTCTATCTCATTTCTATACATATCTCTTTCCCTGTTGACATCAATCAAAAAGGGCACTTTAATACGAACAACCACAAAGAGACAAAAAAAGACTAACAACATTAAAAGAGACATTAAGCATTATTTAACATTCAAACCACACATAGATTGTTTTATCAAAGGTCAAATACATAGTCTAAATGCCATATACCACAAGCATCAAAACAACACGGTAAATAAACTCTAGAGAGCAATCACGTAGCTCAAAATACAAAGTATCAAAATGATCGCTCATCAATTCATTCAATCGACGATCAAAATCCTCGTATCGGCTCTCGTACTGAGCATGTAAAGTCTCATAGTTCTACTCTAGAAGGACCACACGACTAGCAAGAGCATTTTGATCATGTCGAAGCAATGAGATCTCACCAGAAAGGTCACGAATATGAGTGGTATAGGACAAGCTCGCAGCACCATCGTCACCAGCATCATCGTCATTGTCATCGTCGTCATCACCATCATTATCCCCATATATCATGTAGTCGTCATCAGAATGACACTCTACTCTAACTCTCTTCCCCCGTTGATCCGACAAGATCTTCATGCGAGTGAGGATCAAGGTGCCAATTAGAGCAGGAGTGGGCTCAATCTAGCTCATACCTAGAACGGTTCACCCCAGTAAGGTAGATAAGGTAGGAGATGACATAGGCGAACGAGAGAGCTTTCCTAGATGATGCATGCACTTCAGCTATGTAGTTAAGGATGATATCTGGTACATCAATGATCTAGGAGGTTATGACATAAAATAATATCCTGACACTAGCATCGGTGACCTCGTTAAAAAGTCATGCTCTAGGAAGGATGTTGTTATCTATTATAATGTGCATGATCCTAGCATGGGAAACTCATTGTTATCACTGCATTAGCCATTATGGAAGCCTTTGGGTTGCTTGGGTTAGGAGCTAGAGTTTTACAATGACATCTGATGAGTTTAATGATCTGTATTCGACCTTTGAAATCGTGTATGATATTTGTCTTCGCGGCTACAGTGCATCTGTATCATAAAAACTAATATTTAAACTTAAGTTAAAACATTAGGCCAATAGGTGTTCATCCTCATGTATCATGTATGAATATTCTCTGCATGAATTTGTGATGGTAACAAATTATAGTTGTCTAATGATGAATTTAAATATACTTGTCATAGGCTGTGTTCAAAACTCAAAAGCTCAAATGACAAAAAATGCTCTTCTACACCCAAGTTATTCCACTTAAGAAATGTGTTTGAGTAGGTCTTCAAGGTTTCTAAATATAACATATTATCTTCAATACTAAACACTAATACTAAACATATTATCTTCGGGGTCTTCAGGGTTTTTGATCTTTACTTCTTTATAAACCACTTTTCTGACTTTCTACAACAACATTAATATTGATCCTCATTTGTTCTCGACCATTTTGATGAATTCAAGCGCCTTTAAATTAAAAGAGATCTCATTTTGATGCTCGTAGCCTCTTGAATCTATTATTCTCAATGTGCAAAATCTTTGAAAGGTTGTTCAAAGACCGCTGAGCAATGACTAAAGAAGTTGTTCTTTAATGAATAAGTTTTCTTCTTTACTCTTGTTATTTACTTGTTTTGTATTTAATATTTAATTTGATTACTTGATCTTGTAATCCTTTGAGATCTATGTTGATCTTGTTTTTTGTGCTTGGTAGCCATTCCGAATAGGCGTAGGTAGTGGTGGATCCAGGATTTTTGAATAGTGCAGCAACTTTTAAAAAAATAATAAAAGACACAAAATTTAAATTTAACATTAAGTTATATAGATGTTCTACAAAATAACATAATTTTTTTCTAGTACAAAGTCATTCTTCCATGCTTCATTTCTTAAAAATATTGCATAATAGCTTCATCTTCTACTTTGTCAAATACATCATATTCAATGTAAGTCATCAAACAAAAATTAAGCCAATCATCACTCATTCGATTGCGCAATTTATCCTGCACAAAATTCATTGATGAAAACACTCACTCAACACTTGCAGTTGCAATCGATAAAATTAATGTCAACTTCACCAATATGTAGACATTTGGATAAGCAATATCTTTTTTCTTCTCAACCATCATTCGAGCAAGTTCACTGATTCCTTGTAGATTAGCAAAATCATCATAACTTCTTACATCAACAATAAAATTATTAAGACTTCAAGAAAGAAAAGAGAGATCCACATACTCATCGAACACCAAAGGATAGAATTTAGCAAATTCAACCAATTTATGTGTATTGAATGAGGCAAACTTCTCACGCGGGTCAAGACAACCACTACTAGAAAAATGGTCATCAGCAACGGCTGATGCCGTTGCTGAGCTGTTGCTGAAGAGCATCAGCAACGGCTGAGCCGTTGCAATAGAGCCGTGACAGAAAGTCGCGTTGCTGATGACTTAGCAATGGATCAGCAACGGCCGCTCGGGCCGTCGCTCAAAACATTATCAGCAACGGCCGCTCGGGCCGTCGCTAAAACTATTATCAGCAACGGTTTTGCCACAGACCCGGAGCCGTTGCTGATAACATTAATAGCAACGGCCGCTGAGTCCGTAGCAACGCCGTTAGTAAAACGCCGTCGCTAAGCCGTTGCTGTAGGTCATCAGCAACGGCTTTCGATACACTTTTAGCAACGGCTTTCCCACGGACGCCCGTGGGAAAGCCGTTGCTGATGACGAATACCTGCAACCAGAAAATTTGAAAATTTCAAATTTCCATTGATACATTGATACATTTATCTGATACATAACTCACACACTCATACCCTCATACACACATTCATTCACACATCACAAACACCTCATACACATTCATTCACACATCACAAACACACCAACATATATACATCAAAACAATTATATTTATATTGATAATTATCCACGATAGTATAAAAACAATTCAAATGCAAAATTGAAGTATCAATATCCAAATAAAATAAGTTAAACAAGTTCAATATCCAAATAAAAAATCTCACGATCACGATGGAGGATGGTCTGGATTATATGGCGGGGTCTGGAGCGCTTGAGTGTACACCGGCGTGGACTGACTCGAGGACGATGGATTAGATGATGCCGAAGAGATGACTGGTTCGGGATGACCTGACAAGTTGCGTAGCATAGCTTCTATATTCGCCATCGTCTGACTCTGACGCTCCATCATCTCAGTCTAACGCGCGACCGTCTCCTCTAGTGTCCTTATCCTATTACTATGATCATAACTGGATCTAGAGGTGGACGGCCGCTCACCAGCGACCAGAGGGGTCGGTGCCCCAAGTGGCCCTAGTACGGCTCGCGCATGACCACTATCTGCGAAGCCATATACGCGGCCATGGTCCCAGCCACCTGCGGCCTCGACCCACATTGCTGCGTCAAAGTCCTAGGGGGTACCCCCGCGCTGCACCACCGTCTGGCTGTACGTCTCCTACTCGAGTTTGATTTTTTGTTTAATATTTATCATAAAACTTAAATTATAAATATATAATGAATAATTTAAACAAATATATAATTACCATAATGTATGCAGCGCGGTTGTCGATGTACTCCCCCGTCCCATGTGCTCGACGGTGAGTCCGCTCAAACACCGCCATCGGGGAGGGTCGCTGGACAGTCCCGTCATCCGACACCGTCGTCTACATTTACAAAACAAATACATTAATTAGTACACATAATAACAAATAAAATATATAATTAAAAGATATACTTACCATACGGTTTGCGTGCACTGCAAATGCAACAGAGCCGCCGGTGTGACGCGCTGCTCCTCCCGACATGCGATTTCTAGCCGCATTCCGAGAAACCTCCTGCCATCGATCCGTCGACCATATCCCCACGAGCTGGTCCCATATATCCGGAGTAATCCAACCGGAGCCGTATCCCCGAGTCTCCACGATGTTAGTGGTCCCAACTCGGGCCATCGCTTGGGACCGAGCCTGCCCCAGCTGCCCGTTGTACCTTGCCCGGGAAATAGCCTCCCAGGCAGCGTAAATGAAGGGCCTCTGGTCCTCGGCCCATGTATAGCGAGCCTGCAAAATAATAATATCAGTACCAATATTAATATATCATCATGCATGTAAAAAATAATAATAATACGTGCCTCAAACTCGCGCCATAACATGTCGACGTGCTCGCTAGGCACGTGAGACCACGTAGGCCATGCCCCGTGCATGTATCGTCGAATAGTAGAAGAAATACTCCTCGGCACTTCTTCTTGCTCGAACCTGCACAACAAAAATAAATTTTAATATTATATTATGATATAATGAATTTGTAATGATTCATAATTCATGATATATTACCGCTCCCCAATCACGCTAATCAATCTACGTGACTCTGTGGCTGGTGGAGGCTGCCACCTGTTCGGCCCGCGTGGCCGCCTACGTCTGGATGTACTAGCCTCGGCAGTATCATCGGAATGAGGATCAGCAACAGGAGGATCAGCAGCATGAGTAAGTGCTGGAGTCTCATCGATCGGAGACTCCGAAACTCTCCTGCGTCGATAACCACGACCAGACATATCTGTCGAACAGACATATAATCAGATTATTGTATAAATAGTAGAGATATATTTAATAAAATATATACTTTACAATTATTCTTCATCATCTGAATAATAGTCTTCGAATTCTTCTTCTTCTTCCTCTTCTTCCTCTTCTTCCTCTTCTTCATCTTCTTCATCTCCAGCTTCCTCAATTTCATGATCGTCATCATCAGCATATTCAACTTCTAATTGAATTGACGTTGTGTCTGCATCCTCGAGTATTGGAATAATACGATCCACAGCAGGAAGATCATCTTCTTGATAGAAACCAGGAGGATCATTTTCTCCTACTATCGGATCAATTTTTCCTCTACCTTTTGTCTTACAGACTACACGCCAATCTGCTCTATCTTTATTTCGAGCCGGATACTTCGCGTAATATACTTGTTCGGCTTGTGATGCCAATATAAAAGGCTCATTTGCTGCCAATTTCGATTTGTAATTAACCTCAACAAGTTTGTATTTTGGATGAACTTTCATGCCCCTTTCTGTTGTATCGAACCAATGACATCTAAATAGGATCACTGATTTCAAGCCGAAGTAGTGCAACTCTATAACTTCTTCCACCAGTCCATAAAAATCCATATCACATTCAACATAGGTTGTCCCTTTCACGCAGACCCCAGCATTCATCGTCTTCTTTGCAAATGAATATTCAACCGTGTGAAATTTATACCCGTTAACAAAATATCCGCTATAGCACGACACAAGTCGCGACGGTCCACTAACAAACTCAAATATTTTTTCATCTATTTCAGCTCTGTGATCTTTGCTGTAAGTCTGAATCCAAGTAGGGAAATCACGATTCCGTAATCTCTCCAATTCTTGATCGTTGTGAATAGAGTATTTTTGCACCATTTCAATGTCAAATATTTTAATGAATTGTTCAATCTCTGGACAATTGAGTAATACATACAAGTGTGTCAAATGATACTCTTCATCGCTTAAGTGTCGAGATGGACGAGAACCAAAAGCACGACCAGAGTGACAAAATATATTTAAACGTCCATCTGAATGTCGAACACCCCCGTCGTCGTTACGTGGAAGACGATCAAATCTTGTCTGTACTGTCGATTCAAAGTAAAATGAGCAGAATGTTGAAATTTCTTGAATGATATACGATTCAGATATTGATCCTTCAACAGCTGCGGTGTTCTTTACTTTTTTCTTCAGACGATTCATGTATCTTTCAAATAAGTACATCCAACGATATTGAACGGGGCCACCAACTCGTGCCTTGTATGCCAAGTGTATCGGTAGATGCTCCATCGAGTCAAAAAATGCAAGAGGGAAAAACTGCTCCAGCTTGCATATGATTTCAACAATATTATTTTCAAGTGTTGACATATCTTCGACTCGAAGGACATTTGCACAGATGCTTCTAAAAAGCATACTTAATTCAGTCAACGGACCCCAAATATTATCAGGTAGAAGATCTCGAAATGCGATCGGAAGTAATCTCTGCATGAATACATGACAATCATGGCTCTTCATCCCTGATATTTTGCAATCATCGACGTTCACACATCGAGATAAGTTTGAAGCATATCCATCGGGTAATCTGAGTTCTTTTACCCATTGACAAACATCTTTGATCTGTTGTTTATTTAACACATATAGGGCCTTCGGTTTCAGATATCGTCCGTTGACCTCTTGTAACTCCAACTCTGGTCTTTTACAAAGTATTTTCAGATCATGTCGGGCTTTGACATTATCTTTAGTTTTTCCAGAAATATCCATCACAGTGTTGAAAATATTATCAAACACATTTTTTTCAATGTGCATGACATCTAAATTATGTCGAATCAATAATGAACTCCAATAGGGCAATTCCCAAAAGATACTTTTTTTCACCCAGTTGTGTGTTTGGCCAAAACCTGACACTCTTTCATTGCGACCAAATACTATATCTGGAAGTGCTGAAACACGTGCTAACATTTGTTCACCAGACAACATCGGTGGTGGCCCATCTCTTTCGACTCTGCCCTTAGTAAATTTATTACGATTCCTTCGATACTGGTGATTAACCGGTAGGAATCGACGTTGACAATCAAAGAATGAGATTTTTCGTCCGTTCTGAAGACTGATTGATTTAGAGTGTTCCATACAATACGGGCAAGAGAGTCGGCCGTGAGTGCTCCAACCCGACAACATGCCGTACGCGGGGAAATCATTGATTGTCCACAAGACCGCGGCCTTTAAATTGAAGTTTTGCTTCCGATGACAATCATAAGTGACAGCTCCCTCAATCCACAATGTTTTCAATTCATCTATCAAGGGTCTGAGAAATATGTCAATTTCTTTTCGCGGACCCTTAGGACCCGGAATAATCATCGAAAGATAAATAAATTCATCTTTCATGCACATTGACGGTGGCAAATTATAAACTGTCAGCAGCACTGGCCAAACTGAATAAGGAGTTGCAGAATGTCCAAACGGATTAAAACCATCTGTGCACAATCCCAATCTGATATTTCTAGTATCCATAGCAAATGAAGGATAACATGTATCCAAATGTTTCCATGCTTCACTGTCAGATGGATGAGTCATTACTGTATCATCACGACTTCTTGCATGCCAACTCATGTAGGGGGCTGTCTTTTCCAACATGAATAATCTTTGAAGCCTCGGTGTTAGTGGAAAATACCGAAGCACCTTAAACGGGATATTTTTCTGTCGGACCGATTTCTTCTCCTTGTAACGAGGGTGTTGACATACAGGGCATTTATCCAACTGCACATTTTCTTTATAATATAAAATGCAGTTATTTTGGCACGCGTGTATTTTTTCGTACCCAAGCCCCAATTTTCTCATCAGCTTTTTAGTTTTATAAAAAGTAGGCTCAAACTTGTTATCAGTAGGCAACATTCCATTAATCAATCCAGCAATCCGATCATACGCAACTCCGCTGATATTACAATCGGCCTTGATGTTTAAGAGCTGTGTCATTGCTGAAAACCTAGTGTATTTAGGACAATTCTCATACAAAGGTTCATCAGCAGCTTTCAACATCTCGTAAAATTCTGCAGCTTCTTTATTCGGTAATTCAATCTCTACCGCAGCCCTTACTTCTGTGATATCAACCGCTGTAGTATCTGGTGGGACTGATGTCTGAAGATCTGGCCGATCAACATTATCATTCAGGCGGAATTGACCCCCAAGACTATCAAGTATCATAGTTCTATAGGGATTACATTGACCGGATGAAGAAGCACCAGCAGAGGAAGATTCACCATATGTCTGAACGACAGGATTGCTCGACGTCCCGACTTCGCGTGACTCCCCGTGACAAGTCCATAGAAAATATCTTGGTGCAAATCCTTTGTTATATAGATGCAGAGTGACAGTCTCCCGATCCAAAAATCGTCCATTTGAACAAATGCGGCACGGACATCGGATTTGATCACCCATGCTAACGAAATTCCGATTCGAATAGGCGAAATTTAGGAAGTACGTTACGCCTAATCGAAACTCATTCGTTAAAGCTCCACGATCAAGACGTCGGTACATCCAACTTCGATCAGCCGACATGATTCTGTCAATCAATGACAATTTCTTTGGTTAATGTCTTTAGGTGAGATTGTCCAATTCCATTCGGGATTTATGTTATTTGTACTGCACTTACGTTTTTATTTTAACTGTTAACTAATTATTCTAAATTTCGACAGCATCTCCCTACAGTTCTCCGAATACGCATATCATCTGGGCGCGTATCGGAGAACAAGAGAGATGTTGCCGAATTTTAAAATAATTAGTTAACAGTTAAAATAAAAACGTAAGTGCAGTACAAATAACTATATTCCCAAATTGTCCAATCAGGGATAATTCAAGAATTGTACGTCGTATAAAAGATCATCTACTTCTTTTACACGAACATACAATTCCCGAATGGATCTAAGGTTTTGCTAAATCATATCCGATTCGTCGATGCGTACGTGAAACATATCAACTCGTCGGATGGATGATTATTTTCTAAATGTTTCGAGACAGTTCGAGTCCATATTGGACGATTTCGGCGCGCGTCCGAAGTGGACGATTCCGGTGCGAGTCCGAAGTGGACGATTCCGGCGCGAGTCCGAAGTGGACGATTCCGGCGCGAGTCCGAATTGGACGATTCCGGCGCGCGTCCAAAATTAATCTAAATACTAATAATTAATCTAACAAATTAAACAATTAATTAACAATTATAAAATAATTAATTAACAATTTCAAAACAATAAAAACAATAAACAATAATTAACAATAAAAAATTCCGGCGCCGGAGTCCACCCTCCGGCGCCGGCGTACAGTGGCCGGACACACTGTCCGGCCACTGTAGAAGGTCCGGCGGCGGCCATAGGCCGACCGCCGCCGGCAGAAACTCTAGAAATAGGCCGATCAACATACCGGCAGCAGCGGCAGCGGCGGCGAGAGGCGTCGGCTGCAGCGGCAGCAGCGGCGAGAAGCGTCGGCAGGAGCGGCGGCGGCAGCAGCGGGAGGAAGAAGGGTCGGGCGCGACTGGTGCCCTATATAAACTTATCAGCAACGGCTCACTCGCCCGTTAGAAAGCCGTTGCTGATAAGTTATCATCAGCAACGGCTCACTTATCCGTTAGCAAGCCGTTGCTGAAGATTAAAAAATCAGCAACGGCTCGCCTTTTCGTCAGAAAGCCGTTGCTGATAATTAAAATAATCTGCAACGGCTCGGTTTTCTGTTAGAACGCCGTTGCAGATACAGATATTTGCAACGGCTCGGGCGGCCGTAAGAACGCCGTTGCAAATAGCAACGGCTTGAGCTGCCGTTGCTGATAGCCGTTGCTGAAGATCATGTTTCTAGTAGTGAACTCAAGCACTCGATCAAGCTTGTATTGACGTTATCAAAGGGGTCATTCAACTCTTGAAGCTGACTATCTATGACTTGATTGAATAATTCGACCTTAAAGTAGTTGGAGAAGGTATGTAATTCCACTCTACGTCTTGATCTTCCTTTAGGACAATAGGTCTCCTCCATATTTGGAACCATAATTTCATGTTTGTTATAAAAATTAATAGTTTCTTGGAGCAAACAATCAAAACCACTATCTCTTACGTCTTGCAATCGACGCTTCACTACCTCAATGAAAGCAATTGCATTTGCGAGATCTTGGTCTTTTCTTTGTAATGCTTGTGATAACTCACAACTAATCCCCAAGATAAGATACATAAGATGCAACAAGAATCCTGAGTCAGGATATATAAAAGAGAAAATGAGGAATTACCTGAGTTGGGACCACGTGAGGAGGCTATCGGGGTGAGAAACTGAGAATAAGAGAAAAAAAATCTTAGCACTTTTTGTCGGTTGTCGGCAACTTGGCGTGAGGAAGCTGCTGAGGCGTGAGAAACATTGAGAATTTGAGATTTAGTTTAAGATAGGGCATCGGTGCATTAGGGAATTGACAAAATTACCCTTGAAAAAAAAAATTATATCAGTCAACCCACATGACTGCATGCGATGAAGTGATAAAGCCCCTTTCACATCCCTAGGCAAGCTGGCAAGGTCATATTTTATATTATTTTTCTTTGGTAGTAGAGGACATTTTTATCCAGACTCCAAATTGAAAAAAAAACTACAGCAGATGCACACTTAGGGGGCGTTTGGTTATCCGCAAGTGTAAATGCTGTAAAATCTATTTGCATGCAAAAGCAAATGCCCGCAAATAGATTTTGCAGCCTACCGTTTGGTTGCCCGCAAGTAGAGTTGCAACTTCTATTTGCAAGCATTTGGTTGACCGCAAATGGAAGTTGTAATTACACTTGCAACGTGCAACTTGCATTTTACGAAATTTTTTGGGTCGAGTCGGGCACGAATTTTCTCAAGTCGAGCTGAGCCGGGCCGGGATGGGATGGGCCGAGCATGCACGAATTTATCCGGGCCGGGTACAAACTTTTTCGGGCAGGGCCGGGCACGAACTTTTCGGGTCGGGTCGTGCACAAATCTTTTTGGGCCGGGCCGGACACGAATTTTTTTGAGTCGGCCCGAGCCGGACCGGGACAGGTTGGGCAGTGCACGAAATTTTTCGGGCAAGGCTGGGCCGAACACAATTTTTTTTTCGGGCTGGGCACGAATTTTTTTTCTGGTCAGGCCGGGCCGGGCATGAATTTTTTTGAGCTGGGCCGGGAAATGAATTTTTTCAGGCCGGGTCGGGCTAAATTTTTTCGGGCCGGGCCGAGCACAAAATTTTTTTGGCCGGGAACGAATTTTCTCATGCGGGGTCGGGCATAAATTTTTTGGGCCGAGCCGAGTCAAGATGGGCAGTGCACGAATTTTTTCAGGCAAGGTTGGGCCCGATGCGAATATTTCGGACTGGGCATGAATTTCTTTTCGTGTTAGGTCGGGCTGGGCATAAAATTTTTCGGGTCGGGTCGGGACACGAATTTTTTTGGGCAGGGCCAGGCAAGAATTTTTTCGGTCTAGACCGGGCACGAATTTTTTTGGGGCGGGCCGAGCACAAAATATTTTGGGCCGGGCAAGGCACGAATTTTTTCGGGTCGGCACGAGTCGGGCAGTGCATAAATTTTTTCGGGCAGGGCTGGGTTGGGCACGATTTTTTTTGGGTCGGGCATGAATTTTTTCGGGCCGGGGCAGGTCGACAGTGAATTTTTTCGAGCCAGGCTGAGCACGAATTTTTTCGGGCCTGGCCGAGCACAAATTTTTTCGGGCTAGGCCAGGCACGAAATTTTTGAGTCGGGCTGGGCATGAAATTTTTCAGGCCGGGTTGGGCACGAATTTTTTCGGACCGAGCCGGGCTGGGACGGGCCGTGCAGTGCACAAATTTTTTGGTCGGGGCGGACACAAATTTTTTCGGGGCGGGATGGACACGAATTTTTTCGGGCCGGGCCGGGCACAAATTTTTTCGGGCCAGGCTGGACACGAACTTTTTTGGGTCGGGTCGGGCATAAATTTTTTGGGTCGAGCCTGGGACAAATTTTTTCGGGCCAGGCTAAAAACTTAGGCCCGACATGATTTGTCTGACAAATTAATAATTTTTAATTTTTGTATATTACTGAAAATATATTAAAAAATCTATCAAATGACATCATATGTAAAATCTGACACTACCATCAGGTTCAGCACGCAAAAACCTACAACTTTGATATTTATCTCGTCTTCATCCGACGACTCTACGTCGCCAAAATTAATTATTTTTTAATACTTAAATTATTGCATTTGCAGCCCGCAATCTTGTATTGCGGGCTTTTTGGGCTGCAATTCCACTTGCAACTAGTAAATGCTGCAAAATGATTTTGCAGTCAACCAAACAAATTTGTTATCTAAATGCTGCAACTAGAGTTGCAGCATTTGTACTTGCGGGCAACCAAACGCCCCCTTAGTGCAATCACGTGACTGTATTGGACTCAGTGTGCATCCGTCATTGGGCATAAGTCCAAGTGTATAATTTCTAGTATGTGTAATGAAAAGGTTAAAATTCTAAATATGTTGCTTATATAATGGATGTAGGCTTAGTGAAAGTCAAACTACGGTAAATGACATGCACTAACATTATTATGTGATTAAATCTCGTTAACACAAAATTTAAAGTACTGTTGTGTGTAACTCGGTGCATACTCTTGATTCTCTAAGGTTAACTTGATAGTTTTGGTTAGCTTACAAAAAAGAATCCCAAATTGCCAATCTATCCTAAAATACACTATTTAACCTAAAAATCATGATTTCTATTTGAAATTTTTTAATTAAATCAGAGTTTGAACACAATATATGTAATTCATTAATCCAATTATATATTAAAATTCCAATGTTTCTCATTTCTTATAATATAATATATGTTGTTATATTTATTAATGTTGTAGCATGTAGATAAATCTTAAAGCCATAACATGTTAGTTAATAACATGTTAGTTAATTAATCTACTTGTGATATAATTCTAACAAAATATATTAATAATATTATTTAATTATTATATCAATTAAAATGAATACTTTATTATTATTATTATAATAATATATGATATTGTCTAATATTCTTTATATGATGAAACGAATAAGAAATAGTACAGAGGGTGATTTCCTCAAATCGTCTTGTTATGTGTTGTGATAATGTAAAACAAACGTAGGATATAGTACATTTGATGTCCAGTGTCGTGCAAAACGTATAGAGAGTTATTTCTCTGACTAATTTTATACTCTACTAGATAATTTGCGAAACGAACGGATTTTATTCTTAAAAACCTATAACTTATGAAGAATTACTAGAAGAATCTACGAAATGCTTTGAATTGCTCACAAAAACTACTAAAATAATAAACTAAAAGGAAAAAGGTTATTAATCTTGAATATGTTCATGAACTATAGTTAGAAAATGAAAACTTGAGAAATTATTTGAAATCTTCCCTTGGCATTTATAATAATGAATTAAAATTGAAATCAAGGACTAGAAAATTAGAAACAATTATTTGGAAATTGGGAATGATAAAATGCTAAGAAAAATCTCTAATGTCAAAAGTGGATATACAATTTTGGGTGAACTATAAATAATTTAAATACTTTTCCATCTCTAATTAAAGCATGTGAATACTATAATCAATATTTAAGAAATTGATGGTAAACATATCTGGAATCATTGCTTCATTATTTTGTCTTCTCACTTTTCTTCCACTACTCTCAACGAATGAAAAGGAATTGTAAAAAGGTAGAGAAATAACTTGTCCTATATTGAAAAAGAGTTTATTATGTGTCTATTTATACGGGAAATAGATACACCCTTTAATTAACTAAGAGTAGGATCGTCTTTTTAAATTAGCAAAATAATGGGTCAAGCCTACCCATTATAGCAAGCCCATATTATAATTAAATTTGGCATCTAATTAATCTGGGTATAACATAATAAATCTACTAATTTATGCTAGTCCACAAAAAAATTAACATTCTCCCACTTGGACTGCATAAATCAGATTTCCATTAAAATTTCAAATTAATTCACAATATGTATATATAGTAAGATGTCAAAACCAGAAGAAGAACAAAGCTGACATTCTTAACCATGTGTCCAAAAATAATTACAAGTATCTTAACAATGTAGAAAATCTTGCTCGAATGAGCATTGATATCATATATTCAAGATACTTAAATTCTAATGACTCAACAAAAGTAGAATGTGTATACAAGGGAAAGCAATACAAGATGACATGCCGATATATAATTTCAGTGCAATTCTCCAACAAAATTGGTCCTAAGCATCTACCCAAGATGCTATATGAGATGATCTCATATCAACAACAAAATGAGATAGGGTGTAAAATATCTTCAAAATATGTCATTATATGTACAATAAATAATTCGCGTAGAGTATATTTATGGCAACAACAATAATCAATATTACACAATATTTCAAGACAACATAAACAAAATTATAATAAGTTTGTAACACAAACTCCCACTAATCCAAAGCATCAAAAGAATTTTACAACACCCATACGGGTTAAATGATCAACAAAAATTTTAACCGATAAGCCTTTGGTTAGGGGATCTACAACTATAATCTTCGTAGGAATATGTTTGACATAATTATGAAGTTCTTGAACCTTCTCTCTAACAAACATAAATTTTGTATCAAAATATTTTAACTACTTTGAATTCTTGTTATTATTTTGAGAGAAGCTCACCACGGTAGAGTTATCACAGTAAATGGTCAGGGGCCTAGAAATACTTAGTCAGCAATAAAATTTCTTAGTCATACTGCCTGACGCGTAGCCTCATAACAGACTATATACTCTGCTTCCATAGTCAAGGTAGCTGTAAGTGTTTGCTTAACACTTTTCCAAGAAATAGCTCCTCCTGCCAACATAAAAATATGTCCTGAAGTGGATTTATAATCATCTGGGCAGCCACCATAATCAAAATCAAAATATCCTATCACCTCAAGATGATCGGATCTTCTGTAAGTAAGCATGCAATCTTTGGTACCTTGTAGATACCTCATTACACGTTTTGCAGCCTACCAATGAGTCACATTAGGTTTGCTCAAATATTTCCCAAGTACACTAATAACAAATGCAATATCAGGACATGTACAAATTTGAGCATACATAAGGCTATGTACAGCGAAAGCATATGGGATTTTCTCCATTTTTTCAGTTTCATTATTATTCTGAGGACATTGGGTATTAGAAACTCTCTCACCATTTTGAATGGGCGCAGCACATGGTTTGCAAAACTTCATATTAAATATGTTAAGTATTTTCTCAATATAATCCTTTTGAGATAAACCAAGATACCGCGGGATCCGTCACAATGAATCTCAATGCCCAACCCAAAACAAATGATGCATCACCAAGATCCTTCATATCAAAGTGCGTCGTCAGCATCTATTTTGTCTCACACAGAAACTCCACATCATTGCTAGCCAAAAGAATATAATCAACATACAATACAAGAATGATAAATCCACTCTCATTATTCTTAAGATAAATACATTGATCTACAATATTTTTCTTGAAACCAAGAAAGCTAACAATATCATGAAATTTGAGATATCATTGTCTAGAGGCCTGTTTCAAGCCATAAATTGATCTTCTCAATTTGTAGACCAAATGCTCCTTTCCATGTTCGATAAAATCATCAGGCTGATCCATATACACATCCTCGTATAAATCATCATTCAATAATATTGTTCTAACATGCATTTGATGGAGCTCCAAATAAAAATGAGTTACTAGTGCCATCACGATACGAAAGGAATCTTTGGTGGAAACATGAGAGAATATTTCTTTATAATCAATATCTTCTCTCTGGTTGTATCCTTTAGCAACAAATCTAGCTTTGTATCTTTCTATCTCTCCTTTTGCATCAAGTTTAGTCTTAAAGACCCATTTACAGCCAACAGTCTAGCTTGCAACCATTTGGTAATTCCAAAAAATTCCAAACTGTTGGCTTAAAGGTTTCTCTTAAGCCTCAATCTTTATTTTGATGATAACAAATAAGTATTTAATCTATGTGTGAAGTTTTGAGTTCAGGTTGAGGTTGCGATAAGCATGCGAAGTTCGTTCAAACGAAATGAAAGAAAAGACCGTTGAAGAAACGAAAGAAGAAAACATCAAAGAAAGGCTCGACTTTAGATTAAGTAGAAATCATGTAATATACCCTTAGAATGATCTTATCCCAAGCCAAACTATAAAGTTATCTAAGTTGAAACTTGGTAACTAAACCCATAAAAAAACATGTAAAAAATTCAAAGTAAAAATTGGCCTCAGTCTGAGTTTGGTCGACCGAACAAGGTAGAATTTTGGCAGTAGCCTATTCGGTCGACTGGTCGATCGACCGAATGATGCCAAGAAATCGGTCGATCGAACAAGGCAGAATTTTGGCAGTAGCCTATTCAGTTGATCGATCGGTCGACCGAATAATGCCAAGAAATGGCAGTAGCCATTCGGTCGACCTGTCGATCGATCGAAGTTGGTGAAGCATTGGCGAAAGGCTATGTCGGTCGATCGATCGGTCAATCGACCGAAGCCAAAAATAGGCAGAAGGCGCATCGGTCGACCAGATTGAAGATTGCAGATCGCGCGCCTGGCTTCCCTGCATCGGTCGACCAGATTCGGGATGGATGAAGCTGCGACTCCTTCGGTCGACCGAACAGCGCCAAAAACATACAGAAAGGGTAGCAGTCGATTGGTCGGTCGACCGACGATCGATCGAACAGCTGTAACGACCATTTTTCTACCCGTTGAGTCATCGTTCAACTGAGGGGTTATAAATACCCCTCACCTACCTTCTTAAAATATTCTTAGAGAATTTATTGAGCATTCAAGAAGAAATTAAATGCCTTAAAAGTGATAGATTTGTTGCGCCCTAACCTTCGGTCAAAATCCTCTTCAAGCGAGCGCCTGCTTCCCTCAACTCTGCTGCAACTCGAGTCTATCTTCTGGCAAGTTGAAGGCGTGAAGGCTTGGGAAAAGAACTGTGGTTCCTCTCTCTATTCTTAAGCTCTTTTGCATTGTATTTGAAGTTTTATTTCAGACTCGTTTTCAATCTGTAATAGCTGCTAGGTGTTCTAGAGAAACACTTAGGGGAAACTTTGTAGAGTTGTGTTTTGCCTAGGTGAATAGATTTGAGGGGTTCTCAAAGAGGTGAAAAGAGTGTCCTCAATTGTATTCAAAGGGAAACACAAGGTCTATAAAGTAGTGGTTAGAAATTCTTGGTGATGAACCAAGGTAGTGGAGTAGGCAGTTGGATGAACCACTATAATTCACCTTGTTTGCATTGCTTTCAATATTTGCTCATTATTGTTCTTGATATTTGATCACATCTATTGTTAAGATACATTTGCATTTGATTAAAGTTAAATTGAGTAAAAAGAAAATTTAAGTAAATAAAAAAAAGGGACAGACACTATTTAACCCCCTTCTAGTGTCGAATTTCTTACAACACAAACATCATTCTTCTTCATGGATGTTAATTCATCTTCCATAGCAGCCAACCACTTTGAACTATGGGGACCTTAGGTAGCTTTATGATAAGAAGTGGGATTTGAATCCTTAACAGAGTTGAATTCATGTTCCTACAGATATACAATATAATCCCTGAATCTCGAAGATCCAATGGGTTTAGGAACTCTCTCAGATCTCGTGGGTGGAGGCAAAGAAGGATTTGATTTATCAGTCTCAATCTGCTGATTAGTACTAGTGTCAACAACAAGACTATTGGTATCATCATAAATCAGATCAGATGGTACAGACCCAACTAAAAAAGGAACAATGGAAGTTTGGATGACAACATGTTCTTCTAGGAAGCTAACAACATGTGGTTCCTGTTGGGTGAAATGACACACTAGAAGGGGGGGTGAATAGTGTGTTTACTAATTCTTATTATCTAAATCTGATTTTAATCATTTTTTGGTTACCTAGGCAAATTACAAGTTGAGTGACTAAATGCGAAAGCGATAAATGATAAAGTAATTAATACAAACAAGATATCAATGCAAACACAAGAATTTATAGTGGTTCGGCCCCAATGCCTACTCCACTATCTAAGCACCCCGCTTAGAATTTCCAAACTTAGTTTACTAAATTAAATCGTTCTATGGCTCTTGTATAAGAGGAGACTACAAACGAAGGATCGAGTGATCAAGCATGGTAGTGCACAGGTCGACCCGGTTTGCGTATTTTTCCATGTACACCCAGAATCGATTGATCACATATTTGTTGAGTGTGAGGATACAAAAAAAGGATGGTCGGAGTTTCTCCAGAAGGTTGGATGTTCAAGGTTCAATGTCGCATCAATTATGGATTCTTGGTCTTCTTCCCAAACCTCGATTGTGATGCTCTGACGTTGGATGCTTTGGACCCTTCGTAAATGTCGTTGATGTCCTTCAAACAATAATATTGATGTCGTTAACATGTCTAACAATAATATTTATAATATTTGTAAGATATCCTTCAAAGAAAGAAAGAATGATTAAAACTAATAATAAAAAATACCATATACCAAGTCCACGTTCTGTCGCACTCTCCTACCGGTCTTGAAATCCAGATTTTTTGGCCCAAAAGATTTTGGATATAAAATATTAAATAATAAATACAAATGAATATAAAATAATAAATAAAATAAGAAACAAAAATACAGAAATAATAATTACATACCAGACTTTTCGCTTGAATAGATTTTGATGTTCGATGAATTTCTGAAAAAAATAAGGATAGCAAATGATTAATAAATATAAAATTAAGAAATAAATATAAACGAATATAAAATAAGAAAGAAAAATAAATAAATGATTAAAACTAATCATTAAAATTAACATATACTAGGTCCACGTTCTGTCGCGAGCTCATGTAGGTCTTCAAATTCAGTTTGAAAAAGCAAAGAGGACAATAATGAAAAGGTGTAAAAAATATTAGTCAATCACGGGGAAGTTTAAAATTTACCACTTTCTGCTATTTTAATTAGAACAAATTAAATGAGAAACAATAAGAACATATCAAACTTTTCGCTTGAATAGATTTTGATGTTCGATTGGTTTCTGAAAAAAAAAAATAAGGATAACAAATGATTAGAAAACATAAAATTAAGAAATAAATATAAACAAATATAGAATAAGAAAGAAAATAAAAAATAAAAAATAGATGATTAAAACTAATAATTAAAAATAACATGTACCAGGTCCACGTTCTGTCGCGCGCTCCTGCAGGTCTTCAAATCCAGTAATCGAAAGGTGTAAAAAATATTAGTCAACCAAGGGGAGAGTTTAAAATTTATCACTTTCTACTATTTTAATTAGTATGTGCAAAGCTAGTCGAAATAATAAATACAAAGCTACCCGTTAATATAATAAAATTTATTTTAAGCTAAAGTTGATTAGCTGCGGTTTTGAAAAACCGCATCCATAAAGATATTTAACTAGCAGGTTTTTTTTTCAGCAATCTAAAAAAATAGTGAACCTACAGTCTTCAATAGAGGTGGCAACGGGCTATGCCCAGGCAGGCCCGGCCACATTTCGGACCGTGCCTGGCACGGCCCGAACAATTGGCAGCCAAGCCCAGCCCGAGCCCGAGCCTGCCCAGCTGGGCTCGGGCCGGCCCAAAAATTAATTATTTAATTTAAATTTTTAAAATTTTAAAGGTTTAAAATTTAATTTTAAAAATTAATGATTACGGGTTAATTTTGAACTTGGACCTCTAATTTTATTAATCATTGTACTAAATTTTATTATATATTTTTTAACACATTTTTTATATGTAACGCAGTACAAATTAATATAAATATTTTTAAAAAATCAAATTACAATTAAATTTTTATTTATCTTTAATACAAAAATATTCATCCAATGATAAAATAATTTTTTTTAATATTATAATAGACCGCACCTTAAAAGGTTGCCTACGTACCTTCTATAGCTAAACTTGTACTCCCCAATGATTAACTATAGAAGGATCAGATCTACGTAGTTCTTTTTATATTTTTAATCACCCGTAGTCCCGGTGATTTAACTTGTACTTGGACCAGTAGCACTAGCTTCGCTTGTTTGAGCTTCCTCCTCTCCCGATGATGAAGTGTCGTGTCCTCCCTTATCTTGTAATCTATCTTCAGCATCCAACCAGTCTTTTAAGCAAATGCACATTTCAACCGTTTCTTCACTCATTCGGCTCCTTTTTTCGTCGAGAATTCTATTTCCTGCACTAAAACAAGACTCGGAAGCTACTGTAGACACAGGAACAGTTAGTATATCACGTGTCATGATGAAAATAATTAGATATGTATTTTCTTATTTTTTTCACCATGCTAAAATTTCATTATCATCTATTTCTTCAGAATGATTATGATCTAGAAAAAAAAGTAATTCATTAAAATTAGTAGATTTAGTTTTTTTTATTCTACGACCAAGTTGAGAATTAATACTATTTCCACCATCTTCTCTTAATCTAGAAGAAGATATTGTCTTATTTATAATTGTACCACCAAATTTTGAAGCGTAAAATACAAACATAGAATTCAATAAATTCAAATTTTTAATTTTTTTTTCTTCAACATTATCTAATTCTATATTGTTATAATAATCATCTAACAACATATTTAAACCATCAATTTTCATTCTAGGATCTAAACATATTGCTAAACAAAATAAAGTAGGTATATCTGACCAATACTTTTTAAATTTAGATTTCATTAAAAAAATAATTTGTGCAAATAAAGGATGATATCTATATGAAGAAAATACTTCACTAATACGAACTATACGTGAAAGAGTTAAATTATATGTAGGATAATAAACACCGGAAAGTTGTTCAGTAGCTTTATTAAAAATTTCTAAAATTTGAGTAATAGGTAGGCAACTAACCAATCATTATTATTAATTGGATCATCAGGGATATTTTGATTGTAAAATATTATAAGGATATCTTGATATCTTATAGTAGACATAATCATATGATATGTTGAATTCCATCTAGTAATAATATCACCACTAAATTTTTTAAATGGTTTATTAAAATATTGACATAATTTTTTAAATTCTTGTGTTCTTGCTTTTGAAGAACGCATATATCTAATAACATCTCTTATTTTTTCTACATGTATATTTACTTATTTTAAACCATCTTGTACACATAAATTAAGAACATGACAAACACAACGAACATGAAATAATTCACCATCTAATACTGGTTTAAATAACTGTATAAGGGGAGGAATAGCAGCATCATTATTACTAGTATTATCAAAACTAATCAAATTTTTTTTATCATTTATATTATAGAAAGATGTTACAAATCTAATAGCAGAAAAAATGGCAACAGAAGTGTGTGGATATTCAAAAACTTTAAAACTAATTATTCTTTTTTGCAAAATAAAATTTTCATCAATCCAATGTGCTGTAACACAAATATAAAAATTAGTAGTACGTTGACTAGACCAAACATCAGATGTTAAAGAAATTTTTGATTTATTATTTTGAAAACTAGTCATTATATTTTCTCTATATATATAAAATAATTTTAAAACATCATTTTTCATTGTATTTCGAGTAATTTTTTTATATTTTGGTTGTAAAGTATTTTGAATCCAACTAGAAAATCTTGGTTGATCAACAAAATTAAAAGGAGATTCACTTTGAACAATTAATTTTGCAAGTTCTCGATGTTGAAAATCATGATCATACGAAAAAGATGTTAAACCAGAAGAAGATAAATTAAGAATTTGTTGAGCTTGTGCAATCTTAGTGTCATGACCATTTGCATGACGTAATAAATGACCAGTTCCTCCGGTTGTTGAAGTCGAAATTTTTTTTTGATATTTTTTGCATCGGGCTGTTTTATGGTGCCATCGGGTTCAATAATTTTCTCAAAATATTTCCAAATCATACTTTTTTTTCTACCTGATAGACATAAATTAATAGATGGACTTATCTCTATGTTTTGATTTTGTTGAGTGATAGGAGTGGTAGGAGTAGCAGGAGACATTTCTTCTAACATATTTGATCTAGTTTGTGGAGTATAACCTGAAAAATCTTCATCCGCCATTAGTAAAAATTAAAAATATAAAAAATATAAATATTATACTAACCAATGAAATAAATTGAAAAAATTAAAAAAAATTAACAACAATCTTGAATTCTTGTCTTCTCGATGAGCTTAAAATGTTGTTGAGAATGATTGTAAATGAACTTAAATTGTTAAGAGCAAGAGTGTAAGAGAGTTGAGAGTTAAGGATTGAGAGAAAGAGAGTTAGGGCCTGTTTGGTTAGCGAAACCAAGTCTATTTTCATAATTTCAGTTTCACTGAAACCAAAACTGCTTATGAAAACGTGTTTGGTTTAATGTTTTCGTGAAACTGAATCGAAACCAGAATGAAAACGAAACCAGTTTTCTTAATAAAAATGAAAACAACAGAATGTTGTTTTCTGTGGTTTCGAGACTGTCGGTTTCGTTATCAAAATGCTGTGACAACTTTGTAATTATAAATATTTTTTTATAAAATTAATTAATTTAAAAATAAATCAAACTATATCGAATTTTTAAAAATAAAAATAAAAATAATCATTTTTAACTCAAACTTTTATCTTAAATTTATAAAATAATTAAACCAATTTATATCTAATTGACTCAAACCCAAATTTTAAATAACTCAATTTTCTTAAAGTTTGTCTATTTATAATTTAATCAAACCTAATTTTAGATCATTGGACTTGTTTTTTTTTTGAAATTTTATAATAACTATTAATTAATTTTTATATCTAATTGAACAAAAAAATCTTAAATTATCAATAACTTAATTAATTAAATCATTTAAATATTTTGTAACCATATTAACAAATATTTAATTTTGTAAACTAACTAAACATTTAATTACTACTAAAAATGTTCAAGGAAAATTAATATTATTTTTTATAATCAAATAAATATTTACTGGTTTCAACTAACTAAAACTGATGTTGTTTTTATTAACCAAACGCGTTTTCAGAAAACTGAAAATTAGAAACCAAAATCAAGTTTTCGAAACCAAGTTTTCAGTTTCACTAAAACCAAACCAGAAAATAATTTTCGCTAACCAAACAGCACCTTAAGGATTGAGAGAAAGAGTTGAAGATGAAGATAGAAGAAATGAAAAAGGAGATGGGGTATTTATAGAATTTTTTTTATAATAAAGGATTCGTCTGGCGCGCGCCAGGCCTAGGTCGGCGCTGCCAGGTGCTCGGGCCAGCACGGTGCGCAGGCCACACTACAACAAATGATTTAAATTTCGACGGCACATTATATATAAATTTCGACGTCGGAGGAAGTAAAAATTTGCATACTGACGGCTGTAAATCCGTCGAAAATGCGTGTCGAATAATCACCGCTTAATTTTAAATATTGACGTCTATACAGACGTCAATATTTAAAATTCGACGCCTCCAACTGTCGAAAAAGAGGCGTCAGTATTTACATTTCGACGACGTGTACGGTCGAAACGAGACGTCAATATTTAAAATTTCGACGCCAACGTATTGACGCCTTTGACGTCAATATGTCGGCGTCAATATGCTTAGCATATTGACGCCTTTGACGTCAATACGTCGGCGTCAATATGCTAAACATATTGACACCAGTGATGGCGTCAATATGCTAAACATATTGACGCCTTCACTGGCGTCAATATGTTTAGCATATTAAGGTTAATTATATGTTAATTCGAGGGTTAATTATATATTAATTCGAGCCTCTACGCCGCTTAATTAATTAAGCATATTAATTATATTTTTTAATAAAACCTTCAATTAAAATCTTTGTAAATTTACGGAAACACCCTCTACGAGAAGGGTGCACCAGTCCAGCTTGGCTCCTCCCTCTACACACGTGAGATAGGTTCTGCCGATGGAGGCGGCGGCCGGAGTGGGAGAAGAGGAATGAATAGGTTCTCGTCTTGGCTCCTCCCTCTACACGTGAACCAGTCCAGCTTCACGAGCAGCAGCTACAGCAAAGGGGGATCGAGAAATCAGTTCGGATCGCACAAGATCAGGAGCATCGTCGGAGGCGTCTTCGCCTCCGGCACCATTGGCGTCGGCAGATCTTCACGTTAGTCGAGATAAGGGAGGCGACGAAGAACTTCGACGAGAAGGCCGTGATTGGGGTCGGCGGATTCGGGAAGGTATACCTCGGAATGCAAGACGACGGAACTAAGTTGGCGATCAAGCGAGGAAATCCATCGTCGGAGGCGGGATTGGCGATCAAGAGCTCTCGTCGTCGGAGAAGAAGGAGAAAAGGTGTAGAATATATAAAAAAAACTATGTTAAAAAAAAATAAAAAATAAAAATTTATTAAAAAAATCTACAGGAGGCGGGAAATCTCCCGCCTCCTGCCTCGGCGAGCGCGTGCGATTGCGCGCTCGTCCGCCCATTACCCGACGCGTGGCGGAAATCGCGCGGCAGCCAATCCGCTGCCGCGCGATTTCCGCCACGCGTCGGAAATCGAGCGGCAGCCAATCCGCTGCCGCTCGATTTACGCTGCGTGGCGGACATCGAGCGGGCGTGAATCCCGCTCGATTTCCGCCGCACGCTTTTTTTTTCATATAAAAAATTTAAAAAAATATACCGACGCCTCTCAGAGGCGTCGATATGTTAAAAATATTTTTTAACAGGCTGAACTGACGTCAAAATGTTAAACTTTTTGACGTCTTCTCAGACGTCGAAACATTTCGACCCCTGTCAGGCGTCGAAATATTTGTCAGACGTCGAAAAAATTTCGACGTCTGCGAAAGACGTCGAAAAAATTTCGACGTCTGCGAAAGGCGTCGAAATTTATTGTATTATTATTTTTAAATAATTTTACATTTCGACGTCTTTGATAGACGTCAAAATTATGATGTCGATATATAAGAAATTTGTTGTAGTGCCATGGTCGGCCCGTGTGCCCAGAAGGCGAGCCCGGCCCGTCTTCTAGGCACTGCCGGGCCGGGCCGGGCCCGTTGCCCGCTCTAGTTTTCAATGAACTGCAATTAAAGTGGTATAATAGGCTGCGGTTTAAGCACCGCAGCGTTGAGAAAAATTCATTACCGGTTTTATTTCTCCCGCTTTCTCTCCCCATCTCGACGCAGAGAACCCATCTTCCCTCTTCATCATCTCCCGCATCTCATCCCCTAAACTCTCTTCCCTCTTCCCTCTTCCCTCTTCCCACTTCTCATTCCTTGCCGCCGCCCTCAGCAGAGTCTGCACCATCCACCGCCTCGGCTGTCTGGTGGATGAGTTCCGTTCCCTCCGACCCTCCCGAAGCCCCTCACCGCGTGAAGCGCCTCCTCGCCTGCGCCATCTCCCTCCCGGCTTTACCCGATGTCGCCCGCATCCCAGCCAATCGCCTCATGGGCTGACTCTGATTCTGAGATCACCAAGGGTTTCTGCGCCTGCCTCATCTCTGTTCTTGATGGGGCGCTGCTGGAGGAAGTATTTGAGGTGAGACCGGAGGATTTCAGCAACCTCAATGTGGTGGGTTGCCGGCGAAGGCACCCTCAAGGGTCAACAGGTGGCACAATGTGCTGATCACCATGCAGAAGAGGACCAAGGCCATTTTATTCTCTCCTATTCCTCCCCTTTCCGTCTCATCCTTTCTTTTTCTTCTCCTCCGGCTGCCAAAGGAAATCCCTTTTCCTCTGCCCTTTGTATTCATCTTGTTGTTATGGATCCTAACAAATGTATGCGACAAACTTAGTTCGACTGCTCTATGCTTTTGCTAGGAAAGCTGTTGGAGAGAAAATTGTTCCTGCTATTGATAACCGAAAGCAGTATTACACACAAGCCCAAGAGTATGGTTGAAAATTTCTCGCCTGAAACCACAAAATTGTTTGAAATTTGTGACTATTGTTTAGTTAATTGTTAATAAAGATTTTGCCATTTTCCTGCAACATATCTAATGAGATTGGGATAAGCTAGTGTTTTGAACTTGAGCCTATTACTTATTTTCAACTGTATGAAGCTTATATTCACAGTATCTCAGTGCAGATAATTGAGAAATTTACTAGCAGGCTTGTATTCTTTGTGGTCAGCGACTGTGGTTGTTTTCGATCGCGTAAATTTATTAAGATAGGAATAACTAAGTTAATGAATGCATTTTGTGTAGACTCTTATTACTTTTATATACATGGGAGATTTCAGGAGTAAGACTACTTGCCTTAGAGGCTTGCAATATTTTAATTTTCCACGATTACTGTTGGCATGACTAGGACAATCTGCGTGATACTAGTCTTAGGTACCTTCCATTCATTATTGTCAGAATAACCATGGTCATACATTTTGCAGGAAACATTGGAAAGCAGTAGACGAGAATTAACTGTTGCAATGATGAAGAGCTACCCACAGCTGTTGCACAAGTATATAGCTGACAAGGCAAAGGTCTCACCATTGGTTGAGATTATGAGACTTTTGAAACTTGAACTTTATTCTCTAAAAAGGCAGGAACAGGTTGGATTTGTACCATTCTTTACATAAAAAATTCCTGATACTACTTAAGAAACTCATAAGGTGATTTTGTTTTCATCTGTTCTACTAGAATTTCAAGAGAATTCTGGAACTTATAGTGGATGCATTCTTTAAACATTGGGATAAGGATTTTATTGAGATCTTGCATTAAGGTCATGACATTTTGTTCTACTGATAGTCAAGCGGACCTTCAAGATTATGCAAAGAATAAGCTGAAGGATCTTGAGAATAATCTAATAATTAAACTGAAGGTTGCAATTAAGGAAGTCCAGGTTTGTTATATTCATATTGTTTTCTTGCATTCTCGTAAGTTTGATGAGGAAACTTCAACAAATAAAGGCTTGTAGATGGGTGGTGATGAGTACTCTCTTTCGGTCAATTTGAAGCGGCTCTAAGAGCTTCAACTGACAAAATCTGTCTCCATTAATGGCTTATATGAAGATATGGCTAGAATTCTCAGGGATGTCAGTGACATCAACAATGAGGCATGTAAACTACCTGAAAAATTAAAAATTATTCTGACATCTATTTTTTTTTTAATGATGAAATTTGTGCTCTATCAGGTCAAGTGTTTTCTGCTTCTTAACATGTACCTGTATGTAGCCTGGTGTTTGCTGTCTATAGATTTGCAAAGTACTGAAGAATCTATTAGTGCCTTAATATCTAAAAGAGATTCCCTGTTTGAACAACTAGAATGCATTACAAGGAGTCTTCCTAATCCTCCACAGGAGGGAAGGGGTGAAAATATTCTTTCATTTAGAGTAAGTTTAAGCTCAAATATGTACATGAAACATGGGGTTCCTTGTCCATGTTTCACTTCTTTGTTTCCATTATCCTTAACTTTCTTTTTCAAGATAAGTCTTTTTCCTAACTTAAGTTTCTCCAGATTGTGTAATTATATATTATCTTTCTTCTGGTGTAGGTCATTGTCATACAAGCAGAAATGTGGTGCTTATTCAAGAAGTCAAAGGACTCTTCTACAGTACTTGACAGTTTAGGATATTCTCCAGATGAACCTTCTATTGAGAATTTCTGGAACCTTTTTGAGAAATTGCTTACTATATCAAGTTCCATGGTTGAATTTTGAAGCAAAGTTTAGTTGAAAGCAAATATGCAGCATATTATCTTGTGCTTTATACTTTGGTTAGTTCCTCTACAAGTAACAGTGCATTGACCTCAGGTTCATGATATGCAGATGAGACAGAAGATGAAGATGCAAATGCAGAATACATTGAAGACACAAACAGGGATGCAATTATGCTTGCTGCTGCTAAGTTGGTGGCCACTCGTTCAGTTCCTATGGTACTACCATTTAATTGGTCATTCATCCACTGTATGAGCAGTGATGTTTATAAAACCATTGTGATTCCCTACCTGTTGGTATTTGGAAAAATGCTCCATTGACTCCTTCAAGGGTAGCATTATTGTCAAAAATTGTTTCTTGTTGCTTTTTGCCAATGAACCATATCAAATACAAAAAGTATATAACATGAAACTTAAAAAAAGAGGAAAATATATAATGGTCTCATCCGTTTAATATGAACTTAGAGTACTTCACTCGTGTCTTCTGATATTAAATGGCGGTCTCTAACTATTGTGTTCTCAGTATAATATCTCATTTGCTCTATTATCTGTATCTTTCTCTCGTTGGAATTTAATTGCATATTTTACAAGTTTGGATTTCTGTCATGTACTGAACTAATGTTTGAGATAATTGCAGGATTATCTTGCCCCTAAGATTATTTCACATTTTGGGATGCATGGAGCAAGCATCACAGATATAATCAAGCATTTGATTTCAGTTATAAGGAAAACATCAAATGATGAGATACCTATAATATTTTTGGAAGCATTGAAAAGAGTAATAGTTTCTTTCTTCTGCGGGTTTTAATATTATTATGTATTAATTTGTTGTAAAATATCTTCAGACATGATAATTTACTTTGCTCTATCTTTCTAGTTAAAATATGAAGTTCATATAGAGTGCATTAGTAGCTCAATTAATTATGTGTTGTTAATATGATGGGATTGACAATTTAGCGATCCAAGATCCACTAGATATAGTTGTTTTAGCTTGATAATCTAATACTAAACATCATGTGTTTATAATTTTTTAATTAACAACTTATTTTCTTTCCAAACTGCGGCTTCTACATAGTTAATTTATGATCTATTGCTTGTCCAACTCTCATGTAAAATTAGATAGCTCTTTGAGGTTATTCTTTGTCAGGAATTTCATATTTGGACTTCTTATTTAATATTTTCCTTTATTAGGCTAACCAGAGGCATTCAGTCGATATTGCTCAATTGCTCATCTACACATTCTTGTGTCTTTTGTCTTTTAGACATACGAGAGGCATGTGGTGGATGATGAGTCCTTAATGAGGAAGTCATATTCTGATTGTAAGGCTCTTGTTTCTGGGCTCTCAACAACATTCATTGGTGCAGCTCGATATAAGCACAAATCAGAAATTTTAAATATTGTCAAGGATGGAATTCCATATGCCTTTTCGGATGCTCCCGAACACTTATCATTTCTGGAGGTTGCTGTTCTTCCATTTGTCTCAAAACTTCCCACATTGGATATTCTTGAAATGTAAGGCATACTTTCTATTGATAATTTGTATATTTTGTATTTTGTATAGTAATATGAAATCTGTTGCGTCAATTTTGTTTGTAAACAGTCTGAAAGATGTGCAGAAGAGATCAGAGAATGTTAACATGGATGAAGATCCCAGTGGATGGCGCCCTTATTCTGAGTTTGTTAAGTATTTGCAGAAGTGTGCAAAGAATGATTTGCAAGGTATTTTTTTTCACTTCTACCTGTATTCCTATGGTAGATGCCAATCGAGGTTCTTAGTTTATTTTTATTTAGGTTGTCTGGCTTCTTTATGTAGCAAAGCATGTGTCTATTTTATTCATTGTGATATGTGATGCTGGATAATGAATTTCCCGAGAACAGTCCTGGTTTAATATTGAGATACATTACTCAGTGTTTTAATTGCTACATTTCTGCCAGAACAGAGTGGCAACAAAAACCCAGCAGTGGAACCCACTGTATAAAATTAAAGTTATTTCTATAGAGTAGATTAAGAACAACCATATTTTTAGTAGAATTTAAGGTAGATAGGATGATAAATAAGCAATTGTTGTTGCATCAGAGATCAGAACCCATTGAGATTGAGAAAGAACAATTGAGAGATGTGAGGAAGCTCACTTTAGTGAGTAGTTGGCTAGTTGCCTACTGCCCAGAAGTGAGAAGACTCAAGTTTTTTATTATTAGAATTTACCATTGAATCAAGTGAAGAAGATTCCATTAGTGGTTCAGAGATGAACGAACATGATGAAGAAGCAAATCAGCCTCTAATACACACCTTTAGAGCTTCAGCTTCTAAGTTGAGGTCAATGAGAATTGCACAGCCAGAAAACACTCATCAAACAGGTTCTGGAAAAATTTCAGGTACTCATGCATTATAGATTACGAATATTATAGATTAGAACCTGCTACTCATGCATTTAAGCTTGGTATGGTAGTTAGGAAAATTATCATAGCTACAAACAACTGGAAAGTTTAGTTGTGGATGGTGAACATGGTGAGTCTGGATTCTTTCTCTTCTTAGTTGGAAGACACAATACCTCTTTGGAGTGAGCCTTCTTTATCCTCTTACAATATAACCTGTGAGAATTTGAGGGCAGGGGTAAGGAGTGAAAATGCATCTGCTTACAATTTGCGGAGAATAGAATAATCTGTAATGTCACTTCTGCATGTGCAGCACCATCTTTGCACTTGGATCTGAATTCCAGGTCCCTTATATGGTCTTTCTCTATTGGTTTATTACACCACAACCAAGGGCCATAAAGTTGGTCTGGCCTAAAGCATGTACACATTGATTTATTATTTGATTATCATGTTATTTATTCTTTTGTCTTTGGATGTGCAGGTACTAATTACTAATCGTGTTGCTAAGGTGACAATGCAACTGTAAAAAATTCTCATGGATTCATCTGAAAGCTTAATGGAACTTTGCATCAACAAACCTATCTTTTGCTGCTATTGCTGTTCCCACCTTCTCGTGCTCTATATAGCAACGAGAAAATTAACTATTGTTGTTCATATGATCTTTTCTTTACCTTTGTATTTTTGACAACATACCTGGCCAAAAGGGGTTGTAATTGAACTCTACTCCTCTGCGATGGCTTATTAAATCAAAAAGCTGTTTGATGCTAATTGTATTAAATCAAAGGTTTTGTGATGGCATATTGTATGTACTTATTAAATCAAAGGACATTTGATGCTATTTTGTATTAGTAGGAATCTCTTGCATGCTTTTTATGCTAATTAATTTTTACTGTAAGAGCCTGATCAACACTAAATGACTAGAATTAATCTAATTTATTTTTGTTCATAGCTTCGAAAATTAAGGGCCTCTTCCACACCTAATAAAATTCTTATCTCATCACATTCAAATTTTTTCTTTGCTGGGAAAAATAGCTTTTCGTCGTGGTTTATGTGTCAAAAGAAATGGTTTTTTCCTGCGGTCTACGCGTTGGGAAAAATACCATTCTCAATGGTTGAAACTGCTGGAACAAATAATTTTTCCCTGCGGTTTATGCGCGGGGAGAAAATACTTTTCCAAATATTTTAATCTGTTGGGAAAAATATATTTCTCAACGGTTGAAATTGTTGGAACAAATAGTTTTTCCTTGCGATTTACGCGCGGGGAGAAAATACTTTTCCAAACATTTTAATCTGTTGAGAAAAATACTTTTCCCTGCGGTTTATGCACGGACTATACTATGCTTTAAGAAAAACCACTTTCCAACCAATTGTGACTGTTGGGAAAAACTTATTTGCGTTGCGGTTTATTAACTGCAGCATAAAATTCACTTTAACCTGCAGTCAGCAAACCGCAGGCAGAGAAACTCCCCACGGCAGTTTAGGCTACAGTTTTGAAACTGTGGGTGAAAGTCTACACTGCGATTAAAACTGCAGCGCAAAGTTCGAAAAATTACAGGTTAAAGTGAACTCTGTTGTAGTGTGTTGGCAGCATTTAAGCCAATGATATTAAATAATAAATACAAATTTAAGTCTCTTACTATTTGTAATTTAATCAGAATTTGAAAGGTCGGCGTTGATCAATCACAAATACAATCATTCTACTTATTAAACACAAATACAATTTTAAGACATTTAATGTAAAGTTAGGCGTCAATTAGGCGTCGAACATATTAAATATGAAAACATGTATTAAATACAAATATCAACGTATTAAATACAAATACTATATTGAATACAAATTTTTCATGCAAATGCGTATTAAATACAAATACAATTTGCATTAAATATTACATACAATTTTCTATGCAAATACGTACTCTCTTCATTCTAATAAGTGACTTTTTATGCTTTGACACATAGATTAAGAAAGCTATTTAATAGTCTAATTTCTAGCAAAAATTTTTTTGACTAAATTACCCATCGTGTGTGACCCTTAATATTCTCAATAAATGTTCTATTGGTTGACCTTCAATATTCTTTTGTATTGTACTCCATTGATAGGAGAAATTTTTATTAGAGGTTAAAATTGGTATAAAAAAAATTAATACTACATTGGAAGTCTAAAGTGTCACTTAATATGGAATTTTTAAAAAAGCCAAAAAAATCACTTATTGTGGAATGGAGAGAGTATTAAATACAAATACAATTCTAATGCAGCATTAAATATTAAATAAAATTTTCCTCACAAATAATAAATACAAAATCATGTAAATTTTTTAAAAAATTTAAAAAATGAAAGAATGTCACATCAGCAAACTTTAACTGAGAAAGTGCCCCATGACATACGTGAATGATATATATATATATATAAGATATTAGGTAAACCAATAATGACCATAGTTAGAGCAACTAAGGAAGCCTTTCATCTACCTCAAGGGGCATTATAACATATATTAATTTTAAACATAGAATTATTCATGATTAGCGCTATAGTGAAACCCTAGCGGCGACATGGGCAACAACTTGTGTGATCCGCCGCTCTCCCCCATTCCCATCCCTCCCGACCCCCCTGATGGTGCTTCCGGCCCCTCCTCTCCTCCTCCTCCTCCACCGACGGAGACAGTGCCTAATCCCTCCTCCTCTGCGGCCTCTGTCCCTGATTTGGTTGCGCTCTCGGCAAACTCGACATATCCAGGAATACCTAAAGGGGCTTCGATGCAAAAGTCCTCCCCCAACACCTCCCCTCCAGCGACAGCCTCAACTCCGCCCAAGTCTTGGGCGGACATCTTGGAATCCCGAAACCCTAACTCGGGCTCAACTCCGATCCAGAAGCAAACATTCGAGAAGATCGCTTCCAAGGCTACTGACCAAGTCATCTTCTCCTTTGAACAAATCTTTGCCCTAAGATAGCCGTGGGAGGCTAGTCTTATTGGTAAGTTCCTCAGTAAGCCACCTCCTCTTCACATCATTAAATCTTGGGGAAATCGACTTTGTTCTCTATATGGATTTCAATCTGTGTTGGATCTCGACGATAACTTCTTTGTTTTCCGTTTTTCCTCGATGGATTCTGTGAATTCTGTTTTGACCGGCGGGCCTTGGTCCCTAAGAGGAGATGTGAAAAGACTCATCCCATGGAAGTCGCTTTTCCGACCATGGGATGAAATATTTACGATTGCTTCGATTTGGCTTCGATTACAGTCTCTCCCTCAAATTTTGGAATCTGGATTATGTTCGCACATTGCTAATAGTCTTGGTCGTGTCCTTCGAGTTGATGAACGATCTTTTTCATTTGAAAGGGGCAAATATATTTGAGTCTGTGTAGAAATTAATCTAGCTTTGCCCCTCAAACAAGGTTTATGGATTTCATTTGATAACCAAGAGTTTTTCCAACCTGTTTGTTATGAGAACCTTCCTACGATTTGCTTCTAATGCGGTATTATAAGGCACAATGAAGCTGACTGCCCGGTTCTTCTTTCACAAAAGTCCAATTTCGCTAACTATGTTAGTACTTCTGTTGATGGTAAGAATGTTGTTACTTCTGTCAATGATTTTGCTCCTACTCTTGCTACTATTGTTTTGAATGATATGGATGTTGTAAATAATGTTATTGTTGATATGATCACCAATGAAGATGTTGATATTCCTATGGCTGTTGCTGCAGTAGTAGTTTCCCCTAAATTATCTTCAGATTCCACCTCCCTAAATAGCTCTAAGCCTTCTGAAAACACCCCTCTTCACAGTATTAACCCCCTTCCTGAACCTACTTGTGGCCCCTGGATTGAGGTCCAAAGTTGTACAAATAGGAAAAACCATACTCGTAGTGCGCACCATCCTTCTATCCAGAGAAATGGTTGTGCTCGTATGCGTGGAGTCTCTCAAGACTCTAGGACCTCTAAAAGGGCTATAGGGGAAGAACAGAACCCTGACATGCAATCTTTAGCGTCAATTCAAAACAATTTTGTTGCTGGTGTTGTCACTCCTACAAACAATGTTGTTCACTTCAAACCTGTGAACACTAAACAACCTAATATAAATAATCCAAGATTTATTGTCAAAAGTTCTTCCCTTACCAATGGTCGAGCCTCCTCTAATACCAATCTTGAACCTTTGGCTCACTCTAAGGATCACAACTTTAAATCCCCTGCTTCAAAATCTTTTCTTACCCTTGCTAAAGAATTGGAATTGGTTTTTAAATCTTCTAAAGATTTTAATCAAAAACCTAGTTCTAGCTCTAGCAAAGTTGTTAACAAAAAACCTATTAAGAAACTTCCTAAGCCCTCTTCTAAATTTTTAGGTCAAGCTTTAACCCCCTTTAAGGCTGAAAACTCCAATAAAAGGCTTAGACCTATTGGCCTTTTTGAAGAACTTGAACCCAAGGCTTCTGATCCTCCCCCACCTACTAAACCCATGCTTCTCACTAATGTTTCTGATAGGGAGACCTCTACCCCTATTTCTATTGATACTGATATAAATATTGATTCCCAATGAACATATTAAATTGGAACTGTAGAGGGGCTGGGAGAAAACCAGTCAAGGAATTCATTTCTGTTCATATCAAACATTCTACTTTAAAATTAATTGTGCTTCAAGAAACCCACTTGAATGAACCAAAATCTAATAAGTTAATTAGAACCTTTGGTAGGGATTGGTCTAGTGCCATTATGCCTAGTCAATGTGCCTCTGGTGGTATTATTATGGCTTGGAACACCAATTTTGTTAATGCGCATCTTATTTACACTTGTCCCCAAGTGATAAATGTTGTGATAAAAATAGAACCTTTCCTGCTTTCTGTTGTTTATGCTAGTACCATGCCTTCTGTCAGATCTATGTTGTGGCAATCTGTTATTGACTTAAACTTACATTCTTATCCTTGGCTTATTTTAGGCGATTTTAATTATATCATTAATTCTTGTAATAAACTTGGGCGGGTGCTTTTAAAGTTACTATTTCTATTCAGAACTTTAGAGACTTTGTTAATCATTGTCACTTAAACGATTTGGGTTATTCTGGTAACAATTTCACTTGGACTAATAACAGAGATGGTTTAGCTAGAATCTTAGTTAGACTTGATCGTGTTTTTGCCAACTCTGCTTGGCTTCATTTTTTCGGTCATGCTACTGTTCAGCATCTTGTTAGAACTACTTCTGACCATAGACCTCTTCTTATTGGTATCCCTAATTCTAGACAATCTAGGAGTAAGCTTTTTAAATTTCAAAACTTTTGGACTCAGTATGAGGAAAGCAAGGATGTTGTACAAAATGCTTGGAACGCTTCAGTTCCAATCAATATCCCTGTTTTTAACTTTAAATTAGCTAACACCAAAGGGGCTCTCAGTTACTGGAATAGAACCTCTCTGGGTATGTTGGAAAAAAATCTTAAGTCTATTTACAATGACATTACTTCTCTAGAATACATTGAAGGCACCCCCTCAGCTCCTTCTGATATCACCACTAAGCTCAGATGTTTACATAACAAGTGCATTGCTATCCAAAAATAAATCTGTCTCAAATGGTGGTCCAAGTCTAAAATTGACTGGATCAAAGATGGGGACCAGAACACGGCGTTCTACCATCGAATTATCACAAAACATAGGAGAATTAATTACATTTCTTCCCTTCTTAACTCCCAAAATGAGCAAATCACGGATAGCAATCTTATCCTTTCCAAATTTGTTAATTTTTATTCTAATCTTTGGTCAACTTCTCCCAATTTTGAACCTAATCCTAGGGGTGAGCTTGGGACGGGACGGGACGGGCTGGGATTTGGTATGTCCCGATCCCGTCCCAGTTTTAAGTCGGGACGCAAATATGCGTCCCGATCCCGAATACGAAGCATCCTGATTTTGTCCCGCCCCGAAATATTCGAGACGGGACCGGGACGTCCCGAATTTATTAATATTAATATTTTATAAAATAAAAACAATATATCCATTAAAATAATTAATATTTTTTCTCAAAAAAATATTATTATATATTTAATATTACTTATATTATAAACCGGGTCGGGACGGGATAATCCCGATTTTTTTGTATCGTCCCAGTCTCGTCCCGGTTTTTAATCGGGACAGACATATTTGTCTCGGTCCCGTCCCAATTTTGAACTGGGACGGGATTTGTCCCAACTTTTCGGGTCAGGACGATCAGGACGTCCCGACCTGTGCTCACCCCTACCTAACCGTACTCCCCCCTCCTAGCACTCCTTTGAGACCATCACCCCTGAACTGACTGCTTCACTCACAACCCCTTTCTCTAGCTCAGAGATTTGAAACACTGTTAGGTCTATGGGTAATGGTAAAAGTCCCGGATTTGATGGGTTCACTGTAGAATTTTATAAGTATTACTGGCCTATCATTTCTGAAGATTTTTCTCAATGTCTCAACACTTTCTATTCCTCTGCTACTCTACCTCTAACCTGGAACCAAACCATTCTCACTTTTATCTCCAAATGCAACACTCCCAGGATTGTTAAAGATTTTAGGCCAATTGCCCTCTGCAACCTCTCCTATAGAATCCTTTCTAAGCTTCTAGCTAATCGCATTAAACCTTGCCTTCCTGTTTTGATCTCTCAAGAGCAATATGTCTTTGTCAAATCTAGAAGCATTCACGATAATATCCTAATTGTTCAAGAACTGGTTCATTCCACCCATGCTTCTAAAAGCAAGAAGCCTTATGTAATTGCTAAAATTGATCTAGAGAAAGCTTTTGACCTCATTAAATGGTCAGCTATCTCTAAAGTCCTTTCCCTTTGTAATTTTTCTGATACTTTCATTAGATGGATCTATTCCTGTATTTCTACAACTTCATTCACCTGTTCTGTTAATGCTACTACCTCAGATTTTCTTCCTGCAACTAAAGGTATTAGGCAAGGGGATCCAATCTCCCCTTTCCTATACATTTTAATTGCACAAACCCTCACCAATCTTATCAACACTGTTGTTACCAACAACCAGCTTACTTCTTTCAAATTTAACTGCCAACTCTCCATCAGTCACCTAATGTTCGCTGATGCTATTATACTCATCTTCAAAGCTGACAATAAGAGTATTAATGTTACGCCCCGCCCAGGTTCAATCCTCATAAGGGACACCACCTAGGAGAAGCGCAACCAACAATCAACCAACACACCAAAACCTTCATGAACAACTTGCAATATGAATATCAACCACTTGCATTAGAATAATATCTATTACAATAATGAAATGTTATTCAAGGAACTTTATACATCTCTACAAAAATCAATGTTAGAGTATGCCTCCTCTACCCTATCTAACTAGACCCTCTCAGCACCACTCGAACCTGCAGATCTAAGACAAAAGCAACAAAAATCAGCAGAAAGCTAAGTAGGAGAATCGATATGTCAATAATAAGAACAACAATCATGATGCGATGACACTGCCAAATGCAACAATATACGACTCTACAATAAAAATGCAATATATTAACAACAAGACACATTTTCACCTATCAACTAATGCAACTCATACCAATCAAGAGGGTAGTGGACAAGTGGGTTTCCCCCGCACTCTCGCACCTCGAGAGTGGCACCTCAAGCCCGCTCAAGTAGGAGGTGCGACCATCCAAGGATAGTCCGCCGACGTCTAACAGCACGACGCCGCACACGAGCCCATCGACGTCTAACAGTGCGACGCCGCACAAGCAACTCGGGTGAAAATAGCGTGATCACCGGTGTCACCACCAATACACATCAGGCAATAAATCAACGGATTTCAAAAGCAAATCAAGCCAATAGAGGCAAGGGGTAAAATCATCAATTTACTCATTCAACATTCATCGGCTACAACATGAGTCAACTTACACCCAACATAGCTATCTATACTCTAAATCACCACATAACATAGAATATCATTGTTCTACATTATTTAATTATTTATAAACTGAATTAATAACTCATATCTACCAAATAACACTGAAACATAGAAAAGACCTACTAGATGACCTCCGATCAGAAATTTGACACCACCATCGCGTTCAGAACACAAAAATCTACAACTTTGGTATTCACCTCAACTTGATCCTACGATCAAATCTAAAAATACCATAATAATCTATAAATACACTAAACTCCCCTGCAAGCCAACACTAAACTCGTTAAACTCCGACAGGCTCCCCGCATGTCTTCCACCTACTCCTCTCTATCGCTGATGAACGATAATACGATAAAATGAAGATTAAACAACAAAAAGAGGATAGAATACTCCTACCACAATGGTCCACCAAACTCCAGTTCTCTGCTAGAGTCTTCACCGTCCCTCTGATCCTTCGACTCCAACTCAACCGCCGCCAACAAGAACGAGGATTAGGGAAGATTAGGGCTTGGATTAGGTTAAATAAGTGATTAGCCATTTTGCTAAAAAGGGCCTAAAAATATATTTACAATGAGGTCCCTTTTTTTCGGGTCATAACAATTACTACCATCAAAAATATTTTCTCTCAATATGAGCAGCTAACTGACCAAAAAGTTAATTATTCTAAATCTGATATTTTCTTTCCTCGTTCCACTCCTTCTAGCATCAAGAATCATATTGCTTCCTCTCTCAACATGAGAATTGGTAAATTTCTATTCAAATACTTTGGTACCATGATCTCTCCTAGGAGGCCTCCTCCTAAATCCCATGACTTCATCATTTCTCAGATTGATTCTAAAATCAGTTGATCCTGGCAATCTAAATTCATTTCTCAGGCTGGGAGATTGGTTCTCATCAAAGCTGTCCTTAACATTATTCCTGTGCATTCTCTTTCTGTTACCTGGCTTAACAATGACATCACTAATCTCATTGAGATGAAGCTTAAAACTTCCTTTGGAATGGCTCCAATGATAAGAAGAGCATTCACTTAATCAACTGAGATACTATTACCCTTCCTAAAAACCAAGGAGGTTTAGGTATTCAAGATCTTAGCAACAAAAGCTTAGCTCTCCATGCTAGAAGAGTCCATAGCTATATTAACAATTCCAACTCTCTTTGGACTCAAATTGTCAAAGCCAAATACCCTCCTCTCACCTTTACCTCTACTTCCCTTCAGCCCAACACATCATGGGCCTGTAAATTATTTCAAAATGTCTTCTTTAACCTTAAGTTAGGTTTCAAAAAAATCATAGGTAATGGTGATAACACTTCCTTGCTTAATAATTTTTGGGTGTTAGACCTTCCTCTTTCGCTGAAACCAACTTACATAAATATGAATTTGATTGATAGCTTATCCAATGTAAATAATTTGATGATTAATCATGCTTGGTCACCTTTCTTTGGAAATACTTTTTGTGATGCTAGTTTGTGGGAGGCCATTGAGGATACTATGTTGTCGGTAGAACCATATGATGATTTCTATATATGGATGAGAAATGCCAATGGTTGTGTTAATGCTTCCTCTGCTTATGCTTTCCTGAAAAATCATGAACTTGTTCCTAATTTGAAAAATTCTGTTTGGAGTAAAATCTAGAAATTAGTCACAGCTCCCAAAATAAAAATATTTCTTTGGAAACTCTGTCATGGTCGACTTTTAACTCGTTCGCATTTGTTTCACTTGGGTATTATTACTTTCCAATCTTGTGTTCTTTGTAATTTGGAGCCCGAGACTCCTCACCATCTTTTTTCGGATTGTTGTTTTGCAAAAGAACCGTGGCTTGCTCTAGGTTCTATTCTTAACTTGGATTTTTCAAATAGAGAAAACCTGTGTTCTGGTAGCTGGCTGCTGTCGGCCTCTTCCCCTACTTGGGGTAAGGGACCCTCAGCCATTGTTACTAACACAGTCTGGTTCATTTTATTTTTTCGGAATAGTATTTTGCATGGGGAACCTAAACCAACTATTAATGTTGCCTTATCTCAAATTCTTACATTCTCTGATAAATACAACTTACAGATAAATTCTGAGGGTAACACTACTTTGATAACTAGTATTCCTCATTGGTCTCCCCCTCCTATCAATCTCCTTAAGTTTAATTGCGATGGTTCGCTCTTAGATAATCATGGAGGTGCTGGTTTTGTTTGTAGGAATTCTTCTGGTGTTTGTTTATATGCTGCAAACAAATATTTTACTTCAAACTCTATTTTACACTGTGAAGAAATGACTGCTCTGTTTGTTCTTACCTTTGCAGATTCTTTGAAGATTGACAACTTCCATGTTGAGTCTGATTGGAAGTTAACGGTGGACGCGATTAATGGGCACTCGAGAATTTCTTGGACTATTTTTGCACTGATTTCTAATATATGTACCCTACTTAAGAAATTCTCCAATGTGTCTTTTACATTCGTGCCTAGATCTTGTAATAAAGCTGCCCATTGGACGGCAAATCGAGCTCGAGTTCATAGAGAGTCCAACATTTGGACTTCAGTGCAACCCCCTGAACTTGATTTGATCCTTTTTTGTGACTGTCTTGTTGGTGGTATTTCAGCTTAATTAATAAAATCTCTTTTTGGTATAAAAAAAAATTAAATGTATTCTGATTACTTCTATAAAAACTAGGAAAAATATTTAAATATAGTCTGTACTTTGGCATTCGTCTCAATTATGATATGTACTTTTATTTGTCTCATTTGTGTATATATACTAACACATTTGTTTCAATTATGGTATGCCGTTAAATTTTCGTCGGGCGCACCGTTAAACTAACGACGTGGCATGCTGATCCGTATAAAAATTATTTTTTAATATAAAAATTTTATAACTTAATAAGTGGGATCCACTCTCCTCTCTCTCTCCACCCACCATGGCAGAAGAAACCCAGAGCAAGATAAGGCGGCGGTCACCGAGGCGCCACCACCGGCACCCGCCTCTGAAGCCGCGGAGGAAGCCGAGAAGCCCGCCGAGGAGGCAGCTACCGAGGCTGAGGAGAAGAAACCCGAGGCGGAAGAGGGTGCTCCCACCGATGACGCCGCCGTAGGAGAGTCTGTCTCCTTCAAGGAGGAGAGCAACATAGTCGAAGACCTCGTCGACCCTGAGAAGAAGGCCCTCGATGAGCTGAAGCAGCTCATCCAAGCGGCCCTCGCTAACAACGAGTTCGCCCGAACTATATTTGCGTTGGGGATCACGGCAGTGATGTTCGTGATGTTTCTCTAGGATGGTGACCAGCGTTGTCCTGTACATGTACTGCAAGGCATTTCATGGTGAGCTCACAGGGGAGATTGCGGAGGAGTTTGCATGGGAGTACGTCTTCCTCCCTTTCAACGAGCGCAAGGTGCCTCATGTCGCCTCTGTGATTCGCCAATGAACTGTGGAGTTATTGACCTACATTGGCGAATTTGATTTGCGAGCTGTAATTATGTAGATCATTAGATTTCGTAACATATCAATGTAAATCCAGCATATGAATTGCCTGCTCTTTTCCGTCGATATCATGTTTGATAAAATGCCTCTATGTGTTGGGGGAAAAAAGAACAAAGCATACATTTCTGATGTAATAGGGTGAGCATTGAATTTGATATAAGAACGGAGAACATAAACATTTCTGATGCAATTGATACAATTACATTCATTGGATTAATGGACTGTTCTACTCAAGATGATCCTGAGGTTTGAATGACATGAACATTGCAGCATACATCCGGCGGTGTTCACTGTCACCTTGTTCCAGTGCTCTGTTCTCCATGCCTCTAGTGCTCGCCTTGTAGCGGCGCCAGGCGAGTTGTATGTTCACAGCTACCCATGTTCGCCAATTCGCCTTCTCGGGGTCAACGAGGTCTTCAACAACGTTGCTCTCCTCCTTTACTGGTGGAACGATCTTCTCCTCAACAGGTGGAACGGTCTCTTCCTCAACAGGCGGCGGAGGAGGAGGTAAAGGCTCCTCCTTTACAGGTGCATCAGTCTCAGCTTGCTTAGGGGGCTCTTCAGGTGCATTCTTGGGTTCCTCCGGAGCAGGGGCTGCCGCAGGCTCTTCAGCCTTGGGCTCCTCCTCCTTTGCTGGAGGCGGCGGCGGAGGTGGCGGAGGGGCGAACTCGTTGTTAGCGAGGGCCGCTTGAAGGAGACAGACTCTCCTACGGCGGCATCACCGGTGGGAGCACCCTCTTCCGCCTCGGGTTTCTTCTCCTCAGCCTCGGGAGCTGCCTCCTCGGCGGGCTTCTCGGCTTCCTCCGCGGCTTCAGAGGCGGGTGCCGGTGGTGGCGCCTCGGTGACCGCCGCCTTATCTTGCTCTGGGTTTCTTGTGCCATGGTGGGTGGAGAGAGAGACAAAAGTGGATCTCACTTATTAAATTATAATTTTTTTTTATTAAAAAATATTTTTTATACAAGTCAGCACCACATTGTCAATTTAACAATGCGTCCAATGAAAATTTTACGATATACCATAATTGAAACTGTTAATACATATACTGTAAGGCAAATAAAAATAAAGTTGAGACAAAGATTAGAGTACATGTCATGTGTTATATTTAGGTATTTTTCATAAAAACTATCACTAATACGTAGTTAATCCTACCATAAATTTTTCCTACATGCATGTTAATTATTAAAAAATTTCCTACAGTTGATTACTTCGATAAAGTCACTGATGTTAGCAAACTTATCTTGACATATATCAATGCTCTGGGAAAACCCTGCCATATGCCATATGTCACAACTTCTTCATATTGATAATTTGATATTGTAACTCTAACTCGTATGAGATTCTCTGAGATAAGCGAGGAAAGGAGTCCGGGCAACCTAGACTTTTGATACCAAAGGCAGCATACAGGAATGTAATTTGATGATGATGACTGTGATGCCGAAGAAGGTAATAAAACAAGTCATTCATCCTACTCATAGTATGATGAGCGTATCAATGACCGGTCTATTAGGAAGGTCTAAGTTGAAACTTAGGCCTTATTTAAACGAGATGAAACATAATTTAGTAATATATGATATCGTATAATCAATAACTTGTCTATTAGGAAGGTCTAAGTTGAAACTTAAGCCTTATTTAGACGAGATGAAACATAATTTAATAATGTATGATATCGTATGATATGATACTGTAATTACTATTATTTTATTTAGGAATATGATATGGTATAATACAGTTAAATGACAACGGTTATGAAGAAGAATGAAGTCTTGACTAAGCCGATCAAAAATAAAAAGTAAAAGTTTAATATGATATGAGTAAATAAATGACACAAGATAAGTTATAAATTTTGATTGGGGGATTTTAAAAATAAAATTTCATGCCACCAAATTCATTATTTAAAAACTTTGCCAAAATTCATGATTTTCAAACCATGAGATTACCATCACAAATCATGATCATCCTTTGGAAGTCTTCCCAAATAAAAAATTGAACAATATCATATCATATAAAATCATACCTTACCATAACACAGGCCTTAAGGTCATGAGAATTTTTGAAATTAGAAAAAATGATATATCTATTTTAAAATATTTAGAAGGATCATGCATTTTTTTTGTATTTATCCATGAAATACCCTTTTCTCGACCAATAGTAAGGTATGATGTGATCCCTTCATTATTGGATTCTACATTAATGGATATTGTATAGTGCATGTAACAATTTTAACCTCCAATTCACATTATACGAGTGAGTTAGTGATTAACCCTTGTTTGTTTCATGATAAGGTATGATGTTATTAAATCTCTTATTTGGAAAGACTTCCAATGAATGATTATGGCTTATGATGATAATCTTATAGTTTGAAAATCATATATTTTGATCAATTTTTTAAACCATGAATTTAATGACTTTTCATAATTTAATAAAATTTTATTTCTAATACCCTCGATCAAATTTTATAATTCTTATTATGCTCTTTATTTATCCATATTTGATTGGACTTTTTCTTATCGTTCTTCATTGGCCGAGCCAAGACATCGTTCTTCTCCTAACTGCCGTCATTTAATCATACCATAACATACTATTTTTTCATACTATTTTTTTCAAATATAGTAATAGTAATTACAGTACTATACCACATATTATCATGTTGCACCTCATCTAAAAAGGTGTAAAGGTAAATTTGAGATTAACATTGATAAGCAAATTTCAAGAGCTAATATGTAACTTTCTCAAAATCTAACGTTATTAACTGCCCGTAGGAATCTCACTTTTGTGAGCTCTAGAGAAGGTTAATGTACGCAGCCTTCTCCGACTTTTTGTAGAAAGGTTGTTTCTGTGGCCGGTGTCTAATTTTTGAAAAACAAAAAACAAACGAACAAGCAAAGAGGTAGTAGCAAGCCACTCAAAATTTGTGGCAAATCCATCATAAGAAATCATGTGATGCTTAAATTGATGAGCTCAACTAGTAGAAATTAAATCCATAGTAGCACAAAAATTGTATAGACCATTGCGCAAGGATAAAATGATACACTAGGAACACAATTCCTATTCAGTAACTCGCAGCTATCTAGGTTTTTATCCTTGCAAAATAAAAAATCTAATTTGTCCCACAATTGGTGGTGAGCAACCTAAATAGCAAGATCCTTCAAGCCTATAGCACAAAATATAACTGATTCTTAAATTTGCAGTACATAATTGCAGGATCCTTCAATTTAATTGGCTTTATACTTGGGAGCCTTCTTCTTGGGTTGGCGTATTGAGATGGAGTTCTTCATGCCAATGAAAAAGAGTAGTGCACCAAAGAGCGCCAAATTCTGTTCATAAGAACTTGTCACAGGTTAATTTTTTTGTCTGATTCTTCACATGCCAAGGAAAAAGAGTAGTGCACCAAAGAGCGCCAAATTCTGTTTATAAGAACTTTGTAAACAGTTAATTTTTGTCTAATTGGAGAAATTCATATTCTAGATTGATAGAACATCTAGAGAGCTGTCCCAAATTCAGTTCATACCAAAAAAAGATGCCCAACAAATAATTCAGTTTGGTTCCATTTGATTTATAGATGATTTTATAAATTGGAATATTCTATTTGGTTCATATTTGATCTCGAATTATGTAAATCCAATGGAAATAAAAGCACAAATTTCTTAAAATAGTAATTTTTAAATAAAAATAGTAATAAATTTGTTAGTAGATCAAATGATTTGAAGATTTAGATATGATGTGTGAGGTCAAGTGTTTGATTCTTACTAATAGCATTGTTTACAAATAAATTAGAATAAATTGGTTTATCATAATTAATTATAATAAATATCAAAAAACTATTTTAATAATTAATATTCTACATATTAGTATTATAAACAAATTATTAAATGTTATTTCAGTATATATGGAATCTGAACTAAACCAAATCAAGATTTAGTTTGGTTCTTTGATTTGAACTGAATGACAGCCCTACATATGTCAATAGGATAGAAACTAACCTGAGCAAATCTGCTAAATAGCTGCACAAATTCAGGCCTCTTTACATCGTAATTGTAGAAGTCATACACAATTGGTGTGATGAAAGCCAAGTACAGAAGCTGCACGATTAAGAGATTTCATTTATCATAGTATACAATGGTATTATGCAAGATATGTTAAGTTTTTAGAAACAACTTCAAGATGACATTACGAGAGGTTCATCTAGAGAGCTAGGGCCCTACAGCCTACCTATATGTCAATGTCACAAAATCATGTTAGCTAAAGGCATCGAGCCATTTATATGAGGCGTGTTGGCTACATTAAAGCACTTTGGGAGTAATTTTAAAAGCAAATATGCTCTCCCATTGACATTGTAAAGAGGACAGAGGATTATACCAATGCCCTAGTATAAAGATTATACCAGAAGATATGCTCCGAAAGAGCTGCTGAAGATGAACAACAGGCCACCAAAAGCTTTTAGAAATATGGTAGTCGCAATAACATGTTTCATCTGAAAATGAATTAATAGAATTATTTAGAGCCAAAGAGAAAGAGAGCAATAACATGTTTCATCTGAAAATAAATTAACAGAATTATTTAAGGTTAGAGAGAGTTTTCTCACTTCTACGTGTGGGACCACGATTCCAAAACGTGAAGAGACATGTCTCATAAAAAGATTGTATTTTGGCCGAAGAGCCGTTGCTGCTGGTCCACCATTAGATCCAAATTCACTAAACCTGACAAGACAACTATATATCAGCTCTTAAACAGTACTAAAAATTATGCCTGCGCTCTTGCTTAACAAAATTAGATAAATTTGAGTGATGATTTATCTATTTTCATTTAAATTTATGTTTAAACTGTCATATTACATTCTATGCCTACAAAGAAAAGTAAGGATCAAATGTCTCACCCACCCCTAACAGAAGGCGACATGCCTAGATGTCCTGAATTTCTATGCTAGTACACATTGACTAGACCGTAAAACTAAATTTATAAGCATGAAATGCTAATAATGACAACAAATACTAGTGTGCTTATATGTGGAAACCATTTATTGAACCAAGTGTTACTTACGAAGTTTACTATATTCCAGGTGCTAAATTGAAGTAAAAAAGTTAAGAAAACTACCACTATTTATCATGTTTGCCTCTAGATAACAAAGATCACAACAATAACAGTTTAGTTCTAAGTCAAGGGCAGATTATATGCACTGACCACTCTAGGTGATTATATTCTCTTGTGAGCCCGATCCAAAATGCACACTATATTTATGCATTTATGACATTGGGTGAGATATTCATGAATGTTATCCAAACTTGAACTCAACCCAAAATGTAAACGGTAATGATTTTAGTGCCCAGAGTTGATTCAATCCTCTTTAATGAGAAAGCTCCCACCGAACTTAAGCAGGTTTAGTAGCATCCTAGCAGGTTACCTTCAGAAGTGACCATGCAATGAATGCATACCCAATGACTCCAATCACATCATTGTAGAACACAATTGGGCAAACAGAAATCACGACTTAATAGTTCTAACTACAAAAATAGGAAAAGGATAACCAGCAAGAGTGAATATATCTTATTGAATCTGCCTCTCAAATAAAATATTCCCATAAATGATCTAACCAAAGACTAAATTTGTTAAGAAAAGGGAATATCCTATAAGATTAGTTTTTCCAATTTAACACAAAGCACTATGTTGAATATACCATTAATATTACACATTTAAACCATCTACTAGCTCTGATGGTTAGGAGACATCTCGGAAGCTTCATATGGATCAGAGTTGGATTGTGGATTTGTAAGACCCGGGAAAAATTTCCTAATATAAAAATCTGTTTTGGTGCAGCGCGCCGGACCCGGGGATAGTCGAGTCGAGCCTCTGGATCGCCTCGAGTGAGAAGGTATGACTCGACTAATGTTGTATGCAATGAAATTGGGCAATTGACTCTTTCCTTTTACGCATTTATATTCTTAATCGAGTTAAGTCGACTTGTGTTGCGAATAGAGTCGGAAACCAAGTCGAGCCCGGGTTTAGTCAAGTCATGAGTTAGAGTCTTGAACCTTTAAGGAAGGTTTGATGAGGGATCATCCATGTGTCGTGCGACTCATCATTGAGTCGCACAAGGCAGCACCTAGGAGAGGAGAAGGAGCAAGGAAAAAGGGGGGGATTTGGTCGATACGGGATTTCGCGCCGTCACCGGAAGATTCGAAGTTGTCGTCATCCGATCTTTCTTTCTCCGCAATCAAGGTGAGTGGTTGGATTTGAAAAAGGGGGGAGGTGGGTAGCCGAACCCTTAGTGGTGATAGGATCGTGTTTTCTCGCGATTTTTCGATGAATCGGGTTTCCGTAGTCATACGTGCATGATTCTTGTATCAATCGATGTCGTATCGTTTTGTTTTCTCGTCGTTTTCTCAGATCTAGGGCTGCCGAATCATGGGGAAAGGGGGTCCTACCAAAATTTTCCCCAATCCCCTTGATTGAAGTAGAGCCCTTAGATGATCATAAATCTATTGATAGAGCATTCTACGTCGTCGATTTCCCGTGTTAAAAGGTTTGTCTTCCCTATGACTCCTAAGTATGGCTGAATGAACCCTAAGCCTCATGAGAAGGGTTCGGCCAAGGGTAGGGGAAGGGGTAAATTAGTCCTTATGAAAATAAGATATATCGGAGACGAAGAGTTAAGGTTGGAGCTAAAATCCTCTTTCCTTTCCTACCCTAAGGGCCATGGCCGAGCAAGGTTTCCCTTGCTCAAGGCTCGGCCAAGCCTAGGGAGGGGGAAAAGGTTGAGCTTTAGATGGAAACTTCCATAGAAAATGTTCAAACTATAGAGGCATGATGATACTTAGAAAGAACACTAACCATAGTAAGTAAATTGATTGATTTATGAGATTGTAGGAATGCTAGCTTAATGACCATCCTTAGCTCATTAAATCTTTTAATTTGAAATGATGTAATAGTTTACTATGCTTAGTATTTCATGCATTTTTGAATTCATTGCTACCTTGTCATGCTAGATAAATTGTTTCTAATTGAGCTTAATTCTCAAGGTAGTATATAATTGTTATGCATGAATATTGTGGCTATATATAGTAGATACTGTAAAGCTTGCTTACTTTTCTTTAATTTACACTTGCTGTCCTAAAATGTTCAGGGGCGGAATTCCAAGGTCGGTACTTGGAATTCCTCACCCAAGCTAGTGTATAATGTTAGACAACATGTAAGACGCCGCAAGACGTTCAGCAAATATGGAAACTTAGCTAGGAGATGATATAACTTCTAGGACTTCTAGTAAATATTTTGGAAACCTAAAACTCTTAGGTGTACAAATTTTGAAAGGGCAACATTAATTTGTTGACTCTGTAGCCCAGATTAGGGCCAAATACGGGCAATGGACCGAAAAGGTATATAAGGAAACCCTAGGACATTGATTGTGTGATGTGCTTGAGATGGTCCGCCGAGAAGCGTGGAGGTCGGAAATGACCAATGCTTAGCTCGGCCAGTGTTTGGGTCTTGAGGTGCGCCAGCGGGCCCGCTAGGTGTCAGACCCCAGTTGGGTGGGACTAGCTATCTTACCCCAGACGGTGTCCGGAGACTAGTGGACCATCCTAGTCGAAGGCCCGGGATTGTTTGTTTACATCTTGATATGATGTGGCCGACGACCAGTATGATTCTACCTGGTATGGTAGGGTCAGCTGTAGCCAGGATTTTTATTCCACAAGTAGGCCTAGGCCTAGATGGCAGGTTTTCACATATTCGGCCCATACAGAATGGGTCAGTAGTCACATTAGTAGTAGCTTACCTCCCTGTATATTCATTATGTTGCCTTATATGATATGCATGAATAACTGAGGATTATGTGGAGATTCGCTAGAACCACTCACTGAGTCCCAAGTGGACTCACAGTTTGTTCTTTGTTTTTGCAGAGCATGAGCAGTGACTTTGATCTGTCGACATGGTGCAGCTGGTGGGCGGGAGGTGGTGTCATATCTCATAGCGGCGTCCATGACTCATAGACCAGTGTTTAGTTGTTGTTTCATTTTCTGCACATTGATAGTTGTATTTGAAAGAGTTTGTAAAAACTTGATACTTGAGACGTTCAGTTGTTCTGATGTTGGTTTTCTTATTTGGTTTGAAAACATAAAATTTTGAATTTTGAAAACTTTTTAATAAAGTTCGTGTTGAGATTCCTTTTATCGATACGTTCTAGTTTTCTTTATATCAGTGTAGACAATAGGCTACAGGGCTAGGCCCTGGCCGGTCACACTACCCTCAGTTGGGGTGTGACAGGATTCAATGAAATTGCATACATGGAAGTCAATGCTTAATAAATATACATATTTGAGGAATGGAATAAAAATTTTAGATATGTACATGCATATGCACATCAGCCACTGACTAGCAAAAGTCATACAACTAAATTGCAATCACCATCTTCCTTGTTGTTTTCATCTCATAATTCTACTTACCAACCTTGCTTCGTAGACCAACAGCAATTACATATTGTACCCACCAATGATAATAACTTTATATGCAGGCTAGTGTTAATGAATATATCATAGTCTAAGGGCTTAAACTTTTAGATGAAAGGTATTGATCAAAATCTTAAGAAGGTACCAAAGCTCGAAGTCCTATGCTTGAGCTGGAGGTCCTAAGTTCAAATCTTGAGCAGACAATGCCTTTAAAAATATATAAGCCCCTTGGATCAGTGTTATGTGCCCACCCATGTAAGAGTGTTGAGAATATAAATGGCTCAAAATCTTAATACATAGTATCAAAACCAAATGTCTAAATATATTATATATATTGCATTGTTTAAAATTTATCCAAAATTATCATTCACTAAAAATCTGCAACAATAGCAAAGCTAATCAACTTACTTGTGAATCTTCATTTGGACAATAATAATGTTGCTTTATACACATCAGCGTGTAATAAAACTTGATTACTGACGCCAATTATAACTGGTAAAAACTGACCAAAGTCCAGACCCTAGACCCTAGAAAATGTCAACAGTTCTTAATCGGCAGATTTCTTTTTTTCATTTACCAATGACTTTTCAAATTAAATAAACTTACTTTCTTTCTGACAGGATAGACATGGTAAAAGTTAATAATTTTCAGGACCTCCTATACTAGTGTAATAGCAAAGTCACCGCAACTATTTTATTCAGCTGATGATAGTTTGCACTCCTACTTTGGCATGAAATTAATAACGGCTAAAAGCAGTAACTAGATCACAGTTTTGAGCGTTTTGATTAGCGCCTAAATAATGAACACAACAAATTCAAGATCTAACTCCGTTCAAACCAAAGACTAAACTGTTGGATGCGATACGAGAAGTACAAAAATGGATAGAAAAGCAAGATAATCGGCTCAAAGATGAATAGGGCGATCAGAGACCAGAAGACGAAAAAAGATAACCTCGGAGCACCAATACATCGAGAGAAAGGGACTCTTGAATCGATTCCGATCTACAAAACAAAAGACCCTAAATCTGGAGGCGGAGCATGCAAGGAATCACTTTCTTACGAGTAAATCCAAAAAAAAAAAAGAACAGATCTGAGTCAAGGAGAAGAGGGCTATTACTCCTGGTATGCAGAGAGGAGGAAGACGGCGGCGAAGAGCACTCTCCCGGCGAACGAGACGAACCCCATCTCCACGCAGCGGAAGCAGCTCCGATCCGGCGATTCTTGGAGGCTCGCGAAGGATCAGAAGCCTGGAATCCGCGAGATCGAATGATCCTTCAGCTCGCCTTTCGGAAGTCAGACCCCCTCTTTTGAAGCTCGCGAGACTCGACAGTCAGAGACCAGTTGGTAAACTACTTCCATTCGTGGGCAGGACCAGCATCGGCCCGATTCGATTCGGCCTTTAACGAGTCACGGTTCAACTCAACTTATATTTGACCAGCATCGGCCCGTTTCGTTTTGGGCTTGAACGAGTCATAGTTCAACTCAACTTACATTTTTTACCCCTGATTTTCACAAATCTAAATCAGACTTGAATCAAGATTTGGATATTTATTTCTAGAGGAGTTAAAAGGAGTAAAAAATTTGTCACCTTAAATTTAGAAGACGTTTGGTGCATTGCATTGCAGGATTATCAGGCAATCTAGATTATCTTTCAGATAAATTATCACTTTTTAAATCATTGATAATGTAGAATATAGTATTTGATATGCACAACTAATATTATAACAAGATTGCTGAAATTCACATAGATATATTTTGTATAACAAATAGATTACCAAATAATTAGATCTACTTTACGAAAATACACTTTAAACAAATTGACTAAAACTGTGATGAACTCCCCGTAATTGCCAAGAAGTCATGTATGGTCGACTTCGCCTCCGCCGCCGCCACTCTCCGCCCCGTGAGCGCCATGTTGACGGTGTTCCCATACCCAATGATCGCTAGCAGGCATTGCAGGGAGCCCAGGTCGACGGCCAGGGCCAGATCCACCTCCTTGACCACGAAGAAGGCCCCTTCGTCGTAACACCAAATGTCGCAAGCAGCGTCTAAGTCCACCCTACTGCCGATGCAGGCATCATGGATCGCCGCAACAACTGGCTTCCGGCACCGCTCAACGACAAAGACCACGGCTTGAAGGGCGAGGATGCGGCACCGAAGGAGCTCGCTGGAGGCAACGCAATCGACGGAGGAGGAGGTGGTGATGGAGCCGAGGGAGGAGAGGTCGATGTTGGTGCAGAAGTGGGGGCCTTGAGTCGCGAAGACGATGTCACAGGCAAAGGGCAGGCGGTCGAGTAGGGCAAGGGCGCAGGGGAGGTTGGCAAAGGAGGCTAGTGTGAGGGCGTTGGAGTGGGCTGGGCAATTCAGGTAGATGTAGTGGACCAGGATGGAGGGCAATTTTATTCATAAAAAATAATTCAAAATTATCACTTTATAGGCAATCCACATAGACACCTTCTTGAGCAATCTAGATCACCACTTTAAAAACAATCAACATTACCTGCATAAGTGAGACACCAAACACGACAATGTGTGGCCCTCATGCAATTTAAATGCAAGATCGCCGGCAATCTAGATGGATTACCCTGTACCAAACACCTTCTGATCTCTCTTTAGCGTATATATAGTATCCTTTAGGCCATGTTTGTTTCAAGCAATAGAGGTAGGATAACAAATGAATTTTAATGCCTTATTTGTTTAATGCTTGAATTAAAGGAACTAGGATTAGTGTAATATAAAATTGGTATTATATCTAGTGTACACACATCAAAAAATCCTATGAACTTTTTCACTCATTGCTATCCTATGAACTTTTCACATCAAACAATAATTCATTTGCTTCATAGGATAAATAGAGATAGGATAAGAGATGGACTTTAATTCATTTTTGTTTAGTGCATGGATTAGAATAGGGATAAACCTAATTTTGATCCTCATATTTTTACTATGTTTTTATTTTGGTCCCTATAGTTTAAATATTTTGGTTTTAGTCCTTATAATTTTATTTCGTTAAAAAATTAGTCTCTGTCGTCCCCCCGACAACTAACGGTGTTATCTTCAATCCCACATGATAACCATTTGCTTACATGTCAATTAAATTAATTTTATCCCTTGATACATCATTTAAATTATTTATTTTATTTAACCTTTTAAAAAACTAAAAAACTTAATTTTGGTCCTTATATTTTCATGGCCTTTTGCTTTTAGTCCCTATTTTTCACGATTTTTTATTTTTGGTCCTCATAATTTAAAAAACTTTGGTTTCCATCCTCGTAATTTGACTCTATGAAAAAGTTAGTCCTTGTTGTCACCCCAATAACTTAATAGTGCTTCGGGATTAGTCATGTTGATTTCATTACAATAATCCCATAGTTGAGTATACTACTTCCTAAAACTTCCTGCTACAATCTCCTCATAGATTGAAATTACGAGGGTTTACAGATAACACCGTTAGTTATTGGGGTAACGAAAGGGACTAACTTCATCACAGAGTGAAATTACAAGGACGAAAATTAAAAAAATTTAAATTATAAGGACCAAAAGTAGTTTCTTAAAATGTTAAATAATATAATAATTTAAATGATGTGTCAAGGGATAAATTAATTTAATTGACATGTCAACAAATGGTTTCCACGCGGGATTGAAGATAACACCGTTAATTATTGGGGTGACGGCAAGGACTAATTTTCTAACGGAATGAAATTATAAGGACTAAAATCAAAATTTTTAAACTATAAAGACCAAAATCAAAAAATGATGAAAATATAAGTACCAAAATTGAGTTTATCCCATTAGAATAATATATAACTAATACTATATTTGGTGAACACATGATTTATAAAGTCCTATCATATACTATCTCTGATATGTTATCCAATCTTATCACATCATATCCTCTCGAGTGAAACAAACGAGGGAAAATTATAGTTTTAGTCCTCATAGTTTTCTTTGATTTTGGTTTTAGTCCCCATAGTTTAAAACTTTTAGTTTTAGCCCCCATATTATATTTTCGTTTAGAAATTGGTCTCTGTTGTCACTTGAGGTATAAACAGTATTGACGTAGCTAATGATTATTTACTAGACATTGCTGACGTGGCGATCCCTTAAAACACACTAAAAGTATATGGACTAAAACCAAAATTCGAGTAAACTATGAGGAATAAAATCAAAATCCGAGTAAACTATGGGGACTAAAACCAAAAAAAATTGTGAATGGTTGAAACGACTAGGAGTAGCTCTCGGTGGCGATCGCTTGACTCTTCCGCTTAAGATATGATGCAGAACAACTTCACAATCTGCAAAGTCGGTATACAAATATTAGATATGTACAACACTTGTATAAAATTTTAATTCTCCATCACTTGACATGCCGACCTTAGTTCAGTTGGTAGAGCGGATGATTGTAGTTAATTTAGACATCCTTAGGTCGTTGATTCGAATTCGGCAGGTTGAATTTTGAAAAGCTATAAAAAAAATTTCTTCTTGATCATTCTTCTCCAAATATAGGGAAAACCTTTGCCGAATGTTTGTCTTCAATTATGGAAAGTGCTTGTGGACCATTAGGCTATTTCTTTGATTCGACCATCCTTAGCTTGAGGCATTCATTATAGCACCACCGGACTTCTTTCTAGTCGACGTGCAGTACGCCTTATCTGAAATAGGAAATTTTAATGCTAGGTGGGGAGTGGATATTACATCTCCCAGATTGTTCAAGGATGGTCGTTCCAAGATCATATGATATGGGTTGGGGATGTTGATGATTAGATATTGCACATCAATCATTTTTGCTTTTGGTTGAGAGTTGAACGTCGTCATTAGCCATATGGCTCCTCAGACGTTAACCCTTTCTCCCGAGAAGCCTACCAAGTCTCCATTGCATGAGGTGAGTGAGGCTTCTATTAATTGCATTTTCTCAAATGTGGAGTAGAAAAGGATGTCGGCAGAAGCTGCCTTGGTCGACTAGATATGGGCTGGGGATGGTCGTCCCAGGATCATATGATATGGGCTGGGGATGTTGATGACTAGATATTGCACATCAATCATTTTTGCTTTTGGTTGAGAGTTGAACGTCGTCCTTAGCCATATGGCTCCTCAGACGTCAACCATTTCTCTCGAGAAGCCTACCAAATCTCCATTGCATGAGGTGAGTGAGGCTTATGTTAATTGCATTTTCTCAATGGTAGAGTAGAAAAGGATGTCGGCAGAAGCTACCTTGGTCGACTAGGACCTTTTTGATGAAAAAGTTTCCTACAATCATAGAGATTACGATCGGGTCGTGTAGGTTTTGATCATTTCCTCAAAAATTGAATTCATAGAACGATATTATTAGGGTTTTGAAGATGGGCCAGTGTGGGTGAGTAACGATGTCAACTGCCATGATTACCCCAAAGAGACCTCTTTCTGGCCGAGCTCGATTCTTCGCCTTTTGCAAATCCGTCGGTGATGTAGTCGATATATAACTCCTTGGAGTTCGTTTCTCGAGCGATCAGCTTGGCTATTCTCCATATGACCCAAGAGGGGATTCGGAGGTGTTCGGCTTCGTCATCGAGGGTCGCGGCTCCTACTTCGACATTGTTCTATTTGATGGTGGATGTATTTGTCTAGGTGTCCTACACGGACCAAATCTTCAAGTTGGTCGCCAAGTACTACACAGTCCTCGATGGTGTATCCATAGGCCGGTGTCAAGGAAGGCACACTTCTTGCTCATATCAACGTTGGGTGGTAGCTTTTGCTTTCCCACGTTGGCGGGGTACTAATAAGCTTCAGGTGGTAGATGTCGCGAAGGATGATTTTCTTCCTAGTATTAAAAGGAGTGTACCTTTTGAATTGGGCGTTCAGGCAGGGTGGCAACCTCGACCCCTCTGTCATTGTTCTGCTCGCGGCGATTGCGGTTTTCTCTTTTTCTATCAACCCTTTTGGATTTTTTTATCTTCGACAGTGGTCTTAAGATTCCGTTTATCGACCTTTTTAGCTTCTCGGAGTTAGGGATGTCAATGGGGCGGGGTCGGTACAGGGGGTGCCTACCCACTACCCGCCCCGCGAAATAAACGGGTACCCACTACCCATTTTATTCCCCACATGTATCAAAAATGAGTACCTATTTAATTACCCGCGGGGGATGGATACTCACGAATATTTGCGGGTACCCATTTAATTACCCATGACACTTAAAGAAAATGTAAATTGCAATATTTTAATAACAAGTTAACAACTTTAAATATAAACAATTAAACACACTTCAAATACACACATAATATTTTGATAACAACTTCAAATATAAACTATTTTTAGTATGTGTACAGGGGTAATTATGTAATTTACTAATTCTCACGTGTAATGGGTACCCGTGGGTATGGGTACTATAATACCTGTACCCACCCCATATATTAAACGGGTAATAAAAATTATCCGCGAAATCCTCGCAGATAGAATATTACACCCCATACCCGTCATAAAAAGGTTTTTTTGTCATTTCTACTCGGAGTTCTTCCATCTTTATAAAGCTGATGGCTTTCTCCTAGAACTTGGTCATGTCCTTGGGCTCCATCAGGGTGATCTGGTTGGCAAAGTATTCAGACTTTAGCTCGAATTTGATGAAGTAGAATTCGACTCGAGGGTCGAGGTTGGGGATTTCGACTACTATGGCCTAGAATCTGCATATGTATTCCCTTAGGGACTCATGTTGTCCTTGCTTGACATAGTGGAGGGAGTCCTTTATTTTGTGGTAGACCCGCAATGTGGTGAACCGGTTGAGGAAGACGTGGGAGAGGTCCTCGAATGAATGAATGGATTTCGGTGGGAGGGAAGCAAATCACAACAAAGCAGTTTTTCCCAAGAAACTAGGAAAAGCTCTGTATATATAGTGCGGGGTCGGTCACTTTGTGGTAGAGCATCATGGTCCTGAACGTCATCTGGTGCAGTGTAGGGTCGCTCGTACCATCGTAGGGCGTCAGATTGGTAGGCAACTTACTCTTCGACGGGAGGCGGGTTGTCATTATGTGTTCGGCGAAAGGTCCCGCGTCAATAGGAAGGGCAATCCCAGCCTTCCTGACTTTGGAATTTTCCTCTTTCTTTGGATGAGGGGTACTGGAGACCTCATCGCGAAGGACAAAAATCGATATCCTCCTTTCTGAGTGATTGCTTCCTTCATGCTCTGAACAACGGCGTTCATGGTCAGCCGAGGGTTATTCCCGGAGCAATGTCACCATCTTAACTTGAGTTCCTAATCGTTGATTCTTCGCTTCCAAGTCGTTTATCCGACACTGGGGCTTTTCAATGGGAGGGTAGGCTGGTGTCGGAGCGTCGCTCTTCGTTGTCTCAGCGTCACTAGGTTGCGGTCGATCGTCGACGTCGGGTCATTACCGTTGGCGTATGATGGCGGTCGCTTGGCTCCGGATTCCAACAATTATGGGGAGGTAAGTTTTACTCGGCCCTACGAGGGGCGCTAAATGTTCTTGCCAGAGGATCGAAGTAGTCTGGTTCGGCTCGGTGTCTCTCCTAGTCATGTGCAACAATCGACGGAGGAGGGGGGGGAGGGAACTGTAAAAGATACTTTGATGCTCAAGTTAGTGAGACTCCAAGGTGGAGATAATAAAATATGAAACTTAGGTTACCTAAGGCGTGCCGTGTCTGTATTTATTACAAGTGGAATTGATGACTCCGCTTGATAATCTCGTGAAGATATTGCTCAGAATGGGTTGATGCTTATTCTAGAGATGACGAGCTTGTAATGGTATATCCCTCGTGATAAGAAAGGACGTGAATGTCCATATATGGCCGGGTGGAGCCCACGGACGGAGTCATTTGGTTTGGCTTGAATTGGGTTGTGTTGTGCTATTGGATCTAATCCGATTGGGTCCAATAGTTTTAGTTCCATCCATCATTCAAATAATAATAAAAAAAGAATTTTGTTTTTTGTTTTCCTGTTATAAATATATTAATATTAAAAATATGAATGCAATGAAACAATGAACTTTTAATTAATAGGAAAATGAGTGTACTCTCTAACAACTTAAAGAATACATATTTTTTTTATAAAAAAAAAATCTAAACAATGTTTGGAATATGTTAATGATATATTCTCTTCTATAAATTAGTTTTTATCCAAAGTGCATCAAATGTCCAAAAAATATACAAAATATAAGTAAGTATAGTCAACAAAATATATATTTTTTAAACTAAAATTAAGATCCTCCAAAATTATTCATTGCAAACCCACGAAAACATAGATCAATGCCAATTTAGCCCAAAAATTTTGAGCCTGATGAAACCCTAAAAATAACCTAGCTAGAATGTGAAAGTAGTTCAGTAAAAGGTGGCATCACAAGTTTGAGCTTGTGGGCATGAAAGGGAGTGGCATCTACCTTGGTTGGACTTCCACAAAAGGTTGCGCACCCAATTAATCCAGCTGCATGCCTCATCATCATCATAAACAATTAATCAACCTACAATTCAATCTTGTCTTCGGATCAAGCCTCCACTTCATTTATGTGTACGTACACTAAACTGGTTCAAAAAGGAAGTACTCAATCAGATTCATGCACCTTCTCAAAAGAGGAAACGATGACATGCAACTCTCGATTACTTAAATAGATAGATTATTTATGCACGTTTCTTCTCACTACATCCACCATATGCGCCACGTGCTCGATATGACTTCTAGTGGAAACCAAATCATGGACCGGTTGAACCGGTCTTTGGTTCGGTCAATTCAATTTAGTTCGGTTCAATCAATCTTAGTGTTTGTTTTCTTTTCAATTAATTAATACTGTTTTTTTAGACTCAGTTAATCCAGTCCGGTTTAAGTGTACACTAAATGATCAATTGGCCCCGTGTCGTTGATATATAGAGGATAAATTACACTAATTTTTTTCGAGGTTTAATAAAATTATATTGATCTCTTCTCTATTTGTTCAAATTACAATATCTCCTCTGAGTAATTTTTTTAAAAAAAAATTATGTAATATTTTATAAAATTCAGAAAAAATTTGTGTAATTTTATTTTATTATAAGGGAGATTTGTGTAATCCTTTATAAAATACAAAAACGTTTGAAAATAAAATTATAAATAGATGAAAGATCAGTATAATTTTACTAAATTTTGGAAAAAATTAATATAATTTACTCATATGTATATAAAGGAATCACGAGGGGATCGATTTTGCATGCTACTGTGGAAAGGGAAGATGCAATGAACCAGAGATAATGGTCCTGGCCGGCCGGAAGGAGACTTATCTTATCTTTGACCCTTAATTCATTTCTTATATATCTCATGCATCTCTCATCAATTGAGACTGCATAGATAATTATATGTGTAAACTGCGGGAATTAATTAAAATTGGATGACAAAATTCATGGAAAAACCATTAGTTTGATGTAAGGAGATATGAAATGACACCTCGTACGTGAGGTTTCAAGGAAAAAAGTAATGAAAAGAGAGAATATTGTATCTTATCAGTCATCCCCATCAGACATGGAGCTTTTCCGCCTCCTTACATCAACCAGGTGCATGCCCCCACTAAAGGCACTAAGTATATTACCAAACCATATGTTGTTGTTTCCACTTCTTATCCAATGAGAAGATGACTGCCAATTATTGGTGTTACCGTCTCCCCGATTGATTGAATGTGAGATCTAACTTAATAGCAAATCTATTTTATTCTTTGGACGATTTTTTTCACATTCAATTATTATATGACCATCGGTGGCTCTCAAAGTTAGAAGTCGAAGATAGTAGTATGTACTATTTTCGTAAAATTTTATTAATCAATACAACTCTTCACGAACTCTCAATATAGAACTAAATAACGTACGAGAAAGAATATTTTTTTTATTATGATTTTATGTTGATTTCATGAAGAATATTTTCGATATCTTAATATGATATTAGAAATTATCATAAGTTGAAACCCAATAGACTTTTTAGTTAGTTTATTTCGTTCTATCTTTACTCAACTCTACATTTTTAGAATCATTGTTGGATCATCTAAATAGATAGCTTAATATTTAATCATTCAAATAATTTTAACTAATTTGTTACCCCTCGTATCATAATTAACAATCCAATTGACACTTATCACTTCAAATTCATCATTAGTTGGGGCCCTAATAATTAAATTCCCAGTATGAAATGGGACCTTTAAATTAATTTCATCTATATATAGCTAAGAATATAGCATATGTCACCAAACATGATGTTTTTAAGCCCTAGCTAGCAAAGTCCAATCCTAGCTATGACCAAATTAGATTTGTCATCTACATTTATTGTGATCGTTCTCAAATCCTACTGAACAAATTATAAGTACCTTTCACCATGAACAATTGAGCACTATTTATGACTTCATCTTGAAGTCATCTTTGCCTCAAGTGAAAGGTCAATCCAGCCATATTCTCTCCTACTTCAAACAACATCTCCTACGCAAACAAATAGTATATTCTAAACTTCAAATTAATCACGAGACCAATTAGCTATTGCTTAAGAATATATTTTAAAGAGACCAACTGTGAGTAGTATAATTTTCTAAATGATAATATTTTATATATTTTTAAAAAATTTAAGATTCAAATTTTAGTACGACCACTTTTATCTTTTTCAATATATATATATATATATATTAAAGAGTATGTATATCGATCGACCTTCTAGATCATATCAAATATAAAAAAAATGTGTTGATTAAATATATATATATATATATGATTAATAGGGGAAAATAGACAAGAAATTAATGAAAATAAAAGAAGAAGAAGCTTCCTTGTTGGTCCTAATTAAATAATTGAACTGCTTAGGCTGATAGGAGAATTAAACCCTAATGATTCCAAGTGCCAGCAGCTTCACCATCAGAAAGGGGAGAAAGGTGTCCTTGTTCTCTGCATCTGGAGCACGTCAAAGGAAGGGAAGGCTTGCTGCCTAACACTACACCTTTGTGTTCAAAGAACCACCTCCTTAAACTTCAGATCAAGGGGTCCACCTCATCATCATCATCTACATCCCCTTGTTGGCTTATTTGCCATGTATACAGCCTATATATATATGCTTGATTATATATAATGGGGAATGTCTCATATTTGTACTAGAGAGCTTAGGAAAATTTTTAATCACATGTTTGTTCCATGGAATAAAGAATAATTTAAATTTGAATGAATATATTTTATTTCTTTGGTGCTTGAATTAGAACAATATAAATTTTATCATATCACAAGTTATGGTTAATTTATTACTAAATATCTATCAAAGCCAAGTTTCTTTTATCTATTAAAAGAAGTATGTATTCCATGTGTATTATAAGGTTGGTGATTCAATATGATTATAATAGTCCTCTTCTATTGTATTTTTCTTTTTTGCAAAAGCTCAGTAAAAAACTGTGACCTAGCTGACTTGGTTATCTAGTCATCCTTTGATATAAATAAGTAGACTTGTGCAATTCCATACCATAATAATATATGTTTTTTTTTCAAATCAGTGGACAGTGTTTTTCTCACCATAATATAATAATACAATATCTTTCTGAACACTATTTTTTAAAAAAAAAAATAGAAAGAAAACAAAAATGTTCTGAAACAGAGCCAATGAAATGAATCAACGCAGGGAATTAGGTCAAGTGATGAACTATGGAAATATATCATCACTTTCTGATTTTTCTTAATAGGATTAATTATAAAATATATCTCGACTTTTTACGTATTTCCCTAATCTATCCACACTTTCTAATTTTTTTAATTCAATACATCACTTTTCAATTTGTAACAAATTTATCTCACCGTTTACCCAGCGTTAACTTCGTCGTTTGAATGTTGACGTGGCGCTGCTGATGTAGCTAATAATCTCAGTCAGCATTCAAACGCGAACTTTAACTTTTTTTTCTTTCGGCTCCACCAAACCCAGTCAGCAACCATTTTACAAAATATATCCTGACTTTTGACGTGTTTTCCTAATCTATTCTCACTTTCCAATTTTCCTAATTTAGTACAAAAACTTTTCGTTTTGTTATAAATCTATCACACCGTCTACCTAGCATTAACCTCGTCGTCTGAATGATGACGTGGTGTTGTTGACATGGATAATAATCACAGTCAGCATTCAAATGCAAACTTTAACTTCTTCTTTTTTTTGGCCCCACCAAACCTAGTCAGTAGATCACGACAAGTTAATTTAAAAAAATCCACCTATAAAATTTCATGCTCGCCCCCGACCTTGTCGCCTGCTCGCTGTTTGCCTTTCTCTCAATCCCCGACGTCACCTGCATCTCTTTGTGTTCCATGTCTTCATCCCCGTCGACTCTAGTATGTCTCTATTAATTTTCTCCAGCTCACTCGTCTTCCCCCATTCCATCTGGTATGGTCAGTATAAACAGAGAGAATAATATGATTTTTTCTCTATGTTGAAAATTTTTCTTGCCAAAACAAAGTTTATAATGACAAATCATGTTCTTCTCTCTGTTTATACTAATCATACCAGACAGAATTGGGGAAGACAAGCGAGCAAGTGAAAATTAATAGAGGCATATCATAGTCGACGAGGATGAAGACAGGGAGCACGAAGAGATACATGCAACGTCGGGGATTGAGAGAAAGGTGGGCGGCGAGCAGGCGACAAGGTTGGGGAAGAGGCGAGCAGATGATTTTAAAGATGAATTTTTTTTAATTAACTTATCGTGATTTACTGACTGGGTTTGGTGAGGTCGAAAAAAAAAGAAGTTAAAGTTCGCGACTGAATGCTGATTGTGATTATTAGCCACGTCAGCATTCAGACGGCGAAGTTGACGCTGGGTAGACGGTATGATAGATTTGTAACAAAACGAAAAGTGGTGTACTAAATTGGGAAAATTGGAAAGTGGAGATAGATTAGGAAAACACGTCAAAAGTCGAGATATATTTTGTAAAATGATTGCTGATTGGATTTGGTGGGACTAAAAAAATAATAAGTTAAAGTTCGCGTTTGAATGCTGACTGAGATTATTAGTCACGTTAGCAGCGCCACGTCAGCATTCAAACGGTGAAGTTGACGCTTGGTAGACGGTATGATAGATTTGTTACAAATTGAAAAGTGATGTACTGAATTTGAAAAAATTGAAAAATGGTGATAGATTAGAAAAACACTTCAAAAGTCGAAATATATTTTATAATTAACTCTATAAATAAGTAGACTTATGCAATTCCATACCATAATAAAATATGTGTTTTTTTTTTTTCAAATCAGTGGACAGTGTTTTTCTCACCATAATATAATAATACAATATCTTTCTTAACACTATTTTTAAAAAAAAATTAGAAAGAAAACAAAAATGTTCTGTAACAGAGCCAATGAAATGAATCCGCGTAGGGAATTAGGTCAAGTGATGAACTATGGAAAGGTCTCTTCTCTGTTTCTTTCATTCCTCCTAGAAGATTGGCAAGATTCATGGCGAGGCTAAAATCTAAATCATCATCCACACTCGAGATGAAGGTGAAGGATGTCACATGGACCATATTTCTTTTGGGGAATATTTTTTACTTTTCCTTCCTCCTAATTAATAATTCCAGGGGATCTGTATGTGGACTGCAACGCAGTCGTAGCTCGTAATTAATATCAAGTTGCAAGAATTGACAGAACGAATGAACAAGCATTTCATCTGGTGAATGTTGTTCAAAGTAGATCGCGAGGAAGTAAAATCCAAACCAGATTGCATCTTAATTTGCATTAGTTGCTTAATAGTGTTCTTCGTCTTGTCAAGTTTGATGCTGAATGTGATCTTGAAAGGAATGAGAAATAATAACTCTGACACTGTAATATAATTCATCAGAGTTGTATTTTGAGCCCTCTCACCCGCACTCCAGCAGTTCAACCCCATATTCCACCCTCACTATGATTAGTGAATGCAATGAGGGCCACCTGCCCCCATTCTAACCCCCCGGGAGCACTGAACCGGGTTCATACAGACCGGCGGTTTCACCTCCATTTCTTTCCAGTTCCAAGAAAATGGAACAGTGATCAGGGACAGCATCAAATCCATGGGCGGTCGCTCACCCCGCTCTACTTACCCACTTCCCCACCTCGTTTCCCACGGCCGCCGTGCGCCGCCGAGCCACGTGCTCTATCGGCAACTTCTGTGGGCCCCCACGCCAAACTCCTCCCTGCTCACCGGCATGTGGCGAATAGAACTTGTATGAGCGGCCTGCTCATACAAATTGTATGAGCAGGCCGCTCATCTTCCGCCACGCCAGCCAAAAGTCCGTCGGGATGCGTGCCCAGCACACATCTCAGAATGCATCCCGAATTTGGGCACGCATCCCGAACTCGAGCACGCATCCCGACGGATTTTTGGCTGGCGTGGCAGAAGATGAGCGGCCCGCTCATACAATTTGTATTCGCATGTGGCCCCCGATAAATCTAACCATCCCTCCGGTTCGAGTATAAAAAGGAGCGGGCTTTAAACCTGTTCGCTTAAGCAAGCTCAAGTTAGTAGTAGTAGTAGAAGAAGAAGAGATCCACTCTGTTCTCTTCTCATGGAGTACTCCCTCAACCACGAGCACTCCCCGCAATCCTCCACCTGCTCCGCCGGTCCGTTCGGCCTTTTCTACCCCGATGTGGCTCTCCCCTTCCACACGAACGACTCCGAGGAGATGCTCCTGCTCGGCATCCTCGCCGAGGCCTCCTCCTGCGAGAAGAGCTACCCCCGCGGGAAGGTCGACGAAGAGATCGATTCCGGGAGGAGCGACGCGGCGGCAGCGTACGGGGCGAAGGAGAGGGCGTACCGGGGGGTGAGGCGGCGGCCGTGGGGGAAGTTCGCGGCGGAGATTCGGGACTCGACGCGGCACGGGATACGGGTGTGGCTGGGGACATTCGACAGCGCGGAGGCGGCGGCGATGGCCTACGACCAGGCGGCCTTCTCGATGAAGGGGGCCATGGCGGTGCTCAACTTTCCGGTCGACCAGGTGCGGGAGTCGCTCAGCGGGATGAAGGGCTGGGAGGAGGAGGGCGTGTCGCCGGCGGTGGCGCTGAAGAGGAAGCACTCGATGAGGAGGAAGACAATGGGGAAGAAGGCGAAGGCAAGCGACGACAGCAGCAGAAGGAGAATTGAGAGCGTGTTGGAGTTGGAGGACTTGGGAACAGAGTACTTGGAGGAGCTTCTGATGGCGTCGGAGGAAATATACAACGACAAGTCCTCAAGTTCCAACTATTTGCCGTCGACGACAGCATGAATCTTTTTTGGCCGTCGAGCTAGCGTTGATATTTTCCTTGATATTTCTTTACTTAGTTTTCTTCTTCTTTTAGTTGTTCAAAACAGAAGGTGTTTGAACTGTGAGGTGTGGATGCGAGACAGGAAGAGATTTTGAACTCTTTCTCCAGCTGCTATAAGTCTTTCTTTTATGTAAAGCTGTATTTTTTGTACAAAGATATCAAGTTGCTCAGCACAAACGTACACCATAAGTAGACTACTAGACTTGTTGGTCGCATTGCTATCTCCTTTCCTCTCCTCTGCTTTACTTTACCTCTTTCTTTTACTATCTCTCTCTCCTTGTATTTTTTCGCACCTGGCTCTTGAATAAGTATAGGTTTTCTTCTTTAGTAAAAAGCAGAAACATAAACTAGAATATAAGTTTATTTTTTAAAAGAAATAAATGGTATAAAAAAGACTCACGAACTGTGTAATGATCTTTACAAGTTTGATCATAAAAAAGTATAAGGAACTTCCATGCAAAAGAAGGTGAAGAAATGAACGTGAAAAAGGTTTTTGAGCATGCATTAGTTTTGCGTGTATAAGTGCATTTATAAATATGCACGTAGTTTTGTCTAAGGTTAGGCTTCCCTATTAATTGGGTCATCAGATATTTTTTATTAAGACCGAACTTAGTACGACTAAGATTGAACTCAAAGTAAGAGTGAATTGTGTTGGAAAAGAGTAAACCTAACACTTTATACTTTAGGTTCAATCTTAATAATGTTAGTATTCATGCCTAAAGTTGTAGCGATGAACCTAACAATTAATGATGATAGAAGTATCTTTGTATGGTCGGGTGGAGCCTCCGGGCTAAGTTGTTTGGTCTGACTTGAGTCTGGTTCATGAGTGTGGGCGCTTTAGGTCTAATTCGATCGGGCCCAAAGTGCTAGTCAAATCCACAGACCCTGAGCTTAGTCGGAGTCCGGGGACTTCGTGCCGAGCTCCAAGTAGCGCGTCGGTCTTTGGTTTTGGAGAGACGTCGCACTACTAGAAACTTGATCTTCAGCAACGGCCGCTCAAGCCGTTGCTATTTGCAACGGCATTCTTACGGCCGCCCGAGCCGTTGCAGATATCTGTATCTGCAACGGCGTTCTAACGGAAAACCGAGCCGTTGCGGATTATTTTAATTATCAGCAACGGCTTTCTGACGGAAAGGCGAGCCGTTGCTGATTTTTTAATCTTCAGCAACGGCTTGCTAACGGATAAGTGAGCCGTTGCTGATGATAACTTATCAGCAACGGCTTTCTAACGGGCGAGTGAGCCATTGTTGATAAGTTTATATAGGGCACGCTCTCGCGCCCGACCCTTCTTCCTCCCGCTGCTGCCGTCGCCGCTCCTGCCGCCGCCTCTCGCCGCTGCTGCCGACGCCTCTCGCCGCTGCTGCCGACGCCGACGCCTCTCGCCGACGCTGCCGCTGCTGCCGGTATGTTGATCGGCCGGAGTATAGGTTAAAATCCGACCAAAACCCTATTTCTAGGGTTTCGGCCGGCGGCGGTTGGCCTATGGCCGCCGCCGGACCTTCTACAGTGGCCGGACAGTGTGTCCGGCCACTGTACGCCGGCGCCGGAGGCTGGACTCCGGCGCCGAAATTTATATATATATATATATTATTGTTTTGAAATTGTTAATTAATTATTTTATAATTGTTAATTAATTGTTTAGATTAATTGTTTAATTTGTTAGATTAATTATTAGTGTTTAGATTAATTTCGGACGCGCGCCGGAATCGTCCACTTCGGACGCGCGTCGAAATCATCCAATTCGGACTCGCGCCGGAATCGTCCACTTCGGACTCGCGCCGGAATCGTCCACTTCGGACTCGCGCTGAAATCATCCACTTCGGACGCGCGCCGAAATCGTCCAATATGGACTCGAACTGTCTCAAAACATTTAGAAAATAATCATCCATCCGATGAGTTGATATGTTTCACGTACGCATCGACGAATCGGATATGATTTAGCAAAACCTTAGATCCGTTCGGGAATTGTATGTTCGTGTAAAAGAAGTAGATGATCTTTTATACGACGTACAATTCTTGAATTGTCCCTGATTGGACAATTTGGGAATATAGTTATTTGTACTGCACTTACGTTTTTATTTTAACTGTTAACTAATTATTCTAAAATTCGGCAACATCTCTCTTGTTCTCCGATACGCGCCCAGATGATATGCGTATTCGGAGAACTGTAGGGAGATGCTGTCGAAATTTAGAATAATTAGTTAACAGTTAAAATAAAAACGTAAGTGCAGTACGAATAACATAAATCCCGAATGGAATAGGACAATCTCACCTAAAAACATTAACCAAAGAAATTGTCATTGATTGACAGAATCATGTCGGCTGATCGAAGTTGGATGTACCGACGTCTTGATCGTGGAGCTTTAACGAATGAGTTTCGATTAGGCGTAACGTACTTCCTAAATTTCGCCTATTCGAATCGGAATTTCGTTAGCATGGGTGATCAAATCCGATGTCCGTGCCGCATTTGTTCAAATGGACGATTTTTGGATCGGGAGACTGTCACTCTGCATCTATATAGCAAAGGATTTGCACCAAGATATTTTTTATGGACTTGTCACGGGGAGTCACGCGAAGTCGGGACGTCGAGCAATCCTGTCATTCAGACATATGGTGAATTTTCCTCTGCTGGTGCTTCTTCATCCAGTCAATGTAATCCCTATAGAACTATGATACTTGATAGTCTTGGGGGTCAATTCCACCTGAATGATAATGTTGATCGGCCAGATCTTCAGACATCAGTCCCACCAGATACTACAGCGGTTGATATCACAGAAGTAGGGGCTGCGGTAGAGATTGAATTACCGAATAAAGAAGCTACAGAATTTTACGAGATGTTGAAAGCTGCCGATGAACCTTTGTATGAGAATTGTCCTAAATACACTAGGTTTTCAGCAATGACACAGCTCTTAAACATCAAGGCCGATTGTAATATCAGCGGAGTTGCGTATGATCGGATTGCTGGATTGATTAATGGAATGCTCACTACTAGAAACTTGGTCTTCAGCAACGGCTATCAGCAACGGCCGCTCAAGCCGTTGCTATTTGCAACGGCATTCTTACGGCCGCCCTAGCCGTTGCAGATATCTGTATCTGCAACGGCGTTCTAACGGAAAACCGAGCCGTTGCTGATTATTTTAATTATCAGCAACGGCTTTCGGACGGAAAGGCTAGCCGTTGCTGATTTTTTAATTTTCAGCAACGGCTTGCTAACGGATAAGTGAGCCGTTGCTGATGATAACTTATCAGCAACGGCTTTCTAACGGGCGAGTGAGCCGTTGCTGATAAGTTTATATAGGGCACGCTCTCGCGCCCGACCCTTCTTCCTCCCGCTGCTGCCGCCGCCGCCTCCTGCCGACGCCACTCGCCGCCGCTGCCGCTGCTGCCGACGCCGACGCCTCTCGCCGACGCCTCTCGCCGACGCCTCTCGCCGCCGCGCCGCTGCCGCTGCTGCCGGTATGTTGATCGGCCGGCCTATACGGTTTCGGCCGGAGATATTAAAATCCGACCGAAACCCTATTTCTAGGGTTTCGGCCGGCGGCGGTCGGCCTATGGCCGCCGCCGGACCTTCTACAGTGGCCGGACAGTGTGTCCGGCCACTGTACGCCGGCGCCGGAGGGTGGACTCCGGCGCCGGAATATATATATATATATATATATATATATTGTTTTTGAAATTGTTAATTAATTATTTTATAAATGTTAATTAATTGTTTAGATTAATTGTTTAATTTGTTAGATTAATTATTAGGGTTTAGATTAATTTCGGACGCGCGCCGGAATCGTCCACTTCGGACGCGCGCCGGAATCATCCAATTCGGACTCGCGCCGGAATCGTCCAATTCGGACTCGCACCGGAATCGTCCACTTCGGACGCGCGCCGGAATCGTCCAATTCGGACTCGCGCCGGAATCGTCCACTTCGGACGCGCGCCGGAATCGTCCAATTCGGACTCGCGCCGGAATCGTCCACTTCGGACGCGCGCCGAAATCGTCCAATATGGACTCGAACTGTCTCAAAACATTTAGAAAATAATCATCCATCCGACGAGTTGATATGTTTCACGTACGCATCGATCAGTCGGATATGATTTAGCAAAACCTTAGATCCGTTCGGGGATTGTATGTTCGTGTAAAAGAAGTAGATGATCTTTTATACGACGTACAATTCTTGAATTGTCCCTGATTGGACAATTTGGGAATATAGTTATTTGTACTGCACTTACGTTTTTATTTTAACTGTTAACTAATTATTCTAAATTTCGGCAACATCTCTCTTGTTCTCCGATACGCGCCCAGATGATATGCGTATTCGGAGAACTGTAGGGAGATGCTGTCGAAATTTAGAATAATTAGTTAACAGTTAAAATAAAAACGTAAGTGCAGTACGAATAACATAAATCCCGAATGGAATAGGACCATCTCACCTAAAGACATTAACCAAAGAAATTGTCATTGATTGACAGAATCATGTCGGCTGATCGAAGTTGGATGTACCGACGTTTTGATCATGGAGCTTTAACGAATGAGTTTCTATCAAGAAGAAGATATTCCTCCTGGTTTCTATCAAGAAGAAGATATTCCGATAGTAGGAGAAAATGATCCTCCTGGTTTCTATCAAGAAGAAGATATTCCTGCTGTGGATCGTATTATTCCAATACTCGAGGATGCAGACACAACGTCAATTCAATTAGAAGTTGAATATGCTGATGATGACGATCATGAAATTGAGGAAGCTGAAGATGAAGAAGATGAAGAAGAGGAAGAAGAGGAAGAAGAGGAAGAAGAAGAAGAATTCGAAGACTATTATTCAGATGATGAAGAATAATTGTAAAGTATATATTTTATTAAATATATCTCTACTATTTATACAATAATCTGATTATATGTCTGTTCGACAGATATGTCTGGTCGTGGTTATCGACGCAGGAGAGTTTCGGAGTCTCCGATCGGTGAGACTCCAGCACTTACTCATGCTGCTGATCCTCCTGTTGCTGATCCTCATTCCGATGATACTGCCGAGGCTAGTACATCCAGACGTAGGCGGCCACGCGGGCCGAACAGGTGGCAGCCTCCACCAGCCACAGAGTCACGTAGATTGATTAGCGTGATTGGGGAGCGGTACGTAATATATCATGAATTATGAATCATTACAAATTCATTATATCATAATATAATATTAAAATTTATTTTTGTTGTGCAGGTTCCAGCAAGAAGAAGTGCCGAGGAGCATTTCTTCTACTATTCGACGATACATGCACGGGGCATGGCCTACGTGGTCTCACGTGCCTAGCGAGCACGTCGACATGTTATGGCGCGAGTTTGAGGCACGTATTATTATTTTTTTTACATGCATGATGATATATTAATATTGGTACTGATATTATTATTTTGCAGGCTCGCTATACATGGGCCGAGGACCAGAGGCCCTTCATTTACGCTGCCTGGGAGGCTATTTCTCGGGCAAGGTACAACGGGCAGCTGGGGCAAGCTCGGTCCCAGGCGATGGCCCGAGCTGGGACCACTAACATCGCGGAGACTCGGGGATACGGCCCCGGTTGGATTACTCCGGATATATGGGACCAGCTCGTGGGGATATGGTCGACGGATCGATGGCAGGAGGTTTCTCGGAATGCGGCTAGAAATCGCATGTCGGGAGGAGCAGCGCGTCACACCGGCGGCTCTGTTGCATTTGCAGTGCACGCAAACCGTATGGTAAGTATATCTTTTAATTATATATTTTATTTGTTATTATGTGTACTAATTAATGTATTTGTTTTGTAAATGTAGACGACGGTGTCGGATGACGGGACTGTCCAGCGACCCTCCCCGATGGCAGTGTTTGAGCGGACTCACCGTCGAGCACATGGGACTGGGGAGTACATCCACAACCGCGCTGCATACATTATGGTAATTATATATTTGTTTAAATTATTCATTATATATTTATAATTTAAGTTTTATGATAAATATTAAACAAAAAATCAAACTCGAGTAGGAGACCTACAGCCAGACGGTGGTGCAGCGCGGGGGTACCCCCGAGGACTTTGACGCAGCATCGTGGGTCGAGGCCGCAGGTGGCTGGGACCATGGCCGCGTATATGGCTTCGCAGATAGTGGTCATGCGCGAGCCGTACTAGGGCCACTTGGGGCACCGACCCCTCCGGTCGCTGGTGAGCGGCCGTCCACCTCTAGATCCAGTTATGATCATAGTAACAGAATAAGGACTCTAGAGGAGACGGTCGCGCGTCAGACTGAGATGATGGAGCACCAGAGTCAGACGATGGCGCGTCAGAGTCAGACGATGGCGAATATAGAAGCTATGCTACGCAACTTGTCGGGTCATCCCGAAGCAGGCATCTCTTCGGCATCATCTAATCCGTCGTCCTCGAGTCAGTCCACGCCGGTGTACACTCAAGCACTCCAGACCCCGCCATATGATCCAGGCCATCCTCCATCGTCATCGTGAGATTTTGTTTATATTGACTTTGTTACTCAGATATTGAACTTGTTTAATTTATATTGACTATGTTACTCAGATGTTGATACTTCAATTTTACATTTGAATTGTGTTTATACTATCGTGGATAATTATGAATATAAATATAATTGTTTTGATGTATATCTTGGTGTGTTTGTGATGTGTGAATGAATGTGTATGAGATGTTTGTGATGTGTGTATGAGGGTATGGGTGTGTGAGTTATGTATCAGATAAATGTATCAATGTATCAACGGAAATTAGAAATTTGAAATATTTCTGTTTGCAGGTATGGGTCATCAGCAACGGCTTTCCCACGGCCGTCCGTGGGAAAGCCGTTGCTAAAAGTGTATCGACAACCGTTGCTGATGACCTACAGCAACGGCTTAGCGACGGGTTTTTACTAACGGCTTTGCTACGGACTCGAGGCCGTTGCTATTAATGTTATCAGCAACGGCTCCGGGTCTGTTGCAAACCCGTTGCTGATAATAGTTTTAGCGACGGCCCGAGCGGCCGTTGCTGATAATGTTTTGAGCGACGGCCCGAGCGGCCGTTGCTGATCCGTTGCGAAGTCATCAGCAACGCGACTTTCTGTCACGGCGCTATTGCAACGGCTCAGCCGTTGCTGATGCTCTTCAGCAACGGCTCAGCAACGGCATCAGCCGTTGCTGATGACCATTTTTCTAGTAGTGGCTGCCTACTGATAACAAGTTTGAGCCTACTTTTTATAAGACTAAAAAGCTAATGAGAAAATTGGGGCTTGGGTACGAAAAAATACACGCGTGCCAAAATAATTGCATTTTATATTATAAAGAAAATGTGCAGTTGGATAAATGCCCTGTATGTCAACACCCTCGTTACAAGGAGAAGAAATCGGTCCGACAGAAAAATATCCCGTTTAAGGTGCTTCGGTATTTTCCACTAACACCGAGGCTTCAAAGATTATTCATGTCGGAAAAGACAGCCCCCTACATGAGTTGGCATGCAAGAAGTCGTGATGATACAGTAATGACTCATCCATCTGACAGTGAAGCATGAAAACATTTGGATACATGTTATCCTTCATTTGCTATGGATACTAGAAATATCAGATTGGGATTGTGCACAGATGGTTTTAATCCGTTTGGACATTCTGCAACTCCTTATTCAGTTTGGCCAGTGCTGCTGACAGTTTATAATTTGCCACCGTCAATGTGCATGAAAGATGAATTTATTTATCTTTCGATGATTATTCCGGGTCCTAAGGGTCCGCGAAAAGAAATTGACATATTTCTCAGACCCTTGATAGATGAATTGAAAACATTGTGGACTGAGGGAGCTGTCACTTATGATTGTCATCGGAAGCAAAACTTCAATTTAAAGGCCGCGGTCTTGTGGACAATCAATGATTTTCCGGCGTACGGCATGTTGTCGGGTTGGAGCACTCACGGCCGACTCTCTTGCCCGTATTGTATGGAACACTCTAAATCAATTAATCTTCAGAACAGACGAAAAATCTCATTCTTTGATTATCATCGTCGATTCCTACCGGTTAATCACCAGTATCGAAGGAATCGTAATAAATTTACTAAGGGCAGAGTCGAAAGAGATGGGCCACCACCGATGTTGTCTGGTGAACAAATGTTAGCACGTGTTTCAGCACTTCCAGATATAGTATTTGGTCGCAATGAAAGAGTGTCAGGTTTTGGCCAAACACACAACTGGGTGAAAAAAAGTATCTTTTGGGAATTGCCCTATTGGAGTTCATTATTGATTCGACATAATTTAGATGTCATGCACATTGAAAAAAATGTGTTTGATAATATTTTCAACACTGTGATGGATATTTCTGGAAAAACTAAAGATAATGTCAAAGCCCGACATGATCTGAAAATACTTTGTAAAAGACCAGAGTTGGAGTTACAAGAGGTCAACGGACGATATCTGAAACCGAAGGCCCTATATGTGTTAAATAAACAACAGATCAAAGATGTTTGTCAATGAGTAAAAGAACTCAGATTACCCGATGGATATGCTTCAAACTTATCTCGATGTGTGAACGTCGATGATTGCAAAATATCAGGGATGAAGAGCCATGATTGTCATGTATTCATGCAGAGATTACTTTCGATCGCATTTCGAGATCTTCTACCTGATAATATTTGGGGTCCGTTGACTGAATTAAGTATGCTTTTTAGAAGCATCTGTGCAAATGTCCTTCGAGTCAAAGATATGTCAACACTTAAAAATAATATTGTTGAAATCATATGCAAGCTGGAGCAGTTTTTCCCTCCTGCATTTTTTGACTCGATGGAGCATCTACCGATACACTTGGCATACGAGGCACGAGTTGGTGGCCCCGTTCAATATCGTTGGATGTACTTATTTGAAAGATACATGAATCGTCTGAACAAAAAAGTAAAGAACACCGCAGCTGTTGAAGGATCAATATCTGAATCGTATATCATTCAAGAAATTTCAACATTCTGCTCATTTTACTTTGAATCGACAGTACAGACAAGATTTGATCGTCTTCCACGTAACGACGACGGGGGTGTTCGACATTGAGATGGACGTTTAAATATATTTTGTCACTCTGGTCATGCTTTTGGTTCTCGTCCATCTCGACACTTAAGCGATGAAGAGTATCATTTGGCACACTTGTATGTATTACTCAATTGTCCAGAGACTGAACAATTCATTGAAATATTTGACATTGAGATGGTGCAAAAATACTCTATTCACAACGATCAAGAATTGGAGAGATTACGGAATCGTGATTTCCCTACTTGGATTCAGACTTACAGCAAAGATCATAGAGCTGAAATAGATGAAAAAATATTTGAGTTTGTTAGTGGACCGTCGCGACTTGTGTCGTGCTATAGCGGATATTTTGTTAACGGGTATAAATTTCACACGGTTGAATATTCATTTGCAAAGAAGACGAAGAATGCTGGGGTCTGCATGAAAGGGACATCCTATGTTGAATGTGATATGGATTTTTATGGACTGGTGGAAGAAGTGATAGAGTTGCACTACTTCGGCTTGAAATCAGTGATCCTATTTAGATGTCATTGGTTCGATACAACAGAAAGGGGCATGAAAGTTCATCCAAAATACAAACTTGTTGAGGTTAATTACAAATCGAAATTGGCAGCAAATGAGCCTTTTATATTGGCATCACAAGCCGAACAAGTATATTACGCGAAGTATCCGGCTCGAAATAAAGATAGAGCAGATTGGCGTGTAGTCTGTAAGACAAAAGGTAGAGGAAAAATTGATCCGATAGTAGGAGAAAATGATCCTCCTAGTTTCTATCAAGAAGATGATCTTCCTGCTGTGGATCGTATTATTCCAATACTCGAGGATGCAGACACAACGTCAATTCAATTAGAAGTTGAATATGCTGATGATGACGATCATGAAATTGAGGAAGCTGGAGATGAAGAAGATGAAGAAGAGGAAGAAGAGGAAGAAGAGGAAGAAGAGGAAGAAGAAGAAGAATTCGAAGACTATTATTCAGATGATGAAGAATAATTGTAAAGTATATATTTTATTAAATATATCTCTACTATTTATACAATAATCTGATTATATGTCTGTTCGACAGATATGTCTGGTCGTGGTTATCGACGCAGGAGAGTTTCGGAGTCTCCGATCGGTGAGACTCCAGCACTTACTCATGCTGCTGATCCTCCTGTTGCTGATCCTCATTCCGATGATACTGCCGAGGCTAGTACATCCAGACATAGGCGGCCACGCGGGCCGAACAGGTGGCAGCCTCCACCAGCCACAGAGTCACGTAGATTGATTAGCGTGATTGGGGAGCGGTAATATATCATAAATTATGAATCATTACAAATTCATTATATCATAATATAATATTAAAATTTATTTTTGTTGTGCAGGTTCGAGCAAGAAGAAGTGTCGAGGAGCATTTCTTCTACTATTCGACGATACATGCACGGGGCATGGCCTACGTGGTCTCACGTGCCTAGCGAGCACGTCGACATGTTATGGCGCGAGTTTGAGGCACGTATTATTATTATTTTTTACATGCATGATGATATATTAATATTGGTACTGATATTATTATTTTGCAGGCTCGCTATACATGGGCCGAGGACCAGAGGCCCTTCATTTACGCTGCCTGGGAGGCTATTTCCCGGGCAAGGTACAACGGGCAGCTGGGGCAGGCTCGGTCCCAAGCGATGGCCCGAGCTGGGACCACTAACATCGCGGAGACTCGGGGATACGGCCCCGGTTGGATTACTCCGGATATATGGGACCAGCTCGTGGGGATATGGTCGACAGATCGATGGTAGGAGGTTTCTCGGAATGCGGCTAGAAATCGCATGTCGGGAGGAGCAACGCGTCACACCGGCGGCTCTGTTGCATTTGCAGTGCACGCAAACCGTATGGTAAGTATATCTTTTAATTATATATTTTATTTGTTATTATGTGTACTAATTAATGTATTTGTTTTGTAAATGTAGACGACGGTGTCGGATGATTGGACTGTCCAGCGACCCTCCCCGATGGCGGTGTTTGAGCGGACTCACCGTCGAGCATATGGGACGGGGGAGTACATCGACAACCGCGCTGCATACATTATGGTAATTATATATTTGTTTAAATTATTCATTATATATTTATAATTTAAGTTTTATGATAAATATTAAATAAAAAATCAAACTCGAGTAGGAGACCTACAGCCAGACGGTGGTGCAGCGCGGGGGTACCCCCGAGGACTTTGACGCAGCAATGTGGGTCGAGGCCGCAGGTGGCTGGGACCATGGCCGCGTATATGGCTTCGCAGATAGTGGTCATGCGCGAGCCGTACTAGGGCCACTTGGGGCACCGACCCCTCCGGTCGCTGGTGAGCGGCCGTCCACCTCTAGATCCAGTTATGATCATAGTAATAGGATAAGGACACTAGAGGAGACGGTCGCGCGTCAGACTGAGATGATGGAGCGTCAGAGTCAGACGATGGCGAATATAGAAGCTATGCTACGCAACTTGTCAGGTCATCCCGAAGCTGTCATCTCTTCGGCATCATCTAATCCATCGTCCTCGAGTCAGTCCACGCCGGTGTACACTCAAGCGCTCCAGACCCCGCCATATAATCCAGACCATCCTCCATCGTGATCGTGAGATTTTTTATTTGGATATTGAACTTGTTTAACATATTTTGTTTGGATATTGATACTTCAATTTTGCATTTGAATTATTTTTATACTATCGTGGATAATTATCAATATAAATATAATTGTTTTGATGTATATATGTTGGTGTGTTTGTGATGTGTGAATGAATGTGTATGAGGTGTTTGTGATGTGTGAATGAATGTGTGTATGAGGGTATGGGTGTGTGAGTTATGTATCAGATAAATGTATCAATGTATCAATGGAAATTTGAAATTTTCAAATTTTCTGATTGCAGGTATACGTCATCAGCAATGGCTTTCCCACGGGCGTCCGTGGGAAAGCCGTTGCTAAAAGTGTATCGAAAGCCGTTGCTGATGACCTACAGCAACGGCTTAGCGACGGAGTTTTACTAACGGCGTTGCTACGGACTCAGCGGCCGTTGCTATTAATGTTATCAGCAACGGCTCCGGGTCTGTGGCAAAACCGTTGCTGATAATAGTTTTAGCGACGGCCCGAGCGGCCGTTGCTGATAATGTTTTGAGCGACGGCCTGAGCGGCCGTTGCTGATCCGTTGCTAAGTCATCAGCAACGCGACTTTCTGTCACGGCTCTATTGCAACGGCTCGGCCGTTGCTGATTCTCTTCAGCAACGGCTCAGCAACGGCATCAGCCGTTGCTGATGACCATTTTTCTAGTAGTGTCGGTTGGGTCTTTGGCTGATGCATTGATGAGAAGACCTCGACAGAGATAAGAGTTATTGCTTTTGCGACCCTTTGGCTTTTGAAATGAATACGATAGTTGCATGTGTTGGCCCAAGGGTTCAACCTAGGCCTCACTCTCTATTTTGATGATAACAAATATGAAACTAACTCATTTGTTAAGTTTTGAGTTCAGATTGATAGAACGATACACCTACGAAGTTCGTCCGAAAAATTGTAAAAAGTTGAGTTAAAACACTCCGAAGGCTATCAAGTCAAAACCTAGGTTTAGGAATAGAAATGATTATAATATGCCCCTAGGACATCAGCCAAACACAATTATACTATGCCCCAAGTCAAAATCCAAGAGTAGACCCGAAAATGAAAACCTACTGTAAAATCAACAAAAACAAGTTGATAATTGTGTTTCGATCAAAAGTCCAATTGAAGGGTCGGTCGACCGACCTACGACCAACGATAGATCGTGTTCGGGCAAAAATCCACATAATGCTTTCGGTCGATGACGGGTCGCATGTTCGATCGACTGAACATTCGATCGGACAATCGAACATTCGATCAGAGGACCAAACATTCGACCAGATGACCGACCAACAAACGCAACAGATAGAAATTTAAGCCCCAAGTTTGGTTTTTCATTTAAGCCCCAACGTTCGAAGGATTGAAGGTTGTGAAAGGAGCTCTCCAAGTTTGGTTTTTCATTTAAGCCCCTTTAAACTTATTTTTCATTGTTGTTTATTTCGAATTCTTGAAGTAGCTTGCAAGGTGTGCTTGTAAACATCTTTTGTTATAGGATTTTGTTTTGCTAGACAATTGGTGTTGAGACTTTCTCAAAGAGTTGAGAATTAAGTTCTCATTGTATTCTTAGGAAAATATTATATCTATAAAGTGTTAATTAAGTTTATAAATCCTTAGTGAGAAGCCAAGGTAATGAAGTAGACGAGTTGGCCGAACCATTATACATTGTGTATGTTTGCATTGCTCTTTACTTGATTACTTGCTAGTTAATTGTGCTTAGTTTCTTACCAAAAGCATTCATCTCAAGAGAATTCAAGTAAGGTTGTTAAATTGCTTAAAATCGAAAAGAGTAGAATTGAACTTAGAATTAACCTACATACTATTTAACCCCTCTTCTAATGTGAATATTTGAACAACAACGTGGAAGGAAAGGGTGCATTTTGCGTGTCATCGTCTGTGTAGTTATTAAACCTGGCAAGGAGTAATTATAACAGAAGATGTGATTAGCAGTTTCCAAGGCACTTTAAATGTCGATGGTTTTGACGATCGTGGCTCCGTTAGTGGGAAGGTGACGACGATCGTTATAGTGACGTTTCCTGACCTGGGTCTATAAATAGCCCCTTGCATTTTGCATTTTGCATTTTGCATTTTGCATGTAAGAGTTTGCAATGGAATGGGATGTGTTAGGGATTATCGTTCCTTTGGGAGCCAACCTAGGGCTAGTAGTGAATAGATCAACGATCGTCGTGGATTCGTATCGTTGGGCTTAGAGGGAAGGCAGGAGGTGCGAGGTTGGCTGAATATTTTTGTTTGGCTAACCATGGTGAGTTCGCACCGCAGGGCTTATGTGTCGAACACTATTTTCTCTGGTTAGTCGGCCTACTATTGGAAATGCCCTGTCGCCTCGTGCTTCATCGCTGCAACAATAGGGCTTGGTCTGACCGAACTAGGGGGCTGATGTTTTTATGGTTCACGAGTAGTGCCGACATCTGCTTGTGGTCCAGCACCGATTTGGCTTCTTCATAGCCGTACCATCGAAATGTTCTTTCTAGTCATTGCTTATATCGACATCTTTGTATACTCATGTTAATCGTTTCTCGGTTTGTGAGTCGCCCTTCGCGGGTTTGTAAATGTAAATCTTCTCATTATGGGGCTTCATGAATAAAGAGAATGTGTCTTTTCTATCTTAATTTCTTTGTTTGTTCTTCGTTGTGTGTTTGTTTGGCCATCTCCTGACCACTTTTGAATGGTGTCAATGTCGTTTTTTGATGACCTGTGTTGGTGAAATGGCCACACTAGAGGGGGGGGGGTTGAACAGTGTGTTAACTAAATTCTTTTTGCCTAATTTTGATTTTAATCTTTTCTTAAATTACTTAGACAATTCACAATTCAACGACTAAATCAATGCAAAAGCGAGTAATGAAGATAAACAATACGATACACAAAGAAAATAATGCTAACAAAATTATTTATAGTGGTTCGGCTCTAATGCCTACTCCACTACCTAAGCACCCCGCTTAGGATTTTCAAACTAGCTTTAATAGATTATATCGTTTCCCTTACAAAGAGGACTTTACACCGAAAAGTCTCTGCTCTCAAACCGAAGGCACTTCCACACCCGAAAGTATCCTGCCTTCCTACCGAGAGCACTCTCCCACCTCAACCTAAGGGATAACTCAAATAATCATAGTAAACTAAGTTTACAATGGTGGATTTAAGCCTTAACACCAATGCAACCACCAACTCAATCAAACCTAGCAACCTAGGTTTACACAAGTTCAAGTACAATGAAATAAAAATCAAAATACAACAACTAATGGAGCAATAAATCAAACAACAAATACTTAGCTCCAAAAGAAACTCCCTAGTCCTCTTGATGCCTCATGATGAATCGGTGAAGCTTGGAGGCTAAATCAAGGAGTGGAGATCAAAACTAGGGTTCTTTGCAAGGATGGCTCAATGAAGGCTTGTAGAGATGCTTAGGATCACTCTTTGAGGCTTAGAAGCATTAATGACTACTTAGGAGTGAGTTTGGGATGAGTATTTATAACCCCCCACACAAGAGGACTCGTCAACGAGTATTTTTTTGCCCGTTGGCGATGCCTGATCGTTTGCCAGTCGACCGATCGAGTGACCGCCGAGCTACCAAAGGTCTATTACCAATTTCTGGCAACATTCAGTCGATCGACTTTGTGCGATCTAACCTGGGTAGACTGCATGGTTTGACTGACTTTTCAGTTTGTTTATTCATTTCTGGGTTCGGTCTTCACTAAGTCCTCTTATATAATATTTTTTAACTAACTTTAAAACATAAATGTTTTATAAGGATTACCCCCCATTTGGATTCAATAAAAATATCTAAAAAATTAAAATCCTTAAGAATCAAAATTTGACCGTTGGGGTCTAGTACAAATTTCCGAAAAACGAAAATTTTATAATCTTTCGGTTCAAATATGGGTAAGCTAAAGACTTTCAAAAAATATTTAAAAATATCTCGTTATCTAATTTTTACCTAAGGAACAATTACCGACACTTTTGGTGCCAAAACAATGTCTAGGTTATATAGCCATCTAAGGAGCTCCTCAAGCTTAGTGAATTTCAGGATCTTTTCTAATTTTCCGGGTTTTCGTGTTTAGGGGTTCGGATTTGGTTTTTGGGTTTCTTTGCATCATCATGAGGATTTACAACACATTCTAGACACCCTAAACCTAAACTCTATCTTCCCAATGAAATTCGAGCGACGACGAGCGTCCTTGCCGATTTCTTCGATTTTTTCAATCGAGGACGTCGTGTGCTAACCGACATGGAACTTGAAAATAACTCTCCAAGAAATCATTAGTTCCATATTTGTTATCATCAAAACTGAGATTAAGACAAAGGTTGAAAATCTTAGGCCAACAACCTGTGTCGATTACATGTCTCTGCCTAAAAATGAAATTAAGGATATGGTTACTTGTTTGGCAATCGTGTGCTCCTTTTGAATATGTTGAAATCCTAAAAGGGGGAGGGCGCTGAGGCCGAGGACCAGACGACTGTTCCCTGGACTACGATCTTCCTGACAAGGCCAACAATTATAGAGATATCGATAGGTCATGTAAATTAGATTCATAGATGGATATTACCGGGGTTTGTATGCGCGATCTTTGAGGGCGAGTTGTGTCGCCGACCATCATGATGGCTCAGAGTGATTTATTTGGGGCCGTGCTCATTTTGCCTCCTCCCGTGATATAGTCAATGACTCCGTGGATTTTTGTGCTCAACTGATTGGCTCTACGATCGTCGTAGTCGATTGTCTGTTGTACCATGCGGTGGTGTTCTACTCGGACTTCAGACTGGGAGTTGTGATCTTGACGGTCCCTGCTGCAGCTTCGTCTACGACTGACGTAGCGATCAACTCGGCCTTCGTCTGCGTTTGTGACTCAGTGTCTGGCTTGACTAGAGTCTGTTTCATGAGTGCGGGCACTTCTAAGCCTAATCCGGCCGGACCCAAAGTACTAGTCCACTCCATTAATAAACATATATAGAGATTTTTAAGCAAGTTGGGTTTATACTCTCGCTAATTGTGTTGTTATACAACCAAATAATTCAAATTCTCAACAATGTTGCAATAATATTACCAAGTCTAAGAAAATGATAATTTAAATTATCTTGCAAAATTATGTACGTAAATATGCATTAAATATTACAAATTAGGATAAGATATTTTTTCTTACTTATCAACATAGATTTTTTGTTGTTGTACCTTGAAAAGAAACAACATTATTCAAATGTTGACTCTCATACAAGTTATTACCCAGCACTAGACAATCAAAGGTAAAAAATTAGTTATTCTCCTGTACTAGAGGTGGTAATGCGACGTGCTTGGACCGGCTCAGGCCAGGGGAGGCCCATTGCCTGCCGGGTCGTGCCTAGCACGACCCGAGCAAAATTCGAGTCGCTAGCACGACTCGAATTTTCAAAGGTATCACCGAGCCCGACACCCTTTCGAGCTCAGCCCGAAAGGCGTTCCCATCACTATGCTACTTGGCGCTAGTAGCACCTGCAACAGGCTAACTGGCACGAGGCTTTCCCGGCGCTAGTGCAGGTCTCCCAACTGTGTCGTGCTTGGCACGATCCATGTGCCCAAGGGGACGAGCCCAGTCCACCCCTTGGGCACTGGCATGTCGGGCTTGGCCTGACCCGAAATTTTTCGAGCTGGGCTCAAGCCGCCCATGGGCGGATCGGGTCCATTGCCAGCTTTATCTTGTACAAGTTTCATAGACCAACCTCCATGGAAGCATCCTTTCTTTGATACATCTCCATGATATTGGTTTCATAGACTAATAGTTTTAGACTAATAGTTTTCAACGGGAATTTTCTGCCAAAAAAATGGTAGAGAAAAAAGGAAATATTTAGAATACTTGAATAATCAAAATAGTTCAACTGGTTCTGGACCATGCATGCAAAAGTCATCATATTGAAGTGGACATATTTTGCTTAAGTTTTAGATTTTCTTTTCGGTGTAAATATAACAATGGTTGTCAAATTTATATAAAAAAATAAATTTTTAGGGTGTACTTGTTTCAGACTAAAGCACGAAATTGTATTTATTTCACAAAGTGAGGTATGAGACGGATAAGAATAAGGTATGAAACTAGACAAATACCTCAATGTTTACTCGAGAAAAAAGTTCAGAATAAAAATTGTTGGGTGTGGTACAACTTCAAAGAAATGACCTTGACACCTCTACAAACAAAACATTCATTGCGTCGTTCTCTCCCATTTTTGCCACAACAATCGTCTCTCTCTAATTTCAAAATGCATTCAGTTGCGACACTAAGACAATCATGGCCCAGACCATGAATCCACTTCAGAAGTGATTTCGTGTCATATGCAAAGTATCACATGCATGAGCCAATTGAGAAGTTTAGGCAGGATGATCATCTTCGTGCTTGTAATGTTCACCCAAGGCTCTTAGTGTTGGTGAAGCACCCGAAATTAGGGGATGCAATATAAGTATACTATCAATATGACGAAATTAGTACTTTGGCTACAAACTTAGTTAAAGAGGTGGAGATCGGCATTTTGATTACAAACTTCTGGGCTCGGTGAGTTTTCTCTTCCTATGCCGAATGCTTCTTTAAACTTAGTGATCTACCGTCGATTATGCTTTCATTGTTCGACTTCATCGAGTTGTTATCCGTAAGCTACTTCGCCATTGTTGATGTTACTTTTCTTCCTTTTTCTTATTTTTTACTCCCGTCGTTGTGTTATTTCTTTCTACTTCATTCGTCATCTCATCGTGATGTAGAAGAGCCCGAGTGCTTCTTTGTGATGTTTCTATTTCTTTTTTTTTAATGCTGGATCTTCATCCCTGTTGAAGTGGTTGTGCGACCACGGAGAAGAAGAGGACGAGTGGTACGAGGCGTTGCTTGGTTTTTTATCAGGAAGACAATAAAAGTAATTTTGAAAGTTAAGGGGTTGGATTCGGTACGGAGTAGCCTCTGCTCCCTCCGTGACTTTTTTTTTCTTTTCTTTTTATTTTTTTCCCAATTTACCTTTTGTCACTATGCAGGCACGTTTCGCTTTCCCCCCCTTTTTTTCCAGGTTGCCTCCGATACAAGTTTCTGCTCATCTTTCTCACAGTTGCTTCCACTGCCACATGGCAGAAATTTATTGCCTTTTCCCATTTTTTTCCCCACTTTGCCTCTGATTATTGCCTTTCTGGTTGCTTTTGCTGCCACGTGGCAGTTGGATGGAGTTAACGAGGCTACTTTTTTTACTTTGGCTGCAAACTTAGTTAAAGAGGTGGAGATCGGCATTTTGATTACAAACATCTATGCTCAGTGAGTTTTCTCTTCCTATGCCGAATGCTTCTTTAAACTTATTGATCTGCCGTCGATTATGCTTTCTCTGTTCGACTTCATTGAGCTGACGTATGTAAATCCCGTAAGCTACTTCGTCATTGTTGATGTTTCTTTTCTTCCCTTTTCTTATTTTTTACTCTCGTCGTTGTGATATTTATTTCTACTTCACTCGTCATCTCATCGTGATGCAAAAGAGGCCAAGTGCTTCCTTGTGATGTTTCTGCTATTTTTTTTCTTTCTGATGCGGGATCTTCATCCTTGTTGAAGTGGTTGTGCGAACACGGAGAAGAAGAGGAAGAGTCATACAAGGCGTTGCTTGGTTTTTTATCAGGAAGACATTAAAAGTAATTTTGGAAGTTGAAGGGTTGGATTTGGTACGGAGTAGCTCTCTGCTCTCTCCATGACTTTTTTTACTTTCTTTTTTTTTCTTATTTTTTTTTCCCAATTTACCTTTTGTCACTATACAGGCACGTTTCGCTTTTCTCCTTTTTTTCCAGGTTGCCTCCGATAACTGTGCAGTCATGTGAGTGCTCATCTTTCTCCATGTTGCTTCCACTGCCACATGGTAGTAATTTGTTGCCTTTTCCCCATTTTTTTCCTCACTTTGCCTCCAATTATTGTCTTTTCGGTTGCTTTTTATGCCACGTGGCAATTGTTAGACAGAGTTAACGAGGCTACTTTTTTTACTTTGGTTGCAAACTTAGTTAAAGAGGTGGAGATCGACATTTTGATTACAGACTTCTGTGCTCGGTGAGTTTTCTCTTCCTATGACGAATGCTTCTTTAAACTTTGTGATCTGTTGTCGATGATGTTTTCTCTGTTCGACTTTATCGAGCTGTCGTCTGTAAGCTACTTCGCCATTGTTAATGTTTCATTTTCTTCCATTTTCTTATTTTTTACTCCCGTCGTTGTGATATTTCTTTCTACTTTGCTCATCGTCTCATCGTGATGCAGAAGAGGCCGAGTGCTTCTTTGTGATGTTTTTGCTTTTTTTTTTATGTAGGATCTTCATCCCTGTTGAAGTGGCTATGCAATCATGGAAAAGAAGAGGAGGAGCCGTACGAGGCGTTGCTTGGTTTTTTATCAAGAAGACATTAAAAGTAATTTTGGAAGTTGAGGGGTTGGATTCGGTACGGAGGATCTCTTTGCTCTCTCCATGATTTTTTTTTTTTTTAAAATTTTTTTCCCCAATTTACCGTTTGTCATTGTGCAGGCACGTTTTGCTTTCCCCTCCTTTTTTTCCAATTTCCCTTTGATAACTGTGCAGGCACGTGACTGCACATCTTTCTCCCGGTTGCTTCCACTGCTACGTGGCAGTAATTTGTTAAATTTTCCCCTTTTTTCCTCATTTCGCTCCAATTATGCGTTTTTGATTGCTTTTGCTGCCATGTCGCAGTTGTTGGACAGTGTTAACGAGGTACTTTTTTGGCTGCAAACTTAGTTAAAAAGATGGAGATCAACATTTTGATTACAGAATTCTGTGCTCGGTGAGTTTTCTCTTCCTATGCCTAATGCTTCTTTAAACTTAGTGATATGCTGTCGATTATGCTTTCTATGTTCGACTTCATCGAGTTGTCGTCCGTAAGCAACTTTGCCATTAATTGTTAATGTTTCTTTTATTCACTTTTCTTATTTTTTACTCCCGCCGTTGTGATTTTTTTTTCTACTTTGCTCGTCATCTCATCGTGATGAAGAAGAGGCCTAGTGCTTCTTTGTGATGTTTTCAATTTTTTTTTTCTGATGCGGGATCTTCATCCCTGTTGAAGTGGCTGTGCGAACACCGAGAAGAAGAGGAGGGTTCCTACGAGGCGTTGCTTGGTTTTTAATCAGGAAGACATTAAAAGTAATTTTGGAAGTTGAGGGGTTGGATTCGGTAGGGATTAGCTCTCTGCTCTCTCCACGACTTTTTTTTTTCTTTTTTCTTTAATTTTTCCCCCCAATTTACCTTGTGTCACTGTGAAGGCACGTTTTGCTTTTTCCCCTTTTTCCAGTTTGCCTTCGATAACTGTGCAGGCACGTGTCTAATCATCTTTCTCCTGGTTGCTTCTATTACCACATGGCAGTAATTTGTTGTCTTTTCCTCTTTTTGTCTTCACGTTGCCTCTAATTACTGACTTTCCGGTTGATTTTGCTGCCACATGGCAATTGTTGGACGGAGTTAACGAGGCTACTTTTTTTACTTTGGCTTTAAACTTAGTTAAAGAGGTGGAGATCGGCATTTTGATTACATACTTATGTGCTCAGTGAGTTTTCTCTTCCTATGTCTAATGCTTCTTTATACTTAGTGATCTGCCGTTGATTATGCTTTCTCTGTTCAACTTCATCGAGTTGTCATCCGTAAGCTACTTCTCCTTCTCCATTATTGATGTTCCTTTTCTTCCTTTTTCTTAATTTTTACTCCCGCCATTGTGATATTTCTTTCTACTTCGCTCGTCGTCTCATCGTGATGCTGAAGAGGTCGAGTGCTTCTTTGTGATGTTTTTGCTTTTTTTTGTTTATGATGCGGGATCTTCATCCCTGTTGAAGTGGTTGTGCGATCACGGAGAAGCAGAGGAGGAGTCGTACGAGGCTTTGCTTGATTTTTTATTAGGAAGATATTAAAAGTAATTTTGGAATTTGATGGGTTGGATTCTGTACGGAGCAGCTCTCTACTCTTAACACGACTTTTTTTCTTTTTTCTTTTCTGTTTTTCCCCAATTTTCCTTTTGTCACTATGCAATCATGTTTTGCTTTTCCCCCTTCTTTCCGGGTTTCCTTCGATAACTGTGCAAGCACGTGACTGTTCATTTCTCCTGGTTGCTTCCACTGTGACATGCCAGTAATTTGTTTCCTTTTCCCTTTTTATTCCTCACTTTGCCTTTGATTACTGCCTTTCCGATTGCTTTTGCTGCCACGTGGTAGTTGTTGGACGGAGTTAACAAGGCTATTTTTTTTACTTTGGCTGTAAACTTAGTTAAAGAGGTGGAGATCGATATTTTGATTACAAACTTATGTGCTCGATGAGTTTTCTCTTCCTATGATGAATGCTTCTTTAAACTTAGTGATATGTCGTCGATTATGCTTTCTCTGTTCGACTTCATCGAGTTGTCATCAATAAGCTAGTTCTCCATTCTTGATGTTTATTTTTTTTTCTGATGCGGGATCTTCATCCCTGTTGAAGTGGCTGTGCGAACACGAAGAAGGAGAGGAGGAGTTGTACAAGGCGTTGCTTGGTTTTTTTATCAGGAATACATTAAAAGTTATTTTGGAAGTTGAGGGGTTGGATTCGATAGGGAGCAGCTCTCTGCTCTTTCCTTGACTTTTTTTTCTCTTTTTTGTTAGTGTTGGCTTTTGTATTTTGGCTATATTTGACAAAAGTATTTCAGGTTGTTCTTAGTCTAAAATGGATAGTCACATCTATGAGGAGTTCTACTTGTTGAAGATAGTTTCAACTGTGTGATGACAGTTTCAATTGCTCCTACAGACTATGATTTTCTGGATAAGGATGCTGCGGATATGATGACTTTTGGTCTCTGTTTAATAATGATATTTTTAATAATCGTTAATTACATTTTATTGCCCGTTTAATTTTATGAGTAGAGGAGAGGTCCTCTTTAATATTTTCGGGCATTACTCCTTTGATATTTATGGTCATTGTGTTATGGTGATTTAGTGCTGACTATTTGGTTTGAACCGATGACTGTTGGTTTTTGAACTGATGGTATTATTGATCAATAGTTAAGTTAGCATTGATTCAAATCTATCAGTTGACACATATAAATTCTGGTTAAAAGATCTGATTTGAAAATCTCCTGTGTGCGTATATTGTGTTGCCAATTATTTGAGGAATTGAGACTGCTGAGTGCGGAACGACAATAATCTACCTTTCTTATCTTCTATTGAAGATTGATTTGAACTGTTAACTCAATACAACACAAGAACTATGTGGAGGACGAAACTATGTGGCTGGGATGTCATAGAGAGGTAAGTTGGTATGTATTTGTAATAGCAAATAGGTTTTCTTTATTTCCAATTCACCGTAGTACTAGTAATCAGATTTCGAAGTGTGAAATCCTGAAGACTTATATTGTATTTATTGATAGCGGATTGGGCATCTGTCCGGTGAGTGCCCCGCAGATTAGGTGACAAGTCTTGTCACTGAACTACGAAAATAAATCTTTGTGTTTGCGTGTGATTTTTCGTTTTTTCTTACTTTGCTACTAGTAGCAGTTGCAATAGCAGTTATAACTTCATGTGCAACTATTCTTAATAGAAGTTCCCTTAGCAACCTATATTGTCATTTTTTTTAAATTTTTTTTTTCCCAATTAACCTTTTGTCACTGTGCAGACACGTTTTGCTTTTCTCCTATTTTTCCAGTTTGCCTCTGATAACTGTGCAGACACGTGACTGCTCATTTTTCTCCCGGTTGCTTCCACTGCCACATGGCAGTAATTTGTTGTCATTTCCCATTTTTTTCCTCACTTTGCCTCCGATTACTGCCTTTCCGGTTGCTTTTGATGCCATGTGGCAGTTGTTGGACGGATTTAACGAGGCTACTTTTTTTACTTTGGCCGCAAACTTAGTTAAAGAGGTGGAGATCGACATTTTGATTACAGGCTTGTGTGCTCGGTTAGTTTTTTCTTCCTATGTCGAATACTTCTTTAAACTTAGTCATCTGCCGTCGATTATGCTTTCTCTGTTTGACTTCATCGAGTTGTCGTCTGTAAGCTACTTCGCCATTTTGATGTTTCTTTTCTTCCTTGTTCTTATTTTTTACTCCTATCGTTGAGATATTTCTTTCTACATCGCTCGTCGTCTCATCGTGATGCAGAAGAGGCAGAGTGCTTCTTTGTGATGTTTCTGCTTTTTTTTTTTTTTTTTTTTTTTTTTTTTTTTTTTTCTGATGCAGGATCTTCATCCCTGTTGAAGTGGCCGTGTGATCACGGAGAAGAAGATGAGGAGTTGTACGAGGCGTTGCTTGGTTTTTTTATCAGGAATACATTAAAAGTAATTTTGGAAGTTGAGGGGTTGGATTCGTTAGGGAGCAACTTTGTGCTCTCTCCACAACTATTTTTTTTCTTTTTCTTTTTTTATTGTTTTCCCAATTTACCTTTTGTCACTGTGCAAGCACGTTTTGCTTTCCCCCCATTTTTTCCAGGCTGCCTTCGATAACTGTGTAAGCACGTGACTGTGCGTCTTTCTCCTAGTTGCTTCCATTGCCACACGGCAATAAATTGTTCCATTTTCCCATTTTTTCCCTAACTTTGCCTCCAATTACTACCTTTTCGGTTGCTTTTGCCGCCACGTGGTAGTTGCTGGACGGAGTTAACGAGGCTACTTTTTTTTACTTTGGCTGCAAACTTTATTAAAGAGGTGGAGATCAGCATTTTCATTACATACTTATGTGCTCGGTGAGTTTTCTCTTCCTATGCCGAATGCTTCTTTAAACTTAGTGATCTGCTATCGATTATGCTTTCTTTGTTCGACTTCATCGAGCTATAGTTCGTAAGCTACTTCACCTTTGTTGATGTTTCTTTTCTTCCCTTTTCTTATATTTTACTCCCGCCGTTGTGATATTTCTTTCTACTTCGCTCGTCGCCTCGTCATGATGCAGAATAGGCCGAGTGCTTCTTTGTGATGTTTCTGCTTTTTTTTTCTGATACGAGATCTTCATCCCTTTTGAAGTGGTTGTGCGATCACAAAGAAGAAGAGGAGGAGTTGTACTAGGTGTTGCTTGGTTTTTTATTAGGAAGACATTAGAAGTAATTTTGGAAGTTGAGGGGTTGGATTCAGTTGGGAGAAGCACTTTGCTCTCTCGATGATTATTTTTTTCTTTCTTTTTTTAATTTTTTTCCCCAATTTGCCTTTTGTCACTGTGCAAGCGCGCACATTTTTTCTTTTCCCCCTTTTTTCCAGTTTGCCTCCGATAACTGTGCAGGCACGTGACTGCTCATCTTTCTCCCGGTTGCTTCCACTGCCACATGGTAGTAATTTGTTGCATTTCCCCCCTTCTTTCCTCCAATTTAACTCTGATTACTGCCTTTCAGGTTGCTTTCGCTGCCACGTGGCAGTTGTTGGACGGAGTTAAAGAGGCTACTTATTTTACTTTGGCTGCAAACTTTTACTTCCTTTTTTTTTCTTTGCTCTTACGTGTTCGGTTGTCGTCGATTATGTCGGTGATGTAGAGGTGGAAGTCGACATTTTGATTACATGCTTCTGTGCTCGGTGAGTTTTCTCTTCCTATGCTGAAAGCTTCTTTAAACTTAGTGATATGCCATCGTGTAATAACCAAAATCTTAATAGTAATATTTTATTTTTGAGCGGGGGATTGTGGATCTTAGTTAGCGCGGATTGGAGGGAAGCTTCGAGATTAGACTCGAGTAAGCATTTAATGTATTAAAATTAAGGGAAATTTTATTTGTCTTATCTCTGTGATTTAACATGCTAGGGTGATAGAGGGTCTCGAGGCAAATTTGGGGGTGCAATCGGATCTCGAATCGGAGTTAGATCGGATGAGTTATGGGCTGTTTAAGTCAGATCCCTTAGGTAGGGGTATTTTGGTCATTTGGACCCAACCAGTGTCTATAAATTAGACCCTAGGGGGTGCAGGTAGGGGTTTTAGAGCTGCGCAAAGGAGAGGAGAGAGAGGGCACCGTCGAGGAGGAGGAGCCGTCGGAGCCGAATTTTTTGCGAGTTCGTCGGTGTCGATCGGGGGAAGATCCTGCGCGTCTTTTTCTTCCATTTTCTCTCCGTCCGGCGAGTGGATTTAGGCCTTCTTTTCTCCAATTCTTGATTCATGTTGCCGTTTTTATGTTTCGAGGTTTTTCGTCGATTTTTGACGCAATTTTCTGATATCAAATCATAAATAAAAATCGGGGTTCTTCCTTTGTAAAAATTTTAAAAAATTAAAAAAAAGAAGCCTTGAGCAGCTGCCGTCGGCACGGCCGCCGCTAGAAGTAGCCGCTGCTAGGCGGTGATTGGTCAGGCCGTGGCCTGGCCAGGCCGGCGATGGTGTCGCCGATCGGGCCCTGGCCTGTCCAGGTCGGCCCCGCCGGGCGCAACTAGCGGTTGCCCGACCCTTGGGGGCAGCCGGCCTAGCCGCTGCCTTTGGGGCCGCCGCCATGAGCCATGCGGCGGCGTGATGTCGTCGGACGGCGGGGGACCCAGCGGGGACTAGGGATGGCAATATTACCCGTTTAGGCGGGTATCCGCGGGTATGGGGGGTAGTTTCCTACCCGCGGAGATTTTGCGGATAATTTTTCTTACCCGTTTATTATATGGGACAGGTACGAGTATTATAGTACCCGTACCTACGGGTACTCGTTACTCGCGAAAATGAGTAAATTATAATATTATCCTCGGTACATATACTAAAAAAATCCTAACCTAATTCAATACCCATATACTTTATGTTTTGAAAACTTATGATAATATTGTTATCAAAATATTGTGTTTATCAAAATGAAATTGTTATACTTGAAGTTGTTGTCCAAATAGTTGAAGAGTTAAAGTATTATTAAAATATTATAATTTATATATTTTTAAAGTATCATGGGTACCCGCAATACCCCTAGGTATCCGTCCCCTCGCGGGTAATTAAATGGGTATCCATTTTTGATACCCGCGGGGAATAAACGGGTAGCCGCCGCCGTGAGCCAAGCGGCGACGAGATGTCATCGGACGGCGGGGGACCCGACAGGGACTAGGGATGGCAATATTACCCATTTAGGCAGGTACCCGCAGGTATTTACCCGTTTATGACGAGTACGGGGGGTAGTTTCCTACCCGCGTGGATTTCGCGGGTAATTTTTCTTACCCGTTTATTATATGAGGCGGGTACGAGTATTATAGTACCCGTACCTGCTGGTATCCGTTACCCGCGAAAATGAGTAAATTCACAATATTATCCTCGGTACATATACTAAAAAAATCCTAACCTAATTCAATACTCATATATTTTATGTTTTGAAAACTTATGATAATGTTGTTATCAAAATATTGTGTTTATCAAAATGAAGTTGTTATACTTGAAGAGTTAAAGTGTTATTAAAATATTATAATTTATATATTTTTAAAGTGTCATGGGTACCCGCAATACCCGTGGGTATCCATCCCCTCGCGGATAATTAAATGAGTATCCATTTTTGATACCCACGGGAATAAACGGGTAGCGGGTACCCGTTTATTTCGCGGGGTGGGTAACAGGTAGGCACCCCCGTACCCGCCCCGCCCCCGTTGACATCCCTAGCGGGGACCCCGTCCGGCTGGATCCCCAGCGGTGCGTGGCGGCGATGGCAAGAGAAGTGGCGGCTGGTGGAGGGGAGGAGGAGATGAAGATGACCTAAGTGGGGGAGATGAAATGAAGGGTTGAGATTGGTTTAGATGAGATGGAGGGCTGGATTGAAATGGTTGATATGAAGGGCAGAGATTTGATCTGGTGTAGATGTAAGGCTATGATTTGATCATGTAGATGAAGGGATGAGATTGCATTAGGATAGATGTAAAGCTGTGGATGCATCATGTTAGATGGAAGGTCGAGATTGCATCAGGTTAGATGGAGAGCTATGATTGCATCTGGTTAGATGAGGGGCTGTGATTGCATCTGGTTAGATGTAAGGCTGTGATTGCATTATGTAGATGGAGAGCTGTGATTGCATCTGGTTAGATGGAGGGCTGTGACTGCATCTGATTAGATGTAAGACTATGATTTTATCATGTAGATGGAGGGTGGTAATTGCATCTGGATAGATGTAAGGTTGAGATTGCATCATGTTAAATAGAGAGCTGCGATTGCATCAGATTAGGTAGAAGGCTGTGATGTGATCCTGTTTAGATAAAGGGCGGAGATTTCATTACTGAATTATTAATTGTAACATCGTTATATTTATTCTTAACAGTGTTTTATTAAATAAATTAAGGTAATCATGTCATTATTCTTAATAATTATTTGGATGCCTTAGAGTTAGTAAAACTATTCATGTTATATATGAATTTTCACCTAATCGACGTTCCGGATTCATTGGTGAGGTCTGTTTCACCATCAGATCTTCAAATTTTGAAAATAGTAGGCGGATGTCGCCTTATTTTGCGTGCCAAGCTGAAAAATCATATTTTATATATTTATATGATTCGATATGAGATGATTCATGGATATAGTAGTTAATGAGGTGACCTTTATCCTAGATAAGCGATTTCTATGATGAGTTATTTTATCATGTTTCAATTCATTGATTTATAGTTGGAGTTTTTTTTTGTACTACTTCATGATACGCGTGCATCTTTCCTTACAGTGCTATCGTGCTATTTTATGGTTGTGTGTTTTTGCTGAGCATTCATGATTTATGAGCATTGTTTATATATATATACATGTGTATGTATGTGATTGTGATGTGTGGCAGGAGGAGGTGGAGGATGAGGTATGCACTTGATATACTCTTTTATTACTTGTTGATAACACATATTGTTCATACTTATATAGTTGCATGTGTGGTATTGTGATGTGCTTGTTGCATTTCCCGGAAGCCTCGTTGGTGAGGGGAGGGTATGCCTCAAAGAGATAGTGTTGGCCTTATTCCGGAAGTTCGACTGGTGAGGGGAGATCGTACCCTAAAGAGATAGTCCGGAGACCCAAGCAGGTGAGGGGAACATATGCCCCAACAGGCCAGTTCGAAAGAGCCAGTGCCGGTGAGGGGAGGGCATACCCCAAAGAGACGACACTGAGCTGGGTGGTAGTTCGGCGGCCACCTGTCTACCTACCCTTTGTGGCTATGTGGGACTGATGGGTCTGGAGAGCATGCATATGATTGGGGTGTTGCATTGCATGCATATGATTGAGGTGTTGCATCCATCATTGGTTATGTTTATATTTATTGATGGATGCTTAAACTTACTGTTGTGGATATGAGTAGGGTAGCGGATGGGTTACTGATGTTTGTTCCGTCATTTTTAAAGATATTTTATACTTGTTGACGGATGTTGATTTCATGCATATGGATATATTATTACTGATTTCTTTTGACATTGCTGTTACGTTATTGATATCGACTTTTGTGTTTTTTTTATGCATGATGATTGATTTGGTGAATTGAGGACAGATCTACTCACTAAGTCCTAGTTGGACTTATTCCTCATTACTATTATTTTGCAGCACCTGAGTTAGATCAGAGAGGAATCGAGGTGCAGTAGCGGGGCTGGTGGTGGCAGGGCCGCGGGTCTCATGACATGTCGTGATCGAGGAGGATAACTGAGTCATTTTAGTGTCTATTTGAGTTGTTGATTCATGTTGACTCAGGTTGTGGTTTCCGCATTTTATTTTTATTTGAGGAGTCTTGTTTATTTATTTGAACTCATTTTTAATAAACTTGTTCAGTGTGTTCATATTGAGTTTTTAGTTTGGTTTGGTTCGTGGTGTCATGTCTATCCTTTTCAAAAAAAAAGCTCCCACTATTCAAGTTATTGTTGTTTTAATGAGTTGGGTTAGGCTTCGGGGTACGTGGCGTATTCTGGTCGGTCATATCGGGTTTGGGGTGTGATAAAGTTGGTATCAGAGCAGGTACGATAATAGGATGGTAGGTATCGTATGGGTGCATTGCTAGTGTGTTCACATATGGTACGTCCTAGTCATGAGATCGATGGCTGAACCTGCGCACCAACGGCGGTACGTATTTTTGATTTAAGTTGATTATTTATATGATTAATTGTGTGGTTATTGTTCTCTTACTTTTAGAAATGGAGGCACATAATGATGTTTTATTTAACTGTATATTTTTTTAATGGTTAATTGGCAATGTGGTAAGAGTGGTTTAGGAATTTAATTTCCTTGGAAAAATCTTCTCTAGTTTGACCGACCCTTAGGAGGGGAAGACTTGAATGAATATTTTTGTTATCTTAAATTCATGCATGGTTTTCTTTAGTTGAAATTGGTTAAAGGAAAGGAAAGAACTTTTGGAAAAGGATATAGAAAGAGTGGGAAATTTGGTGGGATAAATGCATAATTTGATAAGTTAGACAAACACCTATACCTTTGTAGAAAGCATATGGTTGGTGATAGAATATGTTTAGCTTATCTTGAATTAGAATTAAGTTAAATCTGATATTCAATGTTCATTATGATAAGATATAACATGGTAAAAGAATGATAGACATTGGAAGGTTTAAGTTAAAACAAACAAATAAAATAAAATAATAAAATGCAAGTACTCCTGGTGGATGATGATGCTCTGCAATATCATATGTTTTGGCACTGCATATGTAAGATAATCATTAAGGTTTATGAGAATGCCTAGTTGAGATTGTGATTTGGCATAGTTGAAATGAGATATTACCCATTGGAGTTGTAGCCTCAACCATAAGATATCACCTGTTGGATTTAGGGTTAATGATTACCCATTGGTCCTAGGTGGTTGTGCATGAGTTTTATACCTTATAGGTGAGGTTTAACAATTAAATTGTTTTAAGAATGTTATTAAATGGTTGATGTTGCAAAGGGTTGCGGGTAGATTTTAATTGAAGAAATATAAGAATCAAATGAAGCAGTTTGATCATATATGTTGATCATTGATTTTAATACTAATTGTTAGGCTAAGGGTTTAAACGATTTGATTCTTATTAAGCATTGATTTAGTGTTGATAGATTTGATTATTTGTTTTGATTTAATCATGGGAAAAAGGAAAAAAAAATTAGGTGTGGTTATAAGATCGAGCAGGATATGAGAGAGAAGAATAATACTCGTATCTTTTTGATGTCGAGGTGAGCTTCTTTCTTCTATTTTAAAATTCGAGGACGAATTATCTTTAAGGAGGGAGGGAATTGTAATACCCAAAATCTTAATAGTAATATTTTATTCTTGAGCGGGGGATTGTGGACCCTAGTTAGCGCGGATTGGCGGGAAGCTTCGGGATTAGACCCGAAGTAAGCATTTAATGTATTAAAATTAAGGGAAAATTTATTTGTCTTATCTCTGTGATTTAGCATGCTAGGGTGATAGAGGGTCTCGAGGTGAATTTGGCGGTGCAATCGGATCTCGAATCGAAGTTAGATCGGATGAGTTATGGGCTATTTAAGTCAGATCTCTTAGGTAAGAGTATGTTCGTCATTTGGACCCAACCAGTGTCTATAAATTAGACCCTAGGGGGTGCAACTAGGGGTTTTGGAGCTGCGTGCCACCTGAGGCAAAGAGAGGAGAGAGAGAGCGCCGTCGAGGAGGAGGAGCCGTCGGAGCTGGATTTTTCGCGACTTCGTCGGTGTCGATCGGGGAAGATCTTACGCGTCTTTTTCTTCCGTTTTCTCTCCGTCCGATGAGTGGATTTAGGCCTTCTTTTCTCTAATTCTTGATTCATGTCGTTGTTTTTATGTTTTGGGGTTTTTCATCGATTTTTGACGCATTTTTCTGATATCAAATCGGAAATAAAAGTCGGGGTTCTTCCTTTGTAAAAATTAAAAAAAATTAAAAAAGAAGAAGCCTTGAGCAGCTGCCGTCGGCACGACCGCCACTAGGAGCAGCCGCTGCCAGGCGGCGGTGGGTCAGACTATGGCCTGGCTAGGCCGGCGATGGCGCCGCCGATCGGGCCCTGGCCGTTTCCAGGTCGGCGACGCCGGGTACAGCCGGCGGCTGGACGACTGCTCGACCCTTGGGGGCAGCCGGCCTAGCCGCTGCCTTTGGGGCCGCCGCCGTGAGCCAAGCGGCGGCGAGATGTTGTCGGACGGCGGGGGACCCGGCGGGGACTAGGGATGGCAATATTACCCATTTAGGCGGGTACCCGCAGGTATTTACCTGTTTATGACGAGTACGGGGGGTAGTTTCCTACCCGCGTGGATTTCGCGGGTAATTTTTCTTACCCGTTTATTATATGAGGTGGGTACAAGTATTATAGTACCCGTACCTGCTGGTACCCGTTACCCGCAAAAATGAGTAAATTCACAATATTATCCTCAGTACATATACTAAAAAAATCCTAACCTAATTCAATACTCATATATTTTATGTTTTGAAAACTTATGATAATATTGTTATCAAAATATTGTGTTTATCGAAATGAAGTTGTTATACTTGAACAGTTAAAGTGTTATTAAAATATTATAATTTATATATTTTTAAAGTGTCATGGGTACCCGCAATACCCGTGGGTATCCATCCCCTCGCGGATAATTAAATGAGTATCCATTTTTTATACCCGCGGGGAATAAACGGGTAGCGGGTACCCGTTTATTTTGCGGGGTGGGTAACAGGTAGGCACCCCCCGTACCCGCCCCGCCCCCGTTGACATCCCTAGCGGGGACCTCGTTCGGCCGGATCCTCAGCGGTGCGTGGCGGCGATGGCCAGAGAAGCGGCAACGGCGGCCGGTGGAGGGGAGGAGGAGATGAAATGAAGGGTTGAGATTGGTTTGGATGAGATGGAGGGCTGGAGTGAAATGGTTGATATGAAGGGCAGAGATTTGATCTGGTGTAGATGTAAGGCTATGATTTCATCGTGTAGATGAAGGGATGAGATAGCATTAGGATAGATGTAAGGTTGTGGATGCATCATGTTAGATGGAAGGCCGAGATTGCATCTGGTTAGATGAGGGGCTGTGATTGCATCTGGTTAGATGTAAGGCTGTGATTGCATCATGTAGATGGAGAGCTGTGATTGCATCTAGTTAGATGGAGGGCTGTGACTGCATCTTATTAGATGTAAGGCTATGATTTCATCATGTAGATGGAGGGTGGTAATTGCATCTGGATAGATGTAAGGCTGAGATTGCATCATATTAAATAGAGGACTGTGATTGCATCAGATTAGGTAGAAGGCTGTGATGCGATCCTATTTAGATGAAGGGCGGAGATTTCATTACTGAATTATTAATTGTAATATCGTTATATTTTTTTTAGTAGTGTTTTATTAAATAAATTAAGGTAATTCTGTCATTATTCTAAATAATTATTTGGATGCCTTAGAGTTAGCAAAACTATTCATGTTATATATAAATTTTCACCTAATCGACGTTCCGAATTCATTGGTGAGGTCTGTTTCACCATCAGACCTTTGGATTTTGAAAACAGTAGGCGGATGTCGCCTCATTTTGCGTGCTAAGCTGAAAAATCATATTTTATATATTTTTATGATTCGATCTGAGATGATTCATGGATATAGTAGTTAATGAGGTGAACTTTATCCTAGATAAGCGATTTCTATGATTAGTTATTTTATCATGTTTCAGTTTATTGATTTATAGTTGGAATTTCTTTTTGCATCGCTTCATGATACATGTGCATCTTTCCTTACAGTGGTATCGTGCTATTTTATAGTTGTGTGTTTGTGCTGAGCATTCATGATTTATGAGCATTGTTTATATATATATATATATATATATATATATATATATATATATATATATATATATATATATTTGTATGTGATTGTAACGTATGGTAGGAGGAGGTGGAGGATGAGGTATGCACTTGACATACTCTTTTATTACTTGTTGATAGCATATATTGTTCATACTTATATACTTGCGTGTGTGGTGTTGTGATGTGCTTGTTGCATTTCTCGGAAGCCTCGCTGGTGAGGGGAGGGTATACCCCAAAGAGACAGTGTTGGCCTTATTCCAGAAGTCCAACTGGTGAGGGGAGATCATACCCTAAAGAGATAGTCCGGAGACCCGAGCAGGTGAGGGGAACGTGTGCCCCAACAGGCCAGCTCGAAAGAGCCAGTGCCGGTGAGGGGAGGGCATGCCCAAAAGAGACGGCACTGAGTTGGGTGATAGTTCGGCGGCCACCTGTCTACCTATTCTTTGTGGCTATGTGGGACCGACGGGTTCGAAGAGCATGCATATGATTGGGGTGTTGCATTGATTGAGGTGTTGCATCCATCATTGGTTATGTTTATATTTATTGATGGATGCTTAAACTTACTGTTGTGGATATGAGTAGGGTAGCGGATGGGTTACTGATGTTTGTTCCGTCATTTTTAAAGATATTTTATACTTGTTGACGGATGTTGATTTCATGCATATGGATATATTATTACTGATTTCTTTTAACATTGCTGTTACGTTGTTGATATCGACTTTTGTGTTTTTTTTATGCATGATGATTGATTTGGTGAATTGAGGACATATCCACTCACTAAGTCCTAGTTGGACTTATTCCTCATTACTATTGTTTTGCAGCACCTGAGTTAGATCAGAGAGGAACCGAGGTGCAGTAGCGGGGCTGGTGGTGGCAGGGCCGCAGGTCTCATGACATGTTGTGATCGAGGAGGATACCTGAGTCATTTTAGTGTCTATTTGAGTTGTTGAGTCATGTTGACTCGGGTTGTGGTTTCCGCATTTTATTTTTATTTGGAGAGTCTTGTTTATTTATTTGAACTCATTTTTAATAAACTTGTTCAGTGTGTTCATATTAAGTTTTTGGTTTGGTTTGGTTCGTGGTGTCATGTCTGCCCTTTTAAAGAAAAAACTCCCACTGTTCAAGTTATTGTTGTTTTAATGAGTTGGGTTAGGCTTCGGGGTACGTGGCGTATCCTGACCGGTCATACCAGGTTTGGGGTGTGACAAAGTTGGTATCAAAGCGGGTACGACAATAGGATGGTAGGCATCGTATGGGGGCATTGGTAGTGTGTTCACATATGGTACGTCCTAGTCACGAGTAGGGCTGGCAACGGTGCGGATACGGTGCGGATAGTGCATTATCCGTATCCGCATCCGCACCCATATCCGCTCATCCGTATCCGCACCGTATCCGCTACGGATATGAATATGAATATCCATATCCGCACCGCTTCAAATACGGATATCCGCACCGCATCCATATCCGCATCCGTATTTTTAAAAATATTAAAATAATATATTTAATTTAAAAATCAATTAATTTAAAAATATTAAAATAATGTATTTGATATAAAATTACAATATCACCCTTGGCCCTTTATATATATGCATTATATATATATGGGTAAAATAGTAATTAATATGGGGCGGATAGGCGGCGTGGATACGGTGCGGATAGACAGGCAAATCCGTATCCGCACCGTATCCGTGCGGATATAAAATTTTCAGATCCATATTCATATCCATATCCGTTTTTACTTGCGGATACGGATCGGATACAGTATGGATGCGGTTTTTAGTTGGCGGATGCGGATAAAATTGCCAGCCCTAGTCACGAGATCGACGATTGAACCTGCGCACCAGCGGCGGTACGTATTTTGTTTTTTGTTTTGTTTTTTTTTAAAGAATTGGCTGACGTGGCTTTGAAGAGTTTTTTTAATATATTTTTTAAACTAGTGTTGCTGACGTGGATCATTTGATGATGATGCAATTTTGAATAAAAAATGATTTACTTATGCTAATTATACAGTCTACGTCAGCACATGACGACTACTTTAACACCAAGTTGACATAAGTACATAATTGATACCAAAATAAAAATTCGAGTATAAATTAATTACAAATAAAAGTAGAGGTCAAATTTATTAAAAATTCGATAATTCGGAATATTTTTTATTAATTTTTCTTATATATATTTATTGTCGAAGAAAACTAGGTAGCGTAGGCCACGCGATTGAGTGGCTTTTTTTCAATTTCCCTGGAGGAAGCAACGGGATGTAATGGATGCTTTACTTTTTGACTTTTTGACTTTTCATGTTCTTAAGGAGCTGATATGTAATTGATGATTTCTCTGTAAATGAACGTAATGTAAAAAATATGATTTCATGCACAATCAAAGTTTATGGTCAAAATTTTGTGTATCTTCGTGAATAGTCAAAATTTAAAAAGGCCGATGAGGCAGAGATGTAAAGAGAAAAAAAATATTATTTGTGTATCTTCTTCTTCGCAACAAAAAAATTTGACAGATGCAAATTTTGGCATGTTAAAATTTACTATCCACGTTGAGTTATGATTTAATTTTTTCTCCTATATATTTTTTGTAGAATTCTTTTTCACTTTTTAATTTCAATATCACTTTTATAAATATTCCTTTTCATGTGATTCTCTTAGCATTTAATCTGCTTTATAATATCGGCTTATTTAAAACAATTGTTTCTTATTGTTTTATTGTATATTTTTATTTTTTATCAATCAATTTCTTGGGGTCATTGGTTATTTTTACTTGTGCGCTTTAAATTCTATATCCTTTTGAATTTTTTTTGCACCTTATATTTTTTTTTTCAAAAGATAACTAGTTAATTCATGGAGTGAGAGGGATATATGCTTAAGGTCTACGACATGATAAAAGAAGACATTAGTGTAAGAGCATAGATGTTGCATTGAGGACACTAGTATGCGGGTCAGGTTGATGGCCTTCGAAATGACATTTGCTTCTTGAGTTCCAAATACTCAAGAGCAGCAGACTACGAGAGATGCCTCGCGGAATAGATTGAAGCTTAGTCTTAGCAGCTATCCACCAAGAAGGAATAGAGTTTGCTAAGAGTCGCGAGGAAATAGGAAGAGATGAAATCCTCAAAACGTGGTCTACATGCGGACAAGTGAGGAATAGATCATTACAAAAGAGTTTACTTTAACCTGCAGTTTTTCAAGCTTTACGCTGCAGTTATAATCGCAACATACACTTTCACCTGTGGTTTAGGAACCGCAGCCTAAACTGCCGTGGGGAGTTTTTCTGCATGCAGTTTGCTGACTATAGGTTAAAATGAATTTTATGCTGCGGTTAATAAATCGCAGCGCAAACAAGTTTTTCCCAGCCGTCACAATTGCATGGAAATTGATTTTTCTTAAAGCATAAACAACAGTGAAAAGTCATTTCTTCCCGCACATAAACCGCAGGGAAAAGTATTTTTCCCAACAGATTAAAATATTTGGAAAAGTATTTTCTCCCTGCACATAAACCGTAGGTCAAAACTATTTGTTCCAACAGTTTCAACCGTTGACAGAGGTATTTTTCCTGACAAATTAAGATGTTTGGAAAAGTAATTTCTCCCCGCGCGTAAACTGCTGAGAAAAATTATTTGTTCCAATAGTTTCAACCGTTGAGAAATGTATTTTTCCCGACAGATTAAAATATTTGGAAAAGTATTTCCTCCCCGCGCGTAAACCGCAGGGAAAAGCTATGTGTTCCAACTATTTATTCCACATGAAAAAGTTATTTTTCCCAACGCGTAAACTGCAGGGAAAAACCATTTCTTTCAATGCATAAACCACGACGAAAAACTATTTTTCCCAGTAAAAAAGATTTGAATTAGATGGACTAAAAATTTTATTAGGTGTGGAAGAGACCTTTAATCTTCGAAGCTATGAACAAAAATTAATTAGATCAATTTTAGTTATTTAGTATTGATCAAGATCTTACGGTAAATAATAATTAGAATAAAAAGCATGCAATTAAATGAAAACAATATCTAGGGAAAAGCTCTTATAGTATTCAAAATTAGACTATGTACAAAAATAGTCAAAAGTATTCAAAATTAGGCCATCTATAAAAGTATTCAAAATTAGGTCATGTACATCCACTAGTGAAAAGTATCCAAAATTATTTACGATAAAAATTGTAGTCAAATTGCTCCAGTTTATGACACCTGCAAGTAAATGAAAACAATAATTAACACATGCTGAAAAAATTTAACACATGCATTATTTAATAGTGATGGCTATTGCAAACTTGATATCAAGCAGTGAAATATTAGATTTTTTTGGAATGAAAAAATATTTAGAATAAGAAGTATACGTTGAAGTGTAGTTTTCATAACTATGCGCTGAAAAGAAATTTCTAGCTAAATCCAGAACTAAAAAGTATATCCAAATTCGAAATTATCAAAAGCCAAACTAAAAGAAAATAAACATTTGCATTTAAATATAGAATGAAGTAGGCTTCTACTTGCAGAGATTCATAAATAGAATGTATTCATAAATAGTAAATGAAGTAGGCTTTTACTTGCTGAGATTCATATAAAGAGAGTTAATATATATTTGTTTAGAAAATTCTCATATACAGAATTCTCAGTTGGTTTATATGTATGTACAGGTAATTTGCATTTAAAATTAATATAGTAAATAAAGATTTTATATGAATCTGAATCTCTTTAAAATAAATTTATATAAAAGTATAAATTAATTTGCTAATGTCAGTATATAAATGTGAATTTTATAATGTATATAAATGATTTATATACATTATAGTAAAAGAGATTCATATGAAACTCTGCTGTTGGAGAATTAAAATACATTTAAAATATACATATACAAGTAATTTGTCCTATCATTAGAAAATTCTCAGATTGCAGCTACACTTTGAGTGCCCGAACAGTGGTATCAGCCAACCCACCATCATGGGATGAAAAAGTTCAAAAGAAGAATGTTTTCCTTCACAAATACTTTGCTGGAAGAGCATGTATTTCCTAATATTATAAATGCATACATCAGATTGCCAAATGATAAAAAGGACTTGTATTTTTAATTTTTCAGAAACACAATATTTTCAGCAAAGTGTTTAACTGTTTATGAATTCATGACCAACATAAAATTTTGAAAGCAGTATGTTTCACATGAAAATACTTTAAATAATAAATTGTGAAATTTTAGTGCAGAAATACTAGTTGTCATGATAACTAAAAAACAAAAGAACAAAAATAAAACAACATAAAATACCCTAACATGGAGAATTAGCATCCACGATATAGTACTAACAATAATTAAAATTGTATTCCACTTAAAATGTTAATTGATGTAGAGTCCCAATGTCAGAGCATTAGTCTCGCCTCTAACATGTTGGAACTACTTAGAGTACAACTATTTTTCAATCTGTGTTCTACTAATAAAATCATTAGTCCTAACTTATAATCATTCGTAGCTTTGCTTAAAATATGCTCATTTGCCAAAACCCAATATATAGCTCAGGCAATCTTTAACAACCACGGCTTTAATTTAACACCTCCATAAGTGACATAAGGAACAAATTTATGGCAATTAGTGTCATGTCAAAAGCATGGGCACTATACTTTAATTCTTATACTATAAACATTAGAGAATAAGATGAAAGATAAGAAGATCGACGTCATTTAATGGCCTAGTTTTGATATGCATGCTGGAAAGTGTAACCAATAACATAGAGAAGTGGGAAATACATTGTAGTGTCAAATAAATAGCTACAAGTACGGATGAACTTGGAAGATAACTAAAGTGCAATTAATCAGATCTGCTCAATAAGCCTAATGTTCAACATTCAAAATATAGAAAATTCTCAAATTGCAGTAATATATGTACTTCCTAAATTAAACAAGAGTAAGCAGTAAGTATATCTGCATTGGATCCAATGCATTTGAAAACTCCACTAGGGATTCTTGCAGCAAAGACATTTACAAGAGAAGCAAATTTCTGCCATCTCCCGGGAGTTAATGCCATCTCCTGCAAAGATATTTGGAAACTCCACGTGTTGTATGCAATGTAATACTAATTGAGTATATTTCTAGTGGGAAATTGTAGAAAAATTGTTGGATCCATTCTACCATATCAGGGAGTTAATTACTTTGATTATATGACATCAGGTATATAATATCCCACTAATCGGGTGTCATTAGGATTATTTATTTTAATATATATGTTTAATTCAACAAGTATATATTAATATTGAACATGAACAGGAATCAACTGCTGCCTCAACGCCTCTAGTATGTTTAATTCAACTTTTTTTATATTGTGCACAAAGTGAGTGATCCAATACAGATATAAAGTAAACTCAATTAATCAACCAACCAATCAATTAATCAAAATAACTCTAAAAGAGTAAGGCAGTAATATATACTTCCTAAATTCACTAATATAATAACTCAATTAATAATTTTAAGAGGAACATGCATTTCCTAATAATGGCGGCAATGTCTAAATTCATGAACTAATATATGTTGGCCTAAGATTTTTTATCTTGGTCTTAATCTCGGTTTTGATGATAACAAACATGAAACTAATGCATTCATGAAGAAATATTTTCAAATTCCAAGTCGGTTAGCGCTCGATGTCCCCGATCAGAAAAATCGAAGAAATCGGCAAGGACGCTCGTCGACGCTCGGGATTCTTCGAGAAGTTAGAGTTTAGGTTTAAGGTGTCTAGCATGCGTTGTAATCCTCTTTCATGAGGCAAAGAACACAAAAAAACTAAACCCGAACACCAAAATATGAAAACCCGAAAATCGTCCTGAAATTCACTAAACCTAGGGAGCTCCTTGGAGGGCTATATGACATAGATATTTTCTTGGCACAAAAAATGGCGGTAATTGTTCCTTGGGTAAAAACTAGATAACGACATATTTTAAAGGAATTTTTGGATGCCTTTAGCATACCCATATTTGACCCGAGAGATTAGAAAATTTTTATTTTCCGAAAATTTGTACTAGACCCCAAAAACTAGATTTTGATTCTTAAGGATTTTGATGTTTTAGATATTTTTATTGAATCCAAATGGGGTAATCCTTATATAACATTTATGTTTTAATTAAGAAATATTATATAAGCAAACTTAGCGAAGACGGAACCAGAAAAGAGCAAACATGTAGTCCGCCCTGCCCAAGTTCGGTCGATCGACTGGTCGACCGGTGATATTTCGGTCGACCGACCGGTCAACCGAACGTTGCCAAAAAGCGGCAAATTGCCTTCGGTTGCTCGGTTGGTAACGGGCAAAAATTCGCCCGTTGAGAAGAGAGGTGTTTCTCTTCTCTTCATGGCCTACAAATATAAGGCCATGAGAGTCTTCCTCCCCCATCTTGATCACTTCTACTATCTTGATCACTCCTAAGCCCTCATTGAGCCAATCTTGTGAAAATCCTAGCTTGAACCTTTCATCTCTTTGATTGAAAGTGCTAGGTACTTGTTGTGGAGCTAAGTACTTTATTGTTTGATTTATTGCTCCATTTTGTGTTGTATTTTTTTATTGTTTCATTGTATGTGAGTTTGTGTAAACTTAGAGTGCTAGGTTTATTGAGTTGGTGGTTGCCTTGGTGTTAAGGCTTAAATCCACCATTTTAAACTTAGTTTACTAGGATTAGTTGAGTTGTCCCTTAGGTTGAGGTGGGAAAGTGCTCTTGATAGGAAGGCGGGATACTTCCGGGTGTGGAAGTGCCTTTGGTTTGAGAGAGGAGACTTTTCGGTGTAAAGTCCTATTTGTAAGGGAAACGATATAATCTAGTAAAGCTAAGTTTGGAAATCCTAAGCGGGGTGCTTAGATAGTGGAGTAGGCATTGGGGTCAAACCACTATAAATACTTGTGTTAGCATTATTTTCTTTGTGTATCGCATTGCTTATCTTTATTACTCGCTTCCACATTTAGTCGTCAATTGTGAATTGCCTAAGTAACTTAAGAAACTATTAAAATCGAATTTAGGCTAATTGATTAGTTAACACACTATTCACCACCCCTCTAGTGTGGCTATTTCACCAATAATATATACTTATAATCACTAAGGTAACAAAATAGTATTATTTACTAATGTTTTCAGTTGATTCCTATCAGAACAGTACTATTCAGTAATATTCTCATGACACCTAGAATCTTAGGTATCTAGTAGATGAAGTTCACTTTGGCTTGGTATCAGAACAGTACTATTCAGTAATATTTCCAGTTGATTTTCATATAATATTTTACCTCAACGAGACGCTCTAGCCTGTCTACTTTGGCTTGCATAATCTCCAACTTCTCAATTAATTGTTGAATTTGTTCATCCTTTTTTTTCTCCATTTCAATCTCTACATAACCCCAACGTTGAGTAGCAAAATCTGTTGGAGTAGGACCTATACCAAAACATCGCATATATCCTGATTTTTTCGGTCATAAAACTTTGGAAACTATATCTTCTTGGATAGGTACGTCACTTACTGCAAGTTCAGGATACGTTTCCCTAAGATCTTTCATAGTTTCCTGCACCATTTTATACAAAAATCATACTGTTATTCAATCAATATAAATAATTATGAAAAACCCAACTGAAAGTGAATACAATTACTCTTGTTGCCTCCTCATCCACTGACATTTTATTCCTCTTCCTTTCATGGGCTATGATAAATATTTCATCTCTACTCATTGACCGGCCCGTTTTAGTCTCCTAAAAAAGAGTTTATATTCAGTTTAGTAGTAAATGAGAAAGACTTAGAATATCTTAAGAGATAAAAATTGTACTTACAATCTCATCAATGATAGTGGCATAACTTTTCTTCCCCAAAGTATGGGGCATCTTTTGCTTTGATCGATTGATCTGGTTCGTCTTGCAAGTTTTCTAAGAATAGAAACTGACATTAGCATAATAATAACATAAATAACTAAGTTCCAGTAAATAATAGAGTATTATTTACTTGTCTTGCATCAGAATTCCAAAAAGAAACAAGAGCAGACCATTGTTTTTATCAACTTTTTCATGGACATGGCTCAAATGATAGGACAATGACTTTGAGCTATCATAATGCACAGCTCTCAAATTACTTTTTCAATTCCTCCATTTGGAGTTTATTGATCTTAATACCCACTTGGTCATAGTTTGAGAGCGGGGATAAGAGAACTTTGCCTACACAAAATGAAATATTATGCATGTCATTGGATAACTAACTACAATGAATTAAATATATAGTAATATGTCTAATGTTGCAAATGAATTAAATATATAGTAAAACTACAATGAATTAAATATATATCAAAACATCCAAGACTTATTGATACCTCCACGACTTCTAACATCGTTTCTTTAAGAGCATCATGAATGTCTTTCCATCTCAAGTTTATTGGAGCCATCTCAGGATTTCTAGCAATGGTTCCCAAAAAATCACCTAATACCCCTGCTGCTTGACCAACATGCTATTTTTTCTTACCTAAGCGAACCACAATGCGATCTCCAAGAGGTAAGTTCCACACTTCAGCCATGCGAGTATAACACCGTGTTTTCTTTTTCTTTGTAGGACCTAATTTCACACAAATCAAGAAAAGCAGAATTAACAAAATAGAATATACATAAATCAGGAAAAATAGATTTATAAATGTACAAAGTAATGGTTGGACATCAAAGCTGATGCAGCCTCCCTCCTGTAGCTATGATTCATAATATTCACCAAAGTCCTTTCATCGGTATTGTTATCATTTTTTAAAAAGAATGTCTTTTTTTCATCTTATTCATACTGAGCATTATGCTCCTTAGTCCTTATACTAATAATATTAAAGCTTATCCTCTTCATAGGCTCTTCCTCTGATTGCATGTTCTCCAATAATCCAACATCTATATGACCTGTGGTTAACCTATATGCTCCCACTGTTACAGATATATATTATTTCTTCTACATCCACATTAATCCCAAGGTATAGCTTATGCATTCTCATGTAAAGATCAAGTGCTAAGAGCATAGAGAATAAATGAATTCCTATACATAATGACTTAGTAGGCTTGTCTGCTTGTGGGAGAGGCAATAACAGGGGAACAGATTGCCTTGTACAATTGAAATAAATTATTGAAGTAGATCAGATTTATTGTACTTTAAAATGCAGATGACATATGGAAGAAAGTGAATTCCTATATATAATGAATTAAGAAGCATGTCGGCTTATGGGAAAGGCAATGACAGGGAACAGATTCCACAGCTGAAATAAAATATTGAAGTTGAGCACACTCTTCAGTCTTCACTATCATATTTCTATAGCTGAAATGTAGTTGACAAGGTAAAAGAAAAATAGGTGGATCATGGATAAAGTGAAACTTAAGATTAAAAGCATTGACAGTAATATGCACACTCAAAAGTCATCAAAATTCTTTAACGTGACATCTTAAACTCAACAGTTACTGCATCTTAAACTCAACAATTATCTGCATCTTAAACTCAACAATTACTGCATCTTAAACTGAACAATTAATGCAATCATTAGACTACGAACTTAAAGTAAAATGATTCATATAAAACTTCTTCATAAAACTTCTATCACTTAGTATATTACAAAAGCAGAATATACTCACTCTCATTAGCACCTTCAGGTTGAGACGATTCAACTGCCTCCTCTGATTGATTAGTAGCTTCATCTTGCGATGTGATTTCCACCGTACGTGACCGAAAGCACTTGGTCTTTGCATAAATAACTTGAGAAACATTATAGTATCATTGTAAATAATGTTAGACACAAGAAAATTAGGTAAAATGACCAAATAAAATTTTACTGTAAAATATAATAGCCAAAATGATTGCTAAAAGCTTTATTGTAAAATTCCAAAAGTTCATTAAAATGCACAAGAAACATCGAAATTAAGAACCAACAGCATAAATCCAACACCATCATCATCATTTGGAGCTCAGTATCAAATCTTTCATCCCTCGTAGCTGCAAGCATGATTGGTGTGTCAATTAATATGCCTTCCACATCATCCCTAACCAAACTTGGATCATCATGAGCAGGATCAGAAGATGCATTCGATGCAACAATATTATGTTGTTCTATCTCTTCAAATGGTTCATCACTAATAAAAGGCAAACTGCTACCATCATCAATTAAGTTCCTCGACTTGACCCTTACTAGTACCCACCAATTTTCTTCAAGAGCTTCCTGTACATAATACACTTGTTGAACTTGGGAGACCAATACGAATGGGTCATCACTCAAGTTCTTACCGGTGTGTATCAATTTTGAAAAATTTACAAGTGGGAAGCTAAACTCATCTATGCGTATTCTTGTTCCATGCTCGACATCAACCCAGTTACACCTAAAGAGCACAATTCTAAAATGATCGAAATAATTCAACTCAATCACATCTACCAAGGAACCGTAATAAGTAAGATATCCCAAAATAGGATTTTGATCTCTTGTGTTTGCATGGCTAGAAATCTTGGTAATATTGACTACCCCACTACTTTGAGTCAAAAGGTTGCTCTCATGCTCTTTTTGTGGAACTGAAATTTTTTCACTTAGAATCCTTTAAATTTTCTCCCAATATTATAAGGACCTTGAGCAAGCCATATAATTTTATCTGTTATTTGTTCATTTCACACAACGTGATAACCTCGAAGAGTATCCGGTGGGAACTTTCACCTCCTTTAACATTTTGCAAAATATATCTTTCTCTTTTGTGGACATAGAGAAGCAAGCATGTGGGAGATATGTTTTATTGGAATCACGTCGTTGTGGATGAAGTTCGTGTCTTATGCCCATTTCTTGGAGGTCAAGACGTGTCTTTATGTTGTCTTTGTTGCTATTCTTGTCAAGATTCATCAACGTTCCAAGCACATTGTCGCACACATTTTTTCAATGTGCATCTCGTCAAGATTATGGCGCAACATATTGAACTCCCAATAAGGTAGCTCAAAAAGCACACTTTGTTTGGTCCAAGGACCCTCTTTCTCATTACTTGTCCTCTTCTCATTACTTTTCTTCTTCTCTGAAATTTTTGAATTTTTTTTTCCCATACTGAAAGTGCTTCCCCTCGAGTTGGCTTAATACTAAGGTACCAGATGGTCGAGTGAGAGCTTTCCTCATTTCTTGGTTCCCATCAAAAGAGACACTATCTCGTCGAAATTTGTGATTTGGCTCCAAAAATCTCCTGTGCCCCATATAGCAAAATTTTCCAACATGCTTCAGCCATCGTGAACTGGTTTCAAAATTACACGAAGGACATGCCAGTTCTCCTTTGGTACTCTATCCAGACAAATTATCATATGCACATATATATTGTCTCCCAGTCCCAGGGGCCCTGGAATAAGCATTGATAATATTAAGGACTCTTGCTTCATGCAAATTCCTAGAGGTAAGTTATATGGAATCAGAACAATCGGCCATGTATTATGTGTGACATTCATTGTTCTAAAGGGATTGAAGCCGACCATCTGATGCCAATCCAAGCCAAATATTGCGTGGATCTGAGGCAAATCGTGGATATCGAAGTGCAAAATTTTTCTACGCCCTTGAGTCTGCAGGGTGCCTCAGTAAGTCGTCTTTCTTACGACCTTCTTCATGCCATTTCATGTTTGAAGCCATGTCTGAAGATGCGAACAATCTTTGAAGCCTCGGAATTAAAGGAAAATATCTCAAGACTTTTGCAGGTTTTTTCTTTCGCGCTTTGTTCGCATTATGCTTAGCATAGTTTTCATTATTTTTCCATCTGGATGCACCACATCTAAAGCATGCTTCATCATTCTCCTTATCTTTCCAATACAACATACAATCATTGGGAATATTAATGAATTTGTTTATGTATTTGTTTCAAGAAGTAGACTATTAACATAACAAATAAAATAAACTCTTCTAGAATAATGGAATCAGGGAATATTAAAGCCATGAACTAATTAACTCTTCTATATAAAATATAGTAAAAATTAATAATACTGGAATCCTAATTCCAAGATATTTGTTCTTTCGATTAATATAATGGAAATTGTGATTCATGGGGAATACAATATGTTCTATGTCAGGTATTGATGTGTTCTCCAATTCCTTGGTGTTTGGTTGAGGATATTGATGGGCTCCCCAACTCCCCATCCTTTGAACACCACTATTGAGGTTGACTGTATCACCGTAGAAAAGTTCATAGGGAGATGTGGTTTCACAAAGATCGGATGTGATGGGACCCATATATAGTGCCTTTCTCGAGTATACATCATCAGTTGTACAAGTATACATCATTAGCTTCCATTTTGAGGGAGTAAGATAAGAGAAAGAATTGTACTTCTTTCTCGAGTTCTACCATACAAAGCATTAGTTGTAAATGAAGAGCTATTATCACTTTAAGACTCGCACCAATGTTAGTGTGAACCCTCCCTCCTCGATCCTAGCAAACGATAACCTGGTAAGTGGTAACAATTACTAGGGTCCAGGGAACTCATCTTTTTAGCAAACATCATGGAGATCAGTAAATTATGTTGAAATAATGATCAAGAATTTAGTACTATGTCTATAGTTGGCATGGGGCTCAAATTTTATTCTGTTTTAATAACTTAATTGGAACAAGTATAATGATAGCAAGATATCACAAAACCAGAGCTCAAACTTCAGAGCTTGCATATATAGTTCCGAATTCATCACAAAAGAGTGGAGACTAACAGTTCCTAAAACCAGTAAGGTTGATGATCACAATAAGCAGAACACACACGGTTGGATGACAAATGAACACAATCACACATCACATCAGGTGCTAGAAATCTCACGAAGTTCAATCAACTTTGGCATCAAAATCTAGATCCATAAAACCTGACTTTGTGAATATCTCTCAATACACTAGTTAATAGATGTGCATACAGGTAGGCTTTTTTTCTAAACTGAATGAGGAAGCTAAAAAGGCATTCACCTTTCTAATTAGATATAATTCAAACTAAAACATAAGTTCCAACTAACTGAACATGCATTTCAATAGAAATGTTCAGAATGTCTTTGGTGTAATCATAGAGAAATAACAGTCCCTTTCATGTTCCAACCACCACTATGTTCAAGAAAAGTCTCAACCAGCCCCATTAATCCTAGTTGTTACTAAAACTCAAAAAAGAACCGCATGGAGTAACTTATAAACCAAAAGCCTTAAATATCTTTTATCAGTGTATATATACTGCCATCAGCCACCTCATAAAGATAGAGATTAGTTTAAACAAGATGAATTCAACCCCAATGAGCATAACAAACGAGCTTAAATAAGTCCAATTCAAGCCCAAGTTCCATAAATATAAGCTGCTCGGGCTTGTAAATTAAAATTTCAATATATCTAAAATTTCACAAATCCATATCAAGCATGCAACACCAACAGAAAATACAAAATAAATCCATTGAAACCTCTGCATACCCAAATTCTGAAACCTCAAGCAAGAAAAAGCAACAATTATGTCTAAAGCAGAGCAGTACTGAGGAGAGCAATAAATAATCTACTGAAAGAACAAGCAAAAAAGAAGAAGAGAGAACATACATTTTCAAAACCCCAAAATACCCCCAACTAAATCGGTGCCACCGAGTTACCCGGTTGCACCTTCCCACCCGGTGACCAGTTTTCCCCCGCCCCCCGCCTGGTCAAAATATTCCCCCCCTCGTACCTTTTTACAACGATCCCTAAATTTTACCGCGAGGCAATTTTACTCGCCACCGGTGGACGTCACAGTTCCCCTCCTACACTCTCCTCCCCTCGACCAATTTCCTCATCTCGATGACAGGTTCGAAGCTCTCTCCTTTATTCTATGACTCTATATACTCGAGCCCTAGAAGTTACTGCTTTCCATTATACTCACCACCGGTGGACCTGCGACACTCTCGTCGGCCAACTTTCTCCCCTCGACGACAAGTTCAGATGCTCTCTCCTTTGATGTCCCTAGCATTAGGAATCCTAGTGCTGGTTCCATGTTTGCTTTCAGGAAACATGAATGATGTTTCCTTGAGTAGACTGTAGTGGTCCATTGAGTTCAATACTTTCTAAAATTTTTATGTAGTTGTTCAATGAATAGACTATTTGGATAGTAGATTATTTGTGTAGTGTTTGACAGTAGATTAATATGTGTCAGAGAGCGTTATGACCAAAGTCTCTAATGAGTTAGAGACTTTGGCCAAAACTGTCTATTAGTAGTCTAATTTTCAAAACATGTATCATTGACACTACATAGTATTGTGCACTAAAAATAATTATTTAGTAGTATAATTTTAATAGTTTTACAGCGTATTGTGGAAACTCTCTAACTAATTCGAGACTTTTTCCAACACTGTTTAAAGTGAGTTTTTCTATCTAATTAGTGTTGTAAACATAATGTGTATAGTATTTCCACCATAGTAGCAAGTAAATTCTTTGCTGGAGACTATTTGGAAAAGTCTATAATGAGTTAGAGACTTTATCAAAACTCTCTAGTTATTTATTTGATACATAATCAGTGTGTTTCTTTATCATTACTATAGTTATCATATATTATATCTTGGTGATTGAAACATTAAAATTGATTTAGTGGTGTGAAAGCTTGAGATATATTCCTCATGGGTAGAAAAAGGAAGCAGTCAGGTTTGATGTTTATATTTTATGCATTTGCTTTCCATTTTTTGGATGTTAAAGGTTTGATGTTTATATTTTATGGATATGCTTTCCATTTTTTTGGATGTTAAATGTAATAAGTCCCATTATTTATATATATTACAGCTAAGCCAGAAAAAAAGGAAAAAAATCATGTAAGATGACAACTCCTAGTTAGTTCAATGGATATGTTTTGTCCATCGCTTCCGCAAATTTATTTCGATTGGAGTAGATAAAATTGGGGTGGCTTCTTACAATCAGTTCACATCCAATATAGCCAAAGAGAGATAATTGAGAAAACTCCATTTAAAGTATTCCCGAGAATTCAAGACTTCCTTGCCCTAAGAAATGTGATTTGCTTGATCATGAATCACTAGGTTAGGGAAACCACTTTCAGATTTAAAGGTGTTAGGGTAAATTTTTTGCCAAGCGATGTTTCACTGCTGCTTGGTATTCCAGATACTGGAATTATTATTCCAATGCCCTCATCTTCGGTTGAACCAAGTGGATAAAGCTACATGAAGTCAAAAAAAAATTTATGATGGTTCTCCATGCAATCGATTAGCAATTGAAGACCATATGGTGCAGTTACACACATCAACTGATCCGGAGGACATTATGGACTTATGTAGATTATTCATATTGTATGTTTTTTTTTGTATTTTATTTTGTATCTCAGCTTACACTGTTCTATTATTTTTGTTACCGTACGTGGACAACTTAGAAAACATATGTAATTATATTTGGAAAAGATTTATATATTCTTATTTCTCTGTGCAACTCCCCTTAATTGGGAAGAAAATGAGAGCTGCTAGGAAGAATCCAGGACAAATTCAATCAGCAACCTACATGAAAAGTTGCATCATTCTACTAATTGTAAGTATTATATTATCAAATTTATTTTATGTTTTAAATTTAAAATATTTTATTGTATTTTATACTTCATAATTTTTAGGGGTGGTTCTTTAAACATGTTCATATTATGGAACCTAAGAAACCAGAAACTTTCCTTCGAATCCTTAGGCGGGAGTTAAAAAATTGGCAAAACAAGACCCTCCAAGCCCTATGAAAATCCCTGGACCAAAACTCTTTAAGTAGACTTATATTAATTATTAAATATATAGATTCGCAATACATATGATTTTGTTGTGTAGGTTATCAAATATTTAGAGCCCCGGAGGGTGAAGAGGAATTAAAGCAATATGACCCTAGAAATGATCTTGCAAAGGTTTGTAATTTGAGTTTTTTATGAATTGCTTAGATAATGTTAGCCAACTAAGAATTATTTCCTTGTCTTTAGAATAAATCCGATATTTTTAGAGTTCTTGATGATTTTGTTGTTGTATATGTTAATAAACATGTTGAAGAATGTCTTAATATGGAACTTTCTGAAGATGACACCCCCCAATGTCTCTACTCCAATATACTAGGAAATGAAATATTCTTCCCCTTTGAATGTTTCTACTCCTACATATCAGGAGTACTGTCCTTCCCTTGCCCCTATTGTAAATCAATTTTCACCTCCTATTCTAAAGAGTATTGCGAGAAGTATTGTCAAATCCTCTCTTTCAATTGTAATGCATTGTGTTAAGAAATCTACACACAAGTATGCATTGAGGGACCGAATAGGTACTCCATTTAGGGTGAAGGTTTATATGAAGAACAAGAAAAAGAAAGAGAAAATGCAATTGATAGTCGTTGAAGATTTACAACAGGGAGAAAAAAATAAGAAAAAAAAGTCAAAAAGCCCAGGGAGAAACAATTTTCTTTTGAACATGAGGTTTAATGTTAGAATGCTTGACATGAGAAGCATGATGTGTATAAGCATTCTTGAAAGAAACATTTGTATTTCTAAAATTCTTAGAGGATGAATTACTAGATATGTTATTAACTTTCTTACTTAGAAAAATAATCTCATTTTTCAAGTCGTTCATGGATTTATGAATATCAAGCAATTGAGTTTTCAACATGCTATTTTCATTCTTTAAGATGTCATTTTTTGTTTTCAAATCATTAGTGTCAACACTTAAGGTATCATGGCATGGATTGGAGACACTAATTTTTAGCTTCTCATTTTCTAATTTTACATCATGTAATTGTGAGCTAAGACTTAAGTTTTCTTTCTTCAATTTTTTGTTTTCTTTGTCTTTTCTAACAAGCAAGGCATACATGCTTTTATATTCATCCATTAATTCATCATAAAGGAAATCATGAGAACTAGATGAATTAATAATACCATTTTTGTTATCATGACTAGAGGAAGAAGAGTGTACCTCATCATTAGCATCAATGAGGCAAACCTTTGAAGTGACTTCATAGTCATAGCAAGAGGATGCTTCATTTGAATAAGATGATGATGTGGAAGTGTTTGACCTCTTCTTTGCCTTGTTCTTCATGGAAGAAATTTTTTTCTTCAGATGTCCTTTTTCTTTGCACACATGGCAAATCACCTTCATTTTTCGACTTTTAGTGCTCCTATGACTAGAGACACTTTGGGCTTCAAAAATCATGTTAGTATTGGAAAGATGACCATTGTCATCATTACCTTCATTAAAAGTTTCTAACTCCTCAGTTTTAGCATAATCATATAAGACATTTAAACAAGCCCAAATATCGAAGGCGAAAGTACAATGCATGATATTTTCAAATATATTATTTTCCAAAGAACAATATAAGCAATTTGTTGCCTTAGCATTTAATTCAAACATATTAATTTATTCTTGGGTCCATGAATCCATATTTTCCTTAGGATCAATATATTTTGTCTTTACCATGTCAAATACACCTAAACCTTGAGTCTTTAGAAAAGTATACATTCTACTCTACCAAATACCAAAATTAGACTCATCGAACCTAGGAGGTGTAGACGCTACCAACTTTAGTGCTATTTTTCAGACCAAGACTAGATGTAGACGATATGGTGAAATTTCAGACTACGACCCGCTCTGATACCAATTATTGGGTGAAATGGTCACACTAGAGGAGGGGTGAATAGTGGTTTACTAATTCTTGTTGCCTAAATCTGATTTTAATCGTTTGTTTGGTTATTTAGGCAAATTACAAGTTAAGTGACTAAATGCGGAAGCGATAAATGATAAAGCAATAAAGATAAATAAAATACCAATGCAAACACAAGAATTTATAGTGGTTCGGCCCCAATGCCTACTCCACTACCTAAGCACCCCGCTTAGGATTTCCAAACTTAGTTTTACTAGATTAATGATGTTTCTCTTACACAGAGGACTTTGACTCGAAGAGTCTCACTCTCGACCTAAGTTACTTCTACACCCGAAAGTCTTTGCCTTCTTACCGAGAGCACTCTTCCACCTCAACCGTAAGGGATAACTCAACTAATCCTAATAAATTACATTTACGCAAGTGGCTTTACACCTTATACACCAAGGATACCACTCGATCACAATACCTAACACTAGGTCTACTTACACGTTCAAATACAATGAAATAAAACACAAAAATACATAAGTAATGGAGCAAATAAATGATACAATAAATACTTAGCTCCAAACACAAGTCCTAGTTCCTCTTGATGCCTTGATATGATGAATCGATAAATCTTGAAGGCTAAATCAAGGTGTGTATCTTGGAAACTAGGGTTATCAAAAGGGTGGCGCAAGAAAAGCTTTAGAATGAACAAGAATGGCTCAATAAAGTTTTTAGAGTGATCAAAAGTTGTTTAAGGAAGGCTGGGTTTGGGTATTTATAACCCTGCAACGGAAACAACACGTCAACGGGCGAAAAACTAGCCATTTCTGTCATTCGATCGCATGCCGGTCGATCATCGGTTGACCGACCAATCGACCGCTCGAGCGACCGCTGGCTTAATCTCTTTGTCCGGTCGATCGACGGGTCGACCGCCAGACGCGATTCTTCTTCTCTCCAATCCGATCGACCGATGAGCCTTCTGCCAAATTTTGGCACTGGTCGGTCGATCGCCCGATCGACCGAAGTGGCCTTCTGCCGCTTTTTAATGCTATCCAGTCGACCGAAACTAGGTTGGGGAGATTGGTTTGCTTTGTTTTTTTGCTCGTTTTGGTTCTGTCTTCGCTAAGTCTACTTATATAATATTTATTAACTTTAAGTAAATAACTTTAAAACATAAATGTTATATAAGGATTACCCCCCATTTGGATTTAATAAAAATATTTAAAAAATCAAAATCCTTAAGAATCAAAATCTAGTTTTTGGAGTCTAGTACAAATTTTTAGAAAATAGAACTTCTCTAATTTTTCGGATCAAATAAGGTTAGGCTAAAGGTTTCCAAAAATTTCTAAAAAATACCTCGTTATCTAATCTTAACCCAAAGAACAATTACCTCTATTTTTTATGTCAAGATACTATCTAGGTCATAGAGCCCTCCAAGGAGCTCCCTTGGCTTAGTGAATTCAGGGCGGTTTCCGGGTTTTCATATTTTGGGGTTCGGGTTCGTTGCATCATAAAGAGGATATACAACATATCTAGACACCCTAAACCTAAACTCTAACTTCTTGAAGAATCTCGAGCGCCGACGAGCGTCCTTGCTGATTTCTCTAATTTCTCCGATTTCTTTAATTTTTTCGATCGGGGACGTCGAGCGCTAACCGACTTGGAACCTGAAAGATTTCTCAATGAAACATTAGTTCCATGTTTGTTATCACCAAAACCAAGATTAAGACCAATGTATAAAATCTTAGGCCAACACCTTCGTCTTCTTCTCGGCTAGATCTGGTCCAACGACCTCGGCTTCTCTTCTTGGTCAGATCTAGCCCGACGACCATCTCTTCTTCTTCGGTTGTTGCTATGTATGAACTTTTCACGCAAGGTTTTCATCGAATGTTATCTAGGGTTTTGGTCTATTTTATCTACAGTGTTGTTTGTTCTCGGCATATCCTTGCAATGTTATCTTGTTCCTCGGATCTAGGGTTTTGCCCTAAGTATACTTGCTATTGTTTCTTGGATCTAGGGTTTCACCCTAAGTATACTTGCTATTGTTCCTCGGATCTAGGTTTCGCCCTAAGTTGGCTTGCTATTATTCCTCAGATCTAGGGTTTCATCCTAAGTATACTTGTTGTTGTTATATTGTTTTGGTTTTCTGTTACTGCATTCGAAATGATTTGTTACTTGCATGGATCTGTTAATACTGCATTCTAATATCTGTTTATCTACTAATATAGATGGATTGATTCTTTTATTAGTTTATCTACTTTGAGTTGTTCATGACTTCATTTTGCTTGGATCTTAGTATGACAGACAATAAATTGGTATTAGTTTATCTACTATTTTCATGCTTGACTTATTTTTAAATTCTTTCATTGCCTCAATCATGTTCTGTTTCATGCTTGACTGGTTTTAGATATCCTGCATGATAGCTGTTTATATGTTGCTTATGGTTAGCTTACAAATATAATTTGAACTTATTCTTACTGGTATTGCAAATCTAGTTCACTGTTTTCATGCTTGACTTGTTTTTAAATTCTTTCATTGCCTCGATCAGGTTCTGTGTCATACTTGTTGTTGTTATATTGTTCTGGTTTTTTGTTACTGCATTCAAAATGATTTGTTACTTGCATGGATCTGTTAATACTGCATTCTAATATCTGGTTATTTACTAATATAGATGGATTGATTCTTTTATTAGTTTATCTATTTTGAGTTGTTCTTGACTTCATTTTGCTTGGATCTTAGTATAACAGACAATAAATTGGTATTAGTTTATCTACTATTTTCATGCTTGACTTATTTTAAATTTTTTCATTGCCTCAATCAAGTTCTGTTTCATGCTTGACTGATTTTAGATATCCTGCATGATATGTTGTTTATATGTTGCTTCTGGTTAGCTTACAAATATAATTTGAACTTATTCTTACTGGTATTGCAAATCTAGTTCACTGTTTTCATGCTTGACTTGTTTTTAAATTCTTTCATTGCCTCGATCAGGTTCTGTGTCATACTTGTTGTTGTTATATTGTCCTGGTTTTATGTTACTGCATTCAAAATGATTTGTTACTTGAATAGATATGTTAATACTGCATTCTAATATCTGGTTATTTACTAATATAGATGGATTGATTCTTTTATTAGTTTATCTACTTTGAGTTGTTCATGACTTCATTTTTCTTGGATCTTAGTATGACTGTTTATTGACTTCATTTGACTGTTTATTGCTTACTTCATTTATATTGCTTTTTACTGTTTCATTTATATTTATGTAAATGTTTATATGTTGCTTATGGTTAGCTTACAAATATATTTCCCCCTAGATATAATAAGTTGAACATATGGGTGGCCATTGGAATCTGAGGGAAAAGTCGGAGTCCGGCCCTGGCCAAAGAATGCCACAGAAAAACTTTTGTACCTGTTGCATAATAAACAAGTTGAATTAGACAATCTCAATTTTGATAAGACTGTATGGGAAGATATTAGTAAAAAACTGAAGGAGAAGTGTGAGACTAATTACGGGGTAGAGAAATGTAAGTCCAAAAAAACACGTCTTCTTCGTTTATATAAGCATTTTCAAGAGTTGATTAACCATACTAGGGTCACATGGAATCCTAACACGGGGAAGATTGATGCCGATGAAACAGTATGGAACTCATCAGTATGTTGTTTTGTATTTAATCAATGGGGGTTAAGTTAGTTGGTTTTAGAATTTTTTTTCGCGTGCAAAAAGGAACAACAAAAAGTTATTTCAAACCCTTTAAGAATGGGCCACCACCACACTATAATTTGATGGAATTGATATTTTAAAATCAATTTGTAACTGGTGGGATGGCCCGATCATCAACACAACCCCCAATGGATTCGGATGAAGAGCATATGCTAGAGAAGGAATATTTGAATCCGAATGTACGTGGGAAGGAGCTCTTAGTGGAGGAAGATGATGATAGTGTTGAGGAGGTAGATAGACGTCCATCTATTCCCTCACGCGGCAATAAAAGAGGTAAATCATCGGTGAGATCAACTCTAGAACAGGAGAAGAAAAAGTTGTATGAACTTATTTCAAATCACTTGCGTATTGAGCCAAGTCTATTCCTTAGATTATGCACTGATCTTAGGAGGCTTGGCTTAGCAGACCAAAATATATTTGTGGAGGAAGCAGTTGCAATGTTCTTATATACACTTTGTCATAATGAACGAGTGAGAGTGGTTACGGAGCGCTATCAACACTGCACTTAAACGTGTCACAAGTGGTTCAAGTTGACACTTGCAACGGTTCTTAGGTTGGGGATAGAAATTATCAAACCCCGAGAACCTCGAACTGTTCAACCTAAAATTGAAGGGCATCCTAGGTGGTTCCCTTATTTTAAGGTAAAATCCTTTCCTAGTCCATATATATAATTCCATAGGGTTTGTTTAACATTTGAATAATCCTTTTGTAGAATTGCATAGGGGCGATAGACGGGACACATATCTCGGCATTTGTTCCTACAAATAAGGCATCCTTATATCGGGGCCTTAAGGGAACCATTACACAAAATGTAATGGCAGCTTGCGCACACAACATGCTATTAACCTACATAAAGAGTGGTTGGGAGGGAAGCGCGAATGACGCGCGCATTTTCAGCCACACTATTTATTCTCCTAACTCAGATTTTTCTATACCGATAGGAGGTAAATTTAACTCAACGTAATCACTTCCTTAGTGTTGATTTGGTTTTAATAGAATTTTTTTTTACCTTTTGTTAGATGAATTCTACGTGGTTTATGCGGGATACCCGAACGTATCTGGATTTTTGACACCTTATCGTGGTGAAAGATACTATAGATCAGATTATCGTAGTCGAGGCCCCTCAACAAAAAATATATATATTCAATCAACGACATTCCTCCGTTCGGAATGTAATCGAATGATGCTTTGGACTATTGGAAGCACGTTTTCCGATATTAAAGATGATGCCGAATTACTCGCTAGCAAGACAAAACAATATTGTATTGGCGTGTTGTACAATTCATAACTTCATTATTAAATATCGTAATTCAGATGAATTAATCGATATTTGGAACAATGAAGAAGTTATTATTGATGATGAAGAACAATCTTCACCCCTTATTTCCTCATCAGTAGGTGAATCTTCTTCAACTCAAAATGTTATGCATGACATTCGGGAAGGGATTGCAAATCAGCTTTGGGCACATCGACGCTGATTGCCCTTCCATATTTTAATTAGGTTTAAACATGTAAATAGAATTCTGTCTTGGACTTGTGATAGACTTAATTGCTACTCAGAATTCTATGATAGTGTATGTTACCAACAATATACTAATTTTAGTTTCATTAAATAGTATTGCAGCTTCTTCATCTCGAATAAGCAAAACATATTTGAGATATCAAAACAGATAATGTTTTTACGGTTTGTGAGCCGCGGTAAGGATAAGTGAAAGTGAGAAAAATCGCGGTCGATTATATGCGACTTGCATAAATAGAGACAAAATTGACATTCCTAGTTGTCAATTCTTCCGATGGATCACTCCCATTGTAACGACAATACGCGATGACGAAGAAGAAGTGAACCAAAGAAGTAGGGACCTCTTTTAACTTGAGGCAAAAATGGACAAGCTCCTTGACATGGGTTGCAAGGTGTTGATAGTACTTATTTTCATTGCAATTGTTTTTTTGTTTACGTAAGGTAGATAATAATAATAATGTAAACCTAAATACTTTATTGGACTACTAATGTGATTTGACTATTTTATCTTATTATTTGATTAACTTTAGTTTTATATCGGCGGGGAATTGGAGGTGATAACCAATCAATGGTTATGCGCACTTTCCTCCTAAGGATGTAAAGTAATGTTGCCCTTTATTAGTTATGATTTTGTATAAATGTGTGGTTGTGCTTATATTTCATTGTTTGGTTGTGCTCATATAAATGCGTTGTTGTGCTTATATTTCATTGTTTAGTTGTGCTTATATAAATGCGTGGTTGTGCTTATATATTTCATTGTTTGGTTGTGCTTATATAAATGCATGGTTGTGCTTTATACTTTGGTTGTTTTAAGATAATGGACAAACTTTATTTTGGTGGACTATGAATTAGATGCGATCACCAACTAATTGTGATACATATTTTTCTTCATTGTCCTACATTTTTACCATACCGTCAAAATTGATGTCGTGAGGATTGTTGATGGACAAGGTAAAAAATCAAACATAGTTGATTTTTTCATCCTATTCCATCAACAATCCTCACTGACAATAGTATTGTTGATGGTGCTTGGCTGCTGGGTTGTAACTATTATGCAATGCTTATCGGTGAATGTATGAAAAAAAAAGAAACGTAGCAATGCTTGATCCCGGCCGACGTTTTCCGATTGGCAACTTCCATTGGCTTATCAACCTCAAGCGGATGCAGTAATCTGCTCAAGATATAGTTAATAAAAACATGTTATTGTATTTGATACTTAAAAAACCTTGTATGCTATTGATCAGTATTACCAGGTTACAATCTAAGTTAATAAAAATATGTCATTGTATTTGATACTTAAAAAACCTTGTATGCCATTGATCATTATTACCAGGTTACAATCTAAGTTAATAAAAACATCTTTGCTGCTTCAACTACCGCTTTCTCTGCCTTTTTCTCGACAACAATATCATTGATCTCAGCTTCATCAAGTTGACGGAGACCATGATCTTTGGTCATTACAGCAATTTCTATGTTCTTTCCTCCACTCTCAACAACCTAAAGAAAATAATTACATTATTACCAACACGCGTCTTTTCATTTTTAGTTTTAGTTATTGCAGCTATAAGCATCACGACAACTACTATTTCATGGAAACTACTACATCTTTAAAAATTGCAATTATTTTTAGACTCAAATTTCTAAAGGGTGTTCAAGTCTTCAAGGACAAAACAAATTAGAATAGATAACATTGTAGCTAAAAATGAAGTATTCACATACAAAGTAAAAAGATACAAGGACACCAAAGGAGAAATGTATAACTTCATAAGGTCTTCCAGATTTAATTTTAGAACGCCGGTCACAATCACTAGTGAAAAGAAGTAGAATACTATTAGCAGAAGATAACAATTCAAACATTCAAACCTCCAATTAATGATGATAACAAAAGGGTGTAAAACAAGGCATATTGCTTCATGGAAACAGAATGTTCTAATACTCACTGGTCATATGTCATATGTCATTGTCTTTGTGTGAAAATCAATAATTTCAACCATTATTAAGTTGGGTTAGTTAAAGAAGTAAAAAAATACGAGTTCATACTTAGTTGATACGTAGCTCATATTTAGTTGATATTTAATTGATAATTAATTCATGATAATATTAATACTTAGCTTATATTTTTATTAACTAATTAATATTATTTACAAATATTTTTTTGAATTATTTAGGGCCTATTTGTTTGCCCTATTTTGGGTTTTCGTTTTCGCCCGAAAATGAAAATCGGGTCGAAAACCTATTTGTTGACAGAAAACACGTGAGTTTTCAGTTCGTGTTTCGCGAAAATTGCTTTTTGCAAAAAGCCATTTAACACACGAACTTGAAAACTACTGGGAGTAGTTTTCATGGTTTTCGCAAAAACTCGCGAAAAGTGTGGTGGCATACTTGTAAATATCATGTCATTTCCGCACTTTTCACCAGTTTCGCCCGAAAATCGAACAAAACCGAGACGCCCGTTAGGGCTCCTCACTCGACGCTCGACCATCTCTCTCTCTATCCTCACTCGACTCATTGTGGCAACAAGCGACAACTTGTCACCACCTCTTAGAATCCATCGCCGGTGGTGCAAATCGATCGCCGCCTGTTGAAATCGACGCCGACGGCCTCTTCCTTGCTTTCCACTACAGGTTCGGCTCATTTGATCTATGGTTTCCACATGCATTCGTGTTCGATTTATATTTTTCCATATCTATTTTTGATGGTTTTTTTATTCTTTTTGATCTTCTATTTTGATGTGTAGCCGATCTAGGGTTTTGATGATTTTTGATCTTCTATTTTGATTGTTACTCGAACTAGGGTTTTGATGTGTAGCCGATCTAGGGTTTCGATGATTTTTTATCTTCTATTTTGATTGTTACCTGAACTAGGGTTTTGATGTGTAGCCGATCTAGGGTTTCGATGATTTGATCTTCTATTTTGATTGTTACCTGAACTAGGGTTTTGAAGTTAATGTAGTTGATTGCCTCTTCTATTTTGATTGTTACCCGAACTAGGGTTTTGATGTGTAGCCGAACTAGGGTGATGTCACTACAAGAAAATATAGTTTCACCAACGGATATAATTTGTTGGTATTACCAACAAAATTACCAACGGATAAATAATCCGTTGATAAATTAGCATTTTTTTTCCCTCTCTCGTTTCAGCCGACCAATTTATTTCCCCCTCTCCCACTCGTCAAAATAATTTCTCGCGCCCTCTTTTTTTTCAGCCGACCCTGACAAAACCTCTTCTTCATCTTTCTTCCCCTTCTCCCACTTGTCATCTTTCTTCCCCGGTCGCCCCGACAAAGCCTCTTCTTCCTTCCCCACAGTTTCCTTCCCCGCGGGCTCCTTCCTTGCAGGCCGCAGCCGACAAAATAATCGGTTTGAGTCATCACAGATAGCGTAGATTTCTTCTAATTCCCCGTAGTTGATCCAAGCTTTTATTTCTTCCCTCCCCTTCTACAGGTTCCTTCCCTTCCTCGTGTCCTAATCCTCTGTTAGTTTGTGGCGAAGTTCCTTCCCTTCTACGGTTGCTTTCTGTCGACGGCAGCAGCGGCTGCGACGCCAGATCCGAGGCCACGTTCGAGGCCTGTAGTGTTAGTGTGAAGAGCGAGGCACTCTCGATCTCCACCACCCCGGCGGAGAAGCGACGAGGCACCGCCGGGGCCGAGACCGGGAGGAGAACCCCGAGGGAGGAGCGGTCCCCGATCAAGTACCAGCGCAAGCAGTCTGTCTCCGGCGAGCTCGCCTACAGGAGGGACCAGAGCGTTGCCGTCGGCTCCGTCAGCTGTAGATCCTCCCCCTCCTCGGTCATGACGAGGGCCGATCATGCGTCCTTCGGGAGGACGAGCTCCGCTAGGGAGGCAGCGAGGAGCCGCGCCGCCGGCCCCGCCGGGGCCAAGAGAGACCCGGGGGAGAGATCCGAAAGGCAGTCGGTATCCCCGCGGCGAAGAGGTTGGCAGAGCTGCGGTAGAGTGGAGGACAACAATGCAGGGTGTTGCCGCCGCAGGCCACGGCCAAGGTAAAGGCGCTGAGGCCGCAGATCCCGACGGAGGAGGGAGAAAAGGGGTTGTGCGTCCTGGAGGAGGAGGGAGAGAAGATGTTGTGCACGAAATCTGACGCCTGTGCAACCGTCGCTGGATCTGAAGGGGAGGCGAAGGAATCGCTGGAGAACCCTCTCGTCTCCCTGGAATGCTTGATCTTCCTCTAATTAACCTCGTTTCACATCCATCATTTGATGATGATGCTTCTTCTTGTTATAATATGCGTCATCGTACATGCCCACAAGCTTGATGAAGAAATGTCTCACTGTGGCCAAATAGAAAATGGTTGGAATAATTTAATCGTAGTTTTAGACTGTAGTGGCTGCTAACTTTGGCAGGGGAGGATCGCAGTTGTCCACCCTACTGACTTTCGAGGGATTCATCATAGTGTGATGCAAGCTGCGCTTGAGTGCATTCAAGATGTAAGTTAACTGCTATGTTTTCATTATGTATCTATATAACCTTTTTTTTTATTACTTTGGCTTTCGTTCTCCCAGTGAGATTAGTCTTCATAGCTTTCAAGAATGCTGGATTTTGTGGTGCTACTTATAATTTATTATTTTTAGTGCCTTTAGCTGTGTTCGTATTGAATAAATAATATTGGCCTTTGTTTATACTGCTTGAGAGCCTGAGACTGAGATGTCAGAATTGAATTTTGTCATTAATAAGTAGGAGAGGAAGGTGATGTCATTATGATGAGATATGAAAAATTGTTGTTTGTTGAACATACCCAACCTGAATCATCATGATGAGATATGACTTTTGCATGAGTCCTCTAAATCCTCACCCGATTTATCATGAGCTACTACTTTTGTTGAACGATAAAACTCAGTAATGCTGAGTTGCACCCCAGGAGATTTAGAAGATGCCAACTTGTTAGAGATATCAACTTTGATTTCATATTTGCCCTTCTGCAAACAATCACAAATATCAACTCTGGTGTTACCAAGTGATTCTTATACTTCAATGACTACACATTAATTCATTCTCAGGCTTAATCATCATGAGAAAAAGATAACAAACTTGTCTCGTGTAAAGGTATCACAAAACAAACTTATGATTCAAAATGGTTTCTGTTAATGGCAATAGCTACTAAAATCAGGAAAGAAGTACTATAGCTATTGGCCTATTGCATGGTCAATTGGTCATTGATGGCATATATGACAAGTATATTATATGCAACAAATTCTTCAAGAAAATAACTTTAATATGATTTAAACTTGAAAACTAGCAAGCATAGCAAGGTGGCCAAAGAACTAATACATGTATATCAACATTAATTTGAATCCAAAAATAACATGATTCTTCCTATAGTCTCAATCCAAATTTGAATATTTGAATATTGCATCAATTGAATCACTGATCCAAAGCCCTTAGGTAGATCACCTGGCATAGTAGAAATGCTTTTGAGGACTACCCAGTTTGTGTTAACTTAGATTATAAGGTTATATAACTTAGATGTGATCAAATCATAAACAAACATATATGGCTATGATGACCCTTGGTTTAAACACAAGAAGGAATATTTTTGCCTCAGAATTGCATTACAACCTAAAAGATGATCGTGGAAAGAAACTATAGTGCATACCTTTTCTTCGGAGAACTTGTTTACCTCTTTGGGAAATGCGGCTTGAACAAGAGATATTTTCATCAGTCAATAGAAAGTAGCATCCATTGTCTACAAGAATTGTTGGACTGTCTGGTTCATCTAATTGATATGCAGATTCATCATGTCCTAATGATTGAATCTGGTGCGGTTCAGTTTGCTCATCAGAGATAGTGTGAAGGACCGTGCCAATGGCAACTCTCTTCCATTTGACCAAGTAGTAAGGAATTAAGGATGACCATATCTTATCTTCACCCGCATGATTGAGTATCTAATTCTAGATTTCTGTTTGTTGGATTTTCAATTCATATTTTCTCTACATTATGATATTTTCCCTATTCAATGATTTGTGTTACATATACCATGATTTGTGTTGGATTGGTATGGATCCAATGTTGGCTACTCTTCTGTCTTCTTCCTTTCATGATAGTTTCATATGGAGGAAACTAAGTTTGTCATGCAAGCGTAAGTGTTGCTGTAAATGTCATTCTAAATGTGTTTCTTCTCCCCAAAAACATATATTATATCAACTTTGTCATACCTGTACCGGCAGCTATGATGGTAACTTCTTGCTCTTTGGTTTTTTAATGTATGACATAGATAACATACAGGGAAATAGAGGGAACATTCTTGATCGAGACAGATTTATGGAGGATTAAGAAGGTATGTGGAGCATTCTTCAAATATTTTTTTCGAAGAATTATGATCTTTGATAAACTAATAACATGTTAGGCTTCCAATAATATTATTATTCTATATGAAGTTATGAACCATCTCATTGTCAGTAGTTATAAGCAAGAAAAATTCTATTTCGGTAACGGTACTGGGTGCATTTTTTTTTGTTAATTTGGTTTTTGACACCCTAAGATAGAAGCTAATACTGTCATTTTCTAAGTTCTTACTCAATGCAAACTTATGCTTGCAATGTACTGATGATGGGAGCTAGAGAAAAGCATACATTGTTATTAATGACTATAATGATGGGAGCTAGAGATAAGCAATGCATATTAGCTATCTCTTTCCAATGCTTCATTAACTGACTTCTTCAGTTGATGAAGGTAAAGCCTTTAACTGTTAGATCCTCAAATAAAAAGAAAAAGGTGTCCCAAGATTATCAACACCCTTTTGTAGAATGTCTAGATCTTTGTTTGAGCATTAAAATTGAATTGCATCTGGCTTGGAACTTGGAACCAAGACATGAAGATTCTCTATAGCCAACACATCTATCAAAAAAATATTTTTTTCAACTAATACAGTGTACTAGTTTATGGCAATGAGTTTTATCCCTCTTTAGCAGATAATGCAAAATGATATTTCAGAAACAAAGAATTACTAGTTTGTAAATCCTGGGAATAAAATAGTCTACTGGAAGTAGCATATCTGACAAGCATTATATAATCTACTAGTAAACTACTTTCCCTGATCAAATCAAGGTACTGTCCTCCACTAGGAATAGTTATGGACATAACAAAGATAGACTATTTATTACTTTTTTAAAGGGATGAGAAGAGTATGATGGCCTTTGTATTTGTGAGAATCTCCAACTTTGAGGAAAGATATGCTTCCTAGACTATGCTATTTAGGACCCTACAAACACATATTGCACTGGTTTATTTTTTCAGCTTTTGTATTAGTCAAGACCTCCAACTTTAGAGTCTTAGAGGGATAAATATGCTAATCACACTATTCTCTGTGCTATTTAGGTTGATTGAATTACCCTAGAAATTCATTTAGCTGAAACTTCAAATTCTTGCAGCAAAACTCTTGAACGCTTTGCTCATGCTTTTGCAGAAAAACATATAATGTCACTTAACCAAATATGTTAGTCTTCTTTTTGACTTGACTGTTCACCCTGTTCTGTATCATGCTCAAGATAGTCAACAAAAATATATACCATTACCACACATCCATTTTCTTCTATAAATGCACATACACAATCATGATCTGTATGTTACTGTGAGATTCTTTCTTGTTTCTATCTAAGTACATGGAATCTCTTTTTAGTCAGCTAAGGTAATCATACTTCTTAGTAACAGGTGTAGGGATTGTGGAAAAACAAGAACAATAATTTGGCTGACCTGTGTAAGGAGGCCAAAAGACTCAAAGATATGTTTGAATTATTCAATATAAGCCATGTTAAAAGGGTATGTAGAACTTCTCTTTCATATTGATGTTAAATTTGGTGCATAACATTTTTGACAAAATGAGGAAGAGTTAATGTTATGTTAAGCTAAAAAGAAAGTTAAAGAAAATGCAAAAAGATGCACCACATAATGTGGAATTTTTTTCTTGGAGTTTATCAATGGTTAAGTGATAGATTTCTATTTGGTCCCTGAAGAGCCATTAACTTACTATATTCTCCAACAAAAAGAGGTTATGAGTTTAGGTCAATACTATTTGAGATTTTAGTACCCAAAAAAAATATGGAACATAAATCACAACATCCCCCTCAAACTCAAGACAGTAGGAAACATAAATCACTTGAGTTTGGGAACAAAAGTTTTGAAAAAGAAGACATAAAAGCTGCAACAAAAATGGTGAGAGGTTGAGAAGATCTGACAGCTCTCATCCCACCGCCACTCACAAGAGTAAATAGTAAATACAAACTTCTAGTATTTGAGAACATTCGTTGAACAATAATGATAATAAGTAATCTAAACAATATTTTCTTCGTTTCCTTTTTTTAAAGTGAAAAGTGAAACATCCCTAGAAATTAGGTTCCAAACTAAATATTGAAAAATCCAAAAGAAAATAATCTTTTGACAATATTTCCAAACTTCATTGACTGAAAGTAAGTTGATCCACAATATAATTATCTGCTAATTACCGCACCCATTCTTCTAATAAATAGGTTCTTCTGAAGGATCTGTCAACACTTTGAATTAACTGTATCAATCACTGGGTGAAGCTATCTGAACTTTTCTGTTATTCAGCACTGAGACCAACAATATATAGCTCCACTGTCTAACATTTGCGCAATTGATTTGCTATAGCAGAATGCTGTAACTATTCATATCAGATATGGTTCTAAACAATACCTTCCAAATTCTCTTAGTACTAGTAGAGCTTATAAAAGTCTTTTAATAGAATGATGTGGTTGTTTTGCAATTATATTCTGGGTAGCATCCATGACATGATGCCCTGATCAGTGAAGGTATTGTCATGCTCCCGATGCAGGTCAGCCAAAGCGACATCTTCTTACAACGGGATGGAGTGTTTTTGTGAGTGCAAAGAGACTTGTTGCAGGGGATTCTGTACTTTTCATATGGTACTATAACAATTACCTAATTTTGCTCTTGATAACATTTTGTTTTGATCTCAACTGAATCTTTTTAATTTGATAGGAATGAGAACAATCAGTTACTTCTGGGAATTCAGCGTGCTAATAGACCACAAACAGTTATGCCTTCATCTGTGTTGTCTAGTGATAGCATGCACATAGGACTTCTTGCAGCAGCTGCTCATGCTGTTTCTATAAACAGTCGGTTTACTATATTCTATAACCCAATGAAATATGGCATATGTCACATCTTGAAGACTTGTATTTTCTAGGTCACTTGATTAATATGATATTATATCTTTCCAGAGCAAGCCCTTCTGAATTTGTTATCCCACTAGCCAAGTATGTTAAAGCAGTTTATCACACCCGTGTTTCGGTGGGTATGCATTTTCGAATGCTTTTTGAGACAGAAGAGTCAAGTGTTAGGCGGTAAAATTTGACTTCATTCTCCCTCTCATAGTAATTTTGGCTCTTAAGCATATTCCTTGTAATTGCTTGATCAAGTATTTTTATTCTTTGTTGATAAATCTTCTCTCATCTCTTTGTTGTTGCTGTATGCACATGTTTTAAGCTATCTCAACATTATTGAAACTATGACTCGTGATGGCTACTTTTTTGATTTGATAGATACATGGACACAATAACAAGGATAGGCGATATTGACCCTATTAATTGGCTAAATTCTCATTGGCGCTCTGTGAAGGTAAATTATTCTCCAATTTCCTATTTAAAGTGAAATCCTTTCTAAGTGAAATGTTTTTTTCATAAATCTGGAATGCATATTATAGTAACTTGAATCAACAAGACTAGTGAACTTGAAAGTACCAGGCTAAGTGACCCTTGAATCAACGAGAAATCCCAGGCTATATATGAATTCACAGATTCAACAGCCAATGTTATTTGCAAAATAAGAAAGTGTAAGAAAATAAAACGAGTAACTTGCTCCATAAATAGGAGACAAATTTAGATGAAACCTTAGATTGCTACCATACGGATGTCCGACCCAAGAATGACTACTATTATAGTAACATAAAATATTTGAAATACTTTAGAATGCAACTTTTCTATCTAGAGTCCAATTGCTAAAAACCACAAGCATAAGGTATTGCAAAATGAAGTCATATCTGAACAAAAGCCTACTTTTGATAGGAGATCTAATAGGAAACATAAAAATCAACACTCTGAAATGACCCATGAACATAAACCTTTTAACTTTTATTTTAACACAAACATGAAAAATATTGTACTGGCTATGCCCCTCAAAATTCTTTACCTAAACTGACAGCCTTGGAAAAGCATATTGTATATATCTTCTGTACCAATTGTATAAAAAAATTCCAATCAGTTTGGTGAGCTTGGTTTGCCTTAGGTTTAGAGAAGTCAAACTCATACACTAATTGGCTTACATATTAAAACCTAATATGAGTTTCTATTGGTAAGTCAGTTTTTAATTTTTACATTCTTGACCACATAAATTTTGAGTTTGACATGCATTTTATGGTGGTTGATCCATGATCCTGACAACTAAACCAATCATTTATTATTCAGTTCAAATTTGATCTTTGTCGAGTTAGCATTCAATGTGTTAAGCCTTTAATTGAAGATAAGATCAAACATAGTTTTAGTTCAAAACACACTGAATAGACAAGTTGAATCAACAAAATAGGCTAATTACATTAGCTATAAGATTTTTTTTAAAAAAATAGCATTCTCAGGTATAGTTAACCACAAAGACAATGTTAGTAGTAAGGACACATACCTCATGTGTTTTCCCTGCAGGAATGATGGTTTCTTTATAGTCATCACTTTTCCTGGTAAACAAAGAAGGAAAAAAGCTTGGCAAATGAACTTTCACTAATCCAATTCATTTTCATGGCAAATCCAAAGAAACATTGGCTAGAAATGGAAGCATGATAATAGATGTGGATGTGCATACCTTGACTCAATGGCCCCTGCATCTTCTGCTTTTATGAAAAATGGGGAATTTGCAAACACCTCATTGTGGTAGAAAATTAATCAGGACAAGATAAATGTTGATGATAGAGGCAAATAGTGAACATAGAGGACATAACAAATACATGATTAGTCATTTAAGCTGACAAATAGTAGTCATAAATAGGTAATTTCTTAAATGACAGTGAGAAAAATAAAAGCTGTTATAAAATCACAGTGAGAAAAATGGAGAACTACCACTGTGAAATACTTCTAATTTGTCCAGCTTTCAATTTGTTGAATTATTTTGGTTAATACTTTGTTGCATCCAAATTGATTGATTAATTCAAGGATGACTGAACATCCTAATATTCTTTTTAGTCAATAAGTAGTCCATATAATTGCATCAAATTGGTACTTCTTTAGAATATTGTCAACTATCATTTCATTAACATATTTGTCTTTTTTTAGACAGTTTATCGTTGGGATCTATCTAGGATAAGCGAGGTTCATGAAATATGGGATAGAACAACTTGTCGACGCTTTTCTGATAATATGTGTGATGCAAGGAATTATGCGAAAAGAAAGGTCAATACTGATGATATTAGCCGAACTAATGGATTTGACCCTCCATGGATATCTCCAGATGTGTCGAATCAACTTATTAGTGAGCATTGGGTCACGGAGAAGTGGAGGAGAAAATCAAGTTCGGTTGATGTTAACACAACTCGACTTTTCAGTCAACTCTTTGCAATCAACAGATTCACCTTCAGCTTCCACCGCACCGCACCGCACCTCCACCTCCACCTCCACCTCCACCTCCACCTCCACCTCCATCCGGGTTATGATTTTCATGTTGGTTAATTTTGTTGACAATGGATTTGTATTTGGTTAAGATTTGTATGTTGGTTATGATTTTGCACTATACAATTCGGTTGATGTTAGGGAAAATTTGACTTTTAGTAATGCTTGTATTTGTTTGATAATGGACTCGATTGTAGATGCTTGGTTTTGGTTATGAAAATGACATTATTATTTGGTTATGAAAATATAAGTTTTTTTTCTTGACTTGTATATTTGTGATTGGGTAATAGAAATTTGATGTGTGATTTCCCTTCTAGGTTGTATACAGGAAAATGAAAATTAATATGGGTATGAATATTTTAATTATAAAATGCATTATCAACGGATGTATCTGTTGGTAATACCAACGGATGTCAGTTGGTAATACCAACGGATACTTTTGTTGAATCTGTTAGTATAAACAGAGATGATATTTCGTTGGTATTACCAACGGATTATAATCTGTTGGTGTCACCAACGGATATTGGTCCGTTGGTATCACCAATAGAGTGTATTTCCGTTGGTGTTACCAACGGACAATATTTTTCGTTGGTGTTACCAACAGACATTAATTACCGTTGGTGTTACCAACAAATATAATAATATCCGTTGGTAATACCTAGCATGGTCAACACCGACGTATTTACCAACAGATGTTCCGTTGTTAATATATTACCAACAGATTTTTGAGTATTACCAACGGATTTAGTCTGTTGGTGATACCCTATTTTTTTGTAGTGTGTAGCCGATCTAGGGTTTTGATTATTTGATCTTCTATTTTGATTGTTACTTGAACTAGGGTTTTGAAGTTAATGTAGCCAATTGCGTCTTCTGTTTTGATTATTACCCGAACTAGGGTTTTGAAGTTAATGTAGTTGATTGCCTTTTCTGTTTTGAATATTACCCGAACTAGGGTTTTGATGTTAATGTAACTGATTGCCTCTTCTGTTTTGATTGTTTCCCGAACTAGGATTTTGATGTTAATGTAGCTGATTGCCTCTTCTGTTTCGATAGTTACCCGAACTAGGGTTTTGATGTTAATGTAGCTGATTGCCTCTTCTGTTTTGATTGTTACCTGAACTAGGGTTTTGATGTTAATGTAGTCGATTGCCTCTTCTATTTTGATTGTTACCCCAACTAGGGTTTTGATGTGTAGCTGATCTAGGGTTTCGATTATTTGATCTTTTGTTTATTCATTTGTATATTGTTCTAATATATACTGTTCTGTTTTAATATATATTGTTCTGTCAGAATATTTTATGTGGGTCTTGAAGTTAATGTATACTGTTCTGTTTATTCATTTGTATGTTGTTCTAATATATACTGTTCTGTTTGTTTATATACTATTTTGTCATATCTTATGGATTAATGTATACTGTTCTGTTTATTCATTTGTATGTTATTCTAATATATACTGTTCTGTTTTAATATATGATGTTCTGTCAGATTGTTTTATGTGGGTCTTGAAGTTAATGTATATTATTCTGTTTATTCATTTGTATGTTGTTCTAATATATAATGTTCTGTTTTAATATATGTTGTTATGTCATATCTTATGTGGGTCTTGAAGTTAATGTATACTGTTCTATTTATTCATTTGTATGTTGTTCTAATATATATATATTGTTCTGTGATAATAGAAATAATAAATGGGTGACCATCGTAATCCGAGGGAGAAGTCGAAAAATTGGTCCAAAGATGCTACTGAATCCTTTTTGTTTATACTTCATAATAGACAAATAGAATTTGGCAATTTGAATTTTGACAAGACTGTGTGGGAAGAGATTAGCACTAAACTTGCGGAAAAATATGGCATTAGGTACCCTGTTGATAAGATTAAGGCAAAGAAACTTCGCCTTCATCATTTTTATAAAGATTGGCAAGAACTGATTAGCCACTCCGGGGTCACTTGGAATCCCGATACTGGGATGGTTGAGGCGGACGAAACTGTGTGGAATATCACAGTAGATTTTTGTTAATAGAGTTATTTATTAGGTATCGTATTGGGTAGCATGTTAATATAGTAAATTTCGTGTGCAGAAAGGAGGAAGAAAAGATTATTTTAAACAATTAGGAATGGACCACCTCCCAATTTACCGTTGTTGGAATTGATTTTTCAAAATCAATCTGCAACTGGTGGGATGGCCCGATCATCTACACAGACGCCTTTGAATTCAGATGATGAGCGTTAGTTAGAGGATCAATTTTTGGCGTAGAATGTTCGGGGTAAGGAGCGTGTTGTTGTGGAACGGGAGGGGGAAAAGGAGGACACTTGGGATAGTAACGATGAAATCCCTAGACGTCCTTCTGTATCTTCAAGTCGCAGTAACAAACGAGGTAAATCATCGGTGAGATCATCCATAGAACAAGACAAGCAAAAGTTGTTTGAACTTATGAGTCAACACATTGCAGCTCGTCGTGCCCGAAGTGAAGCCGCATCAATTGGTACAATCCCCCCAAATCCATATACCCTTACAAATTGCAGTGAGCGCTCATCTAATTTGCAGGGGTTGTCTGAAGAAACACATGCTAAGGCATGCACTTTCATGCTTAGTAATATGAAGCTCGAGAACTTGTTATGACATTGCCCGATGATAAATTGATCAATTGGCTTAAGACTTTGTAGTGATTGAGTGAACAATTCAGAAACAATATTGTTATTTATTTTCATGACTATGTGCACTCTTGTGTGTGCACCTTTCATTTGTTGCACTTTTTTTTCCAGCTTATATTCACTGTTCTGTACTTGCACTATTTTTTTTTCAGCTTATATTTCAGTACTTGCACTGTTCGGGTAATTGCTTTTTTTTTTTCCAGCTTATATTTCAGTACTTGCACTGTTAGCTTATATTTCAGTACTTGCACTATTTTTGAATTCAGTACTTGTACTATTTTTTTGAATTTAGTACTTGCACTATTTTTTTGAAGTTTTTTTTAATTCAGTACTTGGCACTATTTGAAATTTCAGAATGAGTCATCCATCAAATTCATCACATCCATCACTTAGCGATGAAGAGGATGATGATGATTTTGAGTTTGCATTAATACTTATGATGACTATTTTGAATCTTTTGGACGAACAACTAAATCCTCCACGATGAGCAATACGCACTTCAATGTTGAGAGGAGCTGACTACGTCCAAGAGTTGATACATAGTCCGGTAAGGTGTTACGAAAATCTCCGTATGGAACCATCTTTATTCCTAAGATTATGTAGTGAGCTTAGGAGACTAGGCTTAGAGGACAAAAAAATATATATGGAAGAAGCCGTGGCAATGTTCATATATACGATTTGTCACAATGAACGAGTACGAGTAGTTGCAGAGCGATACCAACACTCGACTCAAACATGCCACAAATGGTTCAAGTATGTACTTGTGGTAGTTCTAAGATTGGGAACCGAACTTATAAAACCTCGTGAACCGCAAACAGTACAATCGGAGATTCATGGAAATCCACGGTGGTTTCCATATTTTATATTTTTTAATTTTTTTTCATCGGCGAGGAATTGGAGGCGATAACCAATTAATGGTTATGCACACTTTCCTCCTAAAATCGTAAAATAATATTGCTCATTATTATGTATTTATATGCATTGTTGTTATCAATTTGTTATTTGTTTTCCGATCTAGGTTTTGATGTTATTGCGTGGTTGTGCTGATTTTATCATTGCGTGGTTGTGCTAATTTTATCATTGCGTGGTTATGCTGATTTTATAATTGTGTGGTTATCAAATAATGAGCAAATCTATTTTTGGTGGACTATGAATTGGAGGTAGTCACCAACTAATGGTGATACATATTTTCCTTCATAGTCCTACATTCATATAATTCCGATGCCAAATACAGCATTGGTTCTGTTGAGTATGTTCTATTGCTGGTGGTGATTCTTTGGTGTTTGTTGCTGCCTTGGTTGAAGCAGGCTGATGCAGGCTATTTAGTATTGTGTGTATAATTGTTTGCTGTTAATTGGCTGATGCAAGAGTTGTGTTGATGCAAGAGTTGATTTTATAATTCCGGCAGTATATGTTTCATTAATTCATTTCTTTCTTTATATTTATTAAGAAAAAATTTTATGTAACACCAAGAGGTATAATTATGAAACCATTCCTAGACTGGAGACGCAAATTTCATTAATTCCAACAGTATTTTCGGCTTGTACATATTTGTGGCAAAAAAATATACTTTTGCTTAGAAATAGTTACCATCGCATATTACGTATTTTTTTACTATGGCATAACAACGACTGCTCGAACCATAATTAATTATCACCAACGGCTTTGCGACGGTCGTCTCAGCCGTTGCAGTTGGCCCACGACTGAGCCTACGACGCCCGTTGGCTGTCACGGCAAAAATAAAGAACACCTTGTAATTACACCAACGAATTTATTAATTATTCAAGCTCTTCTTGATTGGATTGATTATGGGCAACACTCAACAATAGCAATGACATTTAATCAAATCACACTATAAAATAATCATATATAGTTGTAGTAATAGTAAAGAAATCAACATTTGAAAGATTAATAGAATAATCATCTTACTTGTTGCACCGAGAATCAAAGAGAGCATAAGAAAGATTGCTATTGTACGCGACATTTTTTTATATAAATATTTAATATGTTATAAACTCCTCTTAATATCAGAGAGAGAGAGAGAGAGAGAGAGAGAGAGAGAGAGAGAGAGAGAGAGAGAGAGAGAGAGAGAGAGAGAGAGAATCACCGCTTCAATGTCCTAGAGAGAGAACTACAGTCGTTATCGTCTTCCCCATTAGGAAAAACACAATATGAAGGGGCATGCGTTTAGTTCAGTTTCTTAAATCATAATACAAAAGTATTGAATCCAATGCCAGCGCTTGCTCGTGCATGCCCATCATCGCCGAAGTTTACCTCTATTTTAATACGACTAGAGATGGCATTGTTTGGGAAGAGATAATGATACTTCTTCCCACACTACTAAAAAAATAGCTTTTTGCGACGACACGGTATGCAGTCGCAGATGCGACGAGTCTACGACCGCCGTCCATTGGGCTCGCAGACTGGCAAGGGGGCGACGGATTTTGCGACCGCCTTGAGTGCCGTCGCAAAATAGCGACGACACTGCGATCGCATATAGTGCCATCGCAATATGGCGACGGGTTTGGCGACCATTCATTACGATCGATTATTTATGACCGTTAGTGTCGTCGCAAAATGGTATTAAATTCCCCCCGCGCCCAAACCTTTTTTTCTCTTCGATCCTGCCCCTCTGCTGATCTCCCTCTCTTTCTCTACCGCGGGCCTCTTTGCCGCCGACCGCCACACGCGTCGTACGCCGACCTTCGCACGCCGCACATCACACACGGACCTCCGCCCACTGCTCGTTGCCCGCCACAAGCAGGCTTCGCCTCTGCTCGACTAGCTGTTCAACCGCCGGTATTCTCCTCCTCCTCCTCCTCTCTCTCTCTCTCTCTCTCTCTCTCTCTCTCTCTCTCTCTCTCGTCTGAAACCCTAGTCGATGGCTAGGGTTTATACTTGAAACCCGATAACCAGTCGGGTATCAAGTATAAAATATTGTATTTGTAGTCGCCCCCTTTAGCTTGATTTAGAATTGAGGTTTTTAATCTTATTTCAGTTTTTTCTCTCTTTTTAATCTGATTTAGAATTGGATAACAGTGTCTTTTAATGGTTGCAAGCATTTGAACACTGCTTGCTATAGGCATCGGGTAACAGTGTCTTGTTATTATGTAATCTGCAAAATTTCATATTGTAATTGATGCCTTATAATCAAGACATTTAACAGTATCAGTTGAATTTGTTGACATTTAACCTCCATATCTTACACAAATCCAAGAAAGATTAAAAGAGGAATGGAGCATGTACTACTATATATTGTTGGGCCACCCTTATATTATTGAACTCAAATGTTGTATTTTCAAAAGGTTTATATAATATAAATAATAAAAGTAGAAAATGCTTAGAAAAATAATAATAATCAAACATTAAAAGAAACAAATTAGCTAGCAGTAGCACAGACAGTTAGTTTCAGAAAGAAATAAATATTAGTAAAATTTGCATCTTCAAGTGCTTCTTTAATATGATTAATTGATTATCTAACTTATCAACCATTGCCTTGTCAAAAGTAGGGTTGCCAGGGAGTCATTAAGGTTAGGGTTCCCTAATCTTTTCTATGCTTAGTGCTCACCTTTCAAGGATTTGAAGGGTATGTTTATCGAGATAAATCTTCAAATTATAATATCATCCCATGTAAGGAGAAAAGAAAGGTCTTCTAGCTCATTATTGCTCCACTTTTAAGCAATGATGAGAGATGAATTTACAAAATAGGCAAGTTGAAGATTTTTAGAAGGTTACAAATATGCATATGAGAACAATTTGCCGTCCAATCAAGAATTGGGCAAACGTGATGAAAATTTATTAAACATGAGCAAATTTGAACCAATTGATTGATTTTTTAAATATATCTGAAAGGTTGGTCCATAAATTTAAAATCATTGATTTTAAGCATATATACAATGACATATTAATCTCTGGTGACATTTGTTCTTTCTTTTTTTTTCCTTGTGCAAAAATATTTGAGTTTTAGCTAAGCAATTATCATCCTTTAGCAGCAACATCTCTCATACGACATGAAGCTTATCAAAAATAGTGCAAGGCCAAAGATATGCAATGATTTCTCCCTCCCGTTCTTTAGAACTGTGGGCTATCAGTGTACTACTATACTGATCAGTATCAGTTGTAGCATCTTGTGGGCATAATTTCTTTTATCTGTAGCTTGTTTGTATATCTTGAATTCACTATGTTATAAACACTAATTTACAATGAGAGCTTAGCATGTCAATGATTGCTTCTTCTTTGATGTCTTCGTAAAGTATAGCTTCTATCTCAATTCCAATTTCTCTAATCTGATGATGGAATTGGCTCTATTCAGTGTTGGAGCTTGAAACCAGAATTCACAAACCTGCTATCTGAACTTGAATAGGGCAGGTTTGTCACTGTTAATGGGATAGTTTTTAGCCAAATATTCTCACATTTTCTACTTTGCAGTTCACGATTGGATTTTTGCTGCGAGAGCGACCAGTGGTGGCACTTGCAAGTGTTGCTACAATAGTGGTACAAAACATGCCATTTTCTTCTTTCTCTATATATGTTGTTTTCTTTCAATATTTGGGTTTAAGACAAGTACTTGCATGCATTACAGGGCATTTGGACCTTGTTTCCATACATTGTTGCAGCTTCAACCGCATTGTTTCTCTTCCTTGTTCGACTACGAGCAAACTAACGTATATGTTCTTTCTTCCTTATGTCAGTTGTAGAATTTTAGGGAAAAAAGAATTCCTTTGGTTAATATATGCTAAGAATATGAACCAGATTCTTGTAAGATCAATAGATAAATTTCTTCTGAGTGTATATTGATTGATATGTTTTACGAGTAGCAATAACAATGATTCATGTATATCGTCATGATTGAGGTCATGTTTTGAGTCTATTGAGTAGAGCCCAAAAGTTCTATCATTAATAAGAAAAGGAGCCTATATAGGCCAAGAACAGAATATGATATTTTAGAAGAATAATCTAAGTTAACATGTACTACCATATATAAATATATATAATATTGTATCACTCAACACTCTCTCTCAAGTTAGTGTATAGATGTCTATCATGCCCAATTTGTCACAAAGGAATATAAAACGAGGAACACTCAAACAAATTTTACGAGGAGCAACAAAAGCATAGATTTTTGACCAAATACATCCTTGTACTTGTTCTATTTTTTTTGGGTTCAATGACTTACAATTGAAGTTGATCATGTCATCATCTCTCTATAGAAAAGTGGACAAATTGCAAGTAATTAGGTAACATATGTGATGCATGGTATCAAGGTGACGCTCAATTAGCAATTGACATATGTAGTTCTACCGTTGCATTAATCATCAAGTCCAAAATGCAAGCAAAGATCTCTCCCTTGTCTTTTTCTGAGATGCCAAGATATTTATGCTGCATTTTGCAATAGATGGCTGAACAATTTTAGTATTGTTTCTCTAATCACATTGGTTTGAAGAGTTTCATGATTAAGTCAATTTTAGTATTTATGCTAGCTTTCTTTTCTTCCTATGTTTGTTTGTTAGTCTCATGCTTTCTTTTCTTTGATTGTATGTTTTTTTAATATTGTTTTTGTTATGATGTTTATTTCTAGAGTTAATTATTAGTAGTGTATTTGAAAATTCAGATCTAGTTAGAATTTTGAGTATGCGTTATTCTGTTAGGATTGAAATTGAAAATATTATATATGATTCGCGAGTTGATAAAGTGACACGAACTTATCGACCGTTGGATCATATTTTTTTTACAATACCTTAGATCTGTTCGGAGATCGTATCGTTGTCTATAATAAGTACAAAACTTATAGATTTTTTACGATTTCTGAATTATCCTTGATCGAACAGTTTGGGGTCAAAATTATTTTACTTGCAGTTAAATATTTTTTTAAACATTCATTTTAGTTTGAAATTCTAGCAAATATCTCTTGTTCTCCAAGTATGCGCCCAGATGATATGCATACTTGGAGAACTGTAGGGAAATGTTGCTAGAATTTTGACTGAAATTGAATGTTAAAATATTTTTTTAATGCAAGTAGAATAATTTGATTCCCGAATGGAATATGACCACCCCACCTATGAAGATTTCTAAAGAAGTAATTGTTGTGATATATCACGTACAGAATCATGACAGAAGATCGTAGTTGGATGTACCGTCGGATGTACCATGGAGGTTTACTTGAAGAATTCAAGAGCGGTGTTCAGGAATTTTTGAACTTTGCATATTCAAATCCGCAATTTGTCAGTGTTGACAAAATCAGATGTCCGTGTCGTCGATGTGTCAACTTGTTTTTCCTAGACCGATAGGCAGTGACATTGCACCTATACAGAAATGGTTTCATGAATCATTTCTATCGATGTATTTCACATGGGGAGTCATTCATAGGCATGTCATCGTATGAATTAGGAGGCCAGTTATCTAATATTGGATCTTCGTCCACAACTCATACAACATCTGTTGAGCAGCCGTATCGAAATATGGTCTTGGATGCTCTGGGCGATCGTGAATTCCAAAGGTTGCCAATGCCTCACACAGAATTAGGAGGTCAGTCGTCAAGTACTGAAGTGACAATGGATATGGAGTGTGAGCCACAAGTAGAACCGAAAATTCAAATGGATGTATCAAATCCAGAATCAACACAGTTTTATGATTTACTGAAAGCTGCGGATGAACCATTGTATGAAGGCTGTGATGAATATTCAAAGTTGTCAATAATGACTCAAATGTTAAACATTAAGTCTGACTGCAACGTAACTGAGATAACATATAATCGATTTTCCGAGCTATTTCACAAAGTGTTGCCTAAAGATAACAAACTGGAGGATAATTTCTATAAGACAAAAAAGATGATGAAGAGACTTGGTATAGGGTATCAGAAAATTCATGCATATCAGAACAACTGCATTCTATATTTCCGTGAATACGCAGACTTGACCCAGTGTCCAACATGTGAACATCCATGGTACAAAGAGAAATCATCTTCGAGTAGGCAGAAATATATACCGTTTAAGGTTCTTCGGTATTTCCCAATAATTCCCAGATTGAAGTGGTTGTTCATGTCTGAAAAAACAGCCCAACATATGATATGACATGCTAAGAGTCGTGATCTGAATGTTATGACTCACCCATCTGACAGTGAAGCATGGAAACATCTTGATCGATGTTATCCATCATTTGCAAGTGATCCTAGAAATGTCAGACTAGGGTTATGTACTGATGGGTTCAATCCATTCGGTCAATCATCCACATCATATTCTGTTTGGCCGGTGCTCCTCACAGTCTATAATTTGCCGCCGTCGATGTGCATGAAAGATGATTTCATATTTTTGAGTATGGTAATCCCAGGACCAAGGGGACCAAGAAAAGAATTGGATGTGTTCCTTCGACCATTAATTGACGATTTAAAGAACTTGTGGGACGACGGAGTCATCACTTATGATATTCATCAAAAAAGAAATTTCAACTTAAGGGCGACATTGTTGTGGACAATTAGTGACTTCCCGGCATATGCTATGTTGTCTGGTTGGAGCACACATGGGAGGCTTAGTTGTCCGTATTGTATGGAACGAACAAAAGCATTCAATCTTCGGCATGGACGAAAGATTTCATACTTTGACTGTCATCGTCAATTTTTGCCACTTGATCATCCATACGGGTGAAATAGAGATAAATTCATGAGGGGCAGAGTGGAAAAAGACGGACCACCTCCGCGTTTGTCTGGTAATCAAATGTTAGCTCGGGTTTCTGTGTTACCGGATATCACATTCGGAGAGGTTGACAAAAGGAAAACTTTTTTGTTGTTTTTCGGCTGCCCAAAAAGTCCAGTGTTAAGTTAACACTTCTCGTTTTCCTCCCCTGGAGGTATGGAGCCAACGTATAGGTTCGTCACCGAGGACCAGTCTAAGACTGGCTTGCAGAAGTTACACAGACTTATGGGTCTAAAGTCAGCAAAGGTAGATGGGGAATCCACCTTAGAGATCAAGGCAATAATAGTTGCAGTGTATGAGGCTTACCTCTGAAGAAGTCTTGCACAGCTAAACAGAGATCGTCTCCTATACTATAATGGACCAGCAAGATATAAAGAAATGTCCGGTGACGAGTAAACTCCCCTGGCGCACTATCTGGTGAAAGTGCGAAAACGACTTCTTTCTCTTCAACCGAAGGAATTGAGCATAGATTGTCATTCTGTTGCTCACTGATAAGGGATGGAATACAATCAAATAAGCTATCATATAGTTAGTGCGGCTCAGTAGAGAAGGCCTTCTGAAAATAACCCACGGCCATGTTCCTGAGAGCATCTTGATCCTTGATCTGGATGTATTACCAGATTAATTAGCAACCCTAAAGGAGCAACTGCCGTACCCGAAGGAAACTGCTTTCCTAAAAGAGTTAGCAACCCCAAAATAAAGGAACTCCCACTACCAACTCCAACTCACGACCCGAAGGAAAACCAAAACTCAAAACCACAATTCCGACAAATACCACTACCCGAAATATATTACAAAATGAGTACGCTCATTATACGTATCCGGAATTCCTATAAAATGAGTACGCTCACTATACATATTCCGGAATTACTAGCAGCCACTACCAACAACAAATCTCCGACCGGAAGGGAGGAGCCGCTCAGAAGAGCGGAATGTTTGAGGGTAGGGATCGGCTGTTTAACCGATCCCGACCGAGTCCGTCCGTTGTTTGAGGGCGGCTCGCTCTCAGCTAGTGTCCTTTGGGCCAAAAGCCCGCTTAGAAGTGGATTCGAACCACTGACACAAGGATTTTCAGTCCTTTGCTCTAACCTGCTGAGCTACCTGAACCACTTTCCTAAAGTCTCTTTTCTTCATTGTTGAGCGCCCTACCTGCAGTGGAGGAGCTTGCTCAAGAACCGAGAGCCGGCCACCCTTGTTTTAATCGTCTCTTGGTGGTTTAGTTAGGGCCGTTGATTACTTAGAGGTTGACTTTCTTCTTGACAGCTTTCTTTAACACTCTCACCATTGAAGGCAAGCGTGGTTTCGGAGAAAGACACAATTGGGTCAAAAAAAGTATATTCTGGGAACTGCCTTACTGGAGCTCATTACTAGTTCGGCACAATTTGGATGTGATGCATATTGAAAAGAATGTGTTTGAGAACATTTTTAATACAGTGATGGATTTTGCAGGAAAAACAAAAGATAATGTGAAGGCAAGAATGGACTTAAAAGTATATTGCAAACGTCCAGATTTAGATCTACAGGAGGTGAACAACAAACAAGTGAAACCGAAAGCCTCTTGTGTTCTCAGTAAGCAACAACAAAAAGATATTTGCCAATGGATAAAAGATCTCAAATTACCAGATGGTTATGCATCTAATTTAGCTCGATGCGTCAATGTAGACGAAGGTAAAATATCAGGAATGAAAAGTCATGACTGTCATGTGTTCATGCAGAGACTACTCCCTATTGCATTCCGCGATATTTTACCAGACAAAATTTGGGGTCCGTTAACGGAGCTTAGTTTGTTCTTCAGAGATATCTGTGTCAACGCCCTCCGTATCGAAGATATGGAAAAGCTAGAAAAAAACATTGTAGAAATTCTTTGCAAATTAGAGCAGATATTTCCACCTGGATTTTTTGATCCGATGGAGCATCTACCGGTTCACTTAGCATACGAGGCAAGAGTTGGTGGTCCGGTTCAGTATCGGTGGATGTATTTATTTGAAAGGTATATGCAGAGGTTATAAAGGAAAATAAAAAATACAGCTGCGGTGGAAGGTTCAATAAGTGAAGCTTATATAATTAAGGAAATATCAACTTTCTGTTCTTTCTATTTCGAGTCCAGTGTGCACACAAGGTTGACTCATCTTCCCCGAAATGATGATGGGGAAATGTGAATGTTGTAGATTGTCTACCAATATTTTGTTTTCCTGGTCTTGATTTGGGCTCACGTCCACCGAGATATTTAACTGAAGATGAGTACCATCTTGCACAATTATATGTACTGATGAATTGCCCCGAGGTTGATCCTTTCATTCAAAAGTTTGACACGGAAGTTCGTACACAAACACCGAATATATCCGAGGAAGAATTACAAGATAAACGTAGCACAAAATTTCTAAATTGGTTCAAAACTTGGTCGAGTGAACATATTCAAGAAATAGACAACAAATTACTCGAGTTAGCATGTGGACCGTCACGACTAGTCTTATGCTATAACAGATACTTTGTGAATGGATATAAATTTTATACAAAGGAGTACTCAACCACAAAGAAGACAATGAATACTGGTGTTTGTGTCAAAGGCTCCACTTGGATTGATTGTGATTGTGATTTCTATGCACTGCTTGAGGAAGTACTTGAGCTTCAATATATTGGGTGCAAAAAAATAGTGATATTCAAATGTCACTGGTTTGACACATCATCTTGAGGGAGTCAAATTCATCCAAAGTATAAGCTTGTTGACGTTAATTTCAAATCAAAGTTAGCATCGAACGAGCCTTTTATTTTGGCATCACAAGCGCAACAAGTATATTACGCAAAATATCCAGGCAGACGAAGAGATAGATCAGAATGGTGGGCGGTGTGTAAGACTGAGGCACGATTGAGGATTGATCCAATGGCAGAGGATAATGATACTACAAGATTTGTATTAGGTGATTTTTATCAGGAGGATAATCCTCCAGTAGTTGATGTTGCGGATCAAACACTTGAAGATAAAAATTTAGTCGTTGCACAAGGTCTGGCTGAAGAAAGTGTTGATGTTGAACCAGATGATGCAGAAGATGAGAATAGTTGTGAAGATGAAGAGACAAGTGAAGAAGAAAATGACTCAATCGATTATTATTCAGATGATATCGAGATTAATGTGTAATATGTATATATATATATATATATCATCTTTTTTCTATTAATTTATATTATATTATTGGTTGACATCACTAATCAATATTTATATCTGTAGATATTGCGTGCTCGTTCTGTGGTTCATCGCACAGGTTTACCTCGGCCGCCGCTGTCGCCCGCGACACCACCACCACCACCACCAGCCATGGCGGATGTTGTACCACCACAAGCTCGAGGTCGTCGTAGGCCTTGTGGGCCTAATGAGGGGGGGGGGGGGGTTGATGCACCTTCATCGTCCGACCAGCGTCGGCGGATATCACTGAATGGTTTAAAGTAAGTAAACTGATTTATTTATTTTAATTGTTAATAATTAATTGTTACTTATAATGTTATTATACTTGAGTTGTAGGTTTGAGCAGGATGATGCAACCCGCACTATGACCGTTATGCTCAAGAGTTTCTTTCATGAGCCATGGACTTCATGGACCAAGGTGTCGAACCATTATCATAATTTATTATGGAATGAGTTCGAGGTACGTAATTCAAGTTACTTTGATTTAATTAATGTTGATTCAAATGGTGTGTTTGAATCTTTGTTCTTAATTCATGAACTTGTAGCATTTATCTTCTTCCACATTCGATCTACCAGTTTTTTCCATCTCCATATAATATTTATCTTCAATTCGAAAACTAACTTGCCAAATACTCATAGAATTAATATACATCAATATAAATACAATAGCAATAAATACTACAAATGGAGAAAGGAAAAAACTGTAGCAGTAAATACTGCTACGTAATAGAGAGAATGATACACCACTCATAATTATAACGTACACCTGCTTGATTACCATCCTTGTACTGCATAGGGATTTGGTAGTGAGATTTTAGATTGATTCACTCTTAACACTTTGAGAAATAAATAATGAGATATTAAGTGAGAAGTTTAGCATAATGGAGTGTTGCCTGAGTTCCTATCAGAATAATTAATTGCCAGTTAGCATAAGTCAAGCATACGCAAGGAGATTAACTTCATATATCTGATCAGTTTACTTTTGAAACTTATCAACATTAAATTCATGCACATGAAGTTGAGTATTCTGCACAATTTGATTCATTCAAGATTGAATCAACTTACTTTGGATAGAGTTAATCTATAGTTTGAGAAACTAATTAGTTCTAATTATACACCTTTTGGATTGAGTTAATCTATAGTTTGAGAAACTTATGGGGAAGATAGTTTGAGTTAATCTATAGTTCCAATAAATAATGATCCTGGGGATACACAACAACACTGTCCCTAAACAAAATTACAGAAAGAAGCAATATATAGAGATATGGTTATAGACATGACCATAACATGTGATATAACATTGCATCAAATTGTTTGAACTAGGAAATGGAATTGATAGACATGAGTTCTTAAAAAGATAAATGCTGAGAACAAATAGCTTCCAAACTACACTTGGTGTAATACATCCAGATGATAAACATACTTCAGCATGTAAACAAATTTCATTTATAAAATAGGGTTCACTTAATATGGTAGAAGGAGCTGCAAATATGGGAACTGAATATAGGATTGTAGATTAGAGACTTCTTCCTCTGCTTCTAGCACCAAAGTTAAGGATTGACCAAGTGCAGGTTTTAAAATCTAAATCTGGTGACAAATATTAGATTAGAACAGATAAGTTCAGAGTGCATCACGAAAGTCCGACTGATTTACATAAAAACAACAAGGGTGCATCTCAAATTGGTTGTAACCTATAAGTTTGTGGGTCTCTCAGCAACCTTCTACCAACAATCTGCCAATTTTTCCAGTTGCCAAATTAAATAAATAATTGCTTCTTAGTTGTGAGAAAAGATACAAAAGCAGAAGTGGTATAACACCTCCACCCCTACACCTCTGTTACGTGATGTGCAACTACAACAATATTTCAGTGGATGTTTAATTCAGCTGGTGGATGTCAAACAAACATCCACCAACTTTAGGAAGCAAAAGTGCTACAACTTGCTCATGCATGCTACTTTGTTAACTAACTCAGTGCATGCTCAATCATTTGCAGCTTCCAATGCAGTAGCATTCTTAGTTATACAAATCATAATTGCATATTAATTCAAAGATCATCCAAAAGGAAAGTAATTAAATAGAGAATTGTTTCCAAGAGAAAGCATGGATGACCTCCATTTCTGGAAAGTGCATGGTTCATGTCCTTGCATAGCTGCAGGACTGAACATATATAGTGCACTGCAGATGTCTCCTTAGAATTGGCAACCAAGTGTCAGGAGTCAAAGCCTTTATAATTATATCCTGGACAATTGAAATTTGGAGACACTATGAAAATTTTAAGAGATCTATGCAGAAGCTTGCTTTACTGAAACTTGCTTTCTTTCATCTGAATATGCTTAATGTTGATGGATTTTATGAATATGAATATGAATATGAATATGCTTAATGTTGCTTTCTTTAATTATTGGATATTTTAATTAATGTTTTCTTTTTGTAGGCCCGATACACTTGGGATCCTTCCATTCAGGTTCAGGTGGAGGATGCTTGGGAAGCTTACAATAAGAAGCTTTTCAAGGATATCCTCCACTGTGCGCGAGATGAGGCGCGGGCAAATGTAGGCGGTAATCGGGATACGCCTATGGATGCGCTGAAGGGAAATGGTCCCAACTGGATAACGAGCCACGTATGGGATCGACTATGCGACATCTGGGCGTCCGAGGAGTGGCAGTGTGCCTCCCGAACGGTGCACCAGAACCGGATGACACTAGTTGAGGGATCTGTGGCCCGACATACCGGTGGGTCCATCCCATTTACTAGTCACGAGCGTCGGATGGTAAGTACTTTAATAATAGTTTTTATTATTTATTATTGAAAAACTAATTATATTTATTTTATTGCAGGGGACGCGAGATGAACAGGGGACGCTCATTCCGGCTGATCCTTTGAGGGTCTTCGAGGAGACACATAGATATAGACATGGTCCTCGCTGGGGTGAGTTCATCAGTGAGAGGCCGGAGATGTTCCTGGAAAGTAAATATTTAATAAAGTTTATATTTTAAAAAAAATATTAGTTCAATTATGTATAATTAATTTAATTAATCAATCTTTAAAGGCCACGTATTCTGAGTTGGTGACCCAGCGGGGAGGTGATCCTGCGCAGCATCAGCTTGATGTTGACGCATGGATGCAGGTGACAGGAGTCGATCACGGCCGTGTATATGGCATTGGCACAACGGCCCACGCACGAACGTTGTTGCAGCCACATGGTGCGGGGTTGTCTGCCTTCACCTCTTCCACTGCTGGTCCATCGACTTTACATGCGGGCCAGGATCGATTTGCAGCCTTAGAGGCTTCGCACGCAGAATTACAGGCTTCTCATGCATGCCTCATCAGTGAGGTGGCCGCTATAAGGGAGTACATGGCACGTATTGCTTCTTCCATGCCTGGTGCTCCGGCCCCTGCGTCTCCCTCGTCATTCGACGCGACGCCAGCTGATGCCGTCCCGACGCAGCCCCTCTCCTCACCGCGTCCGTCGCCGCCACATGATGCGCTTCATGATTGATGTACTTCATTTTCTATTTTGATATAAACATGTTTTGATATGATATAAATATTATATTTTGATATAACTATGTATAAACATTATAATTTGATATACGTCTTGAATATTCCTTTGTTGTGGCACTATTTTGATATAATTTGATATCTTGTATATTCTCTCATTGTGGCATTGCATTTTGATTTGATGTTAAATGTAAACAAGTATTTTTTTTAAAAAAATATTATTATAAATTATTATATAAAAAAAACACACATTGGCGACGGCTCTACGATCGCTAGCCGTTGCAAAAGGTATATCGAACTAGTCGCCAAAAGCGGTCGCAGATACAAATTGCGACAGTTATGTGACGGCAAACACGGTCGCAGAACCGTCGCGTATATAATATTTGCGACGGACACCAGTGGTCGCAATACCGTCGCATGTTTATTATTTGCGATGGACATAGAAGGTCGCAAATATTACGCGACCAAATTATGCCACCGCTTTTTACCGTCGCAACTCCATCGCAAAATGTTCTCATTTGCGACTGCTGCTTTTGCCGTCGTTTTTTTTCTGCGACGATATCATTTGCTACCGCTCTCTACGACCGCATCCTGCCGTCGTAGAAGATCTTTAGCGACCGTTTTGCGACGGTAATGTCCGTCGCAGATATCTCGTTTTCTAGTAGTGACACACACAAACCGAAAGTACCAAAATGGCTTCATTTATAAATAACAATTATAAAATAATTTTTTTAAAATAGTTTGTTCCATTTTTAATATAATAATTTTTAATATAAAAAATAATTTAATATAATTATATATACATTAACTAATAAAATAATAATAGTAATAATAATATATATTTACGAATTAACAAATTAAATTAATTAATTAATATTTTTTAAGTTTGAGTAAAAAATTGAAAACAGATATTATGTTTGACAAACAAACGCAGTTTCAGTTTTCGTCCCGAAAATAATCACTGAAAACAACACATAACAAACAAGTTTTTGCTGTTTCCGTTTCGCGAAACTTGAAAACAACACATGTCAAACAAACACGTTTTCGCCAAACATCAAAATCAAAATTGAAAATCCGAAACTCGAAAACCCATTTCAGTTTTCACGAAATGAAAATTACTTCTAAATTTTCGCAAACAAACGCGCCCTTATAAATTAAAAAATATAATAAAATATATTTTAATAATTTTTATACCCTAAATAAATAATATTCACAATATATTTATCAATTAATTAATATTATTCATATATTTTTTAAATTTGAGTTAATGATATCAAATTAAATAAATTATAATAAAATAGTATAACTTGATAAACTGAAACTAAAACTATGTTTGATAAACAAACACAGTTTCAATTTTCGTCCCAAAAATTGTCAACGAAATCAACACAAAACAAACAAGTTTTCGTTGGTTTCATTTCGCGAAACATGAAATTTGGACATGTCAAACAAACATGTTTTCGCCAAACAAAAAAATCGAAACCAAAATTTCGAAATTTGAAAATCCATTTCGGTTTTCACGAAACGAAAAGTCAAAAAATATTTTCGCAAACAAACGCGCCCTTAAAGAGTCTCTAAAGATACTAACTTGTTTTTGTTTAATTTTGTAGCCTAACCATATAGTATTTATGGTATGATGGGCTGATATCTTTACAGGTCAAAAATTTATTGAACATTTTTTACTTTGACGCATTAACTGATGATGATTCAATTGATGCATATGCATCTATTTTATTGAGAAAAGCAAGCCAGTCTGCCCAAAACTATATGTATATGGGAACAATATTCGAGGTAAATTAACTACATTGTAATACAAAAAATATTTTTAAATTGCAAGTTTTTTAAATTGTTTTTAAAAACACTATCGAACGATGGGAAAATCTGTGTTAATGCAAATAAGGAAGTCGTCCCTTGTTGCAATGGAGATCAAATATATTTTTGTTCCTATTTCTAGTAGTAGGATGAGACATACCAACCCTAAAATGACACGGGTGGACATTGGCATTTGATGGTGATTGACATTAAGCAAAAAACATTTTTCCATTACAATTCATTTCCTACCTATGTAAACTACAAGAAAGACTTTGAGGAGGCTGTAAGTGTTTGAAATTTAATTTATTGATATTGAGCTTTAATAATGTTGATGAGTAAATTTATGACTTTTCATACGGTGTTTGCTAATGGAGACGATGGAACCCGAGGATTTGAATATGATCAGCCCAGGGTTAAACTTCAAGAGCCTCAATTGGAGTCGAGTTATGGTAAATTATCCTGAACATGGTCCTTCTGTAGATTGCGGAATATTCTTAATGAAATACATGAAATACCTACTGAAAGATAGACAAATGAACTGGTCCCAAGCAGGCATGAAAAAGTTTAGAATAGATATTGGACATTGCTTCATGGATGACATTTATTCTCTTGTTAAATAATGAATGAAGTTGTGGTAACTAATGTTTTGTGGTTAAACTAATGTTATGGTAATATACTAACTAATTTTGATGTATTATATTGAGGTATTATTTGGTGGTAATTAATATACTGAGTTATGGTTCACATCATTGGGGTTCATCAAAAATCTCTAAACAACTAGAGACTTTCACGAAAATTGAAAAAAAAAACATTAAATCATGAAATTTAACATTGAATGGCATTACTCAAAAATTTAAGTATCCACTTGACCGAAAAAAAATATTTTATTTCAACCAAAATAGCGGGTTATTCAAAAGTCTCTAATCGGTTAGAGACTTTCACGGTTCTAATTAAAAATAAATAAATCATATCGTGCTATATATTATTCCAATTCAAAACTTCATGTTTTTGGACATGAATTAACATCATCTGGAATCTATTTAATTGAAAAAAAATATTTTATTTCAACAAAAATAGCGGGTTATACAAAAGTCTTTAATCGATTAGAGACTTTCGCAGTTTTTGAAGAAAAAAAATCATATGGTGTTATATATTATTCCAATTCAAAACTTAATATTTTTGGACATGAATTAATATCATATGAGATCTACTTGACCGAAAAAAATATTTTATTCCAACAAAAATAGAGGGTTATACGAAAGTCTCTAACCAGTTAAAGACTTTTGCAGTTCTTGAAGAAAAAAATTCATATGGTGCTATGTATTATTCCAACTAAAAACTTAATATTTTTGGACATGAATTAACATCATCTGAGATCTATTTGACGCAAAAAAATATTTTATTTCAACCAAAATAGCGGGTTATACGAAAGTCTCTAACCGGTTAGAGACTTTGGTATAACCCCTTTTTTTGGATGAAAGCCTCTAACCAATTGATGCTGCTATCAAAGACTTTGTTCAAACAGTTCTCTATAAAATATACAAAAAATAGTTTTTTTTGCAAAATATACCAAATGTTATCAAACTATTTGTTATGGTCAAACTGTCATATCAAGAAGTAGGGAGGGGCTTTACTTGATCGTTTGTTATGACCAAACTGTTTGCATATACCACACTTTTTTGGCACTTTACCATTATGACAAGATTCTCTTCGATTCTTCCTCTTCTGACCTGCTTGTGCCACGGCTTGTGGTGATTTTACCAAAGGATCAAAGGATTCTCGACGCCAATATTGCTTGCTTCTTGTAGGAAAAATTTTGTTTTCATATATTTTTTTGTACGTTTCAATGGTAAAGTAATGCTCACAAAAAGGATATTTGAAACTTATTGCAAGAACACGATCGGCGAGGTAAATCAACAATGACAATTTAATGTGATGTGTGTACTTGGTAGCAATGGTCCGTATGAGGATGGACTGAATACCAACGACATTTCAACAAGGATATCTTCGGCTCTTTTTGTTAGAATTCTAGTCAATTTGAGTGACACTTTACGGTGCTTATAGAACCATTCAACAGCTTTGCATCTCGTCATCTCAATTAATGTTGTAATAGGAATTAGTAGTAATGATATCGTACCTACGACTAGGAAAAAATAACGTTGCCCATCTCTCCTTTTCCAACCGGGTTACCCATTGGTAACTAGACTCATAAATATCCAACAACTTTTGCATACATTCATTGAAGGTATGTTCCGTAGTGTCTCTTGCAGCGGACCAAAATAAAGGACAACCGACATTTATTTTCACATCGTGTATTAGGTTTTTGGCTAAGTGCACCATACAATATCCATGCGTTGTTTCTGGGAATACCTTTCTCACAGCTACTAAAATATTATGATTTCTATCACTCATAATGCTCAAACCGCGGAAGCTAGGTCACAATGTGAAAATTCATCCAAAAACCATTCCCATGTGTCTCTTTTTTCAATCTCACAAACTCCAAATGCCACCGGAAAAAGTCTACTCTCAGCATCAACAGCAGTCGCTATCATTAGAGTTCCAGAATATTTTCCCCTCAAGTGTGTGGCATCAATACATATAATGGGCCTTAAATATTCTCTAAACACACGCAAGAATGCGCCAAATGCCCAAAATACTCAGAGAGAATGAGAAGATACGAAACATCTCAACAATTTAACTGTTGTTTCATTATCATACATCTTCAATTCTCTAAGGTAAGCAGGTAGATCTTTGTAGCACTCATCAAAGTCCCCACGAACTAATATAAGAGCTAATTGAAGTGTATTGTACGCTTTCTTATATGAAATACGAACCCAAAAGATTTTTGAATTTTGATCACAATCATAGTGGATGTGTACTTTTGATTCCTTACTAGATGATCCTTGATATGATTTGCAATAAACTTTGTGTTGCGGTCTTTGTGATCTAAATTAAGTCTTGACATTGTGCATGTATGCTTGTCCAGAAAGTTGACAATAGTAAATCTTCCTCTGCCACTTGCAGACAACATCCATGGACGATTACCATGTTTGTATCCAACTTTGATATATATAACGTAGTCTACTTTCGATATGTCTCAGCTCAAAGTTACACTTGATGCAATATGTTCTTAAAGCTCTCATAAATTCCTCCGTATCAACAAATACTTGGATTACATAGTCATAAGAAAAATAAATTAGTATCAATACATTTGATCATAAATAAGTGATTCATATCTTATGTTATACCTGATTAAGATACAATTCGCTTGTCACGCCCCAACTCAGGATCACATAACCGGCCAGAGTATACGTGCCTATATCCCGCAGCCTAAACCATGCACATGCCGACTCAATAAATAAGATAGCGAAAAGAAATAACAAGTTTTATTTTAATGAAAAGCAAACCAAAATAAAGTTTAATCAAGTAGCTCAAATGAAACAAAAAGTGCGGAATAACATTTTAAGTTCAGTAGTTCAAAAGTTTAGATACAATAAAACCTGAAATAAATGACATAAATGCCCTCAGGGCTACAACTCCAAATCAAACTAATACAAGTGCATGGCTACCACCAAAGAACTAGACTATGACCCTAACTAGGACTGCGATGAGATCATGCGACTCCATTGCCCTCCAGCTGCGCCAAGTGCTCCGGCCCACCTAATCGATCAGGCTCTACAAAACAGAAATCAAACGACAACGGGCGAGTTCAAAGAACTCAGCGAGCGGTTTTACCAACCTTCATAAATAAAAATCACAAAGATACCAAGAATGAAATCTATCTCTACAGAAGGCAAGGCCACAAATGTGTGACTAGCTAATAGGCCACACATGCCCCAAGGCATCTAACCCTCCAAAGAAGTGCATCAGGCCAAAGCCCACCAAGCCCGAAGGTAACATCACATACTAAAGAAGTGCATCGGGCCGAAGTTCACAATACCCAAAGACAACAACACATATTGGGGAAGTGCATCGGGCCGAAGCCCACCATGCCTAAAGGCTAACACATACTAGGATAATCGGGAAAGACCCTCCGAGCTTATCCTAGTATAAGGAATCTCGGGAGCAATCGGGAAAGACCATTCGAACTTGCTCCATGAGACATGATATCACAAGAGTAATCGAAAAGGCTCTCCGAACTTGTTCTGCGGGTTGAGAATTTGACGTCCAACCACCCGGGCGTAGCCCAAAATCCGGCTCCTAATTGAATCGCTTCGCCATTCTCAAGGATATGACGCATCAAGACCTAAATCAAGATTCTCCTACGGTGTCCTAGGGGTGTCCTCATTATGAAGCGTCTCAACACTCCAAACCCGATCTCTATCCCTTAGACCCGTAATGTCATGAACCCGTGTGGTTTTATTTCATGCATACTTTATAAGTTGGTTCATAACAGATTATGCTCATCCCTAATCCAATTTTAATTAAATAATTAAAATTTAGATCATCTCCATTAGGGTTTTGTTTTAGGTTATTATTTTGCCTAGAACTGCTGTGTCTAACCCGAATCTAGTCTCCAAAGTGTGTCCTATATTTCCAAACTATATTTTATGGTCGAAACGATAGGTTACACGATTCACCATAGAAAATTTTACACATAGGTTAAACGATAGGTTTTGTTTTAGGTTACTATTTTACACATATACACACATCATAGAAAATAAATTAAAATCAACACTGATTCACCATCTTAGCATTCAATTCCAGCAACCTACAATTTCAGCATACTTATAGAATTAAATCCAAAAATTAATAGAAATTAACCCCTAAATTACCATTAGGACAGATACTAATCTCATGAATTAATTCACAGAAATCATGCTTTTCATCAAAATTTACAAGAACCCACACACTTAAACCAAGAATCAAGCATTAAGATCAAGAACTCCCTTCTCAAGAACCCCTAATTAGTCATTATCAAGATCTTAATCCTACCACATGATTTCTACCCAAAAATCATAGATTTAATTCTAAACAAGAAACTCATAATCAAGAATCTCGCACTAGGAGAATAGATCAAGATTTCATATCAAAGGAAACATGGCAAGAACGCGAAAAATAATCAAGAAACGAAACACAAATACCAAGCCATCAAGAACGGCTTCAAGAATCTGATTGAAATCCCGAAGAGAGAGGGTAAACCACTCACCTTAATTGGAAGAAGAACTAAGGAAGAAATTCCGGATGACGGCCCTCAAATCCAGCTTCAAAAGGACGGCGGCTCATTCCAAGAAAAGGCTCCAGGGGGAGGTGCCTCACTCCAAGCCGCCGGTTTGGAGAGAGGGAGAGAGAGGAGAAGGAGAGGGGTTGGCTCGGCTCCAAAGGAAATTAAGGAAGAGAGAGAGGGGAGGAAGGGAAAGCAGGCGGCTCGGCTCGGCTCCTCTCGGATCGGCTCCAAAGGAAAGGAAGGAGAAAAGGAAGAGGAAGAGAAAGCAGGCTGCTCGGCTCGGCTCTCGGTGGCGGTGACTCCAAGGAGAAAAGGGAAAGGGGGTTGGCAGCTTGGCTTGGCTTGGCGGCTGGCTCTCTTTCTCAATTCTTTGGGTGGCTCCAAAATAGGAGCCACAAGCCATGAGGAGGGGGTTTTATACTCCCTCCTCAGCCCTAGCCCCTTAAACACCTTAATCCAAAACCCGCATCCACCTTAAGCCAAAACCAAACCCGCTAACCCAATAGACTTAATTAATTTAATTAAACTTATTCTAATAAATCACGAGCAATTAATTAAATACACCCACATGAACATAATTAACAATTATGCACACACAACATCAAATTAAATAATTTCAACTACCCAAGCCTAAAATTCATAAATTCATAAATTCATATCCTACTTAGCCGAGCTCGCAAGCTCGCTACGGACCATGAGTCGACTTGGCTCGACCACAAACTAGTCCGTCAGGCTGGAAAACACACATAAGAGGGAAAATAATAAATTTAAATATTTAGGATATTACATCGCTATTTTGTGTTTGATTACAATGAAATATATTCGGGGTAGTAATGATAGTATCATCTTCTTCATCCCCTGATGCTTCCTCTGCTCTGTTGTCATACATACATTTATTTAAATCATTGTTTATGTCTCTTTGATCTTCTGGAATGAAATCAAGCAGGCTTTTAAGGTCATCATCGTTGACAATAGTTTCATTCTCTTCATCACTGCAATAACTACCCTCTGTATGATGAGCTTCATACATAGATTGATTTAATGTAATTGTACTTCCAACTACATCATGTAAAGTGAACACATCAAATGACAAATTCTCAGCTTGCTCCACTTCTTCCCTAATCCTCTCATTAGCCAATTCCTCCTCCACTATATCATATGTATCATCTGTAAATATAAGTGACATATTAAGGTCAATCAAAAAATGAATTCTATCTCCATTGTCAACTAGATTAGAACCATATTGTGTTGATATAGGTGAAACATTATTCTGGCTCTCAATACCATCAATATACGTAAGGACTTCTTCATGAATAGGCTATACATAATGTTTTCATCAACATTATCAGCAGTCGTCTCCTTCATTTTGTCAACCATCATAACTTTCAAATCTTAAACCTAAATAAAATATATAAAAGAGATAAATAGTTAGAATTATTAGAGACTTTCATATTGGCTGTAACTAAAGTAGCTCTTTAAAATATTTGGGCAGAGTATCTAACTGATTAGAGACTTTCACAAAGGCTGTAACATTTTACCAAAAATTATTTTAGGCGACTTTAGGACCTCTATTTTATCGTATAAAATGGATATCATGGATCATCTTTGCACTAAAGTACCTCTTACAAACATATAGGCAACGTCTCTAACTGGTTAGAGACTTTCACGTAAGGTGATTATTTTTACCAACAATTATTGTTTAGGGACCATACGACCTCTATTTAATTGTATAATATACATATCATGCCTCTATTACAATTTTTTCACACTAAAGTACATATTCAGTGCTTTCGGTCAAAAGTCTATGACAATTTAGAGACTTTTATCAAAACTCAAGAAATCTAGGATTTGTTTACCTACGTGTATGTAAGTAAATTTTTTGTGACGTAGTAATTACATTTCCTCCATCAGGTAATGCAATTATAGATTTTGTACAAACTCTATAATGGATTTGAGACTTTTGCAAAATCTATCATGCTGCTTATTATAGTCTCTAATAGTTCCTTTCTCAACCATACCACATGTTTTACAACATCAAAAAAAGAAAAAAAATGAGATTTCAAGAAAAAAATCAAACATTATTACCTACTATGTAAATGACTTACGCTGTAGGATGAGGAGTGAGATAGGGTTGTATAGGCTTCTGTAATCTCAGCAGAACCACGGAAAGTCGATCACCAAGAACCTTCACCATCGAACACCAACAACTTGGGGTGATGATCAACAAAGTCGTCAAAGATGGGAAGAGTGCGCGCAGATGATGGAGAGAGTGCAAATGACGGAGGGCTTCTACAATTTCACCAGAAGCACAAGAAGTCCATCACCAAGAATCTTCACCGTCGACCAGATGACGGAGTGCAGATGACAGGGCGGTAATCGGCATGCTTCCGTGACGGAGATCGAACAAGGGAAGTCGAACAGTGCAACGATGAGAGAGAAGATGGAAATATTACATGCTTATGTGCCCGGGTAACCGGGTTGCCCAGCTTCATTTTTTTTAATACATGCTGCTTACCAATTTAGTTGAGGGTATTTTGGGATTTTGAAAATGTCTATTTCGATTTTGGGAATTTAGCATTCCTTTATCCGAAACCGGGATTTTCCATTGAGGAAAATCTGATTCCAGGAAATCTATTTTTTTTATTTTGCTTCTTTTCTCTATGCTAAAGTTATTCTAATTCTAAAAGAACTTTGAATTCTTTCTTGAGTAAACAAATTATTTTTAAGTTTGAGACAATGTTCCTATTGAATATGGTTCCATTTCTTCAATATGTATTTTGTATTTTTTTTGAAAAAAATATCTCTTCTCTCGTTTCATTTTTTCTTTTATGAATTATATGTTATTGTATTCTAATATTTATTTTTATACGGTTTTTAATTTGTTTTGTCTTTTTTTTTATGTACTTTATAAAATCTTCTAATTTGAATTTAACAATAATTTGTAAATTTTGTTATTATTTAGTGTGTTGGAATTATTTTATAGTGTGTTTTGTATATTATTTTTCTTATATTTTCACATGAATTTATCTCTTTTGTTCTTAGATATTTCTTTAGTTGTTTTATGTGTGCAAGAATTTGAATGATTCTTTTTTGTGCATTTCAATTTGCTTTTTTTCTCATATTTATGTTTAGGGTTTGTTTGCTATTTTTCCTTTTCTTAAGATGTCAAGTAGATATTGTTGGGTGAAATGGCACACTAGAGAGGGGGTGAATAGTGTCTTAACTAATTTATTAGCCTAAATTCTATTTTAATCATTTCTTGATTAGTTAGGCTAAGCATGATATTTATAGCAAGTGAAAGCAATAAGCACAAATAACTGACAATGCTAACACACGTATTTATAGTGGTTCGGCCAACCGCCTACTCCACTACCTTGGCTCCACACTAAGGATTTCTAACCAACTACTTTATAGAACTTGTGCTTCCCTTTGAATACAATTGAGGACACAATTCACATCTCTTTGAGAACTCCTCAAACCTATTCAGCTAGGCAAAAGACAATTCTACAAAGTCTAACCCTAAGTGTTTCTCTAGCACACCTAGCAAGTTATTACAGGTGAAAACAAGTTTTTAAAATAACTTCAAATACACTGAAAAAGAGCTAGGAATTTGAGAGAGGAACCAATGCTCTTTTTCCAAGTCTTCAAGCCTTCAACTTGCCAGTAAATGAGCTTGAGTCGTAGCAAAGTTGAGTCTTCAAGCCTTCAACTCGACTGAATGGGCTGTTCAACGAGAAAAAAATTAGCTGTTACAGTCGTTCGGATGCTTGTCGATCGATCGACCGATCGACCGCTACCCTTTTTGTGCTTTACTTGTGTTGTTCAGTCGATTGACGGGTCGACCGAATGAGTCAGAGCTTCATCAATCCCAGATTCGATCGACCGATGCAGTGAAGCCAAAAGCGCGATCTGCAATCTTCAATCCGATCGACCTATCGATCGATTGATGCGCCTTCTGTCTCATTTTGGCTTCGGTCGGTCGACCGACGTAGCCTACTGCCAAATTTTCACCAACTTTGGTCGACCGAATAGGTTACTGCCTGTATTCTGCCTTGTTCGATCGATCAAAATCAGGCTGAGGCTGATTTTTACTTTGAATTTGTTACATGTTTTTTCATGGGTTTAGTTACCAAGTTTCAACTTGGATAACTTTACAATTTTGGCTTGGGATAGAATCATCCTAGGGGTATATTACATGATTTCTACTTGATCTATACCTGAGCCTTTCTTTGACGTTTTCTTCTTCCGTTTCTTTGACGGTCTTTTCTTTCGTTTCGTTTGAACGAACTTCGCATACTTATCGCAACCTCAACCTAAACTCCAAACATCACACATAGATTAAATACATGTTTGTTATCATCAAAATGAAGATCGAAACTTCAGAGAAACTCTTAAGCCAACATATATTAAGTTGACTAATTGTTTTGACATATTTGTGTTATATATTTTTTTGGATTATTTGTTTGTTGTTCTATATCTGATTTCTTTGAATATAAAAAATATTTTATTTTTTTCTAATGTTGATGCTATGGCTACATCCAATCTGCAGCATTATGGTCATTCTTTCGTATGACAATTTGCGAATTGGGTGTGAGAAGTACAGAGACTATTTTTTTAGAGCCATTTTGTTGAAAATTATTGTGTTGTGGTTTGGATGACAAGTTTGCTAACTTTGTTAGCTTATTACCAAGTGCATTTGAATTTGATGTGCATTCCGAGTATGCTAATTGGTCATCGTTCCCATGGATTGATGATACTGTGCATTTATTTTCGCTTTGTTTGTTGATTCATTTCATTTGTGCGTTGTGCATTTTTTACGCAAATTTATTTTAAAGTTTTATAATGTGTTGATAATATATTTCTATGCCAAACTATTATTGGTGTCGATTTTTTAGCGTATTTTTTCATATAGTTGTTCCCCAAATGACGACAATGTCGGAAGTTAAACACATTGTTCAGTATTGCTCAAATTGAATTTTATTGCATGAAATATGACAAATTTTTATGTGCCTTGGTTGAGATGATGGTTAATGATTGATATTATCATGTTCTTACTATTTATTTCACATTTAGGCTAAATGTGTGAATGAGGACGATATGTTATTGAATGTAGTCTTTTGAGAAATGCACTTTTTTCATTTTGATGAAATGTGTTTTCGTTGCAAAATGAAAACGAACAAGAAATTGAGGAATGAAAAAAGAAAAAAAGCAAATAAATGCATAAGCATAAAAAAGAAGAAAAAGCATAAAAAGTAACAAAGATAACGCAATGGAAACAACATGATTTTTATAATGCATTTTAAAATTACTGTATTTATTTATAATATTTTCACTTTTTTCGTTATTGCATAGAGAAAATGTTGTATTTATATGTTTGCTATTCTTTTCTATTCTTTGATCTAATTTTGTTGTTATAGAATATCATTATTCGTGAAGTATTTTCTTTCATGTTAATTTTTGTTGTCAACATTAATTATATTTGAATATTGTTTATTATTGTTATTTCTTTGTAGTTAGCTTTTATTATTATTTGCTATTTATTAGTTTAAATATTCTTTATTATTTTATTGTTCCAAATATGCTACTACTATTGGTCGCATAAGGATTTCCTTTTGATGTTTCTATCTTTATTCTTTTCATCATTGCAGTGCTTCATCTACGCATATTGTTAGGTGGGGTTTTCTAAAGTGTACAAGGTTTGGATTTATATTAATGCAATGTCTGACACAAGGCCCGACAAACTACCACAAAAAATTATGCTTCTCATTGGAACAACACTTAGGCAAATTGTAATTTATCGACTAAATGCGGAAGCGAGTTATCACGCCCCGACTGAGGGTAGTGTGATCGGTCAGGGCCCACATCCTGCCCTATAGCCTATTGTCTACACTGACATCAAGAAACCAAAACATATCGACTGAAAGAAACTTAACATACTTCATAAAAAGTTTGCAAGTCACAATATATAAGTTTTTCAAAATAAGAAGAAACATCAACATCAAATCCAAATGGTCAAATATGAAATTTTACAATTTTTTTCAATTACAACCGTCAGTGCAGAAATAAAACCAACATAACTAGGACTAGTCTAAGACTCATGGATGCCGCTACGAGATATGGCACCGCCTCCGCCCTCCAGCTGCACCATGTCGACACCAAGCTACTGCTCATGCTCTGCAAAAATAAAACTAAACTGTGAGTCCACTTAAGACTCAGTGAGTGGCTCAAATGAACCTCCGCATAAGCCTCAAACATGCATATATATCATACAAGGCAATACAGGAATGTACAAGGAGGTAAAGTATGTTTCTAATGCAACTACAGACCCTCAACGGACCCATCAATACCAACTGTACATGATTACCTGCCACCTTGGCTTATCAAGCCTCTGGCATTCGGCCCTTGGGCCTACTCATAGCAATATATCCCGGCTACAGTCGTCCCTACCATACCAGGTAGCATCATCCTGGCCATCGGCCACATCATCTCAAGATGCAAGCAAACAATCCCGGGCCGTCGACTAGGATGGTCCACTAGTCTTCGGACACCGTCTGGGGTAAGAATAGCTAGTCCCACCCAACTGGGGTCTGGCACCTAGCGGGCCCGCTGGCGCACCTCTAGACCCAAACTGGTCGAGCTGAGCATTGGTCATTTTCGATCTCCTCGCTACTCGGCGGACCATCTCAAGCACATTACACAATCAATAGCCTAGGGTTTCCATATATATATATACACTTCGGGCCTTTACCCGTATCTAGCCTATGTCCGGCTACCGGTTCAATAGTTCATGCCGCCCCTTTTAGTATATATGCACCTACGAGTTCTAAGTTTCCAAAAGTATACAAGCAGTCATAGAAGTGTTATCGTCTCATATCTAAGTTTCCATAAATGTGCTATGAACATCTAGTGACACCTTACATGTTACCTAGCCTTCTACACTGTCTTAGGTGAGAATTCCCATGAATCAACCTTGGAATATCATCCAAGAATATTTCGGGCAGCATGCATAATCCAAATAATGCTCATATATTACAACATTCATCATATATAATCATAATGCACTTGCATAACAATTCTTATACTACCTTAGGAATATTAGCACAATAAGGGCAATTATGTAGCATGGCAAGGTAGTAATGAATTTAAATAACATGTATGAATTATAAAATATGGTAACATTGTCAACTTTCAAAGTTTAAGAATCAAATCCTAAGTATGGTTACAAACTAGCATTACTACAATTCAAATCAATTAAGCTACATGCTAAACTTGGTGTTCTTTCTAAGTATTGTCATATCCCTATGTGTGATCCCTAAGATCATGAAATTTCCATCTAAAGAAAGTCTCTCCTCCTCTCCCTAACCTTGGCCGAACCCTGAGCAAGGGAAACCTTGCTCGGCCAAGGTCCTTGGGATAGGGAAAGATGGAGGAGATTTTAACTATACCTTGTCTCTTCAATTTCGCGCGCATACAACTTAAATACTAATGAATAACTTAACCTCCCCCTCACCCTTGGCCGAACCCTCTTCATGAATTTTAGGGTTCATTCGGCCACTTCAAGGGGCTTTAGAGAGGACATACTTCATCATACGCGAGGTGTTCAAAAGAACTAGATCAAAACAGTGATATAAGGACATCTAAGGGCTTTCTTGCCGTCAAGGGAATCGGGGAAAATTTCGGCATGACCTTTCCCCTTTTCCCATGATTTGGCAGCTCCAAAAATACATAAATCGACGATTAAAACAGCGAGATCCGATAAGAAGCTTCAGAAAATAGTGAATACGTGACATTGAAATCATGGATCGTCGAAAAAAATCGCGAGAACTCAACATTTCAACTAGGGTTCGGCCACCCGCCTCCCCCAAACCTTTAAAACAATAACCACTCACCTAGATCGCCAAGAAATAAGGATCGGGTGATGACAACTTGAGATTTTCCGACGACGACGCGAATTCCATATCGATCCAAGCCCCAAACCCCCTCCTTGCTCCTTCTCCTCTTCTCCCTTGCAGCCTTCTGCGACTCAATGGGTGAGTCGCACGGCTACCATAAGGGGGATTTATTCCCTCAACCATCTTTCCAAAGATGGTCTCAATGCTCACCTAAGTCATACCCGGAACTCGACTAGACCTGAACTCGACTCGGGTTCCGACCCAACCCATAACATGACTCGAATTAACTTAATTTAAGATATGATTTTATAAAAGGAAAGTTAGTTATCCAAATAAACTTCATGATTCATTAGTCGAGTCATACCTTTTCACTCGAGGCGATCCTGAGGCTCGACTCGACTACCCCCGGGTCTGACGCGCTGCACCAAAATAGATTTTTATATTAGGAAACTTTTTTCGGATCTTACACGAGTAATAAAGCAATTAACACAAGTAAGATGAGCAATGCTAACATAATTATTTATAATGGTTCGGCCTCAATGCCTACTCGATTACCTAAGCACCCTACTTGGGATTTCCAAACTAGCTTTACTAGATTATATCATTTTCCTTACAAAGAGGACTTTTACCTGAAGAATCTCCGTTCTCAACCTAAGGCACTTCCACACCCGGAAGTTTTTATCTTCTTACCGAGAGCTCTCTTCCACCTCAACCCTAAGGGACAACAACCATTAATCCTAATAAACTAGGTTTACACTGGTGGATTTAAACATCAAACACCAAGGCTATCACCCAACTTCAAGACCTACACTCTAGGTCTTACACAAACTCAAATACAATGAAATAAAGCACAAAAATACACAAATAATGGAGCAAATAAATAATACAATAAATACTTAGCTCCAAACACGAATCCTAGTTCATCTTAATGCTTCAATGATGAATCGATCAAAGCTTGAAGACAAGATCAAGGAGTTTATCATGGAAACTAGGGTTTGCAAAGAGATGACTCAAGAAAGGCTTTAAGAATGATCAAAAATGGCTCAATGAAGGTGAAGATCAAGGAGTAAGGCTCTCATGGCTTCCTATTTATAAGCCATGAAGAGAAGAGGCAACACACATCTTCTCAACTGGCAAAAATTTGCCCGTTACCGATCATCGGTCGCTGGTCCGATCGAACGTGCATTCTGGGCTCGGTTCGGTGCATTCTGTGCATTCCGAGCGACCACAGCACTCTGTGCATTCCGGGCTCGGTTCGGTCGATCGCCCCTGCGACCAAACTTGAGAAATCAACTTGTTTTACTGATTTGTTGTTGCGCTCTTCGTTTTTGGATTTCGAGTTTGGTTTTTGCATTCTTTGCATCATAAAAGATGATTACATATACATTCTAGACACTCTAAAACCTAAACTCTAACAACCTGACGAATCCGAGCGTGTCGACCAACGTTCTTTCGATTTTCCGATTTCTCTGATATTTTCAATCGCGGACGTAGAGCGCTAACCGACTTGGAACCTAAAAGTATTTCTCAATGAAAAATTAGTTTCATGTTTGTTATCATCAAAACTGATATTAAGACCAAGGTAGAAAATCTTGGGCCAACACACATCTATTTCATATAATTCTGTATGCTCAAAATATACGAACATGCACTCCAAAGTTCAGAGTTAGTACGATAATTCTCAAGCATGGTAGATGCTAACCTACTCTTGCATTGCCTGCATCATCAACCACTCAATCTGAAACTCCACCAATTGTATCAAAGAGTACACCATTGACACATCATGACCTGCTTCTAACATCTCCAGATGAACTCAGGCAACTACATCATGTGCAAAAGGAGTTATTTGCTAAAGAAAGCCCAAACAAAAAATTAAAGATCACGTTAATGTTCTTCATTTCAATTATTTTCAAGACATTTACTTATTGCATTTCATTCATTTACCAATTATAAAATTTGAACTATAATCATCTAGTTCAGATCAGATGAATTAGAAAAAGATTTGTTGCATGTTAAACAAGAACATACGACCAAAAAATGATTTGTAGAAGCTCTCAGGTAAAACTAAAACTACAAGTTGCCGAGTAGATTATTTGCAAACACAAGAATAATATTTTCCTTATCAAAGTTTCCATCGTTGTTTAAAAATTGAAACCAAGTATATTGTTTGTCTCTGATTCAACCAATGCACCTACTTCCACTCTTTAAAAGCAGCAAACATATCGTATACATTATATATGAAGATCGTCTAATTGCATCTTTTATCCATTTTGAGCCAATATAAATGTTTTAATGCAGTTTGCAAGTCTTGCATATTTTAAATTAGCATCTTCAACAACTTTTTTTGTTAGTTTGCTGACTTTGTCATCCAATCATGTCTATACTTCAGGATTCTACTTTAATACAAATGTATATATCTATTTGACTCACATCAACTTGTTTCGACATGCATAATCTATTATCTATTTGAAAATTATTTTTTTGATTCTCATGCACACCAATTTAAATTGATTGATAGGTGTTATCGCAGATAATACAAGATCAAATGAATGTAATGTCTATGCATCTTACACTCTTTTATTTATCCACATATTTAAGCTCTTGCTTGTTGCTAAGACATAAATATAGTTTATATTATTTTTTTTTGCTAAACTTAAATTTTCAGTTAATTTCAATTACTACAAATTACAACCATTTGCTTCGCAAACTTCGTTTATCTAAAACTCAATTAATAGATCACACACGCATACTTTCTTCAAAGAATATCGAGCGCAGAACTAATTTGATTGCATCCCAATTTTCTTCAAGGACTCCATTATGAAGTCATTTTTTTTCAATTAAAAAATTGCCTAAAATTATTTGTAAGCCCATCCCAATGCACGGGCACTTTGCTAGTGTACATTTGAAATTGGTGGCATGCGACGGTTGAATGCACTCTTGCACACCATCGACGCCGATAGTCTCCACAGGGAGAGCTCTTCTATTTATTTATTTTAAGTTTTTAGATTTTTTTAGAGCTCTTTTTAAATTTATTTTAATTTATTTCTTATTTCTCACTTTATTTTTTATTTTTATTTCCTTATGTATATTTTTTTTTAGATTTGTTTTCATTGAGCTTCTTTTTTAATTTTTCCATATTTTATATTTTTGTTTTATATTATTTTTGTTTTTTACTTCCTACGTTTTGATTCTTCTTTTTTCATTTCCTTATGTATCAAATTTTTTTTTTTTCTAGATGTATTTTTGTTGAGATATTTTTATTTTTATAATTTTACCAAAATTTTTAATAAAATATACAGTTGTCAATTGTCATCCTCAACTACTCCCTCGTCAAGTCATCAACTAGGTTGTCATATTTGAACATAACTCTAATTGGGCCTAACATATTTGGATTTCAATAACATTATCTGGGCTTCAAAAAATCTCGGTTCCGGAATGTTCCAGAGTCCGCTCCATTCTCCCCCAATTAGAAACCCCTTCATAAATCTGCTCTCTAAAACCCGCATTCGGTCTTCCAACGAGCCTTACCTTATCCTTTGCCGTCTCCTCTCTCTCTCTCTCTCTCTCTCTGCACACCTTCCTGCTTCCTCCAAGGAGTCTCTCTTCATTCCCTCCTCGGAATGGCCTCCGCCAACGCCGTCTCCACCGCCTCCATGCTCTGCTCCTCCCCTCGCCAGGTCTCTCCTTCGAAGGACGCATCGAACCCTTTTCCTTTCTCATTCCTCTGGATTTTACGACGGTTTTACTTTTCCGCTTATGTTTTGGTTGTTTCCTTGGTGCTACAGGAGAGCCTGAGAAGGAGGGTGAGCCAGAGGCAGGGGTACGATGGCCGCCGGAAGCTCGTCGTGCGGGCCATGTCGAAAGACATCGCCTTTGATCAGAGCTCGAGGTCGGCCCTCCAGGCCGGCGTTGAGAAGCTTGCTAATGCCGTCGGTGTTACTCTTGGCCCCCGTGGTATGTGTAATTCGTTTCTCCGATTTGGCTTTGTAGTTGTCGTCCATTGTGGATTTTGTTTCTGATGCCCTGAGTTCTATGAAGCTCTTTACTTTCGCAAGGTGTTAATCCTTTCATAGTAGTAAATATTCTGTCTTGAACTTTTCCATCTGTTTCTCATTGTTCAAAACTTATGAAGCTTGCAGTCCACTAGTTTTGCATTTGGTAGAGGTCATTGCCAATTTGCCCTCTTCCGGAGTATCTTATAGGAAATATCTCTAAAAATTTTAGATTTTGTCCGTTGACTACATAATTTTGAGCTTCCCAGAAATTGCTAGTTTAATTTATTGAAGTCCTATTAACCCACAGGAAGAAATGTTGTGTTGGATGAGTATGGGGCTCCGAAGGTGGTCAATGACGGGGTGACCATTGCTCGTGCCATTGAGCTTGCACATCCGATGGAGAATGCTGGTGCAGCTTTGATTCGCGAGGTATACAAATTGTTTTATAAGGGCACCTGAGAAACCTCTTTATGTATTGGAGTTGTAAAATGATTTATTAACTCTGTTTTCTTGAGTGAGAAGGTTGCTAGTAAGACAAATGACTCTGCTGGGGATGGCACCACAACTGCATCAGTTCTTGCACGTGAAATTATCAAGTTAGGCTTGTTGAGTGTTACTTCTGGTGCAAATCCAGTGTCCATCAAGAAGGGAATTGATAAGACTGTTGCTGGTTTGGTTGAAGAGCTTGAGACTAAAGCGCGGCCTGTCAAGGGACGTGCTGATATCAAAGGTAGTATATGGTCATCTGCATTAATGTTGTCGCTTTTAATGTTCCCAGTTTGTTCTATCAATCCTTTGCTCTTTATAGGATTAAGCTGTGTAACACAGGTCTTGACATTTATACTAGTATGACTAGGAAGGAAATGCAATCTTAAATTTTATATTTTACTATTTTTATATTTGTTTAATGTTTTGAGATTTTTAATTCTTTGTGCTGCAGCCGTTGCAACTATCTCAGCTGGTAACGATGAGGTCATAGGAAGCATGATTGCTGATGCTATTGATAAAGTTGGCCCTGATGGTGTTCTTTCTATTGAGTCTTCATCATCATTTGAGACTACTGTTGATGTGGAGGAAGGAATGGAGGTTAGACTGGAATATGCAATTATTGTGTTCTTTCGACAAATTGAAACATTTATTTTTACAAATTTTTTTGAAGACTCTAAACCCTGTATTGATGTGGGCAGATTGATCGAGGTTACATCTCTCCACAATTTGTCAACAATCCAGAGAAGTTACTTGTTGAATTTGAGAATGCAAAAGTTTTAGTGACTGATCAGAAGATTTCAACAATCAAGGAAATTATACCTTTGTTGGAGAAAACTACCCAACTGAGAGCTCCTCTTCTCATTATTGCTGAGGATGTTATTGGTGAGGCTTTGGCTACTCTAGTTGTGAATAAACTTCGGGGTATTTTGAATGTCGCTGCAATTAAAGCCCCTGGTTTTGGTGAAAGAAGGAAGGCTCTTCTTCAAGATATTGCCATTGTCACAGGTATTTTCAAAATTGCTAAACTGCCGTACCATTTTGTGATTTGCTTATCAAGTTTTTTCCATGTTAATTGGAAGGTTGCCCTATCTGCTTCATATCATCTATTGTTCAATTATAAGTAATTGGTACTGGTGTTGATGACGGCAGTTCATAGATAAAATGATAGATTTAATTGGATTTTCTTATGAAATTCCTAACTTAGTGAGAGCACTTCAAAAATAAAATATTATCTTTAATTGGGTTATTGCCTAATTAGTAATTACACAATATATGCAAGGTGATGGTGTTTGTATGCACTCAACTTGGCTTTTAAAGTCATTTTCTTGCATATTCTATAAAATCCTTTTACTTGAATATTAGCATGTTTAGTTATATGGATTCCTTTAATGTCTTCACGCTTCACACAGAAAATTTATTGTTTTACTCATTTTCTATTCTCCTTGAGCTTGTTTGCCGATTAACATGTGATTTGCATTTTGTTCAACCATGCCTAAATCAATTGTCCAATTTGGACTTGAGATTACCATCAAGAACATACAAGTTTAGAATTTGGACTTGGGAATCATCTTCTACAAGAATGATAGCTAATGTTAAAAAGAGGATGACCAGTAGGCTCTCCTGCATGTTGTGACTCTAAGATGTGGTCACATGGGTTTCAGACTAGCAGCCTCGTCGTATAGTGTCAGTTGTCGTAGCACTCCTTTTCATGTGTTAGTGGAAACTTTTTTGTTCGTTGATGAGCACTCCTAATACTTTTTCTCCAGATTGTATGGATATATCTTTCCCAATTTTAGATTTATATAACTCTAATAATGAATTGAAATCATTTATTATTATTTTTCATTCAATCCAATAATATGTTAAAAACATATCCGTTGCCGTCATTTAAGTTGTATTGATTGCTTGTTTAGATTTTGCAAACCAAATGGTTCTTGTTCACATTTTGCAAACAAAATGGTTCTTTCAAATTATAGAATTTGTTTTCTAACTGTATTTAACATATTTTATTCAGGAGCTGAATTCCAAGCCAAGGATCTTGGCTTACTGATAGAGAATGTATCAGTTGACCAACTAGGGACAGCAAGGAAGGTCACAATCTCCCAGAACACTACTACCATGATTGCTGATGCAGCATCTAAGGATGAAATCCAAGCTAGGATTGCGCAGTTAAAGAAAGAACTTGCTGAGACAGACTCAGTTTATGATTCTGAGAAATTAGCCGAGAGGATTGCCAAGCTCTCTGGTGGTGTTGCAGTCATAAAGGTCGGTGCTGCAACTGAAACAGAGCTTGAAGACCGTAAGCTCAGAATTGAGGATGCTAAGAATGCCACATTTGCTGCTATAGAAGAAGGCATTGTTCCTGGTGGAGGTGCTGCTCTTGTTCACCTCTCTACTGCTGTGCCTGCTATCAAAGAGAAGCTTGAAGATGCAGATGAGCGCATTGGAGCTGACATCATACAAAAAGTAAGGCTTGTTTGGGTTTAGATTTATGAACATGCATTGGCATATATGAAGTAAAACCTACTACTACAGTATTTTGTATATTCTTTCATAACATCCACTACTCTGCAATTGAACAGGCACTCGTTGCACCTGCAGCTTTGATTGCACACAATGCAGGTGTGGAAGGAGAAGTGGTGGTAGAGAAAGTTAAGGAGAGGGAGTGGGAGATCGGTTATAATGCTATGACTGACAAGTATGAAAACCTAGTTGAATCTGGAGTTATTGACCCGGCAAAGGTCACAAGATGCGCCCTGCAAAATGCTGCATCAGTGGCTGGAATGGTCCTGACAACCCAAGCCATTGTTGTGGAAAAGCCTAAGGCGAAGGCTCCTGTGGCTGAGCCAGCTGAAGGGAGTCTCATGGTTTAAGCATTCTTGTCGCGCCTTAGGAATTTAGTCTACATCATTAGTTTTTCATTTGCTAAGGGAATATTGATGCAGAAATGAGTCATTCCATGCTTTCTATTGAAGAATTTTGTTCATCTTTAGTTTAAATGTTATAAGGATCATGAATGAAAAGAAGATAAAAAGCTATTGATGCGGTTCTTGAGATGGTTTGAACTTGGGAAGAGACACTAAAAAGTAGCGATAGCGACACTTTTAATTTTTTGAATTTTTAATTCTCTCACAATATTTCCTTTATTTTCTCTCTTGTGTTTTTTTTGTTTTGATTCAAACATGTGAACATGCCCAGTTTTGATTTTGGATCGAGCTCAAAATTGATTCAACCCTCATAGTTTCTTCCTTTGGTGATATTTTGAACCCAACCTAGCCCTCAGAAGTCGTCCTCTCCCACAAGGCCCGCACGGAACCACGTCGAATGAGTGTTCAAGTGGACCAAATCAGCTCCCTGCTTGGACTTAGAAACCCACACATCCTCCGAGACTCCTTCTTCATTGTGTATATCTGGGAAGGGCTTGCCCTAAAAGCAAATTTTATACCTGTAGGACACCCAGTGTCCAATTTTGTTGTGTTTTGCCCTGAAATCTGGACTGCTTCATGAAAGATGAATTTATCCACCTTGTACAAATTGTTCAACGTCCTTAGAGCCTTTACTACCGTTGTCACTTCATTGTATACCTCCAAGACTCCTCTTGCAGAGGATGTGGTGTAGCCCCTAGTGTCGAGAACTCCAAGAGATACTAGATTCCTTCCTAGCTTTGGAACATGACAGACATTTACTGGGATCTTTGTTGAGTCATCATGTAGCTTTAATTGCATCGTTCCAAATTCGATAACTTTGCAGGGTACATTGTTGCCGACATGAACTACTCCATCATTGGTGCACCGATAATCCACAAAGGCTGCCCAGTGTGGAGTCATGTGATAGGAGCACCCAGAATTCAGGAACCACTCATTGATGCTACCGGTGGTTGACCTGTTTGCCTACAGACCTGGATTGCATTTTGCATAATCAGACATATCAGATGAAGAGGAAGAAGAATTTTGACCTTAGGTGTGTTGTCACCAACGAGACTGCCGTCGTCCATGGCATGTCTTGGCAGTGCCTGTGCCATCTGTCATAACCAATACCTTTACTTTCTTAAAATCTGCACAAGAGGTCTCCTGACCTTTATTTTGCTGCTGCAACTTTTTCTTAATTAAGACTACGATATTCTGACTTGATGTGACCTTGTTTCTTACAGTAATAATAAATGATGTTCGTTTTGTTACCTCCTCATATTTCCTTAGAGTAGATGGTTTCTCCTTTCCCCGCATTAGAGGAATTTGATGTAAGATGCGTATCCATTAGCTCCTTAGACACAAAAACAGTGATCACTTGTTTTGGAGTAATAGTAGTCTTGCCAAAAAACATAGTTTCATATAAATGTTTAAAAGAAGAAGGAAGTGAACACAAAGGGAATGAAGTCTTATCTTATTCTTCAATTTTGACACCCATATTCCCCAAGTCCATGATGATTTGCCTTTTAACCGATGTGTCTTCTGTCATACGAAAGAAATGAAGCTTCTACTTTAAAGCCATTTTGCCAATGAGAGTTGTGTCCTCATACAAGGATGCGAGCTTGTCCCAAATACCTTTAGCTATCTTGTGGGATGCAATCTCTGAAAGTGTCTCATTTGACAAGGTTAGGTACAAAATTGCAATCGCCTTTTTCTCCTTGTATTTTTTTTCCTCCTCAGTCTCATGCATATTATCCTTATCAAGGATAACGTCATGTATCATCTCTATAGTTTTTTTTTTTGAAAATGAGCAGCTCTTATATTACTCATAAGTTTTGAATAATACAAGAGAGAGGGAAGAGAATTAGAAAGGTTAAAATAACACAACAAGAGATGAACACTCCTAAACATGATAAGCTAAAGAAGAAGGAGCTACAAGAAACAACAATCTCAGCCACCCCTCAAGGTGGTTTAAGAGAGTACAACAATAACAACCACCAAGGTTTGAGTCTCCTTTTTCGTTGAGTTGAAACAATGATTATTTCGCTCATGCCAAATCACATAACGTCATTGAAAAGCTATGAAGAACTTATGGCCCTCTTCTTTTGAGTAAGGGAGATAGATGTCATCCAGATCAAATATGTTCCAGTTGAGGCCCAACTTATGGACAAGAGAAAACCATCCTATTTTGGTGAAGATACAATCAACAAAGATATGTTCATGGGATTCTATCTCTTGGTCGCAAAGCATGCACATTTCATCCACATTAATACCCATCGCAATAAGACAATCTTTAGTATGAAGCCTTTTTTTGCTGGCGATCCATTGAAAAATTGATACTTTCGCAAGGTCCATAATTCCAAAAAAAAGGTGCAAAAGCATCCTCCACATCTTGATAATTGCAGATATTGTAAAAGGATTTCGTAGAGAATGTGAGATTGGAGCTCCAACGCCATTGAAAGAAATCAAGAGAACTCTGGGAGATCGAAGAGAGTGCTTCATGGAGTCAAAGTAGTTGATGTGTTGGGACCTGACCATTGAAGTTGATGTTCCAAGCCAAGAAATACCCATCAGAATTCAGAATACGTGCTCGAAAAATGGTGAGGTTTGGGTCAGTTGTCGTGCTATACAGCTCAGGAAAAGAACAGGCAAGCGGCCCCGAAGGAAGCCAAGGGTCCTGCCATAAAGATGTGGATTCTCCATCTCCAACTCTCACTCTAGCAGCCGCATGGAAGAAATCTTTAAGAGGAAGGATATTCTTCCATATTGGAGAGACCAAATTTTGTCGGTGAGCATCGTTCCAGTGACCACCATTAAACAATCCAACCTTGATGATTTGTATCCACTTCATCCCGGTTCCTAATATTAATTTCCAATTCCAACCGGCCAACCTTGCCAAATTGTGTGATTTCAACTCGATAATTCCCAAACATCCCTCATTTTTAGCTTTGGTTAACCTCTTCCACCCGATCAACTCCTTACCTTTTACATTTAGGTCCGCACTTCCATTCCAAAAATACGATCTCCTGCGCTTGTCAATGGCATGCAAGACCCAAGTGGAGGCTTCGTGAACCGAGAGAAAATAGGAAGGTAATGCGGAGAGGGTGTTGTTGATCAGAACAAGCTTCCTTCCTCTAGAAAGCAAATTACCATGCCAAGAAGCCAACTTATTGTCCATAGTTGAAATAACTAGAAGCCAATCTTCTTTAAGAAGTCTTCTAGGTCGAAGTGGAATGCCCTGGTAATTAATCGGAACTGCTCCTTTTTGACAACCCAGAAGACTCACCAATGCATCAATAGAAGCACCATTGTCATTGATGCCAATAATGCAAGATTTGCTCTTATTCACTCGCAACCCCGAGGTGAGTTCAAAACAGTCGAGTATAAGCTTTAGACATCGAATGCTAGCTTCATTTGGTTTGCTGAAGATAAGAAGGTCATCGGCAAAGGCGAAACAAGTCAATCCTCCATGGAAAATGTCATTCAAAATCCCTTTGTATTCACTATTTAAGGCGGCTTTACTGATAACTCTGACCAAGTTGTCCATGATCAAATTGAAGAGGAAGGGGCTGAGTGGGTTGCCTTGTCTTAATCCCCGCTTGTGAGAGAAGGGAATTCTTGTACAACCATTAGCCACAATAGAGGAATTGGTCGGGTGTAAGATGTTTTGAATCCAAGACACCCATTTCTTCGGGAAGCCACGAGCTCTTAAGCAATTGAGAATGAAGGACTAGTTAATGGTATCAAAGGCCTTTTCAAAATCGATCTTAATTAGAACTCCCTGCTCATTCCTCTTTTTCACTAAGTGTATGGCTTCATAGGCGGTGAGGTAGCATTCACTGTTGCTTATGTTCTTCATAAATGCCCCCTAGTCGATGGTGGTGAGTTCAACCATGAAAGGTTTTAATCTGTTGGCTAGCGTCTTGCATATCATCTTGAAGATGGTTTGTTCAACGCTGATAGGTCTGAATTGACTGATTGAAATTGCATCAGTACCTTTAGGAATCAGGTTCATGATAGCTGAGTTCAATGAGGTAATAGCAAATGGTTGTTGAAAGAACTCTTGGAAAATTTCTTGCACCAAGTCTTGAGTAAGCTGCCAGTGTAGCTTCAAGAACTCGACAGGAATTCCATCTGGTCCTGCTGCTTTGAAGTTTCCAAGATCCGAAAGTGCTGCCTTAATTTCCTCTTTGGAGAATTGGTTGTCAATCGATGAGGGAAGAATAATGCTTGATACCTAACGCCTCCCAATTGGTTGTAGCCTTGCCAAGAATGTCGAGATAGTATTTCCTGAAAGCGTCAAGAATTTCCTGTGTTTCCGTGAGAATTGTGTTCTCATAGTGAATAATACTGAATCCAATTTCGGCGGCGTTTAATAGAGGCCATCTAGTGAAAAATATGGGTATTTTTATCACCCTCCCGTAACCATCTATATTTTGCACGCTGCCTCCAATATAATTTAGTCTTCTTATAAATATCATCTAGATGAGCCTTGGAAAGTTTAAGCTCGGCCAGTTCCTCAGAGTTAACTCCCGTTGAATTAGCCTAATTAGTCTAAAGCTTATTGACATTTATTTTCGCCTGGCATTGTTGCTGCTTTCTACTTTTCTTCTCCAACTCGCTCCATTGTTTGAGGACAGGGAGAAGTTTCCTCCAAATATGTATCCATCTAGAGATAGTGCTACAGTCAAGACGGCTAGAGGAAGGAATCTAGACCGCCTCAATAATGGAAACAAAGGCTGGAGTTTTAAGCCAAAAAATCTCCATCTGAAATCTCTGCTTAGCGTTTGGTGTGATAATACTCGAGTGCAATATGAGTGCATTATGGTCGGAGAGTCATTTTTCTTCGCCTCTCACCGCAGCAGTGGGGAGAGAAATGGCCACCTAAGAGTTAAGAAAAATGTGATCTAGCTTGGCTAATGGCGGAGGGGATCTGTTGTTTGACCACGTAAATCTCAGCCCACTAGAAGGCAACTCTAGCAATTGTTGATCAACTATCCAAGTGAAGAAGAATGTAGAATCTCGGATATATACTATCACGACAGTTGCGTCTTTCTTCCAAGTTCTTCGTAATATTGAAGTCTCCGCCAATAACGGTGGGGGTGTTTAGTTGAAGTAGGAATTATCTCAGTTCAAATAGAAATAATCTTCTATTTGTTCTCCTAGGTGGCCCATATACATTAATAAAGATCCAAGACACTCCAGTACGAAGATTGGTGAGTTTAGCCACAAGGAAAAATCTCCCTATCCAGGTTTCCACCTCCTGCCAGACTTGCGTATTCCACAAGAGAAGGAAACCCCCCGACATCCCATCTGCCGGAATAACTAGAGAAGCAGGAGATGCAAAACCACTAATTAATCTGTTTGATTCTATTTTTGGAGATCTTTGAGAGTATAGTCTCCTGAAGAGCAAAAATGGTACAATAATGTTGCCTAGCCATCGTCTTAACCATATATCTCTGGGAGAGCCTTAAAAGTCCCCGGACATTCCAATATAAGCAATTGAACTGGATCATTGATAAAAGATAAGATCATTTGGAAAACTAGGACCTTGGCGGAGCAAGAGATTCTAGAGAGGCTCGGCTGAGCTTCCAGCCATCTCGTGGAGTTGTTTAGACAATGTCGAATTAGAGCTCAGGCTAGAGAATCCTAACTCATAAATCTTTGCAATAAATCCATATAGAAGGCAAGGAGGAGCCAAATGGTATGTTGGTGGAACCGGAGAGAGACAAAGGCAGAAAATCCACCTCGGTGCTATCCATCGGGGAGTTAGAGCTGGCTTCCCCATTTAGAAAAGCCTTTTGTCGAGAAGCCTTAAATAATGAGTTTGCCTTCGTAGTTGAAAGAAACCTGCAGCTTCTATGGAGGTTTGAAGGAGAGATGGGGAGCTTCTTACTTTTGTCGATATGGATAACGTCCACGTGATCCTGTAGGACAACTTTAGGTTGGCCATCAAACTTGCTGGGATCAGAAATGACAAGGACATTATCCCCATCATGCAGCATAACCTCGTATGGGTCCTCATCTCTATCCGGAGGGGCCCCTGGGAGCCATCTGTATGCGACGAAACTGCATCATCCCCAGGAGTCGACAGCTTTAGTGTTTGTCCGCCTTGCTGAAGCAACTGTTAGAATATTTTTTAATTAAAATATATATTTCTTTATTTTTAAATATTCTTTTTGTGGGCTACGATCAATTGTGGTTTTTGATTTAAACGGGTTAATCTTATGATCCTATTTGAGATGCATATTGGCTCATTTAATTTGATCCATGTGACTTGAGCTCGAAACACTTAACCTTGATTGATATGATTAGTCAAGTGTAGGCTCGATTAATGAAGCCCGTGATGGAGAGGACTCATTTAATCAATTATAAATAGAGGCTAGATCCCCTCTACACACAGGACAAAATCAGGAATTAAAAACCGTAGCTCATTGTTGCTTTCCCCATCAAAGCAGAATCTTTTGAGAAAGTGATGTAGAAGAAGATTTAGTTATTCCTGGAGATTCAAAAAATTACTTCCGTTGTATTTCTATTTTGCCTCAAGTAAGATCTTCCCTTACTTCTTTATATTTTGGTATTCTTAATTTATGTAATATTTCTTATAGCTTTAAATTGTTTCTTATAATTGGTATCAGAGCCTCTTCTACGTGCATTAAGAATCCAATTTTTTATTGACATGATATGATTTCGATTCATATTTATTTCGATTGAGATATGAAATTTATTTTTCTCAATCTTTCCGTTGAGCATGGCATCTGCCCTTTTGGATTTTCTTATTGTATCTTTTAGGATCGTGTGCAAAATTGCTTCTGCCTGAATTTGTATGCATCTCTTCATTTTCTTGTTCGTCGTACACTACGGCGTGCATGATATAATAGATTTTGTGATGATTTATTAAATGGTAGAAGTGTCGTATGTTTTGATTTTGGCTCATGAATCATTCTTATGAACTTATGTATCAAGATTGTTCCTTTTTCGGTGTTATCCTTCAATAGGTCTGTTTTATTTTACCTATTTCTGTATCAGTTCTTTTGATGTTGCTATACGTGAAAAGTACGCCTGTTTTCAGCACTCAAATTGCTTGTTCCTGTTTTTCGTACATGCTCCGGCCGAAATATATCGACTGCTTCGGGAAATTTATTTGATGTTTTGATCGAAAACATAGCATATTTTATTATATTCTTTCTCCGTAAATTTTGTCAATTTTGCTGATGTGCCTTGATCCGCATGTGTTGCTTTCGTTCGCCTCATCAAGCACGCCAAAGATGCGGCCGGACCGCGTGTGGCAGGCGCCGCTCGCGAGGCATGCAGCGCCCGCGTCTTGCCGCGCGGTGCGTGCAGGGGGCCTCACGATGCGAGCAGAGGCCGCCGCTTCGCATGCGAACACTGCTCGCGTGTGGGGGCGTCGTTTCGCGAAGCGAGGAGCGGGGCTGCTGCCCGCGCCCGTGTGGGGAGTGCCCTAACGGGCACATGGCCCGATTCCCTTTGGGCAGTGCCCTAGCGGCGCTAGGCTGCTAGGTCCTGCCTTTGACCCAGCACAGCGGCCCCAGCATCGATACAGTTTTTTGCCAAGTTTTTCTACTGTCTTGGACCGCTCTTTCGGGCCATTTTTGGGATTCAACTTCGGATCCGATTTTATTTTCTGCGGGTCCAGACCCATTAAAGAAACCTAATCCAGTTCAAATCAATTAAATAGGCCTATTTTGAATTCAGTTTATTTCAATTGAGCCGGTCTATTTTATAATCAAACCGGTTCATTTCCTATTATACCGATCCAGTATTTTAATTGAATAAGGTTCATTCCAATTCGGTCTGATTCAGCCCAATTTCAACTGATTCATCTTAATTTAGCTGGTTTAATTCTATTGTGTCAATCCAATTCAATTTTATTTTCGGTTTATTTCGGTTTCATTTCAATCCGGTTTATTTCTTTTTTAAAAAAACTGGTTCATTGATTTGGTTTGATTCAATTGCTTGGATTGGAGTGGTTTATTTCTACTTCTCAATCGGTTCAAATTATTTTTTCACTGGTTCACTAGATTTCTTGACTAGTCCAATTTATTTTCTATCGGTTTATTTGGTTCTGCTTAATTTCATTTGATTCATACTTAATTGATCCATTTATGATTGGTTCAATTTTGGTTCAGTAAAATTTTCATTGGTTCACTATATTTTTTATCAATTTACTTTAAATTAGATCTTGGCATGAAATTTTGAATATAATATTATTGTCTACCCACTCATGAGCCAATATGGTCATAGCATAGATTAATTTATCATGTTAATTTTGCTCATATGTTATAATTGACCTTAGTATTTTATTATTGTTAATTTTGTTGTCATTGTCATGCTACATTTGTTGTAGAATTCATGTGGCCAATCTATTTATGTTATTCTTTTACATGTTGACGTGATTATTTGTTTTTTTAATTTACGCAAATTTATGAATGCCAACTTATTATTGTACATCATGACATATTTTGCCTCGTGTGGGATCATAAAATGCCAATTTATTATTTTATCATTGTATTTCATACTATGTTAAATTTTGCTTCATGCATAGGTGATATAATGCACATGATAGTATATTGCTCATTTTAATACATATTGAATGTATTTGGATTCAGTAATGTTTATGAGTTATTTTTCTAAATAAATCTACTATTCATGAAAGTGTCTTTACAACATTTAAATTGTGTTGGAACACTTTCTCATTGTATTTATTTTTGGGAGCCTTGTGTATTTATGGACCAGACTTTTGATCCCAATATGAGTCTTGTACGTGATTTAATATATTAAATATCATGCATGCTATAATTGATCACATGCTTTATTGTCGTCGATTTTATTATATTTTGCAGTATTTTAAATTTTAATGTGGCTGCAAAATCCTTCCTATCTTGTGTTGGAACTGAACTGTGTTGTTGGATCTTGAATATGTGCCTAATGCTATTAATGATCCTTCTCCAATTTTTCAGCCCGCTGCTTATAAAAGTTCTGCACACTATAAATATGCTTATTTTTTTGCTTAATTTAGACATAATGCAGCATTGTTATTCTGATATTATAATAATACTGCAAAAGTGACACAATGTGATTTATCCTTACTTTGTTAGCATGATTCGTTTCATGATTCATTACTATAAATTTTATTATCATGTTCAAATTTTGCTACATTTGGCTTGATATAGAATTTATGTGATTAATTTATTATTTACATGATAATATTGTTATTCATTTTATATGATGTGAGTTACTTGAAATGTTAATTCATTATTGTAAATTATACTGTCATTCTATATGTGAAACCTAATATAGCTACAATTAGGTGGGGATATTGACATAATTTACAAATCATATAAACATAAATAATATTTTAAAATGGTCATTGATTTAAATTCATTATTAATTATGATACTTTATTCTTGTACCAATTTTGCAATATATATTATGAATTTGAATATTTGGCATGTGGGTAATTGATTCTTGCATAAGGGTTTTCACTGATTATTGCTTGTAATTACTACCAAAGTGGGATTACTTGTAATGATTAGTGGTTTTTCTTATCATACGAGGAATGCTTTGAATTAATTCATTCAATAGTTTATCCCAAAGGAGAATTATTGGGTGTTTTAATTAGAAGTTTTGTAATGGAGTTAGAAGAGTGTGCATTGATTTAGAAATCTGTTTGTCCAAATGTGATAGATTTTCGAAAATCAGTGTATTCACATTATTTAACTCATCAAGGCTTTATTTCGTAATTACATATTCTACCCAAAGGTGAATGTGTAATATTTGGTTAGCCTCAATTTTAGGATATGCCCTATAATTTAAACTAATGTATTCTCATTGATTAACTGGTTATAAAACTACTTGTTGATCAGATAGTGACACTCATAGATAGTGACACTCATAGGATGTGAAAAAAATAATTGATTAGTATATATATGTGAAGGTCAGTGAGAGAAAAATATTTTTTCTATTAGTAACTAGCTATCAAGCTATCTGACCTAAAAATATTAATACACGACTTCACATTGTAGATCTCATTACAAGACTCCAAACATTTAGAATCAAATTTTTGACAGTTAGAGATCTTGTAAATAAGGAGGCAATATAGTTGAACATATAGAAATATTTTTTATATTAGCATATTTTTTAACCAAGGGACTTAGGCTCATAGTCTTTGAAAGACATGTTGAAAATATGAGTATTTTGAGTTCTTTTAATATGCTTGGTTAGTGTGAGTTTTATGTTTATTTATGCTAATTATTGAACACTTCGATGCATGCTTAATAATTTGTATCCTATTGTCACAAATTATATATATGTGTTCAATGTGTTTTGAGACTCGGTGTCATATGAATCAAGTTGTCCACTGATTGACACCATATTTGAGTATAGGGACATGATGGTTTTTTGAACCATACACTTTCTCTTGCCGAAAGGTATATAAAGAAGAGAAATATGAGAACTGACAATGAAAATAGCATTAGTATTGTTGGATCATTTTGAGTGCTATTTTCATGCTACATTTCACACCAATGATAATTGTCGGCAATGTCAATGGTATTCGTGATCATGAAAAGTCTTATGTCCAGGAATGACGTGATGATTGTTATGATCCAATATTATTGGTTTGTTGATAAGAGTCATAATAAGTATTGCATCTTGGATCATATTTTTTCTTATGATCATATTTTTGTAATTGACCCGAGAGTCATTTTTTAAATGAATATTTTCAAATTATAGTTATGCAGTTGACCTTGTCCAAGTGAGAAAATATTAGAATATTTATTAATTAAAATATATTTTTTTATTTTTAAATATTTTTTTATGTGCTACGTACGTTCAATTGTGATTTTTGATTTAAATGAATTAATTTTATGATCCTGAGAGATACATGGGCAGAGAATCCACCAGAGCTGACTTCCCCATTTAGAAAAGTCTTTCGTCGAGGAGCCTTAGATAATGAGTTTGCCTTCTTAGTTGAAAGAAACTTGCAGCTCCTATGGAGGTTTGAAGGTGAGAGAGGGAGCTTCTTACTTTTGTCGATATGGACAACGTCCGCGTGTTCTAGGACAACTTTAGATTGGCCAGCAAGTTCCATCAAACTTGCTGGGATCAAAAATGACAAGGACATTATCCCCATCATGCAGCATAACCTCGTATGGGTCCTCATCTCTCTCCGGAGGGGCCCCTAGGAGCCATCTGTATGCTACGAAATTGCATCATCCTCAGGAGTCGACAGCTTTAGTGTTTGTCCGCCTTGCTGAAGCAACAAGTCAGGAGAAGAAGGACGTATATCAGCAGGAGCAGCAGAGGGGCACACATCCAAACAAATATAAGGCCTCAGATTATTAAGTAAAGAACCAGCCTCGGGTTTCCCAGCAAGAAGAGAAATCTCCGTTTCATGCAAACCATGCAATAAAAGCTTGGAAAGCCCTAAAAGTGTGCAAGGATCAGTGCTTTCGGATAAGCATGAGAGCAGGTGTGACACGGATGAGGAAAGATCTTCTGTAGGACAATCCACTGAATCCGGGATAACCATTTTCCCTTGATGCTTGACCAAAGCCAGGGTGCCAAGGTTAGCTGGAGTATCATTGGAAAGCGCTGAGGAAATGACCGGAGTAGAGAGCTTGGTCCCATCGGCAAAAGTGGTACATACAACTTCCGTAAGTGTGGCATCATGCAAGGAGACAAAAGAAGACATGGAATTGAGAGGAGCTCTCGCCACCGCTTTGCATACCTTACCCACATTTTCAATGATATTGTACCACGCAATACCAATACGAACCTCCGCACGACAGCCATCATCATCGATCGTAACCGCTCGAGGAATGGCTTGGAGAGTTGGAGACATGGAATTTTAACCTGCACTTTACATGACGTAGCTTTTGACAGACGGAGAGAGCTTTCGTCCAAACCTTCGAAGGCTCCAAAGCTGCTGACTATACTAATAACAGAGGCTTCATTCCAGTAGGGAAGACGAAGGCCACTTAGCTCGACTCCCGCACGTAAGGGCAGTTGGCTCACAAAGGAGGTGTAGTCCGCCCCTACCCAATCTGAGACGGTGAGCTTGAGTTGGTTACCAAAGTAGTGACCATAAATCTGCCGTCGGGGACTTCCCGGTGTTTCCAGAGATGCTTATACTGTCGGAAATCCTTGAACAATCTCGTGAAGAAGTTAGAAAGATCGAGAGCGTGACGATAAGAACCGGAGAAAGATACCCAGAAGCCTCGCCGACCTAAAAATTCACAACGACGATGCGTCGAAGAAGCGTTGGGGAAATAAACCAGCTTCTGCATTGGGCGGCCAGCAACGTCAGTGAGGGATAAATGGTCGCCAAGAAGATCCGAAACAGTAGCCTCCAGGTCAGCAAAGGATGAGGAAGAGTCGGAGGAGAGGCTGCCAGAAGAGGAGGAGGGCTTGTCGATGGAAGAGGATGATATGCCTGATGCAACAATGGCGGAAGAAGGGACCGAACGCCTAGCTGCAGCAAGTGAAGAAGGAGAGGAACGGGAGATGACAGAGCCAGAGCACCTCGAGCCAATGTGACCAACTCCCTGACAGCGATAACAACGGAGCAGCCCCCGACAAACAGAGGCACGATGTCCTTTGGTGAAGCAGCGGAAACAACGTCCTTCCACACGCAGCTTCAAGAAGGCCTCAGAGAAGAGTGGCAATGCAGATGGGGAAGCGCTCGACAGAGTGCACGGGGCTTCCTCGCAACAACCCAATCCCTGGAAGAGGGCTTGGGAGCGTCCAAAGAAGGAGACATTTTTCCTTTATGCCTGCGTAATACCACCTGCCAACCGTCATCATCCTTAGAGGGAGGAGGCATTTGAACGACATCACAAAATGAGCGGGGCGCTACGAAGTGAGAGGAAGAGCCATCCAAATTATCTCAAGCTTATACAATTGACTTTTGCAAATTAATGGAGATTTAATTTGAAAGTTAATAAAAAATATTTCAAGCATGAACCTCAAAGCTAAATCTCAATCATAAATATCAAAATTAAATATGTCATATAACAATAACCAGCTCCACACATAAAATACTCCAAATATAAACATCAAAGCCAAATTCCAATCATAAACATTAAAGTTAAATTCGTCGTATAACAAAAAAAAGTCATACATAAATTTCCAACCACCATCTCAATCACCTCGGATTTGCTTAAATAGTTTCATCAAAAATATCTTCAAATGACTTCCTTTGAGAGACCTAAATGATGACACGTGTTGATATTTTTCTGTTATTGCTCGAAAAACCTCAACATGGTCTTCATCATAAAGTCCCATAGCAGTCAATCCATCAGAAATATCGGTGCAATCATTATTGTCGCAGGTGTCAGAGATAAGAGAATGGAGGAGGACCGGAGGACACTAGGTGGTATGGGGAGACGACGACGTTGGAGGATGTGAGATATGAGAGATCTGGATATCGCGAAGGCGGTCTAGCAAGGCAATGGCGATCCGACACCGATAGGAGAGATGAGAGTTCAGGAAATCGAGTATCCGGGTGGGAGAGAAAACAAAGATGAAGAAGAAGAGATGGAGGAGAAGAGCATATATACTTGAAAAGATATAATCGGAGTTCACGTGTGGAGGCCGAAGAACGAAGAAGCAGACGAAGGGGTGATCGTGTGGAAGCCAAAGAACGAAGAAGTGAAGGAAGAGATAATCGTGTGTGTGTGTTTTTTTTCTAATGCAAGCTAATAAAGGAGTCTGGTGGTGTATTACTAATATACCAGATTTTGTATTATTTCATAGTCCAACATTAGTTAATACTTCATTTAAAAACTTCCCAAACACTATATAATATTATCATAATATGCTTATACAATGTCTCTAAAATGCCCTCATCGTTCGTATAATAAATCCAACTACACTAAGTCTAGTATATTTAGCCACCTTGAGGAAGTAGCACTCTTGAAAACAATTTTGTTTTGCTTTCATGTTAAGTAACATTCAAAAATCTCCATTTCAATATTTTTGAATCCTTGAAGGATGAAAAATATTTTAGCACATTAGAGTGAAAGGTGAGTAGTGTGATCCTAGAATGACAAGTTCTTGCAAAAATAAATATAAGTAGAATGATGAACAAGTGAAGACAATATAATTTAATATATCGATCAACTCTTAGGAAGCAATATAACAAGCAATTATTAAACTATGAACCCAGTGTTAACAAACTGATTTACAATGGTTCGATAACTGCCTATATCCATTACCTTGACTCCTTACTAAGGACTTCACACAAAAATTCATTAAACTACTTGTTCTTCTCATAGGATGGTACACTAAGATCTTATCCCTCAACCAAGAGGGTGTCTCTACCTCAAGTACAAGAATAACAAATTGTTGATTGAACACTTCAAAATTGTAGATGCTTGATTAGTCATATTTACGTCACCCAAAACATGCAGAACTTTGGTTTTGGAGGTGTTAATCTTTAAGCCCGATCACAGCTCGAAGCATTTCAGCAATAGCTTAAGAGAATGTAAATATGTTGTTGAAGAGTGGCTAAATATGACCAGATCATCTGCATATGTTGTTGTGAATGAAATACCCACACTAGAGAGGGGGGGGGGATGAATGGTATGTTACGCTAATTTTATGTCTAGTTGTGATTTCATTATTTTTAAGTGGTTGACTAAATTAGAGACCAAATATTGGAAACAATCAAGAAGAACACAAACGAGTAATGCTAAAACAAGAGAATTTATAGTGGTTCGACAACCCGCCTATTCCACTACCTAAGGATCTCGCTTAAGATTTCCAAGCTAATCCATTAGATGTGGAGTTTCTTACAATGGGGACTTCTCATCCGAAAAGTCTTCGCTCTCACACCAAAAGAACTTTCACACTCGAAAGTCTCCGCCTTTATACCGAGAGTACTCTCCCACCTCACTCTCCCTAAGGACACTCTAATCCTAGATTACAAAGGTGGACTTATGTCTTTTCACTAAGACAACCACCAACACTCAAGACCTAAGCACTTAGATCTTTCCAAGCTTGAATGAGAACAAAAATACAAATAAAAACAATAGTAAAGAGAACAAGTAAGAAATAAAACTAGTTGGTGTGCTTCCTAGCTTGCTCCTAGTCCTTCAAGGCCTCAAGATGATGACTCTTTACATCAAAGAAGTCTTGAAGTAGAGTAAAGGCTCAAGAAAAATGACTCAATCTTTCAAGGATTGACTCAATGAAGCATTAGGAGTCTAAGGAGGCTAGTTTCAGAGTCTTTTATAGAGGTCACAAGGTTAAGGGGTCAAAACAAGTCGTTCAACAAATCTAAATGGATCTGTTGGACATTTTGGTCAACTGGCGGTTGAATCTCGTTCGGTTGAGATTCGGTCGAGCATCAATCGAAAAAGCTACTAGAAATTCCAATAGCAGTTCGATCGATCGTCAGCTGACTTTCGATCGACCGGGGATGGGTCGAACATCGATCGATAACTCAGCTTTTTGTTGAAATTAATTTTTTTGCTAATTTTTCGACTTGGGTCCGATTTCGAGTTTCAATTGGGTTTGGCTTTGAGTAAATACATGGAGATGGATGATTTGAGGCCTAAGAAGTATTTTACATCAAAATCTAAGTCTAGACCTAACTTTCAACTCGATCGCCTCCGAAGTCGTCGACACTTGAGTTTTCTCAATTTTTTCGACGAACTCGATCTGCACGCATATCAGTCCCCCAACCTAAAATCTAACACTTTATAAATCCATTAGAATAAGTTTGGTATCATCAAAATCAAGATGACTAAGGTTGAAAACCTTAGGCCAATATATATCACGTGAGTGATGCCTCCTCGTAGTTGATCATCTACGACCAGATTAAATATGAGGGGAGATAGTGGGTTACCCTGTTGTAGACCTCTGTGGTGCATAAAGGGAGTTCCTGCATATCCATTATTGAGTGTGGAGGAAGCTAACGAGCTTAGCAAATATGAAATCCAAAGAATCCACCTAGGAGGAAAACCCCTGGCTGTGAGCATCTCTGAAATGTAGTCCCAATTCACAAAAACAAATGCCTTTTCAAAATCTACCTTGACCATGCACACATTATAATTCATCTGCTTGTAGGCCCAGATGGTTTCACTGACAATCATGTAACATTACAGACTGCTACTCCCAAAGATAAACACGATGTTATGCGATTGGCCACACGAGAGGAGGGGGGGTGAATAGTATGTTTACTAATCTTAAACCTAAGTTTGGTTTTAATTGGTTACTTGATAACTTAGGCTAAGCACGATTCAACTTACTAAAATGCGAAAGCGAATAAACATGTAATCACACAATCAAATGCCAATAGAAACACAAAGATTTATAGTGGTTCGGACACACCGCCTACTCCACTACCAAAGCACTCCGATTAGGATTTCAAACTCTAGTTTACTAGTTTAAAGTGTATTCTACAAAAGGATTTACAAGCTAAGGCTCCAACCCTCTTCGGATCCCCATGAGAGTTACCCTCACACACCGAGAGTACCTCTAACACATTTTCTCCTAAGGACTACACAACTAACCCTAGCAAGCTAAATTTACACCGGTGGACTTATGCCTCTACACTAAGGCAACAACCAAACTCACAAACCTAACAACCTAGGTTTAAACTAACACTTTAAATCAAGAAAATAACTTACAAAATACAATATAAATGGAGCACAAATACAAACAACAATACTTAGCTCCAACAAGTGTCACCTAGATCCTCTTGATGCCTCAAGATGATGAATCAATCAAGTGTAGGGCTCAATCAAGATCCGAAGTATCGTAAACTAGTGTTTGAGAGAAAATGACTCAAATAATGCTTTGTAATCTCAAAGGATGACTCAAGGAACTCTAGAAAGAGTGTGGAAGGTAGGGAACCCAAGTATATATAGAAAACAAGGGTTAAAAGTCGGGGTTCAACGACACTCAATAGCTCAAAAAAGAGTTGTTGCTGATTTAGGTCGATCTTGGGCTGATCCTGGGTCGACTAAACATCAGCCCAGATTCGGTCGAAATTGCGCATTTCAACATTTTTTAGCCTTTTCAGCATTTTAGATTTTGGGGTGTCGATTTTTGATTTTGGTGATTTCTTTTTCATCATAAAGAGGATATACATGAATTCTAAACATCCTAAACTTATACTCTAACTTTCAAATGAATTTCGAGAATCAACGAGCATCCTTTTGATTTTTGCTAATTTCATCATTTTTCGATCGCAGGCATCGCGCGCAACCCAACTTGGAATCTGAAATTATTACTCAATGAAAATATTAGTTCCATGTTTGTTATCATCAAAACCAAGATTAAGACCAAGGTTGAAAACCTTAGGCCAACATGCACCTTGAGTCTTGTCTACTAGGTCAGGCATAAGAGGAGTGAGTATGTTAGCTAGCAGTTTTGAAAAGATTTTAATAATGCTATTTTCCAAATTAATGGATATGTAGTCACGAGGAGTCGTTGCACCTTCTTTCTTGGATATGAGAGAGATAAAAGCTTTGTTTAACTGTTGCATTGTGTGAAGGATTGAGTTGTAAGTTGTTTGGGAGAGCGACCAAATCATCACCAATCAAGGACTAGAATTTCTTGAAAAACTGCATCGAAATACCGCCAGGACCAGGGGCCTTGTAATTTTTCAAATTCCGAATAACGTTGAAAACTTCCTCAGTGGTGAAAGGTGCATCAAGTTGTTGTAGCCCGAGGTGCCTTGCCTGATAAAGCTCATCCCATCGAACTTTGAGTAGGGGACATATATTTTTCCAAGAAGGTTGATATAAAAACTTCTAAAAGCATATGCAATGTGTGAAGATTTCGTTACGGTCACATAGGAGGTATTGACACTTGAGATCCAATTGTGGTTTCATCGTAGAGAAACACATTGGTGAAACTAACGAGTGTCAATCACCCTCTTTAAGCCAACTCTTCTTGATTATCTACCTCCAACAAATGTCTTCCTTATGGTATAGTCTATTTAATTCCTCCTTACTGGCCCGAAATTATTCCATATTTGCTGATGATAAAATTCTTACATCTTCTTTTCGTTGAAAAAACCCGAAGCTGGTATTCGAGGCATTTCCTATGAACTGTCCAGCTTTTCTTTCTGAGTAGGCCCCAGCTTTTGAGAATTGGATTGAGTTGCTTCTACATTGTAACCCATCTTTTCATAAAGGAATCAGGAGAACACGTCGCCCTGAGGGCTGGAACCGGCCCCCTTTAGTGATTTCAGAGAAGTCGGGCGAATCAAGCTAGTTTATTTCCATTCTGAAAGGCCGAGAGGTGGCGGGGGCATTATCTAAATTCTTAAGCAATATGGGTTGTGGTTGGATAAGCTTCTTGAGCCTCCGGTGACATGTAGCTTTGGCAATACATCAAATAGCTTAGGATTGACAAGGATGCGATCCAATTTTTGCAAGGCTGGGATTGATCTGATTGTTGGACTAAGTATACTATTCCCAAAATAGGTAGATCAAGAAGGCCACAATCAGTAATGAATCTAGAAGATCTGCTTGAACCCCTACTACTCCCCTTGCATATTACTCTTTCCCCCATGTGCTTGGTCATATTGAAGTCAACCCCTATGACTAAGGGATTAGCATTGGAACTTCCTATCTGATAAAGCTCCTAAAAAGGCGTCTACTGCGGTTGGATGGACCATAGACGCCAATAGTCCATACGCACAAATTAGACTTAATATTGTTTTGTAACTAAAATTGTATGGAGAAATTACTCTCGGTAGTTGATAAACAACTCCAATGAGCCAGATCCCAGATTGCAAGAAGACCTCACGAGAAGCCATTTGAATCCACAACATGATAATGTGAGCTATTCCTGGATCGGGAGCCAAAAATCTGTTTGACAATTCTATTAGGAGTTTCTTCCAACTTAGTTTCAAAAAGTAACATCACACTACAGTTGTAGTCTCTGACAACTTGTTTAACCATATATCGATTGGACAAGCAATTTAAAGCTCAGAAATTCCAAAAAGGACATTGAAATTAGTAACATTCATGGGAAATAAAGCAAAACAGCTATGTAAAAGGTGATGCCCGTGATACTAAAGGCGGTGAGAGGACACCGAGTTCAAGCTTCGACCGCGACAACAACTCTAGCTATCTCCACTGGATCTCCCACACAGGTGAAGACCAAACCCCTAATCCTTTGTATTACCTCTGAATTGAATAGGAGATAATGAGCAGAATTTATACCTTACACCGCTATTTGTAATTGCTGCTCCAATCCCTAATTGTGAGATGCACACGTGTCCGTCCTCCAATGATAGTCCACACTAAGTGCCTCATAAAAAAAGGGTAGTAACCTCTCGAGCTCGTTTTGGCTCAACAGACAAGATCCTCAATTCTAATCTTCACCAAATAGGAGCTGACGCTTCCACCAAGAACTAGGCAGCGAAGAGGAGGGGAAGAACGATGAGAAAACAACATAACGAATTCACAAAGTCTCTTCCAAAAATATGAGCGGCGACGCAATTTCGACGAGGAAATATTCTGGCGAGGCTTCACCAAGCTTGTGGAACACTAGGAGGAGGAACTCTATGAGGGGCGAGCGCTTGTTGGAGAGGGAGCATCAAAATATGATGAAGATTTTCATCTCTCTCCCTAGCGCGGGGGGGTCGGCACCCCTATTTATGCTTATAGGGGCGGCTACAAAATAGGGAGCCGCCCCTCATTTCAAATTTTGAACACACCCGGAATTTAAAATTTTGGGATTTATCTCTAAGATAAAAATCAATGAGATAAAGGTTCTTGAAATTAATTTCAAATTAATTCACCCAAGGGGTGTTCAACTAACACCACCTTAATTATCTCATTGTGGTTCAAATTTAAACTCATCCCGGAATTCAAAATTTCGATATTTATCTCCAACCTCTTCCCTACCTAATACCTCCCTATTAAATAAGGAGGCTAGGCACATAGGATAAAAACAAAGTTTCCCACCTCGATTCGAATTCGAAATTCGAGCCATAATAAAATTTGAGCTTCCCTCTAATATTTAGCCGACCCACCTTGACTCCTGGATCTAGTCAAGTTAACATATTGACTTGACCAGGGTCAACACTTTGACTTTGACCCAGGGTCGGGTTGACTTCATCGTCCGTCGAACCCTACAAGTTAGGGTTACGAGGAATCCCTTCCTCGGATGCTCATAATTCATCCGATTACGAAATACCTTTCTTATTTTATCCCTGAATGAGATCCGTGGTCGTGTTGCGGCATGTCCATGCTAGTAGACATTAGGTGCCGCATTCGAGTTCTATCCCATAAAGCTCGTTACGTGGGTAGCCTATTTTGTGTGTGACCCATTGGGCCCTGCACTAAGCCAGCAGTGAGTTGTGCATAACGGAAAGTCGGATTTGATATAACACTTTCTATTTGAATCTCACAAGCCAACACTAAACCCCTTTAATGTGGTCGTGTGAGACTCCACTCAGAAGTTAAGATTGACATCTAGCAATGTGTCATGACTACCCGGATAGTATAAGGTTAAATCTATTGGGTCGAACGCCCTTCGGTGATTAGTTACCGTAAAACTAAATCATTCGACTACAATATCCCGAAGTCAGCTAGGGTACAGAAGAAGTGTCAAACCCTAATACTGATTCATATGTATTGCACATACCAAGTTGTTGTCTCAATAATGAAACGTCAAAAACCTCTTTCTGACTTTCATGTTTACTCTGGCAAGGGATTCCCGAGTCGACACTTGCTGGGATATATAAGACACTATCTCTTCTCACTAGGAGTAATCGATTCTATGTTGGTTGCTCACCTAACTCCATGAATGATTCCCCATGCCCAGTAATACCCAGCACACGACTTTGCAAGCCACGTAACGATAAAAATAAAATAATGGATTGTCAAACACAAGGTAATCATGACAACCTCAGGTATACCTACTATCACATGAGGAACATCCTATTGTCACTCAAGTAAGGATTCCAATCGGTGTTCCTCATGCGGGTCCGTTCAGTGAACTCATTCCCTAATGAGCACATGTACTTGTACATTAATGATGGTTCATATGTAACTATGAGATCAGTTACCCCCTATCATATAGGTCATGTACCAAGTACACTAGTCTTACCGAAATCACCGATCCTCTAATCGGTGATCCTACGACTAGGAACATTTAGAACAGGTGCATCTGGATTCCAAGTCTCTCTGGCATGATCTTATCATGGCCTAGGAATCATTTTGCCCGAGTTCATGAGGTTCATCACAATCTTATAAACAAAAATGAAGATATAACATATGATGAAAAGTTGCCTCATTTATTCAATAACCAAAAATAGCTCCTTGCACATCGACATGTGATTGGCTCAATGATACTATTTCTTTCAATCTCCACTTGCACTTGTAGCCAATCATTACGGTATTTAATACCCATACAATTTAAGTGGCGATTGGACTACTGCTATGGTAATGGCTTTGTGAAAGGATCTACAATGTTCTCTTTCGTGTCAACGCGTTCGACATTTATATCACCTCTTCCAACGATCTCTCTGATAAGGTGATATAGCCTTAGGATGTGTTTTGATTTGTGATGAGATCTAGGTTCCTTTGCTTGAGCAACGGCCCCAGTGTTATCACAATAAATAGGGACTGGACCGACAACCTCAAGAACAACACCCGGCTCAGTGATAAACTTCTTTATCCACACTCCTTCCTTTGTGGCTTCGCTTGCAGCGATGTACTCAGCTTCTATCACCGAGTCGGCCACAGTAGCTTGATATTAACTTCTTCAGCAAACTTCGCCACCATTCAGAGTGAAAACATACCTCGAGATGGATTTACTGTCGTCATGGTCTGACTAGAAGCTAGAATCAGTGTAGCCTTTCAGTTTGAATTCAGATCCTCCAAATTTTAGGAGAATATCTTTAGTCCTTCTTAAGTACTTAAGAATGTTCTTCATGGCTTTCCAATCTTCCTCTCCAAGATCCGCCTGAAATCTTCTAGTTACCCATAGGGCATAAGCGACATCAGGCCGAGTACATAGCATCGCATACATGATGGATCCTACTGCCGAAGCATAATTGATCACACTCTACTTTTTCTCTCCTCGGGTGTCTTAGGAGATATCTTCTTGGAAAGAGTGATGTCATGACTCATAGGCAAGTAACCTCTTTTACTGCCTTCCATGCTAAACCTTTTTAGCATAGTGTCAATATACCGAGATTGTAACAAACCAAACATCCTTTTAGACCTATCCCTATTGATCTAGATGCCGAGTACATAGGATGCTTCACCCAAGTCTTTCATGGAGAAGTTTTTGGATAGTTATGCTTTCACTGAATGGAGCATGGGAACGTCAATTCCCAATAAGGAGTATGGCATCTATATACAACACAATAAACACGACACTCCCACTAACCTTCTTATGAACACAAGGTTCATCCATATTTTTGATAAAGCCAAACTCTTTGATTGTGTCATCAAAATAGATGTTCCAACTCCTTGAGGCTTGCTTAAGTCCATAAATGGACTTTTGCAACTTGCATACCTTCTCTGGTCCTACCAAAGATACGAAACCCTTTGGCTGGATCATATAGACATCTTCCTCAAGTTCACCATTGAGGAATGCAGTCTTGACATCAATCTGCCAAATCTCATAATCATGGTATGCCACAATGGCTAGCAATATCCTAATGGACTTGAGCACGGCTACAGGAGAAAAAGTTTCATCATAGTCAACACCTTGCTTCTAAGTGAAACCTTTTGCAACTAGCCTGGCCTTATAGGTCTCCACCTGGCCATTAGCTCAAATCTTTCTCTTAAAGATCCACTTACACCCTATAGGAGTAACTCCTTCGGGTAAGTCAACCAAAGTCCAAAATTGATTGGTGAACATTGAGTCCATCACAGATTGCATTGCTTCCTGCCATTGTTTGTAATCAACATCCTTGATTGCTTGATCACAGGATTGCGGATCAGCGAATTCCTAGTCATTCTTAATGGTCATGATCAAAAAACCTTTCAGGTTGTCTATGTAATCTCCCTGATCGACAAAGAGTGGTGGGAGGTAGTGTTTCTGCGATTGGTTCGACCTGTGGACTTTCTACAGGTTGTTACGATTCGGCTTGGTGTTGTTGATCGAACTTCATCAAGCTCAACATCTCTTCCGCTCCCACTTTCCTCGATAAACTCTTTTTCTAAGAAAGTGGCATGCCTACTGACAAACACATTTTGTTTAGTTGGCGAGTAGATGTAATACTCTAAACTCTCTTTAGAATATCACACAAACCTGCACCTAGTTGATTTAGCATAAAGCATATCTGACTCTAATTTCTTAATGTACGCGGGGCAACCCCAAATCTTGAGATGCCTCAGACTCGATTTATTGCCACTCCATATCTCATATGGTGTACTTGAGAAAGACTTTGTGGGAGCCTTATTCAAAAGGTATATGGTTGTTTCAGGTGCATACCCCCAAAAAGAAATCGAGAGATTAGTAAAGCAGAGCATGGACCGCATCATGTCTAACAATGTGTGATTCCTCCTTTCAGACACTCTATTATGGTATGGTGTGCCAGGAGGGGTCCATTCGGAGATAATCACATTGTCCTTGATATAATACATAAACTCAATGGATAAGTACTCACCACATCGATTTGATCGAAGGATTTTAATACTTTAACTTTTCAAAAGCATCAGACTTATGTCTCAACAGGTAGACATATCCAGACCTCAAAACATCGTCTGTAAACGTGATCAAGTAGGAATACCCACCTTTGGCTTGAGTTGTCATCAGTCCGCAAACATCTGTGTGGACCAGCTCTAACAACTCAGTAGCCCTCTCACTACGTCCATTGAAGGGGGACTTGGTCATTTTCCCTTTGAGACATGATTCACAAGTTGGCATCAATTCAAAATCGAAAGGGTCAAACAACCCGTCTTTATACAACCTATTGATATGGTTCTCATTAATATGGCCTAGTCGCAAGTGCCAAAGATAGGTTTGGTTTAAATTATCTCTTTTTCTTTTGTGTGTTTGTTCAATATGAAAAATATATAACTCATCAGAATGGTATATGACAACAATTGCCCTTTAAAGATATTTCATAACATCGTTCAAGTAACAAAGGAACATAAATAATATTCTTTATTAAAACTAGAACGTAATAATAATTATTCAATCTAATGGTGTTGCCGGATGGAAGACTTAAACAATAAGTTCCTATGGCTAAAGTTGCAACTCTTGTGCCATTGCCTACCCGGAGGTCGTAGTCGCTTTTGTTCAGTTTTCTACTTATTCTCAGCCCCTGCAACGAATTGCAAATGTGAGAATCACAACCGGTATCCAATACCCATGTAGTAGAATTATTCAATGATAAAATTATTTCAATAACAAATGCACATGTGGAGGGGGCTTCAGAAGCCCTCTTCTGCCTTACTTCTGCAATATACTCCTTGCAGTTTCATTTTCGGTGGTCATCTTTGCCACAATGGAAGTGTGTGCCTTTAGGACTAGTCTTCCCTTTCTTCTTGATATCCTTCTTACTTTTCACAGTTTTGTTCTTCGCTTTGTTCTTAACATAGCGCTTCTTTGCCTTTTTAGGGGCATTACCCACTAACAAGACTTTTTCATTTTCCTTCGGAAGGTGGGACTCATCAGTCTTCAGCATATTAAAGAGCTCGGGGTAGCGAGGCATCCCGCTTATTCATGTGGTAGTTTACGATAAACTGTGAAAATGACCCTGGGAGGGATTGGAGTATTAAGTCCTGATTTAACCCCTTATCAATATCTATGCTCAATTTCCCTAACCTCTCAATCAAATCGATAAGTTTGAGGACATGGGTTTCAACAGGAGTCACTGTCGTCATCTTGGTCTGGGAGAGTTGCTTTTGACAACTCAAACTTAGCAGTTCAACTCTCTTCACCATACAACTCCTTGAGGTGAGAGATGATGGCTCTAGCATCCATCTTTTTATATTGCCTCTGTACATCAGACATAGAGGCGAGCATAATGCACTGAACAGTACTGTTGTCATCTTGCCACTTCTTGTAAGTGACCCTTACTTCCTCGGTATCCCTTTGGGAAGGAGTATCCGATGGCCGATTATTAAGAATATAGGAAAGTCTCTCTTGGCTGAGGACAATCCTCAGGTTTCGCAACCAATCGACATAGTTAGGTCCAATGAGTCTATTCATGTCAAGAATGCTACGTAACGACAATGTAGTTGACATGGTGACGATGAAATACTACAAGGAACAGAAAGACATACATAAGCTACCATTCTACATGCATGATTATTGAGGTCTTTTAATTAATCATGTCTCCCACTAATTTTTGCGGTTCCCAAATAACCCTCCAGTTTGGAAGTGGGAAGCCCTCGTTGGTAAACTTCTTGGGAAAGAGGGAACCCCACTTCTCCTACTCGGGTCTCGCATGTAACACGACCAATCCTAATAGGTCCATAGGTAGGTAACTCTTTATCGATCACATTGCTATGTGACTCTCATGGATTTATGCCTCTAGGGTAACTGGTCTTGTGTGTGCACAACAAACCACAGTACCCTAGTTGAGTCGAACCCATCATTCTTATACTCTAGCGAGAAAATAACCACCCTTGAGAGTAGCTCAATAAGGTAAGTCACATTCAAGCCACTAGTAGAGACACATCTAATGTGCTATATGAGGTGCATCGTGTCTATCAGCACAAAATGCCTTGTGTGTGCACAACAAACCCGTTGTGACAATAGACACGCTCTATGCCCCATAATGATGGAAGGCATGACCGGTATTCTAAATACCTTAGCCATTCAGACTCAATAATAATGGAGGGATTCTTCATGCAATTATAATTATCTATGCTATCAACAATTGAAGCAAGAGCAATAAATAAAAGCATACATTAAATATGGATGATTATGGATGATCTAAGGAATCCACCCGAGCCACCGGGTGAATCAAGGCCATCATCCTAGGGTTTTTGGAAGAGTTGTCTCGCCAAGGTACTGCCCAGAAACATCTTGTAGGTTGTTGGTTCCATCGTGCCTTCTCGGGGTTCAAGTTGTAATCAACATGGAGCCCAAATCCTCCTCTCCGCGCGTGCACCAAAACGGGGTGGCAAGCGTGCTCATTGCGAATCTGCCCCTAAACTTCTAATTGTACAAAAGTAAAATAAGAATACCCCAAAAATCCCTTGGGGAAATGTTTAAGGAGATGGAGAAGTGAAATACAACAAGATTTCTCAAGATGAAGGCAGGGGTATGCAGGCCCTATTTAAAAGATACAGTGCTCAAATTTTAATAATTTACAAGCAATCAACACAATCATGATTACACACAGTCACATGCACATAGGGCTTATCCATAATCATCCTTTCATGCATCTCATCATATAAGAAAAATAAACGAAAAAAAAATAATCGGAAAACACGCTAATCGAGTTACATTTCCACCCAAAACGGTCCGTATAACAAATGCTGAAATTTTCGCTTTTCGGGGTTGTTCAACCATGAACCCATGGGGCTTTTGAGTTGAGAATCTGTCCAAAATAGGTTTGGACAGTAGGCTATTACCTCGGTTCATCGCATAAGCTGTGGAGCCAATAGAACAACTCAAAAACCCCCCAAAAATAAAAATCAGGTAGCATGACATTTAGGGAGTGAACGGTTCGTAAACGCAACAATAATGCAAAAAATAAAAATTCTAAAAATCACTAAAGATGGCTCTGATACCACTGTTGGGATGTGAAAGGAAAACACAACAAAAAAAGCAATTTTAAAAATTTCAAACATCCCGAAAATAACGATCTACTTTAGCGATATTAAGGAAATCAATAGGAGATGATGAACCAAATCTATACCTTACGCCGCTATTTATAATTGCTGCTCCAATCCCTAATTGTGAGACGCACACATGTTCATCCTCCAAAGATAGTCCACACCAAGTGCCTCGTAACAAAAGAGCAGCGACCTCTTGGGCTCGTTATGGCTCAACGGACAAGATCCTCAATCCCAATCTCCACCAAATAGGGGCCGACCCTTCCACCAAGAATCAGGCAGCAAGGACAAGGGGATGAACGATGAGAACACCGGAACTAATTCACAAAGTAAAGAATACCTTGCTGTGATTTTTGGGCTCTTCCAAAAATATGAGCGGCGGTACAATCCGGCAGAGCTTCACCAAGCTTACGGAAGACGGGGAGGAGGAACTCTACGAGGGACAACCACTTGTTGGAGAGGGAGCATCAAAATATATTATCATCTCTCTCCCAGAGGGAGGTGGTTGGCCACCCCTATTTTGCTCATAGCGGAGGCTACAGAATAGGGAGCCACCCCTTTGTTCAAATTTTTAACACAGTCGGAATTCAAAGTTTTGGGATTTATCTCTAAGATAAAAATCAATGAGATAAAGGTTCTTGAAATTAATTTCAAATTAATTATCAATTAAATTTGAAGTTAATTCACCCAAGGGGTGTTCAACTACCACCACCTCAATTATCTCATTGCGGTTCAAATTTTTACTCATCCTGGAATTCAAAATTCCGGAATTTATCTCCAACCTCTTCTCTATCTAATAGGGACTTAAATTAATTATTGGTGAAATGACCACACTAGATGGAAGGTGAATAGTGTGTTAACTAATCAATTAGCCTAAATTCGATTTTAATCGTTTCTTAAATTATTTAGGCAATTCACAATTGTACGACTAAATGCGGAAGTGAGTAACAAAGAAAATAATGCTAACACAAGTATTTATAGTGGTTCGGCCCCAATGTCTACTCCACTACCTAAGCACCCCGCTTAGGATTTTCAAACTAAGCTTTACTAGATTAATCTTGGTTCCCTTAAAACAAGAACTTTGACCCGAAGAGTCTCGCTCTCAACCTAAGGCACTGCCACACCCAAAAGTCTTCGTCTTCTTACCGAGAGCATTCTTCCACCTCAACCTAAGGGACAACTCAACTAATCCTAGTAAACTAAGTTTACACCGATGGAATTAAGCCTCAAACACAAAGGCAACCACCCAATTTCAAGACCCACACTCTAGGTCTTACACAAGCTCAAATACAAAGAAATAAATAAGAAAATACAACACCAAATGGAGCAATAAATCAACTAATAAAATACTTAGCTCTAAACAAAGTTTCATAGCTTCCTCTTGATGTCTTTGATGGTGTATCAATGAAGTCAAGGCTTACTCAAGGAGTTGAAAGATCAAAGCTAGGGATTTCAAGAATGGTGGCTCAATCAAGCTCAAGGATCATCAAAATATGATTCAAGGTATGTTCAATTAGGGGTGGAAGGCTTGCTAAGGCTTCTATTTATAAGCCTTGAGGAGATGGCATGAAACAGCCGGCTCAACGAGAGGAAAAATAGCCCTTTCCATCGTCCGATCGATCGTCGGTCGACCAATCGATCGACCAAAAGCAAACTGCCGCTTTCTAGCACACTTCGGTCGACCGACTGGTCGACCGAATTGGCTACTGTCAATTTTTGGCACCATTCGGTCGACCGAATTGGCTACTGCCAATTTTCAACCCTATTCGGTCGATCGACTAGTCGATCGAAACTGGAAAAATCAGCCATGTTTGCTGATTTTTCTGCTCGTTTGCTCGTTTTTGGTTCCGTCTTCGCTAAGTCTACTTATATAACATTTCTTAACTTTAAGATAATAATTGTAAAACATAAATGTTATATAAGGATTACCCCCCATTTGGATTCAATAAAAAATATCTAAAAAATTAAAATCCTTAATAATCAAAATATAGTTTTTGGGGTCTAGTACAAATTTTCGGAAAACAAAAATTTTCTAATCTCCCGGGTCAAATATAGGTAGGCTAAAGGCTTTCAAAAAATCCTTAAAAATACCTCGTTATCTAATTTTAACCCAAGGAACAATTACTGCCATTTTTTGTGTCAAGAAAATATCTAGGTCGGCTTCCAATGAACTCCCTAGGCTTAGTGAGTTTTAGGGCGGTTTTCGGGTTTTCATATTTTAGGATTCGGGGATGATTTTTGAGTTCTTATGCATCATCATGAGGATTTACAACATAAAATAGACACCCTAAATCTGGACTTTATCTTCCCGATGAATCCGAGCACGTCGACCAACGTCCTTCCGATTTCCCGATTTCTTCGATATTTTTGATCGAGGACGTCGTGCGCTAACCGACTTGGAACCTGAAAGATTTCTCAATGAAATATTAGTTCCAGGTTTGTTATCATCAAAACCGTGATTAAGACCAATGTTGAAAACCTTAAGCCAATATTAATCATATTAATTCATCTCCCTATTAAAAGGGACTCAAACAACTAACCTCCCTATTAAATAGGGAGGCTAGGCGCATGGGATAACAACAAAGTTTCCCACCCCAGTTCGAATTCAAAATTCGAGCCATAATAAAAATTGAGTTTCCCTCTTATATTTAGCCGACCCACCTTGACCCCTGGGTCTAGTCAAGTAACATATTGAATTGACCAGGGTCAACCCTTTGACTTTGACTCGAGGTCGAGTTGACACGTCGAACCCTACAAGTTAGGGTTACGATGAACCCCTTCCTCAGATGCTCATAATTCATCCGATTAGGAAACACCTTTCCTATTTTATCCGCAAACGAGATTCGTGATCATTTTGCGGCATGTCCATGCTAGTAGACATTAGGTGCCGCATCTGAGCTTTATTCCATAAAGCCCACTACGAGATTAGCCTGCATTGTGTGTGACCCATTACGCCCCACACTAAGCCAGTAGTGAGTTGTGCATAATGGAGAGTCGGGATTTGATAGAACACTTTCTATTTGAATCTCACGAGCCTACACTAAACCCCTTTAGTGTGGTCATGTGAGACTCCACTCATAAGTCAAGATTGACGTCTAGCAACGTGTCATGACTACCCGAATAGTGTGAGGTTCAATCTACAGGGATCGAACGCCCTTCAGTGATTAGTTATCGTACAACTAAATCCTTCGGTTATAATGTTCTGAAGTCGGATAGAGTATGGAAGAAGTGTCAAATCCTAATATGTACAAATTCATATGTATTCCACCGGCCAAGTTGTCGTCTCAATAATGAAATGTGAGAAACCTCTTTTTGACTTTCATGTCTACTCTGGCTAGAGATTCTCGAGTCGACAGTTGCAGGGATACATATGACACTATCTCTTCTCACTAGTAGTAACTGATTCCATGTTGGTTGCTCACTAGTCGACCAAACTTTAATGGGTGTCGAATCCACCAAAAATAAATACCTACTTTCTTGAGATTTTGTAGTCGTAACAAGTATGGTCGAATCCACAGAAACTGGTTAGTTTTAAATTCTTTCGAAACTAGAAATTAAAAGAAAGGAAAAGGGGGGGTTTGATTAGATGAAAGAGGACGTAAATAAAAATAGTAATTAAAATTGAGGAGAAATCAATGAGAGAAAAGCCTAGCTAAAGGTACGTTCTAGATTTCGGTTCGTATGATTGATCATAGACACAGAGGATGAGTTCTTTTATTTTTAGCAAATCGGTTTGATCATAAACAAGCGCTAAGAATCGTGATCTTCTTTAAATATATGGTTAACCTAAACAAGTGTTGTGATTAAACTCTTATTGATTAGTATTCCTAGAGACACTCTATGGAACTATCAATAGCTAAAGTTTTTGGGATCACCGATTTTAATAGACTATGTGAATTGAACAACAATCTCACATGTCAAATTAATTCAAGAATTCTCTTAGTACGGATTGAACAGCAACCTCGACTAATTGCCTCTAAATCCGGCATGGAACAGCCATACCGAAAGGCAAACTATTATCCTAATAACCTGATAACAGAGCAACAATTAAAAAGGATCAATAGATAAATTATTGTAGGAAATAAATGAATACTAGAGATCAAGAGAAATTAAGCATAGAGAGATCTCACAATCCGGGTAGAACCAAAACGCCGAACGTCCTTTAGCTAGATATAAGAGAATTAGCCACGCATCACAAAGACAAACATCTCTTTAAAATATTTTTGCTCAATTGAAAAACTTAATTCTAAACTGAAATTAAAAGACTAAAAAACAAAGCATAAAAACTAAAGCTAAAAACTCGAGCTCCCTGTTCATTATAACTTTTCTTCTCTTAAAGGAGAATTCACAAACCTAATTAAAATAGAAAGAAAAATCAAATCAATCTTACAAGGTAATAAACTAACAACCAATATCTTGGTTTAATATTTTAGACACAAAAGAAGAGTCCAAATTCGTATGGGAAGCTGGAAATAAATTTCCATCACTGAAATTGGTAATTTCTGATTATGTCACATGTATCTTCACTAAGGCGTGGGCACGTCTAAGGCATGGCGACCAAGTCAAGCTTTCTTTTCAATTTCCAACTTCCAAAAACGTGCAAAGAGACTTTTTTTTATTTCTTTCTATACTTTGTTATCTAAATATTAAGCATAACAATAACCACATATTAGGAAGTATTTAATTCGAATTTAGCATGAAAATAAGTAACTTAAGATGGAAAATATACATGTCATCGAGTAGTAACTGATTCTATGTTGGTTGCTCACCTACCTCCATAAATGCTTCCCCATGCCCAGTAATACCCGGCACACGACTTTGCAAGCCACGTATGGATAAAACCAAAGTGATGAATTGTCAAACACAAGGTAACCATGACAATCTCATGTCCAAGGATATTGCTTGTACCTACTCTCACTTGAGGAACATTCTATTGACACTCATGTAAGGATTACATTCGGTGTTCCTCATGCGGATCCGTACAGTAAACTCATTCCCTAATGAGCACATGTACTTGTACATTAATAACGGTTCATAGGTAACTATGAGATCAGTTATCCCCTGTCATATAGGGCATGTACCAAGTACATTAGTCTTACCGGAATCATCGATCCCCTAATCGATGATCCTACGACTAGGAACATTTACAACATAGGTATTTGGATTTCAACTCTCATTGGCATGATCTCATCATGGTCTTGAAATTATTTGCCCGAGTTCATAGGGTTCATCACAATCTTATAAATAAAAATGAAGATAAAGCATATGATGAAAAATTACCTCATTTATTCATTAACTAAAAATAATTTCTTGCGTATCGATATGTGATTGGTTCAATAACACTATTTTTTTCATATTGGCCACGCCAAGCTCCATGGATCCTATCAACTGTGGATAATTTTGAATCTCAGTTAGTGAAGAAATACAAACATGTCCATCTGCACGTGCAACCTTACGTATTTCTGCCCCTTTGCTAACACTTAGATTTTCTTTGGAGAGAAGTCGGGAACTTCGATGGTTGTAGATGGTACCATTAGCACATGACCTCTTCTTGGATCGAGTAGTTCGTGGCAGCTGCTGGGAAGCGCCATTGAGACTGTCAATGTTAGAGTTCAGCTTGGCTTAATAGGTGGCCAGACCTAGATGGCCCCCAATATGCTTGGGAGGGAAGTGCACAATTTGGAGAGGGCCCAAGTCCAAAGTTTGTATGCGTTCCTTCACTGCAGGCCGGTTCCCAACTTGGAGAGAGCCCCTGAAGTCATCAGCCCAATTAGTGAGTAGTGGAGGGGGGCTACTTGATGAAGGCTCGAGACAGTGAGCTTTCTGAATGGGCTAGAAAATGGGCCGACATAGATTGATGAACCTGTTGCGAACCTGATTCAAGTGGACCATGTGTGTCAGGCCCTGAACATGTCCTAACTAGGAATTTGGATCCGCCAAAAAGGTCTTCAATTGATGAATAAAGAATCCCTAGTCAAAAAGTGGCCCTAAGTAGAAGACCACGACAATAGTTGTACCACGGCAACGAGAAGGCAAGGGGATCGTGAATGGCATCGTCTTCTCTGCATGAGTCAGCATCAAAGTCGACGTTGAACCCGCGCAAGGATGAGTAAGCATGAAAGAGGAAGTGATAAGGTATACCGCATTAAGCACCAGGCAACCTAGGTTTCCGAAATGAAGAAAAGCCTGATGTTGATGGTTGTCGAGGAAGAACCACGGCAAGCAGATCCCGACCTCGACGGAGGGAGATCTCAAACGTTCGCAGGGTAACTCGGAAATCGAAAAAGATGGCAGCTTGCGATGTTGCTAGGTCTGACAAGTAACTTGGGTAGTACGCACAACGTTGTCGTGTTGCCGAGGTTGGATGTCCACCTTGTGAACCGCGGAGCATCGGAGGAGTGAGAAGTGACCGAGTGTAGGAAGACGTCATCAATGTCTAGTGAGCCATGGAGTCGTCGAAAAATAGCTTGCACAGGGACGATGGTGACAGGAGTAGAGATGACAGGTTTGATGAGGGAGCCGGATGGTGAAAGAGTACACCGGGGATCGTTCTCCTATCGGGTCCTGTGATCTGGATTACTGGCATGGACTTTGCGGGTTCTCACTTCTTCGAGGCCACGTTGAGTAGACTACGGTGTGTTCTCATGGTCATCACAAGGCTCCTCTTTCATCGGATCAAAATTCATATCGTCGTCCTTGTTGTCACTAGGGCGATGATCTGGGGGGTGAGTGGGTGACTCTACGGATTGTCCTTGAAGCAGTGCTGCTGCCAGGCGATCGCTACCTCCATAGTGTAGCGATTATCTTAAGTATCGGCAAAAATCAGTGACGGGATAGAGTGCAGCATCAATGCCCTAACCTGAATATGACATGCCGATAAATCTATCCATCGGCTTCGAAGACGGCAAATGAGCTAACTAGTGCGATGAGGGATTTGGTGTTTCAAAAAAAAACGGGGAGGCCTCTCAGCTCCAACCCCACACGTAGCTCGGGCGGAGTGTTAGCCGAATAAACCTCATTCCGACGACAATAACTGAAGTAGAGAAAGAGATGATTCCACCGCATGCACTTGATTTATAGCAGTCGACATTTATATTGCATCCCATCAGAGATAGTCGACATTTATATTTATATTCCATGATTCCACCGCATGGACGATTCCGGCGCGCGTCCGAAGTGGACGATTCCGGCGCGAATCCGAATTGGACAATTCTGGCGCGCGTCCGAATTGGACGATTCCGGCGCGAGTCCAAATTGGACGATTCCGGCGCGCGTCCGAAGTGGACGATTCCGGCGCGCGTCCGAAATTAATCTAAACCCTAATAATTAATCTAACAAATTAAACAATTAATCTAAACAATTAATTAACAATTATAAAATAATTAATTAACAATTATATATATATTCCGGCGCCGGAGTCCACCCTCCGGCGCCGGCGTACAGTGGCCGGACACACTGTCCGGCCACTGTAGAAGGTCCGGCGGCAGCCATTGGCCGACCGCCGCCGGCCGAAACCCTAGAAATAGGGTTTCGGCCGGATTTTAACCTCTCCGGCCGAAACATAGTGAGAGCCGGTCGGCCGATCAACATACCGGCAGCAGCGGCAGCGGCGGCGAGAGGCGTCGGCGTCGGCAGCAGCGGCAGCAGCGGCGAAGGCGTCGGCAGGAGCGGCGGCGGCAGCAGCGGGAGGAAGAAGGGTCGGGCGCGAGAGCGTGCCCTATATAAACTTATCAGCAACGGCTCACTCGCCCGTTAGAACGCCGTTGCTGATAAGTTATCATCAGCAACGGCTCACTTATCCGTTAGTAAGCCGTTGCTGATAATTAAAACATCAGCAACGGCTCGCCTTTCCGTATGAAAGCCGTTGCTGATAGTTAAAATAATCTGCAACGGCTCGGTTTTCCATTAGAACACCGTTGCAGATACAGATATCTGCAACGGCTCGGGCGGCCGTAAGAATGCCGTTGCAAATAGCAACGGCTTGAGCGGCCGTTGCTGATAGCCGTTGCTGAAGATCAAGATTCTAGTAGTGAGTGTTGACCAAATATCTACCATCAGCCAATTGTTGTTGTCGCCATTGATGGGTATGAGAACGAACACTGCCAAAATGTCTCACCAAGAAGCCGATGAGGTCGAGATCATGACACATTTGACCTTGGACAATGATGATGATGTCGAAATGGCGACACTAGAGGAGGGATGAATAGTGTGTTTACTAATTCGATTAGTCTAAATTCCAATTTTAATCATTTTCTTAAATTAGTTAGATAAATTTACAATTTGAATGCAGAAGCAAGATAAATGATAAAACACTTAAGCACGAAATAAAGAATCAATGCAAATACTGTGATTTTATAGTGATTCGGCCACAATGCCAACTCCACTACCTAAGCACCCCGCTTAGGATTTACAAACTAGGTTTTACTAGATTAATTAGAGTTTTCCTTACAACGATGACTTTGCACAGGAAAGTCTCCGCTCTCCAATCGAATGCACTTCCAAACCCGGAAGTATCCCGCCTTCCTACCGAGAGCACTTTCCCACCGCAACCTAAGGGACAACTAGAACTAATCCTAGTAATACTCCGTTTACACAAGTGGCTTTGCTCATTCTACACCAAGGATACCACTTCACCCAATTCAAGACCTAACACCTGGTCTTACAAACTCAAATTAAACAAACAGTTAAAATAACATATAAAATACAATCAAAATAGCTAAATAATAAAACCAATGTTTGCAAGCTCCTTTCACAGCCTTGGAACCTCCAACTCGCCAAGGGGATGAGCTCGAGTCAGTTTCCGAGTTGAGGCAGCAGCTGGCGCTTGAAGAATGAACTCGACGGAGAACACTACTAGAAATTGAGTCTTCAGCAACGGCTGCTCAAGCCGTTGCTAGTTGCAACAGCATTCTTACGGCTGCTCAAGCTGTTGCAGATATGTTGTATTTGCAACGGCTTTCTAACGGACACTCGAGCCGTTGCTGATGATTTTAATTATCAGCAACGACTTTTTAACGGACAAGTGAGTCGTTGCTGATGATAACTTATTAGCAACGGCTTTCGAACGGGCGAGTGAGCCGTTACTGATAACTTTATAAAGGTCACAGATCACGCCCGCCCCTTCTTCCTCCCGCTGCTGCCGCCTCCTCCTCCTCCTGCCTCTCCCGCTGCTGCCGACGCCGACGACGCCGAGCTGCCGCTGCCGACGCTGCCGTCCGTCCTCGACCGCCGATTTTAGATATTCATCGTCGCCCGGCCGTCTCTTCCCGTTGCGGCCGGCAGGAAATCCGACCGAAACTCTATTTTTAGGGTTTCGGCCGACGGCGGTCGGCCGATGGCCGCCGCCGGATCTTGTACAGTGTCCGGACACACTGTCCGGACACTTTACGCCGGCGCCGAAAATAGTAGATTATTTTATTTTTTTTTATTTGTTAATTAATTATTTAATTAATTATTTAGATTAATTGTTTAATTTGGTAGATTAATTTTTAGGGTTTAGATTAATTTCGGAATTGTCCACTTCGGCGTTGTGCCGGAATCGTCCACTTCGGACGCGCGCCGAAATAGTTCATTTTGGACTCCTGCCGGAATCATCTAATTTGGACTCGTGTCGGAATTGTCCAATATGGACTCGAACTGTCTCGAAACATTTAGAAAATAATCATCCATCCGACGAGTTGATATGTTTCACGTACGCATCGACGAGTCGGATATGATTTAGCAAAACCTTAGATCCGTTCGGGGATTGTATGTTCGTGTAAAAGAAGTAGATGATCTTTTATACGACGTACAATTCTTGAATTGTCCGTGATTGGACAATTTGGGAATATAGTTATTTGTACTGCACTTACGTTTTTCTTTTAACTGTTAACTAATTATTCTAAATTTCGGCAACATCTCTCTTGTTCTCCGATACGCGCCCAGATGATATGCGTATTCGGAGAACTGTAGGGAGATGCTGCCGAAATTTAGAATGAAGTTAGCGATTAAAATAAGTACTTAGTGCAATATAAATAACATAAATCCCGAATGGAATAGGACAATCTCACCTAAAGACATTAACCAAAGAAATTGTCATTGATTGACAGAATCATGTCGGCTGATCGAAGTTGGATGTACCGACGTCTTGATCGTGGAGCTTTAACGAATGAGTTTCGATTAGGCGTAACGTACTTCCTAAATTTCGCCTATTCGAATCGGAATTTTGTTAGCATCGGTGATCAAATCCGATGTCTGTGCCGCATTTGTTTGAATGGACTATTTTTGGATCGGGAGACTGTCACTCTGCATCTATATAGCAAATGATTTGCACCAAGATATTTTCTATAGACTTGTCCGGGGAGTCACGTGAAGTCGGGATGTCGAGTAACCCTGTCGTTCAGACATATGGTGAATCTTCCTCTGCTGGTGCTTCTTCATCTAGTCAATCTAATCCCTATAGAACTATGATACTTGATAGTCTTGGGGGTCAATTCCCTCTAAATAATAATGTTGATCGGCCAGTTCTTCAGACATCAGTCCCACCAGATACTACAGCGGTTGATATCACAGAAGTACAAACTGCGGTAGAGATTGAATTACCGAATAAAGAAGCTGCAGAATTGATGTTGAAAGCTGCCGATGAACCTTTGTATGAGAATTGTCCTAAATACACTAGGTTTTCAGCAATGACACAGCTCCTAAATATCAAGGCCGATTGTAATATCAGCGGGGTTGCGTATGATCGGATTGTAGGATTGATTAATGGAATGCTGCCTACTGATAACAAGTTTGAGCCAACTTTTTATAAGACTAAAAAGCTAATGAGAAAATTGGAGCTTGGGTACGAAAAAATACACGCGTGCCAAAATAACTGCATTTTATATTATAAAGAAAATGTACAGTTGGATAAATTCCCTGTATGTCAACATCCTCGTTACAAGGAGAAGAAATCGGTCTGACAGAAAAATATCTTGTTTAAGGTGCTTCGGTATTTTCCAGTAACACCGAGGCTTCAAAGATTATTCATGTCGGAAAAGACAGCCCCCTACATGAGTTGACATGCAAGAAGTCGTGATGATACAGTAATGACTCATCCATCCGACGGTGAAGCATGGAAACATTTGGATATATATTATCCTTCATTTGCTAGGGATACTAGAAATATAAGATTGGGATTGTGCACAGATGGTTTAAATCCGTTTGGACATTCTGCAACTCCTTATTCAGTTTGGCCAGTGCTGCTGACAGTTTATAATTTGCCACCGTCAATGTGTATGAAAGATGAATTTATTTATCTTTTGATGATTATTTCGGGTCCTAAGGGTCCGCGAAAAGAAATTGACATATTTCTCAGACCCTTGATAGATGAATTGAAAACATTGTGGACTGAGGGAGCTGTCACTTATGATTGTCATCGGAAGCAAAACTTCAATTTAAAGGCCGTGGTCTTGTGGACAATCAATGATTTCCCGCCGTACGGCATGTTGTCTGGTTGGAGCACTCACGGCCGACTCTCTTGTCTGTATTGTATGGAACACTCTAAGTCAATCAGTCTTCAGAACGGATGAAAAATCTCATTCTTTGATTGTCATCGTCGATTCCTACCGGCTAATCATCAGTATCGAAGGAATCGTAATAAATTTACTAAGGGCAGAGTCGAAAGAGATGGGCCACCACCGATGTTGTCTGGTGAACAAATGTTAGCACGTGTTTCAGCACTTTCCAGATATAGTATTTGGTCGCAGCAATGAAAGAGTGTCAGGTTTTGGCCAAACACATAACTGGGTGAAAAAAAGTATCTTTTGGGAATTGCCCTATTGGAGTTCATTATTGATTCGACATAATTTAGATGTCATGCACATTGAAAAAAATGTGTTTGATAATATTTTCAACACTTTGATGTATATTTCCGGAAAAACTAAAGATAATGTCAAAGCCCAACATGATATGAAAATACTTTGTAAAAGACCAGAGTTGGAGTTACAAGAGATCAACGGACGATATCTGAAACCGAAGGCCCTATATGTGTTAAATAAACAACAGATCAAAGATGTTTGTCAATGGGTAAAAGAACTCAGATTACCCGATGGATATGCTTCAAACTTATCTCGATGTGTGAACGTCAATGATTGCAAAATATCAGGGATGAAGAGCCATGATTGTCATGTATTCATGCAGAGATTACTTCTGATCGCATTTCGAGATCTTCTACCTGATAATATTTGGGGTCCGTTGACTGAATTAAGTATGTTTTTTAGAAACATTTGTGCAAATGTCCTTCGAGTCGAAGATATGTCAACACTTGAAAATAATATTGTTGAAATCATATGCAAGCTGGAGCAGTTTTTCCCTCTTGCATTTTTTGACTCGATGGAGCATCTACCGATACACTTGGCATGCGAGGCACGAGTTGGTGGCCCCGTTCAATATCGGTGGATGTACTTATTTGAAAGATACATGAATCGTCTGAAGAAAAAAGTAAAGAACACCGCAGCTGTTGAAGGATCAATATCTGAATCGTATATCATCCAAGAAATTTCAACATTCTGCTCATTTTACTTTGAATCGACAGTACAGACAAGATTTGATCGTCTTCCACGTAACGACAACGGGGGTGTTCGACATTCAGATGGACGTTTAAATATATTTTGTCACTCAGGTCGTGCTTTTGGTTCTCGTCCATCTCGACACTTAAGCGAGGAAGAGTATCATTTGGCACACTTGTATGTATTACTCAATTGTCCAGAGATTGAACAATTCATTGAAATATTTGACATTGAGATGGTGCAAAAATACTCTATTCACAACGATAAAGAATTGGAGAGATTATGGAATCGTGATTTCCCTACTTGGATTCAGACTTACAACAAAGATCACAGAGCTGAAATAGATGAAAGAATATTTGAGTTTGTTAGTGGACCGTCGCGACTTGTGTCGTGCTATAGCGGATATTTTGTTAATGGGTATAAATTTCACACGGTTGAATATGCATTTACAAAGAAGACGATGAATGCTGGGGTCTGTGTGAAAGGGACAACCTATGTTGAATGTGATATGGATTTTTATGGACTGGTGGAAGAAGTGATAGAGTTGCACTACTTCGGCTTGAAATCAGTTATTCTATTTAGATGTCATTGGTTCGATACAACAGAAAGGGGCATGAAAGTTCATCCAAAATACAAACTTGTTGAGGTTAATTACAAATCTAAATTGGTAGCAAATGAGCCTTTTATATTGGCATCACAAGCCGAACAAGTATATTACGCGAAGTATTCGGCTCGAAATAAAGATAGAGCAGATTGGTGTGTAGTTTGTAAGATAAAAGGTAGAGGAAAAATTAATCCGATAGTAGGAGAAAATGAGCTGATACCTGATATGACAGATGATTTCTATCAAGAAGATGATCCTCCTGCTATAGATCGTATTATTCCAATACTCGAGGATGCAGACACAACGTCAATTCAATTAGAAGTTGAATATGCTATGATGACGGTCATGAAATTGAGGAAGCTGGAGATGAAGAAGATGAAGAAGAGGAAGAAGAGGAAGAATTCGAAGACTATTATTCAGATGATGAGGAATAATTGTAAAGTATATATTTTATTAAATATATCTCTACTATTTATACAATAATCTGATTATATGTCTATTCGACAGATATGTCTGGTCGTGGTTATCGTCGCAGGAGAGCTTTGGAGTCTCCGATCGGTGAGACTCCTACACTTACTCATGCTGCTGATCCTCCTGTTGTTGATCCTCATGCCGATGATACTGCCGAGGCTAGTACATCCAGACGCAGGCGGCCACGCGGGCCGAACAAGTGGCAGCCTCCACCAGCCACAGAGTCACGTAGATTTATTAGCGTGATTGGGGAGCGGTAATATATCATGAATTATGAATCATTACAAATTCATTATATCATAATATAATATTAAAATTTATTTTTGTTGTGTAGGTTCGAGCAAGAAGAAGTGCCGAGGAGCATTTCTTCTACTATTCGACGATACATGCACGGGGCATGGCCTACGTGGTCTCACGTGCCTAGCGAGCACGTCGACATGTTATGGCGCGAGTTTGAGGCACATATTATTATTATTTTTACATGCATGATGATTAATATTGGTACTGATATTATTATTCTGCAGGCTCGCTATACATGGGCTGAGCACCAAAGGCCATTCATTTACACTGCCTGGGAGGCTATTTCCCAGGCAAGGTACAACGGGCAGCTGGGGCAGGCCCGGTCCCAGGCGATGGCACGAGTTGGGACTACTAACATCGCGGAGACTCGGGGATACGGCCCCGATTGGATTACTCCAGATATATGGGACCAGCTCGTGGGAATATGGTCGACGGATCGATGGCATGAGGTTTCTAGGAATGCGGCTAGAAATCGCATGTCGGGGGGAGCAGCGCATCACACCGACGGCTTTATTGCATTTGCAAAGCACGCGAACCGTATGGTAAGTATACCTTTTAATTATATATTTTATTTGTTACTATGTGTACTAATTAATGTATTTGTTTTGTAAATGTAGACGACGGTGTCGGATGACGGGATTGTCCAGTGACCCTCCCCGATGGCGGTGTTTGAGCGGACTCACCGTCGAGCACATGGGACGGAGGAGTACATCGACAACCGCGCTGCATACATTATGGTAACTATATATTTGTTTAAATTATTCATTATATATTTATAATTTAAGTTTTATGATAAATATTAAATAAAAAATCAAACTCGAGTAGGAGACCTACGTACAGCCAGACAGTGGTGCAGCGCGGGGGCACCCCCGAGGACTTTGACGCAGCAACGTGGGTCGAGGCCGCAGGTGGCTGGGACCATGGCCGCATATATGGCTTTGCAGATAGTGGTCATGCGCGAGCCGTACTAGGGCCACTTGGGGCACCGACCCCTCCGGTCGCTGGTGAGCGGCCTTCCACCTCCAGATCCAGTTATGATCATAGTAGCAGAATAAGGACTCTAGAGGAGACGGTCGCGCGTCAGAGTCAGATAATGGCGGAGATGCATGCTATGCTATGCAACATGTCAAGTCATCCCGAAGCAGGCATCTATGATCCAGGTGTACACTCAAGCACTCCAGACCCCGCCAAATGATCCAGACCATCCTCCATTGTCATCGTGAGATTTTTTTTATATTGACTTTGTTACTAAGATATTATACTTGTTTAATTTATTTTGTTTGGATATTGATACTTCAATTTTGCATTTGAATAGTTTTTATACTATTGTGGATAATTATCAATATAAATATAATTGTTTTGATATATATCTTGGTGTATTTGTGATGTGTGAATGAATGTGTGTATGAGTGTATGGGTGTGTGAGTTATGTATTAGATAATGTATCAATGTATCAATGGAAATTTAAAATTTTAATTTTTTTCGTTACCAGGTTCACATCATCAGCAACGGCTTTCCCACGACCATCCGTGGGAAAGCCGTTGCTAAAAGTTTATCAAAAGCCGTTGTTGATGACCTACCACAACGGCTTAGCAACGGGCTTTTACTAACGGCATTGCTACGGGCTCACCAGCAGTTGCTATTAATGTTATCAGCAACGGCTCCGCGTCCGTGGCAAAACCGTTGCTGATAATATTTTTAGCAACGGCCCGAGCAGTCGTTGCTAATCCGTTGCTAAGTTATCAGCAATGCGATTTTCTGCCATGGCTCCATTGCAACGACGCCAGCCGTTGCACGCCGTTGCTGATGATTTTCAGCAATGGCTCAGCAACGGCATCAGCCGTTGCTGATGCCCATTTTTCTAGTAGTGGAAGCAGAGTACAAGATTTAAATCTTTTGGAAGGCTCTAAATCTTCCTTTTGAATACTCAATTAACTATGTTAGAATCAAGGAATAATATTAAATGATGTATATAAGGGTGTATTTATACCCTCGTGAAGAAACGACTGCTCAACGGATAGAAAACTATCCGTTGCAGAACGCCGGTCGAATGGTCGATCGACCGATCATTCGACCGCTTCCTTTTCACCTGTGATTGGCCGGCCGATGGGTCGACCGCCCAGACGCAAAAACATCAATCCCAATCTTTGGTCGACCCGTCGATTGACCAACGCAATCTACGTCTTCGGGTATCAGCAGGTCAGTCGGTCGACCGACGGGTCGACCGCCTGAGCTACTGCCTATTTTGGGCTTCCATCAGTCAACCGCCCGGTCGACCGAAGTAGCTCTGCTACTTTTTACCTTCATTCGGTCGACCACCCGGTCGACCGAACCTAGGCTGAAGTTTATTTCTTCAGCCTATTTCTTCAGCGCTTCATTTTCGAGTTTCGGCTTTCAACGACCATCAACTTGGAGAGCTTTCAAGTGATCTTTGAGACCGTCCAATACGTCTTTGGTGCACGCATCGCTCTTCGAGAAATTTTCGCGACGAACCCGAGCACGACGATCAATGTCCTTTCGATTTCCGATTTCTTTGATTTTTTCGATCGAGGACATCGAACGCTAATTGATATGGAACTTGAAAGATATTCTTAATGAAATCATTAGTTCCATGTTTGTTATCATCAAAACCATCAAAACTGAGATTAAGGCTAAGGTTGAAAACCTAAAGCCAACAATCTTTCCCTTTTTGATGATGACAAACATCCTTAAGAAAATATATAATCATTAAAGCACAAGGATATCAACTAAGGGATTTCTCCCCCTATCAACATGCATATTTATATAATTAAACTCCCTCTATCTATATGCATGGATTTCCTATATTTGTCTCCCCTTTATCTAAAATTTACTCCCTAATGATCATATACTTTTCTCCATAGTTTTCTCCCCCTTTATACATATACTCTTCTCCCCCTTTTGACATCAATAAAAAAGGGCAAGAAAGGACAATCTAATCAAAAGGGATGAAACACAATTATTTTTTAGTTGAGACTCTAACGAGTATTTTTTATGAAACATGAAGATCCCAACCAAAGGGATGGAAAAATAAATATTTAATATGAAACTTAAATCATACATGAAAAAAAAATGATAAATACAAATCAAAACTCAATCATGTATGCACTCAAGTATGAATGTATTTATACCTTTTTCATGATATTTTTAGATTTCATTCAAACTATCAAAATACCAAGATATGGTTATTTAACTTATGTATATCAAGTTTGAAATGAAACTAATGTTATTTAATCCAAATATGAACTTAGCATGTTTTCATTTGAAATAAGCATGAGAATATAAAAATGCTAAGTCTCAATGTTTTGCTATCTACTCATGTTTTCTCAAACTTAGGCATCTAGACTTTAAACATGAGAAAATCTAAGTCCATGAATTAAGTTTGGGCTTAAGATAAAATTTATGATTCACTTTGTTGACTTAGGTCAACCTATGCTTCAAATTTAAAAAAAATCAAACTTTTAAATCTATACAAAATCATATTTTTGATGAAAAACTTTGATACCAATTTTTGGATGAGAATTTTTTGATACCAAATATTGAATGGTCATTTGAAATACATGAATAAAGTTTGAACTCAAAAGAATTTTCAAAGACCATTTTTCATCTTATATTGATTTTAATCAAAAGCTTATTTTTAGGTACGTATCATTCAAGATATCAAAATCATTCCTAGAAATGATTTTACTCAAGAAATTGAGTGAATGATATTAGAAATGGAATCCAAATGGTGTACATGAGTTTTTATATGACGTTTTTGAAGAAAAATCAAAGTATCGGAAAGATTGATATTTCAAATAAGGATATTTTGTGTTTTCGAAATCCAACTTCAAAATTCTATTTTAAATTAGATTCTTGATGAAACTTTTGAAATTTTTACACATAAAACTAGATTTTTCAGTGAATGTGTAGTTTCAAGAATCATCTAAAAAAGATTTCTCTATATTTTACTAGAAATAACTGAAATTAATACAAATTGTAAGTTGAAATGATATTTTTGTAATTTTCAGTTATTCTTAAAACTTGTTCAATTTTCATTCAAACTTTCATGAAACCACATGATGGTCATATAAAGAGTATATGTCAAGTTTGGAATAAAAATTATGTCCTTAAGTCAAGATATCAACCTAGCATGGTTTCATTCAAAACTAAACTAGTTTTTATGAAACTTGCTAAGTTTCAATCTTAACATTTACTCATGATTTTTTAAATTTAAACCTATGGAAATCTATCATGTGTAAATTTAAACATGTTTCTCAAATATGGATCGTAAATGAGACCTTTAAGTCAACATGGTTCAAGAGAGGTAAGCATGAATTGACCTCTATTGTCATTTTATTCATATCCATATGAATTGTTCACTCTAAGAGCATGAAAACATGTCAAACATATTCCTAAATATGTTTATGAAGTTTTGGACTTAAAATGAAATGACCAAGTTGATTTGTTGACTTGGGTCAAACCTTCTCAAACTTAAGACCTCTAAAGTGAGATACCAATTGTATTTGTTCATCTAGACATGAATTTTCAAGTCTTAAATATCTAGACTCGTGTCATGTGTGTATCTAAACATGTTCATTTCATTTTTTAACTTAAAATGAAGTCTCTAAAGAAGAATTTTAACCTAGTTCAATTTCATAGATATCATGATATCATGAAATGAGCTAAGTTATCAAGATTTTCCCTACTCATGAAAATTCAAACATTTATCATGCAATCATCAATCATGAGTATGGAGACATTATTAAACATGAAATTTTAATTATTATACTAAGATTTTTACAAAATTAAAACCATACATTTTTCTCAAAAATTTGTCCAACTTTTTTATTTTCTTTTTCATAGCATTGTCTTCATTTACATTCATAACTTGCAAGTAGACATCATTAGTATCATAATAAAATAATATGTCAACTAGCAAGCTAACATACTAACTAGCAAGGGTTCAATATAAAATTTCATTTAAAACCTTAACCTTTGCTAAATAGTTAAGATTCATTTTAAGATGGATATCATGATTAATTTCAAAATGAATCTAAGGGATCAAGATGTGAACCATTTGAGGCATAAGGTCCCTAAACAAGTTTAACTAGTTTGGTCTTAAAGAAATGTCTCTAATACCAAGTATCAACCTAGAGCAAGTTTCATTTGATGAAATTTGCCTAAGTACTAATATTCTACCTACTCATGAGAATTCAAGTGTGTTAACATGCAAATCTAATCATGAGTATAGAGACATAGTTTAAACTTAAACATTGAGGTATAACACTTAAGATTTTGAATCTATCGAGATTATACCTTATTCATGAGAATTTAGTCAAACTAATCTTTTTCTTCCTAGTTAGTCTTCCTAAAATATTTATAACTTCCAAGTAAGCTACACTAATATTTTAGTGAAAATATAGCTACTTAGCAAGCTAGCTCAACCAAGAAGCAAAGATAGACACCAAGAATCATTATCAAAGATCACTTTGCTAAATGGTTTGAAATCTGTTTTAAAATGAAATCGAGTGATATCAAAACGAATTTTAAGAGATCACACGAATAATAAATTAAAACATGATCTCCAACCCTTTCTATTGGTTGAAAACCGAAAGCCATAATTAGCCTATGATTTAAAACCGCAAGGTCGCTTAGGCCCATTACAGGACACCTGGGTCTCCGAAGAGATCGGAAAATCAAAAATCAAAAATGTTTTTAAAATATATTAAGAGCGGGGAAATCAACTAATATTAATCATATATCAACTCCAACTATAATCTTAAGCAATGGGATATAGGAGATGATACCGGAATAATTTTGATGCCAACTTTACCTAAGGCATCAAGGTAGCTTGAAGTTGCAACCAAGGGATGATTCATCATTCAAGTCCATGGTCAACTCCAATACACCACTTCTCATTCATCCTTGTGTGGTAGCTTCCCCTACAAAAGAAGATGAGACTTTTGGTACCCAAATGGCTTTGGGTCCTTGGGGGTGAGTTGGCCTAGGAATCCAAAGTGTCTTAACTATACTTGAATTTTTCTTAAATGCACAACCAAAAATAGTATGGCCAAAAATACCACAACAAAAATAATGACCATTAAATTTCTTTTTATTTTTGTTATGGACATGAGATTTATTTTTAGAATGCTTGTCATGTGAAACATGATAAGTATGAGCATTCTTAGAAACCTCATTCATCTTCTCATAATTATGAGGTCTAATGGTAGAATGCATGGCATGAGAGGCATGATGAGCATGGGCATTCTTATATAATTTTTTTTTCTTTTGAGGTTTTCTAAATGAGACATTTTGATGTTTAGAGTTAAAAGAGGAAGTATTAACTTTCTTACTCAAAATCAACATCTCGTTTTTCAAATCATCTATGGATTTATGCAGTGCATGCAATTGAGATTTTAACTTGCAATTCTCATTTTCTAAATTGTTATTTTTAAGTTTCAAATCCTTAAGCTCATGTTCTACATTTTCATGGCATGAATCAAATGACCTAGATCTCAATTTTTCATTTTCTAGTTTGGATTCATGCAAATGAGAATTAAGCATCACATTTTCATTTTTTAATCTTTTATTTTCGTTATCTTTTCTAACAAGCAAGGCATACATTTTTTGACATTCACCAACTAGTTCTTCATATGGCATATTGAATGAACTAGATGAGCTAGTACTAACATTATTATTATGACTAGAAGGAGAAGAGTGTACCTCATCTTTGGTACTTATGAGGCAAACTTTTGAAGTAGCTTCATAGTCATTGCTAGAGGGTGTTTCAAATGTGTGAAAGGTGGAGGTGGAAGCACTTGACCTCTTCCTTGCTTTGTTCTTCATGCTTGGGCAATTTTTCTTCACATGCCCCTTCTCTTTGCAAGCATGACAGATTACTCTTCTTTTTCGGCTCTTGGTGTTACTTCTTTGATTAGAAAAGCTATGGGCATCAAAACTAGGATTAGTAGTAGGTGTGTGACCATTGTCATCACCACCTTCATCAAAAGTGTCAATTTTTTCGATTTTGGCATAATCATATAAAACATTTAACGAGGCCCATAAATCAAAAGCCGAAGAATAATGCATGACTTTTTCTAAGATGTCATTTGGTAATGTGCAAAGAATACAATTCATGACATCTCCATTATACTTAAATATTTTCTTATCCATTTCACTCTAAGCATGCATATCATCATTAGGTTCAATGAATTCTCAATGTAACATGTTAAAGACTCCAAACCCTTTAGTCTTTAAATAGGTGTACATCCTATATTTCCACAGACCAAAGTTTGAGTCATCGGACCTAGGGGGTGTAGACGCTACCGACTCTAGAGTCATTTCAAGATCGAGACAAGGTATAGAAGAGATGGTGAAATCTCAAGCTACAAACCCGCTCTGATACCAAATGTAGTCGAAATGACGACACTAGAGGGAGGATGAATAGTATGTTTACTAATTCGATTAGCCTAAATTCTAATTTTAATCATTTTCTTAGATTAGTTGGGAAATTTACTATTTGAATGTGGAAGCAAGATAAATGATAAAGCACTTAAGCACAAAATTAAGAATCAATGCAAACACTGAGATTTTATAGTGGTTCGACCCCAATGTCTACTCCACTACCTAAGCACCCCGCTTAGGATTTCCAAACTAGGTTTTACTAGATTAATTAGAGTTTCCCTTACAACGAGGACTTTGCACCGGAAAGTCTCCACTTTCCAACCGAAGATACTTCCACACCCGGAAGTCACTACTAGAATATACCACATCAGCAACGGGGATCAACGACAACTGCCAGAGCCGTCAGAATAGGTCACGACTTTGCGTCGGCCCAGTCGGCCATGGCTGATGTAACTAAATTAGCCGCGGCTCGCATACGACCACACAAAGCTGTCTCTCATAGATCATGGCGCGCATGGTGCGTGAATTAAAATGGGTTAGTAGCCACAGTTTAGTGGGGGCCTCGTAGCCGTTGGTGATGAGAGTAACCGGGCGCGCGAAATAAAATAGGTTAGTAGCGACGGCTACGCCGTCGATGATATGTGTAAGTCATTAGTCACGGTTGGCTGCGACCGTCGCTTATTATTTAATACCACAAACGCAGCGCGAATATATAACTCTCTTAATCGACAGCTCTGCAAACCGTCGGTGATAATAAAGTTACATATATATCCACGGTGTTCCGACGGCCAATGTGCCGTCGGTGAAAATCCTTTTTATTTGCGTTCGCGCCCGACCCTTCCTCTTTCTTCCTCTTCCTTCTCTACTCGCCGATGTCGCCGCCGTCCGTCGCTGCCGAGTTGCTGGGGAGTCGTTGCCTGTTGTCACCGCCATCAATCGCCCTCGGTGAACCTTCCGGTATGCTCGCTTCCTCTCCTCCTCCGTTAAATCCCCACAGCGCCGCCCTTTCCGCCCGCGCTGCCTCCCCGCGCCGGCGTCGACCCGGTGTTCATCTCAGTGCCGGCCTCAACCCGGCCGGTGCCGCATTGGGGCCGATTACCATCGGCCCTAATGCCGACGAGCAGTAGCCGGCAGTGATGCCAGCTACTGCTTGATTAGGGTTTAATTACCCTAATCACAATTTGATTAGTTTTTTTAAAATTATTTATTGTTAATTTTTAGAAATTAATTATTAATTAGGTTAATTATTAGTTTAATATTAATTAATTAGTCACGCAGAATCGTCCACTAAGGACTCGTGCCGAAATCGTCCACTTTGGACTCACGTGGAATCGTCCACTTTGGACTCGCACGGAATCGTCCACTTTGGACTCACACGGAATCATCCACAATGGATGGAATCGTGCCGGAATCGTCCACTTTGGACTCGCGCGGAATCGTCCACAATGGATGGACTCGTGCCGGAATTGTCCACTTTGGACTCGCGATCAAATCATCCATGGTGGACTTGTGCTGAAATCGTCCACTTTGGACTCACGCGGAATCATCCACAATGGATGGAATCATGCCGAAATCATCCACTTTGGACTCGCGCGAAATCGTCCACAATTGATGGACTCGTGCCGGAATCGTCCACTATGGACTCACACCGGCATCCATAAAGTTAGAAAAAAATCAAGACGTGTTGATACGTTTCACGTACGATCGACGAGTCAAGTTTTAATTTTGCAAAACCTTAGATCCGTTCGGGGGTTGTATGTTCGTGTAAACGAAGTTAATGATCTTTTATACAACGTACAACCCTTGAATTGTCCCTAATTGGATAATTTGGGAGCATAGTTATTTATATTGCACTTAGTTTATTTTTTTTAGTCATTAACTTCATTTTTAAATTTTGGCTTGTATCTCCCTTGTTCTCCGATACGCGCCCAGATGATATGCCATTTATATTAGCCATTTATATTGGCATCTCAAGTTGAACAAGTATATTATATGCAATATTCATCTCGAAAGAAAGACAAGGCAGATTGGCGTGTAGTCTGTAAGACTAAAGCTAGAGGAAAAATTAACCCGATAGTGGGATATAATGAGCCAACATATGACTTCTATCAAGAAGAAGATCCTTCCGAAGTGGAACGAGTTAGTCCAATACTCGAGGATGATGACACAGAGTTAGTTTAATTGGAAATAAAATACGTTGATGAGGACGATAATGAAGTTGAGGAAGGATAGAATGAAGATGAGGGAGACGAAGAAGAATTTCAAGATTCAGATACAGAAGAACAAGAAGAAGAGTATTACACGGATGATGATAATGACGATGATGAATAATTGTAAATGTGAAGTATATATTCAATTATTAAATATATCTATTAATCTATTATATATAATCTAATTATATTAAATTTTTACAGCTATGGTTTGAGATATCAGTTCTCGAGGAGGCATTCCTCGTAGAACCCCCCGATGATTACCACCCGCCCCACCTGTACCCATTGACCCTTCGTCTTCCACCACCATCCCCCCACCTGGTCCGGCCACCATTCCCCACCTGATCCATCCACCATTCCCCCAACTGATATGGTTACCATCCCCCCACCTCCAACCACCATCCCTTCAGTCGATCCAGGCCCGTTGACATCGAGACGTAGGCCATGAGGGCCTAACAGAATTCTCCCTCCGCCACCCAAGAGAGAACTGTGCATAGCAGTTACTGTGCGCGGAAGAAGGTAAGTATATGCATTAATTATTTCTTATAATTTATTTATAATTCAAAATATCATAATATGAATTTATATTTGATGCATATTTGAGCAGGAGGACGTCCCCCCGCACGATAGCAGGGACGATCCAGAAGTTTATGCACGGGGGCGTGGCCTACATGGTCTCACGTGCCCCGTGAGCATATGGATTTATTGTGGCGAGAGTTCATGGTAAGTATATTTATTAAATTAATATTAATGTTAAATATTCATCGGTAATAATATATTTTTTTGCAGGGTCATTATACATGGCCGGAGGACCAGACCACTTTTGTGGAGGCTGCATGGGAGCGTGTTGCCCGCGCTCGCTATAACGGGCTGCTTCAGTAGGCCCGTCAGACCGTGATGAGATGGCTGGGGGCCACACAGACAGGGCAAACTCGGGGACACACCCCCGAGTGGATTCCTGGCCATGTGTGGGACCAGCTCGTTGAGCGGTGGGACACTCCAGAGTGGCAGGAGGTCTCCCGAACTACGTCGAGAAATCGCATGTCCGGGGGGGACGGCACGGGGGCGCGCCACACTGGTGGCTCAGTGTCTTTTGCGGTGCATGAGCGTTGTATGGTATGTATAATTTCCTTACTTTTAATTAAATTATATATTATGTATAATGATACTAATGTATTTATTTTCTAATGTAAGACGCGCGTGACGGAGGACGGCACCGTCCAACGCCCGTCGATGATGGAGGTGTTTGAGCGCACCCATCGTCGTCGACGAGGAGCGGGGGACTACGTTGATAGCAGAGCCTCGATTTGATTTACACAATTTTTATTTATAGTTTATATATATTTAAAAACACGTGTATGAAACTTATTCGAGGACTGTGATCGAGCATGGAGGGACACCGGAGGAGTTCGACGCAGGAGCTTGGGTGGAGGCCGCAGGTGGCTCGGAGCATGACCGTATTTATGGCTTTGCATACAGTGGTCATGCACGCGCTGTGCTCGGGCCACTTGGGGCACCGACCCCTCCGACTGCGGGTGAGCGGCCCTCGTCATCCCGAGCGCAGGACCAGAGCCGGATAGCGGCCATGGAGTTGGAGCTCACCCAACAAAGACAGGTGATGGAGGAGCAGAGGCACACGATGGAGGAGAGGATGCAGGAGTAGAGGCTGGCGATGGAGGAGCATATGCAGGAGCAGAGACGGTCAAATGACGAGTTGAGACAGACGATCCAGAACATGCAGATACTTCTCACTCAGATTGCGTCTCAGTTCGGCCTTCTACCTATGATGTCACAGTCGTTGTCCTCCTTAACCCAATCGACGCTCCCGACCCAATCGTTGTCGACTCCACCGCCTCCACCGCCGCCACCGCCATCGTGAGATTTTGATTAATTGTATTTTGTTTATATTTTGATACTTGATATAGATGATATTTTGATACTTGGATATATAGATGATATTTTGATAATTGTTTGCCTCCGGTTTGAGGCTGAGATTGATGATATTTATGTAAAACTTGTATGTTTGGTTTCAAATGCATGTGTATGATATTTTTTGATTGTAATATGTGATTGAAAATAGGTTGTAGTCGATATATCATTGTAAACAGGAAATTATAAATTTTTTAGTTTTTTCAGTTACAGGATAACATCTTTAGCCACAGTTTACCCACGGTGACCCGTCACTAAGCCGTGGCTGAAAGCCTATCGTAAATGGCTGATGCCCTCAGCGAGGCCAAATATCACGGTTGCTAATAATATCACCGACGGCTGTAAGCCGAGGTTGATGTGCTGGTATCAGTGACAACCCCCAAAGCCGTCACTGATGTTTTTAAATCAGCGACAGTCCACTAGGCTGTCACTGATAATTACGTGTGACGGTCGTGCGTGGCCGTCAAAACACATCTGAGACGAACACATCAGCGTCGGTTCTTTGCCACGGTTGGCGCCGTCCGTGATATTCATCACCGACGGTTCAGCCACGGTATCAACCATCGCTGATGACCACAATTCTAGTAGTGAGTATCCCGCCTTCCTACCGAGAGAACTTTCCCACCTCAACCTAAGGGACAACTAGAACTAATCCTAGTAATACTCCATTTACACAAGTGGCTTTGCTCATTCTACACCAAGGATACCACTTCACCCAATTCAAGACCTAACACCTGGTCTTACAAACTCAAATTAAACAAACAGTTAAAATAACATATAAAATACAATCAAAATAGCTAAATAATAAAACCAATGTTTGCAAGCTCCTTTCACAGCCTTGGAACCTCCAACTCGCCAAGGGGATGAGCTCGAGTCAGTTTCCGAGTTGAGGCAGCAGCTGGCACTTGAAGAATGAACTCGACGGAGAAGCAGAGCGCAAGCTTTAAATCTTTTGGAAGGCTCTAAATCTTCCTTTTGAATACTCAATGAACTCTGTTAGAATCAAGGAAGAATATTAAATGATGTATATGAGGGTGTATTTATACCCTCGTGAAGAAACGGCTGCTCAACGGATAGAAAACTATTTGTTGCAGACCGTCGGTCGAATGGTCAGTCGACCGGTCATTTGACCGCTTCCTTTTTCCCTGTGGTCGGTTGATCGATGGGTCGACCGCCCAGACGCAAAAACATCAATCCCGATCTTCGGTCGACTGACGCGATCTGCGTCTTCAGGTATCAACAGGTCGGTCGACCAACAGGTCGATCGCCCGAGCTACTGCCCATTTTGGGCTTCCATCGATCGACAGCCCGGTCGACCAAAGTAGCTCTGCTACTTTTTACCTTCATTCAGTCGACCGCCTAGTCGATCGAACCTAGGCTAAATTTTATTTCTTCAGTCTATTTCTTCCATGCTTCGTTTTCGGGTTCCAGCTTTCAACGACCATCAACTTGGAGAGCTTTCAAGTGATCTTTGAGCCCGTCCATTACGTCTTTGGTGCATGCGTCGCTCTTTGAGAAGTTTCTGCGATGAACCCGAGCGCGACGATCAATGTCCTTTCGATTTCTGATTTCTTTGATTTTTTCGATCGAGAACATCGAACACTAATTGATATGGAACCTGAAAGATATTCTCAATGAAATTATTAGTTCCATGTTTGTTATCATCAAAACCATCAAAACCGACATTAAGGCTAAGATTGAAAACCTAAAGCCAACAGATGAAACAATGATTAGCCAGGTAGTGGGCACGATCATTCGTCGAGGAAGAGTTTGGGAGCAACACCCGAAGGGAGGAAGGATGAGAATTTGTGTAGTTTGGTAGTGTAGGGGTGTTGGAGCCCACGAGGAAGGCAAGCCAGTAGGAGGAAGGTTTCCAGCAGCGAAGGACATGTTATGGGTCGTAGGTGTTGTTGGAGGAGATGATGAGGTGGAAGAAGAAAGTATGCCAGGTGAGGTGAAGATGTAAGACTTAAACTTAAGATGCAAATTGTGGTTTAACTGACATGATCGACATAAATAACTGGGACACTATTTTTGTAAATGCCCAATCTTATCACAAGTGAAATAACATGCCCATGCAAAATAGGATTGAGTGACATGGCCAGAACCCAAGCAATAAAAGCACTTCTTTTGCACCGTAATAGAGGAAATGATAGAAGCAATGGGAAGCTGTGCAACAACCTTGAGGGGGGGAGGGGGAGGCAGAGGATGGTGGTGGATGGGTAGAAGATGGTATCGGGGGGATGGGCGTCCCAACTTGTCGACATTCACAATGGAGATCCATGTGCCAATCCATCTCCCGGAAGAAGGTTTTGAGACATAAACGAACTCAACCTTTTTACGTCATGAGTGTCGCTGAATGGTGATCCAGTCAGAGGTATCGTGACGGGGAGGCAACTGAGGAGGTGGGGGGGACATGTGTTAGTATTGTGTCGTAGGCCAATGGAATAAATTTGTCATTGTTAGTTTCCTTTTAATGAATAAGACACTTACTTTATCTTGTTATATATTGTGAGCATATTTAACTTGATAAAAGATTCCTTGAACATATAGTTGATTCTATCTAATGGTCATCAAGTACGAGACTTGATAGTGAAACCCTAAGGTAGTTGGAATACTATTCTAAATGGTCACTTCTTGGTCATTATCATTGGAACGATTATTAATGAAGACTAGTATGTAGTTTGACTAATGATCATGTTTTACTGGCCATGAATATGAGATATTAAGCATATCATAGATATATGTTGGAGAACATAGTGTTGGACAAACCCACCATGAGGATACTACATGAATTAAGGGTCCGTTTGGTATATTGTATAGTATTAGCTTGTATAGTACTAGTCTGTATTAACTAACATGTATAATACTAGCATATATTGTACTATTATTATACAGTATTTGGTGCAGGCATGTAGTAGCATGTATAGTACTAGTCTGTATGGACTAGTCTGTATTGACTAACTTGTATAATATAATATAATATAATATAATATAATATAATATAATATAATATAATATAATATAATATAATATAATATAAAAACTATATAATATATTTTATCACTAAAACTATTTCATAATTAAAATTATTATTTAATTTTTGGCCGGGTGTAAAATGGGTATCCAAAATATTAAAGGTTATAGTAGTGGCTAATGAAGAGCTTTGAGAGTGTATTACTAATACAGCTTATGGCAGCTTAAGCGGTACTATTTTTAGTGCAGATATTAGTCAATACCCTTCCCAAACACAATATTGTATTATCATAATACTATACAAGAGGCTTATACAGGGTACCAAACGGGTCCTAATATCATTAGTATATCTCACAGCAATGATATTTCAGTCATTTGACCTGATGTCATAATGGATTCCTACATGATGAATTTATGTTTTGACCTAGTCTAATATCATCTTTAACAAGATGGTAATAAATATTACAGTTTGACATAGAATAAATCATGCAGTGAAATGTGAGTTGAAGTCTGCATTTGAAACAAATGAAAAGTCGTGATATATTCATTAATTAATAATTATTGTTAAGAATATATTTTATTCGACTATTAAAATTGTTTTGGAATTCTAGGTATAGCCATGAATCGACCAACGGTTGAGATGAGATGGATGAGGAAGGGAAAACTATATATATATATATATATATATATATATATATATATATATATATATGAGGGTTTGAAAGGAGTTTCAAGATCTACCGAGCTAGTACTAGGTCGTCGCTCGTTTCATCCCATTCATTCGTGTGCAATCCATAGATGGTGTTTGTCGTTGGCAACACCTATAGAATGAAGGCAGAGATCTTGGACTTGCAGATCTGAAGACGAAACACGATCTACAAAGGTATAATCCCTAAACTTGAATTGATTTAATCGAAAACACATGGATCCGTTTGAGTTGAGGATCAGATTTTATTTTTTCGTTGCGCTATTTTGATACTTGTTTAGTCCTCGTTCCCCGACAATATGGTCGGTAATGGCGGAGGGAGGTGGAGTCGGGGGAGGAGGAGGATACCGAGAAGAGAATGGGGAGAGGAGATGGATGAGGAGGGGAAAATTAGAGGCTACCATCCCCCGTGATATTTTCTCGCTTTTTCTATTATCAAAATTTTCAACTAGAAGTAAAAAATTATCTCATCTTTAAGTTCCCTAAGGCAAAGTTAAGAGGTGACTGCATCGTGATAATAAAAAGTCACTTCACATAATTCAAATGAGGATTTAGAAGCACATAAAGGCCAATGGTTGGTAGCACGGTTGGTGATAACATATTAAACGTTGCCTAAAAATTTAAAATTTGAACCCTAGTATGATCATCTACTGTGGCTTTCTATTTTTGTTTAAAAAAAAAATAAAAACACAAAACAAGAGGCAATGAAAATGGTAGATCTCCTCTATTTTGTCATTTATAATTTTTGCACACGTGTGTCAAAAATTTATGAATTTTTTTGTTTAAGCCTACAAATTTATGAAAATTACCAAATTATTTTTCTCTATTTTTTTCAAAAGTCAAATTAATTGGTCATAAATATACAGGCATCTCCTTAAAAGTTTCAATTTGGAAGACAAATCGAACCAGATTTTAAACCCGATTTGAACCCAAAATCTAACGAATAAAACCGATCCTTAGGGGTATTGTAGTCATTATGGACGACTCTCACTCCCTTCGCAGGCAGCGTTACAAACCTCATCCGCTGCCGCATTTTATCTCATCGATTTTCCGACTTCTCTCTTTCTTCAAATTATCCCCTCTCCCGTTCCCACTCAACTCAATGCCCGCGTGTCCGCTCTCGCAGCCCCTCGCTCGACCGAGCAAGCGATAAGGAGAGATAGGGGCCGCCCCCCATCGCCCAAGCAGCTTTTCCAATGGACGCTTGTCGAGGCCTCCTCTCGCCTGCCCCATCTCCTGTGCTTCCCCGAACCCAGCTCCGAGCTCTCTCTTCCAGTTCCGGTAGATTGCGCCTTCTTGCTGCCTATATTGCTCTCATTCGATTTGCTCTGTGTCTTTTTTCGTTTATAAGGGGTACCCGAGTTGTCTTGATTCTTTGTGCTGAAGTGCCTCTAAGGTGTTTGCTCTTTTACCCAATTTAAATTGGACCTTTTAGAAAATCCTTTAAAATATTGGATTGTGGAGGCTAGACTCAGGCAAAAGAACTAAAAAATGAGGTTCATTTGATTGTGAAAATGATTTGTTTAACCGAATTTTATAGAATGAATGAATGAATGAAGAACTTGACATCTAGATAACCAGTTTGGATTAACTAGCTGTACGATTGTAGTCACCTTGTTAGTGTAACTGTACTTAGTATTTTGTGTTTTATCTGCTACACAAACTTGAGAAATTTTTAGTACGACTCTATTCTGTAGGTGATCTGGTTTCTTTTGACTTCTTACTGCTGCATAGTGAAAGCCAGCCAATTTGATATAGGCAGTAAATAGTGTAAATGCTCTATCCTTTCTATTTTCTTATATCACCAAAATTTGGAATAAATATTAAGTGATGTTGCTTCAAGCCTATAGTTGCCTGTCTAGCAAAGCTTCTAATGAGAGAATACAATTAAAGAGTCTACTATAAGGGAGTAGCCTCAAGTGGCAATACTGTTCAATTGAGCTTGATACAAGAGGCCTAATTTTACCATTTGATGCATGCACCAGGAGACGGTTAGACTATAATACTCAACAAATTTTAATATACTATGGTTAGATAATATATTTTACCTGTAAGTTAATTGTGATTTTTATCATTTATGTAGTTCTTCTATGGAAATTGCACCTTCATTTCATCTGTATTTGATACTTGGAAATGTATTCCTTAAACAATAAGTGAATCAAAACTTGTTTTTGCAGTTCCAATGATATTTGATCAACCAAGTCAATCTATTACCCCTTCCCCAACAGTACAGGTTACACATAATTTCACCGGATCAGCTCTTCTGAGGGAAAAACGTGATGATCTCAGAACCAAAATTATGCTGGTATAGCTCCTTGCACTATATCTATTTGCATTAAATGCTAACATGTGTATAATTTTTAGATTGTCATATCACCTATCGTTAACTACTCGTTGGAACTTTGAATAGATAACAGATAAATAGCTGGAAATGTTTTTCACATGTTAGTTCGTAACTATGATGCTTCTTGGCACTCTATAAAAAATCAAAAATATATGTAAATAAATTTATGTTAGGTTTATAATTAATCTAAAAATATCCATTTTTTGAAATACTAATTATGTTACCATTTTATTTTTTATTTAAGCATTTGAAATATGTAAACATATGTAATGCATATTCAATTTAGTCCAAGAACAATATATTTGGTTTCCTTTGACTATGTTACTATATCCCTAAGTAACAATTACCACATTAGGCAAAGATATAATTCCCTATTGGACACTCATTCGTGAGTCTGAGCAACATAGGGATTCATTCTTCATTAATAAAAAGTTTTACTGTTGAATATGCAATACCAATTTTGGTTGCATAAGGAAATGCACCATCATGCACTGTATCCTATACTAACTTCTGGTTGCATTTTTTACTTTGTTTAGTCAATTATCAGCAAAAAACCATAGTTGACCTGTTGCGACTTTGCATTAACAATTATGGTTTTCAATTTTGAAGGCAACACCAGATAAGTTGTTAGCAGAGGCAAGACAACCATGTTCGGAAGAGAGAGAAAAGCAAGAGTTTGACCAATACTTGAGATATCTTGAATGTCGGTTGCTTTATCAGCCAAGTCTAGGGTATCCGTAAGAAAATCTGGCTTACTTTCTTCTAGTGAGCAGTTATTTGTTTGACCATTTCTTAGTATTGGTTTATTTATTTTCATTTCTTCTATTTTCTCATGCAGATACACTCCTTACGATAAGGACAAGCACTCATTACCCGTCTCCATGGAACCAGATGAAAATAATACATGTATAAGTGGAGACGGACATACTATGCTAGTGGAAGATGATTCAGACTCTATCAAACCAGCTGATGTTCTTGCCCTTGCTACAAAAGCTATGATAGCCTCCAAAAAAGCAGCATCTTTAGTGGAACAATCAAATATTTCAGAAATTGAATTTGAAAAATCTTTTCCTGGGTACGTTTCTCACTGAGCAAAAGCTTCCTCCGTCTCTGAATTGACATTTGGGATTGTTTTACAGTTTATTTTCCAAATTCTAAGAGTTCTCTTAACCAGTTTTGATCAAGAGTCTACCAATGATACTTTTATCAAAGAAAAAGTAGCTATTAGATCAGGAAGATTGTTGGAAAGACGATCCAAAATACGCAAGGTCTCCAAGAATCCAGAATTTTTTGACTATGATGGTGTAGGGACAACAACAAGGGCCACAAATCGAATCAAGAAGATAGATAGAGGTCATGATCCCAATGATCCTCTCAGGTTATTCTTGTTGGGCCCTGAGACGAAACAACTATTAACAGTTAAAGAAGAAAAAGAATTATTTGCTCATACTCAGGTATGTCTTATGTCCATCTTGGCATGCAAGTGCTACCCTTTTTTTATTGGTACTTGGTGATCACTAATCCTATCCTTTAATTTTTTTTCTCTACTATGAATAGGATCTTATGAGATTGGAAGAAGTTAAAGAAAGACTTCGGTCACAATCTGATCGTGAGCCAACATTGATCGAGTGGGCTGAAGCAGTTGGATTGAGCTGCCAAGTTTTGCAGTCCAGCCTTTCTTTAGGGAGACGCAGCCGGAATAAGATGATTAATGCTAATCTCCGTCTTGTGGTACATGTTGCTAGACAATATGAAGGGAAGGGCCTTAACATACAGGATCTCTTGCAGGTTGACTAGGATTCTTTACTTATCTGCATTTAATATAACTTAATGCATAATTCATTTCAATAATTTCTTCTGATTTTTTATGATTGATGTCCTCATCTAAGAGTTGCTTGTAGCATGTCAGATTTTCTGCTTCATTCTTTCTCTGAAAGTTGTTTCATTTCTCACTTCAGTGCTGACCATTTAAATAGACTTATTATATTACTTGAGACCATTTCAATAGGGTTAATATATGAAAGTATCTTGAACTTTGACGTTTTTTTCAATTTTATTGAATTCTTTTATTTGCACAATTGTATACATAAACTACCAAAATTGCAACAATTGTGTTCTAAAGTTAGTTACTCGTCAATTAGCTCATTAACCACTAACGTCGCGTTGCTAACATAATTTTTTTAATAAAATGTTGTATAAAAATTATGTTTTACCCAACTTGCCACGTGACATCGTTGAATATTAAAATAATAGTTTTAGATAAAGTACTAAATGAATAGACTATTTTAAATAAAATATTAAAAAGTATCACTGTCGTTGCTGACTTTGCAAGTTTTTGATATTTTTTAATATAATAACTTGCATATCAAATAAAAAAGTCATGTCAGAAAAAAAGTCATGTCAGATTTACTGCCTCATTCTTTCTTTGATAGTTATTTTATTTCTCACTTCAATGGTAATACAATCAAAAACTACTCGAGACCATTTCAAAACGCTTCTTGTTACTAGTGAGTGGGAGGTAAGTAGTAATGGCTTATGATATATTCACTAAGCTGGAAATTGTATCAAAAAGCATTTCCATAAAAGCTACCTTAATTAAATTTATTCTCATTCTATCATCACTCATTGAGTTTCATGTCAAATCTGTTTCTACTCCATTTCTCTTATATTATTCTTCAGGGTGCCAATATGTTTGTAATATTGCAGGAGGGAAGCAGGGGTCTTATGAGGAGCTTAGAAAAGTTCAAGCCAAATGCTGGATGCAGATTTCCATCTTACGCATATTGGTGGATAAGACAATCCATAAGAAAGGCCATATTTCAGAACTCTCGAACTATTCGTTTACCAGTTGAGTTTAATAACTTCCCTTGCACGTTTATTTTTGTGGAACATTGGCATAGTTTAAGCTTCAAGTTCAACAACTACAGCATTTACCTCTCCAGCATGTTTTGATGTGTTATCTTGCTTGTGTTAATGTTGTTCCATACTATTAAGCTAAAAAATTTGCTTATATGGAAATATGTTATTTGCTATTGGCTAAAAGAAGTATATTCACAAATTCTATCTCTATGAGTTCAAACGAAGCATGTGAGAGTTAAACTATTTCAGTTCTCCTTGCATGTTGTGTTAGTTGAGAGGTGACCTCATCAAAGTGAGCTATTTTTATCTTATAATGTATTGTCATTGCAGGAAAATGTTTTTGCAGTATTGAAAAGCATAAAAACTGCTAGAAGGTTGTGTATTCAAGAAGGCCTTGTCCCAACACATGAAGAGGTAGCAAAACGTGCTGGCATCACTGTTCCGAAGCTGGAATCTTTGTTATTGAACTCTAGAAATCCAGTCTCAATTCAACAACGTCCTTGGTTTGATCAGGATGTGACTCTACAAGTGAGTTACTAAACAAGGATCTCGTAGATGGAATTAAATGACTGCATGCATCCATGTTTATTCATGTTTAGATGTACATGCAAATACACACAATCTGCATTATCTATGTCTTTCTCAAGATAGGCCTTACTCCATCTATATGCTCTGATAGTTGGTGGATCCACATTCACTAATCACTCTAAGTATCTAGTTGATGGGTGTATTTTTTTTTTAAAACAAACCTTAGCTTCTCTATATTCTTTATCATAACTTTGTATACTATAGGTCTGTATCTTATTGCAAACTCTTTTGAGTTCTGACATAGATTTCTTCCTCTCCTATGTAAACGTATACTTCTTCAAACCTTCTTATGGAAATATTCCTCAATTTCTAGAAAAGACTCAGTTATTCTCCATGTTTAGCATAACAATAAATCCTGTAACATCAAAAGTGAAAATTAGATTGTTCGCTACAGTATTAAATATACAATTTTGAGTTAGTCTGATAGGAAAGATTTAGGCTGTTTTCTGATAAACTAATCAAATTCGAGTTTATATATTGTGAAAACAATTTGATGCAAATTTCAGCATTTTCCCCTGGATGCGTACACTCTTTATAAACTGTTTTAATCTGTCAAAGACCTAGTTGTCCATAACATTAGCTTCTAAAAATAATAATACTTCTTATTATTATTATTAATTTTCCCCTGGAAGCAATGTTTCTGTTGGAATGGATAACTCACACTTGATTCTCAGGTAAAATCTGATTGAATGTACAAGTACTGGCTTCAATGTGTAATAGTTTTCTTGTTAAATGAATACCCACCAAATATACTAAGTTTAAACTAAATAACTTACATAATAATGAGATGTAAGTTTAATTGTTGTAGCCCAATTCTGTTTTAGTAATTAGAAACTTTACCTCTCTCACTCAGTTACAGTTCGTTTTGGGTCTGTTCTGTAGGGGCAACTTCTTTTCCTCATATGAGGTCCATCAAACTCCAAAATGTTAAGTTCATTCCACAATATTCTTCTTTACATTGGTGAGCCTTGTTGCTGAACATCCCACGTTCTGTATAGTTTGATTCTTGTGTGTACTGAGCAACAATTTTTATTCCTATTAGGTGCTACAAGTTATATTTTGATTCCACATCTCAACTTGAACACCTTGTATAGATTTTTATAGCCTCCTTAAGTATCGAAAGTGAAATACACAAAACTAATTTTTTTGCCTCTTTTCTGGAGAAAAATTGGGATGGGCATCAAATTTGTTGCACATTTAACATTTAATCCTAGTTGGTCTCTGCACCCTCTGTATATAACAATCTAACATAAACATCAACACTGTAAATAACAACCTTTCTTATTGTATTACCATCTTGAATTTGTATTGCATTTGGTCCCAGTATTTAAGCATCAGATTGTCAGTTTTTCTATAAGTAGTTGAATCATAGATCCCAAATCACATGAACTCCCTATGACCCTATGGTAGTTTTTTGTTAGTTCTATTCCAAGTACTCTTCATGGTAAGGTATGGTTTTACATGGTATGGTATTGTTCTATCTCTTGCTTGGGAAGACTTCCAAAGGATGGTCATGGTTTATGACGGTAATCTCATGGTTGAACACCATGGATTTTAACCAAGTTTTTAAACCATGGATTTGGTGGTTTCTCATGATTTAATGAAATTTTGTTTCTAAAATACCCTCAATCAAAATTTATAATTCCTCTTATGGTAGTTTTTTTTACCCATATCATATTAGACTTTTACTTATCGTTCTAGATTGGCTTAGCTAAGACTTTGTTCTCCTTCATAGCTACTACGGTAAGTTACTGTACCATACCATATTATCTTCCCAAACATGATAAGAGTAATTACACTACCATACAATACCATACCATACATTACTAAGCCATGTTACTAAATCATGTTGCACCTCATCCAAACAGAGTTTAAAAGGAAATTGTAGACACCCTCTTTTTTATCTCATAATCAAATTTCCATATGATTTTTATTGATGAATCTACTAATGATGTCTGTTTTAATTCATATTGACCAAATTTTGAATATCTTTTCTGAAGAATGGAGCAGTTCTTGTTTCACATTTCATTTGCTGCTAATACTTTCTTGTTAGGTGCTGATAGATTTCTCATCATTCTGATGCTGCCAGGAAATTATAGCAGACAAAGAAATCGAGGTTCCTGATCTTGCTATAGCCAAGCAGATTATGAGGAAGCAAGTCCACAACCTTCTAAAGATTCTGAAACCCAGGCAGAGAGAAATAATTCAGTACCGATTTGGGATCAACTGTGGTAAATATAAATCGCTGTCAGAGATTGGTGCTGTGTATGGCCTCTCAAAAGAGAGAGTGCGACAACTAGAAAGTGAAGCTTTAAAGAAGCTCAAGGAATGCATTCGAGGACAAGGTCTTGAGGCTTATGTAGAATTTTTAATTTGAAAATCTACCAATTGCATCTATTATGTAATTGAGATTTTACATTTTCTGCCATTTTATTCATAATGTCTATATCTTACTGTACATACACACATACAGTATTTAAATGGTTCTCATAGACGACGAATTTTGTCATTTTGACAACACTGAAGTATTTAATTAATGCTTACTAAGTTCTGATTTATTCCATGGTGTTCATTGACGCAATTAATAAAGTTGAAGCTTTTTAGAATAATTGTTCAAACCTTTGCTAGATTTGGGCTCAGAGCTTTTCCCCGCGTGGGAATATCTCAAGCATATCTTGTGATATCTTCGAAATCAAATAGTTCGTATGAAGACATTAATTTTAGATAAAAAATCTTATATCTTATTGTCATTAAGGGCATCTTTGTTTCATAGGATAGAGAGGAATAGAATAAGAGATAAATTTATATTCTTTGTTTGTTTAGTGCATGAATTAGAAGAATATAAATTTAATATTATATCCATGTATATCGAATTAAATATATATATATATATATATATATATATATATATATATATATATATATCTAATATTATCTCATTTCATATATTATCCTATTCAATCATATGCACTAAAGTAAAAAAACCATAAATGAAATATTGTGCCTGGAATGTCATTATTATCGACTGAAAACACGGAACATGGAATAATGGTTGGTAAATGAGATTTAGGAGTCAAGGATTGGAGGGTGTGTGAATTGGATTATGTTCCTGCAAGATGTATGGTGTTTTGTTGAACAAAAGTTATATTTTCATATAGGTGAAGTTCAAAATTAAATTTGAACTTCATTAAAGTAAATAACTTATCCTTTTCAACGTAGTAACTTGTTCTTACCCATTAAACTTAAAGGATTTGAATCCCATTCCATATATAGGATGTTGATTTCACTAGATCTCTAGAGCTTAACTATATTAAGCTTGTACATCGCATTACATACTTTTAAGCTTGAATTCACTAGATCTCTAGAGCAATACATGCATTAAGCTTCTAATTACACCGGCATATTCTAAGGGAGCAACCGCCAACTGCTACTATAATTTTCAGTTAACTTCGAACTTTGAATGGATCGGTGTACTAACATTCTTAATCCCCAAATGTTGAAATTTGAGTATCATTTTCCCAATGTAACGAGATTGATCCGATCATATTTTTCACCATGTTTTTTTAACTTTAATGCCTAAAATAGTATCTAATTGAATTAAAGATCTTTCTTCTAAATTTACACTCTTTATGTTAGTTCCAAAAATTAACAAGCCATTTACATACAAACATAATATTATAGTATAATGAAGGCATTTGTCAACATTATTATGTCATGATGATTTATATCTTCCTTTTGTCTATACCCTTTAATTACTTGTCTAGTTTTAGCCGTTTGAATAGTGCAATCAATGTTGCACTTGCGTCTAAAGATCCATTTGCAATCAATTGTTTTAGAACCAATAGGTAAATCAACTAGGACTCATGTATTATTGGATAATATAGAGTCCATTTCACCATTCATTGCCTCCTTCCGAAATGCAGAATTTCTTATATCCAGTGTTTTTTTAAAAGTCTTTGGATCATATTCAATATTTATTGCAATCGATAATTTATGCAATGGATCAATTGTATTTCCTTCTACCAAAAAGAAAATAGCTTGAGAAAGCACAAAGGTGAGAACTGAGCTCGCGATAAGGCGCTTAGGGTCATTGAGGGCGTAGGAGCCCGAGATAGGCACTGAGGTCGGCGAGCAAGACTGGTGAAAATCGAGTTCTAGTCGCTGAATGAGGTGTTGAGTTGAGCTTAAGCTGGTGAAAATCAAGTCTCAATTGCTTAGGCATTTGGCAATGCCGAGAGTAGGGAGGATTGACCGAGGAGGAGCGACGCGTCACGTGGGTCAAGGGCTGCTTATGAGACCGCATAATTTCCTTCTACAAAGTATGCAATAACTGAGAGGGAGGTTAGACACAAAAGATGTGTGTGTGTAATAGAGAAAGCAACTTTGTTGTGAAATAAAGATACATCGTACCCCACCGAGAGCTAGACTTGGCTTATACTAGGTAGGGCCTCATTAAAAACCTTCCATAGGGAAAATCCAGTGGGAAAAAACCACCAAGTAAGTAAAAGAGTACCCTAGCCTTGTCGTAATTTATAGGGGAATTCTTAGTTGTAATAGGCCTGCTGGGAGGCCGCATTCCAAGATCTTGGGAGTTCCCGCCCAGATAGCTAGGCATCTTTTCCGATGACCTCTGTGATCCAATAGGGGCCTTCCCAATTTGGGGCAAGCTTGCCTTCTCTAGTTGGCTGTGGTTCGATCTTCTAGAGAACTAAATCACCTTCTGCAAAGCTCCTTTGCCTCACACGCTTGTCGTATTTTTGGGAAATCCTGAGCTTCATCGGCCTCTCCTCTGATTTTGGCGAGTTCTCACTTTTCTTCAATGAGGTCGAGGTTCGGCGACTCGGGCTTTTGTGTTACCTTATTCCTCAAAAGTAGTTCTGCGAAGGTTGGATTCTGTGATCGCGACGGGGATCATGGTCTTTGCTCCGTAAACGAGACGGTAAGGGGTTTTCGAGGTGGAAGACTGAGTTATTGTATTGTAACTCCAGAGTACTTCGAGTAATTCATCGACCCAGTAGGTCATGACTCGGTCGAGCTTTTTCTTTAACCCGATTAGGATTACTTTGTTGGCTACCTCGGCTAAGCCATTCGTTTGCAGGTGCTCAACAGACGAGAAGAGTTGTTTGATGCCGAGGTTCGAGTAGAACTCTCGGAAACGCCGATACATGAATTGAGTCTCGTTGTCGCTAATGACTTCTCGTGATATTCTGAATATGCAGATGATATTCTTTTAAGCGAACTGTTGGACTTTATCTGTTGCAATCGTTGTTAGGGGTTCAACGACTTCAGCCTCTATCCACTTGGTGAAGTTGCCGATTACTACGATCAAGAATTTGAATTGCCCAGGTGCTAGGGGGAAGGGACCGAGGAGGTCTATACCTCATTTGTGGAATGGCCAACTGACGTCTAAACTGTGCAAGGGTTCACGGTCTAGTTGAGAAACTTTCGAGAACCTTTGGCACTTGTCGATTTTTTGACGTAAAAGGCCACAGTCTATCTTCATAGTCGGCCATAAATAGCTAGCTCGAAGTATTTTAGCTGTCAGCGACCTTCCTCCGATGTGGTTATCGCAAATGTCGTTGTAGACCTCTGCCATTATAGTGGTTATTCGTGGTTGGGTGACACACTTGACAAGTGGTCGGGAGAGCCCTCTTTTGTAGAGCTGGTTATCAAGGAGCGTGTAATAGCTTGCCATTCTTTTGAATCTGCCTGGGTTGGGGGTGTCTTTTGAGGTTCCGCCCTGCCTGAGGTAATTAATGTAAGGATTTCTCCAATCTGCGCCTTGTTTAATCGTCTAGACTTTGGTCATAGTGTTAGCCGAAAGGATGCTCAGGTGTCCGAGGACTTGCTGAATGATCGACCTATTGTTCTGGGGTTTTTTGGTGCTAGCAAGTTTGGATAGCAAGTCGGCCCGAATGTTTTCCTCCCGAGGTATGTGCTGGATTATACCAAAATTAGTGACTAGAGATTATACTAGCGTAAGGTACCTTTCGAGTGAAGAATCTCTGGCCTGGCAGGTGTTGTTGACTTGCCCCACGACAAGCTGCAAGTCACTTTTTACGATGACGCTTCGAGCTTTCACTTCTTGCGCAAGTTTTAATCCAGCTATTAGAGCTTCGTACTCTGCCTAATTATTGCTGGCTTTAAACTGGAATTGAAAGGATTGTTCTAGTGCGATTCCTTAGCCATTTTCCTAAATGATGCATGCCTCACTTCCCTTTTCGTTGGAAGTGCCATCCACGAACAACACCCAAGTTTTCTCCTGGTTGGGAGTATCTCCTTGGTTGGTGAACTCGGCAACAAAATCGGCTAGCGCTTTGCCCTTGATGGGACCTATGGGTTGATATTCAATGTTGAATTCTGAAAGCTCCACCAACCATGATACCATTTGTCCTGCGAGTTCGGGCTTAGTCAGCACCTACTAGATGGGTTGCTCAGTGCATACCTGAATGTGGTAGCTCTGGAAATATGATCTCAGCCTTCGAGCCGAAATGACCAGGGCAAAAGGGAGTTTTTCGAGCTTTTGGTATCGGAGTTTTGGTCCTTGGAGAAATTTGCTAACGAAGTAAATTGGTTTCTGGTCCTTTTCTTGTTCTCGAATTTGGACCGAGCTAAGGGTGTTCTCCGTGATAGTAAGGTAGAGAAAAAGAGGGTTTCTCCTTATTGCAGTTTGTCTAAAACCGACACTACTACATTTTGGCTATGTGGCCACGTCACTTTTGGGAACGGTTAAAAAAATGTTCATATACATCAGTTACAGAATGATTTTGGAAATTATTCTCTTAGCCAATATACTATGGGAACAAAAAAAAACCCGTTCCTTTAGCCTACATATGGGAATGGTTTTGACAACTGTTCCCTTAGGCTATATACTATAGGAATACAAAAAAACCGTTCCTTTTTAAAAACTCCAAAACCGTTCCTATATGTCAAAAAATCGTTCTTACATCTAAAAAAAATTGGCTCCGCCATTTATTTTCCTCCCAAATTTTCATTTTTCCTCCCTAACCTATTTTTCATTTATTTCCATTTTCTTTTTCTTTTTGCTTTCCCTCTCCCTGTCCCTAACTCGTCTCCTCTTCTTCCTCTTCAGTTCTTCCCATGTCTGCGTGCTCCACCGATCCGCCCCCTCCCCTCTTCTTCCTGTGTGCTCTGTCGGTCCGCCCCTTCTTCCGGGCAGTGTCCCTCTTCCCGATGCTCCACCTTCCCGCCTGCTTCCCGGTGTTCCCGGCGCCCGCCCGTGTACTCCGCGGCTCTGCCCCCCCCCCCCCCACCCCCCCCCCCCACCCCCCCCCCCCCCCTCTACTCTTCTTATTCTGGTCATTATCCTAGTGGCGCTACTTCTATGAGCCGAGCATCAGAGGTTATTACTATGGGAAGGGCACCCAATGAAGCCCCACTGCATCCACATCACGCACAACCTCATCATACACTACGACCTACCCCGCCTCATGGAGATCTGCCAACCCATCCCTGCCACCATTGTTAATATTTGTCGCTTCCGCTCCGAGGAGTACATCAAATTGCTCTCCTCGGTCACCCCCGCCGAGGCGGAGACCTACTACTCCAAACCCTCCCCTCCCTCCAACGCTCTATCCCGCAACCTCGAGCGTTTCAAGCTTATGGATGACTGCCCTGTCTTCCGACATGGGAATACATCAACTGGGCCGGCGGTAGACATGGGAAGACTAATCTTGGTGAACCCAAGCATTCTGATCCAATCACTACGAAAGAAGTAGAAAGTACTCTAGATGTTGCTCAACCTCTCCAACCTCCTGCCATTCAAGAGGTTAAGCTAACAGTCACAAAAAAGGAGGACTTGCAAAGCAAGCATGCCTATTCAGTGGCGCTTGCCAATGCTGTTGCTACGGAAGCTGCAGCTGTTGCTGCTCAAGCTGCAGCGGAGGTTGTCCGCCTCACCACCTGTACAAGTAGGCACACAGGTGATTCAAGAGAAGAGATTGCGACCATCAAGATCCACATTGCTTTCCGAGGGTACCTAGTATTTTTTCTAGCTTCATTCTTTCTCTTCCTTTCTGTAATTCTATTGCTAGCTTGGTGCTTGCTGCTTCATAGAAATCTATCATTATTTAGCTTGAAAGGTCCGTGATGAAAGCTAAGCTTAGCATTTTTGCTGTTGAAATGCTGGTACGAAGACTTGCAGAAATTTGAGATATAAAAAAGAAAAGTTATCTTATCATTTATCATTAGAGAAATTGACCATATGCCGCTATTCTTACTGGAAGGTAGAGAAAGAATGTCTTGCACATTTTTCTTTGGCAAGATCATGGAACCTTGACTTACTGCCGTGGCATGTTGTTTGTTTTTAACTTATGGGGCATTTGTTTTCAACTACTTGCCTATTTTAGCATGACCTTTTGGTGGTAGATGGTCGGTGGTAGATGGTCTTGTATTTGCCTATTTTAGCATGACCTATTGAGAAGCCGCTTTCCACTTGTTTTTGCCTATAGTGCAAAACTATAGGTATTTCATGCTCGAAATGCTTCTTTTAAGAGAACTCTATGCAATACTTCTCACTTGAGCGATGAATGCTATTTTTTGCTTGGCATTACTATTTTTTAAAGCCCCAATTAGGTTCTTGTTGTTCACACCAAAACCGTCTTCCAGTAGTGCACATACATAATGTACATGGATGAAGGAAGCTAGTTTCTTTTCAACTATGTGTGTCACTTCGCACATTCTAGCATGATAAATGAGTTAGGATGGATATAGGTTCATGTGTTACTGACCTATGTCTTGATGCTTCTTAGACTGGGCTGATTGCCGATCATAGAATCTGTTATCTTTGTTGGAAATTTTCAAGGCAAGAAGGACATTGCGAACTCTGAGAGGACTAATTAGGTTGATGAGAGTTCTTGATGGAAATGCTATCAGATCTCAAACATCTAACACATTGCAATGCATGCAAATAATTGCAAGAGTTCAGACGCAAAAACAATCGCGGAGGATCATAATGATAGAGGAAAACCAGGCTCTTCAGAGGCATCTCCAATGGAAACATGAAAATGAATTTGACAAAGCAAAGGTGAGTATGCATTTATTTGACTGTTTGCAACATCAATTTGCACAGGTCCGAATATTTTAGAAGAATTAGTTATTTTCATTCTCTGGTTCCTGAATAGATTCTTGAAAAATATATTCTTGCTGACTTTTGAAGAATAAATCCAGGGATAGTAACATCACACATTCTAGCACTGAACTTTTCGTGTATACTTCTATTAAATGTAATGATCAATTTAAGCTCTCACATTATGCTATAATTGTGTGTATTGAGTAACTGTATGGCCGAGTTAATATTCTCATTGTTAATTAGTTTAGCTATATCCAATATTGGAACTTTTATTAAATCAAGTTGTTTCTCAAATACTATTTGTTTTTCTCATTGATTGGACTATATTTGATTACAAGATGTTAGGAGAAGCTAAGGAACAAAAGGCTAATTTTTGTTGGTGATTCAATTGGAAGGAATCAATGGGAGTCTCTCCTTTGCATGCTCTCTATGGATATCTCAAACAAGAGCTCAATCTATGAAGTAAATGGGAACTCCATTACAAAGCATATGGGTTTCTTGGTGTTTAAATTCAGGGACTACAATTGTACATTGGAGTATTATAGATCTTAATTTTTGGTGCCCCAAGGCCGTGCACCAGCTGGTGTGCCCAAAAAGGTGAAGACAACTCTAAAATTAGACACCTTAGATTGGACATCAAATAGATGGAATGATGCTGATGTTCTCATATTCAACCCTGGGCACTGGTGGAACTATGAGAATACCATAAGGGGGTAATTACATAGTCAAATTTCATTCTCATTTAAATAGAATATTAGTTATTATTGTTAAGTTTTATTCAACATGTTCTACAGCAATAGTGCTGCCACCTATCTTGCCTTTTTTGAGCTGAGTGGCCATATGCACAATTGTAATGTCTTGTGTTTGGACTAAAAGAATCTTTTCTTATTCAGGGGTTGTTGTTTTCATGAAGGAAACCAGGTTAAGATGAAGATGAGAACGAATGATGCATATCAAAGATCGATCCAAATTTTGTTTAAGTGGATTCACAAAGAAGTCAATAGGAGTAAGGCACAAGTCATCTTCCGCACATATGCTCGTGTTCATATCAGGTATCTATGGAATGTATGTTTTTTGATATAATGGCTATTTTCTTCATTCTCTTGTCTCAATGTTAGATGTTTGTGTCATCATAGCTACTTAGTGTCATTGAAGCAAACTTTTTTGTTCTCCTTTTACTAAATTTGTATTTGTGCGCAGCAAGGTTTAAAATCTCGGTACCGGTACCGATTTCGGTCATCGGCCGAAACCGGTACCGTACCGACACACGGTACGGTCCGGTACGGAAAATAGCATACCAGTTTTTTTTTTAGAGTTAGATATAACTCTAATAATACATAATTGAATATTAATTCTAATGTAATTATCTTGTATCTGTGAAAAATTCTAATACAGTACCAAATAGTTTTTAAACATTGTATTCATGTATTTGACATTTGAATATTAATTTTAAGCATTTATTCATCAATTATGTATTATTAGAGTTATGATATCGCGTCATACCGGGCGGTATGATACATATACCGCCCTTACCGAGCGGTATATGGCGAAATATCGCCATATATCGCCCGGTATACCATATATACACGGTATTTTCAAATACCGGGTATATCGAAAACCAGAATCTCCAAAAACTGATAAATATCGAGCTTATCGTATCGTTTCGGCCGATTTTTTAAACCATGGTGTGTAGTAAAGTTTACAATTCTGATATAGACATGGATTCAGAACTTAAGCCTATACAAAGAGTACTATTTCTAGTGCTATAGTAATTTATGATCATATAATTTAATTGGTTTACATATATGTTGATGTACATAAAAATGTGATCGGAATTTTATTTTTCTTGTGTCATTAGTGCTTGGACACAATCATGTAACAAGTTTTCTTATTCATTTCAGAGTTCGTCTGGGTTAACATATGGTGATTGAGCAGACTATTTAAAGTCAAAAAGAATGATTGATTCTTATGACATGAGTTTGCCTTAATTGATATTTTTTGTCATATAGTTGTTATAATTGATTCTTACGTAGCTATCAATTGATGATTTGTTTGATTGGGATGGTTTTTGATATACTCAGTGGTTTTGTGCAGAGGTGGTGATCGGAGAACAGGTGGGAACTTAGCTAATTTAGAAGATGAAAGATGAACTTCACGGACGAGATGATCATCAAGGACTTGACTTTGCTTGACAGATTAATTTCACATGTAATAGTAGTACCTTAATTTTGAACACTTTTGATTTTTTACTCAATAATTAAATATATTTTGCGTTTATTTGAAATGTTTGTGAATGAAAATTGTTTTATAATTAATTAATATTTATATTTTAGGAGATTTGATCTCAAATTGTAGTTTTATGAAATTGAAAATTATTCCCGAAACAACTTATAGGAACACAAACTATTCCTAAAACATAAATAATACATGAACGCTTAAAATCGTTTCTAAATATGAGTTATAGGAACTATTTTACAATGTTTTTATAAGTTACATGAACACTTTCCAAACCGTTCATATAAAAGCTTATAGGAATGGTTTTACATACATGAACACTTTTTGGAACCGTTCCATAAGCTCGAGCTATAGGAACGATTTTGAATGTGTTCCTATAGACCAAGCCTATAGGAACGGTTCAGAAAGTGTTCTTATAAGCTTGGCCAACAGGAACGATTCCCAAATCGTTCTTATAGGCTTGGCCTATAGGAATAGATTCAAAACCGTTCCTATAAGCTTGGCCTATGGGAACGGTTTTTTTGGCAGCGTGGCTATAGGTAGAAAAATCGTTCCTATAGCCTAGCGGAACAGCAGATTTTAATACACATGGAAAAATCGTTCCCATATGTCTATGACCACGATTTTGTATGTTTTGGGATCACTTTTCGACCGTTCCAATAGATCAAAAATGTTGTAGTGCGATGGGCCGAAGAGGAATCGTTTTAGATCTTCGAAGGCTTGTTCGCATTTCTCATCCCAATGGAAGTTCTACTTTTTCTACAAGATTTTGAAGAAAGGGGTGGCTCGATCGGCCGACCTGGAAAGGAATTTGGAAAGTGTAGCCATCCTTCTAGTGAATTGTTGTACCTCTTTTATGTTGTGTGGACTTCTCATTTCTTGAATAGTGCGGCACTTTTCTGGATTAGCCTCTATTCCCCGATGTGTCAACATGAAATCGAGGAACTTGCCACCCTGCATTCCGAAGGCGCACTTCTCTATATTTAGCCTCATATTGTAGTGTTTGAGGTGATTGAAGATCTCAACGAGGTCGTTGCAGTGATTGCCTATGATAGGTATTTTGGGCACCGTGTCATTGACATATACCTCCATGTTGCGGCCTATTTGCTACTCAAAGACTTTGTTCATTAATCGTTGGTATGTAGCTCCTGCGTTTTTTAGTCCAAAAGGCATCACCTTATAGCAGAAATTTGTGTGCTTAGTGATGAAAGTCATTTTTTCTTCGTCATCCGGGTGCATCCGGATTTGGTTGTAGCCCGAGTAGGCATCCATGAACCTTAAGTATTGATATCCTGAGGAGCCGTCGACGAGTTTGTCGATGCTAGGCAACAAGTATGAATCTTTTGGGCAAGCTTTGTTGAGGTTAGTGAAGTCGACGTACATTCATCATTTTTCCGAATGTTTTTTGACCGTGACAACGTTCGCAAGCCACGTTGTGAAATAGATCTGTCTGATGAACTTTGCTTTTAGCAGCTTCGTGGTCTCTTCGAGGGACGCTTGTTGCCGCTCAGCTCTGAGTTTTCGCTTTTTATGGGCGACAGGTTTGACGCGGGGGTCGATGGCCAGTCGGTGGCAGATAACCTGGGGATCTATCCCTGACATGTCGGCAGGTGTCCATGCGAAGGGGTCGGTATTATTTTTTAGTAGGGGGTTTAGCCGTACTTTGAGCTTATTGGGGAGGTGTGCTCCAATATAAGTTACTTGTTCGGGGGATGTCCCGATCTATACGGGATCCAGGTCATCAGCAGGCTAGGGGCGCTCCTGGATGTCTCATCTGGGATCCAAATATGATATCATTGGCTGGGGTTTTGCCGACTTGAGTTTTAGGCACTCGTTGTAGCATGCACGAGCTTCCCTTTGTTCTGCCTCAATGACTCCTACTTTTGTGTCCGAGATGGGGAATTTTATAGCAACATGAGGAGTAGATACTACGGCCCCTAAGTTATTCAAGGAGGGCCGACCTAAGATCATATTATAGGAGCTCGCACATTGGACGACCTGAAACTGTATGTTTATTGCTCTAGTTCTTGGTAAGGAGCTGAATGCGGTGGTCATTCGTAAGTGGCCTTTGACATTTACACGAGCTCCTGAGAAGTTGACAAGCTCCCCGTGGTACGGATGTAGCGAGGATTCGCTGATGCCCATTCTTTCGAGTGTTGGGTAGAAGAGGACGTCGACGAAGCTTCCCTAGTCCACCAGAACTTTCCTAACAAGAAAGCCAGCAAAGAACATAGAAATAACGACATGATGATGCAAGTTCTTGTCATCTATTAGGACCAAAATTTTAATAATTATATTTTGTCATTGAGCAGGGGATTGTAGGCTCGAGTTAACGCGGGCTGGTGGAGAACTTCATAATTAATTCCAGGTAAGCAATTAATGTAAAAAAAATTAGGAAAATTTTGTTTGTAATATTTCTGTGATTTAGTATGCTAGGATGATAGAGGACCTCGAGTCGAGTCTAGCGGTTCAATCGGAACTCGAATCGGAGTTAGAACGGGTTAGATATAGATTTTATAAGTCGAATCACTTAGGAGGCGCATTTTGGTCATTCGGGGCCCGACCAGTGTTGGCTTTAGGTTTTCAACCTTGGTCTTAATCTCTTAATCTCGGTTTTGATCATAACAAACATGGAACTAATATTTCATCAAGAAATCTTTCAGGTTCCATATCAATTAGCCTTCGATGTCCTTGATCGGATAAAATGAAAGAAATCAAAAAATCGGAAGGACATTGATCGTCGCGCTCGGGATTCGTCGCGAAATTTCTCGAAGATCAACGTGTGCACCAAAGACGTATTGGACGAGCTCAAAGATCACATGGAAAGCTCTCCAAGATGATGCTCGTTGGAAGCCGGAACCTGAAAATGAAGCGCGCAAGAAAAAGGGCTGAAAATTCAATTCAGCCTAAGTTCGATCGACCAGGAGGTCGATCGAACAGGGTAAGAAAGAGGCAGTAGCTTTGTCGGTCGACCGAACACTGCCGGAAATAGGCAGTGGCTACTTCGGTCGACCGGTCGGTCGACCGACAGAGGCTGAAATCAGGCAGTAAGCCTGTCAGTCGATCGACCTGTGGATTCCCGAAGATGCAGATCGCGTCAGTCGATCGAATACGGGATCAATATTTTTGCGTCTGGGCGGTCGACCCATCGGTCGACCGCTCACAAGGAAAAATGCAGTGGTCGAATGATCGATCGATTGGTCGGTCGACCGACCAATCGACCGGCGGCCTGTAACGGATAGAAAACTATCCGTTGAGCTGCCTTTTCTTCAGCAGGGTATAAATACACTCTCATATAAATCATCTAACTCTCTTCCCTTCATCTTACAGATTTTATTGAGCATTTAATAAGGGATTTAAGCCTTCCAAAAGAAAAATTGCGTGCACTCTGTTTCTTTCCGCGGACGTCTTCTTCAAGCGCACAAGCTGGGCTCAACTCGAGTTTTGATCAAGCTCTACCTCTTGACGATTTGAAGGTGCCAAAGGCTTGCAAAGGAGATTTTACTATTGGTTTTATTCTTAGCTCTTTTGATTGTAATTTTACCTATTATTTGAAAGTTTAATTTGAAGTTGTGTTTGTAAGACCTAGGTTGTTAGGTCTTGTTGTGTGAAGTGGTATCCTGGTGTAGAAGAAATAAAGCCACTTGTGTAAACTTAGTGTTTACTAGGATTAGTCTAGTTGTCCCTTAGTTTGAGGTGGAAAAGTGCTCTCGGTAGGAAGACGGGATACTTCCGGGTGTGGAAGTGTCTTTGGTTGGAGAGCGGAGACTTTCCGGTGAAAAGTCATATGTGTAAAGGAAACGGAAATTAATCTAGTAAAACTAGTTTGGAAATTCTAAGCGGGGTGCTTAGGTAGTGGAGTAGGCATTGGGGCCGAACCACCATAAATAACTATGTTTGCATTGTTTTAAATTGCTTATGCTTAATTGCCTTATCTTGCTTCCGCATTCAATCGCATAATTGCATCTTGCCTAAACAATTTAAGTAAACGATTAAAATTTGATTTAGACTAATTATTTAGTAAACATACTATTCACCCCCCTCTAGTTTCGTCATTTCGCCTTCAATTGATATCAGAGTGGGTCGTATATTGAGATTTCACCGTCTCCTCTACATCTGGCCTCGATCCGAAAAAATAGCACTAGAGAGTATAACATGTGCACTACCTAGGTTTGATGAAGAAAAGTTTGGTGTTTGGAAGAGTAGGATGTATACCTTTCTTAAAACACATAGTTTAGATTTATTGTGCATGCTAAAGAATGAGTATGTTGAGCCCACCATTGACTTAAATGATTGGACTCAAGAACAAGTTAGATTATTTGAATTAAATGCTAAAACAACGAATCTCCTATATTGCTCATTTTCAAATGAAATTCTTGAAAAGGTTATGCATTGTTCTTCCGCTTTTGATATTTGGGCAACATTAAATATGTTATATGACTATGCTAAAATTGAAGAACTTAATACTTTTGTTGAGGGTGGTGATGACAATGGTCATCCCCCTAGTACTAACCTTGATTTTGATGCCCAAAGCATTTCTAGCCAAAGAAGCACAAGCAAGAATCGGAAAAGAAAACATAGGTGCTTCCTTTGCCAAGAGAAGGGACACAAGAAGAAAAATTGTCCACTCTTGAAGAAGAAATCCAAAAAGAAGTGTGTTTCTTCATCCACATCTCAATCACGTGAAGCCTCTTCTAGACATGACGATGAAGCTACATCAAACGTTTGCCTCATGGGTCTTCGAGATGAGGTATATTCTCCATCTTCTAGTCATGTTCAAAATGTTAATGATAGTTATTCTAGTAGCTTTAAATCCCTTGACATGTCTTATGAAGAACTACTAGAAGAAAGCATAAAAATGTATGTCATCCTTGTAAAAAAAAAGAAAATAAGAAATTGAAGAAAGAAAACTTAAATCTTAGTTCTCAATTGCATGAATGCAAATTAGAAAATGAGAAAATGAAATCTAGTTCTTTTAATTTTTGCCATGATAATATGAAACTTGAGATTAAGGATTTGAAATATAGAAATGAAGAATTAGAAATTGAGAATGATGAGTTCTTAACTAAGATTTCAAAAATTAGAACTGAGAATGAAAACACAAAAAATAATGTGAATCTCAATGGTAAGGATTGTATAAGTGATTTCAAATTTGAGCATGATATCTTGAAAAATAAAAATTGCTTGTTGAAATCTCAAATTCAAGCTTTACACAAATCCATCAATGACTTAAAAAATGAGGTTGTTTTCTTGAGTAAGAAAACTAGTAACTTATCAAATGCTTCATCTTTTAGGAGTCCTAAAAATCAAAATGTCTCATTTAGGAAATCTCCAAACAAGAATGCTCATGTTCATAATATTTCACATGTTAAGCATTCTAACTTTAAACCTCATGTCCATAGCAAAAACAAAAAGAAATTTAATGGACATTATTTTTGTTGTGGTATTTATGGGCATGCCATATATGATTGTGCTTTCAAAGTGAACCATAGTGTTGTTAAGACACTTTGGGTACTTAAGCCCATTAACCCCCAAGGTCCCAAAGCTATTTGGGTACCAAAGGTCTCATCTTCTATTATAGGGGGAGCTACCACACAAGGGTGAGATAAAGGTGGTTGATTGAAGTTGCTTGAGGATTCAAAGAGTGAACCATTTCAAAGTTGCAACTTCGAGTCATCTAGATGTCTATGGTAAAATTGGCATCAAAAGTATTTTGGTCTCATCTCCTTACTTTAGCTTATTTTATTTTAGTTGGAGATTATGATACATGTCTAATTTGAGTTGTTTTTCCCGCTCTTGTAAAAGAGTTCTTTTGAAAATAATTTTTGAGTTTTTGATCTTCGGTCTCTTCGGAGACCTTTGTGGCCTGTAATGGGCCTAAGCGACAATGCGGTTCTAAATCATAGGCTAATTGTGGCTTTCGATTTTCAACCAATAGGAAGGGTTGGAGATCATGGTTTTCATATTTATTATTTTTGCGATCTCTTAAAATTCGTTTTGATATGTCTTGATTTTATTAAAAACGAATTTAGAACTATTTAGCAAAGTGAACTTTTATAATGATATTTGATGCTTCTCTTTGCTTTTTAGTTTGGTTAGCTTGCTAAGTAGCTATATTTTTCTCTAAAAATATTAGTGTAGCTTACTTGCAAGTTATAAGTATGTTAGGAAGACTAATTAGAAAGAAAAAGATTAGTTTGGCTAAACCATCATAAATAGGGTATAACCTTGGTAAATTCAAAATCTTAATGTTATACCTCAATGCTTAGGCTTAAATTATGTCTCTATACTCATGATTAGGATTGCATGTTAAAATTCTTGAATTTTCATGAGTATGTAGAATATTAGCACTTAGGCAAATTTCATCCAATAAAACTTGCTCTAGGTTGACACTTACCATAAGAGACATTCCTTTAAGACCAAACTATTTAAACTTGTTTAGGGACCTTATTCCTCAAATGGTTCACATCTTAAGATCCCTTAGATTCATTTTGATATTATGGTAAAATCTTTCATTTAAAATGAATCTCTACTATCTAGCATAGGTTGAATTTTCTTTTAAATGAAACTTTGCATTGAACCTTGCTATGTAGTAAGTTAGCTTGTTAAGTTGATATATTATTCCATTATGATACTAATGAACCTACTTGCAAGTTAAGAATTGGAAGGATATGCTATCTAAAAGAAAATTGAAAAAGAAAATGAAAAAGTTGGGCAAATTTCTAAAAATAAGGTATGGATTTAATTTTGCAAAAATCTTTGTAAAATAATTGAATATGTATGCTTTAATGATGTCTCTACATACTCATGATTGATTATGCATGATGAATATGAAATTTCATGAGTAGAAAAATATTTCGATAACTTAGGCAATCTCATGATATCTTGATTGAATGAAATTTGCTCTAGGTTAAAACTCATATTAGAGACCTCATTTTAAGTAAACATCAAATAAACATGTTTAGATACACATATCACATAAGTCTAGGTATTTAAAATTGAAAAATCATGTTTAGATGAACGATGTGATATCTATATCACTTTAGGGGACTTAATCTTGAAAAAGTTTGACCCAAGTCAAGAAATTGACTTGGACACTTCATTTTAAGTCCAAGACTTCATAAACATGTTTAGGAATAGGTATGACATGTTTCCATGCACTTAGAGTGAAAACATTCATATGTATATGGACAAAATGACAATAGAGGTCAATTCATGCTTACCTCTTTTTGAACCAAGTTGACCCAAGTCAACCAATTGACTTAGTGGTCTCATTTATGATCCATATTTGAGAAACATATTTGGATTTACTCATGTTAGGTATCCATAGATTTAAATTTGAAAAATCACGAGTAAATGTTAAGATTGAAACTTAGCAAGTTTCATAAAAACTAGTTTAGTTTTGAATGAAACCATGCTAGGTTGATATCTTGACTTAAGGACATAATTTTCATCTCAAACTTGACATATACTCTTTACATGATCATCATGTGGTGTCATGAAAGTTTGAATGAAAATTGAACAAGTTTTAAGAATAACTGAAAATTACATAAATATCATTTCAATCTACAATTGGTATAAATTTCAGTTATTTATAGAAAAATATAGAAAATTAATTTTGAGATGATTCTTAAAATTGCACACTCAGTGAAAAATCTAGTTTTATCAGTAAAAATTTCAAAAAGTTTCATAAAAAATCTGATTTAAAGTGAATTTTTGAAGTTGGATTTCGAAAACACAAAGTATCACTTATTTGAAATATCAATATTTCCAATACTTTGACTTTTCTTCAAAAATTTCAAATGAAAACTCATGTATACCATTTGGATTTCATTTCTAATATCATTCACACAATTCCTTGAGTAAAATCATTTCTAGGAATGATTTTGATATCTTGAATGATACTTAGAAATAAGCTTTTGATTTGAATCAATATAGGATGAAAAATGGACTTTGATTTTTAAATTCATTTTTGAGTTCAATCTTGATACATGCATTTCAAATGACCATTCAATAATTGGTATCAAAATTTTCGTCCAAAAAATTGGTTTTAAAATTTTCATCAAAAATACGATTGTGTGTAGATTTAAAATTTGACTTTTGAAAGCTTAAGGTATAGATTGACCCAAGTCAACAAAGAAACTAAAAAAAGAAAATCTCATCTTAAGCCCAAACTTGATTCATAGACTTACATTATCTCATGTTTGATGCCTAAATATGAGAAAAACATGAGTAGATAGCAACATTTGAAATTTAGCATTTTCATGGTTTCAAGCATACTTTGAATGAAATCATGCTAAGTTCATATCTTGATTGTATGACATTAGTTTCATTTCAAACTTGATATACATTCTTCAAATGACTATATCTTTGTATTGTGAAAGTTTGAATGAGATCAAAAATGTCATGAAAAAGAAACAATACTCATGAAAATATTGAGTGCATACATGACTTAGTTTTGAATTCCATCTATCATTCTTTGATATCATGTATGCTTTTGTTTCATATTAAATATTTGTTTTCCATCCCTTTGGTTGAGATTTTCATGTTTCATGAAAAATGTTTAGAGTCTCAACTTCATGAAAATTTATGTGTTCTTCATCCCTTTGACTAGATTGACCTTTCTTACCTTTTTTGATTGATGTCAAAAGGGTGAGAAGAGTATAGGTATAAAGGGGGAGAAAATTGGGAAGAAAATATAGGTAAAGGGGAGGAAAATATAGGAAATCCATACATATAGATAGGGGGAGTTTATTTCCATAAATATGCATGTTGATAGGGGAGAAATCCCTTAGGTGATATCCTATATGCTTTAATGATATATTTTCTTAAGGATATTTGTCATCATCAAAAAGGGCGAGATTGTTAGCTTTAGGTTTTCAACCTTGGTCTTAATCTCTTAATCTCGGTTTTGATGATAACAAACATGGAACTAATATTTCGTCGAGAAATCTTTCAGGTTCCATATCAATTAGCGTTCGATGTTCTCGATCGGATAAATCGAAAGAAATCGGAAGGACATTGATCGTCGTGCTCGGGATTCGTCGCAGAATTTCTCGAAGATCAACATGTGCACCAAAGACATATTGGACGAGCTCAAAGATCACATGGAAAGCTCTCCAAGATGATGCTCATTGAAAGCCGAAACCCGAAAATAAAGCGCGTAAGAAAAAGGGCTGAAAATTCAATTCATCCTAAGTTCGGTCGACCGAACAGGGTAAGAAAGAGGCAGTAGCTTTGTCGGTCGACCGACAGAGGCCAAAATCAGGCAGTAAGTCTGTCGGTCGACCGACCTGTAGATTCTCGAAGACACAGATCGCGTCGGTCGACTGATGGGTCGACCGAATGCGGGATCGATGTTTTCGCATCTGGGCGGTCGACCCGTCGATCGACCGCTCACAGGGAAGAATACAACGGTCAAATGACCGGCCGATCGGTCGATCAACCGACCAATCGACCGGCGGCTTGCAACGGATAGAAAACTATTCGTTGAGTTGTCGTTTCTTCAGCAGGGTATAAATACACCCTCATATAATTCATTTAACTCACTTCCCTTCATCTTACATATTTTATTGAGCATTTAAGAAGGGATTTAAGCCTTCCAAAAGAAAAATAATGTGTGCTATGTTTCTTTTCGCGGACGTCTTCTTCAAGCGTGCAAGTTGGGCTCAACTCGGGTTTTGATCAAGCTCTACCTCTTTATGAGATGAAGGTGCCAAAGGCTTGTAAATGAGCTTTTACTATTAGTTTTATTCTTAGCTCTTTTGATTGTAATTTTACATGTTATTTGAATGTTTAATTTGAAGTTGCGTTTGTAAGACTTAGGTTGTTAGGTCTTGTTGTGTGAAGTGGTATCCTCGGTAAAACCACTTGTGTAAACTTAGTGTTTACTAGGATTAGTCTAGTTGTCCCTTAGGTTGAGGTGGGAAAGTGCTCTCGGTAGGAAGGCGGGATACTTCCGGGTGTGGAAGTGCCTTCGGTTGGAGAGCGGAGTCTTTCCAGTGAAAAGTCATCTGTGTAAAGGAAACGGAAATTAATCTAGTAAAACTAGTTTGGAAATTCTAAGCGGGGTGCTTAGGTAGTGGAGTAGGCATTGGGGCCGAACCACCATAAATATCTATGTTTGCATTGTTTTAAATTGCTTGTGCTTAATTGCCTTATCTTGCTTCCGCATTAAATCGCATAATTGCATCTTGCCTAAATAATTTAAGTAAACGATTAAAATTTGATTTAGGCTAATTATTTAGTAGAGACCTATAATTAGGAAAACAAGGAATTTAGAGACACCTAGAGACACTTAGAGGCATAGGACTATAGGATGAGCATTGTGTTGAGACGACCCTATGGAGGGCTTGTAGGGCCGAACCCCCCTTGCTCTTAGAGCACTCGGGTAAGGAGGTAGGCTGGCCCTAAGAGGTGCGGGTGGGGGTCACAAGGGGTTAGTCTTCTATTGTAGATGCTCGCTACATTTAATACCTCGCATAGGGATTCTTTATTGTTAAATATTTTCATTACTTACATGTTCTAGTACGTTGATACATGTCTATGTCATGTACTTGTGATTATATTGCGTGATGAGACGTTCTTAATTCCTTATGATATGAATTATGTGATGCACCGTTATGATGTTATGTATATTCATGGCCTGCGTATATTATGTTTTATAATTTAAGTGGTATGAACATTACTTTTATAAATATGTGAGATGTGATGTATGACATGAGGACATGGAGAGGCTGAGGTATGATCATAGCATACTTATATACATCTGTTATGTGGATGAAGTATTTTTCTTAGCATGTTATGTATGTATGTGTGTGCTGTGCTTGGTGCATTTTCTCGGAAGCCTCGCCGGTGAGGGGAGGGAATGCCCCAAAGAGACGGTGTTGGCACTATTCTGGAAGTTTCGATCGGTGAGGGGAGATCATACCCCAAAGAGATGGTCCGAAATTTCGATCGGTGAGGGGAACGTATGCCCCAAAGAGACGATTCAAAAGAACCCATTCTGATGAGGGGAGGGCATGCCCCAAACAGACGGTTCTGGCCTGGTGGTAGTTCGAAGGCCACATCGACTACCTACCCTATGTGGCTTTGTGGGACCAATGGATCCGAGTGAGCATGTGTGCGTCGCGTCTATATATATTGCAGGTGGAGGTGATCATGATGCCCGGTAATCTCGCTAGGGTTGTTACCCAGAATGGATCGAAGCCAATCCCATAGATGATGGGTTTATGATGGTATATTCCTCATGATAAGAGAAGACACATGAGTCCATGTTTGCCCAGGTGGGTCCCCTGGATAGAGCCGCCTAACTTAGCTTGAGTCTGGCTCGAAAGTGTTGCTTGGGTGGAACCCCCTGTGCGCTACCGGGTCTAATCCGATCAGGCCCAGTAGTTATAGTCCAGTCCAATAAGGTATATAACCGAACTTCTTTGTTATATTTGTGAACATGCTTAATAGTTAAGACTTAAGATCTAATAAATACATCAATGTTTAACTAACAAACGGTTGATCTAGAATGAGGCTTCTTTTGTCTAAACCTATCATATATACAAGTAAATATTGAAAGAAAATCAAGATAACAAACTAGTTTTTACATAAAAAGGGTTTGTATTTAAAATTAGGGTGAGAAAGATTTAACAAAGGTATAAAGCTTTACAAGTAAATATTTAAGAGTTTCACCGTATAAAGAGCATGCAGCCTTTGAGCCAAAAACTATATGATGGAGTGCATTAATAATAGTAGTGAGTAATAAAGAGTTGGGAAGTAAGGATTTAGTAGAATAACTAATAGAGAAATCGAGTTTTTTTTAAAATAAAGATCATCTTATATTCCATTCAAGAGAAATGAATAGATAAGAAACTAGGGGGGAGGAAGAGTAGCAAAAGAAAAGAAAAATTTACAACGTGGAAGAGCAATTAATAGAGAAAATAGTGATAATGAGAGGAGAGGTCGTCCTCCAAATGCGGCTTGGCTGCTCGTAAATGTGAGAGAGAAGAAGCTGGTTGTGTTGACTGCAAGAGAGGTAGCTCATAATTCCGATCCCCCGAAGCATCTTCGATTTCTCTCATACCAGATGGACCAAGTCCAAGTGAAGATCAAACAAGCCCTTTCTCTTCGATCAGAGCCAAAAAGCATATAGTAGCATCCCAGGGGGAACAATTGAGCGGGAAGTTATCCATGCTCAGCAACGCAAGGAACCAGTCCCAACCTGCTATGGAGAAGGAGCAACAACAAAAGATATGATCATGTGATTCGGCACTAGTGTTGTAGAGGAGGCACTTCCCATCCACCTTGTTCCCTCTTTTGATCAGCTTGTCCTTGGTCAGTAACCTCTACCGTGTTCGCAACCAGTCGAAAATGGAGATCTTCGTAGGGAGTCCAGAATGTCAAACCACTTTGTAGAATTTGTTTGTGATGCCTTTGAAGGAGAGAAGATTGTATAATGACCGAGTGGAGAAAAGGTGGCCGCTCGTCCATCTCCAAAGCCGCACATCTGGACTGAACGTGTTTTGAATGTCAGAGGTGTCTTGCAAGAGATTCTGCAACACAAGGATATCAACATAGGAGGAGAAGTGGAGGATTCAACCATCAAAGCTATCGTCCATGTTTCTCAGCCTGCCTTGTGAGATTGTAATGTTTGGTTGGGTTGCACTCTTGAAAAGATAAGGGTATTCCATGTCAAGGCTTAGACTCTCCTTCCACTTGTCTTTTTAGAATTTAATACTGTGAATCAAGTTGAAAGCTTCCAATCATTGAGAGCCACTACATCACATATATCAAGTGTCGGATAAGAAAAGTGAAGAAGATGATAGACCAAAACAAACTTGGTTGCAACATTTGAAACATAGTAAAGATATTTGTTGTTTTTTGAGGTAAAGGTGAGGTTGGGAAACAACCACACCAATCATTTCATAAGATAGGAAATGATTCCAAAGTACATATAAGAAGTTACAGGGGTAAACATAGTAGTTGGAAGAGAAAAGAAAGCAAGGAAAAGCATAAAGATTAAGCTTGTAATACCCGAACCCCTACAAAGCAAGAGAAGAACAGAGGACTATCAATCCACTAAAGTAGAAGAACCACAGCAACTCCAAAACCTCTCCGCATACTGAACGAGACCCTGCATGGAAGGGTCCTTATTATTGAAGATCTTGTCGTTCTTGGATTGCCAAATTAACCAACAACAGATCAAGGAGCTCAGCCTCATTTCATTCCTGCAATCCACAAATTCGATTTCGTCGGCCGGCGGTGGTGTATTTGGTTGGAAGCCACAGCCCACTAAAAACACATTCCACCCGGCAAGAGTAATGCAACACTCTTGGAATAAATGCGTCGACGACTCCGGGTGATCCTTGCAGAAGATGCAAGAGATATCATCAATCTGCATCCCGTATCTAACAAGACAATCTCTAGTCGGGAGGTGACCTCTAAGTTGTATCCACATGTGAATCCACATTTTAAAGGGGAATTTGACCTTCCAAAGAACGTAGCCGACCCTTTTACGAATACCGCTACTCCGCATCATGCGGTATAGTGAGGTTAAAGAGTAGCGTGTTGGATGAAATGGCCACACTAGAGGGGGGGTGAATAGTGTGTTTAATAATCTTTTTGCCTAAATCCGATTTTAATCGTTTCTTTGGTTACTTAGGTAAATTTCAAGTTGAGTAGCAAGCGGAAGCAAAGTAAATACGATAATAAAATAAACACAAGTAGAATCAATACAAACACAATTATTTATAGTGGTTCGGCCCCAATGCCTACTCCACTACCTAAGCACCCCGCTTAGGATTTCCAAACTAGCTTTACTAGATTATCTTAATCCCTTTACAACAAGAACGTTTTCATCGGAGAGTCTCCGGTCTCACACCGAATGCACTTCCACACCCGGAAGTCTTCGTCTTCCTACCGAGAGCACTCTCCCACCTCAATCCTAAGGACAACAAGAACTAATCCTAGCAAACTATGTTTACACCAATGGATTTAAACCTTAAACACCAAGGTTACCACCCAATTTCAAGACCTAACAACCTAGGTCTTCACAAGCTTAAATACAATGAAATAAATCACAAAAATACACAAATAATGGAGCAAATAAATAATACAATAAATACTTAGCTCCAAACACGAGTCCTAGTTCCTCTTAATGCCTCAATGATGAATCGTTCAAAGCTTGAAGGCAAGATCAAGGATGTATCATGGAAACTAGGGTTATCAAAGGGATGACTCGAGAAATGCTTTGAGAATGATCAAGAATGGCTCAATTGAAGCTTAGATGAAGGGTGGAAGGCTTGCTAAGGCTTTTATTTATAAGCCTTGAGGAGATGGCATGAAACAGCCACCTCAATAGGCCGAAAATTAGCCATTTCCGTTGTCCGATCGCAGGTTCGATCGATCGTCGGTCGACCGACCGAGCGACCGAAGACATACTGCCATTTTCTGGCATATTTCGGTCGACCGAAATTGGGCAGACTGCTTGGTTTGGCTCGATTCTGGGTTCCGTCTTCACTAAGTCTACTTATATAATATTTACTAACTTTAAGTTAATAACTTTAATAACTTTAAAACATAAATGTTATATAAGATTTACCCCCCATTTGTATTCAATAAAAATATCTAAAAAATCAAAATCCTTAAGAATCAAAATCTAGTTTTTGGGGTCTAGTACAAATTTTCCAAAAACGAAAATTTTCTAATCTCCCTGGTCAAATATGGATATGCTAAAGGCTTCCAAAAATTCTTTAAAAATACCACGTTATCTAGTTTTTACCCAAGGAACAATTGCCGTCATTTTATGTGTCAAGAAAATGTCTAGGTCATATAGCCCTCCAAGGAGCTCCCTAGGCTTAGTGAATTTCAGGGCGGTTTTCGGGTTTTCATGATTTGGGATTCGGGATTGGTTTTTGGGTTTCTTAGCATCATCATGAGGATTTACAATTTATTTAGACACTCTAAACCTAAACTCTATCTTCCCGAAGAATCCGGAGCATCGACGAGCGTCCTTGCCAATTTCTCTGATTTCTCTAATTTTTTTGATCGCGGATGTCGTGCACTAATCGACTTGGAACCTGAAAATATTTCTTCATGGATGCATTAGTTCCATGTTTGTTATCATCAAAACTGAGATTAAGACCAAGGTAAAAAACCTTAGGCCAACATAGCGACCATCTCTAGTCCTCCTCCATCTAATCGAGTCTCTCGAAGTACTGAAGGAAGGGAGGCCGATGGAAACAAGGAGCTCCACGATCCTATTGTTGTCGGTGCCACCATTCCACATCGAAGGGCTCGGCGAGATAAGCTCGTCCACAAAACCCTCTACCGAGATATGCTTTTTTGACTGCAAGCGGAACAAATTCGAGAACATCGTGGATAGCTTGCAATTAGCCCACCATCTATCATTCCAAAAGCTTGTGCCAAGGCCATTGCCAATCATCGATTCCAATCCAATCGAGAAAGGGTGCTTGACTTTTTCAAGGCCCTTCCATACAGCTGACCACCTCGCCGAGCTTTGGTAATCGCACCACTTGGAGCGGCTGAAATATTTGCACTTTACTATTTCAACCCAAAGGATGTTAGCACTCGAAGCAATTTTCCACCACGTACCAGCTCCCCAGTCTAGCAACGTTGTGAAGACTAAGGTCAATGATACACAAACCACCATTTTCTCTCAGGTCGTAACATCATTCCATCCAACCAATGTCGTCGATCACGCGTCAACTGACCCACCCTTCCCTAGAAATCTACGCCATCGTTTGTCAATCTCTTTCCTAACCCAAATCGGAAGCCTAAATATCGAGATATAGTATCCAGGGATACAGCTGAGAACACTATTAATTAATGTAAGTCTTCCTACGCGGGAGAGAAGCTTGCCCTTCCAACACGACAACCTTTTATCAATTTAGTCCAAAATAATAGCCCAATCAATTTTACCCAAGTTCGAAGTTTTGAGGGGGAGACCTAGATATTGGATAGGGAAGCCACACGGCTTGCAACCCAGAGCAGAAGCCGCCGCTTCTGATCTCCCAACATCCTCCAAAATATGTGTGACCCCGGATTTGTCGTAGTTCACCCTTAGCCCCGAGGACCTTTCGAAAGCAAGAAGAAGTAGCTTGATCACTACAAGAAAAATGTCATTTACTAACGGGTTATTTCCGTTACTATGACCCCAAAAACCGTTAGTACATCTTATACCAAGGGCATATGCACATGTTGGTAGAAGTCGCGATAGTATAGACTTGTACCAACTACCAATAGATGTTGATGTTGTTGGTATAGTGATACAGATATCCTAACGGATAATTAACATCATTAGTAGAGACTTGTCGTTAGTATAGAGGTTCTTATACTAACAGTTATTGATATCGTTAGAAGAAAAATCTGTTAGTATAGAGGACTCTTTACTAACAATTATTGACCTTGTTAGAAAAAAAAATGAGAAAATTAATGAAAATGACTCGAACTTTGACGTTTTTAACAAATATGACACATTCTTTTATTTGAAACAAATATGTATTTTAACTTTTGAAATTATAACAATTATAGACTCCTGTTAGATCTTTGTTTATTTACCCGTTATGTGCTGACGTGGAACCTCATGTCAACACATAATTTATTTATTTTTAATTCAGGATGCCACATCATTATTAATCCTACGTGGCAGAATTTTTTTAAAAAAATTAGGGAAAATTAATGAAAATGACCCGAACTTTGACGTTTTTAACAAATATGACTCATTCTTTTATTTGAAACAAATATGTATTCCAACTTTTGAAATTATAATAATTATAGACTCTCGTTAGATCTCTATTAATTTACCCATTATGTGCTGACATGGAACGCCACGTCAGCACATAAATATTATTTATTTAAATTTAGGATGTCATGTCATCATTAATCCTACATGGCAGAATTTTTTTAAAAATATTTAAAAACTAAAACTAATCAATATCACCATCACAACTTAAAAACTTCAAACCTAATATCCAACCAAATTAAGAAAACTAAAACCAGCCTATCGCCCACTCGACTCGACACCCTCGACAAATCCCTCGACGAAAGTGTTCGTGTCTGTCTCGCCTCACGTCGCTTATTATCGTCGGTGTATACTTATTGTTATCGCTAATATCAGTATACATATCAGTATACTGATACTGATATTTAATTAAATGAACTGATATTAAAATACATTCAAGGTAAAATATGTTGGAGAGGAAGCTGATGATGTATCTCGTCGTGTAGGTAAAATAGTTATCCGCTGTCGATTTGATCTACGAACCATGGTATGAAGTTAGATTGATATCTAGGTTTAGGGTTTAGGCGATCAGCTTTGGTGACAAAAAATAGGTATCTCGAGCCTGCAAGAAAGGTTAGGTGAAAGATTACCTTTGGGGTGAGGCACCGGCAAGACTAGGCAAGAAATAAGAAAAAAAAAAGTTCGGGTGAGGCGCCGCCATGCCGGTGTGTAATACCCAAAATCTTAATAATAATATTTTATTCTTGAGTGAGGGATCGTGGGCCCTAGTTAGCGTGGATTGGCGGGAAGCTTCGGGATTAGACCCGAGTAAGCATTTAATATAGAAAAATTTTATTTGTCTTATCTCTGTGATTTAGCATGCTAGGGTGATAGAGTGTCTTGAGGCGAATTTAGCGGTGCAATCGGATCTCGAATCGGAGTTAGATCGGGTGAGTTATGACCTGTTTAAGTCAGATCTCTTAGGTAGGGGTATTTTGGTCATTTGGACCCAACCGGTGTCTATAAATTAGACCATAGGGTGTGCAGCCAGGGGTTTTGAGCCACACACCACCCGGGGCAAAGGAGAGGAGAGAGAGGGCGCCATCGAGGAGGAGCCGTCGGAGCCAAATTTTTGCGAGTTCGTCGGTGTCGATCGGGGAAAGATCTTGCGCGTCTTTTTCTTCCATTTTCTCTCTGTCCGATGAGTGGATTTAGGTCTTCTTTTCTCCAATTCTTGATTCATGTCATTGTTCTTATGTTTTGGGGTTTTTCGTCGATTTTTGACGCGTTTTCTTATATCGGATCGGAAGTCGAATCAATCGTTTCTAAAGTGAATCATGTGGTTTATCTCTTTTGGAATAAAATATTATTTCTTTTTCTTTTTTTCTTCTTCCTTCTTCTACCCACTTCTTATTGCAGTCGGCCGGCCGGCCCGCCCGGCGAGCCGCCACGGCGCTCGGCGGGCAGCCGCTGCCACGCGCTGGCAGCCGCGCGAGGTGCTACCACCGCCGCGTGGTGGCGGTGGTGCGTCGGCATCAGTGCCGACGTCGGCGCCAGTGTCGCTGGCAGCCGGGGAAGGGCGGCGGCGGCTGGGTTGGGGAGGAGGTGGAGAAGATGAAGAGATTAGGTGAGGAGATGAAATGGAGGGTTGAGATTAATTTGGGTGAGATAAAGGATTGGATTGAAGTGGTTGAGGTGAAGGGCAGGGATTTGATCTTGTGTAGATGGAGAGCTGTGATTGCATCTGGTTAGATGGAGGGATGTGATTGCATTTGATTAGATGTAAGGTTATGATTTTATCATGTAGATGGAGGGTGGAGATTGCATAAGGTTAGATGGAGAGTTGTGATTGCATCTGGTTAGATGAAGGGTTGTGATTGCATCTGATTAAATGTAAGGCTGTAATTGCATCATGTAGATGGAGAGCTGTGATTGCATCTGGTTAGATGGAGGGCTATGGTTGCATTTGATTTGAGGCAAGGTTATGATTTCATTAGGTAGATGGAGAGTGGTGATTGCATCTGGTTAGATGTAAGGCTAAGATTGCATCATGATAAATAGAGGGCTGTGATTGCATCATATTAGATGGAAGGTTGTGATGTGATCATGTTTAGATAAATGGCTGAGATTTCATTACTGATTATTGATTGTAACACCGACATATTTATTTGTAATAGTGATTTGTTAAATAAATTAAAATAATTAGTTCATTATTCTAAATAATTATTTTGGGGTCTTAAAGTTAACGAAACTATTCAAATTATATATGAATTTTCACCTTAATCGATGTTCTGGATTCATTGGTGAGATCTATTTCACCATCAGACCTTCAAATTTTGAAAATAGTAGGTGGATGTCGCCTCATTTTGCGTGCCAAGCTGAAAAATTATATTTTATATATTTTTATGATTCGATATGAGATGATTCATGGATATAGTAGTTAATGAGGTGAACTTTATCCTAGATTAGCGATTTTTGTGACGAGTTATTGTATTATGTTTCAGTTCATTGATTTATAATTTGAGTTTCTTTTTTTGCACTGTTTCATGATACACGTGCATCTTTTCTTACAGTGCTATAATGCTATTTTATGGTTGTGTGTTTGTGCTGAGCATTTATGATTTATGAGCACTGTTTATATATATATATATATATATATATATATATATTTGTATGTGATTGTGATGTATGGCAGGAGGAGGTGGAGGATGAGGTATGCACTTGACATACTCTTTTATTACTTGTTGGTAGCACATCTTGTTTATACTTATATACTTGTGTGTGTGGTGTTGTGATGTGCTTGTTGCATTTCCCGGAAGCCTCGTTGGTGAGGGGAGGGTATGCCCCAAAGAAACAGCGTTGGCCTTATTCCGGAAGTCTGGCTGGTGAGGGGAGATCATACCCCAAAGAGACAATCTGAAGACCTGAGCAGGTGAGGGGAACGTATGCCCCAACAGGCTAGCTCGGAAGAGCCAGTGTCGGTGAGGGGAGGGCATGCCCCAAAGAGACGGCACTGAGCTGGGTGGTAGTACAGCGGCCACCCATCTACCTACCCTATGTGGCTATGTGGGACCGACGGATCCGGAGAGCATGCATATGATTGGGGTGTTGCATTGCATGCATATGATTGAGGTGTTGCATTCATCCTATTTTGTTGTTGTCGATATGTTTATACTTATTGATGGATGTTTATACTTTTTGTTGTGGATGTGAGTAGAGTGGTGGAGGTGTTATTGATGCTTGTCCGTCATTTTAAAAAAAATATATTTTATACTTGTTGATAGATGTTGATTTCATGCATAGAGTTATGGATATATTATTGTTGATTTCTTCTGACGTTGATTTATATCGACTATTTGTGTTTTTATGCATGATGATTGATTTGGTGAATTGAGGACTGATCTACTCACTAAATCCTAGTTGGACTTACCCCTCATTACTATTCTTTTACAGCACTAGAGTTAGATAAGAGATGAACCGAGGTGCAGTAGCGTGGCTGGTGGTGGCAGGGCAGCGGGTCTCGTGACATGTCGTGATCGAGGAGGATACCTGAGTCATTTTAGTGTCTCTTTGAGTTGTTGAGTCATGTTGACTCGGGTTGTGGTTTCCGCACTTTATTTTATTCGGAGAGTCTTGTTTATTTATTTGAACTCCTTTTAATAACTTGTTCAGTGTGTTCATATTGAGTTTTGGTTTGATTTGGTTTGTGGTGTCATGTCTATTCTTTTCAAAAAAAAAATATTCCATTGTTCAGGTTATTGTTGTTTTGATTGAGTTTGGTTAGGCTTCGGGGTACGTGGCATATTCTGGCCGATCATACCGGATTTGGGGTGTGACATGGTGACAATAGCAGGCGACGTGAGGCGCCGATGACAGGAACACCTTCATCGAGGGATTTGTCGAGGGTGTCGAGTCGAGTGGGTCGAGTCGAGTGGGCGGCAGGTTTTAGTTTTTTAATTTGGTCAGATATTAGGTTTGAAGTTTTTAAGTTGTGGTGGTGACGTGAATTAGTTTTAGTTTTTTAATATTTTTTTTTAAAAAAATTTACCACGTAGGATTAATGATGACGTGACATCCTAAATTTAAAAAATAATTTTTATGTGCTGTCATGACGTTCCACGTCAGCACATAAACGAGTAAATAAATAGAGATCTAACAGGAGTCTATAATTGTTATAATTTCAAAAGTTCGAATACATATTTATTTCAAATAAAAGAATGTGTCATATTTGTTAAAAACGTCAAAGTTCGAGCCATTTTTGTTAATTTTCTCTATTTTTAAAAAAAAATTGTCACGTATGATTAATGATAATATGACATCCTGAATTTAAAAAATAATTATTATGTGCTGACGTGGCATTCCATGTCATCACATAACGGGTAAATAAACAGAGATATGCCAGGAGTCTATAATTATTATAATTTCAAAAGTTGGAATACATATTTGTTTCAAATAAAAGAATGAGTCATATTGGTTAAAAACATCAAAGTTCGAGCCATTTTCATTAATTTTCTCAAAAAATATTAGTATATTTCATGAATTATCATATGACTTTATTAAGAATTAAACTTGGGTTAGTGGGAGGAAAGTATTTTATCTTAACCACTCAAGCAAGCTACAACATATAATAGATATTTTTATTTTTATTTACTTAAACTATATTTTTGTTAATTCTGACCAATCTAAAAATGGAAAATCTTTAAATTTTTAATCGTTAATCGAACCGAAAATCAATTGGACAAATCGGTTTGGTTAATTTGGTTTCAGTTCAATCGGTTAATCTATTTTTTGATTAATTGGTGAATTTTTCTCACCCTGTCGAGCTATTGAGCCGGGTTGAAATTTGTCAGACATATTAGTAACAGTTCATTAGTTAGTATAGAAGATGTTTCGCTAACGGATGCAACTTTGTTAGCAACTTTACAAACGGCCCATAACATTCGTTAGTATAGAAGATGCTTTACCAACGACCCATAAAATTTGTTAGCAACTTTACTAACGAATACATAATCTATTAGCGTTGGTTTGCTCTATACCAATGTTAAAGGGCTTGTCCGTTGGTATATGGTATGACTTTTAGCAACGATGATTATTTTCTTTTGTAGAAGTTATATTTACTAACAAATTTTTTACCGTTAGTAATATTATCCGTTAGTAGATGTCATTTATTTTGTAGTGGATGTTAATGAGGTCAGAATCAGTGCCTCGGGTGAAAACCATAAAATCGTCCGCAAATTCCAAGTTAAGGACCTCTTTGCCATCTCCTAATTTAATCTCGTTTATAAGACCATTCGAGTTCGCTTTCTGAAGTAAACGTGAAAAGACATTCGCAACAAGCAAGAAGAGATACGGGGAAAGAGGATCGCCTTGACGAAGTCCCTTCCTATGCTTGAACCATTTCCCCGCCTCTTCGTTAATTATGACAGCCGACTCACTCGAACTGAGCAACGATAGAATCCAGGTAATCTAGATCCGAGGGAAGCCCCTACAAGAAAGAAGATGTTCAAGAAAACCCCAGTCGACGCTATCAAAAGCCTTTGCCATATCCAACTTCAGTAAAAATGCGTCCTCACCTCTCCCCTTGCACAGATGTATTAGTTTATGAGCCGCCATATATAAAACTGTCCAGGGTGCTCTTCCCACTCATAAACGCGCTTTGAGTATTATCAATTAGGGATTCCATGTGCGTTTTCAAACGTGTCACCATGATTTTTGAAAAGATTTTGATGACGCTTGTCGTAAGGCTAATGGGCCAGAACGAGGTGACATCCTCGGCCCCTTCACACTTCGGGATTAGTGCAATAAACGAACAGTTGATTCGAGACTAGTCCCCACTACCAAACATAAGGTTGTCAATGGCCGCTTTCAGATCCTCCTTAACAAGCTCCCAGTTTGCAATAAAGAACTCAAGTGTGAGGCCGTCGGGACCCGGAGATTTATTTTTTCCAAGCAGTTTGATGTAGGGATGTCAACAGGGCGGGGCGGGTACGGAGGGTGCCTACCCGTTACCCGCCCCATGAAATAAGCGGGTACCCTCTATCCATTTATTCCATGCGGGTATCAAAAATGGGTACTCATTTAATTACCCGCGGGGGACGGGGGGCGGATACCCACGGGTATTGGCGGGTACCCACGACACTTTAAAAAATATATAAATTACTATATTTTAGTAACACTTCAACTCTTCAAGTATTTTGATAACAACTTCAAGTATAACAATTTTATTTTGATAAACACACAATATTCAGATAACAATATCATCATAAGATTTCAAAATATAAAGTATATGAATATTGAATTAGGTTAAAAAAAATTAGTATATGTGTCTAAAGTAATATTGTAATTTACCAATTCTCGCGGATAACGGGTACCCGCGAATACGAGTACTATAATACCCGTACCTGCCCCATATAATAAACGGGTAAAAAAAATTACCCGCGAAATTCCCGCGGGTAGGAAACTACCCCCCATACCTGTCATAAATGAGTAAATACCCGCGGGTACCCGCCTAAACGGGTATTATTGTCATCCCTAGTTTGATGCTTGTAAGGATTTCCTGCACCCCACAGTTGTCCGCCAATCCGCTCAGATCCGTAGCCCGATTTGGGTGCAAAGCCTCCCAATCAACACTGAACCGATTCCTATCTGCATAACCAATAGTATTTTTGAAGAACTCCAGGAACTTATTGCTCACGTCCTCCTTAGTATCATATCTGTTACCCCTCCCATGAACGCAGATATGTGAAAAAACTTTGTGTTTTTATCCCCATCTTCCAACCAAAGATATTGGTTGTTGGATGCTGAGTTTTAAACATTTGAAAAGGATTATTTTGAACGAGTTTAATTAAAATATTATTCATTCATTCAAGTAATTAGTCTATCACGTAAACTTCTTGATGAAAAAGTTAATAGGGCACATGCTCACGATTACAATCGATCAAATTTGCAAACTACATGTTAACATTTTTTTAAAAAAATATCTCGGATTAAAATAAAATAAAAAATTTGTGTAATTAAAATATAGGCCATTTTTAGCAATTAACCCAATTATATATATTATATATAGTTAATATGAAGAAAAAAAATCTTATTTTTTATATAAAAAATTATTTTAGCTTGTTCTTATTATGCAAAATCATATTAATTTTATATAAAAAAGAACATAACCATATATCAATAGATAAATTACATTTCGACCCTCTATCTTTGCCTTTAATTGAATATTCACCTTCTTTGAGTTTCAAAATTGTACATTCACGCTCTCTACTCTCATGAAACACTTTTTCTAAGGACTATTCAGGCAACTTAATTTGCAATATATACATGGTAATCAATATTTGGTTACCTGCAATTAACATAATTGTAGGATTTAGATTTTGCAACTCTCCCCCCTATCGCCCAATCTCTCCATGTTCGCCGTGAGCTATCTTCAACTCTTGGGGTCGTCGAGGACGCTCGTCGACGCTCGGAATTCTTCGGGGAGACAGAGTTTAGGTTTAGGGTGTCTAGTTTATGTTGTAAATTCTCATGATGATGCATAAGAACCCAAAAATCAAACCTGAATCCTAAAATATGAAAACCTAAAAAATGCCCTGAAATTCACTAAGCCTAGGGAGCTCATTGGAGGGCTATATGATCTAGATATTTTCTTGACACAAAAAATGGCGGTAATTATTCCTTGGGTTAAAACTAGATAACGAGGTATTTTAAAGAATTTTTTGGAAGCCTTTAGCCTACCCATACTTGACCCAGGAGATTAGAAAATTTTCGTTTTCCGAAAATTTGTACTAGACCCCAAAAATTATATTTTGATTCTTAAGGATTTTGATTTTTTAGATATTTTTATTGAATCCAAATGGGGGGTAATCCTTATATAACATTTATGCGAACAAACAAAGCAAAGAAATCTGCCATGCCTAGGTTCGGTCGACTGACCGAAGGAGAAGGCATTTCGATCGATCGAACGTTGCCCAAATGCGATAGATTGTCTTCGGTCGCTCGCTCGGTCGACCGACGATCGACCGGCAATCGATCGGAAGGCGGAAAACGACTAGTTTTTGTACCGTTGAGCGGTGCTTCACCCGAACCTTCTTCCTGGCTCTATAAATACCTATGCCTAAGCCTTCCTTTGACACTTTTGATCACTCTTACACTTCATTGAGCCATTCTTGATCATTTCTAAACTTTCATTGAGCCATTAATTAGAGAAATCCTAGTTTGATCTCTCATTCATTGAGTTTGTCTTCAAGCTTGATTTGATTCATCATCGAGGCATCAAGAGGAGCTAGGATTCATTGTGTTGGAGCTAAGTATTTGTGTTGTTGTATTTTTGCTCCATTACTTGTATATTTTTTTATTTATTTCATTGGACTTGAGCTTGTGAAGACCTAGGTTGTTAGGTCTTGAAATTGGACGGTTGCCTTTGTGTTTGAGGCTTAATTTCACCGGTGTAAACTTAGTTTACTAGGATTAGTTGAGTTGTCCCTTAGGTTGAGGTGGAAGAGTGCTCTCGGTAAGAAGACGGAGACTTCCGAGTGTGGAAGTGCCTTAGGTTGAGAGCGAGACTCTTCGGGTCAAAGTCCTCGCTGTAAGGGAAACAAAATTAATCTAGTAAAGTTTAATTTAAAAATCCTAAGCGGGGTGCTTAGGTAGTGGAGTAGGCATTGGGGCTGAACCACTATAAATAATTGTGTATGCATTGATTCTACTTGTGTTTATTTTATTATTGCATTTACTTTGCTTCCGCTTGCAACTCATCTTATAATTTGCCTAAGTAACCAAAGAAACGATTAAAATTGAATTTAGGCAAAAAGATTAGTAAATATACTATTCATCCTCCATCTAGTGTGACCATTTCACCAACACCTCTCTCTCAATTCCTTCACCAGCAGAGCCTTTCCCACCTTCCTCAAGCCACAATACCACTTTGATACCTTCCATTCAAATACCCCGCAAATTTTTTAAATGCTTATTTAATTATTTCAGCGAGATAATTTAAGTCACGCGTCAGGATGAGCTGGATGAAACGTCGGAGGGCGTGAATCGAAGATTAGCCTTTGCGTGCAAGGTAATTAATTTATCTAACTTTGATCAGACCGTAGATGGGTAGTTGGGTTCGAGATGAGTCCGGAGACTCAAACGGAACTCGAAACAGACTTGAATTGGTTGAGTGATGGTTTATTTTAGACTCAACTTAAGTTAATGAGCACTTTGGTCATTTGGCGTTTGGGTTTTAGTATTTATACCTCATCCCTCAGGGGGGGCGACTCATAGCAGCAGCCGCACACCCCCTTGGGCGTCCATAGGAAGAGGCGCACACATGGAGAGGGAAGAAGAGAATCTCGACAGACTGCAGCGTCGGATGTCATCAAATTTCACGATCGAAGGAGCGTCCACGGTCGAATCGTATTGAAATTTGGTCAATAAGTTGTAGACTTCATGATTTAAATTTGGATCAGTGGAGATTGGTTTTTGATGGCCGAATCTATCACTGTGATGGAATTACCGACGTCTTGTTCTTGGTTTTCTTCTCCAGAATTTTGCTACGTCGAGTTTCTTCTAATCGGGCAATTGTGATACTATCCTAGGGCTGATCGGACTAAAACTTGGGGAGCATGTCCGAGACCCCTTGCCTCTGGATGGGAACGATGGAGATCTATTTTGGACGATTAGATTTTGGGATACACGATAGGGAAGGAGAAGGCGTGAGAGGATTTAGAACTTGGCAGTGCACTCGGACTTCGTTGACGCGGAGGCGCGAAGGACTGTCTTCCTTTCCAATCTTCTTCTCCGGTGAGTGGATTTGGACCTCTCTCTTCCTTGTTCATCACCCATGTTGCTTCCCCTTGTGTGGGAATCTTATTTTGGTTTTGTTTGGTTTTTCTTCGTATCGAAATCAGATCGTAGCTAGATTGAAGGATTGACATCTTAATGTTCATGGATTTTTAATCAGATTTAGGAACCTTGGCCGTATGGTTCATGGCCAATCTTGGTTGTGTCACCCCTTCCTTCTTGTGTTCTTGTTAGGGTTCTTGTGTTCTTGTAGATGTTCTTGGGTTCTTGGAAGAAGAGAGGGCATGGTGGTTTAATGAATGAACTAATGGTGAATGATGGAAAATTAGGGTCCCCCCCCCCCACCCACCCAGTTTTATTTAGGGTTTTAGGGTTCTAGGGGTAGATGACACGAGAATATGATGAATTGTAGAGGCTTCACCTTAGGAATTCACCTAGATGTGGTTAGAACAAGATTAAATGTAGAGACTTAAATTTAGGAAAAACATGGAACCTAGGCTCACTTAGAAACTTATTGATTATTGGTGTTAGAATATATTCTGCTGTAATTAGGGAATATTGTGTCATAATTAGATAATTAAGTGTTATAATGAGGGAATTGATTATTAGCTTGACTATAGGGATTCATTGTATTTATTGTTTCCTAAATGAAGGAACCTAGGTTGTATAAATAGGAGGTCTCTCATTGTGAATGATATAGAAGATTATTCTTTCTCCTACATATCTTTTTACATGGTATCAGAGCATGCCATTCTTCCATTCTTCCATTGCTTGAAGAGGTAGAAATCACGATCAGAAGGATCGTGTGTCTTCGCGATCAGGAGAGATCGTGTATCTTCTGCCCGCCAACATTTGTCCTCACCGTCGAGCTCAGGAGGTTGTCCAGTCCTTGATCGGCGGATCTGCAAATTCCGGCCGGCGGATTCCGATCGTGTGCCTGATCTTCTTATTGGAGGTTTTGTTCTATGTTGGTTACTTGCCTGATATTTCAGATTTCGCTCTTGTTGAAATTTTTTTCTTTTTGGTCATTAACATTGAAGATGACAGAATTTGGGGTAGAGAATAAGTCTTTGGTAGTGACTGATATGGTTCCAGTAATGTCAAGGATTATAGAGCATAAACTTAATAGTTCAAATTATTTTGATTGGAGCAAAACAATTCGAGTTTATGCCAGGAGCATGGATAAGGATGATCATCTCACCAATGAATCTCCTACCGATCATACTAGGCAAACTTGGCTTAGAGATGATGCACGACTGATCTTATAGATTCAGAACTCCATTAACAGTGAGATAGTAAGTTTGATCAATCACTGTGAGTTTGTTAAAGAATTAATGGATTATTTAGAATTTTTGTACTCTGGTAAAGGGAATATTTCTCATATCTATGAAATCTGTAAGGCGTTCTATCGTGCCGAGAAACAGGATAAGTCTCTAACAGCCTATTTTATGGATTTTAAAAGGTTTTATGAGGAACTTAATATTTTGTTGCCTTTTAGTCCTGATTTGAGAGTTCAACAGGCCCAACGAGAATAGATGATTGTTACAAGTTTTCTTGCAGGACTTCCTCCAGAACTTGAGAGTGTTTGGTCTCAAATTCTTTCTGGATCTGAGATATCATCTTTACAAGATACCTTTTCAAGACTTCTCCATACAGAATCCTCACAGATGTCTCAAATTCATACTAGTGCTCTTGCTAGTCATCACAATGGTCGATGTGGTTATCGAGGAGGAAGGACAGGTAATCATAACAAAGATGATTCTCGTAGATAAGAGTCAAGCATTGTTTGTTATTATTGCCATGAGTCAGGCCACACAAAATATACATGCAAGAAACTACAAAGTAAATCTTAGCGTGATCCATCTACTCATGTTGCGACTTCTTCTGACAAGACTATTCTAGTCTCTGAAGATGAGTATGCCAAGTTTACCCAGTATCAACAATCATTGAAATCCACTGCTTCTACCACTACTCTTGCCGAGTCAGGTAACTTCAATGCATGTCTTGCTTCATCATCCTCCAAATGGGTATTGATTCTGGTGCCACAGATCATATGATAGGTAATCAAAAACATTGTACCTCTTTTGAACAAAAATCAATTCCTTCCGGTGTCACAATAGCAAATGGGTCTACATCTTCTGTCCTTGGTTCAGGAATTATTAGTCTCACTTCATCTATTTGTTTGACTGATGTTTTAATTCTACCCAACTTTGCCTTCAATTTACTCTCTGTCAGTAAATTTACTCGTGCATTGAATTATTTTATCTCATTTTATTCCGACATTTGTCTCTTTCAGGATCTTATGACGAAGCAGATTATTGGTAAACGTCATGAGTCCGGAGGTTTCTACTACTTGGATCCAGAGGTGCCACGATCCATTGCTTGTTCAAGTGTTTCCACCCCTTTTGAGGTACACTGTCAAGTGGGATATCCTTTTTTATCTTCCCTAAAGAAATTATATCCTCAGTTCCAGAACTTGTCTTCATTAGACTGTGAGTCATGTCAGTTTGCCAAACACCATCGTCTTCCCTCTTGTCCTAGAGTCAATAAACGGGTTATTACTCCTTTTGAGTTAGTCCATTCTGATGTTTGGGGTCCTTGTCCAATTATGTCCAAAACTGGTTTCAAGTATTTTGTTACCTTTATTGATGACTATTCTCGTGTTACTTGATTATATTTAATGAAAAATCGTTCTGAGTTGTTCTCCCATTTTTGTGCCTTTTGTGCTGAAATAAAGACTCAATTTAATGTTCTTGTACATACATTAAGAAGCGATAATGCTAAAGAATATATTTCAGAAAAGTTCTAGTCCTACATGACTCAGAATGGCATTCTCCACCAAACTTCTTGTGTCGATACACCTTCTCAAAACGGAGTGGCTAAAAGAAAAAATAGACATCTTCTTGAAGTTGCTCGGGCACTTCTCTTCCAAATGAAAGTTCCTAAGGAGTTTTGGGCTGATGCTGTTTCAACAGCTTGTTTCTTAATCAACCGTATGCCCTCCTCTGTCCTGAATGGTGATATCCCTTATAACGTGCTCTTTCCTTCTAAATTTTTGTTTCCTATTGAACCCAAGATATTCAATTGTACATACTTTGTTCATGATGTTCATCCCCAGGTCACTAAATTAGATCCCAAAGCTCTAAAGTACATTTTTCTTGGCTACTCTCGTCTTCAGAAAAGATATAGATGTTATTCTCCCACACTCAATCGTTATCTTGTATCCACTACTGTCACATTTTATGAAAATACTCATTTCTTTCCTTCATCTTCTACTTATGACAGTCAGGGGGAGGAAGATAATCTACTCATTTATATTGTGGCTCAGTGTGTTCCTCTTGCTGCACCTGCTAGGCCTCCTATTGTTCATATGTATTCCAGAAGGTCAAAGACTCAGGACTCGTGCACTTTACCAGCTTCTTTGTCGTCAGATCCAGTGGCAAATAATCCTGATCCTAGTCTCGATCTACCCATTGCCCTTCGAAAAGGTAAATGTTAGTGTAGCTATCCTATTTCATCATTTGTTTCATACGCTCACTTGTCTTCTTCCTCTAGCTCTTTTATTGCATCCTTAGATTATGTGTATATTCCTAAAATTGTTAAATAAGCCTTGTCTCATCCTGGCTGGCGTGCTGCAATGGTAGATGAAATGATGGCATTAGATGGTAATGGTACTTGGGACTTGGTGAACTTACCTGAAGGGAAGATAGCTATTGGGTGTAAATGGGTGTTTGCCATCAAGACTAATTTTGATGGTGAAGTGGATCATTTGAAAGATCATCTGGTTGCTAAGGGGTATGCTCCGGTGTATGGTGTTGACTATTATGACACTTTCTCTCTGGTTGCTAAGCTTTCTTCAGTTCGACTATTCATTTCTATGACGACTACTTTCAGTTGGCCATTACATCAGTTGGATATCAAGAATGTTTTTTTGCATGGTGATCTCCAAGAAGAAGTTTATATGGAGCAACCACCTGGATTTGTTGCTCAGGGGGAGTATGGGAAGGTTTGTCGTCTTCGAAAATCCTTGTATGGCTTGAAAAAAAATCCTCGTACTTGATTTGAGAAATTCAACGACGCAGTTCAGGAATTTGGAATACAAATGTGTAAGTGTGATCACTCTGTATTTACAAACGATCTCAAATTGGTATAATTCTACTAGTTGTGTATGTAGGTGACATTGTTATTACTGGGAGTGACACTGCAAGTATTTCATCTCTTAAATCCTTTCTTCATAGTCGATTTAAAACAAAAGATTTGGGGTTATTGAAGTATTTCTTGGGTGTTGAGGTTACAAGAAGCAAGAAAAGAATATTGTTGTCTCAGAGGAAGTATGTTCTTGACTTGATGACAGAAACATGAAATTGGGTGCTAAGCCATGTAGTACACCAATGACTCCTGGTTTGCAGCTAACTAAGGAAGGTGAACAATTTGAAGACTCGAAGAGATACAAAGGACTTGTTGGAAAGCTAAATTATCTTACAGTGACTCGTCCAGACATTGCTTACCCAGTTAGTGTCGTTAGTCAATTTATGTCTTCTCCAATAATCGAACATTGGGTTGTTTTAGAATAAATCTTGTGTTATTTGAAGGGGGCTCCATGACGTGGTCTTTTTTATGGAAATCATGGACATACTGATATTGAATGTTTTTCAGATGCAGATTGGGCAGAATCTAAGATGGATAGAAGGTCAACTACGGGATATTGTGTCTTTGTTGGAGGAAATCTGGTTTCATGGAAAAGTAAGAAACAACATGTAGTATCTCGGTCTAGTGCAGAATCAGAATATAGAGCTATGGCACAAACTGTGTATGAGATAATATGGATATATCAACTATTAAGTAAAGTTGGACTGAAGACTACTCTACCAGCAAAGTTGTGGTGTGATAATCGAGCTGCCATTCATATCGCTTCTAATCCCGTGTTTCATGAAAGAACCAAACATATTGAAATTGATTGCCATTTTGTTCGTGACAAGATCCAACAGAAGTTCATCTCTACAAAACATGTTAAGTCAGAAGATCAACTAGGAGATATCTTTACAAAGGCTTTGAATGGGGTTCGAATTGATTACATTTGTAACAAGCTAGACATGATTAACATCTATGCTCCAGGTTGAAGGAAAGTGTTAAAATATATTCTGTTGTAATTAGGGAATATTGTGTCATAATTAGATAATTAAGTGTTATAATGAGGGAATTGATTATTAGCTTGATTATAGGGATTCATTGTATTTATTGTTTCCTAAATTAAGGTTTCCTAAATAAAGAAACCTAGGTTGTATAAATAGGAGGTCTCTCATTGTGAATGATATAGAAGATTATTCTTTCTTATACATATCTTTCTGCAATTGGATTGACATTATATGATGGCTTCACTATAGGAAAAGGGTAAGGGCTGAATTCCTCTTTGGGAAATACTTGGGTGTGGGTGGTCGGCCTATAAGGTTAGGGATGTGGGTCGGATGGAAATTTATGTTAACATATGAACATGTTGGTATATGAATATGTAGCAGGTGAATGTAATGTCATATGGACATGCTGGTATATGGATATGTAGCATGTGAATGTAATGGCATATGGATATATTGGTATATGGATACGTAGCATGTAAATATAATGGTATGTGGATATGGAAAGGCCGGGGTACGACCATGGTATATATACATGCACGGGGGATATTAAGGACCCTAAAGGTCTCAGAGCATTTTTACTGGATATGTGGATGATGTTCTATTTCTTTATGATTATGTTGATTATGTATGGATACTTGGGTGTGCTTGTGATTGCTCTCTCTCCCCCTTACGAATTTCTGGACCGGGAAGCTCGTTAGCTGCCACACTAATAACTGACCCGGAGTGACATGGGCGGGAAGCTCGCTGAGCCAAAGTCATGCTCAATGACCGACTCGTAGGACCGATAGGTCTTTGGATTATTGGACCGATGGGTCCTTGGACCGGGAAGCTCATCAACCCACCACACTGAGATCGACCCGGGTGGCTTGTTTGGCTTTGGTGATATGCATACTTGTGTGTTATATCATGTATGGATTGGTGATATACATACTTGTTGTTATATCATATATAGATTAGTGATTATGCATAATTGTTGTTATATCATATATGAATTGGTGATTATGCATATGTGTTATCATATCAAATATGGATTGATGATTATGAATGCTTGGCACTGCTTCTGAGTTATATGCTTATCTACTATATATATTACTCGCTGGATTTATATTACTGGACATAGTGGTTAGAGGACTGAACCACTCACTAAGTCCTAGTTGGAATTACAATTTTATGTGTTATTTTTTTTGTAGCATCTTAGCGTGATCAGAAAGGTAATGCAGTAGCGTGACTGGTTGCGATAGGGACAACAGGTCTCGTGATGTGTCGTGGTCTGGGTGTTTACCCGAGCCGGGTTTTATATTTTTCTTTGAGTCACGTAGACTTGAGTTTAGTTTTCTTATTTTCGCACTTTTGATGTTGAGAGACTTTATTATGTTAAACTGGTTTTCTTTCAAAAAGATTTTGAATTGTTGCAGCTATTGAATTGTTTAATCGATGGTTTGAAATTTACTCAGTTTATGTATTTCTGCAAGCCGAGTTAGTTTTATAAACTGTACAGATTTTTTAGTTTTATCTGATTGTCTTGGTTGGGTTAGGCTTCAGAGTACGAATGGTACTCTGGCCGATCATGTCCGAATTTAAGGTGTAACATCAATGGTATGCTGAAAAAAAATGCCTCCTTGCATGAGCTTGATCAATTACTTCTTTTCTAGATTTCTCAGGAGTTACCACAACTGATGCAGTGGCCTATAAAATGAGCAATGCTTGGCCCCAAGGAGGGATACCCTTCATTGATTTCTTTGGCATGGTGCAACATATAAGACAAGAAAAGTGAAGCAAGAAAGATACAGAAGAAGAGTGAAAGAGAAGAGACGCTTTGTAAAGGAATGACCTTTAATCCTATATTATATGACTTTCCCTTAATTCGTAGAAAAATATCTGCTTGATCAATTCTTGGGTTTATGTTATTGGGGAAGTGAACCTCAACACATGCGAAATATTTTCTTGTGTGTTGTGGAAGATCTCATGATTGCTCTACTATTTGCCGAGTCCAAGTTGCTTTTTGTTGTTTTCTTCCTACCTACTAGTGACTGATCATGAAATGTGAAGCTTTGTCAATACAAACTTGTTGTTTTCTCTTTCATATGTTTCATTGTTGAAGACAAAATTACAAAATGTCTCATTTTAATATTAATTTATTTATTATTTTTTAAGTTAATACGAGTTGCAACTTTTATTTATGATCAACCAAATGATAAATTGCAAAATCTATTTACGATTATTTACTTTTGTATACAAATATTTTTTTAGAATTTACACTTGTGGGCAATCAAATATCCTCTAAATGAAAATATAAAATTAAACTAGTCATACCATATTCATCTAAACCTATACTGGTTCAAATAGAAAATTTTATGGATTTAAAATATAATTTTATAAAACTTTGATTATTGAAGTATAAATGTAGATTTAAAGTAGCTTAAGTTCATGAATAATAAAATGTTATAAGTTTTAGTCTTATAAATATTTTTTAAATGAAAAAAAAGTGTTTCGTAAAAGTAGAAGGGTGAAAATATAATTTTAAAATTGGGAGAGGATGAACATGCAATTAAAGCAAACATGAAATTTACCATATGTTACATGCAATGAATTTTACCATATTTTTCAATGAAGTTCCATAATATGATTAAACTAAGATGCTACTGGAAATTTTTTTAATCTGAATTCAAATTTAAAACCATGCCCATGGGCACAATAACCACTATGAATGTGGACTTCTTGAGCTGTCCAAAATCAGTAAAAAACAAAAGCCCCTCTTGAAATTCCCAACACCTCTCTTAGCATCCTAAGTTAACATATGCTTTCTTCAACCTAGCACGAAGTCAACGAACATCATGTGTTAGCATTCAGTAATAAATTGTACTAGTCTTTTTAGATAATAAGAGCTTCCTTTGACCTTTTGAAGTTAGATAGCACGGATAACACCAAAGGCACAAATTTGGCATGTAGCAAGGGTTAGGGTTCATATTAAATTGGGGAATTTTGATGATTTTGTTTCTTATCTTGGGACCAGTTGCTTAATTTTGTACTGGTTCGTGGACTAATTTAGAAAATGGGTTTGGGAATTGGGACCACGTATTATTGAAACATAGCTATCAGAATCTAATTGGACCAAATGGCACTTATTTGGCTGAACTCACTTCCAACAATCAGTCCAAGATAGCACCCAAATAGATATGTACAATTTAATCTAGTTAACTCAATTAACCCAATCTTTCTATCAATTACTTAAAACATGAATTTTCTTAATCCCGAATATGAATCTTCAATATTTTTAGAAATCGAATATAATCTTCAAAAAGTTTTAAACCAAAACCAAATTAAATTTTTTTCCAATATACTCTTAATAGTGGAACTTTTGAAAGTGTTCAAATGATAAAAATGTATTCTAAAATTTTAAAAATATATTTAAAAAATTAAATTAGTGAATGTAATTTTTTTGATAATTTTTGTTAAAATTTTAAGATGTATTTTCATGATTAAAAAATAAAATTATTGAAATATTTCAAGAATTTCATTTGAAACTTTTAAAATATTTCAACAATTTCACTTTTGGATCATGAAATGCATCCCAAAATTTTTAAAAAATCACAAAAAATTATTCACTAATTTAAAATTTTGATGATTTTTAAAAATTTTAGGATGAATTTTCATTAAAAAAATGAAACTGTTGAAATATTTCAAAAGTTTCATAAAAATGCATTCCAAAATTTTCATAAAATCACAAAAAAATTAATTCACTAATTTAAAATTTTTAAGATTTTTAAAGATTTTAAAATGTATTTTCATGATCAAATAATCATTTTTAAGAGTTTCATTTGAAATTTTTAAAATATTTCAAGAGTTTCATTTTTTCATGAAAATTCATCCTAAAATTTTTAAAAATCATCAAAATTTTAAATTAGTGAATAATTTTTTGTGATTTTTTAAAAATTTTGGGATGCATGTCATGATCCAAAAGTGAAATTGTTGAAATATTTTAAAAGTTTCAAATGAAATTCTTGAAATATTTCAATAATTTTATTTTTTAATCATGAAAATACATCTTAAAATTTTAACAAAAATTATCAAAAAAATTTAGTACATGAGTATATTTTTAGTTTTGGAATTTTCGAATATCATAGTATTACTATGAATTTAAGAAAATATCTGTTACTTAAATAGTAACAGTTATCATAGTGTAATTATCTTTTAATAAATTTACATCAATAATATCAACATCATATATAATATATAAATGTTGATGTGGCAGTTTTTGTATGTGTAAAATCATTTTTTTATTCTTTACTTATTTTTATATTTGGTCTATTTTTATTCCGTGGAATTCATTTTGGTCCTATAAAATGCCGCCAAGTGTCAAGCAGTTCGGCGGCTTTCATACGCAACTACAATTTGACCCATGTCCTGGTCCAGATCAAACCACCGGTTCATGATCGGGTCAATCTCAATTTGGCCCGTGCCCTTACTTAGTTACTTCTTACGAACGACCCCACCTAGATTTCCGGCTTTCCGCCTCCCCCTCGCGGCAATGATTCGAAGGGACCTAGAGCTAAAGACAACGAGAGCTCCCTCGCATAGTCACATGCCAAGCAACTTGTTGCGCGATCCAATCGCTGTAACCGCACACATCGAATTCCATCCACACGGCTGACCTTTGGACTCACTTGCGGGATTTGGAATTTGGATGGCTCCATTTTGCAAGTACATTTGGAATGGATCCCGATAACCCAGCTTGTGAATTGTGTGATCTGGCCATCTTTATTACTTAATAAACGCCACGTTATTGATGATGATTAAGATTCCCATTTGCTTTGCCTTTTGAACCTTCCATTCTTCTATATTTTATAATTCTTTCTCCCCCATGTATATATACACTCTACATTTGAACTGTTTGAAATAAAAGGTTGTTGAACACTAGTAGTCGCCCTAAAGAAGGAACATATCCACCTCAATACAGCTAAAGCCATTAAGCCAGTCAAAAGCTTTGAAGACTCTCTTGTTGTCATTGTGGTGTCTTCCTTCCGTATGTCAATTAATTTTCAATATAACAAAGATCAATAGATAAAATATAATCCTTAAACCTTTATCAGTATTCAGTAATCTGTGGACTAAGGAGCAGAGCAATATATGCAGTTTCATAGGGAGCTGGAGTATTCAAGACAAGTGAAAAGTCAGTGCTAGGATGATCCTCATGAGATAATTGGAGGACATTTCTTCCTTATTTAGTTGGTTATCCTTATAGTTTATCCTTTGTTTTTCTTTTCGTGGATACCCACCAATATATTATCATGGATTAATGGATATTTATCAATATTTATGAGGATCCGTTCTCCCACGGGGAATTAAATAGGTACTCATTTTTAATTTTCGCGAAAAAATTAAACGAGTATGAGTATTATATATGTTTCGCAAGACGATAGCGAGTAGACACCCCTCGTACCCGCCCCACACCGTTGACATTCCTAATCATGCTTATAAATACATTTACTTTTCCAATTTTATGAATTAATTTAATTGAGTAACTAAATTTACAACTTCTTTTATTTGATTACATGTGCTAGTGCCGACCTCCCGATCGTGTCGAGCTTGGGCACGCACTGTGCTGAGCACGATCCACGTACCCCAAGGGACGAGTGACATGTCGAGTCTGGCCCCATCCATGTCGCCCACGGGCTGACTCAGCCTATTGAAAGATTAAAGAGCAATTTTCCAAAATTATAATATGGATCAGAAAAATTCTTAGATCCATAATAAGAATTTGGAAATTCCTAGATCCATAACTTTTTTAAAAACAAAAATCATCAAAATACCCTTAAGTTCAGGTTTGGTACTCGGTTCCATACTTTTACAAAAGTTTAGAGAATAATAGATTCCAGACTTTTTCAAAAGTGTGGAACCGAAATAAATAAGACAAATTCATCATTTTTTTATAACTATAACGATGATTATGATATATACAATATTTTTAATGAGTTTATTTCGTATATATTGATAACATATATAACTTTATAAAAATATAGTAGGTTCCAGACTTTTACAAAAGTCTGAAATTGAATACCAGACAAAACTCTAGAAGATTTCAAGGATTTGGAGAAAAAAGTTATGGAACTGGAAATTTTCGGATCCTCATTGTGAATCCGGAAATTTTCATGATCTATATTATGATTTTGGGTAATCGCTCAAAATTAAATTTTTGTCCATCATTTGACTAGTCTCCGTTCCGTTGTCTTTATTCACTGATCCACTATAACTAATTTGAAATGTAGGAACACGTGATCGGAGTCTGCCTCGGCGCTAAAAGGATAAAAAATAATAAATAAAGACGAAGAAGAAAAGGAATTATTTGTAAATCATAAAAGCTACTGTGATATCTGTTCTTTCTATCTCACTCAAGAAGCCTCTCTCCCCTCTCTCCACTCCATTTCCACTCGAATCGAGGTATTCCGCCAAACCTGCTCTCCGAGATCTCTTCTTTGCTCGACCTCCGCGAAGTTTAGGTTCGTTTCATCCTCTGTGTGTCTTTGCTTTGCAGCGCAGCTCACGTGAATCGAAGATCTTCTTGTTGGTAGCTCATTCTGTAGCTTCGTTTCCTTCTTCTCGACTGTGTTTTGAGGATTTCGGTTTCTTGCGGCAGTTTGAATTTTTTTTCTAGCCGTAGTTGTAGTGGTTGGTGAGGTGTTGTTGGAATGTCTAAGTAATTTGGTGGGGCGATGCTTTTTTTTTTTTTTTTACCCTTTTCTTTTAGGGTTTAGGGGTTCGGAGTGGAAAGCTAGCTCAAATGAGAGTCATTTGCTTTGTTGGAGTATTCCTGAAGAAAAGAGGTGGTCCTTTTTCTTTTCCCTTGTTCTATATAGCTTGAGTTCTTATCATGCACTGGAATCTGAAGCAGAAAGAAAAGCTTTTGTAGGATTTCGAGTCCTAGCTTTGAGAAGATCAAAGTAGGTGTTATGCTAAGTTGTTTATTGTCAATTTGAGCTGTCTGTGTTATGCTAAGTCCGTTCTCATTGTCATTGATGCATTGCATTCCCAGTTTCTTACTTCCATTATAATATATGAGAACAAAGAGACCAACTTGTTTACTTTGAATACTCATATGATTTTGTAAGCGCATGCTCCAACATATTGGTTATATTAGGTTGATTTATGTTATTTGATATTTGATTATTGATGGATTACATGTTGTTTTTCTTTTCAGACGATTCTAAAAATGGAAATAGTTGATTTTCACCTCCTTTAACTTCTATTTGAACTATCTGCAGACCAGTCAACAACGCTTTTTAGAGTGGAGAAAGATAGAGCCTCAGTGGCTGTCGAAGTTGGATAATGACTTATATAATTATACTCAAAGAAAAGCGTTTATTTCAAATTGCAATTCCTGCTAGTGAATAGCAGTGTTTTCTGATGGATTGACTTTTTAAAATCAATTTCAAAAAAATGGAAGAGATACAGTCTTATTCAGATAACTATAGGTCATCTTCATCTTCAGCAAGCAGTCCGACTGGCAGACCACCAGTAGGTGCATTCTTCTACCTGAGGAAACCTGGTACTTTGAGGCAACCTATCTCATTTGAGGACTCGCCAGAGTGGGATGACACAGAGATCGATGCGCACCTAGAGGAAGGTGGTGATTCAATTCATATAGCAACGGCTACAGCCTCTCCATCATTGTCAAAGATGAATAGTGGTTCATTGCCATCTCCGTCATTACCTGAGGCTTCAACATCTGTTACTGTGAGGAAGATAGCAGGGGCATCTATTGTATGGAAGGAGCTGACTGTTACATTAAATGAAAAGGGGAAATACTCGGACAAGGTTGTGAAAAGTTCAAATGGATATGCTTTGCCAGGCACACTTACTGTTATCATGGGGCCTGCACGATCTGGGAAATCAACGTTGCTTAGGGCCATTGCAGGTATGTATCATCTTGACGCTGAAGTTTGTGTTTCTCTGCCATAGGTAAACATAGTGGTGTCAGTTCAATCAAGTCATCTTTACTTGACAATCAATGAAAAAAATAAGTCATTGTCTCACAAAAATGAAACAGATAAATGGGTTTCAAATTGGAGTAATTAATACTTAAGGCGCTATATATCAAAACTGATGATGAAGTTTGTGGTCCTTAAAAATCACTTAACTTGTGGATGTTAGTCTCAACCAGTTCATCTTGAGAAAATATGAAAGAATAATTTCTGAGGAAGTCATTGTCTCAAGAAAATGAATCAGAAAAGCTTAAGATGTATAAGAAAGTAAGGGAAGAATTAGAATAATTACAGAATTTTATTAGTCAAATATTTGACACATGGCTAAAGAAAAATCTCTAGCAATGTTGAAAGGAGGTGCTGCCTTAAATTTTCCTTTCTGTTTTTCCAAGCTGGATTTTTCTTTATGTATTTTCCTTTTAGGTAAACTGCAAGATCCAGCTAGAATGTATGGTGAAGTTTTTGTAAATGGGGTCAAGTCAAGGATGCCGTATGGTTCCTATGTAAGTGATCAGTTCCTCTCCCTTTATGCATATTAACTCTGTTCAAGTTTTAGGTTGTATTATACTGTTTGTTTTAGCTTCAAGTAGTTGTATTAACTTGATATAATAATATATGTAAGTACATAATTTTATGATGTAAACTAGCTTTATAGATAATATTTTATAAACAAAGAGTTTCAGTCCTTTCAGAAGCACATAACTTGTCTTTGGTTGTAATTTATTTTCTTAATATAATAATATTGTGAGAGTGACTGGCCAAATAGACTGGTGGTCTTTCAGGTGAAGTTTGGGCCTAAATTGTTTAAAATTGTCGAGAAGGCGTAGCATATCTAAATTTCAAGTCCTTGAGTTTTAAGTTGGTTAAAAAAGAGGTGAGACCATGAAATTTAGAGTTACTGTATTAGTATTCTGAGTTTAACTACCACACAGTAACATATTATAGTTTGTCGGAAAGCAAGCTGAATATCGGAGTTCAGTGTTTGCAATAGACGATCGAATGAGAAAAAGATTTTTTTCCTCACTGGACTCGCAATGTTGTTAAAAGTAAACTAGGTGCTATTACCCCCCCTCTTATGGATATAGACATGTGAGGCTTGTTTGAAATTCTGTAGTGTATGTATTGTCAATATTGATTTTTATGACAGCTGGCACTATCAAAGAATAGGTTGGGGTGTGTGAGTGTGTGAGATTGGTAGCAGATACTAAATACAATCAGGAAAATTCTTATTTCTAAAACACAAGTATAATTCTTCATCCTTCAAAAAAGCATGCATGCCTTTTCCTCATGTATCAACCCCTCCTCCCTATAGTATTGCGAATAATTTTGCTTTTGGATTTTCAAACTATTGCTGAGTAATCTTTTCCTGTTTCAAATAAATAAGTGATAAAATTGTGATTCTTCTGGCATGCTCAAACTATTGCAGGAGGTTTTTTCAAAGATAACAAATGCCAAAATCTATGTGCAAGTGGCTGCAAAGAAACTTAAATTTTGGCATATTGGTTCATCTCTGCATCACATATAAATATAGTACAGGACCTGCTCAATATCTAATGATCATTTATTGTTTTCACAAGCTTCAATTTCTCTGGGAGGATTGTCATTTGGTATGCAGGTCATTTCTTCCATTCATTGTGTTCCACATCTTAAAAAGAGGAAGAGGTGTTTCATGTGAAAATATAAGAATTTGCAGAGCATCTAAAAGTAACCATGACTGTTTGATTCAGAGTCATGCTAGAAAAGATTTTGTTAACGAGAGCATGTCAGTAAGAAAAAGGGAGGGGAGAGAGAAGGAATCCTTCACTTTAGGGGTATGGAAAAACAAACAATGGATGGGAATGGAGATTTCCATGCTTGTTGCTGAGATTAATGCCCCAACTTATATGAAAAATGGGTTCCCAAAGTTTGGTTAAGGAACCTAAGATTTTCCATACCCATCCATTGTGTGTTTTTCCATACCCCTCCAAATACCACAATCCAAGCAAGGCCGAAGATTTTCCATGCTTGTCATGAGATTTCCATGTTCTTTTTCATTATTTATCTATGTGGTATTTTATAATCTTTTGTTTATTTAATGAGATAGTATTTAGTGATTCCATACATCTGCCACTTTCTTTTATCCCTGAACTCAAGTCCTTTGCAGGGTTATGTTGACAGGGAAGATGTGTTGATTGAATCACTTACTGTGCGTGAGATGCTATATTACTCATCACTTCTGCAACTTCCTGGTTTCTTCTCTCAAAAGAAGAGCTTTGTTGAGGATGCCATTGCAGCTATGTCTCTGGGAGATTATGCTGACACACTCATAGGTGGCCGTTGTTATACTAAAAGTCTCCCTAGAGGAGAAAGAAGGCGTGTTAGCATAGCTAGGGAACTTGTAATGAGACCACATGTCTTATTTATTGATGAACCACTTTATCATCTTGACAGGTTGCTTATATTACTTTCTTATGACCTACTATATGTCATATGACATTGATTGTGCCTATGCTTATTTATTCAATATGTTTCCTTTCAGTGTATCAGCTCTTCTGTTAATGGTTACATTAAAGAAACTAGCAAGCACGGGTTGCACTATTATTTTCACAATGTACCAGAGTAGCACAGAAGTTTTTGGACTCTTTGACAGGATTTGTTTACTTTCAAATGGAAACACACTATTCTTTGGAGAGACATTGGCTTGTTTACAGGTGGATACGTTTCCATCTTAATTTGTTCATCTTCTTGTATTTAAGTTGCACGGCTAGAATGTTATTTCGTAGTGTTGCTTCAAAAATCAGCTTTTTTTGCAGCACTTCTCTAATGCAGGGTTTCCATGCCCAATCATGCAAAGTCCGTCAGATCACTTTCTACGAGCAATCAATGCTGATTTTGATAGGATAATAGCAATGTGCAAGAATTTGCAGGTAGCAACTTGTGGATTCTGCTTTTAGTAATTAGGAAAATCTTATCTATAATATTTAATTATCTTTCAGCACTATATAACTGCATGTGGACACTATTAACAGGAGGATAATAATGATTTCTCATCAGTAAACATGGATACTGCTGTTGCTATACGGACACTTGAAGCTACTTATAAGTCATCAGCTGATTCTGCTGCTGTTGAATCTATGATTGTGAGACTGACCGAAAAGGTAAATTTCTTTTCCTAGTTCCTTCTACACATTTTTGCACCTTCTTGGCATGTCTTCTTAACTGTTGTTCCTAGATTACTAATCTTTTATGGGTAGTGATATTTAGGAAAAAGGCTTTTAGTGAGCATATAAACAATAGGTTACATAAAAAATCTTTTGGGACTTCTAAAGATAAGTTTAGGGCATATGTTGGCCATATATCTGTTTCATGCTTGACAGATGGCATAATTGTGCATGTATATTTTTCTTAAGTTTGATTGTGGGCAGTGTACTAGCTCTTATTTATTCCTTTTTTTTAAAAAAAAGTATTAATGCTTTCAATTAGTAAGAAAGATTAATATTGAAGAGAAATATGCTGCAAATTAACTGTATTTGTTTTGTTATTTGTAGTCATTTTAAGTAACCTTTACAATCAGTGGGTTACTTGGCTGAATGGTGACCTGGCGTTCTCTTTTTGTTGGGTGGTTATCTAAGCTAAGTGGAGCCTTAAACTTCGTTGACCTGTGAAATCTAGTGAATTCAACAGTTCAAACTAATTGGTTCAACTGCTATGTGGACTGAATATTTCTTTATTTGCCTTGTTAATCTAGTCAGCCTTATCCTCTTTAACGCTTCCTTTTCTTTCTCATCTCTTATAGGCTTATATAATAATTCAGTATTAGAAAGTTTTGTAAGTTAGTGTTGGTTGGCTTTTACTCTTTTGCTCCTTAGTCATATTGTCATTGGAATGCTGTCCTAAGGATCCTACAGTACATTAAAAAATCTTTAGGCAATGCTCAATGTACAGGAAAAATGGACATCTTCAGATTCAGGGTTTTTCTAATGCTGAGAATGCAAGCTCCATCAGTGATAGAAGGTCCTTCTAGTTTTTGCACCTATGTAGGAGGAAATATAGTTACTTGGAAAAGCAAAAAGCAAGGTGTCAGATGCTTAGGGCTATGACACACTGCTTGTAAAATTATATGGATTAAAACCCTATTGGAAGAATTTGAGTTTCCTTCTTCTCAGCCTATCAGCCTATCATTTATATTGCAAGCAATTCAGTATTTCATGAGAGAACGTAGCATATTGAGGTTGATTATCATTTCATCCATGATGTTGTCCTCTTCGAGAAGATTGTCACACCTTACACAGTTACACCTCTTCTTAGGAACATACCGTTAGACATCTTCGCTAAAACACTTGACCCAATTAGATTTAATTATCTACATGACAACATGATTGATATCTATGCTCTAGCTTGAGGGGAGTGTTAGAGTTATTTGTAATTGTCTCTTGTTAGTGTAGATTAACTTAAAGTGTTCCTCATGCTATTTACTCTCATTATCTCTCCTCTTATATTCTTGGGGAATGACTAAGTAATTGATTCATTGAGAGTTTTACCCTAATACATCTCATGCGGACCTCATATTCTCTACCAACTGTAGTGATTTGCTTGACGCATTTTTTTCCACATCCTGTCATTCATCTAGATGTTTTCCTTCATTCTTTACCAACTGCAGTGATTTGCCTGACGTAGTGACGTACTCTTTTCACATCCTGTCTTTCCATCTAGATATTTTCCTTCATTCTTTCGATGGATCTTGTGACAACAACCAATGCAGATGTTTTAGCATGATCACTCATCTGCTGTATGGTTCGCTTATGTTTCTTCATCTTGTACATCATAACTCTTAATGCTGTCTGATAGCTAAAAATGCATGTAACAACAATCAGCAGGTATCATGGAAATGGACAATGCACTAGGAAAAGTTTCAGGAACAATCACTCTGATTATTCCATATCTAGAAACTATTGTTAATGAGTTCCAATGGAAAGTCACAAGTATCTAACCCTTCTTAGTAAGATAAATTTGAGTGAAACTGGCTTTAGGAAAATAAGTTAATTCTTATACAACTTGTTATCTATGTGATGTGCATCGGATATTGTTAGTAGAATAAATCAGCAAATTAGTCATCCATGTACCTGAAACTTATACATAATTCTAACTATTGATAACAGACATGGTGCAATGGCATACAAGACTTGAAGAGAACTTTCATAACTTATAACATATCTGTCATGTTAACAAAGTATCCCCAACTTATGCTGCAGGAAGGTCCTTTTCTTAAGAGTAAAGGCAAGGCTAGTGATGCCACACGCATTGCAGTTCTCACATGGAGGTCACTATTGATTATGTCAAGGGAATGGAAGTATTTTTGGATCAGGCTCTTTTTATATTTGCTTCTCACAATCTCCATTGGTACTATATTTGCCAACAGTGGTCATTCCTTGTCATCTGTAACAGTAAGCTTCTTTTCCAAATTTTTCTAGCTGTTTACATATGATTTTCCTAATCATGGCTAATTATTAAAATTATTGCCCCTAACTATTCAATATCTTCTTCATACTGACCTTGTTCCACTCTAATCTCTCTCTTTTTCCTTCTTTTCTCTCCTCTGGTTCTTTTAAGATCAGGTCAAGATAAACTTCTTATTTTTCATAAGCTCTTCAAAAGTTGGATCAAGTTACTTATTTGGTTGCATTAGTTCGACTTCCACAATAGTAACAAACTAACTTCATGTGCCTTCTGCATAATCACTAAACTAAGTGACATCTTTAACTTAACTTCATGTGCCTTCTTCATTATCACTAAACTTAATAATATTTTAGACAAACATGATTCTAGAGAATATTAAGTTAAAGAATCATGTTTGTCTAAAATCCTATTGGATTTATCATTTAATCTGGAGATCTGACATGATACACTTGATTTAAAGTTCATAATAGGGAACTTCTATGATGTAAATATGTAAATATGTAATTCTTCGCTTACAAGTTTGGTTTAGTTTTTGTCATGGATCAAATGGTCAATTTAAGAGAACATCAGTTGGAATTTTCTTAAAAAATTATTGTTGAAATGCAATCATATATGCATTTGTTATGCCTTGAACAACTTTCATGATACAGTCTGGATTTTGAAGTGCAAAGGAATTTTGTGTAGTGTTTGTCTAAATCTTATTGAGTCCATCAATATCTAAGGTGTTACCTACACTTGACTTCTAAGCGTGAACGAGCTTTTATCATGCAAGTATGCTATTCTTCTTTCTGCTTTGAGTGGCTTGCTAGTTGACATATTTTCCCTCTAGGATCCAAGAGCCGTTATGAGAAAATATTAGCTAGATATTATTTTTCATTTATTTTTGAAATTCCCTCTAGTATGCTATTCTTATTGTGATATATATGCTTGCAGGTAAGAGTTGCTGCAGTTTTTGTCTTTGTATCATTTATCTTATTGCTCAGTCTAGCTGGATTGCCTGCTCATATAAATGAAATTAAGGTAATTACTGAAGTTACCTATATTTAGTATCTTTTTTTAATTAATCACAAAATGTGTTGTTTATTTGTGATAGGTCCTATCTAAATGTAAGACAATAAGAAAGTCCATGTGCCACATTGGCCTTCTGTTGAAGTTTGAACTAGACAAGGCCACTTATAATTCAGGCCTATGGATTTTGATTTCTTGTTTCAGGCAAATTACAAGCCTTCTGCATGTGCATGAATGATTTCAGTTGTTAGTTGTTAACCTAATGAATTCTAGTAGTATATCAGTTAATCAATTATGTAGGTTTGCTAATTTCTACTTTATTATCATTATTATTTTATTTTCTTGAAACATTGCGAATTGGTTACCCACTGGATGTTGGTCTTTGTAGTATTATCAGGCAATGGCCAATAGTCACATTCTTTGCTTATTATGAATCTACACAGCACTGGCTGCAATCTGTTTTATTTTTTTGCATGCACTTTCATTTGTTACTACTTACTAGTATAAATAAAGAAGCATATATAAAACTAGGTCCTATTTAGGTCATACCTTTTGGTGATGAAGATATTTGTCCGAATCTTCTACTATTTTTGAAGGCTAGAGCCCCAAAGTAAATATATCTTATCTTCAAGCTGGTCTGATTGTCCTCATTGCTTTGTAAATAATCAAAATTGGATATTCCAGAGAATGTTGCAAGCTCTTCTTATTTAACTCTATGCATCAAGAAAATATTGGATATACATCTATGGAAGTGTTGTCATATGTAAGTTGCAAGTGATACACTGGCATGTGACTCCTGATCAGGTGATTATGTCTTGAACTGATTGTAGCTAATAATTTTGAGCTATCCATTTCTGTTTTGTAGATGTTCTCCTATGAGGAATCAAATGAACATTCTGGAGCAGTAGTTTTCCTACTTGGGCACCTATTATCCAGCATTCCTTTCTTGTTCCTCGTATCTATTTCTACAACCCTGATCTTCTATTTCTTGGTTGGACTGAAGAATGAGTTCAGCTTGTTGATGTACTTTGTCTTGAACATCTTCATGTGCCTATTAGCAAATGAAGCTCTTATGATGACTGTCGCCTTCATCTGGCTTGAAACTTTCAAATGCATATTGACTCTGATTTTCATACATGTAAGTGACTCTCATATTAACCTGCTGCTATTGCAGCATAGAAAATTAGAAATATCCAGAAACCTTAATTTGGTTACGCATCTGACATGATGTTTATTTTCTAGGTTATGATGATGCTTGTAGCAGGATATCTGAGGATAGGAGAAGCATTGCCAGGACCTGTTTGGAAGTACCCTCTGTCCTACATTGCCTTTCATACTTATGCTATTGAGGCATGTCATCAATTCTTTGCAAAAATCCCTTTTAGTCTACTATTTTAGAAATTTATATAATAAAGACATCCAATTTTGTGCAGGGCCTCCTTGAGAACGAGTACATTGGGACTTCATTTGCAGTTGGACAGGTCAGGGCTATTTCTGGCGTTCAAGCTGTTCATGCTTCATACAACATTTCTTCTTCGACAAATGCAAAGTGGGCAAATTTGTTGGTACTGTTTTTAATGGCAGTTGGATATCGCGTTGTCTTGTTTGTTTTGCTCCATTTTCATGTGAGGAATAACATTGTGAATTGTAATTTATGCTGGCTTAAAATGAATACAACAAAGTCGAGGTGAATCTTAATTTTAACTTTGTATGTTACTCCTGTTTTTGTCAGATCTTTCCTTTAGAAATAGGATGATATCCAAGCTGCAAAAAACACTGGTTCTGAAGTTGAGATGAATATTTCATTTTTTGGTACTAATTGTAATCAATTAGTGTAGTATTATTGATCAGATGGTTGATGATTTGCTCGAACTTTGATCATAGATGTTATGCATTCTGGCTTAATATATGGATACAAGCATGTGAAGTAAGGTTTAAAATACCGCCCGAAACGGTATATACCGGTTTTTGAGATTTTCGGTATTCGATATACCCGGTTTTGAAAAAATCGGGTATATTGTGTATACCGCCCGGTATGGGCGGTATATACCGGTATACTGCCCGGTATGGGCAGTATATGGTGGTATGTCACGAAAAATAAAAAAAAATAAAAAAAATCCGGCCGGTATGTATTTTCATACCGGTCCGTACCGTGTGTCGGTACGGTACGGTATTGGTATGTACCGGTATTTGCCGGTGACCGAAACCGATATCGGTACCGAGATTTTAAACCATCATGTGAAGTCAAATTTAGCTCATTTCTTGTAAATATAAAGAACAAATTGAGTACTTTGCAAGAGTTTTACTTGCTTTGCAACATGGTTGTATTGGTTGTGTTACCAATTGCACTTTGCAACTCAAATCGGTCAAATTGAGCTCCAGTAAGGAAGTTGTCATAGTTTTGAGCATAAGAAAAATTAGATTTAGCATGATCAAGCTAAATTGTGGATAGTTGTCGAACAACAAAAGGAAATAAATTCCTAACGTAGTTTAATTTATCAATTAACTAATGGACTGAATCCATTATCCATGAAATTGGCTTGAATGAGTTGACAAAATTCAGTCGGGTTAGTTATCAGAACTACATTATCATCCAAATATCACTTAATGCAATTGAATCTAAAACAAATTAGAGTGATTCAGTATAACTCATGGTACAAGGCCTGACTCTCAGATGGAGTTCCTCAAACATTCCGCATCGCAACGATCCACTTGCAAAAGCAACTATCGCGGAGGACCCTTTCATGCTCAACGTTATCATTCCTTTGAAATAATTATTGAATTGAGAATTAGGAAATAACGTAAAGTTGCACTTTATAGGAATTGAGTTTCCTTATAAATTTTCTAAGAAATGATTAAAATGTGTTTCTTTGACATAAGTGAATCATAACTACTCAACAATTAACTTCCTATATTATATTTGATTCAACTATCTATTTTCCATAAAATACATTTTAAATAACTAAAATGTCCTCCAAGGCTCCAACAACGATAACAACAACTTGTTAATACAACATATTATTTTCATTATAATATGCTAACATAAATAATATAATTACTAATAATATAATAATATTAAAAATGAATAATATAATATTTTTATTATTATACTAAAATATAATATAATATTATACTTGTTATCTATATATTTTAGTTATATATTAGTTATTTATTATATAATTTACAAAATGGCAAACATAAGAAATAATTGAAAAAGTTGTGAGAATTTTTTTTACTTTTACATGTTAAAAAACAAAAGAAGTAGAAATTACCTAGGGGGACTAGGAAAGCTATTCCTTGTGTCACGTGAAAAATATAAATTCTTTCAGCATACAATCAAGTGACAATGCTAACATAAAAATTTATAATGATTGGGGACCCTTTCCTACTCCACTACCTAAGCATCCCACTTAGAATTTCAAATTCTAGTTTACTAGTTTAAAGTGTATCATACAAGAGAATTTACAAGCTAAGGCACCAACTCTCACACCGGGGGTTATTCTCACTCCGAGAGTACCTTCAACACCTCTTCTCCTAAGGACTACACAACCGACTCTAGCAAACTAAATTTACACTGGTTGACTTATGCATCTACACCAAGGCAACCACCAAACTCAAGATCTAACGCACTAGGTCAATAAACAAACTTTAAGACAAGAAAGAAACCACAAAAATATACAAGTAAATGGAGCACGAATACAACAAATGAATACTTGACTCCAACAAGTTCAGCCTAGCCCCTCTTAATGCCTTATGAAGATGAAACTTTGAGAGAGCAAAGGCAAAATCAAGTGTAGGGCTCAAACTAGGTCAAATGAGAATAATGACTCAAGAAAGACTCACAAATATGTTAGGATGACTCAATGAATAGTTAGGGGTCAAGGAAGGCTGATTTCAGGAGCTTATATAGAACTCACAAAGGCATGGGCTCAAAACTAGTCATTCAATGGATAAAAAAAGATCTGTTGGGCATTTCGGTTGATGGCCAGTCGATTGATCAGCCTATTGAAACTGCATAATCGAAATTTGTATTCACACAAAAATTTCTATCGAATTTTATTTCATCTTAGAGCACAATACACACATAAAATTTGTATTTGAAATTGAAAACACTCTTTTACAAGTCAAAAACGTGGTATTAAGCAATAACATTGCAAATGATAGAATTAGGACTTAGAAATTAAATCACTACTAGAAATATGTTATTCAGTAACGACGATCACACTACAAGAAATTTGGATTTTAGTGAGGGTCGCGACCCTCACTAATTCTTACATTTTGTGAGGGTTGCTGACCCCCACTAAAATATTTTTTATAGATTTTTTTTTTGTGACCCCCACTAAAAGTTCTTACAATATGCATATAAAATCTAATATTTTTTTATAATTTAATTATATTTACATATATATTAAGAAGCATATAAAGATAAAAAATACATGTCATCATTTATTTTGTAATATATCTATTATAAAATTAATAAAGTATCACTACATGGTCCATTAGAAAAAACACATCTAATAAAGTATCAATCCCATTATATAAAAATTTCAACTTCAAAATTAAATTCGGACATGTTCTACTAATTCATACATAAATCAAGATCTATTTTCGCAAATCCTTTCCTTTCATCTCGTCCATGAAAGCAACTATCATATCCATCTTTCTTCTATCACGTTGAAATTGTTCTTCCATCTTCTTTCTCTCCATTTCTGTTCACAATACTGCATTAGCAATAAAAATTTGGAGTTTGTCAATATAAAACACTTGCTAATTACATAACAGCATTAGCAAGTTTGTCATTTTGCAAAACATTTAATTTGGAGTATCATATACCTTTAGAATTAATTGTAAATGCTGACTCTGTTATTGCAAAATCCATTCCAAATAATATATAACCAACTATTCATCCATGCATCTACCATGCAAGATAACTAACATAATTTTCATTTAAATCTAGATATATAATGATCAATAGAAAGGATGTAGTAAGAAGGTCTTAATGAGTTTATACATGTAGCTAGTCAATTGTTCTCATTCCCTCTTTCTCATAGGACCCGTCTCAAACTTATGTGTATTGAGTTTATGTGAGGTCTTTCTACATTGTCTTGTTATTGTTTTTCTTTAAATGAAACCTATAATAAACCTAGGTAAATTGTATGAACATCAATTCAAGGTGAGCATATATGAACATCATGATACTATCAAGGTAATTCCAAGAAACATTACTACAAGGTACCAATTAGTAAATGCAGGGAACAACCACCAAAAGGCAAGCAATTGGCAAAGAAAATAAAATGGAAAATTGAATTTCTCGTGGAAGCCGACCACTGTAGCAATTGAAAGGAGGAGCTTGACTCCTCTTGTAGCAGCCCACATGAGCAAGAATTAATAAAAATCAAGAGGGGAACATGGTATGTGTTTCAATTGCATCTATTACAACAACTTTTCATTTGTGGCAGCCGACCGTTGGAGCAGCCGTATAACCATTAGAATAAGAACTGGTAGCAGTCTAAGAGAGAAACCATTGCATCTTGATAGTCCAATGACATATATACTCAGTCTACAGCTCAGTCAACAGCTGAGGCTTTTTATACCTGTTTTGCCTGTCACCTTCTTTGCTTCTTCTTTCGCACATGCTCTTACACTCCCCTGGCAAGTTGGTTGAATGGAGAATGGGTTCTCCATTCCCAACTTGGAGCAAAGCTTTTGATGTTGTGGAATTGACAGAGCTTTGGTTAGAATGTCTGCGGGTTGCTCTGAGCTTGGAATGTACAAGGGCTCAATCAACTTCTCTTGATACTTCTCACGAACGAAATAGCAATCTATTTCTAGATGCTTAGTTCGTTCGTGAAAAACTGGGTTATGGGTAATATGTAATGCACTTTGTGAGTCGCAGTAAAGAGGTACTGCATCTACTTGTTCAAATCCAACTTCGGCCAATAGATTTCTTACCCATATTAGTTCAGCTGTTGTGCTTGAGAGTGCTCTGAGCTCACTCTCAGCACTTGAGCGGCTCACTGTAGCTTGCTTTTTGCATTTCCAATTAACTATAGATTTACCCAGCTTGATGACATACCCGGTCACTGACTTTCTACTTTAGCTACAACTCCCCCAGTCCGCGTCAGAGTATCCAGTTGAGTTCAGCTTCGAATCTGATGGGTAGAACAAACCAACTCCTATTGTTCCTTTCAAGTATTTCAAAACCCTTAATGCAGCAAGATAATGTGTCACCTTTGGGTTCTGCACATGCTGACTCAACTTATGAACTGTGTACATGATATCTGGCCTTGTTACTATTATGTATAACAGTTTCCCAATAATGGTTATGTATGCTGAATTGTTCTCATAAGGTTCTTCCTTTTCTTCCATCTCTTTGTTGTGTTTGCTGCCAAGTGCCATAGGTGTTAACTTGGGCTTGCAATCTAGCAATTTTAAATCAGTCAACAGCTCTATGATGTACTTGCATTGACAAATGTGAAGCCCTCTGTCGCTCCTGTGCACTTCCAGACCTAGGAAATATTTCAAATTGCCTAGGTCTTTGATTCTGAACTGCTCATTAAGGTACCTTTTGATCTCTTTCATGCCTTCAACATCTGAACCTGTTAGTATTATATCATCTACATAGATGAGAGCTATGACTATTTTGCTTCTTTCTCTCTTGATGAATAAGCAAGGATCACCAATGCTTTGTGTATAGCCTTTTTCTTTGATACTGGTAGACAATTTGGAAAACCATTGTCTACCAGCTTGTTTCAAGCCATAGATTGACTTGTTCAGTCTACATACTTTCCTTTCTCCTGAATTTTCATACCCTTGAGGTAATCTCATGTACACTTCCTCCTCTAACTCACCATGTAAATACGCATTATTTACATCCAATTGGAATAGAGGCCAGCTAGACGATGATGCCATGGCTAACATTATTCTCACTGTGGCCATTTTGGATACTGGAGCAAATGTCTCCGAGTAGTCCACTCCCTCAATCTGGTTATACCCCTTAGCAACAAGCCTAGACTTGTATCTATCAACACTGCCATCTGGTCCGTGTTTAATTTTATATACCCATTTACAACCAATTGGACTCTTTCCTTCAGGTAAGTCACATAAACTCCATGTGTTATTTAATTCCAAAGCATTTATTTCTTCCTTCATGGACTCTCTCCATATGTGATTGGTGACAGCCTCTTCATAAGACATAGGTTCATGTTGCACATCAATTTGCGCAATAAATCTTTTGTGGCTATCTAGGATCACTGATAGGTTTATATACTTTGTTAATGAGTGTGGTGGCCTGATATTTTTAGCTTCCTGGTTGTATGTATTTGCAATCTGATTACACACATAATCTTGTAACCTTGATGGTTTCTTTGTTTCTCTTTTACTTCTTCTGAATTGAGACTGGTGTTTATTAGCTTTGAAGCTACTGCCTCCACCTTCTCTGGTTATGGAATTATCAGTTTCAGCTTCACCGAAACTATTCTCACTCTCATTGAGTTCATCATCATTCTCATTCATTGAGTTTCTCCCAGAACTATCTTCTGGTTCCACTCTTCTGTTCATTGTTTCAGGTTTCATGATGTCAAGACCTGACAATGTTTTTGAATTGAATTCATGTTCATTTCCTTCATGGCAATCCAATGGTAAAGGATACACTGTTTCTTGCATTCTTTCTCTCCTAAAAGGAAAGATATGTTCCACAAAAAATATGTCTCTGGATACTAATATCACTTGGGTTTCCAAGTCTAGTATTTTGTAACCCTTTTTACCATGAGGGTATCTAATGAACACTGATGCCTTTCCTCTAGCATCAAATTTTCCTCTACCTTGCTTTAAAGTACTTGCGAAACACAAGCACCCAAAGGCCCTTAGATGATTCAGCCTGGGCTGTGACTTATGTAGTATCTCATAAGGGGTTTGATCATCTAATTTTTTGCTAGGCATTCTATTAATCAGATAGGTGGCTGTTAGTATGCATTTCCCCCAAAACTTTTGAGGTAATTGAGCTTGAAACTTCAAACTTCTTGCCACTTCCAAAAGATGCCTGTGCTTCCTTTCAACAACTGCATTTTGTTGGGGTGTCTCTATACATGAACTATGATGTATTATTCCCTTATCTGCTAGATAACCCTTCACTGTTGCATTAAAAAATTCGGTGCCATTGTCTGTCCTCACTGTCTTTATGTTTCTTTCAAATTGTCTTTCTACCATTTTGATGAAATCTATTAGTATGTTTGGAACTTGACTCTTATGTGAGAATAGAAAGGTCCAACATGCCCTAGAGTGATCATCCACAATTGTGAGGAAGTAAGAACAACCATCATGTGTTTCATGTCTGTGAGGCCCCCATACATCAAAATGTAACAACTCAAAACAATATGAAGCTTTATTTGTACTGTTTGGAAAAGGAAGTCTACATAATTTGGCAAGTGGACAAATGTTGCACAATAAATCTGAATTACACTTCAATTCAGGTATTGAATTCTTTAACAACTTCATCCTATTTGGTGGCATATGCCCCAATCTAATGTGCCATAAGGACTGGGTGTCAAGAGACACATTCATTGCTTCTGCTGCTATGTTTCTGCCACATTCTTCCCTTCGAGAATCCTTGAGAATGTACAGTCCATCACTTTCCTCACCAATCCCCATCACCTCCTTCGAAACAAGGTCTTGTATTATGAAGTTGGAGGGGTTAAAAATGATTGAACATCTTAATTCCTTAGTTAACCTGCTGACTGACATCAGGTTACATTTAAAAGCTGATACTGATAAAGTATTTGAAAGCTTTATATGCTCATTCACATGAGCAGTCCCTATGCTTGTTATAGGCACTGAAGTACCATCAGGTAGTGATACTCTATCACTACAAACTGGCTTTATGTTATTAACCAGTTGTACATTTTCTGAGGCAATATGATTGGTTGCCCCACTATCTAAAATCCATCTATTCCCATGAGAAATGACATTGTTTACAAGAGCCTCACCTGCCATGTTCACCTTGGCATTGTTCCCCTTGATATTGAACAGATTCAATAGGGTCATATATTGTTTCTCAGTGAAGCCACCATGATCTTCATCTTCTTTTTTGTTGTTTGAACTTTCAGCTCTCTCATCATTTCTCTCTTCACTAAGCTCAGCCACAGCATTATTGACTTGCTTATCATTATGGGAACTATTGAATTTTTGCTTGCCTTTGAAGGGCTTGCCACCTGATGGATACCCATGTAGTTTGAAACAATTCTCTCTAGTGTGCCCGAATCTCATGCAGTAATCGCAGAATTTCTTGCCTGTGTATGAGTCATTTCCTTTATCTCCTTTGTAAGTTGAGTTGCCAGGTTGTTTGAAACTGTTCAAAGCTATACTGTCCACTGTCCCAGTGCCTTGCGAACCTACTTTCCTTTGAGATTCTTCTTGCCCGAGCAGTGAATAGGCCTGATTGATATATGGCAATGGCTTCATCAGTAATATTTGGCCTCTCACATGCATGTATGACTCATTCAGGCCCATAAGAAATTGCCTTAAGCGCATTTTATCAATCCTATTTCTTTCCTTTTCACTGTCATAGTCAATTTCAGTATCAACTGCATCTAATTCATCCCACAATGATTTCAGCCTAGTAAAATAAATTGCAATTGTCATATTTCCCTGCTTCATAGTATAAATTTGCATTTCCAAATCAAAAATCCTAGGTTCATTGCTTTTGCCGAACCTATTTTCTAAATCCAACCACATTTTGGTCGCTGTTTTCGCATAAATCACACTGTTAGTTAATTCAGGGACTATTGACTGGAGAATCCATGATTTCACTATATCATTACATCTCCTCCAGATCCTGTACTTCGAAGAACTCGGTTCAGGCATATGAATTGTACCATCCACGAAACCAAGTTTATTTTTGGCAGAAAGAGAGATCATCATAGATTCTCTCCAGGGCAGGTAATTTTCTTGACCACTTAATTTTACGGATACAAGAAAAATACCTGGTGAATCGCTTCCCTGGATTATGAAGGGATCATTCTCATATTTCACCTCGTCTGTAGTTGATCTGACCTCCATCAGATTCTCAGTCTCAGCTACAACAGATCGGGCGGATTGAGACCTTCTGTTCCTTGCCATCGCAATTTTGGGGAAAACAGCGATCTGGATCTGGACGAATCGCCTTACGCCTGCTCTGATACCATCTTGATAGTCCAATGACATATATACTCAGTCTACAGCTCAGTCAACAGCTGAGGCTTTTTATACCTGTTTTGCCTGTCACCTTCTTTGCTTCTTCTTTCGCACATGCTCTTACACCATTGCTTGTGTATCAATTATACAATTACAACAGTTTATTTCTTCAATTAAATTGCATCTTGATTGAAGTGGGAAAGGAATCCTGGGAACCATCCCAAGTCTTCCAATTCAAGGGCTCTTCACCCACGGCAGAACAAGGGTTTTTTTTTTACATGGGGCAGCACAAAGATCTCCTCATAGGCTTAAACATTAACAAATCCACCATCACAAATAAATTCATACATTAACAAGAAAGATTCCATGCTAGATTTACAACCAAGATTAATCAAAACTAGGAATTTCTTCTCCTAATCTCGGTTGAAAAGGGATGGGCGGCTTGGGTAAAAAGCAAGGGAGAAGAAGATTAAACCACTCACCTAACGAAGGAATAGAAAGGGAAGAAGGACGATTGGGACCTCCGACGATCATTTCCGACGAAGCTCTACAAATCCGGCCACCGCCCGCCCTCTCTCCACAAGTTGCCGCTGCCTTCACTAGTGCTGTGCGGTGCCCCTAGCCGCACAACCCAATTTATAAGTTGGGGTTTAAGCCCCAAATTACGCTTTTGTCCTTCACTTATAATCCGACTAACTAAACCCGTTAAAGATCCATTTAAAATCCGATTCGAGTTCTAATCGAACCGTTGAGTTCGACTTGAAGTCAGCAGCACCTCCTTCCATCCCTCCCACTGGCCCTCATTATCATAATAACATGCTAAAATTGCAGAATTAATAAATATGAAATTTCTCTAATTTTTCCTAAATTAAATCTTATCAAGTTTCACTCGAAACTCCACTAATTTGCTCGATTTAAATCCTCGTTTTCCTGCTACGAAACCAATTAAATATAATCAATTTTTTTTTGTTATGACAAAAAGGGCTTCTTAGATATGAAGATACGAGGGTTTTTCGGTATTATATGTTATTTTGGGTATTATCTCAAGTAAAATATATTACCTAATATTATTTCGGACATTTACAATATATTTTAAAATAATTTTATTTCAGATATTTAAAATATATTTAATAAATTATTATCATTTTAAGATTTTTAATAATTTTATTATATATTTTGAAGGGTGAGGGGTGAGAATTTTAATTATTTTATTTTTTACTTAATAATATTTTAGATTTTTAAAATATATTTAATCAATTATTTAATTATCTAAAATTATTTTTATTTTAAAAATAATTTTAATTTATTTTCATATTTAGAAGTGAGAGGTATGAATTGGTGATGGTCACCATGTTGTCCTCACAATACATACTTTTTAGTGAGGGTCATATTAGACCCTCACTAAATGCAGAATTTCGTGAGGGTCACAATATCATCACAATATATACTTTTTAGTGGTCATACTCGATCCTCACAAAATGCAAGATTTCGTGATGGTCATGATGTTGTCCTCACAAAATATACTTTTTAGTGAGGATCATATTAGACCCTCACTAAATGCAGGATTTCGTAAGGGTCACGATGTCCTCACAATATATATTTTTTTATTAAGGGTCATATTCGACCCTCACAAAATGCAGGATTTCGTAAGGGCCAGGATGTTGTCCTCGCAATAGATACTTTTTAGTGAGGGTCATATTCGACCCTCACAAAATGTTATATTTTTACTGACGGATTTTCGTGAGGGTCATGGTTTCGTCCTCACTATATATACTTTTTAGTGAGGGTCATAATCAACCCTCACAAAAGTATTCTTTTAGTGACGGGTTTTCGTGAGGGTCTATTAGCGACCGCCATAAATAGGTTGATTTAGTGAGGGTCGATGCGCGACCCCCACCAAATCTCATCACTAAAAGCTAAATTTCTTGTAGTGTCAGCAACGACCGCTCAAGATTTTGCAATGGCTAACGGCGTTCTTACGCCCGCTCAGGCCGTTGTAGATGTGATATATTTGCAACGGCTTCGTTACGACCGCTCGAGCCGTTGCTAACAAGTGGATGGCGTGAATGCGATGCACAAATGAAATAACTTATTTGCAACGGCTTACTAAAGGCAGCGGCGACCGTTGTTAATGATATTATCATATTAGTGTTGTATGAAACGACACACTAGAGGGGGGGGGGGTGAATAGTGTGTTTTTTAATGTTATTTGTCTAATTCGATTTTAATCGTTTACTTAGATTATTTAGGCAATTTACGATTGAGTGATTTTGATGCGGAAGCGATAAATAATAAAGCAATTACTACAATCGATAAATCAACGCAAGCACACGGATTTATAGTGGTTCGGCCCCAATGCCTACTCCACTACCTAAGCACCCCACTTAGGATTTACAAACTAAGTTAACTAGATTAATTCGAGTATCCCTTACAATGAGGACTTTGACTTGAAGAGTTGCACTCTCGACCTAAGGCACTTCCACACCCGAAAGTCTCCGCCTTCTTATCGGGAGCACTCTTCCACCTCAACCCTAAGGGACAACTTAACGAATCCCAGTAAACTAAGTTTACACAAGTGGCTTTACTCCCTCACAACAGGAAACCACTTCTACACACAAGACCTATCAACCTAGGTCTTCCTACAAATCAAAATACAAGAGTTGAAAAACAAATTAAATAAAAACTTGTTACAAGAAGAGGAATAGTAGCTTATCACGCTTAACCGCCTCTTCTTCTCGCGCTTAACCAGCTTGATCAACCCTTTGAAATAAAACTCCTTTGGTAGCAAGGGATCAAGACTCAGCTGATGAACGTTTAGCGCTTTAAAGGTTTGGATGATGGAATTGAATCACTCTTTGAAGCTTTTTATCATCAAAAATTTGAGAGAGAAGGTATTAAGAAAGATTAGAAGGGAGCATTTATAGACCTAGCTGAAACAGGGCATCAACGGGATTATTTTCGATCGTTACAGACGCCCGATCGATGGTCCGGTCGAAGCGTCGATCGTACCGACCAATCGACCACTGGCTCACTGTAACATTTTTCCCTTGAACGATCGACCGATGGGTCGACCGATTGACGGAGAAATGTCTACTTCAAAATCGGTCAACCAATCGGTTGACCGAAGCCAGCATTTATATGCCATTCAGTCGATCGACGGGTCGATCGATTGTCGCGAGATTTGGCTCGATCGACCGATTTGAGTTCCCCGACTCGCGCTATGCCATCTGGTCGACCGATGAAACCATGCAAAAATTCCTTCGCCAATTTTGGTCGTCCAATGGCTACTGCCACTTCTGCGCATCATTCGGTCGACCAGTCGATCGATCGAATTGGTTGCTGCCAATACTAAACATCATTCGGTCGATCGCCCGGTCGACCGAAACAGAGCTGGAAGATTTTTTATCTTTGGATTTATCATTTCACGCTTGGTTTTCGACTTCGTTCTTCAACGTGCTTTATCTTTGAAGGATTCTCCATGCTATCCAACACATTTTTGACGCACGCATTGATCTATTTTGAGGATTGATCGAGAAATGATAGGCTTGACGAATCTTTCATCGATCCTACAACTTTCATACTTCAAACACTTGTTAAATGGGTTTGTTATCATCAAAATAATCATGAGGAGAATAAAGCATGAAGGAAGAACCCTTCAGCTAACAATCTCCCCCCTTTTGATGATGACAAACCATTGACGATAAATATCAAGATACAAGGAAGCATCAAGGAAATGAAGCAATGTAATCAATTTAAGCTCCCCCTATCTATATGCATATATATTCTAAATTTTCCTTTATCATTATGTGTGATACTTGACATGAATGTATTCAATTGTACTCCCCCTATCGATAAGCATATATCCCTATATTCTCCCCCTTTTGTCATCCATAAAAAAAAAGAAAAAGTAAACATAGCAAGCATATCAAAAATGAACATTACTAACTGTTCATAGGATGAAAATGTCAACTAAATACATGTTCAGAAGATAAAAGTGTCAATACATCACATAGTCAACCAAAGACATGTTCATAGGATGGAAAATATCAATACATCACATCAATAATGTCAATACATCAATACATTAGAACATCAAGGAGGATTACTCGTCCTCAGGTGGTGGAGGAGGTGGTAGATGCGACTGATAATACTGCCACATCTCATCCACTCTCCCATATATCTCCTCTATACGCCGACCATGGTCAACGATCATGGTACCGAACTCGTCCATCTGACGGCCGAACGCATCCATGCGCTCTGATGATGTTTTGTTATGTTCCATCTGACCAATCTGAAATTGAGCAAATCGATGCTCCAGATCGCTTAGACTCGTACGGGAAGGGCCGGATGAGGAGCCTCCACTAGCTTCGTCCTCCTCCATCTCTGTGTCATGCTCAGCCTGTTCCGCAGGATCTCCTCGCGTTCTTTTATCGCGCTGATGTTCAAGGATCTTCATGCGGCTAAGGGAGAAAGAACCTATGGCTCTTGGAATAGGCTCTATCTCAAATCTAGATCTATTAACCCCAGCTTCATATATGAAATGAGAGATCACTGAGGCATATGGTAGAGCTTTTTTTTGGAGGAATGGACTTCAGCTATATACCTAATCATGAGATCAGGGACATCTAAAGGAATGCTAGACATGACATAGAAAAGTACCATAGAACTCATGGTGGTGACCTCATCGTAGTGTTTTGCTCTAGGAAGAATGTTATGTGCAATGATGAGGTGCACAATCCTAGCAATGGGTGAAAGCTTGATGCTTTGGGTAGGGATCACTCCCTCATAATCTTCAGGGCATATGACTGATACAATTTCATGAGGAGGATACTCCTCATGAAAACGGTGGGTGGACATCTTATAAATTCGTGCTCCTAATAGAGGAAACCCAAAAGCATCTCTAATGTGGGATTCAGTGATGATTATGAATTTTTCTAAAATTTCAGACCGTAGAACTAAGTCATCACCAAGCCTTGCCTTTTCTATCACTAGGTTAGAGAAGAAGGATTTTACTAGGATGGGGCATACCGGTACTTATTTTCCTAGAAACTCTATCCATCCCATGCTGGCAAGTTTCCCTCGGATATCAAATCATTCTAAGTCATCTAAATTAACTGGCCGTGTTTGCAGGATGGCTCTATCTACAAACTTAGAAGCTTGTTTCTTTCCTAATTTGGTCAAAAGATTATCAGGTAAGGATGGGAGTTTGGTCTTGGGTGCCATTCTGCATGACAATTTTGAGGATGATGTAGATGATTAGTTTTAAATGAAAGATACATGCTTTTAACGCAAAAGAATGAGAGCGAAAAGTTTAAAGATCGACATAGACTCATGCAAGAACAAAAAGATTTTTTGATTAAATTTCAAGATAAATAAATAATAAATAACAAAAAATAAAATGAAAATAAAAAAAGGAAGGATTAATCATGAGGATCCATAAATAAAAAGAAGAAAAATTGTTTTGGCTAGAGAAGAATAAGAAACATTTTTGTTTTTGACCAAAACAAAATTCTTTTAAGAAGGCCTAAGTTTAAGGTTGAGAAAAAAACTCATGAAAGCAAACCAAGAGAATTCTTGAATAATAATTTTTGATCAAAATAAAATTCTATTAAAGAGCCAATGATGAATCATTTGAAGAAAACATGAAATATTTGATTTTTGTTGGAAGAAAACTCGTTTTTGGAGTAAACATGCTAAACAAAAGTTGTCATTCATGTAACATAAGCATGAATGACTTTTTTGTGTATGAATCAAGACACATTGAGTGAAGAAATCATGTTTTTGAGAATAACTTCATGAATGATGGATGAAGAGGGCTTTTTACCTTGGAGAAGAGTCTTAGAGAGGAGGTAGAACCCTAGAGGATGAAAGGAGAAGTCTTGGAATGGGGCAACCGGTCGAATGGGTAAGGAAGCCCTAGTTTCGGGCTTAAGCAAATGATTTGAATGGCCAGGATTAAATCTAGCCGAAGAAACGGGCGATCTGGGTTCTTTTTCACCCGTCGGTCGATCGGGCGGTCGAATGCTGATCAACCGCTCGATCTGCCTTGGTTTTTATTCCTTAAGAAAAAAATACTTTTGAGAGGGTGTGATCATTCAAATTTTGTGAATTTTTTTTTACACAAATTAGACCTAGGATTCCAAAGAATCAAGAATCACTCAAAAAGAATATCTCTACAATTTTCTAAAAATTCTACAAGATCTCAGTGGCATTTTTGTAAATATGAATTATTTATCCACCGATTTCAGATTTTGCTCAAATTTTCTAGATATCATGATATGATTATTTAACACTTTTTTATCAAGTTTGAAATGAAATTAATGTCGTTTAATCAAGATATGAACTTAGCACGATTTTAATCAAAGTATGCTTGAAACCATGAAAGTGCTAAGAATCAAATTTGGCTATCTACTCATGTTTTCTCTAACTTAGACACTTGGACATCTAACATGAGTGAATTTAAACATGTTTGTGAAAATTTAAACTCAAAACGAGATTTCTAAGTCGGATTGTTGACTTAGGTCAATTATTTCCATTTTGAGTCTCATGAACTAATCTAGTGATCACATTGTTCATCTAGTTATGAGTTTTCATGTGATACAAAGTGTAACAATCTAGACTCATGTGATGTGTGTATTTAAAACATGTTTGCCAATCCATAGAAAATGAGGTCTCTAATGAAAATTCTAATCTAGAGCAAATTTCATCCAATCAAGATATGAAATTGCCTAAGTTATCAAAGATTTACTTACTCATGAACTTTCATGCATTTATCAAGCAAGGGCAATCATGAGCATAGAGACATCATTAATCATGAATAATCAATTATTATACAAATATTTTTGCAAAATTGAACTCATACCTCATTCTTGAGAATTTTCCAAATTTTTCATTTCCTTTTAAATTTTGCTCTACTATCCTCCCATCACATTTTTGATAACTTGCAAGCAATATTCATTAGTAACATAATGGAAATGTGACTACTAACAAGTTATCGTACTAGATAGCAAAGAGAAAACCAAGTATCGATTTCAAGATTTACTTTGCTAAATAGTTTGAAATCCGTTTCAAAATATGTTGTCATGAATCCAAAATGAATTTTCAAGAGATCATAAATATAATATTGATGAAAACATGATCTCCAACCCTTCCTATTGGTTGAAAATTGACAGGCCACAATGAGTCTACGATTTAAAACCGTAAGATCGCTTAGGCCCATTACAGGCCATATAGGTCTCCGAAGAGACGGGAAATCAAAAATCAAAAATCAAAAATCATTTTGATAAAACTTATCAAGATTGAAAAATCTACTAACATTAAGCATGTATCAAAACTCCAACTATAATTTAAGCAGGTAAGTATAGGAGATGATACCAAAGATACCTAGAAGTCAATTTTCATACCTATGGCATCTTCATGACTTGAAGTTGCAACCAAAGATGGATTCTTTATTGATGTCCATGGTCAACTTCAATTCTTCATTTTCCTTTACCCTTGTGTGCTTGCTCCCCCTACAAAAGAGCATGGGACCTTTGGTATATACCCAAATGGCTTTGGGTCCTTGAGTGTTAGAGGACTTAGCTACCCAAAGTGTTTTAACTCCACTTGGGTTCATCTTGAATGCACAATCATATATAGCATGCCCATATACACCGCAACAAAAATAATGTCCATTAAATTTTTTATTTTTGCTATGGACATGTGATTTATCATTAGAATGCTTGACATGTGAAACATAATGAGTATAAGCATTCTTAAATACATTATTTTTCTTCTTATGATCATGAGGTCTAAGAGTAGAATGTCTAACAAGAGATTTAACATTGGCATGAACATTATTTTTCGAAAGATCATTTCTACTAAAATTCTTAAATGAGGAAATATTTTTCACTTCATTCACTTTCTTGTTTAGGTTTAGAACCTCATTTTTCAATTCAATCATGGAGTTATGTAAAGCATGCAATTAAGTTTTCAACATGCTATTTTCCTTCTTTAAAATGTCATTTTTTGTCTTTAAATCTTGAGTGTCAACACTTAAGGTGTCACGGCATGAATTTAAGACACTAGTTTTTAACTTCTCATTTTCTAATTTTACATCATGCAATTGAGAACTAAGATTTAAGTTTTCTTTCTTCAATTTTTTGTTCTCTTTATCTTTTCTAACAAGCAAGACATACATTCTTTTATATTCATCCATTAATTCATTATAAAGGAAATCATGAGAATTAGATAAATTAATACTATCATTTTTGTTATCATGACTAGAGGAAGAACATACCTCCTCATCAACGTTCATGATGTTGACTTCGTGATCATGGTGTGAGGATGCCTCACTTGATGCAAGTGAGTGAGTGGAAGCATTTGACTTCCGTTTTGCCTTGTTCTTCATGCTAGGGCAATTCTTTCTCACGTGCCATTTCTCATTGCATAGGTGACATATCACCTTTCTCTTCCGACTCTTTGTACTTCTTTGGCTAAAAACACTAAAAGCTTCAAGAACTTCATTAGATATAGGAGCATGACAATTGTCACCGCGTCCTTCATTTAGAGTAATGAGTTCTTCAGTTTTAGCATAATCATAAAGCATGTTCAAAGTATTCTAGATATCATATGCATAACTACAATGCATGATCTTCTCAAGTACATTATTTTCCAAAGAATAAAATATGCAATTTGTAGCTTTAGCATTTAACTCAAACATATTAATTTGTTCTTTGGTCCATGAATCCATATTTTCCTTAGGTTCAATATATTTTATCTTCACCATGCTAAATACACCTAACCCTTGAGTCTTTAGAAAAGTATACATTCTACTCTTCCAAAGACCAACGTTTGACTCATCAAACTTAGGAGGTGGAGACGCTATACTCTCTAGTGCCATTTTAGGATCGAGATAAGGAGTAGAAGAGATGGTGAAATCATAAGCTACGGACTCGCTCTGATATCAATTGTTGTATGAAACGACACACTAGAGGGGGGGGGGTGAATAGTGTATTTTCTAATGTTATTTGCCTAATTCGATTTTAATCGTTTACTTAGATTGTTTAGGCAATTTACGATTGAGTGATTTTGATGAAGAAGCGATAAATAATAAAACAATTAATACAATCAATAAATCAACGCAAACACACGAATTTATAGTGGTTCGGCCCCAATGCCTACTCCACTACCTAAGCACTCTGCTTAGGATTTCCAAACTAAGTTAACTAGATTAATTCGAGTCTCCCTTACAATGAGGACTTTGACTTAAAGAGTCATACTCTCGACCTAAGGCACTTCCACACCCAGAAGTCTCCGCCTTCTTATCGGGAGCACTCTTCCACCTCAACCCTAAGGGAGAACTTAACTAATCCTAGTAAACTAAGTTTACACAAGTGGCTTTACTCCCTCACAACAGGAAACCACTTCTACACACAAGACCTATCAACCTAGGTCTTCCTACAAATCAAAATACAAGAGTTGAAAAACAAATTAAATAAAAACTTGTTACAAGAAGAGGAATAGTAGCTTATCACGCTTAACCGTCTCTTCTTCTCGCGCTTAACCAGCTTGATCAACCCTTTAATAAAACTCCTTTGGCAGCAAGGGAGAAAGACTCAGCTGATGAACGTTTAGCGCTTTAAAGGTTTGGATGATGGAATTGAATCACTCTTTGAAGCTTTTTATCATCAAAAATCTGAGAGAGAAGGTATTAAGAAAGATTTGAAGGGAGTATTTATAGACCCAGCTGAAACAGGGCATCAACAGGATTATTTTCGACCGTTACAGACGCCCGGTCGATGGTTCGGTCAAAGCGTCGATCGACCGACCAATCGACCGCTGGCTCACTGTAATATTTTTCCCTTGATCAGTCGATCGAAGCCAACATTTATACGCCATTCGGTCGACCGACGGGTTGACCGATTATCGCGAGATTTGGCGCGGTTGACCAATCGGTCGACCGACTTGAGTTCCCCGACTCGCGCTATGCCATCCGGTCGATCGATGAACTCTCTGCCAATTTTTGGCATCGGTCGCTCGACCAACCGGTCGACTGACGCAGCCATGCAAAAATTCCTTCGCCAATTTCGGTTGATCGAATGGCTACTGCCACTTCTGCGCATCATTCGGTCGACTGAATTGGCTACTGCCAATACTAAACATCATTCGGTCGATCGCTCGATCGACCAAAACAGAGCTGGAAGATTTTTTATCTTTGGATTTCTTATTTCGTGCTGGGTTTCCGGCTTCGTTCTTCAGCGTGCTTTATCTTTGAAGGATTCTCCATGCTATCCAACACATTTTTGACGCACACATTGATCTGTTTTGAGGATTGATCGAGAGATGATAGGCTTGACGAATCTTTCATCGATCCTACAACTTTCATACTTCAAACACTTGTTAACTGGGTTTGTTATCATCAAAATAATCATTAGGAGAATATAGCGTGAAGGAAGAACCCTCCAGCTAACAATTAGCAACAGCTTATTTACTGCTACTGCATCCGTCACTCTTTAGTCGATGGCGCGCTCGCAGCGTGAAAATAAAATACTTATCAACAAAGGCATTGCAAAGGCCGCGTAGCCATGTTTGATGATTTTTACTTATCAGCAACGATGTTTTAACAGATGAGTGAGCCGTTGTTGATAAGTTTATTTAACTCGATCCCGATTGCGCCCGCCCCCTTTCCTTCTTCTTCTTCTTTTTCCTTGCTTTTGCCGACGCCGCGCCACCGCCTGTTGATCTCCGCCCGCCGCTGTTGCCCGCCACCGAACCCTCTCAAGGTAATTTCAGCGCCCCCTTCCCTTCCTCCTATACTAGGGTCAGCCGAATCCCTGGGTTTAGGGTTTCGGCCGGCCATCGATCGTCGGAGCATTGTCCAGTGTTCGACATATGTTGGACACTGGACGTCGGCGCCGGAGTTGACAGGACACCAGCACCAGAACAATGAATTAGGGTTTTCTTTAACCCTAATTTTTTTATTACTCTAATTAAATCGGTTTAGATTAAACCCTAATCTAGGTTGATTAAATGTTTAATGTGTAGATTAGATTAATATTTAATGTTTTTTAATATTAATTTGATTAATGTTTAGATTAATATTTAATGGTTTTTTAGGTTAAATGTTTAATGCATGTTTAGATTAATTAGAATAATTTTATTGTTATATCTGTTAATTAAGTTTAGTTTAGATTAATTAGATTAATTAGATTAATTTTATTGTTAATATTTAGATTTAGATTAATTAGAATCGCCCACTTTGGATTGCGCCGAAATCGTCCACTTTGGACTTGCGCTGGAATCGTCCAATTTGGACTCATGTCGGATTCGTCCACTGTGAACTCGAACCAGCATCCACAGATTTAGAAAATAATCATCCATTCGACGTGTTGATATGTTTCACGTATGCATCAGTGAGTCGGATATGATTTAGCAAATTAAATCTTAGATCTGTTCGGGGGTTGTATGTTCGTGTAAAAGAAATAGATGATCTTTTATACGACGTACAACCCTTGAATTGTCCCTAATTGGACAATTTGGGGACATATTATTTGTATTGCATTTTTTTTTGTTTTAACCGTTAACTTCATTCTAAATTTCGGCAGCATCTCTCTACAGTTCTCATTCTTAAATTTTGGCTATTGTATCTCTCTTGTTCTCCGATACACGCCCAGATGATATGTGTATTCAAAGAACTGTAGAGAGATGCTGCCGAAATTTAGAATGAAGTTAACGGTTAAAAGAAATACTTAGTGTAATATGAATAATATGACTCCCGAATGGAATAGAACCATCTCACCTAAAGACATTAATTGAAGATATTGTCATTGATTGACAGAATCATGTTGGGCGATCGAAGTTGATCGTGGAGTTTTAATGAATGAGTTTCGATAGGGCGTAACTTACTTCTTAAATTTTACCTATTCGAATCGAAAATTCGTTAGCGCCGGTGATAAAATCCGATGTCCGTGCCGTATTTGCTTGAATGCACGATTTTTGGATCAGGAAGCTATCACTCTGCATCTGTATAGCAAATGATTTGCACCAAGATATTTTATATGGACTTGTCATGGGGAGTCACGTGAAGCTGGAACGTTGAGCAATCCTGCCGTCCAGACACATGGTGAATCTTCCTCTGCCGGTGTTTCTTCATCCAGTCCATCTAATCCATATAGAACTATGATACTTGATAGTCTTGGGGGTCAATTCTAACTGAATGATAATGTCGATCGGCCAGTCACTGAGATGTCGGTGCCACCAGATACTACGGGTGTTGATGTCACAAAATTGCCACCAGAAGTACAACCCGCGATAGAGATTGAATTGCTGAATAAAAAAGCCGCAGAATTTTACAGGATGTTGAAAGCTGCTGATGATCCTTTGTATAAGAATTGTCCTAAATACACTATGTTTTCGGCAATGACGCAACTCCTGAACATCAAAGCCGATTGTAATATGAGTGGGGTTGTGTTTGATCGGATTGCGGGATTGATTAATGGAATGCTGCCTACTGATAATAAGTTTGAGCCAACTTTTTATAAGACTAAAAAGTTGATGAGAAAAATAGGGCTTGAGTACGAAAAAATACATGTGTTCTAAAATAACTGCATTTTATATTATAAAGAAAATGCGCAGTTGGATAAATGCCATGTATGTGAACATCCTCATTACAAGGAGAAGAAATCGGTTTGACAGAAAAATATTCCGTTTAAGGTGCTTCGGTATTTTCCACTGACACTGAGACTTCAAAGATTATTCATGTCAGAAAAGATGACCTCCTACATGAGTTGATATGTAAGAAGTCGTGATGAAATAGTAATGACTCATCCATCCGACAGTGAAACATGGAAATATTTGGATATATGTTATCATTCATTTTCTAGGGATACTAGAAATATTAGATTGGGATTGTGCACGGATGGTTTTAATCCGTTTGGTCATTCTACAACTCCTTATTCAGTTTGACCAGTGCTGCTAACAGTTTATAATTTTCCGCCGTCAATGTGTATGAAAGATGAATTTATTTATCTTTCGATGATTATTCTGGGTCCTAAGGATCCGCGAAAAGAAATTTACTTGTTTCTCAAACCCCTAATAGATGAATTGAAAACATTAAGGACTAAGGGAGCTGTCACTTATGATTATCATCGGAAGCAAAACTTCAATGTAAAGACCGCAGTCTTGTGAACAAACAATGATTTCCTGGCCTACGACATGTTGTTTGGTTGGAGCACTCACGGCCGACTCTCTTGTCCCTATTATATGGAACACTCTAAATCATCCAGTCTTCAAAACAGACAGAAAATCTCATTTTTTGATTGTCATCATCGATTCTTGCAGGCCAACCATCAGTATCGAAGGAATCGTAATAAATTTACTAAGGGCAGAGTCGAAAGAGATGAGTCACCACCGGTGTTATCTAGTGAACAAATGTTAGCACGTATTTCAGCACTCCTAGAGATAGTGTTTGGTCGGAATAAAAGAGTGTCGGGCTTTGGTCAAACACATAACTGGGTGAAAAAAAGTATCTTTTGGACGGGAATTGCTGCATTGGAGTTTATTACTGATTCGACATAATTTGGACGTCATGCACATTGAGAAAAATGTGTTTGATAATACTTTTTACACTTTGATGGATGTTCCCGGGAAAACTAAAGATAATGTCAAGGCCCGACATGATCTGAAAATACTTTGCAAGAGGCCGGAGTTAGAGTTACAAGAGGTCAACGGTCGATATCTGAAGCCGAAGGCCCTGTATGTGTTAAATAAATAACAGACGAAAGATGTTTGTCAATGGATCAAAGAACTCAGATTACCCAATGGATATACCTCAAACTTATATCGATGTGTGAACGTCGATGATTGCAAAATATCAGGGATGAAGAGCCATGATTGTGATGTATTCATGCGGAGATTGCTTCCGATCGCATTCTGAGATCTTCTACCTGATAATATTTGGGGTTCGTTGACTGAATTAAGTATGTTTTTTAGAAACGTTTGTGCAAATGTCCTTCGAGTCGAAGATATGTCAGCACTTGAAAGTAATATTGTTGAAATTGTATGTAAACTGGAGTAGTTTTTCTCTCATGCCTTTTTTAACCCGATACACTTGGCATACGAGGCACGAGTTGGTGGCCCCGTTCAATATCGGTGGATGTACTTATTTGAAAGATACATGAATCATCTGAAGAGAAAAGTAAAGAACACCACAACCGTTAAAGTATCAATATCTGAATCGTATATCATCCAAGAAATTTTAACATTCTGCTCAGTTTACTTTGAATCGACTGTGCAGACAAGATTTGATCGTCTTCCACGTAACGACGACGGGGGAGTTCGACATTCAGATGGACGTTTAAATATATTCTGTCATTCTGGTCGTGCTTTTTGTTCTCGTCCATCTCGACACTTAAGTGATGAAGAGTATCATTTGACACAATTGTACGTATAACTTAATTCTCCAGAGATTAAACAATTCATTGAAATATTTGACATTGAGATTGTGCAAAAATACTCTATTACAACGATCAAGAATTGGAGCGATTACGGAATCGTAATTTCCCTACTTGGATTCAGGCTTACGGTAAAGATCACAAAGCTGAAATAGTTGAAAAAATATTTGAGTTTGTTAGTGGACTGTCGCGACTAGTGTCATGTTGTAGCGGATATTTTGTTAATGAGTATAAATTTCACACGATTGAGTATACATTTACAAAGAAGACGATGAATGCCGGGGTCTGTGTGAAAGGGACAACATATGTTGAATGTGATATGGATTTTTATAGACTGTTGGAAGAAGTGCAAGAATTGCACTACTTTGGCTTGAAATCAGTTATCCTATTTAAATGTCATTGGTTCGATACAACAGATAGGGGCATGAAAGTTCGTCCAAAATACAAACTTGTTGAGGTTAATTATAAATCAAAATTGGCAGCAAATGAGCCTTTTATATTGGCATCACAAGCCGAACAAGTATATTACGCGAAGTATCCGGCTCGAAATAAAGATTGAGCAAATTGGCGTGTAGTCTGTAAGACTAAAGCTAGAGGAAAAATTGATCCGATAACAGGAGAAAATAAGCCGAACCCGATGTGACAGATGATTTCTATCAAGAAGAGGATCCTCCCGTAGTAGACCGTATTATTTCAATACTTGAGGATGCGGACACAGCATTAATTCAATTAGAAGTTGAATATGTTGATGATGACGATCATGAAGTTGAGGAAGGTGGATATGAAGAAGTAGAATTTGAAAAAGATAAAGAAGAAGAATTCGAAGACTATTACTCAAATGATGAGGAATAATTGTAAAGTATATCTTCTCTTAAATCTATCTCTACTATATATATATTCTAATTTGGAAAAATACCTAAATATAGCCTGTACTTTGACCTTTGTCTCAGTTGTGGCCTGTACTTTCATTTGTCTCAGTTGTATATATGTACTAAGACATTTGTTTCAATTGTGGCATGCCGTCAAATTTCCGTCGGGCGCTCAGTTAAGCTGATAACGTGTCATGATGACCTGTATAAAAAACTATTTTTTCATTTTGTTACTTGCTCTCAGATATTAAAATTGGGTCCCACCTTTTTAATATTAAAAGTGGGTCATCTCTCTCTCTCTCTCTCTCTCTCTCTCTCTCTCTCTCTCAATGGACCTCCTGTGCCCACCGCCTCCGCCACCTCGTCCGCCACGGCAAGCTCCACGAGGGCATCCACCTCTCGAGTCCATATATGCCCGCCCGCGGCAAGGTTCCCGCCATCATCCCATGCACCAGCCTCATCCGCGGCTTCTACCGCCTCGGCCACACGCGGAACGCCACACGTTGCTCGACCCGCTCTTCTATTCTTGAGCTCCAAATTATGCAACACGTTGCTTGCACGAAACACATCTTCAGGCTCTACTGCACCAACTCCTTTACTGCCCTTTTCTCCTTGCTCATTACTTCGTCCGCGATGGCTTCGCTTAGAGGCGCTGACACTGATAGAACGGTGGAGGTACTACCTGCGTCCGACATCCCCTTCCTTTTTTTCGTGGTTAGGATATCCAAGAGCCGGGAGGCTCGCTTCTGGGCGAGCGGAGTGCCCAACAGAGTGAGCTCAAGGAGGGCCAAGACGATCCCACCAAAAATCTAGTCTCGTCGAAGCGATTTGTTCTAGCAGCATAGGCCACAGATGGGCTCATTGTTTTACAAAATATAAGATTTTTTTACTTATGATCCTTCATTTATGTATGCTCTTTTTATATAGACTGAACTGTTAAGACTAATGATAATTCTTTAAAACGAAACTATTTAACTAGTCTTTTGATGAATATTTGTCTTTATTTCTGGGTAATTAAGTAGAACTTTCAGTTTTAAGTGCACTTTTGATTCTTAATGGTTTGTTAGGTCAATGTGGATTTTTCTTAGGAAAGTTAAAGTTCCTCTTCATAATTTTTTTTCCTAAGATTGATGTGGTTGCAGTTTTTGAGTTAGGATTGTATTTTCCTTTGGTTATTAAATCTCATTTGGGTGAGGAAATTTCTACTGGGTTTTATTGGTCTTATTTGTAGCATGTGAAAACCCACTTTCTTGAAGTTGTGCAGCCAAGTGGGGATCCAATTAGCTAGCGGGTCGGGTCTCAATTTAAACCCCACTCTGGAGTCTCTTAATGGGAGGCAACCTAATTAGGATCCAAGAGGAGAGGGCTGCTGCTGGAAGGATTAGAAGAGGAGAGCTGAAAACGAGCAGGGGGGAGGCAGGCGACTAAAGAAAAAATGGAAAACTTAGGGCTGCTGTTGTGTGATTTGGAGAAGAGGGCTGCTATGATATTGGGAGAAGAAGGAAAGGAGTAAGAAGAAGGAGTTGCTGCTGCTGTGCATTTGGAGGAGGCGGCTGCTGCTATAAAGAAGAAGGTGGCTCAACTCAAGAAATTGGAGAACAACAAGGAAGGATTAGAAGAGGAGAAGACCAAAGTTTGCATTCCTAGTTTCTTTCCCTTCTTCCACTTGTTTTCTTGCGTTTCCTTATGCTGAAATTGAAAGCTATGTGGATGCTGATTTCTTCTGTAATTATTAACTGAGTTTTCTTTCTAGGATTTTAATGGATCCTTATACTGAACCTTGTTAATTCATTTATGAATCTTATTCAGTCTTTTTTTTAACACAGTTTATGTATTCTATTTTGATCTTAGAGCTCTCTATTGTTTGACCAACTTTAGAGTGATCTATTAAATCTAAGTTACCTTGAAAGAGGAACTTATGTTCAGAACCAAATAGAATAGCCTAAGATTGTGATTCTTAGCATGAGATTGAGAATTATAATTTGTGATTAGGTTGAAATAGCCAAGTCACCTTAGGTAGCCAGTTAGGATTGATGCTTAGTGCAATTATTTAATTTATGGATTCTCACAGACATGGAGGGAATTGGGTTAAACAATTAGGTTCATTTTGATTCGACAGAACTTTATGAATATTGATGAATCCTAGGTTGATAAACCGTGCTATACAATGATTAGATGAAGTAAGGAATTAACTTGGTAAGGTATAGGGGGAAGTTAAAATCCTAGGTTTGTGATCATTATATAAATCAGACTTAAGTTTCCTTTGCAATTTCTCTTAGTTATTTTCTTCACAGTTTACTTTACCGTCATCAACCTAAACTTAGCTTGAATTAAGAGAACAGTGATCATTCTTAGATAACAAACTTAGAACAAAGTTCTCATGGGAACGAACTTTTTACTACTTATTGTGACACGTGCACTTGCGTGTGAAATTTACAACAAGTTTTTGGCGCCGTTGCCGGGGATTTCGATTTTAAGAATTGATTTGTTAATATTGGGTGATTACTTAGTATTTTAAGGTCAAGCATTTATTTCTCTATTTCTTTTCTTTTCTTTGTTTTTTGTTTTTTGTTTTTGTTTTTTTAGAAATAGGTGTCATTGTCGTTATATGCACAGAAAGAAAAAACTTCGTATTCCATTTGATTCTGAAATTGAAAGAACTTGTAGAGAAATCAGGAGGAAAACTAAGGAATCCAGAGTTGAACCTTCTAATATGGCAGACAACATGAATGATGTTCCTGGGGCCGCTGGAGTCAATCAACTTGGAATTGATAATGCTCCTCATACTCCGGTTGGCAATGTTGGTGGCATTGCTCAACCAAGAAAGAAGGTTAAAGACTATATCACACCTAGTGATCAAGGCCTTCGTGGAAGCATAGTGAGACCTGCGTTGGTACCACACAACTTCAAGATTGATCCAGTCACTTTTGATTTTTTGGAGAAGAAGCAGTTCTTTGGATACCCTACGGAAGACCCGAATGCACACTTGAGGTACTTCTTGGATTTGTGTAATAACTACAGGGTGAATGGAGTTTCAGATGAAGCCATTAGACTTAGACTTTTCCCATATTCTTTGGAAGGGAGAGCCAAGGATTGGCTTGATTCTTTGCCACTAGGATGTATCACTTCTTGGGATGTATTAGCGAATAAATTCTTAGCCAAGTATTTCTCACCAGCAAAAATAGAGAAATACATCAGAGACATCCCGAACTTCAACCTAGCAGACATGGATACTTTGTAAGAATCTTATGAGCGCTACAAGGATCTGCTTAAAAAATGTCCACACCATGGTTTGGACCTACAACAGCAGATAAGGTACTTCTACAATGTTTTAAATTTTAATTGTAGAAATCAAGTTGATATAGCTGCTAGAGGATCCTTGATTAACAAGTATCGTGAGGATGCATTTGAGATATTGGAAGATCTTACCTCCAACAATTATCAAGCACATGAAAGACCACAACCATCAAGTACAAAAGCAACTGAGATATTTGAACTTGATCAAATTACAACTTTTCAGGCTAAGATGATGTCCCAAATGGAAGCACTTAACAAAAGATTGAAGAGTTTGGCTCTTGGGCGAAATCAGCGCAACCATTCAGCCCATCAGTTGCAGGAAGTTGTAGTATTCTGTGAACATTGTGGAGAAGGACATTCAGGTGCTCAATGCCCTTTTCTATATCTGGATGTGGCACGCACTGAATCTGTAAACTTTGTTGGGAATCAGCAAAGACAAGCTAACAACACTTATTCAAACACATATAATCCAGGTTGGCGGAATCATCCCAATTTTTCATGGAGTAACAATCAGGCAACCTATGTTCCTCCTAGACAAAATCCTCCACCAAGTTTTCAGCAGCGGCAAAGACAACAAGAACCTAAGAAAAAATCTCCTATTGAAGACTTATTGCTGAAATATATTGAGCAAAATGATTCTGTTATCAAGAATCAAACTGCATTGATCCAAAGTCAAGGAGCTTCTATAAAAGCCTTGGAGACACAGTTGGGGCAGCTAGCTAATGCATTGAATAGCCAGCCTCAAGGATCTCTTCCGGGGGATACCTTGCCTCCTCAAAGAAGAGACAAACAGAATGAGTACTGCAAGGTGATTAGTCTACGAAGTGGGAACGAGATTCAAGGAAATCTAAGGGCAACAACTGATGCTTTGGGGCATCCAAAATCTACACCAGTTACAGAGTTCTCAGAAGAAGAGGTTGAAGGCTCCAAGGAAGAACAAGTGAAGCAAGTGCCTGATCAAGAAAAGAAGGTGCAGGAAATTCCAAACTCAGTGTATCCACCTCCATCATTTCCTCAGAAGTTACAGAAGAGCAAGTTGGATAAACAGTTTTAGAGATTCCTGGATATTTTCAAGAAGCTATCCATCAACATCCCTTTTGCAGAAGCTTTGGAGCAAATGCCAAGCTACGTCAAGTTCATGAAAGATATCCTTTCCAAGAAGAGGCGGCTGGGTGATTATGAAACTGTGGCATTGACAGAGGAGTGTAGTGCCATCTTGCAAAACAAGCTTCCACCTAAGCTAAAGGATCTAGGTAGCTTTCAGATTCCTTGCTCCATTGGTGTTCAGTTTTTAGGTAAAGCTTTGTGTGACTTGGGTGCTAGCATCAATTTGATGCCATGGTCTATTTTTAAGAAGCTTGGATTAGGAGAAGTTAGACCTACATCAATAACTTTACAATTAGCAGACAAGTCTCTAGCTTTTCCTAAGGGTGTTGTAGAAGATGTGCTTGTAAAGGTGGCATAACACTTATTGATGTGGAGAAGGGGGAGTTGACCATGAGGGTAGGAGAAGATCATGTAACTTTCAATGTTTTTGCTGCTGTGAAACTCCCCAATGATAGGGAAGATTGTTTTTCCATGAGCATTTTAGATCATGTTATTACTTATGTTTTAATGAAGCATAGGCTAGTTGATGATTTGGAGGCAACACTAGTCAATTCTTTTGAGGATATCGATGCAAAAATTGAAAATTACAGCAAGCTGTTGGATTCATTCACAAGGATGAGAAGGCCATTTGGTGCATATGAAATTCTTGAGATGCCTAAACAATGTAAAACATCAAGGCCATGCATAGAAGACCCCTCCCCCCCCCCCATCTTTAGAAATGAAACTATTACAAGCTCATTTGAAGTATGCTTTTTTGGGTATAGACTCTACTTTACCTGTCATTATTTCTGTCGTTCTTACAAAAGTACAGGAGGAGAAACTTTTAAGAGTTTTAAGGGAGCATAAAAGAGCTATGGGATGGACCATTGCTGACATTAGAGGCATCAGTCCAAGTTTCTGCATGCACAAAATTCTTTTGGAAGAAGGATACAAACCAGTGTTAAAGACGTCTCAACCCCATTATGAAGGATGTGGTGAAGAAGGAGATTATCAAATGGTTGGATGCAGGCATCATTTATCCTATCTATGATAGCTCTTGGGTTAGCCCTATGCAGTGTGTACCAAAGAACGGTGGAATGACCGTGGTAGCAAATGCAAATAATGAGTTAATTCCCACTAGAACAATTACTGGTTGGCGGGTGTGTATGGACTACAGGACGCTAAATAAGGTTACCAGGAAGGATCACTTTCCATTGCTTTTCATTGATCAGATGTTGGACAGATTGGCTGGGAAAGAGTTCTATTGTTCCCTAGATGGTTATTCAAGATATAATCAGATTGCTATTGCACCAGAAGACCAGGAGAAGACTACCTTCACTTGTCCTTATGGTACTTTTGCTTTCAGACGCATGCCATTTGGACTAGGCAATGCACCGGCCACATTCCAAAGATGCCTGATGGCAATCTTTTCTGACATGGTTGAGAATGGTTTAGAGATTTTTATGGATGACTTTTCAAATCTAGGTGATACCTATGATGAATGAATACAAAATCTAATTCAAGTTCTACAACGCTGTGAAGAAACCAACTTAGTGCTTAATAGGGAGAAATGCCACTTCATGGTACAAGAAGGTATTGTGCTTGGGCACAAGGTTTCACAACATGGTTTGCACTTTTAGGATATACACCAAGTGTGGGGTAAATCTGGAGAGTTGAGCATATACTTAACTTTTAGGATTTTGTGTGTTGTTCATGATTCGTGTTAATTCAAAACAAAAAAAAGTGTAATTGACTTCTTGAAATGATAGAATCTTGGACTGCTTAAGTGAATGAAGTTGGATCTGTAAACATTGAGGGTTGATATCTTGTAAGATGTAGGTGTTGAAATCAGTAATTGGGAGATGAGTTGAAACTAGAGGCAAAACTTATGTGAAGAACAATGAACTTAGTCAAGAACAATTTATTTAAGCATCAAAGTTTGTGAATAAATAAGCTCAGAACTTAGGCATTTCCTCTTAGCAGAACTTGAGTTGTGCTTGATTGAACTAATTAGATTCCTTGCTGGAAAAAAAAGAGAAAAAGAGAGAGAGAGAGAGAGAGAGAGAGAGAGAGAGAGAGAGAGAGAGAGAGAACTTATCTATTGAATAATAACAAAGTAAATCTTGGCATTAGCAATGTAAAAATAGGGAGGCTAAAAAAAAATAGCTGAAACTTGAGCATGTGCTAATGAAACTGAGGCATCAGCCACCGTAAAAATAGGGAGGCTATTGGAAAATGTGAAGCTAGCTGAAACTTGAGCGGTGAAAAGAGAGGAAAAAAAAAAGAAAAAAAAGAGAGAGAGAGAGACAAGTTGACTGGAAAATGGGTCTAAAAGAAGTTCTGCTGAACACATTTTGAGTGTGTCACACCCCAACTCAGGGTCATGAGACCGGCCAGGTTCTACGTCCTACCCTGAAGCCTACTACCTACTCTGACTAACGAGAAACCGAAACACATCAAATTAAAGCAAATAAAAGAAAACAACAGTGTAGCTTTATTTGAAAGTTTCAAAAGTTCACAATTTTTTTGAGAAAAGAAAGTAGCTAACATCATCACAAACTGAAACATCTCAAGTTCAAAGTTTAATACAAGCTTTAAAAGCCAACAATTCTCAATGTAGGAAAATGACAAAACTAGACAACTAGACTATGACTATCGGATGCCGCTACGAGATTGGTACCACCGCCTGCCCTCCAGCTGCACCATGACTCCAAGCCTCAACTCACCGATCAGGCTCTGCAAAACAAAAAGAAATAAACCGTGAGTCCACATGGGACTCAGTGAGAGGTTCTTCGAACCTCCACATAATCCCAAATTTTCATATATATATATATATATCTGTGTCAGCAAAAATATAAAGTTTTAGGGATCTAAGCTATTACTTATATGACAACCGACCCATAGGGTCGTACTGTGTAGACCACACATACATTTCACCGGCTATAACAGTCCCAACTGTGCCAACTAGTACCCAACCCTTAGGGTCTGTTCATGCATTAGTGGTTCGGCTACAATCAGCCCTACCACACAAATAACATCCTATCGTCCGTCCAGGCCACATAGCATATAAGTGAATCAATAAGATCTCCGGGCCATCGACTAGGATGGTCTACTAGTCTCCGGACACCGACTGGGGTAGGGGTAGCTAATCCCACCCAACTGGGGTCTAACACCTAGCGGGCCCGCTGGTGCATCTCAAGACCCAAAATACTGGCCGAGTCAAGCATTTGTCATTTCGAGTATCCATGCTTCTCGGCAGACCATCGCAAGCACATCACATAATCAAAGTGTTCTAAAGTTTCCTTATTTACACCCCGGGCATTTACCCGAATCCGGCCCTAACCCGACCTGTAGGGTCAACAATTCAATGTTACCCTTCCTCGGCGTGTACACCTAACAATTCTAGGTTTTAAAAAAAGAGGCTATAATAAATCTAAGAAGTTATGTCATCCACTAGCGAAGTTTCCATATCTAACATACACATTGTAATGTCACACATGTTATCTAGCGTCATACACTACCTTGGTTGAAGAACTACGTGTTCCGAACTTGGAATTTCACCCATTAACAATACCGGACAGCTTGTAAGATAATATGAATTTACTTCACAACAACAACTATATATAGCCACATGACTCAATGATAAAGAATTTAAATTTTGCATTAAGTAACAATTTAACAAGAAATAAATTGTCTAGCATGGTGAAAATATCAAATAAATTCAACAAGGAATAAATTATCTAGTATGGTAAAAATATCACCACATTCAGAATTTAAGGAGGAAGGGTCTAAGGATGGTTACTATCCTACCATTCCTCTAATTACATGCATCAATATAGTAGCCTTCCATAGTTAGAGTCTTACCTAAGTGTCATCATGTTTCTAATCGGGAATCTAGGTAACTTTTCACGTTCTATTGCTTTGAGTATTCCTAACTATGAAGTTTTACTTCTAGAGTTCACCATCCCCCTCCTCCTTGCTCGGCCGAGCCTCCAAGGGTAGGAACAAATGGGAAGGACTAACCCCAACCCTAATACCTTATTTCTAATCTATCCTAATCAACACGTTGATCAAGTCATCCACCCCATGCTCGGCCAAACCATGATCATGGAGTTTTCCTTTGCTTGGCCGAGCCTATAGGCTTTAGGGGAAATGAGTTTCAATCATCACATTCAAACAATAATCTACGAATACACTCGACATGGATTTAAGATCGTCCAAGGGGTCCTACATCCGTCAAGGTAATTGGGGAAAATTTTGGCATGACCTCTCCCATTTTCCCTTGATTCGGCAGCCTCTAAAAGTTGAAAATTCGACAAGAAAACTCCGAAGATCCGACTAATAACGATTCAAAACAGTGATAGGAAAGTCAAGATACCAAGAATCTATGGAAACTCGCGAGAAATAGATACCTAGCAGTTCTAGGGGTTCGGTTACCCGCCTCCCCCAATCCACCGAAAACAATCACTCACCTTTGCTTGAGGAAGAAGAAGAATTAGACGTTTGCGATCTTGAATCTTCCGACGTTGACACGATCTCCGAGCCGACCAAGATCTCTCCTCTCTCTTGCTCGGGCTATGTGCGGCTCCAAGATGAGCCGCACGGCTCAATGATGAGGAATTTTATTCCCTCGTCTACAATGACTTAATTACCCCTTTAACAATTTAACCTTGACTCGACTAAGTCCGAGTCCGACTTGGGTTCCGATTCTATCCGCAACTCGAGTCGATCTTAACTCAATTAAAGCATCAATGCATAAAAGGAAAAGGTCATTTAACCAAATTTAAACTTCATACTTTCATCAGTCGAGTTATACCTTCTACTCGAAGCGATTCCGAGGCTCAACCCGACTAACTCCGGGTCCGAACTAGACTTTTATACCTTGCTGCACCGAAATAGATTTTTATATTAGGAAATTTTTTGGGTCTTACAACCTTCCCCCCTTAAGGGAAATTCATCCTTGTATTTAATTGGGTGACAAGGACTTACCAGCTCTTCAAACAATGAAGGGTAGCGCTCTCTCATGTCTTGCTCTACCTCCCATGTGGCCTCTTGCACGGAGTGGGGCTCCCATTTGACCTTTACCAAAAGAATTTCTTTGGACCTTAGCTTCCTAACTTGGCGATCGAGGATCTCTACCGGCCTTTCCTTGAATGAGACAGCCGAGTCCACTTCAATTGAAGTGGGTTCAATCACATGCGAATCATCTCTTACATATCTCCGGAGCATTGGCACATGGAAAATCGGGTGCACTCTGCTCAGGCTAGGAGGTAAAGCCAGCACATACGCCACCCCGCCCCTCCGCTTGATAATAGGAAAAGGCCCAATGAACCTGGGGCTCAACTTTCTCTTTTTCCCAAATCGGACCACCCCTTTCATAGAGGAAACTTTCAGGAACACTAGGTCGCCCTCAGCGAACTTTAATTCTCTGGCCTTCTTATCGGCATACATTTTCTATCGACTCTGGGCCGCCAACAATCTTTCCTTTATGATTTTCACCTTCTCTACCGCTTCCTCAACCGGATCAGGACCCACCATGAGCGATTCTCCGGCCTCAAACCAGCCCACAGGGGACCTACACCGCCGCCCATACAAGGCCTCGAAAGGAGTCATGCCAATGCTACTGTGATAGCTATTGTTGTAGACGACATCTATCAATGGTAGGTGTTTCTCCCAGCCGTCGGCCATATCCACGACGCATGCCCTCAGCATATCCTCCAAGGTTTGGATGGTCCTCTCTGACTGTCTGTCAGTCTGCAAATGGAAAGTTGTGCTGAAACGCACCTGGGTACCAAAGGCTTTCTGGAAGGACTACCAAAACCGGGCTGTGAACTGGGTACCGCGATCAGATATGATCATCATAGGGGTACCATGGTATGCCATAATTCTGTCCAGGAATAGTCTGGCGTAGTGCTCCGCAGAAAAGGTCAGCTTCATTGGGATGAAGTGTGCGGTCTTGGTTAACCGGTCCACTACCACCCAAATGGAGTCAAAGCCGCCTTTTGACTTAGGCAACCCGGTCACCAGGTCCATGACGATCTTCTCCCACTTCCACTCGGGCACCTCGAGGTTTTGCAGCAGCCTCGCGGGCTTCAGGTGTTCGGCCTTCACCTATTGGCAGACCACACATTTGGATACAACCTCTGCTACCTCTCTTTTCATACCCTTCCACCAGTAGTGCTGCCTTAAATCTCGATACATTTTGGTGGCCCCCAAATGCATCGTATAAGTGGAACGATGACCAAGCTCCAGGACTTGCCTACGCACCTTTGCTATATTCGGCACCACAATTCGGTCTTTGAACCCCAGCACACCCTCTGAGTCTAACCTGAATCCATTCTCTGCATCGCCTCTGTGCACTAAGTCCTTGGTCAGCGAACAAAAGGCGTCCTCTCCCTGCGAGGCACACAACATATCCACTAGTGTGGATTGTACCCGCAGGTGTGCCACCAAGGCGCCTGAAGCTGACAATGTCAAGGTTGTACCCCCATCTAGGCACAACGCCAACTCTCGAGCTAGAGGCCTCCGCTTGATTTCCAAATGAGCCAAACTGCCCATGGATTTTCTGCTTAGAGCATCTACTACCACATTGGCTTTCCCCGGATGATACATAATGGTGTAGTCATAATCCTTTAGGAGCTCCAGCCACCTCCTCTGCCTGAGGTTCAACTCCTTTTGTGTAAGCAAGTACTGGAGGCTCTTGATATCTGTATAGATCTCGCAAGTCTCCCCATACAGATAGTGCCGCCAGAGCTTTAGTGCAAAAACCACCACTGCTAGCTCTAGGTCGTGCGTCGGGTAGTTCTTTTCATGAACTTTCAGCTGGCGGGATGCATAGGCTATGACTCTGCCAAACTGCACCAGAACGTAGCCTAGGCCAACCCGATATGCATCACGGTAGACTACAAACCCTCCTGAGCCGGAAGGTACATCCAACACGGGTGCCGATGTCAAGCATTCCTTGAGCCTCGGAAAGCTCGCCTCACACTTGTCGTCCCAAATGAATTTGACCTTTTTCTGAGTCAACCGAGTTAAAGGGGCTGCAATCTTGGAGATGTTCTCTACGAACTTTCGGTAGTACCCGGCCAGACCAAGAAAACTACGGATCTCAGTCACGCTGGTTGGCCGCCTCCAGTTCTGCACCGCCTCCACCTTTGCAGGGTCTACCCTTATCCCTTCCTTGGACACCACATGACCCAGGAACCCTACACTTTCCAACCAGAATTCACACTTGGAAAATTTAGCAAACAACCCGGTGCTCTCTAAGGGTTTCCAGGACCATCCTCAGGTGCTCGGAGTGCTCCTCCTCACTCTTGGAGTATACCAAGATGTCATCAATGAAGACGGTCACAAAGCTATCCAGGTACTCCTTAAATACCCTATTCATCATGTCCATGAAGGCAGCAGGTGCATTGGTCAGACCAAAAGACATCACTAGGAACTCGTAGTGACCATAGCGAGTCCTAAAGACGATCTTATGCACATTGCAGTCCCGGATTCTCAACTGATGGTATCCGGACCTTTAGTCTATCTTTGAAAACCATCGTGCCCCTTGCAGTTGATCAAACAAATCATCTATCCTCTGCAGTGGGTAATGATTCTTGACTCTCACTTTGTTCAGCTGCCTATAGTCGATGCACATGCGCATCAATCCATCCTTCTTCTTCACGAAGAGCACTAGGGCATCCCATGGTGACACGCTCGGTCGGATGAAACCCAGGTCTAGCATTTTTTGCAATTGCACTTTTAACTCCCTGAGTTCGGCCGACGCCATCCTATAGGGAGAAATGGAGATCGGCTTCACCCCGAGCTGCAGATCAATGCAGAAATCAACCTCTCTTTTGGGCGGCAATCCCGATAATTCCTCGGGAAACACATCAGGAACTCACAGACTACCGGGGTTCCATTGACATCTCTTGCCTCACCCCCTTCTTCCTCGGCCACAAATACGAAGGCCAGGAAAGCTTGGCAGCCACCCTGAAGCAGCTTACGAGCTTTTAGGGTTGAGATGACCCTGATTGGCTCGTTTCCTCCCTCTCATTGGAAGGTGAACTGCGGCAACCCGGGCTTGCTGAACATAACGGTCTTAACCCTGTTGGCTTAAGGTTTTCAACCTTGGTCTTAATCTCAATTTTGATGATAACAAACATGGATCTAATGTTTCATTGAGAAATATTTTCAGGTTCCATATCGGCTAGTGCACGACGTCCGCGATCGGAAAAATTAGAGAAATCGGAAAATCGGAAGGATGTTGGTCGACGCGCTCGAACTCTTCAAGAAGTTAGAGTTTAGGTTTAGGGTGTCTAGTTTATATTGTAAATCCTCTTTATGATACATAAGAATCCGAAAACCTAACCCGAACCCCAAAACATGAAAACCCGAAAACCGCCCTGAAAATCACTAAGCTTAGGGAGCTCCTTGGAGGGCTATATGACCTCGATAGTTTCTTAACATAAAAAATGACGGTAATTGTTCCTTGGGTAGAAATTAGATAACGAGATATTTTTAAGAATTTTTTGGAAGCTTTTAGCCTACCCATTCTTGACCCGAAAAATTAGAAAAGTTCCATTTTCTGAAAATTTATACTAGACCCTAAAAATTAGATTTTGATTCTTAAGGATTTTGATTTTTTAGATATTATTATTGAATCCAAATGGGGGGTAATCCTTATATAACATTTATGTTTTAAAGTTAAAGTTAATAAATGTTATATAAGTAGACTTAGTGAAGACGGAACCAGAAAATGAACAAAAGAAAAACAAACTGCCCAATCCAGTCTAGGTTCGGTCGACCGAATGCTGCCAAAAACTGGTAGCAGGCAATCGGTAGTGCATCCATTGATCGATTGATTGGTCGACCAGATTGAGGATCACAAAATCACGCCTCTTGGTTAACTGCTTCGGTCGACCGATCGGTCGACCAGATTTGGGATCAATGATGTCGTGACTCCTTCGGTTGACTCGTTAGTCGACTGAACAACGCGAATAATACACAGAAGGCACAGCGGTCGCAGGCGGTCGATCGATCGATCGACTGACGATCGACCGACATGCGACAGAACGGTGGAAACGACTAGTTTTCCACCCGTTGACGCGCTATTTCCATTGCAGGGTTATAAATACCCAAACCTAGCCTTCTGTAAACAACTTTGGATCACTCTAAAAACTTCATTGAGCCATTCTTGATCATTCTAAAACCTTTGTTGCACCATCCTTTTGATAACCCTAGTTTCCAAGATACACACCTTGATTTAGCCTTCAAGATTTATCGATTCATCATCTCAAGGCATCAAGAGGAACTAGGACTCGTGTTTGGAGCTAAGTATTTGTTGTAGTATTTATTTGCTCCATTACTTGTATACTTTTGTGATTTCTTTCACTATATTCAAGCTTGTAAGAAGACCTAGTATTAGGTCTTGTTTGTAAGTGGTATCCTTGGTGTAGAAGGAGTAAAACCACTTGTGTAAACATAGTGTACTAGGATTAGCTGAGTTGTCCCTTAGGTTGAGGTGGAAGAGTGCTCCTGGTAAGAAGACGGAGACTTTCGGGTGTGGAAGAGCCTTAGTTGAGAGTGAGACTCTTCAAGTCAAAGTCCTCTGTGTAAGGGAAACATCATTAATCTAGTAAACTTAGTTTGGAAATCCTAAGCGGGGTGCTTAGGTAGTGGAGTAGGCATTGGGGCCGAACCACTATAAATTCTTGTATTTGCATTGATATTTTGTCTGTGCTTAATTGTTTATTATTGCTTCCGCATTTAGTCACTCAACTTGTAATTTGCCTAAGTAACCAAAGAAATGATTAAAATTAGATTTAGGCTAATTGATTAGTAAACATACTATTCACCCCCCCTCTAGTGTAGCCATTTCACCCAACAAGCCCTACAATCCAGCAACGTAAAGTGCTCTGCCAGCCAATCCATGTTGAGAATGACATCGAGATCAAGCGTGGGTAGGAGTGTCAAATCTGCCCTCAATGTATGGCCGCAGATGAGCACTTCACAGCCCTCAAATATTGATTTGGCTAAGATTGCCTCGCCCGTAGGCGTTGATATACTAGAAATGGATCGTCGAGCAAGGAAGGTGCCATAGGTAACTTAGCAGCAAATTTGGCTGATACAAACGAGTGTGTGGCACCCAGATCAAATAGAACATATGCAGCAGATGAACATACTAAGATAGTACCTGTTACTACTGCTTTAGACGCCTCTGCCCCATCACGGTTCATAGCAAATACCTTGGCAGATGGCCTCTCTGAATAACTAGCCTGCGGCCCCTTGTTTTCCATCTGACCTCTCTGAGCCACTAACCCCACTATCATAGGCGCCTTTCCTTTAGACTGCTCGGACTTCTGGCCAACTCTCTCCAGACAGTCCTTCTTAAAGTGCCTGACTCGACCGCACCTATAGCAAGCATCCGTGCGGCCAAGGTAGGCCCCCCAGTGTCTCTGACTGTAGCTACCACATTACGGTATCTCAGCTTTCTGAGAAACACCTTCAGACACTGCCGGCCTCACTGATCCAGACCTTGGGCCCCCACGGCCTCGGTTACCATTCTGTCCTCGGCTCTACTGGTGGTCTGCAGCGGTCACTGCCCCCTCTGAATGCCACGGTCGACTCCCAGATCCTTGCGGCCGACATTTCTTCTTGGCTGGCCCGTCATTCCTCTCGAACGGCACCAAGGCTTCCTTCCGAAGGGCTTCATCCACTACCCGGGCAAGAGTGGAATCCTCAGTATAGTGGATGAGCCTGCCGATCTGAGGCCTCAGGCCTCCAACGAAGCTCTTGACCCTGGCGGTCTTAGATGCCACTAGGGTCGGATAATATTTGGAAAGACGATTGAAATCCATCTCATATTCTGACACCGACATGCCTCCAACTCAGGGTCGTGTGACCGGCCAGGGTCTACGTCCTACCCTGAAGCCTACTACCTACACTGACTAACGAGAAACCGAAACACATCAAATTAAAGCAAAGAAAAGAAAACAACAGCGCGGCTTTATTTGAAAGTTTCAAAAGTTCACAATTTTTTTGAGAAAAGAAAGTAGCTAACATTATCACAAACTGAAACATCTCAAGTTCAAAGTTTAATACAAGCTTTAAAAGCCAACAATTCTCAATGTAGGAAAATGACAAAACTAGACAACTAGACTATGACTATCGGACGTCGCTACGAGATTGGCACCACCGTCTGCGCTCCAGCTGCACCATGACTCCAAGCCTCAACTCACCGATCAGGCTCTGCAAAACAAAAAGAAATAAACCGTGAGTCCACATGGGACTCAGTGAGCGATTCTTCGAACCTCCACATAATCCCCAATTTTCATATATATATATCTGTGTCAGCAAAAATATAAAGTTTTAGAGATCTAAGCTATTACTGATATGACAACCGACCCCTAGGGTCGTACTGTGTAGACCACACATACATTTTACTGACTATAACAGTCCCAACTATGCCAACTAGTACTCGGCCCTTAGGGCCTGTTCATGCATTAGTGGTTCAGCTACAACCAGCCCTACCACACAAATAACATCCTACCGGTCGTCCAGGCCACATAGCATATAAGTGAATCAATAAGATCTCCGGGCCATCGACTAGGATGGTCTACTAGTCTCCGGACACCGACTGGGGTAGGGGTAGCTAATCCCACCCAACTGGGGTCTTACACCTAGCGGGTCCGCTGGTGCATCTCAAGATCCAAAATATTGGCCGAGTCAAGCATTTGTCATTTCGACTATCCATGCTTCTCGGCAGACCATCGCAAGAACATCACACAATCAAAGTGTCCTAAAGTTTCCTTATTTACACCCCGGGTATTTGTATCCGGCCTGTAGGGTCAACAATTCAATGTTACCTTTCCTCGGCGTGTACACCTAACAATTCTAGGTTTAAAAAAAAAAAGGCTATAAGAAGTCTTAGAAGTTATGTCATCCACTAGCAAAGTTTCCATATCTAACATACACATTGTAATGTCACACATGTTATCTAGCGTCATACGCTACCTTGGCTGAAGAACTATGTGTTCCGGACTTGGAATTTCACCCATTAACAATATCGGACAGCTTGTAAGATAATATGAATTTACTTCACAACAACAACTATATATAGCCACATGACTCAATGATAAAGAATTTAAATTCTGCATTAAGTAACAATTTAACAAGAAATAAATTATCTAGCATGGTGAAAATATCAAATAAATTCAACAAGGAATAAATTATCTAGTATGGTAAAAATATCACCACATTCAGCATTTAAGGAGGAAGGGTCTAAGGATGGTTACTATCCTACCATTCCTCTAATTACATGCATCAATATAGTAGCCTTACATAGTTAGAGTCTTACCTAAGTGTCATCATGTTTCTAATCGGTAATCTAGGTAACTTTTCACGTTCTATTGCTTTGAGTATTCCTAACCATGAAGTTTTACTTCTAGAGTTCACCATCCCCCTCCTCCTTGCTCGACCGAGACTTGAGCAAGGCATGCCTTGCTCGGCCGAGCCTCCAAGGGTAGGAACAAAAGGGAAGGACTAACCCCAACGCTAATACCTTATTTTTGATCTATCCTAATCAACACGTTGATCAAGTCATCCACCCCATGCTCGGCCAAACCATGATCATGGAGTTTTCCTTTAATTGGCTGAGCCTACAGGCTTTAAGGGAAATGAGTTTCAATCATCACATTCAAACAATAATTTACGAATACACTCGACATGGATTTAAGATCGTCCAAGGGGTTCTACATCCGTCAAGGGAATTGGGGAAAATTTTGGCATGACCTCTCCCCCTTTTCCCTTGATTCGGCAGCCTCTAAAAGTCAAAAATCCGACAAGGAAACTACGAAGATCCGACGAATAACGATTCAAAATAGTGATAGGAAAGTCAAGATACCAAGAATCGATGGAAACTCGCGAGAAATCGATACCTAGCAGTTCTAGGGGTTCAGCTACCCGCCTCCCCCAATCCACCGAAAACAACCACTCACCTTTGCTTGAGGAAGAAGAGGAATCAGACGTTGGCGATCTCGAATCTTCCGACGACGACACGATCTCTGGGCCGACCAAGATCTCCCCTCCCTCTCTCTCCCCTTTCTCTTGCTCGGGCTATGTGCGGCTCCAAGATGAGCCGCACGGCTCAATGATGAGGAATTGTATTCCCTCATCTACAATGACTTAATTGCCCCTTTAACGATTTAACCTTGACTCGACTAAGTCCGAGTCCGACTTGAGTTCCGATTCTATCCGCAACTCGAGTCGATCTTAACTCAATTAAAGCATCAATGCATAAATGGAAAATGTCATTTAACCAAATTTAAACTTTATACTTTCATTAGTCGAGTTATACCTTCTACTCGAAGCGATTCTGAGGCTCGACCCGACTAACTCTGGGTCCGGCGCGCCGCACCAAAATATATTTTTATATTAGGAAATTTTTCGGGTCTTACAGAGTGATATAGAGGAGAATATTATAGAAGTTTGTAGGCTTATTTGCTCTATAAAAAAAATTGATGCTTAACTAAGTTCAATTGAATATGATTAAAGTTCCTAGCAGTAGGTGAGGCCTCAAAATTTTGATAACTCTCTTCATTGCTGAGATTGACATGCAAATCTTTGAGATTGAAGCTCCTTTGATAGCAGGTTCAGATTTCATGAAACTCTTTGGCAGCCAAGTAAGACAATTCTAAGAAGTCAACACTAACTTGGGCGTTGTTTGCTCGAGGACTATCAAATCCTTAAGTGTGGGGGAGTTGATAATTCTTTAAAACGAAACTATTTAACTAGTCTTTTGATGAATATTTGTCTTTATTTCTGGATAATTAAGTTGAACTTTCAGTTTTAAGTGCACTTTTGATTCTTAATGGTTTGTTAGGTCAATGTGGATTCTTAATGGACCTCCTGTGCCCACCGCCACCACCAGCCCCCGCCAACGACCGCCTCCGCCACCTCGTCCGCCACGGCAAGCTCCTCGAGGGCATCCACCTCTCGAGTCCATATATGCCTGCCCGCGGCAAGGTTCCCGACATCATCCCATGCACCAACCTCATCCGTGGCTTCTACCGCCTCGGCCACATGCGGAATGCCACACGTTGCTCGACGCGCTCTTCTATTCTCGAGCTCCAAATTATGCAACACTTTGCTTGCACGAAACACATCTTCAGGCTCTACTGCACCAACTCCTTTACTGCCCTTTTCTCCTTGCTCATTACTTCGTTCGCGATGGCTCCGCTTAGAGGCGCTGACACTGATAGAACGGTGGAGGTACTACCTGCGTCCGACATCCCCTTCCTTTTTTTCGTGGTTAGGATATCCAAGAGCCGGGAGGCTCGCTTCTGGGCGAGCGGAGTGCCCAACAGAGTGAGCTCAAGGAGGGCCAAGACGATCCCACCAGAAATCTAGTCTCGTCGAAGCGATTTGTTCTAGCAGCATAGGCCACAGATGGGCTCATTGTTTTACAAAATATAAGATTTTTTTACTTGTGATCCTTCATTTATGTATGCTCTTTTTATATAGACTGAACTGTTAAGACTAATGATAATTCTTTAAAACGAAACTATTTAACTAGTCTTTTGATGAATATTTGTCTTTATTTCTGGGTAATTAAGTAGAACTTTCAGTTTTAAGTGCACTTTTGATTCTTAATGGTTTGTTAGGTCAATGTGGATTTTTCTTAGGAAAGTTAAAGTTCCTCTTCATAATTTTTTTCCTAAGATTGATGTGGTTGTAGTTTTTGAGTTAGGATTGTATTTTCATTTGGTTATTAAATCTCATTTGGGTGAGGAAATTTCTACTGGGTTTTATTGGTCTTATTTGTAGCATGTGAAAACCCACTTTCTTGAAGTTGTGCAGCCAAGTGGGGATCCAATTAGCTAGCGGGTCAGGTCTCAATTTAAACCCCACTCTGGAGTCTCTTAATGGGAGGCAACCTAATTATGATCCAAGGGGAGAGGGCTACTGCTGGAAGGATTAGAAGTGGAGAGCTAAAAACGAGCAGGGGGAGGTAGGCGGCTAAAGAAAAAAGGGAAAACTTAGAGCTGTTGTTGTGTGATTTGGAGAAGAGGGTTGTTGTGCTATTGGGAGGAGAAGGAAAGGAGTAAGAAGAAGGAGTTGCTGCTGTTGTGCATTTTGAGGAGGCGGCTGCTGCTATAAAGAAGAAGGTGGCTCAACTCAAGAAACTGGAGAACAACAAGGAAGGATTAGAAGAGGAGAACAACAAGTGAGGACGTTGACCAAGATGGCTAATGCGTCGGGGGAGCGGCTCACGGAGGACTCGAGGACGACGAGGATGCGGGTAGCGTTCCGCCTGTGACCGAGGTGGTAGAAGTCGTGAATGAGGCAGGTGCAGGGGATGATGTTGGGGACCTTGCAGCGGGCGAGCCTGGACTCGTGGAGGCAGAGGCCCTCTTGGAGCTCGCCTGGCGGATGAGGCGGCGGAGGCGATTGTTGGCGGGGCCGGGGGGCTGGTGGTGGCGGTGGGCACTACTCGCAGGAGGTCAAGAGATCCATTGAGAGAGAGAGAGAGAGAGATGACCCACTTTTAATATTAAAAGGTGGGACCCGATTTTAATACCCGATAGCAAGTAATAAAATAAAAATTTAGGTTTTTATACAAGTCAGCATGCCACATCATCAGCTTAAAGGAGCGCCCGATGGAAATTTGACGATAGACCATAATTGAAACAAATGTCTTAATACATGTATACAAATGAGATAAATGAAAGTACATGCCACAATTGAGACAATGGTCAAAGTACATGTTATATTTAGGTATTTTTCCTTCTAATTATAATCTTATTCGACAGCTATGGTGGGTCAAGGTTATCGTCGGACGAGAGCTACAGAGTCTCCGATCGGCCAGACTCTAGATTCAGCCGCACTTGCTCCTGCCATTGATCCTCCTACCGCCGAGGCTAGTTCATCGAGACGCAGATGACCATGCGGGCCGAACAGGATTCAGCCTCCGCCAGCCGCGGAACAACGTCGACTTATTTCTGTGATTGGCGAGCAGTAATATATTATGAATTATATATAATTCATTATATCATAATATAATATTGTACTTTATTTTTGTTGTGTAGGTTCGAGCAAGAGGATGTCCCCAGGACTATATCGGGGACAATCCGATGATATATTCATAGGGTCTGGCCCACTTGGTCTCACGTGCTCCGTGAGCACGTGGACATGCTTTGGCGCGAGTTTGAGGTATGTATTTAAAATTTTTATATACATGTATTTAAAAAAATTTAATCGGCTTGATTATTATTGGTACTGATATTATTATTTCGCAGGCTCGTTATACTTGGCCAGAGGAGCAGAGGCCATTCATTTACAATGCGTGGGAGGCCATTTCCCGGCAAAGGTACAACTGCCAGCTGGGGTAGGCCCGGGCACAGGCGATGGCCCGAGCTAGGGCCACAACCATAGCAGAGACTCAAGGATACGACCCCGATTGGATTACTCCAGATATTTGGGATCAACTCGTGTCGATATGGTCAACCGAGCGATAACAGGAGGTATCACGGACCGCGGCTAGAATTGAAATCTCATGTCAGGGGGAGGAGCGCGTCACACTAGCGGCTTTGTTTCATTTGTCGTGCACGCGAGACGCATGGTAAGTATTATACCTTATTTTGAATTATATATTTTATTTGTTACTCTGTGTACTAATTAATGTATTTGTTTTATAAATGTAGACAACAGTGATGGATGACGGGACTATCCGGCGACCCTCCCCGATGGAGGTGTTTGAGCGGACTCACCGTAGAGGACATAGGGCGGGGGAGTACAATGACACTCGCGCTGCAGTTATCATGGTAAGTATATTTGTTTGAATTATGCATTGTTTATTTATAATTTAAATTTTAGGAAAAATATGAAATAAAAACCAAACTCGTGTAGGAGACCTACACTCAGACTGTGACATAGTGCAGGGGCACCCCTGAGGACTTTGATGCGAGAGCGTGGGTCGAGGCTGCAGGTGGCTGGGACCACGATCGCGTCTATGACTTTGCTGATAGTGGCGATGCGCGAGCTGTGCTTGGGCCACTTGGGGCACCGACCACTACGATAGTCGATGAGCGGCCCTTCACCTCCAGGATTAATGATTAGAACAGGAGGAGACGATCGCATGACAGAGTGAGATGATGGCTCATCAGAGTTAGATGATGGCTGAGATGCATGCCATGCTGAGACAGATGACAGGTCAGTCTAGCGGTGTACACTCAGATCCATCATCATTGACTCAGTCCACGCCGGTGTACACTCAAGCACTTCAGACCCCGCCGTATGATCCCGATCTTCCTCCACCGTCGTAGTGAGCTTTTATTATTTTATGACTTGATTGACTTGGATATTGACTTGTTATATACTTGTTTCTTGGATATCTTAGAGTTACTTGTTTTGTGACTTGATATATTGATTCATATCATGTTGATACGATAGTTTTGATTTTGTATATTTTTTATATGATTGTGGATAATTATAATTATAAGTATAATTATTTTGATGTATATCTGGGTGTATTCGTGATGTGTGTGTGAATGCATGTGCATTTGAATGAATGTGTTTATAGGTGTGTGAGTTATGTATCAGGTTATAAATGTATCAATGAAAATTTCTAATTTTGAAATTTCTCAGTTACAGGTTAACATTATCAGCAACGGCTTTTCCATGATCATCCGTGTAAAAGCCGTTGCTAAAAGTGTATCATAATACCCGAGCTACAAACTAAAAGCTGTTGCTAAAAGTGTATCATAATACCTGAGCCACAAACTTAAAGTCGTTGTTGATAAACAACAGTAACGACTTAGCAACAGCCTTTCAGCAAAGGCTTTGCAACGGCAGGAGGGCCATTGCTAATGACAATATCCGCAACAGTCGACGCGATATTGCAGAATCATTGTTGATAAAAGTAGTAGCAACAACAGCGCCTTGTTGCTAAGCCGTGATTGATAATTTATCAACAACAGATATACCCCATTGCTGAACCGTTGCTGATAATATCATTAGCAACGGCGTGAGCGGCCGTTGCAGATTCATTGTTAAGTTATCAGGTACGCGATCTTCTGCAATAGTTGTGTTGCAATGGGAGCAGTCTTTGCTGACTGTTGCTGATGGTCTTCAGCAACGATATAGCAACGGATCCAGCCGTTGGTGATGCTCATTATTCTAGTAGTGAATTGTACTCCTGGGTGCCTTATGGTGATTATTCTTAATGCCCTCACACGTTAAAATCCTACTTTGACCCAAAACAACTCATTTTTGTAAAAAGGAATAGTAGTTTCTTTGGTTGAAGTTCGATTAAAGGTTGGTCATTTTAGTAAAAAAAAAGTTATTCAATCAAACTTCAATCAACTTAACAACAATTCTATTTTTAGTCATCGTGAGCTACCCTCCTATTGCTTTCTCAACCCAAACTCATATATAACCTCATGAAACATCTCCCAATACCGCTACCCTCCTATTGCTTTCTCAACCCAAACTCATATATAACCTCATGAAACATCTCCCAATACCCTCTATATTCATTGACCATATTCATTGACCTACCTTGAATATGGTTGAGTGGAGTTTACTTGAAATTCATCTATTTGAGTCTCAATCCAATCTCTTGTCATAGTTTTCTTGTCGAAGTTTCCCTACGCTCAAAGAATCATCATCATAGAGGCATCAAAGGACTAGGTAACACTAGAAGGAGCTTTGTTGCTGAGTTTAATTCTTTTTAAGCTCTTCTTAGCTATTTTGTAATATTTGTTTGTTATTTCTTATTTTATTTCTATAAGTGTGTGTGTCACACATTATTTTGTTGTGCAACTTGTTTTTCCTTGTGTTTTGAGGTAGAAGCACCATCTAGGTTGATGGATAAAATCTTGGTGTACACTTATTTGAGGTTGAATAAGTTGTAATGGATTTTGTGTGAAATTTTTTGATGTGAGTCAAGATAGTGAATGTAGGTAAAGTTGTCGAACTACTTTAATTCTTGTCTGTGCATTGGTCTTGCTTGTGTGTTTTTGGAGTAGTAATTACTTGTCATTTACTAAATTTATTTATTATTTGACTACTAAACTCTATGAATATAGAATATATTTTGTGTTAATTTTCATCATACTCAGCAGAAATGGAAAAATCTTTTATAGTTGATCATACACACTATTAACTATTCTCATCTTTTATGTTTGACCCTACACACTATTCACTCTCCTCAGTTCATTGAATCACTATTCTCATCTTTTAGCAGATATACGAAACTGGTACTTTTGCATTGTTGAAATTGTAATTTTGGTCTCATCATATGGATGATTCTTCTCAGAATGGTTAGTTTTTTTGGAATTACAAATCCTTCCATCACAATATGGTGCAGTGTTGGATCTTAATTGGTTATTGAAGCAAAACCAGAGTTGGGTATAGTTCAAGCTTTGCCCAACTTTAAAATCTGGTGCAGTGTTGGATCTTTTAGCTTGAAGGGCATTTTTGGATTGAGGTTAAAGGAGGAGAAGGGAGGGAAGGAGAAATTTTTTCCCTTGTTTGATTTTATGATTTAATTTAATGGAGGGGAAGAGGAATGGAGGGGAATTATTTATCTTGATTCTCCTTCAAATCTCAATTTTCTTTCAATTCCGATTTGGGGTTGAATGGAGGTGAATACTGTTGGCTTAAGGGTTGAATGGAGGTGAATACTGTTGACTAAAGGGTTTCTTAAGCCTCAATCATTATTTTGATGATAACAAATAAGTATTTAATCTATGTGTGAAGTTTTGAGTTCAGGTTGAGGTTGCGATAAGCATGCGAAATTCGTTCAAACGAAACGAAAGAAGAAAACGTCAAAGAAAGGCTCGGGTTTAGATCAAGTAGAAATCATGTAATATACCCTTAGGATGATCTTATCCCAAGCCAAATTGTAAAATTATTCAAGTTAAAACTTGGTAACTAAACCCATAAAAAAGCATGTAAAAAATTCAAAGTAAAAATCAGCCTCAGCTTGAGTTCGATCGACCGGTCGGTCGACCGAATAAGGCAGAATACAGGCAGTAGCCTATTCGGTCGACCGGTCGATCGACCGAATGATGCCAAAAAGTTGCAGTAGCCATTCGGTCGACCGAAGTTGGTGATGCATTGGCGAAAGGCTACGTTGGTCGACCAACCGAAGACAAAAGTTGGCAGAAGGTTCATCGGTCGACCGGATGACATATCACAAAGTCGCGTCTCTGGCTTAACTGCATCGGTCGACCAGATTCGGGATGGATGATGTTGAGACTCCTTCGATCGACCCATCGGTCGATCGAACAACACTAAAAACACACAGAAAGGGTAGTGGTCGATCGGTCGATCGACCGACGATCGATCGAACGGTTGTAATGGCTAGTTTTCTACCCGTTGAATCGTTGTTCAGCCGAGGGGTTATAAATACCCCTCACCTACATTCTTAAAGACTTCTTAGAGAATTAATTGAGCCTTTAAGAAGTGATTAAAAGCCTTCAGAGTGATCGATTTGCTGCGCCCTAATCTTCCGTCAAAATCCTCTTCAAGTGCCTGCTTCCCTCAACTCTGCTGCAATTTGAGTCTATCTTCTGGTGAGTTGAAGGTGTGAAGGCTTGGGAAAAGTGTTGTGGTTCCTCTCTCTATTCTTAAGCTCTTTTGCATTGTATTTGAAGTTTTATTTCAGACTTGTTTTCAATCTGTAATAGCTGCTAGGTGTGCTAGAGAAACACTTAAGGGAAACTTTGTAGAGTTGTGTTTTGCCTAGGTGAATAGGTTTGAGGGATTCTCAAAGAGGTGAGAAGAATGTCCTCAATTGTATTCAAAGGGAAACACAAGTTCTATAAAATAGTGATTAGAAATCCTTGGTGATGAGCTAAGATAGTGGAGTAGGCAGTTGACCGAACCACTATAATTACTCTTGTCTGCATTACTTTCTTATTTGCCTATTATTTTTCTTAATATTTGATCACATCTATTGTTAAGATACATTTGCATTTGATTAAAGTCAATTTGAGTAAAATGAAAAATTGAGTAAATTGAAAAAAGGGACAAATACTATTCAACCCTCATTCTAGTGTCGGATTTCATACAACAAATACAATCATAAAAAATTCATTCAAAATAAATTTATGAAATTACCCTTATTTGTTTTATAAATTTATAAGATATTTATTAAATTCTAGTGGTATCTTCCTATCCCTATTGGTTGGCGTTACTCTTATATGATCAATTTCAGATTTGTCTCGAATCATCACATATAATACATAAATAAAAGGGTTAATTGACGAATCTAGCCCAAACTATGTTCCTTTTCACAAATCTAGCCAAAACTTTTATTTGTACAATTACATCCCAAACTATCAAATTGATATCAATTCTAGCCCGATGTTAGATGCCCGTCAATTTCACCGTTAGGTGCTGACGTGGCATCTGACTTAGCATATTAAAAATTAATTTTTTAATAATCGTGTTGCCACGTCAGTATTTAATTAAAAAAAAATTATTTTTTTTAAAAAATATTTTTAACTTACAACCTATGCCACGTCAGCTATTAAAATATTTTTTTGGGTTAATTGACGAATCTAGCCCAAACTACGGCCCTTTTCACAAATCTATCCCAAACTTTTATTTGTATCAATTACATCCCAAACTATCAAATTGATATCAATTCTAGCCCGACGTCAGATGCCCGCCAATTTCACCGTTAGGTGTTGACGTGGCATCTGACTCAACATATTAAAAATTAATTTTTTAATAATCACGTTATCACATCAGCATTTATATTGACTTTCATATATCTTCACAATCAATGTCACTTCACTCTTCATTCAACTAGCGTATATTCTCCAAGGGCAACCAACCTCGCACCTTGCTTCCATTTTCTTTGTGTATGTTCTACACCATTTGATATTATAATCATTCGCAGTAGCATAATTTTGAACAGCTTCTTTAAAGTGGGCAGTCGACTCAAATTTCATTCAAAGTTCAAGTTTAACATCACTCACACGACAATATGGATTATGGACTTTGCGGCAAACCTTTTTCCTCACATATACAAAATCAGTGTAAAAAATATACATTTTAATAGCTGACGTGGCATAGGTCGTAAGTTAAAAATATTTTTAATTAAATGCTGACGTGGCAACGTGATTATTAAAAAATTAATTTTTAATATGCTGAGTCAGATGCCACGTCAGCACCTAACGGTGAAATTGACGGACATCTGACGTCGAGCTAGAATTGATATCAATTTGACAGTTTGGGATATAATTGATACAAATAAAAATTTGGACTAGATTTGTGAAAAGGGCCATAATTTGGGCTAGATTCATCAATTAACCCAAAAAAATATTTTAATAACTGACGTGGCATAGGCCGTAAGTTAAAAATATATATATATATATTTTAAAATAAATATTTTTAATTAAATGTCGACGTGGCAACGCAATTATTAAAAAATTAATTTTTAATATGCTGAGTCAGATGCCACATCAGCAAAGCCATTTCCTCTCCTTCTGTTCCATCATTCTTCTCCTTACTGGTAAGCAAAGCAAAGGTAAAATTTTATGTTCCTTTCTCTCTTTTTCTTTCCTTTCCCTCTTGGTAGACACACTCTTAAGATAATTATATGGAAATTCTATTATAATTAACATGAAATTAAATTGCCAGCTTGATAGCAAAGTGTTAATACAAATAAGCATCACAACCAATTACTATGGGAGTATGGATTAATATGCCACTTCATCTATGAGAATGGAGTCAGCATGGTGCTTCAACCTGAAGTTGTTTCCTACTTTCCTATCTTCCTGATGTCTTCGCCATTACACTTTAGTAGACTAGCTTAAAAGGAGTAAATAATCCTCAGTTCTGAGTACTTTGAAGTTTGAACCTACTTTATATTCTGATAAATTTTCTTTTTCCTCCAAGATCTGATATTCACTGTTCAATTAATTAAACATTGTGCATGCTGAATTCCATTTAACTGATACAATTAATTAACTGGTGCATGTTGGATTAATTAAACACTGTGCTGTAACTAGTTAACTACTAACCTCTTGTCTGTCATGAAACTTTTTTTGTTTTATTATAAGATCATTCTTTGTTAATTGTACTGATACAATTCCTTGTATCAGTTTGGTTTTTTGCTACTGTTTTAGTTTGTACTGATATATTTAGTTTGAATAATCGTGTATGCTACTATTTTCATTTTTATTAGGTTAATTTTTTATTTATGTCATCAATGGCCAATATATACTAGTTTTGATTAGAGTGGAAAAAGTATTACTCAATCTACGCCATCTATGTCACAAACTGATACAATTCCTGATAATTCACCTAGGCCCCCAATCCCATTATCTTCTTCAATTGTAGAAGGAAATAAAAAAAAGAAGGTGACTTCTAAAGTTTGGGATCATTTCACCAAACAAATCATAGATGGGTAAACTAGGACAGTTTGTAATTATTGTACATCTACTCTTAAAGTAAGCAGCAAAAATGGAACTTCATCTATGCACAACCATGTCAATATATTCATGTGCTGCAAGAAAGACCAGTCAAAGTATTGTTGAAAGTTTTGAAAAACAAAAACAAATTGCGGTAGAGAGGATAACTAATGGAAAGATTCATTTTAGTGCATTTAAATTTGATCAAGAGACATCTCGAAGAGAATTTGCGTATGCTATCATCGTACACGAGTATCCTCTTGCCATTGTTGATCATGTAAGGTTCAGAAGGTTTGCAGCTAGTCTTCAACCTTTATTCAAGATGGTTTCTCGCAACACTATCAAAAGCGATATTATGAAAATTTATAATGTGGAGAAGAATAAGCTGCAACATATGTTAGAGAAGGTTGAAAGTCGGATAGCAATTACTACAGACATGTGGACTTCTAACCAAAAAAAGGGGTATATGTCAGTAACTGCTAATTACATTGATGATTCTTGGGTTTTACAACACTGTATTCTAAGGTAATTTTTATTTTATTATTGGGTTTAAATTTGTGATAGTTTTATTTTATTTATTTAATAGTAAAAGTATTTTTAATTTTATAGGTTTGTTTATGTTCCCGCACCTCATACTATGGATGTTCTAGTTGAAAAAATGATTGAAAGTTTGACACAATGGAATATTGAAACAAAGATGAGCACTATAACAATCGATAATTGTAGTTCCAATGATGGCATGATTAGACTTGTTCAAGAAAAATTAAGTAATGAATTATTACTTCAAGGAAAATTTCTTCATATGAGATGTTGTGCTCACATTTTGAATCTTATTGTGAAAGATGACTTGTATGTTATAGAAGGTTCAATTGAAACAATTCGTGATAGTGTATCATTTTGGTCTGCTAGTCCATCAAGAGTGGAGAAGTTTGAAAATGTTGCTCGTCAATTAAAAATTTCTTGTCCAAAAAACTAGCTCTTGATTGCAAAACACGATGGAATTCTACCTAGCTCCAAACTGCCTTAGAATACAAGGATGTTTTTCCTAGGTTGAAGCTTAGAGAAAAAGCATATTGTACATTACCGACAGAGAAGGATTGGGAAATGACAATGAAGCTTGTACCGAAATTGCAATATTTTTTATACAACTGAATTGTGTTTCGGGGAGAGATTATCCTACAGCTAATGTATTCTTCATTCGAGTTTGTAAACTTTGGAACGAAGTACTTTCATGGAAAATTTCAGAAGAAGAGGTTATTAGAAAAATGACAGAAAAAATATTTGAAAAATTTGAAAAGTATTGGAGTGTTGTTCATATTGTATTGATCGTGGCAATTTTTTTAGATCCGAGGTACAAATTTAGAATTGTGGAATATTATTATCCCATAATTTATGGTGACAATGCATATCTTGAGTATCAATCTAGGGTCATCAATTCTCAAAATCTCACTTCTCAAGTTTCTCATGCTCAACATACGGATATGGTTGATGATGTAGACGAGAACTTGCATGATTTCCTTGAATCCCTGGGTGATGTGGTTGTTAAATCTGAGATTGATCAGTATTTGGATGATGGTCGTTTGCCACTAACTCGTGACTTCGATATTCTTAGTTGGTGGAAGTTAAATGGATTGAAATATCCTACTCTACAAAGAATTGCTCGAGATTTTCTTGTCATTTCAGTTTTTACAGTTGCCTCAGAGGCCACCTTTAGCACTAGTGGGAGGGTAGTTAGTGCTCATCGAAGTAGACTCCATCCAGATACTTTAGAAGCATTGATGTGCACACAAAGTTGGTTATCCACCAACATGGAAGGTATGATAGTAAATTTTATTATCATACATTGTGTCTAGATAAACTATATTAATATTAATATATTTATTCTTTTTTTCTTTAATGTAGATTTATGTTCTACTGCATACTCAAATTATATTTGCTTGGTCGATGAAGAAAAAGATGTTCAATAAGCTTTATTGGTTTGAATTTATTTGATAATTTAATATTTTGTTCTTTAGCATTGGCATTAATAACACTTTTTGTTATTTGGTTGTAGGCTTGAAGAAGGTGGAGCTTCAAATGCAATATTAGGCTTGCTTATGTTTATGAAGATTTATGGACTTAGAATTTGATCTTTTAACTTGCTTATGTTTATGGACTATGAATATGAACTATGTTTATGTAATATTTTGCTTGTGGTGGACTATGTTTATCTCTTCAAAATGGTCTTTGATGATATGGAAGTTGATTTCCTCCTTCTACACTTGGTGTATGACCCTATTTCGATAGGGAAGTTGGTTTCAATTAGAATTTATATATTGTTTATGTTTTTTTTGGTCTTCTTACTTCTTGGTATTATTTATTTTTAGTTACCTAAATCCGGAGGCAAGCATTCATTCTGCTGTTTGTTTTGAATCGGCATATGGCACCTCAGTTTGCGGAGTTGAAAAAAGGTTTGGCACAATTGGTATGGGTAAAAAGATATCTTAGTTTGTCACATATGATTGTATAACTTAAGATGATTAATTCATGCTTTGAAGGTTTTGCAGGCTACGTGTGACCAACTAAAGCAAGGGTTGTATCTTCGTTATGTCCAGCAATGGCCATGGAGTCATTAACAATAAGAATATCTGAGCAGTCATCATTTGGAACTGTCTCCTTCATAATGAAGGGAAGAATCTAACTGTTACAATCTAACCGTGTAACATCGTAGAAGCTCTAATCCTCATTTTGATCTAATCTAAATATCTAACAGTGTAATAGTGTAGAAGCTCTATTACAATCCTATTTTTTTTTGCAAATTAATTTCATTTTGATCTAATCTAATGGTGTACAAGCTGGCATCTACTTTGAGTTTAGTAATTAGATTAGCCATTGTGATGGTATATTGCTTCATAAATTAATTTATGGTGTTATTTAGTTCTTCATCTACTTGTTATCTGATGGAATGGTATATGTAGGCAGCTTGTATATGAATAATTCAGTTGATGTTTGTATATATTTGTATATGGATATTTTTTATCTGGTTAAAAATTTAAAATATTGTACAATTTAGATATGATTCAATCGGTTATTCATTTACTACCGATTAATCAGTTAGTAAACGAATAATCGATTCTATCCGAACCGAATAATCCGATTTCGATTATCCGCGGATAATCGAAATTGAGCCAGTTTCGATTTCAGATATATATTTTTGAAATCAACCGATTTCGGTTTCGATTTCGGATATATGGTTTTGAAATCGACCGATTTCGATTTCGATTAGCGGGTTTGGAAATCGATTTCGATTTCGATTAATCCTCAAAAGTACGGTTAATCGAACCGTTGACATCCCTATTTCTTTCCCTCCCATTTTTCTTATTAAATTATATCAAAAAAAAATTAATTGTTACCTCAACTTCCTCTCTCTTCCATTCCCTTCCCTTTAATGAATCGTATCCAAATAAACCCTAAGATTCAATACTCAATTAAGTGATACTTGATTTTGGTGATTAAAATTATTTTTTATAAATTCAAAAATTCTTCGATATATCTGAAAAAAGATTGCGAAATTGCTTGTTGGCTAAGATTTCCTTAATAATTTAATTTCGGTGCCCGGCTTGTTTGGTCTATAACTGCCACTGGAGAAAGCGAGCGACATGGCCGTTCTTCTTCCTCTTCTTCAACCTTCGCTTTCTCGTCCTCCTCTATCGAACGCCATCAAGCACTCCAAGAGAAGGGCTTTATTCTCTTCCACTTCCAATTCCCTTTCCAGCTCCAACCCTCCGGACACCAAGAAATGGGCCGCCTACCTCCGCTCCAAATCCCTCAATCTCGCCTTCTCCGGAGCCCTCACTCTTGGAATTGCCCTGGGCGGTAAGCACTTCTTCGGTTCGTCTCTTTCTCTGGTCTTTCTTTCTTTCTTTCTTTTTTCTCCGGAAAAGAAGCATCTTGCATTCATTCAGGAGATGTGAATGGAATACAAGCATAGGAGAGGGAAAGGGATAAAAAAGTGATAAAAGAAGATAAAAATTAAAGAAGACAATTTTAAAACCACTACAAAGCGATCTTTCTTTCTTGTTGAATTAGTATTTGTACTTTTCGAAATGTTTGTCTTCTCTCAAATATTTCTATCTCGAAATGTTGATTCAAACATCGGATGAGCTATATGGTTTCCAAGAAACCCCTTTCCGCCTTTCCGCCTTAGTGAATTCACGCTTATTTTCCATTTCTGTGACGAGGCATACTCGAAGAGATGCTTAATTTTTAGCTTCTGTCGCAAATCCTTCGGGATAGGGTTTAATGAGTAGTTTATATTCACGAAAAGTTAAAAAGATATATATACATATTTGATAGGTATGTAGTAGTTGTTCCAAAATCCTATTGTTGTACTGCGACTGCTTGAGAGTGCGTTACTAACATAGTCTATGAATGGATTGTTTCATTTGAAAAGAAAATTTGTAAATTGGAGAGAAAATGTTTTAGATATGAAGTATGGAGTTTCTTGCTTTGAGGAAGAGATATCAAACGGTTATCTCAAGTGAAACGTGATATATTTTTAATAGGTTAACATTAAACTTAAGGAGAATGTTTCCTGGACCTAAAGAAAGTGTTGGCGGACCAACAAGAAGGGGTCTGAACCCGTCAACCTGGTTTCTACCAAGCCGGAGGGGCTTGGTTCTCTTTTTCACTTGTATGTTTTCATTTTTATCTTACCATAAGAGTGATGGTAGCTCAATTGGTTAGAGTATATAATTGACTATGAAGTTCATGGGCTCAAAACTTACTTGAGGTATATTTTATTAGTTATTATTATTATTTTCTAATAAAAATCAAATACCAAGCTAGCCAGGTTGGTGCCTAATTGTGTTTTGTACCTATGACCGACCTTCACATTGTCAATACCATGCTCTAACCAATTAAACTATCATCATTCTTATACTAGGGTGGAAGAAAGAAACATAAAAGTAAATATGACCAGACCAAATCCCCACGGACTCAATCCCTTCATTTTCAATGTCCTATTAACCAACAGTAAGGAACCAAACATGTGGTTAATCTGCTCCCTTTGTTCAGACCCCCTATTATTTGGTCCCCACATTAACATTTCACACACCACATGTCCGCATGTTGTACCATCTGTAAGTAACATTTTGGGACTTGATAACATATTGATCTTGATATCTCTGTCTCTATATACTTTGCAGGTTATCATCCAATAATTAGCCTACTGAAAATAGAGTAGATAAGAATTTTGTGATTTTGTTCACCATCTTATTCTCAACATGCTGTTGATTGATGCATTATTTCATGCCTTCTTTTCTAGTGTTTTATAGAATATCTTAACTAGGCCTGTCCATTCGGTTCAACCCGAACCGAACCGAACCGAATTACCCAAAACCGATTTTTTTTTTTGAATACCCGAACCCGAACCGAATTACCCAAAAACCGAATAAACCTGAACCGAATTATTTCGAACATTCGGTTCGGTACCCTACCCGAAAAAACCGAAATTTCATTTACACGAAAATACATGAAAAAATTAATCGGGTCCGAGTGAAATATCGGGTTCGGGTGTATTAACTATTAAGTTAAAAATTAATATATATATATTTTTAAATTAGTTCGGTTTTTGGTTCGGGTCGGTTCTCGAATTCCGGGAACCAAATCCGAACCGAATATCAATGTTCGGGTTCGGTTTGGGTCAAGAACCGAACCCAGCAGTGTCCAAACCGAACCGAACCGAAAAATTCGGTTCGGTTTTTCGGTTCGGTTCGGTGTAAACCGAATAATGGACACCCCTAATCTTAACAGTACTACACCTTGTAATTAGTCAAAGGAGAAGTTGAGGATTATTCAGAATTCTGATGTTTTCATAATTGTTAAATCATAAAAGGAAATTGTGGATTTTCTCTAGATTTTTTGTCCAGAAATATGCTATAACTTGAACTCCCAAGTAATGTGGTTTTATTTTCTTATAAACGTCTATATGAGGTATTATATATCAACCTGACTAGACATTTCAGATAAGCTTCCTGAGTTTTTGGTTACCTTTTAAACATTGATATATGCTGTATAAATACATAATCACCTCTTTTCTGGGTTTATCTTATTTGAGATATAACAAATCCATCTAATTGAATCACATAATAAATTCCAGAATAGACTTATTGGTTTTGATTGTTTTTATTAGGAACCTAAATGTAAATATAGTTTTTTCAAGGGTTTATTTGTAAATGCCCTAGAAACCATAATACATGTATTGGTGATTTAGTATAGAGGGGTTACTGTTACCAAGAACTTCTATGCCTTTTCCTTTCCCCTCATATCTTCACAGTTTTTAACACAATGATTTACATTGCGCAATATGTAGACTATTATGGATAACTAAATTTGATTGGCCTCTATAGGACATGATATAGCGGATGCCAAAGTTGGAGTCAATAGACCAGAAATGCTTCCAAAGGAATTTAGTCCAGTTATTGATGTTGCCGGGTTTCTCTCTGCAAGCCAGGTATAAATAGTTTTCTTGGCATGGTTGTACCAATTTTATCATTATGATGCAATTTTAAACAATGTTTCAACTGTCAACTTCATTCCTTGTTTTGACATATTAGCTATTCTTTATTTAAAGAAAAATGGCAGTCATGTATCACCAACTAAAACTATTATATCAGGACTTGGTTGATTCCTTCAAGTGACCAGAAAGGTCCTTAAGGATTTCTGTTAACCACAGTTGACCTCATCATAAAAAATCTCATCCTCTAGTTCTTTCATCAATCTAATGTCCATAAGACACATTGATTTCGTCCAATCAAATATTCCATGCAATAGATGTGACCAAGAATCATGCCCACTTGACCAAGAAACATCTCAATGTCCATACTCGAGAAATATTTTATTTGATCATGTATCCTCCTAAAGTAGCAGTGTTGCAAAAGATATTTCATCAGAATCCTTACTCCTCGCTGCACTTGTAACATAAAATATTACAGTCCAACCTTTGTTGTACAAACTTCCTAAGAATTAACCTCTTCTTTTTAGCAGTAACTGAATAGTTTATGTTTAACTGGAGAAACATTCTTCCAAGTACAATTAGCACTCCATCTTTAGAATCTTTTACCTCTAAAGTATACCATTCTTCCAACAACTTTGACTACTAGTATAAAAGGAAAGGAGTATTAGAAATCATAGTTTATTTATCTTTTGTTATTGTTCTTTAGAGTAGGTTTGTTATTTTGTTCTCTTGGTACGTTGTACCTTTTCCTTCCTTTGTCTATTGAAGAGCTCAATGATCTTTAATTTGAAGGTTCTTTTTACCACATAACAAAGAGAAAATTATCCTCACCATTAGCATTTCTATTAAATTTGTGGCAAGAAATACATCTTCTCAATTGAGTGTACTGCATTGCTAACTCTGTTCCGCATGACTTATACCCTTTATAGTTTAAAATCCCAGCACAGTTAATCAAAGACTTTAGTGAATTAATAATACTAGCTATCCTTGAATTCTCTTGTAGCCTAAAGTTAGGGGGAAACCAAAATCTCAAATATTATTGAGGACATGTCCCTCTATAAACAATAAAGAAAAGAGATAAGTTATGCCTAGGGACCAAAATAACTAACATATAGAAAAGCATAAAACAAACAAAAAAAATGGAAAACATAAAATATTCAAACACTCCCCCTTAAGTAGGGGTGGCAGTTTTTGGCCCGACACGAAAAAATCGGGTTCAGGCCAGCTCTTATCATGCTCGGGCCGTTATTGGGCCGACCCGATAAGGCCTGACCCCTTCTCATGTCGGGTCGGCCGATAAGGCCCGACCCTTTATTGTGCCGAGTCGGGCTAAGTGTTATTGGGCCGGCCCGACACAAATCGGGTATTAACAGGTTTAAAATCTACTAGTTATCGGGTTTAAATTCGATTTTTTATATTTTTTGTGTTATCGGGCTAAATGGGCCAGGCCGTGCTGGCTCGTTATTTTTCGTGCCGTGCCGGGCCGGTGTTTTCAGGTCTGAAATTTTTTTGGGCCGAGCCAAGCACGAATTTTTTTCGATTTTCCAAGCGTACCCTTAAGCTAGAGTATAAATTTCAAAGATGACCAGCTTGTCACATGATTCTCACACGATGGGTGTGGAGTCATGATCTTCACAATACTACATCAGTGATAAAATGACAATTCACCTTTTTTTGCTTGGTCTGCTCATGCAAAATTGGATTGCTAGCAATCTAGGGCGGTTAGCTTGCGATATTTTCCTAGATCAGATAAAGGCTCTTCCTGGCATTACAATCCATATGTGAGTCAACTGGTTTGGCTCCTAGCATACTTGTGCCCTCCAGTATATCAAGTGCATATTTTCTTTGTGACATAAATATCATTCCTTCATCTCGAGCTACCTCGATGCCCAAAAAACATCTCAAGTTGCCCAAGTCTTTTGTTTGAAATTGTTGATGCAAATAGGCTTTTAGTCTCTTAATCCCCTAGATGTCATCTCGTGTGAGGATTATATCATCAACATAAACAATCAAGAGTATTCATTTTCCAGAGGATGAACTGAGGTGGAAGATCGAGTGATCTGAAACACATTTGATCTTGCCAAACTAAAGTAGGGCATAACTGAATTTCCCAAACCAAGCTCTCGGAGAATGCTTCAGACCTGAGAAGTTTGGGGAAATCATTTGCTTCATTTGGCAGCCCCCATACTACCAATATATAATTATTCATTGTTGCATATAAGTACATAGAGAAATGATAAATACAATTAGGTCCTTAACACCCCCGCTCAAGTTGGAGCAAATATGTCATGTAAGCCCAACTTGTTACAAATATAAAATATTCTAGGACCTCTTAAAGATTTAGTTAGTATATCAGCCAACTAACTGTTCAATTGAACTTACAAATGATATGATTATTTCCTTAGACTGCACTTTTTCTTGATAAAGTGACAATCAATTTCTATGTGCTTTGTTCTTTTATGAAAAACTGGATTAGAAGCAATATGCAAAGCAGCCTGATTATCACAAAGCAGCTTCATTGGTTCTTTATGGATGATTTTGAGTTCTCCCATTAATTACTTTAGCCCTATCAATTCACAAGTCACAAGAGCCATAGCCCTATTCTGTCTCAGCACTAGATCTAGCCATCACAGTTTGTTTCTTGCTTTTCTATGATATCAAGTTATCGCCAAGCATCACACAGTCACCTGAAGTAGATCGGCGATCAGTAGGTGAATCTGCCTAATCCGCACCAGAATAGCCTGTCACCTGCACGTTACCCTTGTCACAGTATAAGAGTCCCTTTCCTGGAGCTTTCTTGTGATAACGAAGGACCCTCAATGCAGCTTCCCAATGTCCCTCATAGGATGACTCAAGGAATTGGCCAAGTACACTAACAATGAAAGAGATATTAGGTTTCGTGATTGTAAGATAATTTAACTTGCCTATCAATCTACGATATGGACCCGGATCAACTAAGGATTCACCTGCTTCAGTAATAGCTTTATATTTAGCTTCATAGGAGTGTCTACTGGTCGAGCTCCCAACAGACCTACCTCCTGTAGCACATCAAGTACATACTTCATTTGAGAAATATAGATTGCTCCCCCTGACCGAGCTACTTTAATACCAAGTAAGTATTTCAAATCAGCTAAGTCCTTGGTTTGAAATTGCTGATGTAAATAAGTTTTTAATTTTTGTATCTCATATGTATCATCTCCAGTTATAATAATGTTGTCTATATAAACAATGAGGATCACTCGCTTTCCAACAGGAGAGGTGCAAAAGAAGACTCAATGATTGGAGGTGCATCTCATCGTACCATCATACAAAATTGAGTGATAGCAGAGCTAAACTTGCTAAATCAGGCACGTGGAGACTACTTAAGACCCTGAAGAGACTTCTTTAGTTTGCAGACTAAGGTGGACTCCCCCTGAGCAACAAATCAAGGAGGTTGCTCTATATACACCTCCTCATCAAGATCACCATGTAAAAAGACATTTTTGATGTCAAGTTGATGAAGCTGCCAACCAGAAATTGCTGCTAGTGTGAGAGAGGCGAACAAAGCTAATCTTAGCTACTGGAGAGAATGTATCTAAATAATCTACTCTATATCGCTGTGTATATCCCTTGGCTACCAAACGAGCCTTGAGCCTACCAATAGATCCATCGGGAGCTGTTTTAATATTGAACACCCACTTGCATCCAACAGTGGATTTCCCTAAGGGAAGAGGAACAAGCTCCCACGTGCCATTAGAATGTAATGCAGTCATCTCATCAACCATGACCTAGCACCACCCCGGATCAGATAAGGCACCTGAAACAATATGAGGGATAGAAATAGTGGAAGGAGAAGTAATAAAAGCAGAGTACCGGGGGGATAAAGTAAAGTATCATAAGAGACACAATGAGAGATAGGATGAGAAGTAGAACACTTACGAACACTTTTCCTCAAGGCAATGGGAAGATCATCTAACTGTTAGATGGTGGAGAACTGGTAAGGCAGCTGGGGGGGGGGGGGGGCAGCGGAGTCAGGCGGGGATGCTGGCGATGTCTCATCAAGAACACGTCGAGTAAAGAACTTAGTGAGTTCTCGTCGGGGTGGCAGCGAATCATTAGTCATCCGAGAAGATGTGTCCTCAAGAGTGGATAATGGAACTGGAATAGAAAGGACCTCAGCTACAGACTCGGGTGTAGTGGACTGACGCGAAAAGAATGATGTGGTCTTAAAGAAGGTCATCTGCTGAGACAAAAGCAAGACCCAACTCGGGTGAGTAGCAACAGGTACCCTTGGCTAGAATAACCAAGGAAGACACATTTAATAGATTTTGGAGATAACTTATCCTTTCCGGGAGAAAGTTGATGGACAAAACAGGTACACCCAAACACACGTGGTGGAAGACTATTTATAGGGTCATGTGGAAATAGAACAGTGAAGGGAATTTTGTAATGAATGGAGGAGGACATCCTATTAATGAGGTAACAATCAGTGAGAACGACATCATCCCAGTACCTCAATGGTACATTCATATGCAATAGGAGGGTACGTATCGTTTCTACAAGATGACGATTTTTCCATTCCGCAACACCATTTTGCTATTGTGTATGAGGACATGAAGATTAATGGAGAAGACCATGAGTGGAAAAGAAAGATTGAAAAGCAGTAGAGAAATATTCTTTTGCATTATCACTTCGTAACATGCGAATGAAAACATCAAACTGAGTTTTTATTTCAGCATAGAATGTGGAGAAAATGTGAAAGAGCTCATATCTATCATTCATCAAGAATAACCAGGTTATACGGGAGTAGTCATCTATAAAAGTGACAAAATATCTGGACCCTAGTTTAGAAGAGGTATGACTAGGACCCCAAACATCAGAATGAATAAGGAAAAAAGGTGATAAAGCACGTTTATTAACGCTACTTGGAAAAGAAGATCAGGAATGTTTACCAAGTTGACACGACTCACATTCAAGACTCGAAAGTGAAGAAAAACTAGGACATGTTTCTTTAGATTTTGTAGGTGAGGATGCCCCAATCAACTATATATCTTAAGAGGAGACAAATCAACCACCAAGGCAGAGGATGACATCACCAGTTGGTACAAACCCCGAGACTCATGCCATGTGCCAATCACCTTACCCGTCCGAGAATCCTAAATAATAATAGAGTCAGAGGTAAATGTCACCGAGCAATGTAAATCTCGAGTGAGTTTACTTATAGAAAGTAAACTCAAGGGAAATTGAGGAATGTAAAAAACATTATTATGTGGTAAGGATGGTGTAGGCGAGACTAGACTAATACCCTTTTCTGATTAGGTGGACCCATCAGCAAGAGTGACTAAACTAGAGAAAGCGGAAAAGTTACCAGACATATGATCATATGCACCTGAGTCTAGAATCCAAGAGTGGACACCAGAGTTATGAGTCAGACACGTAGCAGGAGTACCTCCATGAAGAAAGGTAGAGCCAATAGGTTGCCAGGTTGTGTCTGAGGCTGAGAGCTCTACTATAGATCTAAGTGGTTGTGGCCGATTGCCCAGATTACCCCCAGAAAAATGCTCAGAATGTGCCAAATTAGCAGTATTGGATGGATGAGCAGTAGAATATCCATGTATGGAGTAACAATTATTCTTAACATGACCTTTCTTTCCGCAATAAGCACACTTAGGGCATCCTTGACCAAGGCTATGACCTTGTCCACGTTCATCACTGCCTCCACTGCGTCCCCCTCTAAATCCATGCCGGGACTGTGTAGCAAGTGCAGACCATGAAGCATAATTATTTTCATTCATTTTCTTCCATAGTGATAAGCATAAACCCTTTGTTTCGCAGTCTTGTCACAGATTTCCTCGAAGCCGCAACTTTGGATTTGAGCATGGATCTAGGGAAGAGCCTTTCCCAACTTTGGATCTCAGATTTGGTGGAGAGAACAGTAATTGGGTAGAGAAAGAGAAATTTTTTTGTTAGGGATTTCTTGGCTCTGATACCATGAGAAGTTTGGGGAAATCACTTGCTTCATTTGGCAGCCCCCATACTACCAATATATAATTATTCATTTTTGCATATACGTACATAGAGAAATGATATATACAATTAGGTCCTTAACAAGACCATATATAGATTTTTCAATCGACACACTAGCCTCGACTCTCCCTGAGCAAAAAAATCTGGTGGTTGCTCCAGATATACGTCATCAATGTCACCATGGAGGAATGCATTTTTGATGTCCAGCTAGTGAAGTGGCTAGTTAAAAGTGGCTGCCATAGCAAGAAGTAGACGAATAGAAGCAATTTTGGCCACAAGAGAAAAAGTGTTCATATAATCCACAACTAGTGAAGTGGCCAGTTAAAAGTGACTGCCATAGCAAGAAGTAGACGAATAGAAGCAATTTTGGCCACAAGAGAAAAAGTGTCCATATAATCCACAGCATAAACCTGAGTGTAACCCTTGGCTACTAATTGAGCCTTAAGTCTATCAATAGAACCACTGGATGAAGTCTTTATAGTGTAAACCCATCTGCAACCAACTGTAGATTTGCTTGGAGGAAGAGAGACCAAATCCCATGTGCCATTATCATGAAGAGCAAACATCTCAATCATAGCCTACTGCCATCCTTTATGGAAAAAAGCTTATGAAAGATGTTGTGAAATAGTAACAGAAGACAAAGAGGAAATAAAAACATAATAGTTTGGTGATAAAGCAGAGTAAGAAACAAAATCTAACAGAGGATACAACGTTTTATGTTGACGAGTACCTTTTCAAAGAGCAATGAGAAGATCAATGTCTGTATCAAGTGGAAGACTCGGAACTATAGGGGCAGCAGGCAGGGCAGCGGAATTATGAGGAGTTTGTTGTGTTCGACGACGATAAACCTCCGGAGCAGGGTTGGAAGGAATTGGGTCAGGTGTAGTAGATAAGGGTACAGGAATAGGTAAAACCTCGGTAATGGGCATAGATGTGGAGGGCGCATTGGTAAAAAACAGTGTATCCTCAAAGAAGGAAACATCGGCAGAGATGAAGCCACGTTGAAGTTCGGGAGAATAGCAACGATAACCCCGTTGAAGACCAGAATACCCAAGAAAAACACATTTAATTGCATGCGGGGCTAGCTTGTCTTTTCTTGGGGATAAAGCATGAACAAAACAAGTACTACCGAAGTTCCCAGGTAGAAGTTTGTAAAGTGTGTCATTTGGAAAAATGATGGAAAAAGGAATTTGTCCTCCATAGAGGAAGGCATGCAGTTTATAAGATAGCAAGCTGTCAAAACAGCATTATCCAAAAAAGTGAGGGGGACATTCATGTGAAGAAGAAGTGTTCTAGCAGTTTCTACGAGATGTCTTTTTTTTCACTTGGCAATCCCATTTTGTTGAGGTGTGTGAGGACAAGATGATTGGCGAATGTTAAGAAATTAGTGGGTCTAACTCACCCCAAAAGCTAGCTCATGAGGAGAGGATTACCCAAACTATTTAAAGGCTACCTTGGCTATGTTTTTAACCAATGTGGGACTTTAACACACCCCCATCACGCCCAGGATTGGACTTCTAGAGCGTAGAGTTTTGCAGGACTGGACATCTGCGGGTGACACAATATCAGCCACACAATTGACTCTGATACTATGTTAAAAAATTAGTGGGCCTAATTCACCCCAAAAGCTAGCTCATGAGGAGAGGATTGCCCAAACTATTTAAAGGCTACCTTGACCATGTTTTTAACCAATGCGGGACTTTAACAACGAAGTATGCCTTGATGTGCAAAGAATGTTTGGAATTGGTTTGAAAAATATTCTTTAGCATTATCACATCGTAACACACGAATAAGAGTGTCAAACTGAGTTTTAATTTCAGCAAAGAAAGCATAGAAAATGTTAAAGAGTTCGGAACGCTCTTTGAGCAAGAACAACCATGTCATCCTAGAATAATCATCAAGAAATGTAACAAAATAATTGTACCCCAATTTGGAGAAAGTACGACTAGGACCCCAAATATTAGAATGTATTAAGGAAAAGGGTATAGAGGCTCGAGCACTTTCTACTGGGAAATGATGATCTAGTGTGTTTTCCTAGCCGACATGATTGGCAATCAAGATTCTGAAGGTGAGAAAGAGATGGTACCATTTGTTGAAGCTTGCGAAGATGAGGATGACCTAGACGACAATGGATTTGAAGAGGAGATGACTCAGTTATTAATGCAGAAGAATGTTCTATAGCAAGCTGGTACAAGTCTCGAGATTCATGCCCAGTGCCAATTACCCTTCCAGTCCGCGAGTCCTGAATAATAACAGAATCAGAAGTGAATGTGATTGAACAATTTAATGATTTGATAAGTTTTCTTACAGATAAGATATTTAGAGGAAACTCAGGGATATAAAAGGCAGAAGATAATGGTAATGAGGGTGTAGGAGAAAGAGTACCAATTCCTTTAACTAATGAGTGAGACCCATTAGCAAGGGTAACAGTGGTGGGATGATGAGGTGTCTTGAGATAAGAGAATGAAGAGATGTTACCAGAAGAAGCTCCCGAATTCAAAATCCACAGATTAGACCCTGATGTATGTGTTAAACAAGTAGTAGATGCACCTTCATGAGCAAGTTGTGAGGTAGATATTTGAGCATTCTGATATTGGAGAAGGCGTGCATACTCCTCAGCGGAAACAATGATATTGGGCTTGTATCCCATCTTGAGACAAGAATTAAATGACAAGTAATGTTGCTGTTTTTTTTAATGAATGACTCCAAAGCTAATAAAGAGAGAGATGGGCAGAAATCACCCGTTTGAATAAGACGCGAGAGCCAACACGATGAAGAAGACGCTCAGGATCAATCAGATCTGGATCGGTTCAATGTTGATCTGATATGACAAAGGGTGTCTAGGCTTTTGAGCCGAGTAAATGAACAGCCGTCTGCTGGGGCAGCGTGTAGATGATGCACGTAAGCCGAGTATTTGATGGTGTGCCGCTCAAATTAATTGATGGTGTGCTGCTTAAGGAAGAAGACTGAGATGTTGCTTTGTGAGAGATAGCTTCGTGGTGCGTGCAGCACAAGGAAGACACAAATTGTAGTTGCTGCTTCGTGAGACGTGCAACACAGGAACATCACAAGAATGGTTCACGGGCAACAAAGGAAGGCACCTTTACTGCTTCGTGAAGCGTGCAACACAGGAAGACAAAAAAAGGTGTAGTTGCTGGCTTGAGGACCGAGGTGTCCTCTTGAAGATGACGGTTGTAGTTGCTGGCTTGAGGATGGAGGTGTCCTCTTGACGATAACGGCGGGGTCTCGTGGAGAGGGACGAAAAGTAGGGTTAAATTTTTTTTTATTATGGCTCTGATAATCATGTTGAGAGGAAAATAAGATGGGAAACTCCCCATTGTGGTAGACCTCCCCTACCACATATATTTATATAATGGAAATAAGATTTACATAGGTAAATTACCCCATATGAGACTAAATTCAAATGTCCAAACTCTTAACAATTGTTATTCCTTGGAATATTCCATATTCCATAAATATGAACCATTGGATCAAATTGATAACCATCGTCTATTGAGGAGGTGGATTAGTATATATAGGGGAGGCCACTCTTGGCCAAACCATCAAGTCAATTGTATCAATTCACTTGTAATCTCTCTTGGGTACAAGTAAAGAGTTCTTTCCACCAAATCTTCTCTTGCTCACTAGCTTCCTTAGTCATTTTCCTAACTTAGAGTGAGTGAGGCTGACTTGGTCTTTGCTCAGGAGGTTGAGAGAGTCCAAGTTTTGGCACGATTACTTTGGAGTGTGTCCAAGGCCGTGACAACATTTTTATTAATTAATGTATCCTTGTAATGCACAATGCCTATGTGATCAAATTCAGTGTTTATGTGATCTTCCATCTGAATTAAGAAGAAAGCATAACATTAATGTATGTGATGTTTCCGATAAAACTTTAATTGTCACACCTGGGCCTGCCCTCATGTCCCGAGGTGGCCCCATTCGGAAATGCGACAACGGGAAACTCGAAAACCACGCAGCGGAAGGAAAACCACCCACCATTAACATAATCATCATTAAAACCAATAATTACATTAGAAAAGTTTGACGATACATACGATAAGAAACAGTTGGCCCAAGGGTTCAACCTTGGCAACACTCTTAGTTTTGATGATAACAAACATGGTTCTAATAGTTTTTTATCAAAGTTTGGTCTTAGGTTGGACATACTATATGCATCCGAAGCTCGTTGGAAAAATCACGAAAAATCAAGAATCGGAGGCTTCGGAGTCGAGAATGTCAAAATTACTTTAGGACTTAGTTTCTTTTATTGTAAATGCTCCTAAGACTTAGTTTGATATCCTCATTGAGTTCATAACCAAAAAATCGAACCCCGAACCCCGAAAACTTAAAAACTAGAAAAATTAGAAAAATTAGAAAACAGTCTTGAAAAGTATAAGGGGCTCCTTGGAGGGCTACATAATTTAGATATTTTCTTGCCATCAAAAGTCACAATAATTGTTCCTTAGGTAAAAACAAATTAAAGACATATTTTAAAAGAATTTTTAGAAATTGTTAACCTAAAAAAATAAGGCTTGAAAGGCTAAAATCCTCCAAACTACTCAGAATTTCCAGAATGCCCCCAGGCAGTTTTTAAAAAAGCTGCCAGAATTCCTAGAATGCCTCGAAACGGCTCTTTTAAAAAACTTGGAGGAGCTCATTTGACTTTGTTTTAATTTATAGCTTATTTACTTGTATTTTCTTTTTTATTTGCTTCTCATTTCAAGTTGTTAAGTGTGGTGTAGTGTTACACCTAGGTTTTTTTTATTTTTTAGTGTTTTGCTTTGGAATAGTAGTTGAGACAACATCCTCTAAGATTGCGGGATAAGTCCTCTTTGTATTCTTTAGGAAACATTCAAGTTATAAAGATTTAAGGTTAGAAATCCTTAGTAAGGAGTCAACGTAGCAAAAATCTATACTTACGCCAACTTGAGAAAAAAATCGGAATTGAACTTAGCGTATTTAGGCTACACATTATTCACCTCCCTCTAGTGTGGTTATTTGGTTTACATTTGGTATCAGAGCTTGGTAGTAGGACTAGATTTCACCATCTACCCTACACTTAGAATGGCTACCGAAAACACACTAGCTCAAGGGACCTCTACCCATGCACCTCCTTTGTTTGATGGAAATAACTACGCTTATTGGAAAATTAGAATGAAGATTTTCCTTCAATCACAAGGTCTAAAAGTTTGAAGGATGATTCAAAATGATTATAATAAACCAACTAAGAACATGGATGATTAGACCTAAAAGGAAGTTAAATTCTTTAATTCCAATGCTAAAACCATGAATGCATTACATTGTGGATTATCAATTAATGTGTTTAATAGAATTTCTACATGTAAATCTGCATTTGAAATTTGGAAAGTTCTTGAAACTACTCATGAAGGGACCTCTCAAGTAAAGGAGTCAAAAATCAATCTTCTCATGCATGATTATGAATTGTTTAAAATGCTATTTCATGAGACTATTGATGAAATGTATGTCAGATTCTAAAACATTACTAATGGCTTATGCAATCTTGAAAGAGATATTAGGGAAGAAGAAAATGTGAGAAAGCTACTTCGGTCACTTCCCAAAGCTTGGGAGCCAAATGTGATAGCTATCATGGAAGCTAAGGATTTTGGTACCATGAAGCTCACCGAACTCATTGGATCTCTCATGTCACATGAGATCCATATTGAGGGCACACAAGCAGGAAGATGCCCCCAAAGGCAAGAGTATTGCCTTAAAAGCATCACATAGGGATGATGACACTTCTTCATCCGAAGAGGAGCTTGATGACTATGAGGAGATGGTCTTGCTTGCATATAACTCAAAATAGCAAAAATCCATACTTAGGCCAACTTGAGAAAAAAATCGGAATTGAACTTAGCGTATTTTTGGCTACACACTATTCACACCCCTCTAGTGTGGTTATTTGGTTTATAGAAACAATTTATTCAAATACAGCTAAATAAAATATTTAGTAATCCACATACTGTAAACTCGAAAATAAGGAGTAACATAATTTAAGTATTTTGAGAAGACAAAATAAAACAAAATACAAAAGCAGCTACATGTTATCTACAATTTAATCTAATGGTCAACAACTCACATGCGAGTGTGAGGCAAAATCAATGGAGATCGGTGTTGAGTAGAATAATCACAATATGGTCAACAACGCGTATCAAGTGTTAACTCAACAATGAATAACAATATGGCCTGAGATTTAAGGCGATAGATATAACAAATGCTCATCATCTACTTGAAGAATGGACACTTCAAAATCCACGTCTATTTGAAGATTTAAACTTGTATTACTGAAATATCTCTAATACATTGCTAACATCTCGAAATCATGTATATGATCTTTGCATTTTTCCTATTTTTCAATAAAAAGACAACAATTTTAACCCTTATCACTCAGCCCTTGTCATAACTAAAGAATGGCCCAGTGATGAGGTCCTCCTAATGCAATGCTTTATCCTGACTATTATGCGCCACCAAACTTCAAAAGATGTGTGCCTTGAGAAATAGTGCCTTTTATTTTGTGGGATGGTATTGGCTATATTTATTTTCGCTATCTCCTAAGAATTGTTACATTTCTTTTTTTTAGATACCAAGAATTAAATTCTAATATTTTCTTTCAATTTTGTAGGAAAGGCTGCTTTGTCAAGAAATTGCTAATCTTGAGAGAGACACAGGTTTTAAGTTAAGAATTCTAGCACAGAACTATCCTGACACACCAGGTAAGAAGTTTAGGCCTGTCTCTACTAGAAGCCTTTAGTTGTCTTGAACAAAATCAAACAAGATGGGCAATTATTGTCAAATTTAGTTCTTATCTCCATTAGTTGAAACTAGTGCTGAAAATTTAGATCTTTTACTTTATGCTTGTGATTGGTTACGTCAAATATATTTCGAAAAGCAGTTTTGTATGATCTTGACGTATTAAGTGCTTTTCTTTTATATTGTCTCATCACTGGGTTAATATTGTGTAGGACAACATTGAAGCACCATGAATCCAGTAAATAGCAGAAACTGGTTTTTCAGATATCTATAGCCTCAAAAGCACATATTATTTTTTCTATATTGTGCAGGACTAGCAGTTAAGGAGTTCTGGCAAGTTGATGATCATACCATTGTATTTGTTGCTGATCCATCTTTTGGTAAGTATAGTACTTCATAACAACAAATATTGCATCTTAGTTCTAGCTAGGGTGTCCAGAAATTTCATTGAATTCAACCTGATCGGAACCCCAATCCAACCTTACTGGATTCCTTTTTTTTTGGGGTTGGTTTGACTCGAAATTTTTAACCAAGATACTTGGGTTGGGTACACTGATGTGTTATTAGAAAGAAACAGGTTCGTATAAAATACAAAAAATTCAAAAAAGTAAGAAGAAAAATCTAAAATCAACCTAAAACTAACCTTGTTCAACCTGACTCGGCCTCATCCTGATTGATTAAAATAAAAATAACATATTTAAAATACATATTTTAAGAAAAAAGTAAAATATTGAAAATCTAACCCAATCTTAAATCAGTCAGTTTCTTTTCTCTGAATTTGATTTTAGGTTTAATTTCCTGTTTTTTCTCTAACCTGGTTGTAAAGAAAACCCAGTATAAAGCGTTTATAACCATAGTTCAAGCTAAAGAAACTATTAGCTTGGCTTAGGCTGGTTTTGCATTTCTATTTTACATAACATCATATATAGTAATAAGTCTTATTGGTTACTCAAGTTTAAAAGATTTGGAAAACCCAACTTCTTAAATAAAAAATGCACCTTAGGTTCTAGTAAGTAGATTGATCTTTTTCTAGGTACTAGCATAGTTTAAAATACTGTACCGTACCAGGTGGTACGTTCAGTGTTTATCGGTTTTTGAAAAAATCGGTATCATTACACCCTAGTACCAACTAATACCGGGGTGTACCGAGTGGTACAGGCCCGGTACGGAGAATATCGAGTCGGCACCACCCGATACCATCCCAATGGCTATTTCTTTTAGCGTTCCCAACGGCTAATTTAGTCGTTTGACCGGTTTTGGGGGGTTTGGTCTATATAAAATGTATGTGGACCCATGGATAGTGAAATGAGTGTGGATAAAATATTTGGAGAACTACGTCCAAAAGAAGGACGAGGGAAAAAGTGGCCATGACATGCATGCTGTTGTAAAGCCCGTGCATGTACGCATCAATTTAAATATGCAAAGATGTGATTGATGCATGTTGTGATTCCATTTCAATTTTCATAGTGTTGTCTTATCTTAACACACATGGGTCATATCATATTCAAACTATGTTTTTTAGATATTAAAATAAAAATAATAATAAAATAATAAAAAAACCCGAGATAGGCTAGTATTGGCTTGTCTGTACCGGATCGTACCAAGTGTCGGTACGATTTGGTATTGGTGCCAAGATTTTAAACCAAGGGTACTAATATGTATATGATAAGTTCATTATATTCTACTAGCTGAAGGTAAAAACATTGAGATTTTTGTTAGGACTACTAGGAGGCCTTGACTCATAACCAGTTCTATGGACATTAGCTTGCTTGCTGATATGATGGTTATCAAATAAAAATGGAAGATCTATAACTTGCGTGTCTCATTCAACCTTAAACTTGTACTGCTTACACTGAGTTTACAATCCTCTTTTATCATATTAAGGTTGTTAATTTTCTTTGAAATACTTAGAATGTCGCAGTTTTGGGATTTGGACTCATGTATGCCAAAGATCTACTTAAATAAAAAGTACACTACTTTATCTGAGGCACACTAAATGACGGCAACCCATGTTCTTGAATTATATTACCCTTTGTTTCTGTTTATGCTCTTTTGCAGGAAACATGCTGCATTTTAACGTTGGAGCTTCAGTTGATCTGGATGTCCCTCGAAACTTCTGGAGTCGTGTGGCGGGGAAGTATGGGAACATGTTTTATTGGAAAGAAAAGGTGAAATCCAGAAATAGTTATCACTTAACCATGCGACAAATTATTAGGTTTCAGTTATTTGTTTCTTTTCTAAAACTAAATGCTAATTTGGAATTTAATCTTTAGTTATGCTAACTTCAAACTCTAGCTGGTTAGATAGCAATCAAGATCAAATTTCTGATGAATGCAACTGGGTGTAGTATGTGTTAAGCTCATAACGAGGCACCGGCATCCTAATGTGCATGCTTTTAGCTCGGCATATTCATTAGGAGACTTAATATTGCAACTCATTGATACTATTGGTGTTATATGAATCTACCCAATGACATCTTTCAGTTCTGAGGCTATAGAATGTTGATTGACAGAAGAGATAGTTTGATATGGGTATCTTGAGATTTGTATTTGGTACTCTCGATCTACATAAGTTTCTCTTTATCTTGGATAATGTCTAACATCTGTTGCCGAACAGGGGGAAGATGCATCCATCGAAGCAACAGTGATGGCTATTTCAAGTTGTCTAAGAGATCCAACAGGACCCAATAGCTGCTTGGAGGTAAATTAAAGCATTCTTCTCCCTTGAAGCTGAGAGCTGAATTCTTGGAGATCCACTAATCCTAATTATCATGTGAGACATGGAATCATTTTCTTTTTCTTAACTGTCATATTATTTCTAACCGTACAATTTGCTAAAAAATTGCCGTACAATCTGTCATTATATCTTTCAATTGCCAAACATTTTTTTAAGGGAAAGCCAAATATAATATATTGATTTTCATGTGAATTTGTTTGTACTCTTGTTAGATTGTATCTACTATATAATATCTTCATGAATATAGCAATAAAATTTTGAAGATTGAGAGTGATCTTCCATTTTTTTTTCTCTCTACTAGTTTCTGTTGATGCCACTTTCTTTCATGCATTCATCCACAATCTTTTCTAGAATTTTAAACAATTTAGTAATTGGGAATTATTAAGCAATAATAGAAGGAACAAAAAGAAGATATGAGAATTAGGGCTGTGTCGAATGAGGTTAAAATTTAAAAGATTAAAATTTGTAAGGATAACATTTCAAGGGTGTTGGAAATCCATGATTCATGGCTAGAAATCTGGAAAATCACAAATATTCTAAGAGATAATTACTTTAATAATTGCTGTAATTAGGGAGCAGTAATTAAGAAATAAATTATTGTAATTAGGGAAATATAGTTAGGGAGGATATTTTGTTTCCAATTTTTGTGTTTCCAGATATAGGTTAATTTCCTAGAATAGGTTAGCAATCTAATTTGTATATATATACACGCTTGTATCATATGTTAATTAATGAAAAAAATATTCCAATTTTTCTCATGGTATCATAGTCTTCAGGGTTTTGTTTTTGGAATTTCTTTTAGGCCTTCATAGCTACAAATTACATCCTTGTTCCTTCTTCGCTCCAGTTTTTTTTTTCCTCCACCAAATCAAAAGTTCTTCGGCCTTCATTGCTGATTATCCCTTGTGGTTATGTTTCACACGCCACCAGTTGAAGGGTCGACAATGATAGAAAAAGCCACTGATGAGAAGCAAAGATACAACAAGGATAGAACACATGTCTTGAGTGTAGCATATTCAGAGGCAAGAAAATTAGAGCCACGACCTTCAAAGAAAGATAACATTTGGTATGTCTACTGCAAGAAACCTCGCCATACAAAGGATCAATGTTGGAAGCTGCATGGGAAATCGCCAAGCTCCGAATGGAACAGAGGACCTAATGGTGGAATGCGAAGTCAAGTGCATATGACTCGATCTTGGGAAGATAGGTACCCGGATGCTACAAATGCAAGTAGCAGAGAACACACTGAATTAAACAAAGAGGACAATGAAAGGTTGAAGGCACATCTTAGTTCATTGCAAAAATCAACTTGCACATATTCCTTGGCAAATTCGGGTAAGTTTTATCCCTTGTATGCTCTAAGTGCTACAAGTTCAGATTTCTCAAACTCTTGGGTCCTTGACTCAGGGGCAACCGACCACATGACTCATTCCTCCTATAAATTTAGCACATATCAACCTAGCCCAAGCAATAAGAAAATATCCATTGCTGATGGATCCTTGGCCACTGTGGCTGGTCAAGGAGATATTGTTTTAAGCCCATCTATAATCCTAAAAAATGTCCTCCATGTGCCTGAATTTTCTACAAACCTTGTGTCTATCCATCAACTCACAAAGGATTTAAAATGCAATGCAATATTCTCTTGTGATTCTTGTGTATTTCAAGACCAAGCAACGAGGAGGATGATTGGACTTGCTAAGGTGAAACATGGGCTTTACTATTTATAATTATCCAATAGCTAGGTTAACAATGAGAATAACCCAATCCTTTCATTCCTGTCAAGCAATTCTCAATCCAATAAAAAACAAATTTGGCTCCATTACCTTAGACTTGGACATTGCTCTTTTAGTATACTGAGTACCATGTTTTCCTCTCTATTTAAGGATGTTAATGTAAATGATTTTTTGTGTGATATTTGTGAATTTGCTAAACACCGACGTGTCTCTTTCCCTTTGAGTAATAAAAGAAATGATGTTCCTTTTTCTTTGGTCCATAGTGATATTTGGGGACCATCTCGAGTCAATAACATTTCAGGGGCTCGTTGGTTTGTCACTTTTATTTATGATTGCACTCGGGTAATATGAGTTTACTTGTTAAAATAAAAATCTGACGTGAGTCACATTTTTCCTATTTTCCATACTATGGTCAAAACACAATTCGATGTGGGTATTAAAAGGCTGTGAATCGACAATTGTAGAGAATATTTCAACCAACCCTTGTCCTCTTGTGTCGATACACCCCAACAAAATGGAGTTATGGAAAGGAAAAATGGACATTTGTTAAACACTGTCCGTGCCCTTTTGTTTCAAAAAAATATTTCAAAATTTTTTAGGGGGAAGTTGTTCTTATTGTAGCCCATCTAATAAATCGTATTCCATCATGTGTTCTTGATTTCAAAAGCCCAATAGAGATGTTGTCTCAATATTATCCAGAATTTAACATACCAACTTAGTTACCTCCTAAAGTTTTCGGGTGTGTCACATTTGTTCATGTCCACTCTCATGGTCGAGGTAAACTAGATCCTAGAGTTGTCAAGTGTGTTTTCATAGCGTACTCATCCACTCGAAAGGGTTATAGGTGTTATAACCCTATCACTCGTACAAGATATGTCTCAACAAATGTCACATTTGTAGAACAAGAAAGCTATTTCTCAAGTCCTTCTCCTCGAGGGGAGAGATCATATGTGGAAGATAAGGACATTTTCCTAAGTGAACCACCCATAATGATGAGCAAAACTCTTGAAACACAGTCAACCAAGTCCATTCTAGCCGATCCAATTGGGTCCATTTCTACTTCTGACTCTGAAATTAATCCTAAAACTAAAGAGCCTGTTGAGTCACCTTCTCCTTCCCTGATGACATCTCAAAATTCACAAAACCACTTCAGGTCTACTCAAAAAGAGTAAAGCCCGTGATCAATCCAGAGCAAGTTCAAGAATCCGAATCGACACTTGGGAATGGGGTAAATTCACTTAGGGATGGCAACGGTTCGGTTAACCGCACTTTTGGGGGTTAACCGAAACTGAAACCGATTTCCAAACCCGCTGACCAAAATTGAAACCGAAATCGGTCGGTTTCAAAATTGAAACTGAAACTGAATTTTTCAGTTCGGATAGAATCAGTTATCCATTTACTAATCGGTTAACCGGTAGTAAACGGATAATCGATTCAAAGATTAATACAAAACTAGTTTCGGATATCGGTTAATCGTAAAAAACCGATAGTAAACGGATAACCGGTTTAAAGATTAATAATAAAACCGGTTTTGGATACCGATTAACCGTAAAAAATCGATAATCGAAACCGAATATATAATTGGTTTCGATTACCGGTTAACCGCGACCCGATAACCGAAACCGAATCAATTTTAAACGGTTTTTTATTTTTACTATCCGAAACCGAAATCGAACCGCAAATTCACTATCCAAAATCGAATTTTGCGATTTGGTTAACTGGTTTGAATTGTCATCCCTAAGTTCACTTATAGAGAAATCACCTAATATCCTTGATTTAGATGAGCCCATAGCCACAAGAAAGGGTGTTAGAAAGTGCACACAACATCCTATATCTCAGTTTGTATCCTTTGAAAGACTATCTACCTCACATAAAAGCTTCCTCACTCACCCAAACAATGTAGTCATTCCACAAACCCTATTTGAAGCACTTAGTAAAGAGGAATGGAGACAATTAATGAAAGTTGGAATGGAAGCCTTGGAGAAAAATAAGACATGGGAGATAGTGGAATTACCCTGTGGAAAGAAGCCAATATGGTGCAAATGGGTATTCACAGTGGAATATAAGGCAAATGGTTCTATTGAACGGTATAAAGCTAGGCTGGTAGCCAAAGGCTACACACAGACCTACGGGGTGGACTATCAAGAGATTTTTGCACTAGTGGCAAAGATGAATACGATAAGAGTATTATTGTCTCTAGCAGCTAACTATGATTGGCCTTTACAGCAGTTTGATGTGAAGAATACTTTTCTGCATGGAGATATTGAGGAGAAAATTTATTTGGAGGTTCCATCAGGTTTTGGTATGAATCTAAAAGCCAATGAAGTCTGCAAATTAAAGAAAGTATTATATGGTCTTAAACAATCTCCTCGGGCATGGTTCGGAAGATTCACTAAAGCCATGTTAGCTATGAATTATAGACAGAGTCAAGGTGATCACACACTATTCATCAAGCATTTGGCTTTAGGGGGAGTTACTGTCTTGATAGTAGTCTATGTTGATGACATTATAGTAACCGAGAATGATTCAGAAGAGAAGAAAGCATTGTGCAGGTATTTAGCAAGGGGATTTGAGATTAAGGATATCAGAAAACTAAAGTACTTCATGGGAATAGAAGTTGCTCGGTCCAAGGAGGGGATTTTTGTTTCACAACAGAAATATGTTCTTGATTTGTTGGAGGAGACAGGCAAACTGGGATGTAGACCAATTGACACTCCCATCGAGCCAAATCAAATACTAGGTGAAGCCACAAGAGAAGAAATAGTCGACAAAGGCATGTACCAATGACTCGTCGGGAAATTGATTTATCTGTCACACACACGACCAGATATTGCATATGCTATGAGTGTTGTAAGTCAATTCATGCAAAATCCTAAGGAGAGTCACCTTCATGCAGTATACATGATCTTGTAGTATTTAAAAGGTAGTACTGGTAAAGGAATTATGTTGAAGAAAAGTACAAGGATGGAACTTGAAGCATACATAGATGCAGACTATGCTGGTTTGATTACTGATCGAAGATCAACATCTGGGTACTGTACGTTTCTTGGTGGAAAATTGGTAACTTAGAGAAGTAAAAAATAACTCGTGGTTGCTAGGTCCACTACAGAGGCAGAGTTTCATTCTATAGCTCAAGGAATTTGTGCGTTGTTGTGGCTCAAGATTATCTTAGATGATCTAAAGATAAAATGGGAGACACCAACGAAGCTTTATCGTGATAATAAGTCTGCAATTAATATTGCTCATAATCCAGTCCAACACGATAGGACTAAACATGTGGAAGTTGATAGGCATTTCATAAAGGAGAAGTTTGAAAGCGGCTTGATCCGTACTCCCTATGTATCTATGGAAGACCAACTGGCAGATGTCCTCAATAAGGGTTTGGTAAGCTCAATTTTTTAAAAAATTATATGCAAGCTAGGGATGAAAAATATCTACTCCCTAGCTTAAGGGGGAGTGTTGGAAATCTAGGATTCATTGCTAGAAATCAAGAATTGGGATATCACAAATATTCTAAGAGATAATTACTTTAATAATTATTGTAATTAGAGAGCAGTAATTAATAAATAAATTATTGTAATTAGGGAGGATATTTTATTTCCAATTTTTGTGTTTCCCGATATAGGTCAATTTTCTAGAATAGATTAGCAATCTAATTTGTATATATATACATGCCTGTATCATATGTTAATTAATGAAAAAAAGTATTCCAATTTTCCTGAAAGGGGTATATTAACTCTTATATTTCAATAATACTAATGATTAGAGACAAAAAAAAATGATTAGAGAGAAAAATATTAACTCTTTAAAATTTAATATTTCTGGATCTCCATAATTGAGTTCAATTAATACATCTAGTTTGGCCCATGATTGCACCGCTTAATTGGTTATAGCCAAGTAGGTTTGATTGGGTTAATTCAGGATAAAAATCTATTAATTGAGTTGCATTAGATTGAGCCAAATTGAGTTAGCTTGAATCAAGTTCAATTGAGTCAAATTGAATCAAGTTTAATCTTATTGAGTCAAGTTAGCTCGTATAAACTTGATCCCAATTACTTTGAGTTTAGTCAAAGTAACTCGGGTTCAATCCAATTGAATTAAGTTCAATTCAATCGAGTCAAGTTAATTCCGAGTCAGGTTTGATTGAATATAGTTAGATTTAATCAAAGTTTAATTGGGTTAAAATAGAGAAGGGACTTTTTCAAAAAAAGAAAAAGAAAAAAAAAGGCACTTTACATAATATTTTAGTACCAAATGCTCAAGCATCAATGCTTCTCAAAAGAAACTGATGCAAATTCTCTCCGCTTCATATGCTACAAGCAGTGACATGTCTAACTAATCAAACTTGATAACATTGAGATAAAGTTTACGATACAAACTATGCACCTCCTTCGCACATGCTCGAATCCATACTATGCTTCTAAATGGCTGGAGTACACATGTCAATGATTCTAAACTCAAGGTTTATAGCTCAATCTCTCGAGGAACGATTCAATGAAGTGACGGAGATATGAAGAGTACGGAATCATGCCTATTTGATCATGGTTGGCAAAGGAATGAGAGAGAAGGAAATCAAACAACAGTTAGAAAAAGATTTGTTGGGCCACCGATCATAGGTCGGACGAAGTTTAGTCGATCGAACTTTGGTTGAATTTCGACTGAGGGCTTCTAGATATTTTTGATACATTTGGTCATGGTTTGGTTGAATGTCAGTCGATTGAACTTTGGTCAAACTTCAGTTGAAATAGTTTCCAAAACCAATATGCTAATTTTTTGGGGCGAGGACTTGATTTGAGTTTGGTTTAGGATTTGATTTGAGTTTAAATGGGTTGGAACACTTGGATTCATAACATAAGAGGCCTTAAAGGATTTACATACAAAAATTAGATACTTAACTAATTCTTGATACGCCTTAGCTTTGAGTCCCAATTCCTTGAAATTTTGCACTTGACATCAAAATCGAATGAGGCGTGTGTATTATACTTCAACTTGATAAACACATTAGAAATATATTTGTTATAATCAAAACTAATAATGTGACCAACGCTGAAAACTTTAGGCCATCAAGAATGTTCCATCGCCTCTTGGGAATGTTATGGTGAGTCTCCCATGATATATCTGGGTCAACTCAGATCTCAATGAAAGCACTAATTGATGAGCCCATTTACATAGCAATCCAAAGAGTGTTCCAGCTTGATTAAACCGATTTGTCGGGGTTGAGATAGAGTTGATTCCAGTAAACACCTAGGGACACCCTCCAACGATTAAGACAATTTCCAAGGTTAAAGTAAAAGCATTAAGTGCATAATTGTTAGATCCGTTACCTTGGTGGGTCGCAGGGGGCATATCGGTCCTTGCGAGGTAATGTCGGCGTTGTTTACCTATCTAATTGGGCTTAGCCTGAGCGCCAGCCTGTCATCCCTACTGACCCGCCAAGTCCAAGATTGGATGTGGATTAGTCCAGCAATCCGACTTGTTTTGGGCCTCGGGCCATGCCTAGCCGGTGCATTGCTTGTTGTGTTAATAGTTTAAACCGAAGAGCTGGGTCGGACAGGTGGCGCTCCCCATTTGGTCATTGCTTTGAATCCTGATTTGGTTATCACCGTTGAAGGGTGGTATTGAAAAACCCATATACAAAGGATGCAATTGCTTGGATTGAGATAGGAAGAATATTCCTTGTCCATTAACAATAGTGTTCCGTTTCTATCTATAATAACCTACCTATTCTTTATCCCAACTTTGCAACCAAAGATAATAGGTGGGCTACCAAATACTAATTCATTCCCAATCTATTCCCATCAACCAAACCCCCCCTTGGCTCTTAAATATTTTATACTGAAAGTTTCTAAGGACAATTCGAGAATTTCATTAATATGGTTTTTGATTTGGAAAATTTTAAAACTATGCTCTGCTTTTGAACATTGTTCAAAATTTATTTTTTTGGAAATTATTGAAAATGTCATACCCCAACTATGGGTTGCATGACCGATCGGGAATACTATGTCGTACTCCGAAGCCTAACCAACACTGCAAACCACAATAATATGAAAAGATGCATATTTATAGAAAATCAAATGTGTCATAACCAAATGAACATCCATATGCAAAAGTACGAATGATAGAAATAACTCTCAAAAAGTTTACACAAGACTACCATGCTACTACAAGACTCACGAATAAGACTCAACCCTACGAATGCGACACATGGATGACTCGCCGAGCTTGCACCACTAGCCTCACCAACATCAGGTACTCGTGTACCCCTACTCAGAACCCGCACACACAAACAGGGGGTTGTGAGTTCTCATGCCGAGCACCCTCTAAGCAACATAATATATCATAATCATGAGCAGGTAAATAAATAAATCAGCATGTATAACCTATACAACATACAAGTACCAAACATGGCAATCATCTCAATCAATGATGGGTCGATTGCTAGGATGGCCCTCTAGCGAGCTTCCCGCCCCCGGGTCATGCAAACTAGCAAACTCTCTAATCGATGCCCAAACTAGTTGGCAGTCCTTCCAACCAATGCCACTCAGGGGCGGTCGTCAGTCTGGCTCAACGACGAGCTTCCCGGCCCAAATGCCATCTCTTCGGGTCAAACGTTAGCATTCCCTCTAACGCGGTGTTAGCAAACCCTCTAATGCACTCTCTGTCAATGGTGGGACATCGTACACAAGCACAATCACATCCACACAATTCATAAATTAAAGAATGCATAAGTAATAACATGTGCATAAATATCATGAATAAGGTATTCCACCAAATACCTTGTGTGCTAAACGAGCACACTCGAGTTGCCCCTTTTCCTGGGCACATCATAACCACCACCGTCTCATATCATACCATGCATAAACCACTATATCTTAATAGAATATACAAAACTTGCCGCGCCCTGGCAAACCACTCGGCCACACAAGCCATCACAAAGATAAAACAAAATCTTGGCTCCACTACCTTGGCTCTTCACCAAGGATTTCTATACCAAATGCTTTATAGAAATAGTATTTTCTTAAGAATACAATAAGGACTAAAATCTCAACCTTTTGAGAAAGCCTCAACAACTATTCTTCTAGCAAAACACAATTAATCTACCTAAGGTGTTTCACTAGCACACCCAACAAGCTAACTTGAGAATCACAAATAAATAACTTAAGAAAACAAGTTTAAAGGAGCAAGAATATTAAATCAAACTTGAGAGCTCATTTCTTAGCCTTCAATCACTTCAACTCCTCAAGATGGATGGAAGATTTCGTTGTGAGAGTTGAACCGTGAAGAACACCTTGAAAGAAATATGGAACTTGAGAACTAGGACTTGAAAATCAATTCTTGAAGGCTTGAATGCTTGTATAATGACTCAATGGACATTATTTATCTTGTTAATTGGAATATTGTTACTCTCCCTAAATCCTTAGGTGGCTTAAGTATCCAGGACATTAAAACTAAAAGTTTATCCCTTAATGCTAATAGAATTCAATCTTATTTGAATAATTCCAATTCTTCGTGGGTTAATATTGTTCCGAAAAAATACCCTAGGATCTCTACACTACTCCTAAAAAATCCTCTTGGGTTTGGAAATTATTCCTTAAAGCTTACTATAAATTTCACTTTGGCTTTAAATCTATTATTGGTAATGGAAGTAACACTTCTTTCCTTTATGATAATTGGATCTTGGATATTCTCTTGGCTTTGAAGCCTACTTTTATTAACATGAACATTGTGAATAGTTTAACTCATGTGCATCATTTATTTTATGATCATGTTTGGTCTCCTTTAATTTTGTGGGCCTAACCTTGTGCAGTGAAGAGCTTTGTAGGACCATTTCAAGCATTGAGGTTTCGGTAATACCCCGATGATGATTTTGTGGCTTGGACTTCAGAAATTAATGGTATGACAACCTCATCCTCTACTTTTTTATTTCTTAAAACCAATAAACACGCTCCTACTGATTTGGTCTTTAATTGAGATTTGATCTGGAAACTTTCTGTTGCTCCTAAAGATAAATTGTTTATGTGGAAATTTTTTCATGGCCGATTGCTTACTCGTTCTAGACTTATTGCTTTAGGTTTCTCTATTGATCGATGTGTTAGTTTTGTAACTCTGATGTTGAAACCTTGAATCATTTGTTCTAGAATTGTGAGTTTTCTTCTACTATTTGGTCTTCTCTTGGTCAAAATCTTAATTTGAACTTTATTAACAAGAGTAATTGGCATTCAGGTAGCTGACTTTTGTCTAATATGGGTTCTAGTATGAATTCAAAAACTAAAGCTATTGTTGCCAATGCTTTGTGGATTATTTGATTTACTAGAAATGGTATATTGCATGGTGATGGAAGGCATGTTATCTCTTCTTTGTTATGAGAATTTTAACTAATTACACTACTAGAAACTTCGTCTTCAGCAACGGCTATCAGCGACGGCCGCTCAAGCCGTTGCTATTTGCAACGGCATTCTTACGGCCGCCCGAGCCGTTGCAGAAAACTGTATCTGCAACGGCGTTCTAACGGAAACCCGAGCCGTTGCTGATTATTTTAATTATCAGCAACGGCTTTCTGACGGAAAGGCGAGCCGTTGCTGATTTTTTAATCTTCAGCAACGGCTTGCTAACGGATAAGTGAGCCGTTGCTGATGATAACTTATCAGCAACGGCATTCTAACGGGCAAGTGAGCCGTTGCTGATAAGTTTATATAGGGCACGCTCTCGCGCCCGACTCTTCTTCCTCCCGCTGCTCGCTGCTGCCGTCGCCGCTCCTGCCGACGCCACTCGCCGCCGCTGCCGCTGCTGCCGACGCCGACGACGCCGACGACGCCGACCGCTGCTGCCGACTTGTTCAGGTAAGTCTCCCCTGCTGCCGTCTCTTCCCTGCGGCCGGCGGAAATCACCCGACCGAAACCCTATTTCTAGGGTTTCGGCCGGCGGCGGTCGGCCGATGGCCGCCGCCGGACCTTCTGCAGTGGCCGGACATTGTGTCCGGCCACTGTACGCCGGCGCCGGAGGGTGGACTCCGGCGCCGGAATTTAGTATATATATATATAGTTTATATTATTTTATATTTGTTAATTAATTATTTAATAATTGTTAATTAATTGTTTAGATTAATTGTTTAATTTGTTAGATTAATTATTAGGGTTTAGATTAATTTCGGACGCGCGCCGGAATCGTCCACTTCGGACGCGCGCCGGAATCGTCCACTTCGGACGCGCGCCGGTATCGTCCACTTCGGACGCGCGCCGGTATCGTTCACTTCGGACGCGCGCCGGTATCGTCCAATTCGGACTCGCACCGGAATCGTCCACTTCGGACGCGCGCCGGAATCGTCCAATTCGGACTCGCGCCGGAATCGTCCACTTCGGACTCGCGCCGGAATCGTCCACTTCGGACGCGCGCCGAAATCGTCCAATATGGACTCGAACTGTCTCGAAACATTTAGAAAATAATCATCCTCCGACGAGTTGATATGTTTCACGTACGCATCGACGATCAGATATGATTTAGCAAAACCTTAGATCCGTTCGGGAATTGTATGTTCGTGTAAAAGAAGTAGATGATCTTTTATACGACGTACAATTCTTGAATTGTCCCTGATTGGACAATTTGGGAATATAGTTATTTGTACTGCACTTATGTTTTTATTTTAACTGTTAACTAATTATTCTAAATTTCGGCAACATCTCTCTTGTTCTCCGATACGCGCCCAGATGATATGCGTATTCGGAGAACTGTAGGGAGATGCTGTCGAAATTTAGAATAATTAGTTAACAGTTAAAATAAAAACGTAAGTGCAGTACGAATAACATAAATCCCGAATGGAATAGGACAATCTCACCTAAAGACATTAACCAAAGAAATTGTCATTGATTGACAGAATCATGTCGGCTGATCGAAGTTGGATGTACCGACGTCTTAATCGTGGAGCTTTAACGAATGAGTTTCGATTAGGCGTAACATACTTCCTAAATTTCGCCTATTCGAATCGGAATTTCGTTAGCATGGGTGATCAAATCCGATGTCCGTGCCGCATTTGTTCAAATGGACGATTTTTGGATCGGGAGACTGTCACTCTGCATCTATATAGCAAAGGATTTGCACCAAGATATTTTCTATGGACTTGTCACGGGGAGTCACGCGAAGTCGGGACGTCGAGCAATCCTGTCGTTCAGACATATGGTGAATCTTCCTCTGCTGGTGCTTCTTCATCCAGTCAATGTAATCCCTATAGAACTATGATACTTAATAGTCTTGGGGGTCAATTCCGCCTGAATGATAATGTTGATCGGCCAGTTCTTCAGACATCAGTCCCACCAGATACTACAGCGGTTGATATCACAGAAGTAGGGGCTGCGGTAGAGATTGAATTACCGAATAAAGAAGCTGCAGAATTTTACGAGATGTTGAAAGCTGCCGATGAACCTTTGTATGAGAATTGTCCTAAATACACTAGGTTTTCAGCAATGACACAGCTCTTAAGCATCAAGGCCGATTGTAATATCAGCGGAGTTGCGTATGATCAGATTGCTGGATTGATTAATGGAATGCTGCCTACTGATAACAAGTTTGAGCCTACTTTTTATAAGACTAAAAAGCTAATGAGAAAATTGGGGCTCGGGTACGAAAAAATACACGCGTGCCAAAATAACTGCATTTTATATTATAAAGAAAATGTGCAGTTGGATAAATGCCCTGTATGTCAACACCCTCGTTACAAGGAGAAGAAATCGGTCCGACAGAAAAATATCCCGTTTAAGGTGCTTCGGTATTTTCCACTAACACCGAGGCTTCAAAGGTTATTCATGTCGGAAAAGACAGCCCCCTACATGAGTTGGCATGCAAGAAGTCGTGATGATACAGTAATGACTCATCCATCTGACAGTGAAGCATGGAAACATTTGGATACATGTTATCCTTCATTTGCTAGGGATACTAGAAATATCAGATTGGGATTGTGCACAGATGGTTTTAATCCGTTTGGACATTCTGCAACTCCTTATTCAGTTTGGCCAGTGCTGCTGACAGTTTATAATTTGCCACCGTCAATGTGCATGAAAGATGAATTTATTTATCTTTCGATGATTATTCCGGGTCCTAAGGGTCCGCGAAAAAAAATTGACATATTTCTCAGACCCTTGATAGATGAATTGAAAACATTGTGGACTGAGGGAGCTGTCACTTATGATTGTCATCGGAAGCAAAACTTCAATTTAAAGGCCGCGGTCTTGTGGACAATCAATGATTTCCCCGCGTACGGCATGTTGTCGGGTTGGAGCACTCACGGCCGACTCTCTTGCCCGTATTGTATGGAACACTCTAAATCAATCAGTCTTCAGAACGGACGAAAAATCTCATTCTTTGATTGTCATCGTCGATTCCTACCGGTTCATCACCAGTATCGAAGGAATCGTAATAAATTTACTAAGGGCAGAGTCGAAAGAGATGGGCCACCACCGATGTTGTCTGGTGAACAAATGTTAGCACGTGTTTCAGCACTTCCAGATATTGTATTCGGTCGCAATGAAAGAGTGTCAGGTTTTGGCCAAACACACAACTGGGTGAAAAAAAGTATCTTTTGGGAATTGCCCTATTGGAGTTCATTATTGATTCGACATAATTTAGATGTCATGCACATTGAAAAAAATGTGTTTGATAATATTTTTAACACTGTGATGGATATTTCTGGAAAAACTAAAGATAATGTCAAAGCCCGACATGATCTGAAAATACTTTGTAAAAGACCAGAGTTGGAGTTACAAGAGGTCAACGGACGATATCTGAAACCGAAGGCCCTATATGTGTTAAATAAACAACAGATCAAAGATGTTTGTCAATGGGTAAAAGAACTCAGATTACCCGATGGATATGCTTCAAACTTATCTCGATGTGTGAACGTCGATGATTGCAAAATATCAGGGATGAAGAGACATGATTGTCATGTATTCATGCAGAGATTACTTCCGATCGCATTTCGAGATCTTCTACCTGATAATATTTGGGGTCCGTTGACTGAATTAAGTATGTTTTTTAGAAGCATCTGTGCAAATGTCCTTCGAGTCGAAGATATGTCAACACTTGAAAATAATATTGTTGAAATCATATGCAAGCTGGAGCAGTTTTTCCCTCCTGCATTTTTTGACTCGATGGAGCATCTACCGATACACTTGGCATACGAGGCACGAGTTGGTGGCCCCGTTCAATATCGTTGGATGTACTTATTTGAAAGATACATGAATCGTCTGAAGAAAAAAGTAAAGAACACCGCAGCTGTTGAAGGATCAATATCTGAATCGTATATCATCCAAGAAATTTCAACATTCTGCTCATTTTACTTTGAATCGACAGTACAGACAAGATTTGATCGTCTTCCACGTAACGACGACGGGGGTGTTCGACATTCAGATGGACGTTTAAATATATTTTGTCACTCTGGTCGTGCTTTTGGTTCTCGTCCATCTCGACACTTAATCGATGAAGAGTATCATTTGGCACACTTGTATGTATTACTCAATTGCCCAGAGATTGAACAATTCATTGAAATATTTGACATTGAGATGGTGCAAAAATACTCTATTCACAACGATCAAGAATTGGAGACATTACGGAATCGTGATTTCCCTTCTTGGATTCAGACTTACAGCAAAGATCACAGAGCTGAAATAGATGAAAAAATATTTGAGTTTGTTAGTGGACCGTCGCGACTTGTGTCGTGCTATAGCGGATATTTTGTTAACGGGTATAAATTTCACACGGTTGAATATTCATCTACAAAAAAGACGATGAATGCTGGGGTCTGCGTGAAAGGGACAACCTATGTTGAATGTGATATGGATTTCTATGGACTAGTGGAAGAAGTGCTAGAGTTGCACTACTTCGGCTTGAAATCAGTGTTCCTATTTAGATGTCATTGGTTCGATACAACAGAAAGGGGCATGAAAGTTCATCAAAAATACAAACTTGTTGAGGTTAATTATAAATCGAAATTGGCAGCAAATGAGCCATTTATATTGGCATCACAAGCCGAACAAGTATATTACGCGAAGTATCCGGCTCGAAATAAAGATAGAGCAGATTGGCGTGTAGTCTGTAAGACAAAAGGTAGAGGAAAAATTGATCCGATAGTAGGAGAAAATGATCCTCCTGGTTTCTATCAAGAAGATGATCTTCCTGCTGTGGATCGTATTATTCCAATACTCGAGGATGCAGACACAACGTCAATTCAATTAGAAGTTGAATATGCTGATGATGACGATCATGAAATTGAGGAAGCTGGAGATGAAGAAGATGACGAAGAGGAAGAAGAGGAAGAAGAAGAAGAATTCGAAGACTATTATTCAGATGATGAGGAATAATTGTAAAGTATATATATTTTATTAAATATATCTCTACTATTTATACAATAATCTGATTATATGTCTGTTCGACAGATATGTCTGGTCGTGGTTATCGACGCAGGAGAGCTTCGGAGTCTCCGATCGGTGAGACTCCAGCACTTACTCATGCTGCTGATCCTCCTGTTGCTGATCCTCATGAGGATGATACTGCCGAGGCTAGTACATCCAGACGCAGGCGGCCACGCGGGCCGAACAGGTGGCAGCCTCCACCAGCCACAGAGTCACGTAGATTGATCAGCGTGATTGGGGAGCGGTAATATATCATGAATTATGAATCATTACAAATTCATTATATCATAATATAATATTAAAATTTATTTTTGTTGTGCAGGTTCGAGCAAGAAGAAGTGCCGAGGAGCATTTCTTCTACTATTCGACGATACATGCACGGGGCATGGCCTACGTGGTCTCACGTGCCTAGCGAGCACGTCGACATGTTATGGCGCGAGTTTGAGGCACGTATTATTTTTTTTTTTACATGCATGATGATATATTAAGAATTGGTACTGATATTATTATTTTGCAGGCTCGTTATACATGGGCCGAGGACCAGAGGTCCTTCATTTACGCTGCTTGGGAGTCTATTTCCCGGGCAAGGTACAACGGGCAGCTGGGGCAGGCTCGGTCCCGAGCGATGGCCCGAGCTGGGACCACTAACATCGCGGAGACTCGGGGATACGGCCCCAGTTGGATTACTCCGGATATATGGGACCAGCTCGTGGGGATATGGTCGACGGATCGATGGCAGGAGGTTTCTCAGAATGCGGCTAGAAATCGCATGTCGGGGGGAGCAGCGCGTCACACCGGCGGCTCTGTTGCATTTGCAGTGCACGCAAACCGTATGGTAAGTATATCGTTTAATTATATATTTTATTTGTTATTATGTGTACTAATTAATGTATTTGTTTTGTAAATGTAGACGACGGTGTCGGATGACGGGACTGTCCAGCGACCCTCCCCGATGGCGGTGTTTGAGCGGACTCACCGTCGAGCACATGGGACGGGGGAGTACATCGACAACCGCGCTGCATACATTGTGGTAATTATATATTTGTTTAAATTATTCATTATATATTTATAATTTAAGTTTTATGATAAATATTAAACAAAAAATCAAACTCGAGTAGGAGACGTACAGCCGGACGGTGGTGCAGCGCGGGGGTACCCCCGAGGACTTTGACGCAGCATCGTGGGTCGAGGCCGCAGGTGGCTGGGACCATGGCCGCGTATATGGCTTCGTAGATAGTGGTCATGCGCGAGCCGTACTAGGGCCACTTGGGGCACCGACCCCTCCGGTCGCTGGTGAGCGGCCGTCCACCTCTAGATCCAGTTATGATCATAGTAATAGGATAAGGACACTAGAGGAGACGGTCGCGCGTCAGACTGAGATGATGGAGCGTCAGAGTCAGACGATGGCGCGTCAGAGTCAGACGATGGCGAATATAGAAGCTATGCTACGCAACTTGTCGGGTCATCCCGAAGCAGGCATCTCTTCGGCATCATCTAATCCATCATCCTCGAGTCAGTCCACGCCGGTGTACACTCAAGCACTCCAGACCCCGCCATATGATCCAGGCCATCATCCATCGTCATCGTGAGATTTTGTTTATATTGACTTTGTTACTCAGATATTGAACTTGTTTAATTTATATTGACTATGTTATTGAGATGTTGATACTTCAATTTTACATTTGAATTGTGTTTATACTATCGTGGATAATTATGAATATAAATATAATTGTTTTGATGTATATCTTGGTGTGTTTGTGATGTGTGAATGAATGTGTATGAGATGTTTGTGATGTGTGAATGAATGTGTGTATGAGGGTATGGGTGTGTGAGTTATGTATCAGATAAATGTATCAATGTATCAATGGAAATTTGAAATTTTCAAATTTTTTGGTTACAGGCATAAGTCATCAGCAACGGCTTTCCCACGGGCGTCCGTGGGAAAGCCGTTGCTAAAAGTGTATCGAGAGCCGTTGCTGATGACCTACAGCAACGGCTTAGCGACGGAGGTTTACTAACGGTGTTGCTACGGACTCAGCGGCCGTTGCTATTAATGGTATCAGCAACGGCTCCGGGTCTGTGGCAAAACCGTTGCTGATAATATTTTTAGCGACGGCCCAGTGGCCGTTGCTGATAATGTTTTGAGCGACGGCCCGAGCGGCCGTTGCTGATCCGTTGCTAAGTCATCAGCAACGCGACTTTCTGTCACGGCGCTATTGCAACGGCTCAGCCGTTGCTGATGCTCTTCAGCAACGGCTCAGCAACGGCATCAGCCGTTGCTGATGACCATTTTTCTAGTAGTGTTATTTGAATTATAAAAGGTCACATCTTCATGAGGGCTCTTTACCTAATAACTCTGTTGCTTGTTTGTGGTCCTCCCCACCTATTGGATGGACCAAAATTAACTGTGATGGTGCTTTCTGTGACCCAGATGATGTTTCTAAAATTATTATTCGTAATTCGCAAGGCGAGTGTTGTCTTGCTTCTTCTAATTATTCTATTTCTAAGTCTGTTTTATAATTGAAAAGTACTACTGTTTCCACTGCTTTGTCTTTGGTTTTATCCAGGAATTTGGATCATATTATTATCGAGACTGATTGTAAATAAATTATGGATATGATAAACAACAAGACTGTCCTTCCTTGGAGGCATGGAAGCTTATTTAGGAACATTTATAATTTACTTCATAAATTCAATTATGCAAAGTTGGTATTTGTAAACAGGTCAGCGGACAAAGCCGCCCATTGGGCAACAAATTTTGCTCGGAGATGAAGGAGTCCACTCTTGGACCTCCATTCGTCCTCCTAAGTTGGATGTAATTTTGTGTGAGAATGTTTGTCATCACGACACTGTAAGTTAATATAATTTTTTTTTGGTAAAAAAAAATCAAAGTTAGGAACTTTTGGCCAAACATATTTAGTATCAACGTTTTATTATTGTATTTCACATTTTTTATGTTTTATTTTGCTTGAGTATATAAAATGATCAAGCGAGACTCCAACTAACTTTTATACCCAATTTATTTTACATGACAATTAGTCACGAGCAATGAAAATTAAATATGAATATCATAATATTAGAAAAAACCAAATATACAGAAATATTATTTCTGAAATTAAATTGGAAGAATTGAAAAATATTATGATATCAATTTCAGACTTGATTTAACAGGGACTTAATTAATTAAACATTCATATATTATAAAAAAAAAAATTGAAAAGAAAAACTTCTCAAGCAGATAACCGAATAGCCATTGTAGAACTTTTTGTTTTTTTTTATAAAGAAAATCTTCTCAAACAGATAACGGAGTAGGCATAGTAGAAAACTCAACCAAATAGCTTATCTAAGGATAACCCCATTTGGAGTTTTCATACTTAGCTTCTTCTTCGTCTGCTTGAGCTTCTTATTCTCAAAGAAAACTTTACATATTACAATATTGAAGATGTTGTTTGGTTAACGAAAACTATTTTTTGGTTTGATTTCAGTGAAACTGAAAATTTGGTTTCGAATACTTGATTTTGGTTTCTAGTTTTCAATTTTTTGAAAACGTGTTTGGTTAATGAAAGCAATATCAGTTTTGATTGGTTGAAACTAATGAATATTTATTTGATTATAAAAAATAATATTAATTTTTCTTGAACAATTTTAGTAGTAGTTTAATTTTTTATTAAATAATAAACTAATTCATATGAAACGGTTCATAAAAATTAATATGGTTGTAAAAAAAGTCGCATATTTTATTTGTAGTTAGTTTACAAAATTATTGTTTGCTAATATGATCGTAGAATATTTGTAAGATTTAGTTAAGTTATTGGTATTTTTTTTCAATTAGATATAAAATCAATTAAAAAATATTAAAAAATTTCAAAAAAATTAAGTTCAATTGTCTAAAATTAAGTTTGGACCAATTAGATAATTCGAGTTATTTTAAAAATTAGGTTTGGCTCAATTAGATATAAATTGATTAATTTAATTAATTTTTTAATTTAAGATAATAGTTTGAGTTGAAAATGATGTTTTTATTTTTATTTTTATAAATTTGATATAGTTTGATTTATTTATAAATTAATTAATTTTTATTCTAGTGATTTTGTAAGTAGTTTTGATTCTAGTGAAACTGAAACATGAAAACAGATTTGGTTTCGCTAACCAAACAGGCCTGAAATTTCCTTCTACACTTTCTTCATTGCTCTTCTCACTTCCCTCGCTATCTTTACCCCGTTTAAACTCTAAGATTGCTTTTGCAAGTTCATGCGCCGCACCATTTTGTTCTTTGTTTGACATATTTAATTCCATCCTTCTACCTCTATTTCTTGAGCCATCTTCTTTATTTTACTTATGAATATTAAGATATTTCAAGGGTGAGATGTGTTGTCTTTATCCCTTATTATAGGCATATATATAGATGGATTGTTCCCGAGTTGTCCTGGGTTGTTGATATCCAGGACGGGGTGTGTTGTCATTATATTTTGTTTGTTGGCATATGGATGGTTTGTCCCGGATTGTTCGAGGTTGTGGACACCTGGATGGGTTGTTGAAACAGATATATCTTTTATCATACGAATAGAGTATCAACTGGGATAATTTTGTTCAATAAACTATTCTCTTTGTTCCCAGAGAATAGTATAAAGCCCCCAGAGTCGCTTTTTGTCTCGTCCAACTAAAGCTGACGGGTGCATCACATCGTGAGTGAATCTCTTCGCCTTACTCTTCGTCACAATAACTGGAAACAGTTGCTCATACCCCGTGGGCTGGGGAGCAAAAGGAGTAAAAAGAAAAAATAGAGTCTAAAAAGAGCATATTAGGTGATGCGAAGAGAATGGATCTCCAGTTATCCGACTATCTCGATATTCAACTTGTAGAAATGAATTGGAATTGAATCAGATCGAACTTCGGGAACTCATTGAAGTAAAGGGCTACTGGCACTTCAAGTGGTTTGCGTGTTCTACTAAGCTTGCTCTTCCCACTCTGGGTTCTAAATCGAGTAGGACTATGCCCCCTAAAGCTAGTCTTACTTAAGCCTCTTCAATTGCAGCAAGAGAAAATCCTATTTTTCTTAAGCATTTAACAACTCTTGTTGCACTCACCCCGTGCCTATCCCTCAACTCCTGCATGTAGTCATTGGTTGTTGTTTTGCCCCTTTGTTCTATTTTTCTACTTTGATGTACATATTCCTCTTCTTTGTATTTTTCTCTAATTTCTCTCAGAGAGTGAGGAAATTATAGAAATGTTTGTGTACCAAACACTAGGCTATTCTATATGCTTATAATTTGCTGAACAAATTGTGCTAGTGTTATGATCAGTTCGATATAGACTCAAGGACAAAACTCTGTGCGGAGTATATGATTAATTTACTGAATATGTAAACTAAAAATGAAGCTATGTAAATTAGTTAGAGTAGAACCAAATTGTGATTTAGGACCCAATTAGTGCCAACTTTGAAGATATAAATCATGATATGTTCTTAATAACTTTCATTTTATGGAGCTATAGATCTAACTTTGAGCAGATACCAATCCTTCCTAAATTTCAGGATGATAACTTAAATAACCACCATGTCGAAAATTGCACTTCAATTATTTAAATACAAATCTCCACAATTTTTAGTATCGGAGGCATCTTTATATCTTGAACCAAAACAATCAGTTGTTCACATTTGAATTAGGATGGACTAATGTGACCTAAAAATTTAAAATGAGACATATTATTTTTGTAATATGTAAACAAAATTCCTAGGTGAGTTATTTTCACGTCAAATTGAGCCATATATATTTAAGTCCAAATAGGACTAACTTCAAATAAATAAAGTATGAATGTAACAACTCATTGCAAAAAAAAACCACCGAAGTACAACACGATTGTGGTTTTGTGTTCATTGTGTTCATTTCATGAGAAGTTCATATCACGATTATAAGTTATTCACATTTGAACTACTATGAATTTTTGAACTTAAAAATAAAAAAGTCAAATATATTTTCTGTAATATGACCAAGCAAGGATTTTCAACCAAAGTTCCTAACTAGGTCTTTTCTTTTTTTTGTCAAACTAAGTCATATTTAAGTCCAAATAGGACTAACTTTAAATCATATTTAAAAATATCAAAATGCAACAACTCATTGAAAAAAATAAAATATCAACGCGATGGTGATTTTGTATTCATTTCATGAATAGTTAGGGACTTTCGAGCAAAGTCCATAAGTAGGATTATTTTTATGTTACAATCATCGGTTGTTCATATTTGAACTAGTGTGGACTTTACCTAAAAATCAAAAAGTGCAACATATTTTTTCTATGATATGACCGGTTAGGGACTTTGTACCAAAGTTCATAATTTTGTCATTTTCATGTCAAACCGAGCCGTATTCAAGTCCAAATAGCATTAACTTTAAATCATATGTAAAAAGTATTAATGGGAACAACTCATTGACAAAAAACTAAAGTATCAACGCGACGGTGATTTAGTGTTCATTTCATGAGCAGCTAGGGACTTCCGAGCAAAGTCCCTAAGTGGGGTCATTTTCATGTTACAACTAAAAATAATTGCAGAAAATCTTTTGATAACAAATATTCCTATTTCGCAATGATATGTCATGGTCAAGATAATTGACTATTCGATCATATTTGAACTAGTATAGTCTTTTGTAACCTAAAAATAAAAAAGTGTAACCTGATGTCAAATTGAACCATATTTAAGTCCAAAAAGGATCCATTTTAAATAATATTTAAAAAGTATTAATGCAATAACTCATTGTAAAAAAAAAAAGACCTAAGCATCTATATGAGGATGATTTTGTATTCATTTAATGAGAAGTTAGGGACTCTCGAGCAAAGTGCCTAAGTGGGGTCACTTTGATATTACAACTATTGGTTATTCACATTTAAACTAATGCTCAGCAACTAGAATACGCAACAATAAATATCAAAAGTATCAAACCTTTGTCTACGTATACACCCCTGTTTAAATTCACATTATTGTTAAGTCACTGACAAAAAATAAAAGTAGTATTAGTTATTGCTTTGGAACTATGTCCAACAATTTTGCCAAAATAAATAAATAAAATGTATCATGCATGAAACTACAATCCCAGTGTACTGAGCAGAACTCAGAATCAAAGATGAAATCCACTCAAACTTTTGTGATGTTCACTACTGTGGTCGGCTTTGGCAAAATACATTTAAAGACCTGAACTAAGTAGAAGAAAAGATTACAACAAAGACCCAAGACAACATTAGTGCTTGAAGCTTTGTTGGTAGATCATGCACCACTTATACCATCAGCTAATAAAAAATGGATTTGCCTTGCTATTCTTTCAATAAGGAGATCTTGTAATAGTTAAGCTAAATTAATGGCACATTCCTCTCCGGCGACAAAGGGCGACTCCGAGGCGACTCTCACTGCGATGGTGGAGGACGACGATCCTCCACCCCCTGACGACCTTTCCTCTTCCCGACAACAACCCCCACCCTCCTCCATCTCCAGGGACTCCCCGATGATGGAGTCTCTTCCTCTGTCGATCTCTTCGACAGCTACCATCGATCCTTCGCGTCATGCAGATCCGTCGAGTTCTAACTCTCCCTCCGGCAACCAGACCTCTTCCTCCTCCGGTATCTTCCCTCCCTCCGCAAGTATGACCCTTTCCCTAATTTTTCACACAAACCTAATCCTAATTTTTCTGATAGGAACCCTAACCCTAATCTGAGTCCATTATCGCCCCCTGGAGTCCTAATGTCTCCTTCCCCCGAAGATTCTCCTCACCCAACGACAGGTATGACTTCCACCCCCGTCCCTTCCATAAATCCCAACCCTAACAATTCTCACAGGAACCCTAACTCTATATCGGACTCGCCACACACTGGTTCCATGGGTTCGAGTCTCTCTCCCTCCCTCCTCGATGCTTACTTGGGCTCAGATTCTTCGCGGATCTCATGCAAAGAACCCTAAACGTACCAAAACTTCCACCTTCTCCAAAATCGCTAAAAATGCTTCTGGTAAAGTCTCTTTTACTCTTGAGCAAGTTTTCGAATGGCAATCTTCTTGGCACAGTAGCCTTGTGGGCAAGTTTCTCGGCCGGCTGCCTCCCTTCTCGATTGTTTCTCGTCAGGCTTCTAATCTCTGGTCCTCTTCCGGTTTATGTAGTGTTTTATACCTTAAAAGAAGGTTTCTTTGTGTTTCAATTTCGTGATATTTCTAACGCAACTTCGGTTCTTACGGGTGGTCCTTGGTCCTACCGGGGCGCTGTCATTCGTTTGGTTCCCTGAAAACTCTTTTTTCGTCCCTGGTTGGGAGATTTTACTTCTGCTCCAGTTTGGTTACGTATACATGCTTTATCCCTTGAACTGGAACCCTACTTCTGTCACGCAAATTGCAAATAGTTTTGGCCATCTAATTTCTATAGATTCTCGCTCTTTTGAATTCAATCGTGGAAAATATATTAGAGTTTGCATTGAAATTGATTTGTCTCAACCGATAAAACAAGGAATTTAGATTTCTGTCCCTGGCCATGAGTTTTTTCAACCTGTCATTTATGAAAATCTTCCTTTTGTGTGCTTTTTTATGTAGTTTAGTTGGCCATAGGGAACATTCTTGCCCTAGGAAGAATTCCCCTACCCATCCCGAAAACCAATCCCCCAAATCAGACACTAAAAACCCTACCCCTACCACCGATCACCCTTCCGTAGACTCCAGTAGTGGCCCCTCTAATACCACCCCCACTTCTTGCACTCGGGAAGCTAATTTGATTCAACCTAATGATGTTGAGGAACTAGTGTGTGGGCCCTGAATCCAAGTTAGACACAGAAAAGGTCGAAAACAAGCTGCTACGCAGCAAACCATTGCACACCATGGTGTAAATAAACCCAAAGCCTCCATAACACACGAGGATGCCTCCATCAGAAAGGCTGATGATAACCAACTTCCTAAGTCAAGACCTAAGCCTTTTACAAAGGTTCACTACACCTCTAAAAACCAGGATCCTAGAGGAAATCACTCTTTTAATTCCAAGAAAACCTTTGTCAAGGATAAAATTCCCCTTACTTACAAAAAAAGTCATGACCTTAAGCAAACAAAACCTAAAAATTCCCTCAATGATCAAACTACTGAGAAACCTCTTAATACTGCCTCCTCTACTTTCCTGAAACAATCCTTTGAAGACCTTGTCAAAGAGGTTTCCCTTATATTCTAGGTTGATTCTCACAAATCTGTGCCTGAAAAGTCAAGGGATAATATGAAAGGTAAAGCTGCCTTACCTAGTAGGCTTAGGAGGCAAAATCACACCTCTCCCACCCTAAGCAAAGATACCTCAATTGTTGAGGGTTCCTCTAATACTAAGAGACATAGAAGTGGCTCTCCTATCCCCCCTTAGCTGATCCCCAGGATCAGATGATGGTTATCCCCTATAATAAATCATGAATATTATAGTTTGGAATGTTAGAGGGGTCCTTAGGCCCCCTATTCTTGATAGAATGCACAACTTAATTAAAACTTGCAATGTAAAAGTTTTTGCTCTTCAAGAAACTCATGTAGATGATGCTACTGCTTTATCATTTGTCTCTAAAATTGGTAGAAATTGATATGGTTCCTATGTTATTTCTAATGGTGCTTCTAGTGGCTTGCTCCTTGTTTGGAATGCTGATGTGGTTAAAACTGAAGTTATTTTTCCAAGTCATGATGTAATGCATGCTATTATTTCTATTGTCAACTCTCAGCCTTTTTTGTTTTCTAATATATATGCAAATACTAATCCTGCCATTAGGAATTTACTTTGGCATAAACTTTCTAGACTAGATTTCTCTTCTTATCCCTGGCTTTGGCTGGGGATTGTAATTGCATTTTGAACCCTGAAGACAAGAAAGGTGGCCTTGAATTCAAACTGAATCCTCACATTAGAACCTTTAGGAACTTCATTTTAAACACAAACTTCATTGACCTAGGTTTTAGTGGACTCAAATACACCTGATGTAACAATAGAAAAGGTAAACGTAGGATTCTCATCAGGCTGGACAGAACATTTGCTAACCCAGCTTGGCTTCACTTCTTTGGAACCTCTACTGTTAGACACCTCCTTAGATATAGATCTGACCACTGTCCCCTCCTGATTCAGATCAACCCTAAGACCAACTCTATAAGTAAGCTCTTTAAGTTTCAAAACTTCTGGACTGAATACCTTGACTCCAGGGACATTATTCAGTCAGCCTGGTCTTCCCCTACTTCTCTCCCCATTCCTCAAAACAAATTTGTTACCCAGCTAAATTCCACTAGAAAAGCCCTCTCAAATTGGAATAAAAACCAAGTTGGAAATCTTGATGTTGCTCTCAAAGTAGCTAAGGCTGAATGTGCCAGACTTGAGTATAAAGAAGCCAATTCTTGCCTTTCCTGTTCTGAAGAGACTAACCTCATATCCCTTTATAATAAAATTCATGCCCTCCAAAGATAAATTAGTCTTAAATGGTGGGCTAAAGTCAAAACCAAGTGGCTCTTAGATGGTGGCAAAAATATAGCTTTTTTTCATAGAATTGTCACCTCTAGGAGAAGAACCAACCTCATTACCAAGCTCACTGATGACAATGGTAACATTCTCACTAATGACAATTCCATTCTTCAAACCTTTGCCAAATATTATCAAGAAATCTGGCAACCTACTAATCTCAATCCATTCTCCATCCAACTTTGGCATGTTTTCCCACTATCCCTAACTCTATGAAGGAAAACCTCATCAAGCCCTTCATAAAAGAGGAACTGTGGTCTACTGTTAAGACCATGGCAAATGGAAAAAGTCCTGGGGTTGATGGCTTTACAGCAGAGTTCTATAAAAATTATTTGCCCATCATTGAACAACACTTTTTTGATTGCATAATTAACTTTCAAAACATATTTTTCCTCCCTTTTTCTTAGAATCAGACTGTCCTAACCTTCATCCCCAAAGTCAGTAACCCCTCTAAGGTTAAAGACTATAGGCCCATTTCCCTATGTAATTTAAACTATCGTATCATATCCAAATTGCTTGCCAATAGACTTAAGGAAATCCTTCTCATCCTCATTTCTAAAGAACAGTCTGTCTTTATTAAGGGCAGGAATATTCATGAGAATGTCCTTATTGCCCAAGAAGCTGCTCACTCAATCTTTAAATCCAAAGGAAAGCACCCTTATATCATGGTCAAACTTGATCTTGCTAAGGCTTTTGACTCTGTATCTTGGCAAGCCATCTACACTATCTTGGAAGCCTACAATTTCCCCTCTATTTTCATTAAATTGATCCACTATTGTTTGTCTACTGCCTCCTTCTCTTGCCTTGCCAATGGCAATCTTTCTGATTTCTTTCAAGCCAATAAGGGTGTAAGACAAGGAGACCCCATCTCTCATTTTCTCTACATTCTAGTGGCCCAAACTCTCACCCTTTTAATTAACATGGTTGTTAATAATAATGATTTCACCCTGTTAAGTGAAATCCCATACTAGAAGAGGGGGGTTGAATAGTGTTGGGTTACTTTACCAATCTACTTCAATTTTTTTTTTACCAAATTTAATTTCAACAAAATGCAAAAGCAACTAAGTAATGTTCGTTAGTGAATATGAAGCACAATTAAAACAAACACACAAGGCAATGCTAACACATGAAAATATAGTGGTTCGACCAATCGCCTACTCCACTAACTTGGCTCCACACTAAGGATTTCTAATCAACTACTTTATAGATTTTGTGTTTCCCTTTGAAAACAACCAAGGACTCTATTCTCAACCCTTTGAGAACTCCTCAAACCTATTCACCTAGGCAAAACACAATTCTACAAAGTAAACCCTAAGTGTTTACACTAGCACACCTAGCAAGCTAACCAATGAAAACAAGTTCAAATAATAATTAAAATTACAATGAAAAGAGCTAAAGAATAAAATCAAGACCAAATGCTCTTTTCCAAGCCTTCAAAGCCTCCAACTCGCCAAGACGTTAAGCTCGAATCGAAGCCCGAGTTGAGGGAAGATGAGCGCTTGAGAAGTCGTTGATCGGAGAAGCGAGAGCAAGTCAATCAAGCTCTAGAAGGCACAAATCTCTCTTTTGAATGCTTATATTAGTTGTTAAGAGAGGTTAAAGAAGTTAGGTGAGGGGTATTTATAACCCCTCAACCGAACGACTCCTCAATGGGCATTTTTTCACCCGTTAGATGTCGTTCGATCGCTTGCCGGTCGATCATCGATCGACCGATCGATCGATCGCACAGCGACCGCTGCCATTCTGTGCTTCTGCCGCTCTGTTCGGTCGATCGAATGAGTCACGTTTTTAGCTCCTCTGCTATCTGGTCGATCGATCAGTCGACCGAAGTAGACATTGCCAATTTTTGGCCTCGGTCGGTCGACCGAAGTAGCCACTACCGATTTTTAACCATCTTCGGTCGACCGACCAGTCGACCAAACTTAGGCTGAGGCTGATTTTTATCTTTTCTTTGTTACATATTTTTTCATGGGTTTAGTTACCAAGTTTTGACTTGAATAACTTTGCAAATAGGCTTGGGATGAGATCCTAGGGATATATTACGAGTTATCTATTTAACCTACATCTGAGCCTTTCGTGACGATCTTTTCTTTCGTATCTCTGAGCAAACTTCGCCGAAGTTCGCATGCTTATCGCAACCTCAACCTGAACTCAAAACTTCACACATATATTAAATACTTATTTGTTATCATCAAAATAAAGATCGAAGTCTAAGAGAGGAACCCTTAAGCCAACACACCCCCTAACCATCAAACAATCCTTCAAAATTAGCCACCTCCTTTTTGCGGATGACATTCTCCTCATGCTTAAAGCTAATGACAAGAGCCTCAATTCCATTAAAAATATTTTTGAACACTATTATAGCTTAAATCTGCAATTTACTTCCCAAATAATACCCCTTCCCATATTAAGCTTTCTATCTGTCATAAGCTTGGTATGCTTGAAGGTTCATTTCCCTTTAAATACTTAGGCACTAAGATCTCTCCTAATTGCCCTCCTCCTAATGCCTATGATTACCTCTTCAAATCCATTAACACTAGACTTGGATCATGGCAATCCAACTACTTATCCCAAGCTGGTAAGCTCACTTTGATCAACTCTGTTCTTACCTCTATACCCCTCCATACTATTTATGTCTCCTGGTTACCTAAGAAAACCATGAACAAAATAAATAGTATAATTAGTAACTTTTTCTGGGGTTCAAACACTGAGCATAAGAAAATCCACCTTGTTTCCTGGGATCAAATCACAACCCCTAAAACCAATGGTGGCCTTGGTATTCACAATGTATATCTCCAAAGTCTTTTCCTCAATGCCAAAAGAGTGGCTGCCTACTTAAACAATACTGACAATATGTGGCTGTAGCTTGTGAAACAAAAGTACCCTTTGCTCACTGCTAGCAATGCCATTGCCCCTACCTCTTCCTCCTGGTCTTGTAGACTTTTTGTCAAGGCTTTTAAAAAGCTTAGCCTTCGTTTCAATCATGTTATAGATCTAGAACCAGCACCTCTGTCTTGAATGACTCCTGGGCTTTAGATCTCCCCTTTAGCATGAAGCCCACATTCATTAATGTGGATCTGATTAATTCTGATATGACTGCTAACTGCCTCATTACAGATCAACATTTGAATTATGATATTTGTAATGCTATATTTTCTCATGAGCTAGGCGCATCCAGTTCGATGATTGGGCTTCCTTTAACACCCCATGAGGATAAAATAATTTGGACTGAAAGCAAGGAGGGAAATGTTACCACTACTTCATCATATTCCTTTCTCCTCAAGCATGATTCTTTTACTTCTAACACCTCTCTTAATTGGTCTGCTATTTGGTATTTAAAGATTCCTGAAAAAATAAAGATTTTCTTATGAAAATTGATGCATGGCCGCTTGCTTACCAGAGCTAGACTCTATGATTTAAAATTGGTTTCTAGTAACTTATGTATTTTCTGCCAAACTATTGAGGAAAATTTTGAACATTTGTTTTGCCACTACCCTTTTTCTATTGAGATTTGGAACAATTTGCAATCTTACTTTAGAATCATGCTGCCAGATAGACAAACATGGATACTTGGTAGCAATCTTCTTATCTTGATTGATGATTCAATTCGTTGCTCGATAAAAAGATTACACTACAAAAGAAAACGTCTTCTGCAACGGCTATAGCGATCGCAAAGTCGTCGCAAAAGCTATTTGGCGACGGCGATAAGCGGTCGCACAAATCCGTCGCCGATGTCCTAGTCACAGATAATGTGCGACCACAGAAGGAGCAGTCGTAATAAAAAATAATTGCGACGATAATTTGTCGTCGCAATATTTTTGTTGCACAGCAACTGCGACCAATGTGTTGTGCGACCAATCTTCTGCGACGGCATTTTCGATCGCAATACCGTCGTAGAAGTGTATATACTTTTTTTTAAATAAAATGAAAAATATAAATTCATGTTTACAATATTTAATTAAAATACATATCAATCAAACAAGAGATATCAATTTATAATTTATATACATCAAATGGATATCAAAATATTATATACATTGTATCAAAATATTATATACACCGTATCAAAACAATATTTACATCATATCAAAATAAAACATCAAACAAATACTTCACTGGTGAGGGGCATCAGACGGCGGCGGGGGAGGCAGCGAGGACAGGGGCTGTGTGGGGAGGGCATCAGTAGGCGTTGACGATGATGATGGATCTGATATTGATGTCGTCGCGTCGAATGACGGGGGAGGCGGAGGGGCACGAGCACCAGGTATGATAGAAGCTATATACGCCAAGTACTCGGTCACATATGTTATAGTATCCCTCATAGTGGTCATGTCGGTGCTGAGGCGTGCCTGAGCAATCTCGATGGCCGCTAATCAGTCCTGATCCGCATGTGATGTTGATGGACCAACGGAGGAGGAGGTGAAGGCAGACGACCCCGCACTATGTGGCTGCAACAACGCCCGTGCATGGGCCGTTGTGACAATGCCATATACACGGCCGTGGTCTACGCCTGTCACCTGCATCCATGCATCAGTATCAAGCTGATGCTGCGTAGGATCACCTCCTCGCCGGGTTACCAACTCACTGTACGTAGCCTATAATGAAAATTAAGTTGATTAACTAAATTAATTATACATAATAGAACTAGATAAAAAAAAATTAAATATTAACTTACCAATATCGTCTCCGGCCTCCCGCTGATAAACTCACCCCGGCGAGGGCCACGCTGATATATTTGCGTCTCCTCAAAGACCCTTAGAGGGTCAGCCGGGATTAGCGTCCCATGCTCGTCGTGTGTCCCCTACAATAAAATAAATATAATTAGTTTTCCTATAATAATAATAATAAATGATCATTAAATTACTTACCAATCGACGCTCATGGCTGATAAATGAGATGGACCCACCGGTATACCGAGCGACGGATCCCTCGACCAACGTCATCCTATTTTGGTGCACCGTCCGGGAGGCGCCCTGCCATCCCTTTGACGCCCACATGTCGCATAGCTGATCCCATACGTCGACATGCATCCAGGCTAGCCCATGTCCTTTGAGCACATCCATAGGCGTACATCTGTTACCGCCTATACACACCTGAGCCTCATCCCACGCTCGATGGAGGATATCCTTGAAAAGCCTCTTGTAGTAACCTTCCCAAGCATCCTTCACCTGTGCCTAAATGGAGGGATCCTAAGTATAGCGAGCCTACAAAAAGAAAATAACTTATGTAATACAATCATTTTAAATGTTAATACAATTAACTAAAAAATTAATAAACTACGTACTTCAAACTCAAACCATAGTAAAGATCGAGATTGGTCCGGCACATGGGTCCATGAACGCCATGGCTCCCGAAAGAAACTCTTGATAATAGCAGTGATGCTGCGAGCAGCATCATCCTGCTCGAATCTACAACTCAAGTATAACAACATAAGTAGCAATTAATTAATTAACAATCATAATAAATAAATTTTTATACTTACTTTAGACCGTGTAGTGTAGCGATATGAGTTGACACTGGTCGGCCGATGATGGTACATGAGCCCCCCGATTAGGCCCGCGAGGCCTATGACGATCTCGAGCCTCCGGGGCCGATGGTGGTGGTGGTGGCGACACTGTGGCGAACGTCGAAGGTCCTGATGCCACTGTTGCTGGTGCTGGTGCTGGTGCTTGCGGCATCTATAGATGTATAGTACTAACCTCAAATTATATATTTATAAATTAAGCAATTTACAACATATAAAATTTCTTCAACAAAAAGTAAGCTGAAATGAACATATAAGAACACTCTACGATATAAGCAAAATAAGTAGTATCTTCCACATACAAGAGGACAATGTTGTTGGTGGATTTGCTTATGTCAAGTTGTCAACTGCCTACTATAGACAACAAACAAGAAAAGTTTGAGGTAAAGGCGTAAAGCAAGTCCTTTCCATGTGAAGCACATAATGCTTCATGAATCATATGTTCAACTTCAGGAAATGGATAGATTCTATGAATTGCCAATCTCATATGTCTTCTTATAGCAGCCACACATGTTGCTATCTTGGTAAAGCAGGAAGCAATTGCCCATCCACAATTTGGCCTCTCCCTCTCCATGCACCATTCCAAAATTTTCATCACCATTAATCCCTCTTGATGCACCATTCCAAAATTTTCATCACCATTAAGAAAATTTGACATGGTAAAGTTTGAGTTTGGCAAAAGAAAACATAATTGGAGTCACAGATGCAGTCTCTTTAAACTACATGCATTAACTATTAGATTTACTCAACAGAGATATCACTCAATCTCTATCCACCAGATGCCCTAAGAAACAAGAACGAGAAGTGCCATGACAATGAACGACCATCAAATACTTTGGCTTTTTCAAGAAACAAAGGAACATGGCAGATTCTATAGTGTAAGCAACCATTTGGGGAAACACAGTTTGTCTCTTTGCAATTAATCATAAGATGAACCACAAATTCTCATTTCTTCAGTGGCTACATCTTATATGGAAAAACCATCAATTACATTGAAGAATATCAATGTAAATACTGACAAACAAAGCAATGCAAACATAATATCAATGTAAATTCTCATTTCTTCGGTGGCTACATCTTATTTGGATGGTGTTTTAATGCAAACAAAACAATGCAAACATAATACTGACAGATGAAATCTTGTAGCTCATTTCAACAAAGAACATGATACCCTTGTGTATAGCTTGTAACGGTAGGTATGTGATCCATTTTCTTAAAGAACATGGTAAAAAGATATACACAGAGGTTCGTGTTGTATATGTTGATACAATGAACAAGGCAACTTTTGATGCACATTTATTCCTGCTTAATATTAAGTATGTTCTTTATCAAGATATTTTATTTGAAAAAGTCACCATTCTATAGCATATTGTTCTCCATATAAAAATCATCTCATTTTCAATATATGATAATTCAATACAATACAACAGAACTGTTGCATGCCAGCCATCCATTTTTCATTTAGCATGCATCATGCTACTATGAAATTCAAATGGTACCCTGATATCTCTTTCTGAAAGAAGCTTCAGGCATTCTCCCTTTAGATGCATTTATTTATTTTCCTTGCTAAGTGTAGTTTCATTCATACATTACTTGCATCTATTTATTGGAAAGGTGTTTGCTTTTCTCTATGAGTGTAACTATGACTTCTTTGAGTGCTTCCATGTTGAATCTTTTGGTTTCTTGGCTAGTCTTCTGCAAGGACTTAAGTTTGGTTAAGTCCTTTGATGCAGCATCACACCCAAAGATGGAAGGAAGAGATAGAATAGATGGAGAATAGAAGAAATCAAATTGTATTCCAAGCAAAGTTAACCTTCAATACCCAAAGGGCTACAAATAAATAGCTAGGATTCATAACCCCAATGGCAATAGGAATCAAAGTAATCGAAACAGATCAAATAAAATCCCCAGGTAGATGGGACCGAGGTGAAAAATCTCTCGTTCAATGACCTGAATCCTTCTCAAGCAAATAAAAAAGTCGGATTACACACACACACACACATAGAGAGAGAGAGGGAGAGAGAGAGAGAGAGAGAGAGAGAGAGAGAGAGGAGAGGAGAGGAGAATACCGTCGGCTAGGGTTCGACGGGTGGCCTGCTTGCGGCGGGCCATGAGTAGCAGGCGGTGGGCGGCGAGCAGTGGGCGGCGAGCCAACTAATAGCGGCCAACAGTCAGTGTGCGGCGTGCGGCGGTCGGTGTGCGGCGGTCGGTGTGCGACGACAGAGATCGAGAGGCTAGGGTTGATCGTTCGCGCGAGCAGGGGAAGAGAAAAAAAAGGGTTTGGGCGGGGAATTTAATAACATTTTGCGACAACAATCACGATCGCAAATAAGCGGTCGCAACGTGACGGTCGCAAATGGTCGCCATATTGCGATGGCTATCTAGGCGATCGCAGTGTCGTCGCTATTTTACGACGGCATTGAAGGCGGTCGCAATGCCGTCGCAACCCTAGCCAGTCTGCGACCGCAATGGACGACGGTCGTAGACCCATCGCATCTGCGACCGCATCCTGTGCCGTCGCAAATGTGTCGTCGTAAAAAACCATTTTTTTAGTAGTGTTAGTTGTCGTTTCATGGTGGTTCATCTGGTTTGGGAGAAACGAGAAATTGCATCAGACGAGGCAGCTTTCCTCCTCCTGCTTAGTGAGAAAAATAATTTCGTATGTCGGCTTCCTTGATTCCAATTTAAAAACTAAGGGCAAAGCTAAAGATAGAAATCCAATCATTTGCAAATGGATGCCTCCTCTCTTAGATTGCATTAAAATAAACTATGATGCTTCATTTACTATTGATTCTTCTACCGTGGGTATTGTTGCCAGAAATCATAAGGGTAATATTATTTATGCTGAATGCTTATTGATTAATGCTAAGTCTATTTTGCATGCTGAAACACTTGCCATTAGACAATCTCTACTGGTTGTAATGCAGGAAAGATATCATCATGCTATCATTGAGTCTGATTCCAAAACTCTTGTGGAATCTTTGAAGCAAAAGAGCTGGCCGGATTGGCGCGTGCATGCATGCTGATTTCGATGATATCTCTTCATTCTCGTTGGCTTGTAATAATGTTTGCTTCAACTTTATTTAACAGTGTAATAAACAGCCCATTGGGTTACAAATTTTGGACGTTTGAATGGTGTCTCGCATGTTTGGTCTCATGTGAGACCCCCGGAGCTCCAAAACATTATTGTAAGGGACTGTTGCGGTCCCGGTTTTATTCGTTAATTTGAAGTAGCTTTTTTCTGGGAAAAAAATAAAATAGTTAAGCTAAATTAAGAAAATACACTCATTGCTTGAGACAAATTAAGGATGAAGAAAATTAGAAAAGATTACTTAAATAAATTGAGTAAAAAGAAGGATGAAAGAGATGACAAAATGAGAGAACAGCATGAACACGTACATGTTCTTAAAATCAGTTGGTTTATACACCAATACTTTGTAGGATAACATTTACTAAATACGAAGAATAAAATTTAAGATGAAAATATGTTATAGCAACCCACATTTGAGCATTTTCATGCATTAATCTTTACTAATGTTGTAAATTTTACATAAACCTAAGGAATTTATGGTGCCTCCACCGAGCAGGGAGAATATCTTATAGTGTTTCCTCTTAAACTCATGTATGAAGTGGTTCACCATTTGGTTGTCAAAGTCTTCGTCGCCAAGGTCAGTATCTTCGATAGTGGCCTTCACCTTGAAGATATCGTCCTCAATAGTGAGTAGTGAGACGTCGAAGGTGCCGCCATTGAGGTCCATTGAGGTCAAAGATGGGCACATTCTTCTTGCCGATTTTGCTGGTCTTCTTATTGATCCGCACAACATTGAGGTTGGAGATGATGCCAGCATCCCTGGTGGCCTGGCACTAGGAATCGTTGAAGTAGGCAAGGACAATCGCCACGACATTCTTCATTGAGGTGCCAAGATATGCCTTAACTATCTCCTTCATCTTGGTGAGGACCATGGAGGATGATGTACGTAGTAATAGTTATATCCTTTCTAATTATAACTACATGTATAAATTTGCAATCAAGACATCCTCGATAAACAATTAGAGCTTATTTTCTTCATACAATTGAGGGAGATAGAATAAAATTAGAAGAAAATAAGAGTATAATAACATAAAAATGATAATATATATTCTCCTCTTAGACTACTTCTAGCCTTAGGGCTAATTAGTTTAATCTAATATATATATATTAGATTAAACTAATTAGTACAGTCTAAGAGGAGAATATTCTCGAGTTCAGGAGGCCTAACAGAGCTCCACAAATTGGACTTTTTTCTGACTCGAACCCAGTTTACTGCCGAGTGGACAACTTTATTTACAAGCCTTGGAATATACAAAAATTTTATATTGTTAAATGAAGTAGTAAGACTCCAAATATCTTGAATGAAAGATAACAATCTCCAAGGCACCAAAGACAACTTGTTTATACAGTCAGATTCGACAATGATGTTATCCTAGATGAAAAAGCCTCAATTGAGTTAAAAGTCTGCCATGAAAAAATTTCCACAGAAAAATCTTTATCTTTGAAGAAGTGGCAAGTTTCCAAGTTTTAGCCCAGACATGATTTATATCATTAGGGAGGTGTTTATGATTCCTAAGAAAGATGTAAGCTGATGAAGAAAAAACCCTACCAGATTCCTCTTCAGTCCAAATATAAAAGTCATCATAGGGTGTCTTAGGCAGCCCTCAATAGCATTCCACAGAGATACATCACAAACAATATTACCAATAAAGGAGGACCAGCTCAGGTTATACATAAGATGATGCATGTTAGTAATAGAATTAAATAAATTTACATGGATAAAAATAGGTTTCATTGTTAAAGGCAAATCAAGTATCCATTTATCATATAAAAAGGAAGTATTACTACTAGAGCCAATAAATTTATTAAAACCAAATTAAGGGAGTCGAAAGCTTCATTGAAATGTTTCCAAGCCTAGGAAGCATTGTAATTACAATTTGAATTGAAAGAAGTAGGAGGATACTTATTTTTAACTAACTAATTATCATTATTTAAGTAAGCCATGACTCTTTTAGCTTGGAGAGCTAAGCCCTTAGTTCCCAGGTCTTAAATCCCCAAGTCATCCAACTTCTTAGTCAAAGTAACAGTTTCTCAACTAAGTAAGTGCATAGCTTGCTTATTAGGGGAGCTATTCTAAAGGAAATTCCTGATCTTCTTTTCAATATTGTCAGTAAGGTCATGATTGAGCCAAGTTACAGACAATGAATGGATAAGAATAGAATAATAACAAAGTTAATTAAAATTATTCTACCAGCTTGAGATAACATATTAGTTTTCCAATTGCTAATCTTAGCATCAATTTGAGAAAGAATAAAATCATTTGTTTTAGTGGGGTCTCCTACGGGATATCATGGTACCTAAGTATTTAAAAGAAAATTTACCCATCTTTATATTTAAAATATTTGAGATATTTCTTCTAATAGAAGAGGGAGTTCCCCTAGGGAAGAAAATATTAGATTTGTTTAAATTAACTTTTTGACCAGTCAAAATTTCATACTTAGTGAAAATGTCCTTGAAAGTATTTAAGCTCTTAGAGTTAGCTTTAAAAATAAGGATGATGCCATCGACAAACATTAAGTGACTAATGGTAAGATTCTTCAATTTAAAAGGGGTAAGCAAATTATTATTAACAACATTGTCAATCAAATTAGTCAATGTTTGTGCAACAAAATATAGAGAACGGGAGATAAGGGATCTCCCTGTCAAATGCCTTTATTAGCAAAAAAAAAAAGAAACTGTCACGCCCCAACTCAGGGTCATATGACCGGCCAGGGTATACGTGCCTATACCCCGCATCCTAAACCATGCACATGCCAACTCAACAAATAAATATAGCGAAAAAAAATAACAAGTTTTATTTCAATGAAAAGCGAACCAAAACAGAGTTTATTTCAAGTAACTCCAATGAAACGAAAAGTACGGAAATAATATTTTAAGTTCAACAATTCAAAAGTTCAGATACAATAAAGTCTGAAATAAATGACATAACTGTCCTCAGGGCTACAACTCCAAATCAAACTAATACAAGTGCATGAATACTACCAAAAGACTCGACTACGACCCTATCTAGGACTGCTATGAGATCATGCGGCTTCTCTGCCCTCCAGCGGCGCCAAGTGCATCCAACCCACCTCATCGGTCAGGCTTTACAAAACAAAAATCAAAAGGCAACGAGTGAGTTCAAAGAACTCAGCGAGCGGTTCTACTAACCCTCACCAATAAACATCACAGAGATAACAAGAGTGCAAATCTATCTCTACAGAAAGATAAAGTCATGAATGTGTGATTAGCCAACAGGCCAACATGCCACACATGCCTCAAGGCATCTAACCCTCCAAGAGTGGAGAAACATCAGGTCGAAGCCTACCATGCCCGAAGGCAACAAGATATACTAGGATAATCAGGAAGGCCCTCCGAACTTGCTCCGCAAGACGTGATATCATAAGAGTAATCGGGTAGACCCTCCGAACTTACTCTTCTAAGACATCACAGGAATAATCGAGAAAAGCCCTCCAAACTTATTCCTCTAAAAATCACCTCGGGGATAATCGGGTAGGCCCTCCGAACTTATCCCACAAGGCCAAACTAGAACAATCGGGAAAGGCCCACCGAACTTGTTCTGCAGGTTGGGAATTAGTCATCCAACCTCCTGGGCTTAGCCCACAATCCGGCTCCTAATCGAGCCGCTCCGCCATTCGCAAGGATATGACGCATCATGAACTAAGTCAAGACTCTCCGGGTGTCCCCATTAGGAAGCGTCTCAACACTCCATACCCGATCCCTATCTCTTAGATCCGTAATGTCATGAACCCGTGTGGTTTTATTTCATGCATACTTTATAAGTTTTTTTCATAACAGATTATGTTCACCCCTAACCCAATTTTAATTATGTAACTAAAATTTAGTTCACCAAGATTAGGGTTTTGTTTTAGGTTACTGTTCTGCCCAGAACTGATGTGTCTAACCCGAATCTAGACGCCAAAGTGTGTCCTATGTTTCCAAACTATGTTTTCTAGTCGAAACGATAGGTTACACGACTATATTCACAGAAATACACACACTACAACAAATAATCTAAAAACAGCACAGATTCCTCTAAGCATAAAATTCCAGCAACATACAATTTCAGCATATCATGAAATTAGATCCGAAAATTTATAGAAATTAGCTCCTTAATTATCTTTAGGACAGAATATTAATCTCGAGATTTATTTCACAAAATTCATGCTTTTTAATCAAGATTAAAAAAAAGAATCTACCACGCCTTAATCAAGAAATAACATCAAGATTAAAAATCCTCCTTCTCAAGAATCCCTATGACATAAAATACAAAATCTTGATCCTAATCATGATTTCTACCCACAAATCACTGATTTAATCCAAGCATGCAATCAACATATCAAGAACTCAAATTAGGAGAAAAGATCAAGATTTTCATGTCAAGGAAACAAGAAGGCTCATTCGGGCTTTTCATCGAACACCTTGAGGGCGCCCCCGATTTCCCCCTTAGCCGAGCACCCCTAGGTTTACCCTAGGGCTGCCGAGCCCCATAAGGGAGAGATTTGGTCTCCTCAAACATGAATTCCAAGAAATACGACAAGAACTCGAAAAATAAATCAAGATCAAAACATAAGCGCTGAGCTACCAAGAATGGCTTCAAGAATTCAAACAAAACCCGAAGAGAGAGAGTAAACCACTCACCTAATTTAGAAAGATGATTAGAGAAGAAAATCCAACCGACGGCCTTCGATTTTGGCCCCGAAATCCGGCGGGTCAACCCCAAGGAAGAAGGGGGGGCAGGCGGCGGCTCCTCCCAAGCCGTCGGCTTGAGGAGAAAGGGAGCGAGGAAGGGAGAGGGGCTGGCTTCGGCTGGCTCCTCTCGGCTTGGCTCCAGAGGGAAGGAAGAGAGAAGGAGAGGGAAAGGGGTTTGGCTCAGGTGGCGGCTTGGCTCTGGGGTGGCGGCGGCTCCAAGGGGAAAGAGGGAGAGGGCCGACTGCTAGCTTGGCTGGGGCTGGCTCTCTTCTCTCACAATTTTGGGTGGCTCCAAAAATAGGAGCCACAAGCCAAGGGGAAGGGGTTTTATACTCCCTCTTCAACCCTAACCCCTATAACCCTTTTATCCAACCCGCATTCACTTTAAATCGAAACCGAACCCGCTAACTTAAATTTAATTAAACTTATTCTAATACAAAAGTAATTAATTAAATACACCCACATGAACATAATTAACAATTATGCACACCCAACATCAAATTAAATAATTTTAACTACTCAAGCCTAAATTCATAAATTTTATATCCTACATACCCGAGCTCGCAAGCTCGCACCGGACCATGAGTCGACTCGGCTCGACCACGAACTAGTCCGCTAGGCTGACAAACACAAACATAAGAGGAAAATAATAAAATTAAATATCTAGGATATTACAGAAACCATGCCATTAATTAAGCAAGCAAAAGAAATGGTAGATATGCAAGAGTAAATCCATTGAATGAATAAGTCAGGAAATAAAGCCATTAAAAGAGAGCACTTTAAGAATAGCCTCCCATCAGAGAGAGTCAAAGATTTTTTCAAGGTCCAATTTGACTAAGATAATTTGACTAAGATAAAGAGAGTCTTAATTTTTAGAATTAAAAAAGGAGTGAGCAAGTTCTTGCATAATCAAGATATTATCATGGATATTTCTATTTTTAACAAAGGCGGAGTGAATAATAGAAATCAAATGAGCTAAGAGCATTTAAGCCTATTAGCAATTACCTTAGAGATAATTATGTAAGACAAATTGCATAGAGCAATTGGTCTAAAATCTTTAACTACTTTAGGACTAGAGCATTTAGGGATAAAGGTTAATGAGGTTTTATTCCAATGTTCAAGTAAAGTAGCAGTATCATGAAAAGCATAAAGAACAGAGCAAAAATCATCACCAATAATATTCCAATATTTTTTATAAAATTCAATGGTAAAATCATCATAATCCGGACTTTTACCATTGCTAAAAGACTTAATAGTGTTTCAAATTTTATCAGCAGTAAAGGAGCATGTTAAGGTATTATAAGAATCATGAGAAATTTTTGTAAAGAGTAGAAGTATTCAAAGCAGTAGGCATAGAAGATCTGAGATTTGAATAAAAAGCAACAAATTCATTAAGAATGTCCTTACTATTATTTTGAGAATTAGAATTATTAATAATAATAGAATGAGTGAAATTTAACCTTTTAGGTATGGTAACAATTCTATGATAGGTTAAGCTGAATTCTTTTCTTCATCTTGAATCTAATTAGTCTTAAATTTGGACCATCATTTTAGATAAATTTGTCTTTGAATAACGATATACTTATTATAAAAGAATCTTAACCTAGAGTCAATATCAGAAGGAGCAAGGGAAGAACCCTCAAGAGCCTCTACTAGATTAATGTCACTAATAGTGGTGTCAAGAGTATTCTTAAGTTTGCCTAAAGAGTGTTTGTTCCAAAAATTAAGTGCTCCTCTAGTGATACTAAGTTTCTTAATGAAAACACACTCAGCAGAATTAGTATTGGAATTACAAGCATTATCAACAACATTGATACTTTCATTATATTCAGTCCAAAAATATTAAAATTTAAATAATATCAATAACATGAGTTTTGGAGAGAAGAATAATAAACAATGGTCTATGATCAGATGTAACTCTATGTAGATGCTTTACAGAGGTATTTTCAAAAAAATAAAACCATACAGTATTGAAAAATACCCTATCAAGCTTAATTAGAATTTTAGTTAATCCAACCCTATTATTAGATCAAGTATAATTATGATTGAAGAAACTTAAATCAATCAAGCCACATTTATTAATGAAACTACGAAAATCAATAATAGGATTAGTAAACACTGAATTTAATAAATAAGTCAATTAGGATTTTATGCGAGCAAACCATTAGGATTTTAGGCAAGGTTTTTAATCTAGACAATTTGCAATCAAGACATCCTAAATAAGTCACTTGAAAATCCCATTTTTACTGCTAATTTATTTCATTTTTCGTTTATCGTAGCAATCAAATAAAGGCTCAAGTTGGATCAATATTGATTTAACGGGTAGGTTTGACAATTTCTGTTATATTACAACTGAATTGATGATTTTGGCAAATAATAAAAGAATTTTGTGCTTTCCAATTATCACCGTAAAATAAATGGCATCCGATTCAACAATCCCAGAATCTAATTTATTATTTTCCATAACACCCTCCTCTCTCTCTCTCTCTCGAGCCTCGAATCGTTTCACCCAACTCTCGACCATGGCCGCCGTTTCTCGCTTGAAGGGTCTGGGCGCGGTGCTGGCCGCATCCGGCGCGTCCTGGGCGGTGGTGACGCTCGTGCAGCCGCCGACGGCCGCCGCCAGCGAGCGCGGCACCGGGTTCGACGCCGCGCGGCGGAGGATTGCTGACCCTGCTGCCGCGGTGCCGCCCAGGGAGGTCCAGGAATCGGCCCTCGCCGGGACCAGCCTTATCAACCCGCTCGATGTCCTCGTGATCGGCGGGGGGGCCACCGGCTGTGGCGTCGCGCTCGATGCCTCCACCCGTGGGCTTCGCGTCGGCCTCGTTGAGAGGGAGGATTTCTCGTCCGGGACGTCTTCGAGATCCACCAAATTGATCCACGGAGGTGAGAAGCTCTCAATTTTCTTTATTTTTCGACTGAGATCGTCTATGTTGTCTGTTTTACTTGTTGAAGAAATCAGAACAACTTTGGTAAAAGATGTGATCTTTTGGGTTGAGAACAATTCCTATTTTCTGAAAGTTTGTCTTGGTGAACACGAAGTACTTTGGCACGATCGCGCTAGGACAGGAGACTAGTGGATTTCTCAATGCACCAAATGCTAATCGAATGTGTTGTACTTATCATAGGTTAAAGTTAGGTGATTTATGGTATTTCCTCATAAAATTAGGCTGGGATGTTTAAATGAGGGCTCTTGAAGTGTTGTATGGCCATCTTGCGTTTTTCTGATTATCTACATTTTAAAGGACTTCGTTTCTATTTTCAGTTAACTACCACTATATATTCAGGTGTACGATATCTGGAAAAAGCTGTGTTCAACCTTGACTATGGCCAGTTGAAACTTGTTTTCCATGCACTGAAGGAGAGGAAGCAAGTCATTGAGAATGCCCCACATATGTGCCAAGCTTTACCATGCATGACACCTTGTTTTGATTGGTTTGAGGCTATATATTATTGGATGGGACTAAAACTCTATGATCTTGTTGCTGGTCGAAGGATGCTACATCTCTCTCGATATTATTCTGCTAATGAGTCAACTGAACTTTTTCCAACTCTGGCTACGAAGGGCCGCAACGGAAGCTTGAAGGGAACTGTTGTTTATTATGATGGGCAAATGAATGACTCCCGACTAAATGTTGGATTGGCTTGTACTGCTGCGCTAGTGGGTGCTGCAGTTCTTAATCATGCAGAAGTGGTATCTTTGATCAAGGATGAATTTGGTGAACGGATAGTTGGTGCACGGATCCGCGATCAGTTTTCAGGTAACACCAAGCAAGTTATTGCTCTTCCTTCCGGAACCTTTTTTGAGAAACATTTCTAAGTGTAAATATGTACTAGGAGATAATCAAATAAGTATTTCTTCTTACTCTAACAGTGTGATTCTAATATATGATTATCAGAGGGTTTTTTTTCATGTAATATTGAAGTCATGTAGTCAAGCTCCTTTATTCCAGCCTATATTATAGGAATGTCCACTTCTTCTGTCACCGACTCAAAGGTCTAGCAGGAATCATCAGAAAAATTGTGGAATGTCCAATGTAACATATATAGTATTAGTTAGCGTGAGTGTTTGCTATCTTAATTTATGACTATGACTGCATATAAATTGACACATCAAATAACTTTTGTGCATTAATTGGTATTGACATAGATGAAAAGGTGCTTGAGACAACTATATGGCTGGACCATTTCTAGGTTTAAGAGGGTAAGAGTGCAGTAACAAATACAAGAGCATCAGTCTTAAGTCTTAACTAATTGTGAACCTACATAGTACTACTATGATAACAACAATGTCAGTCGTAAATGCTTGCAGATTTTTTTGTTGTTTTATTCCTATGCCTTGACTTCACCTACATGTATTATCTCTTGCCATTTAGCTCTACTAAGGCCAGCAACTCAATTTTTTAAAGAATTCCTAATTTTATAGAACATACACTGCAGACGCCTATTTGTCATAATACCTCCAGGTAGCATGACAACTGAATTGGTAGAGGAAAAATAAATCAAAGAATTAAGCTGTGCTAGCATGATTTATCATCCCTTGGTGTCTTGGTAGACTTGGCACATCTTGGGTACATAAATGCTGGTTAGCATGGATTCACATAATTGGGAAATGTAACTCTTTTTCTTGCAGAACTTATGCCTAACTATGACATGCAAATTTTCTAGTTGTGAGATTTAAATGATTTAATACTTGAAGTCTTGATCTAATAATTTCATGTCAGTGTATTCTTGGCCACTTTTCTACAGTTTTGTGCTTTTATTAGTTTAGAAGTGGTGAGCATCATATGTGCACATATAGATATGGAATGTTTTAATCACCTTATTTTTACATGAGTTATTATGGAAAATTTCTTTGTGCTATTGAACAAAAGACAGATAATCTGCTTTGTCTAATAGGGTAGGTAATGTATCTTCTTCTACCTCCTATGCTCCTTAACTCTTGTAAAATTTCATCAGGGAAAGAGTTTGATACATATGCAAAAGTTGTTGTAAATGCGGCTGGACCATTTTGTGATAGCATAAGAAAAATGGCCAACAAAGATGCACAAGCCATGATCTGCCCGAGCAGTGGTGTCCACATAGTACTTCCAGATTACTATTCTCCTGAGGGTATGGGACTAATTGTCCCCAAAACTAAAGATGGCCGTGTTGTATTCATGTTGCCTTGGTTGGGAAGGACAGTTGCTGGAACTACAGATTCTAATACCGCCATTACAATGCTCCCAGAGCCACATGAAGATGAAATACAATTCATATTGGATGCCATTTGTGACTACCTTAATGTTCAGGTTTGCAGAATGCCTTAATTTATTCCACTCTTTAGTTGAATGGAGTTTTCTATCTTATTCATTTGAATGGAAGTTAACAGTCACAAACTATGACTTATTCACTAGTGGAAACTCCTTTGACAATGCATTCATTGATTGCATTTTTTTCTTTTACTTCACGCATTTTCCTAGTAGAACTCTTGAGGTTATGCTCAACTATCCAAGAGAAGTTCATATCATGATAATACATTTCCAGCAAGACAAAAAATGGGGGACTAATATTCTGGCATCTTTGTGGTCATTTATATTACCAGTACTCACCATATATTCTCTCTTTCCCTTCTCTAACACACTCCAGGAGAAATGCTTGGTGTTCACTGGCTATAAGGCTAGATAAAGCACTTTATGTGACTACACTCTTTGTAATCATTCCGAAGACTAAAAAGGTAGTGGAGATGTGTTCTAGAAAAATGGCATGAGTTATAGAATCATTGGGAATTTTGAATCTATTTTCAATTTGAATATTGCCAATTATTTATATTTGAAGTTCTTATTACTTAATCTTGAGAAGACTTACTTAGGGAACAGAATGAGAACTATATAATTGCCACACACAAAGGGAATGGTGTAAATTGATAGAGTATGTGTCTAAAACTATGAACATTTCCAGAGACTTTTACTTCAGGTCGCCAACAGTGATAATAGAGACTTTGGTGAATTAATTTGGACGATGGAACAAACTCATGCTAGGACTAGTTTGTTGATTTTCAGTTCAAGTAACTCATAGCTATAAGATACAGAATAAGTTTCCTTAGAAAGATTGAATGAGAAATGCTTGAACTATTTATTCTTTTTAAGTGATTATTGTCCAATTTAAACTGCATTAGTAGATATAATCGGAATCCTGGCAGAATTTGATTCATAATATGAAAAAATTCAGGTTAGACGTTCAGATGTGCTTTCTGCATGGAGTGGTATAAGGCCATTGGCGATGGATCCATCAGCAAAAAGTACTGAGAGTATATCCAGAGATCATATTGTTTCTGAAGATTATCCTGGTTTAATAACAATTACAGGCGGAAAGTGGACCACTTACCGGAGGTAACATTTATTGACAAATTTCAGTAATGTTGATGAATTGTTTTAAGTTTAATTGTTGAGATGCCATAATCACAAGTGAAAGAAAGATAACTGATATGTTTAATCTGAAGAGTACTGAGAATGAAGAATGGAAATTATTGATTGCAATTATCCATTTATAGAAAATTCATACTACCTAATCATGACATTTGGATGAGTCATCTGAAGTAGCTTATAAGCATTGACTTCAGTAGAAATGTAGATATGCATGCAATAATGATGTAATTGAAACAATTTACATGGGATGTCAAGCATATATTTTTTTGTACAATTTAAATTTACTTATCTGTGAGCATTATTTAATAATTCCAAACTGAATGAACACATTGTTGCCTCCTGTTATTTTGTGACAATATTGGTGTAGAGTGGACTGTGGAGCCAAAAGTCTGTATATTAGATAGGGAACATACCTTATTGGTAAAAGAAATCAGTTTCATCTATAATATCTGACGTAATGATGAGACTAGTTAAAGCTTAAACATATTTCTCTGGCATATCTTTGCTACACATGGAATTTTCTTTTGGCAGCAAAGATTTTTATTTTTATAGTATAGGAATGTTGCTTTGCCTATTGTATTTTGCATAATTGCATCATGGTTGTGAAAATTGACTGAATTCAAAGCATTCTTTTGCCTGTCCAGAAGTGGTATGATAGAGAAATTATGACATATCTACTCAAGACATGGATCGTTTCACTTCTATGATGATAGAGAAATCTATTCTTGAATCTTGTTCCATGTCCTGTCCAACACACAAAATCCAACAAAGAACCATGAAGAAAAGTAGGAGAAAGTTTTAAGAATTAGGGTTAATTACCTAAGTACTGCCAAATAATACCCCTTATATCAATTGGGTCTCTAAACCTTCTTTTGTACCAAATTATTTTAATAGAGTCCCTCAGTCCATGACAACTAACAGAAGTAATGATGTGTAAGTCCAATAGAGATCATATTCAATTATAGTTATAGGTTGATTTTTGGGCTGTAAACAGATCTTCATACTCTTCTATTTCATGTTCTGTTATTTGAATGATTTTAAAGTTACTTGGATGCTAAATAAAATGCTTATTTACCCACTTTTTGAAAGCAATCAGCATTTGTTTACAGCCATAAATATTTAAGTATTATGCCTATTTCACCAACATATGATCATTCTTTTTTTGATGAAAGCTGACTAAGGGACTTGATTGCAACAATTTGATAGTTTAGTAAGGAAATTGATACAAAAAAAGTGGTCGTCCAATTAATATAAGGCTTATAGTCCAAGAACCATTTAGGATAGTGAAAATCTAGTACTATTTCTATATGGACATGATAATTTCTTGAACCATTTAGGTTTTATCCCTAAGTTTTATCAATGTAATGATAGTGAAAATCTAGTACTATTTCTATATGGACATGATAATTTCTTTCTCCAAATTTGTTCATATACCTATAGTTTATGTAATTCCTCTGAACATATTACTGCATGTGTAATTGTGTATGGCTACAGAATACCAAACAAATTTCTAATGTAAATTAGTCAACGGGAGTGCTAGAACAATAATCAGTTTGAGTACATGCATGATATAGTTGAATAATTTCTTATTCATTCTTAAACTTTTATAGGATAGTTGATACCCTCGGACATTTAAATATTACTTGGTTTTTTTTTGTTATTATTCAGCATGGCTGAAGATGCAGTTGATGCTGCTATAAAAGCGGGCAAGTTGAGCCCTTCTAATGGTTGTGTGACTGACAACCTGCGAATTGTTGGTGGAGATGGATGGGATCCAGCGTCGTTCACCATACTTGCACAGCAGTATGTACGCATGAAAAGAACACACGCGGGGAAGGTTATTCCTGGGGCAATGGACAGTGCTGTTTCCAAGCATTTATCTCACGCATATGGTACTATGGCTGAACGAGTAGCTGCTATTGCTCAGGTTTGACTTTACATTCATCTACATAAATTACATGAGCTTACATGGTATGGATTCTAACATAACAGAATACTTAAAAATTCAATGAATATTGGTTAGTGAGTTGCATATAAGGTAACTAATGATAGTTCCATACTAGATCCATTTCTTTGATTCTGTAGTTATATTGGAGATTTTGGCCTTGTTAGAAAAGTGAATTCTGTTTCTTATTTTCAACTTTCAGTTTTCTGAAGATGTGTTGAAAATAGATGCATTATTTAGTTACTTGAGATAAGTGAAATTTTGTTTTGTTTGTGAAAACCGTATTGATTTCTATCACTTATTTTCGAATGAAATACCCATTGAAGCATAAAAGCTATACGTTCATGATGACTTCTTGTAATTTCTTTAACCTAGACAATATCAAAGGATAAACAAATTTGAACTTTGTCCAAATCATAGAAGAATCACCTATATTCTTTAGCATCACTTGCTTCTAACAAAATCTCATTTTTATTTTGTAGTTAAAATTTGATATGATATACTGCACCCTGAAAAGTTCCATAAAACTGGACCAGGTCATGTCTTGATATGATTTGGTCATATTGGCAAATGGTTATATGGTCATAGGTCAATGAACAGAACTTTTTGGTCCCACAGGAGGCAAAATTTATAAGGCAAATATTTCTATTCTTTTAAAAGATATTAAATGTTTACATTAAATAAATAACAAGGATAAGTTAAAGGTAAAAGGAATTGCATAACTTGAAATATAAAACATCAGCCTGCATGTTGCAGTTTCTTTTGTTTGATTTAAAGATATTGTTTAGACCGCGTTAAATATCTGTTTTCTGCACCACATGTTAATATGTTATCTGATGCTTTGACAATATAGTAAGTAAACTTCAGTGGAAGTTACAGAGAAAACAAAACACTTTGGGATTGTTTGGTTGAGCCGCAAATGGGTGCTAGTGGCCGAAAATGGACCATTGTTTATGAAGAAAATGGTTCATTTTTGGGCCCATTTTTTATTCTTATGGGTGCTGTCTAATTTTTCAGTGCTTGATAGGTTATTGACTACTAAATCATATTATTCTGGTTGTGTAATTTTTCCACAGAATGAGAATTTAGGGAAACGCCTTGCCCATGGATACCCCTTTTTGGAGGCAGAGGTTGCATATTGTGCTCGTAACGAGTACTGCGAGTCGGCTGTTGACTTCATTGCCCGGAGGTCCCGGCTTGCATTTCTTGACACCGACGCTGCTGGTCGGGCATTGCCTCGTGTGATACAGATTTTGGCTGCTGAGCATAATTGGGACAAAGCTCGGCAGAAGCTCGAGTTGCAGAGGGCCAAGGAATTCTTAAAAACATTTAAATCATCAAAAAATGCACAATTTCATGATGGAAAGCACAATGGTAATCAAACTGTTTGCTTCATCTTTTTTTCTTAAATATAAAAAAGCCAGATTATGATTGCAGCTGGTATTTTTGCAGGTTGATGAATCAAGTGATCAACTACATTCAGGGAACATCAATAAATGTTATACATTCATACACAGCCAGGTTTAGACAGGAGATGTGACATAATAATCCTACTCCATTATTGCATGAAGCAAAAGAGCATAAGCTATTTTTTTGTTAACTGTAAAGTTACAGCATGTTGAACTAGTTGCTGAATCAGTATAATTACCCATGCCAATAAGAACATTTTCAAGGAGGTGGTTCTGCTTAAACCAATCATAAGTTCTCCAAAAGATGAGCTGATTATTGCCTAATTATTCTTTCATTTTTGTCCTTATCTTTGGGAATGAAATGTTACAGTAAGTTTCTTTTTATGGTAAGAATATGATATTTATTTGATATGCTGTCCCTGTGACTGATTTCGGAGGCACGAGTTTATGCCATCTTTTCCTGTGAAAATTTTCCGTAATGAATCATGGATAAAAGTTGATCTCCAATTTCTCTTTTAAATGGAAGTAGTCTAACACATAGTCACCAAACGGTTAGTGGATCCTGGAATCGCACCACGCAACTCAAATTTTGATCCAGGATCAGCAGTTGCCAGTTGGAGAGGATCCCACCCTCGAAAATTCGCAATACATCGTCTACCATTCTGACAACTACCCCCTTACTCACCTGCTTCATAATTGGAAGAAGCATTCTAGCTATTGCGGGACCCACTAAAAGTGATACCGTTGAAGATAAACAATGCCTGATCTCGGTCGACTTACAGCACGACGCGCCAAATCGCTCACGCTTCCTCGCCGAGGCGAACAAGAGAAAATAAATAAATTAAAAGGGGTTCGGTTTTTTTATTGTGACCACGGAAGCGTCACAAGCCACAAGGCTGTCAACCTTTTGCCTCGCCCACCGCCCGTTTCCTTTCTCTCTCTCCTCTCTTCTTCCCTTTTCTCCTCCGCCTATATTCTTGGATCCCATCGGCATCATCGGATATGGCGGATTCCTCTGCCCTCTGCTTTCCCTCCTCCTTCAATGCCTCCCGCGCCGCCGCTCTCTCTCCTTCCCCTCGCACCAATCCTCCGAGGAAGTTCGCATTTCCCTCCTCTCCTTCCTCCCCCGCCTCTCCTCTTCGGAAAAACTTGGTTCTTCGATCGGTCCGTCCTCGCGCCAAGGAATCTGACGACGACGGCGGCTGCTTCGGGGACGATCCCTATGGCCCTTACCCCTGGGAATCTACCGCCTTCTCCGAAGGACCTAGTACGCCTCGCTACCATTTGATCTGAGACCGATAGGGTTTCGTTCGATTGTTTCTTGATCGATTTTTGTATGACGAGTGCGAGATTTGATTATTTTCTTGCTCTAATCGTAAAATCGGAATGTATTGCAGTATGCATGCTTTTGGGAGCTATTTTTGGGAACGGGATTTTGGTTTCTTTTGTGGACTTGTCAAAGGAAACAACTTAAGGTCAAAAATTTCTGTTTCAGTGTAACGGTGATCAAAGTAACGTGTACTAATTGGAAACTTGGAATCTGTGGTCCAATATAGACAAACGTACGAAAGCTTTCTAAATGAGATTACGTACGTTACGGATTTATGCTAATTCTGAGCCAGAACCTCATATTTGAGCCCTAGGAATATAATTTCCTGGATAATTACGTAGACCAAGAAAGGCCTTGTCATGGGCACATCTAATATTCTAATGGCATGGATTAGCGCTACCTTTGCCGATACCATGTCCGGCACGTTTTTATCAGTGCTGGCCTGTGTTAATTGCCCAAGAATACTTTGTCCTGATTCTTGAGTAATTCTGGATAACAGATATAGTCTTCTTATTCTTTTAGATAATAAACTCATGCTACACTTTTTGTGCTTTAGCTAACGTTTTCTGAGTATAAGATCTAGTTCTTTGAAGACAAAATAAAACAAGTTTTTTCTTCCAACCAAATAATTTTGTGACAAATACGTTTTTCAGGATGGAGTTTAAATGATGTGATGTTCCAGCTCTTGAACAATTTTAATGGTTTTCCAAAAAACGATTTAGGAAATAGTTGCAGCAAAACTTATATAAAGAACAGCACCTGCGTATGGTACAGAGCCATCTGAAAGTCAACAAGTACTCCACTTAGTTAGGAGCAATTGTTGAGTTAAACACTAATGAAATTTTATTTATCAGCCTTATGCTCTTTAAGTTGAATGTAACACCCAGTAGTTTCGTAATGGTTATTTATATTTTGTTTGAGTTGAATATTTGTGTTAGACTCTTTATTTCTTATTGTAATGTTTGATTGCTCTAAACATTTTCAGCCATTCAGTGGGTTCCTGAGGATAGAATCACACTTTTTACTTCTGAAGGGCTCATTCATATAGGGGGATCCTTGGTTCCTCGCCGATTTGCTCATATAAAGGTATCTTTCTTCTATTGGACAACAAATTTTACGCATCTAAGTTTTATTATTCTGTAAAACACCTTCCTATGGCATATTTCTTCTATTCACTAGTGTCTGTTATAGTGGATGGACATCTGTAGACATATTAATCTTTCATGTGGTACATTGTGGATGTTTTTTCTTTCCGACATCTTAATTTATAAATATTTACATTTGACTCCAATACATATTTGTTTACTAGAAAAAGATCAACAGGATGAATCCATCTCTTGGTTTTTCTGTTAGTTTGAACAAAAGCACTTATTCGATTACTAATCCTTGGGATACTTCTTTTTCTTGTCTTCTGGTGTCTCTTAATTTGAAAAAACTTAAAAATAATTGTCTAATGAAAATGTATTTATTAAATAAACTCTATATTGTGCATGTCTCTAGAAATTTTGGTTGTTTGTCAAACTAAAGAAGTATGAACATCTTCCCTCTAGAAATTCAGTACTCCTTGATATACTTGTTTTCCATGTCTTGAGTTGTTTAAATTGCACAAAGGAACACATTCTTGAGCTGGCACATATACGCAGACTCAATTATTCAATTCTTGAAGGAAATTTCTGTTTTATAACATCATGTCTTTTGTTCAGAAGAGACAAGGTAAACCATTGGTTTCGCGAAGACAACGATTTCAGGAGAGTGATTACATGAATCCTGAACAAGGATTATGTCTTGGTGCACTCTTTGATATTGCAGCAACAAATGTATGTATTCTCAAGCTATTTAGCCATCATTTGCATTTACAATTAACCTTTTGTAATGTATTCCAACAGGGACTTGATATGGGGAGAAGATTGTGTATCTTTGGTTTTTGCCGTTCCATTGAAATGCTAAGTGATGTTGTTGAAGATACTGTTGTAGAGCATGGTGGTGAAGTATGCAATGACTTTCTTATGATTAGAGTAACTTTTAGTTCTCACGGAATGACTATTTGACTTTTGCTTGAATACATGAGCATTTTGCAATAGAATGTCAAGTATCGATATTCTAAATAAATATCATTTTTCATTATTAATTGCTAAGTGGTTAGAGTTATCTTGTTCTAGAGGTTAAACATTATCTTCCTGTAAAAAAAGAATAGTTAATATTAACTTGTAAGATAGAACAATAGTATCTTATCTGAAAAAGGAAGTTAGAAGAATATTAATTTACAGATTATTAAATGTGTTAGAAAATAGCAGTACAATGAAGTTGCATTTTGTAGTTTGTTGACCTTATTTGATTTGGTAACAACAATTATCTCCACTAAGGTTCCAAATCCTTTTTGTTTCCTTTTATAAGTGTATTTTGCTCAACTCCTTTTGTCAGTATGTGATGGTTTGAACAGTCAATAGTAAAACTATAAGGGCATGTTTGCTTCATAGGATAAGGAATGATAGGATAGGGGATGGATTAATATCCATTGTTTGTTTAGTGCATGAATTAGAATAAAATGTGAATAGAAGAATATTTATATCCGATATACACCGGATTTAAAAAATTCATATCCAATCCTCCCTTGTTTATTATCCAATCCAATCCTTTCCTATCCAACAAAGCAAACATACCGTAAGGTCATGATGGAATCATGAAAAGATTCTCCCTTTGGTATTTAATTTACTTCTTATTTACTCCTTTCTCTTACAAGTAATACTTCATATGCTTTGTGGAACATTCATGTAAGTGATTATAATAGCAAGGTTAGTGTTTGTTCCTCACTAATTTGGTTACAAGGGTCAAATTGCATCAGAATTTGTTCATACCAGAAGTATGGATGTCTCGCTCCATGAGTGTAGAAATAATCTCTTTTTGGAGGTTCAGTTCATTGCTAGTGAAGGGTTTAATCAAATAGTATGTTTTGTGCAGGTCGTCAATGCAGAAAAAGTGAGCAGTGAAGGGTTGCAGGAGAAGCTGACGATGACAGTCGCAGTACCACTGCTTTGGGGAGTTCCTCCTGCAGCTGATACTCTCCGAGTTGCTGTCCGCAGCGGTGGAGGTATTGTGGAGAAGGTCTATTGGCAGTGGAACTTTTTGTAAATAATCTCACAGATATTTGCTTAATTCTGTACATAATATGCCTGTGCCCCTGTAATTGCTAATCTTGTGTCATGTCATCGATTCACTTATAATCATGTCCACCTGTGTATTTCCTCTATACGAAAAATGATTATTGTAACTAAAGAAATAGTGAAAGACAAAAACTAATCCAATTATTTTCGAATGTAATACGATTTACAGCTTTTGTTGCGTAGATTCACACATCTGTTTTGGCTGCTTCATTCATCTGCATTTGATGAAAAATATTTTGCAATGCTCGTACTGCCTCCTTTGATTGTTTAGTGACTATATCTAGGGATGTCAACGGGGCGGGTACGGGGGGTGCCTACCCGTTACCCGCCCCGCGAAATAAATGGGTATCCGCTACCCGTTTATTCCTCGCGGGTATCAAAAATGGATACCCATTTAATTATCCGCGGGGGACAGATACCCACGGGTATTGGCGGGTACCCATGATACTTTAAAAATATATAAATTATAATATTTTAATAACACTTTAACTCTTCAAGTATTTTGATAATAACTTTATCTTGATAAACACACAATATTTTGATAACAACATTATCATAAGGTTTCAAAACATAAAGTATATGACTATTGAATTAGGTTAGAGTTTTTTTAGTATATGTACCGATGATAATATTATAATTTACTAATTTTTGCGGGTAACGGGTACCCGCGGGTACGGGTACTATAATATCCGTACCTGTCCCATATAATAAACGGGTAAGAAAAATTACCCGCGAAATTCCCGCGGGTAGGAAACTACCCGTCATAAACGGGTAAATACCCGTGGGTACCCGCCTAAACGAGTAATATTGTCATCCCTAACTATATCCTCTGTTAAGTTTTTACTTGACAATGAGTAGTACTTCTGCATCGTATTCTTATCACCTTAGTAAGTGCAGGCCCAATTCGAGCGTCGAATTAATTATCGTTTAAGTTTTTTTTATATATGGGTTTAAATTGCTGTGTGCATTAGTAAACATTGAGGTCTCTAAATACTGTGGAGCCTTACATTTGTAATTAATTCATACGCCAACTTTCAAATTTATAATAATTGGGTACAGATTAATTTATGCTCTATCTTTCAAATTTATAAGGGAAAAGTTGCAAAAATGCCCCCTCATATTTTCTCACCGGTACTAAATTGCTCATAAGGTTTTTTTTGGATAAAAAATATCTCTTACGTTATGGAATTGAGTACAAAAATGATCATATAGGTAAACGACGTTGATGGAGGGATAACGGAGCTGATGAAGATGATGACTAGGACTGATGACGTGAATACGTGACGCACATGTAAACCAAGATGTTTTCTTACGGGTACTAAAATGCCTCTAACGTTTTCTCACGGGTACTAAAATGTCTAAAACATTTGTTTTGGAGCTAAAATACCATTGATGTTATCGAAAATGGTATAAAAATGACACTCAAGCTAACTTCTGTTAGGTGAGACTTAAAGGAGATGTTGTGGATGCTAATTAGAAGTTGACTTTACACGTGACACATGGAGAGAGTAAATTGCTACGCAAGTGACACGTAAAATGCAATGTAGGGGTGAGAACAAAAAAAATCAAAAGTTTGGTTAATCAGAAAATCGGTCCGAAATCGAAGCGAATTTTTCAGTTAATCAATCAGTTGGTTTCGGTTTTAGTTTTTATTTTCTAAATTTTCGGTTTTCAATTTCAATTTCAATTTTTGTAAATGGAGGGATAATGAAGCTGACTGAAATCGAAATCAGAACCAAAAACCAAAAATTTAGAAAATAAAAACTGAAACCGTCGGATTGGTTAACTTGAATTTTTTGTGAATGGGGGGATAGCGAAGCAGACCGAAATCGAAATCGATAATGATGTTCGTTAACGTCGTTATCTCTCCATTTACAAAAATCGAAATCGAAAATCGAAGATTTAGAAAATAAAAACTGAACTCGAAATCGATGGATTGGTTAACCGAAAAATTCGATTTGATCTCGGACCAATTTTTTGATTAATCAATTTTTGATATTTTTGCTCACCCTACGTTGCATCTTACGGATCGCTTGCGTGAGAATTTTCTCTCTGCATATGCGCCACGTGTAAAGTCAACATCCCGTCAGTATTCACGAAATTTCTATTAAGTCTCACATAACAGAAGTTAGCTTGGACATCATTTAACCTCAGGGGTAATTTAGCTCAAAAATAAACATTAGGGGCATTTTAGTACCTGTGAAAAAATATCTTGGTCTGCATGTACACTACATATCCACATCATCAATCCTAGCCATCAGCCACGCTAGCTCCGTTATCCCTCCATTAACGTTGTTTACCTATAGGATCATTTTTGTACCCAATTCCATAACGTAAATGGTATTTTTGATCCAAAAAAACTTTAGGAGCATTTTAGTACCCGTGAGAAAAACGTTAGGAGCATTTTTATACACTTTTCCCAATTTATAATAATTAGGTTGTCTGAATGTGAGCACAAGTTAAGGATCTGTTTGATTGGTTGAAAGCAAATATAATAAGGTTGTGAACATTAAATAAGGGCTTTACCGTATACTTTTGGTAAGATTTATGAATAATAAATAGGGTAATTACCTAAATATATTTTGAACTATGCACTTTTTCTCATTTGTGGCCAATTCCAAAATATTATCAAATTATATCTCGAACTTTGATATTTGTCTCAATTACATCCCCTGTTAACTTTTTGTCAGCAACCACATTAAGACGATGACGTGGTTTTTTGACGTGAATTAAAATAATATTTTAATTTAAAAAATAAAAATATACTTTAATTTATATTAAATAATATTTTTATTTTATATTAAAGAATCACTCCGACCCATAACCGAGGTGGAAATTGAGTGATTTTTTAATATAAAATAAAAATATATTATATTATATTATATTATATGATTTAATATAAATCGACGTGATCTTTTTATATTTTTGAAATAAAAAATATTATTTTAATCCACATCAAAACGTCACGTCATCGACTTAACAGTGCTGCCGATGGAGAGTTGACGGGAGGATGTAATTGAGATAAATTTCAACTTTCAGGATATAGTTTGATAATATTTTAAAATTGACAACAAATGAGAAAAAGTGCATAATTCAGAATATATTAGATAATTGCCCTAATAAATATTACTTAATTATATGATTGACTTGCAAATTTAAGGGATAGTTATTTATAATGGATCAATGGTTCTCTTAATTGTAGAACAAGGCCCAATCTTCCAAATGTAATAGAAAGATTAAATAGCCAAAAAAAAATGATTTTTGTTTTTTGTTTTTAGCATGAAGTATTTCAGTTAGCATCAAAATATATAAACTTTTGATCTATCACATTTGGCATGACCTATTAATTTTAACAGAAAATGTTGATATGTCACGTTAACGGCAACGACATGGCAAACAAATCTCTTAGTTGGTGTCGCACCCACCAGTCGAGTGGGATCTTCAAGGCGAATTATAATTTTATCTGTCACCAACCTCTTAATTATGTTAATCTGGGATGGACAAAATGACATTTTTGCATGGTCGTCTTCAATTTGGGGGCGGCAATGCAAAACTAGAAGCCATAATCTTATACACGTTGCTCTTTAAAAGTGCAATTAGGACACTATTTCATCCAGTAATCATTCATCAAGGGGAAATATTGTTGATTAGGGTATGGAGGGATGACCATTGGGGAGAGATTGCTCTTTAAAAGTGCAATTAGGACACTATTTCATCCGGTAATCATTCATCAAGGGGAAATATTGTTGATTAGGGTATGGAGGGATGACCATTGGGGAGAGATCGCGTAGTTGTGGTCCCAAATTAGTAAGTGGAAGACAAAGGTAATCATCTCTCGTTTTAAGCATGTGCTGCTTATTTTATTAAGTCGTGGCCCCAAATGCTGCATTTGCATGTCGGCCCCAAATGCTACATTTGCATGTGCATGTTGTAGGATGAATATAAAATTTGATTTTTTACTACATCACAGTGGGAAGATGATATTTGAACCTCAGGTCTGTTATGTGAGGGGTGAACTGATCTCGGTGGCAAAGGATGATTATGATGAAATCATGCTAGCAATCTTATATTATAGTTGGCCTAAGAAAATGTGGTACAAAGTGTTGGTTGAAATGGCACACTAGAGGGGGGGATTGAATAGTGTGTTATCTAAACAATTAGCCTAAATTCGATTTTAATCATTTCTTGATTAGTTAGACTAAGAACGATATTTATAGCAAGCAGAAGCATTAATATATGAAGCAATAAACCTAAACAAACTAAACAATGCTAACACAAAAATTTATAGTGGTTCGGCCCCAATACCTACTCCACTACCTAAGCACCCCGCTTAGGATTTTCAAACTAAGTTTACTAGATTAAATTAATTCCCTTACACAGAGGACTTTGACTCGAAGAGTCTCACTCTCAATCTAAGGCACTTCCACACCCGGAAGTCTCTGCCTTCTTACCAAGAGCACTCTTCCACCTCAACACTAAGGGACAACTCAACTAATCCTAGTAAACTAAGTTTACACAAGTGGTTTTACATCTTCTACACCAAGGATACCACTTACACACAAGACCTAACACTAGGTCTTCTTGTACTCTCAAATACAATGAAATAAATAACAAAATACAACACAAAATTAAGCAATAAATCAAACAATAAAGTACTTAGCTCCATAACAAGATTCCTAGCTTCCTCTTGATGCCTTTGATGGTGAAACAATGAGGGTAAGGCTCAATCAAAGGGATGAGATATCAAAGCTAGGGTTTTTCCAAGAATTGACGCAATGAAAGCTTGGAATTGATCGAGGATGGCTCAATGAAGTGTAGGAGTGATCAAAAGTATCTTAGGAAGGCTTAGGCATGGGTATTTATAGAGCCAAGAAGAAATGAAACGAAACAACTGGCTCAACGGGCGGAAAACTAGCCATTTCCGTTGTTCGATCGTTTGCCGATCGATCGTCAGTCGACCGACCGATCGACCGCTCCAACGACCGCGGAATTTCTACTCTGTTCGGTCAACCGAATGAGTCGCTAGTTGAACGATCCGCAATCCGGTTGACCGATGAAGCTATTGCCAATTTTTGGCCTCGGTCGGTCGACCGCCCGATTGACCGAAGCAGCTACTGCCACTTTTTAAACATCTTCGGTCGACCGACCAGTCGACCGAATTGGCTACTGCAAATTTTCAACATTATTCGGTTGACCGACCGGTCGATCAAACCTGGACTGGGCAGTTTGGTTAGGCTTGGTTTGTTCGTTTTCTAGTTCTGTCTTCACTAAGTCTACTTATATAACATTTATTAACTTTAAGGTAATAACTTTAAAACATAAATGTTATATAAGAATTACCCCCCATTTGGATTCAATAAAAATATCTAAAAAATCAAAATCCTTAAGAATCAAAATCTAGTTTTTGGGGACTAGTACAAATTTTTGGAAAATGGAACTTTTTTGATTTTTCGAGTCAAATAAGGGTAGGCTAAAGGCTTCCAAAAAATCCTTAAAAATATCTCGTCATCTAATTTCTTCCCAAGGAACCATTACCGCCATTTTTTATGTCAAGAAACTATCTAGGTCATATAGCCCTCCAATGAGCTCCCTAGGCTTACTGAGTTTCAGGGCGGTTTCTGGGTTTTCATACTTTGGGGTTCGGGATTGGTTTTTGAGTTTCTTTGCATCATCATAAGGATTTATAATTTATCTAGATACCCTAAACCTAAACTCTAACTTCCCGAAGAATTCGAGCGCGACGACCAACGTCCTTCTGATTTCCCGATTTCTTCGATATCTCCGATCGAGGACGTCGTGTGCTAACCGATATGGAACCTGAAAATAACTCTTCATGAAATCATTAGTTCCATGTTTGTTATCATCAAAACTAATATTAAGACCAAGGTTGAAAACTTTAAGCCAATAATCTCCCCCTTTTTGATGATGACAAACATTCTTAAGAAAATATATTCAATAAAGCATAGAGGATATCAAACATGGGATTTCTCCCCCTATCAACATGCATATCTATATAATATAACTCCCCCTATTTGTATGCATGATTTTCCTATATTTTCTTCCTTTTTTACCTATATTTTTCTTCCCCTTTTGACATCAATCAAAAAGGGCAAGAAAGGTCAACCTATAATCAAAGTTGGGACCTAAAAACTTGTTTTAATGAAAACATATAGATCTCAACTCAAGGGATGAAAACATACATACAAGTGAGACTAATCAATACATGATATCATAGAATACTAAACATAATGTAAAACTAGAAATCATGTATCAAGCTCAAGTAATGATATTTTCATGTATCGTCACCATATCAAAAACCATTTTAGAAATGATTTTTCACGAGACATAATTAGAACGATACCAAAAACATGAATCTAACATCATACTTGAAGTCTCATTCAAAGATTTCGACAAAAAATCAAAGTATCGGAAAAATAAACATTTGGAAAGAACGATACTTTAAAATTTTGAAATCCAATTTCAAAAATCCAAATCAAATCGCATTCATACTCAAGATTTTTGAAATTTTTATGCCATAAACTAAATTTTTCAAGGAAGATGCAGATTCAAGAATCAAGAAAAATTCATTTTTTTGCATTTTTCTAAAATTCATTGAGTTCTAGTGGCATTTTCGTAAATAACTAGAATTTTAAAAAGTTTTCAGCTTTCATTCAAACTTTCTAGATATCAATATATAATCATTTAAAGCATGTTTATCAAGTTTGAAATGAAAATAATGTCATTTGGTCAAAATTTTACCTTAGCACGATTTCATTCAAAAATAAGCATAATAACATGAAATTGCTAAGAATCAAATTTTAACCTTTACTCATGATTTTTTAAATTTAAGCATATGGACACCTAACATGAGTAAATCTAAACATGTTTGTGAAGTTTGGACCTAAAATGAAGTTTCTAAGTCAATTTGTTGACTTAGGTCAACTCTGCTCAACTTTAGGTCTCCTAAAATGAACTTGTTATCCATTTATCCATTATCTCATGATTTTTCAATTTTAATCACATGGAAGCAAAGCAAGAGTGAACTCAAACATGTTTATCAAGTTTCAACCTAAAATGAAGTCTCTAAGATGAATTTTTACCTAGAGCACATTTCATTCAATCTAGATGACATGAAATTGCCTAAGTATCAAAATTTTATCTACTCATGAGATTTCAATCAATTATCATGCAAAATCATTCATGAGCATAGAGAAATCATTTCATCAAGAAAATAGAGGTGTTATGAAAGAATTTTACCAAAATGAAATTCATACCTCATTTCTTGAGAAATTCCAAATTTTTTACTTTCTTTCCATTTTCCTTTAGCCTTCCAAATTTTACCACTTTCTCAACTTGCAAGTAGGCTTAGCTAACTTACTAAATAGCAAAGGTTCAATGCAAAATTTCATTTAAAAGTCTTAACCTATGCTAGATAGTAGAGATTCATTTTAAAGAAATTATCATGATATCAAAAATGAATCAAAGAGATCTTAAGATATGAAATATTTGAGGAATAAGATCTCTAAACATCTTTAACTAGTTTGGACTTAAAAAGAATGTCTCTAATAGTGAATACTAACCTAGAACAAGTTTTATTCAATAAAATTTGCCTAAGTACTAAAATTCTACCTACTCGTGAGAGTTCAAAGATTTATCATGTAATTCTAATAATGAGTATAGAGACACCAATAAAACGTGAATATTGAGGTATTATGCTAAGATTTTACGAAATTCAAATATATACCTCTTACATGAGGAATTTGCCAAACTTATCTTTTTTCTCCTAATTATTAGCCTTCCATTTTCATAAATATTAACTTGCAAGCCAAAATCATTAGTAGCACAATGATATAATAACTAGCAAGTTAGCATACTAAATAGTAAAGGTGAAATAAAAGTCTTCATTTGAGAATTTCAACTTAAGCTAGATAGTGATAAATTCGTTTTAAGTAGAATTGACATGAAACCAAAACGAATCGAGAGATCTCAAAATATGAATTTTTGAAAAGTAAGATCTCCAACCCTTCCGGCCTATTGGTTGAAAACCGAAAGGCCACAATGAGCCTACGATTTAGAACCGCAAGGTCGCTTAGGCCCATTACAGACCACATAGGTCTCCGAAGAGATCGGAAATCAAAAATTAAAAATATTTTTAAACATTTTCGGTCGACCAAATTGGCTATTGCCAATTTTTAACACTATTCGGTCGACCGATAGATCGACCGAACCTGGACTGGGCAGTTTGGTTAGGCTTGATTTGTTCATTTTCTCGTTCCGTCTTCACTAAGTTTACTTATATAATATTTATTAACTTTAAGGTAATAATTTTAAAACATAAATGTTAAATAAGAATTACCCCCCATTTGGATTCAATAAAAATATCTAAAAAATCAAAATCCTTAATAATCAAAATCTAGTTTTTGGGGACTAGCTAGTACAAATTTTCGAAAACGGAACTTTTCTAATTTTTCGAGTCAAATAAGGGTAGGCTAAAGGCTTCCAAAAAATTATTAAAAATACCTCGTCATCTAATTTCTACCCAAGGAACCATTACCGCCATTTTTTATGTTAAGAAACTATCTAGGTCATATAGCCCTCCAAGGAGCTCCCTAGGCTTAGTGAGTTTCAGGGCGATTTCCGGGTTTTCATACTTTGAGGTTCGAGATTGGTTTTTGAGTTTCTTTGCATCATCATGAGGATTTATAATTTATCTAGAAACCCTAAACCTAAACTCTAACTTCCCGAAGAATCCAAGCACGATGACCAACGTCCTTCCGATTTCTCGATTTCTTATATATCTCCGATCGAGGACGTCGTGCGCTAACCGATATGGAACCTAAAAATAACTCTTCATGAAATCATTAGTTCCATGTTTGTTATCATCAAAATTGAGATTAAGACCATGGTTGAAAACCTTAAGCCAACACAAAGTTCCTATGACACACATCTTTTATCAGTTGGTTGAGATAAAGAGAGACTGAAGTTATGGAGATGGTTGAACTGGGGATTGAACATAGGTGTTTTCACATTTATGTAGAAGGAGATAAGGATGATAAAGTTGATGAAAATGTTCAGGCTCATGATGAAGGAGATGATAAAGTTGAGAATGTGGAAGTCCATGATGAAGGAGTTGATAAATTAATGAGACTATGGAGGCTTTTGCTCAAGAACATACTGATTTAGATGAGTTGGATGGAGATGAACAAACAAGTAATGAGAATGATGAGAAATATACTACAGCGTTGAGAAATAGGTAGGGGTGAGCAGGGTCCGGGTATCCTGTAATTTTTATAATACCTGAATCATACCTTGTATATATAGGACCGGTTCCTAAGTTTAAGAACCAGACCCTACCCTATTGAGATTTGGAATCGGACCCTACCAGGAACATATGGTATAGTACCGATTATGGATACCCTGTTTACAACCTATTCATTTACAGGTTCCATGATATAGGTTCTGAGTACCCTATTGGAACATGGTTCGAGGGTACACGTTCCAACAGGGTACAGATTCCGGGTATTGGTTCCAATTTCTATTCCAGTTTCGGTTCTAGCTACCCGATGTGTTGGACCCAAAATTGGTTTTAATTGGTTCCTTAATTTTAATCTTGAACCATATCCGAATTTAATTCGATCTACCCGAAACCTACTCGATCGGATAGGTTCCAATCAATTTTGGGTCTACCCGATACCCATGCACAACCCTAGAAATAAGAAGAGTTATAATTTGAGAAATGGAACAGGTGAAGGGGCCAGTGGAGGAACTGAGTAGGTTAATGATAAAGCCCCTGCTGGAATGATCCAAGGGAAGAAGCTATATTTGAGAGTGATAATGCTTCATCCAATGATGAAGTGATGACACCTCTGACTAGTGAAGACGAAGGTGGAAGAAGAAAGAGAAAACAAAAGGGGAAGGCATATAGGGGCAAGAAAGATGATGAATTGTGCCTTAACATGATGTTCGAGTCGGCAAAGCAATTCAGGCAAGTTGTGAAAGATTATGCATTGAAGAATTGTAATATCCTAGATATTTTATTTATTCTTCCTCTATTGCTTGTGTTTGTCAGCCTAGCGGGCTAGTCCGAGGTTGAGCCGAGTCGACTCGTGGTTTGGTGCGAGCTTGCGAGCTCGGGTAAGTAGGAGTTTGGTTTATGTGAATTATTTCTTGATTAGATAAATTTAATTAATTATGTTGTTGCTTGTGCATGATTATTAAATTATGTCGCATATGATGTTTATGTGGAGCATGGGGTTAGAATGAGTTTAATTAAGTTTAGTCGGGTTAGCGGGTTCGGGTTCGGCTTGAGGCGAATGCAGATTTGCTAAAGGGTTTATTGGAGTTAGGGTTGAGGGGAGAGTATAAAATCCCCTCCCCTTTTGCTTGCGGCTCCCTATTGGAGCCGCACAAGCCTCTTGAAGAGAGGAGCCAGCCGCCAACCAGCCGCCCCTCTCTTTCCCCTTGGTGGAGCTGAGCCATTTTCTTTGAGGCCGAATTCAGAGAACACCGCTTGGAAGATCTTCTCCAATTCTCTTTCATAATCTAGATGAGTGGTTTTACCCCTCCTTTCTCGGATTTTCCTCGTGTTCTTGAGCCGGTTTGGGTGACGTTCTTGATTCTTGTGTTTTTCTTTAAATTGTGGGTTTTGTTCGCCAAATCTTGTGTCAACTTGTGGGAGGAAACTCGGGGATTCCCCTTTGTAGCTCGGTAGCCCTAGGAATACCCTAGAGGTGCTCGGCCAAGGTGGAAGAAAAAGGGTGCCCTCAAAGTGGTAGATGAATTGCCTAAGTGAGGGGTGTAGATTATCTTGCTTTCTATGATTCAATTTGATCATCAATTTTGATGCTTATAATCTAAATGCATGCTTTGATATTAAATATGTGATTTTTGGAAATATATTATGTGTTTCAAAGATGAATTTGATCTTGAGGGCATGAGGGTTCTTAATTTAATTTCTTGAACATAAAGGTTGGTTCTTGGTTAAAGAGGGTTGTGATACTTGTTATTCTTGTTTATTAAGCATGGTTTATGTGAGATTTATCTTGATGATTATAAATCTGATGTGATGGTAATTAGAAAGTTATATTCTGTGAATTTTCGGATTTAATTCTTTATTATGCTGAAACTCAATTATGCTGAAACTTCATGCTGATTTGATAAATCAAGGCAGATTTTGAAATCCTGTTTGTGATGTGCATAGTTTGCGGAATATAGTCATGTAACCTATCGTTTTGACCAGAAAATATAGTTTGAAAATATAGGACACACTCTGGAAACCAAATTCGGCTTAGATACATCGGTTTCGAGCACAACAGTAAGCTAAAACAAAACCCTAATCTTGATAATTTAAATTTTAATTGCATAATTAAAATTAACCAAAGGATCAGTATAACCTATTATGAACCAACAAATGAAATTATGCATGAAATAAAATCTCATGGGTTTATGACATTACGGGTCTAGGAGTTGGGGTCGGGTATTGGAGTGTTGAGACACTTCCCAATAAGGACACCTCTAAGACACCATACGAGAGACTTGACGTAGGTCATGTTGCGCCATATCTTTATGAATGGCGGAGAGGCTCGTTGAGGAGCCGGATTGCGGGCTAGGCCCGGAAGGTTGGATGGCTAATTCCCAACCTGTGTTAAAGGAACAAGTTCGGATGAGCAAATCCCGATTGTTCCGGTATGGCCTCGTGGAATAAGTTCGGACAGGCAAATCCCAATTATTTTCGAGGTGCTTTTAAGGAATAAGTTCAGACGGGCAAATCTCGATTATTCCTGTGATATCTTAAAGGGGTAAGTTCGGATGGGTAAATCTCGATTATCCTTGCGATATCTTAAAAGGGCAAGTTCGGACGGGCGAATTTCGATTGTTCCTTCTCATCTCATGGAGCAAGTTCGGACGGGCCAATCCCAATTGCTCCTGAGTTTTTTTATATTAGGATAAGTTCGGATGGGCCAATTCCGATTATCCTAGTATGTTTTGTTGCCTTAGGGCATGATAGGCTTAGGCCTGTTGTCTTCACCGTTGGGGTGTTGCATGCCTTCGGGCATGTGGTGGCCAGATGGCCCGTTAGCTAGTCACTCTCTTGTGACCTTTCCTGCTTAAGTCAGGTATTTGCTTTTATGCTATTTATTATGTGTTGGTTTCTCGCGGGGGTCAGTAGAATCGCTCACTGAGTTTTTTTGAACTCATCCGTTGTCGTTGTTTTTATTTTGCAGAGCTTGACCGGTGAGGTGGGCTGGAGCACTTAGCGCGGCTGGAGGGCAGAGGAGCTACACTGATCTCATAACAGTCCTAGTTAGGGGTCGTAGTCGAGTCTGTAGTAGTTTGTCATGCACTGTGATTTGGCATTTTGGAGTTGTAGTCCCTTGGGGACGTGTATGTCATTTATTTTGGATTTCATTTATTAGTGGTCTATTGGACTTTGATTTATTATTTTCGCACTTTTTTATTTTTGCTAAACTTACTTCTTATGAAATCTGGTTTGATTTTCATTTTGAATAATAAAATTCTTTACATTCTTTCCGCTATGATTTATTGTTATGAGTTGACATGTGCATGGTTCAGGCTGCATGGTATAGGCAGGTATACCCTGGGCGGTCACATGACCTTGAGTTGGGGCGTGACAAGAATGAGAAGACTATTAGGTGGACTAGGTCTTGTGAGAAGAATTTAAAGGCTAGGTGTGCTCAGAAATGTCCTTGGAGAATATATGCAAGTGTGATACAAGGAAGGAAGTATTTGTGGTGAAGGTTTATGATTTGTTGTAAGAGTCAGTAAGAGTGTATGTTTAGGGACAAAAAAACCTGATCTAAATGGCTTGCAAGGCACTACGTGGAGAAGTTTAGGGAAAACCCAACATGGAGTATAGTGGAAATGCAAACAAATATAGACCAAAAATTTGTTGTAAGAGTCAATAAGAGTGTATATTATGGAGCTATTGCAAGGGCTTTGAAGACTTTAACAAGGTCATTGACAGAGGACTATTAATATGATGTCATCCTATATAGCAGAACCGAGGAAGGTCTACAAAGATGGCTTTTTTCCCTAATAATTGAGAGGGATGGTTTAGATGCCACATTCAAGAGATTGTTTATGTGGTTTGAAGCATTGAAAGAAGGGTTTGTGAATGGTTGTAGGCTTGTCATAAGCCATGATGGGCGCTTCTTGAAGACACATCTTGGTGGCCAACTACTTAGTGCAGTTGGTAGAGATGAGAACAACCAAATGTCCCAGTAGCTTGGGATGCTATTGAATGGGAAAATGAAGACTCTTGGAGATGGTTTCTCATTAGGCTAACTGAGCACTTGGTCATTACATATGGATATAGATGGACAATTATAAGTGATCAACAAAAGGTAATAAATTTACGTTTCCTTTCAATTATCCACATCAATATATATTACTTATATATGTTTTCTCCTCTCTTGTATGGACTTCAAAATGCATTGAGGGCATTTATGCCTAATGCTGAGCATGAAAAGTGTGCAGGGCACTTGTATGCAAATTGAAAGAAAAAATACCGAGAAGAAACACATAGAATTTGCTTTGAACCTATTTTGGAAGGCAACAAAGAGCACAACTGAAGTTGATTTCAATCAATATATGAATGAGATAAAGGTATTTTCTCAAGTGGCACGTGATGATTTCATGAATATTGGATTAGAGAAGTTTTGTAGGTTAAAAATTAGTACATGACCCAAATGTGAGATCATTGACAATAACATGTTTGAATATTTTAATGAGTATATATTGAAGGCAAGAACAAAGTATTTAATTGACATGTTAAAGGTTATAAGGAGAGCTATAATTAAACCGCCAGCGCCCGAGCCTTGATGGGGCCCCTTAGCTGGCACTCTATGTTGAATTCAGAGAGCTCTACCAATCATGCTATTATTCTCCTGACGAGCTCGGGCTTGACTAGAACTTGCTTGATCGGTTGCTCGATGTGCACGACGATGTGGTGGCTTTGGAAATATGGTCTCAACCTTCTGGCCGGGATAATTAGGGCGAAGTCAAACTTATCTAGCCTTACTGAAAAGGTATATCAGCTTCTCATCCCTACCCTATTCTCGGACTAGCACCGAGCTGAGGGTGTTCTCTGTGACTGTAAGGTAGAGGAAAATTGTTTCCCCCTGTTGAGGTTAATTAGTGCAGGAACGGTGTGCTGGTGAGAAAGTTTTGAGCTCTTCGAACTCTTGTTCACATTCTTCCCTCCACCGAAAGTCTTGTTTTCTCTTAAGATTTTGAAGAAGAGGGCAGCTCTGCCTGCCAACCTTGCGAGGAACCTCGACAGCGCGACCATTCTTCCTATGAGTTGCCGCACCTCTTTTATATTTCATAGGCTACACATCTCTTGTATTACCCGATATTTCTCAGGGTTTGCCTCGATTCCTCGGTTCGTAAGTATGAATCCAAGAAATTTGTCGTCGTGGACTCTAAAAGCATACTATTCAGATTTAGTCTCATGTTGTAGCGTCTAAGCTGTCTAAAAATTTTAGTGAGGTCATTGTAGTGGTTTCTAGTGACAAGTGTTTCCGCAATCATATTGTCCACATATACCTCCAAGTTTCAGTCGATTTGTTGTTCGAAAACTTTATTCATCAAGCGTTGGTACGTAGCACTTGCATTCTTCAGTCCAAAAGGCATCACCTTGTAGCAGAAGTTGGCGTAGTCTGTGATGAAAGATATTTTTTCCTCGTCCTCGGGGTGCATCAGGATCTAGTTGTAGCTTGAGTATGCATCCATGAAACTTAGGTACTGGTACCCCGAGGATCCATCGACAAGTTTGTCTATGCTTGAGAGTAGGTATGAGTCCTTTGGTTAGACTTTGTTCAGGTCAGTGAATATTTTACACACACCCACCATTTTTCAAAGCTTATCTTAACCATCATGACGTTTGCGAGCCTTGTGGTGAATCTAATTTTTCTAATAAAATTTGCTTTCAACAGCTTCCTGGCCTCCTTCAGGGACGCTTGCTGTCACTCGATTCCAAGATTTCTCTTCTTTTGCGCCACAGGTTTGACCCCGGGGTCGATGGCGAGCTTGTGGCAAATGACTTTAGAGTCTATCCTTCGCATGTCGGCAGGCGTCCATGCAAATAGGTTGACATTATTTTTTAGCAAAGTGCCGAGTTGAGTTTTGAGCTCGACCGTAAGGTGAGTTCCAATGAATGTCACCTGCTCGGGGGATGCCCCAATTTGTATAGGTTCCAAGTCATTGGCAGGCTAGGGCTGCTCTTGGACGTCTTCTCTAGGGTACGTCCAATTCGGATATCTTTGGCTATTGTTCTATATGGAATACCAAGTGCACCGGTTGGGATGAAGTGCTTAACGCCTCTTCCGGCTTGGTCGATTTGTGCTTTAAGCATTAATTGTAGCATAGACAAGCTTCATTCTGGTCAGCATGGACCACTCCCACTTTCGTCGATACAACAGCTCCCAAGTTGTTTACGGAGGGTCACCCCATAATCATGTGGTAGGGGTTGGAGCAGTCGATGACTAGATATTGCACATATGTTGATTTAGTCTTCGATGGGGAGCCAAACGTCGTCCTCAACCACACGTAGCCTTGGACGTTGGCTCATTCTCCCGAGAACCAGACAAGATTTTTGTTGTATGGATGGAGTGAGGCTTCAAACACCTGCATCTTTCTGAACGTTGAGTAGAATAGGATGTCGGCTAAGCTTCCATGGTCAACCATGGCTTTCCTGACAATGAAGTCGCCAACGATTACAGAAATGACGACAAGGTTGTGTATATTTTTATCAATTCCCTAGAAATGAAATTCATAGAACAATATTGCCAGAGTTCTGATGTGAGACCTCTATGGGCGGGTCATGTCGTTGATTTCCATGATGGTTCGGAGCGACCTTTTTTTGGTCGAGTTCGTCTTGCTTCCTCCCGTGAATCATCTAGCTCTGTGGTCGATGACTCCGTGAATTTCACTGCTTGGCTGGTCAATTTTGTTTCCATCTCAGTTGCCCCTGATGTTCCTCGGGGGTGGCACTCTATTCCTCGGAGCGACCTCTTTCTATCGTAGTCCTCTACAGGCAGGTTGTGTCGTCGATTGCCATGATGGCTTGGAACGACTTCTTTTTGGTCGAGTTCGCCTCGCCTCCTCCCGTGAATCATTTAGCTATGTGGTCGATGACTCCACGGATTTCACTGCTTGGCTGGTCAGTTTTGTTGCCATCTTAGTTGCCCCTGATGTTCTTCGGGGGTGGCATTCTGCTCCGATTTCAGCATTGAGAGTCGTAGTCCTGCTGATCCCAGTTGCGGCTTCTCCTGTGGCCAATGTAGCGGTTAAGGTGGCCTTCCCATATCAGGTGCTCGATTTGGTCTTTGAGTACTGTTGGCCTAAAGTTTTCAACCTTAGTCTTAATCGCGATTTTGATAATAACAAATATGGAACTAATGATTTTATGGAGAATTATTTTATGGTTCCAAGTCCGTTAGTGCTTGACATCCCTGATCGAAAAAATAGGAGAATTCGACAAGGACACTCATTGACGCTCGAGATTCTTCGGGAAGATAGAGTTTAGGTTTAGAGTGTCTAGAATGATTGTGTAATAATCTTTTATGATGCAAAGCTCAAAAACCAAACCCGAACCCCAAAACATGAAAAATTGAAAAAATTAAAAAACGACTCTTAAATTCACTAAACCTAGGGAGATCCTTAGAGGACTATATGATCTAGATATTTTTTTGACACCAAAGTCCTAGTAATTGCTCCTTAGGTAAAAACTAGTTAAATACATATTTTAAAGAAATTTTTGGAAGTCTTTAACCTATTCACATTTGACCCGGGAGATTATAAAATTTTTGATTTTCGGATATTTCTACTAGACTCCAAAAATTAGATTTTGATTCTTAAAGATTTTGATTTTCTAGATATTTTTATTGAATCCAAATGATGGGTAATCCTTATATAATATTTATGTTTTAAAGTTGTTTAACTTAAAGTTAAGAAATATTGTATAACAAGACTTAGCAAAGACGAAACCCAGAAACGAACAACGAGCAAAAAAGTAAGCCAAAATTAGGCTATTTTTTGGGTTCTGGCCGATGGGCGATCGACGGCCGGTCGATCAGCCATCAGCCGACCATCGATCGACCATCAGTCACCGACCAGCCATAATTCCACCGGTGTAATATAGGATTATAGTGTCCTTAGGGAGAGTGTCCTTGTCATGAAACATTTTACCGAAATGAACACACTAGTCTCTCTTCTACACAACGAAAACTATATGGCAATTTCTATATATTAAACCGCAAAACCTTAATGCATTCACTAAAGGAAGTTGAAGTAAGAAATTTAACTTACATTTTTATGCAAGCAAATTTGAAGATATCTTTGCATTAATAATGAGTATAGCTAGTGTAGCTAGTCAATATAATGACAGACTTGTTTGATAATCCTTCAAGTGCATATCATGTCATGTCATGTCAAACAAACATAGGCTTTGTTCAATAACTCTTCTTATGCTTTTGATGCCTTTGTTCTAATTGGTCCGGTCACTACCCTATTTGTACAGTAAGAATTGGTTGAACGTAGAGGTGGCAACGGGTGTGCCCGGGCCGGCCCAAGCCCGGGCACGGCCCGAACAATTGGCAGCCAAGCCCAGCCCGAGCCCGCCAAGCTGGGCTCGGGCCGGCCCAAAAATTAATTATTTAATTTAAATTTTTAAAATTTAAATTTAAATTTTTAAAATTTTAAAGGTTTAAAATTTAATTTTTAAAATTAATGATTACGGATTAATTTTGAATTTGAACCTCTAATTTTATTAATCATTGTACTAAATTTTATTATATATTTTTTAACACATTTTTTATATGTAACGCAGTACAAATTAATAAAAATATTTTAAAAAAATCAAATTATAATTAAATTTTTATTTATCTTTAATACAAAAATATTCATCCAATGATAAAATAATATTTTTTAATATTATAATAGATCGCACCTTAAAAGGTTGCCTACGTACCTTCTATAGCTAAACTTGTACTCCCCAATGATTAACTATAGAAGGATCAAGTCTACGTAGTTCTTTTTACATTTTTAATCACCCGTAGTCCTGGTGATTTAACTTGTACTTGGACTAGCAGCACCAGTTTCGCTTGTTTGAGCTTCCTCCTCTCCCGATGATGAAGTGTCGTGTCCTCCCTTATTTTGTAATCTATCTTCAGCATCCAACCAGTCTTTTAAGCAAATGCACATTTCAACCGTTTCTTCACTCATTCGGCAAATTTTTTCGTCGAGAATTCTATTTCCTGCACTAAAACAAGATTCGGAAGCTACTGTAGACACATGAACAGTTAGTATATCACGTGCCATGATAGAAATAATAGGATATGTATTTTCTTGTTTTTTCCACCATGCTAAAATTTCATTATCATCTATTTCTTCAAAATGATTATGATTTAGAAAAAAAGTAATTCATTAAAATTAGTAGATTTAGTTTTTTTTATTCTACAACCAAGTTGAGAATTAATATTATTTCCACCATCTTCTCTTAATCTAGAAGAAGATGTTGTCTTATTTGTAATTGTATCACCAAATTTTGAAGCGTAAAATACAAACATAAAATTCAATAAATTCGAAATTTTAATTTTTTTTTCTTCAACATTATCTAATTCCATATTGTTATAATAATCATCTAACAACATATTTAAACCATCAATTTTCATTCTAGGATCTAAACATATTGCTAAAGAAAATAAAGTAGGTATATCTGACCAATACTTTTTAAATTTAGATTCCATTAAAGAAATAATTTGTGCAAATAAAGGATGATGTCTATATGAAGAAAATACTTCACTAATACGAACTATATGTGAAAGAGTTAAATTACATGCAAGATAATAAACACCGGAAAGTTGTTCGATAGCTTTATTAAAAAGTTCTAAAATTTGAGTAATATGCCCAGCAACTAACCAATCATTATTATTAATTGGATCACCAGGCATATTTTGATTGTAAAACATTGTAATGATATCTTGATATCTTATAGTAGACATAAGCATATGATATGTTGAATTTCATCTAGTAATAACATCACCATTAAAAATTTTAAATGATTTATTAAAAGATTGACATAATTTTTTAAATTCTTGTATTCTTGCTTTTGAAGAACGCATATATCTAATAACATCTCTTATTTTTTCTATATGTATATTTATTTGTTTTAAACCATTTTGTACACATAAATTAAGAACATGACAAACACAACGAACATGAAATAATTCACCATCTAATACTGGTTTAAATAATTGTATAAGGGGAGGAATAACAACATAATTATTACTAGCATTATCAAAACTAATCGAAATTTTTTTATCATTTATATTATAGAAAGATGTTACAAATCTAATAGCAGAAAAAATGGCAACAGAAATGTGTGGATATTCAAAAACTTTAAAACTAATTATTCTTTTTTGCAAAATAAAATTTTCATCAATCCAATGTGCTGTAACACAAATATAAGAATTAGTAGTATATTGACTAGACAAAAACATCAGATGTTAAAGAAATTTTTGATTTATTATTTTGAAAACTAATCATTATATTTTCTTTATATATAAAAAATAATTTTAAAGCATCACTTTTCATTGTATTTCGAGTAATTTTTTTATATTTTGGTTGTAAAGTATTTTGAATCCAACTAGAAAATCTTGGTTGATCAACAAAACTAAAAGGAGATTCACTTTGAACAATTAATTTTGCAAGTTCTCGACGTTGAAAATCATGATCATACGAAAAAGCTGTTAAACCAGAAAAAGATAAATTAAGAATTTGTTGAGCTTGTGCAACCTTAGTGTCATGACCCTTTGCATGACGTAATAAATGACCAGTTCCTCCGGTTGTTGAAGCCGAAAGAATTTTTTGATATTTTTTACACCGGGCTATTGTTATGGTGCCATCAGGTTCAATAATTTTTTCAAAATATTTTCAAATCATACTTTTTTTTCTACCTGATGGACATAAATTAATAGATGAACTTATCTCTATGTTTTGATTTTGTTGAGTGATAGGAGTGGTAGGAGTAGCAGGAGATATTTCTTCTAACATATTTTATCCAGTTTGTGGAGTATAACCTGAAAAATCTTCATCCGCCATTAGTAAAAATTAAAAATATAAAAAATATAAATATTATACTAATCAATGAAATAAATTGAAGAGATTAAAAAAAATTAACAACAATCTTGAATCATTGTCTTCTCGATGAGCTTAAAATATTGTTAGAATGATTGTAAATGAACTTAGATTGTTGAGAGTAAGAGTGTAAGAGAGTTGAGAGTTAAGGATTGAGAGAAAGAGTTGAAGATGAAGATAGAAGAAATGAATTAAGAAGGAGAGGGGGTATTTATAGGATTTATATATATATATATATATAATAAAGGATTCGTCGGCCCGAGCCCGACCTGGCTCGGGCCGACCTACGTCTGGCGCTACCAGACCTAGGCCTGGCAGCGCCGACCTAAGCCTGGTGCACGCCAAGCCTCCCGTGCTCGCCCAGAGCACGGTGCACGGGCCGTGGTTGGCCCGCGTGCCCAGAAGGTGAGCCCGGCCCGTCTTCTGGGCACAGTCGTGCCGGGCCAAACCCGTCCCAAAACTGGGCCAGGCCTGTGCCGCCCATCGGCTAGCCCAGCCCGTTGCCACCTCTAGTCGAACGGTATGTAGCGCACATATTGGATGGTAAAGATTGATGTTAAAAACATCAGTTAGGACTTTACCTACAAAAATAATAAGGAATGCATGTTGTTGTAATCAAATCTGATGTTCTGGAACAACCTACGAAGTACAAACCAATAAAAAAAACTGGTCCTATATAGACAATAATCACTGGGGAATTCTATTTATAAAATGTGATGCACTCAGGGATACCAAGTTGTATAGTCCGGTACCATGGATACAGACCAATCAATATATACTATTCTGATTAGTACAGTCAGAATGTACTCAAGTAGCATTTTTATTCAAGACAGTGGTAGCATCCCTTTTTTTATATAGAATGAAGAATTCTGCATTCCATTCACTAGATATGAAGGGGGACAGGAGACAGTGGTAGTATCTAATAATAACTACCTACCAAGTTAGTAATATTTAAAGTGGGAGCAATGTGCATTGATACCTGAAACCCCCATAACATAGAATACGCGTATCTCATCACAACACTCGGCTTTGTGGTTAGCAACACAGCTTCTTTATAAATTCCATAATCAAAAATCTTAGTACATGCCCTTTAATATTCCACATCTATCTCAAACAGTAATTTCATCTCTTTGGCCTATATATATATATATATATATCAATTTATTATCTAGGTATCCATCTTAGAATAACCATCTGTAGGTAAGATTTCATGAGCTTATTATAGCTGATTATTAGGGGTGCAACTTTAATAGAAATCAGGTTTGCTAAGGACTTCCTATTTTTGAAAAAAAAAAAAAATAATACCTGACCAAATGAATTCATGTTATGGAAAAAAATAAAAAGCAAAACCGACCAAAATTCAGCACACCTCAAGAAACTCAACACTACTACTTATTATTGGGCGTTCCGGTTCCGGAAGTAGTGCTAGATGATCAAACCACTTATCAAGATTCAAGAAGAATATGAGCTTTATCAACTATCAATTGCATCCAGGCTTCTCATTTGTTTCTCATCCTGACAATTTACAGCATAAATTTTTTTCGTATTGGAATATCTAATTTTATGCAGGTAAAGGATTAAAAGATCTTTGCAAGTGATGATATCATTGATGTCATTGGAATGTCTAATATTCTCAAAGTGGTCCTTTTGATGGTTCATGGAATATGCAGAATATTGGACTCCAATTGGCCTGGATCCTGCCTTTTGTGGTATGAACCAACACACTCAACAATGACTAAACAAATACACATGCCGACCAAAAGATGAATGAAACAACATTGATGTACCTCTTACAACTTTATCATTTAATTCCTATGCAAGCAGCCATGTTCAAAGGGGAAATCATCCTCCTATAGAAGCCATATAGGATGTTTCCTCAAACTGATTACATGACCTTGGTGGACCTTAGTGGGATCTAAAATGCTTGCAAGTGTTGTCGTCCTTGAAGGGAAAGGACAATGGAAGCATGTTGGTGCAGTAATACAAACCATATAGGACGTGTTTCTTATGCCCCCTAATGGCCGATCAACATCACATAAGGTCATGGGGCTGCCCCCCTAATGGCCGATCACCCTAGGAAGCTTCTCCTCCGAAAGAATTTGGGATTCAGATTTAGCATGAAATTCCAGAGTTGACATATCCTTTACTTGATTAACTTAAACTAAGGAAATAACCATATTAGAACCACTCACATAGCATCATCATGTGCCTCCATATCTAAAAGTAAGAAGAACGTCATCCACACAGTTTAATATATAATTAACCAAGATTTGTAACTTAAATACGTACCGCCGCTTGTGCGCAGGTTCAGCCATCGATCTCGTGACTAGGACATACCATATGTAGACACGCTAGCAATGCCCCATACGATACCTAAAGTCCTATTGTCGAACCTCGCTCTGATACTACATTGTCGCACCCCAAATTCGGTATGATCGGGCAGAGTACAACAAGTACCCCGAAGCCTAACCCAACCAAATAACCAGATAAGACATCAACTTGAACAGTTTATAAAACCCGACACGATTGCGGAAAAGATAAATCGAGTAAGATTGAATTTTCAAACCATATAGTTGAATAATAACGAATGTTCAAATTCTTTTTCAAGATCAAGTTAAAAATGAATATTTCTCTTAACATCAACAATGCGGAAATAAATCTAAACCTGAATCTACAGGACTCAAAGAGAAAAATAAATAAAAAGACTCTGAACATGGGTACACATCCCCACGACCACGACACGTCACGAGACCCGTTGTCCCTGCCGCCACCAGCTGCGCTACTCTGATCATGCTCAAGGGCTGAAAAAAACAACAATAATATAAAGGGTAAGTTCAACTAGGACTTAGTGAGTGACATAATCTCCTGGAACCATGCTAAAAAATCCAAACTAGTAGATATACATATGAATGTTATAAACCTAATGTTTCATAAGCAGAATTAGGTATGCGAAGGAATATAGATATACTCAGTGTAACCATGCATCCATTTAAGCAACAACTAGCAAGAGCATATTAAAAATCCTAACATGAGATAAATAACAATAAAATTATTAAACCATTCACACAAGCCACCCGAGTCGGTCGTCAGCGTGGCAGTACTAACGAGCTTCCCGGTCCAAGGACCCGTCGGTCCGATCATCTAGAGACCCGTCGGTCTATGAGTCGGGCATTGATCACCTTTGTCTCAGCGTACCCGGGTCGGTCGTCAGTGTGGCGGCTGATGAGCTTCCCGGTCCACATCCACAAGCACACTCAATCATCAATAAAGTGAGCAACAACCGAACCAAAGGAAAACATAACCATAGCCGTACATCGGCCCATATCACATCATATTCAATCTCAAGTATATAATCCAGAAGGAATAAATTTTCATTAGTATCAAGTTATTCCCTATTATACACTATGTCAATATGAGCAAATAAAACGTTAAAACAAGCAATGTAATTTAATAGTAGAAAGATACTATGCTTGACGTCTTATATTTATGCATGTAACCATTTTTCTTATCGTCATAATCATCTACTCATGGAGCCAGTTAAATGACTTAAAGAATCTCCCTAATGGAAACCCGGTTCTTTTCTCAATTTCCCTTCTTGAAATTGCGATGTCCTAGGTTGTAAAATTAAAGGAATCGGTAAGTTCTAGAGGAATCTAAGCTCATAAATTTTCCCATCTATGTATCTACACCCCTCCACTCCCAACCGGGCCAAGTGACCCTTAGGACAGCTAATGACACTCGGATACAACATGTTTCCTATAGGGGCAGCAAGTGTACGCCCAATTGTTGTATAATTTCTCTAAGGCAACATGGAAATCTATACACATTAGGATGTATCTAAGAGGACAGCAAGTATAGTTCCATATAATAATTATATTTCCTAAGTAAACTGCCAAGGATACAAGAAATTATCAAGATCTTCAACAATAGAGGGATGAGGGCAGCGGCACCCAAAAACAAGGTTGATACATGCAACAATAAGAATCAAGGCAAAAAGGAACATAGATTTTCTTATAAATACATCCTGTAATGTAAGATTCAAGACTCATCATCATCAAGGAGGATCCTCAACCATTTATAGAGAAGAAAATCTTCAAAGGAGGGAGGTGGCGCACACCCAGTCGAGCAGGCTGGACCATGTGGCTCCTCCTTCAATCAAGCTTTTTGGCAACAAATTATTGACGATGATAATAACCCAAACTTCACGATTCAAGGTCCAAAAGATTCATCAAGGAGACACACGGAGAATCAAGAACAGGGGGAGGCGGCGGCGTGAATTGAAGAGCAAGGAAGGAAGGTTAAATCACTCATAGTTTTTTTGCAGGAAAGGGAAAGGGGAGGATGCTATTGAGGTTCCTCGACTCTTGATTCCGACAAGGTCGACAACTCCGGCCGCCGACCGCCCTCTTCCTCACGTGTCGCCGCTGCCATTCTCGCCAAGTCGAGCGCTGTGCAGTTTCCCCCAGCCGCATAGCTCACTTAAATAGATTGGGGTTTATTTTAAACCCCAATTTATACTTTTACCCCTATTTTACCACCTGACTTTCTAGACCCGCTAAAAATCTATTTTAAGTCCGATTCAGATTCCGATCGAACCGTTGAGTTCGTCTCGAGGTCTAGTCTCATCATGACATGCCAATTTGCAGAAATAATAATTAAAATAAAATTCTAGATTTTTTCTAAATTAAAAACTTACCAAATTCTGCCCCGAAACTCCGCTAACTCACTCAAATTAAGTCATCGCTTTCCTGCTATGCAACTGAATAAATTTAATCAAATTTTGGTTATCACAAGTTTAGATAACACACTATTTGTCACGCCCCAAACTAAGGGTCACGTGATCGGCGCCAATGGTATATGTGCTTATACCCCGCAGCCTAACTCATGCACATGTCAACTCATAAAGATATAGAAGAACAACATCTTTTATCAATAAAAAGAACTAAAATAGATTTTTATTTTAAAAAAAACTCAAAGTTTTTAATAAATAGTTCAAGTGCGGAAATAAATGAACCAAAGAGTAACAGTTCTTTTAACAAATAAAATCTGAAATAAAACATGAATGTCCCAACGGGACTACTACTCTAAAACATCAAATCATAAGTGTGTGACCAAACTACTATAGACTCGACTACGACCCTTAACTACGACTGTTATGAGATCAATGTAGCTCCTTTGCCCTCTAGCCGCGCCAAGTGCTCCAGCCCACCTCACCGATCAGGCTTGCCAAACAAAAACAAACGACAACGGGTAAGTTCAAAGAACTCAGTGAGCGGTTCTACCAACCCCCATGAAAAACCAAACACAAATATGATGCAAAAAGAAACACTCTTGACTCAAGCAGGAGAGGTCACAAGAGAGTGACCAACTAACAGGCCATTTGGCCACTACCTGCCCGAAGGAAGCCAACACCCAAACGGTGAAGATCAACATGCCTAAGCCTACCATGCCCTAAGGCAACAAAACATACTAGGATAATCTGGAAGGCCCTCCGAACTTATCCTAATATAAAAAAACTCGGGAGCAATTGGGATTGGCCCATCCGAACTTGCTCCACGAGACGCATAGGAACAATCGGGAATCGCCCATCCGAACTTGCCCCTTTAAGATATCATAGGAATAACCAGGATTTGCCCATCCGAACGTATTCCTTAAAAGCAAATCGAGAATAATCGGAATAGGCCCTCCGAACTTATTCCACGAGGCCAAACCGGAACAATAAGGATTTTCCCATCCGAACTTGTTCTAATAATAATGTAGGAATAATCAGGATTTGCCCATCTGAACTTATTCCTTTAAATATAGAATCTTGGGAACAATCAGGATTTGCCCGTCCGAACTTGTTCCACAAGATACGCAGGAACAATCAGGATTTGTCCATCCGAACTTGTTCCACAGGTTGGGAATTAGCAATCCAACCTTCCGGGCCTAGCCCGCAATCCGGCTCCTCAACGAGCCTCTCCGCCATTCATCAAGGTATGGCACAACATGACCTAAGTCAAGTCTCTCCTACAGTGTCTCAGGGGTGTCCTTATTAGGAAGCGTCTCAACACTCCAATACCCAACCCCAACTCCTAGAGCCGTAATGTCATAAACCCGTGATGTTTTATTTCATGCATAACTTTATTTATTGGTTCATAACATATTATGCTGACCCCTTGCTCAATTTTAATTATGCAATTAAAATTTAGATCACCAAGATTAGGGTTTTGTTTTAGCTTACTGTTATGTCCGAAACTGATGTATCTAACCCGAATCTGGTTTCTAGAGTGTGACCTATATTTTCAAACTATGTTTGCTGGTCAAAACGATAGGTTACATGACTATATTCAGTAAACTATATACACCACAACAAGTATTTCAGAAACAACACAGATTCATCATCTCAGCACGAAATTCCAGCAACATTGAATTTTTCAGCTTATCTTGAAAATAAATGCAAAAATTCATAGAAATAAACTCCCAAAATTTCCATCACATCAGATTCATAATCATTACAATAAATCTTATAAATACCATATTTAATATGCAAGAACAACAAGCATCACAACCCCTCTTTAACCAAGAACCAACTTTTATACTCAAGAATTTAAATCAAGAACCCTCATGCCTTCAAGATCAAACCCATCTTTGAAACACATGATATATTTTTAAAAAAACACAGATTTAATATCAAGCAGGCATTTAAATTATAAGCATCAAGATTGATGAACAAAGTGAATCATAGAAGGCAAGAAAAATCTACTCCCTTCACTTAGCCAATTCATCGAACACTTGGAGGGCACCCCTTTTCTCCACCTTGGCCGAGCACCCCTAGGATCATCCTAGGGTTGCCGAGCCCCATAGGGGAGGGTTTAGGTCCTCCTCAAGCACGGCACACAAAAGAATGACGAGAATTCGAGAGATCATCGGAAAATAAATCAAGAACATCTTTGCCTTCAAGAACGGCTTCAAGAAATCGAAGAAACCCGAGAAGGAGGGGTAAAACCACTCACCTAAATAAGTAGGGGGATTAGAGGAGAAATCCCAGACGATGGCCCTCGAATCCGGCTTCAAGAAGGGAAGGGGAGGGGTGGCTAGCGGCTGCGGCTGTCGGCTTGGCTCCTCCCTTCACGAATTCTGTGCGGCTCCAATGGGGAGCCGCACACCAAGGGTGGAGTTTTTTATACCCTCCTCCTAAAACCTAAATCCACTAACCCTCTTAGCAAACCCGCATCCGCCTCGAGCCAAATCTAAACCCGCTAACCCGATTAAGCTTAATTAATCCAATGATGCTTAAAGAAAATTTTAATCCGAAAACTAAAATTAAAATATCAAGGATATTACAATACTCCCCCCCCCCTCAAAGAAAATTCGTCCTCGAATTTCGGAAAAAGAAGATTAAGGACTCACCAGATCATCAAACAAAGAAGGATATAGCACCCTCATATCCTGCTCCACCTCCCAAGTGGCCTCCTGTCCGGAATGATGCTCCCACCTGACTTTAACCAAGGGAATCTCCTTGGACCTCAATTTTCTGACCTGCATGTTTAGAAACTCAACTGGCCGCTCTTCATAGGAAACTACTGAATCCACCTCCACTGCGGTAGGCTCAATCACTTGGGACTCATCCCGAATGTACTTCTTCAGCATAGACACATGGAACATTGGATGCACTCGGTCCATACTAAGAGGTAAGGCCAATTCATAGGCCACAACTCCCCTGCGTCTAAGAATAGGAAACGACCAAATGAACCTAGGGCTTAGCTTTCATTTCTTACCAAATCTCACCATCCCTTTCATAGGGGACACCTTGAGGAAAACCATGTCCCCCTCAACAAATTCTACCTCCCTGACCTTTCCATCAGCATACATCTTCTGGCGATTTTGAGCCGCCAACAGTCTCTCTTTGATTAGCTTCACTTTTTCTACTGCTTCCTCCACCAGGTTAGGTCCCATTATAAGGGAATCCCCTACCTCAAACCAACCTACAGGCGACCCACATCTCCGCCCACACAATGCCTCAAATGGGGCCATCCCGATGTTGGACCAAAATTGAGTGATAGGACCAAAATTGAGTGCCCAATGCCTCCTAGAAAGACTGCCAAAATTGAGCCATGAACTGAGTACCCCGATTTGAGATGATCATAACCGGAATACCATGATAAGCGACGATTTGATCCAAAAACAACCTTGCATACTGCTCAGCTGAAAAGGTCGTCCTGACTGGTATAAAATGCGACGTCTTGGTTAGGCGATCAACCACTACCCATATGGAATCATTGCCCTTCCCAGACTTTGGCAACCCCATCATAAAATTCATGGTTATCTTCTCCCATTTCCACTCTAGTACTTCTAGGTTCTGGAGCAACCCTGCCGGCTTTAAATGCTCATCCTTAACCTGCTGACACACTATGCACTTAGATACGAACTCGGCCACTTCTCTTTTCATACCTTTCCACCAATAATTTTGCCTTAGATTCGGTACATCTTTATGGCTCCCAGATGCATAGTATATGTGGACTGATGAGCCATCTCTATCACCTGCCTGCGAACCTCGGCCATATCTGGCACCACTATCCGGTTTTTAAACCTCAGAATGCCCTCTGAGTCAATACCGAACCCATTATCGGCATCGCCCCTCCTGGCAAGATCCTTCGTGAGTGCACAAAAAGCATCCTCCTCCTGCGCTGCTCGCAATATATCCCTCAAGTGAGCCACCAGCACACCAGAAATTGACACTGACAAGAATGCCTCGCCATCCAAACATATGGCCAAATCCTGGGCCAACGGCCTCCTCCTGATTGCCAAATGCGCCAAACTGCCCATAGACTTCCTGCTCAAAGCATTAGCCACCACATTAGCCTTCCCCGGATGGTACATAATCTTGCAGTCATAGTCCTTCAAAAGCTCAAGCAATCTTCTTTGCCTCAGGTTCAACTCCTTCTGGGTGAGCAAATACTGAAGGCGCTTATGATCAATGTATATCTCATAAGCCTGGCTATAAAGGTAGTGACGCCACAGCTTCAATGCGAACACCACTGCTGCCAATTCAAGATCATGAGTCGGGTAATTCTTCTCGTGTACATTCAACTGCTTGGAGGCATAAGCTATCACCCTGCCATTCTGCATCAACATACAACCCAAGCCGACTTGGGAGGCATCACAGTAAACAATAAATCCTCCCGAGCCCGAAGGTACTGCTAGAACTTGTGCCGATGTCAAGCGATCCTTGAGCTTCAAAAAGCTCTCCTCGCACTTATTGTCCCATTCAAACTTGATCTTCTTCTGAGTCAGGTGGGTCAATGGCGCTGCGATCCTGGAGAAATTCTCCATAAATTTTCTGTAATAACCTGCCAACCCCAGAAAACTACAGATCTTAGTGACATTAGTCGACCTCTTCCAATTATGAATTGCTTCTATCTTCGCGGGGTCCACCTTTACTCCTTCCCTGGACACCACATGGCCAAGGAACCCCCATACTCTCTAGCCAGAACTCGCATTTGGAGAATTTGGCATACAAGCGGTGCTCCCGGAGAGTCTCTAAAACCATCTGCAAGTGCTTTGCATGCTCCTCTTGCTCCTGGAATATATCAAGATATCATCAATGAACACTATCATAAATTTATCCAAGTATTCCCTGAACACTCGGTTCATCAGGTTCATAAATGCTGCAGGTGCATTAGTCAGTCCGAAAGACATCACCAGGAATTCGAAGTACCCATACCTCAACTTAAAAACAGTCTTAGGGACGTCACTATCCCAGATCCTCAACAGATGGTACCTTGACTGTAGGTCAATCTTAGAAAACCACTAAGCTCCCTGAAGCTGATCAAATAAATCATCAATCCTGGGCAGCTGGTACCGATTCTTCATCGTCACCTTATTAAGCTGCCGATAGTCAATGCACATCCGCATGGACCCATTTTTATTTTTTTCAGAAAGAGCACTGGAGCACCCCAAGGCAAAACACTTGGGCGAATAAAGCCCAACTTAAGTAGCTCCTGCAACTGTGATTTCAACTCTCTCAACTTTGCTAATGCCATCCGATACGACGGAATGGAGATCGGCTTCACTCTAGGCTGCAAATCAATACAGAACTCAATCTCCCTCTTTGGAGGCAACCCTGGCAACTACTCCGGAAACACATCAGAGAACCCGCACACCACTGGCGTCCCCCTGATGTCCCTAGCCGCACCTCTGCCTTCCTTTGCCACAGACAGAAAGGACAAGAAGGACTAGCAACCAGCTAGAAGTAACTTCCGAGCCTTGAGAGCTGAAATTGCTATCAACGAATCTCCCATTCCCTCACCCTGGAAGGTAAACTGAGGCAATCCAGGCTTACTGAAGGTCAGAGTCTTAGCCCTGCAATCTACTGAGGCAAAATGGTATGCCAACCAGTCCATGCCCAAAATCACATCAAGATCCAGCATCGGCAGGAGTGTCAATTCGGCTATCAACACATGCCCACAAATGACAACCTCGTAGCCCCGAAAGACTATCTCTGCCATCACAGAAACGCCTATAGGCGTCGAAATAACAAGAGGCAAATCAAGCACAAAAGGTTACCCTGCCAACTTAGTAGCAAACAAAGCAGATACAAAAGAGTGCATAGCACCCAGATCATACAAGACATATGTAGTAGCGGAACCAACAGTGAGGTTACCTGACACTACTGCCTTGGACGCCTCAACGCCCTCTTGGTTTATAGCAAACACCCGTGAAGCGGGCCTTTCTGAACCACCAGCTTGTTGGCCTCTCCCCTGAGTCTGACCCCTCTGAGCCACGGAACCCATTGACATAGGTGCCTTTCTTCTGGTCTGATAAGACTGCTGACTGCCCTTGCCTGGACAATCCTTTTTGTAGTGCCCAGTCTGCCCACAGCTGAAACATACCTCTTAACGACTCCAGCAAGCCCACAAGTGCTTCCTATGACATCGGTTACACTGCTGCGGCCCAGGCCTCCGCTGCGAACCTCTAGATGATGCCCCTGGTCCTGAACCCATGTCGCCTCTGGAACTGTTATGACCTCCGCCCTGTGGTGGATCTGCTGTCCTGAGAGTCCCCTCAGAGTGAGCTGGCCGACCCCCCGAAGGCTGGGGCTGAAACTTTTTCTTTTGGGATCCATCATGCATGTCTGTGTAATGGATGAGTCTGGAGATCTGCAACCTCAGTCCCTCGACAAACCTCTTAACCCTGACGGTCTCTATGGCTATCAAGGTGGGATGGTACTTCGACAATTGTCTGAACTCCATCTCATAGTCCATCACTGACATACTGCCGGTTTGACGCAGTAGCTCAAACTCTTTCGCTCGTCTGTCCCAGACGCTCAGCGACAGGTACTTCTCCACCATAGCAGCTCTAAACTCCTCCCAAGTAGGGGGTGGTGCATCTACTGCTCTGCAGTCCCTCCAGGTGTGAAGCCAATCATTGGCTAGACCACTCAGTTGTAACCCGATTAGTCGAGCGGTCATCTCAGAAGAACAACCAATCTCCCAGGAAACTAGTGACTGAAGGCGAAATAACAACACTAGAGGGGGGGTGAATAGTGTGTTTACTAATTCAATCTACCTAAATTCTAATTTTAATCATTTTCTTAAATCGTTTAGGCAATTTTACTATTGAATGATTTGATGCGAAAGTGATAAATAGTAGAGCAATAAATACAAATAATAAATCAATGCAAGCATAAGATTTATAGTGGTTCGGCCCCAATGCCTACTCCACTACCTAAGCACCCCGCTTAGGATTTCCAAACTAGGTTTACTAGATTAATTCGATTTCCCTTACACAAAGGACTTTGACTCGAAGAGTCGCACTCTCGACCTAAGGCACTTCCACACCCGGAAGTCTCTGACTTCTTACCGAGAGCACTCTTCCACCTCAACCCTAAGGGACAACTAAACTAATCCTAGTAAAAACTAAATTTACACAAGTGGCTTTACACCTTCACAACAAGGTAACCACTTCCACTTTCAAGACCTAACAACCCTAGGTCTTCACACGCACAAATCCAAATAAAAGACGTTCAAATAACAATAAAAAATACAATCAAAAGAGCTAAGAATAAAGCCAAGAGTAAAAGCTCTTTTCCAAGCCTTGGAACCTTCAACTCGCCAGAAGATAGATCTCGAATCAGTTCCCGAGTTGAGCCCAGAGTATGCGCTTGAAGAAGATGTTCGCGGAAAGAAACCGAGTGCAAGTAGTCGATCGTTTAGAGGCTTAGATCTCTCTTTTTGATCCTCAATAATATCTGTAAATGTCAGAGAGAGTCAGGAAAGAGATTAGAAGAGAGTATTTATAATCCGTAGCTGAAATAGGACGTCAACGGGCATAAATTTTACCGTTATAGATGCCCGGTCGATGGTCCGATCGATTGTCGGACGACCGACCAATCGATCTTCAATGCGACCGCTACCCTCTTCTCTCTGTGTGGTCAACCGACGGGTCGCCTGCCAGACACAACTTTGCGTTCCCTCAATCCGGTCGACCGACGCAAGGAAGCCAGCGACGCGCGATCGCGCGATCCTCCATTCGGTCGACCGAACGATCGACCGAAGTAGCCACTACTAGTTTTTGGCAATGTTCGATCGACCGACTGGTCGACCGAAAGGTCTACTGCCTTTTTCCTTACACTATTCGAACGACCGTCCGATCGATCGAACATAGGCTGAATTTGATTTCTTCAGCCTTTTTCTTCCGCGCTTGGTTTTCGAGTTCCAACTTTTAACAAGCATCAACTTGGAGAGCTTTTCATTTGATTTTTGAACTCGTCTAATGCGACTTTGGTGCACACGTCGATCTTCGAGAATTTTCCACGACGAACCCGAGCGCGACGATCAATGTCCTTCCGATTTTCTGATTTCTTTCGATATTTTTGATCGAGGACATCGAACGCTAATCGATATGAAACCTGAAAGATTTCTCGACGAAATATTAGTTCCATGTTTGTTATCATCAAAACCGAGATTAAGAGATTAAGACCAAGGTTGAAAACCTAAAGCCAACAATCTCCCCCTTTTTGATGATGACAAACATCCTTAAGAAAATATATTCATTAAAGCATATAGGATATCAACTAAGAGATTTCTCCTCCTATCAACATGCATATCTATGAAAATAAACTCCCCCTATCTATATGCATGGATTTCCTATATTTTCCTCTCCCCTTTACCTATGATTTTCTCCCTATATTTACCTATACTTTTCTCCCCCTTTTACCTATAGTCTTCTCCCCCTTTTGACATCAATCAAAAAGGGCAAGAAAGATCAATTTAGTTAAAGGGATGAAACACAAGTATTTTTTCAGGAAGTTGAGACTCTAAAGATGTTTGATCATGGAACATGAAAATCTCAACCAAAGGGATGGAACACAAATATTTAACATAAAACTTAATTCATACAGGATATGTTCAAAACACAATTAGAATTCAAAGTTAAATCATATATGATCTCAAGTATGAATGTTTTCATGAATATGGTTCTCTTTCATGATATTTTTGATTTCATTCAAACTTTCAAAATACCGAGATCTAATCATTTAAAGCATGTTTGAGAAGTTCGAAATGAAAATAATATCATTTGATCTAAATATGAACTTAGCACGTTTTCATTTGAAATAACAATGAAAACATGAAAATGACTAAGAATCAAGTTTTGTTATCTACTCATGTTTTCTCTATCTTAGGCATCTAGTAATCAAACATGAGAGTATCCAAGTATATGAATCAAGTTTGGGCTTAAGATGAAATTTCTAAGTCACTTTGTTGACTTAGGTCAAACTATACTTCAAGTTTTCAAAAATCAAATTTTTTAAATTCATACAAAATCATATTTTTGACGAAAAATATTTGATATCAATTGTTGGATGAAAATTTTGATACCAATTGATGAATGGTCATTTGAAATGCATGTATCAAGTTTGAACTCAAAATGAATCTTCTATGTTCATTTTTCATCCTATATTGATTTTAATAAACAAATGGATACCAAATGTAGGAGAAATGGATATTTCTAGTTTATCATTCAAGATATCAAAATCATTTCTAGTAATGATTTTACTCAAAAAATTGTGTGAATGATATTTGAAATGAAATCAACATGGTATACATGAGTTTTCATTTGAATTTTTTTGAAGAAAAATCAAAGTATTGAAAAATAAGTGTTTCAAGTAATTGATACTTTGTGTTTCCGAAATCCAATTTTAAAATTTTACTATAAATGAGATTCTTGATGAAACTTTTCGAAATTTTTATTAAAGAAATTAGATTTTTCAGTAAAGGAGCAGTTTCAAGAATCAGTTAAAAAAGATTTTTTTATATTTTTCTAGAAATAACTGGAATTGATGATACCAATTGTTGAATAAATGACAATTCCATAATTTTTCAGTTATTTTCAAAGAATGCTTAGTTTTCATTCAAACTTTTATGACACCACATAATGGTCATGTAAATAGTGTATGTCAAGTTTGAGATGAAAATTATATCTTTAAGTCAAGATATCAACCTAGCATGGTTTCATTCAAAACTAAACTAGTTTTTTTATGAAACTTGCTAAGTGTCAATCTTATCATTTACTCATAACTTTTCAAACTTAAACCTATGGATACCTAACATGAGTAAATCTAAATCTGTTTCTCAAATATGAATTGAAAATGAGACATTTAAGTCAACTTGTTGACTTGGGTCAACTTGGTTCAAGAGAGGCTTTCATGAAATCACCTCTATGTCATTTTTTCAATATCCATATGAATGTTTCATTCTAAGGGCATGAAAACATGTCATACCTATTCCTAAACATATTTATGGAGTTTTGGATTTAAAATGAAATGTCCAAGTCAATTTGTTGACTTGGGTCAAACTTCTCAGGCTTAAGTCCTCTAAATTGAATTAGTTTTCAATTTGCTCAATCTCTTATGAATTTTCAATTTTAAGCAAATGACAACTAATCATTAACACACATAAACATGTTCATCAAATTTTTTAACTTAAAATGAAGTCTCTAAAGAAGAATTTTAACCTTGTTCGATTTCATAAATATCATGATATCATGAAATGAGCTAAGTTATAGAGATTTTTTTTACTCAAGAAGATTCAAATATTTATCATGCATAATCAATCATGAGCATAGATAAATCACTTAAACATAAGTATTCAAGAATTATATTAAGATTTTGAAAAAAAATTCATACCTCTTTCAATAGATTTTGCCAAACTTGTCATTTACTTTTCATTTTCTTTTAGATAACATAGCCTTCAATGTTTGCCACTTTCTTAACTTGCAAGTAGGCTTCATTAGTATCAAAATAAAATTATATGCCAACTAGCAAGCTAACATACTAAATAACAAAAGTTCAATGCAAAGTTTCATTTAAACACCTTAACCTATGCTAGATAGTAAAGATTCATTTCAATGAGGATATCATGATATCAAAATGAATCTACGGGGTCTTAAGATGTGAAACATTTGAGGGATAAGGTCCCTAAACATATTTAACTAGTTTGGACTTAAATGAATGTCTCTAATAGTAAGTATCAACCTAGAGCAAGTTTCATTTAATGAAATTTGTCTAAGTGCTAAGATTCTACCTACTCATGAGAATTCAAGGGTTTTAACATGCAATTCTAATCATGAGTATAGAGATATAATTTAAGCTTAAGCATTGAGGTATAACACTAAGATTTGAATTTATCAAAGTTATACCTTATTCATGATGATTTAGCCAAACTAATCTTTTACATTCTAATTAGCCTTCCATTTTCAATAACTTGCAAGTATACTTCATTAATGGTAATCAAATCTTATCTACTAGCAAGTTATCATACTAACTAGCAAGGTGAAATAAAAATCTTCATTTGGGTATTTCAACCTAAGCTAGATAGTGAAAAGTTCGTTTCAAGAAAAGTCGTCATGAAACCAAAATGAATCGAGAGATCTCAAAATGTGAAATTTTGAAACATAAGATTTCTAATCCTTCCTATTGGTTGAAAACCGAAAGCCACAATTAGCCTACGATTTAAAACCGCAAGGTCGCATGAGCCCATTACAGGCTACTTAGGTCTCCGAAGAGATTGGGAAATCAAAAATCTAAATCATTTTTCAAAAGACTCTTACCAAGAGCAAGAAAAAACAACTCAAATTAAACATGTATCATAACTCCAACTTAAATAAAATAAATCAAAGTAAGGAGATGATACAAAGTATACCTAGATGCCAATTTCCATACCTATGACATCATGATGGTTTGAAGTTGCAACTAAGGAATGATACTTCATTTAAGTTCATGGTTAACTTCAACTCTTCACTTCTCTTTACCCTTGTGTGGTAGCTCCCCCTACAAGAGAAGATACTTTTGGTACCCAAATGGCTTTGGGTCCTTGGGGGTTAATGGGCTTAGGTAGCTAAAGTATCTTAACAACACTAGGGTTCACTTTGAAAACACAATCATATATGGCATGCCCATAAACACCACAACAAAAACAATGTCCATTAAATTTCTTTTTGTTTTTGCTATGGACATGGGGTTTAAAGTTAGAATGCTTAACATGTGAAATATTATGAGCACGAGCATTCTTGTTTGGAGATTTCCTAAATGAGATATTTTAATTTTTAGGACTCCTAAAAGATGAAGCATTTGATAAGTTACTAGTTTTCTTACTCAAGAAAACAACCTCATTTTTTAAGTCATTGATGGATTTGTGTAAAGCTTGAATTTGAGATTTCAACAAGCAATTTTCATTTTTCAAAATATCATGCTCAAATTTGAAATCACTTATACAATCCTTACCATTGAGATTCACATTATTTTTTGTGTTTTCATTCTCATTTCTAATTTTTGAAATCTTAGTTAACAACTCATCATTTTCAATTTCTAATTCTTCATTTCTATGTTTCAAATCCTTAATTTCAAGTTTTAAGGCATCATTGCAAGAATCAAAAGGGCTAGTATTCAATTTTTCAGTTTCTAATTCATGCACATGAGAGCTAAGCCTTAAATTTTCTTTCTTTAATTTCTTATTTTCCTTATTCTTTTTCATGAGCAAATTATACATCTTTTTACATTCTTCTAGTAGTTCTTCATATGACATATCAAGGGATTTTGAGCTACTAGAGTCATTATCATTAAAATTTTGAACATGCCTAGAAGATGGAGAATATACCTCATTCCGAAGACCCATGAGGCAAAAGTTCGATGAAACTTCATCGTCATGTCTAGAAGAGGCTTCACTTGATTGAGATGTGGATGGAGAAACACACTTCTTTTTGGATTTCTTCTTCAAGAGAGGACAATTCATCTTTTTGTGTTCTGTCTCTTGGCAAAGAAAGCACCTAAGTTTTCTTTTTCGATTCTTGCTTGTGCTTCTTTGGCTAGAAGTGCTTTAGGCATCAAAACCGAGGTTAGTACTAGGGGGATGACCATTGTCATCACCACCCTCAACAAAAGTATTAAGTTCTTCGGTTTTAGCATAGTCATATAACATATTTAATGTTGCCCAAATATCAAAAACGGAAGAACAATGCATAACCTTTTCAAGAATTTCATTTTAAAATGAGCAATATAGGAGATGCGTTGTTTTAGCATTCAATCCAAATAATTTAACTTGTTCTTGAGTCCAATCATTTAAGTCAATGGTGGGCTCAACATACTCATTCTTTAGCATGCACAATAGATCTAAACTTTGTATTTTAAGAAAGGTATACATCCTACTCTTCCAAACACCAAAGTTTTCTTCATCAAACCTAGGTAGTGCAAATGCTATACTCTCTAGTGCCATTTTTCAGATCGAGGCAAGATGTAGACGAGATGGTGAAATCTCAATCCACGACCCGCTCTGATACCAATTGAAGGCGAAATGGCAACAGTAGAGGGGGGATGAATAGTGTGTTTACTAATTCAATCTACCTAAATTCTAATTTTAATCATTTTCTTAAATCATTTAGGCAATTTTACGATTGAATGATTTGATGGGAAAGTGATAAATAGTAGAGCAATAAATACAAATAATAAATCAATGCGAACACAAGATTTATAGTGGTTCGGCCCTAATGCCTACTCCACTACCTAAGCACCCTGCTTAGGATTTCCAAATTAGGTTTACTAGATTAATTCGATTTCCCTTACATAGAGGACTTTGACTCGAAGAGTTGCACTCTCGACCTAAGGCACTTCCACACCCGGAAGTCACCGCCTTCTTATCGAGAGCACTCTTCCACCTCAACCCTAAGGGATAACTAAACTAATCCTAGTAAAAACTAAGTTTACACAAGTGGCTTTACACCTTCACAACAAGATAACCACTTCCACTTTCAAGACCTAACTGCCCTAGGTCTTCACACGCACAAATCCAAATAAAAGACGTTCAAATAACAATAAAAAATACAATCAAAAGAGCTAAGAATAAAGCCAAGAGTGAAAGCTCTTTCCCAAGCCTTGGAACCTTCAACTCGCCAGAAGATAGATCTCGAATCAGTTTGCCGAGTTGAGCCCAGAGTATTGCGCTTGAAGAAGATGTTCGCGGAAAGAAATCGAGCGCAAGCAGTCGATCGTTTGGAAGGCTTAGATCTCTCTTTTTGATCCTCAATAATATATGTAAATATCAAAAAGAAAATATCAAAATTAGACAATTTAATTCACCCTAAGTCGTTAAGTAACTAAACAACAAGTCGCGCTAAGGTGCAGACTTAGCCCATTGATCTCATAACATAACCCTATTGTATACTGACACGCTAGCAATGCCCTATACGATGATAACTCTAGGTCGTAGTCAGACCGAACCACATGCTCTGATACCACATTGTCACGCCCCAAACTCATGGTCACGTGACCGGCCAGGATATATGTGCCTATACCCCGCAGCCTAACTCATGCACATACCAACTCATAAAGATAGCGGAAGAACAACATCTTTTATCAATAAAAAGAACTAAAATAGATTTTTATTTTAAAAAAACTCTAAGTTTTTAATAAATAGTTCAAGTGCAGAAATAAATGAACCAAAGAGTAACAGTTCTTTTAACAAATAAAATCTGAAATAAAACATGAATGTCCTCACGGGACTACAACTCTAAAATATCAAATCATAAGTGCATGACCAAACTACTACAGACTCGACTACGACCCCTAACTAGGACTGCTATGAGATCAATGTAGCTCCTCTGCCCTCTAGCCACGCCAAGTGCTCCAGCCCACCTCACCGATCAAGCTCTGCAAAACAAAAACAAACGACAACGGGTGAGTTCAAAAACTCAATGAGCGGTTCTACCAACCCCCACGAAAAACCAAACACATATATGATGCATAATGCAAAACTCCTGACTCAAGCAGGATAGGTCACATGAGAGTGATCAGCTAACATGCCATCTGGCCACTACCTGCCCGAAGGCAGCCATCACCCAAATGATGAAGATCAACAGGCTTAAACCTACCATGCCCTAAGGCAACAAAACATACTAGGATAAACGGGAAGGCCCTCCGAACTTATCCTAATATAAAGAAACTCGGGAGCAATCAGGATTGGCCCATCCGAACTTGCTCCACGAGACACGTAGGAATAATCAAGAATCGCCCATCCGCACTTGCCCCTTTAAGATATCACATGAATAATCGGTATTTGATCGTCCGAACTTATTCCTTAAAAGCACCTCGGGAATAATCGGGATAGGCCCTCCGAACTTATTCCACGAGACCAAACCGGAACAATCGGGATTTGCCCATCCGAACTTGTTCCAATAATAACGTAGGAATAATCCGGATTCGCCCATCTGAACTCATTCCTTTAAATATAGAATCTTGGGAACAATCAGGATTTACCCATTTGAACTTGCTCCACAGGTTGGGAATTAGCCATCCAACCTTCTGGGTCTAGCCCGCAATCCGGCTCCTTAACGAGCCTCTCCGCCATTCATAAAGGTATGACGCAACATGACCTAAGTCAAGTCTCTCCTACGGTGTCTCAGGGGTGTCCTTATTAGGAAACATTTCAACACTCCAATACCCGACCCCAACTCCTAGAGCCGTAATGTCATAAACCCATGAGGTTTTATTTCATGCATAACTTTATTTGTTGGTTCATAACAAATTATGTTGACCCCTTGCTCAATTGTAATTATGCGAGTGTGACCTATATTTTCAAACTATGTTTTCTAGTCAAAACGATATGTTACACGACTATATTCAATAAACTATATACATCACAACAAGTATTTCAAAAACAACACAGATTCATCATCTTAGCATGAAATTCCAGCAACATTGAATTTTTCAGCATATCTTGAAAATAAATGCGTAAATTTACAGAAATAAACTCCCAAAATTTCTGTCACATCAGATTCATAATCATTACAATAAATCTTATAAAAACCATATTTAATATGCAAGAACAACAAGTATCACAATCCCCCTTTAACCAAGAATCAACCTTTATACTCAAGAATTTAAATCAAGAACCCCCATGCCTTCAAGATCAAACTCATCTTTGAAACACATGATATATTTTCAAGAAATCACATATTTAATATCAAGCAGACATTTAAATTATAAGCATCAAGATTGATGAACAAAGTGAATCATAGAAGGCAAGAAAAATCTACACCATTCACTTAGGCAATTCATCGAACACTTGGAGGGCACCCCTTTTCTCCACCTTGGCCGTGCACCCCTAGGATCATCCTATGGTTGTCGAGCCCCATAGGGGAGGGTTTAGGGCCTCCTGAAGCATGGCACACCAAAGAACGGCGAGAATTCGAGAGATCGTCGGAAAACAAATCAAGAACATCTTTGCCTTCAAGAACGGCTTCAAGAAATCGAAGAAACCCGAGAAGGAGGGGTAAAACCACTCACCTAAATAGGAAGGAGGATTAGAGGAGAAATCCCGGACGATGGCCCTCGATTCTGGCATCAAGAGATGGCGGCTCGACTCAAGGAAGGGGGAAGGGGGGGCGGCGGCTCCACTTCAAACCGTCGGCTAGGAGAGAGAGAGAGAGAGAGAGAGAGAGAGAGAGAGAGAGAGAGAGAGAGAGAGAGAGAGAGGGCGACTTGCTCAGGCGGCCGCTCCCTACTCGGCTCCAAAGGAAACGAAAGAAGAGGAAGGAGAGGGAAGGCTCGGCTTGGCTTCAGGTGGCTGGCTTGGCAACTCCAAGAGGGAAAGGGGAAGGGCGGCTGGTGGCTGCGGTTGTCGGCTTAGCTCCTCCCTTCACGAATTCTGTGCGGCTCCAATGGGGAGCCGCACACCAAGGGGGGGGGGGGGGGGCATTATACCCTCCTCCTTTAACCTAAATACACTAACCCTCTTAGCAAACCCGCATCCGCCTCGAGCCAAATCCAAACCCGCTAACTCGACTAAGCTTAATTAATACAATCTAAACCTAAGAAATAAATATAACCAACAAACACATGCACATCCACATGCAACATAATAAAATCAATTAGCTATATAATTATAAATCATAATTCAACTCACCCGAGCTCGCAAGCTCACACCGGACCAAGAGTTGACTCGGCTCGACCTCGGACTAGCCCGCTAGGCTGACAAGCACAACAACAAGAAAGATAAAATTTTAAAAAAAATATCTAGGATATTACACTATTCACCCCCCCCCCCTCTAGTGTAGGCCATTTCACTAACAAGTACCACACACTCTTCGGTGGTATGCCCGTAGGTGTGATGGAACTTGCACTTCTTTCTTTTGTCGACATTAGGCGGTATTTTCTACTCCCTCGTGTTGTTGGGATACCTGAGCAGTTGTAAGTTGTAAATCTCTCGGAGAACGGTCTCATCTTGGTGTTCAACGACATGTACTCGCCTTATCTTGGGCTAGGTTAGGAGGGTGTCCTCCCTCTTTTGTCGTTGTCTCGCTCGCAGCGATCTCATCCTTCCCCCTTTTTATCAAGCTTCTTTGCTTTCTTGTCCTCAATGCTATCTTGTTGGTCTGCATGTCAGCCTTTCTGGCATCTCTAAGCTCTTCCATCTCCATGTAGCATACTGCTCGTTCTTGGAATGTGACAATAGTTCACAAACTGTTTGAGTTTCAGGCCGTGCTTGATAGAATACAGCTCGACATGAGGGTCGAGGTTAGGGATCTCCATGGCCACAATATTGAATCTCTTTAGATATTATCTCAGCGGCTTGTTCTATCCTTTCTTGATGTAGTGGTGGGAGTACTCGGTCTTGGAATAGATCCGAGACAAGGAGAATTGGTTGATGAATGCTCTAAAGAACTCCTGAAAGGTGTGTACAGACCTTGACGGTAAGGTGGAGAAACATAGTAGTGCAGCTTTCTCCAAAAAAGTGAAAAAAGATTGACATAGTATAGAGTCGGTGCACTGTTGAGAAACATCATCTATTTGGACATCGCCAGATAGATGGTCGGATCACCCATGTCGTCGTAAGGCTGGAGAGTGGTCAGTAGCTTGAAGTTGTTGGGGAGAGGGACTGTCATGATATGCTCTGTGAACGGTCCTTAATTGACGCAGGGGAAGGAATGGCCTCTGTGGCCTTGGTTTCTTCTCTCTGGTGTTGCATGCGAGAGATCTCATCTCTAAAGACCGAGGTTGGTCACATGGTGGCTATACTCTTCTTGTTTCAAGCAACAGAGCTCACATTCGGTTGGATGTTGTTCTCTAGATTGTGTTAGCACGTCGACCTGAGCTATCAGCCTCTGGTTCTGTGCTTGGAGGTCGATGATCAAGCGTCGTAGCTCCTTTAGCGTTGAGTCGGTGGACATCGGAGCGTCACTCCTCATCGTGCTAGCGTCTCTTGGTAGTGGGGGAACACTGCTGCTAAGGTTGCTGCCTGTTCGTGGTGGCATTCGCCTTACTCCGGGTGTCTACCATGGTGGGGGAGGTAAGGTTTACTCGGACCCACGTTGGACGCCAAATGTTCTCGCTTGAAGTTGGGGGTGTTGCAAGCGTTTGTGTCTCCTTTGTCCAGCGGGGTTCCGGGTGGTGACCTGTGAAGACACTCTAATGCTCAGTGAGAGAGTATCCCAGATGATGGGTAATGGAATTGGAATCGAGAGTCTATCTAATGTACATCGTGTCTATTTTATGAGGCAAGTGGGGGTGTTCGGCGATGATGTATTCCATAATATCGCATGGATATGTCCTGAATGGGTTAAGTTTATCCCAAGAGGGCAGGCTCATTACAGCCGAACCCCTGGTAATAAATGAAAGATGTCAATATCTCACTACTAGAAATTGAGTCTTCAGCAACGGCTATCAGCAACGGCCGCTCAAGCCGTTGCTATTTGCAACGGCATTCTTACGGCCGCCCGAGCCGTTGCAGATATTTGTATCTGCAACGGCATTCTAACGGACACGCGAGCCGTTGCGGATTATTTTAATGATCCACAATGGCTTTCTGACGGAAAGGCGAGCCGTTGCTGATATTTACTTATCAGCAACGGCTTTCTAACGGACAAGTGAGCCGTTGCTGATGATAACTTATTAGCAACGACTTTCTAACGGGCGAGTGAGCCGTTGCTGATAAGTTTATATAGGGCACGCAGTCGCGCCCGACCCTTCTTCCTCCCGCTGCTGCCGCCGCCGCCTCCTGCTCCTGCCTGTCGCCGCCGCTGCCGACGCCGACGCCGACGACGCCTCTTCATCGTCCCGCTGCTGTCAACATTTTGAGGTATACCTCGCCGGCCGGCCGTCTCTTCCAGTTGCGGTCGGCCGAAAATCCACTGAAACCCTAAAAGTAGGGTTTTGGCCGGCGGCGGTCGACCGATGGCCGCCGCCGGACCTTGTACAGTGGCCGGACAGTGTGTCCGGCCACTGTACGCCGGCGCCGGAGTCCACCTGACTCCGACGCCAGAATTTATAGATTTATATATAATTTTTTATTGTTTTTTAATTGTTAATTAATTATTTAGATTAATTTTTTAATTTGTTAGATTAATTATTAGGGTTTAGATTAATTTCGGAATTGTCCACTTCGGACGCGCGCAGGAATCATCCATTTCGGACGCCCGCCGGAATCGTCCACTTCGGACGCGCGCCGAAATCGTCCACTTCGGATGCGCGCCGGAATCGTCCACTTCGGACGCACGTCAAAATCGTCCAATATGGACTCGAACTGTCTCGAAACATTTAGAAAATAATCATGCATCCGACGAGTTCATATGTTTCACGTACGCATCGACGAGTCGGATATGATTTAGCAAAACCTTAGATCCGTTCGGGGATTGTATGTTCGTGTAAAAGAAGTAGATGATCTTTTATACGACGTACAATTCTTGAATTATCCCTAATTGGACAATTTGGGAATATAGTTATTTGTACTGCACTTACGTTTTTATTTTAACTGTTAACTAATCATTCTAAATTTCAGCAACATCTCTCTTGTTCTCCGATACGCGCCCAGATGATATGCGTATTCGGAGAACTGTAGGGAGATGTTGCCAAAATTTAGAATGAAGTTAACGGTTAAAATAAGTACTTAGTGCAATATAAATAACATAAATCCCGAATGGAACAGGACAATCTCACCTAAAGACATTAACCAAAGAAATTGTCATTGATTGACAGAATCATGTCGACTGATCGAAGTTGGATGTACCGACGTCTTGATCGTGGAGCTTTAACGAATGAGTTTCGATTAGGCGTAACGTACTTCCTAAATTTCGCCTATTCGAATCGGAATTTCGTTAGCATGGGTGATCAAATCCGATGTCCGTGCCGCATTTGTTCAAATGGACGATTTTTGGATCGGGAGACTGTCACTCTGCATCTATATACCAAAGGATTTGCACCAAGATATTTTCTATGGACTTGTCACGGGGAGTCACGCGAAGTCGGGACGTCGAGCAATCCTGTCGTTCAGACATATGGTGAATCTTCAATTCCTCTGCTGGTGCTTCTTCATCCAGTCAATGTAATCCCTATAGAACTATGATACTTGATAGTCTTGGGTTCAATTCCACCTGAATGATAATGTTGATCGGCCAGTTCTTCAGACATCAGTCCCACCAGATACTACAGCGGTTGATATCACAGAAGTACAAACTGCGGTAGAGATTGAATTACCGAATAAAGAAGCTGCAGAATTTTACGAGATGTTGAAAGCTGCCGATGAACCTTTGTATGAGAATTGTCCTAAATACACTAGGTTTTCAGCAATGACACAGCTTTTAAACATCAAGGCCGATTGTAATATCAGCGGAGTTGCGTATGATCGGATTGCTGGATTGATTAATGGGATGCTGCCTACTGATAACAAGTTTGAGCCAACTTTTTATAAGACTAAAAAGCTAATGAGAAAATTGGGGCTTGGGTACGAAAAAATACACGCGTGCCAAAATAACTGCATTTTATATTATAAAGAAAATGTGCAGTTGGATAAATGCCCTGTATATCAACATCCTCGTTACAAGAAGAAGAAATCAGTCCGACAGAAAAATATCCCGTTTAAGGTGCTTCGGTATTTTCCACTAACACCGAGACTTCAAAGATTATTCATGTCAGAAAAGACAGCCCCCTACATGAGTTGGCATGCAAGAAGTCGTGATGATACAGTAATGACTCATCCATCTGACAGTGAAGCATGGAAACATTTGGATACATGTTATCCTTCATTTGCTAGGGATACTAGAAATATCAGATTGGGATTGTTCACAGATAGTTTTAATCCGTTTGGACATTCTGCAACTCCTTATTCAGTTTGGCCAGTGCTGCTGACAGTTTATAATTTGCCACCGTCAATGTGCATGAAAGATGAATTTATTTATCTTTCGATGATTATTCCGGGTCCTAAGGGTCCGCGAAAAGAAATTGACATATTTCTCAGACCCTTGATAGATGAATTGAAAACATTGTGGACTGAGGGAGCTGTCACTTATGATTGTCATCGGAAGCAAAACTTCAATTTAAAGGCCGCGGTCTTGTGGACAATCAATGATTTCCCGGCGTACGACATGTTGTCGGGTTGGAGCACTCACGGCTGACTCTCTTGTCCGTATTGTATGGAACACTCTAAATCAATCAGTCTTCAGAACAGACGAAAAATCTCATTCTTTGATTGTCATCGTCGATTCCTACCGGTTAATCATCAGTATCGAAGGAATCGTAATAAATTTACTAAGGGCAGAGTCGAAAGAGATGGGCCACCACCGATGTTGTCTGGTGAACAAATGTTAGCACGTGTTTCAGCACTTCCAGATATAGTATTTGGTCGCAATGAAAGAGTGTCAGGTTTTGGCCAAACACATAACTGGGTGAAAAAAAGTATCTTTTGGGAATTGCCCTATTGGAGTTCATTATTGATTCGATATAATTTAGATGTCATGCACATTGAAAAAAATGTGTTTGATAATATTTTCAACACTTTGATGGATATTTCCGGAAAAACAAAAGATAATGTCAAAGCCCGACATGATATGAAAATACTTTGTAAAAGACCAGAGTTGGAGTTACAAGAGGTCAACGGACGATATCTGAAACCGAAGGCCCCATATGTGTTAAATAAACAACAGATCAAAGATGTTTGTCAATGGGTAAAAGAACTCAGATTACCCGATGGATATGCTTCAAACTTATCTCGATGTGTGAACGTCGATGATTGCAAAATATCAGGGATGAAGAGCCATGATTGTCATGTATTCATGCAGAGATTACTTCCGATCGCATTTCGAGATCTTCTACCTGATAATATTTGGGGTCCGTTAACTGAATTAAGTATGTTTTTTAGAAACATCTGTGCAAATGTCCTTCGAGTCGAAGATATGTCAACACTTGAAAATAATATTATTCAAATCATATGCAAGCTGGAGCAGTTTTTCCCTCCTGCATTTTTTGACTCGATGGAGCATCTACCGATACACTTGGCATACGAGGCACGAGTTGGTGGCCCCGTTCAATATCGATGGATGTACTTATTTGAAAGATACATGAATCGTCTGAAGAAAAAAGTAAAGAACACCGCAGCTATTGAAGGATCAATATCTGAATCGTATATCATCCAAGAAATTTCAACATTCTGCTCATTTTACTTTGAATCGACGGTACAGACAAGATTTGATCGTCTTCCACGTAACGACGACGGGGGTGTTTGACATTCAAATGGACGTTTAAATATATTTTGTCACTCTGGTCGTGCTTTTGGTTCTCGTCCATCTCGACACTTAAGCGATGAAGAGTATCATTTGGCACACTTGTATGTATTACTCAATGGTCCAGAGATTGAACAATTCATTGAAATATTTGACATTGAGATGGTGCAAAAATACTCTATTCACAACGATCAAGAATTGGAGAGATTACAGAATCGTGATTTCCCTACTTGGATTCAGACTTACAGCAAAGATCACAGAGTTGAAATAGATGAAAGAATATTTGAGTTTGTTAGTGGACCGTCGCGACTTGTGTCGTGCTATAGCGGATATTTTGTTAACGGGTATAAATTTCACACGGTTGAATATTCATTTACAAAGAAGACGATGAATGCTGGGGTCTGCGTGAAAGGGACAACCTATGTTGAATGTGATATGGATTTTTATGGACTGGTGGAAGAAGTGATAGAGTTGCACTACTTCGGCTTAAAATCAGTGATCCTATTTAGATGTCATTGGTTCGATACAACAGAAAGGGGCATGAAAGTTCATCCAAAATACAAACTTGTTGAGGTTAATTACAAATCGAAATTGGCAGCAAATGAGCTATTTATATTGGCATCACAAGCCGAACAAGTATATTACGCGAAGTATCCAGCTCGAAATAAAGATAGAGCAGATTGGCGTGTAGTCTGTAAGACAAAAGGTAGAGGAAAAATTGATCCGATAGTAGGAGAAAATGAGCTGATACCTAATATGACACATGGTTTCTATCAAGAAGATGATCCTCCTGCTGTAGATCGTATTATTCCAATACTCGAGGAAGCAGACACAACGTCAATTCAATTAGAAGTTGAATATGCTGATGATGACGATCATGAAATTGAGGAAGCTGGAGATGAAGAAGATGAAGAAGAGGAAAAAGAGGAAGAAGAGGAAGAATTCGAAGACTATTATTCAGATGATGAGGAATAATTGTAAAGTATATATTTTATTAAATATATCTCTACTATTTATACAATAATCTGATTATATGTCTGTTCCACAGATATGTCTGGTCGTGGTTATCGACGCAGGAGAGCTTCGGAGTCTCCGATCGGTGAGACTCCAGCACTTACTCATGCTGCTGATCCTCCTGTTGCTGATCCTCATACGGATGATACTACCGAGGCTAGTACATCCAGACGCAGGCGGCCACGCGGGCCGAACAGGTGGCAGCCTCCACCAGCCACAGAGTCACGTAGATTGATTAGCGTGATTGGGGAGCGGTAATATATCATGAATTATGAATCATTACAAATTCATTATATCATAATATAATATTAAAATTTATTTTTGTTGTGCAGGTTCGAGCAAGAAGAAGTGCCGAGGAGCATTTCTTCTACTATTCGACGATACATGCACAGGGCATGGCCTACGTGGTCTCACGTGCCTAGCGAGCACGTCGACATGTTATGGCGCGAGTTTGAGGCACGTATTATTATTTTTTTTACATGCATGATGATTAATATTGGTACTGATATTATTATTTTGCAGGCTCGCTATACATGGGCCGAGGACCAAAGGCCCTTCATTTACGCTGCCTGGGAGGCTATTTCTCGGGCAAGGTACAACGGGCAGCTGGGGCAGGCTCGGTCCCAAGCGATGGCCCGAGCTGGGACCACTAACATCGCGGAGACTCGGGGATACGGCCCCGGTTGGATTACTCCGGATATATGGGACCAGCTTGTGGGAATATGGTCGACGGATCGATGGCAGGAGGTTTCTTGGAATGCGGCTAGAAATCGCATGTCGGGGGGAGCAGCGCGTCACACCGGCGGCTCTGTTGCATTTGCAGTGCACGCGAACCGTATGGTAAGTATATCTTTTAATTATATATTTTATTTGTTACTATGTGTACTAATTAATGTATTTGTTTTGTAAATGTAGACGACGGTGTCGGATGACGGGACTGTCCAGCGACCCTCCCCGATGGCGGTGTTTGAGCGGACTCACCGTCGAGCACATGGGACGGGGGAGTACATCGACAACCGCGCTGCATACATTATGGTAATTATATATTTGTTTAAATTATTTATTATATATTTATAATTTAAGTTTTATGATAAATATTAAACAAAAAATCAAACTCGAGTAGGAGACCTACAGCCAGACGGTGGTGCAGCGCGGGGGTACCCCCGAGGACTTTGACGCAGCATCGTGGGTCGAGGCCGCAGGTGGCTGGGACCATGGCCACAGATAGTGGTCATGCGCGAGCCGTACTAGGGCCACTTGAGGCACCGACCCCTCCGGTCGCTGGTGAGCGGCCGTCCACCTCTAGATCCAGTTATGATCATAGTAGCAGAATAAGGACTCTAGAGGACACGATCGCGCGTCAGACTGAGATAATGGAGCGCCAGAGTCAGATGATGGCGGATATACAAGCTATGCTATGCAACATGTCAGGTCATCCCGAAGCAGGCATCTCTTCGGTATCATCTAATCCATCGTCCGCGAGTCAGTCCACGCCGGTGTACACTCAAGCACTCCAGACCCCGCCATATGATCCAGGCCATCCTCCATCGTCATCGTGAGATTTTGTTTATATTGACTTTGTTATTGAGATATTGAACTTGTTTAACTTATTTTGTTTGGATATTGATACTTCAATTTTGCATTTGAATTGTTTTTATACTATCGTGGATAATTATCAATATAAATATAATTGTTTTGATGTATATCTTGGTGTGTTTGTGATGTGTGAATGAATGTGTGTATGAGTGTATGGGTGTGTGAGTTATGTATCAGATAATGTATCAATGTATCAATGGAAATTTTAAATTTTAAATTTTTTCGTTACCAGGTTCACATCATCAGCAACGGCTTTCCCACGGCCGTCCATGGGAAAGCCATTGCTAAAAGTGTATCGAAAGCCGTTGCTGATGACCTACAGCAACGGCTTAGCGACGGGCTTTTACTAACGGCGTTGCTACAGACTCAACGGCCGTTGCTATTAATGTTATCAGCAACGGCTCCGAGTCCGTGGCAAAACCGTTGCTGATAATATTTTTAGCAACGGCTGATCCGTTGCTAAGTTATCAGAAATGCGAGTTTCTGTCACGGCTCTATTGCAACGGCGCGGCCGTTGCTGATGCTCTTCAGCAACGACATCAGCCGTTGTTGATGCCCATTTTTCTAGTAGTGTCTTTATTTGGCCGGGTGGAGCCATAATTGGTTCGATCCGAGCCTAGTTCATGAGTGTGCATGCTTCTAGGCCTAGTTCAGTTGGGCCCAAAGGACTAGTCTATAAGTCAAATGACCTACACTAGAGGGGGGGTGAATAGTATGTTCGCTAAAAACTTAATATAAATCCGGTTTTAACCATTTCTTAAACTACTTAGGCAAAACACAATATTAATTAATTACGTGCAGAAGCAAATGATAAGCAATTTAAGCACGCACAACCAATAGAGAAATGCAATCACTATAATTTATAATGGTTCGGCCCCAATGCCTACTCCACTACCTAAGCTCCCCGCTTAGGATTTTTATCTTAACTTTACTAGATTAATTTATTTCCTTACAATGAGAATTTTACACCGAAGAATCTCCGCTCTCAACCCGAAGGTATTTCCACACTCGGAAGTCTCTGCCTTCATACTGAAAGCACTCTCCCACCTTTAAACCTAAAGGACAACAAATTCAATACTAGTAAACTAAGGGGCGTTTGGTTCCCGCAAGTGCAAATGCTGCAAAAAGTATTTGCATGCAAAAGCAAATGCCCGAGAATAGAATTTGCAACCTACTGTTTGGTTGCCCGTAAGTAGGGTTGCAACTTCTATTTGCAAGTATTTGGTTGGCCGCAAATGGAAGTTGTAATTACACATGCAACTTGCATCTTCGTATCTAGGTCTAGTAATTTTGGCATGGTCTGATATAGGGGTGACAATTTTCGACACGACTCGATAGCCCGACCCGACCCAGCACGAAAAAATCAAGCTCGGGCCGACTTTTATCGGGTTGATCCCTTATCGTGCTGGGTCGGGCCAAATGTTATCAGGCTGACCCGACCCGATAGCCCGATAAACACTTCAGATCGATATTAGCGGGTTTAAAATGTATTAATTATCGAGTTTAAACATAATTTTAAATACTTTTTAGTAGCATCGGGCCATGCTGACCCATTATTTTTCATGTCGGGCCGGGCTGGGCACAAATTTTTTTGGGCTGAGCTGGGCCATAAATTTAGGCCTGACACGATTTGCCAGACCTAGTCTGATAGCCCGACACGACAAAATCATGATTAGGGCACCCATTATAGTGTCGGCCTAGTGGATATAGGTCCGACCGGGCCTTATAGTCCGAGACTGGCTCGATCCCGAAGCGATGACCCCCATGCCGAGCTAGGCCGCCCCTTTGGGAATTTGGATCGTGCCAGACACGTCCTGACTGGCAACGAGTTTGATCGGTCTCGGGACTGGGCTGACTCGAGCATGGCCCATTGGAGGCACGAAGATGTTAGTCAAATAGAGGTAAAAGGGTAAATATGTTATTTTATCCCCAAACAATAATTGACCGGTTTCAACAGAATCAATTCGACCCATAATAATATTATTTTATACTCTAAATCACTATTTAGTTTAGTAAAATATGTTTTATATTATTTAATTATTGTATGATACTGGAAATATATTAAAAAATTTATCAAACGACATCAGGTCTAAAATCTGACACTACCATTGCGTTCAGCGCGCGAAAACCTACAACTTTGATATTTATCCCGTCTCCATCCTACGATTCTAAGTCGCCAAAATTAATTATTTTTTAATACTTAAATTATTGCATTTGTAGCCCGCAATCTTGTATTGCGGGCTTTTTGGGCTGCAAAATCTACATGGATATTAGAAATACAAGTTGCAACTAGTAAATGCTACAAAATACTTTTGCAGCCAACCAAATAAATTTGTTGTCTAAATACTGCAACTAGAGTTGTAGCATTTGCACTTATAGGCAACCAAACTCCCCCTAACTAAATCAATAACCAATAAGGGTAAAGGAAGGCAGGGGACAACATTTTATGGGGAGCCAAGAGACCAACTTCAGGTCAAGGCACCCAACAGCTCGAAAAAGAGACGTTCTCTCTGCTAGTCGTAGATTGGTAGTAGCTAGATTGGTCGCAGATAATCGGTCGCAGATGATCAATCGCAGAAGACAATTTTGTGCAAATATTGGTGTTCAAGTTTTCGGAGTTTGGATTTTGGTTTTTTAAATTTTTATGTATCAAATAGAGGATTATACAAATATACTAGACGCTTTAGACGTAGACTCAACATTCTCGATGATTCCCGAGTGTCGACGAGCATCCTTGTCGATTTTTTCGATTTTTTCGATCGAAAATATTGTGCGCAAACCGATATGAAATCTAAAATATTTATTACTGAAATATTAGTTTCATATTTATTATTATCAAAATCGAGATTAAAACTAATATTGAAAATATTAAGCCAACCAAACGGAGTCTAGTCCAGACACGTATATTAAATGTATCATGATATCTACGTAATTAACATGTCGTGTTTATATTTGAGTTGATCATGTTTCGTGTGATAATCGTATCGACTTATATATAATCTATTAACAGGAATTGATATCCGTGTTTTTTGTTTTTTTTAACGAAAAATGCAAATAAAGCCTGAATTATCATTTCAAACAATTTAAAATATACATTAATTGAGTGATATATAGTGTCTTTTTAATTGTTTTGCGCGCGGGAGTACGCCTACCGACACGAGTCAGTATATGACGCGCACTTGGTTTGGTTTCTTCCACGCTCCCACATCCAGCGCACTGCGAGCGATATCTTCATTCTCACCTCACTCTCTGCGCTTTCCTCCACCAAACTCTTCCGCATGGCAATGGCGATGAGCAGCTCTGCTCTCCACCTCCATGCCATCTCAAATGGCGTTCTCCGCAGAAGGCCCTCTTTACCCACTTGCTCTGCGGCTCGAACAGAAACCACGACGAGGAGAAGTTTGAGCGTGGTGGGCCAGCAGAGCGAGGAGGCGGATAAAAGAAGAGGAGAAGAAAGGCATGGTGAGACGATTCTGCGTTCCTTCACACCGTATCCTCTTCTCCTCGCGGCTACGCTACCTGGAGGTATGAAGATCCCGGGGACTTCTGCTCACCAGTTGTTTAACAAAATGCTTTATCGGAAAAGATCGGAATGTGAATCTTTGCGTTTGGAATTCTTTATTCGTTTGAGTTATCTCAGGTCTTTATCGACACATTTCAAGAAAATTGTAATAGAAATAGGTGATTTTGTAACCATAGTTCGTCTTGTACCACCAAAATTAGTCTTTCCCGTTGCCGGCGTTGCGTTGTGTATTTAACAAATAGTTCCTTGGATTTTATGAAACTTGTAAGAGACTCAAAGTGGGCTGTACAAGTAAAATAAGAACCAAATCTCGACTTCCTTGGATTTTGGACAGTGATGTGGAGGCTCGGATTTGCATTCTATCCTTATTCTGCTTGACATATCATTACTTCCTCTTGGATTTTGCATGAATCTTCTAGATTATCCTTTTTTGAAGTATGAGAGTAAAGTTCTTACAAAAAGTGACTTCGCCATATTCTTTTTTTTGCATACTTTGTGTTACGACAAAGCATTTCACCTGTGTTTTGGAAAATCTTTGCCACTTCCTGTTACACTAATTATTTACTTCTTAGTGAATTGATAATGTCAATTGACATTGACGGAATTGATGGTTATCATAATAACTCGTAAAGTCGAGTTTGTCAGTTAACTAATATTTTTGGACGATGCTACTGATAACATATGATAGATGCTATTTTCTTGTTCTCTTTTTTTGCTACTTGCTAATCTGCAGCTCTAATAATACCATAGCATTGGTATGCCATGACATCTAAAACAGCTGAGATAGTAAGACCAGCTTTTGAGCCATTTGTTGAGCTTGTGAAGACATGGAACCTTCCTGATTGGCTTGTCCACTGGGGTCATCCAGGAAATATGGTTAGTACTTTACACTGTCTACATAGAATCTGGCATCTCTCCTTTTTTTTTGTTGTCCTGTTTTTAACGAAAAATAAACCTATTAGTGAGTAGTGCCTGAATAATCAATAACATTTTATTGTTGTCTTGATGTTACTGAGTACTTGTACAAGTAGAAACTATTTCTGGTGAAAATAATTACTAGTAGCACATAAACAAAAAAATGGAAATTAGAAACTTGCTTCTTTTGTTCTACTTACTGTTGAAGAACTGGATTGTAAACAAAAATAGGATGAAATGTAGAGTAGAAAGTGGGGCTCACCAAATGGTCTTTTCTAAAAAAAACATATATATTGTTTATGTTTCCGGTTATTATGGTCTAATAAAGATTGCACAGCATTAACAGCAAGATTCTTGTTAATGATGATCAATGGTTGTAATCTCTAGTAACATGATACTGATTTCAGATGAAAGCTTCAGTTTTCACGCTAAATTTCCAAGAGTTTACTTTTCTTTACGTGGAAATCTCAACAACATGTAAAATTCTTAGATATACTGATTCAGTTTTTGCATAATTTATATAATCAAGTAGAAAAGAAAATCCTGAATTACCAGAGATATGGAGCACACAAATCATACTTGTTCTTCTTTCATTTATATATATGAGATCACACCATCAAATTAATGGTATTCCAGTGAATGACTTTAACTTGATAGTTCTTCCAACTTCACAAGTGGACACTATAAACACAAGAATAATAAGATAGGCTTGACATGCACTACATACTTTTTTTGTGGTTGATAGTTTTCCTTGTGATCTGCAGGCTGTTGTTCTTTTTGCAATGGGTGGCTATGGAACATATTTGGGATTTAGAATAAGATTATCAAGTGATGCAGTGAGTTGTCTCATTATCAATTGAGAAATTATATTCTTTTGTGTGATTGTTTTTTTTTAAATAAGGAATCTCTACTTAAAGAGTTCTAACCTGGTATAGGGCATTTATTCTCACTTCCAACAAATTCAATTTTTGCAGTGTAATAAGCAAGGTTCAAAAGTTCAGTCTTGAGGTCTTACTTGGACCCTCCCTGGGCAGTATGGTACCGTAACATACCAGACATCTCAACAAATGAAAAAAAAAGCGAAAATAGAGGAGAAAAAGAAGAAAAATATATTTTAAAAAAAAACTAATTTTGCACATAAGAAAAAAGAATCAACAACAAAAGTGTCCCATTTGATGTTTAAAGCATTTTTACAAAAAGAAAATGAAAAAAATAGGAAAAAATAGGCTTTATGACTTTACCATCTGGTATGGTGGTCCGCGAAACTGATTCTCTCCTAGACTTGGTGCTAAAGACAGTACTTATCTAATGGAATCAATGTGCACTATCAAGTTAGCTTATTCTCCAATTCCATCTATGATACACCAGACTAATGATCCAAGCATAACAAGCAATAAGCTTATATAACTAATATCTTTTGGTAGATTATGTGTAGATTTACTCAGTATACAAGCATCTAATACATAAAGGTCAGTATGTAAGCAACATCCCATATATCCAAATATTTGTTTTGAAGTTTACTTTGTTTTAGTACTTAGCTTAGTAATATGTTTGGTATTATTAACCAATTACTTTTTAACTTAATTGCTAAAGGAGGAAAAGGCCAAGGCCAAGGACCTGCATCCAAAGCTTCTTGGTGGCATGTTTTTCTTTTTTGCTCTTGGAGCTACTGGTGGAATAATAGCTTTACTGACTTCCAACAAACCAATTTTTGAGAGGTAATTGGATTTCTTCAAGCTATGTTGTACACCTCAGGTCAACTTTTTATCTTTCTATGTTACATCATTCTTTTCTTCATTTATTGCTGATAACCATAACTAGGATATGATATGTAAATGTTGTGTTCTAATTTGGATCAGCTTATCGATATATTTTGGTTGCAGCCCTCATGCTGTCACTGGATTTCTCGGACTCGCACTACTGACAATACAGTCCCTTTTGCCAATCTTATTTGAGGTAAAAAGCTGGTATCTGATCAATGTATAACCATTGGAGTTTTGCTTAGAAGCTAATGAACTCCAGACTATGCTTCTATTTTACAACAGAGAAGTTTTTCAAATTTACTTAGGGCCTTTCTTAAAAGTGAATTGATGCCACGAGGGTAGTAATTAACCTCGAGGTTAATGGAAAGGTCAACAAGAGAAACAGATCGCTTTACCAATTCATGGAATTAAAACATCATAAAATCCATGAGCAGTTTGTATACTACATACCTGCAGAATGCTTAGTGACACTATTGGTGGTAGGAAATGCTAGGCACAATGATTGTGATGTTAATAACTAATAAAGATGAGTTTTCATTTAACATTGAATAGGTTTGCTTTGTTCAGTACTGTCAAGTAGTTACAAAGTGAAAGGTGAAATTTAAGCCTGCCACTGCACACAGTAGAGTTACACTTAAAGAAAACAATCTTGCAGAATAATATGAACCATTAATATTGTGATACATCTTCAAACTAGTTTGGAGGGGAACTTAGTTGCATTCTAATAGTCAATCATTTCTGTTCAGGAAAATCCCGGTATGCGCACAATACATGGGCTCCTTGGTAGCAGTATCATGACACTTTTTGTATTTCATGCAGCTCTTGGACTTCAGCTTGGCCTCAGCTTTTAACTTATGGTACTTTTAATTATATCATTTCTTTCATATATAGAAGAATGGAACTTTTTTCCCTTGTTGGGAAAAAGAGTATTTGTATTGGTTTCAATGTATATCTTCAGTTAAGTACTAACACCACTGGAAATTTCACAATTTTTTAGTAGTAAAGTGTTTTCTCTGCAAACAAACTTGCAAAATATGATAGTCAAATATAGGAGAAATGTTGTCATTATGTTACTGTCTATTGTTAAAGCATGATGAATTGTTCTAATTGTTTGTTCGGTTTAACATGATCAATATTTTTCATGTTTTCCAAGAAAAAAAAATCATGTTATATCAAGAGTCCGTTAATTGACTAAAATAACTTGAGTAAGTTCTGTTAAAACAGTCACCTTCAGTTGACATAATTGATCATTTACTTATGGTAGCTAATCTTTACTTTCCAAGAACAAATATCAAAGGAGAGTATTAAAGAACATTTATGATATACAAAACACACTAGTATTAATCTAAAGTATATTTAATGCATTTGTTTCTTATTTATCTATATATTGAGGGTGATTTTACACTTTCAATTGTTATCCATATATACAAGTATTGTTGAGCATTGTATGAGACACGAGCACCTCTAGTAGTTAACTTTGAGCTCTTCTTTAAATTGTTTTGATTGGTCATCCTTGATTGTCTAGCTTTCGTGTTATGAGATACTCTTTTCTGAAGGTAGGCAATATCTCTATTTTTAATTTATTTTATTATTTGAAATATTCTTGGTTGATGGTAAACTTGGTTGAAAGTGAAGCTTCTTTGTTGAGGAAGACTATTGCTAAAATCCTAAACAAAGAGACATAGTAGAATTGGTAGTTCACTGAACAAATAGTGTTTTGTTAGGCTTGTCCTCATTCATGTTGTGTTAACATTTTTTTTTTCAACATCAATATATATCAATGATTTCCCTAAAGCAGAATAAGAAATTTGTTCATTCCTAAAAGCATAATATGAAACTTGTTATTATCAAAACTTGAACGAAATTCAAAATATACCCACAATACCCTCCCACTTCCATAATGCGGTTGATGCCTCGTTAATCGTGTTAACCCCATTAACTCCTGCTATAGTGGCGTTAACACTTCCCATCCAACATTTTAATACTTCTCGTCCAATCTTGTTTTACGTCCCACCGGTTAAACCATTTAAACAATTTGAAACTGTTTAAATAGGTCACTTAAGCTTGAAAATGCATTATAAAATTGCCAAAAAAATCCAAGAAATTTTAATTTACTGAATGCAATTAGATCCACAACTTGGATAAGTGAAAATGAGGGTGTACTAGTCCCTGTTGAAATCATTTCAATAGTTTTAGTGAAACTTTTAAATAAGCTATTTAAGCTTGAAAATATATCATAAAATCACCAAAAAATCACAAATTTTAATTTACCGAATGTAAGTAGATCCACAACTTAGATTAGTGAAAATGAGTGTGTAGAATTCCCAGAGCAAAATTGTTAAAACCATTTAAATAGTTTCAGTCGGATTATTTAAATAGACTAGTTAAGTTTTGAAATACATCATAAAATTATAAAAAAATCACAGAAATTTTAATTTACAAAATGCAATTAGGTCCACAATTTGGATCAGCGAAAATGAGTGTGTATAAGTTCCAGAGCTATTGAGTGAAACTATTTAAATATGCTATTTAAGCTTGGAAACACATCATAAAATCACAAAAAAAATAATTTACTGAATGCAATTAGGTCCACAACTTGGATCAGTGAAATAAGTATGTACAAATCCTAGAGCAAAATTGTTTAAACCATTTAAACAATTTCAGTGAATTATAAGTTATTTTTTATAATTCAAATTGTGGACCTCATTTTATTTAGTAAATTATAACTTATGTAATTTTTTTGTGATTTTATAATGCATTTTAAATGTGAAATGACCTAATTAGATAGTTTCACTAAAACTATTTAAATAGTTTAAACAATTTTGCTTTGAGATTTGTACACACTCATTTTCACTGATCCAAGTTGTGGACCTAACTGCATTCGATAAATTAGAATTTTTGGAGATTTTATGATGCATTTTCAAGTTTAAATGACATATTTAAACAGTTTTACTGAAATTATTGAAATGGTTTCAACAGTTTTTGCACTGGGACTTGTACACACTTATTTTCACTGATCCAAGTTGTGGACCTAATTGCATTCCGTAAATTAGAAATTCTATGATTTTTTGGTGATTTTTTAATGCATTACCAAGCTTAAACTGCCTATTTAAATAGTTCACTGAAACCATTGAAATGGTTTCAACAGTTTTGCAGAGAGACTTATACACACTCATTTTCACTGATCCAAGTTATAGACCTAATTGTATTCAGTAAATTAATTTTTTTGTGATTTTTTGGTGATTTTATGATGCATTTCCAACCTTAAATGACATATTTAAACAGTTTCACTTTTAGTAAAATTGTTTAAATGGTTTAAAGGGTGGGAAGTGAAACAGGGTTGGGTGGGAAGTGAAATAGGGTTGGATGAGAGATGTTAACTCCGTTACAGCAGAGGTTAATGGTGTTAACGTGGTTAACGAGGCGTCAACCCCATTATGAGAGTGGGAGAACATTGTGGATATATTTTGAATTCCGTTCGGATTCCGGGAATAAAGGGTTTCATATCTTGCTTTTGGGAATAAACATGTTTCGTATTCTGCTTTGGGGAAATTGTTGAATATATATCCGCACCACATGAAAGCGAATACTATTAATATATCTCAGAGTGGATGAAAATTGTCATTCCTATACAAGATAATGGAAAAGACTGTTGGCTTAAGGGTCTCACTTTATTTTGATCATAACAAACATGTATTTAATCCAAATGTGAAGTTTTGAGTTCAGGTTGAGGTTGCGATATGCATGCCAAATCCGTTCAAACGAGACGAAAGAAAAGATCGTCAAAGAAATAGAAGAATAAATCGTTAAAAAAAGGCTCGATATTAGATCTAAGTAGAATTCATGTAATATACCTGTAGGTTAAGTTTATCCCAAGCTAAAGTTGTAAGTTATCCAAGTTGAAACTTGGTAACTAAACCCATAAAAAAGGCATGTAAAAATACAAGGAAAAGTCAGCCTCAACCTGAGTTCGATCGACCGGTCGATCGACCAAACAAGGCAGTGAAGGCGAAATGGCAACACTAGATGGGGGTGAATAGTATGTTTACTAAAAATTAACGCCTAATTCCAATTTTAAACGTTTACTTAGATTACTTAGGCGAATTACAATTTTGCGACTAAATGATTATATGTGGAAGCAATAAATGATTAAGCAATTAAGGCAATCAAGAAATCAATACAAACACAAGATTTATAGTGGTTCGGCTCCAATGCCTACTCCACTACCTAAGCACCCCGCTTAGGATTTCCAAACTAGTTTTACTAGATTAATTTTCGTTTCCCTTACACGGAGGACTTTGACTCAAAGAGTCTCACTCTCAACCTAAGGTACTTCCACACCCGGAAGTCTCCGCCTTCTTATTGAGAGAACTCTTCCACCTCAACCCTGAGGGACAACTAAACTAATCCTAGTAAACACTAAGTTTACACAAGTGGCTTTACTCATTTTCACCAAGGATACCACTTCCACACAACAGACCTAACACAAGGTCTTCACAGACTCAAATCAAAAATAGTTTAAATAAACAGATAAAATACAATCAAAAGAGCTATAATATAAAATAAGATTAAAAGCACTTTTTAATCCTTCAAAAACCTCCAACTCGCCAAGTAGTAGAGATTGGGTTGAAGCCCGAGTTGAGGAGCAGACGACGCTTGAATAAGAACTCAACAGAGGAATGGAGCACGCTGCGATTACTCCTTGGAAGGCTTTAAATCTCCCTTAGAATGCTCAATGATAACTGTAAGAGAGGGAGAAGAAGATTAAATGAATCATATAAGGGTGTATTTATACCTTGCTGAAGAAACGATAGCTCAACGGATAGTTTTCTATCCGTTGCAGGCCGCCGGTCTATTGGTCGGTCGACCGACCGATCGACCGGTCATTCGACCGCTGCACTTCTATTTGTGGTCGGTCGACCGACGGGTCAACCGCCCAGACGCGACTGTTCATTCCCTCAATCCGGTCAACCCATCGGTCGACCGATGCAGGGAAGCCAAGATCGCGCGCTGCGTGATTTTTTACTCCGATTGACCGCTAGGGCTATTGCCCAAAACTAGCCTCTGTCGATTGACTGAAGTGCCCACTGCCTATTTTCGGCAGTGTTCGATCGACCGACGGATTGACCGAAATGGCTGGTGCCATTTTTCTTACCCTATTCGGTCGACCGCCCGGTCGACCGAACATAGGCTGAGATTTGTTTTTTAGCCTATTCTCTTCCGCCCTTTGTTTCCGGGTTCCGGCTTTCAACTAGCATAATCTTGGAGAGCTTTTCACGTGATCTTTGGACTCGTCCAAGTCGATTTTGGTGCACACGTTGGTCTTTGAGAACCTTCCGCGACGAACCCGAGCGCGACGATCAATGTCCTTCCGATTTCTGATTTTTCTGATCGAGGACATCGAACGCTACTGATATATATGGAACCTGAAGATATTCTCAATGAAATCATTAGTCCCATGTTTGTTATCATCAAAACCATCAAAACCGAGATTAAGACTAAGGTTGAAAATCTAAAGCCAACAATCTCCCCCTTTTTTATGATGACAAACATCATTGAGAAAATATATATTACTAAAGCATAGAGGATATCAACTAAGGGATTTCTCCTCCTATCAACATGCATATCTATATAATTAAACTTCCCCTATCTATATGTATGAATTTTCAATATTTTCCTCTCATTTACTTATAATTTTCTCCCTAATTTTTCTATACTTTTCTCCATAGTTTTCTCCCCCTTATACCTATACTCTTCTCCCCCTTTTGACATCAATCAAAAAGGGCAAGAAAGGTCAATCTAGACAAAGGGATGAAGAGCAAATAATTTTTTTTTCATGAAGTTGAGACTCTGAAGATTATTTTTCATAAAACATGAAAATCTCAACCAAGGGATGGAAAACAAATATTTGATATGAAACAAAATCATACATGACAGCGAAGAGTGATAGATAGAATCTAAACCTAAATCATGTATGCACTCAAATATGAATATATTCATATCTTTTTCATGACATTTTTAGATTTTATTCAAACTTCAAAATACCAAGATATGGTTATTTAGCTCATGTATTTCAAGTTTGAAGTGAAACTAATGTCATTAGATCCAAATATGAACTTAGCATGTTTTCATTTGAAATAAACATGAGAACATGAAAATGCTAAGTCTCGATGTTTTGCTATCTACTCATGTTTTCTCAAACTTAGGCATCTAGACATCTAACATGAGATAATATAAGTATATGAATCAAGCTTGGGCTTAAGATGAAATTTTTAATTCACTTTGTTGACTTAGGTTAACCTATACTTCAAGATTTCAAAAATCACACTTTTAAGTTTATACAAAATCATATTTTTGATGAAAAACTTTGGTACCAATTTTTGGATGAAAATTTTTGATACCAAATATTGAATGGTCATTTAAAATACATGAATAAAGTTTGAACTCAAAAGAATTTTCAAAGACCATTTTTCATCCTATATTGATTTTAATCAAAAACTTATTTTTAAGATATCGCTTAAAATATCAAAATCATTTTTAGAAATAATTTTACTCAAGGAATAATGAGAACGATATTAGAAATGAAATCAAAATAGTATGTACAAAGTTTCATTTGAAGTTTTTTTGAAGAAAATTCAAAGTATCGAAAAGATTGATATTTCAAGAATGATGATACTTTGAGTTTTGAAATCCAACTTCAAAATTACATTATTAATTAGATTCTTGATGAAATGTTCTGAAATTTTTACTGAAGAAACTAGATTTTTCAGTGAACGCGCAGTTTCAAGAATCATTTAAAAAAAAAAGTTCTATATTTTCTTAGAAATAACTGAAATTATACTAATTGTAGGTTGAAATGATATTTTTGTAATTTTCAATTATTCTTAGAACTTTTTCAATTTTCATTCAAACTTTCATGACACCACATGATGGTCATGGAAAGAGTATATGTCAAATTTGAAATAAAAATTATGTTCTTAAGTTAAAATATCAACCTAGCATGGTTCCATTCAAAAACTAAACTAGTTTTTATGAAACTTGCTGAGTTTCAATCTAAACATTTACTCATGATTTTTCAAATTTAAACCTATGGATACATAACATGAGTAAATCTAAACATGTTTCTCAAATATGGATCAAAAATAAAACCTTTAAGTCAACTTGTTGACTTGGGTCAACTTGGTTCAAAAGAGGTTTCCATGAATTGACCTCTATTGTCATTTTATCCATATCCATATTAATTTTTCATTCTAAATGCATGGAAACATGTCATACTTATTCCTAAACATGTTTATGAAGTTTGGACTTAAAATCAAATGTCCAAGTCAATTTGTTGACTTGGGTCAAAAATTTTCAAACTTAAGTCCCCTAAAGTGATATAGTTATCACATTGTTCATCTAAACATGAATTTTCAATTTTAAATACCTAAACTCATGTGATATGTGTATCTAAACATGTTCATCAAACTTTTAACTTAAAGTGAGGTCTCTAAAGAAGAATTTTAACTTAGTTCGATTTCATAAATATCATGATATCATTGAATAAGCTAAGTTAACAAAAATTTTCTTACTCATGAAAATTCAAGTATTTATCGTGCATAATCAATCATGAGCATATAGAGACATCATTAAAGCATGAAAATTCAATTTTTTATACAAAGATTTTTGCAATAAATAAAACCATACCTTAGTCTTTGGAAATTTGCCCAACCTTTTCATTTCCTTTTTCATTTTCTTTTAGATAGCATAACCTTCTATTTACATTCACAACTTGCAAGTAGACTTCATTAGTAGATAATGAAATTAATATGCCTACTAGCAAGCTAACATACTAAATAGCAAATGTTCAATGCAAAGTTTCATTTAAAACCTTAACCTATGCTAGATAGTTAAGATTCATTTTTAAGAAAGTTTTCATGATATCAAAATGAATCTAAGAGATCCTAAGATGTGAAATGTTTGAGGAATAAGATCCCTAACCAAGTTAAACTAGTTTGGTCTTAAAGGAATGTCTCTTATGGTAAGTGTCAACCTAGAGCAAGTTTCATTAGATGAAATTTGCTTAAGTGCTAATATTCTACATACTCATGAAAATTCAAGGGTTTTAACATGCAATCTTAATCATGAGTATAGACACATAATTTAAGCCTAAGCATTGAGGTAAAACACTAAGATTTTGAATTTACCAAAGTTATACCATATTCATAATGGTTTAGTCAAACTAATATTTTTCTTCTAATTAGCCTTCCTAACATACTTATAACTTGCAAGTAAGCTACACTAATATTTTTCTCTTTAATATTTTTAGAGAAAAATATAGCTACTTAATAGCAAGCTAACCAAACTAAAAAGCAAAGAGAAGCATCAAATATCATTATAAAAGTTCACTTTGTTAAATAGTTCTAAATTCATTTTTAATAAAATCAAGACATATCAAAATAAATTTTAAGAGATCGCAAAAATAATAAATATGAAAACCATGATCTTCAACCCTTCCTATTGGTTGAAAACCGAAAGCCACAATTAGCCTACGATTTAGAACCGCAAGGTCGCTTAGGCCCATTACAGGCCACATAGGTCTCCGAAGAGACCGAAGATCAAAAACTCAAAAATCATTTTCAAAAGAACTCTTTTACAAGAGCGGGGAAAATAACTCAAATTAGACATGTATCATAATCTCCAACTAAAATAAAACAAGCTAAAGTAAGGAGATGAAACCAAAATGCTTTTGATGCCAACTTTAACATAGGGATCTAGATGACTCGAAGTTGCAACTTTGAAATGGTTCACTCTTTGAATCCTCAAGCAACTTCAATCAACCACCTTCATATCACCCTTGTGTGGTAGCTCCCCCTATAATAGAAGATGAGACCTTTGGTACCCAAATAGCTTTGGGTCCTTGGGGGTTAATGGGCTTAGGTACCCAAAGTATCTTAACAACACTATGGTTCACTTTGAAAGCACAATCATATATGACATGCCCATAAATACCACAACAAAAATAATGTCCATTAAATTTCTTTTTATTTTTGCTATGGACATGAGGTTTAAAGTTAAAATGCTTAACATATGAAATATTATGAGCATGAGCATTCTTGTTTGGAGATTTCCTAAATGAGACATTTTGATTTTTAGGACTCCTAAGAGATGAAGCATTTGATAAGTTACTAGTTTTCTTACTCAAGAAAACAACCTCATTTTTTAAGTCATTGATGGATTTGTGTAAAGCTTGAATTTGATATTTCAACAAGCAATTTCATTTTTCAAGATATCATGCTCAAATTTGAAATCACTTATACAATCCTTACCATTGAGATTCACATTATTTTTTGTGTTATCATTCTCATTTCTAATTTTTGAAATCATAGTTAACAACTCATCATTCTCAATTTCTAATTCTTCATTTCTATATTTCAAATCCTTAATCTCAAGTTTCATATCATCATGGCAAGAATTAAAAGAACTAGATTTCATTTTCTCATTTTCAAATTTGCATTCATGCAATTGAGAACTAAGATTTAAGTTTTCTTTCTTCAATTTCTTATTTTCTTTTTTTTTACAAGGATGACATACATTTTCATGCTTTCTTCTAGTAGTTCTTCATAAGACATGTCAAGGGATTTAGAGCTACTATAATCACTATCATTAATATTTTGAACATGACTAAAAAATGGAGAATATACCTCATCTCGAAGACCCATGAGGCAAACGTTTGATGTAGCTTCATCGTCATGTCTAGAATAGGCTTCACTTGATTGAGATGTGGATGAAGAAGCACACTTCTTTTTGATTTCTTCTTCAAGAGTGGACGATTTTTCTTCTTATGTCCCTTCTCTTGGCAAAGGAAGCACCTATGTTTTTCTTTTTCGATTCTTGCTTGTGCTTCTTTGGCTAGAAGTGCTTTGGGCATCAAAATCGAGGTTAGTACTAGAGGGATGACCATTGTCATCACCACCCTCAACAAAAGTATTAAGTTCTTCGGTTTTAGCATAGTCATATAACATATTTAATATTGCCCAAATATCAAAAGCGGAAGAACAATGCATAACCTTTTCAAGAATTTCATTTGAAAATGAGCAATATAGGAGGTGCGTTGTTTTAGCATTTAATTCAAATAATCTAACTTGTTCTTGAGTGCAATCATTTAAGTCAATGGTGGGCTCAACATACTCATTCTTTAGCATTCATAATAAATCTAAACTTTGTGTTTTAAGAAAGGTATACATCCTACTCTTCCAAACACCAAAGTTTTCTTCATCAAACCTAGGTAGTGCACATGCTATACTCTCTAGTTCTATTTTTTTCCTATCGAGGCTAGATGTAGAGGAGACGGTGAAATCTCAATCTACGACCCGCTCTGATACCAAATGAAGGCAAAATGTCAACACTAGAGGGGGGGTGAATAGTATGTTTACTAAAAATTATCGCCTAATTCCAATTTTAAACCTTTACTTAGATTACTTAGGCGAATTACAATTTTTCGACTAAATGATTATATGTGGAAGCAATAAATGATTAAGCAATTAAGGCAATAAAGAAATCAATACAAACACATGATTTATAGTGCTTCGGCCCCAATGCCTACTCCACTACCTAAGCACTCCGCTTAGGATTTCCAAACTAGTTTTACTAGATTAATTTTCGTTTCCCTTACATGGAGAACTTTGACTCGAAGAGTCTCACTCTCGACCTAAGGTACTTCCACAACTGGAAGTCTCTGCCTTCTTATCGAGAGAACTCTTCCACCTCAACCCTAAGGGACAACTAAACTAATCCTAGTAAACACTAAGTTTACACAAGTGGCTTTACTCCTTTTCACCAAGGATACCACTTCCACACAACCGACCTAACACAAGGTCTCCACAAACTCAAATTAAAAATAGTTCAAATAAACAGATAAAATACAATCAAAAGAGCTACAATATAAAACAAGATTAAAAGCACTTTTTGATCCTTCAAAAACCTCCAACACGCCAAGTAGTAGAGATTGGGTTGAAGCCCGAGTTGAGGAGTAGACGACGCTTGAACAAGAACTCAACAGAGGAACGGAGCACACTGCGATTACTCCTTAGAAGGCTTTAAATCTCCCTTAGAATGCTCAATGATAACTGTAAGAGAGGGAGAAGAAGATTAAATGAATCATATAAGGGTGTATTTATACCCTGCTCAAGAAATGGTAGCTCAACGGATAGTTTTCTATCCGTTGCAGGCCGCCGGTCGATTGGTCGACCGACCGATCGATCGACCGGTCATTCGACCGATGCACTTCTGTCTGTGGTCGGTCGACTGTTTATTCCCTCAAGTCGGTCGACCGACGCAGGGAAGCCAAGATCGCACGCTGCGTGATTTTTTACTCCGATTGACCGCTAGGGCTATTGCCCAAAACTAGCCTCTGTCGGTTGACTGAAGTGCCCACTGCCTATTTTCGGCAGTGTTCGGTGGATCGACCGGTCGACCGAAATGGCTGGTGCCATTTTTCTTACCCTATTCGGTCGACCGCCCGGTCGAACGAACATAGGCTGATATTTTTTTTTCAGCCTATTTTCTTTCGCGCTTTGTTTCCGAGTTCCGGCTTTCAACGAGCATCTTCTTGGAGATCTTTTCACGTGATCTTTGGACTCGTCCAAGTCGACTTTGGTGCACACGTTGATCTTCGAGAACCTTCCGCGACGAACCCGAGCGCGACGATCAATGTCCTTCCAATTTTTCATTTCTTCGATTTTTTCGATCGAGGACATCGAACGCTACTGATATATAAAGAACTTGAAGATATTCTCAATGAAATCATTAGTCCCATGTTTGTTATGATCAAAACCATCAAAACCGAGATGAGGACTAAGGTTGAAAACCTAAAGCCAATAGGCAATTTCTACCGAAATAGCCTATTCGATCGATCGGCCAGTTGACCAGTGAAGAAAAAATCAGGCAATAGTCATTTGGTCAACCGAAGTTGGCGAAGAAAAAAAATATAAGGCTGTGTCGGTCGATCGACAGAAGGCAAAAATAGGTAGAATGGTAGCGGTCGACCAATCTGTCGACCGAACTGGAGATAGCCTATAGCGCGACCCTGGGTCCAGTCATTCGGTCGACCGACAGGTCGACCGAGCTCTGACAGACTACTAGCGGTCGCATTGGCGGTCGATCCGTTGGTCGATCGACCGATCGACTGGCCAGCGACCGAATGGCTTCAACGGTCATTTTTTTACCCGTTGAACGTGTCGTTCGGCTGAGGGGTTATAAATACCCCTCACCTAACTTCTTTACAACTCTTAACAACCATTATTGAGCAATCAAAGAAGTTTTCTAGGCTTTCAAAGAAAAAGTTCTACGCACGCGTCTCTGCTTCCTTTGACAACGAATTCCAAGCGCTACTGATCCTCTACTTCTTCAACTGTGTTGCAAATCAAAGAGCAATCTTATTGCAAGTTGGAGACGTGAAGGCGGTGGAAAGAAGCCTTGGTTAATCTTTCAATCTTAAATCTCTTTCCATGTATTTTGAATTTTATTGTAACTTGTTTTCAAAGTTGAGATAGCTGCTAGGTGTGCTAGGAAACACTTAGGGATAGCTTTATAGAATTGTGTTTTGCCTAGGTCAATAGGATTGAGGTGTTCTCCGAGTGGTGAGAAGGGTGTCCTCATTGTATTCAAAGGGAAACATAAATTATATAAAGTAGTGGTTAGAAATCCTTGATGAGGAGCCAAGGTAGTAGAGTAGGCGATTGGCCGAACCACTATAAGTATTCTTGTTTGCATTGCTTTCTTACTTGCTTTTATCGTTGTTATTGAATTTTGATCACATTACTCAGTAAGTAACAATTCCATTAAGTAAAGATAAAATTGAGTAAGAAGAAAATTAAAAAAGGGGACTGACACTATTCAACCCCCCCTTCTAGTGTCGGGTTTCACACAACAATTGGTATTAGAGCCAGGTCGTAGGTCAAGATTTACTCATCTTTCCTACAAATTAAGATGTCTAGTGAAATCCAATTAGCTCAAGGGTCATCTACTAATACTCCACCACTATTCGATGGAAACAACTATGCCTACTGGAAGATCCGCATGAATGGCTTCCTGCAATCTCTAGGCATGGATGTATGGAGGATGATCTTAGTAGAGTATAAGCAACCCGATAAGGATATGGATAAATGAGACCAAGAAGAGATTAGACTCTTCAATGCAAATGCAAAGGCCATCAATGCACTATATTGCGGCCAATCTATTAATGAGTCCAATAGGATCTCTACTTGCAAGTCCGCTTATGAAGTATGGAAGGTCCTAGAGACCACACATGAAGAGACTTCACAAGTAAAGGAGTCCAAAATAAATCTACTCATGCATGACTATGAAATGTTTAAGATGTTGTCACATGAATCCATAGATGCAATGCATGCTAGATTTCAAAATATTACAAATGACTTAGCTAACCTTGGCATAAAAATAAGGGAAGAGAAGAAGGTAAGAAAGCTCCTTCGTTCCCTTCCAAAATCGTGGGAGCCCAAGGTCACAACAATCATGGAAGCTAAGAACTTGAGCACATTGAAGATTACCGAGCTCATTGGGTCTCTCATGACACATGAGACCCACATGAAGCAATACCAAGAGAAAGATGCCCTCAAAGGCAAGACCATTGCCTTAAAAGCATCACATCGAACGAAAGAGTCGTCGTCATCCGAGGAAGAGACAAATGATCTTGAAGAAATGACGATGCTCGCAAGAAGATTCATGAGCTTCTTGAGGGGAGGCATGAGGAAGGGAAGAGGTGGCTACACTTGCTACCATTGCAACAAGACCGGGCACCTAAGGAAAGATTGCCCGCTTCTTAAGATGGCCACTACCTCCAACCCTCACAAGAAGGAAAAATACAAGAAGAAGAAGAAGGCAATGATGGCCACGTGGGACGAAAGCGAGACCTCATCAAGTGAAGAAGAAGCAAAGAGTGAAAAAGCAAACCTTTGCTTGATGGCAAAGGATGATGAGGTAAAATTTACTTTTGCTGAAGTTTCATTTACTCAAGAATTTGAGCAAATACATGATGAATTCAATGCCATTAGGAGAAAATTTAGAGATCTCAAAAAGGACAATTGATCTTTAGAACTTGAGAATGATAGCCTATTACTTTCATGCAATACTCTAAGGAAAGAAATAGACACCCTTAAGGAAGAGAAATGCACCCTAGTAAAAGTTAAGAAGGACTTAGAGATTGACAATCAAAAATTAGAGAATGAAAATAAGTATTTATGTGATAAAGTAGAGCATTTAAATGATAGCATGCTAATATTAAAAAAGGAACTTTGCATGCTTAATAAAAAAATGACAATTATCCAAAATGTTAGGGGTGAGCAAAAAAAACCGGTTTTTCGGTTTCGGTCCGAGAGGTAAAAAGTCCACCGGTTTCGGTTAACCGACCGGTTGGATATAATTTATTAATTTTTAATTATATATATATATATAATAATGATTTATAAATTATGAAAAATTATTTTTTACAGAAAATTATAAAAAAATTATAAAAAATTATAAAAAATTATTAAAAAATTAAAAATTAAAAAAAAATTAAAAAATATTAAACAAAAATTAAAAAAATTAAAAAAATTAAAAAAAAATTAAAAAAATATTTTAAAAAATAAAAATAAAAATATTAGTTTTTGTAGAACATTATCTTGGTTCAATGGTTTCATTTTTTTTTTCTTTTTTCTCAATGAGAATTCGCTATTTATTTAGATTTTTCTCCATGATTTGCATAATATTATTATGTTTGTAGGTTAAAAAAATTTATTGGTTAACCGAAAATTATCGGTTAACCGAACCGAAAAAACCGAAACCGAAATAGCGGTTAACCGAAGTTAATGGACCGGTTTACGATTAATGATTTTGAAAAACCGAAGTTAATGGACCGGTTTTTTTTTTTGCTAATGGACCGGTTAACCGGTCCATGCTCACCCCTACAAAATGTCATGCCAAAGGTTTTTCATAAAAAGAAACCATCACAATTTCATGCTCACACACACACTAAAAGAAAATTTAATGAAAACTACTTTTCATGTGGCATATTTGGCCATGTGGCCAAGGATTGTGCAGTGAGAAGGAACCCACATGCAAGATTTACATGGGTTCCCAAAATGACTAACACTCAAGGACCCAATAAATTTGGGTACCTAAAGTGGTCTCTTCTCCTCTTGTAGGTGGAGAAGCATCCTCAAGCAAGTAGGAGTACTTGGATATTGGATAGCGGTTGCTCAAAGCACATGACGGGAGACATCAATTTATTTGCAACCCTATCAAGTAAAGATGGTGGGCATGTCACATTTAGAGACAATGCCAAAGGTAAGATTGTTGGCATTGGTGATATAGGTATACTCCCTTACCCATGCATCAAAAATGTGTTATTAGTTGATGGGTTAAAACATAATTCGATTAGTATATCATAATTATGTGATAATGGATATATAATAGTTTTTGAAGCATCTAAATGTATTGTTAAAAGTGCACCATCAAATGATATCATGTTTATTAGAAATAGGCAAGAAAATGTATACACCTTAGAATTAAATGTCTTGCCAAATCCTCATGTTAGATGCTTAGTTGCCATGGAGAATGACTCTTGGTTGTGGCATAGATGGCTAGGACATGCTAGCATGATCCCCATCCAAGAGATATCTAGGAAAGAATTAGTTAAAGGCTTACCCAAGATAAAATTTGACAAAGACAAGTTTTGTGATGCATGTCAACTAGGTAAGCAAGTAAAATCTTCATTTCATAGCATTAATCAAGTTAGTACATCTAGAATTCTTGAGCTTGTGCACATGGATCTCTTTGGTCCATGTGATGTAGCTAGTCTAGGTGGAAAGCTATACTGCTATGTATTAGTTGATGACTTTTCTAGATTTACATGAGTTTTCTTTTTGGCCAAGAAAAATGAAACTCTTGAGTTTTTCAAAAAGTTTGCAAAGAAAGTTTCAAATGAAAAAGGAGTTTCAATCTTGAAAATTAGAAGTGACAATGGAGGGGAGTTTAAAAATGAAAATTTTTCCAAGTTTTGTGATGACTTAGGTATTCAACATACATTTTCTTTCCCTAGGACCCCTCCACAAAATGGGGTGACTGAGAGGAAGAATAGAACCTTACAAGAAATGGCTAGGACCATGCTATGCGAAAACAAGTTGCATAAATATTTTTGGGCCGAAGCCATAAATACCTTTTGTTATGTTCTCAACCGAGTTTTATTAAGACCCAAAATTAAGAAAACACCTTTTGAGCTTTGGAATGGCAAAATCCCAAATGTGGGATATTTTCATATTTTTGGATGCAAATGTTTTATTCTAAATACTAAGGAGAATTTAGGAAAATTTGATTCTAAATCCGATGAAGGGATTTTCCTAGGTTACTCCATTAATTCTAAGGCATATAGAGTTTACAATCGTAGAACAATGATTGTTGAAGAATCCATACATATCACGTTTAATGAAACTAATGATTCTTCTAGAAATGTGAAGATTGTGAATGTAGGTGAGGAACTTGAGGATCTCACACTTCATGATAAAGAAGTGGAGGATGAAGATAATGAGGAGACCCAACTTGAAGAACCTCCATTCTCAAATCTACCTCAAGTTGAAGATAAAGAAGAAGAAGCTCTACCACATCTCCCTAAAGGATATCGTTTGGTAAGAGATCGTCCAATGGACCAAGTCATTGGAGAGTCTTCAACGGGAGTGGTAACACGTTCTAAACTTAAGAATGTTTGTCAATATGTTGCTTTTGTATCTCAAGTAGAGCCTAAGAACATTAAGGAAGCAATAGAAGTTGAGTTTTGGGTACTAGCTATGCAAGAAGAACTCAACCAATTTGATAGAAATGATGTATGAGACTTACTGCCTTGACCTAGTGATCAAACTATAATTGGAACCAAATGGGTATTTAGGAATAAGCTAGATGAAGAAGTGTTAGTTATTAGAAACAAAGCTAGGTTAGTGGCACAAGGGTACAACCAACAAGAAGGAATAGACTATAATGAATCATATGCTCCCGTAGCTAGATTAGAAGCAATTAGAATACTTTAAGGGTTAAGGGTTTTAAACTTTTTCAAATGGATGTAAAAAGTGCATTTTTAAATGGTTTTATTAATGAAGAAGTTTATGTTGAACAACCCCCGATTTTGAAAGTTTTGAGTTTTCAAACCGTGTTTTCAAACTTAAAAAAAACACTATATGGTTTAAAACAAGCCCCTAGGGCTTGGTATGAAAGACTTTCTATTTTTCTAATTGAATAAGGTTTTGATGTAGGAAAAGCCGATGTTTCACTTTTCATTAAGCACCATGAAAATGACATGTTATTAGTTCAAATCTATGTTGATGATATAATTTTTGGTGCTACTAATGAAATGCTTTGTAAGTGGTTTGCTAAATGTATGCAAGATGAGTTTGAGATAAGCATGATGGGAGAGCTCTCCTTCATGCTTGGTCTCCAAATCAAGCAAACCAACAAAGGGATCTTCATCAATCAAGCCAAGTACACAAAGGAGCTCATCAAAAGGTTTGGGATGAATGAAGCCAAGATAGCTTCTATACCTATGAGCGCATCCATCAAGTCTGACAAAGATGAAGAGGGCATTAAAGTGGACGAAAAATGATATCGAGGTATGATCGGTAGCCTTCTTTATTTAACCGCAAGTAGACCCGATATCATGTTTAGTGTTTGTGTATGTGCTAGGTTTCAATCTTGCGCTAAGATGTCTCATTTAAGTGCGGTAAAACGCATATTGAGATATTTAAAGGGCACAATTGACTTAGGATTATAGTATCCATGTCATGCATCATTTGATTTAATCAGTTTTTTGGACGCTGATTTTGCCGGATGTAAGGTAGATAGAAAAAGCACTAGTGGGTAGATAGAATTCTCGCCTTAGGTACAACGCTTATTCATGCTGCTGATCATCTCAATTCCTGACATTATGAGGACTATTGAGACCATGGGATTCACTTACACTACGGATCTGAGAGTTGTGCTACATGAGGTGACGGCAACCTAAAGCCTGGTGGCTTAATTATCTTTGCTTTGGTTGTGTTGTTGTTGTTTCCTGCTTTATGAATTTTCAAAATATCAATGTATTGTTCTGGAATGTTTGCGGCCTTAACCGCTTAACAAAACGTTATATGGTGAAGCAAACAGTGAGGGACCTAAATATTGGTGCTATTTTTCTATTTGAGACTAAATTGGAGGTTTTCTCAAGTAGGATGGCAAAACAGTTGTCAGGGTTCAGGAGATGCTCCCCCATCAACTTTCATGCTATACCTGCTGTCGGTTTTTCTAAAGGTATAATAGAAATTTGGAACTTTGCAATTTGGTCATGCAATTTGGTTGATGAAGGCCTTTTCTTCGTTTAAGTTTCTCTCACACATCTCCACTCCTCCACTCAGATTTCTTTGGTGGAGGTTTATGAGCCGCCATCGAGAGGTCAGAGGCATTTATTCCTCGCTGAACAACATAATTTATGTGAGAATTTATCTGAGCCTTTTATTATAGGGAGTGACTTTAATATCATAAAGCATCAAGGAGAAAGGTGAAATTGTAGAGGCAATTCTACATATACAAGAAATTTCTCACAATTCATAGCGGATCAGGGACTTTTGGACCCCCTTATTTTTGGATTGGAATTCACATGGGCTCTTACTAAACTGGATAGGGTGCTTCTCAATGCTGATTGTGCTCTCATTCTTCCAAATTTCAAGGTGATTGGACTTCCACGCAAACTATCGGACCACAACCCAATTCTGTTCAGCAACTCCCCTATGGGTTTCTCAAGTTCCCAGCCTTTCAGGATGGAAACATTCTGATTTAAAATGCAAGAGTTCATTAATATTATGGAGCAAGGGCTTTTCATCCTTCTAAATTCTTATCATGATTTGACCGGCCTCTTATTTATGTGGATCTCATTGTGGAAGCAATTGCGGCCTGTTCTTCGGCAGTGCAATTTGGCAAATGATACAGCAAGAAAAGCAAGAACAAAAGAATTAGAGGCTTGTATCTGCTCCCTCTCTTTATTGGCTGATCAAGAGCTCTTATCTCAATTGGAATTTGTGAAGTTTAAACAAACCAAAAAGAACTTGATAAGCTTTATCATATTGAGGATATGCACTGGAGCCAAAGGGCCGAGAAAAGGTGGCTCAAGGAAGGAGATCGTAACACGAGATATTTTCATTTATGTGCCACAATACAAATAAATCAGAACAGGATTCATTGTATCAAATCTGGTGACATCCTTTTACATGAGCCTTCTCTGATCGCATATTGTTTCAGAAATTTTTGTGTTCAACTGCTAGGCACATCTCGCAGAACAACACTTTCTCTTAGGTGGAAGGAATTCTATCAGATAGGCTCACCCAATCTAGATCACTTGGCTGCCCCATTTACAATGGGTGAAATCAAAGAGGTTATCGATGGCCTCAAGAATCACAAAGCTCCGGGACCTGATGGTATATTAAATGAGCTCTTCAAATCCATTTGGAATAAGGTTAATTTGATACTTTCTACAATTCTCAATGACTTACTTTTTCATCCTGAAGGGATAGGTCGGATTAATAAAGCCTTCAACTCATTGATTCCGAAAAAGAATGGGGTTGTTGATTTTGCTGACTACAGACCAATTAGCCTTGAAAATAGCTTGGTCAAAATTTTCTCCAAATTGATTGCAAAAAGACTGGCCGTCTTAATGCCAAGTCTAGTTGATAACACACAAGGAGCATTCACTGAGGACAGAATTAGTTTGGACTACTATATTACAGTAAATGAAACCATCTGGGGTAGCAAAGCTAAAAAAGAGAATATATGTCTTATTACAGTTGATTTTGAAAAAGCTTTCGATTTTGTGGATCACACATTCCTACTTCAACTTCTTCAGGCTCGGGGGTTCCCTTCTGTTTGGATTAATTGTGTGGCATCTCTTATACAATCGGCCTCGTCTTCCATTCTTATTAACGGTTCAGTTGGAACTCCCTTCAAACATAAAAGGGGATTGCGCCGGGGTAACCCATTATCACCCTTACTCTTTAATCTAGTGGTGGATTCACTTTCTAAACTATTGAAAAGAGCTTGTGCAGTCGGCCTCACACAGGGGGCTCTTTATAAAATATTGCCAGGTGGGATTAGTCATGTAATCTTTGCAGATGATTTGGTGATTTTTTGTGAGACCAACGATAGGGCTTTTAGGAACCTCGGGCTTTTATTGAAATGTTTTGAACTATCTTCGGGCCTCAAATTAAGTATGGGGAAAACAAAATTGATTCATTTAGGAGATGACACTGCATTAGCACATAAGATGGCCCTCATTATTGGATGCCCGACTGCCACTTTCCCTATTGATTATCTTGGGCTCCCCTTGTGGTTTGGTCATTTACTTAAAGAAGACTGGAACAAAGTTATTGAAAAATTTGATTGGGTATTATCTTCATGGCGATGGTCTCTTATCTCTAGAGTGGGCAGACATACTCTCATCAACAATGTCCTCTCCAACCAAGCAGCCTATTTTTTCTCCATTTTTGCAGAACCAAAATGGGTAACTCACCTTGTTGACAAGAGAAGAAAAAAAATCTTCTGGGTAGGAGATCGTGAAGCAAATATACGAGGTAAATATTTATTCAATTGGGATACATTGATGGGGAATTTAAAGCAGGGCGGCCTTGGCCTACTTAATTTGAATTCACATAATCAAGCCATATTGGGGGGATGGATATGGAAACTCCGTCAAAACAAAGAAAAACAATGGGTTGACATTCTTAAGGCCATCTTTACTGACTTTGATCATCTTTGTGCCTCTCGTGGCAGACTATCTCATGTTTGGAGAGGTGTCATTAGGGGCCTTGATTTTTTCAACTCTTCTTTGAGCTTTCAAGTTGGAGAAGGTAAATCAATTCGTCTATGGATAGATCCGTGGTTGCATGGCTCAAAATTGGCAGACATATTTCACGATATTTTCCCCTATGTGAATAATCCATCAACTACAATTACAAATGCAAAAGAGATAGACAGTGACAGTATCTCGTAAGGGGGTGGAATATTCAGTTTGAAAATCAGGTACCCTTGGTTAGGCTAGCACAGTAGGTGGACATCTTGAATCCTATATTATCTAGCTCGGGACCAGATATAATCAAATGGAAATGGAGTCTAGACTGCTGCTTCTCCACCAAATCAGCATACCAAATACTTTCATATTGCGATGTAAAAGATCCATTGTTCTCGTATATTTGGTCCACTTTCTGTCCAGAATCAATATCCATCTTTTATTGGTTCTTGATGAAACAACGCTTACCGACGAAAGATAGACTCATCAAGTGGAATGCACAAATCGATCCAAATTGCTTTCTATGCCTCTCGGATGAGGAAAGCCATGACCATCTTTTTTTATCTTGCCCCTACACTCTACAAGGTTCGATGCACTTATTGTCTATTTGCAACTGCTCCTCCTTCCATCTTGATTACAAACCGTGGCGTCATATACGAAGAAGCATCTCAATAATAACAAGATATAAAGTCCTTTTATAGATATGGAAGGGGAAAATCTGGTTTGAATGCAACAACCGTATCTTTATCAACAAGTCAAAGAATTTTGTGAAGTTAGCATTGGAGGCCTCTATAATTTTTTCTAATTGCATCTCTTAGTATCCCACGAGGGGGCTTATATATTCTTTTACTATTACTCTTTTCTTGTATTCATCAAATCTTATGGTTAATACAAGCTTCTTTAGATTAAAAAAATGATAGAATTCTCAGTACGAATATCCAATTTGATTCACGAAAAATCCAACGAAAAATGACGGAATCCCCAAGACATAGGGACGACACAGCATGGATGAGGAAAAGGGGAAAAAAGAGGGCAAACCACTAACCTTTTTGGAGAAACCAGGGAGGAAGAAGAAGCAGAGGATCTTCCTACGTTGAACGTCGATGAACTCGCGAAATCCTAGCTCCGACAGCTCCCCCTCCTCTTGGTGTCGCCTCTTCTCTCTCTCTCTCTCTCTCTCTCTCTCTCTCTCTCTTGGGTGGCGTGCAGCTAAAAGCAACAGCCGTGTACCCCCCTTTGGTTAATTATGGGTCTTGGCCGATCCAAATTACCAAAACGCCCTCACTTATTCACTCGACTTCTAAAATCCACAACTAATTTATTCTAACTCCGATTCTAGTTCTGATTGAACCGCTAAATTCACCTCGAGACCCTCTATCATCATAGCATGTTAAATCACAGAAATAAGATAAATATTTTTTTCTTAATTTTTTTCCCCATATATAAAGCTTACCTGAATCAAATTCCGCGAGTCTACGCTAATTCGTGCTAACTTGGGCCCACAGTCCTCTGGTAAGGAATAAAATATTATTTTTGGATTTATGGGCGTAACAAGAACTTCTCCCATTTTCCTGGGTCATCTGCCACAAAGCTTCGCAGGTACATTTCTAAACACTTGTTTAAGGCTTCGATCTGGCCATTCGTTTGTGGATGGTAGGTTGAGCTGAATCCTAGCTCGTTGCCTTGTAAACTAGAAAGTTCTCTCCATAGTTCACTCGATCCACAACGACTATAATTTGAGTCTTTCCATTGGAGGACACTTGCCCCGTAATAAAGTCCATGGCTACTTCTTCAAACATCTCATCTGGAATCTGAAGCAACCCTGCCGAAGACAACTGTTCATTCTTCATCCTCTAGCAGGTTTGGCATTCCTCTATGAATTTCTTCACATCCGCTCGCATCTTCTTCCAGTAGAAGTTTGCAGCTACTCGATGAAGTGTCTGGTTGACTCCTGCATGGCCTCCGACCACCGAACCATGGAATTCCCTGAGCAATAGAGATTTGAATGTGAGATCATCAAGAATCATTATTTTTCCGCAGAATAACAGTATCACATCTCTAACCTGGTACTCACTCTCGGCCTCTTCAGCCCTTTTATGTAATGAGGAAAGTTCTGGGTAGTCTCGATTTAATTTGCGTATTTCCTCCAAGAGGCCAAATAATGTTGAGATAATGCCATTAGAGTGTATTCCGCTTCTCTGGAGAGTGTATCAGCAGCTCGGCTTTTCTTGCCCGCTCTGTATTGAATCTCAAAGTCGTACCCCATCAGTTTAACCAACCATTTATGTTGGTCCAGGGTCTGTATGACTTGCGTCGTTAGCTCCTTCAATGAACAATGGTCCGTCAGTATGAGGAATCTTCGTCCTAGCAAGTACATACTGCTTCCACTTGTGCACAGGCTGTGTCACCAAATACATCTCCCGCTTACACACTTATGCTGCTTGTATCCGAGGCGCTAGTTTCTGACTAAAGAAGGCGATGGGTTGCCTTCCTTGAGACAACACTACTCTGATGCCAATGTTGGAGGCATCTATTTCAACCACAAACATCTTTGAGAAATCTGGCAAAGCTAATACTAGTGTATTGCTTAACATCTTCTTAAGTTCTTCAAAGGCGAAGTGGGCCTTCTCACTCCATCTGAAGGTACCCTTCTTCAATAAATCAGATAGGGAAGCTGCCAACTGCGCGAAGCCTTGGATGAATCTTCGGTAGTAACCAGCAAGTCCCAAAAATCTTCGGACTCCTTTAACATTACTAGGAACTGGCCATGCTTTGATCACTGCAACTTTGGAGGGGTCAACCTTCAAGCCTTCTCTCGATACCAAGTGGCCGAGGTATTCTATTGTCGAGCACCCGAATGAGCATTTAGATGGCTTAGCCACAAACTAGTGTGCCTTAAGTGTCTCCAAGACAAGTTGCAGGTGTTTCAAATGCTCATTCACAGAGCTATTGTATACCCATATGTCCTCAAAGAAAACAAGTAAGAACTTGTGAAGGTAAGGTCGGAAAATACCGTTCATCATCGCTTGAAAGGTCGACGGTGTGTTGTTTAATCCGAAGGGCATCACTAGGAGCTCGTAGTGCCCTTCGTGAGTCCTGAAAGCAATCTTGTGGACATCTTCCCTTTGGACTCGAATTTGGTGATATCCTACCAATAAATCTAATTTTGAAAAGATCTGAGCTTTTCACAATTCGTCAAACAATTCGTTTGCCGTCGGTATAGGGAAACGATCCTTCGTCGTGACGGCGTTCAGGGCTCTATAGTCCACACAAAATCTCCAAGTCCCGTCCTTTTTATTTACCAACAATACAAGTGATGAAAAAGGACTATTGCTATCTTGAATTATTCCATCTCTTAACATCTGTTGAACCTACTTCTCAATCTCTTCCTTCTGGAAGTGAGGGAAGCGATACAACTTTACATAAACAGGTGGTTGGTTCACTGGCATGTGAATTCTGTGATCGGTGGACCTCGCGGGTGGTAGTCCACTTGGGGGATTGAATACTTCCGAATACTTATGGAGAAAGGCTTGCAGTTTAGGATGACTACATTGCGGCCACTGCCCCTCGAGTGGTTGTAGCTCTAGCTGAGACCATTCCATTACCGACTGGGTTCCGCACATTCTCCTTAAGGTACTGCAATGCACCGATTCTAGCCGCATCGAACTTTCCCCATTCCATGAATGCTTCTTGCCTTGCCAATGAAACTTGAACAACAAGTTAGCGAAGTCCATCATCACTGGACCAAGGGTGGCCATCCAAGCCACTCCCAATACAATCTTCGAGCCTTTGATAGGAAAAACATAGAAATCACCCAACACTAGTGTCTCTTGTATCATCACCTTCAGGTTCCTGATGATTCCTTCATTTCTGATCCTTTCTCCGCTTCCAACCATCACCTCGAAGGCCGACGTGGACTATATCACCAAATCGAGGTGCATGGCGACTCTGGCCTGAATAAAATTGTGAGTGCTTCCGCCGTCTAACAATACCTGCACTTCTCAGCCCCCAATAGTTCCTTTAAATCGCAATGTCATGGGTGAGAGGCAGCTCGACATGGCGTTAAAAGAAATCAAGGAGTGTTCTGGAGACTCTTCTTCCTTAACCTCAGTCGACTGCATTGTTTCCGCATCCTCTTCAGCTCCTTCATCCATCATGAATAACTGAGGAGTTTTGCATTTGTGCCCCTAAACATACTTCTCGTCATAGTAGTAACACAAACCCTATTCACGATGTTTTTGTGCTTTTGCCGACAAGATCTTTCGGGGGCTGAACTTTGAAGTAGTAGGCACCATAGAGCCTGAAGCCTATGCCCCTATCATATTTGAATTGGCCGATTTTCCATTCGCAAATGGGTTAGGCAATATTCTTGTCTTCTAATGATTGGCCGCATACTAAGGTTCCTTTCATCATCAAAGTCGTTCTAGTATACCTTCGGGCGGCATTGATCTTTGCTTCAAAGCGCTTTGCCAGGGTAATAGCTTCGTGCATAGTTCCTGGTTGCATGGTTAATACCTTCGTCTTAATATCGACTCACAATCCGAAAACAAAGCAATTAATGAGGAACGATTCGGGAAGATTGTTTGTTATGAGAGCAAGTTCCTCAAAGCGTCCCTCATATTCCTCCACTTTACCCGTTTGAACTAGCTTCGTAAGCTGCCCTTCCAGCGGCTCAAGGTCTGTCAGCTCAAATCGCCGTCAAATAGCTTCGATCAAGTGATGCCAGCATGCCAATTGCTTACGATGTTGCATCCATCCGATCCATTTCTTCGCCATTCCCTCCATCTTGAAGAAGTCCTTAGTGGATGCTATCCAATCTTCCGCGTTTGTGCCATTGATGATCAGCAGTTCCACTTGTGGTGGCTTCGGGGGAAATGGGAAGTCGTCATCATCTCCAATCTCCCCTCGGATGGCAACCCTTCTTCGTCCCCCTTGGTCGCCATTACTTCTGCTCGATCCGCTCCGTTCTGCTTTAATTTTCGCTAATTGAACCATCTGCATATTCAATAAACAAATCTGGGAAGATACCGTCTGCAAGATTTTCTACTAAGCATCCATTGTCGACTGCTGTGACTCCAATTCGACTTGGAGCGTCTCGAGCACACAATCATGCTTCACATTGGCCTCCTGCACCAGCCTAACTGATTTGGCGAGAGCGTGCGATCTGGTCTCCAAAGTTTTAATCTCAATAAAAGCACCAATGTCATACATGAGGAGTACCTGATCTGCTCGATCGCTCTCTTCTACGAGCTCTGATGTTGCCTGAAGGGATTGACGAACCTCGATGTGTTCCTAACTCACTTGATCCGGACGATGACAGACCAGTTCACCGTGAGATACTCGAGAGGGAAGAGAGATTGAGATAGAGGGAAAAGAATGAGATCCAGAGAGTAGATAAGAATGGGGAAGAAGAAGCTTTGAATCAAAATATTTCTTATTGTCTCTTTGCTTTGCTGATTACAATATTTATACTCGAGTATTTTATTAGAATTCATAATCTGCATATCTACGTGGCATCTTGTGATTGCACTCGACTCGTGGTTGTTGTCTCTCAATGGTTGCTCGATGTGACTCGCGTTCTCGTTGATATGCGTCACTTGTTTATGTAGCTAATGTGGCGACTTCGTTATTTGGACGCGCATGGGACCACTTCTGGGACCCCGTCTCCGTAACAAATGGCTTCTCGAAATGGTTGCATTGAAGATACAACGTATTATCCCATGGTTGACTACTGAATCCCATGGTCATCCATCAATCGCGCCACGAATTGTCGAATGCTTGCATCGTTCACCGGCAATGATGACCTTGTGAGTTAGGCTTTCGCTTGGAAACCGAATCACGAACGTGGCTTTGATATGATTGTCGCTGCCATGTTTTGATGCCTTTGTGCACATCGTGCATCGATATCAATTGTCACAGTTTGAAGCCACGCTCTGAAATCATCTGTCATGGCATGCAATCCTTGCTCTGATACGAACTATCACGGACCGTGATTTGGGCAGCAAATCGTCCGTGCAGCTCCCTTGCTTCCCGTGCAAGGGATCAGCCTTTCGTCCCAAATCGCTCTCCCCAACTTAAGACCACGGGGCATGCATTCATCATCATAGGAACCTCTCGGCCCATGTTTGTGCAACCAAAAGACCATGTTGGCCTAATGGCTTTCATTGCATTAAATAAAACAACTTAACAGTACTATGGACACAAGAAAATGGAAACCAGGTGTAGGACAAGCTCCGCAAGTTGTCTTAAGTGAAGATCGAGTGGTCACACACCCATATGGGCAACCCGTTCATCTTCGCCCAAGGCAGCCCGCTTTTCTGCAAACACTCCCCTATATTATACTTAAGACCCCTAACCCCCAAGTGCCACCCACGGGGTTCCCAAAAGCACGATCAACATGACAGAATCGTGGTTGACCGAGATGGGAGTTTTCCACTGCCACGGCCATGCATAATGCAGATTTTTTGCTCCGCTTAGCCGCAATGCTCCGATCAACATCTACTGCTCCGCTCGCACAGGGCAGCAGCCTTGGCTAGCCATGGCTAGCCAAACTGAGCAGTTTTGCCCAATTTGCACAACCATGGGTTGAGACGGTGCAAGATGCGTGCAACGACCGTTTTATGAATGTGTAATTACATAAATGCAACTACGCCGCACCAAGCATCGAATGACCTTGAAATGCATCCAAAGTCGCACCGTGGGACCCCGAGGGTACAAGGGTTATTACAAGACTCTTACCTATAAAAGAAAGCCAAAAATACATGTACACAACATACATATTTACAAACATGTACGGAACATTCCGCCATGATACGTCGTTGTTCAGGCAATTCGAAAAGTCCTTAAGGGCATCTTTGGTTAGTGAAACCAGGTCTATTTTCAAGGTTTCAGTTAGAGGAGGCAATGGGTCGGGCCCGCCCAATGGCGGCACGGGCCCTGCCTGACCCGACTCGAAGAATTTCGGGCCAAGCCGGGCACGGCCCGCTTGTGCCCAAGGGGCGGGCTGGGCTCACCCCTTGGGCACGTGGGCCGTGCTTGGCATGACCCGTAAGTGGGCCGTGCCGAGCCCGGCATGCATGCCAAGCCCAGCACGGACCCGGGCCCGAGCTTGCTCCGTCACCCGCAAGCTAGGCCTGGCGCCACCCAGGCCTAGCCTGGTCTGCACTTGGTCTTTTGTGCCGGGCTTGAAGAATAACTACTTTATTTAATAAAATTATGTATATACATATAAAGACTCTTGGTGTGGTGGTTAGTTCACCACAAAAATGCCTAAAGGGCGATAGTTTGAGTCTCATTGTCGGCCTTTAATAATATATTTTTGATAATTCGAGCTGGCCCGAGCCCAGCCCGAGCCCGAAGGGGTGGGCTCAGGCCCGGGTTGGGCCTCCCCTTTGAGTGGTCGGGCCTGCTCGGGCCCGAGCACGATCCATTGCCACCTCTATGTACAGATACTTTTAGTTTCATTAAAACCAAAACTACTTACAAAAATATGTTTAGTTCTGCGTTTTCATGAAACTAAATCGAAACCAGAATGAAAACGAAATTAATTTTCTTAATAAAACTGAAAACGTCATAATGTTGTTTTTTGTGGTTTCGAAGTTGTTAGTTTTGATATCAAAATACAATGACAAACTTGTTATTATTATTTTTTTAAAAAAATCAATTAATTTACAAATAATTCAAACTATATCTAATTTATAATAATTAAAATAGAAATCATCATTTTCAACTCAGTCTATTATCTTAAATTGACAAATTAATTAAATCAATTTATATCTAATTAACTCAAATCTAATTTTTAAAATAACTCAATTATATTAAAGATGTTCTATTTATAGTTTAACCAAAACTAAAGTTGTTCAATGAAAATGAATATTATTTTCTATAATCAAATAAGTATTCGTTGGTTTCAAAACTAACTAAAACTGATGTTGTTTTTATTAACCAAACGTGTTTTTAAACTAGAGACTGAAACTTGGTTTTCGAAACCAAGTTTTCATTTTCACTGAAGCCAAACCAGAAAATAGTTTTCGCTAACCAAACAGCACCTAACATTACGCTAACCAAACAAGATTCCTTTTATATTATATTCCTTATTATTTCATTTTATTCAAACAAACACCTCCTAAACTTGCTGAAATAAAATTCCAAATTTTATCCACATCATTCTTTTCTCCTCTCCTAATGATGCGATAGTTGTCTTATTTTCACTTACATCGCTACACATTATTTGTTGGCCTAAAATTTTGAACATTCATCTTAATCTCGATTTTGATGATAATAAACTCAGAACTAATGATTGAATGAGAAAAAATTTCAAATTCCAAGTCGAGTAGTAGACGACGTCCGCAATTGGAAGATCAGTGTGAAATTTGAGAAATTCTCAAAGGTCGTTCATTGATGCTATGAGTACAAAGAAAATTTAGAAATCTAAATTTTTGGGTCTAGAATCAATGTAATATCCTCAAAATATATGTTGATGATGCAAATCAAAACTCGTGTTAATGTTTTGTTTGTTGTTGGCTGTATTTGGCAAAACAAAGCTTTCAGCTCTACTTATGTATTGGCAGTCTCAAAGCAGTTTCAATTATGGAGAGATAGTTTTCATCTACCTACAATTTATGGTATTCTGGATAGTTCTTTTGGTGCGAACATGATGGCTGATGAACTTCTGGTTTAATGATGATTCTTTTGATATTATCGATCATTTAATCATCATTATTTATGTCCACGTTCAGTTGAGTTTTGAAGAGTCTTTCTAATATTTATTTTCAGACGTTACTGTTTGCTTAAATATTCATATGTTTATTATGCCTATTTATGTTAACTGTTTCAAACCGAAGTCTGCGAAGAGGTGAGTGATTGAAGTCAGCATTTATTTAGATCCTTTAGTTGTCTCATATAAATACTCAAGAAGGGATATTTTGTGGACAACTCCTTTGTGCCAATAATCTGTTGTCAATTTTATAGGAGTTGAGACTGCTTAGTGCAAAGTAGGCAACAACCTACTCATCATATCTTCATGTTGAGATGATTGTGGGCTGCTAACTCATTACAACACAAGAATTGTGTGGACGACAGGATTTTGTGGGTGGAACGTCATAAAGAGACAAGTTGGTATATACTTGTAATAACAATAGGTTTTATTATTTTTAATTCACTGTAGTACGGATAGCTAGATTTCGGTGTGTGAAATCCTAGAGCTAAAAGTTATACTTTCTTATAGTGGGTTGGGCATCTGTCCGGTTAGTGCCTTGCAGATTAGGTGACATATTTTGTCACTAAACTGCGTAAACAAATACTTGTGTTTGTGTATGCTTTTTTTATTTTGGTTATTAGTCTGCTACTTAAGGCAATTGCTATAACAATTGCAATTTCCTAAGCAACTATCTTTTATACAAGTTCCCTAAGAGACATATACTGTCAACTCAAAACCCAAAACCTGGACCGAGACTCGAAGCAGTGTTGAAACTACACGTAGGGCAATTTCGATCGATGCTTCGGTTGACCGACGATCAACCGACGGCAGTAACAACTCTTTTTCTAGTCGTTTCAACTTGTTAAGCCTGAGACCATTGATGTTGTTTGACTATTTAAGAACCCAATGAGCCATCATTTGATCCCAAACCAAGCTTTGATTGAGAAAATCTTTCCAAACCCTAGCTTTTCAAGGTTTTATCTTGATTGAGCCTTGACCTTGAGTGATTCATCATCAAAAGACATCAAGAGGAGATAGGTTACTTCATTTGGAGCTAAGTATTGGTTTATGTATTTGTTGCTCTATTTTGATTGTATTTTCATTGTTTTTGTATATTTTAAAGTGTATGTGTTATCCTAGGTTGTTAGGTTAGTTAAAGGTTGAGTGGTTGCCTAGGTGTAGAGACATAAATCCACTCTTCTACACTAGGTTTTGGGTACTCAAAATCTCATGTTCTATTATAGAGGGAGCTACCACACAATTATGAAAGAAAGAGGATGAATTGAAGCTGCTTGAGTACTTTAAGGATGCATAACCTCGAAGTTGGAACTTCGTATCATATAGATGCCTTGGGTAAAAAAGTCGACATATAAATCTTTGGTATCATCTCTAAACCTAAATTGATTTATTAATAATTAGAGTTTATGATACATATATGAATTTGGTTTATTTCTCTACTCTCGATATGGTTTTAGAAAATAATTTTTTATTTTTTATTTCTTGATCTTTCTGGTCATTCACTCAATAATTGTTGTCCTCGTGCCTCGGCCCTGCCCATGTGGTAATGTGGCCCCAGCCACACATGATCATGGCCCCGTGTCCAATTTCGAGCACCTTTGCCCCACACGCAACCCCCACTGTGCAACGTAGCCCCACTAACCTCCGCCATGCATTTGTTGAGAAAAATATTTTTAATATAATTGACAATGAGACTATTATACAATGTTATCAATGCATGAAAACTTGTTAAGTTGATTTTTTTTTTAGATTAAGACTTTAAGTTATGCTTTATGATTGTGAATTATGTATGAATAATATTTATTTTATATATAATATAATTAGTTATTTTTTAGAAAATATATTTATTTTGTCAATTATAATGTAGTTGATTTCGATTCAGGGTGTCGGTATAACTAGAGTCTTTAATCTTTTGTCATTGTATCTACTGGTAAATTGATTAAAATTAAACTAATAGGTTCATTGCAGATTTACTATTTTAGGACCCATTTGATAGCAATAAACGAGGATAATAAATAGCAACAAAAAATGAAATGAAAATATAAAAATAACACAGCATTGTTTTGGATAATTTTAGCAAAACCATCCAAATTTTATGGCTTATTAACAAAATCACAAATACTTAACGATATTTGTCAAAATCATAATTTTTTTATAATATACAAAAATTCTCCCCAAATTCTATCCATGTACTTAATTATAATAATACTGATAGTTAAGAACTTTGATATTGCATAATTTTTTTAAAATTTAACATGCTTATAAAATTTATAAATCTAACAACCTAAAATGATATGTTAATCACAATTATATTGATAGTTATGCACTTTGATGAAAAATCTATAACAGCTTTTATATACATTTCACTACACAAGAAACTATAAATTTCATATACTCGTGATCTTAATAAACCTAAAATATTATGTTAAATACAATTATATTAGCAGCAAAGTTCCTAACAACCAATATAAATGTGATTCATATTTTGTTTTACGTGGTTAGATCTATTAATTTCATAAGCATGTCAAATTTATATTTTACTACACAAGAAACTATAAATTTCATATACTCGTGATCTTAATAAACCTAAAACATTATGTTAAATACAATTATATTAGCAGCAAAGTTCCTAACTACCAATATAAATGTGATTAATATTTTGTTTTACGTGGTTAGATCTATTAATTTCATAAGCATGTCAAATTTACATTTTACTACACAAGAAACTATAAATTTCATATACTCGAGATCTTAATAAACCTAAAATATTATGTTAAATACAATTATATTAGCAGCAAAGTTCCTAAATATGTGATTAATATTTTATTTTACGTGGTTAGATCTATTAATTTCATAAGAATGTCAAATTTAAAAAATTTTATACAATAAAATTCATCAAAGTCTGGTGTCAATATAATAATTATAATTAAATAAATGAATAGAATTAAAAGATAATTTATGTATATCACAAAAAAGAAAATTGACAAATACCATAAAATATATTTTTTATGATTTTGCTAAAATTCTCTTATTATTATTAAATCTATAAAATAATCTTTTATCCCCTCCTTTCTCTAATTAAACATTATAAAGCAAAATATTTTCCCAATCTCCTATTATCATTATTCTTATCATTATTGAACCAAGCACAAAATCCTTTCCTTTCGTCTTCTACCCCATCTCAAGTTATCTGGATTAAATGGGATTTTTGGGTATAGATAAATGAAAATATATATGTTCGGCCACAGCAGTACATGTTGACTCGCAATAAAATGATGCTAATATTGCTCAGTGGACACTTATCCATTAATTACTTAAGGCTCGTAAATATGAGAAGATGATAAATTTAAATTCCAGCAGATTCAACGATCGGAATGCTGAGCTCACATGATGGTTGTTTTCTCCAAAAAAAGAAACAAGAAAAGTAGCAGCTAGGATGGCACACAACCAAGACATTCAGAAAATAGTATCAAAATTGAAGTGTGACAGCTTTCAAGACAATTTAGCGTCATGGTATGGTTAAAAAAGAAGAGAATTACATTAACACTGTTTGAGGATATATTGATATTTGAATGATGACGGAATCATTATCTAAATTTAGCAAATGCAAGATCCACGTCCGCAAGAAGCTTCCTCCCGATTGCAGCAAGCAGTAATTCTGCATAAGCTTTTCAAATCCAGTAGTGACTATTTTCAATTCAATTCTCATAGCTCTGGGATAACAAACATCATTCAAATTTCACAGATATGAATCACATGATCTCACTAGTATAATTTTCATAATTGATGTTGATCACTTTATCTAATCATAAAGCCCTTCTTCGTGCCAGATATCGACTAAAAAGTCTACCATCTCCTGAGAAAGTTTAGTTAACACATTAGTAACCAGAAGAAATTACAATTCTGGAAAGCCGAATTGTGTAAGCATACTTACAGACAATGCAATCGGTTGTGAAAAGGGTTGACTGGTTGCAAGTAAATCCTCGTAAGTGGAGCTCCAGCTACAAGGAAACAGCATCAAGGTTTTAAAAGCTTTATTTAATGGAACTATCTCCATTTGTCCTAAAGGCTATGGGGTTGATCATGCCAACCAGGGAAATACTAATTAAAGTAGGGATTAAAAAAGGAACCTTAAATTAATACTACACATTAGCAATAGAATCCAAAACTAAATACGAAAACGAAAATTGTGGTCTCAAATAAAGGTCAAATAATTAGGAATAACTATTTTTTAGTGAAAAGGTCAAATAAAGGTCAGATAGCTGTGATTATTCTCATAATGCTGATTAAAGAGCAGGAGGAAAGTGCAAATAGCAACCTTATTACTGGTTCTCTTGGAGCTCTATGGGATCTCTTAGACTTATCTCCAATCCATTGTCTTCGCATCTCATTCCAAGCTATAACACCTACCCAAAAGTCAATTGGTAAAGAAAAGGAATTTTAAGAGAAATATTTCAATATGTATCAAGCAATCAAGTAAGAAGTTTAAATATTTCTTCAGCAAACCACATTAAGTTACAAATTTGCCATAAGCAGAAACATAAGATATTTTTTCTTTTGCAAAATTAGTTAGTAAATGCTGCCCTCCTGCCAACACTATACAACGGAACCAAATGACTTCTACACAATTACTCCTCCAGCCTAGCCTATAGGATGGACATCATATAGATGGCCATACATCCTAACGTCAAAATCCAAGTGAGGAAACCCTTTTTCAAGTTTAAATCTAACTAGGTTAAATTGCAAACCCGCCCCTTCTAAATAGGGTTAATTGCTACCTTCTAACTCTAAGAAAAAAGCCAACACCCATGTCTGTTGACCCTCCAATCAACCCCCTAGATGACATAGTCTGATGCCCTAAATAAAACATTTATTTTCTCCCAATCAGAGTGAACCTGTTGAATTGGATTCAGGTTCACTAAAACAATTTATCACCTAACTGTCATCAGCTTGAACAATTTACCCTCAAACTGGAATTATATATATTGGCATTGGCTTCCTTAGAATTTTTTCTAATAAATCACTTCTGAGTTCTGAGTAACTGAATCCAATCACTCGGTTAATGCTAATAAGACAAAATAAGTGTGCTTCATCCCACAACTCAAACCATGTCATTAAGGTTGGCAATTTTATCCGAATCCGCCGAATAAAATTGTATCCGCATGATCTATATCAGCACCATTTTTTTATGGATCTGGAATATGGATTTAAAAATTCATACTTGCACGGATGCAGACAGGATGTCATGTGGGGATATACCCACGCCAAATCTGATCCGCATCTTCACCATATATATAATTATAGTAATACCCAAATAAGTATTTAAGGAATATTCTAGTTTTTTATAGTGTTAAATGATTAATCCACATATTATTTATTTAATTATGTTTTTATAATTTGGTTACTTATTTTATAAAGGTTTTTATAGGTTTTATTAAATTATTTTATATAATATGTGGTTGGATGTAGATATACCAATGTGAAATGTGGTGTCGGTGCGGATAATGTAATATTTGCAACATATCCGATCCGCTGCCATCCCTACATGTCATCCTAGAAGGTTTTCTTACTAGGGTACGGAGAGATGACAGGTTATCTTATATGATAGGAGGTACTGGCTACTAGCAACTAACCCGATTTGGAAGAGTGTAGCAACTAACCCTATTTGAAAGGGTGTAGCAGCAATTTTACCCAAATAGAAGAATTTCCTATATGTACTTATAAAGTCTTTATCTTTTTCATGAGTTTGCCAATCTTTAACTCGTGTTCTTTTTATCTTTATATCTTTGTGTGCTTTCACATATCACCATCAACTCTACCTAGAAACTAAACCTTTATTTATATACTAACCAAGACATAATTGTAAATCACGAGAGGCGCACCAAGGCGCAAAGGGCTTTTGAAGCCATGTTGCAAGGCGCAAGTTTACGACACGCGCAATAACAAGGCGAGGCGCAAAAAATAAAATAAATTTATAAATATATTTTGTACAAAAAATATATATTTCTAAAATAAAGCCACCTAATTTGGCATCTAATGAAATAAAGATAATAAGTCTAATTTAGCATCCAATTAAATAAAGATAATAAGTCAAATTTGTTCTTAAAGAACAACTAAATAAGTTATAATCAAGTTCAACATCATTAAAAAAACAATAATTAAAAGAACACATAAAACAAGTACGACAAGCTAATGAACTACTCATCATCTAGATCCAGATGATCATGATCTTCATCATCTTTATCTCATAGTCATAACATTTGGAATACTTAAAAGGGGATAGTTCTTCCTTCTCCTTCATCTTCTTCTTCTTTAGAAGATTTATCAATAAGTGTTGGACGATTTGGGCCCTTGAAATTTTTTTAAAAAAAGAGAATACATGATGGAGGACTGGCCGGAGCTGAAAAGGAAGAAGACTCGCCGAAGCTAGAAACTGAAGAAGGAAGAAGAAAGAAGGCTGGTCGACATGCGCCCTTGATGAGGCGCGCCTAAGCCCTTGAGATGACATAGGATCGCCTCAAGGGGTAAATGGTGATAGGGCCTCCGCCTGGGTGCACCTTCCGCCGGGGCATGCCTACAACACGCTTTTTAAAACTATGCACCAAGAATTGTCTTTCCCACACTTCTGATCCTAGTAGTTATCAAGTTCCACAAGGTACTAGTATTATCATGATTTTCATTCCAAAATTTGTCGTTCTTCATCCTCCTTTTAGAAAGTCTTATATTATCTTTAATGTTTCACCATCTGGACTAGTAAAATTCTTTGCTAGCCTTATTCTACACCACATCTAGGCATTGATGTGAACAGTCACTTCCTAAAATTTTAGGTTTTCCCAAATTTCTCGTTCTATTATGTTGTTACTAATTAGAATAAATTTTAGTACAATATATTATATTATTAAGAAGGATATTTTGGTCATATTCCTCTTTATTCTTATTCCTTGTCTATTCCTAATGTCAACCAAACAAACTAATATTATTACTTGTCTCTTTCATTCCTTATCTATTCCTATTCCTTATGATTTGATTTCATCCGATCAAACACCCCCTTGAGCACTTCTGAGAATAACTTAGATATATGTTCATGATATTTGGCACATGCTTTATGCTAGTTGTCAATGACCAGTGCAACCGTCCATGTTTGTATGAAGTCTTGAGAGTTGGTAACAGCAATGGCAATGTTATTATGCTAGAATTCAATTACAAGCACATTAATTGCAAAGCCAAAAAGAGAAATTTCTTGCATGCTCAATAGGAAAATAAGTAAATTGTTAAATTTTATTTTGCTTCATCATTGAAAAATTCAAAGTTGTGTTCATCATTGACAAGAAAGGGCCTAAGAGACAATAAAGAAAAATGAGAGAGCATAAGATCATTAACATATGAAGAAGAAAGAGTTAATAAAGAAGCAACCATTATTTATTTTTGCACCAAAAAGATCAAGTTTATAGAGCAATAACAAAGTAGGCAATAGTTGAGAAAATTAAGAATAATATGGCATCTTAAAAAAGCAAGGGCATAGCAAGACAAGACAAGACCAACCTTGATTGACAAATGAATTGTTACAATTTTCCTCTTGCAACTTCATGCCCTCAGTAACTGTATTAGTTGCGGAAGAGAGGTTTGTATCAAGAGAATGGCATATGCTAACATTCTTTTCCATTGCCTCTGGACTTGAAGACCATTGGCTCTTCTTGTATTCCGAAAATTGACCGATTTTCTTCTTCTTAGATGCTGCTGGGATTCTTTCTGGTACAGATTGGGATTTAGCTAAACCTCCAACACAACAACTGCTCTGTACAAGATAGAAAGATAAGAAGTACTCCACTGGAAAAATTCAACGGTTCATCAATCTAAACTGCAACAGTAACAGCTAGTACCATTTAAAAGCTCAATCGGGACAATTAGAAACAAAATTATATGGATATCTTGTTGCAGAATAAATATTACTTACCCCATATATTCTATGATAAAGTTGCTCCCTTAAATTTATCCATTTAACATAAACTGCACGGAAGAATGGGATGGCTTTCCCACTTCCAGTTAATAATAAGTCATCAGATTCTTGTTGCAGCTGCATCCAAGAATTCAGCAATCACCATAAACTTAGAGGAAAAAATGTTACATAAAAGAAGAATATACTGCGAATGATACTTAAGTAAATCAAAATATGATATGCCCACTTCATAAATATGATTTCAGAAGATATAACAAGAAAAATAATGTCTTCCATTTTTGTTTAACTAATTAAATAAAAAGTACTAGCATTTCATGCTGCTTTCTATGAACAAACAAAATAACTAAAAAAGATAATCTAACTCAAATGGATTATGTGGAAGAAAATTGCAGGAAAACCGGTTTACATATGAGACACATGAACAAATATGAAAGCAATTAAGTTTAAGGCAGGTTTTAATGTGCAAGTGAATGAAAAAGGAAGTAAACTGATTGAGTTCAAACTTCAAAACACTAGGCTTGACCACAGGATAGTTGGCAATTTTTTTTCCATGAACATACAATATCAATCTATGCTCCTTTCAAATATAATCCAACTCTAAAAATAATCAACCTATATGCTACTGTCACCATCGGGCGAACAATCATCGCCAAAAACATCAACAGACCTGTTATCAACCTCTAATTGAATCACCTCTCAAGCATCTTAGAAGGATAAAATTTAAAGCTACTGCAGCATAAAAGGGAATCCTCCAAATCCAGATCCCTAGCCGGTTTACCTCAAAATACCCCATTTATCTGATCAGCAAAACGTCCGACAAAAAAAGATGGCAGATCAGATCATCCCCAATTAAAGAACAAATGAGTTCTACGAATAGACACACAACCCAACCCAGCCAGCCGCGAGGTGCGGCATCGTTCCATTCACACGACAAGCAAAAAAGGAGCACAAAATTAATCCTTAAATCGCTAATTAAAACCTGGCGTACAATTAAGATGACCAAGTTCAAATTCTCTCGCAGAACCCATCCGAGATCCCTCCAACAAAAGCACGAAACAAACAATCAAGAAGCCCCAGGAAAAGAGGGCAAAAGAAAGAACGCCAAATCTAGCAAACCAGACCACTATAATAGATCCGTGTGTGGACAGTTGAATCAAAGAAGAACTAGTTTACCAGATTTATTGAGTAGAGGTGATTGATTGACGAAGCAGGAGAAGGATGGAGGAGCAAATCATTACCTTGGGCGTGGTATCTTTTCTCGCCGGGGAAGGAAGGGATCGAAACGGAGTGAGGCCGAAAATGGAAGCTTTAATAATTAATAATAGACTACCTTCCCGATTCGGGGCGTCGGAATCGGGAACCCAACCTTTTAACAATTGCCATTAATGTTAAATCTTGGATGGACGCCACGTGGGGGAAGAACGCATCTAACGGTTTAGGTCCATTTGTTTCTAGATGTAGTCATGGCTCTTAAGAAAAGACGTCGGAATTTTGGCAAAATTATATGGAAAATTAATAAGGGAATTATGGATAAGATCATGTAGAATAATAGGAGGATAAGTTGTAGTTTACATGCCGACAAGTCATTCAACTAAGATTGATAAAGTTTATACTTACCCTTTTATCATTATATGCGTTTCTTTCTACAGGCCAGGCCAAAATATACTTTAGTAAATATATAGTCAACAAAAAAAATAATTTGACTATCACTATTATCAATATGAAGAAAAAACTAACAAAAAAATAATTTATACTTGGATAATTTTAAAAATTGATATGTTCACGACTGAATCATAAGTAGGGGTGTAAACGAGCCAAGCCGCTCGCGAGCTACTCGAGATCGATTCGGTAAAAACTCGAACTCGACTCGAACTTATCGAGCTCGAGCCGAGCCGAGCCGAGCCAGACATTCGAGCGAGCCGAGTTCGAGCTAACCTATACTCGGCTCGAGCGGCTCGCGAGCCTAATCGAGCCTAATATATATATTATATAATATATATATATTATATAATATATATGTTATATATTATATATAGTCGAGCTCAAACTCGATCGAGCTCGCGAACGAGCTCTGGCTCGATTGAGCTCGCGAACGAGCTCGGCTCGTGTGACTCAATTTTTTTTCCCGAGTCGAGCCGAGCCGAGCTCGAGTAGCTTGAATGTAGCTCGAGCCGAGCTTGAGCTGACGGACCAAAGCTCGATCGAGCTCGAGCCGAGCTCGAGCTCGTTATTTTCCAAACGAGCCGAGCTCGAGCAGTGAGAAGCTCGGCTCGGCTCGGCTCGATTACACCCCTAATCATAAGCAAGGTGGTCATGTTTATTTTTTTTAAAAAAAAATAATTTTTACAATTTATTTTAGTTGGAAGAAAACTCTAGTCTCTAGGTCAACTAAAATTATCCTATCTCGAGAAAATATGGTTTGAGAAAAATAACTAAGTGCAAGGATGCAAGATTATTTATATTGTTCAAATATCCACACTAGGAGGGAGATTGAATAATGTGTGATCAAACTCTAGCTTTACTTTTAGTCTTTTTGATTTTAAGCAACTTAATGTAACAACTCGGGTTCTTTGAGTATGAATGATATGGATGATAAGATAAGGCCAATAAACAAGTAAATAAACTAAGTAAGAATCAATGCAAACAAGGATAATATATAGTGGTTCAGCCAACCCATCTACTTCACTACCTTGGCTCCTCACCAAGGATTTTTAACCTTAACATTTTATAGATAAAATATTTTCTTAAGAATACAATAAGAATTTAGTTCTCAACCCTTTAAGAATACATCAACACTTATTCTCTAGCAAAACAAATATCTACAACAACACCAAGGTGTTTCACAAGCACACCTTGCAAACTAGTTTATCAAATCAACACAACAACAAAATGAAAAATAATAAAGGGGCAATAAATGTAAAACAAACTTGTTTTGCTCCTTTCTTCGGCCTTTTAAACTTCCAACGCCTCAAAAAGATGAAGAGTTTTGCCTTGAGAATGTTGAAGATTAAAGACCACCACTTGAGAGTGTAGAAGTGAGAACTAGGGCTTTAGATTACTCTTTGAAAGCTCAAACACTTAAGGATTTGCTCAATGAACAGTTAGGAACAAAGGAAGGCAAGTTTGGAAGCTTACATAGAGATCCCAAATGCAGGAGCTCGGTTCCAAACAAGCTCAACGGGTAAAAATTCAAAATAGAGTAGTTGGGAGCATTTTGGGAATTCTAGACAATTTTCGGGCTATTTTGAAATGTCCATCTGGGATATTCCGGAATGTCCATCTGGGATGTTCCGGGATGTTCCGAGCTATTCTTGGGTGTTTTGGGCTATTTCAGGGTGTTTCAGGCTATTCCAGAATGTCTATTCGGGCCTATGCTATTTCGAAATATCTATCCGGGATATTCCAAGCTATTTCGGAATGTTACAACATCACATTCGAAATATTATTTATGATTTGGAAACTCTAAGCAATTGATTAGGTTCATGTCCTAGGGATATGTCACACCCCAAACCCGGTATGACCGGCCAGGATACGCCACGTACCCCGAAGCCTAACCCAACTCAAACACAACAACAATAACCTGAATAGTGGAAGATTTTTTTTTTAAAGAATAGACATGACATCATGAACCAAACCAAACCAAAACTCAATATGAACACACTAAACAAGTTTATAAAAAAAGAGTTCAAATAAATAAATAAGACTCCTCAAATAAAAATAAAATATGAAAACCACGACCCGAGTCAACATGACTCAACAACTCAAATAGACACTAAAATGACTCAGGTATCCTCCTCGATCACGACATGTCACGAGACTCGTTGTCTTGCCGCCACCAGCCGCGCTACTACACCTCGGTACCTCTCTGATCTAGCTCAAGTGCCGCAAAACAATAGTAATGAGGGGTAAGTCCAACTAGGACTTAGTGAGCAGATTAGTCATCAATTCACCAAATCAATCATCATGCATAAAAACACAAATAGCAGATATAAATAACGTAACAGCAACGTCAGAAGAAATCAGCAATAATATATATCCATAGCGTTATGCATGAAATTAACATTCGTCAATAAATATAAAATATCTTTAAAAATGACGGAACAAGCATCGGTAACACATCCACTACCCTACTCATATCCACAATAATAAATATAAGCATCCATCAATAAGTATACACATATCCACAACAATAAAATAGGATGAATGCAACACCTCAGTCATATGCATGCTCCTCGGACCCGTCAGTCCCACATAGCCACATAGGGTAGGTAGACGGGTGGCTCTTCCGAGCTAGCCTGTTGGGGCATACGTTCCCCTCACATGCTCGAATCTCTGGACTGTCTCTTTAGGGTATGATCTCCCATCACCAGCCGGACTTCCAGAATAAGGCCAACTAGTGACGATGCCAGAAATCAAATTGGAGGGGGGCAAACTTTTAAATGAACAAATACCAAATTACCAACGATATTATTGTACATGAAAAAGCAAGCATTTTTTACAAAAAGACAATTCATCACATCATATAAAAATTAATTTGAATCAAGCAATCAAACAATGAAATCAACTTAAGCAATCAAACAATGAAATCAACTTAAGCAATCAAGCAATCAAACAATTAAATAAAAATTGCTCTATAGTCCATTACATATATGTTTGCTTGGTTTCTAAATAAAATGAAATCAAACAATCAAACTAAATCAGTGAAATATGGAATCAAATTAAAATTAAACATGAAACTAAATGAAACATTAAATCGGGCGAGGAATCAAACTAAATGAAATATTAAAATTAAACATGAATCAATTTAATCAAGCTTATGGAATCAAACTAAATGAAATCCTTACCTCAAATCCTCAATACCTCCGGACAAGTGGACAACGGGACAACAGTCAACAGATGGGGAGACGCCGGACGCGGGAGTGCGGGACGTCGGAAACGAGTTCACGACGCCGACTGGCAACTGGGTGGACGAGTAGATCGAGGACGCTGGAGACGCAGCCAAGCTCGCTCTTCAGGCGAGGTGAATGGGCAGACGCGGAGTCGCAGACGGCAGCCGGCTCTTCAGGCGAGGCAAGTGGACAGACGCGGAGTCGCGGACGGCAGCTGACTCTTCAGGCGAGGCGAGTAGGCGGATGCGGAGACGACGGAGTCGCGAACAGCAGCCGGCTCTTCAGGCGAGTGGGCAGATGCGGAGTTGCGAACTGCGTCACGGCAGTTGGCTCTTTAGGCGAGTGGATGCCGGAGCACGCGGCTAAGTGGCGAGCGGTTGTCGATCGCCACGACAGTCAACAGGAGATGGGGATTGGGGATTGGGGATTTGGGGAGCGATCGGTGGCAGGATGAGGGGTTACGTATCGGGGAGATGGGGAGGGAACGAGGGGTTACGTATTGGTAAAGAAAAGAAAAAGTAAATGAAATTTGAGGATAGGAGGATAATTTTTAGAATAGAGGGGGGCAAAACCGTCAATATATATATATATATATATATATATATATATATATATATATATATATATATATATATATATATATATATATATATATATAAGAAAAAAATAAAAATTGAATGGGGGGCAGCTGCCCCCCATCCTGCAAGAGTAGCTCCGCCCTTGAGGCCAACGTTGTCTCTTTGGGTCATACCCTCCCCTCACCAGCGAGGCTTCCGGGGAATGCAACAAGCACATCACAACACCACACACGCAAGTATATAAGTATGAACAATATGTGCTATCAACAAATAATAAAGGATATGTCAGTTGCATACCTCATCCTCCACCTCCTCCTGCTATACATCACAATCACATACAGATATATATGTAAAAATAGTGCTCATAAATCATGACTGCTCAACACAATTAAACAACCATAAAATAGAATTATAGCACTGTAAGAAATGATGCACGTGTATCATGAAAGCAGTGCAAAAAAGAAACTCCAACTACAAATTAATGGACTAGAACATGATAAAATAATTCATCATAGAAACCACAGATCTTGGATAAAATTCACTCCATTAACTACTATATCTATGAATCATCTCAGATCGAATCATAAAAATTTATAAAATATGATTTTTCAGCTTGCACGCAAAATGAGGCGACGCTGGGCCACTGTCCTTCCCCGGCCGCCACGAGGCTGCCAGCGACGCTGGCGCCGATGCCAACGCCTACCAATGCACCGCAGTCACCACACCGCGATGGCAGCGCCTCGCGTGGCTGCCACACCACACCGAGCGCCGCCGCTCGCCTGGCGCCGCTGCCTCTGCAGTGCCTCGTCGGTGCCCGTGCCGCCGTCGCCATCGCCCGCTGCCGCCGCGGCGCCTCGCGGGGCACCGCCTCCTGGCGCGGCCGGCGCCGCCGGCAAAGTGAACAGGATGGGGGAAAAAGAAAAAGAAAATAATATTTTATTCCAACAGGGATAAACAACATGGTTTAATTAAGAAATGATCGATTCGACTTCCGATCCAATACGAGAAAACACGTTAAAAATCAATGAAAAACCTCGAATATGAGAACAGCGACATGAATCAAGAATTGGAGAAAATCAGGCCTAAATCCACTCATCGAACGGAGAGAAAACAGAAGGAAAAGACGCACAGGATCTTCCCCTGATCGACACCAACAAACTCGCAAAAATCCATCTCCGGCGACTCCTCCTCCTCGACGGCGCCCTCTCCCTCCTCTCTCCTTTGCCTCGGATGGTGCGCGACTCAAAACCCCTGGCTGCACATCCCAGGGTCTAATTTATAGACATCGGTTGGATCCAAATGATCAAAATACCCCTACCTAAGCTATCCGACTTAAATAGCCCATAACTCATCCGATTCGAGATCCGATTGCACCGCCAAATTTGCCTCGAGACCCTCTATCACCCTACCATGCTAAATCATAGAGATAAGACAAATAAAATTTCTCTTAATTTTTCTACATTAAATGCTTACTCTGGTCTAATCCCGAAGCTTCCCGCCAATCTGCGTTAACTAGGGCCCACAATCCCCCACTCAAGAATAAAATATTATTATTAAGATTTCTGGGTATTACATGATATATTACACTTGATTCTAAGCCTAAACCTAGGGTTTGACTTGGTTTCAACTCGATCGCCACCGGGGTCGTTTTTACTTGATTCTTTGCGTTTTTTTGGACGAACTTCGTAGGCGGATCGTTCTATCATGCACCCAAAACTCACCAAATGGATTAGATACATGTTTGTTATCATCAAAATAGAGAGTGAGACCTAAGTGGAATCTTTGGGCCAATAATTTATATTGTCATGAATTATATCAATTATAGATTACGATGGAAAATGCATGAAAATCTAGTGTTGTAATATTTGGTACATTCATTGACATTGTTGCAAAATGTTTAAGAATTTGGATTAACATACGGACTGGACCAGCTCTTTGGGACTAGTTGGATCGGAGCCGGAAGCACCCCTACTCATGAACCAAACTCAGGAAACCAACTACAACTTAACCCGAGGGCTCCACCCGGCCAACTTCTTCTCGTTTGAGATCCATTCTAAGACCGAGGACTCTCTTCATTATATCAAGTAGTAACGAAACGAACCACCGAGGGAATACCTGAAGAGATTCAACAACATAGCCATGGAGATCCCCAACCTCGACTTTCACGTCGAGCTGTATTTTATCAAGCATGACCTGAAGCTTGGACAGTTCGCAGACCAGATAGCTTTGTCCAAACCAAGAACCATGGTCGAGTTCCGGGAACGAGTAGTATGGTACATGGAGATGGAAGAGCTTAGAGAGGTTTGAACAGCCAAGTAGGCAGGTGATAGATGTACGTGGGTTTTACCAACCCGATCGAAAAATGCCTACCCAAAGGGCTCCTACCCCCGTTGCTGGAATCAAAGGCAAGGGAAATGGAAACCCACGGCTTGTTATAGGATAAGTTAACTACGACTTCCAAGCAAGGGACCCCTCCCTATAAAGGTACATATTCTTAGTTCATTCGTTGATAACGAACGATGATAATTTGCGTGATCCAGCACATACCTTGGGAGGAAATCGCCCGAGCAGACCTACCATCCAAACTCGTTGGCATCAAGAAGCTGAAAAACAAAAAGTCAATCATTCAACAAGTCCACGGACGGCCAAGCATCCAGCTGAGCGAAACCTCGATCAAGATCCAAACAATCGAGCAGGCAACCGACTGCATGACCCCCTACCCAACCAATAGCTTGGCCGAGGCAGCCAACAAGTCATCCTGACATGGCTTAGAAAGAAGCTTAACCATGTTGAACGACATTGGCTCGAGGAGTTACCTGAGGCACTATGGGGCTATAATACGACCACGCAGTCGTGTGCTCCAGAAACTCCATATGAGCTCGTCTTCGAAGCCGAAGTTGTTGGGTGAAATGGCCACACTAGAGGGGGGGTGAATAGTGTATTATCTAATCTATTTGTCTAAATTTGATTTTAATAGTTTCTTGATAAGTTAGGATATGCACGATACTAATAGCAAGCGGAAGCAATAAATATGAAGCAATAAACACAAACAAAATATCAGTGCTAATACAATGATTTATAGTGGTTCGGCCCCAATGTCTACTCTACTACCTAATCACCCCTCTTAGGATTTCCAAACTAGCTTTACTAGATTATCTTATTTACTTTACAACGAGGGCGTTTTCACCGGAGAGTCTCCGCTCTCACACCGAAGGCACTTCCACACCCGAAAGTCTCTGCCTTCCTACCGAGATCACTCTCCCACCTCAAACCTAAGGACAACAAGAACTAATCCTAGCAAACTATGTTTACATCAGTGGACTTAAACCTTAAACACCAAGGTTACCACCCAATTTTAAGACCTACACTCTAGGTCTTACACTAACTTAAATACAAAGAAATAAACAATAAAATACACAAGTAATGGAGCAAATAAATAATACAACTTATACTTAGCTCCCAAACAAGATTCCTAGCTCCTCTTGATGCCTTGATGATGAATCAAATCAAGCTTGAAGGCAAACTCAAGAAAGACAAGGTGGAAAGCTAGGGTTTCAACCAAGATGGCTCAATCAAAGCTTGTAGGTGTCAAAGAATATCTCATGAAGCATTAGAGGGTCATAGGAAGGCTTAGAATGCCTTTAAATAGGCAGACCACCAAGTGGTGATCGGGCACAACGGGTATAAACAGCTATTTTTCAAGCCGTTATACCACCGATCGCTGGTCCGGTCGAATGTCGGTTGACTGCCCGAGCGACCGGAGCACTCTGTGCATTCCAGGCTCGGTTCAGTCGATCGCCCTTGCGATCGAACCTGAGAAATCATCTTTTTTGTTGATTTCTTGTCACGTTCTTCATTTCCAGATTTCGGGTTTGGTTTTTGGGTTCTTTGCATCATAAAAGAGGATTGCATATTCATTCTAGACACTATAATCCTAAACTCAAACTACCCGACGAATCCGAGCGTGTCGACGAGCGTCCTTTTCGATTTCTCTTATTTTTTCAACCGCGGACGTCGTGCGCTAACTAACTTGGAACCTAAAAGATTTCTCATTGAAACATTAGTTACATGTTTGTTATCATCAAAACCGAGATTAAGACCAAGGTAGAAAACCTTAGGCCAACAGGATCCATGGTCCCAGCAGAGACTGTGTAGACCAGCCTCCCAAGGACAACCCTCAATGAGAAAGATGATTCAGAAGCCCGTGAGGACAAACTTGCCCTCATCGAAGAAGAACGAAAGCTCACCCGAGTCAGGGAAGAAGCAACCCTATCCTACGCAGTACATCTATCCTTCTCGACCCCAGGCGTGATCTTGTCTTACGCTCCCCCGTGAACTTGGCTTGACCCCAAGTGCAGTCCTCGACCTTAGCGCCATTACTTACGACCTCAGCGCACTTGAAGACTTGGGCCCAGAATGCGGCCTCGCTCTAAATGAGCATGACCCTAGGTGTGTTATTGCCTTATTCTCTCTACGAGCTCCGCGACTTGCCCCAAGCACGGTCCTCGACCTTAGCGTCATTACTTACGGCCTCAACACCCTTGAAGACCTAGGTGCAGAATGTGGCCCCGCTCTAAATGAACATGACCCCGAGTGTGGTCCTATCTTACACTCCTCGCAAGCTTGGCTTGACTCCAAGCGCGGTCCTCGACCTCAGCGACATTATTACTTACGACTTCAGCGTTCTTGAAGACCTAGCTCGAAATGCGGCCTGCTCTAAATGACCACAACTCTAGACGTGATCCTGCCTTATGCTCCCCGAGAGCTCGGCTTGACCCCAAGCGCGATCCTCGCCCTCAGTGCCCTTGAAGACCTAGGCCCAAAATGCGGCCCTGCTCTAAATGAGCACGACCCCGGGCGTGGTCCTTCCCCACGCTCCAAGCGAGCTCGACTTGACCTCAAGCGCGGTCCTCAACAACCATTACAATAAATATTGAATTCATCGACCACAACTTTCGACGTGAAGATGTTGTCAAAACTTTTCGTTAGATTTTCGACGTCTCTCTACGTCGGAAAGAGTTACCGACAAAATTGTTCGACCAAAATGAGTTGGAAAATTGTCATATTATTTTTAAAAAATTTAATAGATTATCGATGAATTTTCATCGAAAATTTAGTCGATAATAATTTCCGATAGATGACACCTCTTAATTTGTTCCACATATGAAAATTTATAGATTTATAATATAATTATATTATTTTTGCAATCAAGATTTATATATTTATAATTTAATTTAATTAATGACACCCTCAATACACGCATCCCCCTTCCAAATACTCCTCGTCTTCCGATATTATTTACTTCCTTTCTTCCATACACGCGCATACATGCAGGTTGCAGTCGACGGCTCATCAGCTTCATCGTCATCTACTCTTCCATCATTGTAGAAACGTTTCATACACCCAGGTTGTAGTCGATGGCGCATCACCTTCATCATCATCTACTCTTCCATACACGCACGCATCACCTCCTCCTGATTGTGACGCGTGCATCACCTCTTCCATACACGCAGGTTGTAGTCATCGGTGAATACAACGATTCCATCCAATCTCCTCTCTCTGATCACTCTGCTTACAAAATACATAGTTGAGAATAAAAAAATTGGATCTTGGGTGGAGGAAAAGGGAGCTGCTTAGAGAATATCTAAAGATATTCAATATCATGGCCATGGAGATCCCTAACCTTGACCCTCACGCCAAGTTGTATTCAATCAAGCATGGCCTGAAACCCAGACAATTCGTAGACCAGATTGCTCTTTTCAGGTCGAAGACTATGGCCGAGTTCCAAGAGCGGGTAGTATGCTACATGGAGATGGAAGAACTCAGAGAGGCCACAAAGGCCAACAGGCAGACTGGCAAATATAGCGCTGAAGACAAGAAAGTGAAGAAGCTCGACAAGAAGGGAGATTCCAATAACATTTCGATCGACCTTCGATCGACCATCGATCAACCGAGGATCGGCCAAACATCAATCAACAACTTAGTTAAGGCTGATTTTTTAGCTTTCGGGTTTTTAGGTTTCAGATTTAGTATTTAGGGTTCTTTTGCATCATAAAGAGGAACATACATTAGTTCCAAATGTTGGCCTAAGGTTTTCAACCTAGGTAATAATCTCAATTTTGATGATAGCAAATATGAAACTAATGGTTTCATGGAGAAATATTTCTAGGTTTCAAGTCAAGTAGTGCACGACGTCCGCAATCGAAAAAATTAGAGAAATCACAAAAATCGAAAGGACGCTCGTCGACGATCGGGATTCGTCAAAAATATAGAGTTCGGGTTTAGAGTGCCTACATTAATTGTACTAATACTCATTATGATGCAAAGAATCCTAAAAACCAAACCCGAAACTGAAAACCCATACAGGAGATCGAACCACACCGAAATTGTCACGCCCCAAATCAGCGTACGCGTGACCGGCCAGGGTACGTGTCGGTACCCCGAAGCCTACTCTATGCACTGACTAACAACTCATGAAAACACAAGAGACTGACATCGAAAATTATAAACAAAGCAATAGTACCCAACTTTATTAGATGATTGAAAATAGTTTAACCAAAACAAGTTCAGAGATAGCACAAGTTTGAAAGTAACCATTTAAAAGTTTTCAAAGACAAATCTCAATGTTTTACATAAAAGAACACAGTGCATACTCTGACTCTACTCGAACACGACTACGACTAATAACTGCAAGCTATGAGATCTGTACCCACGTCTGCCCTCCTGCGTGCCATGCCACCAAGCCATACCTCACTGGTCGGGCTCTGCAAAACAAAAATAAATAAACCGTGAGTTCACGAGGAACTCAGTGAGTGGTTATTTTGAACCTCCACTTAAACCTCGGCAAGATAACATATACAAGGTATGATACAAATAAGGAAATTAAATATGATCAGACCATAGAAGCTAACCAGATTGCCAAGATAGAAGAATGGATGAACCAGCCTCTCGGACCCTTATCCATTTTACTAGCTCAGTCACTAATGGCCTAAAATATATATGGAATGGTTGATTCTTCCCTCTAAGTAACCAGGCTGGTCGGCCTACCCAAAACCAGCCCCTAAGGGCATCTCAATTAGAACTTTCATGATTCGGATCCGTCGACTAGGATGGCCACTAGCCTCAAAAATCCTCCGGGTTAGGGATAGCTAGTCCCACCCAACTCGAGTCTACCGTTAGCGTGGCCCACTGACGAAATTTCAAGGCCCTCCACCACTCGGGTCTAACACCTAGTGGGCTCGTTGGTGCAATCTCAAGACCCTATAAACCGCTGAGTCGTGTGATAGTCGCTCGGCTAATGACACTCCTCAGTAGACCATCTCAACCACAATCAGAACCAGGTTGTGCAAGTTTTTCTGTGTTTTTGCTTTTCGGGCGTTGCCCATGTCCGACCCTCCCCCTAGGGTCATCCTACTTCCCTAGGTGTAGAACCTAGTAAGTTTACCTTGTCTCTAAGTTAAATATCACCACTAGGTACCGAGACTATTCTTGCTAGGTTGTTAGAACTTGCCGACTATAAATGAGTACTCGGCCTACCATTGTCAACGACACTTACCTAAATTAATCATGAGCCATAATTATCACATGAGAGCCAGATGAAGGAGGATACATTCTATTAATTTAAACCGATAAGGAACATGCAATATATACATAGCAACGATTGAATATAATCTTTGACAATTAATGAAATCTTTTCTATGATTCATATACCATAACCATCCTATCCATGTATGCATTAGCAAGAACATTTCCAAAACCATGAAAATATAGATCATTAGTTGCAACAATCCCTAAGATGAAACAACAATCATATAATATAATTTCAACATATCTATAAGCAAGTAGGTATGAATCAAGATAACATAACCCAAAATCAAGCATACTAATTCGAGCAGTCCACATCTTCCACCCTTGCCCTTGCTCGGCCGACTCAAGCAGGGTAACCCCCTGTTCAGCCAAGCCCTAAAGTAAGGTGGCCATGGTTACGACAACTAAGCAAACATCAAATCAATAATCGACTATTTAACGAACATGGATCGTATCATGAGTTGCAAGACGAGCGAGGAAATTGGGGAAATTTTTGGCATGACCTTTCCCTTTTTTTCTCGACTCGACCAGCCCATAAAAATGCAAAATAATCACGTTTTGAAAATATAAATTCGTAGGTGCACAGATCGTTTAAGTTCTAACTCGAGAGAACACGTCGATCGACAAAACAACTCGCGGAGAAACCCAATTTCAAGATCCATAGGGTCGGCCACCCGCCTCCCTTCACAATCATAGTAACCACTCACCTTGCTTAAGGAAGAAGAAGGGTGGACATTGGTGATCTCGAACCTTCAGACGACGATACGATCTCCGGCGCCGACCAAGATCTCCTCTCTCTCTCTCTCTCTCTCTCTCTCTCTCTCTCTCTCTCTCTCTCTCTCTCTCTCTCTCTCTCTCTCTCTCTTGCTTGAGCTGTGTGCGGCTCCAATATGAGCCGCATGGCTCATGATGAGGGATTTTATTCCCTCATCCACTACTGATCCATTTGCCCCTCTAAATGACTTAGCCTCTACTCGACTCGATCCGAGTCTGATTCAGGCTTCGATTCTATTCGTATGCACGAGTCGAACTCGACTCAAATAAGACATCTAATGCATAAAAGGAAATAACCATTTAACCAATTTAAACTTCATACTTTCATAGGTCGAGTTATACCTTCTACTCGAGGCAATTCCGTGGCTCGACCCAACTAACCCCGGTCCAGCGCGCTGCACCAAAATAGATTTTTATATTAGAAAGTTTTTTGGGTCTTACAAAAATTGCACACTACGCAGTTATCGGTCGTAGGTTTGGTCGACCTATGATCGACCGACATGCGACTGACGACAGTCACAACTCTTTTTCTAGCTATTTCAAACTATGGTGTCTGAAACTTACCTTGCCATCTGTCTATTTAAAGGCATCCCCAGCCTTCCTTAGACTTTTCAGAGTTTATTGTGCCACCATTTGATAAACCCTTGCTTTGAATTGAGCTAAATTCTCGAGGAAACCCTAGTTTTGTGTTCATATCCTTGATTTTGCCTTTGAACCCTCAACGATTCATCTCTCAAGGCATCAAGAAAAAAATATGGAACTTGTATTGGAGCTATATATACTTTGTTTGGTTTATTTGATCTATTGTTATTGTATTTTATTGTTTATTTCCTTATATTTTAAAGTGTAAAAATCTAGGTTACTAGGTTTGTGTGTTTGGTGGTAGCCTTAGTGTAAAGGCATAAGTTCACTGGTGTAAACTTAGTTTGCTAGGATTAGTTGTGTAGTCCTTAATAGAAGAGGTGTTGGAGGTACTCTCGGTGTGTGAGAGTAACCCTCGGATGTGAGGGTTGGTATCTTAGCTTGTAAATCCTCTTGTAGGATACACTTTAAACTAATAAACTAGAGTTTGAAATCCTAAACTAGTGGAATAGGCAGTGTAGCCGAATCACTATAAATCATTGTCTCTTTGTGTGTTGTGTTTGAATATTTCATTATTGCTTCTGCTTGCCTATTTATTGTGCTTAGTTGAAAAATTGTAAGAAACTGATAATTTGCAATTAAGCTTAAGCTTACTAGATAATACATTATTCACCCCCCCTCTAGTGTAGGCCATTCGCCCAACACTAGACACCCTAAACTTATACTCTAATTTCTCGACGAATCCCGAGCATCAACGAGCGTCCTTCCGATTTCTCCGATTTTTTCGTTCACAAAGGTCGCGCGCAAGACAACTTGGAACCTAAAATTATTCCTTGCTCAAACATTAGTTCCAAGTTTGTTATCATCAAAACCAAAATTAAGAACAAGGTTAAAAATCTTAGGCCAATATTACTACTTTCATGCAATAGTTTGAAAAATGAGGTAGAAACTTAAAAGATTGAAAAGTTTGCTTAGGAAAAGGCAAATAGTGATCTACAAAATGCAAGAGATAAGTTAGAAAATTAAAGTAAGTTTTTGAGCACACAAGTAGAGCATTTAAGTGATAGCATGCTTTCTTTGAAAAAAATAATTATGTGTTTTAAATGAGAAAATGGTAGCTCTTCATAAATCCATGCCTGGGAAAGATCATGATAAAAATACTAGGAGAACTTCACATGACCATTCAGATTTCCATGCACATTCCCATAGTTCCATCAAGTTTAATGGCTATTGCTTTTGTTGTTGAATCTATGATCATATGGTTAGAGATTGTGCACTTAAGACTTGTGTTCCAAAGATGACTAACACTCAAGGACCCAAAAAAGTTTGGGTGTTTGGGTACCTAAAGTTGCTTCTTCTCCACTTATAGGTGGAGAGCCATCCTCAAGCAAGTAGGAGTGTTTGGATCTTGGATAGTAGTTGCTCAAAGCACATGACCAGTGACATCAATTTGTCATACTTGCTTGGATCTTGGATATCGATTGCTCAAAGCACATGACTGATGACATCAATTTATTTACGACCCTATCAAGCAAGGATGGAGGACATATCACTTTTGGAGACAATGCCAAGGGTAAGATCATTGGCATTGGTGACATAGGCATATTTCTTTACCCTTGCATTAAAAATATTTTATTATTTGATGGTTTGAAGCATAGTTTACTTAGCATCTCTCAACTATGTCATAATGGGTATAGACTGGACTAGCACTTTGGGCCCGGTTGGATTAGGTCCAGAAGCGCCTACACTCATGAACCAAACTCAAGTCAAGCTAGACGGCTAAGCCCGGGGGCTCCATCCGACCATACAAGGACATCCAAATCCTCATTAATCATGAGGGATTCATCATTACGAATAAACGACCTTCAGGCGAAGAATCAATGTTTAGCAGCCTAGGTCGAGATGCTGACACCATCCTAAGAATAACACCCGGCCGAATATGAGCGTCATCTCTGAAAGCAAGAAGAAAGCAACCACTCGGAGAGAAGGCTAGTTTTCATCCTCTGGGATGAGGTCTCCAGCTCGCCTCACCAGAGAAAGGAGAAGGACGCCAGGGTCATGGTGGCTACCACTCCCCTTCCCATCAACTCGGGACCCTTCGTCGAGCACATCATTGCAGCATGCCTTACACCCAGATTCAGGCTGCCGATAATGCTGAAGCCCTATAATGGTATAGGCAATCCAACTATGCACTTGGCAATGTTTAGGTCCATGTGCTCTAGAACAGAGTGACCGACCCCGTCCTTTGCAGAGCTTTCCTGACATTCTTGGAGAAGGCCGCACTATTGTTGTTTTCCTTCCTCCCACCGAGGTCTATACACACTTTTGTGGAACTCTCCCACACCTTCGCCAACTGTTTCTCCTCATCCCGGATCTACTCCAAAACTGAAGATGCACTCCACTACATCAAGCAAGGGAAACATGAGCCCTTGATGGATTACATATGGAGATTCCAAGCCACGGCTGCGGAGATCCTGAGCTTGACCCACGAGTCGAGTTATTTTCTATCAAATACAGGCTAGCGCCCGGACACTTCATAAACCAGATCGCCCTAGCAAGGCTAAAGGACATGGCCGAGTTCCAAGAGAAGGCTGAAAGTTACATAAAGATAGAAGAACTCCGAGAGGCCAAAAAGGCCGACAGGCAAATTGCCAAAGACGCCACCAAAGATAAGAAATCCAAGAAAACTGACATAAAGAACGAAGATCAAAATCGTCGTGAGCGCGAAAATGGCACGACGGCAAGGTAGCCACACTGCCCAAACGCCCGGTACGAGAAGTACACTCCATTCAACACAAAGAAGGAAACTACCCTCCATGAGATCTACGACTTGGAACTCCTCAAGCACCCTGTAAATGCTGGGAAGCAGAAACTGCCACCCAACGCCGACATAAGCAAAAAGTGTGCTTTCCACGACACCTATGGGCATACCATAGAAGACTATGTGGTGCTCGGAGTCCACCTCAAGGACTTGGTCCGCACAGGATGCCTCGATCGATACATCAATCGCGGAAGAGAATGTGGTCGGAGCAGGAGCTGAGACCGCCGACGTCGAAGTCGAAGGCAGACGCCTTCGAACCGTCACGTAGGATAAAAGGACAACGATCGAGCCAACCGCTCAGGAAATGAAGTCCGAGGGGTCATCGACCACATAGTCGGTAGATTTGTAGGAGGCGGCGAATCGAGTTTGACCAGAAAGATATCTATTCGAGCAAACATGGTGGTCGACGACATTGCTTGCCCGCAGGAGCCTATCTCCAGAACCCTGGTAATATCATTTTATGACTCTGATTTTCAAGGGATTGACAAAAACCTACACAACCTAGTCGTGATTTCTATGATTGCAGGGAACTTTATCATTAAGAAAGTTTTGGTGGATTAAGGCAACTCGGCTAATATCCTCCCCCACTCTACATTTGAGACAATGTAGCTAACTAAAGCTTCGCTCTCACCCTGCAAGGAAGACTTGGTGGGTTTCTAAGGAGAGAGAGTCAGCGTCCAAGGCTCCATATGGTTAAGGACGACGTTCAACTCCCAACCGAGAGCAAAGACAATCGATGTGTATTACCTGGTCATCCACATCCCTAGTCCTTACCATGATCCTGGGACGACCTTCATTAAACAACCTATGAGCTGTCGTATCAACCCCCTACCTGGCACTAAAATATCCTATTTCAGAAATGGAAGTAGGCGTATTGCACGCCGACCAGAAAAAAACTCGTTCATGTAACAACAAATGCCTCAAACAAAGGGCAACTAGACCAAAGAAGGAGTCAGACACTCTGTCTCATCAAGCACTCTTGACGCCCGCGGGCGAACAACCGACGGGAACCCCGAATGAGACCCAAGTAGGGGTATCCACAAATGATCCGACCCGTCACAACTTGAAAATCGAGCACCACTCAAAGCAAATATATGGGCCTAAGTTCAACTAGGCTCGGAGTGAACCATAGACAATCGCTGGTTTCTCCTCTCCTCTCTCCTTCGCATTGACAGGCACAGCCACGCTCGAGCCAAGGACCTCACCTTTGAAAACTCTATCGTATCAACAACTTCTTCTTCAATTAATAAAGATCGTGTCTTTCACATTTCTGTGAGTATGCGCAGGAGTTTCATGGCCATCTCGCTGAGCGAATGTCCTACAACCCGAGACAAGAACGTACAGTCCTGCCTTACTCTCCTCGACGAGCTCGGCTTGACCCCTCGAGCGCAGTCGTTGACCTCAGAGCCCTTACTCGGTCTTAGTGCCACCACTTTCAGCTTCAAAGTGCTTACTCGGCTTCAGCACCACCACTTTTGGACTCAAAGCTCTTAGTCGGTCTCAACACCGCTACTTTTGGCCTCAGAGCCCTTACCGCCCCCTCGTGCAGTCCTGCCTTATGCTCCTCGGCGAGCTCGACTTGATCCCCCGAGTGCGGTCATACCTTATGCTCCTTGGCGAGCTCAGCTTGACCACATAAGTGCGGTCCTCAGCATTACTACTTCCGACTTCAGAGCCCTTACGACCCCTCGCGTGGTCCTACCCTATTCTCCTCGGCAAACTCGGCTTGGCCCTTTGAGTGCGGTCCTCGGCCTCAGCCGCTACTTCCGACCTCACATCCCTTGCTCGACCTTAGTGCCACTACTTCTTACCTCAAAGCCCTTACTGAATGCTCGTGCGGTCCCATCTTACGCTCCCCGGTGACCTCAGCTTGACCCATCAAGTAGGGTCCTCGACCTCAACGTCGCTACTTCCGGCCTCAGAGCCCTTACTCGGCCTCAACGTCCCCACACTACTAGAAATTAGGTATTCTGCGATGGCTTTTTGCGACGGCAAGGGTAGCAGTCGCAAATGTGATGGTTCTACGATCGCCGACCGCGGGGGGTCATAAAGTCGGCACATCTGCGACGACATTGTGACATTGTGAATGGTGTTTTGATCATCGCAAAATTAATGGTGTAGCGACGGCGTTGCAACTGATTTGCGATCGTTATTTGCTACCGCTTTTTACTGTCACAAAACCAAGTCGCCCTCAGCGAACTCTAACTATCTGGCTTTCTTGTCGGCATATATTTTCTGGCGGCTCTGAGCCGCCAACAATCTTTCCTTTATCAGTTGTACCTTCTTCACTGCCTCCTCGATTTGGTCAGGGCCTACTAAGAGAGTCTCTCCAGTCTCAAACTAGCCCACAGGAGACCTACACCGCCGCCCATACAAGGCCTCGAAGGGAGCCATGACAATGCTACTATGATAGCAATTGTTGTAGGTGAACTCAATCAATAGTAGGTGTTTTCCCCAACCATCTGCCAGGTCCAGAACACAGGCCCTCAGCATATCTTCCAAGGTTTGGATGGTTCTCTCAGACTGTCCGTCTATTTGCGAATGGAAAGCAGTGCTGAAACGTACTTGAGTACCCAAGGCTTCTTGGAAAGACTGCCAAAATCGAGTTTGTGAACTGGGTACCTCGATCTGATATGATCATCACTGGCGTACCATGATAGGCCACAGTCCTGTCTAAAAATAGTCTCGCGTACTGCTCCACAGTAAAGGTCATTTTCACCGGAATGAAGTGTACCGTCTTGGTTAACCGATCCACTACCACCCAAATGGAATCAAAACCTCCTCTCGACTTAGGCAACCCGGTCACTAGGTCCATGGTGATTTTCTCCCACTTCCACTCAGGAACCTCGAGGTTCTACAGCAACCCCGCGGGCTTCAGGTGTTCGGCCTTCACCTGCTGGCAGACCAGACATTTGGATACAAACTCTGCTACCTCTCTCTTCATGCCCTTCCACCAATAATGTTGCCTTAAGTCTCGGTATATTTTGGTTGCTCCCAGGTGCATCGTGAAAGTGGAACGGTGACCCATTTCCAAAACCTAACGGCAGACCTCTGCCATATCAGGCACCATAATCCGGTCTCTGAATCTTAGAACACCCTCTGAGTCAACCCTATACCCGTCATCTGCGTCACCTCTCCGGACCAGCTCCCTCGTCAAAGAACAAAATGTATCCACCTCTTGCGCGGCACGCAACATGTCCACCAATGTGGACTGTACCCGTAGGTGTGCCACCAAGGTACCTGAAGCTGACACAGCCAGGGTTTCACCCCCATCCAGGCGTAGTGCTAGTTCTCGAGCTAGCGGCCTTTGCCTGATTTCCAAATAAGCGAAACTGCTTAAGGATTTTTTGCTTAAAGCATCTGCTACTACATTGGCTTTCCTTGGATAATACATAATAGAGCAGTCATAATCCTTTAGGAGTTCCAGCCACCTCCTTTGCCTGAGGTTCAGCTCTTTTTGGGTAAGCAAGTTCTGAAGGCACTTATGATCCGTATAAATCTCACAAGTCTTCCCGTACAAGTAATGACGTCAAAGCTTGAGTGCAAAAACCACTGCTGCCAGCTCTAGATCGTGCGTCGGGTACTTCTTTTCATGTACCTTCAGCTGGCGGGATGCATAGGCTATGACTCTGCCAAACCGCATCAAAACGTAGCCTAGGCCAACCCGAGAGGCATCACAGTAGACCACAAATCCTCCTGGGTTGGAAGGTACGGCCAACACGGGTGTCGACATCAAGCATTCCTTGAGCTTTTGAAAACTCGCCTCACACTTGTCGTCCCAAACAAATTTTACCCTTTTCTGAGTCAACCGAATCAAAGGGGCTGCAATGCTGGAGAAGTTCTCTACGAACTTTTGGTAGTACCCGGCTAACCCAAGAAAGCTACGGATCTCAGTCACACTGGTTGGCCGCCTCCAGTTCTGCACCGCCTCCACCTTTGCAGGATCTACCCTTACCCCTTCCTTGGACACTACATGGCCTAGGAACCCTATACTTTCTAATCAAAATTCACACTTGGAGAATTTAGCGAACAACTAGTGCTCTCTGAGGGTTTCCAGGACCATCCTCAAGTGTTCAGAGTACTCCTCCTTACTCTTGGAGTATACCAAGATTTCATTAATAAAAAATGATCACAAAACTGTCTAGGTAATCCTTAAACACCATGTTCATCAGATCCATGAAAGCGGCCGGTGCATTGGTTAGACCAAAAGACATCACTAGGAACTCGTAGTGGCCATAGTGACTCCTGAAGGTAGTCTTAGGCACATCGCAGTTTCGGATTCTCAGCTGATGGTATCTGGACCTTAAGTCTATCTTAGAAAACCATCGTGCCCCCTGCAGTTGGTCAAACAAATCGTCTATCCTCTGTAGTGGGTAACGATTCTTGATTGTCACTTTATTCAGCTGCCTATAGTCGATGCACATGCGCATCGACCCATCCTTCTTCTTCACGAAGAGCACCGGAGCACCCCATGGTGACACGCTTGGCTGGATGAAACCCAGGTCCAACATTTTTTGCACTTGCACTTTTAACTCCCTGAGTTCGGCCGGCGCCATCCAATAGGGTGGGATAGAGATCGGCTTCACCTCAAGCTACAAATCAATGCAGAAATCAACCTCTCTCATGGGCGGCAACTCCTCGGGAAACACATCGGGGAACTCGTAGACTACTTGAGTTCCACCGAAATCCCCTGCCGCACCCCCCTTTTCCTCGGCCACGGATGCGAAGGCCAGGAAGGACTGGTAGCCCCCCCTGAAGCAGTTTACGAGCCTTAAGGTTTGAGATGACCCCAATCGACTCGCTTCTTCCTTCTCATTGGAAGGTGAACTGCGGCAACCCAGGCTTGCTGAACATGACTGTCTTAGCCCTACAATCCAGCAACGCAAAGTGCTCTGCCAACAAATCCATGCCGAGAATGACATCGAGTTCAAGCATGGGTAGGAGTGTCAAATCTGCCCTTAATGCATGGCTGCAGATGAGCACTTCACAACCTTGAAAAATTGATTTGGCTATGATTGCATCGCCCGTATGATACTACAAATGACTCGTCGAGAAAAGAAGGTGCCATTGGTAACTCAGCAGCAAATTTGGTAGATACAAACGAGTGGGTGACACCCGGATCAAATAAAATATAAGCAGTAGATGAACATACTAAAATAGTACATGTTACCACTGCTCTAGATGCCTCTGCCCCATTACGGTTCATGGCGTAAACTCGGGCAGACAATTTCTCAGAGCGACTAACATGCGGCCCTCTGCTACGCATCTGACCCTTCTGTGCCACTAACCCCACTAACATTGGCACCTTTCCTCTTGACAGCTCAGATCTCTGGCCACCTCTGTCCGGGCAATCCTTCATAAAGTGTCCAACCTGCCCACATCTGAAGCATGCATCAGTGCGGCCATAGTAGGCCCTCCAGTGCTTTCGGTTACAACGACCACACTGCGACATGTCTGTCTTCTGAGTAGCGCCCCCTGCCTCTGACTGGCTCGCCGCCCTTGTCCCTGAGCCTTCGTGGTCCCGGCTACTGTTGTGCCCACGACTCTGCTGGTGATCTGTGGCGATCACAGTTCCCTCTGAATGCCACAGCCAACCTCCAGACCCTTGAGGCCGAAACTTCTTCTTGGGTGGTCCATCATTTCTTTCGAATGACACTAGTGCTTCCTTCCGGAGGGCCTCATCCACTACCCGAGCAAATGTGGAGTCATCGGTGTAATGGATAAGCCTGCCTATCTGAGGTCTCAAACCCTCCATGAACCTCTTCACCCTGACGGTCTCAGTAGCCACTAGAGTTGGGTGGTACCTAGAGAGCCGCTTATCGCGGACACTCATCGGCAAGTACTGTTCCTCTACAGTTGCCCTAAATTCTTCCCATGTGGGAGGTGGTGCGTGTGCTGCCCTACGACCCCTCCAAGTATGCAACTAGTACTTGGCGGGTCCCCTTAGCTCCAGGCCAACCATGCGAGCCGCCGCCTCTAACGAACACCCTAGTACTATACACAGCTTGTGACAGTCCCACAGGAACTCAGTGACTTCCACCTGCCGGTCCATACCGGTGAATACTGGCGGCCTGAACTTGACGAAGTCTGCGTAAGTAGGTGCTCCTGAGTCCCTGACCTGCTGCACTACCTGCTCAGCCACCTCCAGTACCATAGGGGCCGTGGGTACCGGCTGGGGCGACTGTTGTTGTTGTTGCTGTATCTGTTGTCTCAACTCCTGCTCCCTGCGAAGCGCTTCTATTAACTAAGCTACCTGAGCCTGTAGCTGCATAACTACAGAATCCTGGCCCTCTACCTCATATAGTTCTCTTTCACGACCCCGGCCCCGACCTCGGCCTCACCCCCGGCCTCAGCCTCGGCCCCGGCGTTCGGTGGAATTGTTACCGCTACCACTCAGAGCAACATTTCAGGCCTCCATCACACTATCATAAAAATAATGATCTCACCATTAATATTAACCAACTCATTCAATTATAATTTAATTTACTAACCGCATGGTGCGTTGAGTGCAGTCGTGGTTGCCTGATCTCGTAGCATAACCATATCGTACGTAAACATGCTAGCATATGCCTCGTTCGGTACTCAATTCCTAGTCGTAGTCAAGACCTAACCAAAAGCTCTGATACCAACTTTGTCACACCCTGACTCGGGGTCGCGTGACCAGCCAGGGTACGTGTCAGTACCACGAAGCCTACCCTATGCACTGACCATCAACTTATAAAATACAATAGACTGACATAGAAATCATGAATAAGAAATAGTACCAAACTTTATTAGATGCTTAAAAATAGTTTAACCAAACCAAGTTTGAAAATATAACAAGTTTTCAAAGAACATCTGAAAGCTTGCAAAAAGGACATCTTAATGTTTACTGAATCAACTCAGTGCATATACATGACTCTACTCAAACACGACTATGACTATAGAGCTGCTAGCTACGAGATCTGCACCCACGTTTGCCCTCCAATCGCACCATGCCACCAAGCCGTACCTTACTGGTTGGGCTTTGCAAAACAATAATAAATAAACCGTGAGTTCGCAAGGAACTCAATGAGCGGTTCTTCCGAACCTTCACTTAAATCCTCGGCAAGATAGCATATACAAAGATAAGGAATTATAGATTGATCACACCAGAGTAGTTAGCCATTATGCCTAGTCATAAGAACAAGTAAACCGGCCTCTTGGGCCCTTAATAATTCCACTGTAGCTCAGCCACTAGTGGCCTAAAAGGTGTGGAAGGTTCGGAGCTCCCCTCTACAAAATTGGACCGGCCGGCCACCCAAAACCAGCCCATAAGGGCATCTCATAATGAACATTCATGTTCGGATCCGTCGACTAGGATGGCCACTAGCCTCAGAAATCCTCCGGGTTAGGGATAGCTAGACCCACCCAACTCGGGTCTACCATCAGCTTGGCCCACTAACAGAACCTCAAGACCCTCCGCCACTCGGGTCTAACACCTAGCGGGCCCGCTGGTGCAATCTCAAGACCCTATAAACCGCTGAATCGTGTGGTAGTCGTTCGGCTAATGACACTCCTCAGTAGACCATCTCAACTACAACCAGAATCAGGTTGTGCAAGTTTCCCTGTGTTTTGCTTTTCGGGCATTGCCCTTATCCGACCCTCCCCCTCAGGTCGTACTTCTAGGATATTGATATCCGCTAATTATCCCTAGGTGTAGAACCTAGTAAGTGTACATCGACTCTCAGTTAAATGTCACAACTAGGTACCGAAATCTTTCTTTCTAAAATTATTAGAACATACCTATTATAGATGCGTACGTGGACTACCATTATCAACAACGTATGCCAAGAATGGATATACTATGAATGCCGAATTTAAGAGGATACATTCTAAAGCAAAACAATAAGTAACAAGCAGTATACATGGTAATGATTGAGCATAATATCTAAGAATTTATGAACATTTATTTTGATCTATATGTCATACCAATCCTATCCATGTAAATACTAGCAAGAACATTTCCTTAAACATAAGGATCTAGATCTAAAGTTGCTAACAAATTTTATGATGAGCGGAAATTTCATAATTAAATTCTCACGCCACGCAAGTAAGTATAAATCAAGATAACCCAAACATGAAACCTCCCACAAATAATTAGATCAACATTATGATCCCACCCTTTCCCTTGCTCGACCGACTTGAGCAGGGTAACACCTTGCTCGGCCGAGCCCTTTAGGGGGGGATGAACACGCTTGCGACAACCAAACATAAGCATTAATCTAGAAATCTATCATTTAATGGAAATAAAGCGATCCATGAGTTAAAAGACGATCGAGGAAATTGGGGAAAATTTCGGCATGACCTTTCCCCTTTTTCCTCTATTCGGCTAACCCATAAAACACAAAAAAACTACGATCTAACAACAAGATCACAGCTAGATGAATCATTTAAAACCCAAGCACGAGAAAACCACATCGATCGACAAGAAACTCGCGTAAAAACTCGATTTCAAAACCTACGAGATTTGGCTACTCGCCTCCCCTTACAAACAACCCAACCACTCACCTCGATTGGATCAAAAGATGGGCTCGATGAAGACGAGCTCCGATTTCCCCGGTGTCGACGCGAGCTCGGCGTCGATCACGATCTCCCTCCTCTTCCTTGGGCTGCGTGCGGCTCTCTCCTTGAGCCGCACGGAGGCTTGGGTGAGGGGTTTTATTCCCCTCATCTCTTGACTAAATTACCCCCCATCTATTCACTTAAGTCTCCTCATCCGACTCCACCTAACCCGGATCAAGTCTCGACTCGACCCGCGCACCCAATCTCAACCCAACTTGAGTCAACCAGTATACTCATCCACCCAATTACCAACATTAGGCTATAATTTAAATTAACTATACCTGCTATTCGTGGCGATCTAGCGACTCGGCTTGGCTAGCTCCCGACTCGATGGGTTGCACCATGAAATTTTTATATTAGGAAACCCCTGGTATTACATAAAACTTTAATTTTTTCTTTATCAATTTCTAACTTAGTCCAAAATTTCCTTCATTAGTTTATAAGCTAAGTTCAAAATTTTTCTCCATTAGTTTTTTTGCATCTAAAGCTCTCATGTTGGTTTTATTCCTAATACATCTTTCTATGCTACTATCCATGATCATATTATTAAGTTGTGTGGACTTTTGTGGATGAGTTATTCAATATATAATTGAAAAATTAGTTTGCTCATCAAGCATTCAAGGTAATCTCTGGAAAATAAATAAAAAATATGTTATATTTCATTCATGATTGTGAATTTTATTTAATTGAGAACTCAAATTAACAAAATAATAAATTTTATTAATCATCTGTATCAGTTATATAATACATATTCATGATGAATAAGATTTATTTTTGCAAAATAAATCATGCATCCAAGTTAGTTTTTACTTTCAATGTAATATCAAGTACTATTGCTGCACTAAAGAGCAATTATTTTCTTACATGTACTTCTAATTTTGTTAATCTCTAGCTATTTTTTTAGTTTTCTTCACATAGTATGCTTCATGGACTGGACTAGAACTATAGGGCCCGGTCGGCATAGACCCAGCAGCGCCCCACCATTCATTCTGGACCAAATCGTGCGGCCCCGCCCAGGGGGCTTCGCCCAAGCAACACCTTTAAGCCAAACTCAAGCTAAGTTAAGCGGCTCAATCCAGGGGACCCACCCGACCAAAGATGGAGTCTTACGTCCTCCCTTATCATGAGGGACATACCATCATAAACTCGCCATCTCCAAGATTGGCCTCGACCCATTCTGGGCAACAATCATAGCGAGATTATCGGGCAGTATGATCACCTCCCCTTGCTATATATACAAACACGACACATCTAGGTAACTCTAAGATCTAATTTAAGTAACCTCCACGTTGGAGTCACCTTAACTTGGGTGTCGGAGTGTCTTTTGCATGTCCCCCATCAGCGTTGAACCAAACATGGCGATACACTAGACCGGGCCGGAAGATCCCAACTCTCAAGCATGAACATCTGACGCCCACCGTGAGACCGAGTAAAGCTTACCTCCCCCATAATGGTTGGAACCCGGAGTCAAGCGACCGCCGCTGCACATCAACGGCTACGACCCGACGGTGGCAATCAACCACAACCTGGTAACGCTGAAACAACGAAGAGTGACACTCCGATACGAGCCCATCCCCCTCTTGAAGATCCTTATCAATGAATAGGTGACTTGGAAGATGAAATTTGACAGCTGAGAGCCCGAGCCAGGACGCCATTGCGATCTCGTGAACATCCTCCGATTAACCACGATTGCTACCCACAACTTGGAGAGAACGCCCAGCCAGGAGATAGGAGGTCTGATTCGGCCTTCGCGGTGAAGCCACCAACGCTTCTCACCCGAAGGAAAATAGAGACCCTAGAATCTAGAAAGCCGAAGATGTTCCCGCCCTAGACGCGGGGCCCTTCGCTGACCACATCTTGACAACTCACCTTCCGCCGAGAAACAAGTTGCCCAACACTCTAGTGCCATACACCAGAACAGGCGATCCCGCCCTATACTTGACAACATTCCAGACCGCGATGCTCTATAACGGAGAGATCGACTTCGTACTCTATCGAGTCTTTCCGGCGCTCTTACACTACTAGAATAGTCACTGTCACCGACGCTCCACACCGTTGTTGAACCGTCGATGAAGATTATCATGGATTGCTCGGGCCATGGTAAAATGTCGTCGCTTATGTGTGCGTCTCAAATAATTTATGACGGTCGAGGTCAGCCGTCCCAAGTAATCATCAACGATAGCCGCGCGCGCTGTCGCTGATTTAAACACATCAGTGATGGCCCTAGGCGATTGTCGCTGAAATTAAACCGTCAGCCATGGCTCACAGCCGTCGGTGATATTATTAGCATCCGTGATATTTGGTGCTGCTCAGGCCATCAACCATTTACGATACGCTTTCAGCTACGACCTAGTGACGATCAGCCATGGGTAAGCCGTGACTAAAGTTATATCCTGTAACTGAAAAAAATTAAAAATTTGACAATTCATGTATACAATAATATTTATACAATACAATCTATTTATAACCATAATTTACAACCACAAAACATCATACACATACATTTATAACCAACTATATAAGTTTTACTTAAATATCACCAATCTAAGCCTCAAACGAAGACAAACAAGTATCAAATATCAAAACAAAAAGTATATACAACTATCAAGTATATAAACAACTATAAGCCTCAAATGGAGGCAAACAAGTATTAAAATATCAAATGTAAAGTATATGAACATCTATCAAGTATCTAAGCCTCAAACAGAGGCTAACAAGTATCAAAATATAATCAAAATACACTAAATCAAAATCTCACGGCTGCGATGGAGTCGACAATGACTAGGTCGGGAGTGTCGACTAGGTCGAGTAGGACGACGACTGGGACATCATCGGTATATGATGCCCGAGTTAGATGCAATCTGAGTGAGGAGGGCCTACATGTTCTACAGTTTGTCTCAACTCGTCATTCGTCCATCTCTGTTCCTCCATCATTTGTCTCTACTCCTCCATCGCATATCTCTACTCCTCCATCGTCTGTCTCTGCTATGTAAGCTCGGACTCCAAGGCCACTATCCGGCTTTGGTCTTGAGTTCGGGATGTCGAGGGCCGCTCACCCGCAATGAGAGGGGTCGGTGCCCCAAGTGGCCCTAACACAGCTCATGCATGGCCACTGTCTGCAAAGTCATAAACACGACCATGCTCCCAGCCACCTGCAGCCTCAACCCACGCTCCCTCCTCAAAGTCCTGTGGTGTGCCTCCGCGCTCGATCACAATGCTCGTGTATGTCTCCTACACGCGTTTATATTTAAAATACTACATATATATAAACTATAAATAAAAATTATAGAAATCAAATATACATAAATACTTGCCATGATGATCGAGGCCCTGCTATCGACGTAGTCCCCCGCTCCTTGTCGCTGACGATGAGTGCGCTCAAACACCATAATCAGCGAGGGGCGTTGGACGGTGCCATCCTCCGCCACCCGCATCTTACATTAGAAAACAAATACATTAGTATCATTATACACAATGTATAATTTTATTAAAAGTAAGGAAATTATACATACCATATGACCCTCATGCACCACAAAAAGACACGGAGCCACCATTGTGGCGCGCCCCCATGTCGAGCCCCCGAACATGCGATTTCTCAATGTTGTCCGGGAGACCTCCTGCTACTCAGGCATGTCCCACAGCTCAACGAGCTAGTTCCACACATGTCCAGGAATCCACTCGGGGTTGTGTTCCTGAGAGTGCCCAATGTGTGTGGCCCCCAGCTGTCTCATCGCGATTTTACGGGCCTGTTGAAGCATCCCGTTGTAGCGAGCATGGGCAGCGCGCTCCCATGCAGCCACTACAAATGGAGTCTGGTCCTCCGGCCATTTATAATGAGCCTGCAAAAAAATAAATTTATTATTACCGATCGATATTTAACATTAACATTAATTTAGTAAATATACTTACTAAGAACTCTCGCCATAATAAATCCATATGCTTACGGGGCATGTGAGACCATGTAGGCCATGCGCCCGTGCATAAACTTCTGGATCGTCCCCGCTATCGTGCGTGGGACGTCCTCTTGCTCAAACATGCACCAAATATAGTACAATTCTATATTATGATATATTGAATTATAAATAAATTATAAGGAATAATTAATGCATCTACTTACCTTCTTCCGTGCACACTAACTTATCTGCACGACTCTCCCTCGAGTGGCGGAGGGAGAATTCTGTTAGGCCCTCGTGGCCTACGTCTCGATGTCGACGGGCCTGGATCGACTGAAGGGATGGTGGCCGAAGGTGGGGGGATGGTGGCCAAATTAGGTGGGGGAATGGTGGACAGATCTGCTGGGGGGAATGGTGGCCGGAGGTGTGGGGATGGTAGTCTTGCGAGGAATGCCTCCTCGGACATGCACTTCTCGAACCATAGCTGTCAAATATAAATATAATTAGTATATATATAATATATTAATAGATACATTTAATAATGGGTTAATTAATGAATATATCATGACTTTTATCAAAATTTTCAAATCTATCACGACTTTTCATTTGTTTCAAATGCAGGCTTCAACTCTCGATTTGTTTCAATTGTAGCACACCGTCAGACTCTGGTTAAGTTTCCCGTTAAACTGCTAACCTAGCAACGATGACGTGTCTTAATAAGTCTAGTCATCCATTAAATTAATATAAAAAATTAAATAGCTGACTTTCATTAATAAGTACAGTCAGCATTTTTGAAGATATACTTCACATTTACAATTATTCGTCATCGTCATTATCATCATCCGTGTAATACTCTTCTTCTTGTTCTTCTGTATCGGAATCTTTAAATTCTTCTTCTTCTCCCTCATCATCATTCTGTCCTTCTTCCTCAACTTCATTATCGTCGTCATCAACATATTCTACTTCCAATTGAACTAACTCTATGTCATCATCCTCGAGTATTGGAATAACTCGCTCCACTTTGGAAGGATCCTCTTCTTGATAGAACTCATCTCTCGGCTGATTCTCTCCAGCTACCGGGTCAATTTTTCCTCTAGCTTTAGTCTTACAAACTACACGCCAATCTGCCCTATCTTTCTTTCGAGACGAATACTACATATAATATACTTGTTCAGCTTGAGATGCCAATATAATTAGCTTATTTGAAGCCAATTTTGATTTGTAATTGACTTTGACCAGTTTATACTTTGGATGAACTCTCATGCCCCTATCGCTTGTATCGAACCAATGACATTTAAAAAGGGCAAATGATTTCCATCCGCAAAATTGCAACTCTATGACTTTGTCCAACAGTCCGTAAAAGTCAACATCACGTTCAACATACGTTGTCCCTTTGACTCAGACCCCGACATTCATAGTCTTCTTTATAGACGAATATTCAAGTGTGTGAAATTTATATCCATCAACAAAATAACCATTATAACAATGTACAAGTAGTGCCGATTCACTAGCAAACTCAAATATTCGGTTATCTATTTCACCTTCGTGTTCTATACTGTAAGCTCGAAACCAATTAGGGAACTCATGATTGCGTAATCTTTCTAATTCCTCATTGTTGTAAATTGAGTATTTTGTCACCATCTCGACGTCAAATATTTCAAAGAACTTTTCAATCTCTGGACACTTTAGTAAAACGGGTACAAGTGGGCCAAATGGTACTCTTCGTCATTTATGAATTAAGACAGACGAGAACCTAAAGCACGACCAGGGTAACAAAACATATTTAAACAATCATCTGATGGTCAAGATCCCCCGTCTGATGGTCGAGCTCCCCCGTCATCATTTCGTGGAAGTTGATTAAGTATTGTCTTGATGGTTGATTCAAAATAAAATGAGCAGAATGTTAAAATTTCTTGAATTATATAAGCTTCTGATATGGAACCTTCAACTGTCGCAGTGTTCTTTACTTTTTTTCTTTAGACGATTCATGTATCTTTCAAATAAGTACATCCACCGGTATTGAACGAGGCCACCAACTCGTGCCTCATATGCCAAGTGTATTAGTAGATGCTCCATCAAGTCAAAAAATACAGGAGGGAAAAACTGGTCCAGCTTGTATATGATTTCAACAATATTATTTTCCAGTGCACACATATCTTTGACTCGAAGGACATTTGCACAAATGTTTCTGAAATACATACTTAATTCTGTCAACGGACCCAAAATCTTATCGTGTAGATGATCTCGAAACGCGATCGGAAGCAATCTCTGCATGAATATATGACAATCATGGCTCTTCATCCCTGACATTTTGCATTCATTGACGTTCACACATCGAGATAAGTTTGAGGCATATCCATCAGGTAATCTGAGTTCTTTAATCCATTGATACACATCTTTCATTTGTTGTTTATTTAACACATACGCCACCTTTGACTTATGAAGTTGTTTGTTGACGTCTTGCACCTCTAACTCAAGCCTCTTATAAAGTATTTTCACATCATGTCGGGCCTTCATAAAGTATCTTTAGTTTTGCAGGAAATATCCATCACAGTGTTAAAAATATTATAAAACACATTTTTTTCAATGTGCATGACGTCCAAATTATGCAGAATCAGTAATGAAGTCCAATACGATAATTCCCAAAAGATACTTTTTTCACCCAGTTATGTGTTTGACCAAAGGCTAAAGTTCTTACATTCCAATCAAAAGTAATCTCTGGAAGTAATTCAACACGTGCTAACATCTATTCACCAGACAACATCGGTGGTGGCTTATCTCTTTCGACTCTACCCTTGGTAAATTTGTCACGATTCCTTCGATACTGATGGTTAGAGTGTAGGAACTGGCGATGACAATCAAAGAAGGAAATTTTCCGGTCGCTTTCAAGACTGAAGTCTTTTGAGTGTTCCATGCAATACAGACAAGAGAGTCGCCCATGCGTGCTCCATCGAGACAATATGTCGTAGGCCGGGAAATCATTGATTGTCTACAATATAGCAGCTCGTATAGTGAAGTTTTGCTTTCGGTGACAATTATAAGTGACAGCTCCCTCGGCCCATAATGTTTTCAGTTTATCAATTAGGGGTCGGAGAAACACGTCAATTTCTTTCGGAGGACCCCTAGGACCTGAAATAATCATCGAAAGATAGATAAATTCATCTTTCTTACACATTGACGGTGACAAATTATAAACTATTAGCAGCATTGGCCAAACTGAACATAGAGTTGTCGAATTACCAAACAGATTAAAACCATCTGTGCACAATCTCAATCTAATTAATATTTCTAGTATCCCTAGCAAATGAAGGATATCATCTATCCAAATGTTTCCATGTTTCACTATCGGATGAATGAGTCATTATTGTATCATCACGACTTTTTGCATGCCAACTAATATAGGGGGCAGTCTTTTCTGACATTAATAATCTTTGAAGCCTCGGTGTCAATGGAAAATACTGAAGCAACTTAAATGGGATATTTTTCTGTCGAACCAATTTCTTCTCCTTGGAACGAGGATGTTCACACACCGGGCATTGCTCCAACTGTGCATTTTCTTTATGATATAAAATGCAGTTATTTGGGCACGTGTGTATCTTTTCGTACCCAAGCCCTAATTTCCTCTTCAACTTTTTTGTCTTATAAAAAGCTGGCTCAAACATGTTATCTGGAGGTAGCATACCATTCATAAATCCTACAATCCGATCAAACGCAACCCCGCTGATATTACAATCGGACTAGATGTTTAGGAGTTGCGTCATTGCCGAAAATCTTATATATTTAGGACAATTCTCATACAAGGTTCATCGGTAGCTTTCAACATCTCAAAAAATTATGCACCCTCCTTATTCGGCAATTCAATCTGTACCACAGGTTGTTCTTCAGTGACTTCAACTATCGTAGTATCTGGTGGCACCACCGTCTTTGTAACTGACTCAACATTATCATTTAAATGGAATTGTACGCCAAGACTATTTAGAATCATTGTTCTATAAGGATTAGGTTAATTGGAAGAAGAAATTACGACACTAGAAGATTCACCATGAGTATGGACAATAGGATTGCTCGACGTCCCGACTTAACGTGACTCCCCGTGACAATTCCATACAAAATATCTTGGTGTAAATCATTTTGTATACAGATGCATTGTGACAGTTTCCCAATCCAAAAATCTTATGTTCGAATATTTTCGGCACAGACATTGAATTTTATCACCACTTTCGAATTTTTGATTCAAGTAGATGAAATTTAAGAAGTTACGCTTACTCAAAATTCATCTGTTATAGCTCCACTATGAATTTGTCGGTACATTCAACTCCGATCGCCCGACATGTTCTGTCAAAAAATTGGCAATATCTTTACGTAATGTCTTTAGGTGGGATGGTCCTATTCCATTCAGGATTCATGTTATTTATATTGCACTTTATATTTCTTTAGTCATTAACTTTATTCTAAATTTCGACAGCATCTCCCTACAGTTCTCCGGATACGCATATCATTTGGGCGCGTACCGAAGAACATGGGAGATACAATCGCGATAATTTAAAAATGAATAATGACTAAAAGAAATAAACTAATTGCAATATAAATAACTATGTTCCCAAATTGTCCAATTAGGGACAATTCAAGGGTTGTACGTCGTATAAAAGATCATCTACTTCGTTTACACGAACATACAACTCCCTGAACGGATCTAAGGTTTTGCAAAATTAAAACTTAACTCGTCGATGCGTACGTGAAACGTATCAACTCGTCATGATTATTTTCTAAATTTGTGGATGCCGGTGCGAGTCCACAGTGGACGATTCTGGCACGAGTCCAAAGTGGACGATTCCAGCGTGCACATGTCCAAAGTGGACGATTTTAAAATTGTAATGACAGCCAACTAAAATTAACCCTAACATTTATTCTAATTATAATTAATTAACCCAAGCATTAAAACTAACCTAAATTTAATATAACAACAAAAAAACTTAATTAATAATTAATCTAAAACTAACCTAAAATTAACAATTAATCTAAAATTAACCTAAAATTAATCTACAATTAATATAAAATAAATCTACAATTAATATAAAATAAATCTACAATTAATATAAAATAAATCTACAATTAATAGATAATAAATAAACCTAAAAAAACTAAAACCTAAACCTAAGATTAGGGGTTAAACCCCTAATCAAACAGTAGCCGACAGCTACTATCGGCTACTATTCCATCTGGTTGGGGCCAAGGGATTCGGCCCTAAATTCGGCGCTGGTGTCTAGACGTCGGCGCCATTCTCTAGTGTCGGTGTCCGGCGTGTAGACACTGACACTGGTGGCGACGGAGATGGGGGGGGGGGGTGCCGGAGAATACCTCACGCGGAGGGCATCGACGATAGTAGTGGCGACGAGCGGCGATCGCAGCGGCAAGACACGACAGCAAGTGCGGGCAGTGACCCAACAGCGAGAGAGAAGAAGAGAAGAAGAAAGAGGAAGGGTCGGATACGAACGCAAATAAAAGGTCTTTCACCGATGGCCCATCAGTCGTCGGTAAACTGTGGATAACTACTAATTATATCAACGACGGCCGATGTAGCCCTCTCTAAGCTGTCGGTGATGTATTTTTTATTTTCGTGCCGTGTTCGCGCCATCAATTAATAACAGATGACTGCTGTTAGCCGTGGCTAATGACTTATTTATATAATCGACGGCCTTGGGGCCCCCGCTAGTCGCTCCTAAGTTATTTCATTTCGCGCCCCGTGCGCACCATCAGCTATGAGCGATGGCCTTAGGCGGCTATATGCGAGTCGCGGCTGATTTGGTTATATCAGCCACAGCTACGGCCGCTACGGCCATCGGAAAGCTGTGGATAGTTCTAATGGCCTGAGCGAGCGTCGGTGAGCCCCGTGGCTGATAACCAATATTCTAGTAGTGCTAGTGAACACCACCCTATTGTGGTTCGCCTCCCTCTCGCCAGGCTCTATTCACTCTTTCAAAGACCTCTCCCACGTATTCCTCAGTCATTTCACCACGTGACAAGTCTATCAAAAGACGGCGACCACCCTCCTCTATATCAGACAAGGGCAGCATGAGCCCCTAAGGGAATACGTGAATAGGTTCTAGGCCACGACGACCGACATCCCAAACCTCGATCCAAAGATCGAGCTCTTCTACCTCCAATTGGGTTTAAAACCCGGGTCCTTCACCGATCAAATTGCCTTAACAGAGCCCAAGGACATGGCCGAGTTCCAGGAAAAGGCGGTGTATTTTATAAAAATAGAAGATCAATGAGAGGCAAAGAAGGTCGACTGGAAAAACCTCAGAACCATCGTCGGAGATGAAAAATCCGAGAAGCGCGGTGAGAAAAAGGAGAATCACAATCACCACGAACAAAGTTACTACATGATGTCGAGGTCTCCACCTCGTCCGAGCAACCGATTTGGAAGGTACACACCCCTTAATACCTCAAGGGAAATAATACTACAAGAAGTACATTATCTACAACTACTTAGGCCCTTGGGCCACTCCCGAAAGATCAAAATCTTCATACAGAGGCGACAAGAGCAAAAGGTGTGAATTCCACCGGACCTTCATACACACCACTGAAGAATGTGTGGTCCTCCATGACCAGATCGAGCGATTGATCAGAGAAGGTCGCCTCGATCACTACATCTGATCAAATTGCGAACCGTACCGAGGCCTCAGTGAGACCCCACAACTCGATGGACTGTCACCCAGAATGTGAGCTGTCATACCCCAGCGCTCGAGGAGTTATTGACTACATAACAGGAGGATTTGCTGGAGAAGATAATCTCGCAACACAATCACCCCAGACAATTATGATCGTCGGTGAAACAACTGGATCACAAAGGCCACACATACCACACCGATAATATCTTTCTATGACTCTGATTACAAAGGGATTGACAAGAACCTGCATGATCCTACCATTATTTTTGTGTTCGTTGCTAGCTTCCTTGTTAGGAAAGTTCTAGTGGACTAGGGAAGCTCTGCCGACGTCCTCTTCTACCCAACACTCAAAATAATGGACATGAGCGAAACTTTGCTACATCCGTACCACGGGGAGCTTGTCAGCTTCTTAGGAGATCATGTAAATGTCAAAGGCCACTTACGGATGACCACCACATTCGGCTCTGCACCAAGAACAAGGGCAATAGACATACAGTTTCTGGTCATCCAGTGTGCGAGCCCCTAAAATATGATCTTGGGTCGGCCCTCCTTGAATAACTTAGGGGCCGTAGTATCTACTCCTCACCTCATCATAAAATTTCCCATCTTGAAGACGAAAGTAGGAGTCATTCATGCAGACCAAAGGGAAGCTCGTGCATGTTTCAATGAGTGCCTGAAACTCAAGTTGGAAGAACCCCAGCTAAAGATATCATATTTGGATCCCAAAGGAGACATCCAGTAGGCTCAACCCGCTAACGACCTGGATCCATTACTGATTGGGACATCCCGCGAGCAAGTAGCCTATATTGGGGCACACCTCCCCAAAGAGCTCAAAGTACGACTAAGCACCCTACTCAAAACTAATGCCGACCTCTTCGCGTGGATACTCGCCGACATGTTTGGGATAGATCCCCAGGTCATTTGCCACCAACTGGCCATCGACTCCCGTGTCAAACCTGTCACCCAAAAAATAAGAGAAAACTCGGAGCCGAGCGGCAACAAGCATCCCTCAAGGAGACCATGAAGCTACTAAAAGCAAAGTTCATCATAGAGATCCATTTCACAACGTGGCTCGCGGGAAGTTGTTATGATCAAAAAACATTTGGGAAAATGGCGAATGTGTGTCGACTTCACCGACCTCAACAAACCTTGCCCAAAAGACTCCTACCCATTGCCTAGCATCGATAAACTCATCAATGACTTCTTAGGATATCAATACTTGAGCTTCATGGATGCGTATTTAGGATACAACCAAACCTGGATGCACTCGGACGACGAAGAAAAAATGGATTTCATCAATAAGCATGCAAATTTCTGCTACAAGGTGATGCCTTTCGGACTCAAAAACGTAGGAGCTACATACCAGCTATTAATGAATAAAGTCTTTGAGAAGAAAATAGGTCGCAACATGGAGGTGTATGTCGACGACATGGTGTCCAAAAAACCTATCACCGGTAATGTAATACCCTAAAAAATTAATGATCTTGTATATTGGTTTTAGCGGGATGAGCGTGGCATGCTTGACGCGTGCGGAATTGATCTCGAATGGATGAGATTTGAGGTGAGACATTTGCTCAGTTTAAATTACCTAATTATAGTGATAATTATTGCGTTAAGTTCGAGTTGGGATCGATTCGAGTCCGAGGGTGCGATCAGAGCTCGAATCAGACTCGTTTTCAGCAAGTTGGGTCGAGTTAAGTGAGGAAGGACATTGTGGTAATTTGCCAATAAAAAATAAAAAATTATTATAAGGCACACATGGGACCGTACGGCTCCAAGGAGGAGCCGCAGGCATCCCTAGGTAGTGAGAGGGAGAGGGTGAACTCGGTGGGGATTTTGATCGAGAAATCGGAGCTTCGTTAGTATTGGTTGGTCGCGAGGCTTCAACGTCACTTTCTCTTCCCTTAGATCTGGCTTTAGGTGAGCGGTTCTTTCCAAAATCCCTAGAATTGAGAATTGGGAGCTGTCGATCCTTGTTGAGGGATTTGTAAGCGATTTCGATTTGTTTTCTTGCGAGTAGATCATCTTTTATGCTTGTTTGTTGCCTCAAGTTGGTTGTAGGGCGATCCTTGAGGTTTGGAGGGGGCGGCAGCCCTAGGGCATGAGACTAAACCTTAGGGAGGGCTGGCCCTATTGTAGGGAATTTGATATTGATGTTTAGGATTTATTGCCTAATTATCTACTGTTTAATTCCGAAATTCCATGATTTAAATCGTGCAAGAAACTCAATTTTTGTTGTGGCCTAGGGTAGCCGAGTAACCCTAATAGTGTAGTGTACCCTTAAAGGTAATTAAATGAGTTTTCCTTGATTAAATATTGTGATTATGCTGTGCTCAAATTATTAAAGTGAATATTTTATATATGCTGAAAATTATTCTATGTATGCTGGAATTTCTTAAGGGTAAGTTGAAATTACATTTTGTTCTTGTCGGGAATAGTATTTCATGCTGTAAAATGCTTGTATAATATATCGATCTTTACGTACACTACATTTTGTGAATTTTGAGTACCACATTATGACATGATCAGTTGTGTTCGAACAGTATCCAGACTGGCCAAGTAGGCTGGAAATTTGTATTGCTTATTGAATGAGTCGGGTCGCGAGCCCGGGACGACACTCCTCGACTTGTTGTAGTTGTAGTGGTTGAACCTATATGAACAGTAGGTTGTTTAGACATTTCTATGCTCGGCATGAGGGTATAAGCCCTCGGGTGGAAATTAATGAAAGTGATCCATAGAGGGCTGAAATTTCAGCTACGGACCGAATTTCCATGAGACTTGGAAAAATTAAGAAAAACTGAGAATTTTAGGACGTTCCACTAAATCAGGAAACCCTTGGACAGATGTAGTATTCCTTTTCATCATCTGGGAATTTTCCCAAGCTCGGATGAGATTCCGAACGAGTATGTTGTGGCGGGGAGTAGGGGTGTAAGCAAGCCAAGCCGCTCGTGAGCTACTCGAGATCGATTCGGTAAAAACTCGAAGTCGACTCGAACTTATCGAGCTCGAGCCGAGCCGAGCCAGACATGCGAGCGAGCCAAGTTCGAGCTAACCTATACTCGGCTCGAGCAGCTCGCGAGCCTGATCGAGCCTTCTATATATATTATATACCAGGTTTGATTTTTAAATTTTATGAACCTGTTACCCTCTAAAAGGAACCCGAGCTTAGTCGAGCTCGAGCTCGGCTCGTGCGGCTCTACTCGTGCGGCTTGATTTTTTTCCCGACACAAGCCAAGCCAAGCTCGAGTGGCTTGAATGTAGCTAGAGCTGAGCTCGAGCTGATAGACCAAAGCTCGATCGAGCTTGAGCTCATTATCTTCCAAACGAGCCGAGCCAAGCTCATTATCTTATATACAACCTTTTATGGCGGTGTGCGTAAACTGGGTTGGGGAAGCCCCCGAAACCCAGGAGTTGGAAGGATAGGCAAAAGAGGAGATCAAAGTGGCAAGGGGAAAAGCAAAGAATCGCTCACAAGAGTTCTAAAGAAGCACGATGTTTCCTGAAAACCAAGGAAGTAGGCTTCGCCATCACCGTAAGCCCGATTATACACACCTACGCATGAAACTCCTTCTCCTGCTTAAATCCTCAAGCACGATGGTATAGACCCATGACAAATGGTGAATTCCTCACTAGACAAATGCAAGCAACCTCTGGTAGGATGGTGATCTCTGACACCTCCAATCCATGATTTCCAAAACACGCAAACAAGTTATGGGCGATTTATAGACTCAAAACGCAAACCGTCACTATAACTAATGGATCCTCAAGTTATATATGCTAAACAGGTGGCACACGCCTGAAAGAACCCCCACATGAGTCATATCCAATCCGAATACCAAAGCAAAAGATCGCGAACCCACCTCGAAGCCCGTTGAGGATATAAAGGCTAATCTCACTCAGAGCTCGACATGTAGTCTTCCATACTTCGACCAAGCTCGGGGGCTGTGGACTAGATCAGAACTATTGGGCCCGGTCGACCTAGACCCAACAGCGCCCCACCATTCATTTCGAACCAAACCGTGTAGCCTCGCTCAAGGGACTCCGCCCAAGCAACACCTTTAAGCCTGACTCAAGCTAAGTCAAGCGACTCCATCCGGGGGACCCACCCCGCCAAACATGGACTCCTACGTCCTCCCTTATCACGAGGGACAAACCATCATAAATATCACACCCCAAATCTGGTATGACCGGCCATGGTACGCCACGTACCCCGAAGCCTGACCCAACTCAAACCACAGACACAATAAATAACCTGAATAGTCTATGACATTTCAAAATAGATAAAATAGATATTAAATTCAAAACCAAACCAACGACTCAATGAAAAATCAAATGTCCAAGACTCCTATAAATAAGAAAAGTGCGGAAACAAATAACCCGAGTCTACATAACTCAACAACTCAAAAGAAAATACAAATGACTCAAGTATTCCCCTCGACCACAGCATGTCACAAGACCCGCTACCCTACTGCCGCCAGCCGCTCTAGTACCTCTCTAATCTAGCTCAGGTGCTGAAAAACAACAAAGATGAGGGGTAAGTCCAACTAGGACTTAGTGAGTAGATCAGTCATCATTCCACCATATCAACATCATGCATAATCAATAAAAACAACTCATATGCTTATCCACTACCCTGTGCATGATAAAAGCATCCACCAACAGATAATAATCTCAAATGCAATAGTACAATCATATGAATGCTCACCGGACCCGTCGGTCTCTCATAGTCACGTAGGATAAGTAGATGGTGTGGCCACCGAACTACCACCGAACTCAGCGTCGTCTCTTTGGGGCATGCACTCCCGTAACTGACACTGGCTCTTCCGATTCATCTCTTTTGGGCATACGTTCCCCTCACCGGTCGGGTCTCTGGACTATCTCTTTGGGGTATGATCTCCCCATCGAGACTTCCGAAATAAGACCTAGGGTCCCTAATTCCTTAATTGTAGGTATTCCTAAATGTAATATCTCTAGGTGTTCCTAGGGTCCCTAATTCCTTAATTGTAGGTCTCTAAAATTTTTATAACTTTAGAAATAATTCAATATACCCAAAAATATATTCCCTATGTGTGAAAATATATCTAGGACCCTAAAATTTATCCCTAACATGGCCGGCCACCCTAGGGTTCCTGAGGAACCACCTAAAGGGGGGCATTATACCCTAAACCATCAAAACTTCTTTCTTTCATCAAGATACCAAACAAGCACCAAGAACCCCTAACAACCAACAAGAAAACCAAAAAATTCCTCAAGAATTCAAGGAGGAAGTGGGGCAGCAGAGAAATGGAAGGGGCGGCCAAATCGCCCAAAAATTGATCTGACAAAATCACGACAATGACAAGAAAACCCTCAATTCGAATATTCAATCCGATACGAGAAAAACACACCAAACATCGACGAAAACCGCATGACATAGGGGCGGCGGCATGGAGGAAGAAAAAGAAAAAAAAGGGCTAAATCCACTCACCTCCTTGGAGAAAAATAAAAAGGAAGAAGATGCTAAGGATCTTCCTTCAATCGATGCCGACGAACTCGCGAAATTACAGCTATGACGACTCATTCTCTCCCCTTGGTGTCACCCTCTCCCTCTTTCTCTAGGCCTTGGGTGGCATGCGGCTAAACCCCTGGCCGCATGCCCCAGGTTTATTTATATAGGGCCTTGTTGGCCCCAAATGACCGTTTTACCCCTCCTTAAGTTATTCAACTTAAAAAGTCCATATCTAATCCGTTCTAACTCTGATTCGAGTTTCGATTGAACCACTAGACTCGAATTGAGACCCTCTGTCATCCTAGCATGCTAAATCACAGAAATATTGCAATTAAATTCTTCCTAATTTTTTTCTACATTAAATGCTTACCCAGATTTAATCCTGAAGCTTTCCTCCAGTCCGCGCTAACTCAAGCCTATGGTCCCCTACTTGAGGATAAAATATTATTATTAGAATTTTGAGCATTATATAAACCCGCCATCTCCGAGATTGACCTCGACCCATTCTAGTCAACAATCCTAGCGAGATTACTAGGCAATATGATCAACTACATGTGCAATATATATAGACATGACGTACTCAAGTAACCCTAAGTTCTAATCTGGGTAACCTCCACTATAGAATCACACTAACTTGGGCGTCAAAGTGTCTTTTGAAGCCCCCCCCCATCGTTGAACCAAATACGGAGATACACCAGACCGGACTGAAAGACCCCGACTCTTAGGCAGGAACACTTCATAAAATTGACCCTCAAGACGAGCAAGGCAACGTCCGCATCATGATAGAGCTTGCTTTAGATAATTGAGATGAAATAATTTTCTTTTAAGAGTACAAGAGATTTAATTATTTTAAATTTGAAGACTTTAGCATTATTTTCAAAATATGAAAATCGACAAAGAAATTTATACTATTATAAGTTATGATTTTAATTAAAAATTTGAAGTTGAATGATTAAAATAATATTTATTAGATTTTTACATTCTAAATTGGGTCCACCTCAGTTAAATTTTTGCGTCTGCCACTCGGTGTTATTACCATAATCTAACCATACCTTGTTGATCATTCCATTAATATTTGCTTCTTTATTTTTTGGAACTCTACGATGTATTCTTGAAACATAAACGTATTGATGTTGATTATGATTGCACATGCTATAATGTGTGATTAGCATTAGAGTTGCTTTTATATGCATGTGTTCAATGATGTCTTCGGTATGAATTGTGAATTGATGTGTTTTGGTAGATAAATTACATGAGTTACAATTACAAGTGTTATAATTATTTCAAATAGAAGTGTTATTTCTTTATAGATATGTAGTAACAAATGAGTTCGTCACTTATAGAAGTATTAGTGGAGCATAGTTTTAGATAGTTTATATTGTATGTGTTATTACTTGATTCATTTTTGTATAACATGGTGTTAGCATAGAAGTATTAGTGGAGCATAGTTTTAGATAGTTTATATTGTATGTGTTATTACTTGATTCATTTTTGTATAACATGGTGTTAGCATGAGTTACATGCGTTCCACTGGAGTTTAAACCTTCGGAGGATCGATTTAACAGGAGGCTAGTTGTGGATAAATTTTACTTTCGCTTGATAATGCTCTAGAGATCTAAAATACGGCATGAGAGAAATTTGAGGATTTTTGATAACATCGCTGCCCTTGCTCTTTTGTTGTCTTAGCGTGAGTGCCGGTCGAGTTGGTCTCGCCTTTTTAGTTTCTTGTTGCCTCTTTGGCCTAGCTTTTTCTATCTTGTGAATGTTGTCTATTATGCTCTTTGTTTAGGACACTCCCTTTCCCTCCTCCGCCTTCTATCTTGTGAATGTCCTCTCTCTTATCTCTCTGCTTGTAGTTGTTAGAAAAAAAAAATCTCTTTTTCTTTCTAGGTTTTACCATACATGATATGTAATTAATTCTCCATTAATTACATATCATGTATGGTAATTTCATGGGGCCTACCTTTTAAAGAAATTAATTCTCCATTAATTACTTATTTACAAGTATGTTAGTTACTGATCATGGGTATTTTCAAGATTGCCCTTAAGTCATCTCATGACTACTATTCCCAAAAGAGAACGACCAAAATGCCCTTGACGTAGAAATAAGGAAATTTCAATTTAAATCTCATATAAACCTTCCTTATCATAATTCACCTGATTCTTGATTTGACTTTGGGATGCGCTAATAACCCTACAAGCTTATTGCAAGCCAAATCGGGTAATTGATTCCTAATTAACTGCCTTAATTAGAATCAATTCATTCTTGGCTAGAAGGTGCCCTACTATGTGTGACTAACTAGGTTCATCACTAATTGATAATGATATTATAATATCAACTCAGCGAAAACACTTTTTCACACCTACAGTAAAATCCCCAAAATACTCTTGCCTCTCATAAGTCATAGGTAGCACCTAGCACAACATGTCATGACCACCAAAGTTATAACAGATGCTTCAATTAGAACATTCTGATGAACCAACGATCATATTTATCATGCACTCATATCCCTTGGTCACGATCTAGCTAAGGTCATGGCTAATGTCAAACGCTATAACTTAGATCATATAGGTAACTCCCGATTTCTATTCTTTGATCAATATGACACTATAAAAAAAAATAAGAATTTGTGATAAAATTTTGGAGTGGCCAACAACAATTGGCCACAAAAGATGTAATCTGCGATAAAATTTGTGGCAAATTAATTTTTGTGGTTAAAAGTATAAGTTCGAACAATTTGCGATAATTTTTTTTTTAATTTTGTCATTATGTTTGCCACTAATAATTGAATCAACGTTCAAAAGTTATAGCTTTTTAAATTTATGACAATAAGTTTTGCCACTGATTCAAAATATTCTACCGTGGCAAGCATTTGCGATAAAAATTTTGCCACAAGTTTGTCACGATATTCTATGGCAAATGTTTGCGACAATATTTTTGCCACAATTTTATCACGATATTCTATGATAATTGTTTGCGACAATATATTTGCCACAGAAATAAAATTATTTATTGTGGCAAATTACGTGTGCCATAGATAGTAAAATAATAATAATAATAATAATAAAATTGGCAAAAAAAAATTCCTCTTTTTTTTTCGATCGACAAAAATAATTCCCTCCATTTTAATACCCCAAGTTATAATACCTCATTTATAATACCCCACTTATAACACCCCTCAAGTTATAATACCCCAAGTTATAATACTCCACTTGTAATACCCCAAGTTATAATACCCCTCAAGTTATAATACATATTCTTTTGGTCGCCTCCACAAACCCTCGACCCAACCCCAAACCCTCGACCCAACCCCAAACATTTTCTCCTGCTCCCCTCCCATAGTCTTGCAACCTCCTTCACGAGTCGACGCGTCTACGCCAAACCCCTAGTCGTACTCACCGACTTCCTTGGTTCCTTGCTCGCCTCCCTCCAAATGCCCAGACTCCTGCTCGCCTCCCTTTGACTTCCTCACCGACGCCCAGTCGTCGACGAGTCCTCGACGAGCCCAAACGCTCAGTCCTTCCATACCGACGCCAAACAATGTGCCTACTTCGGTACTCCCTAACCATAAAACATCTTCTGCCCTCCTTCCTCGGTTCCTCGATAAACCCTACTCCTCTGCTGCCCTCCTTCCTCGCCCCGCCCCATCGAAGGGCTGCCCGCCACTCCCTTTTCACGGCTAATCTAGGTAAATAGCAGTAAGAAATTTGTCTGCATTCCAATAGATAACAATGATTCTGTAAACAATCAAGCAAATTAACACAATATTCATGCCCTGTTGTGTCTGCATAATATTATTGTGTGTCTCCTTTTTCTTTTACAGTAAAATTCACACAGTATTATTCATTGTTTTAACAATGAATTGTTATTTTTCTCTTAAAGGGTTAATGTTATTATGAGCATTAATTCAATTTGAACCCGGCACAATTAGAAATGGGCCAAATTTCATAGTTGGATAAAGAAAAATAAAATAAAATAGGGCAGCTATTGTTTGGGCTCGGCTCGGCCCAGGTGGGCCAAACCATTGGGCCGACCCCACTTTTTCCAAACTCAATTGCACATGTTGATATTCAATTGCACCACGTTGACCGGTCAAAGGAATTATAGCTGCAACCAACCTTTTTTGGTGGGGCGTTGAACGTGGATTGCAATCAGCCCGCCTCAAATTTTGAAGCCTTCAAATAGAAGCCGCAACAGAACTTGGTCAAGCATCCTATTTTTTTGGTCAAAGCAAATATATGTCTCGCCGTCAGATTAAATCAAGTGACTTTGCAAATTTCTTGCCAAAAAAATCTCCAATTGACAGCGCACAACAAACGAGATGTTTGAAAAAAATCTCTCTAACACATCTATTCAGCTTTAAATACTGCTTTTTCTAAGGTAAATCTAGATTGAGTATTTAGAAAGTTCATCTTAAGGTAAGCGATAAAGAGGGATGTAGTATTCCGACAAAGGAAGAAGATTCTCGTTACGTTCGATACCTAAAGAGACCAGCTAGATATTACAACCTAATTTTATCAAAAGTTTCAAGTAGTATTTAGCTTGATTCACACTAGAGGAAAAACTAGAACCTTTAATATCTTGATTATCTCATGAATGACTGGCGTCTCACGGCAGTCAGTAGTATTTATCTTCAAGCTTTGAAGGCTACAGAATCTTTAGGGCAACCAGCCGAGGGATTCATAAACCCAGCAAGTGTCACATAAAAGGGAACTAATATACAATTTCAAATCATCTCATCTACTTTATTTCTCAAGCAAGATTTCTTTTTGACGGTTCTCTTCCCCTTCACACCATCTCAGGCAGAAGCAAGAAGATCAAAAACACCGCATCCATAGTTTTTCAGGCAGAAGCAGTAATCCAAATTTTGAGGTGTAGAAAAATATCCAAATCCACCCAATTTTTCTTTTATAGTTTATTATCAGTTTTATTCTGATTCTCTTGTATTGGCCGTGTTTCCTCCTCTTTAATCAAATCAGTGCCCTTTTCTCCCCGTGGAGTAGGCCCAGTACCCCGTCGGGCCGAACCACGAAAATTTTGATGTTCTTTGTGTTTTCTGGATTTATTCGTTTTGGTATTTTTTCTTTTGGCGTTTGAATTTTTAAATCCTTGCAGGAAGACCCGTTTTTCTTCCTAACAGTTGTGGTATCAAAGCCAACAATCCAGAATATCAGGGGCAAAATATGAAATCAAAAAATTGGATCATAATGTCAACTACTCATTATGGGCTTTGAATATAAAAGCAATATTGGTTAAGGAGAACCTATAGGACACTAATCGTGGTCGAGACGAGATGGAAGGCACTGAAAGGGAAAAGGATCGAACGGATGAAAGTGCTAAAGCAACCTTGTACATGAGCATCCTGCGACGAGGCACTACGAAAAGTCGCATCAGAAAAGACCGTGGTAGATGTATGGAAAAAGCTTGCTACAATCTACCAGGATAAAACTCTACAAGTAAGATGACACTTAGACAGAAATTATATTTTTTTACGCATGACTGATGGCACTTCTGTTAAAAATCATATTAGCATTTTTCGTTCTATTCTTACCGATCTTCAGGATATGAGAGTTACATTTGAGGAAAAGATAAGACCTTTATGCTTTTAATTACTGTCCCTTCTTCTTTTAAAAATTTTCGTGAAAATTTATTATATGACAAGAATTCAATTACTCTGGATGAGGTGACAATAATGCTAGTATCCAATGAGGTTGTCGACTCTCAACTTACCACAGGATCCTCTAAAAGCCGTGGAGAAGCCCTGAATACTAGAGGACGAAACAGGTCACAGGATAAAAGCAGGGGTAAGTTCAGATCTAAATCCATGTCCAAAAACGTACAGTGTTATTATTACAAAAAGATGGGACACATCAAATCATAATGCCGTAAGTTGAAACGGAGATAGGAGGAACAAAATCAGAATAGGAAAGCATCCTATGCTGAAGAGGATGAAAAATTAGAGATACTATTTCTGCTTGTTATGCTAGATCTCAAGATGAATGAATTTTAGATTCAGGTTGCTCTTTTCATATGACACCGCACCGAGATTGGGTTACTACATATGAACATGCTAATGGAAAAGAACTGCTAATGGGAAATTACTTATCATGTCAAGTAGCAGGAGTCGGCTCAGTAAAAATCAAAATGCATGATAGTATTACAAGGACCATAACTCAGGTATTGCACGTTCCAGGTCTTAAACTAAATTTAATTTTTTTATCTTCCCTAGATGGACTTGGATACAAGTATTCAGGCCAAGGCAGAGTTTTCAAAGTCACAAAGGGGTCTTTAACAGTAATGAAAGCTTTAAAAGTAAACCAACTCTATATCTTGCAAGGCACAACGATAACAAGTCGTGCAGCTATGGTAACCTCTAAACACTTAGACATAAATTATATTTTTTTACGCATGACTGATGGCACTTCTGTTAAAAATCATATTAGCATTTTTCGTTCTATTCTTACCGATCTTGAGGATATGAGAGTTACATTTGAGGAAAAGATAAGACCTTTATGCTTTTAATTACTGTCCCTTCTTCTTTTGAAAATTTTCGTGAAAATTTATTATATGACAAGAATTCAATTACTCTGGATGAGGTGACAATAATGCTAGTGTCCAATGAGATTGTCGACTCTCAACTTACTACAGGATCCTCTAAAAGCCGTGGAGAAGCCCTGAATTCTAGAGGACGAAACAGGTCACAGGATAAAAGCAGGGGTAAGTTCAGATCTAAATTCATGTCCAAAAACGTACAGTGTTATTATTATAAAAAGATGGGACACATCAAATCATAATGCCGTAAGTTGAAACGGAGATAGGAGGAACAAAATCAGAACAGGGAAGCATCCTATGCTGAAGAGGATGAAAAAGTAGAGATACTATTTCTGCTTGTTATGCTAGATCTCAAGATGAATGAATTTTAGATTCAGGTTGCTCTTTTCATATGACACCGCACCGAGATTGGGTTACTACATATGAACATGCTAATGGAAAAGAACTACTAATGGGAAATTACTTATCATGTCAAGTAGCAGGAGTCGGCTCAGTAAAAATCAAAATGCATGATGGCATTACAAGGACCATAACTCAGGTATTGCACGTTCCAGGTCTTAAACTAAATTTAATTTTTTTATCTTCCCTAGATGGACTTGGATACAAGTATTCAGGCCAAGACAGAGTTTTCAGAGTCACAAAGGGGTCTTTAACAGTAATGAAAACTTTAAAAGTAAACCAACTCTACATCTTGCAAGGCACAACGATAACAAGTCGTGCAGCTATGATAACCTCTAAACACTTTGATGTTGATCTTATTAAATTATGGCATATGAGATTATGACATATTAATGAAAGGAGCATGCTAATACTTGAACAAAAGGGACCACTTGGAAAGCAAAAATTGGCTAAATTAGATTTATGTGAACATTGCATCTATGGAAAAGGAAAAGAGTCCCATTCTCCAACATGGCAACACTATACAAAAGGAAAATTGGACTATATCCACTCTGATCTATGGGGGCCATCACTGGTTGAATCTCAAGGAGGAGCTCGATACATGCTCATATTTATTAATGATTACTTTAGGAAGGTATGAGCTTATTTTATTAAAAATAAATCTGATGTCTTCTCTAAATTTCAGTCTTGGAAGGCAATGATCGAGAAATAAACCGTTAGATATGTTCGGACCCTACGAATCGACAATGGCCTAGAATTTTACAGTGGAGAATTTAAAGACTTTTGCTTCAGGGAAGGGATCATAAGACATCATACAGTTCCCTACACACCTCAACAGAACGGAGTAGTAGAAAGGATGAATCGCACAATCATAGAAAGGTTAAGATGTATGCTTTCTAATGCTAACATTTCTAAAAGTTTTTGGGCAGAGGCTGCATCCATCGCTTGCTACCTGATAAATCGATCTCCTTCTTCACCAATTTAATTCAAGACGCCTGAGGAAAAATGGACCGGGTCACCAGCTTCTTATTACCATCTTAAAATTTTTGAGAGCATTGTCTATGTCAGGGTGAATGAGGGAAATTTAGAACCTAGATCAAAGAAATGTATTTTCTTAGGATATCCTAGCGGAGTGAAAGGCTATAAAGTGTGGTGTCTAAATAATTGGAAAGCAAAAATCCATAGATATATGATTTTTATGAACATGTACTCTTGAAAATAAAAAAGGAGGACTAAGAAGAGGACTCTCAAGAACCTACAATGCCACAAGAAGAAATACCACCTCAGTCTGCTACCCAAGAATTTTAGTTCCCTACACTTGCGCCTCAACCACCTTCCATAGATGCCAATGACACTGCTTCATTAGAACAAACCACTGAAGAACATGTTCAGATCCAGGAGGAGCAACACCAGGTTGAGGAGGAGCAATATCAAGTTGAGGATGAGAATACTTATTCCTTCGCCCTCGACCGACCTAGGCGAGCACCACGTCCTAATCATAGATATGCAAATGTTACTACTTATGCTCTAGTAGTGGCGGAAGAAACACCATGCATTGAAGAATCATCCTCCTATAAGCAAGCCCTAAATCGGATAGATTCAAGAAAGTGGCATGAAGCTATGGCAGAAGAATTCAAGTCTTTACAGAAAAATAATACTTGAGAACTTGTGAAGCCTCCACCGCACAAGAAACTTGTTGGGTGCAAGTGGATCTACAAACTCAAAAAATGCGGTATCTATAAAGCTCGGCTTGTGGTAAAGGGATACAGTCAAAAGAAAGGTATTGATTATAAAAATATTTTTTCTCCTCTGGTTAAGCATACTTCTATTCGTGTTCTTCTAGCATTAGTAGCCATGTAAGATTTGAAGTTAGAACAGCTTAACGTAAAGACAACTTTCCTGCATGGTCACTTAGAAGAACATATCTACATGACACAACCAGAAGGGTTTGAAGAGAAAAATAAAGTTGATCATGTCTGCCTCCTAAAGAAGTCACTCTACGGCCTCTAGCAATCTCCTAGACAATGGTATAAAAGGTTTTATAAGTTTATGCTTGGTATTGGTTTCAGTAGGTCATCCTTTGGTAGTGGTGTTTATTTAAAGAAAACAGTTATTTCTATGATTTATCTGCTCCTTTATGTTGATGATAAGCTTATTATGGCAAAAGATATTATTGAAATAGACAGTCTTAAGAAACACCTTAAAGGTGAATTTGACATGAACGACCTTGGGGCTGCAAGAAAAATTCTTGGGATGAAGATAAAACGAGACCGCAAAGCAAGAAAATTGTACCTAACACAGGAGACTTATGTAAAGCAGGTGGTTGAGCACTTTGGCATGCAAGAAGCAAAATCCGTCAAAACACCCCTTGCCGCTCACTTTAGATTATCAGAATTGCTATGCCTGAAAGATGAAAAAGAAAGAATTAGTATATCACAAGTACCCTATGCAAGAGCAGTTGGCAGTCTTATGTACGCTATGATCTGTACCCGCCCAGACATAGCACATACAGTCAATATTGTGAGCCAGTACATGGCAAATCTAGGAAAAGCACATTGGGAGGCGGTTAAATGGATACTGCGCTACTTACAAGGTATTCTAAAGTCAATCTTGTTTTTAGTGGAACTAATGAATCATTTGCAAGATATTCAGACTCGGACTATGTTGGTGACCTTCATAAGAGGAGATCAATCACCGCCTACATCTTCACTATAGGCGGTATTGCAGTAAGTTGGAAAGCTGGCCTACAACCCACTGTCGTCCTCTCCACCAGTGAAACGGAGTACATGACTATTACAGAAGCAATTAAATTAAGCAATCTAGCTTAGAAACCTGATAAAAGAACTAACTTCTCGAAATGGGGACATAGTCGTGCATATTGACAATCAGAGTACATTTCATCTATCAAAAGATCAGATGTTCCATGAAAGGATGAAGCACATCGATGTCAAATTTCATTTCATCAAGGATATTATTTCAAAAGGAGAAATAAAGCTTCAGAAAATTAACATAGCTCATAATCCTGCAGATATGCTGACTAAAGTTCTACCGACGACCAAATTTGATCACTACTTGAACTTGATGAGGTTGATTCATGACACAAGTTAGCCCTATATCAAGCTTAAATCTCATCAAATGAGGAAAATTATGAGGGTTAATTCAATTTAAACCCGACCCATTAGAAATGGGTCAGATTACATAATTAGATAAAGAAAAAAAATAAAATAGGGCAGCTATTGTTTGGGCTCGGCTCGGCCCAGGCGGACCAAACCATTGGGCGAGCCCACTTTTTCCAAACAAGCAACATGTGCTGCTGCACGTGGCCTCAATTGCACATGTTGCTATTCAATTGCACCATGTTGACCGGTCAAAGGAATTAAAGCTACACCCCACCTTTTTTGGTGGTGCGTTGAACGTGGATTGCAATCAGCCCGCCTCAAATTTTGAAGCCTTCAAATACAGGCCGCGACAGAACGCGATCAAGCAACCTATTTTTATGGTCAAAGCAAATGTCTCGCCGTCAGATTAAATCAAGTGCCTTTGCAAATTTTTTGCCAAAAAAATCTCCAATTGACAGTGCACAACAGACGAGATGTTTGGAAAAAATCTCTCAACACACCTGTTCTATTCCATTATAAAAGGGATCTAATATGTTGTTTCAAATTATCCCATCTATTTTATTTTTGAAGCAAGATTTTTTTCGGCGGCTCTTTTTCCCTTCACACCGTCTTAGGCAGAAGCAAGAAGATCAAAAACACCGCATTCACAGTTTTTCAGGCAGAAACAGGAATTCAAATTTCAGAATGTAAAAAAATATTCGTGTCCAGACACTTTTTCTTTTACAGTTTTATTATCAGTTTTATTATGATTCTCTTGTACTAGCAGTGTTTCCTCATCTCTAATAAAATTAGTGTCCTCTTCTTCCCGTGGAGTAGGGCCGGTACCCCACCAGGCCGAACTACGTAAATTTTGGTGTTCTTTGTATTTTTTGGATTTATTTGTTTTGGTAATTTTCCTTTTGGCGTTTGGATATTTGGATCCTTGCGGGAAGACCCATTTTTTTTCTTAACAGTTATATATTCTTGAGTTCATACTATATGTTTTGATATATACTCCGTATCTGCAAGCGTCTTTTTTTATCGTTGTTAACATAATTGTGTCATATATACCAGGTTTTAGGGTTTCATCTTTTTTGTATGCGGAATATATGTAGAGGCAAAGGAGACATTAATATTTGCTTACTAGATTATGATGTATAAGTTGAGATATTAAAGTCTTTTGCATGTGGTTTTCAGTACTATTTTTGGACCGTAGTTTTTTCAATGAAATTTTTACAATATCTCTCTTTTGGTTTCCATCTTTTTGTTGTTGGTGATAGTTATATGGTTTATGTGATCCGAGATTTTGTTCATGAAGACTATGATGTTGTTTGCCTCTAGTTTTAACTAGAGAGGGTTTCTTTCTACCTTATTTGTTAAAGTGGAAGATTTGGTAGCACAATCAGTCTGCCATGCCATGTTTTCATATTTACTCATCTTGATCTTGGAATGATTTTCACATACTTATATGTAAGTCAATACTTATCTGAAGTTGCATAATTATCTAATTTTTATTTTCTGAAGTTGCAAATTCAACAACATAAATATCATATAATAATTTTATCTTTACTATATGCATAGTAGAAATGTTGCATATTTGCATATGTGGTTTATGCAATTGATTCCAAATCAATGAGAACTTGCACATATAATATGATTAGTCTCTTCTAACTTTTAAAATGTCATGATAAGGAAAGTGGTTTAAGTTTTTGCTATTCATATTTGCTGTTGTGTGTAGAACAAATGTGTGTAAATTTTAGATGGATAAGAGATAGATGAAACTCATGGATATAGGAAATTGAAATATGTAATATGTAAACCAATATAGAAAATTGGAATATTGTTCTTATTTTAGATGGATAAGGGATGGATGAAACTCACAGATAGATTCTCAACAAATTATCTTAATGGTGTAAAGATTTTTTTTTCAATTTTGCATACAAGTACATTGTACTAGGTGCTAAGATTCATGGTCCATGTACGAGATGCAACAACATCATCAAGCATAAGCGAAAAGTTATAGAGCAATATTTTATTGTACACAGAATCGAGCAAAGTTATGACAATTGGATACATCACGGAGAATCAACCGCGTCCAATCGCTATGATGATCATGAAGATGAAGAAGAGCAAGAGCGAGATAATATGCTGAGGATACTAAATGATATATTTAGAGGTCCATATGGAGAGGAATTTGGTCAAAGGAATACAACTGAACAAAAATGAGTAGAAAAATTGCTTAGTCTTACTAGTGATGCTAATAAAGAACTGTATCCGCACTGTAAATCATTTACAAAATTATCTTTCGTTGTCAAATTGTTACACCTCATATCCATGAACAATTGAACTCAAAAATATTTTAACATGCTTCTTCAACTATTTAAAGAGGTCCTTCCAGATGACTCTAATGTCCCTAATTCATTCTACGAAGCAAAACTGGTGATGCGGGACTTGGGGCTGACCTATACTAAAATTGATGTTTGTAAAAATGATTGTGTCCTCTACTGGGGTGCAAATGAACATGAAGTAACCTGCCCTACATGTCACGAGTCAAGATGGATAGGCAAAAAGGCTAATGAGCATAACGTTCCTCATAAGATCTTGCGTTATTTTCCAATTAAACAAAGGTTGCAAAGATTATTTCTAAACAAAGGTGTCGCTTCGGATATGAGGTGGCACAAAGACAAGCGTGTTGAAGAGGCTAATATCTTGCAGCATCCTGTTGATGGCTTCACATGGAAAGAATTTGATAAAATGAATGCTTCATTTGCAATTGAGCCTCGTAATGTTAGGCTTGCACTTTCAACTGATGGGTTTAATCCTTTCTCTAACATGAGCACATCATATAGCATGTGGCCTGTGTTGCTTGTAAATTACAATTTACCACAGTGGAGATCGATGAAACAACAATTCCTTATTTTTTCATTACTTATTCCTGGACCCAAGTCTCCTGGAAACGATATTGATGTGTTCCTACAACCGTTAATCAAAGACTTGAGAGAATTATTGCAATATAGATTGAAAACTTTTGATGCCTCAGTTGGGAGTACATTTCAGCTACGTGTCGCACTTTATGGACCATTAGCGATTTTCCTGCGTATACTAACTTATTGGGTTGAAGTACCAAAGAAAAATTAGCTTGTCCAGTTTGCAATGAGGGTTCATCTTCAATGCGATTAAGTAATGGACGTAAGACATGCTACATGGCTCATCATCACTTTTTACCAACTGATCATAAATGGAGGGAAAATAAATCCTCTTTCAATGGTACAAAAGAGCATCGCCAACCTCCAAAATTCTTGAGTGTAGATGATACTTTATGTCAAATGGAGAAGTGCAGACCTGTTGTGTTTGGAAAAGGTAAGAATGGAACAGGAAAGAGGAAGCGTGAGGAATATGAATTAAATTGGACAAAACATTCAATATTCTTCACACTCCCTTACTGGAATACATGTTTATTGCATCAGAATCTTGACGTAATGCATATAGAAAAGAATGTGGCAGAAGCTGTATTGGGGATCTTATTGAATATTCTTGGAAAAGGTAAGCATACACTTAATTCTAGGCTGAACTTGCAAGTATTGGGAATTAAAAAGGATCTACACCCCGTCATGAAAGGAAAGAAATTAGTGATGCCTCCAGCATGTTATTCTATGTCTAATGAAGAACGAAAGAGTATATGCGAATTTTGGCGGTCGCTGAAGTTACCAGATGGGTATGCATCAAATTTTTCTCGATGTATCAATTCTGATGGACAATTGTCTGATTTGAAAAGTCATGATTATCATATCTTTTTGCAACGGTTACTAGCACCTACAATACGTGCGTATCGACCAAAAGAAGTATGTGAACCAATAATTGAGCTTGGATTATTCTTTAAAGAGTTGTGCTCAAAGACATTGAGATTGGATAATCTGGAACGCATGGAAAAAGGGATAGCCCTTACTTTATGTAAGTTAGAAAGGCTATTCCCTCCATCGTTTTTTGATATTATGATTCACTTGCCCATTCACCTTGTAAAGGAGGTTGTCCTCAGGGGACTAATACAACCTCGGTGGATATATCATATGGAAATGTAACATTATCTTACTTGCTAGTTGGTGTGACTTGTGAAGTTACTACTGACTTGCTGAACTCTTTGTTTAGATTCATGCACACTTTCAAAAAGTACGTGAGTAATAAAGCTCATCCAGAAGGGTCAATAGTAGAAGCCTATCTTTTTAATGAGGCTCTCTCATTTTGCTCAATGTATGTATATGGCGTTGATACCAAACATGATATAGGAGGGAGAAATTTTGATGGCGTAATTTACAAAGAAGGATTCTCTATTTTTTCATACAATGGTCGTTTGCCCAAACACTTTAGTTATCGGACTTTGTCTAAAGCTGAAATTCATAAAGCTCATTTCTATATTTTGGAAAACTGCGATGAAGTCCAAAAATATGCTGAGTATGTGACATTTGGTACTTCTAAGTTTATTACAATTTATTTCTATTACCTTATAAGTTTATTACAATTTATTTCTATTACCTTCTAAGTTTAAAATATTTGTAATTCTATAATTTTATTTCTCAGAGAGCATAAAAACCTGTTAATGTCAGCCAGTCCACTTAAAGTGAATGAGAGACACGAGCAAATGTTTCCAAAGTGGTTTGAAATGCGGGTAACTACTATATTTTTAGTTAATAATGCTATAACTCTGCATATAATTAATTTTTTTAAAATATCTACTTTCTAGGTGAAGGATTTAGAGCATCAAAGTCCTAATGAAGTTATTAAACAACTTCGTGCTTTATCTTGGGGTCCAGATCGACGAGTTCAACATTATAAGCGCTGCATCATAAATGGATTTAGGTTCAATATGAAAGATATTTAATAGTATAAAAAAACTCAAAATAGTGGTGTTGTTGTATCGGGAGAACATGAAGGAAAAGAGATTGATTTCTAAGGTGTTTTGAATGACATTGTTGAATTAGAATATCAAGGTGAAAATATAGTGGTTCTCTTCAAATGTGATTGGTGGAACATCGGGTCAAGAAAAGGGACATCTGGAATTTGCAAAGAGAGTTATGAACTTACAAGTGTAGACACAAAGTCAACATGGTATAAATATCAGCCTTATTTTCTTGCATATCAAGCCAAACAATGTTATTATGTGCCTGATATAAAGATAGGTAATACTTGAAAAAATGTTATTAAAAATACTCCAAGAGACGACTTTGACTTTTCAGATGAAGAAGATCATAAATTGGATAAGGAGCCATACCAACAACGGGTAGGAAGTGATTACAATATGGCAATGGATGTTGATGATAATGATATGTTACGAAGATTTGATGTTCCATGGAAAGATGATGATGCTTTTAAGGATATCCCAAGTGAAGATAGTGAAGAGGACGAACTGATCATTCTATGTGAAGACGATGAGAATGACCATGTGTTCTCTTAATTTGTTCTCCTAATGTAGAATTAATATTTTGGATTTTGATGTATTAAGTAAAGTTGTCTAATATTCTGGAGTATGTTCTCCAAGTGTTTCACCTTGCCTTACACAAGTTAAGAAATGTTAGAAGGAATATTTCTTAAATATAGTTCCACACTTTCTTAAATACACTTTTATCCATGTAAATCTAGTATCATGAATGCAACATCGAACTTTACAAGATAATTGTATTGTTAAGTATATTTTAAAAAGTTATATAGTACTGTGTGAGATTTAACATGATAGTTTCTTAAATACTTTCTTGAGTGTGATTTTCAGAATATATGATGTATCAATTTGCTTACTGAATGTTTGAGTTTTCGGATACTATGTGAATGGTGTGTGTAGGGGTGAGCAAACTTCCCCGATTCACCGAAACCGAACCGAAACTGATTTAACCGAACCGAATTAACCGAATTAATTTCGGTTCGGTTTTCGGTTAAAAAAAATTTTGGATTCGGTTTTCGGTTCGGTTCGGTAAATTAACCGACGATTCGATTAATTTACCGAATTAACCGAATATATATGTATATATATATGTATATATATATGTATATGTATATATATATATATAATAACATATATTAGATGTTGGTATTTGTCTTAGTGGTTAAGTGTTAGATATTGGCTTTCCGCTGCCCGGGTTCGAATCCCATGTTCTGTAATAATATTTATTTAATATTCGGTATATATATATATAATAGGTGTAAGTTATATATAAATTTATAGTAATGTTTGCTGAGATGGTTAAAAGGGTAAAAATTAATTTCTCAATGGGCTGAGTTCGAGTCCATTCTTTGATTTTTTTTTTTTTTTTCGGTTAACCGAACCGAACCGAAAATTCGGTTAACCGAACCGAATTAACCGAATTTTTTCGGTTCGGTAAACGGTTAAATTTTTTTCTTGTGTTCGGTTTGGTTAACCGAATTTTCGGTTCGGTTTTTAACCGAACCGAACCGATGCTCACCCCTAGGTGTGTGTGAATGGTGTATATGTTTGAGTTTTCAGTATGAGTTCCAGTTTGATTTCAAATTTGCTACGTTTGAGTTTATATGATGTATATGTTTGAGTTTCATTTATACGATGTATATGTTTGAGTTTGATTTCACAATATATGATATATGTTTGAGTTTGAGTTTGAGTTTGAGTTTGAGTTTGAGTTTGATTTCGATTTTAAATAGTATAAGTTTGTTCCAAAATTTGCAGTTCCAGAAATGATTTGAAATTGCAGTATACTGGTATCAGTTTCCAATTTCTAATGCATGTGATATCAGTTCATGATATAGTTCATGTGATACTAGAATGCCAGCTGATATCATGCATGTGAAGCTCAATACATTCTATACCATGCTATCAAATCAGTATCAGTTTGAAAATTGATCAAATTGAATTTGGTATACTAAGTTTACTATTTTATGGTATACTGGTATACATAAGCTAGCTTTATGCTAGCATCATGGCTGAACTTTACTTGCATTATGGAGATGACTGGTAAGATTTCTAAATGTTACAGTTCTTTTTTATGATCATCGCCTATCTTGCTTTTGTTTGTTTTGTTTTTTTCAGTGACAATAGCTATGAGTGATATGATTAAGATTGTTGTTAACTACGTCGGAAGGTTTGTCAATAGACCGACGAAGCACTATGTGGATGGTTTCAAGTGGTCATCATTTCAAGATCCCGATTTGGTTATGATGACAAGGATAATTGAAACCTTGGCGGAACATCTAAAATATCACAAAGACTCTAAAGTTTACTACAAAAATGATGGGGAGACCTTTGTTAGTGAACTAGCATATGTGAAGTGTGATGAGGATGTTAGGAAAATTGCACAACTTGGTTTGAGGAGATCAGACAAAATAATTGAGCTTTATGTGGACCATCAACTTAGTGTGAACCATCCAGATTTTAATAAAAACCGAGGAATGGTTCAAATTTTGGAAAGAAAGGAACCTGATGATAACGCTGGACAATGGTCAAATATGGAACTGACAGTGGACATGAATATTCCGCAAGAACCAGGTATGCAATTACAAGCTTTCAAATAATTGTTGTTTAAACCATATTTCCTTTTTAATGGAATTTTTTTAGTACACAAGTCACTAATTCATGTATGTTTCCATTTTACAGCCCCAAATTCTGAAAACTATGAGAAAGTGAGAAAACCAAATGAAAGAGAATGATAAGAAGATGCGTGCGCTTGGGATGATAAAAAAGGCAAAACAACTGCAACAACCTTTTCGTCATAGTCCTCGAAATGTTGGAAAGAGTCAACAACAAATAACAATTGAGAGTCAACCTACATCTGTCCGTCATAAGTTGGTAATCGAGCCGAAGAAAGGAAATGAAGTTGTTGGATCCAATCAACTTAATATGGAGGCAAGTTCTACCGTTGGAGAGAAGGAAAACACGGAGAAGGAAGGCATAGAAAAAAAATTGAGGGGAGCGACTCGTGGGATCAAGCTCGCTAAAAAAAGAAAGCACAATGTGTCACTCGATATAGTGATCCTTGCAGATAGGATGCAAATTTGCAGGGATGATGCATGTGATCTGATAACTGAATGTGGCGTAACAGTGAAAAATTTCGCTCCATTGCAATATGCTACTTGGAAAAAAATGTCAGAAGAAGAAAAGTTAAAACTGTGGGAGATTATAAAGGTAAAGTGTCCCCTTAAGTTATATCTTTCAACATTTTGAACCTCCAAATATGAATATCAACATGCTTTGCCTCTAAGTTTGTTTAAGAAACCATACTTGTGTCTCCTTTAGAGGTTAAAATGTTGATAACTATACTTAAGGATTAAAATCATCAAAGGCTATAACTTAATAGAACACTTTATAACTTTATTCTCCATTATTCTCGATTGAGCAATCATTTTTATTTATATTATTTGTACCACTTTTATTTATATTATAACAACTATTTTTTTCCAAATCAATGATAAATTTAAGATGGATGATGAAGATGAATTGGTGAAAATATAGTGTACAAGCAGTTGGCTAACAGTTATAGAAATTGGAAAAATATGTTACATACCATGTACTACTTGCCACATGGAAGCATGGAAACAACACTTCAAAATTGCCCTCCAGATATTGACAGTGATAAATGGATACAACTGTGCCAAATATTTAATAGTGAAGAATTCAAAGTGATATCGATAACTTTCCTCCATATTTACTTGTTTTATATTACTTATGCTTAGGTGTTTACTTTATAATTTTCTAATGTTGTTTTACTTTTAAATTTTTGTTAACTTAGATGAGAAGTGAAACCAACAAAAGTAATCGTGCTTGCCAAACTACAACACATGAAAATGGGAGCATGGGTTTTGCTCGTCGAGAATTTAAATTGGTAAAAAAGTCAAATATTATATACTATTTCATTTCTTGAAAACTTATCCTTTGTTAAGTGATATAATTATAGACATTTATGTATAGTAGTATATGTTAGCTTAGGTTGTTCTTCTGGTGTAGCATATTCATGATCTATGTTCATACAAAGATGATGATAGTTGATGATGAGTAAGGTTCAAAGCAGCATGTTTTGTTATAATGAAAACATCATTTTCATTAATCTCTAAAGCCACATACTTTCCATCAGGAAGCACTCGTGCATTTGTTTGCCCATACATTGTCTCAGGTCTCAATGTTGCAGTTGCTAAGTATACTTTCCTGCCATCCAAAATTTTCAACTTTGATGTGAAAGGAGGGAGTACTTCCATCTTGATCAAAACATAATATAGTGACTAAACACCCTCACCTGAAGCTCGGTCATGATCTGCATGTGGTTGACCATCCAATTAATGGAGAGTAAATAGTATATCTCATATCCTTCACAATCTTTCCCCATATTTTTCAACTTCCTCATCTGCCATCTAACAAAGGAATCATAGAATGGGTTCATGTCTGTTGTTATGAAAGAACGTCTCGAGTCACAGCCTAATCCAAAAGCCTTGAGGTCTTCTTTTGCTAGAGGTGGAAAAAAACTTAACCAATGATATGGATCTTGGAACTTAGCAATCTTATCATCTGAAAGACCAAAACTCCTCATAATTTCCCACTGAGACTTGTATCCACCAAATTTTGCTGCAACCTTGGACCTCTTGCTTTTAAATTTATCAAGAGCGACCACATTACCATCTTCAGGTTTGATCTCATCAGCACCTTCTATATTAGAGTCATTCTCTACAGAAGGAAACACAGGAGGGTTGCCAAATAATTCAATCTCATGTGCAAGCTTATCAGCTGAGACTTTGATATATCACTTAACATCCTTAATGTATTTTTTGCTCTTCGTGATATATCCTTATTGTTATTTTTATGGCAGACCAATAATGATACAATGGAGCGGCCTTCCATGTCCAAATTGTATTATGAAACTCACTGGAGCAAGAAGAAGAATGATTGGGTCAATGAGCAGGTTAGGACAAATTATGTAAGTTTAGTTGATATATAATTATCCTTATATAGTAAAATATTAATTAGTTGTAATAGGTTTTAGTTGTAATCCATTAATTTTTTGTTTTTAGGAGGTTGCGAAGGCAAGAATTGAATATTTGGAAGAAGCCGGCAAGGAAGTTGATGAAGATAAGATATTCGCTAAGGTTCTTGGACAAAAGAAAAATTATATATGTGGTCGTGGGCCAGGACCTAAGCCTGCTGGGTTGAGAGTCCAACAATTAGCTGCGAAGGAGAAATAATTAGCTGAGCGAGAGAAGGCACTGTTGGAGAAAGTGCTCCAGCTTGCGGAGAAAGAAGTACTTGTGGTGAAAGAATCAGCAGAAAAAGAAGTTGAAGCATTAAAAGAACAAGCGGGAAAAGAGGTCCAGGCATTGAAGGAACATGCCGAGGAAGCACGGAAAGAGGCAACCCTTGCAAATAGTAGAGTTGAGGAGATGAAAAAATGTCAAGATGAGATGTTGACTCAAATTAAAACAATGATGATGATGTTATCGAAACTGCAAAATGCTCCTAAAGTAAGAATTTCTTCCATTTATTCCAACTCAACACTCACATATCTACTCTTTAATTGCTGCTTGTATGATATTTTTTGAAAAATAGAAAACATATTGATATTGAATTGAAGTAGATAAATTTTCCTCACTAATTAAATCTTAGTTGAAGTAGATAGAAAACATTGTCAATTTACAAATAATGCAGCTAAAGATTATTGTTCAATTATTGTTGATTTGCATTCTATGTATTAACCATAATAGATCCCTATGGACCCAAATATATGTTGAATGCTTTTTTCATTGTTGTCATTGCAAATAACAGCCCCAAACTTTTAGGGGAAGAATTATTTATAGGACTTAATGGATGATATAATAATACAGGGCAATGATAATTATTTTTAGGTAGTGTGGGGTTGGGGAGGGACAATGTCTTAAGTAGAATAAGTTTATGCAACCTTACGAAACATTATACTTACCTCTAGGTGTTTCCTTTTTCTCATATCCATTGTCTTCTTCAACTTCTTTGAGTCCTCAAGTACTGATGTGGATTGACCTTGTGGTTATATTGCTACTTTTTTTTGTTCGGTGGTCTTAATTTACATTGGCACAGTTCTTGGATGCTTAAATGAATTGAATCATGGCAATGCATGCTATCAGTGGTTAGATGAGAGTTAGCTCCAATGGTCATGTTAATGCATGATCCATGAGAAAATAAGGGATATGACCCCTATTTGAGAAGACCTATTCCTTCTGTAGTATATTTGTCCCACCCTTTGTCTAGATAAGTTGTTGAGTAGAGGTGATAAGAATGATAAAAAAGACAACAGAGAGACTGTTGATTGCTTTATTTATTTATTTATTATGCTAGCAAGACCTCTCTTAGTAGGTTGCAATTAAGAAAGAAATTACCATATATGAATCTATCAAGTCTCTTTTAGTAGGTTAGAATTAAGAAAGAAATTACCAAATATGAATCTTCCAAGGCTGCTATTTGCCATGTACTCATAAACAAGAAGCAAATCCTAGCCTTTGCGAGAGCATCCAAGCAGCCGAATTAAATTTCTATGATGAACATTGGTAAAGATCATTCAAACTGATTTGGTGAATCATCAAGACTTTTGAAACTTTGTTGATAGAAGAAAAGCCTTATTCATTTCAGAAAGTTCAAGTCATAAGAATATGTTTCACAGTTCACAGATGCAGACTTTTAAATGCTTAGAGATCTCACCTTGTATACCTCTCCAAACCCTCCTTCTCCCAGTTTAATTATTTTCTTCACTGAAGTTTTTTGTAGCATCTTTTAGATCCGTGTAATGGAAGTGGACCCTGCAATTCTGTTGCACCTAATATATCTCCTGCATAAAGATATTCAAATTAATTATGTTATTCTCATTCAGTAACTGATTACCTTACTAAGGGCTTTCACATATCTCTAATGGCCCATTTCAATAGCCAAAATGTCAAATTACATGAAATTTGATATTTTTAGATAATTAACCCTGAGTCCCTTGTTGTGTGAAACCCGACACTAGAAGGGGGGGTTGAATAGTGTCCATCCCCCTCTTTGAATTTTCTTCTTACTCAATTTTATCTTTACTTAATGCAATTGTTACTTATAGATTAATGTGATCAAAATTCAATAACAACGATAAAAGCAACTAAGAAAGCAATGCAAACAAGAATGCTCATAGTGGTTCGGCCAACCGCCTACTCTACTACCTTAGCTCCTCACCAAGGATTTCTAACCACTACTTTATAGAATTTATGTTTCCCTTTGAATACAATGAGGACACCCTTCACACCACTCAGAGAACACATTAATCCTATTCACCTAGGCAAAACACAATTCTATAAAGCTATCCCTAAGTATTTCCTAGCACACCTAGCAGCTATCTCAACTTGAAAACAAGTTACAAAAAAATTCAAATACACGAAAAGAGCTTTAAGAATGAAAGATTAACCAAGGCTTCATTCCACGGCCTTCACGTCTCCAACTTGCAAGAAGATTGCTCTTTGATTTGCAGCACAGTTGAAGAAGAAGAGAATTAGCAGCGCCTAGAATTTGTTGTCGAAGGAAGCAGAGACGCGTGCGCAGAACTCCTTCTTTGAAGGCCTAAAAAACTTATTTGATTGCTCAATAATGGTTATTAGAAGTTGTAAAGAAGTTAGGTGAGGGATATTTATAACCCCTCACCCGAACGGCCCGTTCAACGGGTAAAAAACGACCGTTGAAGCCGTTCGATCGCAGGTCGACGGATCGATCGCCAGTGCGACCGCTGGCTGTGTGTGAGAGCTTGGTCGACTGACGGGTCGACTGACTGAAGGGTCGACTGACTGACAAAAATTAATTTCTTCCGACATTCGGTCGACCCGTCAGTCGACCAAATGACTGGAGCCAGGGTCGCGCGAATGGGCTATCTCCAGTCCGGTCGACCGCTACCATTCCGCCCATATTTGCCTTCTGTCGGGCGACCGACCGGTCGACCGATGCAACCCAAAATTTTTTCTTCCCTAATTTCGATCCACCGAACGGCTGCTGCCTATTTTTATAGACATTCGATCAACCGGCCGGTCGATCGAATAGGCTGCTTTGGCAAAGAACCGTCTCATTCGGTTGACCGATCGATCGATCGAACCCAGGCTGAGGCTGACTTTTCCTTGGATTTTTACATGCCTTTTTTTATAGGTTTAGTTACCAAGTTTCAACTTAGATAACTTTACAATTTTGGATTGGGATAAACTATCCTAGGGATATATTACATTAATTCTACTTGATTTAAGCCCGAGCCTTTCTTTAACGATTTCTTCTTCCATTTCTTTGATGATCTTTTCCTTCATCTCATTTGAACGAATTTGGCATGCTTATCACAACCTCAATCTGAACTCAAAACTTCACACTTGGATTAAATACATATTTGTTATCATAAAAATAAAGATCGAGGCTTAAGAGTGACCCTTAAGCCAACATCCCTGACTAAAATAGATTCCAAGAACTCTCAGAAGAAAGAAATCAACAGAACAAGAAATTAAGAATCCTATATTCTTATGTAAGAATATTACAATAGCAGAGTCAAATACCATTCATCTTCAAAGGGAAAAGAGAAGTTTCTGTGAGTCATGTCATATTTTATCCATTGAGAACCCTAGATTATGTGACATTTTATTCTTGTTTGTCAAGTTTTAGTATTGAATCTTATGTTTATGAGTGAGAGAGAGAGAAGTAACAAATGTAAGCACAGACAAGGACAATTTTGACATGTGTTCTTACTTCCCTTCTTTTGCAAGAGAAAAAGAAGAAGAAATGAGGCGTACCAAGTTAGCGAATCTACTGGAACTTCTTTTGACTTGTATTTTTTTTTGGCGTACGAACTATCTTGTGTACCTAAACTTTTTTTAATGAATATTAGATACATTGGAGTATGTTGTGTTGGTGGACAATGTTATTTTTGATGTATTTTGGATTGTTGATGATTGGATTTGTAGGTGGTTGTATACCTGCTAGGTTGTAGGTTTTGTAATTAGTAAGTGGATTAATATATTGATAAATAGTTAATTATTAAATTTTGTGTGTTTATGACAAATTTATTCATCACAAATTCTCAAAGTTGTAGTAAGATCATCACATATTGTGGCAAAATCATGACATATTGTGGAAAAATCATCACTCATATTTTGGCAAAATCATCACTGGATATTGTGGCAATAATCCAAATTTGAAATCCTGTTAGTGGCAAATTCATTTTAACGTTTACTGACAAAGGATCGAACATGTGGTGGCAATTTTTTTGTAGCAAATTTGATATGTAATAGTAAAATATAACACATTATTAGCGACAAATTTCATATATTTTTATCACGAAAAGGGTTCTAGAAAAGGTAGAATAATGACAAACATTTATTAATAAGTGACAAAGAATTTTTGCCATAAAAGATACGTGACGTCGGCAAGCTTCGTTAGCCACAATAGAGTGGAGGTAGTTTAACTTTTTCGTTTGCCACTAAAGAAATTGCAATTCATGGCAATCCTCTAAAGTTCAGCACGAAAGCCAAAAATGATCTTTAGCGACGGACCTAACGTGACAAACGGTTGTCAGACACTTTTTTGCCACTGAATCATCATTTTACAATTGTATATCACTACTGTAGTAAAAACAGCTTGTTACTAATTCTAATTATTTTTATAGTATGACTTAAACTAGAAACTCCTTTCTATTTAAGTCCCCTGTACCTTGGCCAAGGATATTTTGATCAAGAACAACCTCATATCCATTGGATCTTATCTCCATTTACCCGAGGTAATGAATCCCATCTTGAATGGTCACCTATCTCCATACATAACTAACTAGAGCCACCGAAATCCGAATGCTGATGCATAGTATGAGTATTTAAGTAGTAGCAAACTCTAGCCACATATGCATAAGATAATCATTATTGTGTGGAATCTGACACTAGAATGGGGGGTTGAATAGTGTCCGTCCCATTTTTGAATTCTTTTCTTTTTGCTCAATTTTATCTTCACTTAGGTGCAAGTGTTTCTTACCAAAAGATGTGATCAAATATTAGTAGCAATGACAAAAGCAAGTAAGCAATGCAGACGAGAGTAATTATAGTGGTTCGGCCAACTACTTACTTCACTACTTTGGCTCATCACCAAGGATTTCTAACCACTACTTTATAGAGTTTGTGTTCCCTTTTAATACAATGAGGACACTCTTCTCACCACTCTGAGAACCCCTCAATCCTATTCACCTAGGCAAAATACAATCCCATAAAGTTTTCCCCAAGTGTTTCCAAGCACACCTAGCAGCTATCTCAAATGGAAAATAAGTTTACAATAAACTTCAAATACAGAGGAAAGAGCTTAAGAATGTAAATATGGACCAATGCTCCTTTCCCAAGCCTTCAAGCTCCAACTTGTGGGAGGATGACTCTTTGAGTTGCAGCAAGGTTGAAGAAAGCAGGGAAGCAGCGCTCGAAATGAGTTGTCGACGGAAGTAGAGGGCGCGCAGTAGTTCAATCTTTTTGAAGGCTTCAAACACATCTTTAATTGCTCAATAAATTCTGTAAGAAGCTTTAAAGAAGTTAGGTGTGGGGTATTTATAACCCCTCACCCGAACGAAACGTTCAACGGGCGAAAAAATAACCATTGAAGCCGTTCGGTCATTTTGGCGATCGATCGTCGGTCGATCGATTGATCGACTGCTGGCTTATGTGAGTGCTCGGTCGATCGACAGGTCGACGACTATCGCAAATCTATTATCCCACAATCGGTCGACTAGTCGGACGACCGAATCAATGGAGCCAGGGTCGCGCGATTTGTGATCCTCAATCCGGTCGACCGATTGATCGACCGGTGAGCATTTTGCCAATTTTTTGCTTCGGTCGGTCGACCGAAGCAGCCTTGCGCAGATTCCTTCACCAACTTCGGTCGACCTGTCGGTTGACCGAATGACTACTGCCAATTTTTACCGTCATTCGATCGACCGATCGATCGACCGAATAGGCTGCTTAGCATAATATTGCCTTGTTTGGTCAACCGACCGGTCGACCGAACTCTGGCTGAGGCTGATTTCTCCTTGAAATTTTACATGCCTTTTTTATGAATTTAGTTATCAAGTTCTAACTTAGATTACTTTACAATTAGGCTTGGGATAAGATCGTCCTAGGGGTATATTATAAGATATCTATTTGATTTATGCCCGAGCATTTCTTTGACGTTTTCTTCTTCCGTTTCTTTGAAGATCTTTTCTTTCATCTCGTTTGAACGGACTTGGCATGTTTATCGCAACCTTAACCTAAACTCAAAACTTCACAATTGGATTAAATACATGTTTGTTATCATCAAAATAAAGATCGAGGCTTAAGAGAAACCCAAGCCAACAATCTCCCCCTTTTTGATGATGACAAACATAACATGAAATTTTTAAGAAAGCATAAGTGTTTGTGAGTTTGAGTTAAGGCATTCAAGAAAACCAATTATGCATTCAACTAATTATAACTCAACCTATGCTCCCCCTATCAATGTGCATATTCAAATACTTATAACTTCAACCTATGCTCCCCCTATCAATGTGCATATTCAAATACTTATAACTTCAACCTATGCTCCCCCTATCAATGTGTATATTATTTTTAACTCCCCCTAACTATATAACTCGCCCTAACTATATGCATCGTGAAAACCAAGTGTGACCTTACTTTTTCTCCCCCTTTTGACATCAATCAAAAAGGGTAAGAATTAAGGTACAATTAATGAGTTTCATCATAAAAACCAAGAAACCCATAAAACCAAGTATCATCTACCACTATAGTCCTTCCCATTAATGTAAGCCTATAGAAGGCAAACACCATAGGTCACAAAGCCCCTCTACAGAGCAATACATAAGTGTGATGATACTTTATAGAATGCAAGTTTTGAAAAAAACATATACATTTTAATTACTAGGAAAGGCACAAATTCCTAATTGCATTCTTAAGGTTCACTACTAGAAATTGAGTCTTCAGCAACGGCCGCTCAAGCCGTTGCTATTTGCAACGGCATTCTTACGGCCGCTCAAGCCGTTGCAGATATGCTGTATCAGCAACGGCTTTCTAACGGACAAGTGAGCCGTTGCTGATGATAACTTATCAGCAACGGCTTTCTAACGGGCGAGTGAGCCATTGCTGATAAGTTTATATAGGTCACAGATCGCGTCCGACCCTTCTTCCTCCCACTGCTGCCGCCGCCGCCTCCTCCTCTCGCCTCTCGCCACCGCTGCCTCTGTCGACGCTGCCGTCCGTCCTCGACCGCCGTTTTCAGGTAATCATCGCCGTCCGGCCGTCTCTCCCCGTTGCGGCCGGCGGGAAATCCAATTGAAACCCTATTTTTAGGGTTTCGGTCGGCGGCGGTCGGCCGATGGCCGCCGCCGGAGCTTTTACAGTGTCCGGACACTCTGTCCGGACACTGTACGTCGGCGCCGGAAATTGCATATTTATATTTTTTAATTTTTTTTATATATGTTAATTAATTATTTAGATTAATTGTTTAATTTGTTAGATTAATTGTTTAATTTATTAGATTAATTATTAGGGTTTAGATTAATTTTTAGGGTTTAGATTAATTTCGGAATTGTCCACTTCGGATGCGCGCCGGAATCGTTCACTTCGGACGCGCGCTAAAATCGTCCACTTCGGACGCGCGCCGGAATCGTCCACTTCGGACGCACGCCAGAATCGTCTACTTCGGACGCACGCCGGAATCGTCCACTTCGGACTCTTGCCGAAATCGTCGAATTTGGACTCGTGTCGGAATTGTCCAATATGGACTCGAACTGTCTCGAAACATTTAGAAAATAATCATCCATCCGACGAGTTGATATGTTTCACGTACGCATCGACGAGTCGGATATGATTTAGCAAAACCTTAGATCTGTTCGGGGATTGTATGTTCGTGTAAAAGAAGTAGATAATCTTTTATACGACGTACAATTCTTGAATTGTCCCTGATTGGACAATTTGGGAATATAGTTATTTGTACTGCACTTACGTTCTTATTTTAACTGTTAACTAATTATTTTAAATTTCGGCAACATCTCTCTTGTTCTCCGATACGCGCCCAGATGATATGCGTATTCGGAGAACTGTAGGGAGATGCTGCCGAAATTTAGAATGAAGTTAGCGGTTAAAATAAGTACTTAGTGCAATATAAATAACATAAATCCCGAATGGAATAGGACAATATCACCTAAAGACATTAACCAAAGAAATTGTCATTGATTGACAAAATCATGTCGGCTGATCGAAGTTGGATGTACTGACGTCTTGATCGTGGAGCTTTAACAAATGAGTTTCGATTAGGCGTAACGTACTTCCTAAATTTTGCCTATTCGAATCGGAATTTCGTTAGCATTGGTGATCAAATCCGATGTCTGTGCCGCATTTGTTCGAATGGACGATTTTTGGATCGGGAGACTGTCACTCTGCATCTATATAGCAAAGGATTTGCACCAAGATATTTTCTATGGACTTGTCACGGGGAGTCACACAAAGTCGGGACGTCGAGCAATCCTGTCGTTAAGACATATGGTGAATCTTCCTCTGCTGGTGCTTCTTCATCCAGTCAATGTAATCCCTATAGAACTATGATACTTGATAGTCTTGGGGGTCAATTCCACCAGAATGATAATGTTGATCGGCCAGTTCTTCAGACATCAGTCCCACCAGATACTACAGCGGTTGATATCACAGAAGTACAAACTGTGGTAGAGATTGAATTACCGAATAAAGAAGCTGCAGAATTTTACGAGATGTTGAAAGCTGCCGATGAACCTTTGTATGAGAATTGTCCTAAATACACTAGGTTTTCAGCAATGACACAGCTCTTAAACATCAAGGCCGATTGTAATATCAGCGGAGTTGCGTATGATCGAATTGCTGGATTGATTAATGGAATGCTGCCTACTGATAACAAGTTTGAGCCAACTTTTTATAAGACTAAAAAGCTAATGAGAAAATTGGGGCTTGGGTACGAAAAAATACACGCGTGCCAAAATAATTGCATTTATATTATAAAGAAAATGTGCAGTTGGATAAATGCCCTGTATGTCAACATCCTCGTTACAAGGAGAAGAAATCGGTCCGACAGAAAAATATCCCGTTTAAGGTGCTTCGGTATTTTCCACTAACACCGAGGCTTCAATGATTATTCATGTCGGAAAAGACAGCCCCCTACATGAGTTGGCATGCAAGAAGTCGTGATGATACAGTAATGACTCATCCATCTGACAGTGAAGCATGGAAATATTTGGATACATATTATCCTTCATTTGCTAGGGATACTAGAAATATCAGATTGGGATTGTGCACAGATGGTTTTAATCCATTTGGACATTCTGCAACTCCTTATTCAGTTTGGCCAGTGCTGCTGACAGTTTATAATTTGCCACCGTCAATGTGCATGAAAGATGAATTTATTTATCTTTCGATGATTATTCCGGGTCCTAAGGGTCCGCGAAAAGTAATTGAGATATTTCTCAGACCCTTGATAGATGAATTGAAAACATTGTGGACTAAGGGAGCTGTCACTTATGATTATCATCGGAAGCAAAACTTCAATTTAAAGGCCGCGGTCTTGTGGACAATCAATGATTTCTCGGCGTACGGCATGTTGTCTGGTTGGAGCACTCACGGCCGACTCTCTTGTCCGTATTGTATGGAACACTCTAAATCAATCAGTCTTCAGAACGGACGAAAAATCTCATTCTTTGATTGTCATCGTCGATTCCTACCAGTTAATCATCAGTATCGAAGGAATCGTAATAAATTTACTAAGGGCAGAGTCGAAAGAGATGGGCCACCATCGATGTTGTCTGGTGAACAAATGTTAGCACGTGTTTCAGCACTTCCAAATATAGTATTTGGTCGCAATGAAAGAGTGTCAGGTTTTGGCCAAACACATAACTGGGTGAAAAAAGTATCTTTTGGGAATTGCCCTATTGGAGTTCATTATTGATTCGACATAATTTAGATGTCATACACATTGAAAAAAATGTGTTTGATAATATTTTCAACACTTTGATGGATGTTTCCGAAAAAACTAAAGATAATGTTAAAGCCCGACATGATATGAAAATACTTTGTAAAAGACCAGAGTTGGAGTTACAAGAGGTCAACGGACGATATCTGAAACCGAAGGCCCTATATGTGTTAAATAAACAACAGATCAAAGATGTTTGTCAATGGGTAAAAGAACTCAGATTACCCGATGGATATGCTTCAAACTTATCTCGATGTGTGAACGTCGATGATTGCAAAATATCAGGGATGAAGAGCCAAGATTGTCATGTATTCATGCAGAGATTACTTCCGATCGCATTTCGAGATCTTCTACCTGATAATATTTGGGGTCCGTTGACTGAATTAAGTATGTTTTTTAGAAACATCTGTGCAAATGTCCTTCGAGTCGAAGATATGTCAACACTTGAAAATAATATTGTTGAAATCATATGCAAGCTAGAGCAGTTTTTCCCTCCTGCATTTTTTGACTTGATGGAGCATCTACCGATACACTTGGCATACGAGGCACGAGTTGGTGGCCCCGTTCAATATCGGTGGATGTACTTATTTGAAAGATACATGAATCGTCTGAAGAAAAAAGTAAAGAACACCGCAACTGTTGAAGGATCAATATCTGAATCGTATATTATCCAAGAAATTTTAACATTCTGCTCATTTTACTTTGAATCGACAGTACAGACAAGATTTGATCGTCTTCCATGTAACGACGACGGGGGTGTTCGACATTCAGATGGACGTTTAAATATATTTTGTCACTCTGGTCGTGCTTTTGGTTCTCATCCATCTCGACACTTAAGCGATGAAGAGTATCATTTGGCACACTTGTATGTATTACTCAATTGTCCAGAGATTGAACAATTCATTGAAATATTTGACATTGAGATGGTGCAAAAATACTCTATTCACAACGATCAAGAATTGGAGAGATTACGGAATCGTGATTTCCCTACTTGGATTCAGACTTACAGCAAAGATCACAGAGCTGAAATAGATGAAAGAATATTTGAGTTTGTTAGTGGACCGTCGCGACTTGTGTCGTGCTATAGCGGAAATTTTGTTAATGGGTATAAATTTCACACGGTTGAATATGCATTTACAAAGAAGACGATGAATGCTGGGGTCTGCGTGAAAGGGACAACCTATGTTGAATGTGATATGGATTTTTATGGACTGGTGGAAGAAGTGATAGAGTTGCACTACTTCGGCTTAAAATCAGTGATCCTATTTAGATGTCATTGGTTCGATACAACAGAAAGGGGCATGAAAGTTCATCCAAAATACAAACTTGTTGAGGTTAATTACAAATCGAAATTGGTAGCAAATGAGCCTTTTATATTGGCATCACAAGCCGAACAAGTATATTACGCAAAGTATCCAGCTCGAAATAAAGATAGAGGAGATTGGCGTGTAGTCTATTAGACAAAAGGTAGAGGAAAAATTGATCCGATGGTAGGAGAAAATGAGCTGATACCTGATATGACACATGGTTTCTATCAAGAAGATGATCCTCCTGCTGTAGATCGTATTATTCCAATACTCGAGGATGCAGACACAACGTCAATTCAATTAGAAGTTGAATATGCTGATGATGACGATCATGAAATTGAGGAAGCTGGAGATGAAGAAGATGAAGAAGAGGAAGAAGAGGAAGAATTCGAAGACTATTATTCAGATGATGAGGAATAATTGTAAAGTATATATTTTATTAAATATATCTCTACTATTTATACAATAATCTGATTATATGTCTATTCGACAGATATGTCTGGTCGTGGTTATCGTCGTAGGAGAGCTTCGGAGTCTCCGATAGGTGAGACTCCAGCACTTACTCATGCTGCTGATTCTCCTGTTGTTGATCCTCCTGCCGATGATACTGCTGAGGCTAGTACATCAAGACGCAGGCGGCCACGCGGGCCGAACAGGTGGCAGCCTCCACCAGCCACAGAGTCACGTAGATTTATTAGCGTGATTGGGGAGCGGTAATATATCATGAATTATGAATCATTACAAATTCATTATATCATAATATAATATTAAAATTTATTTTTGTTGTGCAGGTTCGAGCAAGAAGAAGTGCCAAGGAGCATTTCTTCTACTATTCAACGATACATGCACGGGGCATGGCCTACGTGGTCTCACGTGACTAGCGAGCACGTCGATATGTTATGGCGCGAGTTTGAGGCACATTTTTTTTTTTTTTACATGCATGATGATTAATATTGGTACTGATATTATTATTTTGCAGGCTCGCTTTACATGGGCCGAGGACCAGAGGCCATTCATTTACGCTACCTGGGAGGCTATTTCCCGTGCGAGGTACAACGGTCAGCTGGGGCAGGCTCGGTCCGAGGCGATGGCACGAGCTGGGACCACTAACATCGCGGAGACTCGGGGATACGGCCCCGATTGGATTACTCCGGATAGATGGGACCAGCTCGTGGGAATATGGTTGATGGATCGATGGCAGGAGGTTTCTCGGAATGCGGCTAGAAATCGCATGTCGGGGGGAGCAGCGCGTCACACCGGCGGCTCTGTTGCATTTGCAGTGCACGCGAACCTTATGGTAAGTATACCTTTTAATTATATATTTTATTTGTTACTATGTATACTAATTAATGTATTTGTTTTGTAAATGTAGACGACGGTGTCGGATGACGGGATTGTCCAACGACCCTCCCCGATGGCGGTGTTTGAGCGGGCTCACCGTCGAGCACATGGGACGGGGGAGTACATCGACAACCGCACTGCATACATTATGGTAACTATATATTTGTTTAAATTATTCATTATATATTTATAATTTAAGTTTTATGATAAATATTAAACAAAAAATCAAACTCGAGTAGGAGACCTACAACCAGACGGTGGTGCAGCGCGGGGGCACCCCCGAGGACTTTGACGCAGCAACGTGGGTCGAGGCCGCAGGTGGTCATGCACGAGCCGTACTAGGGCCACTTGGGGCACCGACCCCTCCGGTCGCTGGTGAGCGGCCGTCCACCTCTAGATCCAGTTATGATCATAGTAGCAGAATAAGGACTCTAGAGGAGACGGTCGCGCGTCAGAGTCAGATGATGGCGGAGATGCATGCTATGCTACGCAACATGTCAGGTCATCCCGAAGCAGGCATCTCTTCGGCATCATCTAATCCATCGTCCTCGAGTCAGTCCACGCCGGTGTACACTCAAGCACTCCAGACCCCGCCATATGATCCAGATCATCCTCCATCGTCATCGTGAGATTTTTTTTATATTGACTTTGTTACTGAGATATTGGACTTGTTTAATTTATTTTGTTTGGATATTGATACTTCAATTTTGCATTTGAATAGTTTTTATACTATTGTGGATAATTATTAATATAAATATAATTGTTTTGATGTATATCTGGGTGTATTTGTGATGTGTGAATGTGTGAATGAATGTGTGTATGAGTGTATGAGTGTGTGAGTTATGTATCAAATAATGTATCAATGTATCAATGGAAATTTTAAATTTTAAATTTTTTCATTACCAGGTTCACATCATCAGCAACGGCTTTCCCACGGCCGTCCGTGGGAAAGCCGTTGCTAAAAGTGTATCGAAAGCCGTTGCTGATGACCTATAGCAACGGCTTAGCGATGGGATTTTCCTAACGGCGTTGCTACGTACTCAGCGGCCGTTGCTATTAATGTTATCCGCAACGGCTCCGGGTCCGTGGCAAAACCGTTGCTGATAATATTTTTAGCAACGGCCCAAGCGGCCGTTGCTAAGTTATCAGCAACGCGAGTTTCTGCCACGGCACCATTGCAACGGCTCCGGCCGTTGCTGATGGTCTTCAGCAACGGCTCAGCAACGGCATCAGCCGTTGCTGATGCCCATTTTTCTAGTAGTGGTTGTAAATCTTTCTTCAACCAAGGATTTTGTAAATATATCAGCAAGTTGTTTATCGGTGGATACAAATTCTACCGATATATTTCCCTTAGTCACATTATCCCTAAGAAAATGATGTCTCAAGTTAATATGCTTAGTTCTTGAGTGTAAAATGGGATTCTTTGTTAGATTTACTGCACCAGTATTATCACAATGAATAGGTATGCAACAATAATCAATCCCATAGTCTAAAAGGGTTTGTTTCATCCAAAAGACTTGTGCACAACAACTAGCCGCAGCGATGTATTCCGCTTCGGTAGTTAAAAGCGCAACTGAGTTTTGTTTCTTTGAGAACCAAGAAACAAGACTCGTTCTTAAGAATTAACAACATCCACTAGTGTTTTTTCTATCTACTTTACACCTGGAAAAATCCGCATTCGAAAAACCGATTAAATCAAATGATGTGTGACATGGATACCATAGTCCTAATTCAACCGTGCCCTTTAAATATCTCAATATGCGTTTCACCGCACTTAAATGAGACATTTTAGGGCAGGACTGTAACCTAGCACATACACATACACTAAACATGATATCGGATCTACTTGCGGTTAAGTAAAGAAGACTACCAATCATACCTCGATATCATTTTTCGTCAACTTTAATGTCCTCTTCATCTTTGTCAAGCTTGATGGATGCGCTCATAGGTGTAGAAGCTATCTTGGCTTCATTCATCCCAAACCTTTTGATGAGCTCCTTTGTGTACTTGGCTTGATTGATGAAGATTCCTTTGTTGGTTTGTTTGATTTGAAGACCAAGCATGAAGGAGAGCTCTCTCATCATGCTCATCTCAAACCCATCTTGCATACATTTAGCAAACCATTTACAAAGCATTTCATTAGTAGCACCAAAAATTATGTCATCAACATAAATTTGAACTAATAGCATATCATTTTCATGATGCTTAATGAAAAGTGAAACATCAGTTTTTCCAACATTAAAACCTTGTTCAATTAAAAAGATTGAAAGTCTTTCATACCAAGCCCTAGGGGCTTGTTTTAAACCAACGTTGCTCGCCGGGCGCTGTTGCCACCCCGGCGCCTCCGCCGACACCCACTGTCGCCGCCGCCGTGGTGCCTCACAGGGCGCCTACCAGCACAGTGACGGGAAGGGTAGAGGAAAGAAAAAGGAAAAAGAAAAAGAAAAATATTATTTTATTCCAAAAGAGATAAATAACATGATTCGATTCAGAAACGATCGATCCGACTTCCGATCCAATACGAGAAAATGTGTCAAAAATTGACAAAAAACTCTGAAATATAAAAAAATCGACATGAATAAAGAATTGGAGAAAAGAAGACCTAAATCCACTCACCGGACGGAGAGAAAATGGAAGAAAAAGACATGTAGGATCTTCGGCCGATCGACACCGACGAACTCGCGAAAATCCGGCTCCGACGGCTCCTCCTCCTTGACGGCGCCCTCTCTCTCCTCTCTCTTTTGCCTCGGGTGGCGTGTGGCTCAAAACCCTTAGCCGCACACCCCAGGGTCTAATTTATAGACATCGGTTGGGTCCAAATGACCAAAATATCCCTACCTAAGTTATTTGACTTAAACAACCCATAACTCATCCGATCTAACTCCGATTCGAGATCCGATTTCACCGCCAAATTCGCCTCGAGACTCTCTATCACCCTAGCATGCTAAATCACAGAGATAAGACAAATAAAATTTCCCTTAATTTTTCTACATTAAATGCTTGCTTGGGTTTAATCCCAAAGCTTCCCGCCAATCCACGCTAACTAGGGTCCAAAATCCCCCGCTCAAGAATAAAATATTACTGTTATAATTTTGGGTATTACAATTCCCTCCCTCCTTAAAAAAAATTCATCCTCGAATTTTGAGATGAAAGAAAGAAGTTCACCTTGACATCAAAAAGATACGAGTACTATTCTTCTCTCTCATATCCTGCTCAACCTCATAACCACACCTAAATTTTTTTTCCATGATTAAATTAAAACAAATAATCAAATCTATCAACACTAACTCAATGCTTAATAAGAATCAAATCATTTAAACCCTTAGCCTAACAATTAGTATTAACAATCAATTGTCAACACATATGATCAAACTGCTTCATTTGATTCTTATATTTCTTCAATTAAAATCTGCCCACAACCCGTTGCAACATCAACCATTTAATAACATTCATAAAACAAATTAATTGTTAAAGATTACCTATTAGGTATAAAACTCATGCACAACCACCTAGGGTCATTAGGTAATCTTTAACCTTAATACCAATAGGTGAATATCTTATTGTTGAGGCTACTACTCTAATAGGTAATATCTTATTTCAAATATGCCAAGTCATAATCTCAACTAGGCATTCTCATAAACCTTAATGATTATCTTTCATATGCAGTGCCAAAACATATGACATTGCAGAGCATCATTAACCACAACGAGTACTTGTATTTTATTATTTTGTTTTGTTTTAACTTAAACCTTCCAATGTCTAACATTCTTTTACCATGCTATATCCAATCATAATGAACATTGAATATCAGATTTAACTTAATTCTAATTCAAGATAAGCTAAACATATTCTATCACCTACTATACGTTTCCCACAAAGATGTAGATGCTTGCCTAACTTACACAGTTATGCATTTATCCTACCAAATTTCCCACTCTTTCTATATCCTTTTCCAAAAGGTCTTTCCTTTCCTTTAACCAATTTCAACTAAGGAAAACCATGCATGAATTTAATACAACAAAAATATCTGATCAAGCCTTCCCCTCATATGGGTCGGCCAAACAAGAGAAGGTTTTTTTTTTCAAGGAAATTAAATTCCTAAACCACTCTTACCACCTTGCCAATTAACCATAACAAATCATACAGTAAAAAAATAAAACATCATTATGGGTCTACATTTTTAGAAGTAAGAACGCAATAACCACACAATTAATCATATAAATAATCAACTTAAATAAAAAATACGTACCGCCACTGGCGCGCAGGTTCAGCTCGATCTCATGACTAGGACGCACCATATGTGAACATGCTAGCAATACCCCCATATGATACCTACCATCCTATTGTCGTACCCGCTCTGATACTAATTTTGTTACACCCCAAACCCGGTATGACCGGCCAGGATACGCCACGTACCCCGAAGCCTAACCCATCTCAAACAAAACAACAATAACCTGAACAGTGAGAGATTTTTTTTTCAAAAAGAACAGACATGACATCACGAACCAAACCAAACCAAAACTCAATATGAACACACTGGACAAGTTTATTTAAAAGGAGTTCAAATAAATAAATAAGACTCCCCAAATAAAAATAAATACGAAAACCATGACTCGAGTCAACATAACTCAACAACTCAAAGAGACACTAAAATGACTCAGGTATCCTCCTCGATCATGACATGTCATGAGACCCGCTACCCTGCCACCACCAGTCGCGCTACTGCACCTCGGTTCATCTCTGATCTAACTCAGGTGCTGCAAAACAATAGTAATGAGGGATAAGTCCAACTAGGACTTAGTGAGTAGATCAGTCCTCAATTCACCAAATCAATCGTCATGCATAAAAACACAAATAGCCGATATAAATCAACATCAGAAGAAATCAGCAATAATATATCCATAGCTCTATGCATGAAATCAACATCCGTCAACAAGTATAAAAGATCTCTTCTTTTTTTTAAATGACGGACAAACATCAATAACACATCTGCTACCCTACTCATATCCACAGCAATAAGTATAAGCATCAATCAATAGTTATAACCATATCCACAGCAATAAAATAGGATGAATGCAACACCTCAACCATATGCATGCAATGCAACACCCCAATCAAATGCATGCTCTCCGGACCCGTCGGTCCCACATAGCCACATAGGGTAGGTAGACGGGTGACTGCCGAACTACCACCTAGCTTAGTGCTATCTCTTTGGGGCATGCCCTCCCCTCACCGGCACTGGCTCTTTTGAGCTCACCTATTGGGGCATACGTTCCCCTCACCTACTCGGGTCTCCGAACTGTCTCTTTGGGGTAGATCTCCCCTCACCAGCCGAACTTCCGGAATAAGGCCAACGTTGTCTCTTTGGGGCATACCCTCCCCTCACCAATCAGGCTTCCAGAAAATGCAACAAGCACATCACAACACCACACAAGCAAGTATATAAGTATGAACAATATGTGTTATCAACAAGTAATAAAAGGTATGTCAAGTGCATACCTCATCCTCCACCTCCTCTTGCCATACATCACAATCACATACAGATATATATATATATAGAAATAGTGCTCATAAATCATGAATGCTCAGCACAAACACACAACCATAAAATAGCATTATAGCACTGTAAGGAAAGATGCATGTGTATCATGAAGTTGTGCAAAAAGAAACTCCAACTATAAATCAATGAACTGAAACATGATAAAATAACTCGTCATAGAAATCACTAATCTAGGATAAAGTTCACCTTATTAACTACTATATCCGTGAATCATCTCAGATCAAATCATAAAAATATATAAAATATGATTTTTCAGCTTGGCACGCAAAATGAGGTGACATCCGCCTTCTGTTTTCGAAATCCAAAGGTCTGATGGCGAAACAGACCTCACCAATGAATCCAGAACGTCGATTAGGTGAAAATTCATACATAACTTGAATAGTTTCGCTAATTTTAAGGCCTCCAAATAATTATTTAGAATAATGAAGTAACTACCTTAATTTATTTAATAAACCACTGCTATGAATGAATATAACGGTGTTACAATCAATAAATCAGTAATGAAATCTCAGCCCTTCATCTTAAATAGGATCACATCACAGTCTTCTATCTAATTTGATGCAATCATAGCCCTCTATTTAACATGATGCAATCTCAACCTTACATCTAAGCAGATGCAAATCACCACCCTCACCCTCCATCTACGTGATGAAATCATAATCTTACATCTAATCAGATACAATCACAGCCCTCCATCTAACCAGATGCAATCACAGCTCTCCATCTAACCAGATGCAATCTCCACCCTCCATCTACATGATGAAATCATAACCTTACATCTAATCAGATGCAATCACAGCCCTCCATCTAACCAGATGCAATCACAGCTCTCCATCTAACCTGATGCAATCTCCACCCTCTATCTACATGATGAAATCATAACCTTACATCTAATCAGATGCGATCACAGCTCTCCATCTAACCTGATGCAATCTCCACCCTCCATCTACATGATGAAATCATAACCTTACATCTAATCAGATGCGATCACAGCCCTCTATCTAACCAGATGCAATCACAGCTCTCCATCTACACAATATCAAATCCCAGCCCTTCATCTCAACCAATTCAATCCAACGCTTCATCTTACCCAAATCAATCTCAACCCTCCATTTAACTCACCCCCTCAGAGCATCTTCCTCCTCCTCTCCCCAACCCATCCGCCGCCGCCCCTTCTCCGGCCGCCACCGGGCCGCCTGAGACGATGGCGCCGACACTGGCGCCTGCCGACGCCCCATCGCCACGACGTGCGGTTGCCCGTGTGTGGCAGCATTTGCCCACCTGTGGCAGCGATGCCGCGCCGGGTGCCGCTGCTCGCCAAGCGCCTCCGCTGACACCCACTGTCGCCGCCGCCGCGGTGCCTCGCCGCCTCCTGGCGCGACCGGCACCTGCCGTCACGGTGATGAGAAGGGTAGAGGAAAGAAAAGGAAAAAGAAAAATATTATTTTATTCCAAAAGAGATAAATAACATGATTCGATTCAGAAACGATTTATCCGACTTCCGATCCAATATGAGAGAACGCGTCAAAAAATGACGAAAAACTCCAAAATATAAAAACAGTGACATGAATCAAGAATTGGAAAAAAGAAGACCTAAATCCACTCACCGGACGGAGAGAAAATTGAAGAAAAGACGCGCAGGATCTTCGACTGATCGACACCGACGAACTCGCGAAAATCCGGCTCCGACGGCTCCTCCTCCTTGACGGCGCCCTCTCTCCCCTCTCTCTTTTGCCTCGGGTGGCGTGCAGCTCAAAACCCTTAGCCGCACACCCCAGGGTCTAATTTATAGACATCGGTTGGGTCCAAATGACCAAAATACCCCTACCTAAGTTATCTGACTTAAACAGCCCATAACTCATCCGATCTAACTCCGATTCGAGATCCGATTTCACCGCCAAATTCGCCTCAAGACCTTCTATCACCCTACCATGCTAAATCACAGAGATAAGACAAATAAAATTTCCCTTAATTTTTCTACATTAAATGCTTGCTTGGGTCTAATCTCGAAGCTTCCCGCCAATCCACGCTAACTATGGTCCGAAATCCCCCGCTCAAGAATAAAATATTACTGTTAAGATTTTGGGTATTACATATTTATAACCCCTCACGCGAATGGCCCGTTCAACAGGTAAAAAGTGACCGTTGAAGCCGTTCGATCGGTCGGTCGACCGACGGATCGACTGCCAGTGCGATCGCTGGCTGTCTATGAGAGCTTAGTCGACTGACGGGTCGACCGACTGATGCAAATTAATTTCTTCTAACATTCGGTTGACCGAATGACTAAAGCCAAGGTCGCGCGAATGGGCAATCTCTAGTCCGGTGGATCGATTGGTCAACTGCTACCATTCTGCCCATTTTTGCCTTCTGTCGGGCGACAGATCGGTTGATCGACGTAGCCCAGAATTTTTTCTTCGCCAACTTCGGTTGACCAGCTGGTCAACTGAATGGCTGCTGCTGATTTTTATCAACATTCGGTCAACCAGTCGGTCGATCGAATATGCTGCTTTGGCAAAGAACTGCCTCGTTCGATCGACCGATCGATCGACCGAACCCAGGCTGAGGCTGAGTTTTCCTTGGATTTTTTCATGCCTTTTTTTATAGGTTTAGTTACCAAGTTTCAACTTGGATAACTTTATAATTTTTGCTTGGGATAAACTATCCTAGGGATATATTACATTAATTTTACTTGATCTAAGCCCGAGCCTTTCTTTAACGATTACTTCTTCCGTTTCTTTGACGATCTTTTCCTTCATCTCATTTGAATGGATTTGGCATGCTTATCACAACCTCAACCTGAACTCAAAACTTCACACTTGGATTAAATACATGTTTGTTATTATCAAAATAAAGATCGAGGCTTAAGAGAGACCCTTAAGCCAACATCCCTGACTAAAATAGATTCCATGAATTCTCAAAAGAAAGAAATGAACAGAACAAGAAATTAAGAATCCTATATTCTTATGTAAGGATATTACAATAGCAGAGTCAAATACCATTCATCTTCAAAGGCAAAAGAGAAGTTTCTGTGAGTCATGCCATATTTTATCCATTGAGAACCCTAGATTATGTGACATTTTATTCTTGTCTGTCAAGTTTTAGTATTGAATCTTATGTTTGTGAGTGAGAGAGAGAGAAGTAACAAATGTAAGCACAAACAAGGACAATTTTGACATGTGTTTTTCTTCCCTTCTTTTGCAAGAGAAAAAGAAGAAGAAATGAGGCGTACCAACCTAGTGGATCTACTAGAACTTCATTTGACTTGTATTTTTTTTTGGCGTACGAACAATCTTATGTACCTAATTTTTTTTTAATGGATATTAGATACATTGGAGTATGTTGTGTTGGTGGACAATGTTATTTTTTATGTATTTTGGATTGTTGATGATTGGATTTGTAGGTGGTTGTATACCTGCTAAGTTGTAGGTTTTGTAATTAGCAGGTAGATTAATATATTAATAAATAATTAATTATTAAATTTTATGTGTTTATGACAAATTTATTCATCATAAATTCTCAAAGTTGTAGCAAGATCATCAAATATTGTGGCAAAATCATGACATATTGTGGAAAAATCATCACTAATATTTTGGCAAAATCATCACTGGATATTGTGGCAATAATCCAAATTTGAAATCCTGTTAGTGGCAAATTTATTTTAACGTTTAATGACAAAGGATCGAACATGTGGTGGCAATTTTTTTGTAGCAAATTTGATATGTAGGAGCAAAATGTATCACATTATTAGTGTCACATTTCATATATTCTTGTCACGAAAATGGTTCTAGAAAAGGTAGAATAATGACAAACATTTATTAATAAGTGACAAAGAATTTTTGCCATAAAAGATATATGACGTCAGCAAGCTTCGTTAGCCACAATAGAGTGGAGGTAGTTTAACTTTTTCATTTGCCACTAAAGAAATTACAATTCATGGCAATCCGTTAAAGTTCAACACGAAAGCCAAAAATGATCTTTAGCGACGGACCTAACATGACAAACGGCTGACAAGCACTTTTTTACCAATGAATCATCATTTTGCCATTGTATGTCACTACTGTGGTAAAAATAGCTTGTTACTAATTATAATTTTTTTTATAGTATGACTTAAACTACAAACTCCTTTCTATTTAAGTCCCCCTGTACCTTGGCCAAGGATATTTTGATCAAGAACAACCTCATATCCATTGGATCTTATCTCCATTTACCCGAGGTAATGAATCTCATCTTGAATGGTCACCTATCTCCATACATAACTAACTAGAGCCACCAAAATCCGAATGTTGATGCATAGTATGAATATTTAAGTAGTAGCAAACTCTAGCCACATATGCATAAGATAATCGTTATTGTGTGAAATCTGACACTAGATGGGGGGTTGAATAGTGTCCGTCCCCTTTTTGAATTCTTTTCTTTTTGCTCAATTTTATCTTCACTTACGTGCAAGTGTTTCTTAACAAGAGATGTGATCAAATATTAATAGCAATGACAAAAACAAGTAAGCAATGCAGACATGAGTAATTATAGTGGTTCGGCCAACTGCCTACTCCACTACCTTGGCTCCTCACCAAGGAATTCTAACCACTACTTTATAGAGTTTGTGTTTTCCTTTGAATACAATGAGGATACTCTTCTTACCACTCCGAGAACCCCTCAATCCTATTCACCTAGGCAAAACATAATCCTATAAAGTTTTCCCTAAGTGTTTCCTAGCACACCTAGCAGCTATCTCAAATGGAAAATAAGTTTACAATAAACTTCAAATACAAAGGAAAGAGCTTAAGAATGTAAAAATGGACCAATGCTCCTTTCCCAAGCCTTCAAGCTCCAACTTGTGGGAGGATGACTCTTTGAGTTGCAGCAAGGTTGAAGAAAGTAGGGAAGCAGCGCTTGAAATGAGTTGTCGACGGAAGTAGAGGGCGCGCAGTAGTTCAATCTTTTTGAAGGCTTAAAACACTTCTTTAATTGCTCAATAAATTCTGTAAGAAGCTTTAAAGAAGTTAGGTATGGGTTATTTATAACCCCTCACCCGAACGGAACGTTCAACGGGCGAAAAAATAATCGTTGAAGCCGTTCTATCGCTTTGTCGGTCGATCGTCGGTCGACCAACTGATCGACTGCCAATGCGACCGCTGGCATATGTGAGTGCTCGGTCGACTGACGGGTCGACCGACTATCGGAAATCCATCGATCCCACATTCGGTCGACTAGTCAGTCGACCAAATTAGTGGAGCTAGGGTCGCGCGACTTGTGATCCTCAATCCGGTCGACCGGTGAGCATTCTGCCAATTTTTTGCTTCAATCGATTGACCGACGTAGCCTTGCGTAGATTCCTTCACCAACTTCGGTCGACCTGTCAGTCGATCGAATGGCTACTGCCAGCTTTTACCGTCATTCGGTCGACCGACCGATCGACCGTATAGGCTACTTAGCAGAATACTGCCTTGTTTGGTCAACCGACCGGTCGACCGAACTCAGGCTGAGGCTGATTTCTTCTTGAAATTTTTACATGCCTTTTTTATGAATTTAGTTATCAAGTTCTAACTTGGATAACTATACAATTAGGCTTGGGATAAGATCGTCCTAGGGGTATATTACAAGATATCTATTTGATTTATGCCCGAGCCTTTCTTTGACGTTTTCTTCTTCCGTTTCTTTCACGATCTTTTCTTTCGTCTCTTTTAACGGACTTGGCATGTTTATCGCAACCTCAACCTGAACTCAAAACTTCACACTTGGATTAAATACATGTTTGTTATCATCAAAATAAAGATCGAGGCTTAAGAGAAACCCTTAAGCCAACAATCACCCCCTTTTTGATGATGACAAACATAACATGAAATTTTTCAGAAAGCATAAGTGTTTGTGAGTTTGAGTTAAGGCATTCAAGAAAACCAAGTATGCATTCAACTATGTAACTTAGCATATGCATTCAACTACTTATAACTCAACCTATGCTCCCCCTATCAATGTGCATATTCAAATACTTATAACTTCAACCTATGCTCCCCCTATCAATTTGCATGTTATTTTTAACTCCCCCTAACTATATAACTCACCCTAACTATATGCATCGTGAAAACCAAGTGTGACCTTACTTTTTCTCCCCCTTTTGACATCAATCAAAAAGGGTAAGAATTAAGGTACAATTAATGAGTTTCATCATAAAAACCAAGAAATCCATAAAACCAAGTATCATCTACCACTATAGTCCTTCCCATTAATGTAAGCCTATAGAAGGCAAACATCAATAGGTCGCAAAGCCCCACTACAGAGCAATACATAAGTGTGATGATACTTTATAGAATGCATGTTTTGGAAAAAAACATATACATTTTAATTACTAGGAAAGGCACAAATTCCTAATTGCTTTCTTAAGGTTGTAAAGCTTTCTTCAACCAAGGATTTTGTAAATATATCGGCAAGTTGTTTATCGATGGATACAAATTCTACCGATATATTTCCCTTAGTCACATTATCCCTAAGAAAATGATGTCTCAAGTCAATATGCTTAGTTCTTGAGTGCAAAATGGGATTCTCTGTTAGATTTATTGCACTAGTATTATCACAATGAATAGGTATGCAAGAATACTCAAGCTCATAGTCTAAAAGGGTTTGTTTCATCCAAAAGACTTGTGCACAACAACTAGCCGCAGCGATGTATTCCGCTTCGGTAGTTAAAAGCGCAACTGAGTTTTATTTCTTTGAGAACCAAGAAACAAGACTCGCTCCTAAGAATTGACAACACCCACTAGTGCTTTTTCTATCTACTTTACATTTGGCAAAATCCGCATCCGAAAAACCGATTAAATCAAATGATGTGTGACATGGATACCATAGTCCTAAGTCAACCGTGCCCTTTAAATATCTAAATATGTATTTTACCACACTTAAATGAGACATTTTAGGGCAGGACTAAAACCTAGCACATACACATACACTAAACATGATATCGGATCTACTTGCGGTTAAGTAAAGAAGACTATCAATCATACCTCGATATCATTTTTCGTCAACTTTAATGCCCTCTTCATCTTTGTCAAGCTTGATGGATGCGCTCATAGGTGTAGAAGCTATCTTGGCTTCATTCATCCCAAACCTTTTGATGAGTTCCTTTGTGTACTTGGCTTGATTGATAAAGATTCCTTTGTTGGTTTGCTTGACTTGAAGACCAAGCATGAAGGAGAGCTCTCACATCATGCTCATCTCAAACTCATCTAGCATACATTTAACAAACCACTTACAAAGCATTTCATTAATAGCACCAAAAATTATGTCATCAACATAAATTTGAACTAATAGCATATCATTTTCATGATGCTTAATGAAAAGTAAAACATTAGCTTTTCCAACATTAAAACCTTGTTCAATTAAAAAGATTGAAAGTCTTTCATACCAAGCCCTAGGGGCTTGTTTTAAACTATATAATGCCTTTTTAAGTTTGAAAACATGATTTGGAAACTCAAAACTTTCAAATCCAAGGGGTTGTTCTACATAGACTTCTTCATTAATGAAACCATTTAAAAATGCACTTTTTACATCCATTTGAAAAAGTTTAAAACCCTTAAAGCTAGCATATGCCAAAAGCATTCTAATTGCTTCTAATCTAGCTATGGGAGCATACGTTTCATTATAATCTATCCCTTCTTGTTGATTGTACCCTTGTGCCACTAATCTAGCTTTCTTTCTAATAACTAATCCTTCTTCATCTAGTTTATTTCTAAATACCCATTTAGTTCCAATTATAGTTTGTTCACTAGGTCTAGGCACTAAGTCTCATACATCATTTCTAGCAAATTGGTTGAGTTCTTCTTGCATAGCTAGCACCCAAAACTCATCTTCTATTGCTTCCTTAATGTTCTTAGGCTCTACTTGAGATACAAAAGCTACATATTGACACACATTCTTGAGTTTAGAACGCGTTACCACTCTCGTTGAAGGTTCTCCAATGACTTGGTCCATTGGATGATCCTTTACCAACTGATATCCTTTAGGGAGAGATGGTAAAGCTTCTTCTTCTTCATCTTCAGGTTGAGGTAGATTTGAGGATGGAGGTGCTTCATGTTGGGTCTCCTCATTATCTTCATCCCCCACTTCTTTATCATGAAGTGTGAGATCCTCAAGTTCCTCACCTACATTCATAATCTTCACATTTCTAGAAGAATCATTAGTTTCATTAAACGTGTCATGCATGGATTCTTCAACAATCATGGTTCTACGATTGTAAACTCTATATGCTTTAGAATTAATGGAGTAACCTAGGAAGATCCCTTCATCGGATTTAGAGTCAAATTTTTCTAAATTCTCCTTAGTATTTAATATAAAACATTTGCATCCAAAAACATAAAAATATCCCACATTTGGGATTTTACCATTCCAAAGCTCAAAAGGTGTTTTCTTAATTTTAGGTCTTAATAAAACTCGGTTAAGAATATAGCAAGAGGTATTTATGGCTTCGGCCCAAAAATACTTAGGCAAATTGTTTTCGCATAGCATGGTCCTAGCCATCTCTTGTGAGGTTCTATTCTTCCTCTCAACCGCCCCATTTTGTTGAGGGTCCTAGGGGAAGAAAAGGTATGTTGAATACCTAAATCATCACAAAACACGAAAAAAAAATTATTTTAAAACTCCCCTCCATTGTCACTTCTAATTTAGAAATTAAAACTCCCTTTTCATTTGTAACTTTCTTTGCAAACTTTTTAAAAAATTCAAAAGTTTCTTTTTTCTTGGCCAAAAAGAAAACCCAAGTAAATCTAGAAAACTCATCAACTAATACATAACAATATAGCTTTCCACCTAGACTAGCTACATCACATGGACCAAAGAGATCCATGTGCACAAGCTCAAGAATTCTAGATATACTAACTTGATTAATGCTATAAAATAAAGATTTGACTTGCTTACCTAATTGACATGCATCACAAAGTTTGTCTTTGTCAAATTTTATCTTGGGTAAGCCTTTAACTAATTCTTTCCTAGATATCTCTTGGATGAGGCTCATGCTAGCATGTCCTAGCCTTCTATGCCACAACCAAGAGTCATTCTCCATGGCAACTAAGCATCTAACATGAGGATTTGGCAAGACATTTAATTCTAAGGTGTATACATTCTCTTGCCTATTTCCAATAAACATGATATCATTTGATGGTGTACTTCTAATAATACATTTAGATGCTTCAAAAACTATTATGTATCCATTATCACATAATTGTGATATGCTAATCAAATTATGTTTTAACCTATCAACTAATAAAACATTCTTAATGCATGGGTAAGGGAGTATACCTATCTCACCAATGCCAACAATCTTACCTTTGGCATTGTCTCCAAATGTGACATGTCCACCATCTTTACTTGATAGGGTTGCAAATAAATTGATGTCACCCGTCATGTGCTTTGAGCAACCGCTATCCAATATCCAAGTGCTCCTATTTGCTTGAGGATGCTTCTCCACCTGCAAGAGGAGAAGAGACCACTTTAGGTACCCAAATTTTATTGGGTCCTTGAGTGTTAGTCATTTTGGGAACCCATGTAAATCTTGCATGTGGGTTCCTTCTTAATGCACAATCCTTGGCCATATGGCCAAATATACCACATGAAAAATAATTTCCATTAAATTTTCTTCTAGTGTGTGTGTGAGCATGGAAGTGTGATGATTTCTTTTTATGAACTACTTTAGGCATGTCATTTTGCATGGTTGTCATCTTTTCATTTAGCATGCAAAGTTCTTTCTTTAATGTTAGCATGCTATCTTTCAAATGCTCTACTTGATCACTTAAATACTTGTTTTCATCTTCTAATTTTTGGTTATCATTTTCTAAGTTCTTCTTAGCTTTTTTTAGGGTGCATGTCTCTTCCTTAAGGGTGTCAACTTCTTTCTTAAGACATTGCATGAAAGTAATAGATTATCATTCTCAATCTCTAAAGACCTATTATCCTTTTTGAGATCTTTAAATTTTCTCCTAATTACATTGAATTCGTCATGCATTTGCTAAAATTCATTTTCTAGCTCTTGTTGAGTAAATGAAACTTCACCAAAAATAAATCTTACCTCATCATCCTTTGCCATCAAGCAAAGGTTTGTCTTTTCACTCTTTGCTTCTTCTTCACTCGATGACGCCTCGATTTCATCCCACGTGGTCATCATTGCCTTCTTCTTCTTCTTGTACCTTTCCTTTTTGTGAGGGTTGGAGATGGAGGCCATCTTGAGAAGTGGGCAATCTTTCCTTAGATGGCCGGTCTTGTTGCAATTGTAGCATGTGTAGCCTCCTCTTCCCTTCCTCATGCCTCCCCTCATGAAACTCATGAATCTTCTTGCTAGCATCGCCATTTCTTCAATATCATCCGTCTCTTCCTCGGATGATGACAACTCTTTTGCTCGATGTCATGCTTTTAAGGCGATGGTCTTGCCTTTGGGGGCATCTTCCTCTTGGTATTGCTTCATGTGGGTCTCATGTGTCATGAGAGACCCAATGAGCTTATCTTCAAGGTGCTCAAGTCCTTGGCTTCCATGATGGATGTGACTTTGGGCTCCCAAGATTTTGGAAGGGAATGGAGGAGCTTCCTTACCTTCTCCTCTTCCCTTAATTCTCTGCCAAGGTTAGCTAAGCCATTTGTAATATTTTGGAATCTAGCATGCATGGCATCAATGGACTCATGTGATAGCATCTTAAACATTTCATAATCATGCATGAGTAAGTTTATTTTGGATTCCTTTACTTGTGAAGTCCCTTCATGGGTGGTCTCTAGGACCTTCCATACTTCATATGCGGACTTACATGTAGAAATCCTATTGAATTCATTAATTGATAGGCCGCAATATAAAGCATTGACGGCTTTTGCATTTGCATTAAAAAGTCTAATTTCTTCTTGGTCCCATTGGTCCATGTCCTTATTGGGTTGTTTATACTCTACTAGAATCATCCTCCATACATCCATGCCTAAGGATTGTAGGAAGCCATTCATGCGGATCTTCCAATAGGCATAGTTGTTCCGATCGAATAGTGGTGGAGTATGAGTAGAGGACCCTTGAGCTAATTGGATTTCACTAGACATCTTGAATTGTAGGGAAGATGGTTAAATCTTGACCTACAATTTGGCTCTGATACTAGTTATTGTGTGAAATCTGACACTAGAAGGGGGGGTTGAATAGTGTCTGTCCCCTTTTTGAATTTTTTTCTTTTTGCTCAATTTTATCTTCACTTAGGTGCAAGTGTTTCTTAACAAGAGATGTGATCAAATATTAATAGCAATGACAAAAGCAAGTAAGCAATGCAGACAAGAGTAATTATAGTAGTTCGGCCAACTGCCTACTCCACTACCTTGGCTCCTCACCAAGGATTTCTAACCACTACTTTATAGAGTTTGTATTTTCCTTTGAAAACAATGAGGACATTCTTCTCACCACTCTGAGAACCCCTCAATCCTATTTACCTAGGCAAAATACAATCCTATAAAGTTTTCCATATGTGTTTCCTAGAAGACCTAGCAGCTATCTCAAATGGAAAATAAGTTTACAATAAACTTCAAATACATAGGAAAGAGCTTAAGAATGTAAAAAGTTTACATTCTGACGAGGGGATATTAGCTTAGTGATTACGGACTATCTTAGGATAATGGTTCTTCTTACTTGAGCGAGCAAGACGGGTCACTCTTGGTTGGTTGGGAGTCCATGGTGAAACTCACTTGTCCACTGGTTGCTTGGGAGCTCTACGATGTATTCTTTGAAACATAAATATATTGATGTTAATTATGATTACATGTGTTCTATATAGTGTGTGATTAGCATTAAAGTTGTTTTATATGCATGTGTTGAAGTATGTCTTCAGTATGAATTGTACGAATTAATGTGTTAAGGTAGATAAATTACTTGAGTTAAGATTATAATTAGTGTTATAATTATCTCAAATTGCATATGCTATTACTTTATAGATATGTAGTAACTAGTGAGTTTGTCACTTAGTATTAGTGTTGCATAGTGTTAGATTGTTTATGTTGTATGTGTTATTAATTGATTCATTATTGTAAGTTACATGTGTGAGTTAGTTTAGTGTGAGCATAACACTTGAATTAACTTTAGTGTTGATCTATTTGTGATCCTTAGCCTTAGGAAGTTTTTGGACAAGGAAACTAATAATCCATGGATGCATAACAACGAGGGACAATGCCACAGTGCTTATGGGCTATCTTATAGGATAATGGTGCTTTTTGCTTGAGTAGGCAAGAGGGGCCACTCATGGTCACTTGGGAGTGCATGGTGAAACCCACTTGTCTACTTCGCACTTTGGGGGGTGGGGGGGGGGGGGGGGGGGGGGGGGGGGGTTAATGATGTGTTCTAAGATCAATGTCTACTTTTTTTAAAAAAAAATTGATCATTCAATTAACAACTTAGGAACAATAAGCTATAATACTTAACAAGAGAGAATGTCACAATGATAAATAAGCTAAGCAAGCATAAAAGTAAAAACAATGCAAACACAATCAATTTAGAGTGGTTTGGCAAGCTTACCTACATCCACTAACTAAACTCTTCGCTTAGGATTTAATACTTACTAGGGGTGTAATCGAGCCGAGCCGAGCTTGCTTGTGCTCGAGCTCGGCTCGTTTAAGAAATGTTGAGCTTGAACTCAAACTCGAGCTCGATCGAGCTTCAATATCTGCGCTCGAGCTTGGCTCAAGCAACTCGAGCTCGGCTCGTTTAAGCTCGTTTAGGATCGTTTATTTTTTTCAAGCTTGACTGAGCTCATTCAAGCTCGATTAAGCTCGGCTTGACTCGGGTTTATGCTCGACCCGATATGAAACATTAATATTTACATAATTATATTTATATAATTATATATAAATATATGAAGCTCGATTAGGCTCGCGAGCCGCTCAAGCCGAGTATTTCTTAGCTCGAGCTCGGCTCGCTCGTATATAAAACTCGACTGGAGGTCGGCTTGAGCTCGATAAGATCGAGTCGAGTTTGAGTTTTCATCGAGTCGATCTCGAGTAGCTCACGAGGGGCTCGGCTCACTTACACCCCTAATACTTACCACTATTGTAATGGTTTTTCTCCTAAGAGGGTACACCAAGGACTTATTCCTCAACCCTTGAGGATGCCTCTACCTCTATACCAAAGGAATAACAATACAATCTACCTAAGATGTGTCTCGTACACCATTCACATACGAGAATAATTAAAATACAAGTAATTAAATACAAGATGTTTACCTTTGATGCATTAAGTGAGTCGCATTGTGAAGATAGTGTTATGAGTGAACATTTGATGATGTAGTTTGGTGTGTATGGTACGTAAGATTTGAATCATATTATCTTGTGTTGTTATATATATTGGCATAAATTTTATTCATCTTTTCTCTGACTTTCCTTGTATCGACCTTAGATTTGTAGGTGTGAGGACTAGTTAGTTAGATAGAGTAAATGATACACGCTCTAATATAGATTTCTATCATTAGCGTTTTGATAGACTTCCTTTATATTGATATACTATTTACGCCATCGATCAGGATCATATATATTGAGCCTTTAGAATGTTTGGGCTGCTATTTGATTATATTTGAATCATATTAGTTGATCTATTTTTATTGTGTACTATTACATATTTGCTTTTACCATGAAAATTAAGTTTTAGCCTTCCTCGTTCCTTGATATATACAATGCAGTACAAAAACAAGGAGTAATAAGACCAGTGTGATCGTTCAAAATGCAAAAGAATAAATCGCATTAAAAGCCTTTAAGAGCGCAATTAAATGTGCTTGATGAATTCAGAGCTCAAAATGGAGTAGTTGGTACCTACAAAAGATGCCTGAACACAGTGCTAATTAAGTACAATATATAGGAAGACTTTAATAACTTCAAACAAAAGAAAAGGCAAGTGTGTCATGCAAGCTGAACAGTTGAACAATATTAACATCTAAGAAAATGGAACTAGAAACATATTGGATGAAATCAATATGAAATCTATGAACAAAGCAAGAACCCAACAACTTTGTTTGGTGAACAAGTATGGAATGAACTCATGTTTTGTATGTTCTTGGAATTGTTGGACCCTTTTCTTCGCATTTGCAATTGATTCTTGACATGCTTTCAGTTTGTCCAAAAGGTCTTCAAGCTTATTTTGTTCATGAGAAACATCATCCTCTTGCTTCATTTCCTTGTGAGTTTCTCATCCCCATGTTGGAGCTTAGATGCTAAAATCTTCTTTCTGGCTTCAAGCTCAGCTAGTTTTTTCTTCATCAGTTGAATAATTGCATCAGTGGACTTCACGAAAATAAGGTCCATTCACTTATTATCCCTCCAATACCTTATGAAATTTTGTACACCAAGGTCAACACTACTACAATAATCCCCATTAATAGCAGACCGTCAACGTTATCATAGGTAGTTTATAGTATTAAACAAAACGCTGTCAAATCGCACACTATCTCATGTAGGGGGGATACAATAGCGTTTCAGAAATGCAATAATTAATGCTATATGAATGTTATTTTATAACATTTTTTTATCTGTTATTATTAGTTATTTATCGCAATCATTACCTGTCATTACTTTTATTTCATTACATTTTTTATCTGTTATTATTAGTTTTTTATCGCAATTATTATCTGTCATTACTTCTCTCTACAATAGCATTACTAGTTTGTTGTCGTATATATTTATATAACATTTGATAACCGTTATTATATTTTTTTTTATAGCTTTCTTCAGTTGCTATTACTTGTTTCACAATAGCAGTATTATTTAGTTATCATATAAACCATCAACTGGAGAGAGCAATTTAAAGCTCATACAAACTACTAAAGTTGTCATATTAATATACTAAAATCAAGAACATTTCATAAAACAGTAAAACATAGATTGAATTCCATTATCAACACAAGTTAATATAAATCCAAACTAAACATAACATTATCCAACATGTTTAGTTATCATATACATGTTCCAACCAAAACCAGTAGCATTTATGTTTCCACAACACATTGAATTCCAAAAGATCATAAATCTTCTAAAACCAAAGTATCTTGTTTTCTACAAAATCTTCCAACAAATGTGCTCCAAGTGCTCTCATCCTTTGAGCTCCATTCCAGAACTGCATAAGATAAATAAAATAAAAAAATTATTAGTAAATTTATACAACTATCTTGAACTTGGATGCATGCTTGGTTAGATCATTATAGATATTAGACAATGGGCACATAATCTTAATTAAGGTGGTAAGATAAAAATAAAGAGAGGAACAAATAAATAGGTAATGGGTGATTACTGTTGCTGTTCTTCCATAAGTACTGAGTCACTACTACAATGCTCTTTGGCTTCTAAAGATTGTCTTGTGCTATGGGCTGTTGTTATGGTGGTTGATACAAAACTGTGCATGCTTGGTTTGATCAATCTTGCAATGGTTGATCCATTTCATGAAGTTGCACTAAATAAATTAATAAAGATTGTCTTGTGCTATGGGCTGCTGTTATGGTGGTTGATAGAAAACTGTAACATGTTGTTCTTCTAGAAGTACTCAGTAACATGCATGAACATGTTGATCTATTTGCAAGATAAGCCACTACTACAATGCTAAATTGCTCCTTTTGAACTATCTTCTATAAGCTACAATCTTGCAATGGTTGATCCATTTCATGAAGTTGCACTAAATAAATAAAAGTGTCAGCTTTAGAATTTAACTGTTCATGTAAAATGTTTGGGTGCTGCTGGCTTGAATTTAGAGTCATACAGAAACAATGGAAATTCTAAGAAGAGAGCATGCAATCATAAAAACATACCATTGTGATGCAATCATAACAACTTTGTCTGAAGACCATACAACGATAGTTCCTATAGTATCTTCAAGGCAGCTCATATCGGATGTAGGTCTCCATAAAAATATTTCAGGCTTTTTTACTACATCCACCCAAACTCTCACAACATTTGGTCCTAAAGGAACATGATGAACTAAGACTTTTGGATCATTTGAAGACCAACGACCTTCAGCCACTATTTCTCCTGAACCAAGCCAATCTAACAATTTGCACGCACTGCTAGATATCCTAGTATTGACACTCTCCAAAAGAAAAAAAAAATAGAAAAAATTGCATTAGAAAATATTCATATACTTGGAAAGATAATGTAAATATATATTTACCATAGGGGAAGGCAGAGGTTGATTTAAACTATCTTGGTTTTGCTGATTTTGTCCCTAAGAATTCAAAATATCGTTAAACTAATAATGCATTAGAAAATACAAGGTTTGCTGATTTTTTATTTTGTTATTAATTACCTAGTTTCTCATTAAAGTCTCTACCAAATGATGTAGCTGCATCACTTTATCTTCTAAATTCTTTACATTTTCTTGGAGTTGACACTACAAAAAAAACAAGAATTTGTGGCAAAATTTTGGAGTGGCCAACAACAATTGGCCACAAAAGATGTAATCTGCGACGAAATTTGCGACAAAATAATTTTTGTGGTTAAAAGTACAAGTTCGAATAATTTGCGATAATTTTTTAAAATTTGCCATTATGTTTGCCACTAATAATTGAGTCAACGTTCAAAAGTTATAGTACTTTAAATTTATGACATGTTTTGCCACTGATTCAAAACATTCTATCATGACAAGGGTTTGTGACAAAATTTTTGCCACAAGTTTGTCACTATATTTTGTGGCAAATATTTGCGACAAAATATTTGTCACAACGTTGTCACGATATTCTATGACAATTATTTGCGACAATATATTTGTCATAGACATGGAACTATTTATCGTGACAAATTACGTATGCCACAAATAGTAAAATAATAAAAAAATAAAAAAAATTGGCATTCCCTCTTCTTTTTCGTCGGACAAAAAAATTTTCTCATTTTCAAACTAGCTCTTGACCAAAAAACCCCTCCACTTATAATACATTCTCCTTGTTATCTGCTCAAATCCTAAGACCCTTTTCACCCAAACCCTCGACCCTTGTTCTCTGCTCGCCTCCGCAGTCATGCGACCTCCTCGATGAGTCGACGACTCGATGCGTCGACACCAAACACCCAGTGCTCGACGAGTCTTCCTCATCGACACCCAGCCCTCAACGAGCCTTCCCCACCGACGCCTAGTCATCGACGAGTTCTCGATGAGCCCAAACACCAGTCCTTCCTCATCGACGCCACTGTCCCTACTTCGGTACTCCCTAACCAGAAAATGCCCTCCTTCCTCAGCTCCTCCCTAAACCCTAGTCTAGTACATCTTCTAACCCTCATCATCTGCTACCGAGTTAGGGTTGTTCTGCGGCTACTGCCTTCCTTCGTCGTCCCTCCTTCTTGTTACTGTTCTGACGCCACTACCTAGTTAGTCTGCCCGCCACTCCCTGCTGACGCTGCCACTCCCTTTTCACGACGAATCTAGGTAATAAGATGGATGTATATTACCTGTATAAGATGGATGTTGCAAAGTACAATTATGTCAATTTTATTTATTCATCTATTACCAATGCTTTTTATTTTACAAACCAATTATGTCTCTATACGATTCCGCCGAAAACTCTGCGTAGCGCAACATAAAATATATTTGAACTAGAGTATATTACCTGTGTAAGATGGATGTTGCAAAGTACAATTATGTCAATTTTATTTATTCTTCTATTACCAATGCTTTTTATTTTACAAACCAATTATGTCTCTATACGATTCCCCATTCACCTGTTTATAGCAAACCCATTAATCAGTTAACATCCATATTGAAATAACTAATATATTATTTTATCTTGACTAATAATTAAAAGAAGACGTATTGGCATAGGCATATTAGAGTTTGGGGTTTTTTGTTTCTCCTACAAATTGGGAGAAGCACAAAAGAGATTTGATGAAGGGATTTAGTATGATGAGTTGACTCACCTCCTGAGATAAACCTTTTGCGCCACCATATTTGTCATCCCAAAACATGGTACCAATCCTGTAAATTTGAGGAACACTCAAAACCTGGAACCAAATGCAGTTGACCTTGTTAGATTCAGGAGCATATTTTGATATAGATAATAAAACTTCTGACTTACTGGGCAGATTTTGTTTCTGATCTCCTCTAAGGTTTTTTGGGACTTCTGATGCAAAACCTGCCATAATCCGTGTGTTCCAATTACCTGTCTAAATAGCATATGGAATTATGACAAATATAATATTGAACTTACTAGAAATTCGACTGCATGCCTTATATGTTGGAGTTGCTCCCATGCGGTCCCAACAAGCTATAGATTATATAATCGGAATTACCACCGCATTAGTACCTTCCATATACCATTGTAGGTACTATGTGTGATGCTTTTGGTAGTGACTTACCTGTTCTATTGTTTTGGAGCACCATTGTTCCAAATCCTGCAAACCATCTTTGACAAACTCAGCATTGCTAAATGAGCAGAATTCCCAGCGGAGTAGCAAGTTGTAGATCAATTGTAGCTTGTTTATATGAGTTGCAAGTTCTGATTTCTTTTGATAAATCACATACACAAATATTCATCTTCTCATTGTAGATAATCAATAATAGAAGAGATAGGGATTGCTTACCTATTGAATAATTGCACATTGATGAATGAAAACACTTGACTGAAAGTTTTCCTTATTATCATAGACGGTACCTGCATTGATCAGATTTAAAACATTATATAATTCTTAATGATGTCTTAAGTTGCCATCTATTAGATTTAGCATGTATATTAAGTTTTTATATGATGTGTTAAAAGAAGATATAGGCCAACTTATGTAGTTTTCACATAATATATTCAATGTACTATCCAAGCTCTTGACAATGCTTTGCCAATGGACGTTCGATGCTTGCTTTGCCATATTATTGGAAAGAATGCTCTTTGGTGATTCCCCAATTGTTCCAGATCTAGCAAACCTTGGTGCCTATTGATGAGAATTATTATGTCATTCATTTAGCACCAGATAATAGATCATACTTATTAATGTTATATATTTGGTCCTGGGACAGACCCTGTATGCACAATGTTAAGGACGGACTGATCTCTTTCTTTAAATTGTCTCGTATAATTGCATAGAGCCTTTCAACATAAGTTGTAAGTTTTTGCTTAAATAGTAGAGCTGGGTACCTGGCTTCTATCCTTGATTGACTCCCAGGTTTGCCTAGCATTCTACTATAGCCACTTGAAATGCCCATTATAGATGAAGATGAACGGGCATTCTGAAATTATATTTTGAGCCAACAATTTAATGTGGATTAGTGGATCATAAATGGTTAAAAACATAAACAATTTTGGATCCTTTCAGAAATCTGTTTAGAACAGGTCTTCCTGGAGTTGGATCATCCAAAAGAAAAAACATGATATGCACCAAATCTATCATTGCTTATTATGGGCTCGCTTAAGATGGTATACTAAAGGTGTTGGATGACAAAAATCAGTTATGACCAAGATCCAAACTTCTGAAAGTATCATGCATTGATCACTATGCTTCTTAAATACAAATCTAATTGCTGGAGTAGGTTACTTACTTGTGCTATTCTACTAAAAAATGAGCTTGTTGTTGCTCGACTGCGATATGATCCAGTACTAGATGCATTGCTTTCTCTAAGATTTTTTTGCAAAAGAAATAGAAGAGTAGATGTTGTTGAAAGCCAATATGCTAGTTCACCAATATTCTCCTGGTTCTGTGTATAGAAATATTAAAAATTAGCCACATATATGGTTGTATCTTATACGTATCTAGAAGAAATTTTGTGGGAGTTTCAGGTGATTAAGTCAATACTAACAACCTCAACAGATGACCTGATTGTTTGTACGATCCGCTCAAATATGTTCGTTCTCTCTGCTTCAAATGAGTGTCAATGAAACAATGACTTGTAGACAATCAATGTTGTTGCAGGTCTCTTATTGTCAAAGCTCTTGTATTCCTTCAAACACTTGATAAGTGCTTCATGATTTTCCTGTAAGTAAGAAAGTAACAAAGCATATATATCTTTAGAGAAGAGAAGTGGACAATTCAGTGGTACTTCTGAAAATTATTGATGTGGAATTATTCAGGATGTAGGTGTGTGCTAGCTTGGTGCCACACCACTACTGGAACATGAATCCAACAAGATTAACATCCATGCCACTTTGAACTGTTCTTATAAGCATAAGGCATGCTTGGTAGCTATACCATTAAGTCATTTCTGAGAAATGATACACCGTAAAGTGTACAAGTTAATTTTGGAACATATTAATCCATCATTGTCTTTGTAAGTTCAAGTTTCTAGTACATACTTGTTGCCTCTTTCTAGTACATACTTGTTGCCTCTCTGTTAGAGACTTCATTTTACTAAAAGCTGGTGCAAGGGGTGCAACTGCTAGCTCATGCAATTAATGACTTTTGTCAGTTGGTGAATTTTTTGACTAGATAAGATTTTGGTACCTCATGTTGATGAATTATTTCAGCATAATAATCATTTGGCAAACCTTTTTTCTTATTTTAGATTCTCATCTGCATGTCCATTCACCATATTCTGCATCACTACTAGAACACATTATTTGCCATGCGATTTTGAATTGATTAGCTGTATTTTCTTTCATAGATTGCTAATTAATATACCTTGGCTGTTATTGGTACAGTTAATTCAGAAGTGACAGATGGCTGATGAACTATCGCTTGCTGATCATGAACCAACTCATTTTCTGATGGTGGCTTAATTACTTCGGAAGAATCAATTGGCTGACAATCTGTCTTCTGTTGATTGCGGAGCAAATCATTATCAGATTCCGGTGTGGTAATCTTGCGTTCTGATAAATCTTCATTTGTTGAACCAAGTAAAGTTTGTTGCCTTAGAACCTTGTTTTCGGACTCGAGCACGGACAAGTTTGTTTCAAGTCTGCATGATTAAATAGATAGTTAACTGAAATTTATTCTTCAATGAAGTTACGTTTAGACATATCACCACATTACTTCTGTATCATGTCTTGCAGTTTCACTAATTTTTGAGTTGGATTCTTCTGTGCCTTTTTGTAATTCTTCCACCTGTTTTTGAACCTTGATATATCTTTCCTCAAATTCTTGAGCCTTTGACTTCAATTTACTTAATTCATCCTGTAAAGAATCAAAATACTTATTCAAAATAGTAAAACATGTCATTGTGGTACACATATGCATATAATTTCCTTCATCTTGGTGTGTTCTTGGGCTTCAAAAGCCATTAATGTAGAAGTTCAGTAGATATATCTAGTTTAGGTTGCTGAGCAGAATTACAGGAACTCTATATTTTCTTTTACCTCTAGCTCTTTATTGTGAGTTGTCAACAACTCTAGCATGGAGTTCTCCTCCACTAAAACCTCTTTAGTGATCGGTGGTGCTTGTTCAATTGCTATTCTAGCACCTTCTATTTCTTTGGTCATTGCTTCATGCGCTTCATCAAGCTTCACTTTGTAGCTTTGCAATTTCAATGATAGACAAACTCTCCTTAATTTTGGATTATAACAGTATCCTGTGGATATTGTCTATTTGAAATGATGACATACCCTCATATGCTTTTCAACTAATCCTAATCTCCAAGTGAGTTCTTCAATCTTTTTTTCTAGCTTATCCTTGGCCTCTTTGAGTGCTCCTGTCTCTCTAGCAGCCTATAAACAATTTTTGTCAGTATTTTTTTTTTACTTCTATTTCTCTTTGACTATAAATCCATAGTTAAGCATCTTCCTATTTGACTATATATAGATCTAGTTAGATTCCCTTTTACTAAATGCATAACTAAGCATATCTAATTGCCAATTGAAATCATCATGAGATAACTATTGATTGGTTATCTAAGAACAATTCATACCATTCTTAATTTTCAAAGTTCCTTTCTCCCAATACGTCCTCTCCAGAGGTAGTACCACAGTTGCAACTTATCTTGTGAATGTGTCGCTTTCTTTAACACATGTTAACTATGATTGCTTGCTCGCTTTATTTTATAAAAATGGATACTTTGGTGAAGTTTCAGTTTTAAATATTTTATACTTTTAAAACCATAATGATCCATTTCGCTTGAGCATATGTATATATCCAAATGCTCTTAATATTTTTCGTTAGCTAATTAGGATGCTAAGATGCTAAGATGCTCTTCATATATTTTTTGTGACTATTTCTCTTAATTTGGAAATAGTATATTTATTTGGAAATAGTATATTAATAGAGTAGATGACTCCTCTATTGTGACTCCTTTTAAAAATGTTGGCACTACTCCTAGTAGTGTTGTGTTATGAATGTTCTGCCATGTCATTTGATTGATAGTAAATAACTTGGTTTAATAATTATATTATATGCTCAATCCTAGTATGTTAATACAAGTTTTTCATCTCATATTTTTTGGAAAATGTTATCATTATCATACTAAAATTTTAGATGGATAAGGGATGAATGGAACTCATGGATATAGTAAACTAAAATATGTAATATGTAAACCAATACAGAAAACTGAATTAATATTTTGGATTTTGATGTATTAAGTAAAGTTGTCTAATATTTTGGAGTTTGTTCTCCTAGTGTTTCACCTTGCCTTACACAAGTTGAGAAATGTTAGCAGGAATGTTTTTTAAATACAGTTCCATACTTTCTTAAATACATTCTTATCCACGTAAATCTAGTATCATGAATGCAACATCATTAAGTTGTATTTAGAAATTAATACATATGCATAATCATTCAATAGTCTAATTCAACAAAGATCGTCTTAGTTCCTTAAATACTAACATTTTTCCAAAGAGCTTATTACTCTATCTAGTTTTAGATTTGTAGTTATTGAACCAATGTTGTATAGTTAGCATATAAGTATATAAGTATGCAATTATGGATTAGTGGATGTTCATTAATGGCATGAATTTTAAGATTTGGATATTGTGCTCTCCCCTTGTGTTGATCATCAATGTTGTTCAAACATGTTAATAGCATGAATATAAGTGTAATATGCATGTTTTCCCGTATTTCAACACTGGTACAATACTAGGCAAATAAACTATTGTCAGGAATATGCATTTTGTTGTTCAAATAAACTATTGTCGGGAATACGCATTTCCAACATAACATAGCTCTTTAAAATCCATGAATCTACTTTATGCCCTGTTATATTTTTATTTCCATAAAAATATACTTTATGCTATGTTTATTAGCTTTACTGCAGCACTTTTCTTTTTTATGATCATCACCTATCCTTTTTATGATCACTGACATTTATTTTGTTGTTGTTTGTTTTATTTTTTTACAGTGATAGCAGCTATGAGTGATATGATTAAGATTGTTCTTAACTACGCCAGAAGGTTTGTCAATAGACCGACGAAGCACTATGTGGGTGGCTTCAAGTGGTCATCATTTCAAGATCCCGATTTGATTATGATGAGAGGGATAACTGAAACTTTGGTGTAACATCTCAACTATCACAAAGACTCTAAAGTATACTACAAAAATGATGGGGAGACCTTTGTTAGTGGACTGACATATGTGAAATGTGATGAGGATGTTAGGAAGATTGCACAACTTGGTTTGAGGAGATCAAACAAAACAATTGAGCTTTATGTAGACCATCAACTTAGTGTGAACCATCCAGATTTTAATAAAAACCGACAAATGGTTCAGAATTTGGAAAAGATGGAACCTGATGATAACGCTGGATAGTGGTCAAATATGGAACTGGCAGTGGACAAGAATATTCCGCAATAACCAATCACTAATGCAGGTATGCAATTACAAGCTTTCAAATAATCATTGTTTAAACCATATTTCTTTTTTAATGAATTTTTTTTAGTACACAAGTCACTAATTCATTTATGTTTTCATTTTGCAGCCCCAAATTCTGAAAACTATGAGAAAGTGAGAGAAAACCAAATGAAAGAGAATGATAAGAAGATGCGTGCGCTTGGGATAATAAAAAAGGCAAAACAACTGCAACAACCTGTTCGTCGCAGTCCTCGAAATGCTAGAAGGAGTCAACACTAAACAACAATTGAGAGTCGACCTACATCTATCTGTCGTAAGTTGGTAACCGAGCCAGAGAAAGGAAATGAAGATTTTGTTGGATCCAATCAACTTAATATGGAGGTAAGTTCTACAGTTGGAGAGAAGGAAGGCGCAGAAAAAAAAAACGAGGGGAGCGACTCGCGGGATCAAGCTCGCTAGAAAAAGAAAGCACAATTCCTCACTCGATATAGTGATCCCTGCAGATAGAATGCGCATTTGTGGGGAAGATGCATGTGATCTGATAACTGAATGCGGTGTAACTGTGAGAAACTTCACTCCATTACAATATGCTACTTGGAAAAAATTGCCAGAAGAAGAAAAGTTGAAATTGTGGGAGATTATAAAGGTAAAGTGTCCCCTTAAGTTACATCTTTCAACATTTTGAACCTCCAAGTATGAATATCAACATGCTTTACCTCTAAGTTTGTTTAAGAAATCATACTTGTGTCGTCTTTAGAGGTTAAAATGTTGATAACTATACTTAAGGATTAAAATCGTCAAAGGTTATAACTTAATAGGACATTTTATTCTCTATAATTCACACACTAATTGAGCAATCATTTTGTTTTATATTATTTGTACCACTTTTATTTATATTATAACAACTATTTTTTTTCCAATCAAGGATAAATTTAAGATGGATGAAGATGAATTGGTGAAAAATGTGGTGTACAAATAGCTGGCTAACATTTATAGAAACTGGAAAAATAAGTTGCATACCATGTACTACTTGCCAAATGGAAGCATGGAGACAGCACTTCAAAATTGCCCTCCAGATATTGATAGTGATAAATGGGTACAACTATGCCAAATATTTAATCGTGAAGAATTCAAGGTGATATCGATAACTTTCCTTCATTTTTACTTTTTATATATTACTTATTCTTAGGTGTTTACTTTATAATTTTCTGATGTTGTTTTACTTTTAATTTTTTGTCAACTTAGATGCGAAGTGAAATCAACAAAAGCAATCGTGCTTGCCAAACTTCAACACGTGGAAATGAGAGCATGGGTTTTGCTCGTCGAGAATTTAAATTGGTAAAAAAGTCAAATATTATATACTGTTTTCTTTCTTAAAAATTTATCCTTAATGTATTTTTTGCTTGTTGCGATATATCCTTATTGTTATTTTTATGGCAGACCAATAAAGATACAATGGAGCGACCTTCCATGTCCAAATTGTATTATGAAACTCATTGGAGTAAGAAGAAGAATGATTGGGTCAATGAGCAGGCTAGGACAAATTATGTAAGTTTAGTTGATATATAATTCTCCTTATATAGTAAAATATTAGTTCTATTGGGTTTTAGTTGTAATCCATTAATTTTTTGCTTTTTAGGAGGCTGCGAAGGCAATAATTGAATCTTTAGAAGAAGCCGGCGAGGAAGTTGATGATGATAAGATATACGCTGAGGTTCTTGGACAGTCCAAAAATTATATACGTGGTCGTGGGCCAGGACCTAAGCCTACTGGGTTGAGAGTCCAACAATTAGCTGCGAAGGAGAAAGAATTGGCTGAGCGAGAGAAGACACTATTGGAGAAAGAGCTTCAGCTTGCGGAGAAAGAAGTACTTGCGGTGAAAGAATTGGCTGAAAAAGAAGTTGAGGCATTAAAGGAACAAGCGGGAAAAGAGGTCCAAGCATTGAAGGAACAAGCCGAGAAAGGAAAAATGGAAGCCGAGGAAGCACGGAAAGAGACAGCCCTTGCAAATAGTAGAGTCGAGGAGATGAAAAAAAGTCAAGATGAGATGTCTACTCATATTAAAACAATGATGATGATGTTATCGAAACTACAAAATACCCCTAAGGTAAGAATTTCTTCCATTTGTTCCAGCTCAACACTCACATATCAACTCTTTAATTGCATACTTGTATGATATTTTTTTGAAAAATAGAAAACATATTGATATTGAATTGAAGTAGATAAATTCAATACTAATGTATAGTGTGTGACTAAGCCAAATGACATGTTATGAATGATCATCAGATAGTTCAGATTATCTATATCTTAATAAAAAACCATAAGAACTATAACTTGGGCTAATAATTATCATGTTTGAAGTTAAAAAAAAAAGAAATCACATATAACCTATAAGATATAGTAAGGCATCAAGAGTTACATAATTAGTCTCCACTGAAAGATCTCAAGAGTACAAACTAGAGTACATATCATTTAAGGCAAATAGGCTTGAGTCTTCCAACCATGATGTTCTTTAATTAGGACAAGTCTATCATAGTAAATTGGACTTTTCACTATGGTTAACAGTTTTACATCAATTTATCAAAATGGAAATATATAATTTCGAATTCATCAAAAATATATGTATTAATTGTGTTGTAAGGTGGACTGTGCTAGCTTGTAAATCATAGTTAACTGATACTTCAATGCTTAGTTTAAGGTCACATATGCTGAATATGTATCTTTTCCAATTATGGTTTGGTTTTGACCAATTGTTTATATCTTTGCTTAGTTAACTGCTATATTTTCAAGGAAAAAACATGAAAGCATGAGTATGAATGGATGCAATTTGCTTTAACTCCATAAATAAGTCAACAATGTAATCTCCATTCTGATGTGGAATAAGCTAACAATAGCGGTCATCTTCTCAACGCATGCCATCTTGCATCAACTTGTAGCAAAATGATCAAATTTTCATGAATCACAATTGTATTTAAATCAGGATATCTTAATTGTTTCTTTCAACTCATACATGCCAGGAAACCACATTATCACATCTCCCTATATATGTGTTTTTATCTCCATTCAGGCAGCTAAACTAACTTGTATGGCTCACATTGCCTATATGTACCTTGCACTATTTTTTTCATTCAGACAACTAAACTAAATTGTATGGTTACTAAAGGAAATATTTATTCACTGTTAATCATAATTAGTATTACTTAGTAAAATAAACTATTATCTTAAAAACTTGGTCTAACAGTCACAAACTTCAAATATGATTCTAGGAACATCAAGTTTACATCTAGCAAGAAACAGTTTTATTAGGAAGTCCTTGAAGGTCTGCATGTGAAAAAATAATTTTATTATGATTCCAACTCATTCACTTCTGGCTTTATCAGCTTCAAATCATGCATGTGAAAAAATAATGAATCTTTCAAATGATTTCTTTTGGAGATCTGATACAAAATAATGAATCTATCAATAAAATTATCATTCCTATTAGGAATCAGAATGACAAGTGGGTCTTGACTTTGAGTCATGATGGTAATCTAAGGGCTAAGCATGCTTACTCCTTTCTCAGTATGAGACAAATTCAGTATAGAAATGAAATCTATTTATATATTTGGAAACATAGAAATGAAATCTATTTCAATGATAAGGCCAAAGGTATCAGGTTCTATATTCAAGCCATTTTGGTTGAAACTAATTCTTATGATAAGGAAGTTTCTCCTCAAATGAAAGCTAACACCAGCATTCCTGAGCTGTAAAACATTTTTGTCCCTATTGATTCAAATATATGCTTCTGGGATGGTTCTTGGTTTGAGACACGTTCAAAAACTGGTGCAGGTTTTGTGATTGTCAATGCAGCCACTAACAAGGTGTTAATGGTAGGAATGAAGTTTTTTCTTTGCAATGAAGCTCTCTTAGCTGAAACTGAGGTTATCATAATAGCGTTAATAGCTCTCTTAGCTTGTTTTTTACTCTCTTTAGAGGCAAAGATTTCTTTAAACATCTTAAATCCTTCTTTGTATGATAATAAGGAAATGTATGATGTAATTTCTTTATTAGACAATGTATGTTTGATTCATGAGTAATGATTGATGTTTTTCTTTTAAAAAAAAGAGTACACTAATGTTCCTTGTGCATTAAGATATCATTTCTAAATTAGTTTGATTCTTTGATGTAATAGTTTTAACTTGTGTGCTTACTTCCCTTCTTTTGCAGGAGAAAAAGAAGAAGAAATGAGGTATACCTAGAGGACCTACTAGAACTTCTTTTTATTCGAGCAATGTTTTTTTTTTTTGGCGTACGGATTATCTTGTGTACCTTTTGGCGTACGAACTATGTTGTGTATTTATTGGATATTAGATACCTTAGAATATCTTGTGTTGGATATTAGATACCTTAGAGTATCTTGTATTGGTGAACAATGTTGTTTTTGATGTATTTGGATTAATGTTAAACTTATTTTGGATTGTCGATGGTTGGATTTGTAGATGGTTGTATACCTGTTAAGTTGTGGGTTTCGTAATTAGCATGTGGATTATGATTTTAATGAATGATTAATTATTAAATTTTGTGTTTGTGGCAAATTTATTCATTACAAATTCTCAAAGTTGTGGCAAAGTCATCATATATTGTGACAATAATCGAAATTTGAAATCGTGTTAATGGCAAAATCATCACTGATATTATGGCAATAATTCAAATCAGAAATCGTGTTAGTGGAAAATTCATTTTAACCTTTAATGACAAAGGATCAAACTTATAGTGACAAAAAAATTTATAACAAATTTGATATATAATGGCAAAATGTAACACGATATTAGCGATAAATTTCATATATTTTTGCCACGAAAAGAATTCTAGAAAGAGTATAATGATGACAAACATTTATTAATAAATAGCAAAGAATTTTTGCCATAAAAGATATGTGACGTCAGCAAGCTCCGTTTGCCACAATAGAGTGGAGGTAGTTTAACTTTTTTGTTTGCCACTAAAGAAATTGCAATTCGTGGCAATCCGCTAAATCTTGCCACGAAAATCAAAAATGACTTTTAGCGGCGGACCTAACGTGACAAATGAGTTGCAAGCACTTTTTTGTCACTGAATCATCTTTTTGCCACTATATATCACTACTGTGGCAAAAATAGTTTGTTACTAATTCCAACTTTTTTTGTAGTGTGATTTGAATGGTCTTCACTTTGCGATAAAATTTATAGCTTGGTAAGAGTAACTCCTTTTCCAAGTGCTCTCACTCTTCCAGGTTTTTCAGGACCAAGTATTTTAGACAAAGCATCACTTTTTATGCTTGTTGCAATACCCAATGATTCATCTTCTTCAATCGAATTCATCTTAGCCTAAACAAAATAGAAAATTTGCGAAAGTATAAGCAAACATGGAAAATAAATTCTTCAACATTTCAGAGCAAAAATTAAACAAACTTACTATTGTTTCACCAACTGAAGTGTTTACAGGTTCTCCATTCTTTTTTGTATGTGTTTTAACCCAAATTTTATTTCTTATAACGAAAGATGGATCACTATTTTCTTTTTTCTATATAAGAACAAGGAAAGAGAAAAAAAATTATCTGGTAACTAATAGATTAATAAAGAAAGTATTTAAAGTATTTACCATATCTTCTTTCAATCTAGCATATCCTTTGCGACTAGTTGTATGAGGAAATTGCATGCTCCTCATTTCTCTGAACTTGTTACTCTTAGACTGCACATTGTGGGATCATTGCCAAATAGCAAATTTTCATCAGTCTTTTAATTGCAATCATGTAATTGAAAAGTCGTTGTTTAAAGAAGACATAAAGCTATTCATATAAAAGTCATTGGTCCATGAGCTATAATGAACTCAACAACAATGGGAAGGCAGGAATAACATCGAGTTGGTTATAGGAAGTTGCTAACCTAACAGGAGAGTAAAACTGCTAATTAAGGAGAGTAAAACTTATAGGTGTTTGCTTGGAAAGGGAGAAGATGATTGTATATGAATATGTTCCCAACCGAAGCCTTGAATATGTTCTTCCAACAGATCCAGTGAGAAGGGGATACTTAAATTGGACAACTAGATACAAGATTATCTAATGTCTTGTACAGACATGAACTCCAAAATCGTAGAGCAAAACTCCAAAATCCACTAGAGAATTAATTCACTAGTTACTAACTAGAGAAGTCATACTAACTAGGGATACTTGTACAGGACAACTAGATACTTAATGTCTTCCAACAGATCTGACTGATTATTAGGTATATATACAGTATGCATGGATTCAAACAGTGGGACCACATAAATGTTTCCATTAGAAGGTTCATCCAATTGGTGTAAAGAGTGGCGGAATAAAAGAACTCAAACCTGAAATCTAATTCATGCATACTGTCAAGTAAAATTGCACACTCCAAGTAAAATTGCAAACATAGCAAGGTGAATGTTCATGGATCAAAATGCAACTTTGTTAGAGCAAGAATGAAGACTTCACAGTGTACACTCATCCAAATTAGGTATATATACAGTATGCATACTTTACAAACAGTGCACCATAATTGAGTATCAAAAAATAGAGGCATGTGGGAAACTACTTTACAATTTCAATTCAATGTAAACCCAACAATAATTTCAGCACCATGAGTTACTTTTACCTTAAACCTTTCACTTGATTTGAGCTTGATAAATTGTTTCCAATCAAGAGGTGACTTGATATTTTTAGGCTTCAACTCCATCTGTTCTTTCACACTTTTTGTCTCTCTAACTTTCTTCACTAATCTTGATTGGATGCCCTCCATAGTTCACCCATTTCCTTTAATATGTAATCTTTTTGCCAATCTTGATCTACTTTGTACTTTTCCTATAATTTCACACCAATTACCAAACTATCATCCAATTATATTTTTTATAGCAAACAACAAAAACCAGGTAAAAAATGAAGATAAACCAGATAAAATATTACATTAACAGCAGCCCATAGCACATCATTCATACCATGAGGAACTTTCCTCCAATCTTCATATGTGAAAGGTATAATCTCTCTCACTAATGGATCCAAAAATGAAGATAAACTTATAGATCCAACACCAATGGGTTGTCCCATCTCATTAAATTGGACTGTAATTCTCTCATAAGGATGGAGCAAACTTGATTTGCACATTGTTTGACCTCTCTTTCCTTTCTTCTTGTTTGATGATTGACCAACGGCTTCCGGAGTTGCTTCTTCCTATTCTTGTAAATCTTCAATAGGTGGCATGTCATCATCTTCCACATGTTGTTCCATATGTAAATCATCAACAGGTGGCAAGTCATCATCTTCCACATGTAAATCTTCAGTAGGTGGAATGTCATCATCTTCCACATGTTCTTCCAAGTGTAAATCATCAACGGGTGGCAACTCATCTTCTTCCACAACATGTGGCATGTCATCATCTTCCACATGTAAATCATCAACATGTGGCAAGTCAGCTTGTTCTACATCTTCCAAATGTACATCTACGGCTTGAAAGTCATCATTTTCCACTGCTTCTTCCACATGTACATCTGCAGTCATCTTTTTCCTTCGACCTCTCTTTCCTTTCTTCTTTTTTGATGATTGACCAACAGATGGCAAATCATTTTCTTGATTTGGAACATGTACATCTACAACTTCAAGTTCCGGAGTAACATCTTCAAGTACAAGTGGCAAGTCATCTTCATTTGGACACTTCAAAACTTTATCGCTTCGTGTTCTTCTATTCCTTGTTGCAGCTTAGGGAAAGTCATTATATTTAGACATCATTCTAAGTGATCTTCGTGTAGCCATTTGTAAACAACATAAAATGCATTACACAATACAAGCTAGCTTAGTAACTAAGATATTCCAAGTGCCTACTCTTTTACAATTTTCTGCACTAATCCTGAAGTGATTTTGATAAACCAATTACTCTTTTGCAAGTTATAAATTTCAATTGCATTATCACTGCACTAATGATGTTTCCAAGGGCAAAAGAGAGTTGACCTTTATTCCAATGCCCAATGCTGTTTTCAACTTCACCACTTGACCTAATCTCAAGGAACTTCTTTTATTGTCCTTCACTAAGATCACAGGGACCTGCCTGGAAGATGCCAAAGTTGGAATATGCTATGTGAGCCAACATGGGTTGCAATCAGAAGCCAAAATCACTGCCTATTTAACACCCAAAAAATTGTGAAACATAAATCATTGTTTCACCAATAAAATTGGATGAAACTAAAAATGATAAATTAATAAGCATAATTTATAGTGGTAGAAGTTTCAGGAAGATCAAATAAATAGCATATTATAAAGAACAAGGCAAACATGAATCTACTGCATATATAGCATGATGAAAGAACAACAAAACATGATATTTCCCCGTTTTGTGTTCGTTGGCTCAAAGAATGGAGGAATGCATATTTAGGTGCTATTGGCTCAAAGAAGGGAGGAATGCATATTTAGGTGTTATTGGCTCAAAGAATGGAGGAGTGCATATTTAGATGACAATAGCACCAAACTATTATTAGATTGATCCGAAATTACTACAAGGAATACTTGCATCCATATTCTGGTCCTGAATATTTGCACTTAACCTACTAAGATACAGTTAGTCAACTGTTATTTTGGAACCAATCTCAAGTTTTTCATGTGGATGTATGATTCTCATAGGATTCAGCATTCAGAATAAGGATGGCCTTTAATGCTTCATGATAAAACCACATATTGTTGCAGAAGTTTGATTTCATCTATGCAACTATTTGTTTTATCAAAGAACATTCAGATCTATAACTTTATATAAGGACAAAAGTTACAATTTATAGGTAATAAATGCATGCATGCATGCATGCTGTTAGTCAATCCAACTATCCTCTACGAATGCATTGATTTATTGTCTAACTTTTTTATCAGATTTTATCATGCATCATTGGTTCATTTCAATTATCCAATTACTATTTGGGCAAGGATAAATCATGAATGTTATTAATTCTTCGCAAATAAGATTGGATGCATATTGTGATATTGCAAGACAAAAAAGAACAAAACTTGATAATGGAGAATGCATTTATAACTTGGTTCATTTCAATTATCCAATTACTCTTTTGCAAGGATAAATTTGTACAATCTCGAGTAATGGAGAATGCATGTATAACTTGTGATCAATTGATCATACAGTAAAACATAATACATACCTGAGGTGCAGGAACAATACTTGAGAGGAGCTATATCAAATCCCCTAGTTCATCACAGTTTCCTCTGCTAAACTTAACTTCTCTTCCAAAGCTACCTTTTCTTGCATTACAGAGTGGAGCTCTGATACTCTTCCCTAGCCATCTACCAATGGAGGATGCAGAGAGACATCTTTATATAAGTTCAATGACATCTCAAACATCTTATTCTGCTGATATCATAAGAGCAAGTATGAGACTTAATTGTCTAACACTCTAACCAACCATATTTCTATTCTGTGGATAAGCAAACAAGTCCCTATTTCTATTCAAATAGCAACTATTGATACTTCTGTGGACAAGACTGTAGTATACTAAAAAAATGCATTTCTTGAGGATGGAAAAGTCTATAAAACAATTAGACCTGGAGTTGACATTAATGCATGATTGGTGGATTGATATGCAGGCTATATACCTGCAGTAACAAGCTATATACCTACAGTAATAGGCAATAATATATACCTTGGCAGTATATATATGATTTTTCTGCCAAGGTATATATATGAGCTTCTAAGTGTATTGGCAGCAACAATTTGTTGTAAATATAGTGTCTTTGCACTGACTTAGGAAGTAACTAGCTACTGAGACTTAGGAAGTATATATATGCAGTAATGAATTTAGAAGATAAAGTGATGCAGTAACAAAGCTCACCTTATTATGCTATATACACAATTTAGAAGATGTTATATATACACAATATATAACGGGCTATATACACTGCAGTAATGAATTTAGAAGATAAGGTATATACATAATTTTTTTGGAGAAAGACACTTTATTATGCTATATATTGCCAAGGTATATACTACAGTAATAATCTAAATTTTCATCCACTGAACAATCTGAACTGAATACAATAAAGAAACTAAATTTTAAGTTGATGAACTAAAGGAGAATGCAAAAAAGTTCACCTTGTGGATGAAAATCCAGCAACTATGCCAAAAGGTTCACCTTGTGGATGAAAATCCAGCTACTTCCAAAAATGTTTAAGACATGAACAAAACAATTGTCAGTATATCCATAAATATAATAACCAAATCTGTAAAAGAGAGATTTAGTAAAAAAAATAAATCTGTAAAATTAAGGAATCTTTGACTAGCACATAAAAGAACATAAAAGAGAGAGATAGATAACCTCATACCTATAAGATGCATTACACAAAAATCCTTCACAATTTTCTCTTACATACCTAGACTCTTTATTTTTGTCATAATTGGTCAATTCAACTATATTATCATGTTGTGGCATCAATTGTGTATCTTCATTCTCAATATATTCTTCTAAGTCATAGAAGCCTCTTGGTGGAGCTTTAAACACAATATACCAATTGGATGTTTCACTTTCTCTTGCATAAAACACTTGCTTTGCTTGTGATGCTAAGATAAAAGGATCCCTCTCAAATTGACTTTGACCCGCATGTAAATTGACAAGTGTCAAACCTTCTTCAACCTTAATGCCATTAGGAACACTTGTCCAATTACATTTAAACAGTGGAACTGACAATAAAAAATAATCTAAAATAATTATTTCTCTTATCACCCCATAATATGAAACCACATCAACAACTTGAGCATTATCTCTTGCGCTTGACCTGCACACAGTTGTTGGTTCAAGCATAACACCACTATTTTGTGTTGAATTCTCAACATCCTTTGTGTGAAATTGTTGGCCATTGATGACATATTTTTTGTAAGATAGAACATTATTTTTAGGTCCAAAAGAAAGCATCTGTAATGTATTTGACACATCACTATCACTATAGTCAGGTTGAATCTACCAACAATAAGAGAGAGAAAAATGTAAGTAATTATTTATTTGGAATATATAGATATTTAATAAAAATTCAGATTTTAGGCTTCTAACCTTTTGAGTAAACCATTGAGTAAAGTGTTTTGAATGTCTCTTCCATAACAAACTTGTATTTCTTTCAGGTCCTTTATTTGTTTGTTTTTTAGTTCCTCCAAATGCATTCTAATATAAGACATAAATTAATTTCAAATTCTAAAAGTTTGCATTGATGTATAAACAAGTAATGAAATATCTTACTCCAAAAAGGGCTCAACTATGGATGTATTGAATAGAATATATCTATGTGTACATTCTAACATTTCATCACTTAACATGATTGATGTTCCACTTTCAAGTGGACGACCTTCAGTATTTTCCTCATTGGTAACATTTTGATTGTGACCAAGACTATCCACTTGAATAGGATGATCAATGAATGAATTGCATAATGAAATACATTATTCTGCAATGTAGCATTCAGCAATACAACCTTCTGGTCGTGCACGATTTCTAACATACTCTTTCAGTATCTTCATTTGCCTACACATTAAGTTTTAAGATGTAAAATGAAGAAAGACCAAATAAAAAAAAAAGAAATCATGAGTATATTGGATAAAATTTAACCTTTCAAAAGGGTACGTCCAACAAAATTGGACCAGTCCACATAGTCGTGCTTCTCATCCCAGGTGAGTAGGCAAATGAGTCATTATGAAAAAAAAGGAAGGTGGGAAAAATCTTTCAAACAAGCATAATATTTCTATAACTTCATCCTCTAGTTTTAACAACTTCTCCTTATCTATCACTCGTTGGCATAGCTTGATGAAGAAAAAACATAGCCTCATAATTGCATTCCTTGGACCTTTGGGAAGCAACACTCTTAATGCAACGGGTAACAACTGTTGCATTAGAACATGACAATCATGCGACTTCAATCCTAAAATTTTACAATCTTCTACAGATATACAATTAGCAACATTTGAGCTATAACCATCAAGCACCTTCAAATCATATAGGACTTTGCAAAATTTCTGTTTCTCAAGCCTAGTTAATGTATGAGGTGCTGGAGGAAGGTTTTCTAGTCCCTCGTGGTTCAGGATACAAGTCTGGTCTAATGTCCATTTCTTCCAAGTCTTTCTGTGCATTCAATCCATCCATGGATTTGCCATCTATATCTAAAAGTGTACCGATGATGTTTTCACATAAATTCTTTTCAATGTGCATTACGTTCAAATTGTGATGTAATGACAATGTTTATAAGGAAATATGATAAAAGTTATGTTACTATTATGAACATAAGTTCAGAATCTAAAATAAAATAGATTGCGTGTAATATTATTACCTCCCAATATGGTAGATCAAAAAAGATTGATCTTGTTTTCCACATATTCACTCCTCCTTGACTATTTTTTCGTTTTTTCTGTTTTCTCTTTCCCCGGCCACTCATTGGGAAAATCTTTTAGGTTTTCTAGTATGTTGCTTCCACTTTTGATTCTAGGATTCCTTCCTTTCTCTTCATGTCCATCAGACCAAGCTCTCTTTTTTCGGAATGGATAAGATGGCGAAAGAAAACGCCTATGGCCCATATATGCAAATTTCATACTATGTTTTAACCAATGCAAATGAGTATGCTCTCCACATATTGGACATACTTTTTCAGCCTTGGTAGTACATCCGACAAGATTACCATATGCTGGAAAATCATTGATTGTCCATAACAGAATAGCTTTCAATTTAAAGGATGATTTAGCAAATGAATCATACACATTCATGCCCTCGTTCCAGAGATATTGCAAATCATCTATAAGAGATTGCAAATATATGTCAATGTCATTTCTAGGTTGTTTAGGACCTGGAATCAACAATGTCAAGAGAATATTTTCTTTTTTCATGCATAACCATGGAGGCAAGTTATATATAACTAACATAACTAGCCAACAACTATATTTGGAGCTTTGAGTGCTAAAAGGATTAAATTCATCCGTAGCAAGTCCAAGCCTTAAATTGCGTGGATCCATGAAAAAATCAAGTCACTTTTTATCAATTAGCTCCCAAGACAATGAATCCACAGGATGACGCATCTTTCCATCAGTACTTTTATGAGTAGAATGCCAAACTAATGCTTCAACCATATTTGGTGACCTGAACATCCTATTAAACCTTGTTTGAATAGAAAAGTATCTCAATACTTTCGCAGGTATACCAATACGAACCTCTTTTGTTCTTTCATCCAGTTTCCACCTTGAAGAACCATATGTAGGACAATTCTCTAATGATTCTTTCTCCTTTCTAAACAAACAACAATCATTGACACATGCATGAATTTTTTCACAACCTAAATCAAATTTTTTATCATTTTTTTCACCTTATTAATGGACTTGAGAAGTACATTGTCCATGGGTAACATATCATGTAAAATTTTTAAAAGTTCTTTGAAGCCTTTGTTGGACCATCCATTCGTAGTTTTAACCTTGTATAATGCTACAGCAGATGACAATTTTGTGTACTTTGTACAACCAGCATACAAAGGGGTTTAAGCATTCTCTAATTCTCTATCAAACTCCTCATTATTTGTTTCACTAAGAGGCTCTATATAATTTTCATCACTCAGATTTGCAGCCCTATATAAGTTATATGTGTTAGAGAACTCCATATCTTCAATATTATCACTATCAATTAGTTCTCCATGATGAAACCACTTTGTATATGTAGGATCCATTCCCCTTATGATTAGATGCTTATGAACAGTTTCTAAACTATGATGCCTCAAGTTTTTACAATTTTTGCAAGGACACAAAATTACTCCTGAATTCTCTGTAATTGTATTAGCCATTGTAATAAACTTCCATGCTTCTTGAACATATTCCTCTGATGCTCTACCAATTTAAACAAAATAAATAAACTCAGATAACTATCTATAACTACAAAAAAACAAAATTGACAAACCTAAATGAAAGTACCTGCTAAGATGGACCTAGCTTTTGTCCATCTTTTCTATTTTAAATCAAAGTACCAAATATACTTTCTCAGTTGGTAATTCAAATACCTATGTGGCAGAAAAAAAAATTACCAATATTTGATATGAATAGGAAGTGCTCTGTAATAAATGAACATATTCCTGAAATATTATTAAAAAAAAATTAAAGTGCTCTGTAATAGGAAGGATACAGATACAATAAGCAAACAATAAGCAAGATATTCCTGAAACAATAAGCAAACCAAATGAACATATTCCTGAAACAATAAGTAAACTTGAAGAAAAAGTTTTCAAATGTACAAGATACAGACTCATTCGAAGCAAAAAAACAAGTATACAAGCATTGGTATCATCGGCATCTCAAAAGAAGGAAATCGAAATCAAACAGAGGGCAAGAAAAATAAACCCTAGAATGCACACTACGACATCACGATTGAAACCAGAAGCAAGGAGAAACTAGCTAGGGCACGAGAAAACAAATCGAACCTTCTAGGTCCACCCAGCGGCACGGGTGAGCAGGAGAGACGAGGCGTAGGTGGACTCTCGTCGGCGGCGATCGGGTGAGGTTTTGTCGCCAGAGGAGAAGGGGGTGCGAGCTAGCTAAGGTTTTGTCGAGTGAGGGAAAAATAAAAGTGATTGGGCGCGGGGCTTCTGTTGTCGACGAAAAAAAAGGAGGGAGTCGGGTGCCGTGCGAATTTAGGTATATTTATTATAGCATTTTGTTAAAACACTATTCTTAACTACTATGGAAAGCCCTAAATGTAGTAGTGCAACAAGGATATATTATTAATGGATTGATAGCTTTAAAAAGTAATGAGAGTAATATGGTTGCACATTGATATGTACTGGTTGGACTTGACCAATATCCAAATAAGCATTATCAACTTCTAAATCTTATTTAATTTTTAAATGTTTAGTTGAATGGTGGTTGGGATTTGGCTCTAATATTCCAAATCTTCAAAAGATTATATAGTACATATCATTTCACAAACTACATTATCAAGTAGATTTGTAAACAATTGATTGACCTTCTCATTGATAGTAACCACCTATTACACTCCCACTTAGCGAAGTTGATATATGTTAATTACTATATCTAGCTTTGGACATCATGGGCTTTTCGAGAAGAAGGCAAAAAAGAGAATTTAGGAAAATAGATCCTTTTGACGTTGATTTTGTCCGAAATGAGGAATATCCAATGATGGATTGGTTGACCATAATAAAAAGTGACACAGTACCACTTTTGGATAAAGCAGACGATCCATCTCAAACTTTCAAATTCTTGTTTCAAGCAATGACACCAGAAGAAGAAATCTAACAAGATAAAGGAGTCAGAAGATATTGGAAGTCAAATATTTGAGAGGAAGATGAGCATTCTTCCCTTGCAATTGACTTGTTCTCAATCGACCCTCAATCTAAATCGGAACTCGAATACCAACCAATCAAGAAAAAGAGCAGTCTTATGCACCACTAAAGAAAGCCGCAAAGACAAAAACAAATGGCCAACCATAGATCCTCTTGATGTAATTATTGAAGTATTATATGAGGTATTTTTTTAGAGCTGGAGTTGGTCTCATTTACAGCCGAAGGCCGCATTTAGGGCCGAGGACCACGCTTGGGGTCGAGCTGAGCTCGTAGGGAGCACAAGGCAAGACCGCGTCTAGGGTTGCGCTAATTTAGAGCGAGCTGGTCTCATTTAGAGTCGGAGGCCGCATTTAGGGCCGAGAACTACGCTTGGGGTCAAACCGAGCTCCCGAGGAGCGTAAGGCAAGACCACGCTTGGGATCAAGAAGGATAGATGTGCCGCACATGATGGAAGTTGCTACCGTCGTGGGGTGATATTCTTGTTGCGAGATCGTAGGGATTCCTTTGTCATGTGTTATGAGATAGTTGTAAATTACCTAGTTGGATGCACACACAGCTGTGGAGAAAGATAATGATAGTATTAAATAAATGGAGATTAATAGTATATTGGGTCCCACTGGGCAAGGCGCTCGGCCTACGCATGGTTATGCCTCGTTAAAACCTTCAAAGGGAAAACTCTATGGTAAAAAAACCGTAGCAAAGGAAAATGAGTGCACCGGCCACTTGTAATTTGAGGAGGGTTGTTTCTTCCCTGACTCGGGCGAGCTTTCGATCCTCTTCAATGAGGTCAAGTTCGGCCTCATGGGCTTCTGGGCTATTTTGCTCATCGGAGGTTGTTCTCCAGAAGTTGGGCTCCATAATATCTACTGTGATCATGGTTTCGGCTATGAAAATGAGCCTATAGGGAGTTTCTTGTGTAGACGACTGTGTAGTCGCATTATAGCCCCATAGCACCTCGAGCAGCTCTTCGGGCCAATGTAATTTAACTTGGTCGAGTTTCTTCCTGAGTCCTGTCAGGATGACCTTCCTGGCTGCCTCGACCAAGAGATTGGCTAGGTAGGGGGTCTTATGGTCGGTTGCTTGCTCGACTGTTTGGACCTCGACTGAGGTGTTGGCCGTCTAGGTGCTCGGTTGGTCGTGGACTCGTCAGATGATCGACCTGTTGTTTTTAGGCTTCTTGGTGTCGGCGAGCTTGGATAACAGGTCAGCTCAGGTGCTTTCCTCCTAAAGTATGTGATAGATCTCATGATTATCAAAGTGAATATCAACGGATGGACTAAGGATAGGTATCTTTCTAAAGAGGGATCCCTTGCTTGGAAGTCGTCGTTATCTTATTCTGTGACAAGTTATAAGTTCTCCTCGACAATCACTTTCCATGCACCAGTGGGAAAAGCTCGACACATGATGGAGTCGGTAGCGCCGTTGAGGAGCATCATCGATCGAAACATCATTAGGTGGGTGGTCGGATCACCCGTGCGGTCATAAGGATGGAGGATGGTCGACAATTTGAAGTTGTCGGGGAGAAGAACTGCCATGATATGCTCCGCGAATGATCCTGAATCGATGACGGGGGGATGAACAACCTCTATGGCACTAATTCCTTCTCTCTGCACTGCTAGAAATTAGGGTATTTGCGACGGCGATTTTGCGACCACAGCACAGCCGTCGCAAATTGTGACGGTTCTGCGACCATTGTGGCATCAGGGGTCGCATGTCCCATGAAATTGTGACGGTATTGTGACCGCACACGTCGCCATCGCAAATTGGAAACCTCCGCGATGGTGCAATGACCATTTAGCGACCGTCATTTGCGATCGCTTCGTGCGATCGCAAAACCGTCAGAGAGTAAATTTTATTCAGCCCGCCCTTTAGTTTTATATTCCCCCGCTCACTCTCCTGATCGTAACTCTCTCTCTCTCTCTCTCTCTCTCTCTCTCTCGGGCCGCTGAAACCCTAGCCACCGCCTCTGCCTGCTAGGTTGTTCCCCAACTACCCTTCGCCTTCTTCGACTTCTTCCACCCATCTTCCGCCGTCGTCCATGCCCAAGAAGCCCTTCCTTCATCGCATCTTGCCGCTCGTCGTCGTGGGCTCAGCAGGTCTGCTTCTATGACTTTTTTTTGTTGGATGCTTCTAGGTTCGTGAATCCAAGCAATCGATTGCGCTATCCTCTACTGCTTACCTGATCCACATTTATGTTTCTTTCCCGAGCAAGATGAACCTTTAGGATTTTATTTAATTATTTCTTATGATCTGCTTCATATAAACTAGTCGAATGCTAATTATCTCGAAATTATAGAGGATCCAGTTATCTTCATTTAAGTTCAGAACATATCATTTATAGGCATATATTGATTCAATTCTAGCTAAATAAAATTTAGTCAGCAAATTTGTTTAAATGATGAATTACAAGGTGCTTGTCAGCTTGTCGTACCATTGAGGAAATGCATCTAGTCAATAAGCTCAGACCAAATCAATATTGATAAAGACATAACTGATTGAACACCATAAAATGGTTCTAGTTCTGTTATGAAATAAAATTTACTAAATTGCTATTTGAAAATTCTTACTCCCATCTACAAAACAACAATCTTACTCATTCAAGGTTCTCCATTTGGATGTAGAAAAGTAGGGTAAAGATAAGAGATTACAGAAAAGATAAATTGATTCTCTTCTCTGGTTGCAACAAGTAGGAGTAACCGGGGAGAATTTATTCTCTCCTAGGGGGCCAACTTTCCATCTCTCTGAAACTGCAGCTTTTTAACGAAGGAAAGAAATGTGTTTATCCAAAATAAGAGAGTCAAAATAAGATAAATGTTTATCCAAGGACATTTGGAATGACCACTCTTCGTGAATTAAGTTAATTAAATGGAGGAGGACATGAGTCTGATTAATATTTTAAATATTAGCATATATGTTTGTTTATATAGTTTAATGTCTAATTTTTTATACATAGGTCTTAGTCCTTTTGATTGAACTGAGATCTTCAAATACATGTTTATTAAGGACTACTTCTATGGCATGACCTTTGCAACTTTCTATATTTCTTATTATCGTTGTTGAATTATGGCCACAAGGGTTTGAATATAAATGTAATGCTGGTTTTTACTTTCCAGTTCATATGTTTGTTTATATAGTTCAATGATATTATAATCTTAAATTTCATTCAATTTTCCTGTTGATAATCTATATAGTTTTATTTTTTTATTTCGGGTTTAATATATAGTGCCATAATCTTACGAGACAGGTGAAGACGTCGGGACCTTCCACGCCTGCCGCAGTACCATCGCCACCACCACCACAACCACTGGCTCCGGAGGTTCGAGGTCGTCGTAGGCCTCGTGGGCCTAATCGGGGGGCTCGGGCACCTTCATCGGCCGACCAACGTCAGCGGATATTGCTGCACGGTCTAAAGTAAGTATCAAAGTTTATTTTTTATAATTATCAATTAATTAATTACTACTTATATTGTTATACTTGAGTTGTAGATTCGAGCAGGACGATGTTGCTCGCAACATCACCTCTATTATCAAGAGGTTCTTTCGGGAGCCGTGGCATTCATAGACCCACGTGCCGCAGCATAATCAAGATTCATTATGGTCCGAGTTCGAGGTACGTAGTTTATTAATTTTAGATACTGTAACTAATTAATAGGTGGACTTAAATGTTATTATAGTCTAATTGAAGTTTTTTGGAATGATAGTCCAACTAAAGTTTATTGGTGAAGTTTATTACTAAAGTATTTATTAGTGTTCATTGGTATTGTATCGGCTTTTGGAATGATACTATACTATATTAGCATAGTTTTGGAATGATACTTTCATCTGGGATCTTTTATACTGTTACTAGAAGATGATTCCATAATTTAAACTAGACTGAAAGATGAGAAAGAACCTGGGATCAGAAATTAAAGATGAAAAAAAATAAGAAACACTCGGCATGCTGAGAATGAATTCTCAAAACAACTGAAAATTTAAAAAAAAAATTGAACTCTGAGAAAGGAGAGAAACTGAGAAAGAAAAGAAATATACATAGCTATTAAAAGATAATAGTTATGTTCACAGTGTTGAGTGAAATCCCACACTAGAAGGGGGGGTTGAATAGTGTTGTGTTACTTTACTAATATACTTCAATTCTCTTTTTTTACCAATTTCAATTTCAACCAAATGCAAGTGCAACTAAGTAATATTCGTTAGTGAATATGAAGCACAATTGAAAACAAATAGACAAGGCAATGCTAACACTTGAAAATATAGTGGTTCGGCCAACTGCCTACCCCACTACCTTGGCTCCACACCAAGGATTTCTAACCAACTACTTATAGATTTTGTGTTTCCCTGTAAATACAACCGAGGACTCTATTCTCAACCCTTTGAGAACTCATCAAACCTATTCACCTAGGCAAAACACAATTCTACAAAGTAAACCCTAAGTGTTTACACTAGCACACCTAGCAAGCTAACCAATGAAAACAAGTTTAAACAACACTTAAAATTACAACAAAAATAGCTAAGAAATAGACCAAGATCAAATGCTCTTTTCCAAGCCTTCAAAGCCTTCAACTCGCCAAGCCATTGAGCTCGAATCAAAGCCTGAGTTGAGGGAAGATAAGCGCTTGAGAAGACGTTGATCGGAGAAATGAGCGCAAGCAATCAATCTCTAGAAGGCACAAATCTCTCTTCTTTAAGCTTGTATTAGATATTAAGAGAGTTTAAAGAAGTTAGGTGAGGGGTATTTATAACCCCTCAACCGAACGGCTCCTCAACAGGCATTTTTTCGCCCGTTGGACGCCGTTCGATCGCTTGTCGGTCGATCGTCGGTCGACCGACCGATCCACCGCCCAGCGATCGCTGGCTTTTTGCGCTTCTATCGCTCTGTTCGGTCGACCAAATGAGTCGCGTTTCAGCTCCTCTGTTATCTGGTCGACCGAAGTAAGTACTGCCAATTTTTTGCCTCGATCGGTCGACCGAAGTTGCCACTGCCATTTTCTGCATCTGTTCGGTCGACCGACCGATCGACCGAAGTGGCTATTGCCAATTTTCTACCTTGTTCGATCAATCGAACTTAGGCTGAGGCTGACTTTTACCTTATCTTTGTTGCATGCTTTTTCATGGGTTTAGTTACCAAGTTTTAACTTGGATAACTTTACAACTAGACTTGGGATGAAATCCTAGGGGTATATTACAAGATTTCTACTCAACCTACATCCGAGCCTTTCTTGACGTTCTTTCCTTTCGTTTCTCCGAGCAAAGTTTGCCGAAGTTCACATGCTTATTGCAACCTCATCCTGAACTCAAAACTTCATACATATATTGCAATAAGTACTATTTGTGAGTTTGAGTTAAGGCATACACAATACACAACTTAACATATGCTCCCCCTATCTATATGCATCATAAAACAAATATTACCTTATTTTTTCTCCCTCTTTTGACATCAATCAAAAAGAGCAAGAGTTAAGGTACAATTAATGGGTTCTATCATAAAAATCAAGAAAGTCATAAAACCAAGTATCATCTATTACTATAGTCCTTCCTATTAATGTAAGCCTATAGAAGGCAAACATCAATAAGTCGCAAAGCCCCATTAAAAGGCAATACATAAGTATGATGATACCTTATAAAATGTAATTTTTAAAAACATGTATGTTTTGAATAAAATTTAACCACTTGGAAAAACTTAAATTCCTAATTGCATTCTTAAGTTTGTAAAGCTTTCCTCACTCAAGGGTTTTCTAAATATATCTGCAAGTTGTTTGTCCGTGGATACGAATTCCACTGATATATTTCCCTTAGCTACATTATCCCTAAGAAAATGGTGCCTTAGATCAATATGCTTAGTCCTAGAGTGTAAAATAGGATTTTTCGTTAAATTGATTGCACTAGTGTTATCACAATGTATAGGTATGCAAGAATACTTTAGTCCATAATCCAAAAGGGTTTGTTTCATCCAAAGAACTTGTGCACAACAACTAGCCGCAGCGATGTATTCCGCTTCGGTAGTTGAAAGTGAAACTGAGTTTTGTTTCTTTGAAAACCAAGAGACAAGACTCACTCCTAGGAATTGACAACACCCACTAGTGCTTTTTCTATCTACTTTACATCCGGCAAAATCCGCGTCCGAAAAACTGATTAAGTCAAAAGATGCATTACATAGATACCATAGTCATTAGTCAATCGTGCCCTTCAAATATCTCAATATGTGTTTGACCGCACTTAAGTGAGACATTATAGGACAAGACTAAAACCTATCACATGCACAAACACTAAAAATGATATCGGGTCTACTTACGATTAAATATAGAAGACTATCAATCATACCTCGATATCGTTTTTGTCTACTTTGACACCATCTTCATCTTTGTCGAGCTTGATGGATGTGCTCATTGGTGTAGAAGTTATCTTGGCTTCATTCATCCCAAACCTTTTGATGAGCTCCTTTGTGTACTTGGCTTGATTGATGAAAATTCCTTTGTTGGTTTGCTTGATTTGGAGACCAAGCATGAAAGAGAGCTATCCCATCATGCTCATCTCAAATTCATCTTGCATACACTTAGCAAACCACTCACAAAGGGTTTAATTAGTAGCACCAAAAATTATGTCATCAACATAAATTTGCACAAGTAAAATATCATTTTCATAGTGTTTTATAAAAAGGAAGACATCGGCTTTCCAATGGTAAAGCCTTGATCAATCAAAAAAGTGGAAAGCCTTTCATACCAAGCCCTAGGGGCTTGTTTTAAACCATATAAAGCCTTTTTAAGTTTGAAAACATGGTCTGGAAACTCAAAACTTTCAAATCCGAGGGGTTGTTTAACATATACTTCTTCATTGATAAAACCATTTAAAAATCCACTTTTGACATCCATTTAAAAAAGTTTAAAGCCTTTAAAACTAGCATAAGCCAAAAGCATTCGAATTGTTTCTAATCTAGCTACGGGAGCATAAGATTCATTATAATATATTCCTTCTTCTTGATTGTACCCTTGGGCCACTAACCTAGCTTTGTTTCCAATGACTAAACCTCCTTCATCTAACTTATTTCTAAACACCCATTCAGTCTCAATCATAGTTTGTCCGCTAGGTCTAGGTACTAAGTCTCATACTTCATTTCTAACAAATTGGTTGAGTTCTTCTTGCATAGCTATTACCCAAAATTCATCTTCTATTGCTTCCTTAATGTTCTTTGGTCTACTTGAGATATGAATGCTACATATTGACAAATATTTTTAAGTTTAGAACGTGTTATCACTCCCGTTGATGGTTCTCCAATGACTTGATCCATTGGATGATATGATCTCTTATCAACCGATATCCTTTAGGGAGAGGTGGTAGAGCTTCCTCTTCTTCGTCTTCATCTTGAGGTAGAGTTGAGGATGGTGGTTCTTCATGTTGAGTTTCCTCATTGTCTTCATCCTCCACCTCTTTATCATGAAATGTGAGTTCCTCACCTACATTCACAATCTTAACATTTCTAGAAGAATCATTAGTTTCATCAGATGTAACATGCATAGATTCTTCAACAATCATAGTCCTACGATTATATACTTTATATGTCTTAGAATTATTGGAGTAACCTAGGAAAATACCTTCATTGGATTTAGAATCAAATTTTCCTAAATGCTCCTTAGTGTTTAAGATAAAGCATTTACATCCAAAAATATGAAAATATCCCACACTTGAGATTTTATCATTCCAAAGCTCAAAATGTGTTTTCTTAATTTTAGGTCTCAATAAAACGCGATTAATTTTATGGCTTCGCCCCAAAAATACTTGGGTAAATTATTTTTGCAAAGCATGGTCCTAGCAATCTCTTGTAAGGTTCTATTATTCCTCTCGACCACCCCATTTTGTTGAGGGGTCCTAGGGGAAGAAAATGTGTGTTCAATACCCAATTCATCATAAAATTTGGAAAAAAAATTATTTTTAAATTCTCCTCCATTATCACTTTTAATTTTCAAAATTGAAACTCCTTTCTCATTTATAACTCTCTTAGTATTTTTTTTGAAAAAATCAAAGGTTTTATTTTTCTTTGCTAAAAAGAAAACCCATGTAAATCTCGAGAAATCATCAACTAGCACATAGCATTATAGTTTTCCACCTAGACTAGCTACATCACATGGACCAAAAAGATTCATGTGCACAAGTTCAAGTGTTCTAGATGTGCTTACTTGATTAATGCTATGAAATGAAGATTTAACTTGCTTGCCTAGTTGACATGCATCATAAAGTTTGTCTTTTTAAAATTTTATCTTGGGTAATCCTTTAACTAGTTCCTTCTTAGATATTTCTTGGATGAGGCTCATGCTAGCATGTCCTAGCATTCTATACTACGTACAACCAAGAATTATTTTCCATGGCAACCAAGCATCTAATATGGGGATTAGGCAAGACATTTAAAACTAATGTGTAAACATTTTCTTGCCTATTTCCAATAAACATAATGTCATTAGATGGTGCACTCCTAATGATACATTTAGATGCTTCAAAAATGATTACATATCCATTGTTACACAATTGAGATATGCTAATCAAGTTATGCTTTAACCCATCAACTAGTAAAATATTTTTAATGCATCGGTAAGGGAGTAAACCTATATCACCAATGCCAACAATCTCACATTTGGCATTGTCTCCAAATGTCACATGTCCACCATCTTTGCTTGATAGGGTTGCAAAAAGGTTGATATCCCCCGTCATATATTTTGAGCAACCAATATCCAATATTCATGTGTTTCTACTTGCTTGAGGATGTTTCTCTATCTACAAAAGGAGAATAAACTATTTTAGGTACCCAAATTTTCTTGGGTCCTTGAGTGTTAGTCATCTTAGGAACTCAAGTAAATCTAGCATGTGGGTTCCTCCATAATGCACAATCTTTAGCCATATGACCAAATATAACGCATGAAAAATAACTTCCATTAAACTTCCACCTATTGTGTGTGTGAGCATTGAAGTGTGATGACTTTTTAGCATGGACAACCTTAGGCATGGCATTTTGTAAGATTGTCATTTTTTCATTTAGCATGCAAAGTTCCTTTTTCAAAGTTAGCATGCCATCATTCAAGTGCTCTACTTGATCACTTAAGTACTTGTTTTTATCTTCCAATTTTTTATTGTCATATTCTAAGTTTTTCTTAGCTTCATCTAGGGCATGTTTCTCATCCTTAAGGGTATCTACTTCTTTCCTTAATTCATTGCATGAGAGTAGTAAACTATCATTTTCAATCTCTAAAAATTTATTGTCCTTTTTAAGCTATTTAAATTTTCTCCTAATAGCATTAAATTCATCATGCATTTGATCAAATTAATTCATTTTCTAGTTCTTCTTGAGTAAATGAAAGCTCACCAAATGTAAATCTTACCTCATGGTCATTTGCCATCAAGCAAAGATTTGCCTTTTCACTCTTGGAATCTTCTTCACTTGATGAAGGCTCGCTTTCATCCCATGAAACCATCATTGCCTTCTTCTTCTTCTTGTATTTGTCTCTTTTGTGAGGGTTGGAGGTGGATGTCATCTTGAGAAGTGAGCAATCCTTCCTTAGATGCTCGGTCTTGTTGCAATCGTAGCATGTGTAGCCTCCTCTTCCCTTTCTCATGCCTCCTTTCAGGAAGGTCATGAATCTTCTCACCAACATTGCCATTTCCTCAAAATCGTCCATCTCTTCCTTGGATGATGAGGATTCTTCACCCTGGTGTGATGCTTTTAAGGCAATGGTCTTGCCTTTGGGAGCATCTTCCTCCTTGTATTGCTTCATATGGGTCTCATGTGTCATGAGAGACCCAATGAGCTCGGTGATCTTCAAGGTGCTCATATCCTTCACTTCCATAATTGCGATGACCTTGGGCTCCCAAGCTTTTGGAAGGGAACGAATGAGCTTTCTTGCCTTCTCCTCTTCCCTTATCTCTCTACCAAGGTTAGCTAAATCATCTGTAATATTTTGAAATCGAGCATACATGGCATCAATAGATTCATGCAATAACATTTTGAACATTTCATAATCATGCATGAGTAGGTTTATATTAGATTCATTAACTTGTGAAGTACCTTCATGTGTAGTCTCTAAGACTTTCCAAAGTTCATATGCGGACTTACAAGTAGAAATCCTATTAAACTCATTAATTGATAAGCCGCAATATAATGCATTGACGGCCTTTGCATTTGCATTAAAGAGTTTAATCTCTTCTTGGTCCCACTCATCCATATCCTTGGTTTGTTGCTTATACTCTACTTGTATCATTCTCCATACATCCATGCCTAGTGATTGTAGGAAGGCATTCATACGTATCTTCCAATAGGCATAGTTGTTTCCATCGAACAATAGTGGAGTATAAGTAGAGGACCCTTGAGCTAGTTGAATTTCACTAGTCATTTTAACTTGTAGGGTAGATGGTTAAATCTAATCCTACGACCTTGCTCTGATACCAAATGTTGAGTGAAATCTTACACTAGAAGGGGGGTTGAATAGTGTTGGGTTACTTTACTAATATACTTCAATTCTCTTTTTTTACCAATTTCAATTTCAACCAAATACAAGTCCAACTAAGTAATGTTCGTTAATGAATTTGAAGCACAATTGAAAACAAACACACAAGGCAATGCTAACACTTGAAAATATAGTAGTTCGGCCAACCGCCTACTCCACTACATTGGCTCCACACCAAGGATTTCTAACCAACTACTTTATAGATTTTGTGTTTCCCTTTGAATACAACCGAGGACTCTATTCTCAACCCTTTGAGAACTCCTCGAACCTATTCACCTAGGCAAACACAATTCTACAAAGTAAACCTTAAGTGTTTACACTAGCACACCTAGCAAGCTAACCAATGAAAATAAGTTTAAACAACACTTAAAATTACAATGAAAAGAGCTAAGAAATAGACCAAGATCAAATGCTCTTTTCCAAGCCTTCAACTCGCCAAGTCGTTGAGCTCGAATCGAAGCCCGAGTTGAGGGAAGATGAGCGCTTGAGAAGACGTTGATCGGAGAAGCGAGCGCAAGCAATCAATCTCTAAAAGGCACAAATCTCTCTTCTTTAAGCTTCTATTAGATGTTCAGAGAGTTTAAAGAAGTTAGGTGATGGGTATTTATAACCCCTCAACCGAACGGCTCCTCAATGGGCATTTTTTCGCCCGTTGGACACCGTTCGGTCGCTTGTCGATCGATCGTCGGTCAATCGACCGATCGACCGCCCAACGACCGTTGGCTTTTTGCACTTCTACCGCTCTGTTCGGTCGACCAGAGGGTCGATTGAATGAGTCGTGTTTCAGCTCCTCTGCTATCCGATAGACCGAAGTAGCCACTACCATTTTTTGCATCTGTTCGATCGACCGACCAATCGACCGAAGTGGCTACTGCCATTTTTCTGCCTTGTTCGATCAACCGACCGATCGATCAAACTTAGGCTCAGGCTGATTTTTACCTTATCTTTGTTGCATGCTTTTTCATGGGTTTAGTTACCAAGTTTTAACTTTGATAACTTTACAACTAGGCTTGGGATGAGATCCTAGGGGTATATTATAAGATTTCTACTCAACCTACATCCGAACATTTCTTGACGTTCTTTCCTTTCGTTTCTCCAAGCGAAGTTCGCCGAAGTTCACATGCTTATCGCAACCTCATCCTGAACCCAAAACTTCACACACATATATTAAATACTTATTTGTCATCATCAAAATAAAGATTAAAGCCTAAGGGGGAACCCTTAAGCCAACACACAGTAGATATAAGATCATCAACTATGGTGAGTCATCTATTTCTGATTGATTATTATATTTGGTTACTTGGGACTTTAATGATGCATGTAAGTTATCATTATAGTTTTACAAGGAGAGATTAGGCCATGATGCTTCTTAGTAGTTTCCTGTTAGCTTTATGTTATTACTTCTTGCTTTATTTAGTCTTGCCATTAGGGATGACTCTTTATTTACTTATTCTTTTGTTTCATTTGAGTTGTACATTCTCTGAATTTTGATAACTCAGTGATATATTTATGGACACATGTTGGTTTCATTTGAGTTGTAGTTTTTAGGATTTATAAAACAACTTTTATTAAGATATTAAAGTAAGTAGTTATCATGCTTTATATTTAGCATTCTAAAGCTATACTAGATATAATTTTTCAAGCTAATATTTTCTTTTTGTAGATCTGATATACCTGGGATCCCACCATTGAGGCTCATGTGAAGGATTCTTGGGAAGCTTACAATAAGAAGCTTTTCAAGGATATCCTTCATCGGGCGCGGGATGAGGCGCGCACGAGTATAGGCGGTAATAGAGATACACCTATGGATGCACTCAAGGGACATGGACCAATCTAGATGGAGGTCGACGTATGGGATCGGCTATGCGACATCTGGGCATCGGAGGGATGGCAGGGTCCCTCCCGGACGGCGCACCAAAGTCGGATGACGCTGGTCAAGGGATCCGTCGCCCGACATACCGGTGGGTCCATCCCATTTATCAGCCACGAGCGTCGATTGGTAAGTAATTTAATAACTATTTTTATTATTCATTTATTTTTATATAAAAACTAATTATATTTAATTTATTGTAGGGGACGCGAGATGAGCAGGAGACGCTTATCTCTGTTGATCCTCTGAGGGTCTTCGAGGAGACACATAGATACCAGCATGGTCCTCGCTGGGGTGAGTTCATAAGCAAGAGGTCGGAGATGGTACTAGTAAGATAATATTTAAAAAATATATCTAGTTCTATCATGTATAATTAATTTAATTAATTAATTTACTTTTATTTAAAGGCCACGTATAGTGAGTTGGTGACCCAACGAGGAGGTGATCCTGCATAGTATCAGCTTGATGCTGACGCATGGATGTAGGTGACAGACGTCGACCATGGCCGTGTATATGGCATTGGCACAACGGCCCACACACGGGCGTTGTTGCAGCCACATGGTGCAGGGTCGTCTACTTTGATCACCTCCTCCGTCGGTGGTCCATCAACATCACGTGCGGATCAAGATCGATTAGCGGCCATCGAGACTGCTCAGGCACGCCTCAACGCCGACATGGCCGCTATGAGAGATACTGTGACGCACATGGCTCAGCATATGACGTAGATGGCTCAGCATATGGCGCAGATGACCCAGTACATGACACATATATCTTCTATCATAGCTGGTGCTCCAGCTCCTCCGCCTCCCCCATCATTCGGCCTGACGACATCAACATCGGATCCATCATCATCATCGACGCTGACTGATGTGCTCCTCACGCAACCCCTCTCCACGCCGCCTCCCCCGCCGCCTGATGCGTCTGATCATTGATGTACTTTTTTGATATTTTATTTTGATATGATGTAAATATTATTATTTTGATACGATATAAATAATATTTTGATATATATATATATATTATAATTTGATGTCTTTTGTCTATATTTTAATTAAATATTAGAACGGGAATTTATATTTTTTTATTTTTAAAAAAATATATAAATATTTATATGCAACGGTTTTGCGACCATCGACGCCGTCGCAAATCCTCACCTACATGGTCACGTGAAGTGTTCGCAAAAAATTATGCGACGGCCTTTGCGACGATAACGTGCGATCGCCATGTCGATCGCAAAATATTATGCAACGGCTTTTGCGACACTAGTAGGCGGTGGCAATATATGCATCTTTGGCGACGGTGTCGTGACGGTCGCGTAATATCTGCGACAAGCCTATCCACGATGGAAGTTTGTGACTGCTGATGTCGTCGCAATTGCTCTTTTGCGACGGCGTTTGTGATTGCTGATGTCGTCGCAATTGCTCTTTTGCGATGGCGTTGCGACCGCTTTAGCCGTCGCAGATGACAAAGTTTTTAGTAGTGCTGGTGCTGGGTGTAGGAGATCTCGTCTCTAAAGATTGAGGCCGATTTCACAGTTCTCTCATGGTGGCTATCTTCTTCATGCTTTGATCGACAAGGCTCACGCTCAATTGAGTGTTGCTCTTTGGACTATGTTAGCGTATTTGGTGACCTGCAAAGACACTCTGATGCTCAAGTGGGAGTGAATTCTAGATGGTACGTGTATGAAATTGAAATAAAGAGTATACCTTAATTGTTGCACGTCATGTTTGTTTTATAGGGCAGGTTTGGGTACTCGACGAGGATATCTCCTCGAAATCTGTAGGAATATGTCGGAAATGGGTCGATTGTTATCCCCGAGTTCATTAATACCGAGTCCCTGGTGATAAATGTAGGATGTTGATATATATCCTTGTTAATTTGGTTGGATGGAGCTAGTCCTTGGGCTAACTTGTAATTGGTTCGGTTTGAGTCTGGTTCATGAGTATGGTACTTTCGAAACTGATCCGATCAGGGCCTAGAAAGCTAGCCCAGTCCAATATCTTATTTTCGTGAAATTAATCTAAATGTGCTACGTATAATTTCGATCGAGTTGCAAACTTAATATAAGAAAAGTTGCAGGTAGCTAGAGAGTCATTTGCAGACTATTTATTCATATAATTAATTCACTTGCGACCAATTAATGAAACACCCCTAATTATTAAGTTAGATTTACTCTAGAAAACACAACCTTTAATTAGGGCATAAATTGTCGGTAGGGCAACCCTAACCCTAATTCCAGAGGGCTCTCTCTAGCTCCACTCTACTACTTGAATTAGGGTTGGTGCAACGTCAAACAGGACGAAAGAGAGAGGAGATGATGGTGATCCAAATACGTAGGACTTGAGAAGGATATATGAAAGCATCAAGTCTCAGATAGAAACATATTAATTAAGCCAAAGCAACCGACAGTCTCATGCACCAACCTTTGTCTTTGTGTCATCCTGTACCCCACAATCTCACAGCATCACATTGGCTTGCTTGCTTCTCTCACCCTCTTGCTGGTGCTTCAATTAATTAATTTTTTTTTTTTATAACAAAGATAAAAAATTACGATAAGTGATTATACTAGAATTTGAATCTTAAATCTCTAAACAACATACAATATGTTACCACCAATTGTGTTACCCACGGTTGGCCAATTAATTAATTAATTTAAGCTTTAATATAAGTAAAAAATAATATATATTCAGTTTGACCATAATATTTTATATTTTTATTAATTTATGCTAATCATTACCTAACTAATTTGATTCCTAACATAAAAAAATACCATAACTAATTAATTAAAAAATAGGGGTTTTAATTTAAAACTATGAACTTGGATATATAGCTAATTAATTAAATTGGTTAAAATATAAAATTTCAGGCTCAAACTGAAATTTGGCGTATATATAAATTTGGATGTAGCTCGATCCTCTTCATGATTAATTAGTTAGTCTTAAAAAATGCAGGAAACTGTTGCTAATATCATAGAGTTTGTCATACTAACCTATCAATCATGTCCATCAGATATGCATGCTAATTAATAGGATATTTGCATGTTGGTTTAGGTAGGAAAATTCCAAGAGAAAGGAGAAGTCATCTTAATATTTGGGCGACAAATGTTTATATATGAGGTGTGGTGGGGAAAAAAGTGGAGAAAAGAGTAGTACATGATTAATGGAGATGGTTGATGTGCTCAAATTTAATTCAACATCACAAATTAAACTTATCAAAATCATGCTTAAATAAAAGGACTAATCATGGAAAGTAGCTTCTACTTTCATCGAATTTTAAATTTTAATTCAAATTAAAATATTATTATTATTTAACTTATAATGTATAAGTAGTTATACTTATAATTTTAACCCACTATATATTATTTTTTTGTTAAATTTTTCGTCATCTTGATCATGATGAAGTGGCTTGTTGACTGAAATTAAAATACTATTATATTAAAACTCAATCTTTTTTAAACTATATATATATATATCAATTGAACTTTGCCTTGCTGTCTATATGTTCTATGTTCTATGTTCAATGTAATGATTGAATATAAAGTAATTGTATAATAAAAAAATTGGATTTTAGTAAATTAATTTTTTATCCTAATTAATATGTCATGTCATCAATTTATATATTTAGCAATTAAGTGGAGCAAGAGAAATTCTAATGAAAGATTGATTTAAATGTTACCAAAGCGCCCATGCAAAATTATGGCAATTCTACTTGACTTAGTTATTAAATTTGGCCATTTAGTATAATTTTTTATTGAGACAAAAATATTAAATTGAGTCGAGTCAACTTTGAAGATCGAGTCAGGATTTCTATAAAATTTAATTTGTTTTTTTCGATTGGGTTGAAAACAAAAAAAACACCTACTGAATGAGGATCCAAATTAATGAAAAAAAAAACATGATCAAAAAATAACTTGAAATTCCATAGTGTCAAACTAAACAATGCTAAATCAGCATCTCTACAAAATGTCAAGATAATTGTTTGAGCAATATTTTAACCGTTGTTATTATTTTTAACAAAGATAGAAAGTATATTGGATTAAAAGCCCAAAAGTACTTTCGGGAGCTTTTTCAAACCTGCACTCCTATAGATCCTTCTGGTCATTTTGATTCTCTAAGATCAAAGGTTATTAATACAATGAATAGAAGACTTACTCAACCTGTCTCAGAGGGAGAAATAAAATCTGTTGTATTTTCTCTTGACCTTAATTCTGCCCCGAGTGATGATGGGTTTACTATGAAGTTCTTTCAGTTTTACTGGGATATTATTCAGCGAGATATTTGCAGAGCAGTTCAGAGTTTCTTCTCAGGAGGAAGACTGTTAAGAAGCTTTAACCACACTCATATTTGCCTTATTCCAAAAGTCAAAGATGCTACCTCTATGACTCAAGTGAGGCCAATCAATTTATGTACAATATTTTACAAGATTATCTCAAAAGTATTGGTTCATAGACTACAAGCATACATGAACCGCCTCATCAGTTCAAACCAGAGTGCTTTCATAAAGGGTAAGACTTATCAGTGATAATATCCTAATAGCTCATGAGTGTATACATTACCTCAAAACTAAACGTAATGACACTTCGGATCTAGCTCTCAAACTTGATATGAGTAAGGCTTATGATAGAGTTGAGTGGGCTTTTGTGTGGTTCATCATGGAGAAGTTGGGATTCTGTGACCGTTGGATAAATTGGATCAAGGAGTATGTTACTATTGTTTCCTATTCTACTATAATTGAAGGACATTCGTATGGATTATTTAGACCATCTAGAGGTCTCCGTCAGGGAGATCCTCTATCACCGTATCTCTTTTTGTTTTGTGCGGAGGGCCTCACACAATTGCTTTATCAGGGAGAGCAACATCAGTTGATGTGCGGGGTGAAACTCAATAGCACATGTCCTTCAATCACTCACTTGCTATTTGCAGATGATTCCATTTTGTTCTGTAAAGCCAATGAAGCTCAATGCAGAAACTTGCTAAATATTTTGAAAGCATATAGGGACTTTAGTGGTCAGCAAGTTAACTTGAATAAGTCATCAGTTTTCTTTAGTAGAAACACTTCCCAGCATGTCAGAGAGCAGTTAGCAGTTCTATTATAGGTTCCACATGTAGGAGTTCAGGATAAATACCTTGGCCTCCCTTCCGTGGTGGAAAGATCCAAACGCGTTGCTTATGATTTCATTAAAGAGAATGTCACTAAGAAGCTCCACCATTAGAAGCGTTCTTTGTTGTCAACTGATGGCAGGGAGGTTCTCATTAAAGCAATGGGTACAACCATTCCTCTGTATTCACTTGGTTGCCTCAAACTTTCTGACACATTACTTGAGGAGATTCAAAAAGTCATGGTTTCGTTCTGATGGGGTCAGAGAGGGAATGAAAGGAAAATGCACTGGATAGACTGGAATGTCTTGTGTAGAGTTAATTCAGAAGGTGGATTGGATTTTAAGGATCTCAAAGCTTTTAATTTGGCAATGCTTGGGAAACAGGCTTGGAGGATACTTACAAGAGAGCATTCTTTGGTCCATAAAGTTTTCAAAAATAAGTACTTTCGCACTGTATCTTTTATGGAGGCTTCAATTGGGGCCAATCCTTCTTGGGCATGGCGAAGTCTTTTGGAGGGGCAGAAGGTGATAGACAAAGGATTAAGATGACAGATTGGGACAGGGACAGTGGTACGCATTCAGAAGGATCCTTGGTTATCTCAGTGCTAGCCCTATACTTTGGCTCCTAGTGCATGTCTTGATCCTACTCTTATTTTGGTGCGTCAATATCTAAATGCAGATGGATCTTTGAAGGAGGATTTGGTCAGGCGATCCTTTTCACCTGAGGTGGCTGAGGGTATCTTACGAGTAGTTCCTACACTCCAAAAGTATAGGCTCATTTGGGCCTTCACGAATAATGGATCTTACATTGTGGCATCCGGATATAACATTATTTTTCAATTTTTTCATCCTCGAGATTCTGAGGGGCCGACTATTTTGGCAAACAAAGATTTGTGGACCTCCATATGGGACACTAAAGCGCCACCTAAAGTCAAGACCTTTATTTGGAAATTAATGCATGAGGGGATTCCTGTTCGACAAAAGTTGAAGGCACGATTTTCCCAAGTAGTGGATATTTGCCCGCGGTGTAATAGGGAAGCCGAGTCAGTTCAGCATTGTTTCTTGTTATGTCCTGCAATTGCTCATATTTGGTAGGGGTTACTTTCATTTAGCAGGATTGGAGTCTTCCCACTTCTGAGTCCTTCGAGAGATGGTGGCTAGAACTTTATCGGAAGCTCAAATTAGTAGGGGTTGACACTGATCATATGATGTTGGTGGCTTTCATTATTTGGAGGATATGGCTTGCCCGTAATGCAAAGGTTTTTGAAAACAAAGATATTTCCCATCAAGAAATTTGGAGTGTTGCAAGTTCTCTTTCCTATGAATATGGCCAGCTTCAAACGAAGTTATCTTCGATTCTTTAAGTATAATTGTTTGTGATTGTGTTTTTTGGGAGATCCCCATTGTATATTTATGCTATTGTTCCGATTGGAACCTTTGTATTGGACATTAGAATCAATATAAATATATATCTTTGGTATAAAAAAAAAACAAAGATAGAAAATCACAATAAGTAATCATACTAGGGTTTGAATCTTAGATCTCTAGGCAACTTACAATATGTTACCACCAACTGTGCTATCCACAGATATGTTGCCACTAACTGTGCTAACCGTTGTTATTGTTGATATCATTTTTCATCAAGTAGATAATTCTGTTTTGTTTTAATCTTTACTACTATAATGATTAAAGATGAAATATTATCGTATATAACAACTTAAGAAGAACAAAATTTATCAAATTCGGATTTTGGGAATGAGAAATTCACAAAATCGAATTTGAAGTTCCAAAATTTTCTAAATCGGAATTTAGTGGATCGAATACTCATTTTACCCTTGGGTCAAAGTCTCTAACCAATTAGCGACTTTGGTTAAAAATTAAAAAAAAAATGTTAAAAACTATAAAACAATAATTTTAATTTATATAAAAAAAATTATAATAAAAATGGGATGTTAGAGTCTAAAAAATAAATTTTCAAACTCTCTAATTCATTAGAGAATTTTGTACAAAATCTATAAATCTAAGTTTAAATTAAAAATTATGAAATATTTTGATGAAAAATATTTTTTTAACCACAACACATTTTTTATATTTTTTTAAAAAATATTTTATTAATTTTTTTAATTATAAAACTATTATAGACTTTGGGCAAAAGTCTCTAATGCATTAGAGACTTTTGCCCAAAGTCTATAAAACTAATTTTAATTACAAAATAATAAAATATTTTTTGTCTAAAATATTTTGATAGACTCTAGCACATTTTTATATCACATATATAATTTTTGTGAATTAAATTTTATTTTTTATAATTATAAAATTATTATAAACAAAAGTCTCTAACTCATTAAAGAGTTTGAATCCAAATTCTATAATAACTTCATAATTTTTTTTAAAAAAATATTTGAATTCATAAGATAATTTTTTAATGATACAAAAGATGTACTATGATCCCAAAAAATATTTTACATCAAAATATTTTATAATTTTTAATTTAAATTTAAATTTATAGATTTTATGCAAAAGTCTTTAATACATTAGAGAGTTTGAAAAATATATTTTTTATTCTCTAATATTTTATTTTTATCATAAAAAAATGTGTTACAAATTAAAAATATTATATATATATATATTATATTTTTGACCTAGAGATTTTGGCCAAGAGTAATATAGGAATTCGATCCATTCAATTTTAATTTGGGAAATTTTGAATTTTTAAATTTGATTTTGAAAATTTTTTATTCTTAAAATTCAAATTTAATAAATTGCTGAAGTTGAGATAGTTGAGATAATTAAATATAGAAAAAAAGTACAAAGAAGTACGTATATATACGTAGGGAAATATAAATAAAATGTGCATGCTTAATAAATTTGAGGCTGGTGAGATGTCAGATGTTCACTGCATGTAATAGTAATTGAAGTTGGTGAGACGTTCGATTCTCCGTTTTCTATTATTGAATTATTCAATTGTTGTACTCTTTATATATGTTTTGATGGGCGTGCATGCATGTGATATATATCTTTTGCTTATTCTCTCAATTATTACTTCCATTATGTATGTATATGTAATCTTAAATTAATTAGTAATTTATATTTTAATTCCTATCGATAGATTATTTTATTCTTGGGATGATATATTCCTCAAAATATTTTAACTATTTCTTTTTATCAAGTTGGTATATATATTAGCAGACTTTCCAAAAGTAACAAATTAATTAGTAGATCCTTAAACTTGTCAATTTGTAACTTATAGTACTTTTTGTCAGTAATTATATATCATGAAAATATCCAATCATTATCAACAGAGACGAATCAGTACTACAATGTCAAATATTTTAAGGCCAACGTATTATTGATAGTGCTCGCCTAATGTGGGGGTGATACGGGTTTTCGTGTCTCTTGATCCGACGCGACTTTAGAATAATCTACAAAGATACTCTGGCGCTCAAAGTAAGAATGCATTACAAATGGTAGGTATGAAATTGAAATCGAGAGTATACCTGATGTGCATTGCGTCCGTTTTTATGAGGCAGGTCAAAGATGTTTTAATTTGGCGATGATATCTTCCAGGATCTCGCGAGGATATGCTCGGAATGGGTCAAAATTTATCCCGAAAATAGCGGACTCATATTGTGGAATCTCTAGTAATTAATGATGGATATTGATATCCTTGTTTGGTTGGGTGGAGCCTTGGGCTAAGTTGTGGTTGGCTCGATCTGAGTCAGGTTCATGAGTGTGGGCGCCCGAGCCTCATTCGACTGGGCCCAAATTAGAGTTAATCCAGTCCATAGCTCCCGAGCTTGGTTGGAGTCCGAGGACTTCGTGTCAAGCTCTAATAGTGTATCGATTTCTATTTTTTTGTCGAGCTTTCTACATCTTTCGAGTGTCTGACCCCAGTCGGACTTCGATAAGTGAGCATGCGCTGAGTTCTGCCTTTTGTCGAGGTAGGTGAGATTAGTTTATCTTGGTCTCGTCGTTTTATGACTTTTCGGTTTTTGTGCCTAGTATGGTGGCTGTATAAAGAATGAGTGCTCCTTTTCACATGTCGGCCTCCCATTGGTGCTTGCTTTTTCTAACATTTAATACCGACAGAGGGGTACATGGCACAGAGATTTGATCGTTCATGCTTTGAGGCGTTTAATTATTCGTCATTGATGGGATGATCGGTTAGGACTCATTCCGCTTTTAGAGCACGACCACCAACCATCCGAGAGGAGGTTGTCACTTTCTGGTCTTTAAAACTCTCTCCTCTCTTTCATTTTGAGTTTTCTTGCATCCAAGTTTTTGCTCATTCCTTGTTCCGCTCTCGAGGTTTTCATTGGTGATGATGCTGCTTTGTTCATCGCCTTGTTCGTCGCCATTCATTCCCGGTAACTCTTCCTAACTCAACCTTTTATTTCTGCCTTGTTCGAGTCGGCCTTAGATTGGTAGGTTGCACTGACTTGTCCCTTGTTCATTAGGGTTTCCAATTTGTGTCACGACGAGATAAGGCAACTGAGATCGGCGATGACCAGCTCCAACGATATTGAGGCCTTCCACAAAGGTGTATTACTTTCTCATTTCGGCGACGAGAATGCCATTGAGGGCCTTCCTTGTTCTTCAGAAGATAGGGTCTTCCACTTCAGCAAGGATCCTGAGTTTTTCTTTGCGCACTGGACCATGCTTGAGGATCTCGGCATCCGGCTGTCCTTTATCAATTTTAAGTGTGGGGTTTTGACTCAAGCGAATGTCGCCCCGGTGCAGCTTCACCCGAACAATTGGGCATTTGTCGTTGTTTTGATATCCTGATGGAGTTCTTCGGTGTCAAGCCGATCCTCGATGTATTATTTTCCTTCTTCCAAGCCAAGGGGGCGCAAAAGGTCTTGTAGGTGTCCTTTAGTAGCACCTCGGAAAGGAAGTTGTTCGGCCTATTCAAGAGTTCCTACAAGAACTTCAAAAGGCATTTCTTCAGAGTGAGGTCGAGGTCAAGTGATTGACAATTCTTTCTGGATAGGGTGTCGACCGCAGAAAAGTTTCCATTGTTTTGGAGGTGGAACCCGACCACCATTATAACCTTGGAAGAGGGGGGCATTCTACTTGAGGATAGGCTGATGATTAGGTATTTAAACCAACCTAGGCCTTTCACTCATTTTTTTTCTGTAGAGAGTTGTTGAAATGGGACCAGGACAAGTCCTCGATGGTAAGATATATAAGTAAGTCCGAGACCATATGATAGTTGTTTTGTTACCTTAGCCATTTTGAATGTCCTAATTTCGAACTCTTCTTTGCAGGAGAGATGGCCTCGAGGTTGAACCAGACGTCCTTCCAGTCCAGATTGGAGGAGTTAAAGAGGATGACCCTAGCGGTTGACAAGGGGAAGGGGCTAGTGATCGACGTTTCTCCTCGCCCACCTTTGTTGGCTTAAGGTTTTCAACCTTGATCGTAATCTCGGTTCTGATGATAACAAATATGGAACTAATATTTCATTGAGAAATTCTTTTAGGTTCCATATCGGTTAGCGCACAACGTCCTCGATCGGAAATATTGGAGAAATCAAAAAATCAGAAGAACATTGGTCGACGCGCTCAGATTCGTCGGGAAGATAGAGTCTAGGTTTAGGGTGTCTAGTTTATGTTGTAAATCCTCATGATGATACATAAGAACCCAAAAACCAAACCTGAACCCCAAAATATGAAAACCTGGAAGCCGCCATAAGATTCACTAAGCCTAGGGAGCTCCTTGGAGGGCTATATGACCTAGACATTTTCTTGACACAAAAAATGACGGTAATTGTTCCTTGGGTTAACATTAGATAACGAGGTATTTTTAAAGATTTTTTGGAAGCCTTTAGCCTACCCATACTTGACCCGGAAGATTAGAAAATTTTTGGTTTTCAAAAATTTATACTATACCCCAAAAGTTAGATTTTGATTTTTAAGGATTTTGATTGTTTAGATATTTTTATTGAATCCAAATGGGGGGTAATCCTTATATAACATTTATGTTTTAAATTTTTTACTTAAAGTTAGTAAATGTTATATAAGTAGACTTAGCGAAGACGGAATCAGAAAACGAACAAACAAAGCAAAGAAATCTGCCCTGCCCAGGTTCGGTCGACCGATCGAAGGAGAAGGCATTTCGATCGACCGATGCTAGAATTTGGCAGTAGCCAATTCGGTCGACCGAATGTGGCAGAAAATTGGCTGTAGCCAATTCGGTCGACCGATCGATCGACTGAAGTTCACCTAGAAGCGGCAGAATGTCGCGGTTGCTTGGGCTGTCGATCCATCGGTCGACTGATGATCGACTGACAAGTGACCAGGCGTCGGCAACGGGCAAAAATACGCCCGTTGACGAGCCATTTCTTTTGGGGGTTATAAATACCCATCCCAAACTTATTTCTAGCCAACCAATGATGCTTCTAAGCCTCAAAGAGCCACTCCTTGCATCTCTACATGAATTCTTGAGTCATCTTTGCAAAGAGCCCTAGTTTTGATCTCCATTTGTTGATTTAGCCTTCAAGCTTCATAGATTCATCTTCTCAAGGCATCAAGAGGACCAGGGAGTTGCTTTTGGAGCCAAGTACTTCTTGTTTGATTTATTACTCAAATTGTTATTGTATTTTGTTGTTTATTTTGATTGTATATCAATTTGTGTAAACCTAGAGTACTAGGTTGACTGAGTTGGTGGTTGCCTAGGTGTTGAGGTTTAAACCCACCATTGTAAACTTAGTTTACTAGGATTAGTTGAGTTGTCTCTTGGGTTGAGGTGGAAGCAGAGTGCTCTCGGTAAGAAGGCGGAGACTTCCGGGTGTGGAAATGCCTTAGGTTGAGAGTGAGACTTTTCGAGTCAAATTCCTCATTGTAAGGGAAATAAGATTAATCTAGTTAAACTAGTTTGGAAATCCTAAGCGGGGTGCTTAGCTAGTGGAGTATGCATTGGGGCTGAACCACTATAAATCATTGTGTTAGCATTAATATTTTGTTTGTCTTTATTGCTTCATATTTATTGCTTTCGCTTGCTATTAATATCGTGCTTAGCCTAACTAATCAAGAAACGATTAAAATCGGAATTAGACGATAATATTAGTTAACACACTATTCACCCCCTCTAGTGTAGGCCATTTCACCAACAACCTTCACTGAAGTCTATAAATATTTTGAGACCCCGATCTCATCGGTCAGGCAGACCACAAGTTCCTTTGCGTTCCCCATCTCCTTCTGCTTCCCTTCCTCACCTCAAGCGAAGGAAGAGGGCTAGGGCTCTAGGTACTATGATTCTGGAGGATGATGACCTACCCCCTCAGGAAGCTGTTTTTCTCGGAGGAGGTCGTGGCTACGGCGTCGATAGTATGCCCGAAATGCCCTGGTTGGGTCCAACTCCCCGTGGTCTGAGGGGTTCTCTGTTGACGATCGACACCTTCTACCGGATGTTGTGGTCGGCTTGCTCGAGAAGGCGGGATCGGCTGAGATGACCAAGTACATTGTGGTTCAGTGCCTTCGAATTGTTGGTCTGGCGAAGAAGTTGGAGAAAGACAGGTTGTCTGTTCTGGAGACAGCCAAGGTCCGGGCTTGGGAGATCGAATCTCTAAAGGCCAAGTTGGAGGAGGTGGAGAAAACTCTCAAGGCGAGGGATAATGAGTTATTGGATCTCAATGGTGCCTCATTTGATGTCACGGCTAGGGCAAGGGAGGCTTGGGAGACGACCGAAATCCTGAGGGGTAAAGTTGCAAACTTGGAAGAGGCACTCGCTTCCTCGAAGCTCGAGATTAGTGTTACGGTGGAGGTGGAGGCCAATTTCAAGGCTGAGATCGCCGTCGTCCAAGCCGAGGTTGAGAGGCTTAAGGGGGGAGTGCAGAGACTTGAGGGTGAAATGATTATCGGAATGAGGCCATTGTGCAGTACGCTGCGGGCTTTGATAAGGTGCTGGAGCAAACCGAATTCCTCAACCCGGAAGTAGACTTATAGGGGGTCGGGTATTTCAATTAAGGAGATTAGAGGTGGTGCCCTGGTGGACCCACTCGCCGTGGAGGAGGCTTTTGCGGCGGCCGAGGGAGAGCCTTCGATGATTGCTTCTGAGCCAAACCTTCGACATCCACATCCTCATTAATTATGATGAATTCGTCATTACGAGCCCGACATCTCCGACATCAGCCTCGACCCATTCTGAGCAACACCCTTACGAGATTACTGAGCGGCATCATCTCTAATCCTTTCTCATCCTGTAATATATACAGACACAACACGCCTCAAATCCACAAGGCACTACAAAAAAAATGAAAGAAATCGTCAGATTTTTACTGACGCCTACTAATGGTAGATGCCGATAATGGAGAAATCGGCATAAAAAATGGCGATGGTTTGCCATATCTAGCGCCTGGCTCCCATTTATACGGGTAAAAAAAATTGAAATACCCAGTGACCTTTGTGCATGAGCATTTAAAGCAATATGGCTGCATCCATGCATGGATTCTGGTTGGTGGAAGCTAGGTTGTAGTTAACTAATGTAGCACAAGAAACTTATGTTGCAAGTGTTAAAGGAGTCCTCTAAAGGAATGGCAGACAAGATGACCTTGTGGTCCTTCATGAACCTCTTGCCCATACTAATTAAGCATATATGCAACTAATTATATATCAAGTTTAATTAATTATTTGAATATATAGTTAGTCTGATTATGTATTTAAGGAGACTACAAATGGACTTAATTTAACCTATTGGGGCTTTCAAAGTACTTATTAATTAATTGGCTAATTTGAAGACATGGATGAGAGAGGTAGGTATATATGAATTTTATGTCAATTAATAATATCATCATGTCGTGAATACATGTTTTTTCAATTAATTTAATTTGATGTTCATCAAATATGTATAGAGAGGAGGATTAATGATATATATTGATGTAATTTGGATGAGTACATATTTTAAAGATACATCCAAATGAAGCTGGTGCTGCTGCTTAATGATGATGATGTGATTATGTTCCTACAACAACAATGACAGGTTAAGCATTTGGTTCCCATGTGAGTATATGTGACATGCAGTATGCCACCATGATTATTTATAGTTCATCCTAAAGCTTAATTATATATATATATATATATATATTGCAACAAAAAAAGAAGTACTTAATATCGGCACCTGACACAACTGGCCTCAATTATTGGGAAACCGCGGTGCTAGAATTGGTGCCGGATTTTCAAGTTTCAACGCCAACACCCAGTTGCCGCAGGTTTGAAACCAACGTCAACTAAGTAATGGTGCAGAAATTGACGACGGTTTCCGAAAATTACACGACTTTAACATTAATCCCATATCGTAAGCCAAATTTTTTCATCCTCGTCAAACCTCTATAAATATAATAATGCATATGATATTAATTCATTACTAAGATTTTGATTGATATAAAAAATAATTAATAACTTATTTCTTAATCAACTCCTAATCATGTTAAAGTTTTTAATACCGACACATCTGTTTTTGACGCCCGATTTTTAATGAAATAAAAAAATTAAAACATATATCAACGCCAATACCCCAAACTATTCACTATATAATTCCAGCTCTAATTTATTAATTTTGTAAAGCGTCTAAATTTTGATCTAGATACCTCAATATCGTCAGTTTTTTAGTAAAAGTTAATTGGGGTCATTTTTTCATTACGGTGAATCAATGCTCAAATGCATGTTTTTTTTTTTATTATAATAAAAACCATATATGCATATGAAAATTCCAAGTCAAAGACTTCACATCCACAAGCGTCAATTTAATTATATATTAGGTATATCATCTTCCTACCTACATATAGTAGCATGATAGCTATTATTGCAAGTGCTAAAAGTTAATAGACGTACACCTGTGAATACTAATCAAGAGCTTATACAATTCTACCCTAAAAATGGACCATGCATAGATCAAAATGTAAAAAAGGAGAGAGATTAATATATATACATATAGGTGCATGATCTCTTCAATTTAATTAATTAGTACTGTATATATAATTTATCATTGCTTAATTTTAACGATGTATAAGATCGATAAAGTAATCAATTAAAGTGCGGCTGTAATTAGTCAACATGATGAGGACATAAGCAACAATTAGAAGTTGATGAAAGCAACTCAAATAGGAAAACACGCATTTAATTTTCCACTCTAGCTAGTTCAAATGTACGTGAAGTCACTCCATCTCTTTCACCATTCAAATGAATCAGCAGGCCATTCTTTTATCACTTGGAAACTTCAATATATTCCGTGCGCCAAGTCTTTACTTGCAGACTAGCTTGGATTTAATTTACTTGTTAATTTCTTCATGATAATTAATTAATTCCCAATCAAGTACTCCATCCCTCATCGAGCCTATATATATATATACACACACCAGGTTCAATCTCATATCCCAACTATATAGCTACACTTAATGGCTTTCCTCATTGGCCTTGCTCTCCTTCTCCTCTTTTACTCATCAGATGCCCAGCCCTCCCCAGGGTACTACCCGAGCTCCTCGCTCCGACCGATCAAATTCTCCGACGGCTACAGCACTCTTTGGGGGCCTGAGCACCAGACAATCTCCCCAGATAGAAATTCCGTGACAATTTGGCTCGATCGCAACTCAGGTACGTAGATCAGATGAGTCAGTGCAGATGACTGAATTATGAAACATTCATATCTTTATATATATATATATATATATATATATGAACACAGGAAGCGGATTCAAGTCGAACCGAGCTTACAAGAATGGATACTTTGGCGCCTCCATCAAGCTCCAAAGTGGCTACACTGCTGGAGTTAACACAGCTTTCTATGTGAGTACTTCATCCATCAGTAATTTTTCTTACTCTCTTACAAAACCTACATCATGATCAGTTGATCATATCATATATAATCTGCAGCTCTCAAATAATCAAGCCTACCCAGGGTTTCATGATGAGGTGGACATAGAATTCCTGGGTAACGTAGCAGGTAATCCATACATATTGCAGACAAATGTCTACGTGAGAGGCAGCGGCGACGGCCGGATCATCGGAAGGGAGGTCAGGTTTCACCTCTGGTTCGACCCCACTGCTGGTTTCCACCACTACGCCATTCTCTGGAATCCCGATGAGATCATGTAAGAGAGCTAGCTTCCTGCTTCCACACGGATATTTGATTTCATACTTTAATTTATTAGAGTAATTAATCATAAAGCAATAAAAGATGACAAGGCCAAAAGAGATAACAAGTGTTCAGTTGACATTTGAATCTACTTTTAGGTGGCTTTCTTTGTCAAGCAGCAGTACAATCCATGATCAACAATTAACGCTCTAAAGAGAGGACTAATGTGACCCAATATATATTTTATACTTTTATTATTTTTATTGTATAGCATTACTGAGTTATCAATAACTTTTAATCATACACAGATTTTTACAATTAGTTAGTAATAGTTAATTTTATCTGACGATTACTGGCTCACGTGCGTGCATGCATGCAGATTCTTCGTGGACGACGTGCCGATACGGCGGTATGGGCGGAAGACGGAGGCGACGTTCCCGGACCGGGAGATGTGGATGTACGGCACGATATGGGATGCGTCGGACTGGGCGACGGAGGGCGGCAGGTACAGGGCCGACTACCGCTACCAGCCCTTCGTCTCGCGGTTCACCCGCTTCAAGATCGGGGGCTGCGCCGCCGGCGCTGCGAGCTGCCGCCCAATGCGGTCGTCACCGGGCGGCGGCGGGCTCAGCGCTCAGCAGTACGCCGCCATGCGGTGGGCGCAGAGCAACTACATGGTGTATGATTACTGCCAGGACTTCTCCAGGGATCACTCGCTCACGCCGGAATGCTGATAGCCGCCGGTTCGGATTATATTTGAACCGGGTTTATTTCGCTGCTTGTACTCGTCGCGACGATAAGCCGCCCGCCCTGCCGTTGTGTAACATGTATTGTGGTTGAGGCGTTAATTTCATGTGATTGTTTCATCTGAATAATTAAACGCATGTGCTGGTCGAGTCGATGTTCGTATTGACCCGAGTCATCGGGTTGACTCGATTTGGTTCAAGTCGAAATTTGCGTTCTTAACTTCTTATTGTAGTCGGGTTTGATCAAATGTTTTCTGGACCGTACATTTCTTTTCCTTCTCCCGGCCATTAGCCGGGGGCCCGGTCCAATTCTATCTTAAGCGCACGGAGGCCCCTCAAACACGACTCTCAAAGGTTAAGGGACGTTCGGATCGAAGTACAATTTTGTCAGCTGGAGGTGTCAGATGAGTCGTCGCACGAATCGCAAGGATCATCTAGATCGTTTTGCACGAATATTAGTGTACGATGGACGTTTCCGATGGTAGTGCACGAATATTAATGTTTGACGGGCCTCAAAATTTCGCAGGTCTAGCAAAATATCCTCTTTTTAATTAGTCGAATAACCCCGAGAGAGAGAGAGAGAGAGAGAGAGAGAGAGAGATGGCGAGAAGTCTATCTCACATCACGGCCTCGCAGCTCATCTCCATCGCTCGCAACCCCCGCGTGGCCATCGTCGACGTCAGGTTGGTACAGAAAATCTTATTATGCCATCCGTTTGAGCGATCGTCGAATGGTGTTTCATCCGGAATGGTTGCTGCGACGCAGGGACGAAGAACGGAGTTACGACGCCCACATTGCGGGGTCGCTTCACTTTGCCAGTGATACCTTCTCGGAGAGGATGCCCGATCTCCTTCAGGCTGTCAAGGGCAAGGATACGCTCGTCTTCCACTGCGCCCTCAGCAAGGTTTCCCCTTTTCTCTGTCAGCTCATCTTATGTTTCATACAACTTGGTTGTTGGAATACTGTGCGTCCATTTGTTTTATTCGATTGAGTTCCTGGTGCTGTCGATCGATCTGAAGGCGTCATTGAACCTACTGGAATCTGAGCTGATTTGCTGTTCACCCTGATTTCTATGTGCAATTCTAATTTAATTCATAAAGAAGAGAAAGGATAGGTTAATCTGGAAATATTTATGATCTTTTAGGAGTTCCCTTGTGGGCTAACTGGTTCAAATTCAGTATGGTTCTCAGCTGTCTAGGCTAGCTTTTTCTGTACTAGTTTTTAGAGTTGGAAGTGCTAAATGATTCTTTTTTGGTGCAAAAACAAAGGAAAACAATAATGGTAGATTTCTGAATTTTGCTTGTGCATATAATTTTACACTTGATTATGATTGGTACCGTTTTAAATGGTTGAAGCATTAGAAGATAGAACTTAGATGCCATGGTAGTTTGGTAGGGTTGCTCCTTTTCACAGGAATAACCAAGTATGTTATGTAAATGGTCTCTCATTGAAGGTTATGCATATTGGTCCTGCCCAATTCCTATATTTGTGGAGCCTCGTGCACAAGTCTCTTTCATAATTTTTAATGACCGCCCACCTATTACTCATAATTATCATTAGAGCTTGATAAAAGCAGATACATGTTGACTGCTGCTCTTTTCTTCTCTTGCCAATCTGAAAATTGTATGCAGGCTGCTAATGTTGCTTGGAAAGTCAATGTGATTTGATTGGGTTAGAAGTTTGTATAAATTCTCAAGAACATATCACTGATTTGTTTAGTAGGAAAAAAAATTGCTTTTGCCAAAATGCACGTATGATATTGAGAAACCATTATTTTAAAAAGCAATTTGTGTGGCAACATATGCACCCTTCCTTTGCATCACATACAAGCTTTGTAATTGGAGTGTGATGTTTGGTTGATTATGTGGCCGTGCTTCCTTATGCAGTCACAAATTGTTTATTGGGCCTGAACCGAACTCAATAATTGGTTTGACCACTCAAAACTACCAAAATCCTTGTTGTCCCAACATGATGATGTTGTGGCTCTTTTTTTCCCTATTTCATCAGAACTGTTTTGCCTATCTTCCTGATTGGAAGGAACAACCTCCTCCTTCCATGCACTGGATTAACACTTGTTCATTATATCACATGAGTCCCTTCTGTGGTGGTTCTGTTGAAATCAAAGATGCTATATGATGATAGCATAATGCGAAATAAGTTGTTTCCTAGACAAAATTATCATATTTGGACCTTTTTACTGTAACTTCCATAAGCATTCAAGATTTTTGGTTATCAGGTAAGCAACAGAAACTTAGACTTGTATATTCATTTCCATTGTCCTATTACAGTTGAATAATAAATCATGAAGGATAACTACGAATTATCACTTAAATAAACTGTCTTTTCAAGTATGTTGATTTCTATTTAGATTATATTCTTATAATAATTGTGAAATGTACACTGAATATGCCTCTATGTGCTATGTGGTAATCCAATTGCTCAACAAATGCATGAATTTTTAGAACCTCCAGAGAAACTGTTGAAAATGGGCTCCTTTTCAGACATTTTATTTGAGCTTTATGCATCACTAGAAACACAAAAATTCTTTTGTAGTTAACTGCAATTTTTTTTTGTAAATCACTTAGTGTATAGACTTGCAATTTGGTATCAGGCCTATGTATTCCTAAATTAAGATAATAAGAAACTGATTGGCTGGAAAAGTTGGTGTCGCCCTATTGTAACCAATATATGCTTAAGTCTATCAGCATGAACTTAAATTTCTGAGCTAATTCATTCTGAAATACGTTGCCTACTTTTAAATTTCATAGCAAGAAGTACGCCTCTAGGATTTATGGTGTTTGTTAGGATCATAAATGATGTAATGATTGCCAGGTTTCTCTTTCAAGAATTCCACTTATTTGTGTTTGTCATATTTGACTTCTCTACTATCTAGATTCATAAGTGACGTGGAACATAACTGAAGAGAGAGGGAAAATAAGTAAAAAAGAAGAGGGGCGGAAAGATACATAAATAAGGAACACTATTTTAAGACCTAGACTGGTTTGTCCTGCAAGATAAGAAACCTAAATAATGAAAATTAAACAAGGAGACCATTAAAGGGAAGTACATCACACTGCTAAGTAAACAAAATTGCTCAACCAAGAAAATAAAAACCAGGGACCGAAAGTGAGGCAGATTTCTTGAGAATGCAGGTACACACTGTATTAATAAGCAACCCATATGTGTCAACTTTAAAGGTCTAACCTCCAGTTATTTATTTCCAGTATATGTACTTGATACTACCTAATATATGTGCACAACATAGTTACTAGTGGTATAACTATTAGCAAGGAGCCAACGAATGAACTTTTAACCTTGCAAGATATAAGCAGGCTAGCCTTGAATCCTCACCTGTTTGAAGTAGTAATGGATGAATTCTAGATATGTTAAAGTTTGCAGTATACTAGTATATTAGTTACAATTAATTTGACTAAGCTATCAAAGTTGTTATGAACTCTATTTAGATTTTTGGGCTTTAGCCTTTAGGAGATCTTGGTTTTAAATTAAGGAATAAGATAAGGAAGATATGGCTATTTAAGTCTTCATCATAGAAACATGGAGAGAAGAAACAAGGTAGTTACACATTCAGAAGGTAAAATGGTTTAAACTGTGGCAAAGTAGCTTGAAAGAGTAATGTTCATAAAGGAAAAGTAACATTATCAAAATTATGAAAAAGGAGACTTGGGATGTTGCATGACCATCCAATACTGCGTAGTTTGAAAGGAAAAGAATAGTAGATTTAAAAAGTTGTGTATATTTTATTTTTCTAAATATGTTTTAGTTAGGAGGTAATTCAAGTCAAAATGATTGTAAATAGAATTTGCTTGCAATAGCAAATGCTGGACTTTATAAATGCAAATTTAATGTTTGGTTGCCCATAGGCATACTTGCAGCAATTACAAGCGTTTAGTTGGCTGAAAAAAGTAATTGACAAGAAAGTGAGTCTTGTTTTCAGCTTGCATTTTTTACATGCTGACTTTTTAGTTTGCAGTCAATGTTGCAGCATTTAGGTCTCGGTAGCAAATACAAAATGCTGCAAATAAATTGGTTTCAGCCTACTAAATATAGGATTTTATCTATTTTTTGCAATTAGATTTGCAGCAAGTCTAATTGTGGACTATCAAATGTTCCCTAGTGAACTACATATTTTAACAAATTAATTCAGCAGATTCAATATTATGAACATGAGTATCTAGTGTTGTCAGAAAGGATGCAAAATGATTTTTCTTTTCATGATATTAGAGATGGTTTTTATCAAGGAGTAAATGAGAGAGTACTTTCGGGTCTACATGGATATAAGGAATATACTGTATCAATTATCCTGCCTATTTTCACTTTTTCACTTTTTCTCTTGGTCTCATGTGGTTCATATGTGCAATGATTCTGTAGGTCCGTGGGCCATCCTGTGCACGCATGTTTGCTGATTACTTGTCGGAGATGAAAGAAGATGCAGGAATCAACAAGGTCATGATTCTGGAGCGTGGCTTCAACGGATGGCATGGTTCTGGAAGACCTGTTTGTCGCTGCACTGCTATTCCTTGCACAGGCGAATGCACCTAAATAACATGTGCAACCCAAATACTTCTACAATGCACTAAGTATATGAAAAGTTTTATGAATACCATTCAAACTATCATCATCATCAAGCTCAGATTGATCAGCTGTAACAGTTGTTGTCTCAGTATCTTTGGGACATAAATGATTGTGTATACTAATATACTTCTACTAATCTCAGTCCATGAGGTTCATTATGACAAAAAATTCTGTTTTGAGTTTCATCATTTTATGCAAAATCTGATAGCAGTTGCAAATCAATTGTTCTTATTTTATTTCATTTTGTGTTTTCCTGGTGTTAGAAAAAGTTACTTGTATACACCAAAATTCACAAACCACAAGTGTCAAAAAATTTTCGTCTTTGTGCATTTAAAAAAGCTGATATCAACATATATTCATGAAAATATTTAAACAAACAATCACAAGATCAACACAAGAATTTTACATGGAAAACTCCCATGAGGAGAAAAATCACGAGACCGAAGTTCACTTCAAACTTCTACTATAATTAGAATAATGAGAACACAATATTCTTTACTAGATCAATTAGAAGTACACATCAAATCATCATGATCATCATCTCAAAAGATGAAATCAACAACAACAAAGAAAGAGGTCTAGATCTCACCAAAAGTGGAAGCTTCTCAATGATCTGCTCCGTTCAGATTGTAGAGCTTGATTTCAAGAACAACATATCAAAATTTCATCTTGATCGGACAACATATCACCAGCGATCAAGGCAAACAAAGACGTAGAATAAGCTTTTCTCTCACCTTTCTCTCTCTCTTTCTCTTGTCAGTTGCCCCACTCTTTTTTTTTCGCAACCACCTTTTTCCAAGTCACGCACCTGACTTGATTTAGGGTTTTGTTTTTTTTTTTTTCTTCTTATTTTAATTACATGGGCTTTGGTCCAAATGGGTTGAGACTAAATCTAACAATTCTCCCCCTCCCAACTCATTTGGGGTTATCCACCAAGCTTGCTTGTCTACAACAGAACTCAAACTTTTCTCTCGGTAATTGCTTGGTCATCATATTCAACCCATTCTCGTCGGTATGGATCTTTTCAACAACAAATGACTTCATCTCTATAGCATCTCGAATCCATTGGTATCTAACCTCAACGTTCTTCGATCGAGAATGGAAGGTAGAATGCTTACTGAGATGGATAGCGCTTTGACTGTCACAACACAATACAAAGTTCTCTTGCGCTTGGCCAAGTTCATTTAAGATTTTTTTCATCCATAGCAACTGTTTGCCCTCTACAGTAAGAGCAATGTATTATGCCTGTGTGGACGACAAAGCAACAATCTTTTGCAATCTAGACTACCATGAAACAGTTCCCCCTACAAAAGTCATCAAGTACCCTGAACTAGACTTCCCAGAATCAACATCACCAGCCATATCTGCATCTGTGTACCCATCTAACACAAGTTTACCATTACCAAAACACAAGCTAAAACTAAAAGTGCCTCTCAAATACCTGAATATCCATTTCACTGCTGACCAGTGTTCTTTACCAGGATTGGAGAGGAATCGATTGACCACACCAACTGTATGAGCTATATCCGGCATTGTGCAAACCATGACATACATCAAGGAACCAACCGCGGATGCATAAGGAACCTTTTTCATCTCATTTCTTTCTTCATCACTTGAAGGACACTGTTTAGAACTCAGCTTAAAGTGATTTGCAAGTCGAGTACAAACAGGTTTGGACTTGCCCATGTTAAATCTCTCAAGTACCTTTTGAATATATCTCTCCAGAGATAGCCAAAGTTTTCCATTCTTCCTGTCATGAGTAATTTTCATGCCAAGAATTTATTTTGCCAGTCCTAAGTCTTTCATTGCAAAAGACTTATTCAACTCCCCCTTTAAATTCTGGATTTCCTTGGCGTCATGGCTAATAATGAAGTTTTAGTAAGAGAATAATGAAGTTACTATCAAAAAACTTCCTCATAAAGACACAATGATCAGAAGTGATCCTATCATAACCGTGCTCCACTATGAAGGAATCAAACTTTTTGTACCATTGCCTTGGAGCTTGCTTCAACCCATACAGACTCTTTTTTAGCTTACAAACTAGCTGCTATTTGCCTTTTACTTCAAACCCTTCAGGTTGCTCCATGTAGATCTCCTCATCTAAGTCACCATGGAGGAAGGCAGTTTTCACATCAAGTTATTCAACTTCAAGATTTAAACTAGCAACTAAATCAAGCACAACTCGGATTGAAGACATCTTGATCGCGGGTGAAAAAATTTCTTCAAAGTCAATACCCTTTTTCTGACCGAATCATTTCACAACCAATCTTGCCTTGTACCTTGGTTGTGAGCAATTTTCTTCAATTTTCAACCTAAACACCCATTTATTTTTGAGTGGTCTCATACCTTTAGGAAGCTTCACCAAATCAAAAGTATGGTTCTCATGCAAGGATTTCATCTCATCTTGCATGACATTCAACCATTCATTTTTCTTCTCATGTGACATAGCTTCATCAAAGCATTATGGCTCTCCCCCATCAGTAACAAGCACAAACTCATAAGATAGATATTTGGTGGAAGGTTGGCGAGGTCTAGTTGACCTCCTCAATTGTGGATCATCTGGTGCTTCTTGAACTGCTTGTTCAGGAACAACAACATCATTACTATCATTAGCTAGCTCAGGATCACCAGCCAATGGCACAGAAGATTGACCACCATCGTCATTATGCTACAAATCTTCATCATGATTAAGAGGCATCAAAGGTAACTGTGGAATAGGTGCTGGATCTGAACTAAAAGAAGTAGAACTTGAGGATTCTGATTTTTCTTTCTGTTCAAAATCTTCAATAGGTTGATCTTCAAAGAAGACAACATCTCTAATTCTAACAACCTTCTTGTCTTTTAGATCCCATAACCTGTAGCCAAACTCATCATCTCCATAACCCAGAAAAATGCACTGCTTTGTTTTGCTATCAAGCTTAAACCTTTCATCTATAGGAATATGTACAAATGCCCTACAGCCAAACACTCTCAAGCGTGCATAAGAAACATCTTTACCTTTCCATACTCTCTTTGGCACATCAAAGTCAAGAGGAACTGATGGAGAAAGGTTGATCATTGTCACTACAAACTTCATTGCCTCACCCCAAAAGGACTTAGGCAGCTTTGCATGAGAGAGCATACACTTGATTCTTTCAACAATGGTTCTGTTTATTCTCCCAGTCACTCCATTATGTTGTGGAGTCTTTGGACTCTTTTTTCCAGCTTAATACCATGTTCCCTACAGTACTTCTCAAATGGACCCCTGTATTCACCACCATTGTCAGCTCAAACATATTTGAGCTTTCGGCCAGTTTCTCTTTCAACTCTGACATGGAAATCCTTGAAGACATCAAGCACCCGAGCTTTGGATTTCAAACAAATGGCCCATATTTCCCTGGAACAATCATCAATAAAAGTAACAAAGTACAAAGCTCATCCAAGAGACTTATCAGTCATAGAACAAACATTAGTATGAATTAAGTCAATAAGATCAGATCTTCTATGTAGAGATAAACTATGAAAAGCAACTCTATGTTGTTTACCAGCTAAACAATGAGTGCAAGTGTTCAAGTTTGTACCTTTCAAAGGAAGGAAGTTCTTCTAGGCAAGGATGCATAGGCTTCTCTCACCGAGGTGTCAAAGTCACATATATCATAAATCAATGGAGGCATCTTCAACTGCATTGACCTCCACCATAATCACCTTAGCTTATGACATGTAGAGACCCATCTTCTTGCCTTTAGCAACAACCAAAGAACCTTTGGAGAGCTTCCACATGGCATCTCCAAAGTAGCTGTGATAGCCTTCTTCATTAAGTGTACCAGTAGAGATCAAGTGTAGGCGCATATCAGGTATATGTCTAGCATCATGAAGTAGTAGTTTGCACCTTTATTTGTTTCTACCCAAACATCTCCAATGCCCACAACACTAGCCTTCCCTTGATTTCCCATCCTCACTTAACCAAAGTCACCTGTAACATAGGATGTGAAGAAATTCCGTCGGGGTGTAATATGATAAGAAGCAGTTGAATCGACAACCCAGGCGGTATCCTGACAAGCAAGATTTACACAACCATCATCACAAGCAATGGCAACATCACCGTCACAAACTACAGCTGTACCATTCTCATCATTTTTTTCTTCGGCTTTACTCTTTTGATCTCTTCTATATTTTATGCAACCTCTTTGAAAATGTCCAGGCTTCTCACAATAATAGCATTTCATTCCCTTCCTTAACTGAGACCTCCCTCTAGGCTTTCATTTGCCTTTTCTATCACCAGATTCTTTATCGTGTTTACCTCGAGAAAATCTGCTTTGCCTTCTCCCCCGGCTTTCTGCAACCAATGCCTGAGACTCTGAAGTGCATGACCCTTTCATCCGCTTCTCTTCATTCAGAATACTATCTTTCACTGACTTTAAAGTGAGCTTCCCATTTGGAGTAGAGTTACTAAGTGACACTACTAAAGTCTCCCAACTATTTGGTAATGAACTCAACAGGATTAGTGCTTGTATCTCATCATCTAGCATAATGTTCATTAGCGTCAACTAGTTCAGGAACCCTTGGAAGTCATTCAAGTGCACCGAAGCATCATCACCATCTCGGTACTTCAAGTTTACAAGGTCTCTTATTGCAAAAGCCTTGTTTTGTGCACTCTCTCGAGCAAAAGTTTCTTCCAACATCTTCCAAACCTTATAACAATCATGTTCCTGAGAAATGTGGTTGATAGATTTAGGAGATACCCATCTCGTAATAGTAGCTGTAGCTTTCCTGTTTAATGAATTCCATTTAGCCTGCTCCACATCGGCAGATTTCTTTCTTTTGCTCTCAAGCAGCAAGGTTAAATCATGATAATAAAGGTGATCTTCCATCAATATCTTCCATAGGAAATAATTGGAGGAAGTAAGCTTTATCATGCTTGAATCTTCCTTCTCCATTTTAATTGCACAAGAACCAATCTACAGAACCTAGCTCTGATACCACTCTATTAGGAAAAGTCACCTGTATACATCAAAATTCACAAACCACAAGTGCCAAACTTTTTTCCTCTTTGTGCATCTAAGAAAGCTGAGATCAACAAATATTCATGAAAATATTTAAACAAGCAACCACACGATCAACACAAGAATTTTTACATGAAAAACTCTGGTGAGGAGAATAATCATGGGACTGAAGTCCATTTCAAACTTCCACTATAATCAGAATAATGGGAATACAATATTCTTCTTTAGATCAACTAGAGGTACACATCAAATCATCATGATCATCATCTCAAAAGATGGAATCATCATCAATAACAACAAAGAAAGAGGTCTAGATCTCACCAAAAGTGGAAGCTTCTCAACGATCCGCTCCATTCAGATTGTAGAGCTCGATTTCAGGAACAACATATCAAAATTTCATCTTGATCGAACAACAAATCACCATCGATCAAGGCAAGCAAAGATGAAGAAGAAGCTTTTCTCTCATCTCTCTCTCTCTCTCTCTCTCTCTCTCTCTCTCTCTCTCTCTCCGGTTGCCCCACTCTTTTTTTTTCAAAGGCAACCACCTTTTTCCCGTCACACACTGACTTGATTTAGGGTTTTTTTTAAATTTTAATTACATGGGCTTTGGTCTAAATGGGTTGGGACCAAACCTAATATCTGGGACAATGAATGTGGGTCATGTTACTATATTAAAATCAGTATAACGAATTTGACACTAGAGGAGATAATTTTGACTATAATCCGAAGTTATCCTTCACTACGTAGGGCTGGTTGCATAATGAAAATGTACTTATTTTCTAATCAATATTAGCTCATGTTGTTTATTTTGTTTCATTTTAACTTGAGCAATTACCTAGAAACATAATATGCACTTGGGATTTTCCAGATCCATAACTAACTGCCCAAATTTTCAATTTTGCCCTTAAAAGTAGTTAGGTGCTTTGAATCCAAAACTTCGGTTCACAAAAAATACTCGATGGTAAATCAATTGAATCGAGTAATAATTTTCCCACTCACAATTGATACCTTTTTACCTTTTCCTCATGTCTCTTCACATACCCTGATCGCCTGACCTAGAGAGCACTAGTCGTCGTTTCGTCGCCCAATCGTCGTGTGTCGTCGCCGCATTTCCTTTGTTCGAGCACCTTTTTCGATTCGACCTTTTCTCGAGCACACTAGGTATCATCAAACATATAGGTATAATTCAGATATATTGCTTTGCATTAGGGATATAACTAGTGTTAAGGGCAACCCAGCACAACTATGTTATGTTAGAAGTGAGATTGAGCTGATGATTTGTTTGGTCTGTTATTCCCAAAATCTATTTCTTTTTTACAGGAAGCTAACATGCTTTCTTCAAAGTAAAACACATAATTTGTGCACCTTCCTAGAATCTCTCCCCACTTGGTAGTTCATTTAGACTTTTAGCCCTCTAGGCAGACAATTCATGAGTCAATTGCATTGGACTTAGGGCATTTTGTTTTCTTGCAAGTTGCGAATGGACCTCCTGCATGTCTATTTGTTCAAAAGGCCGTATGTAGTTGCCTACAAGTAATTTACTTGCAAGTCAAGGCTCAAGTTTAAGGCTTCAAATGAGCTTCTACACCTCACTTTATCACAACACCATATCTCATCCTAATTTTAAACAAGTGGATCTATAATGAGCAAATTAGCAAACATATGCAAGTTGTTAAAATAAATTGCGAAGGCTTTCATTTATTTCATTTTAATAAAAGTTACTGTTATACTCTTAATTTCATTTTAATCATTTTAATAAAAGATTTATAAGTTGTACTCTTAATTACTTAATCATTTTAATTAAATATGCTATCTTTTATTTTTAATCATTTTAATAAAAGATTTATTAGCTAGGTTAATAGTGGCCATCAATGATGCTATTTTTTACCGGTTGTACTCTTAATTTCTTACATTATCAGTTGTACTCATATAATTTTATGAATGCCCGAGCTTATACTATTGTTTCTAGTTAATGAAAGTAATTGGTTCCTTAGTAGTTTAGAATATAGCTGAGTTGATCTTTGCATTTCCTCTGAAAATCATGAATTTCTTTTATTCGTTTTATGTCTTGTTTTCCATGTTCAGTTCTACTATACTTCTTCATATTTTGGTTGATCTCTCTTCCAAATCTGATTTGATCTTCCTTATGTTTTGGTGATTTTCATGTTTGTTTTTGGACCTGTTATTAATATGCTTTTTATGTTTTTTTCTCGTGTTTAGGTTTATTTTAATTTCTCTGAGAGGTTAGATATTGCTTTATCTATGTATAACATTGATAAGAGTTGGATGAAGGCTCATAGGCTTAGTGCAGAATATATGAGAGGAGTAGATCAGTTCCTGGACTATGCTTTACACAATTCAACTCGAAATGATAACAAAATCAAATGTCAATGTGTTAATTGCAATAATGTCCACTTAAAATCTAAAGAATATGTTAACTATGACTTGTGTAAGAAAGGGATAGTGCAAAGCTACATTGTTTGGTACTTCGATGGTGAAGAGGAAGATGTCGTTATGCAGGATGATGAGGAGTCAGATGAAGAGTATGCAGATGATATAGTTACAATGTTGGGGGTCTCTGTTACCTCGAAAGTTGAGAAGGTTGTAGAGGGATTTGGTGCTAAATTTTGAGAAGGTTATAGAGGGAGTTGGTGCTAATTTTTTTGTTTGTAGTCCATTTCCACATTAGCTTATCAGCATATGAGTGGTGGAGGTATGGTTCTAAGGTGGCTAGGAACTAGTTAACCATATAACGCTTGTGGGATCATGCCTCTGGGATTAACTACCTTGTCGTCTGCTAGGGTGACATGAGGGTCGGAGGCCAACAGGAATAGAAGCGGGAACTTGTTTATAAATCTTTCTCCATTCATCAAAGGATCGGTCTAGAGCCTCACAGTCGTCCCCGAGCCCACTTGGTAGGAGATGGAGGACTCACGACTAGAAATGTGTTAATCAACAATGGTCGCCCATGCCGTTGCAATGACTCACGATGTTCTAACAGTTGCTCGGGCCATTGCAGATGTGATATATCTGTAACGGCGTCTTTACGGCTGCTCGGGCAGTTGCTAACAAGTGGATGACGCGAACGCAGCGCGCAAAGGAAATAACTTATCAGCAACGGCTTACTGAAGGCCGCATCGGTCGTTGCTAATGATATTATCACATTAGCAACGGTTTACTTACGATTTCTGTACCCGTTGCTCTTTAGTTGATGGCGCGCTCGCGGCGTAAAAATAAAATACTTATCAACATTGACCTTTCATAGGACGAACGGTCGTTGCTGATGATATGTATTTATTATCAACGACTTTGCAACAGATAAGTGAGCTATTGCTGATGAGTTTATTTAACTTGCGATCGCGCCCGACCCGTTTCTTCCCCGCTTCCTTCTTCCTTCTCTACCGATGCCATTGACGCCTGCTGCTGCCGATTCTTCGCCCGCCGACGCCGCCCGCCACACCCTTCGACGCCGAACCATTTCCAGGTATTAGCTCCCCCCTTCTCTTCTCCTTTACTAGGGCCAACCGAAACCCTAAACATTAGGGTTTTGGCCAATCGTCGGATGTCGGACCAATGTCTAGTGTCCAATGTCGGACACTGGACGCTAGCGTCGGGACACTGTTGGTTAGGGTTTTATTAAACCCTAATTAAAAGTTTATTAGGGTTTAATTAAACCCTAATAAAATTTGATTAGGGTTTAATAATCTATGTTAATTGTTTACAGGGTTTTACAAGTACGAACTAGAATAAAAGGCAAAATTACATGGACGCGAAAACATATTTACAAATATGTAGGGAACATTCCGTCATGATTCGTCGTTGCTCGGGTGCATCAAAAAGTCCCTAACAATGTTCTCCAACATGTGTCTATGATCTGACTTTGATATCACATATCCATGATCAGTAAAACATGATCATCATCAGTCAGACTACATACTAGTCTTCATTCATTATTGTTCCAAGATAATGATGAATTAGAAACTGTTTAGAATAGGATTCGAACTGCCAAAGGATTTTACTACCAAGTCTCGTACTTGATGACCATTAGGTGGAATTAACCATTCAAGGAATCTCTTATCAAGTTAAATACGTTAATAATAAATAACAAGATAAAATAAATGTTCCAATTTATTCAAAAGGAATACTACAATGATAATATTGTTCCATTGGCCTAGGGCACACTACTAACACTCTCATGAAGGTTTTACCTTCAATGTTCCATCTTCCACTGATGTTTCGGGTGATGTTCCGACTTCGCTCGCAATCGCTCCCCAATGATCATTCTTTCTTGGAATGTGCACGGAGTTTGGCGTCACTCGGTAAGAGATCACTTATTTCATTTAATTCGATACTCTTTTGTTCAGCTAATAGTGATGCAGGAAACACATTTGGATGTGGCAGGGGCTAATCGGCTGATTGCGTCATTGTGTCATTCTTGGTGTGGTGTGGCTCAGGCCTCTATGGGAGCCTCTAGGGGTTTAATAATTGCTTGGAACTCTTTAGTAATTCGTTCTCAAGTTCTTTCGATTTTACCTTAATGTATTTCTATGGTGCTAGGTTTTGAGAACTATGAACCGCTTTTATTCTCTAACATCTATGCTAGTACTAATTCGTACTTACGCCGTGATTGTTTTCGGAGTTTTTCTTCATTCGGTTTTGATTGACATGGGTTTTTTGGGAACTCCTTACACATGGTTCAATAATAGACAAGGTATTCATAGAATTCAGATGAGGCTTGATCGGTTTTTCTGTAACTCGGCTTGGCTTCATTTTTATGATGATGCTTCTATTAAGCATCTTAATCGTGAAATTTCTAATTATTGCACCATTTTATTTTATTTTTCCAACACTGTTCGCAAATGTAAATTATTTAAATTCCAGAATTTCTGGGTAGAATACCCAGAGTCTTCTGAGGTTGTATCTCAAGCTTGGCCAGAAGTGCCTCCTACTTAACTCCACACTGTAAGTTTTCTACAGCCTTATGATTCACTCGTCATGCTCTTTCTTGTTGGAATGTTAACTGTCTTGCACTACTGAAATAATGAGCATCACCAATGGCCAGATCCGTTGATAAGCCGTTGCTGAAGACCATCAGCAACGGCTTGCAACGGCCCCGCCCGTTGCAATGCGACCGTGGTAGAAGATCACATCGCTGATAACTTAGCAACGGATCATCAATGGTCAGAGCGGTCGTTGCTAATAACATTATCAGCAATGGTTCCTCAATGGGAGGCATCCATTGTTGATATCCTTATCAACAACGGTGCAGCAACACCGCACTCTTGTTGATGATATTTTTATCAACAACGACTCCTCAAAGACCACTTGGTTGTTGCAGTTATTAACATCAGCAATGGCTCAAACACCATTGAAGAGCCTTTACTGAAAGGCTGTTGCTAAGCCGTTGCTGTAGTTCATCAGCAACAGCTTTGAGTTTGCGGCCCAGGAATTACGATACACTTTCAACAATGGCTTTGACACGGATGACTGTGGGAAGGCCATTGCTGATGATGTTAACCTGTAACTGAGAAATTTCAAAATTAAAAATTTCCATTGATACATTTATAACCTGATACATAACTCACACACCCATAAACATATCCATTCATATACACATATATTCACATACACATCACAGATACACCCACATATACATCAAAAATTATAATTATCCATAATCGTATAAAAATATACGAAATCAAAACTATCGTATCAACACAATACAAATCAATATATCCAAGTAACAAGTCATAAAACAAGTATCTCTAAAATATCCAAGTAACAAATATATAACAAGTTAATATCCAATTAAGTCAATCAAGTCATAAAATAATAAAAGCTCACTACGACGGTGGATGAAGGTCAAGATCATACGGTGGGTGTTGGTGAAATGGCCATACTAGAGGGGGGGGTGAATAGTGAGTTAACTAAATTTTATCGCCTAAATTTGATTTTAAACGTTTCTTAGATTACTTAGGCAATTTATGATTGAATGACTAATGCGGAAGCGATAAATAATAAAGCAATTAATATAAATAAAATATCAATGCTAGCTAACACAAAGATTTATAGTGGTTCGGCCCTAATGCCTAAGCACCCCGCTTAGGATTTTCAAACTAAACTTTACTAGATTAATCTTGTTTCCCTTACAACGAGGACTTCGAGCCGAAGAGTCTCGCTCTCAACCTAAGACACTTCCACACCCGGAAGTCTCCGCCTTCTTACCGAGAGCACTCTTCTCCCTCAACCTAAGGGACAACTCAACTAATCCTACTAAACTAAGTTTACACCGGTGGAATTAAGCCTCAAACACAAAGGCAACCACCCAATTTTAAGACCTAATAACCTAGGTCTTTACAAGCTCAAATACAATGAAATAAATCACAAAAATACACAAATAATGGAGCAAATAAATAATACAATAAATACTTAGCTCCAAACACGAGTCCTAGTTCCTCAATGATGCCTCAATGATGAATCGTTCAAAGCTTGAAGGCAAGATCAAGGATGTATCATGGAAACTAAGATTATCAAAGGGATGACTCAAGAAATGCTTCGAGAACGATCAATAATGACTCAATGGAAGCTTGCATTAAGGGTGGAAGGCTTGCTAAGGCTTCTATTTATAAGACTTGAGGGGATGGCATGAAACAGCCACCTCAACGAGCGGAAAACTAGCCGTTTCCGCTGTCCGATCGATCGTCGGTCGACTGATCGAGAGACCGAAGGCATATTGCCATTTTCCGGCATACTTCGGTCGTTAATAACTTTAAAACATAAATGTTATATAAGGATTACCCCCCATTTGGATTGAATAAAAATATCTAAAAAATCAAAATCCTTAAGAATCAAAATCTAGTTTTTGGGGTCTAGTACAAATTTTTGGAAAACAAAAATTTCCTAATCTCCTGGGTCAAATATGGGTATGCTAAAGGTTTCCAAAAATTCCTTAAAAATATCTCGTTATCTAGTTTTTACCCAAGGAACAATTACTGCCATTTTTTATGTCAAGAAAATATCTAGGTCATATAGCCCTCCAAGGAGCTCCCTAGGCTTAGTGAATTTCAGGATAGTTTTTGGGTTTTCATGTTTTGGGATTCGGGTTTGGTTTTTGGGTTCTTTGCATCATAAAAGAGGATTTACAACACATGCTAAACACCCTAAACCTAAACTCTAACTTCCCGAAGAATCCCGAGCGCCGACGAGCGTCCTTGCCGATTTCTTCGATTTCTCCAATTTCTCTGATTTTTCCGATCGGGGACGTGGAGCGCTCACCGACTTGGAACCTGAAAGATTTCTCAATGAAACATTAGTTCCATGTTTGTTATCATCAAAACCGAGATTTAGACCAAGGTTGAAAATCTTAAGCCAATAGTGGGGTCTGTTATGCTTGAGTGTACACCGGCATGCACTGAGTCGATGACGATGGATCTGAGTGTACACCGCTAGACTGACTTGTCATCTGTCTTAGCATGGCATGCATCTCAGCCATGATCTGACTCTAATTAATGAGCTATCATCTCACTCTACTGTGCGACCATCTCTTCTAGTGTCGATTTCTAGCTGCAGTCGGTGATACCTCCTGCCATCGCTCGGTCGACCATATTGACACGAGTTGTTCCTAAATATCTGGAGTAATCCAATTAGGGCCGTACCCCCAAGTCTGCGCTATGGTTGTGGCTCCAGCTTGGGCCATCACTTGTGGTCGGGTCTGCCCCAGCTGACAGTTGTACATCTGTTGGGAAATAGCCTCCCACACATTGTAAATGAATGGCCTCTGCTCCTCTGGCCAAGTATAGCGAGCCTGCAAAACAATAATTTCAAAATATTATCAAACACATTTCCTAAATGTGCATGACATCCAAATTATGCCGAATCAGTAATGATATCCAATACGACAATTCCCAAAAGATACTTTTTTTCACCCCAGTTATGTGTTTGACCAAAGCCCGACACTCTTTCATTCCGACCAAACACTATCTTTGAAAGTGCTAAAACACGTGGTAACATTTGTTCACCAGACAACATCGGTGGTGGCTCATCTCTCTTGACTCCGCCCTTAGTAAATTTATTATGATTGCTTCGACACTGATGGTTAGTTGGCAGGAATCGACGATGACAATCAAAGAATGATATTTTTCGTCCGTTCTGAAGACTGAATGATTTAGAGTGTTCTATACAATACAGACAAGAGAGTCGGCCGTGAGTGCTCCAACCACACAATATGTCGTAGGTTGGGAAATTATTGATTGTCCACAAGACCGCAGCCTTTAAATTGAAGTTTTGCTTCCGATGACAATCATAAGTGATAGCTCCCTCAGTCCACAATGTTTTCAATTCATCTATTAGTGGTCTGAGAAACATGTCAATTTCTTTTCGCGAACCCTTAGGACCCGGAATAATCATCGAATGATAAATAAATTCATCTTTCATACACATTGACATCAGCAAATTATAAACTATTAGCAGCACTAGCCAAACTGAATAAGGAGTTGCAGAATGGCCAAACAGATTAAAACCATTCGTGCACAATCCCAATATGATATTTCTAGTATTCCTAGCAAATGAATGATAACATGTATCCAAATATTTTCATGCTTCATTGTCGGATGGATGAGTCACTATTCTATCATCACGACTTCTTGCATGCCAACTCATGTCTTTTTCGACATGAATAATCTTTGAAGCCTCGGTGTCAGTGGAAAATATCAAAGCACCTTAAACGAGATATTTTTCTATCAGACTGATTTCTTATCCTTGTAACGAGGATGTTCACATACAGGGCATTTATCCAACTGCGCATTTTCTTTATAATAATAAATGTAGTTATTTGGGCACGTGCTTTTTTTTCGTATCCAATCCCTAATTTTCTCATCAACTTTTTAGTGTTATAAAAGTTGGCTCAAACTTGTTATCAGTAGGGAGCATTCCATTAATGAATCCCGTAATCCGATCAAACGCAATCCCGCAGATATTACAATCGGCCTTGATGTTCAGGAGTTGCGTCATTGCCGAAAACCTAGTGTATTTAGGATAATTCTCATACAAAGGTTCATCGGCAGCTTTCAACATCTCGTAAAATTCTACGGCTTCTTTATTCGGCAATTCAATCTCTACCGTAGGTTGCACTTTTGGTGGCAATTCTGTGACATCAACACCCGTAGTATCCGGTGGCATTGACGTCTCAGTAATTAGCTGATCGACATTATCATTCAGCTGGAATTGATCCCCAAGACTATCAAGTATCATAGTTCTATATGGATTAGATGGACTAGATGAAGAAACACCAGTAGAGGAAGAAACACCAGCTGGATTGCTCGACGTCCCGACTTCACGTGACTCCCCGTGACAAGTCCATATAAAATATCTTGGTGCAAATCCTTTGCTATACAGATGTAGAGTGATAGTTTCCCGATCCAAAAATCATGCATTCAAGCAAATACGGTACAAACATCGGATTTTATCACCGGCGCTAACAAATTTCCAATTCAAATAAGCGAAATTTAAGAAGTAAGTTACGCCTATTCGAAACTCATTTGTTAAAGCTCCACGATTAAGACGTCGGTACATCCAACTTCGATTGCCCGACATGATTATGTCAATCAATGACAATATCTTCAGTTAATGTCTTTAGGTGAGATGGTCCTATTCCATTCGGGATTCATATTATTCATATTGCACTAAGTATTTCTTTTAACTGTTAACTTCATTCTAAATTTTGGCAGCATTTCCCTATAGTTCTCTGAATACGCATATCATTTGGGGGTGTATTGGAGAACAAGAGAAATACAATAGCCAAATTTAAGAATGAGTTAACGATTAAAAGAAAAAACTAAGTGCAATACAAATAATATGTTAAAAAATTATCCAATTAGGGACAATTCAAGGGTTGTACGTCGTATAAAAGATCATCCACTTCTTTTACACGAACATATAACCCCCGAACGTATCTAAGGTTTTGCTAAATCATATCTGACTCGTCGATGCGTACGTGAAACGTATCAACTCGTCGGATGGATGATTATTTTCTAAACTTGTGGATGCCGGTTTGAGTCCACAGTGGATGAATCCAGCAAGAGAACAAATTGGACGATTCTGGCACGAGTCCAAAGTGGACAATTCTAATTAATCTAAATATAAATATTAACAATAAAACTAATCTAATTAATCTAAACTAAACTTAATTAAAATATATAACAATAAATCTATTCTAATTAATCTAAATCTAAATATTCTAACAATAAATTGGACGATTCTGGCGCGAGTCCAACATGCATTAAACATTTAACCTAAAAAAATATTAAATATTAATCTAAACATCAATCAAATTACATTAAAAAAATATTAAATATTAATCTAATCTACACATTAAACATTTAATCAACCTAGATTAGGGTTTAATCTAAATAGATATAATTAGAGTAATAAGAAAATTAGGGGTTAAAAAAAACCCTAACTCAATATTCCGGTGCTGGAGTCTTGTGGACTTTGGCGCCGGCGTCCAGTGTCCGACATATGTCGGACATTGGACAATGCTCAAGCGGCCGACGACCGACCAAAACCCTAAACCTAGTGTTTTGGTCGGGCCTAGTATAGGAGGAAGGGAAGGGGGCCCTGAAATTACCTTGAGAGGGTTCGACAGCGGGCGGCGTCGGTGATTGGTGTCGGGGGGGCGCATCGGCGGGCGACGACGGCGGGCGAAGATCAGCAGGTGGCGGCATCGACAAAAGCTAGGAAGAAGAAGAAGAAGAAGCGGAGGGAAAGGGGCAGGCAAGACCGGGGTCGAGTTAAATAAACTTATCAGCAACTGCTCACTCATCCGTTAGAACGCCATTGTTGATAACTAATATCATCAGCAACGGCTACGCGGCCTTTGCAACGCCTTTGCTGATAAGTATTTTATTTTTGTACTGCGAGCGCGCCATCGGCTAAAGAGTGACAGATGCAGTAGCTATAAATAAGCCGTTGCTAATGTGATAATATCATTAGTAACGGCTGACGCGGCCTTTAGTAAACCGTTGCAAATGAGTTATTTAATTTGTGCGTCGCGCCCGTGCCATCCACTTGTTAGCAATGGCTCGAGCGGTCATAAAGAAGCCGTTGCAGATATATCACATCTGTAATGGCCCGAGCGACTGTAAGAACGCCGTTAGCCATTGCAACGGCTTGAGCAGCCGTTGCCGATCACCATTGTTGAATAACATATTTCTAGTAGTGTTGGTTTGCTTGAAAATGCCCTATATGATACTATTGGTAAGATTTCATTGCGTGAATATTCTGATGCTCTGGGTGGTTTAAGTGTACCTGAAGAATCTAATTTGCTCATGTTGGATAATAAGGCTACAACTATTAGTAGATAAATCTATTTGAAATGATGGGCTAAAGCCAAGCAAAAATGGCTTATTGATGGTGATTCAAATTCCGCGTATTTCTATATGATTGTTTCTACTAGAAGAAGGTCTAACATAATTATTTCTATTTTGGTTTCTCCTGATTTGGTTTTGATGGATGACCGTGCTATTTTAAATGCATTTTCTGATACATATAAATCTTTATGGACTTATGAATCTGATGCTAGTTTTACGAATATCACTAGTTCTTCAAGTGTTCTGCATATTGATGATTCTCATGCTTCTGATTTTATAAAAACATTTCCGGGCTTGGATGTTTGGAATGTTATTAAGTCTTTACCTAATGGTAAAAGCCCGGGCTTAGATGGATTCTCAGCTGAATTTTACAAACATTATTGGAGTATTATTTCAAATTCTTTTATGCAATGCCCGAATGTTTTTTCATGACTCAGCCTTTCTCCCCTTTGATTGGAATAAAACCCTTCTTGCCTTTATCCCTAAATGCAATAACCCATCCACAACTCATGATTATAAGCCTATTGCATTATGCAATCTGAACTATAGGATTCTCACTAAACTGTTGGTTAATCATATTCAATTGATTGTCCCTAAACTTGTTTCTCCCGTGCAATCTGCTTTTATTAAAGGCAGAAATATACATTATAATATTCTCCTTGCACAAGAGATTGCTCACTCAATGTACGTTTGGGACTAAGGGCAAGAATCCCTACATTATGATTAAGCTAGACCTTGAGAAAGCCTACGATAAGCTATCTTGGCATGCTATCTTAGCAATGCTTAAAGCTTACAAATTCCCACCTAAATTTATTACATAGATTTACTCATGTATTTCATCTGCAAGTTTTGCTTGCCTAATTAATAGTCAATTGTCTTCTTTTTTCCTTCACAGCGGGGGATTAGGCAAAGTGATCTGCTTTCACCTTACCTATATGTGCTTAGTGCTCAGTCGTTGTCATGCTTGCTTGACAAGGCTGTTGATATGGGCAAATTGAAACCTTTAAAAATTAGGAACACTGTTAAGATCAACCATCTTATGTTTGCTAATGACATTCTATTAACAATTAGAGCTACCAATCAAAGCCTTAACACAATCAAACAAAATTTTGACATATGAAAGGTTCTTTGGCCAATCCATCAACTTAACAAGTCCGAAATATTTTTCCCCGTGGGGCGACCCGAGAACAAATTTTGACTGTTTGTTCTTCCCTTAATATGAAGGCTAATAAGTTCCCTTTCAAATATCTTGAGACTATGGTAGCCTTGAGGAGGCCACCCATGCATTCTCAAAATTTCTTGATTGACCAAATAAAGGCCAAACTGGATTCTTGGAAGTCTAACTACTTTTCCCAAGCCGGGCGAGCGATTCTTATCAACTCTGTCCTAAATTCTATCCTACTCCACTAACTTGATATGTCCTGGGTTCCCCTTCTTTTATTGACAAGATTGAGAAAATCTCTAGAAAGTTCTTATGGTTCGGGCCCTCTGGACAACAAGCAATCCACCACATTGCTTGGGATGTGGTCACTCTCCCTAAAACTTCTGAGGGGTCTTGGCATTCACGATTTGTCTGACAAATGCATGGCCCTCCAAGCTAAAAGGGTGCTAAGTTATCTTAATCATGGTTCCTCACCCTGGTTAGATTTGGTCTTCATTAAGTACCTGAATTTTAAATTTGGGCTTAACCATGGTTCTTCATGCTCCTGGAGTTGGAAATTGTTTATGTCAGCTTTTAAGAAGCTCTTTCCTGGCTGTTTATGATTAATTTCATATGGGTGCAGTTCCTCAATTTTAGTAGATAACTGGTTATTTGACATTCCAATATCAATTAAACCAACTTTTTTTTATTTCTTTTTGGTTTCTGACACTCTGTCTATAAATTATTTCATCTCTAATCAATGTTGGAATTTGGATATTTGCATTAATGTGTTTGGTCCGGTGCTTGCGGAATCCATCTCGAAGTTGCGGTTGCCTATGCTACCGGTAATGACAAATACATGTGGAAGGATAGTGTAGGGGGTAGTGTTACTGCTAAGGCAGCCTTTAGATTTCTTAGAAGCCATGACCAATAGGGTTTGTCTTATGCTCCTCTCACGGATCTTGCCTTGATGCAGGTTCCTTTTTCTACCATGGCGACTCTGTGCTGGTGTTAGAAGCCATGGCTATTCGGGAGAGTCTTCGTTTTGCTATTGAGCATTCCACCACATTTTGTTATTGAACCAGGCTCAAAAATTTTGATTTCAGTACTTAATGCTAAAATTTCCCCTCCATGGGAAATTGATCCAATTATTTTTGATATTTTGTTTTTAAGGGATCATTGTAACTACCTTAGTTTCCTTTTTTTTTTCCAAAAGAGAAAACTAGATTAGGAAGTTGGTAAACCAGCAAAAATACAATCCATAGTCAGCAGGTTAGAAAGGTCAGGTGGTCTAATAGATGACCAAACAGTTGAGACCTTATTAACCCTAGCCCTATTTGCTGCCCAATGGGCAGCTTTATTACAATCCCTACTAGCAAAACAAACAAAAACATTGGAAAATTTAGAAAGGTAATACAAGATATCTTTAACAATGGGATAAATTATCCAAGGGATATTTCAAGGCTTGTTGATACAGTCCACCAAGCTCTTGCAATCTGATTCAAGAATGAAGTTGTCCAAGTTCTTTGAATCTGCAAAGATTAAACAAAAAAGAGCAGCCAATCCTTCACAGTGCAAAATAGAATTTGAATGAAAGAATTTACAAGCAGAAAAAAGGCAAACACCACCACTGTTTCTACAAATCAAACCCACACCACACTCATAACCTAGGAAAGAACCATCACAATTGATCTTGAGGAAGTTTTGATGGAGGGGGGGGGGGAGACCTTTGAGACGTAACAGTTGATAATGAAATATTGCCCTCAGAACCTATCTTGGGGGAGTAAAGATCAGAAAAGGATAGAATCCTCATCATAGTCGAAGTAATAGTAGGCTTACTCTTACCATTCAGAACACAGTTCCTAAAATACCAGATGAACCATAGGGTGTTAGCAACGATAGTTGAGGGTCCCTTATCCAAAGATGGATGAGAGGCCAGCAGCAGCCAACTACGTCATATTAGCAAAATCCAATCCGAGCTTAAGACTTAGAGACGACCATAATTCAGAGGCAAAAGCACAATTTGAAAATAAATGAGAAGGGGTTTCGGTAGCACAATCACATAACACACAGTTTTCAAAATTTAGAATTTTCAGATGGAATGAACGAGAACGAATCAACAAACGACCATGATAGAGTTTCCAAATAAAAACGTTTACCTTAGCAGCAGTATGTAACTTCCAAATCTTAGCCCAGATTGGATTAGAGCAAAAAGGAGAAGGTTCATGGCACTTAAGGAACATGAGTCAAATTTTCAAGTAAGTGGACATTAATAAAAGTGGGCTTGATGGCAAGAGGTAAATCTAAAACCCAGAAATCATTTAAGAGGGAAGTAGAGGAACCATTGCCAATGAGTTTCTTAAAACCCAAACTGAGAGCAGAGAAAGCTTTATGAAAAAGCTTCTAGCCCAGGAAGAATTTCTAGGGTTGGAAGAGGAAGTAAAAGACAGAGGAGGATATTTGTGCTTAACAAGGTTGACCCAGATGGTATTTGAATTATTAAGGTAATCTTGAACTCTTTTAGCATCAAGAGCCAAGTATTTAAGTCTGAGGTCCTGGATACCAAGACCATCAAACTTATTAGGGAGAGTACAGGTGTTTCAATTGATGAGATGCATGCATGCTTGTCAGACCTACTTTCCCAGATTTTTTTTAAAAAATTTACTTTCAATCCGGTCAAGGAGATCATTATTTAGCCAAGAGACAGCAAAGGAATGAACAAGAACAATATTGAGAACGAATTTAATAAGGACCAATTTCCCTGCTTGGGAAAGCATATTAGAATGCTAGGAATTTATCTTAGAGTCAATCTGGGACATAATGAAGTTATGAGAATTAAAGGGGGGGGGGGGGGGGGGTGTCTTCGAGGATGAATCATAGTACCAAGGTACTTGAAGGGAAAAGAGCCATCTTTAATGTTGAGACTTTGAGAGATACTAGTTCTAATAGTAAGAGGGGTGTGCTTGGGGAAGAAAATTTCAGATTTGGAGAAGTTTACCTTTTGTCCAGTGAGGATTTCATAGTTGAGGAAGATATCCTTAATGGAGTTAATGCTTTTAGAGTTTGCCTTAAAGATAAGGATAAGGTCATCATCAAAGAGAAGGTGACTGATACAAGAATTTCCTAAAGGGTAAGGATTGAGGTTGTTTGAATTTACAGAGTTTGAGATTAAGTTACTAAGGGTTTGAGCTACCAGGAAGTAAAGAAAGGGGGATAAGGGATCCCGTTGTCTTATACCCTTGGTAGCATGGAAGAAATCAGAAGAGATTGCATTGATAAGGCAGGAGAAGGAGGAGTAGGAAATGCAGGAATTGATCCAGGAGATAAACTTATCAAGGAAATTACAAAGGCTGGGGATCTTGGTAATGGCAGACCATTTAACAAGGTCAAAAACCTTTTTACTCTCACCTGCTCGGGTCTCCGGACTGTCTCTTTGGGGTATGGTCTCCCCTCACCAGCCGAACTTTCGGAATAAGGCCAACGTTGTCTCTTTGGGGCATACCCTCCCCTCACCAGCGAGGCTTTCGGGAAATGCAACAAACACATCACAACACCGCACACGCAGGTATATAAGCATAAACAAGATGTGCTATCAACATGTAATAAAATGGTATGTCAAGTGCATACCTCATCCTTCACCTCCTCCTGCAATACATCACAACTACATACAGATATATATGTAGAAATAATGCTCATAAATCATGAATACTCAGCACAAATAAACAACCATAACATAGAATTATAACACTGTAAGAAAAGATGCACGTGTATCATGAAAACAGTGCAAAAAGGAACTCCAACTGTAAATCAATGGACTGGAACATGATAAAATAACTCGTCATAGAAACCACTGATCTAAGATAAAATTCACCTCATTAAATACTATATCCATGAATCATCTCAGATCGAATCGTAAAAATATATAAAATATAATTTTTCAGCTTGGCACGCAAAATAAGGCGACATCTGCCTACTGTTTTCAAAATCCGAAGGTTTGATGGTGAAACAGACATCACCAATGAATCCGGAACATCGATTAGGTGAAAATTCATATATGACATGAATATTTTTGCTAACTTTAAAGCTTCCAAATAATTATTTAGATTAATGGAAGAAATGCCTTAATTTATTTAATAAATCACTGTTATAAATGAATATAAATATATAACGGTGTTACAATCAATAAATCGGTACGTGATGAAATCTCAGCCCTTCATCTAAACATGATTACATCACAGCCTACCATCTAATATGATGCAATCATAGCCTTCTATTTAACATGATGCAATCTTAGTCTTATATCTAACCAAATGCAATCACCGCCCTCCATCTACCTGATGAAATCATAACCTTACATCTAATCAGATGCAATCACAACCTTCCATCTAATATGATGCAATCACAGCCTTACATCTAACATGATGCATCCACAGCCTTACATCTATCCTGATGCAATCTCAGCCTTCCATCTACATGATGCAATCTCAACCTTCCATCTAACATGATGCAATCTCAGCCTTCCATCCAACATGATGCAATCATAGCCTTACATCTAACGTGATGAAATCTCATCCCTCCATCTACATGATGCAATCTAAGTCATACATCTACACAAGATCAAATCTCTGCCTTCATCTCAACCAATTCAATCCAGCCCTTCATCTCATCCAAATCAATCTCAGCCCTCCATTTCATCTCATCTCCCTCACCCAAAATCTAGGGTTCAACCACCTCCCTACTCCAGCCGCCGCCGCCAGCGATGCTGGCGCCGATGCCGATGCACCGCTGCCACCACGCGGCGGTGGCAGCGCCTCGCGCGGCTGCGATGCTACATCGAGCGTCGTTGCTCACTGGGCGTCGCTGCCTTCGCAGTGCCTCGCCAGCGCCCATGCCGCCAACGCCGCCGCCCGTTGCCGCCATGGTGCCTCGCCGGGCGCTGCCTCCTGGCGTGGCCGGCGTTGACCGACAAGGTGAACAGGGGAAGAAAAAAGAAAAGAAAAGAATATTTTATTCCAAAAAGAGTAAACAACATGATTCAATTAAGAAACGACCGACCCGATACGAGAAAACACGTCAAAAATCGACGAAAAACCCCAAAATATAAGAAGAGTGACATGAATCAAGAATTGGAGAAAAGAAGGCCTAAATCCACTCATCGGATGGAGAGAAAACGGAAGGAAAAGATGCGCAGGATCTTCCCCCGATCGACACCGACGAACTCGCGAAAATTCGACTCCGATGGCTCCTCCTCCTCGACTATGCCCTCTCTCTCCTCTCTCCTTTGCCTCGGGTGGCATGCAGCTAAAACCCCTGGCCGCACACCCTAGGGTCTAATTTATAGACACCGATTGGGTCCAAATGACTAAAATACCCCTACCTAAGCTATCTGACTTAAACAACCCATAACTCATCCGATCTAACTCTGATTCAAGATACGATTGCACCGCTAAATTTGCCTCGAGACCCTCTTTCACCATAGCATGCTAAATCATAGAGATAAGATAAATAAAATATTATCTTTTTTCTACTTTAAATGCTTACTCGGGTCTAATTCCGAAGCTTCCCGCCAATCCGCGCTAACTAGGGCCCACGATCCCTCGCTCAAGAATAAAATATTATTATTAAGATTTTTGGATATTACAAGGTGGGTTGCGCGGCTCCAATAGGGAGCCGCCTAGCTCTAGGGGGGGGGGGAGTCCCCATCTCATCCAACCCTAACATCTTTTAACCCACGTCCGCCTCAAACCCGGATCCAAACCCGCTAACTTCAATCACATGAACACCGATGCAATGCATTTTAATAAATCAAGCACACATATTACAATAATTAAATAAATTAATCTAAGCAGGAAAAGAAACCACATAAATGATATTCCTACTTACCCCGAGCTTTCAAGCTCACACCGAATCATGACTCGACTCAGCTTGACCTCGAATCAACCCGCTAGACTGGCAAAGATAAATAATAAAAATTATCATAATATCTCGGATATTATAATCCACCTGATTCGTCCACCATTCCCCGAGCTGATCTGGCCGTCATCCCCCCACCTCCAGCCACCATCCCTTCAACCGATCCATGCTTGTCGACATCGTGACGTAGGCCACGAGAGCCTAACAAAATTCTCCCTCCTCCAGCTGAGGGAAAGTCGTGCAGATCGGTTAGTGTGTGGCGGTAGAAGGTAAGTAGATGCATTAATTATCCCTTATAATTTATTTATAATTCAATTTATCATAATATAGAATTGTACTATATTTGGTGCAGGTTTGAGCAGGAGGACGTCCCACGCACGATAACGGGGACGATCCAAAAGTTTATGCACCGGGCGTGGCCTACATGGTCTCACGTGCGCCGTGAGCATATGAATTTACTATGGCGAGAGCTCTCGGTAAGTATATTTATTAAATTAATGTTAATGTTAAATATTGATGACTAATAATAAATTTATTTTTTTAGAGGCTCATTATACATGATTGGAGGACCGGACTCCTTTCATAGAGAGTACGCGGGAGCGCGTTGCCCGCGCTCGCTACAATGGGCTGCTTCAGTAGGCCCGTAAGACCATGATGAGATAGCTGGGGGCCACACAGATTGGGCAGAGTCGGGGACATGCCCCTGAGTGGATTCATGGACCTATGTGGGACCAGCTTGTTGAGTGATGGGACATGCCTGAGTGAAAGGAGGTCTCCCGGACAGCATTGAGAAACCGCATGTCCGAGGGGGATGGCATGGGTGCGCGCCACACTGGTGGCTCCGTGTCTTTTGTGGTGCATGAGCGTCGTATGGTATGTATAATTTCCTTACTTTTAATTAAAATATTATATATTTTGTATAATGATACTAATGTATTTGTTTTCTAATGTAAGACGCGAGTTGCAGAGGATGGCACCGTCCAACGCCCCTCACTAATGCAGGTGTTTGAGCGCACTCACCTTCGGCGACGAGGAGCGGCGGACTACGTCGATAGCAGAGCCTCGATCATCATGGTAGGTATTTATATCTATTTGATTTACGCAATTTTTATTTATAGTTTATATATGTATTTATTTAAAATATAAACGTGTGTAGGAGACCTACACAAGGACCTTGATCGAGCACGAAGGCACGCCGGAGGAGTTTGACGCGGGTGCATGGGTCAAGGCCGCAGGTGGCTAGAAGCATGGCCATGTTTATGGCTTTGCATACAGTGGCCATGCACGCACTGTGTTAGGGACACTTGGAGCAACGACCCCTCCCGCTGCGGGTGAGCGGCCCTCGACATCGTGGACCTAGGAGCGGAGCCATATAACGGCCTTGGAGTATGAGATAACATAGTAGAGAGCGATGATAGAGGAGTAGAGACAAGCGATGGAGGAGTAGAGACATGTGATGGAGGAGCAGAGACACACGAATGACGAGTTGAGACAGATGATGCAAAACATGCAAGCCCTCGTCACTCAAGTTGCATCTCACTCAGGCCTTCTACCTATGACGTCGCAACCGTCGTCCTCCTTGACCCAGTCGATGCTCCCGACCCAGTTGCTGTTGACTCCACCGCCTCCACCACAGTCGTTAGAGTTTGGTTTATTGTATTTTGTTTATATTTTGATAATTGTTAGCCTCTGTTTGAGGCTTAGATACTTGATAGATATTTATACTTTACATTTCATATTTTGATATTTGTTTGCCTCCAGTTTGAGGCTTATAGTTGTTTATATACTTATAGTTGTATATATGATATTTTGATACTTGTTTGTCTCCGGTTTGAGGCTTAGATTGATGGTATTTAAGTAAAACTTGTACGGTTGGTTGAAAATGTATGTGTATGATGTTTTGTGGTTGTAATATGTGATTGTAAATAGATTGTAATGTATAAATATCATTGTATACAGGAATTTTAAAATTTTTAATTTTTTTCAATTACAGGATATAACTTCAACCATGGTTTACCCTCGGTTGACTGTCACTACGCCGTGGCGGAAAGTGTATCGTAAATGGATGATGGCCTAGGTAGCACCAAATATGACGGTTGCTAATAATATCATTGATGGCTCACAACCGCGGTTGATGTGTTTAAATCAGTGACGGTCGCTTAGGGCCGTCACTGATGTGTTTAAATTAGCGATAGATCGAGCGCATGTCGCTGATTATTACTTGTGATGGCAGACGGCGACCGTCACACCTTATCTGAGACGCGCACATCAGTGACGACGTTTTTCCATGGTCCGCATTGTCCGTGATAGTCTTCACCGACGGTTCTGCCATGGCCTGAGCCGTCGGTGACAACGACAATTCTAGTAGTGTGCTTCGCCGATAGCTTCATCTTCCTCATGCGATCTTCTCATCTTAACTCCGGCAATGATTCGAGCTCACCATCTTGAAGAGTTGGAGACTTAGAAGGATTTGGAAGGAGCTACACTGGTGGTTTCATCTTTAGCTCCTTCTTTGTTGTTTTTCATCATTTTTAATTGTAGTTCTCATTGATAGCTTGCTAGGTGTGCTAGTGTAAATACTTAGGGTTTGCTTTGTAGAATTGTGTTTTGCCTAGGTGAATAAGTTCGAGGCGTTCTCAAAGGGTTGAGAAGCAAGTCCTCGGTTGTATTCAAAAGGAAACACATAGTCTATAAAGTGTTGGTTACAAATCCTTGGTGTGGAGCCAATGTAGTGGAGTAAGCGGTTGGCCGAACCACTCTAATTACTTGTGTTTGCGTTGTGATGCTTATTTGATATTAATTACTATTCATAATTGTCAAGCATCGTAATTTAGTTGCACGATCAATTTGGTTGCATTAGAAATCGAATAGAAGTTAAAAATCACCCAATACTATTCAACCCCCCCCCCTTTTCTAGTGTGGGTATTTGATCAACATTTGGTATTAGAGCAAGATCATAGGATTAGACATAACCATCTACCTTACAATCTAGAATGTCTAGTGAAATGCAACTAGCCCAAGGGTCCTCTACCCATACTCCACCATTGTTCGATGGAAACAACTATGCCTATTGGAAGATACGCATGAATGGCTTCCTTCAATACTTGGTATGGATGTATGGAGAATGATTCAAGTAGAGTATAAGCAACCAACTAAAGATATGGAAGAGTGGGATCAAGAAGAAATTAGACTCTTTAATGCAAATGCAAAGGCCGTCAATGCACTATATTGTGGCCTATCAATTAACGAGTTTAATAGGATTTCCACTTGTAAGTCGGCATATGAACTTTGGAAAGTCTTAGAGACTACACATGAAACGACCTCATAAGTTAAGAAATCTAAGATAAACCTACTCATGTATGATTATGAAATGTTCAAAATGTTACCGCATGAATCTGTTGATGCCATGTATGCTCGCTTTCAAAATAGTACGAATGGCTTAGATAACCTTGGTAGAGACATAAGGGAAAAGGAGAAGGTAAGGAAGCTCATTCGTTCCCTTCCAAAAGCTTGTGAGCCCAAGGTCATCGCAATCATGGAAGCAAAGGATACGAGCACCTTAAAGATCACCGAGCTTATTGGGTCTCTCATGACACATGAGACCCATATGAAGCAATACAAGGAGGAACATACCCCCCAAAGCAAGAATATTACTTTCAAAGCATCACACCGGGTTGAAGAACCCTCATCATCCGAGGAGGAGATGGATGATTTTGAAGAAATGACAATGTTGGCAAGGAGATTCATGAGCTTCATGAGAGGCGGCATGAGAAGGGAAAAAGAAAGCTACACATGCTATAACTGCAACAAAGCCGGACACTTGAAGAAAGATTGCCCACTCCTCAAGATGGCTTCAACCTCGCACCCCAACAAGAAGGACAAGTACAAGAAGAAGAAGGCGATGATGGCCTCATGGACTGAGAGTGAGTCCTCATCAAGTGAAGAGTAGACCAAGAGAGAAAAGGCAAACCTTTGCCTTATGGCAAATGGCAATGAGGTAAGGTTTATATTTGGCGAACTTTCCTTTACGCAAGATGAATTAGAATTGAAATTTGAACAAATGTATGATGAATTTAATGTCATTAGGAAGAAATTTAAAGAGCTAAAAAATGATAACAAATCTTTAAAACAAGAAAATGATAGTCTACTACTTTCATGCAATGATTTAAGGAAAGAGGTAGATAGACTTAAGGAAGAAAAGGATAGCATGATTTGGGTGATGCTAAGGATAACCTAGAAAATGAGAACAAAAAATTAGAAAATGAGAACAAATTCTTAAGTGATCAAGTACAACACTTAAATGATAGCATGTTAAATTTTAAAAAGGAATTATGCATGCTACACTACTAGAAATACGTGGATGCGATGACATTCAACATCGATCGTAGATGCGACGGCTCTGTGACCGCTGTTAAATACTGTCGCAAAATATAAAAGTTTGCGACAGACCTGAGACTGCGGTCACAGACTATAGTACACAGCGACGATTTTGCGACCGCATTGCGATCGCGTTTTGCGACCGCACTTATCCATCGCAGAACCGTTGGAGGGTAATTATTTTACCCCCGATGGTGCCCTAATCTCCCTCTCCCTCGCTCTCTCTCGCACCCAATTGATCGCTCTCTCGCTCTTTGTTGCTTTTTGTCGCTCGCTTGCGCGCTTTCCGACCGCCGCCATCACTTCCCGATCGCCGATAACCCTCGCCCCTCTCTCTTTCTCTCTTCCCCCCTCTCTCTCTCCGCGGTCGCCGGTATTCCCTCGCACTTATCCGGTATTCCACTTGGTACACTTGATTGAAAACTCCTGATCAAGTGTACCAAGTGCCTTCTCAACTTCATAGAATGGGTCCTCATTGATCTCACTTGGTGCCGCATCATAAGCTGGAGACACATCAATAGGTTCTATAAAGCGAGATGTCGCATACTTGCCCCCAAAATCAGTAGGTGGTTCAGGTAGCTCATCTCTTGTTTCAGCATTTGGAACATTACTTGGGGCTGTAGCACCAGTAGCCTGTGGTATTGGATTCTCACCACTAGTTGCAACGTCCATACCACCAACTTGGGCCATTGTGCTGTCGATTGTCTCCATTCATAGCTCCAGTTGTTGGAAGTGCATGTACCTAAGGTCCTTGCTATAAAGCAAACAAATCCGGGATCAAGTAGTTCTGTGTCAATGCTTTTTTTAGAACCTGTCTAAGCTGTCACATGTAGAAAAAATTATTAATAACATAATTATTAAAAAATGAATTAGAAAAATTCCCAGTATATTGAGTAGAAAGGATTAAGCTCTTTTCCATTCAAAAACAATATGCGATCTAGGTGGCTTCTACCAGGATGTTGTTCTTATATATTCAGAACTTTTCCATCACTTCTATGTTCAAAGCCTTCTATCAGCCTAAATGCGTCGTGACCGTTATTCTTAAGAGTTTCTTTCATGAGTTGTGAACTTCATGAATCAGGGTGACGAACCATAAACGAGATTTATTATGGATCAAGTTCGAGGCACGTAATGAAATCTCCAAATAATGAAATGGGATATGAATGATATCTATGTTTTCAAAATGTAATCAGTTTAGTAATAGTAATGAGTGAACATATGATAAAACATATAATTTGACATGGCACATTTTAGGAAGGAATCATCTAAAATGTATAGTTATCTTATAGTTTAGGAAAAAATCATCTAGTGTATGTTCTGTTTAAAAAACTGAGGCTTTGTTTTCTCCAATATATAATATTATTCTGCTGAATATATAATTTGACATGGCACATTTTTTGTTTTAATTATTCTGCTGAATTAGTTGAAGGATCAACTTAATGATTTTATAACAGACATTAGAAATCTAGGATGATAAAACTTAAATGTAAAAACATGTAACAGATATTTCAACCAAAGAATTGAAATTATTTTATAAAATGTAGTGATAGATAGGCTATTTTGGTTCAAATCAAAACGTATGAGAGCCTAAATACTGAGCTACAGAGTAGGATGACAAATCTAAGAATGGTCTACAAAAGATTCAGGGATTAGCACATTTGTTTTATCAATAATTTTTAGATAGCAAGAAGTAATGGAGCACAGTCTGTGATTGGGATGTGTGTGTGCTTGTCTATCTGTGTTTAGCTGTAGTCAATTAGCTCTAACCTTAAAGGCAAGTTTGGTTCTAATAATATTTACTGAATCCTATTTTTGGATATATGCTGTTACAGATACCTTATCTAGACACTCCTTCAATTTGTTTGCTTATGTGAGACATTTAATTAAGGTTTCCAGCTGGCTGTCAATGCAATGAATCAATATTTCGAGGAGAACCATGATTCCAATGTCCATGAACGCTATGTCTGTATCAATTTTTGAGTTAAGGCTTTGTGGTCCTTTTTGATTGGCAATTCAAGATCAGGCATGGGGGGATAATGATTTTTAGTTTATACACTTGTATGTATATTGCAGCAATACTAGTAGCTGAAGTGTAGCATTATTAGAACAAATGACTGAAATCATCATTTGGGTTGTGCTGAGTTGGCTCTTTAATGTGATTGCCTTTTATGTACTAAAGCTTCCCTTGAAGGCTCTTGGAGTTACAAGAAAATTTGATGATGCTTTGTATTTTACATATTAGATAGTGCATAGCTGTTGCTTCATGTTTTTATTTGATTGTATTGCTGTCAATGCAATTCAAGATCACTGTTGTTTTTGTTAGAATGTTTTTTATTAAAATATATATTTTTTTATTTTTTAAATATTCTTTTTTTGGACTAGGGTCAATTTTGATTTTTGATTTATACGGGTTAATCTTATGATCTTATTTGAGATGTATATTGACTCATTTAATTTGATTCATGTGATTTGAGCTCGAAACACTTCATCATGATTGGTGTGATTAGTCAAGTGTAGGCCCGATTAATGAAATCCGTGATGGACGGACCCATTTGATCAATTATAAATAGAGGCTAGGTTCCTTCTACACATATGATAATAAGAGATGATGAGGGATGAATAAACCCTAGCTCATAGTCGTTTTCCCCATTAAAGCAGAGCCTTTTGAGAAAGTGATGTAGAGGAAGATCTAGTTATTCTTGGAGACCCGGAAAATTACTTCCGCTTTAATTTGATCTGTGTCAAGTAAGATCTTCTCCTTTTACTTCGATTTATTTTTGGTATTCTTAAATTCATGTAATTTATTATGGCACTAATTTTTTCTTACAATTGCTATCAGAGTCTTGTTACATGAATTAAGAATCCGAATTTTCTTGATATAATAGATTGTGTTTTCTTGATCATTGATGGTGCATGATTGTACCTTATTTTTTGAGATCTATATTTTTTTTATTACGGTGCATATATTGCCCGTCATCATGCTTTGATCTCGATCCTTGAGTTATTTGCATATGGAATTATATGTGGTTTGCTGAACAAGAAAAGATTTCTCTCGGCTTTTTTCTCGTATTTTATTACTAAACCTAGTTTCGCATGCAAATCTGTGTGATTCGTTGTTCGTGCACCGCCTCGGGTCGCGTGCATCCCCTTCTATCCGAATGTTTGCGGCGCTCGGACCTGTTTCTAAGATATATTGATGTTTTGTTCGAAAAATATATATCTGTTGCTTTCGAACATACACTGTGATTTGTCTAATTTCTTTCGAATCTGATTGATGTGTGTCGATCTACGTGTCATTGTTCTGTGTGCATCTCTCCGTGTCTTGTCGCTTCTTTTTCTCGGTGTGCATGAGCCACACACCTTACATCTGCGACAGCGAGATGAGTGGCGCGCTCGCGGACGAAGACAAGGATAAATGAATTGAGTCGATCTGTGTTGATATGATGTAATCATGCTTCATATTTTCGAAATTAAATCATCATTGTTAATATTTTTATTGGAAATCTGGATCCTCATTGTATATAATATTGTCGTGCCTCTGGTGGCGTGCGTGACCCGTTGCAGTTGTACGACGATCCTCACGCTGTGCGAGGTAGGCACCACTCTCGACGACAGTGCCTGTGTGGTGTGCAGCGCACGCTGCTCGCCCACGTGCGTGGCATGCGGCTCATGCCACTCGCCTCGAGACGACCCAACACACGGGCCACACGTGGAGGAGTGGGTTGTGCCCTAGTGGACCCATCTATGCGTGTGCAGCACAGCCCAGATTCACGGGCCCAACACCGATCCTTTCATTTTTTTTCTTTCAACATTATTTTTTTATGTTGTATTTTTATACTGACTCGGGCCTGCTTTTGAGCCATTTCTTGAGATCTAGATTTTGTTCTGGTTTTGTTTTTGATGGATCCAGATCCATTAAGGGTTAACCCAATGGATTTGGTCTAAATTATTTTTGAGCTGGTCTATTTTTAATTAAATCAGGTTCAGCCCAATTTTACAAGTTCTACCCAATTCTCACCGATTCAATACAATTTTCAACCGGTTCACCAAATTTCTTGATTGGTTCAATTTAATTTATACCGATTTAGTCTAAATTATGATTAGTTCTTCTAAATTACATTTGGTTCATGCTTAATTAATATTTTTATGATTGGTTCAGTTTTGATTCTATAAAATTTTAATTGGTTCACTACGTTTTTGACCAATTTACTTTAGAATTAGATCATAGCATGAAATTTTGAATACAACATTATTATCTACCCAACACACTCAATGAGCCTAAATGGACATAGCATAGATTAGTTTATCATGCTAATTTTGCAAACATGCTATAATTGACCTTAATGTTTTATTACTGTTAATTTTGTTGTCATTATCATGATACATATGTTGTATGTAGAAATGTGGCTAATTAATTTATACTATTTTTCTTCATATTGACATGATTATTTGTTTTTTTAATTTATTCAAATTTTATGAATGTCAATTTGTTGTATTTCATGACACATTTTGCCTCATATGGGGTTTTGATTTATTGTTGATTAATTAAATTTCATGCTATGCTATATTTTGTGTTGGCCTAAGGTTTTCTACCTTGGTCTTAATCTCGGTTTTGATGATAACAAACATGAAACTAATGTTTCATTGAGAAATACTTTCAGGTTCCAAGTCGATTAGCTCACAATGTCCGCGATCGGAAAAATTGGAGAAATTGGAGAAATCGGCAAGGACGCTCGTCGACGCTCGGAATTCTTCGGGAAGATAGAATTTAGGTTTAGGGTGTCTAGAATGTATTGTAAATCCTCATGATGATGCAAAGAAACCCAAAAACCAAACCCGAACCCCAAAACACGAAAACTCGAAAAATTAGAAAAGGCCCTAAAATTCACTAAGCCTAGGGAGCTCCTTGGAGGGCTATATTATATGACCTAGATATTTTCTTGGCACCAAAGATGCCGGTAATTGTTCCTTAGGTAAAAATTAGATAACGATATATTTTTAAGGATTTTTTGGAAGCCTTTAGTCTACCCATATTTGACTTGGGAGATTATAAAATTTCCGTTTTTCGAAAATATGTACTAGACCCCAAAAATTAGATTTTGATTTTTTAGATATTTTTATTGAATCCAAATGGGGGTAATCCTTATATAACATTTATGTTTTAAAGTTATTAACGAACAAACGAGCAGAAAACTCAGCCAAACCAAGCAGTTTGCCCAGTTTCGGTCAATCGAATATTGCCAGAAATTGGCAGTAGACATTCGGTCGCTCGGTCGGTCGATCGACGATCGACCGGACCAGCAACCGAACGACGAAAATGGCTAGTTTTTCGGCCGTTGAGTTGGCTGTTTCATGTCAATTCTTCATGGCTTATAAATAGAAGCCAAGAGAGCCTTCCTCAGGGGTTGTTGAGCCTATCGAGACACTTCTTACACCATCTAAGCTTTGATTGATCCATCATTTGCAAAATCCTTAGCCTTGAACCTTATTTCTTGAGTTTGCCTTCAAGCTTCATTTGATTCATCATTAAGGCATCAAGAGGAGCTTGGATTCAATGTGTTGGAGCTAAGTATTTGTGTTGTTGTATTTTTTCTCAATTACTAGTACATGAACAGCCATTTGAACCCCATCAAAGTCTGCATTGAAGTCCTTACAAACTAATGGGTGTAAACAAATAGCGTGTCCTTCCACTAAAATGGGTTGGAAGGCCTGTATGCCTAATCTGTGCAGGGTAGATGCTCTATTCAATAATACAGGATGCCCCTGCATAACTTCTTGAAGTATTTCCCATACAATGGGTTCTTTTTCCCGAATTTTACTTTTAGCAATTCCTATGTTAGAAGCAACATGTTGTCTGATTAGACCGCGAATTACAAATGTTTGGAAAAGCTCTATTGATGTAGAATTCATGTGATTAGTTTATTATTTACATGATAGTATTATTGTTCATTTTATGTTATGTAGATTACTTGAAATATTAATTATTTATTATTGTAAATTATGTTGCCATTTTATATGAAACCTAATATTGCTACAATTAGGTGTAGATATTGGCATAATTTACAATCATATAGACATAATAGTTGTGGTATTTTTTATACCAATATTGCACTTTATTATCAATTCAAATATTTGACACTTGGGTAATTGATTCATGTATAAGGTTTTTCACTGATTATTGCTTGTAATTACCGCCAAAGTGAGATTACTTGTACTGGTTAGTGGTTTTTCTTATCATATGAGGAATGTTTCAGATTAATTCATTTAAATAGTTTGTCCCAAAGGAGGATCATTGGATGTTTTAATTGGAAGTCTTGTTAATGGAGTTAGTAGAGTGTGCATTGGTCTAGGAATCTATCTGCCCAAAGGGGATAGATTTTTGAAAATTAGTGTATTCTCATTATTTAACTCTCTGAGTCTTTATTTCGTGATTGCATGTTCTGCCCAAAGGGAAATGTGTAATATTTGGTTAGCCTCAATTTTAATATATGCCCTATAATTTAATCAAATGCATTCTAATTATATTATGATGAAGTTATTGGAGTGTGCATTAGTCTAGAAAATTTGTCTACCCAAAGGGGATAGGTTCTCGAAAACTAATGCATTTCCATTGATTAACTGGTTCCAAAACTACTTGTTGATAAAATAGTGAACCTCATATGATGTGAAGAAAATAATTGATTAGTATGTATATGTGAAGGTCAGTGGGAGGAAAATATTTTTTCTATTAGTAATTAGCTGAATATCAAGCTATCTGACCTAAAAATATTAATACATGACTTCACATTGTAGATCTCATTACAAGACTCCAAACATTTAGAATCAAATTTTTTGACAGTTAGAGATCTTGTAAATAAGAAAATATTATTGAACACATAGAAATAATTTTTTATATTAGCATATCCTTAACCAAGGGACTCGGATTCATAGTCTTTGAAAGACATGTTGATAATATAGGCATTTTGGGTTCATTTGATGTGCTTGGTTACTAAGAGTTTTATTTTTATTTATGCTTATTATTGAGCAACTTGAATGCGTTATTGTTAGATATTATATTGCATGCTCAATAATATACTCATTTTTTAATTCTGTTGTCACATTTATGTGTTCAACGTATTTGAGACTCGGTATCATATTGAATCAAGTTGTCCCTTGATTGATACCATATTTGAGTCTAGGGCATCATGATTTTGTTTATAAATATGTGTATAACATATTTTAAACTCGGTGTTATATGAATCATGTTGTCTACTGATTGACACTATATTTGAGTATAGGGACATGATGGTTTTCTTTTTTGAAACCATAAGCTTTCTCTTGCCGAAAGGTATATATAAAAGAGAAAGTATGAGGACTGACAATGAAAGTAGCACTAGTCTTATTGGATCATTTTGAGTGCTATTTTCATGCTACACTCCACAACAACGATAATTGTCGGCAATGTTAGTGGTATTCGTGACCAACGATATTTTGAGTGCTATTTTCATGCTACACTGCACACCAACGATAAGTCTTATGTCAATAAATGACGTGATGGCTGCTATGATTAGGGCTGGCAACAGATCGGATACGGTGCTGATACTGGATTATTTGTGTCCGCACCGCATCCCATATCCGCACATGTGTATCCGCACCGTATCTGCCACGTTTATGAATATGGATATCCATATTCGCACCGCTTCAAATGCGGATATCCGCACCGCATTCGTATCCGCACCGTTTTTAATAAAAATATATTAAAAGTAATATATTTCATTAAAAAATCAATAAATTGCCAATTCATTGATCCAAAACAAATATATAATATACTTCAAAATTCATCTTGACATAAAATTATTATAAAGCCCTTATATATATATATATATTAATAACTTATATAGGCAAAATAGTAATTCAAAGATGCGGATAGGCGGTGCGAATACGGTGCAGATACAGTGCGGATACACAGTCATATCCGTATCCACACCATATCCGCGCGGATATAAATTTTCTAAATCCGTATCCATATCCATATCCGTTTTTACTTATGGATATGGATCGGATACGGTGCGGATGCGGTTTTTAGTTAGCGGATGTAGATAAAATTGCCACCCCTAGCTATGATCCAAATTGGTTTGTTGATAGGAGTCATAATAAATGTTGCATCTTGGATCATATTTTTATTTGTGATCACTTTTTTGTGATTAACTCGAGAGTCATCTTTTAAATGAATATTTTTAAATTATAGTTATGCAATTGACCTTGCCCAAGTGGGAGAAAGTTATAATAATTTTTTATTAAAATATATATTTCTTTATTTTTAAAATATTCTTTTTATGAGCTACGGTCAATTTTGGTTTTTGATTTACACGGGTTAATTTTATGATCCTATTTGAGATGCATATTGGCTCATTTAATTTGATCTATGTGACTTGAGCTCGAAACACTTAATTATGATTGGGGTGATTAGTCAAGTGTAGGCCCGATTAATGAAGCCCGTGATTGACGGGCCTATTTGATCAATTATAAATAGAGGCTAGGTCCCTTCTACACACATGATAATAAGAGATAATGAGAGATAAATAAACCCTAGCTCATAGTTGCTTTCCCCATTAAAGCAGAGCCTTTTGAGAAAGTGATGTAGAGAAATATGTAGTTATTCTTGGAGACCCAGAAAATTACTTCCGCTTTAATTTTATCTATGTCATGTAAGATCTTCCCTTTACTTTGATTTATTTTTGGTGTTCTTAAATTGATGTAATTTATTATGGCATTAATTTTTTCTTACAATTTTTGCATATAAGATTGTATTGCTTTAATTCAGTGAGTGATGGTTTTAAATGATTGTATTAATGTTTTATTTTTTAGGCCCGGTATACCTGAGACCCCGCCATTCAAGCTCAGGTAGAGGATGCTTGGGAAACTTACAATAAAAAGATTTTCAAGGATATCCTCCACTGTGCGCGGGATGAGGCGCAGGCAAATGTAGACGGTAATCGGGATACGCCTATGGACGCGCTGAAGGAACATCTGGGATCAGTTATGCGACATCTGGGCGTCAGAGGAGTGGCAGGGTGCCTCACGGACAGCGCACCGGAACCGGATGACACTAGTTAAGGGATCTATGGAGCGACATACCGGTGGGTCCATCCCATTTACTAGTTGGGTAAGTAATTTAATAATTATTTTTATTATTTTTATAGGAAAACTAATTATATTTGTTTTATTGCAGGGGACGCGAGACGAGAAGGGGACGCTCATCCCGGCTGATCCTTTGAGGGTCTTCGAAGAGACACATAGATATAGGCATGATCCTCATCGGGGTGAGTTCATTAGCAGGAGGCTGGAGACGATCCTAGTAAGTTAATATTTAATAAAAGTTCATATTTTTTAAAAAAATATTAGTTAAATTATGTATAATTAATTTAATTAATCAATCTTTAAAGGCCACGTACACTGAGTTGGTGACCCAGCGGGGAGGTGATCCTGCGCAGTCAGCTTGATGTTGACGCATGGATGCAGGTGGCCGGAGTCGACCACGGCCGTGTATATGACATTGGCACAATAGCCCACGCATGGACGTTGTTGCAGCCACATGGTGCGGGGCCGTCTGCCTTCACTTCTTCCACCGCTAGTCCATCAACATCATATGCGGGCCAGGATCGATTTGCAGCCTTAGAGGCTTTGAATGCAAAATTACAAGCTTCTCACGCAGCCTTAGAGGCTTCTCATGCACGCCTCATCACTGAGGTGGCCGCTATGAGGTAGTACATGGCATATATTGCTTCTACCATGCCTGGTGCTCCGGCCCCTCCGCCTCCCCCGTCATTTGACGCGACGCCAGCTGATGCCCTCCCAACGCAGCCCGTCTCCTCGCTGCCACATGATGCGCTTCATGATTGATGTATACTTTATTTTCTATTTTGATGTAAACATATTTTGATACGATGTAAACATTATATTTTGATATAAATATGATGGTTTATATTATAATTTGATGTTGTATATTCCCTCGCTGTGGCATTTTGATATAATTTGATGTCAAATACTATAAACAAGCATTTTAATCAAATATTATTAAATTATTTAAAAAAACAAAATACACAATTGTGACGGCACTGCGACCGCCCTGCCGTCGCAAAAGTTGTATCGAACTAGTCGCCAAAAGCGGTCGCAATTGTAATTACGAGCGTACTGTGATGGCAAATGTGGTCGCAGAACAGTCACGACGCTAAAGTTTGCGACGACAGCCGTGGTCGCAGTGTCGTCGCGGAGATAATAGTTGTGACCGCAAATGTAGGCCGTAGATGTCACGCGACCACATTCTATGACCGCGTTTTGCCGTCACAGAACGGTCGTAGAATGTTTTTATTTGCGACCGCTACAGCCGCGGTCGCATACTTTCTGCGACAAGTTCTTTTGCTATTGATATTTGTGACCGCCCCCAGCCGTCGTAGAAGGTCTTTAGTGATCGTTTTGCGATGGCAGTGTCTGTCGCAGATGACCAATTTTTTAGTAGTGCTAAATGAAAAAATTGACAACCTTAGAAAATGACATGCCTAAGGTTGTAAATGCTAGAAAATCATCAAAAAATCATACACATGCACACTCTCATGCTCACACACATAACACTAGAAAGTTTAATGGAAGTTGCTTTTCATGTGGTGTGTATGGTCATATGGCTAGAGATTATGCTCTTAGGAGGAACCCCAATGCTAGATTTACTTGGGTTCCTAACATGACTAACACTCAAGGACCCAAGAAGATTTGGATACCTAAAGTTGCATTCTTAATACATGGGTACCTAAAGATTTGGGTACCTAAAGTTCCTAAGATGACTAACACATGATGAGGATAGTGGTTGCTCAAAACACATGACGAGAGACATCAACTTGTTTGCAACACTATCAAGTAAGGATGGTGGATATGTAATGTTTGGAGACAATGCCAAAGGTAAGATTGCTGGCATTGGAGATATAAGAATTCTTCCCTACCCACGTATTAAGAATGTTTTACTATTTGATGGGTTGAAATATAACTTGATTAGCATATCTCAATTATGCGATAATGGTTACTTAGTTATTTTTGAAGCATCTAAATGCATCATCAGAAGTGCACCATCTAATGATATAGTGTTCGTAAGAAATAGGCAAGAAAATGTTTACACTTTAGTCTTGAATGTTTTGCCTAATCCTCATGTTAGATGTTTAGTTGTCATGGAAAATGATTCTTGGTTGTGGTATAGAAGGCTAGGACATGCTAGCATGAGCCTCATCCAAGAGATAACGAAAAATGATTTAGTCAAAGGAATAACCAAAATAAAATTTAAAAAAGATAAACTTTGTGATGCATATCAACATGGAAAACAAGTTAAATCTTCATTTCATAGTATTAATCAAGTTACCACATCTAGAATACTTGAACTTGTGCACATGGATCTTTTTGGTCCTTGTGATGTTGCTTGTCTAGGTGGTAAGTTATATTGCTATATTTTAGTTGATGATTTTTCAAGATTCACATGGGTTTTCTTCCTAGCTAAGAAAAATGAAACTTTTAATCTCTATAAAAAATTTGCTAGGAGAGCTATAAATGAAAAAAGAATTTCTATTTTGAAAGTTAGAAGTGATAATGGAGGTGAATTTAAAAATGAAAAGTTTTCAAAATTTTGTGATGATTTAGGTATTGAGCATACATTTTCTTCCCCTAGAACCCCCCAACAAAATGGGGTGGTTGAGAGGAAGAATAGAACGTTACAAGAAATGGCTAGGACCATGCTTTGTGAAAACGACTTGACAAAGTATTTTTGGGCCGAAGCCATGATTTCAGTACTTAATGCTGAAATTTCCCCTCCATGGGAAATTGATCCAATTATTTTTGATATTTTGTATTTAAGGGATCATTGTAACTGCCTTACTTTCCTATTTTATTATAGGGAAAGTAACAAAGCTACCCATTGGGGGCAGCAAATAAGGGTAGCTTTAATATAAGTTCTATATTTTTGGTAAAAAAAAGGTCGAATTACTTAGGGGTGTGCATGGGTACCAGGTATACCCGGAACCGATTGGAGCCTACCCAATAGGGTAGGTTTCGGGTAGATCTAAATCAAATTCGGGTAGAGTCCGAGTAACAAATCAAGGAACCGGTTAAAATCGGTTCCGGTTCCATCATCCTGGGTACCCGGAACCGGAACTGGAACCGGTTTTATATATATTGAATTATTAAATCTGAATCCAATATATTACATCATAGATATATCCTAAAAAATTATAACTCGTTAACCCAAACCAGTATACTAATACTAAACCTAGCTTTCCATCTCCCTCTCTCAGTTCACCCCACGGCTTTGCTCACGCAGATTCTTACTTCGCATCCTCACTCATCAGTCGTCGCACCACCCTCCCTCTTCACTCTACATCTCTTCCGTCTCCATTTCATCCCAGCGGGCGGCGTCGATCTGCATCCAGACGGGCGATGGCTCACATCTCACGATCCCCTTCCTCTCCTCATGCACCCTTCTTGCACCCAATCCAGCGATCTGCATCTCGGCGTATATGGAGGCAAATTTTCTTGAGGTCAGTTATGTGATGTACCTACTTTTTGATTCTTTTCCTCTACCTGCAAATTCTCTTGAGGTAAATTTTCATTGAGGTCAGTTCCAACCTCCGGCCTCTAAAAGCTAATAGCATTATTAGTGATAAAAAATTGGCACCGATCTGGTTGCCGCACTGGCCCGCTTGGATGTGCAGGTTCTCCCTAATGCTTGTATTATTAGATTATTAGTATACTTATGATTGTAGATCAACAAAGCTAATCAGAAGTATGGCTTGATGTCTGTGAAGAGATCAAAATTGGTGACAAAAATAGGAAGGCACACCTACAACTCAAATTAACGTCAGAATATTTAACAAGCAGCATGGACCTCAAGTATTTAGATTGATAACCAGAGGCACTTGAACCTAATGTATGATAACCAAAGGCACTTGAACTATGTAAAAAATAGTACAGTAACTTTTTTTCATGTATGATATGTAAATAGGTAATTAACAGAACCTTTCATTCATCCATTATTTTAATATATGATATGTAAATAGTACTACTGGAATAACGAGCATCACCAACGGCTGGATCTGTTGTTATGCCGTTGCTGAAGACCATCAGTAACAGCTGCTCCCGTTGCAACGCAGCCGTTGCAGAAGATCGCGTACCTGATAACTTAACAACGGATCTGCAACGGCCGCTCACGTCGTTGCTAACGATATTATCAGCAACAATTCAACAATGGGGTATATCCGTTGTTGATACATTATCAATCACGGCTCAGCAACGAGGCGATGTTGTTGCTACTACTTTTATCAATAATGGTTTCGCAACGACGCATCGACTGTTGCGGATATTGACATTAGCAATGGCCCTCGTGCCGTTGCTAAGCCTTTGCTGAAAGGCTGTTGCTAAGCCGTTGTTGTTGTTCATCGGCAACGGCTTTAAGTTTGCGGCCCAGGTATTATGATACACTTTTAGCAATGACTTTTACACGGATGACCGTGGGAAAGCCGTTGTTGATGATGTTAACATGCAAATGAGAAATTTTAAAATTAGAAATTTCCATTGACACATTTATAACCTGATACATAACTCACTCACTCGTAAACACATTCATTCAAATACACATACATTCACATACACATCACAGATACACCCAGATATACATCAAAATAATTATACTTATAATTATAATTATTCACTATCATATAAAAAATATACGAAATCAAAATTATCGTATCAACACGATACAAATCAATATATCAAGTCACAAAATAAGTAACTCTAAGATATCCAAGAAACAAGTATACAACAAGTCAATATCCAATTCAGTCAAGTCATAACACAATAAAAGCTCACTACGACAGTGGAGGAAGGCGGGATCATACGGCGGGGTCTGGAGTGCTTGAACGTACACCAGCATGGACTGAGTCGATGACGATGGATCTGAGTGTACACCGCTCTCAGCATGGCATGCATCTCAGCCATCATTTGACTCTAATAAGCCATCATCTCACTCTATCGTGCGACCGTCTCCTCCAGTGTTGATATCCTCCTATTCTGATCATTAATCCTGGAGGTAGAGGGCCACTCACCAACTGCCAAAGGGGTAAGTGGCCCGAGCACGGCTCGTGCATGGCCACTATCAGCAAAGCCATAGACGCGGTCGTGGTCCCAGCCACCTGCAGTCTCGACCCACACTCCTGCGTCAAAGTCCTCGGGGGTGCCCCCGCGCTGCGTCACCATCTCAGTGTAAGTCTCCTACACGAGTTTGGTTTCTGTTTCATATTTTTCCTAAAACTTAAATTATAAATAAATAATGCATAATTGAAACAAATATACTTACCATGATGACTGCAGCGCGGGTGCCGATGTACTCCCCCACCCCATGTCCTCTACGGTGAGTCCGCTCAAACACCTCCATCGGGGAGGGTCGCTGGATAGTCCCGTCATCCATCACCGTCGTCTATATTTACAAAACAAATACATTAGTTAGTACACAAAGTAATAAATAAAATATATAATTCAAAATAAGGTATGAAACTTACCATGCGTCTCGCGTGCATGACAAATGAAATAGAGCCGCCAGTGTGACACGCTTCTCCCCCCGACATGCGATTTCTAGCCGCAATCCGTGATACCTCCTTCCACCGCTCGGTCGACCATATTGACACGAGCTGATCCCAAATATCTGGAGTAATCCAATCGTGGCCGTATCCCCAAGTCTCCGCTATGGTTGTGGCCCCAGCTCGGGCCATCGCTTGTGCCCGGGCCTGCCCCAGCTGGTAGTTGTACCTTTGCCGGGAAATGGCCTCCCACGCATTGTAAATGAATGGCCTTTGCTCCTCTGGCCAAGTATATATAGGGAGCCTGCAAAACAATAATATTAGTACTAATAATAATCAAGCTAATAAACAAAATTTTAAATACATGTATATAAAAATTGTAAATACGTACCTCAAACTAGCACTAGAGCATGTCCACGTGCTCACGGGGCACGTGAGACCAAGTGGGTCAGGCACCATGCATATATCGTCAGATTGTCCCCGATATAGTCCTGGGGACATCCTCCTGCTCGAACATGCACAACCAAAATAAAGTACAATATTATATTATGATATGATGAATTATATATAATTCAGAATTCATAATACATTACTGCTCGCCAATCACAGAAATAAGTCGGCGCTGTTCCACGGCTGGCAGAGGTTGAATCCTATTTGGCCCACGTGGCCGCCTGTGTCTCGATGAACTAGCCTCGGCGGCAGGAGTAAGTGAGGTTGAATTTGGAGTCTGACTGATCAGAGACTCTGTAGCTCTCGTCCGACGATAACCTCGACCCACCATAGCTGTTGAATAAGAATATAATTAGAATATATATATATATATAGTAGAGATAGATTTAATAGAAGATATACTTTATAATTATTCCTCATCATCTGAGTAATAGTCTTCGAATTCTTCTTCTTCATCTTCTTCAAATTCTACTTCTTCATCTCCACCTTCCTCATCTTCATGATTGTCATCATCAACATATTCAACTTCTAATTGAACTAACGCTATGTCCGCATCCTTGAGTATTGAAATAATACGGTCTACTGCGGGAGGATCTTCTTCTTAATAGAAATCATTGGTCGTATCAGGTATCGGCTCTTTTTCTCCTGCTATCGGATCAGTTTTTCCTCTAGCTTTAGTCTTATAGATTACACGCCAATCTGCTCTATCTTTATTTTGAGCCGGATATTTCGCGTAATATACTTGTTTGGCTTGTGATGTCAATATAAAAGGCTCATTTAATGCCAATTTCAATTTGTAATTAACCTCAACAAGTTTATATTTTGGATGAACTTTCATGCCCCTATCTATTGTATCGAACCAATGACATCTAAATTGGATTACTGATTTCAAGCCAAAATAGTGCAATTCTAGCACTTCTTCCAATAGTCCATTAAAATTCATATCACATTCAACATATGTTGTCCCTTTCACGCAAACCCCGACATTCATCGTCTTCTTTGTAAATTCATATTCAACCGTGTGAAATTTATACCCATTAAAAAAATATCTGCTATAACATGACACTAGTCGCGACGGTCCACTAACAAACTCAAATATGTTTTCATCTATTTCAACTCCGTGATCTTTGCTGTAAGCCCGAATCCAAGTAGGAAAATCACGATTCCGTAATCTCTCCAATTCTTGATCACCGTGAATAGAGTATTTTTGCAGCATCTCAATGACAAATATTTCAATGAATTATTCAATCTCTGGACAATTGAGTGATACGTAATTGTGTCAAATGATACTCTTCGTCGCTTAAGTGTCGAGACAGACGATAACCAAAAGCACGACCAGAGTGATAGAATATATTTAAACGTCCATCTGAATGTCGAACTCCCCCATCGTCGTTATGTGGAAGACGATCAAATCTTGTCTGCACTATCGATTCAAAGTAAAATGAGCAGAATGTTGAAATTTCTTAGATGATATACGATTCAGATATTGATCCTTCAACAGCTGCGGTGTTCTTTACTTTTTTCTTCAGATGATTCATGTATCTTTAAAATAAGTACATCCACCGGTATTGAACGGGACCACCAACTCATGCCTCGTATGCCAAGTGTATCGGTAGATGCTCCATCGAGTCAAAAAAGATAGGAGGGAAAAACTGCTCTAGCTTGTATACAATTTCAACAATATTACTTTCAAGTGCTGACATATCTTCGACTCGAAAGACATTTGCACAAATGTTCCTAAAAATATACTTAATTCAGTCAACGGAGCCCAAATATTATCAGGTAAAAGATCTTGGAATGCGATCGGAAGCAATCTTTGCATGAATAAATGACAATCATGGCTCTTCATCCCTAATATTTTGCAATCATCGACGTTCACACATCAAGATAAGTTTGAGGCATATCCATCGAATAATTTGAGTTTGTATGATCCATTGACAAATATTTTTCATCTGTTGTTTATGTAACACATACTGGGCCTTCGACTTCAGATATCGTCCGTTGACCTCTTGTAACTCCAACTCCGGCCTCTTACAAACTATTTTTAATTCATCTATTAGGGGTTTGAGAAATACGTCAATTTCTTTTCGCGGACCCTTAGGGCCCAGAATAATCATCGAAAGATAAATAAATTCATCTTTCATACACATTGATGGTGGTAAATTATAAACTGTTAGCAACACTGGCCAAACTGAATAAGGAGTTGCAGAATAACCAAATGGATTAAAATCATCTATGCACAATCCCAATATGATATTTCTAGTATCCCTAGCAAATGAAGGACAACATGTATCCAAATATTTTCATGCTTACTGTCTGATGGAAGAGTCATTACTATACCATCATGACTTCTTGCATGCCAACTTATGTAGGGGGCATCTTTTCCGACATGAATAATCTTTGAAGCCTCAGTGTAAGTAAAAAATACCGAAGCACCTTAATCGGAATATTTTTCTGTCGGACCAATTTCTTCTCGATCATTGTAACGAGGATGTTCACATACAGAGCATTTATCCAGCTGTGCATTTTCTTGATAATATAAAATGCAGTTATTTTGACACGCGTGTATTTTTTCGTACCCAAGCCCTAATTTTCTCATCAACTTTTTAGTCTTATAAAAAGTTGGCTCAAACTTGTTATCAGTAGAGAACATTCCATTAATCAATCCCGTCATTCGATCAAATGCAACCCCGCTGATATTACAATCGGCCTTGATGTTCAGGAGTTACGCCATTGCTGAAAACCTCGTGTATTTAGGACAATTTTCATACAAAGGTTCTTCAGCAGCTTTCAACATCTCGTAAAATTCTGCGGCTTCTTTATTCGGCAATTCAATCTCTACCGCAGGTTGTACTTGTGGTAGCAATTCTATGACATCAACACCTATAGTATCTGGTGGCACTGACATCTCGATAACTGGCCGATCGACTTTATCATTCAGTTGGAATACACCCCCAAGACTATCAAGTATCATAGTTCTATAGGGATTCGATTGACTAAATTAAGAAACACCAGCAGAGGAAGATTCACCATGTGTCTGAACGACAGGATTCCTCGACGTTCCGACTTCACATGACACCCCGTGACAAGGCCATATAAAATATCTTGGTGCAAATCCTTTGCTATACAGATGCAGAGTGATAGTTTCTCGCTCCAGACATTCAAGCAAATGCGACACAGACATCAGATTTTATCAACGACGCTAATGAATTTCTAATTCGAATAGGCAAAATTTAAGAAGTAAGTTACGCCTAATCAAAACTCATTCGTTAAAGCTCCACGATCAAGACGTCGGTACATCCAACTTCGATCGCCCGACATGATTCTATCAATCAATGACAATATCTTCAATTAATGTCTTTAGGTGAGATGGTCCTATTCCATTCGGGATTCATATTATTCATATTGCACTAAGTAGTTCTTTTAACCGTTAACTTCATTCTAAATTTCGGCAGCATCTCCCTACAGTTCTCCGAATACGCATATCATCTAGGCGCGTAACGGAGAAAAAGAGAGATACAATAACCAAAATTTAAGAATGAATTAACAGTTAAAAGAAAAAACTAAGTGCAATACAAATAATATATTCTCAAATTGTCCAATTAGGGATAATTCAAGGGTTGTACGTCGTATAAAAGATCATCCACTTCTTTTACACGAACATACAAACCCGGAACGTATCTAAGGTTTTGCTAAATCATATCTGACTCGCCGATGCGTACGTGAAACGTATCAACTCGTCGGATGGATGATTATTTTCTAAACTTGTGGATACCGGTTCGAGTCCACAGTGGATGAATTCGGTACGAGAACAAATTGGACGATTCTGGCGTGAGTCCAAAGTGGACGATTCTGGCGTGAGTCCAAAGTGGACGATTCTAATTAATCTAAATCTAAAGATTAACAATAAAATTAATCTAATTGATCTAAATTAAACTTAATTAACAGATATAACAATAAAATTATTCTAATTAATCTAAACATGCATTAAACATTTAACCTAAAAAAAATATTAAATATTAATCTAAACATCAATCAAATTACATTGAAAAAAACATTAAATATTAATCTAATCTACACATTGAACATTTAATCAACCTAGATTAGGGTTTAATCTAAATATATTTAATTAGAGTAATAAAAAAAATTAGGGTTTAAAAAAACCCTAACTCAATGTTCTGGCGTCGAAGTCTTGTGGACTCTGGCGTCGGCGTCCAGTGTCCAACATATGTCGAACACTGGACAATGCTCCGGCGGCCGGCCCTAGTATAGGAGGAAGGGAAGGGGGGGGGGGGGGCGCTAAAATTACCTGGAGAAGGTTCGGCGGCGGGCGGCGGCGAGGGGCGTGTCGGTGAGCGACAACGGCGGGCAGAGATCAGCAGGCGGCGGCGTCGGCAGAAGCAAGGAAGAAGAAGAAGAAGGAAATGGGCGGGCGCGATCGAGGTCGAGCTAAATAAACTTATTAACAACGACTCACTCATCTGTTAGAACGTCATTGCTGATAAGTAATATCATCAGCAACGACTATGCGGCCTGTGCAAAGCCTTTGCTGATAAGTATTTTATTTTTGCGCCGCTAGCGTGCCATAGACTAAAGAGTGACAGATGTAGTAGCCGTAAATAAGTCATTGCTAATGTGATAATATCATTAACAATGTCTGTCGCGGCCTTTAGTAGTCCGTTGCAAATAAGTTATTTCATTTGTGCGCCGCGTTCGCGCCATCCACTTGTTAGCAACGGCTCGAGCGGTCGTAACGAAACCGTTACAGATATATCACATCTACAATGGCCCGAGTGGCCTTCAAAATGCCGTTAGCCACTACAACAGCTTGAGCGGCTGTTGCTGATCGTCGTTGTTGAATAACATATTTCTTGTAGTATAGGAAATCAACAGAACTTTTTATGTGTTTGATGACAAATATATGCACTACAAGGTACCCGGAACCAGAACCGAAACCACAGGTTCCAGGTAGGGTCCTGTTGTAAAACTTAGGAACTGGTCCTATATAAGGTAGGGTCCGGGTATTATGAAAAATACAAGGTACCCGAACCCGCTCACCCTTAGGATTACTTAAGTCTTGGCATTGGTTTTGATCCTACATTTATTTTACTCTGCTAAAATATAGGAAACTTTATAGTTATATCCAGGCTTATAGTTGAACCATCGGGATTTGTGTTGACCCAAAATTGATGGTTATCGTGGTTTCTCTCAGGTAAAACTAGTATGGAGTCAGGCTGGGAAGGTGAGACACGAATCTTAAAGCAGCTTTTATTTTTAAATTTTTAACCTTGTGACTTTTCAACTTCTCACGTCACAATCAATTTCACCCGCTTCTTCCTCCATCCCACTCTATCATCCATCTCTGGCCCGTCTCATCTCTAAATCTCCTTCGCCAAATCGTCGACCTCCACCAGCGACGCACACAGGTTTCGCTGCATCCCCGGCCCGTCTCATCTCTCCATCTCCTACGGCTTTAAGATTTCTCTGTCGTCCTCCTCTCTCCGCCGCCACACCGTCGAGCGTCCACCAAACACCTCTCGAGGCCGGAGCCAGGTTGGAGAAGGTTGCTTTCCTCGTCTCCCATCTTTCCTCGTCTCCGTCATCTCTCTCCAACTCTCCGTCATTCCCAGCGATGGAAAGGTCATTGATCTTGGGTTCTTCTTCTCAGCGGCGGACAACTTCACCATTTGGGTATGAATCACTCTCCTCCCAGTGCATGTGGTAGGGCTTGGAATGTATTTACAATATGTTTGATTAGTTAATGAGTTGTTCCTGCATTTTATGGCAGCCTATGAGTTCATATATGTAGATGGTCCCCAAAAATAAATTATAACTCGGATATCTGGATATCTAAAAAAGAAAACCTGGTCAATTAATTTCAGTATGAGTTCATATGGATGATTTGGTAGAGAGTGTTTAATATAAGGCTTTAGGTGAATTGGAATGAAATGTATGAATCAGAATTGGGGTCTTGACATATCCCTGGACTTCCATACAGTGACAGCCTTGGTTGCGAGATTTTAGTTTCCTACATGAAGCAATTGCAGTACTACAAGTACCTCTTCCTCTTGAACGTACCTCATCTGCAAGTATTATATACAATACATATTAATTTGTTACTAATTAATATGCTTGAAATAATTAATGAGAGAATTATATAGTATATACTTATCACATGGACCGCATGGACAACCAATAACACTAGTTAGTTATATGGAAAACTATAGAATCTATGTCCCTGGAGTCGCCAGCAAGTCCGCCAGCAAGTCCTGAAAAAGTGAGTCGCATTAATACTAGTTATTATTTATTTCATATTAAGTATGAAAATGCATTTATCATTTATTTGTAGATATCATCCCCCATGACTCAGCACCGATTTTTGTGGACATGACAAGTCGACCGATGAGCAAAAAGCAAGATCCAATCCTTTTTGTTATACCCAAGGCAAATGTACTTATATATGTATTACTTCATGCTTGAGCATTATTTTTATTTTATTTTTGAAATACAGATCTGAGATGATACATCATGGTAAACCTTGGGAATTTAAGTTTGATCACCTATATAATTTATTGTTCGGCTCTTTAGTGCATGATGATGTAAGTTTAACATCATGCTTTATTATATTGCTTTGTTTCTTTTTCATGATTTGGTATATATCACTAACAATTTTCATGATTTCCTAAGTAGATAATAGATGCATATGCAATGCTTTTAGTCAAAAGAGCAAATGATTCTCCTGACACATTTAGAAGATTCATTTATATTTCTCGAAATTACATGGTGATTAATTTATAATTCAATTTATATGTATTATTCTTTTGCTGCTCATGAACACTAATCAATTTTTTATATATATTAGAACTTGTATAGGTCTTCTCCATTTCTTGCGACAACGGAATATCTAAAGTATGTTAACAAAGAAATAGTACAAAATAAAAAATTGGAAGATCGATTTTAATGTGAAATGTCCACAACAAAATGCTAGGTGATTATGTTTTAAATTTATTATTGTTTCAAGTATATAAATCAAACTTCCACAATAACATAAGTTTTAATATGCAGCGTTGATTGTGTCATATTTGTGATAATATTTATTGATTACATATCTAGCCAACGTGAAATGAAGTTCACGCAAAGTGATATGGATGGATTTCGGAGTTTAGTTACAAGTGAATTGATAGATGGACAATTACTTGATGTGATGAATTGACACAGGGACCATGATGAACAATGTAATATAGTTTGATGAATGATTTAATGAAATTGTACTTTTGTTTTTGGATGGATGCAATTGAAAACTTTTTGGTTGAATGAATGACTCATACTATTATACTTACTTTTTTGAGTTTAATATCAGTTTAGATGTGACTCATACTGATCTCATCTGTATTAGTTTCTTCTTTTCAATTAATTATTTGCATCACTAATGAATTAAGTACCGTAAACTATAACCCATATATTTACATCTGATGGCCCTCATACACTATTTAATTCAATTTTTAAGTAAACCAAGTTAATGGATAAGGTGACAATTTAGGTGGCAGCTGATTGAATGATATATATATATATTTGGTAGAAAGGTAAGTTGATTCTTTCATTGAAAGAGGAAGAGTTACATGACTCAAATACAGAAACAAATGGACATACTTCCAATATCACAACCCTTATAGGTAGGAAAAGTAAAACAGTAACATCAGGAAGACCTAGAGTTAAAGGTCTTTTATGGAATTTCATAACTCAAATGCATATCTGGAGATGGCTTCCGGAGATACTGGAGTGGCGTTGAAGATACAAGAGTTTCTACTCTTCCATATACTCCAAAGAAACCAACTAAAGAGTTCTATCGCCTTTGAGAGAGGAGGAGAGTCCTTTATTGACATCCACCATTGCTTCACATAGGAGTAAGAGTTAGGGCTGACAATGGAGAAGGGAGAGTTCAACCACACTTGACGGGCCACAGTGCAATGTATGAAAAGATGAAGAGAAGATTTCTGTTCCAGGTTGCAGTGAGGGCATACGTCGCAGTCCAACTGAATTCGACGCTGCATGAGAGCCAATCTTGTAGGCAAGGAGTCATGAGCTATTCTCCATATGAAGTGGCGAAGTTTCGGTGGTGCAGCTAGTTTCTAGATTTTTTGCCATTTTTTGCAATGGGAAAGAATAGGATGAAGAAGGAGGCAATTCACCATTGGCAAGTTTATAACCAGAAGCTACACTATATTTTCCATTGGTGCTGAAATGCCAAATGTATTTATCTCTACCCTCATGAATATCCATTTCTAGAATAGGGGAGGCAGTGGAAGGTGGAACATAACTACGAACTACTAGAACGTCCCACATACGAGTCGAGCAGTCGAAGAATTCTGAGACCAGGAATAAGTTTTGGGGTGCCTGTTGCGGACCACAAATACTGAAGAATGGTGGAGTAGGGAGCCATTGAGAACTTGTTACAGGGAGGATAGTGTTTGATCTGATCTTTACACGAGTGCCAGCTGATAATAATTCGCGACCTTTAATAATACTCTTCCATCCCCATGAAGCGTTGCCACTTGCAGAAGCTTCCAGGAAGGAAGAGAAAGGAAAATATTTCCCCTTTAAGAACCATGCTGAGAAGAGAGTTAGGTCGAGAAATCAGTCTCCATCCTTGCTTAGCTAGTAGAGCAAGGTTCATTAGCTTGCATTCTTTGAAGCCCAAGCCAGCCACTAGATTGCATGTCTCTAGTTAGAGTGTGCCACTGTACCCGGTGGATGCCCCGATTTTGAGGTTTTTGTTGCCACCAAAATTGTTGAATGATAAATATAATTAGTAGCGAAAAAATAGCTATTAATTATTTGAAAAAATGAAAATGATGCAAGGAGTATACTACTGACTAGTTTCTAGATTCATTATTAAACCCAGATTTTGTGTTAATCATATTCAAAGTTAGTCAGCTCAGGTTTGTCATGCCCCAACTCAGGATCACGTGACCGGCCAGGGTATACGTGCCTATACCCCGCAGCCTAACCCATGCACATGCCAACTCTTGATAATAAAACATAGCAGAAAGAATGTAACGAGTTTTATATTAAATGAAAAGGAAAACCAAATTAGATTCCATTAGAGACAAGTTTAGCAAAACAGTAAAGTGCGGAAATAATAAATCAAAGTTCAACGGTTCATTACAAGTGAAATCTGAAATAAAAGACATGAGTGTCCTCAAGAGACTACAACTCCAAAATACCAAAACATAAGTGCGTGACAAACTACCAAAGACTCGACTACGACCCCTAATTAGGACTGCTATGAGATCAATGTGGCTCCTCTGCCCTCCAGCCGCGCCAAGTGCTCCAACCCTCTTCACCGATCAGTCTCTGCAAAAAAACAAAAACGACAACAGGTGAGTTCAAAAGAACTCAGTGAGCGGTTCTCTAACCCCCACGAAAAAGCAATCACAAAGGTATAGCATACGATAATTACTCCTATCTCATAAGTCATTAAGTAACAAGTGCTATGACTATCTACCTAGCCATCTGGCCACCACATGCCCGAAGGCAAACCAAAACTCTAACAGTGAAGTATAACAGGCCTTGGCCTACTGTGCCCAAGGCAACACATCACACTCAAGGGCTATAAGGATAATCGAGATTGGCCCATCCGAACTTATCCTATAAAAGAACCCTTAGATAAAGCGCAAGAATAATTGAGATTCGTTCATCCGAACTTATTCCTTTAAATAAAATAGCTTGGGAATAATCGAGATTTGCTCGTCCGAACTTGTTTTACGAGCAAACGCAGGAACAATTGGGATTCGCCCATTCGAGCTTATTCCTTAAAGATAGCACAAGAATAATAGGGATTCACCCATCCAAACTTATTCCTTAAGATATAGATAATTGGGAACAATCGAGATTTGTCCGTCCGAACTTGTTCCGCAACAAACACGGGAACAATCGGGATTCGCCCATCAGAACTTGTTCCTTAAACACAGGTTGGGAATTAGCCATCCAACCTTTCGGGTTAAGCCCGTAATTTGGCTCCTATCCGATCGCCTCTCCACCATTCATAAAGATATGGCGCCAACAAGACCTAAGTCAAGTGTCTCCTACGGTGTCTTAGGAGTGTCTTTATTGGGAAACGTCGCAAAACTAAATGCCCGATCTCAACTCCTAGATCCGTAATATCATAAATCCATGAGGTTTTATTTCATGCAAAAAAATTACACTACAACACAATTAGTCTATAGAGGCACACAATTAGAGACAAATCTAATTTTTTGTTTCTAAATCTTCACATTAGAAACTAATACAGAATATGTCTCAATAGTTAGTTTTATTTGTCTCTAAATCTTCACTTTTAGGTACTAATTGTTAATTAGTCCCTATATGATACATTATCTGCCTCTATTGTATTTAATAAAGATATATTTCTTATTTTTAAAAAAATATTAAAAAAATCCAATTAAATGTTTGACAAATAGAATTTTAATTTATATGCTTTTGAAAGTCTATTGACATATAGAAACAAAAATAGAGATGCTAAAAATTAGGGCGGTTCACGGGTGGATCGGGTTTGGAGGAAAAATCGGCTCGACCCGACCAACAAGTAATCGGGTCGAGGTTGAAGGTAAAAAAATTTGAGGCCCACCCGACCCGTCCCAGATCGGTTCCGATCTGGTCGGGTAGTCGGGTTACCCGTTAACTATATATATATATATATATATATATATATATATATATATATATTCTTGTACATATTCTCGAGGCGCCTCAAGAAGATGCCTCTCCGTCTCGAGAAGACGCGCCTCGCGCCTCCTGTGTCTTCTCGAGGCACCGATTCCTCAAGAAGACCCAACTAGTTAGATTTTATTTTAAAATTTTTTAATATATAGTTTTTAAAAAATTTAAAAAAATTAATAATATCAAACCATCGAGTCAGGTCACGAGTCATTGAGTTCACTACAGTAATTAACATTAATTTGGACAGACTAAAGACGACGCCTATTAGGCGTTTCTATTGATAACTAATTATGCAAATTTAGGGTAATTAAATCAACGCGCCAAACTAGCGCCGGTCTCGTTTGACCGACACCAGTTCGAGTGCACCAGATTTTGTCCTTTTATTTTTCTAAACAAAAATTCTCCGCAGTCCGCTCTTCTTTGCTCGCCCTCTCATCTTCACCATCTCTTCGCCGTTTCTTCTTTCCGCTCCCTCTCCGCGCTTCGCCCGTTCATCCCACTCGCCATTTCCTCTCGCTCCGGTCTCGTTTTCCTCTCACCTGCTTCCATTGCTCGCGATTTCCTTTCACGCCCTAAACACTACTTCCCTCCCCTTCCTTTTCCAATACTCCCAACACTTCGAATATATCCTCGGAGACCTTGCGGATGTTGCAGCTGAGTGAGGAGGATGACGAAGCTACTAGTAAGCTGGCTGAGTTAGCATTCAGAAACACCCCTAAATTGGAGCAAGTGGAATTGCAACAATCTGATGTTGGAGCTATGCAAGGTGACGGGTCTGCCGCCTTCTTTCAAGAGGTGCACATTTATCTAAGGGAGATTATCTATTTTCTTTCTTCTTTGATGTCTATCGCAACACTGGCTCTGTTCTTTGAGCACATCATAATACCTGTGTGTTTTCTTTTATGGAATACTTCGTGTTTGTGATATTTATTTTATCTTCGTCAATGATAATTGTTTCCTCAAAAAAAATTGTTTCTTTTGGAAGAAGTATACAATTTTCTTATTACCATTGTCATAAGCAGAGATCTATTTAGGATGTAGGCCTTTTCTTAAATGTTCTCATGCTAGTGTCACAGTCTAAATAAACTTTGGCTTAAAGGGTCATTGATGTTGATATCATAGTTTTTTTTATTTACTTTGATGGCTAAGTAGATTTTGCATGCATGAGCTTTAATCATGGCTAAAGTTTTAGACAAACTATTGTTTTCTTCGTTCCTTCAAATTATTTTATTATTAACAATTTAGTAATCTAAGTGGGTAAATCCCACATGCCTTTTTCTTATTGTTAGATTATCGAGTTCCTCTGATGGCTAATGATTATGTAGCCCTGTTATCTCTTTCTTCTTGGAACTTATATTAGAATTCGTCTAACTGGTAAGGGACATGCTTGATGATGGCCGTCTAATAAAGCGTTGTATTGTTGATGGACAAGGTTGTACATTATTCTAATTGTTATTGCTATTGCCATATATTCCTCAGAATTTTCAGTCATCTTTTACTTTAATTGTTATTTCTATTGCCATATATGCCTGTTGAAGCACATGTACATATAAGTGAATGTTTTGATAATTTTGCATAGGAATCATTCTGTCAGGTCTTTTAGAATAATTATACATCAATTTTATTCCTATGTTAACTTGTCTCACAACACTTCAGATGTCTCTAGTGATAGATTTATTTGTTTAACATACAATGTGCAATATTTTGACTGTGTTGAATTTTTGGAAATGAAAAGGCGAATTTCCCATGGATTGCCCACTTCGTGAAAGCTTACTAAAGGTGCATTACAAAGGAATGCTTCTTAATGAAAAGAAAGTAGTGTTTTGTAGTTCAACTTTTATGATACTAGAGTTGACTATGGCCAACCTTTGGAGTTCAAATCTAGAGAAGGGCTTGTAAGCTTCTTATCTCCAAACATTTGGTTTTGTATGAATGACTAACTCTTCAACTTCAAGACATTGAAGTTTGAGGCTATGATTAGAGTATTTTTTTCCTTTTAAGTTCGCTATTTAATCAAAGCAAGGACTGAAGTAGATAGATTTTCATCAATAAATTTCATCTCTATAGGTATTTAGATAGTAAAGTTTGCTAATCGAAGTATAATTATACATAGGGGAGTTCACCCTTCAGGTTTTTCTTAATGCACGCTTGGACCTATCTCAGCCTGAAAATGTTGGAATTGAAGTTATATTCACACAACAAAATTTTTGTTGCTTTACACTCTCCACTGTTGTCTTTGGCTTCTAATACTCAGGCTTTTCTTCATATTCACACAATAAAATTTTAGTTGCTTTAGACTCTCTTGTCTTTGGCTTCTAATATTCTTCTCTATTGTTGAGAATTGAGGTTATATTTTTTGATAGCCTCATTAACATTTCCTTTTGTGCAGATGTCTGAATTAGTCAATCAAAAATGCTCAGTCCAAGAAGAAGTGCCTTCGGGCGATTTTAATGCTCTTTTTGGTATAAGTGGATCATGGATGGATATTTTATTTCCTTGTACAATTTGCACCTTAAAGCTTCTCATTTGCTTCTCGATGAGGTTAAAAGGTCAGTGCCATCTAAGTGGGATCCTGTCCCTCTTAGCCAGTAAGTACTAAACTGTTGATGTCTTTATATAACTTCGAAGCTAATTTTGTTACATAGTTAAATTTACTCAACTAGTTAAAATAATATAGTAATTTTGTAATCAGTGTCCACTGGAATCAGTGGTCCTATTAGATTGGATCATTGGATATAGGCTTGCTTACCTGATGCACAACCTAAATAGTTTTCATGAAGTAATAAATATTGTTTTTTTCTTTTAGATTCATCAGGACATATGGAACCCATGTAATTGTAGAAGTGGCTATAGGAGATCAGGATCTACTAGTCAACATCCTTCTTCGACAATTTCAGCTGCTCAGTTAAAGATGCATCTTGAGGATCTTGAAGACTTTTTGTTTTCTGATGGGAGTAGTCTTTCTCCTCTACATCGGAAGACTAGATAAAGCAAGAACAAGGTATAATTTCTCATTTTGGTTGTCTAATATTATGAAATGGAGTAATCAATTAATGTTTCCCTTTAGCGTAGGTGCCTGAGGTCTTCAAGAAAATCTTGCAATCTAATAGCTTGCAACTAGCTAGCCATTCCGAAACTTCAACCAAAGAGGTAAGTCAGCATAGATATAGTTCATTAGTGCCCATTTTAATCTAATTAAATCATAGATTAAAATAGGCGCTAATGACGAGCGTCGGTTATTTCATTTTTTGAACTTCTTTCTTTTATTCTATGAACTTTTTTTGGGGTGTTAGCAGCCTTTAAAAACAAAAACAAGGTATCAAGTATTATGTTGTATATTTAATTACTTATGGTTGCTTAATTATCTGTATTGTGACTATATTTAGAGTAGATTGATCTATGCATAATAAATGAGGATGATGATGTCTTTAACTTAAAATAATTGTTAATTCTTGTTAGTTGAAATACATGGTGTTTAGAGTACCCTTTCTTTTATTCATGGTGTTTCCATCAACTTGGACACAATTTTTATTTGTTAATTCTTCTTGCCAAAGAAAGGCTTACTTGGTTGGGAGGCAAGGCCTAGCACATGTTAGAAAATCAGACTTGGACCTAACTCCACCCCAAAAGCTAGCTCAAAGGGGGAGGATTGCCCAATCTATTTAAAGGTCATCTAGACCACAACCTCAAGCAATGTGGGACTTTAACACACCCTCCTCACGCCCAGAATCCATACCTGGAGCGTGAAGTTCTGCAGGTGGCCCACAATCAACAATAGGTCTGGCTCTGATACCATGTTAGAAAATCAGACTTAGACCTAACTCCACCCCAAAAGCTAGCTCAAAAGGGGAGGATTGCCCAATCTATTTAAAGGTCATCTAGACCACTGCAAAGGAACTGTGTGAAATTCTTGGTATGATTAATTTTGCAGGGCAGATACTCATAGATATAGCCTTTTCCATAGTAGATACCCTTGCTCCTATGCAAGGTAATAGAAATAAGAGCCACTACATTGCATCTCTCTGGCTGTGGAAGGAATATCCATGTATTCCATCAATTATAAAAAGTGAGGTCAAATGTTCATATGTTCCTTAAAGGCCGGGTTAGGATCTAATGTTTAAGCTCTCCTCAAAGACAATGTATTTAACAATGTATTCTAGTTGTTAGTTACTTAGTTTCACATACATTTTGCTTATGAAGTATGATTACTGTGATGGCTCCAAAAATGAACTCTTCCATTGTCATCATCTAGTTGGGTATGAAATGATGAATAGATGACTGGATGCAGTGGAAGGATATCAAGCCATTGAGGTGACGTGAGGCTGTGGGAGGATAAAAGATCAGTAGAATAGGAGGCTGATACTATTAACTGAGCTAGATGCTTAGAATAGGTTGTGGGAGGATAATAGATGACTTGAGGCTGTTTACTTATACAGTTGGTCTTTAATCCTTACCACACAGTAGTGGGGCTAATTTCTGAATAAGCTATAATTTGATATTTTAGGTCCTTCGCTCTACAAGGTTGTTTTGGATCACCATTATGTTGGAATTGTTTGTGCAGGCATGAAAGATGTGAAAATTCATATTAATGAGCTGACCTAGTTCTATCTCCTGCCGATGAAGTAAGTTTCAATTGCAGTATATTCACTAAAATCATCATTTTATATATTACTTTACACTTTGATATATATACAGCATTCTTTGAATTAAGTTTTCTATGTTGATTCAGTTTCATTCCTTGATATTTTCACCCAAATCCTAAATTAGTTTTCTTTTACTCCTGAACAATTTCAAGCCTTCATACTTGTGGTGCTCACTCACCAATATGTATGTTCACATAGCTTGTGCCATGGAGCATGCCACATGTCATGCCTTTATATAGTTTATAATGGTCACGAGTTTGGGGCGCAAGGTGGTACTTACTGATTATGATCACGCATGCTATAGCAAGTGCTAGTACATACTCTCATATTGCCATCAGTTCATGATATTTGATATCAACTATCATCACAGCATAGTTATTTCTCATCTTCACTTAATACTAGAGCATAAAGTTTGTGTTTATACTTTATTTTTGTACTAATTATAGGAAGAACTGAAGACTAGTAAAATTCAGAGACGAGTTTATGATCTACTATGTAAATCAGCTACTTTTCATCAGCAACTTGATTCTGCTGGCCAGCGAGAACTTCATTTTATATTCTTCAAGAAACCTGATAGGTTCTTGCCTTCAGAGGATAACTTGCGAGTAGGAAGTGTGCACATTGAGAAGACTTGTCTTAAAGGTTAGATGTATCAGAAATAAGCTCTTTTAATGTGAAGCTATGTTCAGTTTCTTACGGTGTACTACATGCAAGATCCCCTACTCTATTGCACAGATATTGAATTCCTTCAGCTATAGCTCTGTATGCATTACAACTATGCTGACAATTTTGTAATTTTCCAAGTGATGTTAGAGATGATTCTAACGAAATATCCCTCTCATATTGCACTATTTGTGGGTTCTTTTAAACAATGGCTATCAGCAGGTGTGGTACCCAATGTGAAAGGTAGAGTGGTAAGCAGCAACCAGAAACAGCAAGCAGAAATGGAGCAAGGTTTATATGTTGTTGGGTGGTTGAAAAGAGGGCCAACAGGAATAGTTGCAACAAACCTCTACTGTGCAGAAGAAACTGTAACCTCTGATTTTGGAGGCACTGAGATAATTCTTGCCTTCATTTGGCCCATAAACTGATATTTGCATGGTCATATGCTACTTCTCCTGTAGAGATATGCTTTTTTCTTCTTATCGAGAAAGTGGAAATCCGAGAGATGAGCAAGGCGTTGAAGATGCATTTGAGCCTCTTCATGAAAAATAGATGTGTATGATTGCTTTGTGACAACTGCGTCCAATAATTTTAAAATTAGACTTTTTTTCACACGTATATTGAATTAAACTGTCTTTATGTATTTAACTATCCTGTCAACTTATATATTAATTGTTGATTTCTATTTTGATCAATTTAATTGTCTAGTGTGGCTCATTTGAAACATTTGGAATGTAAGTTTGAAATGTTTAGAATATTGCAATTGTTAAAAAGAAGATATCTAAATTGTACAAAAAGTTGTTTTTCAGAATTATTTTATTGGTTTCATTCTCAACCAATCAATAAGTAGTTTAATTATGTGTTCTAATTCTAGTATTGTTTAATTATTTATTTAAATGACAATATTCATATAATTAATATTAACTAATTTATAATATATTTTAATATATAATATAATATAATATATTTAAATTAACTATAAATGTGCCTCTAAATACATATTATAGAGACTAATACATTTGCTTCTTGAAAACTAAGGCAATTAAATTTGTTTCTAAAATATAAATTAATACTAATAAGAATGCTTCACTTATAGCATATGCAATTGTTTGTATTTGCTTCTAAAAAATATATAAAGACAATTAGATTAGATATTTTTGGTTAATTAAATTTGTTTCTAAAAAATAAATGGAGACTAATAAGAATGCTCCACTTATAACATATAGAATTATTTATATATGCTTCTAAATAGTATATGAAAACAATTATATTAGATACTTTTGGTTATTTTAGAGTCAATATTTTTGTCTCTATTTATATGTTTTAGAGTCAAATAAAAAATTGCTCCAAATTAGCTTCTAAAGATCTATAGAAATAACACCAACAGAGTCACTTAATTGATCTGACTCTAAAGCTTTTAGGGACAAATAATTGACTTATAGAGGCATATAACAAAGTCTCAATAGGTCATTTGTGTTGTAGTGTTAGTTTGTTGATTCTTAACAGATTATGTTGTTTCTTGAATTTTAATTATGCAATTAAAATTTTCATTTGCCAAAATTAGAGTTTTATTTTAGGATTTTGTTTTACAGTTTACTATTGAGCCCAAAACAGGTGCACCCAAGTCGAATCTGACTTATAAAGTGTGACCTATGGATCCAGACTATATTTTATGGTCGAAATGATAGGTTACACGATTTTGTTCAGAAAACTATACACATCACAACAACGTTTTCAAATTCAGCCCTGAATCAACAATTCAGCATGAAATTTTCAGCAAGATTAAGTTTTTAGCATGCCATGGTAATTAATTCGAAATTCACAAAAATTAGATCATTAATTACTATCAAAACAGAATTCTAATATTGAGATAAATCTCACGAACATTCATATTTTATTAAATAAGACTAACAAACACCATTATCATCTTTAATCAAGAATCAAGCTTCATGATCAAGAATTCATCTCAAGAACAAACATGGAATCAAGATCAAAATCTTAACTTTGTAAAACATGAATACTATCCAAAAATCACAGATTAATTATAAGGCATGCATTAACATATAGGAACCTAAATTGGTAAGCAATTCAAGGCATAGATCTCAAAAATACACAAGAGTCCTCTCTTAGACATTTCATCAAACACCTCGAGGGCACCCCTTCTTCCACCTTGGCCGACCACCCCTAGGGTATTCCTAGGGCATCCGTGCCACAAAGGGGAAACCTTGGGTTCCCTCACAAGTCAACACAAGATTTCGACAATCAAAACACAAAATCGATGGGAAAGCCATCAAGAACGTCACGATGCCCGAATTGGCTCAAGAACACAAGTGGAAACCCTAGGAAATGAGAGGTAAAACCACTCACCCGATTTAGGAAGAAGAAATATGAGAAAATCTAAATTGGCAGCCTCCGAATCCGGCCATAACCAATCGGCGGCGGCTCGACTTGGCTGGGCGGCTCCTCTCTCCTACTCGGCAGGTGCGTCTCCAATACGAAGCCGCCTAGCCCTAAAGGGGGGGGGGGGGGGGGGGGGGGGGATTTTATAATCCCCTCCTTTAGCCTCCTATCCACACCCTAAAACACGCACTCTCATCAACCCGGATCCGCAACCCGCTAACCCAAACTAACCCCATGCTAAATACAACACTTATATGCACACCCATATGCAACATAATTTTAAAACTCAAGCACACGCAATAGAATAATTAAATAAATTTATCTACGCAAGAAAATAAATTGCATAATTCATATTCCTAGTTACCCGAGCTCGCACCGAACCATGAGTTGACTCGGCTCGACCTCGGACTAGCCCGCTAGGCTGAAAAACACAAACCATAGCAAAAAAAATATATATTAATATCTAGGATATTACAAGGTTCACTTGTGTTAAGCCTGGTGTTTACCTTCTGTCTAGTTTCGGTTTAAAAAAAAAAAAGGTTTATCATTGTTGTTCATTGGTTCAATGCTACACGGACTAGATTCACAGTTAGTCACCCCAGGTTCATTGGTAGGAAGTCCAGATTCACCAACAAAAATATAAGATTCATGCATACAGGGGTGTTCACCTTCTATCTAGTTTCGGTTTCAAGAAAAAAAAATATTAGATTCATCATTGTTGTTCCTAGGTTTAGTGTTACACAAACTAGATTCACAGTCGGTCGCCCCAAGTTCATTGGTAGGAAGTCCAAATTCACTAACAAAAATTTTAAATTCATGCATGCAGGGGTGTTCACCTTTTGTCTAGTTTCGGTTTCAAGAAATAAAAAATTAGATTCATCATTGTTGTTCCTAGGTTCAGTGTTCCACAAACTAGATTCACAGTTAGTCACCCCAAGTTCATTGGTAGGAAGCCCAGATTCACTAACAAAAATTTCAGATTCATGCATATAAATCTCTTCACTTTCTGTCCAATTTCTGTTTCAGTGTTACACAGACTAAATTCACAGTTAGTTACTCTAGATTCATTGAACATTCACCCAAATACACTTTAGATTCACCTAGATTCAATGCAGATTCAAGAAGCTTCAATGTACATTCACCCAGATTCAGGTTCAATGTACATTTACGTAGATTTAGTAAAGGTTCAAAAAAAGTTCATTCTACATTCACCCAGATGCACACTAGATTCACCCAGATTCAATGCAGATTCAACAAGCTTCAGTGTAGATTTACCTAGATTCAGTACAGGTTCAACAAGGTTTAATGTACATTTATCCACATTTAGTACAGGTCCAAAAAAAGATTTAGTACATGTTCACACAAATGCACTCTAGATTCACCCAGATTCAATGTTGATTAAAAAAACTTCATTATACATTCACCCAGATTATGTACAAGTTCAACAAGGTTCAATGTACATTTACTGAGATTTAATACAAGTTCAAAAAAGATTTAGTACACGTTCACTCAGACGAACTCTAGATTCACCCGGATTCAATGCAGGTTCAAAAAAGGTTCAGTATAATCATGGAGTAACAAACCATGTCACTTATATACGCTAGATAAATTTATCACATCTTGTCTTCCATCAAAATTCAATCGTCGAGCTGCACTTGCCCACTGCAGCAAGCCTGTAAACGAATTTTGAGTAGAGAAAGGTTCTTCAATTATATGCATGGGTTCCTAATAATAAAAAATTATAAACTATTAGATATTTGACAATTAATTCAATTATATAGGTTCAAATGCTCAAAACATACCTGAGATTCTTGTAACAATGAACTAGGCTTGGCAACAAAACTTTGTCTTACTTGATCTTGACCTACAAGGAAAATGAAAATAAGTTATTGAAAGTTTTTTCTGAAAACAAGCAAGTGTAAACAAATTATGCTTACGTACTTGTTGGATTGACATCTTTGCTCTTTTTGGATTTTCTTTTCTTTGTTTCCAATACACTTTTGGTCCTCTTTATTTTCGGTCATTTTTTAATAGGCGATGGCTTAATTCTAATATTTTCAGCATATACAACCATAGTGTTAGTTGTTTTTGTGCAAGACTCGTGAGTTACCTCACTATCAACATCTTCAATTATGAAATTTCGCAGAAGCTCTTCCACTTCTTCAGCTGTCTTATCAAAGGTTTTGTCCAAATATTCAAGTGCAACTCTACAACTTGCACTTTTAATAGTCAATGTGAAAGCTTTTTGACATATACGTGCATACAAAGATCTTATTTCTTCTTCCCCACTATTATCAAGTGTTGGATGTTGCACATATGATCCAACCCCATCTTTAGATTATTTTGTCCATCTTTTCATTATATACTGCTTTGGCAAGTGCGGGATATTGTTATGTACAAGAACTTTTATAGCATGCATACATAATATTCCTTCATATTCAAATTTTCGGCACAAGCACTCAACCGTTATATCCCCCAAGGAAAATGTGATGATACCTTCAGGTGATACAAAACCATTCGGCGACACTTTAAATGTAGAAATTGTCTCACTTGAACTTATAATTTCACAAAAACAAGAAAGTTGCTTATGAAACTCCTCTTCAAATTCTTTGTATATTACTCTAGTATATACATCGCCAGCATCTTTAAGCATAGCCAAGGTCCATGGTCTTCCAACTGGCTTTGTTTGTCTTGGTTTAAAATCCTCGTATACTTCTTTTTTGCGAAATAACTCAAGGGCTTGATGATATTGATCAATGAACTCTGAAAGAGAGTTTCTTTTTGAAAAATCTTTTGAACTGTGTATTATACTCTCACTTCTTTGCGTAGTAGTCATATCAGCACAAAATGATTCTCGACGATAAATTGCTGCCCATTTCTCCCTAAGCTTAAAAAAAATTTGTAACCAACTATTATCAAACAAGTTGTAAGATACCATCAACTTATTCCATTTATCAAGAAAGTTTTCCATAGAAGAAGAATCATATATACAGGACTTGAAATCATGTAAAAATTTCCGATGAGTATGAATCACTTGTGATAGATGAGTAGCAACATTTTGAAAAATATGCCACAAGCATTACCGGTGACACGTATATGGTAGGACAAGCTTGATCGCAATGGAGATAGCAATTGATTGATCAACAAAAATAGTACACGGTTGCTTTCTTGACATCACATGCATAAATGTTTTGAATAGGCAAATAAATAACTCAGTTGTTTCATCAAATAACAATGCTGCACCAAATACAACAGTTTGTTTGTGGTGATTCATTCCAGCAAAGGTGCAAATGGCATTTCATATTGATTCGTCTGAAATGTAGTATCAAAAGAAACAACATCACCAAAATATGCGTAATCTCTAATTGCTCGTCCATCAGCCCAAAAGAAATTACAAACTTCTCCTAACTCATGAATTTGTATAGCATAAAAGATTGATATGTATCTAGCCCAAACTATAACCCTTTTCACAAATCTAGCTCGACCTTTAATTTGTATCAATTGCATCCCGAACTATCAGATTGATATCAATTCTAGCCCAATGTCAAATGCCCGTCAATTCAACCGTTAGGTGCTGACGTGACATTTGACTTAGCAAATAAAAAAATATTTTTTATTATCACTTGTGACACGTCAGCATGTAATAAAAAATATTATAATGTTATATAAATAGGGAAAATTAATATATATATCCCAAACTTTGGTCCTTGTAATAAATCTATCCTAATCTTTAATATTTCTCCCTAATCTATCCCAAATTTTGGGATTGACAATAATTATCTCATTTGAAATTGAACTTTGCATTACAATTATAATCACTCCAAAAGTTTGAATTACATTTCTCCCTATTTTTTTATTAAATTAAATTATTACATTAAAAAAAATAAAATTTGGAATAAAACTCATATCTTTTTCATATATTCTTATTATTTATTAAATTTTTAAAATTGAAAATAATTTTATAATTATCTATTGAAATTGTATTATAAAAAATTTGAATCAAAATTTCATTTTCTTATTAGTTTTTTATTTAATTATATTATTGCATTTCAGAGAAAATCAAAATGCCCAAATTAAACAAATAACTTTCTACATATTATTATTATTTACCAAAATTTTATTTTTTATTTTTTATTTTTTTATTCAATTCGGCTCTTGCATTTTATAAAAAATTCAAAACTTTCAATCAAACCAAGACTTTTTTTTATTATATTATTATTATTATTAAATATTTAACATTATAATTATATTTTATTTAGGGGGCGTTTGGTTGCCCGCAAATGCAAATGCCGTAAAATCTATTTGCTTGCAAAAGCAAATGCCAGCAAATAGATTTTATAGCCTAGCGTTTGGTTGCCCGCAAGTAGAGTTGCAACTTCTATTTGCAAGCGTTTGGTTGGCCGCAAATAAAAGTTGCAATTGCACTTGCAACTTGCAATTTGCACCTCACGAATTTTTTCGGGTCGAGCTGAGCTGGGTCGGGCCGTGCACAAATTTTTCCGGGCATGGCTGGGCTGGGCACGAATTTTTTTTTTCGGGCTAGGCCGAGCATGAATTTTTTCAGGTCGAGTCGAGCTGGCCCTGGCTGTGCATGAATTTTTTCGGGCCGGGTCAGGCACGAATTTTTTCGGGTCGGGCTGAGTCGGGTCATGCATGAATTTTTTCGAGTCGGGCTGAGCCAGGCCGTGCACGAATTTTTTGGGGTTGGGCTGAGTCAGGCTGTGCACAAATTTTTTGGGTCGGGCCAAGATGGGTCGGGCTGTGCAAGAATTTTTCTGGGCTGGGGCATGCCGAGAACAATTTTTTTTTGGGTCGAGCATGAATTTTTTCGGACCGAGCTTGGCACGAATTTTTTCGGGGCGGGCCAGAAATTTAGGCCTGACACGATTTGCCAAACATAATTTGATAAATTAATAATTTTTAATTTTTTATAATACTAAAAATATATTAAAAATATTTATCAGACGACATTAGATCTAAAATCTGACACTATCATCGTGTTTATCGCGCGAAAACCTACAACTTTGATATATATCTCATCTCCATTCGACAACTCTAAGTCGTCAAAATTAATTATTTTTAAATACTTAAATTATTGCATTTGTAGCCCGCAATCTTGTATTGCGGGCTTCTTGGGCTGCAATTCCATTTGCGGCCCGCAAATGATATTAGATTTATAAGTTGCAACTAGTAAATGCTGCAAAATATTTTTGCAGTCAACCAAATAAATTTATTATCTAAATGTTGTAACTAGAGTTGCAGCATTTGCACTTGCGAGCAACCAAATGCCCCCTTAGTGTCTAACGGAATTTGGCATTTTAAATTTGATTTTTTATTTTTGTGTTGATTTTTTTATTCAATTCGATTATAGCTTTTTAGAAGAAATTTAAAAATTTGAACCAAATCAATATATTTTACTGATAATATTATTATATATCATACAATTAATATTATTTATATTGTATTTAATTTGTCTTAGTATTTAATTTTCTTCATAAAATTTCTTTATTTTACTAAAAAAATTATTTTTAAAAAATACAAAATCTGAAATGAAATTTATATATAACGACTATAAATTAATTTTGGTGAAATTAGACGTGAGATTCTTCGAGGTGTCAAAAGGTTTTCGAGTATTTTTTTTTAAAAAAAAGAATTTGGTGAAATAGGATATGAAATTATCGGATAAATTGAGAGTTTTGATGTATTTAAAAAAATTATTTATCTTCAAGAATTATAATTGCTGTCATTCCCAAAAGTTTAGGATAGATTAGTGAGAAAGATTAAAGTGTGGGATAAATTAGAGAAAAAGATTAAAGATTGTGATAGATTTGTTAGAAGGACCAAAGTTTGAGATAAATACATTAATTTTTCTTATTTATATAATATTATAGTATTTTTTATTAGATGTTGATGTGGCACAAGTGATAATAAAAAAAATATTTTTTTTATTTGCTGAGTCAGATGCCACGTCAACACCTAACGGTTGCATTGACAGGCATCTAACGTCGGGCTTGAATTGATATCAATCTGATAGTTCAGGATGTAATTGATACAAATTAAAGATCGGACTAGATTTGTGAAAAGGGTCATTGTTTGGGCTTACATTAATTAACCCTAAAAGATATTGTACCAGTAATTTGGACTTCATCAATCTCTTCACTTTCTATTTGTTTGTCTTTACGTCGCAATATAAATTTCATAACATAAATGATTTCATTAGAATAAAACTTAAGACCAAGTTCAACTTAATTAGTAAAATATAGGTTCACTCGTTAGCATCTCAGGTTCATCTTTTTATATTCTAGGTTCAGTATTATTCAATAAAACATTAAATAACACTAAATAAAGTATAACTTCACTCTTTCACATCTCAGGTTCATCTTTTTCATTGTAGGTTCAATATACTTTTTATTTTACGAAATTTACCTGTCATGCAAAGGGATTGGAGAAGATACTTTATCGCCAATTTGGAAAGTTTCATGATACTCAGGTGTTGAACTCGTCTCCTTTCCTTAATTTTAGTTTCGATTATGTTGTCATCTATCATCTAATACTCCATTGCCAACCTGCACGAACATGGATAAAACTACTATGAGGATGACGATGGAGACGGCAAAAGCTTAAAGCCAAATGAGATGGAGAGATGAGACGAGTCGAGGATGGAGCAGAACCTGTATGATGGATAAAACTACTAAGATGGTAAGTAGATGCATTAATTATTCCTTATAATTTATTTATAATTCAATATAGCATAATATAGAATTGTACTATATATTTGGTGCAGGTTTGAGCAGGAGGACATCCCCCGCACGATAGCGGGGACGATCAAACGATTTATGCATGGGGTGTGGCCTACATGATCTCACATACCCCGTGAGCATATGGATTTGTTGTGGCACTCAACGTCGGTGACATGGAATGGTGGACTACGTCGATAACAGGGCCACGATCATCATGGTAAGTATTTATGTGAATTTGATTTACGTAATTTTTATTTATAGTTTATATATATGTAGTATTTAAAATATAAAAGCATGTAGGTGTCACGCCCCAAATCAGGGTCACGTGACCGGCCAGGGTATACGTGCCTACACCCCGCAGCCTAACTCATGCACATGTCAACTCACGAGAAAAAACAATAGCGGAAAAAAATCAACAAGTTTTTATTTCAATTAGAAATCAAAACTGAGTTAATCATAAACAAGTTTTAGTTAACGAATAAAAATGCGGAAATAGTACATCAAGTACATCAAGTCCAACGGACCAAATACAATAAAATCTGAATAAAATGACATAAATGACCTCAACGGCTACAACTCAAAAAGACCAACAAAAGTGCATGACACACTACCAAAGTACTCGACTACGACCTTAACTAGGACTGCTATGAGATTATGCGGCTCCTCTGCCCTCCAACTGCATCAAGTTCTCTTGCCCAACTCACCGGTTAAGCTCTGCAAAACAAAACAACAACAACGGGTGATTTCAAAGAACTCAGTGAGCAGTTCTACCAACCCTCACAATCAAACATCACAGATAAGATGCATAAGGTAAAACTCCAGACTCAAGCAGCAAAAGGTCACAAGGGAGTGACTAGCTAACAGGCCATCCAGCCACCACCTGCCCGAAGACAGCCAACACTCAAAAAGTAAAGAACAACAGGCCTAAGCCTACCATGCCCTAAGGCAACAACACATACTAGGATAATCGGGAAGGCCCTTCGAACTTATCCTAGTATAAAGAAACTCGGGAGCAATCGGGAAAGGCCCTCCGAACTTGCTCCACAAGACGCGTAGGGATACTCGGGATTCGCCCATCCGAACTTGTCCCTTTAAGATATCAAAGGAGTAATCGGGTAGGCCCTCCGAGCTTACTCCTTAAAGATATCACAAGAATAATCGGGAAATGCTCTTCGAACTTATTCCTTAAAACCACCTCGGGGATAATCGGGAGGCCCTCCGAACTTATCCCACAAGGCCAAACCAGAACTATCGGGATTTTCTCACCCGAACTTGTTCCAATAAATAACGTAGGAGTAATCGGGAATCACCCATCCGAACATACCCCTTTAAAAGCACATCGGGAATAATCGGGTTGGCCCTTAGAACTTATTCCACGAGGCCAAACCGGAACAATCGAGAAAGGCCCTCCGAACTTGTTCCACAGGTTGGGAATTAGCCATCCAACCTCCCGGCCAAGCCCACAATCCGGCTCCTCAATGAGCCTCTCCGCCATTCATAAGATATGGCGCACCATGACCTAAGTCATAACTCTCCTACGGTGTCTTAGGGGTGATCCTATTGGAAAGTGTCTCAACACTCCAAAATCCGACCCCAACTCCTGGATCCGTAGTGTCATGAACCCGTGTGATTTTATTTCATGCAAACTTTATGTATTGGTTCATAACAGATTATGATGACCCTTAACCCAATTTTAATTATGCAATTAAAATTTAAACCACCAAGATTGGGGTTTTGTTTTAGTTTACTGTTCTGCCCAAAACCAATGTATCTAATCCAAATCTGATCTCCAGAGTGTGTCCTATGTTTCCTAACTATATTTTCTGGTCGAAATGATAGGTTACATGACTATGTTCAATACAAACACCACAACAAGCATTACAAAAATAGCACAAATTCATCATCTCAGCATGAAATTCCAGCAACATTGAATTTTCAGCATATCATGAAAATAAATCCGAAAATTACAGAATTAAATTCCTCAATTATCATCACAACATAATAATATCGTGGAGACAAAATTCACAAGAATTAAATCATGTTTGTTTAGCCAAGATTAACAAGCATCAAGATATTCTTTAAACAATATCCCAACTACATGATCAAAAACCCACGTTAAGCATACTCATGGCTTTAAGATCAAAATCATATTTTTATAAACATGATTAAATTCCAAAAATCACATATTTAAGTCTAAGGCATGCCACAACAATACAAGAACCTAGATTGGTAAGCAATCCAAAGTATAGACCTCAAAATAAACAAGAACATCTCACTTAGGCATTTCATTGAACACCTTAAGGGCACCCTTGATTCTTCCTTGGCCGAGCACCCCTAGGATCATCCTAGGGCTGCCGAGCCTCAAAGGGGAGGGTTTAGGGCCTCCTCAAGTACGACACACAAAAAAGAACGGCAAGAATCTGAGAGATCATCGAAAAATCAATCAAGAACGTCAAGCCTCCAAGAAGAGGAGAACTTAGAGGAGAACTTCCAAGCGGCGATATCCAAATCCGACCTCAAAGGGGGCGGCTTGGCTCCTCAAGAAGAGGCGGCTTGGCTCCAATCATGAAAAGGGGCGGCGGCTCAAAGCTTTAAGGAGGCGGCGGCTTCAAGGCTTCAAGCCGACGGCTTGGCCTCCAGAGAGAGGGGAAGAAGAGGGGGAAAGAAGAAGAGGGCTTGGCGGCTTGAGGGCGGCGGCTCCAAAAGAGGGAAGGAGTGGCGGCGGCTTGGGTGGCTCCTTTCTTCTCTCCAAGTGGCTTGTGTGGCTCCAATAGAGAGCCGCAAGCCCTAGGGGGGAGAATTTATAATCCTTCCCATCTCTTTTAACCCGCATCCGCCTCAACTCGGATTCATACCCACTAACCTCTCGACCCGCTAACCCACTAAGCTTAATTAAACCTAAATTAATCCCATGCTCCACATAAACATCCAACTCATGCACACCCACATGCGACATAATTAAAGAATTGAAACACATGCAACCACATAATAAAATAAATTCATCAACGCAAGCCAGAAATTACATAATTCATATTCCTACTTATCCGAGCTCGCAAGCTCGCACCGGACCATGAGTCGACTCGGCTCGACCCCGAACTAGTTCGCAAGCACACACAATAATATGGAAATTAGAATTAATATCTACGATATTACAATCCACTCTCCTTAAAGAAAATTCATCCTCGAATTTCAGGAAAAAAACTAAGGACTCACCAGGTCATCGAACAATGAAGGATATCGCTCCCTCATAGGAAACTGTTGAATCCACCTCCACTGCGATAGGCTCGACCACATGGGACTCATCCTAAATATACTTCTTCAGCATAGACACAAGGAACACTGGATGTACTGGGTCTATACTAGGAGGTAAGGCCAACTCATAGGCCACAGCTCCCCTGCGCCTGAGAATAGGAAACATCCCAAAGAACCTAGGCCTTAGCTTTCCTTTCTTACCAAATCTCACCACCCCTTTCATAGGGGATACCTTGAGGAACACCATGTCCCCCTCAGCAAACTCTACCTCCCTGGTCATTCCATCAGCATACATCCTCTGGCGACTCTAAGTTGCTAATAGCCTCTCTCTGATTAGCTTCACCTTTTCTACTGCCTCCTTCGCCAGGTCAGGTCCCATCATAAGGGAATCTCCTGCCTCAAACCAACCTGCATCTCCGCCCATACAACGCCTTAAATAGGGCCATCCCGATGCTACTCAGCTGAAAAGGTCGCCCTGATCAATATAAAATGTGACGTCTTGGTTAGGCGATCCACCACAACCCATATAGAATCATTGCCCTTCCTAGACTTTCGCAACCTCATCACAAAATTCATGGTTATCTTCTCCCATTTCCACTCTAGTACTTCTAGGTTCTGGAGCAACCCGGTCGGCTTCAAATGCTTAGCCTTAGCCTGCTAACACACCAAACACTTAGATACGAACTCGGTCACCTTTCTTTTCATGCCTTTCCACCAATAGTTCTACCTTAGGTCCTGGTACATCTTCGTGGCTCCCGGATGTATAGTGTAAGTGGACCGATGAGCCATCTCTAGCACCTGCCTGCGAACCTCGGCCATATCTGGCACCACTATCCTGTTCTTAAACCTCAAAATGCCCTCCGAGTCCACACTGAACCCATTATCGACATCGCCTCTCCTGGCCAAATCCTTAGTGAGAGCACAAAAGCATCCTCCTCCTGCGCTGCCCGCAACATGTCAACCAACGTGGACTGCACCCTCAGGTGAGCCACCAATGCACCAGAAGTTGATATTGACAAGACTGCCTAGCCATCCAAACATAGGGCCAATTTCTGAGCCAACAGCCTCCTCCTAATCGCCAATTGCGCCAGATTGCCCATGGACTTCCTGCCCAAAGCATCGGCTACCACGTTAGCCTTCCCTAGATGGTACATGATCGTGCAGTCATAATCCTTCAACAGCTCAAGCCATCTTCTCTGCCTCAAGTTCAACTCCTTCTGGGTGAGCAAATATTGGAGGCTCTTATGATCAGTGAATATCTCACAAGCCTCGCCATAAAGGTAGTGATGCCACAGCTTCAATGCGAACACCACCGCTGCTAGCTCAATATCATGAGCGGGGTAATTCTTCTCGTGAACCTTCAACTACCTGGAGGCATAAGCTATCACCCTGCCATTCTGCATCAACACACAACCCAAGCCGACCCGGGAGGCATCACAGCAAACAACAATCCTCCCGATCCCAAGGGTATTGCTAGAACTGGTGCCGACATCAAGCGGTCCTTGAGCTTCAGAAAGCTCTCCTCGCACTTACTGTCCCATTCGAACTTAACCTTTTTCTGAGTCAGGCGGGTTAATGGCGCTGCAATCCTGGAGAAATTCTCCACAAACTTTCTATAATAACCTGCTAAACCCAGGAAACTACGGATCTCAGTGACATTAGTCGGCCTCTTCCAGTTCTGAACTGCTTCTATCTTTGCAGGGTCCATCTTTACCCCTTCCATGGACACCACATGACCAAGGAATCCAACACTCTCCAACCAGAACTCGCACTTGAAGATAAATGCCCTCAAGGGCTACAACTCAAAATCTGAATAAAATGACATAAATTCCCTCAAGGGCTACAACTCAAAAAGACCAACAAAAGTGCATGACACAATACCAAAGCACTCAACTACAACCCAAACTAGGACTGCTATAAGATCATGCGGCTCCTCTGCCCTCCAGCTGCGTCAAGTGCTCTTGCCCACCTCACCGATTAGGCTTTGCAAAACAAAACAACGACAACGAGTGAGTTCAAAAAACTCAGTGAGCGGTTCTACCAACCCTCACAAACAAACATCACAGATAAGATGCATAAGGTAAAACTCCTGACTCACGTAGAAAAAGGTCACAAGGGAGTGACCAGCTAATAGGCCATCCGGCCACCACCTGCCCGAAGGCAGCCAACAGTCAAAAAGTGAAGAACAACAAGTCTAAGCCTACCATGCCCTAAGGCAATAACACATACTAGGATAATCGGAAAGGCCCTCCGAACTTATCCTAGTATAAAGAAACTCAGAAGCAATCGGGAAAGGCCCTCCGAACTTGCTCCACGAGATGCGTAGGGACAATTGGGATTCGCCCATCCCAACTTGCCTCTTTAAGATATCATAGGAGTAATCAGGTAGGCCCTCCAAGCTTACTCCTTAAAGATATCACAAGAATAATTGGGAAACGCCTTCCGAACTTATTCCTTAAAACCACCACGGGGATAATCGGGTAGGCCCTCCGAACTTATCCCACGAGGCCAAACCGAAACAATCGGGATTTGCTCACCCGAACTTGATCCAATAAATAACGTAGGAGTAATCGGGATTCGCCCATCCGAACTTACCCCTTTAAAAGCACCTCAAGAATAATTGCGTAGGCCCTCCGAACTTATTCCACGAGGCCAAACTGAAACAATCAGGAAAGGCCCTCCGAACTTGTTCCACAGATTGAAAATTAGCCATCCAACCTCCCGGGCCTAGCCCGCAATCTAGCTCCTCAACGAGTCTCTCCGCCATTCATAATATATGGCACACCATGACCTAAGTCATAACTCTCCTACGATGTCTTATGGGTGATCCTATTGGAAAGTGTCTTAACACTCTGAAACTTGACCCCAACTCCTAGACCCGTAATGTCATAAATCCGTGTGGTTTTATTTCATGCAAACTTTATGTATTGATTCATAACAGATTATGATGACCCTTAATCCAATTTTAATTATGCAATTAAAATTTAAATCACCAAGATTAGGGTTTTGTTTTAGGGTTTTATTTTACTTTACTGTTCTGCCCAAAACCAATGTATCTAATACGAATCTGATATCTAGAGTGTGTCCTATGTTTCCAAACTATATTTTTTAGTCGAAATGATAGGTTACACGACTATGTTCAGAGAAATACAAATACCACAGCAAGCATTACAAAAACAGCACTAATTCATCATCTCAGCATGAAATTCCAGCAATATTGAATTTTCAGCATATCATGAAAATAAATCCTAAAATTACAGAATTAAATTACTTAATTATCATCACAATAGAATTATATCATGGAGACAAAATTCACAAGAATTAAATCATGTTTGTTTAGCCAAGATTAACAAGCATCAAGATATTCTTTAAATAAGATCCCAACTACATGATCAAGAACCCACATTAAGCATACTCATGGCTTTAAGATCAAAATCATATTTTTTATAAATATGATTAAATTCCAAAAATCACATATTTAAGTCTAAGGCATGCCACGACAATACAAGAACCTAGATTGGTAAGCAATCCAAAGTATAGACCTCAAAATAAACAAAAACATCTCACTTAGGTATTTCATTGAACACCTTGAGGGCACTCTTGATTCTTCCTTGGCCGAGCACCCCTAGGATCATCTTAGGGCTGCCGAGCCCCAAAGGAGAGGGTTTAGGGCCTCCTCAAGTACGACACACAAAAAAGAACGGCAAGAATCCGAGAGATCATCGAAAACTAAATCAAGAACATCAACCCTCCAAGATGGCTTCAAGAAACTCGAAGAAAACCCGAGAAGGAGGTGTAAAACCACTCACCTAATTATGAAGGAAATTTAGAGGAGAACTTCCAAGCGGCGACATCCAAATCCGATCTCAAAGGGGGCGGCTTGGCTCCTCAAGAAGAGGCGGCTTGGCTCCAATCATGAAAAGGGGCGGCGGCTCAAAGCTTCAAGGAGGCGGCGGCTTCAAGGCTTCAAGCCGGCGACTTGGCCTCCAAAGAGAGGGGAAGAAGAGGGCTTGGCGGCTGAAGGGCGGCGACTGCCTTGCTCGGCGGGTCCAAAAGAGGAAGGGAGGGTGGCGTCTGCCATGCTCGGCGGGTCCAAAAGAGGGAAGGGAGGGGCGGCGGCTTTGGTGGCTCCTTTCTTCTCTCCAAGTGGCTTGTGCGGTTCCAACAGATAGCCGCAAGCCCTAGGGGGGAGAATTCATAATCCTTCCCAACTCTTTTAACCAGCATCCGCTTCAACCCAGATTCATACCCACTAACCTCTCGACTTGCTAACCCACTAAGCGAAATTAAACTCAAATTAATCCCATGCTCCACATAAACATCCAACACATGCACACCCACTTGCGACATTATTAAATAATTCAAACACATGCAACCACATAATAAAATAATTTCATGCACACCTGAAATTACATAATTCATATTCATACTTACCCGAGTCGCAAGCTCGCACTGGACCATGAGTCGACTCGGCTCGATCCCGGACTAGTCCACAAGCACACACAATAATATGGAAATTAGAATTGATATCTAGGATATTACAGTAGGTGACATACACGAGGATCGTGATCGAGCGTGGAGAAATGCCACAGGACATTGACACGAGAGCGTGGTTCGTGGTTGCAAGTGGTTGGGAGCACTATCGTGGTTATGGCTTTGCAAACAGTGACCATTCACGAGCCGTGTTAGGGCCACTTGGTGCACCGACCCCTCTCGTCGCAAGTGAGCAGCCCTCAACATCCCGGACGTGAGACCAAAGCCGGATAGCGACCTTGGAGTCTGACCTTACAAAGCAAAGACCGGCAATGGAGGAGCAGAGACTGACGATGGAGGTGCAGAGACGAACGAATGACGAGTTGAGATAGACGACGTAGAACATGCAAGCCCTCCTCATTCATATTGCATCTCACTCGGGCATTCATATGCCGATGATGTTCCAGCAGTCGTCCTCCTCGACCCAATCGATGCTCCCGACCTTGTCACTGTCGACTCCACCGCTTCCACCGCAGCCGTGAGATTTTGGTTTACTGTATTTTGATTATATTTGGATACTTGATAGATGTTTATATATTTCATATTTGATATTTTGATAGTTGTTTGCTTCCATTTGAGGCTTATAGTTGTATATATACTCGATAGTTTTATGTATACTTTTAATTTTGATATTTGATACTTGTTTGCCTCCGTTTGAGGCTTACATTGATGATATTTAAGTAAAACTTTTATGGTTGGTTGTAAATGTTTGTGTATGATATTTTGTGGTTGGAATTGAAATTATGGTTGTAAATAAATTGTATTATATAAATATTGTTGTATACAGGAATTTCCAAAAGTTTAATTTTTTCTCAGTTATAGGATATAATGTCACACCCGAATTTTGGTATGACCAACCATGGTACGCCACATACCCTGAAGCCAAAACCAAACCAAACCACATAAACAACAAGACCAGACCTCAACTTTTAATAACTTTACAAGAATATATTTATAAAAGATATTTATTTTCAAGAAACCCCTAGACCTCCAACTCAATAAATAGCAAATGTTCAAATCAATTTCAAAAAGTTTAATTACTAAACAAGACACCTCAAGTAATAAAATTGCAGAAACAAATAAACCGAGTCGACATGACTCCATGACTCAAAGAAATAAAAATGACTTGGGTATCCTCCTCGACCACGACATGTCACGAGACCCGCTGCCCTACCGCCACCAGCCGCACTACTGCACCCCGGTACCTCTCTGATCTAACTCAGGTGCTGCAAAATAACAGAATTAAGGGTAAGTCCAACTGGGACTTAGTGAGTAGATCAGCCCTCAGTTTCACCACAATATCATCATCATGCATAAAAGCATATAAGTAAGCATAAGAATATAAAGCATAATTTTTATTTTGAGCATTTATTTTAGCAAAGCAATCATCCTCGTCAACATGTAGCAACCTGCAAGAAAAATGTCACAATATATAATATGCTCAATGCAACCATCCACATGTTCAACCGGACCCGTCGGTCCTCATCGCCACAGAGGGTAGGTAGTCGACGTGGCCCCCGATCTACCACCCAGCTAGTGTCGTCTATTTGGGTTATGCTCTCCCCTCACCAACACGGCTCTTTCGATCTGTCTCGTTGGGGCATACGTTCCCCTCACCGATCGGGTCTTCGGACTGTCTCTTTGGGGTATGAACTCTCCTCACCAGCCGAACTTTCAGAATAAGGTCAACACTGTCTCTTTGGGGCATACCTCCCCTCACCTGTGAGGCTTCCGAGAATTGCAACAAGCACATCACATCATCACATACACACGCACATATATCATCATAAAATATAATGTGATATCGACAAGTAAATAAGGGTATGTTAGAACATACCTCATCCTCCACCATCTCAAGTCATAATTCACAACCACGCATATAAATATAAGCATATGACAAGGAAGGTACATCAGGGATTAATTATACAACACATCTAAAGTGTAGAATAAAAATAAGGAAACACAAATATAGGAATCCCCAAAAAGATAGGGTATCATCACCTAGCAATCCTATACAATGTAACCCTCCCTTGAAGACCCTAACCGAATACGCCCTAGGCTGGCCTACCTTCCCCACTCGAGTGCCCCAAGGGCTAGGAGGGTTCGGCCCCCTTAGGGTCGGCCCTTCTGATAATTAAGTTTAGTTCCTAGCGTCTTTAGGTGTCCCTAGGATTCCAATTCTCTAAATTTAGGTTGCTACAATGATCATACTATTAGGAATCCATCCAACATACCCTAAAGTATATATCCTAGGTGTTAAAACATGTCTAGATTCCTAAAAATATCATCTTTAGGGTGGCCGACCACCCTAGGGTTCTTAAGGACCCTCCTAAAGGGGGCCGCATACCCTAATTCCACCATATCTCCCTCCTTTCCTCAAGATCTCAAGCAAGCACCAAGAAACCCCAACAACCATCAAGAATCCTCAAGAAATCGTCAAGAAAACAAGGGCGAAGAGGGGTGACACAGCAAGGAAAACGGGCGGCCAATGGCCTAAAAATTAATCTGATAGAACCGTTGTGTTCACGATAGAATTCTCAATACGAATGTCCAATCTGATTCACGAAAAATCCAATGAAAACGATGAAATCCCCATGACATAGGGGCGGTAACATGTATGATAAAATTGGGGGGAAAGAAAGCTAGAACCACTCACCTTTTTGGAGAAACCGGGAAGGAAGAAGAAGCGGGGGATCTTCCTACGTTGAACGCCAACGAACTCGCGAAATCCTGACTCCAACGGCTCCTCGCCTTCTTGTTGTCGCCTCCTCTCTCTCTCTCTCTCTCTTGAGTGGCGTGCGGCTGGAAACAGCAGCCATGCGCCCCCCCCCTCCTTTGGTAATTTATGGGCCCTGGCTGGCCCAAATTACCAAAACGTCCTTACTTAAGTTAAACGACTTAAACGACCCGTATCTAACTCGTTCTAACTCCAATTCGAGTTACGAATGAACCGCTAAATTCGTCTCGAGATCCTCTATCATCCTAGCATGCTAAACCACAAAAATAAAATAAATATATTTTTTCTAAATTTTTTCCATATATAAAGCTTACCCGAATTAAATTACACGACTCTACGCCAATCTACGCTAACTCGGGCCTACGATCCCCTGCTAAGGAATCAAATATTATTTTAGGATTTTTAGGCATATATATGTCACACCCCAAAACTATGTATGATCGACTAGAGTACTACACGTATCCCGAAGCCTAACCCAACCAACAACTAAAAGAAATACACCCTGGACAGCTCATGAGACTCAATGAAATGCGGAAAACATGAACCGCGTGAAGTATAAAAATCAACCCAAATATTTAATATTATCAAATATTTTTTTATAGTTCTTTCAAAAAATAGCTATCATGAATATTAATTCTCAATATCAAAGTGCGGAAAAAAAAAATACAAAACCCAAACCAACACGACTCAAGAAAATATAAAAGGACTCCAAACTAGGGTAAACACCCCCACGACCATGACGTGTCATGAGATCCGTTGTCCCTGAAGTCACCAACTACGCTACTGCATCCCAGTACCTATTTGATCACGCCCAGGTGCTGAAAAATACAACATAAAAAGAAAAGAAAAAAAGAGAGTAAGTCCAACTAAGAGTTAGTGAGTGGCATAATCCTCTACAACCAAATCCAAGGATCCAACAACCAACAGGTAAGAGATTACAGATAAGCGTATACCATGCGCAAAAATAAATATACATAATCACCATTCATATGAGATATAAATATTATCAAGTATAACGATCCATTCATAACCGTAATGAGCATATTCAAGTGTGCAATGAAAGTATAAACATAATGCAAAAATTCAACCATCCAAGCAAGCCACCCGGGTCGATCGTCTGTGTGGCGGTGCTGACGAGCTTCCCGATCCAGGACTCGTTGGTCCAATATCCAGGGACCCACCAGTCCAATAATCTAGGGACCCGTCGATCCTATGGGTCGGGCATTGATCACCTCTGTCTCAGTGTACTTCCCGCTCACGCCCACCACAAGAAAAACAGGCATCAGTGACGAAAAAATCCATCACTGATGCTTGAAAATCGTCACTGAAGGGTATCAGTGACAGAAATTTTCATCACAAATTCCATCGCTGAAAGTCTCGTGGCTAATGCTTCATTTGCTATTCTGTGACGGATATGTCCGTCACAAAAATCTGTGACGAAAAAATTTCCGTCACAAAATCTGTCACTGATGTCGATGACCGAAAATAAATTTTCCGTCACTAATTATGATATTAATTATAACTTTTATTAATAAAAATATATTAACTATATTATATTATAGATTTTTATAATATAATAGTATACTATAATAATATTATAATAATAATCAATAATGATATTATATTATATTATTATTTATACTTTTATAATATTTTTAATAAATTTATAAAAGATATTATGATAGTAAACTTTTTAGTCTCATGGGGTGTCAATTTATAAAATTTAAGAAACTTAGGAGAGAAAAAAATTGATCCATATGGGACTAAAAAAATCATATTTATAATAGTTAAGAATAAGTAAAAAACTATTTTTAACCCATGTGGGACTAAACATGATAAAATTTCTTTTAGTAATATTTAGTTTAATTTTGTGTCGGAATTCTATTTTCGTCACTGATCTGTCACTGTTATGTGGTGGCTGAGTGACGAATCTGTGACGGATATGAAGAAAAAAATTCAGTGACGGATTAGTGTCGAAAAATTAGTGACGGAAATAAAATCCGTCACTATTCTATCACTGATGCTATTTATTAAAAATTCTAGGCCAAATTGATCAAAAATTTTGTGACTGATTTGTGACGGAATCGTCTTGTGTCGGATTTTCCATCACAAATCCATCACTGATTTGGAAAAAAGAAAGTTCATTTCACGCCATGAGAAATCCATCACAAATCTGTCACAATTTGTGACGGATTTTAGCCGTCACAAAATTTCCGTCACTAATACTCATTTTTCTTGTAGTGGCCACCCGGGTCGGTTGTTAGTGTGGCGGCTGACGAGCTTCTTAGTCCACATCCACAAGGACACTTAGGCATACATAACTCAACCATCAATTTTATATATTAGTACAAGAAGATATAAACAATATACCCATGCCTAAATAATACCCAAGGGCCCTCATTGCCCACGCAATGTGCATGCAAAAGGATTAACTCATCCATCTTGTAGATTCGTGTTAAAGATGTTCCACAGGAATTAATTACAACAATGCTTGTGCAGGAAAAGCAATTTCTATTAAAGAGACTCTATGATGTTTATATGGGTAAAGCAATAGCAGTTCATACTTAAGATGTACCATGAGATTAAATCTCAAACGGTACTTGTGCATGAAGTAAAAGCATTTAGACCATTTGCTCCATAACTTTTAATAAATGGAATCAAGGATAAGTATTACCAATTTGGGGAGAGAATCTAATCCATTTAGATAGAACCTAATGTGATGATGTAATTAAGATAGTGTATGGTCCTAGATTGTCCAACTAAGGAATGAAATGTGGACTTAGGTGAATGTCTTCCTATCCTTTCTCTCTATTATTAACCTACTCTAAAATCAACTTCTCAGGGAGCCTCTTGTGGGCGGCATGAATCTAAATATTTTAGGTGAGCATCAATTCAAAATCATGTGTAGCATCGATCAATTCAAAAAAAGAAACTAAAACATACAATTTGTACACCTAAGAGTATTGATTTTTACTATAGTTAAATTAGGTAACTATATGACTAATAACAACCATCTCATACATCGAAATTAGCTAGAATCAATATATTAATCATCTCATTTAATACTGAAAAATATTCAAAAGACCTATTAAACGACCTCCAATCAAAAATCGAACACTACCATCGCGTTCAGAATGTGAAATCCTATAACTTTCATATTTATCTCGATCTCATCTAATGTCTTTGAGACCAACTTTAATTATATCCTAATAATTTACGCATCGATATATTTCTAACTCTCTTATCTTCGTTAATTATTTTAAAAAAAGAAAGAAGAACTAGCTGGGTAGGGCTGTCCACTGTTCGGTTCAAACCGAACCGAACCGAAATTTTCGGTTCGGTTCGGTTTCAACCATTGTAGGTTCGGTTATTTGACCCGAACCGAACCGAAATTTGTATTTCGGTTCGGATTCGGTTCCCGGAATTCGGGAACCGACCCGAACCGAAAACCGAATTAATTAAAAAAATATTTTTTTTAATTTTTAACTGAATTAAGTAAATAAGTATTAAATAATTATTTTTAATTTTTAATTTTTAATCAAATTAATTAAAAATTCGGTTTTCGGGTTGAAAACCGAACCGAACCGAATTATTTCGGTTCGGGTTAAATCGGGTTAGGAAATGTTCGGTTCGGGTTCGGGTTCGGGTTTGGGTAAAGAAAAAATTTCGGTTTGGCCCAATTCGGTTCGGTTCGGTTCGGTTCGAACCGAATGGACAGCCCTAAGCTGGGTGCTCGACACTCGCCAGCTCGCCGACCCGCCCCCCTTCGTCTCCTCACTGCTCCTCGCCGGGCGGCCGCTTGGCCGCCGACGATCACCCTCCGCCGGTCCCGCCGGTGTCTCCCGTCGCCTCCGGCGCCGTTGGAGCGCCGGCGCACGGCTGGGAGATGGAGGCGGCGGCCGGCCTCCCTGCCTACCATCGGCAGCCGCTCCTGCCGCCATGGTGCGGCAGGAGCTCGGCGGCGGCCTCCCCGCCTACCCTCAGCAGCCGCTGCTGCCATCATGGTGCGGCAGCAATGCATGTTGGCGATGAAGTACGTACATGGGAGAGTTCGAATGGAGGCATATATGCATGCATGCATGTCGACTACCGAGAGCGAGAAAGCTCCGAGTTCGTCCCCTGCTTCCGGCGATTGAAATATTATTTGGTCCCACATCGTTTTCGGCTATAAACTATTACGAGTTATAAAGTTACACTTCTGCCTCAATGCCATCTTCCAGTAGACATCCGATATGAAATTGGAACGCTACGAGAGAAAATATATGGACTGTGCACACGCATAACTGGACAATGAGTCCTATATTTATTTAACTTTTTTCACGAATTCTCTCAAGTCGACCATTGGTTATTTGTTGATCTGGTTCTGCTGCCTCGATTGTTAACCACAAATTCCTATATATTTTCTTTTTGTGTTAATTAATTTTCATGATTGCTTTCTTAAATTCATACATACGTATTATCGATCCCTTCTTTGGGTTCTACCTCAAGTGCAAACCCTACCCTAAATTGTACTTGAATACCTACGTACATTTTCTGGATTTGTCTCGGAATTGGAACAAGCTGGAGTTGTGTAATAACTAAGAATACTTTTCTTTCCTCTTTTAATGGCCTAAATTTACCTAGAAATTAGCCAACCATGATAATTATGTTCCACAGTACTATGTAATTCTTTAGCTAAATTTGCATGAGATCACATTGATTTCCTATTATATTCCCTCACCAAGCTATCATCAATTAGGACGTTGAGTGACATTACCAATGAGGGATCAACGTCTTGTCCTTTCGTAATAGTGTGTCTATTACTCGTGAAGGTGCTGAGGAGGACTACGAGCTAGTGTCTTTCGTGTCTTTCTTCGGATCGAGTATATCATAATACAAATTCGGAGTTCATCTTTATGCACCGCACTTTCTTCAACGAACCGGGGGTTTGTCTATCCTTTACCGATTTTGAACACGAGATTATGAATCTGGTTAACGTGGCTCCCACGCAGTTGCACTAGGAATAGGGCTTTCGTTCGGTGCTTTGAGATTGTAATGGAATGCCTCAAAATCAAACCAAACATTCATATTTTCTTATTTTTTTTCCAAGCGAAGGGAGCCCAAAAATGGTTGTGGGTATCCTTTGTTGTTGTCCCGGGGATGAAGCTCTTCGCTCTATTTAAGAGCTCATATCAAGGCTTCAAGGCTCGCATCTTCAGGGTCAGATCTTGAGAGGGTGTTTGGCCCTTCTAGTTGGAGCCTCCATATTGTACAGAGAGGTTTCCTCTATCCTAAAGGCCGGATCCTCGTTCTATTCAGGATTTTGAGGAGGGGAGTATTCCTCCCGAGGACGAAGCTTTGATCGCCTTCCTAGAAAAGAATTGTTTGTATGTTCCTTTTGCCCCTCAGGAGATTTTTGACAGAAGTCACGACGAGTCCTTGGTTTTTGAGTATATAACTAGGTTTTGTGGTGCAGTGTGTTCAGCGTCTTTTTTTCGTCTCAAAATTACTCAATCGTTTGGCCTATGTCTTGTGTAGAAGAAATGTCTTCGCTATGGAAGGCTCCTAGTGCTCTAACTGATGGGATGAAAATAGAAAACACAGCGAAAATAGCAATTTAAAAAATTCAAACCATCACGAAAACAGCGATCTACTTTAGCAATATTAAGGAATTCAACATAGGAGAAGAAGAAGATATACCTCAAACCGCGGTTGGTATGGCTGCTCCTATCGCCGTTTTGAGATGCACACGTGCACGTCCTGCAATGTAAGTCCACACCAAGGATCTCGCACAAAAGGGGCAGCGAACACCGGGGCTCGTTGTGGCTCAACGGAGAAGCTTTCTCAACCTCGAAATGCACCAAGGCAAGGCCAACCCTTCCACCAAGAACCAGGCACCAAAGAGGGGGAAAACTTCGAAACAAGAAGAAGAGGTGAAGATACCTCACTGTCCTCTTAGACTCCTCCAAGATTATGAAGGTTGTGGCACACCAAAGAAGACAAGACCTTTATCTCGGCTTCTCCAAAAACTAGGGGAGGATGAAGAAGAAGGAGGCCGGCCACCGAAGAGAATAACTTAGGGTTCTTGGAACTCTTCCACACAATAACTCCTCTCAAGATTCACAATCTTTTCTCTCTTGATCTTTTAATTTCTCTCTCGAGATTTCACCCCGAGGTTCGGCCACCGTTTAACTCTTTTAAAGGGGGCGGCCACATGAGAGAAAAATGGGGGTCGGCCACTTGATTTCAGTTTTGAACTCACCTCGAATTAAAAAATCCGGGGTTTGCCTCCACTTTAATTTTCATATTTAATAGTTTTATAATTTATTTAGAATAAATCAAAAACCAATTAAATAGAATATTAAATTTATCTACATAAATTAAATGTCTATTAATAGGAATAATATTTATCTCCAAAAATCAATCACCTAAAAATAGGGATGAGATAAATCAAACTCCTATTTATTAATAGAACCATGATTTATCCAAAAAAATTAATTATCTATTAATTTATGATTTATCTAAATTAATTAATTCCCTATTAATTATGATTTATCTAAATAAATCAACTCTCAATTAATAGGTCTTGGCACATGGGAAAAATCAAATTTTCCCTCCATGTAATTTTTTATTCAAAATCAAACTAAGTATGCTTAATTAAACATACAATACATAGAATTTAGCTTTCTGCGACGGCACTCGAGGTCGTTAATTAAACATACACTAGTGATTAATTAATTACTAATTCATAATTAAGTTTAATCAACCCCTAAAAATAATATCGCATGTCATACCCCTAAGACGTCTTTAGGGTTACCCTACCAAATAAGGGCTACCCTACAAATTAGGGTTGCTAAGGAACTCCTTCCTCGCGTATTCGTTCCTATAGGAAACACCTTTTCTATTATATCCGTAAACGAGATTTGTTATCGAGTTACAGCATGTCCATGCTAATAGACATATAGTGCCCCATTTGGATTCTTTCTCATAAAGCCTCCACTAGAACGCTTTAGTGCGGTCATGAGAGACTCTACTCACATGTCAAGATTGACGTCTAGCAATACGTCATGACTACCCGGATAGTGTAAGGTTCAATCTACCGGGATCAAATGTCATTCGGTGATTAGTTACCGTGCAACTAAATCTCTCAGTTACAATGTCCCGAAGTCAACTAGGGTACAGAAGAAGTGTCAAACCCTAATACTAATTCATATACATTCCACTTGCCAAGTTGTCGTCTCAATAATGACATGTCAAAAACCCTTTCCGACATTCATATCTACTCTAGCTAGAGATTCCAAAGTCGACACCTGCAAGGACACATATGACATTATCTCCTCTTACTAGGAGTAACTGATTCCATATTAGTTTCTCACATACCTCCATGAATGCTTCCCATGCCCAAAAGTATCTGACACATGACTCTAAAGATCACATAGGGATAAAACCAAAGCGTTGGGTCGTCAATCACTAGGTAATCATGACAATCTCAGGTCCAAGGATTGCTTGTACCTATTATCACCCGAGGAACATCCTATTGGCATTCATGTAAGGATTCTATATTGTATTCCTTGTGCAGTTCCGTTCAGTGAACTCATTCCCTAATGAATGTCTGCACTTGTACATTAATGACGATTCATAGGTAACTGTGAGATCAGCCACCCCCTATCGTATAGGTTATGTACCAAGTGCACTAGTCTTCCCGGAATCATCAATTCCCAAATCGGTGATCCTATGACTAGGAACATTTAGAACAGGGGCATCCAAATTCCAAGTCCCACTAGCATGATCTCATCATAGCCTTGGAATCATTTGCTCGAATTCATGGGGTTCATCATAATCTTTATGAATAAAGATACAACATATGATGAAAAGATACCTCATTAAATTTGATTACCCTTGAATAGTCCCTAAACACATCGACATATTATTTGCTCAAGGGCAATATTCCTTTCAATCATCCACTTGCACTTTAGCCAATCACCCTGGTATTTGTATACCATTTTTAGAGGCGATTGTAGTAATCAGATTGATCTACATCAATGTCTTTTAGTCATCACCTCTTTCCAACGATGAGGTAATACTACCTTTAAGGAAAACAACGACTTTTCATGGGACCTTAGTTCCTTTACTTTAAGCAACGGCCCTAGTATTGTCACACAATATCGGTGCTGAACTGGCAATCTCAAGAACAACTCTCACTGAATGATAAACCCCTTTATCAGATGCTATTCTAGGCAGCGTCGCAAGTAGCAAAACATAAAGCCTTAGTCACCTTATAGGCTACAGTATCCAGCTAGAAATGTGTAATGCCCAAAATCATAATAATAATATTTTATTCTTGAGCAAGGGACCGTGGGCCCAAGTTAGCGCGCATTGGCGGAAAGCTTCGGGATTAGACTCGGGTAAGCATTTAATGTAAAAAATTTAGAAAAAAAAATTATTTGATAAATCTCTGTGATATAGGATGCTAGGATGATAGAGGGTCTTGAGAGAAATTTAGCGGTTCAATCGAAACTCAAATCGGAGTTAGAACGGGTTAGATATGGGTTGTTTAAGTCGGATAACTTAAGTAGAGGTATTTTGGTCATTTGGACCCAACAAGGGCCCATAATAGATCCCAAGTGGCGCACGGCTATAGTTTTAGCCGCACGCCACCCAAGGAGGAGAGAGTAAGAGAGAGAGGCACCGCCGAGAGGAGGAGGAGCCGATTTAGAGTCGAAATCCGCGAGTTCATCGGCGTCGATTGAAGGAAGATCCTACGCGTCTTCTTCCTTTCCGTTTTCTCCGAAGAGGTGAGTGGATTTAGACCTCTTTCCCTATATTCTTGAATCTTGACACCGCCCCTATGTCACGGTTTTTTTGATGATTTTTGGCTTGTTTTTCTCGTATCGGATTGGAGATTTGGCTTTAGGGTTTTCTTGTCGTCGTCGTGTTGTTCTTAGATCGAATTTTGGGCGAATCGCCGCCCCTCTTCTTGTTGTGCCGTCCCTTCCTCTTTGAGTTTTCTTGAGGAATTCTTGAATCTTGATGATGGTTGTTAAAGATTCTTGTATCTTGTTGGAGATAGTTTTAGGGTAGGGTTTAGGGTGTGCCGCCCCCTTTTAGGGCTCTTTAGGAGCCTTAGGGTCGCCAGCCACCTAGGGGCAAATTTTAAGAAAATAAAAATATGATTTTTACACCTAAGGAACACACTTTATGGTACCTTGAATTACTTCTATACATTAGATAATTATAGAGACATACAAATAGAGAATTAAGGACCCTATAGACACCTAAAGACACTAGAACCCTAGGACGACACTCGGATCGGCCAACCCTTAGGGAACCCAAGGGGGCCGAACCGTCTTTGCCCCTAGGGAACTTGGGTAGAGGAGGTAGGCCTGCCCTAGGGTACATAGCTAGGGTTGCTAGGTCAGGCTTAAACTGCGTAGGGTAGTTAAGCGAATACATGTTTCTTTTTCTTACGATGATTGGACGTGCTATATCCTATTTCATGATTATTTATTTACGCTGTGAAATTATGCTTTGTGAGCACTATTTCCATATGTGTGTGTGTGTGTGTGTGTGGTTGTGATGTATCGCAGGAGGAGGTGGAGGTTGAGGTATGCCCTAGACATACCCTATCTACATGTTGTTAGCACATCTTGTTTTTATGCTTATATACCTGTGTGTGTGATGTTGTGATGTGTTTGTTGCATTTTCAGGAAGCCTCGCTGGTGAGAGGAGGGTATGCCCCAAAGAGACAACGTTAGTCTTATTCCGAAAGTCCGGCTATTGAGACAGTCTGGAGACCCGACCGGTGAGGGGAACGTATGCCCCAACGAGACGGATCGGAAGAGCCAGTGTCGATGAGGGGAGGGCATGCCCCAACGAGACGGCACTGAGCTGGGTGGTAGTTCGGCGGCCACACCATCTACCTACCCTATGTGGCTATATGGGATCGACAGGACCGACGTCACTGATTGCATTAACCCTACTGTGATTATTGTGGATATCTATATATTGTTGATGGATGCTATATCATGCATAGAGTAGTGGATGATTACTAATTTATCATTGTTACTTATGTTTTATAGCTGATATTTATTGTTTATGCATGATGATTAACTTGGTGAATTGAGGACTGATCTGCTCACTAAGTCCTAGTGGACCTACCCCTCATTTTCTAATGTTTTTTAGTACCTGAGCGAGATTAGAGAGGTACCGAGGTGCAGTAGCGCGACTGGTGGTGGTAGGACAGTGGGTCTCGTGACATATCGTGGTCGAGGGGATACCTGAGTCCTTTTTGCTTTCTTTTGAGTTGTTAAGTCATGTGGACTCGGGTCATTGTTTTCGCATTTTCTTTATCTTTGGAGTTTGATTACCTACTTGAACTCTTTTAAATAACTTGTTTAGTGTATTCCATTTTAGCCTTTGGTTTGGTTTGGTTCAGTATGTCATATTTATTCTTTTCTTTAAAAAATTTATATATATTCATGGTTCAGGTTATTGTGGTTGTGTTGTGTTTGAGTTGGGCCAGGCTTCGGGTACATGGTGTATTTGGGGTGTGACAAAACATTTTCCAGCTTACTATACTTCCATTTAAGGTATCCTTATACCTTGAATATGGTTTCATTATCGTCTAGAACATCTCTCATCCTTCTCAAGTACTTGAGAGAGTTCTCCATTGCATTTCAATGTTATTCTCCAGGGTTTGTCTGAAATTAGCCATATACCTCCCGGGCATAAGCGACATCAGGCCAAAGGTTAAGCATCGAATGAGGGATGCTACTGCCAAAGTGTCATGCCCCAACTCAGGGTCGCGTGACCGGCCAAGGTATGTGTCGGTACCCCGAAGCCTACCACATGCACTACACAATAATACACATGAAAACATTGTACATCAAGGCAACACGAAATAAGGAAGAGCGGCACAAATCTTTATTCAAAATCAAAATAGTTTTAAAGGATTTCAAATTCGAAGGAAACAACTCGAGTTTTAAAGTCTAAAATAGTCACAAGTTTTCAAGAACATAACTACTCAGTGCATGTCTAACAACCCTACTCGACACGACTACGACTACATGATTACCTGCTACGAGATCTGCGCTAACGCCTGCCCTCCAGTCGCACCATGCCACCAAGCCGTATCTCACTGGTCGGTCTCTGCAAAACAACAACAACAAAACCATGAGTTTATGAGGAACTCAGTGAGCGGTCCTTCTGAACCTCCACTTAAATCCCCGATATGATAACATATAAATATATACACAAGACATATATGAGAAGTCTATGCTAGTCATATCATGGTAATCGGCCAATCGGCCATACTATGCAAATAAGTAGGTCTGGCCATATCGGCTCCTTTAGACTGAGTATCATTCGACCACTATGGCCTCATCCTGCATGACTAGTCCGACTCTATCTAGCCTTCACCACAATACAGTACTCGGCTGCACCGGCCTATACAACATACTTTGAGTTGTTTGGTCTTGGATTTTATTTATCATTTCACGATATCATGTATGACTTAGTCTCTTATTCGATGTTTGGCTTTCATCTTTTGAGTTGAGACTTTTGCGGTTTTGAAAAATCTTTTGGAGTTTCAACTTTGACTTTTGATAGACTTTTCTTGCCCTTTTTGAGTGATGTCAAAAGGGGGAGAAAAATATAGGTAGAAAGAGAGGAAAATATAGGAAAACCATGCATATAGATAGGGGGAGTTTATTTTCATAGATATGCATGTTGATAGGGGGAGAAATCCCTTGTTTGATATCCTTTTTGCTTCAATAGATATATTTTCTTAAGGATATTTGTCATCATCAAAAAGGGGGAGATTATTGGCTTAAGGTTTTCAACCTTCGTCTCAATCTCGGTTTTGATGATAACAAACATGGAACTAATGTTTCATTGAGAAATCTTTCAGGTTCCAAGTCGGTTAGCACACGACGTCCCCGATCGAAAAAATCAGAGAAATCGGAGAAATTAGCAAGGACGCTCGTCGACGCTCGGGATTCTTCGAAAAGTTAGAGTTTAGGTTTAGGGTGTCTAGCATGTGATGTAATCCTCTTTATGATACAAAGAACCCAAAAACCAAACCCTGACCCCAAAACATGAAAACTCAGAATCTGCCCTGAAATTCACTAAGCCTAGGGAGCTCCTTGGAGGTGTATATGACCTAGATATTTTTTTGACACAAAAAATGGCGATAATTATTCCTTGGGTAAAAACTAGATAACGAGATATTTTAAAGGAATTTTTGGAAGCCTTTAGCATACCCATATTTGACCCGGGAGATTAAAAAATTTCTATTTTTCGGAAATCTGTACTAGACCCCAAAAACTAGATTTTGATTCTTAAGAATTTTGATTTTTTAGATATTTTTATTGAATCCAAATGGGGGTAATCCTTATATAACATTTATGTTTTAAAGTTATTAACTTTAAGTTAAGAAATGTTATATAAGTAGACTTAGCAAAGACCGAACCCAAAAACGAGCAAACGAGCAAAAAAATCAGCAAACTGGGCTGATTTTTCTAGTTTCGGTCGACCGGTCGGTCGACCGAATGGCACCCGAAATGGGCAGAAGCCATTCGGTCGCTCAGCGATTGCTTGCACGGTCGACCGACCGGCCTGCGACCGGACGGCGGAAACGACTAGTTTTCCGCCTGTTGAGTTGGTTGTTCCATGCCATCTCCTCAAGGCTTATCAATAGAAGCCTTAGCAAGCCATCCACCCTTTATCCAACATACTTTGAGCCATATTTTGATGATCCTTGAGCTTAATTGAGCCACCATTCTTGAAAACTCTAGTTTGATCTCTCATCTTCTTGACATAGCCTTCAAGCTTCATCAATTCATCAATTTGAGGCATCAAGAGGACTATGGAGTTTCTTTTGGAGCTAAGTATTTGTTGTTTGATTTATTGCTCCATTAGTTAATGTACTTTGGTGTTTATTTCATTGTATTAAAACTTGTGTAAACCTAGAGTGCTAGGTTGATTGAGTTGGTGGTTGCTTTGGTGTTAAGGTTTAAATCCACCATTGTAAACTTAGTTTACTAGAATTAGTTGAGTTGTCCCTTAGGTTGAGGTGGGAGAGTGCTCTCGGTAGGAAGGCGGGATACTTCTGGATGTGGAAGTGCCTTTGGTTTGAGAGCGGAGACTTTCCAGTGTAAAGTCCTCTTTGTAAGGGAAACGATATAATCTAGTAAAGCTAGTTTGGAAATCCTAAGCGGGGTGCTTAGGTAGTGGAGTATGCATTGGGGCCGAACCACTATAAATCTCATTGTGTTAGCATTGTTTTCTTTGTGTATCGCATTGCTTATCTTTATTACTCGCTTCCGCATTTAGTCGTCAATTGTGAATTGCCTAAGTAACTTAAGAAACTATTAAAATCGGATTTAGGCTAATTGATTAGTTAACACACTATTCACCCTCCTCTAGTGTGGCCATTTCACCAATAGGTCCGACTCTATCCGGCATTCACCACAATACAGTACTCGGCCGCACCGGCCTATACAACATACAAGGAATGTTAATAACAATAACTGGGCCCGTCGACTAGGATGGTCAACTAGTCTCAGGATCCCACCGGGTTAGGGATAGCTAGTCCCACCCGACTCAGGTCTATCGTCAGCGTGACCCACTGACGAAATCTCAAGACCCTCCGCCACTCGGGTCTAACACCTAGCGAGCCCGCTGGTGCAATCTCAAGACCCTAATCACCGCTGAGTCGAGTAGTAGCTGTTTCGGCTATCGGTACTCTTCAGTAGACCATCTCAATCACAATACACAGTCAGAGTTTCTCAAAGAAAAACTTCCATCTAAATCCCCAGACATCAATGTACCCGACCCCTTCCTCGGGTCGCACTAGTCGAGTACTAATGCCCGCTATCCTTCCCTAGGTGTGAAACCTAGTCTATGCATTATATTCCTTAAGTGTAACCACATTTCATAAGCATAGAAATATCAACTTTCAGGTTCATCACATCATATATAACATAGGAAATTCATTCTACAATTATCCACATGAATAATCACATGATTTCCACAAATAAGGAGATTAAATTCAGCAATAAATTTCTAAATTTCGATAAGGGAACAAGGAATATAACATGGCAAGGATTGGGCATTTACATTAGAAAATAAATGGAACATTTCCATGATTCACATGCCATTCTAAATCCTAACCATATATGTGTGTTCAAGAACATTTCCTTATAGCATGATAAACTCAATCTACCACTACTAACAGATCATACATAAAGTGAGAAATCTATAGCATAATGATGAAATAAAACTCTACATGTAAGCATGAACCAAGTCGAGCCCCTTTCCCCTCCTCACACACACTTAGCCAAACCTAACCTAGGTTACTCATGCTCGCCCATGATTGATCAGGGTGGAAGAAGAGGGTTTTTAGCCGTGATCAAGAATAATCGAGCCACCAATGATGAAAAGAACTTGATCCAAGAGGTTACGACCACTCTAGGAAATTGGAGAAAAATTCGGCATGACCTTTCCCCTTTTTCCTTCATGCGGCCAACCCCTAAATCCTAGGAAAACTCCATGAAACTTTGTTGTTAAACAACATATACACAAGAGGATCAGATCTCCATAAAAATTTTGACGAGATGACGGAAATATAATGAGAAATCGACAAAATCCCTAATACCTTGGGTCGGCTACCCGTCTACCCTATGGATCTCGGTTAAACCACTCACCTCGACTAGAGAAGAAGATGGACGAGATGAAGACGATCTTGATTTCTCTGACGACGACGCCGATCCGGTGCCATCCAAGAGCTCCTATTCTCCTCTCCTCCTCACCTCGGACTGCGTGCGGCTCAACTTGTCTTGAGTCGCACGATGGCTTGGGGTGAGGGATAAATTCTCTCTTCTCCTTTTTTTTGACAATTATGTCCTTTTTCACTTAACCCCCTCACTCGACTCCACCTAAGCCCGGATTGGACCCCGACTCGATCCGCAAACCCGATTTCAACCTGACTTGAGTCAACCCAAAATATAGATTTCAAAAGCATTAACCATGAGTCTAAAATTTAACTCATACCTCCTACTCGCGGCGATCTCGCAACTCGGCCCGATTAGTTCCCGATCTGATGGGCTGCACCAATGAAATTTTATATTAGGAAACCCCGGGTATTACACAAAGCATAAGAGATGTTACTCATCCTTTCTCTCGTAAGATGTCTAAGGAGACATCATCTTGAAGAGACTGATGCTATGACTCATAGGCAAGTAACCTCTTTTACTGCCTTTTATGCTAAACCTACTTAACATTGTATCAATACACATGGGCTGGGGCAATCCTGGCATCCTTTCAGACCTATCCCTAATAGATCTTAATACCGAGTATATAGGAGGCCTTTCCCGATGTACCATGGAGAGTCAATATGGGTAATAACTGGAGGAAGTGAACTTGTTTCCCATAAGTATGTCATCTTGATGAAGATCGAACACCGATTTCAGCTAAGAAATGAAAGAGGGATAGAGTCGGGGAAGATTCCCGAGCTCAGATCAGCCTCGTTTCATTGAACATTCAAAATGGAAATTATAGGAGATTAGAAAACAGGTAAAAATCAAATTACAAATGTTTTTCTCATGGTTTTATAGTACTAGTTTATTACATGTATCATGAAATCCACGTGTCAACCATTTATCAATTCATTTAACCTCTTTGAATGTTGTCCATCAGATTGGATAATCAATCCCGCTGCCTTATCCAACGGCTTGCATTTAAATGACTAGTTTAACTATTATTCTGCTGAAGTCACTGGCTTCTTGTGTTAAGCAATCTCTGATGCTGATTACTAGATGCTCCTGCATCATTCTTCCCCGCTATCAGAGGACTTGTCCACGAGTATGGCTTGTTCGACAAAAGCTCCATCCGGAGGCACATATGGAAACAAGTCTGCCACATTAAACACAGGAAAGATTTTGAAGTCTTTCGGAAGGTCAATGAGGTATGTGTTATCACCAATAACTTGCAGAATTTGATATGCCCCAATTTTCTTTGGTTGTAACTTGTGACAGGTTCCTGTTGGGAATCTTTCCTTTCTTAGAAACACCATAACAAGATCACCAACCTGATATGTTTTGAATCGCATGTGCCTGTCAGCTGCCTCTTTGTATCTTTTGTTAGCTGCTTCAATAGTTTCCTGTATTTTTTTATGTTGTTCCACATAGCTATCGGTAAAGGATATAGCCTTCTCATCAGATCCTGTTGTCAAGGTTGAGAGGTCAACTGTGTGATTTGGAGTTTTTGTATAGACCACTTCAAAAGGGGATACACCAGTAGTTCTATTGACCATATTATTGTATGCAAACTCAACTTGTGGAAGTACTGAATCCCATTATTTTGGCTTGTCCATTGCAAGGGTTCTCAGCATGCAGCCCAACGTCCTATTAACTACTTCAATTTTCCCATCAGTTTGAGGATGATAGGCACTACTGAAGTTTAATTGGGTACCAAATTTCTTCCACAAAGTCCTCCAAAAATGGCTTACAAACTTAACATTCCTATCAGATGTTATTGTTCTTGGAATACCATGAAACCTTACTATTTCTCTGAAGAACAAATTCGCTACACAACTAGCATCCGCGGCCTTTTTACATGGCAAGAAATGAGCCATTTTTGAAAATATGTCCGCTACTACAAAGATTGAATCAACCTTCTTGCTTGTCATTGTAAGACCTAGAATAAAGTCCATGGACAGGTCTTCCCAAATTGTTTGTGGTACTGGTAGTGGAGAATAAAGTCGTGTATTTTGGCTATGGTCTTTTGCCCTTTGGCATATCAAGCATCTTTCTACAGAGTTAGCAATATCCTTTGTCATTCTCAGCCAATAGAATCTGGCAGTGAGTAGCTTCAAAGTTTTATCCCTTCGTAGATGGGTTGCTAATCCTCCTGAATGAAGCTCCTCAATAAGGAACAGCCTCAAGGATGTTCTAGGAATGCATAACCTGGTGTTTTGAATAGGAACTGACCATCAATATGGTAATCTTCAATGTTTTCATTCTGTGTGCATTTATTCCAGATGTCTTGGAAATCTTCATCACTATTGTATAGCTCTTTAATGTGATCAAAATCAATAACCTTAACTTGTAGAGTAGTCAAGAATGCTAAGGGCATCAGCCACTTTGTTGCTTTTGCCACACTTGTTGGAATGTGTATTGAAATTTCTGTAGAAATTCAAGCCACCTAGCATGAAGTGAGTTCAACTTTTTTTTGAGATGTGAGATATTTCAATGGTTGGTGGTCACTATGTAGTATAAAGTCTTTTTGGATTAAGTAATGGCTCCAATGGTCAAAAGACCTTACTACTGCATACAATTCAAGCTCATAGGTAGTCCATTTTTGCCTAGATTCACTCAATTTTTCACTGAAATATGCAATTGGCCTACCTTCTTGCATTAGAACTGCACCAATTCCTATTTTAGAAGCATCAGTTTCTAACTGAAACACTTTGTCAAAGTTTGGTAAAGCAAGAGCTACTGATTCTATGAGTTTGCTTTTGAGTTTTTCAAAGCTTTCTTGTTGTTTTGGCCCCCAAACAAACTATCCTTTCTTTAAGCTATATGTCAGGGGACCTGCAATTTCACTGAAACCCTTGATGAACCTTCTGTAAAAAGTAGCTAGGCCTAGAAAACTCCTCAGTTCAGTGATATTAGTTGGTGGTTTCTAGTCACTGATTGCCATAATTTTCTTCGGATCAGTGTGTATGCCATCCACACTAATTACAAAACCCAAGAACAAAAGTTGGTTTGTCATGAACTCACATTTTTGTATACTGAGATACAACTTGTTGGACCTTAATACTTGGAATACTTGTCTGATTTGTTCCAAGTGTTCCTTTTCCTCCTTGCTGTAGATTAATATGTCATCAAAATAGACCACTAGGAACCTTCCAATAAAAGGTTTCAATATTTGGTTCATTAACCTCATGAAGGTACTAGGGGCATTGCATAACCCAAATGGCATAACAAGCCATTCATAGAGTCCCTCCCTAGTTTTGAAAGTTGTTTTCCACTCATCACCTAGCCTTATCCTGATTTGGTGATAACCACTCTTAAGATCCAACTTAGAAAATATCCTTGAGCCCTCTAATTTGTCTAACATGTCTTCCAATCTAGGAATTTGAAATTTATACTTCACTGTGATCTTGTTGATAGCTTTACTATCAACACACATCCTCCAAGAGTTATCTTTCTTAGGCACTAGTAGAGCAGGCACAACACAAGGGCTTGTGCTTTGTCTGATGAGTCTCTTTTCCAAAAGATCATCCACTATGTTTTGAAGGAGTTCATTTTCTTTAGGGCTCATCTTGTATTGGGGAAGATTAAGTAGAGTGGCACCAGGAATGAGGTCTATTCCATGTTGTATGTCTCTCATAGGAGGAAGCTCGAATGGTAACTCTTCAGGATGAATATCTGCAAATTCCTCAAGTAGTGGCTTGATAGTGCTTGGCACACTAGGTTGCTATGTTGAAATTGAGTTCTTCAGTACCAAAGCCATTATTATATCCTTGTGTCCTTTGTTCATAGACTTTTTGTCCTTTTCTACTGTTTCTGGCACTAATTGTAGATTGTGTTGACCTTGAAGTGGAGGGTTAATGGTTGGGGTGGGCATCAATGTAAGTTTCTTGTGTTTCCACAAGAAAGAGTAAGTGTTTAGCCTACCATTATGTTCAACTTCCCTGTCAAAAAGCCAAGGTCTGCCAAGGAGAATATGACAGGCATCCATCTCTAAGATGTCACAAATTATTTCATCCTTGTACAAAGAACCAATTGAGATTAGTACTAAGCTCTGTTGATTCACAGTAATGTCCACTCCCCTTCTGACCCACCCTATCTTATAAGGATTAGGGTGTGGAAGGATTGGTAGTTGAAAAGCCGTAACCATGGCTTTGGAAACAATATTTTCGTAGCTACCACCATTAATTATTAAGTTGCAAACCTTGCCTTGAACAACACACCTTGTCCGACATATCTCATTTCTTTGTGTTGTAATAGTGTGCCTCTCAGTGATAAGTAATTTCTGTAGCAAACATATCAATGGATCCCCTTCATCTCCTTCAAGCTGTGTCTCAATACATTGTTTCCTGCTCTGGACATTCTTCACTAGGATCCTCAACACCTTCAATATGTTCAGCCATCTGTAGGAACCTCCTTCTGGGGCAGTCACTGGATTTATGCCCCACTTGGTTACATTTGAAACATTTCAATGGAAAGGGCTTCTGATATGGATTTGGTAACCTATTGGGAGGTAGGGAAGTCTTTTCAGTCACTAATTCTGTGAGCTTGATGGCCTATCCATTGGAGTTAGCTTGAATTGAACCAGACTGACTATTAAAATTAGTTACATTAGCCTTATTAGTGTAGCCATCAGGATGGGACCTCCACTTAATTGATACTTTACTAGACTGCCTCAGTATCTGTTGCTCCACTCACAAGGCAAAATTGTCTGCTTCATTCAAGCTCCAAGTGTTATTTAATTCTAACTTCTACTGGATAGGTAGATTAAGGCCACTGATGAATCTAGCTACTTGCTGGGTTTCTGTTTCCTGCAAATTGTTTCAGGAACAAAGTCTGTAGAACTCCTCAGTATAATCAATAACCGATCTTCCCTTCTGCTGGCAGTGATGAAACTGTTGGTAGAGAATTTGTTCAAAATTGGATTTCATCAACTGCTTCATTCTAGGCCAAGTTCTAACCTTTTCTTTGCCTTCTTGCAACTTGTTATGTTGTAACTGGTCCCACCAGGCTGAAGCACCTCCCCTAAGCTTATAGGAGACCAGTTTCACTTGCTGGTGATCAGGTATATTCATGTAATCTAGGAAAGTTTCAACATTGTGTATCAAATCCAAAAAGATCTTCAATATGCAGGTGGCCATCAAACACAGGTATGTCTATTTTCAGTTTATAATCGGAGTAATCGTAATTACTTTGATACATGTTCTGGTAATTAGCAGGATGAGCATTCCTGGGTGGCTGATGACAGAAATCTCGACAAGAGGACGGCCCAGAAAGAGTCGCTTCGTACTCATCATTAGAGTCCACTTCAGGCAATTTGGAGGTGGAATGAAGTTGGTGGGAATGCGATTCCAACTCTCCTACTTCATAGTGTTCAGCCCTTCGTTGGATTGGTGGGTACGCAGATGGCAACTCAGCTATGAAGTTGCGATTCATTTCACGAACCTTAGACCGCAGAGGATTGGTGCTTGTCTCCAGTGCCGGACAAGTCTGAATTAGGGACTGTCGGACTTCCATTGTAAGATCGTCCATCCGCCGATTCATGGTTTGCATCTCTTGCTATAGCAGCTCCAACGATATCATCGGTGTTGGAAGAGGGATCTTGTCCTCCGCAGGGTTGACCATCACGTCTGGGGAAATCCAGATCTGTCGACGACCAAGCTCTGATACCAATTTATGAAGAACGAACACTGATTTCAGCTAAGAAATCAAAGAGGGATAGAGTCGGGGAAGATTCCTGAGCTCATATTAGCCTCGTTTCATTGATCAATCAAAATGGAAATTACAGGAGATTAGAAAATAGGTAAAAATCAAATTACAAATGTTTTTCTCAAGTTTTTATAGTACTAGTTTATTACATGTATCATGAAATCCACGTGTCAACCATTTATCAATTCATTTAACCTCTTTGAATGTTGTCCATCAGATTGGATAATCAATCCCGCTGCCTTATCCAATGGCTTGCATTTAAACGACTGGTTTAACTAGTACTCTGCTGAAGTCGCTGGCTTCCTGAGTTAAGCAATCTCTGATGCTGATTACTAGATGCTCCTGCATCACATCCACATACTACATTACTACACTTCTACTAACCACCTTGTCTACACAAGGTTCATTCACAATTTTGTTAAAGTCAAAACCCTTTTGTCTTACAGGTCCTCACCTTGCCATCCACTTTGATCCATCTCCTAAAGATCCACCTACACCATATAGGAATTATCCTTTCAAGTAGGTCAACCAAAGTCCATACTTGGTTCGAGTCCAGTTAGGATTCGCATATTGCCACCGCTTGTGGTCAACATACTTGACCATCTTATCAAGAGATTACCTGAATCTAGGTCATTCACAATGGCTAGATATCATTTCTCAGACAGTCTACTTGATCTACAAAGAGTGGTGGGAGATAACAATTACTTGGATTGGTCCAACCTGTGGACTTTCCACCAGTTGTTGGGAATTTGTTTGTGGTTCCTAAACTTCATTAAATTTAACATTTTTCTCACTCTCACTTTCCTCGATGAAACTTTTTTTTTCTAAGGAAGTGGTGTACCTACTAACAAAACACCTTTTGTTCAGTTGGAAAGAAATTTATACCCAAAACACCCTTTTAGGGTATCCCACAAAATAAGCACCCAGTCTAATTTGTCAAACGCTGGGCAACCCCAAATCATGAGAGGTCTTAGACTCGGTTTCTTGCCATTCCATATCTTATATGGTGTATCAGAGACATACTAATATATGGCTGCTACAAGAGCTTATCCCCAGAAGGAGATTGGAAGTATTATATGGATCGCATCATATCTAATAAGGTGCAATTCCTCCTTTCAAACACTCCAAGAAACAATGGTGTGCTAGGAGGGGTCCATACAGAGACAATCTTATTATCTTTTGAGATAATTTAGAAACCCAGTGGATAAGTATTCTCTGCCTCAATCCGATCGAAGGCCTATAATATCTTTTCCAATTAGTCTCTCAACTTCACCTTCATACTCCTTAAATGATTCAAAAGTATCGAGTTTATGTCACATCAGATGGACATACCCGTGCCTGGTCACATCGTATTAGTATCCTCTTCTGGCTTGAGTTGTTATAGACTTGCATACACATATGTGGGACAACTATAACAACTTATCGAGCCTTTCGCCAAGTTTGGTGAATCGAGACTCGGTCATTCTCTCCTTAAGACATACTTCTCAAGTTTTGACAACGATTCTTTATCGCATGGGTTAAAACTACCCAAAATCTAAAAGCTAGATGTAGGTGAGGTTCATCTTATCTCCTTTAGTACGTTCGTCCGATATGAAAAATATTTATCATTAACATCCAAGACCATTAAACCAATTGAAAAGTGTTCAGTCACATCCAACTCATCAGAATGGTACATGCGGCAACTATTGCCTTTTTAAAGAACCTTTTATAACCATGTTCAGGGAACAAAGGAATGATGTTCTTTTAATAATACTGGAACAAATCAATTATACAATTCAATGGTCTGTCAGATAGCAGCTTATACAATAGGCTCGTAAGGCTGCAACTCTTGCGCCATCGCCTACCCGAAGGTCGTAGTTGCCTTTTGTCCAGTCTTCTATTTTAGCTCTTCTCCTGCAACACTTTGCAGATGTGAGAATAACAATTGGTATCAAATACCCATAAATTAGAGTTAATGGTGGATAAATTTCAATCATGTATGCACTTGAAGAAGTGGCTTCTAAAGCCATCTTCTATTTTAACTATGCAATATACTCCTTACAATTAGGCTTCCGGTGGCCATTTTTCCCATAATGGTAGTAGGTGCCTTTGGGAATAATCTTCCCTTTTATCTTGATATTTCTTAAGGGTTTCACAGCTTTGTCTTTTACTTTGTTCTTAACAAAGTATTTATTAGCCTCAGAGGCATCCCTCCCCCACTAATAAGACTCTGCCCTTATCCTTCACAAGTTGGGACCTGGCAATCTTTAGCATATTAAGGAGCTCAGGAAGAGAGGCATCCAGCTTGTTCATGTGGTAGCTAATGATAAATTATAAAAATGACCCAGGGAGGGATTGGAGTATTAAGTCTTGACTTGGCCCTTTATCAATGCTTACGCTCATTTTCTCTACCTGTTTCAACAGGGGTCCATGTCGTCATCTTGGCCTAGAAGAGTTGTTTTGATAACTCAAACCTAGCAGTTCGACTCTCTTCACCATACAACTCCTTGAGGTGAGAGAGGATGGCCCTAGCGTCCATCTTTTCATGTTGTCGCTGCAACACATCGGACATAGAGGCGAGCATAATGCACTAAACGGTAGTGCTGTCATCTTGCCACTTCTTGTAAGTGGCCCTCACTTCCTCGGTAGCCCTTTGGGAAGGGGTATCTGGTGGTCAATTATCAAGAATATAGGGAAGTCTCTCCTGGGTGAGGACAATCCTCAAGTTTCGCAACCAATCGACATAGTTAGGTCCAGTTAGTTTATTTGCATCAAGAATGCTACGTAACGACAGTGTAGCTGACATGGTGATGATGAAATGCTACAAGGAAAAGAAAGACATACATAAGCTACCATTCTACGTGCATGATTATTGAGGTCTTTAATTAAAAATGTCTCCTACTAATTTTCACGTTTCCCAAATAACCCTCCTGTTGGGAAGCAGGAAGCCCTCGTCGGTAGACTTCCTTAAGGGAAGATGGAACTCCACTTCTCCTGCTCGGATCTCGCATTTAACACGATAAACCCTAATAGGTCCATGGGTAGGTAACTCTTTACCGATCACATCGCTATGTGACTTCCATCAAGTTTTGCCTCTAAGGGAACCATGGCATTGTGTTTGCACAACAAACCAAGGAGCCCTAGTTGAGTCAGACCCATCGTTCGTATACCCCAACGAGAAAACAACCACCCTTGAGTTTGCCCAACAAGATAAGTCACGTTCAAGCTAGTAGTAGAGACACAAGGGTATGTGTCATATGAGATGCAATGTGTCTATCAGCACAAAAGGCCTTGTGTTTGCACAACAAATTCGTTGTGACAATAGACACACTTGTACCCCATAACGATGGAAGGCATGACGAGTATTCTAAATACCTTAGCCATTTGGACTCAATATTAATGGAGGAATTCGTTATGCAATTAAAATTATCTAAGCTATCAACAATTGAAGCAAAGCAATAAATAAAACCATAAAGAAAACAAAGATGATTGTGGATGTTCTAAAGGTTCCACCCGAACCGCCGGGCGAACCAAGGCCATCATCCTATGATTTTAAGGGAGCTCCGTCTCACCGAGGGGCTGCCCAAAACCACCTTGTAGGTTGTCGGTTCCTTCAGTGTCATCCCGGGGTTCAAGCCGTCATCAATATGGTGTCGAACACCTCCTCTCCGTGCGCGCACCAAAACAGTGCAGCAAGCGTGCTCGTCGCGAATCTACCCCTAAACTTCTAATTTTACGAAGCTAAAAGAAGAAGACACCAAACAACCCTTGGGGAGAGGATTAAGGAGAGGGAGAAGTGAATTACAATCAGAATACTCAAGAGGAAGGCAGGGTACACAGGCCCTATTTAAAAGTTATAGTGCTGAAATTTCATAAATTTATAAGCAATCAACACAACCACGCATTACACAGTCACATGCACATAGGGCTTATCCATAACCATCCTTTCATGCATCATAATAATTAAGAAAAGGAAATGAAAAAATAGAATCCAAAAATGCACTAATCGGGTTATGTTTCCACCCAAAATGGCCCAAACAACACATGCTAAAAATTTTGGTTTTCGGGGCTGTTCAACCATGAACCCATAGGGCTCTTGCGTTTGAAATTTGTCCAAGACAAGTTTGGATAGTAGGCTACCATCCTGATTCATCACATGAACCGTGGAGCCAAGAGAATGACTCAAGAACCCTCGAAAACAAATATCGGGCAGCATGACATTAGGGAGTGAACAGTTCGCAAACGCAACATTAACGCGCAATAAGAATTCCCAAAAATTGCTAAAGGTGGCTCTGAGACCACTGTTGGGACGGGAATAGAAAACTCAGTGGAAATAGCAATTTAAAAAATTCAAACCATCCCGAAAATAATGATCTACTTTAGCAATATTAAGGAATTCAATAAAGGATAAGAAGAAGAAGATATACCTCAAACCGTGGTTGGTATGGCTGCTCCTATCGCTGTTTTGATATACACGTGTGCACGTCCTCCAATGTAAGCCCACACTAAGCACCTCGCACCAAAAGGGGCAGTGAACACTGGAGCTCATTGTGGTTCAATGGAGAAGTTTCTCAACCCCGAAATGCACCAAGGCAAGGTCGGCCCTTCCACCAAGAACCGAGCACCAAAGAGGGAATGAGAAGGAATGAGAATACTCCAGAACGATAGAGAAGAGGTGATGATAACTCGCTGTCCTCTTGGACTCCTCCAAGATTATGAAGGTTGCGGCACACCAAAGAAGAGAATACCTTTATCTTGGCTTCTCTAAAAACCCGGGGAAGATGAAGAAGAAGGAAGCCTACCACCAAGGAGAAGAACAATGGGTTCTTAGAACTCTTCCACACAAGAACTCCTCTCAAGATTCACGATCTTTTCTCTCTTGATCTTTTTTCTCTCTCGAGACTCTAGGTTCGGCCACCCTTTAACTCTTTCAAAGGGGGTGGCCACATGAGAGAAAAAGGGGGCCTATTAATTCGGGGTTCAATTTTGAACTCACCCTAGATTTCAAAAATTCGGGGTTTGCCTCCTCTTTAATTTTTATATTTAATAGTTTTATAATTTATTCAGAATAAATTAAAAACCAATTAAATATAATATTAATTTATCTACATAAATTAAATGCCTATTAATAAGAATTATAAGTATCTCCAAAAACCAATCACCTAAGAATAAGGATGAGATAAATCAAACTCCTATTTGTTAATAGAACCATGATTTATCCAAATAAATTAATTATCTATTAATTTATGAATTATCTAAATAAATCAATTCCCTATTAATTATGATTTATCGAAATAAATCAACTCCTAATTAATAGGTGTAGGCACATGGGAAAAATCAAATTTTCCCTCCATGTAATTTTTTATTCATAATCATCATCTAATGATTAATTAATTACTTAATTCATAATTAAGCTTAATCAACCCCTAAAAATAATATCACGTGCCATACCCCTACAACTTTATGGTTACCCTAACAAATAGGGGCTACCCTACAAATTAGGGCTGCTAAGAATCTCCTTCCTCGCGTATTCGTTCCTATAGGAAACACCTATCCTATAATGTCCATAAACGAGATCCGTGATCGAGTTGCAGCATGTCCATGCTAGTAGACATATAGTGTCACATTCGAACTCTATCTCATAAAGCCCATTACGAGGTTAGCCTGTTGTGTGTGACCCATTGGACCCCACACTAACCCAGTAGTGAGTTGTGCATAACGGAGAGTCGAATCCGATAGAACGACTTCTATTTGAATCTCATGAGCCTCCACTAAACCCTTTTAGTGCGGTCGTGAGAGACTCCACTCACAAGTCAAGATTGACGTCTAGCAACATGTCATGACTACCCGGATAGTGTAAGGTTCAATCTACAGGGATCAAATGCCCTTCGGTGATTAGTTACCGTGCAACTAAATCTCTCGATTACAATATCCCGAAGTCAACCAGGGTACGAAAGAAGTGTCAAACTCTAATACTGATTCATATGCATTCTGCCTGCCAAGTCGTCGTCTCAATAATGACATGTCAAAAACCTTTTTTCGGCATTCATATCTACTCTTGCTAGAGATTCCTGAGTCGACACTTGCAAGGATACATAGGACATTATCTCCTCTCACTAGGAGTAACTGATTCCATATTGGTTGCTTAACTGCCTCTATGAATGCTTTTGATGCCCAGAAGTATCTGGCACATGACTCTAAAGATCACGTAGGGATAAAACCAAAGTGATGGATCGTCAATCACAAGGTAACCATGACAACCTCAGGTACAAGGATTGTTTGCACCTACTATCACCCGAGGAATATCCTATTGACACTTTCCATATTGTGTTTCTCATGCAGGTCGGTTCAGTGAACTCATTCCCTAATGAGCACCTGCACTCGTACATTAATGACGGTTCATAGGTAACTATGAGATCAGTCACCCCCTATCGTATAGGGCATGTACCAAGTGCACTAGTCTTCCCTGAAACACCAATCCCATATGGGTGATCGTACGATTAGGAACATTTAGAACAAGGGCATCTGGATTCCAAGTTCCACTAGCATGATCTCATCATGGCCTTGGAATCATTTGCCCGAATTCATAGGGTTGAACATAGTCTTTATGAATAAAGATACAACATATGAAGAAAAGATGTCTCATTAAATTTGATTACCCTTGAATAGTCCCTAAACACATCGACATATGATTGGCTCAAGGGCACTATTCCTTTCATGAACTCGGTGGGCGATGATGAGGAAAAGTGACTCATAGAACAATCCCTTGGCAGAGATCTTGCTAAATTATGTGAAGTCTCGACCCTCAAGGTCTTCAGTACCTCCTGCTTTAGAGACAATTGAGCGGTTGGCATTCTCGAATGCTCCTACCCCTCCCTGTTCCCCCCTGAGACACCGCAAAAGAAACAAAAGTATCGCCGTCGAGCGTCTAGGTCCCCAATCGGCAGATTTACTAGTGGGGTGGGGGGGTGGGGGGGCTTACGATCACACCTGTGGAAATGATGGGGAATTCCCTGCCAGTCGTACCTTCCAAAGGTGGCAGCGGTACTCATGCTGGTGCTCAGGTGGCGTCTTCGGCGAGGGTAATTCCATGGGAAACTTTTCAGTCATATCTCTTTAGTTTTACCGATAAACTGCAGGAGTCTTTGCTTAAGGAGTCGACTGTTTATTCTTGCGATGTTGAGCCGTTAAAGAGGGCTCTGGAATCCAATTCCAGTGAGGTTAATCGTCTAAACGCCCGGGTAAAAGAGGTAGAAAACTGATATGCAACCTCCAAGGCAGAGTCGACTAAGCTTCATCAAGAGCTAGTTGTGGCTATAGCGGAGAATTCTCTTTTGCAAGCTGAGTTCGAAGTGACCAGAGCGTGGTTACAGGCTAACTTTGAATTGGCCAAAGTACTGTCGTAGGCTGAAGGGGACAAATGGTGATCTGTCGCCTAGAAGTTTGAGGCCGAAGTGGGCCACTTCAATTGTGCTGCTGTCACAGTATACAACAAGTTTTTATAAGGCAATCGAACATGCTCGACTTCTAGCTCCCGGAGTTGACTTCTTAGAGGCTGGCCCTTCCAAGGAAATGAGGGATGGTGTTCTGGTGGTTTCGAAGCCCGAGGAGGCGACTTCTCCCGTCCTGAGGAGAACTTGCCCGATAATGGTATTTCGTAGGGGAGGGCTCCTGTTGCATTAGCTGAGGCCAAGTAATCTCATTGAGTTATCCGCCTGTGGGTCATTTTATTCAGCGTGTAAAGATTTATTGCCCCTCGGGGCTTTTTAACTGTCAGCCCTTTACGGGCTTACTGTGTGATTTGTATGTTCTGCTTTTCTGACTTAGTTGTCCAGTAATGTTTGGCTCCCTTTTGGTAGGGATGTCTAAGGTGATTCCGGGGATTTAAGTAGTTTGAGTTGGGCCCACTCCCAAATCGAGCGTTGGTAATAAGGCATTGAGTCCCCTAATGTGCATAAGGAAGGTAAGGTTATGTGCGAGGAGTTGAGTAAGGGTTCCTCGGCCGAGAGTAGTGGCGTGATGGCCAAGGACTGTACTCGGGGATTAATTCAAGTAGAGCTCGCCAATGAGCGTAAGGTATAATCGCAAGCAAGGAGTCGAGTAAGAGCTCTGAGGCCAGAAGTAGTGGCATGATTGCCAAGGACTGCACTCGGGGGGTTCAAGCCGAGCTCACCGAGGAGCGTAAGGCGGAACCACGCACGAGGAGTACGAGTAACGGCTCTGAGGTTGAAATTAGTGACGTTATAGCCAAGGACTATACTCAGGGGGTTCAAGCCGAGCTCGCTGAGGAGCGCAAGGTGGAACCGCGCGCGAGAAGTCGAGTAAGGTCCCTGAGGCCGAAAGTAGTGGTGTGATAGCCAAGGACTGCACTTGGGGGTTCAACCTGAGCTCACCGAGGAGCATGAGGCAGAACCGTGTGTGAGAAGTCGAGTAAGGGCTTTGAGGCCGGAAGTGATGGAGTGATAGCCAAGGACTACACTCGAGGGTTCAAGCCAAGCTTGCTGAGGAGCGTAAGGTGGAATCATGTGCAAGGAGTCGAGTAAGGGCTCTGAGGTCGGAAGTAGTGGCGTGATAGCCATGGACTGTACTCGGGGGTTCAAGCCGAGCTCGCCAAGGAGCGAAAGGAAGAACCACACGCGAGAAGTTGAGTGAGGGCTCTGAGGTCGAAAGTAGTGGCGAGATAGCCAAGGACGACACTCAAGGGTTCAAGCTGAGCTTGCCGAGGAGTGTAAGACGGAACCGCACACGAGGAGTCGAGTTAGGGCTCTAAGGCCAGAAGTGATAGTGTGATAGCCAAGGATTGCACTCGGGGGTTCAAGCCGAGCTCGCCGTGGAGCATAAGGCAGAACCACCCGCGAGGAGTCGCGTAAGAGCTCTGAGGCCGAAAGTAGTGGTGTGATAGCCATGGACTGCACTCGGGGGTTCAAGCCGAGTTGGTCGAGATCGTAAGGCGGAACCGCACGTGAGGTGTCGAGTAAGGGCTCTGAGGCCGAAAGTAGTGGCGTGATAGCCAAGGACTACACTCAGGGGTTCAAACCGAGCTCGCCGAGGAGCGTAAGGCAGAATCGCAAGCGAGGAGTCGAGTTGCTCATTTTAGAGCATGTCGGGCTGAGCTGGAGGCTGCATTTAGGGTCGAGGATGAGACTCGGTGAAAAGCGAGCTTACGAAGAGCACGCTTGGGGTCGTGGGGGGCATAGGAGCCCAAAATAGGCACTGAGACCAACGAGCCAGACTGGTGAAAACCGAGTTCTGGTCACTGAGTGGAGTGTTGGGTTTCGGGGCCAGAAGCAACGGCTTTAGAAGTGAAAATCCACATTTAAAGAGGGTTCAAGACGAGCTCGTGCGTGTGGACTCAAGCAAGTTTTCGAATAATGGAATATTCGTTAAAGTGATGAGATGTCGTAGAGTTCCCTAAACATGCATAGAGAAAAATGCAAGGAATGCAATTTTATTGAGTAATAAAGAAATTATGTGTACATTAGGAGTGCTCGGTTCCAAGCTTTATCAGTGTTTGTTGTAGTATTTTGATCACGACTTGAGTCCTTCCAAGGGCTGAGTTGGGGTTTCTTTTGCATGTCTCGTCCTGAGCTTGGCTTGGAGGCTTCGGCTGGCTATTTGCCTTTGATTGTGGAAAGCGTTGGTGGGCCACTAGGCTCTTTCTTTAATTCGGCCATCTTTGGCATGAGGGTTTCGTTATAGCACCATCGGGCCTCTTTTTGGTCGGCATGTAGCATGCCTACCTCCGTTTTTGAGACAGAAAACTTTAATGCTAGGTGGGGAGTGGACACGACGGCTCCAAGATTATTCAGGAACGGTCGTCCTAGGATCATGTGGTATGGGCTAGGATAGCTCCCAGGACGTCAACTCTTTCCCCTGAGAAGCCCACCAAATCTCCCTTATATGAGATGAGTGAGGCTTTTCCTGCCGGAGCTCGACTCTCCATTCCTTGTAAGTCCATTGGCGATGTAGTTGATGACCCTTTGAGGTTCGTTTCTTCAACGGTCAGCTCGGCTCCCTTCCCTACGACCTGAGTGGGGATTTGAGGGTGTCCGACTTCGTCGCCTAGGGTTGTGGCTCTTGCTCCAACCTCTCTCTTTCCTAGGGTGGATGTATTTATCCAAGTGCCTTGCTCGGACTAAATCTTATAATTGATCATCAAGTACTATGCACTCCGCAGTGGTGTGACCGAAGGTGTCGTGGAATGTGCACTTCTTGCTCATATCAACATTCGGCGATAGCTTTTGCTTTCTCACACTGGCGGGGTATCTGATGAGCTTCAAGTGGTAGATGTCACAAAGGATGGTTTCCTTCTTAGTATTGAAAGGAGTATACCTTTCGAACTGGGCACTCAGACGAGGTGGCAACCTCGGCCCTCAACCATTGTTATGCTCGTGGTGGTTATGATCTTCACTCTTTCTGTTTCCCTTTCTAGACTTTTTGTTTTCAACAGTGGCCTTGAGATATTGCTAGTCAATCTTTTTAACTTCTCGGAACTCTTCCATCTTTATGAAGTTAGCGGCTTTTTCTTGAAACTTGGCCATGTCCTTAGGCTCTCTCGGGGCAATTTAGAGTCCAGGCTTTAGCCTAAGCTTGATGGAGTAGAGCTCGATTTGTAGGTCTAGATTGGGAATTTCGTCCGCTATGGCCTGAAACCTGTTCAAGTATTCTCTCAAGGGCTCATGTTGCCTCTGCCTGACATAATGGAGGGCAGCCTCTGTCTTGTGATATACCTGTAATGTGGTGAACCAGTTGAGAAATACGCGGGAGAGGTCCTCGAATGAATGAATGGATCATGGCGGGAGGGAGGCAAACCATAACAGAACAGTTTTTCCCAGTAAAGTTGGAAAGGCTCTATAGAGCGCGGGATCGGTTGCTCCATGATAGAGCATCGTAGTTGTTAGATGTGTCTTGAATTTATAAATACCCACTTCCTCATCTACTATAGTTTCAAATACAACACAGTTGTGGCACATGCGTTTGGGTCACATGAGTGAGGAAGGGATGCATGTTTTGAGCAAGAAAGGGCTTCTTCCAGGACCAAGAATTGAGAAGCTCGACTTTTGTGAGCATTTTGTTTTCGAAAAATAGAAGAGGGTGAGTTTTAGCTCAACTGTTCATAAAACGAAAGGAACGTTTTACTACATTCACTCAGATTTATGGGCCCTTCTCAGGTCACTTCCAAAGTAGGCCAAAGATATCTTCTTACCTTCATTGATGATTCCTCCAGGAAGGTATGGGTCTACTTTCTGACACACAAGAGTGATGTATTTGAGGCTTTCAAGTTGTGGAAGGCCTTACTGGAGAAACAAATAGGAAAGGTTGTGAAGAGGTTGAGAACTGATAATGGGCTTGAGTTTTGTAGATCTGATTTTAATACATTCTATGAGAAGAAAGGTATTGCCAGACATCGCAAAGTTGTGAAGACTCCACAACAGAATGGCGTTGCAGAAAGGATGAACAGAACATTACTTGAGAAAGCTCGGTGCATGCTTTCGAATGCAGGATTGGGCAAGGAGTTTTGGGCAGAAGCAGTTAACTTAGCTTGTCATCTGGTGAACCGATCACCCAACCGGTCACTAGAACTGATGACTCCTGAAGAGGTATGGTCAGGTAATCCTCCAAATTATTCACATTTGAGAATTTTTGGTTGTCCTGCTTATGCTCATGTTAATGATGGAAAGCTTGAACCTAGAGCTAGAAAATGCATATTTCTTGGTTATCAATCTGGTGTTAAGGGTTATAGATTGTGGTGTCCTGAAACCAAGAAATTCATGATTAGTAGAGATGTTACTTTTGATGAATCTAAAATGTTTCACTCGAGAAAGGAGTTGTCTTCTTTTGATGACACAGGAAAGCATAGTGATTTGGAAAAGGTGGAGCTTGAAGTTGATAGTTCTTCAGATCAGATGAATGCACAAAATCAATCAGAGACTTCTTCTGAAGTACAAGTGTCTCCTCAACCTGAACAGCAGCAATATGTGCTAGCCCGTGATAGGCCAAGGGGACTGATAAAACCACCACAAAGATATGCTTTTGCAAATATAGTTGCTTATGCTCTAAGTGTTGCCGAAAGCATTGATTCATCCGATCCTACATCATATCCTGAAGCAATTCATGCTCCTGATTCCAGCAAGTGGCTAATGGCTATGGAAGAAGAGATGCAATCTCTACAGAAGAATGGAACTTGGGAGCTGGTTACACCACAAATAGGTAAGAAGATTGTTGGTTGCAAGTAAGTATTTAAGAAGAAAGAATTATTGGGCTGTGAAGACACTAGATACAAGGCAAGATTGGTTTCAAAAGGTTACAGTCAGGTGCAAGGAATTGATTTTCATGATGTTTTCTCCCCTGTGGTTAAGCATACATCAATTCGAGTTTTACTTGCTCTTGTTGCTAAATATAATCTTGAGCTAGAACAACTTGATGTGAAAACTGCATTCTTACATGGTGATCTAGATGAGGACATCTATATGTAGAAACCAGGGGGTTTTCATATTAAAGGAAAGGAAGACCAGGTTTGCCTCTTGAAGAAGTCTTTGTATGGACTTAAGCAATCCCCACGACAGTGGTACAAGAAAATTGATTCCTTTATGCTAAGTATTGGTTTTCTAAAAAGCAAGTATGATAGTTGTGTTTACCTACATCGACTTGACGATGGATCATTTATATATTTGCTACTTTATGTTGATGATATGTTGATTGCAGCTAAGAATCTTTCAGATATTAATGACTTGAAAGTCATACTTAGTTCTGAATTTGAGATGATGGATCTTGGAGCAACAAAGAAGATTTTGGGAATGGAGATTCTCAGAAACATACGCACAGGAAGGTTGTTTCTCTCTCAGCAAAAGTACATTGAGAAGGTCCTAGAGCGTTTTGCTATGCATGACGCAAAGCCAGTTAGCACTCCTCTTGCAGCACACTTCAAGCTCTCTATTTCATTATCACCACTGTCAGAAGAAGATATGACATATATGGATAGAGTTCCTTACTCCAGTGTAGTTGGCAGTCTTATGTATGCAATGGTATGTACTCGTCCAGATATATCTCATGCTGTCAGTGTTGTTAGTAGATATATATCTTGTCCTGGTAAATGTCATTGGCAAGCAGTTAAGTGGATTTTGAGATACTTAAAGGGTACTCATGATGTTTGTTTGGAATTCGGTAGAAGCTCAATGAGTTTGGTTGGCTATGTTGACTCAGATTTTGCAGGAGATTTGGATAGAAGGCAATCTCTCACAGGTTATTTGTTCACTATTGGTGATTGTGCCATTAGTTGGAAGGCAACTTTACAAGCTACAGTGGCATTATCTACCACAGAGGCAGAGTTCATGGTGGTCACTAAAGCTGTGAAGGAGGCCATTTGGTTGAGGGGTCTACTTGGAGAACTTCTCACGGAGAAGGAGACAACTATTATCTACTACGATAGTTAGAGTGTCATACATCTCACTAAGGATCAGATGCATCATGAGAGGACGAAGCATATTAATGTGAGGTATCACTTTATTCGTGATGTTATATCTCAGGGGGATATCCAGGTTTAGAAGATCAATACTCATGAGAATCCAGCAAATATGATGACGAAGAGCCTTCCCATAGCCAAGTTCGAGCATTGCTTGGGCCTGGTTGGTATTCTACAAAGAACGAGCTAGGCCCACAAGGGCTATTTGGCAAAGGAGGACATGAGGAGCTACAGGAAATTCAAGCCAAGGTGGAGATTTGTTAGATGTGTCTTGAATTTGTAATATAGGACCGGCGCGGAGGGCCATAAGCCCGGAACCCCCTACGGTATGGACTATCCAACTCATTATGTTGTAACCCAGCCCGTTTAGGGTTATTATGTATTTATAGGGTTGGAGAGCGGTTCGCTCGTGAGCAGTTGTGATATCTCTATTTTGGGGGCTAGGGTTTTTCCTCACTCTGTACTTGGTGAATAGTGAAGATCTCCTCCTCCTTTGCCCATGGATGTACGTACGGCACATCGATGTCCCAAACCACGTAAATATTGTGTGTTTTTATTTCTGTTCTTCATTTTTTGTTTGTCGATCTATCCCAACAGTAGTCCTGAATATCGTCAAGTGTAGCGCGAGGTCGCTTGTACCATTGTAGGGTGTTAGGTTAGTAGGCAGCTCACTTCTCGATGGGAGGCGGGTTGCCATAATGTGTTCATCGAAGGGTCCCGCAATGAGAGGGAGGGCAGTTTCGGCTTTTCTGGCTATGGGATCTTAGTCTTTTTTCGGGCGGTGGGTTCTAGAGACTTTGTCGTGAAGGATGGGAATCGGTCTCTTCTTTCTGGAGTGGTTGCTTTCTCCATGCTCTGAGCAATAGCGCTCGTGGTCAGTCAGGAGTTGTCTCTAAGATCGTGTTAGTATCTCGATACAGGCTGTTAGTCGTTGGTTTTCAGTCTCCAAATCGTTTATTCAACGTTGGACACTCTAATGCTCAAGGTACAGGGACTCCAAGGTGGAGGTAATGAAATTGGCACTTAGGGTTACCTGAGGCATTTGTGTCTGTATTTATTGTAGGTGGAGGTGATGACATAGCCCGATAAACTCACAGGGATATTGCTTAGAATGGGTGGTGGCTGATCCTGGAGATGGCAGGCTCGTAATGGTGTATCCCTCGTGATAAGGAGGACGTGGATGTCCTTGTTTGGCCAGGTGGAGCCCCCCCCCCCCCCCCCCCCCCCCCCCCCCCCCACGGGCTAAGCCGTTTGATTTGGCTCAAGTCAAGTCAAGTCCAGAGGAATAGTCGGGCGAGACCCCTGGGCGAAGTCGTCTAGTTCAGCTAGAAGTGAGTTGTGGGATATTGCTGGGTCTAATCTAATCGAACCCAATAGTTCTAGTCCAGTCTATCGGCCATTACTCAAATGCATCAGCCAACCAAAGACAGACATAGTGATGGCAGAAGTACACGAAGGTATCTGTGGCAATCATATCGAGGGAAGATCCTTAGCAACTAAAATCCTTCGGGTTGGATACTTCTAGCCAACTATGAAAATTGACTGCAGTCTATACGTCAAAATGTGCAACAAGTGCTAGAGATTCTCCAAAATCTCACAAAAGTACCCTAAGCCATTGTACAGCTCAGAAGTCAACTGGCCATTTCACAAATGGGGCATCGACCTCCTCGGCTCTTTCCCTTCGGCACTAGGACAAACTACTTCACCAAATGGATAGAGGCCGAACCCCTAGCCTCGATTGTGACCGAGAAGGCCGAGAAATTTGTTTGGAAAAACATCATCTACAGGTACACGTACCTCACGAATTCGTCAAGGACAATGGCACACAGTTTACGAATAGGTGGTTCCGGAAATTCTGCTCGGACCTCAACATCCAACAACTCTTCTCCTCGGTAGAGCACCCGCAAATCCAATGGTCTAGTCAAAGCACCCAACAAGGTCATCCTAGCCGGACTCAGAAAGAAACTTGACCAAGTCAAGGGGCACTAGGTCGAAGAATTGCCCGAGGTATTATGGTCCAATCATCCACTCGGGAAACTCCCTACAGGCTCGTTTATGGAGTAGAGGTCATGATCCTCGTTGAGATCGTAGAGCCCAGCCTCCGCAAGATAACCTTCGATGAGCAAAATAACTCAGAAACTCGGCAGGATGAACTCGACCTCATCGAGGAAGAATGAGAGCTCGCTAGAATCAGGGATGAAGCTATGAAACTCAAAGTAGCTCGAAAATATGACAAGCATGTCAAACCAAGAAACTTCAAAGAGGGATATTTGGTACTAAGTAAGATTGAACTCTAAAGAAAGCCAATCGAGGAGAGGAAGCTCGCCACGAACTGGGAAGGCCCCTACAGAGTCACCAAAGACGTCGAGAAAGACGCTTACGAAATCGCCAAACTCTCCAAAAGAGAACTCCCATGAACATTGAACGCGACCTCCCTACGGGCCTACAACAGCTAAGCATTCTCCCTTAATCTACTAATGGTTGGAGTACTCTTTTTCCTTCATTGCGGTTTTCTCCCAGAGGATTTTCCCTCCGAAAGATTTTAACGAGGCACCACTACACGTAGGCCGAGGAAATCACTCAGTGGGACTCAATGTATCATTGTCTGACAATTATTCAAATAAATACTTCTCTCCTTTCTCTTCACATCTCTTTATCCAAATTATCTACAGTTATTTCCTAGCACGCAACGGAGAAACCTCCACAATCCCTTCACAGGCACACCACTAGACAACGACGATAGCTCCCGTCCAACGCAACGCATCAATCCTCCTCACCTCGAGTGTGGTCCTCGGCCATCATTGCCACTAAACGAGCTCCCACACTCTCAATGACCCGAAGCGCGCTCCTCACGAGCTCAGTTCAATACTGAGTCTGGTCCTCGGTCCTAAATGCAGCATCTGGCTCCTATGAGTACAACTCACTCTAAATGAACATGACTCTAAGTGCAGTCCTGCCTTAGACTCCCCGCAAGCTTGGCTTGACCCCAAGCGTGGTCTTCGGCCATAAATACGACCCCTGACTCCTATGAGTTTGGCTCGCTCTAAATGAGCACAAACTCAAGTGTGGTCCTCGGCCATCAGTTCCACTAAACAAGCTCCCACGTAGGGCTGAAAACCGAACCGCTCGGGCTCGATTCGGATTCGGCTCGGAATCGAACGAGCGGGACTCAGATTCGAAATAGATCTGAGCCGAATCCAATCCTGGGTTAGGGTTCGATCAAGTTAACGAGTCGGATATGATTTGAAAGTTACTCGACTCGTTTTCTCCTCAAACTACTCGACTCCTCCCAAGCTGTTCGCGAAGGCATCGCCGCTCGAAATCGCTCGAGCAGTTCGAGCGGAGATCTGATGCAGTTCTGCGGTTCTGCCAACTGCAGACTTGCCGAGTGCCGACTGAGTCGGCCCGACTCCGAGATCGAGACGCCGACTGCCCTTTCTCATAAGTAGTAAGTCTTTAAATTTTTTGCCCTAATCGAGTAGAAGTTGAAGCGATAGACGCCGGATCGGCGATTTCCGAATCAATTTGATGTTTTTTCTCGGTTCCAAGAAGATTTATTTGCATTATTATCTTCGATTTTGTAAGTTTCAAAACCCTAAATTTACTATTTGCATGATTTGCATCGCACATTCGAACGGCTTCCGGATTTATCTGATGTATCAATGTATCATGTATGTTACTTTAATTCTCTATAAATAGAGGCCACTTGGCCTCTAGTTCTTAGCATTGAGCCATTGAGCATTTGAGCATTACAATTTGTGAGTCCGTCGACTGTCTTCTCTCTTACTTTGACTCTGTATTCTCTGTGCGAGTGTGAGTCTTAGCAATTAGCATTGAGCATTTGATTCAGTACTGCCATAGCAATTAGCATTGAGCAATTAGCAATCTGTCATTTTAAAATTTCTCCCTTACTATGAGTCTGTGAAGTGTCAAAGACTCAAAGTGTGAACTGCTCGTGTGTGTTAGTGTGTAACAGTGTAAGCCATTTAGGGTATAGTATATATGCGGCTCTACTTCAGTACTTCTTCATGTCTACCTCTACAATTGAAAATGGTAAACAGTTTAATATGTTCTTTTATATATTTGATTTGTTTCATTCAATTTATTATATATTGTAACTATAATGTAATGTTTTAAGTCTATGATTAATCAGTTGTGTTGCTTGGGGATGATACAAACACAACCCCAGGACCACAATCTGAAGCAGGGGAAAATTCTGCCATTGTCAATTCAAGCCAAGAGGCTCCTGACGAAGGACAACGTAATAGTATGGATACAACAGAAACTACTATGAATGGTGATACTGATCCCCCTGAAAAGAAAAAACGAAAGACTTCTAAGGTTTGGAATGAATTTACAGTGGTATCATTGAAGGATGGTATCAAAAAAACCAATGCAACTATTTTCGTGTTATGAGTCTCAAAAATGAAGGTAAACTCTTCTTAACTAGTTTCATATTAGAAATTTCTTCTCTTTGCTTCCATGTTGGTAATAAGGTGAAGTTATATAGGACTTGCAAAGTTACAAGTTCTCAGCACCAGTAGATCTTTATTCAATCATTATGAGTTATATAGGACTTGCTATATTCTAGGCTTTAATCTATAAGTTGCAATATTTATAATGGTTTTCTATCCTCCCAACAAAGGATGCCTTATATATTCTGATAAATATTTTTGATAGTAAACTATTGTATTGTTTCAGGAGAATGAACCACTTGTTTTAGGAGCTGATACAAGAGTGAACTGCTTGATACAAGAGTGAACTGATCAATTGAGTAAACTGAAACTGCAGCAGTTCAAATTGAGTTCATCAAACTGCAGTTTCAGTTATTGAATCAGGAATGAACCACGTTACATTGAATTACATTGTTTCAGGAATCCATTCAGTTAAACTGAAACTACAGAATGAACCACTTGTTGAGTGACAACTGATCATTATAGTGATGTATTTGTATTTTAATATGGTGTTGATTAGTGACAGTAATGTATTTAGTTCAGTTCTAGACTTCTAGTTTAGTTAATTAGTTTAATATGGTGTTGTGTATCTCAGTATCTGAAGTTTAAAGTATTTTACAAGTTCTGTAACTTATGATCTTCTGTTAATCAATTAATCAGTTTAATATATTTAATATGGTGTTGTGTATCTTGGTTTTGTAAGTTCTATTAAGTGTTAATTGCAAGTGTTGATCTTAAACTGTTGTATTTAAGTTAACTGTAAGTCTGATGAACTTGATCTTAACACTTGCAGTTTATCAAACAAGATCACTATACTCGGATTCGTTTCAATCAGACAGTTCGATTGAGAACTGAGTCGAGTAGATTCGAACTCGAGTGCTCGAATATTCGAATCGAGCCGAATATAACTAGCAGGTCTAGGTAATGCTTCGAATTCGAATCGAATTCGAATCTGCACGAGTTAGAATCGAGCCGAACATGAGCAGACCAGTACTCGCTTGTGTTCGGCTCGTTTTCAGCCCTACTCCCATGCTCTCAATGACCTGCTCCTCGCGAGCTCGATTTTCACCAAGTTTGGTCCTTGGCCTTAGTGTCATCAAAGACTTGGACCCTACACCCTCAACGACCCGAAGTGCGCTCCTCGCGAGCTTGGTTTTCACCGAGTCTAGTCCTCAGCCTCAGTGCCATTGAAGACTTGGGCCACGCGCCCTCAACGACCCGAAGTGCGCTCCTCACGAGCTCATTTTTCACCGAGTATGGTCCTTAGCCTCAACGCCATTGAAGACTTGGGCCCCACGCACTCAATGACCCAAAGTGCACTCCTCGCGAGATCGATTTTCACCGAGTTTGGTCCTTGGCCTCAGCGTCATCGAAGACTTGGGCCCTACCCTTAAAGACCCAAAGCGTGATCCAAGAGGGCTCGGTTTTCACCGAGTGTGGTCCTTGGTCCCAGTGCCACTACTCTCGGCCTCAGTGCCTCGTCTCCCAAATTCGAACACCTTGAATGGACCCGATAACCCTAGCCTTAATTTCATTTTTGGCAGGAATCCACGCTCGACTTCGATGAAACAAGTCGACTATTCAACATCGGCGACTTCTAATATACATGCCAAGAGAAAATCGAACAACTCAACAAAAGCAAAAGACACAAATATCACAAAGGTAGAAATTTGCTTTTATTCATAAAGCCACACAAGAGGGGAACATAGATTCACAGACCCATGAAGGGGAAGTGTACAACAGAGAAACAAGTTACAAAAATACAAAGCAACTACTGGAGAAAAAACACTCTAGCAATACAATAGTGAAGAGCCGCCATCGGAAGAAGAGGAAGAAGTGATAATGAAGGGAAAAAAACACTCCTCTGAGTGCAATCACATCTGATAACTAGGGGTGAGCAGAATTCCCTGATTCACCGAAACCGACCGAACTGAAACCGATTTAACTGAACCGAATTTACCGAATTAATTTCAGTTCGATTTTCAATTCGGTTCGGTAAATTAACCGACGGTTCAATTTATATATATATATTTGCCATGGTGGTTAAGTATAGTTTTAAGCCTCTCGACCACTTAGGTTCGAATCGTAGTGCATGTGTAATATTATTTATTTTATATTCGACTGTATATATAATATGTGTTAGTTAGAAATAAATTGATAATGGAGTATGCTAAGATGGTTAGAGGTATAAAATTGGAGTTGGGTTGCCTGGGTTAGAGTCTTAGCAAATGTATTTTTTAAAAAAAAATTGGTTATTTTTTTTAATCTTTTCGGTTAATTTGATAAATTAATCGAACAGAACCGAAAATTCGGTTGATCGAACCAAAAATTCAATTGACCGAACCGAATTAACTTTTTTGGTTCGGTAAACGATAAAAAAAAAATGGTTCGGTTATTAACCGAACTGAATCGTTGCTCACCCCTACTGATAACTTCCAAAAAGCATAAGGTTGAGGACATCAAGACGGAAATCCTAGCCACCAAACCTAGTTGAACTCCCTGCATAATATAGGAAAGTGTTGATGGCAGAAGGAAGAGGAGGGACCAAGTCACACCCCAAATTCGGGCATGACCTGCCAAAGTACCACCCATACTCTGAAGCCTAGCCCAACCATGACAACCAAATAAAACCACAAAATCTGTACAGTTTATAAAACCAACGCGGTTTGCAAAAATGCATAAATTGAGTAAATTCTAAACCATCAATTAAAACAACTCAATAGCTACAGCAGTTCAAAATCTTTCTAAAAGAAAACCAGTTGAACATAATAAAATCTCTCAACATCAAAAGTGCGGAAATAAGAAAACTAAACCCAAGTCTACATGACTCAAAGAAAAATACAAAACCCTCTACAAACTCGGGTAAACACCCAAACCATGACATGTCACGAGATCTATTGTGTTTGTCACAACCAGATGCGCTACTGCATCCCAATACCTTTCTGATCACGCTCAGGTGCCACAAGAAAAATAACACATAAAACTGTAAGTCCAACTAGGACTTAGTGAGTGGTTCAGTCCTCTAACCACCATGTCCAAGTATTATAAGTCCAACGAGTAAATATGTATAATAACAAGTAGGCATATAACTCATAAGCAGTACCAATCATGCATAATTACCAATCCATATATGATATAGCAACAAGTATGCATAATCACCAATAATCCATATGTGATATAACCACAAGTATGCATAATCACCAATCTAGATATGATATAACAACCAGTATGCATAATCACGAAAACCAATCAAGCCACTCGAGTCGGTCGTCAGTGTGGCGGGCTAACGAGCTTCCCGGCCTAGGGACCCGTCGGTCCAATAATCCAGGGACCCATCGGTCCTACGAGTCGGTCACTGAGCTTGACACTAACTCTGCGAGCTTCCCGCCCATGCCACTCCGGGTCGATCGTCAATGTGGCGGCTGACGAGCTTCCCGGTCCAGAAATCCATAAGGGGGAGAGAGCAATCACAAGCACACTCAAATATCCATGCATAATCAACATCATCATGGAGAAATAAAACAACATCCACATATCTAGTAAAATTGCTCTAGGACCCTTGGGTCTTTAAGATCCCCCGTGCATGTATTTATATATACCATGATCATATCTCGGCCTCTCCATGTTCACATGCCACACATGTCCATATGCCATTATCCACATGCCACACATTCATATACCAACATAACCATATGCCATTATATTCACATGTCATGGATACATATATCAACATAACCATATGCCATTACATTCACATTTCATAGATACATATATCAACATAACCATAAGCCATCATACTCACATGCCATAGATACATACATCAGCATAACCATATGTTAACCAAATTACCTATCCAAAGTATAACATAAAAATGGTATATGAAATGATAGCGATTTCCAACATGAGGAACCCATCCACATCACAAAAACACCGCATCTGAACATATAAGGAAACAATTACATATGGCATTAAAATATGATTTGATACATAGCAAAAAGATAGCCAATTATCCATCTAATCCACGCCCCTAATCTTATAGGGCCGACCACCCACACCCAGGTATTTCCCAAAGGGGAATTGGCCCTTAATATCTTCCTATGGTGTAACCATGATATAATGTCCATACAATAATCCATCTCTATGTGCACCTAGGTTTCATGTTTTCTCTAAGTGTAGGTCTCTACGTACCTTTAATCATGTCCTAATCACAACTAGATGAATCTCTAATGTGAAGCCTCTACAACTCATCATGTCCAAATGTCATCTACATGAATCATTAAGGGGGGGGGGGGGGGCACACCCTAAATTTCCATCATCACCATTAGCTCATGCCTTAAACCTCCATGTCCTTTCTTCTTCCAAGAACCCAAGAACATCACAAGGAACACAAGAATCCCAACAAGAAAACAAGGAGGGGCGGCACCACCAAAATTGGCCATGAACCATGCGGCCAATGATCACAAATCTGATTAAAAGTCGACGACAATTAAGATGTTAATCCTTCATTCTGCGATCTGATTTCCATAAGGAGAAAAATCAAACAAAACCAAAACAACATTCCTATTCAAAGGTGCAGCGGCATGGGTGATGAACAAGGAAGAGAGAGGTCCAAATCCACTAATCGGAGAAGAAGATTGGAAAGGAAGACGATCCTTCGTGCCTCCGCATCAATGAAGTCCGGGTGCACTGCCAAGTTCCAAATCCTCCCACTTTTTTCCTTCCCTCTCGTGTATTCCAAAATCTAGAAATCCAAAATAGATCTCCACCGTTCCCAACCAGAGGCAAGGGGTCTCAGACATGATCCCCAAATTTCAATTCGATCAGCCCCAGGATAGTGTCCCGATCGCCCGATTAGGCAAAACTCGACATAGCCGAATCCTGAAGAAGAAAACCAAGAACAAGGCATCGGTAAATCATGATGTCTACAACTTACTGTACAAATTTCAATACGATCCGACCACGGGCGCTCCTTTAATCGCAAAATTTGATGACGTCCAACGTTGCAAGAAGCGGTCTATCGAGATTCCCTTCTTCCCTCTCCATGTGTATGCCTTTTCCTATGGACGCCCAAGGGGGGTGTGCGGCTGCTGTTATGAGCCGCGCGCCCCTGAGGGATGAGGTATAAATACTAAAACCCCAAATGCCAAATGACCAAAGTGCCCATTAACTTAAGTTGAGTCTAAAATAAACCATCACTCAACCAATTCAAGTATGTTTCAAATTTCATTTGAACCTCTGGACTCATCTCGAACCCAATTACCCATGTATGGACTAATCAAATTTAGATAAATTAATTACCTTGCGCGCGAAGGCCAATCTTCAATTCACGTCCTCCGGCGTTTCATCCAGCCCATCCTAACGCGTGACTTAAATTATCCCGCAGAAATAATTAAATAAGCATTTTAAAAATTTACGGGTATTACAGACCAATGTTGAGGTGGTAGAAGAAGATTCACAAATGCTCGGACAGATGGCATCATAATCCCCGCAGTGCGAACCTACCTCAGTCCAACTACAATAGGTACTCGCAAATCTGCTGCAATACCTGCTGCAAGTCGCCTCCTACCCTCCTCTTAAGCCCAGCAGTGCGTACCCACGGTGATCTATGATCTACTCATTACTAATCCATGGCTAGTTCCTAGAGGAATAGAAGTTTTCAGTACCTTTCACTCCATGCCGAAACTCATACATGTAGAAAATGAAGAAGGCAAGGTGCTTTTATAGACCCAAGGAGGGCCGCCCCTATTACGATCGTTCGCCATTTCCCCACTAATAGGGTCACGACCGTCATCCAACAGCGGGCACTCAAGTGCCTTGAAAATTGAGAATCAGATCTCTGATCATAATTACCCCCTGTCAGGATTAATGACTACACAGGTAGCGGGACACGAAAATGCACTCTTTCCCTCTACACAAACGCCACATTTACTATGGAAATCGAAGAGTTGCGAAACGGCAACACTAATGCTCATCGAGGTCTCCTGTTCAACACATTAGGCAAGGAACTCGAACGACATTCACCTACCTAACCGAGGTGAGGAGCCAACACATCATTAGAGCTCGATACAAAGTTCTCGAATTCCGACCAAGTTCGGGGGCTTTGGACTAGACTAGCACTTTGAGCCTTGCCGGATTAGGCCCGTAAGCGCTCACACTCATGAACCAGACTCAAGTTAGGCCAGACACCAATTAGCCCGGGGGCTCCACACGATCATACAAGGACACTTACGTCCTTATTAATTACAAAAAATTCGTTAATTATGAATCCAATATTTTCGGAATTAGCCTTGACCTATTTTGAGCACATCCCTACGAGATTCAAAGAGACATTATTGTTAGACATCTCTTATCCTGCACTGCACTATATACAGACAAAACGCACATCAGGTAGACAATTGAACTTCCAATTCTAATTTTCATACCCTCGTCTGGAACTCATTCTGACTTGCATTGGACTAGGAGATGCACAGGACCGCATCGCCCCAATTTACATCGATGCAAACTTTTGAATCAATTATGGCGCTAGTTTTCCATCAAATTTTTATAGTAGATATAAATTTAAAATTTTAGTATAAGTTTAAATATCATTCATACATTGTATCCACCATCAAATGATATCGTGGTCTTTTCCTTTTTAATTTTCTTGTATATTCATTTTAAAAGTAGTATTGAAATAAAAAAGGTGAAGGGAGAAGGATAAGAAAACAATGCTACCTTGATTTTAAAAGCACTATGCAAACATAGTGGAAAGTGCCAAAGTGGATTTGAATTAGATTCTACTATTGCATGATTAAAGATGACAATGGATCAGGTCTATTTATGGCCGGTACGAATTCAGCCGGATTTAGGCTGAGTCTAGTACGACTCAATCAAAATTCATGTTGAGTTGGGCACGATCTGATCATGCCTCACGTGGGTCGTGCCTAGCCTTATCCGGCTCATGGGCCGAGCACAACTCTAGGAAAGTAGGTACCCTCCTCCAACCTTCTAAGTAGAGATGATAATTGAAATCGATTAATCGTAGTTAATCGAATTGTAAATTTTAATTTCGGATAGTAAAAAAAAAAAAATCGGTTCGATTTTAGTTACGGGATCGCGGATAATAGGTAATCAAAATCAGTTATATGTTTCGATTTCGGTTACCATTTATCCGAAATCGATAAATATTAATTATTTTGATAATTTTTATATATTTCAAAATTTATTTTACTAACCGGTTACCCATTTACTAACCGGTTAATCGGTTAGTAAATGGGTAATCGGTTCTATTCGAGCCCAACTAACCGACTTTAATTTTAGATACTTATTTTTGAAACTGATCGTAGCTTAGGTTTCGTTTCAGTTAACGAGTTTTTAATTAGTTTAGGTTTCAATTAATCACAGTAAAAAAAATTATGATTAATCAAATTATTATCATCTTTACGTCTAAAGCTGTGGGTGTTGCCTCGGGAACACGCCCGCTTGCATGCCTTCCCAAAGCAGGCAGGCTTGGGCGCCCAAGCTTGGCACAAATTTCATCGGAGTGCGAAGGGGCGAGCTGCCTCCAAGTTGGGCTGCTCTCTTAAAAATTCGGATCATACCATGTACGGCCCAGAAGGAAATGGGCTTCCCGGCTCGAGTCCAGTGCCACCTCACGGTATTTCTAGAATTTGAATCAAGCAGTCAGAGCAAATCTAACTACCGAAACATGTCAAAGTCACCCAAATCTTCTTTAATCGTATGAATCGGCCTACTCTCTTGAGAGTTTAATTGCGGAAATGATAACTGCAGGCGCAACACGCAGCTCCCAGTGAAATCCTCCTTTGATCATTCTCCCGCTCCCTCCTTAATAGATCGACGCTGACAGACATCTGACTACCAAACAGTATACAGGATTTGGAGTTGTTAACAGGAGAGATTCTGAGCATGTGCATAGCTACATGGGTATGGCAAGCACATCCTGTGTACCAATTTCTCCTCCTCCTCAACAGAGATGAATTCCATGACAGGCATGCTAGATTTCACCTCTTTTCTTGTTTTTCCTTGAGCAAATTATTTATAGTCTTATTTTTAATGGGGTGGAAAGGGGGGTGGGATTGTGAGGATTGTAGATTTATTAGGCATTCAGAGATTCCTTTTCTTTTCTTTTCTTTTCCACAAATTTAATGTTCACTTTCCCTGTGAAAACAAGGGGATGCCCCATTCAAGATGCAGACAATTAGGGGGTAGAAAGAGGTAGGGTAGAAAAGAAAAGTAGGAATAGAGCTAGAGATCCAAAGGATGATTTAGGATGCCTCCGTCAGTTGAGGAGAGTCTGTGGACAGGTTTTGAAGAACTGGTATTTTTGTTGGAGGAGCTGAATATTGGATCTTTATCAGATCAAACATCATGCTACTTGCTGAGTGTGTGTTTTTTAGCTTCTGTTGAACCAAATTAAAGTGAGATGTATTTGTTATTCGTTATGAGAAGATATCATGTCCTCATAAACATCGTTGCCTGCTAGGAATTTGATAAAATGCCTCACTGAATGTTTCTTAATTTTTATTGCGGATAAACTGAACACACTTCTTTTGTCATGGCTGGTATGATGTTTTGGTTTGTGTGAACAATGTTAGGCCTACGGAACCAGTAGGTTGGTGGGGGGAAAGCAGCAATCATAAGATATTGGGAGGGAGAGATGTTCTGGGCGGGGGTACATGGTTAGGATGCACGAAGGATGGGAGACTAGCCTTTCTGACTAATTTTAGGGAGCCTGACTCTCTCTCTGGTACAAAGTCCAGGGGTGAATTGCCAAAGAGGTTCTTGGAGGTAATTTTTTCTTCTATCAGAATTCTGATCTCTCGTATTTTTATAGTAGATCAAACTTTATGGTTTATACTTTACACATCTTCTGTTACATCTTTCAGTTTGCTGATATAGTAGTTACATATTATGTGCTTGATTAAATCACTGATCTATATTTCTCCCTTTTTCTTCATCTGAAGACTGTGCCTTTTACATTATTTATCTATGCAATAATCCCTTTTCGGGTGTGGACAATGAGACAATCATTCTGTGTTTTCAGAAAACAACATAAACTCAATTTGTGTCGTGCTGGTATAAATCTCTAGTATTCTGTGTTTGGAGTTTGGACCAGTCACCTGCCTTTTCCAATCAAGGCTCAAGATAAAACCAAACTTTCATGATGTATAAGCCCTTGCCTTTTCATTATCATTAAGCAAAGACACTCTTGCACTTGTCAGTATTAAGCATCTTAGTTGTTTGATCTTCATGCACAATGTCTAGTGCACACTCGAATTTTGGGTACTAATACATGGCTCCAGAACAATTTTCAAGAAAACTTTCTTTTCTATAAAGTAGCAGATGAATTGTGTTCTTTCCTCCTTTGAGGGTTTGAATCCACTTCAATGAGGCATGGATGGATTTCACCCAGCCCGTATCCCTTCTCACACACATCTGAAGGATGTGTTATGATTCCTCTCTGTCTCAAAGCATGATGAGTGCATAGCACAGAATGGAGCAATTGGAGTATGTAGATTCTCTTAGATACGCACATTCAAGGTTTCATTAGAAGCATTACATACTTTTGGTTCTCTTTGTCAACGAAAATAGAAATTTGAATTGTTCAATTGGTTTGAGTTTATTATGTCATTCAGTGGATCTTATACCACACTTTTTAGCCCGACAAATTTGTTGAAGGACAATTTGTACATGTGACAATGTATATCCTCCTACATGTATAGATGGTGAGCCTTATTATCATCATAAGATAGATGCTAAGGTTGCTCCTTACTTGGCAGTTTGGCTTACTATGGTGCCTCTCCACTTAAACATGCAACACTGTCTATGTTGATCTCCCAATATCTTGGATTTATTGAAGCCCTTATGCATTAGGCCGCTCTTTACAGTATATTCAGTGAGAATTATGGGTGACGGCCAATCGATGTGTGGGACATGGCATTTTTAATGCCCTTGAAGAAAAAACAACATACGATCAGAAGATCCCTTATGTGCCATACTAAGAGCACGATCATCTTCTGTAGAAGACCTTCAATTAAGTTTTGAGGCCTTTTGAAGAAAGAATACCATTCTATTTGATATGTAAATAGGTAATTAAGGGGTTCTGATGCTCATATATCAGCAAAATAATTTTGACTCAATCAAATAGACCTCCTTAATCTTGAATTTTCATAGGTAGCAACAGAATATTATCTCAATCTTGTTGCTGGTGTGCTATATATATGTGTTTGAAGCCTATATTTAAGGATTCTATTGCGAGTCATATGAAAAAGTAAAATATTTTTTTTTGAAAAAAAAGGAACTAATTGAAAGAAAGTTCAATTAGGATCTGGATGCAGCTATTGATCCTTCTCTTTTCTCTCAGCTTTCTTTTTAGTTATTTTCATTATTTAATTTCTCTATCATATAAATCTTCTTTGTTTCAGTTAACAATTTATTCCCACAAATCAACAACATGATTCTAGAATGAAAGTTCTAGCGAACTTAGTTGGTAAAGACCTTCATTGTTGATGGCAAGGCAGCTATTAAATCTTTATTATTCGTATATGGGCAAAATGCATTGACCTCCCTTCTATTTATGGCTAATTGCATAGACCTCCTCCCGTTGTTTCAAAATGTTTGGGGACCCCTTCAAATCCAATCAGCACCCCCTTAAACTATATTTTTTTTCAAGATACAATAATATATATAAGGATTACAAGCTCCACATCATCTGTCACCTCATATAATAAAGTAGACATTTTTTCCTAATTAGTCTGGTTTTATAGGTTTACCTTGGTATTGGGTTAGAGAACTTGTAGATTTTGATCTATAATATGAGGTGATAGAAGACATGGACATTTTAGCATGTAGTGATCCCTTAATTAAGTTGCATTGTAGTCAAGGAATCAAGATGATCTTTATTTTAATATATCAGCGAGCCTTCTTTTCTCAAATATCTCCTGGTGGTCCATTGGCAATGCATGATGCGTAACTATAAATTTTTGGTTGATTTGCTGTTGTTGAACATAAACTTTCTTTTAATCAACTTATATCATTTGATCTCTAATGCCACAAAAATAAGCATGTCTTTTAGGCTCACACAATATTTTCTCATTTTGGTACTTTGTGTAGTGCACAAAATGCCCATTAGAGTTTGTGCAGGAAATAGTCAAGGAAGCTGATCAATACAATGGATTTAATCTGATAGTGGCTGATCTTTGCACAAAATCCATGATTTACATCTCCAACAGGCCAAAAGGAAAACCTATTTCTATTCTGGAAGTTCCTCCTGGTGTCCATGTGCTCTCAAATGCAAATTTAAATTCTCCTTGGCCCAAGGTAGACAGTTCACTCAGATGCATTAAATATGTTCATTTTTGTTAAATATAATAGTTTTTATATTGTATTTATTGTTGGCATAGATTAGCTTATATTGTTCCTAGGCTTAGCTTATGATGTCTCTGGTTTATATATAGGCATTTTCTATGATTAATGAATATACTTTTTGGGGCTCAACATGGTATCAAAGCCCTAGGTTTTTTTTCCACCTGTCGTTTTTTTCGTATTCCATCGTGTTCTGCGCCCACGTGCGGCCGTTGCTCGCTTGTTTGCCTTCCTCTCTTCTCTATTGGGGAGGCACCGTTGGCGAGTCCACCTCTGTTTTCTACTCAGCTTTTGATCTGTTCTCTCTGTGCACTCGATCGACAAGGAACGAGCCGTCTCCGTCTCTCACGTGCTGATTTTGCACGCGTTCAAGCCTGCTTCCTCTTCATGTGCGTGTGAGAAGGCACGGACGTCGAGGAATTCATCCGCTTCTCTTCCCGTGCTGAATCCATCTGCCTCTCTTCATGCGCCTTTTCTTCACCGCGTCTTCACGTGCCTGAGAGAAAGGCACGCTCGACGAGGCATAGTCACACGGACTCTCATCACGTGCCTTTACTTCAGCGCGTCTTCATATGCCAGGGAGAAAGGCACGTTCGACGAGCGTCTTGCAGCAGTTTCATGGCTTCTTGAGGTTTTTTTTCCTAGCGCTGCGCCCTTCTTCCTTTTATTCAGTGGGTGTCTTCCTCTCCGACACTTCTCGCTGTTGTCGGGTCTCAAAGAGTTGTTACATTGTTGTTCTCTGCTGGGCTCTTCAACGGGTCTTCATTGTTGGTCTCGGAAATCATACTCTTGCTGGATACCGTATCGCTGATCTCGCCAGATATTTTCAGAGGCATATTTTTCTTCAATCGTCAGCTCTCGAGGTTTTTGGTTCTAACACAGAATTTTTTCTGTCAATTGCTTCATTTGGTATTGCTTTATTTTAAAGAATGTCAAACTCTATAGTGGATCCCAAAACTGCAATTTTGAGTACTTCTATCAAACTTAATGGTACCAATTATATTCTTTGGTCTTGTGCTTTTCGTGTTTTCTGTGGTTCCTAAAAGAAGATTAAACACCTTGAAGATGATCCTCCTGACTCAGCCGACATTGAAAAATATTCTGATTAGGAGGCAAACGATTATGCGGTTCTCTCATGGATGATCAATAGTTTGGAGCCGTAGATTACCTCAACAGTTATTTTTCTTGATACTACTAAGAGCATGTGGGATTCCCTCAAAAAAACATACTTTCAAGATGCAAATATCTCTAGGGTTTACACATTGTACTCTGATATTTTTAATATGAACTTGAGGATGGTGCATCAATTTAGGAGTTCTACGCCACCTTGAAGGAAAAAACAGATGAATTGATTGAATATCATCCTTTCATCGCTGATGTTTCAATGCAAAGGAAACAAAGAGAGGAATTTCTCGTTGCAAGGTTCCTATCCGCACTACCACCGTCTCTCCATCATGTCAAGTCCCAGCTCATGGCGGATAATACCATTCGTGATCTCAGAAATGCTATGGCTAGAATTCTGAGGGTTACTGAACTCAATCCTCCTCCTGCCTCTTTTCCTACGGGAGATAACTCAGCACTTATTGCCGGAGGTAGAGGCCATCAGGGTCGTGGTGGTGGTAGAACTAGAGGAAGGGGGAGAGGTAGAAATTCCTTTTCTCCTTGTATACATTGTGGGAGAACCAATCATTTTCCTGATAGATGCTAGCAAAAGTTTGGAAACCTTTCTCATGCTAAGGCTGCTATCACTACTCAAGCTCCCTCCAATAGTACTAGTGAAAATCAAAAGGAGGAGACTATTAGTGTCTCTAAGTCTGAATATGAAGTAGAACCGGAGGAAGGGGGAGAGGTAGAAATTCCTTTTCTCCTTGTATACATTGTGGGAGAACCCATCATTCTCTTGATAGGTGCTGGCAAAAGTTTGGAAAACCTCCTCATGCTAAGGCTGCTATCTCTACTCAAGCTCCCTCCAGTAGTACTAGTGAAAATCAAAAGGAGGAGACTATTAGTGTCTCTAAGTCTGAATATGAAAAGTTCATGCAAGCAGTCACTTCCTCAACCATGGCTTCCTCCTTTGGGACTGCGGCTATTGCTTCTTATGGTATGTCTTGGATTCTTGACTCAAGTGCTTCCAATCATATGTCAGGTAATAGGAATCTTTTCTCTAACTATAACCCTGAGTCTAACCCACCACATGTCCACATTGCCGATGGCTCTACTTCTCCTACACATGGTCTTGGCACAATCACTGTTTCGAGCAACCTAAAATTAGATAGAGTTTTTCATCTTCCCAAATTTCCTATGAATCTATTTTCCATTAGTCAACTTACCAAAAGTCATAATTGCTCTGTAACTTTTTTTCCTTCTCATTATGTGATACAGGATCTAGAGACGAGGAGGAAGATTGGTGGGGGAGCTAAAACTGGAGGAATTTACCTTTTACCCACATGCGTTCCTGTCGCCCACCATTCCATCACTGCATTTCAATGGCACTATCGATTAGGCCATCCATCTATTGAAAAACTCAAGTCCTCCATCCCTGAGTCTGTGTCTTGTTCTCCTTTCAAATGTGAAGCTTGTGAGTTAGATAAACATTATTGAGTGCCCTTTCCACAAAGCTCAAGTCCTCGTAGAGAGTTTATTTTTGAACTTATTCATTCTGATATTTGGGGTCCTTATCCCGTAGTGAGTCGTTTAGGGTACAAGTATTTTGTTACTTTTATAGATGACCACACTCGTATGACTTGGGTGTTTCTTTTAAAAAATTGGTCTGAAATGTTTCATGTATTCCAAACCTTTTATCTTGAAATAAAAAGTAGACTCTATTCTCATAAGTAAACTAAAACCCTGAAGGTCCATACTGTAAGTAAGCTATTCTATTTTTCAGTTATGTAATCGTCTTGTTTAACTTGTTCAAGTTTATCTAAGGAAATATGCAATGATCCTGATCTGTTTTTAATTTTAAAAAAAGAAAAAAAAGAAAAAAAAAAGAGAGTCTGTTTTGGAACTTTTAGCTTAATCCAGCATCTACTATGTTGTGTCACCACAATTATGTCACGGCTAGAGTCAAAATTTAGGAAATTAGGGGTTAGCATGTGCTTAACCTTGGGTAAAAGAAGAAAACTCTGAAGGCTAGGGAAGGCAATCCTAGTACCGTTTAAGTACGCAAGAGGCGGAATTAGAGAACGGATGTTTGCGCCCCATGGATAAGAGTCTATTTAATAACCCAGTGTTAAGTCCCGTATCAACCCAATAGTTTTTCCTTAATACATGCTTAAGATATGAGTGAACAAAGAAAAAGGGGGTGAAAGAAGAAAAACTCTGAAGGCTAGGGAAGGCAATCTTAGTATCAACGAGAACGGATGTTTGCGCTTGATGGATAGGAGTCTACTTTATGTCCGATGTGACCTCTGCTTATACTCCAACAAGGAGACTGACCGGCACACCGACATTTGCACCAGCCTCAGAACTACCAAGTACATCAAGAGCACAACAAGCTTTTGGATTACCCCCTACAAGCAGACTAGTACCACCAAAGGTATATAATCCAACGCTTTTACATAGTCTACCTTCTGCTAATGTCACTACCGGAAGCATGCTTGTCCTTGGAAGTGATCATGCAAGATCGGAAGAAATTTTCATAAGATGGGAATCCAACACAATAACTCATCTGGTAGACAAGATTTTTGTTGATCATGCCTCAAAAGTCCTCTATATAGAAAATCTACTGGGAGAACACGAAAAGTTATATTTCCAAAATTGGCGAACAGTTTTTGCTACTGAGTACGACTTATGATAGCCGCAGCTGAAGATACACAGAATATCACCTCCCAAATCAGACAAATCATTTTCGGCTATGATGAATACAAAGGACAAACAGATATGCAGAATAAGGCTTTATTAGCCTTAGAAAGACTCACTATCACCAACATGAAAGACATCGGGGCATATTCAACCCAATACCTTGCTTTGGCCTCAAAAACAGGAGCGGCTTTCCTGGAGCCAGATCTTTCAAGAAAATATTTTATGAAGCTGCCAGAACCATTTGCCTTGAAACTGCAACTACTATGGGAACAGGAAAGACCAGGTCAGGTATTAGGCACCGCTCCCAGAATTGTTTTCGCTTTCAGTGTTTTACAAGAATTATGCAAGCAAAGTGAGCTCAATAGGCAAGCAAAAGATTTCTCATTCTGCCGCAACATTGAAGTACCTGGATATTACAAACAACCAGGCAAAAGCCTGAGAAGGTCGACTACCTACAGAGGAAGAAACCCGCATGCAAACCATGTAAGGAAGCTAAAGACTAGAAAACCTGGAAACACCAAGTGCAAATGCTTTATTTGCGGAGAAGAAGGTCACTTTGCATCCCAATGCAACAGACAGAAAGTCGACAGAGAAAGGTTAGCAATTTATTCTGAATTACAATTAAATGATGGATGGGATGTAGTGTCCTTACAAGAGGGAGAGGATCCTAATGACTGACATATGCTCATATTCCGATGGAGGAACAGAAGCAAGATTAGCCTCTATTCAGCAGGACCTTAGAATAGAGAATCTTTTAATGATATCCAAGTGGAATTACACAAGAGCCGTCTTCAATATGTCAGAAGAAAAGAAAAATTGTGATCATCAATGGAGGGACTACATTGAAGAACTGCCAATCTCACAAATTTTCTGTGTGGTATGCCACTTGAGAACAAACAAAAATATCCGAACAAGATGCGATTCCTGTGATACCACCCTATGTTGCAGTTGTTCAGAAATTAAGTTTGAACACCCTCTGCAAGTCAGGAAAGACATTAGTGAAAAGAAAAAGGGATCAAAATCTCGATTGGTGAAAGAAATGGCACAATACATAGTTGGGCTTGAAAGGGAGAATGCACTATTAAAAGAAAAAATTATGAATTATGAACTGGAACGTGACCTTGAAAAGCTCAAGATGCCAGCTATCGAAGAAGAGGAGGAGAAACTGAGCAAAAATTTCAGAAAATTAGAGATTCTGGATGATGATGAAGCATCATGTCATGAAGAATGCGAATTCGGTGCTCAGATGGAAGAGTCACATAGAGCCCAAGAGATAAGAAAGACTACAGGAAATAGCCTGTTTTATCTAGCGGCCACTATAGAAATTGAAGGAAAATGGTACATTGTGCAAGCTATCCTTGATACCGGAGCCACTAAGTGCTACATTGATCAAAAGGCTCTACCCGAAGATTGCTATGAAGACTCAAGAAGAATATGCACAATCTATGGCCTAAACAGCACTGAGCAAGCGTCAAGAAAGGTAAAAGGGGCTTTTATATCTTTGAACCAAGAGAAGTACATATTACCATTTACACACGTTACTAACTTGGGTTTCGGAGGAAGCATCCAAATGATCATCGGAAACAACTTCATCAATAGTCTTGCTGAAGGAGTCAAAATAGAAAGAGGTGTAGTCACTTTTTGCAAGGAAATGACAGACACTACAAATAGCTCGCCTCTAATCACAAAAACAAAAGAACATTCGCATAAAGATGGGCCTATGATACAAGAAGCGTGTCATCTCTCTATCGCTCCAATTCAGAGAAAGCTGAAGAAATTACAGAAAATTCAACGCAAAAGGACAAACATCAAAATTGACTTGAACTCTGGTTCTTCATCAAGTCATAGTAAAGAAAGTGCCTATTCTAGAAATCAGTATACCCTCAACATTTTCCAACAACCACCTGAATCACGGATGATTTATCGGACGGCAGCAACAGTCACCTAGACCTAGGAAGATGACCACTGGTAAAACTCCATCAGTCGCCTTACCCGAGAAGCCACTAAGTCACTACTATTAAAAGTCATAATGACTCTCCAAAAGCCAAAAATAGTGTGCTATGTAAGAAGTATAAAAGTATATGACAAAAGTCAAAAAGGATGTGCTAAAAAAAAGGCAAAAATAGTGTGTAGTGTGCCAAAAGGTCAAAAAGAGTGTGCTATGAGTCATCTACTTCACTAAGAAGTAACTTAGTTAAGAAGTCTTGTAACATTAGCTATGATGAGTCATATAACTTCAGTCTGAAGTATGCAGGGATTGGAGGTCTATATAAGATCATCCCCCCTTCGTCTGTAAACATAAGCGAAAAAATAGAATAAACAATAAGAGTTAATTAGTGTGTAAAATTCCAATTTCATTTCCCTTTTTAAATCCTTGCTCCACTTTACTTTCCGTCGTATCCCTGTAAATTCCGCAACTCTGAGTACAGCTCGGGGTCGTTTGGAGCGCCGGGTAACGACCCCAATATACTAGTTGATACAGATGCTACTCCTGAGCTTGAAGGTGACAAAGACTTCGAGGACCTTGTGAGATTTAGAAAGTTAGTTGGGAAACTTATTTATCTGACTATCACCCGTCCTGACATCTCCTACACCGTTGGTATTGTTAGTCAGTTCATGCATCAGCCGAAATATTCTCATTGGAATGCTCTGTTAAAAATTCTATACTATTGATATAGTTCTCCTGGTAAAGGCTTGTGGCTCGGGAAAAACGGCCACATTAAAATAGAGGAGTACTCTGATGCAGATTATGTTGGGTCCATCTGTGATAGAAGATTTACCTCAGGGTATTGCACGTATGTTGGAGGAAACTTGGTCACGTGGAGGAGTAAGAAACAGAATGTGGTAGCTCGCTCAAGTGCCAAGGCTGAGTATAGGGCAATGGCTCATACCACATGTGAACTAATGTGGGTCAAAAGTCTTTTAGGAGAATTAGGGTTCTCTTCTGATAAACTATGATGATGCACTGTGATAACCAGTCTGCTATTCATATTGCCAATAATCTGATCTTTCACGAAAGAACAAAACATATTGAAGTCGACTGTCATTTTATTCGGGATGTTCTTTCCAAGAATATTATCACGCCTCATGTCTCCTCTCAGGATCAAATTGCTGACATCTTCACTAAAGCTCTCAACTCGACTCGGTTCAAATTACTATGTGTCAAGCTGGACATGATTGACATCTATGCTCCAGCTTGAGGGGGAGTGTTAAATATAATAGTTTTTATATTGTATTTATTGTTGGCATAGGTTAGCTTATATTGTTCCTAGGCTTAGCTTATGATGTCTCTGGCTTATATATAGGCCTTTTCTTTGATTAATGAATATACTTTTTGGGGCTCAACAATTTTATATTTTTATTTCGAGCCACAATATTGTCTGTAGGAACTATTCTCTTTCTTCCTCTTTCACTAGGTATTTCAGAATGTAATATCCCATAAAAGCAAAGAAATACTAATAAAAAACATGCAGAACCCAAATATTAAAAGAGTTCACTGAATGATAATTTTTCTGCATATTGTTAGGTCTTTCAAGCTTCGCTGAAACGCTGCTCTTTTACACTGTTCTTCCAGGTATTGATATGTAAAATATATCCTTGGGAATACTCCTACAGTATTTCCTGGATGCTTCTTAGCGAATGCTATCTCTAGCTCCTTGCCAATAATTTGGGGCATCTTTCTGAAAAACTTTTCTGATAACTCAGAAGAAACATACATTCTCCCAGATTTAGCTGCCAAGACCTTGTAGTCGTTAATGTAATCAAAAAGATCTTTTACGTTATGGCATGCTAATCTCTCCAGATCTTCATAGGCTCTATTTTGCTCTTCTGTAGAGCCTGTGGTTGGGTCTTCCAGTAGGAACATTCTTCTGATCTGAGATAAGACATTCTGAGGATCGTCTGCGATGTTTGTTAGTTCATCGTACTCAGTAGGATACGCCATTCTCCACTGTATCCAGGTCTTTTTCTCTGTTTCTCCCAGAAGATTCTCTATGTAGCACATTTTTGACTTGTTATCGGGCCAAGTCTTCTCATTTATCAAGTTCAGCGTTATAGACTCCCATCTGGATATTATGTCACTGTATTGTCCTACTTGTTCCGGTAGGACCAGTATGGCACCTGTGTTAGACTGTGCTGAGGGTAGCATGAACCTCTCATTATGCTGCTTCGAGTACCCTCCTCTTAGTCCTCCTACTCTTGAATTTATTATAGGGATATTTGTACTCCCTATTCCATTTGGGTCGTAATTTTGTGGCACGCTTGGTGGGTACATTGCTGGACCCATAATTGGTTCTTTGGGAAGTCTGGTTGCAGATGATTCTGTTGTTGTTGCTGTTGTGAAGGCTGATTCTACTTTCTTATCATCATCAACCTCCTTAATTAATTTCTTGAAGATGGGATACTCCATCTCCGCTGTATAAGCTGACTCTTCGTTTATGAGATGGAATTGCCGGAATTTGGTTTCAAAGTCCTCATCATCATCATCATCATACCTAGGTTCATCATTACCTCCTACGGAAGTCTGGTTGCAGATGATTCTGCTGTTGTTGCTGTTGTGAAGGCTGATTCTACTTTCTTATCATCATCAACCTCCTTAATTAATTTCTTGAAGATGGGATACTCCATCTCCGCTGTATAAGCTGACTCTTCGTTTATGAGATGGAATTGCCGGAATTTGGTTTCAAAGTCCTCCTCCTCATCATCATCATCATCATACCTAGGTTCATCATTACCTCCTACTTCTTCCTGAGAAAATAGGTTCCATCTATTTGCTTCGTTGTTTTCATCGGAACACCCGTCAGACGTGTCCCATTTTGGAGGGTTGTCTTTCATAATGGCAGTTTTGTCATCAGTAATTGCCATAACTTGGAAAGTTGCGAGGTCTTCGTCTTCATCTTCATCGTATTCACTTTTCCAATCGGGTTCATACTCATAGTCGCTGTCCCAATCACATATCATCATAGCGACTAGTTCTTCATCAATATCACCTTGTTCTGGTTTTGGTGCTGCTATCGCATAATCCGCGAACTGTACTGCAAGAGTACCATCTGTTCTTGTTCGAATAGTTGACGTCTGTGGGTTGCGTTCAGCAGTAATTAGAGCAGGTCGAATAATCCATTGTTGCCCTTGTAAGCTTTCAGTCGTTCGGATTTGTCCAGGGATTGCCCGGATTCCTCGACTGGCTAAATGGTCCGCTACATGTTGTACGTTGTAGCGAAAGTTTGTGTGACTTGTGTTTGACAGTCTACCAATTAGCGATCTTGAAAGCAATAGATTACTTTCTCCTGCTTGCCATCCTTGGTAGCCATGTGTCTGGAGCACTAATTGTATATGCTCCCTAAAATCATGAATACTTATGGTGATGTCAGGTGCAGTATATGCAAGTTGTGTACCTGACGTTAAGTCCACTTCCATTGAACTAATGACTGATCTATCATCAGCCCATCTTGTGTCTCGTAGTAGGATCAAAGCGTTCACGCCTGCACTCCTTCGATGCAGAGTATGGAGTCGTATCATAACCATCCCCATGTGGAGATGCTGAAGTCCTTGGACAAGCAGGTTATAACTTTGGTCAGTAATAAAAGGTAACTCAACTTGATTACCTTCTGTGACCAGTATGCGCTCATCTGAGTAGTGCTGGTAAACTCTATGTTGTCGTTCAGACCATCCTGCTTGGTACAGTGTTTCAGCAGGGACTTGCTGTGCACGTTGATATTGTGAGATGGAGAGTTCTATCTCCGGGTTGAGCTGTGATTCAAGGCTTCGTCTGAAGCCTGATCTCCTGCTAGGAGTACTTATGCGCCGTTGCATCTCGTGGCGTAATCTGTTACTGAGCCTATAGTTCCTGGTTTGGTCGTCAATAGTGGGTTGGCGGTTTTCTCCGCCTGATATTGATGGCCTTGGGCCAACAACCTCCGTTCTTGTAGTGGCTCTTGAAGAGGAAGTCATCTTCTCTTCGCCTTCTCTTTTTCTTGTTCGAAAATCTCCAAAGGGTTTCTGTAGACAAAAAGCTTTCCTTTCGCCTTTGGTGGAGGTGGTACTGTTGAAGTTCCTCTGATTTGTAGCTTCTGTAAATCCTTGGCTAAATTTTCAATAGAAAAGGTTAGCTCTGAGGAGCTTTGTTTATCTTTTGCTCCGATTTTCAAAAGTCTTACTTCTTCTCTAAGTTCGTCTACTTGCTCCTTAATTTTGACAGTGAGTTGGATAAGGGTGTTTAACTGCCTAACTAAGGTTTCGGATGATTTTTGTGTTATCTGTGAAGGTCTAATGAATCCCTCAGCCGGTTGACTGATAAATTCTGTTGCCTTAAGAGCCTCTGTGTAAACAGTGCTGGCTGCTGTTAAATGTCAATCACTCATATATTATGCTTAAAATTTTAGATACAGAACACCTCTTGATTATTGTCTTCTTCAAGATTGCGAAGGTTGGGAAATCTTCTTCGTTACGCCGAATACTGTTATCCCTCGTTATCGTCTACCTTGAGATAACAATGACTTTCGAAGTGTAATATATCAAAATATAAGCATAAGACTTATGTACCTTGAACGAAGCTCTGATACCAGGAGTGGACTTTCAGGGACTTGAGTGTCTCCATGCATGCATATATTTCTGCATCTATAGTTGACTTAACCACAGGGAACTTGCCACTCGCATAGGCACAGATCTTTTCAGTCTTCCTGGGATCATGTTTCTTGGCTTTCCACTTGCAAATGCCCCCCCATCCCTCCATACATCCATCAGTTTCCAGTATTATGTATGCTTCGGGTGGTGGTAACTCCAGGTCGGGCAGATGCTGGACCAGATCTTTAATCTTTGAAATTAATTCCTGGTCAGAGGGCTTAATTCTTTTATCACCATGGGGGCCTGTCTTTGAATATAATGGCCCTAGAAGAACTCCCAAGTTAGGGATATAAGCCCTAGCATAATTTAAAATACCAAGCCAAGATCTCAACTGTCTTGTTCCTCAGATCCTTCTCATGAAATGATATAATCTTTTTGATTATGTGGGGTTGTAATCGGATCTTGTTTCTTCCGATGATTGCCCCCAAAAATTCAATCTCTTCGGTGGCTATTTTCATCTTAGTGGGGGAAAGCACTAATCCCCATTTCTCACAGATTTGTAACATCTTCTTCAAGTGTTCGGCATGCTGTTCTTCGTTTTCAGAAAACACAAGAATATCATCAATGTAAACTGCAATAAAATCCTCTGTACCTTTGAAGCAATTGTCCATTTTTCGCTGGAATATAGCAGGCGCATTCTTCAGTCCGAATGGCATCACAAGCCATTCATAAAGTCCTCCAGGGACTATGAACGCCGTCCACGGTATGGACTCAGGATCCATTGCTACTTGATGAAAGCCACTTTTCAAATCAAATTTAGAGAACACCTTGCTATTCCCTATCTTCTTCAAAATAGTGTTAATTCCTGGGAGGCTGTACTGATCTTTGTGAGTGTTGTCATTCAGCGTCCTGTAATTGAACACCATTCGTTCTTTACCCTTGACTTCCTTTTTTGTGATGGGATCTATGGAAGTTCCGGAATTCACTATTATAGCCATGGTACGATGCCGACTAGTGCTTGGTCTGATTATCCCTAGCTGTAGTAGAGCTTTAACATGCTTGTCGAACTGTTCCTTCATAGCAGGTGTAACATGCTTCAGGGGTTTATCCTGAATTGTTACATCTGGATTGATGATGTTAAGCTTGCAGGTGACTTGGTTTTTACTCCAGTGTTTAAGAGGATCTTCTCCTATGAACCCCTGCTCCTTCAATCTTCTGAGTAATTGGCTGAACCTTCTTTTAAACTTCTCTGATTCTCTGAAATTATCATAAGCTGTTGCGCTTAACACTTCAAAATACTCTTCTTCAGTCATATCTAGCTCATCAAGGGCTGCTAGAGTTGTGACTTCTGTGTCGGTTCTTGTAGCAATCGTAGTTACCTTCTTATAAAAAGTAATCATCTGGTCTTCTATCCTTACTCCTCCTTTCATAGCTCTTATAAAATTGCATCCAATTAGCATCTGAATACCATCCTTCAGCTTCATGCTTGCTATTTGCTGTGAATTTACGCCATTAATCTGTATTGGATATGCACTTCGCTCTAGTGCTTCAGCAGGGATTGAATATTGGTCTATGCAGCAAACCGTCCCTCCCGTATCCAATATTGCTTGAACTTTGAACTGCTTGATTCCAGTGATTTCTATTATTATCACCATATTGTATAAACGATTCAACACTCTTCTTCCTTTTGAGTGTTCTGTTCTGTCTGCTAGTGTCACAAATTCTTCAGGATCTGTTACCACTTGTTCTGGGGTTTCTGTGGAAAGTTTGTTTGCAGACTCTTGATCTTTGAAAACTATTCCCTTTTGTTTTTCCTAGGCAGGATATTTACCTTTCCTCTGCCTTTCTTCTTCTTCCAAGCTTAAATTATGGAATTCTTCTTCAAGGTCTTCTATATCCTGTTTTGTTTTGAGGTCTTCTATCTCTTTCCTCAACCTTGCATTTTCTTCATTTATATGGGCGTTTTCTGCTAGTAAGTATCTTGTATACTCCAGTAATTCCTTTATCAGGCTATCTTTGTCGTTGTAAGGAAGAAAATTGGCCTTGATTATATGGAGCTTTCGGCCAATATTAAACCTTGAACACATAGGGCAGACTGTTAGTAGGCAGTTTCTGCAATGTGCCCTCATTCTCGGGTTTGTTATTTCCTTACAGCATACATCTTTCACATCCTTTGGTGACTTCTGGGCTATTGTCTTCCCAGCGATGTACACATTCATTCATTTGCTGAGGTAGGGTAATGTTTGATCTCCAGTTTTCTGAAGGCTTTTCCTCTGCAGTTATTACCAGTGCGGACTCATATGGTAATTCATTCATATCTAGCGATAGTGTATTTGCAGTACTAGATTCGCCTTCTGAAAATGAACATATAGCGTCGCTATCTGGTTCATCCAGGTCAACTGATAACACATCCCAGTCATCTGGCAACTCCAAATTTTCTACTATGGCTGCTCTTGCGATGTTACCCCGTTTTCTGTTGCAATCTCTTGCAAAGTGCTCCTCTTCTCCACATATGAAGCATTTGCACTTCTTGACCCTATCCGAATGCTTCTTTTTGAAAATTCGTACATGGGTATCATGAGGCTTACCCTTGTAGGATTTTGCTTTTCTCAGTCCAAATTTTCTTTCTTTTCGGTAATACCCCGGTATGGGTATTTTTCTGCATATTGTTAGGTCTTTCAAGCTTCGCTGAAACGCTGCTCTTTTACACTGTTCTTCCAGATATTGATATGTAAAATATATCCTTGGGAATACTCCTACAACCATTTACATACGCCTTCCCAATGAGCAAAAAGGATGGTATTCAGATGCTAATTGGATGCAATTTTATAAGAGCTATGAAAGGAGGAGTAAGGATAGAAGACCAGATGATTACTTTTTATAAGAAGGTAACTACGATTGCTACAAGAACCGACACAGAAGTCACAACTCTAGCAGCCCTTGATGAGCTAGATATGACTGAAGAAGAGTATTTTGAAGTGTTAAGCGCAACAGCTTATGATAATTTCAGAGAATCAGAGAAGTTTAAAAGAAGGTTCAGCCAATTACTCAGAAGATTGAAGGAGCAGGGGTTCATAGGAGAAGATCCTCTTAAACACTGGAGTAAAAACCAAGTCACCTGCAAGCTTAACATCATCAATCCAGATGTAACAATTCAGGATAAACCCCTGAAGCATGTTACACCTGCTATGAAGGAACAGTTCGACAAGCATGTTAAAGCTCTACTACAGCTAGGGATAATCAGACCAAGCACTAGTCGGCATCGAACCATGGCTATAATAGAGAATTCCGGAACTTCCATAGATCTCATCACAAAAAAGGAAGTCAAGGGTAAAAAACGAATGGTGTTCAATTACAGGACGCTGAATGACAACACTCACAAAGATCAGTACAGCCTCCCAGGAATTAACACTATTTTGAAGAAGATAGGGAATAGCATGGTGTTCTCTAAATTTGATTTGAAAAGTGGCTTTCATCAAGTAGCAATGGATCTTGAGTCCATACCGTGGACGGCGTTCATAGTCCCTGGAGGACTTTATGAATGGCTTGTGATGCCATTCGGACTGAAGAATGCGCCTGCTATATTCCAGCGAAAAATGGACAATTGCTTCAAAGGTACAGAGGATTTTATTGCAGTTTACATTGATGATATTCTTGTGTTTTCTGAAAACGAAGAACAGCATGCCGAACACTTGAAGAAGATGTTACAAATCTGTGAGAAATGGGGATTAGTGCTTTCCCCCACTAAGATGAAAATAGCCACCGAAGAGATTGAATTTTTGGGGGCAATCATCGGAAGAAACAAGATCCGATTACAACCCCACATAATCAAAAAGATTATATCATTTCATGAGAAGGATCTGAGGAACAAGACAGTTGAGATCTTGGCTTGGTATTTTAAATTATGCTAGGGCTTATATCCCTAACTTGGGAGTTCTTCTAGGGCCATTATATTCAAAGACAGGCCCCCATGGTGATAAAAGAATTAAGCCCTCTGACCAGGAATTAATTTCAAAGATTAAAGATCTGGTCCAGCATCTGCCCGACCTGGAGTTACCACCACCCGAAGCATACATAATACTGGAAACTGATGGATGTATGGAGGGATGGGGGGGCATTTGCAAGTGGAAAGCCAAGAAACATGATCCCAGGAAGACTGAAAAGATCTGTGCCTATGCGAGTGGCAAGTTCCCTGTGGTTAAGTCAACTATAGATGCAGAAATATATGCATGCATGGAGACACTCAAGTCCCTGAAAGTCCACTCCTGGTATCAGAGCTTCGTTCAAGGTACATAAGTCTTATGCTTATATTTTGATATATTACACTTCGAAAGTCATTGTTATCTCAAGGTAGACGATAACGAGGGATAACAGTATTCGGCGTAACGAAGAAGATTTCCCAACCTTCGCAATCTTGAAGAAGACAATAATCAAGAGGTGTTCTGTATCTAAAATTTTAAGCATAATATATGAGTGATTGACATTTAACAGCAGCCAGCACTGTTTACACAGAGGCTCTTAAGGCAACAGAATTTATCAGTCAACCGGCTGAGAAATCATCCGAAACCTTAGTTAGGCAGTTAAACACCCTTATCCAACTCACTGTCAAAATTAAGGAGCAAGTAGACGAACTTAGAGAAGAAGTAAGACTTTTGAAAATCGGAGCAAAAGATAAACAAAGCTACAAATCAGAGGAACTTCAACAGTACCACCTCCACCAAAGGCGAAAGGAAAGCTTTTTGTCTACAGAAACCCTTTGGAGATTTTCGAACAAGAAAAAGAGAAGGCGAAGAGAAGATGACTTCCTCTTCAAGAGCCACTACAAGAACGGAGGTTGTTGGCCCAAGGCCATCAATATCAGGCGGAGAAAACCGCCAACCCACTATTGACGACCAAACCAGGAACTATAGGCTCAGTAACAGATTACGCCACGAGATGCAACGGCGCATAAGTACTCCTAGCAGGAGATCAGGCTTCAGACGAAGCCTTGAATCACAGCTCAACCCGGAGATAGAACTCTCCATCTCACAATATCAACGTGCACAGCAAGTCCCTGCTGAAACACTGTACCAAGCAGGATGGTCTGAACGACAACATAGAGTTTACCAGCACTACTCAGATGAGCGCATACTGGTCACAGAAGGTAATCAAGTTGAGTTACCTTTTATTACTGACCAAAGTTATAACCTGCTTGTCCAAGAAGGACTTCAGCATCTCCACATGGGGATGGTTATGATACGACTCCATACTCTGCATCGAAGGAGTGCAGGCGTGAACGCTTTGATCCTACTACGAGACACAAGATGGGCTGATGATAGATCAGTCATTAGTTCAATGGAAGTGGACTTAACGTCAGGTACACAACTTGCATATACTGCACCTGACATCACCATAAGTATTCATGATTTTAGGGAGCATATACAATTAGTGCTCCAGACACATGGCTACCAAGGATGGCAAGCAGGAGAAAGTAATCTATTGCTTTCAAGATCGCTAATTGGTAGACTGTCAAACACAAGTCACACAAACTTTCGCTACAACGTACAACATGTAGCGGACCATTTAGCCAGTCGAGGAATCCGGGCAATCCCTGGACAAATCCGAACGACTGAAAGCTTACAAGGGCAACAATGGATTATTCGACCTGCTCTAATTACTGCTGAACGCAACCCACAGACGTCAACTATTCGAACAAGAACAGATGGTACTCTTGCAGTACAGTTCGCGGATTATGCGATAGCAGCACCAAAACCAGAACAAGGTGATATTGATGAAGAACTAGTCGCTATGATGATATGTGATTGGGACAGCGACTATGAGTATGAACCCGATTGGAAAAGTGAATACGATGAAGATGAAGACGAAGACCTCGCAACTTTCCAAGTTATGGCAATTACTGATGACAAAACTGCCATTATGAAAGACAACCCTCCAAAATGGGACACGTCTGACGGGTGTTCCGATGAAAACAACGAAGCAAATAGATGGAACCTATTTTCTCAGGAAGTAGGAGGTAATGATGAACCTAGGTATGATGATGATGATGATGAGGAGGAGGACTTTGAAACCAAATTCCGGCAATTCCATCTCATAAACGAAGAGTCAGCTTATACAGCGGAGATGGAGTATCCCATCTTCAAGAAATTAATTAAGGAGGTTGATGATGATAAGAAAGTAGAATCAGCCTTCACAACAGCAACAACAGCAGAATCATCTGCAACCAGACTTCCCAAAGAACCAATTATGGGTCCAGCAATGTACCCACCAAGCGTGCCACAAAATTACGACCCAAATGGAATAGGGAGTACAAATATCCCTATAATAAATTCAAGAGTAGGAGGACTAAGAGGAGGGTACTCGAAGCAGCATAATGAGAGGTTCATGCTACCCTCAGCACAGTCTAACACAGGTGCCATACTGGTCCTACCGGAACAAGTAGGACAATACAGTGACATAATATCCAGATGGGAGTCTATAACGCTGAACTTGATAAATGAGAGGACTTGGCCCGATAACAAGTCAAAAATGTGCTACATAGAGAATCTTCTGGGAGAAACAGAGAAAAAGACCTGAATACAGTGGAGAATGGCGTATCCTACTGAGTACGATGAACTAACAAACATCGCAGACGATCCTCAGAATGTCTTATCTCAGATCAGAAGAATGTTCCTACTGGAAGACCCAACCACAGGCTCTACAGAAGAGCAAAATAGAGCCTATGAAGATCTGGAGAGATTAGCATGCCATAACGTAAAAGATCTTTTTGATTACATTAACGACTACAAGGTCTTGGCAGCTAAATCTGGGAGAATGTATGTTTCTTCTGAGTTATCAGAAAAGTTTTTCAGAAAGATGCCCCAAATTATTGGCAAGGAGCTAGAGATAGCATTCGCTAAGAAGCATCTAGGAAATACTGTAGGAGTATTCCCAAGGATATATTTTACATATCAATACCTGGAAGAACAGTGTAAAAGAGCAGCGTTTCAGCGAAGCTTGAAAGACCTAACAATATGCAGAAAAATACCCATACCGGGGTATTACCGAAAAGAAAGAAAATTTGGACTGAGAAAAGCAAAATCCTACAAGGGTAAGCCTCATGATACCCATGTACGAATTTTCAAAAAGAAGCATTCGGATAGGGTCAAGAAGTGCAAATGCTTCATATGTGGAGAAGAGGGGCACTTTGCAAGAGATTGCAACAGAAAACGGGGTAACATCGCAAGAGCAGCCATAGTAGAAAATTTGGAGCTGCCAGATGACTGGGATGTGTTATCAGTTGACCTGGATGAACCAGATAGCGACGCTATATGTTCATTTTCAGAAGGCGAATCTGGTACTGCAAATACACTATCGCTAGATATGAATGAATTACCATATGAGTCCGCACTGGTAATAACTGCAGAGGAAAAGCCTTCAGAAAACTGGAAATCAAACATTACCCTACCTCAGCAAATGAATGAATGTGTACATCGCTGGGAAGACAATAGCCCAGAAGTCACCAAAGGATGTGAAAGATGTACATGCTGTAAGGAAATAACAAACCCGAGAATGAGGGCACATTGCAGAAACTGCCTACTAACAGTCTTCCCTATGTGTTCAAGGTTTAATATTGGCCGAAAGCTCCATATAATCAAGGCCAATTTTCTTCCTTACAACGACAAAGATAGCCTGATAAAGGAATTACTGGAGTATACAAGATACTTACTAGCAGAAAACGCCCATATAAATGAAGAAAATGCAAGGTTGAGGAAAGAGATAGAAGACCTCAAAACAAAACAGGATATAGAAGACCTTGAAGAAGAATTCCATAATTTAAGCTTGGAAGAAGAAGAAAGGCTGAGGAAAGGTAAATATCCTGCCCAGGAAAAACAAAAGGGAATAGTTTTCAAAGATCAAGAGTCTGCAAACAAACTTTCCACAGAAACCCCAGAACAAGTGGTAACAGATCCTGAAGAATTTGTGACACTAGCAGACAGAACAGAACACTCAAAAGGAAGAAGAGTGTTGAATCGTTTATACAATATGGTGATAATAATAGAAATCACTGGAATCAAGCAGTTCAAAGTTCAAGCAATATTGGATACGGGAGCGACGGTTTGCTGCATAGACCAAGATTCAATCCCTGCTGAAGCACTAGAGCCAAGTGCATATCCAATACAGATTAATGGCGTAAATTCACAGCAAATAGCAAGCATGAAGCTGAAGAATGGATTCATGGCCATCGAGGAAAATAGATTCAGTATACCATTTACATACGCCTTCCCAATGAGCAAAAAGGATGGTATTCAGATGCTAATTGGATGCAATTTTATAAGAGCTATGAAAGGAGGAGTAAGGATAGAAGACCAGATGATTACTTTTTATAAGAAGGTAACTACGATTGCTACAAGAACCGACACAGAAGTCACAACTCTAGCAGCCCTTGATGAGCTAGATATGACTGAAGAAGAGTATTTTGAAGTGTTAAGCGCAACAGCTTATGATAATTTCAGAGAATCAGAGAAGTTTAAAAGAAGGTTCAGCCAATTACTCAGAAGATTGAAGGAGCAGGGGTTCATAGGAGAAGATCCTCTTAAACACTGGAGTAAAAACCAAGTCACCTGCAAGCTTAACATCATCAATCCAGATGTAACAATTCAGGATAAACCCCTGAAGCATGTTACACCTGCTATGAAGGAACAGTTCGACAAGCATGTTAAAGCTCTACTACAGCTAGGGATAATCAGACCAAGCACTAGTCGGCATCGTACCATGGCTATAATAGTGAATTCCGGAACTTCCATAGATCCCATCACAAAAAAGGAAGTCAAGGGTAAAGAACGAATGGTGTTCAATTACAGGACGCTGAATGACAACACTCACAAAGATCAGTACAGCCTCCCAGGAATTAACACTATTTTGAAGAAGATAGGGAATAGCAAGGTGTTCTCTAAATTTGATTTGAAAAGTGGCTTTCATCAAGTAGCAATGGATCCTGAGTCCATACCGTGGACGGCGTTCATAGTCCGAACGCATATATCTTGTTTTGCGTTAAAATCATTATAACTGCTAACAGTGCTGGCTGCTGTTAAATGCCAATCACTCATATATTATGCTTAAAATTTTAGATACAGAACACCTCTTGATTATTGTCTTCTTCAAGATTGCGAAGGTTGGGAAATCTTCTTCGTTACGCCGAATACTGTTATCCCTCGTTATCGTCTACCTTGAGATAACAATGACTTTCGAAGTGTAATATATCAGAATATAAGCATAAAACTTATGTACCTTGAACGAAGCTCTGATACCAGGAGTGGATCGTTATGAAGTGGAAGCGGTAGTATGCGAAAACAATCTTAAAAACAACTTCGGGCCACTAAGGACGCAGAGTTGAAATCAAGAAGGAAGCTTTGGAAGCTTATATTAAAAGTGGAGAAGCTTAGTAGATTACACAAAGGAAGAAGTAGAACTGCTCGTGTTTCGAGTGTGTTCTGCAACTTCATGAGAACTTGCTTATATAGACTTATGGGAAGCTTCTAGTGCAAGCTTCAATAATTCAATGCGGGTGCACATTGGGCCCCATCGTCCATTGAGTTATTGGCTTTTACAAGTAAAGATTCCCTTAGTACTGATAAGATAAGGTAATAATGCACACATCCTTATCCTAGCTATACTTTTACAGCTAAAAGGAAATTGTGATCCGACATCTCTTGCATTATTGCTGGTCCTTTAAGATTCGCCCTTATCACCTTTAGTGGATGTTGCTTTCTTTGCTGCTACAAAGCATCTTGTGACATAGTGTCAAGTTGTTGATGTGATGGCTGACGGGACCTAATGCATCTTCAGCCCAGTTGCCTTTTATTGGTCCCCTTTTGTTTACCCAATGGCCCTTCCCAGCTTCTTGCTCAAGCCTAGCTTTCTGAAGATGTGCTATGGCTAATAATTTTTCAACTTCGTTAATGGCCTTGATCGTCTGAGCATGATGAATTTCATGGATCATCTTTGCCCATTTGTGTTGTTTTTCAGTTGTTCTTGGGTACCTGAACATGATCTTCCCAGTAAGGCGTTCCAGTTTTTCTAGACCTGTTGCTCCGCTGAGGATTGCCCAGCGTTGAGCTATTGCGATGTCTTTTCTTGCCTTTTGCTCAGTATGGTTGGTCGCCACAATTCCTTTTAGTTCGTCTAAAATCATCTGCAAAATAAAAGCTAATTAGTAAGATAACTGCGAACATTTGTTAAGGGGGTTTTCGCTTCCCCCCCATTCGTTCCGTTTCAGTCACGGGCTGGATATTTCCCTTTTCTAAGGGTATCATAATCCAGCGGTGGGATAACTTCTTCTTCTTGTAGGCTTTCCTCTGGTTGTGCTTCTTCTGACCAAAAATTCCAGAACTCTTCTCGCTGTTTGGAACATTCTGGTTCGTCGGGTTCATATTTCCATTTTTGAGATGTTTCTGCTTCTTCTTCTTTTTTCCATCCTTGATTGATCAGGTCGTTTTCACTGATCCATCCTTGCCTTTTTAATTCTTCCTCGCACTTTGCTACTTTGCACAATATGTCTTCAATGCTTTCATCCTCGTCCCAATATGGTAGTTCGTCTATTCTGGGAGGTGGATGGAGGTCTGGTTCTATTCTTCTCTGATATCTCAAGAACCATCCTTGTTCTATAAGATTGCTTATGGCTGATTCATTTTCTTCAAGTATTTCTTGTATTTCGTCGTCCCATGATGTGATCGCCATAAAAGCTAAATTCTCTGGAGATACCAATGACTCACTCATTGAATCTATAGTAGCACTTAGCGTTCGGACAACTTCTACTGGTGCATGTTTTGTCTCTTCTAGTGCTTCTTCAAGTGTTGCAAGGTTTTTGATCATATAATTCGGCACTTCTTTTGTGGTGATCAGATTTGCAGTGAGCCGAGATAGTGCATCGGCTAACACATTAAGCTTGCCGTCAATATGTTCAAAATTTATCTGTATTCCTGTACCTGTAATGAAATCAACAAAATTGATCCATCTTACCCTAGATGGCTTGTTTTGGCTCGACTTATTGTGAAAACTTATTATAGCCTGGCAATCCGTTCTCAGGGTAATTTCTTGTTTATCCAGGTAATGGATTTTCAGGGACTTGAGTGTCACTTTATTTAAAGAAATTCCATTTCTTCTGTGAGTTAAGTGAAAGAGTAACTTCTATAATTGTAGTTTTGAATACTTTGCAACCAATAAAGCTAAAAAAACTTTTTGGAATTCCTGCAATATGTCAATTGGTTCTGTGATTTTGGTACAAGTTTCATTTATTTTCAGAAGGTGGAGAAGGTTATGTGACTAAAATTGACCTAAAGTTGCTCTAGGCGCTGAACATCCATGGCAATTTTAACATGTTTTTCCTTGTTAGATCATGTTGCTTGCTTTCCACTTATTTGATCGTCTTTTTCACATTTTTCTAGGAAAGTAGGAGATGCACAAGCTCAATATTGTGTTTAAGCAAAGACACAGAAAACTCTTATAAACAGAGTGTTTACTTATTATATATGTTGCATATACCTTTCATTTCAGTAATGCATCTACTGCATCTAAGAAGCTACAATAAATTAAAAATGGGAGGGAAAAGACCAAACCTGATAGATGAACAATGGATGAAGAAGATATAACGTGTACCCTTCATAACTTGATAGAGGATTTTCTCTGAGGGGAAAAAGAAAACATCACTCATCATTCTGTTCTTAATGTAGTATACTCATCATCATGAAGTTTCACCTAAACAATTATCATATACATATTCGCCATTTTATTAAGCGGTTATTTCCTGTATGTCAAAGATTGAAGCAAGTAGTAGTAAGGTCTTATATCCAAATTGTTCCCAGAAAACTTTAGTTATTTTACTTAGGAAGGACCAAAGGAGGCGATCAACACCTCAGAGGCCTAAGGGATTGCAATTTACACCCATTGGAAAAAATGTCCAATGGTGTCCTTAATAAAGACACTAACCTCCTTTTTACAGTTTGGAATTCACTTGGTTGCTCACAAGTTTGCATGTTTGCAACTTGATTCATAGTGCATTTATACAGTAAATGTTGTTCAGAATGTACTCGCTATAGACAAGGGCTATTCCAAGTGTTGAACATGCCAGCTTATTGCGATCTGATGAGTGAATGTAATGGATTTTGCTGCAATCAACAAGAGAAAGCCAATTGAACATGTCGGTATCATTTTTCTTATGGTTTAGCTTTCGTATAAACTCTATTTCATTTATGCTGCTGATTTCTGGTGATTCTAGATCTCCTAAAATACTTGTTTCACATCAAGGCAGAATTTGTTTATCAATTTTTATCCATTTTCTAGGCAGAAAAGTTGCGCAAGGAGTTCAGCGAAATACTATCAAACCACAGGCAGGAAGAAATTTCAGAAACAGAGATGGTACAAAGTCTAATGGCTGACAAAACTAAAGCTGACAGAAGCTTGTTACCGGACACTGGCTGCGATCCCGAGTGGGAATTTGACCTAAGTTCTATCTTTGTCGAAACTGTTACAAAACTGGTAAGAAAGAATATCAAATACTTCATACTGTTCTTGAACATTTGCTTCAGGCACTTTAGTGTTCTTGCAACATTACAGGGGCGATATGGAACCCGAAGCATGGTAGCGATATGCGTTACAAAAAGCAGCAAAGTGTGCTTCTATGAGAAGTACATTGTGGGTGGCATTTGGAAGGATCATTCCTTTCAGTATCATCTAGAGAAATTGCAAGAAGGTTGATGAATAATAAGCGTTGACAGAGTTTGCTGCTGATTAGGGATGAAAATTCTATTGAGGGTCTTATGCAGGCTCAATCTGAGCTCTTGGTCCTGAGCTGACCAGGAACAATTTGTCCTAATCAAGGATACTCTTTTTACTAGAAGAGGGCATAAGAATGTAAATTAGCAGTATGCAATGTAAAATTTCTGGTGTAAATTGGATGTCACACCATTATTTTTATTTTATTTTTCAAATTTCTGTGTTGTATTACTATTATTTTGTTTCATCTCAGGCGGTAATTTACACCTGTTTTTTCTGATAATGACCTCTAATTCTTTCTGACAATTACATATTTTTCTCTAGAATTAGGGAAGTGCTAATTTAACCTCACAAACTTATCATGAAATATTTTTTTTTCCTAGGAAAGCGCATATTTGTATTTCATTTTATATTCACGGAAGAACATAACCAATTGCACAACTGCCTAATAGAAGTTAGAGAAAATTATAATTTAATCACATTTAAACAGGTCAATCTATAATGTATTCTTGGGGTGCAACTTCTCTCGGTAGGTTGTTCATAGAAAATCTATGAATGAGTAGATTTGGACTTTAAGCGATTGAACATGGATAAAAACGAAATGGATATGAATATGGATAAAAAAAAAAGTATATGAATATATTTATTTATTTTTTATTTATGTTCAGTCGCTTAAAGTCCATATCTATTCATTCATAGAGATTTATATGGGCAGGATGCTCATATAAATTTTTACAGTATTCTTGCATCGCTTTCCTAATATATAAGCAGCATTAGCATAGCGGCATTTGGTTGCTCAACAATCATTTGGCTGCGAGTGCATTTGTAGCTATAGCATGTGAGCTCTTAATTGCTTACAAATGATCCAATATTTCTTAGAAACTACAAGTAGCTTTGTAACATGAGATGGGTGCATATGGTATTTGTGATTTATACATGATAAAATATATATAAGATATGAAAAAACAATATTAAAAAATTTAAATTTCCAATTTTGTATATATTAAATTTTATTTTGATAATAGAATAATTAACAAGATAAACAACCTTTTAACGCAGAAACCTGCACCAATTTCACAATTTGTGCATATATAGCAAAAGAAAATAAGAGAACATTTCGTTATTAGATATAAAAACTGGATATCAACCGAGCATACGACCCGAGATAAATTGGTTGAACCGGCCAGCTATCAACCGAATCCGTCAAAAACCCTCAAGATTTTGCAACTGAACCGGTCATCATTTTAACTATTTAGTAAAGAGCAATCAAGTGCTTTGACTTTGATAAGTTATCCTGCCCTAGTTAGTTTTGTGCCTAAATTGGTCCTTACTGATAGGTATATCTTACCTTTCACTTGCACTTTGAAACAAATCAATCATAAAACCGTAAACAAATTTGTAGACGACCTTGAAGTTTCCAACCCATAAGATCATGTTAGTCCATCTAATTGGCACATTCATCTGAGTTCATTGTTTATTTGAAATAACTTGTTATCTTCAACTTCATATTTAATTAAATTGGTCCAATTAAATTAATGCATCATATTAATATGGTTCAACAAGCCATATGATATTAAAACCAATAAAAACCACACAAACAAATCAAATCATCAACTTCAATGTAAGTTACTTGCAAAGTTTGAGAAGCTCAATTCCAATGGAGTACCCCTTTAACCACACTGTAAAACCCTGCTACATAATGACCAGTTAATAGGGAGAAAAACAAGAGCAAATGCAAATGATATTAAACCTAGCCATCAACACATGAAAAGAGACAGCGCAGACATGCATGTCACAGAAAGAACACGAATCTCTATTGTAGTCGATCATAATAGCTCAGTAGTTTCTGCATTAATAAGCCATGAATGTATGATACATATCTGTAGGATGCAGTGCGGCCATCAGCTCCACATTACAGTTTCATCACCCACAACAAAAGCTAATTCCAAAGAGCTATAAAGACACATAAGAACCAGCGGCCCAACAGGAAAAAAAATCCAGCTTTGATACAGATTATGATTATTGATTCAACTCTCTGGACCTAAATTCAGCCCTCCTTGCCTCGTCAGGTGTGGATGGGAAGAGTTCCACATATCTTGAGCCAATTGTCATTTTGTCCTTGCTCATTGCTTTCTTTGCCACCTCAGCTGAAGGAAACTCCACAAATGCCTCGCCAGTCGCTTTCCCGTCCAAGCGATAAGCAATATGAACTTTGTCCTCAGCTATATCAAATTCCCCAAAGAAGTCAGCAATATCAGACTTGGTCACAGAGTAAGGAAGACCACGAAGCTTTAGGACGTCAGTATACTCCATCTTGTCCTTGTCTTCGTGTGATTTCTTTGGCCGACTGGGTGGTGGCACATCTTGGTGGTGGTACTCATCATCAAAGGACCAGCTACCACTGTTGACCTCTGCAGCAATTGCACGATAATAGTCCTGCTTGCTGCATGGGAAAACTTCAATGTACCTGCGGCCCATGTTCTGCCTATCCTTCTGTAAGGCGAACTCAGCCTGCACAGGTGATGGGAGGACAACAAATGCATCACCAGAGAAACGCCCATTCTTGTTAACAAGTAGGCAATCCACAATATCTAAACCCATAAAGAACTTGATTATATCAAGGTCGTTGCAGTTGAATGGAAGGCCTCTCAGTCGGACCACTGGAAAGGAGTGCATGCTGCTTAATCCTCTGCCATAGCTGCTACTAAGGGGCTGATAGGAGCTGCCAATACCTCCCATTGTGAAGAACGGACTTGAATCCATCATCCGTGACCTCTTTGAGCCAACCTCGTATCCATCCGTAGCAAAGCTGCTGCTCACTGCGAAGTAGGGATTTGATTCCATCATTCTTGGCCTCTTTGTCCCATCGTAACCGTCCGAAACCCCCCCGCTTCCCAACATTGCCCTTCAAATAATTCAACAACCCAAGGAGAAGACACCCCCCATCGCTCAATCCCCATATTTATTAAATGCCTTACCCAACTATATGATTAAAGTCTACTAATAATACAATCAATCCAGAAAACTGACAGTTGCATAAAAAATTAAAACAACTCAAAAAAAAAAACAAGGGTACCATCACTTGAGAAACTCAAAAGACATATTGAGAAAACAAGGAACACTAACAGAGAACTAGGGTTTGATCATTTGAGATGGATAGACTGAATTTATGTCGATAAAAAAAGCAAATGGAAAATCATGCTTAACTGAAAAAAATGAATTTAGGCTTTAGCTACCTAAAGTATACACATAGCTAGGACTATTTTTAATAACTTATCCATGTCTTCATAATCTTGTACATGCATATTAACAAAAAGTCACCACAAGAAAAATATGAGAATACATACAAACCACAAACCATGGATATGCAACCACAAATAAATGAAAGTCTTTTTACCCAAAAGAAAAACAGAAATGAAAGAGGCAACAAAGAATTTAATAAAAGAAGTGTATGGTTATCTGAAAACAAGAGAACTGTACTAATAATTTTAGGGAATTTTGATCAAATTAAAGACACCCTCCATAATTGAATCATCTAAAATTGAAGAATATAGGTCTAGAAAGTTAAGCCGGTGCAGTCTTCCCCATTCCCCAGTGACCTAAACTTGCTTCATTCCTATTGCTGATAAACCTCTAGTCCATCAGTTAACTAAAAATGTGCTAAGATATAAGTTAGCTCTAGTGAAACATGTAAATGTTAATTAACAATATTACAATATGGAAGCTAATATTGAACACGAGCAACAAATAACTAAAGGGAGATGCTTTAAGAAAACAGATTTGGAGGTGTGCTCTCAGATATGTTTATAATCCATTCTTTCTTGTAGGCACTAAATGGAAAGGGAGAAAGAGGTCAAATAGGAAAGACTGAAAAAGTGGAATCAAAGGAGAATCATAACTAAAATCTGATTGGATTGAACAATATAGATCAGCTTTAGCCTAAATCAATTTGACCTAAACATATTCATAACAATATGACTTTATAATGATAAAGTGTGCATGCAGACCAATTTTAAATGATAAACAAACCATTTTTATCGAAATCTAAGTGAAAATTGCAGAAAGTCAAGATTTATAAAAAAAAATCTACCAAGAACTTAATTATTCAAGGAAAATCCTGGAACCCACTGAACTATCCTATACACAAGCATTTTTTCCCCAAGGAACTCAAAATTTTCATGGTCAGTGGTACAATGTGAAGATAGATTTAAAACTCATTTAAAACTATGTTACCACCTAGGAAAATGAATCCCTATACTCAAAAGAAAAGTCTAATCATCAAACTCCGAAGAGAAACTAATAATACAATTTCAGATCAATCTTCCAAAGATCATCTTTTTCATTGTTAATATGAAAACAGAACCCAAACGTCGGCGCCCAGAGTCCACGAGAAAGCAACCTAAATACGTATTCATAGAAACCCAATTCTCAGTCTCCAATAAAACCAAGAAAGACATCAACTAGCGCTATATCGGCACCGAATCAATAATAAACCCCCTTAGGTATCAGGAACCAAACGACAAGTCTAACGGAAGAGGAAAAGAGGGCAAATCTTGCCATCTAAAGAGAACAAGGGTTAGGCTTTTGTGGCTTACCCTCTGGATCCGTACATGGCTCCTGCAGATGCTGCGCGCTTCCGCCTCGATGAATCGCTCGCAAAGGTGTTGTGTCGCCGCTGCCCTCCGCCTGTGAGGAGGAAATGAAACCCTAGTTTCGATTTTATATAATACCCTGCGGCTTATTTTGGTCCGGACAAAAGTGGAGAGTTACTATTTGCACAGAGGGACTTAATTTGTACGAAACTCCAAAATGGCCCTCGGGCTCGGTGACAGAAACAGATATTTAAGCTAGTTGAGGAGGTTTTCTGAAATTATTAAGTATCTATTTGCATCTATAAATACAAGGGTAAATTATACGTACCTCTTTAAAGTTTAGTAAAATTATATTGATCTTTTCTCCGTTTGTAATTTTATCTTGTAAATTCTCTGAATTTTATAAAAGATTATACAAATCTTCTCTATTACGAAATAAGATTACACAAATATTTCTCTTGAATTTTGTAAAATATTACATAATTTTTTTAAAAAAAAATTATTTAGGAAATGTGATTATAATCTAGACAAATAAAAAAATTATCGGTATAATTTTACTAAACCTCAATCAATGTAATTTACCCTAAATCTAATGTCTCATTCATGTTTCTTATTTGGATTACGACAGGGTGGATCATGGCCCAAATAATCTTATATTTTCTAATTAATTTAAATTTACAGTTTATATAGTTTTTGGTTTAGAAGCGGATAATTGCATAAATTTATTTTACATTTTTTTGCTAAATCTTGTTGGCTTATTAGCTCCAACCTTTTCATCAAACTTTTTTTTTTTTGACAAAAATAAAAAATTGAAATAGATAATTATACTAAAATTTAAATTTTAGACCTCTATAAAATATACAAGATGCAACTCATAATTGACTCTCATCAAACCCTTTAATTCCGTTTAATTTGGTACAAAAGTGTGTTTTTTTTATTTTAATGATAATAAATAATATACTATTCACGTTAGTAGACGATAAGTTTGCGAGTTTTGATTTAGGAGACTTTAAAAGGATCAAAGTACGAAAGGTGGTCATTTGAATATAAAATTTTATAAGTAACCTTTTAAAAACCTCTAGTTGATAGATTCCAATTGTTTTCCTACCTAAAATATGGCACCAAAAGCACCTAAATTATTGTTATAGAAAACTCCTAGTTTTTGCTATTCAGAGCAATTTGGTTAAAGGTTGAGTGATGCTCATTAGTCGATGGTCAATAATTATGGAACATCGGCTAGCTTTTAATTCCTAATCAGTTCCTAAGCCTATTGGGTTGGGTACGAGTTTTGAAATTTGGAATTCGATGATTCAAGACCCGACCCGATGACCCAATTATTTATATTTTTAAAATATTATATTTAAAATAATTATTTTTAATTTTATTCAAAACAACTCATTTTTATCTAAATGGTTAAATCCGATTATCGAACTAGGTCGGGTCGGATCAGGTTTGCGAGGTAAAAATTTTTGAATCCGATTCGATTACATTTGGTCAAGTTGGGTCGATTTTTCTTTTAAATCAGATCTGACTCGTGAACAACTCTACCCATACGCCGAGCCTGCACCACTTGGCCGCCCAAGGATCAGAACTATATGCCTCGAGCCGAACGGCATGCAGCTGGTGCTCAGCACTACACGAAAACAAGATTGTGTTGGGCATGACCCATGTGCCCAAGGGAAGGGCTAGGCCCGTCCCTTGGGTATAGTAGTCTTATGCTTGATCCGACTTTAAATTTTATCGCATCGAATTTGTGTCGTCATGGGCGACCTTGGCCCATTGCCACCTTAATTTGTAAGGGAAAATTTTTATTAGTGAAATTTGTGTGAACTTCTTGTTCCTAAGCTAAAGTAGTGAATGTAAGTTAGGATTAGTCAAACAACTATAACTTTGTGTTCCACGTTTCCTTTGTGATCACTATTGCACTATATTTACTTTAGATTGTGTATGAATTAACACTAATTGCTCACAACTACTGTACTTGGGTGTGTTTGGATTAGGAGGGAGCAAAAAAAAAAAAAAAATTTGGTTAATCGGAAAATCATTTCGAACCGAACCGAATTTTTTGGTTAACCGATTCGACAGTGTCAGTTTCATTTTTTGAGTACCATGTAACTGTTAGTCCATAATTAATCAGTTCATATATATATAATTAATCAGAGTTGCACCTAACCATGAGACATACCGAGCCGGATCAGACTACTTCGATCCTCAAGGAAGAACAATACTAAACAAAGATTTGAATTTCATATTGAACATATCAAATTCTTACAATTTTTTATGATGATGCTATCCTTTTTTGACTTTTTATTTATGAGTATTATGTTTGGTTTGTATTTTTTTATTTTGAAGTACTTTCAACCATTGAAATGGATTTTGCAATTTGTATAATTTTATTATTTTTATATGTTAAATTTTTTCATTAGTTAATAAAAAATTATTGGGTAACCGAATCGCAAAAAATTAAAATCGAAGTACCGATTTCTTTAATACCACCAAAATACGGGATTAAACTTGACAACTGGATAACTTGGCTTGTCATGCTTTTGGTACGCTAAACACGTTAATGAACATGACAAAATTTGACCCGTGGATTGGATAGCTTGTTAAGGTTTTGCTCCTTGTGAAAACATTGGACAAGAGAACATTCGGGACAAAACCTTGCTTTTTTTAAGGGTTAATTACATGATATACCTCAAATTTTAGAGGTTTTTCCAATTTTGTTCCAATTTTTTATTTGTACCAATTATATACTCGAACTTTTATTTTGTATCAATTATATCTTGACGTCAATCAATAGTTAACTTTGTCATTAAAGCGCTGACGTGGCGTTGCTGACGTGTATCAGCAAAAATAAAAAAATTTGTTAATGCCACATCATCAATATGGTTAATTACATGGTATATCCCAAACTTTGGAGATTTTCCCAAATATTAGGGGTGAGCATGGACCGGTTAATCGGTCCATTAGCACAAAAAAAAAATGGTCCATTAACTTCGGTTTTTCAAAATCATTAACCGTAAACCGGTCCATTAACTTCGGTTAACCGGTATTTCGGTTTCGGTTTTTTCGGTTCGATTAACCGATAATTTTTGGTTAACCAATAAAAAAATTTAACCTATCAATTTTTAAAAGAATTTTAAACCTCCAATCAATTTTGTGTATAGCAAAAATTCATTTGGAAGGAAATAGTGCCTCAAATACCTTAGACTCTTGAAGGTCACTTAAAAGCTACCATGCATGGAAGTATGACAAGAATAACAAGTTTTCTTGGTCATTTAAAAATGTAGACATGGTCATGCAACAATTAAAAGATAGCCTAAAAAAGAGAATGAGGAATGGTAGGAATATAATAATCTAATTTGTCAATCAATATGTGGTATACTTATCTTAATATGGATCATGACTCGAATTACAACCTGATGCTTCAGTTGTTGGGTAGCTTCCATCTCAACAATATAAATCCAATATATATTTGTCCAAGCATGAGGAAAATGACATGTGGATTTGGATCATAGAACCACATCAATGACAAGCAAATCCTTGACAATGTCACTGGTGCAAATTGGAATAAGATGTGGAAACTGGAAAGATAATTTTGCATGGAAACTCTTTTCGGGAAGCCTACCAACGTCAAGAGGCAATCATTAAAGTGCTACAATCTAAAAGAATAACTACTTCAAACACACAATCACACATAGAAACTACTTCAAATACACAATCACACATAGAGTTCAAACTATCATCAATTCATCATACTTCAAACACACATAAATAACTACTTTAAACTACTACAAATAACAAGCTACTTCAAAATAAAAATACCATCACATGAAGCTAATGTCCGAAATAAAATACTATCCAAAATAACAAGCTACACACCATCACATGAAGCTAATGTCCAAAATAAAATACTATCCAAAATAACAAGCTACACACCACCACATGAAGTTAATGTCCAAAATAAAATACTATCCAAATTCAAATACAATCCACAAATAACAATTTAAAGTACTTAGTGTTCATTGTTCAATTAAAGATGACAAATCCAAATCCAAATCCAAATCCAAGTGCAGTCCACAAAATATCCTTGATTATAATCAACTCTTCAATCATCAATTTGGATAATAGCATGACCGGTAGTATCACAAGATGACTCTGAAAAGAAAAAGAATATTACAAATTAGTATTAAAAATCAATAGAGTTGAGAGATATCAAATGAAATAAAGAGAAGAATTAATACCTATCTCTACACTTTCAAGTTCAGCTAAGGCATGTTCAATGAAAAGAGATTTACTACTGGATCTAAACCAATCTTGCCCACAAATGAGTGCTTCCACAAGCCTAGGAGTTAGAGTAGACCGAAATGAATCAAGGATACGGCCTCCAGTGCTAAAAGCGGATTCTGAAGCCACTGTAGACACAGACATAGCCAATACATCTCGAGCCATAGTAGAAATTATTCGATACCTAGATGCATTGACTTTCCACCAAGCTAATATATCAAAATCATCACAATCCTCCTCAAGCTCCTCATTGAAATACCTATCCAACTCAGTTTTTATCTCTCCACTCCCTTGAGATACCTTTTGCTTCTTCAATATTTCTCTAATGTAATCAGTCCCAGCTTTAGGCTTTGCATCATTTTTCTCAATTTGAGCTTGCTCACTTGCTTGTACAACAGAAGATGAAACTATGGATGCACCATAAGAATCATACATAGAGGATAAAACTTTTCTCAACTTCTCTTTTAACAGTTTGGCATTTTGAGCATCATATGATTTCTCAATGATAATATCCACAGATTCCAATTTAAAACAAGGATCAAGCACTACAGCAACAAACAACATGATATTCACATTATTAATATTTGCCCAATACTTATCATATTTTCTTTTCATTCTAGTAGCCATTGCCTTCAAATTCAAATCCTCACTTTCACCCCAGGAAGAAATCATCAACCCAAGACCATAAATCTGTCTCATGTACTCATTACCGGTGACATAAAGTGAACCAGATAATTTCAAAGTGGTTTCATAAAAGACTTCAAGAAATGGTAGCAAGTTTTTGGCATATTCCCAATCTGAACTATCAGGCAAACCACTCTTATTAAAAAGCTCACTCACATATTTGGGATCAGTAATCTCAAGCAAGAAAAAAGCCTTTTGAAATTTCAAAGTTGATTGCAACATTAAATAAGTTGAGTTCCATCTAGTTTCCACATCTAGACATACTAGCCTTTTGTATCTAGCAACTCTTTTGCAGCACATTCTTTAAACTTCTGTAATCTAGAAGGAGATGATCTCACATATTTGACAGCATTTCGAATTCTAACAATTGAATCATCAAGTTCACTCATTCCATCTTTCACAATGAGGTTCAAAATATGAGCAGCACATCTCATATGCAAAAATTCACCTTGCAAAACACTACCCTCCCAACTATTCAACCTTCTCTTCAAGTATTGAATGCACAAGTCATTTGAGCTTGCATTATCAACTGTTACAGTAAAAACTCTGCGAGTCCCCCATTCAAGTAAACATTTTTCAATTGCTTTACCAATAACTTCACCTGAATGACCCGATATTTGACAAAAACTAATAATTTTTTTATGCAGAGTCCAATCATCATCAATAAAATGACATGTGATGCACATATAACTCAAATTCTGAATGGAAGTCCATGCATCAGTTGTAAGGCAAATTCTTGAAGATAATTTCTTTAAATACTTCATGAAGTTCAATTTCTCTTGCTTATAAAGTTCATAACAATCTCTAGCTACAGTGAAACGTGAAGGCATAACAAATAAAGGTTGCATTGAACGACAAAATTGGAGAAATCCTTCATGTTCCACAAATCTAAAGGGTATTTCATCAGTAATGATCATTTTAGCTAAATATCTTCTGCACTCTTCTTGATCAAACTTCCAAGATGCAAGTGTATGTGTAGTGCCTCCAAAATTACCACTTGCTAAGGGTTTAAATGTTAAAGTTCTCTGACTCTTTTCCACATTGGTAGGATGCTTTTTGCATCTATTTAAATGATTACTCAAACAACTAGTGTCACTAGATGTTGGACATGCAAGAGACTTCTCACAGTATTTGCAAGTTGCTCTTTGATCACTATTATCTTTGCATTCAATCTTATCAAAATGATCCCATACCCAAGATTTTCGTTTACCACGCACCTTTGACTTTGAAGTCCCACCTTGGGTTGAAGGTAAAACAACACGCTCTTGAGTTGTTTGTTCTTGTTGTTCTTGTTGTCCTTGTTGCTCTTGCAATTGGGGGATGATATTTCCCGTATTGGTAGTAGAATTTTCAGCGGCGCTAGACATATTTTCAGCCTACATCACAAAAGACATAATGAATATAAGTATGAATATCATTAAATAAAGGAAAGAATGTACTTCAAATAAATTAAAGGAACCGGTAGAGTAAGAAACTAAGAATGGATCGTAGTAAGAGACTTTCTAAGTGCCATCAATGAAGAATTGAAACAAAGTAATGAAGAATTGAATCTCTGTCAGTTTACTTTCCTTGATTTTATAATCCTTTTCCAATAGTATAGGTAACAGCAACCTATACCATAATATTGATTCAAATTTAAATACTAAAGCAAGTAAGCAACAGCAACATCACACTGGTATGAAGAATTGCAGATTAATATTGATTCAAATTTAAATACTAAAGCAACAGCAACATCACACTGGTATGAAGAATTGCAGATTAATATTGATTCAAATTTAAATACTAAAGCAACAACAACATCACACTAGTATGAAGAATTGCAGATTAATATTGATTCAAATTTAAATACTAAAGCAACAGCAACATCACACTGGTATGAAGAATTGCAGATTAATATTGATTCAAATTTAAATACTAAAGCAACAGCAACATCAACACTGGTATGAAGAATTGCAGATAATAATTTTATGAATAGATAATAAGCAATTCCACATTTCGCAAAACCAAAGAATGAGACGCGATCGGAAGCAATTCATGCAATTCCACATTTCCAGGAAGCAATTCATGCAATTCCAGTAAGCAATTTCACATTTCCAGTAAGCAAAACCAAAAAATGGCAGATCAGGAGAAAATTCATACCTGTTAACTATGCGTCACTGATCGGAAGACTGAGACGAGCTGCGGAGAGGCGGAGACGGCGAGTCGCGGAGGGGCGGAGAGCCGGAGACGACGAGTCCCGGAGAGGGCGAGAGAGAGAATAGAATACTAAAGAGGGCTCGGGCATCAGGGCGTCAGCCGTCAGGGCGAGTCGGCGAGAGCCGAGAGGGCGAGAGTCGAGAGCCGAGAGGGCATCGGGGCGAGAGGCGAGAGGAGTCGGGGCGAGAGGTGAGAGCAGTCGGGGCGAGAGGCGAGAGCCGAGAGGGCGTCGGCCGTCGGGGTGAGAGGCGAGAGGCGAGAGCAGTTGGGGCGAGAGAGCCGAGAGGGCGTCAGCCGTCGGGGCGAGACTGCGAGAGGCGAGAGCAGTCGGGGCGAGAGGCGACAGCCGAGAGGGCGTCGGCCGTCGGGGCGAGAGGCGAGAGCAGTCGGGGCGAGAGAGCCGAGAGGGCGTCGGCCGTCGGGGCGAGACTGCGAGAGGCGAGAGCAGTCGGGGACTCGGGGCGAGAGGCGAGAGCCGAGACTCCGAGAGGGCGTCGGGGCGAGAGGCGAGAGTGGGCGGCTGGGCGCGCAGTGGGCGGGATAAAAGATTAAAAGTTAGGGTTTCTAGTTTTCTACTAAAAATTATAACTAAAAAATTAATAACTTATTATATAATACTATTTTATAATATATATAATACAAAATATATATCCACCGGTCGGTTAACCGAAACCGGTGGACTTTTTATACCCCTACCCGAACCCGAACCCGAAAATCGAAAATTAAAAAAAATAATCCGAAACCGAAAAAACCGGTTCGGTTAACCGCAAAAACCGGTTCGGTTTCGGACCGGTTTTCTGGTTAACCGAAAAACCGGTTTTTTTTGCTCACCCCTACCAAATATATTTCAACTTTTTTTATTTATATCAATTGTATAGTCTAATTTTTATTTTGTATCAATTATATCTCGATGTCAATTAATAGTTAACTTTGTCATTAGAGCGTTGATTGGCATTGTTAACGTATATCAATAAAAATAAAAAATATTAAAATTATATTATCAATTTTATACTATAATCAAGTGCTAATGTGGATTAATAAACAAGTCCACTCAGCAATTAAAAAATTAGGTTATTATCCCCTAATAATTAACCCGACATCTCAGCACTTAAGAAACCCGACTTCTTAAGTGATGATGTAGATTTTTTAAAATATATATATATATAAATATACCATGTAATTAATTATAAACAATGGTTAATTATAATCAAGTGCTGGTGTTGAGTTACTTGAAGTCGGAGAATATAAATAAGGGTTAAGAAGTTAGATTTCTTAAGTGCTTGAATGTTGGGTTGTGTCATGTTATTAGGGGATAATAATCCGACTTCTTAAGTGCTGATGTGGACCATTTATTAATCTACATCAGCACTTGGTTTTAATATAAAATTGATGATGTAGAATTAATGTTTTTTATTTTTTGTCGATACACGTCAGCAACACCACGTTATCGATGTAATGACAAGTTAACTATTGGTTGATGTCGTGATATAATTGATACAAAATAAAAATTAGAATATACAATTGATATAAAAGTTGGGATACATTTGGAAAAACCCATAAAGTTCGAGATATATCACGTAATTAACCCTTATTTTAACTACTTAACTTTAACTATTTATTATACATCCAAACTTTTGATTTTATTATCCCTAATTTCATTAAGTTTTGATATTTTTCATTAAAAATTTTCATTTAGTTTGATATATATTTCATATTTTTCAAAAAAATATAAAATTCAAAAACAAACAAATTATATATAATTATATATATTTTTAAATTTTTGATAATACTTAATATTCCAATTTTATTAATTTATTATTTAGTATATATTGTCTTGTTTTCTTTTTCAATTCGTGCTTTGTAACTTTTCACATATCAACTTTCTAACTACTTTTATTTTATAAATTATAAATTGTATATTATTTTAGCAAAATTTTATTTTGGTTGAATGTTTATTATTATTATTATTATTATTATTATTATTAGAGCGTCAGAGTGTCTTTTGCAGCCCTCGAAGTCGCACTTGATTACAAGACGTGTCGAACCGCATCACTCCGACTTCAGGCAAGAACATTTGACACCCAACGTGAAGCAAAGTAAATCTTACATGTCCCACAATGGTTGGAAACTGGAGTTAGGCGAACGTCACCACACCCATGAACCAAACTCGAGTTAAACCAGACGACTAAGTCCGGGGCTCCACCCGATCATACAAGGTCATCTACATCCTCATTAATTACGAGGGATTCGTCATTGCGAGCCCGACATCTTCGGGATCAGCCTCGACCCACTCTGAGCAACATCCCTACGAGACTACCGAGCAGCATCATCGCCAATCACCCCTCATCATGCAATATATATATATAGGCACAACATGCCTCAAGTATAGAAGATTTTAATTTATATTACCTCCACCTCGAACATATTCTGACTTGAACGTCAGAGTGTCTTTTGCAGGTTCCCCTCCGTCGGAGTTGCGCTTGATCAGGAAATGCACCGAACCGGACCACATCGCTCCGACTTCAGGCAAGAATAGTTTATGATTAATTTCAGATAAAAAATTAAACTTTTGTTAGTAATATCCCATTGAATTTCTAATTGTATAGTTAATAACCATTTTTATGATATTCTAGTTATCATATAAAACAGAAAAATATATATTTTAGATATGATAAATTGGGGGACTTAAAATTACTAATGTTAAAAATTTCAAATTAATATTATTAATATGATAGAATTTCAATACATGGAATTTGGTATAAATTTCTAAAATAAGGAAGTAGTACTAATAAAAAAATATACAAATAGATAAAAATAAATATAACCCGAATGTTGTTCTTTCTACGAAATCTAATTTGATCTCTTGATAATTGAAACTTTTTTTGATCACTTTTCAATCAAGCGAAATGGTTTTAAATGTTCTAGATATAAACAATGAAGAGTAGAAAACAATGCCAAAAGATTGAGGACGATGGTAAAAAGATAAAAGATATATCGATAATTTATTTGAAATTATATGAAATAATTTGCACTCTGCATCTATATAGTAAAGAATTTGCACCAAGTTATTCTATTTAGATGTGCAGAATTTGCACCAAGTTATTCTATCGTTGAATAGTTTTTGGATCGGGAGACTATCACTCTGCATCTATATAGCAAAGAATTTGCACCAAGTTATTCTATTTAGATGTGCAAGTTCGAGCAAGAAGAAGTGCCGATGAACATTTCTTCTACTATTCGATGATACATGCACGGGGCATGGCCTACGTGGTCTCACGTGCCTAGCGAGCACATCGACATGTTATGGCGCGAGTTTGAGACACATATTATTTTTTTATACATGCATGATGATTAATATTGGTACTGATATTATTATTTCGCAGGCTCGCTATACATGGGCTGAGGACCAGAGGCCCTTCATTTACGCTGCCTGGGAGGCTATTTCCCAGGCAAGGTACAACGGGCAGCTGGGGCAGGCTCGGTCCCAAGCGATGGCCCGAGCTGGGACCACTAACATCGCGGAGACTCGGGGGTACGGCCCCGGTTGGATTACTCCGAATATATGGGACCAGCTCGTGGGGATATGGTCGACGGATCGATGGCAGGAGGTTTCTCGGAATGCGGCTAGAAATCGCATGTCGGGGGGAGCAGCGCGTCACACCGGCGGCTCTGTTGCATTTGCAGTGCACGCGAACCGTATGGTAAGTATATCTTTTAATTATATATTTTATTTGTTACTATGTGTACTAATTAATGTATTTGTTTTGTAAATGTAGACGACGGTGTCGGATGACGGGAGTGTCCAGCGACCCTCCCCGATGGCAGTGTTTGAGCGGACTCACCGTCGAGCACATGGGACGGGGGAGTACATCGACAACCGCACTGCATACATTATGGTAACTATATATTTGTTTAAATTATTCATTATATATTTATTATTTAAGTTTTATGATAAATATTAAACAAAAAATCAAACTCGAGTAGGAGACCTACAGCCAGACGGTGGTGCAGCGCAGGGGCACCCCCGAGGACTTTGACGCAGCAACGTGGGTCGAGGCCGCATGTGGCTGGGACCATGGCCGCGTATATGACTTTGCAGATAGTGGTCATGCGCGAGCCGTGCTAGGGCCACTTGGGGCACCGACCCCTCCGGTCGCTGGTGAGCGGCCGTCCACCTCCAGATCTAGTTATGATCATAGTAGCAGAATAAGGACTCTAGAGGAGACGGTCGCGCGTCAGACTTAGATGATGGAGCGCCAGAGTCAGATGATGGCGGAGATGCATGCTATGCTACGCAACATGTCAGGTCATCCCGAAGCAGGCATCTCTTCAGCATCATCTCATCCATCATCCTCGAGTCAGTTCATGCCGGTGTACACTCAAGCACTCCAGACCCCGCCATATGATCCAGGCCATCCTCCATCGTCATCGTGAGATTTTTTTTATATTGACTTTGTTACTGAGATATTATACTTGTTTAATTTATTTTGTACTTCAATATGATCCAGACATTTTTTTATATTGATACTTCAATTTTGTATTTGAATAATTTTTATTCTATTTTGGATAATTATAAATATAAATATAATTGTTTTGATGTATATCTTGATGTATTTGTGATGTGTGAATGAATGTGTGTATGGGTGTGTGAGTTATGTATCAGATAATGTATCAATGTATCAATGAAAATTTAAAATTTTAATTTTTTTCGTTTCCAGGTTCACATCATCAGCAACGGCTTTCCCACGGCCGTTTGTGGGAAAGCCGTTGCTAAAAGTTTATCGAAAGCCGTTGCTGATGACCGACAACAACGGCTTAGCAACGGTCTTTTACTAATGGCGTTGCTACGGACTCACCAGCCGTTGCTATTAATGTTTTCAGCAATGGCTCCATGTCCGTGGCAAAACCGTTGCTGATAATATTATTAGCAACGACCTGAGCGACCGTTGCTGAGCCGTTGCTAAGTTATCAGCAACGCGCTTTTCTGCCACGGCTCCGTTGCAACGGGTAGGGCCGTTGCAAGCCGTTGTTGATGGTTTTCAGCAACGGCCCAGGAACAGCTAGAGCCGTTGCTGATGCTCATTTTTTCAGTAGTGAAATGAAGACAATGCACAATGGGAGTCAGAGAACTCTCTTGTTATGTCTTGGCTTCTAAACTCTATGACTCTGAAAATTGGTTAGGATTCACATTTCTTAATACAACTAACGAAATTTGGGAAGTTGTTTCACATACTTACTCTCAGATAGGGAATTCTATGCAAGCTTATGAGGTTCAGTGTAAAATTCGTCAAGTAAGACAAGGTAATATGTCAGTGACTGCTTATGTAGCTGAGCTTAGACAATTGGTCTGAATTAGACTTTTATCGTCCATTCAAGGCCTTACATGCTGAGGATGCAGTTCTACACAAAAAGTACATTGAAGAAGAACACTTATTTAATTTTTTGGCAAGGCTGAATTCAGAATTTGACTCCATTAGAATACAAATTCTTGGGAGAGGATATACATTACTTCACTTCAACAAGTTTTTTCTATTGTTCAAAGTGAGGAGACTCGAACAAGGATTATTAGGGCTGTCTAATAACTCACCAGTACCATCACATCGATCTGCACTAGTAGTTCAGTCTCGTGAAAGGACTGAAAGAGAACAAATGAAGTGTGATCATTGTCATATGTCTGGTCACATTAAAGACACATGTTGACAGTTACATAGTAGACCTCGAGGAGGTAGACGTGGCGGACGTTGTGGTGAAAGATTCGGGAGTCGAACTCTTGGTCAAGCTCACTATTTTGAACACAATGAAAATACTAATCAGTCTGCTAATAACTCCTCAATGGCAGCTGAAGTGTTACAGACTCTCAAACAACTCATGGTAAAGCTTGATCCCACCTCTACTAGAGAAACCTCCTCCTCTACAAGTTCAGCTAGTCAACTTTCTCCTTCCATACACCACTCTCATTTTGCACAATCAGGTACTCTACATAGTGCATTAAATTGTACTTAGTTTCCACCATCATCTTGGATCATAGATTCAGGTGCATCAAATCATATGACGTGTTCCTCTAGTTCATTTATTTTATATTTTCCCTATTCAGGTAGAGATAAAGTTCGTATTGCTGATGGTTCTTTTGCCCCTATTTCTGGTAAAGGTGTCATCACTATTACTCCATCTCTACATTTATCATCAGTCTTACATGTTCGTTGTTTTCCTAACAATCTCTTATCAATTAGTTTAATCACCAAGGCTCTCAATTGTAAAGTAACATTCTTCCCTACTCATTGCTTGTTTCAGAAGCTCATGACGAGGGAGACGATTGGATATGGTAGAATGCATGATGGTCTCTATCACCTGGATAACCTTGGCAGTCCTAATGAAGTCGGATATATGGTCTCTTCCGCAACAATTGCACTAGAGGAATTATAGTTACATCATCGTCGATTTGGTCATTTTTTTTTAGTTTTAGCTAGGCAGTTTCTTTCTCTCTACAAATTATGCAATAAAGACCATTTTTTGTGATGCTTGTGAGTATGCTAAACATACAAGAAGTATCGACTCTACTTTTGGAAATTGTAGTCAATCTCTATTTGATGTTATTCACACTGATGTTTGGGGACCCTATCTTATTACTTCTCTTTTTGGGCATAAATGGTTCGTTACCTTTATTGATTGTTTTAGTCGAACAACTTGGGTTTATTTGTTAAAGAGTAAAGATGGTGTTGCAATGTTTTAAAGAATTTCACGGGATGATAGAAACTCAATTCAGTACCAAAATCAAAATTCTTCACTCAGATGATGGTACTGAATACACTGGCAAGGAGTTTCAGGACTACTTGTTAGCTAATGGGATTCTTCATCAAACTACTTGTGTTGATACACCTGCTCAGAATGGTGTTGTAGAAGGAAAGAATCGCCACTTATTGGAAGTCACTCGATCTTTACTCTTTACCATGAACATGCCAAAGTCCTTTTGGGGAGAAGCCATTTTGACAACTGCTTATTTAATTAATCGCATGCCGCTTCAAACTTTGGAGTACGTGATCATCATCCCTCACTTGGTAAACTTGATTATTGTTTTTTAAAATGTGTATTTGTTGGATATTCAGCTACTTAAAAAGGTTAGAAGTGTTATTTCCCTCATCTTTTTTTTAAACAAAGATAGAGACCACAATAAGTGACCATACTAGGTTCAAACCCCAGATTTTTAGGCAACATATAATATGTTGCCACCAATTGTGCTAACCACAGTTGGCGTGTTATTTCCCTCCTCAACATAAGATGTTTGTGAGTATGGATGTAACCTTTAGAGAGACAGAGGCATACTCTTTATTCGATCAAAATTTGGTAAATATTGTCCCTCCATCTCCTTCTACAGTACGTATCAAATGAGTTCCTCTACTCCCCATATTCTTGTCTTGAGATACCACATTGTAAGGGGGAGTTATCTAGAGTTCAAGAAGAGCCACACACAGTCAAATGACAGAGGAAATGTGTCATGGAGTATCTATTCAGGGGGAGTAGTCTATAATTCCTACTTCACATGGTGATATTGAGACCACTATGCATTCTTCTAGAGTTCAAGAATCTCCTCATGTTACAGCTTCAGATGATCTTGACCTTGGTAAAATCTCATCTTCTGCTTCTTCTTTAGATTTACCTATTATCATTCGTAAGGGTTTTCGCCACCATGTACTTCCTTCTCGTTACCGTTATGACATGTCTCATTATGTTTCCTATGAGTCTTTGTCATCTAGGTATAAATGCTTAATTATATCATTATCCGATGTCACCATGCCCTCAAATTGGAAGGTTGCCATAGCGGACCCGAGGTGGAAAGAATCTATGTCAGAGGAGATGAAAACTTTAGCTACGAACCAAACTTGGGAGCTTGTACGAAAATGATATGTGGTGTGCAAATGGGTGTATACCGTGAAACAAACACCAGAAGGAAAGGTCGATCATTTTAAAGCTCATTTGGTTTCAAAGGGGTACACTCAGACATACGGTATTGATTATGATAACACATTTGCTCATGTTGCCAAGATGAATACTATTCAGACTCACATTTCAAGTGCTGCAAATCTTGGGTGGAAATTACACCAGTTGGATGTGAAGAATACTTTTCTGCATGGTGATCTACAAGAGGAAGTTTATATGGAGATCCCACTTGGGTATGATAGCACAGATACTGTTGGGAAAGTTTGTCGACTACGACAATCATTCTATGGACTGAAATAGTAACCTTGTGCTTGGTTTGATAGATTTCATCAAGTAATTCTTAGTATGAGGTATAAATAGAGCAATAATGATCATACTTTATTTTTCAACCATAAGCAAGGAAAAGTGGTCATCCTCATTGTTTATGTTAATGACATAATTGTTACGGGGGATGATATTGGTAAAACTATCAGCTTGAAGGCTCAGCTTGCACATTATTTGAAGTTAAAGACCTAAGGGAACTAAGATACTTCCTAGGGATTGAAGTAGCACACTCATCACATGGTATTTTCTTATCTCAAAGAAAGTATCACTACTAGAAACTTGGTCTTCAGCAACGGCTATCAGCAACGGCCGCTCAAGCCGTTGCTATTTGCAACGGCATTCTTACGGCCGCCCGAGCCGTTGCAGATATTTGTATCTGCAACGACGTTCTAACAGATACCCGAGCCGTTGCGAATTATTTTAATTATCAGCAACGGCTTTCTGACGGAAAGGCGAGCCGTTGCTGATATTTTAATTATCAGCAACAGCTTTCTAACGGATAAGTGAGCCGTTGCTGATGATAACTTATCAGCAACGGCTTTCTAACGGGCGAGTGAGCCGTTGCTGATAAGTTTATATAGGGCACGTTCTCGCGCCCGACCCTTCTTCCTCCCGCTGCTGCTGCCGCCGCTCCTGCCGACGCCTCTCGCCGCCGCTGCCGCTGCTGCCGATGCCGACGACGCCTCTTCCTCCTCCCACTGCTGCCGACTTGTCCAGGTATGCCTCGCCGGCCGGCCGTCTCTTCCCGTTGCGGCCGGCGGGAATCAATCCGACCGAAACCCTATTTCTAGGGTTTCGGCCGGCGGCGGTCGGCCGATGGCCGCCGCCGGACCTTGTACAGTGGCCGGACAGTGTGTCTGGCCACTGTACGCCGGCGTCGGAGTCCACCTGACTCCGGCGCCGGAATTTATAAATATATATATAACTTTTTATTATTTTATAATTGTTAATTAATTGTTTTATAATTGTTAATTAATTGTTTAGATTAATTGTTTAATTTGTTAGATTAATTATTAGGGTTTAGATTAATTTCGGACGCGCGTCGGAATCGTCCACTTCGGACGCGCGCCGGAATCGTCCACTTCGGACGCGCGCCGGAATCGTCCAATTCGGACTCGCGCCGGAATCGTCCACTTCGGACGCGCGCCGGAATCGTCCACTTCGGACGCACGCAGGAATCATCCACTTCGGACGCGCGCCGAAATCGTCCAATATGGACTCGAACTATCTCGAAACATTTAGAAAATAATCATCCATCCGACGAGTTGATATGTTTCACGTACGCATCGACGAGTCGGATATGATTTAGCAAAACCTTAGATCCGTTCGGGGATTGTATGTTCGTGTAAAAGAAGTAGATGATCTTTTATACGACGTATAATTCTTGAATTGTCCCTGATTGGACAATTTGGGAATATAGTTATTTGTACTGCACTTACGTTTTTATTTTAACTGTTAACTAATTATTCTAAATTTCGGCAACATCTCTCTTGTTCTCCGACACGCGCCCAGATGATATGCGTATTCGGAGAACTGTAGGGAGATGCTGCCGAAATTTAGAATAATTAGTTCACAGTTAAAATAAAAACGTAAGTGCAGTACGAATAATATAAATCCCGAATGGAATAGGACAATCTCACCTAAAGACATGCATTAACCAAAGAAATTATCATTGATTGACAGAATCATGTCGGCTGATCGAAGTTGGATGTACCGACGTCTTGATCGTGGAGCTTTAACGAATGAGTTTCGATTAGGCGTAACGTACTTCCTAAATTTCGCCTATTCGAATCGGAATTTCGTTAGCATGGGTGATCAAATCCGATGTCCGTGCTGCATTTGTTCAAATGGACGATTTTTGGATCGGGAGACTGTCACTCTACATTTATATACCAAAGGATTTGCACCAAGATATTTTCTATGGACTTGTCACATCGATAGTACAGACAATATTTGATCGTCTTCCACGTAACGACGACGGGGGTGTTCGACATTCAGATGGACGTTTAAATATATTTTGTCACTCTGGTCGTGCTTTTGGTTCTCGTCCATCTCGACACTTAAGCGATGAAGAGTATCATTTGGCACACTTGTATGTATTACTCAATTGTCCAGAGATTGAACAATTCATTGAAATATTTGACATTGAGATGGTGCAAAAATACTCTATTCACAACGATCAAGAATTGGAGAGATTACGGAATCGTGATTTCCCTACTTGGATTCAGACTTACAGCAAAGATCACAGAGCTGAAATAGATGAAAGAATATTTGAGTTTGTTAGTGGACCGTCGCGACTTGTGTCGTGCTATAGCGGATATTTTGTTAACGCGTATAAATTTCACACGGTTGAATATTCATTTACAAAGAAGACGATGAATGCTGGGGTCTGCGTGAAAGGGACAACCTATGTTGAATGTGATATGGATTTTTATGGACTGGTGGAAGAAGTGATAGAGTTGCACTACTTCGGCTTGAAATCAGTGATCCTATTTAGATGTCATTGGTTCGATACAACAGAAAGGGGCATGAAAGTTCATCCAAAATACAAACTTGTTGAGGTTAATTACAAATCGAAATTGGCAGCAAATGAGCCTTTTATATTGGCATCACAAGCCGAACAAGTATATTACGCGAAGTATCCGGCTCGAAATAAAGATAGAGCAGATTGGCGTGTAGTCTGTAAGACAAAAGGTAGAGGAAAAATTGATCCGATAGTAGGAGAAAATGATCCTCCTGGTTTCTATCAAGAAGATGATCTTCCTGCTGTGGATCGTATTATTCCAATACTCGAGGATGCAGACACAACGTCAATTCAATTAGAAGTTGAATATGCTGATGATGACGATCATGAAATTGAGGAAGCTGGAGATGAAGAAGATGAAGAAGATGAAGAAGAGGAAGAAGAGGAAGAAGAAGAAGAATTCGAAGACTATTATTCAGATGATGAGGAATAATTGTAAAGTATATATATTTTATTAAATATATCTCTACTATTTATACAATAATCTGATTATATGTCTGTTCGATAAATATGTCTGGTCGTGGTTATCGACGCAGGAGAGCTTCGGAGTCTCCGATCGGTGAGACTCCAGCACTTACTCATGCTGCTGATCCTCCTGTTGCTGATCCTCATGAGGATGATACTGCTGAGGCTAGTACATCCAAACGCAGGCGGCCACGCGGGCCGAACAGGTGGCAGCCTCCACCAGCCACAGAGTCACGTAGATTGATTAGCGTGATCGGGGAGCGGTAATATATCATGAATTATGAATCATTACAAATTCATTATATCATAATATAATATTAAAATTTATTTTTGTTGTGCAGGTTCGAGCAAGAAGAAGTGCCGAGGAGCATTTCTTCTACTATTCGACGATACATGCACGGGGCATGGCCTACGTGGTCTCACGTGCCTAGCGAGCACGTCGACATGTTATGGCGCAAGTTTGAGGCACGTATTTTTTTTTTTTTTTACATGCATGATGATATATTAATATTGGTACTGATATTATTATTTTGCAGGCTCGCTATACATGGGCCGAGGACCAGAGGCCCTTCATTTACGCTGCCTGGGAGGCTATTTCCCGGGCAAGGTACAACGGGCAGCTGGGGCAGGCTCGATCCCAAGCGATGGCCCGAGCTGGGACCACTAACATCACGGAGACTCGGGGGTACGGCCCCGGTTGGATTACTCCGGATATATGGGACCAGCTCGTGGGGATATGGTCGACGGATCGATGGCAGGAGGTTTCTCGGAATGCGGCTAGAAATCGCATATCGGGGGAGCAGCGCGTCACACCGGCGGCTCTGTTGCATTTGCAGTGCACGCGAACCGTATGGTAAGTATATCTTTTAATTATATATTTTATTTGTTACTATGTGTACTAATTAATGTATTTGTTTTGTAAATGTAGACGACGGTGTCGGATGACGGGAGTGTCCAGCGACCCTCCCCGATGGCAGTGTTTGAGCGGACTCACCGTCGAGCACATGGGACGGGGGAGTACATCGACAATCGCGCTGCACACATTATGGTAATTATATATTTATTTAAATTATTCATTATATATTTATAATTTAAGTTTTATGATAAATATTTAACAAAAAATCAAACTCGAGTAGGAGACGTACAGCCAGACGGTGGTGCAGCGCGGGGGTACCCCCGAGGACTTTGACGCAGCATCGTGGGTCGAGGCCGCAGGTGGCTGGGACCATGGCCGCGTATATGGCTTCGCAGATAGTGGTCATGCGCGAGCCGTGCTAGGGCCACTTGGGGCATCGACCCCTCCGGTCGCTGGTGAGCGGTCGTCCACCTCTAGATCCAGTTATGATCATAGTAGCAGAATAAGGACTCTAGAGGACACGGTCGCGCGTCAGACTGAGATAATGGAGCGCCAGAGTCAGATGATGGCGGATATACAAGCTATGCTACGCAACATGTCAGGTCATCCTGAAGCAGGCATCTCTTCGGCATCATCTAATCCATCGTCCTCGAGTCAGTCCACGCCGGTGTACACTCAAGCACTCCAGACCCCGCCATATGATCCAGACCATCCTCCATCGTGATCGTGAGATTTTTTGTTTGGATATTGAACTTGTTACTAAGATATTGAACTTGTTTAACTTATTTTGTTTGGATATTGATACTTCAATTTTGCATTTGAATTATTTTTATACTATCGTGGATAATTATCAATATAAATATAATTGTTTTGATGTATATCTTGGTGTGTTTGTGATGTGTGAATGAATGTGTGTATGAGGGTATGGGTGTGTGAGTTATGTATCAGATAATGTATCAATGTATCAATGGAAATTTGAAATTTTTAATTTTTCTGTTCCCAGGTATGCGTCATCAGCAACGGCTTTCTCACGGCCGTCCGTGGGAAAGCCGTTGCTAAAAGTGTATCGAAAGCCGTTGCTGATGACCTACAACAACGGCTTAGCGACGGAGTTTTACTAACGGCGTTGCTACGGACTCAGCGGTCGTTGCTATTAATGTTATCAGCAACGGCTCCGGGTCTGTGGCAAAACCGTTGCTGATAATGTTTTTAGCGACTGCCCGAGCGGCCGTTGCTGATAATGTTTTGAGCGACGGCCCGAGCGGCCGTTGCTGATCCGTTGCTAAGTCATCAGCAACACGACTTTCTGTCACGGCTCTATTGCAACGGCGCGGCCGTTGCTGATTCTCTTCAGCAACGGCTCAGCAACGGCATCAGCCGTTGCTGATAACCATTTTTCTAGTAGTGTATATGATAGACTTGTTGGCTAAAACGAGAATGTTGGGTAGTAAGCCTGCTCCAACCCCAATTGATCAGAATTTTCAACTTGTTAACAATGGTGGTAATTCTGTTGATCATGGGAGATATCAGAGACTAGTGGGAAGATTAATATATCTTTCACACACCAGACCAGATATTACATTTGCTGTGAATGTTGTAAGTCGATGCATGCATGATCCACGTGAGCAACACATGGATATCTTAAAGGTTGTTCCAGTCGAGGCTTATTGTTTTCTCGACAAGGTAACTTGAAGATAGAATGTTACACAGATGCTGATTGGGCTGAATGTCTAGATGATCATCGATTCATCTCTGGATATTGTACATTTGTTGGTGGCAACTTAGTCACCTGGAGAAGTAAGAAATAAACATTCTAATATGGAGGCTAAATACCGAGTTATGTATTAGGGTGTAAGTGAGTTGCTATGGTTGAACAACCTCATGCTAGAGTTACATCTTAATTCACAAGAATCGATTCGTCTTTTCTGTGATAATAAAGCTGCTATTGAAACTGTCAATAATTCAAACACTAGAGCTTGATCGTCACTTTATCAAGAAGAAATTGGAGAAACATGAAATTTACATTCCATTTGTTCGATGTTCAGAGTTAGTCAATATTTTCACTAAGGAATTGAATAATATTTTATTTTCGTCTGTTCGATCATCTGAACAGTTAGTCGATATTTTTACCAAAGGGTTGAATAATATTTTTTTTTCATCTATTATGCATAAGATGAGTTTAAGTGATATATTTGTACCATCTTGAGGGGAATATTATAATGTAGAAATATATTTGTAATTGACTCTTACTACCGGACCTTCGTATAAATTGTTATAATATTAATAAAAGGATTAATAGGGAGGTGACCTAATCCTAGAGGTTAATCATTTCCTTTTATCTTCTGCTACTTGTATAAATGGATGACTTAAAATATAAATGGTTTGAGTTTATTAATGCACAATATAGCGTGAATAATATGTTTTTGGATCGAGATCACCTATTGCACCTTCTTTAAATTGCTGAGTTGTCAGCGATTTAATGGCACACGTAGTTGGGGCGAGTCATAGAAGTCTTGTTCATGTTGTCGAACAAGAAAAGGTGGTAGGTGGGTTCTCAGGATGAGAGGGGAGATCGCGAGGAAGAAGAAAATGGCGTCCTTGCATCAAATGCTGGTACAGCTAAAAACAAAGCACTAGCTTAATTAACTATATATATCACGCTCATAAAAACACAAACACCAAGCACGCTTAGTACACCTACGCATTCTTATTAGTTAGCTACTACATCTACATGCATATATGCTGGTGCTCCGTAGCTCGAGCATGCACGTGATCCTCACATGCGACATATGGTGCAGGTGCAATTGGGTCCGCACTTGCAGCCTTCCTTCCCCACGGCGGCGTCCGACGGCACGGCCCCGCAGGTGCAGTCGGCGCAGGTGCAGTGCTCCCCGCACGAGCACAGCGCGTGCGTCACCTCCACCGACGTCGCGCACCTGCACGCGCTGCCGCCGGGACACGGCACGTCGCAGCCGCACGACTCGCTGCACGCCGCGGTGCCCGCCCGCCCCCTCCCGCGCGCTCCTCTCACGTCCGCCATGGCCGAGGCGAGCGAGCGAAGCTCTCCTTCATATATTACGTACAGTACAGGCTCGGGGAGAGAGACGCAGGCGTGGTAAACACGTGGCGTATCGGGCTCCTGCTGTGACGACGTGTGGATGGCGCTCTAGTGCTACGTGCTGAGGCTCCCAAGGGAACATGTCAAAATATAAAATTTTCATGTAATCTGTTATAGTGTAAATATAATATTACAAATTGAAATTGAGTTATTGTAATTGATCATTTGGCTGAGGTAATTTTTTTGATACTCCTACTCGTGGCTTTGGTCAATGCATTATAATAGGTAATGTAGGGTTTAGGGTTTAGGTGCTTCCTTCTTCTTGAAAGGAATGGTATTCTTAAGCCAATTATGTTGATATTCTTAAGCCAATTATGTTGATGCACCAAAGATCATATATTCTTCTTGTAATGAATATATATTAGATATATACACACGAGACACTTTCTTTCATCGTATATGTTGCATCTATTTGTTAATTAATAAATTATGATAAAATCCATTGAGACAATGATTCTAGAGTCATGATGAGATCCTATCAGTGAGACCTAGAATCTATAGGTCTTGGTTAAAAATGTTCCTAGTCGGAGGTATACTAATTGGGGAGTCGATGTTATCGGTAAGACTAGTACACTCATCACATGCTCAGTAAAAGAACCTGATCTCACAGTTACCTATGAAGTATCATTAATGTGAGTGGGTACTGTGGGCACACTTAAGCTTGTGAGTAACCAACACAGGATCAGTTGCTCCTAGAGAAATGAGATAATGTCCTATGTCTTCTAGAGAGTATCATCTTACGAAATCTCTGGCTACAGTGGATATAGAAATTAGAAAGAGTTTCTAATGTTCCATTGTAAGATGATCACTGAAGATGATAATTGCATATGAACGAGTATTAGTGTTTGACGTTTCCTCCATACCATAGCTCGGTTCGAGACAATGGGTATTGTGGGCACACCGAGGTCTTCATGGAAGCTTGTGAGTAACCAACACAGGACCAATTTCTCCTAGAGAAAGAGGATAATATTCTATGCCTTCTAGAGAGTATCATCTTAGGGAATCTCTAGCCATAATGGATATGTAAATTAGAAAGATCAGTTTCTAATGTTCCATTGTGAGATGATCACTGGAGATGATAATTGCATATGAACTAGCTAGTATTATTGTTTTACGTTTCCTCCATACCCTAGCTCGGTTCGGGACATTGTACAATTGGAGGATTCAATTATACAGGAAATAATCACCGAATGACGTTCAATCCTGTATGATTGAACTCCACACTATTTGAGGGCCATGATATATTGCTAGACGTCAATCTTGATATATGGATTTGATTAAGTGTTAATCGGGACATCTATTCAAGTAGAATTATTCTATGATCCACTCGCATACGCAGACCCAATGCCACTTGGTGTAGGGCCCAATGGGTCACACACATACAAGTTATCTCGCAATAAGATTTATCGAATAAGTCTTGAATGATGCAATATATGTTTGCTAGTACGAGCATGCCATAACGCGATCATGTTTACTCGTCTACGGTAAATCCGGCAAGAAAGTATTTCTTGGCTTGATAAATTATTGATCAAAGAGTTCGGTCTAGTCGGCTAGTTAATTATTGAGGATTGAGTCCTCAATTCGGGCTTAGCATTTGAATTGGATTCGAATCGATCCAAGAGTTGGATTTGATTTAATCAGTAGCATTGAATTAAGTGGTCGACCCAAAGTGTGATTGGGCCGGACCCAATCATGATGGGAATCATGGTGTGCCACTTCCCTATTTTGTAGTTGGCATATCTTGAGAGATTCTTCCCTAATTCAAATACGATTTGAATTTTAGAAAGGTAAGTTGGACTGGACTAGTACTTTGGGTCCGGTCGAATTAGACCCAGATATGCCTACACTCATGAATCAGACTCAAGTTGAGTCAGACACTACTTAGCTAGGGGCTCCACCCGGCCATACAAGAACACCTGCATCGTCATTAATTACAAGGGATTCGTCAATTATGAACCCGACATCTCTGAAATTAGCCTCGACCCATTCTAAGCATATCCCCGTGAGTTTTAGGGAGGTATTATCGTCGGATACATCCCTTATTCTGCACTATATACAGGCATGACGCGCATCAGGTACAAGATTCAACTCGATTCTAATTTACCTGCCCCACCATGGTTGGTACCCAAAGTTAGGTGAACGTCGTTGCACATAGGCAACACCCTTGTAGCAGCGTTCTCCTGCTACCTGGCGACGCTAACACAGTGAAGAGTGATGCCCCGGGACCCATCAACCCTTAACCAAAAGAACTGCGATACATGGTCGCTAACCTCTAAGCGCAGAACTAAAGGTTAACAACCCAAATCGAGGCATTGAAACAACCTATGGAACAACACCCGCCAAGCGCGATCATTGCCACTCGGAGCATGATGAAGACAACCAGTTGGAAAGAACCGGGAGACTGACATTTGCCTTTCAGGACGAGATCTCTTGCACACACCACCAGAGACAAAACAAGATGAGGAAGCTAGGGTCACGGAGATTGTTCCTCGCCCCACCGTTGACTTGGGACCTTTCGCCAATCATATATATCATGGTAATCCGTTTCTTTGACAACATCAAGCTGCCAACCACACTCTAGCCCTACGACGACAAGAGCGATCCGACCACTCACCTAACGATGTTCAGGTTGATGATGCTCCTCAATAGAGCAACCGACTCTATCCTCTACTGAGCCTTTCTAACCTTTTTGGAGAAGGTCGCGCTACTTTGGTGTCCACCCTGCCATCAGGATCCATACATACCATCCAGGAGCTCTCCCGAGCATTCACCAACCAGTTCTCCTCATACTACTAGAATTATCATCATCACCGACGGCTCAAGCCGTGGATGAACCGTCGGTGACAACTATCACGGATGGCGTTAGCCGTGGCAAAACACCATCACTGATGTGCGCGTCTTAGATAAATTGTGACGGCCTCTCCCAACCGTCACAAGTAATCATCAGTGACGGCTGTAGGCGATTGTCACTGATTCAAATATATCAGCCACAGCTTCGGGCCGTCGATGATACTATTAGCAACCGTGATATTTGGTGCTGCCTAGGCCATCAGCCATTTACGATAAGCTTTCAGCCACGGCTTAGTGACGGTCGACCGTGGGTAAGCCGTAGCCGAAGGTATATCCTGTAACTAAATAAAATAATTTTTTTATAAATTCCTGTATACAATGATATTTATATATTACAATCTATTTTCAATCACAGATTACAACCAGAAAACATCATACACATCATCAATCTAAGCCTCAAACCGGAGGCAAACAATTATCAAAATATCATATATATACAATCATAAGTATATAAACAACGTACTATTAGTATACAAAGAAGTATCAAAATATAAATAAAATACAATAAATCAAAATCTCACGACTGTGGTGGAGGTGGTGGAGTCGACAGTGACTAGGTCAGGAGCGTCGACTGGGTCGAGGACGATGACGACTGCGACATCATCGGTAGAAGACCTGACTGAGATGCAATTTGAATGAGGAGTGTCTGCATAGTTTGTCTCAACTCTTCATTCGCACGTCTCTGCTCCTCTATCGCCAGCCTCTACTCCTCCATCGTCTGTCTTTGCTAGGTGAGCTCTGACTCCAAGGCCGTTATCCGGCTCTAGTCTTGTGCCTGGGATGTTGAGGGCCGCTCACTCACAGTCGGAGGGGTCGGTGCCCCAAGTGGCCTGAGCACGACGCGTGCATGGCCACTGTTTGCAAAGCCATAAACACGGCCGTGCTCCCAGCCACCTGCGGCCTCCACCCAAGCTCATGTGTCGAACTCCTCCAGTGTTCCTCTACGCTCGATCACAGTCCTCGTGTATGTTTCCTATACATGTTTATATTTTAAATATATATAAACTATAAATAAATATTGTGTAAATCAAATAGACATAAATACTTACCATTATGATCGAGGCTCTTCTATCAACGTAGTCCCCTGCTCCTCGTCGACGACGATGAGTGCGCTCAAACACCTCCATCATCGACGGGCGTTGGACGCTGCCGTCCTCCGCCACACGCGTCTTACATTCGAAAATAAATACATTAGTATCAAATGTGCACTAAATATAAATTCATATTATGATATTTTGAATTATAAATAAATTATAAGAAATAATTAATGCATATACTTATCGTCTTCCACGCACACTAACTGCTCCGCGCAGTTCTCCCTCGGGTGGCGGAGGGAGAATTTTGTTAGGCCCTTGTGGCCTACGTCTGGAAGACGATGGTCCTGGATCTGCGAAGGGTGGCGGAGGGATGGTAGCCGGAGGTGAGGGGATGGTGGCCAGATCAGGTGAGGGAACGATGGGTAGATCAAGTGGGGGGATGATGGCCAGAGGTGCGGGGATGATGGTGGAAGTCGAAGGGTCAATGGGTACAGGTGGGGCGGGTGGTAATCGTTACGGGGTAGTCCTACGAGGAATGCCTCATCGGGAACTGATATCTCGAATCATAGTTGTAAAAATTAATATAATTAGATTATATAGAATAGATTAATAGATATATTTAATAATTGAATATATACTTCACATTTATAATTATTCGTCATCGTCATTATCATCATCAGTGTAATACTCTTCTTCGTGTTCTTCTGTATAAGAATCTTGAAATTCTTCTTCTTCTCCCTTATCATCATTCTGTCATTCCTCAACTTCATTATCGTCGTCATCAACGTATTCTATTTCCATTGGAACTAACTCTGTGTCATCATCCTCGAGTATTGGACTAACTCGTTCCACTTCGGAAGGATCCTCTTCTTGATATAAGTCATCTGCTGGCTCATTCTTTCCAACTACCGGGTCAATTTTTCTTCTAGCTTTAGTCTTACAGACTACATGCCAATCTGTCCTATCTTTCTTTCAAGACGAATACTGCATATAATATACTTGTTCAGCTTGAGATGCCAATATAAATGACTTATTTGAAGCCAATTTTAATTTGTAATTGACCTTGACCAACTTTTTATACTTTGGATGAACTCTCATACCCCTATCGCTTGTATCAAACCAATGACATTTAGAAAGGGTAACTGATTTATATTCGAAAAATTGCAATTATATGACTTCTTCCAATAGTTCGTAAAAGTCAACATCACATTCAGCATACATACGTTGTCCCTTTGACGCAGACCCTGACATTCATAGTCTTTTTTGTAGATGAATATTCAAGTGTGTGAAATTTATATCCAATAACAAAATAACCCTTATAACATTGTACAAGTCGCCGGTCAGCTAGCAAACTCAAAGATTTGATTATCTATTTCGTCTTTGTGTTCTATGCTGTAAGCTTAAAATCAATTAGGGAACTTACGATTCCATAATCTTTCTAATTCCTCATCATTGTAAATTGAGTATTTTGTCACCATCTCAATGTCAAATATTTCAATGAACTTTTCAATCTCTGGACGGTTTAGTAAAATGTACAAGTAGGCCAAATGATACTCTTCATCGTTTAAGAATCGAGACGGACGAGCTGAGAACCCAAAGCACTACCGAGGTAACAAAAGATATTTAAACAACCATTTGATGGTCGAGCTCCCCCATCATCGTTATGTGGAAGACGATTAAGTTTTGTCTTGATGGTTGATTCAAAATAAAATGAGCAGAATGTTGAAATTTCTTGAATTATATATGCTTTTGATATGGAACCTTCAACTGCGGCGGTGTTCTTTACTTTTTTCTTCAAACGATTCATGGATCTTTCAATAAGTACATCCATCGGTATTGAACGGGGCCACCAACTCGTGCCTCATATGCCAAGTGTATCGGTAGATGCTCCATCGAGACAAAAAATGCAAGAGGAAAAAATTGCTCCAACTTGCATATGATTTCAACAATATTATTTTGCTGATATATCTTCGACTCGAAGTATATTTGCACAAATGTTTCTGAAAAACATACTTAATTCTATCAACAGACCCCAAATCTTGTCATGTAGATGATCTCGAAATGCGACCGAAAGCAATCTCTGCATGAATACATGATAATCGTGGCTCTTCATCCCCGATATTTTGCATTCATCGACGTTTACACATCGAGATAAGTTTGAGGCCTATCCATCGGGTAATTTGAGTTCTTTGATCCATTGATACACATCTTTCATCTATTGTTTATTTAACACATACGACGTCTTTGGCTTATGAAGTCGTCCGTCGACCTCTTGTAACTCTAACTTAGGCCTCTTACAAAGTATTTTCAGATCATGTCAGGCATTCACATTATCTTTAGTTTTGCCAGAAATATCCATCACAATGTTAAAAATATTATCAAACATATTTTTTTCAATGTGCATGACATCCAAATTATGCCGAATCAGTAATGAACTCCAGTACGGCAATTCCCAAAAGATACTTTTTTTCACCCAGTTATGTGTTTGACCAAAGCCTGAAATTCTTACATTCTGACCAAAAGTAATCTCTGGAAACAATTGAACACGTGCTAACATCTGTTCACCAGACAACATCAGTGGTGGCTCATCTCTTTCGACTCTACCCTTGGTAAATTTGTCACGATTCCTTCGATACTGATGGTTAGATGGTAGGAACCGACGATGATAATCAAAGAAGAAAATTTTCCTACCGTTCTCAAGACTGAAGAATTTTGAGTGTTCCATGCAATATGGGCAACAGAGTCGCCCATGCGTGCTCCAACCAGACAACATGCTATAGGCCAGGAAATCATTGATTGTCCACAATATAACAACTCGTAAAGTAAAGTTTTGCTTCTGGTGATAATAATAAGTGCCAGCTCCCTCAACCCACAATGTTTTCAGTTCATCAATTAGGGGTCGAAGAAACATGTCAATTTCTTTGCGAGGACCCCTAGGAACCGGAATAATCATTGAAAGATAGATAAATTCATCTTTCATACACATTGAGGGTGGCAAATTATAAACTGTTAACAACACTGACCATATTAAATACGGAGTTGTCGAATTACCAAACGGATTAAAACCATCCGTGACTAAAAATATTATCAGCAACGGCCGCTCGCCCGTTAGAACGTCGTTGCTGATAACATTAATAACAACGGCTTTCGATGCCGTGGCCTGCGCCGGCACCAGCGATGCATCGGCGCTGATGGTGCAGTTGTGGAGGATGAGGCCGGTCGCCTCGTGTCGGTCCTTACGGCCCTGCACTCGCAACGCCACTGTCGCGTCCGACTTCATCTCCTGCGGCGAGGCGGTGCTGTTGGCATCAAGGGTGGTGTTATACGGAAATGCGGATCCGTTGGAGAGGACACCGCCGCCGACGGAGACGATCAGCTCGCGATGGCGGAAGGGGACGAGTAGCGTCCAGGCGAGGAGATCAGCGGTGCCGTGGTTGAGGACAGTGGCGGTGGCGCGGAAGGCGTACGGCTGGTCCGCCGGGTTGGAAGTGAATGGATGGATCTTCTCCCGTTGCTCAAGAACGTAGGAGAGGTAGACGCCGTTGCAAAAGGTATCCGGCGAAGGCGCGGGAGCCGGCGCCGGTACCGGTACCGCTGCCCCAGACGACGGCCGGCTTCTCTGCGATCGGGAAGTGCTGGCGGAAAGCAAGAACACAACTAGAACAAGAAAAACCAAAGGCCGAGAGCACCAATCCATCTCCCTATCTCTCTCGCCAAAGCTCTTCCGCAAGTGCTCTGACACAGTTGGGTGGATTAGGGCGAGAGGAAGAAGAAATAGAAGGAAAGAAGTAGGGAAGGGGAAGCGCGTTGGGGGGAGACAGCTGTGAGCCGAGAGGTAGAATGGAAGGGGAACGCGTTAGGGCGAAGCATACCTGAACAAGTCGGTAGCAGCGGGAGGAGGAAGAGGCGTCGTCGGCGTCGGCAGCAGCGGCAGCGGCGGCGAGAGGCGAGAGTAGAAGCGGCGGCGGCAGCAGCGGGAGGAAGAAGGGTCGGGCGCAACTGCGTGCCCTATATAAACTTATCAGCAACGGCTCACTCGCCCGTTAGAAAGCCGTTGCTAATAAGTTATCATCAGCAACGGCTAACTTGTCCGTTAGAAAGCCGTTGCTGATAATTAACATCATCAGCAACGGCTCACTCATCCGTTAGAAAGCCGTTGCTAATAAGTTATCATCAGCAACGGCTAACTTGTCCGTTAGAAAGCCGTTGCTGATAATTAACATCATCAGCAACGGCTCACTCGTCCGTTAGAAAGCCGTTGCAGATACCTCATATTTGCAACGGCTCGAGCGGCCGTATGAATGCCGTTGCAAATAGCAACGGCTTGAGCGGCCGTTGCTGATAGCCGTTGCTGAAGACCATATTTCTAGTAGTGCAATCCCAACCTAATATTTTTAGTATCTCTAGCAAATGAAGGATAACATCTATCCAAATGTTTCCATGCTTCACTGTCGGATGGATGAGTCAATACTGTATCATCACGACTTCCTGCATGCCAACTCATATAGGGTGCAATCTTTTCTGACATGAATAACCTTTGAAGCCTCGGTGTCAGTGGAAAATACCGAAGCACCTTAAAGGGGATATTTTTTTGTCGGACCGATTTCTTCTCCTTGTAGCGAGGATGTTCACATACCGGGCATTGCTCCAACTATGCAATTTCTTTATAATATAAAATGCAGTTATTTGGGTACGTGTGTATCTTTTCGTACCCAAGCCCTAATTTGCTCATCAACTTTTTTGTCTTATAAAAAGTTGGCTCAAACTTGTTATTTGGAGGTAGCATACCATTGATAAAGCCTGCAATCCGATCAAACGCAACCCCGCTGATATTACAATCGGACTTGATGTTTAGGAGTTGCGTAATTGCCGAAAATCTTGTATAATTAGGACAATTCTCATACAATGGTTCATCGGCAACTTTCAACATCTCGTAAAATTCTACAGCCTCCTTATTCGGCAATTCAATCTATATCGCAGGTTGTTCTTCAGTGACTTCAACTGTCGTAGTATTTGGTGGCACTATCGTCTCAGTAACTGACTCAATATTATCATTTAAATGGAATTGTTCTCCAAGACTATCCAAAATCATTGTTCTATAAGGATTAGGTGGATTGGAAGAAGAAACACCAGTAGAAGAAGATTCACCATGAGTTTGGACAACAGGATTACTCGACGTCCCGACTTGACGTGACTCTCCATGACAATTCCATAGAAAATATCTTGGTGTGAATCCTTTTGTATACAGATGCATTGTGATAGTTTCCTGATCCAAAAATCTTATGTTCGAACACATCAGATTTTATCACCACTAAGGATTTTTTTATTCGAGTAGGCAAAATTTAAGAAGTAAGTTACGCCTATTCGAAATTTGTCTGTTATAGTTCCACGATGAATTCGTCGATACATCCAACTTCGATCGCCCGACATATTTTGTCAAAAAGTTGGCAATATTTTTAGGTAATGTCTTTAGGTGGGATGGTCCTATTCCATTCGGGATTCATGTTATTTATATTGCACTTAGAATTTCTTTTAGTCATTAACTTCATTCTAAATTTCGGCAGCATCTCCCTACAGTTCTCCGAATACGCATATCATCTGGGCGCATATCGGAGAACAAGGGAGATACAAGCCAAAATTTAAAAATGAATAATGACTCAAAGAAATAAACTAAGTGCAATATAAATAACTATGTTCCCAAATTATCCAATTAAGGACAATTCAAGAGTTGTACGTCGTATAAAAGATTATTTACTTCGTTTACATGAACATACAACCCCCAAACGGATCTAAAGTTTTGCAAAATTAAAACTTGACTCGTCGATGCGTACGTGAAACGTATCAACTCGTCTTGATTTTTTTTCTAAATTTGTGGATGCTGGTGCGAGTTCACAGCAGATGATTCTGCGCGAGTCCAAAGTGGATGATTTTGGCATGAGTCCAAAGGGAACGATTCCGGCGCGAGTCCAAAGTGGACGATTTCGGCGCGAGTCCACAGCAGACGATTCCGCGCGAGTCCAAAGTGAATGATTTCGGCGCGAGTCCATGCATTATGGATTATTTCAGCGCGACTTCACCGTGGATGATTTGGCCGCGAATCCAAAGTTGATGATTCTGGCACGCGCGAGTCCACCGTGGACGATTTGGTCGCGAGTCTAAAGTGGACGATTCCGGTGCGCGCGAGTCCAAAGTGGACGATTTCATAATTGTAATTACACCCAACTAAAATTAACCCTAATATTTATTCTACCCTAATTAACAAATAATTAACAATAATTAACAGTAATTAAAAACTAATTAATCTATTTTTTAAAAAAATTAATAGTAATTTACTAATTAAATCTAAAATTAACCCTAGCATTAACTAATTATAGTAATTAACAGTAAATTAATATAATTATAAACTAATTAATCTATTTTTTAAAAAAAAATAAAACAAAAATATTGGCCGGCGCCGGCTCGAAGAGGGGAGAGGGGATCAAACTCACTTGGTGGCGACGGAGAGGGGAGAGGGATCGGCGGCGAGGGCGAGGGAGCAGGCCAACGGCGGCGCGGGTGAGGGAGAGGGGACGGCGGCGTGGTGAGGGCGAGGGAGCAGGCGGCGAGGGCGGCATCTCGACAATGAGAAGGGTCGCGGCGAACGGTGACGATCGACGGCGAATGTCGATCGATAACGGCGAAGAGAGAAGATAACAGGGAAAGAGGAAGGGTCGGGCGCGAACGCAAATAAAAAAGTTTTTCACCGACGGTCCCTCGGCCATCGGTAAATCGTGGACAACTAATAATAGTGTCAGCGACGAACGCGCAGCCCTCTCTCAGCCGTCGGTGACATGTTTTTTATTTTTGCGCCGCGTTCGCGCCATCAATTAATAAGCGACAGCCGCTTTTGGTCGTGGCTAATTACTTACTTATATCACTGACGGCCCTTTAACCCCCGCTAAGCTGTCGTTACTAGGTTATTTCATTTCGCGCCCCATGCGTGCCATCACCTATGAGCGATGGTATTGGACGGCCGTATACGAGACGCGACTGATTGGGTTACATCAGCCACGGCCCCTGCGGCCGTCGAAAAGCCATGAATGGTTATGACGGCCCAGGCGGCCGTCTGTGAGCTCTGTGGCTGATAGCTAATATTGTAGTAGTGTCATCACAGATCTACTCCAAGACTGAGGACTCTCTCTATTATATCAAGCAAGGACAACATGTGTTGCTGAGAGATTACCTAAAGATGTTCCATGTCGTGACCATGGAGATCCCGAACATCAACCCACACGCCGAGCTATACTTTGTCAAGCATGGTTTGAAGCCTAGGCAGTTTGCCGACCAGATCGCCCCTAGCCAAACCAAGAAGCATGGTCGAGTTTCGAGAATGAGCCATGTGCTACATGGAGATGGAAGAACTTAGAGAGGCCAGAAAGGCCGACAAGTAGATCGCCAAAGACAACATCGAGGATAAAAATCCAAGAAGTTTGACAAATGGGGTGAAGACTGAGATTGCTGCAAGCAGGATCGTGGTAGAAGAGAAAGTCACCTTCCCGTCCTAGCACCAAATTTGGTGAATACACCCCACTCAATACCAAGAGGGAGAATATCCTTCGAGAAATCTGCCACTTGCAGCTGCTCAAGCACTACTAGAATTTCATCTAACTGATACGGGCTAATAACAACGATCAACCTGCCGTCGCTATCAGCAACGACTCATCGAAGGCTGCAGCGGCCGTTGCTAATGTAACACCATCAATAATGCCTTAGCAACGATCACCAGGGCCGTTGCGGAAAATAACAATGGCCGCCAGGGCCGTTGCAGAAAGGGACAACATATTCAGAATGTGTTATTGATTTTTTATCACACCCCAATTCCGGTATGACGACCAGGGTACGCCACGTACCCCGAAGCCTAAATCAAACGAAACCACATAACAACAAGATCAGACCTGAACACTTAATAACTTTCTAAGAAATTATAAAAGACATTTATTTTCAAGAAAACTCTAGACCATCAATTAAAGAAATAGCATATTGTTAGGGACTTTTCGATGCACCCGAGCGACGACGAATCATGACGAATTGTTCCCTACATATTTGTAAATATATTTTCGCGTTCATGTAATTTTGCCTTTATTTTTAGTTCATACTTGTAAAACCTCTTGTGCAATCCCCGGGAGACCCATGGTACGAGTTGGATGCATTTCGAGTCCATTCGACACTTGGTGCGTACGTTACGGCTTAGCGGAGCACTTTGTGTGAATTCGTCATGGCCGTGGCCATGGAAAATCACCATGTCGGATGGCCACGATTTTGTCATGCTCCTCGTTCTTTTGGGAACCTTGGGGGTGGCACTTGGGGGTTAGGGGTCTCATGTATAATGTAGGAGAGCGTTGGCAAACAAAGCGGTTGCCTTGGGCGGAGCCGAACGAGTGGCCCATATGGGCATGCGACATGTCGTTCTTCGCCCAAGACAATAGCGGAGCTCATCCTACACCCGGTTTTATGTTTTCTTGCGTCCATAGTCCTGTAATGTTGTTTTTGCTTTATGCCTTCAAAAACCATTCGGCCAACATGGTCTTCTGGGGGCGCGGACATGGAATGCGAGGTTGGCACGTGGTCCAACGTATGCCCCGCGATGTTAAGTCGGGAAGCCCAATTCAGGACGGATTCGGGATAAAGGCTTATCCCTTGCACGGGATGCAAGGGTGCCGCATGGGTTCTTCCGCACAAAAACAATTGGCCCGTGACAATATGTTCAAATCGGTTTTAAAAGTTTAATTACTAAACAAGACACCTCAAGTAATAAAAGTGCCGAAACAAATAAATCGAGTCGACATGACTCAACGACTCGAAATAAAAATGACTCGGGTATCCCCCTCGACCGCGACATGTCACGAGACCCGCCGTCCTACCGCCACCAGCCGCGCTACTGCACCCTAGTGCCTCTCTAATCTAGCTCAAGTCCTACAAAACAACAAATGTGAGGGGTAAGTCCAATTGGGACATAGTGAGTAGATCAGCCCTCAGTTTCACCACAACATCATCATCATGCATAATCAAAAACATATAAGTAAGCATAAGAATATGAAGCATAATTTTATTTTGAGCATTTATTTTAGCAGTGCAATCATCCTCATCAACATATAGCAACCTGCAAGAAAATGCCACAACATATAATATGCTCAATGCAACCATCCACATGCTCAACCCGACCCGTCGGTCCTCATCACCACGGAGGGTAGGTAGTCGACGTGGCCCCTGATCTACCACCCATCCAGTGTTGTCTCTTTGGGGTATGCTCTCCCCTCACCGACACGGCTCTTCCGATCTATCTCGTTGGGGCATACGTTCCCCTCATCGGTCGGGTCTCCGGACTATCTCTTTGGGGGTATGAACTTCCCTCACCACCCGAACTTTCAGAATAAGGCCAACACTATCTCTTTGGGGCATACCCTCCCCTCACCAGCGAGGCTTCCGAGAAATACAACAAGCACATCACATCATCACACGCACAATTATAACAACATAATTATAATGTGCTAAGTAAATAAGGGTATGATAGAACATACCTCATCCTCCATCTTCTCAAGTCATAATTCACAACCACACATGTAAATATAAGCATATGATAAGGAAGGGACAGTAAGGAATAAATATGCAACACATCTAAAGCATAGAAAAAAAAGAAGGGAAAAGACATATAGGAAGCCCTAAAAGATAGGGTATCACCACCTATCAATCCTATACAATGTAATTCTCCCTTGAAGACCCTAATCGATTAACCTAGGCCGGCCTACCTTCCCCACCCGAGTGCCCCAGGGGCTAGGAGGGTTCGGCCCCCTTAGGTGTTCCCGGGTCAGCACTTCCGATAGTTAAGTTTAGGTCCTAGCGTCTCTAGGTGTCCCTAGGGTTTCAATTCTCTAAGTATAGGTTCCTACAATGATTATACTATTAGGAATCCATCCAACATATCCTAAAGTATATTTCCTAGGTGTGAAAACATGTCTAAATTCATAAAAATATCATCTTTGGGGTGGCCGACCACCCTAGGGTTCTTAAGGACCCTCTAAAGGGGGCGGCACACCCTAATCCCACCATATCTTCCTTCTTTCCTCAAGATCTCAAACAAGCACCAAGAAACCCCAACAACCATCAAGAATTCACAAGAATTATCAAGAAAACAAGGGGGAAGAGGGGCGGCACAACAAGGAAAAGGGGCGGCCAATCGCCCAAAAATCAAACTGATAGAATTGTTGCGTTCACGATAGAAATCTCGATATGATTATCCAATTCAATTCACGAAAAACCCAACAAAAATGACGAAATCCCCGTGACATAGGGGCGGCAGCATATATGAGAAAATCAAGGGAAAGAAGGCTAGAACCACTCACCTTTTTGGAGAAACCGGGGAGGAAGAAGCAGAGGATCTTCCTACATTGAACGCCGACGAACTCGCGGAATCTCGGCTCCGGCGGCACCCCTTCCTCTTGGTGTCACCTCCTCTCCCTCCTCTCTCTCTTGGATGGTGTGCTGCTGGAAGCAGTAGTCGTGCGCCCCCCTTTGGTTATTTATGGGCCTTGGCTGGCCCAAATTACCAAAACACCAACACTTATTTGTCCGACTTCTAAAATCCATAACTAATTCATTCCAACTCCGATTCGAGTTCTGATTGAACTGCTAAATTCATATCGAGATCCTCTATCATCCTAGCATGCTAAATCACAGAAATAACATATATATTTTTTCCTAATTTTTTTCCTCATATATAAAGCTTACCCTAATTAAATTTCGTGACTCTACGTCAATCTGCGTTAACTCGTTCCCATGGTCCCTTGCTAAGGAATAAAAAATTGTTTTAGGATTTTTGGGCATAACATTTTTATAGATTGTTGAAAGAAGTTATAGAAGTGCACTTCTTTGGCTGTAAATCAATTGCTATTTTCAAATATCATTGGTTCGATACAAACATAGGGGTATGAGAGTTCACCCAAAGTATAAATTTGTGGAGATCAACTACAAATCGAAATTGGCTTCCAACGAGTGTTTTATATTGGCAGCACAAGCGCAATAAGTATTTATACTCAGCATCCGTCTCGAAAGAAGGATAGAGCAGATTGGCGTGTACATGGTCTATAAGACTAAAGCGAGAGAAAGAATTGATCCAGTATCATGAGAAAATGAGTTGATACATGATTTGATGGATGACTTCTATCAAGAAGATGATACCCCCGAAATGCACCGAGTTACTCCGATACTCGAAGATGTTGACAACGATGTACATCCTCAATTAGAAGTAGAATATGATGTTGATGCGGATAACGACGTAGAGGACGAAGAAGTGTTAGAATTGGATGAAGAGGAAGAAAATGAAGAAGACTATTATTCAGGTGATGATGATGTCGATCAAGAATAAATGTAATATTTGTACGTGGATATTATTTAGGGTAAATAGCAAAAAAAATGAACTTAATTTGCCCATTTTCCCATTTTTAGCAGTGTTAGAGTTGGATGAAGAGGAAGAAAATGAAGAAAGACTATTATTCAGGTGATGACGATGTCGATGAAGAATAAATATAATATTCGTACGTGAACATTATTTAGGGTAAATAGCCAAAAAAATATGAACTTTTCTCATTTTCCCATTTTTAGCACGAACTTTTTCCGTTAGCAAGATAATACTGTTGGCCTAAGGTTTTCAACTTTGGTTTTAATCTCGATTTTGATGATAACAAACATGGAATTAATGGTTTCATTGAGAAATACTTTCAGGTTCCAAGTTGGTTAACGCTCGATGTCCCTGATCAAAAAAATAGGAAAAATCGGAGAAATCAGAGAAATCGGCAAGGACGCTCGCGACGCTCGGGATTCTTCGAGAAGTTAAAGTTTAGGTCTAGGGAGCTCCTTGGAGGGCTATATGAACTAAACGTTTTCTTGGCACCAAAAGTGTCAGTAATTGTTCCTTAGGTAAAAACTAGATAACGAGATATTTTTAAGGATTTTTTGGAAGCCTTTAGCCTACCCATATTTGACCTGGAAGATTAAAAAATTTCCATTTTTCAAAAATTTGTACTATACCCCAAAATTTAGATTTTGATTATTAAGGATTTTAATTTTTTAGATATTTTTATTGAATCCAAATGGGGGGTAATCCTTTACTTCATTGCTTCATCATCAAAGACATCAAGAGGAAGCTATGAATCTTGTTGTGGAGCGAAATATTTTATTATTTGATTTATTGCTCCATTTAGTGTTGTATTTTGTTGTTATTTCATTGTATTTCAAGTGTGTAAACCTAGATTGCTAGGTTTGATTGAGTTGGTGGTTGCCTTGGTGTTAAAGCTTAAATCCACCATTGTAAATTTAGTTTACTAGGATTAGTTGAGTTGTCCCTTAGGTTGAGGTGGGAAAGTGCTCTCGGTAGGAAGGCGGGATACTTCCGGGTGTGGAAGTGCCTTCGGTTTGAGAACGAAAACTTTTCGGTGTAAAGTCATCTTTGTAAGGGAAACGATATAATCTAGTAAACCTAGTTTGAAAATCCTAAGTGGGGTGCTTAGGTAGTGGAGTAGGTAGTGGAGTAGGCATTGGGACCGAACCACTATAAGTAATTGTGTTAGCATTGTTTACATTGTGTTTCTTATTGCTTATATTTTATATCTTGCTTCTGCTTACTACTCGATTTGAGAATTGCCTAATTAATCAACTAAACGATTAAAACCGGAATTAGGCAAAAAGATTTAAATAACATACTATTCACCCCCCCCCTCTAGTGTGACCATTTCACCAATAAATACATGATCTTAGGTTCCATTACCCCATTTAGCATACCCAGTCAATTTAAATAGAATTGGCTGATGTGTCACATTAACAGAGTATACGTGGCAAGTTCTTTTCCTACGTGACATATATTACACCGGCTGAGTGGGGTTTAAAAATCAAATTACCATTTTGCTCATCCAGAACCGCTCATGTATTATGAATTAGGGATATGCAAGTTGGTAATTTGTCTGTCGTCTTTAATTTGGGGCTGAAAAGCTTATGTATTGGCCGTTATCAGGTGAAGCCATTCCATTCTCTCAGTCAACAAGACGACAAAGGATACCCATGGAGACGAGGCTGTCGATGACGACTAAACCGTCAAGGTTCCTCAGTGCTCAAATCACGAATTCATGTGGCAATGGCTCATCCAAGTAGGACAGGAGGCTGCAGACTCCTCCCTCGAAAACGACGGACCTCCTCAAGCTCTTGTTGTTGGCGGTGAGGTTCTGCAAGTACTTTGCGGCGTAGTAGACACACTCATGTGCCATATGGAGTGCCATATGGAGTGCATCGTGTCAACTTGCACGATGGGCCTTGTGTGTACACAACAAACCCATCGTGTTCGTAGACACACTCTACTCCTCATAATGATGGAATGTGACAGTATATGTCTCTAAAGGAACTTCTATTAATGGCACTTCTATTGCAACAGCTACTAATAGCAAAGTAAGGACCAAAATAAAAACACACACAAACACAAGAGGAAGTAAGAACCAAAACAAAAAACACATGCAAACACAAGAGGTTTGTTTACACAGTTTAGTGATAAAACTAGTCACCTAATCTGCAGGGCACTCACCGGACAGATGCCCAATCCACTCTCTATAAGTACAAATTTAGTTCTCAGGATTTCACACCCAAAATCCGACTACCAGTACTACGGTGAATTGAAAATAACATATCACGCCCAAACTCAAGGTCACGTGACTGGCTAGGGTATACGTGCCTATACCCCGCAGCCTAACTCATACACATGCCAACTCATAAAAGATAGCGGAAGAAATAAACAACTTTTTATTATAAAAGAGAAATCAAAACAAATTTCATTTAAACAGTGAAGTTTTTATCAAAAAGTTCAAGTGCAGAAATAAATTAATCAAAGACCAACAGTTCTTTTTAATAAATAAAATATGAAACGAAAGACATGAACATCCCCAAGGGACTACAACTCCAAATCACCAACACAGGTGCATGACAACTACCAAAGACTCGACTACGATCCCTAACCAGGACTGCTACGAGATCAATGTGGCTCCTCTGCCCTCCAGTCGTGCCATGTGCTCCAGCCCACCTCACCGGTCAGGCTCTACAAAAAAAAATAAAAAAATGACAACGGGTGAGTTCAAAGAACTCAGTGAGCGATTCTACCAACCCCCACGAGAAACCAATCACAGAGATATAGCATAAAGTAAAACACCTGTCTCAAATGGGAAAAAAGTCACAAGGGAGTGACTAGCTAGCAAGCCATCTGGCCACCACATGCCCGAAGGCATCCAACACCCTAACGGTGAAGTACAATAGGCCTAAGCCTACCATGCCCTAAGGCAACAAAACATACTAGGATAATCGGGATTGACCCATACGAACTTGCTCTACAAGACGCGAAGGAACAATCGAGATTCACCCGTCCGAACTTGTCCCTTTAAGATATCATAGGAATAATCAAGATTTGCCCATCCGAACTTATTCCTTAAAAGAAACTCAGGAACAATCAGGATTTGCCCGTCCGAACTTGTTCCACGAGGTAACACAGGAACGATCGAGATTTGCCCATCTGAACTTGTTCCAAAGAGGTAGCGTAGGAATAATCGAGATTCGCCCATCCGAACTTATTCCTTTAAACACAGGTTGGGAATTAACCATCCAACCTTCTGAGCCAAGCCCACAATCCGGCTCCTATACCAAGCCTCTCTGCCATTCATAAAGATATAATGCAATATGACATAAGTCAAGTGCCTCCTACGGTCTCTTAGGGATGCCCTAATTGGGAACGCTACAACACCCAATACCCGATCCCAACCCCTAGACCCGTAACATCATAAACTTGTGCAGTTTTATTTTATGCACAAAACATATGCTGCCCTTTTGAATTTTAATTATGCAATTAAAATTACTATCACCAAAATTAGAGTTTTGTTTTAGGATTTTGTTTTAGCTTACTGTTGTGCCCGAAATTGGTGTATCTAACATGAATCTGGTTTCCAGAGTGTGTCCTATGTTTCCAAACTATGTTTTCTGGTCAAAACGATAGGTTACACGACTATAATCTATTTGCATCACAACAGAGATTTCAAATCAACCCAGATTCAACAATTCAGCATGAACTTTCAGCAAGATTAAATTTTTAGCATACCATAGTAATTAAATCCAAAATTGACAGCAATTAAATCTTTAATTACCATCAAAACAGAATTATAAAATTGAGATAAATCTCACAACATACATATTTATTAAACAAGACTAGCAAGAACCTACATCATCTCAAAACAAGAATCAATCTTCATGATCAAGAACCCACATCAAGAACACACACATGGCATCAAGATTAAACCCTATCTTTGTAAAACATGATTACTATTCAAGGAATCACAGATTACTTACAAAGCATGCATTAACATATAGAAACCTAAATTGACAAGCAATTTATGGCATAGATCTTAAGAATTCACAAGAATCTTCTCTTAGGCATTTTATCAAACACCTAGAGGGCACATCTTCTTCCACCTTGGCTGAGCACCCCTAGGGTATTCCTAGGGCTGCCGAGCCACAAAAGGGAGACCTCGAATTCCCTCCCACAAGACAACACAAGATTTCAGCGATGAAAACACAAAATCGACGAAAAACGTTCAAGAACGGCACAACGTCCAAACCGGCTCAAGAACACGAGGAAAACCCGTGAGAAGGAGGGGTAAAACCACTCACCCAATTCGGAAGAAAGAATTAGAGAAGGACTTCCAAGCGGTGGCCTCCGAATCCAGCCTCAAAGGGGGTGGCTCGGCTCAACAAGGGGCGGTGGCTCCACCTCAAACCGACTACTCCAAGAGAGGGGAAGAGGGGAGGATGGCTTGGCGACTGGCTGCTTGAGGGCGGTGGCTCCAAGAGAGGGGAGAGGGGCGGCTAACAGCTCAGCTGCTCCTCTCTCCTAGCGGCTTGTGCGGCTCCAATAGGGAGCCGCAAGCCAAAGGGGGGCAGGGTTTATACTCCCCTCCTCAAACCTAATACCACTAACCCTCTTAGCAAATCCGCATCCGCCTCGAGCTGAATCCAAACCCGCTAACCCGACTAATTAAGCTTAGTTAACTCAATCTAACCTTGTGCCCCATATAAACATCAAATACATGCACACCCATGCAACACAATTTAATAATCAAGTACACACAACAACATAATTAAGTAAATTTATCTAGTCAAGAAAAGAAACTGCATAATTCAAATTCCTACTTACCGAGCTCGCAAGCTTACACCGGACCATGAGTCGACTCGGTTCGACCTCGAACTAGCCTGCTAGGCTGACAATCACAATTAAAGATAGAAATAAATATTAATATCTAGGATATTACATAATAAAAAACCTTTATGCTATTACAAGTACATACCGACTTGTCTCTCTATGACATCCCAACCACAGAGTTCTATCCTCCACACAGCCTTGTGTTGTAACGAGTTATCAGCCTGAAACCATCTTCTCCTAAAGATAAGAAATGTAGATATATTGTTGTCGTTCTGCACTCAGCAGTCTCAACTCCTCTCAATAACAGGCAATGCAATGTTCACGCATGGAGAGAGTTTCAGATCAAATATTTTCATCGGAATTTATATGAGACAATTGAAAGATCTGAATCAATGATGTTCATAACTATTTTTTTTAATGAACCCATCAGTTTAACAACCAACATTCATCAGTCCAAAACAAATAGACATCGTTTAACTCCTAAAGACCATAAAGATCCCAAGAGTAACGCCTAGAAATATTTAAAGAGGACCTCACCTCTAAAAGTTATTCGGGCAAATAAAAAGTTAACGATGATAAAAGATCTCAGAGACAACAAGGAGACTCACCATTAATAATGCAGACCAAGAGTCATCATCTCTGTAGGAAATAAAAAGTCATCTTTTTGCGCTACATCCTTGACATGAAATCCATAGGTTGCTGGAGCAGTTGAAACTGTCTTCACATAGTTGTTTAGCCTAAATGCAAATTATAGGTTTTAATCTTTTCTTACAACTTAGACAATTCACAAATCGAATAGCAAGCGGAAGTAAAGTAAATATGACAATTCAAACACCAAGCACAATAGCAATGCTAATACATGAATTTATAGTGGTCCGGCCCCAATGCATACTCCACTACCTAAGCACCCCGCTTAGGATTTCACTTGCAATCCACCAGATAAAGAGTTCCTTACAATTAATGAGGAATTTTCCCCGAAAAGTCTCCGCTCTCACACCGGAGGCACTTTCACACCCGAAAGTCTCACCCTTATACCGCGAAGACACTTCCACACCTGGAAGTCTCCGCCTTCCAACCGAGAGCACTCTCCCACCTCACTATCACATAAGGACACTCTAATCCTAGATTACAAGGTGGACTTATGCATTATAACCAAGGCTACCACCACACTAACAAAACTAAACACATGATAATAAATCACAAAATACACAAGTAATGGAGCAAATGAACAATATAACTTATACTTAGCTCCAACACAAGATCACCTAGTTCCTCTTAATGTCTTTGATGATGAAACAATGAATGTAAGGCTCAATCAAAGAAATGAGAGATCAAGTCTAGGGTTTTCACAAGAATTAACTCAATAAGGCTTATAGAGTATAAAAGGATGTCACAATAGGTTCAACAACACCATAGAAAGGCTTAAAAGGCCTTTAAATAGGTAGAACATCAAATAGAGGTCAGGCTCAACAGATAGAAATAATAATATTTCTATCAGTTACAGCGCTTGTCGATTAGTCGGTCGATCAATCGGTCGATCGAACCATTGACCGAATGGCTATTGGATATTTCCAGCAGCCTTTGATCAATGTCCGATCGACCATTCGATCGATCGAACCATCGGTCGAACCAGCGACCAAAACTGCTCAGAATGCAGTTTCAATCGGGTTCTTTCTTCGGTTCGGGTTTTGGATTTTGGGGTTGGTTCTTTAGAGGTCTTTGCATCATAATGAGGATTAATATAAGAAGTCTAGACACCCTAAACCTAAACTCTATTCTTTCCGACGAATATGAGCGCGTCGACCAACGTCCTTCCGATTTTCTAATTTCTCTGATATTTTTTATCGCGGACGCGAGCGCTAATCGGCTTCGAACTTGAAAATATTTATCCATGAAAACGTTAGTTTCATATTTGTTATCATCAAAACCAAGATTAAGACCAATGTTGAAAACCTTACGCCAACAACAAGAAACCTTAGAGAGAAATAGAGAGCCACCCCTTCCTTTGTGTGTTTGCCGCCCCCTCTCAGAGAAGAGGGCAGCAGCTCTTCTTTATACAAATAGCCCTACCGATGCCACCTTTTCCACCTTGCGATCGTGCGCCTATTGTCCGAGCGTGGGGCAATGCGAGGATGTGATTGGATCGCGAGGAGGTGCTTCTTGGGAAAGAACGTGCTTGTGTGGACAAGCTAGAGGCTGGAGGCTTGGACGGCTACATGATCATGCATAAAAGATCGTGAGACGGTGCTTTCTTCAACATCGGGGAAGCGCTACAAGAGGTATAATTTCTGAACCTATATTGTAGTAATTAAGTTTTGTATTGTCTAGATCCGAAACAAAGCCGTACCACGCACATCGGATGGGATTCGGTACTGTACGTTTGATCATGTTTGCATATTATTGCTCAACAAAATTGTTTTGTTGTTCATACTTTTCTGCTGCGCATTAGATCCCATGCATTTTACAACAGCTTCAGCGTGGTTGGTAGTCTGAATTTGGGTGGTGATGTGTTCAGCGAAGGGTCACGAGTCGACGGGAAAAGGATTATCAACCTCCGTGACCTTGGGATCTTTCTCCTTTGTTAGATGGGGCGTGCTGGAGACCTCATCCTGGAGGACGAAAACTTGCCTCATTCTCTTTGAGTGATTGCTTTCTTCATGATCTTAGCGGTGGTGCTCGTAGCTAGACGGGTGTTGTTCCCGAGACCACGTCTGTATCTCAACCTGGGCTGCTAACCGTTGGTTCTCTGCCTCAAGATTGTTTATTTGACGCTGGAATGCTTCTAGTGTGGGATTGGTTAGCGTCAAGGCGTCGCTCCTCATTGTTTCAGCATCTTCAGGTAGCGGGGGTGCGTAGCCGCTAGATTGTTGCCTGCATGCGGCGTTCACCTGACTCCGGATTCCAACCATTGAGGGACAGGTAATATTAACTCGGTTCCACGGTGGGCGCTAAATGTTCCTACCTGAGGGTTAGAGTGATGCGGTCTAGTGCGTCTCTTTGTCAAGTGTAACTTCGGGGGAGGGGGGCTGCAAAAGATACTTTGACGTCCAAGTCAGTAGATGATCGAGGTGGAGGTAATAGAAGTTAGACTCTAAGTTACCTGAGGCATGTCGTGTCTGTATATATATATTGCAGGATGATGAAGGAATGACGATAATGCCGCCCGGTAATCTCGCGGGAATGTTGCTCGAAATGGGTCGAGGCTGATCCCGGAGATGTCGGGCTCGTGATGATGAATCCTTCATGATTAATGTGGACATGGGTGTCCTTGTATGGCCGGGTGGAGCCACTTGGCTGAGCCGTTTATCTTAATTTGAGTCTAGTCCATGAGCGTGGGCATTGTTGGGCCTAATCCGGCCAGGCCTAGAAGTATTAAGAGGCATTTCGTACATTACCGCTTAAGATTACTAAGGATCTAGATTATCACCAGATAGATTACCACTTTTAAAATTATCAATAATGTTACATTACCATATTTGGTATGGACTGATAATATCGTCAGTAATTCACATTACCTTATTTGGTGTAAGAAAAAGATTACTGGAAAACTTATACATTTAACTAAAATATCCTCAAGTAAATAATTCATGAAAAGCCATTCGTGCAGAACCTACGCGCATACAAGAGGTGAGGATCAAAGATCATCCTGCATGTTGCACGTGATATGAGGAGGGTGATGGCAGGTGAGGAGGGTACAAGAGGAGGTAGTAGCGCGCACGAATGAGATGAGGCGAGAGTTTTTTTATATGTTAATAGGGGGTATTTTTGTTAAAAAAATAATAACATTACCACTTTAATGGTAATCAACATAACAATCCCTCACTTGGTAATATGGATTACCAGTTGAGTGGTAATGTAGATTATCATGGGCATCCAGATTATTGGTAATGTACGTGTTTCAACCACAAACGCGGTAGTTTAGTGGACCCAGGTAATTTTAATTCAGATAACCAATAATCCATCTGGATTACCTCATACCAACGCCCCGTTAGTCCAGTCCAATATTAATTTTATATTTTTTCAATCTTATTTTCATCTAATTCATACACTAAATGAACAATGGATATAAATTCATCTCTTATCATATCCTATTTAATTATCCAATGAAACAAACCTGCTATAATAGAATGAGCCCTCTAATGAAATTGATTTTTGTGATGGAATAGTCTTGTATAATGAAATGAAATAATCATTTTCATTCTCTGTGTTTGGTATACTCTAGAATCAACTATGGAATAGAATGATGATCAATGTTTTCCAATTCATTCAAATATTTGGTATGACATATATTGAATATTGAATATGAATGAAATTAAAAAGTGTTAAAAGTCCAAAATATCCTCATTTTAGAAAAATGTAAAGATACTAGTAATATATTATTATATTAATATTATCATTGATATTAATATATTATGTACAATAATATAAGAATAAATGTTATATTATAATAAATGATATTTATATAATATTATTATATAATATTACTTATAATAGTTATTCTTATATTTAATAATATTATAATATTAGATAAAAATATAAATATTAATTGATATTCATAATTTAGAGCGGTAATAGTATAGAAGAGAGTTTTTGATTTTGTTGAATGTAATGACTCAGCTTTGAATGGAATGAAAATAAGAGATTATGTATCAAATTTTGTTACATCATACTATATACCGATATTATACTAAACAACTTGATGAAGGCATAGACCGTAATTGTCACTCCATTATAGGGCTGATTATGGTGTACCAAATGTGCCATTAATTTAAGTTTTAAGTCTTATTATAAAATAATTTATTAACAAAATTAGACCAATTAAAATGACAAAATTAAAGTTGTGCTGCCGCTAATTTAATTATCATAAATTTATCTAAACTAATTAAATGGTTTTTTTTGTCATTGATATAATATTTTCTTACCCTATATTGAAAAACTAATAGATAGACACCCACAAATTTTACTGAGGTAATATAACTTACATATTACATGGATTCTTAGTTAAATCGGAGGCATCTCCAAAGGCAAGATGCCTTGGCAAAAATTAAAAAGAGAAACAAGATTATATATTATAATTGTTTAGCGCGTCCAAAATCCAAATCTTTCCTTTATTTTTATGTATATTAGAGTTGTTGCTAGTTTTGATGTTTGGGAGGAATGCATTGAGGTGTTGAAGGATATGTCATGTCCACTGGTAGTGAGAGTAGATCTGCATACCCTTGGCTCATAAATTAGCATTTCAAGAAGTACTTCCTTGTCAATTGTCATTATCTGTATTGCGAAGGTAGCATTGAAGATCCACATTAAATATTACAGCCTGGTCGAAGTAAAAAGTCATTAATGCTAGAGTCTTTGCCTGATATCGTAGCCAGCCAAAGAATTTAAGATTTGGTGTGGGTTGGTAGTGTTCCAAAGGGATCAGCTTGACTATATAAAGATGGAATGATAGTTGCAATATAGGATTAAATGTATGTATTTAATCTAGAAATATTTCTGGGAAAAAAATAACAAAAGGAAACCTAAAAAAGGCCCTATAAAAACTCAAGATTATATAATATATATTAATGTTACTATTTCAGCTGTATACATTAGTATACAAATATTTATAAAATGTGAATCAGTATCTTTCTCTATGTTACAAATTAATAAATGTTGTAATTAATCAAAGAACCCAATTCTATGAGTCATGCATCAAAGCATGGTTTTACAAGAGTCAGTGGTCAGTTAACTCTTGAATTAATCATCACTGTGAGAAGGGGCAATTTCCCATGCAAAAACATTCTGGAAATGCTTCTCCCACTCGCCATGTTTGGAAACCAGATATTGTTCTTCTCACATTCCACCACAGCCCTTCTTGATCCCATCCTTTTAGCTTCTTCTATTTCCTCCTTAATTCATCCCTAATTGCCTCATTGAAGAAATAACGCTTTGTTCTTCCAATTCTGATGTATCATCATCATCTTCATCTTCACCAAGCTGAAAAGCACTTGATGTAAGCAGCACTGCAACAATATTCCCCATCATTTCACTCAGTCTTCCATGGAGGAGACTTTTGCATGGAGGACGGTTTCTTGTGAGCCACTTGTCTCTCATGAAAGCCTTAAACCTGCTAAAAAAGGAAGGTCTTGCTCCAGTCGTTGACCTAAATGTGGAAAGTTCTTCGACAAGATGAACTGTGACATGTCTCTTTTCTACTACTGGATTCAGGTGAAAGCTGACCTTCTTTGAGGGCTCGACATGGTGGAAGAAGGTGTTCGATTTGCTGCCGCTTGACACGAATAGCCCTTGTTTGAATTCAACCTTCTCGTAGGCTGTGGTAAAGACATTGTCATGGTCATCAAGGATTATGCCAGCAGCAAAGTCATCTGGCTGAGACTGGGAGAAGATGGGCTTGATGTCGACATTGTCATCATCAAAGTGATTGTTTGAGTTAATAGAGTGGCAATCGGCTTCACCTGGAAATTAAGCTATATTTTAGTTAATTAATGTATGAGTTCATGACTATTAAATGAAAGCATGTACATGGTAATGTATACCTTCAGCAGCGTCTCCAAAGTCATAGGTTGGAATGCTCTCCGATGGTGCATTCATATTCTTTTCCTCTTCCAAAATCATCTGTGGAACAAACGAAACCTAATTCAACAATATTTATCTTATAATCAAAATAAGATATATATGATAAGTACTTCACCAAAAATTAATGGTTCCTACCTCTGTTGAGCCACAATGCAAACTCTTGATCCCTCTAAGGTTTTCCACTCTCTTCTTCTCCTCCTTGAACTCTTCCTCCAGATCACCAATCTCAATAAGTTTTGCAGCCTCCCCAATTCCATGAATGCCTTCATCTCCTCCATCAAGTTCCAACAAAGATGTGAACTCATCAAAATGAGGATTGCTGTTATGCCCAACCCACATGTCATTGTGGTAGTTAGAGCTGTTGATCAGTGCATTCGAGGCCGCAGCAACTGACAAGATCTCTTGCAAGGCATCAACCTGACCGATGCTGTTGCCAATTCGCTGAATGTTATGGTGATCAGAATGCAAGAACTTGGAGTCACTCAAGTTAATCTGTGGGAAGTCCTCCACCTCCAATGGAGGCAGTGAGAGCCTGTGCTGAAGCCTCGCGCACTGCAATGCCACATCTACCTGCATACATAGCACACATATTATTCTTTTAACCTTTTACATTTGCAGCTAAAGAGAGAAGAAGTGTTTAATCCTCTAACCTTTGACGGCATATTGTAAGAGAAGTTTGTATTATTCATTGCTTCTTCATTTGGATAGCACTGCATCCATTTGCCATCCAATTGAGTGCTGCTTGTTGCATGAAGAGATGAGCATGCATCGTTTGGAAAAGGACTAAAGCTGCAGCCCTCAAAATCGCCGCCGCAGCTACCTCTTCCATCGGATGAGAAATCATTGATTGTTGTTGAGGGTTCAGTTGTGATCCATTGTGAATGCTCTTCGTAATTAAATGGGGCACCATAATGCTCTATGATCTTGGGACCTGGTGCAGTCTTCTTAAACACCCGGCACAAGGCATATGCATCCTTAATTCCCACAAAGAACAATAATTTGTTTAACCATATGATCATTTATTTCGAAAACACAAGCAATTTACATTCTAGTATATGCACATGCCTGTAAACCTGCTGCAGCATTTTCGCATTCCCTTTCGTCGAGGCGGTACTCATGCATGACCCAATCGGTGCGAGAGCCATGCGGGGCACGTCCGCGGTAGTAAACAAGGGTTTTCTTCATCCCAACAGCACGCTGCTGAGAGTTCACCTTGCGGTCTTTTCCGGTGGCCTTCCAGTAGCCGGCTTGGGTCGCCCGGTTTGTTCGCGAACCGTTAGGGTATTTGCGGTCTCGTGGGCTGAAGAAGTACCACTCGAGGTCTTTGCTTGGTAAAAAAGACTTCTCTGGAAAAAATTGAGGAAGAACAATTAATCAGATAAGCTTGGAATCTGAGCTGTATTTTACTCATTATAGATATTAGGTTTAGAACCATATGAATAAGTGAAGGCATGGGGATTAATTTGATGATAAAGAAAAAGCTTATGAGAAGAGAAAGTACAAATAAGAGAGAAGCTTTGGGTGCTGTTTGGTTAGCGAAAATTAGTTTTTGGTTTGGTTTCAGTGAAACTGAAAACTTGGTTTCGAAAACTTGGTTTTGATTTTTAGTTTTCAGTTTTCTGAAAACGCGTTTGGTTAATAAAAACAACATCAGTTTTAGTTAGTTGAAACCAGTAAATATTTATTTGATTATAAAAAAATAATATTAATTTTCCTTGAACATTTTTAGTAGTAATTAAATGTTTAGTTAGTTTACAAAATTAAATATTTGTTAATATGGTTACAAAATATTTAAATGATTTAATTAATTAAGTTATTGGTAATTTAAGATTTTTTTGTTCAATTAGATATAAAAGTTAATTAATAGTTATTATAAAATTTTTAAAAAAAAACAAGTCCAATGATCTAAAATTAGGTTTGATTAAATTATAAATAGACCAACTTTAAGAAAATTGAGTTATTTAAAATTTGGGTTTGAGTCAAATATAAATTGGTTTAATTATTTTATAAATTTAAGATAAAAGTTTGAGTTAAAAATGATGATTATTATTATTATTTTTAAAAATTCGATATTAGTTTGATTTATTTTTAAATTAATTAATTTTATAAAAAAATATTTATAATTACAAAATTGTCACAGTATTTTGATAACGAAACCGACAGTCTCGAAACCACAGAAAACAACATTCTGTTGTTTTCATTTTTATTAAGAAAACTGGTTTCGTTTTCATTCTGGTTTCGATTCAGTTTCACGAAAACACTAAACCAAACACGTTTTCGTAAGCAGTTTTGGTTTCAGTGAAATTGAAACCATGAAAACAGACTTGGTTTCGCTAACCAAACAGGCCCTTATGTACTTCCTCCATGAATCTTCTACTTTGTTCTGTGGACCATGGCACATCTCTCATCAAACCCTATAAATACATATACTATATCTATATTGGGGGATGTGCTAGTTTCACATGTATCTTTTTGACCTAGCTAGGTCTAGCTCTTTCGATACCTTCCCTATATATATGTCATTATTCTTATTTGGAACGTTGTCCTAATTAATTTATGTGTATATATTCCCAATATAAGGAGGAGAAGGGGAAAGTTAAAATGGGTTAGCAAGACTAGAAGGACCTTTTAAAAAAAAGACTAGAAGGACCTTATCTCCCATATTGCAACTTGACCAAGTCTAAATAACCTTTAACTTTCATGTTCAAACATAATGGCAATATAGGAACTATATAATCCAATTATAAGTTTACTTTCAAGTCCTTTAGTTTACAATTTTACATGTTCATGCTGCTCTTTTTTCTCTTCAGAAGTTTGAAAACCTAACCCTAATTTAATTTCAGATATTGCATGTATATAACGAAAATATATAGTAGTTCGTTTAAGCTTCAAAGGGAAAAAATATTACATGATAATCCAGTTGTTTGTATAGCTTGTAAGAAAAGTATATGCTAATTAAAACAAAATTTTGGAATCTCATCAGTATATACTTGTAGCAGAATAGGTGGTTTGGGTTTATTCGAAGAAATGTTACTCATAGCGAATATATAGGACTGAAAACTGCAGAGACTCTCTCCACAAGTAATCCTGGAATCAAATGCAGGGATGAAGTACTACAGAAGAGATGCCACATATGTATATATATATATATATATGACTCTCTCCACAAGTAATCCTGGAATCAAATGCAGGGATGAAGTAGTACAGAAGAGATGCCACATACATATATATATATATATATATATATATATATATATGCCATATATATATAATTCGTTGAACTATACTGGAGTAAGATTAAATAATTTAATGGATTAATTAGCCTCTGAGTATATGAGCATGAAATGAATTAAAACCACTCCTCGATCGGCATAAAACACAAGTCTTCTGCAAGTATATATAATTATAACTCAAAATTAATTATGACTTGAGAATCATATATTACCGGGTAAATCCCACGGCTCGCATTTGTAGAGGTCGACCTCCGGAATAACCTCCAGCTCAATCTGACGCCGATTAATCTTCCTTTTCAGGTAGTACACGATGAGCTCTTCATCAGTGGGATGGAACCGGAAACCGGGTGGCAAACTCACAGGCGACATTTCCTCAAACACCTCTTGTGCGTCTCGATCTATAACAAACAATTAAAGAAGGTAAAGAAAGAAGACACGCCTTGCGATCTCCAAAAAGGCTCGCCAAGGCTTGCCTCAATCAAATAATTAGAATTGAAGGCCCTGTTGAGGAGGGTGGTGTGCAAGGCCAAAACAAGGAGGAGGAAGAAGAGGGGAGGTGTGCAAGGCTTGTCCACGGCTTTATAGTGGACGCCTTTATTGGGGATTCTTGTCATCTTTCGAGAGAAGCTCTTCTTTGGCTTTTTTGTCGACTTGCTTTCTCTTTCTTTTGGCGGCATCAACTCTCAAGAGATGGCATTGGCTGCATACATATGCCAATCTTGTCTTCTTCTCTTTTGCTGCCAAATAAGGCTGCTGCGGAGAAGGCACGGTGTTTTTCTATTGGCCCATTTAGGTGGGCCCCATTTGCAGTCTCCGAATCGGATCTCAGGTCCTGCGGCGGGAAGTTAGCGGCGTGGGTCTGGTGACGTCACGTTCACATGGAGACTCGGGAAGTGGATCGCCGATAGTTGTTGTTTGGATTAAATTAATTCTTTTTTCTTTTTCCCAAAAAGTATGGGCCCAGGTGCTGATGAGTTGGATAGTTTGCACTTGTAACTCAAAGCTGAAAGAAAAAGAAACAGCACAATTATTTTGTTGATTTTTATTAAAAATTATTTTAATTAAATTTTAATATAATATTTTATTTAAATTTTTTATCTTAAATTATTCTCGATTCTATTTATTTACATCATTATAATTATCTTAGTAATTAAGAAGTTTGATCAAAATCCATAACTACTAATATATATTATTGCATAATTTTTTTTTAAATTTGACGTGCTTATAAAATTAGTATACCTAATAATCTAAAATGAGATACTAATCGTAATTATATTGACTGTTAGGAACTTTGATGAAAATTTCTAATCGTCAATATAATTATAGTTAAAATCATGTTTGATGTTTTTAGGTAATTTGTTAAGATCACAAATATATGAAATTTAAAATTTTTTTATGTATTAAAATATATAAAGAAGTCGTTAGCAATTTTTTACTAAAGTTCATAACGGCTAATATAAATGCGATTAATATATATCATTTTAGGTTGTTAAATTTATTGATTTCATAAATATGTCAAATCTAATATTTCTATAAATGAAATGTATATATAAGCCGTTGGAGACTTTGATCAAAGTACCTAACTATCAAGAAAATTATAATTAAGTAAATGAATAAAATTAGAGGGTATTTGAGTATAATATAAAGAGGAAATTATGGGGAGCGACCTTCTCGGGACAAGGGTTTTAAACGCCGACAATAATATATAAATCTTTTGAAAAACGATCATATTTTGCCATTTTGGATAAAAATACTCTTGGACCAACTTTTAAAATCTTGAAATCCTAATTAAAGGTAAAAGACGTCAATTTTGTTCGAAAATAAAAAATTTTGCGTTTCAAAAGTTTTGAAGCTGTCGTTCTGAATCCGCATGGATCTCCTCAACATGAATTCCAGTTATGAAGTCGTTTTCTCCTCAACTTGCATTCCAATAATTGTTGGGTCTCATGGCTAACCTAATGTTGTTATATTTCAGTCTATTAGTGTCTTTAGCTTTTTTTTTGTAGTCTGTGTCGTGTTTCGTGAAATGATGGTTCAATGCCCGAGCGAGAGAATCAATCCTTAATCCTTTAGCTTTAGTTTAGGTTATACATTTTAGAATAAGATTGAGTTATGCTCATGAGATGTTAAAATGTTAGATCTGAGCGAGATGTTATGGACGAGATGATGTTCTAGACGTGATGACTTGTTGTGAGAGTGGGTTGGATGTTATAAAGGGGACAAGATGTTTGTGGACAGGATGTTGTGAGAGTGGATGAAATATTATAATTACGAATATGTTGTGAGAGTGGGTACATAATGTTATAATTACGGACGAAATGTTGTAGGAGTGGAGCATGTTGTTCTGAGAATGTACTAGATGTTATAACCACGACCGTGATGTTATAACTTATAACTACGAACAGAATGTTGTGAGTGGGCGGGTTGTTGACCACGGGCGGGATGTTATAACCACATATGGAATGCTGCGAGAGTGTGCAAGTTGTTTTGAGAATATATGAACAAGATGTTATAACCCCGAACGACATGTTGTGAGAGTGGACGAGATGTTGATTTAGTTATTTAACATATAGTGATAATGTTGTCCAAAAAATAATTCTCTTGACCATTTTTGGTTAAACTTATATTGGAGTTTTTTTTAAAAAAAGAAATTCTTATGAAAATGGGCATTATAAAAAAGTTATAGTTTTAACAAATACCGTAAAGTATTTATGGTTTTACCAATAAATCATATATAATTTTTTAAAATATTTTCCCAAATTTCTCTTATTTTATTATTAAAAATATGCATAAGTCTTGGAAAAGTAATTAGACCATGTTTGCTTTGCAGGATATGATTTGGATGGGATAAAATTTAAGGTGGATAAGGGTAGGATAGAAATCCAAGAGGATTTCTTAAAATTCTATCATATATTTGTTTTGACATAGGATAAGAAGGATAAATGTGAATTTGGGCCCTAAACCCACTCCCTCTCTAGGATTTTTAAATCGGGTCAGCGATAGATTTGAGCCAAAATAAATTCACCTAATATTCGGCTCGATTCTTATTCATTATTGCAGCAAACAATGGATTAAATTTTAAAATTTAATACACCTCCTTAATCCATCAAAGCAAACGAGGCCTTAGTTTATTTGTAAAATATACATAATATATTTTGGTACATGTAATTACCATATATATCTACTATATTCCAATATGAAAATTTAGTTATTTTATTTTGTAAGAATGAATATCATTAACACGTAGATGTATATTCGGTGTTGTTATTTAAAGTATCATATTTTATTAATTTCTATATTAGAAAAAGGAGGGGCTTTCAATATAATATATATTTGGGCGTTAAATTAGAAAATACATAAATCCAGGAACGGGCGGGTGAGGAGAGAAATATTCCTGGCCGACACCGACCAAAAATTGGGCGATGAAGCGATGCAGTTCGCTTTTGACACGTGCCGATAAAGCATCCACATGGCGGCACATGATGGGTGGCAAACCAACTTGACCTCCTCACCTTTTCTTTTTCATCAATCCATGCATCTTTGGGTGCCTTTCCCCTTTTTGGGTTTATGCTTCTCTTCCTGTTTTCCCTTCAACTCGCAAGTCTCATATCAATTGCTTCTATTATACTAGCAGCATTGCATGATCTGGCTTTGATGATTAAATATTGTTTTAGCTAAGGTAAATATCTCCCTAAAATTTAATCACCATCTAATTTCTCTTAACATATATATGCTATTAAAATATATACAAAATTGCATGTCAATTTTAAATATTTTAGGATTCGTTTGGTACATTATATAATACTAGTTTGCATTATATTATTATTATACAATATTTAATGCAGACATATCTAATAAATTTGTATAACTACTTAGTTATTTAATTAATAAAATAAATTTTAACTTGTTAGTATTTTAATTAATGAAATAAACTTTTTTATAATCTAAAAAAGGTGGTGTGGTTAAAAAAATATTTTTCATTAAAATATTTCATAATTTTTTTAATTTAAATTTAATTTTATAAATTTAATTTGTATAAAAATCTCTAATGCATTACAGAATATCTATTTTACGAAAATATAATATAATATAATATATATAGTACATCCCGCTCAGTGTGTAGCCCGAAGAAGGAGAAGAAAAAAAAAATATAAAAGGTCTAGTTCTAAATTTTTAGTGCAAACTAATGAAGAATTTTGAGAGTGTATTACTAATATATCTTAATACAACTTATAAAGTACTATTTCTAATACAGGTATTAATTAATACGTATCTCTTCTCAAACACCATAATACTACGTAGACACTTATACATCCACCAAATGGACCCTTAGTGCTGTACGTGGAGACATAAAATCTTTTTATATAATGCTTATTGTCAATTACCACTTAATTTTCATGGCATATATGTTATATATTACCAACATCAAAATTCAGTAATCACCTTGTTATTGTCACCGGCAATAGATATAGATATGATAAACCGGGTTTATTGTAAAATAATCAAATATTATAATTTCTAGTTATTATATTTAATTCAAAGCACAAAATTTAACTTATATGTCTTTGTGCGTGTGGATATATAGAAGGAGGACATTTTTGATATGTTTTTTTAGCTCGTTAATGTGACATGTTGAAACAAATAAAAATAATTATGAACCGACCAATACTTTGGATTCGGATAGATCAGGTCTAGAAATGTCCACACTGATAAATTAAACACAAATCGAATCAGATACTACTTAATTCGAAGGCTCCACTATACCATACAAGGGCATCTGCATCCTTATTAATTACAAGGGATTCGACAATTATAAACCTAATGATCTATTTTGAGCATATCCTCGATTAGCTTCGACCTATTTTGAGCATACAAGGACACCCGATCGTACCAAGATTAGTCTCGACCTATTTTGAGCATATCCTTGCGAGACTCAGGGATGCATTATCGTTCGAGACATCCCTCATCCTGTATTATACACACATCATATCATGTATACTCTCGATTTCAATTTATATACCCACACTTGGGATTCTTTCTTACTTAAGCTTTAGAGTGTCTTTGCAGGTCCCTCGCCGGAGTCGCACCGGACTAGGAGACGCGTAGGACTGCATCACTCCAACTTCAAGCAAGAACATTTGGTGCTCACTCCCGGGCCGACTAAATCACTATTCCCACCATGATTGGTACTTGAAGTCAGGTGAACGTCACCGCACATAGGTAGCACCCTAGCAGCAGCATTCCCCCACTACCCAGAGACGCTAACACACCGAGGAGTACTAACGCTCCGGTACCCGCTGACCCTTCACCAGAAGAATTGCACCGCATGGTCGTTGATCTCCAACCGCAGAATCAAAGGTTAACAACACAGATCGTGACTTTGAGGCAACTAGGAGCAACACCCAGCCGAACGTGATCATCGTCGCTCGGAGCATGATGAAGATAACCACTTGGACAGAACTGAGATTTCGACCTTTGCCTTTCAGGATGAGGTCTCCCGCACACACCATCACAGAGAAGATGAGGAAACTAGGGTCATAGAGACTGTTCCTCCCCCACCATTGACTCGGGACCTTTCGTCGAGCATATCACAGCAGTCTGTTTCCACGACAACTTCAAACTGCCAACCACACTCCAGCCATATGACGACACGGGTGATCCGACCACCCATCTCACGATGTTTAGATCGATGATGCTCCTTAATGGCGCGATCGACTCCATCCTCTAGCGAGCCTTTCCAACCTTTTTAGAGAAGGCTGCACTGCTTTTGTCTTCCATCTTACCACCTGGGTCAGTACACATTTTCTAAGAGCTCTCTCGAGCCTTCACTAACCAGTTCATCTCGTCGCGGATCTACTCCAAGATCGATGACTCTCTCCATTACATCAAGCATTGACAACACGAGCCGCTGGGAGAATACCTAAAAAGGTTCTATGTCGTGGCCATGGAGATCCCAAACCTTGACCCACATGTCGAGTTATACTCCGTCAAGCATAGTCTGAAGCCCGGACAATTTGCCGATGAAATTTCTCTGACCAAACTGAAGAGTATGGTTGAGTTCTAAGAAAAGGTCGTATGCTACATGGAGATAGAAGAACTTCGAGAGGTCAGAAAGACTGATAGGCAAATCGCCAAGGACAACACCGAGGATAAGAAATCCAAAAAGTCCGACAAGAAAGGTGATAACCGAGATAGCCACGATCGAGACAATAACAAGAGAGCAAAGTCGTTGCCCTTACCCAGTGCAAGACATGAGAAGTACACTATGCTCAATACGAAGAAGGAGGCTATTCTTCGAGAAATTTATGACTTAAAGCTCCTCAAACACCCCGTTAATGCCAGATTAAAACAAAAATTGCCACCCAACGCTGATAAAAGCAAGAGGTGTGCATTCCATTACACCTATGGGCACACCATCGAGGGTTGCGTGGTGCTAGGAGATCAGATCGAGGTCCTGATCTGAGTTGGATGACTCGACCGATATGTCAATCACGGAAGAGAATGTGGCTGAGACATGAATGGCTATGACCACTGACGCCGAAGTCGGAGCGGGACACCCCCGGCCCACCCTGGAGGTCAGCAAGACAATGATCGAACCAACAGACCAGGTAACGAGGTTCGAGAAGTCATTGACTACATAGCCAACAGATTCATGGGAGGAGGCGAAACATGTTCGACCAGGAAAAGATCCCTTCGAGCAATCATTGTGGTTGACATCGACGCTCTCCCACAAAGGCGCACCTCTAGAACCCTAATATTATTGTTCTATAATTCGACTTCTAGGGGATTGATAAAAACTTACATGAACTCGTCGTTATTTCTGGTGGATCAAGGCATTTCAGCCGATATCGTCCCGCACTCTACGCTCGAAAACATGCAGTTAACCGAAGCCTCGCTTTGCCCTTGTAATGGAGACCTAGTAGGTTTTCTCGGGAGAACGAGTCAACGTCCGAGGTTTCATATGGTTAAGGACGATATTCAACTCTCAAACTAAAGTCAAAGACAATTGATGTGTAGTATCGAGTCATTGATATCCCCACTACCTATCACATGATCCTAGGATGACCCTCACTGAACAGCTTAGGGGCCGTCGTGTCGACCCCCCACAAGGGAGTGGGGGTACTCCATGCTGACCAGAAAGAAGCCCATCGATGTTACAACGAATGCCTGAAGCAGAAGATGGCTAGACCAAGGGAGGAACCAAGCTCTTCGCCCCAACAGAGGCTCTCGATATCCCTCGACGAACAACTGCCGAGTACTCCTAAGCTGAACCCAAGCAAGAATGGTCAAAAGCGGCCCCGAACTAGAGACGACCCAGAAACTAAGCACCATCCGAATAAAGAATATGAGCTAGAGCTCGCCTAGGCTAAAAGTAGCTTGCTTATAAAACCTTGGTAAGGCGTAATCACACACGAGAAGACCACTCTACTTGGGAGAACTTTACTGTCTTGCCCGTTTCTTTCCCATATTAATAAAGATCCCTCTCTTTCTTTTCACAAATCTTTGTAAGCACCCAAGAAACCTACATCAGGTGGACAGACACCCAATGGCACATGGCAGGAACCTCATCGTACTCGGGCTCTCACGTACGCCCTCAACACTCACAGCGTGGTCCTTGGCATCATCGCCACTAAACAAGTTCCCACACTCTCAACGACCCCAAGTTTTATCCTGCCTTACGCTCCTCAGCGAGCTTGGCTCGACCCCAAGCGTGGTCCTCGGCCTTAGTCACCGCTCTCGAGCTCTCACACGCGTAGCACTCCTAGTGTGGTCCTCGGCCTCAGCGCTAATGAATGAGCTCCCACGCTCTCAATGACCCTAAGTGCGGTCCTATCTTACGCTCCTAGCCGAGCTCGACTCAACCCCAAGCGTAGTCCTTGGTCTAAGTTGCAGCTCTTGGGGCTCTCATGCGCTCAACACTCCCACCGTGGTCCTCAGCCTCAGTGTCACTAAATGAGCTCCCACGCTCGCAACAACCCAAAGTGTGGTCTTGCCTTATGCTCCTCGGTGAGTTTGGCTTGACACCAAGCGCGGTCCTTGACCTCAGTCACCGCTCTCGGGCTCTCACACCCTCAGCACTCCCAGCATGGTCATCGGCCTCAGTGCCACTAAACGAGCTCCAACACTCTCAACGACCCCAAGAGCAGTCCTGTATTATTCTCCTCAGCGAGCTCGGCTCGACCCCATGTGTAGTCCTCGACCTCAACCACTGCTCCCGGGCTTTAACGCCCTCAACACTCCTAGTGTGGTCGTCGGCCTTAGCACCACTAAGCAAGCTCCTGCGCTCTCAATGACCCTGTTGCTACCTAATAGTTCGGGGCCTTCCGATCTGGTTCGATATCTCTCCTTGTCTAGGTAATGCTAATTGGAATTAGGATTACCTGAGGTGTGTCGTGTCTGTATTTGTTGTAGGTGGAGCTGATAACGCTGCAAGGATTGCTGCCCAGAATGGATCGAGACCAATCCCAGAGATGGTGGGTTTGTGATGGTATATCCCTCGTGATATGGAAGGATGTGGATGCCATGTATGGCCGGGTGGGTTCCCCGAAAAGAGCCATCTGGTCCGACTTGAGTCTGGTGCAAAGGTGTAGTTGAGCGGAGCCCCCTAGACGGGGCCACATGGTTTGGTTCGGAATGATGGGGCGCTACTGGGTCTGTTTCGACCGGGCTCAATAGTTCTAGTCCAGTCCACAACCCTCGAGCTCGGTCGGAGTCTAGAGGACTATGTGCCGAGCTCTTGAGTATGACTAGCCTTTGTCTCTTGGCATCTCCGAGGAATTCTTCGGAGTACTCTTCCAAGCTGCACTGGGGAGGTCGAGCTAGATATTGCTTTTGAAATGGTCGTTCATAGATATTTAAGTAGGTGGCTACTAAAGTTAGGTTTGAATTGGAGTGGGTGACCATGGAGACCATGTTGAAGTGCTCGGTTGTGGGACCAAGTAGGCAAGACTAGTTGCGAGGACCAGTTTGGAAAAAGTGGTCATGAAGGCCGAACTAGATCAGGTGACCGGGAGGCCATGTCGCGGTAGACAACCGTAGGGGCCAAGCTGAAGGAAATATTCGGGGAGGCTGAGCTGGAGCGATTGTGAAGATCGTGCTGGAGCAATTGGCCGTAAAGGCCAAACTGGAGCAGAGGTCGAGTAGGTGGCTGCTAAAGTTAGTTTGAGCGAGTGGACAACCACAGAGGCTGAATTGAAGGGACTGATTATGCAAGCCGAAGCAGTTTCCTATCTTGTCCGAAGGCGAATCGAGTCGGCATGTTTTTGTTGTGCTGTTTTTATGCCTCTTCAACTTTTGTGCCTTGTGTGACAGCTTTTTGTCATAGGACTTTCTCTTTCTCCGTGGCGCTTACCAATTGGTTCCTCACTCCCTCAGTTGGAGAGGTGATCATGGCGAAAAAGGGTGTTTTCACATGTTCTCCCTCATTCCCTAGGAAGTCGTCGCTTTCGCTTGAACAATCTAGATTTACCTCTGGCAAGATTGCTGACGGTCTGATGAGAGGAAGTTCTTAGCTTATCTGCCGCCTATAAAGCCTTTTTCCTCTCTTGCCTTCGAAGTCTAGCTTCTTCTTCTACTCGACGCTCTTAGGGATTTTCTTCGGTAGCAACTTCGAATTTCTCTCGATCGTTGCCACCTCCGTTTCTTCTTTAGGTGAGTTCTCTGTTGTTCTTGTAGGTCTTGCCTTAGGTCTGTTGGCTTAAACTGACTCGTCCCCATTCTAGGGTTTCCACGATAGCGAGAAAGGGTGTTGTAGTAAAATCAGAAGTTGGGATGCCGGTGAGGGATTTGGATTCCTACTCTTGGGTCCAAGAAGATGTAAAATTAAGTGGTTCGGTGTTAACCGATCTTAACAACATTCTATCTTTCCGGGAGAGTGTGTCTATTTCTCGTGAAGGCAACGAGGAGGACTACAAATGTCTTCCGTACCTTTTGTCAGACCGGGTGTGCTGTAATACCAACTTTGAGTTTGTCCTTATGTACCGAACCTTTTTTGAAGAATTGGGAATTCGTCTACCCTTTACCGAGTTTGAGCACAACATCCTGAATCTGGTGAACGTGGCTCCCACACAATTGCACCCAAATAGTTGGGCGTTCGCTCGGTGCTTTGAGATTGTGATGAAGTGCCTTAGGATTAAACCAAGCTTACATGTCTTCATTTCTTTCTTTCAAGCAAAGGGTGCCCAGAAAGGACTGTGGGTATCCTTCAACGCTGTTCCAAGGAGGAAGCAGACATGATAGTCTCTAAGGGAGCTTCTGTTAATTGACAATTATACAAAAAGTTGTAACCGCTATTGCAACAGCTTGAAAGAAGTACGAAAACACAATGATTTGTTTACGCAGTTCAGTAACAAACTTATCAACTAATCTGCGGGGCCCTCACCAGACAAATGCCCAATTCACTATCAACAAAGTACAATATTAGCTCCAAGATCTCACACTCCGAATTCCAACTATCAGTACTTATAGTGAATTGGAAATAATAAACAACCTATTTGCAATTACAAGTACTAACCAACTTGCCTCTCTATGACAACTCAGTCATAGAGTTTTGTCGTCCATGTTGGCCTAAGGTTTTCAATCTTGATCTTAATCTTGGTTTTGATGAAAAATTCTTTCAGGTTCCAAGTCGGTTAGCGCTCGACGTCTGCGATCGAAAATATCGGAGAAGTCAAAAAATTGGAAGGACGTTGGTTGACGTGCTCGGGTTTTTGTTGGAAGATAGAGTTTAGGTTTAGGGTGGCTAGCATATATTGTAAATCCTCAAATTAATGCTTATAAACCTAAAACTTCGAAACCCAAAACCCGAAAATGAATGTCGCGAGAAAAATTCGTGAAATGCCTCGTTTCCTGGGTGTCAACCGATGGGCGGTCGACGGCCACAACCCAAACTGGGCAATGTGCTTCTGTCGGTTGATGGTTGTTGAGGCCATCTCTCCTCATGGCTTATAAGTACTAGCCATGAGAAGCCTTCCTTGTTCACTCTATTGAGCCATCCTTGATCATTCCTAAAGTTTTTCTTGAGCAATCTCATTGCAAACCCTAGTTTCCATGATAAAACCTTGATCTTGCCTTTGAACCTCCAAGATTCATCTTCTCAAGGCATCAAGAGGACTAAGGAGTTTCTTTTGTAGTTAAGTATTGATTGTATTATTTATTTGCTCCATTATTTGTGAAATTTTGTGGTTTATTTCATTGTATTTGAGTTTGTGTTAGACCTAGAGTGTATGTCTTGAAATTGAGTGGTAGCCTTGGTATTTGAGGATTAAATCCACCAGTGTAAACGTAGTTTACTAGGATTAGTTGAGTTGTCCTTAGGGTTGAGGTGGAAGAGTACTCTCGGTAGGAAGGCAGAGTACTTGCGGGTGTGGAAGTGCATTCAGTTTGAGAGCAAAGACTCTCTGGTGTAAATTCTTCTTTGTAAAGAAACTAATTAATCTAGTAAAACTAGTTTGAAAATCCTAAGCAGAGTGCTTAGGTAGTGGAGTAGGCATTGTGGCTGAACCACTATAAATCATTGTGTTAGCATTGCTTATCTTGTTTGTGTTAATTGGTTTATTAATCGCTTCCGTATTTAGTCGTTAAATTGATAACTTGCCTAAGTAATCAAGAATTGATTAAAATTGGAGTCTCTGTGCAGTAATGAGTTAACTGATAGATTTTTATAGAAACATAGCATGATCCAAATCCATGACATAATGAAATCATAAATATAGCATGCATAAATCTATAAACATGATAGATTGCGAAAGTGTAGGGTGTTGGCCCAAGGGTTCTCCCTAGGTCTTGATCTCTATTTTGATGATAACAAACAATCATTTAATATATTTGTGAAATTTTGAGTTCAGGTTGAGACTACGATATGCGCACGAAGTTCATTCGGAGAAATACAAAAATCGGCAAAAATGGCTTCGAAAACGAGCGAGTAGAAAAATCTAGAGTTAGGATTAGATTTTATGTAATATGTCTATAGGAATTTTATTCCAAGCTAATTTGTAATGTTATCCAAGTCAAAACGTGGTAAAGGAACTCGAAGACGAAGCGCGCAAGAAGATGGCTGGAAAAAATAGCCTCAACCTAGGTTCGATCGACCGAACAAGTCCAAAAATTGGCAGTGGCCAATTCAGTCAATTGGTCGTTCGATAGGACAAAGCCAAAAATTGGCAATGTTCAATTCGGTCGACCGGTCGATCGATCGGACAAAATAAGAAATTAGCAGTAGCCAATTCGGTCGACCAGTCGGTTGACCGAATGTGGCCAGAAAGTGGCAGTAGCCCTACGGTCGCTAGGTGGTCCATCGGTCGGTCGACTGAGGATCGATCGGCGTCCAACGGACATAAAAATGCCCGTTGGAGTGAAATACAGAGTTAGGGGTTATAAATATCCCTCACCAACCTTCATTAAGTCTATGTAACAATCCTCTAAAGCTTCCTCAGTGTGATTTAAGCATTCCAAAGTTGATTTGCTCGCGCTTGCTTCTCCGATCGATGATTTCTCTCAAGCGCTCATCTTCCCTCGACTCCGGCTTCAATTCGACCTCAACATCTTGCGGAGTTGGAGGCGTTGAAGGCTTGGAAAAGAGCTCTTAGTTGTGGTTTACTCTTTAGCTCTTTTCATTTTAATTTTACTTGTTATTTGAACTCGTTTCTTCATTGTTAGTTTGCTAGGTGTGCTAGTGTAAATACTTAGGGTTTGCTTTGTAGAATTGTATTTTGCCTTGGTTAATAGGTTCGAGGCATTCTCAAAGGGTTGAGAAGGAAGGCCTCAGTTGTATTTAAAGGGAAACACATAGTCTATAAAGTATTGGTTAGAAATCCTTGATGTGGAGCCAAGGTAGTGGAGTAGGCGGTTGGCCGAACCACTCTAATTGCTTGTGTTTGCATTGTGTTGCTCATTTTATATACCTTGCTATTTATACTTGTCAAGCATCGTAATTTAGTTGCACGATTAATTTGGTTGCGTTAGAAATCGAACTCGAATGAAATCAAATAGAAGTTAAAATTTAGCAAACACTATTAAACCTCCCCTTCTAGTTTGGGTATTCGTTCAACATTTGGTATTAGAGCGAGGTCGTAGGATTAGATTTAACCATCTACCCTACAATTTAGAATGTCTAATGATATCCAACTAGCTCAAGGGTCCTCTACTCATACTCCACCACTATTTGATGAAAATAACTATGCCTATTGGAAATTTCGTATGAATAGCTTCCTTCAATCACTTGGCATGGATGTATGGAGGATGATCCAAGTAGAGTATAAGCAACCCACTAAGGACATGAACGAGTGGAGTCTGGAAGAAATTAGACTCTTTAATGCAAATGCCAAGGTCATCAATGCACTATATTTTGGCCTATCCATTAATGAGTTTAATAGGATTTCTACTTGTAAGTCGGCCTATGAACTTTGGAGTGTCCTAGAGAACACACATGAAGACACCTCACAAGTTAAGGAATCTAAGATAAATCTCCTCATGCATGATTACGAAATGTTTAAAATGCTTTCGCATGAATCAATTGATGCCATGTATGCTAGATTTCAAAATATTACAAATGGCTTAGCTAACCTTGGTAGAGACATCAAGGAAGAGGAGAAGGTAAGGAAGCTCCTTCGTTCCCTTCCGAAAGTTTGGGAGCCAAAAGTAATTGCAATCATGGAAGCAAAGGACTTGGGGACGTTGAAGCTCACTGAGCTCATTGGGTCTCTCATGACACATGAGACCCATATGAAGCAGTACAAGGAGGAAGATACTCCCAAAGGCAAGACCATTGCCTTAAAAGCATCACATCGGATTGAAGAACCTTCATCATCTGAGGAAGAGATGGACGATTTTGAAGAAATGGCGATGAAGGCAAGGAGATTCATGAACTTCATGAGGGGCGGTATGAGAAAAGGCAAAGGAGGATACACATGCTTCAATTGTAACAAAATCGGGCATCTAAGGAAGGATTGCCCACTCCTCAAGATGGCTTGTACCTCCAACCCTCACAAGAAAGACATATATAAGAAGAAGAAGAAGAAGGCGATGATGACTTCTTGGGATGAAAGCGAGTTTTCGTCAAGTCAAGAAGACTCCAAAACTGAAAAGACAAATCTTTGCCTCATGCAAATGACAACGAGGTAAGATTTATTTTTGGCGAGCTTTCATTTACGCAAGAAGAACTAGAAAGTGAATTTGATCAAATGCATGATGAATTTAATGCTTAGGAAAAAGTTTAAAGAGCTTAAAAAGGACAACAAATCTTTAGAGCTTGAAAATGATAACTTGCTACTTTCATGCAATGCATTAAGAAAAGAAATAGATAACCTTAAGGAAGAAAAGAACGCCTTACATGATGCTAAGAAAAACTTAGAAAATGAAAACAAAAAATTAGAGAATTGAATGATAGCATGCTAAACTTAAAAAAGAAACTTTGCATGCTAAATGAAAAAATGACAACCTTACAAAATGTCATGCCCAAGGTTGTACATACAAGAAAGTCATCAAACAATCATGCTCATGCACACTTCCATGCTCACACACATAACATAAGAAAATTTAATGGAAGTTGTTTCTCATGTGGTATTTTTGGCCATATGGCTAGAGATTGTGCATTAAGAAGGAACCCTCATGCTAGATTCACTTCGGTTCCTAAGATGATTAACACTCAAAGACCCAAGAAGATTTAGGTACCTAAAATTGTCTCTTCTCCTTTTGTAGATGGAGAAACATCCTCAAGCAAGTATAAGCACATGAATCTTGGATAGCGGTTGTTCAAAACACATGACAGGTGATATAAATCTCTTCGCAACCCTATCAGGCAAGGATGGCAGACATGTGACTTTTAGAGACAATGCCAAAGGTAAGATTATTGACATTGGTGATATAGGTATACTTCCCTACCCATGCATTAAAAATGTCTTGCTAGTTGATGGGTTAAAGCATAACTTGATTAGTATATCTCAATTATGTGATAATGGTTATGTAGTTATTTTTGAAGCATCTAAATGCATCATTAGAAGTGCACCATCTAATGATATTATATTTATTGGAAATAGGTAAGAAAATGTATACACACTAATTTTAAATGTATTGCCTCATCATCATGTTAGATGTTTAGTTGCCATGGAAAATGGTTCTTGGTTGTAGCATAGAAGGCTAGGACATGCTAGCATGAGCCTCATCCAAGTAATAACAAAAAGGGACTTAGTTAAAGGTACACTTAAGATAAAATTTGAAAAGGACAAACTTTGTGATGCATGTCAACATGGAAAATAAGTTAAGTCCTCATTTCATAGCATTACTCAAGTTAGTACATCTAGAATATTAGAACTTGTACACATGGATCTCTTTGGTCCTTTGTGATGTGGCAAGTCTAGGTGAAAAATTATAATGCTTTGTTTTGGTTGATGATTTCTCGAGATTTACATGGGTTTTCTTCCTAGCTAAGAAAAATAAAACTTTTGATTTCTTTAGAAAGTTTGGTAGGAGAGTTATAAATGAAAAATGAATTTCGATTTTAAAATTTAAAAGTGACAATGGAGGAGAATTTAGAAATGAAAAGTTTTTCAAATTTTGTGATGAATTAGGTATTGAGCATACATTTTCTTCCCCTAGAACCCGTCAACAAAATGAGATGGTTGAGAGGAAGAATATAACCTTGCAAGAAATGGCTAGGACCATATTTTGTGAAAATAATTTGCCTAAGTACTTTTGGGCCGAAGCCATAAATACTTCTTGTAATGTGCTTAATCATATTTTGATAAGACAAAAAATCAAGAAAATACCTTTTGAGCTTTGGAATGATAGAATCCCAAGTGTGGGATATTTTCGAGTTTTGGGATGCAAATGTTTTATCTTAAACACTAAGGAACATCTAGGAAAATTTGACTGTAAATCCGATGAGGATATTTTCCTAGGTTATTCTACTAGTTCTAAAGCTTATAGAGTTTATAATCATAGAACTATAATAGTTGAAGAATCTATGCATGTCACCTTTGATGAAACTAATGATTCTTCTAAAAATATTAAGATCGTGAATGTAGGTGAGAAACTTGAGGAATTGACGTTTCATGACAAGGAGGTTGAAGATGAAAACAATGAGGAAACTCATCGTGAAGAGCCTTCATCCTCAACCTTACCTCAAGGTGAAGAAGAAGAAGAAGAGGAAGCTCTACCACCTCTCCCAAAAGGATACCGGTTTATAAGAGACCATCTAATTGACCAAGTCATTGGAGAGCCATCAATGGGAGTGGTAACACACTCTAAACTCAAAAACATTTGTCAATACATAGCTTTCATATCTCAAGTAGAGCCTAAAAACATTAAGGAAGTCATAGAAGATGAATTTTGGGTAATTGCCATGCAAGAGGAACTAAATCAATTTGTTAGTAATGATGTTTGAGATTTAGTATCTAGACCTAGTGGACAAACCGTAATTGAGACTAAATGGGTGTTTAGAAACAAGTTGGATGAAGGAGGTTCGCGCGCAACACCAGCCGTGGCGAGAGATTTCCCTGTGCGCGCCAAGGCACGGGCGGGAGTAGATGCATGGCTGCTCATGACGGACATTGCAGAGCGCGCGGGGGTGCACTCGGCTGGGCGAGCGCTGCAGTCGACATGTGCGGGCGCTGCGCGGGCTGCAAGCGCCCAGCTCAGTTGCTTGCTGCACTGAGCGACCAGATGGCTTGGCCGAGCCCAAGTCATGATCAAACTCAAGTCCTGGACCCAACAGCAGTTGCGGCAGTTACTCGGCAGTAACTCAGCAGTTCTAACTGACCCAGCAGTAACTTAGCAGTTGTAACTGACCCGACATGATATTCCTTCATCCAAAGGCTGAGATTGCTTGGCCTACTCGAGATTCACCCTTTATAAGGGCTGTGGGTTGTATGTGCAAGGGTTGGCTGGTCTTGAGAGTGCAAGTGTGTGTGTGTTGTATCCTCATCCTCTTGTACATTCTTGTGAGCGAGATTGAGAGTCTTTAGCAGGAAGCACAAGCCCCGGGCTGGTGGGCGAGTCATCTTTGTTGGAGACATTTGAAGGGTTTTTGCCCGTACTTGTAAGTATTCTATAATACGAGTAAACGGTTTCCCTTCAACTTTGCTTTCTTGCTATCTTGCTGTTCGAACCTCTGTTTGCAATGGAGAAAGGCTGGTTGAGAATTGTGCATGGTTCTCAACGCCGCACGGTGGCAATTTGAGTCGAAAAAACATATCCTCAAATTGAGCCCTGTGACAAGTCATTAGAAATAAAGCTAGGTTAGTGGCCCAAGGGTATAATCAAGAGGAAGGAATATATTACAATGAAACTTATGCTCCTATAGCTAGATTAGAAGCAATTCGCATGCTTTTAGCTTATGCAAATTTTAAAGGTTTTAAGCTTTTTCAAATGGATGGCAAAAGTGCATTTTTTGAATGGCCTTATTGATGAAGAAGTTTATGTTGAGCAACCCCCCGGTTTTGAAAGTTTTGAGTTTTCAAACCATATTTTTAAACTTAAAAAGGCTTTTTATGGTTTAAAATAAGCTCCTAGGGCTTGGTATGAACGACTTTCCACGTTTTTGATTGATCAAGGTTTTAGCATTGGAAAAGCCGATGTTTTTCTCTTCATTAAAAATGATAAAAATGACATTTTGCTTGTGCAAATTTATGTGGATGATATTATATTTGGTGCTACTAATGAATTGTTTTGTAAGTGGTTTGCAAAGTGTATGCAAGAGGAGTTTGAGATGAGCATGATGGGAGAACTCTCCTTCATGCTTGGTCTCCAAATCAAGGAAACCAACAAAGGGATCTTCATAAATCAAGTCAAATACACAAGGGAGCTCAACAAAAGGTTTGGGATGAATGAAGCCAAGATAGCTTCTACACCAATGAGCACATCTATTAAGCTTGATAAAGATGAAAATGGTGTAAAGGTAGATGAAAAATGATATCGAGGTATGATCGGTAGTCTTCTCTATTTTACTACAAGTAGACCCGATACCATGTTGAGTATTTGTGCATGTGCTAGGTTTCAATCTTATCATAAAATGTCTCACTTAAGTGCGGTCAAACACATATTGAGATATTTGAAAGACACAGTTGACTTAGGATTATGGTATTCATGTAATGCATCTTTCGATTTAATTGGTTTTTCGGATGCCGATTTTGCCGGGTGTAAAATAGATAGAAAAAGCACTAGTGAGTGTTGTCAATTGCTAGGGATGAGTCTTGTTTCTTGGTTTTCAAAGAAACAAAATTCGATTGCACTTTCAACTATCGAAACGAAATACATCGCTGCGACTAGCTGTTGTGCACAAGTTCTTTGGATGAAACAAACCCTTTTAGATTATGGACTTAAATATTCATGTATACCCCATACATTATGATAATACTAGTGCAATTAATTTAACAAAAAATCAAAATTGACACTCTAGGACCAAACACATTGATATAAGGCATATTTTTCTTAGGGATAATGTAGCTAAGGGAAATATATCCGTAGAATTTATATCCACCGATAAGCAACTTGCGGATATATTTACAAAACCCTTAAATGAAGAAAGCTTTACAAATTTAAGAATTCAATTGGGGATTTGTGCTTTGCCAAGTGTTTAATCTTTCAAAATTTACATGCCTTTTGAAAAATTGTATTTCATGTAGTATCATCACACTTATGTATTGCCTTATAATGGGGCTTTGTGACTTATCGATGTTTACCTTCTATATGCTTTCTTTGATAGGAAGGACTATAGTGACAGATAATACTCGATTTTATAGTTTTCTCGGTTTTATTGATGAAACTCATTAATAGTACCTTCGTTCTTGCCCTTTTTGATTGATGTCAAAAGGGGGAGAAAAAGCAAGGTCACATATGTTTTATGATCCATATAGATAGGGAGAGTTATAAGCATGATATGCATACTGATAGGGGGAGCATATGTCAAGTTGCAAAATAGGTTGTGTATGGCTTAACTGAAACTCACAAATGATACTTAGAGTACTTAGAGTTTTAAAGAATTTCATGTTTTGTTTGTCATCATCAAAAAGGGGGAGATTGTTGGCCCAACGGTTCTCCCTAGGCCTTGATCTCTATTTTGATGATAATAAACAAGCATTTAATATACTTGTGAAGTTTTGAGTTCATGTTGAGAAAAAATGGCTTTGAAAAATCGGCAAAAATGGCTTCGAAAATGAGCGAGTAGAAAAATCTAGAGTTAGGATTATATTTTATGTAATATATCTCTAGGAATTTTATCCCAAGCCAATTTGTAATGTTATCCAAGTCAAAACTTGGTAACGGAACCTGGAGACAAAGCGCGCAAGAAGATGGCTAAAAATAACAACCTCAGCCCAGGTTCGGTCGACCGAATAAGGCCAAAAATTGGCAGTGACTAATTCGGTCGACCAGACGAAGCAAAAAATTAGCAGTGGCCAATTCGGTCGACCGGTCGATTGATCGCTCGATCGGAGAAAATAAGAAATTGGCAGTAGCCAATTCAGTCGACCAGTCAGTTGATCGAATGTGGCCAGAAAGTGGTAGTAGCCCTACGGTCTCTAGACGATCGATCAGTTGGTTGACCGACGATCGATCGGCAAGCGACCGAACGGCGTCCAACAGACAGAAAAATGCCCGTTGGAGTGAACTGCCGAGTGAGGGGTTGTAAATATCCCTCACCAACCTTCATTAAGTCTCTCTAACAACTCTCTAAAGCATCCTAAGTGTGATTTAAGCATTCCAAAGTTGATTTGCTCAGCTTGCTTCTCCGATCGACAATTTGTCTCAAGCGTTCATCTTCCCTCGACTCTGGCTTCGATTCGACCTCAACATCTTGCAGAGTTGGAGGCGTTGAAGGCTTGAAAAAACGCTCTTAGTTGTGGTTTACTCTTTATCTCTTTTCATTATAATTTTACTTGTTATTTGAACTCGTTTATTTATTGTTAGCTTGCTAGGTGTGCTAGTGTAAACACTTAGGGTTTGCTTTGTAGAATTGTATTTTGCCTAGGTGAATAGGTTCGAGGCATTCTCAAAGGGTTGAGAAGGAAGGCCTCGGTTGTATTCAAAGGGAAACACATAGTCTATAAAGTGTTGGTTAGGAATCCTTGGTGTGGAGCCAAGGTAGTGGAGTAGGCGGTTGGCCGAACCACTCTAATTGATTGTGTTTGCATTGCATTGCTCATTTGATAAACCTTGCTATTTATACTTGTCAAGCATCGTAATTTAGTTGCACGATTAATTTGGTTGCGTTAGAAATCGAACTCGAAAGAAATCAAATAGAAGTTAAATTTCATCCAACGCTATTCAACCCTCCTTCTAGTTAGGGTATTCGTTCAACATAGGGTACTAATCTCCAGCCATTGGTATCGTATTGTTGTTTCGCTGCGATGTTGAATTGTGATCCCTCCAACGTTCATTCCTCAGTAGATCTTTCAATACTCTCTTTTTGAACCCTCAATAGATGGTGTAGAATGGTAGGAATGAGTATGAGGACCTATGAGTATCCCGGTCTATTTATATACACACCTTGCCATCAAAGGTGGTAAGATAGGCTTGAACTGGGTTTAGGATAGATATGAGTAAACTAGTAAAATCATATAATATGTGGACCACATTAGGATAGCAACATGGACACATGGTCCATATCAGATAATGACGTGGACCATGTTTAGTTTTAAAAGGTCACGTCTAATATTCTCCAACTTGGTTCATATATTAAAATACTCCGATGTTTAAAATCCCATATCTGCTTTAGATGGAATAAAACTCACGAATCATAGGAACAAGTCCTTTTTGAGCGAGTATTATCTTCTATGTATCACGATACTTTTCATTCTAAAATAACTTTATGAATAAACCCTATGTTTATTCTAAGTCCAACGGAAATTATTATTCTCGAACTATATGTGTACACTATAAAATGAGAAATAACAAGATAAAATAGGAGTTTTATTAAAAACATAAAATGCCTTTACAATAATTACATGATGGAAGCAAGACACATGAGCCTTGAAACCTTTTGGCGGCATGCCCTTTGTCAAAGGATCAGTGATCATCAATTCAGTGCTGATGTGCTCAGTGACTACTTTATTGTCTCTAACACGTTCTCTTATGGCTAAATACTTTATGTCGATGTATTTGCTTCGAATTCCACTCTTGTTGTTTTTAGCCAAGTAAACAGTAGCTGAATTGTCACAGTAAATTTTTTTAAGTATGACAATAGAATCCACAATTCTAAGATCTAAAATAAAACTCCTTAACCACACACCATGTGAGATGGCCTCAAAACAAGACACGAACTTGGCCTCAGTGGTGGAAGTAGCAGTCAAAGTCTGCTTGTCACTTTTTCATGAAACAGCTCCATTGGCTAACATAAAAATATATCTCAATGCGGATTTTCGAGAGTCGACACATCCAGCAAAATCTGAGTGTGAGTAGCCGATAACCTCCAAGTTGACAGTTCGTTTATACATGAGCATGAAATCCTTGGTACCTTTAAGGTACCTCATCACCTTCTTTGCAGCTTTCTAGTGGTCCATCCCTGGATTACTCTGAAATCTTCCTAGTACTCCAACAGCAAATGCTATGTCGGGCCTTGTACAAACTTGAGCGTACATAAGGCTGCCAACGACCAAAGCATATGGAATATTTTGCATATGTTCCCTTCGAAATCAGTTTTGGAACACTGGCTAAGACTAAATCTATCACCTTTTACAATGAGTGCTATACTTGGTGATCAATTTTTCATCTGAAATCTCTCTAAGACTTTATTGATATAGGTTTCCTGAGATAGGCCTAAAATACCTGGAGGTCTATCCCTATGGATCTTTATGCCAAAGATATTAGATGCCTCACCCATATCTTTCATGTCAAAATTCTTAGAGAAGAATTGCTTCACCTCATATAACAACCTCTTATCATTGGTCGCAAGTAAAATATCGTCCACATATAGGATAAGGAAACAAATTTTACTCCCATTGATTAAGTGATATATACATTGATCCATAATATTCTCTACGAATCCAAATGAAGACCCATTTTCACCATATGGCCTTTAAATCTTTAGGCAATTCGAGAAGATCCCAGACTTCATTTGAAGCCATTAAATCCATCTCATCCTTCATAGCATCGTACCACAACTTAGATTCACTACTATCCATGGCCTGTGAAAAGGATTCTAGATCATTTTCGGCCCCAATATTGTTGTTAGACTCTTGTAGATACACTATATAGTCACTAGGAATAGCTGACTTTTTCATCCTAGTAGATCTCCTTAATGTTGCATCATTAGGCTCTTGAGGAGCCTGTTGCACAACTGGTTCCTCAACAACATTTGGTGGTTGTTGAGTACCAAGATCTACTTGATCGTTATCAACTATTTGTGGATTCTCGATGAACGATTGTTGAACACATGGAAGAGGTGCATTGTGAATAACAATCAATCTTTCATTTAAGTCAGGAGATGACTCCTCCAAATGATCTTTTTGAAAAAGATCACTCCCACTAATCAAGTCATTTTCTAGAAACTTAGTATTCCTAGATTCCACAAACCTAGTGTTATGAGAAGGACAGTAAAATCTATATCCCTTGGACTTTTTGGCATATCCAACGAAATATCCACTGATAATCCTTGGGTCTAGCTTCTTCTCTTGTGGATTATAAATCCTCACTTCAGACGGGCATCCCCATACGTGCATATGTTGCAAACTTGGTTTCCAATCTCTCCATAACTCAAATGGTGTTTCAGTATCAGCCTTAGTTGGAACCCAGTTTAATATATACACTGCCGTCTTAAATGCTTCAAGCCACAAGAATTTATGAAGCTTGGAGTTGATAAGCATACTCCGCACCATGTTAATAATGTTCGGTTCCTTTTTTCTGCAACACCATTTTGATTTGGAGATCCTGGCATGGTGTATTGGGCGACTATACCATGGTGCTCTTGAAGGAACTTAGCAAATGGACCAGGTGCTTGTCCATCCTCAGTGTATCTTCCATAATATTCATCTCCTCTATCTAATCTCACGATTTTTATTTGCTTACTACATTATTTTTCTACTTCTACCTTGAAGACTTTAAAGGCATCTAATATTTCGTACTTGTATATATATATACCGTGAGTAATCATCTATGAAGGAGATGAAGTATTTCTGACCACACGAGTCCATGTTTGGACTACATATATCTGTATGTATGATCTCCAATATATCGGAACTGCTCTTGGTACCTTTCTTTGACATATTAGTCTGCTTTCCTTTAATGCAGTTTATACAAGTGTCAAAGTCAGTAAAATCCAAAGTTTCAAGTACTTTTTCATTTACTAGTCTTTTTATCCTTTCAATAGATATGTGATCTAACCTTCGGTGCCATAAATTAGAGGAGTTTTCATTCATTAACACATCTTGGAGTCTTTCTTAATCTCACCCTTGATGACTGGTTTGTCTTTGCCTTTATGCTTGTTGTATTCCTTTTTCCTCTTATCTTGTAAAGTTAGATGTGCATTTTCTCCCATTTCTGCAAGCAACCTTCCTTCTTATTGTACACATATAGTCAGCAGTTCATTGATTGACCATTTCTCCTTATGTGTGTTGTAGGAGATTTTGAAGGCACCGTATTACGATGGTAGAGAATTTAGTATAAAGTATTGCACAATAAAGGAGTTAGACATTTTAACCTCTAGTTTTTAAAGTTGGGTCGCTATATCCCTCATCTCCATGATGTGCTCGTGCACACCTTTTATTCCAATGAGCCTCATTGATGACAATTTAGTAATTAGAGTGATGACTAGGGATTTGTCTGAAGATTCAAATTGCTCGTCTATGGCCTTCAGTAGATCCTTTACATTCTTACACTCCTCAATGTAACCACGAATACTAGCAGACATTTTCGTCTTTATGAACATCATGCTAAGACGATTGGATCTCTCCCATTGTTCATAAAGTGCAACCTCAGCCGGAGTGCTAGCGTTTGTAGGAGCAGGTGGTTCAGGTTTCCTTATAGCGTAAACAATGCCCACACACCCTAAGTGGAGAAGAATTCTCTCCCTCTAGGTTCTATAATTGTCCCCAATTAATTCGGGAATGTCTATGTAGTTAATAGCTTGAGTTGCTGCAATTGTGAAAATACATGTTCATGAATTAAATAGAGGCAAATATAAATTTCAAGTTATATCAATGTAAACAAGAAAAATAAAAATAACATGAGTCAATACAATAAAAACTGCATGTCGGTTAAGCTTTATTTTAGGACTCATGTTAAACTTTATGTGAAACTAACAAACTATATACATTTTTCTAATACCTATGGGCTAATTAGAAAAAATAATCTATTATTTCACACTAATTAACTATATAAGTATGACAAAAATTCATGTGTGATAAGATTTACCATGCTCTAAATAGCTAATTATAATTTGATGTCATATATATCTATATGAGACCTAAAAATTGTCAAATATATAATTTTAACATAACCAAAGATGCTGTGACTACTCTTTAATTAGTTAACTTATGTGGTCAATTACCTAATATATAATTTAACGTAACTAAGGATGCTGTGGCTACTCCTCAATTAGTCAAATTCTATGGGTCATATGGCATCATAATGTAGCATAGATGATTACATGAAATAACATAGCATTATTTATAATATGCATCATAATAAACTACATGACATAATTTAATTATTTAATGTAATAATGCACTAAATGACAAATAGGTGCAACATATATATTATGTTCATCAATGCAACAAAAATGAGGCGATAAATAATTATATTTATATACCATGAATATTGAACAAAATATAAATTGAAAAAATTACTGCTAATTGATTTCAAGTCAATCATAAATAGATTCAATATTAATCTTTAAATGCTTCTAGCTCATTAAACAAAATTGTGTTGAACCAACCGACATTGAACCAGCTTAAACCAATGAAATAACACCAAATGAATCAAAATAAAATCAAATTGGACCTATTTTCAATTGATTTGAACCGGACCAGAATTTTCATCAAACCAAATATGAACCAGAAATTAAAATCAACCAAAAAATCAAATGAATTGGACGGTGTTCAATTGATTTGAACCGGACTAATATCATGTTAAATTAGAGATGAACCACTTGCAATTGAACCAGAATTTGAAATAAACCTAAAACAATTGAATCAAACCAAATTTTACTTAAGTTGCGGATCGGGTGTGAGAATCATATGGATTCGGTTTTAAAATAAAATAGTTTGGATCCGATTAACTTAAAACAACATAATTAATGGGTACAAAAAGACTCCGGATCCATATAACTTAAAACCCATTAACCATTATAGTTAAATAAATGGGTGTCTTAATGGTTAAGAATGATCCAAACCCAGTAGACTTAAACCCACTAACCATCTTCTTCCCCACGTACAACATGCCAGCCTTAAAAATTTTCTTGCAGCCGTCGCCAAAACATGAGTCATCTTTTCCAGCCGACTGTGCCGCTTGAATCGCCATCTCTACAGCGTCGTCCATATTTATTCATCGGCGAAGGAGACGCCAACTACAGACGACGACAAGGAGTGACACACGGAAGACGGGCATACTACGGCCGCTCTTCTTCACGCAGCCGCTTAGTTTCCACCAGCCACGACCCTCTCTCAGCCGTCCGCCTGCATCGCCACCCATCCTTCATGTGCCGGCGATGCAATCGCCGGAATCGGACAACGTGAGGGCAGCGATCTCGGCGACTGCATGGTGAATAGGCTTATGCAAGCCTATTGAAGCAATTCAATACTTCATATACTTAGTCAACTAATGATGTCATTTTTTAATGTTTGAATGTAATAAATAGTACAGGTTGTTCTATTTTTTTGACTATAGATGCTGACGTGCACATCGAGTCATTCGAGAAGCTTTTGTTGCTTCTAAAACACTATAAATAGGGACATTTAAATCATTGTAAATGATGATTGCTGGAATTTCATTTTTCTTCTCTGAGAATACAAATCATTGTTCCGTTTCTTTTTGTAATCTTTTTTCTTCCACCTGCTGTGTGTGTGATCTGATCTTGCTGTGCCTGAGGAGCTGTTTTAACAACTGGTATCAGAGCGACTCTCAGCTCAAAATGGCAGCATCAAATCAGGTCCCTTTGTTCCATACTTCGATGGTGTGGAGTATGAAGATTGGTCCATTATGATGCAGACATTTTTTGTTTCTCAAGATCTATGGGAAATTGTGTGTAATGAGTATGCTGAAGAGGGTTTGACAGTAGGTGCATTAAGATATATCAAAAAGAAAGATGCTAAGGCATTGAGTTTCATTCAACAAGCTGTAGATCGAAAGATTTTTAAGCGTTTCTCAGGGGCCACAATAGCAAAATCAGCATGGAATCTTCTGATGAATGCTTATCAAGGATTCAAGGTACAACCAAAGTTAAAAAGGTTAAGATGCAAACAATGAGGAGAAGATTTGAAGAGTGTTTTGTGAGAGATGAAGAAGACGTGAGCACATATGTTGCTAGGGTTCTTGAACTGGCGAATCAGATGATGCAGTATGGTGAAGAAGTTCCTGAACACAAAATTGTTGAGAAGATTCTTAGGAGCCTATCTGATAAGTACGATCATATTGTTGCTGCAATCGAAGAGGGTAATGACATTAAAGAAATGACAACTGACGAGCTCATGGGATCGTTGTTGTCGCATGAAGATCGAATCAAAAGACACGAAGAACGAAGGGAGGAGAGAGCTCTGAAATCAAATGCTGTAGTAATCAAAGGGAAAGGGACATGGAATAGAAATGAAAACTATGGATCAAAAGGGCAAAGTAAACAAACTGTTGAATCGAGTGAAGAATCTAATGAAGATGAAGCTGATACTCGAAGTCAGTTATCATCAACCTCTGTAAGATCCAAGAATCAAAACTTCAAAAAAATTCAATGCTACTACTGTAAGAGATTTGGCCACATTGAGAGATTCTGTAGAATAAAGGCAAAGCACATGAGTCACTTGGCTAAAGAGAAAGATGACAAAGAAGATGAAATAGTTTTGATGATTGGAATTAATCATCAAAAAGGAAAATGGTATATTGACAGTGGTTGCAACAATCACACGTCAGCTGAGTTAAATCACTTCATCAATCTCGATAGGAACTATGTTTCAGAAGATAAGTTTGGCGATGGTTCAGTTAAGCTAGCAAAAGGCGAAGGCCATCTAAAACTTAATCAAAGCAATGACAAATTGATAAGAAATGTGCTGTATGTGCCAGAACTGGACTCAAACTTGTTGAGTGTTGGTCAGTTGATGAGAGAAGGCTTTGCTTTGATGTTTGAAGGCAACAACTGCTCTATTTATACTGATAAAACCAAATAAGTCAAGATGATGCAAGTACCAGTAGCACATAATAATTTGTTCAGCTTTGATCCGCACACAGCTGGGTATGCATTGAAGGCAAGGGTAGCTGATGATGACTTACTTTGGCATTGTCGAATGGGGCATACAAATTATGATTACCTGAGGAAGATGAGTTCTAAGTGCATGGTTCATGGACTGCCAAAACTGAAAAGTTCACAAGCCAAAATGTATGGTGGATGTGCCTTAGGGAAGATGCACAGACTTCCTTTCCCAAACAAATCAGAAATCATAGCTTCAAAACCTCTTCAACTTGTTCACTTAGACATTTGTGGACCAATGCATGAGGAGTCACAAAATGGATACAAATGTTTTATGTTGTTCATTGATGATTATAGCAAATTTGTTTGGATCAGCTTTCTTAAACAGAAGTCAGAGGCATTCAAACTGTTTAAAGACTTCAAAGTAAGAGTAGAAGCTGAATTTGATTCTCAAATTAAAACTTTGAGAACTGATAGGGGAGATGAATACTTTAGTTCAAAGTTTAATGAGTTTTGCATAGACTTAGGTGTTCACAGACAACTTACTGCATGCTATTCCCCGCAACAAAATGGAGTTGCGGAAAGGAAGAATAGAACAATAGTTGAGATGGTAATGTGCATGTTGAAGGCAAAGGAAGTTCCTAAAAACTTGTGGGCAAAGACAGTACAAACAACAGTTTATGTAATAAACAGATTGTACACAACTGGTTTGAAGGACATGACTCCATATGAAGCCTTGTACAAAAGAAAGCCATCTGTTAGCCATCTGAAAATTTTTGGAAGTGTTGCATTCACTAATGTTCCACAACAACTGAGGAGGAAGTTGGATGATAAGAGTGTCAAGTATATATTTTTGGGATACTGCAATGAGTCCAAAGGTTATCGCCTGTTGAATCTAGAGACGATGACCATCATCATTAGTCGAGATGTAGTTGTTGATGAAATGGAAACATGGGTCTGGAATATAGAGAAAGAAACATGAGGTAACAAACAAAGAAAATCAATTGCTATCATGTATGAGGAAGAGGAAGAAAGACCAGCTGACATAGAAGAGGGAGAACATGAGGCAAATGCAGAACCTACTGATAGCAATGAAAATGAAGAACCAAACTTGGGTGAAGATGAGACACCATTATCCAAGAAATTTCGACGCTTAGCTGAGATTTATGAACATACCCAACAGTGTAATTCAGCTCGAGTGAGTGAACCTCACAATTACAAAGAAGCAAGCAAGAATGAACACTGGATTAAAGCTATGTATGAAGAGCTCAAATCAATAGAGCAGCACAAATCCTGGGAGCTTGTTAACCTACCTAAAGATAAAAAACCAGTAGGCCTGAAATGGATATATAAGGTCAAATACAATGCAGATGGTACCTTACATAAATATAAGGCAAGGTTAGTAGCAAAGGGGTTTATGCAAGTAGAAGGAGTAGACTTCCAAGAAATATTTGCACCTGTTGCTCGGATTGAAACCATAAGAATACTGATTGCATTGGCAGCATATCGGCAGTGGAAAATCTTTCAGCTTGATGTGAAATCAACATTTTTGAATGGTGATTTAGCTGAGGAAGTCTATATGTGTCAACCAGAAGGTTTTGTGCAGGTTGGACATGAGAATAAAGTATACAAACTAAAGAAAACACTGTATGGATTGAGACAAGCCCCAAGGGCATGGTATCAAAAAATTGATCAGTACTTTATTGATCAAGGGTTTAGCAGGAGTATGAATGATCATACATTGTATACTTTGAAGAATTCTGTTGACTTGTTATTTGCATGTCTCTATGTGGATGACTTAGTGATAATAGGTAGTTGTGAGAGTATTGTTCAAAGCTTCAAAAATAATATGTTTGATTACTTTGAGATGACTGATTTGGGAGAGATCAAATACTTTCTTGGGTTTGAGATTAACAAGAATGAAGAAGGCTATAGTGTATGTCAGAAGAAGTACATTTCAGACATGCTTGAGAGACTGAATATGGCAAATTGCAATCCTGTTAAGACTCCCATGACCACTGATCTCAAACTCAGTGATTCCTCTGAAGAAGAAAATGTTGACAGTGAGCAATATCAGTCAATTATAGGCAGTCTGATGTACCTCACCAACTCCAGGCCAGATATTATGTTTGCTGTTGGAGTCCGATCTCGCTACATGAAAGCTCCAAAGGCAAGTCATCTGATTGCAGCTAAAAGAGTTATTAGATATGTGAAGGGGACTCCAAACCATGGCTTGTGGTATCTGAGAGACAAAGGTAATGAACTGGTCAGGTTTGCTGATGCAGACTGGGTTGGTTGTAGTGAAGACAGAAAAAGCACAACTGGTTATGTATTGAAAGTTGGATCAACTGCAGTTTGTTGGTGCTCAAAAAAATAGGACACTGTTGCTCTATCTACCGCTGAAGATGAATATATGTCATTATCGGTAGCTGCATGTCATACAATTTGGCTTAGGCGAATTCTTGGGGAACTTGAAAGCCAACAATGTTCAGCTACAACTTTGTGGTGTGACAACTCATCTGCAATAGCCATGTCAAGAAATCCTATACAACAATCAAGATCAAGGCACATTGATACAAAGCATCACTTTGTGAGAGAGCTTATCAATACTAGAGCTGTTGAAGTTAAATATTGTAACACACATGAGCAAGTAGCAGACATATTAACAAAGGCACTACCAATTGAAAAGTTCACCAAATTCAGAGAAAGCTTAGGAGTATTTGAATTCTGAATTGAGGAGGAGTATTGAAGCAATTCAATACTTCATATACTTAGTCAACTAATGATGTCATTTCTTTAATGTTTGAATGTAATAAATAGTACAGGTTGTTCTGTTTTTTGACTATAGATGCTGATGTGTACATCGAGTCATTCGAGAAGCTTTTGTTGCTTCTAAAACACTATAAATAGGGACATTTAAATCATTGTAAATGGTGATTGCTGGGATTTCATTTTTCTTCTCTGAGAATACAAATCATTGTTCTGTTTCCTTTTGTAATCTCTTTTCTTCCACTTGTTGTGTGTGTGATCTGATCTTGCTGTGCCTGAGGAGCTGTTTTAACAAAGCCGACTGCATGGTGAAGAGCAACAAAATGCATGGACGTCGGCATAACAAAAGCCACAATAGAATGGACGTCGGCATAACAAAAACTGCAAGCCGTGTGCTTGACGGGGAGAAATAGAAGCAGCATAAGCCGTATAACAAAAGAAAAATAGTTGCTTGCCGACGTGCAAAGAAAACACATGGAAGAAGAAAGTAGGAAAAAGGCTCGGAAATAATAAAGATCGGAAACAATACAATCAAGGTAGAGGAAAAATTCTCTGATACCACATGATAGATTTTTATAGAAACATGGCATGATCCAAATCCATGACATAATGAAATCATTAATAGAGCATGCATAAATCTATAAACATGATAGATTGTGGAAGAGTAGGGTAATAACCTCCAACCATTGGTATCGTATTGTTGTTTTGCTACGATGTTGAATTGCGATCCCTCATGCGTTCCTTCCTCAGTAGATCTTCAAATACTCTCTTTTTGAACCCTCAATAGATGGTGTAGAAAGATAGGAATGAGTATAAGGACCTATGAGTATCCTGTGAGCGAAATGGCGAATAGTGTGTTTACTAAATAATTAGCCTAAATCCCAATTTAATCGTTTACTTAATTTGTTTAGGCAATTTGCAATTTAATGATCGGATGCAGAAGCGATAAATGATTAAGAAATCGAAGCAATCAATCAATCAATGCAAACACAAGATTTATAGTGGTTCGGCCCCAATGCCTACTCCACTACCTAAGCACCCCGCTTAGGATTTCCAAACTAGTTTTACTAGATTAATTTACGTTTCCCTTACACAGAGGACTTTTCACTTGAAGAGTCACACTCTCGACCTAAGGTACTTCCACACCCGGAAGTCTCCACCTTCTTATCGAGAGCACTCTTCCACCTCAACTCTAAGGGACAACTAAACTAATCCTAGTAAATACTAAGTTTACACAAGTGGCTTTACTCCTTTTCACCAAGGATACCACTTCCACACAACAGACCTAACACAAGGTCTTCACAGACTCAAATAAAAAATAGTTCAAATAAACAGATAAAATATAATCAAAAGAGCTACAATATAAAACAAGATTAAAAGCTCTTTTTAATCCTTCAAAAACCTCCTACTTGCCAAGTAGTAGAGATTGGGTTGAAGCCCGAGTTGGGGAGCATGTTGGTGAAATGACGACACTAGAGGGGGGGTGAATAGTGTGTTTACTAAATATTTAGCCTAAATTCACTTTTAATTGTTTTCTTAAAATTAGTTAGGCAATTTGCAATTTAACGATTGGATGCGGAAGCGATAAATGATTAAGCAATCGAAGCAATCAATCAATCAATGCAAACACAATAATTTATAGTGGTTCGGCCCCAATGCCTACTCCACTACCTAAGCACCCCGCTTAGGATTTCCAAACTAGTTTTACTAGATTAATTTACGTTTCCCTTAAACGGAGGACTTTTCACCGAAGAGACGCACTCTCGACCTAAGACACTTCCACACCCGAAAGTCACCGTCTTCTTATCGAGAGTCCTCTTCCACCTCAACCCTAAGGGACAACTAAACTAATCCTAGTAAACACTACGTTTAATTACACAGGTGGCTTTACTCCTTCTACACCAAGGATACCACTTTCCACACACAAGACCAAACACTTGGTCTTCACACGCACAAATAAACACACAGTTTGAATAATAGATAAAATTACAATTGGAAAGAGCTTAAAATGAAACCAAGATTTTGTGCTCTTTTCCAAGCCTTGGAGCCTTCAACTCTTCAAGAGGTAGAACTCGAATCAATTCCCGAGTTGAGGCAGCAGAGCTTGTACGCTTGAAGAAAATGTCGCAGACAGAGAAGCAGCGCAAGATTTTTGGAAGGCTTCAAATCTTCCTCTTAGAATGCTCAATGAAGGCTGTGGAAGTCAAGAAAAGTTTTTAAAAGAATCATATGATGGTATATTTATACGCTGCTGAAGAAACGGCTGTTCAACGGATAGAAAACTATCCATTACAGACCGCCGGTCGAATGGTCGATCGGTCTTTCGACCACTTCTCTTTTCTCTATGGTCGGTCGACCGATGGGTCGACCGCCAGACGGAAAAGTATCGATCCCGACCTTCGGTCAACCCATCGGTCGACCGACGCGATCTCGCGTCTTGGGTATCCGTAGGTCGGTCGACCGACGGGTCGATCGCCCGAGCTACTGCCCATTTTGGGCTTCCATCGGTTGACCGCCCGGTCGACCGAAGTAGCTCTGCTACTTTTTACCTTCATTCGGTCGACCGCCCGGTCGACCGAACCTAGGCTGAGATTGATTTCTCAGCTGATTTCTTCCACGCTTCGTTTCCGGGTTCCGGCTTTCAACGCGCATCATCTTGGAGAGCTCTCATGTGAACTTTGAGTCCGTCCAATGTGACTTTGGCACACACGTCGATCTTCGAGAAACTTTTCGCGATGAACCCGAGCGCGACGATCAATGTCCTTCCGATTTCTTGATTTCTTCGATTTTTTCGATCGAGGACATCGAACGCTAATTGATATAGAACCTGAAATATATTCTCAATGAAATCATTAGTGCCATCTTTGTTATCATCAAAACCATCAAAACCGAGATTAAGGCTAAGGTTGAAAACCTAAAGCCAATAATCTCCCCCTTTTTGATGATGACAAATATCCTTAAGAAAATATATATACATTAAAGCATTAGAGGATATCAACTAAGAGATTTCTCTCCCTATCAACATGCATATCTATATAATTAAACTCCCCCTATCTATATGCGTGGATTTCCTATATTTTCCTCCCTTTTACCTATACTTATCTCCCCATTTTAACTATACATTTCTCCCCCTTTTAACTATACATTTCTCCCCCTTTTGACATCAATCAAAAAGGGCAATAAAAAGGGCAATCTAATCAAAGGGATGAAAGACAAGTATTTTTTCATGAAACATGAAAATCTCAACCAAAGGGATGGAAAACAAATGTTTAACTTAGCATGGTTTCATTTGACATATGCATGAAAACATGAAAGTGCTAAGTATCAATTTTTTGATTTCATTCAAACTTTCAAAATACCAAGATCTAATTATTTACAACATGTATATCAAGTTTGAAATGAAACTAATGTCATTTAATCCTAATATGAACATAGCATGTTTTCATTTGAAATAAACATGAGAACATGAAAATGCTACGTCTCAATGTTTTGCTATCTACTCATGTTTTCACGAACTTGGGCATCAAGAAATTAAACATGAGATAATGTAAGTCTATGAATCAAGTTTGGGCTTAAGATGAAATTTTTAATTCACTTTGTTGACTTAGGTCAACCTATACTTAAAGTTTTCAAAAATCAAGCTTTTAAATTTATACAAAGTCATATTTTTGACAAATATTTTTGAGACCAATTTTTGGATGAAAAATTTGATACTAATTATTGAATGATCATTTGAAATTCATGTATCAAGTTTGAACTCAAAATAAATTTAAAAATCAAAGTTCATTTTTCATCCTATATTGATTTCATGTAAATAAATGTATCATAGCTATCATCCAAAATATCAAAATCATTCCTAGAAATGATTTTACTCATGAAATTGAGTGAATGATATTAGAAATGGAATCCAAATGATGTACATGAGTTTTTATATGAAGTTTTTGAAGAAAAATCAAAGTATCGGAATGATTGACGTTTCAATAATGATGATACTTTGTGTTTTGAAATCCAACTTCGAAAATTCACTTTAAATCCGATTCTTGATGAAACTTTTTGAAATTTTTACTGATAAAACTAGATTTTTCAGTGAATGTGTAGTTTCAAGAATCATCTAAGAAATATTTTTTTATATTTTCCTAGAAATAACTAAAATTGGTGATACCAATTGTTGAACAAATGACAATTCCATAATTTTTTAGTTATTTTCAAAAAATGCTTAGTTTTCATTCAAACTTTTATGACACCACATAATGGTCATGTAAAGAGTGTATGTCAAGTTTGAGATGAAAATTATATCCTTAAGTCAAGATATCAACCTAGCATGGTTTCATTCAAAACTAAACTAGTTTTTATGAAACTTGCTAAGTTTCAATCTTAACATTTACTCATGATTTTTCAAATTTAAACCTATGGATACCTATCATGAGTAAATCTAAACATGCTCCACAAATATGGATTGAAATTGAGACCTTTAAGTCAACTTGTTGACTTGGGTCAACATAGTTCAAAGAAAGGTAAACATGAATTAACCTCTATGTCATTTTATCCATATCCATATGAATTTTTCACTCTAAATGTATGAAAACATGTCATACCTATTTCTAAACATGTTTATGAAGTTTGGACTTAAAATCAAGTGTCCAAGTCAATTTGTTGACTTGGGTCAAACCTTTTAAGCTTAAGTCAGAGTCATATCATGTGTGTCTAAACATGTTTGTTTGATGTTTACTCAAAATGAGATCTCTAATATGAGTTTTAACCTAGAGCAAGTTTCATTCAATCAAGATATCATGAAATTACCTAAATTATCCAAATTTTTCTTACTCATGAAAATTCAAATATTTATCATGCAAAATCAATCATGAGCATAGAGAAATCATTTAAGCATGAGTATTCAATTATTTTACAAAGAGTTTTGCAAAATTAAATTCATACCTTATTTCTTGAAAATTTGCCCAACTTTTTTATTTCCTTTTCATTTTATTTTAGATAGCATAGCTTTCCAATTCTTAACTTGCAAGTAGATTTCATTAGTATCATAATGAAATAATATGACTACTAGCAAACTAACATACTACATAGCAAGGTTCAATGCAAAGTTTCATTTAAAAACCTTAACCTATGCTAGATAGTAAAGATTCATTTTAAATGAGTTTTCATGATATCTAAATGAATCTAAGAGATCAAGATGTGAACTATTTGAGGCATAAGGTCCCTAAACAAGTTTAACTAGTTTGGTCTTAAAGAAATGTCTGTAATGGCAAGTATCAACCTAGAGCAAGATTCATTCAATGAAATTTGTCTAAGTGCTAATATTCTACCTACTCATGAGAATTCAAGTATGTTAACATGCAAATCTAATCATGAGTATAGAGACATAGTTTAAGCTTAAACATTGAGGTATAACACTAAGATTTTGAATTTATCAAAGTTATACCTTATACTTAAAAACTTGGCCAAACTAATCTTTTTCTTCCTAGTTATTAGCCTTCCATTTTTATCATAACTTGTAAGCAATATTAGGATACCAAATTTAGGATAGCAAGTTATTGAACTAAGTAGCAAAGAGATGGATCAATTATCGATATCAAAATCTACTTTGTTAAATAGTTTCAAATTCGTTTTAAAATAAAATCAAGACATACCAAAACGAATTTTAAGAGATCACAAGAGTAATAAATGGAAAATATGATCTCCAACCCTTCCTATTGGTTGAAAACCGAAAGGCCACAATGTGCCTACGATTTAGAACCGCAAGGTCGCTTAGGCCCATTACAGGCCACCGGGGTCTCCGAAGAGACCAGGAAATCAAAAATCAAAAACATTTTTGAAATATATTAAGAGCGGGGAAAATCAATCAATTTTAAGCATGCATCATAACTCCAACTTAGATAAAGCAAAGGGATATAGGAGATGATACTGGAAAAGATTTGATGTCAACTTTACCTAAGGCATCAAGGTGATTTGAAGTTGCAACCTCTTGGAGATTTCTCATTAAGATCCAAGGTCAACTTCAATCCTTTAATTTCTTTATCCTTGTGTGGTTCCTCCCCCTACAAAAGAACATGATACCTTTGGTACCCAAATAGCTTTGGGTCCTTAGGTGTTAGAGGGCTTAGGAATCCAAAGTGTCCTAGCAACACTTGGATTTCTCTTTAATGCACAATCTTATACCGTATAGGGCCCGAGCGTCCTTGACGTTTGAGTGTGACTCGGCCCGCCAGGCCTACACGCCACGAGGCGATTGATGACTCGGCCCTCCAGGCCTACACGACAACAGAGCAGACGACGCTTGAAGAAGAACTCAATAAAGGAACGGAGCGCGCTGCGATTACTCCTTGGAAGGCTTTAAATCTCCCTTAGAATGCTCAATGATAACTGTAAGAGAGGGAGAAGTAGAGTAAATGAATCATATAAGGGTGTATTTATACCATTATGAAGAAATGATAGCTCAACAGATTGATTTCTATCCGTTGCAGGCCGCCAGTCGAATGGTCGGTTGACCGATCATTCGACCACTTCCTTTTTTCCTGTGGTCGGTCGACCGACGGGTTGATCGCCCAGACGCAAATCTATCGATCCACCCTTCGGTCGACCGTCACGATCTCGCGTTTTCAGCAAACGCAGGTCGGTCGACCGACGGGTCGATCGGCCGAGCTACTGCCCAATTTGGGCTTCAATCGGTCGACCGCCTGGTCGATCGACGTAGATACTGCCCCTTTTCGGCACTAGTCGGTCGACCGAAATAGCTGGAGCCCTTTACTTTATCCTATTCGATCGACCGCCCGGTCGACCGATCATAGGCTGAGATTTGTTTTTCAGCATATTTTCTTTCGCGCTTCATTTCTAGGTTACGACTTTCAACGAGCATCATCTCGGAGAGCTTTCCATGTGATCTTTGAGCTCGTCCGATGCGACTTTGGTGCACTCGTCGATCTTCGAGAAGTTTCCGCGACGAACTCGCGCGCGATAATCAATGTCCTTTCGATTTATCAATTTCTCCATTTTTTCGATCAAGGACATCGAACGCTACTGATATGGAACCTGAAGATATTCTCAATGAAATCATTAGTTCCATATTTGTTATCATCAAAACCATCAAAACCGAGATTAAGACTAAGGTTGAAAACCTAAAGCCAACAATCTTCCCCTTTTTGATGATGACAAACATCCTTGAGAAAATATATATCATTAAAGCATAGAGGATATCAACTTAGGGAATTCTCCCCCTATCAACATGCATATCTATGAGAATAAATTCTCCCTATCTATATGCATGGATTTCCTATATTTTCCTCCCCTCTACCTATACTTTTCTCCCCATTTTAACTATACATTTCTCCCCCTTTTGACTATACATTTCTCCCCCTTTTGACTACATATTTCTCCCCCTTTTGACATCAATCAAAAAGGGCAATAAAAAGGGCAATCTAATCAAAGGGATGAAACCCAATTATTTTTTAGTCGAGACTCTAAGGAGTATTTTTCATGAAACATGAAAATCTCAACCAAAGGGATGGAAAACAAGTAATTTGATATGAAACAAAGACATACATGATAAAAGAATGATAGATACAATTCAACACTCAATCATGTATGCACTCAAGTATGAATGTATTCATATATTTTTCATGACATCTTTAGATTTCATTCAAACTTTCAAACTACCAAGATATGGTCATTTAACTCATGTATTAAGTTTGAAGTGAAACTAATGTCATTTGATCTAAATATGAACTTAGCACATTTTCATTTGAAATAAGCATGAAAACATGAAGGTGTTAAGTCTCAAGTTTTGCTATCTACTCATGTTTTCTCAAACTTAAGCATCGAGACATTAAACATGAGATAATGTAAGTCTATGAATCAAGTTTGGGCTTAAGATGAAATTTTTAATTCACTTTGTTGACTTAGGTCAACCTATACTTAAAGTTTTCAAAAATCAAACTTTTAAGTTTATACAAACTCATATTTTTGACAAATATTTTTGAAACCAATTTTTGGATGAAAATTTTTGATACCAATTATTGAATGGTCATTTGAAATGCATGTATCATGTTTGATCTCAAAATAAATTTAAAAATTAAAGTTCATTATTCATCCTATATTGATTTCATGTAAACAAATGGATCCTAGCTATTATTCAAAATATCAAGATCATTTCTAGAAATGATTTTACTCATGAAATTGTGTGAATGATATTAGAATTAGAATCCAAATGGTGTACATGAGTTTTCATTTGAAGTTTTTGAAGAAAGATCAAAGTATCGAAAAGATTGATATCTCAAGAAGATGACACTTTGCATTTTTAAAGCCAACTTCAAAATTCCATTATAAATTAGATTCTTGATGAAACTTTTTGAAATTTTTACTGATAAAACTAGATTTTTCAGTGATTGTGCAGTTTCAAGAATCAATAGAAAAAGATTTTTCTATATTTATCTAGAAATAACTGAAATTATACAAACTGTAGGTTGAAATGATATTTTTGTAATTTTCAGTTATTCTTAAAAACATGTTTAATTTTCATTCAAACTTTCATGACACCACATGATGGTCATGTAAAGAGTATATGTCAAGTTTGAAATGAAAATTATGTCCTTAAGTCAAGATATCAACCTAGCATGGTTTTCATTCAAAACTAAACTAGTTTTTATGAAACTTGCTAAGTTTCAATCTTAACATTTACTCATGATTTTTCAAAATTAAATCTATGGATACCTAACATGAGTAAATCTAAACATGTTCCACGAATATGGATTGAAAATGAGACCTTTAAGTCAACTAGGTTCAAAAGAGGTTTTCATGAATTGACCTCTATCGTCATTTTATCTATATCCATATGAATTTTTCACTTTAAGTGCATGGAAACATGTCATACCTATTTCTAAACATGTTTATGAAGTTTGGACTTAAAATCAAGTATCCAAGTCAATTTGTTGACTTGGGTCAAACCTTTTGAGCTTAAGTTCACTAATGTGATCTAGTTATCACATTTTCATCTACACATGAATTTTCAAGATTGAACACCTAGAATTATATCATGTGTGTCTAAACATGTTTGTTTGATGTTTACTCAAAATGAGGTATCTAATATGAGTTTTATCCTAGAGCAAGTTTCATTCAATCAAGATATCATGAAATTGCCTAAGTTATCAAAATATTTTCCTACTCATGAAATTTCATACATATATCATGCAACATCAATCATGAGTATAGAGACATCATTAAACATGAAAATTTAATTATTTTTCAAAGATTTTTGCAAAATAAAAATAAAAACCTTAACCTATGCTAGATAGTAAAGATTCATTTTCGATGAAAGATTTTACCAAAACGTTAAAATGAATCTAAGGAGATCTTAGCATGTGAAACATTTGAGAAATAAGATCTCTAGGTATGCTTAACTAGTTTGGACTTAAAAGAATGTCTCTAATGGTAAGTGTCAACCTAGAGCAAATTTCATTCAATGAAATTTTTCCTAAGTGCTAAAATCCTACATACTCATGAGAAATCAAGGATTTAACATGCAATTCTAATCATGAGTATAGAGACATAATTTAAGCTTAAGTATTGAGGTATAACACTAAGATTTTGAATTTATCAAAGTTATACCTTATTCATGATAATTTGTCAAACTAATCTTTTTTCTTCCTAGTTGTTAGCCTTCCTAAAGTTATAACTTGCAAGTAAGCTACACTTATATTTTTAGAGAAAATATAGCTACTTAGCAAGCTAACTCAACCAAAAAGCAAATTGAAGAATCAAGTATCATTATCAAATAGTTCACTTTGCTAAATGGTTTGAAATTCGTTTTAAAATGAAATCGAGTGATATCAAAATGAATTTTAAGAGATCACAAGAATAATAAATTAAAACATGATCTCCAACCCTTCATATTGGATGAAAACCGAAAGCCACAATTAGCATACGATTTAGAATCACAAGGTCACTTAGGCCCATTACAGGCCACCTGGGTCTCCGAAGAGACCAGGAAATCAAAATCAAAAATATTTTCAAAAGAACTCTTTTGCAAGAGCGGGAAAAACAACTCAATCGATCTTAAACATGGTATTATAATCTTCAACTAAGATTAAGCAATGCAAGTTAGAAGATGATACCGGAATAGTTTTGATGCCAACTTTACCTAAGGCATCAAGGTAGCTTGAAGTTACAACCAAGGAATGATTCATCATTCAAGTCCATGGTCAACTCCAATACACCACTTCTCATTCATCCTCATGTGGTAGCTCCCCCTACAAAGGAAGATAAAATCTTTGATACCCAAATAGCTTTGGGTCCTTGGGGGTGAGTTGGCCTAGGAATCCAAAGTGTCTTAGCAACACTTGGATTTCTTTTAAATGCACAATCATGAATTGCATGGCCATAAATATCACAACAAAGGCAATGTCCATTGAATTTCTTTTTATTTATGCTATGGACATTAGTTCTATCATTTGAATGCTTGATATGTGAGACATTATGAATATGAGCATTCTTAGATGAAACATTTTTATTTTGAACATGAGGATTAAAGGTAGAATGTCTAACTTGAGATTTAACATTAGCATGAGCATTCTTTTTTGAAAAATTATTTCTACTAAAACTCTTAAATGAGGAAATATTTTTCATTTCATTCATTTTCTTATTTAGGTTTAGAACCTCATTTTTCAAATCAATCATGGAGTTATGTAAAGCATGCATTTGAGATTTCAACATGCTATTTTCATTCTTCAATATATCATTTTTATTTTTCAAATCCTTAGTGTCAATACTTAAAGTATCATGACACTAATTCTTAGCTTCTCATTTTCTAATTTTACATCATGTAATTGAGAGCTAAGATTTGAGCTTTCTTTCTTCAATTTTTTATTTTCTTTATCTTTTCTAACAAGCAAGACATCCATGCTTTTATATTCATCCATTAATTCATCATAAAGACAATCATGAGAACTAGATGAATTAATACTACCATTTTTGTTATCATGACTAGAGGAAGAACATACCTCCTCATCAATGTTCATGATGTTGACTTCATGATCATGGTGTGAGGATGCTTCACTTGATGCACGTGAGTGAGTGGAAGCATTTGACCCCCGTTTTGCCTTGCTCTTCATACTAGGGCAATTCTTTTTCACGTGCCCTTTCTCATTGCATAGGTGACATATCACCTTTCTCTTTCGACTCTTTGTACTTCTTTGGCTAGAAACACTAAAAGCTTCAAGAACTTCATTAGATATAGGAGAATGACATTTGTCATCATCTCCTTCATTTAGAGTAACGAGTTCTTCAGTTTTAGCATAATCATAAAGCATATTCAAAGTAGCCCAAATGTCGAATGCGGAAGTATCTTTTCAAAAATCTTATCATCCAAAGAATAAAATATACAATTTGTAGCTTTAGCATTTAATTCAAACATATCAATTTGTTCTTGGGTCCATGCATTTATATTCCTTAGGTTCAACATATTGGATTTTTACCATCTTAAAAATACCTAAACCTTGAGTACGTCTTTAGAAAGGTGTACATCCTAGATTTCCATAGACCAAAGTTTGAGGCATCGAACCTAGGAGGTGCGGAAACAACCGACTCTAGAGCCATTTCAAGATCAAGACAAGGTGTAAAGAGATGGTGAAATCTCAAGCTATGAACCCGCTCTGATACCAAATGTGAGCGAAATGGCGACACTAGAGGGGGGGGTGAATAGTGTATTTACTAAATAATTAGCCTAAATCCCAATTTAATCATTTACTTAATTTGTTTAGGCAATTTGCAATTTAACGATTGGATGCGGAAGCGATAAATGATTAAGCAATCGAAGCAATCAATCAATCAATGCAAACACAAGATTTATAGTGGTTCGGCCCCAATGCCTACTCCACTACCTAAGCACCCCGCTTAGGATTTCCAAACTAGTTTTACTAGATTAATTTATGTTTCCCTTACACAGAGGACTTTTCACTTGAAGAGTCTCACTCTTGACCTAAGGTACTTCCACACCTGGAAGTCTCCGCCTTCTTATCGAGAGCACTCTTCCACCTCAACCCTAAGAGACAACTAAACTAATCCTAGTAAATACTAAATTTACACAAGTGGCTTTACTCCTTTTCACCAAGGATACCACTTCCACACAACAAACCTAACACAAGGTCTTCACAGACTCAAATAAAAAATAGTTCAAATAAACAGATAAAATACAATCAAAAGAGCTACAATATAAAACAAGATTAAAAGCTCTTTTTAATCCTTCAAAAACCTTCAACTCGCCAAGATATTCTCAATGAAATCATTAGTCTCATGTTTGTTATCATCAAAACCATCAAAACTGAGATTAAGACTAAGGTTGAAAACCTAAAGCCAACATATCCCAACCTATTTATATACGCACCTTGCCATCAAAGGTGGTAAGATAAGCTTGAACCGGGTTTAGGATAGACATGGGTAAACTGGTAAAACCATATAATATGTGATCCACATTAGGATAGCAATGTGGACACATGACCCATATCAGATAATGCCGTGGACCAAGTTCAATTTTAAAAGGCCACATCTAAGATTAACAACCCAACTCCATCTTTACTTGAAGATAATTGAAGTGGTTTATTGTTGTCTACACAGTCAACAGTCTCAATTCCTAATATAACTAGTAACTCTATTTACGCACATAGGAGACTTATCTATTCAGATCTTCTCTTTCAATATATATAGTGAAAACCAAACAATCTGAATAAATGCCTACTAAATCAATGATCATAACGACATTAGTTCAAACCCTAAAGGCAACCATGAAACACCATAAAATATCTAACATAATAGCTCTAGGAGTAACAACTAATAGCTCCATGCTCACCGCACCAATAATGAAGACCAAATCCACTTTCCAAAAATGAACAAGCAATAATCAATTATTTAAAGATGAATAAAATATCAAAGAGATATTAAAGCACATCATCATTAATTTCAGAAACTAAACATCCATCATCATAGCAACATAACTTCACCATGAATTCCACAGTTATAAGAGTAATTGTATCTGGCTAACAACTTGGTAACTTTGTCAATAACTCCTCATAGACAAAAGTAGTTGCAATTGCCATTTCAACCGAGAATAGATCGGGAATCCTTTTGCCAAATATAGCCAACACTACAAAAGCCAAACACCAATAATCTCCCCATTTGGCTTATTTGGCAAAACACAAGCCGTAAGAACAACCCAGCAAAACAAAGAACAAAAGTAGTAGTCTAAACTGAAGCATATCAACTGTCAAAAATAAAAGGATAAACATAATAGATAATATCCAAAATCCAACCATCACAATCATCAACGATTACCACAGTTACCACAGTCATCCACAGTCAAAATATTACAACTAGCATAAACACACAGTCAACATATCCATACAGATAAAATATCAAAGTGTCACAGTTAAACATCACAAGCAGTAAAAAGTCACCAGAATAGTGAAACTTTCTCTCCCTTTTTGGCAATATAAGCCAAAGGAGAATAATAGTATCAAGAAGTCACTTCAACTATTTCAGTTGATGAATGAAATTTGTTATGAAAAGATTAAGGCTACTGTAGGAAAGCATCCGGTCTGAATTAGAAGAACCAGAAGAACTATCAGAAGATGAAGAAAGTGGACCTGAAGGAGCTGTAGTGAAATGCTCAAGAATTTTCTTCTCAAGAGGAATAAGCTGTTGTTGAAATTGAGAGACGGTTCCTTAGCAGTAAAGAGCTCTTCAAGAATAGTTTCTTCACGAGTAGTTGAAGCAGCAGAGGGTTTCTTGTTGGAACTGGATCCAGACATTCTTTAGATGAGCACTTAAATCCTTGCCTTTCCATAATTCCATAAATCAAGTTTGGAAAGGTTAGAAATATTCTGGATTTAGAATTTAATCTAGATCTAAGAGTAGTTATTTGATAAAAAATTAAACTCCCTAGATCAAACTGAATTCCATTTGCTACATTGAACAGCAAAATCACAATTTCTTTGTTGAGAAATGTGATGTGAGAGGTTGGGATCCAGTAGTACCTTGTAATTAGAAATAATACAACATAGAAAGTATTGAAAGATGTAAATTTTATATTACGTTGTCCTGCTCAGTCAGAAATTTCACCATTTCACACTTCTTTCCCAATAATTTTCAGAAAATTTGCACTAGAATCATCAAGCTGATCGACATAAGAAGAAAAAGGGGCAAAACCAAGAAACTTATTAATGACTTCAGAACTGAAAGAGTACCACTTCGCTCTAACAAAAACTTGTTGAAAATTACTACTATCAGGATTCGATATATCCTTAGAAATATTGTAGTAAAACTCTAGAATTGGGAATTTGCAGAAAGCAAAAACATTCACGAAAGAACTAGATAAATTTCTTTTCTCTAGAATGTCCAAAACTAGTTTGTATTTCACAAAGAACTGTGCTAAATCCAGGGGTCTTTGAGAAAGAATACCTTGTTGGCTTTACGTTTTCAACCTTAGTCTTAATCTTGATTTTGATGATAACAAACATGGGACTAATGATTTCATTGAGAATATATTTCAGGTTCCATATCAATTAGTGTTCGATGTCCTCGATCAAAAATATCAGAAGAAATAAGAAATCAGAACGACATTGATCGTCGCGCTCGGGTTCATCGCAAAATTTCTCGAAGATCAACGTGTGAACCAAAGTCGACTTGGACGAGTCCAAAGATCACGTGAAAAGCTCTCCAAGATGATGCTCATTGAAAGCTGGAACCCGGAAACAAAGCGCGGAAGAAAATAGGCTGAAAAATAAGTTTCAGCCTAAATTTGGTTGATCGGGTGATCGATCAAACAGGGTAAGAAAGAGGTAGTAGCTTTGTCGGTCGACTGGTCGGTCGACCGAACACTGCCTAAAACAGGCTGTGGCTACTTCGGTCGACCGGTCGGTCGACCGACAGAGGCTGAAATCAGGCAGTAAGCCTGTCGGTCGACCAATCGATCGACCCGTTGATCGATCGACCACAGAGAGATGGGCAGCGATCGAATGCTCGGTCGATCGGTCGGTCGACCGACCAATTGACCGGCGGCCTGCAACGGATAGAAAACTATTCGTTGAGCTACCGTTTCTTCAGTAGGGTATGAATACACCCTCAAATACTTCTTTTAATCTTCTTCCTTGACTCCTACAGATTTTTTTGAGCACTTTAAAAGGAGATTAAAGCCTTCCAACGATTGATTGAAGTGCGCTCTGTTTTCTTCCGCTGACATCTTCTTCAAGCGCACAAGCTGGGCTCAACTCGGGTTTTGATCAAGCTCTACATCTTGACGAGTTGAAGGCTACAAGGATTGAAAAGAGTAGTTGTTCTTGTTTTAAGCTCTTTTCAATTGTAATTTTAACTATTATTTTAACTATTTTTGGATTTGTGCGTGTGTAGACCTAGGATTGTTAGGTCTTGAAATTGGGTGGTAGCTTGTGTTTGAGGTTTAAATCCACCGGTGTAATTAAACGTAGTTTGCTAGGATTAAGTGAGTTGTCCCTTAGGTTGAGGTGGGAAAGTGCTCTCGGTAGGAAAGCGGGATACTTCCGGGTGTGGAAGTGCCTTCGGTTGGAGAGCAAAGACTTTCTGGTGCAAACTCCTCGTTGTAAGAGAAACTGATTTAATCTAGTTAAACTAGTTTGAAAATCCTAAGCAGGGTGCTTAGGTAGTGGAGTAGGCATTGGGGCTGAACCACTATAAATCTTGTGTTTGCATTATTATATTTGGTTGTGTTTAATTGTTTTATCATTTATAGCTTCCGCATCTAATCATTCAATCGTTCTTAGCCTAATTAATCAAGAAAATGATTAAAACAAGAATTTAGATTAATTGATTTAGTAAACACACTATTCACCCCCCCTTTAGTGTCGCCATTTCGTCTTTAATTGGTATCAGAGCAGGTCCGTAGCTTGAGACTTTACCATCTCTTCTACACCTTGTCTCGATCGGAAAATGGCTCTACAGAGTATATAGCATTTGCACCACCTAGGTTTGATGAGAAAAATTTTGGTGTTTGGAAAAGTAGGATGTATACTTTTCTTAAAACACAAAGTTTAGATCTATTGTGCATGCTAAAAAATGAATATGTTGAGCCCACCATTGACATTAATGATTGGACTCAAGACCAAATTAGATTATTTAAATTGAACGCTAAGACAACGCATTTTCTTTATTGCTCATTCTCTAATGATATACTTGAAAAAGTTATGCATTGTTCTTCCGCATTCGATATTTGGGCTTGCTTAAATATGTTATATGATTATGCGAATACCGAAGAGCTTAACACTTTTGTTGAGGGTGGTGATGACAATGGTCATCCCCCTAGTACTAACCTCGGTTTTGATGATTTTAGTGCTTCTAGTCAAAGAAGCAAATCAAAAAGCCGAAAAAGAAAAGTGATATGCTACTTGTGCAAGGAAAAGAGGCACAATAAGAGGAATTATCCTTTATCAAAGAAGAATGCCAAAAGGAGGACAAGTGCTTCAACATCCACCTCCAGATCTCAATAAGCATTATCTTGTCATTACTATGAAGGCACGTCCAAGGTTTGCCTCTTGGGTATCCATGATGAGGTACAATATTCCACTTTTAGTCATGATAAAGATATATCATATGATAGTGATGCTAGTTCTTCACATTCAATCAAAATGTCATATGAAGAATTAGTACAAGAATGTCAAAGTATGTGTCCCATACTTTTGAAAAAGAGTAAAGAAATGAAGAAAATTAAAAAGGATAACTCTAAGCTAACTAAGGACTTGCAAGCTCTAAAATTAGAAAATGAAAATTTAAAGGCAAATCTAAGTTCCTCAAGTGTTGATTGCCATGATAGTCTTGATGCTTTTAAAACTAGAAATTCACAATTGATACTTGAAATTAAGGACTTGAAACATAGAAATGAAGAATTAGAAATTGAAAATGATGAATTATTAAACAAGACATCCAAAATTAGAAATGAAAATAAGAGCTTGAAAAATAGATTAAAACTTAAGGATAATGATTCTTCAAATGATTTCAAAATGGAAAATAAAATTTTGAAAAATGAAAATTATTTGTTGAGATCTCAATCTCATGCTTTACACAAATCCATTAATGACTTAAAAAATGATGTTGTTTTCTTGATTAAGAAAACTAGTAACTTATCAAATGCTTCATCTTTTAAGAGTCCTAAAAATCAAAATGTCTCATTTAGGAAATCTCCAAACAAGAATGCTCATGCTCAAAATATTTCACAAGTTAAGCATTCTAACTTTAAACCTCATGTCCATAGCAAAAACAAAAAGAAATTTAATGAACATTGTTTTTGTTGTGGTATTTTTGGCCATGCTATCCATGATTGTTCCTTTAAAAGAAATCCAAGCGTAGTTAAGATACTTTGGATTCCTAGGCCAACTCACCCTTAAGGACCCAAAGCCATTTGGGTACCAAAAGTCTCGTCTTCTCTTGTAGGGGGAGCTACCACAAAAGGGTGAAAGATTGATGAAGAGTTGAGGTTGACCATGGACTTGAATGATGAATCCTTCCTTGGTTGCAACTTCAAGCTACCTTGATGCCTTAGGTAAAGTTGGTATCAAAACTATTTCGGTATCATCTCCTATATCCCATTGCTTAAATTATAGTTGGAGTTTGATATATGCTTAATATTAGTAGATTTTCCGCTCTTCATAAGTTTCAAAAACGTTTTTGATTTTTTGATTTCCGATCTCTTCGGAGACCTATGTGGCCTGTAATGGGCCTAAGCGACCTTGCGGTTTTAAATCGTAGGCTAATTATGGTCTTTAGGTTTTCAACCAATAGGAAGGGTTGGAGATCTTATTTTTCAAATTTCATATTTTGAGATCTCTTGATTCATTTTGTTATCATGAATGATTTATATGAAAATGAATCCATGCTATTTAGTGAAGTTGAATTTTGAAAATGATATTTGGTTTTTCTCTTCACTATTTAGTTTGATAGCTTGCATGTAGATTTGGTATCATTTTCTACTTATAAAGTATACTTGCAAGTTATAAATATTTTAGGAAGGCTTATTAGAAGAAAAAGATTAGTTTGGCTAAATCATCATGAATAAGGTATAACTTTAATAAATTCAAATCTTAATGTTATACCTCAATGCTTAAGCTCAAATAATGTCTCAATACTCATGATAAGAATTGCATGGTAAACCCTTGAATTTTCATGAGTAGGTAGAATCTTAGCACTTAGGCAAATTTCATAAAATGAAACTTGCTTTAGGTTGATACTTACTATTAGAGACATTCCTTTAAGTCCAAACTAGTTAAACATATTTTGGGGACCTTATCTCTCAAATGTTTCACATCTTAAGATCCCTTAGATTCATTTTGATATCATGATATCCTCATTGAAATGAATCTTTTCTATCTAGCATATGTTAAATTTTTTAATGAAACTTTGTATTGAACCTTTGCTATTTAGTATGTTAGCTTGCTAGTGACCTTAATTTCATTGTCTTCTAATGAAGTCTACTTGCAAGTTGTGAATGTAAATGGAAGGATATGCTATCTAAAAGAAAATGAAAAAGAAAATGAAAAGGTTGGGCAAAATTTCTAAGAAAAAGGTATTAGTTTAATTTGGAAAAAGTCTTTGTATAATAATTGAATATTCACATTTAATGATGTCTCTATACTCATGATTATTTTTGCATGATAAATGTTTGAAGTTTCATGAGTAGGCAAAATTTGGATAACTGAGGCAATTTCATGATATCTTGATTGAATGAAACTTGCTCTAGGTTAAAATTCTTATTAGAGACCTCATTTTGATTAAACACCTAATGAACATGTTTAGAAACACATATCACATGAGTCTAGATATTTAAAATTGAAAATTCATGTCTAGATGAACAATGTGATATCTATATCACTTTAGGAGACTTAAACTTGAAAAGGTTTGACCCATGTCAACAAATCGACTTGGACACTTGATTTTAAGTCCAAATTTCCTAAACATGTTTAGGAATAGGTATGACATGTCTCCATGCACTTAGAGTGAAAAATTCATATGGATATGGATAAAATGACAATAGAGGTCAATTCATATTTACCTCTTTTTGAACCATATTGACCCAAGTCAACAAGTTGACCTAAATGTCTCATTTTCAATTCATATTTGGGGAACATGTTTAGATTTACTTATGATAGGTATCCATAGGTTTAAGTTTGAAAAATCATGAGTAAATGTTAAGATTGAAACTTAGCAAGTTTCATAAAAACTAGTTTAGTTTTGAATGAAATCATGCTAGGTTGATATCTTGACTTAAGGATATAATTTTTATTCCAAACTTGACATATACTCTTTACATGACCATCATGTGGTGTCATGAAAGTTTGAATGAAAATTGAACAAGTTTTAAGAATAACTGAAAATTACAGAAATACCATTTCAACCTACATTTGGTAGCAATGTCAGTTATTTCTAGGAAAATATTGAAATTTTTTTTTTGATGATTCTTGAAACTGCACTTTCACTGAAAAATCTAGTTTTTTTAGTAAATATTTCAAAACATTTAATCAAGAATCTAATTTACAATGGAATTTTGAAGTTGGTCTTTAAAAATGCAAAGTATCATTTTTTTTGAAATATCAATCTTTTCGATACTTTGAATTCTTTTCAAAAACTTCAAATGAAACTTTGTGCATGCTATTTTGATTTCATCTCTAATATCGTTCTCATTATTCCTTGTGTAAAATTATTTCTAAAAATAATTTTGATATATTGAGCGATATCTTAAAAATAAGCTTTTGATTAAAGTCAATATAGAATGAAAAATGGTCTTTGAAAATTCTTTTGAGTTCAAACTTTATTCATGTATTTCAAATGACCATTCAATATTTGGTATCAAAAATTTTCATCCAAAAATTGGTACCAAAGTTTTTCATTGAAAATATGATGTTGTATAAACTTAAAAGTTTGATTTTTGAAAACTAGAAGTATAGTTTGACCTAAGTCAACAACATAACTTAAAGAATTCATCTTAAGCCCAAACTTGATTCATAGACTTACATTATCTTATGTTTGATGTCTAGATGACTAAACATAAGAAAACATGAGTAGATAGCAAAATTTGATACTTAACATTTTCATAGTTTTCATGCTTATTTCAAATGAAAATGTGCAAAGTTCATATTGGATCAAATGACATTAGGTTCGCTTCAAACTTGATATACATGATTTAAATGACTATATCTTTATATTTTGAAAGTTTGAATGAAATTTAAAAATGTCATGAAAAAGAAACAATATTCATTTTGAGAACATACATGACTTATCTTGAATTCAAAAATTTAGCTTTAAACATATCATGTATGATTTTGTTCATATTAATCATTTGTTTTCCATCCCTTGGTTGAGATTTTCATGTTTCATGAAAAATACTCCGTAGAGTCTCAACTTCATGAGAAAATAAATTTGTTTCATCCCTTTGTTTAGATTGACCTTTCTTGCCCTTTTTGATTGATGTCAAAAGGGAGAGAAGAGTATAGTAAAAAGGGGGGAAAAGTATAAGAAAATATAGGAGAAAACTATAGGTAAAGGGGAGGAAAATATAGGAAATCCATGCATATAGATAGGGGGAGTTTAATTATATAGATATACATGTTGATAGGGGGAGAAATCCCTTAGTTGATATCCTATGTGTTTTAATGAATATATATTTTCTTTAGGATGCTTGTCATCATCAAAAAGAGGGAGATTGTTGGCTTTAGGTTTTCAACCTTAGTCTAATCTCGGTTTTGATGATAACAAACATGGGACTAATGATGTCATTGAGAATATCTTTCAGGTTCCATATCAATTAGCGTTCGATGTCCTAGATCGAAAATATCGGAAGAAATCAGAAATCGGAAGGACATTGATCGTCGCGCTCGGGTTCGTAGCAAAATTTCTTGAAGATCAACGTGTGCACCAAAGTCGACTTGGACGAGTCCAAGGATCATGTGAAAAGCTCTCCAAGATGGTGCTCGTTGAAAGCTAGAACCTGGAAACAAAGCGCGGAAGAAAATAGGCTGAAAAATAAGTTTCAGCCTAAATTCGGTCGACCAGGCGATCGACCGAACAGGGTAAGAAAGAGGCACTAGCTTGTCGGTCGACTAAACACTGCCTAAAATAGGCAGTGGCTACTTCGGTCGATCGGTTGGTCGATCGACAAAGGCCGAAATCAGGCAGTAAGCCTGTCGGTTGACCAATCGGTCGACCGACCTGCGGATAGCCGAGACGCGAGATAGCGTCGGTCGACTGATGGGTCGACCGAAGGCAGGATCGAGAGTTTTGCGTTTGGGCGGTCGACCCGTCGGTCGACCGACCACAGAAAGATGGGCAGCGGTCGAATGCCCGGTCGATCGGTCGGTCGACCGACCAATCGACCGGTGGCCTGCAACGGATAGAAAACTATCCGTTGAGCTGCTGTTTCTTCAGCAGGGTATAAATACACCCTCAAATGCTTCTTTTAATCTTCTTCCTTGACTCCTACAGATTTTTTTGAGCACTTTAAAAAGAGATTAAAGCCTTCCAACGATTGATTGAAGTGCACTCTGTTTCCTTCCGCGGACATCTTCTTCAAGCGCACAAACTTGCTCAACTCGGGTTTTGATCAAGCTCTACATCTTGACGAGTTGAAGGATACAAGGATTGAAAAGAGTAGTTATTCTTGTTTTATTTTAAGCTATTTTCAATTGCAATTTTAACTGTTATTTGAACTATTTTTGGATTTGTGCGTATGACGACGTAGGATTGTTAGGTCTTGAAATTGGGTGATAGCCTGTGTTTGAGGTTTAAATCCACCGGAGTAATTAAACGTAGTTTGCTAGGATTAAGTGAGTTATCCCTTAGGTTGAGGTGGGAAAGTGCTCTTGGTAGGAATGCGGGATACTTCCGGGTATGGAAGTGCCTTCGGTTGGAGAGCGGAGACGTTCCGGTGCAAAGTCCTCATTGTAGGGGAAACCGATTTAATCTAGAAATCGTAAGTGAGGTGCTTAGGTAGTGGAGTAGGCATTGGGGCTGAACCACTATAAATCTTGTGTTTGCATTATTATATTTGGTTGTGTTTAATTGCTTTATCATTTATAGCTTCCGCATCTAATTATTCAATCGTGCTTAGCCTAATTAACTAAGAAAATGATTAAAACCGGAATTTAGGTTAATTGATTTAGTAAACACACTATTCACCCCCCCTCTAGTGTCGTCATTTCGTCTTTATACCTCTCAATTGAAGTGCCTTCCAAAGAGGGTAGAGATCATCGGAAAGAAGTCATTGATAAAGCTTGCTGGTCATTGTTTTCTTTCCAGCCTTCCTGGCAGGTTTAGAAGACTTCTTCTTGGAGATAGAAGTCATGGTCTTTTGAGGCAAGGGAGATTTTTCTGTCTCCTTAGCTACTACCAGATTGAGTTTGTTGTTTTTAGATTTCCTCAACTCAGTGCCCTTTCCAGTAAGGGCTCATTCTTTGACACTATTAAAATTCAGTTATTTGCGACGGCTCCATGGCGATCGCAGGTGTGACGCTTTTGCGATCGCCGGGGTAATGGGGTCGCAGAGTCGCACCCTGCGACGACTCTGCGACCGAAACATGGCCGTCGCAAAATTAGAATCCCTGCGATGGAATAGCGACCATTTAGCGACCGTTGTTTACGACGACATGGCTACCGTCGCAAAACCGTCACTGATTGTTTTCATCTCCTCTTTGTAAACCTCCTTCATCCAATTCCAACAAATCATCGCCTCCCACTTCACTTCCCTGCCATCGAGCCCTCCTCTCCCTGCTTGTTTCTCTCCGCCGCCAGATCGCCATCGCCGTCGGTGAGAAAATAAATCCAAATCATTTCATATTCACTCTCTCTTCTTTACTACTACCGCAATCCGAGCTCTCTTCCTCTCTGCTGCTTGGAGTCGAGTTAGTTACTGACGGCCAAGAAAAGACTCTAGCCATTGGTGATGTAAGGGGCAGAGGTCTGAAGTTGCAGAGAAGGATAGTGAAATCCCCTCCTCTGAAGTTGTTGCAGAGAATAATGATCAAACTCCTGTTGCAGAGGAAGCTATTATGGTTGAAGAGACCAATAATGAAACTGTAGAGGTACATGAAACGCTAGCGATCAGTGTCTTGTGTATAATTTAAAACAGAAATGAAAATAATATAATGGAGCTTCTAATGACCAACGTTGGATTTGTAGCTTGAGACTGCCCCTGCTGATTTCCCCTTCCCAACAACAAATCAAACAAGACATTGCTTTACTCGCTATATAGAGTATCACAGGTATGATGAGACAATTCCTTCTGGCCTGATTGCTCTGGGTTTAACATGGTTTATAGTCAGTATTAAGGGACAATGCTTTTGTTTGACAGGTGCATAGCTGCCAAGGGAGAAGACGCACCTGAATGCAATAAATTTGCAAAATACTATCGCTCACTGTGCCTAAGTGAATGGGTATATACTTGATCTCCTTTCTATTATTGTCCTGTTACTTTAATATGTTTCACTAAGGTTGTTTATATCTGTTAATGCTGATATATATAGGAAACTTTTGAGGCTTATTATTTCTACAAATTTTGTTTAAATGATGTTTAACCATTCTTATTAATTTAACAATTACTATTTCTATATAAAGTGATTCATTGCTTTGTACTGTTGCTCTAACAAGAACATAAAACATCTATTTTAGGGGATGTGATGATGCCCAATATGGAGAGATAGCAGGAGGGACTGGTATATATTTGGGCTAATTGATTAGCCTACTAAGAGTTTTAACCTAAGTGTTTCCAGCCACATGCCTATGCCTGCTCTACACATGTTAGTTGGTGCTCATATTCCTTATTAGGGCGTTGACAGGTTGGAAGAAAAAAACTGATCTATCCTAAGTCCTAACCTGTGATTTTTGTGTTCGGACAAAATGTCAAACATGAGAAGTAACCTGAAATTGAGAAAAAAATGTGACCCAAGTGTAATCATATCGGCTTTCAATCTAATCGTGTTAGGATATTTTTTATTTTTTTATTAACTATATTCAGTTATGCTTAGGTTTGGTGTGGTTGGTTCCTTTTGTATGTTGTTTTCTTGTTCCCTATTTTCTATCCCTTCATTTTTTGTATTTTATATGCATAAGCCTAAGATACCACATTTCATAGAAAACCTAAAACCCAACAAATCTAACAAATTCAAATTTTCAGGCCGCCTGGTTGGGTGGTGATTTTATTACATCATATAGATAATATTCTTATCGAAATTCTTTGTTCATACAATGGAAGCCCCTTTCTTTACTGATTAGAGCATTTCATAGTTTTCACGGAAGCATATGCTTTTCCATTAATTAGATTGTAGGAAATAGAATCAAGTTAGAACTAAGTTGAATGGTCCTGATGATGATGGATAATGCATAATTCTAAGATTATTCAAATCCAGAAGCTTGTTGTTTGTGTTAAATGCTCTTAGAAAACTGACATTTTGAGTTGTATATATATTTGTTAGTGGTTTCAATGGTTGATCACGGAAAACCCAATCCGCCTCATTAGTTGTGCTATGTTTGGCATACATGGATATGGAGATCAAAAGCAAATAGTACTGGCAGCAGATAGTAACAAGTGCTTGTTTTTGCAGGTGGAATGATGGAATGAACAACGAGAAAACCGAACCTTCCCTGGACCTTTGTAAACCAGAACACACTTTATTTTCTAGATTTAGATATTTGAAGCAATTCCAGATGAGAGGCTGATATTTTTGAAATTTTAAATGAATAATGATTTTGACTTATTACAAGTCAAATTAGTGTAGCAGATTGCTGTAACTTTCTTTCCTTGATGGAAGTGCAATCCTCCACCATCATAATTTGTTGAACTTTCCAAGTTCAAACAGACAATGGAAATTCTAATATGTAAGATCAAATTATAATTCCCTATTACTTCATCCTCAGGATGTGAATCTATGAGCTATTTTGAATTTCTTGCTTTAGTGGGAAGAAATTTCCTCATCAGTGACGATCAAAATCAATTTCATTTTTTATATTGATGATTATTTCTTGTTTTTATCTGATCTATTTATTGTGATCTTGGTAAGTTTGGTGTTCACTTTAACTTGTGTAATTTCCAATTGGTTTGCTTCAGAGACCTGTCAACTATGGTGACTCTAATTTGATTGTTCAGTTTTAATTTACTGAGAGTTGTAATCTAATTTGATTGTAATGTGACAACTGTGGCGACTTTATTATGATGTGCTAAATATAAATATCAACTAGAGTAGTACTATTTTGCTTATTTTATCTCCTCGTTGTCAATAATTTGGCTAGTTTATGTTTTATTTGGTATATTTCGGGCAAATTGATGAATTGTTCAATTGCCCATACGATAGTCCATATTGAATAATAATATTTGATACTTTGAAAGATTGAAAAGCAGTCAATTTAGAATTTTCAATCCTACATCAGATTGATTAATCCGGCCTTTTGATTTTTTAATATTTTATTTTTAAAATTTTTATTTTTATTTTTAAAAAAATTAAATTACAATCTGCGACGACTTTGCGATGACCAATGCCGTCGTAGTAGGAAACCAGTCTACGACGGCCTGCAACGATTGCAGAATCGTCGTAGTTGCGACGGCTGCATTTGCAGTCATAGACCATCTGCGACAGATATTTGCGACGGTTTTTTGCCGTCGCACAAGTTCTTCTGTGACGGGTTTGCGACCGCCATGTCCGTCACAAAAGAACTTTTTTTTTGGTAGTGTGAGTTAGTATCCAGATTTATAGATTGTCCAGACTATTGTTTTGATTTCTCAGATAACTTCCTCTTGGAAGTCCTCTTCTTGTCGGTGAGACTTGAGGATTTCGTCTTCTTTTTGACTGAATCTTTCTTAATAGAGGTTGTGCTTGACTTTTTCTTCAATTCTGCTGCATTCTTTAAAGACTGCTGCACAGATTCCTCAACTGGCACACTTGGGATAGATGGAGCTTGAAGTTCAATCTTAGACTCAGGAGCAGGAACATAAACTACTTTAGGAACTGGGGTAGCAGTTTCAACTAGTTCTTCTACCATTGTAACTGGGGCGATCACAGGTACAAGAGCAGCATCAACCTCAAGTATTGGACAAGCAGTTTCAAATGATTCTTGTTCAGTTGAAATGAGGGGAATATTGCCAGAAGGACTTGATACTGAGTCCTTCGAGTTTGTTTCTATAACAACAGGAGGTTCTTGACACTGGTCCCCAGGGACAAAATATGTAGAAATTGCAGAAGGACCAGTCTTGACTGGAATTGAGTCATCAATATCATGAAAAACATGAGCATTACCAAAATAAGTAGGACTAGTGTTCACTGGAGACGAAATTGGAAGGTTATCATCTAAACATGCAACTTTAACAAGATCTTCATGAGCATTAAGACTAGAACAAACATCAACACAACACTCCCCTAAATAGATAATTTCTCCCCCTCAGGAAGTGAAACCCTAGGTGGAGATTTAGGGAGGTTAGATGTCATACCTCGACTGCTCCTTCTAAGAGGTTGGTCAACTGGACGACGATCAGTTTTCTTTCTCATCTTGTGACCTTGAGAAGTAGGAAGAGGTGAAGCTTCATTAATTTGCTGCGTAGGAGAAGGCGATTCAACCTTTTCAGCAAGATTCAAGGAAGACATTCCTTTTGTCGAGGATGCATAAACTTTCCTCACAAACCCCTTCTTCCACTTGCCTTTGGTGGTATTCGATTTCTCCATTTATAAGAGAAGAGAGGCAGATGAGAGGTCGAGCAGAGGGGATGAATGCGATGATTTCGACTTCAGGGTTCGATGGGAGTTGCAGCGCCTAAAAGCATTAAATTGGGTGAAACCCTTATGATTTCAATAAAGAAGAACCACATGTGCGGGTCTTCAAAAAAGGCAAATAATAAATTAGGATTCTCCCGCCAAGAAATGAATGGAATCTTCATCAGCCTTCAATGAAATAAGGTAAGTGGTGAAATAAATACTAATAATTGAAAAACCTTTCATATTTTCCACCCTTTTTTTATGTAAAGAAAAAGTTAAACAACACATAGTCCCAGAGCAGATTGCAACCGCTCAAATCTCCCTCTATCCAATGCTTTTGTAAAAATATCTACAACTTATTTATCTGTGGAAATGTGTTTCAGTTGTAACTCTTTTCTTTCAACTAACTCTCTGATGTAGTGAAATCGAATATCAATGTGTTTAGTGCGAGAATGCATAACTGGATTCTTTGAGATATTGATAGCACCGGTATTATCGCAATATAAAATCATTTTCTCCTATTTGAACCCATAGTCTAACAACATATTTTTCATCCAAATTAACTAAGTACAACAACTGCCTGCTGCCAAATATTGAGCCTCTACATAAGAAAGAGAAATAGAATTTTGTTTCTTACTCAACTAGGCCACCAGATTGAACCAATATAAAAATATCCACCTGTAGTACTTTTTCGGTCATCAATATTTTTAGCCAATCTACATTTGTAAACCCTACTAGACAGACATTAGATTCAATAGAATACCAAAGTCCAAAGTCCAGAGTACCTTTGACATATTTAAGAATTCTTTTAACTGCCTGAAGATGAGATTCCTTTGGATTAGCCTGATATTTGGCACATAATCCCACACTGAAATATAGATCAGGTCTGCTAGCTGTTAAATACAATAGACTGCCAATCATGCTTCTATAAAGAGTAGGAGCAACATTTTTGCCTTTTTCATCTTTGCTCAATTTTTCATGAGTTGAGATAGGAGTTCTAACTGGCTTAGAACTGTCTATTCAAAACTTATGAATCAGATTTCTAGCATAGTTACTTTAAGAGATGAATATCCCTTCTTTAGATTTCTTCACCTAGAGACTGAGAAATAGTTCATTTATGCAACCATGCTTATCTCGAACTCAGATTTCATATCTTTCGCAAATTATTCTACATAAGATTCAGAAGTTGAGCCAAAAATAATATCATCAACATAAATTTGAGCAATTACCAGTTGAGACTCCTCTTTTGTAACCTTTTAAGAGCAGGAACTGTGTGAGTCTTTCATACCATGTTCTAGGTGCTTATTTAAGCCCATAAAGAGCTTTCTTCAATTTGTAAACATGGTCAAGATGAGCAGAATCTTCAAAACCTTTGGGCTGTTGAGCACAGACTTCTTCATTGAGAAACCCATTTAGGAAGGCAGTTTTAACGTCCATTTGGAACAATTTGAACTTCATACAGTAGGATATGACAAGAAACAATCTGATGGATTTTAATCTTACAACCGGAGCAAATGTTTCATCATAGTCCAGACATTTAATTTGATTAAAGCCCTGAGCAACAAGTCTGGCTTTATTTCTTGTTATGTTCCCTGCTTCATCAGTCTTGTTCTTGAAAACCCATTTGGTTCCAACAACATTGACACCTTCAGGTCTTGAAACAAGTTCTCATACTTCATTTCTGATGAACTGTTGTAACTCCTCTTGCATAGCAGAAATTCGAAATTCATCTATCAAGGTTTCCTTCACACTTTTTGGTTCAATTGTGGAAGTGTAACAAGAATATTTGATCATTTACATCTCCAATCACATTCTGTAAAGAATGATTTTTGTGAGTTTTTACAAATTTTTCAATTCTGGTGTCACCACTTTCATCATCCTGTTCAGTATCAATCTCAGTGTCAGTAGGATCAACATCTTCAACTGACTGATTAAAGACCTTGGTAGTGTTCTGGATAGTTTTATCAGTAGTTGTAACTCCCTTCTCATCAGCAGTCAGAGTCTGGCTGATTTGAGAGTCATTTACCTTCACATGTGCTGATTCCATTATAGTTTGTGTTCGTTTGTTATAGACACGATAGACCTTGCTATTAGTAGAATAGCCCAAGAATATGATTTCATCACTCTTGTTTTGCATTTTGCCAAGGTACTCCCTATCATTTAGTACATAACACATGCTACCAAAAGCATGAAAATATGTAAGGTTAGGATTTCTTCCCTTCCATAATTCATAAGGAGTTTTAGTGGATCTTGGTCTGAGATAAAGCTCGATTGATGATGTAGCAAGCTGTGTTGATGGCTTCAGCCCAGAATCTTTCAGGAATGTGTTTGGAATTGAGCATTACTCGGGCCATCTCCTGGATTGTGCGATTCTTTCTCTCAACCACACCATTCTGTTGAGGAGTCTTTGGAGCTGAAAATTCATGCAGGATCTCATTCTCATCACAGAACTCAGAGAATGAAATATTCTCAAATTCTCTTCCGTGATCACTCCTTATTCTGATCACCTTCATAATAGGAAGTTCCTATTCATTTTGAAGCCTTAAGCATAGAGATTTGAAATTGCTGAAGGCGCTCGACTTCTCTCTTAAAAATTTTGTCCAGGTAAAACATGAGAAATCATCAACACATACAAGAACATAATTTTTACCTCCAATACTTTCAACTTGCATAGGACCGACTAGTTGTAACTGGTGATGAGATTGCTTTGTTTGCTTTCCTTCTTGACATGGGCCGCAAACAACTTCAGGTTCTCCGGTCAGTTTAGGAATTCTTCTAATAGCTCCTCCATTTACAAGATTAGTGAGGTCTATGTAATTAACATGACCTAACCGTCGATGTCATAGGTTAATGTCAGATAAAACTGCATAAAAACAAGTAGGTGAATATGCTATTTTGTAGTAGTTGTCCTTTGATCTGTTTTCTTCAAGGATGCAGTCACCATCTTCATCAAAAACTTTGTATCTGCTCGTGGTAAATTAAAAATTAAAAATTTGATCACAAAGCTGACTTAATACTTACAAGATTAGCGTTGAGACCTTCAACAAGTAGGATATTTTCCAGATTTAGAATTCCTAGGACATTAAGAGTTTCATCTCCTACAACATTTCCATGTCCTCCATCTCCAAAGGTAACAGTTGCTACTCCATGTTTTTGAATATCCTTCACATTGTCTGGACTTCAGAACAACCAATGCCAAAATACTAAGAACCAAGAGAAGAAATAATTTTTGACATAAATACAACATAACAGTTTAGATCAGACTGCTTTACCCAAATTTACTTAACTTTTTGCCTTGGGAATTTCACATGATTCGTTCTTCTCAGTTTGTTGGAGAGTTTGAAGCAATTTGCTATAATGTGACTTCTTCTTGTAGTGAGCTGTTGTCGACTTGAAGAACCCCACTGAAAGTTACTTAGTTGAGTAGGCATTATTTAAGCTTAAGCATTGAGGTATAACATTAAGATTTGAATTTATCAAAGTTATACCTTATTCATGATGATTTAGCCAAACTAATCTTTTTTATTCTAATAAGCCTTCCTAAAATACTTATAACTTGCAAGTAAGCTACACTAATATTTTAGAGAAAATATAGCTACTTAGCAAGTTAACTCACCCAAAAAGCAAAGAGACGCATCAAGTACCAATATCAAAGATCACTTTGTTAAATGGTTTGAAATCCGTTTTAAATAAAATCAAGTGATACCAAAACGAATTTTAAGAGATCACAAAAATAATAAGTATGAAAACATGATCTCCAACTCTTCCTATTGGTTAAAAACCGAAAGGCCACAATGAGCCTACGATTTAGAACCGCAAGGTTGCATGAGCTCATTACATGCTACATAGGTCTCCGAAGAGATTGGAAATCAAAAATATTTTTCAAAAGACTCTTAAGCAAGAGCGGGGAAAACAACTCAAATTAAACATAGTATCATAATATTCAACTAAGGTAAAGCAATGCAAGATAGAAGATGATACCGGAATAGTTTTGATGCCAACTTTACCTAGGGCATCAAGGTGACTTGAAGTTGCAACTTTGAAATGGTACAATCTTTGAGTCCTCAAGCAACTTCAATCAACCAACTTCATCTCACCTTTGTGTGGTAGCTCCCCCTACAAGAGAACAAGAGACCTTTGGTACCCAAATGCCTTTGGGTCCTAGGGGTTAGTGAGCTTAGGTACCCAAAGTGTCTTCAGAACACTTGGGTTCATTTTAAAAGCACAATCATAGATGGCATGCCCATACACACCACAACAAAAACAATGTCCATTAAATTTCTTTTTGTTTTTGCTATGTACATGAGATTTATTATTAGAATGCTTGACATGTGAAATATGATAAGTATGAGCATTCTTAGAAACACCATTCTTCTTCTTATGATCATGAGATCTTAAAGTTGAATGTCTAACATGAGATTTAACATTAGCATGAACATTCTTTTTTGAAAAATTGTTTCTACTAAAATTCTTAAATGAGGAAATATTTTTCATTTCATTCACTTTCTTGTTTAGGTTTAGAACCTCGTTTTTCAAATCAATCATGGATTTTTGAATAGCATGCAATTGAGTTTTTAACATGCTATTTTCATTCATTAAATTATCATTTTTATGTTTCAAGTTCTTAATCTCAAATTTCATATCATCATGGCAAGAATCAAAAGTGCTAGTATTCAATTTTTCATTTTCTAATTCATGCACATGAGAGCTAAGCCTTAAATTTTCCTTCTTTAATTTCCTATTTTCCTTATTCTTTTTCATAAGCAATTCATACATCTTTTTATATTCTTCTAGTAGTTCTTCATATGACATATCAAGAGATTTTGAGCTACTAAAATCATTATCATTAACATTTTGAACATGACTAGAAGATGGAGAATATACCTCATCTCGAAGACCCATGAGACAAAAGTTTGATGTAGCTTCATCATCATGACTAGAAGAGGCTTCACTTGATTTGGATGTGGATGGAGAAGCACACTTCTTCTTTTTGGATTTCTTCTTCAAGAGAGGACAATTCATCTTCTTGTGTCCCGTCTCTTGGCAAAGAAAGCACCTAAGTTTTCATTTCCGATTCTTGCTTGTGCTTCTTTGGCTAGAAGTGCTCTGGGCATCAAAACCGAGGTTAGTACTAGGGGATGACCATTGTCATCACCACCCTCAACAAAAGTATTAAGCTCTTCGGTTTTAGCATAATCGTATAACATATTTAATGTTGCCCAAATATCAAAAGCGGAAGAACAATGCATAACCTTTTCAAGTATTTCATTTGAAAATGAGCAATATAGGAGATGCATTGTTTCGGCATTCAATTCAAATAATCTAACTTGTTCTTGAGTCCAATCATTTATGTCAATGGTGGGCTCAACATACTCATTCTTTAGCATGCACAATAGATCTAAACTTTGTGTTTTAAGAAAGGTATACATCCTACTCTTCCAAACACCAAAGTTTTCTTCATCAAACCTAGGTAGTACAAATGCTATACTCTCTAGTGCCATTTTTCGGATCGAGGCAAGATGTAGATGAGATGGTGAAATCTCAATCCACGACCCGCTCTGATACCAAATGTAGTCGAAATGGCAACACTAGAGGGAGAGTGAATAGTATGTTTACTAAATTAATTAGCCTAAATTCCGATTTAATCGTTTACTTATATTGTTTAGGCAATTTACAATTGAATGATTTGATGCGGAAGCGATAAATTAATTAAACACAAATAACGTATCAATGCAAACACGAGAATTTATAGTGGTTCGGCCCCAATGCCAACTCCACTACCTAAGCACCCCGTTTTAGGATTTTGAAACTAATTTAATTAGATTAAATCGGTTTCCCTTACACAGAGGACTTTGACGAAGAGTCGCACTCTCGACCTAAGGCACTTTCGCACCCGGAAGTCTTCGCCTTCTTATCAAGAACACTCTTCCACCTCAGCCCTAAGGGACAACTTTCTTAATCCTAGTAAAATTATGTTTGCACAAGTGGCTTTACTCCTTCTACACTGAGGATACCACTTCACACAACAAGACCTAACACCCGATCTTCGTACAATCTCAAATCCAAGAAAAGTAACAGTTAAAATTACAATGAAAATGAGCTTAGAATGTAACCAAAAATCAATGCTCTTTTCACACCTTCAATGCCTTCAACTCGCCAAGGAGATAGACTCGAATCAGATCCCAAGTTGAGACAGAGTGCGCTTGAAGCGAATTTTGACGGAAGATTAGGGCGCCACGATTCAATCTCTAGAAGGCTCAATTCTCCTTTTGAGTGCTCAACAAAGTCCGTAAGAATCAAGGAGAAAGTTTAGAGAGGTTAGATGAATGATATTTATAGCCTCTCAAGGAAACGTCAGCTCAACGGATAGAAAACTATCCGTTGCACACGCTCGGTCGATTGGTCGGTCGACCGCTCGAAATGACCGCTGCCTTCCTCTCTGTGTGCGGTCGACCGATGGGTCGACTGCCCAAATGCAAGACTGCGTTCCTGCAATCCGGTTGACCCATCGGTCAACCGACGCAGGGGAAGCAGAGACGCGTGATCGCATGATCCTTAATTCGGTCGACTGCTCGAGGTACTGCCTCTATTTGGCCTCTATTGATTGACCGACCGGTCGACCGAAGTAGCCACTGCTAGTTTGTGACGGTGTTCGGTCGACCGACCGGTTGACCAAATTGGCTACTGCCAATTTCTTACACTCTTCAGTAGACCGAACAAAGGCTGATATTGATTTTTCAGCCCTTTCTCTTGCGCGCTTCATTTCTGGGTTCCGGCTTTCAACGAGCATCAACTTGGATAGCTTTTCATTTGATCTTTGGACTCATCCAATGATACTTTGGTGCCCACGTCGATCTTCGAAACATTTCCGTGATGAACCCGAGCGCGACGATCAATGTCCTTCCAATTTTCTAATTTCTTCCGATTTTTCCGATCGAGAACATCAAATGTTGATCGATATGGAACCTGAAAGATTTCTCGATGAAATATTAGTTCCATGTTTGTTATCATCAAAATCGAGATTAAGAGATTAAGACCAAGGTTGAAAACCTAAAGCCAACAGGATTAACTCCGCTGAAGATAACATTATGGGCTTTATTGTCATACTTTGTGTTGGCTTAAGGGTCTCTCTTAAGCCTCGATCTTTATTTTGATGATAACAAACAAGTACTTAATCCATATGTGAAGTTTTGAGTTCAGGTTGAGGTTGCGATAAGCATGCCAAACTCATTCAAACGAATCGAAAGAAAAAACTATCAAAGAAATGAAAGAAGAAAACGTCAAAGAAAGGCTCGGGCTTAGATCAAGTAGAGATCATGTAATATACATCTAGGATGAGTTTATCCCAAGCCAAATTATAAAGTTATCCAAGTTAAAACTTGGTAACTAAACCCATAAAAAAGGCATGTAACAAAATCAAGTAGAAGTCAGCCTCAGCCTGAGTTCGGTCCACCGGTCGGTCGATCGAACAAGGTAGTATCCTTGGCAGCAGCCAGTTCGGTCGACCAGTCGATCGATCGAATGATGCGAAGAAGTGGCAGTAGCCATTCGATCGACTTGTCGGTCGACCGAAGTTGGAGAAGAAATCATAGAGGGCTGCGTCGGTCGACCGACCAAAGCCAAAAATTGGCAGCATGCTCATTAGTCGATCGGATTAGAGATCACAAATCATGCAACCCTAGCTCCACTGATTCGGTCGACTGAATGTGGGATCGATAGATTTGCGATAGTCGGTCGACCGAGCTCTCACATAAGCCAGCGGTCGCATTGGCGGTCGATCAGTCGGTCGACCGGCAAAGCGACCGAACGACGTCAACGACTATTTTTTTGCCCGTTGAACGTTCCGTTCGACTGAGGGGTTATAAATTTACCTCACATAACTTCTTTAAACCTTCTTGGAGATTTCATTGAGCATTAAAAAGAAGTGATTTGAGCCTTCATAAGAATTGATTTGCTGCGCGCCCTTCACCTTCGTCGACAACATTCTTCGAGCGCCTGCTTCCCTGCTTCCCTCAACTCTGCTGCAACTCAAAGAGTCATCTTCCTGCAAGTTGGAGGCCTGAAGGCTTGGGAAAGGAGCTTTCGTTCATCTTTAAATTCTTAAGCTATTTCCATTGTATTTGAAGTTTATTTGAAACTTGTTTTCCATCTATAATAGCTACTAGGTGTGCTAGGGGAACACTTAGGAAAAACTTTGTAGAATTGTGTTTTGCCTAGGTGAATAGGATTGAGGGGTTCTCAGAGTGGTGAGAAGAGTATCCTCGGTGATTCAAAGGGAAACATAATCTCTATAAAGTAGTGGTTAGAAATCCTTGGTGCGGAGCCAAGGTAGTGGAGTAGGCAGTTGGCCGAACCACTATAATTATTCTTGTTTGCCTATCATCATCATTAATATTTGATCACATCTACTGTTAAGAAACACTTGCACTTAAGTTAAGCTAAAATTGAGTAAAAAGAAAAATATACAAAAGAGGGGACATACACTATTCAACCCCCCCTCCCCCCTTCTAGTGTCGGGTTTCACACAACAATTGGTATCAGAGCAAGGTCATAGGTCAAGATTTAACCATCTTCACTACAAATTAAGATGTCTAGTGAAATCCAATTAGCTCAAGGGTTCTCTACTCATACTACACCACTATTCGATGAAAACAACTATGCCTACTAGAATATCCACATGAATGGCTTCCTACAATCTCTAGGCGTGGATGTATGGTGGATGATTTTAGTTGAGTATAAGCAACCCGATAAGGATATGGATAAATGGGATCAAGAAGAGATTAGACTCTTCAATGCAAATGCAAAGGCAGTCAATGCATTATATTGCGGCCTATCAATTAATGAATTCAATAGGATTTCTACTTGTAAGTCCGCATATGAATTATGGAAGGTCCTAGAGACCACACATGAAGGGACTTCACAAGTAAAGGAATCCAAAATAAATCTACTCATGCATGACTATGAAATGTTTAAGATGTTAACACATGAATCCATTGATGCCATGCATGCTAGATTTCAAAATATTACAAATGGGTTAGCTAACCTTGGCAGAGAAATAAGGGAAGAGGAGAAGGTAAGGAAGCTCCTTCGTTCCCTTCCAAAATCTTGGGAGCCTAAGGTCACAGCAATCATGGAAGCTAAGAACTTGAGTACCTTGAAGATCACCGAGCTCATTGGGTCTCTCATGACACAAGAGACCCATATGAAGTAATACCAGGAAGGAAGATGCCCCCAAAGGCAAGACCATCGCCTTAAAAGCATCACATCGAGCAGAAGAGTTGTCATCATCCGAGGAAGAGACGAATGATCTTGAAGAAATGGCGATGCTAGCAAGAAGATTCATGAGTTTCATAAGGGGAGACATGAGGAAGGGAAGAGGAGGCTACAGTTGCTACAATTGCAACAAGACCGGGCATTTAAGGAGAGATTGCCTACTTCTCAAGATGGCATTTAAGGAAAAGTACAAGAAGAAGAAGAAGGCAATGATGGCCACGTGGGATGAAAGCGAGGCCTCATCGAGTGAAGAAGAAGCAAAGAGTGAAAAAGCCAATCTTTGCTTGATGGCAAATGATGATGAGGTAAGGTTTACTTTCGGTGAAGTTTCTTTTACTCAAGAAGAACTAGAAAGTGAATTTGAACAAATGCATGATGAATTTAATTCCATTAGGAGAAAATTTACAGACCTTAAAAAGGACAATAAATCCTTAGAGATTGAGAATGATAGTTTATTACTTTCATGCAATGCCTTAAGAAAAGAAGTAGACACTCTTAAGGAAGAGACATGCACCATAGAGGAAGCTAAGAAGGACTTAGAAAATGACAACCAAAAATTAGAAGATGAAAACAAATATTTAAGTAATCAAGTAGAGAATTTGAATGATAGCATGCTAATATTGAAAAAGGAACTTTGCATGCTTAATGAAAATATGACAACCATACAAAATGTCATGTCTAAGGTTGTCCATGAAAAGAAATCATCACACTTTCATGCTCACACACATACTAGAAGAAAATTTAATGGAAATTGCTTTTCTTGTGGCATATTTGGCCATATGGCCAAGGAGTATGCTTTGAGGAGGAACCTACATGCAAGATTTACATGGGTTCCCAAAATGACTAACAGTCAAGGACCCAAGAAAATTTGGGTACCTAAGATGGTTTCTTCTCCTTTTGTAGCTGGAGAAGCATCCTCAAGCAAATAGAAGCACTTGGATATTGGACAGCGGTTGCTCAGAGCACATGACATGTGACATCAACTTATTTGCAACTCTATCAAGCAAAGATGGTGGACATGTCACATTTGGAGACAATGCCAAAGGTAAGATTGTTGGCATTGGTGACATAGGTATACTCCCTTACCCATGCATTAAGAATATTTTATTAGTTGATGGGTTAAAATATAACTTAATTAGCATATCACAATTATGTGACAATGGATACATGATTATTTTTGAAGCATCTAAATGTATTATTAGAAGTGCACCTTCAAATGATATCATGTTTATTGGAAATAGGCCAGAAAATGTCTATACCTTACAATTAAATGTCTTGCCAAATCCCTGTGTTAGATGCTTAGTTGCCATGGAGAATGACTCTTGGTTGTGGCATAGAAGGCTAGGAAATGCTAGCATGAGCCTTATCCAAGAGATATCTAGGAAAGAATTAGTTAAAGGCTTGCCCAATATCAAATTTGAAAAAGACAAACTTTGTGATGCATGTCAACTAGGTAAGCAAGTCAAATCTTCATTTCATAGCATTAATCAAGTTAGTACATTTAGAATTCTTGAGCTTGTGCACATGGATCCCTTTGGTCCATGTGATGTAGCTAGTCTAGGTTGAAAGCTATATTGTTATGTATTAGTTGATGATTTTTCTAGATTTACATGGGTTTTCTTTTTAGCTAAGAAAAATAAAACTTTTGAGTTTTTCAAAAGATTTTCGAAGAAAGTTACAAATAAAAAAGGAGTTTCAATTCTAAAAATTAGAAGTGACAATGGAGGGGAGTTTAAAAATGAAAATTTTTCCTAGTTTTGTGATGATTTGGGTATTGAACATACCTTTTCTTCCCCTAGGATCCCTCAACAGAATGAGGTGGTTGAGAGGAAGAATAGAACCTTACAAGGGATGGCTAGGACCATGTTATGTGAAAACGATTTGCCTAAGTATTTTTGGGCCGAAGCCATAAATACCACTTGCTATGTTCTTAACCGAGTTCTATTAAGATCCAAAATTAAGAAAACACCTTTTGAGCTTTGGAATGGTAAAATCCTAAATGTGGGATATTTTCTTGTTTTTGGATGCAAATGTTTCATATTGAATACCAAGGAGAAGTTAGGAAAATTTGATTCTAAATCCGATGAAGGGATTTTCCTAGGTTACTCCATGAATTCTATGGCATATAGAGTTTACAATTGTAGAACCATGATTGTTGAAGAATCTATGCATGTTATGTTTAATAAAACTAATGATTCTTTTAGAAATGTGAAGATTGTAAATGTAGGTGAAGAACTTGAGGATCTCACACTTCATGACAAAGAGGTGGAGGATGAAGATAATGAGGAAACCCAACATGAAGAACCGCCATCCTCGAATCTACCTCAAGTTGAAGAAGAAGAAGAAGAAGAAGAAGCTCTATCACCTCTCCCTAAAGGATATCAGTTGGTAAAGGACCATCCAATTGACCAAGTCATTGGAGAACCTTCAACGGGAGTGGTAACGCGTTCTAAACTCAAGAATTTTTGTCAATATGTAGCTTTTGTATCTCAAGTAGAGCCTAAGAACATTAAGGAAGCAACAGAAGATGAGTTTTGGGTACTAGCTATGCAAGAAGAACTCAACCAATTTGCTAGAAATTGATGTGTGAGACTTAGTGCCTAGATCTAGTGAACAAACTATAATTGGAACTAAATGGGTATTTAGAAATAAGCTAGATGAAGAAGGATTAGTTATTAGAAACAAAGCTAGGTTAGTGGCACAAGGGTACAATCAACAAAGAGGAATAGATTATAATGAAATGTATGCTCCCGTAGCTAGATTAGAAGCAATTAGAATGCTTTTGGCATATGCTAGCTTTAAGGGTTTTAAACTTTTTCAAATGGATGTAAAAAGTGCATTTTTAAATGGTTTCATTAATGAAGAAGTCTATGTTGAACAACCCCCGGATTTGAAAGTTTTAAGTTTCCAAATCATTCGAGCTAGCCTTCCAATAAGCATAGTTTGTTCCGATGAGCAATGGTGGAACATTGACAGAATTTCCCATTGGCATTCCTTCCAGCTTGAGTCTGAAAGATTAGAGACACTTCAAGGATCTGTGCAGGTAAAGGTTAGCACAACCCCTCTAATACCAATTGATAGGATACTCTCTAAGGGAGCTCTATTAATGGACAGTTACGCAAGTAGTTGTAATCGCTATTGTAACAGCTTGAAAGAAACAGAGTGAGTACCAAAACAAAATAATCATAGGAAAGCATACAAACGCAATGATTTGTTTACACAGTTCAGTGACAAATTTATCACCTATTCTGCGGGGCCCTCACCGGATAGATATCCAATTCACTATCAACAAAGTACAATATTAGCTCCAGGATCTCACACTCTGAAATCCAAGTATGAGTACTTACCGTGAATTGGAAATAACAAATAACCTATTTGCTATTACAAGTACTAACCAAGTTGCATCTCTATGACAACTCAGTCATATAGTTCTGTCCTCCACACAATCTCTATTATTGTAGTGAGTTAATAACCCAACTCCATCTTTACTTGAAGATAATTGAAGTAGTTTGTTGTCGTCTACACACTCAGCAATCTCAACTCCTCATATAACTGACAACTATGTTTACGCACATAGGAGACTTATCCATTCATACCTTCTCTTTCAATATATATAGTGAAAACCAAACAATCTGAATAAATACCTACTAAATCAATGATCTTAACGACATTAGTTCAAACCCAAAAGGCAGCCATGAACACCATAAAGCAATGAACATAATAGCTTTAGGAGTAACGCCTAATAGCTCCATGCTTACCATACCAATAACGAAGACCAAGTCCTCTTTCCAAAAGTGAACACACAATAATCAAGTAATTAAAGATGAATAAAATATCAGAGATATATTAAAGCACATCATCATTAATTTCAAAACTAAACATCCATCAACATAGCAGCATAACTTCACCACGAATTCCATAGTTACAAGAGTAGTTGTAACTGGCTGACAACTTGGTAACTTAAGCAAGAAATCCTTATAGACAAAAGTAGTTGCAACTGCCATTCAACTGAGAACAAACTGAGAATCCTTTTCCCAAATATAGTCAACACTACAAAAGCCAAACAACATCAAAAGCTTTTTGCTTTGTTCAAGAGTTCGTACAAGGGCTTCTAGACCCGCTTCTTCAGGGTCGGATCACGGGAGGGGGTTTCGCCCTTTTGGCTGGAGCCTCCAAATTGTATAGAGAAGTTTCCCTTGTCTTGAAGGTCGAACCCTTGCTCCATCTAGGATTTTGAGGAGGGAAGTATCACGCCCGGGGATGAAGTCTTGATTGACTTTTTAGGGAAGAATTGTATACCTATTCCTCTTGCTCCTCAATGTTGGCCGAAGGATTTTTCCTTCGTGCTCTACTCTCTTCATGATTATTTTGATGATAACAAACCAAGTCTATCTAACTAGATTGTCGCAATCGCTTGGGCGATTGATCAGTCGATCGACCGACGATCGATCGACGATCGACCGAAGATCGACCGACGATCGACCGGCAAGCGACCGGGCGCCGCCAATGGGCAAAAAAATGCCCGTTGACGACACCTTGAGTTTGGGGAGTTATAAATATCCACCCAAAACTCTCTCCCAGATTATGATTGATGCCTCTAAGCCTCAAAGAGTGATCCTAAGCATCTTCTAAGCTCTCTCTTGATCAAATCTTCAAAACCTAGCCCTTGATCCCTCAATCTCAAGTGTTCATCATTGGAGGGTTCTTCAAGTTTGCTAGACTCAACAAGAAGAGGTGATCCTATTGTGATCATTTCTCTCTTCTTGTGATTAAAGTATTTTTTAGTTTGTTTTTCATTGTATTAACTTGATTACATAATATACCTTGTGTAAGGTCTAGTTAGTTGTGGTAACATTGGTGTTTAAGGTGTAAAGCCACTTAAGTAAAACTAGATTAGTTCTTAGGAATTGAGGTGGGAAAGCTCACTCGGTGTGAAGGTGGATACTTCCGGGTGTGGAAGTGCCTTCGAAGGTAGTGTGGGGTCTTTTCGGTGTAAAGTCCTCAATTGTAAGCCACTCTTAATCTAGTGTAATTTGTGTATGAAATCCTAAGCACAGGTCTTAGGTAGTGGAGTAGGCAGTGGGCTAAATTTTTTTGTGTTAGCATTGTTCTTCTTGCGTTTGCTTAACTACTTTATTTTATCGCTTCCATATTTAATCATCTAATTGTGAATTGCCTAAGTTGTAAGAAAATGATTAAAATTGAAAAACTGAATTAGGCAAAAAGATTTAGATAACACACTATTCACCCCCCCTCTAGTGTGACCATTTATCCAACACTCAAGAGATTTTTAATAGAAGTCACGATGAGTCCTTGGTTTTGGAGTATACACTACTAGAATAGTCGCTGTCATCGACAGCTCGTACCGTTGCTGAACCGTCGGTGAAGACTATCACGGACGGCACGAGCCGTGGCAAAACGTCGTCGCTTTTGTGTGCATCTTAGATATTTTGTGACGGCTGCGGTGGGCGTCCCAAGTACTCATCAACGACAGCGCACACACTGTCGCTAATTTAAACACATTAGTGATGACTAGGGCGGCTGTCACTAAAATTAAACTATCAACTGCGGCTATGAGCCGTCGGTGATTTATTAGCAACCGTGATATTTGGTGCTGCCCAGGCCATCAGCCATTTATGATACGCTTTCAGCCACGGCCTAGTGACGGTCAATCATGGGTAAGTCGTGGTTGAATTTATATGTTATGTCCAAAAATCCTAAAATAATATTTTAATCCTTACTAGGGGACCGAGGCCCGAGTTAGCGCGAATTGGCGTAGAGTCACTGAATTTAATTTGGGTAAGCTTTATATATAAAAAAAAATTAGGACAATTATATTTATTTTATTTCTATTATTTAGCATGCTAGGATGACAGAGGGTCTCGAGACGAATTTAGCAGTTCAATCAGAACTCGAATCAGAGGTAGAATGGATTAGATACGGGTCCTTTAAGTTGTTTAACTTAAGTGACGACGTTTTGATAATTTGGGCCAGTTAGGCCCCATAAATTACCAAAGGGGGGTGCACGGCTGTTGTTTCCAGCCACTCGCCACCAAAGAGAGAGAGAGAGGAGGAGCCGTCAGAGCTGGAATTTCGCGAGTTCCTTGAGGTTCAACGTAGGAAGATCCCCCGCTTCTTCTTCCTTCCCGGTTTCTCCAAAAAGGTGAGTGGTTCTAGCCTTTTTTGAAAGAAATAGTGCCCTTGAGCCAATCACATGTTGATTTATAGGAAACTATGTTTGGTTAATGAATAATATGAGGTGACTATTCATCATATGCTGCATCTATATTTTATATATATATTAGATTATGATGAACCCCATAAACCCAAGCAATTGATTCCAAGGCCATGATGAGATCATGCCAGTGAGTTGGAATCCAGATGCCCCTATTCTAAATGTTCCCAGTCGTAGGATCACCAATTAGGGGATTGATGATTCTGGGTAGACTGGTCCACTTGGTACATGCCTTATACGATAAGGGGTAGCTAATCTGATAGTTTCTATGAGCCATCATTAATGTATATGTGCAGGTGCTCATTAGAAAATGAGTTCACTGAACGGACCTACACAAGGAACATAAAATGGAATCCTTACATGAGTGTCAATAGAATGTTTCTCGGGTGATAGTAGGTGCAAGCAATCCTTGGACCTAATGTTGTCATGGTTACCTTGTGAGTGGCGACCCAATGCTTTGGTTATATCACTGCGTGGCCCTCAGCGTCATGTGCCAGGTATTACTGGGCATGGGGAAGCATTCATGGAGGTATGTGAGCAACCAATATGGAATCAGTTACTCCTAGTGAGAGGAGATGATGTGCTATGTGTCCCTGCAAGTGTCGACTCAGAAATCTATGGCCAGAGTAGACATGAAAGTGAGGAAAATGTTTTTGACATTTCATTATTGAGACGACATCTTGGCGGGTGGAACACATATGAATCAATATTAGTGTTTAACACTTCTTCCATACCCTAGCCGACTTTGGGATGTTGTAACCAAGGGACTTAGTTGCACGGTAACTAATTACCGAAGGGCGTTCGATCCCTTATAGATTGAACCTCACACTATCCGAGTAGTCATGATACATTGCTAGACGTCAATCTTGACTTGTGAGTGGAGTCTTTCACGACCACAATAAAAGGGTTTAGTGGTGGCTTGTAAGATTCGAATAGAAGTCGTTCTATCGGATTAGACTCTCCGTTATGCACAACTCATTGCTGGCTTAGTGTGGGGTCCAATGGGTCAGACACAACAGGCTAACCTTGTAACGAACCTTATGAGATAAAGTTCGAATGCGGCACTATATGTCTACTAGCATGGACATGCTACAACTCGATCACGGATCTCATTTACGAACATAATAGGAGAGGTTATTCCTATAAGGAATGAATACACGAGGAAGGAGTTCCTCGGTAACCCTTATTTGTAGGGCATCCCTAATTGTAGGGATTGGCACATGATAAATCCTAATCAATAGGAATTTAATTTATGGAGATAAATTAAAGTTTATATTTAGTTGGATTTAATTAATTTTGAATTAATTATAAAATTCATTCAATATAAATTATTGTTTTGGAGGCAAACCCTGGAATTTTGAATTCTGGTGAGAGATTCTAAGAAAAGGGGGGTCGGGTCTACCTTGGTAGCCGCATATGCCCCTTATATATAGATAGCCTAACCTCCTTCAAGGGGGTTAAGCAAATTGGTTAATGATATTGGAGAAGAGAAAGGGCTTGGTTCTTGAGAGGCTTCTTGAAGAGAGAAGCTCCAAGAACTCGTCCTCGTCTCCTTGAAGGGCCGACCATCTAAAGCTTCCTTCCGAGTTTTGTGAAACCAAATTGAAGGTCTCTTCTTCTTGGATGTGTCATCCACTTCATCTTCTTGGAGGAGTTCAAGAAGGACAGCGAGGTATTCCTTCATCTTCCTTCTCGTTCCGTGGTTTTCTCATCCCCTCTTCCTCCCTTTTGGTGCTCGGTTCTTGGTGGAAGGGTCGGCTTCACCTTGGTGCTTTTCGGGGTTGACATTGCCTTTCCGTTGAGCCACAATGAGGCTTGGTGTTCTCTGCCCCTTTGTTGTGAGGCGCTTGGTGTGGATTTTCCTTGGAGGACGTGCGTATGTGCGTCTTGAAACGGGGATAGGAGCAGTCATACCATCCGCAGGTCAAGGTATATCTTCTCCTTCTACTCGTAGATTGAATTTCTTAAATATTGCTAAAGTTGATCGCTGTTTTCAGGATGACTTCAATTTTAAATCACTTTTTCCACTGTGCTTCTTATTCCCACCCAACAATGGTATCAGAGCCACCTTTATCAATTTTTTGGAATTTTTATTACGTGTTAATATTGTGTTTACGAGCCGTTCGCTCCCTAAACATCATATTGTTCGGTTTTTATTTTTGGGGGGTTCTTGAGTCATTTTCTTGGCTCCACGGTTCATGCGATGAATTGGGGTGGTAGCCTACTATCCAAACTTGTCTTGGACATATTTTGAACTCAAGAGCCCCATGGGTTCATGGTTGAACAGCCCCGAAAACCGAAATTTTCAGCATGTGTTGTTTAGACCGTTTTGGGTGGAAACGTAACTCGATTAGCATATTTTTTATTCTATTTTTTTCTTTCTTTTTCTTAATTGTTAAGATGCATAAAAGGATGATTATGGATGAGCCCTATGTGCATGTGACTGTGTGTAAAACGTGATTGTGTTGATTGCTTGTAAATTTGTGAAATTTTAGCATTGTAATTTTTAAATATGGCCTGCGTACCCCTGCCTTCCTCTTGAGAATTATGATTGTAATCTTCTTCTCGCTCTCCTTAAACCTTTCCCCAAGGGTTGTTCGGGGTCTTCTTCTTTTAGTTTTGTAAAATTAGATGTTTAGGGGCAGATTCGCGACGAGCACGCTTGCTGCCCCGTTTTGGTGCGCGCAGAGAGAGGAGGTGTTCGGGGCCATGATGAAGACGACTTGAACCCCGAGAAGGCACTGATGGAATCGACAACCTACAATATGTTTTTGAGCAGCCCCTTGGTGAGATGTGTTAGCTGAAGGGTTCCTCCTTCATGCTTTATTCTCCTCATGATTATTTTGATGATAACAAACCTATTTAACAAGTGCTTGAAGTATGAAAATTATAGGATCGATGAAAGATACGTCAAGCCTTACGTCTCTCGATCAATCTCCAAAATAGATCAATGCGTGCATCAAAAATGTTTTGGATAGCATGGAGAATCCTCTAAAGTTAAAGCAAGCTGAAGAACGAAGCCGGAAAACCAAGCGCGAAATGAGAAAGCCAATATAAAATTTTCCAACTCTGGTTCGGTCGACCAGACGGTCGATCGAATGGTGTTAAGTAGTGGCAGCAGCCAATTCGGTCGACCAGTCGGTCGATCGATCATAGCCAAAAATTGGCAGAAGGCTCATCTATCGACCGGATGACAAATCACGAGTCGCATGATTTTGGCATCACTGATTCGATCGACCGATTGGTCGACCGAATTCAGGATCGCCAGTCTCGCGACAGTCGGTCGACCGAATGGTGCATAAAACTCACAAAAGGCTGGGCGGTCGACCGAATTGGCTGCTGCCACTAGTTGCTGAGAATTATAAATACCTCTCCTAACCTCTTTTGTACACCGACCTGAGAATTTTTGGATGCAAGAAAACCTTGAAAGAGTGATTCCATAACATCCTCCAAGCTTCAACGCTTCAACATTCGTCAACCTAACCACTATAAATCTTGTGTTTGCATTGTTATATTTGGTTGTGCTTAATAGTTTTATTATTGCTTCCACATTTAGTCACTCATCTTATAATTCGCCTAAGTAACCAAAGAAATGATTAAAATTAAAATTTAGGCTAATTGAATTAGTAAACACACTATTCATCCCCCTTCTAGTGTGCCATTTTATACAACAAGACAGAGCTCCCTAAAACCCTAGGATGATTGCCTTGGTTCGTCCGATGGCTCGGGCGAAACCCTCAGAACATCCATAATCATCCTTATTTACTGTATGCGTTTATTTATTGGTTTTGCTTCAATTGTTGATAGCTTAGATTATTAGAATTGCATGAAGAAACCCTCAAATTATATTGAGTCTGAATGCCTAAGATTTTAAGAATATCGGTCACACCTTCTATCGTTATGAGGTACAAGTATGTCTATTATCACAATGGGTTTGTTGTGCAAACACAAGGTCTTTTGTGTTAATAGACACGTTGCATATCGTATGGCACATACTCTTGTGTCTCTACTACGAGCTTGAACGTGACTTACCTTGTTGAGCAAACTCAAGGGTGGTTGTTTTCTCGCTAGGGTAAACGAACAATGGGTTCGACTCAACTAGGGCTCCTTGGTTTGTTGTGTAAACACAAGGCCATGGTAACCCTAGAGGCAAAAACTTGATGGAAGTCGCAAAATGATGTTATTGGTAAAGAGTTATCTACCCATGGACCTATTATGGTTTGTCGTGTTAAATATGAGACCCGAGTAGGAGAAGTGAGGTTCCATCTTCCCCTAAGGAAGTCTACCTACGAGGGCTTCCCGCTTCCCAATAGGAGGGTCATTTGTGAACCGCGAAAATTAATGGGACCTATGATTAATCAAAAAACCTTAATAATCATGCACATAACATATCTGCTCATTTATGTCTTTTCTTTTCATTGTAGCATATTCAACATATCATCTACACTGTCATTGCGAAGCATACTTGATGCAAATAAACTCACTAGACCGAACTATGTTGATTGGTTGCGAAACCTGAGGATTGTCCTCACCCATGAGAGACTTTCCTATATTCTTGATAACAGGCCACTGGATGCCCCTTCCCAAAGGGCTACCAAGATGTGGCAAGATGACAACACTGCTGTTCAGTGCATTATGCTCGCCTCTATGTCCAACATGAAAAGATGGATGCATGGGTCATCCTCTCTCACCTCAAGGAGTTGTACGGTGAAGAGAGCCGGACTGTTAGGTTTGAGCTATTAAAACAACTCTTCCAGACCATGATAACGGCAGGGAACCCTATTGAAACCCATGTTCTAAAACTAATTGATTTGATCGAGAGGTTAGAAAAATTGGGCGTAAATATTAATAAGGGGCTAAGTCAGGACTTAATACTCCAATATCTTCCAGGCACAGTTTATCATTAACTACCACATGAACAAGCTGGACGCCTCGCTTCCCGAGCTCCTTAATATGCTGAAGACTACTGAGTCCCACCTTCCAATGGAAAAGGACAAAGTCTTGTTAGTGGGTAGTGCCCCTAAAAATGTAAAGAACCGCTCTATTAAGAACAAAGCAAAAAACAAAGATGTGAAACCCAAGAAGGATATCAAGAAGAAAGGGAAGAAGGCTCCTAAGGGCACTTGTTTTCATTGTGGTAAAGATGGCCACTGGAAGTGCAACTGCAAGGAGTATATTACAGAAGTAAAGCAGAAGAGGGCTTCTGAAGCCCCATCCACAGGTGTGTTTGTTATTGAAATAAATCTATCATTACAAAATTCTATTACATGGGTATTGGATACCGGTTGTGGTGCTCACATTTGCAATTCGTTGCAGGGGTTGACAATAAGTAGAATGCTAAACAAAGGCGACTACAACCTTCGGGTAGGCAATGGCGCAAGAGTTGCAGCTTTTGCCATAGGAACCTATTGTTTGTATCTGCCATCAAGGAAAACCAATGAATTGAGCAATTTTTATTACGTTCCAGTTCTAATAAAGAACATTATTTATGTTACTTTGTTGCTAGAACAAGGCTATGAAATGTCTTTAAAAGGCAATTGTTGCCACATATATCATTCTGATGAATTATATGGAACTTGACACATTTCTAATGGTTTGATGGTCTTAGATGTAACTGATAATATTTTTCATATCGAACAAACTCACAAGAGGAAATAAGAAAATCTGAACCTCACCTATCTTTGGTACTTGAGACTGGGTCATATTAATGAGAATCGAATTAACAAGTTGTACAAAGACGGGTTGTTTGACCCATTCGATTTTGAATCGATGACAACTTATGAATCCTGTCTCAAAGGAAAAATGACAAAGTCACCCTTCACTAGGCATAGTGAAAGGGCTACTGAGTTGTTAGAGCTGGTCCACACAAATGTTTGCGGACCAATGACAACTCAAGCTGGAGGTGGGTATTCCTACTTCATCACGTTTACAAACGATAGATCAAGGTATGGATATGTCTAGTTGTTGAGACATAAATCTGATACTTTTGAAAAGTTCAAAGAGTATAAGGCTGAGGTTGAGAAACAAGTAGGGAAAAATATTAAAACCCTTCGATCAGATCGGGGTGGTGAGTACTTATCCACTGAGTTTCTAAATTATCTAAAAGGCAATGAGATTGTCTCCGAATGGACCCCTCCAGGCACACCACAACATAATGGATTATATGAAAGGAGGAATCACACGTTGTTAGACATGATGCGGTCCATGCTTTGCTTTATCGATCTTCGAATTTCCTTTTGGGGATATGCGCTTGAAATAGCTATCTACCTTTTGAATAGGGCTCCCACAAAGTCTGCCTCTGGTACACCATATGAGATATGGAGTGGCAATAAACCAAGTCTGAGGCATCTCAAGATTTGGGGTTGCCCTGCATACGTCAAGAAATTAGAGTAAAATAAGCTTTATGCTAAATCAATCAGGTACAAATTTGTGGGGTATCCTAAAGTTGTTTGTTAGTAGGTATGCCACTTTCTTAGAAAAATATTTTATCGAGGAAAGTGTGAGCGGGAGAGATGTTGAGCTTGATGAAGTTCAACAGCCACAAGTAAAATAGCAACCACCCGTGGAAAGTCCATAGGAAGAACCAATCGCAGAAACACTACCTCCCACCACTCTTCGAAGATCAGGGAGATTGCGTAGACAACCGAAAAGATTATTCCTGACCATTGAGAATGACCAAAAATTCATTGATCTGCAATCCTATGGTCAAGCAATCAAAGATGTTGATTGCAAACAATGTCAGGAAGCAATGCAATCTGAAATGGACTCCATGTTCAAAAACAAAGTCTGGACTTTGGTTGACTTACCCGAAGGAGTTACTCTTATAGGGTGTAAGTGGATCTTTAAAAGAAAGATTGGAGTTGATGGCTAGGTGGAGACCTATAAGGCCAGGCTGGTAGCAAAAGGTTTCATTCAAAGGCAAGGTCTTGACTATGATGAAACTTTTTCTCCTGTAGCCATGCTCAAGTCCATTAGGATAATCCATTGCTGCATATCATGACTACGAGATTAGGCAGATGGATGTCAAGACTGCATTTCTCAATAGTGAACTTGAGGAAAATGTCTATATGACCCAGCCAGATGGATTCGTGTCTTCGGTAGGACCGAAGAAGGTATGTAAATTGCAAAGGTCCATTTATGGACTCAAGCAAGCCTGGAGGAGTTGAAACATTCGTTTTGATGAGACAGTCAAATAGTTTAGCTTCATAAAAAATGTAGACGAACCTTGTGTCTATAAAAAGGTAAGTGAGAGCGCCATTGTGTTTGTTGTGCAGTATGTGAATGACAAACTGCTCATGGGGAATGATGTTCCTCTACTCCAGTCAGTGAAAGCATGATTATCTAAACACTTCTACATGAAAGACTTGGGTGAAGCATCCTACCTACTCGGCATTAAGATCTATAGGGATAGGTCAAGAAGGATGCTTGGTTTGTCCCAGTCTCGGTGTATTGATACCGTGCTAAAAAGATTTAGCATGGAAGACAGTAAAAGAGGTTACTTGACTATGAGTCATGACATCACTCTTTCCAAGAAGATGTCTCGTCAGACACCTGAGGAGAGAAAAAGGATGAGTGAGATCCCTTATACTTCGGCAGTAGGATCCATCATGCATGCTATGCTCTGTACTCGGCCTGATGTTGCTTATGCCCTAGGGGTAACTAGCAGATTTCGGGCAGATCCTGGAGAGAAACATTGGAAAGCCGTAAAGAACATTCTTAAGTACTTGAGAAAGACTAAAGATGTTCTCCTAGTTTTTAGTAGGTGAGATTTTAAACTGGAGGGCTACACAAATTCTAGCTTCCAATCAAACCCGGATGATAGTAAATCCATTTATGAGTATGTATTTACTTTGAATGGTGGCACAGTATGCTGGAAAAGTTCCAAGCAAGGAACTATGGCCGACTCGGTGACAGAAGCTGAGTACTCGTTGCAAGCGAAGCCGCAAAGGAAGGAGTGTGGATAAACAAATTTATCTCTGAGCTGGGTGTTGTTCCTGAGGTTGCTGGTCCGATCCCCATTTATTGTGATAACACTGGGGGTGTTGATCAAACAAAGGAACCTAGATCCCACTGTTAGCCTAAGATTTTCAACATTGGTCTTAATCTCAATTTTGATGATAACAAACATGGAACTAATGTTTCATTGAGAAATACTTTCAGGTTCCAAGTCGGTTAGCACACGATGTCCGCGATCGAAAAAATCAGCAAGGACGCTCGTCGACGCTTGGGATTCTTCGGAAAGTTAGAGATTAGGTTTAGGGTGTCTAGCATTTGTTGTAATCCTCTTTTATGATGATTAGGGATTCTTTAGACATTTTCTTGGCACCAAAAGTGTCAGTAATTGTTCCTTAGGTAAAAACTAGATAACGATTTATTTTAAAGGAATTTTTGGAAGCCTTTAGCCTACCCATATTTGACTCGAAAGATTAGAAAATTTTCATTTTTCAAAAATTTGTACTAGACCCCAAAAGTTAGATTTTGATTCTTAAGGATTTTGATTTTTTAGATATTTTTATTGAATCCAAATGAGGGACAATGCTTGTATAATATTTATGTTTTAAAGTTATTAACTTAAAATTAGTAAATATTACATGAGTAGACTTAGTGAAGACGGAACCCAGAAACGAGCAAACAAGCAGAAAACTCAGCCAGACCAAGTGCCCTACCTAGTTTCGGTCGACTGATTGGTCGATCGACCGAAGGCAAAAATAGGCAGAAGGCAAAAACTTCTGACGTGAAAGTCCTTTGAAGCCGTTGCAACTTGTTTTCACGTGATTTTTTTGATGAACATCATGTGTGTATGGTTCTATCAATTTGAGCTCAAAACTTGAGAAATAAGTAAGATTCATGTTTGTTATCATCAAAAGATCGAGACCAAGATTAAACCATTGGGCTAACAATGCCCAGTCGAGCCAACAGAAGCAATGACCCTAGACGCGTTTGAAGGGGTGCAACTGAGACAGGTGACAGAGGTGCGGCTCAAAGGTGACCACCTTTAGGTGGCGTGTGTGAGGCTAGCCCTAGAAGCATGAAGAAGGCAACCATGCTTGCTTGACAGATGCTCGAAAGCTAGAAGAGAAAGTGGACTCGAACCGCCACCTCGAAAAGAGTCGTCCGAATCAAAGGTGGTAACCGATATCCACTGCAATCAGGTGTCAGCGGCTAACCCAGTCGGAGAAGCACGAGAGTGGTCTAAACAGTAGTGGTAGCAAGTGGCTTGGGAAGAAGAGTTACTCGAAGTGGTAAGTGAACCCAACGTTAGAGGCACTGACAGCTCTTGCAGACTCCGCATGCCGGATGACGGAGAAGGGCCAGCCAAGGATCGGTGATCCCGACGAGGTGGCTGAAGGCCGAGGAGTATCTAGTTGTAGACCTTCTTGACGGGAATGATCGACGTAGTTGCTTTAGTGTCATCTCCAAAAGCCGTTCGTGTCCTAGAGCCAAAAGGGGATGATGTCAGAGTGTTTGAGCTAACTGACACATGATTGGGTCTTCGTTGGCGGCGTGTCCTCCACTACTAGAAACTTGGTCTTCAGCAACGGCTATCAGCAACGGCCTCTCAAGCCGTTGCTATTTGCAACGGCATTTTTACGGCCGCTCGAGCCGTTGCAGATATGTTGTATCTGCAACGGCTTTCTAACGGACATGCGAGCCGTTGCTGATGATGTTAATTATCAGCAACGACTTTCTAACGGACAAGTTAGCCGTTGCAGATGATAACTTATTAGCAACGGCTTGCTAACGGACAAGTGAGCCGTTGCTGATGATAACTTATCAGCAACGGCTTTCTAACGGGCAAGTGAGCCGTTGCTGATAAGTTTATATAGGTCGCAGATCGCGCCCGCCCCCCTTCTTCCTCCCGCTGCTGCCGCCGCCGCCTCCTCTCCTACCTCTCGCCGCCGCTGCCGACACCGACGACGCCGACGATGCCTCCCGCTGCTGCCGACATTGTCAGGTATGTGCCCTCCGGCCGGCCGTCTCTTCCCGTTGCGGCCGGTAGAAAATTCGACCAAAACCCTAAAAATAGGGTTTCGGCCGGCGGCGGTCGGCCGATGGCCGCCGCCGGACCTTGTACATTGGCCGGAAAGTGTGTCCGACCACTGTACGCCGGCGCCGGAGTCCACCTGACTCCGGCGCCAGAATTTGTAGTTTAATAATATTTTTTTATTGTTTTTTTATTGTTTTTTAATTGTTAATTAATTATTTAGATTAATTGTTTAATTTGTTAGAATAATTTTTAGGGTTTAGATTAATTTTTAGAGTTTAGATTAATTTCAGAATTATCCAATTCGAACGCGCGCCGGAATCGTCCACTTCGGACGCGCGCCGGAATCGTCCAATATGGACTCGAACTGTCTCGAAACATTTAGAAAATAATCATCCATCCGACGAGTTGATATGTTTCACGTACGCATCGACGAGTCGGATATGATTTAGCAAAACCTTAGATCCGTTCGGGGATTGTATGTTCGTGTAAAAGAAGTAGATGATCTTTTATACGACGTACAATTCTTGAATTGTCCCTGATTGGATAATTTGGGAATATAGTTATTTGTACTGCACTTACGTTTTTATTTTAACTGTTAACTAATTATTTTAATCCGTTTGGACATTCTGCAACTCCTTATTCAATTTGGCCAGTGCTGCTGACAGTTTATAATTTGCCACCGTCAATGTGCATGAAAGATGAATTTATTTATCTTTCGATGATTATTCCGGGTCCTAAAGGTCCGCGAAAAGAAATTGACATATTTCTCAGACTCTTGATAGATGAATTGAAAACATTGTGGACTGAGGGAGCTGTCACTTATGATTGTCATCGAAAGCAAAACTTCAATTTAAAGGCCGCGGTCTTGTGGACAATCAATGATTTCCCGGCGTACGGCATGTTGTCGGGTTGGAGCACTCACGGCCGACTCTCTTGTCTGTATTGTATGGAACACTCTAAATCAATCAGTCTTCAGAACGGATGAAAAATCTCATTCTTTGATTGTCATCGTCGATTCCTACCGGTTAATCATCAGTATCGAAGGAATCGTAATAAATTTACTAAGGGCAGAGCCGAAAGAGATGGGCCACCACCGATGTTGTCTGGTGAACAAATGTTAGCACGTGTTTCAGCACTTCCAGATATAGTATTTGGTCGCAATGAAAGAATGTCAGGTTTTGGCCAAACACATAACTGGGTGAAAAAAAGTATCTTTTGGGAATTGCCCTATTGGAGTTCATTATTGATTCGACATAATTTAGATGTCATGCACATTGAAAAAAATGTGTTTGATAATATTTTCAACACTTTGATGGATATTTCCGGAAAAACAAAAGATAATGTCAAAGCCCGACATGATATGAAAATACTTTGTAAAAGACCAGAGTTGGAGTTACAAGAGGTCAACGGACGATATCTGAAACCGAAGGCCCCATATGTGTTAAATAAACAACAGAACAAAGATGTTTGTCAATGGGTAAAAGAACTCAGATTACCCGATGGATATGCTTCAAACTTATCTCGATGTGTGAACTTCGATGATTGCAAAATATCAGGGATGAAGAGCCATGATTGTCATGTATTCATGCAGAGATTACTTCCGATCGCATTTCGAGATCTTCTACCTGATAATATTTGGGGTCCGTTGACTGAATTAAGTATGTTTTTTAGAAACATCTGTGCAAATGTCCTTCGAGTCGAAGATATGTCAACACTTAAAAATAATATTATTGAAATCATATGCAAGCTGGAGCAGTTTTTCCCTCCTGCATTTTTTGACTCGATGGAGCATCTACCGATACACTTGGCATACGAGGCACGAGTTGGTGGCCCCGTTCAATATCGGTGGATGTACTTATTTGAAAGATACATGAATCGTCTGAAGAAAAAAGTAAAGAACACCGCAGCTGTTGAAGGATCAATATCTGAATCGTATATCATCCAAGAAATTTCAACATTCTGCTCATTTTACTTTGAATCGACAGTACAGACAAGATTTGATCGTCTTCCACGTAACGACGACGGGGGTGTTCGACATTCAGATGGACGTTCAAATATATTTTGTCACTCTGGTCGTGCTTTTGGTTCTCGTCCATCTCGACACTTAAGCGATGAAGAGTATCATTTGGTACACTTGTATGTATTACTCAATTGTCTAGAGATTGAATAATTCATTGAAATATTTGACATTGAGATGGTGCAAAAATACTCTATTCACAACGATCAAGAATTGGAGAGATTACGAAATCGTGATTTCCCTACTTGGATTCAGACTTACAGCAAAGATCACAGAGCTGAAATAGATGAAAGAATATTTGAGTTTGTTAGTGGACCGTCGCGACTTGTGTCGTGCTATAGCGGATATTTTGTTAACGGGTATAAATTTCATACGGTTGAATATTCATTTACAAAGAAGACGATGAATGCTGGGGTTTGCGTGAAAGGGACAACCTATGTTGAATGTGATATGGATTTTTATGGACTGGTCGAAGAAGTGATAGAGTTGCACTACTTCGGCTTAAAATCAGTGATCCTATTTAGATGTCATTGGTTCGATACAACAGAAAAAGGCATGAAAGTTCATCCAAAATACAAACTTGTTGAGGTTAATTACAAATCGAAATTGGCAGCAAATGAGCCTTTTATATTGGCATCACAAGCCGAACAAGTATATTACGCGAAGTATCCGGCTCGAAATAAAGATAGAGCAGATTGGCGTGTAGTCTGTAAGACAAAAGGTAGAGGAAAAATTAATCCGATAGTAGGAGAAAATGAGCTGATACCTAATATGACACATGGTTTCTATCAAGAAGATGATCCTCCTGCTGTAGATCGTATTATTCCAATACTCGAGGAAGCAGACACAACGTTAATTCAATTAGAAGTTGAATATGCTGATGATGACGATCATGAAATTGAGGAAGCTGAAGATGAAGAAGATGAAGAAGAGGAAGAAGAGGAAGAATTCGAAGACTATTATTCAGATGATGAGGAATAATTGTAAAGTATATATTTTATGAAATATATATCTACTATTTATACAATAATCTGATTATATGTCTGTTCCACAGATATGTCTGCATCTCATTGTTGGGGCCCTGCGTCTGACCCAGCATCCCCTCCACCTTCAATTCTTCCTGATCAAAATGTTGTGGCTCTAGCTGGGGACGCAACTTCTGTGGAGCCCGGCTCCATAGAAAAAGTTATGGAGCCGGGCTCCAATGACTCAGCACGAATCGTAAAGCAACTTTTGTTGCTTTGCGATTCGTGCTGACTCATCGGAGTTTGATTCCATAAGATTTTCTATGGAGCCGGACTCCATAGTAGTTATTTCCTCTAGCTGGCGTCGTCCCTCACTGACATCTGGATGCGTGAATGAGAGCTTGGTTTTGGCAACCCACTTGTGTGTTGCATTCGTGCATGGATGGAGATTCTTTTAGGCAACCAAGTTGTGCTTGTTGTCATTCGATTTGGAATTACTCCTATTAGTTGGGTTGAGTTAATGAATGAGAGGTTTCCGGCATCCTCGTTAGCATGCAACCCATCAATGACTTGTCGTCGGCTGACCTCAGTTAACCTTGGGGAGAAGCCCGATGATAATAGTGGCACAACCTACTTACATGATCGTCCTTTCGGCAGAGAAAGCAGACTTGCCTGTAAGGACAGCTTTCGGCGAGATGCCCGAATCGGGTGCAAACAACGTCCCTTCTGATGGAGAGTGGACACGAGGTCGTTGATGGAGTGTGGGTTGGAGACAGAGCGATGAGTCGGTGGCGAAGGTCCAGGCGGTAAAGGAATCCCGAGCTTAACCACGTCGTCGAAGGAACGCCTGGTCCCAATCCAGCAAGAAAATGAAGGTTTAGGAGCCACAACGAAGGAAATCTGTTTGGCAGGTGAGGAATCTTTCTTGCGCTTCATAACAATCCAGTCGGAGTGAGGTTCTGACGACGCAAGGGGGCGGCTCTATGAGGGAGCATGACCGGAGGAGAGGTGGCAAGGGGGAGGGGTAGACGAGGGTGCGGCATGGCAAGGAGGTGTAGGGATAGGGGTGGGTGCAAACATTTCACCAAGGAAGGAGCCGACACTCCATTATCTAAATTCAATCCATTACTATTCCTAAGACCGTCCTCATGTTCTTCTCATTTAGCATCTTCATATTTTATATTATTAAAAATCATTCAATATTTCACGAACCAAACACTCAAGCTAATGCTAACAACTGGGCGCAAATAATGAACATATCTCTCAGAGCCAGAAGCTGTCCTATTCTTGCTCATTCTAAATTAAGCTTCTTAAAAGAGGAAATGCTACTTGATTGAGGAAGCTTAATTGCCAGTTTCATTGGATTTGATATACCAGCCTGGATCTACTTAGCTAGATCAGAACTCAGTATCCGCCAGTTCATCTCGAGCTAAGTGTCAAATAATTCGTAATAGCACATCATCCTTTATGATGATCCTCATATGGCTATCACATAACCTGATTCAGCAATAGTCAGAATCCACTGATCACTCTCCATAATTGACATCTTTCACATATTAAATTTGGTAAATTGTCCCATATAATGTCTTATCTGAACAAATATCATGCCTACAACAGCATAAGTTTCTGTGCACACACTCTAGAGAATAATTAAACATCAATTGAGCATCTTGTCCATCATTGAATTCCATATCAGTTTGTTACATAACTTGCAGAAATAGGTAAACTACAAATTTACCAACAATTACCAACAACAAGAACAATAACATCTTGCAGCAATTGAATAAAACCTTGTGGTTCCATTGATACATGTATTAAGAAGTTAACTATGATAGACAGAATGATCAATAAAAAGAAACAGAAATGGCAGGCCTATCTAAAGCTTCTTTGACATTCCTCATAAATTACAAGTTAAGAACTTCGTTGCTGTAGAGAGCCATCTTTGCAAACACAGCTCATAGACGGACCGAGGAATTTAGCATCAATGGTAACTAGGCAGAGCTAGCTACAAACACAACCTGATTCCCTGGCTTTCACCATCATCACTTTGTGTCACTGAATGCTGCACTTCGCTTTCAGCTGCGCATCTTTTGTATGGGACAAAGGCCTTGCCAGATCCTGAAGCCAGGCTCTTGCCTGTCTTTAGACTTGAGCAAGACAATGCTCCATCTACCAAATTGTCAACTTTGTTTGAATCACCTCCGTCGGCGTTCTGGTTAGATAGCCCTGTCCCACTGACAGACTCAGTATTAGAACCTGTCCAAGAACCTTCCCTCTGCATCTCTACATCACCTATGATTGGCGTCGGGAATTGCGGAAGATGCTGCGGTTGTGGATGGACAAATGGGAAACGAAGGCTGTCATACATGGTCCACCATGGACGATGAAGGAATGTCAGCTCTGGTGTAGAGTTTTCTCTTACAAATGGAAAACAATAGATTAATGGAGGTACAAGAGCAGGACAAGCATTCCAGGCATGTCTTGTGTTCAACTCTTCAGGCAAAAGAGCATGCCTTGGACTCTGCGAGCTCTCAGCCTTGGAATGCAAACCAATCTCTTCATTATTCTGATGGCGTCGGATGTCAGTGGATAATGTTAGATTAGACTGTGCCACATCTACAGCAATGGAAGCAGATGACTTGTTTGAATCAGTCACCACCACGGTCTTTCCAAACAGCTTGAGAGTTGGTGCTTGAGCTTTGGAAGGTGCGCACATATCATGGCATTGGTTTATTTCCTGAAATATTTTATCAAATAGCTCAATTAGAAAACTAAGTTTTCAATGATTCATGCAAGTTTTGGTGATTATTTGGAATTTACCCTCTGAGGCTGGTCTTGCATAGTAAATTTGGGAACTGCTGGGCCAAAAAGTGGAAGTTTATTCTCTTCCTGAACTGCCATGGAGAATTGTCCTCCATCCTCTTGGTCATTTGATCCAGTAGCAGACGAAATTGGAGACGTGCAACCCATTTGACCATTTGAAAAGGTTGCATCCAGGTTTTCCGATCCAATAGCTGATAAAACTGAAGTTGGTGATCTATTGTCGAGTTCACAAATTGCAGGAATTTGTAAAGGAGTCCTTTGAAATTGTTTCAAAACAGGACCCCCCAAATTCGACAAATTCCCAAATTTACGTGGGTATGGGTGCATCGGTTTCCTCTTCGGTCGAGGAGGGGGAATCTCGATGGCCTTCAATGTGCTTGTGCTCTCACCGCAACCAGACTCACGAACCACCTAATTGTAGCCAAAGATTAAAACAAAGAGCTGAAAGGAAAAGTATTCATGCCTATGTCCATGAATGTGTTACTGAAGGATGATTAATAAACCTTAGAGAAGAACTTTTGAGCATGACTTCTGATCTGAACTGATGTCTTTGTACCTATGTGTTCTGCAAATTAAATTACCAAGTCAGAGAGATATTTGCTAAAAACAAGTCAAATTAAAGTGCAGAAAAATGTAACATAATTTATCCTTTTTACCTTCTATGCGGCGCCAAGCGCGTCCATAGAGTTGTAAAGCCTCGAGGAACTTGTTGTGCTCTTCCTCTGTCCATCTCTCTCGCTGCTTGGTTATTGTGTAAGGTTTTCTTATCTAAAGAACGAATGTTAAAGACAAATTAGATCCAAGTGGTCAAACCTGAAAAAGTTGAATCAATACGAATGAATGGCATGGATGATAGAGCATACCCGAGGAGCATGCTCCTCCCTGGATGAATCCATCTGCTTTGATTGAGAAAGGCTTATAGAAGTTGTTTTCAGATCCACATGCATTTCATTGAAAACATTGTATACAGGTTTGTAGCATGTGCTTCGTTGTCTCTCCTGGTTGTAAGAATACAAAATTCAGGTGCGTTCTCTGGAAAAAATATGTATGACATCTTGTTTGTTGTAGAGGAGCCAGGAGCATGAACATGATCAAGCTATGCAAATTCTTACCTACCGGAATAAAAATACTGTTTACTGCAAAATTTTCTCTTTAACAAAGTGTTTATTTGCAAATTTTGATGAATAACCCTCAACTGGACCAAATAGGGACGAGAAAAAAGATAGATAAATTATCAACATGAACTGCTTAATCCAAAATTAACATAACTCAAATGCTCAAACAACAGATCGTAATGGACACTTAGTTCCTCCTATCCATACTATCGCTCCTATGGTGATTCAAAGTTCGACTTTTTTGCCCCCTAATCTGGAGGTACTACAGGATTTAAATGAGTTATAGGGCATCACATCTAAAAAGCAAACATATAAAAAGCTCTCCAAAGTTCCTTCAGAAAAGGGCATCACGAATCTATCGAACCATTGACAACAAATCCTTTATAACTTGATTATTCAGCAAAATCCTTAATAAAATAAGCAGAAAACATCACAATGCAAATTAGACAAGAATAAAAAGTATCTCTTTCTATAAACTAACTTAAACTCGATAAATAACAAGAATTGGAGCGCACAAAAGGTACTACCGATCCAAACCAAATGAACATCCAAAGAGGAAGAAATCTACCTCGCTCTCCATGCTGCAACGAAGCTCCAGCTTTTCGATCTATCCCAATCTCGGACTGGGATCATCAATGGAGAAATCTAACAACTAACGCCAAACCCATGGCTCTCCTCCGCAAGGAAGAAGGAACCAACAAATAAGAATAGAATGAAAAGCAACGACCGAGGGAGATTAAAATGGGGAAGAGAAGAGAGAGGAGAGAAGAGGCAGATTTGCCACGTAGGACATTACTTTTAATTCTATTATTTGTCTATTTTATTTTCATTACTAAATTCTTAATAAAAAGCCGGTGCGAAGTGGGCGACGGTTCGCGAAGCGAGTCGATACTTGTGGCTGGGAAGCGATCACACGTGGCACGTGCATCGCACTCGCTTCTCGTTGTCCCTTTAATTTACAGTTTTACACCTCGGATAATAATTAATAATACATCGGCCAAAATTATTTATTTAATTATCTATTAAATATATAAGATAAGATGGTCCACGTCAACATCCACTGAAGAACCGGCGTTATAATTATTATTTTTCCCCTGGCCAATGTTGTTTAAGTCAATGTAAATTAAATTGTGTGTCATCTCTGACTTGGACTATTCCCCTACCTAGAAATCAAATAAGTATGAATACAAAAATATTTATTTGAATAAAATGTTTGCAAAATAATTAAAGATACATAAAAGGAGGAGGTGAACTCAGACCACAAGTTTTGGATCAGGTGAAGGAGAACGTGGAACCGCGGCATGAACTTTAGCCTGCGCTTTACGACACGTCATCCCGCAGTCGCCGCCGCCCGCATAATGTTCTGACACGTGGCGCACGCGGTCCCTAAATCCGACCAGAATCTTACGGACAAGGTTGCAAAATTTCGCCCACGTGGACGCATCCATGCCACTAGAAAACGATCTCCAAGTGCTGTAAAATACTTTTAAAGAGAAAAAAGTTGGGCCACAAGTTTATGTGGTTGGCTCAAAGCATCATCGCGACCGTTAGTGGAAGATCCAACGGTTGGTATATTCCTATTGTTAAACTTAACAAAACGAATATATAATAGAAAATCTGGAGGGCCGGAGGGGAAAGCGGTAGTCTTTAAAAGAAATCTCTATATATAACTACGGGTCCCAATTTAATAGATTTCATATATTTTTTTCCGAAAAAATTAGTTTTAATAGATTTAATTATAATTTCCATTTGATTCAATTTATTATTACTATTATTGTTGTTATCATATTTCATATTATTATATTATTATCTGAATTTGAAGCAAGATAATCTAAATGATTGTGTTGCGCAGCGCTTGTTTGATGAGGATAATTAATTCAAACCAAATCATATCAAATATTATATATTGTCAAATCAACTAATTAACGGTAAATAAAATTTGATGTATTTGAAGGTTTTATTTTTGAAGTTTATATATATATGTGAATAAATTAATTAAGCATGCAAGCGGCTTGATTTCCTATTAAAGAAGGATATCTTGGTGTATGATTTAGAAGGAACTTTACTAATTGTAAGCTAGCCAGCTAGCTAGCTAGCTAGATAAGTACATTTAGGTCATGTCATTTCAAGAGATATTTGGGTCTAAATATTATATATATGCATCCATGTGACTATGTAATCCAATGAACTCGTGACTCGTCTTTGAAAATGACCATGACCTAATTAAAAGCCATTCCATACAGCTAGATATTCAGATCAATTAAGCTTTTATTTTTTTTGTGGTGTTTTATTTGAATTAGTTAGGTTTAGCTTGAACCGGACCATATCGAATCGGTCTAATTTATTTTTTTTAAAAAGCAGCAAAATGGAATTGAATTGCAATTGAAACATAATCTAAATCAAATTTACATGACCCAATTTAGTTTTATTTATAGTACTGAATTTTATAAATATTATATTTTAGAAAAAAAGACAATCACGCAACTGGAGCTCAAAATGACCCCTTCTCTCACCCGATCGTGCCCCCCCCTTTCTTCCTCAACCGGTTGGACCATCGTTGTTTGTTTCTCCCCTCATAAACTTCCCTAAGCCCTCCTCATCGTCTTGCATCAGTGCGAGAGTTTTTTTTTTTTTCTAATATTATTCGCGTGAGCCGTCCTCTTCTATCTACTACATCCTCCTTTGGTTGTCACTCTTTACCTTCTTGCCATTAACAATCCCCTTCCGCTGTGAACGAGACAACGGCAAGGGGGCGAGATCACCACCCCGCCCAAACACCCGATATAAAAAGTACACTCCATTCAACACCAGAAAGGAAATCATCCTTCATGAAATCTACGACTTAAAGTTCTTTAAGTACCATGCCAATGCCGGGAAATAGAAGCTGTCACCTAATGCTGACATGAGAAAAAAATGTGCTTTCCACGACATCTACGGGCACACCACTGAAGACTGCGTAGTATTTGGAGACCAACATGAGGATCTTGTCCACACAGGATGCCTTGACAAATATATCCACCACCGAAGGGAACGTGGTCAGAGCAGGAGTCGAGACCACCAACGTTAAAGCCGAAGCTGGACGCCTCCAAACCCCCACTCAGATCAAAGGGAAAACAACCGAGCCTACCGCTCAGGAAACAAACTCCGACGAGTTATCGACTATATTGTTGGTGGATTCACGAAAGGCGATGAATCAAGCAATCAGGAAAGGCTAAAAAGAGATCTCTCCAAGCAATCATGGCGATTGATAGCACCAATTGCTCACATCAGCCCATCTCTAAAACCCCAATAATATCATTTTATGAATTTGATTTCTAGGGAATTGACCAAAACCTGCATGACCCAGTTGTGATCACAGGAAACTTCATTGTTAAGAAGATTTTGGTGGATCAAGGCACTTCGACCGAAATCCTCCCCTACTCTACGTTAAAGAAATGCAACTGAGTGAAGCCTCACTCACACCCTATACAGACTTGATGGACTTCTCGGGAGAAAGAGTAGAAGTTCGAGGTGCCACATGTCTAAGAACAATATTCAACTCTCAGCCAAAGGCAAAAAGGATCAATGTGTAATACTTGGTCATCGACATCCCTAATCCTTATCATATGATCCTAGGGCGACTCTGCTTAAATAGTTTAGGAGCCATCGTATCAACCCCCCATTTGGCATAGAAATTCTCCGTTTCAGAAACGAAGGTAGGCGTGTTAGTGTTTGTTCTTGTATGTTGGCTATATTTGGCATAAGAAGCTCTTAGCTCTACTTATGTATCGACAGTCTCAAGCAGTTTCAACTATGGAGAGATAATTTTCATCTGCCAGCAGTCTATGGTATTCTGGACAGTTTTTGGTGCGAATATGATGGCTGATTAACTTCTGGTTTAATGATGACTCTCTTGATATTTCTGATCATTTAATAATCATTATTTATGTCTGCATTTAGTTGAGTTTTGAAGAGTTTTTTTTTGTAATACCCGAAGTTTCCTAATATAAAATTTCTCGTGGTGCAACCCATCGAGTCGGGAGCAAGCCGGGTCGAGTTGCGTGGTCGCCTCGTATAGCAAGAAAAAATTTATTTAAGTCTTATTGAAGTATTAGTGGTTGAGTGGATGATCATATTGTTGACTCAAGTTTGGGTTGAGTTTAGTCCGCGGATCGAGTCGGGACTCGGCCCGGGTTAGGTGGAGTCGAATGATAGGGGTTTAAGTCATCACGTAGGGGTAAAAGGGTCAAGTGATGAGGGGAATAAAACCCCTCATCTTGGCAGCTGTGCGACTCAAGGGAGGAGCCACACGCAGCCCAAGGAGGAGAGGGAGATCAGTGCCAATCTCACGTCGACGGCGGGATCTCAGAGTTCATCTTCTTCGATCTTATCTTTGGATCAAATCGAGGTGAGTGATTAGTGTAGCTTTTGAAGGGAGGCGAGTGGCCGGCCCTAAGATATTTGAAATTTGATTTTTCTTCGCGAGTTCTTGCCGATAGATGTGTTTCTTCGAGTAGAGTTTTAAATCGATGTATGTATCTATGATTTTATGTTCCAGATCATGTTTTCTCGCATTTTGTGGGCTGCCGAGTTGAGAAAATAGGGGAAATGTCATGTCAAAATTTTATCCAAAATTTTCTCGCTCGTTCCGCAGCCTGTAGATCGCTTTGGTGTTCATGATATGTTAGATCGATGGATTTTTTTTGTGTTCTTGTTGTAGCCATGCCCCCTTCAATTTGAGAACTTGGCCGAACAAAGGTTTACCCTGCTTGAGTCGGCCGAGCAGTGGTATGAGTGGGGAGTGTGGACTGCTTGAGTTAAAATGCATGGTTCCGAGTTGTGTTTCTTGTTAAACATTAGATCCGTAGACCAATACATATAAATTATGGATGAAATTTCAGCCCCTTCCCATCTATAGGGTTCGGCCGAGCAAGGGTAAAGGGGGAAACCGAATGATTTTGAGTAGTTGTTCATACCTTCCCGTTAGATGCTAATTCATATTCATGTTACAAAATTTCTCGCTTGTCATATGAATTGTTTAGTGATAGATCTACATCATCACATTTTGGAAATGTTCTTGCTAATGTTTATATGGATATGATGGTTATGGTATATGTATTCAAAGAAAGGTTTTATTTAATTCCTCGTATCATGTTTAATTGTTGCTATGCTTAGTGTATGTTCCTTATTGGTTTAATCACTGAATTATTTACCTCTTTAATTCGGTTTCTTCATGATGTTGCTACCCATGATTAATTTGGTAAGTGACGTGACAATGGTAGGCCGAGTGCCTACATAGTCGGCAAGTTCGCTCAATCTAGGGAGAATGGTTTAGGTGACTAGTGGTGATATTTAACCTAGATACAAGATATACTTTCTAGGCTTTTCCTTTAAGGAAACAATGTGACCCCTGGGGTAAGGGGTCGGATATGGGCAATGCCCGGAAAGCAAAACACAATATAATTGCACAATCTGGTTTTGGTTGTGGTTGATGGTCTACTGAGAAGTGTTATTAGCCGAATGGCTACCACACGACTCAGCGGTTTTTAGGGTTTTGAGATTGCACCAGCGGACCCGGTAGGTGTTAGACTCGAGTGGCGGAGGGTCTTGAGATTTCGTCAGTGGGCCACGCTGATGGTAGACCCGAGTGGGTGGGACTAGCTATCCCTAACCCGGAGGATCCCTAAAACTAGTGGCCATCCTAGTTGACGGATCCGAAGCATAAAAGTTTCTAATTGAGGAGCCCGTAGGGGCTGGTTTGAGTAGGTCGATCGGTCAGGTTAAGTAGAAGGAAGAATTGAACCATCTATACATACTTTAGGCCATTATTGGCCGAGCTTTCATCATGGATATGGGCCCAAGAGGCCGGTTCATCCACTCATCCGTACTGGCACACTGATTATTTATGGAATGTGATTTTATATTAATTCCTTATATATGTGATTGTCGAGGTTTTAAGTGAAGGTTCGAAAGAACCGCTCACTGAGTTCCTCTTGAACTCACGATTTTCCTTTATTGTTGTTTTGCAGAGTCGGACCAGTGAGGTACGGCTTGGTGGCATGGCGTGCAAGAGAGCAGGCATGGGTGCAGATCTCATAGCTGGCAGTTGTTAGTCATAGTCGTGTCTATTAGAGTCTGATGTATGCACTGTGTTATTTTCTGTAAAACTTTAAAATGTTTTATTTGGAAAAAAAACCTTCAGATGTTTATTTGAAACTTGTGATGTTTTAGAACTTGGTGTAATCAAACTGATTTCGATCATTTAATAAGTTGGTATTGTTGTTTTGGTTATTACTTGATATGTTCTGGTTATCTTTTTTGTGAGTTGTTGGTCAGTGCATAGGGTAGGCTTCGGGGTACTGACTCGTACGCTGGCCGGTCACGCGTACCCTGAGTCGAGGCGTGACAAAGTTGGTATAAGAGAGTCAGGTTAGGTCTTGACTACAACTAGGAAATGGGTACCAGACAAGGCATATGCTAGCAAGTCAACGTGTGGTATAGTATGCTATGAGATCGGACAACAACGATTGCGCTCAGCACACTATGCGGTTAGTAGCTTAAATTTTTAATTAATGAGTTGGTTAATACTAATGGTGATCTTATTATTTTATGCTAGTGTGATGGAGGCCCAAGGTGCTGCTCTGAGTGGTAGTGGGAGTAATTCCACCGAACGCCGGGGCCGAGGCCGAGGTCAGGGCTGGGGCCGTGACATAGAGCAGTCTGAGTTGGAGGGCCAGGATTCGGCAGTTGTGCAACTTCAGGCACAGGTAGCTTAACAACCAGAAGTGCTTCGCAGGGAGCAGGAGTTGAGACATCAGATGCAGTAGTAGCAGCAGCCGCCCCAGCCAGTACCCGCAACCCCTGTGGTACCGGAGGTAGCTGAGCAGGTAGCACCGTAGGTTAGGGACCTTGGAGCACCTACGTACGTTGATTTCGTCAAGTTCAGGCCGCCAGTATTCACCGGTACAGACCCGCAGGTGGAAGTCACCGAGTTTCTAGAGGACTGTCATGAGCTATGTTTAGAGCTAGGATGTTCCTCAGAGGCGGTGGCGCACATGGTAGGCCTGTAGCTAAGAGGACCTGCCAAATATTGGCTGCACACCTGGAGGGGCTGTAGGGCAGCACACGCACCACCTCCCACTTGGGAAGAATTTAAGGCTGTTGTTGAGGAGCAGTATTTGCCGATGAGTGTCCGTGATAAGCGGGCACGAGATATTGAGCTGCTGCGCCAGACTGGGGGGATGATAGTAGTTGAGCATGAAATGGACTTCACCCGGCTCTCTAGGTACCACCCAACTTTAGTGGCTATCGAGACTGCTAGGGTGAAGAGGTTCGTGGAGGGTCTAAGACCTCAGATAGGCCGGCTAATCCACTACGCCGAGGAGTCCACATTTGCACGGGTAGTGGATGAGGCCCTCTAGAAGGAAGCACTGGTGCCGTTCGAGAGGAAAGATGGGCCGGCCAAGAAAAAAGTTTTTGTCTCAAGCGTCAGGAGGTTGGCCGTGGCATTCGGAGGGAACTGTGACAGCCGCAGATCACCAACAGAATCGTGGGCACAGCAGTAGCTAGGGCCGCGAAGGCTCAGGGTCAAGGGCAGCGAGACAGGCAGAGTCAGGGGGCGCTACGCAAAGATCGGACATGCCGCAGTGTGGTCGTTGTAACCGGAAACACTAGGGTGCATGCTATGGCCGCACGAATGCGTGTTTCAGATGTGGGCAGGTGGGACACTTTAGGAAGGATTGCCCAAACAAAGGTAGTCAGAGAACTGAGCCGTCAAAGGGAAAAGTGCCGATGTCAGTGGGGTCAGTGGCACATAAGGGTCAGATGCAGAGCAGTGGACCACAGGCTAGCCACTTTGAGAAATCGTATGCCCGAGTCTATGCCATAAATTGCGATGGGGCAGAGGCATCTTGAGCAGTAGTGACAGGTACTATTTTAGTATGTTCATCTGCTGCATATATTCTGTTTGATCTGGGTGCTACGCACTTGTTTGTATCTGCCAAGTTTGATGCTGGATTACCTATGGCACCTTCTTTGCTCGACGGGCCATTTTTAGTGTCAATGCCTACGGGCGAGGTAATGTTAGCCAAATCAGTTTTTCAAGGCTGCGAAGTGCTCATCTGTGGCCATGCGTTGAGGGCGGATTTGACACTTCTGCTCACGCTTGAGCTCGATATCATTCTCGGCATGGATTGGTTGGCGGAGCACTCTGCATTGCTGGATTATAGGGATTAGATAGTCATGTTCAGCAAGTCCGTGTTGTCACAATTCACCTTCGAAGGGGAGAGAAGGAGCGAGCCAATTGAGGTCATCTCAGCCCTTAAGGCTCGTAAACTGCTTCAGGGGGGCTGCCAGTCCTTTCTGGCCTTTGTATCTGTGGTAGAGGAAAAGGGAGATGCGGTAGGGGACATCAGTGATACTCAGGTAGTCTGCGAGTTCCCCGATGTATTTCCCGAAGAGCTGCCGGGATTGTTGCCCAGGAGGGAAGTGGATTTCGCATTGATTTGCAGCTCGGGGTCAAGCCGATCTCCATCCCACCCTATAGGATGGCGCCGGTCGAACTTAGGGAGCTAAAAGTACAACTTCAGGAGATGCTAGACTTGGGCTTCATTCGGCCGAGTGTCTCACCATGGGGTGCTTCGATTCTCTTCGTGAAGAATAAGGATGGGTCGATGGGCATGTGCATCGACTATAGACAGCTGAATAAAGTGACAGTCAAGAATCGTTACCCACTGCCGAGGATAGATAATTTGTTTGACCAACTGCAGGGGGCGCGATGGTTTTCGAAGATAGACTTAAGGTCCGGATACCATCAGTTGAGAATCCGGGACTGCGATGTGCCTAAGACTGCCTTTAGGACTTGCTATGGACACTATGAGTTCCTAGATGTCTTTTGGCCTGACCAATGCACCTGCTGCCTTCATGGACCTAATGAATAGGGTATTTAAGGAGTACATGGACAATTTTGTGATCGTCTTCATTGATGACATCTTAGTGTACTCCAAGAGTGAGGAGAAGCACTCCAAGCATTTGAGGATGGTGCTAGAAACCATCAGAGAACACTGATTGTTTGCTAAGTTATCCAAGTGTGAATTCTGGTTGGGAAGTGTGGGGTTCCTGGGCCATGTGGTGTCCAGGGAAGGGATAAGGGTAGACCCTGCGAAGGTGGAAGCGGTACAGAACTGGAGGCGGCCAACTAGCGTGACTGAGGTTCGCAGTTATCTTGGGTTGGCCGGGTACTATCAAAAGTTCGTAGAGAACTTCTCCAGGATTGCAGCCCCTTTGACTCGGTTGACCCAAAAAAAGGTCAAATTTGATTGGCACGAAAAGTGTGAGGCGAGCTTTCAGAAGCTCAAGGAATGCTTGATGTCGGCACCCATATTGGCCGTACCTTCCGGCTCAGGAGGGTTTATGGTTTACTGTGATGCCTCTCGGGTTGGCCTAGGGTGTGTTCTGATGCAGTTTGGCAGGGTCATAGCATATGCATCTCGCCAGTTGAAGGTTCATGAAAAGAACTACTCGACGCACGACCTAGAGCTAGTGGCGGTGGTTTTTGCCTTGAAGCTCTAGCGGCACTATCTGTACGGGTAGACTTGCGAGATCTATACAGATCACAAGAGCCTTCAGTACTTGCTTACCCAAAAGGAACTGAACCTCAGGCATAGGAGGTGGTTGGAGCTCCTAAAAGATTATGACTGCACCATTATGTACCACCCGGGGATAGCCAATGTGGTGGCGGACACTCTCAGCAGAAAATCTATGGGTAGTTTGGCTCATCTAGAAACCAAGCGGAGGCCTTTAGCTCGAGAGCTGGCGCTGTGCCCAGATGGGGGTACGACCTTGACAGTGTCAACTTCAGGTGCCTTGGTGGCACACCTGCGGGTACAATCCACACTGGTGGATATGTTGCATGCCGCGCAGGGAGAGGACACCTTTTGTGCGCTGACAAAGGACTTAGTGCAGAGAGGCGATGCAGAGAATGTGTTGAGATTGGACTCAGAGGGTGTGCTGAGGTTCAAGGATCGAATTATGGTGCCAGATATGGTAGAGATACGCAGACAAGTCCTGGAGTGGGGTCATCATTCCACTTATACGATGCACCTGGGGGCCACCAAAATGTATCGAGATCTATGGCAGCATTATTGGTACGTGGAAGGGCATGGAAAAAGAGGTAACAAAATTTGTATCCAAATGCCTGGTCTGCCAGCAAGTAAAGGCCAAACATCTGAAGCCCGCGGGGCTGCTGTAGAACCTCGAAGTGCCCGAGTGGAAGTGGGAGAAAATCACCATGGACTTGGTATTCCTAAAGGTTTCTCCTATGAAAGGGGTACTCCGATTTGGGAAGAAAGAAAAGTTGAGCCCTAGGTTCATTGGGCCTTTCCCTATCCTCAAGCGAAGAGGCGCGGTGGTTTATGAACTGGCCTTGCCTCCTAGTCTGAGCAGAGTTCACCCAGTTTTTCATGTGTCAATGCTCCAGAGGTATGTGAAGGATGAATCCCATATGATCGAGCCGACTGCGGCTGAGGTGGACACGACAGTCTCGTATGAGGAGAGGCTAGTGGAGATACTTGACCGGCAGATCAGGAAGCTAAGGTCCAAGGAGATTCCCTTGGTAAAAGTTAGGTGGGAGCACCACTCCGGGCAAGAGGCCACTTGGGAGGTAGAACGGGACATGAGAGAGCACTACCCTTCCTTGTTTGAAGAGTCGGTAAGTCCTTGTAACCCAGCAAAATTCGAGGAGGAATTTCCCTTCAGGGGGAAGGTTGTAATACTCGGAGTTTTCTAATATAAAGTTTCTCGTGGTGCAGCCCATCGAGTCAGGAGCTAGTTGGGTCGAGTTGTGTGCTTGCCTCGTATAGCAGGTAAAAATTTATTTAAGTCTTATTGAAGTGTTAGTGGTTGAGTGGATGATCATATTGTTGACTCAAGTTTGGGTTGAGTTTAGTGCGCGGATCGAGTCAGGACTCGGACTGGGTTAGGTGGAGTCGTATGATAGGGGTTTAAGTCATTGCGTAGGGGTAAAAGGGTCAAGTGATGAGGGGAATAAAACCCCTCATCTTGGCAGCCATGCGACTCAAGGGAGGAGCCGCACGCAGCCCAAGGAGGAGAAGGAGATCGGTGCCGAGCACGTGTCGACGGCGGGATCTCGGAGTTCGTCTTCTTCGATCTTGTCTTTAGATCAAACCGAGGTGAGTGGTTAGTGTAGCTTTTAAAGGGAGGCGAGTGGCCGGCCCTAAGACATTAGATCCGTAGACTAATGCATATAAATTATGGATGAAATTTCAGCCCTTTCCCATCTATAGGGTTCGGCCGAGCAAGGGGAAAAGGGGATACCGAATGATTTTGAGTCGTTGTTCATACCTTCCCGTTCGACGCTAATTCATATTCATGTTACAAAATTTCTCGCTTGTCATATGAATTGTTTAGTGATAGATCTACATAATAACATTTTGGAAATGTTCTTGCTAATGCTTATATGGATATGATGGTTATGGTATATGTATTCAAATAAATGTTTCATTTAATTCCTCATATCATGTTTAATTGTTGCTATGCTTAGTGTATGTTCCTTATGGTTTAATCACTGAATTATTTACCTCTTTAATTCGGTTTCTTCATGATGTTTCTACCCATGATTAATTTGGTAAGTGACGTGACAATTGTAGGCCGAGTGCCTTCATAGTCGGCAAGTTCGCTTAATCTAGGGAGAATGGTTTAGGTGACTAGTGGTGATATTTAACCTAGATACAAGATATACTTACTAGGCTCTTCTTTTAAGGAAACAATGTGACCCTGGGGTAAGGGGTCGGATATGGGCAATGCCGGAAAAGCAAAACACAATATACTTGCACAACCTGGTTTTGGTTGTGGTTGATGATCTACTGTGAAGTGTCATTAGCCGAATGGCTACCACACGACTCAGCAGTTTATAGGGTATTAAGATTGCACCAGCGGGCCCACTAGGTGTTAGACCCGAGCGGCGAAGAGTCTTGAGATTTCGTCAGTGGGCCACGCTGATGGTAGACCCGAGTGGGTGGGACTAGCTATCCCTAACCCGGAGGATCCCTGAAACTAGTGACCATCCTAGTTGACGGATCCGAAGCATAAAAGTTTCTAATTGAGGAGCCCGTAGGGGCTGGTTTGAGTAGGCCGACCGGCCGGGTTAAGTAGATGGAAGAATCGAGCCTTCTATATATACTTTAGGCCATTATTGGCCGAGCTTTCATCATGGATATGGGCCCGAGAGGCCGGTTCATCCACTCATCCGTACTGACACACTGATTATTTATGGAATGTGATTTTATATTAATTCCTTATATATGTGATTGTCGAGGTTTTAAGTGAAGGTTAGAAAGAACCGCTCACAGAGTTCCTCGTGAACTCACGGTTTTCCTTTAATGTTGTTTTGCAGAGTTCGACCAGTGAGGTACGGCTTGGTGGCATGGCGTGCAGGAGAGCAGGTTTGGGTGCAGATCTCATAGCTGGCAGTTCTTAGTCGTAGTCGTGTCTATTAGAGTCTGATGTATGCACTGTGTTATTTTCTATAAAACTTTGAAATGTTTTATTTGGAAAAAAAAACCTTGGGATGTTTATTTGAAACTTGTGATGTTTTAGAACTTGGTGTAATCAAACTCATTTTGAACGTTTAATAAGTTGGTATTGTTGTTTTGGTTATTACTTGATATGTTCTGGTTATCTTTTTGTGAGTTGTGGGTCAGTGCATAGGGTAGGCTTCGGGGTACCGACTCGTACCCTGGCCAATCACGCGTACCCTGAGTCGGGGCGTGACAAAGTTGGTATCAGAGCGTCAGGTTAGGTCTTGACTACGACTAGGAAATGGGTACCGCACGAGGCATATGCTAGCATGTCAATGTGTGGTATAGTATGCTATGAGATCGGACAATCACGACTGCACTCAGCGCACCATGCGGTTAGTAGCTTAAATTTTAATTTAATGAGTTGGTTAATATTAATGGTGATCTTATTATTTTTTGCTAGTGTAATGGAGGCCCGAGGTGCTGCCTTGAGTGGCAGTGGGAGTAATTCCACCGATCGCCGTGACAGAGAGCAGTCTGAGTTGGAGGGCCAGGATTCGGTAGTTGTGCAACTTCAAGCACAAGTAGTTGACATGAAGGTTGCTGCTATAGGTGAAGTTCATGATCCCTCAACCATTACCCTTAACACCTTGATGGGTAAACTTGAAACACATGAGTTGGAAATGTTTGTGTAATATCCTAGATATTTTTATTTATTTTTTCCTTTTATTATTTGTGTTTGCCAGCCTAGCGGGCTAGTTCGAGGTCGAGCCAAGTGGACTCGTGGTCTGGTGCGAGCTTGCGAGCTCGGGTAAGTTGAATTATGAGTTATAATTATATAGCTAATTTATTTGATTATGTTACATGTGGATGTGTATGTGTTTGTTGCTTGTATTTTATTATGGGGTTAGTTTGGGTTAGCGGGTTGCGGATCCGGGTTGAGAAGAGTGCGGGTTAGGGTGTGGTTAGGTGGAAGTGGGAGGGGATTATAAAAAGGGATAATAGACTAAAAAATCACAAGGTTTGCAAAAATCTTATGTTCTATCAACGATTTCAAATTTAGCCTGTAAATGCACAACCTTTGCTTCCGTTTATGCCATCTACCAAATCGTCACACACCGTCTCAACTTAGATGACGTGGATGTAAACGGTACTTGCGTGTCCTGACGGCGTCATACGTGGCCTGCCACGTATATCTAAAACTTAACTTTTACTTAACTTTTTACCCTTTACCCAAAACATCAAAACTATCGGCGATCGGCGCGGGCGGACGATTTGGGTAGGAGATTAGGGTTCTTCTCAAGGCCATCTCTGGGCGGGCGATCGTGGTGCCGACCCGTCGGCCATCTCTGGGCTAAGATTCGAAGATTCTGTGGACCATCTCTCGGCGCAGGTGAGTACAATAGTTCTTTAGTTGTTTGTTTTGCCAAAAAATTCAATGTGGACCATTAAGTTGTTGTATTCTACCACTTCATTTTGTCTTCAGGTGATTGTAGTTCCCTTGTTTAATTTTGTCTCCCTATGTTATCTGTTTGTTGTCTCGATTTATAGGGCAGTTTATTGATTCCAGACAGTGAGGGCAGTTGTGGTTCTTGATATGCCTGTCTCATTTAATTTGCATTTGTACCATGGGGGGAAGATGTTATTTCATCCTCGAATAGAATATGTAAAAGGTGAAGTGAGGGAAGCGAGTTTAACAGAGGAGAACAGTGAAAAAATATCAATGGGAGAGCTCAAATCGATTCTACATGATTTAGGCTATGGTGGACCTCAAAAAATGTGGCATCGAGTTCCAAAATACAACCTTGATATTGGGATTATGGAATTAAAGACTGATAGTCAGGTTAGGGAGATGGTTGAGCATGAGACCAACCATGGCATGATTGATGTGTATGTAGAAGCTATAAAGGAAAGAGAGACTGTGGAACATGAAGTTCCTGAATCTGATGATTCTGATTATCTCCCAGAAATTGATGGTTCTGAGAGTATGGCCGATGATGACAATGCCACTGATATTGATGATGATGATGACTTTGTGGTTGCAATTGAGAACATGAGAACTTATAAGCAACTGAAGAAAAACAAAAGAAGAAGTAGAAAAAGGATGAGTGAAGGACAAGGAGAGCAGCATGAAGTTGTTCAGCAGCAAGAAGGAGAGCAGCATGAGGGACAACAGAAACAAGGTGTGCAAGAAGAAGATGAAGCAGGAAGTTTTGATGAGAATCCTTCCACTCCTAATACTAGTGAAGATGAGTGTGCAGGGAGCAAGGGAAAGGAGAAGAGAGTTTACTTCAATCATAAAAATATAAGATCAGGTGATCCTTTTTCTGTTGGAATGTGGTTTGAATCACATCTCCAATTCAAGCATGCAGTACAAGATTATGCTACTATTGGTGGCTTTAACATAAAATGTAGGAGGTCAGGCAAGGATAGATGTGTGGCAGTGTGTACTGAGGGTTGTAAGTGGACTATTAAGGCTAGTATGACATGAAAGAAGGAAGCATTAAGTGTCAAAGAATACACAAAGGAGCACACATGTACTAGACCTTCTAGGAATAGTCAAGCCTCATATCAGTGGGTTGCAAGGCATTATTTGGAAAGATTTAGACAAAATACAAATTGGGTGGTGTTAGATATGTTGTTAGATCTTGATAAGGACTACATGGTTAGCTCAGCCACTTGTTTCAAAGCAAGGAAACAAGCATAGAAGATGATTCTTAGAACTTTATAAGAGCATTACAACTTGGTTCCCTCATACATGGCTGAGTTAAAGAGGGTGAACAGGAATAGCTTCTTTGATTTACAAGTTGAGAGAGGTCCAAACTTAGAAGCTATATTCAAGAGATTTTATGTAGGATTTGAGGCACTACGAAGTGGTTTTTTACGTGGTTGTAGACCTGTAATCAGTTTGGATGGTTGCTTCCTAAAGACACTAATTGGAGGACAACTATTGAGTGACATTGGTTGTGATGGGAACAACCAGATGTTCCCAATCGCTTGGGCAGTAGTTGAAGGTGAAAACCAAGACTCTTGGACTTGGTTTCTTGAAAGTTTGGCTTTAGATTTGCGCGTTACAGATGGCTTTGGGATGACTATCATAAGTGACCAGTAGAAGGTAATATTGGTAGATCTTCAAATATTTTAAAACCTTATGATTTTTTGTTTCTTAATCATTTACTTGTTCATGCTTTCAATTTATCAGGGTCTTGAAAATGTTGTGAGGACAATCATGCCTCAGGTTGAGCACCGTAATTGTGCTAGACATATTTATGCAAATTGGAAAAAGACATACAATGGATATGGCCTGAAGAATCTATTTTGGAGGGTTGTCAAAAGCACTACAGAAGCAGACTTAATTTAGAGGGGCTTTGGATGAGATGAGGGTAATGTCACTTGAAGCAGTTGAGGCTTTTACACAAATTGGGGTTCAAAAATTTTGTAGGTTGTACATCAATGTACTGCCCACCTGCGAGGTGGTTGACAATAACCTGTCAAAGTGGTTCAATGCATATATATTGAAGGCAAGGACAAAGCCTTTAATTGATATGTTAGAGGAGATACGAACTAGTGTTATGCAAAGAATTGCACTGAAGAGGGAGAAGATGTTGTCTTGGACTAATGAATTATGCCCAAGGATCAAGAAAAGTTAGAACAAAATAAGTTAGATATTAGAGGTTCTACTCCAACACCAGGTGGTCAAAACAGGTAACTATGTGATAGTGATCCCATGCAACTACGTGATTTTGAAAATATTGGTAGATCTTAAAATATTTTGAAACTATGTGATTTTTCAGGTTCAAAGTTTCCAAAGATGGCAATAGGTTTGTAGTCGATCTTGAGCTCAAAACTTGTGGTTGCAGGATGTGGCAACTTTGTGGGATCCCCTGTCCCCATGCAATAGCTGCCATTAATTATTTGGGTCGTGACCCTGCTCACTTCGTGGACAGTTACCTGAAGAAAAAAACCTACATGTTGGCTTATCAATCCACTATTGAGCCTATGAATGGCCAAAAGATGTGGCCAAGAATGAATGAACCTTTACTGCCTCCAAAAATTTTGAAAAAAGCGGGTAGACCTAAGAAAGTTAGGAAGAAAGACAAGTCTGAGAAAGATCCAAACCCAAAGAAAGGTGGCACAGTCAAGTGCATTATATGTGGTGGATATGAACACAATAAAAAGACTTATCCAAACAAGGGACAACAACAGGCATCAAGCTCTGGAGCTCAAGTGTAGAAAAAAAGAGGTAGACCTCGAAAGGACACCACTATTCCACCTCAGAAAATCAGTTCAGCAGAACTTGATAAACTTGTGAGCCAAGGAAATGAAGCATCAGCTGAGAGGAGATCTAAAATCCCAATAAGAAAGTGGAATGCACCATCAGCTCCTCCTACTAAAACACCATCTCATCAAAGCCAAGGCACATTCTCAGCATCTCCAAGAAAGAAGGGCGCAGTAATAAAGAAGAAAGTACCTTATGAGCAGCTGGGACATAAAGACAGAGCCAAAGCTATGCAGGGTTATGGGGCTCTCACCAGCATTGAAACAAGCAATGTTTACGTGAGGGTAAGTAATAGCCTCTTTTATTAGACTAGAAAATTCATATACTTTGATATTATTTTAAGTTCTACCAATGTTTTTGTCTCAGATGTCTGGAGAACAGCTCCGCACGACTTACATTGGTACACGTGGAGCTTAATTTACAACTGTGGTAAACCAACAACAATCACAAAGCACAAGCATAGCAGACAAACCAGACCAGCACCAACAAGAAGAAGCCAACTTGGGCACACAGCAGAGCAGCACCAGCACAAATAAGGGGAAACAGAAAAAATTTCCATCACCGACAAGAAGCAGCCAAAGAATGAGGAAGAAGAAAACTTTTTTTGAATGAGAACAAAACTATGTGGTCCTTTGCTGTTAAACATGTGATTTTCAAGGTGGATAGTAACTTTGAATGGTTGTTGTTGTTAAACATCTGAATTATGACTTTGTTGTGAATTTATGTGAAATGGTTGTTGTGGATAGAAAACTTTATTGTTTCATTTTGTGAAATGATTGTTGTGACTTTGAAATGTTCATTTTGTGAATTGAATCATTGAATGTAATATGAAGTTTTTTGGTGCATACTTTGTCAAGATGTAATCAGACTCACAAATGTAAATTTACAGATTGCTATGTGTCAAAAATTGGTAGATCGTAAAATTTTGACAAACTATATGATTTTTTTGTTAAAGTTGCAGAATGAGAGCTGAGAAATGACTCGCTTCTCAGATTGATTGACATACAATAAATAAGTTCTTCATTACTAATAGAAACATGTTTTTAGTCTAACATAGTGACATTCTTTCTACCAAAAACTATTATACTGACAATAACACCAAATACAATCAAGAGGACCATGAATACATGACTATTCATCATTGACTTGTTCACTTTCATCCTCAAGTCATTTAATTCTTCTTCTAGAGCCTTGTTCCTCCTTTCCATTGCTTGAACCTTCTCTTCCAGAAGCTCAACTTTCATTAGATTAATTTCATTCTTGCCTTTTAATAGTTTAATTTGTTCAATCAAACTCTTCTTCTCGAATATTAAAGAGCGCAATTGATTTGCCTTGAGCCCTTGGTCCTCTAGATCATGCCATTCGAAAAATTTACAATCCTCAACCTACAGAAACTTCAATCATTAACACTACAAAGATTAAGATGAGTTTAACAGAGGAAATATGATGCACCGGCCAAAATCTATAGCCCCAGATTCTTCTGGCTCCATGAGGTCAAAAGTATAGCTTTGGTTCCATGTCTGCAAAAACTTTCTCCTCCCGACAACGTAGAATCAACGGAAGCTTCACAGATCTCCATACTTGACATCTTAGCTTCGTTCGGATAGATTGGGGAAAAATTTTCTCCTCCCGACAACGTAGAATCTTAGCCCAGAGATGGCCGACAGGTCGGCACCACGATCGCCCGCCTAGAGATGGCCTTGAGAAGAACCCTAATCTCCTGCCAAAATCGTCCGCCCGCGCCGATCGCCGATCGTTTTGATTTTTAGGGTAAAGGTAAAAAGTTAAGTAAAAGTTATGTTTTAGATGTACGTAGCAGGCCACGTATGATGCCGTCGGGACACGCAAGCGCCGTTTACATCCACGTCAGCTAAGTTGAGACAGCGCGTGAAGATTTGGTAGATGGCATAAACGGAAGCAAAGGTTGTGCATTTACAGGCTAAATTTGAAATCATGGGTAGAACATAAATTTTTTACAAATCTTGTGATTTTTTAGTCTATTATCCCTTATAAAAATCTCCCACCCCAGGGCTGGCGGCTCCCTATTAGAGCCGCACTAGCCAAGAGAGAGAGAGGAGAGCAGTCGCCGAGCCAAGCCAACAGCCGCCCTCCCCATCTCCCTTCTTGGAGCCATCGAGCCAAGCTGTAGCTGAGCCAACCCTTCCTTCCCCTTTCCTTTCCCTTTGGAACCAAGTACAGAGGAGCCGCTTGAGCCGAGCTGCCCCCTCCTCTCTCTCTCTCTCCCTTTCCCTCTTCTTTCTCTTCTTGGAGCCGACAGCTTGAGGAGGAGCCGCCGCCCTCTTTTCCTCCTTGGTGGAGCCGAGCTGCTTTCTTTGAGGCCGGATTCGGAGAACGCCGCTTGGAAGATCTTCTCCAATTCTTTTTGCTAAATCTAGGTGAGTGATTTTACCCCTCCTTCTCGGGTTTTCTTCGAGTTCTTGAAGCCGTTCTTGAAGGCTAGGATGATTTTGATTTGTTTTTCGATGACCTCTCGAATTATCGATGATCTTTTGTGTGCTGTGTTTGAGGAGGCCCTAAACCTTCCCCTATGGGGCTCGGCAGCCCTAGGATGATCCTAGGGGTGCCCAGCAAAGGTGGAGAAAGGGGATGCCCTCCAAGTGTTCGATGAATTGCCTAAGAGAAGGGTGTAGATTTTTCTTGCCTTCTATGATTTCAATTTGTTCATCAATCTTGATGGTTATAATTTAAATGCATGCTTGATATTAAATTTGTGATTATTTTGAAAATATATCATGTGTTTCAAAGATGGGTTTGATCTTGAAGGCATGAGGGTTCTTGAATTGAATTCTTGAGTATAAAGGTTGGTTCTTGGGTAAAGAGGGTTGTGATGCTTGTTGTTCTTGCATATTAAATATGGTTTTTGTAAGATTTATTTTAATGATTATGAATATGATGTGATGGAAATTATGGGAGTTAATTTCTGTGAATTTTCAGATTTATTTTCAAGATATGCTAAAAATTTAATCTTACTGGAATTTCATGTTGTGATGATGAATCTGTGTTATTTTTAAAATGCTTGTTGTGGTGTATATAGTTTACTGAACATAGTCATGTAACCTATCGTTTTGATCAGAAAACATAGTTTGAAAATATAGGACACACTCTGGAAATCAGATTTGGGTTATACACATCAGTTTTGGACATAACAGTAAGCTAAAACAAAAGCCTAAAACAAAACCCTAATCTTGGTGATCTAAATTTTAATTGCATAATTAAAATTGAGCAAGGGGTCAGCATAATCTATTATGAACCAACAAATAAAGTTATGTATGAAATAAAACCTCACGGGTTATGACATTACGAGTCTAGGAGTTGGGATCGGGTATTGGAGTGTTGAGACGCTTCCCAATAAGGACACCCCTAAGACACCGTTGGAGAGACCTGACTTAGGTCATGTTGTGCCATATCTCTATGAATGGCAGAGAGGCTCGTTGAGGAGCTGGATTGTGGACTAGGTCCGGGAGGTTGGATGGCTAAATCCCAACCTGTGGAACAAGTTTGGATGGGCAAATCCCGATTGTTCCAGTTTGCCTTGTGGAATAAGTTCGGAGGGCCTACCCGATTATTCCCGTGGTGCTTTTAAGGAATAAGTTTGGACGGGCAAATCTCAATTATTCCTGTGATATCTTAAAGGGGCAAGTTCGGATGAGCAATTCCCGATTGTTCCTTCGCGTCTCGTGGAGCAAGTTCGGATGGGCCAATCCCGATTGCTTCCGAGTTTCTTTATATTACGATAAGTTCGGAGGGCATTCCTGATTATCCTAGTATGTTTGTTGCCTTTTGGCATGGTAGGCTTAGGCCTGTTGATCTTCACCATTTGGGTGTTGGCTGCCTTCTGGTAGGTGGTGGCCAGATGGCCTGTTAGATGGTCACTCCCTTGTGACCTCTCTTACTTGAGTCAGGAGTTTTGCTTTATGCGATTTTTGTGGGGGTTGGTATAATCGCTCACTGAGTTCTTTTGAACTCACCTGTTGTCGTTGTTTTTGTTTTGCAGAGCCTGACCGGTGAGGTGGGCTAGAGCACTTGGCACAGCTGGAGGGTAGAGAAGCCATATTGATCTTATAGTAGTCCTAGTTAGGGGTCGTAGTCGAGTTTTTGGTAGTTAGTCATGCACTAGTATTTCAGTGTTTTGGAGTTGTAGTCCCTTGGGGACATTCATGTCTTTATTTCAGATTTCATTGTAATTGAACAGTTGAACTTGATTTATTATTTCCGAACTTTATTATTTGGTAAACTTACTTATAATGATTTCTGGTTTGTTTTTCCATTTGAAATAAAACTCATTTATTTCTTTCCGTTATGTTTTATTGTTCAGTTGGCATGTGCATGGTTTAGGCTGCGGAGTATAGGCACGTATACCCTGGCCGGTCACATGACCCTGGGTTGGAGCGTGACAGTTTGAGAAATATTCTCATAAAGAGAAAAGGAGGAATTTTTCTTTCAATGCTACTGAAGATGAGAATAAGTCTGATGATTGTTCTGAAGAAGAGATGGATGTAGCATATGCACTTATGACAAAAAATTTCAGAAGATTTCTAAGGGCTAAGAACAAGAAAAATTAAAATTCGCAATTCAAACAGCAATTTCAACCACCCATTTCAACCGGCTCCAAAACAAGTTCTTCCTTTGGTGAAAACAGAAGAACTCAATCTTCTGCAGATAAGTCCAATCTTAAACATAAGTCTAAAGGTGTTCGGTGCTTTGAATGTGAAGGATGTGGTCATATCAGATCTGAATGTCCAAATACACAGAAGAAACTCAAGAAGTCCTTTACAACTACTTGGAGTGATGAAGAAGAAGAAGATGACACAGAAGAATCTGAGCAAGGAAACTATAGAGCCTTTGCTACCTGCATAGTGACACAGTTCGAACTGCTTGTCACTTAGACATTGATAATGAACAAAACAAGAAACAGTGTGCTGATAGTCGTGAAGAAGTTTATCAAGAGATCTTTGATAAATGGATTAAAGTGACAAAACTGAACAGGACCATCAAAAATAAAAACAAACTCTTGGTTAATCAAGAAGGGAAACTCTAAGAGGAAGTGGAGACATACCAAAGACAAATTGTTGAAAAATCTGATAAAGAATTCAAGTTGATTACTGAACTTAGAAAGATAAAGAAAGAAGCCAGAATGATGAATTCCACTAGTACTCTAAATAAAATTTTGAGTGAAAAAAAATCTCCTTCTAATTATGCTGGTCTTGGATACACTAAGTCGATTGAGACAGTCGAAACTCCAGTCTCAGCAGCCCATTCAGATGAAGAACTTCCATAAAGGATCCTCAATTCATCAACAATCCGCTACAAGGAAAGGAAGAAGAGTACCTACATGTTACTATTGCAAGTGTAGAGGACACATAATTGCAAATTGTCTCAAGCTTGTCGACAAACTAAGGAGAAAGATGCATAGAAATCATCCAAAGTTGAAAATTAAACAAGTCTAGGTAAGGAAAACTAATCTTAATTGCAAAGTTGCTTTTATGTTAAAGATTGTTTCTTCTCTTGGATCATGGTATTTCAACAGTGGTTGTTCTCAGCATATGACAGAGAATTCAAAAAATTTGAAAAACATCCAAAAACGTGAAGGTGCAACTGTAATCTTTGGAGATGGAAGACGTGGAAATGTTATAGGAGTTGGAACACTCAATTTTCCAGGAATTCCAAGTTTGAAAGACGTGCTGCTGGTGGATGGTCTCAAGGCCAATCTTGTGAGTATCAATAAATTGTGTGACCAAATTTTAAATGTTCAATTCAACAAAAACAATTGCAAGGTCTTTGATAAAGATGGTGATTGTATTCTTGAAGGGAGTAGATCTAGAGATAACTGCTATAAGAGTGCCTATTTTTCAATCTATCTTTCAGTTATTTCTTCTGATATAAATTTGTGGTACAAAAGGTTAGATCATGTCAATTACAGGGACCTAAAAAAACTTGTTAATACTGGAGCTGTGAGAGGAATTCCTAAACTTTCAAGAGAACCAAAATTAATTTGTGGTCCTTGTTAAGAAGAAAATCAGACAAGATAGTCTCATAAGCAGTTACAACTGGTGACCACATGAAAACCTCTAGAACTTCTTCACCTGGACTTGGTTGGTCATATGTAAGTTGAAAGCATTGGAGGTAAAAAGTATGTTCTAGTTTGTGTAGATGATTACTCTCGGTTCACTTGGACATAATTTCTAAGAGAGAAGTCCAATGCCTTCAACAACTTCAAATCTTTATCCCCTAAGACTTCAGAATGAATAAGAACTTGCTATTCTAAAGGTGATCATGAGAGAGAGAGTTTGAGAATATTTTCTTCTCTGAATTTTGTGATGAAAATGGTATACTTCATGAATTTTCTCCCCCAAAGACTCCTCAATAGAATGGTGTTGTTGAAAGGAAGAACCGTACTATCTAAGAAATGGCTCGAGTCATGCTAAATTCCAAAGAGATCTCTGAAAGATTTTGGGTTGAAGCAGTCAATACAGCCTGGTACATTATAAATAGAGCCTATCTCAGACCAAAAACTACAAAAACACCCTATGAATTATGGAAGGGAAGAAAACTAAATCTTTCATATTTCCATGTTTTTGGCAGCAGGTGCTATGTGCTAAATGATAGGGAATATCTTGAAAAGATGCAAAGCAAAAGTGATGAAGCAATATTTTTTGACTATTCAACAAACATCAAAGTTTACAGAGTCTACAACAAGCGCACTGAAACTATTAAGGAGTCACCAAATGTGAAAGTTGATGACTCATAGATCCACCAGACTCTGACTACTGAGGAGAAAGCAATTGAAACTATTGGTTGAAATTGTTGATAAGACTGCCCAGGGCTCTTCCAAGACAACAAAATAGATAGTTGAAACTGTTGATTCAACAAATTTTGAGACTGACACTGATCAAGAAAATAAGAGTACAATTGAAAAGTCTGCACGAGCTCTCAAGAATCATCCGTTGATGAATGTAATTGGAGATGTGCATGATGGAGTCTAGACCAGGAATCAGTCCAAGAATAGTCATCAAGACATGATCAAATATTCTTGCTACACCTTGTCACACCCCAACTCAGGATATGCGTGACCGCCAGGGTACGAGTTAGTACCCCGAAGTCTACCCTATGCACTGACTAACAACTCACAAAAACATAAACAGAACACATCAAGTAATGACCAAAACAAACGATAACAACTTTTATTAAAAGTTCAAAACCAGTTTGAATATACCAAGTTCTAAAACACCATAAGTTTCAAATAAACATCCGAAAGCTTTTTCAAATAAACATTTCAAAGTTTTTACAGAAATAAACCCAGTGCATACATCAGACTCTAACAGACACGACTACAACTAGTTATTGCCAGCTATGAGATCTGCACCCACGCCTGCTCTGGTGTGCGCCATGCCACCAAGTCGTACCTCACTGGTCGGGCTCTGCAAAACAACAAGAAAGGAAAACTGTAAGTTCATGAGGAACTTAGTGAGCGGTTCTTTCGAACCTCCACTTAAAACCTCGACAATCGCATATATAAGGAAGTTGTTAAATCACATTCCATAAATAATCAGTGAGCCAAAACGGATGAGTGGATGAACCGGCCTCTCGGGCCCATATCCATGAGGAAAGTTTGGCTAATAATGGCCTAAGGTATATATGGAAGGTACAGTCCTTCCTCTACTTGACTCAGCCGGTCGGCCTACTCAAACCAGCCCCTACGGGCTCCTCATTTAGAGACTTTTATACTTCGGATCCATCAACTAGGATGGCCACTAGTTTTAGTGATCCTCTGGGTTAGGGATAGCTAGTCCCAATCCACTCGGGTCTACCGTCAGCGTGGCCCACTAACGAAATCTCAAGACCGCCACTCGGGTCTAACACCTAGCGGGCCCGCTGGTGCAATCTCAAGACCCTATAAATCGCTGATTCGTGTGCTTGCCATCCGGCTAGTGACACTTCTCAGTAGACCATCAACCACAACCCAAACCAGGTTGCACAAGTATGTTGTGTTTTGCTTTTCGGGCATTGCCCATATCCGACCCCTTACCCTATGGTCTTATTGTTTCCTTAAATGAAGCACCTAGTGTATGTATCTTGTATCTAAGTTAAATGATACCACAAGTCATCTAAACCATTCTTCCTAAAATGAGCAAACTCGCCGACTATGTAGGCACTCGACCTACCATTTCCACATCACTTACCAAAGTAATTATGGATAGCAACATCATGAAGAAACTGAATTATAGAGTAAATAATGTAGTGGTTAAACAAATATGAAACATACACTACGCATAGCAACAATTAAACATGATATGAGCAATTAAATGAAACCTTTCTTGACTTCATATACCATATGAGCAATGGCAAGAACATTTCCAAAATGATAATATAGATCCATCACCAACAATTCATAACATGAATATGAATTAACATTAACATGAACATGAATTAACATTAAACGAAGGGATATGAACAACTACACAAAATCATTCGTTTCCTCCCCCTTACCCTTGATCGACCGAAGCTTGGGCAAGGTAACCCTTGCTCGGCCGAACCATCTATGTGGGAAGGGGCTGGAAATTATGCATTTTAACAGGTTAAATAGTAAACAAAAAAAATACAATTTCATCTAACATTAAGTATGGAAGTGCGAGTTAAAGAGATATAACAAGGGATCCAATAATTCAATACAGGCAGCCCCGCATCCCCCCCCCCTTTTGCACTGCTCGGCCAACTCGAGCAGGATAGTAACCTGCTCGGCCGAACCCCCTAGGGGTGGTGGATTTGGTTATGGCGGCAATACAAGTATCAATCCAAAGCCTAAAACATAACGATCATAAGACGTTGCACGAGTTGCGAAACGAGCGAGGAAATTGGTGAAAATTTCGGCATGACCTTTCCCCTTTTTCCTCAATTTGGTTAGCCCTCAAAACTGAGAAAATCGACACGATAAAATACACGAGATCATGGTATAACAATGATTAAAGTTCTATAAAAAAGAATCACAACGATCGACAAGAACTCGCGAAGAAAACCCCGATTTCACATCTTATAGGGCCGGATTCCCCTAAAAATCTACTCTAACCACTCACCTTGATCGGATCACAAAGAAACCTTGATGAAAATGAGATTCTGATCTCCGCGAGCGTCGTCGCAAAATTGGCACCGACAAGATGTCCTCCTCCTTCTCTCCCTTTCTCCCTCGTGATGGGTTGTGTGCGGCTCTCCCTTTGAGCCACACGGGTGGCTTGGGTGAGGGGTTTTATTCCCCTCATCCAATGACCTATTTGCCCCTCACTTGACTTAACTTCTACTCGATTTGATCCGAGTCTGATTCGGACTCCGATCCTATCCGCACTCATGAGTCGAACTTGACTTTATTAAGACATCATAAGCAAGAAAGGAAATGACCATTGAGCTAATTTAAACTTCATATTTCCATGGGTCGGGTTATACCTTCTACTCGAGGCGATCTCTGCGGCTCGACCCAGCTAACCTCTGATCCGGTGCGTTGCACCAAAATAGATTTTTATATTAGGAAATTTTTTGAATCTTACACACCTCCAATGTTGAACCCAAAAGCATCAAGGAAGCTTTATCAGATGAATTTTGGATCATAGCTATGCTAGAAGAACTACAACAGTTTGTCAGAAATGATGTTTGGGAATTGATTCCAAGACCTAAAGGTGTCAATGTGATTAGAACCAAGCCGGTCTTCAGAAAACAATACTGATGAAGCAAGAAACATCACAAGAAATAAGGTGAGACTTGTTGCTCAAGGCTATAATCAAATTGAATGTCTGGATTATGATATAACCTTTGCCCATGTTGCAAGGATGGAGTCCATCAGAAGTCTATGTTGAACAACCAAAAGGGTTTAAAGATTCTGCTCATTCTGATCATGTGTATAGACTGAAGAAAGCTTTATATGGTCTCAAGCAAGCACCTAGAGCTTGATATGAAAGACTAACTCTGTTTTTACTCTTGAAAGGTTACAAAAGAGGAAGAGCTGATCAGACCTTATTCATTAAGAAGAAGGAGTTCCATTTGGTAATTGTTCAAATTTATGTTGATGATATTATTTTTGATTCAAATTCTGAAATGTTTGTTAAATAATTTATCGATAATATGAACTCTGAATTTGAGATGAACATTGTTGGGAAAAATAGCTATTTTCTCAGTCCTCAGGTTAAGTAATCTAAAGATGGAATATTTATTTCTCAGAGTAAGTATGCTAAGAATCTAGTTCACAAATTTGGACTAGACAGTTCTAAGGCAGTTAGAACTCCTAGCTCAACTCATGAAAAACTGAGCAAATATTATGAAGGGAAGAGTGTTGATCCTAGTCTCTACAGAAGTATGATTGGGAGCATGTTGTATTTGATTGCTAACAGACTTGACTTATGCTTTAGTGTTGAATTATGTGCCAGGTATCATGCTAATTCTAAGGAGTCTCATCTTCAGGCAGTTAAGAGAATTCTCAAGTATATGAAAAGTACGTTGTTTTTTGGTCATTTGTATTTTGTTGATTGCAACCCTTGTCTAGTTAGATATACAGATGCAGATTGGGCTGGTAATATTAATGATAGAAAGTGTACTTTAGAGGTAGAATACTTGACAGCAGGCAGTTGCAACACACAGTTGACCTGGATAAGGAGCATGATACTTGAATATGGTCTTAATCAAGAAGAGAGGTTTTATTATATCAGAGAGTTAGTTGAAAGGAGACAGTTGCAACTGGAGTACATTGCAATAGAGAGACAAATAAATAAGTTTTTATTATGATGAAAATGAAAGGATTTTCAGTTTTCTTCATTCTTTTCATCCGTTATTAATGAATCTCCTATACTTTTTTTTTGCCTCAATTTTTGGCCGAAGTATAGATGCCTTCCTTGAAGCCCGTACGTGTGATTGATTATGGTATTTTTTTTAATGAGATTTGGTTGCACGTATCTTGTCAAAAGACTTTAAGTGAAGAGGAGCCTAAACAATTTGAGATCTGCTATAGGACAGTATATCATTCGATACCTCTTTTTATGAGAGTATGAGATATTTGAAAAGTCTCTCAAATCCTTTTTGGAAGTGTGTCATGTGAAGCATCTCTTGTTCATTGAAGATTTATTCTCCCTCTTTATTGATTTCGACTGGCATTGTTTTGTTGCTCTTTAATTTTCTTCGACGGGAGGCTGATTTTAATGAGGATCTGATCTGATTGGACTTCTACCATCGTCCAAACATTGCAACTCAGTTCAATGTCTTGATAAATTAACCGTCTATTTCATTCGTCCTCTTATCTATTTAAATCAGAAGTCTTGATGTTGGGCATTAAAAATATCAAGATGAGCTTTGAGAAAGAGATGACTGCTTCCTTGGCTAATGAGATGGTGTTTTCAAGTCCTCTTGATGAAACCGAATCACTTTTTAAGCTCCAACTCCTGATAAAAAGTTTTCTCCCTCTATCTCTAAAGGTAAAAATCCGAGAAATAAATCTTAGGGAAAAGGTGTTGACCGTCATGGTAGAGGTATTGTATTTGTAAATCCTCGAATTCCCTTTCTATGTTTCCAAGTCCCGAGGGGGAGGAATTATCTTCTGAGGGGGAGGGTAATGATGAAGTCATTTTTTTTCTCTCTGGATCTGATATTTTTTTGTTGATGAATAATCACAGTTGAAACTGAATCTGGGGCGGTTAAAACTACTGATAAAAGGATCGAAAACATCTTTGTTCCAACTGCTGCTGATGTAACTTTAGCCCTTGCATCCAAAGTCTTGGACCTCTATCCAACTCCTGGATTCACAGCAGAAAGAGCTATTCATGATGATATATTTAAATTACAGGTGAATTTAGTAGAGCTCCATCTGCGGGTAATATCTGTTGAGAAAAAAATTCTTGAGTATTTCATTGCTAGCTAGTATTGCCGAGTTTGCATATTACACAGACAGTTCGACCAGTTCAGACGGTTCTGAATAACTGCTTTCTCTCCTTTGGCTTGTTAGGCCAAAAAGGGGGAGATAAATGGGGTGTCTGTGAAGAAAATAAAGTCTGGTGTAGTCTGGTCTTGTCAAATTTTTATCTCTTGCTAGTCTATTGTCTGGTTGTATGTTTTGTTTGATTATGATGGGGTGTGACTCTTGTGTGGGACACTATGCTGTTAACTTGATAGTTGTTGTGCTTATTATCTTCTTCTATAAGTTGGTTATGACAGGTTGAGTTTTTTTGCCAAATAAGCCAAAGGGGGAGAATGTTACTGTTTGTTCTTGTATGTTGGCTGTATTTGGCAAAAGTGTTGGCTTAAAGAGTCTCTCTTAAGCCTCGATCTTTATTTTGATGATAACAAACATGTATTTAATCCAAAGTGTAAAGTTTTGAGTTCAGGGTTGAGGTTGTGATATGTATGCCTAATCCGTTTAAATGGGACAACGGAAAAGATCGTCAAAGAAATGGAAGAAGAAATCGTTGAAGAAGGCTCAGGATTAAGTCAAGTAGAATTAATGTAATATGTCCCTAGGATAGTTTATCCCAAGCCAAAATTGTAAGGTTATCCAAGTTGAAACTTGGTAACCAAACCCATAGAAAAGGCATGTAAAAATACATGGAAGAAATCATCCTCAGCCTGGGTTCGATCGACCGATCGGTCGACCGAACAAGGCAATAGTATAGTATAGCATCCCATTCGATCGACCGGCTGGTCGACCGAAGATCGCAAAAATTGGCAGAAGCCATTCAGTTAACCAGTCGGTTGACCGAATGTGGAGAAGGCCAAACAACCTGGGCTGCATCGATCGATAGGTTGGTCAACCGACAGAGGCAAAAAATTAGCAGAAAGGTAGCGATCGACTAATCGGTCGATCGACCTAAAGATAGCCTCAATCGCACGACTAGCTGCAGCCATTCGGTCGACCGATGGGTCAATCGAATGTCGGAAGAATTGTGGGTGGTCGATCCGTCGGTCTATCGACCGATTGACTGACCCTGCGATCGAATGGCTTCAACGGTCAATTTTTCACCCGTTGAACGGGTCGTTCGAGTGAGGGGTTATAAATACTCACCACCTAACTTCTTTACATCTTCTTGCAAACATTATTGAGCATTAAAAAGTGTTCTTTAAAGCCTTCAAAGATCTACACCTGCGCGCGCTCTCTGCTCCCAGTCTCGACATCAATACTAGGTGCTGTTCTGCTTCAACTGTGCTACACTTCTTGAGTCATCATTCGGTTGCAAGTTGAAGACAAGAAGGCGGTGGAAAGAAGCTTGGTTCAATCTTTCATTCTTTAGCTCTTTCCTTGTATTTGGTCTTCATTGTATCTTGCTTTCAAGTTTGAGATAGCTTGCTAGGTGTGCTAGGAAACACTTAGGGTCCAACTTCGTAGAATTGTGTTTTGCCTAGGTGAATAGGATTGAGGTGTTCTCCAAGTGAGGGAGAAGGGTGTCCTCAAGTGTATTCAAAGGGAAATATAAATTCTATAAAGTAGTGTTTAGAAATCCTTGGTAAGGAGCCAAGGTAGTGGAGTAGGCGATTGGCCGAACCACTATAAAATACTCTTGTTTGCATTTCTCTTTACTTGCTTTTATCGTTGCCATTGAATTGTGATCATATCAATCATCAAAGAACAATTGCATTACTTAAGGATTAAATTAAGTAAAATAAAATGTGTAAAAGGGGATTGACACTATTCAACCCCCCTTCTAGTGTCAAGGTCCAACCAACAAAAAGAAGCTCTTAGCTTTACTTATGTATTGACAGTCTCAAGTAGTTTCAATTATGGAGAGACAATTTTCATCTGCCAGTAGTCTATAGTATTCTGGATAATTTTTGGTGCGAATATGATGGCTGATGAACTTATGGTTTAATGATGATTCTCTTGATATTTTTTATCATTTAATCATCATTATTTATGTCTGCGTTCAGTTGAGTTTTGAAGAGTTTTTTCTATTCTTTATTTCGAGGCGTTACTATTGCTTAAATGATCATATGTTTTATGATGCCTATTTATGTTGACTGTTTCAAACTGAAGTCTGCGGAGAGGTGAGTGATTGAAGTCAGCATTTATTCAGATCCTTCAGTTGTCACATATAAATACTGGAGAAGGAATCTGTTGTCGACATCTCCATAGTGCAAATACTTTGTTGCCAGTTTTAAAGGAGTTGAGACTGCTTAGTGCAAAGAAGGCAACGTCTTACTCAATATATATATTCATGCTGAGATGAATGTGGGCTGCTAACTCATTACAATACAAGGATTATGTGGAGGACATAACTCTGTGGCTGGGACGTCATAGAGAGACAAGTTGGTATATACTTGTAATAGCAATAGGTTTTGTTATTTCCAATTCACTATTGTACGGATAGCTGGATTTCGGTGTGTGAAATCTTAGAGGTAGATGTTGTACTTTCTGATAGTGGATTGAGCATCTATCCGGTGAGTGCCCACAGATTAGGTGACATGCTTTGTAACTGAACTGCGTAAACAAATACTTATATTTGCGTATGTTTATTTTGGTTCTTAGTTTGCTACTTAAGGAAGTTGTTATAATAGTTGCAACTTCCTATGCAACTGGCATTTACAAAAGTTCCCTAAGAGACATATATTGTCATGGCGTACTCCACGTTGACCTTAAAGAATACCGACGATGCTACAATGAATGCCCGAAGCAAAGAATCACCAGGCCAAAGAAAGAACCTCACACTCTGCGTCACCAGGCACCTTTGACAACCATAGGAAAACAACCAATAGGAATCCCCGAGCAAGGTCCAAGTCGAGACACGCAAAAACGATCCCGACCCAGCGCAGCTCAAAGGCCGAGTATCAACTCAAGTAGTACGCGAACTTCTGTAATAGGCACAAATATTTCTCGTATTTCTATTTGTGCCCAAGAACTCTACGACCATCTCGTCATTCCAACGAATACCCGGCAACTCACGATAAACTTGACCCCTCACATGGTCCTGCCTAACGCTCCTCGATGAGCACGGCTTGACCCCCCGAGCATGGTCCTCAACCCCAGAGCACTACTTCCGACCTTAGAGCCCTTACATGACTAGGACTCGATTTTCACCAACCTGGCTCATCGGCCACTGCGCCACTACTTTTGGCTCAGCTTAATCCCAAGATACTCAATCATAATTTCAAAACAACGAGCGAAGGCCCAACTGTTTGGGTGCAATTTGGTGGGAGCGACATTCGCCAAGTTCAAAATGTTGTGCTCAAAATCCGTAAAAGGAAGACACACCCCCAACTCATCAAAAAGAGTCTGGTACATGAAGACAAACTACGAATCAGTTTGATGATACACCCGGCCAATGACGAGCACATAAGGCATTCATAGTACTCCTCAGCATCCTCACGGGCAATGGACACACTCTCCCGAAAGGATAAGATGTTGTTTAGGTTGGTCATTACCGAACCATGGAACTTTATCTTCTCTTGAACCCAAGAATATGAACCCGAGTCCTCCCCCAACGATCAAACTCTGACTTTACGACAATGCCTCTCCTCGCCATCGGCCCAACAAGGATCGCAAAAACCCTAAAATAGGGATAAGTTAGTAAACCTATTGACCAAGGGCCAGACCTACAAAAGTTGAAGCAAGGCATTAGAAAACTCACCTGAGAAGAAAAGAGGACGACGACAGTTGAACAGACAATAAATGAAGCTATCGCCAAAGATGACCTCCAAAGCACCGAGCACCGAAAATGCCATAAAAAGTTTGAAAATGGAACTGAGAAAATTGTCTTATGAGCACACATGCGATAAACCCCTCATCGAAAGGCCAGCAATTGCACCACAAACAAATCCCAGCCGGCCAGCCTGCCAAAATGGCGATTCCCTAAAAAATAACGAGGCACGTGCAAACACTTTCTCCTCCATGATTACTTTTCAAAACAGAAAGACAAGCATCAATCAAGAGCTGCCACAGAAGAGAAAAATTCCTCATTATTAAGCCGCCATGCTAGGCGCAAATACCGAGGAGACGTGAAACATCACGACAAGAATACGCTGATCTGATCCACCCCAAACCAAAATGAAGTCATCACGCGCGAGCTTCTAGGCAAGCTCGACTCCTACGATAACTTGATACAGCTCGACAAAACACTCCCAGAGATCTCTCTGACCATAAGAAAGTCAAGGTTAGGAGACAATATCAATTAGAGCTCGGTACGCAATCCTCCAGACTCCAATCGAGCTAGGGGGCTATCGACTAGACTAGTAGTTTTGGTCCTGACCAAATTCGACCTAGCAGCGCCCGCACTCTTGAACCCAATTCGAGCCAAACATAACGGCTTTGCCAGATGGCTCCACCTGGCCATACAAGAACATCCACGTTCTTCTTAATTACTAGGGATACATCTTTACAAGCCTGATATCTCCAGATTCAGCCTCAACCCATTCCGAGCAATATCCTACCTGAAATAAATACAGACACAGCACGCCTCAGGAAATCCAAGTTCCAATTTCCATTATCTCCACCTCAAATACCTACGCCTTAGGTAAACCAAAACGAAGTCATCACGCGCGTGCTTGTAGGCGAGCTTGACTCCTATGGTAACTTGATACAGCTCGACAAAACATTCCCAAAGATCCCTTTGACCACAAGAAAGCCGAGGTTATAAGCCAATATCACTTAGAGTTCGGCACGCAGTCCTCCAAATTCCAATCGAGTTCGGGGGTTGTGGAGTGGACTAGTTGTTTTGGGCCTGGCCAAATTCGCACTAGCAGCACCTGCACTCCGGAACCCAATTCGAGCCAGACATAACGGCTTCGCTCGAGAGCTCCACCTGGTCATACAAGGACATCGACGTCCTTCTTAATTATAAGGGATACACCATTACTAGCCTGATATCTTCGGGATTAGCCTTAACCCATTCCGAGCAATATCCCCGCAAGATTACCGAGCGACGTCATTACCTGCACATGCAATAAAGTTCCAATTTCCATTATCTCCACCTCGAATACCTACTGAATTGAGCGTCAAAGTATCTTTTGCAGGCCCCCCTCCTCCCCGGAGTTGCACCTGACCAAGAGAGACACCGTACCAGACCAGACCGCTTCGATCCTCAAGTAGAAACAAATACCAAAAGTGAATTCAAAATATCATACTTGAAGTCTCATTCAAAGATTTGATGAAAATTCAATGTATCGGAAAGATGAATATTTTGAGGGAAACAATACTTTAAAGTTTCAAAATCCAATTTAAGAAATATATATTAAATCATACTCTTACTGAAATTTTTTGAAACTTCTACACCACAAACTAGATTTTTCATTGAAAATTCAATTTTAGGAATCATCTCAAAATCAATATCATCTCAAAATCAATTTCCAATATTTTTTAAAAAATAACTAAATTCCAGTAGCATTTTTGTAAATATCTAAATTTTTTTAAACATTTCCTGATTTCATTCAAACTTTTAAAATACAAAGACATGATCATGTAAGGCCTGTAGATCAAGTTTGAGATGAAAACAGTGGTGTTTGATCAAGATATCAACCTAGCATAATTCCAACCAAAAATAAGCATGTTATCATGAAATTTGCTAAGTATCAAACTTTATTCTTTACTCATGGTTTTTCAAACTTAAACACATAGACACCTAACATGAGTAAATCTAAACATGTTTATGAAGTTTTTACTTAAAATGAAGTCTCTAAGTCAATTTGTTGACTTAGGTCAAATCTACTCAAATATAGGTCTCTAAAGTAAACTAGATTTCATTTTATCCATTTGCACATGATTTTTCAACTTTAAGTATATGGAAGCAAATCATGAGCAAACCTAAATATGTTCACCAAGTTTCGACTTAAAATGAGATCGCTAAGATGAATTTCAACCTAATGCAAATTTTATTCAATCAATATACCATGAAATTGCCTAAGTATCAAAATTTTCGTACTCATGAAGTTGTAAACATTTATCATGCATAATTAATCATGAGCATAGAGAAATATTTTGTCAAGAATATTGAGGTGTTATACAAGAATTTGCTAAGATGAAACTCATACCTTACTTCTTGATAATTTCCATTTTCATTTCCATTTAATTTTCTTTAATCTTCCAATTTTAATAACTTGCAAGTAAACTTCATTAATAGTATAATGTAAACATGGCTAATAGCAAGCTATTCAAACTAAATAGTGAAGAGAAAGATCACATATCATTTCCAAAGTCTACTTTGCTAAATAGCTTCAAATTTGTTTTAAATAAGCCAAGCGATACCAAAATGAATATTAAGAGATCACAATATATAGTATAATTGAAAAATTAATCTCCAACCCTTCATATTCGTTGAAAATCGAAAGACCACAATTTTCCTAGGGTTTAGAACCGCAAGGTTGCATCGGCCCTTTATAGGCCACTAAAGTCTTTGAAGAGACCGAAAATCAAAAACCAAAATCCTTTTGAGAATCATATCAAGAGCGGATAAAACAAACTCAAATCAATCAGGTATCATAAAGTTCCAATTCAAATAAAATCAAGTAAAGTAAGGAGATGATACCAGATTACTTATGATGCCAACTTTACCTAGCTATCATGATGACTTGAAGTGACAACCACTTGAAAATTTTTCATTCAATCCAATGTCAACTTCAATGCTTCATCTTTCATTCATCATTGTGTAGTAACTCCCCCTACAAATGAACATGAAACCTTTGGTACCCAAATACCTTTAGGGTCCTTGGGGATTAACAGGTTTAGGAACCTGAAGTGTCTTAACTACACTAGGATTCATGATGCACAATCATAAATCGCATGCCCATATATGCCACAACAAAAGCAATGTCTACTAAATTGGTTCTTTTCATTCTTTTTATGAACATGAGGTTTAAAACTAGAATGCTTAACATGAGAATGATGATGAGTATTAGCATTCCTAAGTGAAATATTTCTATTTCTAGATTTCTTAAAAGATGAAACATTTGATAAATCATTAACTTTTCTACTCAAGAAAACAACCTCATTTTTCAAGTCATTAATGGATTTGTATAAGAATTGCATTTGAGATTTCAACGTACCATTTTCATTATTTATTTTTGAATTTTCACTTTTCAAAATCTCATTCTCAAATTTGAAATCAATCTTCAAATCATTACTTCTAATTTTCATTTTAGATTTCAAATTCTCATTTTCAAATTTGAATTCATGCAAATGAGAATTAAACCTTAAATTTTCTTTTTTCAACTTTTTATTTTTCTTATCCTTTTTTACAAGCAAGGCATACATTTCTTAGATTCTTCTAATAACTCATAATGTGACATATCATGAGAACTAGAAGAGCTAGCAGTATCATAATCATTAACATGACTAGATGAGGGAGAGTGTATCTCATCATCCACATCCATGAGGCAAATTTTTGAAGTGACTTCATAGTCATGGCCAAAGAGTGCTTCAAGTGACTAAAAAGTAGAGGTGGAAGCACTTGACCTCTTCATTGCATTGTTCTTCGTGATAGGATAATTTTTCTTCACATGTTCCTTTTCTTTGCACACATGGCAAATTACCTTTCTCTTTCGGCTCTTAGAGTTGCTCCTTTGACTAGAAGCACTATGAGCATCAAAATAAATATTAGTGGTAGGTGAATGACCATTGTCATCACCATCTACATTAAAAGTACTAATCTCTACGGTTTTAGAATGATCATATAGCACATTTAAACTAGCCCACAAATCAAAAGCCGTAAATCAATGCATGACATTTTTAAGAATGTCATTTGGTATGGTGCAAAGTATACAATTCATGACATCTCCATTAAACTTAAATATTTTCATATCAAGTTCACTCCAATCATGCATGTCAACCTTAGGCTCAATATACTCTAATCTTAATATGTCAAAGACACCAAAACCTTTAGTCTTTAAATATGTGTACATTCTATATTTTCAAAGACCAAAATTTGAGCCATCGAACCTAGGAGGTGTAGACGCTAAATTCTCTAGTGACATTTTCGGATCCAAATAAAGTATAGTAGAGATGATGAAATCTCAAACTACAAACCCGCTATGATACCAATTGTTGGGTGAATGACCTACACAAGAGGGGGAGGGGTGAATAGTGTGTTATCTAATACTTTAACCTAATTGTAAATTATCAATTTCTTGAATTCTTAGGCTAAGCACAATTAATAAGCAAGCGGAATCAACAATGGAAATATTCAAGTGCAACACACAAAGAGGCAATGCTAACACGATAATTTATAGTGGTCCGCACACACCGCATACTCCACTACATAAGCACCCCACTTAGAATTTCAAACTCTAGTTTACTAGTTTAAGTGTATCCTACAAGAGGATTTACAAGCTAAGGCACCGACCCTCACACCCGAACAGGGTTACTCTCACACACCGAGAGTACCTCCAACACCTCTTCTCTTAAGGACTACACAACTAACCCTAGCAAACTAAGTTTTTACTGGTGGACTTATACTTCTACACCAAGGCAAGCACCAAACACACAAACCTAGCAACCTAGATTTTCACACTTTCAAATACAAGGAAATAAACAATAAAATACAACAATAATGGAGTAAATAAACCAAACAAGTTATACTTAGTCAAACACAAGTTCCCTATTCCTCTTGATGCCTTGACAAGATGAATCTTTAAGGGTTCAAAGGCAAGATCAAGAATGAAGGCTCAAACTAGGGTTTTCACAAAGAATGGCTCAAGTGAAGCTCTCAAGGGTTCATATGATGGTTCAAGATGTTCAACAACACCGAAGGAAGTCTTAGAAGGGGTTTAAATAGGCAGAACACTCGTCAAGGCTTGGGACCACTAGGTGGAAACAACTAGAAAAAGAGTCGTTGGCCCATTCGATCACACATTGATTGATGGTCGGTCGACTGATGGTCTATCGAACATTCGGCCGATAATGCAGTTTTAGCGCGGTTCGATCGTCGGTCCGGGTTTCAGGTTTCGGGTTTGGTTTTTAGGATTCTTAAGCATTAAATAGATGATTACACATTAATTCTAGACACCCTATACCCAAACTCTAACTTCCCGATGAATTCTGAGCGTCAATGAGCATCCTTATGATTTTTATGATTTCTCCAATTTTTTCGATCGCGGACGTCATGCACTACTCAACTTGGAACCTGAAAATATTTCTCCATGAAAATATTAGTTCCATGTTTGTTATCATCAAAACCAAGATTAAGACCTAGGTTGAAAACCTTACGCCAACAACTTATAGCTGACTATCGCTGATAAATTAGTTGCAACGGTCGACCATTGTTATTCCATTGTTAATGAATTATCATACACCTAAAAAATAAATCAACTAGAAAATTCTTGTCTACATTGATAATATAAATCATACTACAATATATATACACCAAACATACTCAAACAAACAAAATATGAATCATTTATATTATATACACCCAAAAAAATGTCAAAAAAATCATGTGTACTATCTAATTCATGTGTACTATCTACATCAAAAATAAGTACATGATATACATAAATCTCTTGTTGTGGCGGCCCTGACAACGGGTTCTGTAGGGGCTGCATCAACATATATGTAGATATTGTAGACTAGATTGACAAGGAGGATGACTCAATAGGACCAGGTATCCGAATACCTGAATGAGCTACCAACTGCACTAGGAGTGTCAGTATGTTCTCCATTGTTCTTCCTTGATTTGCAATCATCTCTCTTTGATCCTCAACGATAGCTCTCTAGTGGGCAAGCTTCGCCTCCAACGTAGCCAATCAACCCAAGTTCTCCATCCGAGATGTCGAGGGACCTTGACCAGCAATGGGAGAGGCTGATGTCCTGAGTGGCCCTAAAACATCTCACACATGATCGTTATCTGCAAAGCCATAAATGCGATCTTGCTCCCAACCACCACCAGCATTGACCCATGCTACTGGGTGAAAGTCAGCCATAGCGAACCTCCCCTCTGAGTCACAGTCCTCATGTATGGTTCCTATACGAGTTTGCTTTTTTACTTATATTTTATTTTCTTCCATTTATATATTAGGTTTTCAATGTTCGTTGGCGTAAGGTTTTCAAGTTGGTCACCATCTTGATTTTGATGATAACAAACTTATTCTAATGGGTTTAAAAAGTGTTTGATCTCAGGTTGGGCGATCGATACACGTGCAGAGCTCATCAGAAAATCACGAAAAAATTATGAAAATTCAAGTGTTGACGGCTTCGGAGGCGATCAAGTCGAAAGTTAGGTCTAGATTTTGAAATGATTATAAAATCCTTCTAAGTCCTTAAGTCATACCATTTGATGTATTTATGTAAAGCCAAAGAACCAAACCTGAAACCCGAACTAAAAGAAAGAACCTTGCAAAACTGCATTCAGTTCAGTTTCGGCCAGTAGTTCGATCGATCGAAAAGTACCGGTACTTTCTAGTCAGTCGACCGACGATCAACCACCAGTGTCTCAAAAGCCACAAAAGGCTTCCGGTCGATGATCGGTCGCTCGATCGGTCGACCGACCCATCGACCGGGTGATCAACCGACATACGACAACAAATAGAAATCTATCCGTTGCAACGGTTGTTTCATGCTCCTCTCTTCATGGCTTATAAATAGAACCTAAAGTATTCATTGAGTCTATCCTAGAGTATTTGAGCATAAAAGTGTTTATATAAAACCCTAATTTTCACTTCCACATTCTCAATCCCTCCTCACTTCATCAAGCTTTGCTTTCAACCGAGAAATCCATACTTGAGGCATTGAAGTTCTAGGAGGAGCGTTGTTGGAGCTTCATAAAGGTTGTTTTATATTTAAGCTCCACTAATCTTGTTTTCCCATTATTTGTATCGAATTTGAGTGTAGCTTGCAATGTGTGCGTGTAAATACCTTGGTGTCTTGTAGATTGTTGTTTTTAGTAGAGAATAGGTATTGAGGCCCGCCTCTAGGGTTGAGGGATAAGTCCTCATTGTATTCTTAGAAAAATATTCAATCTATAAAGTGTTAAGGATAGAAATCCTGTTGTTCAAATACCCACACTAGAAGGGGGGGTTGAATAGTGTTGGGTTAATTTTAACTTCAATTCAATTTCTTTTAAATAAATTCCAACTTCAACCCAAATTAAGTGTGACTAAATGATATGCGATAGTAGGTATGAAAAGCAATTATAAGCAATCAAACAAGGCAATGCAAACACGCGAGATTATAGTGGTTCGGCCAACCGCCTACTCCGTGAGAGATAATGTGTTTCCCTTTGAATACAACCGAGGACTCGCTTCTCAACCTTTTGAGAATGCCTCAAACCTATTCACCTAGGCAAAATACAATTCTACAAATGAAACCCTAAGGTGTTTAACCTAGAACACCTAGCAAGCTTACAATGAGAATCAAGTTTAATAACAAGTAAAAACAACAACAAAAGGAGCTAAAGATTAAACCACACAAATGAGCTCCTTGCAAAGCCTTCAATGCCTCCAACTCTTCAAGTCGTTGAGTTCGAATCGAAGCCGGAGTTGAGGCGAGAAGAACGCTTAAAGAGGATGAGCAATCGGTGAAGCAAGCATGTAGAAATTGAGCTTGGAAGGTACAAATCTCTCTTAGAAAGCTTTAATGACTGGTTAGAAGAGTTTAAGAGAAGTTGGTGAGGGGTATTTATAACCCCTCACTTGGTAGTTTCACCCAATAGGCATTTTTCTGCCCATTGGGGACGCCCGGTCGGTTGCTGGTCGATCGACTGAAGATCGACCGCCAAGCGACCAAAGCATTCTATCGCTTTTGGGCATTGTTCGATCGACCAGTTAGTCGACAAAATACCCTACTGCCAATTTTTGACATCATTCGATCAACTAACCGATCGACCGAACCTGGGCTGAGGCTGTGTCTTTGAGTTTTCTTCTTGCGCGCTTCGTTTCCAGGTTCCGTTATCGAGTTTGGACTTGTATAACATTACAATTAGGCTTGGGATATATTCCAAGAGTCATATTACATGGAATCTATTGAAACTCTAGATTTTCTACTTGATCGTCGTCGGAACCATTTTTGCTGATTTTTTATATTTCTCCGAGCGAAGTTTGCACTCGTATCATAACCTCAACCTGAACTCAAAACTTCACAAATGCATTAGTTTCATGTTTGTTATCATCAAAATAGAGATCGAAGCCTAGGGGCAACTCTTGGGCCAACATTCTCTCCCTTTTTGATGATGATAAATAAAACATGAAATTTATCAATTTAAAGTATACATTTGTGAGTTCTTTGGTAAGCCATATAGAATACTAACATAAGTTAACATATACTCCCCTTATCAACATGCATATCAAGCTTATAACTCCCCCTATCTATATGCATCATAAAACAAATGTGACCTTGTCTTTTTTTCCCCTTTTGTCATCAATTGAAAAGGGCAAAAATCAAGGTACTATCAATCAGTTTATCAAGAAATTCGAGAAAACCGTAAAGTCAAGTATCATCTACCACTATAGTCCTTCCTACCAATGTAAGCCTATAGAAGGCAAACATCAATAAGGCATTACATAAGTGTGATGATACCACATAGAATGCAATTTTTTAAAAGACATGCAAAATTTAAAAACTTAAGCATTCGGCAAAGTACAAATTTCTAATTGCATTCTTAGGTTTGTGAAACTCTCTTCATTCAAGGGTTTTGTAAATATATCCGCAAGTTGTTTATCGGTGGATACAAATACTATGGATATATTACCCTTAGCTACATTATCTCTAAGAAAATGGTGCCTTAGATCAATGTGTTTTGTCCTACAGTGTAAAACCGTATTTTTTGTCAAGTTGATTGAACTAGTGTTATCACAATGTATAGATATACATGAATATTTAAGTCCATAGTCTAAAAGAGTTTGCTTCATCCAAAGGACTTGTGCAGAACAACTAGCCGCGGCGATGTATTCTGCTTCGGTAGTTGAAAGCGCAACCGAGTTAAAACCAAGAAACAAGACTCATCCCTGGGAATTGACAACACCCACTAGTACTTTTTCTATCTACTTTACATCCGGCAAAATCGGCATCCAAAAAACTATTTAAATCGAAAGACGCATCACATGGATACCATAATCCTAATTCAACCGCGCCTTTCAAATATCTCAATATGCATTTGACCGCACTTAAGTGAGACATTTTAGGACATGATTGAAACCTAGCACATGCACAAACACTAAACATGATATCGGGACTACTTGTGGTTAAATAAAGAAGACTACCAATCATACCTCGATATCATTTTTCATCTACCTTTACACTATCTTCATCTTTATCAAGCTTAATGGATGTGCTCATTGGTGTAGAAGCTATCTTGGTTTCATTCATCCCAAATCTTTTGATGAGCTCCTTTGTGTACTTGGCTTGATTTATGAAGATCCCTTTGTTGATTTGCTTGATTTGGAGACCAAGCATGAAGGAGAGTTCTCCCATCATGCTCATCTCAAACTCCTCTTGCATACACTTTGCAAATCACTCACAAAGCAATTCATTAGTAGCATCAAATATAATGTCATCCACATAAATTTGCACATGCAAAATATCATTTTCATCATTTTTAATAAAGAGAGAGACATCGGCTTTTCCAATGCTAAAACCTTGATCAATCAAAAAGGTGGAGAGGCTTCCAAACCAAACACTAGGGGCTTGTTTTAAACCAAACAAAGCCTTTTTAAGTTTAAAAATATGGTTTGGAAACTCAAAACTTTCAAAATCATGGGTTTGTTCAACATAAACTTCTTCATCAATAAAACCATTCAAAAATGCACTTTTGACATCCATTTGAAAAAGTTTAAAGCCTTTACAACTTGCATAAGTTAAATGCATGCGAATTGCTTATAATCTAGCTACGGGAGCTTAAATTTCATTGTAATCTATTCCTTCCTCTTGATTATACCCTTGGGCCGCTAACCTAGCTTTGTTTCTAATGACTAAACCTCGTTCATCTAACTTGTTTCTAAAAATCCATTTAGTCCCAATTACGGTTTGTCCACTAGGTCTAGGTACTAAATCCCAAACATCATTCCTAACAAATTGATTTAGTTCCTCTTGCATGGCAATCACCTAAAATTCATCTTCTATGGCTTTCTTAATATTTTTAAGCTATACTTGATATATGAAAGCTACATATTAATAAATATTTTTGAGTTTAGAGCGCGTTACCTCTCCCGTTGATGGTTCTCCAATGACTTACTCAATTAGATGGTCTCTTATCAACCGGTATCGTTTGGGGAGAGGTGGTATAACTTCCTCTTATTCTTCTTCTTCTTCTTCTTCTTCTTCTTCTTCTTCTTCTTCAACTTGAGGTAAAATTGAGGATGAGGCTCTTCATGATGAGTTTCCTCAAGTTCCTCACCTACATTCACAATCTTAACATTAGTTTCTTCAACTATCATAGTTCTACGATTATAAACTTTATAAGCTTTTGAACTATTAGAGTAACCTAGGAAAATACCCTTATCGGACTTAGAGTCAAATTTTCCTAGATGTTCCTTAGTGTTTAAGATAAAGCATTTGCATCCAAAAACTCGAAAATATCCCACACTTGGGATTCTATCATTCCAAAGCTCAAAATATGTTTTCTTGATTTTAGGTCTTAACAGAACACGATTAAGCACATAACAATAAGTATTTATGGTTTCGGCCCAAAAATACTTACGCAAGTTATTTTCACAACGAATGGTCCTAACCATTTCTTGTAAGGTTCTATTGTTCCTCTCAACCACTCCATTTTGTTGAGGGGTTCTAGGGGAAGAAAAGGTATGCTCAATACATAATTCATCACAAAATTTGGAAAACTTTTCATTTTTAGATTCTCCTCCATTTTCACTTCTAATTTTCAAACTCTCATAGCAAACTTTTTAAAGAAATCAAAAGTTTTATTTTTCTTAGCTAGGAAGAAAACCCATATGAATCTCGAGAAATCCTCAACCAAAACATAGTAATATAATTTTCCACCTAGACCTGCAACATCACAAGGACCAAAAAGATTCATGTGCACAAGTTCAAGTGTTCTAGATGTACTAACTTGATTAATGCTATGAAATGAGGACTTAACTTATTTTCCATGTTGACATGCATCACAAAGTTTGTCTTTTCACTTTTAGTTTGCCTTTTCAATTTTGGTCTCCTCTTGCAACCTCAGTGTCATTTGCCATAAGGCAAAGGTTCGCCTTTTCACTTTTGGTCTCCTCTTCGCTTGATGAGGATTCACTCTCATCCCAAGAAGCACTACTAGAAACTTCGTCTTCAGCAACGGCTATCAGCGACGGCCGCTCAAGCCGTTGCTATTTGCAACGGCATTCTTACGGCCGCTCGAGCCGTTGCAGAAAACTGTATCTGCAACGGCTTTCTAACGGAAAACCGAGCCGTTGCTGATTATTTTAATTATCAGCAACGGCTTTCTGACGGAAAGGCTAGCCGTTGCTGATTTTTTAATCTTCAGCAAGGGCTTGCTAACGGATAAGTGAGCCGTCGCTGATGATAACTTATCAGCAACGGCGTTCTAACGGGCGAGTGAGCCGTTGCTGATAAGTTTATATAGGGCACGCTCTCGCGCCCGACTCTTCTTCCTCCCGCTGCTCGCTGCTGCCGCCGCCGCTGCTGCCGCCGCCGCTCGCCGCCGCTGCTGCCGCCGCTGCTCGCCGCCGCTGCCGCTGCTGCCGACGACGCCGACCGCTGCTGCCGAGTTGTTCAGGTAAGTCTCCCCTGCTCTTCCCTGCGGCCGGCGGAAATCACCCGACCGAAACCCTATTTCTAGGGTTTCGGCCGGCGGCGGTCGGCCGATGGCCGCCGCCGGACCTTCTGCAGTGGCCGGACATTGTGTCCGGCCACTGTACGCCGGCGCCGGAGGGTGGACTCCGGCGCCGGAATTTAGTATATATATATATAGTTTATATTATTTTATATTTGTTAATTAATTATTTAATAATTGTTAATTAATTGTTTAGATTAATTGTTTAATTTGTTAGATTAATTATTAGGGTTTAGATTAATTTCGGACGCGCGCCGGAATCGTCCACTTCGGACGCGCGCCCTGTATCGTCCAATTCAGACTCGCACCGGAATCGTCCACTTCGGACGCGCGCCGGTATCGTCCACTTCGGACGCGCGCCGGTATCGTCCAATTCGGACTCGCACCGGAATCGTCCACTTCGGACGCGCGCCGGAATCGTCCAATTCGGACTCGCGCTGGAATCGTCCACTTCGGACTCGCGCCGGAATCGTCCACTTCGGACGCGCGCCGAAATCGTCCAATATGGACTCGAACTGTCTCGAAACATTTAGAAAATAATCATCCTCCGACGAGTTGATATGTTTCACGTACGCATCGACGATCGGATATGATTTAGCAAAACCTTAGATCCGTTCGGGAATTGTATGTTCGTGTAAAAGAAGTAGATGATCTTTTATACGACGTACAATTCTTGAATTGTCCCTGATTGGACAATTTGGGAATATAGTTATTTGTACTGCACTTACGTTTTTATTTTAACTGTTAACTAATTATTCTAAATTTCAGCAACATCTCTCTTGTTCTCCGATACGCGCCCAGATGATATGCGTATTCGGAGAACTGTAGGGAGATGCTGTCGAAATTTAGAATAATTAGTTAACAGTTAAAATAAAAACGTAAGTGCAGTACGAATAACATAAATCCCGAATGGAATAGGACCATCTCACCTAAAGACATTAACCAAAGAAATTGTCATTGATTGACAGAATCATGTCGGCTGATCGAAGTTGGATGTACCGACGTTTTGATCATGGAGCTTTAACGAATGAGTTTCGATTAGGCGTAACGTACTTCCTAAATTTCGCCTATTCGAATCGGAATTTCGTTAGCATGGGTGATCAAATCCGATGTCCGTGCCGCATTTGTTCGAATGGCCGATTTTTGGATCGGGAGACTGTCACTCTGCATCTATATACCAAAGGATTTACACCAAGATATTTTCTATGGACTTGTCACGGGGAGTCACGCGAAGTCGGGACGTCGAGCAATCCTGTCGTTCAGACATATGGTGAATCTTCCTCTGCTGGTGCTTCTTCATCCGGTCAATGTAATCCTTATAGAACTATGATACTTGATAGTCTTGGGGGTCAATTCCACCTGAATGATAATGTTGATCGGCCAGTTCTTCAGACATCAGTCCCACCAGATACTACAGCGGTTGATATCACAGAAGTAGGGGCTGCGGTAGAGATTGAATTACCGAATAAAGAAGCTGCAGAATTTTACGAGATGTTGAAAGCTGCCGATGAACCTTTGTATGAGAATTGTCCTAAATACACTAGGTTTTCAGCAATGACACAGCTCTTAAACATCAAGGCCGATTGTAATATCAGCGGAGTTGCGTATGATCGGATTGCTGGATTGATTAATGGAATGCTGCCTACTGATAACAAGTTTGAGCCTACTTTTTATAAGACTAAAAAGCTAATGAGAAAATTGGGGCTTGGGTACGAAAAAATACACGCGTGCCAAAATAACTGCATTTTATATTATAAAGAAAATGTGCAGTTGGATAAATGCCCTGTATGTCAACACCCTCGTTACAAGGAGAAGAAATCGGTCCGACAGAAAAATATCCCGTTTAAGGTGCTTCGGTATTTTCCACTAACACCGAGGCTTCAAAGATTATTCATGTCGGAAAAGACAGCCCCCTACATGAGTTGGCATGCAAGAAGTCGTGATGATACAGTAATGACTCATCCATCTGACAGTGAAGCATGGAAACATTTGGATACATGTTATCCTTCATTTGCTATGGATACTAGAAATATCAGATTGGGATTGTGCACAGATGGTTTTAATCCGTTTGGGCATTCTGCAACTCCTTATTCAGTTTGGCCAGTGCTGTTGACAGTTTATAATTTGCCACCGTCAATGTGCATGAAAGATGAATTTATTTATCTTTCGATGATTATTCCGGGTCCTAAGGGCCCGCGAAAAGAAATTGACATATTTCTCAGACCCTTGATAGATGAATTGAAAACATTGTGGACTGAGGGAGCTGTCACTTATGATTGTCATCGGAAGCAAAACTTCAATTTAAAGGCCGCGGTCTTGTGGACAATCAATGATTTCCCCGCGTACGGCATGTTGTCGGGTTGGAGCACTCACGGCCGACTCTCTTGCCCGTATTGTATGGAACACTCTAAATCAATCAGTCTTCAGAACGGACGAAAAATCTCATTCTTTGATTGTCATCGTCGATTCCTACCGGTTCATCACCAGTATCGAAGGAATCGTAATAAATTTACTAAGGGCAGAGTCGAAAGAGATGGGCCACCACCGATGTTGTCTGGTGAACAAATGTTAGCACGTGTTTCAGCACTTCCAGATATAGTATTCGGTCGCAATGAAAGAGTGTCAGGTTTTGGCCAAACACACAACTGGGTGAAAAAAAGTATCTTTTGGGAATTGCCCTATTGGAGTTCATTATTGATTCGACATAATTTAGATGTCATGCACATTGAAAAAAATGTGTTTGATAATATTTTCAACACTGTGATGGATATTTCTGGAAAAACTAAAGATAATGTCAAAGCCCGACATGATCTGAAAATACTTTGTAAAAGACCAGAGTTGGAGTTACAAGAGGTCAACGGACGATATCTGAAACCGAAGGCCCTATATGTGTTAAATAAACAACAGATCAAAGATGTTTGTCAATGGGTAAAAGAACTCAGATTACCCGATGGATATGCTTCAAACTTATCTCGATGTGTGAACGTCGATGATTGCAAAATATCAGGGATGAAGAGCCATGATTGTCATGTATTCATGCAGAGATTACTTCCGATCGCATTTCGAGATCTTCTACCTGATAATATTTGGGGTCCGTTGACTGAATTAAGTATGTTTTTTAGAAGCATCTGTGCAAATGTCCTTCGAGTCGAAGATATGTCAACACTTGAAAATAATATTGTTGAAATCATATGCAAGCTGGAGCAGTTTTTCCCTCCTGCATTTTTTGACTCGATGGAGCATCTACCGATACACTTGGCATACGAGGCACGAGTTGGTGGCCCCGTTCAATATCGTTGGATGTACTTATTTGAAAGATACATGAATCGTCTGAAGAAAAAAGTAAAGAACACCGCAGCTGTTGAAGGATCAATATCTGAATCGTATATCATCCAAGAAATTTCAACATTCTGCTCATTTTACTTTGAATCGACAGTACAGACAAGATTTGATCGTCTTCCACGTAACGACGATGGGGGTGTTCGACATTCAGATGGACGTTTAAATATATTTTGTCACTCTGGTAGTGCTTTTGGTTCTCGTCCATCTCGACACTTAAGCGATGAAGAGTATCATTTGGCACACTTGTATGTATTACTCAATTGTCCAGAGATTGAACAATTCATTGAAATATTTGACATTGAGATGGTGCAAAAATACTCTATTCACAACGATCAAGAATTGGAGAGATTACGGAATCGTGATTTCCCTACTTGGATTCAGACTTACAGCAAAGATCACAGAGCTGAAATAGATGAAAAAATATTTGAGTTTGTTAGTGGACCGTCGCGACTTGTGTCGTGCTATAGCGGATATTTTGTTAACGGGTATAAATTTCACACGGTTGAATATTCATTTGCAAAGAAGACGATGAATGCTGGGGTCTGCGTGAAAGGGACAACCTATGTTGAATGTGATATGGATTTTTATGGACTGATTGAAGAAGTGATAGAGTTGCACTACTTCGGCTTGAAATCAGTGATCCTATTTAGATGTCATTGGTTCGATACAACAGAAAGGGGCATGAAAGTTCATCCAAAATACAAACTTGTTGAGGTTAATTATAAATCGAAATTGGCAGCAAATGAGCCTTTTATATTGGCATCACAAGCCGAACAAGTATATTACGCGAAGTATCCGGCTCGAAATAAAGATAGAGCAGATTGGCGTGTAGTCTGTAAGACAAAAGGTAGAGGAAAAATTGATCCGATAGTAGGAGAAAATGATCCTCCTGGTTTCTATCAAGAAGAAGATATTCCTGCTGTGGATCGTATTATTCCAATACTCGAGGATGCAGACACAACGTCAATTCAATTAGAAGTTGAATATGCTGATGATGACGATCATGAAATTGAGGAAGCTGAAGATGAAGAAGATGAAGAAGAGGAAGAAGAGGAAGAAGAGGAAGAAGAAGAAGAATTCGAAGACTATTATTCAGATGATGAAGAATAATTGTAAAGTATATATTTTATTAAATATATCTCTACTATTTATACAATAATCTGATTATATGTCTGTTCGACAGATATGTCTGGTCGTGGTTATCGACGCAGGAGAGTTTCGGAGTCTCCGATCGGTGAGACTCCAGCACTTACTCATGCTGCTGATCCTCCTGTTGCTGATCCTCATTCCGATGATACTGCCGAGGCTAGTACATCCAGACGTAGGCGGCCACGCGGGCCGAACAGGTGGCAGCCTCCACCAGCCACAGAGTCACGTAGATTGATTAGCGTGATTGGGGAGCGGTACGTAATATATCATGAATTATGAATCATTACAAATTCATTATATCATAATATAATATTAAAATTTATTTTTGTTGTGCAGGTTCCAGCAAGAAGAAGTGCCGAGGAGCATTTCTTCTACTATTCGACGATACATGCACGGGGCATGGCCTACGTGGTCTCACGTGCCTAGCGAGCACGTCGACATGTTATGGCGCGAGTTTGAGGCACGTATTATTATTTTTTTTACATGCATGATGATATATTAATATTGGTACTGATATTATTATTTTGCAGGCTCGCTATACATGGGCCGAGGACCAGAGGCCCTTCATTTACGCTGCCTGGGAGGCTATTTCTCGGGCAAGGTACAACGGGCAGCTGGGGCAAGCTCGGTCCCAGGCGATGGCCCGAGCTGGGACCACTAACATCGCGGAGACTCGGGGATACGGCCCCGGTTGGATTACTCCGGATATATGGGACCAGCTCGTGGGGATATGGTCGACGGATCGATGGCAGGAGGTTTCTCGGAATGCGGCTAGAAATCGCATGTCGGGAGGAGCAGCGCGTCACACCGGCGGCTCTGTTGCATTTGCAGTGCACGCAAACCGTATGGTAAGTATATCTTTTAATTATATATTTTATTTGTTATTATGTGTACTAATTAATGTATTTGTTTTGTAAATGTAGACGACGGTGTCGGATGACGGGACTGTCCAGCGACCCTCCCCGATGGCAGTGTTTGAGCGGACTCACCGTCGAGCACATGGGACTGGGGAGTACATCCACAACCGCGCTGCATACATTATGGTAATTATATATTTGTTTAAATTATTCATTATATATTTATAATTTAAGTTTTATGATAAATATTAAACAAAAAATCAAACTCGAGTAGGAGACCTACAGCCAGACGGTGGTGCAGCGCGGGGGTACCCCCGAGGACTTTGACGCAGCATCGTGGGTCGAGGCCGCAGGTGGCTGGGACCATGGCCGCGTATATGGCTTCGCAGATAGTGGTCATGCGCGAGCCGTACTAGGGCCACTTGGGGCACCGACCCCTCCGGTCGCTGGTGAGCGGCCGTCCACCTCTAGATCCAGTTATGATCATAGTAACAGAATAAGGACTCTAGAGGAGACGGTCGCGCGTCAGACTGAGATGATGGAGCGCCAGAGTCAGATGATGACAGATATACAATCTATGCTACGCAACATGTCAGGTCATCCCGAAGTAGGCATCTCTTCGGCATCATCTAATCCGTCGTCCTCGAGTCAGTCCACGCCGGTGTACACTCAAGCACTCCAGACCCCGCCATATGATCCAGGCCATCCTCCATCGTCATCGTGAGATTTTGTTTATATTGACTTTGTTACTCAGATATTGAACTTGTTTAATTTATATTGACTATGTTACTCAGATGTTGATACTTCAATTTTACATTTGAATTGTGTTTATACTATCGTGGATAATTATGAATATAAATATAATTGTTTTGATGTATATCTTGGTGTGTTTGTGATGTGTGAATGAATGTGTATGAGATGTTTGTGATGTGTGTATGAGGGTATGGGTGTGTGAGTTATGTATCAGATAAATGTATCAATGTATCAACGGAAATTAGAAATTTGAAATATTTCTGTTTGCAGGTATGGGTCATCAGCAACGGCTTTCCCACGGCCGTCCGTGGGAAAGCCGTTGCTAAAAGTGTATCGACAACCGTTGCTGATGACCTACAGCAACGGCTTAGCGACGGGTTTTTACTAACGGCTTTGCTACGGACTCGAGGCCGTTGCTATTAATGTTATCAGCAACGGCTCCGGGTCTGTTGCAAACCCGTTGCTGATAATAGTTTTAGCGACGGCCCGAGCGGCCGTTGCTGATAATGTTTTGAGCGACGGCCCGAGCGGCCGTTGCTGATCCGTTGCGAAGTCATCAGCAACGCGACTTTCTGTCACGGCGCTATTGCAACGGCTCAGCCGTTGCTGATGCTCTTCAGCAACGGCTCAGCAACGGCATCAGCCGTTGCTGATGACCATTTTTCTAGTAGTGAAGCCATCATTGCCTTCTTCTTCTTCTTCTTCTTCTTCTTCTACTTGTCCTTCTTGTTGGGGTAGGAGGTAGAGGCCATCTTGAGGAATGGGCAATTCTTCCTTATGTGCCCGGTTTTGTTGCAATTATAGCATGTGTAGCCTCCTTTGCCTCTTCTCATGCCGCCCCTCATCAAGTTCATGAATCTCCTTGCTGTCATCGTCATTTCTTAAAAATCATCTATTTCTTCCTCAGATGATGGAGGTTCTTCAATCCTATGTGATGCTTTTAAGGCAATGGTCTTGCCTTCAGAGGCATCTTCCTCCTTGTATTGCTTCATATGGGTCTCATATGTCATGAGAGACCCAATGAGCTCGGTAAGCATCAACGTGCCCAAATCCTTGGCTTCCATGATTGCAATGACCTTTGGCTCCCATGCTTTTGGAAGGGAATGGAGGAGCTTCCTTACTTTCTTCTCTTCCTTTATATCTCTACCAAGGTTAGCTAAGCCATTTGTAATATCTTAAAATCTAGCATACATGGTATCAATTGGTTCATGCGATAACATTTTAAATATTTCATAGTCATGCATGAGGAGGTTTATCTTGGATTCCTTAACTTGTGAAGTTCCTTCATGTGTAGTCTTTAGGACACTCCAAAGTTCATATGCCAATTTACAACTGGAAATCCTATTAAACTCATTAATAGATAGGCAATAATATAGTGCATTGATGGCCTTGGCATTTGCATTAAAGAGTTTAACTTCATTCGGGCTCCATCCAACCATGTCCTCAGTAGGTTGCTTATACTCTACTTGTATCATTCTCCATACATCCATGCCTATTCAAGCGTATCTTCCAATAGGCATAGTTGTTTCCATCCAATAACGGTGGAGTATGAGTAGAACACGCTTGAGCTAGTTGGATATCGCTAGACATTCTAAGTTGTAGGCTCTAATACCAATTGTTGTTCAAATACCCACACTAGATGGGGTGGGGAGGGGGGGTTAATAGTGTTAGGTTAATTTTAATTCAATTTCTTTTAAATCAATTTCAACTTCAACCCAAATTAAGTGCGACTAAATGATATGCGATAGCAAGTATGAAAACCAATTATAAACAATCTAACAAGGCAATGCAAACACGAGAAATTATAGTGGTTCAGCCAACCGCCTACTCCACTACCTTAGCTCCACACCAAGGATTTCTAACCAAACCTTTATAGACAATGCATGTCCCTTTGAATACAACTGAGGACTCACTTCTCAACCCTTTGAGAATGCCTCAAACCTATTCACCTAGGCAAAACACAATTCTACAAAGAAAACCCTAAGGTGTTTAACCTAGCACACCTAGCAAGCTTACAATGAGAATCAAGTTTAATAACAAGTAAAAACAACAACAAAATGAGCTCCCTACAAAACCTTCAGTGTCTCCAACTCTTCAAGTCATTGAGATCGAATCGAAGCCGGAGTTGAGGCAAGAAGAACGCTTGAAGAGGATGAGCAATCAGTGAAGCAAGCACGTAGAAATCAAGCTTGGAAGGCACAAATCTCTCTTAGAAAGCTTTCATGTCTAGTTAGAAGAGTTTAAGAGAGGTTAGTGATGGGTATTTATAACCTCTCACTCGGCAGTTCCACCCAACGGGCATTTTTCTGCGCGTGGGGGATACCCTGTCGCTTGCCGGTCGATTATCGGTCGACCGAACGATCGACCGCCCAAGAGACCAAAGCGCTCTATCACTTTTGGGCGTTGTTCGGTCAACAGAATACCCTATTGCCAATTTTTGGCATCATTCGATCGACCGATCATGCTAGTGAGACTTAGGAATCCAAATGTCGATGTTCTGAATGTTCCCAGTCGTAGGATGACCAATTAGGGGATTGGTGATTCCGGATAGACTAGTGCACTTGGTACATGCCTTATATGATAAGGGGTAGTTGATCTCACAATTACTTATGAGTCGTCATTTAATGTACAAGTGCATGTGCTTATTACGGAATGAGTTCACTGAATGGACCTACACGAGGAACACATAATGGAATCCTTACATGAGTGTCAATAGGATGTTCTTCGGGTGATAGTAGGTGCAAGCAATCCTCGCACCTGAGGTTGTCATGGTTACCTTATGAGTGTTGACCCATTGCTTTGGACTTATCCTTACGTGGCCTTCAGTGTCATGTGTTGGATAGCTCTGGGCATGGCAAAGCACCCATGGAGGTATGTGAGCAACCAATATGGACTCAATTACTCCTAGTAAGAGAAGATAATATCCTATATGTCCATGCAAGTGACGACTTAGGAATCTTTGGCCAGCGTAAATATGAATGTCGAAAAAGTTTTCTGACATGTCATTATTGAGACGACGACTTGGCAGACAGAATACATATGAATCGGTATTAGGGTTTGATACTTTTTCCCTACCCTAGCTATATTTGGGACATTGTAACTAAGCGACTTAGTTGCATGGTAACTAACCACCGAAGGGTATTCGATCCTTGTAGTTTGAACCTCACACTATCCGGGTAGTTATGACACGTTGCTAGACGTCAATCTTGAGTTGTGATTGGAGTCTCTTACGAGCCACCACTAATAGTCATGACAAGTTCCTAGACATCAATCTTGACTTGTGAGTGGAGTCTCTCATGACCACACTAAAGGAGTTTAGTGGTGGATCGTAAGATTCGAATAGAAGTCATTCTATCAGATCCGACTCTCCGTTATGCACAACTCAGTGCTGGCTTAGTGTGGGGCCCAATGGGTCACACACAACAGTTTAACCTATAATGGACCTTATGAGATAAAGTCCAAATTGTTCTATCGGATCCGACTCTTCGTTATGCACAACTCACTGCTGGCTTAGTGTGGGCCCAATGGGTCACACACAATAGGCTAACCTGATAACGGGCTTTATGAGATAGAGCCCAAATGCGGCACTATATGTCTACTAATATGGACATGCTGCAACTCGATCATGGATCTCATTTATGGACATGATAGGAAATATATTTCCTATAGGAACGAATGTGCAAGGTAGGAGTTCCTCGTTAACCCTAATTTGTAGGGCATCTCTAAATTGTGGAGATTGGCACATGATAATATTTTATAAAGTTGATTAAATTTAATTATGAATTAAATGTTTAATTAACTACTTGACCGGGAATGTATTTAATTATGAATTAAATATAATTTGATTTTGAATCAAATATACATGGTGGGAAAATTAGTTTCTAAACCATGAGCCTAACCAAATAATTGGGAATTAATTTATTTGGATATCATAATTAATAAGAATTTGATTTATGGAGATAAATCATAAAATTAATAGATATATGATAGATATATGATTTATGAGGATAAATCATAATTCTATTAATTAATAGGAAATCAAATTATTTAGACGAACCCATTTCCTATTGATTAGGGGATTGGTTTAACCCCCCCCCCCCCTTTCTTTATATATAGTGGCCGAACACCCCATGGGGAGGAAGTTAGTTAATTAGTTCTTCATCTTCTTGGAGAAGATTAAGAACTTGATTCTTTAGGGGCTTCTTGAAGAGAAAGGCTAAAAAAAACTACTACTCCTCTCCATTGGTGGCCGGCCATCTACATCCTCCTTCCCTGGTTTTTGTGAAGCCAAATTGAAGATGTTTTCTTCTTGGGTGTGCCGCCTACTTCATCTTCTTGGAGGAGTCCAAGAAGGACAGCAAGGTATCTTCACCTCTTCTCTTTTGTTCCAGTGTTTGCTCATCCTCTCTCCTTCCCTCTTTGGTGCCCAGTTCTTGGTGGAAGGGTCGGCCTTGCCATGGTGGATTTCAGGATTAAGAAAGCTTCTCCGTTGATCCACAACAAGCTTCTCCAAATTAAACTTTACTAGATTAATCTTGTTTCCCTTACAATGAGGACTTTGACCCGAAGAGTCTCACTCTCAACCTAAGACACTTCCACATCCGGAAGTCTCCGCCTTCTTACCGAGAGCACTCTTCCACCTCAACCTAAGGGACAACTCAACTAATCCTAGTAAACTAAGTTTACAATTGTGGGTTTAAGCCTTAACACTAAGGCAACCACCAACTCAATCAAACCTAGCAACCTAGGTTTCCACACTTGATATAGAATCAAAATAAACAACAAAATACAATAACAATTGGAGCAATAAATCAAACAACAAGTACTTAGCTCCAAAAGAAACTCCCTAGTCCTCTTGATGCCTTGAGAAAATGAATCTATGAAGCTTGAAGGCTAAATCAACAAATGGATCAAAACTATGGCTTTTGCAAGGATGGCTCAATGAAAGCTTGTAGAAATGCTTAGGATCACTCTTTGAGGCTTGGAAGCATCAATGGTAGACTAGAAATGAGTTTGGGATGGGTATTTATAACCCCCCAAACAGCAAGGCTCGTCAACGGGCATTTTTCTACCCGTTGGCGACGCCCGGTTTAATAACTTTAAAACATAAATGTTATTTAAGGATTACCCACCATTTGGATTCAATAAAAATATATAAAGAAACAAAATCCTTAAGAATCAAAATCTAGTTTTTGGGATCTACTACAAATTTCCGAAAAACAAAAATTTTCTAATTTCCCGGGTCAAATATGGGTATGCTAAAGGCTTCCAAAAATTCCTTTAAAATATCTCATTATCTAGTTTTTACCCAAGGAACAATTACTGCCATTTTTTGTGTCAAGAAAATGTCTAAGTCATATAGCCCTCCAAGGAGCTCCCTAGGCTTAGTGAATTCCCGGGTCATTTTCTAATTTGTCGGTTTTTCATGATTTGGGGTTCGGGTTTGGTTTTTGGGTTATTATGCATTATCATAAGTATTTACAACACATACTAGACACCCTAGACGTAAACTTCAACTTCCCGAAGAATCCCGAGCGTCAACGAGCGTCCTTGCCGATTTCTCCGATTTCTCCATTTTTTCCGATCGGGGACGTCGAGCGCTAACCGGCTTGGAACCTAAAAGTATTTCTCAATAACACCATTAGTTCTATGTTTGTTATCATCAAAACCGAGATTAAGACCAAGGTAGAAAACCTTAGGCCAACAACACTATCTAGGTAGTCATGACACGTTGCTAGACGTCAATCTTGAGTTGTGATGGGAGTCTCTTACGAGCCACCACTAATAGTCATGACAAGTTCCTAGACATCAATCTTGACTTGTGAGTGGAGTCTCTCACGACCACACTAAAGCGGTTTAGTGGTGGCTCGTAAGATTCGAATAGAAGTCATTCTATCAGATCCGACTCTCCGTTATGCACAACTCAGTGCTGGCTTAGTGTGGGGCCCAATGGGTCACACACAACAGTTTAACCTATAATGGACCTTATGAGATAAAGTCCAAATGCGGCCCTATATGTGTACTAGCATGGACATGCTGCAACTCGATCACGGATCTCGTTTACGGACATGATAGGAAAGTTGTTTCCTATAGGAACGAATCTGTGAGGAAGGAGTTCCTCGGTAACCCTAATTTCTAGGGCATCCCTAAATTGTAGGGATTTGCACATCATAATATTTTATGTAGTTGATTAAATTTAACTATGAATTAAATATTTAATTAACTACTAGATCGAGAATATATTTAATTATGAATTAAATATAATTTGATTTTGAATCAAATATACATAGTGGGAAAATTAGTTTCTAACCATGAGCCTAACCGATTAATTGAGAATTAATTTATTTGGATAAATTCTAATTAACAAGAATTTGATTTATGGAGATAAATTATAAAATTAATAGATATATGATTTATGAGGATAAATCATAATTCTATTAATTAATAAAAAATTGAATTATTTAGATAAACCTCTTACCTATTGTTTAGGGATGTAGTTTATTTAGATAACTATCATTCTTGTTTATTAGCTCTTAATTTATGGAGATAAATTAAAGTTTATATTTTATTGGCTTTCATTAATTTTGAATTAATTATGCAGCCATTAAAATGTAAATTATTTTTGGAGGCAAACCCCGGAATTTCGAATTTCGGGGAGAGAGTTTTTAGTTTTTAGGGGGCCGGGTCTACCTTTGTAGCCCCCGCCCCCCTCCGTCTCTTTAAATAGTGGCTGAACACCCTATAGGAGAGGTTGGTTAATATTTCTTCATCTTCATGGAGATGATCAAGGACTTGATTCTTTAGAGGCTTCTTGAAGAGAAAGGCTCCAAAGAACTCCTCCTCCTCTGCATTGGTGGCCGGCCATCTACTTCCTCCTCCTCTGAAAGGCTCCAAAGAACTCCTCCTCCTCCTCCCGATCTTTTACGAAGCCAAATTGGAGGTGTCTTCTTCTTGGGTGTGTCGCCTACTTCATCCGCTTGGAGGATTCCAAAAAAGGATAGCGAGGTATTCTTTGATCTATCTCCTCGTTCCATTATTTTCTCATCTTCTCTTCCTCTCGTTTTGAAGCCCGGTTCTTGGTGGAAGGGCTGGCCTAGCTCGTGAGGTTTCGGGGTTTGAGAAAGCATCTCCGTTGAGCCACGACGAGTCCGGTTGTTCGCTGCCCCTTTGTTGCGAGGCGCTTGGTGTGGACTATCATTGGAGGACGTGCATGTGTGCGTCTTGATACGGGAATAGGAGCACCCTATCCAACCGCGGTATAAGGTATACCTTCCCCCTTCTACTCATAGATTGAATTCCTTAATTGTTGCTAAAGTAGACCGCTGTTTTGAGATATTTTGAATTTTTTAAATTGCTATTTCCGCTGCGTTTCTTATTCCCATCGCAACATCTCTTTCTTCGTGGCACCTCCTGATTGGCTCTTCGCTCCTTCAATTTAAGAGGTGATCATGGCGAAAAAGGTGATCACACGTATCTCACCGTTTCCTAGGAGGTCGCCACCTTGGCATTTTCTTGGACGATCTAGATTTGTTAGCCATTCGATGAGGAGTTTTTCGCCCATCGTGCTGCCTATAAGGTATTTTCCTTTTCTTACTTCCGAACTCTTTGTCGGGCTTTTGGCAATTTGGTGCTTTGGAGATTTCCTTCGTCGACAACTTCATGGTTTATTTGTCTGATTGTTTTCGCCTTCATTTTCTTCTCCGGTGAGTTTTCTTATGCTTGTCCTAGCTCTCATAGGTCCTGCCTTAGGTCAGCAGATTTGAACTCACTCATGCCCGTTATAGGGTTTCCGTGAAGGCGAAGAAGAGTGTCATTGTGAAATTAGAGTTCAAGACACCAGTGAAGGATCTAGATTCCTATTCTTGGGTTTGGGAAGATGTGAAGTTATAGGGCACGGTGTTGACTGGCCTTGATAGCATTATATCCTTTCGGGACAATGTGTCCATTGCCCGTGAAGGCGCTGAGGAGGATTACGAGTGTCTTTCGTGCCTCTTGTCGGATCGAGTATATCATAATACCAACTTGGAATTTATCTTTTTGTACTGAACTTTTTTCGGCAAGCTGGGGGTTCGTCTTCCTTTCATTGACTTTGAGCACATCGTTCTGAAATTGGTTAATGTCTCTCCCACTCAGTTACACCCGAATAGTTGGGCGTTTGTTCGGGGCTCTGAGATTGTGATGGAGTGTCTGGGAATCAGGCGAAGCCTCTTTGTGTTTTATTCTCTTTTTCAAGCAAAGGGAGCCCAGAAAGGACTATGGGTGTCCTTCAATGCCATCCCAAGGAGGAAGCTCTTTGCCTTGTTCAATAGTTCATATAAGGGCTTCAAGACTCGTTATTTTAGGGTTAGGTTGCGAGAGGGAGTTTGGTCCTTCTGTTGTACGAAATGGCACACTAGAGGGGGGGTGAATAGTCTGTTAACTAAATTAATTAGCCTAAATTTAATTTTAGACATTTCTTAGATTACTTAGGCAATTTACAAACGAATGACTAAGTGCGGAAGCGAGTAATAAAGATAAACAGACAATACACAAAAATAACAATGCTAACACAATTATTTATAGTGGTTCGGCCCCAATGCCTACTCCAGTACCTATGCACCCCGCTTAGAATTTCCAAACTAGGTTTACTAGATTAAATCGGTTCACCTACAAGAGGACTTTGACCTGAAGAGACTCACTCTCAATCTAAGGCACTTCCACACCCGGAAGTCTCCGCCTTCTTATCGAGAGTTCTCTTCTACCCCAACCCTAAGGGATACCTCAACTAATCCTAGGGAACTGAGTTTACACCAGTGGAATTAAGCCTCAAACACAAAGGCAACCACCCAATTTTAAGACGTAACAATCCTAGGTCTTCACAAGCACAAATCCAAAGAAAACAGTGTTCAAATAACAATTAAAATTACAATGAAAAGAGCTTAAAGAATAAACCAAGATCAAATTCTCTTTTCCAAGCCTTCAAAGCCTCCAACTCGCCAAGTTGTAGAGCTCGAATTGAAACCCGAGTTGAGGCAGAGTGTGCGCTTGAAGAAGTTGTCAACGGAAGAACCGAGCGCTATTAATCGATCTTTAGAAGGCTCAAAACTCTCATTTAAATGCTCAATAAAATATGTAAGAGAGATTAAAGGAGTTCGATGAGGGATATTTATAACCTCTCATAGAAATGGTAGCTCAACGGACGGAAAATAGGCGGAAAACTAGCCGTTAAATCGCCATTCGGTCGTATGCCGATCGATTGTCGGTCGGCCGACCGCTCGAGCGACCGCTGGCTCAACCTCTCTGTGCGGTTGACTGATGGGTCGATCGCCAGACGTGATTCCTATGATCCACAATCCGGTCGACCGACGGACGCACTACAGATTTTCCACACACTTCCGTCAATCGACTGATCGACCGAATTACCTGCTGCCAGTTTTTGGCAGCATTCGGTTGACCGACCGGTCGACCGAACCTAGACTGGATTGGGCAGTTTGGTTTTTTATTCATTTTTTGGTTCCGTCAATAACTTTAAAACATAAATGTTATATAAGGATTACCCCCCATTTGGATTCAATAAAACTATCTAAAAAATCAAAATCCTTAAGAATCAAAATCTAGTTTTTGGGGTCTAGTACAAATTTTCAGAAAACGAAAATTTTCTAATCTTTTGGGTCAAATATGGTTAGGCTAAAGGCTTCCAAAAAATCCCTAAAAATACCTCGTCATCTAATTTCTACCCAAGGAACAATTACTGCCATTTTTTATGTCAAGTAAAAGTCTAGGTCATATAGCCCTCCAAGGAGCTCCCTAGGGTTAGTGAATTCAGGGCGGTTTCCGGGTTTTCATGTTTTGGGTTTTGGGTTTGGTTTTAGGATTCTTTGCATCATAAAGAGGATATACAATATATCTAGACACCCTAAACCTAAACTCTAACTTCTTGAAGAATCTCGAGCGCCGACGAGCGTCCTTGCCGATTTCTCCAATATCTTTGATTTTTCCGATCGGGGACGTCGAGCGCTAGCCGATATGGAACCTGAAAGATTTTATCAATGAAGCATTAGTTCCATGTTTGTTATTATTAAAACTGAGATTAAGACCAAGGTTGAAAACCTTAAGCCAACACCTTCTTTCTGGAGTCTCCTTACTGCACGGAGAGATTTCCTGTGTCTTGGAGGTCAGCGCCCCACTCCGTTCAAGAGTTTGAGGGAGGAAATGTTCCTTCTGAGGACACAGTTCCGGTTGCCTCTTTGTCACACAATTGTCCTTTTGTTCATCTTGCTCTGCAGGAGATATTTGACAGGAGTCATGACGGGTCCTTGGTTCTGGAATACGTAGGTAGGTTTGTAGTGTGGACTGTTCAGTATTTCCTTCGTTTGAAAAATACTCATTTGCTTTTTCTTGGCTCATGCAAGAAGAATGTCTTCGCTGTGGTAGTCCCCAGGTGCTCGTACTCGATGGGCGAAGACAAAGGAGAAGAACCCCTTCGCAGAAAGTTTGCTGAAATCTATGAAGCCTCGGGCTCCGAGGTCTTCAATGCCTCGTGGTCTGGAAGCGATTGGGTAGTTTACAATTCTCTAACTCCCCCTGGACCTCCTCTGAGGCAGCGAAAAAGAGTTAGGAGTGCTGACGAGGGTCCAAACCCTCAAATGGTCGTGCTCCCGACGAGTGGTGTTACTATCGTGCCTGCGAGGGTGACCGGAAATCCCTTGGTGGCACCTCTGCAACCAACTGCACCTTTTGGAGTTGATTGTGATGTTCATCTTGGTGCTTAGGTAGAGTTTCCTGAGGGAGTAAATCCATGGGAATTTTATTAGTCCCATTTCTCCAACGTGACCGAGGGGCTAAGGAGGTTTTTATCGAGTGCGTCGGAGGCCCATTCTCGTGAGATTGAGCCGCTGAAGAGGGCTCTAGAATCTAAGGTTGGTGAAATTGATCGCCTAAATGTCCGAGTAAAGGAGGTGGAAAGCCAATATGCGACTGCAAAGGTGGAGCTGGTTAAGCTTTATCAAGACTTGGCCATGGGCATAGTGGAGAATTGGCATTTGCAGGCCGAGTTTGAGTCGGCCAAAGTGCATGCATGATGAGGTCGAGTCGGCTAGAGCTGAGGCAGATAGATGGAGATCCGTAGCTCAGGGCCTCAAGACCAAAGTGAATCATTTCAATGATGCAGCCTTTGAGGTCTACAATGTCGGTTTTTATAAAGCGATCGAGCAGGTTCGACTTTTTGCTCCTGGGGTTGACTTCTCGGGGGTCGATCCTTCCAAGCAGGTAAAGGGCGGTGTCCTTGTGGTTCCGGAGATCGAGGAGGAAACTCCTAGTTTTCCTGGTGAGAGGTCACCTTCAGCAGTTCCTGGGCGACGCTTGCCTGAGAGCGACATTTCAGAGGAGAGGGTTTCCACTACACCAACTAGGGCCGAGGAGTCTCATGATGGTTTAAAACATTAACAACTAAAGATGCAACATATGATGAACAGTTGCCTCATTATTATTTATTACATTTGAATAGTCTTATGGGCACTATTCCTTTCAATCTCCTACTTGCACTATAGCCAATCACCTTGGTATCTCCATCTGCTGTGGCGATCGAATTTGCTATTGTGGTAATCAGTATGATATGCAAAAATGTCTTTTCTCATCACCTCTTCCCAACGATGAGGTGACACCGCCTTAGGAAAAGCAACGATTATTCATGGAATCTTAGTTCCTTTACTTTAAGCAGCGGCTTCGCAAGTAGCAAAGCATAATGATTTCATCACCCTATCTGTTGGAGTACCCAGCTAGGAACTTTTTCCTTTTTACTGCACTGCCGAATCATCGCATCGGCTATCGTACCCCGCTTGCAACTCTTTCCAGCTTACTACGCCACCATTTAGGGTATTCCCATACCTTGATATGATTTTACTATCATCTAGAACATCTCTCATTCTTTTCAAGTACTCGAGAGTGTTCTCCATGGATTTCCAATGTTCTTCTCCAGGGTCCGCCTGACATCAGCTAGCCACCCCTTGTGCGTAAGCTACATCATGACCCTCAGGCATGTAACCTCTTTTACTGCCTTCTACGTTAAACTCTTTTAATAGTAGGATAAATATACTTTTGATCGGGATAATCATAGTATCCTTTTAGAGCTATCCCTATATATCTTTATACCCTAAGAATATAGGATGTCTTTCCTAGATCTTTTTCGATGAAGCTTTTGGGTAACTGACTGGAGCATGAGAACGTCATTCCAAATGAGCAGTATATCATCCACATACAGCACAATAAACACAACTATGCCCCCACTAACCTTCTTGTATACACAAGGCTCATCTACGTCTTTGATAAAGCCAAACTCTTTGACTATCTCATCAAAACGAATGTTCCAACTCCTTGATTCTTGCTTGAGTCCATAAATGGACCTCTGCAGCTAGCATACCTTTTTTCTGTCCAACCGAGGATACGAGTCCATATAGACTTCTTCCTCAAGCTCTCCATTGAGGAACGCAGTCTTGACATGCATTTTCCATATCTCATAGTCGTGGTATGCAACGATGGCTAGCAATATTCTAATGGACTTGAGCATGGTTACAGATGAAAAAGTTCCATCATAGTCAACTCCTTGCCTTTGAGTGAAACCTTTTGCAACTAGCCTATCCTTATAGGTGTCCATCTGGCCATCAACTCTGATATTTCTTTTAAAGATCCATTTACACCCTATAGGAGAAACTCCTTTGGGTAGGTCAACCAAAGTCCAAAGTTGGTTTGTATATATCGAGTCCATTTTTGATTCCATTGCATCACACCTTCGCTTGTAGTCAACACTTTTGACTGCTTGATCAAAGGATTGCGGATCATCTAAATCTTGGTCATTCTCAATGTCCAGATTTAATCTTTCAAGTGGTCTACGCAATCTACTTGATGAATGAAGAATGGTGGGAGGTAGTTGTTGGCCTAAGGTTTTCTACCTTGGTTTTAATCTCGATTTTGATGATAACAAACATATAACTAATGTTTCATTGAGAAATACTTCCAGGTTCCATATCGATTAGCGCACGATGTCCGTGATCGGAAAAATTAGAGAAATTGGAGAAATTGATACTTAGCAAATGACATTAACATGTTTAGATTTACTCATGTTAAGTGTCTATGTGTCTAAGTTTGAAAAACCATGAGTAAAGGTTAAAAATTGATACTTAGCAATTTCATGATACCATGCTTGTTTTTGAATAAAATCATGCTAAGGTGAAATTTTGACCAAATGACATTATTCTCATCTCAAACTTGATAAACATGTTTTGAATTATCATATCTTGGTATTTTGAAAGTTTGAATGAAATCTTGAAATATCATGAAAAATTCCAGTTATTTACGAAAATGCCACTAGAACTCAATGAATTTTATAAAAATGCAGAAAAATGATTCTTTGTTGATTCTTAAATCTGCATCTTCCTTGAAAAATCTAGATTATGGCATAAAAATTTCGAAAATATTGAGTATGAATGTGATTTGATTTGGAGTTTTGAAATTGAATTTCGAAACTTTAAAGTATCGTTCTTCCCAAATGCTCATTTCTCGATACTTTGGATTTTCGTCAAAATCTTTGAATGAGACTTCAAGTATGATGCTAGATTCATGTTTTTGGTATCACTCTCATTTTGACTCATGAAAAATCATTTCTAAAATGGTTTTAGATATGTTGACAGACACATGAAAATATCATTACTTGAGCTTGATATATACATGATTTCTAGTTTTAGATTATGTTTAGCATTCTAAAATATCATGTATTGATTAGTCTCACTTGTATGAATGTTTTCATCCATTGAGTTGAGATCTACATGTTTTCATGAAAATAAGTTTTTAGGTCCCGACTTTGACTATAGGTTGACCTTTCTTGCCCTTTTTGATTGATGTCGAAAGGGGGAGAAAATATAGGTAAAATGGAAGAAAATATAGGAAACCATGCACATAGATAGGGGAAGAAATCCCATGTTTGATATCCTCTATACTTAATTGTAGATATTTTCTTAAGGATGTTTGTCATCATCAAAAATGGGGAGATTGTTGGCCTAAGATTTTCTACCTTGGTTTTAATCTCGATTTTGATGATAACAAACATGAAACTAATATTTCATTGAGAAATACTTTAAGGTTCCATATCGATTAGCGCATGATGTCCGTGATCGAGAAAATCAGAGAAATCAGATAAATCGACAAGGACGCTCGTCGACGCTCGGGATTCTTCGGGAAGATAGAGTTTAGGTTTAGGGTGTCTAGAATGTGTTCTAAATCCTCATGGTGATGCAAAGAACCCAAAATACCAAACCCGAACCCCAAAATATAAAAAAATGGAAAATTAGAAAACGACCTTGAAATTGACAAAGCTTAGGGAGCTCCTTGGAGGGCTATATGACCTAGATATTTTCTTGGCACCAAAAGTGGCGGTAATTGTTCCTTCGGTAAAAACTAGATAACGATATATTTTTAAGCAATTTTCGAAAGCCTTTAGCCTACCCATATTTGACCCGGAAGATTAGAAAATTTTCAGTTTTCAGAAATTTGTAGTAGACCACAAAAGTTAGATTTTGGTTCTTAAGGATTTTAAATTTTTTAGATATTTTTATTGAATCCAAATGGGGGGTAATCCTTATATAACATTTATGTCTTAAAGTTATCAACTTAGCGAATGTTAATATAACATTTAGATTAGAATGCCTTTGGTCGCTCGGCGGTTGCTAGGTCGGTCGACCGACGATCGACAGGCAAGCGACCGGGCGTCGCCAACGGGCAGAAAAATGCCTGTTCTTGTTTGGGGGGTTATAAATACTCATCCCAAACTCACTCCTAAGAAGTTCTTGATGCTTCCAAGTCTCAAACAGTGATCCTAAGAAGTTCTTGATGCTTCCAAGTCTCAAACAGTGATCCTAAGCATTTCTACAAGCTTCCATTGAGTCATCCTTGCAAAAGCCCTAGTTTTGATTTCCACTTGTTGATTTAGCCTTCAAGTTTCATAGATTCATCTTCTCAAGGCATCAAGAGTACTAGGGAGTTTCTTTTGGAGCTAAGTACTTGTTGTTTGATTTATTGCTCCAATTGTTATTGTATTTTGTTGTTTATTTTGATTGTATATCAAGTGTATAAACCTAGGTTGCTAGGTTTGATTGAGTTGGTGGTTGCCTTAGTGTTAAGGCTTAAATCCACCATTGTAAACTTAGTTTACTAGGATTAGTTGAGTTGTCCCTTAGGTCGAGGTGGGATAGTGCTCTTGGTAGGAAGACAGGATACTTCTGGGTGTGCAAGTGCCTTCAGTTTGAGAGCGGAGATTTTCCGGTGTAAAGTCCTCTTTGTAAGGGAAACGATATAATCTAGTAAACCTAGTTTGGAAATCCTAAGCGGGGTGCTTAGGTAGTGGAGTAGACATTGGGGCCGAACCACTATAAATAATTGTGTTAGCATTGTTTACCTTGCATTTCTTATTGCTTATTATTTATATCCTACTTTCGCTTACTACTCAATTTGTGAATTGCCTAAGTAATTAAGTAAATGATTAAAACCGAAATTAGGCAAAAAGATTTCGATAACACACTATTCACCCCCCCCCTCTAGTGTGGCCATTTCACCAACATTAGTGTTTCTATAATTGGTTCAACCTTTGGACTTTCCATGAGCCGTTGCAAATCTGTTTGTGGTTGCTGAACTTCATTAAGTTCAATATTTTCTTCCACTCCCACTTTCCTCAATAAACTCCTTTTCTGCGAAAGTGGAATGCCTACTGACAAACATCTTTTGTTCAGTTGGCAAGTAGAAGTAATACCCTAAACTCTCTTTAGGATATTCCACAAACCTACACCTAGTAGACTTAGCACTAAGCTTGTCTAACTCGAGTTTCTTGATGTACGCTAGGTAGCCCCAAATCTTGAGATATTTCAGACTCGGTTTCTTGCCACTTCATATCTCATAAGGTGTACTAGAGACATACTTTGTGGATGCTTTATTTAAAAGGTATATGGTCGTTTCAAGTGCGTATCCCCAAAAGGAGATTGAAAGATTGGTAAAGCTTAGCATTGACCGCATCATATCCAATAAGGTATGATTCGTCCTTTCAGACACGCCATTATGATGTGGTGTGCCAGGAGGGGTCCATTTAGAGATAATTCCATTGTCCTTGAGATAATTCAGAAACTCAATGGATATGTATTCCCCGCCTCGTCTGATCGAAGGGCTTGGATACTTTTCCCAACTTGTTTCTTAACTTCAGCCCTATAATCTTTGAACTTTTCAAAAGCATCAGACTGATGTCTTTGCAAGTAGACTTATGATGAAGTAGGAATATCCTCCTCTAGCTTGAGTTGTCATCGGTCCACAAACATCTGTGTTGATCAACCCATCTAACAACTCAGTGGCCATTTCACTATGTCCAGTGAAGGGAGACTTGGTTATTTTCCCTCTGAGACAGGATTCACAAGTTGGCATCGATTCATAATCGAATGGGTTAAAGTACCCATCTTTATGCAACCTGTTGATCTGATTCTCTTTAATATGTCCTAGTCTCAAATGCCAGAGGTAGGTGATGTTCATTTCATCTCTTTGCCTTTTATGCGTTCATTCGATATGAAAAGAATTATCACTAACATTAAAAACCATTAATCCATTCGAAATGCATCCAGTAGCATATAACTCATCAGAATGGTATATGAGGCAACTATTGTCTTTTAAAGACATTTCATAACCTTTTTCAAGTAACACAGGAACATAAATAATATTCTTAATTAATACTTGAACGAAATAACAATTTTTAGCTCAATAGTCTTGCCATAAGGCAAATCTAAACAATAGGTTCCTACGGCTAAAGCTGCAACTATTGCGCTATTGCCTACCTGAAGGTCGTAGTCGCCTTTGTCCAGTACGTCTTCTACTTCTTCTCGACCCTTGCAACGAATTACAGATGTGAGAACCGCAATCAGTATCCAATACCCATGAAGTAGAGTTAGTTAATGACAAATTTATTTCAATAACGCACGCACTTGAAGAAGCGGCTTCAAAAGCTTATGCTTTATCTCTGCAATATACTCCTTGCAGTTACGCTTCCAGTGGCCATCTTTACCACAATGATAGAAAGTGCCTTTATCCATCCCTTTCTTCTTGATATCTTTCTTAGGTTTCACCTTTTTATAGGCACCTCCCACTAACAAAACTTTGCCCTTATCGTTCGGAAGGTTGGACTAAGCAGTCTTCAACATATAAGGGAGCTTGGCTAGCGAGGCATCCAACTTGTTCATGTGGAAGTTTATAACTAACTGTGAGAATGATTCTGGGAGGGATTGGAGTATTAAGTCCTGATTCAGCTTCCTATCCATGTCGAAGCCCAATCTCTCTAACCCCTCAATCAAACTGATGAGTTTGAGGACATGGGTCTCGACAAACGTCTCTGCCTCCATTTTGGCCTAGAAGAGTTGTTTAGACAACTCATACCTAGCAGTCATGCTCTCTTCAATATACAATTCCTTGAGGTGATGCATGATGGATCTAGCATCCATCTTTTCATGTTGCCTCTGCAACACATCCGACATGGACGCGAGCATGATGCATTGGACAGTGATGTTGTCATATTGTCACTTCTTGTAAGTGACCCTTTCTTCCTCTGTATGGTTCCCACCCTCAAGTGGTTCAACCGGTGGCCGATTATCAAGAATATAGAAGAGTTTCTCCTAAGTGAGGACAATGCTAAAATTTCTTAACCAATTGACGTAGTTGGGTCAAGTTAATTTATTAGCATCAAGAATGCTACGCAACGATAATGATGACATCGTGATGACGAAAATGCTACAACGAAAAGAAAGACATATATAAGCATATGTTCTACATGCATGATTATCGAGGACTATTAATTAATCATGTCCCCCAATAATTTTTGTGGTTCCCAAATAACCCTTCGGTTGGGAAGCGAGAAGCCTTCGTTGGTAGACTTCCTTAGGTGGAAGATGAAACCACGCTTCTTCTACTCAGATTTCGCATGTAACACAACAAACTCTAATAGGTCCATGGGTAGGTAACTCTTTAGCGATCATATCTCTATGTGACTTCCATCAAGTTATGCCTCTAGGATAGCTACGGCCTTGTGTGTGCACAACAAACCGCAATACCCTAGTTGAGTCAGACCCATTGTTCTTATATCCCAACAAGAAAGCAACCACCCCTGAGTGTAGCACAACAAGATAAGTTACGTTCTAGTTAGTAGTAGGAACACATCTCATGTGCTATATGGAGTGCATCGTGCCAACCTACACAACGGGCCTTGTGTGTGCACAACAAACCCACTGTGTTCGTAGACACACTCTACTCTCCATAACGATCAAAGGCATGACCAGTATTCTTAATTCCTTAGCCATTCAATATTAGTGGAGGGTCTTTTATGTAATTATTATATCGCTAATAACTACTTTGCAGCAAAATAGTAAAGAAAGGCATAAAGTAAATAAGGATGACTATGGACTTTTCTAAAGTGGTCCACCCGAGCCACAGGGTGAACCAAGGCCGTCATCCTAGGGTTCTTGGATGTGCCGTCTCGCCAAGGTGCTGCCAAAAATCCACATGTAGGTTGTCGGTTCAAACAGCCCCTTCAAGGGGTTCAAGCCGACATCTCCATGGACCCGAACTCCTCCTCTCTGCGCGTACAGAAACGGGGCAGCAAGCATGCTCAAGTAACCTGCCCCTAAACATCTACTTTTACATATTTAAAAGAACATCACCCCAAACAGCCCTTGGGGAGAGGTTTAAGGAAAGGGAGAAGAGATTTACAATCAGATTGCTCAAGGTGAAGGCAGGGGTACGCAGGCCCTATTTAAATGATACAATGCTGAAAATTTCCAAAAATTACACCAGATTTACACCCAGTCACATGCACATAGGGTTAGTCCATAATCATCCTTTCATGAATCTTATCAAATAAGCAAAAGGAAAGGAAAAATAAAAAATAAAAAACGACACTAATCGGGTTACGTTTCCATCGAAAACGCGTCGTGCGAAGCATGCTAAAAATTTAGCTTTTCGGGGTTGTTCAACCATGAACCCAAAGGGCTTTTGAGTTTGTTTTCTGTCCCGAAAGACATGAACAGTAGGCTTAAGCCCTGACTCAACGCTTGATCCATGAACATCCTGCAATGATAGTCCACACCAAGTGAAAGGAATAGTGCCCTTGAGCCAATCACATGTTGATGTGTTTAGGGACTATTCAATCGTAATCAACATAATGAGGCAACTTTTTCATCATATGTTGCATCTTTATTCATAAAGATTATGATGAACCCCATGAATTAGGTAAAATGATTCCGAGGCCATGATAAGATCATGCCAGTGAGACTTGGAATCCAAATGCCCTTGTTCTAAATGTTCCTAGTCGTAGGATCACCAATTAGGGGATCGGTGATTTCGGATAGACTAGTGCACTTGGTACATGCCCTATACGATAAGGAGTAGCTGATCTCGTAATTACCAATGAGCCGTCATTAATGTACAAGTGCTAGTGCTCATTATGGAATTAGTTCACTGAACGGACTTGCACGAGGAACACAAAATGGAATCCTTACATGAGTGTCAAAAAGATGTTCCTCGGGTGATAGTAGGTGCAAGAAGTCCTTGGACCTAAGGTTGTCATGGTTACCTTGTGAGTGACGACCCATTGCTTTGGTTCTATCCCTATGTGGCCCTCAGCGTCATGTGTCGGGTATTACTAGGCATGGGGAAGCATTCATGGAGGTAGGTGAGCAACCAACACAGAATCAGTTACTCCTAGTGAGAGGAGATGACGTCCTATGTGTCCCTACAAGTGTCGATTGGGAATCTTTGGCCAGAGTAGACATGAAACTCAGGAAGACATTTTTGACACTTCATTATTGAGATGACATCTTGGCGGGTGGAATACATATGAATCGGTATACGGGTTTGACACTTCTTCTATACCCTTGCCGACTTTGGGACATTGTAACTGAGGGATTTAGTTGCATCGTAACTAATCATCGAAGGGCGTTCGATCCTTGTAGATTGAACCTCGCACTATCTGGGTAGTCATGACACGTTGCTAGACATCAATCTTAACTTTTAATAGACAATTAATTTTAATAGGTAATGTATGCACCTAAAAAAGAAAGAAGGGACACTTATAAGATCAACATGAAGTCATTTCCCTCCCCTTTTTTAGAAAAAATGGACCAACATGATTTTTACAAGAATCTCTTTCCCATTTTTCTTCTTAAGAGGTAAGCATGACAAATTTAATTTTTCAAAGCAAATATCAAGGAAAATGTCCAAAAAAAAAAGTTTTTCTTCCTTCTTTTCTTTTACTAGTATATTACTCCCCTTAAAAGAAAACTTTTTTTGTAGAACTTTTAAGAAAGCAATATGCACCATTTAGTCTAAAAAAAAATCTCAACAAAAAAACAACAAACAAAAAAATACTTTTTGTTTTAGCATTTTCTTCCAAACAAAAGAAATGAGCAAAATAAAAAATTTAAAGCCGTCATGAAGAACTTTTAACAAAAAAAATCTAATTATATGAGATTTCATGAAGAAAAAAAAAACTTTTAAACCAAGAAAAAAAACTTTTCTTCCAAACTTTTAAAATTATTTGGAGTGATTTAAATATGATAATTTTGTGACACTTTTTCCACATAAACTAGACTTCTTGAAGATTTCATAGAATCAAGAATCCTAAAGTTCGCAGTTGCATTTTTGTATATATTTGGACTTTGTGGGAATTCTTAAATTACTATCGTATGAACCACAAATCTGATAACATATCGTCTAGATCACTTATAATAGTGTTTTTGAGCATGTAAAATTTTACTAAATTTTTTATGCAATTTTAATCATATTTATTCATTCTTTTTGTACATCCACTCGTCACATTTTTATTTCATCGAATTACAAAATTTCAAGTATCTATCAAGATACTTCTTTAAATGTGATTTCAAGTATGTTCTAAAGTTATTAACTTAAAGTTAATAAATGTTATATAAGTAGACTTAGCAAAGACGGAACCAGAAAATGAACAAACCAAGCAAAGAAATCTGCCATGCCCAAGTTCGGTCGATCGATTGGTCGACCAACCGAAGAAGAAGGCATTTCGGTCGACTGATCAGTCGACCAAACGGTGCCAAAATTTTGCAATAGCCAATTCGGTTGACCGAAGTTGGTCAAAATTTGGCAATAGCCAATTCGGTCGACCGGTCGGTCGACCGAAGTGTGCTAGAAAGTGGTAGTTTGCTTTCGATCGATTGACCGATCGACCGATGATCAATCGCCCATCGACTGGAGGGCGGAAACGATTAGTTTTCTGCCAGTTGACGAGTCGTTTCTTGTGGGAGATTATAAATACCCATCCCAATCTTATTTCTAGCCTATTATTGATGCTTCCAAGCCTCAAAGTGTGATCCTAAGCATCTCTACAAGCTTTCATTGAGCCATCCTTGCAAGAACCCTAGTTTTGATCTCCACACATTGATTTAGTCTTCAAGCTTCACTAATTCATCATCTCAAGGCATCAAGAGGACTAGAGAGTTTCTTTTGGAGCTGAGTACTTGTTGTTTGATTTATTGATCCAATTGTTATTATTTTTTGTGTTTATTTCATTGTAATTGAACTTGTGTAAACCTAGAGTGCTAGGTTGATTGAGTTGGTGGTTGCCTTGGTGTTGATTCTTAAATCCACCATTGTAAACTTAGTTTGCTAGGAGTAGTTCTTGTTGTCCTTAGGATTGAGGTGGGAGAGTGCTCTCGGTAGGAAGGCGGAGACTTCCGGGTGTCGAAGTGCCTTCGGTGTGAGAGTGGAGACTCTCCGGTGAAAACGTCCTCGTTGTAAAGGAAATAAGATAATCTAGTAAAGCTAGTTTGGAAATCCTAAGCGGGGTGCTTAGGTAGTGGAGTAGGCATTGGGGCCGAACCACTATAAATCACCGTATTTTCATTGCTTCTTCTTGTGTTTGCTTAATTAGCATATTCACTTTACTTCCGCTTGTTATTGGATTTGTTAAATTGCCTAAGTAACCAAGTAAACGATTAAAATTAGAATTAGGTGAATCGATTAGTAAACACACTATTCACCCCCCCTCTAGTGTGGCCATTTCATCCAACAGATATAATGTTCTAGATTTAAAATCTATCTATAGCATCTAATATAAGAAAAATGGAGTTTCTTTTCAACACAAATTTCTTACTTGTGCTATTTTACTCAAGTAACATGCAAGTTCATTCATAAGCACATAGCATTCATTTAATCAATAAAATAGAGGTGTTATGCAAGAATCTTGCCAAATTGAAACTCACACCTCATTTCTTGAAGAATTCCATATATTTCATTTTCTTTCCCCATTTTCTTTATCCTTCCAATTTTATCATAACTTACAAACAATATTAATTAGTAGCATGATGAAAGAGTGACTACTAACAAGTTATCGTACTAGATAGCAAAGCGGGAATCAAGTATCATTTTCAAAATCTACTTTGCTAAATAGCTTTAAATCTGTTTCAAGGTGAATCATCATGAAAGTAGAACAAATCGAGAGATCTCAAAATATGAAGTTTTGAAAAATAAGATCTCCAACCCTTCGTATTGGTTGAAAACCGAAATACCACAATGAGCCTATGATTTAGAATCGCAAGGTCACTTAGGCCCGTTATAAGCCAATTAGGTCTCCGAAGAGACCGAAAATCAAAATCAAAAATCTTTTTTTATAAAAAGCATGACAAGATTGAAGAAATCAAACGATTTAGTCAAGTATCATAAACTCTAACTATTTATTGAATAATTGAGATTGAGATATGATACCGAAGTAATTTAGATGCCAATTTTACCAGGCACCAGAGTAGCTTGAAGTTGCAACCAACAGGCAAGGAGCCCATGTGGGCTTTTGGTAGGGGCATGTGGGTCTGACTCTCCGTCCCAGCCTCCCCCACCATGGGTCTCGCCTGCTCGGAGCTTGGTGGCCTCGCCGCAACAAAGAACCTTGGAATCTGGGGTGCGTCGTAGTCCCTGATTACGCGAAAAAGGTGTCGATTCGGGAAGGGTGCTGAAAAGGTCTATGAGAAGGAAAGCAGGTATTTTTCAAAGTGGGCCGCTTAAGTGGGCCTCTTTTATGGGTCGCCAAGGTGCACTAGCGGGTGGCTCAGCCCAAAGCGCCATGGATCTGGTCCTCAGCAGTGTTCTCGGATGTGCTGGCGGAGGGAGCAGTGTTCTCGGATTTGGGCTAGGAGGGCGACCCAGTAGATCCTCTTCCTTCGGTCTTCCTGAATAACTGGGGTGAGATGTTGGAAATTGGAGACGAGGATCTGAATTTAAGGGTCAAAGGCCTAGGCTTCGCCCCTACTAGCCCTTTTATGTGCGATCTGTTGTGGGAGGAGGATCCCATGCCGATTGGAGCAGTATAAGAACTTCCGGGGCAGGGAAGTTGTTTTTTTGGTATAATATATGTTAGGTATCACTTTTTGGAACGTTAGGCATGAGCATCGCGCTAGTAAGAACATGATGATTAGAAATCTTCTGAAGTCATGTAATAGTAATATTTTGTGTATTCATGAATCAAAAATAGAGGATTTTAATGAAATTTGGCTAAGGAGGCTCATAGGGTCTTCTAAATTTAAGTGTTCCTTCCGCAACTCTAATGGTCTCTCGGGGGGATTAATCACGGCTTGGAACTCAGATTTTTGGGAATCAATCTCTTCTTCTACGGGACCTTCTCACCTTGCGTGCACTCTCACGCATCGCCCCCCGGGGAAGGAAATTCGGGTTTTCAATGTGTATGGGCCGCCTCGCAGAAGAGGTCGAATGGATTTTTGAGGGGAGCTCGTTCGGATCTTCGAAGACTCTGAAGTCGCTACGGTGGTTGGGGGGGACTTCAATGTTACTCGGGGGCCTGATGAAAGATTAAACTATCGCGGTGTCCCTGCGGATGATATATGCTTCTCAGGTATTATTGCGGACACTTCGTTCATTGATCTTCCTATTTCGGGTTGCCGCTTCACTTGGTGTAACAATCACCAATCTCAAGGTATGGCTCGGTTGGATCGAAACTCAATTAATGGTGCTCTTAATTCTTAGGCTCCGTCTTGGCTCGTCAATGTGGGGAGTCCGGGCCTCTCGGACCATGCCTCCCTTTCGTTGGTAGGTTCTCATTCTAAGTCTGCTCGACTATTCCATATGGAGCATTTTTGGCTCAGGCACCCGTCTTTCGCGGACGTTGTTTGTGTCTCGTGGTCGGACGGGGGGCTGCCTACGGCCTCTTCTCTGACTGACTTCTGGCTTATTAAGATGCGTAAGTTATGATTGGCACTTCGAGCGTGGAGTAAAAGCCTGCGAATTATCTCCCAACAAACCATCGATAGCTTGGAAAAAGAAATTGCAGATAGACTTAATGTGGTTGAAACCACTGACTCATCGGAGTCCCAAGGTACGAGAGAAATCAGAGAACAGGTAGATGAATGCTATCAAGCTTAGCATGTGTATTGGCGATAGAGGGCGAAAGTGCGATGGCTAAATGATGGTTATAGGAACTCAAAATTCTTCCATAGGGTGGCTATGGCTCAATGACAAAAAAATTGGATTACCTCTCTTAGCTATGGGTAGTGTCATGCTCAGAATCAGGATCGGATCGCTTCACTTTGTCTTAGTTTCTTTCGAGATTCTTTGGGTGTGGTCCACTCCCCGTCGCTTTCTCTGGACTGGGATACCCTGTTGGGGGTCGACACTGTACCGTCTGCTACGCCCTTAGCGGGCTTGTCCTGTGGGCTTTCGGAGACAGAGGTCCTAAATGCTATTGAATCTTTGGGTAAAGATAAGGCCCCAGGCCCAGACGGCCTCACGGCAGAGTTTTTCATTGCTTGTTGGAGTATTATAGGGGCGGATTTTTTGGCACTCTTGGAAGACCTTCTATTTGGAAATGGGGATTGGGCGAGAATAAATAAGGGTTTCATTGCGCTCATTCCAAAAGTTGAGGGAGTGGAGGAGATCAGTCAGTTCTGGCCTATTTCTTTAATCTCGGGATCAGTAAGGATTATCTCGAAGATCTTGGCGCTCAGGATGAAATCGTTTATGACAACGTTGGTGGGTGAAACACAAAATGCTTTTCTGAAGGGTCGTTCGACCCACGATAGTTTCATGGCAGCAATCGAGCTTATCCACCACTACAAACGTTCTGGTTTGGACAACCTCTTTATTAAGCTAGACATGATAGAAGCGTTTGACTCCATTAGTTGGGAGGTTTTGCTGGAAATTCTTCGTAGGAGGGGTTTCCCAGATATTTGGGTTTCTTGGATCCAAAAGCTCCTGTGCTCAGGGGAATCGACGGTCCTTCTGAATGGTTCACCGGGAAAATGGTTTCACCGCACAAAGGGCCTCCGACAAATGAACCCTCTTTCCCCTTATCTATTTCTGTTGGTGGTGGACATTTTCTCTAGGATGATGAAAAGGGCTAACTCTAAGAGGCTTATTTTGGGGATTAATCCAAGAGGGGGAAGGGAGATTGCAAATCTGTAATTTTGGAATGACTTTATCATCTTCACTCGTGGCATTGGGGAAGACCTTAGGAATATAAAGCTGTTGTTGAGGGCTTTTGGGTTCTTGTCTGGTCTTTGGATTAACCTAAGTAAAACCGCGGTGATTCATATCCTCGATGATTCTGAGAAGGCTTCCAGGGTGGCTTCTTTCTTGGGTTGCAAAGCCGGTCGCTTCCCTATCAAATACCTCGGTCTTCCCTTACGGAATGGGAGGCTTAAGCGGGAGGACTAGTTCCAAATCATCGAAAAAATAGATCGGAAGCTGGCCTCGTGGCAAGGCCTTTTGCTTTCCCGCAGGGGAAGATTGACTATAATCAACAGTGTGTTGAGCGGCCTGTGTGGTCATTATCTGGCTATCTTTCGAGTCCCTAAATGGGTGCTTAATCAGATCGACAGGAGACATAGGAACCTCCTCTGGAATGGGGGGTCGGGGGGCATTCGAAGGCTCTGGTCTATTGGGACGAGGTCATTGCGCCAAAGCGAAATGGGGGGGCTCGGTAATATCGACCTGGACAAGCATAATCTAGCCATGCTTGGAAGATGGTGGTAGGGGGTGGCGACGGGGGAAATTTTTTGTGGGTTCATGTTGTACAACAGTGTTACTTTTGTAGAAAAGCTTGGCAGGCAAATCATCGTTCGGCCTCTTGGTCTCCGGTTTGGAAGGGCATTTATGCGGCTAAACACTTATTTGGCATGGGTTTGGAATCCTCCATAGGGAATGGGAGAACTACTTTCTTTTGGATGGATAGATTGAAGTATAATACAAGGTTGGCCGACTCTTTTCCCTAGTTATTTACCCTCTCTCGACGGAGACAGAGCTGTATTAGTGAGTTCGTAAATGGACATTGAGATCAATGGCGTTTCATTTGGAGAGAAGGGGTGAATGAGAGCGAGGTGGCTAGACTACCGGAGTTCATTCAGGAGCCGGATCTTTCCTCGGACACTGATTCTATATTTTGGCGCTGGCATCCGACTGGACCATTTTCTACGGCGTCGATGTACTCCTTCCTGGCGGAAAGAGGGGTCTGTGATTGGCGAGTTGATCATGTCTGGAAGTGTAAAGGACCGTTAAAAATGAAGGTGGTTCTCTGACTCGTTTTGAAGAAGTGTCTACAGACAAAGGATCGGCTTCTCAATCATGGAGTGAAGGAGTGGACTCAAGGTGTGTGTTCTGTAATGATAAGTTGGAAACGATCGAACATTTGTTTGCTGGATGTAGGGTTTGTAGTTTTGGCTGGAATCTTTTCCTATCAAAAATTGGGGAGGTGAGGTTCGCGGTTATCCGGGAGGAGGAAACACCGAGGGTCTGGTCTCATTAGCGAGTTATGTTGGCCATGCTTTGGTGCTGGAGTGTGTGGACGATTCAAAACCATTTAATCTTCAAGAATGGCCAGGCGGGATGGTAGAATGTGGTCCGTCTGGGATTATCCTTTTGGACTAGATTAAATCGGCTCACAATATCTTAGATTGAGGCGTGTTGTTGCTTATCTGTTTGTCTTTTTTTGCTTTTTATTATTGCTTTCTTTGCTACTTATTGCTTTTGGGGTTTTGTCATGAGGTGACTGCTTCGTGATAAAATCCAGTGATTTTGTACATTTCAATCCTTATGAAATGCCCTATGTGGCTCTAGCCTCACTTTCCTAAAAAAACAACTAATTCTTCATTTATGTCCATGCTCAACTTCAATATTCCACCATTCCTTCATCCTTGTGTGGAAGTTTCCCCTACAAGAAAAGATGAAACTTCTGGTACCCAAATCCTTTTGGGTCCTTAGGGGTCAATGGGCTTAGGTACCCAAAGTGTCTTTGCAACACTTGGGTTCATTTTGAAAGCGCAATCATATATAGCATGCCCAAATATTCCACAACGAAAATAATGTTCATTGAATTTCTTCTTTTCATTATTCTTATGGACATGAGGTCTAAGATTGGAATGCTTAGCATGATGTGCATGATGGACATGAGCATTCTGAGGTGATACGTTTGTATTTCTGAAATTCTTACGGGATGAATTTCAAGAAAGATTGCTAACTTTCTTATTTAGAAAGACAACGTCATTTTTCATATCGTTCATGCATTTATGAATAGCATTCAATTGGGTTTTCAATATGTTGTTTTTCGTTTTCAATATGTCATTTTTATTTTTCAAATCCTTAGTGCCAATACTTAAAACATCATGGCATGGATAAGAGACACTAATTTTTAGTTTCTCATTTTCTAGTTTTACCTCATGTAAATGAGAACTAAGAGTCAAGTTTTCTTCCTTTAACTTCTTATTTTCTTTTATCCTTTTTAACAATTAAGGTATACATAATTTTACATTCATCTAATAATTCATCGTAAAGAATATCATGGGAGGTAGATGAATTAAAACTACGATTATCATGACTAGAGGAAGAGTATATCTCTTCATTGACATTTTTGACATTAGCTTCATAATCATGTTGAGGGGATGCTTCACTTGATGCACATGAGTTAGTGGAAGCCTTTGACCTCCTTTTTGCCTTATTCTTCATAGTAGGGCAATTCTTCTTCACATGCCCTTTTTCATTGCATAGGTGACAAATCACCTATCTCTTCCGACTTTTTGTGCTTCTTTGACTGGATACACTATGAGCTTCAAGAACTTCATTAAAAATAGGAGTATGACAGTTGTCATCGACTCCTTCATTACCAAAGTTTGACTCGTCAAACCTAGGTGGTATAGACGCTACTAACTCTAGTGTCATTTTTTGGATCGAGACTGGTGTTGGCTTAAGGGCTTCTCTCAAGCCTCGATCTTTATTTTGATGATAACAAATATGTATTTAATCTATGGGTGAAGTTTGAGTTCAGGTTGAGGCTGCGATAAGCATGCGAAGTTCGTTCAAACGAAACGAAAGAAGAAAACGTCAAAGAAAGGCTCGTGTTTAGATCAAGTAGAAATCATGTAATATACCCTTAGGATGATCCCAAGCCAATTTGTAAAGTTATCCAAGTTGAAACTTGGTAACTAAACTCATAAAAAAGGTATGTAAAAATTCAAAGTAAAAATCATCCTCAGCTTGAGTTCGGTCGACCGATTGATCAGTCGAACAAGGCAAAATTTTGGCAGTAGCCTATTCGATCGACCGATGCGGTCGACCGAATGATGCCAAAAAAAGGCAGAAGCCATTCGGTCGACCGAAGTTGGTGAAGCATTGGCGAAAGGCTACGTCGGTCGACCGACCGAAGCCAAAAATAGGCAGAAGTCACATCGATCGATAGATCGGTCGCCCAGATTGAAGATTACAGATCGCGTGCCTAGCTTCCCTGCATTGGTCGACCGATTCGGTCAATCGGATATGGGATGGATGAAGTTGTGACTCCTTTGGTCGACCCATCGGTCGATTGAACAGCGCTAAAAACATACCGAAAGGGAAGCGGTCGATCAGTCGGTCAACCGACGATCGACCGAATGATTGTAACAGCTATTTTTCTATCCGTTGAATCGCCGTTCAGCTTAGGGGTTATAAATACCCCTCACCTACCTTCTTAAAAGCTTCTTAGAAAATTAATCGAGCATTCAATAAGTGATTAAAAGCCTTCAAAGTGATCAATTTGTTGCGCCCTAATCTTCAGTCAAAATCCTCTTCAAGCGACTGCTTCCCTAAACTCTGCTGCAACTCGAAGTGTATCTTCTGGCAAGTTGAAGACGTGAAGGCTTGGGAAAAGAGTTGTGGTTCTCTCTCCATTCTTAAAGCTCTTTTGCATTGTATTTAAAGTTTTATTTCAGACTCGTTTTCAATCTGTAATAGCTGCTAGGTGTGCTAGAGAAACACTTAGGAAAAACTTTGTAGAGTTGTGTTTTGCCTATATGAATAGGTTTGAGGGGTTCTCAAAGAGGTGAGAAGAGTGTCCTCAATTGTATTTAAAGAGAAACACAAGGTCTATAAAGTAGTGATTAGAAATTCTTGGTGAGGAGCCAAGGTAGTCAAGTAGGTAGTTGGCCGAACGACTATAATTCATCTTGTCTGCATTGATTTCAATATTTGCTCATTATTGTTCTTGATATTAGATCACATCTATTGTTAAGATACATTTGCATTTGATTAAAGTTAAATTGAGTAAAAAGAAAAATTGAGTAAATTAAAAAGGAGACAAATACTATTCAACCCCCCTTCTAGTGTCGGATTTCCTACAACAATTGGTATCAGAGCTTGGTCGTAAGATAAGATTTAACCATCTTCCCTACAAATTAAGATGTCTAGTGAAATCCAACTAGCTCAAGGGTCCACCCTTATTCGATGGAAACAACTATGCCTACTGGAAGATTCGTATGAATGGTTTCCTACAATCTCTAGGCATGGATGTATGGAGGATGATTCTAGTAGAGTATAAGCAACCCAATAAGAACATGGATGATTGGGACCAAGAGGAAATTAAACTCTTCAATGCTAATGCAAAGGCTGTCAATGCATTATATTACGGCCTATCAATAAATGAGTTTAATAGAATCTCTACTTGTAAATCCGCATTTGAACTTTGGAAAGTTATAGAGACCACACATAATGGGACTTCACAAGTTAAGGAATCTAAAATAAACTTACTCATGCACGACTATGAAATGTTTAAAATGTTATCGCATGAATCCATTGATGCCATGTATGCTAGATTTCAAAATATTACAAATGGATTAGCTAACCTTGGCAGAGAAATAAAGGAAGAGGAGAAGGTAAGGAAGCTCCTTCGTTCCCTTCCAAAAGCTTGGGAGCCCAAGGTCATAGCTATCATGGAAGCAAAAGACATGAGCACCTTGAAGATCACCGAGCTCATTGGGTCTCTCATGACACATGAGACCCACATGAAGTAATATCAGGAGGAGGATGCCCCCAAAGGCAAGGCCATTGCCTTAAAAGTATCACATTGAGAAGAAGAGTCGTCATCATCCGAGGAAGAGACAGATGACGTTGAAGAAATGGCGATGCTAGCAAGAAGATTTATGAGTTTCATGAGGGGAGGCATGAGGAAGGGAAGAGGAGGCTACACATGCTACCATTGCAACAAGACCGGGCATCTAAGAAGGGATTGCCCACTTCTCAAGATAGCTTCCACCTCCAACCCTCACAAAAAGGAAAAATACAAAAAGAAGAAGATGGCTACATGGGATGAAAGCGAAACCTCATCGAGTGAAGAAGAAGCAAAGAGTGAAAAGACAAATCTTTGCTTGATGGCAAATGATGATGAGGTAAGATTTACTTTTGGTGAAGTTTCTTTTAATCAAGAAGAGTTAGAAAATGAATTTAAACAAATGCATGATGAATTTAATGCTATTAGGAGAAAATTTAGAGACCTTAAAAAGGACAATAAATCTTTAGAGATTGAGAATGATAGCTTATTACTCACATGCAATGTCTTAAAAAAAGAAGTAGATACCCTTAAGGAGGAGACGCACACTCTAGAGAACGCTAAGAAGGACTTAGAAAATGACAAAAAAAAATTAGAAGATGAAAATAAGTATTTAAGTGATCAAGTAGAGCACTTGAATAATAGCATGCTAATATTAAAAATGGAACTTTGCATGCTCAATGAAAAGATGACAATCATACAAGATGCTATGCCTAAGGTTGTCCATAAAAAGAAATCATCACACTCCCATGCTCACACACACACTAGAAGAAAATTTAATGGAAATTATTTTTCTTGTGACATATTTGGCCATATGGCCAAGGATTGTGCTTTGAGGAGGAACCCACACGCAAGATTTACATGGGTTCCCAAAATGACTAACACTCAAGGACCTAAGAGAATTTGGGTACCTAAAATGGTTTCTTCTCCATTTGTAGATGGAGAAGCATCCTCAAGCAAGTAGAAGCACTTGGATATTGGATAGCGGTTGCTCAGAGTACATGACGGGTGACATCAACTTATTTGCAACCCTATCAAGCAAAGATGGTGGACATGTCACATTTGGAGACAATGCCAAATGTAAGATTGTTGGCATTGATGACATTGGTATACTCCCTTACCCATGCATTAAGAATGTTTTATTAGTTGATGGGTTAAAACATAACTCGATTAGCATATCACAATTATGTGACAATGGATACATAATTATTTTTGAAGCATGTAAATGTATCATTAGAAGTGCACCATCAAATGATATCATGTTTATTGGAAATAGGCAAGAAAATATCTACACCTTAGAATTAAATGTCTTGCCAAATCCCCATGTTAGATGCTTAGTTGCCATGGAGAATGACTCTTGGTTGTGGCATAGAAGGCTAGGACATGCTAGCATGAGTCTCATCCAAGAAATATCCAGGAAAGAATTAGTTAAAGGCTTACCCAAGATAAAATTTGAAAAATACAAACTTTGTGATGCATGTCAACTAAGTAAGCAAGTCAAATCTTCATTTCATAGCATCAATCAACTTAGTACATCTAGAATTCTTGAGCTTGTGCACATGGATCTCTTTGGTCCATGTGATGTAGCTAGTCTAGGTGGAAAGCTATATTGTTATGTATTAGTTGATGATTTTTCTAGATTTACATGGGTTTTCTTTTTGGCCAAGAAAAATAAAACCTTTGATTTTTTCAAAAAGTTTACAAAGAAAGTTACAAATGAAAAAGGAGTTTCAATTTTAAAAATTAGAAGTGAAAATGGAGGGGAGTTTAACAATGAAAAAACTTCCGAGTTTTGTGATGATTTGGGTATTGAACATACCTTTTCTTCCCCTAGGACACCTCAACAAAATGGGATGGTTGATGTTGGCTTTAGGTTTTCAACCTTAGCCTTAATCTCGGTTTTTGATGGTTTTGATGATAACAAACATGAGACTAATAATTTATTGAGAATATCTTTCAGGTTCCGTATCAATTAGCGTTCAATGTCCTAGATCGAAAATATCGGAAGAAATCAGAAATCGAAAGGACATTGATCGTCGCGCTCGAGTTCATCGTGGAAGTTTATCGAAGATCGACGAGTGCACCAAAGTCGCTTGGATGAGTCCAGAGATCAAGTCAAAAGCTCTCCAAGATGATGCTCATTGAAAGTCGTAAACCGAAAACCAAGAGTGGAAGAAATAGGCTGAAAAAGCAATTTCAACCTATGTTCGGTCGACCAAGCGATCGACCGAATAGGGTAAGAATTAAAGGCCCAGCCATTTCGGTCGATCGGTCGGTTGACCGAACACTGCCAAAAAATGGCAGTGGGCACTTCGGTCGACTGACAGTGGCTGGTTTTAGGCAGTAAGGTTGGCGGTCGATCGACCTACAAATAGCCGCGATGCAAGATCGCGTCGGTCGACCGACGGGTCGACCAGATGGCGGATCGTGAAATTTGCATCTGGGCGGTCGACCCGTCGGTCGACCGACCACAGGGAGAATTGCAGCGGTCGAAGGACCGATCGACCAGTTTGTCGACCGACCATTCGACCGGTGGCCTGTAACGAATAGTTTTCTATGCATTGAACAGTCGTTTCTTCAGCAAGGTATAAAGATACCCTCATATAAATCTTTTAAGACTCTTCCTTGATTTTAATAGAGTTTATTGAGCACTCAAAAAGAAGATCTAAGCCTTCCAAAAAGGATTAATCCTTTCCGCTCTGTTCTCCTGCGATAATTTCTACAAGCGGCTGTTCTTCGTCAACTCAAGAATTAATTCGAGCTGTTCGTCTTGTCGAGTTGGAGGCATTGAAGGCTTGAGAAGAGATCTAATGCTTGGTTTATTCTTTAGCTCTTTTCAATTGTAATTTTAATTGTTATTGAACCTATTTTTTATTCGTGCGTGTGAAGACCAAGTGTTTGGTCTTGTGTGTTGGGTATAAGTGGTTACCTGATGTTAGGTGTAAAGACACTTTTGTAAAACGTAGTTGTTACTATGATTAGTTTAGTTGTCCCTTAGGGTTGAGGTGGAAGAGGACTCTCGAGAAGAAGGCGGTGACTTCCGGATGTGGAAGTGCCTTAGGTCGAGAGTGCATCTGTTCGGTGAAAAGTCCTCGGGTGTAAGGGAAACAAAAACTAATTTAGTAAAACTAGTTTGGAAATCCTAAGCGGGGTGCTTAGGTAGTGGAGTAGGCATTGGGGCCGAACCACTATAAATATTTGTGTTTGCATTGTTTTATTGTCGCTTGTGCTTAATTGTGTTTATCGCTTCCGCATTCAATCATCAAATCGCAAATTACCTAATTGATCTAAGTAAACGATTAAAATTAGAATTTAGGCTAATAGATTTAGTAAACACACTATTCACCCCCCCTCTAGTGTCGCCATTTCACCAACAATTGGTATCAGAGCGGGTCGTGGATTGAGATTTCACCATCTCCTCTACACCTTGTCTCGATCTTGAAATGGCTTTAGAGTCGGTATCGTCTTCACCACCTAGGTTCGATGAGTCTAACTTTGGGCTTTGGAAGGGTAGAATGTACACTTTCCTAAAGACTCAAGGTTTAGGTGTTTTCAATATGGTAAAGATTAAATACATAGAACCTATGGAAAATATGAATGCATGGACCCAAGAACAAATTAGCATCTTTGAGTTAAATGCTAAAGCTACAAATTGCTTATTTTGTTCTTTGAAAAATAATGTGTTTGAAAAAATCATGCATTGTACTTCCGCTTTCGATATTTGGGCTACTTTAAATATGCTTTATAATTATGCAAAAACCGAAGAGCTCAAAACATTTGATGAGGGGAGTGATGACAATTGTCATCCACCCAATACTAACATAGTTTTTGAAGCTCACAGTGTCTCTAGTTATAAGAGCACAAGAAATCAGAAAAGGAAGGTGGTTTGCCATGTGTGCAAAGAAAAAGGGCATGTAAGAAAAAATTGTCCTTCCATGAAGAGCAAGGCAAAGAAGAGGTCAACCACTTCTACATCATCATCATATTCGAATGAAGCATCCTCTTCCCATGGCTATGAAGCAAATTCAAAAGATTGCCTCATGGATACTAATAATGAGGTAAAATCTTCCACTTCTAGTCATATTAAAAATCTTGATAGTGATGATAATAGCTCTAATTCTTTAGGAATGTCTTGAGATGAGCTATTATAAGAATCTAAGAAGATGTATGCCATGCTCATAAAATCAAATAAGGAAAATAGAAAAATCAAGAAAGAAAACTTGAAGCTTGTCAATCATGTGCATGAGTTGAAGAGTGAAAATGAAAAATTGAAAACTAGCATGATTGATTCTTGCCATGATACATTAACTCTAGAAGTTAATGACTTGAAACATAAAAATGAAAATTTAAAGAATGAAAATAGCATGCTAAAAACTCAATTGCATGCTATTCAAAGATCAACGAATGACTTGAAAAATGAGATTGTTTGCCTAAATAATAAAGTCAATAATCTATCTAGCAATTCATCTTCCAAGAATTCTAGAAATACAAATGTTTCTTTCAAGAATGCTTATGCACATCATGCTTCTCATATCAAGCATTCTACCATTAAACCCCATGCTCAAAAGAAAAATGTATCTTTTAAGAATGCTCATGCTCATCCTAGTTCAAATGACAAGATTCTAAGAATAAATCTCATGTCCATAACAAAAACAAAAAGAAATTTAATGGACATTGCTATTGTTGTGGTGTATTTGGGCATACCATCTATGATTGTGCCTTTAAAATGAACTCAAGTGTTGTGAAAACACTTTGGGTACCTAAGCCCACTAACCCCCTAGGACCCAAAGGCATTTGAGTACCAAAGGTTTCTTCTCTTGTAGGGGGAGCCACCACACAAGGGTGAAGAGAAGTAAAGAGTTGAAGTTGACCATGAAATTGAAGGAATGATCCTTGCATGGTTGCAACTTCAAGCTATCATGATGCCATAGGTATAAAAATTGGCATCAAAGTCTTTGGTATCATCTCCTATTCTCTCTTGATTTAATTAGAGTTGGAGTTTGATATATGCTTAACTTTAGTAGATTTTTCATGTTTGATAAAATTTCAAAAACGTTTTTGATTTTGATTTCCCGATCTCTTCGGAGACCTCGGTGGCCTGTAATGGGCCTAAGCGACCTTGCGGTTTTAAATCATAGGCACATTGTGGCCTTTCGATTTTCAACCAATAGGAAGGATTGGAGATCTATATTTTTCAAATTTTCATATTTTGAGATCTCTTGATTCATTTTGTTATCATGAAGATTTATTTAAAAATGAATCCATGCTATTTAGTGAAGTTGAATTTTGAAAATGATATTTGGTCGTTCTCTTCACTATTTAGTTATGATGGCTTGTATGAAGATTTGGTTTTATTGTCTACTTAAGAAGTATACTTGCAAGTTATAAGTATTTTGGAATGCTAAATAGAATGAAAAGATTAGTTTAGCTAATTTTCCATGAATAAGGTATAACTTGAAATCTTAGTGTTATACCTCAATGTTTAAGCTCAAACTATGTCTCTATACTCATGATTAGAATTGCATGTTAAAACCTTTAAATTCTCATGAGTAGGTAGAATATTAGCAGTTAGGCAAATTTCATCAAATGAAATTTGCTCTAGGTTGACTCTTACTATAAGAGACATTTCTTTAAGACCAAACTAGTTAAACTTGTTTAGAGACCTTATTCCTCAAAAGGTTTCACATCTTAAGATCCCTTAGATTCATTTTGATATTATGGTAAAATCTTTCATTTAAGATGAATCTCTACTATCTAGCATAAGTTAAGGTTTTTATTTGAAACTTTGCATTAAACTTGTGCTATTTAGTATGTTAGCTTGCTAGTAGTCATATTATTTCATTATGATACTAATGAAGTCTACTTGCAAGTTAAGAATTGGAAAGACTATGCTATCTAAGAGAATATGGAAAAGGATATGAAAAGTTGGGCAAATTTTTCGAGAAAAAGGTATGGATTTAATTTTATAAAAATCTTTGTAATTTTTTTTGGATTTTCATGCTTGATGATGTCTCCATATACTCATGATTGATTTAGCATGATAAATGTTTGAATTTTCATGAGTAGGAAAAATCTTGATAACTTAGACAATTTCATGATATCTTGATTGAATGAAACTTGCTCTAGGTTAAAACTCATATTAGAGACCTCATTTTGAGTAAACATCAAACAAACATGTTTAGACACACATGATATGGCTCTAGGTGTTCAATCTTGAAAATTCATGTGTAGATGAAAATGTGATAACTAGATCACATTAGTGGACTTAAGCTTAAAAGGTTTAACCCAAGTCAACAAATTGACTTAAACACTTGATTTTAAGTCCAAACTTCATAAACTTGTTTAGAAATAGGTATGACATATTTCCATGCATTTAGAGTGAAAAATTCATATGGATATGAATAAAATGACATAAAGGTTAATTCATGTTTACCTCTCTTTGAACTATGTTGACCCAAGTCAACAAGTTGACTTAAAGGTCTCATTTTCAATCCATATTTGTGGAACATGTTTAGATTTACTCATGTTAGGTATCCATAGGTTTAAATTTGAAAGATCATGAGTAAATGTTAAGATTGAAACTTAGCAAGTTTCATTAAAACTAGTTTAGTTTTGAATGAAACCATGCTAGGTTGATATCTTGACTTAAGGATATAATTTTTATCTCAAACTTGACATACCCTCTTTACATGACCATTATGTGGTGTCATAAAAGTTTGAATGAAAACTAAGCATTCTTTGAAAATAACTGAAAAATTATGGAATTATCAATTGTTCAACAATTGGTATAATTTTAGTTATTTCTAGAAAAATATAAAAAATCATTTTTAGATGATTCTTGAAACTACACTTTCATTGAAAAATCTAGTATGTTGTGTAAAAATTTCAAAAAGTTTCATCAAGAATCTAATTTATAATGGAATTTTGAAGTTGGATTTTCAAAATGCAAAGTATCATCTTTTTGAAATATCAATTTTTTTTCAATACTTTGATTTTTTTCGAAAACTTCAAATGGAACCTTATGTATACCATTTGGTTTTGATTTCTAATATCATTCACCAATTTCTTGAGTAAAATCATTTCTAGAAATGATTTTGATATTTTGAATGATAAACTAGAAAATTCATTTCTCCTACATTTGGTATCCATTTGTTTATTAAAATCAATATAGGATGAAAAATGGTCTTTGAATGATTCTTTTGAGTTCAAATTTTATTCATGTATTTCAAATGACCATTCAATATTTAGTATCAAAAATTTTCATCCAAAAACTAGTACCAAAGTTTTTCATCAAAAATATGATTTTGTATAGATTTAAAAGTTTGATTTTTAAAAAAACTTGAAGCATAGGTTGACCTAAGTCAACAAAGTGAATTGTAAATTTCATCTTAAGCCCAAACTTGATTCATAGACTTATATCATCTCATGTTAGATGTCTAGATGCCAAAATATGAGAAAAACATGAGTAGATAGCAAAACATTGAGACTTAGCATTTTCATGTTCTCGTGTTTATTTAAAATGAAAACATGCTAAGTTCTTATTTGGATTAAATGACATTAGTTTCTCTTCAAACTTGATATACATGTTTCACATGACTAGATCTTGGTAATTTGAAAGTTTGAATAAAACTAAAAATGTCATGAAAGAGAACCATATTCATGAAAACATTCACACTTGAGATCATACATGATTTAATTTTGAATTCCTATTGTGTTTTGAACATATCATGTATGAATTATGTTTCATGTTAAATACTTATTTTCCATCCCTTTGGTTGAGATTTTCATGTTTCATGAAAAATCTTTAGAGTCTCAACTTCATAAAAAAAAATTGTGTTTCATCCCTTTAACTAGATGGACCTTTCTTGCCCTTTTTGATTGATGTCAAAAGGGGGAGAGAAGTATAAGAAAAAGGGGGAGAAGTGTAGAAGAAAAAGGGGGAGAAAAATATAGATAAATAGGGAGGAAAATATGGGAAATCCATGCATATAGATAGTGGGAGTTTATCTCATAGATATGCATGTTGATAGGGGGAGAAATCCCTTAGTTGATATCCTATATGCTTTAATGATATATTTTCTTATGGATGTTTGTCATCATCAAAAAGGGAGAGATTGTTAGCTTTAGGTTTTCAACCTTAGCCTTAATCTTGGTTTTTGATGGTTTTGATGATAACAAACATGAGACTAATAATTTCATTGATAATATCTTTCAGGTTCCATATCAATTAGCATTAGATGTCCTAGATCAAAAATAGCGGAAGAAATCGGAAATCAAAAGGACATTGATCGTCGCGCTCGGATTCATCGCGGAAGTTTATCGAAGATCGACAAGTGCACCAAAGTCGCTTGGATGAGTCCAAAGATCAAGTCAAAATCTCTCCAAGATGATACTTGTTGAAAGCCGGAACACGGAAACCAAGCGCGGAAGAAATAGGCTGAAAAAGCAATTTCAGCCTATGTTCGATAGACCAGGCGGTCGACCGAATAGGCTAAGAAAGAAAGGCCCAGCCATTTCGGTCGATCGGTCGGTTGACCGAACACTGCCAAAAAATGGCAGTGGGCACTTCGGTCGACCAGTCGGTCGACTGACAGTGGCTGGTTTTAGGCAGTAAGGTTGGCGGTCGATCGACCTACGAATAGCCGTGATGCAAGATCGCGTCGGTCGACCGACGGGTCGACCAGATGGCGGATCGTGAAATTTGCATCTGGGCGGTCGACCCGTCGGTCGACCGACAACAGGGAGAATTGCAGCGGTCGAAGGACCGGTCGACCAGTTGGTCGACCGACCATTCGACCGGCGGCCTGTAACGAATAGTTTTCTATCCGTTGAACAGTCATTTCTTCAGCAGGGTATAAAGATACCCTCATATAAATCTTTTAAGACTCTTCCTTGATTTTAACAGAGTTTATTGAGCACTCAAAAAGAAGATCTAAGCCTTCCAAAATGGATTAATCGTTTCCGCTCTGTTCTCCTGCGACAATTTCTACAAGCGGCTGTTCTTCCTCAACACGAGAATTAATTTGAGCTGTTCATCTTATTGAGTTGGAGGCATTGAAGGCTTGAGAAGAGCTCTAATGCTTGGTTTATTCTTTAGCTCTTTTCAATTGTAATTTTAACTGTTATTGAACCTATTTTTCATTCGTGCGTGTGAAGATGAAGTGTTTGGTCTTGTGTGTTGGGTATAAGTGGTTACCTGATGTTAGGTGTAAAGACACTTTTGTAAAACGTAGTTGTTATGAGGATTAGTTTAGTTGTCCCTTAGGGTTGAGGTGGAAGAGGACTCTCGATAAGAAGACGGTGACTTCCGGATGTGGAAGTGCCTTAGGTCGAGAGTGCATCTCTTCGGTGAAAAGTCCTCGGGTGTAAGGGAAACAAAAACTAATTTAGTAAAACTAGTTTGGAAATCTTAAGCGGGCCAAATCCATAAATACCTCTTGCTATGTTCTTAATCAAGTTTTATTAAGACCTAAAATTAAGAAAATACCTTTTGAGCTTTGGAATGGTAAAATCCCTAATGTGGGATATTTTCATATTTTTGGATACAAATGTTTCATATTAAATACTAAGGAGAATTTAGAAAAATTTGATTCTAAATTCGATGAAGGGATTTTCCTAGGTTACTCCATGAATTCTAAGGCATATAGAGTTTACAATCGTAGAACCATGATTGTTGAAGAATCTATGCATGTTACGTTTAATGAAACTAATGATTCTTCTAGAAATATGAAGATTGTAAATGTAGGTGAGGAACTTGAGGATCTCACACTTCATGACAAAGAGGTAGAGGATGAAAATAATGAGGAAACATAACATGAAGATCCACCATCCTCGAATCTACCTCAAGTTGAAGATGATGAAGAAGAAGCTCTATCGCCTCTCCCTAAAGGATATCAGTTGGTGAGGGATCATCCAATGGATCAAGTCATTGGAGAACCATCAATGGGATTGGTAACGCGCTCTAAACTCAAGAATGTTTGTCAATATGTAGCTTTTGTATCTCAAGTAGAGCCTAAGAACATTAAGGAAGCAATAGAAGATAAGTTTTGGGTACTAGCTATGCAAGAAGAACTCAACTAATTTGCTAGAAATGATGTATGGGACTTAGTACCTAGACCTACTGAACAAACTATAATTGGGACTAAATGGGTTTTTAGAAATAAGCTAGATGAAGAAGGATTAGTCATTAGAAAAAAAGCTAGGTTAGTGGCACAAGGGTACAATCAACAAGAAGGGATAGATTATAATGAAACTTATGCTCCCGTAGCTAGATTAGAAGCAATTAGAATGTTTTTGGCATATGCTAGCTTTAAGGGTTTTAAACTTTTCCAAATGGATGTTAAAAGTGCATTTTTAAATGGTTTCATTAGTGAAGAAGTTTATGTTGAACAATCTCCCCCCGGATTTGAAAGTTTTGAGTTTCCAAACATGTTTTCAAACTTAAAAAGGCATTATATGGTTTAAAACAAGCCCCTAGGGCTTGGTATAAAAGGTTTTCAAACTTTTTAATAGAACAAGGTTTTAATGTTGGAAAAGCCGATGTTTCACTGTTTATTAAGCATCATGAAAATGATATGTTATTAGTTCAAATTTATGTTGATGACATAATTTTTGGTGCTACTAATGAAATTCTTTGTAAGTGGTTTGCTAAGTGTATGCAAGATGAGTTTGAGATGAGCATGATGGGAGAGCTCTCCTTCATGCTTGTTCTCCAAATCAAGCAAACCAACAAAGGAATCTTCATCAATCAAGCCAAGTAGACAAAGGAGCTCATCAAAAGATTTGGGATGAATGAAGTCAAGATAGCTTCTACACCAATGAGCACATCCATCAAACTTGACAAAGATAAAGAGGGTGTCAAAGTTGACAAAAAATGATATCGAGGTATGATTGGTAGCCTTCTTTACTTAACCGCAAGTAAACCCGATATCATGTTTAGCGTCTGTGTATGTGCTAGGTTTCAGTCTTGCCCTAGAATGTCTCATTTAAGTGCGGTCAAACGTATATTGAGATATTTAAAAGGCACGATTGACTTAGGGCTATGGTATCCATGTCATACATTATTTGATTTAATCGGTTTTTCGGACGTGGATTTTGCCAGGTGTAAAGTAGATAGAAAAAGCACTAGTGGGTGTTGTCAATTCTTAGGCGCAAGTCTTGTTTCTTGGTTCTCGAAGAAACAAAACTTAGTTACACTTTCAACTATCGAAGCGGAATACATCGCTGCGGCTAGTTGTTGTGCACAAGTCCTTTGGATGAAACAAACCCTTTTAGACTATGGACTTAAGTATTCTTGCATACCTATTCATTGTGATAATACTAGTGCAATAAATTTAACAAAGAATCCTATTTTACACTCTAGAACTAAGCATATTGACTTAAGGCACCATTTTCTTAGGGATAATGTGACTAAGGGAAATATATCGGTAGAATTTATATCCACCGATAAATAACTTGCCGATATATTTACAAAACCCTTAGTTGAAGAAAGCTTTATAAATTTTAGGATGCAATTAGGAATTTGTGCTTTTCCTAGTAGTTAAAATGTTCTTCTTCAAAACTTGCATTCTATAAAAGTATCATCACACTTATGTAATGCTCTGTAGTGGGGCTTTGCAACTTATTGATGTTTGCCTTCTATAGGCTTACATTAATAGGAATGACTATAGTGGTAGATGATACTTGGTTTTATGGCTTTCTTGGTTTTTATGATGAAACTCATTAAATGAACCTTAATTCTTACCCTTTTTGATTGATGTCAAAAGGGGGAGAAAAAGTAAGGTCACACTTGGTTTTTACAATGCATATAGTTAGGGGGAGTTACAAAAATGATAAAAATGATATGCACATTGATAGGGGGAGCATAGGGTGATTTATAAGCATTTGTATGCATATGTTGAGTTTTATATCTTGTATACCTTAACTCATGAATGCCTTAACTCAAACTCACAAAAATATGCATATGTTTGTTAAAATTTCATGTTATGTTTGTCATCATCAAAAAGTGGGAGATTGTTGCCTTAAGGGCTTCTCTTAAGCCTCGATCATCATTTTGATGATAACAAACATGTATTTAATCTTTGGGTGAAGTTTTGAGTTCAGGTTGAGGCTGCGATATGCATGCGAAGTTCGTTCAAATGAAACGAAAGAAAAGACCGTTGAAGAAATGAAAGAAGAAAACGTCAAAGAAAGGCTCGGGTTTAGATCAAGTAGAAATCATATAATATAATACCCTTAGGATGATCTTATCCCAAGCCAATTTGTAAAGTTATCCAAGTTGAAACTTGGTAACTAAACCCATAAAAAAGGCATGTAAAAATCAGCCTCAGCTTGCGTTCGGTCGACCGATCGATTGACCGAACAAGGCGGAATTTTGGCAGTAGCTTATTCGATCAACCGATGCGGTCGACCGAATGATGCCAAAAAAAGGCAGAAGCCATTTGGTCGACCGAAGTTGGTGAAGCATTGGCGAAAGGCTACGTCGGTCGACCGACCGAAGCCAAAAATAGGCAGAAGGCGCATCGGTCGATCAATCGATCACCCAGATTGAAGATTACAGATCGCGTGCCTGGCTTCCCTACATCGGTCGATCAATTCGGTCAATCGGATTCAGGGTGGATGAAGTTGCGACTCCTTTGGTCGACCCATCGGTTGATTGAACAGCACTAAAAACATACCGAAAGGGAAGCGATCGATCGGTCGGTCGACCGACGATCGACCGAACGGCTGTAACGGCTATTTTTCTGTCCGTTGAATCGCTGTTCAGCTGAGGGGTTATAAATACCCCTCATCTACCTTCTTAAAAGCTTCTTAGAAAATTAATCGAGCATTCAAGAAGTGATTAAAAGCCTTCAAAGTGATAAATTTGCTGCGCCCTAATCTTTAGTCAAAATCCTCTTCAAGCGACTGCTTCCCTCAACTCTGCTGCAACTCGAAGTGTATCTTCAGGCAAGTTGAAGGCGTGAAGGCTTGGGAAAAGAGTTGTGGTTCTCTCTCCATTCTTAAAGCTCTTTTGCATTGTATTTGAATTTTTATTTCAGACTCGTTTTCAATCTGTAATAGCTGCTAGGTGTGCTAGAGAAACACTTAGGGGAAACTTTGTAGAGTTGTATTTTGCCTAGGTGAATAGGTTTGAGGGGTTCTTAAAGAGGTGAGAAGAGTGTCCTCAATTGTATTCAAAAGGAAACACAAGGTCTATAAAGTAGTGATTAGAAATCCTTGGTGAGGAGCCAAGGTAGTCGAGTAGGTAGTTGGCCGAACCACTATAATTCATCTTGTATGCATTGCTTTCAATATTTACTCATTATTGTTCTTGATATTAGATCACATCTATTGTTAAGATACATTTGCATTTGATTAAAGTTAAATTGAGTAAAAAAGAAAATTGAGTAAATTAAACAGGGGATATATACTATTCAACCCCCCTTCTAATGTCGGATTTCCTACAACAATTGGATGTAGATGAGACGATGAAATCTCAATCTATAACCTTGCTTTAATTAATACCAAATGTTGAGGAAATGGCCACACTAGAGGGAGGATGGATAGTGTGTTAAGTAAATCATTTAGCCTAAATTCGATAATTAATTATTTCTTAGTTTGCTTAGGCAACTCATAATTGAATGATTAAATGTGAAATCGATTAACGATAAAGCAATTTACACAAACAAAGTATCAATGCTAACACAAAGATTTATAGTGGTTCAGCCCCAATACCTACTCCACTATCTAAGCACCGCGCTTAGGATTTCACACCCAAATCCACTAAATTACGAGTATCTTACAATTGAGGACTTTACAACAGAAAGAATGCACTTCCACAACCGGAAGTATACAGCCTTCCTACCAGGTGAGCTTTCCCACCTCAATTCCTAATACCTACTCCTAACTTAGTTTACACAAGTGGATTTATGCCTTCTTTGCTAAGGATACCACTCAACCACAAGACTCAACACTAGATCTTCTTACAAGCTCAAGTAAATTAAGGTAAAAACAAAAATATTACAAGAAGAATGTGAAAAGAACTTATAACAATGAAAGCATCTCTTCTTCTTGAGCCTAGCACCCTTGCTGAGCCCTTCAATGAAGAACACTTGTGATTGAGGGATCAAGAGCTAGGTTAAATGGATTTGATCAAGAGAGAGCTTAGAGGATGTTAAAGATCACTCTTTCAGATTTTTAAGCATCATTCGAAGCTTGGGAGAGAGTTTGGGGTGGATATTTATAACCCCCCCAAACAAAGGGCTCGTCAACGGGCATATTTCTGCCCATTGCCGATGTCTGATCGCTTGTCAGTCGATCATCGATCGATCGGCCAAGCGACCACCGAGCGATCGCAGGCCTACTGCCACTTTCTGGCAACATTCGGTCGACCGACCGGTTAACCGAATTGGCTACTGCCAATTTTTGACAACATTCGGTCGATCGAACCTGGACTGAGCTTGTTTTTTTTTCAGCCTTCTTCTTGCACACTTCATTTTCGGGTTCCGGCCTTCAGCGTCCGTCAACTTGGAGAGCTTTCCGTGTGTTCTTTAGACTCGTCCATGGCGTCTTCGGTGCACATGTCAAACTTCTATTAGTCGTCGTATCAAGACCGATGTCGCGAACTACGAAATCGGCTTTCGTCTTTTATCGTACCTGCGACCTTCATGCTTCAAGAACTTACTTAGGTAGACTTGGTTTGTTATCATCAAATTAATTATGAAGAGAATAGAGCACAAGAGAGAACCCTCAGCCAACAGATTGGCCTTATGTCAATAGGCTATACTGACTTATCCTTGTTTATTAGGGTTTTGCAATATCTGATGGGTTGATGGCGAGGAGAGGTGGCAGAGTTAAGTCGGAAGTAGGGTCGTCGGGTAGGGCTTCGGACCCTTATTCTTGGACCCACCATGAGATACGACGGCAGGGCTCGGTGATGACCACCCTGAGTAGCATTCAAGCTTTTCGGGAGAGCGTACAGGTCTCCTGCTAGGACGATGACAAAGCTTTTGATAGCTTCCCATGTTCTTTGATAGATAGGGTTTTTCATACAGCGGACACCCCGTCTGCCTACTTGTATCAAAGTTTGTTCGATGAGCTCGGGGTTTGATTGTCGTTCACGGAGTTTGAACATGAGGTGTTGAACCAAGCGAATATGGCTCCGACCAGTTGCACGCGAACAGTTAGACAGTTGGATATATTTAGGTATAGAATGAAAAAAATAAGGAGCTAAAAAAACCTACGAGGCAGTGGTTGCACTCCCAAATGGACAACAACAACTAGAGGCAACGGAGGAGCTTCAAAAGCATCATCCTTTCAAATGGCCAACTCAGTGCAGGAGAACTTAGCATGGTCAAAATAGTTTCTAGTTGGTTGAAATCTTAATTAACAAAAATTTTATAATATCACCCAAAGGAACAGTGAGTGCTTTCATCAATTTCATCATGATTTTCACTTTTCTTCTTTGGTCAACCTTTGCTGCATTGATGGTTGACCTAAAATCACCTTAATTCCCATCAAAAAGCCAAAGTATAGAATATATACTTGTAAAAGAAGTCTAAGGATATTATATTTTCCCTCAGAACTAGGGCCCAGAGTTCCTTGTCAGGTGGGCCACCTCCTGTCTCTTGGCATGGATAGTGGAGTCTTGGCAAAGCCAGCATCAGATGCCTACCTCCTCTTATCACCCACTTTTATTTTTATGCATACTTGGGGCAAACATGAGTTGATGTCTTCAAAATTGAAGCTTATATAAGATCTATTGGAATAAACCAGTTATTGGATTGTTAGCTTGGATTAATAACAACTAACAAGATTTTGATTTGACAATGAGAGAACAAAAAATATATAATTAGATGAGCAAATCATGAACTTAAACATGATCTTAGATCCAAGGGTTCAGGTTCAAGTACTTAAAGTATTTTTTAATTAAGAAATTAAATTATAATTTATGTGACATGAAAGAAGAGGCTTCACTGAGTGACAAGTGTCATTTTCTTGCTAAATGAGAAGATATGAGTGGGCGGACCCACGAGCAACTAAAATCTCGTGGAGCAGAAGATGTGAACCCAGCCAAGAATCTAGAGAACAGTCCACATTTCATTAGGTTCTTGTTTGGTAGGACAGAGATACGCATGCAGCTGGTGGTGGAGGAGCTGGTGTCTCGGAACCACTGGATTCTCGCAGCCATTAGATTTCCTTGCCTAAACCTGCGCATGATCCTCCTCCTCCTTTAATTACTCTTTCTATTTGTTTGGTGGGTTGGATAAAATCCATACCCACCCTACCCTCTCAAGCTTTACCCTCTTTTGTTAATTTCCATGTCTCGCCAATGTGTCCATCTCTTCAAATATTTATAGCATTCTATCTTAGGGATATTTGATTAGATGAAAGACCGAATTGGATTTCTTCTGTGTCTGTGTTCGGCTCTACCCTCTCTGACTGGGGAGATTTGGCTTCGGCCTTCAAAGATTTCTACGTCGATCTTCTTGACCGAAACATTGATCCACTTCTTCGGCCTAGATGGACTGACTTATTCCACTCTTCACATGCTGAGCTACTCACCCTGGACACTCCCTTCTTTATGACGAAAGTTTATGAGCTTATCCAAAAGGCTAAGTACTACAAGGCACCTGGCCTTGATGGTCTTACGATGGAATTTTACATGAAATTTTGGCCACTCATTGGGGATTAGGTACCTAATATCCTACTTGAGTTACAAGCAAACCCTGAGCTCATGAATCGTATTAACAAGCCAACATTGTCCTGATCCCTAAATCTCCGGGCGTGAACACTGTGACAAACTTTAGGCCTATTAGTCTGGAGAACAGCATCATCAAAATCTTTTTTAAACTTCTGGCTAATTGAATAGCGCCCTTATCCCATATCTAATTAACAATAAGCAAAGGGCTTTTATCAGAGGCCGAAGCACTTATGACTGCATCGAAAGCTATCTGGGGTTGTAAAAGACTTGATCGCGATGTCTGTATTATAAAACTTGACTTCGAAAAGGCTTTTGATTCGGTTAACTGGGACTTCATTCTTCGGCTCTTGACAACTCGTGGCTTTTCTCCCAGATGGATATCATGGATACAACATATCCTCGGGACCGCAGAGTCCTCCTTGTTAATCTATGGGGCGGAGGGCAGATCCTTCAGACATAGGAGGGGCGTAGGCCAAGGGAACCCTCTTTCTCTCCCCTCCTTCTCAACCTAGTGACCGACACCTGTCGCGGCTTATCTCTAGGGCGTCAGATCTTGGCCTGGTGACAGGGGCACTTGACTCTGTCCTTCAAAGGAGTATCACCCACATCTTCTTCGTGGACGACCTCCTCTTATGCAAGGCAGACGAGGCCTTGTTCAAAACTTTGGGACTTCTTCTCAGTTGCTTCGAATTATGTTCCGGACTAAAGATCAACGCTCTTAAGACAAAGGTGATACACATTGACGGTGACAATTCCAAAGCAGCTTTGGCGGCAAGTATTTTTGGATGCTCAACGGGAGTATTCCCTTTGACTTATCTTGGTCTTCCTCTGCGAACCGAGGGTCTCACTAAGGCCGATTGGTCTCATCTTATCACAAGAATAGATTCGGCCTTAGCTTCCTGGCCAGGCCCTTTTCTTTCTAGGGTCGGGCAACTAACTTTGGTCAATAGTGTTCTCACCAGTCAGGCTTCCTATTTCTTTTCTATCTTCAGAGCACCACGTTGGGTTTGCAAGCAAATAGATAGAAGATGAAGAACTTTCTTCTGGACGGGCTGAGAAGACTCCACATCTCAAGGGAAATGCTTGATCAATTGGGACTCTCTCTCTCTTGTGGCCGTGCGGAGGGAGGACTAGGGATCTTGGATCTTCTCTCCCACAATCATGCTAGAGTGGCAAATGAATTTGGAAACTTTTATTGGTGAAATGGCCACACTAGAGGGGTGCTGAATAGTATGTTATCTAAATCTTTTTTGCCTAATTTCGGTTTTAAACTTTTCTTAAACTACTTAGGCAATTCACGAATCAAGTAGCAAGTGAAAGCAAGATATAAATGATAAGTAATACGAAACGTAAAGTAAACAACGTTAACACAATGATTTATAGTGGTTCGGCCCCAATGCCTATTCCACTACCTAAGCACCCCGCTTAGGATTTTCGAACTAGGTTTACTAGATTAATTAGTTTCCTTACAATGAGGTCTTTACACCGGAAAGTCTCCGCTCTCAAACCGAAGGCACTTCCACACCCGAAAGTATCCCGCCTTCCTACCGAGAGCACTATCCCACCTCAACCTAAGGACTGTTGGAGAGACCTTGACACTAGAAGGGGGGGTTGAATAGTGTCAATCCCCTTTTTAAATTTTTTTTAATTTAATTTTGTCTTAGCTTAATGGAATTGTTCTTTAATGAATGATATTATCATAATTCAATCACAATAATGAAAGCGAGTAAAAAGCAATGCAAACAAAGCAATTTATAGTGGTTCGGCCAACCGCCTACTCCACTACCTTAGCTCCTTACCAAGGATTTCTAAATACTATATTATAGATTTTATGTTTCCCTTTGAATACACTTGAGGATACCTTCTCCCTCACTTGGAGAACACCTCAATCCTATTCACCTAGGCAAAATACAAATCTACAAAGTTGACCCTAAGTGTTTCCTAGCACACCTAGCAAGCTATCTTAACGAGAAAACAAGTTTCAATAAAGATTAAATACAAGGAAAGAGCTAATGAAAGAAAAATTGAACCAAGCTTCTTTCCACCGCCTTCTTTTCTTCAACTTGCAAATGGATGATGACTTCAATGAATGCGGCACAGTTGAAGCAAAGAGAAGCGCCTGGAAGATGTTGAGATTGGGAGCAGAGAGCACGCGAGTGCTTTGATCGTATGAAGGCTTGGATAACTTCTTTAAATGCTTAATAAAATTTCTAAGAAGGTTTAAAGAAGGTAGGTGAGGGGTATTTATAACCCCTCAGACGAACGGCCGTTCAACGGATAAAAAATCGACCGTTGAAGCCGTTCAGTCGCAAGGCCAGTTGATCAGTCAGTTGATAAGATAGAATTTTTGGTTAAAGTAATTGCACTAGTATTATCACAATGTATAGGTATGAAGAATACCTAAGTCCATAGTCTAAAAGGGTTTGTTTCATCCAAAGGACTTGTGCACAACAACTAGCCGCGGCAATGTATTCCGCTTCGGTAGTTGAAAGCGTAACCGAGTTTTGTTTCTTTGAGAACCAAGAAACAAGATTCGCTCCTAGGAATTGACAACGCCCACTAGTGCTTTTCCTATCTATCTTACATCCGGCAAAATCAGCGTCCGAAAAACCGATTAAATCAAATGATGCATGACATGGATACCATAATCCTAAGTCAACCGTACCCTTTAGATATCTCAATATACGTTTTACCGCACTTATATGAGACATCTTAGGGCAAGATTGAAACCTAGCACATAGACACACACTAAACATGATATCGGGTCTACTTGCGGTTAAATAAAGGCGACTACCGATCATACCTCGATATCATTTTTCGTCCACTTTAATGCCCTCTTCATCTTTGTCAAGCTTGATTGATGCGCTCATAGGTGTAGAAGCTATCTTGGCTTCATTTATTCTAAATCTTTTGATGAGCTCCTTTGTGTACTTAGCTTAATTGATGAAGATCCCTTTGTTGGTTTGCTTGATTTGGAGACCAAGCATGAAGGAGAGCTCTCCCATCATTCTCATCTCAAATTCATCCTGCATACACTTAGCAAATCACTCACAAAGCATTTCATTAGTGGCACCAAAAATTATATCATCAACATATATTTGAGCTAATAATATGTCATTTTCATGGTGCTTAATGAAAAGTGAGACATCCGCTTTTCCTATGTCAAAATCTTGTTCGATTAAGAAAATAGAGAGTCTTTCATACCAAGCCCTAGGGGCTTGTTTTAAACCATATAAAGCCTTTTTAAGTTTGAAAACATAATTTGGAAACTCAAAACTTTCAAAACCGAGGGGTTGTTCAACATACACTTCTTCATTTATAAAACTATTTTAAAAAGTACTTTTCATATCCATTTGAAAAAGTTTAAAACCTTTAAAGCTAGCAAATGCTAAAAGCATCCTAATTGCTTCTAATCTAGCTACGGGAGCATATGTTTCATTATAGTCTATTCTTTCTTGTTGGTTATACCCTTGTGCCACTAGCCTAGCTTTGTTTCTAATGACTAGTCCTTCTTCATCTAGCTTATTCCTAAATACCCACTTGGTTCCAATTATGGTTTGATCACTAGGTCTAGGCACCAAGTTCCATACACCATTTCTATCAAATTGGTTGAGCTCCTCTTGCATGGCTAATATCCAAATTTCAACTTCTATAGCTTCCTTAACATTCTTAGGCTCTACTTGAGAAACAAAAGCTACATATTGGCATAAATTTTTAAGCTTAGAACGTGTTACCACTCCCGTTGAAGGCTCTCCAGTGACTTGATCTATTGGATGATCTCTTACCAATCGGTATTCTTTAGGGAGAGGTGGTAGAGCCCCTTCTTCATCATCTTCAACTTGAGGTTGACTTGAGGATGGAGGTTCTTCATGTTGGGTCTCCTCATTATCTTCATTCTCCACTTCCTTATCATGAAGTATGAGATCCTCAAGCTCCTCACCTACATTCACAATCTTGACATTTCTTGAAAAATCATTAGTTTCATTGAAAGAAACAAGCATGGATTCTTTAACTATCATAGTTCTACAGTTATAAACTCTACAAGCCTTAGAACTAGTGGAGTAACCTAGGAAAATTCCTTCATCGGATTTAGCATCAAATTTTAATAAATTGTCCTTAGTATTTAAAATAAAGCATTTACATCCAAAAACATGAAAATATTCCACATTTGGGATTTTACCATTCCAAAGCTCAAAATGGGTTTTCTTGATTTTTAGTCTTAATAAAACACGATTAAGAACATAACAACAAGTATTTATGGCTTCGGCTCAAAAATATTTAGGCAAATTATTCTCACACAACATGGTCCTAGCCATTTCTTGGAGGGTTCTATTCTTCCTCTCAATCACCCCATTTTATTGAGGGGTCCTAGGCGAAGAAAAGGTATGTTGAATACCTAAATCATCACAAAACTCAAAAAAAAAATCATTCTTAAACTCCCCTCCATTGTCACTCCTAATTTTCAAAATAGAAACTCCATTTTCATTTGAAACCTTTTTTGCAATTTTTTTGAAAAACTCAAATGTTTCATTTTTCTTAGCAAAAAAAAAAACCCATGTAAATCTAGAAAAATCATCAACCAAAACATAGCAATAAAGCTTTCCACCTAGACTAGCTACATCACATGGACCAAAGAGATCCATGTGTACAAGCTCAAGAATTCTAGATGTACTAACTTAATTAATACTATGGAAAGAAGATTTTGCTTGCTTACCTAGTTGACATGCATCACAAAGTTTATCTTTTTCAACCTTTATCTTTGGTAAGCCTTTTACTAAGTCTTTCCTTGATATCTCTTGGATGAGGCTCATGCTTTCATGTCCTAACCTTCTATGCCACAATCAAGAGTCATTTTCCATGGCAACTAAGCATCTAACATGAGGATTGGGCAAGACATTTAATTCTATGGTGTATACATTTTCTTGCCTATTTCCTATGAACATGATATCATTTGAGGGTGTGCTTCTAATAATGCATTTTGATGCTTCAAAGATTATTATATACCCATTATCATATAGTTGACATATGCTAATCAAGTTATGCTTTAAACCATCAACTAATAAAACATCCTTGATACATGGGTAAGGGAGTATACCTATGTCACCAATGCCAACAATCTTACCTTTGGCATTGTCTCCAAATGTGACATGTCCACCATCTTTGCTTGATAGGGTTGCGAACAAGTTGATATCTCCGATCATGTGCTTCGAGAAACCGCTATCCAAGATCCAAGTACTCCTACTGGGTTGAGGATGCTTCTCCACCTACAAAAGGAGAAGACACTATCTTAGGTACCCAAATTTTCTTCGGTCCTTGGGTGTTAGTCACTTTTGGAACCCATGTGTATCTTGCATGTGGGTTCCTCCTTAATGCATAATCTTTGGCCATATGGCCAAAAATACCACACGAAAAATAATTACCATGAAATTTTCTTTGTGTGTGTGTGAGAGAGCATGGGAGTATGATGATTTCTTTTTGTTGACAACTTTTTGCATGACATTTTGAATAGTTGTCATTTTCTCATTAAGCATGCAAAGTTCTTTCTTTAATGTTAGCATGCTATCATCAAAATATTCTAATGTATCACATAAATACTTGTTTTCTTTTTCTAATTTTCATTGTCTATTTCTAGGTCCTTATTAGTCTTTTCTAGGGTGCACTTTTCTTCCTTAAGATTTTCTATTTGTGTTCTAAGGTTATTGCATGAAAGTATTAAGCTATCATTTTCAATTTCTAAGGATCTATTGTCCTTTTTGAGATCCCTAAATTTTCTTCTAATTGCAATGAATTCCTCATGCATTTGCTCAAATTCATTTTGTAATTCTTCTTGAGTAAAAAAAACTTCACCAAAAGTAAATTTTACCTCATCCTCCTTTGCCATCAGACAAAGGTTTGCTTTTTCACTCCTTGCCTCTTCTTCACTTGATGAGGCTTCGCTTTCGTCCCATGTAGCCATCATTGCCTTCTTCTTCTTTGTGTACTTTTCTTTCTTGTGAGGGTTGGAGATACCGGCCATCTTTAGAAGCGGGCAATCTTTCCTTAGGTGCCCCGTCTTGTTGCAATTGAAGTATGTGTAGCCACTTCTTCCTTTTCTCATGCCTCCCTTCATGAAGCTCATGAACCTTCTTGCAAGCATCGCCACTTCTTCAAGGTTATCCATCTCTTCCTCGGATGACGATGTCTCTTTGGCTCGATGGGATGCTTTTAAGGCAATGGCCTTGCCTTTCGGAGCCTCTTCTTCCTGATATTGTTTCATGTGGGTCTCATGTGTCATGAGAGACCCAATGAGCTCGGTGATCTTCAATTGACTCAACTCCTTAGCTTCCATGATGGCGGTTACTTTGGGCTCCCAGGATTTTGGAAGGGATCGGAGGAGTTTACTTACCTTCTCCTTTTCCTTTATTTCCCTGCCAAGGTTAGCTAAACCATTCGTAATATTTTGAAACCTAGCATATATGGTATCAATAGACTCATGTGAAAGCATTTTAAATATTTCATAGTCATGCATAAGTAAATTGATTTTAGATTCCTTTACTTGGGAAGTCCCTTCATGGGTGGTCTTTAGGACCTTCCATATTTCATATGCGGACTTGCATGTGGAGATCCTATTAAATTCATTAATCGATAGGCCGCAATATAGAGCATTGACGGCCTTGGCATTAGCATTAAACAGCCTAATTTCCTCTTGGTCCCATTGGTCCATATCCTTAGTGGGTTGTTTATACTCCACTAAGATCATTCTCCGTACACCCATGTCTAATGATTAAAGGAAGCCATTCATGTGGATTTTCCAATAAGCATAGTTGCTTCCATCAAATAAAGGTGGAGTATGGGTAGAGGACCCTTGAGCTAATTGAATTTCATTAGATATAATTGTTTGTAGGGAAGATGGTTAGATCTTAGCCTACTACCTAGCTCTGATACCAATTGTTGGAGAGACCTTGACACTAGAAGGGGGGTTGAATAGTGTCAATCCCCTTTTTAAATTTCTTTTAATTTAATTTTGTCTTAGCTTAATGGAATTGTTCTTTAACGAATGATATGATCACAATTCAATCACAATAATGAAAGCGAGTAAAAAGCAATGCAAACAAAGCAATTTATAGTGGTTCAGCCAACTACCTACTCCACTACCTTGGCTCCTTACCAAGGATTTCTAAACACTACTTTATAGATTTTATGTTTCCCTTTGAATACACTTGAGAACACCCTTCTCCCTCACTCGGAGAACACCTCAATCCTATTCACCTAGGCAAAACACAAATCTACAAAGTTGACCCTAAGTGTTTCCTAGCACACCTAGCAAGCTATCTTAACGAGAAAACAAGTTTCAATAAAGATTAAATACAAGGAAAGAACTAATGAAAGAAAAATTGAATCAAGCTTCTTTCCACCGCCTTCTTTTCTTCAACTTGCAAATGGATGATGACTTCAATAAATGTGGCACAATTGAAGTAGAGAGAAGCGCCTGGAAGATGTTGAGATTGGGAGCAGAGAGCGCGTGAGTGCTTTGATCGTATGAAGGCTTGGAGAACTTCTTTAAATGCTTAATAAAATTTCTAAGAAGGTTTAAAGAAGGTAGGTGAGGGGTATTTATAACCCCTCAGACGAACAGCCGTTCAATGGATAAAAAATCGACCGTTGAAGCCGTTCGATCGCAAGGTCGGTCGATCAGTCGGTCGATCGATGGATCGACCACCAGTGCGACCGCTCGCAGGTAAGAGAGGTCGGTAACACATGATCGGTCGACCGATTGGTTGACCGCTACTCTCGAGCGTTTTATCGCCTCTGTCGATCGACCGACGCAGCCTATCTATTCTACTGTTGCCACCTTCGGTCGACCGACTAGTCGACCGAATGCTTTGGCCAATTTCTAGCGATCTTCGATTGACCAGTCGGTCGACCGAATAGGCAGCTGCGCCATTCTAATGCCTCGTTCGGTCAACCGACTGGTCGACCGAACCCAGGCTGAGGATGTTTAGTTCCTTACATTTTTACATGCCATTTCTAAGGGTTTTGTTATCAAGTTTCAACTTGGATAACCTTACATTTTAGGCTTGGGATAAACTATCCTAAGGATATATTACATTGAATCTACTTAACTTAATCCCCCAGCCTTTCTTCAACGTCTTCTTCTTCCATTTCTTCGACGATCTTTTCCGTCGTCTTGATTGAACGGATTTGGCATGAGTATCGCAACCTCAACCTGAACTCAAAACTTCATACTAGGATTAAATACATGTTTGTTATCATCAAAATAAAGATCGAGGCTTAAGAGAGACCCTTAAGCCAACAAGGACAACTCAACAAATCTTAGTAAATCAAACCTAGAAACATAGGTTTACACACTTGATATACAATCAAAATAAACAATAAAATACAATAACAATTGGAGCAATAAATCAAACAACCAGTACTTAGCTCCAAAAGAAACTCTCTACTCTTCTTGATGCCTTGAGAAGATGAATCTATGAAGCTTGAAGGCTAAATCAACAAATGGAGATCAAAACTAGGGCTCTTTGAGGCTTAGAAGCATCATTGAAGGCTTGGAAGATAGTTTGGGGTGGGTATTTACAACCCCCCAAACAAAATGGCTCGTCAACGGACTGATTTCTGCCCGTTGCCTACACCCGGTTGTTGGCAGAAGGTTTCTTCCTTCATGCTCTATTCTCTTCATAACTATTTTGATAATAACAAACCAAATCTATGTAATAAAATTCTTGAAGTATGAAACTCGTAGGATCGATAAATGACACGTCAAGTTTCACGTCTTGCGATCAATCTTAAAACAAACCAATTCGTGCACCAGAGATGGCTTGGACAAATCAAAAGAAAACATGGAAAGTCCCTGAAGTTGAAGCACGCTGAAGAACAGAACCAGAAAACAAAGCGCGCAACGAGAAGATCAAAAAGAAAATTTTCTAGTCCAGGTTCAGACGATCGGTCGGTCGGTCAAATAGTGTTAAAAATTGGCAGTAGCTAATTCGGTCGAACGAAGATGGTTAAAAATCGGCAGTGGGTACTTCGGTCGACCGGTCGGTCGATCGATCGAGGCCAAAAACTGGCAGTATCTACTTTGGTCGATCGATCGGTCGACCGGATAGTAGAGGAGCTGAAATGTGATTCATTCGGTCGACCCTCCAGTCGACCGAATAGAGCGGTAGAAGCGCAAAAAGCTAGGGGTCGCTGGGCGATCGATTGTTCGATCAACCAATGATCGACCGACAAGCGACCAAACGGCGTCCAACGGGCAAAAAAATGCCTGTTCAGCAGTTGTTCCGATGAGGGGTTATAAATATCCCTCATCTAACTTCTTTAATTCTTCTTCCAAAGAATTTGTGATGCAAATAATCTTCCAAGGAATCTCTAGCATCCTCCAAGCTCTTTCATTGATCAAATTCTTCAAACCTAGCTCTTGATCCCTCACCTTCAAAGTGTTCTTCACCAAAGGGTTCATCAAGGGTGCTAGGCTCATAAAGAAGAGGTGTTTACATTATGATAAGTTCTTTTCTTCCTCTTCTTGTAATAGAATTGTTTTTTGATTTGTTTTTACTTGAATTTACTTGAACTTGTAAGAAGACCTTGTGTGTGGTCTTGTGTGTAAGTGGTTACCTTGGTGTATAAGGTGTAAAGCCACTTGTGTAATCTAAGTTAGGAGTAGGTCTTAGAAATTGAGGTGGGAAAGCTCACTCGGTAGGAAGGCGGGTTACTTTCGGGTGTGGAAGTGCCTTCGAGGTGAGTGTAGGGTCTTTTCGGTGCAAAGTCCTCGATTGTAAGTTACTCATAATTTAGTTAATTTGGGTGTGAAATCCTAAGCACGGTGCTTAAGTAGTGGAGTAAGCATTGTGGCCGAACCACTATAAATAATCTTGTTTGCATTATCTCATTTGAGTTTGCTTAATTTCCTTACTTATTGTTTTTGGATTGAATATTAGAATTGTGAATTGCCTAAGTTGTAAGAAACGATTAAAAACGGAATTAAGCAATAAGATTTAGTTAACATACTATTCACCCCCCCTCTAGTGTGGTCATTTCACCCAACAATTGGTATCAGAGCAGGTCTGTAGCTTGAGATTTCACCATTTCCTCTACACTTTGCTACGATCCGAAAAAATGGCACTAGAGAGTGTAGCATTCGTACCACCTAGGTTTGATGAGTCAAACTTTGGTCTTTGGAAAGGAAGAATGTATACATTCTTAAAGACTCAAGGTATAGGTGTGTTTAATATGGTAAAGTCAAAATACGTAGAACCTAAGGAAAACATGGATGCATGGACCCAAGAACAAATTAGCATATTTGAGTTAAATGCTAAGGCAACAAATTGCATATATTATTCTTTGGAAAATAATATTTTTGAAAAAGTTATGCATTGTACTTCTGCATATGATATTTGGGCTACTTTGAACATACTTTATGATTATGCTAAAACTGAAGAACTTGTTACTCTAAATGATGGAGACGATGACAATTGTCATACTCCTATATCTAATGAAGTTCTTGAACCTATTAGTGTATCTAGCCAAAGAAGTACAAAGAGTCGGAAGAGAAAAGTGATATGTCACCTATGCAATGAGAAAGAGCACATGAATAAGAATTGCCCTAGTATGAAGAACAAGGCAAAACGGAGGTCAAATGCTTCCACTCACTCACGTGCATCAAGTGAAGCATCCTCACACCATGATCACGAAGCTAACATCATGAACGTTGATGAGGAGGTATGCTTTTCTTCTAGTCATGATAATCATAATCATAGATTTAATTCATCTAGTTCCTCGGATCTTCTTTACGATGAATTATTAGACGAATATAAGATCATGTATGCCTTGATGGTTAAAAAGGATAAAGAAAACAAAAAATTAAAGAAGGAAAACTTGACTCTTAGCTCTCATTTACATGATGCTAAACTAGAAAATGAGAAGCTAAAAATTAGTGTCTCTAATCCATGCCATGATGTTTTAAGTATCGACACTTACAATTTGAAAAACAAAAATGACATGTTAAAGAATAAAAATAACATGTTGAAAATTCAATTGCATGCTTTACATAACTCCATGATTGATTTGAAAAATGAGATTCTAAACCTAAACAAGAAAGCAAATGAAATGAAAAATATTTTCTCGTTTAAGAATTTTATTAGAAATGATTTTTCAAAAAAGAATATTCATGCTAATATTAAATCTCATGTTAGACATTCTACTTTTAAGCCTCATATTCAAAAGACAAATGAAAACAAAAAGTTTAATGGAAATTATTTTTGTTGTGGTATATGTGGTCATGCTATTCATGATTGTGTTTTTAAAAGAAATCCAAGTGTTGCTAGGACACTTTGGATTCCTATGTCAACTCACCCCCAAGGACCCAAAGCTATTTGGGTACCAAAAGTGTCTTGTTCTTTTGTAGGGGGAGCTACCACACAAGTATGAATGGGAAATGGAACATTGAAGTTAACCTTGGATTCAAATGAAAAATCTCCATTTGGTTGCAACTTCAAACCATCATGATGACATAGGTATGGATATTGGCATCTAAGTAAACTTGGTATCATCTCCTTTACTTTATTTGAATTCATTTAAGTTGGAGTTTTATGATACTCGGTTGATTTGAGTCGATCTTATCCGTTCCTAATACGATTTTATTAAAATAATTTTTGATTTTTGATTTTTGGTCTCTTCGGAGACCTATGCTCCCTATAACGGGCCTAAGCGATTTTGCGGTTCTAAATCGTAAGCTCATTGGCAAATTAGTTTGACAAATGACTCATATTTACAACAATGCCACTGAGAACTTGTAGATTTTTTAGAAAATTATAGAAATATCATTTTTGAGTTATTCTTGACTTTTTGGAATCCTCATGAAGCCTAGTTCATGTGAAAAAAAATTCATAAAATTTCAATATACAGATCTCTCAAAAATAATTTTTTTTGTCTTAAGAATTCACATGGTAGCTCGAGCGGTCGCACGACTTGCGATTGCTCTATCGATCAACGGACAGAAATCAATCTTGTCCACTCATTTGACCGCCAATTTTAATCTCAGCCCTTCAACCCAAGTTTTTAAGCCCGAAACTAGGGCTTCCTTGATAATTCAACCGGCCTCTTTGTTGACTTTAGGTTTTCAACCTTGGTCTTAATCTTGGTTTTGATGATAACAAACATAGAACTAATATTTCATTGAGAAATCTTTCAGGTTCCATATCGAGTAGTGTTCCATGTCCTCGATCGGATAAATCAGAGAAATCGATAAATCGGAAGGACATTGACCGTCGCGCTCGGGTTCGATGTGGAATTTCTCGAAGCTCGACGAGTGCACCAAAGTCACATTGGACGAGTCCAAAGATCAAATGAAAAGCTCTCCAAGTTGATGCTCGTTGAAAACCGAAACCCGAAAACGAAGCACGGAAGAAAAAGGGCTGAAAAATCAATTTCAGCCTAGGTTCGGTCGGTCGGGCGGTCGACCGAATAGGGTTAGAAAAATGGCAGTAGCCATCTCGGTCGACCGAAGGATGCCGCAAAGCGGTAGTAGCTACTTCGGTCGACCGCCCGGTTGACCGATTGAAGCCAAAATTTGGCAGAGGACCCAACAAACTTGCGTCGGTCGACCGACGGGTCGACCGGATTGCGGATCACAGGTTTTGCGTCTGTCGGTCGACCCGTCGGTCGACCGCACAGAGAGCAAATGGCAGCGGTCGCTCGAGCGGTCGATCGATCGGTCGACCGGGCAATCGACTGAGCGTCTGCAATGGATAGTTTTCTATCCGTTGAGCTGCTGTTTCTTCGAGAGGGTATAAATATACCTCATCTAACTCCTTTTAACTCTCTCCTTGATTAATACAGATTTTATTGAACAATTAAAAGAGAGTTTTGAGCCTTCCAAAAGATTAATCGCTTGCGCTCGGTTCTTCCGCCAACAAATTCTTCAAGCGCACACTCTGCTTTGACTTGGGAATTGATTCAAGTTCTACCTCTTGACGAGTTGAAGGCGTTGAAGGCTTGGAAAAGAGCTGTGGTTCCTCTCTCATTTCTTAAGCTCTTTTGATTGTATTTTAATTATTATTTGGACATTGTTTTATTTGAATTTGAGTTTGAATATGACCTAGGCTGTTAGGTCTTGTTGTGTGAGTGGTTACCTTGTTGTGAAGGTATAAAGCCACTTGTGTAAACTTAGTTTTTACTAGGATTAGTTGAGGTATCCTTTAGGGTTGCTAATTAATTTAGTAAACACACTATTCACCCCCCCCCTTCTAGTGTGCCATTTCACCTTACACTCTTCACCCCTCTTCTCTTGGTTCTAAGGTTTCTACTCCTTCTCCAATGTAAAAGACTTAATCTTTAGCTACCATTCATGAGTTAGTTCATAATGTTGAGTAGATTCTTCATCTTTTCTTCTCTCAATATCTTGATTCATTCATAAAAATCATGATTCATGTTTCTTTTTCTTGGATGATGATCTTCTTTGGTATTTTTACCTCAAAAACAAGCTTTAGGGAAGGAAAATCAAATTTATCATTTTTTTAACTAAAAGCTTGCTCTCTTTCATGAGATATCCTTACTCTTAGCATTTGCTTTGTCTTTCTTAAAAGGATTTCTTATCTTTACTTTTGGCTAATTAAAATTTCTCATCCTCATCTAGCCAAAACAAAAAGTTTTTTTGGAGAATATAAATGATTCAAATGTATGTTTGCTATTTTATTTGTGACCCATTTTATATTTTCTTTGGATCCTATCTTTTATTTTTATTTTTATTTTTTCTCCTTTTTGGACTTACATATTGAGATTTTAATGTTAAAATTCAATTTTTTAAAAAGGAAGCCTTATACAAATTTACGTCAATCTTAAAAGTGTTTCTTCTCCTTGCTTTAAGAGCATGGATTACTCATCAAAGCTAATCATCTACACATCATCCTAATTGTCTTGCAGAATGGCACCCAAGACAAAGCTTCCAAGCTTGCCCGATAATCTTTTGACTCCTAAAGGCAAGACTCAAGCTTCTAGGTTTGTAGATAGAGCTGTCCTATAGACTCGTCCAGTTAATTTAGGTGACCTAGAGCAGTATGACATTAGAGGTAAACTTGTAAGCATGGGTTGGGGTAGAGTTCATAGGAAAGCAAGTACCAGTATGTCCCATCTTGATAAAAGACTTTTTCTCCAACCTTGTAATAGATAAGGCCAGATTAGGTGACTCATTAGTTCTCCGATCTGAAATTTTGGGCAAATCCATAGTAATCACAGAATCAGACATTAGAGATGCTTTTGGGTTTCCTCTGCTAGGAAGGTCAATATATAAGATGTCCACACACCTCTTTCATGAGGATTTTCCTAGTCATGAAGTCATATCAGCCATATGTCCTGAGGACTATCAGGGGATGCTTCCTACCCAAAGCATCAAACTATCAACCTCAGCTAGGATTATGCACCTTATCATTGCATATAATATTCTTCCTAAAGCAGGTCACTATGATGAAGTAACCACTATGAGTACTAGGGTACTCTTCTTTGTTATGTCCTGCATTCTCATAGACGTTCCAGATCTCATGCTTCGGTACATAGCGGATGTTCATGCCTCAAAGAAATAAGCCCTACCCTATGCCTCAGTGATTTCTCACTTTATCTATGCTGCTGGGGTAAATAAATCTAGATTTGAAATAGAACCTGTACCCAAAGCCATAGATTCATCCTCTCTCAATCGCATGAAAATCCTTGAAAATCAGCACGGTAAAAGAGTGCGGGGGGCTCCTGAGGAACACACTGATCATGACATAGTCATGGAGGCGGGAGATGCTGGTGGAAGCTCATCATCCGGCACTCCCATTGCTGGATGATCTGGAGCATCGCTTTGCTCAGTTTCATATCGACCAGGTGGAATGGAATAGAGGCACAAGAGAACACCTAGACGAGTACAGCCAACGGATCGATGAGTATGGTCAGATGATCGATGAGCATGCTCGGTGTATGGATGAATATGGTCAACGTGTTGACCAGTACGGTCAGCAAGTGGATGAGTACAGTCGTCGGTTTGATGAGATGTATGGTCGGGTGGATGAGATGTGGCAATACTATCAGTCGCATCTACCACCTCCTCCACCTGAGGATGATTAGTATTATTTGATGTTTTGATGCTTCATTTTATGGACTTGTATTAACGCTACACTTTGCTTGATCTACACTTTGCTTGCCTCTCTTTTGCTTGATGTAAGTGTTATTTGATGATTGAATGACCTGATATTTTTTTAAAAAAAACATGGTAATGTTTACACTTTGAGTGCTACTTTTTTTGGTAGATGACAAAAGGGGGAGAGTTATCATATTAATGTCTATAGGATATGCATGATGATAGGGGGAGCACTAAATGCACAATGTATACAAGTTATCATATTAATGCTTATAGGATATGCATGATGATAGAGGGAGCACTAAATGCAAAATGTATACATTATCTTTTAATGCTCTCATATAACCACTTATAAACTCATGCTACATACAAATTGACGAATACATCACTTTCTGTTGTTCTTTATCGTCAATGGTTTGTCATCATCAAAAAGGGGGAAATTGTTGGCTGAAGGTTTCTTCCTTCATGCTCTATTCTTTTCATGACTATTTTGATGATAACAAGCCAAATATATGTAATAAAATTCTTGAAGTAAGAAGCTCGTAGGATCGATAAATGACACGTCAAGTTTCACGTCTTGCGATCAATCTTAAAACAAACCAATGCGTGCACCAGAGATGGCTTGGACAAATAAAAAGAAAACATGGAAAGTCCCTCAAGTTGAAGCACGCTGAAGAACGGAACCAGAAAACAAAGCGCGCAACGAGAAGATCAAAAAGAAAATTTTCCAGTCCAGGTTCGGACGACCGATCGATCGACCGAATAGTGTTAAAAATTGGCAGTAGCCAATTCGATCGACTGGTGGATCGATCGAAGATGGTTAAAAATCGGTAGTGGCTACTTCGATCGACCAGTCGGTCGACCGATCGAGGCCAAAAACTGACAGTATCTACTTCGGTCGACCGAATAGCAGAGGAGCTGAAACGTGACTCATCCGATCGACCGAACAGAGCGGTAGAAGCACGAAAAGCCAGAGGTCACTGGGCGGTCGATCGGTCGGTCGATCGGTCGATCGACCGACGATCGACCGGCAAGCTACCGAACGGCGTCCAACAGGCGAAAAAATGCTCGTTGAGCAGCTGTTCCGTTGAGGGGTTATAAATACCCCTCATCTAACTTCTTTAATTCTTCTTCTAGGGAATTTGTGATGCAAATAATCTTCAAAGAGTGATCTCTAGCATCCTCCAAGCTCTTTCATTGATCAAATTCTTCAAACCTGGCTCTTGATCCCTCACCTTCAAAGTGTTCTTCATCGAAGGGTTCATCAAGGGTGCTAGGCTCATAAAAAAGAGGTGTTTACATTATGATAAGTTCTTTTCTTCCTCTTCTTGTAATAGAATTGTTTTTTGATTTGTTTTACTTGAATTTACTTGAACTTGTAAGAAGACCTTGTGTGTGGTCTTGTGTGTAAGTGGTTACCTTGGTGTATAAGGTGTAAAACCACTTGTGTAATCTAAGTTAAGAGTAGGTCTTAGGAATTGAGGTGGGAAAGCTCACTCGATAGGAAGGCGGGATACTTCCGGGTGTGGAAGTGCCTTCGAGGTGAGTGTAGGGTCTTTCCGGTGCAAAGTCCTCAATTGTAAGCTACTCATAATTTAGTCAATTTGGGTGTGAAATCCTATGCATGGTGCTTAGGTTGTAGAGTAGGCATTGTGGCCAAACCACTATAAATAATCGTGTTTGCATGGTCTCATTTGAGTTTGCTTAATTTCCTTACTTATTGCTTTTGGATTGAATATTAGAATTGTGAATTGCCTAAGTTGTAAGAAACGATTAAAAACGGAATTAAGCAATAAGATTTAGTTAACACACTATTCACCCTCACTCTAGTGTGGCCATTTCACCCAACACCGGTCGCTTGCCGGTCGATCGTCGATCGACCGACCGAGCGACCGCCGAGCGACTGAAGGCTTTCTGCCCGTTCTAAGCAATGTTCGATCGACCGAACCTGGGCAGGGCAAATTTTTTGCTTGTTTATTTTTCTGCTCGTTTGGGTTCTGTTTTTGCTAAGTCTACTTATATAACATTTATTAATAACTTTAAAACATAAATATTATATAAGAATTACCCCCCCCCCCCCCCCCCCCGCCACTCCACCCCCATTTGGCTTAGTGAATTTCAGGATCATTTTCTAATTTACCGATTTTTCATGTTTTGGGGTACAGGATTATTTTTTAGGTTTCTTCGCATCATCATAAGGATTTATAATTTATCTAGACACCCTAAACCTAAACTCTATCTTCCCGAAGATTCCCGAGCGTCGACGAGCGTCCTTGCCGATTTCTACAATTTTTTCAATCGCGAACGTCGTGCGCTAACCGACTTGAAATCTGAAAGTATTTCTCAATAAAATATTAGTTCCATGTTTATTATCATCAAAACCGAGATTAAGACCAAGGTAGAAAACCTTAGGCCAACAACTTTTTCAGCCCGGAGGAATGCAGTGGCAAGACATACTCTCCTCCCTCTACCCTAGACTCTACAAGCTTAACATCGAAGAACGATCTTTCCTGTCAGATATATGGACAAGTATCAGTGATAGGGGTGAGCAGAATTATCTGATTCACCGAAACCGAACTGAAACCGACCGAACCGAACCCGAATTAACCGAACCGAATTTACCGAATTAATTTTGGTTCAGTTTTCGGTTAATTTTTTTCGAGATTTCGGTTTTCGGTTCGGTTCGGTTAATTTACCGTAAAAAAATTGGTTTTAACCGAATTAACCGAAATTTAAAAAAATTACCATTTTACCCCCAACAATTCAATTAATTACATATGTATCCCAAACACTAATACCTTAAACGGTTAAATTCGATACCCACTTACCCTATACTTGCCCCGTCGCCCGACCCGATTCCTAACCTAATGTTCTCAGTCTCTATCTCTCGACAGACTAGACTCTCTCGCACTCGACAAGTCGACATCCTCATCAGCCGGCCCTAACTACACAGGCGGGTGACGTCGGGGCGAACGCAGCATCGCAGCGACGGCAGCCCAGCTCCCCCACTCGGCTTCCCGATCGGTCAGCAACGCGGCACTCCGCCACTCCAGCCGGTCGGCACTCGCCAAGTTGCCTCCTCACCCCCAAATCGCACTCGCCAAGTCGCCTCCCCCCCAAATCGGCCCTCGCCAAATCGCAAACTCTTCTTTTCATCCGGTGTCCAGGACTCCAGGCCATCGGTAGTAGGGGACTAGGGGTGAGCATCTACTTCCCGGGGCATCCGACATCCGACATCCTCATCAGCCGACAGCTGGTCTTCAATCTTAAGCAAGGTTAAATTTTTAAAATACCTAGTTGATTTGTATTTTTAAGCATATAATAGTAGATTACTAGATTTGATAGTGCCGACCGGTCGGAGTGGCTGTGTAGAATTGTAGATTTAATAAATCTACTTGATAGTGTAGATTTTAAGTCGGATAGTAGTAAGTAGTCTGTGTAGATTTAATAAGTCTACTTGATAGTGTAGATATAATGAAACAAATCTACAAGATAGTAGTCTGTGTAGAATGTAGATTTGCAAGTGGTTATAAGTCTACTTGATAGTGTAGATTTGTTTCATTATAACAGTAGATTTGTTTCATTATAACTTGCAAGTATCTTGTTTTCATTATAGCAGCTTGCTTTTACTATTTATATCAAGTTTTGTATTGAATGGAAATAAATGTTAGATGTCCAACTCTCAAGAAGAGGCAGATTCAAATACAGTAGCACAACCAATATCTACACCTGCAAGCGATGAAAGCGGCAATGAAATCGAAAAAACAACATTGCCGCCAAAAGGCCCAAAACAAAGGTCAAAAGTGTGGGAATACTTTGAAGTTTATGTTGATAAAGAGAAAGGGGATATCAAAGGCAAGTGCAAGTATTGTCAGAAAGAATATGCTGCAGATACAAAGAAAAATGGGACAATTGCACTCAATTATCATGTGAAAACGTGTAAGAAGATACCGGGGAATGAAGATAAAACACAATCACAGTTGTCTTTGCAACCATCGGGAGATGATGAAAGTACGGGTATGTTATCTACTTGGAAGTTTGATCAAGCTGCTATTAGAAAAAGTCTTGCACGCATGATAATTGTTGATGAGTTGCCATTTAAATTTGTTGAATGTGAAGGCTTTAAAGAGTTTATGCATAATGCATGTCCTAGATTTAAATTCCCTTCAAGATGGACTGTATCACGTGATTGTTTTCAGTTATATACGGATGAGAGGTTGAAGCTGAAACATTATTTGAAAAAGAATGATCAACGAATTTCCATAACAACTGACACATGGACATCCATTCAACAAATCAATTACATATGCATCACAGCTCATTTCATTGATAGGGATTGGAAGCTGCACAAAAAAATTTTAAATTTTTGTCCAATTTCTAGTCATAAGGGTGAATCTATTGGCAGGGCAATAGAGACATGCTTACTAGAGTGGGGGATAGATAAAGTGTTCACTATTACAGTAGATAATGCCAATTCAAATGATGTGGCTGTTGAGCACTTGAAGCGAAAATTTATTAACTGGGGGACTACTATTGCAAATGGCAAGTACTTACACATGAGGTGCATAGCTCATATAATTAACTTGATTGTGCAAGATGGCTTAAAGGACTTGGACCCTGCAATTAGGTGGGTCAGGGAGGCAATGAAATATATTAGAAGTTCTCCAGCCAGGCTTAAGAAATTCAAGGAGTGTGCTGATTCAGTGCAAGTTGAATGTAAGAGTACATTGTGTTTAGATGTGTGCACCAGATGGAATTCCACTTACTTGATGTTGAGTTTAGCTGAGAAGTATGAGAAGTCATTTGAAAGATTTGAATTAGAAGATCTATACTTCGGAGTTGAGGTGGATGCAAATTCAAAGGGTTTCGTGGATTGGGATGTCGTGAGGAGAACGATCACTATGCTAGGGCTTTTTCATGATACCACAATACGTGTTTCTGGTTCATTATATGTTACATCTAACACATTTTGGACTGAAATTAGTGACCTACTCAGCGCAATCCTAGAATGGACTCGAAGCGATGATTCAAATGTGAAGGGAATGGGTACAAAGATGAAGACAAAGTTTGACAAATATTGGGGAAACGTTGATCGAATGAATAAAATCATTTTCTTCGCTGTTGTACTTGATCCTCGTGAGAAATTCATGGCAATGGAAGTTTCTTTTTGTGATATTTATGGTGAAAATGAAGGGACTGAACTATTTGAAAGAGTGAAGATGTCACTTTATGACATTTTCAAGGAGTACAAGAATATGTTACAAATTGAGAGTGGTCATTCAAGTGAAACAAGTCCATCAAGCACTACTTCAAGTAATGAATCAGTTGGTAATAGACCAAGAGGACATTACAAGTTAATTGCCAAGAAACGAAGAATTGAGAGTGGACATGTTCATGCAAAGTCTGAACTTAATATGTACTTAGATGAGGCACTGCAGGAAGATAAGGATGATTTTGATATTCTGAAGTGGTGGAAGCTTAATTTCGAGAGATTTTCGATCCTCTCACACATGGCTCGAGATATCTTGGTTGTTCCTATATCCACAGTGGCTTCCGAATCTACCTTTAGTGCTGGCAGGAGGGTTCTTGATCCATTTAGAAGTTCTTTGACTCCGAAGGTGGTTGAGTCTTTGATATGTGCACAAGATTGGATTCGAAAGTTTAATGGATTGAATGTTGAAGAAGATATCACAGAAGTTGAGAAGTTTGAAAATGGTACTCTATTTTTATATATATTCTTTTATATATTCTGTTTAATTTTATGTGCATATTATTAATTGAATATGTTTGTCTATTTGAAAAAATTAGATTTGCCAATTATTGGATTGAGTATAGTTGGCCCGAGTGCGGTTACAAGTTGAAGAGTTTTAACTCGGTGACTCAGTGAGTTTTTGTTTAAGTGTATAGCTTGTGGTTAATCGAAATTAATTAATTATTTTTTATAAAATCTTGCTGTTTATAAAATTAATTTTTAAATGGTTGGTTACAGGTTACTTGGTTAGGTTGCTGAGATGACTGAGAATGGTTGGTTACTTGGTTGGTATTTGGTAACATTTCTAATTTACTTGGTTGGAAATTTAAATTGTGTTTCATTTTGTTTAGCAATGGTAGGTTTAGCAATTTATACATTGATTTTGTTTGAAACCTTAGATGAGAAGTTAAGGTGGCTGGCTGCCTGGCTGAGGGACAATTTAAAAGGTAGGTTTAGCAATCTATACTGCCTTGGTGATTTTTGTAACATTTAAAAGGTTCTTTCTTAATGGAAATTTAATGATTTATATGAAAATATGTTTTATATGCTATTAGTTTTATATGCACTTATTGTGATGCGATTTTATATGCAGTTTTATATGCAGCAATTAGTTTAATAAGCTGGTGTATTTTGCCTTGAAGCAATTAATCTCCAATCATCCTTGCTTAATTGAGTTTATTCGAGCTCGATCGAGCTCATTCACGAGTTTAGTCGATCTCGTTTTTGAGTCGAGTTAAATCGAGCTCGCTAACGAGCTCAGCTTGAGAAAAAATGAGCCGAACGAGCCGAGATCGAGTGGCTTGAATATGGCTTGAGCTGAGCTTGAGCTTATAGATCAAAGCTCGATCGAGCTCGGGCCGAGCTCAAGCTCATTATTTATCAAATGAGCCGAGCTTGAGCAGTGAGAAGCTCGGCTCAGCTTGATTACACCCCTAGCTGGGAGGGCCGCCGGCCCCTCCCTTCCACGAATCATGGTGATGATGATTCTACATACATACTACATACAATTTTTCCTTCAATTTCTCTTTCGGAAGGGGATTCGATGATGATTCTACATACTAGAAATCCAAACAAGCTGAACAATAATATCTTGACTATAATTATTAGGGCTTCCTTAATATTTCATGTTCCATGAGGTGCCTTTGCCTGCTTAGCTTCTAGTTCAATGCTTTATTTGCTTAGGACATTTGAAAGATAATATCTTCTAACCATCTGCTTCTATTTCAGTTTGTTTTGCTATTTTACACATTATTGTTCAAGTTTACAGAATGTCTACATTTCTCATAGTATTGCAAGCTTGTTTACTACCAATAGTTTCGGCAATTGGTAGTAAAGATAATGTTTTCATTAATTTTATACTAAAGGCAATTGATTATTCACTCGACTTTGCAATGTATAAGCCTGAGAGACTATGTCTCAATGTATAAGCCTGAGAGACTATGTCCATGGGTGAAGGACTATGACCATTCTCTTATCTGTACAAGTTATTTGTTTATACATTCTACATTTATATTTGATTACAATTTATAAAAAATCATAAGTATGAACTGACTTGAGTTAAATAATAATTGGGGGAATCTCTAGCAATGTAGAGAGGATTTGAGAGGAACTGTGGGTGATCATTAAGCCACTACACAAGCAAATTGGGGGATGCATTAACTATAGTATCTCACCCATGATTCAAGTTATCTATTTTGCAAAGTCAAGTGGATTGAACGTTACAGGTTACTTGGTTAGGTTGCTGAGATGACTGAGAATGGTTGGTTACTTGGTTGGTATTTGGTAACATTTCTAATTTACTTGGTTGGAAATTTAAATTGTGTTTCATTTTGTTTAGCAATGGTAGGTTTAGCAATTTATACATTGATTTTGTTTGAAACCTTAGGTGAGAAGTTAAGGTGGCTGACTGCCTAGCTGAGGGACAATTTAAAAGGTAGGTTTAGCAATCTATACTGCCTTGGTGATTTTTGTAACATTTAAAAGGTTCTTTCTTAATGGAAATTTAATGATTTATGATCAGTTTAGTATTTAGTTCCTGCTATTTGCTAAATTGCTTTATTTTCTACTACTGCAAGGGTAATGGTGGATAAATACTATTTGAAGAATGGAGAATTGGAGATATTGATGCTGCAACAAAATTTTGATGTGTTATGTTTATGTGGAAACAGTGAAGTGTTTATTTTGCTGGATAATATTTATGTGGAAATGTTGTTGCTCTGTACTAGAATCTCCATATAAAATTTTGTTGGAACACTGAGTTTTTTGGTTCATCTTGTGTATTCTGTAATTATTTGACTTGGTTAGGGTATTTTCTTAAAGTACAACATCTCAATTTTATGTATTAGCTTGTACAGCATCTCAATTTTATGTTTTCTATACACTTACATTCTCTGTTTTATGTATTAGCTTACAACATCTCAAATTTTTTTCATATGAAACACATTTCGGTTAATTCGGTCGGTTAACCGAACCGAACCGAAATTTTTCGGTTAATTAGATCGGTTAACCGAAATATTCAGTTCGGTAAACGGTAAAATTTTCTGTGAAATTTCGGTTCGATTAACCGACTGGTCGGTTCGGTTAATTTACTGAACCGACCGATGCTCACCCCTAATCAGTGATCTATTTGACGCACTTCGGCCCTCGCTTGTCATCACAGTAGGAGAAGGATCTCTTCTCCGACTTTGGCACACTCCTTGCTTCAACGACATCAGTCTTCGAGCTCGCTACCCAATCCTTTTCTCGGCTGCTTCAGCTCCAAATCTCAGTTTTGCTGATGCTCGGGCTAGAGACACCTTTGGATTGATGCAAGGCTGCGACTTGAACTTCAGATATCTTGTGCCCACTACCCTACTCAACAGTCTAGTTCAAGACCTATTCCCTTTTCTTCACGCCTCTGGAGCCGACTCGATCTCCAAGAAATAGAGCGCAAACGGTGAATTCTCTAAAAAACTATTTTATCACATTCTGAACTTCAGAGGGGTCACATATCTTAAAGCTTTGTTCATCTGGCATAAGAAGTGCCCGCCAGCCTGTTCTCTACATAGTTGGCTCATGGAAAGACATCGGCTTCTGACCAAGGATAAGCTCATCGCCAGGAATGTGGTCGTTAGCCCGACTTGTATCTTATGCAACTCCTTTGCCGAGACACATCTTCATCTTTTTACGAAATGTTCCTTCACCTTAGAGGGTTGGAATCTCTTTCTCGAGCCACTTCCCACTCAATTTCAAACCTTGGGAAGGACATTCCTTGGGTAGCCATAACGAGGGCCCCTATTGCGTTTTAGGTTGATCATGATCCAATAAAAAAAATTGATTACATGAAATATATCAAAAATGGAATAATATTTTTGATGACTCTATGCATGATTTCCCTTTTATAATAAACAGTAAGCTATAAGAAATAGACAAAAGTACTATATGTTAATAATAAATGAAAAATATTATTATTTACTATCTCAACATAGTAATAATATATATATATATATATATATATATATATATATATATATATATATATATATATATATATATGAGTAGCATAGTTGGTGAAAACATCCTGTGTGTTTCTTAGTAGTCTGGGGTTCAAACTCTAGTATGATCTACCTTTGTTAAAAAAAAGTAATATATATTACTCATCTATTTTTACTAGTTTTTTTCAATATTATCCATCAAAATTGATAATAATTACATCAATTATATATATCAAAAATAAATTATTTATTATAATATAAAAAGTATTAACAATGTTATTATTTTTAACATTAATAAATTCTTTTTTAATTAATTCAAAATTAATTTAAATTTATTGTATTTTTAAATTAATATTAGATTTTAAAAACTTAAGAGAGGGTGGCTTGGCTTGGCGATTGGATTTTAAAAACTTATTTTATACCAATTGATATTTGTATTATGTTGTTATTAATTGAACTATAATACAATATATTATTTTGAGTATAAAAGTTTATTAATGTTGTTAACAAGGACATTTTAGTTAGTTATATATTTTCCTTGCTATTCATAATTTATTCCTGATATATGTGTAATGCTAACCAAGTAATCAAATACTATTCCTCGTATATTTTTATTTATTTTTATAATTTTATTTTCATCCAATCAAACATTCACTTACGTGAGTACTTGGAACTTAGAAATAGTACATGTACATGCATTGAAAGTGTTCTTGCATGTACTTTTGCAATGAGTACTGGTTGATGTACATGCATTGAAAGTGTTCATGTATGATTTTGCCTACCACATTAAATGGATAATTGGTACTGGTATACAAGCAATGTAGAAGGGCCTCGTGAATGCATGTGGCTCTTCTAGATCATCATATCATCCACTTCATTGCAAGTTTGCAAAGGAAGGTTATAAGAGGTCATTAAATAATAATATATATATATATATATATATATATATACATCCTTCCAAATTATATTATACATATGTTAATCTATAGGGCAAGTAGAGGTACTGAATAAATTTCAATGAAATGCATGCATAAATGAACGCCTAGGATCGATGTTAACAATCATTCAGAAATTAGCACGTACGTGTAAGTTGCTTGAAAAATTAAGCCACAATTCCAGGAAATATCTTCTAATGCATATATACCTACCTGAGCTGGAAGTGTGTACATCAAGGTTTGCCCAACATTCTTTGGCAATGACATAATTGACATTTGCTGGATCCGTGTATATAGACATTGAATCCATCAAATACAATATACATATAATATACCAACTAATTAATGCCTCTTAGGAATGGAAGTATATAAGTACCAAACTTTTTCACGGAATCAATGTCATCACATGATCAGAATTAATTGGACGCTTCAATTAATACAGCAAATCCAGAATAACACGATGCCTTTCAATCAAATGAATCATCTAATGCACATTTATTTCAAAAACTGAATAAATGTGTAAAACTTTTCCTGTCCATTGAGACAAGAACTGACGACAATTAAACGGCTTAATTAACTGTATAATGACTTCAGAATAAATGATTATGCTGCTTAAACAGGACCTTAAGCACTTAAATTATTACAAAAAAAAAAACTCATGGATTTTGAAAAGCTTTTCCTACTCATTACTACAACAAGGCCGAAGGCCCACCATGCCTATTATGATCTAAATTTTTATGTTAGCCCATGGATAGTTTATCACATAATGTCTTGTATGCTGCACTGCAATGCTTGAATTTCTCCTCTGCTGCTACCTGTTCATGCATCAAAGAAGGGCATAATGCCATAATTTCAACTTAAAACTAATGCTCAAGTAGTTATAGTTTGGCATAGAAAGCAGAGCCAGAAACAGAAAACATAAAAAATCACAAAGAAGTAGATTGGAATAACATTCCAATAGCCAGATCTAATGTATATCATGTTAGAATTTAATCTTAAAATGTACCCAAGATCTATTTCACAAGTCCAGTGTTACTTTCTCCAGCTTGTTTGGAACAATTCCTAAGAGAAAAGAATTACCTCTACCAAAAGAGAGAACAAATTCTCAAGAAGCTTGTTTCTGATGGTCTTTTTATTGTGTTATGTTCAGAAAAATAGGAACTAGAATTATTTTTCTGAAGGTCTTTTCGATATATAATTCTAGATCTTTTTAATGTGTTGGTTGTCTAATTTCTTAGCTATGGGTATAATGTTGATGTAGAATCAAAAGTAGGTAAAATTCTGAAAACACCATTTTTGGTCAGAAAAAATGGCAAGTTTTTGGTCAGAAAAAATGTAGAATCACATGCCAAGTTTTGTAATCCAAACAGAGGACTTACCAAAAACTAGCACACCTGAATTCTAGTTTCATAATTGTTTTTTAGTTTCTAAAAAATAGGCACTTTTAGAAAATCAATCTTAAGATTTATTATAAAAAGAAATGCTGACTTTGACTACTCCCTGTCAGAAAAGAAGTTAGCCTACCAACAATTTTCAATCTTGAAACCAACTGAAGGTGACATCTAATGTAATTGTTAGATCTCATAGATACAGAAGCTTAATGGAATAAAAAAATTAGGAATAGATTGAGAAAAAATAGTAAAACTTGACTTGCTTGTTGAAAAAAATTACTTTTGTATAGGAATTGAAATGATAGGAAGTTACAGTTGGGGTTAACAAGACTCACAGAAATATCATGTCATCCAAGATTGTAAAAAGTGATGGAAACAATCAGATCAGAATATGTCAGAATGATCAAGAGCAGAACAAATAGTTAGTATTCATAAATCAACCAGTATTTATCAATATCAGAAAGATTGGATATCCATGCAGAAATGCCCATGAGAGATATCAGTGGATCCTTCAGCAGAGATTACCTAGATCCTTTAGCTTTTTCATGACCATTAAATTGTGCTCCTTTTCTAGGATGTTAATAACCAATAAGTGAGACATTAGTTAATCCTTCAGCAGAGCTCGCCTGATCCTTCAGTTTTCCATTACCAAAAAATCATGACCCTTTTCCAGGCCATCTAAAACTAGATTCATTTTCAAAATAAAATGAAAAATCCATCCTTAAAAGCATTTAGAAAGCTCATATTAGCAGTAATGGAATGACATTAAAGGAATTTACTGAGTAACGGATGAATTTACTGAGTAACGGATGAATAGGAGGTCCATGCTCAGTGGCTCAGTGCCTTCAGGACAACAATGTCCTACTTACTAGCGACTATTTCTAATATCAAGTGTCAACCAGCACTAAATAAAAGAAACTAAATACTACCGGGCAAAGCTTAGTAAGTTTACCTTTGATGAGCCTTGGTGTCGATCTGGATGCCATTTTAGAGCACAAGTTCTGTATCTGTTGAGAAATGGTAGAAGCACAAATTTCTGATGTCAGGTACACTTCAGTTTCCAAAGAAGTAGAAAGAGGACTACAACCTATCTATACAAGAGTGAAGCCAACGTCCTCATTTCATGGCCAAATACATTTCTGTTTCAGTGTATGGTCCCAAGATACAAGTTATCCAGTACCTCTTATTGTATTTGTATGATGTGAGTGAACAGATAAAAATGTGCAGTTCGTCCGAGTAACCATTCATATTTGCAATAGTTTTAAAAAATTGTGATATTCTTATAAGTTTTTCTTTATTTGAAGTATATGACAATTTTGTTATTATTTTTATGATATTTTTTCTTTATTTTTTTGTTTTTAATAAAATGATATATTAGAATTAAAAAACTAATTGTTTATGTGATTGATAAAAAACTGAAGCAATTTTCACTCTTGTAGTGGGACAAAGATTATTTCCAGTGAGAAAATATTTGCTTAGGGGTAATTTTGTCCACAATTAACTATAAAATTATTTTACTATGAATATTAATATATTAAGGTAATTTTTCCAAAATTAATTATTAGTTATCGTATTCAATCTTGTTCGTGCACTAAGCATAAGGTAGTCTAAATATTATCCTATCGGGCCTCATATAGTTATTTAACAAACACCATAAGTCCTTATCGTATCAAGTCTTATACTATTATGACGCATTTGTTTCGCAAGATAGGATTTCAGACGGATAGGAATTTAGTTGAAATTAACTAGGATAAGAATCACGTGGGATAAGATTATATCTTATCTAGCGTTTGTTGAAATCTCAGATAAGAAGATTATAAAAGATAGAAATTTGAAATCCTATGTTTGTGTTGGCTCCAAATAAAGGAGTCGGATATTAATAATTTAATATTTAAATTTAATTTTATCAAATTTTCATTTTAAAATTATGAAATTAAATTTAAATAATTATCTTAACATAATAATAATAAAAATTGACAAAATATTCCTAAAAATTGAATTAAAATTGACTTATCACAAATATCTAACTCAAATCACAGGAGAAGAAAAAATTCCAACTCCCATGGGAGGATATCTATATCCCATTAGAACCGAATTTGGATCCAGTCATATCCAACTTAAATGATATCCGAAGCTCGTAGCAAACGACGGATAGGATTTAGCAAATCCTATCCACGAGTCATATCTCGTGAAACAAACGCGCTATTAGTGCATGTTTGTTTAAAACAAAGGAGGATGGGATAAGGTGTAGATTTTAATCCATCGTTCATTTTGTGCCTAGATTATAAGTAGATAGGAGTAGAAGAAGATAAAATCGATGTAATATAAAAAAATCTTACACAACCTCCTTTCATTTTTTTATCCTGTATCAAATGCTATCGGGTGAAACAAAAGAATCATTAGGGTTCGTTTGCATAATGGAATAGATGGGGAACATAACAGCCTTATGCCCATCTACTTCCTTGTTTGGTTGCAACTTTTTGACAAAAAAATAGGTGGGTCATAAGGAATAGAGAAGAAATCTCATTTCTTATGGATAGGAATACTTTTCCTCTCAACCAAGGAATAGAATCGATTTTGATCTATTCTTTGACATTTTCCACTATTGCCCTTTAATATTTATAATAATTACGTAAGAATATAAAAAATTAATTATTAAAATTAATTTTAATAATTACATATACTAAAACTAAATTCTATACATACAAGAATAGTGTCTACTTTTTCATTATTAATGTTATTATGTGGAGATTCAATTAATTTTAATGTAAAAAATAAATGATAATTATTATTGTTTTAAAATTAATAGTTTTTAATTAATTCAAAGTTAATTTATATAAGTTATATTTCCAAATTAATATTTGATTTTTAAAAATTATTTTACGCTAATCCATATTTTTTATTATGTTGTTATTTATTAGAATAATTATAATACAATACAATACGAAAACATAAATATTAAATATTTTCAACAAGGCTAATTTGGTCATTTTTCTTTATATTTCTTGTCTATTACTTATGCTACAAAAAAAACCCCAAGTTTTATTATATGAACGACATCCTATCAATATCTCCTTGCTTAATAATATATCTAAGGTACTTAAAACTTATAGGGTTTTCTTGTCCACTCATCAAAGCTGTCCTTTTAGTTTTTTTCTAAGTATTTGAGAAAAAATTATATTTCATATATTTGAAATTAGTTCTACTTATTTAGAACTGAGTCAAACTAAAATTTCATCTATCAAAACAATATTATTAGTAAATAGCATTTATTTTGGTTGGATGTTTATATATTAGTCATATGACTAATAAGTTAAATAGGGCCGACATGAAAATATTAGGACGCAAATATTTCATATTATGATTTACTGAAACCTTACAGTTATATAAGGAAGCTCACTACAGACACTCCCTATACTCCTAAATAGTAATTATATTAACATATATGCATTATTTTACCACAGAAATATAATAACTAAATACTACTTTCCTACTAGAACCAACCATAATAAATCTTTAAGAACATAATTAAATAAACTATATAAAACTCCTTGTCTCTCTCTCCATTTTTTGAAAATCTAGGTAATCACAAAGGCAAATGATAAAAAGAAAGTTTCTTGATTATCAAAACTTGGGAAACTTACGCATTTTTTACTTCTTCTAACTTTAGAGGACCAGATGCCCTCAACCCAAGAGCTAGCCTCTCAGATGTGAATTCTTGTTGGACAAAAGCATCATACTCGTCATCACTTTCATATGTCCAATTCCTAGAGCTTCTCTGAGAACCACGGCTAGAAGAACTCCAGTAAAAATTTTGAGAACTGTCAAAAGACCGATAAGAGAATCGTGCCCCTCCAAATGTTGAACGAAATATAGTTTCAACATCATCTTCATCATCACTTGGACAAAATTCAAATGCTCCATTCCCTATAAATGTACATCATCTAAATCAGAAAAATAAAAATGTAACTAGTAAACTTACAAGTTACACAATAATTAATCGCATAATCCTATTTATTACTTGAACTAAATTACTTCATATATCCCACTAAACAATGATGTAAATCTCCCTATATTTTGTAGCTCAAGAAATGAGGCAATGAGAAAATTATTGAAATTTGGTAGAACTTAGCCCCAAAGGTAATAAATAATTTAATAACTAAAATACATATTAATAATTTGTTTGTTAAATAAGATATATGCATATTTAGATCAGATCCACTGATTTTGAACTGACAAGTGATCATGAGATTTGAGGTTATCATGAAAGTTATTCACTTGTCTATTGTTTTATATTGACATTAATCCCCATAACACATTGTCATTTTCCTTCTCAGAAATCAGAATTTCTCAAGTCTAGAAATATAAAACATTCTATGCTTGCATGGATGCATAATTGACAATCAACAGTTTCATGTACTTCTATCCCAGAACATGTCATTCATGTATGGGGCAATTTTCTCTGTTGTTTAATTTGCCTTGACTAGGAATTCACGCATCAGTGCAGCTGGTAAAATTTTCACAAACCTATGGAGTCTTCTTGATTTTGATATCAAGCATTCATACCAGAAAAGATTGCATTAGATAGAATATTGAAGTTCTTACTCTTATTCCTATAAGAATCTGACTTTGATTCATGAAAACCATTCTTCTTTTCTCCCTTGGCCCAACAGTGCCTTCTAAACCAGGGTGTTTCATGAACTGATGAACTTTGTTCATCCTCTTCTCGCCAACTCTGCAATCTCAAGGAAATGAAAGAAGATAAAATAACACAGAAAGACACGAACTCTGCAAAAAATTATAAGGATAATACTAAATACCAAAAACAAAAATTTTTTAGTCTAAAATGGACAACCACCCTACCAATGTTAAAATGTGCACCTAAACATGTTATCTTTGTAAAAGAATACTATCACAAACAGAAAACAAATGAGAGACAAGTGCCTATTACAAATTAAGTATCTAATAATATCTTCCTTCTTTCCATGGCGTAGAATATTCAGCTGAAAACAATATTATATTATTTTGGTAAATTGAAGTCGGTCCAAAATGCTGGGATAATTGGGCCCCTAAATTAAGACAGGTTGTTTGGTGTTAGCAGTAGCAGATATTTAGATGCAGGATGACAGTACTTTGGCATCTAAGAAAATTGTTCCAAAGATACCAATTACTGGCACACAATCTCAGATTCTGTTAATTCTTACTCTAAGTATTTGCAGCAAAGAGAAGGGAGCTGACTGAAAAATATAAAATTCTTCACAGAGAGTTCTCTATCTATCAATTTCTAGAACATCCAGGTGATTCAGCTTAATTGTCTGGATTAAAAAGAAAATCACTAAGAATAGCCCAAAAGAATTGTTCCCCTATCTCTTCCATGTTTAGGTTGTGAAACAGTAACAAAGCTATCAACTTTTATATAAATAAGAACTGTAGCTATAAATTGAAGAGAGGACAGTTTAACTTCGACGAACTAAATTTAGTTGATAAAAACTCGCAAGTCAAACAAAATTTGTTTTACAAAAAAGTCGTGTGCAAGAAAGTAATCAAAGAAATAAAGATGATAATAGGCACTATGGAAATCTCTAATAAAGCAATAAGGATGTCCTGGGAAGGAGAAAACAAAGAAAAAAGGAAAAACAATTGGAGATAAGTTTAGAGTAGAATAAATCAGACCAACTAAGCAAGCAGAAAATAAAACTGCATATGTTGAAGCTAACCTGAAAGAGGTACTCAGCATACTCTGAAAGATTGCGGACTAACGTCTTTTTAGAATCCATCTTCCTCTTCCGTTTTGCATAATAATTGAAACGCTGAAAACATAACATGTTAAGCAAACAAGCTATTTCCAACTCACAATGAAGCACTAAAATTTTAAGAACAGGATGGTCACTGACTCACTAACAATAAGTACTTGACACAGATGTTTCCACTTAATTTTGACATAAAGTAAGACTAACTACTCACATTGCACCATATCATATCAGTTTCTTTGCTAGCATACTAATGCAACATTGAAAAGAACAATAGCAGTGGTCGAAGCTTGGTCAATGTAAATAGTCTTATCTTGCATAGCAAACAAGCTATTTCCAACTCACAATGAAGCAACCTCACCATTGCATGGAGGCTCACCCTATGCAAAATCCAACATGAGCAATGTGAAATAAGTGCATCTTGAAGATGTCTCTTGTTATCAAATAGTACACAAGAGGAAAAAGGCCTACATCAGATCTGATCCATTAATTATCCAATTTAATATTTCTGAAATAAAAGGTCATATCCTTGCAAGCAAAGATCGTAGAAATGAATATAAGTGGTCATACAGATTCAAGAATCGAATATAGAGCAAGGAGTATTGTCGGAAGAAATTGAAAAACAAACCATCTTGCTGTAGCCTATGAAGTTTCTGAGTAATCGAGTTGCACAATTGATTCATTCTAAATAAGCTAGACATATAGACTTCAAAAAGCTACGTATTTAGCAAGAGAACAATCGAACAAACTGTTTTTGCATACAAAAAGCTACGACTTTGAGAAAATTCTGTTGTGTCTTCAAACCAGTCCAACCAGTCAATTTATCAAACACTTGAAGAGCCAAACTTTACATCGAACATGGCGACCCATTGAAAATAAAAAAGGGTTAAGGGTGATTTTTCCCTCAAACTATTGAAGATGAGGTAAAAATACTCCTAAACTCATCTTCTTTGGTTGATTTTTACTCTCGAACTATTAGAAATGAGTAAAAATATTCTAAACTTATTTTTTGATAGATTTTTTACCCTTAGACAAACGAAAATAATTGAAAAATATTAATATTTTTACCCATTTCTAAAGAAAAAAATCATTTCTATAGTTAGACATGCGAAAAAATATTAATGTTTTTCAATTATTTTCGTTTGTCTAAGATTAAGAAAACTTATCAAAAAAGTATTTTTTACCTATTTCTAATAATTTGTGGGCATTTTTCAACAGTTTTTGTTTGTTCAAGGATAAATATCAACTAAAGAAGAGTGTAAAATCACTTTAGGCAAAACAAAAAAAACGAAATAGCAATGTGGAATGGGAACTGGTAGAACTCACGGAGTGCCAGTAGTTCCTCCTCTTGCGTTCCAAGACGGGGGTTGAATGGAAGAAGGAGACGGGAGTCGGCCAGAGGGGAGAGGCGCGGGGACCGACGAGGGCAGATCGAAGCACGCCATTCATGATTGCGAAGACGAATAGGAAGAAGATGCGGCGGCGAAGGAGACGAAATAGGAGATGAAAGAGAGACGCCTCCCTTTCTCATCGTATTGTCGCCCCGCAGCGACTGCGACGGACCATTTTGACGCTGGTTTGTTTCTGCGTCGGCTTCGGCTCCGCGCCGCTCCTTGGTTCGACGATGAATCGGATGACTGATGAACCGTAATTAGTACGAGGGTCGGGTCAGCCTGATGGAAATTATAAGCCCATGGGCCACGGTTTTGCTTTGTCTAACCCGCATACCGGATCTGAATCCGAATCCGACACCACATTCTACTACCACTGCGAGCTTGTAAGTTGCAACTGCCGCGAGAAGAGTTCGCGCCGTCCCGTTCAGAATATTAGAATAGAACAAACGCAAGCACAAGAGCCGGCAGAAGCGCGTGGAGGAGACCCGAACTCATTCGGCTTCTTCTTCCATTTGTCACCTTCCTCCTCTTCCTATTCTCCTCTCTCAATCCTCAACCATTTCTTGTATCTCCAACCATTAATTTCATGGATTCCCCAGAGCAGCAGCAGCGAAGGAGGAGGACGACCACCTCCAAGGAAATGGCTTCCCTTGGGGATCTGCTTGCCGAGGACGGCTTCAGGACGAGAACAAGAAGAACAAGGTCGACCACAACGGGAGCGGCCCCACGAGCTGTGAGTATGCCGCTGTACTCCAACATCGACAAAACCCCTTTTTCCCATAACCTAGATTCCACCTTCCTCGATTCAAAAGCCAGAAGTGATGTAGTCTATGGAAGATCAAAGACGAGCAAGTTTCGCAGGGAAGCACAAGGAGCAGATTGTTTAAGGATGAACTGGTGCGACGAATCCCCACAAGAGCCGCAAGGGATGCGCATGATGAATCGTCGAAGCCAATTGCGCGAGGATGAGAAGAATTGGAGGGGCAAGAACAAGATCCTTGAGCTCAAGTCTAATTTTGATGATCCAACACCAAGAAATGAAGGTATGCATCCATCAATCCGCGATGCTGCAATCCAGGCTGTAATTTCCATCTTAAATAGCCACATCAAGGCCTTCTTGAAAGACGAAAGCTTTCGGGCATCGCTTCGTCACAGGTGCAACACTTGCCTGGGGGCAAATGACATGAATGAGAAGGATCAAAAAGATGGTGGACTCTTTGCCAAACTTGAAAAGGCTATTACAACAATAGAGAGAACGATCGAAGAGGGCACAAGCAAAAGGGTACTACTGAAAGTTTTCACAAAGCTTAACATCATCACTTGGTTGAGTTCAAATTCACGTTTTGCAGCATGTGCATATCTTTACCTTAGTGTGGTTTGCAAGATCCAACAAAACGAGAGGATCGCGGCAGAGCATCTTCTCCAAGTTTTCTGCGATGCGCCGTATGAAGCACGGGCAATCCTGTTGCCGGCCTTGTGGGAACAATTCTTCCTTCCACATCTATCTCATGTAAAGGCATGGTATGGAGAGGAGAAGGAGTCCATTGCTCGAATGGTGAGTCGGGCGAAGAAGACGAAGATGCTTGATGACATATACAACGATGAATTGAACAAGGGTACTCGCAGACTTGCAGTGTACTATAAGGAATGGCTTACCGAGGAGACAGAAGCTCCTTCAACTCCCTTAATTCATCCCCCTTCTATATCTTTCTCAAGAACAACACAAGGATTTCATGAAATTAACCAAGATGAAGTTCCTAGTCCAAGAAATTCTTCTTACAGACCAATGGTTAGTGAAAAAGATTATCAGTTTGTTTTCAGCGAATTGAACAGTGAAGCGGCTAACAATATGAAAATTAGAGAACAGTACAAGGAAGAGAATAGGGAGAAGCTAATTAAAGGGGACATTCCTGTAAAAGAAGAGCATATAGGTCAAGAAGTGCGGAGAAACTCACCATTCTTATTTCCGCAGGCTGAAGAAGATGAGTACAGTCTGAGAAAACTAGCACAAGCAATCTTTGAAATCAATGAAGTTGATCAGCATTTCCAAAACAAGTTTGTGCCCCTGAAGCAATTTGCACATATTTCAGATTGTAAGGATTACCTTGATGATAATGTAAGTAAATGATTGTTCATTTAATTCCTAAGCTATATGTTCTCTAAGATTTGACAGTTGTGTTGTTAAATTAGGTGCCACTGTGCGAAATTCTGAGTACTGATTCAGAGTTGAAGAAATTCAAGCAAATGTCTGAGAATTCTGATCACAAGACGTTGGTGCTTAATCTTAGGTACTTGACCGAGATTCATCATCATGAAATCTTTACTCTTTAGTATTTAGGTTGATCTGATCACAGTTTGAGAACAATATTCTTGCATCAATATCACTACAGAATTTCAGTACGTAAGAGTGCAGGGAAGTAAAACACTGAATAAAGATGTCTTTGATACAAACTTATACTTCATTAATTTTCATCTCACAAAGAAGTGCATAACTGAAGAATTGTGTTTCTTTCTATGAAATGGTAGTGTTGCTAGGAATATCATTTCAAAAGATTTGAAATATATAATCTTCAAAAGAGTGAGAGGGTGTGAGGGGGATACATTACCTAAGGGGTGGTTGAGAACAAGGTCTCAACCACGCCCATTACAACGAAGAAGAAAACCAGAAACCCCGTTTACTACCTAAGTGATATATTTTTCTGTTTATTAGAAAAGCATTGTATATATTTTAAATCAAGAAAGTATAGTTTGATGCAATTGCTCTAGAAAGCATGCATATTGGTTCTTTAGTCAAAAGTGTAAGAATATTTATCCACTGCAAACATTTTTCATTTTTCCTATCTTTTGTGTGTCGAATATGTAAGTATGTGATGCTTCTATTCTTGAACCACCAAGCATGATACACCTTGGGAGCATGTTTTGGTTTACTATCCCACTCTTGTTATAGAAAGAGTAATTCCGAAGCAATTAAACTAGAGGTGACAATGGGTCGTGCCTGGGCCGACCCAAGCAGGCTTGTTGCTTGTCGGGCCGTGCCAGGCATGGCTCGGATTTCCAGAAGGGCAGCCCAGGGCGAGCATGGGGCCCACCGTTCGGGCTCGGGCCGTTCTCGAGCCAGCCCGCCAGGCCAAGCTTGGTCTGCGCTAGGCATACCTTGGCGCTGGCCAGGCTAGTCACGCTGCACCAGGCTAGCCTACGTGCCAAGCTTGGCTTGGCTCGGCCCAGGCTAGGCTTGGGGTGGCGCCAAGCCTTGCCTGCGGGTGACACCAGCACAGGCCATGCTCGGCATGGGCCACATGCCCAAGGGACGAGCCCAGCCCGTCCCTTGGGCACAATCGGGTTGTGCCTGGCTCGGGCCGGGTCAAGCACAGCCTAGTCGGGTCGGGCCGGTGCCGCCCATTGGTTGGTCCGGCCCATTGTCACCTCTAAATTAAACCATAGAGAGAGCTAGTAATGGACCTCAACAGGGGCCTTCGTATGAAGTAGAACTAAATTCAATCCTAAAAAGCTGGGGATGGCAGCGGGTTGTGTTTTTAAAGATACCAACATCTATCCAACTTCCTTAATTCGAGTTTGAATTCCTATTAATCGAATCTAGATCAAACTTGTGTAGTAAATCGAGTACTTATATCAATTTTAGATATGGAAAGAAATTTTGTGAGTACCTAATTAACATGGCTCAATTTATTCTTGAGCAGAACTAATTAAAGTTCAAAGAATTTCATTAAATAAAATTTGGAATATAACTCGATTTATATTCTAAGCTGAATCAGTAAGTTTGGTCCAGTTTCCAAAACACACTTGGAGATGACCCATTTTGCTAAGGCGTAGGCGTTGGGTCCACAGACAACTTCAGTTGAATCAGACAGATGAGAAAATGGTGAGGTAGAGAAAACAACAATTCATCTCAAAGTTGATTAATTGACATCTAGAATACTAGTTAAAATTTCGCTCTGCTCAAATATACATAAATATAATTTTATTTTAATAATCATGAATAATCAAATAAATTTATATAATATAAATTTATTTATTTTGTAATATTATATATAATATTTTATTCGAATATATATACTCATGCGTCGCACAATTATATAGGTATATAATTAAATTGTAAAATTATTATCAAAATTACTTAAAATTAAATTAAATTTTTCAATAATATATTAATATGTCACATTTCAAATCCGGTATGATCAGTCAGGGTATGCCACGTACCCCGAAGCCTAACCCCAAAACAAACTATGCATAAACAAGTAATGAATCCAAATATTTTATGACATTTAAAATTTAAAGAAAAATATCAAATTCTAAAATAAATCCAACCATTAATTAAAATAATGCTAAAGGTTAAATTTATTTTCAAAAGTTTAAAGTCACAATAAGGACACCACAAACTAAGGAAAATGCATAAACGAAATAATCGAGTTTACATGACTCAATAAAAAAAAATGACTGGACTCGGTATCCTCCTCGATCACCACATGTCACGAGATCCGCTGCCCTGCCGCCACCAGTCACGCTACTGCACCCCGGAACCTTTCTGATCTAGCTTAGGTGCTACAAAACAACAGTAATGAAGGGTAAGTCCAACTAGGACTTAGTGAGCAGATCAGTCCTCAATTCACCTAATCAATCATCATGCATAAAAACACAAATAGTCGATATATAATGAACAACAACGTTAGAAGAAATCGGCAATAATATATCCACAACTCTATGCATGAAATCAACATTTGTCAACAAGTATAAAATATTTTTAAAAATGACGGAACAAGCATCAGTAACACATCCACCACTCCACTCATATCCACAGCAATAAGTATAAGCATCCATCAATACATATAAATATATCCACAACAATAAAACAGGACGGATGCAACACCGCAAACATATACATGCAATGCAACACCTCAATCATATACATGCAATGCAACACATCAATCATATACATGCTCCTCGGACCCGTCGGTCCCACATAGCCACATAGGGTAGGCAGACGGGTGGCCGCCGAACTATCACCCAGCTCAGTAATTTTATCTTGTAATCCTCCTGAGTTTTGTAAAAGATTACACAAACCTCTACTATTACGAAATAAGATTACACAAACCTCCCTTGAGTTTTGTAAAATATTACACAAACCTCCCCTAAAAAAATTACTCAAGGGAGGTGATTGTAATCGGGACAAATAAAGGGGAGGTCAGTGTAATTTCAGCCCTTTAATAAATCACTACTACGAACGAATATAACGGTATTACAATCAATAACCCAATAATAAAATCTCAGCCCTTCATTTTAACAGGATCAAATCAAAGCCTTCCATCTAATATGATACGATCACAGCCCCCTACTTAATATGTTGCAATCTCAGCCTTACATCTAATCAGATGCACAGTCCTCCATCTACATGATGCAATCACAGTCTTACATCTAACCAGATGCAATCACAGCCCTCCATCTAACCAGATGCAATCACAGCCCTCCATCAATACAAGATCAAATCCCTGCCCTTCATCTCAACCAATTCAATCCAGCCCTGTAATCACAGCCTTACATCTAACCAGATGCAATCACAGCCCTTCATCTATATGATGCAATCACAGCCTTACATCTAACCAGATGCAATCACAGCTCTCCATCTACATGATGTAATCACAGCCTCACATCTAACCAGATGCAATCTCATCCCTCCATCAATACAAGATCAAATACCTGCCCTTCATCTCAACCAATTCAATCCAGCCCTTCATCTCACCAAAATCAATCTCAACCCTCCATTTCATCTCTCCAGCAAGGTCATCTTCATCTCTTCCTCCCCTCCACCTGCCGCCGCCGCGGCGCCGCCCCTTCCCTGCCCGCCGCCGGGCAGCCAACAACGCCGCCGCTGACGCCGATGTCGACGCCTGCCAGCGCACCGCCAATTAAGAAACGACCGATCCGACTTCCAATCGGATACGACAAAATGCGTCAAAATCGACGAAAAACCTGAGACATGAGAACAGCGACATGAATCAAGAATTGGATAAAAGATTGTCTAAATCCACTCACCAGACGGAGAGAAAAGGGAAGGAAAAGACGCACGATCTTCCCCCAATCGACACCGACGAACTCACGAAAATTCGACTCTAGCAGCTCCTCCTCCTCAACGGCACCCTCTCTTTCCTCTCTCCTTTACCTTAGGTGGCATGCAGCTAAAACCCCTGGCCGCACACCCCAGGGTCTAATTTATAGACACTGGCTGGGTCCAAATGACCAAAATACCCCTACTAAGCTATTTGACTTAAGCAGCCCATAACTCACCCGTTCTAACTCCGAATCGAGAAACGATTGCACCGCTAAATTTGCCTCGACACCCTCTATCATCCTAGCATGCTAAATCACAGAGATAAGGCAAATAAAATGTCCCTTAATTTTTCTACATTCAATGATTACCTAGGTCTAATCTCGAAGCTTCGCGTCAGTCAGCGCTAACTAAGGCTCACGATCCTCCGATTAAGAATAAAATATTATTATTAAGATTTTGGGTATTACAATTCTCTCCCTCCTTAAAGAAAATTTGTTCTCGAATTTTGAGATGAAACAAAGAAGTCACCTCGACATCAAAAAGTATAGGTACTATACTTCTCCCTCACATCCGGCTCAACCTCCCAACCACATCTAATATTTCCATGATTAAATTAAAACCAATAATCAAATCTATCAACAATAACTCAATGCTTAAATAAGAATCAAATAGATTAAAACCTTAGCCTAACAATTAGTATTAAAAATCAATTATCAACACCTATGAGCAAATCTACTCCATTTGTTTCTTATATTCCTTCAATTAAAATCTGCCAACAAATCTTTGCAACACCAACCATTTAATAATATTCTAAAATAAATTAATTGCTAAACCTCACTTATAAGGCATAAACTCATGCACAACCACCTAGGATTAATAGGTAATCATAATCCGTAAATCCAATAGGTGAATATCTTATATTTGAGACCACAACTCCAATGGGTAATATCTCATTTCAAATATGTCGAGTCACAATCTCAACTAGGCATTCTCATAGACATCAATGATTATCTTTCCTATGTAGTGCCAAAACATATGACATTGCAAAATATCATCATCCACAATGAGTACTTGTATTTTATAATAATAACAATAATATTATTATTATCATTTTATTATTATACTTTTTTTTTTACTTATACCTTCCAATGTCTAACATTCTTTTACCATGTTATATCCAATTATAATGAATATTGAATATCATATTTAACTTAATTCTAATTCAAGATAAGCTAAACATATTCTATCACCTACCATATGCTTCCTATAAAGATATGGATGCTTGTCTAACTTACCCAGTTATGCATTTATCCAACCAAATTTCCCATTCTTTCTATACCCTCCTCCGTCAAGAGGCCTTCCCTTTTCTTTAACCAATTTCAACTAAAGAAAATCATGCATGAATTTAAGATAATAAAAAATATTCGTTCATGCCTTCCCCTTATATGGGTCGACCAAACACGAGAAGGTTTTTCCAAGCAAATTAAATCTCTAAACCACTCTAACCACAATTCCAATTAACCACACAAAAAAATATACAATAAATAAATAAAATATCATTATGTGTCTCCATTTCTAGAAGTAAGAACACAATAACCACACAATTAATCATATAAGAAATCAATTTAAACCAATAATACGTACCGCCGTTAGTGCGCAGGTTCAGCCGTCGATCTCGTGATTAGGACATACCATATGTGAACACGCTAGCAAAGCCCCCATACGATACCTATCATCCTATTGTCGTACCTGCTCTTATACCAATTTTGTCACACCCCAAATCCGGTATGACCGGTCATGGTACGCCACGCACCTCGAAGCCTAACCCCAATACAAACTATGTATAAACAAGTAATGAACCCAAACATTTTATGACATTTAAAACTTAAGGAAAAAAATCAAATTCTAAAACAAACCCAACCATTAATTAAAAAAATACTAAATGTTCAATTTATTTTCAAAATTTTAAAGTCCCAACAAGGACACCCCTGTTGGGTGAAATGACCACACTAGAGGTTCACATATGGTGAATAGTGTGTTTACTAATCTTTTTGGCTAAATTCGATTTTAATCGTTTTTTTGGTTACTTAGGCAAATTACAAGTTGAGTAGCAAGCGGAAACAAAGTAAATGCGATAATGAAATAAACACAAGTATAATCAATGCAAACACAATTATATATAGTGGTTCGACCCCAATGCCTACTCCACTACCTAAGCACCTCGCTTAGGATTTTCAAACTAGTTTTACTAGATTATTTTGTTTCCTTTATAACGAGGACGTTTTCACCGGAGAGTCTCCGCTCTCACACCGAAGACACTTCCACACCCGGAAGTCTCCGTTTTCCTACCGAGAGCACTCTCCCACCTCAAACCTACGGACAACAAGAATTAATCCTAGCAAACTATGTTTACACCAGTGGATTTAAACCTTAAACACCAAGGTTACCACTCAATTTCAAGACCCACACTCTGGGTCTTTCTCTAACTCAAATACAAAGAAATAAACAAGAAAATACAACACTAAATGGAGCAATAAATCAAACAATAAGATACTTAGCTCCACAACAAACTCCCTACTCCTCTTGAGGTGATGAATCGATGAAGCTTTGAAGGCTATATCAAGGAATGAGAGATCAAACTAGGGTTCCTCCAAGTAATGGCTCACTGAAAGCTTAGAATTGATCAAGGATGGCTCAATGAAGTATATGAGTGATCAAAAGTGTCAAAGGAAGGCTTAGGCTTAGGTATTTATAGAGCCAAGAAAAAAGCTCGGGTGAAGCACCGCTCAACGACAAGAAATCTAGCCATTTTCCGCCATTCGGTCGATTGTCGATCGATCCATCGATCGATCAACCGTCCAGCGACCACTGGTATTCTGCGCTTCTGCCGCCCTGTTCGGTCGATCGGAGGGTCGACCGACTTAATCGCGCTTCAGCTCCTCTGCTATTTGGTCGATCGCTTGGTAATAACTTTAAAACATAAATGTTATATAAGGATTACCCTCCCATTTATGTTTTATGTTAATAACTTTAAAACATAAATGTTATATAAGGATTAACCCCTATTTGGATTCAATAAAAATATCTAAAAAATCAAAAACGTTAAGAATCAAAATCTAATTTTTGGGGATTAGTACAAATTTTCGGAAAACGAAAATTTCCTAATTTCTTGGATCAAATATGGGTAGGCTAAAGGCTTCCAAAAAATTCTTAAAAATACCTCATTATTTAGTTTTAACCCAAGGAATAATTATCGTCATTTTTTATGTTAGGAAAATATCTAGGTCATATAGCCCTCCAAGGAGCTCACTTGGGTTAGTGAATTTCAGGGCAGTTTTTGTGTTTTCATGTTTGGGGTTCGGGATTGGTTTTTTGGGGTTCTTTGGATCATCATGAGGACTTATAATTTATCTAGACATCCTAAACCTAAACTCTAACTTCCCGAAGAATCCAAGCGCGTCGACCAACGTCCTTTCGATTTTTGATTTCTTCGATATTTCTGATCGAGCACGTCGAGCGCTAACCAATATGGAACCTGAAAGATTTCTCAATGAAACATTAGTTCCATGTTTGTTATCATGAAAACCGAGATTAATACCAAGGTAGAAAATCTTAGGCCAACAACCCCAAACTAAGGAAAACGTAGAAACGAAATAATCGAGTTTACATGACTCAACAAAATAAAAACGACTGGACTCGGTATCCTCCTCGATCACGACATGTCACGAGACCCGCTGCGCTACCGTCACCAGTTGCGCTACTGCACCCCGGTGCCTCTCTGATCTAGCTCAGGTGCTGCAAAATAATAGTAATGAGGGGTAAGTCCAACTAGGACTTAGTGAGCAGATTAGTCCTCAATTCACATAATCAATCATCATGCATAAAAACACAAATAGCCGATATATAATAAACAACAACGTCAAAAGAAATCAACAATAATATATCCACAACTCTATGCATGAAATCAACATCCGTCAACAAGTATAAAATATCTTTAAAAATGACGGAACAAGCATCAGTAACACATCCACCACTCCACTCATATCCACAGTAATAAGTATAAGATCCATCAATAAGTATAAACATATCCACAACAATAAAATAGGATGGATGCAACACCGCAATCATATGCATGCAATGCAATACCTCAATCATATGCATGCAATGCAATACCTCAATCATATGCATGTAATGCAACACCTCAATCATATGCATGCTCCTCAGACCTGTCGGTCCCACATAGCCACATAGGGTAGGTAGACGGGTGGTCGCCGAACTACCACTCAGCTTAGTGTCGTCTCTTTGGGGCATGCCCTCCCCTCACCGGCACTGGCTCATCCGAGCTAGCCTGTTGGGGCATACGTTCCCCTCATCTGCTCGGGTCTCCGGACAATCTCTTTGGGGTATGATCTGTCCTCACCAGTCGGACTTTCGGAATAAGGCCAACGTTGTCTCTTTGGGGCATACCCTCCCCTCACCAGCGAGGCTTCCGGGAAATACAACAAGCACATCACAACACCACATACACATATACATTAGCATAAACAAGATGTGCTATCAACAGGTAATAAAGGGCATGTCAAGTGCATACCTCATCCTCCACCTCCTCCTGCCATACATCACAATCACATACAGATATATATGTAGAAATAGTGCTCATAAATCATGAATGCTCAGCACAAATAAACAACCATAAAATAGAATTATAGCACTGTAAGAAAGGATGCACTTGTATCATGAAAGCAGTGCAAAAAAAAATTCAATCGTAAATTAATGGACTAGAACAACAGGATAAAATAACTCATCTTTGGAATCACTGAACTAGGATAAGATTCACCTCATTAACTACTATATCCATAAATCATCTCAGATTGAACCACAAAAACATATAAAATATAATTTTTTCAGCTTGGTAGGCAAAATGAGGCGACGCCCGGCTACTATTTTCAAAATCCGAAGTTCTGATGGTGAAACAAACATCGCCAATGAATCCAGAACGTCAATTAGGTGAAAATTCATATATAACATGAATATTTTTGCTAACCTTAAGGTCTCGAAATAATTATTTAGAATAATGAAAGAAATGTCTTAATTTATTTAATAAATCACTGTTACGAACGAATATAACGGTGTCACAATCAATAACTTAGTAATGAAATCTCAGCCCTTCATTTAAACATGATCAAATCACAGTCTTCCATCTGATATGATGCAATCACAACCCTGTACTTAACATGTTGCAATCTCAGCCTTACATCTAACCAGATGCAATCATAACCCGCCATCTATATGATGCAATCACAGCCTTATATCTAACCAGATGCAATCACAGCTTTCCATCTACATGATGTAATCACAGCCTTACATCTAACCAGATGCAATCACAACCCTTTATCTATTTGATGCAATCACAGCCTTACATCTAACCAGATGCAATCACAGGTCTCCATCTACATGATGTAATAATAGCCATCTATCTAACCACATGCAATCTCATCCCTCCATCAACACAAGATCAAATCCTTGTCCTTCATCTCAACCAATTTAATCCAGCCCTTCATCTCACCCAAATCAATCTCAACCCTCCTTTACATCTCCCCACCTAGGTCATCTTCATCTCCTCCTCCCCTCCACCTGCCGCCGCCGCCCCTTCCCCGGCCGCCCCCGGGCCGCCAGCAAAGCTGGCGCTGACGCCGATGCCTGCCGACGCACTGCCGCCACCACGCGACGATGGCGGCGCCTCGTGCGGTCGCCCTACCGCGTGGCGTGGTTGCCTGGGCGGCGTGGCTATCTGCGCGTGCTAGCGATGCCACGCCGGGCGCTGCCTCTCGGCGGGGCCGGCGCCGACCGACAGACTGCACAGTAGGGAAAAAATAGGAGAAAAGAAAAAAATGAATATCTTATTCCCAAAAGGGTAAACAACATGGTTCAATTAAGAAACAATCGATCCGACTTCCGATACGAGAAAACACGTCAAAATCGATGAAAATCCCCGAGACATGAGAACAACAACATGAATCAAGAATTGGATAAAAGGTCTAAATTCACTCATCGGACGGATAGAAAACGGAAGGAAAATACGCGCATGATCTCCCCCCCCCCCCGATCGACACCGACGAACTCGCGAAAATTCGACTCCGGCAGCTCCTCCTCGACGGCGCCCTCTCTCTCATCTCTCCTTTGCCTCAGGTGGCGTGCGGCTAAAACCCCTGGCCACACACCCCAGGGTCTAATTTATAGACACTGGCTGGGTCCAAATGACCAAATATCTCTTTTAAGCTATCTGACTTAAACAACTCATAACTCACCCGTTCTAACTCAAAATCGAGATCTGATTGCACCGCTAAATTCGCCTTGACATCCTCTATCATCCTAGAATGCTAAATCGTAGAGATAATGCAAAAAAAATTTTCCTTAATTTTTCTACCTTAAATGATTACCCAGGTCTAATCCCGAAGCTTCCCGCCAATCCGCGCTAACTAAGGCTCACGATTCTCCGATCAAGAATAAAATATTATTATTAAGATTTTGGGTATTACAATTCCCTCCCTCCTTAAAGAAAATTCGTCCTCGAATTTTGAGATGAAACAAAGAAGTTCACCTCAGCATCGAAAAGGTATAGGTACTATACTTCTCCCTCGCATCCTGCTCGACCTCCCAACCACATCTAATTTTTTCATGATTAAATTAAAACCAATAATCGAATCTATCAACAATAACTCAATGCTTAAATAAGAATCAAATCGATTAAAACCTTAGCCTAACAATTAGTATTAAAAATCAATTATCAACACATAGGACCAAATCTGCTTCATTTGTTTCTTATATTCCTTCAATTAAAATCTGCCAACAAATTTTTGCAACATCAACCATTTAATAATATTCTAAAATAAATTAATTGCTAAACCTCACTTATAAGGCATAAACTCATGCACAACCACCTAGGATCAATAGGTAATCATAATCACTAAATCCAATGGATGAATATCTTATGTTTGAGGCCACAACTCCAATGGGTAATATCTCATTTCAAATATGTCGAGTCACAATCTCAACTAGGCATTCTCATAGACATCAATAATTATCTTTCCTATGCAGTGCCAAAACATATGGGATTGCAGAGCATTATCATCCACAACGAGTACTTGTACTACTATTACTACATTTTTTTAACTTAAACTTTCCAATGTCTAACATTCTTTTACCATGCTATATCCAATCATAATGAATATTGAATATCAGATTTAACTTAATTCTAATTCAAGATAAACTAAACATATTTTTGTTGGGTAAAATGGCACACTAGAGGGGGGGGGGGTTTGAATAGTATGTTAACTAATTCTTGTTGCCTAATTTCGGTTTTACTCGTTTCTTAAATTATTTAGGCAAATTGCAATTTTATAATTAAATACGGAAGCAAGATAAATCAATTAAGCACAAACGAAAGATAACAATGCTAACACACAAATTTATAGTGGTTCGGCCCCAATGCCTACTCCACAACCTAAGCACCCCACCTAGGATTTCCAAACTAGGTTTACCAGATTAATTATTGTTTCCCTTACAATGAGGACTTTGACTCGAAGAGTCGCACTCTCGACTTAAGGCACTTTCACACTCGGAAGTCTCCGCCTTCTTACCGAGACCACTCTTCCATCTCAACCCTAAGGGAAACCTCAACTAATCCTAGTAAAACTAAATTTACACAAGTGATTTTACTCCTTCTACACCAAGGATACCACTTCCACACAAGACCTAACAACCTAGGTCTTACTCAAACTCAACTCCAAGAAAAAAACACGTTCAAATAACAGTTAAAATTACAATGAAAAGAGCTTAGAATAAAATCAAGAATAAATGCTTTTTTCCAAGCCTTGGAACTTTCAACTCGTCGAGTCGTAGAGCTCAAATCAATTCCCGAGTTGAGGCAGAGTGTGCGCTTGAAGAAGTTGTCGGCGGAAGAACCGAGCGCAAGCAATTAATCTTTTGGAAGGCTTAAAAATCTCCTTTGAGTGCTAAATTAAATGTGTAACTGTATGAGAAGAAGATTAAAGAGGTTAGATGAGGTATATTTATAACCTCTCAAAGAAACGATAGCTCAACGAGTAGAAAACTATCTGTTACAGCCGCTCGGCCGATTGGCCGATTGGCTGGTCGATCGACCGATTGACCGCTCAAGCGATTGCTACCCCAATGTCTCTGTGAGGTCAATCGACGGGTCGACCGCCAGACGCAATTCTTGCATTCTCGCAATTCAGTCGACCGATCGATCGACTAACGTAAGTTGCAGCTTTAGCGATCTGTAGTTCGATCTACCGATCGGTCGACCGACGAAGCTACTGCCAATTTTTGGCCTCAGTCGGTCGACCGCCCGGTCGATCGAAGTAGCTACTGCCACTTTTTACCTTTGGTCGGTCGACTGACGTAGCCTTTACACGATTTCTTCCCTATCTTCGGTCGACCGGCGGGTCAACCTAATGGCTACTGCCATTTTTTTGCGACATTCGGTCGACCGACAAGGCTACTGCCATTTTTCTAACTACATTCGGTCGACTACCCGGTCGTCCGAACCTAGGCTGAATTTGATTTCTTCAGCCTTCTTCTTCCGCGCTTCGTTTACGGGTTTCAGCTTTCAACGAGCATCCAGTTGGAGAGCTTTCTATGTGATCTTTGGACTCGTCCAAATCGTCTTTGGTGCATACGTCGAACTTCGAGATTTTTCACGACGAACCCGAGTGCGACGATCAATGTCCTTTCGATTTTCCGATTTCTTTCGATTTATTCGATCGAGGACATCGAACGCTAATCGATATGGAACCTGAAAGATTTATCAATTAAATATTAGTTTCATGTTTGTTATCATCAAAACCAAAATTAAGACCAATGTTGAAAACCTTAAGCCAACAATTTTATCACCTACCATATGCTTCCTACATAGGTATGAATACTTGTCTAACTTATCCAGTTATGCATTTATCCTACCAAATTTCTCATTCTTTCTATACCCTCCGTCAAGAGGCCTTCCCTTTCCTTTAACCTATTTCAACTAAGGAAAACCATGCATGAATTTAAGATAACAAAAAATATTCGTTCAAGCCTTCCCCTTATATAGGTCGACCAAACAAGAGAAAGTTTTTCCAATGAAATTAAATCCTAAACCAGTCTTACCACATTGCCAATTCACCAAAAAAAATATATACAATAAATAAATAAAACATCATTATGTGTCTCTATTTCTAGAAGTAAGAACACAATAACCACACAATTAATCATATAAGAAATCAATTTAAACCAAAAATACGTACCGCCGCTAGTGCGCAGGTTCAACCGTCAATCTCGTGACTAGGACGTACCATATGTGAACACGCTACCAATGCCCCCATACGATACCTACCATCCTATTGTCGTACCCGTTCTGATACCAACTTTGTCACACCCCAAATTCGGTATGACCTGCCAGGGTACGCCACGTACCCCGAAGCCTAACCATAAAACAAACTATGCATAAACAAGTAATGAACCCAAATATTTTATGACATTTAAAACTTAAAGGAAAATATCAAATTCTAAAATAAACCCAACCATTAATTAAAAAAATGCTAAATGTTCAATTTATTTTCAAAACTTTGAAGTCCCAACAAGAACACCCCAAACTAAGGAAAATACGGAAATGAAATAATCGAGTTTACATGAATCAACAAAATAAAAACAACTGGACTCGGTATCCTCCTTGATCAGGACATGTCACGAGACCCGCTGTCCTGCCGCCACCAGCCACGCTACTGCACCCGGTACCTCTCTGATCTAGCTAGCTCAGGTGCTGCAAAACAACAGTAATGAGGGGTAAGAAAAACTAGGACTTAGTGAGCAGATCAATCCTCAATTCACCTAATCAATCATTATGCATAAAAACACAAATAGCCGATATATAATGAACAACAACGTCAGAAGAAATCAACAATAATATATCCACAAATCTATGCATGAAATCAACATCCGTCAACAAGTATAAAATATCTTTAAAAATGACGGAACAAGCATCAGTAACACATCCACCACTCCACTCATATCCACAGCAATAAGTATAATCACCCATAAATAAGTATAAACATATCCACAAAAATAAAATAGGATAGATGCAACACCGCAATCATATGCATGCAATGCAATATCTCAATCATATGCATGCTCCTCAGATCCGTCGGTCCCACATAGCCACATAGGGTAGGTAGACAGGTGGCCGCCGAACTACCACCCAGCTTAGTGTCGTCTCTTTGTGGCATGCCCTTCCCTCACCGGCACTGGCTCTTCCGAGCTAGCCTGTTGGGGCATACGTTCCCCTCACGTGCTCGGGTCTCCGAACTATCTCTTTGACGTATGATCTCCCCTCACCAATCGAACTTCCGGAATAAGGCCAACGCTGTCTCTTTCGGGCATACCCTCCCCTCACCAGCGAGGCTTTCGAGAAATTCAACAAGCACATCACAACACCAGTATATAAGCATAAACAAGATGTGCTATCAACAGGTAATAAAAGGTATGTCAAGTGCATACCTCATCCTCCACCTCCTCCTGCCATACATCACAATCACATGCAGATATATATGTAGAAATAGTGCTCATAAATTATGAATGCTCAGTACAAATAAACAACCATAAAATAACAGTACAAATAGCACTGCAAGAAAGGATGCACGTGTATCATGAAAGCAGTGCAAAAAAAACTCCAACTGTAAATTAATGGACTGGAATAACAGGATAAAATAACTCGTCATTGGAATCACTGATCTAGGATAAGATTCACCTCATTAACTACTATATCCATGAATCATCTTAGATTGAACCATAAAAACATATAAATTATGATTTTTCAGCTTGACATGCAAAATGAGGAGACGCCTAGCTACTATTTTCAAAATTCGAAGGTCTGATGGCGAAACAGATCTTGCCAATGAATCCAGAACATCGATTAGATTAAAATTCATATATAACATGAATATTTTTGCTAGCCTTAAGGTCTTGAAATAAATATTTAGAATAATAGAAGAAATGTCTTAATTTATTTAATAAATTACTGTTTTGAACGAATATAACAGTGTTACAATCAATAACTCAGGAATGAAATTCATCCCATGATCAAATCACAGCCTTCTATCTAATATGATGCAATCACAACCCTCTACTTAAGTTGTTGCAATCTCAGCCTTACATCTAACCAGATGCAATCACAGCCCTCCATCTACATGATATAATCACAGCCTTACATTTAACCAGATGCAATCACAGCCCTCCATCTAACCAAATGCAATCACTGCTCTCCATCTATATGATATAATCACAGCCTTACATCTAACCAGATGCAATCACAGCCCTTCATCTATATGATGCAATCACAACCTTACATATAACCAGATGCAATCACATCTCTCCATCTACATGATGTAATCACAGCCTTACATCTAACCAGATGCAATCTCATCCCTCTATCAACTCAAGATCAAATCCCTGCCCTTCATCTCAACCATTGCAATCCAACTCTTCATCTCACCCAAATCAATCTCAGACCTTCATTTCATCTCCCCACCTAGGTCTTCTTCATCTCCTCCTCCCCTCCACCTGCCGCCGCCGCCCCTTCCCCCGGCCGCCACCGGGCCGCCAGCAACGCTGGCGCCGATGCCTACAAGCTTGCTAGGCTCAAGTGTTCATCATTGGAGGGTCATTCAAGCTTGCTACGCTCAACAAGAAGAGGTGATTCTATTGTGATAAGTCTTTTTTCTCTCTTCTTGTGATTAAAGTGTTTTTTGGTTTGCTTTTGATTGTATTGATTTGATCGCATACTAGACCTTGTGTAGGGTCTAGCTAGTTGGTGGTAACCTTGGTGTGTAAGGTGTAAAGCCACTTGTGTAAAATTATATTAGGAGTTGTTCTTAGGAATTGAGGTGGGAAAGCTCACCCGGTGTAAAGGGGGATACTTCCGAGTGTGGAAGTGCCTTCAAAGGGAGTGTAGGGTCTTTTCGGTGTAAAGTTCTCAATTGTAAGCTACTTTTAATATAGTGCATTTGTGTGTGAAATCCTAAGCACGGGTCTTAGGTAGTGTAGTAGGCGATTAGCTAAATCACTATAAATTCCTTTGTGTTAGCATTGTTCTACTTGTGTTTACTTAACTGCTTTATTTTATCGCATGTTTATTTAATCATCAAATTGTGAATTGCTTAAGTTAGTAAGAAAACGATTAAACATGAAAAATCAGAATTAGGCAAAATATTTAGTTAACACACTATTCACCCCCTCTCTAGTGTGATCATTTCACCAACAGGGTAAAGGAAAAAAAAACCCTCCGGACATTAGCCTAATTAGCAAAAAACCTCACGAACTTTAAAAATATGCAAAAAAAACCCACTGACTATTGAAATACTAGCAAAAAATCCCATGTCGTAATCTCTCCATTAACTTTTTAATAGAATTCCCTATCAACGCCACATGTCGACATATTATTCGTCCACGTGTAATTTTTCAATATCATATTTAATATAATATTTTTAAAATAAAATAATATATATATATATATATATATATATATATATATATATATATATATATTCTTTCTCAACTTGTAGTGCTATACAAAAGATCCCCTAAGCTTCAATTGCAATGCAAAAAACTCATGAACTTTGATTATAATTGTCACGCCCCATCTTAGGGTCACGTGACCAGCTAGGGTATACGTGCCTATACCCTGCAGCATATCCCATGCACATGCCAACTCAAAAGAAACATAGCGGAAATATGTAACAACAACAGATGAAACTGAGAATCCAAATAAGTTTTCATTTTAAGAAAAGAAGTCCAACAAGCCAAATAAAGTTTCAAAAATAAATAATCGAAAGATTTACAATTTTTCAAAAAAAAACTTAATCTCAAACGAATACAATTGAATGTCCCCAAAGGACAACAACTCCATAATACTAAACATCAAGTACATGATCTACCACAAACAAGACTCGACTATGACCCTTAAACTCGGACGACTATGAGATCAATGGTACTCTTCTGTCCTCTAGCCATGCCAAGTGCTCCAGCCTACCTCACTGGTTAGGCTCTGCAAAAAAAAACCAGAAAGGAAAGAACGGTGAGTCCAAAGGAACTCAGTGAGCGGTTCTACCAACCCTCACCACAAAAACCAACCACATAATAAGGTATATATGCGCTTGTCTCATACAGGAAAATGCAAGACTGGTGATATGGTTAACTAATCGGCCACTTGGCCATCTCATGCCCAAAGGCAACCTATTCACATAACCGTGAATATACAATAAGCCTATCTGCCTACCCATGTCGTAAGGCATACAAGTCACCCACAAGGGTTATGAGGATAATCGGGTTTTACCAATACGAACTTATCCCATAACATACCCTTAAAGAAAAATACGGGAATAATCGGAATTCACCCATCCGAACTTATTCCAAATAGAAACGAGAATAATCGGTATTCGCCCATCCGAACTTATTCAAGATAGAAATGGGAATAATCGGTATTCGTCCATCTGAACTTATTCCAGATAGCATATGGGAATAATCGGTATTCGCCCTTCCGAACTTATTCCTTTTAAACATAGGTTGGGATTTACCCATCCAATCTTCCGAGTTCAAGCTCGCAAACCGGCTCCTACCCGAGCCTCTCCGCTATTCATGAAAGATATGGCGCCAACAAGACCTAAGACAAGTGTCCTCCACGGTATCCTAGGGGTGTTTTTACTGGGAAAAAGCCGCAACACACTATGCCCGTTCCCACGCCCCAGACCCGCAATATCATCAGCCCATGAGGTTTTGTTTCATGCAATTAAATTCTTTTGTTGGATCTTTAACAGTTTATTATGCCCCTTGAATTTTAATTCTACAATTTAAATTTAAATTCCCGAAATTAGGTTTTGTTTAGGGGTTTTGTTTTCAGCCTACTGTTTGAGCCCACTTATGGTGTACCCAAGCCGAATTTGGTTTTCAGAGTGTGTCCTATGGTTCAAGACTATATTTTTTGGTTAAAATGATAGGTTACACGACTATGTTCAGTAATCGTCACGCATCACAACAATAATTTCAAATTTCAACATCATTAATGATAATCCAGCATGAAATTTCAGCATGTTTTAGATTTCAGCATGTCTAATTAATTAACACGAAAATCACAGTAATAATTATTCCTAAATATTGCCAAATCAGATTACATTCATCACAAACAATAATCAAAAAGTCTATCTTCTAAACATAATTTAGTATGCATCAAATCCTCACATCAACATCAAGATTCATGCTTTCATAATTTAAAGAACCATCGAGAACATAAAATCATGCCATCAAGATCGAATCTTTTCATATAAAATTTTAAATTTAACACGCTGAGATTCATGATTTTGACATTAAACATGATTTAACATCATAAGAACATAACAAGATTCATCTTCAAGGAATCTAAACCTCATTAAACATCACATGCTCTCTTAGGCAACTTCACAAACACCTTGAGGGCATCCCATTACCCACCATGGCCGAGCACCCCTAGGACAATCCTAGGGCAGCCGCACTACAAAGGGGGGTCCTCGGGCCTCCTCTTCAACTCTTCCATGGCAACACGAGAAAACGACGAGAAATCGCAATTTCAACGGAAAAACAACAAGATTTCTCATTACTCAAGAAAAACAGCTCAAGAACACAAGAACAAGAAAGAGAGATAGGAAGAAAGAACCACACACATGATTAGGGAGAAGAAGGGAGAAAGAAACTCCGGAAGACGGCCTCCGCACACGAGATGCGGCGGCGGCTTCAAGAGGGGGGGGGGGGGCTCGGCTCCCCTCTTCTCCAACCAGCTTGTACGGCTCCACAAGGGAGCTGCCTAGCCCTAGGGGGGATATTATAATCCCCTCCCAAACCCCCATCTACACCCTACCCCTTTAGCTAACCCGCATTGGCCTCAAACCCGAATCCAAAACCCGCTAACCACAAGCATCAATAATACATGCTCAAACATATGCAATACAAATTTAATTAACAAGTAAAGAAAACACACAACTTATGTTTCTACTTACCCGAGCTCTCAAGCTTGCACCGGACCATGAGTTAACTTAGCTCGACCTCGAATCAGCCCGCTAAACTGGCAACACAAAATGAATAATAGAAATTAGCCATAATATCTCAGATATTACAATCCCCCCCTTAGGAAATTTCGTCCTCGTTTTTTTTAGCAAAGCTTAAGGACTTAACAAATTCTCAAATAGCGAAGGATATCGCTCTTTCATATCCTGCTTCACCTCCCAGGTGGCCTCCTGCCCGGAATGGTGCTCCTACCTGACCTTTACCAGAGGAATCTCCTTGGATCTCAATTTTTTGATCTGACAATCTAGCACCTCAACTGGCCTCTCCTCGTAAGAGACTACCGAATCCACCTCTACCATGGTAGGCTCAATCACATGGGACTCATCCTAGACATACTTCTTTAGCATGGATACATGAAACACTGGATGCACTCGGTCCATACTGGGAGGTAAGGCCAACTCATATGCCACTGCTCCTCTAAGTTTGAGAATAGGGAACAACCCAATAAACCTAGGGCTTAGCTTCCCTCTCTTCCCAAACCTTACCACCCCTTTCATAGGGGATACCTTGAGGAAAACCATGTCCTCCTCAGTAAACTCTACCTCCCTGGCCTTTCCATCAGCATATATTTTATGACGACTCTGAGCTGCCAACAACCTTTCCCTGATTAGCTTCATCTTTTCTACCGCCTCCTCAACCAGGTCGGGTCCCATCATAAGGGAATCCCCCGCCTTAAACCAGCCTACAAGCGACCTGTATTGCTGCCCATACAATGCCTCAAAAGGGGTCATGCTGATGCTGCTATGATAGCTGTTATTGTAGATAAACTCAATCAGGGGCAAGTGCTTCTCCCAAGTACCCTCCAAATCAAGGACACATGCTCTCAACATGTCTTCCAAAGTCTGAATGGTCTGCTCTGACTGACCATCTATCTGATGGTGAAATGCAGTGTTGAACCTGACCTTTGTGCCCAACGCCTCCTAAAAGGACTGCCAGAATCGAGCTGTGAACTAAGTACCCCGATTTGAGATAATCATAACAGGGACACAATGATATACGACGATTCGATCCAAAAACAATCTTGCAAACTGCTCAGCTGAAAAGTGATTGGTATGATATGAGCCGACTTGGTTAGGCGATCCACCACCACCCAGATGGAATCATTGCCCTTCCCCGACTTATGCAACCCTGTCACAAAATTCATGGTTATTTTCTCTCATTTCCATTCTGGCACCTCTAAGTTTTGGAGCAATCCTGACGACTTTAAATGTTCGGCCTTCACCTGACGGAGCAATCATTGAACACTTGGAGGGCACCTCTTCTCTCCACCTTGGCCGAGCACCCCTAGGGGCACCCTAGGGTTGCCGATCCCCATAGGGGGAGGGTTTAGGGTCTCCTCAAACACGGCACACAAAAGAACGATGAGAATTCAAGAGATCGTCGAAAATAAATCAAAATCAACATAGTCTTCAAGAACAGCTTCAAGAACTCGAAGAAACCCAAGAAAGAGGGGTAAAACCACTCACCCGAATAGGAAAGATGATGGGATGAAAAATCCCGGACAACGGCCCTCAAAATCAGCTTCAAAAGGTGGTGGCTCGACTCAAGAAGGGGAAGAAGGGGCGGCGGCTCCTCCTCAAGTTGCCGGCTTGAAGAGAGAGGAAGAGAGGGAAAAAGAGGGGCTGGCTCGGCGACTCCTCTTGGCACGGCTCCAAAGGGAAGGAAGGAGGAGAGGAAGGAGAAGGGAAGGACTTCGACGGTTGGCTCCAGGAGGCTGCGCTTGGCGGTCCAAGAGAGAGGTAGGGAGGGGCGGCTGGCGGCTCCTCTCTTTTCCTCAATTAGCTTGTGCGGCTCCAATAGGGACAAGCCCTAAGGGGGAATTTATAACTCTTCCCACCTTTTTTAACCAACATCCGTCTCAACCCGGATCCAATACTCACTAACTTCTCGACCCGCTAACCCACTAAGCTTAATTAAACCCAAATTAATCCCATGCTCCACATAAACTGTTGGATGGACCTTGACACTAAAAGGGGAGTTTGAATAGTGTCAATCCCCTTTTCTCAATTTCTTTTAACTTAATTTTGTCTTAGCTTAATGGGATTGTTCTTCAATGAATGATATGATCACAATTCAATCACAATGATGAAAGCAAGTAAAGAGCAATGCAAATAAAGCAATTTATAGTGGTTCGGCCAACCGCCTACTCCACTACCTTAGCTCCTTACCAAGGATTTCTAAACACTACTTTATAGAAATTATGTTTCTCTTTGAATAAACTTGAGGACACCCTTCTCCCACACATGGAGAACACCTCAATCCTATTCACCTAGGCAAAACACAACTCTACAAAGTATACCCAAAGTGTTTTCTAGCACACCTAGCAAGATATCTTAACATGAAAACAAGTTTCAACAAATTACAAACTTTAGGAAAGAGCTAATGAAAGAGAAATTGACCCAAGCTTCTTTCCACCGCCTTCTCGTCTTCAACTTGCAACTGGAAGAAGATTTCAATGAGCGCAGCAAGGTTGAAGAGAAAGAAAACAGTGCCTGATGAAGTCGAGACTGGGAGCAGAGAGGCGCGCGCAGGTGTAGCTCGTATGAAGGCTTTAAGACTCACTTTGAATGCTCAAATAAATTTGCAAAAAGTATTTTATGAAGTTTGGTGAGGGGTATTTATAACCCCTCAGTCGAACGGCCGTTCAACGGATAAAAAATTGACGTTTGAAGTCGTTCGGTCGTAAGGCCGGTCGATCAGTCGGTCGACCGACGGATCGACCGCCAGGTCCGACCACTGTAGCTGAGAGAGGTCGGTCGACCGACGGGTCAACCGCCAACATTTATTCCGACATTCGGTCGACCTGTCGGTCGACCAAATTACTGCAGCGAATCACGCGATAGAGGCCATCTTTAGGTCGGTCGACCGATTGGTTGACCGCTACCTTTCTACCAAATTTTCGCCTCTGTCAGTCGACCAACCGATCGACCGACGCAGCCCAGCTATTTGCCTTCTCTACATTCGGTCGACCGACTGGTCGACCGAATGGCTTCTGCCAATTTATTACGATCTCCGATCGATCGAATGAGCTGAATCGCCATTTTATTGCCTTGATCCGTCAACCGACCGGTCGATCGATCCCAGGCTGAGGATGATTAATTCCTTGTATTTTTACATGCCAATTTTAAGGGTTTGGTTACCAAGTTTCAACTTGGATAACCTTACATTTTAGGCTTGGGATAAACTATTCTAGGGATATATTACATTAAATCTTCTTGACTTAATCCGGAGCCTTTCTTCAATGATTTCTTCTTCCGTTCTTTGACGATCTTTTCCGTCGTCTCGTTTGAACGGATTAGGCATGCGTATCGCAACCTCAACCTAAACTCAAAACTACACACTTGGATTAAATACATGTTTGTTATCATCAAAATAAAGATCGAGGCTTAAGAGAGACCCTTAAGGCAACAATCTCCCCCTTTTTGATGATGACAAACATAACATTAAATTTTAAGAAAATTACCAGCATTTGTGAGTTTGAGTTAAGGCATTCAACTTTCTAACTTGGCCTACACATCCAACTTCTTATAACTCAACCTATGCTCCCCCTATCAATGTGCATGTTCAAATTATCTATAACTTGACCTATGCTCCCCCTACCATTATGCATGTCATTTTTAACTCCCCCTAACTATATCTCTTGCCCTTAACTATAAAACTCACAGTACCTATATGTATCGCGAAAATCAAGTGTGACCTTTTTTTTTTCTCCCCCTTTTGACATCAATCAAAAAGGGTAAGAATCAAGGTACAATTAATGAGATTTCATCATAAAGCCAAAAAACTGAGAAAGCCATAGAAATCAAATATCATCTACCACTATAGTCCTTCCCATCAATGTAAGCCTATAGAAGGCAAACATCAATAGGTCGCAAAGCCCCACTACAGAGCAATACGTAAGTGCGATGACACTTTTATAGAATGCAGGTTTTGAGATCTTGTAAAATTTTCTTTAATCACAAGGTAAAGTACAAATTCCTAGTTGCATCCTTAAGTTTGTGAAACTCTCTTCAACTAAGGGTTTTGTAAATATATCGGCAAGTTGTTTATCGGTGGATACAAATTCTATCGATATGTTTCCCTTAGCTACATTATCCTTAAGAAAATGATGTCTCAAATCAATATGCTTAGTTCTAGAATGTAAGATAGGATTTTTGGTTAAATTAATTGCACTAGTGTTATCACAATGTATAGGTATGCAAGAATTCCTAAGTCCATAGTCTAAAAGGGTTTGTTTCATCCAAAGGACTTGCACACAACAACTAGCTGCGGCGATGTATTCCTCTTCGGTAGTTGAAAGTGCAACCGAATTTTGTTTCTTTGAGAACCAAGAAACAAGACTTGCTCCTAAGAATTGACAACACCCACTAGTGCTTTTCCTATCTACCTTACATCTGGCAAAATCAGTGTCTGAAAAACTGATTAAATCAAATGATGCATGACATGGATACCATAATCCTAAGTCAACCGTACCCTTTAGATATATCAATATACGTTTTACCGCGCTTAAATGAGACATCTTAGGACACGATTGAAACCTAGCACATAAACATACGCTAAACATGATATCGGGTCTACTTGCGGTTAAATAAAGGAGACTACCGATCATACCTCGATATCGTTTTTCATCGACTTTAATCCCCTCTTCATCTTTGTCATGCTTGATGGATGAGCTCATAGGTGTAGAAGTTATGTTGGCTTCATTCATTCCAAATCTTTTGATGAGCTCCTTTGTGTACTTAGCTTGATTGATGAAGATCCCTTTGGTGGTTTGCTTGATTTGGAGATCAAGCACGAAGGAGAGTTCTCTCATCATACTCATCTCAAATTCATCCTGCATGCACTTAGCAAATCACTCACAAAGCATTTCATTAGTGGCACCAAAAATTATATCATCAACATATATTTGAACTAATAATGTCATTTTCATGGTGCTTAATGAAAAGTGAGACATCCGCTTTCCCTATGTCAAAACCTTGTTCAATTAAGAAAATAGAGAGTCTTTCATACCAAGCCCTAGGGGCTTGTTTTAAACCATACAAAGCCTTTTTAAGTTTGAAAACATAATTTGGAAACTCAAAACTTTCAAAATCGGGGGGTTGTTCAACATGAACTTCTTCATTTATAAAACTATTTAAGAAAGCACTTTTCACATCCATTTGAAAAAGTTTGAAACCTTTAAAACTAGCATATGCTAAAAGCATCCTAATTGCTTCAAGTCTAGCTACGGGAGCATATGTTTCATTATAGTCTATTCCTTCTTGTTGGTTGTACCCTTGTGCCACTAACCTAGCTTTGTTTCTAATCAGTAGTTCTTCTTCATCTAGCTTATTCCTAAATACCCACTTGGTTCCAATTATGGTTTGATCACTAGATCTAGGTACTAAGTCCCATACATCATTTCTATCAAATTGGTTGAGTTCTTCTTGCATGGCTAATACCCACAACTCATCTTCTATAGCTTCCTTAACATTTTTAGGCTCTACTTGAGAGACAAAAGCTACATATTGACATAAATTTTTGAGTTTAGACCGAGTTACCACTCCCGTTGAAGGCTCTCCAATGACTTGATCTATTGGATGATCTCGTACCAATCGGTATCCCTTGGGGAGAGGTGGTAGAGCTTCTTCTTCTACTTCATCTTCAACTTAAGATTGACTTGAGGATGGAGGTTCTTCATCTTGAGTCTCCTCATTGTCTTCATCCTTCATTTTCTTATCATGCATTGTGAGATCCTCAAGCTCCTCACCTACATTCACAATCTTTACATTTCTTGAAGAATCATTAGTTTCGTCAAAGGTCACATGCATAGATTCTTCAACTATCATAGTTTTATGGTTATAAACTCTATAAGCCTTAGAACTAATAGAATATCCTAGAAAAATTCCTTCATCCGATTTAGAGTCAAATTTTCCTAGATGTTCTTTAGTATTTAAAATAAAATATTTACATTCAAAAATATGAAAATATCCCACATTTGGGATTTTACTATTCCAAATCTCAAAAGGTGTTTTCTTGATTTTTGGTCTTAATAAAACACGATTAAGAACATAACATGACGTATTTATGGCTTCGGCCCAAAAGTATTTAGGCAAATTATTCTCACATAACATGGTCCTAGCCATTTCTTGGAGGGTTCTATTCTTCCTCTCAACTACCCCATTTTGTTGAGGGATCATAGGGGAAGAAAAGGTATGTTGAATACCTAAATCATCACAAAACTCGGAAAAAAAATTATTTTTAAATTTCCCTCCATTATCACTCCTAATTTTTAAAATAGAAACACTTTTTTCATTTGAAACTTTTTTTGCAATTTTTTTGAAAAGCTAAAATGTCTCATTTTTCTTTGCCAAAAAAAGGACCCATGTAAATCTCAAAAAACCATCAATCAAAACATAGCAATAAAGCTTTCCACCTAAACTAGCTACATCACATGGACCAAAGAGATCCATGTGTACAAGCTCAAGAATTCTAGATGTACTAACTTGATTAATATTATGGAATGAAGATTTTACTTGCTTACCTAGTTGACATGCACCACATAGTTTATCTTTTTCAAATTTTATTTTAGGTAAGCCTTTTACTAATTCCGTCCTAGCTATCTCTTGGATGAGGCTCATGCTAGCATGTCCTAGCCTTCTATGCCACAACCAAGAGTCATTTTCCATAGCTACTAAGCATCTAACATGAGGATTGGCCAATACATTTAATTCTAGAGTGTATACATTTTCTTGCCTATTTCCCATGAACATGATATCATTTGAAGGTGTACTTCTAATATTGCACTTAGATGCTTCAAAAATAATTATATACCCATTATCACATAGTTGAGATATACTAATTAAATTATGCTTTAAACCATCAACTAATAAAACATTTTTGATACATGGGTAAGGAAGTATACCTATGTCACCAATGCCAACAATCTTACCTTTGGCATTGTCTCCAAATGTGACATGTCCATCATCTTTACTTAATAGGGTTGCGAACAAGTTGATATCTCCCGTCATATGCTTCGAGCAACCGCTATCCAAAATCCAAGTACTCCTACTTGGTTGAGGATGCTTCTCCACCTACAAAAGGAGAAGACACTTTCTTAGGTACCCAAATTTTCTTGGGTCCTTGGGTATTAATCACTTTTGGAACCCATGTGAATCTTGCATGAGGGTTCCTTCTTAGGGCATAATCTTTGGCCATATGGCCAAAAATACCACAAGAAAAATAATTACCATAAAATTTCTTTTGTGTGTGTGTGTGAGTATGAGAGTGTGATGATTTTTTCTTGTTGACAACTTTTGGCATAGCATTTTGAATAGTTGTCATTTTTTTATTTAGCATGCAAAGTTCTTTCTTTAATGTTAGCATGCTATCATTTAAATGCTCTACTGTATCACATAAATACTTATTTTCTTTTTGTAGTTTTTCATTGTCAATTTCTAGGTCCTTTCTAGCCTTTTCTAGTGTGTTATTTTCTTTCTTAAGGTTCTCTATTTCTTTCCTAAGATCCTTGCATGAAAGTATTAATCTATCATTTTCAATTTCTAAGGATCTATTGTCCTTTTTGAGATCTCTAAATTTTCTCCTAAATGCAATGAACTTATCATGCATTTGCTCGAATTCAATTTGTAATTCTTCTTGAGTAAATGATATTTCACCAAAATTAAACTTTACCTCATCATCCTTTGCCATCAAGCAAAGGTTTGCTTTTTCACTCCTTGCCTCTTCTTTACTTGATGAGGCCTCGCTTTCGTCCCATGTAGCCATCATTATCTTCTTCTTCTTCTTGTAATTTTCTTTCTTGTGAGGGTTAGAGGTAGTGGCCATCTTTAGAAGCAGGCAATCCTTCCTTCGGTGCCTCATCTTGTTGCAATTGAAGCAAGTGTAGACACTTCTTCCTTTCCTCATGCCTCCTCTCATGAAGCTCATGAATCTTCTAGCAAGCATCGCCATTTCTTCTAGATCATGTGTTTCTTCCTCGGATGACGATGACTCTTCGGCTCGATGCGATGCTTTTAAGGCAATGGCCTTGCCTTTAGAAGCATCTTCTTCTTGGTATTGCTTCATGTGGGTCTCATGTGTCATGAGAGACCCAATGAGCTCGGTGAGCTTTAGCGTGCTCAAATCCTTGGCTTCCATGATGGCTGTCACTTTGGATTCCCAAGATTTTGGAAGGGAGCGAAGGAGCTTCCTTACCTTCTCCTCTTCCCTTATCTCCCTGCCAGGTTAGCTTAGTCATTCGTAATATTTTGAAACCTAGCATGCATGGCATCAATAGACTCATGAGAAAGCGTTTTAAACATTTCATAGTCATGCTTGAGTAAATTGATTTTGAATTCTTTTACTTGCGAAGTCCCTTCATGGGTGGTCTCTAGGAGCTTCCACACTTCGTATGTGGACTTGCATGTAGAGATCCTATTGAATTCATTAATTGATAGGCCGCAATATAGAGCATTGACGGTCTTGGCATTAGCATTAAAGAGCTTAACTTCTTCTTGGTCTCATTTATCCATGTCCTTATCGAGTTGTTTATACTCTACTAGGATCATCCTCCATACATCCATGCCTAAGGATTAAAGGAAGCCATTCATGCGAATCTTCCAAAAGGCATAGTTGTTCCCATCGAATAGTGGTGGAGTGTTAGTAGAGGACCCTTGAGCTAATTGAATTTCACTAGACATGATGACTTGTAGGGAAGATGGTTAAATCTTAGCCTACTACCTTGCTCTGATACCAATTGTTGGATGGACCTTGACACTAGAAGGGGGGGTTGAATATTGTCAATCCCTTTTTTTCAATTTCTTTTAACTTAATTTTGTCTTAGCTTAATGGGATTGTTCTTCAATGAATGATATGATCACAATTCAATCACAATGATGAAAGCAAGTAAAGAGCAATGCAAACAAAGCAATTTATAGTGGTTCGGCCAACCGCCTATACCACAACCTTGGCTCCTTACCAAGGATTTCTAAACACTACTTTATAGAAATTATGTTTCCCTTTGAATACACTTGAGGACACCCTTCTCCCATACTTGGAGAACACCTCAATCCTATTCACCTAGGCAAAACACAACTCTACAAAGTATACCCTAAGTGTTTCCTAGCACACCTAGCAAACTATCTTAACATGAAAACAAGTTTCAACAAATTACAAACTTTAGGAAAGAGCTAATGAAAGAGAAATTGACCCAAGCTTCTTTCCACCGCCTTCTCGTCTTCAACTTGCAAGTGGAAGAAGATTTCAATGAGCCCAGCAAGGTTGAAGAGAAAGAAAACAGCGTCTGATAAAGTCTGCTCGTATGGGAGCAGAGAGGCGCGCGCAGGTGCAGCTCATATGAAGGCTTTAAGACTCACTTTGAATGCTCAAATAAATTTGCAAAAAGTATTTTATGCAGTTTGGTGAGGGGTATTTATAACCCCTCAGCCGAACGGCCGTTCAACGGATAAAAAATCGACCGTTGAAGCCGTTCGGTCGCAAGGCCGGTCGATCAGTCGGTCGACCGACGAAGCGACCGCCAGGTCCGACCGCTGTAGCTGAGAGAGGTCGGTCTACCGACGAGTCAATCGCCAACATTTCTTCTGACATTCGGTCGACGAAATTACAGCAGCGAATCACGCGTTAGAGGCCATCTTTAGGTCGGTCGACCGATTGGTCGACCGCTACCTTTCTGCCAAATTTTTGCCTCTGTCGGTCGACCAACCAGTCGACCAACGCAGCCCAGCTATTTTCCCTTCTCTACATTCGGTTGACTGACTGGTCGACTGAATGGCTTCTGCCAATTTATTGCGATCTCCGATCGACCGAATGGGCTGCATCGCCATTTTATTGCCTTGATCGGTCGACCGACCGGTCGACAGATCCCAGGCTGAGGATGATTAATTCCTTGTATTTTTACATGCCAATTTTAAGGGTTTGGTTACCAAGTTTCAACTTGGATAACCTTATATTTTAGGCTTGGGATAAACTATTCTAGGGACATATTACATTAAATCTTCTTGACTTAATCCGGAGCCTTTCTTCAATGATTTCTTCTTCCGTTCTTTGACGATCTTTTCCGCCGTCTCGTTTGAACGGATTAGGCATGCATATCGCAACCTCAACCTGAACTCAAAACTACACACTTAGATTAAATACATGTTTGTTATCATCAAAATAAAGATCGAGGCTTAAGAGAGACCCTTAAGCCAACAATCTCTCCCTTTTCGATAATGACAAACATAACATTAAATTTTAAGAAAATTTTAAGGCCAATTCATAGGCCACAACTCCTCTATGCTTGAGAATAGGAAATGACCCAATGAACCAAGGACTTAGCTTTCCTTTCCTACCAAATCTCACCACCCCTTTCATAGGGGATACCTTGAGGAACATCATGTTCCCCTCAACAAACTCTACCTCCCTGGCCTTTTCATCAGCATACATTTTTTGGCGACTCTGAGCTGCTAATAGTCTCTCTCTGATTAGCTTCACCTTTTCTACTGCCTCTTCCACCAGGTCAGGTCCCATTACAAGGGAATCTCCTGCCTCAAACCAACCTACGGGAGACCTATATCTCTGCTCGTAGAATGCCTCAATTGGGGCCATCCCGATGCTGCTGTGGTAGCTGTTATTATAGGCAAACTCAATAAGAGGTAATTGCCTCTCCCAACTGCCCTCCAAATCTAGGACACTTGCTCTCAACATATCCTCCAGCGTCTGAATAATCCGCTTTGACTGACCATCTGTCTGAGGGTGAAATGCAGTACTGAACTAAACCTGAGTGCCCAATGCCTCCTAGAAAGACTGCCAAAATTGAGCTGTGAATTGAGTACCCCAATCTGAAATGATTATAACAAGAACACCATGGTAAGCGATGATCTGATCCAAGAACAACCTCGCATACTGCTTGGCTGAAAAGGTTGTCCTGACTGGTATAAAATACGAAGTCTTGGTTAGGCGATCCACCACTACCCAGATAGAATCATTGCCATTCCCAGACTTTGGCAACCCCATCATAAAATCCATGGTTATCTTCTCTCATTTTCACTCTAGTACTTCTAGATTCTGGAGCAACCCTGCCAGCTTCAAATGCTCATCCTTAACCTGCTGACACACTAGACACTTAGATACGAACTCTGCCACTTCTCTTTTCATGTCTTTCCACCAATAATTCTGCCTTAGATCACTATGCATCTTCGTGGCTCTCGGATGCATAGTGTATGTGGACCGATGAGCCATCTCTAGTACTTGCCTGCGAACCTCGGCCATATCTGGCACCACTATCATGTTCTTAAACCTTACAACGCCCTCCGAGTCAACACCGAACCCATTATTGGCATCGCCTCTCCTGACCAAATCCTTAGTGAGAGCACAAAAAGCATCCTCGTCCTGTGCTGCTCGCAACATATCAACCAACATGGACTGCACCCTCAAGTGAGCCACCAGCGCACCAGAAGCTGAAACTGACAAGACTGCCCCGCCATCCAAACACATGGTCAAATCCTGAGCCAACGGCCTCCTCCAAATTGCCAAATGCGCCAAACTGCCCATAGACTTCCTACTCAAAGCATCAATGCGTACATGATAGTGCAGTCATAATCCTTCAAAAGCTCATGCCATCTTCTCTGCCTCAGGTTCAACTCCTTCTGGGCGAGCAAATACTGGAGGCTCTTATGATCAGTGTATATCTCACAAGCCTCACCGTAAAGGTAGTGACACCACAGCTTCAATGCGAACACCACCGCTACTAACTCAAGGTCACGAGTCGGGTAATTCTTCTCGTGAACCTTCAACTGCCTGGAGGCATAAGCTATCACCCCGCCATTCTGCATCAACACACAACCCAAGCCAACCCGGGAGGCATCACAGCGAACAACAAATCCTCCCAAGCCCGATGGTATTGCTAGAACTAGTGCCGACGTCAAGCGGTCCTTGAGCTCTAGAAAGCTCTCCTCGAACTTATGGTCCCATTCGAACTTCACCTTCTTCTGAGTCAGGTGGCTCAACGGCGCTACAATTCTTCACAAATTTTTTTGTAATAGCCTGCCAACCCCAGGAAACTGCGGATCTTAGTGACATTAGTCGACCTCTTCCAATTCTGAACTGCTTCTATCTTCGCGGGGTCCACCTTTACTCCTTCCCTGGATACCACATGGCCAAGGAATCCCACACTTTCCAACTAGAACTCGCATTTGGAGAATTTAGAATACAATCTGTGCTCCCTGAGAGTTTTCAGAACTATCCTCAAGTGCTCAGCATGCTCTTCCCTGCTCCTGGAATAAATCAATATATCATCAATGAACACAATTATGAATTTATCCAAGTATTCCCTGAACACTCGGTTCATCAGGTCCATAAATGTTGCAGGTGCATTAGTTAGGCCAAAGGACATCACTAGGAACTCAAAGTGCCCATACCTCGACCTGAAAGCAATCTTGGGGATGTCACTGTCCCGAATTCTCAACTGATGGTACCCTGACCGTAGGTTAATCTTTGAAAACCACTGAGCTCCCTGAAGCTGATCAAATAAGTCATCAATCCTGAGCAGCGGATACTGATTCTTCACCGTTACCTTATTAAGCTGTCGTTAGTCAATGCACATCCACATGGACCCATCTTTATTTTTCACAAAGAGCACTGGAGCACCCCAAGGCGAAACATTTGGGCGAATGAAACCCAATTCTAGCAGCTCTTGCAACTGGGACTTCAACTCCCTCAACTCAGCTGGTGCCATCCAATACGGTGGAATGGAGATCAGCTTCACCCCTGGCTGCAAATCAATGTAGAACTCAATCTCTCTATCTGGAGGCAACGCTGACAACTCCTCCGAAAACACATCAAAGAACCCACATACCACAGGCGTCCCTCCGATGTCCCTAGCCGCAACTCCATCTCCCTCTGCCACAAACACAAAGGCCAAGAAAGACTGGCAACCACCTAGAAGTAGCTTCCGGGCAGCATTGAGAGCTGAAATTGCCATCAACGGCTCTCCCTTTCCCTCACCCTAGAAAGTAAACTGGGGCAATCCGGGCTTATTGAAGGTCACAATCTTAGCCCTGCAATCCACTGAGGCGAAATGGTCCGCCGACCAGTCCATGCCCAAAATTACATCAAGCTCTAACATCGCCAGGATTGTCAATTCGGCTATCAACACATGCCCACAAATGACAACCTCGCAGCCTCGAAAGACTGTCTCTGCCATCACAGAAACGCTCGTAGGCGTATACACCACAAGAGGCAAATCAAGCATGGAAGATTCCCCTACCAGCTTAGCAGCAAACAAAGCAGACACAAAAGAGTGCATAGCACCCGGATCAAACAAGACATATGCAACCACAGAACCAACAACAAGGTTACCTGATACTATTGCCCTGGATGCCTCAGCGCCCTCCTGCTTCATAGCAAACACCCGTGCAACGGGCCTCTCTGAACCACCAGCTCGTTGGCTTCCTCCCTAATTCTGACCCCTCTGAGCTACGGAACCCACTAACATCGGTGCCTTTCCTCTAGTCTGATAAGGCTGCTAACTGCCCTTGCTAGGACAATCTTTTTCGTAATGCCCAGTTTGCCCATAACTGAAACATACCTCTGAACGTCCCCAACAAGCCCCCCCAAGTGCCTCCTGTGACATCGATTACACTACTGTGGCTCAGATCTCCGCTGCAGACCTCCTGATGACGTGCTGGTCCTGAACCCATGTGGCCTCTAGAACTATTATGACCTCCGCCCTGTGGTGGATCTGCTGTGCTAAAAGTCCCCTCTGAGTGAGCTGACCGACCCCCGAAGGCTGGGGCCGAAACTTTTTTTCTAGGGACCATCATGCTTGTCTGTCGGTACCAGTGCCTCCTTTCGGAGCGCCTCATCTACTACCCGAGCAAAGGAAGTGTCCTCTGTGTAATGGATCAGTCTGGCTATCTGCGGCCTCAACCCCTCAACAAACCCCTTGACCCTGGCAATCTCTGTGGCTATCAAGGTGGGATAGTACTGGTTGTGGCTACTGCCTCAGCTCCTGCTCCCTGTGGAGTGCCTCAGTTAGCTTAGCCACTCTGGCCTGCAACTGCACAACCATGGGATTATGTCCCACATTCTCTCAGGCCTGCGATGGTCTCCCACGACCCCGGCGCTAGCCTCGACGCTTAGTAGAGTTGCTGCCACTACCGCTCCTTGCGGAATCAAAAGCCTTCATCGATCTGGAATCACCAGAAAAAATAAATAAATCAAAATTTAAACAATTTAATTCACCCTAAGTCGTTAAGTAATTAAACCACAAGTTGTGCTGAGGTGCAGACTTAGCCCATTGATCTCATAACATACCCCTACCGTATACTGACACGCTAGCAATGCCCTATATGGTGACAACTCTAGGTCGTAGTTAGACCGAACCACATGCTCTAATACCACATTGTCAAGCCCCAACTCAGGATCACATGACCGGCCAGGGTATATGTGCCTATACCCCGCAGCCTAAACCAGGCACATGCCAACTCAACAATAAAACATAGCGGAAAGAAGTAAACAGGTTTTATTTCAAATGAAAAACCAAAACCAGTATTCATTATAAGTACGTTTAGCAAAATATAAAGTGCGAAAATAACAAAACAAGTTCAACCGTTCAATTACAATGAATCTGAAATAAAGACATAAATGTCCCCAAAGGAACTACAACTCCAAAACACTAAAACATAAGTGCATGACTAACTACCAAAACTCGACTACAACCCCTAACTAGGACTGCTATGAGATCAATGTAGCTCCTCTGCCCTCCAACCGGGATAAGTGCTCCAGCCCACCTCACCGATCAGGCTCTGCAAATCAAAACAACGACAACGAGTGAGTTCAAAGAACTCAGTGAGCGGTTCTACCAACCCCCACGAAAACCAACACAAATATAATGCATAAAACAAAACTCCTGACTCAAGTAGGAAAAGGTCACAAGGAAGTGACCAGCTAACAGGCCATCTGGCCACCATCTGCCCGAAGGAATCCAACACCGAAATGGTGAAGTTCAACAGGCCTAATCCTACCATGCCATAAGGCAACAACATATACTAGGATAATACGGAAGGCCCTTCGAACTTATCCTAGTATAAAGAAACTCGGTAGCAATCGTGAAAGCCCTCTGAACTTGCTCCATGAGATGTGAAGGGACAATCAGGATTCGCCCATCCGAACTTGCCCCTTTTTGATATCACAGGAGTAATCGGGTAGGCCCTCCGAACTTACCCCTTTAATATATTCCATGAATAATCGGGTAGGCCCTCCGAACTTATTTCTTAAAATCACCTCGGGGATAATCGGGTAGGCCATCTGAACTTATCCCACGAGGCCAAACCAGAACAATCGGATTTTGCTCATCCGAACTTGTACAGGTTGTGAATTAGCCATCCAACCTCCCGGGCCTAGTCCGCAATCTGGCTCCTCAACGAGCCTCTCCGCCATTCATAAAGATGTGGTGCAACATGACCTAAGTCAAGTCTCTCCTACGGTGTCTTAGGGGTGTTCTTATTGGAAAGCGTCTCAACACTTCAATACCCGACCCCAACTCCTAGACCCGTAATGTCGTACACCCATGTGGTTTTATTTTATGCATAAACTTTACTTGTTGGTTCATAACAGATTATACTGCCCATTTGCCCAATTTTAATGATGTAATTAAAATTTAAATCACCAAGATTAGGGTTTTGTTTTAGCTTACTGTTATGCCCGAAACTGATGTATCCAACCCGAATCTGGTCTCTAGAGTGTGACCCATTTTTCCAAACTATATTTTCTGGTCAAAACGATAGGTTACACGACTATGCTCAGCAAATTACAGACATCACAACAAGCAATTCAAAAACAGCACAGATTCATCATCTCATCATGAAATTCCAGCAACATTAAATTTTTAGCATAACATGAAAATAAATCCAAAAATTTACAGATATTAAATCCTTAATTCACCAACATATCAGAATTATAGAATTGGGATAAATCTCACAAAAACCATATTTTTTAAACAAAGTTATTAAGTACTACAATCATCCATAATCAAGAATCAACCTTTAAGATAAAGCACTCATATCAAGAATTTAAATTCAAGAACCTCAACCCTTCAAAATCAAACCTATCTTAGAAACACATGATATATTTTCCAAAAATCACATATTCAATAACTAGCATGCATTTACATTTACAAGCATCAAGATTGATGAATAAATTGATTTATAGAAGGCAAGAATACCTACACCATTCACATAGGCATTTCGTCGAACACTTGGAGGGCACCTCTTCTCTCCACCTTGGTCGAGCACCCTTAGGGTCACCCTAGGGTTGCCGAGCCCCATTGGGGAGGGTTTAGGGTCTCCTCAAACACGTCACACAAAAGAACGACAAGAATTCGAGAGATCATCGAAAATAAATCAAAATCAACATAGCCTTCAAGAACGGCTTCAAGAACTCGAAGAAACCCGAGAAAGAGGGGTAAAATCACTCACCCAAATAGGAAAGAAGATGAGAGGAGAAATCCCGGACAACGACCCTCGAAATCATCTTCAAAAGGTGGCGGCTCGACTCAAGAAGGGGAAGAGGTGGCGGTGGCTCCTCGTCAAGTTGCCGGCTTGAAGAGAGAGGAAGAGAGGGAAAAAGAGGGGTTGGCTCAGCTCCAAAGGGAAGGAATGAGGAGAGGAAGGAGAAGGGAAGGACTTCGGCGACTGGCTCCAGGCGGCTCGGCTTGGCAGCTCCAAGAGAGAGGAAGGGAGGGGGCGGCTGGCGGCTCCTCTCTTTTCCTCAATTAGCTTGTGCGGCTCCAATAGGGACAAGCCCTAAGGGGGAATTTATAACTCTTCCCACCTCTTTTAACCAGCATCAGTCTCAACCCGGATCCAATACTCACTAACTTCTCAACCCGCTAACCCACTAAGCTTAATTAAACCCCAATTAATCCCATGTTCCACATAAACATCCAACACTTACACACCCATATGCGACATAATTAAACCATCATGCATACAAAATCAAATAAATTTATCTATGCAAGTAAAAATTTCTATAACACATATTTCTACTTACCCGAGGTTGCAAGCTCGCACCAGACCATGGGTCGACTCGGCTCGACCTCGAACTAGTCCGCTAGGCTGGCACATGCCACACACACACAATAAATGGAAATTAGAATTAATATCTAGGATATTACAATCAAGAGGACTAGGGATTCGTGTTTGGAGCTAAGTATACTTTGTGTAGTATTTTACTCTATTTACTTGTGTATTTTCTTGTTATTTACATTGTATTTCTTGAGTGTGTAAACCTAGTGTGCTAGGTTGATTGAGTTGGTGGTTGTCTTGAGTATGTAAACCTAGTGTACTAGGTTGATTGAGTGTGTAGACCTAGTGTGTGGTCTTGTGTGTAAGTGGTTACCTTTGTGTAGAAGGTGTAAAGTCACTTGTGTAAACTAAGTTAGGAGTTGGTCATAGAAATTGAGGTGGGAAAGCTCACTCGGTAGGAAGGAGGGATACTTCTGGGTGTGGAAGTGCCTTCGAGATGAGTGTAGGGTCTTTCTGGTGTAAAGTTCTTAATTGTAAGTTGCTCGTAATTTAGTGGATTTGGGTGTGAAATCCTAAGCGTGATGCTTAGGTAGTGGAGTAGGCATTGGGGCCGAACCACTATAAATCATTGTGTTAGCATTGATATATTGTTTGTGTTAATTGCTTTATCATTAATTGAGCGGGTCGTAGATTGAGATTTCACCATCTCCTCTGCATCGTCTCTCGATCTGGAAAATGACACTCGAGAGTTTAGCATCTTCACCTCCTAGGTTTGATGCTTCGAACTTTGGTCTTAGGTAATATAGGATGTGCACATACGTAAAGACTAAAGGTGTTGGTGTCCTTAACATGTTAAGACTAGAATTCATTGAACCTACGGTTGACATGCATACTTGGAGTGAATTAGATAAGAAAATATTTAAGTATAATGGAGATGCCATGAATTGTATTCTTTGCACATTACCAAAGGACATCACTACAAAAAAATTTTACCTATAGGAACGGTCGAAAAGTATTCCCAAAACATACAAAACCTTGGCCATAGACATATGGGAGCGGTTTCCCTTTGTGTACTAAAATCCACCGTTCCGCTAGGCTATAGGAATAGTTTTCCTTCCTATGGCCGTGCTGCCAAAAAAATCGTTCCCATAGGCTGAGTTTATGCGAACAGTTCTTAAAATGTTCCTATAAGCTTGGCCTATAAGAACGGTTTCCAAACCGTTCTTGTATGACAAGCTTGGAACGGTTTCCCACCCGTTCCTATCTTGGCCTACAGGAACGGTTTGGAAACCGTTCCTGTAGGCCAAGCTTATAGGAACGATTCCAAAACTACTCCTATAGTCTTGGCCTTTAGGAACGGTTTCCCACCCGTTCCTATATGTTTGGCCTATAGGAACAGTTTGGAAACCGTTCCCGTAGGCCTAGAGGAATAGTTTGCAAACCGTTCCCAAAGGCCAGACATATAGGAACAATGTGGAAATCGTTCCTTTAGGCCAAGACTATAGGAACAGTTTTGGAATAGTTACTGTTCCTATAGTTGAGCTTATGGGAACGGTATGCACCGTTCCTATAGGCCATGTTCCTGTAACAGTGTAGATCCGTAAAATTTCATAAACGTAAATTCCATTCATAAACATAAATTCCATCCATAAATGTAATCCTTTCATAAATATAAATTCGAAAACATAAATTCCATTCAAAAAAACAAAGTTCACAATGGTACTACTATTATATGTGAAATTAATCTATCAAGCCTAGTCTTCCCCCTTCCAAATTGGTCAAGTCCTCTTGATGATCATCTCCTCCCTTCGTGAAATTCATCTTTCATCTCCCAAATCATCATTTTCCTGCACAAATCAATTAATAATTAAAAATGATCAAAAGACTCCATAATCATATATTAAAGTAAAATTACTTGATTTTGTGGATGATGTGTGGAAGTGGAGGAACCAAAGATGCTATTGGCATCCCTTGGAGTAGTTAGTGGTGCCAATAAAGCTATTATAGTCTCCATGTCCAAATTTGGATTCACCCGTGCAACATATATAACCTAATCTGGAATTTTTAAGATACCAAGGAAATTCATAATATTCATTCTTCACTGTAGTAAGTGCATTGTCAATGAAATGGTGAAAAGATGGAAGACCCTGAATAGAAGTAATCTAGCATAGCAAGAAAACAAAAAGTTATTGTTCATTCCATGGCTGCACCTACAAATATACTTGATAATTAACATGCCTAGCTGTGGCACTATCTGGCTTAGAAATTTGATTTTGATATGTTGAAGAAGAAGGTTCACCAATTAGATAAGAGAATCAAATTAATGTAAGAGACTAAGGCTACTCAATATAGGGTAAGAATAGCAACACAAAGATGAAGTTCTCCTTTCACAATCTCAATGCAGAATCTCTGCCTCTTTAAGATGCAGAGATTTCATAGTCCCAGAACAAATTTCATAAATAACAGGTTCTAAAATTTTACAAACATGTCCATAGTGGTTATTGTCATAGGGTCAATTTTGAGGATATAATTTTCCAACTCAAAACCAGCCTGTTCGGCGTTGAGCAGTGCGAAACACTCTCAACCAGCCATCTTTCGTCTTTGTTCGAGGTTCAAGCAACACAAGAGAAGGCACAACACAGTGAAGGGAAACCTTTAACTTGTATTTACAAAAGTACTTACAAGAATGGACTAAACCGTTCAACATCTCAAGCAAACGACTCACCCAACAGCCGGGCTTGTACTCTCCGCTCAAGACACTCTCTCGCTCACCAAATGCAAGAGGTTACATGTTGTACTCAACTCACATACACATGGACCAAACAACACACAGCCAGCCCTCAAATATGCAATCAAGGCCCCTATATAAAGGGTACAACTCGAGCGGCCAAAGATATCCCAACCTTTGGATCAAGACCAAGTGTTTTCTGCAGTTACTACCACCAACCAACTGCTCCAACCGATGTTGGGTCCAGGGACTCGAGTCTGGTCGCGACTTGAACCCAGTCAAGTCCACTTTGTTGCCTCATGCATGCAGCAACTGAGTTGGGCGCATGCAGCCCGTGCAGCGCCCACGCATGCCGAGTGCAACGTCCGCACAACACGACACGCAACACCTGTGCGCTCTACAGCGTCCGCCAATGAGCATGTGCTGCGCGCACCGCCTCGCCCCGTGCGGGACTACACCACGCCCCGCCCCGTGCAGGGCTTGCTTTGTTCTGCATCCGGGCGATGTCAAGTCTTGCTTACGCCTATGCCTCCGCGCACATAGGCTGCTGCCCGCCATGCCTTGCCCACGCCCTTGCGCACCCGGCCTCCTGCCGGGCGCCGTGAGCGACACTCATGTCATTGCGCACATGAGCTGTCTTCATTCAACAAAGCCACCAAAATGACTCTGTTTGAGACGCCCATGGCCTGCCCGTGCCCAAGGTCCGACACTTAGGCCATGCCCGAACTTTAGGGGTCTAACAGTTATACATTTGTCTTGAGGAAGATGCCTAGGCATATAGCAAAAAGGAATGAAGGATTATTACCTTGAATAACATAATATATTGTTAGACAAAAGCTATAGAGTTTCTTTAGTTATGAAAAGTATTCAATCTCAGGTTTTATGACTATAATATATCAAGTAACGCTACATAATATCTATGTACATCTCAGGTTTGATATATGATTGAAACTTTACTTACAAAGAATTGGTGCATCTTCTTAGAGTACAAGAATAGTTCATATATAGATTATTTAATTATATCTGTAATAACATTAGATTAATGTTATCAAATTGACCTGTTAGCCTCAGCTTTAGGCATGTTAAATTCTGAACATTATGCAACTGTAACTGTGATTCTCTATATATTCCTCACTCAAAATAATTTAATTAGGTTTTTAATGTACATCGGCACTTATATGTTTCAACATGATGGATGATATTGGATACTAGCTACTAGAACATCTCTTCAGTAATGATAGAAATGAATTGAAGTTTCAGGGTATTAGAAGAATAATGGACTAAACCAACAGAGTAAGACAGGAAAGGTTTTGGCCTATTAAATCATTAGAGCCACCAAACATTCGTAATTATTTCATCTTGTGCCAAATGCATCTTCATGTAGACAGCCTTTACTGATAAGTAAATTAGATATTACTTAATGTATATATAAAGGCTACCTACCGTTGGGGTTCAAACTTTAGACTACACATTTTATACAGATAGACTACCACTAATTAGAATTTTAGAGTATTCTTACTTGTTAGTAGATTGTTGCACTAACTTGGTATCTTAAAAATTTTAGAGTCCGTCAAAGCTTCACATAACAATATATAACCTAATATGGAATTCTAATAATGTATTGATGCAGACAATATATAAAATCTTATTTTTAATGGCTATTAGTTTAAATAAAAGAAATCTATCTACTTACTTGGATGGGTTCATAGCTCCAATAATCAATCATTTACTTGAAGTGTTCAAGATGAATGTCTGTAGGACGATTTTTTATCCTCTTGTTGTTTGTTGTGTAATTGTCAAAATGTTTCTTCTTAATTTTTGATTTGTGTTTCCTCCGAGCTTCATCCATAATTTTGAACACAACCCCTTTCCTTATTTCTGGAAGGATGAATTTTTTCTACAAAGTGAAGCAAAACAAGCATTAATATTGGCTTGCAGATTAAAATGAACAATATAAAAAACTATCGTACATTGATATATTTCCATATGTCATCCTTGTTTGGTTCGACCTTCCAATTGGTGTAAATCAAGGGACACCGGTTTGAATTTCGTGCCACTGTTCCCAAAAATTGGCTCAAGTCTGAAACAACTTTCTCATTAGGCCCAACTGGTTGTGCTTCAGTATTGAAAATTATTTCTTGTCGCTCTTCTAGCGATCTTCCATTAATTTTGTAGCACATTATCTTCCCTCTTGCTTTCTTTTTTGGTATTCCCAATTGATATAACAATAACGATTTAAAAATAAGCTAAGTAACCCTCAACTATTGAACCTTCAAGGCAAGCTTTATTGCACACGTAAGCCTTCAGCTTTCCCAACTCTCTTTCTGGTGAATACATCCACCGAGAATGAACAGGACCACCCAATCTTATCTATTTGGTAGGTGAATAAGCAAATGAAGCATTACATCAAAAAATGAAGGAGGGAAAATCCTCTCTAATTGGCAAAGTGTTTCAGCAATCCCAAATTCTAAGGTCTCTAAATCGTTCACATCAATAACTCCTTGACATATGGAACGAAAAAAAGAACATAGACGTATCAAAGGGTTGGCCACTTAGTGAGGAAGTGTGCTAATCATTGCTACTGGCAGTGTCACGCCCCAACTCAAGGTCGCGTGATCGGCCAGGATCTATGTCCTACCTTGAAGCCTACCACATACACTGAATAACAAAATACTGAGAATACACGCTAACCAAAAAATATACGAGTAAAAGAACAACGATGCAAACTTTTATTTAATTTTAAAGAAGGTTCAACAATTTTAAAAGAGTTGCAAAACAAACCAACTATTAAGAACAACTCGAGTTAAAGTCAAATACATGTTTTTCAAATTAACATCTATCAGTGTATAAAAAAAACACAACCCTAGACATCACAACTACAACTACTGGACGCTGCTACGAGATCTACGCCACTACCTGCCCTCCAGCTGAACCATGACTCCAAGCCTCACCTCACTGGTCGGGCTTTGCAAAAACAAGAGAAGTAAACTGTGAGTCCACATGGGACTCAGTGAGCGGTCCTTCCAAACCTTCACATAAATCCCCAATAACATCATGCATATAAGTCAACAATTTATAAATATAGGGATCTAATCTAGTCATAATATGATGACCAGCCCAAAGGCCAACCTATATGAACCATAAAATCGGCCAAACCGGCCCTACCAGACCGGGCAACACTCGGCCACTAGAACTTGTTCAAGGATTGGTGACTCGACTCTGCCTGGCCTATACCACAAGATAATTATCTGATCGCACGGCCCATATATCATATAAAGAAAGTCAAACAATTACCGGGTCGTCAACTAGGATGGTCAACTAGTCTCAGGAACCCATCGGATTAGGGATAGCTAGTCCCACCCAACTTGGGTCTACCGTTAGCGTGGCCCACTAACGGAATCTCAAGACCCACTGCCACCCGGATCTAACACCTAGCGGGCCCGCTGCTGCAATCTCAAGACCCTAATCACCCGCCGAGTCAAGCATTAGTTGTTTCGACCGTCCATGATTCTCAGCCGACCATCGCAATCACAATACACAAGCAAAGTGTTCTAAAGTTTTCTTATTTAAAACCCCGGGCATCCACCCGTATCCGACCCACTTATTCTGGGCCACATCAGCCACACACTAGCACCCGCTGATTATTCCCTAGGTGTGAAACCTAGCTTGTCTACATTCAAGTTTTTCTGACAATTTAAGCACCCTATAATCTCCTTATAGTCATCTAGCATCATTGCCATATTCCTTAAATGCAGATTACATATCATAAGTGTAGAAATGTCTGAATACAATTATGCCACAGCACATAAGTTATAAGGGAATTATTCTACAACTACTACCATAATTAACAACATGCTTTCAACAATAAAGTAATTAAATTTTGCATTTAATCAATAAATTCCAGCAAGGTAGCAATTGATCTAGCATGGAAATTTCAATAATAGCATTAAGATTTTGATGAAGGAAACATCATAAATCATATACCATACCTAGTATTTTGTCATACATGCGCATTAAAGGAGGTGTTCTCCTACAAATCTTAAAAAATGTATCTACTCAAGATTGCAATACATTCGTCAATCGCTAAATTTGCAATTTCAATCGACGAACATCATCCCTAAAAGATGTAATCAAGATACTCGATCGAATTCACCCTCCTCTCCAGTCGGCCGAACCCTAAGCAAGGGTACATGGTCGGCCGAGCCTTCTTGAAGGGGAAAGAAAGGTTAATTCAACCATGAAATTACAAGATTTAGTTGCACAAAATTGTCTACATCAAAAAGGAATCGATCCTAGGGTTTAAACCACTCGAGGAAATTGGGGAAAATTTTGGCATGACCTTTCCCCTTTTTCCTCTAGTCGGCCGGCCCTTGAATCACCACAACATGATCGTCTAACAACAAAATCCATACAACGATGAAGAACATTACTTGAGAATTCGAGAAACGTCATCAATCGACAAGAAACGACATGCAAAAACCTCGATTTATCACATCTATTCGGTTAGGCCACACGCCTCACCTACAAGCCGAGATTCGACCACTTACCTTGATCAAGGAAGAAGAATGGACAAGCGACGATGATCTCGATCTTTACAATGGTGGCACGAATCCGATGCCGTCTCCAAACTTTCTCCTCCTCCCTCTCCTTTCTCGGGCTACGTGCGGCTCCAATAATGAGCTGCAAAGCTGTTAGGGGAATGAGGGATTAATTCCCTAATCTTCCCTTGACCATTATGCCCCTCCCATTCTCTTAGCCCCTACTCGACTAAATCCGAGCCCGATTCGAGCCCCGACTCGATCCACGAACACGATTTCAGACTCGACTCTACTAAAACATCTTATGATTAAGAAGGAAGGAACATTTATCAAATAAAATTTCATAAGGCTTAAATTATACCTTCTACTCACGGCGATTCCGCAAATCGACCCGACTAACTCCCGATCCGGTACACTGCACCAAAAATATATTTTATATTAGGAAACTTCGGGTCTTACAGGCAGCAAGTAGTATAGCATGAAATGAGCATCATGACTCTTGTATCCTGAGACTTTCAAACCATCTTGGTGAACACATCTTGAAATATTTGCTGCACAACCATCAGGTAATCTTGCTTCCTTGAGAATAGCACAGAAAATAGACTTCTCATTTTAGTTCATGTTAAAGCATGCTTTTGTATACTTTACTTTCTTGCCTTGATCCACTAGTTTCGGATGAAGTTTCTTTCTAATTCTCAACTCTTGCAAATCTAAACGTGCATTAACATGATCTTTTGTCTTCCCTATTATGTCCAACAAAGTCCCTATCACATTGTCAAATATGTTCTTTTCAATATGCATGACATCAAGATTATATCGTAGTCTATTATGCTTCCAATATGACAATTCAAAAAAAATGGACTTCTTCTTCCAAGGACTATCAATGCTTTTCTTTTGCATCTTCCCAAATGAATTGACAAAGACTTGCAACAAGTCCAAGATCTCTGTCCCTTTTAACAAAATAGGAGCAGACCTATGTTCTTCTTTTCCATTGAAATCCCGTGTGTTTCTTCTATAATCATGAATCATCAGTAAGAAAACACGGTGATCCAAATAACACATCTTTCGACTATGCTTCAGGTAAGCCAAATTAGTGTTATAATTACAAGATGGACATGCTAATTTTCCCTTTATGCTCCCACTACTGGAATAATGAGCATCACCAATGGCTGGATCCGTTGCTATGTCATTACTGAAGACCATTAGCAACGGCCAGCAACGGCTGCTCCCATTGCAACGCAGGCATTGCAGAAGATCGCGTACTTGATAACTTAACAACGAATCTGCAACGGTCGCTCACGTCGTTGCTAAAGATATTATCAACAACGATTCAACAATGGGGTATATCCATTGTTGATACATTATCAATCACGGCTCAGCAACGAGGCGTTGTTGTTGCTACTACTTTTATCAACAACGGTTCCGCAATGACGCGTCGACTGTTGTGGATATTGCCATCAGCAACGGCCCTCGTGCCGTTGTAAAGCCTTTGCTGAAAGGTTGTTGCTAAGCCGTTGTTGTTGTTCATCAGCAACGGCTTTAAGTTTGCGACCTAGGTATTACGATACACTTTTAGCAACGGCTTTTACACGGATGACCGTGGCAAAGCCGTTGCTGATGATGTTAACCTGTAACTAAGAAATTTCCATTGATACATTTATAACCTGATACATAACTCACACACCCATAAACACATTCATTCAAATACACATGCATTCACACACACATCACAGATACACCCAGATATACATCAAAATAATTATACTTATAATTATAATTATCCATAATCATATAAAAAATATATGAAATTAAAACTATCGTATCAACACGATACAAATCAATATATCAAGTCACAAAACAAGTAACTCTAAGATATCCAAGAAACAAGTATATAACAAGTCAATATCCAAGTCAATCAAGTCATAAAACAATAAAAACTCACTACGACAGTGGAGAAAGGTCGGGATCATACGGCGGGGTCTGGAGTGCTTAAGTGTACACCGGCATAGATTGAGTCAATGATGATGGATCTGAGTGTACACCGCTGGACTGACCTGTCATCTGTCTCAGCATTGCATGCATCTCAGCCATCATTTGACTCTGATGAGCCATCATCTCACTCTGTCATGCGATCGTCTCCTCCAGTGTCGATATCCTCCTGTTCTGATCATTAATCCTAGAGGTGGAGGGCTGCTCACCGATTGCCGAAGGGGTCGGTGCCCCAAGTGGCACGAGCACGGCTCGCGCATGGCCACTATCAGCAAAGCCAAAGACGCGGACGTGGTCCCAACCACCTACAGCCTCGACCCATGCTCCCGCATCAAAGTCCTCGGGGGTGCCCCCGCGTTGCGTCACCGTCTGAGCGTAGGTCTCCTACTCGAGTTTAGTTTTTGTTTTATATTTTTCCTAAAACTTAAATTATAAATAAATAATGCATAATTGAAACAAATATACTTACCATGATGACTGCAGCGTGGGTGTTGATGAACTCCCCCGCCCCATGTCCTCTACGGTGAGTCTACTCAAACACCTCTATCGGGGAGGGTCGCTAGATAGTCGCGCCATCCATCACTGTCGTCTATATTTACAAAACAAATACATTAATTAATACACAGAGTAACAAATCAAATATATAATTCAAAATAATACTTACCATGTGTCTCGCGTGCACGACAAATGAAATAGAGCCGCTAGTGTGACGCGCTCCTCCCCCGGACATGTGATTTCTAGCCACAGTTCGTGATACCTCCTACCACCGCTCGATCGACCATATCGACATGAGTTGATCCCATATATCTAGAGTAATCCAATCGGAGTCGTATCCCTGACTCTCAGCTATGGTTGTGGCCCAGCTCGGGCCTACCCCAATTGGCAGTTGTACCTCTACTTGGAAATGGCCTCCCACGCATTGTATACGGATGGGCTCTGCTCCTCTGGCCAAGTATAGCGAGGCTGCAAAATAATAATATCAGTACCAATAATAATCAAGTTGATTAAAAAAATTTAAATACATGTATATAAAAATTTTAGATACGTACCTTAAACTTGCACCAGAGCATGCCCATGTGCTCACGGGGCACGTGAGACCAAGTGGGCTAGGCCCCATGCATATATCATCGGATTGTCCCCGATATAGTCCTGGGGACATCCTCTTGCTTGAACCTACACAACCAAAATAAAGTACAATATTATATATATTATGATATAATGAATTATATATAATTCGTAATTCGTAATATATTACCGCTCGCCAATCATAGAAATAAGTCGGCGTTGTTCTGCGGCTGGCGGAGGCTGAAACTTGTTTGGCCCACGTGGCCGCCTGCGTCTCGTTGAACTAGCCTCGGTGGTAGGAGGATCAGCGATAGGAGAAAGTGTGACTGAATTTGGAGTCTAATCAATCAAAGACTCTGTAGCTCTCGTCCAACGATAACCTCGACACACCATAGTTGTCGAATAAGAATATAATTAGAATATATATATAGTTGAGATAGATTTAATAGAAGATATACTCTACAATTATTCCTCATCATTTAAGTAATAGTCTTCGAATTCTTCTTCTTCATCTTCTACAAATTCTACTTCTTCATCTCCACATTCTTCAACTTCATGATCGTCATCATCAACATATTCAACTTCTAATTGAACTAATGTTGTGTCCGCATCCTCGAGTATTGGAATAATACGGTCTACTGTGGGAGGATCCTCTTCTTGATAGAAATCATCTATCACATCAAGTATCGGCTCATTTTCTCCCGCTATCGGATCAATTCTTCCTAGTCGCGACAGTCCACTAACAAACTCAAATATTTTTTCATCTATTTCAGCTCTGTGATCTTTGCTGTAAGCCCGAATCCAAGTAGGGAAATCATGATTCCGTAATCTCTCCAATTCTTGATCACTGTGAATAGAGTATTTTTACACCATCTCAATGTCAAATATTTCAATGAATTGTTCAATCTTTGGACAATTGAGTAATACATACAATTGTGCCAAATGATATTCTTCGTCGCTTAAGTGTTGAGACGGACGAGAACCAAAAGCACGACCAGAGTGACAGAATATATTTAAACGTCCATCTGAATGTCAAACTCCCCCATCGTCGTTACGTGGAAGATGATCAAATTTTGTCTGCACGGTCAATTCAAAGTAAAATGAGCAGAATGTTGAAATTTCTTGGATGATATACGATTCAAATATTGATCCTTTAACAATTACAATGTTCTTTATTTTTTCCTTCAGACGATTCATGTATCTTTCAAATAAGTACATCCACCGGTATTCAACGGGGCCACCAACTCATGCCTCGTATGCCAAGTGTATTGGTAGATGCTCCATCGAGTCAAAAAAGGCAGTAGGGAAAAACTGCTCCAGTTTTCATACAATTTCAACAATATTATTTTCAAGTGCTGACATATCTTCAACTCGAAGGACATTTGCACAAATATTTCTAAAAAACATACTTAATTCAGTTAACGAACCCCAAATATTAGCAGGTAGAAGATCTCGGAATGTGACCAAAAGCAATCTCTTCATGAATACATGACAATCATGGCTCTTCATCCCTGATATTTTGCAATCATCGACGTTCACACATCGAGATAAGTTTGAGGCATATCCATTGGGTAATCCGACTTCTTTGTTCAATTGACAAATATCATTCATCTGTTATTTATTTAACACATACGGGGCCTTCGGCTTCAGATAACGTCTGTTGACCTCTTATAACTCCAACTCCGGCCTCTTACAAAGTATTTTCAAACCATGTTGGGCCTTGACATTATCTTTAGTTTTCCTGAGAACATCCATCAAAGTGTAAATTTTTTTATCAAATACATTTTTCTCAATGTGCATAACATCCAAATTATGCCGAATCAGTAATGAACTCCACTATGGCAATTACCAAAAGATACTTTTTTTTCACTTAGTTACGAATCAGTAATGAACTCCACTGCGGCAATTACCAAAAGATACTTTTTTTTTCACTCAGTTATGTGTTTGACCAAAGCCGACACTCTTTCATTCCGACCAAACACTATCTCTGAAAGTGCTGAAACACGTGATAACATTTGTTTACCAGACAACATCGGTGGTGGCTCATCTCTTTCGACTCTGCCCTTAGTAAATTTATTACGATTCCTTTGATACTAATGGTTAGCCGGCATGAATCGACGATGACAATCAAATAATGAGATTTTTTGTCCGTTCTGAAGACTGGATGATTTAGAGTGTTTCATACAATACAGACAAGAGAGTCGGCCAGGAAATCATTGATTGTCCACAAGACTGCGGCCTTTAAATTGAAGTTTTGCTTCTGATGACAATCATAAGTGATAGCTCCCTCAGTCCACAATGTTTTTAATTCATCTATTAGGGTCTAAGAAACACATCAATTTCTTTTCGCAAACCCTTAGGACTCGAAATAATCATCGAAAGATAAATAAATTCATCTTTCATTCATATTGACGACGATAAATTATAAACTGTTAGCAGCACTGGCCAAACTGAATAAGGAGTTGCAGAATGACCAAACGGATTAAAACCATCCGTGCACAATCCCAATCTGATATTTCTAGTATCCCTAGCAAATGAAGGATGATATGTATCCAAATGTTTCCATGCTTCACTGTCGGATGGATGAGTCATTACTGTATCATCATGACTTCTTGCATGACAACTCATGTAGGGGGCCGTCTTTTTTGACATGAATAATCTTTGAAGCCTCGGTGTTAGTGGAAAATATCGAAGTACCTTAAACGGAATATTTTTTTGTCAGACCGATTTTTTGTCCTTGTAACGAGGATGTTCACATACAGGGCATTTATCCAACTACGCATTTTCTTTATAATATAGTATGCAGTTATTTTGGCATGCGTGTATTTTTTCGTACCCAAGCCCTAATTTTCCGATCAACTTTTTAGTCTTATAAAAAGTTGGCTCAAACTTGTTATCAGTAGGCAGCATTCCATTAATAAATCCCGCAATCCGATCAAACGCAATCTTGCTGATATTACAATCGGCATTGATGTTCAGGAGTAGCGTCATTGTCGAAAACCTAGTGTATTTAGGGCAATTCTCATACAAAGGTTCATCAACATCATTCAACGTCTCGTAAAATTTTGTGGCTTCTTTATTAAGCAATTCAATCTCTACCGCAGGTTGTACTTCTGGTGGCAATTCTGTGACATCAACACCCGTAGTATTTGGTGGAATTGACGTCTCAGTAACTGGCCGATCGACATTATCATTCAACTAGAATTGACCCCCAAGACTATCAAGTATTATAGTTCTATATGGATTAGATGGACTGGATGAAGAAACACCAGTAGAGGAAGATTCACCATGTGTCTAAACGACAGGATTGTTCGACGTTCCGGCTTCACGTGACTCCCCATGACAAGTCCATAAAAAATATCTTGGTGCAAATCCTTTGCTATACAGATGCAGAGTGATAGTTTCCCTATCCAAAAATCGTGCAATCAAGCAAATACGACACGTACATCGGATTTTATCACCGGTGCTAATGAATTTCTGATTCGAATAGGCAAAATTTAAGAAGTAAGTTACGCCTAATCGAAACTCATTAGTTAAAGCTCCACGATCAAGACATCGGTACATCCAACTTCGATCGCCCGACATGATTCTGTCAATCAATGACAATATCTTCAGTTAATGTCTTTAGGTCAGATGGTCATATTCCATTCGGGATTCATATTATTCATATTACACCAAGTATTTCTTTTAATTGTTAACTTCATTCTAAATTTTGGCAGCATCTCCCTATAGTTCTCCGAATTCGCATATCATCTGAGCGCGTATCGAAGAACAAGAGAGATACAGTAGCCAAAATTTAAGAATGAGTTAATGGTTAAAAGAAAAAACTAAGTGCAATACAAATAATATGTTTCCAAATGGTCCAATTATGGACAATTCAAGGGTTGTACGTTGTATAAAAGATCATCTACTTCTTTTACACGAACATACAATCCCCTAATGGATCTAATGTTTTGCTAAATCATATCCGACTTGCTGATGCGTACATGAAACGTATCAACTCATCGAATGGATGATTATTTTTTAAATTTATGGACATCGGTTGGAGTCCATAGTGGATGAATCCGGCACAAGTCCAAATTGGATGATTCCGGCGCGAGTCCAAAGTGGACGATTCTAATTAATCTAAATCTAAAGATTAACAATAAGATTAATCTAATTAATCTAAACTAAACTTAATTAACAGATATAACAATGAAATTATTCTAGTTAATCTAAACATTCATTAAACATTTAACCTAAAAAAACATTAAATATTAATCTAAACATTAATCAAATTAACATTTAAAAAACATTAAATATTTATCTAATCTACACATTAAACATTTAATCAACCTAGATTAGGGTTTAATCAAAATAGATTTAATTAGAGTAATAAAAAAAAAGGATAATAGACTAAAAAAATCATAAGGTTTGCACAAATTTTACGTTCTACCCACGTTTTCAAATTTCGCTTGTAAATGCACAACATTTACTTCTGTTTATGTCATCTATCAAATCATCACGTGTCGTCTCAACTTAACTAACATGGAGGTAAGCGACGCTTGCTTGGCCTGACGGTGTCATACGTGGCCACGAATTCATCTGTTATTAAAAAGAAAACAATATATATAGCCCCACCTTTTTTCTCTCTCTTCTCTTCTTCCTCTCACCTGCTGCCACCTTTTTCTCATTTCTTCTTCTCTTCATCTTCCTCCTCCCCCTCCTTCTCCTCCACTGTTGACGGTGGTGCTGATGTAAGAGCTCCTGTCGGCTAGTAGGATCTCCTTCCGAGCCCAAACCCACTTCCCACCGTAGTCGCCCATCACCACCATCCACCGCCACTATGTATGTTTGCCCTCCCTAGTAAAGAAACTTGATGGCTAAATTCTCAGGCCGCCGGCTCTTCTCCTCCTTCTGATGCCACCGTAGAGCGCCAACTACTGCCACAAGGCCCGGTGGTTGCCTTGAGGCAATCCACGGAGGAAATGAGGAACGGGTGCTCCAACAAGGCGGAGCGTGGTGGGGATGAGAAGGTGGAGAGGAAGGAAAAAAGAGAAGAGAGAGAGAGAGAGAAGAGACATCGATTAAGTGGGTGTTGTTGGCTTAAGGGTTCCCCCCCTTAGGCTTTGATCTTCATTTTGATGATAACAAACAAGTATTTAATATATGTGTGTGAGTTTTGAGTTCAGGATGAGGTTGCGATAAGCATGTGAACTTCGCTCAGAGAAACGAAAGGAAAGAACGTCAAGAAAAGCTCGAATGTATGTTGAGTAGAAATCTTGTAATATACCCCTAAAATCTCATCCCGAGCCTTGTTGTAAAGTTATCCAAGTTAAAACTTGGTAGCTAAACCCATAAAAAAGCATGCAACAAAGATAAGGTAAAAATCAGCCTCAGCCTAAGTTCGGTCGACTGGTTGGTTGACCGAACAAGGCAGAAAAATGGCAGAAGCCACTTCAGTCGACCGGTCGGTCGACCAAACAGATGCAAAAATCGGCAGTGGCTTTTTCGGTCGACCGAACAAGGCCAGAAAATGGCAGTGGCTACTTCGGTCAATCGATTCGTCGACCGACGGAGGCCAAAAACTGTCAGTGCCTACTTCGGTCGACCGATCAGTCGACCGGATAATAGAGGAGCTGAAACACGAGTCATTCGGTCGACCCTCCGACCGACCGAACAGAGGGGTAGAAGCGCAAAAAGCCAGCGGTCACTGGGCGGTCGATCGGTCGGTCGACCGACGATCGACCGGCAAGCGATCGAACGACGTCCAAGGGTCGAAAAAATGCCCGTTGAGGAGCCGTTCGGTTTAGGGGTTATAAATACCCCTCACCTAACTTCTTTAAATCATCTTAACATCTAATACAAGCTTAAAGAAGAGAGATTTGTGCCTTCTAGAGATTGATTGCTTGCGCTCACTTCTCCGATCAACGTCTTCTCAAGCGCTCATCTTCCCTCAACTCGGGCTTCGATTCGAGCTCAACGACTTGGCGAGTTGAAGGCTTTGAAGGCTTGGAAAAGAGCATTTGGTCTTGGTCTATTTCTTAGCTCTTTTCATTGTAATTTTAAGTGTTGTTTAAACTTATTTTCATTGGTTAGCTTACTAGGTGTGCTAGTGTAAACACTTAGGGTTTACTTTATAGAATTGTGTTTTGCCTAGGTGAATAGATTTGAGGAGTTCTTAAAGAGTTGAGAATAGAGTCCTCGATTGTATTCAAAGGAAAACACAAAGTCTATAAAGTAGTTGGTTAGAAATCCTTAGTGTGGAGCCAAGGTAGTGGAGTAGGCGATTGGCTGAACAACTATAATTTCAAGTGTTAGCATTGCCTTGTGTGTTTGTTTTCAATTGTGTTTCATATTCACTAACGAAAATTACTTAGTTGCACTTGCATTTAGTTGAAATTGAAATTGGTAAAAAAGAGAATTGAAGTGTATTAGTAAAGTAACCCAACACTATTCAACCCCCCCTTCTAGTGTGAGATTTCACTTAACAATTGGTATCAAAGCAAGGTCGTAGGATTAGATTTAACCATCTACCCTACGAGTTAAAATGACTTGTGAAATTCAACTAGCTCAAGGGTCCTCTACTCATACTCTACCATTGTTCGATGGAACACTATGCCTATTGGAAGATACGTATGAATGGTTTCCTACAATCACTAGGCATGGATGTATGGAGAATGATACAAGTAGAGTATAAGCAACCAACCAAGGATATGGATGAGTGGGATCAAGAAGAGATTAAACTCTTTAATGCATATGCAAAGATCGTCAATGCATTTTGTTGCAGCCTATCAATTAATGAGTTCAATAGGATTTCTACTTGTAAGTCCGCATATGAACTTTGAAAAGTCTTATAGACTACACATGAAGGTACTTCGCAAGTTAAGGAATCTAAGATAAACCTACTCATGCATGATTATGAAATGTTCAAAATGTTATCGCATGAATCTATTGATGCCATGTATGCTCGATTTCAAAATATTACAAATGGTTTAGCTAACCTTGGTAGAGAGATTAGAGAAGAGGAGAAGGTAAGAAAGCTCCTTCATTCCCTTCCAAAAGCTTGGGAGCCCAAGATCATCACAATCATGGAAGCGAAGGATATGAGCACCTTGAAGATCACCGAGCTCATTGGGTCTCTCATGACACATGAGACCCATATGAAGCAATACAAGGAGGAAGATGCTCCCAAAGGCAAGACCATTGCCTTAAAAGCATCACACCGGGGTGAAGAATCCTCATCATCTGAGGAAGAGGCAGACGATTTTGAGGAAATGGCAATGTTGGCGAGAAGATTCATGACCTTCATGAGAGGAGGCATGAGAAATGGAAGAGGAGGCTACACATGCTACAATTGCAACAAGACAGAGCATCTAAGGAAGGATTGCCCACTTCTCAAGATGGCTTCCACCTCCAACCCTCACAAAAGAGACAAATACAAGAAGAAGAAGAAGAAGAAGGCAATGATGGCTTCATGGAATGAAAGTGAGCCTTCATCAAGTGAAGAAGATTCCAAGAGTGAAAAGGCAAATCTTTGCTTGATGGCAAATGACTATGAGATAAAATTTACATTTTGTGAGCTTTCATTTACTCAAGAAGAACTAGAAAATGAATTTGATCAAATGCATGATGAATTTAATGCTATTAGAAGAAAATTTAAAGAGCTTAAAAAGGACAATAAATCTTTAGAGCTTGAAAATGATAGTTTACTACTCTCATGCAATGAATTAAGGAAAGAAGTAGATACCCTAAAGGACGAGAAACATGCCCTAGATGAAGCTAAGAAAAACTTAGATTATGACAATAAAAAATTGGAAGATGAAAACAAGTACTTAAGTAATCAAGTAGAGCACTTGAATGATAGCATGCTAACTTTGAAAAAGGAACATTTCATGCTAAATGAAAAAATAACAACCTTACAAAATGTCATGCTTAAGTTTGTCCATGCTAAAAAGTCATCACACTTCCACGAAAACAAGTACTTAAGTAATCAAGTAGAGCAATAGAAGGAAGTTTAATGGAAGTTGTTTTTCATGCGGTATATTTGGCCATATGGCTAAAGATTGTGCATTAAGGAGGAGCCCACATGCTAGATTTACTTGGGTTCCTAAGATGACTAACACTCAAGGACCCAAGAAAATTTGGGTACCTAAATTAGTTTCTTCTCCTTTTGTAGATGGAGAAGCATCCTCAAGCAAGTAGAAGCACATGGATATTGGATAGTGGTTGCTCAAAACACATGATGGGGGATATCAACCTTTTTGCAATCCTATCTAGCAAAGATGGTGGACATGTGACATTTGGAGACAATGCCAAAGGTAAGATTGATGGCATTGGTGATATAGGTACTATACTCCCTTACCCATGCATTAAAAATATTTTACTAGTTGATGGGTTAAAGCATAACTTGATTAGCATATCTCAATTGTGTGACAATGGATATGTAATTATTTTTGAAGCATCTAAATGTATCATTAGAAGTGCACCATCTAATGACATTATGTTTATTGGAAATAGGCAAGAAAATGTTTACACATTAGTTTTAAATGTCTTGCCTAATCCCCATGTTAGATGCTTGGTTGCCATGGAAAATAATTCTTGGTTGTGGCATAGAAGGCTAGAACATGCTAGCATGAGTCTCATCCAAGAAATATCTAAGAAGGAACTGTTAAAGGATTACCCAATATAAAATTTGAAAAAGACAAACTTTGTGATGCATGTCAACAAGGCAAGCAAGTTAAATCTTCATTCCATAGTACTAATCAAGTAAGCTCATCTAAAACACTTGAACTTGTGCACATTGATCTTTTTGGTCCATGTGATGTAGCTAGTCTAGGTGGAAAACTATATTGCTATGTGCTAGTTGATGATTTCTCGAGATTTACATGGGTTTTCTTTTTAGCTAAGAAAAATAAAATCTTTAATTTTTTCAAAAAATTTACTAAGAGAGTTACGAATGAGAAAATAGTTTAAAATTTGAAAATTAGAAGTGATAATGGAGGAGACTTTAAAAATGAAAAATTTTCCGAATTTTATGATGAATTGGGTATTGAACATACCTTTTCTTCCCCTAGGACCCCTCAACAAAATGGGGTGGTTGAGAGGAAGAATAGAACCTTACAAGAGATGGCTAGGATCATGCTTTGCGTAAATAATTTGTCCAAGAATTTTTGGGCCGATGTCATAAATACTCTTGTTATGTGCTTAATCGCATTTTATTGAGACCTAAAATTAAGAAAACACCTTTTGAGCTTTTGAATGATAAAATCCCAAGTGTGGGATATTTTCATGTTTTATCTTAAACACTATGGAACATTTAGGAAAATTTGATTCTAAATCCAATGAAGGCATTTTCCTAGGTTACTCCAATAATCTAAGGCATATAGAGTATATAATCGTAGGACTATGATTGTTGAATAATCTATGCATGTTACATTTGATGAAACTAATGATTCTTCTAGAAATGTGAAGATTGTGAAAGTAGGTGAGGAACTTGAGGAACTCACATTTCATGACAAAGAGGTGCAGGATGAAGACAATGAGGAAACTCAACATGAAGAACCGCCATCCTCAACTCTACCTCAAGATGAAGACGAAGAAGAGGAAGCTCTACCACCTCTCCCTAAAGGATATTGGTTGATAAGGGATCATCCAATGGATCAAGTCATTGGAAAACCATCAACGGGAGTGGTAACGCGTAGTAAACTTAAAAACATTTGTCAATATATAGCATTCATATCTCAAGTAGTGCCAAAGAACATTAAGGAAGCAATAGAAGATGAATTTTAGGTAATAGCTATGCAAGAAGAACTCAACCAATTTGTTAGAAATGAAGTATGGGACTTAGTACCTAGACCTAGCGGACAAACAGTGATTGGGACTAAATGGGTGTTTAGAAACAAGTTAGATGAAGGAGGTTTAGTCATTAGAAACAAAGCTATGTTAGTGGCCCAAGAGTACAATCAAGAAGAAGGAATAGATTATAATGAAACTTATGCTCCCGTAGCTAGATTAGGAGCAATTTGAATGCTTTTGGCTTATGCTAGTTTTAAAGGCTTTAAACATTTCCAAATGGATGTCAAAAGTGCATTTTTAAATGGTTTCATCGATGAAGAAGTATATGTTGAACAACCCCCCGGATTTGAAAGTTTTGAGTTTCCAAACCATGTTTTCAAACTTAAAAAAGCTTTATATGGTTTAAAACAAGCCCCTAGGGCTTGGTATGAAAGACTTTCCACTTTTTTGATTGATCAAGGCTTTACCATTGGAACAACCGATGTCTCCCTTTTTATAAAACACAATGAAAATGATATTTTACTTGTGCAAATTTATGTTGATGACATAATTTTTAGTGCTACTAGTGAAACCCTTTGTGAGTGGTTTGCTAAGTGTATGCAAGATGAATTTGAGATGAGCATGATGGGAGAGCTCTCCTTCATGCTTGGTCTCCAAATCAAGCAAACCAACAAAGGAATTTTCATCAATCAAGCCAAGTACACAAAGGAGCTTATCAAAAGGTTTGGGATGAATGAAGCCAAGATAGCTTCTACACCAATGAGCACATCCATCAAGCTTGACAAAGATGAAGATGGTGTCAAAGTAGATGAAAAATGATATCGAGGTATGATTGGTAGTCTTCTTTACTTAACCGCAAGTAGACCCGATATCATGTTTAGTGTTTGTGCATGTGCTAGGTTTCAATCTTGTCCTAGAATGTCTCACTTAAGTGCGGTCAAATGCATATTGAGATATTTGAAGGGCACGGTTGCCTTAGGACTATGGTATTCATGTAATGCATCTTTTGACTTAATCGGTTTTTCGAACGTGGATTTTGCCAGGTGTAAAGTAGATAGAAAAAGCACTAGTAGGCGTTGTTAATTCTTAGGAGTGAGTCTTGTCTCTTGGTTTTCAAAGAAACAAAACTCAGTTGCACTTTCAACTACCGAAGCAGAATACATCGCTGCGGCTAGTTGTTGTGCACAAGACCTTTGGATGAAACAAACCCTTTTAGATTATGGACTTAAGTATTCTTGCATACCTATACATTGTGATAACACCAGTGCAATAAATTTAACGAAAAATCCTATTTTACACTCTAGGACTAAGCATATTGATCTAAGGCACCATTTTCTTAGGGATAATATAGTTAAGGGAAATATATCGGTGGAATTCGTATCCATGGACAAACAACTTGCCGATATATTTACAAAACCCTTGAGTGAGGAAAGCTTTACAAACTTAAGAATGCAATTAGGAATTTGTGTTCTTCCAAGTGGTTAATTTTTTTTTTCAAAACATACATGTCTTTAAAAAAATTGCATTTTATAAGGTATCATCACACTTATGTATTGTCTTGTAATGGGGCTTTGCAACTTATTGATATTTGCCTCCTATAGGCTTACATTAATAGGAAGGACTATAGTGGTAGATGATACTTGGTTTTATGGCTTTCTTGGTTTTTATGATGGAACTCATTAATTGTACCTTAACTCTTGCCCTTTTTGATTGATGTCAAAAGGGGGAGAAAAAGTAAGGTTACATTTGTTTTATGATGCATATAGATAGGGGGAGTTATAAGCAAGATATGCACATTGATATGGGGAGCATATGTAAAGTTGTGTATTGTGTATGCCTTAACTCAAACTCACAAATAGTACTTATTGTTTTCCACAAAATTCCATGTTGTGTTTGTCATCATCAAAAAAGGAAAGATTGTTGGCTTAAGGGTTCCCCCCTTAGGCTTTGATCTTCATTTTGATGATAACAAACAAGTATTTAATATATGTGTGTGAAGTTTTGAGTTCAGGATGAGGTTACGATAAGCATGCGAACTTCGCTCGGAGAAACGAAAGGAAAGAATGTCAAGAAAGGCTCGGATGCTGGTTGAGTAGAAATCTTGTAATATACCCCTAGGATCTCATCCCAAGTCTAGTTGTAAAGTTATCCAAGTTAAAACTTGGTAACTAAACCCATGAAAAAGCATGCAACAAAGATAAGATAAAAATCAGCCTCAGCCTAAGTTCTGTCGATCGGTCGGTCGACCAAACAAGGCAAAAAAATGGCAGCAACCACTTCGGTCAACCGAACTGATGCAAAAATCAGCAGTGGCTATTTTGGTCGACCGGGCGGTCGACCGAACAAGACCAGAAAATGGCAGTGGCTACTTCGATCGACCGGTCGATCGACCGACCGAGGCCAAAAACTGGCAGTGCCTACTTCGATCGATCGATCGGTCGATCGAATAGCAGAGGAGCTAAAATGCAACTCATTCGATCGACCCTTCAGTCGATCGAACAGAGAGGTAGAAGCGCAAAAAGCCAGTGGTAGCTGGGCGGTCGATCGGTCGGTTGACCGATGATCGACCGGCAAGCGACCGAACGGCGTCCAACGAGCGAAAAAATGCCCGTTGAGGAGCCATTCAGTTGAGGGGTTATAAATACCCCTCACCTAACTTCTTTAAATCCTCTTAACATCTAATACAAACTTAAAGAAGAGAGATTTGTGCCTTCTAGAGATTGATTGCTTGCGCTCGCCTCTCCGAGTTGATTGCTTAACATCAACGTCTTATCAAGTGCTATCTTCCCTCAACTCGGGCTTCGATTAGAGCTCAACAACTTGGCGAGTTGAAGGCTTTGAAGGCTTGGAAAAGAGCATTTGATCTTGGTCTATTTCTTAGCTCTTTTCGTTGTAATTTTAAGTGTTGTTTAAACTTATTTTCATTGGTTAGCTTGATAGGTGTGATAATGTAAACACTTAGGTGCTGTTTGGTTAGCGAAAATTATTTTCTGGTTTGGTTTCAGTGAAACTGAAAACTTGGTTTTGGTTTCTAGTTTTCAGTTTTCTGAAAACGCGTTTGGTTAATAAAAACAACATCAGTTTTAGTTACTTGAAACCAGTAAATATTTATTTGATTATAAAAAATAATATTAATTTTCCTTGAACATTTTTAGTAGTAATTAAATGTTTAGTTAGTTTACAAAATTAAATATTTGTTAATATGGTTACAAAATATTTAAATGATTTAATTAATTAAGTTATTGGTAATTTAAGATTTTTTTGTTCAATTAGATATAAAAATTAATTAATAGTTATTATAAAATTTCAACAAAAAAAAAGTCCAATGATCTAAAATTAGGTTTGATTAAATTATAAATAGACCAACTTTAAGAAAATTGAGTTATTTAAAATTTGGATTTGAGTCAATTAGATATAAATTGGTTTAATTATTTTATAAATTTAAGATAAAAGTTTGAGTTAAAAATGATGATTTTTATTTTTATTTTTAAAAATTCGATATAGTTTGATTTATTTTTAAATTAATTAATTTTATAAAAAAATATTTATAATTACAAAGTTGTCACAGCATTTTGATAACGAAACCGACAGTCTCGAAACCACAGAAAACAACATTCTGTTGTTTTCATTTTTATTAAGAAAAATGGTTTCGTTTTCATTCTGGTTTCGATTCAGTTTCACGAAAACACTAAACCAAACACGTTTTCGTAAGCAGTTTTGGTTTCAGTGAAACTGAAACCATGAAAACAGACTTGGTTTTGCTAACCAAACAGGCCCTTAGGGTTTACTTTGTAGAATTGTGTTTTGCCTAGGTGAATAGGTTTGAGGAGTTCTCAAAGGGTTGAGAATAGAGTCCTCAATTGTATTCAAAGGAAAACACAAAGTCTATAAAGTAGTTGATTAGAAATCCTTAGTGTGGAGCCAAGGTAGTGGAGTAGGCGGTTGGCCGAACCACTATATTTTCAAGTGTTAGCATTGCCTTGTGTGTTTGTTTTCAATTGTGCTCCATATTCACTAACGAATATTACTTAGTTGCACTTGCATTTAGTTGAAATTGAAATTGGTAAAAAAGAGAATTGAAGTATATTAGTAAAGTAACCCAACACTATTCAACCCCTCCTTCTAGTGTGGGATATCACTCAACAGGAGTAAAGAGAAAAAATGACTAGATTTACCTCATAAAGTTAGAGAAAGTTGAGGGAAAAAATAGGGTTTCGTAAAGTGGGAGAAAGTGGATAGCCAAAAGTTATGGGTGGCAGGCCACGTACGACGCCGTCAGGCCACGCAAGCACCGTTTACCTCCATGTCAGCTAAGTTTAGACGGCGCATGACGATTTGGTAGATGGCATAAACGGAAGTAAATGTTGTGCATTTACAAGCTAAATTTGAAAATACGAGTAGAACGTAAAATTTCTGCAAACCTTGTGATTTTTTAGTCTATTATGCCTAGAAAAAATTAGGGTTTAAAAAAACCCTAACTCACTGTTTCGGCATCGGAGTCTAGTGTCCAACATATGTCGAACACTAGACAATGCTCCAGCGGCCGGCCCTAGTATAGGAGGAAGGGAAGGGGGGGTGCTGAAATTACCTGGAGAGGGTTCGACGGTGGGCGGCGTCGGCGAGTGGTGTCGGGGGGCGCGTTGGCGGGCGGAGATCGGCAGGCGGCGGCGGCGGCAGAAGCAAGGAAGAAGAAGAAGGAAAGGGGCTGGCGCGGTCGGGGTCGAGTTAAATAAACTTATCAACAACGGCTCACTCATCTGTTAGAATGCCATTGTTGATAAGTAATATTATCAGCAACGCTTACGTGGCCTTTGCAACGCCTTTGTGATAAATAGTGACAAATGCAGTAGCCGTAAATAAGTCGTTGCTAATGTGATAATATCATTAACGACAACCGACGCGACCTTTAGTTAGCCATTGCAAATAAGTTATTTCATTTGCATTCCGCGCTCGTGCCATCCTCTTGTTAGCAACGGCTCGAGCGACTGTAATGAAGCCGTTGTAGATATATCACATCTACAATGGCTCGAGCGACTGTAAGAACGCCATTAGCCATTGCAAAGGATTGAGCGGCCGTTAGCCATTGCAACGACTTGATCGACCATTGCTAAATAGCCTATCTCTAGTAGTGTCCAACCACTCAACATAGCATATCCAGGAAAGTCGCTAATAGTCCATATATAATAGGGCTGCTCACAACTTAAAAGTTTGATTCTTTGAAGCGTCATATGTGTCTACTCCTAGCTCCCACACAATTTTCAACTCTTCAACCAATGGTTGCAAGTACACATCAATATTAGTCCCGGGAGAGTGTGGTCCTGGGATAATTAAGGACAACATAAAATACTCGGACTTCATACATAACCATGGTGGAAGGTTGTATGGCATAAGTATTACCGGCTCTATACTATAAGAAATATTCACGGTCCTATGTGGATTGAATCCATCTCTAGTCAACCCAAGTCTTATGTGCGTGGGTCACTAGCAAAATCAGGATAACACTCATCAAAGTCCTTCCATGCTTCGCCATCAGCAGGATGCCTTAACTTCCAATCTCTTGTCTGCTCTTTCTCATGCCACCTCATTAATTCTGCAGTCCTCTCACACATGAACAATCTTTGAAGTCTAGGGATTAACAGGAAGTGTCTTAAAACTTTAGTCGCTACTTTGTGGCCTTGCTTGGGATTTTCTAGCTCATTCTCTGCCTGAGAATTCTCAACCCACCGTGAAGCACCGCAAAGTTGACAAGACTTGTCTTTCTCATGCTCTTTCCAATATAACATACAATTATTGGGACAAGCATCAATCTTTATAATCAAGGCCCAAGTCCCTTATCATGGCTCTTGTTTTATTAAAAGATCAGGGAATGTTCAAATCTGGCATAGCTTCTTTTAGTAGCTCTAAGAGTGCATTGAATGACACATTACTCTAGCCAAAGAGACACTTCATCAAATATAACTAAATGGTGAAGGACAAAGTAGAGAAATTTTTAAAAACGGGGTATAATTCCTTGTTTGCCTCCTCTAATAAATTATAAAACTTTTTGGCATCTTCATTAGGACCTCTGTAACTCCATCTTCTTGTGCCACTTCTCTAAATCTATCATGCAACAGTCCATCCATATCATCCATGCAATTTTCTCCATCATCGATGTCATCATCCTCCTCTGTGGGCATTGCTAACTCCTCACCATGTGTACCCAAACAATGTAGTCTTTTAGAAATCCATAGACTATTGAATGTTCAAAGACTACATCTTTTGTCAACCAACGACCATTACCACATTTAGCACAAGGGCATAAAATCTCCCCTCCCTCGGGCCTTCCTTTATTATAAGCAAAATCTAGGAAACATTGGACACAATTGATATACTCCACATTATATCGCGACATTTGAACTCATTCCTTATCCATTGATTCCACTTAACTACGGAAAGAAAAAATTCAAAGGGTAAGAAACGACAAAATCATATCAATTTAAAGCATATCAAGCCTATTCAACTTTAGCATTTGGAATAGCACAAAGAGAAAAAGACGGACAATTATGACAATGAAAAACCTATAATGCCAGCAATCTACTGTTTCATGGGAGAATCAATCTTTATTAATGAAGTTGTGCTTTCAAAGAAGATATCACTCCTCACACCACTTCACATAATCAAATTGATAAATATTTATTCTCTAGTTTGGTACATAATTATCCATTTTAACAGTCCTGAGCACTTAAATGATAAACCAAGTCAAATTGAAAACAACCTACTAGAAAAGGAGCATTTTAACAACTATGCACTTTGTGGTAGTATCATCAAGAAAAAACCTTAGTAGTAAATATTGGTTGTTACGTAAAAGAGGGAATGATCCAACAATCATAATTAGAAAGCAAACTACAAATGGAGAAACAATATGATAAGAATAATTAGAAAGCAAACTTCATATAATCTCAAGCAATAAACACATCTCAAGCCAAATGGAGATTCACAAAATTTGGCTTTTGTGGCATCTGGCAGTATCTTGAAAATGCATTCTCATTTTTTAATCCCTGCAGCAATATCATCATCAATGATATTGCTTGATATCTACAAAGTTTCATTCCTATAGCACTATTGTTCTTTTTTAATCCCTGCAGCAATATCATCATCAATGATATATTACTTGTCATGTGAGTCATAAACTAATTATTCCGACTCCTAAAAATATTAAGGTAATTATTTTAAGATTGTGCAGGATTGTTTTAGAGTCATTAGCTAGAGAATCTGAAACTTAAGAAAGAAACTTCAGTGCCACTGGAAAATTGGAGATGAGTTGGAGAGAACTCATTGATTCAACCACTGGAAAATTGTGCAAAACTTAATATGAGCAAGCCCAATGAGGTCAAAATAAAAAGAGAAAGTACCATGCTAGGGAAGAAACAATGCATGAAGACACCTAAAAAGTTAGACGAAAAAATGTGAAACATAGATGAGTCGTTCCCAATATAAATTTATAATGAGTAGAAAATCAAATATAACCGCTGAAGTTATGAAATAAGTGGTGTTATTTGTAGAGTGCATTTTATAATTTTTCATATAAAAGAAAGGGAAAGGGAAAAATAATAAGAACACAATAGTAACTTTACTATGAAGAAGTAAAAAGATGCTTCATTTTTTAGCATCTTATATTTTCCTTGCAAAAAGATCATGTCACACTATGAACATGACCAAATGACAACAAAACAACAGAATATGAAGCAAACCAATTAGAGGTAATAGGGTTATGCTCTATTCTATGAAGAAGTTAAACAAACATTTTAGAATGATCAATTAGATTCAAGTAAGATAGATGATGAGCACCTCCTTTTGAAGCTGTTCTCATCTATGAATGGATATAGCTTCAATTGCTCTTTCACCTAGTCAGACATAATAAAATGGATGTTAGTTAAGACTAAAAGTGTTGATTGATTCAATAAGGCGAACTTGGTTTTTGTCGATAGACTAAAAGTGCTGATTGATTAAATAAGACTATAAGGACAAAGTATATAGAGAGGGAGGGAGAGACGAACCTGGTTTCTGTCGCCTCTAATTCAGATTGTGATGATGGATTACTAGCCATGATAGATAAGCGAGCAGGAATGCAAGACGCGATAGAGGAAAACCAGGATTGCAGGACGCGATAGATCAGGACTACAAGACTGCAGGACACGAATAGGAGGATTACCAATAGCGATAGATCAGATTGCGATAGAGCAAGAGGATTACCAACAGCGATAGATCAGGACGCAAGCAGGACACGAACGGTTTTGGGGTATTTTAAAGGGAACGACTCGATTGTGTTCCTATAGTATATTAGCTAAGGGAACAATTTTGAAAACCATTCCTATATATTAGCTACGGGAATAAATTTTTTCTGTAATGTATGGGAACATTTTTTTAACCATTCCCAAAAGTGGTGTGGCCACATAGCCAAAACGTAGTAGTGAAAAGGTACTAAAATGCCCCTGACATTTGTCAATGAGTGCTATTTTTTCTCTGTAGTTAATTTTATCTCAAAATTTCCCCAACGTTTCAAAAAAGAGTACTAAAATGCCCTTACCATCAATATACACTTAACGACGCTTATCTGACACATGAGTAAGCGCTTAAGTGTCGTCCATGCGGAGAAGCTCCAACCACATCAGATTCCATGTGTCACGTCACTTGGGGCCCACCGATCCTTTAACTCCCTCTTCCACATAGTGGATGGTGGATCCCAGTTGACCTGGCTCTAACATGGAAACTGACATGGTAGAAGATTCGCCACATGGATGACACCTAAACGCTCATTCATGTGCCACATAAGCATCGGTAAGTGTATATTGACGGTAAGGGCATTTAAGTATCCTGTTCTGGAATGTTAGGAACATTTTTAAGCTAAAATTAACTATAGGGACAAAATAACACCCGTTCACAAACGTCGGGGGCATTTTAGTACCTTTTCCCCATCTCCTTCTTTGCTCGCAGCAAAGGAACTAGCTTCACCCCACACTTGGATCGACAAAAAACTCAAGTTTTTGCACAATTTTCGGCAAATTTCTCTCCCTCATTTCCTGGAGATTATTCAATCACAACCTTGAGAAGAAATTAATTTCTTGCGAAACGCTACTACCATCCAATTTTTTATCATATTTTTTCCGTCAAATTGAAGTTGTTCCTCCATAGTTTCCGGTCATCTTCTCAGTTGGACTTCCTCTACTAATTAACTAGGCTTTCTTTGCGGCTTAAAGATCGAACATTAATTTCTTGATTTTTCTAGGCAATTATATACCTATTTTTGGCCATTATATACCTATTTTTAGCATGTATATCAGTTAAAATCATGCTATTTTATGGCAGCATTCAATCGCAAGTTGAAGACCAATTATTCTCTACTGATATCTCACCCAAAACTCTAGCCTTCCCTACGACCAAGCCTTAACAACTATAATCTCACCAAGACCTTCAAAGATTACTACTCTAATTTACTGGGTCGTGCCAAACCCGCTCTTGTCCATCCGCTGGCAGGACATTTACAAGTCTAAATCTTCCCTCCTTGAAGGTTTGAATGTGCCTTTCTCTTTTGACGAGGTGTCTTTGGTTATACGTCATATGAAGAATTCCAAATCACCAGGCCCATACTGGGTTCCCATGGAATTCTACAAGAAGCATTGGCTAACTCATTGGGTAAAATTGTTCGAATTCTAAATGATCTTTTACTCCAACTCGGTGATCTTATAAGGACAAACAATGCTCTCATTACCCTGATTTCGAAGGAGGAGCGATCTTCGCAAAGGATTTCAGATCAATCAGTCTCGAAAATAGTATCACTAAAACTTTCTAAGTTACTGGCTAATATGCTTTCCTCTATCATGACTAATTTAGTTAACATAAGTCAAGGCTCCTTCATTCAGGGTCGTAGCGGCCAGGAATGTTACATGGCGGTAGCTGAAACTATCTAGGCTTGCCAAACAAGAAAGAACAACGTTTGTTTGGTTAAAGTGAATTGTAAAAAAGCTTTCGACTTAGTCAATTGGGGCTTTATCATCGACTTACTCATGACTAGAAGCTTTTCAACGAATTGGATCACTTTGGTCCATGTAATACCCAAAAATCTTAATAATGATATTTTATTCTTGAGTGGGGGATCGTGGACCCTAGTTAGCGCGGATTGGAGGGAAGCTTCGGGATTATACCCGAGTAAGCATTTAATATAAAAAAATTTAGAAAAATTTTATTTGTCTTATCTCTGTGATTTAGCATGCCAGGGTGATAGAGGGTCTCGAGGAAAAATTTAGCGGTGCAATCGGATCTTGAATCAGAGTTAGAACGGATGAGTTATGGACTATTTAAGTCGGATAGCTTAGGTAAGGGTATTTTGGTCATTTGGACCCAACTGGTGTCTATAAATTAGACCCTGGGGTGTGCAGCTAGGGGTTTTGAGCCGCGCACCATCCGAGGCAAAGGAGAGAGGAGAGAGAGGGCACCATCGAGGAGGAGGAGCCGCCGGAGCCGGATTTTCGCGAGTTCGTCGGTGTTGATCAGGGGAAGATCCTGCGCGTCTTTTTCTTCCGTTTTCTCTTCGTCCGGAGAGTGGATTTAGGCCTTCTTTTCTCCAATTCTTGATTCAAGTCGTTGTTCTCATGTTTTGGGGTTTTTCATCGATTTTTGACGCATATTTCTCATATCGAATCGAAAATAAAAATCAAGAATAAGAAAAAGATTTCTTGTTGCCTTTTGCAGCCACCGGTGACGCGGCCGCTGCCAGGCAGCGGTGGGTCAGGTCGTGGCCTGGCCAGGCCGGCGATGGCACCACTGGTCGAGCCCTGTCCTGTCCAGGTCAACGCCGCCGAGCGCGGCCAGCGGCTGGGCGACTGCCCGACCCTTGGGGTAGCCGGCCAATTGCTGCCTTTGGGCCGCTGACGAGAGCCAAGCGGCGGCGATCTATCGTCAGACGGTGAGGGACCCGGTGGGGATCTCATCCAGCTAGATTCCAAGCGGTGTGTGGCGGCGGCGGCCGAGGAAGGGGCGGCGGCGGCGGTGGGTGATGGGAGGAGGTGGGGGAAGATAACCTAAGGAGATGAAATGAAATGGAGGGCTGAGATTAATTTCGGTGAGATGAAGGGCTGGATTGAAGTGGTTGAGATGAAGGGCAGGGATTTGATCTTGTGTAGATGGAGAGCTGTGATTGCATCTAGTTAGAAGGAGGGCTGTGATTGCATCTAGTTAGAAGGAGGGCTGTGATTGCATCTGATTAGATGTAAGGTTATGATTTCATCATGTTAGATGGAAGGCCGAGATTGCATCAGGTTATATGGAGAGCTGTGATTGCATCTAGTTAGATGGAGGGCTGTGATTGCATCTGGTTAGATGTAAGGCTGTGATTGCATCATGTAGATGGAGAGCTGTGATTGCATCTGATTAGATGTAAGGTTATGATTTCATCATGTAGAAGGAGGGTGGTGATTGCATTTGGTTAGATGTAAGGTTGAGATTGCATCATGTTGAATAGAGGGCTGTGATTGCACCATATTAGATGGAAGGCTGTGATGTGATCCTGTTTAGATGAAGGGCTGAGATTTCATTACTGGTTTATTGATTGTAACACTGTTATATTTATTTATAGCAGTGATTTATTAAATAAATTAAGGCATTTCTTTCATTATTCTAAATAATTATTTAGAGGCCTTAAAGTTAGCAAAATTATTCATGTTATATATGAATTTTCACCTTATCGATGTTCCGAATTCATTGGTGAGGTCTGTTTTGCCATCAAACATTCGAATTTTGAAAACAGTAGCCGGGCATGGCCTCGTTTTGCGTGCCAAGCTGAAAAATCATATTTTATATATTTTTATGATTCGATCTGAGATGATTCATGGATATAGTAGTTAATGAGGTGAATTTTATCCTAGATCAGTGAATTCTATGATGAGTTATTTTATCATGTTCCCGTCCATTGATTTACAGTTGGAGTTTCTTTTTGCACTGCTTTCATGATACACGTGCATTTCTTTCTTATAGTGCTATAATTCTATTTTATGGTTGTTTACTTGTGCTGAACATTCATGATTTATGAGCACTACTTCTACATATATATATGTATACGGTTGAGATGTATGGCAGGAGGAGGTGGAGGATGAGGTATGCACTTGACATACCCTTTATTTCTTGTTAATAGCACATATTGTTTATACTTATATACTTGCGTGTGTGGTGTTGTGATGTGCTTGTTGCATTTCTCGGAAGCCTCGCTAGTGAGCGAGGGTATGACCAAAGAGACAACGTTGGCCTTATTCCGGAAGTCCGGCTAGTGAGGGGAGATCATATCCCAAAGAGACAGTCCAGAGACCCGAGTAGGTGAGGGGAACATATGCCCCAACAGGCTAGCTCGAAGAGCCAGTGCGGGTGAGGGGAGGGCATGCTCCAAAGAGATGGCACTGAGCTAGGTGGTAGTTCGGCGGCCACCCGTCTACCTACCCTATGTGGCTATGTGGGACCAACGGGTCCGGGGAGCATGCATATGATTGAGGTGTTGCATTCTTCCTATTTTATTGCCATAGATATTTTATGCTTGTTGACGGATGTTGACTTCATGCATAGAGTTGTGGATGTATTATTGCTGGTTTCTTCTAATGTTGTTGTTATGCTATTAATATCGGCTATTTGTATTTTTATGCATGATGATTGAGTTGGTGAATTGAGGACTGATTTGCTCACTAAGTCCTAGTTGGACTTAACCCTCATTACTATTATTTTGTAGCACCTGAGCTAGATCAGAGAGGTACCAAGGTGCAATAGCGTGGCTGGTGGCGGCAGGGCAGCGGGTCTCGTGACATGTCATGATCGAGGAGGATACCTAAGTCATTTTAGTGTCTCTTTGAGTTGTTGAGTCATGTTGACTCGGGTCATGGTTTTCGCATTTTATTTTTATTTGGGGAGTCTTGTTTATTTATTTCAACTCCTTTTTAATAACATGTTCAGGGTGTTCATATTGAGTTTTGGTTTGGTTTGGTTTGTGATGTCATGCCTATTCTTTTCAAATAAAAAATCTCCCACTATTCAGGTTATTGTTGTTTTGTTGAGTTGGGTTAGGCTTCGGGGTAGGTGACGTATCCTGGCCGGTCATACCAGGTTTGGGGTGTGACAGTCCATCACTTGTTACACTCTTCGGTATTCTCTATTCTTGTTAATGGCTCTGCAAGGTCATCCTTCGCCCATAAAAGTGGTTTGTGTTAGGGCAATTCGCTATCACCCCTTATCTTCAACCTAGTAGTGAACTCCTTCTCACGAATTTTTTCAAGGACGACAAAAATGGCTTAATACAAGGAGCATTGCATGATGTTTTCTTCGCTGATGATTTGGTGTTGTTTTTTCCATGCATCTAGTTTTGGATTTGAATGGCCTCAACTATTGCTGAAGTATTTCAATCATTCTTTTGTGCTGAAGATTAATCCTCACAAAACTAAAGTCATTCACCTTACAGAAGACCTTGCTTTAACAAATCAACTTGTAATAGTATTGGGTTGTTCGGCTGGAAACTTCCCTATCAATTATCTTGGATTGCCCCTCAGATTAGATCGGCTATGTAAGGATGATTGGAGGTCGACTATTGCTAAGTATGACAAAGCCCTCGTTAGTTAGTAAGGTAGATTACCTTCGCGAGCCGGCCAATTAACACTCGCTAATAATGTTCTTACCAATCAAGCTTCCTACATTTTTTTCTGTTTTCAAAGCTCCAATATGGGTGATTTCGCAATTGGACAAGAGAAGATATATGGACTTTCTTCTGGACAAGTTCTAATGTCATCTCAACGAGGGGATCAACTGGAGGACCCTAACTGTTGGCCCAAGGTTTTCAACCTTGGCTTTAATCTTTATTTTGATGGAAAAAAAATAGAACTAATGTTTGATTTAGAAATATTTTTAGGTTCCATATCGGTTTGCGCGCTATGTCCGTGATTGAAAAAATTAGAGATCGACAAGGATGCTTGTCAACGCTCGGGATTCATCGAAAGCTAAAATTTAGGTTTATGGTGTCTAGATTCATTGTAAAATTCTCGTGGAGATACAAAGAAACCCAAAAACCAAAACCCGAATCTTAAAAACCTGAAAACTAGAAAAGTTAGAAAACAACCCAAAACTTTTTCGTCTAGATAGCACCTTTGAGGACTACATGGTTTAGACATTTTCTTGGTACCACAAGTCCTGCACTACAACAAATACGATCATTTACCGCAATCATTTTCGTGGCTAACTGTTCTACTATCGTGGCTTTTGTGTTTTAGTCACACAACAATCGTCGTTACCAACTCGTGGGTATTGATGGCGTGGCAACTGATCAATATCCACAAACATTAATGTTCGTGGAAATAGTATATAGCACTTGCCACGAATGATATTGTTATTATTTGTCATATATGAATGTAGATAATATCACATTTCTTGGTAATTACCACTTGTATAATTCAACATTAAAAAGTTTTGCCCACAAAAATATCATGAATAGTACATTATACAACAAATACTACTTACAACATGATCGTGAATATTATTGATATATTTTCGTGGATAATAATGTCTTTGTGGCTATTTATAACTTAAATTAACAATATTTTAAGAGTAGCGACGAACATGTTCGTTACTCATGTATATTAGTTTTGTGAATAATAGTATTGATCGTGGGAAATGTTAAGTTTATTCCTACAATAATATTGTCGCAATTGATAACATTGTATCAACGAACATTTTGTGGTAATTAAGAATTTTGTTCTAAATAATAATAGAGCATTTGTCACGATAGATTTGACTTTAATACTTGTATGCTTTTCCGACAAATTAAATCATGGTAAATGATAGAAGCATTAACAATCACAATTCGTGGTTAATGGTGGATATTCTACCATCGCAACCACAATAAAACTAAAATTTAATATTACTTCATATGTCATTTCTTAGAAACTCAAATGAAAATGTAGTCTCATAAGTAACAATTATCAATTCCTTGTCAAGAAGAAAACATCAAAAGAGTGTCACACCCCAACTCAGGGTCGTGTGACCGGCCAGGGTCAACATACTACCCTGAAGCCTACTACCTACACTGACCAACGAGAAACCAGAAACACATCGAATAAAAAGATACCAAAATGCAGTTTTATTTAAAGTTTCAAAAGTTCACAATTTTTTTGAAAAGAGAAGAGTAACTAACATCATCACAAACTAAAACAACTCAAGTTCAAAGTTGAGTACAAGCTTAAAAGACAACAACTATCAGTGTAGGAAAATGAAAACATCTAGACCACTACACTATGACTAAAGGACGCCGCTACGAGATTGACACCATCGCCTGCCCTCCAACTGCACCATGACATCAAACCTCAACTCACTGATCATGCTCTGCAACACATAAAGAAATAAACCGTGAGTCCACTTGGGACTCAGTGAGCGGTTCTTCCGAACCTCCACATAATCCCCTGTAAGCATGCATAAATATATATAAGGCAACATAGTATAAAGTCAGCGAGGTAAGTTGCTTTTGATATGACAATCGACCCCAGGGGTCGTCCTGTATAAACCATATATTAGAAATAGAAACTCGTCATAACGGCCTAATTTAGCCACTTGGCATCCGGCCCTTAGGGCCTACTCATGGTCTAGGAATTTCGGCCATAACCAGCCCTACCATACATGGTAATAATACACTGGCCACTCGGGCCACACAGTACCAAGGTGAAATCAAGAAGTTCCCGGGTTATCGACTAGGATGGTCTGCTAGTCTCCGGACATCATCTGGGGTAGGGATAGCTAGTCCCACCCAACTGGGGTCTGACACCTAACGGGCCCGCTGGTGATATCTCAAGACCCAATCACTGGCCGAGTCATGCATTCGTCATTCCGACTACTCAAGCATCTCCGCACACCATCACAATCACATCACACAAGCAAGTGTCTAGAGTTACCTTATATAAAATCTCGGGTGTCTACCCGTACTCGGCCCTTGATTCTAGGCCAGTATCATCCGTACCTTACTACACTCTAATTAAACCATGAGAAAGCATTCTAACTCATCTACATTCGAGTTTCCATAATTAACACGCACTTTAAAGTTTTCATACTATTCGTCTAGTGTCATTTGCTACACTACACTAGCATGGGCTACCTGTCACAAGTGTAGAATGGCTATATATGGATGTGCCATAGCCCTCAGGTGATAGGAAAGTTAACCTACCACTACTATCATAAATAAACAAAAAAGTGCATCAAATAAGTTAGTAAATTCTGCATTTAACAAAAATTTCCAGCAAGGTAACATTAGAGCTATCATGGCAATGCTCTACTAGGAATAGCGATAAATAAGAAAAAATATTGAAAGCAATTACTACTTCTTAATGTCGCTAAGTGTAGATGTACATATGCAATAGGGTGGTGTTTTCCTTAGTTGGTGTCTTTCCTATTTCTCCTCTCAATTCGACTTGACGATCGGGGTGACCCTCGCTTTCTAATGTTCAATGTTTCTAAGTATGAAAACTAATCCTCTCCGATTACCTTTCCCCTACTTGGCTCGGCCGAACCTTGAGCAACGCATGCCTTACTCGGCCGAGACTACAAGGGTAGGAGAAGGTGATTGATCCTTGTTGTTTGATCACAACCTCTAGCATTTAACCTTATGAACTACCCTAGATGAATTATAGACCAATCATCTCCCCCTCGCTGTTCGGCCAGACCTTGATCAAGGCTTCCCTTGATTGACCGAACACTAAAAACTCCTAGGGTGAAAGAATCTCAAACAACTATGGCATCAATTGAATCGTGAATCATACAAATTTAAATCTACACGAACTATAGGGGGGGTTTAGGCCAAGCGAGGGAATAGGGGAAACATTCGGCATGACCTTTCCCCTTTCCCCTCATCTAGCCGACCCCTAGATCTCAGAAATACAACGCGAAAACATTCATCGCGCGATTACAACATGCAATAAAAACCATAATCATCGAGAAAACCTCGAATTCACAAGATCCAACGAGAGAAAACCCACGATTCACCATTCTAAGGGTCGGCCACATGCCTTCCCATCTAACTAGGATTGACCACTCACCTTTGCTTGAGGAAGAAGAAGAGCCGGACGTTGGCGATCTCAAATCTTCCGGCATCGACTCGATTTCCGGACCGACCAAGATCCCTTCTCCCTCTTTCTCCCTTCTCTCTTGCTCGGGCTTTGTGCGGCTCCTAGATGAGTCGCACAGATCAATGATGAGGGATTTTATTCCCTCATCTAAAATGCCTTATTTTCCCCTTACGACTTAACCTTGACTCGACTCAGTCTGAGTCTGACTTCGGCTTCGATTCTATTCGCAACACGAGTCGATCTTAACTCAATTAAAGCATCAATGCATAAAAGGAAAGGGTCATTTAACCAAATTTAAACTTCATACTACATTAGTCGAGTTGTACCTTCTACTCGAGGCGATTTCGAGGCTCGACTCAACTAACCCCGAGTCCGACGCGCTGCATCAAAATAGATTTTTATATTAGGAAATTTTTCGGGTTTTACAACCTTCCCCCCTTAAGGGAAATTCATCCTCGAATTTAATTAGACGACAAGGACTTACTGGCTCTTCAAACATAGAAGGGTAGTGCTCTCTCATGTCTTGCTCTGCCTCCCAAGTGGCCTCTTGTCCCGAGTGGTGCTCCCATCTAACTTTCTCCAAGGGATATTTTTTTGACCTTAGCTTCCTAACTTGGTGGTCAAGGATCTCTACCAGCCTTTCCTCGAATGAGATAGCCGAATCCACGTCAATTGAAGAAGGCTCGATCACAAGCGAATCATCTTTTACATATCTCCGGAGCATGGATACATGGAAAACCAGGTGCACTCTGCTCAGGCTAGGAGGCAAAGCTAGCTCATAAGCCACCCCGCCCTTCCGCTCGAGAATAGGGAAAGGCCCAATGAATTAGGGCTCAACTTTCCCTTCTTCCCAAACCGGACCACCTCTTTCATAGGGGAAACCTTCAGGAACACTAAGTCGCCCTCAACGAATTCCAATTCTCTGGCCTTCTTATCGGCATACATTTTCTATCGACTCTGGGCCGCCAGCAATCTTTCCTTTATGGTTTTCACCATCTCTACCGCTTCCTCAACCAGATTAGGACCCACCATGAGTGATTCCTCGGCCTCAAACCAGCCCATCGGAGACCTGCACCGCCGCCCATACAAGGCCTTGAAAGGAGTCATGCCAATGCTACTGTGATAGCTATTGTTGTAGGCGAACTCTATCAGTGATAGGTGTTTCTCCCAGTTGTCATCCAAATCCAGGACACATGCCCTCAGCATATCTTCCAAGGTTTGGATGGTCCTCTCTGACTGTCCGTCAGTCTGCGGATGAAAAGCTGTGCTGAAACGCACCTGGGTACCCAAGGCTTCTTGGAAAGATTGCCAAAATCGGACTGTGAATTGGGTACCCCGATCTGATACGACCATCACTGGGGTGCCATGGTAAGCCACAATCTTGTCTAGAAATAGTCGGGTGTACTGCTCCGCAGAAAAGGTAGTCTTCACTGGAATGAAGTGCACGGTCTTGGTTAACCGGTCCACTACCACCCAAATGGAGTCAAAGCTACCTTTTGACTTAAGCAACACAGTCACCAAGTCCATGGTGATTTTCTTCCACTTCCACTCGGTCACTTCGAGGTTCTACAGCAGCCCCACGGGCTTCAAATGTTCGACCTTTATCCACTGGCATACCAGACACTTGGACACAAACTCTGCTACCTCTCTTTTCTTACCCTTCCACCAGTAATGCTGCCTTAAATCTTGATACATTTTGGTTGCCCCTGGATTCATCGTATAAGTGGAACAATGACCCAACTCCAGGACTTGCCTGCACACCTTTGCCATATCCGGCACCATAATTCGGTCTTTGAACCTCAAAACACCCTCTGAGTCCAACCTGAATCTGTTCTCTGCATCTACTCTCTGCACTAAGTCCTTGGTCAGCACACAAAAGGCGTCCTCTCCCTGTGCGGCACGCAACATGTCCACTAGTGTGGATTGTACCCGCAGGTGTGCCACCAAGGCACCTGAAGCTGACACTGTTAAGGTTGTACCCCCATCTAGGCACAACGCCAACTCTCGAGCTAGAGGCCTCCGCTTGATTTCCAAATGAGCCAAACAGCCCATGGATTTTTTGCTTAGAGCATCTACTACCACATTTGCTTTCCCCGGATGATACATAATGGTGCAGTCATAATCCTTTAGGAGCTCCAGCCACCTCCTCTGCCTGAGGTTCAACTCCTTTTTGGTAAGCAAGTACTGGACGCTCTTGTGATCCGTATAGATCTTGCAAGTCTCCCTATACAGATAGTGTCGCCAGAGCTTCAGTGCAAAAACCACCGCTGCTAGCTCTAGGTCATGCGTCGGATAGTTCTTATCATGAACTTTCAACTGGCGGGACGCATAGGCTATGACTCTGCCAAACTGCATCAGAACGCAGCCTAGGCCAACCCGAGAGGCATCACAGAATACTATAAACCCTCCTGAGCCGGAAGGTACAGCCAACACGGGTGCAGATGTCAAACATTCCTTGAGCTTCCAAAAGCTCGCCACACACTTGTCGTCCCAAATGAATTTGACCTTTTTCTGAGTCAATCGAGTCAAAGAGGCTGCAATCCTGGAGATGTTCTCTACGAACTTTCGGTAGTACCCGGCCAAACCAAGAAAACTATGGATCTCAGTCATGCTGGTTGGCCGCCTCCAGTTCTGCACCACCTCCACCTTTGCTGGATCTACCCTTATCGCTCCCTTGGAAACTACATGGCTCAGGAACCCTACACTTTCCAACCAGAATTCACACTTGGAAAATTTGGCTAATAGTATCCGGACCTTAAGTCTATCTTCGAAAACCATTGTGCCCCTGTAGCTGGTCAAACAAATCATCTATCTTCGGCAGTGGGTAACAATTCTTGATTGTGACTTTGTTCAGCTGCCTATAGTCGATGCACATGCGCATCGACCCATCCTTCTTCTTCACGAAGAGTACCGGGGCACCCCAAGGTGACACGCTCGGCCGTATGAAACCCAGGTCTAGCATTTCTTGTAATTGCACTTTTAACTCCCTGAGTTTGGCCGGTGCCATCCTATAAGATGGGATGGAAATCGGCTTTACCCCGGGCTGCAGATCAATGCAAAAATAAACTTCCCTTATGGGCGACAATCTTGGCAATTCCTCGGGAAACACATCGGGGAACTCACAAACTACCGGGGTTCCATTGGCATATATTGCCTCACCCCCTTCTTCCTCGGCCACGGATATGAAGGCTAGGAAAGATTGGCAGCCACCCTGAAGCAGCTTACGAGCCTTTAGGGCTGAGATGACCCCTATCGGCTTGCTTCCTCCCTCTCCTTGGAAGGTGAACTGCGATAACTCGGGCTTGCTAAACATAACTATTTCAGCCCTACAATCCAGCAACGCAAAGTGCTCTGCCAACCAATCCATGCCAAGAATGACATCGAGCTCAAGTGTCGGTAGGAGTGTCAGCTCTGCACTCAGTACATGGCCGCAGATGAGCACTTCGCAGCCTTGGTAAATTGATTTGGCTATGATTGCATCGCCCGTAGGCGTTGATACTACCAATGGCCTATCAAGTAAGGAAGGCGCCATTGGCAACTCAATAGCAAATTTGGCAGATACAAACGAGTGTGTGGCACCTGGATCAAACAAAACATATGCAGCAGATGAACATACTAAAATAGTACCTGCTACCACTACCTTAGACGCCTCTGCCCCATCACGATTCATAGCAAATACCTGAGCAGACGGTCTCTCTGAATGACTAGTCTACGGCCCCTTGTTCTATGTCTGACCTCTCTGAGCCACTGACCCCATTGACATAGGTGTCTTTCCTTTAGACTGCTCAGGCTTCTGGTCAATACCCTCGAGATAGTCCTTCTTGAAGTGCCCGACTCGACCGCACCTATAGCAAGCATTCGTGCGGCCAAGGCAGGCCCCCCAGAGCCTCCAGACTGACGCAACATCTCAAAGTCTTGGGCTCGCTTGTTGCGAACACTCATTGGCAGATACTGCTCCTCCACAGCCGTCCAGAATTCCTCCCACGTGGGAGGCGGTGCGCCTGCAGCCCTGCGAGCCCTCCAAGTGTGCAGCCAGACCTTTGCCTGTCCCCTCATCTGAAGTTCGACCATACGAGCCGCTACCTCCGATGAGCACCCCATCTTCATGCATAATTCATAGCAATCCCCCAAAAACTCAGTCACTTCCACCTATCGATATGTTCCGGTGAACTCTAGTGGCTTCAGCATGACGAAGTTTGCATAGGTTGGGGCTCCCGGAGTCCTGACCACTAGTGTTACAGTCTCGACCACCTCCGATATCGTCGGAACTACAAGTACTGGTTGCGGCGGTGGCTACTGCGGCTGCTGCTGCTACTGCATCTGTTGTTGCATCTGTTGCCTCAGTTCTTGCTCCCTAAGGAGCGCCTCAGTTAGCTGAGTTCCCCGAGCCTGCAATTGAGCAACTGCTGACTCTTGCCCCTGACCCTCAGACTGCTCCCTATCTCTGCCCCGGGCCCGGCCTCGGCCTCACCCCCGGCCTCGACGTTTTGTCGAGTTACTACCGCTGCCGCTCAGTGCAGCATTAGGAGCCTCCATTACACTATCACATAAAAAAAAAAGGTTTCCTTTAACATAATAAATTTTTAACATAAGCTTTCAAAATTTACTTACCACATGGTGCACTGAGTGCAGTCGTGGTTGCTCGATCTCGTAGCATAACTATACCGTACGTCGACACGCTAGCATATATCTCATACGGTACCCAACTCTTAGTCATAGTCAAGACCTAACAATAAGCTCTGATACCAACTTTGTTACACCCCAACTCAGGGTCGTGTGATCGGCCAGGGTCTACATACTACCCTGAATCCTACTACCTACACTGACCAACGAGAAACCCGAAACACATCGAATAAAAAGATACCACAATTTAAAGTTTCAAAAGTTCACAATTTTTTTGAAAAGAGAAGAGTAACTAACATCATCACAAACTAAAACATCTCAAGTTCAAAGTTGAGTACAAGCTTAAAAGACAACAACTATCAGTGTAGGAAAATGAAAACATCTAGACCACTAGACTATGACTAAAGGACACCGCTACGAGATTGACACCACCGCTTGCCCTCCAACTGCACCATGACGTCAAGCCTTAACTCACTGATCATGCTCTGCAATACAAAAAGAAATAAACCGTGAGTCCACATGGGACTCAGTGAGCGGTTCTTCCGAACCTCCACATAATCGCCTGTAAGCATGCATAAATATATATAAGGCAACATAGTATAAAGTCAGGAAGGTAAATTACTTTTGATACGACAATCGACCCCAGGGGTCGTCCTATATAGACCATATATTAGAAAAAGAAACCCGCCATAACGGCCTAATTTAGCCACTTGGCATCTGGCCCTTAGGGCCTACTCATGGTCTAGGAATTTCGGCCATAACCAGCCCTACCATACATGGTAATAATACACTGGCCACTCGGGCCTCATAGTACCAAGGTGAAATCAAGAAGTTCCCGGGCCATCGACCGGGATGGTCTGCTAGTCTCCAGACACCGTCTGGGGTAGGGATAGCTAGTCCCACCCAACTGGGATATGACACCTAGCGGGCCCGCTAGTGAAATCTCAAGACCCAATCTCTGGTCGAGTCATGCATTCGTCATTACGACTACTCAAGCATCTCGGCACACCATCACAATCACATCACACAAGCAAGTGTCTAGAGTTTCCTTGTATAAAATCCTGGGTGTCTACCCGTACTCGGCCCTTGATTCTGAGCCAGTATCATCCGTACCTTACTACAGTCTAATTAAACCATGAGAAAGCATTCTAACTCATCTACATTCGAGTTTCCATAATTAACACGCACTTTAAAGTTTTTGTACTATTCGTCTAGTGTCATTTGCTACATTACACTAGCATGGGCTACCTGTCACAACTGTAGAATGGCTATATATGGATGTGCCAGAGCTCTCAGGTGATAGGAAAGTTAACCTACCACTACTACCATAAATAAACAAAAAAGTGCATCAAATAAGTAAGTAAATTCTACATTTAACAAAAATTTCCAGCAAGGTAACGTTAGAGCTATCATGGCAATGCTCTACTAGGAATAGCGATTAATAAGGAAAAATATTGAAAGCAATTACTACTTCTTAATGTCGCTAAGTGTAGATGTACATATGCAATAGGGTGGTGTTTTCCTTAGTTGGTGTCTTTCCTATTCTCCTCTCAATTTGACTTGACGATAGAGGTGACCCTCGCTTTCTAATGTTCAATGTTTCTAAGTATGAAAACTAATCCTCTCTTATTACCTTTCCCCTACTTGGCTCCGCCGAACCTTGAGCAAGGCATGCCTTGCTCGGCCGATCCTACAAGGGTAGGAGAAGGTGATTGATCCTTGTTGTTTGATCACAACCTCTAGCATTTAACCTTATGAACTACCCTAGATGAATTGTAGACCAATCCTCTCCCCCTCACTATTCGGCCAGACCTTGATCAAGGCTTCCCTTGATCGACCAAACACTAAAAACTCCTAGGGAGAAAGAATCTCAAACAACTATGGCATCAATTGAATCGTGAATCATACAAATTTAAATCTACACGAACTATAGGGGAGGGGGGGGGGGGGTTAGGCCAAGCGAGGAAGTTGGGGAAAAATTTGGCATGACCTTTCCTCTTTTCCCTTATCTAGCCAACCCCTAGATCTAAGAAAGACAACATGGAAATATTCATCGCGCGATTACAACATGCAATAAAAACCATAATCATCGAGGAAACCTCGGATTCACAAGATCCGACGAGAGAAAACCCACGATTCACCATTCTAAGGGTTGGCCACATGCCTACCCATCTAACTAGGATCGACCACTCACCTTTGCTTGAGGAAGAAGAAGAGTCAAACGTTGGCAATCTCAAATCTTCTGGCGTCGACGCGATTTCCGGACCAACCAATATCCCTGACTTAAAATTTAAAATTGTAGATAAGGTGTGAAAAATTAGCAAGCTGCCTTAACATTAGGTTATTGACTGATTCCTGATCGATCGTCGATCGATCAAGCATCTGCCAGTGGTCGACTAATGGAGAGCCAACAACTCTTTTTTGAGCCATTGGGTGCCTTGTTCTGAGCCTTACCTCTTGGCTCCTTATAAATAGTTGCTCACAGCCTTCCTTTATGCTTCTTGATCTCTCTTAACCTTCTTGAGTCATCTATTGATCATCCCTAAGCCTCATTGAGCAATCTTTGTGCAAAACCCTAGCTTTGAGCTTTTACCTCCTTGATCGAGCATTCAACCTTGAGTTTCATCATCAAAGGCATCAAAAGGAAGCTAGGATCTTATGTTGGAGCTAAGTAGTTTATTGTTTACATTTTGCTTCATTTATTGTTGTTATTTTCATTGTATATCAAGTGTGTAAACCTAGGTTGCTAGGTTTGTTTGATTGGGTGGTAGCCTTTGTGTTTGAGGCATAAGTCCACCGGTATAGATCGATTTACTAGAATTTTTTACTGTCCTTTAGGGTTTGTGTCGGAAGAGTGCTCTCAGTACGAAGACGGAGACTTTCGGGTGTGGAAGTGCCTTCGTTGTGACAGCGGTGACTCTTCGGGTAAAAGATCCTCATTGTAAGGGAAGCATTCATAATCTAGTAAAGTTAAGTTTAGAAATCCTAAGCGGGGGTGCTTAGCTAGTGGAGTAGACATTGGGGCCGAAATCACTATAAATCTCTTTGTTTGCATTGTGATTGTGCTTGTGTGGTTACTTGTATTTAATTGATTCATTTATCGCTTCCGCACTTGTTGATCTAGTTGAATTGAGAATTAACCAAAGCAATCAAGAATTGATTAAAGCCGAATTTAGGTTAAGTTTTTAGCAAACACACTATTCACCCCACTCTAGTGTAGGCCATTCGACTTACACTGACCCCAGAGTTGCACCTTACAGGCAGAGAGATCCAACCACAACGATCTGACATCTTGACATCCTGACATCCATGGCGTCAAAAGCGCTAAAGGGGCAGACGAGTGTGGCCAGGGCTTCTTTGTTCCAAAATGTCAATGGCAGGCTAATGAGCTCCAAACCAATGCCAAGTTCAAAGGTAGGAATGTTGTCCAAAGCTTCTTCTTCAACCCAATCATTGATCAAAAGAGTAGCCTCTCCCTAACGAAGAAGCCTTCTTTTGATCAATATACGCTTGTAGTTGGAGTCATGTCCTGCCAGCACTGTAAGCAATAGACAATCGTCCTTGAGGAGCCTCTATTTTCATTTGCAATGATGAACTACTTCGTCACAGAAACACGAAGGTAGGAAGTTAACAACATTTGTGTGATCCTTCAAGCAACCCATCATAGTAACCACCACACATCTCTCGATTAGATAACCACCACACATCACACTAGAGGGGAGAGGGTGAATAGTGTGTTATCTAATTAATTGGAGTATTGGACTAAATCTGATTTTAAACGTTTCTTGAACAATTCAGTCAATTTATATCTTTAACGCAATATGAGGAAACAAGTGGTATAACAACTAAATACAAGTACAATATGCAATGCTAACACGAAGATTTATAGTAGTTCAGCAACACCGTCTACTCCACTGTGGATTTGTGTAAAATCCTAAGCACTGTGCTTAGGATTTTACACAAATCCACTAAGTTATAAGTAGCTTATAATTGAGGACTTTATACCGGAAAGACCCTACACTCACCTAAAAGTCACTTCCACACTCAGAAGTAATCACCTTCTCACCGAGTGAGTTTTCCCACCTCAATACCTAAGAACTACCTCTAACTTGGTTTACACAAGTGGCTTTATACCTTATTCACCAAGGTAACCACAACTCACAAGATCCTACACTAGGTCTATTACACAATCAAGTTATGACTATGTAAAACAAACAAAAAACACTTTAATCACAAGAAGAGAGAAAGGAAGACTTATCACAATAAGATCACCTCTTCTTCTTGACCCTAGCAAGCTTGAAGAACCCTCCAATGAAGAACACTTGAGATTGAGGGATAAAGAACTAGGTTAAATGGATTTGATCAAGAAAGAGCTTAGGAGATGCTAAGGATCACTCTTTGAGGTTTAAAAGCATCAACAACCACTAGAGAGAGATTTGGGTGGGTATTTATAACCCCCCAACTTACACGACTCATCAACGGGCATTTTTTCTGCCTGTTGCCGACGCCCGATCGCTTGCTGGTCGATCGTTGGTCGACTGACCGAGCGACCGCCGAGCGACTGAATGCCTTCTGCTAATTCTGAGCATCATTCGGTCGACCGAATATCCTACTACCCATATTCGGTTTCTGCCGGTCGATCATTCGGTCAACCGAATCTGGGCAGAGGCTGATTTTTCATGTATTTTTCTTGCGGGCTTCATTTTCGGCTTTCGTCCTTCAGCGTGCGTCAACTTGGAGAGCTTTCCAGATGTTCTCTAGACTCGTCCATGATGCCTTTGGTGCACACGTCAAACTTCTATGAGTCATCGTAAATGTTTGTCGTATCGAGACGATGCCGCGAGCCATGAAATCAGCTTCCATCTTTTATCGAACTTGCGACCTTCATGCTTCAAGAACTTAGTTAAAAACTCAATTTTTTATCATCAAAATAATCATAGAGAGAGTAGAGCACAAGGGAGAAACCCTTGGCCAACATTCTCCCCCTTTTTGATGATGGCAAACCATCGATGATAAAAATTTATATGTGACGTATTAATCAATTTTTAGAGTGTGAAGCATGAGTTCATAAGTGCATATACAAGAGCATTATAAAATGATGAAGACACATTAGATTTGGTGCTCCCGCTATCAATATGCATATCTTTAACTCTCCCCCTATCATCATGCCATAATTTAAACATCTTAGCTACATGTTAACTCATATCATGATGAACATTCTTCTCCCCCTTTTGACATCAATCAAAAAGGGTACTATAACAACAACAAAAAAATAACATGAGGCATGCAAGAAGACATAAGATTCAAGGCCTCATACACATCCATTGTAAACCATACTATTAAGTCCAACATCATATAATGGTTTTACAAAACAAAAATGATGTTCAATTCTTTCAAATTAAGCAACCACATAGACATAAAAGCAAACATTCATAGAAACAAATCCATATAAGTCAGATACAAAATAGTCTAGACATAATACAATATCCATACAAGTCCATAGAATAAATGTCACTAAGCAACAATGGGACTAATCATCCTCAGGTGGTGGAGGTGGCAGATGTGTTTGATAGTATTGCCACATCTCATCCACCCGTCCAAACATCTCATCAATGCGTCGACCGTACTCATCAACTCTCTAGCCATACTAATTGATGCGTCGACCATACTCATCCAAACGATCAACCGTATCACTATTCCATTCCAGCCGGTCAATATAGAACTAAGCAAACCGATGCTCCAATGCATCCAATCGCTCACTAGGAGTAGCAGCCGACGAGCTCCCACTAGCACCTGCCTCATCCCTATCCTCATCATCATCGATGTGATCCATAGGTGCCCCCCGCACGTGCTTACCGCGCTGGTTTTCAAGGATATTCATACGGTTTAGGGTATAGGTGTCTATCGCTTTAGGAACAAGCTCTATCTCAAATCTAGACATGTTTACCCCAGCAGCATAAATGAAATGGGAGATCATGGAGGCATAGGGCAGGGCTTGTTTCCTAGTGATATGGACATCCTCTATATAATGAAGCATAAGATCAGGGATGTTTATGGGTCTGCGGGATCATGGCATAAAAGAGCACTCTATTGCTCATGCTGGTGACCTCATCATAGTGTCCTGCTCTAGGAAGTATGTTATAAGCAATGATAAGGTGCATAATCCTAGTAGTAGTGGACGGTTTGATGCTTTGAGTAGGAAGCATCCCCTGGTAACCCTCGGGACAAATATCAGACACAACCTCAGAACTAGGAAAATCCTCATGAAAGTGGTGTGTGGACATGTTATATACTGGTGTCCCTATCAGAGAAAAGCCAAAAGCCTCCCTAATGGCTATATCTGTGATGACTATGGGTTTTCCTAAGATTTCAGACTTAAGGACTAGTGAGTTTCCTAGTCTAGCATTCTCAATAACAAGGTTAGAGAAGAATGCCTTTGCCAACATGGGACACACTAGTACTTGTTTCCCTATGTACTCTACCCATCCTAATGCTACAAGTCCACTTCTAACTGTTTGTGAAATAACCATACTATATGGGGGGTGAATAGTGTGTTAACTAAATCTGTTTGCCTAAATCGAGTTTTAATCTTTTCTTAAACTACTTAGGCAATTAATAATTTAACAACTAAATGTGAAAGCGATTACTGATAAAGCAATTAACACAAATAATATATCAATACTAACATAATGATAAATCTGTTTCGGCCCCAATGCCTACTCCACTACCAAAGTACCGCGCTTAGGATTTCACACCCAAATCCACTAAATTATAAGTAGCTTACAACTGAGGACTTTACATCAGAAAGACCCTACACTCACCTCGAAGGCACTTCCGCACCCGAAAGTATCCCGCCTTCCTACCGAGTGTGCTTTCCCACCTCAATTTCTAAGACCTACTCCTAACTTAGTTTACACAAGTGGTTTTACACCTTCTACACCAAGGTAACCACTTACACACAAGACCACACACTAGGTCTCCACACACTAGGTCTACACACTCAAGAAATACAATGTAAATAACAAGAAAATACACAAGTAAATGGAGCAAAATACTAAACAAAGTATACTTAGCTCCAAACACGAATCCTTAGTCCTCTTGATGCCTCAAAATGATGAATCGATGAAGAAATGAAGGCTCAATCAAGTAGAGATGAAGAAACTAGGGTTTTGATATGAAAGTGACTCCATCAAAGCTTTAGGATCACATATAATGGCTCAATAATAGTTAAGAATGATCAAGAGGGTGAAAGGAAGGCTGGGATATCAATATTTATAGAGCCATGAAGTGAAACATCACTCAACGGCTCGAAATAGAGTTGTTTCCGACGTTTTGGCTCGAATATCCTCTGCCATTTCTGGGCGCATTTCTGTCAACTGGTCAATTGACCAGCCGTAGAGTACCGGTACTCCAAGTATTGTACATGTACTCTACATTGAGTTTTAGTCAGTTTCTTTCTTCGTTTCGGGTTTCGGGTTACGGGTTTGGTTCTTGGGTTTCTTTGCATCATTATGAGGATCTACAATTTATCTAGACACCCTAAACCTAGACTCTATCTTCCCGATGAAATTCGAGCGTGTCGACCAACGTCCTTTCGATTTTTTATTTCTTCTATATTTTCGATCGTGGACATCGTGCGCTAACCGATATGGAACCTGAAAATAATTCTCCATGAAATCATTAGTTCTATGTTTGTTATCATCAAAACCGAGATTAAGACCAAGGTTAAAAACCTTAGTCCAACAATCTCCCCCTTTTCGATGATGACAAATATCCTTAAGAAAATATATATAATTAAGCATAAAGGATATCAAACATGGGATTTCTCCCCCTATCAACATGCATATCTATAAAAATAAACTCCCCCTATCTATATGCATAGTTTTCCTATATTTTCTTCCCATTTACCTATATTTTTCTCCCCCTTTTGACATCAATCAAAAGGGACGAGAAAAGTCAACCTATGGTCAAAGTTGGAACTTGAAAACTAGTTTTCGTAATACCGAAGTCAACCAACCCAAGGGACGAACACAACATAACGAATGAGAGACTAAGTAATAAATGATATCATGAAAAGATAGTCAAAATCCAAAACTATGAATCATGTACTAACTTAAGTATCGATATTTTCAAGTATCGATCAAGGAGTCAAAAATAATTTTAGAAATGATTTTTCTCATCAAATGAGAAGAACGATACCAAACGTGAATTCAAAATATCATACTTGAAGTCTCATTCGATAATCCGATAAAAATTCAAAGTATCGGAAAAAAAATGACCATTGGGGAAAAACGATACTTTAAAGTTTCGAAATCCAACTTCAAAAATCTAAATCAAATCAAATTCATACTCAATATTTTTGAAATTTTTTTATGTCATAAACTAGATTTTTCAAGGAAGATGAAGATTCAAGAATCAACCAAGAATCATTTTTCTGCATTTTTGTAAGATTCACCAAGTTCTAGTGACATTTTCGTAAATAATTGGATTTTTTCAAAATGTTTCCAGATTTCATTCAAACTTTTCAAATACCAAGATGTGGTCATCTAAAGCATGTGTACCAAGTTTGATGTGAAAATAATATCGTTTGATCAAAATATGAACTTAGAATGATTTCATTCAAAGTTGGTTTGAAAACATGAAAATGGCTAAGTATCAAATTTTGCTATCTACTCGTGTTTTCTCTAACTTAGACATCTAGACATCTAACATAAGTGAATCTAAGTATATGAGTCATGTTTGAGCTTAAAATGAAATTTCTAAGTCAATTTTCATCCTATCTTGATTTCATGAAAAACTTATTTTTCAAGATATCGCTCAAGTTATCAAAATAATGTTTAGAAATGATTTTACTTAAACAATAATGAGAACGATATTAGAAATGAGATCAAAATAGTATACACAAATTTTCATTTGAAATTTTCGACGAAAAACCAAAGTATCGGAAATATTGATATTTCAAGAAGGTAATACTTTGCATTTCTGAAATCCAACTTCAAAATTCCACTATAAATCCGGTTCTTGATGAAATTTTTTGAATTTTTTACTGAAAAAATAAGATTTTTCAATGAAGATGAAGTTTTAAGAATCAGTTTAAAATAATTCTTCTATATTTTTCTAAAAATAACTTAAAATACAGAATTTTTATTGGCATTTTCATAATTTTCAATTATTTTCAAAACGTGCTCAGTTTTCATTCAAACTTTTATGACACCACATAATAGTCATGTAAAGAGTGTGTGTCATGTTAGGAATGAAATTATATTCTTAAGTCAAGATATCAACCTAGCATGGTTTCATTCAAAACTAAGCTAGTTATCATGAAACTAGCTAAGTGTTAAACTTGTTAAACCTATGAACACCTAACATGAGTAAATCTAAACATGTTCCTCAAATATGGATTGAAAATGAGACTTCTAAGTCAATTTGTTGACTTGTGTCAACTTGGTTCAAAAGGGTAATCATGAAATCGTCTCTATGTTATTTTATCCATATCCATAATAATTTTTCATTCTAAATGCATAGAAACATGTCATACATATACATAAATATGTTTATGAAGTTTGGTCCTAAATGAAGTGTCTAAGTCAATACGTTGACTTAGGTCAAACTTTCTCAAGTTTAGGGCCCTTAAAGTGAAGTAGTTATCACTTTGTTCATCCACACATGAATTTTTAAGTTTAAACACCTAGAATCATGCCATGTATTTATCTAAATATGTTTATTGGGTGTAGACTTAAAAATTCTAAGCATTTATCATGCACAATCGATCATGAATATAGAGACATTATTAAAGCATGAATATTGAGTATTAAACTAAGATTTTTTGTAAAATCAAAATCATACCTCATTCTTGGAAATTTTGCCAAACTTGTCTTTTTCTTTCCAATTTCTAAAGTCTTCCATTTTATTATAATTTTCAAACAATATTCATTAGTAGGATAATGAAAATGTAACTACTAGCAAGTTATCAAACTAAGTAGCAAAGAGAGAGATCAATTATCGATATCAAAGTCTACTTTGCTAAATAATTTCAAATTTATTTTAAAATGGAATCGAGTGATATCAAAACGAATTTAAAGAGATCACAAGTGAAATATAAATGAAAATATGATCTCTAACCCATCCTATTAATCGAAAGGCCACAATTAGCCTACGATTTTGAACCGCAAGGTCGCATTAGCCCTTTATAAGCTACATAGGTCTCCGAAGAGATCGGGAAATCAAAAACAAAAATCATTTTTCAAGTCATATCATGAGCGGGCAAAACCAACTCAAAATTAACTAGTATCATAACTCCAACTTTAAGATGACAAGTAATATGAAGGAGGTGATACTAAACATATACCTAGATGCCAATTTGCATACCTATGGCATCATGATGGCTTGAAGTTGGAACCAAAGATGGATTCTTCATTGAAGTTCGCGATCAACTTCATCAATTCTTCAATTTCCTTTACCCCTATGTGGTTGCTCCCCCTACAAAAGAGCATGAGACCTTTGGTACCCAAATGACTTTGAGTCCTTAGATATTAGAGGGCTTAGGTACCCAAAGTATCTTAACTCCACTTGGGTTCATCTTAAATGTGCAATCATATATAGCATGCTCATAGACATCACAACAAAAACAATGACTATGAAACTTTTTGTGATCATTTTTCTTAGCATGCGATTTTGCATTAGAATGAATAGCATGAGATTTATGATGAACATAGGCATTTTTGAAAGAAACATTTTTCTTTCCAATTTTCGTGAAGGAATTTGAGTTTTTCAAATTATGTACTTCCTTGTTCAAAACCAAAATCTCATCTTTTAAAACTTCAATTGACTTATGCATGGCATATAGTTAAGATTTCAAAATATTGTTCTCACTTATGATTTTTAAATTCTCAAATTTCAAATTTTCATTTTAAAGCTTTAAGTCCTTAAGCTCAAGTTTCGATTCTATCATGGCACAAATCAAATGAACTAGATTTCAATTTCTCATTTTCTAGTTTTAATTCATGCACATGAGAATTAAGCATCAAATTTTCTTTCTTTAGCATTTTATTTTCTTTATCTTTTATAACAAGCAAGACATATATCACTACAAGAAAATAGGGTATCACCAACGGACCAAATCCGTCAGTAATACCCAAAAATCTATCGGTAATATTGTTACCGACGGAGTATTTGTTGGTAAAATCCGTCGATAAAAGGCTCCTCGGTAATACCAACAGATTTTAATTAATCTGTCGATATTACCAACATATATTTTCTTTTGTTGGCATTACCAACAATTATATATATCTGTTGGTAATACCGACAGATACATATCTGTCTGTTGGTAATACCGACAGATACATATCTGTTGGTAATACCGACAGATACATATCTGTCGGTATTACCAACGGATACATATATGTCGGTAATACCAACGGATACATATCTGTCGATAATACCAACAATGTCCGCTAGTGTTGGTATTACCAACAAATAATTTTTGTTGGTATATCCGTTGGAATTACCAATAGAATTTACCAATTGCTCATTATTGTGTACCTGAATCAATCCTCAAATCATGAAATCACATATAAGATAATTTGATAATTCACCCAAAATCTTAAAAATAATTTTTGAAATCTCAAATAAACCATTGAAATCCACACACATAAACTTAAAGAAACCATTGTATACAAGTAATTTTGAAATACATTGTGCTAGTCAAATATTTACATTGTTTCAAAGTTTCAAAAATACATATAAGATATTTTTTTCCAAGAAGCTGATCCTTGCACTTCATCCTTTTTACCTGCATGTAAAAACAAAAGAAACAATGAGGCAATGAAATGAGAAATACCAAGTTTATAACTAAATTATCTAATGCTCAACTATGCTTCCAGCACTATTTAACTATAAATGCTCAACTATGTAATCAAAACAAGTATACTAATTGCAACAGGAAAAAATTGGAAAGAATATGGGAAGAAGTCATGCAAAGATGCCACTCCAATTCTTTCAAAAAATTTCTTCAACAAGAGGGTTTTTTGTCAGCTATTTATATTCAAAAAGGTATAGTAAAATTTCTTGCACTATTACACTGTATGCATCCCATCATGACATATTAACACACTTGCTAGTCCATTAAGGAATTGATTACACCAAGAAGGGTTCTATTCCTTTGAGCTTTGTTTGTTATTTCTTTGATTACACTAAGGTATTTTCTTTGATATATCAGGTGTTGCAGTGGCTGAAGTAGAATTCTATCATCTTGACCATGTATCCAAGGCAGCAAAGTCACAAGATCTAATTGCTTGTGCACTTCAGCATGTGTTGGGGCACAATGTGGAAATTAGAGTCAAGTATATACCAAAACTTAAAAGAAAGGTTCCCAAGAATAAGAAGTCATCATTTTATTTGTTCAGTTGTTCTTGTAGAAAGCAAGAAATCTCATTCTCAGTAAATGATGATTATGAGACTAAAACAAGGTGACTTGCTGAAAGCAAAAGATAATATTTAATGCAATGAATCAATGAATCAATAGCAATTGATGAACAAGGCGACTTGCTAAAAGTGGGAAAGTTTGACGCAGATCCTCAAGGAAAACTAAATGAATTTATTAAGAAACTAGAACCTGACACTCAGCCCATCTATTTTCCAAGGAAACTAAAATTTCAAAGGAAGGATAAAACTACTCATACAGTCCACTTAATTATGCAGCAGCAGCAGAGCAAAAGTTTCTCTACAGCATACCCCTTATGCAGGTATATCTAAACTGCTCATACTCCCAACAATGCGGCATCTGATACATACTTATGCATGTATGACCATTATACTCTAAATTCCAGCTAACCTTCCTAGTTTATCTGCAGTTCCAGAGAAGAAACCATGTAAGCATAATGATTTTGGGAGCTCAAAAGTTCCTTGATTCATCATGCACAAAATCGACGGTGAAGGTTTGTGCACTTACTGTTCTGTTCGGTGCATTTTCTGTGACAGTCGGGACTGTCACTCTGCCACACTTTGAAGATCCTCACAATTAGTGCAGTGGACTTCGCTTGAGTGCTGCACATGGATGCGTTGCGGGAACGCATCAAGACTCTAGAACAGTCCACGGGGGACGTCTCCGACCTCGACGGATCGATGGCAGAGGCACTAGAGTCGTTGTTCACTTCAGTGGCAAAACAGAAGACTGAAGTGACAGATTTGAGGGTCCTTGTAGCCAAGTTGACGGCTACAGTGGCCGAGTTCAATTCTCAGCATGCTGAGATTCTAAGAATGAATTCTCAGCAAGTCAGCATGTTGAACATAAAGTTCTAATGACCAGCCTCTGTCACACATAAAGCAAGTTATATGCAGCATTAGCTAGACCATGTTTCATCTTTTAGAAACAAAAGCAAGTTGTTTCTTCCTCAGGTTTTGTTTAATATACTCTATCAAGAATGCATGTTTTCATATGCATACTCCATTAAACAGAAATCCAACAAAACAGAACTGTTATATGCAGCATTAGCTAGACCATGTTTTCAAAATAAAGTTCCTATGTAGTGGTATAAGAATTATAAGTCATAACTTGTTCATTGGTTCCTGGGTTAGAAAGTTCTCATTGTTGTATATTGTATGGTAGAACATCAGTACAAGGAGGGAGGGCAAAGAGTGCCAGATTTCTTTCCTTTGCTTCCTACCATATGCTATTCTAAGCTCTAACACTACTAGCCTTGATGGCATAAGCAGGTGAAATTCAAAATTGTGAGAACATACTAGCTTGTGGTGAACCATGTTTTCATGTAGTGAACCATGCATCATCTGGTAGATAACTAAACATATATTTTGTTACCTAGAGGAACCTAGAGGAACCTAGAGGAACTATTTTGTTACATAAACAACCAATCCTACAACCAAAAGGATTGTTGATTCAGACCCCCTATATAGTCATCATATTATAATTAGTTAATAAGTTTCAAAGAAAAAAAATAAAGATGGACAGACATCCTATATAATATATTGATATTGACCTCGACCTCTGACCTTTTAAAACAATCCACAAAAAATATAATTGTCCTTGTCAATCAAATATCACAAACAGCACTAATAAGATCAAACAATTCATGCATATAAAGAAAAGATGTTCACAATGATGACGATGATGACTTAATGCTAAAAATGGTAAGTTTTATGTACCATTTATGCCCTGATGAATTGCAGCTTTAACGACAGCCGAGCAGCAACATTATAAACTGCTTCGGTAGTAGTGGTAGGACCAAAAACTCTGTCTGCAACAAATATATAATTCAATCAATCAAAGATGATTAGAGATATGCCATATAATTCAACCATTCATTCCATAGTATATGCCTATCAAAACTTGATATTTAAAATCTTGCAATAAATTTAGAGATCCAGCGAAATTGAAATGTTCTACTAGAAGTTTTACGACCACAGAGGCATTAATAGCTAAAGCATTATAGGACATCTAACTATTTTGAGCACTAGCAGATAATTATCTTCAAGTGAACTAAATAAGGGATCGATAAATAAGATTATAATCAATTTATAACAAGGAAAACTTGTCAGATTATTTTGCAATAAAGCTTTTCTGGATGATGCTAAATTAATTTCTTGTAGTGTGAGGTAGAGAGAGAATGATTAGGGTTTTCACCTGGATCACTGCTGCTTTGGTGTCCTCAAGCTGATCAAGAATAGCAACAGTCACTACAAGAAAACAGGGTATTACCAACGGACCAAATCCGTCGGTAATACCCAAAAATCCGTCGGTAATATTGTTACCGACGGAGTGTCTGTCGGTAAAATCCGTCGGTAAAAGGCTCCTCGGTAATACCAACGGATTTTAATTAATCTGTCAGTATTACCAACAGCTATTTTATTTTGTTGGTAATACCAAAGGATACATTTATCCGTTGGTATTACTGGCGGATATTTGTATCCGTTGGCATTACCAACAAAATAAAATAGTTGTTGGTAATACCAACGAAAACCTATCTGTTGGTAATACCAACGTATATATGTATCTGTCGGTAATACCAACAACAAAAATTATTTGTTGGTAAATCCGTTGGAATTATCAACAGAATCTACCAATTGCTCATTATTGTGTATCTGATCAATCCTCAAATAATGAAATCACATATAAGATAATTTGATCACACGAAATCTGAAAAATAATTTTTGAATCACACATTATTAAAATCCACACACATAAGAAACCATTGTATACTAGTAATTTCGAAATACATTGTATTATTCAAATATTTACAAAGTTTCAAAGTTTCAAAATACATAAGATAAGTTTTCCCAAAAAGCTGATCCTTGCACTTCATCCTTTTACCTGCATGTAGAAACAAAAAAAATAATGAGGCAATGAAATGAGGAATACCATGTTTGTAACTCAATGCAAAATAATAAATTGACACTCTGAAGTTGTAAATAAAGTTTGTAACTCAATGAAATGAGAAATACCTAACAATGCAGCATGCTGAATTGTATCAATAGCATGCTGAGAATTCACGCAGCATGCTGAATTCACAGCTGAGAATTGGAATTCACTCAGCAGGCTGAGAATTGAATTCAGCATGCTGAGATTCTAAGAATGAATTCCCAACATGTTCTTTCTCAGCAAGTTTAGTTTACCAAGTTTAATGTGCATAAAATCAACAAGTTCAAGTTTAATTTTAATGCAGCATGCTGAATTGTAACAATAGCATGATGAGAATTTAACAACATGCTGAGTATTCCATGCTCTCAGCATGTTGAGAATTATTCTCAGCATGCTGAGAGAGCTGAGATAGCATGCTGAGAATTCACTGAGCATGCTGAGAATTCCACAGCACACTCAGCATGCTGAGAATTATTCTCAGCATGCTGAGAGAGCTGAGATAGCATGCTGAGAATTCCACAGCACACTCAACATGCTGAGAATTATTCTCAGCATGCTGAGAGAGCTGAGATAGCATGCTGAATTCTCAGCATGCTGAGAATTCCACAGCACACTCAGCATGCTGAGTGAATTCTGCTGTGGGAGCATGCTGAGAATACCATGCTCTCTAATTACTAATCCTAGAATTGTAAGTGAGCGGGGCATACTGATTACTAATCCAAGTTTATTCTAGGTCCCGACAGTAGCTCACCTCTTTCTTTATGTTAGACTCTCTTAGATTGGAACTTCACATATGTAATTACTTGTTCCTCATGCAGGCTTGGTAAAGATGGTGAGGGTTAGTGTTTTGAATGATGCTCTCAAGAGCATGTATAATGCCGAGAAGCGTGGCAAGTGACAGGTTATGATTAGACCATCCTCACTGTTGTGTTCTGTTGTAGAGACACCATTTTCTTACTCTCTACTCAACTCCTCAAGGTGAAAACCAATCTTGCATGTGACTGCTGATTGGAATAATGTTCAAGCTGAATATGGAACATTAGGATGTCATGACTTGACTGGTACTATTAAATACTTCACTTGGTGATTCTAAGTACTTGATTTCAGTAAGATAAATTAGTAATATCAAAGCAAATTCTGTTTTCCATATCTTATCTACACTTATGAAGTGGATGTTTAAATTTTTTTAGCACCTTAATACTTGGTAGAGTACTGGGCTGTTTGAGTCCAGCTCTTTTTTCTTTTGAGCTTGTTTGAGAGCTTTAATTTTTGTGTTTGAGCTCATCATGTTTAAGTTTTTCTTTTTCGAGCTCAACTCGCTAGATCAAAATCATAAATGAGCTATAAACCAGCATTGGATAATCATTCATCAAGCAATTATAAGTATTATTGAGGTATGAGAGCAGTGGGCAGTATACCATACAATTGGATGCAAGTTGGTTCATTTGTTGCTTCCTATGTTCTTGTTTTATGATTTCATCCACTTAACCTAGTAAACTCTTAGTTCTCTTATGCTTGTTTGGTGATGAATGTTATTTCACTTCTTAATGACAGAATGTGCCCTTAGACAAAAGGAAGGAACATTAATTATCTTAAATTATGGCCTGAAATCTAGGCCTTATTAATGCCTAACATAAAGCGAAAATTATCATATTTCCTAATTCCAATTTTTGATTGCATTAGTTGGCTTCTTGGATCTTTTCTTGCCACTAATGGGGAAAATATTGATGTAAGTAGGATACTTTTTTATCATATGCAAAGGGTTCAATTAGCCCGCATATGTTCTTTTCCCAGCATTTCTGGATAGCTGCAGGCCTACTAGACTAAAATTAGAATATCTTTTAAGAAGAAAGTTACCTAGTTGGTATTTCCTATATTTGTTTTTGCATTTTATCTCTTTGAGTTCTCTATTCATATTTCTAGGGAGCATATGTCTCTATTCATTGTTTTCAAAGACATAAGAAAAACAATGAAGACATCTTGTTACACTATTGTAATTCATAAATCTCATAAATCCAAGTGATCACTTGACAGAGTAAACCTGAGAGGCAATAGCGCTAGAGGATATGTGGTAGAGGTATTGAGTGCCAGATGATAATGAATGTCAAGGCAAGATTAATTTTAGATGAACCAATGAACTATCCTATGATCAGCAGGAAGATAGCATATAATCCTAATATTCCTCCCAATTGAAACAAGGTTTATAAGGAAAAAAAAACTTATATATGCATTAATGTAAGAACAACGGTCAAATAACACAAACAGTTGAGCTTCAATGAACATGAGATTCAATAGGTAAAAGGTGGTATGAACATTTGCAGCAAAATGATCAATGCAATAAAATGCTAGACATAATGTGAGGCAAAAATAATGACTAGAGTTCTCTTGCACATGCACTAATGTGAGGCAAAAATAAAATGCTACAACTACTTGATTACATAATGGATTAATTGCTTCATTTTTGGATCTATTGGGACAACTAATGTGTATCCCTTGATTTATCACGCTTAATTAGCTTCATGACAGAACCAGTTATAGCCTTGTTTGGCATTGAAGTTCAATTAATAGTCATTGAAGTTGATGGCAAATTCTAAACAAAGACCCAGATCAAACTTGATGGCAATGAATACATTGCAATGAATACACTGTACATTCAACCAAATACTCTTGTTCTATTGCTATTTGTAAGCTATAGATGCTGAATAAAAGAAGGGTCATTGTCTATTCTAATTGCTCAAGTGCAACAAATCTCATGAAGAAGCAAATTCAAATTCCTTGAACTATATAACAAAGGCATGCTTCAAGACTAGAAATCATAGTTTAACCAAGAAGCGAAGCAATTGTAACATGAAGAGGTAATAAAAGAACATATTAAAGTTTATCAGTTGAGGCTTTGAGCAATAATAGTAAACAAGAAGAGCACGTAAATACTAAAGGCTCTGAAGCATAATTGAGAAAACTAATAGCTCAGTAAGAGTAAAAATCCTTACCTGAGGTGTGGAACTGAACTTCCATTGTATAGAGTTTAGTTCAGTCATAGCAAATTCAACCTCCTTGTGGTCGTACCCACCCGAGATAACCTCCTTATCATATAGTGTACGTTCTGTCCATGTTATCCATGCATGAATATGAAATCTATTTTGAGAGTTATGAATGCATGAACTTGTACTAAATAGCAAAAGGAATGGATGTCTACAAAGCAAAATAAGATTAATGGTAATTCTTACCTAAAATGAAATCTACAACTTGATGTGAAAAGATAGCAAAGAAAGCTCTAATTTATCCCTGCATGAAAAAAGAGGCTTAAAGAGAAATCACATGCTATCAGGAAAAAGTACAAATATGAGAAGCATTACATAAAACAATATCTCACCTTGTGACAACATTCAAGAGCAGCTCTCATGATAGAAACATTACTGATGCACTCAAAACTATAATCAATGCCACCATCAGTAAGGTCAACAAGAACCTGCTGTATTGGCTTGTCATGGTCTTTAGGGTTCACAAACTCAGTAACTCCAAAGTTCTTTGCTGTTAACATTTACAGAAAAGATTAACTTATGGAAAGACTCAATGAAATGCTTAATCCAAATAACATGACCTTACTAATGCGAAGTAAATTGTATCATTATGGCATAAAGAGATGTGCATTTCCTTGAGCTATGGGCTTTTCTTGGCAATATACATTTAGTCAATAAATATTCGAACAATAAGGATTTTGTGGATTTGGGCCTTGGATCATCTGTTGTGAGAAGTATATTGCTCCTTATTCAGAAACTTGTTTTTCAAGTTAATGTCGGACTCCCCATGAAAGTTTATCAGTAGCACATGAGAGTATGAGACTATGGATCCAGCAATGAGTTTAGAAGATTGATAAGATGTTGACAGCTATCCACTGTCCAAATTAACACAGAAGCTTCCCTGAAAAGAGACAATTAATGTTTCAGGGCATCCTAAACTTCATAGTGCATTAAAAAAATCATTATCAATAATAAATGGTGATCCATTGCGTCGCGCTCCAAGGAGGGTTGATTGTGTTCTATATACCTATGTAGGTATATTGAACACAATCAACACGAATACTAAGCACCTAATGGGATTCAAAATGTGGCAACTTTGGGTATGAATTGGTGTTTGATCTATTGATAAAAATCATAAAATACATCTAGACATATTCTACATGTAAATGCTGAAAATTGTATAAAATGAATACTAAGAAATTGAACCCAGACATTCACTTTTATCATAAAGCTATAGATGCCTTGCCAAGGAAACTTACCAATGTCATATTTTTTGCTATCAATATCTACGCCAATGATTCGAGAAGTGCCTGTTGTTTTGGCTCCTTTTGCAACCTATGAAAAAAATTAAGACTTGTTTGACTTTTCATCTAAGAGGAACGAAGCAACTTTGGTTAACTTACTGCAAGCCCAACACTACCAAGACCAAATATTGCAACAATGGAACCTGCTTTCACCTTAGCTGTATTCCATACAGCTCCAAGACCTGAGAAAATCATATAAAATAATTAGGAACTAAAAATACACCATGGAACAAGAAACAAAGATATTGTACCGCAAATATTAGATTCGAGAAGAAGAAAATAAAGAGCTCATGGGAAGATAAGCTACAAACCCTGCCACTTGGAAAGGACAACAGAAGCAACATGAATGGCTAACAAGAAATGGTCGTGTAAATAATTGCATGATTGATTGATTGTTTGCAACAAATATAAAAAATCCTTTAAGAACCATAAAGACAGAAAATTATTCACATTAACAACATTATGCAGTTTATCAATATGTGATCATATCAATACGTAGCATTTTTCCTAGAAAATTGACGTGCTAAGGTGTAAGAATAAAGTGTTTCAGTTGATAAAACTCCAGCTGCCAAAGACTCATGTCAACTTTACAGGACTATAAAGTATTACAAATAGTACCATTATAATTCACATTATTACCTGTAGGGACACCACAACCAAGCAAGTAGACTTTCTCGAGAGGTGCCTGTGGATGAATTTTAGCTACAGTAACGACGTGTACAACTGTATACTGGCTGAAGGTTGATGTGCCCATGAAATGGTAGATAGGCTTCCCATTGACAGAGAACCTACTCTTGCGATCACTCAACATGACACCAACACTAGTAGCTGAGCGAACTTTACCACATAGGTTGGTCTTTCCTGATTTGCAGAATTTACATTCTCTGCATTCTGCTTGGTAACAAGGTATAACATGGTCTCCAGCTTGTACTTCAGCTACACCTTCTCCAACACTCTCAACAATCCTAGAAATGGAACATCTATTAGAAACCCTTAAGAAACAAAATTAAAACTCTTTAATAAAACATAATATAGCTTATATGTACCCAGCAGCCTCATGGCCAAGAATACAAGGAAAAAGACCTTCAGGATCCTGCGAAAGGAATAAGATACCAGATTAACTCAACTTAAACATGAAATAGGGGTTTAATTCCCTAAAGGGCCTAAAGATTTACTAGTTAATTAATATAATTAATTATCATAATGATTTAATATTAATAATTTAGTATAATTCCTCAAACTTATTGTAATGATAAATGATCTCAACAACACAATGACCACAAATAAAACATAACCACACATTGGCATCCACTATAGTGGGGCTTTCCATATATTTGTTACTAGCTCCCAAAGTTGTTCGGTTGTTCGACAATTCTCTTAAACATATGGTTGTTCAATAAAGCTACCATATTGACTTATCCTCCTCAGACCAAGATTGACCAATGATAAAAGATCTTGTTAATGAAGCTGTAAGAACAAAAATAGGAGAATAAGAGATTGTATGGAATGTAGATAGTTAGAGTGCTTGCAGAAAAAATATTTCATTTACTATACGAACTATATGCAAAGAGAGATATACATAAACAATAAAAGACACTAGAGGAATGCATATTAAGCAATTTAATTTATTAGAAAACGACAGAGGAGATTAAAAAGAATCTAGGAACTACTGTACTTATCCAATCAAACAAAAAAGCTAAGTTTTACGTACTAAATTGAGCCCCTGAGTTTCAAATTTCTCCGGTTATTTATTTAGCCTAGCCCTTGCAACTTGCAAGGAATGTACATGGATATTCTTATTGTTTCTTGCAACTTGAAAGGTGGTGACCGAGATACACGGAATTTGATGAAAGAAGTAAAACTTTAGTGCAAAAAGGTGATTTCAAAAATAGCTCTTCCATCATTCACCATCGTGTGTCATCCATGAGTAAAAGGCACAAAAAATGAACAGGGCTTATGGACTTGCAAGTGGTAGAGAAGAACCTAGACATGAAATCAAACACCAACATCTCGAAATTACACAAAGAAAGCTACATACTGGTCCTCAATCGGATAGGACCAATCGGATTCAATGAAGCACAGGTAAACAGATCAAATAACATTTAACACCGGGAGCTGAAATCCACACAAAAAAAAGGAACCTTGCCGCTCCAGGTATATGCGTCGGTGTGGCACAGAGCGGTGAAGAGGATCTTGATCCGGACCTCCCCGACCTGCGGCGGCACCACCTGCACATCTTCTATCACCAGAGGCTTGTTTGCCTCCCACGCCACCGCAGCTATTGCCAGATCAGAATGCCGAACGAGAAACATCAGACGAGAAATCTAATGAATGTTAAATGAAAGACAAGTGGAACATTTGCAGAGCTGAACCATCAATTCGACATCCTTACCTTTGCAAGTGATGATCTGCCCCTCAGTCGCCATGAAAGGAGGTAGTATCCTGCTGACGAGGTGAAGTACCTGCTGACGCCTGAGGGGTCCAAGGGGCTATTGTCGTGAGGGGAGGTGAGCATCGGCAGCTAATCAAGAATAGGATGGGTTCGTCATGAGGGGAGGCGAGATGAGAGATCGATTCATCGTGAGGGGAGAAAGAGCAGAGACGGGTTCGTCGGCTAAGAAAAAAGAGGGATGCACTGGCAAGTTGAGAGATGGGCTAAGTCGTTGGCTAAGAAATAAAGGAGGAAAGGGGATGCAAGGGCGCGGAAATATTTTGTCTGATGAAAAAGAAGAGGGAAACAAAAAAGTTATAGATTTTATAAATTGGTAGGATAAATTACCAACAGATTTTATATCTGTCGGTAATTTTGTCGGTAACACCAACAAAATTCATCCGTTGGTAATAAATCCATCGGTGATAGTCATTTTTCTTGTAGTGAGTTGGGAGATGATTACTAGTTTCTGAATCCATGGTCGGCTCTGATGGCTTCTTGCAAGATGGAGAATCCAAGATTTTTTCACCCTAAATATTTCATCATATTAATTAAGAATATCATATATATATGATAAATGCATCCATCAAATAAAGCTTGATTTTTTACCTTTGTCGTCAATGGATGTACCTGCATAGGCTGAGAAGGGAAGACGTTCAACGTCTCTGCACACACGAGGAAGAAGCCCTGCAAACATTAAATCCCCTCAAGGTGCACCTTAAATTAATTAATTCATATATAAATATATAGAGAATAGTTCCTCTTAATCAAGGAATTGTAATTATCTCTACTACCTTCTGCTTCCAAGAGGCAAACATGGCAGCAAAATGACATATTTTTCACAAAGATCAAAGAAGTAGACTAAGGAAGAAGGAGCTCTAAAGAAGAATTCTTGAGCACCAGAGTTTCAAGGGTAATATATATGAGATAATTAATTCTATTAAAGAAAGAAATATATGTCATCCAATTAATAAAAGTTACTACTTTTCATATAAAAACTTTTAAGAAAATATATATGCAGCACAGCTAAAGATATATCTTGTATGCAATTCTTATAACATGCAAGGTGCTGAACTTGAAAATTAAACTAGCTTGTGTTACATACATGTAGTGATCAGCTAAGTATTTTTTATTAGTAATTAAAATTCAACTTTATAGATCTGCTTTTCATTTTCTATTTTTATAATTTTGATGTGAACTATATAAGATGTTCTAAAAAGGTTATCTTTATAGATATGCTAAAGGATTATGAGGAAAAAAACAAGCAAGCTTCGCTGGATATATGAAAATATGGAGTTGAATAAAAGAAATAGTGCATTATTCAAAAAACCAAAAAATACTTTGCATAATTCAAAGTATAATAATTTAAATCATCAAGACCTTTAGCTGCATGTTTCCTTTGCAAACCATCAAATGGCATGAAACAGAAAAGAATACCAAGTACATAAAACAAACTAGAAATTTGATCTAGATATTGAAAGAAAATAATATTGAGAACAAACCTGGTGGAAGCATACAAGCAGGAACACAAATTTAGAATTGTAAATTGTTAAATTTATACATAGAAGGTTAAAAATGAGAACCTAAGAAAGCAATTCTGAACATAAAGCAATTCTAAAGTAAATAAGATATTAAAGTTGTTCCAAGCCAGACCAAGTCAGCTTTACCTAAATTTTATTAATAAGTTCTTGTAGACGCTCAATTCGCAGACCAACTTGACAAGGATATATAATAATAATAATAATAATAATAATAATAATAATACATGTTACCAGGACTTGTAGAAAACATAGCATGAATGAAGAAAGTAGCTGACTATAGATGGAATCCAAGAAGAAATTAATTACCATATTCGATCTCATCCTTTTAAGAACGTTATGAATAATTAAGCAACATAAGAAACAATGATGTAAATAAGGATCCAGTGTCACTTATAAGACCTCTAGTCCAACTTTGATTTGATTGGGTTATTGGATCTACAAAGATATAATGAACTTACAACATTAGTGAATAGAAATAAGTTTAGCATTGTTGACATAACAACATGACTAGTGAATGAAAATTATAGTTGTATCAGAATAGATCTCATTGCTAATAAACATATTTAGTAGAGAATAAAAGCATTGAACTATCGAGTAGCGCAAAAAATAAAAGCATTGTATATTTTGCACTATAATTCTTGCCTTGTTTTCTATATCTTTGATTCTGCATGTGCAAATAAAAGTGTTGTTAAGACCTTTTACAAAGAAAAAGGAAGTAATACATAGATCTCATGTGCTTTTGCAAGTAATACTAAGAAAAATGATATGCTGGTGGATTACTAGGTCCATTTTGAAGGAAGTATGAGATTTTGGTAAGTATTGCTCATTGCATTACATGGTGTTCTCAAATCTAGATTTACTCAAGGAATAACCATGATACATTAAAATCGATGGAAGTATGAGATTCCTGTTGGTCGATTTCAAAGGAAGTATGAGATTCCTGTTGATAAATATTGTTCATTGCATTACTCATAAATTTCAAATAAGCAATGGCAGCTAATCTTAATAGTCCTGCATGCTAAAGTTGAAGTCTTTTGCAAATCAATACTCATGAGAACTTCAACAACCACATTATTATTTATACATTAAAATCAACAACAAATCTACTAATCGACTCCCAAAAATCACAAGTTTGGAACATCAAAAAGTAGTCAGAAGAGAGAGGGGAGCAAAAAGTGGAAGAGAGTGACAGCATACACAGTACTAGTAGGGATCACGCCGACGGCTCATTCCTTGATAAGCTTGATGACGGGCTCAAGCATCCAAGTCTCAGAACCCATAAGCCTCCATCTCCACGTATAGCATTGATTCCCATTTCTTTCAAATTCCGAGTATTTACGTCAATTAAGATTCTACACTAGAAGCAAATCAAAGTTCATGAACGGATAAGAAGGCCCGACCTTGAAGAAATGAGGAGAGGATTACTTCAAGCGGTTGGGGTTCCTCTTCAGGAAGGCACAAACGGGGAGCGGGAGCAACCATCGAAGAGACCGTGAGGGGGGCGACGATGGCAGGGGAGACTTACGCAGGAGCGACGGAAGGAGAGGGATGGAGAAGCGGCCGCTGATGCTGCGGCAGCGACAACCACAGGGGATTCTTGCCTTCTTGAGGGCTAGGGCGAGACGCTTGCTCTCGAACTTGGGCATGGAAGCAAGGGTTTCGCGAGCGCACCGAAACGCCTGCTTCTGCAACGCGGGTGGCATGTCAGCAGCCCTAACCTTGACATTCGGTTCCTGTTGCTGCGGAGGATAAGTTTATCCTTAGTAGGATGTCAGCGGTGAAGGATGAGAGGAAGCTGATGGAATGGGAGCAGACTGGCTTGCAGGAGGCTGAGTTGGAGAAGGGTTATGTTGTCGGCTAAGAAAAAAAAAAAAAAGGACAAAAGAGGCGAGGGCGGGTAAGGACGAGTTTTTTTGGTCGGAGGGAAAAAGAGGCGAGGGCGGGGAAGAACGAGTTTTTTGGTCGGATAAAAAAAAAAGGGGGAAATATTTTGATGAGCTGAAAAAGAAGAGGGAAAGAACATAAATATAAATTTTTATAAATTGGTAGGCTGAATTACCAACGGATTTTGTATTCGTCGGTAATTTTGTTGGTAATAACAAAAAAAAGAGGAAAATATTTTAATCGGCTAAAAAAGAAGAGGGAACGAAAAAATTTATAGATTTCATAAATTGGTAGGCTGAATTACCAACGGATTTTATATTCGTCGGTAATTTTGTCGGTAATACCAACAAAATTAATTCGTCGATGATAGTATGTTTTCTTTTAGTGTATCTTTCTACACTCATCTACTAACTCATCATATGGCATGTCATGAGAATTAGTAGAACTAGCATTGTCATTTTCATTAGCATGACTAAGTGAAGGAGAGTGTACCTCATCATTAGCATCCATAAGGCTAAGTTTGGATGTGGTTTCATAGTCATGGCTAGAGGGTGCTTCAAGTAAGTGAGAGATGGAAGTAGAAGCACTTGACCTCTTCCTTGTGTTGTTCTTCATGTTTGGGCAATTTTTCTTCACATGCCCCTTTTCTTTGCAAGCATGACAAATTACCTTTTTTTTGGATCTTGGAGCTACTCATTTGACTAGAAGAGCTATGGGCACCAAAACCAAAATTAGGGGTATATAGATGAATGATCATTGTCATCACTACCTTCATCAAAAGTGTCAATCTCTTTGATTTTAGCATAATCATATAAAATATTTTAAGTGACCTATAAATCATAAGCCGAAGAGGAATGTATAACTTTATCTAGGATGCCCGTCCTAAGGAGACGAGACAATAGTACATTGTCTAAACCTATCAGAGAGATCCATATATCCGAAAAGATGAGCCTTATGGCTTATTCAATATAGGCCAGCTGGCCTTAAACGACATGGTTGTCATGCTTTTTTTAGTAGAGGAATGGGTTGGTTGGGCCAACCCTATGGCAATGATGAATTTTTAGCAACACCTCTTAGTGATTAAAAAAAATCATATAATTTATTATTCATTATTTTTTAATTAGGTAAGGTCGATTGGGCAAAACTCATCAATTTTTTCCTTATGATTGTATATATCCCATCACTTTTGATCATATTGACAGTGGAACTTTATTTTGTTTTAGTGTTTACATCCAATTCTGATAAATTACAGTTGACTTCTATTTAAATACAAATAACTTTTAAGGAAATTGATGTATTCAGATGAAAAGCTCACTGCAGCTGCTCCACGAAAAAGGCCATGCAGGGAGCTTTAGCTCTGCCACTGACTCATGATCCGAATGCATGCATGCATGATTGAGGTGAAAGAGATTATATTATCATATAGCTGAGCTTTTTGTTCTCCCTGCATGCATGTGAACTAGAGACGTCAGAGAAATAGAATTTGTGTGAGTCAGTGTGGATATATATGATACAAATAAAGAGTTCAAAATGGACAGCAAGAACAAAAATATTGCAATCAAAGATATCAAACACCTGCTGTACATGTACAACTCTCAAGCTAATTAATTACTTATCTTAATTAGCTGGTTTTTAGGTACTCTTTTTTCTTTTCTTTTTGCAGGAACATATTCATCAGTTATCACCACTATTTATATATATAGGACATCTCATAATTATATAACTAAAATCATTTCACTCATCATCAACTATTCTTAATTACATAGAACTTTCCTCTTAATTAGTGAAGATACTGCATTTGATGTATGGAAAATATATGTCCACTGATCACACTCAATTAATGGATGCCTGAACACAGTTTAAGTAAACGGATCACGAAGAGTTCAACGATAAATAAATAAATAAAATAGCATATTTGATCCTTTTTTCTTGCAGAGTCTGATCAGATTTGCAGGCATTTCTGTCATTCATTCTCAGTAGCTAGCTAGCTAGATTGCAATGATCAGTAGTTATCCAACTCAAAAGACATGAAAAAGTTCAATCATGCATGTGCTCAGAATTGTTCCGAAATGGAATATATATAAAGCTCACAAGTAAATCATCATACAATATTGAAGTGAAGAGTAAAGACAAATAGATGCAGTTAAAATTGGATGATCCACTGAACCCTAAATTGTGTTTCAAAGTCAATATTAGGCAATACTACTTGGAACTGTTTTTTTCTTTTTTTTGAGGTTAGGTTTAAGAAAAAAAAAGCTACACAAAACAAAAGCTATGTTGATTCACTACTATAAATATATAAAGATTTGCCAAAAGTTATCAATTTAGATGCGTACTATAAAATGAAATGATCTTGTTAATTGTCAGGTCATAAATTTATTGTCTTTGTTTAATAGTTAGCATTGATGTCAATCATTTGAGGTGTATATATATATATACATACAGCTAAAATATTTTTTGGTAGCTATATGAAATTTCTATTCCACAAAAATTAGTAACTAGCTAGCTACTACTACTACTACTACTATTATTATTATTATTATTATTATTATTATTATTATTATTATTATTATTATTATTATTATTATTATTATTATTATTATTATTATTATTATTATTATTATTATTATTATTATTATTATTATTATTATTATTATTATTATTATTATTATTATTATTATTATTATTATTATTATTATTATTATTATTATTATTATTATTATTATTATTATTATTATTATTATTATTATTATTATTATTATTATTATTATTATTATTATTATTATTATTATTATTGTTATTCCACAAAAATTAGTAACTAGCTATTATTATTATTATTATTATTATTATTATTATTATTAAATATTTGCATATTTGTAGGCAAAACAATCTAGCTAGAAACATGATAAATAACCAAATATATATGCAATTAATTAGAATATTTTATCATATGGGATAATTAATCCAAAATTAACATTAATTAAATTAAGTTATAATTTAATTGAAAAGAGTGGCCAATATTTAACCCTCCATATATTCAATGAGAGAGGCCGCTCATCAATTTTATAGGCTTAAACACTACAACACAACCGACTTATAGAGACACATAATTAGACAAATTAAAAAAATAAATTAAATCTTCGTATTTAGAGACTAATAAACACAAAATTATTCCTAATTAGCTTCTAAAAATAGTTTTAGAATCAGATCAATTAAGTGACTCTGTTGATGATATTTCTAGCTAAAGTCAAATCAATTAAGTGATTTTGTTGTTGTTATTTCTATAGATCTTTAGAGACTAATTAGGAATACATTTTGTGTCTATTAGTCTCTGAATGTGAAAATTTAAAAATAAAAATATAATTTATCTTTAATTTTGTGTCTCTATAGATTAATTGTGTTGTAGTGAAATAATCATGATAGTATATAGACACATCATATCTTATTAATTAATATAATTTTCACATATTCTCCACAGGTAAAATCATAGTGTTAATATTTTTTCTACGCAATCAAGTCTTGATGTTCTCATCTAGACTTAAGTCAAATCAAATGCATAGCCTACACCCACACCAACATGTGATGTCTAGTCTAATAATGACTCAACTTCGTTTTTGAGCAACACTAATTTTCTCACATAGTTTCTCTTACTAAGCCTAAGATTAGATAATGCTCTGCTCGTACCATTTTTTTAAGTACGGCACATCATACACTTCATTGGATAATTGATGTGTTAACTTTAAAAGCTTGAATTACTTGTTCAATACTTAAGCTGAAATTAGTATATTTATCAAGGAAAAAAATACATATGAGTCTACTCATATAAATTTGTATGAACAATTGAATATGAGTTTTGACCGAATAAATATGAATAAAAAAAAATACGAATTCAATAAATTGAATTCATATTTATATTTTTTAATTTATATATTTTTTTTAATCTATATTTACTCGTTTATATATTTTCCATAGCAGCATGCCCATCAAGTTGCACATTGGATAAGCCTCTTGACTCCACACAAACTTTTCATGTGCTTCGGATATGAGTATAAATCGACCGGGTACTAAAAATATATATCATAATTAATATAACAATATATTGGCATTTCCAAAGTAGAATCAGGTGAATGCATGTTCTATTCTATTTTATCTACGTTATTAATACGTTATTAATAACAGGAAGATGAAGAATCCAAGGAGCAAAAATGTGGTGCATGTTTGAGTTGTACATTAAAATATGCATAAGGTCAAATTAAATAATATGCACCTATTAAATCCTATTAAATAACTAGTTACTATTTTTTAATTGTAGCAGCCTTCTAATTGTAAGGAAAGTTTGTCTTATGTGGTGTCTGGTTTCTACGAAGGAATATATTAATTTGGCATGAATTATCCAAACCCTAATGACCAGAATATATGCAAACAAGAAACCTCCATCAGCTAATGGACAAAACTGCACTCCTACAATATTCCTTGGCCAATGTGCCTCACCATATTACACCAATATTGTATACTTATGTTTTTTTATTAATTATATATTAATTACTTAATTAATTATTTTGTTACTTAGTTTTAATTGTCTAGTTAATTTATTTTAAGAATTAGACAAATCTTGACTTTATAAAAACTCAAACATAAGCTACTAATTGAGACACTAGTCAAAATATTATGAAATCGATCCACCCTTATTTCTATTTTATTTCACAAGTTGTGAGAATTGCCATCAATCTTTTTTCTTAAAAAAAAAAGGAATGACAACTATGCTCTAGTTACATAAGGTGTTTAGGTAGAACCAATTAATTATAAATATTAGTAAAATAATAACATACCTAATTCAAACTTGATCCTAATTGCATGTGATTATCAATGTATGTAAGTGAGAAACTTAATTAAGATATGTCATTATTATAATTTGGCCTTTTAACGATAATTATTATGAATTTGTTAGCAATTATAAATACTGTTAAAATATTTATGAACTATTAATGAACACACACTAGATCCATTGTCGTTAAAGGCTTTAGAAGCAATATATACAATTAATTATTATTAAAGATAAAAATAATCACCACTAAATGTATATATATTTAAATCTATAATTTTTTTATAGAGTTTCTTAATAATAATTGTTAAATGATGTAAAATATTTACTCTATAAGTTATTTAGCAACAATCATCTTATTGTTACTAATTAATTACCATTATTCGTTAATTAAGATAAGAATAGCTAGGCATTCCATACTTTTGGCAAATTAAATTTGAAGTTTTATGACTCATTTTATAAATGAATTGACCTTAACGAACACAAACTAATTATTGGATTAATTCACACCTAATAGTCTATTACAAGGGCATATATGTATAAGAGAGTTTTTTTATAAGACCAAAAGCAAAAGAGGAAATTTGATATTTTAAGAATAGGTTGTATACACTAAGGGGGCGTTTGGTATGAGGTAATCTAAATAGATTACTGATAATCTTAATTAAAATTACCTGAACCCACCATATTACCATGTTTGGTTGAAACAAATTATTGGTAATCTGGATGTCCATGATAATCTACATTACCACTCAAGTGGTAATCTGTTAGACCCCTAAATCTCGGGGATGGCCTAGGTGTCACATCTTGGGCACGAGCCGACCATGGAGGTCCCAAACAAAGGTATATTGATGGCTTTGCGGAACAAAGACCGTTCACGAGCACAATGGCATGGGCATCGTCCACATCGCCCACAATGCATGGCAGAGGCACAAGCGTGGGCAAGGCAGGGCAGACAAGAGCCCATGTGCGCGGAGGCAAAGGCATGAGCAAGACTTGGCATCGCTCGGGTGATGAGCCAAGCAAGTCCTGCCCGAGGCGGGGCGTGGCGAGAAGAAGTCCCGCAACGGGCGGGGCATTTAATGATGTTGCGGAGCAACGGAGTCCCGCGTGCGCAATGGTGGGGGGGGAGGGGGGGGGTAGTGCAAGCAACACATGACCATGGCAGGAGAAAACCCCGCCACGGCTGGGTCATGGCGAGAGATTTGGAGGAGGCCCCGTGTGCGTAATAGCGCGGGGCAGCAAAGCAACAAGTCATGGAAATATGTTCACACTTGGCAGAAGAAAATCCTGCCACGACTGGGCCGTGGCGAGAGATTTGGCGGAGTCCCACGAGTGCAATGGCGCGGGGCAACGGAGCGACAAGTCATGAAAATATGTTCAAACTTGGTGGGACAAAACCCCACCATGGCTGGGCCGTGGCGAGAGAATTGACGGAGTCCCGCATGCGCAATGACGCGGGGGCAGCGGAGCGACAAGTCAAGAAGATGTGTTCACACTTGGCGGGAAAAAACCCCGCCATGGCTGGGCCGTGGCGAGAGATTTGGCATAGTCTCGTGTGCGCAATGGCGCAGGCCAGTAGAGCAAGAAGACATGGCAGCCCATGTGCGCGGAGGCATGGGCGTCACACGCAACGTTGCGGAGCAACGAACGACCCGTGTGCGCAAAGGCATGGGCTTGGCGTGGCGAGCAAACATTGAGTATGGAGCGATGCACAACATGTTCACTTTGCCACGGTGCGGCAGCGGTCGAGGCGGACCACGGCCGAGACAAGACGCAAAGCAAGTGTGCTACAGTGCGCGGAACATGCACTGCCCAGCCTGCCCTCAAGCAGTGTTGGCCTTGGACTTGGCCAACACAAGATGAGCGAACTGACTAAGGCAAATGGGTGCAGCCAACATGATGTGGTGCACCAAGGGTGTGAAGGACTTGGACTTGGACTCAAATCAAGTCAAGTTGGACACATGGACAACCAAGATGGAATCTAAACATACACAACCTTTGGGGAAAGGCTGAGATGAATCCAAAGGGGATGTCTCCCCAAGAAGGGGTGCTTTGAGCACCATAAATACCCATGAGTCTTGTATAAACGACCCATGAGATGTATGAGAGGAAAAAGTGAGAATGCAAAGTGTGTAACTCTACTTGTAAGGCAAAAGTCACTAGTGCTTGAGGGTGTAAGCTTAACCAAGAGTTAGAGGCACAAAGCGAGCTGCGGAGTGCGCTCTTGGTGTGCGCTTGTGGAAGGGATCTTTTGTACTTGTAAACACTTGTAAATCAATGCATATAGTGTTCCTTCAAGTATTGTTCTTTGCTCCTTCATCTCCCTTGCTGTGAATTACTATGAATTGGTGAACCTTGACTCGGTACTCGCCCCTTGATGCTGTGGAGTTCGTTCTGCGATCTTGTGAGCATAACGTTTTGGAATCGGGACAAGGCTAGCTGAGAGCAACGGGCTGCTCAGCGCCATCACATAGTCAAAAATTTTGGGCGCAAAATTGACCTTCTGACCATTGGTATCAGAGCCAGGTTTGGCGTAGGTTGGGGGCGGATCTCCAGCCATTCTCGGTGAAGCGGTAGTACCTAGACTTGTTGGTGGACGGCAAGTTCTATGAGGGAGCCCAGGTTCGGCTCTACCAGCCCCACAGCAACAAAAGAAAACAAATTATGAATGCGTAGGATGGACGCGCTCAGGGAACGCATCACGGCCCTGGAAAAAACCATAGGGCTGATGAATGCGCTCGTGGAATGCATTAGGACCTTGGAGGCAACGATTGAGCCAATGGTCACGGAGATGGCCGACCTCGGGGCTGAACTTATTGCTCAGCGCAGAGCGCTCAACACTATGGAACCTAGAGACTCCAAAACCATGTTGAAGGTCCCCGAACCTCGGTGCTTTAATGGGGATAGAAGTTCCAAGGAGTTGGAGAACTTCATTTGGGACACGGAGCACTACTTTGGGGCTGCTCGTGTCGCCGAAGAAGAGAAGGTGGCTCTCGCAACCATGTACCTAACACGTGACGCTAAACTATGGTGGCGGACTCGGGACACTATAGCCAGTGGACGTCCCAAGATTGAGGACTGGGACATACTAAAGAAGGAACTGAGGCAGCAGTTCCTATCGAGCAATACTTCATGGGTGGCCTACGAAGCACTTTGCAAGCTGCGACAAATAGGTTCGGTGCAAAACTATGTCAAAGATTTCAGTGCACTAATGCTGGATGTGACTGAGATGTCGGACGCCGACAAGCTGTTCAACTTTTTGCGCGGCCTACAACATTGGGTGCAAGTTGAACTCAGGCGGTAGGGAGTGGCGAATATTACCACTGCCATGGAACGCGCAGAAGCCTTGGTGGACTTGCGCGTCAAGGAGGACGGTACTGCCAAAGAGGGACGTGTCTTTGACAAGTTCCGCAAGCCTGGAAATGGGACATACATAACCATGAAGGAACAACCTTTCAAGGGGAAGGCGAAGATGAACGAAGGATTGTTCAAAGACCCAAACCAACATGGAGGATGCTTCATTTGCAGCGGACCACACCGAGCACTTGAATGTCCCAAGAGAGGACAATTGACGGCACTGCTTCGTCAAGAGGAAGACTTTAGTGAGGATGACGGACTTCCTCACATGGCACCTTTACAAATCCTTGGTGCGCTCAGCGCGGGGAGGAGACCCCAAGCGAACGGCTTGATATATGTAAACATGGAGGTGAACAGCAAAGAAATGAAGGCCATGGTGGACTCGAGAGCCACTCACAACTTCATCTCGAATCGGGTGGTAGACAGGCTCAACTTAGAAGTGCAGCCCTACTCTACACACATCAAAGCTGTGAACTCATGAAGCAAGCTGGCTCTTGGCAGGGCCAAGGCCACCAAAGTGCAAATTGGAGGACGGAATGGTGAAATAGACATGTTGGTCATCCCTTTGGATGATTTTTAAATAATTTTGTGAACTAACTTTAGGATACAAGCCGGAGTAATGGTGATGCCCCATTTAGTGGGAATGGTGATCACTGATCCAACAAAGCCTTGCTTCATTCAAGGCCACTGGAGGAGCAGCCAGGCGGACAGAAGGCCCGCGGAGATCATATCGACCATACGGTTGGTCGATAGCTGGAAGGAAGGCCAACCAACGTACCAAACAACAAAGGTGCGGAGCAGATTCTGCAGGAGGTAGCAGGGCTGAAATTACAAAACCTGAACTTGTTTTCTTGGAGGGATTCCAAGACGTTGTGCTAGCAACTCCAGCAACAGAGTCACCACCAAAGGTGATGGTGACAGATCACTTTTCAGTGACAAAATCAGAGGGCTCGCAGCAAGAAGTGTGCCTCAATTCGGGATCGACGAAATTGACGAATTCCTCCAGAGGAGGGATCTTGATGGACCTCTAAAAATTTGCAGTAAACGTCGCAGCACATAGTGAACCTCGTGCGCACTCTGGGTGATGACAAAACTGGACCGAGGAGAGGCCAAAGATAGAATGGACTTGGAGGAACTTCAGCAGTTGATGTTCCATGGTGTAGAAGGAAACAAAACCTGTATTTTGGTTGGGCAGTAGTGTTAAAAAAACTGCTATGTTTTATATTCTGGCCATTGTTTAGCCATTGTTTAGACCTTAAACTCTTGTTGAATGACCCTTGTATGGGCAGTAAAACTCTTATATATAAATGGTGAACTTCAAGTGGGAAACACAAGCCTTGGAGGGCGAGGTGTATACTTTGAGAAGATATAGTTCAGACTAACTCTTGTCTGTGAACTTGTATGTTGCGCAAGGTACAAAGAGGGGATGCCCAAAGATGAAGCTTGGTGGGAGGAGTACCTTCACTCTATCCCGACGATGGCGTCGGCTTCAAAGGGTGGGGGTGGTTTCTTAGACCCCTAAATCTCAGGGATGGCCTAGGTGTCACACCTTGGGCATGAGCCGGCCATGGAGGTCCCAAACAAGGTATTTTGATGGATTTGCGGAACAAAGACCGTTCACGTGCACAATGGCATGGGCATTGTCCACATCGCCCACAACGCACGACAGAGATACAGGCGCGGACAATAACCCATGTGCTCGGAAGCACAGGCATGAGCAAGACTTGGCATCACCCGGGTGCGGAGCCAAGCAAGTCCCGCCCGGGGCAGAGCGTGGCGAGAAGAAGTCTTGCAACGGGCGGGGCATTTGATGATGTTGCAGAGCAACGGAGTCCCGTGTGCGCAATGACGCGGGGGCAATGCAAGCAACACATGACCATGGCGGGAGAAAACCCCGCCACGGCTAAGCCATAGCGAGAGATTTGGTAGAGGCCCGCGTACGCAATGGCGCGGGGCAGTAGAGCAACAAGTCATGGAAATGTGTTTACACTTGGCAGAAGAAAACCCCGCCACGGCTGGGCCGTGGCGAGAGATTTGGCGGAGTCCCACATGTGCACTAGTGCGGGGCACCGGAGCTACAAGTCATGGAAATGTGTTCACACATGGTGGGATAAAATCCCGCCACGGCTGGGCCGTGGCGAGATATTTGGCGGAGTCCCGCGTGCACAATAACGCGGGGCAGCGGAGCGAGAAATCATGAAGATGTGTTCACACTTGACGGGACAAAACCCTGCCACGGTTGGGCCATGACGGGAGATTTGGCGGAGTCCCGTGTGCGCAATGGCGCGGGCTAGCAGAGCAAGAAGACATGGCAGCCCATGTGCGCGGAGGCATGGACGTTGCACGCAACGTTGCGGGGCAACGGACAAACCGTGTGCGCAAAGGCACGGGCTTGCCGTGGCGAGAAAACATTGAGCATGGAGCGATGCTCAACATATTCACATTGCCACGGTGCGGCAGCGGCCGAGGCACCCACGGCCGAGACAAAATGCAAAGCAAGTGGGCTGCAGTGCGCGGAGCATGCACTGCCCAGCCCGCCCTCAAGTAGTGTTGGCCTTGGACTTGGCCAACACAAGATGGGCGACCTAATCAAGGCAAATGGGTGCAGCCAACATGATGTGGTGCACCAAGGGTGTGAAGGACTTGGAGTTGGACTCAATTCAAGTCAAGTTGGACACATGGACAGCCAAGATGGAACTAAACATACACAGCCTTTGGGGAAAGGCTGAGATGAATCCAAAGGTGATGTGTCTCCAAGAAGTGGTGCTTTGATCACTATAAATACCAATGAGTCTTGTATGAATGACCCATGAGATGTATGAGAGGAAAAAGTGAGAATACAAAGTGTGTAACTCTACTTGTAAGGCAAAAGCCACTAGTGCTTCAGTATGTAAGCTTAACCAAGAGTTAGATGCACAAAACGGGCTGCGGAGTGCGCTCTTGGTGTGCGCTTGTGGAAGGGATCTTGTGTATTTGTAAACACTTGTAAATCAATACATATAGTGTTCCTTCAAGTATTGTTCTTTGCTCCATCATCTCCCTTGCTATGAATTACTGTGAATTGGTGAACCTCGACTCGGTACTCGCCCCTTGATGCTGCGGAGTTCGTTTTGCGACCTTGTGAGCATAACGTTTTGGAATCGGGACAAGACTGGCTGAGAGCAACGGGCTGCCCATCGCCATCACGGAGTCAAAAATTTTGGGCACAAAATTGACCCTGTGACATAATCCACATTACCAAAGGAAGGGGTGGCTATGTGGATTACCCGTAAAGTAGTAATATTATTTTTTTAATTTGACAAAAATACCTCTACTAAAATATCCTCTATTAACATAGAAAAAAGTCATCGTCTCATCTCATTTACCTCATCTCATAGTACAGTGGTAATCCCTATTTTTTATTTTTTATTCCTTTTTAGTTTATTTTTTATTTTTTATTTTGAGGATATTTTAGTTAATGATATAAGTTTCATATTAATCTTTTTTTATACCAAATATGATAATGTGGATTACTAGCGAAATTATCAGTACATGCCAAATATGGTAATGTAATATTATCGATAATTTTAAAAGTGATAATCTATCTGAGTGGTAATCTAAATTTTCAATAATCTTAAGTGGTAATGTATCAAATGCTCCCTAAAGGCTAATACTAACTATTAATTTCTTCTCTAAATTTTAATTTTGTATATATATACATTTCTTCTCTTTTCAGGTGACTTCCACACATTTGTTTTGCTATAATTATAGTTATGTAATAACTATGTGACTATGAATTTAGATGAATATATATTTCTAAATTGTTCAAGATCATATCAATTCAATTATTAAAATACAATCACAACATTTTTAATATTTTGAAACCAATCTAATTAAGATCATTAATTTGACTTGTTGACATGTCAAAATTAATCTTTGACCAATTATGTAATATTTTAGTAATAAAAGGTGTCAAATATATGTGATTGGAGTACTCATAAACACACAATAAGAGATTATTTTTTTAATGACAATTAATAAATAGCAATAAGATAATTAATATTAAATAATTAAATGACACAAATATTTTATATTATTTAGTAATTATTATTAAAAACTTTAAAAAAATTATAGACTTATATATATATATATATTTGATGATGATTATTTTTATCTTTACGAATAATTATATAAATTATTTCTAAAATCTTTAATGATAATGAGTCTAATGAGAATTTATTTATCGCTAGTGAAGATTTTTATAATATTTATAATTACTAGCAAATATTATAATAATCATTACTAAAATATCAAATTGTAATAGTGACACGATCATCAAAATGCACATAATATAATCTAAAACACGCAAAACATGTAGATAAAACTAATTCCAATTGAAATTTAGTCAACATGTAAAGGAATAGAGGTTAGAGTTGGACCACTGAGATTTAAAGCCCCAATGATCAATTTGTGTTGGAATGAGCTGCCAACTCAGAGAAAATGACCTCCCTGTGGATCACCATGTGCTTGCCTCAAAACAATCATCTCAGTCTTATCTAGCTATATATATAGCCATGCACTGCTCAATCTACCTAGCTATATACATATATAATTTATCGTCAATTATTCCGTTTATTAAGTGCTGACATGATATTATTGTACGTACGTATATTCTTTAATATAAAATATTAAATAAAAATGGTTTTTAATTCCATTTTGTCATGTGACATTATTGTTGAATATCAAAACAGTGTTTTAAATAACATAAATATCAAACTGTCTCACTGATGTGCTAAGTTTTTAATATTGTTTTCATACTTAAAATATTAATTAAAATGAAGTTGCGAAGACAAGTGAGGATCGACCAGATGCCAAAGAATTAATGTGAGACTGATGTCTTATTGATTTTTTAAGTTATAATTATTAAAATATTAAAATGTTACATCACTGTCATGTGATATTTTAATATTTTATTTTATTTTATATGAAAATAAAAAATTCATAATCCAAAGCAATCCTAAAAGACATACTCTGAAAAGATAATTGAAAATAATAAAAAAAAATGCCAACTTTTTTTTAGAAAAAATGAGGTCGGAGCCGCATGCTTCATTTCAAAAGAGTTGAAATGTAATAGATACTGACACGAGTAATCGATAGGTCACCTAAAGAAATGAAACAAACCAAAGAGAGTACAAATACAATCCTCGAAACGCCAATGAGGGCTATCATCGCAGATTCAATCACGTCCAGAAGGAAACACTCAATCGTATAACCGACGACAAGTTTGTAGGGTGATCGCGAAAGATGTTATTCCGCATCGACCACGGGCTCGAGCACCAAATCATAGAGAGGGTTGACCGCTTAACATTGCAAGCGAGAACGTCTAGGTCCACGGTCGGGATAACCAAAAAGGAAGCGCTTCCTACCTCACGCAGGAAGGAATGCCATCCGAGCAAGGTCATAGTGCGTTGCCCAAAGAGATGATCTGATGATTTGAGCCTAGTAAGACAAAAAATGCAGCTTGGGTCTTCCAGCGTCGTGCCATGTTTAATCAGGTGGTCATTCGTTTGGAGTCTACCTCGGAGAATGAGCCAAAGGAGGACCTTCATTTTTTCCGACCCTTTGCCCTTCCAGATCCGGCCACATCGCTCGTCCTGAACCCCATGGTCTACAAGCCGTTAAACAAGGAAGTAGTCGAGAACTCACCTGACGAATGCCAATGCCAAAATTTATGATCCTCTGTCGCTCTAAGCCGCATGTTGCCAATAAGGGCAAGCAAGTATTCCCTGTCTCGCTGGTCGATCAGTTCCCGCCAACACATGGGCCATTGGCGTGAATCATCAGCGAAGATGTCCTTGATCCTAGCGCGCTTGAATCGGCACATGCGAACTAATTGTGGAAACGCATTAGCGAGACACGTATTCAATAACCATCGATCCATCGAGAAGAGAGTGTTGTCCCCAATGCCCACAATTGACTCCAAACCCATCGAGAAGGGGGGTTTTGTAGAGTAGACTCCCCTCTAGATGCTAGACCACAATGCCGTGTTATGGTAGTCTTGTCACCCCTTTCCACTACTAGAATTGTCGTTGTCATCGATGGCTCGGGCCGTGGCTGAACCGTCGGTGACTACTATCACGGACGGCACGAATCGTGGCAAAAGCCCGCCACTGATGGATGCATCTCAGATAAGTTGTGATGGTCGACCTCTACCATCACAAATTAGTCATCAGCGACAGTCGCTTGCGTTGTCGCTGATTTAAACATATCAGTGACGGCATAGGCAGCTGTCGCTGATTTAAACACATCAACCACGGCTGCTAGCCGTCGGTGATATCATTAACAACTGTGATATTTAGTGCTGTCTAGACCATCAGCCATTTACGATACGCTTTGAGCCACGGCGTAGTAACAGGCAAGCCGTGGGTAAGCCGTGGCTGACGTTATATCCTGTAACTTAAAAAAAATAAAATTTTGATAATTCCTGTATACAAAGGTATTTTTAAAATCTAGAGCATATACATCATTTCGGAATCAGCTATTGTATGGGAAATACTTCAAGAAGTTATGCAGGGGCATCCTGTATTATTGAATAGAGCACCCACCCTGCACAGATTAGGCATACAGGCCTTCCAACCCATTTTAGTGGAAGGACGCGCTATTTGTTTACACCCATTAGTTTGTAAGGGCTTCAATGCAGACTTTGATGGGGATCAAATGGCTGTTCATGTACCTTTATCTTTGGAAGCTCAAGCAGAGGCTCGTTTACTTATGTTTTCTCATATGAATCTCTTGTCTCCAGCTATCGGGGATCCTATTTCCGTACCAACTCAAGATATGCTTATCGGACTCTATTTATTAACGATCGGGAATCGTCGAGGTATTTGTGCAAATAGGTATAATCTATATAGTTGCGGGAACTACCAAAAAAAAACTGTTGACAATGATAATAATGACTATAGGTATACGAAACAAAAAGAACCCTATTTTTCTAGTTCCTATGATGCACTTGGAGCTTATCGACAAAAACGAATCAATTTAGATAGTCCTTTGTGGCTCCGATGGAGACTAGATCAACGTGTCATTGGCTCGAGAGAAGTTCCCGTCGAAGTTCAATATGAATCTTTGGGCACTTATCATGAGATTTATGAGCACTATCTAACAGTAGGATGTATAACAAAAGAAATCCGTTGTATATACATTCGAACCACTCTTGGTCATATTTCTTTTCATCGAGAAATAGAAGAAGCCATACAGGGGTTTTGTCGAGCTTACTCATATGCTATCTAAACTTAAGAAATTAGATTAGGCGATGTTCGTGCCCTTGGTAATTCGGGTCTCCACAATTTCACCGGTATTCTAATTTCTGAATTTCACAGACTCGAGTCCATTGTCGAATCCTACTTAGCAGAATAAATATAAGAGGTACTTATGGCAGAACGGGCCGATCTGGTCTTTCACAATAAAGTGATAAATGGAACTGCTATGAAACGACTTATTAGCAGGTTAATAGATCATTTCGGAATGGCATATACATCACATATCCTGGATCAAGTAAAGACTTTGGGTTTCCAGCAAGCCACTGCTACATCTATTTCATTAGGAATTGATGATCTTTTAACAATCCCTTCTAAGGGGTGGTTAGTCCAAGACGCCGAACAACAAAGTTTTATTTTGGAGAAACACCATCATTATGGGAATGTACATGCGGTAGAAATTTTTTGATATTATTACATTTGGAACATTTCGTTTATTTTTTTATAAAAGAAAAAAAAAATAATGATTTATAATTCAATAATGATTTATACATTACAATCTATTTACAATCACATATTACAACCACAAAACATCATACACATACATTTTCAACCAACCATACAAGTTTTATTTAAATATCATCAATCTAAGCCTCAAACCGGAGGCAAACAAGTATCAAAATATCATATATACAACTATAAGTATATAAACAATTATAAGCCTCAAGCTAGAGACAAACAAGTATCAAAATATGAAATGTAAAGTATAAATATCTATCAAGTATCTAAGCCTCAAACGAAGGCTAACAAGTGATAAAATATAATCAAAATACACGGACATACATCTCACGGCCGCGGTGGAGGCGGTGGAGTCGACAGCGACTGGGTCGAGGAGGACGATGGCTGCGACATCATCGGTAGAAGGCCTGAGTGAGATGCAATCTGAGTGAGGAGGGCTTGCATGTTCTACATCGTCTGTCTCAACTCGTCATTCGTGCGTCTCTACTCCTCCATCGCATGTTGATGCTCCTCCATCGTCTATCTCTGCTCCTCTATCGTTGCTCTCTACTGTGTTAGCTCGGACTCCAAGGCCGCTATCCGGCTCTGGTCCTACGTCCGCGATGTCGAGGGCCTCTCACCTGCAGCGGGAGGGGTCGGTGCCCCAAGTGGCCCTAACACGACGCGTGTATGGCCATTGTCTGCAAAGTCATAAACACAGTAGTGCTCCCAGCCACCTACGGCCTCGACCCATGCACCTGCGTCAAACTCCTCCAGCGTGCCTCCGCGCTCGATCACGGTCCTTGTGTAGGTCACCTACATGCGTTTATATTTTAAATAATACATATATATAAACTATAAATAAAAATTATGTAAATCAAATAGACATAAATACTTACCATGATGATCGAGACCCTGCTATCGACGTAGTCCCCCTCTCCTCATCGTCAACGATGAGTGCACTCAAACACCTGCATCAACGAGGGGCGTTGGACGGTGCCATCCTCCGTAACTCGCATCTTACATTAGAAAACAAATACATTAATATCATTATACACAATGTATAATATTTTAATTAAAAGTAAGAAAATTATACATATCATACGACGCTCATGCACCGCAAAAGACACGGAGCCACTAGTGTGACGCACCCTTGTGATGTCCCCCCCGGACATGCGGTTTCCCGATGCTGTCCCCCCCGGACATGCGGTTTCCCGATGCTGTCCAGGAGACCTCTTGCCACTCAAGCGTGTCCCGCCGCTCAACAAGCTGGTCCCACACAGGTCCAAGATTCCACTCAAGGATGTGTCCCTGAGTTTTCCCTATCTGTGTGGCCCCCAGCTATCTCATCATGGTCTTACGGACCTGCTGAAGCAACCCATTGTAGCGAGCGCGGGCAACGTGCTCCCACGCACTCTCGACAAAAGGAGTCTGGTCCTCCGGCCATGTATAATGAGCCTGTAAAAAAATAAATTTATTATTACCGATCGATATTTAACATTAACATTAATTTAATAAATATATTTACCGACAACTCTCGCCATAGTAAATCCATATGCCCACGGGGCACATGAGACCATGTAGGCCATGCCCCGTCCATAAACTTCAGGATCGTCCCCGCTATCGTGCGTGGGATGTCCTCCTGCTCAAACCTGCACCAAATATAGTACAATTCTATATTATACTTGTGAGGAATTATAAATAAATTATAAGTAATAATTAATGCATCTACTTACCTTCTACCGCGCAACACTAACAAATCTATGCAACTTTCCCTCGGCCGGCGGAGGAAGAATTCTATTAGGCCATCGTGGCCTACGTCTCAATGTCGACGGGCCTGGATCGATTGAAGGGATGGTGGCTTAAGGTGGGGGGATGGCGGCCAGATCGGCTGGGTAATTGGTGGACGGATCTGGTGGGGGAATGGTGGCCGAAACAGGTGGGGGGATGATGGCCGAAGGCGAATGGTCTGTGGGTACAGGGGTGGTAGGTGGTAATCGTCGGGGGTAGTCCTACAAGGAATGCCTCCTCGGGCACGCACTTCTCGAACCATAGTTGTCAAATATGAATATAATTAGTGTATATATAATAGATTAATAGATTAATATATACATTTAATAATTGAAGATATACTTCACATTTATAATTATTCATCATCGTCAGTATCATCATCCGTGTAATACTCTTCTTCTTGTTCTTCTGTATCAGAATCTTCAAATTCTTCTTCTTCTTCTCCATCATCATCATTACGTCTTTCTTCCTCAAGACGGTTAACGTCATCATCAACATATTCTATTTCCAATTGGACTAACTCTATGTCATCATCCTCAAGTATTGGACTAACTCGCTCCACTTCGGTAGGATCCTCTTCTTGACAGAAGTCATCTGTTGGCTCATTCTCTCTAACTACCGGGTCAATTTTTTCTCTGACATTAGTCTTACAGACTACACACCAATCTATCCTTTCTTTCTTTTGAGATGGATATTGTATATAATATACTTGTTCAGCTTGAGATGCCAATATAAATGGTTCATTCGAAGCCAATTTTGATTTGTAATTGACCTCGACAAGTTTATACTTTGGATGAACTCTCATGCTCCTATCGCTTGTATCGAACCACTGACATTTAAAAAGGGCAACTGATTTTCATCCGAAAAATTACAATTCTATGATTTCTTCCAATCGTCCGTAAAAGTCAACATCACATTCAGCGTACGTTGTCCCTTTAACGCAGACATCGACATTCATAGTCTTCTTTGTAGATGAATATTCAAGTGTGTGAAATTTATATCCATTAACAAAATAACCATTATAACATTGTAAAAGTCATGTCGGTCCGCTAGCAAACTCAAATATTTGAATATCTATTTTGCCTCTGTGTTCTGTACAGTAAGCTCAAAATCAATTAGGGAACTTACGATTGCGTAATCTCTCTAATTCCTCATCATTGTAAATTGAGTATTTTATCACCATTTCGACGTCAAATATTTCAATGAACTTTTCAATCTCTGAACAGTTTAGTAAAACATACAAGTAGGCTAAATGATATTCTTCATCGTTTAAGAATCGAGACGGACGAGAACCCAAAGCACGACCAGGGTAACAAAAGATATTTAAACAACCATCCGATGGTCGAGCTCCTCCGTCGTTGTTCTGTGGAAGATGATTTGTCTTGATGGCGGATTTAAAATAGAATGAGCAGAATGTTGAAATTTCTTGAATTATATATGCTTCTGATATGGAACCTTCAACTACAGCTGTGTTCTTTACGTTTTTCTTCAGATGATTCATGTATCTTTCAAATAAGTACATCCACCGGTATTGAACAAGGCCACCATCTCGTGCCTCGTATGCCAAGTGTATTGGTAGATGCTCCATCGAGTCAAAAAATGCAGGAGGGAAAAACTGCTCCAACTTGCATATGATTTCAACAATATTATTTTCAAGTGCTGACATATCTTCGACTCGAAGGATAATTGCATAAATGTTTTTGAAAAACATACTTGATTCTATCAACAGACCCCCAAATCTTATCATGTAGATGATCTCGAAACGCGATCGAAAGCAATCTTTGCATGAATACATGACAATCGTGGCTCTTCATCCCCGATATTTTACCTTCATCGACGTTCACACATCGAGATAAGTTTGAGACATATCCATCCGGTAATCTGAGTTCTTTGATCCATTGATACACATCTTTCATCTATTGTTTATTTAACACATACGATGCCTTTGGCTTATGAAGTCATCAGATAACCTCTTGCAACTCTAACTCAAACATCTTACAAAGTATTTTCACATCATGTCGGGCCTTCACATTATCTTTAGTTTTGCCGGGAATATCCATCACAGTGTTAAAAATATTATCAAACATATTTTTTTTAATGTGCATGACATTTAAATTATGTCGAATCAGTAATGAACTCCAATACGATAATTCTCATAAGATACTTTTTTTCACTCAATTATGTGTTTGACCAAAGCCTGAAATTCTTACATTCTGACCAAAAGTAATCTCTGGAAGCAATTCAACATGTGCTAACATCTGTTCACCAAACAACAACGGTGGTGGCTCATATCTTTCGACTCTACCCTTGGTAAATTTGTCACGATTCCTTCAATACTGATGGTTAGATGGTAGGAACCGGCGATGACAATCAAAGAAGGAAATTTTCTGACCGTTCTCAAGACTGAAGGCTTTTGGGTGTTCCATGCAATACAGATAAGAGAGTTGCCCATGAGTGCTCCAACCAGACAACATACCGTAGGCCGGGAAATAATTGATTGCCCACAGTATAAAAACTCATAAAGTAAAGTTTTGCTTCCTGTGACAATCATAAATGACAACTCCCTTAGCCCACAATGTTTTCAGTTCATCAATTAGGGGTCGGAGAAATACGTTAATTTCTTTCTGATGACCCCTAAGACCTAGAATAATCATCGAAAGATAGATAAATTCATCTTTCATATACATTAAGGGCGGTAAATTATAAACTGTTAACAGCACTGGCCATACTAAATACGGAGTTGCCGAATTACCAAATGAATTAAAACCATCCGTGCACAATCCCAACCTCATATTTCTAGTATCCCTAGCAAATGAAGGATAGCATCTATCCAAATGTTTCCATGCTTCACTGTCGGATGGAAGAGTCATTATTGTATCATCACGACTTCTTACATGCTAACTCATATAGGGGGCAGTATTTTCCGACATGAATAGCCTTTGAAGCCTCGATGTCAGTGGAAAATATCGAAGCACCTTAAAGAGATTATTTTTTTATCAAACTGATTTCTTCTACTTGTAACGAGGATGCTCACATACCGGGCATTGCTCCAACTATGCATTTTCTTTATAATATAAAATGCAGTTATTTAGGCACGTGTGTATCTTTTTGTACCCAAGCCCCAATTTCCTCATCAATATTTTTGTCTTATAAAAAATTGGCTCAAACTTATTATCTGGAGGTAGCATACCATTGATAAAGCCTGCAATTCGATCAAACACAACCCCGCTGATATTACAATCGGACTTCATGTTCTAGAGTTGCGTTATTGCCAAAAATCTTATATATTTAGGACAATTCTCATACAATGGTTCATCGGCAGCTTCCAACATCTCGTAAAATTCTGCAGCCTCCTTATTCGGTAATTCAATCTGTATCACAGGTTCTTCTTCAGTGACTTCAACTGTCATAGTATCTAGTAGTTGTATCGTCTCAGTCACTTACTCAACTATCATTTAAATAGAATTGTCCACCAAGACTATCCAGAATTATTGTTCTATAAGGATTAGGTGGATTGGAAGAAGGAACAACCACAGTAGAGGATTCACCATGAGTTTGGACAACAGGATTGCTCGACGTCCCGACTTGACGTGACTCCCCGTGACAATTCCATAGAAAATATCTTGGTGTGAATCCTTTTATATAAAGATGCATTGTGACAGTTTCCCGATCCAAAAATCTTATGTTCGAATATTTCCAGCACGGACATCGGATTTTATCACCACTAAGAAATTTTTGATTCGAATAGGCGAAATTTAAGAAGTAAGTTACACCTACTTGAAATTCGTCCGTTATAACTTCACGATGAATTCGTCGGTACATCCAACTTCGATCGCCCGACATGTTCTGTCAAAAAGTTGGCAATATTTTTAGGTAATATCTTTAGGTGGGATGGTTCTATTCCATTTGGGATTCATGTTATTTGTATTGCACTTAGAATTTCTTTTAGTTATTAACTTCATTCTAAATTTTGGCAGCATCTCCCTATAGTTCTCCGAATACACATATTATTTGGGCGCGTATCAGAGAACAAGGGAGATACAAGCCAAAATTTAAAAATAAACAATGACTAAAAGGAATAAACTAAGTGCAATATAAATAACTATGTTCCCAAATTTTCCAATTCGGGACAATTCAAGTGTTGTACGTCGTATAAAAGATCATTTACTTCGTTTCCACGAACATACAACCCCATAACGAATCTAAGGTTTTGCAAAATTAAAAATTGACTCGTCGATGCGTACGTGAAATGTATAAACTAGTCTTGATTTTTTTCTAAATTTGTGGATGTTGGTGCGAGTCCACAGCAGACGACTCTGCGCAAGTCCAAAGTGGACAATTCCGGCATGAGTCCATCCATTGTGGACGATTCTGGCGCAAGTTCACCATGGACGATTTGGCCGCGAGTCCAAAGTGGATGATTCCGGCGTGCGCGAGTCCATCCATTGTGGGCGATTCTAGCGCAAGTCCACCGTGGATGATTTGGCCGCGAGTCCAAAATGGACGATTTCGGCGCGCGTGAGTTCATCCATTTTGGATGATTCCGGCATGAGTCGACTGTGGACGATTTGGCCATGAGTCCAAAGTGGACGATTCCTGCGCGCGCGAGTCCAAAGTGGACGATTTCAAAATTGTTATTACAACCAACTAAAATTAACCCTAACATTTATTCTACCCTAATTAAATCTAATTAACAAATAACCCTAATTAATTAACAAAACTAATTAAATCTAGCATTAACCCTAATTAACAAACCTAATTAAATCTAATTAGCAACTAATTAATCTAATTTAAAAACAAAAAAACAAAATTGGTCGGTGCTGGCCTGGAGAGGGGAGAGGGGAGGAACTCACCTTGGTGGTGGCGGAGAAGGGAGAGGGAGTAGGCGGCAGCGCGGGCGAGGGAAAGGGGGAGAGGAGGCGGCGGCGCGACGAGGGTGAGGGCAGCGTCTCAACGACGAGAAGGGTCGCGTAGAGGACGAATATTGGTGCAGAGGACGATCGGCAGCGGCGGAGAGGGAAGAGAGGGGGGGGGGAAGAGGAAGGGTCGGGCGCGAACGCAAATAAAATGGTTTTTCATCGACGTCCCCTCGGCCGTCGGTAAACCGTGGACAACTAATAATAGTATCAGTGACGATCGCGTAGCCCTCTCTCAGCCGTCGGTGACGTGTTTTTTATTTTCGCGCCACATTCGCGCGATCAATAATAAGCGATAGCCACTTCTGACCGTGGCTAATTACTTACTTATATCACTGACGGCCCTTTGGCCCCCGTTAAGCCGTCGCTACTAGGTTATTTTATTTCGCGCCCCATGCGTGCCATCACTTATGAAAAATGGCATTGGGCGGCCGTATATGAGCAGTGGTTGATTGGGTTACATAAGCCATGGCCCCTACGGCCGTCGGAAAGCCGTGAATGATTTTGACGGCCCAAGCAGCCGTCGGTGAGCCCCGTGGTTGATAGCTAATATTCTAGTAGTGTTCGCAGAAAGTAAGTGCTATTGACAATGTAAGTCCATAAAAGATTCTTGCAGGAGGCCACACGCCGCCACCATCTCCCATGTCGGGCAAGGTCATGTAGGTCCAGATCGATGATCCCCAATCCCTCATTCACCTTGGGACAACGTCCCAACACACTAGATCCTGGCCTTGCCCTCAAAACCCCTATTCCAAAGGAAGTTTCTGCATCTACGATCTATTTGTGTGATTACCCATTTTGGAGCTCGAAAAATCACCAAGAAGTGCCCCGAGAGGCCGCTGAGAATGTTGTTGATGAGGGTCAGTCTACCCCCCCTAGACAGGAGTCTGATCCCTTTCCAAGATGCCAGTTTGAAGTCAGCTATCTCTATTACCTTGAGCCAATCCTCATGGGTGAGATGGTTGTTCCGTAACGGCAAGCCCAAATAATCAATTGGGAAGGATTTGGCCTAGCATCCCAAGGCGTTAGTGATCCTGCTGGTCTTCTCCATATCATCGAGTGGGTTGATCATCACCATTTTTTTAAGGTTAACACGTAAACCAGACATCAGCTCCAAGGCCCTGAGCAAAAGCTTGGTGTTGATGATGTCCTCACCGCTCCCACATGTGAAGATCGTAAAATCATCCGCAAATTCCAAGTTCGTGACATTACGCCCACCTCCCGGGTCGATTCAAGAAATTAGGCCAGCATTGTTGGCATGAACCACGAGCCTCGAAAAGACGTCAACAATAAGCAAAAAAAGGTATGGGGAGAGGTGGGGCCCCTACTGCAAGCCACGACAATGCCTGAACCATTTCCCGGCGGCGCCCTTAAGGTGGATCGTTGATTCACTGGACTTAAGGAAATTTCCCACCCAATGAATCCAAGGCGTAGGAAAGCCCCGTTGTTGAAGGAGAGTAAGAAGTCCTAGAAAATCGAGAATGGAATTAAGAGAATAAAACATAAGGGAGCAAAAAAAAGGTTATATATACAGAAAGGTATAGCTGTAGTTTGGTGCCCAGAAGAACATACAAACTATCCTAATGTATTTTGGTAATGTTGCAAGTCATTAATGAAACTCAATGCAGTCCTCAAATAAATAAGGGTTAATTAATGTATCTAGCCCAAACTATGATCCTTTTCACATATCTAGCTTGATCTTTAATTTGTATCAATTACATCCCGAACTATGAGATTGATATCAATTCTAGCCCAACGTCAGATGCCTGTTAATGCCACAGTTAGGTGCTGACGTGACATCTGACTCAGCATATTAAAAATAATTTTTAATTAATCACGTTGCCGCATCAGCTATTAATTAGGTAATTTTTTTAAAAGAAAAATCTATTTTTTTACTTACAGCTATTTCCACGTCATCTATTAAAAAAATATATATTTAAAAAAACCCTAACCAAATCCGGCCCTAATCCCTAATCTAATACCCGATTCTTCTTTGGTCCCCACTCGATTCTTTTTGTCGCCCCCGTGAGTCATCGTCGCCATCGCCGTTCGTCATTCGCCATTCGCCAGTCTCCAGTGGTTGCTCGTCGCCTCCAATGAAGTCGCCCATCTAAGCTTCCCACATTGCTTCGTCGCATCCAGTAAAGTCACCCATCTCGTCATCGTCGCCGTTCGCCGTTCGCCGTTAGCCGTTCATACTTTGCTTTATGTCATACTAAGCTTCCCACATCAAGGTCCAGACCTAATCAATGGTTCGGCGATCAAATAGGATTCGGAGGACCATCCTACCTCCAACAAATCGGTCATCTACTTCAGCGCCGATAAATGCCCTCAATGTTAAACCAATCTTTTGTGTATAATGCTTCATTTAAACTAGATGCAATCATATTTAGGGCATTAGGGTTTATCTATATAGTGCATCACTTGAATAAGTTTGTACATGCATGAATATAGATATCCAGTCATTGTTGTACATGAATATAAATATCCAAACACTGTACATGCATGAATATTACTAGTTACATATTATGATTGCATGTTAAACCAATGTTTATTCTGCAGTTACATATTAGTAGTGATCCTAGTGAAGATGAAAATATTATTGATCATCAACATCGAGTGCAACTACTGGAGGTAGATGTTTTCCTCACAAATATAGTAGAGGTAGATGTTGGAGATGAATATACAACTGAAGTTGATGTTGAAGATGAAAATACAGCTCAAGTTAGCCCACATGTACAGGTTGATGAACAACTAATCAGGTTAGATGATGCAGAAATACAAAGAGTTGAATTTGATAATAGCAATGTTGAGTCATCTAAGGATGAAGACTATGATCCCGTTGGAGAAACCAACGATGATGTAGTGTCAACTGAATTTGAAAGCCACTGTGATGATGAATACTTTATTTCTGGAGCTATAAAGAAGGGCGGAAGAGAGCTGAATGCAGAAGTAATGATATCAGTTTTTCCGAAGAGGTGCCCATTACATTGCAACCAATAATACTGAATGAAAATGTAGATGATACCATTGAAGACAATGAACCAATTAGTGAATATGAAAATAGCGATGATGAAATCATTACACCTGTCACTACTGATGATGAAGCTGCTTTAGACATTGATTCTGTATATGTGAGGAAAAAAGTTCGCCGCAAAGTTCATAATCCAGATTGTCGTGTGAGTGATGTTAAACTTGAACTGGGAATAAAATTTGAGTCGACTGCCCACTTTACAGAAGTTGTTCAAAACTATTCTATTACGAATGGTTATAGCATCAAATGGTGTAGAACTGGCACAAAGAAAATGGAAGCAAAGTGTGAAGTTGGTTGCTCATGGAGAATATATGCTAGTTGGATGAAGAGTGAAGTGACATTGATTGTGAAGACATATGAAAGCCAGCACAAATGCTCAAGAAATATGAGGAATAGACAAGCCATACTAGGCTAGATAGCAAAACACTATCTGCATAAATATAAGAGCAATCCTAATTGGACTATGGAGGAAATGAAGAAAGATTTGCTTAGTAAATTTTACATTACTATTCCTAGAATGAAAAGCTACAGAGCGAAGTGGGAGGCTTTCAGAATGCTTCGAGGATCGGTTGAAGATCATTATGCAATGCTTGGTGCATAATTAGCACAACTCCGAACTGTGAAGTAAACAAGCTTGTTCAACATTGTGTGTGATCGAGCACATACAGGTGCATCTCCTGTATTCAGATGATTGTATATTGGTTTTGATGCTTTAAGGAAGGGATTTCTTCATGGATGTAGGCCAATCATCGAATTTGATGGGTGTTTTTTGAAGACTTTTCTTGGATGAGAATGATCAGATGTTCCCAATTGCGTGGGCTGTGGTAGAGGGAGAGAACTATGATTCTTGGTGTTGGTTTTTGGGCTCTTATTTGATGACCTATGCATCGATCATGGGTATGGTTGGACACTTGTTAGTGAACAACAAAAGATACTTTTTGTTTATAAATTGTCAGTATGTTTATTTCATCTTGTTTATTTTAGTAGCATGTTAGTATTTTGTATCATTTCAGTATGTTCAATAGTATGTTCATTTAATATCAGTTTTCAGTAGCATTTAATATCATTTAAGTATGTTCATTTAATATCAGTAGCATTTCAGTATGTTCAGTAGCATTTCAGCATGTTCAGTAGCATTTCAGTATGTTCATTTAATGTCAGTATGTTCAGAAGCATGTCATTTCAGTGGTATTTCATTAGTATGTTCAGGAGCATGTTCATTTAATATCATTTCAATAGCATGTCAGCATTTCATATCATTTCAATAGCATTTCAGTAGCATTTCAGTATGTTCATTTAATATTGATAGTTTTTGTTTATATTAAAACTATTGTAGGGATTTATCACACCCCAACTCAGGGTTGTGTGACCGGCCAAGGTCTATGTCCTACCTTGAAGCCTACTACATACACTGATTAACGAGGAACCAAAAACACAAAAATTGAAACAACGATGCAGCTTTATTTGAATTTTAAGAAAGTCTACAATTTTTATAAAAAGGAAAAGTTGCCAACATCAGCACAATATGAAACAACCCGAGATCAAAGTCGAATACATGCTTTTAAAACAAACAACTCTTAGTGTATGAAAACAACAGTCCTAGACATCTAGACTATGACTACTGGAGGCTGCTACGAGATCGACGCCACTGCCTGCCCTCTAGCTGCATTTTGACTCCAAGCCTCATCTCACTGATTAGGCTCTACAAAATAAGAAAAATAAATGGTGAGTCCACATGGGACTCAATGAGCGGTTCTTCCGAACCTCCACACAAATCCCCAATTATCACATATATTTAGTGCAAAATTGCATCATGGTCGTGCGTCATAGCTTTAGTGCCAAAACCACCACCATAGCTTTAGTGCAAAAACCACTGCCGCTAGCTCAAGGTCGTGCGTCAGGTAGTTCTTTTCATGAACTTTCAGTTGGCGGGACGCATAGGCTATGACTCTGCCAAACTATATCAGAACGCAGCCTAGGCCAACCCGAGAGGCATCACAGTAAATTACAAACCCTCCTGAGCCGAAAGGTACGGGTAACATGGGTGCCGATGTCAAGCATTCATTGAGCTTCTGAAAGCTCACCTCACACTTATCGTCCCAATCAAATTTGACCTTATTTTGAGTCAATCGAGTCAAAGGGGATGCAATCTTGGAGAAGTTTTTTACAAACTTCCGGTAGTACCCGACCAACCCAAGAAAGCTGCGGATCACAGTCACACTGGTTGACGTCTCTAGTTCTGCACATCCTTCACCTTTGAGGGATCCACCCTTATCCCTTCCTTGGACACCACATGGCCCAGGAACCCTACACTTTCTAGCCAGAATTCACATTTGGAAAATTTAGCGAACAACTGGTGTTCTCTGAGGGTCTCCAGGACCATCCTCAAGTGTTCGGAGTGCTCCTCCTCACTCTTGGAGTATACCAAGATATCATTAATGAAGACGATCACAAAACTGTCTAGGTACTCCTTAAACACCCTGTTCATCAGATCCATGAAAGAAGCAGGTGCATTGGTTAGACCAAAAGACATCACTAGGAACTCGTAGTGACCATAACGAGTTCTAAAGGCCGTCTTAGGCACATCGCAGTCCCGGATTCTCAGCTGATGATATCCTGACCTCAAGTCTATTTTAGAAAACTATCATGCCCCCTGCAATTGGTCAAACAAATCATCTATCCTCGGCAGTGGGTAACGATTCTTGATTGTCACTTTATTCAGCTGCCTATAGTCGATGCACATGTGCATAGACCCATCCTTCTTCATGAAGAGTACCGGAGCACCCCATGGTGACACGCTCGGCCGGATAAAGCCCGGGTCTAGCATTTCTTGCAATTGCACCTTTAACTCCCTGAGTTCGGCCGGTGCCATCCTATAGGGTGGGATGAAGATCGGCTTCACTCCGGACTGCAAATCAATGCAGAAATCAACCTCTCTTCTGGGCGACAATCTCGGCAACTCCTTGGGAAACACATCGAGGAACTCACGTACTACTTTAGTTCCACCAACATCCCTTGCCGCACCCCTTACTTCCTCGGCCACGGATACGAAGGCCAAGAAGGACTGGCAACCGCCCTGAAGCAGCTTACGAGCTTTAAGAGTTGAGATGACCCCAATTGGCTCGCTCCTTCCTTCTCCTTGGAAGGTGAACTGCGGCAAACCGGGCTTGTTAAACACGACCGTCTTAGCCCTAAAATTCAACAACGCAAAGTGCTCCGCCAGCCAATCCATGCCGAGAATGACGTCGAGTTCAAGCATGGGCAGGATTGTCAGATCTGCCCTCAATGCATGGCCGTAGATGAGCACTTCGTAGCCTTGGAAAATTGATTTGGCTATAATTGCATCGCCCGTAGATGTTGATACTATAAATGGTCCGTCGAGCAAGGAATATGCTATTAGTTACTCAGCAGCAAATTTGGCAGATACAAACGAGTGTGTGGCACCAGGATCAAATAGAACATAAGCATTAGATGAACATACTAAAATAGTACTTGTTACCACTGCCTTAGACGCCTTTGCCCCATCAGGGTTCATAGGAACCACTCTGGCAGACGGTCTCTCTGAATGGCTAGCTTGCGGCCCCCTATTCTGCATTTGACCTCTCTGAGCCACTGATCCCACTGACATAGGTGCCTTTCCCTTTGACTGCTTAGACTTCTGGCCAACTCTCTCCGGATGGTCCTTCTTGAAGTGTCCGACTCGATCGCATTTATAGCAAGCATCAGAGCGGGCAAGACAGGCCCCCCAGTGCCTCCGACTGTAGCTGCCACATTGCGGCATCTCAACTTTCTAAGAAACACCTCCTGACACTGCCGGCCTTACTAATCCAGACCCTGGGCCCCCACGGCCCCGGTTACTATTCTGTCCTCGGCTCTGCTGGTGGTCTGCGGCGACCACTGCCCCCTCTGAATGCCACGGTCGACCCCCAGATCCCTGCGGCTAAAATTTCTTCTTGGTCGGCCCGTCATTCCTCTCGAACGGCACCAAGGCTTCCTTCCGAAGGGCTTTATCCACTACCCAGGCAAGAGTGGAATCCTCGGTGTAGTGGATGAGCCTGCCAATCTGAGGCCTCAAGCCTCCAACGAACCTCTTGACCCTGGCGGTCTCAGACGCCACTAGGGCCGGATGATATTTTGAAAGGCGATTGAATTTCATCTCATTTCTGACACTGACATGCCCCCGGCCTGACGCAACATCTCAAAGTCCCGGGCTCGCTTGTCGCAGTCACTAATTGGCAAGTACTGCTCTTCCATAGCCGCCCTGAATTCCTCCCAGGTGGGAGGCGGCGTGCTTGCTGCCTTCCGAGCCCTCCAAGTGTGCAGCCAGACCTTTGCCGGACCCCTCATCTGAAGTCCAACCATACAGGCCACTACCTTCGATGAGCACCCCAGCTCCATGCATAGTTCATAGCAGTCCCCTAGAAACTCAGTCTGTTGGCTTTAGATTTTCAACCTTAGCCTTAATCTCGGTTTTGATGGTTTTGATGATAACAAATATGGGACTAATGATTTCATTGAGAATATGTTTCAGGTTCCATATCAATTAGCGTTCGATGTCCTCGATCGAAAAAATCAAAGAAATCGGAAATTGGAAGGACATTGATCGTCGCGCTCGGGTTCGTCGCGGAAGTTTATCGAAGATCGACGAGTGCACCAAAGTAAGTTGGATGAGTCCAAAGATCAAGTCAAAAGCTCTCCAAGATGATGCTCGTTGAAAGTCGGAACCCGGAAACCAAGCGCAGAAGAAATAGGCTGAAAATGCAATTTCACTCTATGTTCGATCGACCAAGCGGTCGACCGAATAGGGTAAGAAAGAAAGGCCCAGCCATTTTGGTCGATCGATCGGTCGACCGATTGGTCAACCGAACACTGTCAAAAAATGGCAGTGGGCACTTCGGTCGATCAGTCGGTCAACTGACAGTGGCTGGTTTTGGGTAGTAGGCTTGGCGGTCGACCGACCTGCTGAAAGCTGAAGACGCGAGATCCCGTCGGTCGACCGATGGATCGATCGAAGGTTGGGGATGGATTGTCACGCTTGGGCGGTCGACCCGTCGGTCGATCGACCACAGAGAAAAGAGAGCGGTCGAAAGACCGGTCGACCAGTCAGTCGAAAGACCGGTCGACCAGTCGATCGACCAGTCAGTCGAAAGACCGGTCGACCAGTCGATCGACCGACCATTCGACCGATGACCTATAACTAATAGTTTTCTATCCGTTGAACAGCAATAGTTCAGTAGGGTATAAATATACCCTCATATGATTCTTTTAATATCTTCCTTGACTTCTAAAGCATTCATTGAGAATTCTAAGAGGAAGATTTGAAGCCTTCCAAAAAGCATGCGCTGCTTATCTGTCCGCGACATTTTCTTCAAGCGTACAAGCTCTGCTCCTCAACTCGGGTGTTGATTCAAGCTCCACTACTTGACGAGTTGAAGGATTGAAGGATTGCAAAAGAGCACGAAATCTTGGTTTCATTTTAAGCTCTTTTCAATTGTAAATTTTATCTGTTATTTAAACTATTTTTGGATTTGTGCCTGTGTAAAGACCTAGGGCTGTTAGGTCTTGTTGTGTGAAGTGGTATCCTTGGTGTAGAAGGAGTAAAGCCACTTGTGTATACTTAGTGATTACTAGGATTAGTTCTAGTTGTCCTTTAGGTTGAGGTGGGAAAGTGCTCTCGGTAGGAAGGCGGGATACTTCCGGGTGTGGAAGTGCCTTCGGTTGGAGAGCGGAGACTTTTCGGTGCAAAGTCCTCATTGTAAGGGAAACTCTAATTAATCTAGTAAAACCTAGTTTGGAAATCCTAAGCGGGGTGCTTAGGTAGTGGAGTAGGCATTGGGGCCGAACCACTATAAATTGCGTGTTTGCATTGCTTTCATTTTGTTGTGCTTAAATCGCTTAATCATTTATAAGCTTCCGCATTTAATCGCATCGAATTGCAAATTGCCTAATCGATCTAAGTAATCGTTTAAAATTGGATTTAGGCTAATCGAATTAGTAAACACACTATTTACCCCCCCCTCTAGTGTCGCCATTTCGTCAACACAATCACTTTCACCTACCGATCTGTTCCAGTGAATTCTGGCGGCTTCAACGTGATGAAGTTTGCATAGGTTGGGACTCCTGGAGCCCTGACCACTGGTGTTATAGCCTCGACCACCTCTGGTATCGCCGAAATTATGGGTACTGGTTGCAGCGACGGTTGCTGCTGCTGCTGCTGCTGTTGCATCTGTTGTCTTAGTTCCTGCTCCCTAAGGAGCGCCTCCATTAGCTGAGCTACCTGAGCCTGCAATCGAACAATTGCAGACTCTTGCCCCTGATCTTTAGACTGCTCTGTGTCTCTGCCCCGAGCCCGGCCTCGGCCTCGGCCTCTCCCCCGGCCTAGACATTCTGTCGAGTTACTACCACTACCGCTCAGTGCAGCATTATGAGCATCCATCGCACAATCACAGAGAAAAAAAAACAATTCTCCGATCATAATTTTTTTTTTTCAACAGAATCTTTTTAAATTTCTAACCGCATGGTGCGTTGAGTGCAGTCGTGGTTGCCAGATCTCATAGCATAACTATACCGTATGTCAACACGCTAGCATATGTCTCATACAGTACCCCACTCCTAGTCATAGTCAAGACCTAACCAAAAGCTCTGATACCAACTAATTTGTCACACCCCAACTCAGGGTCGTGTGACCGGCCAGGGTCTATGTCCTACCCTGAAGCCTACTACATACACTGACTAACGAGAAACCGGAAACACATAAATAGAAACAATGATGCAGCTTTATTTGAATTTCAAGAAAGTCCACAATTTTTGTAAAAAGGAAAAGTTACCAACATCAGCACAATATGAAACAACCCGAGATCAAAGTCGAATACATGCTTTTAAAACAAACAACTCTCAGTGTATGAAAACAACTGTCCTAGATATCTAGACTATGACTACTGGACGCTGCTATGAGATCGACGCCACTGCCTGCCCTCCAGCTGCACCATGACTCCAAGCCTCAACTCACTGATCGGGCTCTGGAAAATAAGAAAAATAAACCGTGAGTCCACATGGGACTCAGTGAGCGGTTCTTGCGAACCTCCACGTAAATCCCCAATAATCATATACATATATATATATATATATATTTATATATAGCAGCATAATATAAAGTTAGGGGTATGATTTACTTTATATTATGATGCTATAACTTTATATTATGCCGCTATATATATATATATATATAGCAGCATAATATAAAGTTAGGGGTATGATTTACTTCTGATATGACAACCGACCTCAAGGGTCGTTCTGTATAGACCATACAACTATACAACCGACTATAATAGCCCAACTAAGCCACATGGCACCCAACCCTTAGGGCCTGCTCATGATCTAGTGGTTCGGCTATAACCAGCCCTACCACACAAAGATAGTAACATACTTTCCGTTCGGCCCACATAACACACAAGTGAATCAAGGCAATCTCCGGGCCGTCGACAAGGATGGTCTGCTAGTCTCCGGACACCTGCCGGTTAGGGATAGATAATCCCACCCAACTGGGGTCTGACACCTAGCGGGGCCACTGGTGCATCCTCAAGACCCAAATCACTGACCGAGACAAGTATTAGTCATTTCGACTATCCATGCTTCTCGATAGACCATCACAATCACATCACACAAGCAAAGTGTCTAGAGTTTCCTTATATAAAATCCCCGGCGTCCACCTGTGTTCAGCCCTTTTATTTCAGGTCTCACCATCCGCACACCTTTACACACTGGTGGTTCCTTGAGTGTGTAACCTAGCTCGTCTACATTCGAGTTTCCATAAGTAACACGTACTTTAGAGTTTTCTACTAGTCATCTAGCATCAATTTCTACTTTTACTAGTGTGAGATACATGTCATAAGTGTAGAATGTTCAAGTATATATACGTGTCACAACCCTTAGGTTATAAGGAAGTTAACCTACCACTATTACCATGAGTAACCACATGATTGCAACAAGTAAATAATTAAATTCTGCATTTAATCATAAAATTCCAGCAAGGTAACATTAATTCTATCATGGCAATTCATTACTAATATTAGTAATTGATAAGGAAAAAGTCTTGGAAGTAATTACTACCTTCTAATGTCGCTAAGTGTATGTGTACATACATGCACTAGGGTGGTAGTTTTCCGTAATTGATGTTTTTCCTAATTCTCTTCTTAATTCTACTTGACAATTTAGGCAACCTTCATTTCCTATTATTTTGAGTATTCCTAAACATGAAGTTTAGTTTCTAGAGGTCACCATTTCCCCCATCCTTGCTCGGCCGAGCCTTCAAGGATAGGAACAAGGGGGAAGGACTAACCCCAAACCCAAATGTCTTGTTTCCAATCTATCCTAATCAAGACATTGATCAAGCCGCACACCCCTTGCTCGGCCAAACCATGAACATGGAGTTTTCCCTTTGCTTGGCCAAGCCTACTAGGCTTTAGAGGAGGAGTTTCAATCATCATTTTAGTAAGTAATTTATAAATCCACTTGATATGGATTTAAGATCGTTCAAAGGGGATTTACATCCGTCAAGGGAATTGGGGAAAATTTTGGCATGGCCTTACCCCTTTTCCCTTGACTCGGCAACCCCTAAAACATCAAGAATCCGAAAAAAACTGCAGAGATCCGACGTAATAACAAGGTACCATGAATTGACGAAAACTCACGAGAAAATCGTCACCTAGCAGTCCTAGGGGTTCGGCTACCCGCCTCCTCCAATCAATGGAAAACAACCACTCACCTTGATTTATGAAGAAGAAAAGATGGACGTTGGCGATCTCGATCCTTCCGGCAGTGACACGATTTTTGGCGCCGACCCAAGATCTCCCCTCTTCCCTCTCTTGCTCGGGCTGCGTGTGGCTCCAAGATGAGCCTCACGGCTATAGATGAGGGGTTTTATTCCCTCATCTACAAAAGACCTCTATGCCCTTCATCATGACTTAACCCTTTCTCGACTCAATCTGAGTCCGATTCAGGCTCTGATTTGATCCGCATACACGAGTCGAACTCGACTTTAATAAGACATCTAATGCATAAAAGGAAATGTCCATTTAACCAAATAAACTGCATAGGTCGAGTTATACCTTCTACTCGAGGTGATTTCCGAGGTTTGACCCAACTAACCCTTGGTCTGGTGCGCTGCACCAAATAGATTTTTATATTAGGAAAATTTTGGGTCTTACAGGATTTGAATATGCCATTCAAAATAGAGTTCCTGCCGCTGAGCACAAAAATTGTGCTAGGCATGTATACGCAAATTGGAAGAAGAAGCATAATAGTCATGCTTTAAAATCTTGCTTTTGGAGAATTGTTAGATGCACTATGCAGTTGGACTTCAACTGACATTTGAATGAACTTATAGCTATTTCAACCCGAGCACATCAAGACTTCACGGGTATTTGGAGTGCAAAAATTTTGCGAAACTTTTATCAACACAAATGCTAATTAAGTGTGATACAGTTACAAACAATTTAAGTGAGGCATTCAATGGACATATATTGAAGGCGAGATCGAAGCATATAATTGATATGCTTGAAGATATCCGTCGTCTGTTAATGGCCACGATGCAGGCTAAGAGGGAATTGATGTTGAGAAGCAATGATCAGATATGTCCGAACATAAGAAAAAAGCTGAAGAAAAATAAGAGGGAAACCAAATTTTACGATGTTACGCCTGCAGGGAATTTGAAGTTTGAGGTTCATCATATGAATAGGTCACATGTTGTTAACTTGTCAAATCACACATGTTCATGTCGATACTGGGACATATGTGGGATACCTTGCAATCATGCTATATCATGCATAGTTTGGCTTTAAGAAGATCCAGACAATTACATAGTCAGTTACTACAAGAAGGAGGCATATTTGAAGACATATGAGTTCCTCATGGAACCATTGACCGGAAAGGATACGTGGCCACAAGTTGAAGGGCCTCATGTTTTGCCTCCTCCGGTGAAAAAGATGATCAGTCGACCTAAGAAAAAAGGAGAGAAGTACATGAAGAGGAGAGTAGTTCGAGACTATCCAAAAGAGACGTAGTTATGAGTTATCGCTTATGCAAGCAAGATGGGCACAAGCACAACATAAGAGGTTGTCCGCTTAGGGCACAAGCATCTCCATCGCGAACTACTACTGATACAGAGGTTTTATTCATATTCCACTATTTTTGTATGCACATATACTACTACTGTATTAGCATCATATCTATTGATGATTGTTAGGCACAAAATGAAAATTTAGTAAGGTTGCGACCATCAAGGAAAAGGTAGAACTACTAGTGGAAGAGGTAGTAGGGGAGCTAGAGATCATGGAAGCCATGTTGAAGTAAAATCTTCTAACCCCTTTATCTTGTTCATATCAGTTTATAATTATTTAAGAACTACTAACCCTTTTAATATGCATACTAGGCTATTTGTAGGGAAAGAGCAATGGCATCTCAAGGTTTTGGAATTTTTGTAGGCGAAGAGACCGGAAATACCTATTTTAGAGTAAGTTCTGTATTTATATTTTTGCCTATTTAAAATTATCCAATTAATTATATTTGGAATCATATTTGGTTATCGTTAGATGCCCGGGTCGAGTTTATCAATATGCTCATCTCGCGGAGAATGGAGTGGCTCAGTTATTCATGTACATGATAGGAGGGTCCACTCGTCACGTCAGGGAAGTCAACATGTTGTGCATCCAGTTCAAGCTTCCCAAACATTACCAATTGTTCATGCGCCACCTAATGACACATTAAACTGATATTGTTTCATATATCACTTATATGTTTTGGAGTGATACTATTTGTTGATACTATTTCTATTTGGAGTGATATGTAACAATGATATCTCTATGATGATATGTAAGAAATGAATATGTAAGTTTGATACTGTTCAGTGATGTGGCTTGATATCAAATGGTTGAATATGTAAATTTGATGTTGTTCAGTGATGTGGTTTGACATCTCTATTTTGAAGTTTCAGGTTCATATCAGTTTCATTAAAGTATTGAAGTTTCAGTTTCATATCAGTTTCATTGAAATATTAAAGTTTCAGATTCATTGAAGTTTCATACTTACTGTTCCAATATCAATTTGATATCAGCATACTAATATCACTTTCAATATCAGTTTCATTGAAGTTTAAGTTTGATATATCTGTTTTGAAGTTTCAGTTTCATATCAGTTCTATTGAAGTTTTAGTTTCATTGAAGTTTCATATATGATATCAGTTTGAAGTATGGTTTCATTATGAATGTCGGAAAAGGGTTTCTGACATGTCATTATTGAGATGACAACTTGGCAGGCGGAATGCATATGAATCGATATAAGAGTTTGACACTTCTTCCGTACTCTAGCCGACTTCGGGACATTGTAACCGAGGGATTTAGTTGCACGATAACTAATCACCAAAGGGTGTTCGATCCCTGTAGATTGAACCTCACACTATCCGGGTAGTCATGACACATTGCTAGACGTCAATCTTGACTTGTGAGTGGAGTTTGTCACGACCGCACTAAAGGGGTTTAGTGGAGGCTCGTGAGATTCGAATAGAAGTTGTTCTATCGGATCCGACTCTCCGTTATGCACAATTCACTCCTGGCTTAGTGTGGCGCCCAATGGGTCACACAGAACAGACTAACCTCGTAACGAGTTTTATGAGATAGAGCTCGCATGCAACATTACATATCTACTAGCATGGACATGTTGCAACTCATTCACGGATCTTGTTTATGGACATTATAGGAGAGGTGTTTCCTATAGGAACGAATACACGAGGAAAGGTGTTGTCCTCTTGGACTCCTCCAAGATAATGAATTTGTAGGGTAGCCCCCTATTTTGTAGGGTAACCCTAAAGTCATAGGGTTTGGCATGCAATGTTATTTTAAAGGGTTGATTAAACTTAATTATGAATTAAGTAATTAATTTACCAATTGACGGGGATTATGTTTAATTAAGAATTAAACATAATTAGTTTGATTTTGAATCAAAATTACATGGATGGAAAAATATAATTTTTCCCATGTGCCTACACTTATTAATTAGGAATTGATTTATTTGGATAAATCATAAATTTGTATGAGAATGATTTGTAGATAAATCATTAATTAATAGATATTTGATTTATTTGGATAAATCATAGTTCTATTGATTAATAGGAATTTGATTTATCTCATCCCTATTTTTAGGTGATTGGTTTTTGTAGATAAATATAAATCCGGGGTGAGTTCAAATTTGAACTCAAGTGGCCGACCCTCTTTCTCACACCCTTTAAAAGGGTTAGAGGGTGGCTGAACTCAACTAGAAAGAATTAAGAGAAAAAAATAAAGAATCCAAAGAGAGTAAAAATTGTGAATCTTGAGAGTTCTTGTCGAAGAGTTCCAAGAACCCTAAGTTCTTCTCCTTGGTGGATGGCTTCCTCCTCCTTGTTGGTGGAATGGTCACACTAGAGGGGGGTGAATAGTGTGTTAACCAAATCTTTTGCCTAATTCCGATTTTTTGTGTTTAATCATTTTTTTACAATTTAGGCAATTCACAATTTGATGATTAAATAAAGAAGCGATGAAATAAAGCAATTAAACAATCGCAAGAAGAACATGGGAATTTAATGAAGGTTGTTCCAAGATCATGTGGTAGGGGCTAGGGACGTCAATGACCAAGTAATGCATGCGATCGTTTTTGCTTTCGATTGGGAATTTAACGTCGTTCTTAGCCATATGGAGCCTTTCCTCGCTCCCTCAACAAATCCACCAAGCCTCCATTTCAAGGTGACAGCGAGGCCTCGATCAACTACATTTTCTCAAATGTGGAGTAGGGAAGGATGTCGGCCAAACTGCCTTGATCCACCCAAAATTTCCTGACGGTGAAGTTTTTTTTTCTGTGATCACCGAAATCACGACTGAGTTGTGTAGATTCTAATCAATCCCTTGGAAATTAGATTCATAAAATGACATTATTGGGGTTTTGAAGATAGGCCTCTACAGGCGAGCAGTGTCGTCAACTGCCATGATTGCTCGGTGGGATCTCTTTCTGGCCGAGCTCGTTTCACCTCCTCCCGCGAATCCGCCGGCTATGTAGTCGATGACTCCTTTGACTTCGTTCCTACAATGTTGGCTCAGATATTGTCTTTTTGACCTCCAAGGTGGTTCGAGGGTGTTCGGCTTTGGATTCGACGTCGGTGGTTACGGCTCCTGCTTCGACCACGTTCCCTTCCGTGATTGATATATCGATCGAGGCATCCAACACGTACATACTAGGTCCTCGAGCTAATCTCTGAGCACGACATAGTCTTTTATGGTGTGCCCATACGTGTCGTGAAAAACACACTTTTTGCTCTTGTCGGCGTTAGCTAGGTGGCAGTTTCTGCTTTCCAGCATTGACGGGGTGTTTGAGGAGTTTTAGGTCGTAGATCTCTCAAGGATGGTTTCCTTCTTCGTCTTGAGTAGAGTGTATTTCTCGTATCGGGCGTTTGGTCGGGGTGGAGAGTTTGCTCTTCTGTCGATGTCTCGTTCACGCCGATCTCGATCTTCGCTTGTCTTGTTGATTTTCTTGTACTTACCCTCAGTGATGTCTTTGGCATTTTGCCTGTTGGCCTTCCTAGCCTCTCGTAGTTCTTCCATATCTATGTGGCATATGGTATTTTCATGAAACTCTGCCATATCTTTCGGTTTTGATAGAGCGATTTGGTCAGCAAAGTGTCTAGGCTTTAAACCATGCTTGATGGAAAATAGCTCGAGGGATGGGTCGAGGTTCGGGATCTCCATGGTTGTGGTTTGGAATCTCTTTAGGTAGTCTCTTAGTAAGTCGTGCTGCCCCTGCTTGATGTAGTGGAGGGCATCCTCGGTCTTGAAGTAGATCCATGATGAAGATAACTGATTGGTGAATGTGCAGGAGAGCTCTTGGAAGGTGTGTATGGAGCCTAGTGAAAGGGTAGAGAACAAAAGTAGTGTGGTGTTCTCCAAAAAGGTTGGAAAGGCTCAGCAAAGGATGGGATCGGTTGCTCCGTTGAGGAGCATCATGGACGTGAGCATCGTTAGGTGCATTGTTGGGTCGCTCATGCCATCGTATGGCTGTAGGGTGGATGACAGCTTGAAGTTGTGTTGGAGATGGACTACCATGATGTGCTCAACAAAGGGCCCCAAGTCGATGTTGGTAGAAGGAGTGGCTTCTGTAGCCATGGTGTTCTCCTCTTCTCTCTTATGATGTGTGCGGGAGACTTTGTCTCGGAAAACAAAGGTCGACCTCCCAAATCTCTCCGTGTGGATGTCTCAATCATGTTATGAGGGGCGGCGCTCGTGTTCGGCCGAGAGATGTTCTCGGGACTGTGTCGGCGCCTCTACCTAGGCTGCTAATCATCGGTTCTCCGCCCAAAAGTCGTATATCAAATGCTGGGATTCTTCCGATGAGAGGTTGGCTGGTGTCGGAACGTCACTCCTCACTATTTCAGCGCCTGTAGGTAGCGAGGGGACGTCACCGCCAGAGTGCTACCTGCGTGTGGTGGCGTTCGCCTAATTTCGGGTACCAATCATTGCGGGGCAAGTAAGATTTACTTGACCTCGCGGTGGATGCCAAATGTTCTTGCTTGAAGTCGGAGCGACATGGTCCGGCGCATCTCCTTGCAAGGTGCAACTCCGGCGGGCGTGGGAGGGGGGGAGGGGACATGCATGTTGGCTTAAGGTTTTCAACCTTGGTCTCAATCTCGGTTTTGATGATAACAAACAAGGAACTAATGTTTCATTGAGAAATACTTTCAGGTTCCATATCGGTTAGCGCACGATGTCCCCAATCAGAAAAATCGAAGAAATCAGAGAAATCGGCAAGGACGCTCGTCAGCGTTCAGATTCTTCGAGAAATTAGAGTTTAGATTTAGGGTGTCTAATTTATGTTGTAAATCCTCATGATGATGCATAAGAACCCAAAAACCAATCCCGAACCCCAAATCATGAAAACTCGGAACCGCCCTGAAGTTCACTAAGCCTAGGGAGCTCCTTGGAGGGCTATATGACCTAGACATTATCTTGACATAAAAAATGGTGGTAATTGTTCCTTGGGTAGAAACTAGATAACGAGATATTTTTAAGGATTTTTTGGAAACCTTTAACCTACCCATACTTGACCCGGGAAGCTAGAAAATTTTTTTTTTCTGAAAATTTGTACTATACCCCAAAAACTAGATTTTGATTCTTAAGGATTTTAATTTTTTAGATATTTTTATTGAATCCAAATGGGGGTAATCCTTATATAACATTTATGTTTTAAAGTTAAGTTAATAAATGTTATATAAGTAGGCTTAGCGAAGACGGAACCAAAATAAATAAAGAAAACCAAGCAAACTAGCAGTCTGCCGAGTTTTTGGTCGACCGGTCGATTGACCGAATGTTGTTAAAAATAGGCAGTAGATGCTTTGGTCGACCGATCGGTCGATCGGATTGACGATCGCTAAATCGCGTCTCTGGCTTTAGGCTTCAGTCAACCGGATCGCGGATGAGAAGAATCGCGTCTCATTCGGTCGACCCATCGGTCGACCGAACAGAGCGATTAATCCACAGAAAGCCAACGGTCGCTTGAGCGATCGATCGGTCGGTCGACCGACGATCGACCGACAAGCGACCGACGATCGACCAACAAGCGATCGAACGACGGAAACGGCTAGTTTTCCACCCGTTGAGCCGCCCGTTACGTTCCATTTCTTGTTGGCTCTATATATACCCAAACCCAGCCTTCCTTAAACAACTTTTGATCACTCTAAAAACTTCATTGAGCAATTCTTGATCATTCAAAAGCTTTTCTTGCACCATCCTTTTGATAACCCTAGTTTCCAAGATACACACCTTGATTTAGCCTTCAAGATTTATCGATTCATCATCTCAAGGCATCAAGAAGAACTAGGACTCGTGTTTGGAACTAAGTATTTGTTGTAGTATTTATTTGCTCCATTACTTGTATATTTTTGTGATTTCTTTCATTGTATTCAAGCTTGTAAGAAGACCTAGTATTAGGTCTTGTGTGTAAGTGGTATCCTTGGTGTAGAAGGTGTAAAGCCACTTGTGTAAACATAGTTTATAAGGATTTGTTGAGTTGTCACTTAGGTTGAGGTGGAACAGTGCTCTCGGTAAGAAGGCGGAGACTTCCGAGTGTGGAAGTGCCTTAGGTCGAGAGTGAGACTCTTCGAGTCAAAGTCCTCTGTGTAAGGGAAACATCATTAATCTAGTAAAACTAAGATTGGAAATCCGAACCGAGGTGCTTAGGTAGTGGAGTATGCATTGGGGCCGAATCACTATAAATTCTTGTGTTTGCATTGATATTTTATTTGTGCTTAATTATTTTATTATTGCTTCCGCATTTAGTCACTCAACTTGTAATTTGCCTAAGAACCAAAGAAACGATTAAAATTGGATTTAGGCTAATTAATTAATAAACATACTATTCACCCCCCCTCTAGTGTGGTCATTTCACCCAACAATTGGTATTAGAGCAGGTCGTAGATTGAGATTTCACCATCTCCTCTACATCGTCTCTCGATCTGGAAAATGGCACTAGAGAGTTTAGCGTCTTCACCTCCTAGGTTCGTTGCCTCAAACTTTGGTCTTTGGAAATATAGGATGTACACGTATTTAAAGACTAAGGGTTTTGGTGTCCTTAACATGTTAAGACTAGAATTTATTGAACCTAAGGTTGATATGCATGCTTGGAGTGAATTAGATAAGAAAATTTTTAAGTATAATGGAGATGTCATGAATTGTATTCTTGGCACCTTACCAAATGACATTCTAGAAAAAGTCATGCATTGCTCTTCGACTTTTGATTTATAGGTCACTTTAAATGTTTTATATGATCATGCCAAACCCAAAGAAATTGGCACTTTTGATGAAGGTGGTGATGACAATGGTCACTCACCTACTACTAATCTCGGTTTTGATGTCCATAGTGCTTCTAGTCAAAGGAGCAACTCTACGAGCCAAAAACGAAAGGTGATTTGTCATGTGTGTAAAGGAAAAGGGCATGTGAAGAAGAATTGCCCTACCATGATGAACAAAGCAAGGAAGAGGTCAAGTGCTTCCACCTCCACATCTCACTCATTTGAAGCATCGTCTACCCATGACTATGAAGCCACTTCCAAAGTGAGCCTCAAAATTGCAAATAATGAGGTACTCTCTTCTTCATCTAGTCATGATAATGATAATGATAGTACTAGCTTTTCTAGTTCACATGATATGCAATATGATGAGTTAGTAAGTGAATACAAGAAAATGTATGTCTTGCTTGTTAAAAAGGATAATGAAAATAAAAGATTAAAAAAAGATAATATAATGCTTAACTTCATGTGGATGAATTAAAACTAGCAAATGATAGAATGAAATCTAGTTCTTTTGATTTTTCCCATGATAGGTTGAAACTTGAGATTAAGGACATAAAGCTTGAGAATTCAAAAATTATAAGTCAAAACAACAATTTGAAATCTCAATCTAAAGCCTTATATCAATCTCTTGATTCATTGAAAAATGAGGTTGTGTCCTTAAATAAGAAAGTAAACGAATTGAAAAATATTTCATTTCCTAAGAACACAAGAACGAAAAATACTTATGTAAATAATGCCAATGTCCATCATGTTCAAAATGCTAAGCATTCTACCATTAAACCTCATGTTCAAAAGAAGAATGTTTCCTTTAAGAATGCTCATGTTCATCATCCTCCTCATGTCAAGCATTCTAACTTTAGACCTCATGTTCACAAAAATGACAAAAAGAAAGAATTTCAAGGTCATTGTTTTTGTTGTGGTGTTTACGGACATGCCATATATGATTGTGCATTTAAGATGAACCCAAGTGGTGTTAAGACACTTTGGGTAGCTAAGCCCTCTAACCCCCAAGGATCCAAAGTCATTTGGGTACCAAAGATCTCATCATCTTTTGTAGGGGGAGCAACCACACAAGGATGAGTTGATGATAGTTGATGGGAGTTGCATGAGGACTTAGAGCTTCACCAAATCCAAGTTGCAACTTCACATCTTTTGGATGCCTTCGGTATGAAGAATCAACATCTAGTTAATTTGGTATCATCTCCTTTACTTTATTTGAATTCATTCAAGTTGGAGTTTATGATACTTGTTTAATTCGAGTTGATCCTTACCGCTCTTGATTTGTTTTATAAAATGATTTTTGATTTTAATTTTCCGGTCTCTTCGGAGACCTATATAGCCTGTAAAGGGCTCATGCGACCTTGCGGTTTTAAATCATAGGCTAATTAATAGCCTTTCAGTTTTCAACCAATAGCAAGGGTTGAAGATCTTATCTTTTAAATATTTCATATTTTGAGATATCTTGATTCGTTTCGAATTCACGATAATTTATTTTGAAATGTATTTCAAACTATTTAGCAAAGTGGACTTTGAAAATGATACTTAATTCTTCTCTTTGCTATTTGATTTGGGTTGCTTGCTAGTAGCTTTAGGTTCAATAATTCTACTAATGAAGTCTACTTGCAAGTTGAGAATATTAATAGAAGGCTATGCTATCTAAAAGAAAATGGAAAAGGAAATAAAAAGTTTGGGAAAATTTTCAGGAATGAGGTATGAGTTTGATTTAGCAAAAATATTAGCATAATATTTGAATACCTATGCTCTAATGATGTCTCTATATACTCATGATTGATTTTGCATAATAAATGTTTGGATTTTCATGAGTAAGAAAAATCATGATAACTAGGCAATTTCATGATATTGACATTGAATGAAATCGGACTAGGTTGAAATTCCTTATTAGAGACCTTATTTTGAGTAAACGCCCAATAAACATGTTTAGATACACACATGATATGATTCTAGGTATTTAAACTTGAAAATTCATGTGTAGATGAACAATGTGATAACTATATCACTTTAGGGGACTTAAGCTTGGAAAAGTTTGACCCAAATCAACAAATCGACTTGGACACTTCATTTTAAGTCCAAACTTCATAAACATGTTTAGGAATAGGTATGACATGTTTCCAAGCACTTAGAATGAAAAATTCATATGGATATTGATAAAATGACATAGAGGCCATTTCATGATAATCTCTTTTGAATCAAGTTGACCCAAATCAACAAATTGACTTAGAGGTCTCATTTTCAATCCATATTTGAGGAACATGTTTAGATTTACTCATGTTAGATATCCATAGGTTTAAGTTTGAAAAATCATAAGTAAATGATAAGATTGAAACTTAGCAAGTTTCATGATAACTAGCTTAGTTTTGAATGAAACCATGGTAGGTTGATATCTTGACTTAAGGACATAATTTTCAATTCAAACTTGACATACACTCTTTACATGATCATTTTATGGTGTCATAAAAGTTTGAACAAAAATTGAACATGTTTTAAGAATAACTGAAAATTAAGAAAATGTCATTTCGACCAACAATTGGTATGCATTTTTAGTTATTTCTAGAGAAATATAGAAAAATCCCTCTTAACTGATTCTTGAAATTGTACATTCACTGAAAAATCTAGTTTCTTAAGTAAATTTTTTAAAAAGTCTCATCAAGAATCTGAAGTAAGATTTACTTGTCCTCGCGGTGGATGCCAAATGTTCTTGCTTGAAGTTGGAACGACATGGTCCGGCGCATCTTCTTGCAAGGTGCAACTACGGTGGGCGTGGGAGGGGGGAGGCGACATGCATGTTGGCTTAAGGTTTTCAACCTTGGTATCAATCTCGGTTTTGATGATAACAAACATGGAACTAATGTTTCATTGAGAAATACTTTTAAGTTCCATATCGGTTAGCGGACGACGTCCCCAATCGAAAAAATCAAAGAAATCGGAGAAATCGGCAAGGACGCTCGTCGGCGCTCAGATTCTTCGGGAAATTAGAGTTTAGGTTTAGGGTGTCTAGTTTATGTTGTAAATCCTCATGATGATGCAGAAGAACCCAAAAACCAATCCCGAACCCCAAATCATGAAAACCCAAAACCGCCCTGAAATTCACTAAGCCTAGGGAGCTCCTTGGAGGGCTATATGACCTAGACATTATCTTGACATAAAAAATGGTGGTAATTGTTCCTTTGGTAGAAACTAGATAACGAGATATTTTTAAGGATTTTTTGGAAACCTTTAACCTACCCATACTTGACCCGAGAAGCTAGAAAATTTTCGTTTTATGAAAATTTGTACTATACCCCAAAAACTAGATTTTGATTCTTAAGGATTTTAATTTTTTAGATATTTTTATTGAATCCAAATGAGAGGTAATCCTTATATAACATTTATGTTATAAAGTTAAGTTAATAAATGTTATATAAGTAGGCTTAGCGAAGACGGAACCAAAATAAATAAAGAAAACCAAGCAAACTAGCAGTCTGCCAAGTTTTCGGTCGACCGGTTGATTGACCGAATGTTGTTAAAAATAGGCAGTAGCTGCTTTGGTCGACCGATCGGTCGATCGGATTGAGGATCGCTAAATCGCGTCTCTAGCTTTAGGCTTCAGTCGACCGGATCGCGGATGAGAAGAATCGCGTCTCATTCGGTCGACCCATCGGTCGACCGGACAGAGCGATTAATCCACAGAAAGCCAACAGTCGCTTGAGCGGTCGATCGGTCGGTCAACCGACGATCGACCGACAAGCGACCGAACGACGGAAACGGCTAGTTTTCCACCCGTTGAGCCGCCCGTTACGTTCCATTTCTTGTTGGCTCTATATATACCCAAACCCAGCCTTCCTTAAACAACTTTTGATCACTCTAAAAACTTCATTGAGCAATTCTTGATCATTCAAAAGCTTTTCTTGCACCATCCTTTTGATAACCCTAGTTTCCAAGATACACACCTTGATTTAGCCTTCAAGATTTATCGATTCATCATCTCAAGGCATCAAGAAGAACTAGGACTCGTGTTTGGAACTAAGTATTTGTTGTAGTATTTATTTGCTCCATTACTTGTATATTTTTGTGATTTCTTTCATTGTATTCAAGCTTGTAAGAAGACCTAGTATTAGGTCTTGTGTGTAAGTGGTATCCTTGGTGTAGAAGGTGTAAAGCCACTTGTGTAAACATAGTTTATAAGAATTTGTTGAGTTGTCACTTAGGTTGAGGTGGAACAGTGCTCTCGGTAAGAAGGCAGAGACTTCCGGGTGTGGAAGTGCCTTAGGTCGAGAGTGAGACTCTTCGAGTCAAAGTCCTCTGTGTAAGGGAAACATCATTAATCTAGTAAAACTAAGATTGGAAATCCGAACCGGGGTGTTTAGGTAGTGGAGTAGGCATTGGGGCCGAACCACTATAAATTCTTGTGTTTGCATTGATATTTTATTTGTGCTTAATTATTTTATTATTGCTTCCGCATTTAGTCACTCAACTTGTAATTTGCCTAAGAACCAAAGAAACGATTAAAATCGGATTTAGGCTAATTAATTAATAAACATACTATTCACCCCCCTCTAGTGTGGCCATTTCACCCAACACTGTAAAAGACACTTTGACGCTCAAGTAAGAATGAGCTTCAGGTGAAGGTCATTGAAATTAGAATCTAGGATACCTGGGGAGCGTCGTGTTTGTATATAGTGAAGGATGAGGGATGTTTGACGATGATGCTACCCGATAATCTCGCAGAGATGTTGCTCAAAATGAGTCGAGGTTGATCCCGGAGATGTTGGGCTCGTAATTGTAGGATCCCTCGTAATTAATGTGGACACAATTATCCTTGTGTGGTCAAGTGGAATCTTGGAGCTAAGTCGTCTGGTTCATGAGTGTGGGTGCTTTTGAGTCTTAATCCGGCTGGCCCAAAGGTGCTAACCCAGTCCAAAAATAATATCAAATTCAAGTACATAACATTAAAATTTAACTAATCTCTTGTAGGAAGAAGCTTTATCATCATTTCCTTGTTCCTTCCCTCGTTGGGCTCTCTATTCACCTCGCAATCTTGTTAGAGAAAAATCCTAGCTTAGTACGTAACAAGGGACAAAAAAACACTAAGAGGTAAACAAAACATACACACACAAAAAACCACCCAGCTCATCACCCTCTCATTTATTAATAATTTTTTATTCACCCCAGTCCACATCATCACCTGCCCCCTCTTCTTCTTTATTCACCTATGTCAAGAGCTAATTTCGACACATACGTCAGTCGTACATATAGATACCTATAAAAGTGACGAAAGTGTGTGAAATATGAAGGAAGCCGGATTTGATGTATCGACGTCTGACGAGGCATCAAAATGTTAGATATCGACGCCTGTGACAGGCGTTGAAAACTTTTTTAAAAAAGATTAGTGATTATCTACTACAAGCTTGGTTAGATATTAACATGCTGCCATGAGATTGTGGATTTCCATGTTTATACTTACACATAGCACTACTAAAAATCAAGCCTTTTGCGACGGCGATTTTGCGACGGCACTGGTGGCGCGCAGTCGCAGATGCGACGGTTCTGCGACCGCTAGCCGTAGCGATCGCACAGAGGCCGAGTCTGCGACGGTTCTGCGATCGTCTTGTCGGCCGTCACAATTTTGGTAACCCAGCGACATATGGCGACCACTTGCGATCGCCACTTTGCGACCGCTTATTTGCGACCATCCAGGCCGTCGCAAAATGTTATTAAATTCCCCGCCCAATCCCTTTTTTTTCACTTCCCCTGCTCAACCCGATCTCTCACTCGTTCTCTTTGCCGCGCGACCACCGCCCGCTGCTCGTCACCCGCCGCAAGCAGGCCACCCATTGAACGCGTTCAATTTGTGCCACTAGTATTCTCCTCTCCTCTCTCTCTCTCTCTCTCTCTCGTCCGAAACCCTAGCCGACGCCAACGTCTGAAGCCCCCCGGTAACCCTCGCTTCTTCTGGTAACTCTCTCTCTCGCGAAGCCCTACAGCTACTTTGTTTTCCTCTTTTGTTCCACCTTTATAATGTGGCAAGACATGTTTCACCGGCAACAGGAGAAATATATGGTTGTAGGTTTCCTAGAATTAGCTTGTCCAATTCTTCTCCCTGGATAGAAATAACAGAAATATGTGCAGTGTTTGTGCATTTGTAGTTGTACCAACTATAGAGATTTATATGAGACATTGATCGGTCATCATGAGCACCATCAACTTTCATGGAACTCCAGGTCTCCAGTTGAGGATGAACTTATTCAAATTTATTGCAAGTTAATAATGGATTTACAGAGAAAGTTGGCTATTTGAAACCAACAAGATTTGAATCATAAAACGTATCCTATGCTGTTAAAAAAAACTGCTAAACATGATAGACTATTGCTATAATCTTTTCATGATCAATAACTTTGTGTTGTTGGTAACTGTACTGACTACATGAATTAAATGAGTCATTCCAGGCAAATTTAATTTCAAATTTGGGCCATCTAATCTTTCTGCATCCATATTAAACAGATTTCAGCCAGAAGAGCAAAGTTCAAACTAATTTCTAAACCTCTTTGTATAAAGTATAATCTGGCAAGAAAACTTTTGTATGAAGCCTGTAGCTTTTTTTTTTAGCTACTGAACTCTGTAATCCATTCATGATGAGCAATATGGAACTTTCTAGGTCGCTGTCTAATAAGATATGCATCCAAATTTTTCCCACCCTTTAGTTTGCTTTCAGCACATTGCCACAAATGTTGGTCTTGCTGTTTCGTGCTTTAATTTCTTGCCCTTAATCACCTCAAATAGGATATTCTATTTTTACAAGCATATTTAGTCTACTAACTAAAGCATAACCATCCTTTTGATATTGCACCATTTAGTTATGAGGATAATGATACTACAAGATTTGTACAATGTGATTTTTATCAGGAGAATGATCCTCCTGTAGTTGAAGTTGTGGGTCAAACACTTGAAGATGAAAATTTAGTCGTTGCACAAGGTTCGTCTGAAGAAATGTTGATGTTGAACCAAATGACGCAGAGAACGAAGATGATAAGAATAGTTGTGAAGATGAAGAGACAAGTGAAGAAGAAAACGACTTAATTGATTATTATTCAGATGATATCGATGATTAATGTGTAATATATATATATATATATATATATATATATATATCATCTTTTTTCAATTAATTTATATTATATTATTGGTTGACATCACTAATCAACATTTATATATGTAGATGTCGCGTGCCCGTTCTAGGGTTCATTGCACATGTTTATCTCGACCGTCGCCGCCGCTCGTGATAGCACCAGCACCAGCACCAGCACCAGCCGTGGCAGATTCTATACCACCACCACCACCAACTCGAGGTCGTCGTAGGCCTTGTGGGCTTAATCGGGGGGGGGGGGGGGGGGGGGGGGTGATGCACCTTCATCATTCGACCAGCGTCGGCAGATATCGCTGAATGGTTTAAAGTAAGTATCAAAATTTATTTATTATAATTGTTAATAATTAATTGTTACTTATAATATTATTATACTAATGGCGAGATAGAGGCCATCTTTAGGTCGGTCGACTGATTGGTCGACCGCTACCTTTCTGCCAAATTTTCGCCTCTGTCGGTCGACCAACTGGTCGACTGACGCAACCAAGCTATTTGTCCTTTGCCACATTTGGTTGACCGACTGGTCGATCGAATGGCTTCTGCCAATTTCTTACGATCTTCGGTCGACCGAATGGGCTGCATCGCCATTTTATTGCCTTGATCAGTCGACCAATCCCAGACTGAGAATGATTAATTCATTGTATTTTTACATGTCAATTCTAAGGGTTTGGTTACCAAGTTTCAACTTGGATAACCTTACATTTTAGGCTTGGGATAAACTATTCTAGGGACATATTACATTAAATCTTCTTGACTTAATCCGGAGCCTTTCTTCAATGATTTCTTCTTCCGTTCTTTTGACGATCTTTTCCGTCGTCTCGTTTGAACGAATTTGGCATTCGTATCGCAACCTCAACCTGAACTCAAAACTACACACTTGGGTTAAATACATGTTTGTTATCATCAAAATAAAGATCGAGGCTTAAGAGAGACCCTTAAGCCAACAATGTTGAGCTTGCATGTCCCTTGGCCCATAGGACATTAGAGAATGCAATGCATGAATGCTATTTTCTTGATCACTGCTATTTTTGTATATAAGATGGCTTTAAATGATTGTATTAATATTATCTCTTTTAGGTCTGATACACCTAGGACCCCTCCATTCAAGCTTAGGTGGAGGATGCTTGGGAAACTTACAATAAGAAGCTTTTCAAGGATATCCTCCACCGTGCGTGGGATGAGGCACGGGCAAATGTAGGCGGTAATCGAGATACGCCTATGGATGCGCTGAAGGGACATGGGCCCAACTGGATAACGGGCCACGTATGGGATCAGTTATGCAACATCTGGGCGCCCGAGGAGTGGCAGGGTGCCTCCCGAACAGCGCACCGCAACCGGATGACACTAGTTGAGGGATCCGTGGGCCGACATACCGGTGGGTCCATCCCATTTACTAGCCACGAGCGTCGCATGGTAAGTAATTTAATAATAGTTTTTTTATTAATTATCATTATTATAGAAAAACTAATTATATTTATTTTATTGCAGGGGACGCGAGACGAGTAGGGGACGCTCAATCATCCCGGCTGATCCTTTGAGGGTCTTCGAGGAGACACATAGATATAGGCATGGTCCTCGGCGGAGTGAGTTCATCAGCGGGAGGCCGGAGACGATCCTGGTAAGTTATAATATTTAATAAAGTTCATATTTTTTTAAAAAAATATTAGTTCAATTATGTATAATTAATTTAATTAATCAATCTTTAAAGGCCACATATATTGAGTTGTTGACCCAATGGGGAGGTGATCCTGCGCAGCATCAACTTGATGTTGATGCATGGATGCAGGAGACATGAGTCGACCACGACCGTATATATGGCATTGGTTCAACGGCTCACACACGGACGTTGTTGCAGCCACATAATGCGGGGTCGTCTGCCTTCACCTCTTCCACCGCTGGTCCATCAATATCACATGTGGGCTAGGATCGATTTGCAGCCTTAGAGGCTTTGCACGTAGAATTACAGGCTTCTCACGCAGCCTTAGAGGTCTCATGCGCGCCTCGTCAGTGAGGTGGCCGCTATGAGGGAGTACATGACACATATTGCTTCTTCCATGCCTGGTGCTCCAGCCCCTCCGCCTTCCCCGTCATTCGACGCGACGCCAGCTGTTGCCTGTTGGATGAAATGGCACACTAGAGGGGGGGTGAATATAGTGTGTTAACTAAATCTATTTGCCTAATTTCAGTTTTAATCATTTTCTTAAACTACTTAGGCAATTTATAATTCGATGACTAAATGCGAAAGCAATAATAATAATGCAATCAATACAAACAATATTTCAATGCTAACATAGAGATTTATAGTGGTTTGGCCCCAATGCCTACTCCACTACCTAAGTACCCCGCTTAGGATTTTCAAACTAGTTTTACTAGATTATCTTGTTTCCTTTACAACGAGAACGTTTTCACCGGAGAGTCTTCGCTCTCACACCTGAGGCACTTCCAAACCCGGAAGTCTTCGCCTTCCTACAGAGAGCACTCTCCCACCTCAATCCTAAGGACAACAAGAACTAATCCTAGTAAACTAGGTTTACACAAGTGGATTTACACCTTGTACACAAAGGACACCACTCAATTACAAGACCTAACACTAGGTCTTCTTACACATTCAAATACAATGAAATAAATCACAAAAATACACAAGTAATGGAGAAAATAAATAATATAACAAATACTTAGCTCCAAACACGAGTCCTAGTTCCTCTTGATGCCTCAATGATGAATCGTTCAAAGCTTGAAGGCAAGATCAAGGATGTATCTTGGAAACTAGGGTTATCAAAAAGATGGCTCAAGAAAAGCTTTAGAATGATCAAGAATTGGCTTAATAGAGGCTTGGATCAATTGTTGAGAAGGCTTAAAGAAGATAGGTGAAGGGTATTCATAACCCCTCAACAGAATGGCTGCTCAACGGGCAGAAAACTAGTCATTTTCGTCGTTCGATCGCTTGTCGTTCGATCGTCGGTCGATCGATCGCCCAGCGACCGTTGGATCTCTGTGAATTAATCGCACTGTTCGATCGACCGACGGGTCGACGAATGAGTCGCGACTTCAGCGATCCGCAATCCGGTCGATCGATCGGTCGACCTATGCACGCACTGCCAAATTTTGGCACACTTCGGTTGATCGACCGGTCGACCGAATTGCCTATTGCCAGTTTTTGGCAGCATTCAGTCGACCAACCGGTCAACCGAACCTGGACTGGACTGGGCAATTTGGTGTTTGTTTGTTCATTTTCTGGTTCTGTCTTCACTAAGTCTACTTGTATAATATTTATTAACTTTAAGTTAATAACTTTTAAACATAAATATTATATAAGGATTACCCCTCATTTGGATTCAATAAAAATATCTAAAAAGTCAAAATCCTTAAGAATCAAAATCTAGTTTTTGTGGTCTACTACAAATTTTCGGAAAATGAAAATTTTCTAATATTTTGGGTCAAATATGGTTAGTCTAAAGGCTTCCAAAAAATTCTTTAAAATATCTCATTATCTAATTTTGACCCAAGGAACAATTACCGTCATTTTTTATGTCAAGAAACTATCTAGGTCATATAGCCCTCCAAGGAGCTCCCTAGGCTTAGTGAGTTTTAGGGCGGTTTTTGGGTTTTTATTTTTTGGGGTTCGGGATAGGTTTTAGGGTTCTTTGTATCATAAAGAGGATTTACAATATAAACTAGATACCCTAAACCTAAACTCTAACTTCCCGAAGAATTCGAGCGTGTCGACCAACGTCCTTTCGATTTTCAAATTTCTTCGATATTTCCGATCGAGGACGTCGTGCGCTAACTGACTTGGAACCTGAAAGATTTCTCAATGAAACATCATTAGTTCCATATTTGTTATCATCAAAACCGAGATTACGACTAAGGTTGAAAACCTTAAGCCAACAATGCCGTCCCGACGCAATCCCTCTCCTTGCCGCATCCGTCGTTGCCACATGATGCGCTTCATGATTGATGTAAACATGTTTTGATACGATGTAAATATTATATTTTGATATAAATATGTATAAACATTATAATTTGATATATTCTCTCGTTGTGGCATTGCATTTTGATATAATTTGATATCTTATATATTTCCTCGTTGTGACATTGCATTTTGATATAATTTGATGTCAAATATCGTAAACATGCATTTAAAAAAAAATATTATTATAAATTATTTATAAAAAAAAATACACATTTGTGACGGTTGTGCGACCGCTCGCCGTCGCAAAAGATATATCAAACTAGTCACCAAAAGCGCTCGCAATTGTAATTGCGACCGTTCTCCGACGGCAAACACGGTCGCAGAACCATCGTGGAGCTAACATTTGCAATGGTGTCACGGTCGCAATGCCATCGCAGCATTAGTATTTGCGACGACCAAAGAAGGTCGCAGATATTACGCGACCACATTCTACGACCGCTTTCTACCGTCGCATAACGGTCGCAGAATCTTTTTATTTGCGACCCCTGCTGTTGGGTCGTAAAGTTTCTGCGACAAGCACTTTTACTACCGTCCTTTGCGACTACGCCCTGCCGTCGCAGAAGGTCTTTAGCGATCGTTTTGCGACAGTAGTGTCCGTCGTAGATACACAATAAGAAAGTATTGAAAAATTGGCATAAAAAATCTGGCGCCTGTGGCATGCGTTGGTATGAAACCGGCGCGAAAGGTCCCGGTTTCAATGTATGGGCGCCCAGGCGCCGGAAAAAACTGGCGCCAGGTTGTAAGGCACCGGTTTTTTCCGGCGCCAGCCTGATCAAGCACCGGTTTTTTTCGACGCCTAACAGCCTGGCGCCAGTAAATACCGGCGCCTGGGCACCCAGGCATAAAACCGGCTCCCATTGGGAGCTGGTTCAAGGTTTTTAAAATTTTAAATTTTAAATTTTAAAAAATAATATAAAAAAATAAAATAAAAATTTAGTCCCACATCTGAAAAAATAGTTTTTAATTTTTTTTTTATTGTTATAAATACAAACTTTTTAATCCCACATGATCTAAATTTTTTTTTATTACTTCTTGAACAATATAAATATAATTGTGAACTTAAAATTTTTTATCAACTAACAAAATTTCAATTATAATTTTAAACATTATATTAAAATTCAAACATTTATTTCATTTAAATATAATAGGTTGTATATTTATAAATTAATAATATATTATTTAAAAAATATATAAAATAAATAAATTTAAAAAATAAAATTATTTGCATACTGTTGCCTAGTGTAGGCGCCGGTATGCAAATAGTGCGTGAAAACCGACGCCTTGTATCAGGCGTCGGTTTTCAAAAATTGACAGTCTTTGGGCATTTATTTGGTAATTTATTCATCCTTATTTTTGGACTCTCAAACCGACTCTTTTTGGTGCGCCTAAATTTATGTTTAGGCTTAAAAAAAAGTTAATTTTTCGATTAAAAATAGTCGGTATTCTAATATTTTGTTATAATGATATCTAGCTTTTTAATATTGTAGGTTGTTTTTTTAGATGATATAGAATGAGAAGTAAGAGTACAATCAAATATTAGAATGGATGAACAACATTACAGTCACACGTATAAGAGGAATACAATATCACACGTACCATATCACACATACCGGAAAATTCACATTAGACGACCACACTGAGATTTGAACCTCAGCTAGACCTCTTGAAAAAATACAGATGTTACTACAGTGGATTCACTATAAGCTTACACGTAATTATAATTGATTACAAGTGACAATTTAATGAACAAAGTGATAAAAAATCAGAGAAAACATAAACTGACTTAATTACAAATGCGTTGTGTAAAGTACGTCACATGGAAAACAATATCGTTTTCCCATCAGCATTCCCTCTACGAATTACAATACTAAATGAATATTTATTTTCAATGCTATACTTTTGACATGGCGATGAAAGAGAGATGGAAAAAGGGGCGAAAAGTTTTCTCTTCTTCTGCAAACATGGTCAAGGGTGGAATAGGGTGAAGAATAAGAGGAGATGGGTAAGGGCAAAGCCTACGGTCGGTGGACCCAATTCCATACCCACGTAACGACACGCTTTGCCTGCTCCACATCCCCTTTCCTCCGTAATATATCCCTCTCCTCCCTCATCTTTATTTAAGTACCTTTTAAGTTTGTTGGATTCTTTTCCTCACTTCTTTTCCTAGTCTAAAGTGATTGAGAGAGAGGAGAAGCATCAGAAAAGGGGCAAAAACTAGCTCCCTCTGAATCAAGAGGCATGCAGTGAATGAAATCACACGAGCTTTACCTTCCATCCTTCTATTGCTCGAGTCATTCGAGACACAAGGAAAAGGTCCTTGATTTGTTTATGCATGTCTCTCCCTCTCTCTCTCTAGTTTTGAGTGCAACTGTTTGCATATATATAGTTTTCCAGCTTCCTTTGTTCTTATACAAATCTGGGCAGAGCAAGAGTTGGAGCTTTTAGGAAGGTTGTGATTCAAGAGCTGACTCTGTACTGGAATTAATTTTGGGGTTTTCTTCTTCGCATCTTCCCCTTCTTTTTTTGGTTCCTTTGTTGTCTTCAAGGATTGTGAGTTAGGAAAGCGTGGGCAGATAGAATGTTTACATGTGTGTTTGCTAGTGGAGAGTGAAAGGAAGAAGAAAGAAACAAGAAGAACATCTTCGGTAGAAAAAGGAGAGTCTTGTTGCTCTTTTACCTGCTTCGAGGTAGAGTTAAGAAATGGCATCAGCGTCCTCTTCTTCACCCGGCTTCCTCGAGATCGGAGATGAGAAGCTCCACAATCTGAAACCGCAGCAACAGAAGCAGCAGTCTTCACCGCCGCCACCGACTGCTCCTCCTCCGGCTAAGAAGAGAAGGAATCAACCAGGAAATCCAAGCAAGTATCCCAAACATATGCATACAATATTTGCCTTTTAATTTAATTTGAGTTTTCAATTCCTCCATGAGTGAAGAACATATGCAGCTTCAGATCTACATAATTGGGACATTTCTCTTTTCCCAATTTGCGTTTGCTGAACTATAATTAACACCGATTGGTCTTCCCCTTTATTTTTTTATGTGAAGAACAATAATTCCCTAAGTGCTACTACATCTTCTTATCCAATGAGTACATCTTGATCCTCATTCCGAGTGCATGCATGTATGTCACTTTAATTATTTATCTGCTAACTAACCTTATTCTGCGATTATCTTGATAAGCAATTAATTAAGCACTTAAAATAATCGCATTGCCCACCAAATCCACATGTGTCGATCTGCAGCAGATCCGGACGCCGAGGTGATTGCGCTGTCGCCGAAGACGCTGATGGCGACGAACCGCTTCATCTGTGAGGTCTGCAACAAGGGGTTCCAGCGGGAGCAGAACCTGCAGCTGCACCGGCGCGGCCACAACCTGCCATGGAAGCTCCGACTGAAGAGCTCCAAGGAGGTCCGCCGGCGGGTGTACCTCTGCCCGGAACCGACCTGCGTTCACCACGACCCCGCCCGCGCCCTAGGCGACCTCACTGGCATCAAGAAGCACTTCTGCCGCAAGCACGGCGAGAAGAAGTGGAAGTGCGACAAGTGCTCCAAGCGCTACGCCGTGCAATCCGACCTCAAGGCCCACGCCAAAACCTGCGGCACCCGCGAGTACCGCTGTGACTGCGGAACCCTCTTCTCCAGGTTAGTAGTAGATGGAAACTGATCGATCATCTGATCTCCATGGATATTAAATTAATATTCATCTTTTACTCATTCAATCAATCGCGTACTCATGAATTTTAATAAGTTTCTTGATATGGAAAAGAGTCAAATGTTTTTAGGGTTCATTAGGGAAATCTATCGACTACTTCTGCTTGCTTTCTGCTATCACCTTTTCAAAACTTTGCTCAAAGTTTATATTCTAGGGTTAGGGTTCTTTCTTCTTCCTTTTCTTAGGGTTGTTATGGTTGGATTCCCTATGGAGAGAGAGAGTGATAGAGGAAGGTACATGTTGGGAAACGGCTGTAAGGAACTGCTCCCACGTGAATTGGTCTGCAGAACTGCCATGGTCATAGATGTTTCAACTCATAGGAAAAAGAAAAGCCTCTCATCTTTTTACTCTCATTGGAAACGGCGCCACCCTTCTCTCTCTTAATCACGTGGTGCCAAGTAGGCATCTTTGCAAGTTTGTTCTCTAGTGGCTTGGCTATATGTGTTGCAGGCTTGCAGGCCCTGCAAAAAACACTGAGACTGCAGCTTTTCCATGAAAAGATTAGGGTTGAAAACTTGAAATTCCAGCTTGCCAATCCCTTGACTTGTTTCACTCCTTTTATGTCAAAGTGGGAGAGACATTATAGTGCATTAAAGTGGGAGGAGAGGGGGGATTTAGTTAGTTTAAATGTCAAAGAGAAGGCAATAATTAATAATGGGGAGTTGTCAACGATTTTGGAATGAATTGAAGGAGCTGCTTGCATTTAATAGGAGTGCTTTCAGGATTTTGGCAAAAAATTCCCTGGTTTGTTCAGGATGCTGCGCTCACAGGAGTTGGCTTTATTGAGGTGGGGGATGGGTTAGTTTTCATGCATGCCTTCTTGCAAATTTAGATCCTGATCTCAATGCATTTATTACAACTTGTTCTTCAGGAATTAAATTGAAGGTATTCTTCTTGGAAAAAGGTTCTCATTACTTTGTCCCTTCCTTGTGTTCTTAATGTTTTATAATATATGCAGTTCTAGGTTTCTACTTTCTACTTTGCTTTTATTTAGTTAATTTCCCTTCTTCTTTTCTCATTAATGCATGAGAGTATTACATGCATAGATGAGATACTATTCATTTAATCATTTATTACAATGTTTAATCATGTCTAAAATGCTATGTAAGCCCATATTTTTTATGATCATTAGCTATAAAATACTCTATTAAGTTAATTTTGTTATCAAATAATTTAGAGATAGAGATGTCTCAAATTTTTTCTACTTGGCATTATTGTTTCACAAAATTGTCTGAATTAGCAAGGTTGATGAGTTGTTTCAAGTTTCAAATTAATAACGTCTTCCCTCTCGATCGTGAATCACGTGCGCAGGCGTGATAGCTTCATCACCCACCGGGCATTCTGCGACGCCCTTGCGCAAGAGAGCACGAGGGTTCCCACCGCCGGACTGAGCGCTCTTGGCGGCCACCTCTATGGAAGCAACAACTCTATTGCCACTCTAGGCGGCCTTTCTCAATTCACCTCACTCCAACAAGGCCAAAGCCACGCGTCGGTAGACCTCCTCCGCCTCGGTGGCAGCGGCGGCGAGGGTGCCGGAGGAAACCAGTTCGAACACCTTATCACTTCTTTGAACAATCCTCCGCCGTTCCGGCCGCCTCCGCCTTTCTTCCTCGGTAATGGCTCCGGCCAAGACTTCAATGGCGAGCACCATTCGCACCACCGCTCCCCGCTTCAAAGCAGCAAACCGTTCCACGGCCTGATGCAACTCCCAGATCTCCAAGGCAACGCGAATGCTTCTCCCAACTTGTTCAATCTTAGCTTCTTCTCCAACAGCAGCAGTAGCAACAGCAGCCTCGTGAACGGCGGCGGTGGCCAGAACAACCAGATGATGATCGCCGACGAGTTCGGCAACGCCAACGGAAGCAGCGAACCGACGTCGACGTTCTTCTCCGGGAGCCTTATGAGCGACCAGATGACCTCCCTCTACGACACCGAAACCATGCTCCCACGGATGTCGGCCACCGCGCTGCTTCAGAAGGCAGCTCAAATGGGCTCGACGCCGGCAAGCGGTGGCGGCGGTGCACCGTTGTCGAGATCAGGATTTAGCATTGGCGGCGGGAACGGTGGAGACACCCTGCACGCTCAGACGGAGAACGAAACCAACCTCCAAAACCTGATGAACTCACTTGCAAACGGAGGCGCCGCCGGGTTTTTCATGGGCGCTGGAGGTGTGGCGGCGGCATACGGAGGGGAAACTCTGCAGGAGGCCAGGGGATTCGTCGGCTTTGGAACTGGTTTGCACAACCTGGACGAGACTAAGTTTCATCTCTCCAGCAGTGCCGCTACTGCTGGAAGTCTCAGCGGCTCCGACGACCAGCTAACTAGAGACTTCCTTGGAGAGCATCAGCGGCGGGACATGTCGAAGACAAGTACAGAATCATGGCACTGACATCAATGCGTTTGATCCAAAATGAGTTATCCCAATATTACAAAATTAAGCTTGCGACATTGACAAGAAGAAGAAGAAGAAGAAGAAACTAGATGATGATGGAGGCTGTAGAGAGTTGCTCAATCTGCAGAACCAGTTGAATTAACTTTTTAGTTGATGCTTAATAATAAGTAAATATATAGCAGGATACAAATACTTGTATGTTGCGAATGCATGCAAAGAGTTCAACTTTTGTAGTAATTAATTTCTGCTTCGATCAATATAAATATGTCATTAATTAGGTCTCTCTTTTAATTAGTCTTTACATATACACATAAAATATTTTGGTTCTCTCTTTCTTCCTTCGTTTAAAGGAGCAAATAGCATGTCTGGTTGTCATCTCTATATTAGACATGCATGCATTGAACATGGAGGCCCATGCACGCATGCATGCATGACTGTTGATGAGCATTGTGCTGTGTACTCTGACATCGGTTTCAGTGTTGATTTGTTGTGTTCTTGTCCTCCGTAGACCATCTATTAATGTGTTCTAGTACGTCTGTCTGCATGCATGCATGTGATGGCAGTCGGAGGGAGAGGTTTCTTTCAATATGTACGTAGTGCGCCAAGGTTAAGACAAAATTTTCGTACTCATGTTTATCTATTAGTGTTCCTTTTTTAAAAAAAAATAAGCTTTCTTAATTTCTGGTGGAAAAAAATAGCCAGCTAGCTAATTTTCTTGATCAATTTATTTCTGAATTAACTTAGGGGACATTTGGTTACCCACAAATACAAATGTTGTAAAAATATTTACATGCAAAGATAAATGTCTGCGAATAAAATTTACAGCCTATCGTTTAGTTGCCCGCAAGTAGAGTTGCAACTTATTACAATACGATGAGATTAGGGCATGGAGAGAACACAGGTGATTGAGAGAAGAAGAGGGAAAAGAAATATTATTTCAACCAAAAATAAAATATACTGTGCAGACTATTTATACCTTTACATTTAGTAAAATAGAAAAGACCTTGATACCCTTTCACTTACAGCTTTATTACATGTGCTAAATAGAACTAATACAAAGTTCAATACAGAGTTATTGTGTTGACAAATACATAGTTAGACAAGTAAAGGCTAGTACTAATACTACTTAACTTCAATACCCCCCCCTCCCCCAAAGGAAGTGGAGAATGGGTTCTCCGATCCCAACTTGGGTCTTGGATACTAGATTTTGATGTTGTTTTTGAGTAGAGCATTTGTAAGTATATATGCTACCTGATTGACACTTGAAATATACAATGGTTGAACTATTCCTAATTGGTATTTTTCTCTCACAATGTAGCACTCTCTACTTCCAAATGCTTGGTTCTTTCATGAAAAATAAGATTTAATGTTATATGTAGAGCACTTTGATTGTCACAATAGATAGGTGTTGATTTTCCACAAGCTACACCTATCTCATCCAATAATTTCATCACCCATATCACCTCAGCTGTTGTGCTTGAAAGAGCCCTCAACTCACTCTCAGCACTTGATCTGCTGACTATGGGTTGCTTCTTCACCAAAGATGAACCAATTTTCCACAAGTTACCAAAGATGAACCAAATTTCACCAAATAACTAGATATGGACCTTCTAGACATGCTGCAGCTTCCCCAATCTGCATCACTATACCCTATCACTTGTTCTAAATTGTCAGCTACATAAAACAGTCCCAGCCCAAGTTCCTTCTTCAAATATTTCAGTATTCTCATAACAGCTTGGTAATGTGATTTTAGTGGTCTTTGTGTGAATTGACTGAGAGTGTGCACACTATAAGTTATGTCAGGCCTGGTAATAGTTATGTATAAGAGTTTTCCTATCAATCTTTTGTAGGTGCTTGCATCTTCAAAAATAGGATCAGCTGTTGTAGGTGCATCACTGAACTTTACATTGGCTTGCATGGGAGTATTAATCTTTGGTTTGCATTCTTTTATTTTCATTTCATCTAATAGGTCAATGATATACTTCCTTTGACATATGTGAAAACCTCTGCTTGTTCTCTGTCGCGCGAGTAATCATCAGTGACAGCCGCGCGCGCTGTCGCTGATTTAAACGCATCAGTGACGGCCCTTGACGGCTAGCGCTGATTTAAACACATCAGCCGCGGCTGAGAGCCATTAGTGATATTATTAGCAACCGTGATATTTGGTGCTGCCCAGGCCATCAGCCATTTACGATATGCTTTCAGCCACGGTCTAGTGACACATTTTCAATCACAGATTACAACCACAAAACCTCACACACATACATTTTCAACCAACCATACAAGTTTTACTTAAATATCATCAATCTAAGCCTCAAACTGGAGGCAAACAAGTATCAAAATATTATAAAATATGAAATGTAAAGTATCAACATCTATCAAGTATCTAAGCCTCTAATGGAGGCTAACAAGTATCAAAATATAAACAAAATACAGTAAACCAAAATCTCACGACTGCGGTGGAGGCGATGGAGTCGACAACAACTAGGTCGAGAGCGTCGACTGGGTCAAGGAGGAGGACAGCTGCGACAACATCGGTAGAAGGCCCGAGTGAGATGCAATCTGAGTGAGGAGGGCCTGCATGTTATGCATCGTCTGTCTCAACTCATCATTCGTGCGTCTTTGCTCCTCCATCGCATGTTTGTGCTCCTCCATCGCCTGTCTCTACTCCTCTATCGTCCCTCTATGTTGTGTTAGTTCTGACTCCAAGACTGCTATCCGGCTCTGGTCCTGCGTCTACGATGTCGAGGGCCTCTCACCGCAGCGGGAGGGGTCGGTGTCCCAAGTGGCCCTAACACTGCGCGTGCATGGCCACTATTTGCAAAGTCATAAACACGGCTGTGCTCCCAACCACCTGCAGTCTCGACCCATGCACCCACGTCAAACTCCTCCATCGTGCCTCTATGCTCGATCGCGGTCCTTGTGTAGGTCTCCTACACGCGTTTATATTTTAATATATATATATATATATATATATAAACTTTAAATAAAAATTGCGTAAATCAAATAGACATATATACTTACCATGATGATCGAGGCCCTGCTATCGACGTAGTCCCCCGTTCCTCGTCGCCGATGGTACGCGCTCAAACACCTGCATAAGCAAGGGGCGTTGGACGGTGCCATCCTCCACAATTCGCGTCTTACATTAGAAAACAAATACATTAGTATCATTGTACACAATATATAATATTTTAATTAAAAGTAAGGCAATTATACATACCATACGACGCCCATGCATCGCAAAAGACACGGAGCCACCAGTGTGGCACCCCCCCGTGTTGTCCCTCCCGGACATGCGGTTTCTCGACGCTGTTCGGGAGACCTCTTGCCACTTAGGCGTGTCCCACCGATTAACAAGTTGGTCCCACACAGATACAGGAATCCACTTGGGGGCGTGTCCCCGAGTCTGCCCAATCTGTATGGCCTCCAGTTGTCTCATCACGGTTTTATACACTTGCTGAAGCAGCCCGTTGTAGCGAGCGCGGGCAACGCGCTCCCACGCACTCTCTACAAAAGGAGTCTGGTCCTCCGGCCATATGTATAATGAGCCTGCAAAAAAATAAATTAATTATTACCGATTGATATTTAACATTAATATTAATTTAATAAATATACTTACCGAGAACTCTTGCCATAGTAAATCCAAATGCTCACGGGGCATGTGGGACCATGTAGAGCATGTATTCATTACTATATCATCACAACTTCTTGCATGCCAACTCATATAGGGGGTGGTCTTTTCCGACATGAATAACCTTTGAAGCCTCGGTGTCAGTGAAAAATTACGAAGCACCTTAAAGGGAATATTTTTTTGTCAAATCGATTTCTTCTCATTGTAACGAGGATGTTCACATACTAGGCATTGCTCCAATTGTGCATTTTCTTTATAATATAAAATACAGTTATTTGGGTACACGTGTATCTTTTCGTACCTAAGTCCCAATTTCCTCATCAACTTCTTTATCTTATAAAAAGTTGGCTCAAACTTATTATCTAGAGGTAGCATACAATTGATAAAGCCTGCAATCCGATCAAACACAATCCCGCTGATATTACAATCGGACTTGATGTTCAGGAGTTGCGTCATTGTCGAAAATCTTGTATATTTAGGACAATTCTCATATAAAGGTTCATCGACAGCTTTCAACATCTTGTAAAATTCTGCAGTCGACCTCCTTATTCGGCAATTCAATCTGTACCGCAGGTTGTTCTTCAGTGACTTCAACTGTCGTAGTATTTGGTAGCTGTACCGTCTCAATCACTGACTCAGCATTATCATTTAAATGGAATTGTCTGCCAAGACTATCCAAAATTACTGTTCTATAAGGATTAGGTGGATTGGAAGAAGAAACAACCATAGTAGAGGATTCACCATGAGTTTGGACAACAGGATTGCTCGACGTCCCAACTTGACGTGACTCCCCGTGATAATTTCATACAAAATATCTTGGTGTGAATCCTTTTGTATACAGATGCATTGTGATAGTTTTTTGATCCAAAATTCTTATGTTCGAACATTTTCGGCACGGACATCAGATTTTATCACCACTAAGGAATTTTTGATTTGAGTAGGTAAAATTTAAGAAGTAAGTTACGCATACTCGAAATTCGTCCGTTATAGCTCCATGATGAATTTGTCGGTACATCCAACTTCGATTCTAAATTGCACTTAGTATTTCTCTTAGTCATTAACTTCATTCTAAATTTTGGCAGTATCTCCCTACAGTTCTTCGAATACGTATATCATCTGGGCGCGTATCGGAGAACAAGGGAGATAGAAGCCAAAATTTAAAAATGAATAATGACTAAAAGAAATAAACTAATTGAAATATAAATAACTATGTTTTCAAATTATCCAATTAGGGACAATTCAATGGTTTTACGTCGTATAAAAGATAATTTACTTCATTTATACAAACATACAACTCCCGAACGGATCTAAGGTTTTGCAAAATTAAAATTTGACTCGTCGAAGCGTACGTAAAACGTATCAACTCGTCTTGATTATTTTCTAAATTTGTGGATGCCGTTGCGAGTCCACAGTAGACGATTCCATTACGAGTCCATCCATTATGGACGATTTCGGCGTGCGCGAGTCCAAACTGGACAATTCTGGCGCGTGCGAGTCCAAAGTTGACGATTTTAAAATTGTAATTACACCCAACTAAAATTAACCCTAACATTTATTATACCCTTGGTTTAACTAACCCTAAAACTAACCTAAATTTAATATAATAGATAAGAAACTTAATTAATCTATAATTAACGGATGATAAATCTACAAATTAACAAATAATCACTACAAAAAAATAGGGCATCACCAACGGACTAAATCCGTTGGGAATAGTTAAAAATCCGTTGGTAATACTATTACCAACGGATTGTCCGTTGGTAAATCCGTCGGTGTTACCCTGCTAGGTAGTACCAACGGATATTATAATCCGTTGGTAATACCAATGGATACTAATATCTGTTGGCAATACTAACAGATACACTTCCATTGGTATTACCAACAAATAAAAATATCCAACCACACATAATACATATCAAATTTAAAATCAAATTTCCTAATTATACAACCACTTAAAAAACCATAAACTCACATTTAAAATCAAATTTCTTAACAAAAACAAATTCATATTCAACAATTATGTAAAAATATAAAGCATCTACAAGTATATAGAAGTGTATCGAGTATCTACACAACTAGAGGGATGCCAAAAGAAAAAAGAAATCATAAGATTTAGGAACAAAAGTCAAATGCCAAAATAAAAATTGTTCTCACAACTCCCAATAGCTCTCACTACTACTACTCCCAATTGCTCTAGTGCTTCATTGTTCGTAGTATCTACAGTTGCCCTTTGCTCCAACCCTGAGATCACCATGTTGAATGCTTTCCTCCTGACTGGAAAAACATGAATGAAATATATAAATAAAAATGATGCATCATAGGATATATTAAAATATATTAAGATCTGCCCACTAAAATTAACCATTAATGAAATATATTAATTGTATAGAGAGAATTAAAATAAATTAAAAAGAAAGTGTATATATTACAGCTCTCTTTAGGTGTGGTGTTATGTCCAAGTCCTTCACCACCAGTCTCCATAAGTAGCATCATTGGATGTATTGAAGACTGTTAGAAAGCAGAGTTTCATGTATTCGGGAAGCTTGTCAATTGCATTCACATGCCATCTGAAATAAATATATTAGGCAGCAGAAACATGTATCATTATAATACTATTCTTTTCACTCAAAATTAAACATACTACTCTGTTTCATTTAGGAAGTAATTAGCTAGTGAATCAAAGTTAATTAATCACCTATCGATGGCATCGGTGAAAAGCTCAAGTTCATCTAATGTTTCGTGTACATCGTAAACATCATCTATCATTGTTATGAAGCAATTTATCTTCGTTTGTATGTCCCTGAAACTCCAGTGTTCTGCTTCATAAGCCGAACCAACACTTAAAGAATTTCTTTTTGTCTCCATGGGTGGAAACGAAGGAGCTAGATGGTAACTTTATATAGGATATGATGACTAAAACTACTAAAATTACTATGCAGTTATTATATAAAGCTTAAACAAAATTCTTTATGCACAGAATCACCAATAGAAAAGGTAAATGTAGTTCTTTAATGCATCAAAATTCAAGAACATGCTAGTATAGGTAAATACTCTATAAATCAAATAATAAATAAGAATAATTAGCAACAACTTCTGCTGCATTTTATTCGTTCAAAATGACATTAGTTGTACCTATATGTTAATGGAGCTTTGGATCAATAGTTTTTATAACAGATGAAAATAATGCCAACTGAGACTGAATTCCAATAGTACTAGATGTACATTTGAGATTTCCTCTCTTCAAAATGACAAAGGAAAACAGTTTAGTGACAGTCATGCAATCCAAAAACCTCTAGCTAATTTATGCTTGGCTGAAGTGATTCTAAGTCTGTGACAAGGATCAATTTAACTTCTTTTGTTCTCGTGGAACTACTTCATAGTATGCTACATGCCATTCTTGTTACAAGGATCAATTTGACTAAAATTAGTAGATCTAAGGAACCGACAATCCCTATCCTCCCCATTCTTGTTACAAGGTTTTACCTACACCATTCTTGTTATCTTTAATATTGTCAAGAAGATAAATTAGTTCCTTTTATGAATAACAAATGAGAAAGAATTTAGATTTCTTTCATAAAAAAACATAAATAACACTATAAGAGAAGAAACATTAGTCATACATTGTTTGAAGAATAAATCTATTCTCTTGGTTAGAATGATAGAGCAAATAGTTATTACCCCTCCATCCAAGCCAGAATACATCCCAAAATAGGGTTGTTCAGAAAGTTATCATGGGATAATTCTGTTGTGTAATACTCCAAAAACATAAAGAAGATATGTCAAATAATTAAACCTCGTAATAGGAAAAAACTACTTACAAGCGGATGATCCCTCCAAAATTCTGGTAAAGACTGCAATGGTGAAGATATTGTGCCCCTTTAGCAGCTTAATGGTGAAGAATAAACCATCTAAATCAAGATTTCTTTATTTCTTAAATTAGGCAAGTCATCGTTAAAGCAGCTTGACTCAAAGAGTTTGTTTACTAAATTCTTGTGGAAGAACATAGGAAGGAAGATTACCGGGAAGAATACGGCTTCTGGATGATTGCAAACAACACACTTTACAGCTTTTGTACGAGGAAGAGTCGGGTCAGCTGTTACATCCTGTAGGACTTGTTATCAACAACCTCCTAAGTTCAAGCAGAATAATATCTAGTGAGCATAAGTATGAAGAAATATCACATTATATTTTACTCGCATAATAAAACACCTCAATTTAACTCGCATAATTATATTTTACTCGCATAATTACATCACATTATATTTTACTTGCATAATAATTAAAACACATCAATGGATTCTCCCGTTCCTCCATAGATCTAATTATGTGCAAATGTAGAACATACCAAGAAATAGTTACATACTTACATACAATTTTGCAAACCAAAGTGAACAGTTGAGAACAATGAAGGTGCATAAGTATTAAGAAAAGTAGCACTCAAACTCCAATCCCTGAGTAAAATCTTACTAAGCTCCACTAAGAATTGACTACTAAAATAATAGAGCCGGAAACCAATCACGGCTGTGAAGAGAACAGCTGATAGTGAAATGGGAGGCATGATATGTCAACAATAGGTTCCCGTAGTCAATCAGAGCCACCTTCACTATCATCTGATCGACATCTAGATTGTATTATAACCCGAGCTCCAGAAGTAAGCCTGAAGGAACAAATAGAACAAATGAGGAGCAAGAAACAAATGACCATAAAAATCCAATGTCAGCAAACATGGGAAATATACTCAACTTTCTTCAATCTTGAACACTTTCTCTCTGTTTTCTCTAAATGACTCTAACCTTGTGGATGATCCATTGGCTGAAGAAGTATCTATAATCCATTTACTTCCACCATTTGATGAACTGAGTGGTGAGGATTTGCAAGTATCTGGCTTGACAGAAGAGTTTCTTATATCAGAAACTGGGGACATCATTGATTCATTCTCATCATTCCTGGAATGCTTGCAGGATGTAATTTTGATAGTCCTAGGAGGACACTTCAATTGAGCTGAATTTGTCTCCTTTTGTGTGTCCTTTCTTGAACAAGGCTTGTTGCAACTCCTGTATAATTAGCATTCTTTATTGCACATATAAAAGAACATACAGAGTCTAATAAGAGTATGCCACCAAAAGAACGCTGAAACCCAAATTTCAAAATTGACAAGAAAACAAGAGCATGAGGCCTCAAAAGAAGACTTGTTTCACAAGAAAATACAGAATACAAAACAAGCCAACATGAGAAATTGAAAAGGAAGGCAAGGTAACCTCCCCTTGATGTAACACAACATACAGAGTCTGTTATTGCACATATGACAGATCTACAGGCACAAAAATGAATCTCAATCAGAGGATTGACAACTTTAGTTGGGATGCTGAACTTAAAACACATGGATAAATGATCAAAGGTACTAGGATTCAATTGTCTACGTACCCTCATAACAAGCGACACTTCATCTAAATTAACTTGACCAGAAGCTGATCTACTACTTGCTTATCTGTTCTCTCCAAAGGCTTGCCAACTAAGCTAGCTTGAGTTGCTCAATTCCACAATGTCCAATTGCTATTTTTAGTCATTCATACACAAGCACACACACCATATCTGTATACTATTTAGACATATGATGAACCTGTAAGAGGTAGATATGATGGTCTTGGGTACAGTTTTTATTGATTACATGCTGAATTGTTATGACACTTCAAAGATCAAGTCTACCCAAATTTTCTTTATGGACTCTATCCAATGGCATGGTGGGGGATGAAGACAGTCCATACCTGCCAGCAAAACCCCACATGAAGCATAAGGGTGCATCGGCACAGTCACCTCACTCACAACATGCAATAATGAAAACACACTTATTTTTAGGCAATGTGGTAGTAGGATTAGTTGCTACCCTCCTTTGATAAATAACTTTGCAACCCAGTTCTACTGCTGTTTGTTGATACAGGATGGTGCAGGTGTACGGTGTACCACTTGATATCTTGATACAACAGTCATGGCAAAAAGAGAATCAGATTGGTATGTAATCCTTCATTTTTTATCCTCTTTTCAATACTTACGATCTAACTAAACCAAAGAAAAACTATGAGTCTTAACAAAAGATTAAGACAAATTTACATAATCATGAAGTTTAAACAGGTCTCTACCTGGCGCATGATGTGCAATGTTTACAGAATTTAAGATATAAATAAATTAAGAGAAATTTGCATACTTGAAGATTATATGCAGGTTACTTTCCAGAAGATCCAACATATTGAACTCCTGCCTGCTTTACTATCAATTTTTGAAGATTTTTATGTATGCGGAAATGTTTGATCCTATAACATGGGTAAGGGATAAGTAAATCAGATTTGAGGTTCTCTTTCCATTCCATTGTAATACTAAGAAGTGAAGCTATCAATCAACAGCGTAATGCCTACCCCTTGCTTTATGAAAAAAATAGACTAAGTTTTAGATTGCTCGCACCTTGATTGTTTCTATCTGAAACAAAAAAAAACCATTTGTTCTGTCATAAAATTGCAAAATTTTTCCTTTATCTTATAATTGAGGATTGACGTGAATCGACAATGTACCTGGAGGGGTTTGATCCACGAGCTCAGAACCCTTGAGCACATACTCATTCCCTTGCGCCGGCAGGATAAGGTCGTCCTCGGAGAGATCGTGCCACACGAATCCATTTTTGTAGCTCCTGCGCCGCCACCATTCCGTCAGGCAACCAAGAAATCTAAAAAATCTAGGGTTCTCTCAATCTCTCTTCACGAGTCTTACCTCTTGCAAGACCAGGAATATGTGGCTGCCATCCCCTTTCCTCTCAGCACATTAAGCTTATCGATCACATCTAGAAACCAAACACAACATGTTCAAGATCGCATTTTTCTTCTTCATTCGTGCAAAACAACTCGAATTACCTCTCAGGTAGAGTCCCTCGGGGGAGGAGAGGGGTACTTCAATGAAGTGCGGGTGCTTGAGGTGACGATTGCGGCAGAGGTAATAGACCATCGGAACCTTCGCACCATGTTGGTACTCCGGCGGGTGGTGGTGTTTCGGGGGTGGTTCCACCCACACTTTGGTCCTGTCCGGGATGGCTTGCAGCGCGTACCTCCTCATTCTGGTGTCCATTTTCGAGCTTCTCCCTTGCTCGCCCGGAATGGGGAGGCGTCGCAGGGAGAGGTCCGCGGAATGGGGAAGCGTCGCAGGGAGAGATCGCGGAATGGGGAGGTGTTGCAGGGGAGAGGTCGCGCAAGACGGGGAGGTGTTGTAGGGAGAGGTCGCGCAGGGAGTTTGTCGGTTGGGGAAAATCAAGGGATTTGTCGGGTCGATGTATTAGGGTTGAAAAAAATATGGCGCGGAAATAATATTTTGATGAGTTAGTAGAGGGGAAATATTTGGTCGGCTGAAATAGAAGAGGGAAAAAATTATAGGCTGATTTACCAACAGATTTTTTAATCCGTTGGTAATTTTGTTGGTAATACCAACAAACTAAATCCGTTGGTAACAAATTTGTTGGTGATGCTATGTTTTCTTGTAGTGAATTAATCTAAAATTAATCTGAAATTAATCTAGATTCAACACATATAAATTAATCTTAAAAAAAATTAAACCTAATTAGATTAGGGGTTAAACCCCTAATCAAATAGTAGCCGACAGCTACTGCCAGCTACTGTTCATCCTGTTGGGGCAGAGGGATTCAGCCCCAAATCCGACGCCGGCATCTACACGCCGGCGCCGTTGGCCAATGTCGGTGTCCACGTCATACGCCGACACTAGTGGTGACTCAAAAGGGGTGACAGAAATCAAAAGGGGGCCGGGCCGGGGCAACGAGGGGTGGAGGAAAATACCTCACCAAGAAGAATGAGCGACGGTCGATGGAGGGTCGGAACAGAGGCGGCGATGGGCGACGCCGACACCAGCGGGGAGAGAAGATGAGAAGTAGAAGAGGAAGGGTCGGGCACGAACACAGTAAAAGGTTTATCACCGACGGCCTGAGAGCTGTCGGTAAACCATGGACGCCTACAAATTATATCACCTACTAATTCGTCGGTGAAGGGTTTTTTATTTTCGCGTCTCGTTCGAGCCCCGTGCGTGCCATCAGCTATGAGCGATGGTCTTAGGCGGCCATATGTGAACCGTGACTGATTTGGTTACATCAGCCACGACCGCTGCGACCGTCGAAAAGCCGTGAATAGTTCTGACGGCCTAGGCGACCGTCGATGAGCCCCATGGTTGATAGCCAATATTCTAGTTGTGAGGATCACCATACCCCGGAGGTTTCTGCATGTACACCTCCTCATCAGGCTAATCATGAAGGTATGCATTATTCACATCAACTGATGTAGGGGCCACCTGAAATTTGCTGTTGCTGCTAGCAAAATTCTAACAGTAGCTAGCTTTGAAACTGGTGCAAAGGTTTCTTGGTAATCAATGCCCTCTATTTGGGTGAAACCTTTTGCTACCAGCCTTGATTTATATTTTTCTACACTCCCATCTAGTCTAAATTTGGTGTGAAACACCCATTTGCAGCCAATTGCCTTTTTTCCTGGTGGCAAATTACATAATCTCCATATTTGATTGTTTTCTAATGCCTTTAGTTTGATATGCATTGAATCTACCCATACTAGATCCTTAACAGTAATTTCATAGGACTTTGGGTCTTGGTGAGTTTCAATGGTGGCGACGAAGGCTTTATGGCTGTTTGAGATTTTGGATAGGTTACAATAATTTTCCAAAGGATACAAACTACTCCCGCGAGAGAAACCCGGGAAGTGGTTTTTTTTCAGAAACTAGGCTGCACTTGTAATCTTGGGGTCTTATGGGTTTTCTTATTTCTCTCCGACATTTTCTTATTTTGGGTGGACTAGGTTGTTTTGTAGTGAATATATCTTAAATGGATGAAGACTGAGCAGTTTCTAATGGAGTACTTCTACGTGGTACTGGTGTGTTGGAGATATGTGGCAATTCTACATACAACTGGTCTCCTTCTCCTAACTCTATGACCTCTTTTACATGATTACCAGACTCATCATGGTCTACATTTTGATTCCGGACCTTGGTGGAATGTTGACTGATATCAGAAGAGCAATTTGAAGGTTCAGGGTTGATGAGGCTACAAATTTCATTTGTGTCACTCACAGCATTAGGTAATGGAAATCTAGTTTTGGTGGCATCTTGTAGATGAAAAGGGAAAATGTGCTCAACAAAGGTGATATTTCTGGAAATAATATATGGTGGAGTGAGTTTTTAAATCACAAACTTTATATCATTTCTTCCCACAGGGATACCCTATGAAGACACACTCATTGGCCCTTGAATCAAATTTTGTTCTTCCCTGTCTAAGGGTGTTCACATAACATAGGCATCCAAATGTTTTTAGGTGGTTGAGATTGGGTTTAGTCTTGTACAACAATTCATATGGACTACAATTTTTGATAACATGACTTGGTAACCTATTTATATATTAGGTGTGTTGTAGTGGATATGCAGTCTCCCCAAAACCTCAAAGGTAATTTTGATTGTAATTTTAACCCTCTTGCCACCTCTAAGAGGTGCCTATGTTTCCTCTCAACCACTAAATTTTGTTGAAGGATTTCTACACAAGAGCTTTGGTGCATAATCCCCTGGGTTGCAAGGAAATCCCTTAAGGTTGAATTAAAAAACTCACTCCCATTGTCAGTTAGAATGGTTTTGATGGTTTTTGAGTATTGGTTTTGTATAATTCTGATAAAGCTTATGAGTAAACTTGGAACTTGGCTTTTGTTAGCAAATAGGTAAGTCCAACATGCTCTTGTACGGTCAGAACCTTGTGACGCCCCCACACATCACAATGCCATATTTCAAATGAACTAGAGCTCTTATTTGCATTTTTAGGAAAAGGAAGAGTACACTGTTTTGCCTTTGGGCAGGCATTACAAAAGAAATCAGAAACTTTATTTAGCTCTAGAATAACATGAGCCAATAATTTTATTCTAGTAATGGACATATGACCAAGTCTAAGATGCCATAAGGCCTATCTACACTAGTGTTTAAAGCCTGGGATATGAGCTCTCTATTATAATTGAAAGGTGAAGCTCCATTCATCAAGTACAACCCATTTTCCTCCTTATCACTCTCAAGAATTCTCTTCGTAGCTAGGTCCTCAATTACAAAATGGGATGGGTTAAAAATGATTGAGCAATTTAGTTCTTTGGTTAATTTTCTCACTAACATCAAATTGAATTTAAAGGATGACACTGATAAAGTATTGGCAAGTTTGATATTCTTGTTTATGTAAGCTGTCCCTAAGTGTGAAACTAAGGTAGATGTGCCATTTGGTAAAGCTATTTTGTCACTATGCAAGGGCTTATAGGTATTTTCAAGTATGACTTGGCTAGAATTAAGCTATGTGGTCTGTTGCACCATTGTCAGCAATCCAATTTTTGAGCATTGAACAAGCTTATGAACAAGTAGGCATAGAACAGGCAAACGAGTAAGCATTCATACCAGCCATGTTGCCCTATGCATCTACTGTTAAGGAAGCTCATGAGGGCACTTAACTGTTCTTCTATAAGATTGAGTGCTGGTGCTGGTGCTGTTATCTCCTGAGAAGATGTCTCAGCAACCTTATTTTCCTTTTCTTCAAGCTTCACTGACTGTGCACTTGCTTCTCACCCAGGTTTTGTTCATTTAAATTCTGCTTGCCTTTGTAAAAGTTATGTCCAGGAGGATAACCATGTATCCTATAGAATATGTCTCAAGTGTGACTTGGTTTTTGACAATAATCATAAAACTTCCTTGTATATGGCTAATTCTTGTTTTTGTTGAATCTATTTCCAGAATTCTGATACACACTGTTAAGGGCTATATTGTCCACCACGGTTGCAGTTTGAACACCCACTTGTCTCTGGGTTTCTTCCTGCTCTAGCATTGAGTAGACCTGGTTCAAATTTGGAAGTGGCCTCATAAGTATCATTTGCCCTCTTATACCAGTATATGACTCATTCAATCCCATCATGAATTGAGTAAGTATTTTCCTATCTTTGTTGAGCCTACCTAACTCACAATTGCCGTTCATGCCTATCTCCAAGGCATCTAATTCGTCCCATAAACACTTCAATTTAGTGAAGTAGCCAGCTATTGATAAGTTTCCCTGCCTGGTTGAGCCAATTAACATCTTGATTTCAAAAATTCTTGGTTCGCTGCTTCTCCCAAATCTCCCTTCCAAGTCTTCCCACATTTGAGTAGCTGATTGAGCATACATTACACTCGTCAATAATTTGGGAGTTACTGACTGCAAGAGCCAAGATCTGACAATGTCGTTGCAGCGCTGCCAGAGCCTAAACTTGTAGGTAGATGCATCAGGAGCAAGCAGAGTGCCATTGATAAAACCAAACTTATTTTTTGCAGATAACGCAATAAACATGGATTGCTTCCCGGGCAAATAATTTTCATACCATGTAAACTGAACATTAACTAAACTCATACCAGGATTGTCGTTCCCTTGAAGAATGTACGGGCTATCATCAATCTCTGCAACTTTTGACGATGATCTGCTATACTGGACATTCTGTGAGTCTGCCACTGTTGAACTCTTTGCACTCCCTCGGCGATTCCTGGCCATGGGGAGTTGATTCCAGATGCAGATCCACAGATCGCCGCTGGGCGCTGATTCCAGATGCAGATCCACAGATCGTCGCTGAGATTGCTCTCCAATTGAAGCCCGATCTGATCTCGATTCATTCAATCGAGTTTCCCCTGCTCTGATATCATATTACAATCTAATGAGATTAATTAGGGCATGGAGAGAACACAGGTGATCGAGAGAAGAAGAGGGAAAAGAAATATTATTTCGGCCAAAAACAAAAATATACTGTGTAGACTATTTATACCTTTACATTTAGTAAACTAGAAAAGACCTTGATACCTTTCCACTTACAACTTTATTACATGTGTTAAACAAAACTAATACAGAGTTATTGTGTTGACTAATACAGAGTTAGACAAGTAAAGACTAGTACTAATACTATTTAACTTCAATATCATTTCTATTTGCAAACGTTTGATTGACCGTCAGCTAAGTTGAGACGACGCTTGATGATTTGATAGATGACATAAACGGATGTAAAGATTGTGCATTTATAGGCGAATTTTAAAAATACGGATAGAATATAAAATTTCTATAAATCTTGTAATTTTTTAGTCTATTTTCATTATCATTATATATAAAAGCCTGTGTGATTTTCTGCTTAAAAAAAATTAATGCATGCTTTGAATAATGTGCCATGTAAGTCGATCTATCATTGGATCTCCAAGCACTTCATCAAGGCACATGCTATCGACTTCAATTTAAAACGCATCCAAAGACATATTTTACTTACTATATACTCCACACTGTTCACACTTCACACACACGTCCTTCAATACAATAAGCATCACATGAACTGTCTATATATAGACAATGAATCTATAGGCTTATTAGACTACTTTAGTTAATTAATTAACTACTGCTGACTAAAGGTAATTAGAGAAGACCAGGACATTCTCTAAAAAATTAGCATTTTTTTTATCACTGTATTATATAACAGATCTCAAAGACATGCAGTACTGCGTGCTTTTTGCTCTATAAATTCAAGTTGATTGATGACATGCAGCGAGGACTAGTAATCTTAAAACGTACTCACCCCAATTCCGACATAAATAAATTTAAGGGGTCCTTGGCAGTGTTTGGTATAGAGACTAGGAGGAGATGAACGTGAGAATGCTGGGAAAAACGATACTTCATTCAAAGCTGGAAATACTTTTATACTAGTACATGGAGACTTCTAGAGAATTAAGTGACTGCTAGATGACTGACACGTGGTCGGTCAATACAAGAGAGATGAGGAGTTTGTTACAGGTGAAGGCAGCCGTGCATGGTGCTGCATGGCATTGTGCACGTTTAAGGAAAGGGTACGTGTTTAGGTTTTAAATATCTTGGATTATTAGCCTTTATATGCCCCCTCAAGATAGGTTATGGGTTTCACCAATACTTATCTTGTGTCGATGATCAAGGAACACGCTCGACTTAACTGCCTTCGTGAGAGAATCAACTAGCTGCAACCCTAATGAAATATATCTGATGGCAAGAGCTTTGTCATAAACCTATTCCCGAACAAAGTGGTAATATATGGACATGTGCTTTATTATGCTATTTAATGCGGGGTTGTCTAGAGAAAAGTGGTGCCCAAGTTGTCGCAGTGAATGATGGGAACGACAGTGAGGTTGAAGTTTATTTCCTTAAGAAGATTTTGAACCCATATTACTTTGGCAGCGGCATTTGCAAGAGCTCGATATTCTGCTCCAGTAGAAGTTCGTGTAAGACAAATCTTTAAACAAGAATTTCATGAATTTAAGAATATCAAAAATAAATTAGTAAGATAGGATCTTACTTGATGACGACATAATTTGCAGCGGAATAAATTTCTGGATCTCCAAGGAAAGCCGGTTCTTCCTCCACAACACCGCCTCAAATGCTCTGCTTTCGATGGGGAAAGCAACTATGAGCTAGGGTTTTTCCACACACGATGTATAGAGGGGACCTAGCCTCTATTTATAACTGATTATATGGGCCCGTCCATCACGGGCTTCATTAATCGGGCCTACACTTGATTAATCACACCAATCATGGTTAAGCGTTTTTAAGCTCGAATCACATGGATCAAGATCACATGAGCTAACATGCATCTCAATAATTGATCATAAGATCAAACCCTCTTTATCAAATCAAAACATTACAATTGATTGTAGCCCACATATGAAAAATGAAAATATAGAATATTTAAAAAATATTCTAACATTCTCCCACTTGGGCAAGATCAATTGTAAAATTTTATTTTTGAAAAAATAAATTTAAAAAACGACACTCGTGTTTAATCACATATTTCAAAAAATGTGGCCACAAAATAAAAATTAAAAATAAAATAAAAATGATCCAAGATGCAACACTTATTATGACTCATATCAACAACCAATGATATCGAATCATGGCAGCCATCACGACAATACTGGACATAAGACTTTCCATGGTCACGAATACCACTGACATTGCTGACAATTGTCATTAGTGTGGAGTGTAGCATGAAAATAACACTCAAAATGATCCGATAAGAACAGTGTTATTTTCATTGTCAGTCCTCATACTTTCTCTTCTAGATATACCTTTCGGCATGAGAAAGCGTATGGTTTTTAAAAAACCATCAAGTCCTTAGACTCAAAATTGGCATCAATCAATGGGCAACATGATTCACACGACACCGAGCCTTTAAACAAAAAACATGATGTCTCTAAACTTAAATATGGTATCAATCAAGAGACATTCTGATTCAAATGATACCGAGTCTTAAATAATTATTGAACACATATATTCAATATGACAAGATTATCTCAAAGGAAAAAGAGTTTATTATTGAACATGCGGTAACATAAACCTAACAATCATGTATCAAAGTGCTCAAAACAAAAGGAAAAAAAATAACTCCCACTAACCAAGCACATCAAAAGAACTCAGAATGCCCATATTTTCAACATGTCTTTTAAAGACTATGGGTCTGAGTCCCTTGGTTAAGGGATCAGCGAGCATCAGATCTGTCTCTATGTGTTCAACTAAAATATCTCCTTTCTTTACAAGATCTCTAACAGTCAAATATTTGATTCTAAATGTTTGGAGTCTTGTAATGAGATCTACAATGTGAAGTCATATATTAATATTTTTAAGTCAGGTAGCTGGATATTCAGCTAGTTACTAATAGAAAAGATATTTTCCTCCCACTGACCTTCACATTTATATATTAATCAATTATTTTCTTCACATCCTATTAGTGTCGCTATCTTATCAACAAGTGATCGATTTATGAATCAGTTAATCAATGAGACTACATTAGTTTTCAAGAACATGTCACCTTTGGGCAGACAGATTTCTAGACCAACGCACACTCTAATAACTTCATCACAATATAATTAGAATGTGTTAGATTAAATTATAGGGCATATAATAAAATTAAAATTGAGGCTAACCAAATATTACATATTCACCTTTGGGCAGAACATGCAATCACGAAATAAAGCCTCGATGAGTTAAATAATGAGACGTTGATTTTCGAAAACCTATCACCTTTGGGCAGACAGATTTCTAGACCAACGCACACTCTTCTAACTTCATTACAAAACTTCCAATTAAAACATCCAATAATCCTCCTTTGGGACAAACTATTGAATGAATTAATTTGAAGCATTCCTCGTATGATAAGAAAAACCACTAATCACTACGAGTAATCCCACTTTGGCAGTAATTACAAGCAATAATCAGTGAAAAACCTTATATAGGAATCAATTGCCCACATGTCAAATATTCAAATCCAATATATATTGCAAAATTGGTACAAGAATAAAGTACCATGATTAATAATGAATTTAAATCAATGACCATTTCAGATTATTATTTATGTTTATGTGGTTGTAAATTATGCCAATATCCCCACCTAATTGTAACTATATTAGGTTTCAAATATATATAAAAATTGGCAGCATTATTTACAATAATGAATTAATATTTTAAGTAATCCACGTAACACAAAATGTACAACAATATTATCATGTAAGTAATAAATCACATAGATTCTACATCATGCTAAATGTAGCAAAATTTGAACATGATAATAAAATTTACATTAATAAATCATGAAATCAATCATGCTGGCAAAATTATGATAATAAATCAGCTATACTGTGTCAATTATGCAGTATTATTATAATATCAGGATAATAATGCTGCATTATGCCTAAATTAAGCAGAAAAAATAAGTCTATTTATTATGCGCAGAACTTTTATAAGCAGCAGACTGAAAAATTGGAGAAAGACCATTAATAGCATTAGGTCCATATTCAAGATCCAATAGCCCAGTTCAGTTCCAGCACAAGATATGAAAGATTTTGCAGTCACATTAAAAATTTAAAATACTGCAATATAATAAAATCGACGACAATAATCACGTGATCAATTATAGCATGATATTTAATATGATAAATCACATGACACATATTGGAATCAAAAGTCTAATCCATAAATACACAAGGCTCCCAAAAATTAAATTCAATGAGAAAGAATTCCAACACAATTTAAATATTGTATTTAAAATTTTATGTCATGATCTAATTCTAAAGTAAATTGGTTAAAAACATAGTGAACCACTGAAAATTTCACTAAATCAAGTTGAACCAATCATAAAAGGATCAATTAAGCATGAACAAAATATAATTGAGATGAACTAAACATAATACCGGCGAACCGATAAAAATTAAGTTGAACTAGTCAAAAATATGATTAATCGACACATCCTAATAACTCCATTTAATAAGACCTTCAATTAAAACACTCAATAATCATCATTTGGGAAAAACTATTGAATGAATTAATCTTCAGTATTCCTCATATGATGAGAAAATACACCACTCATTATAAGTAATCCCACTTTGGTGGTAATTACAAATAATAACTAGTAAAAAAACTCATCAGGAATCAATATTATGCTCTTTAAATTATTTATATTTATTTATAAATTATGTCAATCTCTACACCTAATTGTCACAATATTAGGTTTGAGGTTTTATAAAAGATAACATAATTTACAATAATAAATTATCATGTATGAAATTTGCATAAACAAAATAAGTAATTATGCAAAAATATAACATGAATTATAGTCAAATCATAGCAATTTAATTGCAACAATAATTCATAAATCAAGTCAATTGAAGTATGATTAAATCTATTACAATAATAAATTGACATGTATAAAATTTGCATAAACAAAATAAGTAATTATGCGAAAATATAACATGAATTATAGTCAAATCATAGCAATTTAATTGCAACAATAATTCATAAATCAAGTCAATTGAAGTATGAATAAATCTATATATTGGCATTTATAATGTTCAAATTTTGAATCATTATAGCATGAAAAATCCGAATATATGCAGAAGAAATAATTCTGGTCTAAAATTTTATTGGGCAGATTTTTCAAAAAATATTATATATATATATATATATTTACTGTTTAAAGATTTGTCTTACAATTGGTATCAGAGCCCACATATGAAAAATGAAAATATAGAATATTTAAAAAATATTCTAACAGTTCGAGCAACAATTCTCTGTTTCTTCGATGACCAGCTGATCGGAGTGGTTCCAAGGAAGGTAATGTACCCGCTAGTCGAACATCGATCATCCACATTCCCACCCCAGTCGGAATCAGAGAAGGTTTGAAGGGAAAGTGGCAGCTTTGGTTCGATGCGAAGACCATGAGATTGAGTGGCTTTCAAATATCTCAGGACTCTCTTGCAGGATTGCTAGTGAGACAATCTGGGACAATGAATAAATTTAGAGAGTCGGTTCACTGTAAAACACAAATCATGCCTCGTAAAACTTAGATACTACAGGGCTCCAATGGCACTTCTATACTGTTAGAGGAGTTCCATCATCGAGCTGCAGAACATTTTTGGAAGCTAGAGGAGTTTTGACTCCTTTAGCATTAGTCATCCAGAATTTATGTAAATATCAGAAATATACTTATGTTGAGATAGCAAGAGGCCATTGGATGTTCTGCGAACTTCAATTCCCAAGAAGTAGTTCAGTGGCTGCATGTCTTTGAGAGAGAATTTCCTTGAGAGTGCAGTATATATCTATTTAATCTTCGTCTCTAAACTTCCTATTAGAATGATGTCATCGACATATAATAACAAGAAGATTTTGAAATTGTTAGTTTGAAACATGAAAAGAGAACTATCCGACCTGGACTCAGTAAAGACAATAGAACAAATATAGTTTTTAAACTCATGAAACCAAGCTCGGGGCATCTATTTCAAACCGTAGAATATGACCTTGTGTAACTTGCAGACATGAGACAGGAATTCCTTACTAACAAAGCCCGGAGGTTGAGTCATAAAAATGTCATCTTCAAGACGCCCATGTAGGAAAGCGCTATTGACATCGAGTTGATGAAGAGGCCAACTGTACAAGGTTGCAATTGTCAGAAGCAATCTGATAGTAGTCGGCTTGACCACCGGGCTGAAGGTCGAATGAAAGTCTATGCCTGGACGTTGATGAAAGCCCTTGGCAACTAGGCGACCCTTGAACCTATCAATGCTTCCATCTGCATGTTTTTTAACTTTGAACACCCACTTGCAACCGATGATGTTTTGAAATGGATGAGGAGCAACCAAAGTCCAAGTTTTATTCGTGTTAAGTGCTTCAAATTCATCAGCCATTGCCTTTCTCCATTCATTGTGTCTCAAAGCTTGTTTAACAGTTGATGGGGATTCAAGAGAGGCTAAGAGAGCACTGTAATCCAATGGTTTCCGAGGCTTAAAGATATTGTGATGAGACCTCGTTGTCATACGAGTGAGTTGCTGGGGTTGAACAAGAGGTTGAGGATCTACAGGAACTGACTCATTGCTCAAGATTGAATTTTGACAGGACTTAGAGGAATTGGTGATGAAGAAGGATGGCGGATAGGAGGTGGTGGTGCAGGGGGAGCATAGGTAGGTGGCTCAGTCGAAGATGGAGTGATATCATACCATGTATCAGCAATACGATTCGGGGGAGATGAAACTGATTTGTCTTGAAAGGAAAGGTGTCTTCATGGAAGAGTACATGTCTGGATGTGAAGACTTTGGATGTAGAAAGATCCAAACATTGGTAAGAATGATACTTAATGGAGTATCCCAGGAAAACACAAGGTCTAGATTTAGGCTCGAGCTTGTTGTTTGAGTAAGGTCTGAGCCACGGATAGCAAAGACACCCGAAGCTTTTGAGAGAAGTATAGGCCGGAGGGTGATTGGTTGAACAACCTTTGGAAGGGTGAGTCTCCATTAAGTATAGGCATAGGAAGCCTATTAATGAGAAAGGTGGCAGTAGCACAAGCATGAGGCCAAAAATTTAAGGGAACTGAGGAATGATAAAGTAGTGTTGTAGCAGTTTTAAGAATGTGACGATGGCATCGTTTAACAGTGCTTATTCTCTGAGGAGTACAAGGAGGTGAGAGGATATGTTGTATACCAAATTTTGTTAAAGTATCAGATAACCCTATGAACTCACACCCTCCATCTGAATAGAAACTTAAAATGGAGGTGTTAAAGTATTTCTCAACAAGTTTTTTGAACTTAATAAAAATAGATGTAACTTCAGATTTGGTTTTAAGAGGAAATAACCAGTTGTATTTAGTAAAATGGTCTACAATTAAGAGGTAAAACCTGAAACCATCATCTGATGTATTGGGAGAAAGTCCAGAAGTTCAAGTGGTACATAAGTTCAAGTGGTTTATTGTTGCGTAAGGAGGAATCAAAGAAAGGAAGTTTATGGCACTTGTTGCAAGAGCAAACATTACATGGATGCTGAAAAGAAGTAGAGACAAGAAGATTATTTGTAGAAACTATGAATTTAAGAGTCCTGGGATTGGGATGACCAAGCATGTGGTGCCAAAGACTGGTGGAAGCTTTACTAGTTGTAGAAGCAAAGTTTGCGGTGAGGGATGTATCACCAGTCCACTCATAGATGTTTGCCTTATTCTAGCCTCGAGCAAGAGTCTGCCTTGTGAGAAGGTCCTTCACAGTGAAGTAGGATGGAAAAGATTCAGTGGAGACATTATTCTGGGTACAAAATTGAGACACTGAGATTAAGTTTTTTTGTATACTTGGAACACAAATAATATCTTGCGGAACAAATTTATTCCCAGAGTTTGAGATGATAGAGTTACCAGTATGGGTGATGTTTATTTTCTTACCATCTCCTAGAGTAACACCACCATCACCCGGGTACTCCGAAGGCAACTGAGAGTCTAGTTGTCACTAGTGATGTGATGGGAAGCTCCAGAGTCCATCACCCAGTTGCTTGAGCTCGCTTGATGATTAATATAGTAAGATTGTGCCTCTTCATGATTATGCGACTTGGATCTGCAGTTTCTAGCAGAATGTCCAAACCGATTGCTATGTCGAGAGTTGTTTGGTTGTTGAGGTGGTCTTCGCTAGTTTGGAGGTTGACTCCAGTTCTGACGTTGATTTGAGGAGCGTCGATACTGGTTTGAATCTTTCTTTTGAGTGAGTTGAGCTGTGATTACAGGTTTCTCAGATCTGTGCAGTAGAAAGGCTTCATGGCCGCACAGCTTGTCGAACAGCTCCTCTATGGTTATTGGATTGTCCCGCGATCTGATCACAGCGCTAACATCATTGTAGTCGTAGCCTAAACCACCAAGAACTTTGATGACAAGCATCAATTCATTCACTGGCGAATCAGCCATCGGTAATTCATATTTCATTAAAATATTCTGTTATGGATCTTCTTCCCTTGTTGATTTTGGAAAGAGAATCCTACAACGTGTAGACTCTGGACATGGATTTGTTGGCATATTGAGAGGCCAGCTTGATCAAGGCAGCGTGAGCAGTGGTAGATGTAGCTACCAGGAGCGATCGTGGGATCAACCAAGGTCATGATCGCATGACTGATTAATCCATCTTGTCTCATCCAGTTTCGCCGTTCTCGACTGTCGATCGAAGGGCAAGGTAATGAACCATCAATATAGGGTATTAGTTCATACCCGAGTAGCAGCAATTCATGTTGAGTCTTCCATGTCAGATAGTTGCTCGCTCCGGTCAACTTGATTGGCAGCTGCGCCGATGGATTGATATTGATGACCTGATTGCTTTGAGTGATTGGGTTCACCACACCATGACTCGATGTAGCTTCATTGTTTTCCATGGTGGAATGACAATGGGAGAAACAAGGAAGACGATGAACAAGATCGGGCTCGGTGGAGTAGATTACTGCTCTGATACCATATAGAAACTAGGAGGAGACGAATGTGAGAATGCTGGGAAAAATGATACTTCATTCACAGCTAGTAATACTTTTATACTAGTACATGGAGACTTCTAGAGAATTAAGTGATTGCTAGATGACTGACACGTGGTCGGTCAATACAAGAGAGATGAGGAGTTTGTTACATGTGAAGGCAGTCGTGCATGGTGCTGCATGGCACTATGCACATTTAAGGAAAGGGTGTTTAGAATTTATATTTGGAAGACATGTTTTCTTACGTTTGTCTCAGTCATTTTGGACTGTTAGATGAATGGGAACATCAAGATATGCTATATATCCATAAACTTAAGCAAATTAATCCAATGAGTGTATATATACTGGAACATGACGATGTCTTAATGGTAATGGTTGGAACGGAAGATTTCACCGTCAGCAGGGTAGTTCTCTCGTTGACACGGGCATTTTGGCTGACGTCATATTCCTGAGACTCTTGGAAAGGATGGGATACTCTGAGGAGAGACTTGAGCCTATTTAATACTAACTTAGCTAGATTTACTCGAGATTTAATTCGATCCATTATTACCATAGAATTTGACATTTGGGTCGGCAAGGAGCCAAGAACAGGAACAATCAAGAATATCTTTTTGGTGCACTACTAAAAATATGCGTAATTGCTATGGGCTACCAATGATGCTCGACATAGCCATCGCTAAGAGCTACGACCGACAGAGCCGTTGCTATTGTGATACATTCAGCGATGGTATAACAACGACTACAATAGTTGTAGTTGTCGCATGTTACATAACTATTTGCAACGGTACAACGACTATTGCTACCAATTGTCGCTAATAGGTAGAGGGCGTGGGCACGACGCCAAAATGAAACACTTATCAACGATATAGTTGCGATGGTTGTCTCAACTGTTGTTGATGAATGTTTTTATTTTGTACTCGCGCTTACGCACTCCCCATTCGTCTTCTTCCCTATCAGCTCGCGCCACTGAATTCATGTCGCCCCATCTGCTCAGGCCGCCCCCAATTCTTTTCACCGCCGTGGTCATCTACGTCTGCACGTCGCTGCCCCTGATTCCTGTCCCCTACGGCTTCCCCTACTCATTGTCTAGGTACCTGCCAGCTTCCTCTCTCCTTACTTGGAAGGCCGAAACCTTAGGTTTTGGCCCCCGGTGCCGGTGTCCTCCGGCTCGAGTCTAGGGTGGACGTCGGTGTCGGCATTGGGCTCGAAACATAGGGTTTCAACTAGATTGGATCAATTTCTCATTTAATATTAATTTTTAGTTTAATTACGGTTTAATTGTTGATTAATGGATTGCTTTAATGTCTAATTAATTTGTTTAATTGATTAGTTTAATTATTTATTTAATTTGTTTAATGGTTGATTAATTAGTTTAATTAATATATTAATAGATTAATTTAATTTAGATTTACTCATGGTTAAATAAGGTTTAATTATATTATATATTTTATCTGAAATTAGAAAAATAATTATAATTGAAATTATAAAAGAAATTATTAGAACTGAAAAATAAATATTATAAAACTGATATATATATATATAGACTGGACTAGAACTATTGGGCCCGGTCGGACTAGACCCAGCAACGCCCCATAATTTGCCTCAAGCCGAACCAAATAGACCCCGCCTGGGTGCTCCACCCAGCCAAGCTCCTGGATTAGATTCGAGCCAGACCGAATGGTTTCGCCCGGGACCCCACTTGGACATACATGGACATCTGCGTCCTTCTTTATCATGAGGGATACGCCATCACATGCCCGTCATCTCCGCGATCAGCCTTGACCCATTCTGAGCAATGTCCCCACGAGATTACCGGTCGACGTCATCACCTCCACTTGCAATAGAAACGGACACGACACGACTTATGTAACCCTAAATTCCAATTCATTACCTCCACCTTGGAGTTCCCCTAACTTGAGCATCAGAGTATCTTTTGCAAGTCCCTCGCCGGCGTTGAACTTGACCAGGGGAGACACTGAACCAGACTTCGATCCTTAGGCAGAAACATTTGGCGTCCACCGTGGGGCCGGGTAAAGCTTACCTCACCCAAAATGGTTGGAATCTGAAGCCAAGCGACTGCCACCACACGCCAATGGCGAAGATCGATCGCAGCCTGGTAACGCTGAAACAACGAGGAGTGACGCTCCAGCACCAACCCATCCCCCCTGAAGAGCCCCAACGTCGAATAAATAATTTGGAAGCAAAAAACCAACAATTAGAAGCCCAAGTCGAGATGCTAACGCGGTCCTAGGAGAAACTGTCGGCTAACCATGAGCGTTGTTGGACTGGACTAGAACTATTGGACCCTGTCGAATTAGACCCAATAACGCCCCATCATTCATTTCGAACCGAACCACGTGGCCCCTCCCAAGCAACGCCTTTGAGCCAAACTCAAGCTAAGTCAGGTGGCTCCATTCAAGGGACCCACCTGGCCAAACATGGACTCCTACGTCCTCCCTTAATTATCACGAGGGACATGCCATCATAAACCTGTCATCTCTGGGATTAGCCTCGACCCATTCTGGGCAATAATCCTAGCGAGATTATCAGGCAACATGATCACATCCACATGCAATATATACAGACGTGGCTCACCCAGGTAACCCTAAGTTCTAATTTGCGTAACCTCCACCTTGGAGTCACTCTAACTTGGGCATCCGAGTGTCTTTTGCAGGTACATTTGGCGCCCACCGTGGGGCCGAGTAAAGCTTACCTTCCCCACAATAGCGGGAACCCGAAGCCAAGCGAGCCCCGCTGCACATCAACGGCTATGACCCGACGGTGGCGATCGACGGCAACCTGGTAACGCTAAAACAACGAGGAGTGGTGCTCCGGTACCGGCCTATACCCCTCTTGAAGATCCTTATCAACAAATAGGTGACTTGGAAGATAAAAATCGACACCTGAAAGCCCGAGCCAGGACGCCAACGCGATCTCGTGAACAACCTCTGACTAACCACGATTTCTACCCACAACCTGAAGACAACACCCAGCCAAGAAAAAGGAGGTCCGATCCATTTCCCCGAGGTGAAGCCACCAGCACTCCTCGCCCGGAGGAAAATAGAGACCCCAGAATCCAGAAGGTCGAAGCTCTTCCCACCCTTGACGCGGGGCCCTTCGCCGACCACATCATGACAACCTGCCTTCCACCAAGAAGCGAGTTGCCCAACACTCTAACGCCATACACCAGCACGGGTGACCCCGCTCTACACCTGACAACATTCCATACCGCATTGCTCTATAACAGAGCGATCGACTCCGCACTCTGCCGAGCCTTTCCGACGTTCTTATGGAACACCGCCCTACTATGGCTTGCCTCTCTCCCACTAGGCACCATTCACTCTTTCAAAGACATCTCCCGCGTCTTCCTCAGTCGTTTCACCACACACAGGTGGAACCTCTATGATCTCGCAACAACTCTCTCTCTGCGCCTGCGCGATAAACCAATCCTCCTCGGCCTCAGCGCTTATCTCGAGCTCCCCTGCCTCAACGACGAGGGCTCGATTTTCACCAGCCGCAGTGCCACACTCGAATTCCAACAACAACCAGAACTCGGTCTTCACTAGTTTGGCTCGACGGCCTCAGTGCCTATCCCGGGCTCCCACGCTCACAATGACTAGGACTCGGTTTTCACCAGCCTAGCTCGTCGGCCTCAGTGTCACTACTTTCGGCCCTAAAGCCCTTAAAACAACATGAAGCACGCTCCTCGCGAGCTCGGTTTTTACGGAGTCTGGTCCCCGACCTCAGCGCCACTACTTTCAGCCTAAGAGTCGTTACAATGACTAGGACTCAGTTTTCACCAGCCTAGCTCGTCGGTCTCAGCGCCACTACTTCTAGCCTCAGAGCCCTTATAACGACCCGAAGCGCTCTCCTGGTGAGCTCGGTTTTTGCCGAGTCTGGTTCTCGGCTTCAATGCAACTACTTTCGGCCTCAAAGCCCTTACAACGACCATGACTCGATTTTCACCAGCCTAGCTCGTCGGCCTCAACGCCACTACTTTTGACCTCTGAGCGCTTATAACGACACGAAGCACACACCTTGTGAGCTCGAATTTCATTGAGTTTGCTCCTCGATCTCAATGCCACTACTTCTGGCCTCATAATCCCTACGAAATCGGTCTCAGCACCTTGCTAACAACCATTGTACATGTAACCCTAGCCTTAAACATCGTCCTTTTTGGCTTAAATATGCAATCAAACTCTAAACATATTAGCGGCGATCGAGAAACCGATCAAACTTAGCAAAACACAACAAGAATAAAAGTGGAAAACGTCTTCTTTATTCATAAAAACCCCAAAAAGGGAACATTTATATTTACAAACCCACAAAGGGCAATTCACAAGCAGGAAAACAAGTCACAAAGGTACACTGGCAAAGTAGCTGTTTGAAGAACATTCCATCAGGAATATCATCACTAGCGATGAGCCAAGCTACACAAACAGAAATCCTCAACCGAGGGATCTGCTACCAGGATTTAACGCCATATGTAAACATGGTCATGAAACCCCCTGCAAACCACAGGAGTACAAAGGAAGAGCAGACGAGAAAGCGGGACATGGAAGCCCCGACAGTGCAAACCTACCAATGAGAAAACTGGAACCACGGATAGGGTTCCAGCCATCCATAAAGGCTACCTACAAAATTGCAAAATGCCTCCCTCGAGCGCGTGATGAGGGAAGCACCCCTAGTGTAAGCCTGATGGTGCAAACTCACGGTTGGCATCTCGCCTCCTACCTTCTTCTTAAGCCCAACGGTGCGAACCCACGACGATCTATGATTCACTCACTACTCCCGAAGGAATGGTAACCTTCGACACTTCCCATTCCGTTGCGACTAATGCATGCAGAACACAAGATGCAGGAGGCTATTTATAGACCCAGAGTAGGAACCATCGTACTAATAGAGGATGCCACCTCATAACTAACAACACCACGCCCATTAGTTTACAACTGGCGCTTAATGACTTGGAAACCGCTAAGTGAATCTTTTCTCATAATTACTTTCCTGCCAGCGATATTGACCATACAGGTGGCAGGCACACGAAAAGACACTTTCACCCTTACACGCAACTGTTGGCGAAATGGTCACACTAGAAGGGGGGGGGGTGAATAGTGTGTTATCTAATCAATTAGCCTAAATTCGGTTTTAGTCGTTTCTTAAATTACTTCGACAATTTATCACTTTAAAACACTGAGATGAATCAATGGATTTAACAATTAAATGCAACCACAATAAACAATGCTAACACGAGGATTTATAGTGGTTCGGCAACACCGCCTACTCCACTACCTAAGCACCGTGCTTAGGATTTAACTCACAAATCCACTAAATTACGAGTAGCTTACAATCGAGGACTTTTCATCGGAAAGACCCTACACTCACTTCGAAGGCACTTCCACAACCGAAAGTATCTACCTTCACATCGAGTGAGCTTTCCCACCTCAATTCCTAAGAACTACTCCTAACCTAGTTAACACAGGTGGCTTTATACCTTCTATACCAAGGAAACCACTCAATCACAAGATCACACACTAGGTCTTCTTACACACTTGAGTAAATCAATTTAAAATAAAGTAAAAACAATTCGAACACTAGAAGAGAGTAAAGAGGACTTATCACACCAAGAACAACTTCTCTTCTTGAGCCTAGCAACCTTGAAGAGCCCTCCAATGAAGATGCACTTTAGGATGAGGGATCAAGAGCTAGGGTTTATGAATTTGAGCAAAAGAAGGCTTTGGAGATGCAAGGATTAACTCTTTAAGGTCTTAGGGCATCAACAACACCACGGGAGAGAGTTTGGGGTGGGTATTTATAACCCCCCAAACAAAATAGTTCACCAATGAGCGAATTTTTGCTTGTTGGTGTGCCGCCTGATCGATGGCCGTTCGAAGGCCGATTGATCGGAGTCCACTGTCCGATTTGGGACTCTGTTGGTGGATGGCCGGTTGATGGGGTGGGTATTTATACCAACTTGTAACAAAAAAAAAGAAATATCAACAAAAAAAACCAAAAACAAAAAATATACTTCTACTTCAACATTTTTTTCTTTTTGAAAGAAAACTTCATGCAAATGAAGCATTTTTAAGCATCAAATACCAAGAATCCCAAGAACATGTGATTTCATGAAGAAATCTCCAAATAGAACAATAAAACATGAGTATTTGACATTCTTACTACTGATCATGAAACCAAAATCCATAAATCATCATGAATAATGAATAAAATATGAAAAACAACCTTTTTAGATGTAGATATAGTCATGAAGAGGAGAAAGGCGAGGGATCTAAACAATGGTTACACTAGAGGGGGGGGGTGAATAGTGTGTTATCTAATCAATTAGTCTAAATTCGGTTTTAGTCGTTTCTTAAATTACTTAGGAAATTTATCACTTTAAAACAATGAGATGAAGCAATGGATATAACAATTAAATGCAACCACAATAAATAATGCTAACACAAGGATTTATAGTGGTTCGGCAACACCGTCTACTCCACTACCTAAGCACCGTGCTTAGGATTTAACTCACAAATCCACCAAATTACAAGTAGCTTACAATCGAGGACTTTTCGCCGGAAAGACCATACACTAACTTCGAAGGCACTTCCACAACCGGAAGTATCTACCTTCACACCGAGTGAGCTTTTCCACCTCAATTCCTAAAAACTACTTCTAACTTAGTTTACACAAGTGGCTTTATATCTTCTATACTAAGGAAACCACTCAATCACAAGACCACACACTAGGTCTTCTTACACACTTGAGTAAATCAATTTAAAACAAAGTAAAAACAATTCTAACACAAGAAGAGATTAAAGAGGACTTATCACACCAAGAACAACTTCTCTTCTTGAGCCTAGCAACCTTGAAGAGCCTTCCAATGAAGATGCACTTTAGGATGAGGGATCAAGAGCTAGGGTTTATGAATTTGAGCAAAAGAAAGCTTTGGAGATGCAAGGATTAACTCTTTAAGGTCTTAGGGCATCAACAACACCATGGGAGAGAGTTTGGGGTGGGTATTTATACCCCCTAAACAAAACGGCTCACCAACGAGCGAATTTTTGCCCGTTGGGGCCACCTGATCGATGTCCAGTCGACCGAGCGAGCGATCGGCCATTAACCGGAGTCCACTGTCCGATTTGGTACTCTATCGATTGATGGCCGATTGATGGGCCAATCGACCGACTGTCGACTGCCCCATCGACTGGCAACCATAAAGCCTTGTATTTTTAGGCTATTTTCTCATGACGTTCGTTTCCGGGTTTTGGTTTTCGAAGTGCATCAACTCGGTGAGCTTCCCAAGAGTTTTACATATACTCTAAACTCTTCCAAAGTGTCTTCAGTGCACTTGTTGAACTTCTAGAGATCGCCGTGAAGATTTGTCGTATCGAGACAATGTCGTGTGTGACGATATCAATTTCAACCCTTATCATAGCCTGCGACTTTCATGCTTCAAAAACTTTGTTAAACTGAGTTTGTTATCATCAAAATAATCATAGAGAGAAATGAGCACAAGGGAAAAACCCTCGGCCAACAGCAACAGTCGCATTTGTCCTAGATAATGAAAGGTCAAGGAAGTGGTCTCATGACTGACACATGACAATGACCAAACCAACGTCGAAAGCCAACACTACTTAGAGCTCGACACGAAGTCCTTCAGGCTCCGACCGAGCCCAGGGGTTGTGGACTGGACTAGCACTTTGGGCCCAACCGGATTAGGCACAAAAGCACCCACACTCATGAACCTGACTTGAATCAAGCTAGACGGCTTACTCGGGGGCTCCACCCGGCCATAGAAGGACATCTACGTGCCCATTAATCACGAAGGATTCATCATCACGAGCTCGACATCTTTGGGATCAGCCTCGACCCATCCCGAGCAACATCCCTGCGAGATTATCGGGTGACATTATCGCCATTCCTTCCTCATCCTGCAGTATATATAAACATTATTGGTGAAATGGCTACACTAGAGGGGGGGGGGGGTGAATAGTGTGTTAACTAAACTTGTCGCCTGAATTCGATTTTACACGTTTTCTTAAACTACTTAGGAAATTCACAATTTAACGACTAAATGCGGAAGCAATTAACACAAAATAATATACCAATGCTAACACAATTATTTATAGTGGTTCGGCCCCAATGCCTACTCCACTACCTAAGCACCCCACTTAGGATTTCTAAACTAGTTTTACTAGATTATATCGTTTCCCTTACAAAGAGGACTTTACACCGGAAAGTCTCCGCTCTCAAACCGAAGGTACTTCCACACCCGGAAGTATCCCGCCTTCCTATCGGGAGCACTCTCCCACCTCATCCTAAGGGACAACTCAACTAATCCTAGTAAACTAAGTTTACAATGGTTGATTTAAGCCTTAACACCAAGGCAACTACCAACTCAATCAAACCTAGCAACCTAGGTTTATACAAATGATATACAATGAAAATAAACCACAAAATACACAAACAATAGAGTGGAGATCAAAACTAGGGTTCTTACAAGGACGATGAATCGGTGAAGCTTGAAGGCTAAATCAAGGAGTGTTGATCAAAACTAGGGTTGTTGCAACGATGGCTCAATGAAAGCTTGTAGAGATGCTTAGGATCACACTTTAAGTCTTGGAATGAGTATTTATAACCCCCCAACAGTAAATGCTCGTCAACAGGCATTTTTCTGCCCGTTACCGACGCCCTGTTGCTTGCCGATCGATCGTCGGTCGATCGACCGAGCGGCCGAAGACATTCTACCCATTTTGAGCATCGGTTGGTTGACCAAAAGGCCATCACCTTTTGTCGGTCGACCAGTCGATCGACCGAACCCAGGCAGATTGTTTGGTTTGACTGATTTTTTTGCTTGTTTGTTCGTTTTTGGGTTCCGTCTTCGCTAAGTTTACTTATACAATATTTAATAACTTTAAGACATAAATGATATATAAGGATTACCCCCCATTTGAATTCAATAAAAATATCTAAAAAATCAAAATCCTTAAGAATCAAAATCTAACTTTTGGGGTCTAGTACAAATTTCCGAAAAATGAAAATTTTTATAATCTTCCGGGTCAAATATGGGTGGGCTAAAGGCTTCCAAAAAATCCTTAAAAATATCTCGTTATCTAGTTTTTACCTAAGGAACAATTACCGACATTCTTGGTTCCAAGAAAATATCTAGGTTATGTAGCCCTCCAAGGAGCTTCCTAAGCTTAGTGATTTTCAGGGCATTTTCTAATTTTTCGGGTTTTCGTAATTTGGGGTTCGGGTTTGGATTTTAGGTTTCTTTGCATCATCATGAGGATTTACAACACACTCTAGACATCCTAAACCTATACTCTAACTTCTTGAAGAATTCCAAGCGTCGACGAGCATCCTTGCCGATTTTTTTGATTTCTCCAATTTTTTTGATTTTTTCGATCGGGGACGTCGTGCGCTAACAGATATGGAACCTGAAAATAACTCTCCATAAATCATTAGTTCCATGTTTGTTATAATCAAAATCGAGATTAAGACCAAGGTAGAAAACCTTATGCCAACAAACACGACCATGCCTTAGGTATAGGAGAGTCTAATTTATATTTCGTCCAACTCGATGATATCACATCCTGACTTGAGCGTCGGAGTATCTTTTGCATCCCCCGTCGGAGACGCACCTGACCAAGAGACACACTGGATTGGACCGCATCGCTCCGACTTCAGGCAGGATTTTTTTTTTATTTTAAAAAAATCACTATATTATATATATATATATATATATATATATATAAAATGCAAAATTTACAAGTATAAAATCTTAAGTTAAAAAATTATAATTCTTCTCAACGAGTTTTCATGCGTTGATAACATTTCACAATTATAACATTTCATATAGTAGTTCGGCCCCAATGCCTACTCCACTACCTAAGCACCCCACTTAGGATTTCTAAACTAGTTTTACTAGATTATATCGTTTCCCTTACAAAGAGGACTTTACACCGGAAAGTCTCCGCTCTCAAACCGAAGGTACTTCCACACCCGGAAATATCCCGCCTTCCTATCGGGAGCACTCTCCCACCTCATCCTAAGGGACAACTCAACTAATCCTAGTAAACTAAGTTTACAATGGTTGATTTAAGCCTTAACACCAAGGCAACTACCAACTCAATCAAACCTAGCAACCTAGGTTTATACAAATGATATACAATGAAAATAAACCACAAAATACACAAACAATAGAGTGGAGATCAAAACTAGGGTTCTTACAAGGACGATGAATCGGTGAAGCTTGAAGGCTAAATCAAGGAGTGTTGATCAAAACTAGGGTTGTTGCAACGATAGCTCAATGAAAGCTTGTAGAGATGCTTAGGATCACACTTTAAGTCTTGGAATGAGTATTTATAACCCCCAACAGTAAATGCTCGTCAACAGGCATTTTTCTGCCCGTTACCGACGCCCTGTTGCTTGCCGATCGATCGTCGGTCGACCGACCGAGCGGCCGAAGACATTCTACCCATTTTGAGCATCGGTTGGTCGACCAAAAGGCCATCACCTTTTGTCGGTCGACCAATCGATCGACCGAACCCAGGCAGATTGTTTGGTTTGACTGATTTTTTTGCTTGTTTGTTCGTTTTTGGGTTCCGTCTTCGCTAAGTTTACTTATACAATATTTAATAACTTTAAGACATAAATGATATATAAGGATTACCCCCCATTTGAATTCAATAAAAATATCTAAAAAATCAAAATCCTTAAGAATCAAAATCTAACTTTTGGGGTCTAGTACAAATTTCCGAAAAATGAAAAAATTTATAATCTTCCGGGTCAAATATGGGTGGGCTAAAGGCTTCCAAAAAATCCTTAAAAATATCTCGTTATCTAGTTTTTACCTAAGGAACAATTACCGACATTCTTGGTTCCAAGAAAATATCTAGGTTATGTAGCCCTCCAAGGAGCTTCCTAAGCTTAGTGATTTTCAGGGCATTTTCTAATTTTTCGGGTTTTCGTAATTTGGGGTTCGGGTTTGGATTTTAGGTTTCTTTGCATCATCATGAGGATTTACAACACACTCTAGACATCCTAAACCTATACTCTAACTTCTTGAAGAATTCCAAGCGTCGACGAGCATCCTTGCCGATTTTTTTGATTTCTCCAATTTTTTTGATTTTTTCGATCGGGGACGTCGTGCGCTAACAGATATGGAACCTGAAAATAACTCTCCATAAATCATTAGTTCTATGTTTGTTATAATCAAAATCGAGATTAAGACCAAGGTAGAAAACCTTATGCCAACAAACACGACCATGCCTTAGGTATAGGAGAGTCTAATTTATATTTCGTCCAACTCGATGATATCACATCCTGACTTGAGCGTCGGAGTATCTTTTGCATCCCCCGTCGGAGACGCACCTGACCAAGAGACACACTGGATTGGACCGCATCGCTCCGACTTCAGGCAGGAATTTTTTTTTATTTTTAAAAAATCACTATATTATATATATATATATATATATAATGCAAAATTTACAAGTATAAAATCTTAAGTTAAAAAATTATAATTCTTCTCAACGAGTTTTCATGCGTTGATAACATTTCACAATTATAATATCATTGTTACTTGTATTGAATATTTTTTTAAACAAATGCGCTATGTGGGGTTAGTGCGCGGAGCTGTGAAAATGAAATGTTATTTATCGAAGGGGCAAATTTGTCTTTTCACCTATAATATTTGAAAACTTTATGAATTGGAGGGGCGCATTGCCCCCGCCCCCTTCCATATAGATCTGCCGGTGAATATGTAATACAAACCAACTCTCTTGACACTGAGCATGAGCTTCTTAAGCGCTATATGGTCATTTCTTTTAATTTGACATGCATGGACAAAGCAATCCATCGTTGAAGGATGACAAAGATATATATTACAACATATGCCTAAATATCATCCATGTTTCAGTACACAAACGTGAGGGTAAAAATTTGTAAATAAAATTCCTATACAATTAGGCAAATGGACCTTGTAAAACCAAATTACCATTTAATGAAATTTTGTTTCTTAAGTTCATAATCTTATGAATTTTCTTGCAAAAATGATTAAGCAATGGCTTGAGGAAGGAAATGCTAGCAAAAACCAATTGGCACCTACACTACTAGAATTACGATCTTCACCGGCGCCGCATCCGTTTGAAAGCTATTGGTGAAGACCATCACCAACAACTAGTGACGGCCCGACCCGTTGCAACAATGGCGTGGCAGATAATAGCGTCGTTGATAAGTTAGCAATGGCTGCACAGGGCCGTTGCTATTAAACCAACAATTGCTCTGTCGGCCGTTGCTGATATGCCCGACCCGTTGCAACAATGGCGTGGCAGATAATAGCGTCGTTGATAAGTTAGCAATGGCTGCACACGATCGTTGCTGTTAAAATATCAACAATGGCTCTGTCGGCCGTTATTGATATGGTTATCAGCCACGACACCACAACGGCCCACTCGCTATTGCTGATATCATTATCAGCCACGGCTCCAAAACGGCCTGAGTGTTGTTGAGGGTTTTAATATCAGCGATGGCTTGCTAGCCGTGGTAACGCCATTGTTGAAAGGTTGTTGCTAAGTGGTTGCTGTAGGTCATCAACAATGGCTTTGAGGTTGCGGCCCAGGAATTACGATACGCTTTCAGCGATGACTTTCGAATGGACGACCGTGGGAAAGTCGTCGCTGATTCTGTAACTAGAAAATTTAAAATTAGAAATTTCCATTGATACCTTTCATAATTTAAAAGTCATCATCAACAATGGCTTTGAGGTTGTGGCCCAGGTTTTCTTCCCTTTCATAATTCATAAGGAGTTTTTGTAGTTTTTGGTTTGAGGTATGCTCTATTTATAATGTAGCAGGCAGTATTGATAGCTTCAGCCCAAAATCTCTCAGAAATCTTCTTGGAATTTAGCATAACCCGAGCCATTTCTTGGATACTTCGGTTCTTCCTTTCAACAACACCATTCTGTTGAGGAGTCTTTCGAGCAGAAAATTCATGTAGAATACCATTATCATTACGGAAGGAAATGTTCTCAAACTCTCTTCCATGATCACTCCTTATTTTATATATCATTTTACCAAAATATAAAATATAATTACCTACTTAATAAATAAATTATTACAAATAAAATTTGTTTAATAGCATAATCATGCACCAAAAATATTTTAACTTATGTACCTTAATAAAATCATTTCCATCCTTTATTCTTAAATATTGCCTCTGCAATATAGTGTAAGACCCGGAAAAATTTCCTAATATAAAGGGTAAATTACACTGACCTCCCCTGAGGTTCAGTGAAATTATACTGACCTTGCCTCTACTTATAATTTTGTCTTATAACCCTCCTGAGTTTTGTAAAAGATTACACAAACCTCCCCTATTAACGAAATAAGATTACACAAACCTCCCCAACAAAAGATTACTCATGGGAGGTGAGTGTAATTTGGACAAATAGAGGGGAGGTTAATATAATTTTACTAAACCTCAGGGGAGGTTAGTGTAATATAGCCTAATATAAAATCTATTTTGGTGCAGCGCGCCGTGTCCGAGGGCAGTCGAGTCGAGCCTTTAGATCGCCTCGAGTGAAAAGGTATGACTCAATTAATGATTCATGGAATCTATTTGGGTGATTAGCTTTCCTTTTATGAAATCATGCCTTAAATTAAGTTAACTCGAGTCATATTACGGTTTGAGTGGGAACCCAAGTTAAGTTCGGGTTTAGTCGAGGTTTGAGTGCGAGTTAAGTGAGTCAAGAGGCCTTATTTGGAAAGCTAGATGAGGGATTAAAACCCTCATCTTGCAGTCGTGCGGCTCATCCATTGAGCCACACAAGGCTGCCTAAGGGGAGAGAGGAAGAGGAAGAGGAAGAGGAAGAGGAGCAAGGTGAAGCTTGGGGCTTGGATCGATCCGGGTTTCGCATCGTCGCTGAAAAAATTTCAAGTCGTCGTCACCCGATCCTTGTTTCTCCGCAATCTAGGTCAGTGGTTAAGTTTTGAAGCTTGGGGGAGGCGGGTGGCCGAACCCTAGATGAGATCGGTTTAGTTCTCACGATCTTTCCGACAAATCTTGATTTCTATGATGTACGTTCACTATTTTATGAAATTTCTTGTCGGAACTCGCTGTTTCTTCGTCGATTTGCAAGTTTTTAGGGCTGCCGAGTCATGGGGAAAGGGGAAAGGTCATGCCAAAATTTTCCCCAATTTCCTTGACGGCAAAGAAGCCCTTAGATGACCTTAGATCAATGTTCGATGTAGTTCTTCTTGTATATCTTTCGTATATTGAAGCATGTCTTCCCTAGGAACCCCTTGAATGGCCGAATGAACCTTACCACTCATGAAGAGGGTTCGGCCAAGGGTGAGGGAAGGGCAAGTTAGTTCATTGGCATTTAAGTTACATTCAGAATTGAAGAGGTAGAGGTATAACTAGAGTCTCCTCCCCCTTTTCCTACCATTAGGACCATGGCCGAGCAAGGTCTTCCTTACTCATGGTTCAACCAAGTCTAGGGAGGGTAGTAGAGACTAGCTTTAGATGGAAATTACATGACTATAAGGATCATACATAGAGATATGACAATACTTAGGAAGAACACCAAACATAGCAAGTAGCTTGATTGATTTGAAACTTTAGGAATGCTAGTCTTGTAACCATACTTAGCATTAGATCTTTAAACTTAAATGTTGAAATTGTTGCTATGTTTTGTATTTCCTACATGGTATTTGAATTCATTACCACCTTGCCATGCTAGATAGTTGTTTCTTATTGTTCTAAAATTCCTAAGGTAGTGTAAAGTTGCTATATATATACATTGTGGTTATATATGATGAATGATGCAATATTTGAATATTTTCCTTTGGATTATACATGCTGCTCTAAATGTTCTTGGGCAGGATTCCAAGGTTGGCACACGAAATTTCCCCACCCGAGGTAGTATAGAAGGTTGGGTAGCATGTACGACGTCACTAAACGTTCATAGCACTTATATGAAAACTTAGTTAGGAGACAATAACACTTCTATGACCTTTGGTACACTTTTGGAAACTTAGAACTCGTAGTTGTTCATATTTTGAGAGGGTGGCATAAATTGTTGACCCTATAGCCGGGTTTAGGCCAGATACGGGAAAAGGCTCGAAGTGTATATATGGAAATCCTAGGATATTGATTGTGTGATGTGTTTGAGATGGTCTGCCGAGGAGCGAGGAGGTCGGAAATGACCAATGCTCAGCTCAGCTAGTATTGGGTATAGAGGTGCGCCAGCGGGCCCGCTAGGTGCCAAACCCCAGTTGGGTGGGACTAGTTATCCTTTCCTCAGACGGTGTCCGAAGACTAGTGGACCATCCTAGTCGACGACCCAGGATTGTTTGTTTACATCTTGAGATGTTGTGGCCTAGGGCCAGTGTGATACTACTGGATATGGTAGGGATGGCTGTAGCCGGGATATGATTCTATGAGTAGCCCCAAGGGTTGGACGCCGAAGGCTTGATATGCCGAGATGGTAGGTTTTCATGTTCAGTTGATGCGGATAAACCCATTGGGGGTCGGTAATCGCATTAGAAATAAATTTCACCTCCTAGTACATTTCCTTTATTGCCTTGTATGATATATATACATGACTGAGGCTTGTGTGGAGGTTTATTTGAGCCACTCACTGAGTCCCAAGTGGACTCACAGTTTTTTTCTATTTTGCAGAGCATGAGCAGTAGCTTGGTATGTCGACATGGTGCAGCTGGTGGGCGGGTGTCGGTGCCGTATCTCGTAGCGGCGTCCTTGAGTCTTAGACTAGTGCTTAGTTATGTTGGTTTTGTTTCTACATTGACATTTGAAATTGAAAAAGGATTGTAAAACTTGTTACTTGAACATTTGGTTATTTGATGTTGATGTTCCTACGTGTTTTGAAAAATTTATAGATTGTGACTTGAAAACTTTTTTATAAGTATGTTGAGTTTTCTTTCATTCGTTATGTCTTGGTTTTCTTAATGTCAGTATAGATAGTAGGCCACAGGGCAGGATGTAGGCCCTGGTTAGTCACACTACCCTCAGTTGGGGTGTGACATATAGATTGAAAAATAATATCATTAAAGAACTTCCAATATATATATAGATATACACTTTTATAACTTGAATGACAATAACCTTATGAGCTTGAATTACGTGGACATGATGATGAGAAATCGATGATAGAACATTCCTTCGTGGTGATATTTCAGTAGCATTATGATCATGTATATCCTTATATCATTAAAATAAAAAAATTTAATTAGTTGAGAAGGAATTACTATGGAATATAAATAACATATACAGTACCTCATTAAAATCCAATGGTACATTTGATTCTCCTATATGCTCAAGTGGTTGCTCCATGCTTGTTTGTCGCACAGATTTAAGTAACTGTAGAAGTTCATTAACTTGAGTTTTTAACTCATTTTGCTTTGCTTCCATAGATTTTTGTAATTCAATTTGTTTTAGCTCCATAGATTCTTTCAAGTCCTTTTGTTTTTGCTCCATTTCTTGCATGCACTTTAAACTTAATGCACGCTCCTTTTCTAGTTCTTTCCTGGCTTCTATAACTTCTCTCATGCATTGAGTTTTGCTAGGAAGTGGACCACATAAATTAGATGGCCTTGGGCCAAGGCCATATGTGCACACCCATCCACGTTTTTCTTGTTACATAACTCGAGAGAAAATATCATCATCAAATGCACCTCTTGTAAAATTATCTGGTTGTTCTTTCATAAGTTTTTCCATTTGTGCCTATTTAAAAAATTATCAACAATATGTTTTATAACAAAATGAATTAATAAAAAATGAATATTAAACTAAAACTAACCGATGAATAATATCATGTTATAATGATTAATTTTCTAACTCACAATTGTGTTTCTCGAGAAATCACCCATGGGCTTTTCATTTCTTTTATGTGTTGCAATAAACATTTCAGCTCGAGTTGGCTCTTTACTATTTTTTGCTTGCTGTCAAAACAAAATTATAAATATTACATGAAATTAAAAAAATTGTATAAACAATACTAGAATGTGGATATCAATTACCATTTCTTCACGAATTCTTGCAAAACTTTTCGTACCAGAATAATGCACTATTTTTAGCATAGCTCGATTTGCCTTATTTGTAGCACTACGTGCCTATTATAAAGTTAGCAATTATAAAATTTCATTAAATAAATTTAAAATTAATAAATCTATATTAAGTAAAAAATATTTGAAGATTGCATCTATTCAAATTAAAATTTCTGAATATCTATACCCGTCCTTTTGATGATCTCCAATAGTCAATTAAAGCCTTCCAATCTTCACTACTAATCCTTTCATCATGTGTAGCCATAAGTTGATCATTTGTCAAGTTAGCATCAAAGTAATTCTTCTTTAAATTGTTCCTAAAAGCCTTCCATTTTTTTTGGAAGCGATTCCATTGTCCAAGCATAAGAAGTTTCATTTACATCAAACTTTTTCTGCATTAAAATATAAATACTTTAGTAAATATAATCATGTATAATTAAATAACTAATTCAAAATTTGAAACTTTATTACCTTTACAAGTGCCCAAACATCTAGCTTTTTTGATTTTGGCATATTTCTCCAATCAATGTACTTTAGTGGAATAAATCCACTTCTGGCTACAGTTCCAAGAAAGCTGCTTGTAAAGTATGATGCATTAGGACCAGGACCAATAGGTCGACCATATTCATTAAAATCGACATGAATGAGCTCCCCCGGTGGCTTGTTTCATACATTATGCATTATTGTGTAACCCGTTCCCTTTTTCTTAGCCACATTTCCTTTTTCAAAATGAACAAAATAATTTTTAAAGAAGTAAAAAATGTAAGTATAACCATGATAAACTCCAAAAGCATATCTATTATAAACACATATAGTAAACTAAGAAAGGATATATGGTAAATACCAAACAGGTTATATACTTATGTTAATCTCATATTTATTACTTGTAGAAATGTACACATTAATATGCATAGTAATATACTGTAAATATAAAATAAGACATGGAAAAAAAGGATATGTAATCTTACAATCAATAAGTCTACTATGAATGCATTATAAATTTGCATTTTAAAAACTAATTCATTTACCTGTATCTTCTTCCTCTACATCTTGTAGCTCAACGTTGTTTGACTCGTCTGAACTTGCACTATCTGACTCGTCTGAACTTGGTTCAGAACCAATTTCTGTTGTAAATGTTGGTGGTTGCAACAGTTGTCTAAAGCCTGATCGAGATTGCCGTGCAACATTTGGCCAAATTCCTTCAATATTCAATCGATTTTCTTTTCCAAACATGTTTGTTCTAATATAATAAAATATATTTATTATACATATATAATCATACAATTCAAACGAGTAATTAGAATAAAGAGTCTGAAATATGGATAATTGCAAAAAATATAAATATACAAACAATAATATAAATAATCAATGTCATAATAAGGAACTTGAATAATTAATTTCTATCAAAAAAGATATGAACATTAAATAAAATGAACAATATAACAGATACTTCCTCACTAAGTTCCAACAAGTGTAAACTTTGCAAAGTTTGATAAAGTGAACAAAAAGAACATCATCCTTCAATCATCACTAGAATCAAAATCATCTTCATTTCTATTTGGCTTTGTTTGACTAAATAGTAAAGGTGACTCAATAGTGGTTCCTTGAGTATCCTCCCTTCTATATGAAGCACTGACACCGACACAGACACGGGACACGACACAGATATGGACACGTGGACACACCAACTTCAAAAAATTTATAAGACACGGACACGACATATATATATATATATATATATATTATTTTTTTAAATCCACAATTCATATATATATATAGTTCAAGATTTATAATAATATCATGATATTTTTATTGATGTCAAACTACCAATTTTCAGTTTCTAAGTCTCTTTCAAAATATATGAAACATTCTAGATAATTTCTTATGTCAATACTTACTATTTCTAAGCCACTTTTAAAAGCATGAGGCACAATATCTATTGACATCTCTCGAAAAATTCCTAAATTAGCATGTCCGACCGTGTTCGGAACTTTTCGGGCCGTGTCGGACACGACAATTTTTTTTTGGTCAAGACACTCTTGGACACGTGAGACACGTGTGTCGGACGAGTGTCTTCGTGTGTCGAACACGCGAACACGGCAGTTCCACGGAGTGTCCGTGCTTCTTAGTCCCTTCTCCAATCTACAACATCTTCATCATTGCTTCCTACCATTTCGACCAAATTCCTCTCTATATATATTTCAGTATCATCTGTAGAAGTCTCTCCTTGTATATCAAAAAAAGCTCTGGGTTTTGTTATTACAATTGAATGCCAATCTCTTTGTTGTGGATCTTGAACATAAAAAACTTGTTGCACTTGAGATGCTAGGACAAAAGGCTCGTCAGAAATTTGTTGTCCACAACCTAGAAGATATTTAAAGTTTACAAGGGTGAAATCGAATTCATCTTGTTTAATTCCTCTACCTTTAGCTCGGACATCTACCCAATCACATTTGAATAATACAAATGTCAATTGATCATAGTAATTGACTTCAATGATATCTGTCAACTTTCCATGATATGTAATATCTCCATCAATAGGATTTTTATCTTTTACACTTGAAAAACTTGATGTCCTCGCAATCACCATAACACCACTATTTTGAGTTTTTTTTCATTCATCACGAGATTTAGTATGAAATCTAAATCCATTTATAAGAAAACCATTATATCGTTTTGCCATTTTACTAGGGCCATTGGCTAGCCATCTAATTTCCTCTTCTACAATTTCCTGATTGACTTCATGTTGTTGCTCTACCTGTGTTAAAATAAAATTTGTAATTAGTAATCTAAAATTTTAATTTCAGCAATAAAAATGACCATGCTATAGTAACTATCATTACTTACATAAGGCTGAAACCATTTGTCAAATGTTTGGCTGTGTATACGTTCTATTACCATTGGTCTTGAATGAGGATTACTAGCCTTGATAACATTTTTATGTTTTCTGCAAAAAATAAAAATAAAAATAAAAATATATAAATTAATAATTCATATTAATTTTTTTTATAAAAGATTATATTTCTTACTCAAGATATGGAAATAATTTGCTCATGGTTGAATAGAATTTATCGATGTGCTTGTGTCCAAGTAATGTTATCTAGCATGAAACTTTCAACCTTGCCTATAGCACAACCTACTTTCAATGATGTGAGTGATTGATGTTGTGAATCATGATGAATAATGTCATCATTCCTTGTAGGTCTATTATATCTTGTTTCAACATCTTTTAAGTATCTAGAACAAAAAGTCAAGCAAATATGACTTTTGTTATTGGTCCTTCAGAACGACTCCTGTTACGTACATATGACTTCAATCTAAGCAAATACCTAAAAGAAATTAAAAAGGTTAGTTTTAACTAAATTACTTTGTAAATAAAGTCATAAAAATTCTAACATATTATTACCTCTCAATTGGGTACATCCAACGATATTGCACTAGATCACCTATTCTAGCCTCATTTGCCAAGTGAATAGGCAAATGCATCATAATATCAAAAAATGAAGGTGGAAATATCCTTTCCAATTTGCAAAGTGTTAAAATAACTTGGCCTTCTAATCGTTGAAGATCTCCTGGTTTATGAGATTTGCAACATAGTTCTCTGAAAAAGTTACTGAACTCAATAAGTACTAAACTAACTTTCTTAGGCAAAACTTTCCTGACAGCCAAAGGAAGTAATTGTTGTAAAATGACATGACAATCATGACTTTTTAGCCCTGAAATTTTATGCTCCTTCATTGAGACACATCGAGAAACATTTGAAGTATACCCATCTGGAAACCTGACATGTTTTAACATCTTACATAAAGTACTCTTCTCATCTGTAGTCATTGTAAAGCACGCAGGAGGCATGTACATTTTGTTACCTCCAACATTAATCGGATGAAGTGCATTTCTTATACCCATATGTTGTAGATCATTACGTGACTTTATATTATCTTTAGATTTTCCATCAAGATCAAACAATGTACCAAGCAAGCTGTCACAAATATTTTTCTCTATGTGCATGACATCCAAGTTATGTCGCAGTAAAAGACTTTTCCAATAAGGTAGCTGAAAGAAAATAGTTCTTTTTCTCCAATTATATAGCAAAGAGCTATCAATACGTTTTCTGTAAGACCCGAGGTTTCCTAATATAAAAAAATATTTTTGGTGCAGTGCATCGGATCAGGAGTTAGTCGGGTCGAGTCATGGAATCGCCATGAGTAGAAGGTATAATTCAAGCCCTTATGAAATTGTATTTGTTAAATTGTTCCTTCCTTCTTAAGCATAAGATGTCTTAGTAGAGTCGAGTTCAAATCGTGTGTACAGATTGAATCGGGGCTCGAATCGGACTCAGATTGAGTCGATTAAGGGCCAAGTGGATAGGAGGGGTATAATGGTCAAGTGAAGATGAGGGAACAAATCCCTCAATGGCTCACCATTGGAGCCGCACACTGTAAGACCCGAAAAATTTCCTAATATAGAATTCTATTTTTGGTGCAACGCAACGGATCGGAGGTTAGCCGGGTTGAGCCGTGCGATTCACCTCGAGTAGAAGGTATAACCCGACCCATGGAAATATGAAGTTAAATTGGTTTAGTGGTTATTTCCTTTCTTGCTTATGATGTCTTATTAAGTTGAGTTCGACTCATGAGTGCGAATAGGATCGGAGTCTGAATTGGACTCGGATCGAACCGGGTATAAGTCAAGTTAAGTCGGGGGCAAATGGGTCATTGGATGAGGGGAATAAAACCCCTCACCCAAGCCACCCGTGTGGCTCAAAGAGGGAGCCGCGCACAGCCCACCAAGAGGGGGAAAGGGAGAGAGGAGGAGGAGATCTTGTCGGCGCCGAGTTCGTGATGACGCGCGAGGAGATCGGAACTCATTTCTTCAAGATTTCTTCATGATTTAATTCAAGGTGAGTGGTTAGATAGAAGTTGAGGGGAGTCGGGTGGCCGGCCCCATAGATTTGGAAATCGGGATTCTTCTTTGCTAGTTTTGCCGATCGAGATGTTTTCTCTATGTTAGATTCTTAGATCATTGTATACGCTGTGCTTTCATGGTTTTATACATGTCGATTCTTGTTTTAAGGGGCTGGCCGAGTCGAGGAAAAAGGGGAAAGGTCATGCCAAAAATTTCCCCAATTTCCTCGCTCGACGTGCAACTTGTGCATCGACTAGTATTCGCTTTGTTTTTGCTTTTGGATTGACACTCAAGTGGACGTCGCAGCCATGTCCACCACCCCTAAGGGGTTTGGCCGAGCAAGGACATTATCCTGCTCGAGTGGGCTGAGTAGTTGAAAGGGGGAAAAAGAGTTGGGCTATTTTTATTGGTTTGTCGGATCTCCTACCTATATCGCCTTAACTTGCACCTTCATGGTTAAATGTTAGATGTAAATTTAAGTTTATATTTACTGATTCTACTGATAAGAATGCATAAATTCCAGCCCCTCCCACATGAATGGTTTGGCCGAGCAAGGGTTACCTTGCTCAAGCTTCGGCCGATCAAGGGAAAGGGGGAGGAAACGAATGATTTTGTGTAGTTGTTCCTATCCCTCCATTTAACGTGCATTCATGTTCATGCTATTGTAAATCCATATTCATGTTATGAATTGTTGGGTTAGATCTATATTATCCTTTTGGAAATATTCTTGCCAATGCTTACATGGTATATGTAGTCAAGAAAGGTCTCATTAAATTGCTCATATTATGTTTAATTGTTGCAATGCTAGTGTATGTTCCATATTGATTTAAAACCTCTACATTACATACTTTCTAATTCGGTTCTTCATGATGTTATCATCCATAATTAAATTGGTAAGCGATGTGAAAATGGTAAGTCGAGTGTCTACCCAGTCGGCGAGTTCGCTCGCTCTAGGAAGAACGATTAGATGACTTGTAGTATAATTTAACTTAGATACAGGACACATACACTAGGTGTTTCAAATAAGGAAACAAGAAGACCCTAAGGTAGGGGTCGGACATGGGCAATGCCCGGAATGCAAAACACAAGATTATGGCACAGCCGGTTTGGGTTGTGGTTGATGGTCTACTGAGAAGTGTCACTAGCCGGATGGCAAGCACATGACTCAGCGGTTCATAGGGTCTTGAGATTGCACCAGCGGGCCCGCTAGGTGTTAGACCCGGGTGGCGGAGGGTCTTGAGATTTTGTCAGTAGGCCACGCTGACGGTAGACCCAAGTGGGTTGGGACTAGCTATCCCTAACCCAGAGGTCACTTAAACTAGTGGCCATCCTAGTTGACGGATCTGAAGTGTAAAATTCTCTAAATGAGGAGCCCATAGGGGCTGATTTGAGTAGGCCAATCGGCCGAGTCAAGTGGACGAAGGATTGTACCTTCCATATAAACTGTAGGCCTTTATTGGATGAACTTGCATCGTGGATATGGGCCCGAGAGGCCGGTTCATCCACTCATCCATTTAGGCACACTGAATATTTATGGAATGTGATTTGATAACTTCGTTATATATGTGATTGCCGAGGTTTTAAGTGGAGGTTCGAAAGAACCGCTCACTGAGTTCCTCATGAACTCATGGTTTTCCTTTCTTGTTGTTTTGCAGAGCCCAACTAGTGAGGTACGGCTTGGTGGCATGGTGCACAACAGAGTAGGCGTGGACGCAGATCTCATAGCTAGTAGGATTTAGTCATAGTCGTGTCTGTTAGTGTCTGATGTATGCACTAGGTTTCTTCTGTTAAAACTTAAATATTTATTTGGAAAACTTTCGGTTGTTCTATTTGAAACTTATGGTGTTTTAAAACTTGGCGTTATCAAACTGGTTTGAACTTTTAATAAATGTTATTATCGTTGGTTTTGGTCGATACTTGATGTGTTCTGTTTATGAGTTCTTTTGAAAATTGTTAGTCAGTGCATATGGTAGGCTTCGGGGTACTGACTCGTACCTTGGCCGGTCACGCGTATCCTGAGTTGGGGCGTGACACACACAACCCGAGAAGAGAGAGGGAGGATGGGAAGCTTTGGAGTCAGCGCCGGATTCGTGCCGCTGTTGGAAAGATCGAGATCGCCGTTGCTCGTCCCTTCTTCTTCCTTGATCAAGGTGAGTGGATCGTACCTTGTTGTGAAGGGTAGGCGGGTAGCCGACCCAAGGTTTAGGGGTTTTCTCCGATTTCTCAAAAAATCCCGTCGATTCATGCACCGATATTCTTCCAATATTTGATTTGAATGTGATGTACATGCTGTTTGTATGAAGTTTTCGTCGTTTTTCTCGATGTTTAGGGGCCGACCACATGAAGGAGAAAGGGGGAAGGTCATGCCGATTTTTTTTCCAATTTCCTAGAGTGGTCGGAAGCTCAGATTGAGTTTCTCGCGTGATTGATGACTTGATTCTTCTCGATCATGGCCGAAACCATGCTCTCCTACCCTGCTTGCTCTCGGCCGAGCATGAACAGCCTTGGGTAGGCTCGGCCGATTGGGTATCAGAGGGAGAAAAGGGCTTGTTATGTTTTATGCTTACATGTAGGGTACTATATCATATTTTTATGTTGTAGATCATTCACATGATACATGAAACTTGGTAGTGATGGATTGAGATTAGTATATTATAAGGAAATGTTCTTGGTAGTGCATACATGGTTAGGATCTTAGTATGGCATGTGAATCATGGGAATGTTTCATTAATTTCTAATATATATGCTCAATTGTAACCTTGTGAGATAGTTGCTTACCTTGCTGGAATTTCCTAATAAATGCAGAATTTAATCATGTTGTTGTAGAAATCATGTGTATAATTATGGTAGTAGTTGTAGAATAATTTCCTATTAAGTTATGTGATGTGACATAATTGTATTCAGACATTTCTACACTAATGACTTGTAATTTACATTTAAGAAATCGGCGAATGATGCAAGATGACTATATGGAAATTCTAGGGTATTTAATTATTTGGAGAAACTTGAATGTAGACAAGCTAAGTTTCACACCTAGGGAACAACCAGCAGGAAATAGTGTGCGGCTGGTATGGCCCGGAATAAGGGGGCCGAGTACGGGTATATGCTCGGGATTTTTAAATAAGGAAACTTTAGAACACTTTGTATGTGTACTGTGATTGTGATGGTCGGCTGAGAAGCATGAACGGTAGAAACGACTAATGCTTGACTCGGCGGGTGATTTGGGTCTTGAGATTGCACCAGCAGGCCCGCTAGGTGTTAGACCCGGGTGGCAGAGGGTCTTGAGATTCCGTCAGTGGGCCACGCTGATGGTAGACCCGAGTTGGGTGGGACTAGCTATCCCTAACCCGGTGGGTTCCTGAGATTAGTTGACCATCCTAGTCGACGACCCGATGTTTGTTTGACTTTCCTTATATGAGATGTGGTCAGTGCGGCTGGTTTGTTATTTTGTGGTATGGGGCCGTTTTGGGTCGGGCGTAAGGTTTATACAGGATGGTTGTCGGGCCGGTTGTTACATCTTGATTAGATTAGACCCCTACAATTACGAATTGCTGACTTTTATGCATGTTGTTATTGGGAATTTATATGGAGGTTCGGAAGGACCGCTCACTGAGTCCCATATGGACTCACGGTTTATTTCTTTTGTTTTGCAGAGCCCGACCAGTGAGGTGAGGCTTGGAGTCATGGTGCAGCTGGAATGCAGGCAGTGGCATAGATCTCATAGCAGCGTCCAGAAGTCGTAGTCGTGGTGTCTAGATTTGTCTTTTTTCTTTACATACACTGAGAGATGTTGTTTTGAAAATCTTGTATTCGACTTTAACGCAAGCTGTTTGTTTTTATAGTTGGTTTGTTTGCAACTTTTTGAAAATTGTGAACCTTCTTTAAAACTTAATAAAAGTTTGCACCACTGTTCTCTTACTCGGATATTTTTTCTGGATAGTTTGCTGTATTAGTATGTTGATATTAAGTGTATGGGGTAGGCTTCAAGGTAAGACATAGATCTTGGCCGGTCACGCGACCCCGAGTTGGGGCGTGACATTTTCTCTTACCACCTTTTTGGTTATGCTTTCCAAAAATGACATTTATATGCTCTATTTGATTGAATATTTCATAACCAGATAATGTCAAAGGCGGATTTTGAAATTCCAAAGTACCATCAAACGATATTTTATCAAAACGAAATTTATGACCCTGCTCCAAAAATCATCGCTGACCCATATAACATATCTTTCTACTTTTTGTCGGATAGTAAGAACAAGTGTCTTTGTTACATGAAGGACAAGCCAAATGACCCTTAGTGCTCCAACCTGACAAATTTGCATAGTCGGTCAAATCACTTATAGTCCAAACTAATGCTGCACGCATGCAAAAATTATATGACATCAAAATAATAGGCCAATTCTATGAGAAACATTCATAGTTCGATACGGGTTAAACCCATCACTTGCTAATCCCAATCTTATATTTCTAGGCTCTGTAGAAAAATCAAGATGATTAGAATCAAAAGTAGACCAAGCAAGAGAGTCTGCAGGATGGCTCATAATACCATATTTGGTTCTACTATCAGAATGTCTTGTCATTGTTTCGGCTGTTTGTGATGAGATAAATAGTCTTTGAAGTCATAGTTTCAAAGGGAAGTGGTGTAAAACTTTTACTGAAATTTTTCCAACAATTTTCGATGTAGTAACTGCATCACCATTAGATTCATTTTCAACCTCCTTCTATCTAGAACTACCACATATATCACATACTAATTTCTCTACATTATCTTTCGAAAATAGCATACAGTCATTAGGACATGCATCTATTTTTTGATATCCAAGACCCAACATCATAGACGGATTCTGGAAGTGATTCTCCTTGAGGAAATGTTTTTTTAATAACTTCAATAAGGAGCTAAATGATTTATCAGTCCATCCACCGATGCATTTTAAATGATAAAGCTGGACTATGAATGATAACTTTGAAAAACTTTTGCATCCTGGATACAATTCTTGATTTGCATCTTTAACTAACTTATAAAACTTTGTTGCTTCTTCATTTGGAGTAGTATCTTTACTTGAATGATCACTTAAACCACTATCTAGAGTATCTAGATTGGGTATTGGAAACATATCATGTAACATATCATGCATATTATCTGGTACGTGTATGTCTTGATCATTAGCAGATGTTATTTCTCCATGCAATATCCAATCTCTATAATCTCTCAAAAATTCATAACATATTAAGTGTTTTTGAACAATTTCTCGATTCTTCCACATGTAATTGCAACAATTATTGCATGAGCATAAGATCAATCCTCTTCTAGTTGTATTAGAAAATGCAAAATCAAGAAATCGATCAACACCGTGTATGTATTCATCACTTGCTCTATGAAGGTCAATCCCACTTTTATCCATAAAATAGTATATATGATTTATTTTGTCAATAAAATTAATATATAAATAGTTATTATCCATTAATACATATAATAATATAAAAATTGTATAAAAAATTAATGAAATAAGCCAAAAAAATAGTTAATAGAACCAATTTAGAACAATAAAACAGGAGTTGTACATATTTGATTCTCCAATAAATAAAGTATGTTTCTATTCACTAAATAAATAGATGAAGCAGGAGTATGCATTCAATTTGATATATGAAGACCCTTAAGAATGAAGCAGGAGGTGTACATATAAATGTGTTTCCATTCACTAAATAAATGCAAAGAGCTTGCAAAAAATCATTATTGGTATCATATTAGAAGGTGGTCTTAAAAAAAAAATAAGAAAAAAAATACAATTTTGGACACAAGAAGCTTACAGGTTCATACAAGAAAAAATTTATATTTGCACACAAGAATCTTACAAGCTCATACAATCTTGGACAAAATAAAATCATAAAAATAACAACTATGAATTACTCAAATTTAAAAAGTACCTTGGTCTTCTAAAAACAAGTAAAAGCAGTGAATACAACCAAGCAAATAAAATTGACTAAACACTACTACATTTTGGCTCTGTGGTCACGCAACTTTTGGGAACTGTTGAAAAAGTGTTCCCATACAATACTTATAGGAAAGGTTTTGAAAACTATTCCCATAGTATATTGGCTAAGGGAACACAATAAAAAATTGTTCCCATAGCCAATATATGAGAACGGTTTTCGAAACTATTCCCTTAGTCCTTATACTATGGGAACAGAAAAAAGGAACCGTTCCCGTAGCCAATTTATGGGAACGATTTCCGAAATTGTTCCCGTAGTCTAATATGCACTCGTGTTCATTAAATTGTTCCCGTAGCAAATTAATTATGTGCTCGTGTTCAACTGTTCATTAAACTGTTAATAATTTGAAAATTAATGATCAAATCCAATGGGTAATGCGAATCTTAAAGCAGACAAGGATTTGGACGTCTCATCGACATCACACTATTTCCTATACTCAAAATAAAAGATCCCGCCCGCCCGATTCTTTGCTTTTTCCCTCTCCCTGCGACAAAACCCTCCCAAAAACCCTCGTCATCTCCACCGCCCGACTCAAAACAGTGCCGCAGAACTCCCCTCATCATCTCCACCTCCCTTTTTGAGGAACCCTCGGCCATCCCTTTCTCCGCCTCCCCTCAAACCTTCGGCCATCCCTTTCTCCGCCACCCCTCAAACCCTCAGCCATCCCCATCGAAGAAGAGCTCGACGCAATCCGGATCGACCCTCTGCGACGCCTCTGTGGCGATCCAAACGGTGATCCCCTCAAATGCCTCTACGACGCCGAACGACACGACACCACCGTCCGCCTCGTGACATCGCGATCCAAATCCAGGTTCGTCTCTCCCTCCCCAAGTTCGTCGGCATATAACTTATTGAAATTAACTATTGTGATGTCAATCGTGGGTGCATAGGTTAACTTTGCTATAGAAGGAGAAGAATCATGAGATTCCTCAAATCTTCTATTTATCTCCTTCTGTCTTCTCTCAGATTCTTTTATCCTCAAATCATGAGATTCTGTGAATCAATATTTATATCCAGTAGAAATAGGAGCAACTGCTATGCTTATCAGTTTATTCTTTTACATCTTATTGAACTCTGTTTTCTTTCTGCTTGTCTGATTCGAGCATACCCAAGTTGTTTGTTTATTCTTGGATATGAAGAAAGTTTTCCTTTATGTACTTCTTTTATTTTTTCTTGCTATTTAGTATAATGGCATTGCTCTGAGCATATTGAGAATACTATATTTTAACATAAATCAGAATATATGAAAATTTCTATTTCAATCATTGGAATAAATGTTGAGAATAGATTTGGCATAATAGACAAGAAACGACAGAAAAAAATGAAACAGACACAAGAACACACAAGTTTATATAGGGCGACACAAGCCCAAAGGGCCCAAAAATTCTCCAAGGGCTCCGCCCCCACACCCCTGGCAAGGGGCGCTGCCCCCTTGACCCCGAAGACTCTGCGTAGCGCAACATAAGAGGGTTATGACAAATCAATCGTCATACATCCCAACAATAAAGATAAAGCGAATATAATGCAAAAGAGTATTGTGACTGACGATGATTAAGAACCAAGTATGGCTCAGCAAATCCAATAATCTTGTCTTGCCATTTGCCTTCAGCCAGGAATAGTTAAATGGCTAACGACAAGGAGGGAGAAGAGTTCCAGTAGCAACTTAGAATACATTAGACCTATTCTTCATATGTAATCTTGTCAGACATATCATATATTAAAGTGAAGCATAACTTCATTTGGTTTAATCATGAAATCGAGATCACAGGCTTAGTTAACTAACATTCTTAAGAAGGATAGATAACACAGTACCAAAGTTCTTCATCAACAAAAGGTTTCTTTTTCACTGAAGCTAGAGTTCTTCATCAAGCTTGTAATACCATTAACAGATGCCAACTTTCCTGGTAACCCAAGCTTTTCCTGATTTCTCTCCTCTAGGCTTTAAGAATCTTCAGCTCATTACACACATGACCAGAACAGTACTAAATCTAAAAGCATATATTATTTGATTTCCATGTTAAATGTGATTGTATATTAATTAACTAATTAACTAATGCATGTTCAGCATTCTACATATGAAGATGTGGCTCGTTCTTTATACATTTCATATCAAAATTAGCTTTTAAGTGGAGTTGATGAGGTTCTGCTTCCTTCCATTCTGAAGCTTCCATTGCATCAATGAATGGTCCACACGCTCAATAGCAGAATACTTTCTAGTTAGCTCATTCTTTTTTGGTGTTTTTATTATTCTGAAAGTACCCTACAGAAGGACAGATCTAATTCAAAGACCTTTTACAAAACATAATTGCCATGGCAGCAAGGAGACAGATTAAATTTATATGATTTGTACTTCTTTCTTGCATAATATACTGCATGGTCATATAAAAACTAATGCTTTAGAGCAATACATGATCATAATATACTGATATGTATCCTAATATCAGGATACTGATATAGTATCATGATACTTAATATATCAGTATCCTGATATCATGATACTGGATCCTGATATCAGTATCCTGATATTAGGATACTCCACATTATCATTATCAGGATACTGATATAGAGATAATGTGGAAATCAAGTATACTGATATTTTTACACGTTAAATTAGACATTCCTTTTTTTTTCAATCAGGATGAGAGTTATTGGCCATTGATGCCTCCTTTGCCATGGTTATAGGCGGGAACAAAAGGGCCCTCGATATGAAAGCCTGATACATGATCAAAACCTAAGGGATGTAGTTATAACTGGTTGGTGAATTTTTTAACCGCTATTTCATATTTCACTTATTTATAGGTGACATAGATTTTGCTGGTCAATTGACGCAAGGAGACGTTGACGAGGGTTTGCATTTAGCAAGAGCTGTGAAAATGTAGTGGAGCTTCGTGGTGATGGATTTTTGTTATTTTGTCATTGTGGAGTTGATTAAATGGAGCTCCATTTTGTGTGCACACTCTTATGCGGGATTGAAGCATTTTTGTTGTAGAGATTGGAAGCATAATTCTTTTATAAATCACTCTGCTAGCTGCTTATGTTGTGGCACGGAATCAATTTAATTGAATTTTATCTTGCGCAGCCGGAGATTCTTCTTTCCTTCATCTTTCTTGTGTAGGCTACACTTTGACGCCAGCTGCTGATGTAAGCAAAGGAGACCGAACAATTCAAGTTGTTTAATCTGGAGTTAAAGATTAGGTGAATTATTCCTGTTCTTATTTTTAGGATGTTAGTGGATGAATAACAAGGTTTATGTTCATTTGAAGTTAAGTTTCAATTTTCATTGTTTTCAGTAGTACTGATGTGCATATATTATTTACCATAGAAAAGGGGCAACAACTTGTTTTCTTATTTGTTGTGAATGTGAGGTTGACGCAAGCACTATAGTTGATGAATGAGAAAACACGATACAGTTTGCTAGTTGGAGAGAGTTAATTTTATCTCTTTTCTGGTTTTTGGCTGACAGAGATGGGATGGAAACTTGATGCATATTCCTACATAAGTACTAGCCTACTAGTGCATGGGGTCACCCTTTACATTTCATTTTCTAGATAAAGTGAGCATGTGTTTTTGTCACATGTCAGGTCAAATTTTATCTTTGTTTCATAGTTGACATTATCATGATGCATATTCCTACATAAGTACTAGCCTACTAGTGTTAAGCATGTCAAGCATATACTTGTCTGTTTATTTGATCACATTGCTATTTTTGTTTTCCTCTTAGGGGGACTCAATATCCTTAGCCTTCAAGAATTTCATGAGCAAGTTATACAAAGTTAGTCTGTCACGCCCCAAATTTAGTCACGTGACCGGCCAGAGTGCAGTCTAGCAACCCGAAGCCTAGACCATTACACAAACATTTAAATAGGTACAACTTGAAAACAAAGTGTTTATAACATGATTAGGGAATAACCAATAGCAACTCAATTATAAAGACACAATCCACATACCAGATATCTAAAAAAAAAGATTCAACTAAGAGTTTAAATAACTCCAAATATTACAATGTCTTAGTTCCCAAATAGGACTCGACTCCACTAGACTCAACTAGACTCGACTACTCCAACCAGCCCACGAGATCGCTACCGGAGTTCGCCCCCATCAGCTGCGCCGTACCTCAGGATCACGCTCTGCAAAACAAACATGAGAGGAAAAGTGAGTATAAAACTCAGTGAATGGTCTCCCAATCCTTAGGAAATGGAATCCAAGTGATGGCAGTTCATACAATATACCAAGTTATATATGTAAGGAATACAATCTCATCCGACTCTACGGGAAACGCTTTCTAAGTTCTGAATCTCAATTAGTTACTTTTCTCGGTTTCACTGACCTAGGAAAGCCCTCTAAGCTCAGTGTCCAACTGCATCTCGCCCTCGGGTACACTGGTCTAGGAAGGCCCTCTAGAGCCAGTACCCACTATTTTTATGCTCGGGTTCACTGGTCTAGGAAGGCCCAGAGTATACTTTACATGCAAACCGATAGGTTACATCAGTACCTTTCGCCTTAAATTGACTTCCCAAACTGCTAAATCAAATCAGCAGAGATTTGAATAAATTTCAGCATAAAAAGGTCCTTAGCAACTGAAAATTTCAGCTTCTATACATTTCAGCAAACTGCAAATTTAGCATCAACAATACCTTACAAAATGAAACTCTACCACACCAAACATTCAACATCGAATCCTGCAAGGCAGGGTATAAAAATACTGCATCAAAGGACAATAACAAGATGCAGAATTTCAGCTACAGAAAACCAGTGCAAGCTGAAAATTCTGCTCTCATTTCAGCTTCTCAGCCTAGAGAATCCCAGCGTTCATGTACCCTCCCAGAATATACATTTCAGCAATATTATAGTACACAAAAACTAGAAATTTTCAACATCATTTCATGCAACAAAACCAAAAAGTTTTGCATGTAAACAACAGGCATTAACATACGAATTTTGACTTCCCCAAACTGGAAATTTCAGCCGACATTTTCTAACACTAACCCGATTTCTCATTCTCCAAATCTTCTAGGAGAAATGAAGTATATCAGTTTAGTGATACATGAGTTTAAGACAGCAACAAGAACTGAACTAAAGCAGCAATTAGTTTTTTTTAAACAAAACCAAATCAGCATGCTCATTTTAAATTTCAGCGTGGAACTACTTGAGAAAAATGCCAAGTTCTAGCTTTCTATTCTTGCAATTCATGTACAACCAATTACCCAAAAACACCTCCCCTCTCATGGCCGACCAGCCCTAGGGCATGCCTAGGGCTGCCGCACCCCACAAGAGGAACTCATTTATTCCCCTCTTTAACCAATCTACAACATGGTTTAATCCAACAACAATCAAAACCAAATCAGCAACAATTCGTCAAAAAAATTCCTATGCCATGGGCGGCACAAGGAGGAAGGAAGGGGGAGGAGAAAAGGGAAATCCACTTGTAGGAAAGAAATCGGAAAGGACAAGGAGTAGGGAAGGCCTATCAGTGCTCGACGCCGACGATTCGTGAATTTCCGGCCGGATCGGACACCCCGCTCGAACTCCTGGTCGCTGCCCCTTCTCTCCCAAGCGCTTCGGGTTGCGTGTGGCTACAGTGCCATACGCCCCAGGTGCCAGGTATTTATATATATATATATATATATATATATATATATATTAACTTGGGCTGAAATTACTAATCTGCCCCTAACTTAAGTGGTTCACTAAACCTTTTCTATCTCACCCAATCGAAGTCCGAATTTGGATCCGATTGAACCGATGGATTCCCCTCGAAGTCCTCTTTAACCACACGACACATAAAATATTTTACCACTTACATTTTAATTAAGAAAATTTCTAGAGTAATCGGGTCTCACCTCAAGCTAAGCATCAATGCTCAAACCCGCGCGCACCATCTCGCTTCACACGCAACCCGCTGAAATACATATACATAAATAATTTAGTGGGTATTACATAGCCTTATTGAATGCTTGTAGGGGGTAAATTTTCATATTCGTATATCTTGAAAACTGTGCCAAATTTATCAATTAACTTTATTCAAAAAAGAGAAAACTAGTGACACCTATTTGTTATGAAATGCATTCTTGTCATTGATAAGTTCAATAGAGTGGCAATGATTTTCATCAGCTAAGAAAATCATTATCCAATGAAACAAATTTAACTTTATAGCATAGCAATGTGTTATGCTTTAGATCAGTCTTCAGATGCAAAGGAAACAAGTGATTTCTCAATTTAGCTTCATGTATGGCATGATGTAGTTGCTCAAGAATATCATCATCATCCAATCATGTAGGATAGTTTTCACTCCCATTGAGTTATAGTTGAGCTAATTGCAGGAAACTGTAACTTGACATATTCATCGTGTGAATCTGAATCTCTCTCTCTCTCTCTTTTTTTTTTGCTTTTACTCATTTCTTTCTTTTCATGCTTCATAGTAGTAAGTTGCTTTAAGCTGTTGATAGCTTCTAGTTTGACTGGTCTTATGAGTTAGAATGAATCACTTAATTATTGATTTTTTTTCATTTACATGAGCATACTGACCAAGAAGTTAACCGCAAGGAAAAAGAAACTATTTTCTCACTTTCTAGATATCTGAGCTCTATTGCTTAATAGGATATTCTGATGGTTGTCAAGAGATAATTTTGTTGTAGTTGTATTGTGATGTGTCTGTTGCTCATTTTCTCTGATATGTTGGTGTCATGGTTAGGTGTTTGGTCTGCTAGATAACATATTCACCCAAATGCTGTTGTACCTACTATTCATGAGTTCAAATAGCACCATGCAAACTTTCTACTGTTTCAATATGATGAAATTGATACTACCCTACTTTTGTGCTACATTCTGTGGTCATATGCCTATGTCACCTCTTTCTCCTTTCTCCACACATCGCTGATAGTCAAAACCCGAGGGATGTAGTTTAAGCAAGAAAATCTACATCCTATGACAATATTACTCAAAAAAATGTTCTTTGGTTTGATAAATAAGAGATTGCACATCAGGCTTTAACCTCTCAAGTTTCTTTGGTTAGCATTATTTGATTTGAATAAAGGCTTGCAATTATATGCCTTTTGATGTGTTTATAATTCAGAATTACATGGTGACATCTGGATAACTTGAACAAATCATTGTCAGCTATAGGCAAAAGTATACTGATAGCATGAACAAATCTCTAGTCCATTTTGATGTATCCTAATATCATGATACTGATATAGTATCCTGATATCAAGATACATATTGATATTGATGTTGCTATAGGCAAAAGGATACTGATATTGATGTATCCTGATGTCAGGATACTCATATCAGTATCCTGATATATGGATACATATTAGTATCCTGATATTAGGATACTGATACTTGATATATCAGTACCCTGACTGATATCAAGATTTAGTATATTTGCAGTCTTTTCCACCATTCACAATTCATACTTACTAGTATATCCCTTGGGATGTGCATCCTATATAAATCATTCCAATATTGGTGATTTCTATTTTTATGTTCTTTAAGATATTGAAAGGCCACCTCATGGCTGTGATGCATATCTAAGAAGCTCATAATTGTTTGGTCTACTGTGACAATTGAAATGACTAGTCTTACCAATTATGCACTGATAATTTTGAAGTAGGTAGACTTACAAGCGACATCTTCTTGGAAGCTGATACATGTTGCCAGTGTTACCTACAATAATTAGGCAAATTCTAGGAGCTCTTGCCACCAGTTTCAGATAGTTGATTGCTAAGTTGCCACCTTTCAGGCCCTTATCACAGTCAATTGCATGTGTGAGGCTAATATGAGGATGATGCATGTAAGGCATTATTTTGTGCTTACTTGTTTATTATTCTTCATCACTTAAAGATCTTTGACTTAATTTAATTCATTATACATCTTATCACATTATTAATTGATTTGTACAGGAAAATGATGAATTGGGAGGAGATGAAAGATGAATTTCATGGAGGAAATGATCATCAAGAGGGCTTGGCTAATTTGGAAGGAGAATGCTATACTTGATTGATTAATTTCAATGTTATTTGCGAACTTTATTAGACTAGATAGTCGTAGTACTTTAATTGTGAACATTGTTATTTTGAGTTAACAATTAAATATGTTTTACATTTATCAATGAAATTTATGTTTTGGAATCTACGTTTATGAATGAAATTTATCTTTAAACGTTTGTGAAATTTTATGGCTATCTATTATAGGAATATTGCCTTACTATTCCCATAAGCAAATTATAGGAACGGTTATCAAACTGTTCCTATATTCTCGGCCTATAGGAATGGTTTTCAAAGCATTCCTATAAGCTTTGCCTATAGGAATGGTTTGAAAACCGTTCCTATAGGCGTGTCCTACAGGAACACTTTTCGCAACCGTTCCTGTAGGTCTACAGGAAAAGTTTTCCCACCGTTCCTATAAAAGTGTGACCTATAAGAACACATTTTGGAACCGTTCCCATAAGCTTCGCCTATAGGAACGGTTTTTTTGGCAGTGTGGCCATAGGTAAGAAAACCGTTCCTATAGCCTAGCGGAACGGCTGATTTGAGTACACATGGGGAAATCGTTCCCATAGGTTTTGTATATTTTGGGAACGGTTTTCAGCCGTTCCTATAGGTTAAAAATGTTGTAGTAAAAATCCTGTGATACTCTAAAAAATTGCTAATGATACTTCAGAAACCTGAAAGGAAAAACATGATAATGATTAGTGATAATATAAACTATCTAAAAAATTCCTCTCAGTGCATCTTAAATTTCCTCAAAATTTCAAATGAGCAAATGATTAAAAGGCAAGTTAAACTTCCAACTTAGACAAAGTGAGGAACCACATGTCTGATACTTCATTATATCCTTCAAAGCAAGTACACAGATAAGTGCTAATAAGGTACTTGTGCTCACCATGCTTAAAAAATCCAGAACAAAGTAAAAGCAATTGGGAGTGGAAAGAAAAGGATACCTGTAAGACCCAAAATTTTCCTAATATAGAAATCTATTTTGGTGCAGCGCACTGAACCAAGAGTTAGTCGGGTCAAGCCGCGGAATCGCCTCGAGTAAAAGGTATAACTCGACCTATAAAGCTTAATTGGTTAAATGGACATTTCCTTTTATGCATTAGATGTCTTATTAGAGTCGAGTTTGACTCGTGTATCCGAATCGAATCGGAGCCCGAATCGGACTTGGATTGAGTCGAGTAAGAACTAAGTTATGATGAAGGGCATAGAGAACATTTGTATATGAGGGAATAAAACCCCTCATTCTACAACCGTGCGACTCATCTTTGAGCCCCACGCAGCCCGAGCAAGAGAGGGAGGAGGGGAGATCTTGGGTCGGCGCCGGAAGTCGTGTCGCCGTCGGAAGGATCGAGATCGCTAACGTCCATCCCTTCTTCTTCTTTAATCAAGGTGAGTGGTTGGATATTAGTTGTATGGTGAGGCGGGTGGCCGAACCAAATAGAGATGCAAGATCGAGGATTTTTCTCGTGAAGTTCTTGTTGATTGGTGATGTTCTTTGATCTCTCCGTCATTTTCTTCGTTAATGTACCGGATTTACTTTAGACGAACTTGTTTTGATGATCTAGGGGCCGGCCACATAGAACGGAAAGGGGAAAGGTCATGCCGAAAATTTTCCCAATTCCCTCGAGTGATCTAAACCCCTCTAGATCAATTTCTAATAAAAATTTTGTAGATGTGTGAGCGGTTTGTGATTTTTTTTGCGACGTTTTCTTGAGCAAGGGGCTGGCCGCATGTAGGAACCCTTGTCTAAGGGGTCGGCCGAGTGGGGAGGGGAAGAATCAGGGTAGGAAAACATATTTCCTAAGTGATCGACATGTAAGGATAGAATAACTTAAAGAATAGAATTATATCTTCTTTGTAGGCTATTATCTTGTATAGAACACCTACATTTCGGTTCTTACTTTAGCATGACCTTGCTGTGATTTAGTTTAATGTGCTGAAATTGAGCAAGAAATTGATGGAGTTTAATGGATAATTGATGTGCTTTAATTGTAGATTGTTTCTTGCTTTGAGATGTGTTAGAATATTTTCTACATGTACATATTGCTGGAATTTATTTTTATATGCTGAGATTAAATAATTACTTGCTGTAAATAATTATTTAATTGCTAAAATTATTGTTTACAAGTTGTTATGAATTATTAGTGCTGCGATTAGGCATGAAATCATGGTGATATAATTGTTGAATCTTCTTATTTTAGCATGTTGAAATTCATCCTAGTCGACGGCCCGGAGATTGCCTTGATTCACTTTTGTGTTATGTGGCCCAAACGACCAGTATGTTACTATCTTTGTGCGGTAGGGCTGGTTATAGCCGAACCACTAGACCATGAGTAGGTCCTAAGGGCCGGGTGTCATGTGGCTTAGTTAGGCTGTTATGGCTGGTTACATGAATGTATAGTCTATACAGGACAACCTTTGGGGTTGGTTGTCATTTCCGAAGCAAATTATATCCCTAACTTTATATTTTGCTGCCTTATATATATATGTGATCATTGGGGATTTATGTGGAGGTTCGGAAGAACCGCTCACTGAGTCCCAAGTGGACTCACGGTTTGTTTCCTTGTTTTGCAGAGCCCGACCAGTGAGTGAGGCTTGGAGTCATGGTGTAGTTGGAGAGCAGGTGGTGGCGTAGATCTCATAGCAGCGTCCATTAGTCACAGTCTAGGTGTCTAGAAATGTTGTTTTTTATACACCGAAAGTTGTTTGTTTTAAAGCATGTAAATCGACTTTGAACCTGAGTTGTTTCTTATGGTGCTTGATGTTAGCAACTTTTCCCTTTTATAAAAATGAACTTTCTTGGAATTCTAATAAATTTGCATCATTGTTTCTATTTATGTGTTTTCGGTTTCTCGTTAGTCAGTGTATGTAGTAGGTTTCGAGGTAGGACATATATCCTGGCCGATCACACGACCCTAAGTTGGGATGTGACAATACCTTGCCACAAAAATCCATTCATACACTCAAGGAATAGTAACAAAACAATTCTAAGAGAAGTATCAAGAGGCCTTGTTAGTGAATTTTCACAAACAATTCTAAGAGAAGTATATGACAGTTTCCGCTGGCAAAAGGTTGAAGACGGAATGAATCGGAGAGGAAAAGGAAAAGAGGGTGTCATGGCATTTAGAAAGTTTGAAAATCCAAGATAACAATGCTACATATTAAGTGGCATACATGGCAAGTTTCAATCTTTCAAACATAATTATTGAACAAAATATGGGCAGGAAAAATATCATCAAAAACTATTAGTAACATCTACAATAAATGGATCATGATCGATTATACAAAACAACCACATCAGATGATGCGTAATAAATCAGGATGACTTTGATCAACCAATATACCAACAAAATGGGACAACTAACTATAGGAAACTATTATTTCAAAATGCAGAGCTAAAATAAATTATCAAGCTGCTTCTGTACATAAGGATAGCAATTGACAACTCACTCAAGTGTAAACATCCTCCTCTTTTCTATTACTAGACATGCACAACAAGTGAGCATCCAATAAACTTACACCTATTGACATTGAACCATTTATTTATTTTTTTCTTCTTTATATACATGCAAGTCAAACTAAGAAGAAAGATTTGTGATTTACTTACAAGTTTGTAGTATAACCTAGTATTCCATGAGAATGTAAAGAATGCAACTGCCACTAATCTATCACGTCCAGCTCCAGGAGTCATGTGGCACTAAATTATGCTTGTGAACATCCTAAATTCACAGAAGTAATAGAAGGTGAAAAACCTTCATCTTACCATTTAGTATGATTAAGTAGATTTACTTATACATACATGTCTACAGAACCACAAGCGAGTATTGTTAATAGTAATAAAATAGGAAACAAGATCATCAAAATTGCTATGCTATTTCTCCAGTTCTATGTGGTTTCATATCTTAGAAAAATAATATTATGTTCGTACTTTAGTATCTTCTGATGCTGATCACGATTCATTATGGAACAGGGCTAGCTTATTTCCAAAAGCTTGAAATGATGAAATCAATTAACTCTAGATAGACAGTCAAGGCATCAAATTGATATGGTAATATAAAGAACTCTCAAGGAAGATAGAGAAAATCCATCAATATTTCTCAACATTGTTCTCATTTCTAACCATATGTACATAGAGTTAAAACCAGAAAAGGTCACAACTAAAGTATCAAATTTTCGACAGGGTATACCAGAATATATGCATATTTGTCTCAAAGACTTAAATTACAAATAAGACAATGAAGGCAACCCTTACTAAACACCCGCAGCATCGAGCATAAGGACAAAGCAACAAGAATAATTAAAATTCATGTTTGTAGTATAAGAAATATTATTTCTCACTGGTAGACCGTGTAATGTTTAAAGAGGCTTTCAAGGTAAGAATAAAGCAGAGGCCCTATGAATGATAATAATAATACTATGAACTTCTGTAAAGCACATCTTGATGAAACCAATGATGGAAAAACAGATAAATCATCATAGTTCCCCAAAGAAGTGGAGATTAAAACATACTCTAGGAGTTAGGACAACCTAAAAACATTTTCCAACATTGGTGATATATATAGCGCAAAACTAGTCAACAAAACTAAGAACAAAGGTAATTTCTAGGAAGAACTTAATAGGAAGAACATAAATTATATCTCTTATGATATGCTACAAAGAGTTTTCAGCAGTCCCACTACAAAGAGATTTTTTGGGCCCTTTGGGCTGTGGGCCTGTGTCGCCCTATATAAACTCCAATGTAAGATAAATAACTCATATTTTCATCCAAAAATATTAAAGTAACAGAGAAATAGATAGGCTTCCTTTAAACCGGTGTTTAAAGGGACTCAAACATGTTTCAATTTTTGCATTAAATAACAGAGAATGGGCAAATTCAACAAATAACAAATTATTATTCAAAACTGAACAGAAGATAAATAGTTCGAAGAGAGAGACTTGAAGAAAATGGAATCTATCACCAATGAAAAACATTATCCCACCAAAGCATATGTAAATCTACTTAGAAAAATAGAAAATCTGCAAAAGAAAAAATGAAAATGAAAAATATTATCCCGCCACTACGAGTAGATTATTCATGGCATCATCAAGCTTAACTGCTTAAGACAAAAATAAAAATAAAATGGCAGACCATGCGCCTGATACCATGCCAACTTATGAATTCACAAAAGAATACAACTAATGTAACGATTCAAAGATCACATACTTGGACGAAACGAGCAGGATTGGTGAAATGGCAGCGAAAAATCAAAGCTGCTTGCTAAAACTACAAAAAATTATGGTACCTGTTAATTTTTTTGGTTGGGCAAGATGAGAGATGGTTAGAATTGTGGCGAATGCGACTGCGGCGATGGACAACGACTATAGGGACTCGACCAACTAGAGATAGGGCGTCGACGATCCGTGATTCTCCACAATGGTATTGAGCAATAAATTAGAGAAGGGAGAGTATATTATGAACATGTTGCTTCTGGTTGCGACGGGATGAGGGATGGTTGGTACTGTGACTGCGGTGACAGACGACGACTGGAGGTAGGGCGTAGTCGATGGCCGAAGACAGACGCGGAGATGAGGGATGATTGGTCCCGTGACTGTGGCGATGAACGACGGGTGGAGGGGGTAGACGTAGGCCGGAGATAGGGCGCGAAGAAGGTGCGTGAGAGGGGCGAGATTTGGTGATAGCTCGGGCTGCGGGTGTCGCGCGATATTAATTTGGTTTAGAGGAGAAAGGCGCGCGTCTGAAATAAATTGAGGGAGAAGGGGAAAAATTCGGAAATAAAGCCGGCTGTGGATAATTATCTAATTAAATTTATTTTTATTTAATTTTTATATGATTAAGTGATGATAGAATTAGAGACTAATGATACCTATAAAATTAGAATTAAAGACAATTTTTTTTATTGTATCTGAATCTTATATTTAGAGATAAATAGTTATATGTTTCTAAATAATTGCGTCTAATAGAGGTTTTTGTTGTAGTGAAATTTTGGTCACATAATTGACTGATACTCACAAGATTGACCTTGAGCTCATCCACCAGCAGAACATCTTATTTCAACCTGGGAATTCCTGAAACATTGAGAGTTCCAATTCCCAAGACATTTCCATATCTTCCATCTCCAAAGGCTACAATAGCACCTTCATTTTTCTGGATATTTTTTAGATTTTCTAATTCTCTGTCATATGTTGAGAACAACCACTGTCGAAATACCAAGATCCAAGAGAAGAAATAGTCTTTGACACAAAAGCAACTTTTCAGTTAAGTTCAGTTTTTCTTACCCATACTTGTTTGAACTTCTGTTTTGGAGAATTTCCATGCTTATTTCTCTTTAGTTTGTTGGCAATCTTTGAACAATTTGTTATTATATGTCCTCTGCACTTGCAGTAGTAACATGGGGTAATTATCTAAATATATTCTGAACTATACACTTTTTTTCATTTGTAGCCAATTTTAAAATATTATCAAATTGTATCCCGAACTTTGACATTTGTCTCAATTACATCCTCTTGTCAACTCTTCATCAGCAACACCGTTAAGGCGATGATGTGACATTCTGACGTGGATTAAAATAATATTTTTTATTAAAAAATATAAAAAATCATGTCAATTTATATTAAATAATATAAAATAATATTTTATATTTTATATTAAAAAATCGCTCAATGTTCACCCCGGACATGGCTCGGAGTTATTCTTTAATATATAAAAAATATATTATTTTATATTATTTAATTTAAATTAAAGTGATTTTTTTATTTTTTTAATAAAAAATATTATTTTGATCCACATCAAAAAGTCACATCATCGTCTTAACGGGACTGCTGACGGAGAGTTAACGGGAGGATGTAATTGAGACAAATGTCAAAGTTCGGGATATAATTTGGTAATATTTTGAAATTGGCCACAAATGAGAAAAAGTGCATAGTTCAGGATGTATTCAGGTAATTACCCTAGTAACATGTGGGCACTCTACTTCTCTTCCATGTAAGTGGACTATTGATGACTTGAGAGTCCTCTATAAAAATTCTTCTTGGGCAGTTGAGACTAGAGTTTCGACTGTCTCGAACTAGTGTATCCAAGTCCAGCATGATTAGACGGAGATTGTCCTGCTCTCAAAATTTCATTTAGAGTACTAGTGGAATTCAACATTCTAGCTTCAATCTTTACCTTTTCAAGTTCTGGAAACAACTTGGATTCTCTATCAGATTTCTCAGCAATATGATTTTCGAAGGTCTCGACTTCCTCCTCAAGTTTCTTCTTTTCTTCAACCAAAAGTTTGTTTTGATTTTTGAGGGTTTTGTTGAATTTTGTCACTTCAATCCATTTATCAAACTTCTCTTGATATGCTTCTTCACGACTGTAAGCACATTGAATCTCGTTATGATCATCATCAGTATCTGGATTACAAACAGTTTGAACTGTGTTGACTATGTTGGCAGCAAAGACTCTATAGTTTCCTTGTTCAGATTCTTCTGCTTCATCTTCATTGTTGGCTTAAGGGTTTCTCTCAAGCTTCGATCTTCATTTTGATGATAACAAATATGTATTTAATCTATGTGTGAAGTTTGAAGTTCAGGTTGAGGATGCGATAATCATGCGAAGTTCGTTCAAACGAAATGAAAGAAAAGACCGTCAAAGAAACAGAAGAAGAAAATGTCAAAGAAAGGCTCGGGTATAGAACAAGTAGAAATCATGTAATATACCCCTAGGATGATTTTATCCCAAGCCAAATTGTAAAGTTATCCAAGTTGAAACTTGGTAACTAAACCCATGAAAAAGCATGTAACAAATTCAAAATAAAAATCAGCCTCAGCCTCAGTTCGGTCGACCGAAAAAGGCAGAACTCTGGCAATAGCCTATTCGGTTGATCGGCCGGTCGACCGAATGATGCCACAAAACATCAGTTGCTATTCGATCGACCGGCAGGTCGACCGAAGTTGATGAAATTTTGGCAGAAGGCTACGTCGGTCGACCGACCAAAGGCAAAATTTGGCAGAAGGTGCGTCGGTCGACCGCTACCTTTCTGGGATTTACTCGCGCCTTTGGCTTCACTGCATCGGTCGATCGATCGGTCAACCGGATTTGCGATCAATGAAGTCATGATCCATTCGATCGACCTGCTAGTCGACCGGATGGCGCGAGTAAAGCCCAGAAAGGTAGCGGTCGCAGGCGGTCGATCGGTCGGTCGATCGATGATTGACCGACAAGCGACCGAACGACGGTAATGGCTAGTTTTCTACCCGTTGAACCGCCCGTTCAGCTGAGGGGTTATAAATACCCCTCGCGTAACTTCTTTAAAGCCTCTTAGAAATTTAATTGAGCATTCAAGAAGTGATTTGAGCCTTCAAATAGATTGATTTGTTGCGCCCTACTCGTCCGTCAACATCTTTCTTAAAGCGCCCGCTTCCCTCAACTCTGCTACAACTCAAGTTCATCTTCTGGCAAGTTGGAGGCTTGAAGGCTTGGGAAAAGAGCAGTGGTACCTTCTTATGATTCTTAAGCTCTTTTTCATTGTATTTGAAGATTTATTTCAAACTTGTTTTTCATCTATAATAGCCTGCTAGGTGTGCTAGAGAAACACTTAGGGTAGACTTTATAGATTTGTGTTTTGCCTAGGTGAATAGGTTTGAGGAGTTCTCAAAGAGGTGAGAAGAGTCTCCTCATTTGTATTCAAAGAGAAACACAAGTTCTATAAATTAGTTGGTTAAAAATCCTTGGTGATGAACCAAGGTAGTGGAGAAGGCGATTGGCCGAACCACTATAATTGATCGTGTTTGCATTGCTTTCAATATTTGCTTATTATTGTTGTTGATATTTGATCACATCCATGGTTAAGATACACTTGCATTTGATTGAAATTAAATTGAGCAAAAAGGAAAATTGATTAAAACAAAAAGGGGACAGACACTATTCAACTCCCCCCCTTCTAGTGTTGGATTTCATCAACATTCATCATCATCATCATCACTCCAGGTAGCATTAAAAGACTTCCTGAATTTTCTTTGTACACACGGTGGTGTTATTAAATTCATCTAGCATCCTTAGCCACATTCCATAAGAGTAAACTACATGTCATGAGCACAAATATGTTCGGATACAAGTGTATCACAACATACTAATTATAATGAATTTATTCTACAGCTAATAGGATAAAACTCTGCATGATCGTAACATTTAAAGCAATTAAATTCTGCATTTATATAGAAATTTCAGCAAGGTAATTATGTACTAGCATGGAAATCTCAAAACAAGCATCAATAGTTCGATAAAGGAAAATTGATGAACCTACCTCGTAAATTTCTCTACATATATGCAACCTTATATTGTGATTTTTCCTAAGATTTCAAAATCACTTAAGATAACCATGAATGACTCAGCAAGTGTAAGGATTTACATTTCAAGTTATCGAACATGAAATCTAGCATGAATAAATCGATCGATCTTTCAATTTCACCCTCTTCCTTGCTCGGCCGGATCTTGAGTAGGATAATTCTTTGCTCGGCCGAGCCTTCTAGGTTGGAAAGGGCACACTCTCGACTATAATTCCTACATATCAATTCAATAATCTAATCTTTAACGTAAAGAAGATGATCTAAGGGTTTTAAGCTGCTCGAGGGAATTGGAGAAATTTTCGGCATGACCTTTCCCCTTTTTCCTCTACTCGGCCAACCACTAGATTGCATAAACCATCATCAAAACACATAATTCACATCTATATGAGTCATCCAAATTCTAACTACGAGAAACTACATCGATCGGCAAGAAACATCGTGTAAAACTCGATCCATAAAACTTTCAAGGTTCGGCCACCCGGCTCCCCTTTTTGACAAACCCGACCACTCACCTCGTTTAGAAGAAGAAGATGGAAGAGACGAAGGCTCCCGATTTCTCCGACGACACGGATCCGGCGCTGCCCACGAACCTTCTTCCCCTCCTCTTCACCTAAGGTTGTGTGTGGCTCTATCTTGCTTTGAGCTGCACGGCGGCTTGGGGAGAGATGATAAGTTCTTTCCTTTTTTTTTCTTTGACCTAATTACCCTTCCCTCACTTAACTCTTTTACTTGACCCCACCTAAGTCCGGACTGAACCCGACTCGACTCGTGAACTTGATTCCATCCCTCATAAGTCATCCCAACATACAAACTATAAATAGAGCATTAATTACGGGTCTACAATTTAAATTATACCTTCTACTCACGACGATTCCGCGACTCAACTCAGCTAGCTCCCGATCCGGTGGGTTGCACCAAGAAAATTCTATATTAGAAAACCTTGGGTATTACAACCTTGCCCCCTTTAAAAAAATTCGTCCTCGATTTTTTTTTAATTATAAGGACTCACCCGATCCTCAAACAAGGAGGGATAGCGTTCTCTCATATCCTACTCCACCTCCCAAGTAGCTTCCTGTCCGGTGTGGTGCTCACACCTGACTTTCACCAAGGGAATTTCCTTGGACCTTAGCTTCCTGATCTGACGGGCAGGTACCTCTACCGGCCTCTCCTCATACGAAACTACCGAATCCATCTCAACCGCAGTAGGCTCAATTATATGCGACTCATCTCTAACATATCTCCTGAGCAATGACACATGGAAAACTGGGTGACTCTGTCCATGCTAGGGGGCAAGGCCAGATCATAAGCTACAGCGCCCCTTCGCTTGAGAAGAGGAAAAGGCCCATTGAACCTAGGGCTCAACTTTCCTTTCTTCCCAAACCGAACCACCCGTTTCATAGGAGAAACCTTCAGGAACACCAAGTCACCTTCAGCGAACTCCATCTCTCTGGCATTCTTATCAGCATACATTTTTTGGTGGCTCTGAGCCGCCAATAGCCTTTCTTTTATCAGCTTCACCTTCTCTACTCCGCCCTCAATCAAGTCAGGACCCACCATGAGAGTCTCTCCTGTCTCAAACCAGCCCACTGGTGATCTGCATCTCCGCCCATACAGGGCCTCGAAAGGGGCCATACCAATGCTACTATGATAGCTATTATTGTAGGCGAATTCAGTCGACAAGTGCCTCTCCCAACCGCCAGCCAGGTCTAAAACACACGCCCTAAGCAAGGTCTTCTAGGGTTTGAATTGTCCTTTTTGACTGCCCGTGGTATGCTGATCTGATTTGATATGATCTTCTAGGGTACCCCAATCTGATATGATCATGACTGGTGTACTGTGGTATGCCACAATCCGGTCCAGAAATAGCCTGGTGTACTGCTCAGCTGAAAAGGTCATTTGGACCGAAATAAAGTGTGCGGTCTTGGTCAATCGATCAACGACGACCCAAATGGAATCATGGCCTCCCCTAGACTTCGGTAGCCCAGTCACTAGATCCATGGTGATCTTTTCCCACTTCCACTCGGGCACTTCGAGGTTCTGAAGCAGCCCCACAGGCTTCAAGTGTTCGGCCTTCATTTGCTGATAGACCAAGCACTTGGATACAAACTCAGCTACCTCTCTTTTCATGCCCTTCTACCAATAGTTCTGCCTCAAGTCTCGATACATTTTAGTGGCCCCCGGATGAATTGTGTAAGTGGAACGGTGACCCATTTCTAACACCTGCCCGCGCACCCCTGCTATATCAAGCACCATGATCCGATCTCTGAACCTGAGGACACCCTCTAAGTTGACCCTAAAGCTGTCATCTACGTCAGCTCTCCGGACCAGATCCATTGTCAAGGAACAAAATGCATCCTCCTCCTACGCTATACGCAGCATATCCACCAGGGTGCTAGAATCTGACACGGACAAGACTGCTTCCCCATCCAGGCACAACGCTAATTCCTAGGCTGGCGGTCTCCACTACATTGGTCTTTTCGGGATGGTACAAAATGGTGCGGTCATAGTCCTTTAGGTGTTCCAGCCACCTCCTCTGCCTTAGATTCAGCTCCTTTTGGGTAAGCAAGTACTGGAGGCTCTTGTGATCAGTGTAAATCTCACAGGCCTCCCCGTACAAGTAGTGGCGCCCGAGCTTTAGCGCAAAAACCACTGCTGCCAATTCTAGGTCATGCGTCGGGTAGTTCTTCTCATGGACCTTCAACTAGAGGGACAGATAGGCTATTACCCTACCATACTGCATCAAAACATAACCCAGGCCAACACAAGAGGCATCATAGTAGACCATGAATCCTCCCGAGCCTGAAGGTACGACCAACCCTGGTGCTGATGTCAAACATTCTTTGAGCTTCTGAAAGCTCTCCTCACACTTGTCATCCCAAATAAATTTGACCTTTTTCTGGGTCAACCGAGTCAAAGGAGTTGCAATCTTGGAGAAATTTTCCACAAATTTTTTGTAATAACCGGCGAACTCCAGGAAACTACGGATTTCAGTCACGCTGGTCGGCCGCCTCCAATTTTGCACAGCCTCCACCTTACCGGGGTTCACCCTTATCCCTTCCTTGGACACTACATGGCCCAGGAACTCTACACTCTCCAACCAGAACTCGCACTTGGAGAATTTGGCTAACAACCGGTGTTCCCTGAACCATCCTCAAATATTTGGATGCTCCTCCCTACTCTTAGAGTATACCAGGATGTCGTCAATGAAGACGATCACAAAACTATCCAGGTACTCCTTGAACACCCGGTTCATCAGATCCATAAAAGTTGTAGGCACATTGGTTAGACCAAAGGACAGTACTAGGAACTCAAAGTGGTCCTAGCGAGTCCAGAAGGCAGTCTTAGGCACATCGCAGTCCCGGATTCTCAACTGATGGTATTCGGACCTCAAATCAATCTTTGAAAACCATTGTGCCCCCTACAGTTGGTCGAATAGGTCATCTATCCTTAGCAACGGGTAATGATTCTTGATTGTGACCTTGTTAAGCTGCCTATAGTCGATGCACATGCGCATGGACCCATCCTTCTTTTTCACGAAGAGCACCATAGCACCCCACGGTGATACACTCGGGCGAATGAAACCCAAGTCTAGCAATTCCTGCAACTGCATTTTTAACTCCCTGAGTTTGGCCGGTGCCATCCTATAGGGTGGAATGGAGATCGACTTCACCCCGGGCTGCAAATCAATGCATAATTCTATTTTCCTTCTTGGCGGTAGACCGGGTAACTCTTCGAGAAAAATGTAAAGGAACTCATAAACCACTGGTGTTCCTTCAACGTTCCCCACCGTGTCTCTTTCCTCCTCCGCCATAGATACGAAGGCTAGGAAAGACTAACAGCCACCCATAAGTAATTTACGAGCCTTCAGGACTGAAATGACTCCCATAAGCTCACCCCTTCCATTGCCTTGGAAGGTGAACTGCGGCAATCCGGGCTTACTGAAAGTAACAGTCTTAGCCTTGCAATCCACTAACGCAAAGTGATATGCCAGCCAATCCATGCCGAGTATAACATCTAGTTCAAGCATTGGCATGAGTGTCAACTCTGCCCTCAATGCATGACCGCATATGAGCACCTCGCAGTCTCTTAAGATTGTTCCAGCTATTATTGTATCGCCCGTAGGAGTTGACACAACATACGACACATCAAGCATGGAAGGTGCCACAGGTAACTTAGCAGCAAACTTAGTAGATACAAATGAGTGCGTGGCACCCGAATCAAACAGTATATAAGTAGCGGATGAACTCACTATAATAGTACATGTCACCACTGCCTTAGATGCCTCTCCTCCATCACGGTTCATAGCGTAAACTCTGGCAGACGATCTCTCTGAGTGACTAGCCTTCGGCCCCCTGCTCTGCATCAGACCCTTTTGAGCCATTGACCCAACTGACATCGGCGCTTTTCCATTCGACTGCTCAGTTCTCTGGCCACCTATGTTCGGACAATGTTTCCTAAAGTGTCCAACCTGCCCACATTTGAAACATGCATCCGTGTGGCTATAGCAAGCCCCCTAGTGCCTTCTGTTATAGCGACCACACTGCGGCATTTTTGACTTTTGAGTGGCACTTGAAAGAAATAGTTCCCTTGAGCCAATCACATGTTGATGTGTAAGGAACTATTTATGGTTAATGAATAATATGAGGCATCTTTTCATCATATGTTGCATCTATATTTTGTATATATTAGATTGTGATGAACCCCATGAACTCGGGCAACTGATTCTAAGGCCATGATGAGATCATGCCAGTGAGACTTGGAATCCAGATGCCCCTGTTCTAAATGTTCCCAGTCGTAAGATCACTAATTAGGGGACTGATGATTCCGGATAGACTAGTGCACTTGGTACATGCCTTATATGATAAGGGGTAGTTGATCTCACAGTTACCTATGAGCCGTCATTAATGTACAAGTGTGCTCATTAGGGAATGAGTTCATTGAATGGACCTGCACGAGGAACACAAAATGGAATCCTTATATGAGTGTCAATAGGATGTTCCTCGGGTGATATTAGGTGCAAGCAGTCCTTGGACCTGAGGTTGTCATGGTTATCTTGTGATTGACAACCCATTGCCTAGGTTTTATCCCTACATGACCCTCAACGTCATGTGCCAGATATTACTGGGCATGGGGAAACAATCATGGAGGTAGGTGAGCAACCAATATGGAATCGGTTACTCCTAGTGAGAGGAGATAATGTCCTATGTTTCTTTGCAAGTGTCGACTCGGGAATCTCTGGCCAGAGAAGACATGAAAGTCAGGAAGATGTTTCTGACGTTTCATTATTGAGAAGACACTTGGCGGGTGGAACACATATGTATCAGCATTAGGGTTTGACACTCACCCATACCCTTTGGAGCCGAGCCGAGAGGAGCCAGCCCCTCTCTCTTCCTCTTTCCTTCTCTCCTAAAGCCGGCGGCTTGAGGTGAGACGCCGCCCCCTCTCTTCCCCTTCTTGAGTTGAGCCGTCATCTTTTGAAGCCGTATTCGAGGGCCATCGTCCAAGATTTCTGCTAATCATCTTTCTAAACTAGGTGAGTGGTTTTACCCTCCTTCTTTCAGGATTTCTTTGAGTTTCTTGAAGTCATTCTTGGAGGTTTGATGTTCTTGATCTGTTTTCTATGATTTCTCAAATTCTCAATATTCTTTTTGTGTGCCGTGTTTGAGGAGGCCCTAAACCCTTTCCTATGGGGTTCGGCAGCCCTAGGGGTGCTCGGCCTAGGGTGGAGCAAGGGTGCCCTCAAGGTGTTTGATGAAATGCCTAAGTGAGGGATCTTGATTATCTTGTAGTTTATATCTCAAATTGATGATTAAAATGAGTTCTTATATGTTCAAGCATGCTTAGTATTTAATCTGTGATTTTGGGAGAAAATCATGTTTTGTGAAAATTAGGATCTTGATGTTGATGCCATGAAGGTTTTTGCAAGAAGGTTTCTTGATTTAAATGCTTGATCTTAATGGTTGTTCTTGATTAAAAATGATGGTAGTGCTTGATAATCTTGTTTTAAAATATGGTTTTTGTGAGAATTATCTAAATGTTATAATTCTGATATGTTGGTGAATTAAGAATTTAATTTCTGTGAATTTTCGGATTTATTTTCATGACATTCTGAAAATCCAATGTTGCTGGAATTTTATGATGAGATGATGAATCTGTGCTATTTTTGTAATGCTCGATGTCGTGTTTGTATTTCTCTGAAAATAGTCATGTAACCTATCGTTTCGACCAGAAAACATAGTTTAGAAATATAGGACACAATCTGGAGACCAGATTCGGATTAGACACATCAGTTTCGGATAGAACAGTAAGCTAAAACAAAACCCTAAAATAAAATCCTAATTATGGTGAACTAAATTTTAATTGCATAATTAAAATTGGGAAAAAGAGTCAGCATAATCTATTTTGAATTAACATGAGAAGTTTAAGCATGAAATAAAACTACACGGGTTTATGACATTACGGGTCTAGGAGTTGGGGTCGGGTATTGGAGTGTTGAGACACTTTCCAATAGGAACACCCATGAGACACCGTAGGAAAGCCTTGACTTAGGTCATGGTGAGCGATATCTTCATGATGGCAGAGAGGCTCGTCGAGGAGCTGGATTGCGGGCTAAGCCCGAGAGGTTGGATGACCAATTCCCAACCTGCAAAACAAGTTCGGAGGGCCTACCCGATTATCCCTGAGGCGGTGTTAATGAATAAGTTCGGAGGGCCTTTTCAGATTGTTTATGTGATATCTTTTAAGAGTAAGCTCGGAGGGCCTACCCGATTACTCTTATGATATCTTAAAGGGGCAAGTTCGGATGGGCGAATCCCGATTGTCCCTACGCGTCTCGTGGAGCAAGTTCGGAGGACCTTTCTCGATTGCTCTCGAGTTTATTTATACTACAATAAGTTCGGATGGCCTTCACGATTATCCAAGTATGTGTTATTTGCCTTAGGGCATGGTAGGCTTAGGCCTATTGTTCTTCACCGTATGGGTGTTGGCTGCCTTCGGGCAGGTGGTGGTCGGATGGCCTGATAGCTGGTCACTTCCATATGACATTTTCCTGCTTGAGTCAGGAGTTTTACCTTATGCATCTTATCTGTGATGGTTGTTTTTGTGAGGGTTAGTAGAACCGCTCACAGAGTTCTTTGAACTCACCCGTTGTCGTTGTTTTGTTTTGCAAAGCCTGACCGGTGAGGTTGGCTGGAGCACTTGGCGCAGCTGGAGGGCAGATGAGCCACATGATCTTATAGCAGTCCTAGTTAGGGGTCGTAGTCGAGTATGTAGTAGGTTGTCATGCACTGTTGTTTTGGTATTTGGAGTAGTAGTCCCGTGGGGACATTCATATTTTTATTCAGTCTTTTATTTGTCAAAAGAGCTATTGCTCTTTGATTTATTTCCGCACTTGAGCTATTTATTTAAAACCTTGTTGTTTTGAAATGAAAATCTATTTTGGTTCTTTTCATTAATAAAAGTTGTTGTTTATTCCGCTACTTTATGAGTTGGCATGTGCATGGGTTAGGCTGCGGGGTATAGGCACATATACCCTGGCCGGTCACGTGACCCTGAACTTGGGACGTGACAATATGGTATCAGAGCATGTGGTTCGGTCTGACTACGACCTAGAGTTGTCACCTCAGCATACGGACTACACCTCAGTATACAGTACATGGCTAGCGTGTCAATATACGGTAGGGATATATTTATGAGATCAATGGGCTAAGTCTGCACCTCAGCACGACTCATGGTTAAGTTTGCAAAATGTTATGGTGAATTCAATTGCCTGATTATGATTTGTTTTTGTCTGGTGATTCCTGCTGGGTGAAATGGCTATACTAGAGGGGGGGTGAATAGTGTGTTTACTAATCTTATCGCCTAATTTCGATTTTAATCGTTTCTTGATTAGCTAGGCTAAGCACGATATAATAGCAAGCGGAAGCAATAAATATGAAGCAATAAAGACAAACAAAATATCAATGCTAACACAGTTGTTTATAGTGGTTCGACCCCAATGCCTACTCCACTACCTAAGCACCCCGCTTAGGATTTCCAAATTAAGTTTACTAGATTAAATTGATTCCCTTACACAGAGGACTTTGATTCGAAGAGTGTCACTCTCAATCTAAGGCACTTCAACACCTGGAAGTCTCCGACTTCTTAACGAGAGCACTCTTCCACCTCAACCCTAAGGGACAACTCAACTAATCCTAGTAAACTAAGTTTACACAAGTGGCTTTACACCTTATACACCAAGGATACCACTCAATCACAAGACCTAACACTAGGTCTACTTACACGTTCAAATATAATGAAACAAATCACAAAAATACACAAGTAATGGAGCAAATAAATAATACAATAAATACTTAAGTCCAAACACTAGTCCTAGTTCCTCTTGATGCCTCAATGATGAATCGTTCAAAGCTTGAAGGCAAGATCAAGGATGTGTCATGGAAACTAGGGCTTATCAAAGGAATGACTCAAGAAAAGCTTTGGAATGATCAAGAATTGGCTCAATGGAAGCTTGGATCAATTGTTAAGAAGTGTTAATGAAGGATGGAGAGGAGTATTTATAACCCCTCAATGAAACGGTAGCTCAACGGGCGAAAAATTAGCCATTTCCGTCGTTCGGTCGCTTGCCAATCGATCGTCGGTCGACCGATCAATCGACCGAAAGCAAACTGCCGCTTTCTGGCACACTTCGGTCGACCGACCGACCGATCGACCAAATTGGCTACTGCCAATTTTTGACCAACTTCGATCGACTGAATTGGCTACTGCCAAATTCTAGCCCCGTTTGGTCGATCAATCGGTCGACCGAAATGCCTTCTTCATCGGTCGGTCGACCAAACTTGGGCATGACAAATTTCTTTGCTTGGTTTGTTCGTTTTCTGGTTCCGTCTTCGCTAAGTCTACTTATATAACATAAATATTATATAAGGATTACCACCATTTGGATTCAATAAAAATATCTAAAAAATCAAAATCCTTAAGAATCAAAATCTAGTTTTTGGGGTCTAGTACAAATTTTTGGGAAACGAAACTTTTCTAATTTTTTGGGTCAAATAAGGGTAGGCTAAAGGCTTCCAAAAATTCCTAAAAAATACCTCGTTATCTAATTTTAACCCAAGGAACAATTACCACCTTTTTTATGACAAGAAACTATGTAGGTCATATAGCCCTCCAAGGAGCTCCCTAGGCTTAGTGAATTCACGGCAGTTTTCGGGTTTGGTTTTAGGGATATTTGCATCATAAAGAGGATTTACAACATATCTAGACACCCTAAACCTAAACTCTAACTTTCTGAATAATCCGAGCGTGACGACCAACGTCCTTCCAATTTCTCAATTTTTTCGATATTTCCGATCGAGGACATCGTGCGCTAACCGATATGGAACCTGAAAGATATCTCAATGAAGCATTTGTTCCATATTTGTTATCATCAAAATCGAGATTAAGACCAAGGTTAAAAACCTTAAGCCAACAATTCCAAATTGATGGAGTCCTTTTAGTGCCGCATAGGAGTGGCAATGGCAGCAACTCCACAAAGCGCCAAGGCTGAGGTCGGGGCCGCGATCGTGGGAGACCACCGCAGGCTCGGGAGTTCTACAGAAGGGATCTGCAGGGGTTGGCTGATGGTAAATTTCCCCTATAGCTGAAATTTTGGTTTGATAGGAGGATCTTTTCCTTAGATTTCAGGAAATATAAATTATGGGTGTAGAGCGACTTTATGCTTAAGGGCTATGATTATGAGCGACCAGAGTTGAGTAGGACCCAGAGCGGTTTCGCTCTGAGGAATGTTTTAGGTGCGGATAGGTTGGGCACTTCAGAAAGGATTATCTTGGCAAGGGCAATAAGCAGCCTGGTCAGACCAGAGGAAAGACACCGATGTCAGTGGGTTTCGTAGCTCAAAGGGGTCTTTTACCTCACTTTTTAAATTCTCTATTTCAAGCTTAAAATCATCATGGCAAGAAACAAGTATATTTGTATTCAATTTTTTATTTTCTAGTTCATGCACATGAGAACTAAGCCTTAAATTTTCCTTCTTTAGTTTTCTATTTTCCTTATTCTTTTTTATAAGCAAGGCATACATCTTTTTTCATTCTTCTAGTAGTTCTTCATAAGACATGTCAAAGGATTTTGAGCTACTAGAATCACTATTTTGATCATGACTAGAAGATGGTAAATATACCTCATTCCGAAGACCCATGAGGCAAACGTTCGATGTAGCTTCATCGTCATGTCTAGAAGAGGCTTCACTTGATTGAGATGTGGATGGAGAAGCACACTTCTTTTTGTATTTCTTCTTCAAGAGAGGACAATTCATCTTCTTGTGTCCTGTCTCTTGGCAAAGGAAGCACCTAAGTTTCCGTTTCCAATTCTTGCTTGTGCTTCTTTGGCTAGAAGTGCTTTGGGCATCAAAACCAAAATTAGTACTAGGGGGATGACCATTGTCATCACCACCTTCATTAGAACTGTCAATCTCTTCGGTCTTGGCATAATCATATAGCATATTTAAAGTTGCCCAAATATCAAAAGCCGAAATACAATGCATGACTTTTTCAAGGAAGCTATTAGGTAAGGTACAAAATATGAAATACATAGCATCTCCATTAGATTGAAACATTTTCTTGTCAAGTTCACTCCAATCATGCATGTCAACCTTAGGTTCAATGTATTCTAATTTAATCATGTTATAAACATCAAAACCTCTAGTCTTTAAGTAAGTGTACATCCTAGACTTACAAAGACCAAAGTTCAATTCAACGAACCTAGGAGGTGTGGAAACAACAGACTCTAGTGTCATTTCCAGATCGAAACAAAGTGTAGGAGAGATGGTGAAATCTCAATCTACGACCTGCTCTGATACCAATTGTTGGGTGAAATGGCTTACACTTGAGGGGGGCTGAATAGTGTGTTATCTAATCTTTTCGCCTAATTCTGGTTTTAATTATTTCTTAAATTATTTAGGCAAAATTGCAATTTATCGACTAGATGCGGAAGCAAAAATAAACCAATTAAACACAAACAAATATAACAATGCTAACACGGAGATTTATAGTGGTTCGGCCCCAATGCCTACTCCACTACCTAAGCACCCCGCTTAGGATTTTCAAACTAAGTTTACTAGATTAAATTGTTTCCCTTACACAGAGGACTTTGACTCGAAGAGTCTCACTCTCAACCTAAGGCACTTCTACACCCGAAAGTTTCCGCCTTCTTACAGAGAGCACTCTTCCACCTTAACCCTAAGGGACAACTCAACTAATCCTAGCAAACTATGTTTACACTAGTGGATTTAAACCTCAAACACCAAGGCTACCACCCAATTTCAAGACCTACAAACTCAAATCCAATGAAAACAAGTTCAAATAACGATTAAAATTACAATGAAAAGAGATTAAAGAATAAACCAAGACCAAGTGCTCTTTTCCAAGCCTTCAAAACCTCCAACTCGCCAAGACGTTAAGCTCGAATCGAAGCTCGAGTTGAGGGAAGATGAGCGCTTTGAGAAGTCATTGATCAGAGAAGCAAGCGCATGTCAATCAAGCTCTAGAAGGCACAAATCTCTCTTTTGAATGCTTATGTTAGTTGTTAAGAAAGGTTAAAAAAGTTAGGTGAGGGGTATTTATAACCCCTCAACCGAATGGCTCTTCAATGGGCATTTTTTCGCCCGTTGGACGCCGTTCGGTCACTTGACGGTCGATCATTGGTCGACCGACCGATCGACCGCCCAGCGATCGCTGGCAATTCTTGCTTCTGTCACTCTGTTCGGTCGACCGGAGGGTCGACCGTCTAAGTCGCGATTCTGCTCCTCTTCTATCCGATTGACCGAAGCAAGCACTGCCAATTTTTGGCCTCGATCGATCGATCGATCGATCGATCGACCGAAGTAGCCACTACCAATTTTTATCCATCTTCGGTCGACCGACCGGTCGATCGAATTGACTACTGCCAATTTTTAACATCATTGGATCGACCGACCAGTCGACCGAACTTAGGCTGAACTTGATTTTTTCAACCTTCTTCTTGCGCGCTTCGTTTTCGAGTTCTGACTTTCAACATGCGTCAACTTGGAGAGGTTTCCATGTGTTCTTTAGACTCGACCGAGACGTCTTTGGTGCACACGTTGATCTTCGAGAGATTTCCACGACGAACCCGAACGCGACGATCAATGTCCTTTCAATTTATTAATTTCTTCAATATTTCTGATCGAGGACATCAAGAGCTAATCGATATGGAACCTAAATGATTTCTCAATGAAACATTAGTTTCATGTTTATTATCATCAAAACCGAGATTAAGACCAAGGTAGAAAACCTTTGGCCAACACGCTCGTGGTGTGCGAGTTCTCTGATGTATTTCCGGAGGAGTTACCATGGTTGCCTCCAGAGAGGGAGATCAAATTCTGCATTGAGTTGCAGCCAGGGGTGAAGTCGATCTCCATTCCGCCGTATCAGATGGCACTAGTTGAGTTGAAGGAGTTTAAGTCCTAGTTATAGGAGCAACTTGAGTTGGGTTTCATTCGCCTAAGTGTTTCTCCTTGGGGTACTCCAGTGCTCTTTGTGAAAAAGAAAGATGGGTCCATGCGGATGTGCATTGATCACTGACAACTTAATAAGGTAACGATGAAGAATCGGTACTCGCTGCCCAGGATTGATGATTTGTTTGATCAGCTTCAGGGAGCTCAGTGGTTTTCTAAGATTGACCTGCGGTCAGGGTATCATCAGTTGAGGATCCGGGATAGTGACGTCCCTAAGACTTCTTTCAAGTCAAGGTATGGGCACTTTGAGTTCCTGATGATGTCCTTCGGGCTGACTAATGCACCTGCAGTATTTATGGATCTAATTAACCGAGTGTTCAGGGAATTCTTGGATAAATTCGTAATTGTGTTCATTGATGATATTTTGATTTATTCCAGGAGCAGGGAGGAGCATGCGGAGCACTTGAGGATAGTTCTGGAAACTCTCAGGGAGCACCGATTGTATGCTAAGTTCTTCAAGTGCGAGTTTTGGCTAGAGAGTGTGGGGTTCCTTGGCCATGTGGTGTCCAGGAAAGGGGTAAAGGTGGATCCCGCAAAGATAGAAGCAGTTCAGAATTGGAAGAGGCCGACTAATGTCACAGAGATCCACAATTTCCTAGGGTTGGCGGGTTATTATAGGAAGTTTGTGGAGAATTTCTCCAGGATTGCAGCGCCATTGACCCGCCTGACTCAGAAGAAGGTCAAGTTCGAATGGGATAGTAAGTGCGAGGAGAGCTTTATAAAGCTTAAGGACATCGGCGCCAGTTCTAGCAGTACCTTCGGGCTCGGGAGGGTTTGTTGTTTATTGTGATGCCTCCCAGGTTTGCTTGGGTTGTGTGCTGATGTAGAATGGCAGGGTGATAGCTTATGCCTCCACGGGGTTGAAGGTTCACGAGAAGAATTACCCGATTCATGATCTTGAGCTAGCAGCAGTGGTGTTCGCATTGAAGCTGTGGCGTCACTACCTTTATGATGAGGCTTGTGAGATATACACTGATCATAAGAGCCTCCAGTATTTGCTCACCTAGAAGGAGTTGAACCTGAGGTAGAGAAGAAGGCTTGAGCTATTGAAGGACTATGATTGCACTATCATGTACCATACGGGGAAGGCCAATGTGGTGGCTGATGCTTTGAGCAAGAAGTCTATGGGCAGTCTGGTGCATTTGTCAGTTAGCAGGAGGCCGTTGGCTCAGGATATGGCCATGTGTTTGGATGGCAGGGTAGTCTTGTCAGTTTCAGCCTTTGGTGCGCTGGTGGCTCACTTGAGGGCGCAGTCCACATTGGTTGATATGTTGCGAGCAGCGCAGGAGGAGGATGCTTTTTGTGCTCTCGCTAAGTATTTGGCTAGGAGAGGCGATGCTGATAATGAATTCGGTGTTGACTTGGAGGGCGTTCTGAGATTTAGGAATAGGATAGTGGTGCCAGATATGGCCGAGATTCGCAGGCAGGTGCTAGAGATGGCTCATCGGTCCATATACACTATGCATTCGAGAGCGACGAATATGTTTAGTGATCTAAGGCAGAATTATTGGTGGAAAGACATGAAAAGAGTGGTGGCCGAGTTCGTATCTAAGTGCTTGGTGTGTAAGCAGGTTAAGGCTGAGCATGTGAAGCCGGCAGGGTTGCTCCAGAACCTAGAAGTACCAGAGTGGAAATGAGAGAAGATAACTATGGATTTTGTGACGGGATTGCCAAAGTCTGGGAAGGGCAATGATTCTATCTGGGTAGTGGTAGATCGCCTAACCAAGACTTCGCATTTTATACCAGTCAGGACGACCTTTTCAGCCAAGCAGTATACGAGGTTGTTCGTGGATCGGATCGTCGCTTACCAAGGTCTTCTTGTTATGATCATTTCAGATCAGAGTACTCAGTTCACAGCTCAATTTTGGTAGTCTTTCTAGGAAGCATTGGGCACTCAGGTTCGGTTCAGTACTGCATTTCACCCTCAGACAGATGGTCAGTCGGAGTGGACTATTCAGATGCTAGAGGATATGCTGAGAGCAAGTATCCTAGATTTGGAGGGCAGTTGGGAGAGGCACTTACCTCTGATTGAGTTTACCTATAATAACAGCTATCACAGCAGCATCGGGATGGCCCCATTTGAGGCATTATATGGGCGGAGATGGAGGTCGCCTGTAGGTTGGTTTGAGACAAGGGATTCCCTTATGATGGGACCTGACCTGGTAGAGGAGGCAGTAGAAAAGGTGAAGCTAATCAGGGAGATACTATTGGCAGCTCAGAGTCGCCAGAAGATGTATGTGGATGGAAAGGCAAGGGTGGTAGAGTTTGCTAAGGGGGATATGGTGTTCCTCAAGGTATCCCCTATGGAAGGGGTGGTGAGATTTGGTAAGAAAGGAAAGCTAAGCCCTAGGTTCATTGGGTCGTTTCCTATTCTCAGGCGCAGGGGAGCTGTGGCCTATGAGTTGGCCTTATCTCCTAGTATGGATCGAGTAAATCCAGTGTTCCATGTGTCTATACTAAAGAAGTATATTCGGGATGAGTCCCATGTGACTGAGCCTACTGTAGTGGAGGTGGATTCAGCAGTCTCCTATGAGGAGTGGCTAGTTGAGGTGCTAGACCGTCAGATCAGAAAGTTGATGTCCAAGGAGATCCCCTTGGTTAAGGTCAGATGAGAGCACCATTCCGGCCAGGATGCCACCTGGGAGGTGGAGCAGGATATAAGGGAGCGTTATCCTTCATTGTTCGATGATTTGGTGAGTTCTAAAGTTTCCTTTCTAAAATTCGAGGACGGATTTTCCTTAAGGAGGGAGGATTGTAATATCCTAGATATTTAATTATATTATTTTCCTTATGGTTGTGTTTGCCAGTCTAGCGGACTAGTTCGAGGTCGAGCTGAGTCGACTCATGGTCTAGTGCGAGCTTGCGAGCTCGGGTAAGTAGGATATGAGTTATGTGATTTTTTCTTGCATAAATAGATTTATTTAATTTTATGTTGTGTTGCGTGATGGTTTAATTATGTGCATGTATTGGATGGATATATGGAGAATGGAATTAATTAAGTTTATTAAGTTAGCGGATTCGGGTTCCGCTTAAGGCGGATGCGGGTTGGGTAAAAGGGTTTAGAGGTGTTAGGGTTGAGGAGGGAGTATAAAACCCCCTCCCCTTGGCTTGTGGCTCCCTATTTGGAGCCACCCAACCTAATTGAGAAGAGGAGCCAGCCGTCAGCCGCCTCTCTCCTCTCTCTCCTTGGAGTCGCCGCCAGCAAGAGCCGAGCCATCCAAGCTTTCCCCCTTCTTCTTCCTTTCCTTCTTCCTCCCCTTTGGAGCCGAGCCAAGAGGAGCCAACCGAAGCCAGACCCTCTCTCTTCCTCTCTCCCTCTCTCCTAAAGCCGACGGCTTGAGGTGAGCCGCCGCCCCCTCTCTTCCCCTTCTTGAGTTGAGCCATCATCTTTTGAAGCTGGATTCGAGGGCCATCGTCCGGGATTGCTTCTAATCATCTTTCCAAACTAGGTGAGTGGTTTTACCCTCATTCTTTCGGGATTTCTTTGAATTCTCAATGTTCTTTTTGTGTGCCCTATTTGAGGAGGCCCTAAACCCTTTCCTATGGGGTTCGGCAGTCCTAGGACGGCCCGAGGGGTGTTCGGCGAAGGGTGCAGCAAGGGTGCCCTCAAGGTGTTCGATGAAATGCCTAAGTGAGGGATCTTGATTATCTTGTAATATCTCAAATTGATGATTAAAATGAGTTCTTATATGTTCAAGCATGCTTAGTATTTAATATGTGATTTTTGGAGAAAATCATGTTTTGTGAAAATTAGGATCTTGATGTTGATGCCATGAAGGTTTTTGCAAGATAGTTTCTTAATTTAAATGCTTGATCTTAAAGGTTGTTCTTGATTAAAGATGATGGTAGTGCTTGATAATCTTGTTTTAAAATATGGTTTTTGTGAGAATTATCTAAATGTTATAATTCTGATATGTTGGTGAATTAAAGATTTAATTTCTGTTAATTTTCGGATTTATTTTCATGACATGCTGAAAATTCAATGTTGCTGGAATTTTATGCTGAGATGATAAATCTGTTCTGTTTTTGTAATGCTTGCTGTGGTGTTTATATTTCTCTGAACATAGTCGTGTAACCTATTGTGTAACTATTTTAAAATGCACTTTTTACATCCATTTGAAAAAGTTTAAAACCCTTAAAGCTAGCATATGCTAAAAACATTCTAATTGCTTCTAATCTAGCTACGGGAGCATATGTTTCATTATAGTCTATCCCTTCTTGTTGGTTGTACCCTTGTGCCACTAACCTAGCTTTGTTTCTAATAACTAACCCTTCTTCATCTAGCTTATTCCTAAATACCCATTTGGTTCCAATTATAGTTTGATCACTAGGTCTAGGCACTAAGTCCCATACATTATTTCTAGCAAATTGGTTGAGTTCTTCTTGCATAGTTAGTACCCAAAACTCATCTTCTATTGCTTCCTTAATATTCTTAGGCTCTACTTGAGATACAAAAGCAACATATTGACAAACATTCTTAAGTTTAGAACGTGTTACCACTCCCGTTAAAGGCTCTCCAATGACTTGGTCCATTGGATGATCTCTTACCAATCGATATCCTTTAGGGAGAGGTGGTAGAGCTTCTTTTTCTTCAACTTCAACTTGAGGAAGTTTTGATGGTGGAGGTTCTTCTTGTTGGGTCTCCTCCTTATCTTTGTCCTCCACTTCTTTATCATGAAGTGTGAGATCCTCAAGTTCCTCACCTACATTCACAATCTTGACATTTCTAGAAGAATCATTAGTTTCATTGAAAGTAACATGCATGGATTCTTCAACGATCATTGTTCTACGGTTATAAACTCTATAAGCCTTAGAGTTAGTGGAATAACCTAGGAAAATTCCTTCATCGGATTTAGGATCAAATTTTCCTAAATTCTCCTTAGTATTTAATATGAAATATTTACATCCAAAAACATGAAAATATCCCACATTTGGGATTTTATGATTCCAAAGCTCAGAAGGTATTTTCTTGATTTTTGGTCTTAATAAAACTCGGTTAAGAACATAACAAGAAGTATTTATGGCTTCGGCCCAAAAATATTTAGGCAAATTATTTTCGCATAACATGGTCCTAGCCATTTCTTATAAAATTCTATTCTTTCTCTCAACCACCCCATTTTGTTGAGGGGTTCTAGGGGAAGAAAAGGTATGTTGAATACCTAAATCATCACAAAACTCGGAAAATTTTTCATTTTTAAACTCCCCTCCATTGTCACTCCTAATTTTCAAAATTGAAACTCCTTTTTCATTTGAAACTTTCTTTGCAAATCTTTTGAAAAACTCAAAAGTTTCATTTTTCTTGGCCAAAAAGAAAACCCATGTAAATCTTAAAAAATCATCAATCAATACATAGCAATATAGCTTTCCACCTAGACTAGCTACATCACATGAACCAAAGAGATTCATGTGCACAAGCTCAAGAATTCTAGATGTACTAACTTGATTAATGCTATGAAATGAGGATTTTACTTTCTTACCTAGTTGACATGCATCACAAATATTCTTTTATGTTATCATCAAAATAAAGATCGAGGCTTAAGAGAGACCCTTAAGCCGACAGATCGGTTGACTAAGACCGCGCACTTCATTCTAGTCAAAATGACCTTTTCTGATGAGCAGTACGCCAAACTATTTTTAGATAAGATTGTGGTATACCATGGTACCCCAGTGATGATCATATTAGATCGAGGTGCCCAATTCATAGCCCGGTTATTGCAGTTCTTCCAAGAGGCTTTGGGTACTCAGGTGCGGTTCAGCATAATTTTCCATCCGCAGATGGACGGATAGTTAGAGAGAACCATCCAGACCCTAGAGGATATGTTGATGGCGTGTGTCCTCGACCTGGCTGGCGGTTGGGAAAAACACATGCCATTGATTGAATTTGCCTACAACAATAGCTATCACGGTAGCATTGGTTTGGCCCCTTTTGAGGCCTTGTACGAGCGAATGTGCAGATCACCAGTGGGCTGGTTTGAGACAGGAGAGACTCTCATGGTGGGTCTTGACTTAATTGAGGAGGCAGTGGAGAAGGTGAAGCTGATAAAAGGTTGGCAGCTCAGAGCCGCCAGAAGATGTATGCTGATAAGAAGCCCAGAGAGTTGGAGTTCGTTGAAGGCAACTTGGTGTTCCTGAAGGTTTCCCCCATGAAAGGGGTACTTCGGTTTGGGAAGAAGGAAAAGTTGAGCCCTAGGTTCATTGGGCCTTTCCCTATTCTCAAGCGGAGGGGCGCTGTGGCTTATGAGCTAGCTTTGCCCCCTAGCCTGAGTAGTGTTCACCCAGTTTTTCATGTGTCAATGCTTAGGAGATATGTGAGGGATGAGTCCCACGTGATCGAGTTGAGGCGGGCTCAGCGGTCTCATATGAGGAGAGGCCGGTAGAGGTGCTTGACTGACAGATCAGGAAGCTGAGGTCCAAGGAAATTCTCTTGATAAAGTTCAGGTGGGAACACCATACCGGCCAGGAAGCTACTTGGGAAGTAGAGCAGGACATGAGGGAGCGCTACCCCTACTTGTTCGAGGATATGGTGAGTCCCTATGGTCTACTAAATTTGAGGACAAATTTTCCTTAAGGGGGGAAGGTTGTAATACCCAAGGTTTCCTAATATAAAAAATTTTATTTGGTGCAGCGCACTAGATTGGGGAATAGCCGGGTTGAGTCGCTAAAATCGATGCGAATGGAAGGTATAATTCAATTTGCTTGACTCGTGAATTATGTTTTTATGTTTTATGTGTTAGATCGATTCAGGTCGGGTTGAAATCGGGTTCGCGGGTCGAGTCGGGGCTCAATTCGGGCTCGGGTTGAGTTAAGTGAGGGAACATAAGTCATGAGGGCATTTTTGTCAAAAAAAGAATCAAAACCCTCTCACCCCAAACTGCCATGTGGCTCAAGGCAAGAGAGAGCCGCACGCAGCCCGAGGGAGGAGGAGAAGGAGAGGAGCTTGTGGACGGCGTCGGTCTCGTGTCGTCGTCGGAGAAATCGGAATCGTCTTCATCTAGTCCATCTCCTTCATCCGATCAAGGTGAGTGGTTGGATTATTGATTGTATGGTGAGGCGAGAGGCCGAACCAACTAGAAGTGTTAGATCGAGGGTTTTCTCGCGAGTTCCTGTCGATTGGTAATATTTTTTGATCTCTTCGTTGTTTAATCGCTGATGTATCGAATTTATTTTAGATGATCTAATTTTGATGATCTAGGGGCCAGCCGAATAGAGGAAAAAAGGGGAAAGGTCATGTCAAAATTTTCCCCAATTCCCTCGGGTGATTTAAACCCCTTTAGATCAAATTTTGAATTTAAAATTTTGTAGATCTATGGCTCACTGGCTGAAGTTGATGATTGAAGTTCCTTTTCTCTAGTCTTGAGGGTTCAGCCAAACAAGGAAAGCCTTGCTCAAGGTCCGGCCGAGCAAAGAGGAAGGAAACTTGATCAAGAAATCAAATAGGGTGGATTACTAACCTAATCGTTAGGGTTCTTGGTCAAGAATTCCCTCTTCTCCTACCCTTGTAGGCTCGGCCGAGTAAGGCATGCCCTGTTCAAGGTCCGGCCGAGCACAGAGGGAGAGAATGGTGACCGAAAGGAATCAACCTTAACACTCAGAAACATTAGAGACATTAGTAAACGTAGATCACCTAGATTGGCAAGTAGCGCTATGACAAGAATTAGGTAAGATACCAATTAAGGAAAACTATAATCTTGGTGCATATATTTAGTGACATCATGATGTAGCAATTATTCCTGAATTTTCCTTATTGAATTTCTGAAGTTAGTTAAGTTTTTACCATGCTAGATGATTCTTTCCTTGCCGAAATTTATGCCTTCAAGCAGGATTTAATTTCCTTTACTCTCGTATTCATGCAGTTAATTAGAGCAATTACTGCAGAATAAGCTTACTTATAAATCGTATATAGTGACACATGATATACGGGCATCCCTACATTTATGGCATGTAGTTATACGTAGTGTATGGAATTACATAATACATGATTGTGTAATGTGATTGAGGTGGTCTACTAGGAAGGGTAGGGGGCCGGAACGACTTCTACTTGACTCAGCGGTGATTAGGGTCTTGAGATTGCACCAGCGGGTGCGCTAGGTGTTCGACCCGAGTGGCAGAGGGTCTTGAGATTTCGTTAGTGGGCCACGCTGACGGTAGACCCGAGTTGGGTGGGACTAGCTATCCCTAACCCAGTGGGTTCCGGAGACTAGACGACCACCCTAGTTGATGGGCACAATGTTTAACTTGCCGTGTGCGAAATATTTGATGATGAATACCAATTCTATATCTATGGAGGCCAAGTATCGCCGACACATATCTATTCATGTTTAGGCCAATAGTGGCCGATTGTTATAGTCTGTATAGGGCCTTATATATGGTCGGTTCCTTCACTATTATTCAGTTAGGCCGAATGGCCAAGGAATGTATTGGACTCTAGACATATTTACTGATGTATTTATCTAGTGTTTTATCTGATCATATATTGGTATTTAAGTGAAGGTTCAAAGAACCACTCACTGAGTTCCTCGTGAACTCATGGTTTTTTTTATTGTTGTTTTGCAGAGCCCGACCAGTGAGGTACGGCTTGGTGGCATGGTGCGATTGGAGGGCAGGCGTTGGCGCAGATCTCATAGCAGGCAGTTGTGTAGTCGTAGTCGTGTCGATTAGGGTTGTTAGACAAGCACTGAGTAGTTTTGTTTTCGAAAAACTTGTAACTGTTTTAGACTTTGAAACTTGAGTTGTTTCCTTCGAAATTGAAACTTGTTAAAGCTGTTTTAATTTTAAATAAAGAATTGTGCCGCTGTTCTTTTAATCATGTTGCTGCGATATATAGTGTTTTCTTGTGTATTATTGCATAGTGCATGTGGTAGGCTTTGGGGTACCTACACATACCATGGCCGGTCACGCGACCCTGAGTTGGGGCGTGAAATAGGTTTGGTCGATATTCTTGGGGCCTATTACATTCATTTCTAATTCTAAACCTAGGGAGATACGTGATAGCCGTCGGAGCCATTTTTTGTCTGTTGTTTGCATTTTTCCGGATGAAGTTCGTAGGCGTATCGTTCTATCAACCTGAACTCAAAACTCAACAAATGAGTTAGTTTCATGTTTGTTATAATCAAAATAGAGAATGAGGCCTAGGGGGAACCCTTGGGCCAACATTCTCCCCTTTTTTGATGATGACAAACAAAGCATGAAAAATAGACAATTTTGATACTTGATATATGCTCATTAGTGAGTTCATGATAAAAACTAATAAAAGCTAACTTAAGCTCCCCCTATCAACATGCATATCTAACTCATAACTCCCCCTATCTAAATGCATCATAAAACAAATGTGACCAAGTCTTTTCTCCCCCTTTTGACATCAATCAAAAAGGGCAAGATTGATGGTCTAAGGTTTTCTACCTTGGTCTTAATCTCGGTTTTGATGATAACAAACATGGAACTAATGTTTCATTGAAAAATATTTTCAGATACCATATCGATTAGCACTCGATGTCTTCGATCGGAAATATAGTAGAAATCGAAAAATCGAAAGGACATTGTTCGTCACGTTCGGGTTCATCGTGGAAATCTCCCGAAGATCGACGTGTGCACCAAAGACGCCTTGGACGAGTTTAAAGAACACATGGAAACCTCTCCAAGTTGACGCACGTTGAAAGCCGAAACCCGGAAATGAACCGCGCAAGAAAAAGGCTAAAAAAATCAAGTTTAGCCTAAGTTCGATCGATCGATCGGTCGACCGAATGATATTAAAAATTGGCAGTAGCCAATTTGGTCGATCGGTCGGTCGACCGAATAGTGTTAGAAATTGGCAGAAGGCTACTTCGGTCGACTGGTCAGTCGACCGACCAATGCCAAAAATTGGCAGAGAAGGTGCTTCGGTTGACAGGATTGCAGATCACTGAACTCGCGACTCATTCGGTCGACCCGTCGGTCGATCGAACAGCGCGATTAAAGCAGCGGTCGCGGGCAGTTGATCGGTCAGTCGATAGACGATTGACCGGCAAGCGACCGAACGACGGAAACAGCTAGTTTGTCGCCCGTTGAGAAGCCGTTCAGCTGAGGGGTTATAAATACCCCTCACATAACTCCTTTTACACTACTCAGAGACTTAATTGAGCGTTAAAAGGAGAGTTTTGAGCCTTCCAAAGATCGATTGCTTGTGCTTGGTTCTTCCGTTGACATTTTCTTCAATCGCCCATTCTTCCTCAACTCGGGCTTTGATTCGAGCTTAACGTCTTGGCGAGTTGGAGGCTTTGAAGGCTTGGAAAAGAGCTTTGATTCTTGGTTTTATTCTTTAGCTCTTTTCATTATAATCTTTATTGTTATTTGAATGTGTTTACTTATTGGATTTGAGTTTGTGTAAGACCTAGAGTGTAGGTCTTGAAATTGGGTGGTAGCCTTAGTGTTTGTGGTTTAAATCCACCGGTGTAAACGTAGTTAGCTAGGATTAGTTGAGCTGTCCCTTAGGGTTGAGGTGGAAGAGTGCTCTCGATAAGAAGACGGAGACTTCCGGGTGTGGAAGTGCCTTAGGTTGAGAGTGAGACTTTTCAGGTCAAAGTCCTCTGTGTAAGGGAATCAATTTAATCTAGTAAACTTAGCTTGGAAATCCTAAGCGGGGTGCTTAGGTAGTGGAGTAGGTATTGGGGCCGAACAACTATAAATCATTGTGTTAGCATTGATATTCTGTTTGTGTTTATTGCTTTATCATTTATCGCTTCCGCATTTAGTCATTCAATCGTGAATTGCCTAAATGATCTACGAAAATGATTAAAATCGAAATTAGGCAAATCGATTTAGATAACACACTATTCACCCTCCTCTAGTGTGCCATTTCACCCAACAAATAGTGCAAGGTACTTTTAATGAGTTTCATTATGAAAACCACGAAATCCATAAAAATCAAGTATCATCTACCACTATAGTCCATCCTACCAATGTGAGCCTACGGAAGGCAAACATCAATAAGTCGCAAAGCTCCATTACATAAGTGTGATGATAGCATAAAAACCAGGCATTTCAAAGAGACATGCAATTTTTGAAAACATAAACATGTGAAAGAGTACAAATTCCTAATTGCATTCTTAAATTAGTAAATCTCTCTTCATTCAAAGGTTTAGTGAATATATCTGCAAGTTGTTTGTCGGTAGGCACAAATTCTACAGAACTATTTCCTTTGCTACATTGTCTCTAAGAAAGTGATGCCTTAAGACTAAGTGCTTAGTCCTAGAGTGTAATACTAGATTTTTTGTTAAGTTAATTGCACTAGTGTTATCACAATGAATAGGTATGCATGAATAACTAAGTCCATAATCCATGAGGGTTTGTTTCATCCAAAGGATTTGTGCAGAACAACTAGCCACGGCAATGTACTCCACTTCGATAGTTGAGAGTGCAACCGAGTTTTGTTTCTTGGAACACCCAAAAATAAGACGTACTCATGCGTAGGAATTGAGAGCACCCACTAGTGTTTTTTCTATCTATTTTACAACCGACAAAATCGGCATCGAAAAAACCCCATATGACCCTCACTAAAGGCTTTTAGAGAGGGTCACCCGGTCCTCAGACGTCGTTAGGAAAAGTCTCATCACTAAAAGTATAGGTGAGTGTCATGTCCTGACCCTCACTAAAATGTAGCTTTTGTGAGGCAAAATTGACCCTCACTAATTGTTATATTTAGTGAGGGTCGCTAGTGACTCTCGCTAAAAGATAGTGCTTGTGAGGCCGAACGGTCCTCACTAATTCTTATATTTTGTGAGGATCGCTCGCAACCCTCACTAAAAGATATGACTTTGGTGAAGCCCAACTGACCCCCACTAATTCTTACATTTTGTGAGAGTTGATCCCCACTAAAACCTTTTTTTATATATTTATTTCTTTTCGTGAGGGTCGCCCGACCATCACTAAAAGTTATTATAACATTCATATATAACCTAATAATTTTTATAATTTACTTATATTTAGATAAATCATAAATCTTAAGAAGCATATTCATCATTTAACATATAACATCTATACATAATTCATAAAATATCACTATATAGTCCATTAAAAAAAAACACATCTCATATCTATTACATAAAAGATTCAACTTCAAATAAAATTCATACATGTTCTACTAATTCATACGCATTATCTTCACAAACTCTTTCCTTTCTTCCCACGTTTCATCTCGTCCATAAAAACAACTATCATATACATCTTTCTTCTATCATCTCTAAATTATTTTTTCATCTTTAAATTGTTCTTCCATCTTGTTTCTTCCTCTTCCATCCTGTTTCTCTCATCTTTCATCTTTCTTTTTTCTTCTTTTACTTTTTCTTGCATTGGTATGGAGTCTATGACAATAACACATATCAACGTTGCAATGATACATGTGTGATCCAGTTCCACTCAAACACATCCATAGCCAAGTAAATGTTTACTAGAATGACCACAACAAGGGTCCATAAGTCTCCTGGGCTGGATGCATCAATAGTGTTGGTTCTGTATGCAACATAAGAGATGAAAAAATAGCAGCACTTTGCCAAATGCAATCCATCATTGTGAAGATAAACAACTCCAAATTGTATTTCTCACTCTGACTTGTATAGTTGGGGATACTTTAATAGTGTCTTCCTGCTAAGATCTTTGTCCACGATTCCAACAATGATGGTTGGTAGAGCTATGTAGAGCATAGAATACAAGACACTGCTCCATTCTGTTATCGTAGTTGTAAAGGTATAAGCAGTATAATATACCTATTGCCACCAAAAACAAAAAATCATGTTACACATTTTTTTACAGAAAAAACAATTGTATCTAAATAATCACATTATAAATCATGGGTAGAAAGACATTATAACTATGATCAAACGTGATCAATGGCAACATACCCAAATACACTAACCATCTAAGCAATATAAAAGTTGATATCTCTTGAGCATAGTAACTTTAAGACAAATGATGGAAAACAATCTGGATGATGAGTATAAAACCATTTTCAGTAGAAGCTGCAAAAGAATGCTATATATAATTAAAGCAACCTACAACTATCTATTTAAATAGCATGTTGTTAGGAAGATGATTATGGACCAAAGTGGCATAAGCAAGGAAGGAAAAAGCAAGTTTCTGAATCCTTAGAATCCAAGAACAATATTGTGATTTTTCAGCAATGCTGGGCTGGTGGACATTTTTAGGTTTCCACATGTTCCTCATTCCCTTCTATTGGATCATTGTGAGCCAATGTTAATTTACCAACTGACCTAATCATTGTGCACGTGAGCAGGCTCTAAAGATAGCATGTCGGTATCTAGGGGGAACTCCACCACATAGTCCTCTGTTCTACTTAATTTTTATATATTAAGCCACTAGCATATTCCATCTTAAAATTATCAGATGGAAATAGGATTATGAAATTGGTAGGTTGGTGGGGTAAAAAGATTCAAATCTAGATGAAAGCTTGATATTAATTGTTGTTCCATTTTTAGCAATACAAATAATAAGCTAAATGTCAGTGAATATACCTGTAGCACTAGAAGATCTTCCTTACTTTCAATTTTCAGCACCACCTTAACTTGCGAACTATTCTCCCACCTGTCAATAAATGCAGCTAAACGTATATTTGCAAAATATTCATATAAAGCTTAATAATAAAAACAACAAAAATACCTGTTCAATGCTTTTAGAGCCCTATGAAGGAGCTTCTTATACAAACCAAAAGTTGCATGGTTGAAAGACAAGTCACTCAGTAGGATTGATTAGACTTATTTCATTTCAGTCTTCTAGAATTTCTATAAACATTAACTTGAATTTGAATATCATACAATAGAATTAACAAGAGTTAGATTCTTCTTCCTCTCTACATCTCCAAGAATTAGATTATATGCCCTCCATCTCCATCCTTTTCATGTTGCAACATAGAAAGGGGAAAAAATCCACTATCTTAGAGTACATTTGTCAAGTTCATAACGCATGGTATCTTCAGCAACTGTCATTGAAGGACCACCTTACCATTCCCGCACTTCAAGATGCATAAATTGAAGGCTTTATTCACCTATTGTTATATTTGATTGAAGACACGTAGTGGAATTCATAAAGGTGACTTGGTGCAGACTCTAGGATTGGACATAATTAATGAACAACAGAACCATTAACGGTGTAATAGAAATTCACTAGAACTGTGAGACAAACGGTGGTTTAAGATATGGTTGCAGAATTATTCTGTTATACTTCTAACATTCTTTATAGACATAATTTTTATTCATAGTAATAAGGAGGCGTTTAGTATGAGACAATCAATCTAGATTGTTAGCAATTTTATTTTTAAATAATCTAGACCCCACACATTACTTTGTTTGGTGTCTTATTTGTGCTGGTAATATGGATTGCCATCAAGGTGATAATCCAGATTGCTCATTGGAAGGGTGTCTATGTGGATTGCCTTTGAAGTGGTAATCTTGAATTATTTTTTGGACACAATTGCCCTTTTTAAACCTTAGCTTTTTTACATGTTATTTGCCTCATCTTTTTCAAAAAGAAGACGTGTGAGACAAACGGTGGTTTAAGATATGGTTGTAGGACTATTCTGTTATTTCTACTTCTAACATTCTTCATAGACACAATTTTTATTTGTTGTAACAAGGAGGCGTTTGGTATGAGACAATCCATCCAAATTGCTGACAATCTTATTTTTAAATAATCTAGACCCCACACATTATCTTGTTTGGTGTCTTACTTGTGCAGGTAATATTGATTGACTTGGTAATCGAGATTGCCATCAAAGTGGTAATCTAGATTGCTCAATGGAAGAGTATCTACGTGGATTGTCTTTGAAGTGGTAATCTTGAATTATTTTTTGGACACAATTGCTCTTTTTAAACCTTAATTTTTTTACAAGTTCTTTGTCTCCTCTTTTTCAAAAAGAAGAGGTTCGCTTCTCACGACTCACGACTTCTTAGTTCTTACATGACATAATATTATAATAATATTATAATAATAGTTTAGTAATAATATAATAATAATATTATATTATATTATATTATATTATAATAATATAATATAATATATTATAATATTATAATGTATTTGTGAAAAGAGTATTTTCGGAAAGTAGATTTCATTACTTGGTAATATATTTGTTATACCAAACATGTCTGTGAATTCCAGCAATCTTATCAAAATATTACTTGTGCATATCAAACACAATATTCTATATTATTGGCAATCTTTTTAGTGACAATCTATCTGAAATATAATTTAGATTGACAGATAATCTAAAAGGTAATGCACCAAACACCACCTAAGTGTATTCCTTAAAGAATTGTCTTCTAATACATCCATTCATCCCTTCTCATTAAATTGCAATCATACGTTTTCTCACTATGGACTAAAACCAAGAAACATATCAGCTATAGAAGTTAAAACCTCGATGGTTCATGTTATCCCGTGCAAATTAAATCATCGCAATAAAATTTCACCGTAGACTCTAGTTTCAAGATAAGGGGTACAAAAATTACAAGCATAGCAAGATGATGAAGAATACTTGCAATGGGCAACAATCTTCCCTTTTCCCATTTTCAAATCATTTCTGACAACCAAAACCTGCATAATTAGGATATGAGCTTTGTTCAGAACAAGAATATAAGGTAGAGGGGATGGAATCATGGAACTGACCTGATCACGAGACTTGTCTTCTACAATGATGAACATGGAACGATGCCTGAGCTTAACCCCATTCTCGATGAGCGTTCGAATGCAGTCTTCCCATCTTCGTTCTCATCCTCGATTGAATATAGAACTGGACAACAACTATTTCCAAATAGGAGGAGAAAAATTGGAGCTGAAGTTGGAAGGAGGTCGGATCCATACCTGAGTTTGAGAGATGGGAGAGAGCGCAGCGTCAAGCGTGAGACCTAACCTGTTGCTTCCGATTGCGGCACGACGGGGATGGTCGGAACTATGAGGGAGAGGGAAAAAAATAGCATTAAGTTTTATAGTTCTCATATAATTAAGTTTTATATGGTTCTCATATAATTAAGTTTTAATTATAATTATAAATATGTCAATTATGAGTAGCACATTGGTGGCAACATCTTGTATGTTGTTTAGAGGTCTAAGATTTAAATTTTAATATGGTCATTTATTGTAATTTTCTATTTTTGTTAAAAAAATTATAATTATAAATATAATATTAAAGACAAATTTTAAAGGCAAAAATTATTTCACATTTTAAAATATATTTAATCAATTATTATTATTTCAGATTATTAATAATTTTATTATTAATTATTATTTATTTAATAATAATTTTATTAAGTAAATAATTTTGAGGGGTGAGACATGAGAATTTTAATTATTTTATTTTTTACTTAATAGTATTTTAGATTTTTAATATATTTTTAATCAACTATTTAATTGTCTAAATTTATTTTTATTTTTATTTTTATTTTATTTTCAAATTTAGAAGTGAGATGTAGGAATTGGTGAGGGTCACTATATTGTCCTCACAATACATATTTTTTAGTGAGGGGTCATATTAGACCCTGACCAAATGCAGGATTTCGTGAGGGTAATGATGTCCTCACAAAATATACCATTTAGTGAGAGTCATATTCGACCCTCACAAAATACAGGATTTTGTGAGGGTCATGATATTGTCCTCACAATATATACTTTTTAGTGAGGGTCATATTAGACCCTCACTAAATGCAGGATTTCGTGAGGGTCACGATGTCCTTACAAAATATACTTTTTAGTGAGGGTCATATTCGACCCTTATATAATGCATGATTTCGTAAGGGCCACAATGTTGTCATCATAATATATATTTTTTAGTGAGGGTCATATTCGACCCTCACAAAATATTTTCTTTTACTGACAGGTTTTTATAAGGGTCATGGTGTTGTCCTCACTATATATACTTTTTAGTGAGGGTCATATCCGACACTCACAAAAGTGTTATTTTAGTGATAGGTTTTCATGAGGATCGACTAGCGACCCCCATGAATAGGTTGATTTAGTGATGGTCGATGCACGACCCCCACCAAATCTCATCACGAAAAGCTAGATTTCTTGTAGTGTAAGACATCTTGGGGCATGATTGAAATCTAGCACATTGTCAAATACTAAACATGATATTTGGTCTACCACTACTAGAATTATCACTGTCATCAACAGCTCATGCCGTTGCTGAACCGTCGGTGACGACTATCACGGATAGCCTGTGCCGTGGCAAAAAGCCATCGCTTATGTGTGTGTGTCAGATAATTTGTGACGGCTAGGTGTGGCCATCCCAAGTAATTATCAGTGACAGCCGCACATGCTATCAGTAATTTAAACACATCAGTGACAACCAAGGCGACTATCACTGAAATTAAACTATCAATCGTGGCTGGGAGCCGTCGGTAATATTATTAGTAACCGTGATACTTGGTGCTTCCCATGATATCAGCTAGTTACGATATGCTTTCGGCTACGGCCTAGTGACGGCCAGCCTTTGGGTAAGCCATCGCTGAAGTTATATCTTGTAACTGAAAAAATTAAAATTTTGGAAATTCTTGTATACAACAATATTCACATGATACAATCTATTTACAACCACAATTTACAATCACAAAACATCATACATATATAAATACATCCAACCATACAAGTTTTACTTAAATATCATCAATCTAACGGAAGCAAACATTATCAAAATATCAAAACTAAAGTATATAAAAAACTATCAAATATCTAAGCCTCAAACGGAGGCAAACAAGTATCAAAATATCAAATCTAAAGTATATAAACAAGTATCAAATATCTAAGCCTCAAACGAAGGCTAAAGTGTATCAAGTATCAAAATACAATAAACCAAAACCTCATGGCTGCGGTGGAGGCGGTGGAGTCTACAACGATTTGGTCGGGAACATCGACTAGGTTGAGGAGGACGGCTCCGACATCATCCGTATATGAATGCCGGAGTGAGATGCAATTTGAGTGAGGAGCGCCTGCATGTTCTCCATCATATGTCTCTGTGTATCGATCGTCTGTCTCTGCTCCTCCACCGCCCGTCTCAACTCTTCATTCGTCCCTCTCTACTCCTCCATCGCCTGTCGTTGCTCCTCCATCGACTGTACCTGGTGTGTAAGCTCGGACTCCAAGGCCACTATCCGGCTCTGGTCCTGCGATCGGGATGTCGAGGGCCGCTCACCGCGGTCGGTGCCCCAAGTGGCCCTAACACGGCTCGTGCAAGGCCAATATTTGTAAAGCCATAAACACGGCCTTACAACCACCTACAGCCTCGACCCATGCTACAGGGTCAAAGTCACCCTGTGGCGTTCCTCCGCGCTCGATCACTGTCTTCGTGTATGTCTCCTACACGTGTTTATATTTTAAATACTACATATATATAGACTATAGATAAAAATTACGTAAATCAAATAGACATAAATACTTACCATGATTATCGCGGCCCTACTATCGATGTCGTCCCCCGCCCCATGTCGTCGATGGTGAGTGTGCTCAAACACCGACATCGGCGAGGGGCGTTGGACGATGCCATACTCTGCCACCCGCGTCTAATATTAGAAAACAAATACATTAGTATCATTGTACATAATATATACTTCAATTAAAAGTAAGGAAATTATATGTAATATCCTAGATATTTAAATTTATTATTTTTCCTCTTATGTGTGTTTGCCAGCCTAGCAGACTAGTTCGTGGTCGAGCTGAGTCGACTCATGGTCTGGAGCGAGCTTGCGAGCTCGGGTAAGTAGGATATGAATTTATGAATTTATGAATTTTAGGCTTGGGTAATTGAAATTATTCAATTTGATGTTATGTGTGCATAATTGTTAATTATCTTCATGTGTGTGTATTTAATTAATTGCTTGTGATTTATTAGAATAAGTTTAATTAAATTAATTAAGTCTATCAGGTTAGCGGGTTTGGTTTTGGCTTAAGGTGGATGCGGGTTTTGGGTTAAGGTGTTTAAGGGGTTAAGGTTGAGGAGGGAGTATAAAACTCTCTCCTCATGGCTTGTGGCACCTATTTTCGAGCCACCCAAAGAATTGAGAAAGGGAGCCAGCCGCCAAGCCAAGCCAAGCCGCCAGCCCCCTTTCCATTTTCTCCTTGGAGCCGCCGCCACCAAAGCTGAGCTGAGTTGCTTGCTTTCTCTTCCTCTTCCTCTCCTCCTTCCTTTCCTTTGGAGCCGAGCCGAAGCCAGCCCCTCTCCTTCCCCTCTCTCCATTTCTCCAAGCCGACGGCTTGGAGTGAGCCACCGCCCCCTTGTCCCCTTTTATTGAGTCGAGCCGCCACCCTTTTGAAGCCGGATTCGAGGGCCGTCCTCCGGGATTTCTTCTTTAATCTTTCTTTCAATTAAGGTGAGTGGTTTACCCTCTCTCTTCGAGATTTTAATCGGATTCTTGAAGCCGTTCTTGACGGCTTGGTATTTATGTTTGGTTCTTGATTTATTCATCGAGTTTTTGTCGTGTTTCTTGGAATTTGTGCTTGGGAAGATCCAAATCTCTCCCCTATGGGGCTCGGCAGCCCTAGGACTAACCTAGGGGTGCTCGGCCAAGGGAGAAACCGGGGTCGCCCTCAAGGTGTTCGATGAAAAGCCCGAATGAGTTTTCTTGTTTCCTTGATATGCAAATCTTGATCTACTCTCCTAATTTGGGTTCCTGATTTGTGGATCGCATGCTTGGAATTAAATCTGAGATTTTTGGGTAGAAATCATGTGGTAGGATTAAGATCTTGATATTGATGCCTTAGGGATTCTTCAGAAGGGGGTTCTTGATCTTAATGCTTGCTTCTTGATTTAGGTGTTGTGGGTTCTTGTTAATCTTGATTAAAAGCATGATTTCTATGAATTAAATATTGAGATTAATATTCTGTCCTAATGATAATTTAGGGGTTAATTGCTGTTAATTTTCGGAATTTATTTCATAGTATGCTGGAATTTTATGCTGAGATGATGAATCTGTGCTGATTTTAGTTTATTTGTTGTGGTGTGTGTTATGTGAATATAGTCATGTAACCTATCGTTTCGACCAGAAAATATAGTTTGGAAACATACGACATATTTTGGAGACTAGATTCGGGTTATATTCAACAGTACAGGGAAGAACAGTAAGCTAAAGCAAAACCCTAAAAAAAAACCCTAATCTTGGTGATCTGAATTTTAATTACATAATTAAAATTGCGTTAAGGGTGAGCATAATCTGTTATGAACCAATTTATAAAATATTCATGAAATAAAACCACACGGGTTCATGACATTACGGGTCTAGGAGTTGGGGTCGGGTTTTGGAGTGTTGAGACACTTTCCAATAGGATCACCCCTAAGACACACCTTCGTGCGGGTAGTAGCCAGTTGGCCTGTTAGCTAGTCACACCTTCGTGACTTACCTCCCGTAGAGATATATGTTATCATTGCTCATCTCTGTGCTGTTTATTGTGGGGGGTGGTAGAACCGCTCACCGAGTTCTTTGAACTCATCCATTGTTGTTTGATTTCTGTTTTACAGAGCCTGACCGATGAGGTGGGTTGGAGTGCTTGGCGCCGTTGGAGGGCAGAGGAGCCACATGATCTCATAGTAGTCCTAGTTAGGGGTTGTAGTCGAGTCTTTTGGTAGTAGTCATGTATTTCTATTAGTTTGATTTGGAGTTGTAGCCCTGAGGGCATTTATGTCATTTATTTCATACTTTATTGTATCTGGACTTTTAAATTGTTGAACTAAAAATGTTATTTCCGCACTTTTCGTTTCATTTGAGCTACTTGAAATAAACTCTGTTTTGGTTCATTTTTCATCGAAATAAAACTTGTTATTTCTTTTCCACCATATTTATTTGTTGAGTTGGCATGTGCATGGTTTAGGCTGCGGGGTATAGGCACGTATACCCTGGCCGGTCACATGACCCTTAGTTGGGTCTTGACATTATACATACCATACAACACTCATGCTCCGCAAAAGACACAGAGCCACCAATGTGGCGCAGGAAACCACCTGGGGTCGTGTCCCCGAGTCTCCCCAATGTGTGCGGCCCCCAACCGTCTCATCACGATTTTATAAACCTACTGAAGCAGCCCGTTGTAGTGAGCGTGGACAATGCACTCTCATGCACTCTCTACAAACGTGGTCTGATCCTCAGGCCATGTATAATGTGTCTGCAAAATTTTTATTATTATTATCGATCGATATCTATAATTAACACTAATTTAATAAATATACGTACCTAGAACTCTCACCACAATAAATCCATATGCTCACGGGGCAAGTGAGAATATGTAGGCCATGCTCTGTGCATAAATCGTTCGATCGTCCCCGCTATCGATGGGGGATAGTAGGTGTCGACAAAGGGATGGTGGCTACATGCGAGGGGATATCGGTGGGTGTTAGCGAAGGGTCAACCGTGGTTAAAGGCGGGGAGGGGGGGGGGGGGGGGGTGTAGAAGAAGGGACGATGGAAACATGGGTGGTAGGTGTGTAATATCCTAGATATTTAATTATATCATTTTCCTTTATGGTTGTATTTGCCAGCCTAGCAGACTAGATCAAGGTCGAGCCAAGTTATGTAATTTTGCTTTTGTAGAATTATTTTTTTAATCTTTTTATGTTGCGTATGCATAAGTGTTTAATTATGTGGCATGTGGATGTGCATGAGCATTATGTTTATATTATTTATGGATGGTTATGTGGAGAATAGAATTAATTAAGTTAATTTAAGTTAGCGGGTTCGGGTTCGGCTTGAGGCGGATGCGGATTGGATAAAAAGTTAGAAGGGTTAGGGTTGAGAAGGGAGTATAAAACCCCCTCCCCTTGGCTTGTGGCTCCCTATTTTGGAGCCATACAAGCTTTTGGAGAGAGGAGCAGCCGCTAGCCGCCGCCCCTCCTTCCTTCGTCTCCTTGGAGCCGCCACCCTTGAGCTAGCCGCCGAGCCCCTCTCCTTCCCCTCTCTTCCTCTCTCTCTTCCCCTCTCCTTGGAGCCAAGCCGATGGCTTGGGTGGAGCCGCTGCCCTTCTTGTAGAAGAGCCACCGCCCCTTGTTGAGCCGAGCCGCCTCCTTAAGGCCAGATTCGGAGGCCGCCAATTTAGAGTTCATCGTATTCCTTCTTCCTACATCAAGGTGAGTGGTTTTACCCTCATTCTTCAGGATTTCTTTGAGTTTCTTGAAGCCGTTCTTGAAGGCTTGGATGATTTGAATTGTTTTCCGGTGAACTCTCGATCTATCGTTGATCTTTTGTGTGCTGTGTTTGAGGATGCCCTAAACCTCCCCCTATGTGGTTCTGCAGCCCTAGGATGTGCCTAGGGGTGTTCGGCCAAGGGGGAGAAAGGAGGTGCCCTCCAAGTGTTCGATGAATTGCCTAAGAGAAGGGTGTAGCTTTTTCTTACCTTCTAAGATTTCAATTTGTTCATTAATCTTGATGATTATAATTTGAAAGCAAGCTTGGTCATAAATCTGTGATTATTGGGTAGAAATCATGTTTCTAAAAATTAAGATCTTGATGTTGATTCCATGAAGATTCTTGAAAGAAGTTTCTTGATCATGGTGCTTGTTCTTGTTCATGATGTAGTTAGTGCTTGTTAGACTTGTTGTTAAGCATGGAAATTGAGAAATTTTAATGTTGCTGAAATTGCATGCTGAAATGATGAATCTGTGTTATTTTTAAATTGCTTATTGTGATATGTGTATTTATCTGAACATAGTCATGTAACCTATTGTTTCGACCAAAAAACATAGTTTGGAAACATAGGACACACTTTGGAGACCAGATTCGGATTAGATACATCAGTTTCAGGTAGAACAGTAAGCTAAAATAAAACTCTAATTGTGGTGAACTATATTTTAATTGTATAATTAAAATTGGGAAATTGATCAGCATAATCTGTTATGAACCAACATGAGAAGTTTATGCATAAAATAAAACCACACGAGTTTATGACATTACGGGCCTAGGAGTTGGGGTCGGGTTTGGAGTGTTGAGACACTTTCCAATAGGATCACCCCTAAGACACCGTAGGAGAGTCATGACTTAGGTCATGGTGCGTCATATCCTTGTGAATGGAGGAGAGGCTCGTAGAGGAGCCGGATTACGAGCAAAGCCCGGGAGGTTGGATGGCTAATTCCCAACCCACATAACAAGTTCAGAGGGCCTTTTTCGATTATTGTGGTTTGGCCTCGTAGGATAAGTTCGGAGGGCCTATCCGATTGTCCCTGAGGTGGTTTGTTAAGGAATAAGTTCGGAGGGCCTACCCGATTATTCCTGGGATATCTTAGGGTAGTAAGTTTGGGCATGTAGTGCCCAAATGGCCTGATAGCTAGTCACACTTTCGTGACCTTATTCCTGTAGAGTTAGATGTTATGCTATTGTTTATCTCTGTGCTATTTTATTGTGGGGGTCGGTAAAATCGCTCACTGAGTCCTTTGAACTCACCCGTTGTCGTTGTTTTGTTTTGTAGAGCCTGATCGGTGAGGTGGGCTGGAGCACTTAGCCCGCAGCTGGAGGGCAGAGGAGCTACATTGATCTCATAGCAGTCCTAGTTAGGGGTCGTAGTCGAGTCTGTAGTAGTTTGTCAAGCACTTGTGTTTTGGTATTTTAGAGTTGTAGTTCCGTGGGGACATTCACGTTTTTATTCAGATTTTATTAAAATATCAGTACTGTTGCTCTTTGGTTCATTTTATTCCGCACTCGAACTTTTTGATAAAATCTATATTGTTTAATGAAATATGTTTCTGTTTCTCTTTATAAATAAAACTGTTGATTCTTTCCGCTATCTTTCATGAGTTTACATGTGCATGAGTTAGGCTGTGGGGTATAAGCATGTATACCCTGGCCGGTCACGTGACCCTGAGTTTGGGTCGTGACAAGGTGGTAACCGTCGGGGGGGGTAGTCCTGTGAGGAATTCCTCCTCGGGCACGCACTTCTCGAACCATAACTGTCAAATATGAATATATTTAGATTATATATGATAGATTAATAGATAGATTTAATAATTGAAGATATACTTCACATTCACAATTATTCGTCATCCTCATTATCATCATTCGTGTAATACTCTTCTTCTTGTTCTTTTGTATCAAAATCTTTAAATTCTTCTTCTTCTCCCTCATCATCTATCCTTTCCTCAACTTCATTATCGTCATCATCAACATATTCTACTTCCAATTGAACTAACTCCGTGTCATTATCCTCGAGTATTGGACTAACTCGCTCCACTTCGGAAGGATCCTCTTCTTGATTGAAGTCATCTGTCGGCTCATTCTCTCCAACTACTGGGTCAATTTTTCCTTTGGCTTTAGTCTTACAGACTACACGCCAATCTGCCATATCTTTCTTTCGAGACAGATACTGCATATAGTATACTTGTTCAGCTTGAGATGACAATATAAATGGCTCATTTTGAGGCCAATTTTGATTTGTAATTGACCTAGACAAGTTTATACTTTGGATGAACCCTCATGCCCCTATCGCTTGTATCGAACCAATGAAATTTAAAAAGGACAACTGATTTCCATTCAAAAAATTGCAATTCTACGACTTCTTCCAACAGTCTGTAAAAGTCAACATTACATTCAGCATACGTTATCCCTTTGACACAGACCCCGACATTCATAATATTCTTTGTAGATGAATATTCAAGTGTGTGAAATTTGTATTCATTAACAAAATAACCGTTATAACACGGTACAAGTCGTGTTGGTTCACAAGCAAACTCAAATATTCAGTTGTCTATTTCGCCTCTGTGTTCTGTACTGTAAGCTCGAAACCAATTAGGGAGACTAGACCTCGTTGAAATTGCACTTAGAGCAGTTTTGTTGAAAGGGTTGGCAAGGCTGCACCTATCATAATATGGTGGGAGAGTGTGCGATTTCTCTAACTCTGATATGTGTGGAGAGGGTGTTGTCCTCCTACCTCCTTTGGGTTGGAGAGATCATCATGCCTCCTGTCGTGGTTGGGCTAAAGAAGGCATGGTGCCACCAGATCTTGTCAGGGGTTGGAGAGAGCGTGGCTAGCTCCGACTACCGCCATCCGTAGAGAGACAAAGAGATAGGGAGAGGAGGAAAGCAATGTACCTCTAGAGTCAATGAGGAGAGTTGATCCATGCCTCTACTAGGACTATAAGAGAGAGAGAGAGAGAGAGAGAGAGAGAGAGAGAGAGAGAGAGAGAGAGAGAGAGAGAGAGAGAGAGAGATGCGATGTTTTTGCCTCGCGGGCAAGCTGGTCATTTGGCTTGCATGTCCTGAGACATCAAAAATTAGGCTAGTTGTCTTAGGGGAGAGCAGGTCCCGCCGGGTACCTCGTGAAAAAGACTCGAGGGCAAGCTGGTCATTTGGCTTGCATGTCCCAAGACATCAAAAATTAGGCTAGTTGTCTTAGGGGAGTGCGGGTCGGGCCGGGTACCTTGTATTTTTCTCGATACTTGGAGCCTACCATGTATAGGACCGGTTCCTAAGTTTTGGACCAAGACCCTACCCTATTGGGACCTGCAACTGGATCCTACCCGGAACCTTTGGTATAGTACATGTTCCAAGTACCCCTATTGAAGAGTACCATGTTAACCTACTCATTTATAGGTTACGATTTTGGGTATCCGATGTGTTGGACCCTTAACCGGAACTGATTTTAACTGATTCCTTAATTCTTATTTCGGATCCTTATATAACATTTATGTTTTGAAGTTATTAACTTAAAGTTAAGAAATGTTATATAAGACTTAGGGAGATTAGACCTTGTTGAAACTGCACTTAGAGTAGTTTCGCTTAAAGGGTTGGCGAGGCTGTACCTATCGCAATATGGTGGGAGAGTGCGTGATTTCTCTAACTTTGATATGTCTAGAGAGGGTGTTGTGCCTCCTACCTCAACTGGGTTGGAGAGATCATCGTGCCTCCTGCCGTGGTCGAGCTATATAATCATGCCTTAGTTAAGCATTTCTAGGCTTCCCTTAAGTTACCCCAATGACAAGATTTAAGCATACATGTTATCAAGGATGCTTTGAAATAATAAACACAAAGATAACACAAGTGTCAAGATATGTCAAGAGTGTTATAAACAATCAACTATGGGATATCCAAAGGCATTTACTCGATAAAGACAAAGTTTTTGATTTTTGATAAAGATGAACCAAAACTCATATAAAATTGAATTCTCAATGAAACTTTTTGAAACTTTTTCAGCGGAAACTAGATTTTTTTGGCAAAGTGCAAAAACAAGAATTTTTCAATGAATTAATTTTTTGCATTTTTCAATAAATCGCTGAAATTTTAGATTTCATGTTTTATCGACAAATACTCATTTTTCACAATGATTTGTAATTTTGATCAAACTTGTATATGACTAAGATATGATCATTCTAATCATGTATACAATGTTTGAATTATTAGAAAGAGTCCCAAGGATTACTCAAATGACTTAGCACAATTTCGATCAAGAATCAACATGATATATCAAGAAATTATCTACAAGTCATCTTCCTAAATACTCATGAATTTTCATATAGACACAATCAAGTACTTTATCATGAGCAAGGTGCAAGAGTTTCTACATGTTTTATGAGGTATCATACTTCATGGTGCAAAGATGAAACTAGTACGTCATAGAATTTTCAAATATTTAGCATGTGTTCTCTAAAAAATTTGCCTCCTAATCAATGCTCAACTTGCAAGTAATTGAATCATAAATAGCACAATAGACATTTTCTTACTTAGCAAGTTCCTAAACTAGATAGCTAAGGTAAGTCAAGTTTATTTCTCAAAAGTCAAGTTTTGCTAACTAGTGGGGATTCATTTTTCAAAATACAACCAAAATTGAAATCAAAATGAATTAAGGAGATCTCAAGAAGTGAAAACATTTTAAAATCAAGATCTCAAACCCTTCCTAAGGTTGAAAACCAATACAGCCACAATTAGCCAAACTTTAAAAACCAAAGGTTGCATAGACCCATTATAGGTCATAAAAGGCCTCCAAGAAGACCTAAAATAAAATGAAACATTCAAATTCAAACTTGATACCACAAATGTTAATTAAAGATAAACACACGGAGAATCAAATATCAAGTGAATACTAAATAAAGCACATTCACAAGTCATCAAACTCCAATAGTAATATGGGCAAGAATAGAGTTAGGAGTTGATACCGATCACATGTGTCTTCATTTGAGTGTAGTGTCTCCCCCTATATTTAAGCATGAAAACTTTGGCACCCAAATTTCTTTGAGTCATTGGGGGTTAGAAACTTTTGAAACCCAAAGTGATTTAGCATTGGGGTTCCTTTTCAAGACACAATCCCTAACCATATGTCCATACATGCCACAACATAGACAATGACCCTTAAATCTAGTAGATGCATGAGGATGGACATGAATGTGTGGATGAGCATGGGAAGATGCTTTAGAAAATTTTTCATGTGAGGAATGGGCATACATGTTTTTCATTTTATCATTCAATGAAAGCAACTCATTTTTTAATGATAGCATGCCAACATTCAAAATTTCCAATTTGTAAGCATAATGAGGCATTTTCTATTTTCAATGAGTCATTCAAATTTTGTAGATCTACATTTTTCTTTTCTAAGGATTTTTTATCATTTTCTAGAAGGAGGGGGGGGGGTTGGAGAGATCATCGTGCCTCCTGCCGTGGTCGAGCTATATAAGGCATGGTGCCTCCTACTCCGGTCGGGGGTTGGAGAGAGTGTGGCTAGCTCCGACTACCGCGATCCGTAGAGAGACAGAGATAGGGAGAGGAGGAAAGCATTGTACCTCTAGAGTCAATGAGGAGAGTTGATCCATGCCTCTACTTGGACTAAGAGAGAGAGAGAGAGATGCGCTGTGTTTGCCTTGAGGGCAAGCTGGTCATTTGGCTTGCATGTCTTGAGACATCAAAAATTAGGCTAGTTGTCTTACGAGAGAGCGTGTCTGGCCGAGTACCATGAATTTTTTACGATACTTGGAGCCTACCCTATATCGAACTGGTTCCTAAGTTTTGAACTAGGATCCTACCCTATTGGGACCTGGAACTGTTAACCTGTGGTATAGTAAATGTTCCACGTACCCCTGTTGAAGAGTACCTTGTTAACCTGCTCATTTATAGGTTCTAGTTTTGGCCAACCAATGTGTTGGACACGGAACCAGAACCATTTTTAACCGATTCCCTAATTCTTATTTCGGATCCTTATATAATATGTATGTTTTGAAGTTATTAACTTAAAGTTAAGAAATGTTATATAAAACTTAGGCAGACTAGACCTCGCTGAAACTGCACCAAGAGCAGTTTCACTAAAAGGGTTGGCGAGGCTGCACCAATCGCAATCTGGTGGGCGAGTGCGCGATTTCTCTAACTTTGATATGTGTGGAGAGGGTGTTGTTCCTCTTACCTCCATTGGGTTGGAGAGATCATCGTGCCTTCTACCATGGTCTGGCTAAAGAAGGCATGGTGCCTCTTGCTCCGGTCGGGGGTTGGAGAGAGCGTGGCTAGCATCGACTACCGCGATCCGCAAAGAAACATAGAGAGTTGATCCATGTCTCTACTTGGACTAAGAGAGAGAGAGAGAGAGAGAGAGAGAGAGAGAGAGAGAGAGAGATGCAATGTTTGGTTATTTGGTTTGCATGTCCCTTGACATCACAAATTAGATTAGTTGTCTTAGGGGAGAGCGGTTCCGGCCGGGTACCTTGTATTTTTCATGATACTTGGAGTCTACCATGTATAGGATTGGTTCCTAGATTTTGGACCAGGATCCTACCCTATTGGGACCTAGAACTGGATCCAACCCTGAACCTATGGTATAGTACATGTTCCAAGTACCCCTATTGAAGGGTACCCTATTAACCTGCTCATTTATAGGATCCGATTTTTGGTATCCGATGTGTTGGGCCCAGAATCGGAACTGATTTTAACTGATTCCTTAAATCTTATTTCGGATCCTTATGTAACATTTATGTTTTGAAGTTATTAACTTAAAGTTAAGAAATGTTATATAAGACTTAGTGAGACTAGACCTCGCTGAAACTGTACTTAGATCAGTTTCACTGAAAGGGTTAGAGAGGCTGCAGCTATCACAATGTGGTGGGAGGGTGCACGATTTCTCTAACTTTGATATGTGTGGAGAGGGTGTTGTGCCTCCTATCTCCATTGGATTGGAGAGATCATCGTGCCTCCTACCGTGGTCGGGCTAAAGAAGGCATGGTGCCTCATGCTCCGGTCGGGGGTTGGAGAGAGGGTGGCTAGTTTCGACTACCACGATCCGCAGAGAGACATAGAGATAGGGAGAGGAGGAAAGCAATGTACCTCTAGAGTCAATGAGGAGAGTTGATCCATGCCTCTACTAAGACTAAGAGAGAGAGAGAGATGCAATGTTTTTTCCTCGAGGCCAAGCTGGTCATTTGGCTTGCATGTCTAGAGACATCAAAATTTCGGCTAGTTGTCTTAGCAGAGAGCGGGTCCGTGCTGGTCGGGTACCATGTAATTTTCATGATACTTGGAGTCTACCCTGGATAGGACCGGTTCCTAGGTTATGGACCATGACCCTACCCGAAACCTGTGGTATAGTACATGTTCCAGGTACCCCTGTTAAAGAGTACCCTGTTAGAACCTACACATTTATAGGTTCCGGTTCTGGGTATCCGATGTGTTGGACCCGAAATCACAATCAATTTTAACTGATTCCTAAATTCTTATTTTGGATCCTACCAGAATTTAATTTGAGTCTATTCGAAACATACTCGATCGTGTAGCGGATAGGTTTCAACCGGTTCCAGGTCTACCTGGTATCCATTTACGCTCCTAAGTTGTGTCCAGTGCCCGGTTAGTTTTTTTTTGTCTTCTTTCATGACCTTAATTAGTTTTTTTGTCTTATTACATGACCTCGATTAACGAAAGAAACGCGAGGTTACTGCTTTTGCGCTGTCCTATCCCGTCTTTTTTTGACCAACCAAACGTGTGGTTGTTGAGAATACTAAGTACGAATAATATAATAAGCGAATCAATTAAATTAGTTTTCTTCTTAACTGATTTCGTTTTAGATATATATTAATAGTTCTTTCTTTGTTTGATATTTTCATTAGATATATTTCCTCATATTACCTACCTACCAATACGTCAGCCTATTAGTAATTAAATCCATCTATCAATATAATATTTGTTTCTAGGAGAGCGAAGTTGGAAAAAATCTATTTACCCTAATTTCTATTTATAGGAGAGTCATTTGCCTTGCACGGGGTTCGGTGCAGCTTCGGCTGCATCAAAGAAGCGCCCGTGCCTGTTGTACTCTTTCCCATATAAGCAGCCTATTCACCACTTTGTCACCCTCATGTCGCACTATAAATATGTCATCGCCAACTCTCTTAAATAATAACCCTGCAATGGCTCCGATGAATCGATTCCTCTTCCTCGCCCTGTTACTCTATTCCTCCTTCTTTCTCTCCGCTCACCAGGCCACTACCAACAAGCTCAAGGGCTACATCTTTCACGTCAAAACCCCTCTTGCTGGTGCCACCTCTTTTGTTGCAAAAGAAGAAGCAGCAGATTACTCCTCCCTCTTGAAGAGTGCCTTCCAAACATTAGGACTCCATGACCAAGAAGAAGATGGCAGTTTGGAATCGCACCTCATATACTCCTATCGTAACGTCATGATGGACTTCTCTGCTGTACTAACGGTAGCGGAGGTGAAGCGCTTGTCGGAGTTTGACTGGTTCTTGCATGCTTATCCCAGCCCCATTTACCACACCATGACTATTGAGTGAATACCCACACTAGAAGGGGGGGTGAATAGTGTTGGGTGACTTTTTATTTCTGCTTCAATTTCTTTTAAATCAATTCCAACTTCAATCAAAAGTAAGTTCGACTAAATGATATTCGTTAGCATGTATTAAACACAATTATAAACAATCAAACAAGGCAACGCAAATACAAGAGATTATAGTGGTTCGGCCAACCGCCTACTCCACTACCTTGGCTCCACACCAAGGATTTTTAACCAAATCATTTATAGACTTTGTGTTTCCCTTTGAATACAAACGAGGACTAGGTTCTCAATCCTTTGAGAACTCCTCAAACTTATTCACCTAGGCAAAACACAAATCTACAAAGTGAACCCTAAGTATTTACACTAGCACACCTAGCAAGCTAATCAATAAAGAACAAATTCAAATAATAAGTAAAATTACAATGAAAAGAGCTAAAGAGTAAACTACAACTAAAAGCTCTTTTTCAAGCCTTCAATGCCTCCAACTCCACAAGATGTTGAGGTCGAATCAAAGCCGGAGTCAAGGGAAGATGAGCGCTTTGTTGGTGAAATGACCACACTAGAGGGGGTGTGAATAGTGTGTTATCTAATCTATTTGCCTAAATTCCGTTTTAATCATTTCTTGAGCTACTTAAGAAAATTGCAATTTATCGTCTAAATGTGGAAGCAATAATAAAACAGTTAAACACAAACAAAGATAGCAATGCTAACACAATAAGATTTATAGTGGTTCGGCCCCAATGCCTACTCCACTACCTAAGCACCCCTCTTAGGATTTACAAACTAAACTTTACTAGATTAATCTTGTTTCCCTTACAACGAGGACTTAGATCCGAAGAGTCTCGCTCTCAACCTAAGGAACTTCCACACCTAGAAGTCTCCGCCTTCTTACCGAGAGCACTCTTCCACCTCAACCTAAGGGACAACTCAACTAATCCTAGTAAACTGATTAAATCCTCAAAACCTAGCCTTGATCCCTCAATCTCAAGTGTTCATCATTGGAGGGTCCTCCAAGTTTGCTAGGCTCAACAAGAAGAGGTGATCCCTCAATATACCGTGATAAGTCATCTTTTCTCTCATTTTGTAATTAAAGTGTTTTTAGTTTGCTTTTCATTGTATTAACTTGATTGAGTAATAGACCTTGTGTAAGGTGTAAAGACACATGTGTAAAACTAGATTAGGAGTTGTTCTTGGGAATTGAGGTGGTAAAGTTCACTCAGTGTGAAGGTGGATACTTTAGGGTGTGGAAGTGTCTTCGAAGGGAGTGTAGGGTCTTTCTGGTGTAAAGTCCTCGATTCTAAGCCACTCTTAATTTAGTGCATTTGTGTATGAAATCCTAAGCACGGGTGTTAGGTAGTGGAGTAGGCGGTTGGCCGAACCATTATAAATTCCTTTGTGTTAGTATTGTTCCGCTTGCGTTTGCTTAACTGCCTTATTTATCGCTTCTGTATTTAATCATCTGGTTGTGAATTGCCTAAGTGATAAGAAAATGATTATAATCGATAAACCGGATTTAGGCGACATGATTTAGTTAACAAAAACTATTCACCCCCCCTCTAGTGAGACCATTTATCCAACATTATTGCTATATTTTGGTTGATGATTTTTCGAGATTTACATGAGTTTCAATGAAACTTTTGATTTCTTTAAAAAACTTGCTAGGAGAGTTATAAATGAAAACATAATTTTAATTTTGAAAATTAGAAGTGATAATTAAGGTGAATTTAAAAATAAAAAGTTTTCCAAATTTTGGGGTGAAATGGATATTGAGCATACCTTTTCTTCTCCTAGAAACCGTTCCCTTAGCCAATATAGTATAAGAACACAAAAAAAATCGTTCCCATAGCCAATATATGGGAACAGTTTCAAAAATCGTACCCATAACCTATATACTATGGGAACATAAAGAAATCATTCCCTTAGCCTATATACTATGAAAACATTAAAAAATCATTCCCTTTTAAAATCTATATAAAAAATGGAACAACAAAAAATAAATTCTGCAATTTATTTTTCCTTCTTTGCAACAAAAATATTTTCTTTAAATCTTTATCAAAAATATTTTTACTATACTATGCATGAAAAATATTCCTCTCCCACTATAATATGCCTGAATAAAATTCTATACCAAAAACCGTTCCTAAAAACCATTTATATTAATATCATATAAACCTATTAATATTACCGTGCAATTATATTCCTGTAAACCCTATTCAAAAACCGTTCCTAAAAAACTCTATACTATGATAAATGGTTTAGTGGGGTTAGGGTTGAGGAGGAAGGATAAAACCCCCTCCCCTTGGCTTGTAGCTCCCTATTTGGAGCCACACAAGTTAATGAGAAGAGGAGCCAGCCAACAGCCAAGCCGCCCCTCTCCTCTCTCCCCTTAGAGCCGCCGCCATCAAGAGCTAAGCCGAGAGGAGCTAGCCAAGCCAGCCCCTCTCTCTTCCTCTCTCCCTCTCTCCAAGCCGGCGGCTTGGAGTGAGCCTCCGCCCCTCTTGTCCCCTCCCTTGATTCGAGCCGCCATCTGTTGAAGTCGGATTTGAGGGCCGTCATCTGGGATTTCTCCTTTATTCATCCTTCCTATTTAGGTGAGTGGTTTTACCTCTCCTTTTTCGGGTTCTTTCTTGGTTTTGAGCCATTTTGGGCTTATTCTTGATTCTTGTGTTTTCTCGACGAACCGTGGATTTTGAGTGCCGATTTCTTGTGCCAAATCGTGGGAGGAGGGCCAAGACCCTCCCTTTGTGGCTCGGCAGCCCTAGGTTTATCCTAGGGGTGCTCGGCCAAGGGTGACTCAAGGGTGCCCTCAAGGTTTTTGGTGAAATGCTTAAGTGGAAGTTTTATATTGCTTATGAAATCGAGTTCCTATATGTTCAAGCATGCCTTGTATTTAATCTGTGATTTTAGATAAAATCATGTTTAAGAAAAATTGAATCTTGATGTTGATGCCATGGTGGTTCTTGAAAGAGGGGTACTTGACCATGATGCTTGTTATTGTTCATGATGTTGTTAGTGTTTGTTAGCCTTGTTGTTAAGCATGGAAATTCAAAAATTTATCTCAAGATTTATATTCTGTTTAAATGATAATTAAGGGCTTAATTTCTGGAAATTTCGGATTTTTTTTTTATGCTATGCTGAAATTTGATGTTGCTGAAATTGCATGCTGAAATGATAAATATGTGCTATTTTTAAATTGTTTGCTGTGATGTGTGTACTTATCTGAACATGGTCATGTAACCTATCATTTCGACCAAAAAATATAATTTGGAAACATATGATACACTCTGGAGACTTGATTCGGATTAGATACATCAGTTTCGGGCAGAATAGTAAGCTAAAACAAAACTCTAAAAAAAACCCTGATTGTGGTGAACTAAATTTTAATTGCATAATTGAAATTAGGAAAAAGGGCCAGCATAATCCGTTATGAACCAACATGAGAAGTTTATGCATGAAATAAAACCACACGGGTTTATAACATTACGGGTCTAGGAGTTGGGGTCAGGCATTGGAGTGTTGAGACACTTCCCAATAGGAACACCCCTAAGACACCGTATGAAAGATTTTGACTTAGGTCATGGTGCGCCATATCTTTATGAGTGGCGGAGGGGCTCGTTGAGGACCCGGATTGTGGGCTAGTCCTGGGAGGTTGGATGGCTAATTCCCAACTTGCAGAATAAGTTCGGAGGTCCTTTCCCGATTATTCTGGTTTGGCCTCGTGGGATAAGTTCGGAGGGCCTACCTGATTATCCCCGAGGTGGTTTTTAAGGAATAAGTTCGGAGGGTCTACCCGATTATTCCTGAGATATCTTAGAGGAGTAAGTTTGGAGGGCCTACCCAATTACTCCTGTGATATCTTAAAGGGGCAAGTTCGGATGGACGAATTCCGATTGTCCCTACGCGTCTTGTGGAGCATGTTCGGAGGGCCTTCCCAATTGCTACTGAGTTTCTTGTACTAGGATAAGTTCGAAGGGCCTTCCCGATTATCCTAGTATGTCTTGTGCCTTAGGGCATGGTAGGCTTAGGCCTATTGTTCTTCACCGTCTAGGTGTTGGCTGCGTTCAAGCAAGTGGTGGTCGGATGGCCTGATAGCTGGTCACTCACTTATGACCTTTTTTGTTGAGTCAGGAGTTTTACCTTATGCATCTTATCTGTGATGTTTGTTTTTGTGAGGGTTGGTAGAACCACTCATTGAGTTCTTTGAACTCACCCGTTGTCGTTATTTTGTTTTGTAGAGTCTGACCGATGAGGTGGGCTGGAGCACTTGGCGCGGCTGGAGGGCAGAGGAGCCGCATGATCTCATAGCAGTCCTAGTTAGGGTCGTAGTCGAGTCTTTTGATAGTGTGTCATGCACTTTTGTTGGTCTTTTTGAGTTGTAGCCCTTGAGGGTATTTCTGTCATTTTATTCAGATTTTATTGTATTTGGTCTGTTGGACTTGATGTATTATTTTTGCATTTTATTCGTTTGTTAAAACTTGTTTATGATGAACTCTGTTTTGATTCTAGATGAAATAACAACTTGTTGATTTCTTTCCGCTATTGTTTATTCTTATGATGTTGGCATGTGCACGAGTTAGGCTGCGGGGGTATAGGCACATATAACCAGGCTGGTCACGTGACCCTGTATTTGGGGCGTGACAAGTTCGAGGTCGAGCCGAGTCGACTCATGGTCCGGTGCGAGCTTGCGAGCTCGGGTATGTAGGAATATGAGTTATGTAAATTTTTTCTTGCATAGATAAATTTATTTAATTTTATGTTGTATATGCATGATTGTTTAATTATGTTGCATGTGGATGTGCATATGTTTATTTATTGTAATTTATCATGGGATTAGAATAGGAATAATTAAGTTAGCTGGTTTGGGTTCGGCTTGGGACGGATGCAGGTTTGATAAAGGGTTTAGTGGAGTTAGGGTTGAGGACGGACTATAAAACCCCCACCCCTTGGATTATGGCTCCCTATTGGAGCCGCACAAGCTAATTGGAAAGAGGAGCCACCAGCCAGCCACCCCTCTTCCTCATCCAAGGAGCCACCGCCCTCAAGAGCTGAGCCGCCGAGCCCTTCCCTTCTTCTTCCTCTTCTTCCTTCCCTTTGAAGCCGAGCTGAGAGGAGCCGACTTGAAGCCAAGCCAACCCCTCTCTCTTTCCCTTTCCCTCCCTTCAAGCCATCGGCTTGAAGTGAGCCGCCGCCCCCTTTCCCCCTTCCTTGAGTCGAGCCGCCGGCTCTTGAAGCCAAATTCGAGGGTCGTTGTTCGGGATAGGATCTTTCATTGAATTCTTGACCAACTTCAACACATCACTTTCCCTTATCCTTGTGTGGTAGCTCCCCCCTACAAAGAGCATGAAACTTTTGGTACCCAAATGGCTTTGGGTGCTTGGGGGTTAGATGGCCTAGGAATCTAAAGTGTCCTAGCTACACTTGGATTTTTCTTGAACGTACAATCATAAATGGCATGGCCGAAAGTACCACAACAAAAGCAATGTCCATTAAACTTTAAAACATAAATATTATATAAGGATTACCCCCCATTTGGATTCAATAAAAATATTTAAAAAATTAAAATCCTTAAGAATCAAAATCTGGTTTTTGGGGTCTAGTACAAATTTCCGAAAAACGAAAATTTTCTAATCTCCCTGGTCAAATATGGGTATGCTAAAGGCTTCTAAAAATTCCTTTAAAATACTCATTATCTAGTTTTTACCTAAGGAACAATTACCGGCATTTTTTGTGTCAAGAAAATGCCTAGGTCATATAGCCCTCCAAGGAGCTCCCTAGGCTTAGTGAATTCCGGGGTCATTTTCTAATTTGCCAGTTTTTCATATTTTGGGGTTCGGGTTGTTGGGTGAAATGGCCACACTAGAGGGGGGGTGAATAGTGTGTTAACTAAATTTTATCGCCTAAATTTGATTTTAATCGTTTCTTAGATTAGTTAGGCAATTCACGATTGAATTACTAAATGCGGAAGCGAGTAACAAAGAAAACAATGCTAACACAAGTATTTATAGTGGTTCGGCCGCAATGCCTACTTCACTACCTAAGCACCCCGCTTAGGATTTCCAAACTTAGCTTTACTAGATTATATCGTTTCCCTCACAAAGAGAACTTTTCACCGAAAAGTCTCCGCTCTCAAACCGAAGTCACTTCCACATGCGGAAGTATCCTGCCTTCCTACCGAGAGCACTCTCCCACCTCAACCTAAGGGACAACTCAACTAATCCTAGTAAACTAAGTTTACAATGGTGGGTTTAAGCCTTAACACCAAGGCAACCACCAACTCAATCAACCTAGCACTCTAGGTTTACACAAATGGTATACAATGAAAATAAACAAGAAAATACAATAATAATTGGAGCAATAACCAAATCAAACTATACTTAGCTCCAAAAGAAACTCCCTAGTTCTCTTGATGCCTTGAGAAGATGAATCTTGAAGGTTCAAAGGCTAGATCAAGGTTTTATCATGGAAACTAGGGATTGCAATGAGATGGTTCAAGAAATTCTTTAGAAATGATCAAATATGGCTCAATGGAAGCTTGGATCAAAAGGTTAAGCCAATTAATGAAGGTTGGAGAGGGGTATTTATAACCCCTCCAAGGAACGGCACTTCAACGGGTGTTTTTTCGCCCGTTGATCGCCGTTCGGTCGCTTGCTGGTCGATCATCGGTCGACCGACCGATTGATCGCCCAGCGACCGCTGGTATTCTGCGCTTCTACTGCTCTGTTTGATCCACTGGAGGGTCGACCAAAATAGTCACCTTTCAGCTCCTCTCCTATCCGATCGATCGCTCGGTTGACCGAAGTAGACACTGCCAGTTTTTGGACTCGTTCGGTCGACCGAAATAGCCACTGCCAATTTTTAACCATCTTCGGTCGACTGGAGGGTCGCCCGGCTACTACCAATTTTTAACACCATTCGGTCGACCGAACATGAGCAGGGCAGTTTGGTTAGGGTTTGTTTGTTCGATTTTTGGTTCCGTCTTTGCTAAGTGTACTTATATAACATAAATGTTATATAAGGATTACCCCCTATTTGGATTCAATAAAAATATCTAAAAAATCAAAATCCTTAAGAATCAAAATCTAGTTTTTGGGGTCTAGTACAAATTTTTGGAAAACAAAATTTTCCTAATTTCTCGGGTCAAATATGGGTAGGCTAAAGGCTTCCAAAAAATCCTTTAAAATACCTCATTATCTAGTTTTAATCCCAATGAACAATTACCATCATTTTTTATGTGAGGAAAATATCTAGGTCATATAGCCCTCCAAGGAGCTCCCTAGACTTAGTGAATTTCAGGATGATTTTCGGATTTTCATATTTTGGGATTCGGGGATGGATTTTGGGTTCTTATGCATCATCATGAGGATTTACAACATAAACTAGACACCCTAAACCTAGACTCTATCTTCCCGACGAATCCGAGCGCGTCGACCAACGTCCTTCTGATTTTTCGATTTCTCCGATCGAGGATGTCGTGCGCTAACCGATATGGAACCTGAAATAATTTCTCAATGAAACATTAGTTCCATGTTTGTTATCATCAAAACCAAGGTTGAAAACCTTAAGCAAACAATCTCCCCCTTTTGATGATGGCAAACATCCTTAAGAAAATATATCATTCAAGCACAAAGGATATCAAACATGGGATTTCTTCGCATATCTATAAAAATAAACTCCTCCTATCTATATGCATGGTTTTCCTATATTTTCTTCCCTTTTACTTATATTTTTCTCCCCCTTTTGACATCAATCAAAAAAGGGCAAGAAAAGTCAATCTAGTCAAAGTTGAGACTCTAAAGTTAGTTTTCATGAACCATGAAGATCTCAACTCAAGGGATGAAAAATCAAATATGAGACTAAATCATACATGATAGCATTAGATGATAAATACATTCCAAGTCTAGAAATCATGTATAGGCTTAAGTATTGATATTTTCGTGTATCGATCAAGGAGTCAAAAATTATTTTGGAAACGATTTTTCTCATCACATGAGTGGAACGATACCAAATGTGAATTCAAAATATCATACTTGAAGTCTCATTCGAAGATTGGACCAAAAATCAAAGTATCAGAAAAATGAACATTTGGAAAGAACAATACTTTAAAGTTTTGAAATCCAATTTCAAACACCCATATCAAATTATATTCTTACTGAAAATTTGTGAAATTTTTACTGAAGAAACTGGATTTTTCAGAGAACAAGCAGTTTCAAGAATCATCGAAAAATCAATTTTCTGCATTTTCTAAAAATAACTGAAATCTAGTGGCATTTTCATAAATATTAGCTATTTTTCAAAAGTTTTCAGTTTTCATTCAAACTTTCCAGATATCAATATATAATCATTTAAAATATGTTTATCAAGTTTGAAATGAAAATAATGTCATTTGGTCAAAATTTTACCTTAGCATAATTTCATTCAAAAACAAGCATTGTATCATGAAATTGCTAAGTATTAAAACTAACCCTTCTCTCCTGCTTGAGGCCGAGTCGCCTCCCTCGATGTCTCTGCCCTGACTTCCTAGCAAAATGCCAATCCAAGGTCCCTAACTAGGCGACACCTCTGCCTCCTTCCTTGCCAAACACCAACCATTTAGGGAGCGACTGTGCTACCTCTGCCCTCCTTCCTTGCCCGCTCGCCCCTCTCCCTCTCCTTAAGTTCCGATCTAGTAGCCACCCCGTCAGTCTGTCGATGCTGCCACTCCCTACTGATGCCGCCACTCCCTGCCGACGCCGCCACTCCCTGCCGACGCCGCCACTCCCTCTTTCACGAAGTTACAACGTGTCTACTTGTTTAATTGTTACGAATCATGCATTCCTTTCCCTCTGCGGCTCGATTTCGACCCTGCTTTCTTCCAACTTCAGGGTCAAAACTCATCACTTTATTTGCCATCTACTATAAATGCATGCCGAGGGGGAAGGGAAGGAGAAGAGGAAGCGACTCCGAAGGAGAAAGTTTCTCAAAAACGATCAGTTCCCTCACATCTCACCCGCAAATACTTGTTTTCTTTCAATCTTCATGCAAATTTGGTGGAAATGTTGGATCTCCATGTTCTTCCATTTGATCTGAAGTTGAGAAACAAAAAATGAGATTTTTTTAGAAGGATCTGCTTAGGTTCATGTAGGTTAGCTTGTTTGAGATTGCTTTCTTTTCCCTTTGACGTGTGCATTAGGTTTGAACTTGTTGACACATTGACTCCTAACACCTCAGATCGAGAACGGTGTGGTACTTGATTTGTTCTAACATTCCCCTTGTAGATATTAAGATTTGTCCTTTTGTGTGATTTTGAACATTTGAATGTTGTATAGTTCTAATGGGATACTGACGTCTGTCAACAAATATCCACAATTTTGCTTTGATTGGAAGTTCAGGATAAGTATGATACTTGGATCAAATTTCTTGCATTTGTCACTGGTCCAATGAGGTCTACTGAGTTGATATTTTTTTTGTTTATATGAATGAGCTACAAATGAATGAAATTTTTTGCTTTTTTATGTGATTTAATATGTTGAAGGATCAGATCACGGATATGGAGGGGACCGTTATCAGGGCCAATATATATCCCCAAAGATTGGGAAGCTCTACAAGCTTCACACACCTGATCTCTCTAACAATAAGTTCTCAGGTGAAATCCCTGCTTCATTGGCAATTTAAATGGTACAATACCTATAACTATAAGTTTGGAAGAAAGCCATATACAAAATAACCAAATTGAGATTTTTCTCACTCTCGCATTTTTTCATGCATTTGGTGATCAAGCAGGAGGCTCAACAATAACAGTCTTTCTGGGGCACTTCCTAAGTCTTTGGTCAATATTACCCAACTCACTTTGTTACTATAGTGCCATTTGATATTGAGATTGAGATGCAATAGTTTCAGAAGTATGCTCTCCGGTACAATAGTTTATCGGATAGTTTACTCTTCATTTGCCTGATAAACTAGCATGTCACCTAGTACAAGACACTAGAGATTGAGATGTCACTGTGCTGCTGCATGCGCGAACAAGCATTAGATCAATTAGAAATAATGGCTTCATCAGCTAACATGGAACAAGAAAAATATAAAATTGCCCCCATAAGTAATGTGCCAATAGAAGGCAGTCATAGACACACCATATGACATTTTAAACACAACATTATTCATTTATTTATGTATTTTATACATCCCATTCCTTAGTTTCCTCAACAATGTCATCATATAGTAAAACATTGTAAAGTCCAAATATTTTAAAATATACTGGATAGATTGATATTGATCTTAGAGTCTACACAGTGAAGGTAACCTGATGAAGCCAACTTGAACCCAGAGTATGTGTCATTTACAATCACTTTGTAAAATCTGCAAGAAAGACAAATTGCGAATGATTAATATAAAGCCCTTACATAAAGTAGACATCTAAGAAACTCTGCAAAGATAAACTTATAATATAAGAAGAGTAATAAATAAGATGACAGCAAAATTCAACATCAATTTGGATAGTAGATTAGTAGGTAAGGATGTTGAGGATGTTGAAAATTTATATTGTGTTAGTGTACGTCCTATGCAATACCAAAGGAAGTTGATGCATACACTTAGAGATACAAATCAGGCATATCCTCATCATTGTCTATCTAAAAACTGCATGAGGACATAGAGCTTCAAATATTCTTTCTGGAGAGTCATATCTCTGAAAAAAATGTCTTACATAACTTGAGTGAAGAAAATGGTAGGTCCTGCAATCTGCATCCTTGAAATACCCCATTTTCATGTATTTGGGTATTGGGGAGTTCAAATGAAAATGACTTATTCAGATCAACCACAAAACATACCGTAGTTGGGAACAACTTCACTGAGACAATCGTTCTTACTCTAAATCTGACCAAGGTCCTAGTAGGATAGAGAAGTCATGGCAGACACAATGGACAATTGGAGTTGAATTTGACCCTAATGATAGAACATACAAAAAAATTGTTATTTCCTTTTGCAATATAATTAATTAATTATGGTATGTACATATTTAGGCATTCAAGTCACTGTCTTTACAATGCTAATGATTCTTAATCTCTTTACTCATATCAAACATGTTGATGAAATGCAAGTGATCTGCATGTTAATTTTTATTCCATAGAGCTATTTTATGAGTTAGAAACATGAAAACATTTGATGCATATAATATTATTTTATTAATTATTTCTGTTCGACTCCATGCTACAGGATGAGATTGTGATTACTAGTTTTGATCTCAGAGTTACGTTTTAATTTTGCTTCAGTAATAGCCTTCTCAAACCTAAAATCACCCCCATGGTACTATTTTCCTCTATGTTGAGTGTTCTTTCTTTTGCTTTTAATGAAGTATGATCAGTTTCCCACACTTACACTTCTCACACAAACATGAAAGCCTCTTCATTCACATTCTATATCAATTTCTCCTGACAAGTAATGGCATCATCCTAATTCGTTTGTTTCATTTTCGTTCCCTTTGTCATTTTCAGCTTTTTAACCATCCTTTCTTTAAAAGTTATTTCCTAACTGGACATTGCAATTCATAAAGTAAACATGGTCTTAATTGATTTGTGCAGGAAAATGATGATTTCGGAGATGGAAGAACTTCACGGAGGAGATGATCATCAAGTGGACTTGGCTAATTTGGAATGGGAAGATATAGATTAATTTCACATGTAATAGTAATACCTTAATTGTGAACATTTTTTATTTTTGAATGGATTAATTTCAAATGGAATGTTTATGAATTAATTAATATTATGTTTTAGGAGATTTGATCTCAAATGCAGTTATAGGAACAAACTAAAAATGTTTATAAAATAAAAATAATACAAGAACGCTTAAAGCTATTCATAAACATGAGTTATAGGGTATATAGGAACGGTTTCACATACATGAATATTTTTTGGAACCATTCCCAAAAGCTATAGGAATAGTTTCCGAATTGTTCCCAAAAGCTATAGGTAGGAACAGTTTTGGAACCGTTCCCATAGTCTGAGACCTCTCGTGATTTGGGGTTGCCTAGCGTATGACAAACTTGACCAGGTACAAATGTTGAGGCATATCCTAAAAAGTGTTTTGGGTATCAAGTTCTCCAAACTGAACAAAAGGAGTTTTGTCACCACTTTTTGAGAAAAGTAGTTTGTCGAGGAAAGTGGGAGTCGAAGATATGTTGAACTTGGTGAAGTTCAACAACCACGAATAAAATCACAATAAATAGTGGAAAGTTCACAAGTTAAACCAATCCATGTAATTATTACTTCACATCACTCTTCTAGGAGACTACGTAGACTGCTTTAGTGATGACATCTAGCCATAGGGTATGACCTAGATTCAGGTAATCTGTGATCTCTTAATGGTCAAATGTGTTGACACTATGCGGTGGCATTATGCAAATCCAAACTAGACTCAAACCAAGTACGAACTTTGGTTGATCGGCTCAAAAAGGATAACTCCTATAGGGTGCAGGTGGATCTTTAGAAAAGATCTGAGCAGATGGCAAGGTGTAGACCTATAAGACCAGATTGGCTGTGAATGAGATCTAACCAAGACAATAAGACATTCTCACCAGTTCCAATGCTCAAGTCCATCAGGATATTGCTAGCCATCAGTGTGTACTATAAATACGAGATCTAGCTAGTGGGTGTCTAGACTGTGTTATTCCATTATGAAGAAGTCAGGGCAAATCAAACCATTATTCACTTTCCTAACGAGTCTATCTCAGTCAATCATTTCAGTTTGGACGTAAGAGCGTAACCTAGATATTCAGGCGGAGCTTCGACTAGTGAAATACCTAGATTTTTGACACGTACGTAATAGGTACCTGGGGGTCGGCCAACTCCACTCCAGGTTCCAGGGCTCCCTATCGGTCGAGTCACTTCATACCTTCTTTCCAGCTGCTTTCAGTCCTTTTGGCTTTCTTTCTCGAATCTAACTAAATTAATAAAGAAAGGAAGATCTTTATATGCATCATTCTCATTTTGCAGTAATAGTCAGAGTATTGGTGGAAGAGGAAGCAGCTGATCAATCCCAAACTGTCGTCAAACTCTCTAAAAAAGTGAAACGGAAGACTCATTTCTCGCTTTTCTATTAAATGATTGTAGAACAGTAGGAAGTCACCAATTTGACAATTTCCAACGTTGGTATCATGAAGGTGAATGAGGTCTGTGATGCCTTTGCCTTTAGACTGAAGGCACTCTGGATGTTACATACGAAGGATGATTTTTGGTCCAGATTGATTAAGTGTCGCTACTTAACTGATTTGGGGAGTCTCTACTCCATGCGCACTTGCCCTATAAGAGTTCCTCATAATGGAAGCTGCTGTTCAGGCTGAAAGCAAAATTGGCAGAGTCTTGTCGCTGGATTGTTGGGTTGGGGAAGGCAAAAGGAGTTTCTGGTGTGATAACGATCAGGATAGGTGATTTACGAAGCCAAGTACATGATGATGAGTAGAATGAGGTTCCGGATGTGGATATACAACTGAAAGATGTTCTGAAACCAGATGGCACTTGGAACTTCGATGCGCTTCAACAACCAATCCCACAGGAAATGAAAGAAATTTGACAACAGCCAAGGGAGATTGTTCAAGGGAAGCCAGATCGTCTGGTCTGGATAGATGAAGCCAAGGGAGATTGTTCAACTTCATCTGCGTGGAGATTCCTTCATGAAGCGGGAAACCCAGATTTCCCTTGTCATCGGCTATGGCACTCCCTCATTCCAAATATTCTATTAGAGTTTCCCACACTAGCCGATAGGAGATTCCACACTGTGTTTTTTGTTAGTCAAAAGAAAGACTCAGGATCCATCTATTTTGGAAAGGCTATAAGCCACCCTACAAATAACAGGGAAACGACCGACTTCAAGTTAGTCATACTGCTTCACATAACTATCTGAACTAGCTGGAAACTCGGTGGAATGCCTTCACTTCAAACCTGCTGACAGACGTCAGACTACTTGCTGCTTGCTGGGAGATGAGGATCTAAAAGGAATGGCTTAGCACCATCCCTGACTTGTGTCACTCGCTTACTGAAAATAAAGACGTTTTTCATAGAAACGGGATCCTTCTAAACTCATTAGGTAATAGTTGGCATAGCACATTGCCTGTGTGAAACTTGGATTTAGTCTCCGCCGTGAGCTACCATGCCTTAGTCACTGAGGGGTGGTGTTAATCAAATGGGTCATTTTCATTCTATGTATGTGGACAACCAGTCATACAACGGTGTTTTCGCTGCAGGATGACCAGAGTTTGCGTCACTCCCCTCCGTTCGAAGCCCCATCCTGTTTATTGTGGTCAAGATCCAGAGAGACGAATCGACGTAAGCTAGAAGGCCGCAAAATGGACAGTCACAACCCCTCCTTTCTCCCCTTCACCTATTTGATTGGTTTTGCTCGGCTCGTCGCTCGACTTTCAAGAGTCTGAGGCTCGTTAGAGTCGCCGTCGCAAGGCTGTGAGACGTGGGCAGCTATCTTTCTTCCCTATGCTACTATCCTCCTAACTGAGAGAAAGAGTGGAAACTAGAGATCCCTATCCTTGCTTGAGAGCCACTGGGTTTCCTCGCTTTCGGCTAATTCAAATCAAAGCCGAAACAAAGGATTATTCGGTAGCAGCGGAAAAAAAGTTCGATAGCCAGAAAAAGATCCTACGGTCTCAGAGCCAGTTGATCTAGTCGATGAACCATCAAATCCAAAATTCTATGGAATTAGAACATCAAAGTCGAAAAGAGTGTTCGTAGACCCACATAAATGGTCATCTTTAAGATTGTCCAAACTCATCTCAAACCTTCTCTAATCTATGACGAAGAGGAGAAAAAATCAATATTATTTGGCTCTAAGACGACACAAGATGTTGGTCTTACCTGCTACCTATCCTTTTCTCTGCTCTCTCGGGTGGAAAATCTTTGAAGCTCGTAGGCTATGGCTCAGTTCTTTTTCTTTTGTCAAATAGAAGATTCGTAAGACCCCTCCTAAAATCAAAGGATTTCTTTCTTTCATTTTTCCTATGCTTGCCTTCTATTCTCTTCCTTTGTATGCCTAAATTCAATTCGGCGGACCAACAACATTGGAAGGACACCTAGAAATTGATTTCGTACAATTGCACCTTTTCAAACTCTTTCTTTCTAAGAAGCAAAAGAACTTGTGCCAAAATAATAGATGCCAAGAAGAACAAAAGACCTTGGACCGGGTCTTGAAGCACTATTTCTGCATCTCCCTGACCAAAGCCTCCCATATTGGGATTGCTTGTTAATGGTTGATCAAGCTTGATGGATTCACCCTCTGAAACAATAAGTTCTAGTCCTGGAGGTATAATATCAACCACTTGATGTCCATCCAAAGCATCCACTATTGTTATTTCATATCCCCCCTTTTCTTTACGTACTATTCTGCTTACTATACCTGCTGATGTAGCATTATAGACTGTATTAGACTATATTGTGACTTTTGCTACCATCAGGAGGAATCTGACCCCTTCCTCTATTCCCACCTACATATATGGGATATTTTAAGAAGTGAACGTCTTTCTTCGTAGCAGGGTCGGGGAAAAGAATGGGAAAGACAATTTCACTATATTTCTTATCGGGAACGAGACCTATCACAATAATACGATAGTGTTAGTTTGAATTCTGAAAAGAAAGATTTCCTGTCTTTTCTTTCAACTCGGGAGAAATACGATCAGGGGGGCTAATTTGAATCCGTCGGGTAAAATGAGAACAGCCCCTAAAGCCCCCTTTTTACCATTAGCAAGAACTTATTTCAGTTGCTTATCATAAGGGATTCGAACAACTGCTTCAAATACAGTCTCAGGAAGCACAGCTTGTGGAACTTCAATATCCATGGGTTTATTAGCTAAATGACAATTGGCACATACAATTCGTCCCGTTGCTTCTCGCGGGTTTTCATAACCCTGCTGCGCAAAAATGGGATATGCATTTGAAATAGATGCCCGAGTTATTACATATATCATGATCGATACAGAAATGGATCAAATCATCTCTTCCTTTACCCAAGAAAAAGTCTTTTGATTTTGCATGTCCAATCGTTGATCTCGAAATTTCTACAAGAAATTAGATAGGTAGCTAGTATAGTTCCCTATACACGAGTCTGTCATTCTACTGGAATAATTGTATTGGAATATAGGACGAATACCTTGAACAGATAACAGATAGAAGTATAAAGAATGAAGTCCAATTTCAAATTCTTTCTTTATACACGAAGAAAGATTCTGATTTGATTAAACACAGCTTGCTTATCATCACATAGTTGCCTAACGGATATGGGATTCTTTGTGACTTTAGGAACATATAAGACATGAGAAAGAACTATTATGCCAGCACATGCATTTCAAATAGCTACTGTACCCTCTGAATTGACAATGGAGAATTGTAACCCGAATAAAAAAAAATCATACAAGAGTATGGAGCAAATGAAACAAAGGCATTGGGATCCCCTGTTATTTGGTTACTTGCTGTTGTATCATAGTACTTATTTTAATTTAGCAGACATTTGAGTTTGAAGAGGTAGATTAGGGACCGGTAAAAGCAGGATTCAATCTAAATGAACAATGTTGAGCTCTATGTCCTTGCTTAATAAAAAATGAACAGGTAGTAGTGGTCATACCTCTTCCCATGGGAGTAGTTGATGAAGTAGAAGACCATAAGCATACCATGTGTGACCAAGATTTGATTTTAGAGTCCGGGGCGAGCCTGCGAATGAGAATTCAACTTTACGCTGCACTCGCTTCAGACCGATCGATCTGTGCCTTGATCTCCGACCATGAATCAAAGATTCCTCCTGGCGAGCAGGGCCATGCCGTGAACGTGAAGGAAAGGGCAAAACGAGGTTGCTTGCTCTCAGTCTCAGCCTCCTTATCAGAATAGAACGTTCCTTCTGCAAGGAAAGGCCGATATGTTTCGTAGCAGCCAAGGATTAGTTGATCTATTAGGTTCTTCGATTTTCTTTGTTCGGAGAAGAAAAGAAAGACGATCCAAACAAAAAAACATCTTTGATTACGAGGAAAAGGAAAATCTCAAATAGACCAATATCTATTTTCGGGTCATTTCTTGATTTACATAATCCGCCATAATCTCTTCGATCCCTATGTGCCAGAATAAAGAGAGATTTTGGAGGGCTTTTTTTTGGAAGAAAGGGGGTGTCATTCTTTGGAAAAGCCCAGTTCTCTTTGTCTTTGAGCTTTCATTCCTCAATCCATTTATTCGTTCTTTCATATACCTCCCCATCAATAGATAGAGACAAATGGGAATAACCGAACCACGTCTACAAAATGCCAGTATCATGCAGCTGCTTCAAAGCCAACATGATGCTCCTTGGTCATCTGACCAAGATATTGGCGAATACCACATATGATCAAGAAAAGAGTACCTATAATCACATGAAAACCATGAAAGCTAGTTGCTAAGAAAAAGGTAGAACCATAAATACTATCTGAAATAGTGGGGGGTGCTTGGTAATATTCCATTCCTTGAAAGCCAGTGGATACTAGAGCCAATGAAACGGTAGCTACTAAAGCGTAAACTGCTCGTTTTTCCTTCCCCGCGAGTATAGCATGATGAGCCCAAGTTACGGCAGCTCCGAATGAAGGGAGAATAGGGGTATTAAGAAAAGAGATTTCCCAAGGATCTGAAACCCCAATCCCTTTTGGGGGCCAAATACCTCCGATCTCTACCGTAGGTGCCAAAGAAGAATGAGAAGAAGTCCAAAAGAAAGCAAAAAGGAACATAACCTCCGAGACTATGAACAGAATAGAACCATATCGAGGTCCTAATTTTACAGCTTTTGTATGATGTCCTTCCAACGTGGATTCACGTAGAACATCGCGCCACCATACGAACATGGTATATAGGATAAAGATTAGGCCCAAACTGAGAAGTGTTGCACCCCCTTGAAATGGGTGCATGTACATCACACCTCCTACGGTGGTTGCCAAAGCTCCGAGTGAACCCAAAATATGCCATGGACTTGGATCTACCAAATGATAAGAATGCCTTTGACATTCAATCATAAACCACTTTGCCCCGGTTGTATGTAAACCCCCCTTCAACCCCACCCCCTAAAGTGGTAAAGAAGGGGGTTGCTCTCATTTTCTTTCTATCTGACAGGACAAACAAATAGGAAGGAATGGTTCTTTCATTGCATTGATAGAAGTGAGACTCTCAAAAGATCCCTCTATTACTTGATTTTTTGAGAAGAGTTGGTTTGACCCACGAACTAAGTGGGAAAAGAAATAGACCAATATGTTTCATTGGTTTGCATTTCTTCACTAACGCATTTTTGGTTGGCGTCAGCTTCTTCTTCCAATGCCCTCTTCAATTCGTTGGCATGGAAGAAATATTTGTGCCTTCTATTGAAAGATAGATCAAAGAGGATAGGTCGGAGCTTTTGGAATTGTATCCTTGCACGTGCCTTCAACTATGTCACAGATAAGAGAGTCCTCGTGTTGGTGTTGGAAAGAACCCACATACCCACTTTCTTTCCCCCCACCCCATTACTAGGGTGGGCCTCGCCTTGGAATTGAAGGCTACAATATAAGAGAATAGGTTTTGCAAGAATGCCTTCAAAAGCACAGACATAGTCAATGACCATTATGGGTACCCAAATGCGTCTTTTTCTAGTCATAATATGACCTTCCCACGCTCCTGACCCCAGGGGATTCAATCGTGATTCTCCGATTAGAAAATGGCCACTGGAAGTAATATCTCACATAGTGCACTGATGACTGACTGAGTAGCCGGATCAACACTGATTGACGACTGAAGAAATAGCCAGAAGCAAGCCCACATTCAACTGGGGGATCTCACAGGGTTGGGTCCCCCAGAACCTCATGCCACCCCTATGCCTCTGGGAGTGGCTTACATTAGTAGACCCGCGAATGAAATCAACAAAGGGAGGGCTCATTTGTTCGTGCATTTACCACTCACTTCACTCGTGAGAACCAATTTCTACTGAACCGAACAACAAGGGACTCATCTAACGACAGCAAAGGGGTCCATTCTCCGACGCTGGTGATTTGACTTCAGAAATTTGGTCATAATCCTTCTTTTTTCACTCTAAACCATTCCAGAATCCTATTTTTGTCACTTTAAACATTCTCTTCAATTAAACCATTCCAGAATCCTATTTTTGTCGGAGTTCTCCAAGGACTCAGAGTGTATGATGTGGCTACCCAGCTCAAAAGCATCCCAGCATAAATTTCCATTTAGGAGCGACTTTCTACATCGGAAGCACATCAGGAATCATTTAGTTGAGTGCTTCGAAAGGCACACGTGCCTTAAAAAACTTCCCCCGAGACAATGAGTCAAATGATTGCCCCAGCGCCAACAATCATCACATTTTCGGATGACGAACTATCCGTCGACTGCATCATGTTCGACCTCTCAACATCACTGTCTGATGCAATGAATAGTTGGTCCCTTTGGTCTAAATTGACAATGAATCAGGCCTAAACATTTTCCCCTTGCGAATGTAATAGCTGAGTTTAGTCTGATAGTCATGTTATCTCTTCTCCCTCTTCGCCAAGAAGGAGGACTAAGAACATAGAGACAATCGCGAAGAGATTGCCTACTATCGAGCTCTCCTAAACACAAAGGAGCCGGAGCTCGGATGGATACATACTTCATTGTTCTATGAGGCCTTGCACTAAGCACATACTCAGATAGGGTCGCGAGGTGCAAAGATCTGGTCTTTGACAACCGTCGTCAGGACAATAAACAAAACCTATATGAATGTGTGTTCGACACTAACACTATAGGCGGGACCGGTTATAGGATGATCGCCGAGTGGCGTTCTGCTCGATTAGGCGAATGCGAGTGAGGGATATCCCCATTCGTTCGCTAAGAGCAGCAGCTCAGGAAGAACTCGAGCAAAAATATATGGTGAAAACCCACAAGACGCGCTCCTTGCATGACTTAATAGTTTTATGAAAGCAACAACATGTCACCCTAACCCTAAAATAGATAAAGGGGGATGTGTTACCTAATAATGAGCAATGCTGGTAACAGCAAATGGTTCCTAACCTCATCAAAATCAGAGTACGACATATCCGACTATCCGACAACACGCTTGGATAAGTAAGGCGATGAACCTCTTTGAATGCCAATTTGACCTTGAGAGTACCGAATGAGAATATGCTATCCCTGTATGACTTGTGAACTCTCTGTGCCCATTTAGCTGCTTAAGTAACCACTGACTGAAGCATTGGATTTCCATCTGCTACAACGCTTGGGTCTGACTCATCAACTGGCTTTTTCTCTCTCTTTACGAATAGTGATGAGTGATGCATGCGACACTTACTTGATCGATTCTTTAGTGCCATCATGAAAGATTGACCACTGAAGTGGACAAGCCAGCCCTAGGAATAAGAAGCCACACAAGCCGAGCGGGCCTCACTTTCCACTGGCTAAAAGAAAGGGTTTGTGCAAGAGCTGCCTGCCTCTCAGTGTGGCCAAAACAAGAATTGCTTATAGACTAAACAACTGCTTATATACGCTTACTAAAAGACTCACTTTCTTAGGCAGAAATTCAGAAAGGGAGATGTGCCTAAGGCAGCATGCAAGCTAACTGTGAACTCTAAGAGAAGGAACGAATATCGCTAAAACCGAGACTCGGGTCAAGGAGATCAGATAGACGAAAATTTCCCTCGTATGGAGAACAAATCCTATCTCTTATCTCTCTAGTTTTGGAACTCTTGGTAAGCTAAGTTTCTTTGAATATACCTTTCTAGAAAAGACCTTTCTTTTATTTGACGCCTTATTAGTGTTGAAAGCGTATAAGGAGAAGTACAAGCTAAAGAAATCTCCTATTTATAAAATGAGTCTATTGGATATCAAACTCATTCCCGTTTGTAAGCACAGTTCAGAGAGAGGTCAATTCTGCAATATGCACCTTTTATTCTTCTACAACATTAGTTGCATATATATAGCCGCATTCTACTTAGCATTGGGGAAGGCATGGGAATGAAAGTACCGCTCACTATTGAACACCGATACCGCCCGATATGCTCTTTTTTGACTCCATTCTTTCTTTCAGAAGAAACACAGAAATGACGTTCTAAATTAGAGATTTCCAATCTCGTGAAAAAATGATAGTCAAGCCCTTTGGTCATTCGACCTTCGGAAGGAAAGATGCTTTGTGAGCCGCCAAGAGACGAAACGAAGAGTAGGTGCCTACTCCGCCTCCGTTTGCTCTTTAAAGCATGCCTTTGATTGCTTTATCCCTTTTATTGCCCTTCATGTGGGCTTCGCCGACTTCCACTCATGTTTCTTCTTGTACGCCAGGGATTATTTGAATGAGATGCGAAGAAGACTCTTTGTTTTTCTGAATCCCCTACCTTTTGTAAAGCATATAGCTAGCTATCTAACTAGACGCGGGGAAACAGGGCTACCATAGGTCCCCTTCTTTGGCTTTATAGCCTTGTCACACTAATCAGTGTGCTTTCCAGAACAAACTTCTATGCCTTAATCATGTTTTTTTGTTTGGTAAGTTCCACTGAACGTGGTTTTGATTCTTTTCACGATCCACAATTATCGATAGCGAAGACCAAGTTTGTAAGCTAAAAGACGCTATCTTGACAAGACCGCGAGTCAGTAGGTAGGAGGCAGAACCCCCAAGATGAATCCTTCCTACCGCGGAGCCAAGCGAAAACGAACTCTTGACCGCCAGCCAGAAACCTGCTTGCTGGGAACGAATAAACTTCTTTCTATGGGGGCCCACCTTTCTGTCCCTTGTAAACGGGATGATAGTCAGGTATTTTCTATGGATGGGTGAACGGGAACCAAATATGCATGTCCTGGTGCTAATGGTGCTCGAGCGCTAAGCTAAGTGAAGAAGGTTGAATGACCAGGTGCAGCATCACACCACATCGAGATGGATGTTCCCTACCCAGGCTACTTTCCGCTAGCCCACCTTCACCCCGCTGGCTGACTTGAAAACTCACTTTCCAAGAGAGAAAAAAACATATTCAATATATTCCATGGAGTAATAAAGATAATTAGACCCACCATAGAAGATATGTACCTATAGTATCGAGCCTTACCAGAGATAGCAAGAGATTGACCGGGTGCATACCCATCCATACCATTAGCCTATCAATAGACCCAACACTAGTTGTCTACATAAGGATATACCCAATGAAAGGTTAGGGAGGAATCTCCTTCAAAGGAACGAGGTATGGCCACTGTAAGGGGCACTGGGCGGGATGGAAAGCAACTGGCTGAAACAGAACTCAGAACTCGCATAGAGAAGGACCGGATCTCCCCCTAGCTTGGCTGGGTTGGCTCGATGATAGAGTCAATATTTACATACAAGGCTAGTTCTTTAGTGTAAGATTGAAGAGTTCCTTAGAGTAATAAGGGATATCAGATAGCTCTCTCATAGTGTAGGGGTATATAGGCTATTGACTTTTCCTAAGCTTGATAACGTACTTCAGAGTTTGATAACTGTTCGTCTTCACATCTTACACTGGCTTACTGGAACTCAAAGCAAGGGGAAAATCAGAATTACACTTCTAGATAACCAAAAAATATGGTTGGGCGCTGGCCTAGAACCGGCTTTCCTAAACTTGCTTGAAATACACTTCTTCCTAAAAAAGGGACAGAAGTGACTGGTATGAAGGCAAAGGAAAGGCTGCTACTCGAGACTTCATCAAACAGCTCGAAATACTGAACAAAGGTGCGCTTCGCCCGGTGACTAAGAAAGAAATTGGTTTGTGCTTTCATTTCATTAGATGGAATTTGATCGTTCTTTGAAAGAGGACAGATTTGAACAGAATAGGCAGCGAGTGACCACAAAAGACCTGCATTCAATCAGAGAGGCTTTTAACTGGAAAACCACTCCGCGATAATCTAATTTAGCCATCCCTTCGAGAAGATCGAGGAAAGTCAAAATCGCGAAAAGCGGATCCGATGAACAAAAAATGAGAATTAGGCCTCAGGATCAGATTGAATTGCCCGACTTAGAGAACACATAGGAACTTTGAAAAGCTGATTTTTCGAAATGAAAATCTAGTTGGGAAAGCCTGTATCGAGTAAGTCAATAGGCGCGAGGATCAATGACAGTTCAATTCGATTTCTTCATTCTGAAAGTCGGAGATAAATGAAACCAAAAGCAAGAAAACTCAATCCCATTTGTTCATGTTCACAAAGATAGTTGCAAGAATCGGAGGATGCGAAAGAATGAATATATGCAGAGAATACCTTCTTTGATGCGGCCCTTCTTACTGCTACTAGCACTAAGACTACTAAGACGAATGGAGTCTAGTAAGCCTAGAGGTATTACAGATGCTGTTGAGAATCGTCAATAGGAAAGAAACCCTTCGTGCTCCACAGTCTCATATAACATTGTCCAATGGCATCTTTCCTCTGCCTAATCAGTGCAATTCCTTTCAGGAAAGCTGGAAAGTCGAGTGTATTGAGAGGCAAAGCAGCACTGAACCCCAAAAGCAGTACCGGTCAGAAAAAAAGTGTTCATTTTTTGTAGGGAAGGTGAAAAAAAAGTCTTGCTTGCTCTTGTTCATCCCATTACGGTTGGGAAGGTAGAAAGGTTTGTTGTCCTTTCACTCGATCGGAGAGGGAGGGCCCAACGACGGGGAACGGCTAGCAACGAGAACACCAATAGCTTCAATATTGGGTGTAGGAGAAGAAGCCGATAAGGGGGGAGGTAGCGAAGAAGACTTGAGCAATTGATTATAGAAGAAGATCTTGCTATGAGTGAGTTCGCCATTGTCTATGGGTTGCTCACGTATAAGAGGGAAGTTGAAGAGTTCCCGTGCCCTGGTGGAGCCCCTAGAACCTTAAACTGCTGTTGACTATTCCCTGCCTGTGTATTGCTAGAATGCTCGAATCAATGGAGCTCCAACATTGGGAAAGTCCAGCATGTCACCCTACCGATGTAGTCGGCTTCCCGTACGTTTGCGGGATTAACCTCTATTTCCATCGGTCTATCTAAGTGGCCTATCTCCATATGTATGTATTCTTGAAGTGCCTTTCTCATAGTTCCCTTCACGGGCATTGATGGAGAGGGAATATACTTCCCCACTGAACGAGGCATTGGAGAGAAGTAGGCATGGTGGACAACCAAGGCACTAAAATCGAGACAATCAATCGGAAGAGAGTTCTATTGCTTTTAAGTCAGAAAATCCTCAATCTACATCCGTCCTAGCTTAGGCGATCGAAGTCAAGTCTCTGCCCCTATCGCTTGCCTAGTCCTAGCGGGGGCATTTGCTTTCCTTGAGTTTTGGCTAGTTATAAGTCTTCCCGCCTTGGAAGCTTTCCAATCCTAGTAGGGCTTGACTCCCCTAGTGGACCCTAAGGGAATCAATCTACAGGATTCCATCTAGTCTCTTAGCTCTCCAAATTTGATGTCCTTCCGGTTATGGAAGCATTCTCGTAGCCTTTACTTATTTGAAAAGGGGGAAATCCATTCTTGTATATGTCCTACTTTCTTCAGTCGAAGTCTTAATTGAATCATTTGCTTTCGGATTCGCTCAATCCAATCGGAAAAAGCTGTCCATTCTTCCAAGTGATGAAGCCTACCCCCGGCAAAGGAACTCAGATGGAGTAAGTGGGGAAGAGCGAGGGTCTTTTTGATTGGTGTAGAACCATTCCACCTACCTTTATCTTATTGGTCTAGGGTTCCCTCTGCTTTTTGAGACTCTTTACTCGGAAAAATCGATTTGGTTTTTTCCACACGGAACACTTTTTATCCATTCCAACGGTTCCCTAAAGTCAATGGGAAAGGACCATCACCTCAAGGACGAATCCCAGACACAGAAGGAGAGGCCCCACCTCAAGCGTTGTCATGCTCTAGTTGTTTCCATACTGATTCTTTATCGTACATCTGGGAAAGGCCTCCTATATGCTTGACATTAGGATCTATGTGGATAGATCCAAAAGGACGCATGGTTTACCCCCGCCCATGTATGTTGATACAATGCTAAAAGAGTTTTAGCATCAAAGGCAGAAAAAGAGGTTACTTGCCTAAGAGTCGTTGCATCAGTCTTTCTAAGATGATGTCTGCTAAGACACCTGAGGAGAGACAAAAGATGAGTGAGATCTAATATGCTTTGGCAGTGGGATCCATCATACGATGCTTTGCACTTGGCTTGATATTGCGTATAACTCAGAGGTATCTAGCAAATTTGGAGCAAAACCATGAAGAATAACATTAAAAATCAATGGAGAACTCTCTCAAGTACTTAAGAAGGATGAGAGACGTTCTATACGATAGTGAAACAATATGATGGTATGAGGATACCGTTCGATACTTTATGGTGTTTCATGGCTGCCTTTTGGGTTTAAACTGATGTCATTATGATCGTTGAATTAGTAGGCATTTATTCAGATTGGTGTCACACCCCAACTGAGGGTAGTGTGACCGGTCAGGGCCTACATCCTACCCTGTAGCCTACTGTCTACACTGACTGACAATAAAATAGAACATCTCGAGAAAGGAAACCACAACACAATCTTTACTTAAAGTTTTCAAAATTCACAAATATATGTTTTTCAACCCAAAGAAGAAAACCAACATCATCGCAAATAGAACATCTCAAGTATCAAAGTTATTACAAACTTTTCAACACACAACTGTCAGTGTAGAAAAGGAAAATAACTACTACAAGACACTGGGCTATGACCAAAGGACGCCGCTACGAGATATGGAACCACCACCTGCCCTCCAGCTGCACCATGACTACAAGCCTCGATCACTGATCATGCTCTGCAAAAACAAAGGAAACAAACCATGAGTCCACTTGGGACTAAGTGAGCGGTTCTTTCGAACCTCCACATAATCCATAATTAGTCATGCATAACATATAAAGCAGCATAGAATATAATGAGGGAGGTAAGCTACTTTTTAGTGTGACTATCGACCACATGGGTCATTATGTATAGACCATATATGAGAGACCTGCCATAACGGCCTAATTTTGCCACTTGGCATCCGGCCCTTAAGGCCTACTTATGGTATAAGAATCCCAACTACAATCGGCCCTACCATACAATGTAGAATCACACTGGCCGTTCGGCCACATCATATCAAGATGTAAACACGAAATTCCGGGCCATTGAATAGGATGGTCTACTAATCTCCAAACACCATCTGGGATAGGGATAGCTAGTCCCACCCAACTAGGGTCTGACACCTAGCGGGCCCGCTGGTGCATCTCAAGACCCAATCACTGGCCGAGCCAAGCCTTGGTCATTTCCAACCACCATGCTTCTCGGCAGACCATCTCAAGCACATCACACAGTCAAATGTCCTAGGGTTTCCTTATATACACTTCGGGCGGTTGCCCATATCCGGCCCTAATTCGGTCTGCAGGGTCAACAAATTAATGCTGCCCTTCCCAAAAATGTGTACACCTAACAGTTCTTGGTTTTAAAAAAATGAATACCAGAAGTCCTAGAAGTTGTGTCATCTCCCAGCTAGATTTCCATATATACTATGCATCTTGCAACGTCCCACATGTTATCTAGCGTTATACGCTACCTTGGGTGATGAATTTTATGAACCGATCTTGGAATTCCACCCACGAACGTTTCAGGACAGCATATGTAATTTAAAGAAAAACAAGTATAATTTAGAACAACTACTACTATGAGATTCATCAGTAATCATGGTTGCCCTAGAACTCGAGAATTCGACGAGAAAAACAAGATGATCCGACAACACTTGGGTTCCGACTCTACCCGCAACACGAGTTGATTTAAACTTGATTAATGTATAAATGCAAAAAAAAGGAAAGAGTCATTTGCCCAATCTAATTGCATACATCATTAGTTGAGTCATACCTTTTACTCGAGGTGATCCTGAGGCTCAACTCGACTATCCCCGGGTCCGGCGCGCTGCACCAAAACAAATTTTTATATTAGAATTTTTTTTTTCTGGGTCTTACAACCTTCCCCCCTTAAGGGAAATTCATCATCGAATTTACATGAATGACAAGGACTTACCGGCTCTTCGAATAAGGAAGGGTAGTGCTCTCTCATGTCCTGCTCTACCTCCCAAGTGGCCTTTTGCCCGAAATGGTGCTCCCATCTGACCTTTACCAGGGGAATTTCTTTGGATCTTAGCTGTTGGTGTGTAGGCCTAGCGGGCTGAGTCATCAATCGCCTCGTGGCGTGTAGGCATGGTCGGCCAAGTCACACTTGAATGCCGGGGGCGCTCGGGCCCTATACGGTATAAGATGAAGGTGTGCCCTTCCCTTTCACCAATTGGTTTGGGGGTCGTTGGTTAGCGCCAGATTCTGGGAGCATAATTGTTGGCTTAAGGGTTTCTCTCGAGCCTCGATCTTCATTTTGATGATAACAAACATGTATTTAATCTTGTGTGAAGTTTTGAGTTCAGGTTGAGGTTGCGATAAGCATGTGAACTTCGTTCGGAGAAACAAAAGGAAAGATCATCAAGAAACGATAGAAAAGAACGTCAAAGAAGGGCTCAAGTATAAATTAAGTAGATATCTTGTAATATACCCCTTGGAATATCTTATCCCAAGACTAAGTGTAAAGTTATCCAAGTTAGAACTTGGTAACTAAACCTATGAAAAAGCATGTAACGAATATAAGAAAAAATTCAGCCTCAGCCTGAGTTCGGTTGACCGAACAAGGCAGAAACACTGGTTGTAGCCTTGTCGATCGACTAGACGGTCGACCGAACGATGCCACAAAATGGCAATAGCCAATCGGTCGACCTGTCGGTCGATCGAAGATGGGAAAGAAATCGGCTCAAGGCTACGTCGGTCGACCGACCAATGCCAAAAATTGGCAGAAGGTGCATCGATCGACCGATCGGTCGACCAGACTGCAGATCGATGAAGTCGTGATCCATTCGGTCGACCCATCGGTCGACCAGACGGCGCGAGTAAAAGCACATAAAGGGTAGCGGTCACAGGCGGTCAATAGGTCGGTCGACCAATGATCGACCGGTAAGCAACCGAACGGCTGTAACGGCTAGTTTTCTGCCCGTTGAATAGCCCGTTCAGCTAAGGGTTATAAATAACCCTTACCTAACTCCCTTAAGACTTCTTACAAATTTAATTGAGCATTTAAAGGAGAGTTTTTGAGCCTTCTAAAGATCGATTAATAGTGCTCGATTCTTCCGTCGACAACTTCTTCAAGCGCACACTCTTCCTCAACTTGAGCTTAAATTCGAGCTCTACGACTTGGCGAGTTAGAGGCTTTGAAGGCTTGGAAAAGAGTATTTAATCTTGATTTACTCTTTAAGCTCTTTTCAATGTAAATTTTAATTGTTATTTGAACATTGTTTTCTTTGGATTTGTGCTTGTGAAGACCAAGGTTGTTAGGTCTTAAAATTGGGTGGTTGCCTTTGTGTTTGAGGCTTAATTCGACCGGTGTAAACTCAGTTCGTTAAGATTAGTTGAGTTGTCCCTTAGGGTTGAGGTGGAAGAGTGCTCTCGATAAGAAGGCGGAGACTTCTGGGTGTGGAAGAGCCTTAGGTTGAGAGTGAGACTCTTCGAGTCAAAGTCCTTTGTGTAAGGAAAACTATTTAATCTAGTAAATTTAGTTTGGAAATCCTAAGCGGGATGCTTAGGTAGTGGAGTAGGCATTAAGGCCGAACCACTACAAAATCCTCGTGTCTGCATTGATATCTTTGCTTGTGCTTAATTGGTTTATTTTTGCTTTCGCATCTAGTCGATAAATTGTGATTTGCCTAAAAAATCAAAAATGACTAAAATTGAATTTAGGCTAATAAATTAGTAAACACACTATTCACCCCCCTCTAGTGTGCCATTTCACCCAACATTTGGTATCAAAGCTGGTCATAGATTGTGATTTCACCATCCTTTCTACAATTTGTCTCGATCCTAAAATGGCACTAGAGTCGGTAGTATCTTCACCTCCTAGGTTCAATGAATCGAACTTTGGTCTTTGGAAGTCTAGGATGTACACCTACATAAAGACTAGAGGCTTTGGTGTTTATAACATGTTAAAATTTGAATTCACTTTTCTTAAGATTGACATGCTTGATTGGAGCGAACTTGATAAGAAAATGTTTCAGTTTAATGGAGAAGCTATGAATTGCATATTTTGTGCCATACCAAATAGCATTCTTGAAAAAGTCATGCATTGTTCAACAGCTTTTGATTTATGAGCTACTTTAAATGTTTTATATGATTATGCCAAAACTGAAGAAATTGGCACTTTTAATGAAGGTGGTGATGACAATGGTCACTCATCTACTACTAATCTTAATCTTGATGCCCATAGCTCATCTAGTCAAAGGAGTAGCTCCAAAAGCTGAAAAAGAAAGGTAGTATGTCATGCATGCAGGGAGAAGGGGCATGTAAGGAAAAATTGTCCTTTCATGAAGAACAAGGCAAAAAAGAGGTCAAAAACTTCTACATCATCATCTCATTCAAATGAAGCATCCTCTTGCAATGACTATGAAGCTACTTCAAAAACTTACCTCGTGAGCACAAATGATGAGGTACACTCCTCTCCTTCTAGTCATGCTAATGCAAATGAGAATGTTAGCTCTTCTAGTTCATTCAACATGCCATATGGAGAATGAGTTGAGGAATGTCAAAAAATGTATGCCTTGCTTATGAAAAAGAACAAGGAAAATAACAATCTAAAGAAGGAAAACTCTAAGCTCGGTTCACATGCACATGCCTTAGAAGTAGAAAATGAAAAATTAAAGACTAGACCCTTTAATTAATGTCATGATAACTTAGAGCTTGAGCTTAAAGCTTTGAAGCAAGAAAATGATAATTTAAAAAATGAAAATAGCATGTTAAAAACTCAGTTGCATGCTATTCAAAAATCTATGAATGATTTGAAAAGTGAGGTTATACTTTTGAATAAGAAAGTAAGTGAATTTAAAAATGCTTCATTTCTTAAGAACAATAGAAATACCTATGTAAAGAATGCCAATGTCTATCATCATTCTCATGCCATGCATTCTACCACTAGACCTCATGATTATAAGAAAAAGAATGTTGTTTCTAGGAATGTTCATACCCATCATGTGTCACATGCCAAACATTCTAATAATAAATCTCAAGTCCATAGCAAAAACAAAAAGAAATTTAATGGACATTACTTTTGTTGTGGTACATATGGGCATGCTATATATGATTGCACATTTAAGATGAATCCAAGTGGAGTTAAAACACTTTGGGTAGCTAAGCCCTCTAACCCCCAAGGATCCAAAGCCATTTGGGTACCAAAGGTTTCTTGTTCTCTTGTAGGGGGAGCTACCACACAAGGGTAAAGAGAAGTGAGGAGTTGAAGTTGACCGTGAACTTAAATGAAGTATCATTCCTTGGTTGCAACTTCAAACCATCAAGATGTCATAAGTATGAAAATTGACATCCAGGTATACCTTGGTATCATCTACTATATCCTCTTGATTAAATTATAGTTGGAGTTTGATATATGCTTAATACTCGTCGATTTTTCCGCTCTTGATAAATTTCAAAAAGGTTTTAGATTTTATTGATTTTCGATCTCTTCGGAAACCTATGTAGCCTGTAATGGGCTCATACGACCTTGCGGTTTTTAATCATAGGCTCATTGTGGCATTTCGGTTTTCAACCAATAGGAAGGGTTGGAGACCTATGTAGGATGAATTGTATAAGTGGAACGATGACCTAGTTCCAGAATTTGCCTACGCACCTCAGCCATATCTGGCACCACGACTCGGTCTTTGAACCTCAGTACATCCTCTGAGTCCAACCTGAATCCATTCTCTGCATCGCCTCTTTGCACCAGATCCTTGGTCAGCACACAAAAGACATCCTCTCCCTGCGCGGCACGCAGTATGTCCACCAACGTGGATTGTACCCATAAGTGTGCCAGCAAGGCACCTGTAGCTGACAATGACAAGATTGTACCCCCATCTAGGCACAACACCAACTCTCGAGCTAGAGGCCTCCGCTTAATTTCCAAATGAGCCTAACTACCCATGGATTTTTTGCCTAGAGCATCTGCTACCACATTTGCTTTCGCCGGATGGTACAAAATGGTGCAATCATAATCCTTTAGGAGCTCCAGCCACCTCCTCTGCCTGAGGTTTAGTTCCTTTTGGGTTAGCAAGTACTGAAGGCTCTTGTGAACGGTATAGATCTCGCAAGTCTCCCTATACAGGTAGTGCCGCCAGAGCTTCAGTGCAAAGACCACTACTGCTAGCTCTAGGTCGTGCGTCGGATAGTTCTTTTCATAAACTTTCAACTGGCGGGACGCATAAGCTATAACTCTGCCAAACTGCATCAGAACGTAGCCCAGGCTAACCCGGGAGGCATCACAGTAGACTACAAACCCTCCTGAGCTGGAAGGTACAACCAACACGGGTGCAGATGTCAAACATTCTTTGAGCTTCTGAAAGCTCGCCTCGCATTTGTCGTCCCAAATGAACTTGACCTTTTTCTGGGTCAACCATGTCAAAGGGGCTGCAATTCTGGAGAATTTCTCCACAAACTTCCGATAATACCCTGCCAAACCAAGAAAACTACAGATCTCAGTCACGCTAGTCGGCCGTTTCCAGTTTTGCACCACTTCCACCTTTGTAGGATCTACTCTTATCCCTTCATTGGACACTACATGGCCCAAGAACCCTACACTTTTCAACAAGAATTAACACTTGGAAAATTTTGCAAACAAGCGGTGCTCTCTGAGGGTTTCCAGGACCATTCTCAGGTGCTTAGAGTGCTCTTCCTCACTCTTGGAGTAGATCAGAATGTCGTCAATGAAGACGATCACAAAGCTGTCCAGGTAGTCCTTAAATACCCTGTTCATTAGGTCCATGAAGGTAGCATGTGCATTGGTTAAGCCAAAGGACATCACTAGGAACTCGTAGTGACCATAGCGAGTCCTAAAGGCCGTCTTAGGCACATCGTAGTCCCGGATTCTCAGCTGATGGTATCCAGACCTTAAGTCTATCTTTGAAAATCATTATGCCCCCTGGAGCTAGTCAAACAGATCATCTATCCTCGGTAGTGCGTAACGATTCTTGACAGTCACCTTGTTCAGCTGTCTATAGTCGATGCACATGCGCATCGACCCATCCTTCTTCTTCACAAAGAGAATCGGGGCACCCCAGGGTGACACGCTCGGCCGGATGAAAGCTAGGTCTAGCATTTCCTGCAATTGCACCTTTAACTCCCTAAGTTCGGCCAGTGCCATCCTATAAGATGGAATGGAAATTGGTTTCACCCCGGGCTGCAGATCAATGCAAAAATTAACTTCCCTTATGGGCGGCAATCCCGGCAATTCTTCGGGAAACACATCAGGGAATTCACAGACCATTGGGGTTCCACTGACATTCCTTGCCTCACCCCTTTCTTCCTCAGCCACAAATACGAAGGCTAGGAAGGATTGGCAGCCGTCCTGAAGCAGCTTATGAGCCTTTAGGGCTGAGATGACCCCTATTGGCTTGCTACCTCCCTCCCCTTGGAAGGAGAACTGCGGTAGCCTAGGCTTATTAAACATCACTATTTTAGCTCTACAATCCAACATCGCAAAGTGCTCTGCCAACCAATCCATGCCAAGAATGACATCAAGCTCAAGTGTGGGTAGGAGTGTCAAATCTACACTCAGTGTTGGTATATTGAATTTGCTAGGATTTCATTGCCCGTAGGCGTTGATACTATCAATGGCCCGTCAAGCATGGAGGGTGCCATTTTGCCCTCGGCTTTGCTGGTGGTCTGTCGCGGTCACTGCCCCCTCATAATATCAAGGCCGATTGCCAGAACCCTGTGGCCGAAATTTCTTCTTAGCTGGCCCGTCATTCCTCTCAAACAGCACCAAGGCTTCTTTCCGTAGGGCTTCATCCTCTACCCAAGATAGAGTAGAATCCTCAGTGTAGTGGATGAGCCTGCCAATTTGTGGCCTCAGACCTACCACGAACCTCTTGACCCTGGCGTTCTCAGATGCCACTAGGGTTGGATGGTACTTTGAGAGATGGTTGAACTCCATCTCATATTCTGATACTGACATGCCTCCAGACTGGCGCAACATCTCGAAGTCACGAGCGCGCTTGTCTCGAACACTCATTGGTTGGTACTGTTCCTCCACAGCCGCCCCGAATTCCTCCCATGAGGGAGGCGGTGCGCCAGCTGCCCTGCGAGCTCTTCAAGTGTGCAGCTAGACCTTTGCCAGTCCCCTCATCTGAAGCCCGACCATACGAGCCGCTGCCTCCGACGAGCACCCCAGTTCCATGCATAACTCGTAGCAATCCCCCAAAAACTCAGTCACTTCCACCTAACGATCTATTCCGGTGAACTCTGGTGGCTTCAGCGTGATGAAATTTGCATAGGTTGGGGCCCCTAGAGTTTTGACCATAGGTGCTACAGTCTCTAGCACCTCCGATACCACTGGAAGTACAGGCACTGGCTGTGGTGGTGGCTGCTGCTGCTGCATCTGCTGTCTCAGTTCTTGCTCCCTTTGGAGCGCCTCAGTTAACTGATTTACTTGAGTCTTCAATTGAGCAACTGCTAACTCTTGCACCTGACCCTCAGACGGCTCTCTATCTCTGCCTCGGGCCCGGCCTCGTCCTTGACCTCGGCCTCGCCCCCGGCCTTGACGCTCTGTCGAGTTACTGCCACTGCCGCTCAGAGTAGCATTTGGAGCCTCCATTGCACTATCACAGAAAAGAAAAAGAGATTGCCTATCACATAATAATTTCGTAATAGAAGCTTTTAAAATTTACTAACCGCATGGTGCGCTGAGTGTAGGAGTGGTCGCTCGATCTCGTAGCATAACTATACCGTATGTCGACACGCTAGCATATGTCTCATATGGTACCCAACACTTCGTCATTGTCAAGACCTAACCTAGGGCTCTGATACCAACTTTGTCACACTCCAACTGAGGGTAGTGTGACCGGCCAGGACCTACATCCTGCCCTGTAGCCTACTGTCTACACTGACTGACAATAAAACAGAACATCTCGAGAAAGGAAACCACGACACAATCTTTACTTAAAGTTTTTGAAATTCACAAATATATGATTTTCAACCCAAAGAAGAAAAACCAACATCGTCGCAAATAGAACATCTCAAGTATCAAAGTTATTACAAACTTTTCAAAACACAATTGTCAGTGTAGAAAAGGAAAATAACTACTACAAGACACTGGACTATGACCAAAGGACGCTACTACGAGATATAGCACCACCACCTGCCCTCCAGCTGCACCATGATGACAAGCCTCGATCACTGATCATGCTCTGCAAAAACAAAGGAAACAAACTGTGAGTCCACTTGGGACTCAGTGAGCGGGTCTTTCGAACCTCCACATAATCCATAATTAGTCATGCATAACATATAAAGCAGCATAGAATATAATCAGGGAGGTAAGCTACATTTTAGTGTGACTATCGACCCCATGGGTCATTCTATATAGACCATATAGGAGAGACCTGCCATAACGGCCTAACTATGCCACCTGGCATCCAGCCCTTAAAGCCTACTTATGGTATAAGAATCTCGGCTACAACCGGCCCTACCTTACAAGGTAGAATCACACTAGCCATTCGGCCACATCATATCAAGATGTAAATAAGAAATCTCGGGTCATTGACTAGGATGGTCTACTAGTCTCCGGACACCGTCTAGGGTAGGGATAGCTAGTCCCACCCAACTGGGATCTGACACCTAGTGGGCCCGCCGGTGCATCTCAAGACCCAATCACCAACCGAGCCAAGCCTTGGTCATTTCCAACCTCCATGCTTCTCGGCGGACCATCTCAAGCACATCACATAGTCAAATGTCCTAGGGTTTCCTTATATACACTTTGGGCGATTGCCCGTATCCGGCCCTAATTTGGTCTGCAGGGTCAACAAATTAATGCTGCCCTTCCCAAAAACGTATACACCTAATAGTTCTAGGTTTCAAAAAAATGAATACTAGAAGTCCTAGAAGTTGTGTCATCTCCTAGCTAGGTTTCCATATATACTATGCATCTTGCAACATCCCACATGTTATCTAGCGTTATACGCTACCTTGAGTGAGGAATTTTATGAACCGATCTTGGAATTCCTCCCATGAACATTTCAGGACAGCATATGTAATTTAAAGACAAGCAAGTATAATTTACAACAACTACTATATATAACTATGAGATTCATCAAGAATCATTTATACACTGCATTTAGAATTAAATTCAATAAGAAACAATTTATCTAGCATGGTAAGATAACAATAAATTCAACAACGCATGAAATACTAAGCATGGTAAAAAGATTACATCATTTGAAAAATTAAAGAGGAATGAGCTAAAGATAGTCACTACGCTATCATTCCTTCAATTATCTGAATCAATAAATTAACTTGCTATAGTTAGAGTTCTTCCTAAGTGTCATCATGTCTCTATTGTTTTAGCACTCTAACTATGGAAATTACCATCTAAAGCTCACCCTCTCCCTCCCCTAGGCTTGGCCGAGCCTTGAGCAAGGTGAACCTTGCTTGGCCATGCCTCATAGGGTAGGAAAGGAAGGGGCGAATTAATCTCCGGCTCTAATTCATTATCTCCGCTATATCTTAATTGCATATTGACTAGTTTGCCCCTCCCCCTATACTCGGCCGAACCCTTCTCATGAAGTTTTAGGGTTCACTCGGCCAATCCTATGAGTTTCAGGGAAGATGAATTTCTTAACACGTGAAATCGATGATTAAGAACACACTATTCATGAACTTGAGATCATCCGAGGGCTCTACTTCCATCAAGGGAATTGGGGAAAATTTTGGCATGACCTTTCCCCTTTTCCCATGATTCGGCAACCCTAGAACTCGAGAAATCGATGAGAAGAACAAGACGATCCGACAAGAATTGATACAAAACAATGAATACACAACTCCGAAACCAAGATTCGTCGAAAACTCGCGAGAAAACACATCCTAACACTTCTAGTGGTTCGGCTACCCGCCTCCCCCAATCCTTCAAATCTAACCACTCACCTTTGCTAGAGGAAGATGAAGGATCAAGCGTTGACGACCTCGAATCTTCCGGCGATGACGCGAAACTCGGATCAACCAAGACCTATCTCCCTTGCTCTTTCTCCCCCTCTTCCTATGCGTTGCCTTGTGCGACTCCAAGATTAGTCGCGCGGCAGCTTGGATGAGGGATTTTAATCCCTCATCTAACCTTCCATTTTGGCCTTTGACTCTTACTCCTGACTCGACTAAGCCTGAGCTCGACTTGGGTTTCGACTCTACCCGCAACACGAGTTGATTTAAACTCGATTAAGGTATAAATGCAAAAAAAGGAAAGAGTCATTTGCCCAATCTAATTGCATACATCATTAGTTGGATTTTGGAGTGTGAAATTCTGAAGCTAATATTGTACTTTATTGATAGTGAATTGGGCATCTGTCCGGTGAGGGCCTCGCAGATTAGGTGATAAGTTTGTGTTAGCGTGTTTTCTTGTGATTATTCTATTTTGGTACTCACTCTATTTCTTTCAAGCAATTGCAATAGCGGTTGCAACTTCCTATGTAACTGTCCATTAATAGCTGATCCCTTAGAGACTATCATGTCAACAATGTCTTGCTTACGACTTGTGGGCCACAAGTGAGATTTGGGCTTACTGCTAACGTTAAGTGAGCTTACAGGATCGCAAGCATAGAACGAGCTAAATTGGGCTTTTGGTTATATTCATCAGATTAGATCTGCATGACAAGTAACCCAATTAATTCTCTCTTGATATTTATATTTAAAATTAATTTAGAATTTAAAAGGAGTTTTTAAATCGGAATTAATTATTCTCAATTTGAAATGAAATTTTAAAATAGGAATTATGTATATCATAATTTAGGTAATGTATTTTTAATAATTGTCATTAAAGGATACATTAAAATCGGCATCTCAATTTAAGGTAATTTATCTTTGATAATTGTTATGAACAATATATTTTATTCGGCTATTAAAATTATTTTAAGATTTCGGATATGGCCCTAAACCGAGATCAACGATTATGATGACGTGATGTAATACTCGGGGTTTCCTAATGTAAAATTTTTCTGTGGTGCAACCCATCGAGTTGGGAGCTAGTCGGGTCGAGTCGCGTGATCACTTCGAATAGTAGGTAAAATTAATTTAAATCATAACCAATTATTGGTAGTTGGTTGGATGGGAATTGGTTGACTCAAGTTGGGTTGAGATTGGGTTCGCGGATCGAATCGGAACTCGATCTAGGTTAGGTGGAGTCGGATGAAGAGGTAAGTAAGTGGAAGGGGGCATTTTAGTTAAGTGATGAGGGGAATAAAACCCCTCACCCAAGCCAGTCGTGCGGCTCAAGAAGAGAGCCGCACGCAGCCCAAGAGGAAGGGTGGAGCGAGAGGGATCTTGTCGGCGCCGAGTTCGCGTCGACGCTTGAGGAAATCGGAGCTCGTCTTCATCGAGGTTACCTTATGATCCGATCAAGGTAAGTGGTTAGTGTGATTGTGAAGGGAGGCGGGTGGCCGACCCTAGGAGTTTTGAAATCGGGTTCTTTCGCGAGTTTCTTGTCGATCATCGTGTTTTCTCGTGTTGGACTCTAAACGATTGATGTACCTGTGATCTCATGTATTAAATCATGGTTTCTTCATGTTTTATGAATTGGACGAGATGAGGAAAAAGGGGAAAGGTCATGCCGAAATTTTCCCCAATTTCCTCGATCATCTTGCAACTCATGGATCGTTTATGTTCGTTATATTTTATATCTTTGGATTGATGCTTGCGTTGTTGTCGCAAACATGCCCACTTTTCCTAGAGGGCTCGGCCGAGCAAGGTATTACCTTGCTTGAGTCGGCCGAGCAAGGGCAAGGGTGGAAAAGTCAGGATTGACTTCACTAACCAGCCCTGATCAACTTAACCGAAGACAGGCTTTTATGTTATGTTGTCTTGATTCACACTTACATGCTTAGTATTAGGTTGAAATTATATTATATGATTGTTGTTCATCTCAGGACTGGTTAATAACTATAGATCTATATTCTCATGGTTATGGAAATGTTCTTACTAATGCATACATGGATAGGTTTGTTATGGCATATGAATTAAAGGAAAGGTTTAATTAATTTTTAGATATTATGTTCAATCATTGCTATATATATTGCATGTTCCTTATCGATTTAATTAATGGAAATTATTCTCTTTAATTTGGCTTTCACATGGTAATTGTTGTTCATGATTATTTTTGGCAAGTGTCGTTGACAATAGTAGATCGAGCATGTATCTATAGTCGGTAAATTCTAGCAACTCTAGAAAGAATGGTTTCGGTACCTAGCGATGACATTTAACCTAGAGACAAAGTACACTTACTATGTTCTACACCTAGGGATAGTTAGCGGATATCAATATCCTAGTAGTGTGACCCGAGGGGGAGGGTCGGACATGGGCAACGCCCGGAAAGCAAAACATAGGAAAACTTGCACAACCTGGTCCTAGTTGTGGTTGAGATGGTCTACTGAGGAGTGTCATTAGCCAAACGGCTACCACACGACTCAGCGGTTTATAGGGTCTTGAGATTGCACCAGCGGGCCCACTAGGTGTTAGACCCGAGTGGCGGAGGGTCTTGAGATTTCGTCAGTGGGCCACGCTGACGGTAGACCCGAGTTGGGTGGGATTGGCTATCCCTAACCCAGAGGATTCTTGAGGCTAGTGGCCATCCTAGTCGACGGATCCGAGACATGAAAGTTCATATTGAGATGCTCTTAGGGCTGGTTTTGGATAGGCCGACCGGCCTGGTTATGTAGAAGGAAGAACCGAACCTTCCATCTATAATTAATTAGGCCATTAGCGACCGAGCTAGTGAAATGGATAAGGGCCCGAGAGCCTGGTTCATCCATTCTTCTGTCTTGGCAAATTGATTAACTTCTGTGGTGTGATCATATTTTAATTCCTTATTCGTATCATACCTTGTATATGTTATCTTGCCGAGGTTTTAAGTGGAGGTTCGAAAGAACCGCTCACTGAGTTCCTCATGAACTCATGATTTATTTATTGTTGTTTTGTAGAGCCCAACCAGTGAGGTACGGCTTGGTGGCATGGCGCGCAGGAGGGCAAACGTGGGTGCAGATCTCATAGCTGGCAGCTTTATAGTCGTAGTCGTGGTTGAGTAGAGTCTTGTGTATGCACTGAGTTGGATTTGTAAAACATGGAGATGTTTCTTTGCAAACCTTTAGACGTTTATTAAAAACCTTGTGATGTTTTCGAACTTGGTTTGGTTTAACTGTTTTCAATAACTAATAATGTTTGGTATTGTTGCTTTTGTTTACGATTTCCATGTCGGTATGGTTGTGCTTTATGAGTCATTGGTCAGTGCATATGGTAGGCTTCGAGATACTGCAGGTACCCTGGTGGGTCACGCGTCACCTGAGTTGGGGCGTGACAACGTTGGTATTAGAGCGTCAGGTTAGGTCTTGACTACGACTAGGAATTGAGTAATGAACGAGGCATATGCTAGCATGTCTACGTACGGTATAATTATGCTACGAGATCAGGCAACCATGACTGCACTTAGCGCACCATTTGTTTAGTAACGTAAATTTTAATCGAATGAGTTGGTTAATATTAATGGTGAAATCATTATTTTTTTTCTGATAGTTTGATGGAGGCCCAAAATGCTGCTCTTAGTGGTAGCGGTAGCAACTCCACCGAATGTCGGGGCCGAGGCCGAGGCCGAGGTCAGGGCCGGGGTTGTGAAAGAGAACAGTCTGAGGTAGAGGACCAGGATTTTGCAGTTGTGCAGCTTCAGGCTCAGGTGGCTCAATTAACAGAAGCGCTCCACAAGGAGCAAGAGTTAAGGCAACAAATGCAGCAGCAACAACAAACACCCCAGCTGGTACCCGCAGCCCCTGTGGTACCGGAGGTGGCTGAACAGGTAGCGCCACAGGTCAGGGACCCAGGAGCACCTACATACGCAGACTTCATCAAATTCAGACCACCAGTATTCATCGGTACGGACCGGCTAGTGGAAGTCATCGAATTTCTGGGGGACTGTTATGAGCTATGTATATAGCTGGGGTGTTCATCAGAGGCAGCGGCGCGCATGGTCGGCCTACAGCTAAGAGGGCCTGCCAAATACTAGTTGCATACCTGGAGGGGCTGTAGGGAAGCACATGCACCACCTCTCACCTGGGAAGAATTTAGGGTAGCTGTAGAGGAGCAGTATTTGCCGATGAGTGTCCGCGATAAGCGGGCACGAGATTTTGAGTTGCTGCGCTAGTCTAGAGGTATGACAGTAGGAGACTATGAAATGGAGTTCACCCAGCTCTCTAGGTACCACCCAACTCCAGTGGCTACTGAGACCGCCAGGGTGAAGAGGTTCATGGAGGGTCTGAGACCTCAGATAGGCAGGCTTATCCATTACACTAAGGACTCCACATTTGCTCGGGTAGTGGATGAGGCCCTCCAGAAGGAAGTGCTGGTGCCGTTCGAGAGGAAAGATGGGCCGCCCAAGAAAATGTATCGGCCTCAAGGGTTTGGAGGTCGACCGTGGCAATCGGAGGGAACTGTGACCACCGCAGATCACCAGCAGAGTCGTGGGCACAGCAGTAGCCGGGGCCGCGGAGGCTCGAGGTCAGGGGTGGCGAGACAGGCAGAGACAGGGGGTGCTTCTCAGAAGGTAGACATGCCGCAGTGTGGTCATTGTAATCAGAAATGCTGGGGAGCTTGCTATGGCCGCACAGATGCATGCTTCAGATGTGGGCAGGTGGGACACTTTAAGAAGGATTTCCCAGACAGAGGTGGCCAAAAAATTGAGCTATCGAGAGGAAAGGTGCCAATGTCAGTGGGGTTAGTGGCACAGAAGGGTCAGATGAAGAGCTGAGGGCCGCAAGCTAGTCACTCTGAGAAACCATCTGCCCGAGTTTACGCCATGAACCGCGATGGGGCAGAGGCATCTAGAGCAGTGGTAACGGGTACTATTTTAGTATGTTCATCTGCTGCTTATGTTCTATTTGATCCAGGTGTCACGCACTCATTTGTATCTACCAAATTTGCTGCTGAGTTACTAGTGGCACATTCTTTGCTCAGCGGGCCGTTTTTAGTATCAACGCCTATGGGCGATATAATCATGGCCAAATAAAATTTTCAAGGCTGCGAAGTGCTCATCTGCGGCCATGCATTGAGGGTAGATTTGACACTCCTGCCCACGCTTGAACTCGATGTCATTCTCGGCATGGATTGGCTGGCGGAGCACTTTGCGCTGCTGGATTGTAGGGCTAAGATAGTCATGTTCAACAAGCCCGGGTTGCCGAAGTTCACCTTTCAAAGAGAAGGAAAAAGTGAGCTGATTGGGGTCATCTCAACTCTTAAGGCTCGTAAACTTCTTGAGGGGGGCTACCAGTCCTTCTTGGCATTCGTATCGGTGGTAGATGAAAAGGGAGATGCAGCAGGGGATATCGGGGCTACTCAAGTAGTCTGCGAGTTCCCTGATGTATTTCCCGAGGAGTTGCCGGGATTACTGCCCAGGAGAGAGGTGGATTTCTGCATTGATTTGCAGTCTGGAGTGAAGCCGATCTCCATCCCACCCTATAGGATGGCACTAGCCGAACTCAGGGAGCTAAAAGTGCAGCTGCAAGAAATTCTAGACTTGGGTTTCATTCGGCCGAGCATGTCACCATGGGGTGCTCCGGTGCTCTTCGTGAAGAAGAAGGATGGGTCGATGCGTATGTGCATCGACTATAGGCAGTTGAATAAATTGACAATTAAGAATCGTTACCCACTGCCGAGGATAGATGATTTGTTTGACCAACTATAGGGGGCACGATGGGTTTCAAAGATAGACTTAAGGTTCGGATACCATCAGCTGAGAATCCGGGACTGCGATTTGCCTAAGGCTGCCTTCAGGACTCGCTATGGCCACTATGAGTTCCTAGTGATGTCTTTTGGTCTAACCAATGCACCTGCTGCTTTCATGGACCTGATGAACAGGGTATTTAAGGAGTACCTGGACAGTTTTGTGATCGTCTTCATTTACGACATCTTGGTATACTCCAAGAGTGAGGAGGAGCACTTCGAGCACTTGATGAGGGTCCTAGAAACCCTCAGAGAGCACCAGTTGTTCGCTAAATTTTCCAAGTGTGAATTCTTGTTAGAAAGCATAGGGTTCCTGGGCCATGTAGTGTCCAAGGAATGAATAAGGGTATACCCTGCAAAGGTGGAGGCGGTGCAGAATTGGAGGCGGCCAACCAGCGTGACTGAGATCCGCAACTTTCTTGGGTTGGCTGGGTACTACTGGAAGTTCGTAGAGAACTTCTCCAGGATTGCAGCCCCTTTGACTCGGTTAACTTAGAAGAATGTCAGATTTGTTTGGGACGACAAGTGTGAGGTGAGCTTTCAGAAGCTGAAGGAATGCTTGACATCGGCACCCGTGTTGGCCGTACCTTTCAGCTCACGTGGGTTTGTGGTCTACTGTGATGCCTCTCGGGTTGGCCTGGGCTGCGTTCTGATGCAGTTTGGCAGAGTCATAGACTATGCGTCCCGCCAGTTGAAGGTGCATGAAAAGAACTACCTGACGCACGATCTAGAGCTAACAGCAGTGGTTTTTGCACTAAAGCTCTAGCGTCATTACCTGTATGGAGAGACTTGTGAGATTTATACAGATCACAAGAGCCTCCAGTACTTGCTTACCCAAAAAGTGTTGAACCTCAGGCAGAGAAGGTGGCTGGAACTCCTGAAGGACTATGACTGCACAACTATGTATCATCTGGGGAAAGCCAATGTGGTAGCAGATGCTTTGAACAGAAAATTCATGGGTAGTTTGACTCATTTGGAAATCAGAATAAGGCCCCTACCTCGAGAGTTAGCAATATTCCTAGATGGGGGAGCAACTCTAACTGTGTCAGCATCGGGGACCCTAGTGGCGCACCTGCGGGTACAGTCCACCTTGGTGGACATGTTGCGTGCCGCGCAAGAGGAGGATACATTTTGTTATATGACAAGGGATCTAGTCCACAGAGGTGACGTTGATGATGGATTCAAGGTCGACTCGGAGGGTGTTCTAAGGTTCAGAGACCGGATCGTGGTGCTAGATATGGCAGAGGTTTGCCGACAAGTTTTGGAATTGGGTCACCGTTCCACGTATACGATGCACCCGAGAGCCACCAAAATGTACCGAGACTTAAGGCAACACTACTAGTGGAAGGGCATGAAGAAAGAGGTAGCAGAGTTTGTATCCAAATGTCTGGTCTGTTAGCAAGTGAAGGCCGAACACCTGAAGCCCGCAGGACTACTACAGAACCTCGAGGACCCCGAGTGGAAGTGGGAGAAAATCACCATGGACCTAGTGACCGAGTTGCCTAAGTCAAGGGGAGGTTTTGATTCTATTTGGGTGGTAGTGGATCGGTTAACTAGGACATCACACTTCATTCTAGTGAAAATGACCTTTTCTGCGGAGCAGTATGCTCGACTATTTCTAGACAGGATTGTGGCTTATCACGATACCCTAGTGATGATCATATCAGATCGAGGTACCCAGTTCATAGCCTGATTTTGGCAGTCCTTTCAAGAAGCCTTGGGCACTCAAGTGCGTTTTAGCACGACTTTCCATCCGCAGACAAACCGACAGTCTGAGAGAACCATCCAAACTTTGGAAGATATGCTGAGGGCACTACAAGAAAATAGGTTTTCACCAACGGATTTTTTACCAACAAATTTATTTTGTTGGTATTAGCGATAAATTTACCGACGAATATACAATCGGTTGGTAATTTATATGATCAATTTATAAAACCTTTAATTTTTCATCTTCCCTCTACTTTTTCCGTCGACCAACCCTTCTTTTTTGCCTTCCCTCTATTTTTTTTGCTTTCCCTCTGCTATTCTACCTTTTTTTTTTAGCCGACAAAACTCGCGCCACGCCCATCCCCCATTTTTTGCAATGCCTCTCCTTTTTTTTTTTCTCAGCCGAAGAGAACCCTATCGCTCCCGTGCCATGCTTGTTGATAGGTCGCCGCTGCTTGTCTTGTCTCACCAGGTGCCCACCTTAGTGTCACACCTTGGTGTCGATGTAGCATATGTCCTAGTTCAACGCCGCCTCCAGGTATTTGATCCTTATCTTGGTGGATTGCCACTCCCCCATCCACATCCCACAAGATATCTCTGTTTGCATTAAACAATTTCTACTATCATCAATCTCCACTCCATCATTTGATTATGATTAAAAAAATAACAGAGACGAACACCCACCAGCCCAAGATCGATGTATTGACCACAAGAAAGTAGAATAAATACTGTAAAACCATCAATGTAGGTCATCTCCTTGACAACTTCACGAACCATAGTCATGATCGCTGGCATTGGAGCCGAAAGAGTTGACCTGATTGGTGAAGAAGCGGAGGAAGATAGGGAGGGAGCAGTTGTGCACAGCGGTGCCGACGGTCCCAATCGCCATTAGCACGCAACAAGGTTGTTAAACTCTAGAGTTTAAGTAAACTCGTGGAGCCTCCGTAAACTCGACTCGTAAACTCGTAAGAGTTTACCTGATATTAAAACAATATTAAAAAATATTATACTACAAAAATATAATCTAATATAATATGAAAATCATAATTAAGGCGCAGTTCAACTCCCTAATAAAGCACAGATAAAGATAAAATATAAGAGTACAAGTCTAATACATACATAATGACATAATGAAGCATTCTAAGTCCATAATAAAGCACACACAATGACTCAAAGATAAAATATAAAAGTACAAGTTCAATCCATAATAATTATCATCAAATCAAGTTCATCCGAGTTTACCACAAGTTTGACCGAGTTTGTGCGAGTTTACTGAGTTTACCATGAGTTTTTCCAGAAACGAGTTTGAGTGCGAGTTAGCTTGATTTTGATACCTGGGATCGTAAACTCGTCCGAGTTTACGAGTTAACTCGCAAGTTTGACAACACTGACACAGTAATGCCCGATTTGGAAGTGGAAAAGCTCTCCAAAGCCCACTATCGGCGGTGGCAGCTGTGAACGATCCAGGTTAACATATCTAAGAAACATTATACTTTCATGGTCCAAGGATTTTAGATAAGCCTTTTTTCCAGTTTAACTTGAATGAGGATGATAACCTGAATAACATATTCAAGCCCATTGAAGGCATAAAAAATGATGCAATCTTTTCAGTCGACGGTGATGTATTAGTTCCTTGTTCAACATTGGAGTTTGCATTCTCAGTATGGCAAACTGGTTGCAACAGTTGGATTTGTCCCTTGCACGCATTGGTTGGATGAGGAGGTGAGCTATCTATTATTCTTGTGTAGTATATTTTACTATATTTGTTTGGAAGTTGAAATTGTCATCTTGTACAGTGTCTAAGAAAAGTTCATTTGAGCTTCAAGAAATTTTTCTTACTTTAAAACTTAAAATGTCATACATTAAGAGGCTTAATACTGAATTCAGATGGTTCATAGTTTGACATATACGAAACAAACAATACGAACAGGATATTGAATTTAGAGGCATTGCAAGAGTAACCCTCTCATGTCTTCCTATGTTAACTCTTCTCACCGTGACACTATAATATACTATATATGTGACTTTGTAAGACCTTGATAACCTAAGGTTTCCTTGTGCATTCAGGAAACTCTTTATGTCTGTTTTAGCTATTCATATAATTTCCTTTACTTGGGTTTAAAAAATTCAATTTGTTATATGACAAGGGATCTAGTCCACAGAGGTGACGTTGATGATGGATTCAAGGTCGACTCAGAGGGTGTTCTAAGGTTCAGAGACCGGATCGTGGTGCTAGATATGGCAGAGGTTTGCCGACAAGTTTTGGAATTGGGTCACCGTTCTACGTATACGATGCACCCGAGAGCCACCAAAATGTACCGAGACTTAAGGCAGCACTACTGGTGGAAGGGCATGAAGAAAGAGGTAGCAGAGTTTGTATCCAAATGTCTGGTCTGCTAGCAAGTGAAGGCCGAACACCTGAAGCCCGCAGGACTGCTGCAGAACCTCGAGGACCCCGAGTGGAAGTGGGAGAAAATCACCATGGACCTAGTGACCGAGTTGCCTAAGTCAAGGGGAGGTTTTGATTCTATTTGGGTAGTAGTGGATCGGTTAACTAGGACTGCACACTTCATTCTAGTGAAAATGACCTTTTCTACGGAGCAGTATGCTCGACTATTTCTAGACAGGATTGTGGCTTATCACGATACCCTAGTGATGATCATATTAGATCGAGGTACCCAGTTCATAGCCTGATTTTGGCAGTCCTTTCAAGAAGCCTTGGGCACTCAAGTGCGTTTTAGCACGACTTTCCATCCGCAGACAAACAGACAGTCTGAGAGAACCATCCAAACTTTGGAAGATATGCTGAGGGCACTACAAGAAAATAGGTTTTCACCAACGGATTTTTTACCAACGAATTTATTTTGTTGGTATTAGCGATAAATTTACCGACGAATATACTATCGGTTGGTAATTTATATGATCAATTTATAAAACCTTTAATTTTTCATCTTCCCTCTACTTTTTCCGTCGACCAACCCTTCTTTTTTGCCTTCCCTCTAGTTTTTTTGCTTTCCCTCTGCTATTCTGCCTTTTTTTTTCAGCCGACAAAACTCGCGCCACGCCCATCCCCCATTTTTTGCAATGCGTCTCCTTTTTTTTTTTCTCAGCCGAAGAGAACCCTATCGCGCCCGTGCCCTGCTTGTTGATAGGTCGCCGCTGCTTGTCTTGTCTCACCAGGTGCCCACCTTAGTGTCACACCTTGGTGTCGATGTAGCATATGTCCTAGTTCAACGCCGCCTCCAGGTATTTGATCCTTATCTTGGTGGATTGCCACTCCCCCATCCACATCCCACAAGATATCTCTGTTTGCATTAAACAATTTCTACTATCATCAATCTCCACTCCATCATTTGATTACGATTAAAAAAATAACAGAGACAAACACCCACCAGCCCAAGATCGATGTATTGACCACAAGAAAGTAGAATAAATACTGTAAAACCATCAATGTAGGTCATCTCCTTGACAACTTCACGAACCATAGTCATGATCGCTGGCATTGGAGCCGAAAGAGTTGACCTGATTGGTGAAGAAGCGGAGGAAGATAGGGAGGGAGCAGTTGTGCACAGCGGTGCCGACGGTCCCAATCGCCATTAGCACGCAACAAGGTTGTTAAACTCTAGAGTTTAAGTAAACTCGTGGAGCCTCCGTAAACTCGACTCGTAAACTCGTAAGAGTTTACCTGATATTAAAACAATATTAAAAAATATTATACTACAAAAATATAATCTAATATAATATGAAAATCATAATTAAGGCGCAGTTCAACTCCCTAATAAAGCACAGATAAAGATAAAATATAAGAGTACAAGTCTAATACATACATAATGACATAATGAAGCATTCTAAGTCCATAATAAAGCACACACAATGACTCAAAGATAAAATATAAAAGTACAAGTTCAATCCATAATAATTATCATCAAATCAAGTTCATCCGAGTTTACCACAAGTTTGACCGAGTTTGTGCGAGTTTACTGAGTTTACCATGAGTTTTTCCAGAAACGAGTTTGAGTGCGAGTTAGCTTGATTTTGATACCTGGGATCGTAAACTCGTCCGAGTTTACGAGTTAACTCGCAAGTTTGACAACACTGACACAGTAATGCCCGATTTGGAAGTGGAAAAGCTCTCCAAAGCCCACTATCGGCGGTGGCAGCTGTGAACGATCCAGGTTAACATATCTAAGAAACATTATACTTTCATGGTCCAAGGATTTCAGATAAGCCTTTTTTCCAGTTTAACTTGAATGAGGATGATAACCTGAATAACATATTCAAGCCCATTGAAGGCATAAAAAATGATGCAATCTTTTCAGTCGACGGTGATGTATTAGTTCCTTGTTCAACATTGGAGTTTGCATTCTCAGTATGGCAAACTGGTTGCAACAGTTGGATTTGTCCCTTGCACGCATTGGTTGGATGAGGAGGTGAGCTATCTATTATTCTTGTGTAGTATATTTTACTATATTTGTTTGGAAGTTGAAATTGTCATCTTGTACAGTGTCTAAGAAAAGTTCATTTGAGCTTCAAGAAATTTTTCTTACTTTAAAACTTAAAATGTCATACATTAAGAGGCTTAATACTGAATTCAGATGGTTCATAGTTTGACATATACGAAACAAACAATACGAACAGGATATTGAATTTAGAGGCATTGCAAGAGTAACCCTCTCATGTCTTCCTATGTTAACTCTTCTCACCGTGACACTATAATATACTATATATGTGACTCTGTAAGACCTTGATAACCTAAGGTTTCCTTGTGCATTCAGGAAACTCTTTATGTCTGTTTTAGCTATTCATATAATTTCCTTTACTTGGGTTTAAAAAATTCAATTTGTTATATGACAAGGGATCTAGTCCACAGAGGTGACGTTGATGATGGATTCAAGGTCGACTCAGAGGGTGTTCTAAGGTTCAGAGACCGGATCGTGGTGCTAGATATGGCAGAGGTTTGCCGACAAGTTTTGGAATTGGGTCACCGTTCCACGTATACGATGCACCCGAGAGCCACCAAAATGTACCGAGACTTAAGGCAGCACTACTGGTGGAAGGGCATGAAGAAAGAGGTAGCAGAGTTTGTATCCAAATGTCTGGTCTGCTAGCAAGTGAAGGCCGAACACCTGAAGCCCGCAGGACTGCTGCAGAACCTCGAGGACCCCGAGTGGAAGTGGGAGAAAATCACCATGGACCTAGTGACCGAGTTGCCTAAGTCAAGGGGAGGTTTTGATTCTATTTGGGTAGTAGTGGATCGGTTAACTAGGACTGCACACTTCATTCTAGTGAAAATGACCTTTTCTACGGAGCAGTATGCTCGACTATTTCTAGACAGGATTGTGGCTTATCACGATACCCTAGTGATGATCATATTAGATCGAGGTACCCAGTTCATAGCCTGATTTTGGCAGTCCTTTCAAGAAGCCTTGGGCACTCAAGTGCGTTTTAGCACGACTTTCCATCCGCAGACAAACAGACAGTCTGAGAGAACCATCCAAACTTTGGAAGATATGCTGAGGGCACTACAAGAAAATAGGTTTTCACCAACGGATTTTTTACCAACGAATTTATTTTGTTGGTATTAGCGATAAATTTACCGACGAATATACTATCGGTTGGTAATTTATATGATCAATTTATAAAACCTTTAATTTTTCATCTTCCCTCTACTTTTTCCGTCGACCAACCCTTCTTTTTTGCCTTCCCTCTAGTTTTTTTGCTTTCCCTCTGCTATTCTGCCTTTTTTTTTTCAGCCGACAAAACTCGCGCCACGCCCATCCCCCATTTTTTGCAATGCGTCTCCTTTTTTTTTTTCTCAGCCGAAGAGAACCCTATCGCGCCCGTGCCCTGCTTGTTGATAGGTCGCCGCTGCTTGTCTTGTCTCACCAGGTGCCCACCTTAGTGTCACACCTTGGTGTCGATGTAGCATATGTCCTAGTTCAACGCCGCCTCCAGGTATTTGATCCTTATCTTGGTGGATTGCCACTCCCCCATCCACATCCCACAAGATATCTCTGTTTGCATTAAACAATTTCTACTATCATCAATCTCCACTCCATCATTTGATTACGATTAAAAAAATAACAGAGACAAACACCCACCAGCCCAAGATCGATGTATTGACCACAAGAAAGTAGAATAAATACTGTAAAACCATCAATGTAGGTCATCTCCTTGACAACTTCACGAACCATAGTCATGATCGCTGGCATTGGAGCCGAAAGAGTTGACCTGATTGGTGAAGAAGCGGAGGAAGATAGGGAGGGAGCAGTTGTGCACAGCGGTGCCGACGGTCCCAATCGCCATTAGCACGCAACAAGGTTGTTAAACTCTAGAGTTTAAGTAAACTCGTGGAGCCTCCGTAAACTCGACTCGTAAACTCGTAAGAGTTTACCTGATATTAAAACAATATTAAAAAATATTATACTACAAAAATATAATCTAATATAATATGAAAATCATAATTAAGGCGCAGTTCAACTCCCTAATAAAGCACAGATAAAGATAAAATATAAGAGTACAAGTCTAATACATACATAATGACATAATGAAGCATTCTAAGTCCATAATAAAGCACACACAATGACTCAAAGATAAAATATAAAAGTACAAGTTCAATCCATAATAATTATCATCAAATCAAGTTCATCCGAGTTTACCACAAGTTTGACCGAGTTTACTCGCGAGTTTGACCGAGTTTGTGTGAGTTTACCGAGTTTACCCCGAGTTTACCCGAGTTTACCCAAAAACGAGTTTGAGTGCGAGTTAGCTTGATTTTGATACCTGGGATCGTAAACTCGTTCGAGTTTACGAGTTAACTCGCAAGTTTGACAACACTGACGCAGTAATGCCCGATTTGGAAGTGGAAAAGCTCTCCAAAGCCCACTATCGGCGGTGGCAGCTGTGAACGATCCAGGTTAACATATCTAAGAAACATTATACTTTCATGGTCCAAGGATTTCAGATAAGCCTTTTTTCCAGTTTAACTTGAATGAGGATGATAACCTGAATAACATATTCAAGCCCATTGAAGGCATAAAAAATGATGCAATCTTTTCAGTCGACGGTGATGTATTAGTTCCTTGTTCAACATTGGAGTTTGCATTCTCAGTATGGCAAACTGGTTGCAACAGTTGGATTTGTCCCTTGCACGCATTGGTTGGATGAGGAGGTGAGCTATCTATTATTCTTGTGTAGTATATTTTACTATATTTGTTTGGAAGTTGAAATTGTCATCTTGTACAGTGTCTAAGAAAAGTTCATTTGAGCTTCAAGAAATTTTTCTTACTTTAAAACTTAAAATGTCATACATTAAGAGGCTTAATACTGAATTCAGATGGTTCATAGTTTGACATATATGAAACAAACAATACAAATAGGATATTGAATTTAGAGGCATTGCAAGAGTAACCCTCTCATGTCTTCCTATGTTAACTCTTCTCACCGTGACACTATAATATGCTATATATGTGACTTTGTAAGACCTTGATATCCTAAGGTTTCCTTGTGCATTCAGGAAACTCTTTATGTCTGTTTTAGCTATTCATATAATTTCCTTTACTTGGGTTTAAAAAATTCAATTTTTCCTCTCCATGTGCTCAAGTGGCCAGTAGCCTTTATTTAAGTAGAATATTCATTGTCAAGCTTTACAATAAAGGTAATTTTTAGTAATTTAGTTTGTGCATATTTGTACACTATTTTATCAGAAAGGTAAAATCATTTAGACTAAACATATTTGTACCTTACTTTAATCTTGAAGTGGTGTTGCATGGTTTGTTGTTCTTAATTTGTCTCAAGAAGTTCCATAATGACACTGAATTTATCTTTATATTTTACTCGTGCAGTTTTTTTATTTAATTGGATTGTGTTAGTGTTTTATACCCTATGCATAATTCTCACAGTTTGACATGCTAAATATAGAGCATGTATAACAATAACATGAGAAGTCGGAACCAAGGTAGATGATGATTATAGTGTACAAGAGCATGTATAACAATAACATGAAGATAACCAAGGAACCCTAAACTTATAAAGGAAATAATAGTGTACAAGAGTATGGTATGAATTGATTATGATTAATGGGAACCAAGGTAGATGGAGGCCATAGAAAACACTACTTGAAATAATATACTAATTGAAATTCTAATTTAGGAACTAGTATTGAGGTATAACTTTTTTTCAAGAGAATATGTAATTGGAGCAAACATACATAACTTTTGCTAAGCTTAGTTATATAGAGCATATGGGTAGTGAGTTGTGGAAGCATCTGCTAGTTGAGTTTTAGTCCTTTCCTATAGCTATTCAATCTTCTTGTTATCCCTTCTCTCTTACTAACTACTTCATTTGGTATTAAAATTGAAAAAAATTTAGTTTATAACTTATATGCTTTATGGTGTTTCTTACTGTTTATGTTATCTTATTTCAATTTATAATTTGGAATGAGACGCAAGCCTCGTCCATGTTTTTTGTGAGTTCATGTATGCTTGACTTAAAAACATGGTTTTATCTCCTAAGTCCTGCAAATCTTAAATGGCCAAGGAGCAGAGATGAAGTTTGGCAAGTGAACATTCCCCGCACACGTTGAACATGAGAAATTCTGCAAGGAGTTGGTCTATTCACACATGTTGAATCAAAATATGGAGATTTGGTTAGTGAACTTTTATTATCTTTGTGTTTATTCATACTGCTATTGTATGTCTGATATATGTAATGTAAAGTTCTTCATTATTACTTGAAGGGTTATTATTTGGTTAGTAAAATGCCTTCTCTATATGCACTTACAGTACCTTCTCACAACCCCTTCATCCTATCACTTCGTCAGTTATTATTTGGTTTTGCTTCTTCATGTAAGGATATTGTTTCCTGTGCTTGAACATGAAGTTGAGGTTGCACGCCAGCAGGAAAGTAAGCATAAAGGTCAGAAAGCATCATATTCAACTGAAGGTAGCTAGTAGTTATTCTTCGGATCCAAGTAATAGGAATAAACTAGAAAACAAGTATTGCATTGTTGTTCTAAGTTCTAACACCATTAATATATCATGACTATTCTTAAAATGCTCAATTTTTTTTAATACTGTTAATATAAAGATTAAGGCCATTTACGAGAGTTTAGCATTACTAAAGACATTTTGTTGGTGCATTTGATAACCTTTTTTTTTAACTTGCAAATTGTCAACTGTTCTCAATCGAAGTAAGAAAGACAAAGAATCTGGTGAAGTTGTACTCAGCAGTAGACAACCATATTTAGAACATGGTTGAATAAGAAGATTGAACATGACTAACATGTTTCCAGAACAAGATTTAACAGGATTGAGTATGTCAACTACAAACATATTTATATTGATCGAGAAACTAAGTTAAAAAATAAAAGTATAAAAGGAAAACATTCAGCATGCTGAGAATGAATTCTCAGCATGCTGGCATGGCATTCTCAGCATGCTGAATTCTCAGCATGCTATGTTCAGCATGCTGAGATTCTGAGAATGAATTCTCAGCATGATTCTCAACATGCTGAATGTTTAGGATGGCAGCATGATGAGTTCATTCTCAGCATGCTCTCAGCATGCTGCCATGCTGAACATTCAGCAATTAGCATGCTGAGAATGAATATGATGCTGAGAATATGATCATGACTAACTATCATTTATGCAATAAGCTTTTAGCTATTTCCACTCATATGAGTTTCCTTTAACAATTATCTTATGTTATCTTCCTTCTAATTCCAACATCACTTGGGACTCATAACTGCAAGGTATGTATGCTAATGATCTGTCTTTATTGCTTAATCAATATTTCTAATACAACATTCGGGTGCTTACTATGTCCAACTCAGATCATTTCAAATTTAAATAACTCCTTAATGACCATTTCAAATTTAGCTTACTATTATAAGCTACTAGCAACATAATGTTGATAAAGGTGGGCCATTTGCTTAATGGCAACTCAGTTATCCAAGGTTCCTCTAGAATCATAGTTTTCTTGCCATTGCCAATACAAATCTTAAAACCATCTCTAAGCTTGTTCATGCTTTCAGATTGATTTTTCTTTCCGCATCTATGTTGATCCACTTTTCTATGCATACCAACATTATTATTTGGTTTTGATAGAGTAGTAAAATACTACAATTTGAGCGCTAATTGGTATATGTTTCTTAAAAAACATTTATTTGCAATGAACATCTTACTGGAAGCTGGATGTCTGATAACCATCTACTTTGACAAAGGTGACCTCATGGTTCATGAGATTTTGTGAGGAGATGGTTTCTTCAGAGACCCAGCACATGGATGTTTCAAATTGTTGAGCTTAGTGAGCAGCAGTTACTTGTTGCACTATCTATTTTCTCATCCTTTTCTTCAAACAAAAGATCTGGCTAAACAAAGTCATGCTATCTTTATGATACGCGGTATCAGTAAGCAGATTGAGTAGTTAACTAGTTGTTATAGAATGCTAGGATTCTGAATTTTCACATATGTTTGATGATATTGATTGAACCATAAGCCTCTTTCCTTTTTGGTTTTGCCTTTGTGGTCTGCTTACTATTATGGTCTTCTTACTATTTGAGTAGTTCAATCCGAATTTTCACAGATTGAGTAGTTAACTAGTCATGCTATCTTTATGGTCTGCTTACTATTTTCTATTTTGCCTTTGTGATGTTAGTAACACATAATGTCTTCTTATCCATTTCATATGAGTTTAACTTTTACTGTTTCCTATTCTTTGTGAAAGTGATATCAAAACTAGCAAAGATAGTTCAGATGGTACTGAACCTCTACAGGACTAAACAGTCCTACATGTCCAAGCTCTTATCTCATCTTGTCTAGCTTGTTTCCTTTAGCATTTTGTTCTTCTTTATGTTTTTTTATCTATTTAACTCAATTATTTGCATCCAATAAATGATTGAAGAAGACTATAAGCAATAAAATATGATGTTGATTTAATGGGAAGACATCTAGGAGCCTAGAAACCATCTCTAATCTTAAAAGGAATATGTTAATATATAAACAACTTTGCATCATCAGCTCCACTACTGCCACACCTCGACTGAGGGTAGTGTGATCGGCCAGGGCCCACATCCTGCCCTGTAGCCTACTATCAACACTGACCTCAAGAAACCAAAACACATCGACTGAAATAAAACAAGAAAAAACATCAACCTCAAATCCAAATGGTCAAATATCACGTTTTTGCAATTCTTTCCAATTACAACCGTCAGTGCAGAAATAAAACCAACATAACTAGGACTATTATAAGACTCATGGACTCCGCTATGAGATTTGGCACCGCCTCTGCCCTCCAGCTACACCATGTCGACACCAAGCTATTGTTGATGCTCTACAAAAATAGAAATAAACTGTGGGTCCACTTGGGACTCAGTGAGTGGCTCAATTGAACCTCCATATAAGCCTTAGTCATGCATATATAATATTACAAGGCAATAAAGGAATGCACAAGGAGGTAAAGTGTGTTTCTAAAGCAACTACAAACCCTGAACGGATCCATCAGTACTTTCTGTACATGTGCACCTGCCACTTGGCTTATCAAGCCTCTAGCATTCGGCCCTTGGGCCTGCTCATAGCAAAATATATCCCGGCTACAGCCGTCACTACCATACCAGGTAGTACAATCCTGACCATCAGCCACATCATCTCAAGATGCAAGCAATCAATCCCGGGCCGTCGACTAGGATAGTCTACTAGTCTTCGGACACTGTCTAGGGTAAGGATAGCTAATCCCACCCAACTGGGGTCTGGCACCTAGAGGGCCCGCTGGCACAACTCTAGACCCAACTGGCCGAGTTGAGCATTGATCATTTCCGACCTCCATGCTCCTCGGCAAACCATCTCAAGCACATTACACAACCAATATCCTAGGATTTCCATAAATACATACTTTGGGCCTTTGCCCGTATCTAGCCATGTCCGGCTATTGGGTCACAATTCATGCCACCCCTTTTAGTATATGTGCACCTACAATCTCTAAGTTTCCAAAAATATACAAGCAGTCATAGAAGTGTTATCGTCTCATATCTAAATTTCTATAATTGTGCTAGGAGCATCTAGTGACACCATACAAGTTACCTAACCTTTTTGCACTGTCTTAGGTGAGAATTTCCATGAGTCAACCTTGGAATACCATCCAAGATCATTTAGGGCAGCATGCTTAATCTAGAGAAAAATGCTCATATATTACATCATTCATCATATATAATCATAATGCACATACCTAACAATTCTTATACTACCTTAGGAATTTTTAGCACAATAAGGAGCAACTATCTAGCAGGGCAAGGTAGTAATAAATTTAAATAACATGTATGAATTATAACACATTGTAACATTGTCAACATCCAAGTTTAAGGATCAAGTGCTAAATATGGCTACAATCTAACATTTCTACAATTCAAATCAATTAAGCTACTTGCTAAGTTTGGTGTTCTTCCTAAGTATTGTCATATCCCTATGTGTGATCCCTAAGATCATGAAATTTCCATCTAAGGCAAGTCTCTCCTCCTCTCCCCAACCTTGGCCGAACCATGAGCAAAGGAAACCATGCTCGGCCAAGGTCCTTGGGTAGGGAAGGATGGAAGAGACTTTAGCTATACTTTGTCTCTTCAATTCCACATACTTCTTAAATAGCAATGATCAACTTACCCTTCCCCTCATCCTTGGCCGAATCCTCTCCATAAATCTTAGGGTTCATTCGGCCACTTCAAGGGCCATTAGAAGGGGCATGCTTCTTATTACGTGAGGAGTTCAAAGGGCTACATCGAAACAGGGCTATAAGGGCATCTAAGGGCCTTCTCGTCGTCAAGGGAATCGAGGAAAATTTTGGCATGACCTTTCCCCTTTTCCCATGACTCAGCAGCCCCAAGACACGCGAAATGACGATTTAAAATAGAGAGATCCGACGAGAAACAACATAAACAGTGAGTACGTATCATTGAAATCATGGATCGTCGGGAAAATCGCGAAAACTCGACCTATCATCTAGGGATCGGCCACCCGCCTCCCCCAAATTGTTAAAGCCTTAACCACTCACCTAGATCACCAAGAAATAAGGATCGGGTGATGATGACTTGAGAATCTTCGGCGACGACGTGAATTCCGGATCGATCCAAGCCCCAAGCCCCCTCCTTGCTCCTTCTCCACTTTTCTCCCTTGCGGCCTTGTGCGACTCAATGGTTGAGTTGCACGGCTGCCACATGGGGGGTTTTATCCCCTCAACCATCTTTCCAAAGATGGCTTCAAGGCTCACTTAAATCATACCCAGAACTCGACTAAACCCGAACTCGACTCGGGTTCCGACCCAACCATAACATGACTCGAGTTAACTTAATTTAAGGTATGATTTTATAAAAGGAAAGTAAATTATCCAATTAGACTTCATGATTCATTAGCCGAGTCATACCTTTTCACTCGAGGTGATCCTGAGGCTCGACTCGACTACCCCCGGGACCGACGCGCTGCACCAAAATAGATTTTTATATTAGGAAACTTTTTTCGGGTCTTACAACCTTTCCCCCTTAAGGGAAATTCATCCTCGAATTTACTTAAATAACAAGGACTTACCGGCTCCTCGAACAAGGAAGGGTAGCGCTCTCTCATGTCCTGCTCTACCACCCATGTGGCCTCTTGCCCGTAATGGTGCTCCCATCTGACCTTTACCAGACGAATTTCTTTGGACCTTAGCTTCCTGATCTGGTGGTCAAGAATCTCCACCGGTCTTTTCTCAAATGAGATGGCCGAATCAACCTCGATAAAAGAGGGCTCAATCACATGTGAATCATCTTTTACATACTTCCGCAACATGGATACATGGAAGACCGGGTGCACTCTGCTCAGGCTAGGAGGCAATGCCAGCTCATAGGCCACTTCTCCCCTCCGCTTGAGAACGGGAAAAGGCCCAATGTATTTAGGGCTCAGTTTCCCCTTCTTCCCAAACCGGACCACCCCATTTATAGGAGAGACCTTCAGGAATACTAAGTCACCCTCTGCAAACTCCAATTCCCTGGCCTTTCTGTCGGCATACATTTTCTGTCGACTATGAGCCGCCATCAATCTTTCCTTAATGACCTTTACTTTTTATACTGCCTCCTCGACCAGGTCGGGGCCCACCATGAGTGATTCCCCTGCCTCAAACCAGCCCACCGGGGACCTGCACCGCCGCCCATACAAGGCCTCAAAAAGAGCCATGCCAATACTACTGTGACAGATGTTGTTATAGGTGAATTCGATCAACGGTAGGTGCCTCTCCCAGCCATCTGCAATATCCAGGACGCACGCCCTAAGCATGTCCTCCAAAGTTTGGATGGTCCTCCCTGACTGCCCATCAGTCTGCGGATGGAAGGCTATATTGAAACGCAATTGAGTACCCAAAGCTTCCTAGAAGGACTGCCAAAATTGGGCTGTGAACTGGGTACCGTGGTCAGATATAATCATCACCTGGGTACCATGATATGCCACAATCCTATCAAAAAATAGTCGGGCATATTGCTCCGCAGAGAAAGTAGTTTTCACTGGTATAAAGTGTGCGGTCTTGGTTAACCGGTCTACCACCACCCAAATGGAATCAAAACTGCCTTTTGACTTAGGCAATCAAGTCACTAGATCCATGGTGATTTTCTCCCACTTCCACTCGGGCACTTCGAGATTTTGCAGGAGCCCCGTAGGCTTAAGGTGTTCGGCTTTCACCTGCTGACAGACTAGACATTTAGAAACAAATTCTGCCACCTCTCTTTCCATGCCCTTCCACCAGTAATGCTGCCTTAAGGCCCGGTACATCTTGGTGGCCCCCGATGCATCGTGTAAGTGAAACAATGACCCAATTCTAGTACTTGCCTGCGCATCTCAACCATGTCTGGTACTACTATCCGGTCTCTGAACCTCAGCACACTTTCTGAGTCCAATCTGAAATCATTCTCTGCATCACCTTTTTGTACCAGGTCCTTGGTCAGTGCACAAAAGACATCTTCCCCTGCGCGGCACGCAGCATGTTCACCAGCGTGGACTGTACCCGCAGATGGGCCATCAGGGCACTTGAAGCTGACACTGATAAGGTTGCACCCCCATCTAGGCATAAAGCCAACTCTCGAGCTAGAGGCCTCCGCTTAGCTTCCAAATGGGCCAAACTGCCCATGGATTTTCTGCTCAGCGCATCTGCTACCACATTTGCTTTTTCCAGATGATACATAATGGTGCAATCATAGTCCTTTAGGAGCTCCAGCCACCTCCTCTGCCTGAGGTTCAACTCCTTTTGGGTAAGCAAGTACTGGAGACTCTTGTGATCTATGTAGATTTCGCAAGTCTCCCCGTACAAGTAGTGCCTCCAAAGCTTCAGTGCAAGGATCACTGCCGCTAATTCTAGGTCATGCGTCGGATAGTTCTTCTCATGAACTTTTAACTGGCGAGACGCATAAGCAATCACTCTGCCATACTACATCAAGACGCAGCCCAGACCAACCTGAGAGGCATCACAGAAAACCACAAACCCTCCTGAGCGGAAGGTACAGCCAACACGGGTGCAGATGTCAAACATGCCTTGAGCTTTTGAAAGCTCGCCTCGCATTTGTCATCCCAAATGAATCTGACCTTCTTCTAGGTCAACCGAGATAGAGGGGCTGCAATTTTGGAGAAATTCTCCACAAACTTCCGATAATAGCCGACCAACCCTAGAAAACTGCATACCTCGGTCACACTAGTCGGCCGCTTCCAGTTCTGAACCACTTCAATCTTAGTGGGATCTACCCTTATTCCTTCCTTGGACAATACATGGCCCAAGAACCCTACACTTTCCAACCAAAATTCACACTTGGAAAATTTGGCCACAGCTACAAAGGCCAAGAAAGATTGGCAGCCGCCCCTAAGCAATTTGCAAGCCTTTAGGGCTGAGATGACCCCTATTGGCTTGCTACCTCCCTCCCCTTGGAAGATGAACTGCGGTAACCCAGGCTTATTAAACATCACTGCTTTGGCTCTACAGTTCAACATTGCGAAATGCTCTGCCAGCTAGTCCATGCCAAGGATGACATCAAGCTCAAGAGTGGGTAGGAGTGTCAAATCCGCACTCAGCACATGGCCGCATATGAGCACTTCACACCCTTGGTAAATTGAGGTTGCTAAGATTGCATCGCCCGTAAGTGTCGATACCATCAATGGCCCATCAAGCATAGAGGGTGCCATTGGCAGCTTTGCAGCAAATATGGCAGACACAAATAAGTGTGTGGCACCCGGATCAAATAATACATGTGTAGCAGACGAACATACTAAAATAGTACCTGTCACCACTGCTTTGGAAGCCTCTGCCCCATCACGGTTCATAGCATAAACCCGGGTAGGCGACCTCTCTGAATGACTGGTCTGCCCTCTCGGTGCTACTTACCCTACTAACATATGTGCTTTACCCCTTGACTGCTCAGGCTTCTGATCAGTTCCCTCAGGGCAGTCCTTCTTGAAATGTTCGACCCGATCGCACTTGAAGCAAGCATTAGTGCGGTTAAGGCAGGACCCCTAGTGCCTCCGACTGCAGCTGCCACACTGCAGCACCTCAAATCTCTGAGAACCACCTCCTGACGCTGCCGCCTCACTGACCCGGTCCCTTGGCCCCCACGGCCCCGATTGCCATTCTGCCCTCGGCTTTGCTGCTGATCTGCTGTGGTCGTTGCCCCCTCAGAGTGCCAAGGTCGACTACCAGAACCCTGTGACCGAAACTTCTTCTTAGTTGGCCCATCATTTCTCTTGAACGACACCAAAGCTTCTTTCCGCAGGGCTTCATCCACTACCCGAGCCAGTGTAGATTCCTCAGTGAAATGAATAAGCCTGCCAATTTGTGGCCTCAATCCTGCCACGAACCTCTTGACCCTGGCGGTCTCAGTCGCCACTAGGGTGGGATGGTACTTGGAGAGACGATTAAACTCCATCTCATACTCCGACACTGTCATGCCTCCAGCTTGGTGCAGCATCTCAAAATCACGGGCGCGCTTGTCACGGACACTCATGGGTAAGTACTGCTCTTCCACAGCCACCCGAAATTCCTCCCATGTGGGAGGTGGTGCGCCAGCTGTCCTGCTGGCCTTCCAAGTTTGCAGCCAGACCTTTACCGGTCCCCTCATCTGAAAACCGACCATACGCCGCCTCTGATGAACATCCCAGTTCCATGCAAAGCTCATAGCAATCCCCCAGAAATTCCGTCACTTCCACCTGACGATCTGTCCCAGTGAACTCTGGTGGTTTCAGGGTGACAAAATTTGCATAAGTTGGGGTTCTGACCACTGGTGCTACCACCTCTGCCACTTCTGGTACCACGGAAACCACGGGCACTGGCTATGGTGGTGGCTGCTGGGACTGCTACTACTGCTGCTGCATCTGCTACTGCAACTGCTGTCTCAGTTCCTGCTCCTTATGGAGTGCCTCAATCAATTGGTTCACCTGAGCCTGCAGTAGATCAACCCCTGACTCTTCCCCATGTCCCTCAGACAGTTCTCCATCTCTGCCCCGGGTCCGGCCTCAGCCTCGACGTTCCATCGAGTTACTGCCACAGCCACTCAAAGGAAATTGCATGACATATAAGAAATTATTAACACAAGCTCTTTAAATTACTAACTGCATGGTGCACTGAGTGCAGGAGTGGTCGCCCAATCTCGTAGCATAACTATACCGTAAGTCGGCACGCTAGCATATGCCTCATACGGTACCCAACACTGTGTCATAGACAAGACCTAACCTAGTGCTCTAATACCAACTTTGTCACACCTTGACTGAGGGTAGTGTGATCGGCCAGGGCCCACATCCTACCCTGTAGCCTACTGTCTACACTGACATCAAGAAACCAAAACACATCGACTGAAAGAAACTTAACATACTTCATAAAACAAAGTTTGCAAGTCACAATGTATAAGTTTTTCAAAACAAGAAGAAACATCAAACTCAAATCCAAATGGTAGAATATCACATTTTTGCAATTCTTTTCAATTACAACCGTCAGTGCAGAAATAAAACCAACATAACTAGGACTAGCCTAAGACTCATGGACGCCGCTACGAGATTTGGCACCGTCTCTGCCCTCCAGCTGCACCATGTCGACACTAAGCTACTGCTCATGCTCTACAAAAATAAAAATAAACTGTGAGTCCACTTAGGACTCAGTGAGTGGCTCAATTGAACCTCCACATAAGCCTCAGACAAGCATATATAATATTACAAGGCAATAAAGGAATGCACAAGGAGGTAAAGTGTGTTTCTAAAGCAACTACAGACCCTCAACGGATCCATCAGTGCTTTCTGTACATGTGCACCTGCCACTTGGCTTATCAAGCCTCTAGCATCCGGCCCTTGGGCTTGCTCATAGCAAAATATATCCCGGCTACAGCCGTCACTACCATACCAGGTAGTACCATCCTGGCCATCGGCCACATCATCTCAAGATGCAAGCAAACAATCCCGGGCCGTCGACTAGGATAGTCCACTAGTATTCGGACACCGTCTGGGGTAAGGATAGCTAGTCCCACCCAACTGGGGTCTGGCACCTAGCGGGCCCGCTGGCGCAACTCTAGACCCAATTGGCCGAGCTGAGCATTGGTCATTTCCGACCTCCTCGCTCCTCGGCGGACCATCTCAAGCGCATTACACAACCAATGTCCTAGGGTTTCCATATATACATACTTCGGGCCTTTGCCCGTATCTAGCCATGCCCGGCTACTGGGTCACAATTCATGCCACCCCTTTTAGTATATGTGCACTTACAATCTCTAAGTTTCCAAAAATATACAAGTAGTCATAGAAGTGTTATCGTCTCATATCTAACTTTCCATAAATGTGCTAGGAGAATCTAGTGACACCTTACATGTTACCTAGCCTTTTTACACTGTCTTAGGTGAGAATTTCCGTGAGTCAACCATGGAATACCATCCAAGATCATCTATGGCAGCCTGCTAAATCAAGAGAAAATTGCTCATATATTACGTCATTCATCATATATAATCATAATGCACATACCTAACAATTCTTATACTACCTTAGGAATTTTTAGCTCAATAAGGAGCAACTATCTAGCATGGCAAGGTAGTAATAAATTTAAATAACATGTATGAATTATAAAACATGGTAACATTGTCAACATCCAAGTTTAAGGATCAAGTACTAAGTATGGTTACAATCTAGCATTTCTACAATTCAAATCAATTTAGCTACTTGCTAAGTTTGGTGTTCTTCCTAAGTATTATCATATGCCTATATGTGATCCCTAAGATCATGAAATTTCCATCTAAGGCAAGTCTCTCCTCCTCTCCCCAACCTTGGCCAAACCCATGAGCAAGGGAAACCTTGCTCGGCCAAGGTCCTTGGGTAAGGAAGGATGGAAGAGACTTTAGCTATACTTTGTCTCTTCAATTCCACATACTTCTTAAATAGCAATGATCAACTTACCCTTCCCCTCATCCTTGGCTGACCCTCTCCACAAATCTTAGGGTTCATTCGGCCACTTCAAGGGCCTTTAGAAGGGGCATGCTTCATATTACGTGAGGAGTTCAAAGGGCTACATCAAAACAGCGGTATAAGGGCATCTAAGGGCCTTCTCGCCGTCAAGGGAATCGGAGAAAATTTTGGCATGACCTTTCCCCTTTTCCCATGACTCGGCAGCCCCAAGACACGCAAAATGATGATTTAATACAGCGAGATCCGATGAGAAACAATATAAACAATGAGTACGTATCGTTGAAATCATGGATCGTCGGGAAAATCGCGAAAACTCGACCTATCATCTAGGGATCGGCCACCCGCCTCCCCCAAACTGTTAAAGCCTTAACCACTCACCTAGATCGCCAAGAAATAAGGATCGGGTGATGACGACTTCAGAATCTCCGGCGATGACGCGAATTCCTGATCGATCCAAGCCCCAAGCCCCCTCCTTGCTCCTTCTCCTCTTTTCTCCCTTGCGGCCTTGTGCGACTCAATGGTTGAGTCGCACAGCTGCCATATGGGGGGTTTTATCCCCTCAACCATCTTTCCAAAGATGGCTTCAAGGCTCACTTAAATCATACCCGGAACCTGACTAAACCAGAACTCGACTCAGGTTCCGACCCAACCATAACATGACTCGAGTTAACTTAATTTAAGGTATGATTTTATAAAAGGAAAGTAAATTATCCAATTAGACTTCATGATTCATTAGCCGAGTCATACCTTTTCACTCGAGACGATCCTGAGGCTCGACTCGACTACCCCCGGGCCCGACGCGCTGCACCAAAATAGATTTTTATATTAGAAAACTTTTTCCAGGTCTTACAACTGCCCCTTCCTTAGCAACTCCTCTAATAGCTTGTAAAAGCTCATCAGCTCCCTCCCTCACTCCCATAAAGAGCCTGTAAAAGCTCATCAGCTCCACTGTCTCTTTCTATTTAACTCAATTTAATGGGATGGCTACCCAAATACTCCACTGCCTCTTCCTTAGCCTATAAAAGCTATGGAAGAGGTTGTAAAAGCTCATCAGCTCCACTACCTCTTTCTATTTAACTCAATTTAATGGGAAGGCTACCCAAATACTCCACTGCATCTTCCTTAGCAGCTCCTCTAATAGCCTGTAAAAGCTCATCAGCTCCCTCCCTCACTCCCATAAAGAGCTACTGTAACATGTAAAAGAAGACAATTAACAAGTACAATTATTATATTAATTACAAGCAACCAAATTAGAATCATAGTGTTAAATTACTAGATGAGTCAGGTATCATTACTTGCATTTGATTTACAAGAAATATTTGATTTACTGGGTAGTAGCTGACTGGCTGACTCATGATGTAGAATGCCAAAATCTATTAGGTATACTTTACCAACAATAACTATATTTTGTAGATTAAAATATACTCATGGATAAAAGTTTTTTTCTATAGATATTAATACACGAGTGAAAGATTCAACTTGATGATATAGAATAAATTTGAAGATTAATATATTCATAAATAATTATGTAAGATGAAATCAATTTTTTAGTTGAATTGCATAATGACAATAGATCGATTTGAAGTGCAAAGATATTTAGGACAAACTTCTAAGTTATGAACTTAATGAGTCAAGCCAACAAATGTAGACATGAGACATGGATTGATGGAGAATGAACTAGATACAATTCATGTACCACAGGATATTTGCGTGACTTCTTCCCATATTCTTTCCAATTTTTTACTGTTGCAGTTAGTATACTTGTTTTGATTACATAGTTGAGCATTTATAGTTAAATAGTGCTGGAAGCATAGTTGAGCATTAGATAATTTAGTTACAAACTTGGTATTCCTCATTTCATTGCCTCATTGTTTCTTTTGTTTTTACATGCAGGTAAAAAGGATTAAGTTCAAGAATCAGCTCCTTCAAAAAAATTATCTTATGTATTTTTGAAGCTTTGAAACTTTGAAACAATGTAAATATTTCACTAGCACAATGTATTTCGAAATTACTTGTATACAATGGTTTCTTATGTGTGTGGATTTCAATGATGTGTGATTTCATAACATATTTTTAAGATTTCGTGTGAATTATCAAATTATCTTATATGTGATTTCATGATTTGAGGATTGATTCAGGTACACAATAGTGAGCAATTGGTAGATTCTGTTGGTAATTCCAACAAAAATTATTTGTTGATAATACCAACGCTAGTGGACATTATTGGTATTACCGACGGATATTTATCCATTGGTAATTTCGACATATATTTATCCGTTGGTATTACCAACGGATATGTATCCGTATTACCAACAGATTCATATCTGTTGGTAATATCGATAGATAAATATCTGTCAGTATTACCAACGGATATATGTATCCGTTGGTATTACCAACAAAAGAAAATATCTGTCGGTATTATCAACAGATTAATTAAAATTCGTCGGCTTTATCGAGGAGCCTTTTACCTACAGATTTTACCAACATATACTCCGTCTGTAACAATATTATCGATGGATTTTCGGGTATTACCGACGGATTTGGTCCGTTGGTGATACCCTATTTTCTTATAGTGGGACCTACGTTTTGGACCTAGCAGGCGGTTGGGAGAAACACCTGTTGTTGATTGAGTTCGCCTACAACAATAGCTATCACAGTAGCATTGGCATGGCTCCCTTCGAGGCATTATATGGGCAGCGGTGTAGGTCTCCTGTGGGCTAGTTTGAGACCGGAGAGACTCTCATGATAGGTCCTGAGTTGATCGAAGAGGCAGTGAAGAAGGTATAGCTGATAAAGGAAAGGCTGTTGGCAGCTCAGTGTCGCCAGAAAATGTATGCCGATCAAAAAGCCAGAGAGTTGGAGTTCGCTGAGGGCGACTTGTTGATCCTAAAGGTTTCCCCCATGAAAGGTGTAGTTCGGTTTGGGAAGAAGGGAAAGTTGAGCCCTAGGTTCAATGGGCCTTTCACTATTCTCAAGCGGAGAGGCGCGGTGGCTTATGAGCTGGCTTTGCCTCCTAGCTTGAGCAGAGTTCACCCAATTTTCCATGTGTCAATGCTTCGAAGATATGTGAGGGATGAGTCCCATGTGATCGAGCCGACTGTGGTTGAGGTGGACACGGTGGTCTCGTATGAGGAGAGGCGATTGGAGGTACTTGACCGACAGAGCAGAAAGTTGAGGTCCAAGAAAATTCCCTTGGTAAAAGTTAGGTGGGAGCATCAGACCGGGCAGGAAGCTACCTAGGATGTAGAGCAGGACATGAGGGAACGTTACCCTTCCCTATTCGAAGAATTGGTAAGTCCGTATGAATCTACAAAATTCTAGGATGGATTTCCCAAAAGGGGGGAAGGTTGTAATACCCGGGGTTTCCTAATATAAATTTTTTTCGTGGTGCAGCCCATCAAGTTGGGAGCTAGCCGGGTCGAGTCGCGTGATCGCCTCGAATAGCAGGTAAAATTAATTTAAATCATAACCAATTATTGGTAGTTGGGTGGATGGGAATTGGTTGACTCAAGTTGGGTTGAGATTGGGTTCGCGGATCGAGTCGGAACTCGATCTAGGTTAGGTGGAGTCAGATGAGGAGGTAAGTGGCAAGGGGCATTTTAGTCAAGTGATGAGGGGAATAAAACCCCTCACCCAAGCCAGTCGAGCGGCTCAAGAAGAGAGCCGCACGCAACCCAAGAGGAAGGGGGGAGGAAGAGGGATCTTGTCGGCGCCGAGTTCGTGTCGCCGCTTGAGGAAATCAGATCTCGTCTTCATCGAGGTTACCTTGTGATCCGATCAAGGTGAGTGGTTAGTGTGATTGTGAAGGGAGGCGGGTGGTCGACCCTAGGAGTTTTGAAATCGGGTTCTTTCGCGGGTTTCTTGTCGATCGTCGTGTTTTCTCGTGTTGGACTCCAAACGATTGATGTACCTGTGATCTCATGTATTAAATCATGGTTTCTTTGTGTTTTATGGTCTGGACGAGAAGAGAAAAAGAGGAAAGGTCATGCCGAAATTTTCCCCAATTTCCTCGATCGTCTTACAACTCATGGATTGTTTATGTTCGTTATATTTTAGATCTTAGGATTAATGCTTGCGTTGTTGTCACAAACATGCCCACTTTTCCTAGAGGGCCCGGCTGAGCAAGGTATTACCTTGCTTGAGTCGGCCGAGCAAGGGCAAGGGTGGAAAAGTTAGGACTGTTCGGATTAATATGCTAGGTTTCATGTTATGTTGTCTTGATTCACACTTACATGCTTAGTATTAGGTTGAAATTATATTATATGATTGTTGTTCATCTTAGGACTGGTTAGTAACTATAGATCTATATTCTCATGGTTATGGAAATATTCTTACTAATGCATACATGGATAGGTTTGTTATGGCATATGAATTAAAGGAAAGGTTATAGCCAGGATTCTTATACCATAACTAGGTCCCAAGAGCCGGATGCCATGTGACTCAATTAGGCCGTTATGGCAGGTATTTCTCATATATGGTTTATACAGAAAGACCAATGGGGTCAGTAGTCATATTAAAAAGTAGCTTACCTCCCTGAATATATATACTATGCTGCCTTATATGATATGGATGACTAATTGAGGATTATGTGGAGGTTCGGAAGAACCACTCACTGAGTCCCAAGTGGACTCATAGTTTGTTTCCTTTGTTTTTGCAGAGCATGATCAGTGATAGAGGCTTGTCGTCATGGTGCAACTGGAGGGCAGGTGGTGGTACCATATCTCGTAGCGGCGTCCCTTGGTCATAGTCCAGTGTCATGTAGTAGTTTCTTTTATTTTTCTACACTGACAGTTAGTGTTTTGAAAAGATTGTATTAAACTTTGATGCTTGAGATGTTCTAGTTTGTGATGATGTTGGTTTTTCTACTTTGGTTTGAAAAATATATAATTGTGAACTTTGAAAAATAAATAAATAAAGATTGCATTGTGATTTTCTTTTTCTCGATATGTTCTGGTTTTCTTGACGGTTAGTGTAGACAGTAGGCTACAGGGTAGGAAGTAGGCCCTGGCCGGTCACACTACCCTCAGTTGGGGTGTGACACATCGACATCGACTGATGGTTCATCCCAGGGACCCATACCAAAGCAATATCGACCATTTTATATTTGGAGTATGCCATGTTTAATATGTGTCAAATTAATTCTATTCTATTAATATATGTGATTATATTTTTCATTATTTAACAGATGTCACGACGCAAACGAGAGAAGAAGGATCACCTTATATGCCTGCGTCACATATTCATATGTTGAGGCCAGATCAGTTGATCATTGTTGATTTTTCAGAGTGGGGGCAAAGTCATGACGGTGGTCATAGACTTTTTTCACGTTATCTGGGCATGTTGGTGCTTGACCAATCATTTTTGCCCTTAACTCCGAAGTCCTGGAATTTAATATCTTCCATATATAAGAATGGAACGTGGGATGAAATATTGGTAATTTCTTTGTATATAAGTAGTAAATTTGTATGAATTAAATGCATACTAATTTTATTTTATTTTTATGCAGAGACATTTTTTTATTCCTCAAGATAATAGGGATCGCATCAAGAACACAATGATGAAAGTTCTTGATAAAAAATTCAAAACTTTTAAAGTGGACTTGAAAAAAAAATATTTCAAGATTGAGGACTCTAAAGAAATTATTATTGATGGTCGACCAAAATATATAAGTCGTGAATCTTGGATTAGAGTGGTCGACTATTGGCATTCATCGAGTGGCCGAGTAAGATTTTTTGTTTGTTTATTCATTGTATTTTGTCTATTTATTCATTATATATTAATAATAAGTATTATAGGCTGCCTCCGATCGGGGTAAGAGGGCAAGAAATGCAACTTCTTCTTGTTTGCATACTAGTGGAGCGAAGAGTTGATTTTGTAAATAATTTTTTTTAACCAATTAATTTTGTATTTGTTAATACAATGAATATGATGAATATTATTAAATTCTTAATTAATTGTGTGAAGCGACGAGAGCATGATAGAGAACCTAGCGGCATTGAAATGTACAGAATGACACATACCCATAGTTTATGGTGATATACTTAACTATATGCATTTTAATAGAAATTAATCTTTTGTAACTTATTTGATCATTATCATTTGAGAAAATACAGGCAACCGTAGAACAAACTATTAATGAGCGGCTGGAGATGGCCCCAACGGTAGATCGAGTGCAAGTTGAGAATGAGGTCTATCATGAACTCGCAAGACCAGAGCATCATTCTCGAGTTCGACTATATGGGATTGGGGTCACACCGCGGCAGTTATATGGACAACAGCATCGACCGACATCATCTCAAGAAGCAAGAAATAAATTAGCTATTGATGAATTAACTCAAAAATTAGAGGGAGAAAGAAGAGAACGTGATGCGGAAAGAAGAGAACTTGAGGCGGAAAGAAGAGCAAATCAAGCCCGAATGAGTGAGTACGAGGCACAAATAAAATTGTTGAATGAAAAATGGGCTATGTTCAACCAACTATTGCAACAACAACCAAGAACATTTGGTGCACCACCACAATTGGGTTTGATTTCGATAATAAATCAAGCCAATTTATTTCATTCACATCTTGGTTTTGTAAGTATTTGTCAAAATAAATATTCTAACGTTGTTTTGTTCAACTTGATTACTAAAATATTTTTTTTATTACTATCTCAGTATGCTAATGTGCCTCAGTATGCTAATGTGCCTCAATATGCTAATGTGTCTCAGTATGCTAATGTGCCTGAAATTGCCCCTCAAGGAGGCAATGCAAAAGATTCTTTTTCCACTAGTGAGTATTTATTTTCTAAATTAAAATATTTATTTGTTTATTTTGTATACTAATGCAACTAATATTTGTGCAGCCATAGAACATAATGAAAAAGGAAAAGAAAAAGTAGTAGTAGAAGAAGAAGAAGAAGAGGAGTAGCCATGTTGTAGTTCTTCTCTCATGTGGATCATTCTCACATTTTGGTATTGTGACATTTTGGACCATTACATAGTCCTGTCAAATTTGTTTCTGGAGGATCATTACATAGTCCTGTCAAATTTATTTCTTTCATATGTATATGCTTACATGTATTCTTCAATGTGTCTGATATATCTCACTAGCATGCAGTTTCTGATGCATCAATAAGTGAGCATATGCGAATCTCATTCAAGGAAGCTGGTGCAATTAGGCTTTTAGTTCCACTTCTACAACATAATAGTGAGGTTGTACAAGAGGCTGCAGTGGATCATTTGGTGTAGTCTTTCAGGTACTTCTGTTGACTTGTCAGTTGAAGCTTCAATATATTCACTTAGCTTAATGGATTGTGGTATCTTATATTGTTTTTCTATGTGCAGGCTAATTGTTTAGAAATAGGGGAACCAGTTGCCATCAAGAAAGTTTAGTGTTAGCATGAAAGTTTAGTGTTAGCATATAATAGTGGCTCTATTGAATTGTACTCATAGGGACATCTACCAGCTTGCTCAGCCAGTGGGCATGTGTTGATATATGTGTGAAAGCAGTTCTAATGGTGTGCCAACTCCTTGGCATGCTTTGTAGCCCTGCGTTAGTGGTGTGTGTCAAACTAGCTTCTTATGATTGCATCCTCATGCTTTGCAGAACTCATGATTGCAGGAATAATCACTTTGGATAAATCCTGTTGTCAGTGTAAAGTTCCCTCTGGTATTAGTTTGATTTGTTTGCACATTGTGCAGGTCAATCCTCACACTCATCAACTAAAACTTTGCGATTTTGGTAGTGCCAAGAAGTTGGTAAGTTAGCTAATATGTGCTTACTTAATGTACTACACTGCAGCACTGCTACAGTATTACTTTGTTCATTTTTGACATGTATAACCACTTCAGGTCCCTGGGGAACCTAATATATCCTACATCTGTTCACGGTACTACAGGGCACCTGAGCTTATATTTGGATCTACAGAATATACCACAGCTATTGACATGTGGTCTGTTGGTTGTGTGTTTGCTGAGCTTCTCATACGAAAGGTAATAATATGGTGATTATTAAGCTCACATGATTTATTAAGGCAATCATAGTTAATTATTTCCTTGACTTAGATGTCATGTCATATCATATGGTATGGAATAAATTTGATTTTATGATTGTTCTTGTTCATAATTATGCATCCTTGTATCTCACCTCTTCAGAGTGTAAACTTCATAGGACAAGTATGCACACTAAGCTGTTAAATGCATAAGACCATTACTACAATATAAAATGTATAGCTATTGTGACAAAGCAAGACCTAGTTTTTCATGTTGCTTTGGAAGCAATAAATTTTGTTACAAGGTTCACTACTTATATACATATACAACCAAAATCTGAAACAATCAGTTTCTTGTAAAATTAAATTAATAGAATGGGTACAGTATTTGGGAATGGCAAGTTGCAATGTGGAAAAAGCTAATTACAAAGGCATAAATAAAAGTTAATGAATGAAAATGAATAGAACTCATTAAAAAGATTTTGTGTATATAAAGATCCTGCTTTATTTTATTTTATTTTTGTTTTGGGTATCTCCACTGCAATAGGTAATTTTTGTCCTACTAGGCAGATCACATGTGGTGCAAGAATTCATGCAACCTTTTGTTCATATTATCCTATGCAAAGCTTGTTTGGATCTCCTAAGTACTGAAGCATTATACAATTTCATGGATAAATTTGTCTTGCAGCCTTTATTTCCAGGGGTAGTGGTGTTGATCAGCTAGTGGAGATCATCAAGATTTTATATCTGTTGATAATGTTTTTGATTATTTGCTCTAGTAAGATTTATTCACTATTTTATCTCATTTCGCATAATTCTTGTTGCTCTGCAGATTTTAGGTACTCCGATGTGTGAAGAAATCAAATGTATGAATCCTAATTACACAGAATTCAAATTTCCTCACATCAAAGCTCAGTTTTAGGGCATTGCAAGTTTCACAAACTAGACTGTATCTGCAACTTGATTTGGACAACCATGCATTCTAAAATTCAAGGATTGGGTGGTAGTGTACGATGGAGACTTCAAGGATCCGAAAAGGGAATGAGATCCTTATGGTCGTTTTATGTTGATAGTCCTGATTCCTCTGAAGGTCTGTTAACGCAGTAATAGTCCTTCTACCTGCATGTAATTAATAAATTATGATAACAAAAAGTAGAAAAGTGGTGAAAAAAAATGGTTCACTTCCTTCTACCTTCATGATTCATTTGTTTGATCGTAAACCAGAAAGTGTGCAAATTGACTTGAAATGTTGAATGTAATTTTATATTACTTTAGAATTTCTTTTAAATTATGTTTAGCCTCCGAGGTGTTATTGAAAGATTTAATTTAAATATACAATTATATATTAATAAATATATTAATTATATAAATTAATTAAATATATATATATGTGTATATTTAAATATATGTACACTAACCTTGCTCGGCGCCCCTGGTCAAGGGCGCCGGGTAATAAATACTCGGCGCCCCCTAGTCAGGGGCGCCGGATATTTTACTATCGGCGCTTTTAAGTCGTCGGTTAATTTGAAATTTTCATTCACACCTTATTATTTACGAAAGAACCGGCGTCATCAAATACGCTTAAAAATATATACCGTCTTCGAAAAGCCGCCGGTTTTAAAGATAATAAGCGCCCGTTTCTATAAAAATTTACTGTAGTGAATCTTAATTGTAATCTAATTTTATGATAAGAAATATATATACATATATAATGAGTGTGCTCTTGTTTAATTATTTTCTCCTTGCAATTAATACTTGGATACATATATATTTATAAATAACACATTCAGCATTTTAATTGATCAGATTTTGTATATATATAATTCGATTAAATCAAGTCTATACTATGCCTTAAATTGAGTGTAGGAAGAAATACAAACACTTTAAGTGGCTATTGCAATTTATAGTGTAGTAGTAGCCAACCGTGGGTAGCACAGTTGGTGGTAACATATTATATGTTGTCTAGAAGATCTAGGGTTTGAATCCTAATATGATCACCTATTGTAACTTTCTATCTTTGTTAAAAAAAAAATTATAATATGATAGTATCCAACGTAGAAGGGAGGCCACTCTTATATATATATATATATATATAGGTTGTAAAAAATTCTTAATACTTCTACTAGAATTCTAAAGATCTAGTATTTCTTTTACTGTATTATAGGTCTTTTCTTTAATATTTTTCAGAAGATATATTAATTGAATATGAGCCTAAACTATGATTTTTTTTAATTAAAATTAATTTGACACATGTCAATGATAGTCTTCGTACACAAAAGTATTTTACTTCAACTACTTGTTATCCATCTAATCTCTTCACAATGACATGTTAATCATCATGCCTCCTATTTAATTTGCATAAAAACTCATGATATTGAATTAAAGCTCGTGTAATTCAAAATAATATCTTTTAAGATGAAATTAAAACTTTATTCAGACTAAAGCAAATAATAATTCAAATTAAAAGACTTCACTGCAATAATCACTTTTTTGTCAAAGAAAGATTCAGCTAGATAAAAATAATGTATATATTGGACCGGACTCGATCCTCGAATCCGTTTGGTGAGCGCATGAAGTCAACTCGGTCGAGTCACTTAGAAACCTGGGTCAGGCCAAGTCTTGCCCGAGGATCTGCCCAATCATACTGAGCGCATTTATGTCTTTGTCCTATATCTAAACAATTAAAATATGATCACTATTGGTGAAATGACCTACACTGGAGTGGGAGGTGAATTGTGTGTTATCTAATCTTTTCGCCTAATTTCGATTTTAATCATTTCTTACAACCTTTAGGCTAATGACAATTCGTAGATTAAATGAGAAAGCGATAATAAAACAATTAAACATAAACAAAGATAGCAATGCTAACACAATGAGATTTATAGTTGTTCGGCCCCAATGTATACTCCACTACCTAAGTACAATGCTTAGGATTTTCAAACTAGTTTTACTATATTATATTATTCCCTTTACAAAGAGGACCTTTTACCCGAAGAGTCTCCGCTTTGGCACTTCCATAACCGGAAGTCTTCGCCTTCTTACGGAGAGCACTCTACAATCTTAACCCTAAGGGACAACAATCACTAATCCTAGTATACTATGTTTACACCGATTATTTAAGTCATAACACCAAGGCAACCACCAACCATTCTCAAATACAATGAAAATAATAACAAAATACAACACTAAATGGAGCAATAAATCAAATAATAAAGTACTTAGCTCCATAACAAGATTCTCAGCTTCCTCTTGATGCCTTTGAAGATGGAACAATGAAGGAAAAGCTTAATCAAAGAGATGAGAGACCAAAGCTAGGGTTTCTACAAGAGTAGGCTCAATAAAGCTTAGGATTGATCAAAAGAATGTCTTAAGAAGGTTAGGAGTGATCAAGATCAACAGGGAAGGCTTTCATGGCTTTATATTCATAAGCCATGAAGAGAGGAGGCAACACACGTCATCCCAACGGGCTTATTTTTGTCCATTGGCACCGCCCAGTCGATGGTCCATCGGGTGGCCAACCAGGTGGCCAACCGATGGCCGGTCGATCGGCCCGTCTGTAATACCCATAAATAAATAAATAAATAAATAAATAAATTATTTGATGTGAGTCGGAGCGGCCCGAGAAATCGTCAGAGGGCACGAATTGTGTTATGACCCTTATGTATGAGAAAAAATATTTCATTTGAGTCGAGATGAAAGGTCAGGTTGAGTCGAGTCCGCAGGTTCAAACGGAACTCGATTCGGACGAGTATGGGTCGAGTTATATCCACTTAAGTCATAAGGGCAAAATTGTAAAAATTGAAATAATAATAATAATATAAGAATAACTCACCTGGGTGTTCAGCTCCTCCTTGGAGTCGCATGCATCCCTAGGCGATGGCAAGAGGAGGCGTGCAAGAGTTGGGGCAGCGGGTCTTCACCGTTGTCGAAAGCCGATCGCCGCGAAGATCGGAGGTTTCCCTCCTCGACTCCTTCGCGGTCTCCTTGCCGGTGAGTGGTTCTTTTTGCAAGATTTGGGGTTGTTTTCTTCTTCTTGGTGCCGCCCCTCACCATGAGAGAAATCTAGATTTTCATTCTTGAAATTTTGTTCCATTCTTTGGTCGGATTTGAGTCATGTTCCTTGTGTCGAATTCTTCTTAGATTCAGAGTTAAAAATGTAAAAATCTAGGCATGGGGATTTTTGGATTTTGGCAGCCACCTAGGGCTTCATACTTGAGCTAGTATGGTTGTACTAGTATGAGTTGGGGTGACTTCATACTTGAGCCCTACAGATTAAGGGCCGATAGCCTAGGGGAAAAGCTACACATATATTTTTGAGTGTCGTATGTTGTTCACTATTCTCATATAGAGTGGACGAGACATGGAGGAGAAATGATTCTTTGTCGATAATAATCGATGTACAATCGATTGGGGCAACCCTAGGGATTAGGGGCCGACGGCTCGGGAAAGATGCTGATTGTTGGAAATTCTCATTTATGCACCGTTAAGTCACTCTTTTACTTATAAATTTACACAAAGTGAATGAGAAATTGGTTCCTTAAGAATCGGAGCCGATGCAGGGCAGTTTGGGGTAGTACCTAAGGTCGTAGGGTAACGGCGGTTGGTAATAGAGAAATGATGTCGATAGATCACTGTTTTTACATACATTCATGCGCGATGGTTAGCATAACTTTGTGATGATATGAGACTCCTTATTAGGGGTACTTGGCTAGAGACCCTACCTTAAGGGTTAGGGGCCGAATGGTTCTAAAGATGAAGTTTCTATGTTGGCTTAAGGTGAACCTAGATATTGATGTAAGGAAAAGGGTAGAACTTGGGAACTATGGCATGTCTCAAAATATGGATGTAGAGGACTATTTGGAGATGATGGATGGCACTCATGATTGCTATTTGTCATGTGCTTTATCTTATTTTCATAGCTGTGGTACTTGCTTATGTTGATCATGCTTATGCTAACATTTTGCTATGAAATGCTAGAGGTAATGTGCTGAGAGTGGTGACTTCTTTCTTATTGCTATAGATTGAAATTATACAAGACAAAACTGATTAAATATTAGAGAAAATCAGTTTTAAAGGTGTGAGTATGAAACACCTCAAGTGTGAGCATTTCAACATGGTAAGAATCGCATAGGGCTGAAATTTTGACAAGAATGTGCAGCTGATTTAGACACACTTTTATGACTGAACTACTTTTATGACTGAAATGGGACTGATTTAGACACACATTTAAGTGAGTCATGATGTATAACTCATGGGTGGTGATACGTAGTATAGTGTCATAAATGTCCAAGTTTGGAGGCACATATACTAGCGTTGAAATCCCAACTCGTTAGGTAATAATGGGCTGCGGGTGTTCTCCTCTTGGACGGTTGAATCGTAAATGGTCAAGAACACATATACTCAGGTTTGGTTCTTTTGATCGTTGTGGTGGGAGGCATGACCAAAAGGTTGAGGCCGGGGATAGGCCGGACTCGATGTGGCCACATGCACACTATTTGTGTTGGCAAAAATATTTAAACCACTCGAGCAAATTTTTCTTGACATGTGTTCTTGTGTATTTTTCTTCTTGATGTGATACTTGTATTTGGTGTGTGGTCGGGCCGAGAATCGTACCAACTTGGCAAGTTGGCCCGACTCATCGAGGTTAGGTATGGGTCGAGAGTTACTGTCAGTGATCCATGCTAACGATGGACCTGAGTGGTTTGGTTAGAGGGCTTTTCCCAACCAGAGTGGGCGCAATAGCTAGTAGGCCATCCTAGTTTAGTGGGCCGGGTGAAAAGCTCGCTAGATAAAGACTCTAGCAACCAACTCATATGATTGCATTGTTTGGGCCATCATGGGCTGAGTTGATATAGTGTTCGCTACGTGTTGGTCCATTGTGGGCCGAGTGCATGTATTGGTCCATTGTGGCCAGAGGGGATGTTATGATTGATGTTGGGCCGGTATGGGTCGAGTGACTGTTGTGCCTTTGAGCACAAGTTTGAGGATGAATATCCTTGCATTATATGCTATTTATTACATTTCAGTAATTTCATAGGTATGATTTATATTTATTATGCTTATGCTTGGGATTTATGTAGGGGGCTCGAGTAGAGCCACTCAGTGAGTTCCCTAGGAACTCACCATTTTCTTCATGTTGTTTAATGTGATTTGTTATATACATTGTGGTGATTTGTCCGATATAGGACAATGTGAATAGTTGTGCGAGAGCGCACAAGAGGATTACTTAGGTGTTGCAATGTGATATGACTGATGTAGGCCGATATGGTCAGTTGTGCAAGGACGCACGAGATGGGTAATTATTAAGCATATATATTATCATGGGAGTTTAATATTATGAGCATGTATAATAATACTGAATGTTTGTGATATTTGCATGTGTTGGCTTGGCAAGGGCTTAGTTCAAGCCACTCACTGAGTTCGTTGGAACTCACCCCTCTCTTTGTTGTTGTTTTGCATATCTTGACTATTAGTGGTACGGTGGTACCCATGTAGCGCGGCTGGGGTTGCAAACTCAGGTAGTGGATCACAGTGACGTGTTGAGTCATAGTCGAGTGTAGAGTCCTTAATTGCATACTGTTGTAACTTCACTGTAGTCGTTTGGTAATGTAAACATACCTAACATTTTGGTATTTTAAATGTGAGTATGCATTGTTGTTCGTTTATTTCTGCATTGGTATGCATGTGTTGGTAGGCTGTGGAGTACGGACGTGTACTCTGGCCATTCACGTGACCTTAGATTTGGGGCGTGACAAAGTGGTATCAGAGCATGGTTAGGTCCTGACTACGACCATAGGGCATAGAGTACCGTGTGAAACATTGCTAGCATGTCGACATATAGTGTGTCCTAGTCACGAGATTGGGCGACTGAGTCTGGGCACCAGTAGCGGTATGTAAGGTCAGTTGATATTTGTAAATTATAGTTTTTTTATATTTAATTACTTGTTACTACCTTATGGCAAATGGAGGCCATTGTGAATGCTGTGATAAATGGGCAGCCAAGGTTGAGCAGGACCCAGAGTGGTACAACTTGAGTTTTTGGTTCGGGAACTAGTTGGTATGTGTGATTTTCCCTTATTTCAGGACAATCATGGGTGGGAAAGGAATTGGAAGAGGGAGAGCATTGTTGGCTTTAGGTTTTCAACCTTAGTCTTAATCTCGATTTTGATGATAACAAACATGGGACTAATGATTTCATTGAGAATATCTTTAGGTTCCTTATCAATTAGCGTTCGTTGTCCTCGATCAAAAATATCGAAAGAAATCGGAAATCGAAAGGACATTGATTGTCGCGCTCAGGTTCGTCGTGGAAGTTTCTCGAAGATTGATGAGTTCACCAAAGTTGCATTGGACGGGCTCAAAGATCACATAAAAGCTCTTCATGTTGATGCTCGTTGAAAGCCGGAACCCGGAAATGAAGCGCGAAAGAAAAAAGGGCTGAAAATTCAATTCAGCCTAAGTTCGATCGACCGAATAGGGTAAGGAAAATGGAACCAGCCATTTTGGTCGATCGGTCGGTCGATCGAACAGTGCTGAAAAGAGGCAGCAACTACTTCGATCAACCGGGCGGTCGATCGATCGAAACCCAAAATGGGCAGTAGCTCTGTCGGTCAACCAACCGATCGACTGACCTGCATTCGCTGAAGATGCAAACCTGCGTCGGTCGACCGAGCAATCGAACGAATGCAGGATTGGGAGATTTGCGTTTGGGCGGTCGACCTGTAAGATTAGTGCTTGCGATCAATTCTTCCAGCGACAACTTCTTCGAGTGCACACTCTGCCTCAACTCGAGAATTGATTCGAGCTCTACGACTCAGCGAGTTGGAGGATCCAAGGCTTGGAAAAGAGTGCTAATTCTTGGTTTCATTTCTAAGCTCTTTTCGTTGTAATTTTTACCTATTATTTGAACATTGTTTGATTTGGGTTTGTACGAAGACCGAGTGTTTGGTCTTGTGTGTGAAAGTGGTTACCTTAGTGAAAAGGTATAAAGCCACTTGTGTAAACTTAGTTGTTACTAGGATTAGTTCTAGTTGTCCCTTAGGGTTGAGGTGGGAAAGTGCTCTCGGTAGGAAGGTCGGATACTTCCGGGTGTGGAAGTGCCTTCGGTTTGAGAGCGGAGACTTTCCGGTGAAAAGTCCTCCGTGTAAGGGAAACTAATTAATCTAGTAAATCTTAGTTTGGAAATCCTAAGCGGGGCTCTTAGGTAGTGGAGTAGGCATTGGGGCCGAACCACTATAAATTCTCATGTTTGCATTGATTTATTGATTGTTTAATTGCTTTATTATTTATCGCTTCCGCATCTAATCATCAAATTGTAAATTGCCTAATTAGCTTAAAAAACGATTAAAATTGAATTTAGGCAAATTGATTTAGTAAACACACTATTCACCCCCCCCTCTAGTGTTGTCATTTCGCTTTCAATTGGTATCAGAGCGAGTCCGTAGCTTGAGACTTCACCATCTCTTCTACACCTTGTCTCGATCCAAAAATGGCTCTAGAGAGTATAGCATTTGCACCACCTAGGTTTGATGAGAAAAATTTTGGGGTTTGGAAAAGTAAGATATATACTTTTCTTAAAATACAAAGTTTAGATCTATTGTGCATGCTAAAAAATGAATATGTTAAGCCCACCATTGATATTAATGATTGGACTCAAGATCAAATTAGATTGTTTGAATTGAATGCTAAGACAACACATTTTCTTTATTGCTCATTCTCTAATGATATACTTGAAAAAATTGTGCATTGTTCTTCCGCATTCGATATTGGGGCTTGCTTAAATATGTTATACGATTATGCGAAAACCGAAGAGCTTAACACTTTTGTTGAGGGTGGTGATGACAACGGTCATCCCCCTAGTACTAACCTTGGTTTTGATGATTTTAGTGCTTCTAGTCAAAGAAGCAAATCAAAAAGCCGAAAAATAAAAGTGATATGCTACTTGTGCAAGGAAAAGGGGCACATCAAGAGGAATTGTCCTTTATCAAAGAAGAATGCCAAAAGGAGGATAACTGCTTCAACATCCACCTCCAAATCTCAAGAAGCATCCTCTTGTCATGACTATGAAGGCACGTCCAAGGTTTGCCTCATGGGTATCCATGATGAGGTACAATATTCCACTTTTAGTCATGATAAAGATATAGCATATGATAGTGATGCTAGTTCCTCACATTCAATCAAAATGTCATATGAAGAATTAGTACAAGAATGTCAAAGTATGAGTGCCATGCTTTTGAAAAAGAGTGAAGAAATGAAGAAAATTTAAAAGGATAAGGTGAAGATGTTGGCGTCGGAGTTTGAGACAGCTACCAAGGTGGTGAAGAACCGGAGTGGTTCTGCGCGTGCCGCCGAGTCCGGCAGCTTCGTCCTCTGGCAGATGTCCCACGACATGTGGTACGTCGAGCTCGTCGGCGGCGGCAGCAAGGTCCATGCCGGCTCCAATGGCAAGCTGGTCTGGCGGCACACCCCTTGGCTCGGCGCACACGCGGCCAAGGGACCCGTCCGTCCTCTCCGTCGTGCCCTCTAAGCTTACCAAGGACTTGCAAGCTCTAGAATTAGAAAATGAAAATTTAAAGGCAAATCTAGGTTCCTCAAGTGTTGATTGCCATGATAGTCTTGATGCTTTAAAAACTAGAAATTCACAATTGATACTTGAAATTAAGGACTTGAAACATAGAAATGAAGAATTAGAAATTGAAAATGATGAATTATTAAACAAGACATCCAAAATTAGAAATGAAAATGAGAGCTTGAAAAATAGATTAAAACTTAAGGATAATGATTCTTCAAATGATTTCAAAATGGAAAATAAGATTTTGATAAATGAAAATTGTTTGTTGAAATCTCAATCTCATGCTTTACACAAATCCATTAATGACTTGAAAAATGAGGTTATTTTATTGAGTAAGAAAACTAGTAGTTTATCACATGTTTCATCCTTTAGAAATTCTAGGAAGAAAAATGTTTCACCTAAGAATGCTCATGTTCATCATCATCCTCATGTCAAGCATTCTAACTTTAAACCTCATGTTAAGAAAAATGAAAATAAAAAATTTCGTGGTCATTGTTTTTGTTGTGGTGTTTATGGGCATGCCATCTATGATTGTGCCTTTAAAATGAACCCTGGTGTTGTTAAGACACTTTGGGTACCTGAGCCCACTAACCCCCAAGGACCCAAACCATTTGGGTACCAAAAATTACATGCTCTATTGTAGGGGGAGCTACCACACAAGGATAAAGAGAAGTGAAGAATTGAAGTTGACCTTGGATCTAAATGAGAAATCTCCAAGAGGTTGCAACTTCGAATCATCATGATTCCTAAAGTATGGAAATTGGCATCTAGGTATATCTTGTATCATCTCCTTACTTTGGATTGTTTTTATTTAAGTTGGAATTATGATACTTGTTTAAGTTGAGTTGTTTTCCCTCGCTCTTGTTAAGAGTCCTTTATGAAATGATTTTTGAATTTGATTTCCCGGTCTCCTCGGAGACCTATGTAGCCTGTAATGGGCCTAATCGACCTTGCAGTTCCAAATCATAGTCTCATTGTGGCCTTTCGGTTTTCAACCAATATGGAGGGTTGGAGATCATGTTTTCATTTATATTATTTTTGTGATCTCTTAAAATTCGTGTTGGTATCACTTGATTTTATTTAAAAACGGATTTCAAACCATTTAGCAAAGTGAACTTTGATAATGATACTTGATGCTTCTCTTTGCTTTTTGGTTGGGTTAGCTTGCTTAGTAGCTATATTTTCTTTAAAATATTAGTGTAGCTTACTTGCAAGTTATAAGTATGACAAATTATCATGAATATTAGGAAGGCTAATTAGAATGAAAAAGATTAGTTTGACAAATTATCATGAATAAGGTATAACTTTGATAAATTCAAATCTTAGTGTTATACCTCGATGTTTAAGCTTAAACTATGTCTCTATACTCATGATTAGATTTGTATGATAAAATCCTTGATTTCTCATGAGTAGGTAGAATTTTAGCACTTAGGCAAATTTCATTGAATGAAACTTGCTCTGGGTAAATATCTACTATTAGAGACCTTCTTGTAAGTCCAAACTAATTTAACATGGGTAGAGATCTTATTCTTCAAATATTTCACATCTTAAGATCTCTTTGATTCATTTTGATAACATGTTAATTCTTTAAAATGAATCTCTACTATCTAGCATAGGTTAAGGTTTTTAAATGAAAATTTACTTTGAACCTTGGCTATTTAGTAAGTTAGCTTGCTAGTTGGCATCTTATTATTTCATTATGATACTAATGAAGCCTACGTGCAAGTTAACAAAGTGGTAAACATAGGAAGGATATGCTATCATGAAGATAATTGAAAAGTAAATGACAAGTTTGGCAAAAATCTCTAAAGACTAAGGTATGGATTTAAATTTGTAAAAATCTTAGTTTAATAATTGAATATTCATGCTTTAATGATGCCTCTATATACTCATGATTGTTTTTGCATGATAAATGTTTGAAGTTTCATGAGTAAGCAAAATTTTGATAACATAGGCAATTTCATGATATCTTGATTTAATGAAACTTGCTCTATGTTAAAATTCTTATTAGAGACCTCATTTCGAGTAAACACTTAATGAACATGTTTAGAAACACATAAGTCTAGGTATTTAAAATTGAAAATTCATGTCTAGATGAACAAGTGTGATAACTAGATCATATTAGCGGACTTAAGCTTGAAAAGTTTGACCCAAATCAATAAATCGATTTGGTCACTTCATTTTAAGTCCAAAACTTCATAAACATGTTTAGGAATATGTATGACATATTTCCATGCACTTAGAGTGAAAAATTCATATGGATATGGATAAAATGACATAGAGGTGGTTTCATGAAAACCTCTTTTGAACCAAGTTGACCCAAGTCAACAAGTTGACTTAAAGGTCTCATTTTCAATCCATATTTGGGGAACATGTTTAGATTTACTCATGTTAGATATCCATAGGTTTAAGTTTGAAAAATCATGAGTAAATGTTAATATTGAAACTTAGCAAGTTTCATAAAAACTAATTTAGTTTTGAATGAAACCATGCTAGGTTGATATCTTGACTTAAGGATATAATTTTCATTTCAAACTTGACATATGCTCTTTACATGACCATCATGTGGTGTCATGAAAGTTTGAATGAAAATTGAAGAAGTTTTAAGAATAACTGAAAATTACAAAATTACCATTTCAACCTACAATTGGTATCAATTTCAGTTGTTTCTAGAGAAATATAGAAAAATTATTTTCAGATGATTCTTAAAACTGCACATTCACTAAAAAATCTAGTTTTATCAGTAAAAATTTCAAAAAGTTTCATCAAGAATTTGATTTAAAATGGAATTTTGAAGTCAGATTTCGAAAACACAAAGTATCACTTATTTGAAATATCAATCTTTCCGATACTTTGATCTTTCTTCAAAAACTTCAAATGAAACTTTGTGCATGCCATTTGGATTCCATTTCTAATATCATTCACACAATTTCTTGAGTAAAATCATTCGTAGAAATGATTTTGATATCTTTGATGATAGCTAGAAATATCCATTTGTTTATTAAAATCAATATAGGATGAAAAATGGTCTTTGAAAATTCTTTTGAGTTCAAACTTTATTCATGCATTTCAAATGACCATGCAATATTTGGTATCAAAATTTTCATCAAAAAATTGGTACCAAAGTTTTTCATCGAAAATATGATGTTGTATAGATTTAAAAGTTTGATTCTTTTCAAAACTTGAAGTATAGGTTGACCTAAGTCAACAACATAACTTAAAAATTTCATCTTAAGCCCAAACTTGATTCATAGACTTACATTATCTCATGTTTGATGTCTAGATGCCTAATTTTGAGAAAACATGAGTAGATAGCAAAACTTGAGAATTAGCATTTTCATGTCTTTCATGCTTATTTCAAATGAAAACATGCTAAGTTCATATTTGGATTAAATGACATTAGTTTCACTTCAAACTTGATATATATGATTTAAATGACCATATCTTGATATGTTGAGAGTTTGAATGAAATCTAAAAATGTCATGAAAAAAATATGAGTACATTCATACTTGAGTGCATACATGATTCAGCTTTTTTCTATCATGTATGATTTTGTTTTCATATCAAATATTGTTTTTCATCCCTTTGGTTGAGATTTTCATGTTTCATGAAACTAATCTTTAAAGTCTCAACTTCATGAAAAAATATTTGTGTTTCATCCCTTTGAATAGATAGACCTTTCTTGCCCTTTTTGATTGATGTCAAAAGGGGGAGAAATGTATAAGAAAAAGGGGGAGAAATGTATAGGAAAATTGGGGAGAAAATTATAGGTAAAGGGGAGGAAAATATAGAAAATCCATGCATATAGATAGGGGGAGTTTAATTTCATAGATATGCATGTTGATAGGGGGAGAAATCCCTTAGATGATATCCTATATGCTTTAATGATATATTTTCTTAAGGATGTTTGTCATCATCAAAAAGGAGGAGATAGTTGGCTTTAGGTTTTCAACCTTAGTCTTAATCTCGGTTTTGATGATAACAAACATGGGACTAATGATTTCATTGAGAATATCTTCAGGTTCCTTATCAATTAGCGTTCAATGTCCTCAATTGAAAATATCGGAAGAAATCGGAAATCGGAAGGACATTGATCATCGCGCTCGGGTTCGTCGCGGAAGTTTCTCGAAGATTGACAAGTTCACCAAAGTCGCATTGGACGGGCTCAAATATCACATAAAAGCATCTCAGTGAACCCGAGAAGGGGAGTTCACTAGAGTGGCCAGCCTAGTGAGCGACTTGCGAGTTGTATTCTGTGATAGTTGAGGATATCTTCTTTGGGCCGAGTTGGGATGGAGAGTGTGCAGCGCTCACAAGATGAATTATTAGATCCTCACATGCTTATTATTAGTTCAATGATGATTTATTGATTTACTTTCTTGCATTTATATGTGGATTGGGCTGGCGAGGTATGCGGCTGTGAGTTATGAGCCGTAGGAGGTTTCGAGAGTTCGTGGGTGCCTATATGCGCACCTGGATGTTGGGTGAAATGGCACACAAGAGGGAGGGGGGGGGGGTGAATAGTATGTTAACTAATTCTTGTTGCCTGATTTCGGTTTTACTCGTTTCTTAAATTGTTTAGGCAAATTGCAATTTTACGAATAAATGCGGAAGCAAGATAACTCAATTATGCACAAACAACAGATAACAATGCTAACACACAAATTTATAGTGGATCGGCTCCAATGCCTACTCCACTACCTAAGCATCCCGCTTAGGATTTCCAAACTTAGTTTTACTAGATTAATGTTGGTTCCCTTACAAAGAGGACTTTGACTCGAAGAGTCTCACTCTCAATCTAAGGCACTTCCACACCCGAAAGTCTCCGCCTTCTTACCGAGAGCACTCTTCCACCTCAACCTTAAGGGACACCTCAACTAATCCTAGTAAGCTATGTTTACACAAGTGGCTTTACACCTTTTACACTAAGGTAATCACTTACATGCAAGACCCAACACTAGGTCTTCTTACAAACTTGAATACAAAGAAAGAAATCACAAAAATATACAAGTAATGGAGCAAATAAATACTACAACAAACACTTAGCTCCAAACACGAGTCCTAGTTCCTCTTGATGCCTTGAGATGATGAATCGGTAAATCTTGAAGGCTAAATCAAGGTGTGTATCTTGGAAACAAGGGTTATCAAAAGGATGGCTCAAGTAAAGCTTTAAAATGATCAAGAATTGACTCAATGGAAGCTTGGATAAATTGTTGGAAGGCTGGAAGAAGGATTGGGATGGGTATTTATAATCCCCCAGCTGAAATAGGGCGTCAACGGGCATAATTTTTACCGTTACAGACGCCCGGTCGGTTCATTTTCTGGTTCTATCTTCGCTAAGTCTACTTATATAACATTTATTAACTTCAAGTTAATAACTTTAAAATATAAATGTTATATAAGGATTACCCCCCATTTGGATTCAATAAAAATATCTAAAAAGTCAAAATCCTTAAGAATCAAAATCTAGTTCTTGGGGTCTAGTACAAATTTTCAGAAAACAGAACTTTTCTAATTTCCCGGGTCAAGTATGGGTAGGCTAAAGGCTTCCAAAAAATCCTTTAAAATGCCTCGTTATCTAGTTTCTATCCAAGGAACAATTACCGCCATTTTTTATGACGAAAAAAAGTCTAGGACATATAGCCCTCCAAGGAGCTCCCTAGGCTTAGTGGATTTCAGGGCGGTTCCTGGTTTTCATATTTTGGGGATCGGGATTGGTTTTAGGGTTCTTATGCATCATAAAGAGGATTTACAATATAAACTAGACACCCTAAACCTAAATTCCCCTTCTCGAAGATTCTCGAGCATCGACGAGCGTCCTTGTCGATTTCTCCGATTTCTTCGATTCTTCCGATTAGGGATGTCGTGTGCTAACCGACTTGGGACCTGAAAGATATCTCAATGAAACATTAGTTCCATGTTTGTTATCATCAAAACCGAGATTAAGACCAATGTTGAAAACCTTAAGCCAACACCGGAGTCATTGGCGAGGTACCCCAACCACCCGAGGATAGGTATAAGTACATGCGATTATAATTTTTCAACCTGATGGTTTCTATGGTTAACGAAGTCTTTGGGTCGGTGTGGTCGGACATTTTAGGGCCAATATAAAGGTCGTGTGGTGTGTACCCTCGAGTGCACCCGAGTTGTGGATGGGAGACCACACCCACCCGAGTTAGATGGTGCTGAGTAAACTTATACCTTTTATCTGTTGAGAGTGTGCATGTCAGGCCAGCGTGTTTAGATTGTACCATAACCATGGATGAAAAGTGGACAGAGAGGATGTTCGGGGAATTTAGAGATAGAATTATGGTGCCGAGTGTGGCTGAGGTTCGGCGTCGCGCAATTTGCGTAGGTGACGCTTGTTCGGGTTCAATGGTTTGGTGAATCCACAGCGTAGCCCAAAATTCGAGGATGAATTTTCTTTAAGGGAGGAAGATTGTAATACTCGTGAAAAAATAAATAAATAAATAATTTATTTGATGTACGTTGGAGCGGCCCGAGAAATCATCGAAGGGCACGAATTGTGTTATGACCGTTATGTATGAGAAAAATTATTTCATTTGAGTCGAGATGAAAGGTCAGGTAGAGTCGAGTCTGCAGGTTCAAACGGAACTCGATTCAGACGAGTATGGGTCGAGTTATGTCCGCTTAAGTCATAAGGGGAAAATTGTAAAAATTGAAATAATAATAATAAAATAAGAATAACTCACTAGGCGTAGGGATCCTCCTTGGAGTCGCATGCATCCCCAGGCGATGGCAATAGGAGGTGTGCAAGAGTTGGGGCAGTGGGTCTTCACCGACGTCGGAAGCCGATCGCCGTAAAGTTGGGAGGTTTCCCTCCTCGACTCCTTCGCGTTCTCCTTGCTGGTGAGTGGTTCTTTTTGTAAGATTTGGGACTGTTTTCTTCTTCTTGGTGCTGCCCCTCACCCTGTGAGAAATTTAGATTTTCTTTCTTGAAATTTTGTTCCGTTCTTCAGTTGGATTTGAGTCGTGTTCTTTGTGTCGAATTCTTCTTGGATTCAAAGTTAAACATGTAAAAATCTAGGCATGGCGATTTTTGGATTTTGGCAGCCGCCTACTGTCATGAGATAGTTTTGAGAATTTTTCTTTATTTAAATGGGTTTCTTCTTGGCTGGTATGAGTAGCATCCTTGAAGGTAATTTTTTATTCTTGGATTAGCTGATTGTATGGTTGATTAAAGAATTGAAACCCTAAATCTAATTATAGAATTGAAATCCTAAAATCAATTTTCTGCATTTTTTTAATAATAACTAAAATATAGTGGCATTTTCGTAAATATTAATTATTTTTCAAAATATTTCAATTTTCATTCAAGCTTTTTAGATTTCAAGATATAATCATTTAAAGCATGTATACTAAGTTTGAGAAGAAAATAATATCATTTGGTCAAAATATCAACCTAGCACAATTTCATTCAACAATAAGCATAATAACATGAAATTGCTATGTATCAAATTTGATCATTTACTCATGATTTTTCAAGTTTAATCACGTGAACAACTAACATGAGTAAATCTAAACATGTTTGTGAAGTTTGGACCAAATTAAAATGAAGTTTCTAAGTCAATTTGTTGACTTAGGTCAAATCTACTCGATCAAGTTTAGGTCTCTTAAGGTCAATTAGTTATCATCTTGTTGATCTACACATGAATTTTCAAATCTAAACACCTACAAGAATGTCATGTGTATCTCTAAACATGTTTCATGAGTTCGGACTTAGAAAGGATGTCTCTTATGACAAGTTTTGGCTTAGCACAACTTTCATTCAATGAAATTTGCCTAAGACCTAAAATTCTTCCTACTCATGAAATTTCAATAATTTAACATGCAATTTCAATCATGAGTATATAGACAACTATAAAAGATGAAAATTGAGGCATTCGATGAGATATTTGCAATAACCAAAAACATACCTCATCCACGCGAATTTAGCCAAACTTTTCATTTTTCATTGATATTACCTTCCATTCTTAATATCTTGCAAGTATACTTCATTAATATTAATCAAAACATACATACTTAACAAGTCATCGTACTAAATAAAAAAGAGAAAATCGAGTTTCTTTTTCGAAAATATAACCTTGCTAAATAGTGAAGATTCATTTTAAAGGAGTCAACATGATACCAAAATGAATCAAAGAAATCTCAAAAATTTTAAAATTTTAAAAATAATATCTCCATCCCTTCCTTTTGGTTGAAAACCGAAAGGCCACAATTACCCAATGATTTAAAACTGCGAGGTCGCATGAGCCCATTACAGGCTACATAGGTCTTTGAAGAGACCAAGAAATAAATAAAAAATCGATTAATGGCAGGTTAAAGGCCGGTTGGTTAATGGTAGCAACTGCATGGTCGCAACGCACCAACTGGACAACCCACACTGTGTGTGATTTCGTTCCGATTTCTAGTTCTTTGAACTCTTCAAAAAACAAAAAAAATTCAATCCAAAACAAGGCCCAAACCACATATCTAGCCAAAACAAAGGTGGCTCAGATGTTGTTCAAATATCCACACTAGAAGGGGGGTTGAATAGTGTGTAAGCTAATTCTAAGTTCAATTAGCTCTTTTCTATTTTAGTCCCCTTAAAAACCAAATTAACGTTCTCTTGAAATGGATGCTTGACAAGAATATAAGAGCAACTAAAAATCAAGTAAACAACCGATGCAAACACAATATGTATTGTGGTTCGGCCAACCCGCCTACTCCACTACCTTGGCTCATTACCAAGGATTTCTATCCCAAATGCTTTATAGATAGAGTGTTTCCCTAAGAGTACAATGAGAACTCAAATCTCAACCCTTTGAGAAAGCCTCAACACTTATTCTTATAGCAAAACACAAATCTGCAAAGGTACCTAAGGTGTTTAACTAGCACACCGTACAAGCTAACTTGAGAATCACAAATAAACAACTAGAGAAAACAAGTTTAAAGGAGCAAACTTGAGAGCTCCTTTCTTTGCCTTCCAATACTTCAACTCCTCAAGATGGATGGTAGAAATCGATGCGGGAGTTAAACCGTGAAGAACGCCTTGAGAGTAATGAGAATCGTGAGAGCTGGGGCTTTGAAATCTCAAATAGAATGCTTGTCAAACACTAAACATGATATCCAGTTTACCACTACTAGAATTGTCATTGTCACCAACGGCTCAAGCCATTGCAGAACCAGCATGAGCCGTCGGTGACGACTATCACAGATGGCAAGATTGTGCCGTGGCAATAAGCCGTCGCTTATTTGTGTGTCTCAGATAATTTGCGATGGTCAGGTGCGATCGTCCCAAGTAATTATCAGCGACAGCTGCGCGCGCTATCGCTTATTTAAACACAACAATGACAGCCGAGGCGGCTGTCGCTTTAATTAAACTATCAGGCGTGGCTCGAAGCAGTTGGTGATATTATTAGCAACCGTGATATTTGGTGCTTCCTATGCCATCAGCCTGTTACGATACACTTTCGGCGATGGCGTAGTGACAGTCAGCCTTTGGGTAAGCCGTCACTGAAGTTATATCTTGTAACTAAAAAAATTAAAATTTTGGAAATTACTGTATACAATAATATTCACACGATACAATCTATTTACAACCACAATTTACAATCACAAAATATCATACACATATAAATACATCCAACCATACAAGTTTTACTAAAATATCATCAATCTAACGGGGGAAAACATTATCAAAATATTAAAACTAAAGTATATAAATAACTATCAAATATTTAAGCCTCAAACGGAGGCAAACAAGTATCAAAATATCAAATCTAAAGTATATAAACAAGTATCAAGTATCTAAGCCTCAAATGGAGGTTAAAGAGTGTCAAGTATCAAAATATAATCAAAATACAATAAACCAAAACCTCATGGCTGCGGTGGAGGCGGTGGAGTCGACAACGACTAGGTCGGGAGCGTCGATTGGGTTGAGGAGGACGGCTCGGACATCATCAATATATGAATGTCGGAATGAGATACAATCTGAGTGAGGATCGCCTGCATGTTCTCCATCATCTGTCTCTGTGCATCCATCATTTGTCTCTTCTCCTCCACCACCCGTCTCAACTCTTCATTCGTCCATCTCTGCTCCTCCATCGCCTGTCGTTGCTCCTCCATCGATTGTACCTGCTGTGTAAGGTCGGACTCCAAGGCCGTAAATCTTACTCTGGTCCTGAGTTAGGGATGTCGAGGGCCGGTCACCTGCAATGGGAGGGGTCGGTGCCCCAAGTGGCCCTAACACGGCTTGTGCATGGCCACTGTGTACAAAGCCATAAATACGCTCGTGCTCCCAGCCACCTGCAGCCCCGACCCATGCTACAGGGTCAAAATCACCCTACGGTGTTCCTTCGCGCTCGATCACGATCCTCGTGTATGTATCCTACACGTGTTTATATTTTAAATACTATATATATATATATATATATATATATATATATATATATATATATATATATATATATATATATATATATATATATATATATATATATATATATATATATATATATATATATATATATATATATATATATATATATTAACTATAACTAAAAATTGCGTAAATCAAATAAACATAAATACTTAGCATGATGATCGTAGCCCTACTAACAACATAGTCCCCTGCCCCATGTCGTTGATGGTGAGTGCGCTCAAACACCGCCATCAGTGAGGGGCATTGGACGGTGCCATCCTCCACCACCCGCGTCTAACATTAGAAAATAGATACATTAGTATCATTGTACAAAATATATAATTTACCCCTCAACGAGCTTGTCCCACATAGGTCTAGGAAATCACTCAGGATCGTGTCCCCGAGTCTCCCCAATGTGTGCAGCCCCCAACAGTCTCATCACGGTTTTACAGGCTTGCTGAAGCAGCCCATTCAATCGAGTGTGGGCAATGCGCTCCTGTAAGACCCGGGAAAATTTCCTAATATAAAAAAATCTATTTTTGGTGCAGCACGCCGGACCCGGGGATAGTCGAGTCAAGCCTCAGGATCGCCTCGAGTGAAAAGGTATGACTCGACTAATGGTGAATGGAATTTTATTGGGTGATTGACTTTCCTTTTATGCAATCATACCTTAAATCATGTTTAAATCGACTCATGTTGTGGGTTGAGTTGGAACCCAAGTCGAGTTCGGGTTTAGTCGTGCTTTGAGTATGAGTCAAGTGAGTCAAGAGCTTATAAGAAAGGCTAGATGAGGGATTAAAACCCCTAATCCTTGTGCCGTGCGACTCATCCTTGGAGTCGCACAAGGCAGCCTAGGGAGAGAGGGGGAAGAGCAAGGAGAAGGGGGACTTGGATCGATCCGGGATTTCGCGCCATCGCGGAAGATTCAAAGTCATCGTCATCCGATCTTTCATTCTCCGCAATCAATGTGAGTGGTTAGAATTTGAAAGCTCGGGGGAGGCGGGTAGCCGAACCCCTAGATGTGATAGGATGAGTTTTCTCGCGATCTTTCCGATGGATCTTGGTTTCATCAATGTGTATTCACTGTTTTGTACGAGTTCTTGTTGGAACATCTTGTTTCTTCACCAATTTCTTAAGTACTAGGGCTGCCGAGTCATGGGAAAAGGGGAAAGGTCATGCCAAATTTTTCCCCAATTCCCTTGACGGAAAGACAGCCCTTGGACGATCTCATGTTCATGAATGATGTAGTCTTAATCGTCAATTTTACGTGTTATGAAGCATATCTTCCCTAGAAACTTTTGATGTGGTCGAATGAACCCTACACCTCATGAAGAGGGTTCGGCCAAGGGTAAGGGAAGGGGTAAAACAGTCCACTTGATATTAAGTTATATCGGAATCGAAGAATTAGAGACATAGGTAGAGTCCCCTTTCCCTTTTCTACCTTAAGGGCCATGGCCGAGCAAGGTTTTCCTTGCTCATGGCTCGGCCAAGACTAGGGAGGGGGAAAGAGGGTAGCTTTAGATGGAAACTTTCATGGTTATAAGGTTCAACAATAGAGGTATGACTATACTTAGGAAGAACACCAATCATAGCAAGTAAATTGATTGATTATGAGATTGTAGGAATGCTAGCTTTATGACCATCCTTAGCATTAGATCTTTAATGTTGCAATTGTTTATCATGCTTAGTATTTCCTACATTTTTGAATTCATTACTACCTTGCCATGCTAGATAATTGTTTCTTATTGAGCTTAATTCCTAAGGTAGTGTAAAGTTGTTATGCATGAATATTGTGGTTATATATAGTAGATGTTGTAACATTTGAATATTTTTCTTTAGATTATACATGCTGTCCAAAAATGTTCATGGGCAGAATTCCAAAGTCGATACAAGGAATTCCTCACCCAAAGTAGTGTGGAAGGTTAGATAACATGTAAGACGTCGTGAGATGTTCACCGTAATTATATAGAAACTTAGCTAGGAGATGATATCACTTCTAGGACTTCTTGTAAACATTTGGAAACCTAGAACTCTTAGGTGTACACATTTTGGAAGGGCGGCATAAATTGTTGACCCTGTAGCTCGGATTAGGACCAGATACGGGCAATGGTCCGAAGTGTATATATGAAAACCCTAGGACATTGACTGTGTGATGTGCTTGAGATGGTCCGCCGAGGAGCGTGGAGGTTGGGAATGACCAATGCTCAGCTCAGCCGGTGTTGGGTCTTGAGGTGCGCCAGTGGGCCCGCTAGGTGTCAAACCCCAGTTGGGTGGGACTAGCTATCCTTACCCCAGATGGTGTCCGAAGACTAGTGGACCATCCAAATCGACGGCCTGAGATTGTTTGCTTACATCTTGAGATGATGTGGCCGATGGCCAGTATGATACTACCTGATATGGTAGGGACGGCTGTAGCCGAGATATTTATTCCATAAGTAGGCCCAAGGGCCAGATGCCGGAGGCTTGATAGGCCGAGATGGCAGGTTATCACATGTTCAGTTTGTACAGATTGACCCATTGGGGTCGGTAGTCGCATTAGAAGTAGTTTACCTCCTTGTACATTCATTTTGTTGCCTTATATGATATGCATGCATAACTGAGGCTTAGGTGGAGATTCGCTAGAGCTACTCACTGAGTCCCAAGTGGACTCATAGTTTATTCTTTATTTTTACAAAGCATGAGCAGTGACTTTGGCATGTCGACATGGTGCAGCTGGTGGGCGGGAGGCAGTGCCATATCTCGTAGCGGCGTCCATGAGTCTTAGACCAGTGTCTAGTAGTTGCTTTTAGTTTCTGCACTGACAGTTGTATTTAAAAGAGTTGTAAAACTTGTTACTTGAAACGTTCAGTTATATTGATGTTGGTGTTCTAACTTGTTTTGGAAAACATAAAATTGTGACTTTGAAAACTTTTAGTAAAGTGTGTTAAGATTTCTTTTATCGATATAATTTGGTTTTCCTTATGTCAATGTAGACAGTAGGCTACAGGGCAAGATGTAGGCCCTGGCCGGTCACACTACCCTTAGTTGGGGTGTGACAGCTCTCATGCACTCTCTACAAACGCGGTTTGATCCTCCGACCATGTATAATGTGTCTGCAAAAAAAAAAAATTATTATTACCGATCGATATTTATAATTAACATTAATTTAATAAATATACATATCGAGAACTCTCGTCACAACAAATCCATATGCTCACGGGGTACGTGAGACCATGTAGGCCATGCCCCATGCATAAATTGTTGGATAGTCCCTACTATCGGTGAGGGATAGTAGGTGTCGATGATGGGACGGTGGCTACATGCGAGGGGATATCGGTGGGTGTCAGCTAAGGGTCGACCGTGGCTAAAGTCACGGGGAGGGGGAGGGGTGGTGGTGTGTGTAGGTGAAGAGACGGTGGATACAGGGGTGGCATGTGGTAATCGTCAGGGGGGGGGGTAGTCTTGCGAGGAATTCCTCCTTGGGCTTGCACTTCTCAAACCATAGCTGTCAACTATGTATATATTTAGATTATATATAATAGATTAATAGATAGATTTCTTAATTGAAGATATATTTCACATTTACAATTATTCGTCATCGTCATTTCATCATTTGTGTAATACTTTTCTTCTTGTTCTTTTGTATCAGTTCTTTAAATTCTTCTTTTTCTCCCTCATCATCATTCTGTCATTCCTCAACTTCATTATCGTCGTCTTCAACATATTCTACTTTCAATTGAACTAACTTTGTGTCATCATCCGCGAGTATTAGACTAACTCGCTCTACTTCAGAAGGATCCTCTTCTTGATAGAAGTCATCTGTCGACTCATTCTCTCCAGCTACTGGGTTAATTTTTTCTTTGGCTTTAGTCTTACAGACTACACGCCAATCTGCCCTATTTTTCTTTTGAGATGAATATTGCATATAGTATAGTTGTTCAGCTTGAGATGCCAATATAAATGGCTCGTTTGGAGCCAATTACGATATGTAATTGACCTCGACAAGTTTATACTTTGGATGAACCCTCATGCCCCTATTGCTTGTATCAAACCAACGACATTTAAAAAGGGCAACTAATTTTCATCTGAAAAATTGCAATTCTATGACTTCTTCTAACAATTTGTAAAAGTCAACATCACATTCAGCATACGTTGTCCCTTTAACATAGACCCTGACATTCATAATCTTCTTTGTAGATGAATATTCAAGTGTGTGAAATTTATATTCATTAACAAAATAATCGTTATAACACGGTACAAGTCGTGCTGGTCCGCTAGCAAACTCAAATATTTAGTTATCTATTTTGCCCTATGTGTTCCGTACTATAAGCTCGAAACCAATTAAGGGGACTAGACCTTGCTGAAACTGCACTTAGAGCAGTTTCGCTAAAAGGGTTGGCGAGGCTGCACCTATCGCATTCTGGTGAGAGAGTGTGCGATTTTTGGAATTTAATTTTGACACATTAAAATATCGTTGTTTCCAAGTGCTCATTTCTCGATACTTTGGATTTTCGTCGAACTCTTCGAATGGGACTTCAAGTATGATGTTAGATTCATGTTTTTGGTATCGTTATCATTTTGACTCGTGAAAAATCATTTCTAAAATGGTTTTTGATATGTTGACCAATACATGAAATATCATTACTTGAGCTTGATACATGAATACTGGACGTAGAATTCTTTGATATCATGTATTGATTTGTCTCATAATGGATATGTTGTTTTCGTCCCTTGGGTTGGTTGACTTTGTTTTCATGGAAACTAGTTTTCAAGTCCCAACTTTGACCATAGTTGACTTTTCTCGTCCTTTTTGATTGATGTCAAAAGGGGGAGAAAAATATAGGTAAAGGGGAAGAAAATATAGGAAAACCATGTACATAGATAGGCATGTTGATAGGGGGAGAAATCCCATGGTTGATATCCCTTATGCTTAATTGTATATATTTTCTTAAGGATGTTTGTCCTCATCAAAAAGGGGGAGATTGTTGGCCAAAGGTTTTCAACCTTGGTCTTAATCTCGATTTTGATGATAACAAACATGGAACTAATGCTTCATTGAGAAATACTTTCAGGTTCCATATCGGTTAGTGCTCGATGTCCTCGATCAAAAATATCGAAGAAATCGGAAAATCGGAAGGACATTGGTCGACGAACTCGGATTCATTGCAAAAATTTCTAGAAGTTCGACGTGTGCACTAAAGACATCTGGGACGAGTCTAGAGAACATATGGAAAGCTCTCCAAGTTGACGCACACTGAAGGCCAGAACTCGAAAACGAAGCACGCAAGAAAAATACACAACAAAACATGTGGAAGAGTACAAATTCCTAGTTGCGTTCTTAAATTAGTAATGCTCTCTTCATTGAAAGGTTTAGTGAATATATCAGCAAGTTGTTTGTCGGTAGGCACAAATTCTACGGAACTATTTCCTTTGCAACATTGTCTCTAAGAAAGTGAAGCCTTAAGTCTATGTGCTTAGTCCTAGAGTGCAATACCGGGTTTTTTCTTGTGTTAATTGCACTAGTGTTATCACAACGAAAAGGTATGCAAAAATAACTAAGTCCACAATCCATGAGGGTTTGTTTCATCCAAAGGATTTGTGAACAACAACTAGCCGCGGCGATCTACTCTGCTTCGGTAGTTGAGAGTGCAACCGAGTTTTGTTTCATGGAAAACCAAGAAACAAGACTCATTCTTGGGAATTGAGAAAACCCACTAGTGTTTTTTCTATCTACTTTACAACCTGCAAAATTAGCATCGGAAAAACCAATTAATTCAAAAGATGCATCATTTGGATACCATAATTCTAACTCAACCATACCCTAAAGATACCTCAATATACGTTTGACCTCACTAAAATGAGACATCTTGGGGCATGATTGAAATCTAGCACATTGTCAAACACTAAACATGATACCCAGTCTACCACTACTAGAATTGTCGCTGTCATTGACGGCTCATCCTGTTGCAGAACCGGCATGAGCCATCGGTGATGACTATCACGGCAGGCTTGCGTCGTGGCAAAAAGCCGTCGCTTCTGTGTGCGTCTCAGATAATATGTGACGGCCAAGAGCGGCCATCCCAAGTAATTATCAGAGACAGTCGTGCACTCTATCGCTTATTTAAACATATCAGTGACAGCCGAGGTAGCTCTCGCTGAAATTAAACTATCAGCCGTGGTTGGGAGCCATTGGTGATATTATTAGCAACTATGATATTTGGTACTTCCCATGCCATCAACTAATTATGATACGCCATCGGCAACGGTCTAGTGATGGTCAGCCTTTGGGTAAGCCGTCACTAAAGTTATATCTTGTAACTGAAAAAATTAAATTTTGGAAATTCCTGTATACAACAATATTCACACGATACAATCTATTTACAACCATAATTTACAATCACAACACATCATACACGTATAAATACATCCAACAATACAAGTTTTACTTAAATATCATCAATCTAACGGAGGCAAACATTATCAAAATATCAAAACTAAAGTATATAAACAACTATCAAGTATTTAAGCCTCAAACGGAGGAAAACAAGTATCAAATATCAAATCTAAAGTATATAAACAAGTATCAAGTATCTAAGCGTCAAACGGAGGCTAAAGAGTATCAAGTATAAAAATATAATCAAAATACAATAAACCAAAACCTCATGGCTGCAGTGGAGGTGGTGGAGTCGACAACGACTGGGTCCAGAGCGTCGATTGGGTTGAGGAGGACAGCTCGGACATCATCGGTATATGAATGCTGGAGTGAGATGCAATCTTAGTGAGGACCGCCTGCATGTTCTCCATCATCTGTCTCTATGCATCCATCGTCTATCTCTGCTCCTTTACTGCCCGTCTCAACTCTTCATTCATCCATCAATTCTCCTCCATCGCTTGTCGTTGCTCCTCCATCGACTATATCTACTGTGTAAGCTCGTACCCCAAGGCAACTATCTGGCTCTTGTCCTGCGATAGGGATGTCAAGGGCCACTCCCCCGCAACGGGAGGAATCGGTACCCCAAGTGGCCCTAACACGGCTCGTGCATGGCCACTGTCTGCAAAGCCATAAACACGGTCGTGCTTCCAGCCACCTGCAGCCTCGACCCACGCTACAAGGTCAAAATCACCCTACGACATTCCTCCGCGATCGATCACAATCCTCGTGTATGGCTCCTACACGTGTTTATATTTTAAATACTACATATATACAAATTTTAAATAAAAATTGTGTAAATCAAATAGTCATAAATAATTACCATGACGATCGCGGCCGTGCTATAGACGTAGTCCCCCGTCCCATGTCGTCGAAGGTGAGAGCGCTCAAACACCGCCATCAGTGAGGGGCGTTGGACGGTACCATCCTCCGCCACCCGTGTCTAACATTAGAAAACAAATACATTAGTATCATTGTACATAATATATAATTTAATTAAAAGAAAGGAAATTATACATACCATACAACACTCATGCACCACAGATGACATGGAGCCACCAGTGTGGCGCGCCCCTGTGCCTCCCCCCCCCCGGTAATGCGATTTCTCAACGCAGTCCGAGAGACCTCCTGCCACTCAAACATGTCCAACCGCTCAACGAGCTAGTCCCACACAGGTCTAGGAAACCACTTGGGGTCATGTCGCCAAGTCTCCCCGATGTGTGCGGCCCCCAACTATCACATCACGATTTTATAGGCCTACTAAAGTAGCACGTTGAAGTGAGCGGGGGCAACGCGCTCCCATGCACTCTCTACAAACATGGTCCGATCCTCCGGCCATGTATAATGTTCCTGCAAAAAAAATAAATTTATTATTACCGATCGATATTTATAATTAAAATTAATTTAATAAATATATTTACCAAGAACTCTCACCACAACAAATCCAAATGCTCACGGGGCATGTGAGACCGTGTAGGCCACGCCCCATGCGTAAATCGTTGGGTCGTCCCTACTATCGTAGAGGGATAGTAGGTGTCAACGACGGGACGATGGCTACATTCGAGGGAATATCGGTGGGTGTCAGCGAAGGGTTGACCGTGGCTAAAGGCGGGGGGTGGTGATGTGTTGGCGAAGGTATGGTGGATACAGGGGTGGCAAGTGGTAATTGTCGGGGGGTAGTCCTGCGAAGAATTCCTCCTTGGGCACGCACTTCTCAAACCATAGCTGTCAAATATTAATATATTTAGATTATATATAATAGATTAATAGATAGATTTAATAATTAAAGATATACTTCACATTTACAATTATTCATCATTGTCATTATCATCATTCGTGTAATACTCTTCTTCTTGTTCTTTTGTATCAGAATCTTTAAATTCTTCTTCTTCTCCCTCAACTTCATTATCGTCGTCATCAACATATTCTACTTCCAATTGAACTAACTCTATGTCATCATCCTCAGGTAATGGACTAACTCGCTCCACTTCGGAAGGATCCTCTTCTTGAAAGAAATCATATGTCAGCTCATTCTCTCCATCTACTGGGTCAATTTTTCCATTGGCTTTAGTCATACAGACTACACGCCAATCTGCCCTATCTTTCTTTTGAGACGGATACTGCATATAGTATACTTGTTCAGCTTGAGATGCCAATATAAATGGCTCATTTGAAGCCAATTTCGATTTGTAATTGACCTCGACAAGTTTATACATTGGGTAAACCCTCATGCCCTTATCGCTTGTATCAAACCAATGACATTTAAAAAGGGCAACTAATTTCCATCTGAAAAATTGCAATTCTATGACTTCCTCTAACAGTTTGTAAAAGTCAACATCACATTCAGCATACGTTGGCCTTTGACACAGACCCCGACATTCATAATCTTCTTTGTAGATGAATATTCAAGTGTGTGAAATTTATATCCATTAACAAAATAATCGTTATAACACGGTACAAGTCGTGTTGGTCCGCTAGCAAACTCAAATACTCAGTTGTCTATTTGTACTGTAAGCTCGAAACAAATTAGGGAGACTAGACCTTGCTGAAACTGCACTTAGAGCAGTTTTGAAAGGGTTGGCGAGGCTGCACCTATCGCAATCTGGTGGAAGAGTGTTGGCCTAAGGTTTTCGACCTTGGTCTAAATCTCGATTTTGATGATAACAAACATGGAACTAATGCTTCATTGAGAAATACTTTCAGGTTCCATATCGGTTAGTGCTCGATGTCCTCGATTGGAAATATTGAAGAAATCAGAAAATCGGAAGGACATTGGTCGACGCGCTCGGGTTCGTCACGGAAATTTCTAGAAGTTTGACATGTGCACCAAAGACGTCTGGGATGAGTATAGAGAACATACGGAAAGCTCTCCAAGTTGACGCACACTGAAGGCCGAAACCCAAAAACGAAGCGTGCAAGAAAAATACACAAGAAAATTGCCCTGCACAGATTCGCTCAATAGACTGAAGAGGAAATCAGGTAGAAGGCAATTCGGGTAGAAAGCCACTTGTGTAAACTAATTTAGTGGATTTGGGTGTGAAATTAAGCACAGTGCTTAGGTAGTGGAGTAGGCATTGGGGCCGAACCACTATATATCATTGTGTTAGCATTGTCTCTCTTGTGTTTGTTTAATTGCCTTATTATTTGCTTCCGCACGTAATTATCTCATATTGTGTTTTGCCTAAGACAACGATTAAAATCGACAAACGGAATTAGGTGAAAAGTTTAGTTAACATACTATTCAACCCCCCCCCCCCCCCCCCTCCCCCCTCCCCCTCAAGTGTGGACATTTCACCAGCATTTGGTATTAGAGCAAGTCGTAGATTGAGATTTCATCATCTCATCTACATCATCTCTTGATCCGGAAAATGTCACTAGAGAGTTTAGCGTCTTCACCTCCTAGGTTCGATGCCTCGAACTTTGGTCTTTGGAAATATAGGATGTACACATATTTAAAGACTAAAGGTTTTGGTGTCTTTAACATATTAAATTTAGAATTCATTGAACCTTAGGTTGACATGCATGCTTGGAGTGAATTAGATAAAAAAATGTTTAAGTATAATGGAGATGCCATGAATTGTATTATTTGAACATTACCAAATGACATCCTAGATAAAGTCGTGCATTGCTCTTCGGCTTATGATTTATGGGCCACTTTAAATGTTTTATATGATTATGCCAAAACCAAAGAGATTGACACTTTTTATGAAGGTGGTGATGACAATGGTCACTCACCTACTACTAATCTCGATTTTGATGCCCATAGTGCGTCTAGTCAAAGGAGCAACTCTAAGAGCCGGAAACGAAAGGTGATATGCCATGCTTGCATGGAAAAGGGGCATGTGAAGAAAAATTGCCCTATCATGATAAACAAAGAAAAAACGAGGTCAAGTGCTTCCATCTCCACATCTCACTCATTTGAAGCACCCTCTAGCCATGACTTTAAAACATAAATGTTATATAAGGATTACCCCCCATTTGGGTTCAATAAAAATATCTGAAAAATCAAAATTCTTAAGAATCAAAATCTAACTTTTGGGGTCTAATACAAATTTCCGAAAAATGAAATTTTCTAATTTTCTGGGTCAAATATGGGTATGCTAAATGCTTCCAAAATTTTCTTAAAAATACCCCGTTATCTAGTTTTTACCTAAGGAACAACTACAAATATTTTTTGTGTCAAGAAAATGTCTAGGTTATATATCCCTCCAAGGAGCTCCCTAGGCTTAGTGAATTTCAGGGCCTTTTCTAATTTTCTGGGTTTTCGTATTTTGGGATTCAGGTTTGGTTTTTGGGTTCTTATGCATCATCATGAGGATTTACAACACAAGCTAGACACCCTAAACTTAAACTCTATCTTCCCGAAGAAATTCGAGCGCTTCGACCAACGTCCTTCAGATTTTTTGATTTCTCCAATATTTTCGATCGAGGACGTCGAGCGCTAACCAATAAGGAACCTGAAAATATTTCTCAATGAAACATTAGTTCCATGTTTGTTATCATCAAAAACGAGATTAAGACCAAGGTTAAAAATCTTAGGCCACCAATCTCCCCCTTTTTGATGATAACAAACATCCTTAAGAAAAAATATATCATTCAAGCATAAAGGATATCAAACATGGGATTTCTCCGCCTATCAATATGCATATCTATATAATAGAACTCCCCATATCTATATGCATGGTTTTCCTATATTTTCTTCCCCTTTATCTATATTTTTCTCCCCCTTTTGACATCACTTAAAAAGGGCAAGAAAAGTCAATCAAAAGTCAAAATTGAAACTCTAAAAGATTTTTCAAAAACTGCGAAAATCTCAACTCAAGGCATGAAAGCCAAACATCAAATAAGAGACTAAGTCATATATGATATCGTGAAATGATAAATGAAATCCAAAACTAAGAATCATGTAGTAACTTAAGTATCGATATTTTCAAGTATTGGTCAAATAGTCAAAAATCACTTTAGAAATGATTTTTCTCATCAAATGGGTAGAACGATACCATAAGTGAATTTAAAATATCATACTTCAAGTCTCATTTGAAAATCTAATGAAAATTTAAAGTATCGGAAAAATCGGAAACTTGAGAAGAGTGATACTTTAGTGGCATTTTCATGAATAAATGAGATTTTTATGACATTTTCATAAATCATTCAAACTTTCAAAAGACCAAGATATGAGTATGTAAAGCATGTATATCAAGTTTGAAGTGAAACTAATGTCATTTGATCAAAATATGAACTTAACATGATTTCATTCAAGTAGGCATGAAAAGATGAAAATGCTAAGTATCAAATTTCGCTATCTATTCATGTTTTCTCTAACATAGGCATCTAGACATCTAAGTGTATGAGTCAAGTTTGGGCTTAAAAAGAGGTTTCTAAGTCACTTTGTGGACTTAGGTCAAAGGGATACTTAAGTATACATATTCTTAAATCAAATTCTTAAATACCTATCAAATCATATTCTTGATGAAAATGTTTGAAACTTTAACTGTAGAAATTAGATTTTTCAAAGAATCTACAGGTTCAAGAATCAGTCATAAATTAGTTTCTTATAAATTCATAAAATTCCTAAAAGTCCAGGGGCATTTTCATAAATTTTAGGTATTTTTTCAAAAGTTGTCAATTTTTCTTCAAATTTTCCAGTCATCGCTGAATGATCATTTAAGATGCATGTGTCAAGTTTGAGCTCAAAATGAATTTTCTAAGTTCATTTTTCATCCTATCTTGATTTCAATGAAAAACTAATATTTCTAGCTATCATTCAAGTTATCAAAATCATTCCTATAAATGATTTTACTCAAGCAATGATGTGAATGATATTAAACATTGAATCAAAATGGTATACGTGAGTTTTCATTTGAAGTGTTTGACGAAAAATCAAAGTATCAAAAAAGTGAGTATTTCTTTGTGTTATCAAACTCCAACTTCAAAATTCTACTATAAATCAGATTCTTGATGAAACTTTTTGAAATTTTTACTAAAAAACTAGATTTTTCAGTGAAGGTGCAGTTTCAAGAATCAGTTAAAAAAGATTTTTCTACATTTTTCTAGAAATAACTGAAAATGCTAAAATTTCGATGGTATTTTCGTAATTTTTTATCTTTTTCAAAACGTGCTCAGTTTTCATTCAAACTTTTATGACACCACATAATGCTCATGTGAATAGTGTATGTTAAGTTAGAGATCAAAATTATATCCTTAAGTCAAGATATCAACCTAGCATGGTTTTATTCAAAACTAAGCTAGTTATCATGAAACTTGCAAAGTATCAATCTTATCATTTACTCATGATTTTTCAAATTTAAACCTATGGACACCTAACATGAGTAAATTTAAACATGTTCCTCAAATATGGATTGGAAATGAGACATCTAAGTCAATTTGTTGACTTGGGTCAACTTGGGCCTCTATGTTATTTTATCCATATCCATATGAATTTTTTACTCTAAATGTATGGAAACATATCATACCTATTCCTAAACATGTTTATGAAGTTTGGACTTAAAATGAAGTGTCCATGTCGATTTGTTGACTTGGGTCAAACTTTTCCAAGTTTAAGTCCCCTAAAGTGATCTAGTTATCATATTGTTCATCTACACATGAATTTTCAAGTTTAAATACCTAGACTCATGTGATGTGTGTATCTAAATATGTTTGTCAACCATTAACTCAAAATGAGGTCTCTAATAAAGAATTTCAACCTAGTCTGATTTCATTCAATATCAACATCGTGAAATCGCCTAAGTATCAAAATTTTACCAACTCATGAAATTTCATAGATTTATCATGCAAAATCAATCATGAGTATAGAGACATCGTTAAAGCATGAATATTCAACTATTATACTAAGATTTTTGCAAAATCGAAACCATACCTCATTCTTGGAATTTCCCAAACTTTTCATTTTCTTTTCCATTTTCTTCACAATAGTCTTCCATTTTTCAATAACTTGCAAGTATACTTCATTAATAGTAATCAAACCATATCTACTAGCAAGTTATCGTACTAAATAGCAAAGATGACGATCAAGTATCATTTCAAGCACCTACTTTGCTAAGTAGTAGAGATTCATTTACAAATAAGTCAAAGTGCCATAATCAAAGTAATCTCAAAATGTAAAATTTTGAAAAATAAGATCTCCAACCCTTCCTATTGGTTGAAAATTAAAAGGCCACAATGAGCCTACGATTTAGAACCGCAAAGTTGCATGAGGCCATTATAGGCTACATAGGTCTCCGAAGAGACCGGGAAATCAAAAACAAAAATCATTTTTCAATTCATATCATGAGCGGGTAAAACCAACTCAAATTTAACTAGTATCATAACTCCAACTTTAAGATGACAAGTAATATAAATGAGGTGATACTAAACATACCTAGATGCCAATTTTCATACCTACGGCATCATATGGCTTGAAGTTGCAACCAAAGATGGATTCTTCATTGAAGTCCATGGTCAAGTTCAATTCTTCAATTTGCTTTACCCTTGTGTTGTTGCTCCCCCTACAAAAGAGCATGAGACCTTTGGTACCCAAATGGCTTTGGGTCCTTGGGGGTTAGAGGGCTTAGCTACCCGAAGTGTCTTAACTCCATTTGGGTTCATCTTAAATGCGCAATCATATATAGTATGCCCATAGACACCACAACAAAAATAATGACCATGAAACTTTTTGTTATCATTTTTCTTAGCATGAGATTTTGCATTAGAATGTATAGCATGAGATTTATGATGAACATAGGCATTTTTTGAAAGAAACATTTTTCTTTCCAATTTTCTTGAAGGAAGTTGAGCTTTTCAAATTATGTACTTCCTTGTTCAATACCAAAATCTCATCTTTTAAAACGTCACTTGACTTATGCATGGCATATAGTTGAGACTTCAAAATATTGTTCTCACTTACGATTTTTTAATTCTCAAATTTTAAATTTTTATTTTCAAGCTTTAAGTCCTTAAGCTCAAGTTTCAATCTATCATGACATAAATCAAATAAAATAGATTTCAGTTTCTCATTTTCTAGCTTTAATTCATGCATATGAGGCCAACTGTGGGTAGCACAGTTGGTGGTAACATGTTGTATATTGTCTAGAGATCTAAGGTTCAATCCCTAGTTTGGTCACCTATTGTGACTTTCTATTTTTGTTAAAAAAAAAATTCATGCATATGAGAATTAAGCATCACATTTTTTTCTTTAGCATCTTATTTTCCTTATCTTTTCTAACAAGCAAGGCATACATATTTCTACACACATGTACTAACTCATCATATGGCATGTCATGAGAAGTAGAACTAGCATTGTCATTTTCATTAGCAAGACTAGGTGAAAGAGAATGTACTTCATCATTAGCATCCATGAGGTTAAGTTTGCATGTGGCTTCATAGACATTGCTAGAGGGTACTTCAAGTGAGTGAGAGGTGGAGGTGGAAGCACTTGACCTCTTCCTTGCTTTGTTCTTCATGCTTGGGCAATTTTTCTTCACATGCCACTTTTCTTTGCAAGCATGACAAATTACCTTTCTTTTTCAGCTCTTGGAGCTACTTCTTTGACTAGAAGAGCTATGGGCATCAAAACCAAGATTAGGGGTAGGTGAATGACCATTGTCATCACTACCTTCATTAAATGTACCAATTTCTTCGGTTTTAGCATGATCGTATAAAACATTCAAACTAGCCGATAAATCAAAAGCCGTAGAGCAATGTATGACTTTTTCAAGAATGCTATTAAGTAAGGTGCAAAGAATACAATTCATGGCATCTCCATTATACTTAAACATTTTCTTATCAAATTCACTCCAAGCATGCACGTCAACCTTAGGCTCAATGAATTCTAGTCTTAACATGTTAACGACACCAAAACCTTTAGTCTTTAAATATGTGTACATCCTATATTTCCAAAGACCAAAGTTCGAGGCATCGAACCCAGGAGGTGTAGAAATAACCGACTCTAGTGCCATTTTCGGATCGAAACAAATTGTAGAAGAGATGTACACATATTGTTGGTGAAATGGCCATAATAGAGGGGGGGTGAATAGTGTGTTAACTAAATTCTTTTCACCAAATTCCAGTTTAAATCTTTTCTTAAACTACTTAGGCAAATTGCAATTTATCGACAAAATGCGGAAGCAATAATAAAACAATTAAACACAAACAAATATAGCAATCCTAACACAATGAGATTTATAGTGGTTCGGCACCAATGCCTACTCCACTACCTAAGCACACCACTTAGGATTTCTAAACTAAATTTTACTAGATTAATTATTTCTCTTACAAAGAAGACTTTACACCGGAAAGTCTCCGCTCTAAAACTGAAGGCACTTCCAAACCCGGAAGTATCCCGCCTTCCTACCAAGAGCACTGTCCCACCTCAACCTAACGGACAACTCAACTAATCCTAGTAAACTAAGTTTACAATGGTGGATTTAAGCCTTAACACCAAGCAACCACCAACTTAATCCTAGCAACCTAGGTTTACACAAATGATAGATACAATGAAATAACTAATAAAATACACAACTTAATGGAGCAATAAATCAAACAACAAATACTTAGCTCCAAAAGAAACTCCCTAGTCCTCTTGATGCCTTAATATGATGAATCGATGAAGGTGCAAGGCTAAATCAAAGAGTGGAGATCAAAACTAGGGTTCTTGCAAAGATGGCTCAATGAAGGCTTGTAGAGATGCTTAGGATCACACTTTGAGGCTTGTAAGCATCAATAGTGTAAGACCCGAAAAAATTTCCTAATATAAAAATCTATTTTGGTGCAGAACGCCGGACCCGGGGGCAGTCGAGTCGAGCCTCAAGATCGTTTCGAGTGAAAAGGTATGACTCGGCTAATGATTCATGAAATCTACTTGGATGATTAACTTTCCTTTTATGAAATCATACCTTAAATTAAGTTAACTTGAGTCATGTTTTGGGTTGAGTCAGAACCCAAGTCGAGTTCGGGTTTAGTCGAGTTCCGGGTATGAGTTAAGTGATTCTTGAGGCCATCTTTGGAAAGATGGATGAGGGAATAAAACCCCCTTATTGTAGCCGTGCGACTCACCCTTTGAGTCGCACAAGGCCGCCTAGGGAGAAGAGGACAAGAAGCAAGGAGGAGGCTTGGGGGTTGGATCGATCCGGGAATCGCATCTCCGCCGGAAAAATTTCAAGTCGTCATCACCCGATCCTTGTTTATCCGCAATCTAGGTGAGTGGTTATGTTTTTGAAGCTTGGGCGAGGCGGGTGGCTGAACGCTAGATGAAATAGGTTGAGTTCTCGTGATTCTTCCGACGAATCTTGATTTCCAATGACGTCTGTTCACTGTTTATGAAGTTTCTTGTCGGATCTCACTATTTTCTTCGTCGTTTTGCAAGTTCTTAGGGCTGCCGAGTCATGGGAAAAGGGGAAAGGTCATGCTGAAATTTTCCCCGATTCCCTTGACGGCAAGAAGGCCCTTAGATGATCTTATATCACTGTTGATGTAGTTCCCTTTGTACATCTCGCATATTATGAAGTATGCCCTCCTTAGAAGTCCCTTGAAGTGGCCGAACAACCCTACAACTCATGAAGAGGGTTTGGCCAAGGGTTAGGGGAAAGTAAATTAGTTCATTGGTATTTAAGTTGTATGCGGAATTGAAGAGGTAAAGGTATAGCTAGAGTCTCCTCCCTCTTTCCTACCACAAGGGCCATGGCCGAGCAAGGTCTTCCTTGCTCATGGTTCGGCCAAGGTTAGGGAGAGGAGGAGAGACTAGCTTTAGATCGAAATTGCATGATTATAAGGATCATACATTGAGATATGACAATACTTAGGAAGAATACCAAAATTACCAAGTAGCTTGATAAATTTTGAATTATAGAAATGCTAGTTTTATAACCATTCATAGCATTAGATCCTTAAACTTTGGATGTTGATATTATTACCATGTTTTGTATTTCATACATGTTATTTAAATTCATTACTACCTTGCTATGCTAGATAGTTGTTCCTTATTGTGCTAATATTCCTAAGGTAGTATAAAAATTATTATGTATATACATTGTGGTCATATATGATGAAGGTTGCCATATTTGAATATTTTCCTGGGCTGCGTCCTGATGCAGTATGGCAGGGTCATTGCTTATGCATCTCGCCAGCTGAAAGTTCATGAGAAGAACTATCCGACGCATGACCTAGAATTAGCGGCAGTGGTCTTTGCACTGAAGCTTTGGCGGCACTACCTGTACGGGGAGACTTGCGAGATCTAAACAAATCACAAGAGCCTCCAGTATTTGCTTACCCAGAAGGAGCTGAACCTCAGGCATAGGAGGTGGTTGGAGCTCCTAAAGGATTATGATTTCACCATTATGTATCTTCCGGGGAAAGCAAATGTGGTAGCGGATGCTCTAAGCACAAAGTCCATGGGCAGTTTAGCTCATTTAGAAGTTAAGCGGAGGCCTCTAGCTTGAGAGTTGGCTTAGTGCCTTGATTGGGGTGCAAGCTTATCAGTGTCAACTTCAAGTGCCCTGATGGCACACCTACGGGTACAGTCCACGTTGGTGGACATGCTGCGTGCCGCGCAGGGAGAAGATGCCTTTTGTGCACTGACCAAGGACCTGGTGCAAAGAGGTGATGCAGAGAACGGTTTCAGATTGGACTCAAAGGGTGTACTGAGGTTCAGAGACCGGATATTTGTACCAGACATAGTTGAGGTGCGCAGGCAAGTCCTGGAACTGGGTCATCGTTCCACTTACATGATGCATCCGGGGGCCACCAAGATGTACCGAGATTTAAGGCAGCATTATTGGTGGAAAGGTATGAAAAGAGAGGTGGCAGAGTTTGTTTCCAAATGTCTAGTCTGCCAGCAAGTGAAGGCCGAACACCTTAAGCCTGCGGGGCTTCTGCAAAACCTCGAAGTGCCATAGTGGAAATGGGAGAAGATCACCATGGATCTAGTGACCAGATTGCCTAAGTCAAGAGGCAGTTTTGATTCCATTTCGGTGGTAGTGGACCGATTAACCAAGACCGCGCACTTCATACTAGTGAAAACTACCTTCTCTATGGAGCAGTATGCCGGACTGTTCTTCGATAGGATTGTGGCATATCATGGCACCCCAGTGATGATTATATTCGATCGCGGTACCCAGTTCACAGCCCGATTTTGGCAGTCTTTCCAAGAAGCTTTGGGTACAACTGCGTTTCAGCACATCTTTCCATCTGCAGACTGACTGGCAGTTAGAGAGGACCATCCAAACCTTGGAGGACATGCTGAGAGCATGCATCCTGGATATGGCCGACGGCTGGGAGAGGCACCTACCGTTAATAGAATTCGCCTACAACAATACCTATCATAGTAGCATTGGCATGGCTCCTTTTGAGGCCTTGTATTGGCAGTGGTGTAGGTCTCCAGTGGGCTGGTTTGAGGCAGGGGAATCACTCATGGTGGGCCCCGGTCTGGTTGAGGAAGCGGTAGAGAAAGTAAAGGTCATTAAGGAAAGATTGCTGGCGGCTTAGAGTCGACAAATAATGTATACCGATAAAAAGTCCAGGAAATTGGAATTTGCAGAGGGTGACTTAGTATTCCTGAAGGTCTCTCCTATGAAAGGGGTGGTACGGTTTTGGAAGAACGGGAAGCTGAGCCCTAGATACATTGGGCCTTTTTCCGTTCTCAAGCGGAGGGGCGAGGTGGCCTATGAGCTGGCATTGCCTCCTAGCCTGAGCAGGGTGCACCCGGTCTTCCATGTATCCATGTTGTGGAAGTATGTAAAAGATGATTCGCATGTAATCAAGCCCTCTACTATCGAGGTATATTCAACCATCTCATTCGAGGAAAGGCCGGTAGAGATCCTTGACCACCATATCAGGAAGCTAAGGTCCAAAGAAATTCCCCTGGTAAAGGTCAGTTGGGAGCACCATTCTGGGCAAGAGGCCACATGGGAGGTAGAGCAGGACATGGGAGAGAGCTACCCTTCCTTGTTCGAGGAGCCGGTAAGTCCTAGTTCTTCAAGTAAATTCGAGGACGAATTCCCCTTAAGGGGGGAAGGTTGTAAGACCCGGAAAAGTTTCCTAATATAAAAATCTGTTTTGGTGCAACGCGCCGGACCCGGGGGCAGTCGAGTCGAGCCTTAGGATCATCTCGAGTGAAAAGGTATGACTCGGCTAATGATTCATGAAATCTATTTGGATGATTAACTTTCCTTTTATGATATCATACCTTAAATTAAGTTAACTCGAGTCATGTTTTTGGTTGAGTCGGAACCCGAGTCGAGTTCGGGTTTAGTCGAGTTCCGGGTATGAGTTAAGTGAGTCTTGAGGCCATCTTTGGAAAGATGGATGAGGGAATAAAACCCTCTTATTGTAGCCGTGCGACTCACCCTTTGAGTCGCACAAGGTCGCCTAGGGAGAAAAGGAGAAGAAGCAAGGAGGAGGCTTGGGGCTTAGATCGATCCAGGATTCGCGTCGCCGCCTGAAAAATTTCAAGTCGTCGTCACCCGATCCTTGTTTCTCCGCAATCTAGGTGAATGGTTATGTTTTTGAAGCTTGGGCGAGGCGGGTGGCCGAACCCTAGATGAAATAGGTTGCGTTCTCACAATTCTTCGGACGAATCTTGATTTCCAATGACATGTGTTCACTGTTTATGAAGTTTCTTGATGGATCTCACTATTTTCTTCGTCGTTTTGCAAGTTCTTAGGGCTGCCGAGTCATGGGAAAAGGGGAAAGGTCATGCCAAAATTTTCCCCGATTCCCTTGACGGCAAGAAGGCCCTTAGATGATTTTATATCACTGTTGATGTAGTTCCCTTTGTACATCTTGCGTATTATGAAGTATGCCCTCCTTAGAAATCCCTTGAAGTGGCCGAACAACCCTACAACTCATGAAGAGGGTTCGGCCAAGGGTGAGGGGAAGGTAAATTAGTTCATTGGTATTTAAGTTGTATGCGGAATTGAAGAGGTAAAGGTATAGCTAGAGTCCCCTCCCTCTTTCCTACCACAAGGGCCATGGCCGAGCAAGGTCTTCCCTGCTCATGGTTCGGCCAAGGTTAGGGAAAGGAGGAGAGATTAGCTTTAGATGGAAATTGCACGATTATAAGGATCTTACATAGAGATATAATAATACTTAGCAAGTAGCTTGATAAATTTTGAATTGTAGAAATGCTAGTTTTATAACCATTCATAGCATTAGATCCTTAAACTTTGGATGTTGACATTGTTACCATGTTTTGTATTTCATACATGTTATTAAAATTCATTACTACCTTGCCATGCTAGATAGTTGTTCCTTATTGTGGTAATATTCCCAAGATAGTATAAAAATTGTTATGTATATACATTGTGGTCATATATGATGAAGGTTGCTATATTTGAATATTTTCCTTTGGATTATTCATGCTGCCCTAAATGTTCTTGGGTGGTATTCCAAGGTCGACACATGGAAATTCTCACGCAAGGCAGTGTAGAAGGATAGGTAACATGTAAGTCGTCACTAGACGTTCATAACACATATATGGAAACTTAGTTAGGAGACGATAGCACTTCTATGACTCCTTATATACTTTTGGAAACATAGAACTCGTAGGTGTTCATATATTGAAAGGGCGGCATAAATTGTTGACCCGGTAGCCGGACTTAGGCCAGATACGGGCAATGGTCTGAAGTGTTTATATATGGAAACCCTAGGATATTGATTGTGTGATGTGTTTGAGATGGTCCGCCGAGGAGCGAGGAGGTCAAAAATGACCAATGCTCAGCTCGGCCAGTATTGGGACTAGAGGTGCACCAGCGGGCCCGCTAGGTGCCAGACCCCAATTGGGTGGGACTAGCTATCCTTACCCCAGACGGTGCCCGAACACTAGTGGACCATCCTAGTCGACAGCCTGAGATTGTTTGCTTACATCTTGAGATGAGGTGACCGATGGCCAGTATGATACTACTAGATATGGTAGGGATGGCTGTAGCCGGGATATTATTCTATGGGTACGCCTAAGGGCCGGATGCCGAAGGCTTGATAAGCCAAGATGGTAGGTTATCATATTCAGTTGGTACAAATGGACCCGTGGGGTCGGTAATCTCATTAGAAATAAACCTTACCTCCTTGTATATTTTCTTTAATGCCTTATATGATATATGCATGGTTGAGGCTTATGTGGAGGTTCATTTGAGCCACTCACTAAGTCCCAAGTGGACTCACAGTTTATTTCTATTTTACAGAGCCTGAGCAGTAGCTTGGTATGTCGACATGGTGCAGCTGGTGGGCGGGAGGTGGTGTCATATCTCATAGCGGCGTCCATGAGTCATAGACCAATGTCTAGTAGTTGGTTTTTTTTTTTCTGCACTGACAAGTTGTATTTGGAAATAGTTTGTAAAACTTGTACTTGAGACGTTCAGTTATTCGGATGTTGGTTTTCTTACTTGCTTTTGAAAAATATAAAACTGTGGATTTTGAAAACTTTTGATAAAGTTGTGTTGAGATTTCCTTTATCGATACATTCTGGTTTTCTTGATGTCATTGTAGATAGTAGGCTACAGGGTAGTACGTAGGCCCTGGCCGGTCACACTACCCTCAGTTGGGGTGTGACAAAGTTGGTATCAGAGCATTAGGTTAGGTCTTGTCTATGACTCAGTGTTGGGTACCGTATGAGGCATATGCTAGCGTGCCGACTTACGGTATAGTTATGCTACGAGATTGGGCGACCACTCCTGCACTCAGCGCACCATTCGGTTAGTAAGTTTAAATAGCTTTGTGTTAAGAATTTATTATGTGACAGGCAACTTCTTTTCTTTCCTGTGTTAGTGAAATGGAAGCTCAAAATGCTGCTTTGAGCGGCAGTGGCAGTAACTCGACAGAATGTCGAGGTCGGGCCCGGGGCAGGGATAGAGACCCGTCTGAGGGTCAGGGGCAAGAGTCAGCGATTGTTCTACTACAGGCTCAGGTGAATCAGCTGACTGAGGCGCTCCTTAAGGAGCAGGAATTGAGACAGCAAATGAAGTAGCAGATGCAGCAACAGAAGCAGTCTCAGTAGCCACCGCCACAACCTGTGCCCGTAGTTTCAGTGGTACCAGAAGTGGCAGAGGTGACAGCACCGGTGGTCAAAACCCAGGGGCCCCAACCTATGCAAATTTTGTCACACTAAAGCCATCGGAGTTCACCGGGACAGATCGTCCGGTGGAAATGATAGAATTCTTGGGGGATTGCTACGAGCTATGTATGGAGCTGGGGTGTTCATCAGAGGCAGCTGCTCGTATGGTTGGTCTTCAGATGAAGGGACCAGCAAAGGTCTGGCTGCAAACTTGGAAGGCCGGCAGGGCAGCTGGCACACCACCTCCCACGTGGGAGGAATTCCGGGTGGTCGTGGAAGAGCAGTACCTACCCATGAGTGTTCGCAACAAGCGCGCCCGTGATTTTGAGATGCTGCGCCAGGCTGGAGGCATGACAGTATCAAAGTATGAGATGGAGTTCAACCGTCTCTCCAAGTACCATCCAACCCTAGTGGCGTCTGAGACCGCCGAGTCAAAAGGTTCGTGGCAGGATTGAGGCCACAAATTGGCAGGCTTATCCACTACACTGAGGATTCTACTCTGGCTCGGGTAGTGGATGAAGCCCTGCGGAAAGAAGCCTTGGTGCCGTTTGAGAGAAATGACGTGATGGGTCAGTAGCTCAGAGAGGGCAGATGCAGAATAAGGGGCCGCAGACCAGTCATTCAGAGAGGCCGCCTGCACGGGTATATGCTATGAATCGTGATGGGGCAGAGGCATCCAAAGCAGTGATGAAAGGTACTATTTTAGTATGTTCGTCGGCTGCATATGTTTTATTTGATCCGGGTGCCACACACTCGTTTGTGTCTGCCATGTTTGCTGTAAAGTTGCCAATGGGACCCTCTATGCTCGATGGGCCATTGATGGTATCAACGCCTACGGGCGATGCAATCTTAGCAAACTCAATTTATGAAGGTTGTGAAGTACTCATCTGCGGCCATGTGTTGAGTGCGGATTTGACACTCCTACCCACTCTTGAGCTCGATGTCATTCTTGGCATGGACTGGCTGGCAGAGCACTTTGCAATGTTGGACTACAGAGCCAAAGCAGTGATGTTTAATAAGCCTTGGTTGCCGCAGTTCACCTTCCAAGGGGAGGGAGGTAGCAAGCCGATAGGGGTCATCTCAGCCCTAAAGGCTCGTAAGTTGCTTCGGGGCGGCTACCAATCTTTCATGGCCTTTGTATTTGTGGTCGAGGAGGAAAGGGCTGAAGCAAGGGATATCAACAGAACCCTAGTGGTCTGTGAATTCCCTGATGTGTTTCCCGAGGAATTGCTGGGGTTGCAGCCCAGAAGGGAAGTCGATTTTTGCATTGACCTGCAGCCCAGGGTGAAACCAATTTTCATTCCTACTTATAGGATGGCACCGGCCGAACTCAGGGAGCTAAAGGTGCAACTGTAGGAAATGCTAGATCTGGGGTTCATCTGGCCGAGTGTGTCACCCTGGGGTGCCCCGGTTCTCTTCGTAAAGAAGAAGGATGGGCCGATGCGCATGTGTATCGACTATAGGCAACTGAACAAAGTGACTGTTAAGAATCGCTACCCATTGTCGAGGATAGACGATCTGTTTGACCAGCTGCAGGGGGCTCAATGGTTTTCAAAGATAGATCTGAGGTCCGAATACCATCAGCTGAGAATCTGGGACTGCGATGTGCTGAAGATGGCCTTTAGGACTCGCTACGGTCACTATGAGTTCCTAGTGATGTCCTTTGGCCTAACCAATGCACCTGCTTCCTTCATGGACTTAATGAATAGGGTATTTAAGGAGTACCTGGACAGCTTTGTGATCGTCTTTATTGACGACATTCTTGTTTACTCCAAGAATGAGGAAGAGCACTCGAAGCACTTGAGAATAGTCTTGGAAACCCTCAGAGAGCACCGCTTGTTTGCCAAATTTTCCAAGTGTGAATTTTGGTTGGAAAGTGTAGGGTTCTTGGGCCATGTAGTGTCCAAGGAAGGAATAAGGGTAGATCCTGCCAAGATTGAGGTGGTGCAGAACTGGAAGCGGCCGACTAGTGTGATTGAGATCCGCAGTTTCCTTGGTTTGGCCGGCTATTACCGGAAGTTTGTGGAGAATTTCTCCAGAATTGCAACCCCTCTTACTCGGTTGACCCAAAAGAAAGTCAGGTTCCTTTGGGATGATAAATGCGAGGCGAGCTTTCAGAAGCTCAAGGCATGTTTAATGTCTGCACCCGTGTTGGCTGTACCTTCCGGCTCAGGAGGGTTTGTAGTCTTCTGTGATGCCTCTCGGGTTGGCCTGGGCTGCGTCCTGATGTAGTATGGCAGGGTCAATGCTTATGCGTCTCACCAGCTGAAAGTTCATGAGAAGAACTATCTGACGCATGACCTAGAATTAGCATCAGTGGTCTTTGCACTGAAGCTTTGGCGGCACTACCTGTACGGGGAGACTTGCGAGATTTACACAGATCACAAGAGCCTCCAGTACTTGCTTATCCAGGAGGAGGTAAACCTCCGGCAGAGGAGGTGGCTGGAGCTCCTAAAGGATTATGATTGCACCATTATGTATCATCCGGGGAAAGCAAATGTGCTAGCGGATGCTCTAAGCAGAAAGTCCATGGGCAGTTTAGCTCATTTAGAAGTTAAGCGGGGGCCTCTAGATCGAGAGTTGGCTTTGTGCCTAGATGGGGGTGCAAGCTTATCAGTGTCAACTTCAGGTGCCCTGATGGCACACCTGCGGGTACATTCCACGTTGGTGGACATGCTGCGTGCCGCGCAGGGAGGAGATGCCTTTTGTGCACTGACCAAGGACCTAGTGCAAAGAAGTGATGCAGAGAATGGTTTTAGATTGAACTCAGAGGGTGTACTGAGGTTCAGAGACCGAATAATTGTACCAGACATGGCTGAGGTGCGAAGGCAAATCCTGGAACTAGGTCATCGTTCCACTTACACGATGCATCCGGGGGCCACCAAGATGTATCGAGATTTAAGGCAGCATTATTGGTGGAAAGGTATGAAAAGAGAGGTGACAGAGTTTGTTTCCAAATGTCTAGTCTGCCAGCAGGTGAAGGCCGAACACCTTAAGCCTGCGGGGCTTCTGTGAAAACCTCGAAGGGTCCAAGTGGAAATGGGAGAAGATCACCATGGATCTAGTGACTAGATTGCCTAAGTCAAGAGGCGGTTTTGATTTCATTTGGGTGGTAGTGGACCGGTTAACCAAGACCGCGCACTTTATACCAGTAAAACCTACCTTCTCTGCGGAGCAGTATGCCCGACTATTCTTGGGTAGGATTGTGGCATATCATGGTACCCCGGGGATGATTATATCCGACCGTGGTACCCAGTTCACAACCCGGTTTTAGCAGTCCTTCCAGGAAGCTTTGGGTACTCAGGTACATTTCAGCACAGCTTTCCATCCGCAGACTGATAGGCAATCAGAGAGGACCATCCAAACCTTGGAGGACATGCTGAGAGTATGCGTCCTGGATATGGTCGACGGCTGGGAGAGGCACCTACCGTTAATAGAATTCGCCTACAACAATACCTATCACAATAGCATTGGCATGGCTCCTTTTAAGACCTTGTATTGGCGGCGGTGTACGTCTCCAGTGGGCTAATTTGAGGCAGGGGAATCACTCATGGTGGGCCCCGATCTTGTTGAGGAAGCGGTAGAGAAAGTAAAGGTCATTAAGGAAAGATTGTTGGTGGGTCAAAGTCTACAGAAAATGTATGCCGACAAAAAGGCTAGGGAATTGTAATTTGCAGAGGGTGACTTAGTATTCCTGAAGGTCTCTCCTATGAAAGGGGTATTCCGGTTTGGGTAGAAGGGGAAGCTGAGCCCTAGATACATTGGGCCTTTTTCCGTTCTCAAGCGGAGGGGCAAGGTGGCCTATGAGCAGGCATTGCCTCCTAGCCTGAGCAGGGTGCACCCGGTCTTCTAAGTATCCATGTTGTGAAAGTATGTAAGCGATGATTCGCATGTAATCGAGCCCTCTACTATCGAGGTAGATTCGGCCATCTCATTCGTGGAAAGGCTGGAAGAGATCCTTGACCACCAGATCTGGAAGCTAAGGTCCAAAGAAATTCCCCTGGTAAAGGTCAGTTGGGAGCACCATTCCGGGCAAGAGACCACATGGGAGGTAGAGCAGGACATGAGATAGTGCTACCCTTCCTTGTTCGAGGAGCCGATAAGTCCTTGTTCTTCATGTAAATTCGAGGACGAATTTCCCTTAAGGGGGGAAGGTTTTAAGACCCGGATAAGTTTTCTAATATAAAAATCTATTTTGGTGCAGCACGCCAGACCCGGGGGCAGTCGAGTCGAGCCTCAGGATCATCTCAAGTGAAAAGGTATGACTCGGCTAATGATTCATGAAATCTATTTGGATCATTAACTTTCCTTTTATGAAATCATACCTTAAATTAAGTTAACTCGAGTCATGTTTTGGGTTGAGTCGGAACCCAAGTCGAGTTCGGGTTTAGTCGAGTTCCGGGTATGAGTTAAGTGAGTCTTGAGGCCATCTTTGTAAAGATGGATGAGGGAATAAAACTCTCTTATTGCAGCCGTGCGACTCACACTTTGAGTCGCACAAGGCCGCCAAGGGAGAAGAGGAGAAGAAGCAAGGAGGATGCTTGGGGCTTGGATCGATCCAGGATTCGCGTCGCCGTTGAAAAAATTTCAAGTCGTCATCACCCGATTCTTGTTTCTCCGCAATCTAGGTGAGTGGTTATGTTTTTGAAGCTTGGGGAAGGCGGGTGGCCGAACCCTAGATGAAATAGGTTGAGTTCTCGCGATTCTTCCAACGAATCTTGATTTCCAACGATGTGTGTTCACTGTTTATGAAGTTTCTTATCGGATCTCACTATTTTCTTCGTTGTTTTGCAAGTTCTTAGGGCTGCCGAGTCATGGGAAAACGGGAAAGGTCATGCCAAAATTTTCCCCGATTCCCTTGACGGCAAGAAGGCCCTTAGATGATCTTATATCACTGTTGATGTAGTTCTCTTTGTACATCTCACATATTTTGAAGTATGCCCTCCTTAGAAGTCCCTTGAAGTGGCCGAACAACCCTACAACTCATGAAGAGGGTTCGACCATGGGTGAGGGGAAAGTAAATTAGTTCATTGGCATTTAAGTTGTATGTGGAATTGAAGAGGTAAAGGTATAGCTAGAGTCTCCTCCCTCTTTCCTACCACAAGGGCCATGGCCGTGCAAGGTCTTCCTTGCTCATGGTTCGGCCAAGGTTAGGGAGAGGAGGAGAGATTAGCTTTAGATGGAAATTGCATGATTATAAGGATCATACATTGAGATATGACAATACTTAGGAAGAATACCAAACTTAGTAAGTAGCTTGATAAATTTTGAATTGTAGAAATGCTAGTTTTATAACCATTCATAGCATTAGATCCTTAAACTTTGGATGTTGACATTGTTACCATGTTTTGTATTTCATACATGTTATTTAAATTCATTACTACCTTGCCATGCTAGATAGTTGTTCCTTATTGTGCTAATATTCCTAAGGTAGTATGAAAATTATTATGTATATATATTGTGGTCATATATGATGAAGGTTGCCATCTTTGAATATTTTCCTTTGGATTATTCATGCTGCCCTAAATGTTCTTGGGTGGTATTCCAAGGTCGACGCATAGAAATTCTCACCCAAGGCTGTGTAGAAGGATAGGTAACATGTAAGGCGTCGCTAGACGTTCATAGCACATATATGGAAACTTAGTTAGGAAATGATAACACTTCTATGACTCCTTATATACTTTTGGAAACTTAGAACTCGTAGGTGGTCATAGATTGAAAGGGCGGCATAAATTGTGGACCCTGTAGCCGGACTTAGGCCAGATACGGGCAAAGGTTCGAAGTGTTTATAAATGGAAACCCTAGGATATTGATTGTGTGATGTGTTTGAGATGGTCCGTCGAGGAGCGAGGAGGTCGGAAATGACCAATGCTCAGCTCAGCCAGTATTGGGTCTAGAGGTGCGCCAGTGGGCCCGCTAGGTGCCAGACCCCAGTTTGGTGGGACTAGCTATCCTTACCCCAAACGGTGTCAGAAGACTAGTGGACCATCCTAGTCGACAGCCCAGGATTGTTTGCTTACATCTTGAGATGAGGTGACCGATGGCCAGTATGATACTACCGGATATGGTAGGTACGCCTAAGGGCCGGATGTTGAAGGCTTGATAAGCCAAGATGGTAGGTTGTCATATTTAGTTGGTACAAATGGACCCGTGGGGTCGGTAATCGCATTAGAAATAAACCTTACCTCATTGTACATTTTCTTTAATGCCTTATATGATATATGCATGGTTGAGGGTTATGTGGAGGTTTATTTGAGCCACTCACTGAGTCCCAAGTGGACTCACAGTTTATTTCTATTTTTTTACAGAGCCTGAGTAGTATCTTGGTATGTCAACATGGTGCAGCTGGTGGGTGGGAGATGGTGCCATATCTCATAGCGGCATGCATGAGTCATAGACCAATGTCTAGTAGTTGTTTTTTTTCTTTTTTGCACTGACATGTTGTATTTGGAAAGAGTTTGTAAAACTTGATACTTGAGACGTTCAGTTATTCGAATGTTGGTTTTCTTACTTGCTTTGAAAAATATAAAACTATGGATTTTGAAAACTTTTAATAAAGTTGTTTTGAGATTTCTTTTATCGATACATTCTAGTTTTCTTTATGTCAGTGTAGACTGTAGGCTACATGATAGTATGTAGGCCCTGTCCGGTCACACTACCCTCAGTTGGGGTGTAACAAATAGTAAGCTAGAAATGAGTTTGGGATGAGTATTTATAACCACCCAAACACCAAGGCTCGTCAACGGGCGTTTTTGAGCCCGTTGGCAACGCTCGGTCGCTTGCCGATAGATCGTTAGTCGACCGACCGAGCGACCACCGAGCGACCGAAGGCATTCTGCCCATTTTGGGCATCGATCGGTCGATCGACCGATCAACCAAAATGCCTTCTCCTTCGGCCGGTTGACCAGTCGGTCAACCGAACCTAGGTAGGGCAGACTGCTTGGTTAGGCTGGTTTTTTGCTTGTTTGCTCGTTTCTCGGTTCTATCTTCGCTAAGTCTACTTATATAATATTTCTTAACTTTAAGGTAATAACTTTAAAACATAAATGTTATATAAGGATTACCCCCCATTTGGGTTCAATAAAAATATCTAAAAAATCAAAATCCTTAAGAATCAAAATTTAACTTTTGGGGTCTAGTAAAAATTCTCGAAAAACGAAAATTTTCTAATCTTCTGGGTCAAATATGGGTATGCTAATGGCTTCCAAAAATTCTTTAAAAATATCTCGTTATCTAGTTTTTACCTAAGGAACAATTACCAGCATTTTTTGTGTCAAGAAAATGTCTAGGTTATATAGCCCTCCAAGGAGCTCCCTAGGCTTTGTAAATTTCAGGGCCTTTTCTAATTTTTCAGGTTCTCGTGTTTTGGGATTCGGGTTTGGTTTTTGTAATATCCTAGATATTTAATTTATTAATTTTCTTTTGTGTGTGTTTGCCAGCCTAGCAGACTAGTAGCGAGCTTGCGAGCTCGAGCAAGTAGGATATAAATTTTTGAATTTAGGCTTGAGTGGTTGAAAATATTTTAATTATTGTGGTGTGTGTATAATTATTAATTATGCCTATATAGATGCATTTAATTAAATGCTTATGATTTATTTTTGTATTAAATCAAGCCTAATTAATTTAATTAAGTCTATCGGGTTAGCGGATTTTGGTTTTGGATTAAGGTGGATGCAGGTTGTGAATTAAGGGTTTAAGGGGTTAGGGTTGAGGAGGGTGTATAAAACCCCCCCCTCATGGCTTGTGGCTCCTATTTTGGAGTCACCTAAAGAGTTGAGAAAGGGAGCCAGCTGCCAACCTGTAAGACCCAAAAATTTCCTAATATAAAAATTTATTTTGGTGCAGCGCACCGGATCGGGGGTTAGTCGGGTCGAGCCGCGGAATCGCCTCGAGTAGAAGGTATAACTCAACCAATAAAAATATGAAGTTTAAATTAGCTCAATGGTTATTTCCTTTTATGCATAAGATGTCTTATTAAAGTCGAGTTCGACTCATGAGTGCGGATAGAATCGGAGCCCGAATCGGACTCGGATCGAATCGAGTAGATGCTAAGTCATAAGAGGGGCAATTGAGTCATTAGTGGATGAGGGAATATAATCCCTCATCATGAGCCATGCGGCTTATCTTGGAGCCACACACAGCCCGAGCAAGAGGGAAAAGGGAGAGAGAGGGAGAGAGGGGAGATCTTGTCAGCGCCGAGTTCGCGTCGACGCTCGAGGAGATCGGAACTCGTCTTCATCGAAGCTTCCTCGGGATCCAATCAAGGTGAGTGGTTAGAGTGCTTATGAGGGGAGGTGGGTAGCCGACCCTAGTAGTTTGAAATCAAATTCTTTTCGCGAGTTTTTCTTGCCGATCGATGCGTCTTCTCATGTTAGAACTTTAATCGATATGTATACCTACGATTTTATGTTTAAATTGGATCTATTTCATGTTTTTGAGGGCTGGCCGAGTGGAGTAAAAAGGGGAAAAGTCATGCCGAAAATTTCCCCAATTTCCTCGCTCGTCTAGCGACTCGTGGATCGCCTTATGTTCGATATGATTTAAACCTTTGGATTTATGCTTGTATTATTGCTGCAACCATGTTTACCATCACTAGGGGACTCGGCCGAGCAGTTTTATTACCCTGCTTGTGTCGGCCGAGCATTGGAGAGGGTGGAAACTGGGGACTGTTCGAATCGATACGTTGGATCTCACGTTATGTCGTCTTAATTCCTACTTCCACGCTTAATGTTAGGGTTAATTTGCAATATATGATTACTGTTCATCTTAGTAGTTGATAGCAAATTTTAAATCTATATTCTCATGAGTATGGTAATGTTCTTGCTAATGCTTATGTGGACAAGATTGTTATGGTACATGCTTCAAAGGAAAGGTTTATTTAATTTTCAAATACTATGCCCGATTGTTGCTATGTTTATTGCATGTTCCTTATTGGTTTATTTAGTGAAATTATCCTCTTTAATTCGGCTTGTACATGAAAATTGATGCTCATGATATATTTGGCAAGTGGTGTTATTAATAGTAGACCACCTACTCATCTATATTCGGTATGTTCTAACAACATTAGAAAACAAGGTCTTGGTACCTTGTTGTGACATTCAACTTAGAAACAAGTATAATTGCTAGGTTCTACACCTAGGGATAGTCAACGGATTTCAACATCCAAATAAGGTGACCCGAGGGGGTAGGGTCGGATATGGGCAATGCCCGGAAAGAAAAACATGAGAATATATGCACAACCTGATTTCGGTTGTTGTTGAGATGGTCTACTGAGCAGTGTCATTAGCCGAGCGGCTACCACACTACTCAGCGGTATTATGGGGTCTTGAGATTGCACCAGTGGGCCCGCTAGGTGTTAGACCCGAGTGGCGGAGGGTCTTGAGATTTCGTAAGTAGGCCACGCTGACGGTAGACCCGAGTTGGGTGGGACTAGCTATCCCTAACTCGGAGGATTCCTGAGGCTAGTGGCCATCCTAGTCGACGTATCCGAGGCAATGATAATTCATAGTTGAGACGCTCTTATGGGCTGGTTGTGAATAGGCCGACTGGCCTGGTTTCATAGAGGGAAGAATCGAACCTTCCATATATAATTGAGGCCATTAGTGGCCGAGCTACTGAAATGGATAAGGGCCCGAGAGGCCGGTTCATCCATTCTTCTGTCTTGGCAAACTGATTAACTTATGTGGTGTGATCTTATTTTTAATTCCTTATATGTGTTATTTGCCGAGGTTTTAAGTGGAGGTTCGAAAGAATCGCTCACTGAGTTCCTTTTGAACTCACGGTTTATTTATTGTTGTTTTGCAGAGCCCAACCAATGAGGTACGGCTTGGTGGCATGGCGCGCAGGAGAGCAGGCGTGGGTGCATATCTCATAGCTAACAGTTTGTTAGTCGTAGTCGTGTCTAGTAGAGTCATGTTTATGCACTGTGTTATTTTTGTAAAACGTTGTGATGTTTCTTGAAAACTTTTGAATGTTATCTTAAAACTTGTGATGTTTTCGAACTTGGTTTGATCAAACTGATTTCGAACAGTTAATAAAGTTGGTACTGTTGCTTTTGTTTATGACTTCGATGTTATTCTGGTTATATTTCTATGAGTGTTGGTCAATGCATAGGGTAGGCTTCAGGGTACTGACCTGTACCCTGGCCGGTCACACGTACCCTGAGTCAGGGCGTGACACAAGCCAAGCCAAGCCGCCAGCCTCCTTTCCCTTTTCTCCTTGGAGCCGCCACCACCCAGAGCCAAGCCGAGCCGCCTGCTTTTTCTTCCCCTCCTCTCCTCTCTTCCTTCTCTTTGGAGTGGAGCCGAGAGGAGCCAACCCGAGCCGCTTGCTTTCTCTTCCTTCCCTTTGGAGCCGAGCCAAGAGGAGCCAGCCCCTCTCCTTCTCCTCTCTCTCCCTCTCTCCAAGTCGGCGGCTTGGAGTGAGCCGCTGCCCCTTGGAGCCTCTTCTTGGGTTGAGCCGCCGGCCTTTTGAAGCCGGATTTGAGGACCGTCATCTTGGATTTCTTCCTTAGTTCTTCTTCCAATTAATATGAGTGGTTTTATCCCTCCTTGGAGCTGTTTTGAAGATTTCATGATCTCGATGATTTTTGAATGTTCTTGATTTTTTTCTTGTTTTCTATGCCTTGCTTAGATTTTAGATTGAGATCTTGTTTCATGGTATATGTTAATGGAAGATCAATGATTTTTCTTGGATTAAATCTTCTGAATCTTGGATCCAACCTCATCTTAGAATTTTAGATGTTCTTGATGGTATAGAATTAGTTAATTTCCTTGACTCTTGATTAAGGAATTCTTGCTATAGATACTAATTTTTATTTGGTAAAAATTATAAGATTATATGCATGATGGGAATGATGATATGAATCTGTGATGTTAGAATTTTAGGGATTTAATTCTGTAAAATTCGGATTTTATTGCATGATGTGCTGAAGATTTCAGCTTTCTGAAATTTATATGCTATTTGTTGAATCTGGACTGAATTATGTTTTCTCTGTTATTATGTGATTGGATCTCTGAACATAGTCGTGTAACCTATCGTTTTGACCAGAAAATATAGTTTGGAAACATAGGACACACTTTGGAGACTAGATTCGGGTTAGACATAGCAATTCTGGAGAGAACAGTAACCTAAAACAAAACCCTAACTGAGATGATCTAAATTTTAATTATATAATTAAAATTGGGTTACTGTCGGACTTCTCAGAAACACCCCCTGACACTGTCGGCCTTACTGATCCAGACCCTAGGCCCCCACGGCCCCGGTTACCATTCTATCCTCGGCTTTGCTAGTGGTCTGTAGTGGTCACTGCCCCCTCTGAATGCCACAGTCGACCCCTAGATTCTTGCAGTCGAAATTTCTTCTGTTGCTGTTATAGGATGGGGCTCCCGGAACCCTGACCACTGGTGTTATAGCTTCGACCACCTCCGGTACCACCGGAACTACGCGTACTGGTTATGGCGGCGGCGGTTGTTGTTGCTGTTGCTGTTGTTGCATCTGTTGCCTCAGTTCCTGCTCCCTAAGGAGCGCCTTCGTTAGCTGAGCTACCTGAGCCTGCAATCGAGTAACCGTAAACTCTTGGCCCTGGTCCTCAGACTGCTCCCTATCCTTGCCCTAGGCCTGACCTCGGCCTCGATGTTTTGTCAAGTTACTGCCGTTGTCGCTCAGTGCAGCATTATGAGCCTCCATTACACTATCACAGAGAAAAGAACAATTTTCCTGTCATATAATAAATTTTTAAGAGAAGCTTTTAAAATTTACTAACTGCATGGTGCGCTGAGTGCAGTCGTGGTTGCTAGATCTCGTAGCATAACTATAGCGTATGTCGACACGCTAGCATATGTCTCGTACAGTACCCAACTCCTAGTCATAGTCAAGACCTAACCAAAAGCTCTGATACCAACGTTGTCACACCCCAACTCAGGGTCATGTGATCGGCCAGGGTCTATGTCCTACCCTGAAGCCTACTATATACACTAACTAACAAGAAATCGAAACACATAAATAGAAAACAACGATGCAACTTTATTTTATTTTCAAGAAAGTTAACAATTTTTAATAAAAGGGAAAGTTGCTAACATCAAGCACAAAATGAAACAACTCGAGTTCAAAGTCGAATACATGCTTAAAAACAAACAACTCTCAATGTATAAAAATAACAAATCTAGACATCTAGACTATGACTATTGGACGCCGCTACGAGATCCACGCCACTGTCTGCCCTCTAGCTGCACCATGACTCCAAGCCTCAACTCACTGATCTGGCTCTGCAAAATAAGAAAAATAAACCATGAGTCCATATGGGACTCAGTGAGCGGTTCTTCTAAACCTCCACATAATCCCCAATAAGCATATATGTAAGTCAACAAAATATAGAGTTAGGGATCTAGTTTATTTCTGATATGACAACTAACCCCTAGGGTCATTCTATATAGACCATACATACATACCACCGGCTACAACAGCCCAACTATGCCACATGACACCCGACCCCTAGGGCCTGCTCATGATATAATGGTTCGGTTCTAACCAGCTCTACCACACAAAGATAGTAACATACTGGCCTTAATGCCTACATAACACACAAGTACATCAAAAATGTCTCCGGGCTGCCGACTAGGATGGTCTGCTAGTCTCCGAACACCTACCGGGTTAGGGATAGCTAGTCCCGCCCAACTGGGGTTTGGCACCTAGCGGGCCTGCTGGTGCAACCTTAAGACCCAAATCACTGGCCGAGTCAAGCATTAGTCATTCCGACTATCCATGCTTCTCGGCAGACCATCACAATCACATCACACAATCAAGTGTCCTAGGGTTTCCTTATTTAAAATCTCGGGCGTCCGCCCGTGTCCAGTCTTTTGCTTCGGCCGTATCATGCACACACTATTGTTCGCGGAATGGTTCATAGGTGTGAGGCCTAACTCGTCTACCTTTGTGTTTCCAAATCTAACACACACTTTTTAATTTCATGCAAATCATCTAGTGTCATATGCTACCTTTCACTAATGTAAACTACATGTCATAAACTTGGAAATACACCCAACAACAATACCGGACAGCATATAAGCTATGAATGAATTACTCATGTCACCTACTAAGTATAGCCACTCGATTCAATGATAATGAATTTAAATTCTGCATTTACAATAAATTCAACAAGGAAAGAGATTATCTAACATGGTAAAAGCGTAACCAAATTTTAGAATTTAAAGAGGGAAGAATCAAGAATGGTTACTATACTACCATACTAGAAATTTTATGCACCAACGTAGTAGCCTTCCTTAGTTATAGTCTTGCCTAAATGTCATCTTGATTCTAATTGTCAATCTAGGCAACTTTTCATTTCCTATTGTTTGAGTATTCCTAAACATGAAGTTTAGCTTCTAGAGGTCACCACCCCCTCCTTCCTGCTCGGTCGAGATATGAGCAAGGCTTGCCTTGCTCGGCCGAGTCCTCATGGGTAAGAATAAGGAAGAAGAACCAATCCCAATCTTAGTATCTTGATTCTAATCTAGCCTAACCAAGGCCTTGATCATTGTGCACATCCTTTTGCTCGGGCGAACCATGGACATGGGCTGTCCTTTTGGTTGGCCGAACCCTACTAGGCCTAGAGAAGGGGTTTCAATCTTCATTTACAGTAAATAAGCTATACATCTACTCGGTATAAATTCAAGATAGATTGAAAAGGGGTTTATACTCGTTGAGGGGATTGGGGAAAATTTCGACATGACCTTTCCCCTTTTTCGTCTACTCGGCAGCCTCTATATATAACATCAAAATCCAAGAAAAAACCAAGGTAGATCTGATGTAATAACATTTAAACAGTGATCCGAAAATCAAAGTACCTTAAATCGAAGAAACCTCGCGACAAAATCTCTACCTAGCTGTCCTAGGGGTTCGGCCACTCGCCTCCCCCAAATCAACCATGGAAAAGCAACCACTCACCTTGCTTAAGGAGGAAGAAGGGTTGGACGTTGGCGATCTCGAACTTTCAGACGACGACACGATCTCCGGCGCCGACCAAGCTCTCCCCTCCCTCTCTCTTGCTCGGGCCGTGCGCGGCTCCAAGATGAGCCGCACGACTCATGATGAGGGATTTTATTCCCTCATCCCCCAATGACCCATATGCCCCTCTAAACGACTTAGCCTCTACTCGACTCGATCCGAATCCGATTCAGGCACCGATTCGATCCGCATACATGATTTGAACTCGACTCAAATAGGACATCTAATGCTTAATAAGGAAATATCCATCTAACCAATTTAAACTTCATAAGCCGAGTTATACCTTTTACTCGAGGCGATTTCCATGGCTCGACTCGACTAACCCTTGATTCCGGCGCGCTGCACCAAAAATAGATTTCTATATTAGGAAAATTCTGAGTCTTACAGTGGTAGGGCTTCGGCCTGATGCACTTCTTGGAGGGATAGATGCCATGGGCATGGGTGACCTGTTGGCCTGGTAGTTAGTCAAACCTTTGTGACATTACCTTTTTAGAGATAGATTTTATTTCTGTTATCTCTGTGTTTATTTGCGAGGGTGGATAAAATCGCTCGCTGAGTTCTTTGAACTCACTTGTTGTCGTTTGATTTCTGTTTTGCAGAGCCTGACCGGCGAGGTGGGTCGGATGCACTTGGCGCCGCTGGAGGGCAGAGGAGCTGCATGATCTCATAGCAGTCCTAGTTAGGATCGTAATCGAGTCCGTTGGTAGTAGTCATGCACTTGTATTAGCTTGATTTGAAGTTGTAGCCCTGAGGGCATTTATGTCATTTATGTCGTTCATGTCAGGTTTTATTGTATCTGAACTTTTGAATTGTTGAACTTAGCTGTTATTTTCGCACTTTACTTTTCATCGAGCTTCTTGAAATAAAACTATGTTTTGGTTCTCTTTTCATTAAAATAAAACTTATTATTTCTTTTGCTGTATTTACTTGTTGAGTTGGCATGTGCATGGTTTAGGCTGTGGGGTATAGGCACGTATATCCTGGTCGGTCACGTGACCCTGAGTTGGGGCGTGACAATTTTTGGGTTCTTATGCATCATCATGAGGATTTACAACACAAGCTAGACACCATAAACCTAAACTCTACCTTCCCGACGAAATCCGAGCGCGTTGACCAACATCCTTCCAATTTTCCGATTTCTCCGATATTTTCGATCAAGTACGTCAAGCGCTAACTTATATGGAGTCTGAAAATATTTCTCAATGAAACATTAGTCTATGTTTGTTATAATCAAAACCGAGATTAAGACCAAGGTTGAAAACCTTAGGCGAACAGATATGCCATATGATGAGTTAGTAAGTGAATATAAGAAAGTGTATTCCTTGCTAGTTAAAAAGGATAAAGGAAACAAAAAATTGAAGAAGGAAAACTTAACTCTTAGCTCTCATTTACATGATGCTAAACTAGAAAATGAGAAGTTAAAAATTAGTGTCTCTAATCCATGTCATGATGTTTTAAGTATTGACTCTAAGGATTTGAAAAACAAAAATGACATGTTAAAAAATGAAAATAACATGTTGAAAATTCAATTCCATGTTTTGGATAAATCTATGAATGATTTGAAAAATGAGATGTTGATTTTAAGTAAAAAAATTAATACTTCTTCATTTAATTCTAAAAATTAAAATATCTCATTTAGGAAACCTCAAAAGAAAAATGTTTCATTTAAGAATGCTCATGCTCATCATGTTTTTCATACTAAGAATTCTAACATTAGACCGCATGTCCATAAGAATAATGAAAAGAAGATATTTAATGTACATTGTTTTTGTTGTGGTGATTACAGGCATGCCATTTATGATTGCGCTTTTAAGATGAATCCAAGTATGACAAAGACACTTTGGATTCCTAAGCCATCTAACCCCCAAATGCCCAAAGCCACACTATTAAAAATTAGGTTTTTTGCGACGAAACCTCTGCGGTCGCAGATGTGACGGTTCTGCGACCGCGAGCGCCTTGGCGTCGCAAAGGCATCATTTTTGCGACGGCATTGCGATCGCAGCCGTCGCCGAATTAATGACCCAGCGACGGCATGGCTACCGCATTGCGATCGCCGTCGTCGTTGCAAAATCCTGTTAGAAATTATCATTTTTATCCCTGCCCTCCCGATTTTTTCCTATTTTTATCCCCGCGCTCGTGATTTTTATCCCCGCCCTATCTCTCTGTCTCTTCGCGACTTCTCTGCCGCGCACCCGCCGCTCTCTTCCCCGCTGTCCCCTCCCGATCCCTTCTCTCTCGGTGTCTAACGGTTGCTGCGTTAGGGTCCACGACGGCCCCCTTTGATGCACAGCGATGCTAGGCTCCTTCCTATTCGGCTTCCTTGTAGGCGTCGTGGCCCTCGTCACTACTATGGGCTAGGCGCTCCTCTGGCTCATCACGTAGCTCGGCCGAAAGCAGCTGGCGCCCGATGCGCCTCTATCGCAGGCGATCGCTCGCGATCTCAGCGGGGATCGGTCGCTCGCCTTTCCCGGTGAGAAGAAGGTCGGCTTTCTCTTTGCTTTTGATGATTCACTTGCTTTTGTGAAACTGTCATCCCTTTCTACGAAATATACTTAGAAGGGCTTTTCCTACAGCATAGGCTTTTTCTTCTTTCATTTATTACAGAAAAAGGCTCTCCTCTAGATTTCTGTTTTGTCCAAATGACCGGAATGGCTCTTTTACATAAAAATTGAGAAAACTATATAGAAAAACAACCTTTTCCAAGGTGGACCCAATTAGTTCTTGGATTCGACTGGCCTGATTGGATCAGTTGTTGCAGGCTAAAAAGGAAAGCTTTTTATGGCTCAATTGATGTTTAAGATTAAAATTGACCAATTTCTAGATCAAAACTGAAAAATTTTGGTCCAACGCAATGCTCATCCAAACATTAGAAAACCATGAGATGCCAACCAGTAAAAGTAACAACAAGAGAGAAAAAAGATGATGCTATTAGCCTCCTTCTGGATGCTTGGTATTCATTTAATAGTTTAGCTAGTGATTTTTTTAATTCAACTTTGACTAATACTTGATTCTAAATGTATACCTAGTCAAAGTATTCAATGCGCGCATCTCTCTTCAGTCAGCATGTTGAATTCTCTTTATTCTTACCCAGTACTAGTCGCATAAATTCCATTCTCTTACTTATGGTTCATCTTTTAATTCTTATTTTTAGGGGCTTGAGATGGGCAAAAGTGCACTTTCTTTAGTGGCTATTTTGGAACAAAATCAAGTGATCTTTATTCAACTTGATTTTGTGATCATATCTTGTCAATTGAGCCTTTCAATTGGTGAAGGGGATAAAAGTTTAGTACTGGTAATTCAGTCTTTTGATTTTGTGATCATATCTTGTCAATTAAGCCTTTCAAATTTTCAATTGGTGAAGGGGATAAAAGTTTAATCATATCTTGATTTTTCAATTGCTGTAGGAAAAAGCCCTTTTGATTATTAATGAGTTGCTAATTCAGTCTTTCACTTGATTGGCTTCTCAAGAAATGCTATTTTGTACTGGTACTAAAGCCGACAAATATCTTTTATTAAATTCAATTTATTTTGTATCTTTATGGAGATGTCCAAGTTATCCAGGCCGGATTACAAGGCTTGAAATAGATTCGGAGCATCATGAACAAATGAGGTCCCTTTAGTCCTTGTTATCAATGATCCTCTACTTGCAGTTTTTGTTTACATGCCCAGGGCACTATTAGTCCACATGATTTGTTTGACTTCCATTTTTAATTTTATTTTCTTAATTTACAACAGTTTTGACTGAACATGAAAGCTCGTATCACTACTAGAAAGCTCGTATCAAATAATATGTTAATCACTAAGCCTGGTTTCTCCTAAAGAAACACTTGAAGTTAACTTCTCAATATGCAGTTTTAGATGCTTTGTGAGTTTTAGTCTGCTTTCAGCAAGTTATCATCAAGTATGAATTCCAATTTACAGTTGGACATAATACACTTGATTGCCCTAATAATTATTGCTCTCTGAAAACTGATCACTCGATCCCAGAAGATTTCATTCACTCAACTGTCTGAGTAAAAGAAAAGGTTCAGTTCATCAGTTTTTTTTAACTTCGCAATCATATGTGAACTGTGAGATTCTCATATGGGTTACTTTAATACTGGTGTATCTGGACATATCTGATGGTAAGAAAAAATGATGGTATGCATCTAGTTACTTTAATCATAAGTATTTAATCTCAGTTGCATCACCTTCCTGTTTCTTACCAATTTGTTGAAAGCTTGACTTGGTAATGACAAAGGGGCAAACTTCGTTCCGGGTGACTGCTCCATTACTGAAGTCTGAGGAAACTTGCCTTCGCCCACATGGTGTTTGATCCATTGCCCAAAGTAATATTAGATGAGTTAGGTTTGAAAATAAGCTTTTTATAGGTTATTTGATGACTGGGTACTCATTAGATGTCTAAAAAAGCATATTGTTTCAAGGAATACTCAATCATATGCACATTGCTGATTGTGACATTTCCACTTGTACTGTTTGAGACTTTGAGTTACAATTGCTCTGTCCATGTTTTGTTATCTACTTTGCATGTATGCAGGATGGCAAGTTCAATCCTCTTCTTCCAATTTATGTGAGCAACGTTAACAAGGGCATTCATGCAAGTGACACAGGGATGTATGACAGCAACAGAGGGTACTTGCTTTTCATTTGTATCTATATTTTAAAAAAGTTTCTATGAGTAAAGAGCAGACTGACTTGTTTGCATACTAATTAGGTTTGTGGAGGCAAGGTTTGACCAGTTATTTGCAACTGAGATTAAATACTTATGATGGTATGCAACTGAGATTAAATTCTTATTGGTAAGAAAAAATGAAGGTATGCATCTAGTTACTTTAATACTTGTGTATCGGGATATATTTGAGATTAAATACTGAACTATGCAATTTCTACTTATCAGGAGATAATAATTACCTAAATGACATATCTGAATTGCTATCTGGTCTACCAAATACAGTTTTGGATCTTTAGCCACACCAGATCCATTCATTTTATCTTGAATGAATTTATATTTTTTGATTTTTTTTTAAAAAATATGCACATCTGCGACGGTTCTGCGACGGCAATAGCCGTCGCAAATAATCTGGTCGCGTGCGGTTGCAATAGATACATTCTGCGACGGCAAAAAAAGCGTTGTAGATGTCACGTGATCATATTCTGCGACGGTAGTACGCCGTCGCAGAACGGTCACAGAAAATGTTTACTTATGACCGCAGAGGTGGCGGTTGCAAACATTCAGCGACTACCTCTTTTGCGACCATTGTTTGCGATCGCCCTTGGCCGTCGCAGAAACTCTTTAGCGACCGTTTTGCAACGGCAATGTCCGTCGTAGATGACCAAATTTTTAGTAGTGCCATTTGGGTACTAAAGATCTCATGCTCTTTTGTAGCGGGAGCTACCACACAAGGATGAATGAGAAATGAAATATTTAAGTTGACCTTGAAACCAAATGAGAAATCTCCAAGAGGTTGCAACTTCAAGCTATCATAATGCCATAGCTATGGAAATTGGAATCAAAGACTTTGGTATCATCTCCTATACCCTCTTGCTTAAATTATAGTTGAGTTTTGATATATGCTTAATATTAGTAGATTTTCCGCTCTTGATAAGTTTTAAAAATGTTTTTGATTTTTGATTTTCGGTCTCTTTGGAGACCTGTGTAGCCTATAATGGGGTCATGCGATCTTACGGTTCTAAATCGTAGGCTCATTGTGGCCTTTCGGTTTTCAACTAATAGGAAGGGTTGGAGATCATGTTTCTATTTATATTTTACTTGTGATCCCTTAAAACTCATTTTGGTATCAATCGATTTTATTTAAAACAAATTTCAAACTATTTAACAAAATTAACTTTGATAATGATACTTGATGCTTCTTTTTGCTTTTTGGTTTGGTTAGCTTGCTAAGTAGCTATATTTTCTCTAAAGTGTTAGTGTAGCTTACTTGCAAGATATGAGTATTTTAGGAAGGCTAATAGCTAGGAAGAAAAGGGTAAGTTTGGAAAATTATCATGAATAAGGTATAACTTCGATTAATTCAAAATCTTAGCGTTATACCTCAATGTTTAAGCTTAAATTATATCTCTATACTCATGATTAAAATTACATGTAAACCCTTGAATTCTCATGAGTATGTAGAATTTTAGCACTTAGGCAAATTTTATTAAATGAAACTTGCTCTAGGTTGATACTTATTATTATAGACCTTCTTTTAAGTCCAAACTAGTTAAACATGTTTAGAGATTTTATTCTTCAAATTTTTCATATCTCGAGATCTCTTTAATTTATTTTGATATCATGATAACTCCTTTAAAATGAATCTGTATTATCTTGCATGAGTTAAGACTTTTAGATGAAACTTTCCATTGAACATTTGCTATTTAGTAAGTTAGCTTACTAGTTGGTATATGATTTCATTATGATACTAATGAAGCCTACTTGCAAGTTGAGAAAGTGGTATATTTGAAAGGCTAAAGAAAATTGGAAAAGAAAATTATGATATCATGCTTGTTTTTGAATGAAATTATGCTAAGGAAAACTTTGACCAAATGACATCATTTTATTTCAAACTTGATAAACTTGCTTTAAATGATTATATATCTTTGTACGTGGAAAGTTTGAGTGAAATTTGGAAACGTTTGGAAAAATTCCAAGTATTTACGAAAATGGCTCTAGAATTTAATGAATTTTAGAAAAATGCAATAAAATAATTTTTGGTTGACTCTTAAATCTGCATCTTCTTTGGAATATCTAGTTTATGACATAAAAATGTTAAAAATCTTGAGTATAAATATGATTTGTTATGAATTTTTGGAATTGAATTTTGACACTTTAATGTATCGTTCTTTCTAAGTGCTCATTTCTCGATACTTTGGATTTTCATCGAAATCTTTGAATGAGACTTCAAGTATGATGTTAGATTCATGTTTTGGGTATCGTTATCATTTTGACTCGTGAAAATCATTTCTAAAGTAATTTTTGATATGTTGATCGATGCATGAAATATCATTACTTGATCTTGATACATGAATAGTAGACTTTGAATTCTTTGATATCATGTATTTTGATTTGTCTCATAATGGCTGTGTTGTTTTCGTCCCTTGGGTTCGTTGACTTTGTTTTAATGAAAACTAGTTTTTAAGTCTCAACTTTGACCATAGTTGACTTTTCTCGTCTTTTTTGATTGATGTCAAAATGGGAAGAAAAATATAAGAAAAATATAGAAAAATATAGGAAAATTATGTAAATGGGGGAGTTTATTTTCATAGATATGCATGTTGATAGGGGGAGAAATCCCATGGTTGATATCCCTTAAGCGTAATTATATATATCTTCTTAAAGATGTTTGTCATCATCAAAAAAGGGGAGATTGTTGGCCTAAGGTTTTCAACCTTAGTCTTAATCTCGATTTTGATGATAATAAATATGGAACTAATGCTTCATTGAGAAATACTTTCAGGTTCTATATCGGTTAGTACTCGATGTCCTCGATCGAAAAATCGGTAGGACATTGGTCGACACGCTCAGGTTTGTCGCAGAAATTTCTAGAAGTTTGACGTGTGCACCAAAGACGTCTGGGACGATTCTAGAGAACATATGGAAAGCTCTCCAAGTTGACGCACACTGAAGGCCGGAACTCGAAAATGAAGCGCGCAAGAAAAATACACAAGAAAATTGCCCTGCCCAGATTCGATCGATCGGCAGAAGAGGAAATCGGGTAGAAGGCAATTCTGTCGATCGGAAGCAGTCGTACAGTAGTAGTATACCAAAAAGTGGCAGTATGCCCGCGGTCGCTCGGTCGGTCGACCGACTCTAGATCGGCAAGCGATCGGGCGTCGCCAATGGGCAGAAAAATGCTCGTTGACAAGCCTTTTTGTTTGAGGGGTTATAAATACCCATCCCAAACTCATTCCTAGCCTAATGTTAAAGCTTCCAAGTCTCAAATCCACAAAACCTAGCTCCTAAGTATCTCGTATGTCCTTTTATTATCAAATCCACAAAACCTAGCTCTTTATTCCTCATCCTCAAGTTTTCTTTATTAAAGGGTATTCAAGCTTGCTAGGATCAAGAAGAAGATGTGTCTTTATTGTGATAAGTCATCTTTACTCTCTTCATGTGATTAAGGTGTTTTTATTTTATTTTGATTTGATTTACTTGAGTTTGTAAAAAGACCTAGTATGTGGTCTTGTGTGTAAGTGGTAACATTGGTCTGCCACTTGTGTAAACTAAGTCAGGAGTGGGTCTTAGGAATTGAGGCGGGAAAGCTCACTCGGTAGGAAGACGGGATACTTCCGGATGTGGAAATGCCTTCGTGGTGAGTGTAAGGTCTTTTCAGTGTAAAATCCTCAATTGTAAGCTACTCACAAATTTTTGGATTTAGGTGTGAAATCTTAAGCACGGTGCTTAGATAGTGGAGTAGGCATTGGGGCCGAACCACTACAAATTATTGTGTTAGCATTGTCTCTCTTGTGTTTGTTTGATTGTCTTATTATTTGCTTTCGCACGTAATTATCTCATATTGTGTTTTGCCTAAGATATGATTAAAATTATACTTGAAGTCTCATTTGAAAATTGGATCAAAAATTAAAGTATCAAAGAATTGAACATTTGGAAAGAACAATACTTGAAAGTTTGGAAATCTAATTTCAAAAACTCATATTTAATCATATTACTGATGAATATTTTTGAAAATTTTATACAGGAAACTAGATATTGCAGTGAACACGCAGTTTCAAGAATCATCCAAAAATTATTTTTTTGTATTTTTCTAAAAATAATTAAAATCTAGTGAAGTTTTCGTAAATATTTGTTATTTTTCAAAAGTCTTTAGTTTTCATTCAAACTTTTTACATTTCAAGATATAATTATTTAAAACATGTATATTAAGTTTGAGATGAAAATAATATCATTTAGTCAAAATATCATCCTAGCACAATTTCATTAAAAAATAAGCATGATAATATGAAATTGTTAAGTATTAAATTTGATCATTTACTCATGATTTTTAAAGTTTAATCACATGAATAACTAACATTAGTAAATCCAAATATGTTTGTGAAGTTTGGACCTAAAATGAAGTTTTTATGTCAATTTGTTGACTAAGGTCAAATTTTCTCGATCAAGTTTAGGTCTCTTAAGGTCAACTAGTTATCATCTTGTTGATCTACACATGAATTTTCAACTTTAAACACCTAGAAACATATCATGTGTATCTCTAAACATGTTTCATGAGTTAGAATTTTTATTTTTTTTTCCTTTTCATTGGTTAATTTAGCAACTTACATGCAGTATTTTGTTTGTGACATTATAATTTGCCTTTAATATTAATCATAATCTAATTTTATGATAAGAAATATATATACATATATAATGAGTGCGTTCTTGTTTAATTATTTTCTCCTTGCGATTAATACTTGGAAACATATATATTTATAAATAACAAATTCAGCATTTTAATTGATCAAATTTTGTATATATATAATTCGATTAAATCAAGTCTATATTATGCCTTAAATTGAGTATAGAAAGAAATACAAACACTGTGGCTATTGCACTTTATAGTATAGTAGTATCCAACGCGAAGGGTGGCCACTCATATATATATAGGTTGTAAAAATTCTTAGTCCCTTTGCTTGGCCAAGCCTACTAGGCTTTAGAGGATGAGTTCCAATCGTCACTTTCAGTATGTAAATCATGAATCCACTCGATATGAGTTTAAGATCGTTCAAAGAGGGTTTACATCCCTCAAGGGAATTTGAGAAAATTTTGGCATGACCTTTCCCCTTTTTTCTTGACTCGGTAGCCCCTAAAATATCAAGAATTCGACAAAAACTGCAAAGATCCGATGCAACAATAATTAAAATAGCTGTAAGAAGGTCAAGGTATCACGAAGCGTCGAAAAATTCGCGAGAAACTCGACACCTAGCAGTCCTAGGGGTTTGGCTATCCGCCTCCCCCAAATCAACGGAAAGTAACCACTCACCTTGATCAAGGAAGAAGAAAGGGTGGACGTTGACTACCTCGATCCTTCCGACGGCGACACGATTTTCGGCGTCGACCCAAGATCTCCCCTCCTCCCTCTCTTGCTCGGGCGGCGTGCGGCTCAAGAATGAGCCGCACGGCTCATGATGAGGGGTTTTATCCGCTCATCCACCAATGACATAAATGCCCCTCTAACTGACTCAGCCTCTACCCGACTCGATCCGAGTCCGATTCGGGCCTCGATTCGATCCGCATACACGATTTGAACTCGACTAAAAAAGGACATCTAATGCTTAATAAGGAAATTAGCATCTAACCAATTTAAACTTGATAAGCCGAGTTGTACCTTGTACTCGAGGTGACTCCGCGACTCGACTCGACTAACTCCTGATCCGGTGTGCTGCACCAAAAATAGATTTTTATATTAGGAAATTTTTTCGGGTCTTACAACCTTCCCCCCTTTAGGGAAATTCATCCTCGAATTTAATTGGATTGCAAGGATTTACCGGGTCTTCAAACAAGAAAGTGTAGCGCTCTCTCATGTCTCGCTCTACGCCTCTACCTCCCAAGTGGCCTCTTGCCCGGAGTGGTGCTTGTTGGTTGAAATGACCACATTAGAGGGGGGAGTGAATAGTGTGTTTACTAATTCTTATTGCCTAAATTCGATTTTAATCGTTTCTTTGGTTGCTTAGGCAAATTACAAGTTGAGTGACTAAATGCGGAAGCGATAAATGATGAGGCGATTAATACAAACAAAATACCAATGCTAACACAAGAATTTATAGTGGTTCGGCCCCAATGCCTACTCCACTACCTAAGCACCCCGCTTAGGATTTCCAAATTTAGTTTACTAGATTTAAATCATTTCCCTTACATAGAGGACTTTGACTCGAAGAGTCTCACTCTCGACCTAAGGCACTTCCACACCCAGAAGTCTCCGCCTTCTTACCGAGAGCATTCTTCCACCTCAACCTAAGGGACAACTCAACTAATCATAGTAAACTATGTTTACACAAGTGGCTTTACACCTTCTACACCAAGGATACCACTTACACACAAGACCTAATACTAGGTCTTCTTACAAGCTTGAATATAATGAAAGAAATCACAAAAATATACAAGTAATGGAGCAAATAAATACTACAACAAATACTTAGCTCCAAACACGAGTTCTAGTTCCTCTTGATGCCTTGAGATGATGAATTGATAAATCTTGAAGGCTAAATCAATGTGTGTATCTTGGAAACTAGGGTTATCAAAAGAATGACGCAAGAAAAGTTTAGAATGATCAAGAATGGCTCAATGACGTTTTTAGAGTGATCAAAAAATCGTTTAAGGAAGGCTGGGTTTGAGTATTTATAACCTTGCAACGGAAACAATGCGTCAACGGGAGGAAAACTAGCTGTTTCCGCCGTTCAGTCACTTGTCGGTCGATCATCGGTCGATCGACCGCTGGCTTTCTGTGGATTAATCGCTCTGTCCGGTCGACTGATGGGTCGACCGAATGAGACGCGATTCTTCTCATCTGCGATCCGATCGACCGAAGCCTAAAGCCAGAGACACGATTCAGCTATCCTTAATCCGGTCGACCGATCAATCAACCAAAGCAGCTACTGCATGTTTTTAACAACATTCGGTCGACCGAAAACTGGGCAGACTGCTAGTTTGCTTGGTTTTCTTTGTTTGTTTTGATCCCGTCTTCGCTAAGCCTACTTATATAACTTTGAAACATAAATGTTATATAAGGATTAACCCCCATTTGGATTCAATAAAAATATCTAAAAAATCAAAATCCTTAAGAATCAGAATCTAGTTTTTGGGGTCTAGTATAAATTTTCAGAAAACGTAAATTTTTTAACTTCCCGGGTCAAGTATGGGTAGGCTAAAGGCTTCCAAAAAATCCTTAAAAATACATCGTTATCGAGTATCTACCCAAGGAACAATTACCGCCATTTTTTATGTCAAGATAATGTCTAGGTCATATAGCCCTCCAAGGAGCTCCCTAGGCTTAGTGGATTTCAGGGCAGTTTCCGGGTTTTCATGTTTTGGGTTTCAGATTTGGTTTTAGGATTCTTTGCATCATTAAGAGGATATACAACATATCTAGACACCCTAAATCTAAACTCTCACTTCTTGAAGAGTTCGAGCGCGTCGATGAACGTCCTTCCGATTTTTTGATTTCTCCAATTTTTCCGATCATGGACGTCGTGCTAACCGATATGGAACCTGAAAGATTTCTCAATAAAACATTAGTTCCATGTTTGTTATCATCAAAACCGAGATTAAGACCAAGGTTGAAAACCTTAAGCCAACAGTCCTCCCATCTAACTTTCACCACGGGGATTTCTTTGGACCTCAGCTTTCTAATTTGACGGTTGAGGATCTCCACCGACCTTTCCTCGATTGAGATAGCCGAATCTACTTCGATAGAAGAGGGCTCGATCACATGCGAATCGTCTCTTACATAATGCCAGAGTATGGATATATGAAAAAACTGGGTGAACTCTTCTCAAGCTAGGAGGCAAAGCCAATTCGTAAGCCACCGCGCTTCTCCACTTGAGAAAAGGGAAAGACCCAATGAACCTAGGGCTCAATTTCCCCTTCTTCCCAAATCGGACGACCCCTTTCATAGGGGAAACCTTCAGGAACACCAAGTCGCCCTTAGCGAACTCTAACTATCTGGCCTTCTTATCAGCATACATTTTTTGACGACTCTGTGTCACACCCGAACTTAGGGTCGTGTGATCGGCCAGGGTCTATGTCCTACCCTGAAGCGTACTACATACACTTACTAACAGAAACTGAAACACATAATGAAAACAACGATGCAACTTTATTCAAATCTTTAAAGAAGGTTCACAATTTTGCTTTAAAACATGAAAAGTTCCGAAACATCAATCACCATAGGAAACAACTCAAGTTTAAAAACAAGTACATGTTTTTGAATAGACAATCTTAGTGTATTAAAAGAAACAACTGCCCTAGACCTCTAGACTATGACTAGTGGATGCTGCTACGAGATATACGCCACCGTCTACCCTCCAGCTGCACCATGATTCCAAGCCTCATCGCACTAATCGGACTCTACAAAACAAGGAAATAAACTATGAGTCCACATGGGACTCAGTGAGCGGTTCTTCCAAACCACCACATAATTCTCCAATAATCATATATATATATATATATGGCAGCAAAATATAAAGTTAGGGATATACGTTGCTTCTGTTATGATAACCGACCCCAGGGGTCGTCCTGTATAGGCCATAAATTCATATAAGCAGCCATAACAGCCTAACTACTCCACATGGCACCCGGCCCCTAGGGCCTACTCATGGTCTAGTGATTCAGCTATAACCAGCCCTACCACATACATATAGTAACATATTGGCCGTTCGGGCCACATAGCACATAAGTGAATCAAAGCAAACTCCGGGTCGTCGACTAGGATGGTCTACTAATCTCCGAACACCGACTAGGGTACGGATAGCTAGTCCCACCCAACTGGAGTCTGACACCTAGCGGGCCCGCTGGTGCAATCTCAAGACCCAATCATTGGCCGAGTCAAGCATTAGTCATTCTGACTACCCATGCTTCTCGGTAGACCACCACAATCACATCACACAAATATGGTGTCCTAAAGTTTCCTTATTTAAAGTCCCAGGCGTCCGCCCATTCTCAGCCTTTTAATTTCGGCTGTATCATGCGCACACTATTATTCGCAAAATGTTTCTTTGGTGTGAGGCCTAACTCGTCTACTTTTGAGTTTCCATATCTAACACACACTTTATAACTTCATGTAAATCATCTAGCGTCATATGCTACTTTTTGCTAATGTAAACTACATGTTATAGACTTGGAAATGCACCCATTAACAATACCGGACAACATATAAACTATAATGAAATTTCTTCACAACACCTACTATGTATAGCCACATGATTCAATGATAAAGAATTTAAATTCTGCATTAGACCATAAATTCAACAAGGAAATAAATTATCTAACATGGTAAAAGTTTCACCACATTTTAGAATTTAAATAGGAAAGGTCTAAGGATGGTTACTATCGTACCATTCTACTAATTACATGCATCAACATAGAAGCCTTCCTTAGTTAGATCTTACATAAATGTCATCTTGATTCTAATTGTCAATCTAGGTAACTTGTCATGCCCTATTGTTTTGAGTATTCCTAACCATGAAGTTTATCTTCTAAAGATCACCATCTCCCCCAATCCTTGCTCGGCCGAGACTTGAGCAAAGCATGCCTTGCTCGGCCGAGCCTCCAAGGATAGGAACAAGAGGGAAGGACCAACCCCAACCCTAATATATTGTTTCCGATCTATCCTAATTAAGACCTTGATCAAGCCGCACACCCCTTGCTCGGCCAACTCATGGACATGGAGTTTTCCCTTTGCTTGGCCGAGCCTACTAGGCTTTAGAGGATGAGTTCCGATCGTCACTTTTAGTATGTAAATCATGAATCGACTCGATATGGGTTTAAGATCGTTCAAAGGGGGTTTACATCCGTCAAGGGAATTGGGGAAAATTTCGGTATGACCTTTCCCCTTTTTCCTTGATTCGGCAGCCCCTAAAATATCAAGAATCCGACAAAAATTGTGGAGATCCGATGCAACAATAATTAAAACAGTGGTAAGAAGGTCAAGGTACCATGAATCGACAAAAAACTCGTGAGAAACTCGACACCTTGCAGTTCTAGGGGTTCGACTACCCGCCTCCCCCAAATCAACGGAAAGTAACCCCTCACCTTGATCAAGGAAGAAAAAAGGGTGGACGTTGACGACCTCGATCCTTCCGACGGTGACACGGTTTTTGGCACTGACCCAAGATCTCCCCTCCTCCCTCTCTTGCTCGGGCGGCGTGCCGCTTAAGAATGAGCCGCATGGCTCATGAAGAGGGGTTTTATCCCCTCATCCACCAATGACATAAATGCCTCTCTAACTAACTTAGCCTCAAAATCTAAGTTAATAACTTTAAAATATAAATATTTTATAAGGATTACCCCCCATTTGGATTCAATAAAAATATCTAAAAAATCAAAATCCTTAAGAATCAAAATCTAGTTTTTGGTGTTCGGGTATGGTTTTTGGGTTATTTGCATCATAAAGAGGATTATATTACATTATAGATATCCTAAACCTAAACTCTAAGTTCCCGAAGAATCCCGAGCGTCGACGAGCGTCCTTGCCGATTTCTCCAATTTCTTCAATTTTTCCGATCGGGGATGACGTGCGCTAACCGACTTGGAACTTGAAAGATTTCTCAATGAAACATTAGTTCCATGTTTATTATCATCAAAACCGAGATTAAAACTAAGGTAGAAAATCTTAGGCCAACAATCTCCCCTTTTTTGATGATGACAAACATCCTTAAGAAAATATCTACAATTAAGCATAGAGGATATCAAACATGGGATTTCTCCCCATATCAACATGCATATCTATATAATAGAACTCCCCTTATCTATATGCATGGTTTTCCTATATTTTCTTCCCATTTACCTATATTTTTCTCCCCCTCTTGACATCATTCAAAAAAAGGAAGAAAGGTCAACCTATAGTCAAAGTTGAGACTCTAAAATTTTTTCCATGAAACATGAAAATCTCAACTAAAGGGATGAAAAATCAAATATCTAATATGAGATTAAATCATACATGATAGCATTAGATGATAAATACATTCCAAGTCTAGAAATCATGTATAGGCTTAAGTCTTGATATTTTCGAGTATCGATCAAGGAGTCAAAAATCATTTTAGAAATGATTTTTCTAATCAAATGAGTAGAACGATACTATAAGTGAATTTAAATTATCATACTTCAAGTCTCATTTGAAAATCTAATGAAAAATTAAAGTATTGGAAAAATGAGCAACTTGAGAAGAGAGATACTTTAGTGACATTTTCGTAAACAAATGAGATTTTTATGATATTTCCAGAAATCATTCAAGCTCTCAAAATACAAAGATATGGTCATGTAAAATATGTATATCAAGTTTAAAGTGAAAAGAATGTCATTTGATCAAGATATGAACTTAGCACGATTTCATTCAAAGTAGGCTTGAAAATATAAAAATGCTAAGTATCAAATTTTGCTATTTACTCATGTTTTCTCTAACTTGGGAATCTAGACATCTAACATGAGTGAATCTAAGTATATGAATCAAGTTTGTGCTGAAAATGAGGTTTCTAAGTTACTTTGTTGACTTAAGTCAAAGTACACTTCAAGTTTAAAAAAATCAAACTTTTTAATCCTTATAAAATCATATTCTTAAGGAAATTTTTTGAAACTTTAGCTGAACAAGCTAGATTTTTCAGTGAATCTACAGGTTCAAGAATTAGTCAAAAATCAGTTTCATATAAATTCATAACTAAAAGTCTAGGGGCATTTTCGTAAATTTCAAGTACTTTTTAAAAAATTGTCAATTTTACTTCAAACTTTCCAAACATCGCTAAATAATCATTTAAGATACGTGTGTCAAGTTTTAGCCCAAAATAAATGGTCTAAGTTCATTTTTCATCCTATATTGATTTCAATGAAAAAATTGATATTTCAAGCTATCATTCAAGTTATCAAAATCATTCCTAGAAATGATTTTACTCAAGCAATGGTGTGGATGATATTAGAAATGGAGTCAAAATGATATACATTAGTTTTTATTTGAAGTTTTTGAAGAAAAATCAAAGTATCGGAAAAATGAGTATTTCAAGTAAGTAATACTTTGTGTTTCTGAAATCCAATTTCAAAACTCCATTATAAATCAGATTCTTGATGAATCTTTTTGAAATTTTTACTGAAGAAACTAGGCTTTTCAGTGAATGTACATTTTCAAGAGTCAGTTAAATTTTTTTTTTTTACATTTTTTTAGAAATAACTGAAAATGCTAAAATTTTAATGGCATTTTCGTAATTTTCAGTTATTTTTCAAAACGTGTTCAGTTTTCATTCAAACTTTTATGACACCACATAATGGTCATGTAAAGAGTGTATATCAAGTTTGAGATGAAAATTATGTCCTTAAGTCAAGATATCAACCTAGCATGGTTTTATTCAAAACTAAGCTAGTTATCATGAAATTTGCTAAGTTTCAATCTTATCATTTACTCATGGTTTTTCAAACTTAAACCTATGGATACCTAACATGAGTAAATCTAAACATGTTCCTCAAATATGGATTGAAAATGAGACCTCTAAGTCAATTTATTGACTTGGATCAACTTGGTTCAAAAGAGGTTATCATGAAATGACCTCTATATCATTTTATCCATATCCATATGAATTTTTCATTCTAAGTGCATGGAAACATGTCATACCTATTCCTAAACATATTTATGAAGTTTGGACTTAAAATGAAGTGTCCAAGTCGATTTGTTGACTTGAGTCAAACTTTCTAAGTTTAAGTCCCCTAAAGTGATCTAGTTATCACATTGTTCATCTAGACATGAATTTTCAAGATTAAACACCTAGAATCATGTGATATGTGTATCTAAATATGTTTACCAACTACTAACTCAAAATGAGGTCTCTAATAAAAAAATTGAACATAGTCCGATTTTATTTAATATCAACATCATGAAATTGCCTAAGTATCGAAATTTTACCTACTCATGAAATTTCATAGATTTATCATGCAAAATCAATCATGAGTATAGATACATCATTAAAGCATGAATATTCAACTGCTATACTAAGATTTTTGCAAAAATGAACTCATACCTCATTCTTGGAATTTCCCAAACTTTTCATTTTCTTTATGATATCAAAGTCTTCCTTTAACATTTTCAACTTGCAAGTAGACTTCATTAGTAGATAATGAAATTAAGGCTACTAGCAAGCTAACCAAACTAAATAGTAAAGAGAGATTCAAATATCATTTTCAAAATACATCTTTGCTAGATAGTTTGAAATCCGTTTTAAATGAAATCAAGTGATACCAAAATGAATTTTAAGAAATCACACGAATAATAAATATGAAAACATGATCTCCAACCCTTCCTATTGGTTGAAAACCAAAAGACCATGATGAGCCTACGATTTGGAACCGTAAGGTCGCATGAGCTCGTTATACGCTACTTTGGTCTCCAAAGAGACCGGGAAATCAAAAATCAAAATCATTTTTCAAAAGACTCTTATCAAGAGCGGAAAAAATAACTCAAATTAAACATGTATCATACACTCTAACTTAAATGATACCAACCAAAGATGATACAGAGTGTACCTAGATGCCAATTCCCATACATATGATATCATGATGGTTTGAAGTTGCAACCAAATGATGAATCTTCATTTAAGTCCATGGTAAACTTCAACTCTTCACTTCTCTTTATCCTTGTGTGGTAACTCCCCCTACAAGAAAGCAAGAAACCTTTGGTACCCAAATGCCTTTGGGTCCTTGGGGATTAGTTGGCCTAGGTATCCAAAGTGTCTTAGCAACACTTGGTTCTTCTTAAATGCACAATCATAGATTGCATGGCCATAAACACCACAACAAAAACAATGTCCATTAAATTTCTTCTTTTCATTTTGGACATGAGGTTTATTATTAGAATGCTTGACATGTGAACTATGATGAACATGAGCATTCTTAAAGAAAATAATTTTCTTTTGAACATGAGGTTTAATGTTAGAATGCTTGACATGAGAAGCATGATGTGCATAAACATTCTTGAAAGAAACATTTGTATTTCTAGAATTCTTAGAGGATGAATGACTAGATAGATTATTAATTTTCTTACTTAGAAAAACAACCTCATTTTTCAAGTCGTTCATGGATTTATGAATAGCATGCAATTGAGTTTTCAACATGCTATTTTCATTCTTTAAGATGTCATTTTTTATTTTCAAATCCTTAGTGTTAACACTTAAGGTATCATGGCATGGATTAGAGACACTAATTTTTAGCTTCTCATTTTCTAATTTTATATCATGTAATTAAGAGCTAAGACTTAAGTTTTCTTTCTTCAATTTTTTGTTTTCTTTATCTTTTCTAACAAGCAAGACATACATGCTTTTATATTCATCCATTAATTCATCATAAAGAAAATCATGAGAACTAGATGAATTAATACTACCATTTTTGTTATCATGACTAGAAGAAGAAGAGTATACCTCATCATTAACATCCATGAGGCAAACTTTTGAAGTGACTTCATAGTCATGGCAAGAGGATACTTCATTTGAATAAGATGATGATGTGGAAGTGTTTGACCTCTTCTTTGTCTTGTTCTTCATTGAAGGGCAATTTTTCTACTCATGCCCTTTTTCTTTGCACACATGGCAAATCATATTCCTTTTCTGATTTTTAGTGCTCCTATGTCTAGAAACACTTTGGGCTTCAAAAATCATGTTAGTATTGGAAGGATGACCATTGTCATCACTACATTCATTAAAAGTTTCTAACTCCTCGATTTTAGCGTAATCATATAAGACATTTAAGCAAGCCCAAATATCAAATGCAGAAGTACAATGCATGATCTTTTCAAATATATTATTTTCCAAAGAACAATATATACAATTTGTTGCCTTAGCATTTAATTCAAACATATTAATTTGTTCTTCGGTCCATGAATCCATATTTTACTTAGGTTCAATATATTTTGTCTTTACCATGTCAAATACACATAAACCTTGAGTCTTTAGGAAAGTATACATTCTACTCTTCCAAAGACCAAAGTTAGACTCATCGAACCTAGGAGGTGAAGACGCTAAACTCTCTAGTGCCATTTTCCGGATTGAGAGACGATGTAGAGGAGATGGTGAAATCTCAATCTACGACTCGCTCTGATACCAAATGTTGATGAAATGGCCACACTAGAGGGGGGGGAAATAGTGTGTTTACTAATCTTTTCGCCTAATTTTAGTTTTAATCATTTACTTGATTACTTAGGCAATTAACAAATTGAATAACAAGCGGAAGCAAAGTAAATATGCTAATTAAGCAAACGCAAGAGAAGCAATGCAAACACGGTGATTTATAGTGGTTCGGCCCCAATGCCTACTCCACTACCTAAGCACACCACTTAGGATTTCCAAACTAAGATTTACTAGATTAATCTTATTTCCCTTACAACGAGGACTTTGACCCGAAGAGTCTCGCTCTCAACCTAAGGCACTTCTATACCCGAAAGTCTCCGCCTTCTTATCGAGAGCACTCTTCCACCTCAACCTAAGGGACAACTCAACTAATCCTAGTAAACTAAGTTTACACCGGTGGAATTAAGCCTCAAACACATAGGCAACCACCCAATTTCAAGACTCACACTCTAGGTCTTACACAAGCTCAAATACAAAGAAATAAACAAGAAAATACAACACCAAATGGAGCAATAAATCAAACAATAAAATACTTAGCTCCAAACAAAGTTTCCTAGCTTTCTCTTGATGCCTTTGATGGTGAATCAATGAAGTCAAGGCTTACTCAAGGAGTTCAAAGATCAATGCTAGGGATTTCAAAAATGGTGGCTCAATCAAGTTCAAGGATCATCATAATATGGCTCAAGGTATGTTGAATTAAGGGTGGAAGGCTTGCAAATGCTTCTATTTATAAGCCTTGAGGAGATAACATGAAACAGTCGGCTCAACGGGCGGAAAACTAGCCGTTTTCGCCGTCCGATCGATGGCCTCCCCGCCTCCCCGAAATCAACGGAAAGTAACCACTCACCTTGCTCAAGGAAGAAGAAAGGGTGGACATTGACGACGTCGATCCTTCCGACGACGACACGGTTTTTGGCATTGACCCAAGATCTCCCCTCCTCCCTCTCTTGCTCAGGCGGCACGCGACTCAAGAATGAGCTGCACAGCTCATGATGAAGGGTTTTATCCCCTCATCCACCAATGACATAAATGCCCCTCTAACTGACTTAGCCTCAAAATCTAAGTTAATAACTTTAAAACATAAATATTATATAAGGATTACCACCATTTGGATTCAATAAAAATATCTAAAAAATCAAAATCTTTAAGAATCAAAATCTAGTTTTTGGGGTCTAGTACAAATTTTCGGAAAATGGAATATTTCTAATCTCCAGGTTCAAATATGGGTAGGCTAAAGACTTCCAAAAAATGCTTTAAAATACCTCGTTATCTAGTTTCTATCCAAGCAACAATTACCACCATTTTTTGTGTCAAGAAAATGTCTAGGTCATATAACCCTCCACGGAGATCCCTAGGCCTAGTGAATTTCAGGGCGGTTTTTGGGTTTTCATGTTTTGGGGTTCGGGTATGGTTTTTGGGTTCTTTGCATCATAAAGAGAATTATATTACATTCTAGACATCCTAAACCTAAACTCTAACTTCCCGAAAAATCCCGAGTATCGACGAGCGTCCCTGCCGATTTCTCCAATTTCTTCGATTTTTTCGATCGGGGACGACGTGCGCTAACCGACTTTGAACCTGAAAGATTTCTCAATGAAACATTAGTTCCATGTTTGTTATCATCAAAACCGAGATTAAGACCAAGGTAGAAAACCTTAGGCCAACAAGTTTCATTTAATGAAATTTTCCTAAGTGCTAAAACTCTACATACTCATGAGAATTCAAGGGTTTACATGCAATTTTAATCATGAGTATAGAGACATAATTTAAGCTTAAACATTGAGGTATAACACTAAGATTTTGAATTAATCGAAGTTATACCTTATTCATGATAATTTTCCAAACTTACCCTTTTCTTCCTAGCTATTAGTCTTCCTAAAATACTCATATCTTGCAAGTAAGCTACACTAATGCTGTAGAGAAAATATAGCTACTTAGCAAGCTAACCAAACCAAAAAGCATAGAGAATCATCAAGTATCATTATCAAAGTTCATTTTGCTAAAAAGTTTGAAATCCGTTTTAAATAAAATCGAGTGATACCAAAACGAGTTTTAAGGGATCACAAGTAAAATATAAATGGAAACATGATCTCCAACCCTTCATATTGGTTGAAAACCGAAAGACCACAATGAGCCTACGATTTAGAACCACAATGTCGCATGACCCCATTATAGGCTACACAGGTCTCCGAAGAGACCGAACATCAAGAATCAAAAATGTTTTCGAAAATTTATCAAGAACAGAAAATCTACTAATATTAAGCATATATCAAAACTCTAACTATAATTTAAGCAAACGGGTATAGGATATGATACTAAAGTATTTGATTCCAATTTCCATACCTATGACATTATGATAGCTTGAAGTTGCAACCTTTTGGAGATATCTCATTTGGATCCAAGGTCAACTTCAATATTTCATTTCTCATTCATCCTTGTGTGGTAGCTCCCTATACAAAAGAGCATGAGATATTTAGTACCAAAATGACTTTGGGTCCTTGGGGGTTAGAGGGCTTAAGAACCCAAAGTGTCTTTGCCACACTTGGATTCATCTTAAAAGTACAATCATAAATGGGATGCCCGTAATCACCACAACAAAAGCAATGTCCATTAAATCTCTTCTTTTCATTATTCTTATGGACATGCGGTCTAATGTTAGAATGCTTAGTATGAAAAACATGATGAGCATGAGCATTCTTAAATGAAACATTTTTGTTTTAAGGTTTCCTAAAGGAGACATTTTGATTTTTAGAAATAAGTGAAGAAGTATTAACTTTTTTACTTAAAATCAACATTTCAATTTTCAAATCATTCATACATTTATGCACAGCATGCAACTGAGTTTTTAACATGTTAGTTTCATTCTTTAACATGTCATTTTTTTTTTCAAATCCTTAGTGTCAATACTTAAAACTTCATGGCATGGATTAGAGACACTAATTTTTAGCTTCTCATTTTCTAGTTTAGCATCATGTAAATGAGAGCTAAGAGTCAAGTTTTTCTTCTTTAATTTTTTGTTTTCAGTATCCTTTTTAACTAGCAAGGAATACACTTTCTTATATTCACTTACTAACTCATCATATGGCATATCTGTTCACCTAAGGTTTTCAACCTTGGTCTTAACCTCGGTTTTGATAGTAACAAACATGGAACTAATGTTTCATTGAGAAATATTTTCAGGTTTCATTTCAGTTAGCGCTTGACATCCTCGATCGAAAATATCGGAGAAATCAGAAAATTGGAAGGATGTTGGTTGACGCGCTCGGATTTCGTCGGGAAGATAGAGTTTAGGTTTATGGTGTCAAGCTTGTGTTGTAAATCCTCATGATGATGCATAAGAAACCAAAAACTATCACGCCCTAACTCAAGGTCACGTGATCGGCCAGGGTATACGTGCCTATACCCCACAGACTAAACCATGCACATGCCAACTCAATAAGTAAATACAGCGAAAGAAATAACAAGTTTTATTTCAATGAAAAGCGAACCAAAACATAGTTTTATTTCAAGAAGCTCGATGAAAAGTAAAGTGCGAAAATAACAGTTAAATTGAACAATTCAAAAGTTCAGATACAATAAAATCTGACATAAATGACATAAATGCCCTCAGGGCTACAACTCCAAATCAAGCTAAAACAAGTGCATGACTACTACCAAATGACTCAACTACGACCCTAACTAGGACTGCTTTGAGATCATGCGGCTCCTCTGCCCTCCAGCGGCGCCAAGTGCTTCCGACCCACCTCACTGGTCAGGCTCTGCAAAATAGAAATCAAACGACAATGAGTGAGTTCAAAGAACTTAGCGAGTGGTTTCCCACCCTCGCAAATAAACACAAAGATAACAGGAATAAAATCTATCTCTAAAAAAGCAATGTCACAAAGGTGTGACTAGCTACCAGGCCAACAGGCCACCCATGCCCATGGCATCTATCCCTCCAAGAAGTCCATCAGGCCGAAGCCCTACCATGTCCGAAGGCAACTGAACATACTAGGATAATCGGGAAGGCCCTCCGAACTTATCCCACGAAGCTGAACCAGAACAATCGGGAAAGACCCTCTGAACTTGTTTTACAGGTTGGGAATTTGGCGTCCAACCACTCTGGCGTAGCCCATAATCCGGCTTCTAATTGAGCCGCTCCGCCATACTCAAGGATTTGGCGCATCAAGACCTTGATGGCTTAAGGGTTTCTCTCAAGCTTCGATCTTCATTTTGATGATAACAAATATGTATTTAATCTATGTGTGAAGTTTGGAGTTCAGGTTGAGGTTGTGATAAGCATGCGAAGTTCGTTCAAACGAAATGAAAGAAAAGAACGCCAAAGAAATGGCAGGAGAAAACGTCAAAGAAAGGCTCGGGTATAGATCTAGTAGAAATCATGTAATATACCCCTAGGTTGATTTTATCTCAAGCCAAATTGTAAAGTTATCCAAGTTGAAACTTGGTAACTAAACCCATGAAAAAGCATGTAACAAATTCAAAGTAAAAATCAGACTCAGCCTGAGTTCGATCGATCGGTCAGTCGATCGAACAAGGCAGAACTCTGGCAGTAGCCTATTCGGTCGATCGGTCGGTCGGTTGACCGAATGATGCCACAAAATGGCAGTAGCCATTCGGTCGACTTGTCGATCGACCGAAGTTGATGAAATTTTGGCAGAAGGCTACATCGATCGACCGGTCGGTCGACCGACCAAAGGCAAAATTTGGCAGAAGGTGCATCTGTCGATCGATTGGTCCACCGGATTACAGATCGCAGATCGCGCCTCTAGCTTCACTACATCGGTCGACCAACCGGTTAACCTGATTTGGGATCAATGAAGTCATGATCCATTCGGTTGACCCGTCGGTCGACCGGACGGCGCAAGTAAAGCCCAGAAAGGTAGCGGGCGCAGGCGGTCGATCAGTCGATCGACCGACAAGCGACCGAACGACGATAACAGCTAGTTTTCTAACCGTTGAACCGCCTGTTCAGCTAAGGGGTTATAAATACCCCTCACCTAACTTCTTTAAAGTTTCTTAGAAATTTAATTGAGCGTTCAAGAAGTGATTTGAGCCTTCAAAGAGATTGATTTGCTGCGCCCTACTCATCCGTCAACATCTTTCTTAAAGCGCCCGCTTCCCTCAACTCTGCTACAACTCAAGTTCATCTTCTGGCAAGTTGGAGGCTTGAAGGCTTGGGAAAAGAGCAGTGGTTCCTTCTTACAATTCTTAAGCTCTTTTTTATTGTATTTGAAGATTTATTTCAAACTTGTTTTTCATCTGTAGTAGCCAGCTAGGTGTGCTAGAGAAACACTTAGGGTAGACTTTGTAGATTTGTGTTTTGCCTAGGTGAATAGGTTTGAGGAGTTCTCAAAGAGATGAGAAGAGTGTCCTCAGTTGTATTCAAAGGGAAACACAAGTTCTATAAAGTAGTTGGTTAGAAATCCTTGGTGAGGAGCCAAGGTAGTGGAGTAGGCGGTTGGCCGAACCACTATAATTGATCGTGTTTGCATTGCTTTCAATATTTGCTTATTGTTGTTCTTGATATTTGATCACATCCACTGTTAAGATACACTTGCATTTGATTGAAGTTAAATTGAGCAAAAAGAAAAATTGATTAAAACAAAAAAGGGACAGACACTATTCAACCCCCCTTCTAGTGTCGGATTTCATACAACAATTGGTATCAGAGCAAGGTCGTAGGTCAAGATTTACCCATCTTCCCTACAATTTAAGATGTCTAGTGAAATCCAACTAGCTCAAGGGTCCTCTACTCATACTCCACCACTATTCAATAGAAACAACTATGCCTACCGGAAGATTCGTATGAATGGCTTCCTACAATCTCTAGGCATGGATGTATGGAGGATGATTTTAGTTGAGTGTAAGCAACCGAATAAGAACATGGATGAATGGGAGCAAGAAGAGATTAGACTTTTCAATGCAAATGCAAAAGCCATCAATGCTTTATATTGTGGCCTATCAATTAATGAGTTTATTAGGATTTCTACATGTAAGTCCGGTTATGAATTATGGAAGGTCCTATAGACCACACATGAAGGGACTTCACAAGTAAAGAAATCTAAAATAAACCTACTCATGCATGATTATGAAATGTTTAAAATGTTATCACGTGAATCCATTGATGCCATGTATGCTAGATTTCAAAATATTACAAATGGATTAGCTAACCTTGGCAGAGAAATAAAGGAAGAGGAGAAGGTAATGAAGCTCCTCCATTCCCTTCCAAAATCTTGGGAGCCCAAGGTCATAGCTATCATGGAAGCAAAAGACATGAGCACCTTGAAGATCACCGAGCTCATTGGGTCTCTCATGACACATGAGACCCACATGAAGCAATATCAGGAGGAGGATGCCCCCAAAGGCAAGACCATTGCCTTAAAAGCATCACATTGAGCAGAAGAGTCATCATCATTCGAGGAAGAGACAGATGACCTTGAAGAAATGGCGATGCTAGCAAGAAGATTCATGAGTTTCATGATGGGAGGCATGAGGAAGGGAAGAGAATGCTATACATGCTATCATTGCAACAAGGCCGGACACCTAAGGAAGGATTGCCCACTCCTCAAGATGGCTTCCACCTCCAACCTTCACAAGAAGGACAAATACAAGAAAAAGAAGAAGGCAATGATGGCTTCGTGGGATGAAAGCTTAGGCTTCATCAAGTGTAGAAGACACAAAGAGTGAAAAGGCAAATCTTTGCTTGATGGCAAATGATGATGAGGTAAGATTTACTTTTGGTGAAGTTTCTTTTACTCAAGAAGAGCTAGAAAGTGAATTTGAACAAATGCATGATGAATTTAATGCTATTAGGAGAAAATTTAGAGACTTTAAAAAGGACAATAAATCTTTAGAGCTTGAGAATGATAGTTTATTACTCACATGCAATGCCTTAAGAAAAGAAGTAGACACCCTTAAGGAGGAGACACACACCCTAGAGAAAGTTAAGAAGGACTTAGAAAATGACAACAAAAAATTAGAAGATGAAAACAAGCATTTAAGTGATCAAGTAGAGCACTTGAATAATAGCATGCTAACATTGAAAAAGGAACTTTGCATACTCAATGAAAAGATGACAACCATACAAAATGTCATTCCTTAGGTTGTCCATAAAAAGAAATCATCACACTTCCATGCTCACACACAATTGAAGAAAATTTAATTGAAATTGTTTTTCTTGTGGTATATTTAGCCATATGGCTAAGGATTGTGCTTTGAGGAGGAACCGACATGCAAGATTTACATGGGTTCCCAAAATGACTAACACTCAAGGACCCAAGAAAATTTCGGTACCTAAAATATTTTCTTCTCCTTTTGTAGATGGAGAAGCATCCTCAAGCAAGTAGAAGCACCTGAATATTGGATAACGGTTGCTCAAAGCACATGACGGGTGACATCAACTTATTTGCAACCCTATCAAGCAAAGATGATGGACATGTCACATTTGGAGACTATGCCAAAGGTAAGATTGTTGGCATTGGTGATATAGGTATACTCCCTTACCCATGCATTAAGAATGTTTTATTAGTTGATGGGTTAAAACATAACTTGATTAGCATATCACAATTATGTGACAATGGGTACATAATTATTTTTGAAGCATCTAAATGTATCATTAGGAGTGCACCATCAAATGATATCATGTTTATTATAAATAAACAAGAAAATGTCTACACCTTAGATTTAAATGTCTTGCCAAATCCCCATGTTAGATGCTTAGTTGCCTTGGAGAATGACACTTGGTTGTGGCATAGAAGGCTAGGACATGCTAGTATGAGCCTCATCCAAGAAATATCTAAGAAAGAATTAGTTAAAGGATTACCCAAGATAAAATTTGAAAAAGACAAACTATATGATGCATGTCAACTAGGTAAGCAAGTCAAATCCTCATTCCATAGCACTAATTAAGTGAGTACATCTAGAATTCTTGAGCTTGTGCACATGGATCTCTATGGTCCATGTGATGTAGCTAGTCTAGGTAGAAAGTTATATTGTTATGTATTAGTCGATGATTTTTCTAGATTTACATGGGTTTTCTTTTTAGCTAAGAAAAATGAAACTTTTGAGTTTTTCGAAAAGTTTACAAAGAGTTACAAATGTGAAAGGAGTTTTAATTTTAAAAATTAGAAGTGATAATGGAGGAGAGTTTAAAAATGAAAAGATTTTCGAGCTTTGTGATGATTTGGGTATTGAACATACCTTTTCTTCCCCTAGAACACAACAACAAAATGAGGTGGTGGAGAGGAAGAATATAACCTTATATGAGATGGCTAGGACCATGCTATGTGAAAACAATTTACCTAAGTATTTTTGGGCCGAAGCCATAAATACCTCTTGCTATGTTCTTAATCGAGTTTTATTAAGACCTAAAATTAAAAAAACACCTTTTGAGCTTTGGAATGGTAAAATCCCAAATGTGGGATATTTTCATGTTTTTGGATGCAAATGTTTCATATTAAATACTACGGAGAATTTAGGAAAATTTGATTCAAAATCCGATGAAGGGATTTTCCTAGGTTACTCCATTAATTCTAAGACAGAGTTTACCGTAGAACCATGATTGTTGAAGAATTTATGCATGTCACGTTTAATGAAACTAATGATTCTTCTAGAAATGTGAAGATTGTAAATGTAGGTGAGGAACTTGAGGATCTCACACTTCATGACAAAGAGGTGGAGGATGAAGATAATGAGGAAACTCAACATGAAGATCCACCATCCTCGAATCTACCTCAAGTTGAAGATGATGAAGAAGAAGCTCTACCGCCTCTCCTTAAAGGATATTGGTTGGTAAGGAATCATCCAATGGATCAAGTCATTGGAGAACCTTCAACGGGAGTGATAACATGCTCTAAACTCAAGAACATTTGTCAATATGTAGTTTTTTTATCTCAAGTAGAGCCTAAGAACATTAAGGAAGCAATAGAAGATAAGTTTTGGGTACTAGCTATGCAAGAAGAACTCAACCAATTTGCTAGAAATGATGTATGAGACTTAGTAGCTAGACCTAGTGAACAAACTATAATTGGGTCTAAATCGGTATTTAGAAGTAAGCTAGATGAAGAAGGATTAGTCATTAGAAACAAAGCTAGGTTAGTGGCACAAGGGTACAATCAACAAGAAGGGATAAATTATAATGAAACTTATGCTCCAGTAGCTAGATTAGAAGCAATTAGAATGCTTTTGGCATATGCTAGTTTTAAGAGTTTTAAACTTTTACAAATGGATGTTAAAAGTGCATTTTTAAATAGTTTCATTAGTGAAGAAGTTTATGTTGAACAACCCTCCGGATTTGAAAGTTTTGAGTTTCCAAACCATGTTTTCAAACTTAAAAAGACATTATATGGTTTAAAACAAGCCCCTAGGGCTTGGTATGAAAAGCTTTCAATTTTTTTAATTGAACAAGGTTTTAATATTGGAAAAGCCGATGTTTCACTTTTTATTAAGCATCATGAAAATGATATGTTATTAGTACAAATTTATGTTGATGACATAATTTTTGGTGCTACTAATGAAATTCTTTGTAAGTGGTTTGCTAAGTGTATGCTAGATGAGTTTGAGATGAGCATGATGAGAGAGCTCTCCTTCATGCTTGGTCTCCAAATCAAGCAAACTAACAAATGAATCTTCATCAATCAAGCCAAGTACACAAAGGAGCTCATCAAAAGGTTTGGGATGAATGAAGCCAAGATAGCTTCTACACCAATGAGCACATCCATTAAGCTTGACAAAGATGAAGAGGGTGTCAAAGTTGACGAAAAACGATATCGAGGTATGTTTGGTAGTCTTCTTTACTTAACCGCAAGTAGACTCGATATCATGTTTAGTATTTGTGCATGTGCTAGGTTTCAATCTTGACCTAGGATGTCTCATTTAAGTGCGGTCAAACGCATATTCAGATATTTAAAGGGCACGGTTGACTTAGAACTATGGTATCTATGTCATACATCATTTGATTTAATCGGTTTTTCGGACGCGGATTTTGCCAAGTGTAAAGTAGATAGAAAAAGCACTAGTGGGTGTTGTCAATTCTTAGGAGCGAGTCTTGTTTATTGGTTCTCAAAGAAACAAAACTCAGTTGCACTTTCAACTATCGAAGCGGAATACATCGCTGTGGCCAGTTGCTGTGCACAAGTCCTTTGGATGAAACAAACCCTTTTAGACTATGGACTTAACTATTCTTGCATATCTATTCATTGTGATAATACTAGTGCAATAAATTTAACAAAGAATCCTATTTTACACTCTAGGACTAAGCATATTGACTTAAGGCACCATTTCCTTAGAGATAATGTGACTAAGGGAAATATATCGGTAGAATTTGTATCCACCGACAAACAACTTGCCGATATATTTACAAAACCCTTGGTTGAGGAAAGTTTCACAAATTTAAGGATGCAATTAGGAATTTGTGCTTTTCCTAGTAGTTAAGATGTTCTTCTTCAAAATTTATATGATTTTCAAAACTTGCATTCTATAAAGTATCATCACACTTATGTAATGCTCTGTAGTGGTGCTTTGCGACTTATTGATGTTTGCCTTCTATAGGCTTACATTAATAAGAAGGACTATAGTGGTAGATGACACTTGGTTTTGTGGCTTTCTTGGTTTTCATGATGAAACTCATTAACTGTACCTTAATTCTTACCCTTTTTGATGGATGTCAAAAGGGGGAGAATAAGTAAGGCCACACTTGTTTTTTTTTATGATGCATATAGTTAGAGGGAGTTAAAATGATATGCACATTGATAGGGGGAGCATATGTTTAGTTTTATATCTTGTATACCTTAACTCATGTATGCCTTAACTAAAATTCACAAAAATAGGCATATGCTTTCTTAAAATTCCATGTTGTGTTTGTCATCATCAAAAATGAGGAGATTGTTGGCTCAAGGGTTTCTCTCAAGCTTCGATCTTCATTTTGATGATAACAAACATGAATTTAATCTTTGTGTGAAGTTTGGAGTTCAGGTTGAGGTTGCGATAAGCATGCGAAGTTCATTCAAACGAAACGAAAGAAAAGATCGTCAACGAAACGGAAGAAGAAAACGTCAAAGAAAGGCTCGGGTATAGATCAAGTAGAAATCATGTAATATACCCCTAGGATGATTTTATTCCAAGCCAAATTGTAAAGTTATCCAAGCTGAAACTTGGTAACTAAACCCATGAAAAAGCATGTAACAAATTCAAAGTAAAAATCAGCCTCAGCCTGAGTTCGGTCGACCGGTCGATCGACCGAACAAGGCAAAACCCTGGCAGTAGCCTATTCGGTCGACGGAATGATGCCACAAAATGGCAGTAGCCATTCGGTCGACCTGTCGGTCAACCGAAGTTGATGAAATTTTGGCAGAAGGCTATGTCAGTCGATCGACCAAAGGCAAAATTTGGCAGAAGGTGCATCGGTTGACCGATTGGTCGACCGGATTACAGATTGCAGATCGTGCCTCTGGCTTCACTGCATCGGTCGACAGATCGGTCAACCGAATTTGGGATCAATGAAGTCGCGATCCATTTGGTCGACCCGTCGATCGATCGGACGGCGTGAGTAAAGCCTAGAAAGGTAGCGATCGCAGGCGGTCGATCGGTCGATCGATCGAACGTTGGTAACAGCTAGTTTTCTACCTGTTGAACCGCCCGTTCAGCTGAGGGGTTATAAATACCCCTCACCTAACTTCTTTAAAGTTTCTTAGAAATTTAATTGAGCGTTCAAGAAGTGATTTGAGCCTTCAAAGAGATTGATTTGCTGCGCCCTACTCATCCGTCAACATCTTTCTTAAAGCGCCCGCTTCCCTCAACTCTGCTACAACTCAAGTTCATCTTCTGGCAAGTTGGAGGCTTGAAGGCTTGGGAAAAGAGCAGTGGTTCCTTCTTACAATTCTTAAGCTCTTTTTCATTGTATTTGAAGATTTATTTCAAACTTGTTTTTCATCTGTAATAGCCAGCTAGGTGTGCTAGAGAAACACTTAGGGTAGACTTTGTAGATTTGTGTTTTGCCTAGGTGAATAGGTTTGAGGAGTTCTCAAAGAGGTGAGAAGAGTGTCCTCAGTTGTATTCAAAGGGAAACACAAGTTCTATAAAGTAGTTGGTTAGAAATTCTTGGTGAGGAGCCAAGGTAGTGGAGTAGGCGGTTGGCCGAACCACTATAATTGATCGTGTTTGCATTGCTTTCAATATTTGCTTATTATTGTTCTTGATATTTGATCACATCCACTGTTAAGATACACTTGCATTTGATTGAAGTTAAATTGAGCAAAAAGAAAAATTAATTAAAACAAAAAAGGAACAGACACTATTCAACCCATCCTTCTAGTGTCGGATTTCATACAACAGACATAAGTCAAGATTCTCCTACGGTGTCCTAGAGTTGTTCTCATCATGAAGTGTCTCAATACTCTAAACCCGATCTCTATCCCTTACACCCGTATTGTCATGAAACTGTGTGATTTTATTTCGTACATAATTTATCAATTGGTTCATAACAAATTATGCTCACCTTCAACCCAATTTTAGTTATATAATTAAAATTTAGATCATCTCAATTAGGGTTTTATTTTAGGGTTTTGTTTTAGGTTACTGTTCTGTCCAGAACTGCTGTGTCTAATCCGAATCTAGTCGCCAAAGTGTGTCCTATGTTTCCAAACTATATTTTCTGGTCGAAACGATAGGTTACACGACTATGTTCAGAGATCCAATTACATAATAACAGAGAAAATATAATTCAGCCCAGATTCAACAAACAACATATAAATTTCAGAAAGCTTAAATTTCCAGCACATTATGCAATAAAATCCGAATTTTACAGAATTAAATCCCTAAATTTCTAACATCACAGATTCATATCATCATGCCCATCATACATATAATCTCATAATTTTTACCAAATAAAAATTAGTATCTATAGCAAGAATTCCTTAATCAAGAGTCAAGGAAATTAACTAATTCTATACCATCAAGAATATCTAAAATTCTAAGATGAGGTTGCATCCAAGATTCACAAGATTTAATCCAAGAAAAATCACTAATCTTCCATTAACATATACCATGAAACAAGATCTCAATCTAAAATCTAAGCATGGCATAGAAAACAAGAAAAAAAATCAAGAACATTCAAAAATCATCGAGATCATGAAATCTTCAAAATGACTTCAAGAAATCCGAAGAAAACCCGGAGAGGAGGGATAAGACCACTCACCTTAATTGGAATAAGAACTAAGGAAGAAATTCCGGATGACAACCCTCAAATTCGGCTTCAAAAGGCCGGTGGCTCAACCCAGGAAGAGGCTCCAAGGGGTAGCGGCTCACTCCAAGCCGCCGGCTTGGAGAGAGGGAGAGAGAGGAGAAGGAGAGGGGCTGGCTTGACTAGCTCCTCTCGGCTCGGCTCCAAAGGGACGAAAGAGAAAGCAGGCGACTTGGCTTGGCTCCTCTCGGCTCGGCTCCAAAGAGAAGGAAGACAGGAGAGGAGGGGAAGAAAAACAGGCGGCTCGGCTTGGCTCTAGGTGGCGGCGGCTCCAAGGAGAAAAGGGAAAGGGGGCTGGTGGCTTGGCTTGGTTTGGCGGCTGTCTCCCTTTCTCAACTCTTTAGGTGGCTTATACACCCTCCTCAACCCTAATCCCTTAAACCCTTAATTGACAACCCGCATCCACCTTAAGCCAAAACCAAAACCCGCTAACCCAATTGACTTAATTAAATTAATTAGGCGTGATTTAATACAAAAATAAATCATAAGCATTTAATTAAATGCACCCACGTAGGCATAATTAATAATTATACACACACCATAATAATTAAAATAATTTCAACCACTCAAGCCTAATTTCATAAATTCAAAAATTTATATCCTACTTACCCGAGCTCGCAAGGTCGCTCCAGACCATGAGTCGACTCGGCTCGACCACAAACTAGTCTGCTAGGCTGGCAAACACACACAAAATAAAAAAAATAAATTAAATATCTAGGATATTACAAAAACTTAACCCGAATCCCAAAAAATGAAAATCCGAAAAATTAGAAAAGACCCTGAAATTCACTAAGCCTAGGGAGCTCCTTGGACGACTATATAACCAAGACATTTTCTTGACACCAAAAATGTTGGTAATTGATCATTAGGTAAAAACTAGATAACGAGATATTTTTAAGGAATTTTTGGAAGCCATTAGCATACTCATATTTGACCCGGAAGATTAGAAAATTTTTGTTTTTCGAAAATTTGTACTAGACCCCAAAAGTTGGATTTTGATTCTTAAGTATTTAGATTTTTTAGATATTTTTATTGAACCCAGATGGGGGATAATCCTTATATAACATTTATGTTTTAAAGTTATTACCTTAAAGTTAAGAAATGTTATATAAGTAGACTTAGCGAAGACAGAATCCAGAAACGAGCAAACAAGTAGAAAACCAGCCTAACCAAGCAGTTTGCCCTGCCCAGGTTCGGTTGCTTGGTGTTAAGGTTTGCCCTGCCCAGGTTCGGGTTGCTAGGTTTAATTGAGTTGGTGGTTGCTTGGTGTTAAGGTTTAAATTCACCATTGTAAACTTAGTTTACTAGGATTAGTTGAGTTGTCCCTTAGGTTGAGGTGGGAGAGTGCTCTTGGTAGGAAGGCAGAATACTTTCGAGTGTGGAAGTGCCTTCAGTTTGAGAGCGGAGACTTTCTGGTGTAAAGTTCTCTTTGTAAGGGAAACAATTAATCTGGTAAAGTTTAGTTTGGAAATTCTAAGTGGGGTGCTTAGGTAGTGGACTAGGCATTGGTGCCGAACCACTATAAATCTCATTGTGTTCGCATTGCTATCTTTGTTTGTGTTTAATTGTTTTATTATTTCTTCCGCATTTAGTTGATAAGTTGCAATTTGCCTAAGTAGTTTAAGAAAAGATTTAAACTGGAATTATGCGAAAATAATTTAGTTAACACACTATTCACACCCCTCCCCCTCTAGTATGGCCATTTCACCAACATTTGGTATCAGCGCGGGTCGTAGTTTGAGGTTTCACAATCTCTTCTACAATTTGTTTCGATCCAGAAATGGCACTAGAGTCGGTTATTTCTACACCTCCTTGGTTCGATGCCTCGAACTTTGGTCTTTGGAAATATAGGAAGTACACATATTTAAAGACTAAAGGTTTTGGTGTCGTTAACATGTTAAGACTAGAATTCATTGAGCCTAAGGTTGACATGCATGCTTGGAGTGAATTAGATAAGAAAATATTTAAGTATAATGAAGATGCCATGAATTGTATTCTTTGCACCTTACCAAATGGCATTCTTGAAAAAGTCATGCATTGCTCTACGGCTTTTGATTTATGGGCTAGTTTGAATGTTTTATACGATCATACTAAAACCGAAGAAATTAGTACATTTAATGAAGGTAGTGATGAGAATGGTCATTCACCTACCCTAATTTTGGTTTTGTTGCCCATAGCTCTTCTAGTCAAAGAAGTAGCTCCAAGAGCCAAAAAAGAAAGGTAATTTGTTATGCTTGTAAAGAAAAGGGGCATGTGAAGAAAAATTGCCCAAGCATGAAGAACAAAGCATGGAAGAGGTCAAGTGCTTCCACCTCCACCTCTCACTCACTTGAAGTACCCTATAGCCATGTCTATGAAGCCACATGCAAACTTAGCCGCATGGATGCTAATGATGAAGTACACTCTCTTTCACCTAGTCATGCTAATGAAAATGACAATGCTGTACTAGTTCTCATGACATGCCATATGATGAGTTAGTACATGAGTGCAGAAAATGACAATGCTTGTTAGTTCTCATGATATGACTTGAAAAATGATTTTTGTTTTTGATTTTCCGGTCTCTTTGGAGACCTATGTAGCCTATAATGGGCTCATGCGACCTTGCGGTTCTAAATCGTAGGCTCATTGTGGCCTTTCAGTTTTCAACCGATAGAAAGGGTTGGATATTTTATTTTTCAAAATTTTACATTTTGAGATCTCTTTGATTCATTCCGATATCACTTTGACTTATTTGTAAATGAATCTCTACTACTTAGCAAAGTAGATCCTTGAAAATGGTACTTGATCGTCATCTTTGCTATTTAGTACGATAACTTGCTACTAGATATGGTTTGATTACTATTAATGAAGTATACTTGCAAGTTATTGAAAAATGGAAGGCTATTGTGAAGAAAATGGAAAAGGAAATGAAATGTTTGGGAAATTCCAAGAATGAGGTATGGTTTCGATTTTGCAAAAATCTTAGTATGATAGTTGAATATTCATATTTTAATGATGTCTCTATACTCATTATTGATTTTGCATGATAAATCTATGAAATTTTATGAGTTGGTAAAATTTCGATACTTAGGCGATTTCACAATGTTGATATTGAATGAAATCGGACTAGGTTAAAATTTTTTATTAGAGACATTATTTTGAGTTAATGGTTGACAAACATGTTTAGATACACATATCACATGAGTCTAGGTATTTAAACTTGAAAATTCATGTGTAGATGAACAAGGTGATAACTAGATCACTTTAGGGGACATAAACTTGGAAAAGTTTGACCCAAGTCAACAAATCGACATGGACACTTCATTTTAAGTCCAAACTTCATAAACATGTTTAGGAATAGGTATGACATGTTGCCATACATTTAGAGTGAAAAATTCATATGGATATGGATAAAATAACATAGAGGCCATTTCATGACTCTTTTGGACCAAGTTGATCCAAGTCAATAAATTGACTTAGAGATCTCATTTTCAATCCATAGTTGATGAACATGTTTAAATTTACTCATGTTAGGTGTCCATAGGTTTAAATTTGACAAATCATGAGTAAATGATAAGATTGATACTTAGCAAGTTTCATGATAACTAGCTTAGTTTTGAATGAAACCATGCTAGGTTGATATCATGACTTAAGGATATAATTTTCATCTCAAACTTGACATACACTATTCACATGAGTATTATGTGGTATCATAAAAGTTTGAATGAAAACTGAGCACATTTTGAAAAATGACTGAAAATTACGAAAACCCCACTGAAATTTTAGCAATTTCAGTTATTTCTAGAAAAATGTAAAAAAATCTTTTTTAACTGATTCTCAATAATACACCTTCACTGAAAAATCTAGTTTCTTCAGTAAAAATTTCAAAAAGTTTCATCAAGAATCTGAATTATAGTGGAATTTTGAAGTTGGAGTTAGAAAACACAAAGTATCACTCACTTGAAATACTCACTTTTCCGATACTTTGATTTCTCGTAAAAAATTTCAAATGAAAACTCACGTATACCATTTTGATTCAATGTCTAATATCATTCACATCATTGCTTGAGTAAAATCATTTATAGGAGTGATTTTGATAACTTGAAAGATAGAGAAATATCGATTTTTTATTGAAATCAAGATAGGATGAAAAATGAACTTAGAAAATTCATTTTGAGCTCAAACTTGACACATGCATCTTAAAAGATCATCCAACGATGTCTGGAAAGATTGAAGCAAAATTGACAACTTTTGAAAAAATACCTAAAATTTACGAAAATGCCCCTGTACTTTTAGGAATTTTATGAATTTATAGGAAACTAATTTTTGACTGATAATTGAACCTATAGATTCCTTGAAAAAACTAATTTCTACCGTTAAAGTTTCAAACATTTTCATCAAGAATATGATTTGATAGGGATTTAAGAATTTGATTTAAGAATATGTATACTTAAGTATCCCTTTGACCTAAGTCCACAAAGTGACTTAGAAACCTCTTTTTAAGCCCAAACTTGACTCACACACTTAGATGTCTAGATGCCTAAGTTAGAGAAAACATGAGTAGATAGTGAAATTTGATACTTAGCATTTTCATGTTGTAAGACCCGGAAAAAATTTCCTAATATAAAAATCTATTTTGGTGCATCGCGCCGGACCCAGGGTTAGTCGAGTCGAGCCTCAGGATCTCCTCGAGTAAAAGGTATGACTCGACTAATGATGTATGCAATTAAATTGGGTAAATGACTCTTTCCTTTTATGCATTTATACCTTAATCGAGTTTAAATCGACTCGTGTTGCGGGTAGAGTCGGAACCCAAGTCGAACTCGGGCTGAGTCGAGTCAGTAGTAAGTGTCAAATGCAAGTATGGAATGTGAGATGAGGGATTAAAATCCCTCATCCAAGCTGCCGTTCGACTCATCTAGGAATCGCACAAGGCAGCGCGCATAGGGAGAGAGGGAGAGGGAGCAAGGAAGGGAGATCTTGATCGATCCAGGTTTCGCGCCGTCACCGGAAGATTCGAGGTCATCAACATCCGATCCTTCATCTTCCTCAAGCAAAGGTGAGTGGTTAGATTTGATGGATTGGGGGAGGCGGGTAGCCGAACCCCTAGGACTGTTAGGATGTGTTTTCTCGCGAATCTCCGACGATTCTTGGTTTCGAGATTGTATTTCGCTGTTTTATATCGATTCTTGTCGGATCGTCGTGATTTCTTATCGATTTCTTGAGTATTAGGGCTGCCGAACCATGGGAAAAGGAGAAAGGTCATCCCGAAAATTTCCCCAATTCCCTTGACAGAAGTAGAGCCCTCGGATGATCTCAATTTCCTGAATAGTGTGTTCATAGTCATTGATTTCAAGTGTTAAGGAAACTCATCTTCCCTAAGGCTCAAAGCTTCAGCCGAGCAACCCCAAAATTCCAGGAGCAAGGCTCGGCCGAGTATAGGGGGAGGGGCAAACTAGTCAATATGTAACTAGAATATAGCGAGACAATGATTTAGGGTCGGGGGTTAATCCTCCTCTCCCCTTCCTACACTAAGGGGCATGGCCGAGCAAGGTTCACCTTGCTCAAGGCTCGGCCAAGCCTAAGGGAGGGAGAGGGTGAGCTTTAGATGGTAAATCCCATAGTTAGAGTGCTAAAACAATAGAGACATGATGACACTTAGGCAAAACTCTAACTATTGCGAGCTAATTTATTGATACATGTGATTGTAGGAATGATAGCATAGTGACCATCCTTAGATCATTCCTCTTTAAGTTTTGAAATGATGTAATATTTTTACCATGCTTAATAGTACATGCCTTGTTGAATTCATTGCTATCTTACCATGCTAGATAAGCCGTTTTATATTGAATTTAATTCTAATGCAGTATGTAAATGTTTATTGTTGACTATCGTAGTTACACATAGTAGTTGTGTGAATTATGTTTACCGTTCTTTATTTTATATATGCTGTCCAAAAATGTTCATGGGTGGAATTCCAAGTTCGGTTCACAGCATGTATATAAGGAAACCTTAGGACATTTTGATTGTGTGATGTGTTTGAGATGGTCTGCCGAGGAGCATGGGCAGTTGAAAATGACCAATGCTTGACTCGGCCAGTGATTGGGTCTTGAGATGCACCAGCGGGCCCGCTAGGTGTCAGATCCCAGTTGGGTGGGACTAGCTATCCCTACCACAGATGGGGTCCGGAGACTAGTAGACCATCCTAGTCGATGGCCCGGGATTACTTGACTTTGTCTTGATATGATGTGGCCGAGCGACCAGTGTGATTCTACCTTGTATGGTAGGGCCGGTTATGGCCGGGATTCTTATACCATAAGTAGGCCCCAAGGGCCGGATGCCAGGTGGTTTAATTAGGCCGTTATGGCAGGTTTTTCTCATATATGGTTTATACAGAATGACCCATGGGGTCAGTAGTCATATTAAAATGTAGCTTACCTCCCTGAATATATATACTGTGTTGCCTTATATGTTATGCATGACTAATTGAGGATTATGTGGAGGTTTGAAAGAACCACTCACTAAGTCCCAAGTGAACTCATGATTTGTTTCCTTTTGTTTTTGCAAAGCATGATCAGTGATTGAAGCTTGTTGTCATGGTGCATCTGGGGGGTGGGGCAGGCGGTGGTGCCATATCTCATAGCGGCGTCCTTTAGTCATAGTCCAGAGTCATGTTGTAGTTTCTTTTCTTTTTCTGCACTGACAGTTAGTGTTTTGAAAAGCTTGTATTGAACTTTGATACTTGAGATGTTCTAGTTTGTGACGATGTTATTTTTTTTCTCCTTTGGTTTGAAAAATATATATATTTGTGAACTTTGAAAATTTAAATAAAGATTGCATTGTGGTTTCTTTTCTCGATATGTTCTAGTTTTCTTGACGGTCAGTGTAGACAGTAGGCTATAGGGTAGGATGTAGGCCTTGGTCGGCCACACTACCCTCAGTTGGGGTGTGACACATGTTTTCATACCTACTTGAATGAAATCATGTTAAGTTCATATTTTGATCAAATGACATTAGTTTCACTTCAAACTTGATATACATGCTTTACATGCTCATTTCTTGGTCTTTTGAAAGTTTGAATGATTTCTGAAAATATCATAAAAATCTCATTGATTCACGAAAATGCCACTAAAGTATCACTCTTTTCAAGTTGCTCATTTTTCCGATACTTTAAATTTTCATTAGATTTTCAAATGAGACTTGAAGTATGATATTTTAAATTCACTTATGGTATCATTCTACTCATTTGATGAGAAAAATTATTTCTAAAGTGATTTTTGACTATTTGACCAATACTTAAAAATATTGATACTTAAGTTACTACATGATTCTTAGTTTTGGATTTCATTTATCATTTCATGATATCATGTATGACTTAGTCTCTTATTTGATGTTTGGCTTTCATCCCCTGAGTTGATATTTTTGCGATTTTTGAAAAATCTTTTAGAGTTTCAACTTTGACTTTTGATTGACTTTTTTTGCTCTTTTTGAGTGATGTCAAAAGGGGGAGAAAAATATAGGTAAAGAGGAAAAAAATATAGGAAAACCATGCATATAGATAGAGGGAGTTCTATTATATAGATATGCATGTTGATAGGCGGGGAAATCCCATGTTTGATATCCTTTGTGCTTGAATAATATATTTTTTTAAGGATGTTTGTCATCATCAAAAAGGGGGAGATTGTTGGCCTAAGGTTTTCAACCTTGGTCTTAATCTCGGTTTTGATGATGACAAACATGAAACTAATGTTTCATTGAAAAATATTTTCAGGTTCCATATCGGTTAGCACTCGACGTCCTCGATCGGAAATATCGGAGAAATCAGAAAATCGGAAGGACGTTGGTTGAAGCGCTCAGATTTCATCAGGAAGACAGAGTTTAGGTTTAGGATGTCTAGCTTGTGTTGTAAATCCTCGTGATGATGCATAAGAACCCAAAAACCAAAGCCGAATACTAAAACACGAAAACCCAGAAAATTAGAAAAGGCCCTGAATTTCACTAAGCCTAGGGAGCTCCTTAGAGGGCTATATAACCTAGACATTTTTTTGACACCAAAAATGCTGGTAATTGTTTCTTAGGTAAAAACTAGATAACAAAGTATTTTAAAGGAATTTTTGGAAGCCATTAGCATACCTATATTTGACCCGGAAGATTAGAAAATTTCCATTTTTCGGAAATTTGTATTAGACCCCCAAATTTAGATTTTGATTCTTAAAGATTTTGATTTTTTCGATATTTTTATTGAACCCACATGGGGGGTAATCCTTATATAACATTTATGTTTTAAAGTTATTACCTTAAAGTTAAGAAATGTTATATAACTAGATTTAGCGAAGACATAATACAGAAACAAGCAAATAAGCAGAAAACCAGCCTAACCAAGCAGTCTGCCTTGGCCACGTTCAGTCGACTGACTAGTCGATCGACCGAAGGAGAAGGCATTTCGGTCGACCGATGCCCAGAATGGGCAGAATGCATTCTATCGCTTGACGATCGCTCGGTCAGTCGCCCGACGATTGACCTGTTGGCTTTAGGTTTTCAACCTTATCCTGTTGCCCAGAATTAAAATTGCATGTTAAATTCTTGAAATTTCATGTGTAGGAAGAATTTTAGGTCTTAGGCAAATTTCATTGAATGAAAGTTGTGCTAGGGCAAATCTTGCCATTAGAGACCTCCTTTCTAAGTCCGAACTCATGAAACATGTTTAGAGATACACCTGACATGCTTCTAGGTATTTAGAGTTGAAAATTCATGTGTAGATCAACAAGATGAAAACTAGTTGACCTTAAGACACCTAACCTTAATCGAGTAGATTTGACGTAAGTCAACAAATTGACTTAGAAACATTATTTTAGGTCCAAACTTCACAAACCTGTTTGGATTTACTCATGTTATGTCACACCCCAACTCAGGGTCGTGTGACCGGCTAGGGTCTACGTCCTACCCTGAAGCCTACTACATACACTGACTAACGAGAAATCGAAACATCATCAAATTAAAGCAAAGAAAATAAAACAACAGTGCAGCTTTATTTGAAAGTTTCAAAAGTTCACAATTTTTTTGAGAAAAAAAAGTAGCTAACATCATCATAAACTGAAACATCTCAAGTTCAAAGTTTAATAGAAGCTTTAAAAGCCAACAATTCTCAGTGTAGGAAAATGACAAAACTAGACCACTAGACTATGACTATCGGACGCCGCTACGAGATTGGCACCACCACCTGCCCTCCAGCTGCACCTTGACTCCAAGCCTCAACTCACTGATCAGGCTATGCAAAATAAAAAGATATAAACTGTGAGTCCACATGGGACCCAGTGAGCGGTTCTTCGAACCTCCACATAATCCCCAGTTCTCATATATATATTTGTATCAGCAAAAATATAAAGTTTTAGGGATCTAAGCTATTACTGATATGACAACCGACCCCTAGGTTCGTAATGTGTAGACCAAACATACATTTCACCGGCTGTAACAGTCCCAACTATGCCAACTAGTACCCGGCCCGGCCTGTTCATGCATTAGTGGTTCGGCTACAACCAGCCCTACCACACAAAATAACATCCTACCGGCCGTCCAGGCCACATAGCATATAAGTGAATCAATAAGACCTCCGGGCCATCGACTAGGATGGTCTACTAGTCTCCGGACACCGACTGGGGTAGGGGTAGCTAGTCCCACCCAATTGGGGTATGACACTTAGTGGGCTCGCTGGTGCATCTCAAGACCCAAAATACTGGCCGAGTCAAGCATTTGTCGTTCCGACTATCCATGTTTCTCGGTTGACCATCGCAAGCACATCACACAATCAAAGTGTCCTAAAGTTTCCTTATTTACACCCCGACATTTACCCGTATCCGGCCCTAACCCGGACTGTAGGGTCAACAATTCAATGTTACCCTTCCTCGGCGTGTACACCTAACAATTCTAGGTAACAAAAAAATGGCTATAAGAAGTCTTAGAAGTTATGTCATCCACTAGCGAAGTTTCCATATCTAACATACACAATATAATGTCACACATGTTATCTAGCGTCATACTCTACCTTGGCTGAAGAACTACATGTTTCGGACTTGGAATTTCACCCATTAACAATACCGGACAGCTTGTAAGATAATATGAATTTACTTCACAATAACTACTATATATAGCCACATGACTCAATGATAAAGAATTTAAATTCTGCATTAAGTAACAATTTAACAAGAAATAAATTGTCTAGCATGGTGAAAATATCAAATAAATTCAACAAGGAATAAATTATCTAGTATGGTAAAAATATCACCACATTCAGAATTTAAGGAGGAAGGGTCTAAGAATAGTTACTATCCTACCATTCCTCTAATTACATGCATCAATATAGTAGCCTTTCGTAGTTAGAGTCTTACCTAAGTGTCATCATGTTTCTAATCGGAAATCTAGGTAACTTGTCATGTTCTATTGCTTTGAGTATTCCTAACCATGAAGTTTTACTTCTAGTGTTCACCATCCCCCTCCTCCTTGCTCGGCCGAGCCTCCAAGGGTAGGAACAAAAGGGAAGGACTAACCCCAATCCTAATACCTTGTTTCCGATCTATCCTAATCAACACGTTGATCAAGTCACCCACCCCATGCTCGGCCAAACCATGATCATGGAGTTTTCCTTTCCTTGGCTGAGCCTATAGACTTTAGGGGAAATGAGTTTGAATCATCACATTCAAACAATAATCTACGAATACACTCGACATGGATTTAAGATCGTCCAAGGGGTTCTACATCCGTCAAGGGAATTGGGGAAAATTTTGGCATGACCTCTCCCCTTTTTCCCTTGATTTGGCAGCCCTGAAAAGTTGAAAATCCGACAAGAAAACTACGAAGATATGATGAATAATGATTCAAAACAGTGATAGGAAAGTCAAGATACCAAGAATCGATGGAAACTCGTGAGAAATCGATACCTAGCAGTTCTAGGGATTCAGCTACCCGCCTCCCCCAATCCACCGAAAACAACCAATCACCTTTGCTTGAGGAAGAAGAAGAATCGGACGTTGGCGATCTCGAATCTTTCGACGATGACATGATCTCCGGGCCGACCAAGATCTCCCCTCCCTCTCTCTCTCCCTTCTATCTTGCTCGGGCTATGTGCGGCTCCAAGATGAGCCGCATGGCTCAATAATGAGGGATTTTATTCCCTCATCTACAATGACTTAATTGCCCCTTTAACGACTTAACCTTGACTCGACTCAGTCCGAGTCCGACTTGGGTTCCTATTCTATTCATAACTCGAGTCGATCTTAACTCAATTAAAGCATCAATGCATCAAAGGAAAGGGTCATTTAACCAAATTTAAACTTCATACTTTCATTAGTCGAGTTATACCTTCTACTCGAGGCGATTCTAAGGCTCGCCCCGACTAACTCTAGGTCCGGCGTGCTGCACCAAAATAGATTTTTATATTAGGAAATTTTTCGGCTCTTACATGTTAGTTGTTCATGTGATTAAACATGAAAAACCATGAGTAAATGATCATATTTGATACTTAGCAATTTCATGTTATCATGCTTATTTTTGAATGAAATTGTGCTAGGTTGATATTTTGACCAAATGATATTATTTTCATCTCAAACTTAATATACATGTTTTAAATGATTATATCGTGAAATCTAGAATGTTTGAATAAAAACTGAATTTTTTTGAAAAATAACTAATATTTACGAAAATGTCACTAGATTTTAGTTATTTTTAGAAAAATGCAAAAAATTAATTTTTGGATGATTCTTGAAACTGCGTGTTCACTGAAAAATCTAGTTTCTTGTATAAAATTTTCAAAAAATTTCATCAATAATATGATTAAATTGAGTTTTTGAGATTGAATTTCCAAACTTTCAAGTATCGTTCTTTCCAAATGTTCAATTCTTCGATACTTTGATTTTTGGTCCAATTTTCAAATAAGACTTCAAGTATGATATCATAATTGTATTTTTTGGTATCATTCTCATTATTTTTTTGAGAAAAATTATTTCTAAAATGATTTTTGATATTTTGAGTTATACTTGAAAATATCAATACTTGAGTTAATGCATGATTCCTAGTTTTGGACTTTGACTATCGTTTCTTGACATCATGTATTACTTTGTCTCGCATTTAACTTGGTGTTTTCATCCCTTGAGTTGAGATCTACATGTTTTCATGAAAACTAATTTTTAGGTCCCAATATTGACTATAGGTTGACTTTTTTTACCTTTTTTGATTGATGTAAAAAGGGGGAGAGAAATATAGGTAAAGGGAAGAAAATATAGGAAAATCATGCAGATAGATAGAGGGAGTATAATTATTTAGATATACACGTTGATAGGGGGAGAAATCCCATGATTGATATCCTTTTATGCTTAAATGATATATTTTCTTACGGATGTTTGTCATCATAAAAAATGGGCAGATTGTTGGCGTAAGGTTTTCAACTATCACGCCCCAACTTAGGGTCGCGTGACCGGCCAGGGTCTATGTCCTACCCTGAAGCCTACCACATACACTAACTGACAAGAAATCAGAAGCATGTAAATAAAAACAACGATGCAGCTTTTATTTAATTGTTAAAGAAGGTTCACAATTTTAAAAAGAGTTGTGAAATATCAACTAGAAAATTAAATAACTCAAGTTAAAGTCGAATACATGTTTTAGAATAAACAACTCCCAGTGTATGTAAAGAAAACAATCCTAGACATCACGACTGCGACTACTGGACGCTGCTACGAGATCTACGCCACTGCCTGCCCTCCAGCTGCACCATGACTCCAAGCCTCACCTCACTGGTCGGGCTCTGTAAAATAAGAGAAATAAATTGTGAGTCCACATGGAACTCAGTGAGCGGTTCTTCCGAACATCCACATAAATCCTCGATAATCACATGTACATAAGTCAGAAAAATATAAAGTTAGGGATCTAATCTAGTCCTGATATGACAACCGACCCTAAGAGCCATCCTGTATATATCATACAACCATATAACCAGCCATAAGAGCCCAACTAAACAGAATAGCACCCGGCCACTAGGGCCTGCTCATGAACCAATGGTTCGGCTCTAACCAGCCTTACCACACAATGATAGAAGTATTTTGGCCGCACGGCCTACATAACACATAAGTAAATCAGAGCAAACACTGGGCCGTCAACTAGGATGGTCTACTAGTCTTCGGACACCTATCGGGTTAGGGATATATAGCTAGTCCCACCCAATTGGGGTCTAACACCTAGCGGGCCCGCTAGTGCAATCTCAAGACCCAAATCATTGACCGAGTCAAGCATTAGTCTTTTCGACAATCCATGCTTCTCGGCTGACCATCCCAATCACATCACACAAGCAAAGTGTCCTAAAGTTTCCTTATTTAAAATCCTAGGCATTCACCCGTGCTCAGCCTTTTTCTCCGGGCCTTACCATTCGCACACTATTGCTCATTGGTTGTTCCCTAGGTGTGTGACCTAGCTTGTCTACATTCGAGTTTCTCTAAATAACAAGCACCCTAGAGTTTCCTAATAGTCCTTTAGCGTCATATGCTACATTTCAAGTGTGAACTACATGTCATAAGTGTAGAAATGTCCAAATACATACATGTCAGAACCCATAAGTTATAAGGAAATTAACCTACCTCTACTACCATGAATAGCCGCATAATTGCAATAATAAAATAATTAAGTTTTGCATTTATTCAATAAATTCCAGCAAGGTAACAATTAATCTATCGTGGTAGTTTCAATACTAGCATTAATATTTGATGAAGGAAATTCTACAAATCATATACCATACATAATCTTAGCCATATATGTGCATTCAAGAAGATATTCTCCTACAATTTTAAATCTCATCTACTAGCATCAACAATCCATTCATCAATCTCTAAATCGATAATTTCAATCGACGAACATAGTTTCCCAGAGATGAAATCAACACGTTGTATCAAATCTACTCTCCTCTCCACTCGGCTGATCCCTAAACAAGGGTACTTGTTTGGCCGAACCTTCTTCAAGGGGAAAGGAAGGACAATTCGACCATGAGATCGTAAGATCTAACTTCACGAATTATCTACACATGAAAAGGGATCGCCCCGAGGGGCTTAAACCACTCGAGGGATTTGGGGAAAATTGTGGCATGACCTTTCCCCTTTCTCCCTCAGTTGGTCGGCCCCTAAAACTAAGAAAACGATGCGGAAACATTCATCGCACGATTCCAACTTGCATTAGAAAACCATAAACCTTAAGAAACATCAGATCCACAAGATCCGATGCCAGAAAAACAATGTTTCATCATCTCTAAGGGTCGGCCAGACGCCTACCCTACTAAACTAAGTTCGACCACTCACCTTGATCAAAAAGGAAGACGATCTAGGCGACAACGACTCTGATCTCCAACGACGACACCAATTTCTCGTGCCACCACTCGAAATCCTCTTCTCTCTCTTCACCTCGAGCTGCATGCGGCTCCTTCTTGAGCCGTACGGTGGCTGGGGTGAGGGGTTTTATATTTATTTATTTTTTTGACTAAAAATCCCTTCCTCACTTAAGCCCTTACTCGACTCAGTCCGAGTCCGATTCGAGCCCCGATTAAATCCACATACACGATTTGAACTCGACTCATACTAAGGCATCTTATGTTGAAAAAGGAAAGAACGTTTAACTAATAAAATTTCATAAAGCTTAAATTATACCTTCTACTCGCGGTGATTTCGCGACTCGACCCGACTAACTCCGATCCGGTGGACTGCACCAAAAATAAATTTTATATTAGGAAACCTCGGGTCTTACAACCTCCCCCCCCCCCCCCCCCCCCCTAAGAAATTCATCCTTGAATTTTGTAGAATTATAAGGGCTTACTGGTTCTTCAAATAAGGAAGGATAGTTCTCTCTCATGTCTCGCTCTACTTCCCAAGTGGCTTCCTGCTTGGAAGGATCTCCACCGGCCTTTCCTCGAATGAGATAGCCGAATCCACCTCTATAGAAGAAGGTTCGATCATATGCACATCATCTTTCACATATCGCCTGAGCATGGATACATAAAAAACCGGGTGTACCCTGCTCATGCTAGGAGGTAAGGCCAGCTCATAAGCTACGGCACCCCTCCGCCGGAGGATGGGGAAATGCCCAACAAACCTAGGGCTCAGCTTTGCTTTCTTCCCAAACCGAACTACCCCCTTCATAGGAGAGACTTTCAGAAACACCAGGTCACCTTCTGTAAACTCCAGCTCCTTGGCCTTCTTGTCAGCATACATTTTTTGATGACTTTGAGCCGCCAACAATCTTTCCTTTATAATTTTCACCTTGTCTACCGCTTCCTCAATCAGATCAGGACCCACCATGAGTGATTCTCCGGCCTCAAACCAGTCGACTGGAGACCTACACTGCCGCCCATACAAGGCCTCAAAAGGAGCCATGCCAATGCTACTATGATGACTATTGTTGTAGGCGAACTCGATCAATGGTAGGTGTTTCTCCCAACCGCCGGCCATATCCAGAACGCATGCCCTCAGCATATCTTCCAAGGTTTGGATGGTCCTCTCTGACTGTCCGTCCATCTGCGGATGGAAAGCTATGCTGAAGCGCACCTGAGTACCCAAGGCTTCCTGGATGGACTGCCAGAACTGGGCTGTGAACTAGGTACTGCAATCTGATATGATCATCACTGGGGTACCATGGTATGCCACAATCCTGTCCAAGAATAGTCTAGTGTACTGCTCCACAGAAAAGGTTGTCTTAACGAGCATGAAATGGGCAGTCTTTGTCAATCTGTCAACCACCACCCAGATAGAATCAAATCCACCTCTTAACTTAGGCAGCTATGTCACTAGATCCATGGTGATCTTCTCCCACTTCCACTTGAGAACCTCTAGGTTTTACAATAGCCCCACGGGCTTCAAGTGTTCGGCCTTTACCTGCTGGCAGACCAAACACTTGGATACGAATTCCGCAACCTCCTTTTCATGCCCTTCCACTAGTAATGCTGCCTTAAGTCTCGATACATTTTGGTGGCTCCCGGATGCATCGTATAAGTGGAATGACGACCCAGCTCCAGGACCTGCCTACGCACTTTTGCCATATCAGGCGATCACCCTGCCATACTGCATCAGAACACAGCCCAGGCCAACCCGAGAGGCGTCACAGTATACCACGAATCCCCCCGAGTCGAAAGGTACGGCCAGAATTGGTGCTGACGTCAGGCATTCTTTGAGCTTCAGGAAGCTCTCCTCACACTTCCTGTCCCACTCAAATTTGACCTTTTTCTAGGTTAACCGAGTTAGAGGAATTGCAACTTTTGAGAAGTTTTCTACAAACTTTCTACGACTAACCCCAAGAAACTGCGGACTTCAGTCACACTAGTCGACCGCTTCTAGTCCTTTACTGCCTCTATCTTGGCGAGGTCTACACTGATTCCTTCCTTGGACACTATATGACCTAGGAATCCCACACTTTCTAGCCAAAACTCACACTTGGTGAAGTTGGCATACAACTAATATTTTTTGAGGGTTTCCAGGACCATTTCCAAATGCTCAGAGTGATCCTCCTTGCTCTTGGAATACACTAGGATGTCGTCAATAAAGACGATCACAAATATGTCCAAGTATTCTTTGAACACTCTGTTCATGAGGTCCATAAAGGCCGCAGGTGCGTTAATCAATCCAAACGACATCACCAGGAACTCATAATTGTCGTAGCAAGTCCTAAAGGCAGTCTTGGGTACGTCATGGTCTCGGATTCTCAACTGATGATATCTAGAAGTGATTGAGCCAGCCCCGCCGGTGGTCAGAGTCCCAAGGGTGCCCACCTATGCAGACTTTGTTAAGCTGAGGCCGCCGGTGTTCACCGGGATAGATAGGCAGATAGAAGGGTCAGGTAGAGGGCAGGGGGCAACAGACTAGTCACTCCGATAGGCCTTCCATCAGGGTTTTTGGTATGAACCATGACAACGCTGAGGCATTTAAGACGATAGTAACAGATACACTTATTGTTGGTTCATCTGCAGCTTATGTGATCCGGGTGCTACGCACTCCATTGATGTGTCATACGTTGTGTCAACGCCTATGGGCGATGCAATATTAGCTGAGACAACCTTTCGAGGCTGTGAAGTGCTCATTTGGGGAATGTGTTGAAGGCAAAATTGACACTCCTGCCGATGCTTGAACTTGATGTTATACTAGGCATGGATTGGCTGGCGGATCACTTTGCGTAAGTAGATTACAGGGCTAAGACTGTCACTTTCAACAAGCCCAGGTTGCCATAGTTTACCTTGCAGGGAGATGGAAGGGGGGATCCTTTGGGAATCATTTCAACCCTAAAGGCTCGCCAACTGTTTATGGGCGGCTGCTAGTCCTTCTTGGCCTTCGTATATGTGGTCGAGGATGATAGAGACACGGCAGGGAATGTCGGGAGAACACAAGTGGTTTGTGAGTTCCCTAACGTATTTCCTGAGGAGTTGTCGGGTTTACCGCCAAGAAGAGAGATAAATACGCCTAGGGTTGATAAATACGCATGTGGCCCTTTTGGATCTAATGAACCGGGTGTTCAAGAAGTACATGGACATAATTGTGATCGTCTTTATTGATGACATCCTGGTTTACTCCAGGAGTAGGGAGGAGCACTCAGAGCATTTGAGGATGATCTTGGAGACCCTCAGGGAGCATCGGTTGTATGCCAAGTTCTCCAAGTGCGAGTTCTGGTTGGAGAGCGTAGGGTTCGTGGATCATTTGGTGTCGAAGGAAGGGGTAAGAGTGTACCCCGCGAAGGTGGAGGCAGTGCAAAGCGGGAGGCGACCGACCAGTGTGACTGTGATCCATAGTTTCTTGGGGTTGGCCGGGTATTACAAAAAATTTGTGGAAGATCTCTCCAGAATTCACTACTAGAATATACCACATCAGCCAAGGGGATCACCGACGGCTGCCAGGGCCATCAGAATCATTCACAGCTTTGCGTCACCCACAACAACCGTGGCTGATGTAACCAATTCAGCCGTGGCTCACACACAGCCAAACAGAGCCATCGCACATAGTTCAAGGCGCACAAGGGGCGCGAAATAAAATAAGTTATTAGCAATGGCTTAGCGGGGGCGCTGGAGCCGTTGGTGATGTGAATAACCAAATCAGCCGTGGCACGCCTACGCCCGGATACAGCCGTCGCTCATAGTTGATGGCGTGCACGGGGCGCGAAATAAATAAGTTATTAGCCATGACTCTACTCCGTCATCGCTTATTAATTAATGCCATGAACGCAGCGCGAATATTAAAATAGTCTTCACCGACGGCTTTGGAAGCCGTCGGTGATAATAAAACTACATATCCACGGTGTTCCAACGGCTTGCAAGCCGTCGATGAAAATCCTTTTTATTTGCGTTCGCATCCGACCCTTCCTCTTTCTTCTCTGCTCGCCGCTGTCACCTCTTGCCGCCATCATCCATCGCTGCCGATTGCCACGGAGTCGCTGCCTGTTGCTATCGCCGTCAATCACCGCCGATGAACCTCTCCCTTCCGGTATGCATCGATCCTCTCCTCACCTGTTTCATTCCGCGCCTGTGCGCCACGCTCTCCGCCCGTACCGCCTTCTCTGCCCCGGTGTTGACCTGGTCGGCCCTCTCCACGCCGGTGTGGACCAGGCCGTCCCTCTCCGCGCCGGCGTCCACCCGACCGATGCCGCATTGGGCCGATTACCATCGGCCCCAATGCATCGAACAGTAGCCGGCAGTAAAGCCGGCTAATGCTTGATTAGGGTTAATTACCCTAATCAATTACTTGATTAGGGTAATTAACCCCCAATCAAACTGTGATTAGGGTAATCACAATTTGATTAGGGTTTTTTTTAAATTTTTAATTGTCAATTATTAGAAATTAATTGTTAATTAGGTAATTAGTTTCATTAATATTAATTAATGGTTAATGTTGATTAGGGTTTAATTAGTTTTAGGTTCATTAATAAAATTAGTTTAATGAAATTAGTTAAATATTAATTAATTAGTCGCATGGAATCGTCCACTGAGGACTCGCGCCGGAATCGTCCACTGTGGACTCGCGGCCAAATCATCCACTTTGGACTCACGGTCAAATCATCCATGGTGGACTCGCGCCAAAATCGTCCACAACGGATAGACTCGTGCCAGAATCGTCCACTTTGGGCTCGCGCGGAATCGTCCACTATGGACTCGCACCGGCATCCATAAATTTAGAAAAAAATCAAGATGAGTTGATACGTTTCACGTACGATCGATTAGTCAAGTTTTAATTTTGCAAAACCTTAGATCCGTTCGGGGGTTGTATGTTTGTGTAAACGAAGTTAATGATCTTTTATACGACGTACAACCCTTGAATTGTCCCTAATTGGACAATTTTGGAACATTGTTATTTATATTGCACTTAGTTTATTTTTTTTAGTCATTATTCATTTTTAAATTTTGGCTTGTATCTCCTTTGTTCTCCGATACGTGCCCAGATGATATGCGTATTCAGAGAACTGTAGGGAGATGCTGCCGAAATTTAGAATGAAGTTAATGACTAAAAGAAATACTAAGTGCAATATGAATAACATGAATCCCAAATAGAATAGGACCATCCCACCTAAAGACATTACCTAAAGATATTGCAAACTTTTTTACAAAACATGTCGGGCGATCGAAGTTGGATGTACCGACGAATTCATCATGGAGCTATAACAGACGAATTTTGAGTAGGCATAACTTACTTCTTAAATTTCGCCTACTCTAATGAAAAATTCCTTAGTGGTGATAAAATCCGATGTCCGTGTCGAAAATGTTCGAACATAAGATTTTTGGACCGAGAAACTGTCACAATGCATCTATATACAAAAGGATTCACACCAAGATATTTTGTATGGAATTGTCACGAGGAGTCACGTCAAGTCGGGACGTCGAGCAATCCTGTTGTCCAAACTCATGGTGAATCTGCTTCTGCTGGTGTTTTTTCTTCCAATCCACCTAATCCTTATAGAACAATGATTCTGGATAGTCTTGGAGGATAATTCCATTTAAATGATAATATTGAGTCAATTACTGAGACGGTAGTGCCACCAGATACTACGACAGTTGAAGTCACTGAAGAACAACCTGCAATACAAATTGAATTGTCAAATAAGGAGGCTGCAGAATTTTACGAGATGTTGAAAGCTACCGATGAACCTTTGTATGAGAATTGTCCTAATTATACAAGATTTTCGGCAACGACACAACTCCTGAACATCATGTCCGATTATAATATCAGTGGAGTTGCGTTTGATCGGATTGCATGCTTTATCAATGGTATGCTACCTCCAAATAACAAGTTTGAGCCAACCTTTTATAAGACAAAAAAGTTGATGAGGAAATTAGGGCTTGGGTACGAAAAGATACACGCGTGCTCAAATAACTGCATTTTATATTATAAAGAAAATGCACAGTTAGAGGAATGCCTGATATATGAACATCCTCATTACAAGGAGAAGAAATCGGTCCGATAAAAAAATATCCCCTTTAAGGTGCTTCGGTATTTTCCACTGACACTGAGGCTTCAAAGGTTATTCATGTTGAAAAAGACTGTCCCCTATATGAGTTGGCATGCAAGAAGTCGTGATGATACAATAATGACTCATCCATCCGACAGTGAAGCATGGAAACATTTGGATAGTTGCTATCCTTCATTTGGAAACATCCTCGTTACAAGGAGAAGAAATCGGTCCGATAAAAAAATATCCCCTTTAAGGTGCTTCGGTATTTTCCACTGACACTGAGGCTTCAAAGGTTATTCATGTTGAAAAAGACTGTCCCCTATATGAGTTGGCATGCAAGAAGTCGTGATGATACAATAATGACTCATCCATCCGACAGTGAAGCATGGAAACATTTGGATAGTTGCTATCCTTCATTTGCTAGGGAGACTATAAATATCAGGTTGGGATTGTGCACAGATGGTTTTAATCCATTTGGTAATTCGGCAACTCCGTATTCAGTATGGCTAGTGCTGTTAACAGTTTATAATTTGTCGCCCTCAATGTGTATGAAAGATGAATTTATTTATCTTTCGATGATTATTCCGGGTCCTAAGGGTCATCATAAAGAAATTGACGTGTTTCTGTGTCCTCTAATTAATGAACTCAAAATATTCTGGGCTGAGGGAGTTGTCACTTATGATTGTCACCGTAAGCAAAACTTCACTTTATGAACTGCTATATTATGGACAATCAATGATTTCCCGACCTATGACATGTTGTCTGGTTGGAGCACGCCTGGGCGACTCTCTTGTCCGTATTGAATGGAACACTTAAAATCCTTCAGTCTTTAGAATGGTCGGAAAATTTCCTTCTTTGATTGTCATCGCCGGTTCCTACCGTCTAACCATCAGTATCGAAGGAATCGGGACAAATTTATCAAGGGTAGAGTCGAAAGAGATGAGCCACCACCGATGTTGTCTGGTCAATAGATGTTAGCACGTGTTCAATTGCTTCTAGAGATTACTTTTGGTCGGAATGTAAGAATTTCAGGCTTTGGTCAAACTCATAACTGGGTAAAAAAAAGTATCTTTTGGGAATTGTCGTATTGGAGTTCATTACTGATTCAACATAATTTGGACGTCATGCACATTGAAAAAAATGTGTTTGGTAATATTTTTAACATAGTGATGGATATTTTCGGCAAAACTAAAGATAATGTGAAGGCCCGACATGATGTAAAAATACTTTGTAAGAGACTTGAGTTAGAGTTGCAAGAGGTCAACGGATGACTTCATAAGCCAAAGGCGCAGTGTGTGTTAAATAAACAACAAATGAAAGATGTGTATCAATGGATCAAAGAAGTCAGATTACCCGATGGATATGCCTCAAACTTATCTCGATGTGTAAACGTCGATGAATGCAAAATCTTGGGGATGAAGAACCACGATTGTCATGTATTCATGCAGAGATTGCTTCCGGTCGCGTTTCGAGATCATCTACATAATAAGATTTGGGGTCCGTTGATAGAATTAAGTATGTTTTTCAGAAACATTTGTGCAAATGTACTTCGAGTCGAAGATATGTCAGCACTTGAAAATAATATTGTTGAAATCATATGCAAGCTGGATCAATTTTTCCCTCCTGTATTTTTTGACTCGATAGAGCATCTACCGATACACTTGGCATATGAGGCACGAGTTGGTGGCCCTGTTCAATACCAGTGGGTGTACTTATTTGGAAGATACATGAATCGTAAGAAGAAAAAAGTAAAGAACACCGTCGTAGTTGAAGGTTCATATCAGAAGCATATATAATTCAAGAAATTTCAACATTCTACTCATTTTACTTTGAATCAACCATCAAGACAAGACTTAATCGTCTTCCATGGAACGACGACGGGGGAACTCGACAATCAGATGATTGTTTAAATATCTTTGGTTACACCGGTCGTGTTTTGGGTTCTCGTCTATCTCGATTCATAAACGACGAAGAGTACCATTTGGCCTACTTGTACGTTTTACTAAACTGTCCAAAGATTGAAAATTTCATTGAAATATTTGACATTGAGATGGTGACAAAATACTCAATTTACATCGATGAGGAATTAGAAAGATTACGAAATCGTGAGTTCCCGAATTGGTTTCAAGCTTACAGCACAGAACACAGAGGCGAAATAGATAATCAAATCTTAGAGTTTGCTAGCGGACTGACATGACTTGTATAGTGTTATAATGGTTATTTTGTCAATGGATATAAATTTCACACATTTAAATATTCATCTACAAAAAAGACTATGAATGTCGGGGTCTGCGTCAAATGAACAATGTATGCTGAATGTGATGTTGACTTTTACGGACTATCGAAAGAAGTCATTTAATTGCAATTTGTCGGATGTAAATTAGTTTCCCTTTTTAAATGTCATTGGTTCAATACAAGCGATAGGGGCATGAGAGTTCTGTTGTGTGAAACTCGACACTAGAAGGGGGGGGTTGAATAGTATCAGTCCCCTCATTGCTTATATTTTTCTTTTTTACTCAATTTTAACTTCACTTAGGTGCAAGTATTTCTTGACAATAGAAGTGATCAAATATTAATAACAATGAAAGTCAATCAAGAAAGCAATGCAGACAAGATTAATTATAGTGGTTCGGTCAACTGCCTACTCCACTACCTTGGCTCATCACCAAGGATTTCTAACCACTACTTAGAGTTTGTGTTTTCCTTTGAATACAATGAGGACACTCTTCTCACCACTCTGAGAACCCCTCAATCCTATTCACCTATGCAAAACACAATCCTATAAAGTTTTCCCTAAGTGTTTCCCTAGCACACCTAGCAGCTATTACAAATGGAAAACAAGTTCCAAATAAACTTCAAATACAATGGACAGAGCTTAAGAATTTAAAGATGAACCAAAGCTCCTTTCCCAAGCCTTCAGGCCTCCAACTTGCAAACATATGACACTTTGAGTTGCAGCAGAGTTGAGGGAAGTAGGGAAGCAGGTGCTCGAGGAATGTTGTCAACGGAGGCGAAGGGCGCGCAACAAATCAATTCTTATGAAGGCTCAAATGACTTCTTTAATGCTCAATAATATTTCCACGAAGAATTAAAGAAGTTAGGTGAGGGGTATTTATAACCCCTTAGCTGAACGGAACGTTCAACGGGCGAAAAAATACCCGTTGATGCCGTTCGGTTGCTTTGCCAATCGATCGTCGGTCGACCGACTGACCGACCGCCAATGCGACCGCTGGCGTATGTGAGTGCTCGATCGACCGATGGATCGACTGACTGTCGCAAATCCATCGATCCCACATTCGGTCGACCAGTCGGTCGACCGGATTAGTGGAGCCAGGGTCGCGCGACTTGTAATCTCTCATCCGGTCGACCGATCGGTCGACCGAGGAGCATTCTGCCAAATTTTTGCTTCGGTCGGTTGACCGACGCAGCCCTTCTACGAATTCTTCACCAACTTTGGTCGACTGATAGGTCGACCGAATGGCTACTGCCACTTCTTCGCATCATTCGGTCGACCAACCGATCGATCGAATTGGCTACTGCCAATGATACTGCCTTGTTCGATCGATCGATGGGTCGACTAAATGCAAGCTGAGTGATTTCTACTTGAATTTTTTTACATGCCTTTTTTATGGATTTAGTTACCAGGTTCTAACTTGGATAACTTTACAATTAGGCCTGGGATAAGATCGTCCTAGGGGTATATTACAAGATATCTATTTGATTTATGCCTGAGCCTTTCTTTGATGTTTTCTTCTTCCGTTTCTTTGAGGGTCTTTTCTTCTGATTCGCTTGAACGAACCAGGTTCTTTGACGGTCTTTTGGCAACATCAACCTGAACCCAAAACTTCACATATGGAGTAAATACTTGTTTGTTATCATCAAAATAAAGATCGAGGCTTAAGAGAAACCCTTAATCCAACAAGTTCTTCCAAAGTATAAACAGTTGGTCGTGGTCAATTACAAATCAAAATTGGCTTCAAATGAGCCACTTATATTGACATCTCAAGCTGAACAAGTATATTACATGCAGTATCCATCTCGAAAGAAAGATAGGGCAGATTGGCGTGTAGTCTGTAAGACTAAAGCTAGAGGAAAAATTGACCTGCTAGCTGGAGAGAATGAGCCAGCAGATGACTTCTATCAAGAAGAAGATTCTTCCGAAGTGGAACGAGTTAGTCCAATACTTGAGGATGATGACACAGAGTTAGTTCAATTGGAAATGGAATACGTTGATGACGACGATAATGAAGTCGAGGAAGAACAGAATGATGATGAGGGAGACAAAGAAGAATTTCAAGATTCCAATACAGAAGAACAAGAAGAAGAGTATTACACGGATGATGATAACGACGATGACGAATAATTATAAATGTGAAGTATATATTCAATTATTAAATCTATCTATTAATCTATTATATATAATCTAAACATATTCATATTTGACAGCTATGGTTCGAGAACTGCGTGCCCAAGGAGGAATTCCTCGCAGGAATACCCCCCGACGATTACCACCTGCCACCACTATATCCATCGTCCCTTCACCTACACACCACCACGCCCCCCTGCCTTTAGCCATCCCAAGTTGACGGTAGACCCTGTTGGGTGGGACTAGCTATCCCTAACCCAGTGGGGTTCCTGAAACTAGTTGACCATCCTAGTTGACGGGCCCGATGATTGAATCGCTAAATACGAAATTTATGTAAGAATATATAACCTGTTGTGGTTAGTGTACATACTTGTATGATTGTGTGGGCCGGTGTGGCCGAGTATTGTAACGAGATGGAGGCCGGGCATGGTCGAACTAATTATTCAGGGCAAGACCCATAGTGGCCGAGTGATACTTACTGTGTAGAGCCATAATTGGCGGGTTTATTTACTCATAGGGAATGGCCAATTGGTCGATTATTGTGATACGACCAATATAAATTTCATGCACATGTTTTATTCCTATATATGATATTATACTGGGGACTTAGGTGGAGGTTCGGAAGAACCACTCACGGAGTTCCTCGTGGACCCATGGGTTTATTTGTCTTTGTTTTGCAAAGCCTGACCAGTGTGGTATGGCTTGATGGCGTGGCACGGCTAGAGTGCAGGTGGTGACGCAGATCTCGTAGCAGGCAGTTTCATAGTCGTAGTCGTGTATGGAGAGTTTCATAGTTGTAAAACTTGTTTTCAACATTTAATAAAGTTCAGCAGACTTCATTTACTTTGTCTATGTCAGTCTGATTGCATATTGTTATTTTGTTGATGAGTGCATATGGAAGGCTTCGGGGTACAGACACCTACCCTGGCTGGTCACGCGACCCTGAGTCAGGGCGTGACAGCACGGTACTGGATATCAAATTTAGTACTATCTTGCATTCGCTTTGTATTATCACAACACAGGATAAGATAATTTGACGAAAATACCCTTTGTACTATTTTTTTTCTCACTTCATCATATAAAGCATACTAGACAATATTATATTTTGTTATAATAAAAAATTCATTTTAATTAACATGACGATTATAAATCTAATTAATATATTTTATTACAATTATATCTCAAGTAGATTAATTAACTAACATATTGTGACATGGAGTGCCCCGGCGTCATCGACGACGCAGCCACACCGCCTCCCATACCGAGTATACATGCTAATATAGTGAGTATACCTGACTACATAGAAAGTATACATGATCATTATATTTTATTTGACTAAAGATTAATTTTCGATCCAAATATACTGGATAAATATTGATATATCTCATTTGAATATATTATATTTTAATCCAAATATACTCTTCCTAAATATAGATGCATACTCAATTTCTATCAAAATATACTCTCTTTGAGTCTAAATATACTCTCTTTTAATCCAAATATTTATTTTAAACATGGATATATACCCAGTTTCTACCAAATTATACTATATTTGAGTCCAAATATACTTTATCTAAATATAGATATATATTCAATTTCCATCAAATATTTTTTTGAGTCTAAATATACTTTCTTTTAATTCAAATATACCCTCTTTAAATATATATATATATATATATACTCATTTTTATCAAAATATACTCTCTTTTATCCAAATATATTATCTTTAAATATAAATATATTCATTTTTGGAAAATTGGACATTCTTAAAAAAAAATTATATATATTGAAAATATGAACAAGGCTATTGTTGTCATTTTCAACCTTGTACCAAAGTAACAATCCCTTGTTACTCCAATTAGAGTCACAAGAAAATGGGTCCGGTATGCTGTCCCGAGACACCATTATTATCCTGTCCATGGTACGTTTTCGCAAACGAACATGAGACAACTTATGTTGTCCAGTGTTGTACCTTAAAATTATGCGAAATGAACGAACCCTTAGTATACTAGGATTAATGATTGTTGACTCTTAGGGTTAACGTGGAAGAGTGCTCTCGGTAAGAAGGCGGAGACTCCCGGTTATGGAAGTGCCAGAGCGGAGACTCTTCGGGTAAAAGGTTCTCTTTGAAAGGGAAATAATATAATCTAGTAAAACTAGTTTGGAAATCCTAAGCAAGGTGCTTAGGTAGTGGAGTAGGCATTGAGGCCGAACCACTATAAATCTCATTGTGTTAGCATTGCTATCTTTGTTTGCGTTTAATTATTTTATTATCGCTTCCTCATTTTACTAAGAGTGATCATATTTTAATTCTTTAGATATAGGACAAAGACATAAATGCACTTTGGATGATTGGGCAGAGCCTCGGGCAAGACTTGGGCCGACCCAGGTTTCTAAGTGACTCGATCAAGTTGGACTTCATGGGCTCACCAAACGGGTTCAAGGATCTAGTCCGGTATAGTATATACAATATTTTTATCTAGCAGAATCTTTCTTTGACAAAAAAGTGATTATTGTAGTGGAGTCTTTTAATTTGAATTATTGTTTGCTTTAGTCTGAACAAAGTTTTAATTTTAGCTTAAAAGATATTATTTTGAATTACAGGAGCTTTAATTTAATGTCATGAGTTTTTATGCAAATTATATAAAAGGAGGCTTGATGATTGACATGTCATGGTGAAGAGATTAGATGAATAACAAGAAGTTGATGTAAAATACTTTTGTGTACGAAGACTATCTTTGACACGGGTCAAATTAATTTTAATTAAAAAAAATCATAGTTTAGGCTCATATTCGATTAATATATCTTCTGGAAAATATTAAAGAAAATACCTATAATACTGTAAACGAAATATTAGATCTTTAGAATTCTAGTAGAAGTACTAAGAATTTTTTACAACCTATAAATATATAAGAGTGGCCTCCCTTCTACGTTGGGTACTACTACAGTATAAATTGCAATAGCCACTTAAAGTGTTTGTATTTCTTCCTATACTCAATTTAAGGCATAATATAGACTTGATTTAATCGAATTATATATATACAAAATCTGATCAATTAAAATGCTGAATTTATTATTTATAAATATATATGTTTCCAAGTATTAATCTCAAGGAGAAAATAATTAAACAAGAGCACACTCATTATATATGTATATATATTTCTTATCATAAAATTAGATTACAATTAAGATTAAAGACAAATTATAATACCACAAACAAAATGATGCATGTAAGTTACTACATTAACCAACAAAAAGGAAAAAAAAATACAAATTCTAGCTTGTTTATCCACAGAAAGCATGAAAGAAAAGTACGAACGTATTCATCATGCGTGCAATACTCCAAGGTAATGGAGAGTGGACGCCTCACACTCCTCTTCGTCGACAACCACTACAGTTGCCCCTCGACAACTCCGGACCTACCTCCAGTCCTCCTGAAACGGATGGTAAAGCTCTTCTTCTCATTCCCCAACGTGAACGACAGCACTCTCGGTTGCACCTTCACCGACATGCCCTCCGGCGCATTCACCACCGCGTAGTATGTCGAAGTCGCTCCCCAACGTTTGTCACCGTCTGCGTCAAGCGCACTGACCTCTTCTTGTTTGCTGGAACTCGTACAGTTATGGAACGATAGTTTAGCTCTTCCTTAGTGATGGCCTTCACCAAGGAGCAATTCACCGGGTTGTGAACTATAGCACGCACTTGTGAGTTGCTGAGGCTGAGGCCACAGAGGTAGGGGTAGTAATCCTCTAGGGAGAGGCTGTAGACGAGCCCCGGATTGATGGTCTTCCTTGGGTACACATGTCCAGTGCCCACGGCGAAGTAGTCAGCCGGGTGGCGTGTCTCATCGATGATAAGCTGTTGGGTGTTATCCTTTGTGTATGTCGTGGTCATGATTGTGGACTTTACCGTGGCGGGTGACCAGTTTGGGTGCACTCTCTTGATCAGTGTTGCGATGCCGGATAGGAGAGGGCATGACATGGAGGTGCCAGACATGACGTTGAACTTTTGGGTGTTCCACGCAGCGAGGACGCTAATTCCCGACCCGATTATGTCTGGCTTCAATATACCGGGAGTGATATGATTGGGCCCGTGGGAGGAGAATGAAATGATCTCTGAAGAGTGGGCGGTGTCTGTGATAGTGCCTTTGAAGATGATGGTGGTCGTCTGCTGAGAGATGGAGTTGATGTAAGCCTTGATTTTCTGTCCATGGGCATAGGGAATATGAGATGCCGGGAGGGCGTGAACATCGGCTAAAGTGTTGTATCCATCCTCGGGTGCGTTGACGAGGATCATACTAGCGCCACCGACTTCCTTAATGATTTCACCCTTCTCGACTCTCTCGACGTTTCCACCACGATCGCAGAGCACTAATTTCCCCCAGACGTCGATATTCTTTAAGGAGCCATTCGTGCAGTGGTAGGTCTCCAGTAAGCCATTGATGAGCCCAGGGTAGATGAGAGGCAACATCTTTGACTTAAAGATCGACGGCTGGTAAGTTGACTCACCCTCGAACTCTTCCCCATTTCCGATCTTAACAATCGCCATAAATAACCGGTCCATGGAGCTCGCCGCCACTGTTAGCATCCATGGTGCATCATTGCTGATGGTGCTATGACTCGGCCCCGAGTTGCCCACAAAGCAGCTGACAAATATGCCCTTGTTAATGGCGTTGAAGCTACCTAGCGTGATTGGGTCGGAGTAAAAAGGTGAAGGTTCAGCACCAAGTGAGAGAGAGAGCACGTCGACCCCATCCTCCACTGTGGCTTCCATGCGAGCCAATATGTTGTAACCTTGGCATGACTCTATGGAACAAACCATGTACATGACAAGGTGCGCGCATGGGCCATGCCTACCGCCAATCCCCTAGCATTTCCGTAGGCATTGGAACCCTTCAAAAATGTCCCGGCAGCGGTGCTCGACGTGTGGGTGTCGTGCCCATCCTTGTCGACGGGCGTGTCGATCGACTGATGCTTGACTCTATCATAGTTGATGAAAGACCTCGCGCCAATAAGCTTCTTGTTGCAGTAGCCCTTCAAATCGCAGCAGCCCTTCCACTTTGCGGGTGGTAGCGACATGTTGCGATCGTCGAATGAAGGGTGCCCGAGTGTGACGCCGGAGTCGAGGACGCCGATGATGACGCCTACACCCACGTTGGTGGAGTTCCACACGCTGTGAGTGCTGGATTGTAGATGCAGGAACCTCGGCGTGTGGGTCGTCATGGTGTGGTAAACGGGGCTGGGATAAGCATGCAAGAACCAGTCAAACTCCGACAAGCGCTTCACCTCCGCTGCCGTTAGTACAGCAAAGAAGCCCGTCATGACGCTACGGTAGGAGTCCTAATGTTGAAAAGGCACTCTTCTTCTTCTTGGAGTCCTAATATGAGTCGCTATTCCAAGCTGCCATCTTCTTCTTGGGCATGGACTCCTAATGTTGAAAAGGCACTCTTCAAGAGGGAGGAGTAATCCGCTGCTTCTTCTTTTGCAACAAAAGAGGTGGCACCAGGAAGAGGGGTTTTGACATGAACGATGTAGGCCTTGAGCTCGTTGGCAGTGGCATAGTGAGCAGAGAGAAACAAGGAAGAATAGAGGAACAGGTCAAGGAAGAGGAATCGATTCATCGGAGCCATTGTAGGGTTGTTATTTAAGAGAGATGGGAATGACAGATTTATAGTGCGACATGAGGGTGACAAAGGGGTGAATAGGCTGCTTATTTGGGAAAGTTTACAACAGGCATGAGCATTTCTTCGGTGCAGCCGAAACTGCACCGAATCCCGTGCAAGGCAAATGACTCTCCTATAATTAGAAATTAGGGTAAATAGATTATTTTCAACTTCGCTATCCTAGAAACAAATATTATACTGATAGATTGATTTAAGTAGTAATAGGCTGACATATTGGTAGGTAGGTAATATGAGGAAATATATCTAATGAAAATATCAAACAAAGCAAGAACTATTAATATATAACTAAAACGAAATCAGTTAAGAAGAAAACTAATTTAATTGATTCACTTATTATATTATTCATACTTAATATTCTCAACAACCACACGTTTGGTTTGTCAAAAAAAGATGGGATAGGACAGCGCAAAAGCTCTAACCTCGTGATTCTTTCGTTAATCGAGGTCATGTAATAAGACAAAAAAAAACTAATTAAGGTAATGAAAAAAGACAAACAAAACTAACCGGGCACAAGACACAACTTAGGAGTGTAAATGGATACAAAGTAGACCTGGAACCGGTTGAAACCTATCTGCTACTCGAACCGGTTGAAACCTATGCCTTCTTTAACCCGACTACGGCTAGAGGCACGATGATCTCTCCAACCCAATGGAGGTAGGAGGCACAACACCCTCTCCACACATATCAGAGTTAGAGAAATCGCACACTCTCCCTCCAGATTGCGATAGGTGCAGCCTCGCAAACCCTTTTAGCGAAACTGCTCTAAGTGTAGTTTCAACCAGAACACAGAGGTAAAATAGACGACTGAATATTTGAGTCTGCTAATGGACCAGCGCGACTAGTACCGTGTTATAACTGTCATAACAGATATAAATTTCACACACTTGAATATTCATCTACAAAGAAGATTATGAATGTCGGGGTCTATGTCAAAGGGACAACGTATGCTGAATGTGTTGTTGACTTTTATAGACTTTTGGAATTAGTCATAGAATTGCAATTTTTCGGATGGAAATTAGTTGCCCTTTTTAAATGTCATTGCTTTGATACAAGCGATAGGGGCATGAGGGTTTATCCAAAGTATAAACTTGTCGAGGTCAATTACAAATCGAAATTGGCTTCAAATGAACCATTTATATTGGCATCTCAAGTTAAACAAGTATACTATATACAGTATTCATCTCGAAAGAAAGATAGGGCAGATTGGCATGTAGTCTATAAGACTAAAGCCAAAGAAAAAATTGACCCAGTAGTCGGAGAGAATGACCCGACAGATGACTTCTATCAAGAAGAGGATCCTTTCGAAGTGGAGCGAGTTAGTCCAATACTCGAGGATGATGACACAGAGTTAGTTCAATTGGAAGTAGAATATATGGATGACGACGATAATGAAGTTGAGATAGGACAGAATGATGATGAGGGAGAAGAAGAAGAATTTAAAGATTCTGATACAAAAGAACAATAAGAAGAGTATTACACAAATGATGATAATGACAAGGATGAATAATTGTAAATGTGAAATATATCTTCAATTATTAAATCTATCTATTAATCTATTATATATAATCTAAACATATTCATATTTGACAGCTATGGTTCGAGAAGTGCGTGCCCAAGGAGGAATTCCTCGCAGGACTACCCCCCCCGACGATTACCACTTGCCACCACAATATCCACTGTCCCTTCGCCTACCCCCTCGCCTTTAGCCACTGTCGACCCTTCGCTGACATCCACTGATATCCCCTCGCATGTAGCTGTGGGCCAAATGGCGACACTAGAGGGGGGGTGAATAGTGTGTTTACTAATTCAATTAGCCTAAATCCACTTTTAATCATTTACTTAGATTATTTAGGCAATATGCAATTTGGCGATTCGATGCAGAAGCTTATAAATGATAAAGCAATTAAGCACAACAATATATTAATGCAAACACAGAATTTATAGTGGTTCGGCCCCAATGCCTACTCCACTACCTAACCACCCCGCTTAGGATTTCCAAACTAGTTTTACTAGATTAATTTACGTTTCCCTTACAAACGAGGACTTTTCACCGAAGAGACGCACTCTCGACCTAAGGTACTTCCACACTCGGAAGTCACCGCATTCTTATCGAGAGTCCTCTTCCACCTCAACCCTAAGGGACAACTAAACTAATCATACCAACAACTACGTTTAATTACACTGGTGGATTTAAACCTCAAACACCAAGGCTACCACCAATTTCAAGACCTAACAGTAGGTCTTCTACAGACTCACAAATCAAACAATTTAAATAACAGTTAAAATACAATTGAAAAGAGCTTAAAATAAACCAAGAATTAGTGCTCTTTTGCAATCCTTCAATCCTTCAACTCGTCAAGTAGTAGAGCTTGAATCAACACCCGAGTTGAGAAGCAGAGCTTGTGCGCTTGAAGAAGAACTCGACAGAAACCAGCGCGCGCTCCAAAACAATCTCTTTTAAGGCTTTAATCTCCTTTTAAATGCTCAATAAAAATCTATAGGAGTGAAGGAAGATCATTAAATGAATCATATAAGGGTGTATTTATACCCTTCTGAAGAGACAATAGCTCAACGGATAGTTTTATATCCGTTACAGGCCGTCGGTCGATTGATCGATCGCTCACATCGACCATCTCTTTCTGTCTATGGTCGGTCGACCGACGGGTCAACCACCTAGATGTGACTGTGCATTCCCTCAATCCGTTCGACCCATCGGTCGGCCGACCCAGGGAAGCCAAGATCGGGCACTGCGCATTTTTTTCTCCGGTCGACCGCTAGGGCTAGTGCCCCAAACCAGCCTCTGTCGGTCGACTGACTGGTCGACCGAAGTGCCCACTGCCTATTTTTTGTAGTGTTCGGTCGACCGACCGGTCGATCGAAAAGGCTACTGGCCTTTTTCTTACCCTATTCGGTCGACCGCCCGGTCGATCAAATTTAGGCTGAACTGAATTTTCAGCATGGTTTTCTTCCGCACTTTATTTCCAAGTTCCAGCTTTTAACAAGCATCATCTTGGAGGACTTTCATGTGATCTTTGAGCCCATCCAATGAGACTTTGGTGCACTCGTCGATCTTCGAGAAGTTTACGCGACGAACCCGAGCGCGACGATCAATGTCCTTCTGATTTATCGATTTCTCCGATTTTTTTGATCGAGGACATCGAACGCTACTGATATGGAACCTAAAAGATATTCTCAATGAAATCATTAGTCTCATGTTTGTTATCATCAAAACCATCAAAACCAAGATTAAGGCTAAGGTTGAAAACCTAAAGCCAACAGTAGCCACCATCCCATCGCCGACACCTACTATCCCTCACCGATAGTAGGGATGATCCTCACCGATAGTAGGGATGATCCAACGATTTATGCACGGGGCGTGGCCTACATGGTCTCACGTGCCCCGTGGCCATTTGGATTTGTTGCGGCGATAGTTCTCGGTACGTATATTTATTAAATTAATGTTAATTATAAATATCGATCGGTAACAATAAATTTATTTTTTTTGCAGGCACATTATACATGGCCGTTGGATTAGACCACATTTATAGAGAGTGCATGGGAGCACATAGCCCGCGCTCACTTCAACGGGCTGCTTTAGTAGGCCTGTAAAACCGCGATGATATAATTGGGGGCCGCACACATTGGGCAGACTCGGGGACACGACTCCGAGTGGTTTCCTAGACCTGTGTGGGACAAGCTCGTTGATTGGTGGGCCACACTTGAGTGGCAGGAGGTCTCTCGAACTACGTCGATAAATTGCATGTCCGGGGGGGGGGGGGGGAGGCACGGGGGCGCGCCACACACTACTAGAAATTAGGTCTTCAGCAACGGCTATCAGCAACGGCCGCTCAAGCCGTTGCTATTTGCAACGGCGTTCTTACGGCCGCTCGAGCCGTTGCAGATATTTGTATCTGCAACGGTATTCTAACGGACACGCGAGCCGTTGCGGATTATTTTAATTATCCGCAACGGCTTTCTGACGGAAAGGCGAGCCGATGCTGATGTTTTATTATCAGCAACGGCTTTCTAACGGACAAGTGAGCCGTTGCTGATGATAACTTATCAGCAACGGCTTTCTAACGGGCGAGTGAGCCGTTGCTGATAAGTTTATATAGGGCACCAGTCGCGCCCGACCCTTCTTCCTCCCGGTGCTGCCGCCGCCGCTCCTGCTCTTGCCTCTCGCCGCCGCTGCCGCTGCTGTCGACGCCGACGATGCCTCTTCCTCCTCCCGCTGCTGCCGACTTGTTCAGGTATGCCTCGCCGGCCGGCCGTCTCTTTCCGTTGCGGCCGGCGGGAATTAATCCGACTGAAACCCTATTTCTAGGGTTTCGGTCGGCGGCGGTCGGCCGATGGCCGCCGCCGGACCTTGTACAGTGGCCGGACAGTGTGTCCGGCCACTGTACGCCGGCGCCGGAGTCCACCTGACTCCGGCGCCGGAATTTATAAATTTATATATAATATTTTATTGTTTTATAATTGTTAATTAATTGTTTTATAATTGTTAATTAATTGTTAATTAATTATTTAGATTAATTGTTTAATTTGTTAGATTAATTATTATGGTTTAGATTAATTTCGGACGCGCGCCGGAATCATCCACTTCGGACACGCGCCGGTATCGTCCACTTTGGACGCACGCCGGAATCGTCCACTTCGGACGCGCGCCGGTATCGTCCACTTCGGACGCGCGCCGGAATCGTCCACTTCGGACGCGCTCCGGAATCGTCCACTTCGGACGTGCGTCGGAATCATCCAATATGGACTCGAACGGTCTCGAAACATTTAGAAAATAATCATGCATCCGACGAGTTCATATGTTTCACGTACGCATCGACGAGTCGGATATGATTTAGCAAAACCTTAGATCCGTTCGGGGATTGTATGTTTGTGTAAAAGAAGTAGATGATCTTTTATACGATGTACAATTCTTGAGTTGTCCCTGATTGGACAATTTGGGAATATAGTTATTTGTACTGCACTTACGTTTTTATTTTAACTGTTAACTAATTATTCTAAATTTCGGCAACATCTCTCTTGTTCTCCGATACGCGCCCAGATGATATGCGTATTCGGAGAACTATAGGGAGATGCTGCCGAAATTTAGAATAATTAGTTAACAGTTAAAATAAAAACGTAAGTGCAGTTCAAGTAACATAAATCCCGAATGGAATAGGACAATCTCACCTAAAGACATTAACCAAAGAAATTGTCATTGATTGACAGAATCATGTCGGCTGATCGAAGTTGGATGTACCGACGTCTTGATCGTGGAGCTTTAACGAATGAGTTTCGATTAGGCGTAACGTACTTCCTAAATTTCGCCTATTCGAATCGGAATTTCGTTAGCATGGGTGATCAAATCCGATGTCCGTGCCGCATTTGTTCAAATGGACGATTTTTGGATCGGGAGACTGTCACTCTGCATCTATATACCAAAGGATTTGCACCAAGATATTTTCTATGGACTTGTCACGGGGAGTCACGCGAAGTCGGGACGTCGAGCAATCCTGTCGTTCAGACATATGGTGAATCTTCCTCTGCTGGTGCTTCTTCATCCAGTCAATGTAATCCCTATAGAACTATGATACTTGATAGTCTTGGGGGTCAATTCCACCTCAATGATAATGTTGATCGGCCAGTTCTTCAGACATCAGTCCCACCAAATACTACAGCGGTTGATATCACAGAAGTAGGGGCTGCGGTAGAGATTGAATTACCGAATAAAGAAGCTGCAGAATTTTACGAGATGTTGAAAGCTGCCGATGAACCTTTGTATGAGAATTGTCCTAAATACACTAGGTTTTCAGCAATGACACACCTCTTAAACATCAAGGCCGATTGTAATATCAGCGGAGTTGCGTATGATCGGATTGCTGGATTGATTAATGGAATGCTGCCTACTGATAACAAGTTTGAGCCAACTTTTTATAAGACTAAAAAGCTAATGAGAAAATTGGAGCTTGGGTACGAAAAAATACATGCGTGCCAAAATAACTGCATTTTAATTATATTATAAAGAAAATGTGTAGTTGGATAAATGCCCTGTATGTCAACACCCTCGTTACAAGGAGAAGAAATCGGTCCGACAGAAAAATATCCCGTTTAAGGTGCTTCGGTATTTTCCACTAACACCGAGGCTTCAAAGATTATTCATGTCGGAAAAGACAGCCCCCTACATGAGTTGGCATGCAAGAAGTCGTGATGATACAGTAATGACTCATCCATCTGACAGTGAAGCATGAAAACATTTGGATACATGTTATCCTTCATTTGCTAGGGATACTAGAAATATCAGATTGGGATTGTGCACAGATGGTTTTAATCCGTTTGGACATTCTGCAACTCCTTATTCAGTTTGGCCAGTGCTGCTGACAGTTTATAATTTGCCACCGTCAATGTGCATGAAAGATGAATTTATTTATCTTTCGATGATTATTCCGGGTCCTAAGGGTCCGCGAAAAGAAATTGACATATTTCTCAAACCCTTGATAGATGAATTGAAAACATTGTGGACTGAGGGAGCTGTCACTTATGATTGTCATCGGAAGCAAAACTTCAATTTAAAGGCCGCGGTCTTGTGGACAATCAATGATTTCCCCGCGTACGGCATGTTGTCGGGTTGGAGCACTCACGACCGACTCTCTTGTCTGTATTGTATGGAACACTCTAAATCAATCAGTCTTCAGAACGGACGAAAAATCTCATTCTTTGATTGTCATCGTCGATTCCTACCGGTTAATCATCAGTATCGAAGGAATCGTAATAAATTTACTAAGGGCAGAGTCGAAAGAGATGGGCCACCACCGATGTTGTTTGGTGAACAAATGTTAGCACGTGTTTCAGCACTTCCAGATATAGTATTTGGTCACAATGAAAGAGTGTCAGGTTTTGGCCAAACACACAACTGGGTGAAAAAAAGTATCTTTTGGGAATTGCCCTATTGGAGTTCATTATTGATTCGACATAATTTAGATGTCATGCACATTGAAAAAATGTGTTTGATAATATTTTCAACACTTTGATGGATATTTCTGGAAAAACTGAAGATAATGTCAAAGCCCGACATGATCTGAAAATACTTTGTAAAAGACCAGAGTTGGAGTTACAAGAGGTCAACGGATGATATCTGAAACCGAAGGCCCTATATGTGTTAAATAAACAACAGATCAAAGATGTTTGTCAATGGGTAAAAGAACTCAGATTACCCGATGGATATGCTTCAAACTTATCTCGATGTGTGAACGTCGATGATTGCAAAATATCAGGGATGAAGAGCCATGATTGTCATGTATTCATGCAGAGATTACTTCCGATCGCATTTCGAGATCTTCTACCTGATAATATTTGGGGTCCGTTGACTGAATTAAGTATGTTTTTTAGAAACATCTGTGCAAATGTCCTTCGAGTCGAAGATATGTCAACACTTGAAAATAATATTGTTGAAATCATATGCAAGCTGGAGCAGTTTTTCCCTCCTGCATTTTTTGACTCGATGGAGCATCTACCGATACACTTCGGCTTGAAATCAGTGATCCTATTTAGATGTCATTGGTTCGATACAACAGAAAGGGGCATGAAAGTTCATCCAAAATACAAACTTGTTGAGGTTAATTACAAATCGAAATTGGCAGCAAATGAGCCTTTTATATTGGCATCACAAGCCGAACAAGTATATTACACGAAGTATCCGGCTCGAAATAAAGATAGAGCAGATTGGCGTGTAGTCTGTAAGACAAAAGGTAGAGGAAAAATTGATCCGATAGTAGGAGAAAATGAGCTGATACCTGATATGACACATGGTTTCTATCAAGAAGATGATCCTCCTGCTGTGGATCGTATTATTCCAATACTCGAGGATGCAGACACAACGTCAATTCAATTAGAAGTTGAATATGCTGATGATGACGATCATGAAATTGAGGAAGCTGGAGATGAAGAAGATGAAGAAGAGGAAGAAGAGGAAGAAGAAGAAGAATTCGAAGACTATTATTCAGATGATGAGGAATAATTGTAAAGTATATATTTTATTAAATATATCTCTACTATTTATACAATAATCTGATTATATGTCTGTTCGACAGATATGTCTGGTCGTGGTTATCGACGCAGGAGAGCTTCGGAGTCTCCGATCGGTGAGACTCCAGCACTTACTCATGCTGCTGATCCTCCTGTTGCTGATCCTCATGAGGATGATACTGCCAAGGCTAGTACATCCAGACGCAAGCGGCCACGCGGGCCGAACAGGTGGCAGCCTCCACCAGCCACAGAGTCACGTAGATTGATTAGCGTGATTGGGGAGCGGTAATATATCATGAATTATGAATCATTACAAATTCATTATATCATAATATAATATTAAAATTTATTTTTGTTGTGCAGGTTCGAGCAAGAAGAAGTGCCGAGGAGCATTTCTTCTACTATTCGACGATACATGCACGGGGCATGGCCTACGTGGTCTCACGTGCCTAGCGAGCACGTCGACATGTTATGGCGCGAGTTTGAGGCACATATATTTTTTTTTTTTTACATGCATGATGATATATTAATATTGGTACTGATATTATTATTTTGCTGGCTTGCTATACATGGGCCGAGGACCAGAGGCCCTTCATTTACGCTGCCTGGGAGGCTATTTTCCGGGCAAGGTACAACGGGCAGCTGGGGCAGGCTCGGTCCCAAGCGATGGCCCGAGATGGGACCACTAACATCGCGGAGACTCGGGGATACGGCCCCGGTTGGATTACTCTGGATATATGGGACCAGCTCGTGGGAATATGGTCGACGGATCGATGGCAGGAGGTTTCTCGGAATGCGGCTAGAAATCGCATGTCGGGGGGAGCAGCGCGTCACACCGGCGGCTCTGTTGCATTTGCAGTGCACGCGAACCGTATGGTAAGTATATCTTTTAATTATATATTTTATTTGTTACTATATGTACTAATTAATGTATTTGTTTTGTAAATGTAGACGACGGTGTCGGATGACGGGACTGTCCAGCGACCCTCCCCGATGGCGGTGTTTGAGCGGACTCACCGTCGAGCACATGGGACGGGGGAGTACATCGACAACCGCGCTGCATACATTATGGTAATTATATATTTATTTAAATTATTCATTATATATTTATAATTTAAGTTTTATGATAAATATTAAACAAAAAATCAAACTCGAGTAGGAGACCTACAGCCAGACGGTGGTGCAGCGCGGGGGTACCCTCGAGGACTTTGACGCAGCATCGTGGGTCGAGGCCGCAGGTGGCTGGGACCATGGCCGCGTATATGGCTTCGCAGATAGTGGTCATGCACGAGCCGTACTAGGGCCACTTGGGGCACCGACCCCTCCGGTCGCTGGTGAGCGGCCGTCCACCTCTAGATCCAGTTATGATCGTAGTAGCAGAATAAGGACTCTAGAGGAGACGGTCGCGCGTCAGACTGAGATGATGGAGCGCCAGAGTCAGATGATGGCGGATATACAATCTATGCTACGCAACATGTCAGGTCATCCCGAAGCAGGCATCTCTTCGGCATCATCTAATCCATCGTCCTCGAGTCAGTCCACGCTGGTGTACACTCAAGCACTCCAGACCCCGCCATATGATCCAGACCATCCTCCATCGTGATCGTGAGATTTTTTGTTTGGATATTGAACTTGTTACTGAGATATTGAACTTGTTTAACTTATTTTGTTTGGATATTGATACTTCAATTTTGCATTTGAATTGTTTTTATACTATCGTGGATAATTATCAATATAAATATAATTGTTTTGATGTATATCTTGGTGTGTTTGTGATGTGTGAATGAATGTGTGTATGAGGGTATGGGTGTATGAGTTATGTATCAGATAATGTATCAATGTATCAATGGAAATTTGAAATTTTCAATTTTTTCGTTACCAGGTACACATCATCAGCAACGGCTTTCCCACGGCCGTCCGTGGGAAAGCCGTTGCTAAAAGTGTATCGAAAGCCGTTGCTGATGACCTACAGCAACGGCTTAGCGACGGGCTTTTACTAACGGCGTTGCTACGGACTCAGCGGCCGTTGCTATTAATGTTATCAGCAACGGCTCCGGGTCTGTGGCAAAACCGTTGCTGATAATATTTTTAGCGACGGCCCGAGCGCCCGTTGCTGATAATGTTTTGAGCGACGGCCTGAGCGGCCGTTGCTGATCCGTTGCTAAGTTATCAGCAACGCGACTTTCTGTCACGGCTCTATTGCAACGGCGCGGCCGTTGCTGATGCTCTTCAGCAACGGCTCAGCAACGGCATCAACCGTTGCTGATGCCCATTTTTCTAGTAGTGACACTAGTGGTTCTATATCTTTTGTGGTGCATTAGTGTTGTATGGTATGTATAATTTCCTTACTTTTAATTAAATTATATATTATGTACAATGATAATAATGTATTTGTTTTCTAATGTTAGACGCGGGTGGCAGAGGATGGCACCGTCCAACGCCCCTTGCGGATGGAGGTGTTTGAGCGCACTCACTGTCGACGACATGGGGCGGGGGACTACGTCGATAGCGGGGCCGCGATCATCATGGTAAGTATTTGTGTCTATTTGATTTACTCAATTTTTATTTATGGTTTAAATATATGTAGTATTTAAAATATAAACACGTGTAGGAGACATACATGAGGATCGTGATCGAGTGCGAAGGAATGTCGCAGGGTGATTTTGACCCTATAGTGTGGGTCGCGGTTGTAGGTGGCTGGGAGCATGACTGCGTTTATGGCTTTAAAGACAGTGGCCATGTACGAGCCTTGTTAGGGCAACTTGGGGCACCGACTCCACCCGTTGTGGGTGAGCGGCCCTCGACTTCCTTGACGCAGGACGAGAGACGAATAGTTGCCTTGGAGTCCGAGATAACACAACAGGTACAGTCGATGGAGGAGCAACGACAGGTGATGGAGGAGCAGAGACGGACGAATGAAGAGTTGAGACGGGCGGTGGAGAACATGCAGGCGGTCCTCACTAAGATTGCATCTCACTCCGGCATTCATATACCGATGATGTCCGAGCCATCCTCCTCAACCCAATCGACGCTCCTGACCCAGTCGTTGTCGACTCCACCGCCTCCACCGCAGCTACGAGGTTTTAGTTTATTGTATTTTGATTATGTTTTGATACTTGATACTCGTTAGCCTCTGTTTGACGATTAGATACTTGATACTTGTTTATGTACTTTAGATTTGATATTTTGATACTTGTTTGCCTCCGTTTGAGGCTTAAATACTTGATAGTTGTTTATATACTTTAGTTTTGATATTTTGATAATGTTTGCCTCTGTTAGATTGATGATATTTAAGTAAAACTTGTATGGTTTGATGTATTTATATGTGTATGATGTTTTGTGATTGTAAATAGATTATATCGTGTGAATATTATTGTATACAGGAATTTCAAAATTTTAATTTTTTCAGTCACAAGATATAACTTCAATGACGGCTTACTTATTATTAGAGACCTTCTTTTAAGTCCAAACTAGTTAAACTTGTTTAGAGATCTTATTCTTCAAATATTTCATATCTTAAGATATCTTTGATTCATTTTGATATCATGATAACTCATTTAAAATGAATCTCTACTATCTAGCACAGGTTAAGACTTTTAAATGAAACTTTCCATTGAACCTTTGCTATTTAGTAAGTTAGCTTGCTAGTTGGTATATGATTTTATTATGATACTAATGAAGCCTACTTGTAAGTTCAGAAAGTGGTAAATTTGGAAGGCTAAAGAAAATTGTGAAAGAAAATGAAAATTGTGGAATTTCTCAAAAAATGAAGTATGAGGTTCATTTTTGGCAAAATTCTTGCATAACACCTCTATTTTTTTTATAAAATGATTTCTCTACTATCTAGCACAGGTTAAGACTTTTAAATGAAACTTTCCATTGAACCTTTGCTATTTAGTAAGTTAGCTTGCTAGTTGGTATATGATTTTATTATGATACTAATGAAGCCTACTTGTAAGTTCAGAAAGTGGTAAATTTGGAAGGCTAAAGAAAATTGTGAAAGAAAATGAAAATTGTGGAATTTCTCAAAAAATGAAGTATGAGGTTCATTTTTGGCAAAATTCTTGCATAACACCTCTATTTTTTTTATAAAATGATTTCTCTATGCTCATGAATGATTTTGAATGATAATTAATTGAAATCTCATGAGTAGATAAAATTTTGATACTTAGGCAATTTCATGTCATCTAGATTGAATGGAATGTGCTCTAGGTAGAAATTCATCTTAGAGACTTCATTTTAATTTAAAACTTGATAAACATGTTTGAATTCACTCATGATTTGCTTCCATATGATTAAAATTGAAAAATCATGTGTAAATGGATAAAATGATAACTACTCACCTTAGGAGACTCAAAATTCAAAAAGTTTGACCTAAGTCAACAATTTGACTTAGAAATCTCATTTTGAGTCCAAACTTCACAAACATGCTTAGATCTACTTATGTTAAGTGTTTATGTGTCTAAGTTTGAAAAACCATGAGTATAGATTAAAAATTGATACGTAGCAATTTCATGATATCATGCTTGTTTTTGAATGAAATCATGCTAAGGTAAAACTTTGACCAAATGACATCATTTTATTTCAAACTTGATAAACTTGCTTTAAATGATTAAATCTTTGTATCTGAAAATTTTGAGTGAAATTTGGAAACGTTTGGAAAAATTGCAAGTATTTACGAAAATGGCACTAGAACTTAATGAATTTTAGAAAAATGTAGTAAAATAATTTTTGGTTGATTCTTAAATCTGCATCTTCCTTGGAATATCGAGTTTATGGCATAAAAATTTCAAAAATCTTGAGTATAAATATGATTTGTTATGATATTTTGGAATTGAATTTTTGGAATTGAATTTTGACACTTCAAAGTATCATTCTTTCCAGGTGCTCATTTCTCGATACTTTAGATTTTAATCGAAATCTTCGAGTGAGACTTCAAGTATGATGTTAGATTCATGTTTTTGGTATCGTTATCATTTTGACTCGTGAAAAATCATTTCTAAAATGGTTTTTGATATGTTGACTGATACATGAAATATCATTACTTGAGCTTGATACATGAATAGTAGACTTAGAATTCTTTGATATCATGTATTGATTTGTCTCATAATGGATATGTTGTTTTCGTCCCTTCGGTTGGTTGACTTTGTTTTAATGAAAACTAGTTTTCAAGTCCGAACTTTGACCATAGTTGACTTTTCTTATCATTTTTGATTAATGTCAAAAGGGGGAGAAAATATAGGTAAAAGGGAAGAAAATATAGGAAAATCATGTATATAGATAGAGGGAGTTTATTTTCATAGATATGCATGTCAAAAGGGGGAGAAAAATTACCCTGCCCATATTCGTTCGACCGACAAAAGAGGAAATCTGGTAGAAGGCAATTCGATCGACCGAAAGCGATCGCTCGGTGGTAGTATGCTAGAAAGCGGCAGTATGCCCGTGGTCACTCGACGACTGCTCTGTATGTCAACCGACGATCGACCGGCAAGCGATCGGGCGTCGCCAACGAGCAGAAAAATGCCCATTGACGAGCTTTAGTGTTTGGGGGGTTATAAATACCCATCCCAAACTCATTCCTAGCCTAATGTGAATGCTTCCAAGTATCAAAGAGTGATCCTAAGCATCTCCTAAGCCCTTTCATTATCAAATCCACAAAACCTTGCTCTTGATCCCTCATCCTCAAGTGTTCTTCATTAAAGGGGTATTGAAGCTTGCTAGGCTCAAGAAGAAGATATGTCCTTATTGTGATAAGTCCTCTTTACTCTCTTCTTGTGATTAAGGTGATTTTATTTTGTTTTGATTTGATTTACTTGAGTTTGTAAAATGACCTAGTGTTTGGTCTTGTGTGTAAGTGGTAACTTTGGTGTAGAAGGTGTAAAGCCACTTGTGTAAACTAAGTTAGGAGAAAGTCTTAGGAATTGAGGTGTGGAAATACCTTCGAGGTGAGTGTTAGGTCTTTTTGGTGTAAAGTCCTCAATTGTAAGCTACTCATAATTTAGTGGATTTAGGTGTGAAATCTTAAGCACGGTGCTTAGGTAGTGGAGTAGGCATTGAGGCCGAACTACTAGAAATCATTGTGTTTGCATTGTCTCTTGTGTTTGTTTGATTGCTTTATTAATTGCTTTTGCACGTAATTATCTCATATTTTGTTTTCCCTAAGATAACGATTATAATCATACTTGAAGTCTCATTTGAAAATTAGACCAAAAATCAAAGTATCGAAGAATTGAACATTTGGAAAGAATGATACTTGAAAGTTTGGAAATCCAATTTCAAAAACTCATATTTAATCATATTATTGATGAAATTTTTTGAAAATTTTATACAAGAAACAAGATTTTTCAGTGAAAACACAATTTGAAGAATCATCCAAAAATTAATTTTTTATATTTTTCTAAAAATAACTGAAATCTAGTGGCATTTTCGTAAATATTAGTTATTTTTCAAAAGTTTTCAGTTTTCATTGAAACTTTCAAGATTTCAAGTTATAAACATTTAAAGCATGTATATTAAGGCCATATTAACATATAAATATTTTGTAACCATATTATCAAATATTTAATTTTGTAAACTAACTAATTTTTGAAAATTACCAATAACTTAATTAATTAAATCATATAAATATTTTGTAACCATATTAATAAATATTTAATTTTGTAAACTAACTAAACATTTAATTACTACTAAAAATATTCACGGAAAATTAATAATCTTTTTTATAACCAAATAAATACTCACTGGTTTTAACTAACTAAAACTGATGTTGTTTTCATTAACCAAACACGTTTTCAGAAAATTGAAAACTGGAAACCAAAATGTAGTTTTCGAAACCAAGTTTTCAGATTCAGTGAAACCAAATCAGAAAATAGTTTTCGCTAAGCAAACAACACCTTAAGTTTGAGATGAAAATAATACAACTTAGTCAAAATATCAACCTAGCACAATTTCATTCAAAAATAAGCATGATAACATGAAATTGCCAAGTATCAAATTTGATCATTTACTCATGGTTTTTCAAGTTCAATCACATGAACAACTAACATGAGTAAATCCAAACATGTTTGTGAAGTTTGGATGTAAGATGAAGTTTCTATGTCAATTTGTTGACTTAGGTATGTAGTCGAAATGACAACACTAGAGGACTTAGGTATGTAGTCGAAATGACAACACTAAATTTATTAGCCTGAATTCAATTTTAGACATTTCTCAAATCGTTTAGGCAATTTACGATTGAATGATTTGATGCGGAAGCGATATAAACAATTAAGCACACAATAGAGAATCAATGCAAACACACAAATTTATAGTGGTTCGGCCCCAATGCCTACTCCACTACCTAAGCACCCCGCTTAGGATTTCCAAACTAGTTTAACTAGATTAAATCGGTTTCCCTTACACAGAGGACTTTGACTCGATGATCTCACTCTCGACCTAAGGCACTTCCACACCCGGAAGTCTCTGCCTTTTTATCGAGAGCACTCTTCCACCTCAACCCTAAGGGACAACTCCACTTAATCCTAGAAAACTACATTTACACAAGTGGCTTTACACCTTCACAACAAGGTAACCACTTACACAACAAGACCTAAACAGCCTAGGTCTTCACATGCACAAATTCAAATAATAGTTAAAAATACAAGTGAAAAGAGCTTAAAATAAAACCAAGAATTGTGCTCTTTTCCAAGCCTTGGAACCTCCAACTTGCCGAGTCGTAGAGCTCAATTCAATTCTCGAGTTGAGGCAGCAGTTGGCGCTTGAGAAAATGTTCACGGAAAGAGCATAGCGCACTTAATCAATCTCTAGAAGGCTCAAATCTTCCTTTTAATTGCTCAATAAAATTTGTAATCATCAAGGAAGCAGTTTAGAGAGGTTAGACGAATGATATTTATAGCCTCTCAAGGAAACGACAGCTCAACGGATAGAAAACTATCTGTTGCAGACGCTTGGTCGATTGGTCGATCGACCGACCGATCGACCTCTCACAGCAACCACTGCATCTACTCTCTGTGTGGTCGACCAACAGGTCGACCGCCAGACGCAAACGGGCATTCCCTCAATCCGGTCGACCCATCGGTCAACCAACGCAGGGGAAGCAGAGACGCGCGATCGCACGATCCTCAATCGGGTCGACCGATCGGTCGACCGCTCGAGGTACTACCTTTATTTGGCCTCTATCGGTCGATCGAAGTAGCCACTGCCAGTTTTTGGCAGTGTTCGGTCGACCGATCGATCGACCGAACAAAGGCTGATATTGATTTTTCAGCCCTTTTTCTTGTGCGCTTCATTTTTGGGTTCTGGCTTTCAACGAGCATCAACTTGGAGAGCTTTTCATTTGATCTTTGGACTCGTCCAATGCGACTTTGGTGCCCACGTCGATCTTCGAGACATTTTCATGATGAACCCGAGCGCGATGATCACTGTCCTTCCGATTTATCCGATCGAGGACATTGAACGCTACTCGATATGGAACCTGAAAGATTTCTGAATGAAATATTAGTTCCATGTTTGTTATCATCAAAACTGAGATTAAGAGATTAAGACCAAGGTTGAAAACCTAAAGCCAACAATCCCCCCCTTTTTGATGATGACAAACATCCTTAAGAAAATATATTCATTAAAGCATATAGGATATGAACTAAGGGATTTCTCCCCCTATCAAACCTAAAGCCAACAATCCCCCCCTTTTTGATGATGCATATCTATGAAATAGACTCCTCCTATCTATATGCATGGATTTCCTATATTCTCCTCCCCTTTACCTATAATTTTCTCCCCCTTTATCCTATACTTTTCTCCCCCTTTATCCTATATTTTTCTCCCCCTTTTGACATCAATCAAAAAGGGCAAGAAAGGTCAATCTAGTCAAAGGGATGAAAAACAAATATATATTTTTTATGTAGTTGAGACTCTAAAGAATATTTTTCATGACACATGAAAATCTTAACCAAAAGGATGGAAAACAAATATTTAATATGAAACTTAAATCATACATGATATGTTCAAAACTAAATATTTGAATTCAAAATTAAATCATGTATGTTCTCATATCTTTTTCATGATATTTTTAGATTTCATTCAAACTTTCAAAATATCAGGATATGGTCATTTAAATCATGTATATCAAGTTTGAAGTGAAACTAATGTCATTTTATCCAAATATGAACTTAGCACAATTTCATTTGAAATAAGTATGAAAACATGAAAATGCTAAGTATCAAGTGTTTGCTATCTACTCATGTTTTCTCATATTTAGGCATCTAGACATCAAACATGAGGAAATCTAAGTCCATGAATCAAGTTTGGGCTTAAAATAAAATTTCGAAGTCACTTTGTTGACTTAGGTCAAGGTATACACTTCAAGTTTTCAAAAATCAAACTTTTAAGTTTATACAAAATCATATTTTCAACGAAAATTTTTTATACCAATTTTTTTTGGACGAAAATTTTTTATACCAATTTTTGAATGGTCATTTGAAATGCATGTATCAAGTTTGAATGGTATTACTCAAGAGATTGTGTGAATGATATTAGAAATGGAATCCAAATGGTATACATGAGTTTTCTTTTGAAGTTTTTGAAGAAAGATCAAAGTATCGGAAAGATTGATATTTCAAATAAATGATACTTTGTGTTTTCGAAATCCAACTTCAAAATTCCATTATAAATCAGATTCTTGATAAAATATTTTGAAATTTTTACTGAAGAAACTAGATTATTCAGTGAAAGTGCAGTTTCAAGACTTATTTAAAAAATATTTTTCTATATTTTTCTAGAAATAACTGAAATTGATACCAATTGTAGGTCAAAATAGTATTTTTGTAATTTTCAATTATTTTTAAAACTTGTTCAATTTTCATTCAAACTTTCATGACACCACATGATTGTGGGCGAAATGGCAACACTAGAGGGGGGTGAATAGTGCGTTTACTATATTATTCGCCTAATTTCCAATTTAATCATTTTCTTAAATCGTTAGGCAATTTACAATTCGATGATTGATTGCGGAAGCGATAAATAATTAATCAATTAAAAACGAATAATCAATCAATGCAAACACAGAGATTTTATAGTGGTTCGCCCCAATGCCTACTCCACAACCTAAGCACCCGTTTAGGATTTCCAAACTAGTTTTACTAAATTAGTTTTCGTTTCCCTTACACAGAGGACTTTTCACCGAAGAGACACACTCTCGACCTTATTATCGAGAGTCCTCTTCCACCTCAACCCTAAGGGACAACTAAACTAATCCTAGTAAAAGCTAAGTTTACACAAGTGGCTTTACTCCTTCTACACCAAGGATACCACTTCACACAGATGACCAAACACCCAGTCTTCTACAGACGCACAAATTAAACACTGTTTAAATAACAATAAAAGTTACGATGAAAAGAGCTAAGGATAAAACCAATAATGAATACTCTTTTCAAGCCTTGTAGCCTCCAACTCGTCAAAAGAAATGCTTTGAGTAGAAGCCGAGTTGAGGAGTAGAGTGTGAGCAATAAGTTGTCGCCTGAAGAATTGAGCGCAAGCCCTTTCTCTTTTGGAAGGCTTTGATCTCTCTTATGGATGCTCAATGATGACTGTAGGAATGAGAGAAGAAGAATTAAATGAATCATACGAGGGTATATTTATACCTTACGAAGAAACGACAGCTTCAACGAATAGAAAACTATCCGTTGCAGAGCGCCGGTTGAATGGTCGGTCGACCGACCAATTGACCGATCATTCGACCGCTTCACATCTGTTTGTAGTCGGTCGACCGACGGGTCGACCGCCAGACGCCATTGTTCATTCCCGACCTTCGGTCGACCCATCGGTCGACCGACGCGATCTCGCGGCTTGGATATCCGCAGGTCGGTCGACCACTCGGTCGATCACCAACCTTACTGCCTTTCTCATGATGATGCATAAGAAACCCAAAAATCTATCCCGAACCCCAAACCATGAAATTCCGGGACTGCCCTGAAATTCACTAAAACTATGGAGCTCCTTGGAGGGCTATATGATCCAAACCTTTTCTTGAAATAAAAAAATGGCGGTAATTGTTCCTTGGGTCAAAACTAGATAACGAGGTATTTTATAGGATTTTTTGGAAGCCTTTAGCATATCCTTATTTGACCCGAAAGATTAGGAAATTTCCGTTTTATACAAGATCACAAGAACTAGATTTTGATCCTTGGGGATTTTGATTTTCTAGATATTTTTATTGAATTCAAATGGGGTATAATCCTTATATAACATTTATGTTTTAAAGTTACCATGTTATAAAGTTATCAAGATTTTACCTACTCATGAAACTTCAAACATTTATCATGCAAAAACAATCATGAGTATATAGAGACATCATTAAAGCATGGATATTCAATTATTATACTAAGATTTTTGCAAAATTAAATCCATACTTTAGTCTTTAGAAATTTTGCCAAACTTGTCATTTACTTTTCATTTTCATCATGATAGCATAGCTTTCCATTAACATTCACAACTTGCAAGTAGACTTCATTAGTAGATAATGAGATTAAGGCTACTAGCAAGCTAACATACTAAATAGCAAAGGTTTAATGCAAAGTTTCATTAAAAAAATTAAACTTATGCTAGATAGTAAAGATTCATTTTAAGGAGGTTAACGTGATATCAAAATGAATCTAAGTGATCTTAAGATGTGAAACATTTGAGGAATAAGGTCCCTAATCATGTTTAACTAGTTTGGACTTAAAGAAATGTCTCTAATAGTAAGTATCAACCTAGAGCAAGTTTCATTCAATGAAATTTATCTGAAATTTGTCTAAGTACTAAGATTTTACCTACTCATGAAAATTTAGAGGTTTAACATGCAATTTTAATCATGAGTATTAAGACATAATTTAAGCTTAAGCATTGAGGTATAACACTAAGATTTTGAATTTATCAAAGTTATACGTTATTCATGATAATTTGCCAAATTAATCTTTTTCTTCCTAATTATTAGCCTTCCTAAAATACTTATAACTTGCAAGAAAACTACACTAATATTTTAGAGAAAATATAGCTACTTAGCAAGCTAACCAAACCAAAAAGCAAAGAGAAGAATCAAATATTATTATAAAAGTTCACTTTTCTATATAGTTTGAAATCCATTTCAAAATATGTTATCATGAGTCCAAAATGAATTTTAAGAGATCACAAATGTAATATTAATGAAAATATGATCTCCAACCCTCCCTATTGGTTGAAAACCGAAAGGCCACAATGAGCCTATTATACGCCACTTAGGTCTCCGAAGAGACCGGGAAATCAAAATCAAAAAATCATTTCCAAAGAACTCTTTAACAAGAGTGGGGAAAACAACTCAAATTAAATATGTATCATAACTCCAACTTAAATAAAGCAAACCAAAGTAAGGAGATGATACCAAAATGTTTGATGCCAATTTTACCTAAGGCATCTAGGTGAAAGCCTAAAGTTGCAACCATAAAAGGATTCTTCATTCAACTCTTTGGTCAACTCTAACACATCATCAATCTTTCACCCTTGTGTGGTAGCTCCCCCTACAAAAGAAGATGAGACTTTTGGTACCCAGATGACTTTGGGTCCTTGGGGGTGAGTTGGCCTAGGAATCCAAAGTGTCTTAACTACACTCGGATTTTTCTTGAATGCACAATCATGGATAGCATGGCTAAAAATACCACAACAAAAGCAATGTCCTTGAAACTTTTTCTTTTCATTTTTAACATGGACATGAGATTTAATGTTAGAATGCTTAACATAGGAGGCATGATGAGCATGTGCATTCTTAGATGAAACATTTTTATTTTGAACATGAGGTTTAAATGTGGAATGCCTAACATGAGAATGATGATAAACATTGGCATTCTTTACATAGGCATTTTTCATTCTAGTGTTCTTAGTTGATGAAGTATTTTTGAATTCATTTACTTTCTTATTCAATAAAATAACCTCACTTTTCAAATCATTCATTGATCTTTGAATAGCATGCAATTGAGTTTTTAGCGTGCTATTTTCATTCTTTAAATTTTTATTTTTATGTTTCAAGTCCTTAATTTCAAGTTTCATATCATCATGGCATAAATCAAATGAACTAGATTTCAATTTCTCATTTTCTAGCTTTAATTCATGCACATGAGAATTAAGCATCACATTTTCTTTCTTTAGCATCTTATTTTCCTTATCTTTTCTAACAAGCAAGGCATACATTTTTTGACATTCATCAACTAGTTCTTCATATGGCATAGTGAATGAACTAGAAGAGCTGGTACTAACATTATCATTATTATGATTAAAAGGGAAAGAGTGTACCTCATCATTGGTACTCATAAGGCAAACTTTTGAAGTAGCTTCATAGTCATTACTAGAGGGTGCTTCAAATGAGTGAGAGGTGGAGGTGGAAGCACTTGACCTCCTCCTTGTTTTGTTCTTCATGCTTGGGCAATTTTTCTCCACATGCCCCTTTTCTTTGCAAGCATGACAAATTAGTTTTCTTTTTCGGCTCTTGGAGCTACTTCTTTGACTAGAAGAGCTATGGGCATCAAAACCAAGATTAGGTGTAGGTGAATGACCATTGTCATCACTACCTTCATTAAATGTACCAATTTCTTCGGTTTTAGCATAATCGTATAAAACATTCAAACTAGCCCATAAATCATGAGCCGAAGAGCAATGCATGACTTTATCTAGGATGCCATTTGGTAATGTGCAAAGTATACAATTCATGGCATCTCCATTATACTTAAACATTTTCTTGTCAAATTCACTCCAAGCATGCATATCAACCTTAGGTTCAATGAATTCCCAATGTAACATGTTAAAGACACCAAGACCTTTAGTCTTTAAACAAGTGTACATCCTATATTTCCAAAGACCAAAGTTCGAGTCATCAAACCTAGGGGATGAAGACGCTATACACTATGGTGCCATTTTTCGGATCAAGAGATGATGTAGAGGAGATGGTGAAATCTCAATCTACAACCCGCTCTGATACCAATTGTAGTCGAAATGGCAACACTAGAGGGGGGTGAATAGTGTGTTAACTAAATTTATTAGCCTAAATTCAATTTTAGTCGTTTCTCAAATCATTTAGGTAATTTACAAATGAATGATTTGATGCGGAAGCGATATAAACAATTAAGCACACAATAGAGAATCAATGCTAACACACAAATTTATAGTGGTTCGGCCTCAATGCCTACTCCACTACCTAAGCACCCCGCTTAGGATTTCCAAACTAGTTTAACTAGATTAAATCGGTTTCCCTTACACAGAGGACTTTGACTTGAAGAGTCTCACTCTCGACCTAAGACACTTCCACACCCTGAAGTCTCCGCCTTCTTATGGAGAGCACTCTTCCACCTCAACCCTAAGGGACAACTCCACTTAATCATAGCAAACTACGTTTACACAAGTGGCTTTACACCTTCACAACAAGGTAACCACTTACACAACAAGACCTAAACAGCCTAGGTCTTCACACGCACAAATTCAAAAAACAATTTCAAATAACAGTTAAAAATACAAGTGAAAAGAGCTTAAAATAAAACCAAAAATTCGTGCTCTCTTCCAAGCCTTAGAACCTCCAACTCACCGAGTCGTAGAGCTCGATTCAATTCCCGAGTTGAGGCAGCAGCTGGCGCTTGAGAAAATGTTCGCGGATAGAGCAGAGCGCGATTAATCAATCTCTACAAGGCTCAAATCTTCCTTTTAATTGATCAATAAAATCTGTAATCATCAAGGCAACAATTTAGAGAGGTTAGATGAATGATATTTATAGTCTCTCAAGGAAACGACAGGTCAACGAATTGAAAATTATCCATTGCAGACGCTTGGTCGATTGGTCTGTCGACCGACCGATTGACCGCTCACAGCGATCACTGCATCTACTCTTTATGCGATTGATCGACGGGTCGATCGCCAGACGCAAAAGGGCATTCCCTCAATTCGGTCGATCGATGGGTCAACCGATGCAGGGGAAGAAGAGATGCGCGATCGCGCGATCCTCAATCCGGTCGACCGATCGATCGACGGCTCGAGGTACTGCCTCTATTTGGCCTCTGTCGATAGACCGACCGGTCGACCGAAGTAGCCACTGCCAGTTTTTGGCAGTGTTCGGTCGATCAACTGGTCGATCGAATTGGCTACTGCCAATTTCTTACACTCTTCGGTTGACCAAACAAAGACTGATATTGATTTTTCGGCCCTTTTTCTTGCGCGCTTCATTTCCGAGTTCCGGCTTTCAACGAGCATCAACTTGGAGAGCTTTTCATTTGATCTTTGGACTCGTCCAATGCGACTTTGGTGCCCACATCGATCTTTGAGACATTTTCATGACGAACCCGAGCGCGACGATCAATGTCCTTTCGATTTATCGATTTCTCTGATTTATCCGATCGAGGACATCGAAGGCTACTCGATATTAGTTTCATGTTTGTTATCATCAAAACCGAGATTAAGAGATTAAGACCAAGGTTGAAAACATAAAGCCAACAAGGTCAAATCTACTCGATCAAGTTTAGGTCTCTTAAGGTCAACTAGTTATCATCTTGTTGATCTACACATGAATTTTCAATTCTAAACACCTAGAAGCATATCATGTGCATCTCTAGACATGTTTTATGAGTTTGGACCTAGAAAGGAGGTCTCTAATGACATGTTTTGGCCTAACACAACTTTCATTCAATTAAATTTGCCTAAGACCTAAGATTCTTCCTACTCATGAAATTATCAATAATTTAACATGCAATTTCAATCATGAGTATAGAGACATCTATAAAACATGAAAATTGAGGCATTCGACGAGATATTTGCAATAACCAAAAACATACCTCATCCATGCAAATTTAGCCAAACTTTTCATTTTTCATTGACATTACCTTCCATTCTTGATAGCTTGCAAGTATACTAGCTTCATTAATATTAATCAAAGCATACATATTTACCAAGTTATTGTACTAAATAGCAAAGAGAAAATCGAGTTTCTTTTTCGAAAATATAACTTTGCTAAATAGTGAAGATTCATTTTAAAGGAGTCAACATGATACCAAAATGAATCAAAGAGATCTCAAAATTATAAAAATTAAAAAAATAAGATCTCCAATCCTTCCTTTTAGTTGAAAACCGAATGGCCACAATTAGCCAATGATTTAAAACCGCGAGGTCGCATGAGCCCGTTATAGGCTACATAGATCTCCGAAGAGACCGGGAATAAAAAGAAAATCGATTAATGGTAGGTCAATGGCCGGTTGGTTGGCAGCAACTGCATGGTCGCAATGCACCAAAGGGACAACCCACACCATGTGTGATTTCGTTCTGATTTCTAGTTATTTGAACTCTTCAAAAAACATAATTTTTCCTATCCAATACAAGGTAGAAACCACACATCTAGCCGAAACAAAGGTGGCTCGGATGTTGTTCAAATATTCACACTAGAAGGGGGGTTGAATAGTGTGTAAGCTAATTCTAATTTCAATTAGCTCTTTTCAATTTCAATCCCCTTAAAAACCAAATTAACGTTCTCTTGAAATGGATGCTTGACAAGTATATAAGAGCAATTAAAAAGCAAGTAAACAACCAATGCAAACACAATATGTATAGTGGTTTGGCCAACCCGCCTACTCCACTACCTTGGCTCCTCACCAAGGATTTCTAACCCAAATGCTTTACAAATTGAGTGTTTCCCTAAGAATACAATGAGGACTCAAATGTCAACCCTTTGAGAAATCTTCAACATTTTTTCTTATAGCAAAACACAAATCTACAAAGGTACCTAAGGTGTTTAACTAGCACACCGTACAAGCTAACTTGAGAATCACAATTAAACAACTAGAGAAAACAAGTTTAAAGGAGCAAGAATGTAAATCAAACTTGAGAGCTCCTTTCTTTGTCTTCCAATACTTCAACTCCTCAAGATGGATGGTAGAAATCGATGTGGGTGTTGAATCATGTAGAACGCCATGAGAGTAGAAGGAGCTTGGATGCTTGGATTCTTTTATAAGCCTTCAATGAACCCTCAGCCAACAGTCGTTACAACGAATCTATTTTTGTTCGTTAACGCTCACCGATCGACCACCTGATCGATCGGTCGGTCGGTCAATTGCTCGAGCCACCGATCATCGATCGAGAGTCTTCTATCAATTTTGAGCCTTTGGTGGTCAATCGTCGATCGACCTACCTATCGACTGGCCAGCGACCCAGACTCTAATTCAGCCCAATTTTTTTATTTTTATACTTGATGTTTCTTTTCGGGTTTCATTTTTGGATTTTGACTTGGGACATATTACAAGTAGGTTTGGTCGATATCCTAGGGGCATATTACATTCATTTCTAATTCTAAACCTAGGGAGTTACGCGATAGCTGTCGGAGCCATTTTTTGTCAATTTTTTGCATTTTTCGGATGAAGTTCGTAGGTGTATCGTTATATCAACCAGAACTCAAAACTCAACAAATGAGTTCGTTTCATATTTGTTATCATCAAAATAGAGAATGAGGCCTAGGGGGAACCCTTGGGCCAACAATCTCCCCCTTTTTGATGATGACAAACAAAGCATGAAAAATAGATAATTTTGATACTTGATAAATGCGAACTTGTGAGTTAATGATAAAAACTAATAAAAACTCACTTAAGCTCCCCCTATCAACATGTTTATCTAACTTATAACTCCCCTATCTAAATGCATCATAAAACAAATGTGACCAAGCCTTTTCTCCCCCTTTTGACATCAATCAAAAAGGGCAATAGTGCAAGATACTATTAATGAGTTTCATTATGAAAACCACGAAATCCATACAAACCATGTATCATCTACCACTATAGTCCTTCCTACCAATGTGTGCCTATTGAAGGCAAACATCGATAAGTCGCAAAGCTCCATTACAAGGCATTACATAAGTGTGATGATACCATAAAAAACCAGCTTTTCAAAGAGACATGCAATTTTTCAAAACATAAACATATGGAAGAGTACAAATTCCTAATTGCATTATTAAATTAGTAAAGCTCTCTTCATTCAAAGGTTTAGTGAATATATTCGCAAGTTGTTTGTTGGTAGGCACAAATTCTACGGAACTATTTCATTTGCTACATTGTCTCTAAGAAAGTGATACCTCAAGTCTATGTGCTTAGTCCTAGAGTGCAATATCGGGCTTTTTGTTAAGTTAATTGCACTAGTGTTATCACAACGAATAGGTATGCATGAATAACTAAGTCCACAATCCATGAGGATTTGTTTCATCCAAAGGATTTGTGCACAACAACTAGCCGCGGTGATGTACTCCGCTTCGGTAGTTGAGAGTGCAACCGAGTTTTATTTCTTGGAAAACCAAGAAATAAGACTCATACTTGGGAATTGAGAACACCCATTGGTGCTTTTTCTATCTACTTTACAACCGACAGAATCAGCATCGGAAAAACCAATTAATTCAAAAGATACATCATTTGGATACCATAATTCTAACTCAACCATACCCTTAAGATACCTCAATATATGTTTGACCGCACTCAAATGAGACATCTTGGGGCATGATTGAAACCTAGCACATTGTCAAACACTGAACATGATCTCCAGTCTACCACTACTAGAATTGTCGTTGTCACCGACGGCAGAACCGGCATGAGCCGTCGGTGACAACTATCACGGATGGCTTGCACCATGGCAAAAAGTCATCGCTTATGTGTGCGTCTCAGATAATTTATGATGGCCAGGAGCGGCCGTCCCAAGTAATTATCAGAGACAGTCGCACATGCAATCACTTATTTAAACACATCAGTGACAGCCGAGGCGGTAGTCGCTGAAATTAAATAATTAGCCGTGGCTGGGAGCCGTCGGTGATATTATTAGCAACTGTGATACTTGGTGCTTCCCATGCCATCAACCAGTTACGATACGCCTTCAGTGACGGCCTAGTGACGGTCAGCCTTTGGGTAAGCCGTCACTGAAGTTATATCTTGTAACTGGAAAAATTAAAATTTTAGAAATTCCTGTATACAACAATATTCACACGATATAATCTATTTACAACCACAATTTACAATCAAAAAACATCATACACATATAAATACATCCAACCAAACAAGTTTTACTTAAATATCATCAATCTAACGGGGGCAAACATTATTAAAATATCAAAACTAAAGTATATAAACAACTATCAAGTATTTAAGCCTCAAACGGAGGGAAACAAGTATCAAAAGATCAAATCTAAAGTATATAAACAAGTATTAAGTATCTAAGGGTCAAATGGAGGCTAAAGAGTATCAAGTATCAAAATATAATCAAAATACAATAAACCAAAACCGCATGGCTGCGGTGGAGGCGGTGGAGTCGACAGCGACGGGGTCGGGAGCGTTGATTCGGTTGAGGAGGATGGCTCGGACATTATCGGTATATGAATGCCGGAGTGAGATGCAATCTGAGTGAGGACCGCCTGCAAGTTCTCCATCATCTGTCTCTACGCATCCATCCTCTATCTCTGCTCCTCCACCACTCGTCCCAACTCTTCATTCGTCCGTCTCTACTCCTCCATCACCTGTCGTTGCTCCTCCATCGACTATACCTGTTGTGTTAGCTCGAACTCCAAGGCCGCTATACGGCTCTCGTCCTACATTAGGGAAGTCGAGGGCTGCTCACCCGGAACGGGAGGAGTCGGTGCCCCAAGTCGCCCTAACACGACTCGTGCATGGCCACTGTCTTCAAAGCCATAAACACAGTCATGCTCCCAGCCACCTGCAGCCTCGACCCACGCTACAGGGTCAAATCACCCTGCGACGTTCCTCCGCACTCGATCACGATCCTCGTGTATGTCCTACACGTGCTTATATTTTACATACTACATATATATAAACTATAAATAAAAATTGTGTAAATCAAATAGACATAAATACTTCCCATGATGATCACGGCCTTGCTATCGATCGACGTAGTCCCCCGCCCCATGTCGTCGACAGTGAGTGCACTCAAACACCGCCATCAACAAGGGGCGTTGGTTAGTGCCATCCTCTACCACTCGCGTCTAATATTAGAAAACAAATACATTAGTATCATTGTACATAATATATAATTTAATTAAAAGGAAGGAAATTATACATACCATACAATACTAATGCACCACAAAAGACAGAACCAACAGTGTGGCGCGCCCCCGTGCCTCCCCTCCGGACATGCGGTTTCTCGACGTAGTCCGACATACCTCCTGCCACTCATTCGTGGCCCACCGATCAACGAGCTTGTCCCACATAGGTCTAGCAAACCACCCAGAGTCATGTCCCCGAGTCACCCTAATGTGTGCGGCCCCCAACTATCTCATCACGGTTTTATAGGCCCGGCAATGCGCTCCCATGCACTCTCTACAAACGTGGTCTAATCCTTCGGCCATATATAATGTGCCTGCAAAAAAATAAATTTATTATTACCGATTAATATTTATAATTAACATTAATTTAATAAATATACGTACCGAGAACTCTCGCCGCAACAAATCCAAATGCTCAAGGGGCACATGAGACCATGTAGACCACGCCCCGCCCATAAATCGTTGGATGTCCCTACTATCAGTGAGGGATTGTAGGTGTCGGCGATGGGATGGTGGCTACATGCGAGGGGATATCTAGATTATATATAATAGATTAATAGATAGATTTAATAATTGAAGATATACTTCACATTTACAATTATTCATCATTGTTATTATCATCATTCGTATAATACTCTTCTTCTTGTTCTTTTGTATCAGAATATTTAAATTCTTCTTCTTCTCCGTCATCATCATTTTGTCCTTCCTCAACTTCATTATCGTCATCATCAACATATTCTACTTCCAGTTGAACTAACTCTGTGTCATCATCCTCGATTATTGGACTAACTAGCTCCACTTCGAAAGGATCCTCTTCTTGATAGAAGTCATCAGTTGGCTCATTCTCTCTAGCTACTGGGTCAATTTTCCTTTGGCTTTAGTCTTACAGACTACATGCCAATCTACCTATCTTTTTTTCGAGATGAATACTGCATATAGTATACTTGTTCAGCTTGAGATGCCAATATAAATGGCTCGTTTGAAGCCAATTTTGATTTGTAATTGACCTCGACAAGTTTATACTTTGGATAAACCCTCATGCCCCTATCGCTTGTATCAAACCAATGACATTTAAAAAGGGCAACTAATTTTTATCCGGAAAATTTCAATTCTATGACTACTTCCAACAGTCTATAAAAGTCAATAAAATATTCAACATAAGTTGTCTCTTTGACACAGACCATGGCATTCATAATCTTCTTTGTAGATGAATATTCAAGTGTGTGAAATTTATATCCGTTATAACTGTTATAACACAGTACTAGTCATGCCAATCCGCTAGCAAACTCAAATATTCAGTTGTCTATTTCGCCTTTGTGTTCTGTACTATAAGCTCAAAACCAATTAGGGACACTAGACCTCATTGAAACTGCACTTAGAGCAGTTTCGCTAAAAGGGTTTGCGAGGCTGCACCTATCGCAATTTGGTGGGAGAGTGTGCGATAAATCTAACTCTGATATGTGTGGAGAGGGTGTTGTGCCTCCTATCTCCATTGGATTGGACAGCTCATCGTGTCTCCTGCCGTGGTCGGGCTAAAGAAGGCATAGGTTTCAACCGGTTCGAGTAGCGGATAGGTTTCAACCGGTTCCAGGTTTACCCGGTATCCATTTACGCTCCTAAGTTATGTCTTGTTCCCAGTTAGTTTTGTTTGTCTTTTTTCATTACCTTAATTAGTTTTTTTTGTCTTATTACATGACCTCGATTAACGAAAGAATTGCGAGGTTAGTGCTTTTGCGCTATCCTATCCCGTCTTTTTTTGACAAACCAAACGTGTGGTTGTTGAGAATATTAAGTACGAATAATATAATAAGTGAATCAATTAAATTTGTTTTCTTCTTAACTGATTTCGTTTTAGATATATATTAATAGTTCTTGCTTTGTTTGATATTTTCATTAGATATATTTCCTCATATTACCTACCTACCAATGTGTCAACCTATTACTACTTAAATCAATCTATTAATATAATATTTGTTTCTAGGAGAGCGAAGTTGGAAATAATCTATTTACCCTAATTTCTAATTATAGGAGAGTCATTTGCCTTGCACGGGGTTCGGTGCAATTTCAGCTGCACCGAAGAAGCGCTCGTGCCTGTTGTAAACTTTCCCAAATAAGCAGCCTATTCACCCCTTTGTCACCCTCATGTTGCACTATAAATCTGTCATCCACAGCTCTCTCAAATAGCAACCCTGCAATGGCTCCGTTGAATTGATTCCTCTTCCTTGCCTTGTTCCTCTATTCTTCTTTGTTTCTCTCCGCTCACCATGCCATTGCCAACGAGCTCAAGGCCTACATCGTTCACTTCAAAACCCCTCTTCCTGGTGCCACCTCTTTTGTTGGAAAAGAAGAAGCAGCGGATTACTCCTCCCTCTTGAAGAGTGCCTTCCAAACATTAGGACTCCATGCCCAAGAAGAAGATGGCAGCTTGGAATCGCGCCTCATATACTCCAACTGTAGCGTCATATCGCGCTTCTCTGTCGTACTAACGGCAGCGGAGGTGAAGTGCTTGTCGGAGTTTGACTGGTTCTTGCATGCTTATCCCAGCCCCATTTACCACACCATGACGACCCACACGCCGAGGTTCCTGCATCTATGATCCCACACTCAAAGCATGTGGAACTCCACCAACATGGGTGCATGCGTCATCATCGGCGTCCTCGACTCCGGCGTGACACCCGGTCACCCTTCATTTGACGATCGCGACATGCCGCCGCCACCCGCAAAGTGGAAGGGCCACTGCAATTTGAAGGGCTACTGCAACAAGAAACTATGATAGAGTCAAGTGTCAATCGATCGACACGCCCGTCGACAAGGATGGGCACGGTACCCACACATCGAGCACTGTCGCCGGGGCTGTTGTGAAGGGTGCCTATGCCTACGGAAATGCTAGGGGATTGGCGGTAGGCATGGCGCCATTCGCGCACCTTGCCGTGTACAAGGTTTGCATCGAAGAGTCATGCCAAGGTTACAACATGTTGGCTGGCATGGAAGCCACGGTGGAGGATGGGGTTGACGTGCTTGAAAGCGAAATGGCGACACTAGAGGGGGGTGAATAGTGTGTTTACTAATTTTATTAGCCTAAATTCCGGTTTTAATCATTTTCTTGATTAGTTAGGCTAAGCACGATTGAATGATTGGATGCAGAAGTTATAAATGATTAAGCAGATAAAATAATAAATAATAACAATGCTAACACAAGATTTATAGTGGTTCGGCCCCAATGCCTACTCCACTACCTAAGCACCCCGCTTAGTGAATTTCCAAACTAGTTTTACTAGATTAATTCGGTTTCCCTTACACAGAGGACTTTTCACTCGAAGAGTCGCACTCTCGACCTAAGGTACTTCCATACCCGGAAGTCTCCACCTTCTTATCGAGAGCACTGTTCCATCTCAACCCTAAGGGACAACTAAACTAATCCTAGTAAATAGTAAGTTTACACAAGTGGCTTTACACCTTTTCACCAAGGTAACCACTTTCACACACAAGACCAAACACCTGATCTTCGTACAAACACAAATCCAAAAATAGTTTAAATAACAGTTAAAATACAATCAAAAGAGCTTAAAGAGAAAACCAATATTAAATGCTCTTTTGCAATCCTTCAATCCTTCAACTCGTCAAGTAGTAGAGCTTGAATCAACACCCGAGTTGAGGAGCAGTTGGCGCTTGAAGAACTCGATGGAGAAGCAGAGCGCGCTGCAATCAATCTCTTGGAAGGCTTAAAAACTCCCTTTTAATTGCTCAATAAATATGTAAGAGTGGAGGGAGAGTGTTAAAAGAAGTTATATGAGGTATATTTATATCCTCATCAAGAAATGATAGCTCAACGGATAGAAAACTATCTGTTGTAGGCCACCGATCGATTGGTCGGTCGACCGATCGATCGACCGATTATTCGACCGCTATTTTTTCTCTTTGATCGGTTGACCGATGGGTCGACCGCCCAGACGCAAATCTCCTAATCCCGCATTCGGTTGACCACCCGATCGACCGACGCAGGTTTGCATCTCCAGCTAACACAGGTCGGTCGACCGACAAAGCTACTGTCCATTTTGGGCTTCGATCGATCGACCGCCTGATCGACCGAAGTAGCAGCTGCCTCTTTTCGGCAATGTTCGGTCGACTGACCGGTCGACCGAAATGGCTGGTGCCATTTTCCTTACCCTATTTGGTCGATCGCCCGATCGACCGAACTTAGGCTGAATTGAATTTTTAGCCCTTTTTTCTTCCGCGCTTCATTTTCGAGTTCCGACTTTCAACGAGCATCAACATGGAGAGATTTTATGTGATCTTTGAGCCCGTCCAATGCGACTTTGGTGAACTCATCAATCTTCAACAAACTTCCACGACAAACCCAAGCGCGATGATCAATGTCCTTCCGATTTATCCGATCGAGGACATCGAACACTAATTGACATGGAACCTGAAAGATGTTCTCAATGAGATTTTGGTTCCATGTTTGTTATCATCAAAAACGAGATTAAGGCCAAGGTTGAAAACCTAAAGCCATCAATCTCCCCCTTTTTGATGATGACAAACATCCTTAAAAATATATATATATATTAAAGCACAAGGATATCAACTAAGGGATTTCTCCCCCCATCAACATGCATATCTACATAATTAAACTCCCCCTATCTATATGCATGGATTTCCTATATTTTCCTCCCCTTTATCTAATTTTCTCCCCAATTTTCTTTTTCTTATACTTTTCTCCCCCTTTATACCTATACTCTTCTCCCCCTTTTAACATCAATCAAAAAGGGCAAGAAAAATCAATCTAGTCAAAGGGATGAAGAACAAATAATTATTCATGAAGTTGAGACTCTAAAGATTATTTTTCATAAAACATGAAATTCTCAACCAAAGGGATGGAAAACAAATATTTAATATGAAACTTAAATCATACATGATAGCAAAGAGTGATAAATAGAATCCAAACCTAAATCATGTATGCACTCAAGTATGAATATTTTCATGAATATTGTTTATTTTTAATGACATTTTTTATTTCATTCAAACTTTCAAAATACAAATATATAGACAAATGAGACATGTATATCAAGTTTGAAATGAAACTAATGTCATTTGATCCAAATATGAACTTAGCATGTTTTCATTTGAAATAAACATGAAAACATGAAAATGCTAAGTATCAAGTTTTGCTATCTACTCATGTTTTCTCAAACTTAGGCATCTAGACATTAAACATGAGAGAGTGTAAGTCTATGAATCAAGTTTGGGCTTAAGATGAAGTTTCTAAGTCACTTTGTTGACTTAGGTCAAGATATATACTTCTAGTTTTCACAAATCGAATTTTTAAATTCATACAAAATCATATTTTTGATGAAAAACTTTGGTACCAATTTTTGGATGGTCATTTCAAATGCATGAATAAAGTTTGAACTCAAAAGAATTTTCAAAAATCATTTTTCATCCTATATTGATTTTAATAAACAAATGGATATTTCTAGCTATCATCTAAGATATCAAAATCATTTCTAGGAATGATTTTACTCAAGAAATTGTGTGAATGATATTAGAAATGGAATCCAAATGGCATGCACAAAGTTTCATTAGAAGTTTTTTTTGTTGAAGAAAGATCAAAGTATCAGAAAAATTGATATTTCAAATAAGTGATACTTTGAGTTTTCGAAATCCAACTTCAAAAATTCATTTTAAATCCGATTCTTGATGAAACTTCTTGAAATTTTTACTGATAAAACTAGATTTTTTAGTGAATGTGCAGTTTCAAGAATCATCTGAAAATAATTTTTCTATATTTCTTTAGAAATAACTGAAAATGATACCAATTGTTGGTCGAAATGGTATTTTTGTAATTTTCAGTTATTTTTAAAACATGTTCAATTTTCATTCAAACTTTTATGACACCATAAAGTGATCATGAAAAGAGTGTATGTCAAGTTTGAAATGAAAATTATGTCCTTAAGTCAAGATATCAACCTAGCATTGGTTTCATCCAAAACTAAGCTAGTTATCATGAAACTTGCTAAGTTTCAATCTTAACATTTACTCATGATTTTTCAAACTTAAACCTATTGATTACTAACATGAGTAAATCTAAACATGTTCCCTAAATATAGATTGAAAATGAGACATCTAAGTCAATTTTTGACTTGGATCAACTTTGTAAAAGAGGTAAGCACGAATTGACTTCTTTGTCATTTTATCCATATCCATATGAATTTTTCACTCTAAATTCATGGAAACATGTCATACATATTCCTAAATATGTTTATGAAGTTTTGGACTTAAAATGAAATGTCTAAGTCGATTTGTTGACTTGGGTTAAACTTCTCAAGCTTAAGTCCTCTAAATTGAACTAGTTTTCAATTTGTTCAATCTCTTATGAATTTTCAATTTTAAGCAAATGACAACTAATCATTAACACACATAAACATGTTCATCAAATTTTTTAACTTAAAATGAAGTCTCTAAAGAAGAATTTTAACCTAGCTCGATTTCATAAATATCATGATATCATAAAATGAGTTAAGTTATCAAGATTTTTCCTACTCATGAAGATTCAAATATTTATCATGCATAATAAATCATGAGTATATAGAGACATCATTAAAGCATGAACATTCAAGTATTATATTAAGATTTATTCAAAAATTAAAATCATACCTTACTCTTAGAAATTTGTGCCAAACTTGTCATTTCCTTTTCCATTTTCTTTTAGATAGCATATCCTTCCAAATTTTTATCACTTTCTTAACTTGCAAGAGGGCTTCATTAGTATCATATTGAAATAATAAGCCAACTAGCATGCTAACATACTAAATAGCAAAGGTTCAATGCAAAGTTTTATTTAAAAACCTTAACCTATGGTAAATAGTAGAGATTCATTTTAAAGAATTAACATGTTATCAAAATGAATCAAAGGAGATCTTAGGATGTGAAACATTTGAGGAATAAAATCCCTTATCATGTTAAACTAGTTTTGACTTACAAGCAGGTCTCTACTAATAGATATTTACCTAGAGCAAGTTTCATTCAATAAAATTTGCCTGAGTGCTAAAATTCTACCTACTCATGAAAATTCAAGGGTTTAACATGCAATCCTAATCATGAGTATAGAGACATAATTTTAGCTTAAGCATTGAGGTATAATACTAAGATTTTGAATTTATCAAAGTTATACCTTATTCATGATAATTTGCCAAACTAATCTTTTTCTTCCTAACTAGCCTTCCTAAAATATTTATAACTTGCAAGTATACTTTATAAGTAGAAAATGAAACCAAATCTACATGCAAGCTATCAAACTAAATAGCGAAGAGAAAAACCAAATATCATTTTCAAAATTCAACTTCACTAAATAGCATGGATTCATTTTCATAATAATCATTCATGATAACAAAATGAATCAAGAGATCTCAAAATATGAAATTTTGAAAAGTAAGATCTCCAACCCTTCCTATTGGTTGAAAACCGAAAGCCACAATTAGCCTACGATTTAAAACCGCAAGGTCGCATGAGCCCATTACAGGCTACATAGGTCTCCGAGGAGACCGGAAATCAAAAAAATAAAAAATCATTTGATAAAACAATATCAAGAGCGGTAAGAATCAACTCGAATTAAACAAGTATCATAAACTCCAACTTGAATGAATTCAAATAAAGTAAAGGAGATGATACCAAATTAACTAGATGTCGATACTTCATACCGAAGGCATCCATATGATGTGAAGTTGCAATTTGGATTTGGTGAAGCTTTAAGTCTTCATGCAACTCCCACTAACCATCATCAACTCATCCTTGTGTGGTTGCTCCCCCTACAAGAGAAGATGAGATTTTTGGTACCCAAATGGCTTTGGGTCCTTGGGGGTTAGAGGCCTTAGGAATCCAAAGTGTCCTAGCAACACTTGGATTTCTCTTTAATGCGCAATCATAAATAGCATGCCCATATGTACCACAACAAAAGCAATGTCCATGAAATTTTTTCTTTTCATTTTTAACATGGACATGAGATTTAATGTTAGAATGCTTAACATAGGAGGCATGATGAGCATGAGCATTCTTAGATGAAACATTTTTATTTTGAACATGAGGTTTAAATGTGGAATGCCTAACATGAGAATGATTATGAACATTGGCATTCTTTACATAGGCATTCTTTACATAGGCATTTTTCATTCTTGTGTCCTTAGGGAATGAAATATTTTTCAATTCGTTTACTTTCTTATTTAAGGACACAACCTCATTTTTCAATGAATCAAGAGATTGATATAAGGCTTTAGATTGAGATTTCAAATTGTTGTTTTGACTTGTAATTTTTGAATTCTCAAGTTTCAAACTTTCATTCTTATGCTTTATGTCCTTAAGCTCAAGTTTCAACTTATCATGGGAAAAGTCAAAAGAGCTAGATTTCATTCTCTCATTTTCTAGTTTTAATTCGTCCACAGGAGAGTTAAGCCTTATTTTATCTTTCTTCAATCTTTTATTTTCATCATCTTTTTTAACAAGCAAGGCATACATTTTCTTGTATTCATCTACTAACTCATTATATGATATATCAAGAGAACTAGTAGAGCTAGCATTATTATTAGCATGACTAGAAGGAGAAGAGTGTACCTCATCATTAGCATCCATGAGGCAAACTTTAGAATTGGCTTCATGGTCATGAAAAGAGGATGCTTCACTTGAGTAAGATGTGGAGGTGGAAGCACTTGACCTCTTTTTTGCCTTGTTTTTCATGGTAGGGAAATTCTTCTTTACATGCCCTTTTTCTTTGCACAAAAGGCAAATTACTTTTCTCTTCTGGCTTTTAAAGTTTCTTCTTCGACTAGAAGCACTATGGGCATCAAAATTGAGATTAGTAGTAGGTGAGTGACCATTGTCATCACCACCTTCATCAAAAGTAGTAATCTCTTTGGTTTTTGCAAAATCATATATCATGTTTAATGTTGCCCAGATATCAAATGCGGAAGAACAATGCATGACCTTTTCAAGTATATCATTTGAAAATGTGCAATATAGAAGATGCATTGTTTTACCATTCAATTCAAACAATTTAACTTGTTCTTGGGTCCATGCATTCATGTTTTCCTTGGGTTCAATATATTTTGTCTTTACCATGTCAAATATATCTAAACTTTGAGTCTTTAGGAAAATATACATTCTACTCTTTCAAAGACCAAAATTAGACTCATCGAACCTAGGTGGTATAGACACTACACTCTCTAGAGCCTTTTTCGGATCGAGACAAGGTGAAGAAGAGATGGTGAAATCTCAAGCTATGAACCCGCTTTGATACCAATCGAAAGTGAAATGGCGATACTAGAGGGGGGGTGAATAGTATATTTACTAATTTTATTAGCCTAAATTCTGGTTTTAATCATTTTCTTGATTAGTTAGGCTAAGCACGATTGAATGATTGGACGCGGAAGCTATAAATGATTAAGCAGATAAAACAATCAATAATAACAATGCTAACACAAGATTTATAGTGGTTCGGCCCCAATGCCTACTCCACTACCTAAGCACCTCGCTTAGGATTTCCAAACTAGTTTTACTAGATTAATTCAGTTTCCCTTACACAGAGGACTTTTCACTCGAAGAGTCGCACTCTCGACCTAAGGTACTTCCACACCCGGAAGTCTCCGCCTTCTTATCGAGAGCACTCTTCTACCTCAACCTTGTCACACCCCAACTGAGGGTAGTGTGACTGGCCAGGGCCCACGTCCTGCCCTGTAGCCTATTGTCTACACTGACATCAAGAAACCAAAACATATCGACTGAAAGAAACTTAACATACTTTATAAAAAGTTTGCAAGTCACAATATATATAACTTTTTCAAAACAAGAAGAAACATCAACATCAAATCTAAATTGTTAAATATCAAGTTTTACAATTCTTTTCAAAGATAACCGCCAGTGCAGAAATAAAACCAACATAACTAGGACTAGTCTATGACTCATGGACGCCGCTACGAGATATGGCACCGCATATATATCCTACATAATCCTCAGACCTGCATATATATCATACAAGGCAATAAAGGAATGTACATGGAGGCAGAGTGTGTTTCTAATACAATTACAGACCCTCAACGGATCCATCAGTATCAACTGTACATGATAACCTGCCACCTTGGCTTATCAAGCCTCTGGCATTCGGCCCTTGGGCCTACTCATAGCAATATATCCCGGCTATAGTCGTCCCTACCATATCAGGTAGTATCATCTCAAGATGCAGGCAAATAATCCCGGTCCGTCGACTAGGATGGCCACTAGTCTCCGGACACCGTCTGGGTAAGGATAGTTAGTCCCACCCAACTGGGATCTTGCACCTAGCAGGCCCGCTGGCGCACCTCTAGACCCAATTGGCCGAGCTGAGCATTGGTTATTTCCAACCTCCTCGCTCCTCGGCAGACCATCACAAGCACATTACACAATCAAAATCCTAGGGTTTCCAAATATATATATACTTCGGGCCTTTGCCCGTATCTAGCCATGTCCGGTTACCGGGTTAACAATTCATGCTGCCCCTGTTAGTATATGTGCACCTACAATCTCTAAGTTTCCAAGATGTACAAACAGTCATAGAAGTGTGATAATCTCATATCTAGGTTTCCATAAATGTGCTATGAACATCTAGTGACACTTTACATGTTACCTAGCTTTTTTTTTACACTGTCTTAGGTGAGAATTTCCATGAGTCATCATTGGAATACCATCCAAGGACATTTAGGGCAGCATGTATAATGGAAAGAAAAATGCTCAAATATTACATCATTCACCATATTTAATCATAATGCACATACCTAACAATTCTTATACTACCTTAGGAATAGTAGCACAATAAGGAGCAACTATCTAGCATGGCAAGGTAGTAATAATTTAAATAACATGTATGAATTATAAACATGGTAACATTGTCAACATCCAAGTTTAAGGATCAAATGGTAAGAATGGATACAATCTAGCATTTCTACAATTCATATCAATTAAGCTACTTGCTAAGTTTGGTGTTCTTCCAAAGTATTTTCATATCCTTATGTGATCCCTAAGATCATGAACTTTCCATCTAAGGCAAATCTCTCCTCCTCTCCCCAACCTTGGCCGAACCATGAGCAAGGGAAACCTTGCTCGGCCAAGGTCCTTGGGGTAGGGAAAGATGGAAGAGACTTTAACTATACTTTGTTTCTTCAATTCCACGTACGTCTTAAATACTAAAGATCAACTTACCCTTCGCCTCACCCTTTGGCCGACCCTCTTCATGAATCTTAGGGTTCATTCGGCCACTTCAAGGGGCTTTAAAAGGGGACATGCTTCATGTTACGCAAGGAGTTCAAAGGATTGAATCAAAACAGTGGTATAGGGCATCTAAGGGCCTTCTTGCCGTCAAGGGAATCGGAGAAAATTTAGGCATGACCTTTCCCCTTTTCCCATGACTCGGCAGCCCCTAAAATACTCAAATCGATTATTAAAACAGCGAGATCCGACAAGAACATCATAAAACAGTGAGTACCTATCGTTGAAATCATAAATCGTTGGAAAAACGCGAGAACTCAACCTAGCATCTAGGGTTCGGCCACCCACCTCCCCCAAACTGTTAAAGCCTTAACCACTCACCTTTTTAAGAAGAGGAAACAGTGAGGAAGAAGATCCCCACGTCCTCGAAGTGATCGGCTCCGGCAATGGCAAGATCTCCGACCAAGAATCCGAGTACTGCCTCCCCTTTTTTTTTCCCTTGCTCCTCCTCTTTCTCCCTTGTTGCCTTGTGCGGCTCAAATGAATGAGCCACATGGCTGCAAGATGAGGGTTTTAATCCCTCATCTAGCTTTCCAAATGAGGCCTCTTGACTCACTTAACTCGCACTCAAACTTCGACTAAACCCGAACTCAACTTGGGTTCCGACTCAACCGATAATATGACTCGAGTTAACTTAATTTAAGATATAATTTTATAAAAGGAAAGTTAATTATCCAAATAGACTTTATGATTCATTAGCCGAGTCATACCTTTTCACTCAAGGCGATCCTGAGGCTCGACTCGACTACCCCCGGGTCCGACGCGCTGCACCAAAATAGATTTTTATAATAGGAAACTTGTTTTTTTTCTCCGGGTCTTACAAACCCTAAGGAACAACTAAACTAATCCTAGTAAACACAAAGTTTACACAAGTGGCTTTACACCTTTTCACCAAGGAAACCACTTTCACACACAAGACCAAACACCTGGTCTTCGTACAAACACAAATCCAAAAATAGTTTAAATAACAGTTAAAATACAATCAAAAGATCTTAAAGAGAAAACCAATATTAAACGCTCTTTTGGAATCCTTCAATCCTTCAACTCGTCAAGTAGTAGAGCTTGAATCAACACCCGAGTTGAGGGCACTTGGTGCTTGAAAAAGAACTCAAAGGAGAAGCAGAGAGCGCTGCAATCAACCTCTTGGAAGGCTTAAAAACTACCTTTTAATTGCTCAATAAACCTGTAAGAGTGGAGGGAGAGGGTTAAAATAAGTTATATGAGGTATATTTATACCCTCATCAAGAAACGACAGCTCAACGGATAGAAAACTATTCGTTGCAGGGCGCCGATCGATTGGTGGGTCGACTAACCGATCGACCGGTCATTCGACCACCGCTTTTTCTCTCTGGTCGGTCGACCGAACTTAGGCTGAATTGAATTTTCAGCCCTTTTTTCTTCCGCGCTTCATTTTTGGGTTCCAGCTTTCAACGAGCATCAACATGGAGAGCTTTTATATGATGTTTGAGCCCTTCCGATTTATCCGATCGAGGACATCGAACACTAATTGACATGGAACCTGAAAGATGTTCTCAATGAGATATTAGTTCCATGTTTGTTATCATCAAAACCGAGATTAAGGCCAAGGTTGAAAACCTAAAGCCAACAATGATCTCTCTCTCTCACTTGGTGCTGAGCCTTCACCTTTTTACTCCGACCCAATCATGCAAGGTAGCTTCAACGCCATTAACAAGGGCATATTTGTCAACTGCTCTACGGGCAACTAGGTGCTGAGTTATAGCACTATCAGCAATGACACACCATGGTTGCTAACAGTGGCGACGAGCTCCATGGACCGGTTATTTTTGGTGATTGATAAGATCGACAATGGGGAAGAGTTTGAAGGTGAGTCGACTTACCAGTCGTCGAACTTTCAGTCGAAGATGTTGCCTCTCATCTACCCTGGGCTCATCAATGACTTACTAGAGACCTACCAGTACATGAATGGCTCCTTAAAGAATATCGACGTCTGGGGGAAATTAGTGCTCTGCGATCGTGGCGAAAATGTCGGGAGAGTCGAGAAGGGTGAAATCATTAAGGAAGCCGGCGGCGCTGGTATGATCCTCGTCAACGCACCCGAGGATGGATACAACACTTTAGCCGATGTTCACGCCCTCCCGGCATCTCATATTCCCTATGCCCATGGACAGAAAATCAAGGCTTACATCAACTCCACCTCTCAGCAGACGACCACCATCATCTTCAAAGGCACTATCACAGACACCGCCCACTCTTCAGAGATCATTTCATTCTCCTCCCACAGGCCCAATCATATCACTCCCGGTATATTGAAGCCAGACATAATCGGGTCGGGAATTAGCGTCCTCGCTGCGTGGAACACCCAAAAGTTCAACGTCATGTCTGGCACCTCCATGTCCCGCCCTCACCTATCCGGCATCGCAGTGCTGATCAAGAGAGCACACCCAGACTGGTCACCCGCCTTGATAAAGTCCACAATCAAGACCACGGCATACACAAAGGATAACACCCAGCAGCCTATCGTCGATGAGACACGCCGCCCGGCTCACTATTTCGCCTTGGGCACTGGACATGTGAACCAAAGGAAGGCCATCAATCCGGGGCTCGTCTACGACCTCTCCCCAGAGGATTACTACCCCTACCTCTGTGGCCTCGGCATTAGTAACTCCCAAGTGCGTGCTATAGTTCACAACCCGGTGAATTGCTCCTTGGTGAAGGCCATCACTAAGGAAGAGCTGAACTATCCTTCCTAATCGTACGAGTTCCAACAAACAAGAAGAGGTCAGTGCGATTGATGTGGACGGTGACAAACGTTGGGGAGCCGACTTCGACATACTACGCGGTGGTGAACGTGCCAGAGGGCGTGTCGGCGAAGGTGCAACCAAGAGTGCTGTCGTTCACATTAGGGAATGAGAAGAAGAGCTTTACCATCCGTTTCAGGAGGACTGGAGGTAGGTCCGGAGTTGTCGAGGGGCAACTGCAGTTGGTGTCGACGAAGAGGAGTGTGAGGAGTCCACTCTCCATTACCTTGGAGTAATGTATGCATGATGAACACGTTCGTACTTTTCTTTCGTGCTTTATGTGGATAAACAAGCTAGAATTTGTATTTTTTTTTCCTTTTCGCTGGTTAATTTAGCAACTTACATGCAGTATTTTGTTTGTGGCATTATAATTTGCCTTTAATCTTAATTGTAATCTAATTTTATGATAAGAAATATATATACATATATAATGAGTGTGCTCTTGTTTAATTATTTTCTCCTTGCGATTAATACTTGGAATCATATATATTTATAATCAACACATTCAGCATTTTAATTGATTAGATTTTGTATATATATAATTCGATTAAATCAAGTATATATTATGCCTTAAATTGAGTATAGGAAGAAATACAAACACTTTATGTGGCTATTGCAATTAATAGTCACTACAACAAAAAAAAAGAATTTGTGGCAAAATTTTGGAGTGACCAACAACAATTGGCCACAAAAGGTGTAATCTACGACGAAATTTATGGCAAAATTATTTTTGTGGTTAAAAGTATAAGTTCGAACAATTTGTGACAAATTTTCTAATTTTGTTATTATGTTTTCCACTAATAATTGAGTCAACATTCAAAATTTATAGTTTTTTTAATTTATGACAACAAGTTTTGCCACTGATTCAAATCATTCTAACGTGGCAAGCGTTTCGATAAAATTTTTGCCACAAGTTTCTCACCATATTCTGTGGCAAGCGTTTGCGACTATTTTTTTGCCACAACTTTGTCATGATACTATGGCAACTGTTTGCGACAATATATTAGCCAGAGGTATAGAACTATTTATTGTGACAAATTATATGTGCCATAGATGATAAAATAATTTTAAAAAAATAAAGAGATTGGCAAAAACTTTCCCTCTTCTTTTGTGGCCGACAAAAATAATTCCCCCCATTTTATCTATCTCCCGACTAAAAAAACCCCGACTTATAATACATGTGACCTCCTCCTCACTACAAGAAATATTGGATTCATTAACCACAACTTCGGATGAGAATATGTTGTCGAAAATTTTTATTAGATTTCCGACGGCTCTCTATGTCGGAAAGAGTTCCCAACAACAAATTTCAACCAAAATGAGTCGGGAAATAGTCATATTATTTTTCATCAAAAATAATATGACAATTTTCATCAAAAATTTAGTCGATAATAATTTTTGACAAACTTTATAGTGGCAAGTTCGTCGGAAATATTAATGACTTATTTTTATACTTAATTAATGTCGAAGTCATCGACCACAACTTCTGACGAGGATCTATCGTCGAAAATTTTTGAAAGAATTTCGACGACTCTCAGCATCGAAAGGAGTTAGCGACAGAAATTTTCGACCAAAATGAGTCGCAAAATTATAAATAACTTTTTTAAAAAAATTAAAAAATTATCGATAGATTTTCGTCCAAATTTTAGTTGATAATATTTTTTAAATAATTATAAATCATTTATAACACTTCTTAAATCCTTTTAAAGTTTTTATTTTCCCTCCAAAATCTTCAAAATCTTTTATTTCACAAGTTCTCCTTTCACTACAACAAAAGCTCCTATTAAGGGCAATTGTTTAAAAATAATTAATTTTTATCTCTAAATATAATATCTAGAGGCAAACAAATTTTTTTTGCCTCTAATACTATATTTATAATAACTTCACCGCCCAATCCTTTTTCTTCTCCCACCGCTCGAGCAGTGAAACCCTTATCCCCAATTTTTCGCCTCCTCTGCCTCCCACATCTTTCGCTCCGCCACTCCGATAAATTTCGATCGCTGGTCTATCGCCAAGCCTGATAGGAGGGAGCATATCAATCTCCACCAGCAGTAGAAGCAGGAGAAGGAGGCGGAGGAGGAGGACATAGAGAAGAACAAACCCGTTAGAGATGGGAATTGTTGCGATGATGGTGATCCAGCCAAGGGGAAGCAACAGCAGGAGCCGAATGTCAAGGTCAGAGCTGCTGACATGCCACCCGCGTTGAAGAAGAAGGCATTTTAGTGCGCTCGCGAAACCCTTGCTTCCATGCCCAAGTTCGAGAGCAAGCGGCTCGCTCTAGCCCTCAAGAAGGCAAGCATCCCCTGTGGTTGTCGCTGCCGCCGTGTCAGCAGCCGCTTCTCCATCCCTCTCCTTCTGTCGCTCTTGTGTAAGTCTCCCCCTGCCATCGTCGCCCCCCTCAGGGTCTCCTCGGCAGCAGCTTGCGCTCCCCGTCTGTGCCTTCTTAAAGAGGAACCCCAAGCACTTGAAGTAATCCTCTCCTCGTTTCTTCAAGATCGGGCCTTCTTATCCGTTCATGAACTTTGATTTGCTTCTAGTGTAGAATCTTGACGTAAATACTCATAATTTGAAAGAAATGGGAATCAATGCTATACGTAGAGATGGAGGTTTATGGGGGCTGAGACTTAGATGCTTGAACCCGTCATCAATCTTATCAAGGAAGGAGCCGTCGGCGTGATCCCTACTGATACCGTGTATGCTATCACTATCTTCCTCTTTTTGCTCGCCTCTCTCTTCTTACTACTTTTTGATGTTCCAAACTTGTGATTTTTGGGAGTCGATTAGTAGATTTGTTGTTGATTTTAATGTATCAATAATAATGTGGTTGTTGAAGTTCTCATGAGTATTGATTTACAAAAGGCTTCAACTTTAGCGTGCAGGACTATTAAGATTAGCGGCCATTGCTTATTTGAAATTTATGAGTAATGCAATGAACAATATTTATCAACAGGAATCTCATACTTCCGTTGATTTTAATGTATCATGGTTATTCTTTGAGTAAATCTAGATTTGAGAACACCATGTAATGCAATGAACAATACTTACCAAAATCTTATACTTTCTTCAAAATGGACCTAGTAATCCACCGACATCTCATTTTTCTTAGTATTACTTGCAAATGCACATGAGATCTATGTATTACTTCCTTTTTCTTAGTAAAAGGTCTTAACAACACTTTTATTTGCACATGCAGAATCAAAGATATAGAAAACAAGAAGGCAAGAGTTACAATGCAGAATATACAATGCTTTTATTTTTTGCGCTACTCGAGAGTTCAATGCTTTTATTCTCTACTAAATATGTTTATTAGCAATGAGATCTATGTTATTAGCAATGAATCCGATAATAACTAGTATTAGCAAACTTGTGTACAAGTATCTGCATTCTGATACAACTATAATTTTCATTCACTAGTCATGTTGTTATGTCAACAATGTTAAACTTATTTTTATTCACTAATGTTGTAAGTTCATTATATCTTTGTGGACCCAATATCCCAATCAAATCAAAGTTGGACTAGAGGTCTTATATGTGACACTGGATCCTTATGTACATCATTGTTTCTTATGTTGCTTAATTATTCATAATGTTCTTAAAAGGATGAGAATGTGGCAATTAATTTCTTCTTGGATTCCATCTATAGTCAGCTACTTTCTTCATTCATTCTATGTTTTCTACAAGTCCTAGTAACATGTATTATTATTATTATATATCCTTATCAAGTTGGTCTGCGAATTGATCGTCTACAATAACTTATTAATAAAATTTAGGTAATGCTGACTTGGTCTGGCTTGGAACAACTTTAATATCTTATTTACTTCAGAATTGCTTTTTGTTCAGAATTGCTTTCTTAAGTTCTCATATTTAACCTTTCTATGTATAAATTTAAAATTTACATAATTCTAAATTTATGTTCCTACCTATATGCTTCAACTAGGTTTGTTCTCAATATTATTTCCTTTCAAGATCTCGATCAAATTTCTAGTTTGTTTTATGTACTTGGTATTCTTTTCTGTTTCATGCCATTTGATGGTTTGCAAAGGAAACATGCAGCTGAAGGTCTTGATGATTTAAATTATTGTACTTTGAATTATGCAAAGTATTTTTTGGTTTTTTTGAATAATGTACTATTTCTTTTATTGAACTCCATATTTTCTTATATCCAGTGCAGCTTGCTTGTTTTTTCGTCATAATCCTTTAGCAAATCTATAAAGATAACATGTTTAGAACATCTTATATAGTTCACATTAAAATTATAAAAACAGAAAATGAAAACCAGAAAGCTTTAATTATTCCAAAGGGCTAAAAGATTTGGCAAGGGCTGGTCTTGAGTTTTGTTTGGGGGGGAGGTTGGGACCAGTATATCTCCTGCTTTTCATATAGTATTTTCTATTGAGTCATGCCATCTTATCTTCATGAATGACGGGAAACAAAGACAAAGCTACATCCCTTTAATCTCTACACAATTTAGCAACCTTGGCCATCAAGTAATAAGAAATAAAAATGTTGCGAGGAACATAGGTTGCACATGGAGATGCTGATCATATGTGTCGAGGGAGGGTTCTATAAATCTTCTGATGCAATATAAACCTTTAATGTCAAAATCTGCTCAGAAATTTGAAATATTTTCATTTGGTTCACAAATGCAAATTGAAATGGCTATGAAAGATTGGGAAGGTTGATGATTAGGTAAAAAAGAGGAGACAATAACTACTTTTAATAATGCCTTTTAGGGATCAAATATGAGCTCATTATTGGTTAATAACAAGTACAAATAAGAATTATAAATATTACTGCTTAATACAAGTAATATTGCCTCATACCACTCTCAGAAACAGATTGAGGTTGGTTGGGTAGCTAATAGTAATAGAAAGAGCACATTCATTAGGCATAATTGAAAGTGATTAAACAATATAAATATGTTAGAAGAAACATAGTTCTATTATGATATCTTTTGCTTAATAAAGTAACATGAGATTCCCTGCTTATATTTGATTAGATCATATATAATATGAGAAAGTGACTTAGAAATGAGAACTAGCAACTCACGATAGGTTCAAAGGCTTCCTTAAATGAGGTGTACCTAGCTAGCTGATCTACTGGAACTTCTTTTTATTGGGGCAGTGTATGTCTGGTTTTTTTTTGGCGTACGAACTACCTTGTGTACCTAAACTTTTTTTTAATGGATATTAGATACCTTAGAGTATGTTATGCTGGTGGACAATGTTATTTTTGATGTATTTTGGATTGTTGATGGTTGGATTTGTAGGTGGTTGTATACCTGCTAAGTTGTAGGTTTTGTAATTAACAGATAGATTATTATATTAATGAATGGTTAATTATTAAATTTTGTGTGTTTGTAACAAATTTATTCACCACAAATTCTCAAAGTTGTGGCAAAATCATCACATACTGTGGCAAAATCATTATTGATGTTGTGGCAATAATTCAAATTTGAAATCTTGTTATTGGCAAATTCATTTTAACGTTTAATGACAAAGGATCAAACATGTAGTGGTAAATTTTTTTGTAGAAAATTTGATATGTAATGGCAAAATATAACATGTTATTAGCGGCAAATTTCATATATTTTTGCCATGAAAAGAATTATAGAAAGGGTAGAGTAATAACAAACATTTATTAATAAGTGGCAAAGAATTTTTGCCATAAAAGATACATGACGTCAGCAAGCCCCGTTTGCCACAATAGAGAGGAGGTAGTTTAACTTTTTCGTTTGCCACTAAAGAAATTGTAATTCATAAAAATTCGCTAAAGTTCGCCATGAAAGCCAAAAATGACCTTTAGCGACAGACCTAACATGACAAACGGTTGACGAACATTTTTTTACCACTGAATTATCATTTTGCCACTGTATGTCACTACTATGGCAAAAATAGTTTGTTACTAATTTCAATTTTTTTTTATAGTGAGTGTAGTAGTATCCAACGTAGAAGGGAGGCCACTCTTATATATATATATATATAGGTTGTAAAAAATTCTTAGTACTTCTACTATAATTCTAAAGATCTAATATTTGTTTTACAGTATTATAGGTCTTTTCTTTAATGTTTTCCAAAAGATATATTAATTGAATATGAGCCTAAACTATGAATTTTTTTTAATTAAAATTAATTTGACCCATGTCAATGATAGTCTTGGTACACAAAAGTATTTTACATCAACCTCTTGTTATTCATCTAATCTCTTTACCATGACATGTCAATCATCAAGCCTCCTTTTATATAATTTGCTTAAAAACTCATGATATTAAATTAAATCTCCTGTAATTCAAAATAATATCTTTTAAGCTAAAATTAAAACTTTATTCAGACTAAAGCAAACAATAATTCAAATTAAAAGACTCCACTACAAAAATCACTTTTTTGTCAAAGAAATATTCTGCTAGATAAAAATAATATATATACTGGACCGGACTAGATCCTCGAACCTGTTTGATGAGCCCACGAAGTCCATCTTGGTCGAGTCACTTAGAAACCTGGGTCGGCGCAAGTCTTGCCCGAGGCTCTGCCCAATCATCCTGAGCATATTTATGTCCTTGTCCTATATCTAAAGAATTAAAATATGATCACTCTTGGTAAAATGCCCTACACTAGAGTGGGGGTGAATTGTGTGCTATCTAATCTTTTTGTCTAATTTCGATTTTCATCGTTTCTTACTATCTTTAGGCCAATGACAAATCGAAGACTAAATGAGGAAGCGATAATAAAACAATTAAATGCAAACAAAGATAGAAATGATAACACAATGAGATTTATAGTGATTCGGCCTCAATGCCTACTCCACTACCTAAGCACCATGCTTAGGATTTCCAAACTAGTTTTACTAGATTATATTGTTTCCCTTTCAAAGAGGACATTTTACCCAAAGAGTCTCCGCTCTGGCACTTCCATAATCGGAAGACTCCGCCATCTTACCGAAAGCACTCTTCCACCTCAACCCTAAGGGACAACAATCACTAACCCTAGTATACTAAGGGTCCGTTCGTTTCACATGATTTTAAGGTGCAGCACTGGACAACACAAGTTGTCCCATGTTTGTCTGCAAAAATATACCATGGACAGGATAATAATGATGTCTCAGGGACAATACACCAGACCCATTTTCGACCATGGACAATACACCGTGCCTGGCCGCCATCTCGTTACAACACTCTGCCACACCGGCCCACACAATCATACAAGAATGAACACTAACCACAACAGGTTATATATTCTTACATAAATTTTGCATTTAGAGATTCAATCACCGGGCCCGTCAACTAGGATGATCAACTAGTTTTAGGAACCCCACCGGGTTAGGGATAGCTAGTCCCACCCAATTAACTCGGGTCTACCGTCAGCGTGGCCCACTAATGGAATCTCAAGACCCTTCGCCACTGGGGTCTAACACCTAGCGTGGGCCGCTGGTCCAATCTCAATACCCTAATCATCCGCTGACTCGGATATTAGCCGTGCCAGCTATAAACACCCCTCAGCCCGACCATCTCAATCACAATACACAAACAATGTATTACACTAGTTACTAAACATCTCCCGGGCTTCCGCTCGTACCCAGCCTTACCCCGGGACCTATTAGGTCAACAGTTATGAGTTACCCTCCCTAGGCACGAATACCTAATGTCTTTATGTGCAAAGTTTATCCCATTTAACTCCTAGTAATATATGTTATTTACTAGCAGAGTTTCACGTCTCGTACTCGTGTCCGAGGTACTAAACAAATCCAGCAAATTTTTGTCCACCTAGTTTCATGTCATATACCACACATGCTAATCCACATTAAGCATATCATTGACATAATATTCGCAATAATTAATAAATCACGGCATACTAGAAATAGGAGGATTCAACAATTATACCACCATAATTTCCCACATAATTACAGCAATTAAACATTAAATTTCAGCATTCAAATATTTAATTACAGCATGTGAAAATTTACTTTCAGCGACAATACTTTGATGGAAGCCTATGAGCAATAGTTTCATCAATTAAATAATTATTTACATCATTTAATTATTTAATTACAGCATATGGAAATAAATTCCAGCAAGCAAAAAAATATGTAGAGAGCCATCTAATACATCTCAAGACAAGAAACAATGTACACCAGTTAATAAGCGATGATCATAATTAATACTACATCAAATTCATCTTCTCAACGCTATGATCTCAACAAGCTACGTCATATATTTTGTTTTTCCCTCTTCATTCCCAAATTTGAGCCTTGGTTTACCCCTCTCGACCGACCCCCTTCGAATTGGGGAAGAAACTTACATGGCCGGCCCTAAGGATTTTGGGGGAAATCAAACCTTCGACCTTGGTCTCTACAAATTTCTCCTAAGATCGTAATCATGCTTAAGAATATATCTACTATGATTTAAGTTCTCGAGGAACTTAGGGAAAATTTCGGTATGATCTTTCCCCTTTTTTTCTCTATTCGGCCGGCACTATGAATGGAGAAAACATCACAAAAAAAATCACAAGATTAGACATTGACAACATGAGGGAAATACAAGATCAAGAATCGTCACGAAAAATCGACAACTTCTTAAACCAAAGGGTTCGGCCAAGGGCCTCACCCTAATCTGAGGTTCAACCACTCACCTTAGCCCTAATGGAAGGAAAAGGGAAGAATATCAAAGATGTCTTAGCCTCTGACCACGACCACGAACTCTGGCGCCAGCCCCCCTTGATCGCCTCTCTCCCTTCTCCCTCTCTCTCGCCCTTCTCGGTTTCTGTGCATCTTTTCTTGAGCCGTACAGCAATTGATGAGCCCTCTTATATATATATTTTCAATACTCACTTAAACCCCTACTCGACTCAACCCGCGAACTCAGTTCCAACCCGACTTGAGTCAATTCAACTTATCGAACATGAAAGAATTAATTACGAGTGGAACAAATTAAATTACACCTTCTACTCGTGGCGGTCTCGTGACTCAACCTGGATAGTCCCCGATCCGGTTCGCTGAACCAAATAAAATTTTATATTAGGAAATCTCAGGTATTACAACCTTCCCCCCTTAAGGAAAATTCGTCCTCAAATTTTTGTAAGGTATAAGGACTCGCCAGATCCTCAAACAAGGAAGGGTAATGCTTTCTCATATCATGCTCCACCTCCCAAGTAGCCTCTTGTCCGGTGTGGTGCTCCCACCTGACCTTTACCAAGGGGATTTTCTTGGACCTCAACTTCCTGATCTGCCGATCAAGCCCTTCTACCGGCCTATCTTCATATGAGACCGCCGCATCCACCTCAACTACAGTAGGCTCGATCACATGGGGCTCATCTCGGATTTATCTCTCGAGCATTGATACGTGGAAATACCGAGTGAACATTGTTCATGCTAGGGGCAAGGCCAACTCATATGCCACAACGCACCTCCGTTTGAGCATAGGGAACGACCCGATGAACCTAGGGCTCAGCTTCCCCTTTTTCCCAAACTACACCACTCCCTTTCATAGATAAAACCTTTAGGAATACCATGGTATCCCACAACCCGGTCTAGAAATAATCTGGCGTACTGGTCAGCTAAATAGATCGTCTTGATCGGTATAAAGTGTGCAATCTTAGTTTGCCGATCAATCCACTACAAGCCAAATAGAGTCGTTGCCCCCTCTAGACCTCGGTAACCCGGTCATCAAGTCCATGGTGATCTTCTCCCATTTCCACTTGGCCACTCCCAAGTTCTCAAACAACCCTGCACGCTTCAGGTGTTCGGCCTTTACCTACTAGCAAACCAAACACTTAGACACGAACTCAGCTACCTCTCTTTTCAACCCTTTCCACAAGTAATGTTGCCTTAGATCTTAGTACATCTTGGTGGCCCCTGGATGCATCGTGTATGTGGAATGGTGGCCCATCTCTAGTACCTACATGCGAACCTCCATCATGTCAGGCACCACAATCCGATCTCTGAATCTCAGGGCACCCTCAGAGTCGACTCTGTAGCCACCATCAGTGTCGCCTCTTCCGACCATATCCTTAGTCAAGGAACAAAATGTGTCCTCATCTTGCGCGGTCCGTAACATGTCTACTAGAGTGGACTATACTCGCAGGTGTGCCACCCAAGCCCCAGAGTCTGATACGATCAAAACTATCCCGCCATCTAAGCACAGGGTCAAATCCCGAGCCAGTGGCCTCTTATTGACTGCCAAGTGAGCCAAACTGGCCATGGATTTTCTGCTAAAGGCATGTGCCACCACATTTGCCTCCCCGGGATGGTATATAATGGTGTAGTCATAGTCCTTCAAGAGCTCAAGCCACCTCCTCTGCCTCAAGTTCAGTTCCTTCTGGGTAAGCAAGTACTGGAGGCTCTTGTGATTGGAGTAAATCTCACAAGCCTCGCCATATAAATAGTAGCGCCATAGCTTCAAAGCAAAAACTACTGCTGCTAGTTCTACGTCGTGCATCGGGTTGTTCTTGTCATGAACCTTCAACTAGCGGGATGCATAGGCTATTGTTCTTGTCACGAATCTCAGTCACACAAGTCGGTCGCCTCACGCTTTGTAGTGCCTCCACCTTCGCAGGGTCCACTCTTACCTCTTCCTTCGACACCACATGATCCACGAACCCTACGCTCTCCAACCAGAATTCGCACTTGAAGAACTTGGCATACATCTGATACTCCCTGAGGGTTCCCAGGATCATCCTCAAATACTCAGAGTGCTCCTCCCTACTCCTGGAGTAAACCAAGATGTCATCAATATAGACGATCACCATTATGTCCAAGTACTTCTTGAACACCTGGTTCATCAGATCCAAAAGGGCCGCAGGCGCATTTATCAGCCCAAAAGACGTCACCAGGAACTCAAAGTGGCCGTAATGAGTCCTGAAGGCAGTCTTGGGCACATCACGGTCTCAAATTCTCAACTGATGGTATCTGAACCTCACAACAATTTTAGAGAACCACTGCGCCCCCTGTAGTTGATCGAACACGTCATCAGTCCTTGGCAGTGGGTAACAATTCTTGTCAGTCACCTTGTTAAGCTGCCTGTAGTCAATGCACATGCACATGGACCTGTCCTTTTTCCTCATGAAGAACACTGAGCGCCCCACGAAGAAACACTCAGGTGAATGAAACCTAAGTCTAGCAACTCCTCTAACGGTGTTTTCAACTCCCTCAGCTCGACCGGTGCCATCCGATAGGGTGGAAGGGAGATCGGCTTCACCATAGGCTGCAAGTCGATGCAAAATTTTATCTCTCTTCTACGTGGTAACCCCAACAACTCCTCAGGAAATACGTCAAGGAACTCACAAACCACTTGTGTTCTCCCGACATCCCCTACCGTGTCTCTATCCTCCTTGACCATAGATATGAAGGCCAGGAAGGACTGGCAGCCACCCATAAACAGTTGGCGAGCCTCTAGGGCTGAAATGATTCCCATAGGATCCCCCCTTCCATCTCCCTGCAAGGTAAACTATGGCAACCTGGGCTTGTTGAAAGTGACAGTCTTAGCCCTATAATCCACTTACGCAAAGTGATCCGCCAGTCAATCCATGTCGAGTATAACATCAAGTTCAAGCATCGGCGGGAGTGTCAATTCTACCTTCAACACATGCCCCAAATGAGCACTTCACAGCCTCGGAAGGTTGTCTCAGCTAATATTGCATCGCCCATAGGCGTTGACACAATGTATGGCACATCAAGCAAGGAAGGTGCCCCCATGTAACTTAGTAGCAAAAATAGCAGATACAAAGGAGTGCATAGCACTCGGATCACATAAGCTGCAGATGAACCAACAATAAGTGTATCTGTTACTACCGCCTTAGATGCCTCAGCGTCATCAAGGTTCATAGCAAAAACCCTTAGCGGAAGGCCTACTTGACCCTTCTGGGCTACAGAACCAATAGACATCGACGCTTTCCCTCTAGACTACTCAACTTTCTGGCCACCTCTGTCCAGACAAATTTTCTTGAAGTGCCCAACCTGCCCACATCTGAAGCAGGCATCCGTGCGGCCGTAGCAAGACCCCAATGGCTCATGTTACAACGGCCACACTGCTGCATCTTGGTCTTCTGTGAAGCATCCACTGACCCTGCCTGTCGAGCCGCCCCTGACCTTGGGCCTCCACGACCCCTGCTACTGTTGTGTCCCCTACTAGATTGGTGACCTGCCACCGCAACAGTCCCATCAGAACGCCAAGACCGACCTCCAGATTCTTGAGGCTAGAACTTCTACTTTGGGGACCCATCATGCTTCTCGGATGGCACCAGTGCTTCCTTCCGAAGTGCCTCATCCACTACCTAAGCAAAAGAGGTGTTCTTAGTGTAATGGATGAGTCTGCTGATCTACACCCTCAGCCCCTCTACAACCTTTTGACCTTGGAAGTCTCAGTTGCTACCAAAGCAGGATGGTACTTCGAGAGCCGAGTAAATTCCATCTCATTATCTAGGGGATGGTGCACTTGGCCCCCAACGATCTCTCCAGGTATGCAGCCACTCCTTGGTCGGCCCTCTGAGCTGTATCCCGACCATATGAGCAGCCGCCTTCGAGGAAAACCCGAGCTCCTCACACAACTCGTACTAGTCATTAAGGAAGCTTGTGACCTCAACTTGCTGATCTGTCCCATGGCCATGGCCCCGACCTCGGCCTTGCCCCTGGCCTCAGCCTCGGCCCTGCCCCCGGCCTCGGCCTCGGCCATAATGCTCCATGGAATTCCTACCACTGCCGCTTAATGCAGCATTGTGTGTCTCCATCACACTTGATTTAAGAAAAAGATACCATTAATATCAAATAACTAATTCAAAATTTTAATTTACTAACCGCATGACGCACTGAGGAGGAACATGTCGACATGCTAGCTACGTCGTAGTCAAGACCTAACCACATGTTCTGATACCACTTTGTCACGCCCCGACTCAGAGTCACGTGACCGGCCAGGGTAGGTGTCTGTACCCCAAAGCCTACCACATGCACTCATCAACAAGATAACAATATGCAATCAGACTGACATAGACAATGTAAATGAAGTCTGCTGAACTTTATTAAATGTTGAAAACAAGTTTTACAAATCAATGATCAAAGAACACGACTCAGTGCATGATCTAAAACTCTCCCTACATGACTACGACTACGAAACTGCCTGCTACGAGATCTGCGTCACCACCTGCACTCCAGCCTCGCGATGCCATCAAGCCATACCTCACTGGTCAGGCTCTGCAAAAGAAAGACAAATAAACCCATCAGTCCACGAGGAACTCAAAGAGTGGTTCTTTCGAACCTCCACCTAAGTCCCCAGTATAATATCATATATAGCAATAAAGCATGTGCATAAAATTTATACTAGTCATATCACAATAATAGGCCAGTTGGCCATTCCCTGTGAGTAAATAAACCCGCCAATTATGGCTCTACACAGTAAGTATCACTCGGCCACTATGGGCCTTACCTTGAATAATTAGTTAGACCGTGCCCGGCCTCCATCTCGTTACAATACTCGGCTACACCGGCCCACACAATCATACAAGTATGTACACTAACCCCAACAGGTTATATATTCTTACATAAGTTCCGCATTTTGCGATTCAATCACCAGGCCCATCAACTAGGATGGTCAACTAGTTTCAGAAACCCCACCGGATTAGGGATAGCTAGTCCCACCCAACTCGGATCTACCGTCAGCGTGGCCCACTGACGGAATCTCAGGACCCTCCGCCACTTGGGTCTTACACCTAGTGTGGCCCGCTAGAGTAATAGACATACAATGTATTACACTAGTTACTAAACATCTCCCTGGCTTCCGCACGTACCCAGCCCTACCCCGAGCCTTGTTAGGTCAACAGTTATGAGTTAGCCTCCATAGGCACGAATACCTAATGTCTCTATGTGCAAAGTTTATCCCATTTAACTCCTAGTAATATATGTTATTTACTAGCTGAGTTTCACGTCTCGTACTTGTGTCCAAGGTACTAAACAAATCCAGCAAATTTTCATCCACCTAGTTTCATGTCATATACCATACATGCTAATCCATATTAAGCATATCATTGACATAATATTCGGAATAATTAATAAATCCCAACATACTAGAAATAGGAGGATTCAACAATTATACCACCATAATTTCCCACATAATTACAGCAATTAAACATTAAATTTCAGCATTCAAATATTTAATTACAGCATGTGAAAATTTACTTTCAGCGACAATACTTTGATGGAAGCCTATGAGCAATAGTTTCATCAATTAAATAATTATTTACATCATTTAATTATTTAATTGCAGCATATGGAAATAAATTCCAGCAAGCAAAAAAATATGTAGAGAGCCATCTAATACATCTCAAGACAAGAAACAATCTACACCAGTTAATAAGCGATGATCATAATTAATACTACATCAAATCCATGTTCTCAACGCTATGATCTCAACAAGCTAAGTCATATATTTTGTTTTTCCCTCTTCATTCCCAAATTCAAGCCTTGGTTTACCCCTCTCGGCCGACCCCCTTCGAATTGGGGAAGAACCTCACATGGCCGGCCCTAAGCATTTGTGGGGAAACCAAACCTTCGACCTTGGTCTCTACAAATTTCTCCTAAGATAGTAATCATGCTTAAGAATATCTCTTCTAGGATTTAAGCACTCGAGGAACTTAGAGAAAATTTCAGCATGATCTTTCCCCTTTTTTCCTCTATTCGGTCGGCACTATGAATCAAGAAAACATCACAAAAAAATCACAAGATCGGACATTGACAACATGAGGGAAATACAAGATCAAGAACCACAAGAATCGACGAAGAATCATCACGAAAAATCGACAACTTCATAAACCCAAGGGTTTGACCAAAGGCCTCACCCTAATCCAAGGTTCAACCTCTCACCTTAGCCTTAATGGAAGGAAAAGGGAAGAAGATCAAAGATGTCTCGGCCTCCGACGACGACCACAAACTCCGGTGCCACCCCACCCCCCCACCCACCTTGATCGCCTCTCTCCCTTCTCCCTCTCTCTCGCCCTTCTCATTTTTCGTGCGGCTCTTCTTGAGTTGCACCGCAACTGATGAGCCCTCTTATATATATATATTTTTTCAATACTCACTTAAACCCCTACTCGACTCAACCCTTACCCAAATTGAGCCCGACTCGACCCACGAACTCGGTTCCAACCCAACTTATAAAACATGAAAGCATTAATTACGATTCCAATAAATTAAATTACACCTTCTACTCGTGAAAGTCTCGCGACTCAACCCGGCTAGTCCCCGATCCGGTTCGCTGAACCAAATAAAATTTTATGTAAGGAAATCTCAAGTATTACATGTGCGTAACGAACATTGGACTATTTATTATGTTGTCCAGTACAACCTTATATTGTACTGACTAGTCTGTTATGTACTAAACTATTTGCGAAACGAACGAACCCTAAGTTTACACCAGTGGATTTAAGCCGTAATAGCAAGGCAACCACCAACCATTCAGGACCTACACTCTAGGTCTAAACAAACTCAAATACAATGAAAATAACAACAAAATACAACACTAAATGGGGCAATAAATCAAATAATAAAGTACTTAGCTCCACAACAATCCTAGCTTCCTCTTGATGCCTTTGAATATGGAACAATGAAGGAAAGGCTCAATCAAAGAGATGATAGATTAAAGTTGGGGTTTCCACAAGAGTTAGCTCAATAAAGCTTAGGATTGGTCAAAAGAATGTCTCAAGAAGGTTAGGAGTGATCAAGATCAACAAGGAATGCTCTCATGTCTTTGTATTCATAAGCCATAAAGAGAGGAGACAACACACCTCATCCTAACGGGCTTATTTTTGTCCCTTGGCGCCGCCCAGTCGGTGGCCGACCGATGGCCGGTCGACCGGCCCGTCGATTGCCCATCGGCCGACATCTAGAAATCAAGGCAGTTTGCTGATTTTTCTCGCAATGTTATTTGTTTCTGGGTTCCATCTTCCTTAAGTCTTCATATATAATATTTTCTTAACTTTAAAACATAAATTCTATATAAAGTTTATCGCCCATTTTCTTAACTTTATAATCTCCCGTGTCAAATATGGGTAGGCTAAAGGCTTCCAAAAATTCCTTTAAAATATGTCGTTAAATAGTTTTTAACTAAGGAACATTTATCGAGACTTTTAGTGCCAATAAAATGTCTGGGTCATATATCAATTTTTTGCATTTTTCTAAAAATAACTGAAATCTAATGGCATTTTCGTAAATATTAGATATTTTTCAAAAGTTTTCAGTTTTCATTCAAACTTTCTAGATTTCAAGATATAATCATTTAAAGCATGTATATTAAGTATTAGATCAAAATAATATCATTTGTTCAAAATATCAACCTAGCACAATTTCATTCAAAAATAAGCATGATAACATGAAATTGCTAAGTATCGAATTTGATCATTTACTCATGATTTTTCAAGTTTAATCACATGAACACCTAACATGAGTAAATCTAAACATGTTTGTGAAGTTTGGACCTGAAATGAAGTTTCTAAGTCAATTTGTTGACTTAGGTCAAATCTACTCGATCAAGTTTAGGTCTATTAAGGTCAACTAGTAATAATCTTGTTGATCTACACATCAATTTTCAACTCTAAACACCTCGAAGCATGTCATGTGTATCTCTAAACATGTTTCATGAGTTTGGACATAGAAAGGAGGTCTCTAATGACAAGTTTTGGCCTAGCACAACTTTCATTCAATGAAATTTGCCTAAGACCTAAAGTTCTTCCTACTCATGATATTTCAAGAATTTAACATGCAATTTCAATCATGGGTATAGAGACACCTATAAAACATGAAAATTGAGGCATTCGATGAGATATTTGCAATAACCAAAAACATACCTCATCCATGCGAATTTAGCCAAACTTTTCATTTTTCATTGACATTACCTTCCATTCTTAATAGCTTGCAAGTATACTTCATTAATAGTAATCAAAGCATACATACTTAGCAAGTTATCGTACTAAATAGCAAAAAGAAAACCAAGTTTCTTTTTCGAAAATATAACTTTGCTAAATAGTGAAGATTCATTTTAAAGGAGTCAACATGATACCAAAATGAATCAAAGATATCTCAAAAATATAAAATTTTAAAAAATAAGATCTCCAACCCTCCCTTTTGGTTGAAAACTAAAAGGCCACAATTAGCCAATAATTTAAAACCGCGAGGTCGCATGAGCCCGTTATAGGCTACATCAGTCTCCGAAGAGACCGGGAAATAAAAAAAAAATCGATTAATGGCAGGTTAATGGCCGGTTGGAACGCACCAACGAGACAACACACACCATGTGTGATTTCATTTCGATTTCTAGTTCTTTGAACTCTTCAAAAAACATAATTTTTCCTATGCAAAACAAGGCACGAACCACACATCTAGCTGAAACAAAGGTGGCTCGAATGTTTTTTAAATATCCACACTAGAAGGGGGGTTGAATAGTGTGTAAGCTAATTCTAAGTTCAATTAGCTCTTTTCAATTTTAATCCCCTTAACAACCAAATTAATGTTCTCTTGAAATGGATGCTTGACAGGTATATAAGAGCAATTAAAAAGCAAGTAAACAACCAATGCAAACACAATATATATAGTGGTTCGGCCAACCCGCCTACTCCACTACCTTGGCTCCTCACCAAGGATTTCTAACCCAAATGCTTTATAGATATAGTGTTTTCCTAAGAATACAATGAGGACTCAAATCTCAACCCTTTGATAAAGTCTCAACACTTATTCTTATAGCAAAACACAAACCTACAAAGGTACCTAAGGTGTTTAACTAGCACACCATACAAGTTAACTTGAGAATCACAACTAAACAACTAGAGAAAACAAGTTTAAAGGAGCAAGAATGTAAACCAAACTTGAGAGCTACTTTCTTTGCATTCCAATACTTCAACTCCTCAAGATGGATGATAGTAATCGATGTGGGAGTTGAATTGCGAAGAACGCCTTGAGAGGAATGAGAATCATGAGAGCTGGGGCTTTGAAATCTCAACTAGAAGGCTTGAATGCTTCGATGGAAGACTCAATAAAATAGTAGCAAGGGTTAGGTGAAGTGTAATGGTTCCTATTTATAAGCCTTCAGTGAACCCTCAGCCAACAATCATTGCAATGGATCTATTTTTGTCCATTGACGCCCGCCGATTGATCACCCGGTTGATGGGTCAGTCGACCGCTCGAGCCATCGGTCATCGACCAAGAGGCCTCTGTCAATTTTGAGTCTCTGGTGGCCAGTCGTCGATCGATAGTCGGTCGACCGACCTATCGACCGGCCAGCAAATGGAACTCTGATTTCAGCCTAGTTTTCTAATTTTCCTACTCGATGTCCATTTTCGGGTTTCGTCTTCGGATTTTGACTTGGGACATATTACAAGTAGGTTTGGTCGATATCCTAGGGGCATATTACATTCATTTCTATTTTTAAACCTAGGGAGACACGCGATAGCCATTGGAGCCATTTTTTGTCAATTCTTTGCATTTTTTCGGATGAAGTTCGTAGGAGTATCGTTCTATCAACCTGAACTAAAATCTCAACAAATGAGTTAGTTTCATGTTTGTTATCATCAAAATAGAGAATGAGACCTAGGGGGAATTCTTGGCCCAACAATCTCCCCTTTTTGATGATGACAAACAAAGCATGAAAAATAGACAATTTTGATACTTGATAAATGCTCATATGTGAGTTCATGATAAAAACTAATAAAAGCTAACTTAAGCTCCCTCTATCAACATGCAAATCTAACTTACAACTCCCCCTATCTAAATGCATAATAAAACAAATGTGACCAAGTCTTTTCTCCCCCTTTTGTGTAAGACCCGAAAAATTTCCTAATATAAAAATCTATTTTGGTGCAGTGCGCCGGACTCCGGGTTAGTCGAGTCGAGCCTCAGAATCGTCTCAAGTAGAAGGTATGACTCGACTAATGAAGTATGAAGTTTAATTTTGGTTAAATGACCATTTTCTTTTATGCATTGATACTTTAATTGAGTTAAGATCGACTTGTGCTGCGGATAGAGTCGAAACCCAAGTCAGACTCGGACTGAGTTGAGTCAAGGTTAAGTCGTGTAAGGGGCAATTAAGTCAATGTAGATGAGGGAATAAAAGCCCTCATCATGGAGCCGTGTGGCTCATCTAGGAGCCGCACAAAGCCCGAGCAAGGGAGAAGGGGAAAAGACGGAGGATAGATCTTGGTCGACGCCGGACATCGTGCCATCATCGGAAGATTCGAGATCGTTAGCGTTCGATTCTTCTTCTTCCACAAGCAAAGGTGAGTGGTTGATTTCCATGAATGATTGGGGGAGTCGTGTGGCTGAACTGCCTAGCACTGCTAGGAGGAGGTGCATAATGATCAAGGTCTTAGTTAGTCTAGATTGGAATTAAAACACTAGGATTTGGGTTGGTTCTTCTTCCTCGTTCTTATCCATGAGTACTCGACCGAGCAAGGTAAACCTTGCTCAAGTCTCGGCCGAGCTTGAGGGAAGGAAAGGTGACCTCTAGAAACTAAACCTTTTGATTGGGAATACTCAAAACATAGGGAAGGAAAAGTTGCCTAGATTGACAATTAGAAATATGATGACATTAGGTAAGACTCTAGCTAAGGAAGGCTACTACATTGGTGCAAGTAATTAGTAGAATGGTAGAGTAGTAACCATCTTAGATCTTCCCTCTTTAATTTCTGAAATTTGTGATATCATTACCATGTTAGATAATTTAATTCCTTGCTGAGTTTATGGTCTAATGCATAATGTAAATTCTTTATTATTGAATCATGTGGCTATACATAGTATGTGACGTGAAGTAATTCATTTATAGCTTATATGCTGTCCCATTTTGTTATTGGGTACATTTTCAAGTTTATGACATGTATTTCACATTATTAAGGATAGTATATGATGCTAGATGATTAACATGAAAAATCTGAGGTGTGTGCCATTTATGGAAACTCAAAGGTAGACTAGTTAGGTTTTACACCTAAGAAATAAGTAGCGAGCAATAGTGCGCGCATGTTTTGATCCGAAAATAAAGGGATGAACACGGGCGAACGCCCGTGATTTTAAACAAGGAAACTTTAGGACACTTGCTTCTGTGATGTGTTTGTGATGGTCTGCCGAGATGCCTGAGTAGTCAGAATGACGAATGCATGACTTGGCCAATGATTGGGTCTTGGGATATCACCAGCGGGCCTGCTAGGTGTCAGACCCCAGTTGGGTGGGACTAGCTATCCCTACCCCAGACAGTATTTGGAGACTAGCAGACCATCCTAGTCGATGTCCCGGAGACTTCTTGATTTCACTTTGGTACTGTGTGGCCTGAGTGGCCAGTGTACTATTACCATGTATGGTAGTGCTGGTTATGACCGAAATTCCTAGACCATGAGTAGGCCCTAAGGGCCGGATGCCAAGTGGCTTAAGTAGGTTGTTATGGTAGGTTTTTTCTAATATATGGTCTATATAGGATGGCCCATGGGGTCGGTTGTCATATCAAAAGTAACTTACCTCCCTGACTTTGTACTATGTTGCCTTATATACTTATGCATGCTTATTGGGGATTAGGAGGAGGTTCGAAAGAACCGCTCACTGAGTCCCATGTGGACTCACGATTTATTTCCTGTTGTTTTGCATAGCATGATCAGTGAGTTGGTGCTTGGCGTCATGGTGCATCTGGAGGGCAACCGGTGGTGCCAATCTCGTAGTAGCGTCCTATACTCATAGTCTAGTGTTTAGTTGTTATCATTTTCCTACACTGATAGTTGTTGTCTTTTAAAGCTTGTAATCAACTTTGAACTTGAGATGTTTCAGTTTATGATGATGTTAGCTACTCTTCTTTTTTTAAAAAAAATTGTGAACTTTTGAAACTCTAAATAAAACTGCATTGTGATTTCTTTTTATTCGATGTGTTTCGGTTTCTCGTTGGTCAGTGTAGGTAGTAGGCTTCAGGGTTGTATGTAGACCCTGGCCGGTCACATGACCCTGAGTTGGGGTGTGGGAAAAGTTGGTATCAGAGCTTCTGGTTAGGTCTTGACTATGACTAAGAGTTGGGTACTGTATGAGACATATGCTAGCGTGTCAACATACGGTATAGTTATGCTACGAGATTGGGCAACCACGACTGCACTCAGCGCACCATGCGGTTAGTAAATTTTAAAAGGTTATGTTAAAAAATTTATTATGTGACAATTTTTTTTTCTTTTTTGTGATAATGTAATGGAGGCTCCTAATGCTACACTGAGCGGCAGCGGCAGTAACTCGACAGAATGTCGAGGCCAGGGGCGAGGCCGAGGCCGAGCCCGGGGCAGAGATAGGGAGCAGTCTGAGGGTCAGGGGCAAGAGTCAGTAGTTGCTCAATTGCAGGCTCAGGTAACTCAGCTAACTGAGGCGCTCCTTAGGGAGGAAGAACTGAGGTAATAGATGCAGCAGCAGCAGCCATCGCTGCAACCAGTACTCGTAGTTCCGGCGGTACCTGAGGTGGTTGAGACTGTAACACCAGTGGTCAGGGCTTTGGGAGCCCCAACCTATGCAAACTTCTTCATGCTAAAGCTACCATAGTTCACCGGAACATATCGGCAGGTAGAAGTGACTGAGTTTTGGGGGGATTGCTATGAATTATGCATGGAGCTGGGGTGCTCATTGGAGGTAGCGACTCGTGTGGTCGGACTTCAGATAAGGGGATTGGGAAAGGTCTGGCTGCACACTTTGAGGGCTCACAGGGCAGCAGGCGCACCACTTTCCACATGGGAGGAATTCAGGGCGACTGTGGAGGAGCAGTACTTGCCAATGAGTGTTCGCGACAAGCGAGCCCGAGACTTTGAGATGTTGCATCAGGCCGGGGGCATGTCGGTGTCAGAATATGATATGGAGTTCAATCGTCTTTTCAAATATCATCCGACCGTAGTGGCATCTGAGACCGCCAGGGTCAAGAGGTTCATTGTACGCCTGAGGCCACAGATCGGCAAGCTCATCCACTATATTGAGGATTCCACTCATGCCCGGGTAGTGGATGAAGCCCTTCGAAAGGAGGCCTTGGAGCCGTTCGAAAGGAATGACGGGCCAGCTAAGAAGAAATTTCGGCCGCAAGGATCTGGTAGTCGACCGTGGCATTCTGAGGGGGCAATGACCACTGCAGACCACCAGCAGAGTCGATGGTACAATGGTAATCGGGGCCGTGGGGGCCTAGGAACTGGATCAATGAGGCCAGCAGTGTCAGGAGGTGGTTCTCAGAGATCTGAGGTACCACAATGTGGCAGCTGTAGGCGAAGGCACTGGGGGGCCTACCTTGGCTGCACGAATGCTTGCTATAGGTGCGATCGAGTCGGGCACTTCAAGAACGACTGTCCAGAGGGAATTGGCCAGAAGCCTGAGCATTCTAAAGGAAAGGCACCTATGTCAGTGGGGTTAGTGGCTCAGAGAGGTCAGACGCAGAATAAGGGGCCGCAGGCTAGTCATTCAGATAGACTATCTGCTAGATATTTGCTATGAATCGTGAGGGGGCAGAGGCGTCTAAGGCAGTGGTAGCAGGTACTATTTTAGTATGTTCATCTGCTGCATATGTTTTGTTTGATCCGGGTGCCACGCACTCGTTTGTATCTGCTAAATTTGTTGCTGAGTTGCCGATGGCACCTTCCTTGCTTGACGGCCCATTGGTAGTATCAGCGCCTACTGGCGATGTAATCATAGCCAAATCAATTTACCAAGGTTGCGAAGTGCTCATCTGCAGCCATATACTGAGTGCAGATTTGCCCGCACTTGAACTCGATGTCATTCTTTGCATGGATTGGTTTGGCAGAGCACTTTGCATTGCTCAATTGTAGGGCTAAGACAGTTATGTTCAGCAAGCCCGGGCTGCCGCAGTTCACCTTGCAAGGAAAGGGAGGAAGCGAGCCGATTGGGGTCATCTCAGCCCCAAAGGCTCATAAGCTGCTTCACGGCGGCTGCCAATCTTTTTTGGCCTTCATATCCATGGCCGAGGAAGAAGGGGGTGAGGCAAGAGATTTTAGTGGAACCCCGGTAGTCTATGAGTTCTCCGATGTGTTTCTCGAGGAATTGTCGGGATTGCCGCCAAGAAGGGAAGTTGATTTTTGCATTGACCTGCAGCCCAAGGTAAAGTCGATTTCCATCCCACCCTATAGGATGGCACCGGCAGAACTCAGGGAGTTAAAAGTGCAATTGCAAGAAATGCTAGACCTGGGTTTCATCCGGTAGAGCGTGTCACCCTGGGGTGCCCCGGTACTGTTAGTGAAGAAGAAGGATGGGACGATACACATGTGCATCGACTATAGGTAGCTGAACAAAGTGACAGTCAAGAATCGTTACCCACTGTCGAGGATAGATGATTTGTTTGACCAGCTGCATGGGGCACAATGGTTTTCGAAGATAGACTTAAGGTTCAGATACCATCAGTTGAGAATTCGGGACTGCGATGTGCTTAAGACTGCCTTTAGGACTCGCTATGGTCACTACGAGTTCCTAGTGATGTCCTTTGGTCTAACCAATGCACCCGCTGCTGCCTTCATGGACCTGATGAACAGGGTATTTAAGAAGTACCAGGACAGCTTTTTTATTGTCTTCATTGATGACATCTTAGTATACTCCAAGAGTGAAGAGGAACACTCCAATCACCTGAGAATGGTCCTGGAGACCATCAGAGAGCACCGGTTGTTTGCTAAATTTTCCAAGTGTGAATTCTGGTTGGAAAGTGTAGGGTTCCTGGGCTATGTGGTGTCCAAGGAAGGGATAAGGGTAGACCCTGCAAAGGTGGAGGTGGTGCAGAACTAGAGGCGGCCAACCAGCGTAATTGAGATCCGCAATTTTCTTGGTCTGGCCGGGTACTACCGAAAGTTCGTAGAGAACTTCTCTAGGATTGCAGCCCTTTTGACTCGATTGACTTAGAAAAAGGTCAAATTCGTTTGGGACGACAAGTATGAGGCAAGCTTTCAGAAGCTCAAGGAATGTTTGACATCAGCACCTGTGTTGGCTGTACCTTCCGGCTCAAGAGAGTTTCTAGTCTATTGTGATGCCTCTCGGGTTGGCCTAGGCTGTGTTCTGATGCAGTTTGGTAGAGTCATAACGTATGCATCCCGCCAGCTGGAAGTTTATGAAAAGAACTATCCGACGCACGACCTAGAGCTTGCAGCGATGGTTTTTGCACTGAAGCTCTGGCGGCACTATTTGTACCTGGAGACTTGCGAGATCTATACGGATCACAAGAGCCTCCAGTACCACTACTAGAAAAATGGTCATCAGCAACGGCTGATGCCGTTGCTGAGCCGTTGCTGAAGAGAATCAGCAACGGCCGAGCCGTTGTAATAGAGCTGTGACAGAAAGTCGCGTTGCTGATGACTTAGCAACGGATCAGCAACGGCCGCTCGGGCCGTCGCTCAAAACATTATCAGCAACGGCCACTCGGGCCGTCGCTAAAAACATTATCAGCAACGGTTTTGCCACAGACCCAGAGCCGTTGCTGATAAGATTAATAGCAACGGCCGCTGAGTCCGTAGCAACACCGTTAGTAAAACTCCGTCGCTAAGCCGTTGTTGTAGGTCATCAGCAACAGCTTTCGATACACTTTTAGCAACGGCTTTCCCACGGACGCCCGTGGGAAAGCCGTTCCTGATGATGTATACCTGCAACCAGAAAATTTGAAAGTTTCAAATTTCCATTGATACATTGATACATTTATCTGATACATAACTCACACACCCATACCCTCATACACACATTCATTCACACATCACAAACACCTCATACATATTCATTCACACATCACAAACACACCAAGATATACATCAAAACAATTATATTTATATTGATAATTATCCACGATAGTATAAAAACAATTCAAATTCAAAATTGAAGTATCAATATCCAAACAAAATAAGTTAAAGAAGTTCAATATCCAAACAAAAAATCTCACGATCACGATGGAGGATGGTCTGGATTATATGGCGGGGTCTGGAGCGCTTGAGTGTACACCGGCGTGGACTGACTCGAGGACGATGGATTAGATGATGCCGAAGAGATGACTGCTTCGGGATGACCTGACAAGTTGCGTAGCATAGCTTCTATATTCGCCATCGTCTGACTCTGACGCTCCATCATCTCAGTCTGACGCGCGACCGTCTCCTCTAGTGTCCTTATCCTATTACTATGATCATAACTGGATCTAGAGGTGGATGGCCGCTCACCAGCGACCGGAGGGGTCGGTGCCCCAAGTGGCCCTAGTACGGCTCGCGCATGACCACTATCTGCGAAGCCATATACGCGGCCATGGTCCCAGCCACCTGCGGCCTCGACCCACGATGATGCGTCAAAGTCCTCGGGGGTACCCCCGCGCTGCACCACCGTGTGGCTGTAGGTCTCCTACTCGAGTTTGATTTTTTGTTTAATATTTATCATAAAACTTAAATTATAAATATATAATGAATAATTTAAACAAATATATAATTACCATAATGTATGCAGCGCGGTTGTGGATGTACTCCCCCGTCCCATGTGCTCGACGGTGAGTCCGCTCAAACACCACCATCGGGGAGGGTCGCTGGACAGTCCCGTCATCCGACACCGTCGTCTACATTTACAAAACAAATACATTAATTAGTACACATAATAACAAATAAAATATATAATTAAAAGATATACTTACCATACGGTTTGCGTGCACTGCAAATGCAACAGAGCCGCCGGTGTGACGCGCTGCTCCTCCCGACATGCGATTTCTAGCCGCATTCCGAGAAACCTCCTGCCATCGATCCGTCGACCATATCCCAACGAGCTGGTCCCATATATCCGGAGTAATCCAACCGGGGCCGTATCCCCGAGTCTCCGCGATGTTAGTGGTCCCAGCTCGGGCCATCGCTTGGGACCGAGCCTGCCCCAGCTGCCCGTTGTACCTTGCCCGGGAAATAGCCTCCCAGGCAGCGTAAATGAAGGGCCTCTGGTCCTCGGCCCATGTATAGCGAGCCTGCAAAATAATAATATCAGTACCAATATTAATATATCATCATGCATGTAAAAAATAATAATAATACGTGCCTCAAACTCGCGCCATAACATGTCGACGTGCTCGCTAGGCACGTGAGACCACGTAGGCCATGCCCCGTGCATGTATCGTCGAATAGTAGAAGAAATGCTCCTCGGCACTTCTTCTTGCTCGAACCTGCACAACAAAAATAAATTTTAATATTATATTATGATATAATGAATTTGTAATGATTCATAATTCATGATATATTATCGCTCCCCAATCACGCTAATCAATCTACGTGACTCTGTGGCTGGTGGAGGCTGCCACCTGTTCGGCCCGCGTGGTCGCCTACGTCTGGATGTACTAGCCTCGGCAGTATCATCCTCATGAGGATCAGCAACAGGAGGATCAGCAGCATGAGTAAGTGCTGGAGTCTCACCGATCGGAGACTCCGAAACTCTCCTGCGTCGATAACCACGACCAGACATATCTGTCGAACAGACATATAATCAGATTATTGTATAAATAGTAGAGATATATTTAATAAAATATATACTTTACAATTATTCTTCATCATCTGAATAATAGTCTTCGAATTCTTCTTCTTCTTCCTCTTCTTCCTCTTCTTCATCTTCTTCATCTCCAGCTTCCTCAATTTCATGATCGTCATCATCAGCATATTCAACTTCTAATTGAATTGACGTTGTGTCTGCATCCTCGAGTATTGGAATAATACGATCCACAGCAGGAAGATCATCTTCTTGATAGAAACCAGGAGGATCATTTTCTCCTACTATCGGATCAATTTTTCCTCTACCTTTTGTCTTACAGACTACACGCCAATCTGCTCTATCTTTATTTTGAGCCGGATACTTCGCGTAATATACTTGTTCGGCTTGTGATGCCAATATAAAAGGCTCATTTGCTGCCAATTTCGATTTGTAATTAACCTCAACAAGTTTATATTTTGGATGAACTTTCATGCCCCTTTCTGTTGTATCGAACCAATGACATCTAAATAGGATCACTGATTTCAAGCCGAAGTAGTGCAACTCTATCACTTCTTCCACCAGTCCATAAAAATCCATATCACATTCAACATAGGTTGTCCCTTTCACGCAGACCCCAGCATTCATCATCTTCTTTGCAAATGAATATTCAACCGTGTGAAATTTATACCCGTTAACAAAATATCCGCTATAGCACGACACAAGTCGCGACGGTCCACTAACAAACTCAAATATTTTTTCATCTATTTCAGCTCTGTGATCTTTGCTGTAAGTCTGAATCCAAGTAGGGAAATCACGATTCCGTAATCTCTCCAATTCTTGATCGTTGTGAATAGAGTATTTTTGCACCATCTCAATGTCAAATATTTCAATGAATTGTTCAATCTCTGGACAATTGAGTAATACATACAAGTGTGCCAAATGATACTCTTCATCGCTTAAGTGTCGAGATGGACGAGAACCAAAAGCACGACCAGAGTGACAAAATATATTTAAACGTCCATCTGAATGTCGAACACCCCCGTCGTCGTTATGTGGAAGACGATCAAATCTTGTCTGTACTGTCGATTCAAAGTAAAATGAGCAGAATGTTGAAATTTCTTGGATGATATACGATTCAGATATTGATCCTTCAACAGCTGCGGTGTTCTTTACTTTTTTCTTCAGACGATTCATGTATCTTTCAAATAAGTACATCCAACGATATTGAACGGGGCCACCAACTCGTGCCTCGTATGCCAAGTGTATCGGTAGATGCTCCATCGAATCAAAAAATGCAGGAGGGAAAAACTGCTCCAGCTTGCATATGATTTCAACAATATTATTTTCAAGTGTTGACATATCTTCGACTCGAAGGACATTTGCACAGATGCTTCTAAAAAACATACTTAATTCAGTCAACGGACCCCAAATATTATCAGGTAGAAGATCTCGAAATGCGATCGGAAGTAATCTCTGCATGAATACATGACAATCATGGCTCTTCATCCCTGATATTTTGCAATCATCGACGTTCACACATCGAGATAAGTTTGAAGCATATCCATCGGGTAATCTGAGTTCTTTTACCCATTGACAAACATCTTTGATCTGTTGTTTATTTAACACATATAGGGCCTTCGGTTTCAGATATCGTCCGTTGACCTCTTGTAACTCCAACTCTGGTGTTTTACAAAGTATTTTCAGATCATGTCGGGCTTTGACATTATCTTTAGTTTTTCCAGAAATATCCATCACAGTATTGAAAATATTATCAAACACATTTTTTTCAATGTGCATGACATCTAAATTATGTCGAATCAATAATGAACTCCAATAGGGCAATGCCCAAAAGATACTTTTTTTCACCCAGTTGTGTGTTTGGCCAAAACCTGACACTCTTTCATTGCGACCAAATACTATATCTGGAAGTGCTGAAACACGTGCTAACATTTGTTCACCAGACAACATCGGTGGTGGCCCATCTCTTTCGACTCTGCCCTTAGTAAATTTATTACGATTCCTTCGATACTAGTGATGAACCGGTAGGAATCGACGATGACAATCAAAGAATGAGATTTTTCGTCCGTTCTGAAGACTGATTGATTTAGAGTGTCCCATACAATACGGGCAAGAGAGTCGGCCGTGAGTGCTCCAACCCGACAACATGCCGTACGCGGGGAAATCATTGATTGTCCACAAGACCGCGGCCTTTAAATTGAAGTTTTGCTTCCGATGACAATCATAAGTGACAGCTCCCTCAGTCCACAATGTTTTCAATTCATCTATCAAGGGTCTGAGAAATATGTCAATTTCTTTTCGCGGACCCTTAGGACCCGGAATAATCATCGAAAGATAAATAAATTCATCTTTCATGCACATTGACGGTGGCCAATTATAAACTGTCAGCAGCACTGGCCAAACTGAATAAGGAGTTGCAGAATGTCCAAACGGATTAAAACCATCTGTGCACAATCCCAATCTGATATTTCTAGTATCCATAGCAAATGAAGGATAACATGTATCCAAATGTTTCCATGCTTCACTGTCAGATGGATGAGTCATTACTGTATCATCACGACTTCTTGCATGCCAACTCATGTAGGGGGCTATCTTTTCCGACATGAATAATCTTTGAAGCCTCGGTGTTAGTGGAAAATACCGAAGCACCTTAAACGGGATATTTTTCTGTCGGACCGATTTCTTCTCCTTGTAACGAGGGTGTTGACATACAGGGCATTTATCCAACTACACATTTTCTTTATAATATAAAATGCAGTTATTTTGGCACGTGTGTATTTTTTCGTACCCAAGCCCCAATTTTCTCATTAGCTTTTTAGTCTTATAAAAAGTAGGCTCAAACTTGTTATCAGTAGGCAGCATTCCATTAATCAATCCAGCAATCCGATCATACGCAACTCCGCTGATATTACAATCGGCCTTGATGTTTAAGAGCTGTGTCATTGCTGAAAACCTAGTGTATTTAGGACAATTCTCATACAAAGGTTCATCGGCAGCTTTCAACATCTCGTAAAATTCTACAGCTTCTTTATTCGGTAATTCAATCTCTACCGTAGCCCCTACTTCTGTGATATCAACCACTGTAGTATCTGGTGGGACTGATGTCTGAAGAACTGGCCGATCAACATTATCATTCAGGCGGAATTGACCCCCAAGACTATCAAGTATCATAGTTCTATAGGGATTACATTGACCGGATGAAGAAGCACCAGCAGAGGAAGATTCACCATATGTCTGAACGACAGGATTGCTCGACGTCCCGACTTCGCGTGACTCCCCATGACAAGTCCATAGAAAATATCTTGGTGCAAATCCTTTGCTATATAGATGCAGAGTGACAGTCTCCCGATCCAAAAATCGTCCATTTGAACAAATGCGGCACGGACATCGGATTTGATCACCCATGCTAACGAAATTCCGATTCGAATAGGCAAAATTTAGGAAGTACGTTACGCCTAATCGAAACTCATTCGTTAAAGCTCCACGATCAAGACGTCGGTACATCCAACTTCGATCAGCCGACATGATTCTGTCAATCAATGACAATTTCTTTGGTTAATGTCTTTAGGTGAGATTGTCCTATTCCATTCGGGATTTATGTTATTCGTACTGCACTTACATTTTTATTTTAACTGTTAACTAATTATTCTAAATTTCGACAGCATCTCCCTACAGTTCTCCGAATACGCATATCATCTGGGCGCGTATCGGAGAACAAGAGAGATGTTGCCGAATTTTAGAATAATTAGTTAACAGTTAAAATAAAAACGTAAGTGCAGTACAAATAACTATATTCCCAAATTGTCCAATCAGGGACAATTCAAGAATTGTACGTCGTATAAAAGATCATCTACTTCTTTTACACGAACATACAATTCCCAAACGGATCTAAGGTTTTGCTAAATCATATCCGATTCGTCGATGCGTACGTGAAACATATCAACTCGTCGGATGGATGATTATTTTCTAAATGTTTCGAGACAGTTCGAGTCCATATTGGACGATTTCGGTGTGCGTCCGAAGTGGACGATTCCAGCGCGAGTCCGAAGTGGACGATTTCGGCGCGAGTCCGAATTGGACGATTTCGGCGCGCATCCGAAGTGGACGATTCCGGCGCGCGTCCGAAATTAATCTAAACACTAATAATTAATCTAACAAATTAAACAATTAATCTAAACAATTAATTAACAATTATAAAATAATTAATTAACAATTTCAAAACAATAATATATATATATATATATAAATTCCAGCGCCGGAGTCCACCCTCCGGCGCCGGCGTACAGTGGCCGGACACACTGTCCGGCCACTGTAGAAGGTCCGGCGGCGGCCATAGGCCGACCGCCGCCGGCCGAAACCCTAGAAATAGGGTTTCGGTCGGATTTTAACCTATACTCCGACCGAAACATAGTGAGAGCCGGCCGGCCGATCAACATACCGGCAGCGGCGGCGAGAGGCATCGGCGTCGGCAGCAGCGGCGAGAGGCGTCGGCAGGAGCGGCGGCGGCAGAAGCGGGAGGAAGAAGGGTCGGGCGCGAGAGCGTGCCCTATATAAACTTATCAGCAACGGCTCACTCGCCCGTTAGAAAGCCGTTGCTGATAAGTTATCATCAGCAACGGCTCACTTATCCGTTAGCAAGCCGTTTCTGAAGATTAAAAAATCAGCAATGGCTCGCCTTTCCGTCAGAAAGATGTTGCTGATAATTAAAATAATCCGCAACGGCTCGGGTATCCGTTAGAACGCCGTTGCAGATACAAATATCTGCAACGGCTCGGGCGGCCGTAAGAATGCCGTTGCAAATAGCAACGGCTTGAGCGGCCGTTGCTGATAGCCGTTGCTGAAGATCAAGTTTCTAGTAGTGTACTTGCTTACCCATAAGGAGCTGAACCTCAGGCAAAGGAGGTAGCTGGAGCTCCTAAAGGATTATGACTGCATCATTATGTATCATCTGGGGAAAGCCAATGTGGTAGCAGATGCTTTAAGCAGAAAATCCATGGGCAGTTTGGCTCATTTGGAAATCAAGCGGAGGTCTCTAGCTCGAGAGTTGGCGCTATGCCTAGATGGGGGTACAATCTTAACAATGTGAGCTTCAGGTGCCTTGGTGGCACACCTGCGGGTACAATCCACACTAGTGGACATGTTGCATGCCGCGTAGGGAGACGATGCCTTTTGTGTGCTGACCAGGGACTTAGTGCAAAGAGGCGATGCAGATAACATATTCAGGTTGGACTCAGAGGGTGTGCTGAGGTTCAAAGATCGAATCGTGGTGCTGGATATGGAAGAGGTGCGTAGGCAAGTCCTAGAGCTGGATCATCGTTCCACTTATACGATGCATCCAGGGGCCACCAAAATGTACCGAGATTTAAGGCAGTATTACTGGTGGAAGGGTATGAAAAGAGAGGTAGCAGAGTTTGTATCCAAATGTCTGGTCTGCCAATAGGTGAAGGCCAAACACCTGAAGCTCGCAGGACAGCTGCAAAACCTCGAGGTGCCCAAGTGGAAGTGGGAGAAAATCACCATGGACCTAGTGATTGGGTTGCCTAAGTCAAAGAGCAGCTTTGACTCCATTTGGGTGGTAGTGGACCGATTAACCAAGACCGCGCACTTTATACCGGTGAAGATGACCTTTTCTGTGGAATAGTATGCCAGACTATTCCTGGAAAGGATTGTGGCATACCATGGTACCCCTATGATGATCATATCCGATCACGGTACCCAGTTCACAGGCCAGTTTTGGCAGTCCTTGCAGGAAGCCTTAGGTACCCAAGTGCGCTTCAGCACAGCTTTCCATCCGCAGACTGACGAGCAGTCAGCGAGGATCATCCAAACCTTGGAGGATATACTGAGAGCATGCGTCCTGGATATGGCCGACGGTTGGGAGAAACACCTACCACTAATAGAGTTCGCCTACAACAATAGCTATCGCAGTAGCATTGGCATGGCTCCTTTCAAGACATTGTATGGGCGGCGGTGTAGGTCCCCTTTGGGCTGGTTTGAGGCCGGAGAATCACTCATGGTGGGTCCCGATCTGGTGGAGGAAGCGGTAGAGAAGGTGAAAATCATAAAGGAAAGATTGCTGGTGGCCCAGAGTCGACAGAAAATGTATGCCGATAAGAAGGCCAGAGAATTGGAATTTGCCGAGGGCAACTTATTGTTCCTGAAGGTTTGGGAAGAAGGGAAAGTTGAGCCCTAGGTTCATTGGGCCTTTCCTTATTCTCAAGCCGAGGGGCGGGGTGGCTTATGAGTTGGCTTTGCCTCCTAGCCTAAGCAGAGTGCACCCGGTTATCCATGTATCCATGCTCCAGAGATATGTAAAAGATGATTCGCATGTGATCGAACCTTCTTCAATTGAGGTGGATTCGGCTGTCTCATTCGAGGAAAGGCCGGTAGAGATCCTTGACCGCCAAGTTAGAAAGCTAAGGTCCAAAGAAATTTCCCTTGTGAAAGTTAGATGGGAGCACCACTCCGGGCAAGAGGCCACTTGGAAGGTAGAGCAAGACATGAGAGAGCACTACCCTTCCTTGTTTGAAGAGCCAGTAAGTCTTTGGCATCCAATTAAATTCAAGGACGAATTTCCCTTAAGGAGGGAAGGTTGTAAGACCCGAAAAATTTCCTAATATAAAAATCTATTTTGGTGCAGCACGCCGAACCCGGGGTTAGTCGAGTCAAACCTCGAAATCATCTCGTGTAGAAGGTATGACTCGACTAATGAAGAATGAAGTTTAATTTTGGTTAAATATCCCTTTCCTTTTATGCGTTGATACTTTAATTGAGTTAAGATCGACTAGTGTTACAGATAGAGTCGGAACCCAAGTCGGACTCGGACTGAGTTGAGTCAAGGTTAAGTCGTTTAAGGGGGCAATTAAGTCATTATAGATGAGAGAATAAAATCCTTCATCATTGAGCCGTGCGGCTCATCTAGGAGCCACACAAAGCCCGAGCAAGGGAGAAGGGGAAAAGAGGGAGGATAGATCTTGGTCGACGCCGGAGATCGTGCTGTCGTCGGAAGATTCGAGATCGTTAGCGTTCGATTCTTCTTCTTCCTCAAGCAAAGGTGAGTGGTTGATTTCCATGAATGATTGGGGGAGGCGTGTGGCCGAACCCCCAAGGACTGCTAGGTGGAGATTTTGTCACAAGTTTTCATCAATCTTTGGTACTTGGATCGCCGTATTGTGTGTTATTGCATCAGATCTACTTAGTGTTTTTCTCGGATTTTGAAGTTATAGGGCTGCCGAGTAGAGGGAAAAGGGGAAAGGTCATGCTGAAATTTTTCCCAATTCCCTCGACGAGTATAAACCCCTTTTTCAACCGATCATGAATTTATACCGCGTCAATGTGTAGTTTATAAACTGTAAATGGAGATTGAAACTTTCCTCTAGGCCATGTAGGTTCGGCCAACCAAAGGGACAGCCCATGTCCATGGTTCAGCCGAGCAAAGAGGAGGTGCATAATGATCAAGGTCTTAGTTAGGCTAGATTGGAATTAAAACACTAGGATTGGGGTTGGTTCTTCTTCCTCGTTCTTATCCATGAGTACTCGGCCGAGCAAGGTAAGCCTTGCTCAAGTCTCGGCTGAGCTTGAGGGAAGAAAGGGGACCTCTAGAAACTAAACCTTCTAATTGGGAATACTCGAAACAATAGGAAAGGAAAAGTTGCCTAGATTGACAATTAGAAACATGATGACATTAGGTAAGACTCTAGCTAAGGAAGGCTACTACATTGGTGCAAGTAATTAGTAGAATGGTAGAGTAGTAACCATCTTAGATCTTCCCTCTTTAATTTCTGAAATTTGTGATATCATTACCATGTTATATAATTTAATTCCTTGCTGAGTTTATGGTCTAATGCAGAATTTAAATTCTTTATTATTGAATCATGTGGCTATACATAGTATGTGACGTGAAGTAATTCATTTATAGCTTATATGCTGTCCTGTTTTGTTATTGGGTACATTTTTAAGTTTATGACATGTATTTCACATTAGCAATGATAGTATTTGACGCTAGATGATTAACATGAAAAATATGAGGTGTATGCTATTTATGGAAACTCAAAGGTAGACTAGCTAGGTTTTACACCTAAGAAATAAGTAGCGAGCAATAGTGCACGCATGTTTTGACTCGAAAATAAAGGGTTGAACACGGGCGAACGCTCGGGATTTTAAACAAGAAAACTCTAGGACACTTGCTTGTGTGATGTGTTTGTGATGGTCTGCCGAGATGCCTGAGTAGTCGGAATGACGAAGGCATGACTCGGCTAGTGATTGGATCTTAAGATATCACCAGCGGACCCGCTAGGTGTTAGACCCCAGTTGGGTGGGACTAGCTATCCCTCACCCAGACAGTGTCCGGAGACTAGCAGACCATCCTAGTCGATGGCCCGGAGACTTCTTGATTTCACTTTGGTACTGTGTGGCCCTAGTGGCCAGTGTACTATTACCATGTATGGTAGGGCGGGTTATGGCCGAAATTCCTAGACCATGAGTAGGCCCTAAGGGCCGGATGTCAAGTGGCTTAAGTAGATCGTTATGGTGGGTTCTTTCTAATATATGATCTATACAGGATGACCCATGGGGTCGGTTGTCATATCAAAAGTAACTTACCTCCCTGACTTTGTACTATGCTGCCATATATACTTATGCATGCTTATTGGGGATTATGCTTAGTGTGATTAACTCGGCCTTATATACTTATGCATGCTTATTGGGGATATCAAAAGTCACCAATTGCATCCTTAAATTTGTGAAGCTTTCCTCAACCAAGGGTTTTGTAAATATATCGGCAAGTTGTTTGTCGGTGGATACAAATTCTACCGATATATTTTCCTTAGTCACATTATCTCTAAGGAAATGGTGCCTTAAGTCAATACGCTTAGTCCTAGAGTCTAAAATCAGATTCTTTGTTAAATTTATTGCACTAGTATTATCACAATGAATAGGTATGCAAGAATACTTAAGTCCATAGTTTAAAAGGGTTTGTTTCAACCAAAGGACTTGTGCACAGCAACTAGCCGCAGTGATGTATTCCGCTTCGGTAGTTGAAAGTGCAACTGAGTTTTGTTTCTTTGAGAACCAAGAAACAAGACACGCTCCTAAGAATTGACAACATCCACTAGTGCTTTTTCTATCTACTTTACACTCGGCAAAATCCGCGTCAAAAAAATCGATTAAATCAAATGATGTATGACATGGATGCCATAGTCCTAAGTCAACCGTGCCCTTTAAATATCTCAATATGTGTTTGACCGCACTTAAATGAGACATCCTAGGGCAAGATTGAAACCTAGCACATGCACAAACGCTAAACATGATATTGGGTCTACTTGCGGTTAAGTAAAGAAGACTACCAATCATACCTCGATATCATTTTTTATCAACTTTGACACCCTCTTCATCTTTGTCAAGCTTGATGGATGTTCTCATTGGTGTAGAAGCTATCTTGGCTTCGTTCATTCCAAACCTTTTGATGAGCTCCTTTGTGTACTTGGCTTGATTGATGAAGATTCCTTTGTTGGTTTGCTTGATTTGGAGACCAAGCATGAAGGAGAGCTCTCCCATCATGCTCATCTCAAACTCATCTTGCATACACTTAGCAAACCACTTACAAAGAATTTCATTAGTAGCACCAAAATTATGTCATCAACATAAATTTGTACTAATAACATATCATTTCCATGATGCTTGATAAAAAGTGAAACATCGGCTTTTCCAAAATTAAAACCTTGTACAATTAAAAATTTTGAAAGCCTTTCATACCAAGCCCTAGGGGCATGTTTTAAACCATATAATGCCTTTTTAAGTTTGAAAACGTGGTTTGGAAACTCAAAACTTTCAAATCCGGGGGGTTGTTCAACATAAACTTCTTCACTAATGAAACCATTTAAAAATGCACTTTTAACATCCATTTGGAAAAGTTTAAAACCCTTAAAGCTAGCATATGCCAAAAGCATTCTAATTGCTTCTAATCAAGCTACTAGAGCATAAGTTTCATTATAATCTATCCCTTCTTGTTGATTGTACCCTTGTGTCACTAACCTAGCTTTGTTTCTAATGACTAATCCTTCTTCATCTAGCTTATTTCAAAATACCCATTTAGTCCCAATTATAGTTTGTTCACTAGGTCTAGGCACTAAGTCTCATACATCATTTCTAGCAAATTGGTTGAGTTCTTTTTGCATAGCTAGTACCCAAAACTCATATTCTATTGCTTCCTTAATGTTGTTAGGCTCTACTTGAGATATAAAAGCTACATATTGACAAATATTCTTGAGTTTAGAGCGTGTTACCACTCCCATTGAAGATTCTCCAATGACTTGATCTATTGGATGATCCCTTACCAACCGATATCCTTTAGGGAGAGGCGATAGAGCTTCTTCTTCATCATCTTCAACTTGCGGTAGATTCGAGGATGGTGGATCTTCGTGTTGAGTTTCCTCATTATCTTCATCCTCCACCTCTTTGTCATGAAGTGTGAGATCCTAAATTTCCTCACCTACATTTACAATCTTCATATTTCTAGAAGAATCATTAGTTTCATTAAACGTGACATGCATAGATTCTTCAACAATCATGGTTCTACGATTGTAAACTCTATATGTCATAGAATTAATAGAGTAACCTAGGAAAATCCCTTCATCGGATTTAGAATCAAATTTTCCTAAATTCTTCTTAGTATTTAATATGAAACATTTGCATCCAAAAACATGAAAATATCCCACATTTGGGATTTTACCATTCCAAAGCTCAAAAGGTGTTTTCTTAATTTTAGGTCTTAATAAAACTCGATTAAGAACATAGCAAGAGGTATTTATGGCTTCGGCCCAAAAATACTTGAGTAAATTATTTTCACATAGCATGGTCCTAGCCATCTCTTGTAAGGTTCTATTCTTCCTCTCCACCACCCCATTTTGTTGAGGTGTCCTAGGGGAAGAAAAGGTATGTTCAATACCCAAATCATCACAAAACTCAAAAAAAATTTCATTTTAAAACTCTCCTCCATTATCACTTCTAATTTTTAAAATTAAAACTCCTTTCTCATTTGTAACTTTCTTGTAAACTTTTTGAAAAACTCAAAAGTTTCATTTTTCTTAGCTAAAAAGAAAACTCATGTAAATCTAGAAAAATCATCGACTAATACATAACAATATAGCTTTCCACCTAGACTAGCTACATCACATGGACCATAGAGATCCATGTGCACAAGCTCAAGAATTCTAGATGTACTCACTTGATTAATGCTATGAAATGAGGATTTGACTTGCTTACCTAGTTGACATGCATCACAAAGTTTGTCTTTTTCAAATTTTATCTTGGGTAATCCTTTAACTAATTCTTTCTTAGATATTTCTTGGATGAGGCTCATGCTAGCATGTCCTAGCCTTCTATGCCACAACCAAGAGTCATTCTCCATGGCAACTAAGCATCTAACATGGGGATTTGGCAAGACATTTAAATCTAAGGTGTAGACATTTTCTTGTCTATTTCCAATAAACATGATATCATTTGATGGTGCACTCCTAATGATACATTTAGATGCTTCAAAAATAATTATGTATCCATTGTCACATAATTGTGATATGATAATCAAGTTATGTTTTAACCCATCAACTAATAAAATATTCTTAATGCATGGGTAAGGGAGTATACCTATATCACCAATGCCAACAATCTTACCTTTGGCATTGTCTCTAAATGTGACATGTCCATCATCTTTGCTTGATAGGGTTGCAAATAAGTTGATGTCACCCGTCATGTGCTTTGAGCAACCGCTATCCAATATCCAGGTGCTTCTACTTGCTTGAGGATGCTTCTTCATCTACAAAAGGAGAAGAAACTATTTTAGGTACCCATATTTTCTTGGGTCCTTGAGTGTTAGCCATTTTGGGAACCCATGTAAATCTTGCATGTGGGTTCCTCCTCAAAGCACAATCCTTGGTTGTCTGTGTGAGCATGGAATATACCCATATGGCCAAATATACCACAAGAAAAACAATTTCCATTGAATTTTCTTCTATTGTGTGTGTGAACATGGTAGTGTGTTGATTTCTTTTTATGGACAACTTTAGGCATGGCATTTTGTATGGTTGTCATCTTTTCATTGAGCATGCAAAGTTCCTTTTTTAATGTTAGCATGCTATTATTCAAGTCCTCTACTTGATCACTTAAATACTTGTTTTCATCTTCTATTTTTTTGTTGTCATTTTCTAAGTCCTTCTTAGCTTTCTCTAGGGTGTGTGTCTCCTCCTTAAGGGTGTCTACTTCTTTTCTTAAGGCATTGCATATGAGTAATAAACTATCATTCTCAAGCTCTAAAGATTTATTGTCCTTTTCATCCCACAAAGCCATCATTGCCTTCTTCTTTTTCTTGTATTTGTCCTCCTTGTAAGGGTTGGAGGTGGAAGCCATATTGAGGAGTGGGCAATCCTTTATTAGGTGCCCGGCCTTGTTGCAATGATAGCATGTATACCTTCCTCTTCCCTTCCTCATGCCTCCCCTCATGAAACTCATGAATCTTCTTGCTAGCATCATCATTTCTTCAAGGTCATTTGTCTCTTCCTCGGATGATGACGACTCTTCTGCTTGATGTGATGCTTTTAAGGCAATGGTCTTGCCTTTGGGGGCATCTTCCTCCTGGTATTGCTTCATGTGGGTCTCATGTGTCATGAGAGACCCAATGAACTCGGTGATCTTCAAGGTACTCATGTCCTTTGCTTCCATGATTGCTATGACCTTGGGCTCCCAAGATTTTGGAAGGGAACGGAGGAGCTTCCTTACCTTCTCCTCTTCCCTTATTTCTCTGCCAAGGTTAGCTTAGCCATTTGTAATATTTTGAAATCTAGCATACATGGCATCAATGGATTCATGCGATAACATTTTAAACATTTCATAATCATGCATGAGTAGATTTATTTTGGATTCCTTTACTTGTGAAGTCTCTTCATGTGTGGTCTCTAGGACCTTCCATAATTCATAAGCGGACTTACATGTAGAAATCCTATTAAACTCATTAATTGATAGACCGTAATATAATGCATTGACGGCCATTGCATTCGCATTAAACAGTTTAATTTCTTCTTGTTCCCACTCATCCATGTCCTTAGTGGATTGCTTATACTCTACTTGAATCATCCTCCATACATCCATGCCTAGAGATTGTAATAAGCCATTCATACGAATCTTCCAGTAGGAATAGTTGTTTCCATCGAATAGTGGTGGAGTATAAGTAGAGGACCCTTGAGCTAGTTGGATTTCACTCGACATCTTAATTTGTAGGAAAGATGGTTAAATCTTATCCTACGACCTCGCTCTGATACCAATTGTTGTATGAAATCCGACACTAGAAGGGAGGGTTGAATAGTGTCTGTCCCTTTTTTTGTTTTAATCAATTTTTCTTTTTGCTCAATTTAACTTCAATCAAATGCAAGTGTATCTTAACAGTGGATGTGATCAATTATAGTAGTTCGGCCAACCGCCTATTCCACTACCTTGGCTCCTCTCCAAGGATTTCTAACCAAATACTTTATAGAACTTGTGTTTCCCTTTGAATACAACTGAGGACACTCTTCTCACCTCTTTGAGAACTCCTCAAACCTATTCACCTAGGCAAAACACAAATCTACAAAGTCTACCCTAAGTGTTTCTCTAGCACACCTAGCAGGCTATTACAGATGAAAAACAAGTTTGAAATAAATCTTCAAATACAATGAAAGAGAGCTTAAGAATCGTAAGAAGGAACCACAGCACTTTTCCCAAGCCTTCAAGACTCCAACTTGCCAGAAGATGAACTTGAGTTGTAGCAGAGTTGAGGGAAGCGGGCGCTTTAAGAAGTTAGGTGAAGGGTATTTATAACCCCTCAGCTGAACGGGCAGTTCAACGGGTAGAAAACTAGTTGTTACCGCTGTTTGGTCGCTTGTCGGTCGATCGCCGGTCAACCGACTGATCGACCGCTACCTTTCTTAGCTTTACTCGTGTCGTCTGATCGACCGACGAGTCAACCGAATGGATCGCGACTTCATTGATCCCAAATCTGGTTGAACGATTGGTCGACTGATGTAGTGAAGCCAGAGGCGCGATCTGCAACCTGCAATTCGGTCGACGGATCGGTCGACCGATGCACCTTTTGCCTTGTTCGGTAGACTGACCGGTTGACCAACCTCAGACTGAGGCTGATTTTTACTTTGAATTTGTTAGATGCTTTTTCATGGGTTTAGTTACCAAGTTTCAACTTGGATAACTTTATAATTCGGCTTGGGGTAAAATCATCCTAGGGGTATATTACATGATTTCTACTTGATCTATACCCGAGCCTTTCTTTGATGTTTTCTTCTTCCGTTTCATTTGAACGAACTTCGCATGCTTATCGCAACCTCAACCTAAACTCCAAACATCATACATAGATTAAATACATATTTGTTATCATCAAAATGAAGATCGAAGCTTGAGAGAAACCCTTAAGCCAACAACACGACCCTGAGTTGGGGTGTGATATTTTGACATCAATCAAAAAGGGCAAGAGTACAAGGTACTATTAATGAGTTTCATTATAAAACCACGAAATCAATAAAAACCAAGTATCATCTACCACTATAGTCCATCCTACCAGTATGAGCCTATGGAGGGCAAACATCGATAAGTCGCAAAGCTCCATTATAAGGCATTACATAAGTGTGATGATACCATAAAAAATCGGCTTTTCAAAAAGACATGCAATTTTTGAAAACTTAAACATGTGGAAGAGTATAAATTCCTAATTGCATTCTTAAATTAGTAAAGCTCTTTTCATTCAAAGGTTTAGTGAATATATCCGCAAGTTGTTTTTCGGTAGGCACAAATTCTACGGAACTATTTCCTTTGCTACATTGTCTCTAAGAAAGTGATGCCTTAAGTCTATGTGCTTAGTCCTAGAGTGCAATATCAGGTTTTTTGTTAAGTTAATTGCACTAGTGTTATCACAATGAATAGGTATGGATGAATAACTAAGTCCATAATCCGTGAGGGTTTTCGTCCAAAGGATTTGTGCACAACAAGAGCCCGCGGCAATGTACTCCGCTTCAGTAGTTGAGAGTGCAACCGAGCTTTGTTTCTTGAATAACCAAGAAACAAGATTCATGCCTAGGAATTGAGAACACACACTAGTGTTTCTTCTATCTACTTTACAACCGGCAAGATCGGCATCGGAAAAACCAATTAATTCAAAAGATGCATCATTTGGATACCATAATTCTAACTCAATCGTACCCTTAAGATACCACAATATACGTTTGACCGCACTGAAATGAGACATCTTGGGCCATGATTGAAACCTAGCACATTGTCAAACACTAAACATGATATCCGGTCTACCACTACTAGAATTGTCGTTGTCATCGAGGGCTCATGCCATTGCTGAACCATCGGTGATGACTATGACAGACGGCATGCGCCGTGGCAAAAATCCGTCGCTTAAGTGTGCGTCTTAAATAATTTCTAACAGCCAGGGGCAGCCATCCCAAGTAATTATCAGTGACAGCCTCGTGAATTATCGCAGATTTAAACACATCAATGACAGCCGAAGTAGTTGTCGCTGAAATTAAACTATCAGTCGTGGCTGGGAACCGTAGGTGATATTATTAGAAACTGCGATATTTTGTGCTTCCCATGCCATCTGCCAGTTATGATATACTTTCTGCGACGGCCTAGTAACGGTCAGCCTTTGGGTAAGCGGTCACTGAAGTTATATCCTGTAACTGAAAAAATTAAAATTTTGGAAATTCCTGTATACAACAATATTCATACGATACAATCTATTTACAACCACAATTTACTATCACAAAACATCATACACATATAAATACATCCAACCATACAAGTTTTACTTAAATATCATCAATCTAATGGATGCAAACATTATCAAAATATAAAAGCTAAAGTATATAAACAACTATCAAGTATCTAAGCCTCAAACAGAGGCAAACAAGTATCAAAATATCAAATCTAAAGTATACAAACAAGTATCAAGTATCTAAGCCTCAAACGGAGGCTAAAGGGTATCAAGTATCAAAATATAATTGTTATGCCCAAGAATCCTAAAATAATATTTTATTCCTTAGCAGGGCACCGAGGGCCCGAGTTAGCGCGGATTGGCGTAGAGTCATGGAATTTATTTTATTTCTATGATTTAGCATGCTAGTATGATAGAGGGTCTCAAGACAAATTTCGTCATTCAATCGAAACTCGAATCGGAGTTAGAACAGGTTAGATACGGGCTAATTTAGTCGGATAACTTAAGCGGGGGCATTTTGGTCATTTGAACCAAACATAGGTCTATAAATTAGAACCTGGGGCGTGGTGCCAGGGGCTTTTGCCACACACCACCCGATGCTCAAAGAGGAGGAGAGAGAGTCACCGCCGAGAGGAGGAGGAGTTCCGGTGCCGGATTTCGCAAGATCATCGGCGTTGAACGTAGGAAGATCCTTAGCTTATTCTTCCTTCCCAGTTTCTCCGAAAGAGGTGAGTGGATTAGCCTTCTTGTTCCTCTTTTCTTCGTCAGCCATGCCACCCCTATGTCATGGGGTTCTTGCCATTTTCCGTTGGGTTTTTCGTGAATCAAATTGGTTAATCGCGTTGAGAGTTTTACCGTAATCGTAACGATTCTATCAGATTGACTTTTGGGTGAATGGTCGCCCCTTACCTTGCTGTGCCACTCCCTTTCTTCTTCAGTTCATGATGAATTCTTTGAGGTTTCTTGGTGGTTGTTTGATATCTTGATGAAAGGGGGAAAGAAGAAGGGTGTTTAAGGTGTGCCGCCCCTTGTAGGGCACTTTAGGAACCCTAGGGTGGCCGACCACCCCAAAGGTAAGATATTTAGGGGTTCAATCTATTTCTCCCACCTAGGAGATACACTAAAGGGTATGTTGAACTTGTTCCTAAGGGTAGAATCAATGTAGGACCCTAAACTTAGACAATTGGAAACCTAGGGACACCTAGAGACACTAGGACCTTGGTTTAACTTTTGGGAGGGCCGACCCTAAGGACACCTAAGGGGGCCCAAACCTTTCTTACCCTTAGGACACTCGGGTGAGGGAGGTAGGCCAGCCATAGGGCATTTGGCTAGGGTCCTTAAGGGCAGTTTAAATTGTGTAGGACTGTTAATGGGTGATGCCCTATTCCTAGGGTTTGTTATAAATGTTTTCCATGCTTTTATCCTATGATTTTGAACGTACAATGCTATAATTCCATACTTATTGTGCACGTTGTGATGTTATGGTTTTAGTGTTATTTTCATTATTATATAATTGCGTGTGATTGTGGTGGATGACGGGAGGAGACGGAGGTGAAGGTATGCCCTAGACATGGCTTTGTTTACCTATCGTGCACATCTTGTTTGTGCTCATTTATATATGTACTTGCGTGTGTGATATTGTGGTGTGATTGTTGCATTTTCCCAGATGCCTCACTGGTGAGGAGAGGGTATGCCCCAAAGAGACAGTGTTGGCCTTATTTTGGAAGTTCGACTGGTGAGGGGAGTTCATACCCCCAAAGAGACAATCTGGAGACCCGACTGGTGAGGGGAGCGTATGGCCCAAAGAGATGGATCGAAAGAGTCGTGTCGGTGAGGGGAGAGCATACCCCCAAAGAGATGACACTGGCTGGGTGGTAGATCGGAGGCCGCACCGACTACCTACCCTATGTGGCGATGAGGACTAACGGGTCTGGTTGAGCATGTGGATGGTTGCATTTAGCATATTATATGTTTTGACATTTTCTTGCAGGTTGCTATATGTTGATGAGGATGATTGCGCTACTAAAATAAATGCTCAAATAAAATTATGCTTTATGTTCTTATGCTTACTTGTATGCTTTTGATTATTGCATGATGATGATGATGTGATGGAAATTGAGGACTGATCTACTCACTAAGTTCCAGTTGGACTTACCCCTCATATTTATTATTGTGCAGTACCTAAGCTAGATCAGAGAGGCACTGTGGTGCAGTAGCATGGCTAGTGGCGGCAGGGCTGTGGGTCTCGTGACATGTCGTGGTCGAGGGGGATACCTGAGTCGTTATTTTTTTATTCTTTTGAGTCGTTGAGTCATGTCGACTCGGTTTATTTATTTTTGCACTTTTTATTACTTGAGATGTCTTGTTAGTAATTAAACTTTTGAAAGCGATTTGAACTGTTCCTATTTATTGAGTTGATGATTTAGGGATTTCTTGAAAATAAATGTTTCTTTTTAAAATCCCTAAGATGTTATTAAATGTTCAAGTCTAGTTATGTATTCATGTGGTTTGGTTTGGGTTAGGCTTCGGGGTATGTGGTGTACCCTGGCTGATCATTCCGGATTTGGGGTGTGACAAAGTTGGTATCAAAGCGAGTACAACAGTAGGATAGTAGGTACCATATGGGGGCATTGCTAGCGTGTTCACATATGGTATGTCCTAGTCACGAGATCGACAGCTGAACCTGTGCACCAGCGGTGGTACATATTTTTTTGATTTAAGTTGTTATTTACATATTGAAATTGTGTGGTACTTGCTTCTTATTTAATAGCAATGGAGGCATATGATGATGTCGTGATGAGCGAAAGCGGAAGTAACTCCGCTGGCAGACGAGGCCGAGGCCGGGGCTTGGCCGAGATAGAGGCCGTGTTTCTAGCCAGGTGACTAAGGATAAGGCAGCGCGAGATCCCAAGGTTGCACTACTAGAGACCTTGGTGACGGAGCTGATTGAGGAGCTTCGCGAAGAACGGAACGAATTCCGTCGAGAACGGGAGGAGTTCTGTAGGGAGCGAGAGGACCTTCGTAAGGAATGGGAGCTAGCGCAGCAGCGGACCCCACCTGTACCACCAGTGGCACCCGCAATGACCAAGTCGGTCGAGCCGGTTTAGTCTGGATACGTGGAGGAGGTCCGACAAGAACTAGTGGTACGCAGCTTATTGTACATGGATTTCGTGACGCTGAAAGCCGCTAGTATTCATAGGCGCGGATCAGGCAGTGGAAGAGACAGCGTTCCTAAATGACTGCACAGAGCTATGCTCGATCTTGGAGTGTTCCTCTAAAGCGATGGTGCACATCGTTCGGCTACAGCTTAGGGACCCAGCGAAGGAATGGCACCAATCATGCAGAGTGCGTAGGGGGACTCATGCACCAGCCCCTACGTGGGGAGAATTCCGAACTGCTATCATTGAGAAGTACCTACCCAGGAATGTCTGCGAGAGGCGGGCTAAGGAATTTGAGCAGCTTCGCTAGACCGACACTATGATGGTGTCGGAATATGAGATCGAATTCACATAGTTGTCCCGTTACCACCCATCTCTAGTGGTGACTGAGACGGACCAGGTGAGGCGGTTTGTGGATGGTGTGAGGGTACAGATTGGCAGACTATTACACTACATCGATGACACTACCTTTGTGAAGGTGGTGGATGAGGCAATGCGGAAGGAAGCCATGGTACCCACCGACCGACAGGATGGACCAGCCCGAAATAGGTTCAGGCAGCACTAGTAGGAGGACAGGCACACCCAGTCTGAGGGTGCCGACACCGGGACGGCGTGCCTGCAGAACCAAGGATAAGGAAATTTCAGAGGCCCTACACGGACGGGACCATAGACGGCTACTCAGAGTGCCACAGTACTAGGAGGCTAAAGAGGCGAGGAGCCAGAGTGCGGACAGTGCGGGAAGAGGCACCGAGGAGCTTCTTTTTGGCCTAAGGTTTTCTACCTTGATCTTAATCTCGGTTTTGATGATAACAAACATGAAACTAATATTTCGGTGAGAAATATTTTCAGGCTCCATATTGGTTAGCACTCAATGTCCTCGATCGAAAATATTAGAGAAATCGGAAAATCAGAAGGACATTGGTCGACGCGTTCGGGTTCGTCGTGGAAATTTCTAGAAGTTCGGCGTGTGCACCAAAGACATCTTGGACTACTCTAGAGAATATATAGAAAACTCTTCAAGTTCACGCATGCTGAAGGTCGGAACCCGAAAATGAAGCACGCAAGAAAAATAAACAAGAAAATTGCCCTGCCCAGATTCGGTCGACCGACATAAGAGGAAACGTGTAGAAGGCAATTCGGTCGATCGATCGGTTGACCGAATGTGGTCAAACATTGACAGTAGTCAATTCGGTTGATCGAATGTTGCCAAAAAGCGGCAATATGCCCGCAGTCGCTCGGTGGTCACTCGGTCGGTCGATCGATGATCGACCGGTAAGCGACCAGACGTTGGCAACGGGCAGAAATATGCCCGTTGATGAGCCTTGAGTGTTGGGGGATTATAAATACCAATCCCAATCTCATTCCAAGACTATGACAGATGCTTCCAAACCTTAAAGTGTGATCCTAAGCATCTCTACAAGCTTTCATTGAGTCATCCTTGCAAGAACCCTAGTTTTGATCTGTACTCCTTGATTTAGCCTTCAAGCTTCAACGATTCATCATCTTGAGGCATTAAGAGGAATAGGGAGTTTTCTTTGGAGCTAAGTATTTGTAGTATTATTTATTTACTCCATTGTTTGTGTATTTGGTGGTTTATTTTCATTGTATATCATTTTTATAAACCTAGGTTGCTAGGTTTGATTGAGTTGGTGGTTGCCTTGGTGTTAAGGCTTAAAACCACCATCGTAAACTTAGTTTACTAGGATTAGTTGAGTTGTCCCTTAGGTTGAGGTGGGAGAGTGCTCTCGGTAGGAAGACGGGGTACTTCCGGGTGTGGAAGTGCCTTCGGTTTGAGAGCGGAGATTTTTCGGTGTAAAGTCCTCTTTGTAAGGGAAACGATATAATCTAGTAAAGGTAGTTTCGAAATCCTAAGCGGGGTGCTTAGGTAGTGGAGTAGGCATTGGGGCCAAACCACTATAAATAATTGTGTTAGAATTGATATATTATTTTGTGTTAATTGCTTTATCATTAATCGCTTCCGCATTTAATCGTTAAATTGTGAATTGCCTAAGTAGTTTAAGAAAACATGTAAAATTGAATTTAGGCGATAAGTTTAGTTAACACACTATTCACCCCTCCTCCCCTTCTAGTGTGACCATTTCACCAAAACTTGCTATGGTCTGACTACCTCTTTTAGGTGTGGCCAGCCAAGCCATATCAGGAGGGACTGCACTGCAGGTGGTCAAGCAACACTACCACCCAGAGGGAGGGCTCCTATGTCGACAGCTACAGTGGCGCAGTGAACTCATACTCAGGGGACCAAACAATAACGCACAGCGGGCCCCGGGAGGCCACCTACACGTGCATTTGCACTGACTCCTGAGAGCGCAGAGGCATCCAATGCATTAGTGACAGGTATCATTTTAGTTAGTTCATTACCTGCTTATGCACTATTTAATCCAGGTGCTACTCATTCATTCCTATCTGAGTTGCTAGCATTTAGGTTGGGAAAAGATCAGAGTTGGTTAGCTGAACCATTAGCAGTGTCTACACCTACGGGCATTACTATTGTTGGGAGGACGGTCTTCAGGGACTGTGACATTTCCATAGGTGGGCATGATATGAAAGCAGAGCTGATGCTATTACCGACCTTAGAGTTGGATGTAATTCTGGGCATGGACTGGCTATCAGCCCATTATGCATCAGTCAATTGCAGGATAAAGGTGGTTACATTTTACAAGCCGAGAATATCACGCTTTACCTTTCAGGGCGATAGGCGAGGGGACTCTATCAGGGTGATCTCTTCCCTTCAAGCTCGCAAACTAATGATGGTGGCTATCAGTCTTTTTTGGCTTTTGTTTCCGTAGATGTAACCAGCGAGAGCTCAGCCCATGGCATTGAGAGTACTCTAGTTGTCATGGACTTTCCAGATGAGGTTCCTGAGGAGTTGTTAGGACTGCCATCGGTGCGGGAAATTGAGTTTTGTATTGATGATCTGTAGTCGAGGGTGAAGCCTATATCGATCCCCCCATACCGTATGGCACCCACTGAGCTGAGAGGGCTTAAAGTGCAGTTGCAGGAGCTGTTAGACATTGGGTTCATTTGCCCAAGTGTCTCGCCCTGGGGGCGCCGGTGTTGTTCGTGAAAAAGAAAGATGGGTCCATGCGGATGTGCATCGACTACCGGTAGCTCAATAAAGTGACTATCAAGAATCGATACCCGCTTCCCAAGATTGACGACTTATTTGATCAATTGCAGGGAGCTCAATGGTTCTCAAAGATCAATATGAGGTCGTGGTACCATCAGTTGAGGATCAGGGATCAGGATATCCAGAAGACTGCTTTCAGCACGCGGTATGGACACTATGGAGTTCCTGGTCATGTCCTTTGGGCTTACTAATGCCCCGGCAGCCTTCATTGAGTAGATGAACCAGATGTTCAAGGACTTTTTGGGTAGATTCATCATAGTCTTCATTGATGACATTCTGGTATATTCCAGGAGCGAGGCGGAGCACAGGGAACACTTGAGGGTACTTCTGGAGACCCTTAGACAACACCAGCTCTTTGCAAAGTTCTCAAAGTGTGAGTTTTGGTTGACTAGCGTGGGATTTCTAGGGCATATTGTATCCCGGGATGGTGTGAAAGTTGATCATACGAAGATTGAGGCAGTTCAGAACTGGGAGAGGCCGACCAACGTGATCGAGGTCCACAGCTTCTTGGGGTTGGTCGGCTACTACAAAAAGTTCATGGAAAATTTTTCCAAGATTGCCGACCCTCTCACGCACCTAACTCAGAAGAAAGTAAAGTTTATCTGAGATGATAAATGCAAGGAGATCTTTCAGAAGCTCAAGGACCACTTGACTACCGCTCCTGTACTAGCACTACCATCGATGTCGAGAGTATTTGCAGTCTATTGTGACGCTTCTGGAGTTAGATTGGGGTGCATTCTGATGCAGCATGGCAGAGTGATCGCATACGCATCCAGATAGCTGAAAACCCATGAGAAGAATTATTCGACTCATCATTTGGAGTTGGCAGCCATAGTCTTTGCCTTGAAGCTGTGGTGTCACTACTTATATGGGGAGGCATGCGACATCTTCACCGATCACAAGAGCCTCCAGTTTTTTCTTTGTCAGAAGGATTTGAACTTGAGGCAGCGAAGATGGCATGAGCTATTAAAAGATTATGACTGCACCATTCAGTATCACCCAAGAAAGGCAAATGTAGTAGCTGATGCTTTGTGCAGGAAGTCGATGGGGAGCTTAACCCACTTGGCCGTGAGTAGGAGATCCCTGGCCAGAGATTTGGCGGTGAGCCTAGGCCCAGGGGATTTATTATCTATGGCTGATTTAGGTAGATTGGTGGTACACATGCGTGTAGAGTCCACTTTGGTTGATATGCTACGAACGGCTCAAGGCGAGGATGCTTTTCGTTCTCTGACGAAGGATCTAGCTGTGAGTGGTGATGTAGAGGGTTTCATAGTGGACTCCGAGGGGATTCTCAGATATAGAGATAGGATCGTGGTACCAAACATGGCAGAGGTCCGTAGGCGGGTACAAGAGGTGGCTCACTGCTCCACTTACACTATGCATCCGAGGGCCACCAAGATGTACCTAGATCTGAGGTAGCACTACTAGTGGAAAGGGATGAAGTGGGAGGTGACAGGATTCGTATTCAGATGTTTGGTCTGTCAGCAGGTAAAGGCCGAACACTTAAGACCCGCAGGGTTGTTGCAGAATCTAGAGGTACCAGAATGGAAATGGGAAAAGATCACCATGGACTTTGTTACTGGGTTACTGAGGTCAGAAAAAGGAAACGACTCCATTTGGGTGGTGGTGGATCGCCTGACCAAATCGACACACTTTATTCCGGTGAAGATCACTTTCTTGGCCGAGCAGTTTGCGCAGTTGTTTCTCGACCGTATTGTGGCTTACCATGGGATCCTGGTGATGATCATATCCGATCGAGGCACTCAGTTTACCCCTCGGTTTTAGCAGTCGTTTCAAGAGGCTTTGGGTATGTATGTGCAGTTCAGTACCGCTTTTCATCCTCAGATGGACAAACAGTTATAGAGGACCATTTAGACACTTGAGGATATGCTGAGGGCATGTGTGATGGACCTGGAGGGTAGCAGGGAGAGGCATCAATCTTTGGTAGAGTTCGCTTATAATAACAGTCACCATAGGAGCACCGGTATGGCCTCGTTTGAGGCTTTATACGGGCGCAAGTGCAGGTCGCCCATAGGCTGGTTTGAGGCCGGCGAGTCCCAGATGCTAGGGCCAGACTTGATTCATGACGCCGTTGAGAAAGTGAAAGTGATCAAGGAGCGACTTCTAGCAGCTCAGAGTCGTCGGAAGATGTATGCCGATGGTAAAGCCCGCGACGTGGAGTTTTAGGAAGGGGATTCGGTCTTCCTGAAGGTGTCCCCTATGAAGGGGGTTGTGCGCTTTGGGAAGAGGGGAAAGTTGAGTCCCAGATTCATCGGGTCTTTCCCTATCTTGCGGCGCAGAGAAGCGGTTGCTTATGAGTTGGCTCTACCGCCCAGCATGGATCGAGTGTATCATGTTTTCCATGTATCCATATTCTAGATGTTCCTGCGATGGAGGTCGATCCAGCCATTTCTTATGAGGAGCAGCTTGTAGAGACCCTAGACAAGCAGGTGAGGAAGCTAAGATCCGAGGAGGTCCCCTTGGTGAAAGTTCGTTGGGAGCACCACTAAGTGTAGAAGGCCACTTGGGAGATCGAGCAGGATATTAGAGAGAAGTACCCGTACCTTTTTGATGCCAATGTGAGCTTCTCATCTTCATCTCAAAATTTGAGGGTGAAGTTTCTTTATGGGGGGAGGAATTGTTATGCCTAAAAATCCTAAAATAATATTTTACTCCTTAGCAGGGGACAGTGGGCCCAAATTAGCACGGATTGGCGTAGAGTCGCGGAATTTAATTCGGGTAACCTTTTTATATGAAAAAAATTTAGGAAAAATATATTTATTTTAATTCTGTGATTTATCATGCTTGGTTGATAGAGGGTCTCGAGATGAATTTAGCGGTTCAATCGAAACTTAGATACGGGCTAGTTTAGTCGGATAACTTAAGCGGAGGCTTTTTTGGTCATTTGGACCAAATAGAGGTCTATAAATTAGAACCTGGGGCGTGTGGCCAGGGGCTTTTGCCACACGCCACACGTGGCTCAAAGAGGAGGAGAGAGAGGCACCGCCGAGAGGAGGAGGAGTTCCGGTGTCGGATTTCGCATGATCATCGGCGTTCAACATAGGAAGATCCTTAGCTTCTTCTTCCTTCCCGGTTTCTCCAAAAGAGGTGAGTGTATTAGCCTTCTTCTTCCTCTTTTCTTCATTATCCATGCCACCCCTATGCCATGGGGTTCTTGTCATTTTCCGTTGGGTTTTTCGTGAATCTAATTGGTTAATCGTGTTGAGAGTTTTACTGTGATCGTAACGATTCTATCAGATTGATTTTTGGGCGATTGGTCACCCCTTACCTTGTTGTGCCACCCCCTTTCTTCTTCAGTTATTGATGAATTCTTTGAGGTTTCTTGGTGTTTATTGAGAGTTCTTGGTGGTTGTTTGATATCTTGATGAAAGGGGGGAAGGAGGGTGTTTAGGGTGTGCCGCCCCCTTGAAGGGCACTTTAGGAACCCTAGGGTGGCCGGCCACCCCAACAATGAGATTTTTAGGCGTTCAATCTATTTCTCACACCTAGGAGATACACTATAGGTTATGTTGAACTTGTTCATAAGGTTAGAATCAATGTAGGACCCTACACTTAGACAATTGGAAACCTAGGGACACTAGAGACACTAGGACCTCGGTTTAACTTTTGGGAGGGCCGACCCTAAGGACACCTAAAGAGGCCGAACCTTTCATTCTCTTATGACACATGGGTGAGGGAGGTAGTCCGGCTCTAGGGCATTCGGCTAGAGTCCTTAAGGGTGGATTAAATTGTATAGGATCATTAAGGGGTGATGCCATATTCCTAGGGTTTGCTATACATGCTTTCCATGCTTTTATCCTACGCTTTTGAACGTGTTGTGCTATAATTTCATACTTATTGTGCACGCTATGATGTTATGATTTTAGTGTTATTTTCATTATTATATATTTGTGTGTGATTGTGGTGGATGACGGGAGGAGGCGGAGGTGAAGATATGCCCTAGACATGCCTTTGTTTACCTATCATGCACATATTGTTTATGCTCATTTATGTATGTCCTTGCGTGTGTGATTGTTGCATTTTCTCGAATGCCTCGCTGGTGAGGGGAGGGTATGCCCAAAGAGATAGTGTTGGCCTTATTCCGGAAGTCCGACTGGTGAGGGGAGTTCATACCCCCAAAGATACAGTCCAGAGACCCTATTGGTGAGGGGAGGAGCGTATGGCTCAAAGAGACGGATCGAAAGAGCCGTGTTGGTGAGGGGAGAGCATACCCCAAAGAGACGACACTAGCTGGGTGGTAGATCGGAGGCCGCACTGACTACCTACCCTATGTGGCGATGAGGACCGACGAGTCCAGTTGATCATGTGGATGGTTGCATTCAGCATATTATATGTTTTGACATTTTCTTGCAGGTTGCTATATGTTGACGAGGATGATTGCTACTAAAATAAATGCTTTAAAATAAAATTATGGTTTATGTTCTTAGGCTTACTTGTATGCTTTTGATTATTACATGATGATGATGATGTGGTGGAAATTGAGGAGTAATCTACTCACTAAATCCCAGTTGGACTTACCTCTCATATTTGTTGTTTTGCAGTACCTGAGGTAGATCATAGAGGCACTGGGAGCAGTAGCGCGACTGGTGGCGACAGGGCATCGAGTCTTGTGAGATATCGTGGTTGAGGGGGATACCCGAGTCGTTTTTTTATTTCTTTTGAGTTGTTGAGTCATGTCGACTCGGTTTATTTATTTGTTTCCGCACTTTAGTTATTTGAGGTGTCTTGTTTAGTAATTAAACTTTCGTAACCGATTTGAACATTTGCTATTTGTTGAGTTGGTGGTCTAGGGTTTATTTGAAAATAAATATTTCTTTTTAAAATTATTGAGATGTTATGAAATGTTCAGGTCTTGTTTATGTGTTCATGTGGTTTGATTTGGGTTAGGTTTCGGGGTACGTGGTGTACCCTGGACGGTCATACCAGATTTGGGGTGTGATAATAATCAAAATACAGTAAACCAAAACCTCATGGCTGCGGTGGAGTCGACAGCAACTAGGTCGAGAGCGTCGACTGGGTTGAGGAGGATGGCTCGGACATCATCGGTATATGAATGTTGGAGTGAGATGCGATATGAGTGAGGACTGCCTGCATGTTCTCCATCATATGTCTCTACGCATCCATCGTCTGTCTTTACTCCTCCACCGCTCATCTCAACTCTTCATTTGGTCGTCTCTGCTCTTCTATCTGTGTAAGGTCGAACTCCAAGGCCGCAATCCGGCTCTGGTCCTGCGTCAGAGATGAAGAGGGCCGCTCACCTGCAACGGGAAGGGCGGTGCCCCAAGTGGCCCTAACACGCAGTACTAGAATTGTCGTCATCACCGACGGCTCAAGCCGTGGATGAACCGTCAGTCACAACTATCACGGACGGCGTTAGACATGGCAAAACGCCGTCACTAATGTGCACATCCCGGATATGTTGTGACGGCTTCTCCTAGCCGTCACAAGTAATCATCAGCGACAGCCACGAGTGTTGTCGCTGATTTAAACACATCAATGACAGCTGTAGGCGGCTGTCACTAATATAAACACATCAGCCACGGCTTCGGATCGTCGATGATACTATTAGCAACCATGATATATGGTGTTGCCCAGGCCATCAGCCATTTACGATAAGCTTTCGGCCACGGCTTAGTGACGGTCAACCGTGGGTAAGCCGTGGCTGAAGGTATATCCTGTAACTGAAAAAAATAAATTTTTTGTAAAATCCTATTTACAATGATATTTATAGATTACAATCTATTTTCAATCACAGATTACAACCAGAAAACATCATACACATGCATTTGAAACCAAACATACAAGTTTTACATAAATATCATCAGTCTAAGTCTCAAATTGGAGGCAAACAATTATCAAAATATCATATATATACAACCATAAGTATATAAACAACTATTCGTATACAAACAAGTATCAAAATATAAACAATATACAATAAACCAAAATCTCACGGCTACGGTGGACGCGGTGGAGTCGACAGCGACTGGGTATGGAGCGTCGACTGGGTCGAGCAGGACGACGACTGCGACTTCATCGGTAGAAGGCCAGAGTGAGATGCAATCTGAGTAAGGAGTGCATGCATGTTCTGCATCGTTTGTCTCAACTCTTCATTCCTCTGTCTCTCCTCCTCCATCGCCAGCCTCTGCTCCTCCATCGCATGTCTCTGCTGGGTGAGCTCCGACTCCAAGGCCGCTATCCGGCTATGGTCCTACGCCCTGGATGTCGAGGACCGCTCACCTGCAACCGGAGGGGTCGGTGCCCCAAGTGGCATGAGCACGGCATGTGCATTGCCACTATCTGCAAAGCTATAAACACGCTCATGCTCCCAGCCACCTACGGCCTCCACCCAAGCTCTTGCATTGAACTCCTCCGGTGTGCCTCCACGCTCGATCACATTCCTCGTGTATGTTTCCTACACATGTTTATATTTTAAATATATATAAACTATAAATAAATATTGTGTAAATCAAATAGACATAAATACTTACCATTATGATCGAGGCTCTGCTATCAACGTACTCCCCCGCTCCTCGTCGACGACGGTGCTCAAACACCTCCATCATCGATGGGCGTTGGACGGTGTCGTCCTCCGTCACGCGCGTCTTACATTAGACAACAAATACATTAGTATTGTTATACACAATATATAATTTAATTAAAAATAAGTAAATTATACATAACATACGACGCTCATGAACCGCAATAGACACGGAGCCACCAGTGTGGCGCGCCCCCGTGCCGTCCCCCCCGGACATGCGGTTTCTCGACGCAGTCCGGGAGACCTCCTGCCACTTAGACGTGGCCCACCGCTCAACGAGCTGGTCTCACACAGGGCCAGGAATCCACTAGGTGGCGTGTCCCCAAGTCTGCCCTATCTGTGTGGCCTCCAATCGTCTCATCACGGTCTGACGCGCCTGCTGAAGCGGCCCGTTATAGCGAGCGCGGGTAACACACTCCCATGTAGCCTCAACAAAACTGGTTTGGTTCTCCGTCCATGTATAATGAGCCTGCAAAAAAATCTTATTATTATCGATCAATATTTAACACTAACATTAATGTAATAAATATACTTACCGAGAACTCTCGCCATAATAAATCCATATGCTCACGGGGCACGTGAGACCATGTAGGCCACGCCCCGTGCAAAAACTTCTGGATCGTCCCCCCTATCGTGCGGGGGACGTCCTCCTGCTCAAATCTGCACCAAATATAAATTCATATTATGATATTTTGAATTATAAATAAATTATAAGAAATAATTAATGCATATACTTACCATCTTCCGCTCACACTAACTGCTTTGCGCAGTTCTCCCTCGGGTGGCGGAGGGAGAATTCTGTTAGGCCCTCGTGGCCTACGTCTGGAAGACGATGGTCCTAGATCTACGAAGGGTGGCAGAGGGATGGTAGTCGGAGGTGAGGGTAGGGATGGCAATATTACCCATTTAGGCGGGTACCCGCGGGTATTTACCCGTTTATGACGGGTATGGGGGATAGTTTCCTACCCGCGGGGATTTCGCGAGTAATTTTTTTACCCTCGGTACCCGTTACCCGCGAGAATTAGTAAATTATAATATTACCCTCAGTACTTATACTAAAAAAATTATAACCTAATTCAATACCCATATACTTTATGTTTTGAAACCTTATGATGATGTTGTTATTAAAATGTTGTGTGTTTATCAAAATGAAGTTGTTATACTTGAAGTTTTTATCAAAATACTTGAAGAGTTGAAGTGTTATTAAAATATTATAATTTATATTTTTTTAAGTGTCATGGGTACCCACCAATACCCGTGGGTATCCGTCCCCCGCGGGTAATTAAATGGGTACCCATTTTTGATACCCACGGGGAATAAACGGGTAGCGGGTACCCATTTATTTCATGGGACGGGTAGCGGGTAGGCACCCCCCGTACCCGCCTCACCCCGTTGACATCCCTAGGTGAGGGGATGGTGGCCATATCAGGTGGGGGAACGGTGGACAGATCAAGTGGGGGGATGGTGGCCGGAGCTGAGGGGATGGTTGCCGGAGGTGGGGGGATGGTGATGGAAGGCGAAGGGTCAGTGGGTACAGGTGGGGCAGGTGGTAATCGTCGTGGGGTAGCCCTATGAGGAATGCCTCCTCGAGAACTAATATCTCGAACCATAGCTATAAAAAATTATTATTATTAGATTATATATAATAGATTAATAGATATATTTAATAATTGAATATATATACTTCACATTTACAATTATTCGTCATCGTCATTATCATCATCCGTGTAATACTCTTCTTCTTGTTCTTCTGTATCGAAATCTTGAAATTCTTCTTCTTTTCCCTCATCATCATTCTGTCCTTCCTCAACTTCATTATCATCGTCATCAACGTATTCTATTTCCAATTGAACCCTATGTGTCATCATTCTCGAGTATTGGAGTAACTCGTTCCACTTTGGAAGGATCCACTTCTTGATAGAAGTCATCTGCTAGCTCAATCTCTCCAACTACTGGGTCAATTTTTCCTCTGGCTTTAGTCTTACAGACTACACGCCAATCTTACCCTATCTTTCTTTCGAGACGGATACTGCATATAATATACTTGTTCAGCTTGAGATACCAATATAAATGGCTCATTTGAAGCCAATTTTGATTTGTAATTGACCTCGACCAGCTGTTTATACTTTGGATGAACTCTCATGCCCCTATCGCTTGTATCGAACCAATGACATTTAAAAAGGGTAATTGATTTACACTCGAAAAATTGCAATTCTATGACTTCTTCCAATAGTCCGTAAAAGTCAATATCACATTAAGCATACGTTGTCCCTTTGACGCAGACCCCGGCATTTATAGTCTTCTTTGTAGATGAATATTCAATTATGTGAAATTTATATCCATTAACAAAATAACTATTATAACACTGTATAAGTGGTGTCGGTCCGCTAGCAAACTCAAAGATTTGGTTATCTATTTCGCCTTTGTGTTCTGTGCTGTAAGCTTGAAACCAATTAGGGAACTCACGATTACGTAATCTTTCTAATTCCTCATCATTGTAAATTGAGTATTTTGTCACCATCTCAATGTCAAATATTTCAATGAACTTTTCAATCTCTGGACAGTTTAGTAAAACGTACAAGTAGGCCAAATGGTACTCTTCGTCATTTAAGAATCGAGACGGATGAGAACCCAAAGCATGATCGGGGTAACAAAAGATATTTAAACAACCATCTGATGGTCGAGCTCCCCCTCGTCATTCCGTGGAAGATGATTAAGTCTTGTCTTGATGGTTGATTCAAAATAAAATGAGCAGAATGTTGAAATTTCTTGAATTATATATGCTTCTAATATGGAACCTTCAATTGTTGCGGTGTTCTTTACTTTTTTCTTCGGACGATTCATGTATCTTTCAAATAAGTACATCCACTGGTATTGAACGGGGCCACCAACTCGTGCCTCATATGCCAACTGTATCGGTAGATGCTCCATCGAGTCAAAAAATGCATGAGGGAAAATTGCTCCAGCTTGCATATGATTTCAAGAATATTATTTTCAAGTGCTGACATATCTTCGGCTCGAAGTACATTTGCACAAATGTTTCTGAAAAAAATACTTAATTCTGTCAACGGACCCCAAATCTTATCATGCAGATGATCTCGAAACGCGACCGGAAGCGATCTCTACATGAATACATAACAATCGTGGCTCTTCATCCCCGATATTTTGCATTCATCGACGTTTACACATCGAGTTAAGTTTGAGGCATATCCATCCGGTAATTTGAGTTCTTTGATCCAATGATACACACATCTTTCATCTGTTGTTTATTAAACACATACGGCGCCTTTGGCTTATGAAGTCGTTTGTTGACCTCTTGCAACTCTAACTCAGGCCTCTTACAAAGTATTTTCACATCAGGCCTTCACATTATCTTTAGTTTTGTCGAAAATATCCATCACAGTGTTAAAAATATTATCAAACACATTTTTTTCAATTTGCATGACGTCCAAATTATGTCGAATCAGTAATGAACTCCAATACGGCAATTCCCACAAGATACTTTTTTTCACCCAGTTAGTTATGTGTTTGACCAAAGCCTAAAATTCTTACATTCTGACCAAAAGTAATCTCTGGAAGTAATTGAACACGTGCTAACATCTGTTCACCAGACAACATCGGTGGTGGCTCATCTCTTTCGACTCTACCCTTGGTAAATTTGTCACGATTCCTTCGATACTGATGGTTAGACAGTAGGGACTGGCGATGACAATCAAAGAAGGAAATTTTTCGTCCATTCTCAAGACTGAAGGATTTTGAGTGTTCCATGCAATACGGGCAAGAGAGTCGCCCATGCGTGCTCCAACTAGACAACATGTCGTAGGCCGGGAAATCATTGATTGTCCACAATATAGCAGCTCGTAAAGTAAAGTTTTGCTTCCAGTGACAATCATAAGTGACAGCTCCCTCAACCCATAATGTTTTCAGTTCATCAATTAGGGGTCGAAGAAATACGTCAATTTCTTTGCGAGGACCCCTAGGATCCGGAATAATCATCGAAAGATAGATTAATTCATCTTTCATACACATTGAGAGTGGCAAATTATAAATTGTTAACAGCACTGGCCATACTGAATACAGAATTGCCGAATAACCAAACAAATTAAAACAATCCGTGCACAATCCCAACCTGATATTTCTAGTATCCCTAGTAAATGAATGATAGCATCTATCCAAATGTTTACATGCTTCACTGTCGGATGGATGAGTCATTACTGTATCATCACGACTTCTTGCATGCAAACTCATATAGGGGGCAGTCTTTTCCGACATGAATAACCTTTGAAGCCACGGTGTCAGTGGAAAATACCGAAGCACCTTAATGGGGATATTTTTTTTATCGGACCGATTTCTTCTCCTTGTAACGAGGATGTTCACTTACCGGGCATTGCTCCAACTGTGCATTTTCTTTATAATATAAAATGCAGTTATTTGGGCACGCGTGTATCTTTTCGTACCCAAGCCCTAATTTCGTCGTCAACTTTTTTGTCTTATAAAAAGTTGGCTCAAACTTGTTATTTGGAGGTAGCATACCATTGATAAAGCCTACAATCTGATCAAACGCAACTCCGCTAATATTACAATCGGACTTGATGTTCAGGAGTTGCGTCATTGCATAAAATCTTGTATAATTAGGACAATTTTAATACAAAGGTTCATCGGCATCTTTCAACATCTTGTAAAATTATGCAGCCTCCTTATTCGGTAATTCAATCTGTATCGCATGTTGTTCTTCAGTGACTTCAACTGTCGTAGTATCTAGTGGCACTACTGTCTCGATAACTGACTCAACATTATCATTTAAATGGAATTGTCCTCCAAGACTATCCAGAATCATTGTTCTATAAGGATTAGGTGGATTGGAAGAAGAAACACTAGTAGAAGAAGATTCAACATGAGTTTGGACAATAGGATTGCTCGACGTCCCGACTTGACGTGACTCCCTGTGACAATTCCATAGAAAATATCTTGGTTTGAATCCTTTTGTATACGTATGCATTGTGACAGTTTCCCGATCCAAAAATCTTATGTTCAAACATTTTCGGCACAAACATCGGATTTTATCACCACTAAGGAATTTTTTATTCGAGTAGGCAAAATTTATGAAGTAAGTTACGCCTACTCAAGATTCGTCCATTATAGCTCCACGATGAATTCAACAGTACATCCAACTTCAATTGCCCGACATGTTCCGTCAAAAACTTGGCAATATCTTTAGGTAATGTCTTTAGGTGGGATTGTCTTATTCCATTCGGGATTCATGTTATTTATATTGCACTTAGAATTTCTTTTAGTCATTAACTTCATTCTAAATTTTGGCAACATCTCCCTACAGTTCTCCGAATACGCATATCATCTAGGCGTGTAACGGAGAACAAGGGAGATACAAGCCAAAATTTAAAAATGAATAGTGACTAAAAGAAATAAACTAAGTGCAATAGAAATAACTATGTTCCTAAATTGTCCAATTATGGACAATTCAAGGGTTGTACGTCATATAAAAGATCATTCACTTCGTTTACACAAATATACAACCCCCGAACGGATCTAAGGTTTTGCAAAATTAAAACTTGACTCATCGATGCGTACGTGAAACGTATCAACTCGTCTTGATTCCGGCGCGAATCCACCATGGACGATTTGGACTCAAGTCCAAAGTGGACGATTCCGACGTGCGCGAGTCCATCCATTATGGACGATTCCAGCGTGGACGAGTCCAAAGTGGATGATTTTAGAATTGTAATTACACCCAACTAAAATTAACCCTAACATTTATTCTACCCTGATTAAATCTAATTAACAAATACTTAATAGTAATTAATAGTAATTAAATCTAATAAAAAACTAATTAATCTAATTTAAAAAATTAACAATAATTTACTAATTAAATCTAAAATTAACCCTACCATTAACTAATTATAGCAATTAACAGTAATTAATAGTAATAATAGTAAATAAATCTAATTAAACACTAATTAATCGAATTTAAACAATATATATATATATATATATTGGCCGGTGCCAGCCCGGAGAGGGGAGAGGGGATCGAACTCACTTGGTGGCGGCGGAGAGGGGAGAGGGATCGGCGACGAGGGCGAGGGAGCAGGTCGACCGACGACGGTGCCGGTGAGGGAGATGGGGAGAGGGGGCGGCGGCGCGGTGAGGGTGAGGGCGGCATCTCGATGGCGAGATAGTGACGATCGGTGATGATCAGCGGCGATAAATCAGTCGGCAGCGGCGAAGAGAGAAGAGAGCGGGGGAAAGAGGAAGGGTCAGGTGTGAACGCAAATAAAAATATTTTCACCGACGGCCCCTCGGCAGTCGATAAACCGTGGACAACTAATAATAGTATCAACGACGATCGTGTAGCCTTCTCTCAGCCATCGGTGACATTTTTTTATTTTCACATCGCGTTCGCGCCATCAATTAATAAGCGACGGTCGCTTCTGGCCGTGGCTAATTACTTATATCACTGACGGCCCTTTGGCCCCCGCTATGCCATCGCTACTAGGTTATTTCATTTTGCGCCCCGTGCGCGCCATCACCTTTGAGCGACGGCATTGGGCGGCCGTATACGAGCCACGGCTGATTGGGTTACATTAGCCATGGCCCGTGCAGCCGTCAGAAAGCTGTGAATGGTTCTGACAGCCCAGGTGGCTGTCGGTGAGTCTCGTGGCTAATAGCTAATATTCTAGTAGTGACAGCTCATGTATGGCCACTGTCTGCTAAGCCATAAACACAGTCATGCTCCTAGCCACCTGCAGCCTCGACCCACGCTACAGGGTCAAAGTCACCCTGTGACGTTCCTCCACTCTCGATCACGGTCCTCGTGTATATATGGCTCCTACACACGTTTATATTTTAAATACTACATATATATAAACTATAAATAAAAATTGCGTAAATCAAATAGACATAAATACTTATCATGATGATTGCGGCCCTGCTATCGACGTAGTCCCCCGCCCCATGTCGTCGATGGTGAGTGCTCTCAAACACCGCCATCAGCGAGGTGCGTTGGACGGTGCCATCCTCCGCCACCCGCGTCTAACATTAAAAAACAAACACATTAGTATCATTGTACATAATATATAATTTAATTAAAAGTAAGGAAATTATAAATACCATACAACACTCATGCACCGCAAAAGACACAGAGCCACCTATGTGGCATGCCCCCATGCCGTCCCCCCTGGACATGTGGTTTCTTGACGCAGTCCGAGAGACGTCCTGCCACTCAGACGTGGTCCAACGCTCAACGAGCTAGTCCCACACAGGTCTAGGAAACCACTCAGGGTCGTGTCCCCGAGTCTCCCCAATGTGTGCGGCCCCTCAACTATCTTATCACGATTTTACGGGCCTATTGAAGCAGCCCGTTGTAGCAAACGCGGGCAGCGCGCTCCCATGCACTCTCTACAAACATGGTCTGATCCTCTGGGCATGTACAATGTGCCCGCAAAAAAAATAAATTTATTATTACCGATCAATATTTATAATTAACATTATTTTAATAAATATACGTAGTGAGAACTCTCGCCACAACAAATCCATATGCTCACGGGGCACATGAGACCATCTAGGCCACGCCCCGTGCATAAATCATTGGATCGGACCTGCTATCGGTGGGGGATAGTAGATGTCGGCGAAGGGACGGTGGCTACATGCGAGGGGATATTGGTGGGTGTCGGCGAAGGGTCGACTGTGGCTAAAGGCAGGGGCGGAGGTGGGGTGTAGGCGAAGGGACGATGGATACAGGGGTGGCAGGTGGCAACTGTCGGGGGGTAGTCCTGCGAGGAATTCCTCCACGGGCACGCACTTCTCAAACCATAGCTGTCAAATATGAATATATTTATATTATATTGAAGATATACTTCACATTTGCAATTATTCGTTATCGTCATTATCATCATTCGTGTAATACAATTCTCATTGTTCTTTTGTATCGAAAATTTTAAATTCTTCTTCTTCTCCCTCATCATCATTTTGTCCTTCCTCAACTTCATTATCGTCATCATCAACATATTCTACTTCCAACTGAATTAACTCTGTGTCATCATCCTCGAGTATTGAACTAACTCACTTCACTTCGAAAGGATCCTCTTCTTGATAGAAGTCATCTGTCGGCTCATTCTCTCCAGCTATTAAGTCAATTTTTTCTTTGGCTTTAGTCTTACAAACTACACGCCAATCTGCCCTATCTTTCTTTCGAGACGGATACTACATATAGTATACTTGTTCAACTTGAGATGCCAATATAAATGGCTCATTTGAAGCCGATTTCGATTTGTAATTGACCTCGACAAGTTTATACCTTGGATGAACCCTCATGCCCCTATCGCTTGTATCGAACCAATGACATTTAAAAAGGGCATCTGATTTCCACCGAAAAATTACAATTCTATGACTTCTTCTAATAGTTTGTAAAAGTCAACATCACATTCAGCCTACGTTGTCCCATTGACAAAGACCCCGGCATTGATAATCTTTTTTGTAGATGAATATTCAAGTGTATGAAATTTATATCCATTAAGAAAATAAGCGTTATAACACGATACAAGTCGTGTCAGTCCGCTAGCAAACTCAAATATTCAGTTGTCTATTTCGCCTCTATATTCTGTACCGTAAGCTCGAAACCAATTAGGGAGACTAGACCTCGCTGAAACTACACTTAGAGCAGTTTTACTAAAAGGGTTGGCGAGGCTGCACCTATCACAATCTGGTGGGAGAGTGCGCGATTTCTCTAACTCTGATATGTGTGGAGAGGGTGTTGTCCTCCTACCTCCATTGGGTTGGAGAGCTCATCGTGCCTCCTGCCGTGGTCGAGCTAAAGAAGGCATGGTGCCTCCTCCTCCTATCGGAGGTTGGAGAGAGCGTGGCTAAATTCGACTACCGCTATCCGCAGAGAGACATAGAGATAGGGAGAGCAGGAAAGCAATGTACCTCCATAGTCAATGAGGAGAGTTGATCCATGCCTTTACTAGAGAGAGAGAGAGAGAGAGAGAGAGAGAGAGATGCAATGTTTTTGGCTCGAGGGCAAGCTGGTCATTTGGCTTGCATGTCCAAAGACATAAAAATTTAGGCTAGTTGTCTTAGTGGAGAGCGGGTCAGCGCCGGCTGGGTATCCAGTTTTTTTCACGATATATGGAGTCTACCCTATATAGGACCGGTTCCTAAGTTTTGGACCGGGACCCTACCCGAAACCTGTGGTATAGTACATGTTCTAGGTACCCCTGTTGAAGAGGTACCCTGTTAGAACCTACTCATTTATAGGTTCCGGTTCTAGGTATCCGATGTGTTGAACACAGAATCGGAACCAATTTTAACCAATTCCTTAATTCTTATTTCGAATCCTATCAGAATTTAATTTGAGTCTATCCGAAACCTACTCAATCGAGTAGCGGATAGATTTCAACCGGTTCCAGGTCTACTTGTATCCATTTACACCTAAGTTGTGTCTTGTGCCCGGTTAGTTTTTTTTTGTCTTATTTCATGATCTTAATTAGTTTTTTTTGTCTTATTGCATGACCTCGATTAATGAAAGAAACGCGAGGTTAGTGCTTTTGTGTTGTCCTATCTCATCTTTTTTTGACAAACCAGACGTGTTGTTGTTGAGAATATTAAGTACGAATAATATAATAAGCGAATCAATTAAATTAGTTTTCTTCTTAACTGATTTTGTTTTACATATATATTAATAGTTCTTGCTTTGTTTGATATTTTCATTAGATATATTTGCTCATATTACCTACCTACCAATACGTCAGCCTATTACTACTTAAATCCATCTATCAATAAAATATTTGTTTCTAGGAGAGCGAAGATGGAAATAATCTATTTACCCTAATTTCTAATTATAGGAGAGTCATTTGCCTTGCATGGGGTTCGGTGCAGCTTCGGCTGCACCGAAGAAGCGCCCGTGCCTGCGGTAAACTTTCCCAAATAAGCAGACTATTCACCCCTTCATCACCCTCGTGTCACTATAAATTTGTCATCCCCAACTCTCTCAAATAACAACCCTGCAATGTCTCCGATGAATCGATTTCTCTTCCTTGCTCTGTTCCTCTATTCTTCCTTCTTTCTCTCCGCTCACCATGCCACTACCAACAAGCTCAAGGCCTACATCATTCACGTCAAAACCCCTCTTCCTGGTACCACCTCTTTTATTGCAAAAGAAGAAGCAGCGGATTACTCCTCCCTCTTGAAGAGTGCCTTCCAAACAATAGGACTCCATGCCCAAGAAGAAGATGGCAGCTTGGAATCACGCCTCATATACTCCTACTGTACCGTCATGACGGAGATCTCTGCCGTACTGACGGCAGCGGAGGTGAAGCTCTTGTCGGAGTTTAACTGGTTCCAACATGCTTATCCCAGCCCCATTTACCACACCATGACGACCCACACACCGAGGTTCCTGCATCTACGATCCCGCACTCACAGCATGTGGAACTCCACCAACATGGGTGCAGGCATCATCGTCGGCGTCCTCGACTCCGGCGTGACACCCGGGCACCCTTCATCCGACGATCGTGACATGTCGCCGCCGCCTGCAAAGTGGAAGGGCCGCTGCGATTTGAAGAGCTACTGTAACAAGAAGCTTATCGGCGCGAGGTCCTTCATCAACTATGATAGAGTCAAGCGTCAGTCGATCGACACACTCGTCGACAAGGATGGGCACGGTAACCACACGTCGAGCACCACAACCGGGGCATTTGTGAAGGGTGCCAATGCCTACAGAAATGCCAGGGGATTGGCAGTAGGCATGGCGCCGCGCGCGCACCATGCCGTGTAGAAGGTTTGCTCCGAAGAGTCATGCCAAGGTTATGACATATTGGCCGGCATGGAATCCGCGGTGGAGGACAGGGTCGACGTGCTCTCTCTCTCACTTGGCGCCGAGCCTTCACCTTTTTACTCTAACCCGATCGCACTAGGTAGCCTCAACGCCATTAACAAGGGCATATTTGTCAGCTGCTCTGCGGGCAACTCGGGGCCGAGTCATAGCACCGTCAACAATGATGCACCGTGGCTGCTAACGCTGGCGGCGAGCTCCATGGACCTATTATTTATGGCGACTGTTAAGATCGGCAATGGGGAAGTGTTCGAGGGTGAGTCGACTTACCAGCCATCGAACTTTTAGTCAAAGATGTTGCCTCTCATCTACCCTGGCCTCATCAATGGCTTATGGAGACCTACCACTGCATGAATGGCTCCTTAAATAATGTCAACGTTCGGGGGAAATTAGTGCTTTGCGATCGTGGCGGAAACGTCGGGAGAGTCGAGAAGGGTGAAATCATTAAGGAAGCCGGCGGCGCTAGCATGATCCTCGTCAACGCGCCCGAGGATGGATACAACACTTTAACGGATGTTTACGCCCTCCCGACATCTCACATTCCCTATGACTATGGACAGAAGATCAATGCTTACATCAACTCCACCACTAATTTTCTGATCGCCACCATCATCTTCAAAGGCACTGTCACGCACACCCTCCACTCTCCAGCGATCACCTCATTCTCCTCCTGCGGACCCAGTCATATCACTCCCGGTATATTGAAGCCAGACATAATTGGCCCGGGAGTCAGCGTCCTTGCCGCGTGGAACATCGAAAAGTTCATCGTCATCTCTGGCACCTCCATGCCCTGCCCTCACCTATCTGGCATCGCAGCGCTGATCAAGAGAGCGCACACAGACTGGTCACCCGCCGCGATCAAGTCCGCAATCATGACCATGACATACACAAAGGATAACACCCAACAGCCTATCGTCGACGAGACATGCCGCCCGACTGAGTACTTTGCTGTGGGCGCTCGACATGTGAACCCGAGGATGGCCATCAATCCGGGGCTCATCTACGACCTCTCCCCAGAGGATTACTACCCCTACCTCTGTGGCCTCAGCCTCAGCAACTCCCAAATGCGTCCTATAGTTCACAACCCGGTGAATTGCTCCTTGGTGAAGGCCATCACTAAGGAAGAGCTAAACTATCCTTCGATAACCGTACGAGTTCCAGAAAACAAGAAGAGGTCAATGCGCTTTGACGCGGACGGTGATAAATGTTGGGGAGCCAACTTCGACATACTACGCGGTGGTGAACGCACCGGAGGGCGTGTCGGTTAAGGTGCAACCGAGAGTGTTGTCGTTCACGTTGGGGAATGAGAAGAAGAGCTTTACCATTCGTTTCAGGAGGACTGGAGGTAGGTCCGGAGTTGTCGAGGGGCAACTGCAGCGGGTGTCGACGAAGAGGACTGTGAGGAGTCCACTCTCCCACTACAAGAAAGTTGAAGAAAACCGGCGCTTATTATATGGAAATCCGGCATTTTTTTAAGTCATGAAATTCAATTTTAGGCTCTCCTGAAAGCGTCGGTTGAAGGGTAAAAAAGGACTAGAGAATGAAATCTAATAACCGGCGTGGTGTAATGTGCCGGGTAATTAATACCCGACGCACTATTAATGGCGCCGGGTATTGATTACCTGGAGCCATTTATAGGGTAATAATTACCCGGCGCAATTAATACCTGGCACCGAGTAATTAATGCCCAGCGCCATTCATTAATGGCGTCGTGTATTAATTACCTGGCATCATTAATATTCGGCGCACTATTAATTAATGGCATCGGTTATTTATTATCAGGCGCCATTAATAATACGCCAGGTATTAATTACTCGACACATTAATTACCTGAGTACTAATTACCCTAGTATTGATTATCCGAGTACTAATATATCATATAATATATATTAATATGTTATATATAAACTGTTATATATTAATTATCCAGGTATTAATATATTATATAATATAAACCCTAATATAATATATTATATTATAAACTCTAAACTCTATATATTAAACTGTTATATAACAAAAAAAGGACTGCTAATTTTACTATTAAACTGTTGATGATACTTATGTTCTTGAAAATAAAAGAAATGGCAACCAAGGTTCAAAACTATACACAGACTATTTTTAATGAGAAAAGAATTGAATCACTACAAACAATATTTCATAAATTGATTAAAAATAAATGATATTACATACAAATGATTTCGCCCAGATGGTAGTCTACCAAAATAAATTACAATCAATGCACACATAATATTTCGTAACTGTTGAGATTCAAATATTTCGTAAAGAACAAGGTATAGTTTCCTAACCATAAGTGTAATTTCTATAAGAGTAATTTTGAATTCAGTCAATGCACACATAATTGCTAGTAGAATTTTTCCTTCCTTTTCTGCATATTCCTTACTTTCAAAATTCTCCATGACATAAAAGGAGCTAAGAGTAAAAGTAGAGTGGCTACTCCGACACATATGCTGGCTAAGACGATGTTTCCTGAAAATTAATACTATTTTTGTCCCTTCTTCATGTAAGCTTGAGATTTAGAATAATTGATACTTCAGCACAAGTCCACAGTTTGATGTTTGATGTGGCCATTTAGGCTCTAGCAACATCTCATCAACATTCTACAGCTAACTCTAAGTTCCTAGAAAAAAATCATTCAAGCAAGTGAAGTATCAGCTTATAGAACAAAAAAGCTAGTCGGCAACTCCAAAATCTTCATATTGGTTCTAATATAAGCTCATGCAGTAAATTAGCAATTTCTAATAGTTCTTCTGGACTTGAAAAGAGTAGATTATAGTGTAATGTCCTACTAAAGAAAACAAAATTTTTCTTATAAATGAGGACATCAGAACAGCTAAATTTACTAAAGGCACATAAAGGAAGAAAATTTTGAGCAAAAGAATGTGTGTTGAACAAAATGATAACAGGATAATGAAAACTGATGATGACCAGAAAGATCATAGAATTGTGTGTCAATTAAAAATATATTTAATAATATATTTAAAAGAAATGTCCATCGGGCCATTAAAACTGTGCCCAAGATTAAAATGCTAGAGACAAAGTTACAGGAGTTGGAAAATGAATCAGTATGAATCTAGAATGCTCAGTTATATACAAGTTTATTGGTATGAGGCTTGGGTTTTGCATTGCTTTGGCAAAGTGACTTAGGCCTGAAAAGAACTTTAGGAAGAAAAGCTGCTTTTGAAATGCATTTAATATTCAACAAAAGGGCACTCGGTTTCATAAAAATCTTTATCAAAAACTCAATTTCTCATTACTAATGCACTTTTCGCTAAAATGCATTCGGTGATCCTGATCAGCAAGAAGTATGAACATACTAGGTGTGAATCACCAAAATCAAATTGTAAGAAGATCCCTTTTGGCAAGATATTTGAACATTCATGTGTACCTTAATCAGGTACAGTGTTGCATGCCAAGAAGAAAAAAAATGATAGGATTTCATTTGCTAAATTAATTACTTCCATAATTATAAATTAGAAGCGTGGTCTGACATTCTTATTTAACATTCTTATATATATGAAGGAAACTATAACACTTTCTCACACATTTCGTCATTTCAAAAAACAACTACCAAAATATTTCAAAATGTAATTAAAAAATGAGCAAGATATCTTCCACGAATCAACAACGAACCAAGCAAAAAGGAATTTTCAACCTTCCTCAAACGCACATCTTTTGGATCTGCATGCTCTAACAAAATCAAAAATTTGTTGCACCATTGTATCTTGAAATAAAATTTTAAGAGTAGCTACTTACCAGCAAAAAATAGGGGAGCTGCAACTGCAGTACCTTTAGTATGAGCCAAATAAAAAAGAGTATATAAATGAGGTAGTAGCTGATACCATAAACACGTAAGAAGACAAGCATCAGTATCAAACTGCCATAAACAACAACCGACAGTAAAACACGTCGTGCATGTTTATGCACTGGGTCATCAATAAGGTCACGGAATGGATTATAATTTGGATCTGCCGGATCACGTAGAAAATATAAAACTCCATTTTGCAACACCTACCAAAAGCAACACAAAATGCCAATCAGGTTATTAATTTATATATATAGCTAATTAGATACAACAAAAAATGATATATTACCCCTCTAAGAAGACCGGCAAAAATGCCAATTTGGAGCATGTAAACAATACTAACTAGCCAGTGAATTGAGGAGCTAGCTAATGGTGAAACTGAAAAGAATTCAACTCTTTGAGCAATTGTTGTCCCCAACATCCTCAAAGTACACACATCAAGCCACCATCCACACGTCAATAGAAAGAACCCAAGTTCAATAACTAAAAGAAATGCAACTTTAACCATGGTCATTAGATGTCTCATTCCAGCCAGGAACTGTCTAAGGAGAGAAGGAATTGCTTCTGCTACTGTAATAAGACCATAAAGCCTCCCAAATATCACACGCTCACCTCTACTATATCGAATCAAAGCAAGAAGCCCAAGATAGAAGAAAATGAAGCAAAATATGAACATACATCCAACTGCAAGAGTAGTCACATCAGAAAGATGGGAGGAACCAATAATTGTGCCTTTGAGAAGATCAACTGAAATGGACCTGCCAACACTATTAGAGACCTCATCCAGTCCAGTAGCATTCAATTTCTGGGATCCCGTGACCACCTCCATCATGTGCCCCAAGAGGCCCTCATTGTGGCTTTCAGTGGACAAGTTCTTTGTAGCTGTAAGTGCATTCTTCAAGGTGTTGTTAGCCAAAGTGAGCATAGATTCTGAAATAGGCGAGACTTTTTCCAACACAGGGCTAGAAACTGATGAAAAGAACCAAGTGATATAGTAGAGAACGATTCTCCCTAATGAAAAAGGAATGAAAATGACTACACCAAGGAATATAGCATTACTTGCAAGTACTTGTCCGCAGAAAAAAACAATGTATCAAAGAAGAAAGCAAAAAAATTCAATAGAAATATTACATATCAATAAGCCATAAAAAATGTACCCCACATATATTACAATCAGAAAATATATTACTCATTAACCATGCAGGAATTCAACAAAATATTCAAAATAAGCTGACATGAAATGGAGAACAAAAAATTATGTCAGAACAGAATACAGAACCACAAGAGGGATACATACTCAATGGATTAGCTTTCATAGAGAGAAAGCAAATTACCCTTGTTTAAATTTCAAAATTAAGACTTCTAACAGAATGTGTTTTGCATATAAAATACATAACAATCCAAGTATCCCCAAAGACACTTCAGTTAGAACTCACCATATAGAGTCAGCTACTTTGTTTTAGGAGGATGTGAGGAACTACAACCCCTTTTTTCAAAAGGTCTTAGTAATAATTTTTCTATCGATTCTATTTGTCTGCAAAGTAGTATTAATTTAGCAGAATAAAATAAATCCTGAATAAGAACATAACTCTTTCCAAATTTTAAGAAACTCACCCCTCCAATTGGTCCTTTTTTACAAAAATCAGACATTCAATACGTGATGACTGACGGCCTAAGGTCACAAAATAAGTTCCTACTTTTGTGTGCTAAGCATCAGCTAATATTTGAATCAACACAAAACATAAATTACAACCACCAAGTGTCAGAAACCAAAAACACAGTGAAACCTTTTATCCATGTGCATGGAAGTTAAAACAAAACACATCATGTCTACCTCTAATTGCTCAGATGGTTACAATACTCAAACATGTAGCTTTTAGGCAAGGGGGATATCCCTGGTTGTAGCGTCTTTGTACACATGATTTGCAATATGATGTCTTAATATAATTATTTATTTTTAAAAAATAATATTGCTTAAACTAACCTTACACGACGGTTGATCTACAAAACAAGCATATGATGGATTTGAAAATACTTAGGATATGCCGTATATATTTAAGTTTACACTAGAATATGCACTGTTCTTGACAACATTGATGGAAATCCACATAGTACTAGCAAAATAGGCAATGAAGTTGCATACCAAACCTACACAATAGAAATAGAAGACGTGGAACTGTTTGGCACATTTTGGTATCTTTAACTGAACCTATACTCAGATCAACCTAGATTCTTGGACTAGTAGAGTCTGATACTTGAACTTGTTATTGTTCCAGGTTTAAGATAGTTCAGCAAGGTAAACTATTTACAGCACATGCCATTGAGAATGTCAACTGTTTTAAAGAATAAATAGAAATGAAAAATTTGTAAGTTTCAAAAGATTAAAAGATACTTACTGTTATAGCATTTTCAACCAAATAGAATACAGGCCCTTGCATTCCCACAAGCTCATCAAATGGCACATCCTCGGCACCATAAGCATCATCTAGTCCATCAAACATCTGTTCAACATGGGCTTCAATACAAGCTGCTTGCATTTCCAACCGAGCAGCAACATTTTCTGCATTCCGCCTAATTATTTGGCCTGCCCAAGCAATGCCTTGAGCCCCAACTGCATCTTCAGCATTTCCATCAACAACAGGGATCCTATTAACAGGGCCAGGAAGTCTCGTTCCTCTCCGAACCTTCATCATCCCTCTCCAGACCTTTAACTTCAACACAACGGTGGTTCATAAAGCCAATCTATGGAAGAAACAAGAGGTGTGCAACTCATTGTCACTTGAGATGGTAAGAAGAAAAAAGAAGAAAATACTTATTAATTAAGGGTTGATCTCGAACTACTTCTCTTCTTCTCTTGCAACAGCGGCTTGATCGCGATCTAGCGCCGGCTTGATCTCCTTCTTCCTCTGTTCGAAACAGGGGAAGAGATCTATCTTCTCGTCGGAATCCAGTTCTTTATGTTAGAAAATCAGACTTGGACCTAACTCCACCCCAAAAGCTAGCTCAAAAAAGGAGGATTGCCCAATCTATTTCAAGGCTATCTAGCCCACAACCTCAACCAATGTGGGACTTTAACACACCCCCTCACCCCAGAATCCACATCTGGAGCGTGAAGTTCTGTAGGTGGCCCACAACCAACAATAGGTCTGGCTCTGATATCATGTTAGAAAATCAGACTTTGAGCTAGATAGCCTTGAAATAGATTGGGCAATCCTCCCTCTTTGATCTAGCTTTTGGGGTGGAGTTAGGTCCAAGGCTATTTTATAACATGGTATCAGAGCCAAACCTATGGTTGAGAGTGGGCCACCTGCAGAACTTCACGCTCCAGATGTGGATCCTAGGCATGAGGGGGGTGTGTTAAAGTCCCACATTGGTTGAGGTTGTGGTCTAGATAGCTTTTAAATAGATTGGGCAATCCTTCCCCTAAGAGCTAGCTTTTGGGGTGGAGTTAGGTCCAAGGCTGATTTTATAACACTTTAGGAGGTGCGGCTCGTCGGGCTTTGCTCTCAGCACTCAATGTCCTCAATGTCGGGGTGAGGGTCGTTGCCGACTGAGACAGATCACTAGCGATGAGAAAAAGGGTTTTTGGACGCGAACAAATCAGAAAAGGATTTTTGGACCTGGAGAAGTATGGCGGACGTGAACAGATTAGAAAAGGTGACGCGAACAGATCAGAAAAGGTGACGCGAACAGATCACCTTCACCTTCTAGCGAATAGAGAGGTGACGCAATGACCTAGGGGAAAAGGAAATGGCGGATGCGAGAAGCAACGGGAAAAGAAAACGGCGGACGTGAGAAGCAGCGGGAAAAGAAAAAAATAATATAAAAAAAATTAACCGGCGGCCTTCACTGGCGCCGATTATTAATCTAAGTAATTAAATATTACTTTACATTAATAACCGGCGCTACATAAGGCCGCCAATTATTTTCTACCGCAAACACCCCGTTTGGTTGTACTGTCGATTACCTTGGAGTAATGCATGCATGATGCATACAATACGTTCATACTTTTCTTTCGTGCTTTACGTGGATAAACAAGCTAGAATTTGTAATTTTTTTCCTTTTCGCTGGTTAATTTAGCAACTTAAATATAATTTGCCTTTAATCTTAATTGTAATCTAATTTTATGATAAGAAATATATATACATATATAATGAGTGTGCTCTTGTTTAATTATTTTCTCCTTCCGATTAATACTTGACTACATATATATTTATAAATAACACATTCAGCATTTTAATTGATCAGATTTTGTAAATATATAATTCGATTAAATCAAGTCTGTATTATGCCTTAAAGTGAGTATAGAAAGAAATACAAACACTTTAAGTGGCTATTGCACCATAGAAGGGAGGCTATACATATATAGGGGTGTAAGTGAGCCAAGCCGCTCGTGAGCTACTCGAGATCTATTCGGTGAAAACTCGAACTCGACTCGAATTTATCGAGCTCGAGTTGAGCCAGACATGCGAACGAGCCGAGTTCGAGCTAACCTATACTCGGCTCGAGCGGCTCGCGAGCCTAATCGAGCCTTCTATATATATAAATTATATAATATATATTTTATATTACATAATTTACATTATTACCAGCCTACTACCTACCGGGTCTAACTTTTAACCCGTAAGTGCACCCGTTACCCGCATAAAGCCCTAAATCCCAATATCCCAAATCCTTCAACTCCTTCCCCTCCCCAACTTCTCTATCCTCACTCGACTCTCTTTCCCCAGGCGGCGACTCCCAAATCCAAATCTCCTGAGTCCCGACTGCAGCGCTGTGCCGTCGTCTTCCCACCGTCTTCCAAGAATCTCGTCATCATCCCTACTGCAGCGCTGTGCCGCGGTCTTCCCACTGTCTTCCCAGAATCCCGCTGTCTTCCTGACTACAACGCACTATCCCGACTGCAAAGTGCATACTACATCTTCTCCCCCCTGTCAATGCACACCGTAGACTGCATCGCACCGTCTTCCCCATGCCGCCGCCCCCCCCCCTCGGTGCTCTCCATCACTGTCGCGTTTGCCTACACTGTCTTCCCAATTCCCACCGTCGTATTACCCATTAATTTCCTCCCGCCGGTGCTTTGTCGACTGTCGAGGACTTAGTGAAGGAAGGGTATTATTCTTCCCTCTGTTCATTGCAATCTGCTCTCCATACATGAAGGAAGGGTGCTCTGTCGACTGTCGAAGTGTCGAGGGCCTAGATTGGTTTATACACGAATGTTTGAATCATACATTCATACTACATTCCTACTTAGCATTTCAGAATTTGCAATGTGTACAATATTGTATCTTTATATTGAGATGATTTATGAAATTATACACTATTACCTTTCTCTTTTGATCTCTTCCCTCTGTTCATTAAGTCACTATGCAATTATTTCAGATAACATAAAGTAGTGTTGGTTTTATTGAAATCTTACTAGAATCCAGACTACAAACTGCAGTGGACAATAAAATCCTTATCTTGTTTTGTTTTTCCTGTGCATTTTGCTGATATGAGATTAGAATGAGCTCAGTGTCATACCACAATGCATTTGATTTAACATGAATGGAGATCCTAGTGGAAGTTTCATAATTGGTTTAATAACACTGCAAATTATTTTGTTCCCTCAAATGAAAAAGACCACTTAGATGTGGCATGTGGGCCAGTAAGATATGTAATTGGATTGACATTAAACTTCTAATGAATGTTGTATCTTGCATATTCTTATGACTTGATGTTTAATGTTGATAGATTACTTTCATGATGAACTACACCAAGGTTTGAAGTCTTAGTTCTGGATTTATATTGATCATAGCTCTATATATTTTGACTAATTGCCCAAACTGTTGCCTACACTATTGCTTTTTTTAGATATATCTAGTACACCAGAAGTTTCCTCTATGCCACAGGAAGAGCAACCAATAGAGCCAAATATGTCTAATACAATGGATGAGTCACACGATGATGTGAATCCTAACCCAATTGAAACACCTACTGAAGTCGAAGATAGTGTTGCTAACAATAATGCTGATCATTTTGAGAAAAAGAAAAGAGTGAGGATATCTTCTGTTTGGCTCGAGTTTAAGGAAGAAATGATTGATGGTAAAAAGAAAGCTCGATGTGTTCATTGTAAAGATATTTTTAGTGTAAGTGGGAGCGGAAGTACAATTCATTTCCAATGACATTTGAAAAAATGTATGCATCAGAAGAGACATAATATGCAACAACAAAGGATAAATTTTCCCGCGGCAAATTCATCCATTGACACAGTTGTTGTGGGCCTTGCACTCACAGATGGTAGGTTTGATATGATGAAGATGAGGGAGGGAATTTCTCATTGGATACTAATGCATGAGCACCCATTTTCTATTGTTGAGGAGGAAGGCTTTAATATGATGCAGAAGCGGGGAATGATTGAGTGGGGGAAGGTGTCACGCATGACCATAAAAAAAGATTGTGTGCAAGTGTACGAGGCTGAAAAGAAAAAGTTGAAGGAACAATTGAAGGGTGTCAATGAGATTAGTTTGACAACAGATTTGTGGAGGTCAACTAACCAGAAGATCGGGTATGTGGTCCTCACCGGACACTTTGTGGATGCAAATTGGAGATTGCAAAAGCGTGTCCTCATTTTTGTTCATATACCTCCGCCTCATCGTGGGGTAGAAATTGCAAATACTATTTACAAGTGCTTGAAGGAATGGGGAATTGAGAACAAAGTTTACACACTTTCAGTGGATAATGCATCAAACAATGATTCTGCGATCCGAATTTTGAAGGACACTTTTTCTAGAAGTACAAAGTTATTATGTGGAGGAAAATTATTTCATATTCGTTATTGCGCACATATATTGAATCTGATGGTTCAAGATGGCCTTTCAGAAATCAAGCACATAATTGAGGACATTCATGATAGTGTCAATTATGTTAATCAAAGTGAGGCTAGGCTTCAAACTTTCTCAGAGATTGTGCATCAACTCCAATTACCTGATAGGAGACTCATCTTGGAATGCAAAACACATTGGAACTCAACATACGAGATGTTGGCTACTGCAATTAAGTTCAAGGAAGCATTTTTGAGATTTAGAGATCGAGAGCCTAACTATGATTCTTGTCCAACTGAAGAAGATTGGGAGAAAAGGTTGCTACAGTTTTGGAAGTCTTTACTAAGGTAACTAACATCATTTTTGGTAGTGACTATCCAACTTCTAACCTATTTCTTAATGAATGCGCCAAGTGAAGGTATTGTTGGATAAGAAGTCACAAGATGAAGATGATTTCATTCGTGTAATGACTAGAAGGATGAAGGAGAAGTTTGAGAAATATTCGGGCGAGTGTAACTTGTTGATGTCGATAGCTTCGGTTTTGGATCCAAGGGGCAAGATGAGAATTATTCATTTTTCCTTCAGTCAGATGTATTCTGAACAACCTGCTCGTGAAAATATAACAAAGGTTCGAGAGGCTTTATTCGAACTTTATGGGGAATATGAGGTGCATTATTATAGTGAGCAAGAAAGAAATGAAACTTCAACACTATGTTCTAATATTGGTAATTCAATTGGTCAAACTTCCAAAACAACGGGTTGGGATGCGTATACAAGATATGTTAAATCAGTGGAGATAGGTCCAACTCAAAAATCGGATCTTGATAGGTATCTTGAAGAGGGCTACTATATTCATGAAGGAGATCCACTTTCTTTTGATACTTTAAGTTGGTGGAATGGGGAGAGTGGAAAATATCACATTTTATCTAGAATAGCCTGTGATATCCTTGCCATTCCGATCACTACTGTGGCTTCAGAAACCCTGCTTAGTGCTGGCACTAGGGTCATTGATCCTTATCGTTCCTCATTGTCTCCGGAAATAGTGCAAGTGTTGTTGTGTGGTGGTGATTGGTGTTGGCTTTAGGTTTTCAACCTTAGCCTTAATCTCGGTTTTGATGGTTTTGATGATAACAAACATGAGACTAATGATTTCATTGAGAATATCTTTCAGGTTCCATATCAATTATCGTTCGATGTCCTCGATCGAAAAAGTCAGAGAAATCGGAAATCGGAAGGACATTGATTGTCGCGCTTGGGTTCGTCGCGGAAGTTTCTCGAAGATCGACGAGTGCACCAAAGTCGCTTGGACGAGTCCAAAGATCACATCAAAATCTCTCCAAGATGATGCTCGTTGAAAGCCGAAACCCGGAAATCAAGCGCAGAAGAAATCAGCTGAAAAAACAATTTTAGCCTAAATTCGGTCGACCGAGCGATCGACCGAATATAGGTAAAAAGGGGCAGTAGCCATTCGGTCGGCCCGTCGGTCGACCGAACAAAGGGAAGAAAAATCACAGAGCTACTTCGGTCGACCGGGCGATCAACCAGCCGGTCGACCGACCTACGTTTGCTGAAGATGCAAGATCGCGTCGGTCGACCGATGGTTTGACCGGAAGTCACAGATCGAAGAATTGCATCAAGCGGTCGACCCATCGATCAACCGCCCACAGGGAGAAAAGAAGCGGTCGAATGACCGATCGACCAGACGGTCGACCGACAAATCGATCGGTGGTCTGCAACGGATAGTTTTCTATCCGTTGAGCAGCCGTTTCTTCACGAGGGTATAAATACACCCTCATATACTTCATTTAACCTTCTTCCTTCTTTCTTACAGAGTTTATTGAGCCATTAAGAGGAATAATTAAGCCTTCCAAAAGATTAGTGATTGTGCTATGTTCTTCCGCCAAATTCTTCAAGCGCAAGCTCTACTGCCTCAACTCGAAAATTGACTCGAGCTCCACCACTCGGCGAGTTGGAGGTTCCAAAGTCTTGGAAAAGATTAGATAATATTATTTTACTTCAAGCTCTTTTCCCTTGTAATTTTAATTGTTCTTTAAACTGCTTTTGGTTTAAGCGTGTAAGAAGACCTAGGTTGTTAGGTCTTGAATTGGGTGAAGTGGTATCCTTGGTGTAGAAGGAGTAAAGCCACTTGTGTAAATTTAGTGTTTACTATAATTAGTTTAGTTGTCCCTTAGGTTTGAGGTGGAAGAGGACTCTCGATAAGAAGACGGTGACTTCCGGGTGTGGAAGTGCCTTAGGTCAAGAGTGCGTCTCTTCGATGAAAAGTTCTCTGTGTAAGGGAAACGTAAATTAATCTAGTAAAACTAGTTTGGAAATCCTAAGCAGAGTGCTTAGGTAGTGGAGCAGGCATTGGGGCCGAACCACTATAAATCTTGTGTTTGCATTGATTTCTTACTTGCTTTAATTGCTAAATCATTTATTGCTTCCGCATATAAAATCATCAAATTGCAAATTGTCTAACTAATCAAGTAAACGATTAAAATCTGAATTTAGGCTAATCGAAATAGTAAACATATTATTCACCCCCCCTCTAGTGTCGCCATTTCGTTAACAATTGGTGCCGCCATCTTCATGGAGTGAAGAAGAAGACCAAGGTTAGTAATGTTTTTCTCTTGAATTTCCTTATCACGGTATGTGTTATAGTTACTTAGCTAATGTAGTGTATTTTTGTACTTTTGATTTGTTAGGCGGAGAAGAAATCCATAGAAATTATTCTTTCGTGATCTGTGAAGTGGCAGACTGTCGTGCTTGTCTCGTGCATAGTAAGTGTTTGTCTATACTTTTTCTTTGAAAAGAATTTCATTCTTGATATTAAAGTGCTATTCCAGGTGATGGATTTGGATTTGGACTATTATGAACTTGTGTTATGGACTATTATGGACTATTGTGGCTGTTTATTACTGCTTTTTATTTTTACTTTGGTGGTGGACTATTCTTGTATTATGACTATTATTGTGGTTGTTTAATTAGTGTGAATTGTGTGATTATAATGCTACTGTGTGGTTCTTTAATTAGTTTAATACTACTGTTATTGTTTAATTAGTGGTTGTGTGGTTGTTTAATTAGTTTAATACTATTGTGATTGTTTAATTAGTGGCTTTTGTTGTTTAATACTAGTGTTAATCTGCTCTGGTGATTACCTATGATTTCTATAGGTAATTTTACCACACATGTTTTTGTTGTTTACCTATGATTTCTATAGGTAATTTTTGTTTACCTCAAAGTTAACAGTAGTTGTTTAATAGTTAATTGAAGCTTATATAACTTTTAAGCTTTACTGGATCTCATCTTTATACACATGCATGATTAAGTTCAAGTCACATTTGTCATGCTTGAAAATTTAAATCCTTTGTTTCTAGAAGAGTTTAAATACTACAGCAATTTAAGAAGAGTTGTAGCGAGCTTAGTCGAGCTCGAGCTCGAGCTCGATCTCCAGCCGAGCTCCATCGAGCTCGATCTCGAGCTTGATCTCGAGCCGATCTCGATCGAGCTTGATCCCGAGCCGATCTCGATCGAGCTCGATCTCGAGTCGAGTTCGATCGAGCTCACGACTGAGCTCGGCTCGACTCGAGAAAAAATGAGCCGAACGAGCTGAGCTCGAGTGGCTTGAATATGGCTCGAGCCGAGCTTGAGCTCATATACCAGAGCTCGATCAGTGAGAAGCTCGGCTCGGCTTGGCTCGGTTACATCCCTACATATATAGAGGTTGTAAAAAATTCTTAGTACTTCTACTAGAATTCTAAAGATCTAATATTTCTTTTATAGTATGTTTGCTTTGTTGGATAGGAAATAATTGGATTGGATAATAAATAATGGAGGACTGGATATGAATTTTTTAAATCATGTGTACATCTGATATAAATATTCTTCTATTCATATTTTATTCTAATCCATGCAATAAACAAACAAAGGATATTAATTCATCCCCTATTCTATTCTCTCTTATCCTATGAAGCAAACATGTTCTTATTGTATTATAGGTCTTTTCTTTAATATTTTCCAGAAGATATATTAATTCAATATGAGCCTAAACGATGATTTTTTTTAATTAAAATTAATTTGACCCATGTCAATGATAGTCTACGTACACAAAAGTGTTTTACATCAACTTCTTGTTATTCATCTAATCTCTTCACAATGACATGTCAATCATCATGCTTCCTTTTATATAATTTGCATAAAAACTCATGATATTAAATTAAAGCTCCTGTAATTCAAAATAATATCTTTTAAGCTGAAATTAAAACTTTATTCAGATTAAATCAAACAATAATTTAAATTAAAAGACTCGTATATACTGGACCGAACTAGATCCTCGAACCCGTTTGGTGAGCCCATGAAGTCCAGCTCGGCCGAGTCACTTAGAAACTTTGGTCGGCCCAAGTCTTGCCCAAGGCTCCGCCCAATCATCCTGAGCGCATTTATGTCTTTGTACTATATCTAAAGAGTTAAAATATGACCACTGTTGGTGAAATGGCCTACACTAGAGTGGGGGTGAATTATGTGTTATCTAATCTTTTCGTCTAATTTTGATTTTAATCATTTCTTACAATCTTTAGGCTAATGACAATTCGAAGACTAAATGAGGAAGCGATAATAAAATAATTAAACACAAACAAATATAGCAATGCTAACACAATGAGATTTATAGTGGTTCGGCCCCAATGTCTACTCCACTACCTAAGCGCTTAGAATTTCCAAATTAGTTTTACTAAATTATATTGTTTCCCTTACAAAGAGGACCTTTTACCCGAAGAGTCTCTGCTCTCAACCTAAGGCACTTCCATACCCGGAAGTCTCTGCCTTCTTACCGAGAGTACTCTTCCACCTCAACCCTAAGGGACAACAATCACTAATCCAAGTATACTAAGTTTACACCCATGGATTTAAGCCGTAACACCAAGGCAACCACCAACCATTCAAGACCTACACTCTAGGTCTAACACAAACTCAAATACAATAAAAATAACAACAAAATACAACACTAAATGGAGCAATAAATCAAACAATAAAGTACTTAGCTCCACAACAAGATTTCTAACTTCTTATTGATGCCTTGGAAGATGGAACAATGAAGGAAATGCTCAATCAAAGAGATGAGATATCAAAGCTAGGGTTTCCACAAGAGTTGGCTCAATAAAGCTTAGGATTGATCAAAAGAATGTCTCAAGAAGGTTAGGAGTGATCAAGATCAACAAGGAAGGCTCTCATGACTTTGTATTTATAAGCCATAAAAAGAGGAGGCAACACACGTCATCCCAACGAGCTTATTTTTGTCCGTTGGTGTTGCCCGACCGATGGCCATTCGATCGGCTGAGCGACTAGCCACCGACCGGAGCACACTGCCCATTTTGGGCGGTGACTGGTTGGTGGCCGGCTGATGGCCGATCGACCAGCCCGTCGATTGCCCATCGGCCGACATCTAGAAATCAAGGCAGTTGCTAATTTTTCTCATGACGTTGTTCGTTTCTGGGTTCCATCTTCGCTAAGTGTTCTTATATAACATTTTCTTAACTTTAAAACATAAATATTATATAAGGATTACCCCCCATTTTCTTAACTTTATAATCTCCCAGGTCAAATATGGATAGACTAAAGGCTTCCAAGAATTCCATTAAAATATGTCGTTAACTAGTTTTTACCTAAGGAACAATTACCGAGACTTTTGGTGCTAATAAAATGTCTAGGTCATATAGCCCTCCAAGGAACTTCTAGGCTTAGTGAATTTCAGGGTCGTTTTTTGATTTTCTGATTTTTCACGCTTTGGGGTTCGAGTTTGGTTTTGCGGTTATTATGCATCAAATAGAGGATTTACAACACATGCTAGACACCCTAAACCTAAACTCTATCTTCCCGACGAAATCCAAGCATTGACGACCGTCCTTGTAGATTTCTCAGATTTCTCTTATTTTTTCGATCGGGGACGACGCACACAACCGATATGGAACCTGGAAATATTTCTTCATGAATACATTAGTTTCATATTTGTTATCATCAAAACCGAGATTAAGGCCAAGGTTGAAAACCTTATGCCAACAATCTCCCCCTTTTTGATGATGACAAACATCCTTAAGAAAATATATCATTTAAGCATAAAAGGATATCAATCATGGGATTTCCCCCCTTATCAACATGCATATCTAAATAATTATACTCCCCCTATCTATATGCATGATTTTTCTATATTTTCTTCCATTTTACCTATATTTTTCTCCCCCTTTTGACATCAATCAAAAAGGGCAAGAAAAGTCAACATATAGTTAAAGTTTAGACCTAAAAACTTGTTTTCATGAAAACATATAGATCTCAACTCAGGGGATGAAAACACCAAGTTAAATGTGAGACGAGGAAGAGTGGGAAGAAAAGTTGAGTTCTTGCTCTCGGTCGCCTAGGGCGACTTCGTCGTCCCCCCGCTCGAGAGATCGCCCTCCTCCCGCTCCCCCTGATCCCCTTGTTCCTCTATCCGACGATGGTTCCCCTGGGTCTAAAGATGCTCTATCTCCTCCGACTTTGGCTACTCACACCTCTAACCTAAATTCGGCCAATCTTTCTTGATCCCAAATATTGAAAGGTATGAATGGCCCTATTGCGAAAGCCCCTTCCTTCTTCCAGGCAATTTGTTCCAAGCCCACAAGTAAGGTTTCTTTCAAGAAATCTCAGCTCGAGCAATGGTGCGAACCATGGCACTCGAGCCTTATTGGTAAGTTCTTGGGTCGTACTCTACCGATCCTTGCTGTTCGTTCTTGGGTTGAAAATTTATGGTATTCTTTTCGCTTAAAATATGTTTTAGATCTTGATGAGGGCTTTTTCGTTTTTCGCTTTGATTCTCCTCAACAAGCCACGGATGCCCTAACGCCAGGGCCTTGGTCTTTCCTTGGTAATCTTCTTCGGTTAATACCTTGGCATCCGATGTTTAGACCATGGATGGAGTTGATTACCATGACTGCTATTTGGGTGAGAATCCAAAGCTTGTCGCTTGAACTGTGGAATGAACAATCTAATGGTTTAATCACGGCCAGTCTTGGCCGGGTGCTTCGTATTGATCATAGATCCTTCTTCTTTGAGAGAGGTATGTACATCAGGGTGTGCATTGAAATTGATCTTGCTTCTCCATTGCGAGATGGAATTTGGGTTGGTGAGGAAGGATTTGAGGTGTTTCAACCTGTTTCTTATGAAAACCTTCCTTCAATTTGCTTTTCTTGTGGTCTAGTTGGACATTAAGCAGCTATTTGTAAGACTACTAATGCCACTTCTCTGCCTGCAGATTCTTTCCGAAACCCGAATGATTCTCTGAACAATCCAAGCTCGGCATCCCCTTCTCCGGCACCTATGGGGACGATGGAACCAACTTGTGGTCGTTAGGTACAGGTTCACCATCGCCGTCCTTGTCGTCAGCAAGATGCTGGTTAGAATTCAGCTGCGGCTACTTTGGATGATGAGTTGCGACCTATCCCTCGCGATCATGGCGTGGATGCCTCGACTCACCCAGTGTCCGGGTCTAATTTGTCCCATTCGTATTCTGACCCACCTAATCGGGCTTTGAACCAGGCTCGATCAAGTAGGTTAAATATTCATACTGGATTGCAATCAAGGCCGGGGTTGGATTTTTTGGCTTAAGGTTTTCAACCTTGGTCTTAATCTCGGTTTTGAGGATAACAAACATGGAACTAATGATTTCATGAAGAGTTTCTTTCAAGTTCCATATCAGTTAGCGCACGACGTCCTCGATCGGAAATATCAAAGAAATCAAAAAATCAGAAGGACATTGGTCGACGCGCTCGGATTCGTCGGGAAGATATAGTCTAGGTTTATGGTGTCTAGTTTATATTGTAAATCCTCATGATGATGCATAAGAACCCAAAACCCAAAAACCATCCCCGAATCCCAAAACATGAAAACCTGGAAACCGTCCTGAAATTCACTAAGCCTAGGGAGCTCCTTGGAGTGCTATATGACCTAGATATTTTCCTAACATAAAAAATGGTGGTAATTGTTCCTTGGGTTAAAACTAGATAACGAGGTATTTTTAAGAATTTTTTGGAAGCCTTTAGCCTACCCATATTTGACCCGAGAAATTAGGAAATTTCCGTTTTCCGAAAATTTGTACTAGACCCCAAAAAGTAGATTTTGATTCTTAAGGATTTTGATTTTTTAGATATTTTTATTGAATCCAAATAGGGGGTAATCCTTATATAATATTTATATTTTAAAGTTAGTAAATGTTATATAAGTAGACTTAGCGAAGACGGAACCAGAAAATGAACAAACCAAGCAAAGAAATCTGCCCTACCCAGGTTTGGTTGACCGACTGAAGAAGAACGCATTTCGGTCGATCGAACGGTGCCAGAATTTGGCAGTAGCCAATTCGGTCGACCGAAGTGTGCTAGAAAGCGACAGTTTGCTTTCGGTCGATCGACGATCGACCGACCATCGATCGGACGGCGGAAATGGCTAGTTTTCTGTAATACTCAGGGTTTCCTAATATAAAATTTTTCGTGGTGCAGCCCATCGAGTCGGGAGCTAGCCGGGTCGAGTCGCGTGATCGCCTCGAATAGCAGGTAAAATTAATTTAAATCATAACTAAATGTCGGTGTTTGAGTGGATGAGCATATTGGTTGACTCAAGTTTGGTTTGAGTTTTGGTTCGTGGATCGAGTCGGGACTCAATCCGGGTTAGGTGGAGTCGGATGAGGAGGTAAGTAAATGATCGGGGGTAATTGAGTCATTGGATGAGGGGAATAAAACCCCTCACCCAAGCCAGCCGTGCGGCTCAAGAAGAGAGCCGCACGCAGCCCAAGAGGAAAGGGGGAGCGAGAGGGATCTTGTCGATGCTCGAGGAAATCGAAGATCGTCTTCATCGAGGTTACCTTGTGATCCGATCAAGGTGAGTGGTTAGTGTGTTTATGAAGGGAGGCGGGTGGCCGACCCTAGGAGTTTTGAAATCGGGTTTCTTTCGCGAGTTTCTTGTCGATCGACGTGTTTCCTCGTGTTAGAACTTTAATCGATGTGTATACCTGTGATTTTATGTTTTAACGTATGTATTCTACATTTTTATGGGCTGGCCGAATGGAGGAAAAAGGGGAAAGGTCATGCCGAAATTTTCCCCAATTTCTCGCTCGTCTTGCATCTCATGATATGACCCATGATCGTTAAATGTTCAATTCTTGATTCGATGTTTGCGTAGTCGTCGTAACCATGTCAACCTTACTTGAGGGCTCAGCCGAACAGGGGGTTACCCTACTTGAGTCGACAGAGCAAGGGCAAGGGTGGAAGATGTGGACTGCTCAAATTAATATGCTTGGTTTCGGGTTATGTTGTCTTGATTCATACTTACATGCTTATAGATAGGTTGAAATTATATTATATGATTGTTGTTCATCTTAGGGATTGTTGCAACTATAGATCTATATTTTCATGGTTATGGAGATGTTCTTGCTAATGCATACATGGATAGGATTGTTATGGTATATGAATCATAGGAAAGGTTTCATTAATTGTTAGATATTATATTTAGGGCTGGCAACGGAGCGGATACGGTGCAGATACTGGATTATCCGTATCCGCACCGCACCCCATATCCGCCCATCCGTATCCGCCCCGTATCCGCTACGGATGTGAATATGGATATCCATATCCGCACCGCTTCAAATACGAATATCCGCACCGCATCCGTATCCGCACCGTATTTAATAAAAAAATATTAAAATTATATATTTAATTTAAAAAATCAATAAATTACCAACTCATTAATTCAAAATAAATATATAATATACTTCAAAATTCATCTTGACATGAAATTACCATAGAGCTCTTATATATATTAATAACTTATATGGGCAAAATAGTAATTCAGAGACGCGGATAGGCAGTGCGGATACGGTGCGGATCCACAGCCATATCCGTATCTGCACCATATCCGCGCGGATATAAGTTTTCTAAATCTGTATCCGTATCCATATCCATTTTTACTTGCGGATATGGATCAGATACGGTGCGGATGCGGTTTTTAGTTAGCGGATGCGGATAAAATTACCACCCCTAATTATATTCAATCGTTGCTATGTATATATTGCAAGTTCCTTATCGGTTTAATTAATGGAGTTTACCCTCTTTTATTCAGCTCTCATGTGATAATTGTTGCTCATGATTAATTTCGGTAAGTGCCATTGACAATGGTAGACCGAGTACTCATCTATAGTCGGCAAGTTCTAACAACCTAGAAAGAATGGCTTCGGTACCTAGCGATGACATTTAACCTAGAGACAAGGTTCACTTACTAGGTTCTACACCTAGGGATAGTTAGCGGATGTCAATATCCTAGTAGTGGGACCCGAGGGGGAGGGTCGGACATGGGCAACGCCCGAAAATCAAAACACAGGAAAACTTGCACAACCTGGTTTTGGTTGTGGTTGAGATGGTCTAGTGAGGAGTGTCATTAGCCGAATGGCTACCACACGACTCAGCGGTTTATAGGGTCTTGAGAATGCACTAGCGGGCCCGCTAGGTGTTAGACCCGAGTGGCGGAGGGTCTTGAGATTCCGTCAGTGGGCCACGCTGACGGTAGACCCAAGTTGGGTGGGACTAGCTATCCCTAACCTGGAGGATTCCTGAGGCTAGTGGCCATCCTAGTCGACGGATCCGAATCATGAAAGTTCATATTTGAGATGCCCTTAGGGGCTAGTTTTGGGTAGGCCGATCGGCCTGGTTACGAAGAGGGAAGAACCGAACCTTCCATATATATTTTAGGCCATTAGTGGCTGAGCTAGTGAAATGGATAAGGGCCCAAGAGGCCGCTTCATCCATTCTTCTGTCTTGGCAAACTGATTAACTTTTGTGGTGTGATCTTATTTTAACTCCTTATATAAGTTATCTTGCTGAGGTTTTAAGTGGAGGTTCGAAAGAACCGCTCACTGAGTTCCTCGTGAACTCATGGTTTATTTATTATTGTTTTGCATAGCCCGACCAGTGAGGTATGGCTTGGTGGCATGGCACGCAGGAGGACAGACGTGGGTGCAGATCTCGTAGCTGGTAGTTTGTTAGTCATAGCCGTGTTTGAGTAGAGTCGAGTGTATGCACTATGTTGCTCTGTAAACATTGAGATGTTCCTTTGAAAACCTTTGGATGTTTATTTAAAAACCTGTGTTGTTTCCGAACTTGGTTTGGTTAAAGTATTTTCAAACAATTAATAAAGTTGATATTGTTGCATTTATGTGCTCTCGGTAGGAAGGTAGGATACTTCCGGGTGTGGAAGTACCTTCGGTTTGAGAGCGGAGACTTTCCGGTGTAAAGTCCTCATTGTAAGGAAACTAATTAATCTAGTTAAACTAGTTTGGAAATCCTAAGCAGGGTACTTAGGTAGTGGAGTAGGCATTAGGGCCGAACCACTATAAACAACTGTATTAGCAGTGTTCTCTTTGTGTATTCATTGTTTAGCTTCATTACTCGCTTCCGCATTTAGACGTTGAATTATAAATTGCCTAAGTAGTTTAAGAAAAAGTTTAGAACCGGAATTAGGCAAATAGATTTAGTTAACACACTATTCACCCCCCCCCCCTCTAGTGTGGCCATTTCACCAATAGGATTCTAAGCGTTTGGATCCCATGTGCAGCAACCCACAACCCGACTTTGATAAGGCTGCTTTATATAAAGGAAGTGTTCTGGATAACCCTATTTTTGATCCCCATCTCCACTCCATCGTCGCCGCTCCCATTTCGCCTTCACCAGATGCCAATCCTCTGTCTTCATCTGCTCTTTCTTTACCTGCAATGCGTTCATCTTCTTCCTCTAGAGTTGATCCAAATGGAGGTATAAAGAGTACTACGCCTGGTATGGCCCTGTCGTCAAGATCTTTCGAGCAGATGGCGAATGAGCTTGCCTTAGTTTTCTCATCGGCTCCCCTTCCACTCCCCCTCGAAAACCATCATGGCAGAGGAAGGGTCAGTGCTCGGCTCCGAACTTTCATCCGAGCCCCCTTTTGATCTTAGAAGACTTTGTGGCCAGCAAGCGTCGTCGATCAGTCTCTAATCCTGAGCTGACTACTTCAGAAGAAATGGATCTTTCTACCCGTGCTCAAGGAAGTAACTCTCAAACTCTTAATTAGTTTCTATGAAATTGATTCCTTGGAATGTTAGAGGGGCTTTCAAGCGTTCGATTAAGGAGCGTTTAAGTAGTTTGATTAAAAGCCATAATTTGCATGTTGTTGCTATTCTGGAATCTCACCTAGATAACTCTAATGTGCAATTGTTTATTAAGTCTCTTGGTCGCAATTGGGTTGGAGCTTAAGCTCCTTCTCGGGGCACGTCTAGTGGTATTATATTGGCTTGGAATATCTCCTCTGTTCAATGTCAAGTTTTATCTATTAATTATCATGCTATACATGATATTCTTCATATTGATAAGTTCGAGCCTTTTTTGTTTTCTTCGGTATATGCTAGCACTAATCCTATTACTAGGGCTGAATTGTGGAATTACTTGTTAAATTTTGATTTTACCTATTTTCCTTGGCTTGTTATGAGCGATTTTAATGCAATATTGGATGTTGTTGATAAGTTTGGCGGTTTGCCCTTTATTGTTAATAAATCTGTTTCTGATTTTCGCAATTTTGTAGCTAATTCTGGATTGATTGACTTAAAATTTATAGGCTCTAGTTTCACCTGGACTAACAATAGGAAGAATGCTAAAAAAATCCTTATTAGACTAGATAGGGCTTTTGCCAACCATGTGTGGCTCCATTTTTATGGTAAGGCCACTATTACATATCTATCCTAGGACTGGTTCAGACCATTGCCCTCTCCTCCTTGATCTTCACCCTGAGATCTCTAGGTCTAGGTCTAGGTCCAGGGGCTTTAAATTTCAGAATTTCTGGCCTGAATATAGTGCTTCTCATCAGATTGTGCATGAGGCTTGGACTAGGTCTTTCCCCAATATTAACATTGATCCTTTCATTAGATTTTCTTTGAACCTTAGGCAAACTAGGTTTACTCTCTCCGAATGGAATAAGAAATCTCTTGGTTTTCTTGAGGATAATCTTGCCTTCACTCAAGCTCAAATTTCCAAAATAGAGAAGCTTGAGACTCAACAAGATCTTACTCTGGAACAAGAGCAATCTCTTAGGTCTGCCTATAATAAGGCTATAGCTGTTCAAAGACAAATCTCACTCAAGTGGTGGGCTAAGGCAAAAGTTAAATGGTTGGCTGATGGGGATAGGAATTCTATTTATTTCCATCACATTGTCACTTCTAATAGAAGAACAAATAGGATATTTTCCATCATTAATCATCTGGATCAGGTTGTCACTGATGATGAGTCCATTCTTAAAGTTTTTCTAGGCATTATAATAATCTTTGGTCTTCTTCTGATTTGCCTGCTCTTCTTGCTAGTTGGCCTGCTTTTAATACATTACCTTCTTCTTTATGTGCTAATTTAATTGCTCCTTTTACTGCATCTGAAATTTGGAATGTTATTAAGTTTCTTCCTAATGGCAAAAGCCCTGGTCTAGATGATTCCTATTTCTTCCTCATACATTGCTTGTTTGACTAATTTTTTTCGTTGTAGCTTTGTCCCTTTTAATTGGAAACAAACCCTAATCACTTTCATTCCAAAAACTAAGTATCCTAAGACTCTGAAAGATTTTAGGTCAATTTCTTTGTGTAATCTTACTTATAATTTTAGCTAAACTCCTAGCTAATAGACTGAAGCAAACCCTGTCTTATCTTATTTCCTCTAAGCAAACTGCTTTCTTCAAAGGTAGAAATATTCAAGACAATATCCTTCTGGTACAGGAGATTGCTCATTCTATTCACAATTCTAAGGGTAAATCTCCTTACATTATGCTCAAACTTGATTTGGATAAGGCTTTTGATAAATTATCTATGATTCATGTTCTTCAAATTACCAACTTTCCCCCTCTGTTTATTAACAGGATTAAAGCATGTATTAGTTCTCCTATTTTTGCTTGTCTTGTGAATGGTAGTACTTCTGCTTTCTTTACTTCTTGCAAAGGTGTTAGGCAGGGGGACCCATTGTCTCCCTACCTCTATATTCTTGTTGCACAAACTCTTAGCAATTTGTTTAATAAGGTTATTTCAGATAAGAAAATTACCCCTTTTAAACTTAGAAATTCTTTTCAGCTCTCTCATATTATGTATGCAGATGATGTTCTTCTTATTTTTAGAGCTAATAGTAAGAGTATCCATGTAGTTAAGAATATTCTTTCTCGATATGAAATTCTTACTGGTCAAGTTGTAAACTTAACAAATCTGAAAAAAAATTCCTCATCATATTGATACATCTGTTAAGCATGTTGTTTGTTTTGGTTTTAACATGAAAAGTAGTAATTTCCCTTTCAAATATTTGGGTGCATTAATTTCTCCAAGAAAGGAAACTTCTCAATCTTACAATTGTGTGTTAGAAAATATTCAAAACAGAATTGGTTCTTGGCAGAACAATTTTATCTCACAAGCAAGCAAAATAGTGTTAGTAAATTCTGTATTAAATTATATTCCCCTTCATACTTTATCTATCTCTTGGATTTCTAATAAATTTATAGAGAAAATCTCTTCTATGATAAGAAATTTCATTTGGACCTCTAAAGATGATGGCAGAGGTCTTCATTTAATTAAATGGGACACTATTACACTGCCTAAGTCTCTTGGAGGCCTTGGTATGCAAGATCTTCATCTCAAGGTTAAATCTTTGTAGCTTAAGCGCATTTACTCTTACCTAGAAGGCAATAATTCTTTGTGGGTTACTTTGGTGAAGGCTAAATACCCTCTTCTTACTCAAACTTATGTTCATGTTCCTAGATCATGCTATGTTGCTTGGAAGTTGTTTGCATGTGCATTTAATTCTCTTACATTTGGTTTTACTAGAATTATTAATTCTTGTTGCTCTACTTCTATGATGAATGCTTCTTGGATATTTGATGTCCCCATTGCTCTTAAGCCTACTTTTGTGAATATTGATGTGGATCTTAGTGCTTGTAATGTAAGTGATCTTATATCTTCCAATGCTTGGGGTGATAACTCTGGAATGTTGCTATTTCATCCAAATCTGTGGGAATCCATTAAAAAGCTTGGTCTGCCCCCTAGTCCTGATGATGATACCTTTGGCTGCTAAGGTAGATGGGTCAATTACCACAAGCTCTGCTTACTCCTTCCTAAGAAGTCGTAGCCTTAGTGATCACAGCCCCTTAGTGTCCTAGTCTACTCTTTGGAAACTCAAGCTTCCTATAAAGATTTTAACGTTCCTCTGGAAACTCCTTCATAATAGGCTTCCTACAAGAGCTTATCTACATTACATTGGCTTACTTACTTCTTATAACTGCCCCTTCTGTCAGGATCCTTCTGAGCCAGAAACCATTAATCACATTTTGTTTTCTTGTAATTATAATACTTCAGTCTGGTCAATTATCTCTTCTAAAACTAGATTGAATCTTCAAGATAGATGTTCTTGGATCAATGGTGGATGGCTTGTGTTGTCCAATAATTAGACTGGGATTGTCCCTCTTAGGCCCCTTATTGTTGTGACTCTTTGGCTCGCCTGGCACGCTAGGAATAAGCAAGTTCATCTTGTACGGCAGCTTTCCCCTCTCAGCCTCGCACTCAAAGTTCTCGCCTTCACTGCGCAGATAACTAGCACTAGGGAACTTGAGGGAAATTACATCTCTATTATTCATGTTCTTCAAATTACCAACTTTCCCCCTCTGTTTATTAACAGGATTAAAGCATGTATTAGTTCTTCTATTTTTGCTTGTCTTGTGAATGGTAGTACTTCTGCTTTCTTTACTTCTTGCAAAGGTGTTAGGAAGGGGGACCCATTGTCTCCCTACCTCTATATTCTTGTTGCACAAACTCTTAGCAATTTGTTTAATAAAGTTATTTCAGATAAGAAAATTACCCCTTTTAAACTTAGAAATTCTTTTCAGCTGTCTCATATTATGTATGCAGATGATGTTCTTCTTGTTTTTAGAGCTAATAGTAAGAGTATCCATGTAGTTAAGAATATTCTTTCTCGATATGAAATTCTGTATTAAATTATATTCCCCTTCATACTTTATCTATGTAAGCCCAAAAAAAAAATCATATTATAAAAATCTATTTTGGGGCAGCGCGTCGGACCCGGGGGTAGTCGAGTCGAGCCTCAGGATTGCCTTGAGTGAAAAGGTAAGACTCGGCTAATGAATCATGAAGTCTATTTGGATAATTAACTTTCCTTTTATAAAATCATACCTTAAATTAAGTTAACTCGAGTCATATTATGGGTTGAGTCGGAACCCAAGTTGAGTTCGGGTTTAGTCGAGGTTTGAGTGCGAGTTAAGTGAGTCAAGAGGCCTCATTTGGAAAGCTAGATGAGGGATTAAAACCCTCACCTTGCAGCCATGTGGCTCATTCATTTGAGCCGCACAAGGCAGCAAGGGAGAAAGAGGAGGAGCAAGGGAAAAAAAGGGGAGGCACTACTCGGATTCTTGGTCGGAGATCTTGCCATTGCCGGAGTCGATCACTTCGAGGATGTGGGTATCTTCTTCCTCACTATTTTCTCTTCTTAAAAAGGTGAGTGGTTAAGGCTTTAACAGTTTGGGGGAGGCGGGTGGCCGAACCCTAGATGCTAGGTTGAGTTCTCGCATTTTTCCAACGATCTATGATTTCAACGATAGGTACTCACTGTTTTATGATGTTCTTGTCGGTTTTAGGGGCTGCCGAGTCATGGGAAAAGGGGAAAGGTCATTCCGAAATTTTCCCCGATTCCCTTGACGGCAAGAAGGCCCTTAGATGCCCTATACCACTGTTTTGATTCAATCCTTTGAACTCTTTGCGTAACATGAAACATTTCCCCCTCTAAAGCCCCTTGAAGTGACCGAATGAACCCTACGATTCATGAAGAGGGTCGGCCAAAGGGTGAGGGGAAGGGTAAGTTGATCTTTGGTATTTAAGAAGTACGTGGAATTGAAGAGACAAAGTATAGTTAAAGTCTCTTCCATCTTTCCCTACCCCAAGGACCTTGGCCGAGCAAGGTTTCCCTTGCTCATGGTTCGGCTAAGGTTGGGGAGAGGAGGAGAGATTTGCCTTAGATGGAAAGTTCATGATCTTAGGGATCACATAAGGATATGACAATACTTAGGAAGAACACTAAACTTAGCAAGTAGCTTAATTGATTTGAATTGTAGAAATGCTAGATTGTATCCATACTTACCATTTGATCCTTAAACTTGGATGTTGACAATGTTACCATGTTTTATAATTCATACATGTTATTTAAATTATTACTACCTTGCCATGCTAGATAGTTGCTCCTTATTGTGCTACTATTCCTAAGGTAGTATAAGAATTGTTAGGTATGTGCATTATGATTAAATATGGTGAATGATGTAATATTTGAGCATTTTTCTTTCCATTATACATGCTGCCCAAATGTCCTTGGATGGTATTCCAAGGATGACTCATGGAAATTCTCACATAAGACAGTGTAAAAAAAAAGCTAGGTAACATGTAAGGTGTCACTAGATGTTCATAGCACATTTATGGAAACCTAGATATGAGATTATCACACTTCTATGACTGCTTGTACATCTTGGAAACTTAGAGATTGTAGGTGCACATATACTAACAGGGGCGGCATGAATTGTTGACCTGGTAGCCGGACATGGCTAGATACGGGCAAAGGCCCGAAGTGTATAAATATATATGGAAACCCTAGGATTTTGATTGTGTAATGTGCTTGTGATTGTCCGCCGAGGAGCGAGGAGGTTGGAAATAACCAATGCTCAGCTCGGCCAGTTGGATCTAGAGGTGCGCCAGCGGGCCCGCTAGGTGCCAGACCCCAGTTGGGTGGGACTAGCTATCCTTACCCCAAACGGTGTCTGGAGACTAGTGGTCATCCTAGTCGACGGCCCGAGATTGTTTGCCTGCATCTTGAGATGATACTACCTGATATGGTAAGGACGGCTGTAGCCGGGATATATTGCTATGAGTAGGCCCAAGGGCCGGATGCCAGAGGCTTGATAAGCCAAGGTGGCAGGTTATCATGTACAGTTGGTACTGATGGATCCATTGAGGGTCGGTAATTGTATTAGAAACACACTCTACCTCCTTGTACATTCCTTTATTGCCTTGTATGATATATATGCAGGTCTGAGGATTATGTGGAGGTTCATTTGAGCCACACACTGAGTCCCAAGTGGACTCACAGATTATATTTTATTTTACAGAGCATGAGCAGTAGCTTGGTGTCGACATGGTGCAGCTGGAGGGCAGAGGCGGTGCCATATCTCGTAGCGGCATCCATGAGTCTTAGACTAGTCCTAGTTATGTTGGTTTTATTTCTGCACTGACGGTTATCTTTGAAAAGAATTGTAAAACTTGATATTTAACCATTCGGATTTGATGTTGATGTTTCTTCTTATTTTGAAAAACTTATATATATTGTGACTTGTAAACTTTTTATAAAGTATGTTAAGTTTGTTTCGGTCGATATGTTTTGGTTTCTTGATGTCAGTGTAGACAGTAGGCTACAGGGCAGGACGTGGGCCCTGGCAGGTCACACTACCCTCAGTCGGGGTGTCACAATCTATCTCTTGGATTTCTAATAAATTTATAGAGAAAATCATTTCTATGATAAGAAATTTCATTTGGACCTCTAAAGATGATGGCAGAGGTCCTCATTTAATTAAATCGGACACTATTACACTGCCTAAGTTTCTTGGAGGCCTTGGTATGCAAGATCTTCATCTCAAGATTAAATCTTTGTAGCTTAAACGCATTTACTCTTACCTAGAAGGCAATAATTCTTTGTGGGTTACTTTGGTGAAGGCTAAATACCCTCTTCTTACTCAAACTTGTGTTCATGTTCCTAGATCATGCTATGTTACTTGGAAGTTGTTTGCATCTGCATTTAAATCTCTTACATTTGGTTTTACTAGAATTATTAATTCTTGTTGCTCTACTTCTATGATGAATGCTTCTTGGATATTTGATGTCCCCATTGCTCTTAAGCCTACTTTTGTGAATATTGATGTGGATCTTAGTGCTTGTAATGTAAGTGATCTTATATCTTCTAATACTTGGGATGATAACTCTGGAATGTTGCTATTTCATCCAAATCTGTGGGAATCCATTAAAAAGCTTGGTCTGCCCCCTAGTCTTGATGATGATACCTGGGCTTGGGCTGCTAAGGTAGATGGGTCAGTTACCACAAGCTCTGCTTACTCCTTCCTAAGAAGTCGCAGCCTTAGTGATCACAGCCCCTTAGTGTCCAAGTCTACTCTTTAGAAACTCAAGCTTCCTACAAAGATTTTAACCTTCCTCTGGAAACTCCTTCATAATAGGCTTCCTACAAGAGCTTATCTACATTACATTGGCTTACTTACTTCTTATAACTGCCCCTTCTGTCAGGATCCTTCTGAGTCAGAAACCATTAATCACATTTTGTTTTCTTGTAATTATAATACTTCAGTTTGGTCAATTATCTCTTCTAAAACTAGATTGAATCTTCTAGATAGATGTTCTTGGATCAATGGTGGATGGCTTGTGTTGTCCAATAATTAGACTGGGATTGTCCCTCTTAGGCCCCTTATTGTTGTGACTCTTTGCTCACCTGGCACGCTAGGAATAAGCAAGTTCACCTTGTAAGGCAGCTTTCCCCTCTTAGCCTCGCACTCAAAGTTCTCGCCTTCACTACACAGATAACCAACCTTAGGGAACCTGAGGGAAATTACATCTCTAATCCAGACATTGGCCGAGCTCTTAATTGGGTTCCTCCATATTATCCTTTTATCAAATTTAACTGTGATGGTGCTTGGATGGATTTCCAGACTAGCTTAGGTATTATTGCACGTGATGCTCAAAGAACTTGCATTTATATTATTTTATTTATATGAACAATGTTGGTTCTACTACTCTTTCTGAAGCCTATGCTATACTTCATGCAATCTAGCAAGCTTTTTCAATGAACTTGAAGCATGTTACTTTTGAAACTGATTCAAGGACGCTAATTAATTCAATTCTAGATATCTGTCCTATTCCTCCTAAGATGAAAGCTACCATTCAGCATATCAAGAGTTCTAGTCATAATTTTGATCATTGTAATTTTTGTTTTTGTTTTTGTGAGTGTAACAAAGCATCCCATTGGGTTGCAGTTAGGGCCAGGCACCTACAGGAGTCAAATTTTTGGACTTCTGTTAGGCCTCCGGAGTTAGATGAACTTCTCGTGTAAACTTTGTTTTTAAGAGTAGTTTTATTTTTGGTTTAAAAAAATGCGAGACTAGGTAATAGAAACGATTGTCAAACTCCAAAACTAGGAATCATGCATTAACTCAAGTATTGATATTTGCAAGTATCGCTCAAAATATAAAAAATCATTTTCGAAATGATTTTTCCTCAAATAATAATGAGAACGATACCAAAAAATACAATTATGATATCATAATTGAAGTCTCATTCGAAAATTGGACCAAAAATCAAAGTATCGGAGAATTGAACATTTGCAAACAACGATACTTGAAAGTTTGGAAATCCAATTTCAAAAACTTGATTTGGATAAAATTATTGATGAAATATTTTGAAAATTTTATACAAGAAACTAGATTTTTCAGTGAACTTACAGTTTCAAGAATCATCCAAAAATCAGTTTTCTGCATTTTCTAAAAATAACTGAAATCTAGTGGCATTTTCATAAATATTAGTTATTTTTCAAAAGTTTTCAGTTTTCATTCAAACTTTCCAGATTTCAAGATATAATCATTTAAAGCATGTATATTAAATTTGAGATGAAAATAATATCATTTGGTGAAAATATCAACCTAGCACAATTTCATTCAAAAATAAGTACAATTAACATGAAATTGCTAAGTATCAAATTTGATCATTTACTCATGGTTTTTCAAGTTTAATCTCATGAACGCCTAACATGAGTAAATCTAAACATGTTTGTGAAGTTTGGTCCTAAAATGAAGTTTCTAAGTCAATTTGTTGACTTAGGTCAAATCTACTCGATCAAGTTTAGGTCTCTTAAGGTCAACTAGTTATCATCTTGTTGATCTACACATGAATTTTCAACTCTAAACACCTAGAAGCATGTCATGTGTATCTCCAAACATGTTTCATGAGTTTGGACTTAGAAAGGAGGTCTCTAATGACAAGTTTTGGCCTAGCACAACTTTCATTCAATGAAATTTGCCTAAGACCTAAAATTCTTCCTACTCATGAATTTCAAATATTTAACATGCAATTTCAATCATGAGTATAGAGACACCTATAAAACATGAAAATTGAGCATTTGACAAGATATTTGCAATAACCAAAAACATACCTCATCCAAGCAAATTTAGCCAAACTTTTCATTTTTCATTGACATGGCCTTCCATCTTAATAGTTTGCTAGTATACTTCATTAATAGTAATCAAAGCATCATACTTACCAAGTTATCGTACTAAATAGCAAAGAGAAAATCAAGTTTCTTTTTCGAAAGTATAAATTTGCTAAATAGTAAACATTCATTTTAAATGAGTCAACATGATACCAAAATGAATCAAAGAGATCTCTAAAATAAAAAAATTTGAAAAATAAGATCTCCAGTCCTTTCTTTTGGTTGAAAACCGAAAGGCTACAATTAGCCTATGATTTAAAATCTTGAGGTCGCATGAGCCCATTACAGGCTACATAGGTCTCCGAAGAGACCGGGAAATCAAAAAAGAAATCGATTAATGGAAGGTTAATGGCCGGTTGGTTAATGGCAACAACTGCATGGTCGCAACGCACCATCGGGACAACCCCACACCGTGTGCGATTTCATTCCGATTTCTAATTCTTTGAACTCTTCAAAAAACATAATTTTTCATATCCATAACAAGGCACAAACCACACATCTAGCCGAAACAAAGGTGGCTCGAATGTTGTTCAAATATCCACACTAGAAGGGGGGTTGAATAGTGTGTAAGCTAATTCTAAGTTCAATTAGCACTTTTCAATTTTAATCGCCTTAACAACCAAATTAATGTTCTCTTGAAATGGATGCTTGACAAGTATATAAGTACAATTAAAAAGCAAGTAAACAACCAATGCAAACACAATTCTTCGTGAGCTGCCATTTCTTCGTGAGAGTATAAATATTCTTCATCTAACCCATTTTAACCTCTCTCTCTCACTCTTACAAAAATCATTGAGCTTTGAGAAGAGAGATCTAAACCTTCCAAAAGATAGATTGCTTGCGCTCTGTTCTTCTGGTGACATCTTCTTCAAGCGCATACTCTGGGCTCAACTCGAAAATTAACTCGAGCTCTACGACTCGGCGAGTTGGAGGTTCCAAAGGCTTGGAAAGAGCTTTTACTCTTGGTTTTATTCTTAGTTCTTTTGATTGTAATTTTTATCTATTATTTGAACTGTTGTTTCTTTGATTTGGGTTTGTACGAAGACCGGGTGTTAGGTCTTCTTGTGTGAAAGTGGTTACCTTGTTGTGAAGGTGTAAAGCCATTTGTGTAAACTTAGTTTTTACTAGGATTAGTTTAGTTGTCCCTTAGGGTTGAGGTGGAAGAGTGCTCTCGGTAATAAGGCAGAGACTTTCGAGTGTGGAAGTGCCTTAGGTCGAGAGTGCGACTCTTCGAGTCAAAGTCCTATGTGTAAGGGAAACCGAATTAATCTAGTAAACCTAGTTTGGAAATCCTAAGCAGGGTGCTTAGGTAGTGGAGTAGACATTGGGGCCGAACCACTATAAATCTTGTATTTGCATTGATTTATTATTTGTATTTATTGCTTTACTATTTATCAGTTTCGCATCTAATCATTCAATCGTAAAATTTGCCTAAACGATTAACATCGAATTTAGGCTAATCAATTTAGTAAACACACTATTCACCCCCCCCTCTAGTGTTGCCATTTCGCCTACATTTGGTATCAGAGCGGGTTCGTAGCTTGAGATTTCACCACCTCTTCTACACCTTGTCTCGATTCCAGAATGGCACTAGAGTGTATAGCGTCTATACCACCTAGGTTCGATGAGTCTAACTTTGGTCTTTGGAAGAGTAGAATGTATACTTTTCTAAAGACTCAAGGTTTAGGTGTCTTTAACATGGTAAAAATCAAATACGTTGAACCTAAGGAAAATATTAATGCATGGACCCAAGAACAAATTAATATGTTTGAATTAAATGCTAAGGCAACAAATTGCATATATTGTTCTTGTGAAAATAATATCTTTGAAAAGATCATGTATTGTACTTCGGCGTTTGATATTTGGGCAACTCTAAACATGTTATATGATTATGCCAAGACCGAAGAGATTACTACTTTTGATGAAGGTAGTGATGACAATGGTCACTCACCTACTACTAATCTCAATTTTGATGCCCGTAGTGCTTCTAGTCAAAGAAGCAAGTCTAAAAGCCGAAAGAGAAATGTGATTTGCCATGTGTGCAAAGAAAAAGGGCATGTGGGGAAAAATTATCCTTCCATGAAGAACAAGACAAAGAAGAGGTCAAACATTTCCACATCATCATCTTACTCAAGTGAAGCATCCTCTTACCATGACGATGAAGCCATCTCAAAAGACTGCCTCATGAATGATAGCAATGAGGTACACTCCTCTCCTTCTAGTCATGTTAATAATAATGATAGTATTAATTCATCTAGTTCTCATGATTTTGATGAATTGATGGATGAGTATAAAATCATGTATGCCTTGATGGTTAAAAAGGATAAAGAAAACACAAAATTAAAGATGGAAAACTTAACTCTTAGCTCTCATTTACATGATGCTAAACTAGAAAACGAGAAGCTACAAGTTAGTATTTCAAATTCATGCCATGATGTTTTAAGTATTAATAGTAAGGATTTAATAACAAAAAATGACATCTTAAAGAATGAAAATAACATGTTGAAAACTCAATTGCATGCTATGCATAAAACCATGAACGACTTGAAAAATGAGATTGTTTTTCTAAATAGGAAAGTTAATAATCTATCTAGTAATTCTTCCTCTAAGAATTTTAGAAAAGCAAATGTTTCTTTCAAGAATGCTTATGCACATCATGCTTCTCATGTCAAGCATTCTAATATTAAACCTCATGTTCAAAAGAAAAATGTTTCACTTAAGAATGCTCATACTCATCATGTTTCACATGTCAAATATTCTAATAATAAATCTCATGTCCATAGCAAAAACAAAAAGAAATTTAATGGACATTGCTTTTGTTGTGGTGTGTATGAGCATGTCATCTATGATTGTGCTTTTAAAATGAACCCAAGTGTTGTTAAGACACTTTGGGTACCTAAGCCCACTAACCCCCTAGGACCCAAAGGCATTTGGGTACCAAAGGTCTCTTGTTCTCTTGTAGGGGGAGCCACCACACAAGGGTAAGATGAAGTTGATTGATTGAAGTTGCTTGGGGATTCAAAGATTGTACCATTTCAAAGTTGCAACTTAAAATCATCATGATGCCTATGGTAAAGTTGGCATCAAATACTTTGGTATCATCTCCTATACCTCTTGTTTAAATTAAAGTTGGAGTTTGGTATATGCTTAATATTAGTAGATTTCACCGCTCTTAATATATTTCAAATGATTTTTGATTTTTTGATCTTCGGTCTCTTCGAAGACCTACGTGGCCTGTAATGGGCCTAAGCGACCTTGCGGTTCTAAATCGTAGGCTCATTGTGGCCTTTCGGTTTTCAACCAATAGGAAGGGTTAGAGATCTATGTTTTCAAACATCTTATATTTTGAGATCTCTTAATTCGTTTCGGATTCACAACAATTTATTTAAAATGGATTTCAAACCATTTAGCAAAGTGAACTTTGATAATGATACTTGATGCTTCTCTTTGCTTTTTGGTTGAGTTAGCTTGCTAAGTAGCTATATTTTCTCTAAAATATTAGTGTAGCTTACTTGCAAGTTATAAGTATTTTAGGAAGGCTAATAACTAGGAAGAAAAAGATTAGTTTGGCTAAATCATTATGAATAAGGTATAACTTTGATAAATTCAAATCTTAATGTTATACCTCAATGCTTAAGCTTAAATAATGTCTCAATACTCATGATTAGAATTGCATGGTAAACCCTTGAATTTTCAAGAGTAGGTAGAATCTTAGCAATTAGGCAAATTTCATTAAATGAAACTTGCTCTAGGTTGATACTTACTATTAGATACATTCTTTTAAGTCCAAACTAGTTAAACATGTTTAGAGATCTTACTCTTTAAATATTTCATATTTTAAGATCTCTTTGGTTCATTTTAATATCATGCAAATTCATTTAAAATGAATCCTCACTAACTAGCATAGGTTAAGGGTTTTAAAATAAAACTTTGCATTAAACCTTTGCTATTTAGTATGTTAGCTTGCTAGTTGGTATATAATTTCATTTTGATACTAATGAAGCCTACTTGCAAGTTAAGAAAGTGATAAAAATTAAAGGCTATGCTATTATGATGAAAATGAAAAGTAAATGACAAGTTTGGCAAATTTCTAAATACTAAGGTAAGGATTTAATTTTGCAAATTTTTTGTATAAAACTTGAATATTCATGCTTTAATGATGTCTCTATATACTCATGATTGATTTTGCATGATAAATGTTTGAATTTTCATGAGCAAGAAAATTTTGGATAACTTAGGCAATTTCATGATATCTTGATTGAATGAAACTTGCTCTAGGTTAAAATTCTTATTAGAGACCTCATTTTGAGTAAACATCAAACAAACATATTTAGATACACATATCACATAAGTCTAGGTATTTAAAATTGAAAATTCATGTCTAGATGAATAATGTGATAACTATATCACTTTAGGGGACTTAAACTTGAAAAAGGTTTGACCCAAGTCAACAAATTGACTTGGACACTTGATTTTAAGTCCAAACTTCATAAACATGTTTAGGAATAGGTATGACATATTTCCATGCATTTAGAGTGAAAAATTCATATGGATATGGATAAAATGACATAGAGGTCAATTCATGCTTACCTCTTTTAAACCAAGTTGACCCAAGTCAACCAATTGACTTAGAGGTCTCATTTTCTATCCATATTTGAGGAACATGTTTAGATTTACTCATGTTAGGTATCCATAGGTTTAAGATTGAAAAACTATGAGTAAATGATAAGATTGACACTTAGCAAGTTTCATGATAACTAGTTTAGTTTGAATGAAACCATACTAAGTTGATATCTTGACTTAAGGACATAATTTTCATTTCAAACTTGACATGTGCTCTTTACATGACCATCATGTGGTGTCATGAAAGTTTGAATGAAAATTGAAGAAGTTTTAAGAATAACTGAAAATTACAAAAATACCATTTCAACCTACAATTGGTATCAATTTCATTTATTTCTAGAGAAATATAGAAAAATCATTTTTAGATGATTCTTGAAACTGCACATTCATTAAAAAATCTAGTTTTATCAGTAAAAATTTTAAAAATTTTCATCAAGAATCTGATTTAAAATGGAATTTTGAAGTCGGATTTCGAAAATACAAAGTATCACTTATTTGAAATATCAATCTTTTCGATACTTTGATCTTTCTTTAAAAACTTCAAATGAAACTTTGTGCATGCCATTTGGATTCCATTTCTAATATCATTCATACAATTTCTTGAGTAAAATCATTCCTAGAAATGATTTTGATATCTTGGATGATAGCTAGAAATATCCATTTGTTTATTAAAATCAATATAGGATGAAAAATGGTCTTTGAAAATTCTTTTGAGTTCAAATTTTATTCATGCATTTCAAATGACCATTCAATATTTGGTATCAAAATTTTCATCCAAAAATTGGTACCAAAGTTTTTCGTCGAAAATATAATGTTATATAGATTTAAAAATTTGATTTGTGAAAACTAGAAGTATATACCTTGACCTAAGTCAACAAAGTGACTTAGAAATTTCATCTTAAGCCCGAACTTGATTCATAGACTTACACTCTCTCATGTTTGATGTCTAGATGCCTAAGTTTGAGAAAACATGAGTAGATAGCAAAAACTTGATACTTAGTAGTTTCATGTTTTCATGCTTAATTCAAAATGAAACCATGCTAAGTTAAAAGTTTGATTAAATGAGAGAGTGAAGAAAAGAAGCTCACCTTGGCATCAAAAAGTTACGGGTACTTATCTATCATATCCTGTTCGACCTCCCAAGTGGCCTCCTGCCTTGAATGGTGCTCCCAACGAACTTTTACCAAGGGGACCTCTTTGGGCCTCAGCTTCCTCACCTGCTTGTCTAGGATCTCTACAGGCCGCTCCTCATAGGAAATGGCCGGATCAACCTCCATCGCAACAACATCTAGAATATGGGACTCATCCCGAACATATTGCTTAAGCATGGATACAACTCATCCCGTACATGGAAAATAGGATGCTCCCGGTCCATGCTAGGCAGTAGAGCCAACTCATAAGCAATCACTCCTCTGCGCTGCAAGATAGGGAAGGGCCCAATGAATCTGGGGCTCAACTTTTCCTTCCACCCAAAGTACACAACCCCCTTCATAAGGGACACCTTTAGGAAAATTGAATCCCCTTTCTGAAACTCCACGTCATGATCCTTACCATCAGCATACATCTTCCGACCATTCTGAGCTACTAGAAGTCATTCTTTGATCAGCTTTACTTTCTCAACAGCGTCATGAACCAAGTTTGGCCCCAGCATCTGGGACTCACCACCCTCAAACTAGCCTACCAGCGACCTGCGCGTACGCCCATACAAAACCTCAAATGGGGCCATGCCGATACTGCTATGGTAGTTGTTATTATAGGCAAATTCTACCAAAGGTAAATGCCTCTCCCAACTACCCTCCAGGTCCATCACGCACGCCCTTAGTATGTCCTCAAGTGTCTGAATGGTCCTCTCTGACTATCCGTCTGTCTGAGGATGAAAAATGGTACTAAACCGCACCTGCGTACCCAGAGCCTCCTGAAACGACTGCTAGAACCGAGCGGTGAACTGTGTGCCTCGGTCGGATATGATCATCACTAGGATCCCATGGTAAGCCACAATACGATCAAGAAACAACCACGCATACTGATCAGCAGAGAAAGTGGTCTTCAGCGAAATAAAGTGTGTCGATTTGGTCAAACGATCTACCACTACCCAAATATAGTCATTTCCTTTCTTTGACCTCGGTAACCCGGTAACAACGACCATGCTAATTTTCTCTCATTTTCATTTTGGCACCTCAAGATTATGCAACAAACCTATGGGTCTCAAGTGTTCGACCGTTACCTGCTGGCAGACCACATTTAGATACAAACTCTGCCACCTCACATTTCATCCCTTCCCACTAGTAGTGCTGCCTCAGATCTCGGTACATCTTTGTGACCCCCAGATGCATGGTGTAAGTGGAACCGATGGGCCACCTCTTGTAATATCCTAGATATTTAAATTTATTATTTTTCCTCTTATGTGTGTTTGTTAGCGGACTAGTTCGTGGTCGAGCCGAGTTGACTCATGGTCCAGAGTGAGCTTGCAAGCTCGGGTAAGTAGGATATGGATTTCATGACTGGGTTGCCAAAGTCCGGGAAAGGTAATGATTCTATCTGGGTAGTGATGGATCGCCTAACAAAGACTTCGCATTTTATATCGGTCAGGACGACCTTTTTAGCTGAGCAGTATGCGAGGTTATTCTTGGATCGGATTATCACTTATCATGGAGTTCCAGTTATGATCATCTCAGATTGGGGTACTCAGTTCACATCTTATTTTTTGCAGTCATTCCAGGAGGCCTTGGGCACTCAGATTCGGTTCAATACTGCATTTCACCCTCAGACAGATGGTCAGTCAGAGTGGACTATTCAGACCCTAGAGGATATGTTGAGGGCATGTGTCTTAGACCTGGAGGGCAGTTGGGAGAGACACTTACCTCTGATTGAGTTTGCCTATAGTAACAGCTACCACATCAACATTGGGATGGCCCCATTTGAGGCGTTGTATGGGCAGAGATGCAGGTCGCTTGTAGGCTGGTTTGAGGCAGGGGATTCTCTTATGATGGGACCTGATTTGGTGGAAGAGACTGTGGAAAAAGTAAAGCAAATCAGAGAGAGATTATTAGCAGCTCAAAGTTGCCAAAAGATGTATGCTGATGGAAAGGCCAGGGAGGTAGAGTTTGTTGAGGGGGACATGGTGTTCCTCAAGGTGTCCCCTATGAAAGGGGTGGTGAGGTTTGGTAAGAAAGGAAAGCTAAGTCCTAGGTTCATTGGGTCGTTTCCTATTCTCAGGCACACGGGAGCTGTGGCCTATGAGTTGGCTCTACCTCCTAGTATGAACCGAGTACATCTAGTGTTTCATGTGTCTATGATGAAGAAGTACATTCGGGATGAGTCCCATGTGATCGAGCCTACCACAGTGGAGGTGGATTCAGTTGTCTCTTATGAGGAGCGGCTAGTTGAGGGGCTAGACCGATAGATTCAAAAGTTGAGGTCCAAGGAGATTCCCTTGGTTAAGGTCAGATGGGAGCACCAAGCAGGATATGAGGGAGCGTTATCCTTCATTGTTTGATGATGTGGTGAGTCCTTATTTTCTTTTCTGAAATTCGATGATGAATTTTCTTTAAGGAGGGAGGATTGTAATATCCTAGATATTTAAATTTATTATTTTTCCTCTTATGTGTGTTTGTCAGCCTAGCAGAGTAGTTCGTGGTCCAGCCGAGTCGACTCATGGTCCGAGCGAGCTTGCGAGCTCGGGTAAGTAGGATATGAATTTATGAATTTATAAATTTTAGGCTTGGGTAGTTGAAATTATTTAATTTGATGTTGTGTGTGCATAATCGTTAATTATGTTCATGTGGGTGTATTTAATTAATTGTTTGTGATTTATTAAAATAAGTTTAATTAAATTAATTAAGTCTATCGGGTTAGCGGGCTTGGTGTTGGATTAAGGTGTTTAAAGGGTTAGTGTTGAGGAGGGAGTATAAAACCCCCTCCTCATGGCTTGTGGCTCCTATTTTGGAGCCACCCAACGAATTGAGACAGGGAGCCAGCCCCCAGCCCCCTTTCCCTTTTCTCCTTGGAGCCGCCGCCACCCAGAGCCAAGCCGAGCCGCCTACTTTCTCTTCCTCTTACTCTCCTCCTTCCTTTCCTTTGGAGCCGAGCCGAGAGGAGCCAGCCAAAGCCAGCCCCTCTCCTTCCCCTCTCTCCCTCTCTCCAAGCCGGTGGCTTGGAGTGAGTCGTCGCCCCCTTGTCCCCTTTTATTGAGTCGAGTCGCCACCCTTTTGAAGCCGGATTCGAGGGCCATCATCTGGGATTTCTTCTTTAATCTTTCTTCCAATTTAGGTGAGTGGTTTACCCTCTCTCTTCAGGATTTTAATCGAATTCTTGAAGCCGTTCTTGACGACTTGGTATTTATGCTTTGTTCTTGATTTATTCTTCTAGTTCTTGTCGTGTTTCTCAGAATTTGTGCTTGGAAAGACCTGAATCTCTCCCCTATGGGGCTCGGCCGCCCTAGGCCAAACCTAGGGGTGCTCGGCCAAGGGGGGAATCGGGGTCGCCCTCAAGGTGTTCGATGAAAAGCCCGAATGAATTTTCTTGTTTCCTTGATATGCAAATCTTGATCTATTATCCTAATTTGGGTTCTTAGTTTGTGGATTGCATGCTTAGAATTAAATCTGGGGTTTTTGGGTAGAAGTCATGTGGTAGGATTAAGATCTTGATATTGATGCCTTAGGGATTCTTGGGAAGGGGGTTCTTGATCTTAATGCTTGCTTCTTGATTTAAGTGTTGTGGGTTCTTGTTAATCTTGATTAAAAGCATGATTTTTGTGAATTAAATCTTGAGATTAGTATTCTATCCTAATGATAATTTAGGGGTTAATTTCTGTTAATTTTCGGAATTTATTTCATGGTATCCTGAAAATTGTATGTTGTTGGAATTTTATGCTGAGATGATGAATCTGTGCTGATCTAAGTTTATTTGCTGTGGTGTGTGTGTTTCTGCGACTATAGTCGTGTAGCCTATTATTTCGACTAGAAAATATAGTTTGGAAACATAGGGCACACTTTGGAGACTATATTCGAGTTAGATTCATCAGTACAGGGTAGAACAGTAAGCTAAAATAAAATCCTAAAATAAAACCCTAATCTTGGTGATCTAAATTTTAATTACATAATTAAAATTGGGTTAAGGGTGAGCATAACCTGTTATGAACCAATTTATAAAGTATGCATGAAATAAAACCACATGGGTTCATGACATTACGGGTCTAGGAGTTGGGGTCGGGTTTTGGAGTGTTGAGACACTTTCCAATAGAATCACCCCTAAGACACCGTAGGAGAGTCATGACTTAGGTCATGGTGCGTCATATCTTTATGAATGGCGGAGAGGCTTGTAGAGGAGCCAAATTGCGGGCTAAGCTCGAGAGGTTGGATGGCAAATTCCCAACCTACAGAACAAGTTCGAAGGGCCTTTCCCGATTGATCTGGTTCAGCCTCGTGGGATAAGTTCGGAGGGCCTACTCGATTATCCCCGAGGTAGTGTTAAGGAATAAGTTCGGAGGGCCTTTCCCGATTATTTTTGTGATATCTTTTAGGAGTAAGTTCGGAGGATCTTTCTCGATTACTCCTATGATATATTAAAGGGGCAAGTTCGGATGGGCGAATCTCGATTGTCCCAACGCATCTCGTCGAGCAAGTTCGGAGGGCCTTTTCCGATTGCTCCCGAGTTTTTGTATACTAGGATAAGTTCGGAGGGCCTTCCCGATTATCCTAGTATGAGTTGTTACGTTAGGGCATGGTAGGCTTAGGCCTGTTGTTCTTCACTTTTTGAGTGTTGGCTGCCTTCGGGCAGGTGGTGGCCAGATGGCCTGTTAGCTGGTCACTCCCTTGTGACCTTTTCCTGCTTGAGTCGGGAGTTTTACCATATGATCTTATATGTAATGTTTGTTTGTGAGGATTGGTAGAATCACTCACTGAGTTCTTTGAACTCACCCGTTGTCGTTGTTTTGTTTTGCAGAGCCTGACCGGTGAGGTGGGCTGGAGCACTTGACGCAGCTGGAGGGTAGAGGAGACTCATGATCTCATAGCAATTCTAATTAGGGTCGTAGTCGAGTACTTTGGCAGTGTATCATGCACTTTTGTTAGTCTTTTTGAGTTGTAGCCCTTGAGGGCATTTGTGTCATTTATTCAAATTTTATTGTATTTGGTCTGTTGGACTTGATGTACTATTTCCGCATTTTTATTCGTCAACTAAAACTTGTTTATGATGAACTCAGTTTTGATTTCTAATTGAAATAAAAAAAAAACTTGTTGATTTCTTTCCGCTATTGTTTATTCTCATGAGTTGGCCTGTGCATGAGTTAGGCTGCGGGATATAGGCACGTATACCCTAGCCGGTCACGTGACCATGATTTGGGGTGTGACACCTCTAGTACCTGCCTACGGACCTTTGCCATGTCTAGTACCAGAGTCCTGTCTCCGTATTTGAGAATCCCCTCGAAGTCCACCCTAAAACCCTCTACATCACCTCTCACAACCAGATCCTTCGTCGGGGAATAGAAAGCATCCTCACCTTGAGCCGTTCGTAGCATATCAACCAAAGTAGACTATACACGCATGTGTGCCACCAATCTACCTGAATTAGCCATAGATAATAAGTCCCCTGACCCAGACTCACTGCCAGGGATCTCCTACTCACGGCCAAGTGGGCTAAGCTACCCATCGACTTTCTACTCAAAGCATTCGCTACTACGTTTGCTTTACCCGGGTGATACTGAATAGTGTAGTCATAATCTTTCAACAGCTCAAGCCATCTCCGTTGTCTCAAGTTCAGATCCTTTTGTGAAAGTAGATATTGGAGTCTCTTGTGATCTGTGAATATGTCACATGCCTCCTCATATAAGTAGTGACGTCACAACTTCAAGGCAAAGACTATGGCCGCCAACTCCAAATCATGAGTCGGGTAGTTCTTCTCATGGGTTTTCAACTGCCTGGATGCATATGCGAACACCCTGCCGTGCTGCATCAGAACGCACCCCAATCCGACCCAAGAAGCATCACAATAAATTGCAAATCCTCCCGACCCCGGTGGCATGCCAGTACAGGAGCGGTAATCAAGCGGTCCTTGAGCTTCTGAAAGCTCTCCTCACATTTGTCATCTCAGATAAACTTTACTTTCTTCTGAGTTAGGCGCGTGAGCGGGGCGGCAATTTTGGAAAAAAATTCCATGAACTTTTTGTAGTAACCGGCCAGCCCCAAGAAGTTGCGGATCTACTTCCCTCCAAAAAGCTACAACTTTTTAATTGAAAGGACTTGATATGTGTCAAATTTTGTAATACATATCCTACTCCCCTGTCAAAGTCCATAACGCATTATAGAATTTTGTAAAAAATTCAAAAAAATTATGAAATATATGAAATATACTTTTTTAATAAAAACAAAATTAAGATGTCTAAAAAAATTAGACCAAAAATCTTGAAAATATTAGAGACTTTTATCCAAAATATATAAAATATAATTTAAAAACGCATACTAAAATCTCCAAAAAATCACAAAAAAAAAATCATTCACTAATTTAAACTATATAGTCAAATAATCACTTTCTAGAATTTCTTGAAACTCTTTAAATGATTACATAGTTTCAAGTTTGACCATCAAAATGCATCCTAAAATCTTTAAAAAATATACAAAATTTCATTCATTAATTTAAAATCTTTGTGATTTTTTGGAAATTTTAGAATGTATTTTTATAGTCAAATAACCACTTCCAAGAGTTTCACTTAAACTCTATAAATAGTTTCTAACCATGAAATCACAAAAAAAAAAAAATCACTAATTTAGAATTTTTGTGATTTTTTAGGATTTTAGGATGTATCTTCATGGTAAAATGGCTACGAAAAAAATTCGGTTGAAACTCTATAACCTGTTATAGACTTTTTAAAAACCCTAAATTTCTAAATTTTTTAATAAAACTATTATTTTTTGGAGTGTCGTCTAGGGATCACTTCTAGTCATTTGAGATGGATAACATGCACAAGATTGCAACATTTAGGTAAATATCAGCATGCAAAAAAATTCGGATGAAACATTTTAACCTGTTATATACTTTTGAAAAATAATAAATTTCTAAATTTTAATAAAACTATTATTTTTGGAGTGCCTAGGAATCAGTTCTAGTCATTTGATGGGTAACATGCATCACATTGCAACATTTAGGTATATATCCACCTGCAAAAAAATTTGGCTAAAACTGTGTAACGTGTTGTAGACTTCTAAAAACATATAATTTCTAATTTTTAATAAAACTATTATTTATTGGAGTGCCTAGGGATCACTTCTAGTCATTTGAGATGGATAACATGTACGAGATTGCAATACTTAGGTAGATATCCACTTGGAAAATAATTTGGCTCAAATTTCATAACCTATTATAGACTTTTGAAAAATTCTAAATTTACAATTTTTTTGATAAAACTATTATTTATTGGAGTGCCTAGGGATCACTTCCAATCATTTGAGATGGATAACATGCACGAGATTGCAATATTTAGGTAGATATCCACCTGCAAAAAAAATCGGTTGAAATTTCAAAACCTATTATAGACTTTTGAAAAAATCTAAATTTATAAAAAAAAATTAATAAAACTATTGTTTTTTAGAGTGTCTAGGGACTAGGAAGCACGGACACTCTATGGGACTACCGTGTCCGCATGTCTGACACGCCGCAGACACCGACACACGAAGACACTCGTTCGACACACGTGTCCCACGTGTCCAAGAGTGTCTTGACCAGTCAAAGTTTTTTTTTGTCCGGACACGGCCAACCATGCATCTTTTTAAAAAAAATAATAAAACAATCAAGGGAATTTAGTCTTTTATTTTCTTATTGTTGTGAAAGAAATTGGAGCACTTACTCTTTTATCTATTCCCTTAAAAGGAACAAGATGAAACCTAAACGTGCGGAGAAATTAGTATTTGTCCATAGTAATCTTCGTCTCGTTTCAAGAAAAACTCCCCAATACAATAAAGGGGAAACAATAATATGAGACGATATTAGTAATATTACAGAAGATGAATTTTCAATTGATGAAGATAATGGAATCCTTGAAGTTGCCAATCTTTCTCTTGATGAACCAGAGTTGGAGAGAGTAATATTTTTTGATGATAAGATAGTGGGACTCTACTTAACTTTTTATTTACGTGTGATTGCACATGACTAGTTCTACTAAGACATGCTAATTTAGAAATTTTTTGGGAGATGTCGATAGATATTGTGCTGCATGTTTCGGAAGGGGCTAAGAAATAGTAAGTATTGACACAAGAAATTATTTAGAACACTTCATATATTTTGAAAGGGGCCTAGGAAAAATTGGAAATTAGAAGTTTGATATCAATGAAAATATCATGATATTATTATAAATTCTTAAACTATATATATATAAAAAAACTGTGAATTTTTTAAAAAAATTTAATTTATATATATGCTATATATGCCGTGTCTGTGTCCTATAAAATTTTGAAATTGGTGTGTCCACGTGTCCGTGTCCGTGTCCGTGTCGATGCTTCATAGTCTAGGGATCAATTCTAATCATTTGAGATGGATAACATGCACCGACATTTAGATAGATATCCACCTGCAAAAAAAACTAGCTAAAAATATGAAACTTGTTACAAACTTTCGAAAACCCTTAAATTTCTATTTTTTTAATAAAACTATTATTTTTTGGAGTGTCTAGGGATCAGTTCTAGTCATTTGAAAGGGATAACATTCATCATATTGCAATAGTTTAGTAGATATAAATTTGCAAAAAATGCACCTCTATAAGTGAAACTCTTTAAAGCGATTATTTGACCATTAAAATGCATCCTAAAATTTCTGAAAAATCACAATAATTATAAATTAATGAACTATTTTTTATGATTTTTTAAAAATTTTAGAATGTATTTTCATGGTCAAATTTGAAACTCTGTAACCATTTAAAGAGTTTCAAGTCAAGCTCTTGAAAGTGATTATTTAATCATGAAAATGCATTCTAAAATTCTCCAAAAAATCACAAATAATATAATTTAATGGATGATTTTTTTATTTTTTGGAGATTTTAGGATGCATTTTTATGGTCAAACTTGAAACTTTGTAACCATTTAAAGAGTTTCAAGTAAAACTCTTGAAAATGGTTATTTGATTATGAAAATGCATTCTAAAATCACAAAAAAGTCACAAAAATTATAAATTAGTAAATGATTTTTTTGTGATTTTTTGGAGATTATAGGATGCATTTTCAAAAAAAATAAATTTAAATTTTGTATTATATAATTTGGATAAAAGCTCTAATATTTTTTAGATTTTCGGTCCTAATTATTTTTAGATGCCTAAATGCAAATTTTATTATAAAAATATATTACTTTTTTTTTTCTGAACTTTTTGTTAAAGTTTGTAATGCATTACAAATTTACGCAGGGGGCAGGATGTGTATTATAAAATTGGGTTAATTACAAAATATATCCTAACTTTTGACATGTTTCCCTATTCTATCCTCACTTTCCAATTTTCTCAATTCAGTACACCAATTTTCAATTTGTTATAAATTTATCCCACCGTCTACCCAACATCAGCTTTGTCGTCTGAATGCTGATGTGGCTAATAATCCCAGTCAGCACTCAAACGCAATTTTTTTTAACTTATTTTTTTTTTCGGTCCCACCAAACCCAGTCAGCGACATGGTTAATTACAAAATATATCCTGACTTTTCACGTGTTTCCCTAATCTATCCCCACTTTCTAATTTTCCCAATTCAGTATATCACTTTTCGATTTGTTACAAATCTATCACACCGTCTACCCAACGTCAACTTCGTCATCTGAATGCTGACATGGCTAATAATCCCAGTCCCACCAAACCCAATCAGTAGATCATGACAAGTTAATTAAAAAAAACCCACCTTTAAAATCGCCTACTCGCCTCTTCCCCGACCTTATCGCCTGCTCGCCGCCGCCCTTCTCTCAATTCCCAACGTCGCCTACATCTCTTCATGCTCACTGTCTTCATCCCCGTCGACTCTGATATGTCTCTATTAATTTCACTTGCTCTCTCGCCTTCCCCCCTTCCATCTGGTATGGCTAGTGTAAACCCTAGAAATTTCCCATTAGTGATGATACTATTAAATGTAGGATTTTGTATGATACTGTAAAATTTTCCAACAGTGATGATATTGTTAAATATGATTTGTCGTTGTAGGCTTTGTTTTGATAAGAAAATTTTCAATAGAAGAGAGGGATTTCTTCTCTTTGTTGAAAATGGCAAAGTTAACGCTGCGTAGACGGTGGGATAGATTTGTAACGAATTGAAAAGTGGTGTACTGAATTGGAAAAATTGGAAAGTGGGGATAGATTAAGAAAACACGTCAAAAGTCAGAATATATTTTATAATTAACCCTGTTGCTGACTGGGCTTGGTGGAGCTGGAAAAAAAATAAGTTAAAAAAAATCGCGTCTAAATGTTGACTGGGATTATTAGCCACGTCAGCATTCAGACGACAAAGTTGACATTGGGAAGATGGTGAAATAGATTTGTAACAAATCGAAAAGTGGTGTACTGAATTGGGAAAATTAAAAAGTGGGGATAGATTAAGGAAACACGTCAAAAGTCAGGATATATTTTGTAATTAACCCTATAAAATTTGACACATGTGAAGTTCTTTCAATTAAAAAATTGCAGCTTTTTAGAGGGAAATAGAATCCAGCTCTTCCCATTTTCAATGTTCTAGTGAAAAGGTAAGGGCATTTTTGAGTTTTATATGGAATGTGATTCCATGTAAAATCCTAGATATTTATAATTATTTTTGTCATTATTTGTGATTGTCAGTCTAGCGGGTTAGTTTGAGGTTGAGCCGAGTCGATTCATGGTCCAGTGTGAGCTTGCGAGCTCGGGTAAATAAGAATATGAATTATGTAATTTCTTGCTTGCGTAGATGAATTTATTTAATTATGTTGTTGCATGTACATGATTATTAAATCATGTTGCATATGAGTGTGCATATGGTTGATGCATGTGTTAGTATGGGGTATTTTGGGTTAGCGGGTTACGGATCCGGGTTGAGGCGGATGCGGGTTAAAGGAGATTAGGGTTGAAGAGGTGGGAAGGGATTATAAAATCCCCCCCTCCCTAGGGCTTGCAGCTCCCTATTGGAGCCGCACAAGCCATGAGAGGAGAGAGGAACTAAGCCGAGCCAGCCGCCCCTCCCTTCCTCTCTCTTGGAGCCGCCTTGCTTCCTCTCTCTCTCTCTCTCTCTCTCTCTCTCTCTCTTGGAAGCCAAGTCATTGGCTTGGTGGAGCCGCCGCACCCTTCTTCCCTTTTCTTGGAGCCGCCAGCTTAAGGTGGAGCCGCCACCCTCCCTCTTTTCTCTTTGATCATCTCAGGTCGGGGTACTCAGTTCACAGTTTGATTCTGGTAGTTTTTTTAGGAGGTGTTGGTCACTCATGTTAGATTCAGCACTGCATTCCACCCTCACACAGATGGTCAGTCGGAGCAGACCATTCAGACGTTGGAGGATATGCTGAGAGCATGTGTCCTAGATTTGGAGGGCAGTTGGGAGAGGCACTTACCCTTGATTGAGTTTGCCTATAATAACAGCTATCACAGCAGCATCGGGATGGCCCCATTTGAGGCATTGTATGGGCGGAGATGAGGTCGCCTATAGGTTGGTTTGAGGCAGGGGATTCCCTTATGATGGGACTTGGCTTGGTTGAGGAGACGGTAGAAAATATGAAGCTAATCAGGGAGAGGTTGTTGGCAGCTCAGAGTCGCTAGAAGATATATGTGGATGAAAAGGCCAGGGAGGTAGAGTTTGCTGAGGAGGACATGGTGTTCCTCAAGGTGTCCCCTATGAAAGGGGTGGTGAGATTTGGTAAGAAAGGAAAGCTAAGCTCTAGGTTCATTGGGTCATTTCCTATTCTCAAGCGTAGGGGAGCTGTGACATATGAGTTGGCCTTACCACCCAGTATGGACCGGGTGCATCCAGTGTTCCATGTATCTATGCGGAAGAGGTATGTTCGGAATGAGTCCCAAGTGATTGAGCCTACCGCAGTGGAGGTGAATTCAGCAGTCTCATATGAGGAGCGACCAGTTGAGGTGCTGGACCAGCAGATCAAAAAATTGAGGTCCAAGGGGATTCCTTTGGTTAAGGTCAGGTAGGAGCACCATTTCGGGCAGGAGGCCACCTAGGAGGTGGAGCAGGACATGAGGGAGCGATATCCTTCGTTGTTCGATGATCTAGTGAGTCCTTAAGTTTTTTTTCTGAAATTGAATAACGAATTTTCTTTAAGGAGGGAGGATTGTAATATCCTAGATATTTATAATTATTTCTATCATTATTTGTGATTGTCAGCCTAGTGGGCTAGTTCGAGGTCGAGCCAAGTCGACTCATGGTCCAGTGCGAGCTTCTGAGCTCGGGTAAGTAGGAATATGAATTATGTAATTTCTTGCTTGCATAGATGAATTTATTTAATTATGTTGTTGCATGTACATGATTATTAAATCATGTTGCATATGAGTGTGCATGTGGTTGATGCATGTGTTAGTATGGGGTATTTTGGGTTAGCGGGTTGCGGATCCGGGTTGAGGCGGATACAGGTTGAGGCGGAAGCGGGTTAAAGGAGATTAGGGTTGAAGAGGTGGGAAGGGATTATAAAATCCCCCCCTAAGGGCTTGCGGCTCCCTATTGGAGCCGCACAAGCCGTGAGAGGAGAGAGGAGCCAAGCCGAGCCAGCCGCCCCTCCCTTCCTCCCCCTTGGAAGCCAAGTCATTGGCTTGGTGGAGCCGCCGCACCCTTCTTCCCTTTTCTTGGAGTCGTCGGCTTAAGGTGGAGCCCCCCGCCCCCGTCTCTTTTCTCTTTGTGTTGGAGCCGAGTGCTTGAAAGATTGATTTAGAGGCAGCCGCTTGGACGTCTTTCTTTATTTCTTTCTCCTAATCTAGGTGAGTGGTTTTACCCCTCTTTTTTTCGGGTTTCCTCGTGTTCTTGAGCCGATTTGAGCGACGTTCTTGTTTATTGTATTTTTTTGTCGAATTGTGGGTTTTGATCGCCGAATCTTGGGCCAACTTGTGGGAGGGAACCAGAGGATTTCCCTTAGTGGCTCGGCAACCCTAGGAACACCCTAGGGGTGCTCGGCCAAGGTGGAAGAAGGGGATGCCCTCAAGGTGTTTGATGAAATGCATAAGAGATGACTCTTGTGTATTTTTGAGATCTATGCTTAAAATTACTTATCAAATTAGATTTCTATATGTTAATGCATGCCTGGTAATAAATCTGTGATTTTTTATTAGTAGTCATGTTTTACAAAGATTGGGTTTAATCTTAATCCCATGTGTGATCTTGATGTGAGTTCTTGATCATGGAGTTTGATTCTTGATTTAAGATGATGTAGGTTCTTGCTAGTCTTTTTTAATAAATAGGTATATTGTGAGATTTATCTAAATATTATAATTCTGTTTTAATGATAATTAAAGATTTAATTTATATGGATTTCGAATTTAATTACCATGGCATGCTGAAAATTTAATCTTGCTAAAAGTTTATGCTGAATTGTTGAATCTGAGCTGATTTTGAAATCTCTGTTGTGATGCGAATAGAATTCTGAATATAGTCGTGTAATCTATCGTTTTGACCAGAGAACATAGTTTGAAAACATAGGACACACTCTGGAGAGCAGATTCGGATTAGATGCATCAGTTTTGGGCACAACAGTAAGCTAAAATAAAACCCTAAAACAAAACCCTAATCCTGGTGATTATAATTTTAATTGCATAATTAAAATTAAACAAAAGGGGCTGCATAATCTGTTATAAACCAACAAATAAAGTTTATGCATGAAATAAAACCTCACGAGTTTATGACATTACAATTCTAGGAGTTGGGATGGACATTGGGTGCTATGGAGTTTTCCCAATAGAGACATCCCTAAGACACCGTAGGAGACACTTGACTTAGGTCATGTTATGTCATATTTTATTGAATGACGGAGAGACTCGGTTAGGAGCCGGATTGCAGGCTAGGCTTGAAAGGTTGAATGGTTAATTGCCAACCTGTGGAACAAGTTCGGATGGGTAAATCTCGATTGTTCCCAAGATTCTATATTTAAAGGAATAAGTTCGGATGGACGAATCCTGAATATTCCTACATTATCTCTTTGGAACAAGTTCGGATGGGCAAATCCTGATTGTTCCTGTGTTTCTCGTGGAACAAGTTCGGACGAGCAAATCCCGATTGTTCCCGAGTCTCTTTCAAGGAATAAGATCAAACAGGCAAATCCCGATTATTCCTGTGATATCTTAAAGGGACAAGTTCGGACGGGCGAATCTCGATTATTCCTGTGATATCTTAAAGGGACAAGTTCGGACGGACGAATCCCGATTGTTCGTTCGCGTCTCGTGGAGCAAGTTCGGACGGGTCAATCTCGATTGCTCCCGAGTTTCTTTTTATTAGGATAAGTTCGAATGGGCCAATCCCAATTATCCCGAGTTTCTTTATATTAGGATAAGTTCAGATGGGTCAATCCCGATTATCCTAGTATGATTTGTTGCCTTTGGGCATGGTAGGTTTAGGCATGTTGTTCTTCACCGTTTGGGGTGTTGGATGCCTTCTTTGGGCATGTGTGGCCAGATGGCCTGTTAGCTAGCCACTCCCTTGTGACATTTCCTGCTTGAGTCAGGAGTTTTGTTTTATGCTTCATATCTGTGTTTGGTTTTTCGTGGGGTTTGGTAGAATCGCTCACTGAGTTCTTTTGAACTCACCCGTTGTCCTTGTTTTTGTTTTGCAGAGCTTGACCGGTGAGGTGGGCTGGAGCACTTGGCACGGTTGGAGGGCAGAGGAGCTACATTGATCTCATAACAATACTAGTTAAGGGTCGTAGTCGAGTCTGTAGTAGTTTGTCATGCACTTGTATTTTAGTATTTTGGAGTTGTAGTCCCTTAGGGATGTTCATGTCTTTATGTCAGATTTCATTGGTAAATGAACAGTTGAACTTGATTTATTATTTCCGCACTTTATTATTTTGCTAAACTTACTTATAATAAATTTTGGTTTGATTTTTCATTTAAAATAAAACTCGTTTATTTCTTTCCGCTATGTTTTGTTGTTGAGTTGGCATATGCATGAGTTAGGCTGCGGGGTATAGACATGTATAACCTGACCGGTCACGTGACCCTGAGTTGGGGCGTGACATTCCAGTTCGAGGAAATATGGATCTCATGTTTTGGAATCTGAGATTACTGTTAAAGATAATGCAAAGCTAAGATTAAGATTGATTGAACAAACATCTAGTGAACAAGAGTATAATAATAGAATAATGTGTCATCGAGAAGACTCCATTAATGAAATATGTTAGCAAAGCATCTCACTCGAACAATTGCAAACCCTAGATTCGATGAAAATCGAACAATAAAAAGTTATATGGCGAGTTTTGCGTGTTTCGCAATTTCACAAAATTTGCTGTGGGTTTTGCCAGATTTCCCCAACCAAATAGGGTTTCAGATCCTATTTCGATTTCAGGTCAAGACGTTTTCTCACGGATACTAAAATGCCCCTAACGTTTTCTCACAAGTATTAAAATGCCCATAACGTTTTCTCACAGGTACAAAAATACCCCTAACATTTTCTCACGAGTATTAAAATACCCCTAACATTTGTTTTGGACCTAAAATACCCTTGAGATTATTGAAAATGGTACAAAAATGACATCAGACTAACTTTTGTAAGGTGAGACTTAACGGAGATGTCATGAATGCTGATAAAGATGTTGACTTTACTCGTGACACATATGCAGAGAACAACTTGCCACGTAAGGGACACATAATAAATCGAAAACTGCAAAATTTGATTCGATTTCAAATTGGTTTTTTAATTAACCGAATTTTTTATTTTTTTATTCACCCATACGATTGCGTGACAAGTTGCTCTCTGCATATGCGCCACGCGTAAAGTCAACATCTTTGTCAGCATCCATGACATCTCTGTTAAGTCTCACCTAACAAAAGTTAGTTTGATGTCATTTTTATATCATTTTCAGTAATCTCAGGAGTATTTTAGGTCCAAAACAAACGTTAGAGGTATTTTAGTACTCGTGAGAAAACGTTAAGGGTATTTTTGTACATGTGAGAAAATATTAGGGGCATTTTAGTACCCGCGAGAAAACGTCAGGGGCATTTTAGTACCCGTGAGAAAATGTCTTGGCCCGCATGCGCGTCAGATGTCCACGTCATCAGTCTCAGTCATCAGCCGCATCAGCTTTGTTATATATCTCTCAACTAACACCATTTGCCTATAGGGGCATTTTTGTACCCAATTCATAACGTAAGGGGTATGTTTGATCCCAAAAAAATGTTAGGGGTATTTTAGTACCCGCGAGAAAACATCGGAGTTATTTTTGTACCTTTTCCCAATTAGAAACTTATACTCAAAAGTTTTAAACAACTTTAAAACTAAAAAGAATTAATTTTAATTCACTATATCTTATTTGATATGATATAAAATTAGTTTACTTCAAAAATTTATTTTAATTTAAGAAACTTTATACGTCTTATTTTGATTTTGAAAAATTTTGTTTGGGGATAAATTTTTCACTAACCTTTTCATGGCGGCGGCCCAATCAACGTTAGTTTTGTTGGGCTTTCTAAGCTTACGGTCCAGACTCTTTTCCAAAACAACGTGGTGGAATCTCAGGCGTCGATGTACTCACTGGGGGATGTTAGGGTTTCACGCTCCTCTGTAAATGGACGGCCTCTAACCTTAGACTACATGAAAACGGGCCTTCTCAATTTTAGCGGTGCGGCTCCTGAAGGTGAGAGTATTCTAGGTTAGTCTGTTTTACTGCTCTCTTCTCCCATCTATCGAGATCTTGTTCTCGAATCATTCTTGATCTAACTGCGGAATGTGTGCTTGGTCTCTGTTTCTCGAATTTTGATTCTTCCATATGATATTTTCTTGTGTTTTCGATCGGTCTGAAAAGAAGATTGTTGGAGGTGGTTTTTGATATGTGATGATCCTTTCCCCACATGATCGAGAACGAATTCAATGTGCGATCACGTTTTTTTCTCACTAGTTTTTAGAAAAAAATCTAAGTCAATGATTCTGATCTCTATTTTTCTTCCATTTCCCTTTGGTTTTATGGTTATAGTTGTTTGATTCGATTTTTATGTGTTACTTGCTGTTTCTTTGATGACAATAATGGTGAGATGATGAGCCTTTCCCCAGATGATCGACTATGAACATACTGTGCGCTAATTTTTTCCTCCCTTAGATGTGGAAATCAAGCCAGGACTCTGATCTCAATGCTACTCAAGAAATTAAAATTCAATCAGATTTTCTGAGATGGTTTTTTTATTGATTTTGTTTATTTTATTATTTACTCAATGTTTCCCCCTTTTATCTCCGTTAATAATCCTGTCACTTAGTAATGTCTCATTTATTATAAAATCTTTTATATTTAGAATTGAACGGATGAGCATAAATATTCCATCGCTTATTTTTTAGTTATCAAATTCGTTACTCATGATGTGCATGTTGAAATAGTGAATTATATGCAGGTTGGTGTGTATCGGCGTAATGTTAGTATATCATGCATTACTTGCTGAAAGTGATTCCTGCTATAGTAATAATGTGGAGAATGGGCAGTTGGGATGAGCCCTGACTTTTGGGTATCTTGACAATCATTTTCCTCAAATTGCTAAGTATTGAATGGTCAGTTTGAATATAATTATAAGTTAACTGGTAATCAATTTTTATTAACTTGCACTTTACATTCTAATCAGCTCTTTACTTTTGTGGGTGTGTATGGCCCACACTCGAGTGAGAGAAGGACAGAAGGACTGAGTTTCTTGCAGAGCTGACCTCGCTATTTTTAGTTTCCCATTATCCTCTGATTGTTCTGGCTATTTCAACTTAACTAAAAATGTTTTTGAAAGGAAAAATTGAAGAAGACAGTGAGGATTCTAGAACATTATCACAACTCATAGCGGATTTAAACTTACTTCAATCTCGAGCTTGGATTATATATGGTCTAATAATCAGGCACAACCATCACTTTCAAGACTATCAAAGAAATTTTTTTATCACAATACCGTTCTTCTTTGTAATCGCTTTGCCAACTTGGATGGTAGGAGACCCAATCGAATGGAGCCGCATTGGTTACTCTTGTAGTGTTTCCGTGAGATTATGGTTTCTTCTGAAGATCGTGCTTCTCCACTATCGACTTGGATTTTAACTTGGACTGTTCCTATTAAAAAGAAGCAAATTGCTGGAGAGAAATAAAACCCTAAAAGGAATGGACTTTGAGACTAAAATTTCATCCCTCTCTAACAAGTCTGATGATGTAGGATTGCAAATGGAGGAAATCCATATTTAAAGTCGAGTCAAGGGTGAATTTGAAGTTCTATCATTCAATGTGGCTGAACTTTACAACCGTATCATTCAAGATTTAAGAGACAGTTAAAAATAGATGATAAAGATTGGAGATAGAAACATGAAATATTTCTACCTAGCGCAATTATATGACACACCTATGTGCAATTAAATGACACGAGAAATTGGATTTCTAATCTTCCGGTGGATTCCACCATTATTACTGATTAGTTATAAATTTCAAATTGTTTTAGAAACTATTATATCAATCTCTTTGCATCCCAGAAGGCGCCACTTCTCAAGATCCAATGGTATCAAAGCTATAAATCTGAGGCACTATTTCACCTAGCTAGCCCTTTTACAGAGGAGGAAATCGAAGGAGTTCATTCTCAGCTCAAAAATCACAAATTGCCCGGACCAGATTTATCCAAAATGAATTCAAAATCTTTAATTCACCAAGATTGTCAAAAGCCAAATCTTTGGCTAAAGCCAACAAGATAATAGGTTGGATATTTAATTCACTAATATTATTCCCGTAGCGTGAATCTTTGAGCTAGGAGATAAAATCTAGTCTTTTCTGGAAAGAACGAGACTTGATATTTTTTTGTTGAAAATGGAACCTAATGGTATCTTCTCCATCAAATCCTATTATCATATTCCAATATTCCATAAATATAATTTAATCTCATTTCTACGAACCGGAGCTAAATGAAGGAATAATTTTCTCACTCGGGCATTAAACTCCTACTTTACGGAATGACAGACTACAAAAAGGGCAAATGAAATTCAACAATTCTTATAACACAGGTTTGGGAGAAAGCGATTTTTTTATTTTTATACAAAATTGGTACGTAAAGACTTAAAAATTGATTTCAAGAGTATTTTCATATATGACTAATTTTAATAACCTTTTATGGGGTTACTTCTTAAAACCTTTCCTAAAGGGTTTACTTCAAGTAATTTTCATAGCAATATAAGGTAGAAGAGGGAAGAAATGTTTTAGGGGTTCTTTTTTTTAAAAAAATCATTAATATATATTAACTTTAATAATAAAAACTTATATTTTTTTTGTTGATTGACGTCAGCAATTAATCGTTACGAAGAGACATCAAATAATTGATATGAATTAAAATATATTATTTATAATAATTAATATGAATTTAAAAGTTTATAATAAACTAAATGTAAATAAAAAAGATAGATAGAATTATTAATTTTTTCCTTATATGAATTGGTTCAATTGGTTCAAATATGAATTGGTTTCAGCGCTAATTCGATTAGACCATAAAAAAAACTAGGTAAAGAACTAAAGACTAAAGTGGTCAAAACTAAAGTTTTTAGCTAAAAATGGACAAACATTTGACCCTATATTATTATCAGATGTACTTTACTAATGGTGGAATCGAAGAAAATCAGATAGGAGATCACAAATTAAAATGGATAATCAAAATTAATACAAAAACAAGGTTGGCAGAAACTTACTAATAGAGTCAAACATTTCTAAATTTTTAACTTAAACCCCTCAAAAATTAAATTACTAAATCAGATTTTTACAAAAAAATTAAAACCTTGTATTCTGACCAATTGAGTCGTTTGGAGAACTGATACCAATCGGTTTAAAAACTGATCCGAGTTTAAATATATTGAGAGCAGCCAATGAAACCACTGCTCAAAGCACGTACCTTGAAGAAGTTGAATGCTGATCACGTCTGCGAAATTAGATTGATTTATATATCAGCAGTTTCCCAAAATCGAAATCACTTCAACAATAATTTTAGATTCCAGAACATGAGATTCACATTTTCCCAAACTGAAATCACATTTCAAAAAAAAAAAAAAATGCAACATTAGAAATTGGCTGAGCTGAATTTCATTTCACTCCAAAACGCTACAATTTTTTAATTGAAAGAACTTGACATGTGTCAAATTTTGTAATACTCTGGCCGTTGTTGATTGTTACAATAGCAACGACCAACTGCTGACGCTGCCGTTGCTATTAAACCATCAACATCGACAGCGTCGACCATTATTGATGATTCATAGGAATTTTTTTTTTACAAATTTATAAAAATAAAAAATTAAATTAAATTTTAAAAATCAGCTATAAAATAAAATAAACGTAGATTGAATCAATTCATATTAATAAATCAAAATTAAAGTATCATGATTGTCATTCAAAGTATTTTTAGAAGTATCTAGAACAAGTATTTTTAAGTCCATCAAATCAAGACAAACATATTATAAATCTGGTGGAGACTCGGGCGATGAGGGCAGCTCGAAGGTAGAAGGTAAATGAACAGCAGAACGAGTCGCAAGTTGTGCCATGAAAGTCTGCATGTTGTGCATCGTCTCTCTCTGTCGTTCTACCATTTGTCTTTGGTCCTCCATCATCTGGAGCTCCATCATACCCCTCTGGTGCTACATCATCTCCCTATGTTGTGCTAACTCCGCCTCCATAGAAACACGTGTCAATATCTATTCAACAGATAATATCGAAGGTGGCTCGTCTCTTTCGACTCTGTCATTGATAAATTTGTTATGATTCCTTCATTGGGAACTGACGATGATAATCAAAAAAGGAAATTTTCTTCCCTTTCAGAAGATTAAATGCTTTAGTTTTTTCTATACAATACAGACAAGACAGTCTTCCATGCGTGCTCCAACTAGACAACATATCGTAGGTCAGAAAATTATTGATTGTCCACAAGATAGCAGCTCTTAAAGAGAAGTTTTGCTTCTGGTGATAATCATAAGTGATAGCTTCCTCAATCTACAATATTTTTAATTCATCAACTAGGGGTCGAAGAAATACGTCAATTTCTTTTCACGGACCCTTAGGACTCGGAATAATCATTGAAAGATAGATAAATTCATCTTTTATACACATTGATAGCGGCAAATTATAAACGGTTAACAACATTGACCAAACTGAGTAAGGAGTCGCCGAAAGACCAAACAGATTAAAATCATCCGTGCAAAATCTCAATCTAACATTTCTAGTATCCCCAACAAATGAAGGATAACATCTATCCAAATGTTTCCATGCTTCACTATCAAATGGATGAGTCATTACTGTATCATCACGACTACTTGCATGCCAACTTATATAGGGGGTAGTCTTTTCTGACTTTAATAGTCTTTGAAGCCTCGGTATAAGTGGAAAATACCGAAGCACCTTAAACGAGATATTTTTCTGTTGAACGATTTCTTCTCTTTGTAACGTAAATATTTACAAGTTGGGCATTTATCCAATTGTTCATTTTCTTTATAAAATAAAATATAATTATTTGGGCACGCGTGTATCTTTTTATACCTAAGTCCTAATTTTCTAATCAACTTTTTCGTCTTGTTAAAAGTTGACTCAAATTTATTATTTGGAGGTAGCATATGATTGATAAAGCTCACAATTCGATCTAATGCAACCCTGTTGATATTACAATCAGATTTTATGTTCAGGAATTGCGTCATTGCTGAAAATCTAGTGTATTTAGATCAATTCTTATACAAAGATTCATCGATAGCTTTTAGCATCTCGTAAGATTCTGCGACCTCTTTATTTGGCAATTCAATTTGTTGGCCCAAGGGTTGCCCCTAGTCCTCATTCTTTATTTTGATGATAACAAACATGAAACTTACTCATTTATGGAGTTTTTAAGTTCAGGTTGATAGAACGATGCGCTTGTGAACCTTGTCCGGAAAAATGCAAATTAAGAAACGTTAAAAACGGCTCCGACAACGATTGCATAGATTCCTAATATTAGAATTAGAAGTTAATGTAATATGCCCCTAGGATATCAACCCAAACCTGATTGTAATAAATCCCAAGTCAAAACCCGAAGACGAAACCTGGAAACGAACGTCGTGGAATTTTTTTTAGCAAACTGCAGTATTTCTGGGTATCGATCGATGGGCGGTCGATCGACCATCAGCCATACAACGACCGGTGAAGCCTCAAAACTGGCAGAGACTCTTGGTCGGTGGCCGGTCAACCGACCATCAGCCGACCACCGACCGAGCAGAGCCAACGGGCAGAAAAATGCCTGTTGAGTTGACTGTTTGGGGAGGGGTTATAAATACCCCTCATAACTCCTCACCTAGAATTCTTCCACTGTTACATTGAGCCTTAAGAGCAAGTTTGCAAGCCTTCTTGAGTTGATCTTCACGCCCTAGCTTTGTCGATTTGTCATCCTCTCGAAGCTTTCTTCGCAACTTAACTCTGACATCAACTTCCACCACCCGACTTGAGGAGTTGAAGGCTTGGAAGGCAAAGAAGGGGCACAAGTTTGGTTTACATTCTTGTTCCCTTAATCTTGTTTTCTTGAGTTATTTACTTGTATTTCTCATTGTGGCTTGTAGGGTGTGCTTGGTAAACACCTTAGGGTCTTCGTAGAATTGTGTTTTGTCTAGAAGAATAGGTGTTGAGGCTTTCTCAAACGGTTGAGAAGTGAGTCCTCATTATATTCTTAGGGAAACACTTTGTCTATAAAGAATTTGAGTTAGAAATCCTTGGTGCGTCAAGGTAGTAAAGTAGGCAATTTGGCCGAATCACTATAAACAATTGTGTTTGCATTGCTTCTTTACACACTTTTAATTGCTCATACTTAATTGTCAAAGCATCCATCTTAAAAGAATTTAATTTGGTTGTTAAACGGGTGAAAATTGAAAAGTGTTAATTGAAGCTAGTTTTGGAGACAATGCCAAAGGTAAGATAGTTGGCATTGAAGATATAGGTATACTTCGTTACCCATGCATCAAAAACATTTTATTAGTTGATGGGTTGAAGCATAATTTGATTAATATTTCTCAATTGTGTGATAATGTGTATCTAGTCATATTTGAAGCATCTAAGGGCCCGTTTGGTACATTGTATAGTACTAGCCTGTATAGTACTAGTCTGTATTGTATAGTATTGACTAACCTATATAGTACTAGCATGTATTGTACTATTATTATACAGTATTTGATGCACACATTTACTAGCCTGTATAGTACTAGTATGTATGGACTAGTCTCTATTGACTAACTTGTATAATATAATATAATATAATATAATATAATATAATATAATATAATATAATATAATATAATATAATATAATATAAAATTATAATATATTTTATCATTAAAAATATTTCATAAATTAAAATTATTTTTAATTATTTTTAATATTTTTTAATTTTTTGCCGGAGGTAAAATGAGTATCCAAAATATTGAAAGTTCTAATACAGGCTAATGAAGATCTTTGAGAGTGTATTATTAATACAGCTTATGACAGCTTATGAGGTACTATTTTTAGTGCAGGTATTAGTTAATACCCTTCCCAAACACTATATAGTATTACCCTAATACTATACAGGATGCTTATACGGGGTACCAAACAGGCCCTAAGTGTATAATTAGAACTGCACCATCAAATGACATTGTTTTCATTGGAAATAGGCATGAGAATATTTACACATTAATTTTAACTGTATTGCCTAATCATCATGTTAGATGCTTAGTAGCTATTGAAAATGATTCTTGGGTATGACATAGAAGGCTGGACATGCTATCATGAGTCTTATCCAAGAAATAACTAAAAAGGACTTACGTAAAGGAATACACAAAATAAAATTTGAAAATTATAGACTATGTGATGCATGTAAACATGGTAAACAAGTTGAGTCTTACTTTCATAGTGTATATCAAGTTACCACATTTAGGACACTTGAACTTGTGCATATGGACCTCTTTGGTCCTTGTGATGTTGCTAGTCTAGGTGGGACTCTATTGCTATATATGTTTTGGTTAATGATTTTTCTAGATTTACATGAATTTTCTTCCTAGCTAAGAAAAATAAAACTTTTGATTTCTTTAAAAAGTTTGCTAGGAGAGATATAAATGAAAAAGGAATTTCGATTTTGAAAATTAGAAGTGATAATGGAATTTAAAAATGAAAACTTTTTGGAATTTTGTGATGAACTTGGTATTGAACATACATTTTCTTCCCCTAGAACCCCTCAACAAAATTGGGTGGTTGAAAGGAAGAATAGAACTTTATAAGAAATGACTAGGACTATGCTTTGTAAAAATAATTTGTCTAAGTATTTTTGGGCCGAAGCCATAAGCACCGCACCTCTTGTTATGTCTTAAGTTGAGTTTTATTGAGACCAAAAATTAAGAAAATCCCTTTTGAGCTTTGGAATGATAGAATCCCAAGTGTGAGATATTTTAAAGTTTTTGGATGCAAATGTTTCATTTTAAACACTAAGGAGTATCTAGGAAAATTCGATTCAAAATCGTAGTAGGGTATTTTTCTTGGATACTCTAATAGTTCTAAGACATATAGAGTATATAATCGTAGAACCATGGTTGTTGAAGAATCTATGCATGTTACTTTTGATGAAACTAATGATTCTTCAAGAAATGTTAAGATTATGAATGTAGGTGATGAACTTGAGGAGTTGACTTTTCATGATAAGGAGGTTGAAGATGAACTCAATGATGAACCACATGATGAAGAACCTTCATCCTTATCCATATATACCTTAAGTTGGATAAGAAGAAGCTCTACCTCCTCTCCTAAAGGGATACCGGTTGATAAGGGATCAGAAATTGATCAAGTCATTGGAGAGCCTTCAACGAGAGTGGTAACGCTTTTTAAACTTAGAAATATTTGCAAGTTCCAAATGCTTTAAACTTTTTCAAATGGATGTCAAAGGTGTGTTTTTGAATGGTTTCATAACAGAAGAAGTTTATGTTGAACAACCCCATGATTTTGAAAACTTTGAATTTTCAAATCATTTTTATAAATTAAAGAAAGCTTTGTATGGTTTAAAATAAGCCCCTAGGGCTTGGTATGAAAGGCTTTCCAACTTTTTGATTGAACAAGGTTTTAACATTAGAAAAGTTGATGTGTTATTTTTTATTAAAAATGATATCCTACTTGTGCAAATATATATAGATGATATTATTTTTGGTGCTACTAATGAATTACTATATGAGTGGTTTGCTAAGTGTATGCAAGAGGAGTTTGAGATGAGCATAATGGGAGAACTCTCCTTCATGCTTGGACTTCAAATCAAGCAAACCAACAAAGACATCTTCATCAATCAAGCGAAGTACACCAAGGAGCTCATCAAAAGATTTGGGATGAATGAAGCCAAGATTGCTTCAACCCCAATGAGCACATCCATCAAGCCTGATAAAGATGAAGACGGTGTAAAGGTAGATGAAAAACGAAACCGAAGTATGTTGGCCCAAGGGTTCTCCATAAGTCTTGATCTCTATTTTGATGATAACAAACATGTATTTAGTATATTTGTGAAGTTTTGAGTTCAGGTTGAGTTTACGATACGCGTGCAAAGTTCTCTTGAAGAAATGCAAAAAATCGGCAAAAAAAGGCACGACGTAAATCGTGTAGAATTTATAGATTACTAAGTAGATTTCATGTAATATACCTCTAGGAGTAAATCCCAAGCCTATTTGTAATGTTATCCAAGTCAAAACTTGGTAACAGAACCCGGAAATAAAACGCGCAACAAAATGAGTGTAAAAAATAGCCTCAGCCCAGATTCGATCGACCGTCTGGTCGACCGACGGAAGCAAAAATGAGGCAGAAAGAAGGAGCTTGGCATTCAGTCGACCAGTTGGTCGACTGCCCGAAGTAAGAAAAGAACAAAGGAAATTCGATCGACTAGGCGGTTGATCGAATGTGGCCGAAAAAGGGCAGTAGGCTCGCGGTCGTTGGGCGATCGATCAGTCGGTCGACCGATGATCGACCGGCAGACGACCGAACGACGTCCAACGGGCAGAAAAACACCCGTTGGAGTGTATTGCCGAGTGAGGGATTATAAATACCCCTCACCAACCTCTCTTAAAGACTCTCAACAGTAATTAGTGCATTTCTAAGAGAGATTTAAGCCTTCAAAGATCGATTTGCGCTCGCTTGCTTCTTCGATAGCTTCATCTTCCTCAAGCGATCTTCTCGTCTCAACTCCGACAACAATTCGAGCTCACCATCTTGAAGAGTTGGAGACTTGGAAGGCTTTGGAAGGAGCTCACAATTATGGTTTCATTTTTAGCTCCTTCATTGTTGCTTTTCATCATTTTTAATTGTAGTTCTCATTGTTAGCTTGCTAGGTGTGCTAGTGTAAACACATAGGGTTTACTTTGTAGAATTGTATTTTGCCTACGTGAATAGGCTCGAGACATTCTCAAAGAGTTAAGAAGCAAGTCCTCAGTTGTATTCAAAGGGAAACACATAGTCTAATTGCTTGTGTTTGTGTTGTGATGCTTATTTTATATTAATTGCTATTTATAATTTTCAAGCATCATAATTTAGTTGCACGATTAATTTGGTTGCATTAGAAATCGAATAGAAGTTAAAACTCACCCAATACTATTCAACCCCCCTTCTAGTGTGGGTATTCGATCAACATTTGGTATCAGAGCAAGGTCGTAGGATTAGACTTAACCATCTACCCTATAATCTAAAATGTCTAGTGAAATCCAACTAGCTTAAGGGTCCTCTACCCATACTTCACCATTGTTCGATGGAAACAACTATGTCTATTGGAAGATACACATGAATGGCTTGCTTCAATCACTAGGCATGGATGTATGGAGAATGATTCAAGTAGACTATAAGCAACCAAATAAAGATATGGATGAGTGGGATCAAGAAGAAATTTGACTCTTTAATGCAAATGTAAAGGCCGTCAATGTACTATATTGTGGCCTATCAATTAATGAGTTTAATAGGATTTCCACCTGTAAGTCGGCATATAAACTTTAAAAAGTCTTATAGACTACACATGAAGGGACTTCACAAGTTAAGGAATCTAAGATAAACCTACTCATGCATGATTATGAAATGTTGAAAATATTATCGCATGAATTTGTTGATGCCATGTATGCTCGTTTTCAAAATATTATGAATGTGTAAGACCCGGGAAAAACTTCCTAATATAAAAATCTGTGTTGGTGCAGCGCGCCGGCCTCGGGGATAGTCGAGTCGAGCCTCAGAATCACCTCGAGTGAAAAGGTATGACTCGACTAATGATGTCTGCAATTAAATTGGCCAAATGACTTTTTCCTTTTATGCATTTATACTTTAATCGAGTTTAAGTCGACTCGTGTTGCAGGAAGAGTCGGAACCCAAGTCGAGCTCGGGTTTAGTCGAGTCATGATTAAGAGTCTAGGGCCTTTAAGCAAGGTTTGATGAGGGATTAACCATGTCCCGTGCGACTCATCTTTGAGTCGCACAAGGGCAGTGCCTTGGAGAGGGGGAGAGGAAGCAAGGAAAAGGGGATTTTGGTCGATCTAGGATTTCGCGCCGTCGCCGAAATTTTTTTTGAAGTTGTCGTCATCCGATCTTTCATCCTCCTCAATCAAGGTGAGTGGTTGGATTTGAAGAAATGGGGGGGGGGGGGCAGGTAGCCGAACCCTTAGTGGTGATAGGATCGTGTTTTCTCGCGATTTTCTAATGAATCGAGTTTCCGCAGTTGTGTATACATGATTCTTGTATCAATCCTTGCCGGATCATTTTGTTTTCTTGTCATTTTCTCCTATCTAGGGCTACCGAATCATGGGGAAAGGGGAAAGGTCATGCCAAAATTTTCCCCAATCCCCTTGACGGAAGTAGAGCCCTTAGATGATCATAAATCTATCAAAAGAGCATTATCCGTCGTCGATTTCACTTGTTCAAAAGTTTGTCTTCCCTAGAACTCCTAGGTGTGGCCGAATGAACCCTAAACCTCATGAGAAGGGTTTGGCCAAGGGTAGGGGAAGGGGTAAATCAGTCCTCATGAAATTAAGATATATCGGAGACGAAGAGTTAGGGTCGGAACTAAATTCTTCTTTGCCTTTCCTACCCTAAGAGGCATGGCCGAGCAAGGTTCACCTTGCTCAAGGCTCGGCCAAGCCTAGGGGGAGGGAAAGGGTGAGCTTTAGATGGAAACTTCCATGGTTAGAATGTTAAAACTATAGAGGCATGATGATACTTAGAAAGAACACTAACCATAGTAAGTAAATTTATTGATTTATGAGATTGTAGGAATGTTAGCTTAATGACCATCCTTAGCTCATTCAATCTTTAGATTTTGGAATGATGTATTAGTTTACCATGCTTAGTATTTCATGCATTATTGAATTCTTTGCTACCTCGCCATGCTAGATAAATTGTTTCTTATTGAGATTAATTATAAAGGTAGTGTATAATTGTTATGTATGAATATCATGGCAATATATAGTAGATGTTGTAAAGTATGCTTACTTTTCTTTAGATGACACATGCTGTTCCAAAATGTTCATGGGCAGAATTCCAAGGTCGGTACATGGAATTCCTCACCCAAGGTAGTGTATAATATTCGATAACATGTAGGAAGTTGTGAGATACTCAGCATATATGGAAACTTAGCTAGGAGATGATATAACTTCTAGGACTTCTAGTAAACATTTTGGAAACCAAGAATTCTTAGGTGAACACATTTTGAAAGGGAAGCAATAAATTATTGACCCTCTAGCCCGGATTAGGGCCAGATACGGGCAATGGCCCTAAGTGTATATAAGGAAACCCTAGGGCAATTGATTGTGTGATGTGCTGGAAATGGTCCGCCGAGAAGCGTGGAGGTCGGAAATGACCAATGCTTAGGTCGGCCAGTGTTTGGGTCTTGCGGTGCGCCAGCGGGCCCGCTAGGTGCCAGACCCCAGTTGGATGGGACTAGCTATCCTTACCCCAGACGGTGTCCGGAGTCTAGTGGACCATCCTAGTCGATGGCCCGAGATTGCTTGTTTACATCTTGATATGATGTGGCCGAACGGCTAGTATGATTCTACCTTGTAAGGTAGGGCTGGCTATGTTGGCTTTAGGTTTTTAACCTTAGCCTTAATCTCGGTTTTGATGGTTTTGATGATAACAAACATGGGACTAATGATTTCATTGAGAATATATTTCAGGTTCCATATCAGTAGCGCTCGATGTCCTTGATCAAAAATATCGGAGAAATCGAATATCGAAAGGACATTGATCGTCGCGCTCGGGTTCGTTGTGGAAAGTTTCTCGAAGATCGACGAGTGCACCAAAGTCGCTTGGACGAGTCCAAAGATCATGTCAAAATATCTCCAAGATGATGCTCGTTGAAAGCCGGAACCCGAAAATGAAGCGTGGAAGAAATAGGTTGAAGTAATAAACTTTAGCCTAGGTTCGGTCGACCGGGCGGTTGACCAAATGAACGTAAAAAGTAGCAGAGCTACTTCGGTCGACCGCCTGGTTGACCGATGGAAGACCAAAATGGGCAGTAGCTCGGGCGGTCGACCCGTCGGTCAACCGACCTGCTGATACCCGAAGATGCAGATCTTGTCAGTCGACCTGAAGATCAGGATCGATGTTTTTGCGTCTGGGCAGTCAACCCGTCGGTCGACCGACCACAGGGAGAATTGCAGCGGTCGAAGGACCGGTCGACCAGTCGGTCGACCGACCATTCGACCGGCAGCCTGTAACGGATAGTTTTCTATCCGTTGAACAGCTGTTTCTTCAACAAGGTATAAGTATACCCTCATATGATTCCTTTAAGACTTCTACTCTCATTCTTACAGAAATTTTTGAGCATCCAAGAGAGAGATAAAAGCCTTCCAAAAGATTTAAAGCTTGCTCTCTACTTCTCCGTCGAGTTCATTTTTCAAGCGCCAGCTGCTGCCTCAACTCGGAAACTGACTCGAGCACATCCCCTCGACGAGTTGGAGGTTCCAAGGCTGTGAAAGGAGCTTGCAAACATTGGTTTTATTATTTAGCTCTTTTGATTGTATTTTATATGTTATTTTAACTGTTTGTTTAATTTGAGTTTGTAAGACCAGGTGTTAGGTCTTGAATTGGGTGAAGTGGTATCCTTGGTGTAGAAGGAGTAAAGCCACTTGTGTAAACTTAGTGTTTAGTAGGATTAGTTTAGTTGTCCCTTAGGGGATGTGGAAGAGGACTCTCGATAAGAAGGCGGTGACTTCCGGGTGTGAAAGTGCCTTAGGTCGAGAGTGGGTCTCTTCGGTGAAAAGTCCTCGTGTGTAGGGGAAACGTAAATTAATCTAGTAAAACTAGTTTGGAAATCCTAAGTGGGGTGCTTAGGTAGTGGAGTAGGCATTGGGGCCGAACCACTATAAATTGCGTGTTTGCATTGCTTTATTGTTTGTTATAATTGCCTTATCATTTATCTCTTCCGTATATAATCATCGAATTGCAAATTGCCTAAATAATCTAAGCAAACGATTAAAAGTGGATTTAGGCAAATAGATTTAGTAAGCACAGTATTCACCCCCCTCTAGTGTCGCCATTTAGCCAACAATTGGTATCAGAGCGGGTTCGTAGCTTGAGATTTCACCATCTCCTCTACACCTTATCTCGATCTTGAAATGGCTCTAGAGTCGGTAGCGTCTACACCTCCTAGGTTCGATGCCTCTAACTTTGGTCTATGGAAATCTAGGATGTACACATTTCTAAAGACTCAAGGTTTAGGTATATTTGACATGGTAAAGACAAAATATATTGAACCTAAGGAAAACATGAATGCATGGACCCAAGAACAAATTAAATTGTTTGAATTAAATGGTAAAACAACACATCTTCTATATTGCGCATTTTCAAATGATATACTTGAAAAGGTCATGCATTGTACTTCCGCATTCGACATTTGGGCAACACTAAATATTCTATATGATTTTGCAAAAACCGAAGAGATTATTACTTATGATGAGGGGAGTGATGACAATTGTCATCCACCCAATACTAATATGGTTTTTGAAGCCCATAGTGCCTCTAGTCTTAGGAGGTCTAAAAGTCAGAAGAGAAAGGTGATATCTCATCTATGCAATGAGAAAGGGCACGTGAAGAAGAATTGCCCTAGTATGAAAAACAAGGCAAAGAGGAGATCAAATGCTTCCAGATCATCCTACTCAAGTGAAGCATCCTCTTTTCATGACTATGAAGTCATCTCAAAAGAATGTCTCATGAATGATAACAATGAGGTACAATCTTCCACTTCTAGTCATGTTAAAAATCTTGGTAGTAATAGTGATGATAATAGCTATCATTCTTTAGGAATGTCTTATGGTGAGCTATTAGAAGATTCTAAGAAGATGTATGCCATGCTCATGAAATCAAATAAGGAAAATAGAAAAATCAAGAAAGAAAACTTGAAGCTTGTCAATCATGTGCATGAGTTGAAGAGTGAAAATAAAAAATTGAAAACTAGCATGATTGATCCTTGCCATGATACATTAACTGTAGAAGTTAATGAGTTGAAACATAAAAATGAAAATTTAAAGAATGAAAATAGCATGCTAAAAATTCAATTGCATGCTATTCAAAGATCAATGAACGATTTGAAAAGTGAGGTTAAGAATGTTTCATTTAAGAATGCTCATACTCATCCTAGTTCAAATGACAAACATTCTAAAATTAAATCTCATGTCCATGCTAAAAATGAAAAGAAAAAGTTTCATGAACATTGCTTTTGTTGTGGTACATATGGGCATGTCATCTTTGATTGTGCCTTTAAAATAAATCCAGGTGTTGTGAAAATACTCTGGGTACCTAAGCCCACTAACCCCCTAGGACCCAAAGCCATTTGGGTACCAAAAGTCTCATCTTCTCTTGTAGGGGGAGCTACCACACAAGGGTGAGATGAAAGTGGTTGATTGAATTTTCTCGAGGATTCAAAGAGTGAACCATTTCAAAGTTGCAACTTCGAGTCCTCTAGATGCCTATGGTAAAGTTGGCATCAAAACTATTTCGGTATCATCTTCTAACTTGCATTGTTTTACCTTAGTTGAAGTTTATGATACCATGTTTAATTGATTTGTTCTCCCCGCTCTTGTAAAAGAGTTCTTTGAAAATGTTTTTAATTTTGATTTTCCGGTCTCTTCGGAGACCCAGGTGGCCTGTAATGGGCCTAAGCGACCTTGCGGTTCTAAATCGTATGCTAATTGTGGCTTTCGGTTTTCAACCAACATGAAGGTTGGAGATCTTATTTTTCAAAATTTCATATTTTGATATCTCTTGATTCATTTTGTTATCATGAAGATTTATTTGAAAATGAATCCATGCTATTTAGTGAAGTTGAATTTGATAAATGATACTTGGTTTCTCTCTTCACTATTTAGTTTGATAGCTTGCATGTAGATTTGATTTCATGTTCTATTTATAAAGTATACTTGCAAATTATGATAAAATGAAGGCTAATTAGAATGGAAAAATTAGTTTCGCTAAATTATCATGAATAGGGTATAACTTTGATAAATTCAAGATCTTAGTGTTATACCTCAATGTTTAAGCTTAAACTATGTCTCTATACTCATGATTAGATTTGCATGTTAACACACTTGAATTCTCATGAGTAGGTAGAATATTAGCACTTAGGCAAATTTCATCAAATGAAACTTGCTCTAGGTTGATACTTGCTATTAGAGACATTTCTTGTAAGTCCAAACTAGTTTAACATGATTAGAGATCTTATTCCGCAAATGCTTCACATCTTAGGATCTCTTAGATTCATTTTGATATCATGGTAAAACTTTCTTAAAAATGAATCTTAACTATCTAGCATAGGTTAAGTTATTTTTAATGAAAACCTTGCATCGAACCTTGCTATTTAGTATGTTAGCTTGCTAGTAGTCATATTATTTCATTATGATACTAATGAAGTCTACTTGCAAGTTAAAAATTTGAAAGGATATGAAAAAGGAAATGAAAAAGTTGGGCAAATTTTTAAGAAAAAGGTATGAATTTTATTTTGCAAAAATCTTTGAAAAATAATTGAATTTTCATGTTTAATGATGTCTCTATACTCATGATTGATGTTGCATGATATATCTATGAAATTTCATGAGTAGGAAAATATTTTGATAACTTAGGCAATTTCATGATATCTTGATTGAATGAAACTTGCTCTAGGTTAAAACTCATATTAGAGACCTTATTTTGAGTAAACATCAAACAAACATGTTTAGACACATGATATGACTCTAGGTGTTCAATCTTGAAAATTCATGTGTAGATGAAAATGTGATAACTAGATCATATTAGTGGACTTAAGCTTAAAAGGTTTGACTCAAGTCAACAAATTAACTTGGACAATTGATTTTAAGTCCAAACTTCATAAACATGTTTAGAAATAGGTATGACATGTTTCCATTCATTTAGAGTGAAAAATTCATATGGATATGGATAAAATGACATAGAGGTTAATTCATGTTTACCTCCCTTTGAACCATGTTGACCCAAGTCAACAAGTTGACTTAAGGTCTCATTTTCAATCCATATTTGTGGAACATATTTAGATTTACTCATGTTAGGTATCCATAGGTTTAAATTTGAAAAATCATGAGTAAATATTAAGATTGAAACTTAGCAAGTTTCATAAAAACTACTTTAGTTTTGAATAAAACCATGCTAGGTTTATATCTTGACTTAATAATATAATTTTCATCTCAAACTTGACATACACTCTTTACATGACCATTATGTGGTGTCATAAAAGTTTGAATGAAAACTAAGCATTCTTTGAAAATAACTGAAAAATTATGGAATTGTCATTTGTTCAACAATTGGTATCACCAATTTCAGTTATTTCTAGAGAAATATAGAAAAATTATTCAGATGATTCTTGAAACTACACATTCACTGAAAAATATAGTTTTATGTGTAAAAATTTCAAAAAGTTTCATCAAGAATCTAATTTATAATGGAATTTTGAAGTTGGATTTTGAAAACACAAAGTATCCTTATATGAAATATCAAAGATACTTTGATTTTTATTCGAAAACTTCATATAAAAACTCATGTACATCATTTGGATTCCATTTCTAATATCATTCACACAATTTCATGAGTAAAATCACTCCTAGAAATGATTTTGATATTTTGGATGATAGCTATGATCCATTTGTTCATTTGAAAACAATATAGGATGAAAAATGAACTTAGAAAATTCATTTTGAATTCAAACTTGATAAATTCATTTCAAATGACCATTCAATATTTGGTATCAAAATTTTCATCCAAAAATTGGTTTCAAAAGTTTTTCATCAAAAATATGATCTTGTATAAACTTAAAAGTGTGATTTTTGAAATCTTGAAGTATAGGTTGACCTAAGTCAACAAAATAACTTAAAAATTTCATCTTAAGCCCAAACTAAATTCATAGACTTACATTATCTCATGTTTGATGTCTAGGTGCCTAAATATGAGAAAACATGAGTAAATAGCAAAATTGAGACTTAGCATTTTCATTGTTTTCATGCTTATTTCAAATGAAACCATGTGCTAAGTTTATATTTGGATCTAATGATTTCATTTTCATTTCAAACTTCTAAAGCATGCTATAAATGATTAGATCTTGGTATTTTGAAAGTTTGAATGAAATCAAAGAATTGATACTTAGCATTTTCATGTTTTCATGCATATGTCAAATGAAACCATGCTAAGTTAAACATTTGTTTTCCATCCCGTTGGTTGAGATTTTCATGTTTCATGAAAATAATCTTTGAAGTCTCAACTTCATGAAAAAATAATTGTGTTTCATCCCTTTGATTAGATTGCCCTTTTTGATTGATGTCAAAAGGGGGAGAAATGTGTCGTCAAAAGGGGGAGAAATGTATAGTTAAAATGGGGAGAAACGTATAGGTAAAGGGGAGGAAAATATAGGAAATCTATGCATATAGATAGGGGGAATCACTACTAGAAAAATGGGCATCAACAACGGCTGATGCCGTTGCTGAAGAGCATCAGCAACGGCCGAGCCGTTGCAATGCAGCCGTGGCAGAAAATCACGTTGCTGATAACTTAATAACGGATCAGCAACGGCCGCTCGGGCCGTTGCTAAAAATATTATCAGCAACGGTTTTGCCACGGACCCAGAGCCGTTGCGGATAACATTAATAGCAACGGTCGCTGAATCCGTAGCAACGCCGTTAGTAAAATCCCGTCGCTAAGCCGTTGCTGTAGGTCATCAGCAACGGCTTTCCCACGGACGGCCGTGGGAAAGCCGTTGTTGATGATGTGAACCTGGTAACGAAAAAATTTAAAATTTCCAATTTCCATTGATACATTGATACATTATCTGATACATAACTCACACACCCATACACTCATACACACATTCATTCACACATCACAAATACACCAAGATATACATCAAAACAATTATATTTATATTGATAATTATCCACAATAGTATTAAAACTATTCAAATGCAAAATTGAAGTATCAATATCCAAACAAAATAAATTAAACAAGTCCAATATCTCAGTAACAAAGTCAATATAAAAAAAATCTCACGATGACGATGGAGGATGGTCTGGATCATATGGCGGGGTCTGGAGTGCTTGAGTGTACACCGGCGTGGACTGACTCGAGGACGATGGATTAGATGATGCCGAAGAGATGCCTGCTTCTGGCTGACCTGACGATGGATGACCTGACATGTTGCGTAGCATAGCTTGTATATCCGCCATCATCTGGCTCTGGCGCTCCATTATCTCAGTCTGATGCGCGACCGTGTCCTCTAGAGTCCTTATTCTGCTACTATGATCATAACTGGATCTAGAGGTGGACGGCCGCTCATCAGCGACCGGAGGGGTCGGTGCCCCAAGTGGCCCTAGTACGGCTCGCGCATGACCAGTATCTGCGAAGCCATATACGCGGCCATGGTCCCAGCCACCTGCGGCCTCGACCCACGTTGCTACGTCAAAGTCCTCGGGGGTACCCCCGCGCTGCACCACCGTCTGGCTGTAGGTCTCCTACTCGAGTTTGATTTTTTGTTTAATATTTATCATAAAACTTAAATTATAAATATATAATGAATAATTTAAACAAATATATAGTTACCATAATGTATGCAGCACGGTTGTCGATGTACTCCCCCGTCCCATGTGCTCGACGGTGAGTCCGCTCAAACACCGCCATCGGGGAGGGTCGCTGGACAGTCCCGTCATCTGACACCGTCGTCTACATTTACAAAACAAATACATTAATTGGTACACATAGTAACAAATAAAATATATAATTAAAAGATATACTTACCATACGGTTCGCGTGCACTGCAAATGCAACAAAGCCGCCGGTGTGACGCGCTGCTCCCCCCGACATGCGATTTCTAGCCGCATTCCGAGAAACATCCTGCCATCGATCCGTCGACCATATTCCCACGAGCTGGTCCCATATATCCGGAGTAATCCAATCGGGGCCGTATCCCCGAGTCTCCGCAATGTTAGTGGTCCCAGCTCGGGCCATCGCCTGGGACCGAGCCTGCCCCAGCTGCCCGTTGTACCTTGCCCGGGAAATAGCCTCCCAGGCAACGTAAATGAAGGGCCTTTGGTCCTCGGCCCATGTATAGCGAGCCTGCAAAATAATAATATCAGTACCAATATTAATCATCATGCATGTAAAAAAAATAATAATACGTGCCTCAAACTCGCGCCATAACATGTCAACATGCTCGCTAGGCACGTGAGACCACGTAGGCCATGCCCCGTGCATGTATCGTCGAATAGTAGAAGAAATGCTCCTCGGCACTTCTTCTTGCTCGAACCTGCACAACAAAAATAAATTTTAATATTATATTATGATATAATGAATTTGTAATGATTCATAATTCATGATATATTACCGTTCCCCAATCACGCTAATCAATCTACGTGACTCTGTGGCTGGTGGAGGCTGCCACCTGTTCGGCCCGCGTAGTCGCCTGCGTCTGGATGTACTAGCCTCGGCAGTATCATCGGCATGAGGATCAGCAACAGGAGGATCAGCAGCATGAGTAAGTGTTGGAGTCTCACCGATCGGAGACTCTGAAGCTCTCCTGCGACGATAATCACGACCAGACATATCTGTCGAATAGACATATAATCAGATTATTGTATAAATAGTAGAGATATATTTAATAAAATATATACTTTACAATTATTCCTCATCATCTGAATAATAGTCTTCGAATTCTTCCTCTTCTTCCTCTTCTTCCTCTTCTTCATCTTCTTCATCTCCAGCTTCCTCAATTTCATGATCGTCATCATCAGCATATTCAACTTCTAATTGAATTGACGTTGTGTCTGCATCCTCGAGTATTGGAATAATACGATCTACAGCAGGAGGATCATCTTCTTGATAGAAACCATGTGTCATATCAGGTATCAGCTCATTTTCTCCTACTATCGGATCAATTTTTCCTCAATTTTTCCAGCTCATTTACAGGAGGATCTACAGAGTGACAGTCTCCCGATCCAAAAATCGTCCATTCGAACAAATGCGGCACAGACATCGGATTTGATCACCGATGCTAACGAAATTCCGATTCGAATAGGCGAAATTTAGGAAGTACGTTATGCCTAATCGAAACTCATTCGTTAAAGCTCCACGATCAAGACGTCAGTACATCCAACTTCGATCAGCCGACATGATTCTGTCAATCAATGAAAATTTCTTTGGTTAATGTCTTTAGGTGAGATTGTCCTATTCCATTCGGGATTTATGTTATTTATATTGCACTAAGTACCTATTTTAACCGCTAACTTCATTCTAAATTTCGGCAGCATCTCCCTACAGTTCTCCGAATACGCATATCATCTGGGCGCGTATCGGAGAACAAGAGAGATGTTGCCGAAATTTAGAATAATTAGTTAACAGTTAAAATAAAAACGTAAGTGCAGTACAAATAACTATATTCCCAAATTGTCCAATCAGGGACAATTCAAGAATTGTACGTCGTATAAAAGATCATCTACTTCTTTTACACGAACATACAATCCCCGAACGGATCTAAGGTTTTGCTAAATCATATCCGACTCGTCGATGCGTACGTGAAACATATCAACTCGTCGGATGGATGATTATTTTCTAAATGTTTCAAGACAGTTCGAGGCCATATTGGACAATTCCGACACGAGTCCAAATTCGACGATTTCGGCAAGACTCCGAAGTGGACGATTCCGGCGCACGTCCGAAGTGGACGATTTCGGCGCGCGTTCGAAGTGGACGATTCCGGCGCACGTTCGAAGTGGACGATTCCGGCGTGCGTCCGAAGTGGACAATTCCGAAATTAATCTAAACCCTAAAAATTAATCTAAACCGTAATAATTAATCTAACAAATTAAACAATTAATCTAAATAATTAATTAACATATATAAAAAAATTAAAAAAATATAAATCTGCAATTTCCGGCGTCGGAGTCTGGTGGACTCTGGCGCCGACGTACAGTGTCCGGACAGAGTGTCCGGACACTGTAAAAGCTCCAGCGGCGGCCATCGGCCGACCGCCGCCAGTCGAAACCCTAAAAATAGGGTTTCGGTCGGATTTCCCGTCGGCCGCAACGGGGAGAGACGGTCGGACGGCGATGATTACCTGAAATCGGTGGTCGAGGACGGACGGCAGCATCGACAGCGGCAGCTCGGCATCGTCGGCGTCGGCAGCGGCGGTGAGAGGCGGGAGAAGGAGGCGGCGGCGGCAGCAGCGGGAGGAAGAAGGGTCGGGCGCGATCTGTGACCTATATAAACTTATCAGCAACGGCTCACTCGTCCGTTAGAAAGCCGTTGCTAATAAGTTATCATCAGCAACGGCTCACTTGTCCGTTATAAAGCCGTTGCTGATAATTAAAATCATCAGCAACGGCTCGCATGTCCGTTAGAAAGCCGTTGCAGATACAACATATCTACAACGGCTTGAGCGGCCTTTGCTGATAGCCGTTGCTGAAGACTCAATTTCTAGTAGTGAATTTATTATTATATAAATATGCATGTTGATAGGGGGAGAAATCTCTTAGTTGATATCCTTCTATGCTTTAATGATATATATTTTCTCAATGATGTTTGTCATCATCAAAAAGGGAGAGATTGTTGGTTTTAGGTTTTTAACCTTAGCCTTAATCTCGGTTTGATGGTTTTGATGATAACAAACGTGGGACTAATGATTTCATTAAGAATATGTTTCAGGTTCCATATCAGTAGCGTTCGATGTCCTCGATAAAAAATATCAAAGAAGTCGAATATCGGAAGGACATTGATCGTCGCGCTCGGGTTCGTCGTGGAAAGTTTCTCGGAGATCGACGAGTGCACCGAAGTCGCTTGGATGAGTCCAAAGATCACGTCAAAAGCTCTCCAAGATGATGCTCATTGAAAGTCGGAACCGGGAAACGAAGCGCGGAAGAAATAGGTTGAAGTAATAAACTTCAGCCTAGGTTCGTTCGATCGAGTGAAGGTAAAAAGTAGCAGAGCTACTTCGGTCGACCAGACGGTCGACCAATGGAAGCCCAAAATGGCCAGTAGCTTGGACGATCGACCTGCTGATACCCGAAGATGCAGATCGCGTCGATCGACCGAAGATTTGGATCGATGTTTTTGCGTCTGGGCAGTCGACCCGTCGGTCAATCGACCACTGGGAGAATTGCAGCGGTCGAAGGACCGGTTGATCGACCATTCGACCGGTAGCCTGTAACAGATAGTTTTCTATCCGTTGAACAGTCGTTTCTTCAGCAGGGTATAAATATACCCTCGTATGATTCATTTAAGACTTCTTCTCTCATTCTGATAGAAATTTTTGAGCATCCAAGAGAGAGATAAAAGACTTCCAAAAGATTTAAAGCTTGTGCTCTGCTTCTTCGTCGAGTTCATTTTTCAAGTGCCAGCTGCTACCTCAACTCAAAAACTGACTCGAGCTCATCCCCTCGACGAATTGGAGGTTCCAAGGCTGTGAAAGGAGCTTGTAAACATTGGTTTTATTATTTAGTTCTTTTGATTGTATTTTATATGTTATTTTAACTATTTGTTTAATTTGAGTTTGTAACACCGGGTGTTAGGTCTTGAATTGGGTGAAATGGTATTCTTGGTGTAGAAGGAGTAAAGCCACTTGTGTAAACTTAGTGTTTACTAGGATTAGTTTAGTTGTCCCTTAGGGTTGAGGTGGAAGAGGACTCTTGATAAGGAGGCGGTGACTTCCGGGTGTGGAAGTGCCTTAGGTCGAGAGTGGGTCTCTTCGGTGAAAAGTCCTTGTGTGTAAGGGAAATGTAAATTAATCTAGTAAAACTAGTTTGGAAATCCTAAGTGGGGTGCTTAGGTAGTGGAGTAGGCATTGGGGCTGAACCACTATAAATTGCGTGTTTGCATTGTTTTATTATTTGTTATAATTGCCTTATCATTTATCGCTTCCGCATATAATCATTGAATTGCAAATTACCTAAATAATTTAAGAAAATGATTAAAAGTTGATTTAGGCTAATAGATTTAGTAAACATACTATTCACCCCGCCTCTAGTGTCGCCATTTCGCCAACAGGCTGTAGCCGGGATTTTTATACCACAAGTAGGCCCAAGGGCCGAATGTCGGAGGCTTGATAGGCCGAGATGGCAGATTTTCACCTATTCGATTTATACAGAATGACCCATGGGGTTAGTAGTCACATTAAAAGTAGCTTACCTCCCTGAATATACATTATGTTGCCCTATATGTCATGTATGAATAATTGAGGATTATGTGGAGGTTCGCTAGAACCGCTCACTGAGTCCCAAGTGGACTCACAGTTTGTTTCTTTGTTTTTGCAGAGCATGAGCAGTGATTGTGACCTGTCGACATGGTGCAGCTGGTGGGCGGGAGGTGGTGCCATATCTCGTAGCTGCATCCTTGAGTCATAGTGTAGTGTTTCAGTAGTTGTTTTCTTTTCTGCACTGACAGTTGTATTTTGGAAAAAGTTTGTAAAACTTCGATACTTGAGACGTTCGGTTGTTCTGATGTTGGTTTTCTTCCTTGATTTGAAAACATATGATTGTGAACTTTGAAAACTTTGTGTTGAGGTTTCTTTTTATCGACATGTTCTGATTTCTTTTATGTCAGTGTAGACAGTAGGCTACAGGGTAGGATGTAGGCCCTGGCCAATCACACTACCCTCTGTTGGGGTGTGACAGAATGGCTTAGCTAACCTTGGTAGAGACATAAGGGAAGAGGAGAAGGTAGGGAAGCTCCTTCGTTCCCTTCCAAAAGCTTGGGAGCCCAACGTCATCGCAATCATGGAAGCAAAGGATACGAGCACCTAAAAGATCACTGAGCTCATTGGGTCTCTCATGGCACATGAGACCCATATGAAGCAATACAAGGAGGAGGATGCCCCCAAAAGCAAGAATATTCCTTTAAAAGCGGCATTGAAGAACCCTCATCATTCGAGGAGGAGACATATGATTTTGAAGAGATGGCAATGTTGGCAAGGTGATTCATGAGCTTCATGAGAGGCGGCATGAGAAGGGGAAAAGTAGGCTACACATGCTATAACTACAACAAAGCCGGGAGATTGCCCACAGCTCAAGATGTCTTCAACCTCGCACCCGAACAAGAAGGACAAGTACAAGAGGAAGAAGAAGAAGGCGATGATTGCCTCATGGGATGAGAGTGAATCCTCATCAAGTGAAGACGAGACCAAGAGCAAAAAGGCAAACCTTTGCCTTATGGCAAATAACAATGAGGTAAGGTTTACATTTGACGAACTTTCCTTTACGCAAGATGAATTAGAATTAGAATTTGAACAAATGCATGATGAAATTAATGCCATTAGGAAGAAATTTAAAGAGCTAAAAAAGGATAACAAATCTTTAGAACAAGATAATGATACTCTACTACTTTCATGCAATGATTTAAGGAAAGAGGTAGATAGACTTAAGGAAGAAAAGCATGCCTTGGATGATGCTAAGAAAACCTAGAAAATGAGAAAAAAAATTAGAAAATGAGAACAAATTTTTAAGTGATCAAGTAGAGCACTTAAATGATAGCATGTTAAATTTAAAAAAGGAATTATGCATGCTAAATGAAAAGATGACAACCTTACAAAATGCCATGCCTAAGGTTGTAAATACTAGAAAATCATCAAAAACATCATACTCATGCACACTTCCATGCTCACACACATAGCACTAGAAAGTTTAATGAAAGTTCCTTTTCATGTGGTGTTCATTGTCATATGGCTAGAGATTGTGCTCTTAGGAGGAACCCCAATGCAAGATTTACTTGGGTTCCTAAGATGACTAACACTCAAGGACCCAAGAAGATTTAGGTACCTAAAGTTGCATTCTTTCCTTTTGTAGATGGAGAATCATCCTCAAGCAAGTAAGAGCACATGGATCTTGGACAGTGGTTGCTCAAAACACGTGACGGGAGACATCAACTTGTTTGCAACCCTATCAAGTAAGGATGATGGATATGTAACATTTGGAGACAATGTCAAAGGTAAGATTGTTAGCATTAGAGATATAGGTATTCTTCCCTACCCGTGTATTAAGAATGTTTTACTAGTTGATGGGTTGAAACATAACTTGATTAGCATATCTCAATTATGCGATAATGGTTACTTAGTTATTTTTGAAGCATCTAAATGCATCATTAGAAGTGCACCATCTAATGATATAGTGTTCATAGGAAACAGACAAGAAAATATTTACACTTTAGTCTTGAATATTTTGCCTAATCCTCATGTTAGATGTTTAGTTGCCATGGAAAATGATTCTTGGTTGTGGTATAGAAGACTAGGACATGCTAGCATGAGCCTCATCTAAGAGATAACAAAAAAGGATTTAGTCAAAGGAACACCAAAAATAAAATTTGAAAAAGATAAACTTTATGATGCATGTTAACATGGAAAACAAGTTAAATCTTCATTTCATAGTATTAATCAAGTTATCACATCTAGAATACTTGAACTTGTGCACATGGATCTTTTTGGTCCTTGTGATGTTGCAAGTCTAGGTGGTAAACTATATTGTTATGTTTTGGTTGACGATTTTTCAAAATTCACATGGGTTTTCTTCCTAGATAAGAAAAATAAAACTTTTGATTTCTTTAAAAAAATTGCTAGGAGAGTTATAAATGAAAAGGAATTTAAATTTTAAAAATTAGGAGTGATAATGGTGGGGAATTTAAAAATGAAATTTTTTCCAATTTTTGTGATGATTTATGTATTGAGCATACCTTTTCTTCCCCTAGAACTTTACAAGAAATGGCTAGGACTTTACACACTATGAAATGGCTAGGACCAAGCTTTGTGAAAACAAATTGTCAAAGTATTTCTAGGCCGAAACTATAAATACCTCTTGTTATGTACTTAATCATATTTTATTAAGACCTAAAATCAAGAAAATACCTTTTGAGCTTTGGAATGATAGAATCCAAAGTGTGGGATATTTTTGTGTTTTTGGATGTAAATATTTCATTTAAACACTAAGGAGCATCTGAGAAAATTTGATTCTAAATTCGATGATGGTATTTTACTAGGTTACTCTAATAGTTCTAAGGCTTATAGAGTTTATAATCGTAGAACTATGATTGTTGAAGAATCTATGCATGTTACTTTTGATGAAACTAATGATTCTTCCAGAAATGTTAAGATTGTGAAAGTAGGTGGGGAACTTGAAGAACTAACATTTCATGACAAGGAGGTTGAAGATGAAAACAATGAGGAAACTCACCATGAAGAACCTTCATCCTCAACTCTACCTCAAGATGAAGAAGAAGAAGAGGAAACTCTACCGCCTCTCCCCAAAGGGTACCGATTGATAAGAGATCATCCAATGGATCAAGTCATTGGAGAACCATCAACGGGAGTAGTAACACATTCTAAACTTAAGAATATTTGTGAATATGTAGCGTTTATATCTCAAGTAGAGCCAAAAAATATTAAGGAAACAGTAGAAGATGAATTTTGGGTAATTGCCATGCAAGATGAGCTAAATCAATTTGTTAGGAATGAAGTTTGGGACATAGTACCTGGACCTCATAATCAAGCTTCTACACCAAGGATCTCATTAAGAAGTTCGGGATGAATGAAGCCAAGATAGCTTCTACACCAATGAGCACATCAATCAAGCTTGACAAACATGAAGATGGTGTGAAAGTAGATGAAAAACGATATCGAGGTATGATCGGAAGTCTTCTTTATTTAACCGCAAGTAGACCTGTTATCATGTTTAGTGTTTGTGTGTCACGCCCTAAATACAGGGTTACGTGACCGGCCAGGGTATACATGCCTATACCCTGCAGCCTAACTCATGCACATGCCAACATCACAAAACAACAAAGTAAATAACAATTTTTATTAACGAAAAGAACCAAAACCAATTATGATTTCAAAACATCATAGTTTTTAACAAATAGTTCGAGTGCGGAAATAAACAAACCAAAAGCAACAGTTCTTTAATAATAAAATCTAAACAAAACATGAATGTCCCCACGGGACTACAACTCTAAAACATCAAACCACAAGTGCATGATCAACTACTACAGACTCGACTACGACCCCTAACTAGGACTGTTATGAGATCAATGTAACTCTTCTGCCCTCCAGCCGTGTCAAGTACTCCAGCCCACCTCATCGGTCAGGCTCTGCAAAACAAAAATAAATGACAACGGGTGAGTTCAAAAGAACTCAGTGAGCGGTTCTACCAACCCCCATAAAAATAACATCACAGAAAAGATGCATAAAGCAAACTCCTGACTCAAGCAGGAAAAAGGTCACAAGGGAGTGACCAGCTAACAGGCCATCTGACCACCACCTGCCCGAAGGCAGCCAACACCAAAATGGTGAAGATCAACATGCCTAAGCCTACCATGCCCTAAGGCAATAACACATACTAGGATAATCGGGAAGGCCCTCCAAACTTAACCTAGTACAAAGAAACTCGAGAGCAATCGAGAAGGCCTTCCGAACTTGCCCCACGAGACGCGTAGGGACAATCGGGATTCGTCCATCCGAACTTGCCCCTTTAAGATATCACAGGAGTAATTGGGTAGACCCTCTGAACTTACTCCTCTAAGATATCACAGGAATAATCGGGTAGGCCCTCCGAACTTATTCCTTAAAAACCACCTCGGGGATAATCGGGTAGGCCCTCCGAACTTATCCCACGAGGCCAAACCAGAACAATCGGGAAGACCCTCCGAACTTGTTCCACAGGTTGGGAATTGGCCATCCAACCTCCCGGGCCTAGCCCGTAATCCGGCTCCTCAATGAGCCTCTCCGCCATTCATAAAGATATTGCGCACCATGACCTAAGTCAAGTCTCACCTTCGGTGTCTTAGGGGTATTCCTATTGGAAAGCGTCTTAACACTCCAATACCCGACCCCAACTCCTAGACCCGTAATGTCATAAATCCGTATGGTTTTATCATGCAGAAACTTCACTTGTTGGTTCATAATAGATTATGTTGACCCTTTTGCCCAATTTTAATTATGCAATTAAAATTTAGTCCACCAAGATTAGGGTTTTGTTTTAGCTTACTGTTCAGCCCGAAACTGATGTATCTAATCCGAATCTGGTCTCCAGAGTGTGTCCTATATTTCAAAACTATATTTTATGGTCGAAACGATAGGTTACATGACTCTGTTCAGTAAACTATGCATATCACTAACAGAATATCGAAATCAGCTCTAAATCAACCATTCAGCATACAGTTTTCAGCCTAATTGAGTTTTCAGCATAATAAGGATTTAATTCCGAAAATTCACAGAATATAACTCCCTAATTACCATCACATCATATTTATAATCATCAAGATAATCTCACATAAACCATGCTTAACAAACAAGAATAACAAGCATCACAACTCTCCTTAATCAAGAACCCACCTTGATATTCAAGAATTTAAACCAAGAACTCTAATGCCTCCAATATCAAACCCATTTTTAAACCACATGATATATTTCCAAAAATCACAGATGTAATAATAAGCATGCATTTAAATTTACAAACATCAAGATTGATGATCAAGTTGATTTATAGAAGGTAAGAAAATCTACATCTTTTCACTTAGGCGTTTCATCGAACACTTGAACGGCACCCCTTTTTTCACCTTGGCCGAGCACCCCTAGGATTACCCTAGGGTTGCTGAGCCCCAAAGGGGAGGGTTTAGGGCCTCCTCAAATATGGTACACAAAAGAACATTGAGAATTCGAGAAATCGTCGGAAAACAAATCAAGATTTCCATAGCCTTCAAGAATGGCTTCAAGAATTCGAAGAAACCCGAGGAGGAGGGGTAAAACCACTCATCTAATTAGGAAGGATGATCAACAAAGAAATCTCGGATGATGGCCCTCGTATCTGGCTTCAAAAGATGGCGGCTCGACCCAAAAAGGGAAAGAGAGGGGGCGGTAGCTCACCTCAAGCCGCCGGCTTGAGGAGAGGGAAAGAGGAAGAGAGAGGGGCTGGTTGGCGGCTTGGCGGCTGGTTGGCTCCTCTCAGCTCAGCCCCAAAGAAGGAAGAGGGGAGGGAGATGGGCGACTGGGCTTGAGGGTGGCGGTTTGCAAGAGAGAGAGGAAGGGGGCCGGCTAGCGGCTCCTGCGGCGGGCGGTTGCTCCTTTTTCCTATTGATTGTGCGACTCCAAATAGGGAGCCACAAGACAAGCGGATGGGGTTTTATACTCCCTCCTCAATCCTAACCCCTCTAAACCCTTTATCCATCCCGCATTCGGCTCAAGCCGAACCCGTACCCGCTAACTTAAATTAACTTAGTTAATCCTATTCTCCACATAACCATCCAATGCATGCACACCCATCATGCAAAATTACACAAGCAAAATTACATAACTCATATTCTTACTTACCCGAGTTCGCAAGCTTGCACCCAGACCTTGATTCGACTTGGCTCGACCTCGAACTAGTCCGCTAGGCTGACAACACAACCATAAAGGAAAATATAATTAATTATCTAGGATATTACATTGTTCATGTGCTAGGTTTCAATCGTGTCCTAAAATGTCACATTTAAGTGCGGTTAAATGCATATTGAGATATTTGAAAGGCACGGTTGATTTAGGGTTATGGTATCCATGCAATGCATCTTTTGACTTAATTGGTTTTTCAGATGCTGATTTTGCCGGGTGTAAAATAGATAGAAAAAGCATTACTGGGTGTTGCCAATTCCTAGGAATGAGTCTTGTTTCTTGGTTTTCCAAGAAACGAAACTCGGTTGCACTTTCAACTACCGAAGTAGAATACACCACTGCGGCTAGTTGTTGTGCACAAGTCCTTTGGATGAAATAAACTCTTTTATATTGTGGACTTAAATATTCATGTATACCTATACATTGTGATAATACTAGTGTAATTAATTTAACAAAAAATCCAATTTTACATTATAGGACCAAGCACATTGATTTAAGGCACCATTTTTTAGGGATAATGTAGCTAAGGGAAATATATCCGTGGAATTTGTATCCACCGATAAGCAACTTGCGGATATATTTACAAAATCTTTAAATGAAGAAAGTTTTACAAATCTAAGAATGCAATTAGGGATTTGTGTTTTGTCAATTGTTTAAAATTTCAAAATTTACATGTCTTTTGAAAAATTACATTTCATGTAGTATCATCACACTTATGAAATGCCTTGTGATGGGGGTTTTCGAGTTATCGATGTGTGCCTTCTATAGCCTTGCATTGATAGGAAGGACTATAGAGATATATGATACTCGGTTTTATGTTTTTCTCGATTTTATTGATGAAACTCTTTACTAATACTTGGTTCTTGCCCTTTTTGATTGATGTCAAAAGGGGGAGAAAAAGCAAGGTCACATTTGTTTTATTATGCATGTAGATAGGGGGAGTTATAAGCCTAATATGCATATTGATAGGGGGAGCATATGCCAAATTATAGTTTATATATGGCTTAACTCAAACTCACAAATGATACTTAGAGTACTTAAAGTTTTATAGAATTTCATGTTTTGTTTGTCATCATCAAAAAGGGAGAGATTGTTGGCCCAAGAGTTCTCCCTAGGCCTTGATCTCTATTTTGATGATAACAAACATGTATTTAATATATTTGTGAAGTTTTGAGTTTAGGTTGAGGTTATAATACGCGCGCAAACTTCGCTCAGAGAAATACAAAAAATCGGCAAAAAAAGGCTCCGACGTAAATCGTGTAGAATTTATAGATTACTAAGTAGATTTTATGTAATATACCTCTAGGAATAAATCCCAAGCCTATTTATAATGTTATCCAAGTCAAAACTTGGTAATGGAACCTGGAAACAAAACGCGTAACAAAATGAGTGTAAAATAGCCTCAGCCCAGATTCGATCGACCGTCTGGTCGACCGACGGAAGAAAAAATGAGGCAGAAAGAAGGAGCTCGGCATTCGATCGACTGGTTGCTTTTGATTGTAGAATTGTGTTTTGCCTAGGTGAATAGGTTCGAGGCATTCTCAAAGGGTTGAGAAGCAAGTCCTCGGCTGTATTCAATGGGAAACACATAGTCTATAAAGTGTTGGTTAGAAATAATTGGTGTGGAGCCAAGGTAGTGGAGTAGGCGGTTGGTCGAACCACTCTAATTGCTTGTGTTTGCGTTGTGATGCTTATTTGATATTAATTGTTATTTATAATTGTCAAGCATCGTAATTTAGTTGCATGATTAATTTGGTTGCATTAGAAATCGAACTCGAAAGAAATTGAATAGAAGTTAAAACAAACCCAACACTATTCAACCACCCCCTCTTTCTAGTGTGGGTATTCGATCAACATGGTAGTTTCCTTTACTTGACCACAAGTAGACCAGATATCATATTTAATGTTTGTGTATGTGCTATGTTTCAATCATGCCCCAAGATGCCAAGATGTCTCATTTAAGTGCGGTCAAACGCATATAGAGATATTTAAAAGGTGCGGTTGAGTTAGGATTATGGTATCCAAATGATGCGTCCTTTGAATTAATTGGTTTTTTTATGCTAATTTTGCCAATTGTAAAGTAGATAGAAAAACCACTAGTGGATGTTGTCAATTCTTAGGGATGAGTCTCGTTTCTTGGTTTTCCAAGAAACAAAGCTTGGTTGCACTTTCAACTACCAAAGTGGAATACATTGCCGCGGCTAGTTGTTGTGCACAAGCCCTTTGGATGAAGCAAACTCTTATGGATTATAGACTTAGTTATTCATGCATACACATTCATTGTGATAATACAAATGCAATTAATTTAACTAAGAATCCGGTATTGCACTCTAGGACTAAACACAAATCTAAGGCATCACCTTCTTAGAGACAATGTAGCTAAGGATAATATTTCCGTAGAATTTATGCCTACCGACAAATAATTTGCGAATATATTTAGTAAACCCTTGAATGAAGAGAGTTTTACCAACTTAAGGATGCAATTAAGAATTTGTACTCCTCCACATGTTTGAGTTTTCAAAAAAAATTGCATGTCTCTTTGAAAAATTGTTTTTTTATGGTATCATCACACTTATGTAATGCCTTGTAATGGGGCTTTGTGACTTATCGATGTTTGCCTTCCAAAGGTTCATATTGGTAGGGAGGACTATAATGGTAGATGATACTTAGTTTTATAAATTTCGTGGTTTTCATGATGAAACTCATTAATAGTACTTTGTGTTCTTGCCCTTTTTGATTGATGTCAAAAGGGGGAGAAAAATACTTGGTCACATTTGTTTTCATGATGCATATAGATAGGGGGAGTCATAAGTTAGATATGCATGTTGATAGGGGGAGCTTAAGCTAGTTTCTTATTAGTTTTATCATAAACTCACAAATGAGCATCTATCAAGTCTCACATAATGCTTATTTTTCATGCTTTGTTTGTCATCATCAAGAAGGGAGAGATTATTGGCCCAATGGTTGCCTCTAGGCCTCATTCTCTATTTTGTTGGTAACAAACATGAAACTAACTCATTCATGGAGTTTTAAGTTCAGGTTGATAGAACGATACGTGTGCGAACCTCGTCCGGAAAAATGCAAAGAAATGTCAAAAAATGGCTTCGACAACGATCGTGTAGCTTCCTAGGATTAGAATTAGAAGTTAATGTAATATGCCCCTAGGATATCAATCCATACTTGATTGTAATAAATCGCAAGTCAAAACTCGGAAACGAGCATCGCGTAGAAAAAATCAACAAATTGCGAAAATTCTGGATTCTAGTCGATGAGCAATCGACGGCCGGTCGACCGACCATCAGCCAGACACCGATCGGTGAAGCCTCAAAATTGGTGAAGACTTTCGATCGGTGGCCGGTTTCTTGCCTGGTCGACCAGCCATCAGTGGACCACCGATGGGGCGACGCCAACTAGCAGAAAAATGCCCGTTGGGTTGACTGTTTGGTGAGGGGTTATAAATACCCCTCATAAACTCCTCACCTAGAATTCTTCCACTGTTGCATTAAGCCTTAAGAGCAAGTTTGCAAGCATTCTTGAGTTGATCTTCATGCCCTAGCTTTGTCAATTCGTCATCCTCTCGAAGCTTTCTTCGCAACTCAACTCCGGCATCAACTTTCACCATCCAACTTGAGGAGTTGAAGGCTTGGAAGGCAAAAAATGGAGCACACAAGTTTGGTTTACATTCTTGTTCCCTTAATCTTAGTTTCTTGAGTTGTTTACTTGTATTTCTCATTGTAGCTTGTAGGGTGTGCTAGGTAAAAACACCTTAGGGTCTTTGTAGAATTGTGTTTTGCCTAGAAGAATAGGTGTTGAGGCTTTCTCAAATGGTTGAGAAGTGAGTCTTCATTGTATTCTTAGGGAAACACTTTGTCTATAAAGGATTTGAGTTAGAAATCCTTAGTGTGGAGCCAAAGTAATGGAGTAGACGGTTTGACCGAACCACTATAAACAATTGTGTTTGCATTGCTTCTTTACACGCTTTTGATTGCTCATATTTACTTGACAAAGCATCCATCTTAAAAGAATTCAATTTGGTTGTTAAACGGGTGAAAATTGAAAAGTGTTAATTGAACCTAGTCTTAGCTATACACTATTTTTCCCCCTTCTAGTACGGACATTTGAACAGCACAATCTCTATAACAGGCTAACGAATTTTATGTTCGAATAGGCGAAATTTAAGAAATAAGTTACGCCTACTCGAAACTATATATATGTAAAAATTTTAAAAAAAAATTATGGAAAATATTTTAAATATATTTTTTATAATAAAAATAAAATTAAGAGGTCTAGAAAATTTTGGACCGAAAATCTCAAAAATATTAGAGACTTTTATCCAAAATATATAACACTAAATTTAAATTAAAAAATATTTTAAAAACACATACTAAAATCTACAAAAAAAATCTCAAAAAAATCATTCACTAATTTAAACTTTTTATGATTTTTTAGGGATTTTATGATGGATTTTCATAGTCAAATAATAACTTTCGAGAGTTTCACTTGAAACTCTTTAAATGGTTACATAGTTTCAAGTTTGACCATAAAAATGCATCCTAAGATCTCTAAAAAATCATACAAAATTTCATTCATTGATTTAAAATCTTTGTGATTTTTTGAAAATTTTAGAATGATTTTCGTGGTCAAATAACAACTTTCAAGAGTTGCACTTGAAACTCTATAAATGGCCACATAGTTTCAAGTCTGACCATGAAATCACAAAAAAATCACTAATTTAGAATTTTTGTGATACTTTGGGATTTTAGAATGTATTTTCATGGTAAAATGACTACAAAAAAAAAAGGCTGAAACTCTCTAAATTGTTATAGACTTTTTAAAAACTCTAAATTTCTAATTTAATTTTTCAATAAAACTTTTATTTTTAAAAGTATCGTCTAGGGATCACTACTATCATTTGAAATGGATAACATGCACAAGATTTCAACATTTAGATAAATATCAACCTGCAAAAAAATTTGGATGAAACATTTTAACATGTTATATACTTTTGAAAAATAATAAATTTCTAACTTTTAATAAAATTATTATTTTTGGAGTGCCTAGGGATAAGTTTTTGTCATTTGAGATAGGTATATATTCATCTGCAAAAAAATTCGGCTAAAACTATGTAACGAGTTGCAGACTTCTGAAAAACATATAATTTCCAATTTTTTAATAAAACTATTATTTATTGGAGTGCCTAGGTATTAGTTCTAGTCATTCGAGATGGATAACATGCACGAGATTTCAATATTTAGGTAGATATCCACCTACAAAAAAAAATCTGCTAAAGTTTCATAACCTATTATAGACTTTTGAAAAATTCTAAATTTACAATTTTTTTAATAAACTATTATTTATTGGACTGCCTTGGGATCACTTCTAGTCATTTGAGATAGATAACATGCACGATAATGCAATATTTAGGTAGATATCCACCTATAAAAAAATTCGGCTGAAATTTCATAACCTATTATAGACATTTTAAATATTCTAAATTTATAATTTTTTAATAAAACTATTGTTTTTTAGAGTGTCTAGGGATCAATTCTAGTTATTTGAGATGGATAACATGCACCGACATTTAGATAGATATCCACATGCAAAACAATTCAGCTAAAATTCTATAACTTATTACAGACATTTTAAAACCCCTAAATTTCCAATTTTTTAAATTATTTTTTGGAGTGTCTAGAGATCACTTCTAGTCATTTGAAAGGAATAACATTCATCATATTGCAACAGTTTAATAGATATAAACCTACAAAAAATACACCTCTAGAAGTGAAACTCTTTAAAGTGATTATTTGACCACGAAAATATATCCTAAAATCTTTAAAAAATCACAAAAATTATAAATTAATGGACTTATTTTTATGAATTTTTGGAGATTTTAGAATGCATTTTCACGGTCAAACTTGAAATTCTGTAACCATTTAAAGAGATTCAAGTGAAATTCTTGAAAGTCGTTATTTGATCATAAAAATGCATTATAAAATTCTTCAAAAATCATAAAAATTATAATTTAATTGATGAGTTTTTTTATTTTTTTGATATTCTAGGATGCATTTTCATGGTCAAATTTGAAACTATGCAACCATTTAAAGAGTTTCAAGTAAAACTCTTAAAAGTGATTATTTGATTATGAAAATGCATCCTAAAATCACAAAAAAAAGTCACAAAAGTTCTAAATTAGTGAATGAATTTTTTATGATTTTTTGAAGATTTTAGGATGTGTTTTCAAAATAAAATAAAATAAAATTTATTGTTATATACTTTAGATAAAAGACTCTAATATTTCCGAGATATTCGGTCCAAAATTTTTTTAGACCCATAAGTTCTATTTTATTATAAAAATATATTTCATAATTTTTTTTTTTATGTAAAAGTCTGTAATGTATTACAAACTTTCGCAAGGAGGCTGGATGGGGATAATAAAATTTGACACATGTCAAGTTGTTTTTGGCGGGAAATGGAATCCAACTCTTTCCATTCCCAATGTTCCGTTGAAAAGGCAAGGACATTTTTGAGTTATATGGAAAATGATTTTGGTTCAGGGAAATATGGATCTCATGTTATGGAATGTGGAATTACTGTTGAAGATAATGCAAAGCTAAGCTTAAGATTGAATGAACAAACATCTAGTGAACAAGAGTATAATAATAGAACTATGTCATCAAGGGAATGGACTCCATTAATGAAATATGTTAGCAAAGCATATCACTCGAACAATTGCAAACCCTAGATTCGAAAAAAACCAAACAATAAAAAGTTGATCTAATGAAAATTGAACTAGGGCAAACCTTAGATTCTACAAAAGTCGAATATCAAACCGTAGATCCAACAAAAAGCGAACAACATCAGACCCTAGATTCGATAAAAACCAAACAATAGCAAGTAGATCTGTCGAAATCCAAACAATTTATTCCTAGATCCGACAAAAGCCACACAATTGTAAACCCTAGATCCGACGAAAACCACACAATAGTAAACCCTAGATCCGACAAAAACCTCACAAGACAAGTATATTTGATGAAAAACAAACTATGACAAACCCTAGACCCGACTAAAACTGAACTAAATTATAATTGCATAATTAAAATTGGGCAAAAGGGTAAGCATAATCTATTATGAACCAACAAGTGAAGTTTATGCATGAAATAAAATCACACGAGTTTATGACATTACGGGTCTGGGGAATGGGGTCGGGTATTGGAGTTTTGAGGTGCTTTCCAATAGGGACACCCCTAAGACACCGTAGGAGAGTCTTGACGTGGGTCATGGTGCGCCATATCTATATGAATGGCGGAGAGGCTCGTTGAGGAGCCGGATTGCGGGCTAGGCCCGGGAGGTTTGATGGCTAATTCTCAACCTGTGGAACAAGTTCGGTAGAGTGATAGCTTATGCCTCTCGGCAGTTAAAAGTTCACGAGAAGAATTACCCAACTCATGATCTTGAGCTTGCAGCAGTGATATTCTCATTGAAGCTATGGTGTCACTACCTTTATGCTGAGGCTTGTGAGATATACACTGATCATAAAAGCCTCCAATATTTGCTCACCCAGAAGGAGTTGAACCTGAGGCAAAGAAGATGGCTTGAACTCTTGAAGGATTATGACTGCACGATCATGTACCATCCGGGGAAGGCTAATGCCTTGAGCAGGAAGTCTATGGACAGTCTAGCGCATGTAGCAGTCAGGAGGAGGCCGTTGGCTCAGGACTTAGCCATGTGTTTGGATGGCGGGGCAGTCTTATTAGCATCAGCTTTTGGTGCATTGGTGACTGACCTGAGGGTGCAGTCCACATTGATAGACATGCTGCGGGCAGTGTGGGAAGAAGATGCTTTTTGTGCACTTACTAAGGATTTGGCCAGGAGAGGCGATGCCGATAATGGTTTTGGTATTGACTCAGAGGGCATTCTAAGGTTTAAGAACAGGATAGTGGTGCCAGATATGGCTAAGGTTCGCAGGCAGGTACTAGAGATGGCCCATCGATCTACATACACCATGCATCCGGGAGCCACGAAAATGTACCATGATCTAAGGCAGAATTATTGGTGGAAAGGCATGAAGAGAGTGGTGGCCGAGTTTGTGTCTAAGTGCTTGGTGTGTCAGCAGGTTAAGGCCGAACATTTAAAGCCAGCAGGATTGCTCTAGAACTTAGGAGTACCGGAATGGAAATGGGAAAAGATAACCATGGATTTTATGATGGGGTTGCCAAAGTCTGGGAAGGACAATGATTCTATCTAGGTGGTAGTGGATCGCCTAACCAAGACGTCACATTTCATACCAGTCAGGATGACCTTTTCAGCCGAGCAATATGTGAGGTTGTTTTTGGACCGGATTGTCGCTTATCATGGTGTTCCTATTAAGATAATCTCAGATCGGGGTACTCAGTTCACAGCTCAATTTTGGTAATCTTTTCAAGAGGCGTTGGACACTCAGGTTCAGTTCAGCACTGCATTTCACAGATGGTCAGTCGGAGTGGACCATTCAGACGTTGGAGGATATGTTGAGAGCATGTGTCCTGGATTTGGAGGGCAGTTGGGAGAGGCACTTACCCCAGATTGAGTTTGCCTACAATAACAGCTATCATAGCACCATCAGGATGGCTCCTTTTGAGGCATTGTATGGGCAGCGATGCAGGTCGCCTGTAGGCTGGTTTGAGGTAGAGGATTCCCTTATGATGGGACCCGACCTGGTTGAGGAGGTAGTAGAAAAAGTGAAGCTAATCAGGGAGAGGTTGTTAACAGCTCAGAGTCGCCAAAAGATGTATGCTAATGGGAAGGCCAGAGAGGTAGAGTTTGCTGAGGGGGACATGGTGTTCCTCGAGATATCCCCTATGAAAGGGGTGGCGAGATTTGGCAAGAGAGGGAAGCTAAGCCCTAGATTCATCGGGTCGTTCTCTATTCTTAAGCGCAAGGGAACTGTGGCTTATGAGTTGGCTTTACCTCCCAATATAGACCGGGTGCATCCGGTGTTCCATGTGTCTATGCTGAAGAAGTATGTTCGGGATGAGTCCCATGTGATTGAGCCTGCCGCAGTGGAGGTGGATTCAACACTCGTATGAGGAGCGACCGGTTGAGCTGCTAGACCGTCAGATCAGAAAATTGAGGTCCAAGGAGATTCCCTTGGTTATGGTCAGGTGGGAGCACCATTCCGAGCAGGAGGCCACCTGGGAGGTGGAGCAGGATATGAGGGAGTGATATCCTTCATTGTTGGATGATCTGGTAAGTCCTCAAGCTTCTTTTTCTAAAATTCGAGGACGAATTTTCTTTAAGGAGGGAGGATTGTAATATCCTAGATATTAATATTATTTTTCCATTTATGTTTGTGTTTGTCAGCCTAGCGGGCTATTCCGAGGTTGAGCCGAATTGACTCTTGGTCCGGTGCAAGCTTGCGAGCTGGGGTAAGTAGGAATATGAATTATGTAATTTCTTTTTCTGCGTAGATGAATTTATTTAATTATATCATTACATGTGTTTGAATTATTTAATTATGTCACATATGGGTGTGCATGAGGTTTATTGGGTTAGCGGGTTACGTATCCGGGTTTGAAGTGAGTGTGGATTAGGGTGTGGATAGGAGGTTGTGGGAGGGGATTATAAATTTTCCCCCTAGGGCTAGGCGGCTCCCTATTGGAGCCGCACCAGCCGAATAGGAGAGAGGAGCCGCCCAGCCAAGCCGAAACGCCTCTCTCCCCTTTCCCTTCTCTTGGAGCCGCCGAGAGGAGCCAAGCCGAGAGCCTAGCCCCCTTCCTTCCTCTCTCTCCTTTCCTCTCCCTTGGAAGCCAAGCTGTCGGCTTGATAGAGCCGCCGCCCCTCTTTCTCCCTTTCTTGGAGCCGTCGGGTTGAAGTGGAGCCGACGCCCCCTTTTCTTTGTTTTGGAGCCGAGTTCTTGAAGGCCGGATTCGGGGGCCGCCGCTTGGAAGTGATTCTCTAATTCTTTTTCCTAATCAAGGTGAGTGGTTTTACCTCTCCTTTCTCGGGTTTCTCTCGTGTTCTTGAGCCGATTTTGGCATTGTATTTGTTCTTGTGATTTTCTGTCAAATCGTGGGTTTTGATCACCGAGTTCTTGTGTCGATTTGTGGGAGGAGGGCCCGAGATTTCCCCTTTGTGGCTCGGTAGCCCTAGGTTTACCCTAGGGGTGCTCGGCCAAGGTGGAAGAAGGGGTGCCCTCAAGGTGTTCGATGAAATGCCTAAGTGAAGATTTTTGTCTATCTTGATATCTATGCCTTGAATTGTTCATCAATTTAAATGCTTATAATGTTAATGCATGCTTGAAATTAAATCTGTGATTTTTTTGGAAATTAATCATGTCTTTCAAGATAGGATTTGATCTTGATGCCATGGGTGTTCTTGATATGAATTCTTGATCACAAAGCTTGGTTCTTGATTAAAGATGGTTGTAGTGCTTGTTAATCTTGTTTAACAAATATGGTTTTTGTGAGATTTATCACAATCTTATAATTCTGATATGATGGTAAATTAAGGATTTAATTTCTGTGAATTTTCGGATTTATTTCCTTGTTATGCTGAAAACATCATGTTGAATTATTGATTTAGGGCTGATTTTGAAATACTTGTTGTGGTGTGTATAGTTTACTGAACATAATCGTGTAACCTATCATTTTGACCAGAAAACATAGTCTGGATCCCAAGGATATACTTTGGAAGTCAGATTCGACTCAGGTGCACCAGTTTGGGACTCAACAGTAAACCTAAAACAAAACACTAATCTTGGCAAATAGAAATTTTAATTGAATAATTAAAATTCAAGGGGCAGAATAATCGGTTAAAAGACAACAAATTAAATTATATGCATGAAATATAACCTCATGGGTTTATGACATTACGGGTCTAGGAGTTGGGGTCGGCATTGAAGTGTTGAGACATTTTCCAATAAGGACACCCCTGAGACACCGTATGAGACACTTGATTTAGATCTTATTATCACCATATCTTTATGAATGGCGGAGAGGCTCGGATAGGAGCCAGATTGCGGGCCTGGCCCGGGAGGTTGGATGATAAATTCCCAACCTGTGGAACAAGTTCGGATGGGCAAATCCCGATTATTCCTGCGTTTCGTATGGAACAAGTTCAAATGGACAAATCCCGATTGTTCCCGAGATTCTATATTTAAAGGAATAAGTTCTGATGGACGAATTCCGATTATTCCTGCACTATCTTTAAGGAACAAGTTCGGACGGGGTGAATCCCGATTGTTCCTGCGTTTCTCGTGGAGTAAGTTTGGACGGGCCAATCCCGATTGCTCTCGAGTGTCATTTAAGGAATAAGTTCGGACGGGGCGAATCCTGATTATTCCTGCATTTTATCTAGTGTTCTATTTTAGGATAAGTTCGGATGGGCCAATCCCGATTACCCTCATAGCCCTTGAGTGAGTTATGTGTGCCTTAGGGCATGGGTAGGCTGAGGCCTGTTGCATTTCACTACTTTGTAGAGTGGTATGCCTTTGGGCATGTGTTGGCTAGTTGGCCTGTTGCGTAGTATTACCGCTTGATGCATGGTTGATTTTTATGGTGGGGGTTGGTAGAACCACTCACTGAGTTCTTTGAACTCACCACTTGTCGTTTTTATTTTTTTATGCAGAGCCTGACCGGTAAGGTGGGCTGGAGCACTTGGCGCGGCTGGAGGTCAGAGGAGCCACATTGATCTCATAACAGTCCTAGTTAAGAGTCGTAATCAAGTTTTTGGTAGTTAGTCATGTACCTTTATTTTGGTTATTTGGAGTTATAGTCCCTTGGGGACATTCATGTCTTTAATTACATATTTCACTTGTAAATGAACTTTGATTTATTGTTTCTGCACTTTACTATTTTGTTTAGCTTACTTCTAATGAAATCTGGTTTGGCTTTTCATTTAAAAATAAAACTCTTTTCATTCTTTCTGCTATGTTTTATGGTTACGAAGTTGGCATGTGCATGGGTTAGGCTGTGGGGTATAGATACGTATACCCTGGACGGTCACGTGACCCTGAGTTGGGGCGTGACACCTACAAAAATGCAAAATTTTGATAAAAATAACAAAACTACCACTGGTCAATTATAGAGTTACGAAATAAGTTTTCACAAAACCACTTAAATCTACCCTCAAGAGATTTTGCCGATTTCGCCAAATTACGTTATATGGCGGGTTTTGCGTGTTTCGCGGTTTCGCAAAATTTGTTGTGGGTTTCGCCTGATTTTGCCAACCAAACAGGATTTCAAATCATGTTTCAATTTCAGACAAAAATTGTAGAATGTTGTTGATCTGCACTCAGCAGTCTCAACTCCTCTCAGTAACTAGCAATGCAGTGTTCGCACATGGAGAGTTGCAGATCAGATCTTTTCATCAGAATTTATATGAGACAACTGAAAGATCTAGATCAATGCTATTCGTAACTATTTTGTTTAATAAACCCATCAGTTAAATAACCAAACCTCTAAAAGTTTATTCGGGCAAATAAAAAGTTAACGATGATTAAAAGATCTCGGAGACAATAAGGAGAATCACCATTAATAATGTTGTCACACCCCAAACCCAGTATGACCGACCAAGGTACGCCACGTACCCCGAAGCCTAACCCCAAACAAATCGTAGACAAACATACACAAAACCTAAACATTTTAAACCATTTTAAAGAGAGAAACTATAAGACCGGAAAATTTTCTAATATAAAAATCTATTTTGGTGCAGCGCACCGGATCGGGGGTTAGTCGGGTCGAGCCGCAGAACCGCCTCGAGTAGAAGATATAACTCGACTCATGAGAATATGAAGTTTAAATTAGCTCAATGGTTATTTCCTTTTATAGTCGAGTTCGACTCTTGAGTGAGGATTGAATCGGAGCCCGAATCGGACTCGGATCGAATCGAGTAGAGGTTAAGTCATATGAGGGGCATTTGAGTCATTTGTGGATGAAGGAATATAATCCCTCATCATGAGCCGTGTGGCTCATCTTGGAGCCACACACAGCCCGAGCAAGGGGGAAAAGGGAGAGAGGGGAGATCTTGTCGGGACCGAGTCCGCGTCGACTCTCGAGGAGATCGGAGCTCATCTTCATCGAGGCTTCCTCGGGATCCAATCAAGGTGAGTGGTTAGCATAGTTTTTGGAAGGGAGGCGGGTGGCCGACCTATAAGATTTGAAATCGGGTTTTCTCTCGCGAGTTCTTGCTGATCGATGTGTTTCTTCGTATTAGAACTTTATGTTGGCTTAAGGTTTTCAACCTTAGTCTTAATCTCGGTTTTGATGATAACAAATATAGAACTAATATTTCATTGAGAAATCTTCCAAGTTCCATATCGATTAGCGTTCGATGTCCTCGATCGAATAAATAGGAAGAAATCAAAAAATCGGAAGCACATTGATCGTCACGCTCGGGTTCATCGTGGAATATCTCGAAGTTCGACGTATGCACCAAAGATGTATTAGACGAGTCCAAAGATCATATGGAAAGCTCTCCAAGTTGATGCTCATTGAAAGCTGAAACCCGAAAACAAAGCGCGGAAGAAGAAGGCTGAAGAAATCAAATTCAGCTTAGGTTCGGTCGACCGGGCAATGTAGTTTGAAAAGTGACAGTAGCCTTGTCAGTCGACCCATCGGTCGAACGAAGATAGGGAAGAAATCGCGTAAAGGTTACGTCGGTCGATCGATCGATCGACCATTCGAAGGTAAAAAGCGATAGTAAGCTACTTTGGTCGATCGGGTGATCGATCGACTGAGGCCAAAAATTGGCAGTAGCTTCGTCGGTCGACTGAATTGCAGATCGCTGAAGCCGTAACCTGTATCGGTCGACCGGATCGCAGAACACAAGAATTGCGGTGGCTTGAGCGGTCAATCGGTCGGTCGATCGGCCAATCGACCGAGCGGCTATAACGGATAGTTTTCTACCCGTTGAGCTGTCGTTTCTTTAAGAGGGTATAAATATACCTCATCTAACTCATTTAACTCTCTCCTCTCACTCTTACAGATTTAATTGAGTATTCTAGAAGTGATTTGAGCCTTCAAAAAGAATTAATTGATGTGTCTGTTCTTCCGTCAAAATCCGCTTCAAGCGCACACTCTGTCTCAACTCAAGATTTGATTCAAGCTCTACTTCTTGGCGAGTTGATGGCGTCGAAGGCTTGGAAAAGAGCATTTGATCTTGGTTTTATTCTAAGCTCTTTTCATTGTAATTTTAACTGTTTATTTGAACTTGTTTTCCTTGGATTTGAGATTGTGAAGACCTAGGTTGTTAGGTCTTGTGTGGAAGTGGTTACCTTGTTGTGAAGGTGTAAAGCCACTTGTGTAAACTTAGTTTTACTAGGATTAGTTGAGGTATCCCATAGGGTTGAGGTGGAAGAGTGCTCTCGGTAAGAAGGCGGAGACTTTCGGGTGTGGAAGTGCCTTAGGTCGAGAGTACGACTCTTCGAGTCAAAGTCCTCATTGTAAGGGAAACAAGAATTAATCTAGTAAACCTAGTTTGGAAATCCTAAGCAGGGTGCTTAGGTAGTGGAGTAGGCATTGAGGCCGAACCACTATAAATTTGTGTGTTAGCATTGTTATCTATTGTTGTTTGTGCTTAATTAGTTTATCTTGCTTTTGCATTTAAATCATAAAATTGCAACATGCCTAAAAGATTTGAGAAACGAGTAAAATCGGATTTAGGCTAATTAATTAGATAACACACTATTCATCCCCCCTCTAGTGTGGTCATTTCTACAACATTTGGTATTAGAGCGGGTCGTAGATTGTGATTTCACCATCCCTTCTACAATTTGTCTCAATCCCAAAATGGCACTAGAGTTGGTGGCATCTTCACCTCCTAGGTTCGATGACTCGAACTTTGGTCTTTGGAAACATAGGAAGTACACTTATTTAAAGACTAAAGGTTTTGGTGTCTATAACATGTTACATTGGGAATTCATTGAACCTAAGGTTGATATGCATGCTTGGAGTGAATTGGATAAGAAAATGTTTAAGTATAATGGAGATGCCATGAATTGTATACTTTGCACATTACCAGATGGCATCCAAGATAAAGTCGTGCATTGCTCTTCGGCTTATGATTTATGGGCTAATTTGAATGTTTTATACGATCATGCTAAAACCAAAGAAATTGGTACATTTAATGAAGGTAGTGATGACAATGGTCATTCACCTATCCCTAATCTTGGTTTTGATGCCCATATCTCTTCTAGTCAAAGAAGTAGCTCCAAGAGCTGAAAAAGAAAAGTAAGTTGTCATGCTTGCAAAGAAAAGGGGCATGTGAAGAAAAATTGCCCAAGCATGAAGAACAAAGCAAGGAAGAGGTCAAGTGCTTCCACCTCCACCTCTCACTCATTTGAAGCACCCTCTAGCAATGACTATGAAGCTACTTCAAAAGTTTGCCTCATGAGTACCAATGATGAGGTACACTTTTTCCCTTCTAGTCATAATAATGAAAATGTTAGTACCAGCTCTTCTAGTTCATTCAATATGCCATATGAAGAACTAGTTGATGAATGTCAAAAAATGTATGCCTTGCTTGTTAGAAAAGATAAGGAAAATAAAAGGTTGAAAATGGAAAATGTGATGCTTAATTCTCATTTGCATGAATCCAAACTAGAAAATGAAAAATTGAAATCTAGGTCATTTGATTCATGCCATGATAATGTAGAACTTGAGCTTAAGGATTTGAAGCTTAAAAATAACAATTTAGAAAATGAGAATTGCATGTTAAAATCTCAATTACATGCATTGCACACATCCATGAATGAATTGAAAGGTGAGATTACTTTCTTGAATAAGAAAGTAAACGAATTAAAAAATGCTTCATCTCCTAAGAACACTAGAATAAAAAATGCCTCTGTAAAGAATGCCAATGTTCGTCATCATTCTCATGTTAGGCATTCCACATTTAAACCTCACGTTCAAAAGAAGAATGTTTCACTTAAGAATGCTCATGTCCATCATCCTTCTTATATCACACATTCTAACATTAAATCTCATGTCCATGTTAAAAATGAAAAGAAAAAGATTCATGGACATTGTTTTTGTTGTGGTGTCTATGGCCATGCTATTTATGATTGTGCATTCAAAATAAATTCAAGTGTAGCTAGGACACTTTGGATTCCTAAGCCATCTAACCCCCAAGGACCCTAAGCCATTTTGGTACCAACTCTTTTGTAGGGGGAGCCACCACACAAGGATAATGGAAATTGAAGAGTTGAAGTTGACCAAGAAATTGAAGGAAGAATCCTTACATGGTTGCAACTTCAAAGTCTTCACCCAGTCTAGATGCCTTAGGTTTAAGAATTGGCATCTCAATCATTTGGTATCATCACCTTTTCTCTACTTTATGTTTGACGTTGGTGTTTATGATACATGCTTAAAATTGATTGATTTTCCCCGCTCTTAATATATTTCAAATGATTTTTGATTTTTTGATTTTCGGTCTCTTCGGAGACCTATGTAGCCTATAATGGGCTCATGCGACCTTGCAGTTTTAAATAGTAGGCTAATTGTGGCTTTCGATTTTCAACCAATAGGAAGGGTTGGAGATCTTATATTTCAAAATTTCACATTTTGAGATCTCTTGATTCATTTTGATATCACTCGATTTTATTTTGAAATGAATTTGAAACTATTTAGCAAAGTAGATTTTGATATCGATAATTAATCCCTCTCTTTGCTACTTAGTTTGATAACTTGCTAGTAATTATATTCTCATTATCCTACTAATGAATATTGCTTGCAAGTTATGATAAAATGGAAGGCTTTAGAAATTAAGAATGAAAAACATTAGTTTGGCTAAATTTTCAAGTATAAGGTATAACCTTGATAAATTCATAATCTTAGTGTTATACCTAAATGTTTAACCTTAAATTATGTCTCAATTCTCATGATTAATATTGCATGTTAAACCCCTAAATTTTCATGAGTATGTAGGATTTTAGTACTTAGGCAAATTTCATTGAATGAAACTTGCTCTAGGTTGATACTTACTATTAGAGACATTCCTTTTAAGTCCAAACTAGTTAAACATGTCTAGAGATCTTATTCCTCAAATGTTTCACATCTTAAGATCTCTTTAATTCATTTTGATATCATGACAACTCATTTAAAATGAATCTCTACTATCAGCATAGGTTAAGGTTTTTAAATGAAACTTTGCATTGAACCTTTGCTATTTAGTATGATTAGCTTGCTAGTTGGTATTTAATTTCATTTTGATACTAATGAAGCCTACTTGCAAGTTAAGAAAGTGGTAAACATTGGAAGGCTATGCTATAATGAAGAAAAGTGAAAAGTAAATGACAAGTTTGGAAAAATTATATTGAAAGATGTATGAATTAGTTTTGCAAAAATCTTTGTACAATACTTGAATATTCATGCTTTAATGATGTCTCTATATACTCATGATTGATTTTGCATGATAAATGTTTGAATTTTCATGAGTAGGCAATTTCCTGGGTAACTAGGCAAGTTCATGATATTAATATTGAATGAATTTAGACTAGTTAAGCTTGAAAAGTTTGACCCAAGTCAATAAATCGACTTGGACACTTCATTTTAAGTCCAAATTTCATAAACATATTTAGGAATAGTTATGACATGTTTCCATGCACTTAGAGTGAAAAATTCATATGGATATGGATAAAATGACATAGAGGTGGTTTCATGTAAACCTCTTTTGAACCAAGTTGACTTAAAGGTCTCATTTTCATTCCATATTTGAGAAACATATTTAGATATACTCATGTTAGGTGTCCATAGGGTTAAGTTTGAAAAATCATGAGTAAATGATAAGATTGAAACTTAGCAAGTTTCATGATAACTAGCTTAGTTTTGAATGAAATTATGCTAGGTTGATATCTTGACTTAAGGATATAATTTTCATTTCAAACTTGACATACACTCTTTACATGATCATTTTATAGTGTCATAAAAGCTTGAATGAAAATTGAACACGTTTTGAAAATAACTGAAAATTGCAAAAATGCCATTTCGAACAACAATTGGTATCATTTTCAATTATTTCTAGAGAAATATAGAAAAATCTCTTTCAACTGATTCTTAAACCTGGACCTTCACTGAAGAATCTAGTTTCTTAAGTAAAATTTTTGAAAAGTCTCATCAAGAATCTGATTTATGATGGAATTTTGAAGTTGGATTTTAAAAATACAAAGTATCATCCTTTTTGAAATATCAATCTTTCCGATACTTTGATTTTTTTTCTTCAAAAACTTCAAATTAAAACTCATGCATACTATTTTATTCCATTTCTAATATCATTCACACCATTGCTTGAGTAAAATCATTTCTACGAATGATTTTGATATCTTGAATGATAGCTAGAAATATCCACCTTTTCATTGAAATCAATATAGGACGAAAAATGAACATAGAAAATTCATTTTGAGTTCAAACTTGATACATGCATTTCAAATGACCATTCAACAATTGGTATCAAAAAATTTCGTCCAACAATTGGTATAAAAAAATTTCATCGAAAATATGATTTTGTGTGGATATAAAAGTTTGATTCTTGAAAACTTGAAGTATAGGTTGACCTAAGTCAACAAAGTGACTTAGAAACTTCATCTTAAGCCCAAACTTGATTCATAGACTTACATTCTCTCATGTTTGATGTCTAGATGCCTAAGGTAAAGAAAACATGAGTAGATAGCAAACTTTGATACTTAGACATTTTCATGTTTTCATGCTTAATTCGAATGAAAACGTGCTAAGTTCATATTGTGATTATATGACATTAGTTTCATCTCAAACTTGATATACATGCTTTAAATGACCATATATTGGTATTTTGAAAGTTTGAGTGAAATCTAAAAATGTCATAAAAAAGATATGAGTACATACATACTTGAGAACATACATGATTTAATTTTGAATTCAGATTTAGTTTTGAACATATCATGTATGATTTTGTTTCATATTAAATACTTGTTTTCCATCCCTTTGGTTGAGATTTCATGTTTCATGAAAAATAATCTTTAGAGTCTCAATCTTGACAAGATTGACCTTTCTTGCCCTTTTTGATTGATGTTAAAAGGGGGAGAAAATTATAGGTAAAGGGGAGGAAAATATAGGAAATCCATGATTTATGCTTTAATGATATAGGGGGAGAAATCTCATGGTTGATATCCTTTATGCTTTAATGATATATTTTCCTAAGGATGTTTTTCATCATCAAAAAGGGGGAGATTGTTAGCTTAAGGTTTTCAACCTTAGTCTTAATCTCGGTTTTGATGATAACAAATATGGAACTAATATTTCATTGAGAAATCCTTTAGGTTCCATATCGGTTAGCGTTTGATGTCCTCGATCGAATAAATCGGAAGAAATCGAAAAATCTGAACGACATTGATCGTCGCGCTCGGGTTCATCGTGGAATATCTCGAAGTTCGACGTATGCACCAAAGACATATTGGACGAGTTCAAAGATCACTTGGAAAGCTCTCCAAGTTGATGCTCGTTGAAAGCGAGAAACCGAAAACAAAGCGCGGAAGAAGAAGGCTAAAGAAATCAAATTCATCATAGGTTCGGTTGACTGGGCGATCGACTGAATGTAGTTTGAAAAGTGATAGTAGCCTTGTCAGTCGACCCATCGGTCGACCGAAGATAGGGAAGAAATCATGTAAAGGCTACATCGATCGAGCGACCGAAGGTAAAAAACGGTAATAAGCTACTTCGGTCAACCGGGCGATCAAGACCGACTGAGGCCAAAAATTGGCAGTAGCTTCGTTGCTCGACTGATCGATCGACCGCACTACAGATCGCTGAAGCCGCAACATGCGCCAGTCGACTGGATCGTGGAATGCATGAATTGCGTCTGGCGGTCAACCCGTCGGTCAACTGCACAGAGACATCAAGGCAGCGATCACTTGAGCGGTCGATCGGTCGGTCGACCGACCAATCGAGCGAGCGACTGTAACGGATAGTTTTCTACCCGTTGAGTTGTCGTTTCTTTGAGAGGGTATAAATATACCTCATCTAACTCATTTAACTCTCTCCTCTCACTCTTACAGATTTAATTCAGTATTCTAGAAGTGATTTGAGCCTTCAAAAAGAATTAATTGTTGCGCCTGTTCTTCCGTCAAAATCCGCTTCAAGCGCACACTCTGTCTCAACTCGGGATTTAATTCGAGCTCTACTTCTTGGCGAGTTGAAGGCGTCGAAGGCTTGGAAAAGCGCATTTGATCTTGGTTTTATTCTAAGCTCTTTTCATTGTAATTTTAACTATTTATTTGAACTTGCTTTTCTTGGATTTGAGATTGTGAAGACCTAGGTTGTTAGGTCTTGTGTGGAAGTGGTTACCTTGTTGTGAAGGTGTAAAGACACTTGTGTAAACTTAGTTTTACAAGGATTAGTTGAGGTATCCCTTAGGGTTGAGGTGGAAGAGTGCTCTCGGTAAGAAGGCGAAGACTTTTGGGTGTGAAAGTGCCTTAGGTCGAGACTACGACTATTCGAGTCAAAGTCCTCATTGTAAGGGAAACAAGAATTAATCTAGTAAACATAATTTGGAAATCCTAAACGGGGTGCTTAGCTAGTGGAGTAGGCATTGGGGCCGAACCACTATAAATTTGTGTATTAGCGTTGTTATCTATTGTTGTTTGTGCTTAATTAGTTTATCTTGCTTCCGTATTTAAATCATAAAATTGCAACATGCCTAAATAATTTGAGAAACGAGTAAAATCGGATTTTGGCTAATTAATTAGATAACACAATATTCACCCCCCCCCCCCACTAGTGTGGCCATTTCTACAACACTTTAATCGTTATGTATTCCTATGATCTTGTGTTTTAAACGTGTTTATTTCGCGTTCTTGAGGGCTGGGCGAGTAGAAGAAAAAGAAGAAAGGTCATGCCGAAATTTTCCCCAATTTCCTCGCTCATCTCGAAACTCGTAGATCGCTTTAAGTTTGTATATGTTAGATCCATGGATTTATCACTTGTGTCATTGTCGCAACCATGCTCGTTCATCCTTGAGGACTCGGCCGAATAGGGGGTCACCCTGCTTGAGTCGGCCGAGCAAGGGCAAGGGTGAGAAAAAGTGGACTGCTCGGATTTAACATGCTTGGTTTCAGGTTGTGTTGTTTTGATTTGCGAATGCATGCTTATAGATAAGTTGAACTTGTATCATATGATTGATGTTCATCTTAGATATTGTCGCAACTATAGATCTATATTTATCTCAGTTATGGTAATGTTCTTGCTAAAACTATAAAGACATGATGATACTTAAGAAGAGTTCTAACCATGGCAAGTAAATTTATTGATTTATTTAATTGTAGGAATGATTGCTTACAGGCCATCCTTAGCTCATTCCTCTTTAATTTTTGAAATGGTGTGAAATATGTTACCATGCTTAGTATTTTGTGTGTTGTGAATTTATGGTTATCTTACCATGCTTTATAAGTTCCTTCTTATTGAAATAAATTCTAAATGCAGTTTATAAATGATTATTGATAAATCTCGTAGGTATATATAGTAGTTACTGTAAGTTATTCTTGTTTTTCTTTAAATTATATAAGCTGTCCTAAAATGTTCATGGGTGGAATTCCAAGGTCGGTACATAGAATTCCTCACCCAAGGTAGCGTATAATGCTAGATGACATGTAGGACGTTGGAAGATGCTTAGCATATATGGAAACTTAGCTAGGAGATGACACAACTTTCTAGGACTCCTAGTAAACATTTTTGGAAACCTAGAACTATTAGGCGTGCACAATTTTGTAAGGGCAGCATTAATTTGTTGACCCTGTTGCCCGAATTAGGGCCGGATACGGGCAAGGGCACGAAGTGTATATAAGGAAACCCTAGGGCATTTGATTGTGTGATATGCTTGAGATGGTCCGTCGAGAAGCGTGGTGGTCGGAAATGACCAATGCTTAGCTTGGCCAGTGTTTTGGTCTTGAGATGCACCAGCAGGCCCGCTAGGTGTCAAACCCCAGTTGGGTGGGACTAGCTATCCCTACCCCAGACGGTGTCCGGAGACTAGTGGACCATCCTTGTTGATGGCCCAAAATTTCTTGTTTACATCTTGCTATGATGTGGCCGGTCGGCCAGTGTGATTCTACCTTGTATGGTAGGGCCGGTTGTAGCCAGGATTCTAATACCATAAGTAGGCCCAAGGGTCAGATGCAGAAGACTTGATAGGCCAAGATGGCAAGTTTTCACATATATGGTTTGTACAGAATGACCCATAGGGTCAGTAGTCACACTAGAAAGTAACTTACCTCCCTGAATATATATTATGTTGCCTTATATGTTATGCCTGAATAACTAAGGATTATGTGCAGGTTCGCAAGAACCGCTCACTGAGTCCCAAGTGGACTCACAGTTTGTTTCCTTGTTTTGTTTTGCGGAGCATGAGCAGTGATTGTGACCTGTCGGCATGGTGCAGCTGGAGGGCAGGTGGTGGTGCCATATCTCGTAGCGGCGTCCTTGGGTCATAGTCCAGTGTCTTAGTAGTTGTTTCCTTTTCTGCACTGACAATTGTGTTTTGAAAAAGTTTGTAAAACTTTGATATTTGAGATGTTCAGTTTGTTCCGATGATGGTTTTCTCTTTGGTTTCAAAACATATATTGTGAACTTTGAAAAACTTTAAATAAAGCTTGTGTTGAGGTTTCTTTTTATCGATATCTTCTGGTTTCTTATATGTCAGTGTAGACAGTAGGCTTCAGGATAGGTTGTAGGCCCTGGCCGGTCACACTACCCTCAGTTGGGGTGTGACAAAGTTGGTATCATAGCACTAGGTTAGGTCTTGACTATGACTAAGTGTTGGGTACCGTATGAGACATATGCTAGCGTGTCGACATACGGTATAGTTATGCTACGAGATCGGGTGACCGTGACTGTACTCAGCGCACTATGCGGTTAGTAAATTTAAAAAGCTTATGTTAAAAATTTATTATGTGACAGGAAACTTTTTCTTTTCTGTGATAGTGTAATGGAGGCTCCCAATGCTACACTGAGCGGCAGTCCAGTAAATTGGGTGATCAAACATAGAGCCAAGAGGTTAGACCCAAGATACGGTCGAGTTCGGGCGCGTAGACGTGTACCCCAATTGTCGGTAGAACATATTCTTTATGTACTTGTGCGTACTGTGCATGGATATTGATTGTGTTTGTGCTTGTGGATGAGCGATGGCCGAGCTGAGAAGCGTACCGACTAGGCAAGTTGGTCCCGACTCGGCGAGTGGATTTTGGGTCTTGATACTGCGTGAGTGAGCCACACTGACATTAGACCCAAGGGGAGCCTCACTAACTTTAGACCCGAGTGGATTTGGTTGGGTGGGCCATACCCAACCAGAGAGGGCCCAGGTAGAAGGCTCGCAAGATAGATTCTAGCGCCCGACTTGTTTGATTGCTAGGTTTGGGTTGTTTGGGTCGTATGGATGTATTGTTTTCTGTGGGGCCGGCATGGGCCGAGTGATTTGGGCATTCATGAGCATGTCATGTATTAATGAGTGTTTGCGATAAGCGGGCACGGGACTTTGAGATGCTGCGCAAGTCTGGTGGCATGTCAGTGTCAAAGTATGAGATGGAATTTCATCGACTTTTCAAATATCATCATACCTCAGTGGCATCTGAGGCTGCCAGGGTCAAGAGGTTTGTTGGGGGATTTAAGCCTTAGATAGGCAGGCTCATCCACTACACCGAGGATTCCACTCTTGCACGGATGGTAGATGAGGCCCTTCGAAAGAAAGCCTTGGTGCCATTCGAGAGGAATGACGGGCCGACCAAGAAGAAATTTTAGCTGCAGGGATCTGGGGGTCGACCGTGGCATTCAAAGGGGGCCGCAAGTGAGCCATTCAGAGAGACCGTCTGCTAGGGTGTTTGCTATGAACCATGATGGGCAGAGGCGTCTAAGGCAGTGGTAACATGTACTATTCTAGTATGTTCATCCGATGCTTATGTTCTATTTGATCTGGGTGCCATGCACTCGTTTGTATCTGCCAAATTTGTCGCGGAGTTGCCAGTGGCACCCTCCATGCTCGACGGGGCATTGGTAGTATCAACGCCTACGTGCGATGCAATCCTAGCAAATTCAATATACCAAGGCTGCGAAGTGCTCATCTGCGGCCATGTACTGAGTGCAGATTTGACACTCCTACCCACACTTGAGCTTGATGTCATTCTTGGCATGGATTGGTTGGCAGAGCACTTTGTGATGTTGGATTGTAGAGCTAAAACGGTGATATTTAGTAAGCTTGGGCTGCCGCAGTTCACCTTCCAAGGGGAGGGAGGGAGCAAGCCGATAGGGGTCATCTCAGCCCTAAAGGCTCGTAAGCTGCTCAGGCCGGCTGCCAATCCTTCATGGCCTTCGTATCTGTGGTTGAGGAGGAAAGGGGTGAGGCAAGGAATGTTAGCGGAACCCCAGTGGTATGTGAATTCCCTTATGTGTTTCCCGAAGAATTGATGGGATTGCCGCCTAGAAGGGAAGTTAATTTTTGCAACCCCGGCGGGGGAGGGGGGGGGGGGGCATTCCACCTTATAGGATGGCATCGGCCGAACTCAGGAAGTTAAAGGTGCAATTGCAGGAAATGCTAGACCTGGGGTTTCATCCGGCCGAGCGTGTCACCCTGGGGTGCCCGGTTCTCTTCGTGAAGAAGAAGGATGGGTCGATGCGCATGTGCATCGACTATAGGCATCTGAATAAGGTGACTGACAAGAATCGTTATCCACTGCCGAGGATAGACGATCTACTTGATCACCTGCAAGGGGCAATGGTTTTCAAAGATAGACATAAGGTCCGGATACCATCAGCTGAGAATCTGAGACTACGATGTGCCTAAGACGGCCTTTAGGACTCGCTATGGTCACTACGAGTTCCAAGTGATGTCTTTTGGCTTAACCAATGCACCTGCTGTCTTCATGGACCTAATGAATAGGGTATTTAAGGAGTACCGGGATAGCCTTGTGATCGTCTTCATTGATGACATTCTGGTCTACTCCAAGAGTGAGGAAGAACACTCTAAGCACCTGAGAATGGTCCTGCAAACCCTCAGAGAGCACCGCTTGTTTGCAAAATTTTCCAAGTGTGAATTCTGGTTGGAAAGTGTAGGGTTCTTGGGCCATGTAGTATCCAAGGATGGGATAAGGGTAGATCTTGCAAAGGTGGAAGTGGTGCAGAATCGGAAATGGCAGACTAGCGTGACTAAGATCCGCAATTTTCGTGGTTTGGCCTGGTACTATTGGAAGTTTGTGGAGAACTTCTCCAAAATTACAGCCCCTTTGACTCAGTTGACCCAGAAAAAGGTCAGGTTCATTTGGGATGACAAATGCGAGGCGAGCTTTCAGAAGCTCAAGGAATGTTTGACATATGCACCCAGGTTGGCTGTACCTTCCGGCTATGGAGGGTTTGTAGCCTACTGTGATGCCTCCCGGGTTGGCCTGGGCTGCGTTCTGATGTAGTTTGGCAGAGTTATAGCTTATGCGTCCCGCCAACTGAAAGTTCATGAAAAGAACTATCCGACGCACGACCTAGAGGTAGCAGCAGTGGTCTCTGCACTGTAGCTCTGGCGGCACTACCTGTATGGGGAGACTTGCGAGATCTATACGGATCGCAAGAGCCTCCAGTACTTGCTTACCCAAAAGGAGCTGAACCTCGGGCAGATGAGGTGGCTGGAGCTCCTAAAGGGTTATGACTGCACCATTATGTACCATCCGGGGAAAGCAAATGTGGTAGCATATGCTCTGAGCAGAAAACCATGGGCAGTTTGGCTCATTTGGAAATTAAGCGGAGGCCTAGATGGGGGTACAACCTTGTCAGTGTCAGTTTCAGGTACCTTGGTGGCACACCTGCGGGTACAATCTACGCTGGTGGACATGATGTGTGCCGCGCAGGGAGAGGATGCCTTTTGTGCGCTGAACAAGGATCTGGTGCAAAGAGGCGATGTAGAGAATGGATTCAGGTTGGACTCAGAGGGTGTGCTGAGGTTCAAAGATCGAATCGTGGTGCCGGATATGGCAGAGGTGCGTAGGCAAGACCTGGAGTTGGGCCATCGTTCCACTTATACGATGCATCCGGGAGCTACCAAAATGTACCGATATCTACGACAGCATTACTGGTGGTAGGGCACAAAAAGAGAGATAGCAAAATTTGTATCCAAATGTCTGGTCTGCCAGCAAGTGCAAGCTGAAGACCTGAAGCCCGTGGGGCTGCTGCAAAACCTCGAGGTGCCCGAGTGGAAGTGGGAGAAAATCACCATGGACCTAGTGACCGGATTACCTAAGTCAAGAAGAGGCTTTGATTCTATTTGGGTGGTAGTGGATTGGTTAACCAAGACCGCACACTTCATTCAGGTGAAGACAACCTTTTCCACAGATAAGTACGCTCGACTATTTCTAGATCGGATTGTGGCTTATCACGGTACCCCAGTGATGATCATATCAGATCGAGGTACCCAGTTCACAGCCCGATTTTGGCAATCTTTCCAAGAAGCCTTGGGCACTCAAGTACGGTTTAGTACAACTTTCCATCCGTAGGCAGACGGGCAGTCTGAGAGGACCATCCAAAACTCTGAAAGATATGGTGAGAGCCTGCGTTCTGGACCTGGCAGGCGGTTGGGAGAAGCATCTACCGTTGATTGGGTTTGCCTACAACAATAGCTACCATAGTAGCATTGGCATGGCTCCCTCTGAGGCCTTGTATGGGCGGCGGTGTAGATCTCATGTGGGTTGGTTTGAGACCGAAGAGGCTCTCATGGTAGGCCCTGACCTGATAGAGGAGGCGGTGAGGAAGGTGCAGCTGATAAAGGAAAGGTTGTTGGCGGCTCAGAGTCGCCAGAAGATCTATGCCGATAAGAAGCAAGGGAGTTGGAGTTCGCTGAGGGCAACTTGGTGTTCCTAAAGGTTTTCCCCATGAAAGGGGTGGTCCGGTTTGGGAAGAGGGGAAAGTTGAGCCTTAGGTTCATTGGGTCTTTTCCTATTCTCAAGCGAAGAGGCGTGGTGGCTTATGAGTTGGCTCTGTCACCTAGTCTGAGCAGAGTTCACCTGGTTTTTCATGTGCCAATGCTCAAAAGATATGTGAGGGATGAGTCCCATGTAATCGAACCGATTGTGGTTGAGGTGGACACGACGGTCTCGTATAAGGAGAGGCTAGTGGAGATACTTGACCGACAGATCAGGAAACTGAGGTCCTAGGAAATTCCCTTGGTAAAAGTTATATGGGAGTATCACTCCGGATAGGAAGCTACCTGGGAAGTAGAGCAAGTCGTGACGGAACGTTACCCTTCCCTGTTCGAAGATCTGGTTAGTCCGTATGAATCTTCAAAATTTGAGGACGAATTTCCCTTAAGGGGGGAAGGTTGTAACATACAAAAATTTCCTAATATAAAAATCTATTTTGGTGCAGCGCACTGGATCGGGGGTTAGTCGGGTCAAACCGTAGAATCACCTCGAGTAGAAGATATAACTCGAGTCATGATAATATGAAGTTTAAATTAGCTCAATGGTTATTTCCTTTTATGCATAAGATGTTTATTAAAGTCGAGTTCGACTCTTGAGTGCGGATTGAATCGGAGCCCGAATCGAACTCGGATCGAATCGAGTAGAGGCTAAGTCATATGAGGGGCATTTGAGTCATTTGTGGATGAGGGAATATAATCCCTCATCATAAGCCGTGCGGCTCATCTTGGAGCCGCACACAGCCGGAGCAAGGGGGAAAAGGGAGAGAGGGGAGATCTTATTGGCGCCGAGTCCACGTCGACTCTCGAGGAGATCGGAGCTCGTCTTCATCGAGGCTTCCTCGGGATCCAATCAAGGTGAGTGGTTAGCATAGTTTTTGGAAGGGAGGCGGGTGGCCGGCCCTATAAGATTTGAAATCGGGTTTTCTCTCGCGAGTTTTTGCCAATCGATGCGTTTCTTCGTATTAGAACTTTAATCGTTATGTATTCCTATGATCTTGTGTTTTAAACGTGTTTATTTCGCGTTCTAGAGGGCTGGCCGAGTAGAGGAAAAAAGGGGAAAGGTCATGCCGAAAATTTCCCAATTTCCTCGCTCGGCTCGAAACTCGTAGATCGCTTTTTGTTTGTATATGCTAGATCGATGGATTTATCAATCGTGTCATTATCTCAACCATGCTCGTTCATCCTTGAGGACTCGGCCGAACAGGGGGTCACCCTGCTTGAGTCGGCCGAGCAAGGGCAAGGGTGAGAAAAAGTGGACTGCTCGGATTTAACATGCTTGGTTTCAGGTTGTGTTGTTTTGATTCGTGATCGCATGCTTATAGATAAGTTGAACTTGTATCATATGATTGATGTTCGTCTTAGAGATTGTCGCAACTATAGACCTATATTTATCTCAGTTAGGGTAATGTTCTTGCTAAAACTATAGAGACATGATGATACTTAGGAAGAACTCTAACCATGGCAAGTAAATTTATTGATTTATGTACTTGTAGGAATGATTGCTTAGTGACCATCCTTAGCTCATTCCTCTTTAATTTTTGAAATGATGAAATATGTTACCATGCTTAGTATTTCGTGCGTTATGAATTTATGGTTATCTTACCATACTTTATAAGTTGCTTCTTATTGAAATAAATTCTAAATACAGTGTATAAATGATTATTGATGAATCTCGTAGGTATATATAGTAGTTACTGTAAGTTATTCTTGTTTTTCTTTAAATTATATAAGCTGTCCTAAAATGTTCATGGGTGGAATTCGAAGGTAGCGTATAACGCTAGATAACATGTAGAACGCTAGATAACATGTAGAACGTTGCAAGATGTTTAGCATATATGGAAACTTAGCTAGGAGATGATACAACTTTCTAGGACTCCTAGTAAACATTTTTAGAAACCTAGAACTATTAGGCGTGCACAATTTTGGAAGGGCAGCATTAATTTGTTGATCCTGTAGCCCAAATTAGGGCCGGATACGGACAAGGGCCCGAAGTGTATATAAGGAAACCCTAGGGCATTTGATTGTGTGATGTGCTTGAGATGGTCCACCGAGAAGTGTGGAGGTCGGAAATGACCAATGCTTAGCTCGGCCAGTGTTTGGGTCTTGAGATGCACCAGCAGGCCAGCTAGGTGTCAGACCCCAGTTGGGTGGGACTAGCTATCCCTACCCCAGACGGTGCTCGGAGACTAGTGGACCATCCTAGTCGATGGCCTGAGATTTCTTGTTTACATCTTGCTATGATGTGGCCGGTCGGCCAGTGTGATTCTACCTTGTATGGTAGGGTCGGTTGTAGCTGGGATTCTAATACCATAAGTAGGCCCAAAGGTCGAATGTCGAAGACTTGATAGGCCAAGATGGCAAGTTTTCACATATATGGTTTATACAGAATGACCCATAGGGTCAGTAGTCATATAAAAAGTAACTTACCTCCCTGAATATATATTATGTTGCCTTATATGTTATGTCTGAATAACTGAGGATTATGTGGAGGTTCGCAAGCAGTTGCTCACTGAGTGCCAAGTGGACTCGCAGTTTATTTCCTTTTTTTTTTTTGCAGAGCATGAGCAGTGATTGTGACTTGCTGGCATGGTGCAGCTGAAGGGCGGGTGGTGGTGCCATATCTCGTAGCGGCATCCTTGGGTCATAGTCCAGTGTCTTAGTAGTTGTTTCCTCTTCTGCACTGACAATTGTGTTTTGAAAAAGTTTGTAAAAGTTTGATATTTGAGATGTTCAGTTTGTTCCGATGATGGTTTTCTCTTTGGTTTGAAAACATATATTGTGAACTTTGAAAAACTTTAAATAAAGCTTGTGTTGATTTTCTTTTTATCAATATCTTCTAGTTTCTTATATGTTAGTGTAGACAGTAGGCTTTAGGGTAGGATGTAGGCCCTAGCCAGTCACACTACCCTTAGTTGGGGTGTGACAGAAACATTTGTAATAAATCTTGAATCACCAACCCAAATAAGGTTCAATACTTAAATTACTTTCAAAAGTAAAGGTCACTAATCAATAACACCTAATCAAATAAAAGAAAATGCGGAAATAAATGAACCCGAGTCCACATGACTCAATCGACTAAAAGAGAACATAAAATGACTCAAGTATCCCCCAACCACGATATGTCACGAGACCCACTGTCCTGCCGCCGCCAGTCGCGCTACTGCACCCTTGTACATCTCTAATCTAACTCAGGTGCTGAAAAACAACAAAGATTAGGGACAATGTTGGCTTTAGATTTTCAACCTTAGTCTTAATCTCGGTTTTGATGATAACAAATCTGGAACTAATATTTCGTTGAGAATATCTTTCAGGTTCCATATCTATTAGCGTTCAATGTCCTTGATCGGAAAAATCGGAGAAATCGATAAATCAAAAGGACATTGATCGTCGCGCTCGGGTTAGTCTCGGAAACTTCTCGAAGATCGACGAGTGCACCAAAGTTGCATCACACGAGCTTAAAGATCACATGGAAAGCTCTCCAAGATGATGCTCGTTGAAAGCCGAAACCCAGAAACGAAGCGCAGAAGAAAATAGGCTGAAAAATAAATCTCAGCCTAGATTCGGTCGACTGGGCGGTCGATCGAATATGGTAATGAAATGGGCAGTAGCCATTTCGGTCGACCGGTCGGTCGACCAAACACTACCTAAAATAGACAGTGGCTACTTCGGTCGATTGGTCGGTCGACCAACAGAGGCTGGTTTTGGGCAGTAACCCTAGCGGTCGACCGAAGTAAAAAAATCACGCAGTGCGTGATCTTGGCTTCCCTACGTCGGTCGACTGATGGGTCGACTGGATTGTGAGAATAAACAATCGCGTCTGGACGGTCAACCGACCACAGATAGGAAGTGGCGGTCGATGTGAGCGGTCGATCAGTCGATCGACCAACCAATCGATCGGCGATCTGCAACAGATAGTTTTCTATCCGTTGAGCAGTCGTTTTCTTCAGCAGGGTATAAATACACCCTCATATGATTCATTTATTCTTCTTCTCTCATTCTTACAGAAATTTTTGAGCATCCAAGAGAGAGATAAAAGCCTTCCAAAAGGGATTAGTGCTTGCGCTCAATTTTTCGGCGTTAACTTCTTGCGCACACTCTGCTTGTAAGACCCGGAAAAAGTTTCCTAATATAAAAATCTATTTTGGTGCAGCGCGTCGAACCTGGGGGTAGTCGAGTCGAGCCTCAGGATCGCCTCGAGTGAAAAGGTATGACTCGGCTAATGAATCATAAAGTCTATTTGGATAATTAACTTTCCTTTTATAAAATCATACCTTAAATTAAGTTAACTCGAGTCATGTTATGGGTTTGGTCGGAACCCGAGTCGAGTTCGGGTTTAGTCGAGTTTCGAGTATGACTTAAGTGAGCCTTGAAACCATCTTTGGAAAGATGGTTGAGGGGATAAAACCCCCCCATATGGCAGCCATGCGACTCAACCATTGAGTCGCACAAGGCCGCAAGGGAGAAAGAGGAGAAGGAGCAAGGAGGGGGCTTGGGGCTTGGATCGATCTGGAATTCGCGTCGTCGCTGGAAATTCTCAAGTCATCGTCACCCGATCCTTATTTCTTGGTGATCTAGGTGAGTGGTTAAGGCTTTAACAGTTTGGGGGAGGCGGGTGGCCGAACCCTAGATGATAGGTCGAGTTCTCGCAATTTTTCTCGACGATCCATGATTTCAACGATATGTACTCACTGTTTTATGATGTTTCTTGACGGATCTCGCTATTTTAATCGCCGATCTACGTATTTTTGGGGCTGTCGAGTCATGGGAAAAGGGGAAGGTCATGCCGAAATTTTCCCCGATTCCCTTGACGGCGAGAAGGCCCTTAGATGCCCTTATACCGCTGTTTTGATGTAGTCCTTTGAACTCCTCACGTAATATGAAACATGTCCCCTTTAAAGCCCCTTGAAGTGGCCGAATGAACCCTAAGATTCATGGAGAGGGTTCGGCCAAGGGTGAGGGGAAGGGTAAGTTGATCCTTGGTATTTAAGAAGTATGTCGAATTGAAGAGACAAGGTATAGCTAAAGTCTCTTCCATCTTTCCCTACCCAAGGACCTTGGCCGAGCAAGGTTTCCCTTGCTCATGGTTCGGCCAAGGTTGGGGAGAGGAGGAGAGACTTGCCTTAGATGGAAATTTCATGATCTTAGGGATCACAAATAGGAATATGACAATACTTAGGAAGAACGTCAAACTTACCAAGTAGCTTAATTGATTTGAATTGTAGAAATTCTAGATTGTAACCATACTTAGCATTTGATCCTTAAACTTGGATGTTGACAATGTTACCATGTTTTATAATTCATACATGTTATTTAAATTTATTACTACCTTGCCATGTTAGATAGCTGCTCCTTATTGTGCTAATATTCCTAAGGTAGTATAAGAATTGTTAGGTATGTGCATTATGGTTAGATATGATGAATGATGTAATATTTGAGCATTTTCCTTTAAATTATGTATGCTGCCCTAAATGTTCTTGGAGGGTATTCGAAGGTTGACTCATGGAAATTCTCACCTAAGATAGTGTAGAAGGCTAGCTAACATGTAAGGTGCCACTAGATGTTCATAGCACATTTATGGAAACTTAGATATGAGACGATAACACTTCTATGACTGCTTGTATATTTTTGAAAACTTAGAGATTGTAGGTGCACATATACTAAAAGGGGCAGCATGAATTGTTGACCTGGTAGCCGGACATGGCTAGATACGGGCAAAGGCCCAAGGTATATATATATATATAGAAACCCTAGGATATTGAATGTGTAATATGCTTAAGATGGTCTGCCGAGGAGCGAGGAGGTCGGAAATAACCAATGCTCAGCTCGGCCAGTTGGGTCTAGAGGTGCACTAGTGGGCCCGCTAGGTGCCAAACCCCAGTTGGGTGGGACTAGCTATTCTTACCCCAGACGGTGTTTGGAGACTAGTGGCCATCCTAGTCGACGGCCCGGGATTGTTTGCTTGCATCTTGAGATGATGTGGCCGATGGCCAGTATGATACTACCTGATATGGTAGAGATGGCTATAGTCGGGATATATATATATAATGCTATGAGTAGGCCCGAGGGCCGGATGCCAGAGGCGTGACAAGCCAAGGTGGCAGGTTATCATGTACAATGGATATTCATGGATCCGTTGAGGGTTGGTAGTTGCATTTGAAACACACCTTACCTCCTTGTATATTCCTTTATTGCCTTGTAATATATACATATGCATGACTGAGGCTTAAGTGAAGGTTCAATTGAGCCACTCACTGAGTCCCAAGTGGACTCACAGTTTATTTCTATTTTTGCAGAGCATGAGTAGTAGCTTGGTGTCGACATGGTGCAGCTGGAGGGCAGAGGCGGTGCCATATCTCGTAGCGGCGTCCATGAGTCTTAGACTAGTCTTAGTTATGTTGGTTTTATTTCTGCACTGACGGTTGTAATTGAAAAGAATTATAAAACTTGATATTTGACCATTTGGATTTGACGTTGATGTTTCTTCTTGTTTTGAAAAACTTATACATTGTGACTTGCAAACTTTTTATAAAGTATGTTAAGTTTCTTTCAGTCGATATGTTTTGATTTCTTGATGTCAGTGTAGACAGTAGGCTACAGGGCAGGATGTGGGCCCTGGCCGGTCACACTACCCTCAGTCGGGGTGCGACACTGCTCCTCAACTCGGGCTTCAACTCAAGCTCTACTACTCGACGAGTTGGAGGTTCCAAGGCTTGGAAAAGAGCACGATTTCTTGGTTTCATTTCAAGCTCTTTTCAATTGTATTTTAACTGTTATTTGTATCTGTTTATTTTTGCGTGTGAAGACCTAGGGCGGTTAGGTCTTGTTGTGTGAAGTGGTTACCTTGGTGAAAAGGTGTAAAGCCACTTGTATAAACTTAATTGTTGCTAGGATTAGTTCTAGTTGTCCCTTAGGTTGAGGTGGGAAAGTGCTCTCGGTAGGAAGGTGGGATACTTCCGGGTGTGGAAGTGCCTTCGGTTAGAGAGCGGAGACTTTTCAGTAAAAAATCCTCGTTGTAAGGGAAACTTGATATAATCTAGTAAATCTAGTTTGGAAATCCTAAGCGGGGGGTGCTTAGGTAGTGGAGTAGGCATTGGGGCCGAACCACTATAAATCCTGTGTTAGCATTGTTATTTATTATTGCTTGTGCTTAATTGTTTATATCGCTTTTGCATCAAATAGTAAGATTGCAAATTGCCTAAACGAATTAAGAAAATAATTAAAATTGAATTTAGGCTAATCAATTTAGTTAATATACTATTCACCCCCCCCCCCCTCTAGTGTTGCCATTTCGCCTACAGATAAGTCCAACTAGATCAGTCAAAATAATGACAAAAGCGGGCATATCAACATCATGCATAATCATGCATCACCTGAATGTTCAACATCCACCATATCAATGTAGATCAGTTATCATTCCACCATATCAACATGCATAATCAATAAAAGCGGGCATAAATCATAAGTAGTAAATGACAAAATAATATCATATGCTTACCCACTACCAAGTGCATGGTAAAAACATCCACCAACAAATATATATAAATAACCACATAAAACAAGGTATAATGTATGCAACACCTCAATCACATGAATGTTCATCGGACCCGTCGGTCTCACATAGCCACGTAGGGTAGGTGGACGGTGTGGCTGCCGAACTACCACCCAGCCCAGTGCCGTCTCTTTGGGGCATGCTCTCCTCTCACCGACACTGGGATCCGTCTCTTTGGGATATACATTCTCCTCACCAGTCGGGTCTCCAGATTGTCTCTTTGGGGTATAATCTCCCCTCACCAGCCGAACTTCTGAAATAAGGCCAACGCTGTCTCTTTGGGGCATACACTTCCCTTACCAGCAAGACTTCCAGGAAATGTAACAAGCACATCACACACACATATATATAAGTAAAGTGCATAACACAACACATGTATATCAGAGATATGTTAAGGACATACCTCGGCCTTCACATCCTCATGCCATATATCATACTCACATGTATATATAATAACAATGCTCATGCCTCATAAATAACCAACATAAAATGTAACTATGAATAAAATTACTTTACATCCAACATCGTAGGGGCATGCCAAACCGGCTAAATATTGCTAACAAGCATAACATCACAAGTATCTGACATAAGCATATATAAACATCATAGCACATGTAAGTAATGAACATAATAAATGTGAATGACCCTAAAATGTAGTAATACAACATAATGAGCCTACGCGACATGTCACCCGCCTTTGGGACCCCTAGCCGCATACCCTAGAGCCGGCCTACCCCCTTACCCGAATATTCTGAAGGCAAGAGGGGTTCGGCTCTTATGAGTTTTCCATGGGTCTTCTCATCCAAGTGTTACCTTAAGACCCCTATGTCTCTAGGTGTCCCTAAGTCCTTGTTTCTCTAGTTGTAGGTCCTTATACTTTATATAAAAGCTAATGACGTGCAAGAATTTCCCTAAAGTGTAGTCCCTAGTGTAATTTGTTTCACTATTATCTAAATAATTTATCAAGGCCGGTCCCTTCCTTAGGGTACCTAAGGAACATCTTAAGGGGGGCGGCACACCCTTGAACCCCATGTTTCCTCCTCTACCAAGAGTCAAGAATTAACAAGATCAAGGACCATCAAGATTAAAGAATCATTAAGATCAAGAATAACTATCAATGACCAAAAAGAAGGGAGGGGCGACAGGTCCTCAAAATTTCGCCATGAGGCGTGCGGCCCAAGCTCCAAAAATTCGAACCGAGAAATCAACGACGACAACGAAAGATCCTTTAATTAATTCGACTCGAGACTCTCTATCATCTTAGCATACTAAATCACAGAAATATAACAAATAAATTTTTCCTAAATTTTTCTACATTAAATGCTTACCCAGATTTAATCCCAAAGCTTTCCACCAGTCCGCGCTAACTCGAGCCTATGGTCCCCTGCTTGAGGATAAAATATTATTTTTAGAATTTTTGGGCAGTACAAATGCATACCAAGAGTCATCATCTTTGTAGAAAGCAAAAAGTCTACTTTTTGCGCTGCATTCTTGACATGAAATCCATAGGCTGGAGCAGTTGAGACTGTCTTCACACAGTTGAGACTGTCCACAAAATGTACAGAGTTCCTCATAGTTAAGACTGAAATTATACTGGAACACTTTTACCAAATACTTCCAACATACAAAGGCCAACACTAACATTCTCCCCCTTTGGCTTATTTGGCAAAAACCCAACCTGTCATAGTCAATTTCAAAAAGATAGATAACAAGAGAGTAGATTCACTGACAAGCAAACTAACAGTCAAGATATAATTAACAGTTCAGAGATAATATCCAACCATCACAGAGTCACAGTCATAACCACCACAATCATATATAAGAAAGATATAACCAGTCAACCAGACAACAAATCAGACTTAGCTAGACAAGATAAAAGTTTTAAGGTACCATCCATTAAGACAAGTTGCCACAATTTTCAAATACCCCATTTATTATTTGGACACCCCATATATCTCCTCTTTTTGGTCTAATAAGCCAAAGAAGAGAAAGCAGTCACTTAGAATAGCCAGGACTGGACGAACCAGAGACCCTTCCAGAAGATAAATATGCAGAACCTGCAATACAAACTAAAAAATATCCAAGAATCTTTTTCTCGATAGAGATTACCTATAGGTGGAGCTGAGCCAAGGACACTTATATTTTAAACAAGTCATCACGAATAGCTCTTTCGGTTGTGGATGAAGGATCGGGATAGAGATCCAAGGCTTTGGATGCAAGAGCTGAAGTTACAGGAGCAGCAGTTGGAACAGTGACTATTTCAAGTCTTGCATCAGCAGTTTTAACTGCTTCAGATATAGTTTCAACTATGATTGTCTTAGTCTTAAGGAACAGGAGAAAACAAAGTAGGTTCAGTCTTTCCTAAAATTGAGTCAAGCTCTTCATCAACAACAGCAAAATTAGTACCAATACCTATTGATTTAGAAGAATCACCATGAAAAATAGAACATAAATAAATATTGACTTCATCTTTACCCTCCCCTTTAGAAATTAATTCCTCCCCGTTATGACCAGGAAATTGAGACAGAGATTTGGGGGTTTTAGATGTCATACCTCTACCATTTCTTCTTAGATGACGGTCAGAGGCTCTTCTACTTGATTTCTTTCCCAGATTTTGACCTTGAGAGGTAGAATGTGGAGATAATTTATCAGGAGACAAAACTGGAACAGATGTTTCTATCTTCTCAGGAGGACTTGAAAACACCATTTCCTTTGCCAAGGAAGCATTTATCTCTTTCACGAAACTCATCTTGCTAATGTTACTGCCCATCATTGAAGAGTAAACTAGAGGACGCATGAAGAGTAAAACAATTGGTTATTTTTCAGGACAATAAATCGAGTTGCAACACCAATAGGACATAATTGAGGACATAAATCCCATATGTTCGGATCCGCATAAATAGCTGTCATTCGCCGAAATAATAGACTAAAAAATCTTCACTTAGCACTAAGCAGAGAATTGAAGGAACAAAAACGCCTACCAAATATAATAATGAGGGAGAATAAATTAAGAAAAACCTTCAATGAACATGGTAAGTGGAAAATTAATTGAAAGACTCTTCAATTATTCCACTCTCCCTTAAAAATTGCATCATATGACACATAATCCCAGAGCAGATCTCAACTGCTCAAACTTTTCTCCATTTAATGCCTTTGTGAAGATATTTGCAACCTGTTTATCTGTAGGAATGTATTCCAGTTTCAACTCCTTTCTTTCGTCTAGCTCCGTGATATAATAAAAATGGATATCAATGTGTTTAGTGCGAGAATGCATAACTAGGTTTTTTGAGATATTTATAGCACTAGTATTCTCACAATATAGAATCGTTTCTTGCTGTTTGAAACCATAATCAAGCAATATATTCCTCATCCAAATAAGTTGTGTGTTGCAACTCCCTACTGCTAGATATTCATCTTCTCCTGAAGAAAGAGAAATAGAGTTTCACTTTTTACTTAACCAGACCACGAAATTTGTTCCAATATAAAAGCAACTACCTGAGGTACTTTTTCTATCATCAATATTGTTAGCCCAGTCTGCATATGTATATCCTACTAGACAGGGGTTAGAATCAATAAATACCAAAGGCCAAAATCCAGAGTACCTTTAACATATTTGAGAATCTGTTTAACTACTTGTAGATGAGATTCCTTTGGATTAGCTTGATATCTGGCACACAATCCAACACTAAACATAAGTTAGGTCAACTAGCAATCAGATACAGTAAACTGTCAATCATACTTTTGTAGAGACTAGGATCAATGCTCTTGCCTCCATCATCTTTATGTTGGTAAAATGGCCTACACTAGAGAGGGTGAATAGTGTGTTTACCAATCTTTTTGCCTAAATTAGGTTTTTTTCATTTGTTTGGTTACTTAGGCAAATTACAAATTGAGTAGCAAGCGGAAGCAAAGTAATACGATAATGAAGTAAACACAAGTAGAAGCAATGTAAACACAATTATTTATAGTGGTTCAGCCCCAATGCCTACTCCACTACCTAAGCACCCCGCTTAGGATTTCCAAACTAGCTTTACTAGATTATATCGTTTCCCTTATAAAGAGGACTTTACACCGGAAAATCTCCACTCTCAAACCAAAGGCACTTCCACACCCAAAAGTATCCCGTCTTCCTACTGAGAGCACTCTCTCACCTCAACCTAAGGGACAACTCAACTAGTCCTAGTAAATTAAATTTACAATGGTGGATTTAAGCCTTAACACCTAGGCAACTACCAACTCAACCAAACCTAGCAACCTAGGTTTATACAAATGATATACAATGAAAATAAACCACAAAATACACAAACAATGGAGCAAATAAATAATACAACAAATACTTAGCTCCAAAGAAAACTCTCTAGTCCTCTTGATGCCTCAAGATGATGAATCGATGAAGCTTGAAGGCTAAATCAAGGAGTGGAGATCAAAACTAGGGTTCCTGTAAGGATGGCTCAATGAAAGCTTATAGAGATGCTTAGGATCACACTTTAAGGCTTGGAAGCATCAAAATGGTAGACTTTGAATGAGTTTGGGATGGGTATTTATAACCCCCCAACACTCGCTCGGTTGGTCGATAAAAATGCCTTCACCTTTTACCGGTCGACTAATCGGTCGATCGAACCCAAGCAAACTACTTGGTTTGGCTGATTTTTTTGCTTGTTTATTCATTTTTGGGTTCCATCTTCGCTAAGTCTATTTAAAGTTAATAACTTTAAAACATAAATATTATATAAGAATTACCCCCCATTTGGATTCAATAAAAATATCTAAAAAATCAAAATCTAACTTTTGGGGTCTAGTATAAATTTTCGAAAAATAGAAATTTTATAATCCTCTAGGTCAAATATGGGTAGGCTAAAGGTTTCCAAAAAATCCTTAAAAATATCTTGTTATCTAGTTTTTACCTAAGGAACAATTGTCGGCATTTTTGGTGCCAAGAAAATGTCTAGGTTATATAGCTCTCCAAGGAGCTCCCTAAGCTTAGTGAATTTCAGGGCCATTTTAAATTTTTTGGGTTTTCGTATTTTAGGGTTCGGGTTTGGATTTTGGATTTCTTTTCATTATCATGAGGATTTAAAATATATTCTAGACACCCTAAACCTAAACTCTATCTTCCTGACGAAATTCGAGCGACGACGAGCGTCCTTGCCAATTTCTCTGATTATTCCGATCGGGGACATCGAGCGCTAACCGATGTGGAACCTGAAAATATTTTTTCATGAAACATTAGTTCTATGTTTGTTATCATCAAAACCGAGATTAAGACCAAGGTAGAAAACCTTAGGCCAACACTTTACTCAGTTTTTCATGAGTAGATATAGGAGTTCTAACTGCCTTAGAATTGTCTAGACCGAATTTGTGAATAAGATTTCTTGCATACTTACTTTGAGAGATAAAAATCTCTCCTTTAGATTGCTTTACTTGAAGGCTAAGAAAATAACTCATTCCCCAACCATGCTTATTTCAAACTCAGATTTTATGTCATCCACAAATCGTTTAACATAAGTTTCAGAGGTTGAACCAAAAATTATATCATCAAGATAAATTTGAACAATTACCGGTTGAGACTCCTTTCTTTGTAATGAACAAGGTCTGATTCTGCTCTTCCTCTTTTATAGCCTTTCAAAAGCAGGAACTGGGTGAGTCTTTCATGCCAAGCTCTAGGAGCCTGTCTGAGTCCATATAAAGCTTTCTTCAATCTGTATACATGGTTTGGATGAGCAGAATCTTCAAAGCCTTTGGGTTGTTCAACATAGACTTTTTCATTGAGAAATCCATTGAGGAAGGCAGCCTTAACATCCATCTAAAATAGTTTAAACTTCATACAACATGATAAGGCTAGAAGTAACCTGATGGATTCCAATCTTGCAACTGGTGCGAAGGTTTTATCATAGTCCAGACCTTCAATTTGGTTGAAGCCTTGAGCAACAAGACAAGCTTTATTTCTTGTAATGTTTTCAGCTTCATCAGTCTTGTTCTTAAACACTCATTTAGTTCCAATAACATTGGTATTTCTTAGTCTTTAGACAAGTTCCCAAATATAATTTTGGACAAACTGTTGTAACTCTTTTTACATAGAAGAAATCCAAAATTCATCCTTCAAGGCTTCCTTGACATTTTTAGGTTCAACAGTTGAAGTATAACAAGAATACATGATCATATCCTGGTGATTTTTCTTGGATTGATTTTTGGTCTTAACTCCCTCATGTATATCCCCGATTACATTTTGTAAAGAATGATTCTTGAGAGATCTTGCAGACTTTTCAACTCTGGAGTCATCCTCTTCATCTTCCAGTTCAATATCAGTCTCATGGTTTGTTGAATTATCAGTTTCAACTGACTATTCAGTGGCCTTGAAAGATGTCTGGGCAGTCTTGTCAATAGTTGAGACTGTCTTTTCATCAGTAAGTAGAGTCTGATATATGTGAGAGTCATCAACCTTCACGCTTTGTGATTCCATCACAGTTTGAGTGTGTTTGTTATAGACTCGGTATGCCTTGCTATTTTTAGAATAGCCACGAAATATGGCTTCGTCACTTTTTCTTTACATTTTTCCAAGCTATTCCCTATCATTTAGAATATAGCACCTGCTACAAAAAATATGAAAATATGTAAGGTTAGGTTTTCTACTTTCCATCATTCTTAAGGAGTTTTAGTAGATTTTGGTCTGAGATAAGATCGATTTATGAGGTAGCAAGCAGTGTTGATGGCTTCAACCCAAAATCTTTCAAAAATTTGCTTAGAATTAAGCATGACTTGAGTCATCTCCTGAATAGTACGATTCTTCCTTTCGACTACAGCATTCAGTTGAGGAGTCTTTGGAGCAGAAAATTCATGCAGTATACCATTTTCATCACAGAATCCAGAGCAAAAAATATTCTCAAATTCTCTTCTATGATCACTCCTTATTCTGACCACATTTAGAATATGGAGTTCTTGCTCATTCTGAAGTCTCAAACATAGAGACTTAAAAATGTTAAAAGCTTTGAAGAATTTTGTCCAAGTAAAACGTGAGAAATCATCTACACATACAAGGACATATTTTTTACCACCAATACTTTCAACCTGCATATGACTAAAAAGATCAAAGTGAAGAAGCTCAAGGGGTTTAGAAGTAGCTACCAGTTGTAACTACTGATGAGATTGCCTAGTCTGCTTTCGTTCTTGACAAGCACGCCAGACAGCTTCAGGTTCTCCTGAAAGTTTAGGTATACCTCTAACCACTTCAGCATTTACAAGCTTCTTCATATTTCTGTAATTAACATGACCTAACCGTCGATGCCACAGATTAATGTCAAAAGAGACAACTGAAAGACAAATAAATAATAGGCAATTTTGTAGCAGTTGTCTCTATATCTATTTTCTTCAAAGATACAGTCACCATTCTTATCAAGAACCGTGCAACTGGTTTTTGTAAATTGAACATTTAATTTTTTATCACATGATTGGCTTATACTCACAAGATTAGTCTTGAGACATTTAACAAGCAGGATATTTTCCAGATTAGGAATTCTTGGAACATTTAGAGTTCCAACTCCTATGACATTTCCATGTCCTCCATCTCCAAAAGTGACGGTTGCACCTCCATGTTCCTGAATATCTCTCGGATTTTCAAGACTTCATGTTATATATTGAGAACAACCACTATCGAAACATCAAGATTCAAGAGAAGAAACAGTTTTTGACATAAAAGCAACATGACAATTAAAATCTGTCTTTCTTACCCAGATTGGCTTCACCTTTTGTCTTGGATGACTTATATCATTCTTTCTCCTCAATTTTTTCAAGAGTTTGAAGCAATTTGCAATAATGTGTCCTCTACACCTGCAATAGTAGCATAAGGGCACCCTTATCTTCCTTTCTTGTAGTAGGCTTTTGATGACTTGAATATCCTCTATGAAAGTTCCTCGGTTGAGTAGGCAGTTGAGATTGGGGTTTAAACTGCCATGAACTAGTGTATCCAAGTCCCTTGTGATTAGAAGGATTTTTTCCTACACTGAAAATTTTATTAAGAGTACCTATAGAATTCATTATTCTAACTTTCTTTCTTACCTTTTCAAGTTTGGAAATTAACTTAGACTCTATGTCTTCTTTTTGAATAATCTGTCTTTGAAGGGTTTGAACTTTCTCCTCAAGGGTCTTTGATGCGTGTCGAACACACCAAAAAAAAATCTTACTTTCTTGGTTTGCAGCCACAATGAGTAGGATCAAATCCACAAGGATTGATTAGTTTTTAATTCAATAAAACTAGAATTGATTGTGAGTTAAAATGGGGGGGGGGGGGGTACGCATAGGTGTAGAAATTAAAAATCAGAAATTAAACTAGAGAGAAAATCGATGTAAAATACTCTAGTCAAAGGCTTGTTCTCAGATCCGGTTGCGGGGTTATTCATGGGTTTGAAATGAGTTTCAACTCTTTGAACTGGATGATTTGAATTAGATCTGACCGCCCATACCAATCTTGTAAGCTATCTTGGTAGATTGACCAGCAACTCACATCAACTTGCCTTTTGGCTCCATATTTGAACAACAATATCTGGAATGCGATGATCTAAAATCCGGGAACAGCCCAACGATTAAAGATGATGAAATAAAGCAGATAAAAAGCAAGATGTGCGATCGAAGACCCGAGGATAGCTCGGCTATCAAAGAAGCACGAGTGGTTCGAATCAGAAATCAAGTTGAAATCATGTGTAGTCTTCAAAAATAGATTGAACAACAATCTAAAAGTTGGCAACAGACCAACTATCGTTATAAAACCTGAGAATAGCTCGACGATAAAATAACGATAATTAAAGTATTCTTAAAGATTAGCGAGGAAGAAGAAGTACGAAAATTAAATAAAAAAAATCTCACAATTTAGCAACTGAACGTGGAAATTGCCTTTGACTAAAAAAGACGACTTAGGCGCACATGGTGGTGAACGCCTAGCCAAGCCTTTTACAAAATATTCTCCACCAAAACTAAGAGTTTAAACTACAAAATGAAAGCTAGAGAAGAGGTACAGAAGAAGATGCCTTGAGCCATAGACAAGGGTCCCTTTTATAGGGAAAGCTTCAAGGCTTAAACAAGGAAATTTTAGAAAGGAATGTTTAATTACAAGGAAGCAAAATAATGCTCAAATTCTTCATAATAATAGCCGGCCACTCTTTCCTCGGAGATCTTCAAGTTGTCATTTGCCAAAGATGTGCCGCCCCTTCCATAGTGTGGAGATTTGATTCTTCCTTCATAAATGCGTCCACACCTTTAATTTGGAGAATTGAAAAGTTTGTGATTAATATTGAAAATTCGGAAAATATTATTGAGATTTCTCCAATATTTTGTAATCAATATTGAGAATCACGTGGAAGATTTTTGATTCCTCATTCAAATGTGTTCACACTAGGCTTGCGCCACCTTACTTTTCCGGATTGATCCAAATTGGCGCCTACAAGAAATAATTAAATTTGTAATTGAATTTTACCACGAAAATATAAAATAAGCTAGATGTCATGAAATAAGTAGCATTTAACTAAGATAAATCATGAAATTATACTACTAAACATGGTAATTTTGACACATCATCAGTCTTCCTTTCTTCAACCAAAAGCTTCTTTTGATCCCCGAGAGATTTGTGAAGTTTAGCCATTTCAACTCATTTGTCAAACATCTCTTGATAGGCTTCCTCAAGACTATCTATGCATTGATCTTTGCTGTGATCATTATCTGCATCAGAGATGTCGGTAGTCTTAACTGTGTCATCAATGCAGGCTATGAAAGCTCTAAAGTTTCCTCGTTCATGCTCTTCTGAGTTAATTTCTTCATCATCGTCACTCCAAGTAGCAATAAATGACTTCTTGATCTTCTTCTAAAGATTTGGGTATTCTAATCTCATATGACCAAATCCTTCGCATTCAAAGCATTGGATGTCTTTGAACTTCTGTTTGAGATCATCCTTTTGACCAAACAGTTGACTTATTCTATTTTCTCCAGCAGAGGAGTTTGTTTTAGAACTGGCAGACTCATACGGTTGAAACTGTTGTTTGAACTGCAAGTTACACTAAGAGTTCTGGTTTATCTTATTTTTAGCTCTCAGAAATCTCTTGAATTTTTTTGTCATAAGAGGTAGTACAACATTTGTCTCATCTTCAAAATAATCTTCTGACTTGATCTCATCCTCTGTAGCTCTGAAAGAAAAATTTATTTTTCTTTTCTTTGTAAGAATATTTTTCAGATAATTTCTAACTCATAAGTTTCAAGTTTTCCCATCAAATTGTCAAGAGTTATAGTAGATGGGTCATGAACTTCACTTATGACAGTAGCTTTCATATCGAACTTAGTGGGCATGGATCTCAGAACTTTCATTACTACTTTTTCTTCAGAGAATGACTCTCTAAGGTTGGTAACATTATTCATGAGGTCTTTGTTACGCCGATGAAAATCTTGTATTCTATCATCTTCTCCCATCTTCATATTCTCAAATTTGGTGTTGAGAATTTCAACTTTTGACTTCCGAAGAGTTAGTGATCCTTCAGGATTTGTTTCTAGAATTTCCCATATTTGCTTTGCTAAGATACAAGTAGAGATTAGTTTAAATTGAGAAGGATCGACTCCACCGAAGATAACATTTAGAGCTTTATTATCATACTATGGTGCTATTATTTCTACTTATGTGTATTGGTTCTTCGGCTTGCGCTCAGTCACATCGGGTGTTTTCGGAGGAGTGTAGTAAATCTCTATAGAGTCCTAGCACCGGTCATCCAACGATTTGATGAAAGCTCTCATCCTAGCCTTCCAATAGACATAGTCTGTTCTGATAAGTAAAGGAACATTGACCGAATTTCCCATAGGCATCTCATCCATCTTGAGTTTGAAAATGAAGAGACACACCAAGGATCTTGTGCATGTAAAGGTTAACATAACCTTCTCTGATACCAATTGACAATATATGTCTCTAAGGGAACTTCTGTTAAGGGGATTTGAATAGGAAGTTGTAACTGCTACTAGAAGCAAAGTAAGAACCAAAACAAAAACACACGCAAACACAAGAGGTTTATTAACGCAGTTTAGTGACAAAACCAATCACCTAATCTGCGGGGCACTCACCGGACAGATGTCCAATCCACTCTCTATAAGTACAATATTAGTCCTCAGAATTTCACATCCAAAATCCGACTATCAGTACTGTAATGAGTTAGAAATAATAAAGACCTATTTGCTATTACAAGTAAATACCAACATGCCTCTCTATGACATCCCGGCCACAGAATTCTGTCCGTCACACAACCTTGTGTTGTAGCGAGTTAACAGCCCAAAACCTTCTTCTCCTGAAAATAAGAATTGTAAAATGTTGTCGTTTTGCACTCAGCAGTCTCAACTCCTCTCAATAACTGGAAATGCAGTGTTCGCACATGAAGAGTTGCATATCAGATATTTTCATCGAAATTTATATGAGACAACTGAAAGATCTGAATCAATGTTGTTCATAACTATTTTGTTTAATGAACCCATCAGTTAAACAACCAATAGCCATCAGTTCAAAATAAATAGACAACGCATAACTCCTAAATATCATAAAGATCCAAAGAGTAACGCCCGAAACTATTTAAATAGGACCTCACCTCTAAAAGTTTATTCGGGCAAATAAAAAAGTAACGATGATTAAAAGAACTCGAAGACAATAAGGAGAATTATCATTAATAATGCAGACCAAGAGTCACCATCTTTGTAGAAAACAAAAAAGTTCACTTTTTGCGCTTCATTCTTGACATGAAATACATAGGTTGTTGGAGCAGTTGAGACTATTTACACACAGTCGAGACTGTCCTTAAAATGTATAAAGTTCCTCATAGTTAAGACTGAAATCATACTGAAATACTTTTGTCAAATACAATCAACATATAAAGGCCAACACTAATAAGATGGTTCACCAACCACCGAGCTTAACTAGTAAATGGCTATTAATTTACCGCAAAAATCCCTCCCAATATATATCATTGTTGCTAATTAAGAATTAACAAAAAATAATAGTTTTGCTTCTCAATTATCGGTCTGGCAAGAATGCAGCACTTCAGCCGAACTTCAGCCGAACTTGTACGTTGTTCACATGGCTTCAAGCAATCAATTTCTCAAATCAAAATTAACCTGCATTAGTTTTTCTACTACTGATTATAAAGTCTTTAATTAGACTCAATGCAGGAAGTTTTGTCTACAAAAGGTAGACATATTATATAATGCATTTCTAACACTTGGTTTGACTGGGATTTTGTGGAGAGAAGAGAAAAGGAAAATTAGGTGAAAAGAAAAGTCCAGCTCGTTCCGCCATCGAGTGCATGCCTGGCACGGACGACGTCCACCACGTCATCTCCATCTCCTTTGGCGCTCTCTCCAATGACACCGTCTTCCCCCCTTGCGACCCCGTTCGCTCTTCCCTCTCTCCCGCACTCCTTAACCTCCCTCACCTCCGCACCCTCTTCTTCTACCACTACTTCACCGATAACCCACAGCTATCCCAGCTTTCCTTGGCAGCATAGGCCCCAGTCGTCACACACTCACACGCTCGTCCTCCGCGAGAACGACCACACTGGTTCGATTTCGGCGAGAACGACCGCAGAGGCCCAAGGAGAACTTGTGGCGGTGGCGGAGGATGCCACCGCCGCCGAGGTCTTCTGCACTGGGAGGTTAGTTATGACCATCTCCAGGAGCTCCCGCTGCTCCGGCTCTAACACTACGGGTGCGGAGGAGTGCTTTTCGTCGGGATCGAGAAAGGTCAAGGATGGACAGTTGTGCGTAAGAGATAAGAAAATATGGTGGAAGACTAGATTTAATTAGTATGAGGGGGTTTTATCAATGAGGGGTTTTTAATAATATTTTTAGATGCTGATTGGGCTGTTGATCCACCTCAATATTCAAATGGTTATTGTGATGTTCAGTTAACAGTAGGATATATTTCAAACAAATTAAAAAAAATATACTTTTGTTATAAATAAAAAAGATGAAATATATTTGGAAATTTTTTTAAAAGTGACAATAGATCAAGTAATTAATCTTAAATTTTTCACTAAGCTTTTCATGGCGGCGGCCCAATCAACGTTAATTTTGTTGGGCTTTCTAATCTTACGGTCAAGACTCTTTTCCAAAACCACGTGGTGGAAATCTCAGGCGTCGATGTACTCAGTGGGGGATGTTAGGGTTTCTTGCTCCTCTATAAATGGACGGCCTCTAACATTAGACTACAAGATAACAAGCCTTTTCACTTCGAGCGGCTCCTGAAGGTGAGAGTATTCTAGGGTTTTTTCTGTTTTCCTGCTTTACTCTTCGAAGTATCAAGATCTTGTTCTCGAATCGTTCTTATCAAACTGCAGATGGTGTACTTGGTCTCTGTTTCTTGAATTTTCATTCTTCTATATGATATTTTCTTATGTTTTCGATCGATCTATAATTTTCATGGAGGTGGTTTTTGAGATGTGACGATCCTTTCCCCACATGATCGACAATGAATTCAATGTGCGATAACATTTTTTTCTCACTAGTTTCGAGAAAAATATCAAGCCAATGATTCTGATCTCTATTTTTCTTCCATTTCCTTTTGGTTTTATGGTTAGTTATTTGATTTTATGTGTTACTTGCTGTATCTTGAATGACAATAACGTTGAGATGATGAGCCTTTCCCCAGATGATCGACTATGAACATACTGTGCGCTAATTTTTTCTTCCTTTAGAGGTGGAAATCAAGCCAGGACTCTGATCCTAATGCTACTCAAGCAATTGAAATTCAATCAAAATTTCTGAGATGAATTTTTATTGATTTTGTTTGTTTTTATTATTTACCCAATGTTTTCCCCTGTTATCTCTATTAATAATCCTGTCACTGTTTGCAGATCATGTTTTATTCATTATAAAATATTTTATATTTGGAACCGGAACGGATAAGCATAAATTTTTAATCACTTATTTAGTTATCAAATTCGTAACTCATGATGTGCATGAATGATATGCAGGATGGTGTGTATCGGTGTAATGTTAATATATCATGCATTACTTGCCGAAAGTGATTCCTGCTATAGTAATAATGTGGAGAATGGGCAGTTGGGATGAGCCCTGACTTTTGGGTATCTTGACAATCATTTTCCTTATATTTCTTAGAATTGAATTCTCAGTTAAGACTGTAATAAGTTTACTAGTAATCATTCTTTAGTAACTTGCAATGATGATTATAACTTGATAATGTTATGTATAATTATGTTTGTTTATATGTTAGAAGGCAATCTTTTATTGTCTTGCTTGCTGTTGAGAACTATATGAATTGTGCAGTTAATCTGCAGGTAAGTGATATCAATGGCTCCAAAAGCTGCTCCAAAGAAAGCTGATGACAAAACACAAGCTTTCAAGGTTGCAAAGGCTGTGAAAGGTTCCACCCTAAAGAAGGCTAAGAAGATAAGGACCTCTGTTACCTTCCATCGTCCAAAGACACTTTCAAAGCCCAGAAACCCGAAGTATCCTAGAATTAGTGCTGCACCAAGGAACAAATTAGATCATTATCAAATCCTAAAGTATCCTCTCACCACTGAGTCTGCCATGAAGAAAATTGAAGACAATAACACTCTGGTATTTATTGTTGACCTTCGCGCTGACAAAAAGAAGATCAAGGCAGCGGTCAAGAAAATGTATGACATCCAAGCAAAGAAAGTGAATACTCTTGTCAGGCCTGACGGAACTAAGAAAGCTTATGTTAGATTGACGCCTGACTACGATGCTCTCGATGTCGCAAATAAGATTGGTATCATCTAAATTTGATGTCAATTACCAGATCTTCCTTGGTTTTTAATTTTTGTAATGTGATTCGAACTTTACCCGCATAGTTACAGCAATGTAATTTAGCAATTTTGTTTACTTTATGAATTTGAAGACATTTTGTAAGGACTTCAATGTAATTTAGCAATTTTGTTTACTGTATGATTTTGAAGAAAATATATCATGTATTACAAAATAGAAAAATTTAAAATTAATATTTTTATCAATATATATCAAACTAAAAAAATTCATATTTAATTTTTCCTTATTATCTGACCATTCAATTAAACAAATATATCGTAACATAATATTTTAAAAAATAAATGGACAGATTTTTCTCATCTCCACCCCACCTAGTTAGACATTTATAATGCACACTATTAGTAACTATGTAAGAAAAATGTATCTTTACTATTACGAAAATATTTAGAAAGGCATGCATCCTTACTATCACAAAAAGTTTTAGTCTTTTAGAAATGAAATATAACTAATTGGAAATTATCAAGTTCGAATAAAAGATAAAAAATTTCGGAGTCAAAAAGTAATATTATATTTTACTTTTGGAAAAAGAAATGCATTAAAGTTTTTCTGTTGAAAATTAAAGACATAATTTTTAAAAAAATAATTTTAATTTGTTAAATATTACTTTGATAAAAAAGTTATTATAGTTTAAGAATTTTTATAATCAAATTTTCTTAATGCCTAAGATATTTTTGTATAGATTTAATAAAATTAATTTTAAATTAAAATTATGTAATATTTTGATGTAAAATATTTATTTTGAAGTATAAATTTATCATAAAAAATTATTTTATAAAGTAAATTTAATTTCTTAAACTTATGAAATTAATTATAATATTATATTGATTAATAAAAATCAATATAATCTTATAATTTTAAAAAATTAGTTTTAATTTATAAATTCTATATATTTTAATATAAAGAAATGTGCTATACTCCAAAACAAATATTTTATCCAAAATCTAGGATAATTTAAAAAAACTTTTGTTAAAACATATTAACAATTAGTGTTAATTGTGATTTTTATTAGGAGAAAAAAATAATTTGTCCCCTCACCTATCGGGCTAATAATATTTGCCCCCTAACCTTTTAAAAATTGCAATTAACCATCTCACCTTTTTCAAAAATATGCAACTTGCACCATCCGAAAATTTTTCCGACCAAAACATGTTAGGTGCGCGGCGCTACGGGACAATTGAGTCATTAAACTTGAAGCAAAAAATTTAAAAAATATAGACAAAAAAGACACTGCATCCAGCCTTGCCTGCTAGGTGTCAACCTCTCGAGAAGTAGCTGAATGAGAACGAGAGGAGGAGGTGGAGAGCTATCACATGCTGACGAACGCCTCGTTTTTTTCACAGATGATGTTGGACTCCATAAAGCATTGCCAGAGCATTGTCAAAGCATAAAGAAAAAGCTTTTAAGAAAGTTACGCTCACCATATTCTGGAGCATTTCTTCCAATCGACACTTCATATTTTCCCTCTCTCAATTTTGAACCCAATGCAAAGGTGAGGACGACGAGGGCGGGAAAGGGGCTACAATAACGAGAACTTGTTGGAGTTGGGTTAAGGTCGCTGGGAGGCAATCATATAGGAGGTTCGTTGGGTCACCAAGAGATTGTGGGGTTTGCCAGTGGGGTAGTAGATGTGCCCTAATTTTTTTCTCCAATTTTTTAACTTTTTGTTTCAAGTTTAATGACTCAATTGCCCCTTAAAAAATTCATGACATGTTTTGGTCGGAAATTTTTTTGAAGGGTGCAAGTTGCATATCTTGGAGAAGGTGAGGTGGTTAAGTGCAAATTTTAAAAGGTTGGAAGGAAAATATTGCCTAACCCCATAAGTGATGGGGCAAACTATTTTTTTTCTCTTTTTATAAGTGTTATCATTGCGCTAAGTCCATGGCTATTCTTACTGAAGCTAGCTATAGCTATTATTAACAATAAAAATATTGTTCCATAACAAAAAAATATTTAAAAATATTATAAAGTTGTCTACATAGACTTTAAAATCGGTTGTATATTCAATTTTATTAATGATATATTAAAAGTAGAAATCTTAAATATTTGAAAGCTTTAACTACACTCAGGACAGCCCAAGAGATATTATGATCTAAGACGAAATTTCAAGATGAGACCTTTTGTGCTGAATTAGACGGGCCCTGGGCTGTTGATCTTAATTGAAGATGGCATCCGCGTTATCGCTTAATTTAAGATTTGTATGTATAATTACTAATTGACATTCTTTTTTTGCCAATTGGTCAAAGTAATAATATGTCAAAATTTAAATATCTATTTAATTTATTTGATAAGATGTGTGCATGTGTTTGTTTTGCGTAATTAGCTTTAATTGATAGTTAATATTCAATTAGTCAAGAGATTCTTTTGATTAAATTAATAAAGGGAATTAATTATGATTGCTTTTTAGTTGATAGGGGAAGTAATAAGGTATTACGAAAAAGTGAGAAAAAAATATTATTGATTGAGAGAAAAATATAGGAAAGTGGCAAATTTACAAAGTAATAGTGGACTAATTAATGAAAATGAGAGAAAAAGATGATTATAAAAGATTAAATGACTTATTTGAGGTCTTAATTTATAATAAAATAAATATAATATACAACAATGAGTTTAAGTACTTGGAGGCCTAAGGCAATGACCTTTTTGGCCTAGTGGACGGTCCGAGCCTGTCAATACGTACGATATATAATAATGACAAAAAATATACATATTTAATTTAGGGATGGCACTGGGTGGGTTTGGGACGGCAAAGTCCAAACTCAATCTCAAACCCTTCACAAACCCACAATTATTTTCAAGAAAAATTCCCAAACCCTTGGCAAAAATACTTAACTTTCAAATACAAGAAAGTAACTAAATCACGATCAAATATATATGGAAAATCCTAATCATCTACAATCTCCAAGTCATCATCCACGTCCTCTTCCGGTGCTGGAAGCGTATGCTAGAAACCATGGGAGAAAGAAAAGCATAAAATATGAGGAAACCATGGGAAAGAGGAAAGCGGAGGAGCAAACCGTGGGAGATAGGAGGAAGAACCCGTGTTGGAGTGGAGGTTAGTGGCCGTTGTGTGGGAGTGGAGGTGGAGGCGGAGAGCAGGAGACTATGGCCATTGTGTTGGAGTGGAGGTGGAGGTAGAGAGGTGGAGGTGGAGAGCCGGAGGTTTGTGGCCGCCGTGTGGGAGTGGAGGTCGAAGGCACCGTGTGGGAGAGAATGATGTTACGATGGGGAATTGGGGATGGGAGAGTGAGTTGATGACTGAGTGTAGGTGTGAATTATTTGGAACCCTAATTAAAATACTGAATACTGAACCCTAATTAAAATAAGACAAATTATTTTGTAGATATGGACAATAACCCAACGGACAAAATCCGCTAATGACCAATCAGGGTCTATGACGGGTGAAATACCCATTTACACAAACCTACTACCATCCCTAATTTAATTAGTATTGTATACCTAAAATATAATATAGAGGTGTGATATATATCTAGGTAAGAGCTAAAATATACTTTTAGTTTCTCTTGTAATCTCTTAGTGACACATTTGTTTCATGGGATAAAAGAGGATAGATGTCATGCCCCAACTCAGGGTCACATGACCAGCCACGGTATATGTACCTATACCCCGCTGCCTGAACCATGCACATGCCAACTCAACAAATAATGTAGCAAAAAAAAAAAACAAGTTTTATTTTAAATGAAAGCGAACCAAAACCAAGTTTAATTCAAATAACTCAAATGTAACAAAAAGTGCGGAATAACGTTTTAAGTTCAGCAGTTCAAAGTTCAGATACAATAAAACCTATAATAAATGAAAAAAATGCCCTTAGAGTTATTACTCCAAATCAAGCTAATACGAGTGCATGACTACTACTAAAGGACTCGACTACGACCCTAACTAGGACTACTATGAGATCATGCGGCTCCTCTGCCCTCCAGCAGCGCCAAGTGCATCCGACCCATCTCACCGGTCAGTCTCTGCAAAACAAAAATCAAACGACAACGGATGAGTTCAAAGAACTCAACGAGCGGTTTTGCCAACCCTCACAAATAAAAATCACAGAGATAACAACAATGAAATATATCTCTACGGAAGGCAAAGTCACGAAGGTGTGACTAGCTAACAGGACAACAGGCCACACATACCCCAAGGCATCTAACCCTCCAAAGAAGTGCATCGGGCCGAAGCCCACCATGCCCGAAGGCAACAACACATACTAGGATAATCGGGAAAGGCCCTCCGAACTTATCCTAGTATAAGGAACCTTGGGAGCAATCGGGAAAGACCCTCCGAACTTGGTCCACGAGACGTGATATCACAAGAGTAATTGGGAAGGCCCTCCGAACTTATTCCTCTAAAAATCACCTCGGGAATAATCGAGAAAGGCCCTCCGAACTTATTCCACGAGGCCAAGATCAAAACAATCAGGAAAGGCCCTCCGAACTTATTCTGCAGGTTGGGAATTTTACGTCCAACCATCCGGGCGTAGCCCAAAATTTGGCTCCTAATTGACCCGCTCTGCCATTCTCAAGGATATGACGCATCAAGACCTAAGTCAAGATTCTCCTACGGTGTCCTAGGAGTGTCCTCATTATGAAGCGTCTCAACACTCTAAACCCGACCCCTATCCCTTAGACCTGTAATGTCATGAACTCGTGTGGTTTTATTTTATGCATACTTTATAAGTTGGTTTATAACAGATTATGCTCACTCTTAACCCAATTTTAATTATATAATTAAAATTTAGATCATCTCAATTAGGGTTTTGTTTTAGGTTACTGTTCTGCCCAGAACTGCTGTGTCTAAGCCGAATCTAGTCTCCAAAGTATGTCCAATGTTTCCAAACTATATTTTCTGGTCGAAACGATAGGTTACATGACTATATTCACACATATACACACATCACAGCAAATAAATTAAAATCAGCACGTACAGATTCATCATCTCAACATACAATTCCAGCAACATACAATTTCAGCATACATATATAATTAAATCCAAAAATTAACAAAATTTAACCCCTAAATTACCATTAGGACAGAATAATAATCTCAGGAATTAATTCACAGAAATCATGCTTTTCAACAAGATTAATAAGAACTCACACACTTAAACCAAGAATCAAGCATTAAGATCAAGAACCCCCTTCTCAAGAATCCCTAATTAGTCATTATCAAGATCTTAATCCTACCACATGATTTCTACCCAAAAATCATAGATTTAATTCTAAACAAGAAACTCATAATCAAGAATCTCAAATTAGGAGAATAGATCAAGATTTCATATCAAAGGAAACAAGAACTCGTTCGGGCTTTTCATCGAATACCTTGAGGGCGACCTGAATTTCCCCCTTGGCCGAGCACCCCTAGGGATACCCTAGGGCTGCCGAGCCCCATAGAGGGGAGATTAGGGTCTCCTCAAGCACAATCTCAAGGAAACATGGCAAGAACGCAAAGAACAATCAAGAAACGAAACACAAATACCAAGCCGTCAAGAATGGCTTCAAGAATCTGATTGAAATCCCGAAGAGAGAGAGAGTAAACCACTCACCTTAATTGGAAGTAGAACTAAGGAAGAAATTTCGGATGACAGCCCTCAAATTCGGCTTCAAAAGACCGGCGGCTCAACCCAAGAAAAGGCTCCAAGGGGTAGTGGCTCACTCAGAGAGGGAGAGAGAGGAGAAGGAGAGGGGCTGGCTCCTCTCGACTTGGCTCCAGGGAAGGAAGAGAGAGAGGGGAGGAAGGGAAGCAGGCGGCAGCTCCAAGGGGAAGAGGGAAAGGGCTGGCGGCTTGGCTCACAGGAGGCGGCTAGCTCCCTTTCTCAACCTTTGGGTGGCTCCAAAATAGGAGCCACAAGCCATGAGGAGGGGGGTTTTATACTCCCTCCTCAACCCTAATCCCTTAAACTCTTAAACCACAACTCGCATCCACCATAAGTCAACCAAAACCCGCTACCCGATATACTTAAATAATTTAATTAAACTCATTCTAATAAATCACAAGTACTTAATTAAATACACCCACATGAACATAATTAACAATTATGCACACACAATATAAAATCTAAATAATTTCAACTACCCAAGCCTAAAATTCATAAATTCATAAATTCATATCCTACTTACCCGAGCTCGCAAGCTCGCTCCAGACCATGAGTCGACTCGGCTCGACCACGAACTAGTGCGCTAGGCTGACAAACACACATAAGAGAAAAAATAATAAATTTAAATATCTAAGATATTACAATAGGAAAAGAGATGAATTTTAATCCAATATTTGTTTGGTACTTGGATCAAAAGAAAATAGGATTAGAAGAATATAAATATGATATAACGTTCGATGTACACAGTATAAAAAAATCATATCCAACTTCATCTTTCATTTATCCTATCTAATAAAACAAACGGATCCTAATAATTTTGGAAAATCTTTAGCTATCAAATCAATCTACGAAAACTTATGCATTGTTGACCTAGAAATTGAGAGAGGAAAAGTTTGAATCAGCTTTTGATTTTTAGTAACAAGATAACATTGACAAACAATACTCTTGAGGGGGGGAAATTTTTATTCACCTTTTTATTTCAGAAAATTAATGAAAATGTCATAAATTTTAGCGTTTTTAACAAATAAGTCTCATACTTTCATTTGAAATAATTTGGTATTTTAACTTTTGAATTTGTAACAATTATACCCTCCAGTTAGCTGGTTGTTAATTTGTTTACTTATTATCTACTGACGTGGAACGTCATGTCAACATAAAATAATTGATTTTTTAATTTAATACATCATGTCATCAAAAGACATGTTGGTAGAAAATGAATAAAAAATAATATATATATATATAATTAATATAAATGTCCTAAACTTTATCATTTTTAATAAATATGTCTCAAACTTTTATTTGAAATAATTGGGTATTCTAACTTTTGAATTTGTGATAATTATACCCTCCCGTTAGTGGGCTATTTGTTTACCTGTTATATGCTGATGTGGAATGCCATGTCAGCATAAAAATTGATTTGTTTAATTCAATATGTCACGTCATCAAAAGTCATGTTGGTAAAAAATAAATAAAAAATATATAATTGCCACGTCAGTCGATAATAAATTAAAAAAATCTAAACCTAATCCCTAAACCCCACACTCTGTCGCCCGAAGTTTCTTGTTGCTGAAACCCATCAACCAATAGAATATTGTCATTTGCCATGAGGCAAAGGTTTGTCTTCTCATTCTTGGTGTCCACTTCACAAGATGACCACTCACTCTCATCCCATGATGCCATCAAGGCATTCTTCTTCTTTTTGGCCTTGTCCTTCTTGTAGGGAGAGGAGGTTGATGTCATCTTGAGTTGGGGATAATCCTTTCTCAAATGCCCCGTCTTGTTGCAATTGTAGCATGTATAGCCCCCTTTGCTTCTCCTCATTCCATCGTCCATGAACCTCATGAATCTCCTTGCGATCATTATCATTTCTTCATAATCATCAAGTTCTTCTTCAGATGATAAGGTTTCTTCTTCTCGGCGTGATACTTTTAAGGCAATGCTCTTGCCTTCGGGGACATCTTCCTCCTTGGGTCATGAGAGATCCAATGAGTTTGGTGATCTTCATGGTTGCCAAATCCTTGGCTTCCATGATGGCGATCACCTTTGGCTCCCAAGCATTGGAAAGAGATCGGATGAGCGTCCTTACCTTCTCATATTCTCTAATGTCTTTGCCAAGATTACAAAAGCCATCAGTAATATTTTGAAAATGAGCATGCATTTCATCAATGGTTTCATGTAATTTACATCTAAACATTTCGTAGTCCTGCATAAGCAAATTAATTTTGGACTCCTTAACTTGTGAGGTACCTTCGTGTATAGCCTCTAGGACATTTCAAATTTCAAAGGCCGACTTACAAGTGGATATCCTATTGAACTCATTAATTTCATGACCTTGACATTAGCATTAAAGAGCTTCACGTCATCTTGGTTCCACTCATCCATATTTTTGGTAGGTTGTTTATACACTACTTGTATCATCCTCCACACATCCAATCCTTGAGATTGAAGGAATATGTTCATTCTAATCTTCTAATAGGCATAGTTGTTGTCATCAAGAGTGGAGGGGCATTGGTAGAGGTCCCTTGAGCTAATGCGGATTCGGTGATCATTTTGATGGTAAGGTAGATGGTGAAATCTAATCCTACAACCAAGCTCTGATACCAAATATGAGTCAAATATCCACACTAGAAGGGCCTCAGTTTGAATAGTGTGTAAACTAATTCTAGTTTCATTTTGAATTCTTTTCAGTTTTAAGCAACTTAACAAGGCAATTCAAATTTCTTGAAGCTAAGTGTAGAGAGATGAAACTACTATAGAATTGAGCACAAGTAAAGATGAATCAACTCCAAACAAGCAATGCTAACAAGTTAATATATAGTGGTTTGGTCAATCCTGCCTACTCCACTATCTTGGCTCATCACCAAGGATTTCTAACCTTAACACTTTATAGATTACTTATTTTTCTATAGAATACAATGAGGACTTATCCCTCAACCCTAGAGGAGGCGTCAACACCTATTCTAAAGCAAAAACAACAATCTACAAACCAACAAGGCGTTTCAAGCACACCTTACAAGCTACACTTAAGAATTCGATCAAACAACAATAAAAATAAGTAAAGCAGCAATGAAATGAAATCAAACTTGCAAGAGCTCATTTCAACAGCCTTCCAAACTTCCAACCCCTCAAGAAGATGAGGAACTTTGGCTTTAGAGGGTTGAAGAATGAAGACCAATGCTTTTTTGTTAGGGAGAGGAGGATTGCGAGCAAAAACTTTAATGGATATGGGAGTAGGGAAAATGAGTTAGCTCTTTAACCATTTGATCAAATGATCGAGGTGGTGGAGTTGGTTGTAATGTACCCTGGTCGACTTAGAAGGATGTTGTGTGGGTTTGGAGGGAGTTGTAGGAGGAGGGCGTATTAGGGTTTAGGGGAACAGTAAAGGGGGGTCGTCGTTAGGGTTATCAAGGTCGAATGGTGAAGTAACCCTAAACGGCTCCTCGAATATTTTATAGGGGTTTTGGGTGGGAAGGACAGGTGTCGCAAGTCACCTGCGTCGTGATTGGTGATAAGTGGGTTAACGGGTTTAAAGAGAGGAAATTGGGTTTAGGAAGGTACACAGGTTTGTGGTTTATGGTTTCTGGAAGGGTTACTAGGTTTGGTAGGTGCGAGTTTATTGAATGCGGGTTTTGCATGAGAAGAGTGAGAAGGAGTGTGTTTCTTGGGTCCACCCCAACCATGAGGATTAGGTACGAAATGGGCCCAAATCGACGCATCTTCCTCACCAAACTCTGAGCGAATTGTGGCATTGATCTGGAACGGTCGCCATGTACGTGCTCGCTTTGACCTGGGCGCAAACGACCTCTGGGTTGTCGATGAGGACGCCGACAGCGGACCAGTACCCAAGGACCACAAGTTGGTTCCGACGGTGGCTCCGAAGCCAGAGTTGAGTTAGCAGTTGGTGTAGAGGTCGATTTGGTAGTTGGAGTTCCTTGAACAAGATCAGATTGAAGGGGGGGGGGGTTTACCTTTGGTATCAGAAGTCGTAAAAGAGGGGCAAAGAGGCCTCACGATGGCCGATTAGGCAGCAAAGAAAACAAATAGCATGTATGTTCAATACAAGAAAAACGAGCATCAATAACGAAAATTTTGTGACGGCTAAAATCTGTCACAAATTGTGATAGATTTGTGACGACGTGAAATGAACATTTTTGTTTCCAAAACAGTGACGAATTTGTGACAGGAAACTCGACACAAGACGATTTCGTCACAAATAAATCACATGTTTTTTTGACCAATTTGGCATAATTTTTTTAATAAATAGCATCAGTGATATAATAGTGATCGATTTAATTTCCGTCACTAATATTTTGACACTAATATGTCACTGAATTTTAATCTTCATATTCGTCACTGAACCACCACATAACAGTGACAGATCAGTGATGGAAGTAGAAATCCGACACAAAAGTAAACTAAATATTAATAAAGCAAAATCTATCATTTTTAGTCCCGAATAGGTTAAAATTACTTTTTACTTGTTCTTAACCATCATAAAAATAATTTTTTAAGCCCCATATGGATTAATTTTTTCTCCTAGGGCGCATTTGTTTCATGGGATATGATTTCAGTTGGAGAGGAATTCAGCTAGAGTTAATCAGGATAAGAATCTCATGGGATAAGCTTATATTATGTTCGATGTTTGTTGAAATCTCAGATAAGAAGATCATAAAAGATAAAAATCTCAGAAAGTAAATACCCAACTTGGGTAATATAGGTATATGGGTATTTACTTTCTGGTTTAGGGAAAAAATGAATAGGGTTTCTGGATTTGGGAATAAAAGCTTTTTTTTTCTGATTTAGGGATATCGCTGATAATAATAATAATAATAATAATAATAATAATAATAATAATAATAATAATAATAATAATAATAATAATAATAATAATAATAATAATAATAAATTGATAAAATATTTCTAAATTTTGAATTAAAATTAACTTATAATACGCACCAAGGTCAAATGGGAAGCGTGCTTCTCAAAATGGTCACGGGTTACTGCGAACACTGGAACAAATTGAGGAAAGGAAAGCTTGAAAGCTTAAGACTTGATTAATACTTAGAAAAGATTACAAGAGGGAAAAGTAGAACTCTTCGGTGGTTCCGGAGTATGTTCTGCAATTCCATGAGCACGCCTATTTATAAGAAAAGGAGAGACTCTTGATGAGGCTCAATAAGTGAGTGCGGGTGTTCATTGGACCCCATCGACCACTCACTTGATTTGACCTTTACAGTAAGAGAATCTCAATTATTTGCAATCTACAGTGTACATACAGCTGTAAAGTAATACGAGCCAGCGAAAGTAGTATGGTGCTTGCATTATTGCCGTCCTTGTGATTCCTTTGGTCGGCCTTATCTTTTCATTATTGTCGTCCTTGTGATTCTTGTGGTCGGCCTTATCTCTTCATCAGATAAGGTTGTATCTTGTGCTGGAGTAAAGGTTACTACTGGTGCTGCTGACGATCATCCGGTGGCAAGACTCCAGATTCTTGATATGTTGAGTCAGCGGATTAATATCATCTTCTGCGTACTTATCATCAGACTGTTCTAGCCTGGCCTTCTGTAAGTAAGCCATGGCCAATAGCACTCGTAGTTCTGATAGGACTATTCTCGTTTGATCCTGGTGGAGTTGAATTAACTTATTGGTCCACTCATCAAGTTCATCCAGCGAGTAAATTTCTCCAAACATTAAGTTGCACGACAATTGTTCTACCTCTTCCAATTTTCCAGATCCACTGAGCACGGCCCAGTGTTGAGAAGTCATAATTGATCTCTTGGTGGAGGCATAAGTCTTTCTGCAAGCGTCTGCAAGTCTCTTTAACTGGTCTAGTATCATCTGCACAAACAAAGCACATTAAATCTAAACTAGATAACTTGGAATTTTTGTGAAGAGGTTATCCTTCCCCTGCAAATATTTGTTAACAAGGTCATTGCTTCCTTGGTAAATATTTGTTGACGGGATCTTTACTTTCCCGGCAGGCATTTGTTAAGGGGGTTCCTGCTTCCCCCGGTCTGGTTCATTCTCCTTTAGATGTCCTTGGAGGGATGATGCTCCCTCCAGTATTTGTCCATCATCTCTTCGATCTCGTCATCAGCAGTGCGTAGTCGTTTGGTCATTCTCCTCATGGCCTTTCGAAGTATCTTTTCTTCTTCTTGAAAAAGATTGTAATCAGCTTGGCTATCTATGACTGAGTTGTTGTGTTCTTCATTTCGGGCAGAAGAACTTTCAGGTTGTTCGAGACTGAGTCTTTTCATCATTTCGTCGAACTCTCTATCTCGTTCAGTTTCGAAGTTCTCAGTAGGGGGTTGGTCAAAGTTGGCATATCTGACTATAACGCCTTCTTCTTCCTCAAGCTCCCGCCAATAGGGAATGTTGGCCCATCTTGGCCAGTCATCTGTGGTCTCAGATATCCTCTGTTCAATAGCCGTTTTGGCCACTTCCTCAGTTTCCACTCGTGGTCTTTCTTCTTCCATCCTTCTTCGGAATTCAGTCATATAATCTTCATATTCAGGAAGTTCATTCATCCTGATGGGTGAACCGTAGTAAAAACTATTTTCTGGATAATAGTTGTGGTAGTCATAGTCATCATAGTCTGCATATTCTTCTAACAGGATACTAATGGCTTCTGCATTGTCAGCTAAGTCATTAGCCGTTTCCTGTGTCCAGTCCGTCACTGCCATTTGTACTATCTCTTCAGATAAGGTCTGATCAATCTGAATTACTGCCTTACAGAGTTGTTGTAGAATCTTTTGTGGAGGCTTGTTTTTCTTTACTTCTTCAAGGGCTCCTTCTAATTGTGTCAGATATTGATTAACGGAGTCAGTTGGCTCTTGAACTTGAACTAGATGTGCTGTAAGTCTTGAGAGCGCATCAGCTAGTGAGTTCAGCTTGCCGTCGATGTGTTCAAAGTTAATTTGAACTCCGGTACCTGTCACATAATCAAGAAAATTCAGCCATCTCACCCTGGATGGTTTTGTAGAGGCAGATTTGTTGTAGAAGGAAATGATTGCTTGGCAGTCTGTTCGTAGGGTAATTTCCTTTTGATCCAAATAATGGATTTTGAGGGCTCTTAAAGTCTCCATACATGCAAATATCTCTGCATCAATGGCTGATTTGGTCACCGGAAATTTACCACTAGCATATGCACAAACTCTTTCTATGCTACGGGGGTCATTTTTCATGGGCTTCCATTTACATACCCCCCCCCAACCTTCCATGCATCCATCCGTCTCAAGGATGATGTATGCTCCTGGTGCTGGTAACTCCAAATCAGGGAGTGCTTGTACTACCATCTTAATTTTGGAAATAAGTTGAATATCGGATGGTTTAAGTCGCTTGTCACCCTGAGGTCCGGTCTTAGAGTATAAAGGACCAAGTAATGTTCCGAGGTTTGGGATGTAGGATCTTGCATAGTTTAACAGGCCAAGCCATGATCTAAGGCCTGTTTTGCTTTTCAACTGTTCTGTATCAAAACTGACTATCTTTTTGATGATGTGGGACTGTAACTTAATCTTACTGTTACCGATGATTGCCCCCAGAAACTCAATCTCCCGAGTTGCTAACTTCATTTTGGTCGGGGATAAGACTAATCCCCATTTTTCGCAAATCTTTAGCATCATCTCAAGGTGCTTGGCATGATCCTCTTTATTTTCGGAGAAGATGAGAATATCATCAATATATACGGCTATAAATGCTTCTGTGCCAGCGAAGCACTGGTCCATCTTTCTCTGAAAGACTGCCGGCGCATTCTTTAAGCCGAAAGGCATAACCAACCATTCGTATAATCCACCGGGTACTATAAAGGCTGTCCATGGAATGGACTCAGTATCCATGGCAACCTGGTGGAATCCGCTTTTTAGGTCGAACTTTGAGAATATTCGACTGTTGCCTATCCTTTTAAGAATTGTATTGATGCCGGGTAAACTATACTGATCTTTGTGGGTATTGTCATTTAATGTCCTGTAATTGAAGACCATACGTTCTTTACCCCGTTCTTCTTTTCCAGTAACTGGGTTAACTGTTGTACCAGAATTAACTATGATGGCCATAGTTCTATGCCTGCTGGTACTTGGCCGGATTGCTCCTATCTTGAGCAAGGCTTGTATGTGTCGATCATACTGATCTTTCATCAGAGGGCTAATGTGTTTGAGAGGTTTGTCCTGGATTGTTAAGTCCGGGTTGATGATGTCTAACTTGCATGTGACTTGATTCTTAGTCCAATGCTGGGCCGGGTTTTCTCCAATAAACCCTTGTTCTTTTAGCCTTTTCAAGAGTGGGCTAAATTTTTGCTTAAAGCTTGTGGACTCCTGGAAATTGTCATATGCAACCGCATTTTGGACTTCTAAATACTCTTCTTCTGACAGATTTAGCTCATCAATGGATGTAGAATTCAATACTTCTGTATCCAGCTTTGTGTTTATAGTAGTCACCTTCTTATAGAATGTCACTGTTTGTTCCTCGATTCGAACCCCTCCTTGCATGGCTCGAATGAAGTTACATCCTACTAACATTTGTATGCCATCTCTTTTCCCCATTGGAAAGGCATACGTGAACGGTATCTTGAATTTGTTTTCTTCAATACTCATCAGTCCACCTTTTAATCTCATTCTGGCAGTTTGCTGTGAATTAACTCCATTAATTTGTATGGGAAATGCACTGGGCTCCATAGCTTCTGGTGGAATAGAATCTTGATCGATGCAACATACCGTAGCTCCAGTATCCAAGATGGCTTGGACCTTAAATATCTTGATATTAGGAATCTCCATCATAATCTCCATGTTGTAGAGCCTATTAAAGACTCGTCTTCCTTTGTGAATTCCTTGGTATATGGAGGTAATATCCTCTTCATCTACAGCTTCTAGTGCTGCTTTTGAGGCTGCTTCTCTGAAAACAATTCCTGGTGTTTTGACGATTGTTTCCTCTTCCTCATCTATCCATGCGGATTTTCCTTTATCTTCCTTTTCTTTGCTGAGATTCAGGTTGCTGAATTCGTCCTCAAGGCTTTTGATGTCACCGGATAATTGCGTATCAACGAGTTCTTGTTTAACTCGTTCATTCTCTTGTAAAAGAAATGTGACATATTCTAGTAGCTCCTTAATGAGGGTATCCTTCTCATCATAGGGCCTTAGTGGTGCCCTTTTTATGATAATCTTACGTCCAAGGCAAAACCTCGAACACATGGGACAGGCTGTTATGAGGCATTCTCTGCAATGGGATCTCATGTTAGGGTTTGTGGGCTCTTTACAAATCGTACATCTGTCACAGCCCTTGGTAACAGTGGTGTTGTCTTCCCATGTATGAGGGCAGTCCCTCATCTTAACTGGTAATGTTACTGTGACTCTCCACGAGAGCTCTGGTTGATCTGTTATGGTAATGACGAAAGCTGTTTCATATGGATAACTGTTGTAGTCAATGGCGAGCTTGGTTGCTTGTCCAGACTCGCCTTCTGAGAAGGAGCAGATTCCTTCGCTATCAGGTTCGTCCAAATCAACCGAAACGACATCCCAGTCGTTGGTTAAGTCTAGGTTGTCCATTACTGCAGCTCTGGCAATGTTTCCATTCTTCCCTTTGCAATCGCGGGCAAAATGTCCTTCTTCCCCGCAAATGAAACATTTGCATTTTCTGACTTTGTCTGCGTATTTTCTTTTGAATATCCTAACATGGGTGTTGTGAGGCTTACCCTTGTAGGATGTTGATTTTCTGAGGCCATACTTCTTTTCTTTCTGATAATACCCGGGTATGGGTATTTGAGCGCATATAGAAAGGTTCTTTAAACCTCTGGCTAGTGCCGCCTTCTTGCACTGGTCCTCAATATAATTGTATGTAAAATGTATTCGAGGGAATAGACCAACCTGGCAGCCAGGGTATTTGGCGAAGAATGCCGTTTCTAGCTCTCTTCCTAGAATTGGTGGCATCTTCATAAAGAACTTATCTGATATTTCTGTGGATATAAATAGTCTGCCTGATTTGGCAGCCAAGATCTTGTACTCATTGATGTAACTTAAGAGATCCTTGATGTTGTGGCAGGAGAGTCGCTCTAAATCTTCATAAGCGCGAGTCTGCTCTTCTGTTGACCCTGTGGTAGGATCTTCTATCATGAATATCCTTCTTACTTGTGACAGGATATTCTGGGGATCTTCAGCTATTCCAGTAATTTCATCGTACTCGGCAGGATAGGACATTCTCCATTGAATCCATGCCTTCTTTTCTATTTCTCCGAGTAAATTCTCCACATAACACATCTTGGATTTGTTGTCGGGCCAGTTCCTTTCGTTAAGGAGGTTCAGTGTGATGGACTCCCATCGTGATATAACATCTGCGTATTGGCCGACGTTCTCCGGTAGCACTAAAATTGCTCCTGCGTTGATTTGAGCAGTAGGTAGATTGTAAACTTCAGAATAGTGCTTTGAGTATCCTCCTCGTAGTTTGCCGACTCTTGAGGATATAGTTGGTATGTTTTGGGGTAACTGTGATGTAATACGCCCTGGGGGGTATTGAGCTGGTCCCATAATGGGTTCTCTGGGGACCCTTGTAGTGGTGCTAGATTCTGCAGTTGAGAAGGCAGTTTCTGTCTTTGGTTTTTTGTCTTCCTTCTCTGTCTTTTGAAGTAGTTCCTTGATCATTGGATAATCAAGATCTACTGTGTATGCTGCTTGATCTTCATCTTCACTATGCTTTGTGTCATATTTTTCGGCATAGTAATTATAGAAATCATCCGAAGGTTCCTCTTCGGAAGTATCCCATTTGGGGGGATTGTCCCATTCGGCTGTTTCATTGTTGGCTTCATCGTCTATTTGCAATGTCCAGAGGCTTTGAATAGCCTCTTCTTCTTCTTCTTGTGAGGGGTTGTAGTTCTCATCCCAGTCTTTCTCTTGTTCTTCAAATAGCCAGAAATCTTCGTCAGAACATGTTAAAACATTAACTGATTCTTGCGCTAGGTCATCTTCTAGCTCAGTTAATTTTGCTGTTGTGTCAGGGGCGGTTGTGTAATCAGTGAAATTGAGCATAAGAGCTCCATCAGATCTTGTCTGGATACTCGCCGCTTGCGGGTTCTGAGGGTTTGGTAAGGATGCTGGTCGGATGGTCCACTGTCTTCCTTGAAGACTTGCTGTTGTTCTGGGCTGTCCTGGAATTGCCCTGATTCCTCTACTTGCTAGGTGGTCTGCTACATGTTGAACATTGTAGCGAAAGTTGGTATGACTGTTGTTGGATAATCGGCCAATTAAGGACCTGGATATTAGGAGGTTACTTTCTCCTCCTTGCCAACCTTCATATCCATGTGTTTGTATCACCAATTGGATGTGCTCTCTGAAGTCATGGATGCTTATTGTCATGTCAGGTGCTGCATAGGCTAATTGCATGCCTGTAGAGAGGTCAATCTCCATAGAGCTGATAACAGCTCTGTCGTCTGCCCATCTGGTGTCTCTAATTAGAACTAGAGCATTGACTCCCGCATTTCTGCGGTGGAGGGTCTGCAGCCTTATCATCATCATCCCCATGTGAAGATGTTGAAGTCCTGCTTGCACTAGCAGGTTATAGCTTCGGTCGGTGATGAAGGGGAGCTCAACTTGTGCTCCTTCTGTTGCTAAGATTCGTTCGTCAGAGTAGTGTTGATAGACTCTGTGCTGTCTCTCTGCCCAACCTGCTTGATACAAGGTCTCAGCAGGTACCTGTTGTGCTCTCTGGTACTGAGAGATTGATAGCTCAGCTTCGGGGTCTAGTTGTGACTCTAGACTTCGGTTGTAGGTTCTTCCAGAAGATAGACGCCGCTGTGCAGTATGGCGAAGTCTGCTAGCCAATCGGTAACCACGGATCTGGTCTTCGATTGTTGGTTGTAAGTTTCCTTGGTTGGAAATTGAGGCTCTTGGAGGGGCAACCTCAGTTCTTGTAGAACTCATTTTGTGAGTTTTAATTTTTCTTCCTCTAGGATTAGCTTAGGGTCTTTAAAGACGTACAGTTTTCCCTTAAGCTTAGGAAGTGCAACTTTGGGTTGTTCACCTAGTTGCAGTTTCTGAAGATCTTTTGTGAGAGAGTCAATAGAACTCGCAAGATCGTCTGGGTTTGCTAGGCTTTTTGTAGATTTTTCTTTAAGGCTCTTGACTTCAAGCTTCAAGGAGTCAAGTTCTTCCTTAATTTTTACAGTAAGCTGAATAATATCCAACTTGAATGACAAGAGAACAAAAAAAATCTAAGGATTTTAATTCCCAACCCCCGGGAGGATATCTATATTGCACTAGAATCGAATTTTTGTCATATCCAACTTAAATGATATCTGAAGTTCGTAGCAAACGACGGATAGGATTTGACAAATCCTATCCACCAGTCATATCCCGTGAGACAAACGTGCCACTAATTTTCTTATATTTTATAAATTGATACCTCAAAAGACCTAAAACTTTACTATCAAATTATCTTTTATAAATTTCTTAAAAATATTATAAAAGTATAAATAATAAGAATAATATTATAATATTATAACTTAGAGTAATACCACAAAAAATACGAACTTTAGATCTTTTTCCATTTTTAGCATAAACTTTTTTCGTTAGCAAGAAAATACACGAACTTTGATTCTGTTACCCCGTTTACCACGCACCGTCATTTCTGACGATTTTTGCTGACATGGCCGTTAACGGTGACGACATGACAAGTTATGAAAAGGGGGAACCTTTGATGTCGCCATCGTCACCGGATTAGGGCACGCCTTACTATCGTCATTATCGTCGGATTAGGGCACGAAGGGACGATCATGTCAGGAAGGGAAATCGTGGGACGAATGGAGGAATCTTTAGTGAATTCATCACAGGTTGTTGCTCCGCACTGCTGCCATAACGTTCGAGCTATTCTGTTCACCGTATGGAGCCAAAGAAATCCCGAAAGAAGGTTTTGGGGATGTAGACATTGGAATGTATGATCCCTTATAATCACCTCACTCAAAAGTCCTATCTTTATTGTAATCACTCACTCTTATCTTTTGACGAGAGAATAATTGTCACTTCTTTGTGTGGCATGATCCTGAGGATCACTGCCACACAAAGGATATTCTGCGAGGTTTGATTGAGGAAAAAAAATTCTTCTCGAGAAGCTAAAGCTAATGGAAGAAAGGATATAATTGAGCAAGATGAAATAAATGACTTTTCAAGAAAGAATCGCAACACTTGAAGATGAGATAACTCAATTAAGGAATGACAAGAAACAAGTCAATTTAAGGAAGGGTCGTGTGTGTATAATATTTTTTGTTGTATGTATCGTGTTTTCTAGTATGTTATTTGGGGGTGGGAATAAAGACAATAGCCAAAAGCTATTGCCATGAAGTAGTTTGGTTTATGTATTTTGATGTTACTCTCTCATGTGTATTTGAAGACAATATATTATGCCATGTTTCAATATGTTAGCAGTGAACTACATACCAAAAAATATGAACTTTCACAGATTTGCAAGAAAAAACATGAACTTTTCCACTTTACCTAAAAAAACATGAACTTTGTCACTTCAACCTAAAAATACATGAACTTTGCCATTTTAACCTAAAAATACAAGAACATTGCCACTTTTAACCTAAAAATATATGAACTTTGCCACTTTAACCTAAAAATACATAAACTTTGTCATTTATAGAACAGTACGCAATTCAACTACTACACATCAATCGACATACATAAAACTTATAATGACACATAATCTATACAAAATCAAGTAATTTAACTGCAGATAATCCACATCAATCCACATCAATCCACATACATCCATAGTCAATCCACATAAATCCAAATACATCCACAGTCAATCCAAATACATCCATAGTCAATCTACATCAATCCATATCAATCCTAATACTTGAAGATGACTGATTGTCTGACTTCTTTTTTTCCTTAAGTCTGTTGTTGCTCCTTATTGAGGTGGTTCTCTGTTGAGTGCCTTGGCTGGGTTGGGTGACCTGGGTGCCTTGAGTGGGTTGGCTGACCTAGGTGCCTTGAGGATGGGCAAACTGCCCTCCTCCAAATCTTTCTTCATGGAGTATTCTAACTTGTGTATTAGGCATCTACATGAAACTTAAAATTAGATAACTAAAATCTATAATTTATATCTGAAATTAAATAACTTACATGCACATATGTATTTCCTGTTTCAGTGCCAACTGTTACTCCAAATCCCTTTGTTGCCTGTGCCCTCTCCTTGTGCACAAGCTTCTCATAACTAACAATTCTCTTAATAACAGTCATCTTTGATCTCTTTACAAGTGACTGTGACTGCACACCCTAGTTCTCCTAATTGACCTGTACACCCGGGTTCTCACTCTTGGTTTGTACACCCTGATTCTCAGAATTGATTTGCATACCTTGGTTCTTACGTGGCCTCCCCCTCTTCTTCCCATGTCTCAAAAGTATATATACTTGTCAAAAACAAAAAAACATATTTGTTAATAAACAGGTAAGGACAAATAATTAAGTTACCTAACTAGATGATAATTGACTTGATACTGGTGATTTATCTTATTTTTGCATGACCTTTTGTTATGGCCATATGCATTGCACTATGTACATTTCAATTGCACCCCCTCTTATTCATCTTTGTTGGATTTGCTTATTCATTTTCCATCTCCCTAATATCCTTGTTCCTTGCCTTTTTTGGTTTCCCTGTTTGCCTCATCACTATGGGAGGTAAGATAGGTTCAGACTGAACATTTGCCCATAATTTTTTTCCATTTAATGGCTGAATAAGATGGTCATATGCCTTTAGGTATATGGACTTCTTAAAATAATCATGAACATATTCTGTGAGATTCTCTCCCAACCAATGAATTGATGAAATGACATGAGGACAAGGGATGCCAGTAAGTTCCCACATCTTGCAAGAGCAACTATTTTGTTCTAGCTCTACAACATAATTATTATCCATGTGTTTAACCTCAAACTTATTATATCCAGCATGTGTTGCTATGAAGAAGTGTAAGACCTGAAATTTTCCTAATATAAAAATCTATTTGGTGCAGCGCACCGGACCAAGGGTTAGTCAGGTCGAGCCTCGAAAATCACCTCGAGTAGAAGATATAACTAGACCTATGTAGTTTATTTGGTTAAATGGACATTCCTTTTATGCATTAGATATCTTATTAAAGTCGAGTTCGACTCGTGTATGCGGATCGAATCGGAGCCCGAATCGGACTCGAATTGAGTCGAGGAAGGGCTAAGTCATGATGAAGGGCATAGAGGTCTTCTGTAGATGAGGGAATAAAACCCCTCATCTATAGCCGTGCGGCTCATCTTGGAGCCGCACGCAGCCCGAGCAAGAAAGGGAGGAGGGGAGATATTGGGCCGGCGCCGGAAATCGTGTCGCCGTCGGAAGGATCAAGATCGCCAACGTCCATCTTTTCTTCTTCCTTAATCAAGGTGAGTGGTTGTTTTCCGTTGATTGGGGAAGGCAGGTAGCCGAACCCCTAAGACTGCTAGGTGATGATTTTCTCACGAGTTTTCGTCGATTCATGGTACCTTGACCTTCTTACCACTGTTTTAATTGTTATTACGTCAGATCTCTGCAGTTTTTTTTGGATTCTTGATGTTTTAGGGGCTGCCGAGTCAAGAAAAAAGGGGAAAGGTCATGCCAAAATTTTCCCCAATTCCCTTGACGAATATAAACCCCCTTTGAACGATCTTAAATCCATATCGAGTGGATTTATAAATTACTTACTGAAAGTGATGATTGAAACTCCTCTAGAGCCTAGTAGGCTTGGCCAAGCAAAGGGAAAACTCCATGTTCATGGTTTGGCCGAGCAAGGGGAGTGCGGCTTGATCAATGTCTTGATTAGGATAGATTGGAAACAAGATATTAGGGTTTGGGGTTAGTCCTTCCTTGTTCCTATCCTTGAAGGCTCGGCCGAGCAAGGATGGGGGATATGGTGACCTCTAGAAACTAAACTTCATGTTTAGGAATACTCAAAACAATAGGAAATGAAGGTTGCCTAGATTAGCAAGTGGAATTAAGAAGAGAATTAGGAAAGACATCAATTAAGGAAAACTACCACCCTAGTGCATGTATGTACACATACCACTTAGCGACATTAAAAGGTAGCAATTACTTCCAAGACTTTTTTTCCTTATCAATTACTAATATTAGTAATGAATTGCCATGATAGAATTAATGTTACCTTGCTGGAATTTTATGATTAAATGCAGAATTTAATTATTTACTTGTTGCAATCATGTGGTTACTCATGGTAATAGTGGTAGGTTAACTTCCTTATAACCTAAGGGTTGTGACACATATATACTTGAACATTCTACACTTATGACATGTAGCTCACACTAGCAAAAGTAGAAATTGACGCTAGATGACTAGTAGGAAACTCTAAAGTACGTGTTACTTATGGAAACTCGAATGTAGACGAGCTAGGTTACACACTCAAGGAACCACTAGTGTGTAGTGGTGTGCGGATGGTGAGGCCCAAAATAAAGGGCTGAACACGGGTGGACGCTTGGGATTTTATATAAGGAAACTCTAGACACTTTGCTTGTGTGATGTGATTGTGATGGTCTGCCGAGAAGCATGGATAGTCGAAATGATTAATGCTTGACTCGGCTAGTGATTTGGGTCTTGAGGATGCACCAGCGAGCCCGCTAGGTGTCAGACCCCAGTTGGGTGGGACTAGCTATCCCTAACTCGGTAGGTGTCTGGAGACTAGCAGACCATCCTAGTCGACGGCCCGAAGATTGCCTTGATTCACTTGTGTGTTAAGTGGTTGGTTGGGTAATAAGTGAGAAATTAAGATCAGGTTGTAGTTTCTTGTTGTACTCCTCAAACAACTCAGACATGACAATTTTCACACCACCAAATAGGTGCTTACCCTTCTCATCACCATAAATTTATTGTAGAGCATCATCCATATACTCAAACTTTTCATAGGGATCCAGAGCTGAGGCCATGAAAATCAGTTTATTCATTTATCAAATTTGTTTTGCATACTCATTGTCATATCTCTCAACTCAACATTATCACTTTCTTTCCAATCAGACAATTTAACATATAAGTCACATTTTTCAGTCCAATAAGTATTAGAAGTGACATAATTAGAATCAGAAATATGTAGAGTAGTAAGATAAAACTGATGCAACATGTTAGCCATCCTCTTAATCAAATGCCAATAAATATAACTAGTGTTGGCTTAAGGGTTTCTCTTAAGCCTCGATCTTTATTTTGATGATAACAAACAAGTATTTAATCTATGTGTGAAGTTTTGAGTTCAGGATGAGGTTGCGATGAGCATGCGAAGTTCGTTTAAACGAAATGAAAGAAAAGACCATCGAAGAAACGAAAGAAGAAAACGTCAAAGAAAGGCTCGGGTTTAGATCAAGTAGAAATCATGTAATATACCATTAGGATGATTTTTATCCCAAGCCAAATTGTAAAGTTATCCAAGTTGAAACTTGGTAACTAAACCCATAAAAAAGTATGTAAAAAATTTAAAGTAAAAATCAACCTCAGCCTGAGTTCGGTCGACCGAACAAGGCAGAAGTTTGGCAGTAGCCTATTTGGTCGACCGGTCGATCGACCGAATGATGCCATAAAATGGCAGTAGCCATTCGGTCAACCTATCGGTCGACCGAAGTTGGTGAAGAAATCGCGGAAGGCTACATCGGTCGACCGACCGAAGCCAAAATTTGACAGAAGGCGCGTCGGTCGACCGACCGATCGACCGGATTGCAAATCAAAGATCGCGCGTCTAGGCTTCACTGCATCGGTCGACCGATTCGGTCGACCAGATCTGGGATTGAGGAAGCTGCGACTCATTCGGTCGACCCGTCGATCAATCGAACAGCGCAAATAAAGCACATAAAGGGTAGCGGTCGATCAGTCGGTCAACCGACAAGTGACTGAATGGTCGTACCGGCTAGTTTTCTGCCCGTTGAATCGCCCGATCAGCTGAGGGGTTATAAATACCCCTCTCCTAACTTCTAAAAAGCTTCTAAGAGAATTAATTGAGCATTCAAGAAGTGATTAAAAGCCTTCAAAGTGATCGATTTGTTGCGCCTTAATCTTCCGTCAAAATCCTCTTGAAGCGCCTACTTTCCTCAACTCTGCTACAACTCGAGTCTATCTTCTGGCAAGTTGAAGACGTGAAGGCTTGGGAAAAAGAGCTGTGGTTCCTCTCTCTATTCTTAAGATCTTTTGCATTATATTTAAAGTTTTATTTCAGACTTGTTTTCAATCTGTAATAGTTGCTAGGTGTACTAGAGAAACACTTAGGGGAAACTTTGTAGAGTTGTGTTTTGCCTAGGTGAATAGGTTTGAGGGGTTCTCAAAGAGGTGAGAAGAGTGTCCTCAATTGTATTCAAATGGAACACAAGTTCTATAAAGTAGTGGTTAGAAATCCTTGGTGAGGAGCCAAGATAGTGGAGTAGGCAGTTGGCCGAACCACTATAATTATTCTTGTCTGCATTGCTTTCTTATTTGCCTATTATTGTTCTTAATATTTGATCACGTCCATTGTTAAGAAACACTTGCACTTAATTGAAGTTAAATTTGAGTAAAAAGAAAAAATTGATTAAATAGAAAAGGGGACAGACACTATTCAACCCCCCCTTCTAGTGTCGGATTTCATACAACAACTAGGGACATCCCCTTGATCATCTGATTCAGCTTTAATTCTACAGTATGGCTCTACACTCTCAAAAGCATCAAATGCCCTCTCATAATTCAGAGTAGTGCTCAACATCAAATAAGTGGAGTTTCACATAGTTGACACATCTAAAACCAATGACTTGGACCATTCCATACCTTCAAAATCAACACACTCCTTAAACTTCTTCAATCTAGCAGGTGATGATCTAACATATTTAACTGCATTCCTAATTTTTAACACAGAAGTTTTCACATCATTCAACCCTTCTTGAACCACTAAGTTGAATATGTGAGCAATATACCTCACATGCATATACTTGCCATTCATCACAACTTTCCCTGTGACTGTAAATTCTTTTCTCAATGTATCAATCATTTTCTGATTGGAAGAAGCATTATCGGCTGATATAGAAAAAACTCGTTCACTGCCCCATTCCTTCAACACCTTTTCAAGCTCAGATGTCATTCCATCACCCCTACCCATGACTACTAATTGAACAGAAATTCAAAATATTTTTATTCAACTTCTAATCATTGCCAATGAAGTGAGCAATTACAATCATGTAATTAAAATTTTGCACAGAAGTCCATGTATCAATGGTAATCCAAATAGACTATGAATTATTTCTAATGAACATCTTCAACTTTGTTTTTTCATCCTTATACAATTGTGAACAATCCCATGATACCGTCCATCTAGAAGGCATTTTACACTTGGAGTTTAAACTTTGCACAAACTCTTTAAACCCTTCCCCTTCAACAAATTTAAATGGAAGCTCATCAAGAACAATCATCAATGAAAGACACTTTCTACTATATTCTTGATCAAACTTCCAATTACTTAACACCCCCATATTATCATCCCCAATTGATTGTAAAGACAATTGCTTCTGTCTAGTTTCTACACTATATGGGTGCTTCTTACAATTATTCAAATGGTTGTGCAGTGAAGTTGTCCCATGTTTTTTAACATCACAATAAAACTCTTTAGCATAATATAAACACTTACCTTTTCGGACACATTGAACATCATAGATTTCTTCAAAATGTGTCCACACAAGTGACCTTTTAGAATTAGCCCTCTTTTTTGTAAGTGGTGCCTCTGCCTCATTAGCTTTGCTTGATTCACTTTCCTTAGAAGATGATGCTTCATCTATCCTTTCTTGTTCTACTTCCATATTGTCACACATCTAAGAAAAAAATAAGAGACAACGAACATGAGAATCACCAAACACATCAAGTATCAATAATTCAATATCAAACACATCAAGTATCAATAATTAAGTATTAACCCTAAACTCTAAACCACATTAATCTCTATCCTAATTAAAAGTCTTAGCTTGGTAATAATTCAACAATTAATCAACAAATTAATCATCAAAGTAATCAATAAATTAATCAACAAATCAATCAACAAATATATTACCTGTAGAGGGGGAGGATCGTCGGGCAGTGGGCAGATTGTGAGGACTGAGGAGGAGCGGTGGTCGGGCGTCGGGCGTCAACTCGAATGTGAGGAGTGAGGACTGAGGCATCTCGTGGAGCTCGGGGCCTCGGGCAGCTCTATCGGAGAGGAGGTGGTGATTGGCGAGGTCCACGATGCGGAGATCGAGGAGGAGGTGAGGTCCGTGATGCTGGACGCGAGGAAGAGGCTGGACTCCGAACGTCGGGGGTCGAGCATTTCGAAGGCGATCGAGCTTGTTTAGGACAAACAACAGTCATGAGTGAGGAGTCGAGATCAGGATTTTTGGAAGTGAGGGGCGGGCAGGTCTAATATGTAAAATTTAGACATGTTTTTAAGTAAAACGGGTCGGGTTAAACAAGGTTTTCACCCGAACCCAACCCAACCCGAAAAAGCATATGAAATTTTCAAAAATGAGACCCGACCCAACCTGTTATACCCGAATAACCCGACCCGAATTGAATTTCTGAGTCGATTTTTTTGAATTTTTCGGGTTGATTCGAGTTTTGCTCACCCCTACTAGATATACTAGATAGAATCAAGTGTAAGTTCCTTTATCTTTGTCATAAGTTTCAAGAAATGTTGGTCCAGAAAATGTGTATACTGCTACAAAAGTGGCTGAAGTGAAGGGCCACTAAGAACAAGAAACAAGATTATTAAGATCTTGACTAAAAGAATGATCAAGAACAGCGCAATAAAAAGAAAAAAAAAACTCAAGCAAAGTGGTTGCTTATCGCATCTATAGCCGATTCAGAACTTCAATAAGGCAAAGTGTTTGGCAATAGAAAGATATATTTTTTCAACAAATTGAATGTAAATTAACCACTAAAGATGGAGCAATTAATTAAATAAACAATAGCTTAAACAAAATGGACAATATCATTTTACAGAGAAGGTCTATTACAACCCACCACCACTTGCTTAAGATGGCATTGTATCCTGACTTGCTTGTGCTACCATCAACAAAATCACAACTTCATTAGATGTCCATCTTAGTCAGTAATTCTAAATTCTAACTTTTATTTAGAACTAATGTCCTCTTTGTCCCATCTTCGGCATCACCGCCATTTAGTATCTTCGGCATCATCACCCTTGAGTCTCTAATGCATATAAAGTAGCAATAGTTAAAATTTGAAAAATACCTTAAAAATTAGGGCACACCTACGAAACAATTATAACTTGGAAAGTTCAGTGCATTGGTTAAAGAAAACTATAACAAAACTTTATCCTAAACCTATAAAATTAGTGCAAAACTCAAATCCGAAGAGAAAAATGTTTTAATGATTTATAATACCTTAGTTTAGTCTCACGTTGAGAGAATATTGAATGTTGTGTTGGTTTATAAGACTTGATGGGTATGCTATCATCAACTCATGTTTAAGTATTAGGCCAATGGTTAAGACCTAGGAACTTGATATGTGTTAATTGGCATTAATTTAAGATATCGGCTTTGATTTGGTGAGAGAGCCTAGGTGAGGAGTTGCCTAGGTTGGGGTGGAGCTTGCTATTAGGCTACGCCTCACGTGTCATCAACTAAGGTGCATGGTGCTATTGTGTTATTTCGACATAGCAAATTAATCCTAAATTTTATAGTCTTTAAATTATTTCTAATTGATTTTATTCTCAGAAAAAACTTATCTTTCAACAACTAGTTCAAAAAAGATTTATATTAACATTGGAGATATTGAAAACCTAATGGACATACTTAGGTAAGCAATACAAAAAAAAATTATATGTGAACTTATCATACAAATTAATTTCCAATTATATGTGAACGATTGATGATTTGATAGTAAAGCAAAATTCAAAGCCAAAAATCAATAGTAGTGCATCTAGAAAAAGATTTCATAAAATAAGTCCAATAGTAATTCTAAGGTAAGACATTCACATATTTTTATTAAATAAATTATATATAAATTATATCTATTCTTAAATTTTACTAGGTTTACTTATCGAAAATGAATTTGGATGGTGCTACGTAGGTTGCAAAAAATGCAAAAAAAAAAGTTATAGAAAAAATGATAGTTTTTTCCGCTTTGCATTGGTTGCAAATGAAATTCAAGTTTTTTAGTGGCAAGGTATATATACATAACTTTCTTTAGTTCAAAATGTTTAAGTCATCAGCAAAATTTCATATATTACTGTGTGATGTGTGATGCAGATACAAAATTGAACTTCATGTAGTCGATGAAGATTCAGAAGTTACATTTATGCTTTCAAACAACGAAAGCGAAAGGTTATTTAACATATCACAAGAGTTTTTTTTTTTACAAGAACATATCAGAAGAGTTACTATCTTCAAATAATTCTAATATGAAAATATTGCAAATAGAATAGAAGCTCTTTGTGATAAAGAGTTTTTGTTTGCGATTAAAATTATTGATTATAATTTTAAACAATAAAAAGAAATCTTCATCGTTTTGAAAGTAAATGAATAGAACAAATGCCTACAACCAAATGATACAAATGTCGATCGAAATTTTCAAAACATCAACACTCCAATAAAGTAGGTAAAGATGTATAAATTAATCATTTTATGTAAACATTACATTATATTTAGATTGATATTTTTTTCTCAATTTTTACAATACAGGAAAAGAAAATCCTCAAAATGAAAATAGAAGTTACAGATTCAGAATTTCAACAAGAAGTTACTGCTCAAAAGAATGTACAAAGAAGCACCAGAAAAGGAATATATGTATGATATATAAGAATGAAGATAACGAAGACGATGACATTTAAGAATTTTCATATTTTTTTATTTAGTGATAAAGTATTGTGAGAGGAAATGACACACAAAAGAGGATGAATAGTGTATAACAAATAATTAAGCCTAAATTCCAAATTTAAATATTCTTAAAATTAGGCAAATACAAGTTAAAGTAGAATTAAGCAATTACAAGTTAAATTAAGTAAGGGAAGTAAATATGAATCAATCAAGTACATATATAAGAAAGCAATGCAAAATACTATTTATAGTGGTTTGGTTTCTAAGCAAGCCTACATCCATTACCCAAGCTCCCCGCTTAGGATTTCAACCAATTCACTAGAAATTAAGGTTCCTCCAAGAGGGTTTACATTGGAAGCGTACAATCTTCTTCCCGAAGGCACATTCCCATTTCAAGCTTCAAGACAATCCTAAAACCTAGTTACACGAGTGGATTTATGCTTCTACAGTCTACACCAAGGCAACCACTCAATCTTGACCTAAACACCCTAGGTCAAACTTAACCTTAAAATGATAATTAAAAATACAACTAAAATAAGAGCAATAATAAAATAAATAGAACCTAGATCTCAAATGAAGAATCTTAGCTTCTCTTGATACCTTTGATAATGAATCATTCAAGAACAAGACTGAACTCAAGAAGTGATAAGCTCAAGCTAGGGTTTTTGAAGGAATGACTCAAGAAGGCTTGGAATTGTTTATATGATGTCTAAGACTGAACTCAAGAAGTGATAAGCTCAAGCTAGGGTTTTGGAAGGAATGACTCAAGAAGGCTTGGAATTGTTTATATGATGTCTTAATATCAAAATTAGGTTCGTAGGAAGGTCGGCAACCACTTTTTATAGGGAAGCAAGAAGGAAAGGCTCAAGGTCAACGACAAGCAACTACAGGAAAAACGGCTATTGGGGTTGTCGGTCAATTATTGGTTGACCATTGGTTGACTAAACATTTGATAGAAAATGCACTAAGAGTAGTTTTAGCAGAGTTCGATTTTGGGTTGGGTTTTCAATGCAACAGTTTAGGTTTCCATCATCACCAACATGCATCCTAAGGATAATATATTCATTGCAAACCAAAAAACCTAGACACTAATTCTTCTTTGTCTTTTGAGCAACGTTCAACGTCCTTGAGATTTTTCCGATTTATCATCAATCTTCCGGTTGCGAACGTCGCTTGCTACTCAACTTGGAACCTAAAATTATTTCTCATTTAAATATTAGTTCTGAGTTTGTTATCATTAAAACCATGATTGAGACCAAGGTTGTAAGACCCAAAATTTTCCTAATATAAAAATCTATTTGGTGCAGCGCACCGAACCAAGGGTTAGTCGGGTCAAGCCTCGGAAATCGTCTCGAGTAGAAGGTATAACTCGACCTATGCAGTTTATTTGGTTAAATGGACATTTCCTTTTATACATTAGATGTCTTATTAAAGTCGAGTTCGACTCGTGTATGCGGATCGAATCGGAGCCCGAATCGGACTCAGATTGAGTCGAGGAAGGGCTAAGTCATGATGAAGGGCATAGAGGTCTTTTGTAGATGAGGGAACAAAACCCCTCATCTATAGCCGTGCGGCTCATCTTGGAGCCGCACGCAGCCCGAGCAAGAGAGGGAGGAGGGTAGATCTTGGGTCGGCGCCGGAAATCGTGTCGCCCTCGGAAGGATCGAGATCGCCAACGTCCATCTTTTCTTCTTCCTTAATCAAGGTGAGTGGTTGTTTTCTTTAGATTATACATGCTGTCCAAAAATGTTCATGGGCGGAATTCCAAAGTCGATACAAGGAATTCCTCACCCAAGATAGTGTGGAAGGTTAGATAACATGTAAGGCAGTGCGAGACGTACATCGTACTTATATGGAAACTTAGCTAGGAGATGATATCACTTCTAGGACTTCTTGTAAACATTTGGAACCCTAGAACTCTTAGGTTCACACATTTTGAAAGGGCGGCATAAATTGTTGACCCCGTAGCTCGGATTAGGGCCAGATACGGGCAATGACCCGAAGTGTATATATGGAAACCCTAGGACATTAATTGTGTAATGTGCTTGAGATGGTCCGTCGAGGAGCGTGGAGGTCGGGAATGACCAATGCTCAGCTTGGCCAATGTTGGGTCTTGAGGTGCGCCAGCGGGTTCGCTAGGTGCCAGACCCCAGTTGGGTGGGACTAGCTATCCTTACCCCAGACGGTGTCCGAAGACTAGTGGACCGTCCAAGTCGACGACCCGGGATTGTTTGCTTACATCTTGAGATGATGTGGCCGATGGCCAGTATGATACTACCTGATATGATAGGGACGGCTGTAGCCAAGATATTTATTCCATAAGTAGGCCCAATGGCCGGATGCCGGAGGCTTGATAGGCCAAGATGGCAGGTTATCACATGTTCAATTTGTACAGATTGACCCATTGGCATCGGTAGTCGCATTAGAAGTAGTTTACCTCCTTGTACATTCATTTTGTTGCCTTATATGATATGCATGCATAACTGAGGCTTAGGTGGAGATTCGCTAGAGCCACTCACTGAGTCCCAAGTGGACTCATAGTTTATTCTTTATTTTTGCAGAGCATGAGAAGTGACTTTGGCATGTCGACATGGTGCAGCTGGTGGGCGGGAGGCGGTGTCATATCTCGTAGCGGCGTCCATGAGTCTTAGACTAGTGTCTAGTAGTTGCTTTTAGTTTCTGCACTGACAGTTGTATTTAAAAGAGTTGTAAAACTTGTTACTTGAAACGTTCAGTTATTTTGATGTTGATGTTCTTACTTGTTTTGGAAAACATAAAATTGTGACTTTGAAAACTTTTAATAAAGTGTGTTGAGATTTCTTTTATCGATACGATTTGGTTTTTCCTTATGTCAGTGTAGACAGTAGGCTACAGGGCAGGATGTAGGCCCTGGCCGATCACACTACCCTCAGTTGGGGTGTGACACTAGCAGACCATCCTAGTCGACGGCCCGGAGATTGCCTTGATTCACTTGTGTGTTATGTGGGCCGAACGGCCAGTATGTTACTATCTTTGTGTGGTAGGGCTGGTTATAGCCGAACCACTAGATCATGAGCAGGCCCTAAGGGCTGGGTGCCAAGTGGCTTAGTTGGGCTGTTATAGCCGGTTGTATGTATGTATGGTCTATACAAAATAGCCCTTGAGGTCGGTTGTCATATCAGAAGCAAATCATACCCCTAACTTTATATTATGCTGCCATGTGTGTGTCTGTGTGTGATTATTGGGGATTTATGTGGAGGTTCGGAAGAACTGCTCACTGAGTCCCATGTGGACTAACGATTTATTTTTCTTGTTTAGGAGAGCCCGATTAGTGAGATGAGGCTTGGAGTCATGGTGCAGCTGGAGGGCAAGCAGTGACATCGATTTCGTAACAGCGTCCAGTAGTCATAGTCTAGATGTCTAGGATTGTTATTTTCATACACTCAGAGTTGTTTGTTTTAAAAATCACGTATTCGACTTTGATCTCGAGTTGTTTCATATTGTGCTGATGTTAGCAACTTTTCCTTTTTATAAAAAATTGTGGACTTTCTTGAAATTCAAATATAGCTGCATCATTGTTTCTATTTATGTCTTTTCGGTTTCTCTCTAGTCAGTGTATGTAGTAGGCTTCATGGTAGGACATAGACCATGGCCGGTCACACGACCCTGAGTTGGGGTGTGACAAGAAGCCACTAACAACCTTGTTCTCTTCTACTTTTTTCCTAATTCTAGGGCATATGGTATCATCACTTTTCATTATCATCTCCCTCTTTTCAGTCATCCTTTTCATTAATGTCCTTCTGATATCCTCTAACATGTTAATCAAAAGTCTATTTCTTGCCTTTAAAATGTATCTATTAAAACATTCATACATGTTATTATCAATGACTTCACATTTTGGCAATGTACTTATTTAAATCCTACAAAACTTGTCTGAACCAATTTTAATGAAATCATCATGTGCAACTTGAGAAAGTACCTTCATCTCATACATGTGTTCATTGAATTCAGCTTTTGTGGTGCTCTTTGCAGCCTTCCAGAAAAGGTTTTTCAAAGCATATCCCTCATGCTTCTTCTTCTAGTAAGGATATAACTGTCTTGCATAGTTTCTATGTTCTACATTTGGTATAAAACCCCTAACTGCATTTTGAAGACCCTACAAGAGACAAACAAACATAACTAGAGTCTACATGATACGGAAAAACAAACATAAGTAGACAAAAAAATAAATTTATTACCTTTTGCTGATCACTTAATTATAATTGTCCATCCAAAACCATCTGTCATGGCTAAGTGTTTAGTTAATCTTATCAAAAACCACATCCATAAGTCTTCATTTTCACCTTCAACCACAGCCCAACATATTGGAAATATCTGGTTGTTTCCATCCTTACCAACTGCAGACAGTAGTTGGCCACCAACTTTTGACTTCAAAAAGCACTCATCCAATGAAATCACAGGCCTACAACCACCCAAAAACCCTTCTTTTAATGCATCAAAGCCAACAAACATTCTCTTGAATTTATTATGCCTCTCAACCATTGTGGAAAATAACCCATGTTTGTACACCTTCTTCAGTTCTGCTACAAAAGATGACAACATCTTATAATGCTCAGCCAATGAGCCTAATAAAGCTTTCAATGCCCTTGCTCTAGCTCTATAACATACATTCTTACTGACTGATATGGTAAATTTTTTATCAATATCCCTTTGCATTTCAAGTACATTCCAGTCTGGTTTTCCCTAAAAGTTTCCATGTATTGCCTTGCAAGCCATTTAGATGAGGCTTGCTTGTTGCTGGTCTAGAGCATTTATGCTATGAATCATAAATCTTAATCACAAATGCTTTATTCCTTTGTGTTAAGCTTCCATAAATCCTCCAAGGACATTTGGCACTACACCTAGCCTCTACATTTTTCTCACCAGACCTAGTAAACTTAATAGTCTTCACATTCTTCAAAGCATAGTCTTGATCAGCTTGCCTGAATTGTCCTGCTGACTCAAACCTCATGTTAAGGCAAAATTCATCAAATTCTTTGCCCCTAATCCCTTACCCTTCTGTTTTCTAAATTTTTTTATATCTTCATCATCACTGTAGGTGTCTGCACTGATTCAATTGATGTAGCATTATCACCTAAAGTATCACTTGATGAATCATTATTCTCACCCTCAGCTTCCCTGTGCTCATCTCCTCCACCACTGGCACCTTGCTCATCTATCCTGTGCTCATCTCCTCCACCACTAGTACCTTGCTCACCTTCACTTTGCAAATTAAAAATTCTCTTCTTTCTCTCACTATTCTATATTCCTCATCATCCTCGTCACTTGTGTCATCATCTCCACCAAAATCAGTATGATGAGCCTTATCATGAACCTTATCATGAGCCTCATCAAGTTTCTCAATTTTGACAACTGTAGGGTTAGCTCCTTCATGATCAGGCTCCACATTCTCATCCTGGTTCTGAGTTTTAAGAGCTTTATCTAGCTTCTTTTTCCTCAATAGTTCATAGTCTCTAACTCCTTCGGAATAGAAGTGTATATATCCACAACTTATCCCCAATTGAATCATCTCCTTAACTTCAATTTCTGTCTGTATCTCCACCAGTCCAGAAGATAAGGGTTTCCTAGGGTCTTTGTACCACAATTTGTTAGGTCGAGAATAACCTATGTTACTACCAAGACTCTCATGTCAGACAATATAACTGTATTTGAAATCATATCATCCTCTCCCACTAAAAGCAGTTCACCCCCCACATAGCGTACATGGGGTTCAAACATCATGTGACCACCGTGATGTACTATAATCTCAAACATTGCCTTCCTACATGAAAATGCAAATGTGACAGATGGCAAACAATGAAAAAATTGGAATCACATAATTCAACGACAAAAATTTTGGGACCACAACACTCATATAAAAAGATGGCTACATGTGAAAGAAACCAAAAATATACCTGCTATTTTTGGGACCACAGCTTCTCAATGTCCCCACCGCTCATCCCTTTGTGCCCTAATCCGGCGACAAAGACTCCAGAAGGCGTACCCGAATCCGGAGACAAAGGCGACAATAATCCTCCTTTTCGCAGTGTTCGTACAAGTAAAATAAGAACTAGGGCATCGAGCACGCCCAACTTGAAGACAATAGGCAAATTACGATTTTGCCCGTCCCTGATTCAAAAAAAACATTAGCTTCGGGGATGGATAATTTCATAATTTTATATTAACCTTTACTCGATTGGTGAAAATATATGCCACGTTGACAGAGTAACTTGTCACGCCGTCGTCGTTAATGACCATATCAGCAAAAACCGTCAAAAATGATGGTGCGTGCTAAACGGGATAATGGAATCAAAGTTCGTGTATTTTCATGCTAACGAAAAAAGTTTATGTTAAAAATGGGAAAATGACCAAAGTTCATATTTTTTTGGTATTTACTCTATAATTTATTATTATATTATTATATTATAATAATCTATAATATAATAATATAATTGATAGATTTTTTATGCGAAGGAAATCATAATTAATATCATAATTAGTGATGGAAAATTTATTTTCGATCATCGATATCAGTAACGGATTTTGTGACGAAAATTTTTCTGTCACAACATCCGTCACATGAGGGAAAATGGAGCATTAGTCATGAGATTTTCAGCGACGGACATTGTGACAGACATTTTCATCACTGATACCATTCAGTGACGGATTTTCAAGCATCAATGACGAATTTTTTTCGTCATTGATGTTTATTTTTCTTGTGGTGGTTCTAGTAAGAGATTAGGTAGAAGGATTGTTGTCCTTGACAAGTCCAAACTCCTTGCTGAATGGGGGTGGATAGATCGACTTCGATACATGCATAAATGTATCAACCACGATCAAAATTGGATGAGCGTTCATCAAATTTTACAATAGAGCCTAAACTAGAGGCGCAATTAAATGAATACAAAATTGATTCCAATATTCTAAAGGACGACTATGGATTCTAATCCAAAGGGGACCAACCGAAAACTTTTCTTTGAAAGGTTGAAACTAGGGTTTCCAAGGTATAAGGCGTATTACATTGCCTCTGATAGCTCAAGGACCGCCAGTGAGAACAATATTGGCTTAAGGTTTTCAACCTTAGTCTTAATCTCGGTTTTGATGATAACAAGCATGGAACTAATGTTTCAATGAGATATATTTCAGGTTCCATATCGGTTAGCGCACGACGTCCTCGATCGGAAATATCGAAGAAATCGGGAAATCGAAAGGACGTTGGTCGACGCGCTCGGATTCGTCGGGAAGATAGAGTATAGATTTAGAGTGTCTAGTTTATATTGTAAATCCTCTTTATGATGCAAAGAAACCCAAAAGCCTATCCTGAACCTCAAAACATGAAAACCCAAAAATCGCCCTAAATCCACCAAGCCTAGGGAGCTCCTTAGAGGGCTATATGACCTAGATAGTTTCTTGTCATAAAAAATGACAGTAATTATTCCTTGGGTTAAAATTAGATAAGGAAGTATTTTTTAGGAATTTTTGGAAGCTTTTAGCCTACCCTTTTTTGACTCGAAAAATTAGAAAAGTTCTGTTTTCCGAAAATTTGTACTAGACCCCAAAAACTAGATTTTGATTCTTAAGGATTTTGATTTTTTAGATATTTTTATTGAAACCAAATGGGAGGTAATCCTTATATAACATTTATGTTTTAAAGTTATTATCTAAAAGTTAATAAATGTTATATAAGTAGACTTAGCAAAGACGAAACCAGAAAATGAACCAAACAAAGAAAACTGCCCTGCCCAGGTTCGGTCGACCGACCGAAGGAGAAGGCAGTTCGGTCGACCGAACGATGCCAAAAATTGGCAAAAGGTTCATCAGTCGACCGATCGGTCGACCGGATTGAGGATCGCTGAATCGCGTCTCTAGCTTTAGGCTTCGGTCGATCGATCGGTCGACCGGATCGCGGATGAGAAGAATCGCATCTCATCCGGTCGACTCGTCGATCAATCGGACAGAGAGATTAATCCACAGAAGGCCAGCGGTCGTTGAGCGGTCGATCGGTCGGTCAACCGACGATCGATCGGCAAGCGATCGAACAGCGGTAATGGCTAGTTTTTCGCCCATTTTCCACCCGTTGACGCGCTGTTTTCATTGCAGGGTTTTAAATACCCAAACCCAGCCTTCCTTAAATAACTTTTTAACACTCTTACACTTCATTGAGCCATTCTTGATCAATTCTAAGCTTGATTGAGCGACAATTCTTGAAATCCCTAGTTTGATCTCTCATTCCTTGATATAGCCTTCAAAACTTCATCGATTCATCACCTTGAGGCATCAAGAGGACTAGGGAATTTGGTGTGGAGCTAAGTAATTTATTGTTTGATTTATAGCTCCATTTATTATTGTATTTTGTTTTTTATTTCATTGTGATTGAACCTGTGTAAACCTAGATTGCTAGGTTTGATTGAGTTGGTGGTTGCCTTGGTGTTAAGGCTTAAATCCACCGGTGTAAACGTAGTTTGCAAGGATTAGTTCTTGTTGTCCTTAGGATTGAGGTGGGAGAGTGCTCTTGGTAGGAAGGCGGAGACTTCCGGATGTGGAAATATCTTCGGTGTGAGAGCGGAGACTCTCCGGTGAAAACGTCCTCATTGTAAAGGAATCAAGATAATCTAGTAAACTTAGTTTGAAAATCCTAAGCAGGGTGCTTAGGTAGTGGAGTAGGCATTGGGGCCGAACCACTATAAATTCTTGTGTTTGCATTGATATCTTATTTGTTTTAATTGCTTTATCATTTATCGCTTCCGCATTTAGTCGTCGAATTATAATTTGTCTAAGTAACCAAAGAAACGATTAAAATCATATTTAGGCTAATTGATTAGTAAACATACTATTCACCCCCCTCTAGTATGGTCATTTCACCCAACAAACAACAGTGGCATTCTCAACCGATTCAAATCAGAAAACAAAAAAACCTTGATCGAGATCAAGAACATTAAGAAAACCCTATTGAAATCATAAATTTTTAGCACACAAACGAACAATGTCCATTTAAGGGGGTTTACCAAGGAATTTGCCAATAAGACTAGTTTTCCAGGGTAAGCTCCAACAATAAACTTTCGCGAGAGTAAAGGAAACCCTACAAATTGATTGAGAAGCAATGTGATTGAAAAACAACAAATTGGAGTTAGAAGGAGAGGAAGAAGACATATCTCGAAGAATATGAGACCAAAAAAGTGACGAATTAGGTTTGATGAAAAGTTACCATTAGGGTTTGATGAAAAAGAGAGATTTGGGGGAAGCTCTTCGTCTTTGAAGTAGTCGTGCGTGAGTCGCGATTTGGGGGAGGAGGATCGGGAGCAGTGGCAGATATACAGTGGGGCTGAATTTAAGAGATAAACTATATATATTTAAGTTTTTTAACTATGGATGTAATGTAATTAATTAAATTTAAGAGATAATATATATATATTTAATTATTAATGCAATGTAATTAATTGGTCTCACAAACAATTTTACCATACCATTTTAATACAATCAATTGCCCATGAAATGAATCTTCCATGCACAACAAAGCCCTACATGGCACATTTTAACATATTTTTTTAATTAATAATATAAAATTATATTAAATTAAATATTTTAAAAGGAAAATTTAATTTTAGCATCCAAATAATTTTATGGGAATGATTTAGTGCTTTTTCTTTTGCTCTTGCTTTAATTTATGTGAACCAGTCATTTTTAGGGGTGTGCATGAGTACTAGATAGATCCGGAATCAGTTGGAACCTACTGATTAGGTATATTCTAGGTAGATCTGAATTAAATTTAGGTAGAGTCAGAGACAAAAATTAAAGAACCGATTAAAATCGATTTCAATTTCGAGTTGAATACATTTGGTACCCAAAATCAGAATCGGAACCGATACCCGAAACATATAAATGAACATGTTCTAACAGGGTACTCGAAACCTGAAAATTAATAAGTTTCAGCAAGGTACTTAAATAATTATTGGGCAAATTTGCCAAGTATATTTAGCAAGCAGATAATATGTGTAAAATTATTTGATTTTTTTATGAACTAGTTTGTTCTTATTGATAAAATATTTTAGATTCACCACTGATCTGATCGGGATGCACAGGGAGGGGGGCATCAATCGCCGGGAGTTCCCAAAGAGGAGGGCGAAAGAGTCACCGTGAGAACCCGAGTCTCTCTGATACTCAATCCAGATTAATATTATTATAAAAAAAATAGTCATGCACGCTTCCAAATTAAGTTGAAAAAAAATTGCATATAACCTACACTCAGTATGCATGATTAGTTATGATTATTACACAAGCTTACCATGCTTTTGACAAGAAAACTTTTACGTGCCAGCTTCACCTCAAGGAAAAAAAACAAAAAATTTGAAAAAAAATATATGAAAAAAAATTAAAATTACATTGAAGAGTAATTTTTAGGAGCCTTTTAGACTTATCAACAAACTTTTGCTTTGGTGGCAGCATGACAAAGCTTCACTTGTTCCCAAACTACTGACAGCGAAGACGTGTGTTTATTACATAAAATATCATAGCAATACGTGTTGGCTTCCAGTGCAGTGGTATTATTTATGACAATGTGTAAATTGCTTCGAACCACCATGAAAACTACTGTATATAAAGCCAGAAGCTGTGCTTTTGCACACAGCTTCACTCAGCCATGGAGACTCCCCAGAAAATGCTTCCAGCTGTGTTCCTGCTCTTCCTGCTCCTCATCTCATCTGGTTCTCTATTATTCTCTTCTCTCCTTTAATTTCCATATGCGCTATTCCATAGAAACTTCGACATTATGTGAAGTTTTTCTCTTTATCTTCGTAATTGTCATATTGACGATGTTCTTATGCTCGATCTCTGCTGAAGATATGGGGATGAGGGTGGTGGAGGCGAGGACGTGCGAATCGCAAAGCCACAGGTTCAAGGGGCCGTGCCTGAGCCTGAACGCCAGGAACTGTGCAAATGTCTGCAAGACGGAAGGATTCCCTGGAGGGCGTTGTCGGGGTTTTCGTCGCCGGTGCTTCTGCGTCAAGCATTGCTAATATATGACCTTGTTTCATGTGCTGTAATCTTATGTTCGTATTCAGATAAAAGATGGTGTTTGTTTGTCTGCTAATGTCAAGCTTTAGCTTGCAGTTAATGTTCTTGGTGTCTGGTATGATGAGGCAACTTCACCAATTTAATAGTTCCACTAGTCCAATCTAATATACTGCCAATGGTTGATTTTAATTTTGTTCCGTTGTTGATTCGTCTTCCATTTATGAAATCATTAGTGAAGCTTTAGATGAAACAAAAAATATTAATATACTGGTAAAATTTAAAATACTCTGACTTTGGAGATACATTTGTCGATATTGATACTCACCCACTAGAATTCTAAACCAGTTAGAAACTTATCACAACATTATCAGACCCTATACGTGTAATGACACATGATAACCATGAATTTTCAGCTAGAGCAATTTTACAAAATTCAGTTCATTTAAAACTTGTCACGCCTCATTACACAACATGATCATCGCCGAGCAAAAACTCGGATGCCTCATCAAAACTTCAAAAGAGCCTAACCTATATATCCGTGTAAAATGTTCACATTTGATTTTTGGTAAAATATGAAGTTCCGCTTCAGACGGCACGATAATCCAAAAAAAGGTGCAACTTTTGTACAAGCATCTCTCTCGTGCCATACAAGGGCTTCCCCTCGCTGATCCAATTCTTCTCCAGGACTGAGGCTTTGGCATTTGCCTGCATATCAGTTTCGAATCCAGAAACTATTTGGTATACTGACGTCCGAAGAACGTCAGCCATGGCATAAGCTTTGCCAAGCAGCGCTGTGTCTCTTTTTTTATGAGTTGTTGAAGGCGCTTCATCCCTTTTCCCGGTGTTGCTTGTCACCCACCTGATACCTGCAGGGCTGAAGAGCTGTGCCGGCTGTGCAATGGTTTTCTTCCCCAGACAAGCCTCCACGGCAAGGAGGCAAGACAACAATGTGAAAACAACTGCTTTGTTGCAGCCAGTAAGTTGAGCAACTCCATATCTGTCCTCAAAATGAGACCGTGCTGTCAAAGCACCTAGGCACCTCGCACACCATGAAAGTATCTGGGTTACATGATTCAAAATTAGTTAAGAATATTTAGAAACAAGAAAACATGCTTCAATTAGCATAAAAAATATAAATTTGAAGCACTTCAAGAAAGTTCTATGTAAATTATAAACTCCCTGTCAAGAAGATAATAGATAGGCCATGTTCACAAAAAAACAGACATTCAATTGACAAAGAAAGCTAGTCAGCACCTGCATATCACAAAACCAGAAAAGTTGCTACAGTGAACTATTCCTGAAAATGGCCAAAGTAATATGAGCTTCATGTGCCGGTCTGTCAGAAACATATTACACTCACCAAGTGTACAAGAGCAAAACTTTTGAATAGAAATATTAATTTAGAAGGGGAAAGAAGTTCCGTAACTTTCAATCTCAACTTATTACGACCATATCAGAGTAGCTGCACCAAAGTTGACTCTACGAAGAAGAATTACTCTACAATTGCACCAGCATCTGGATGGTCTAATTTCTAACATTTTGAAAGTAGTTTATTAATGCCAACAGAGCCTAAATAAGCAAGCATAGATAATTTTCTGACAAGGCATTTCCAGCAAAACTGGGTGTTCCTAGCAAAATCACAAAGACATATGTTTAGCCAAGAAAATCACAGACCAGATATCTAGGAAATTGTGTACACTGTAAGCCTAAGTTCTATTCCAACTCCCATGTAGTGCTATGACTGGGTACTAGGCGCTGTGAGACGCAAAGGTCCTTGATTGCCAAAAGCCAGGCACTTGCACAAGTGAAATAAGTCAGTAGTCCATTAATATTATATGTATATATCCTATTATTCTATTTAAAATGTTTTCTTTTTATGGAAAATCAATGCTGTCTAATTATATCTGTCCTCATTTAATCAAGATAGATAAAAGCAAAGTAATCCAGTCGAAACCAAGGATAAGAGATTTAACCTAATTACAAAACAACAGGAGTTTAAGTTTTCTTAGTTATGCCTTGGTGAACTCACAATGTTGTTCACCTATTTTTCTTAGTTGTTTCTGTAGTTCAGGACTTTTTCAGTACTTCACACAAGCTTTCTATTCTAAAGTTTTGAGAAAAAAAATTCTCAAAAGCAGAAAAAGCCCAGCCTCATCGAACTAGACTAATCAATGTTTTCAAATTGGTGTTAATTATGAAAGCTTATTAGTTTCTCCAGCTTCATGTCATATGGTTATATCTTTCATCTGAGTAATATATTTGGGAATAACCCTCATATTTTACCTTTCACTTCTGGTTGTCTTGCAATACCTTCTAAGTTAGTAATTATCAATTCTATGAAAGGGATCCATGGTTCCACATTATAGTTCAAAACTGATTCAACTTGTAATAATATATAATTATCTGACAACCAGGATGTCTCAATGTGAAAACATGGGCATTTATGGTTTTTTTATTTTTCAGCACCAGTGATTGTATTATACACAGAGCTAAAATTTCCAAAATATAAATTATTTCCAAAACTCAATCAAATATCATACCTGAAAATCATTGAAAGCTTCATGAAGCTTTGAGCCCATCCGAAAATCAGAAGGCAAATTTAATTGCTTGGACAAGAAATCTGACTTGTCCATGGAAAACCCTTCTACACCTTCCGCAAGCCTTACTGTCAGCTGTTCAAGAGGTTTCAAGCAACCATTTATAACTCTTTGGTAAGTTTCACCATTTTCTTCAAAAAAGGCAGCTCGACGCCAAGACTCTACGTTGTTCTCGGAAACAATACATAGATCAAGATATGCAAGATATTGAATAAGGGATCGTGGATTGCTTTGTTCCAAAATCTCTAGAAGATGTTCACTCAGATTTGTATCTGCAGCAGCCGATCCTTTAGGTGGTGCAAAAATGCACCTCTTGGTATGCACAACCTAGATAAATAGAGAGGGGTATATTGTTAATACAAGTAACTAAATATTGGCAAAGAAAAGTTGCAAAAGCAGATAGACAAGGCTAAATATTGGTAACAGGAGAAAAAAATAAAATAGCATGTGAGGTAGGGAATCAAAATGTCTCCAAATTAGAGAAGATTTAGAAAGCATTAGAAAACAATGAAAATTCCATGATGGGAAGATAATGAAAGGAGACTAAGCAACTGAAACCCGACCTGGAGTAAATGATGGCTCATTTCCCAGCAAATAGAAACAATAATTGTTCCAATGAAAAATTGAAGCTGCTGAATTATTAATTTCCCTGTTTTATGCTTGCTCTTAAACTGATCTGGCAAGAACAACATTACTATGACTGAACAAACATAAGCCTGAACCGACAACTTAACAGCTCTTCTGACTGATGAAAGTAAAGCAATCTTGAACCGGTAGAAAAGAGGACGCTGCAGGGAAAAAAGAGGTCAACAAAACAATGGAATCTGTTGATGCATTTTTTATGACAAAATTATTACTGCAACAAACTCTACTACATAAAATTTTAATAAATAAGTATAGTTCTCTACCAAATATTTTAATCAATAAGTATAGTTCTCTACCAAATCGCAAAGAGCCTTTTAGGCTTCTAACAATGTTTTTGGCAGAATTAATCTACAGATTTAGTTATCTTTTCCTTACACATCGATTAGTACTTCCTCTGGTTACCATACTATATTAAAAGATAGTTGTTGTAGCTTAAATGCTTAAAAAGAAACAAGATGAAGCCATGAATTTGTTCTTAAGCAATAAATATCGTTGTTGCAAAAGCAGATTATTTGATGTAACAAAACTATTCAAAATTTAGAAAAAGGATTTTTCTTACAAACCTGGATGATTGGAAAATTAAGGATCCACCTCTTCCTGTAAACATAATGTAAACCATAGACCAGCCCAAAAACCAATCCCCTGAAACCTACGCCAACAAGGCTGTCCCGATCCACAACTGTCGACGATCCGCAGACTGCTAACACGGAAAGGAACCCCGCGACGACACAGATGAGCAAGAAGAAAGCTGAGGCGAGCGCTCGCCAAGCTCGACGGGTGGAGTCAGCTGTGAATGAGGAGCGGGAGGAGCCGCCAAAGAGGAATCTGAAGGAGGCGCGGAGGACGAAGGCGGCGAGCTCGGGGAGGGAGGAGGAGGGTTCAGGGTGGGGGGTGGCGACGAGGAAGAGACCGAGGGAGAGGAGTAGGAGGGAGAGATGGAAGGCGATGAAGGAGAAGAGGAGGGCGGCGGGGGAGGATGACGATGCGCCGTATCGAAGGAGAAGGGACGAGGGAAGGCGGACGGCGGCGGAGGCAATGGACTGCCAGATTAAAAACCCTAGCCACCGGTTCTTGACAACGTCTCGGGGAGGGGAGGAAGGAGACATGGTGGAGAGAGAGAGAGAGAGAGAGAGAAGGGTTTTGGGTTGTATTTTAGATGGCGGTGAGTTGTTTAAAAATGGCTTAATTTGATTCCTCTTGTTTTTATTCTCGCTTAAATTTTATGATTTAAAAATCAAAATTTAGTTTGTTAAATTAAGTTTCTCATATTTTTTAGGGTAAAAAGTAAAAGACTCGTCGAACTTTAGCCTAATGCGCAAAAAAACTTATGAATTTTAAAAATATACAAAAAAAAAATCTCACGAACTATTAAAAAACTAGTAAAAAGACTCATGTTATTATCTCTCCATTAACTTTATAATTAAAAATACGGTTTTTTGCATTACAATTAAAGTTCATGAAAAAAAAATTCATTACAATCAAAGTTCATGAGTTTTTTGCATCGCAATTGAAGTTCAGGGTTTTTTTTGCATAGCACGGCAAGTTGAGAAAAAGAATTTAAAAATTATATATTTTTAAAATATTTATATTTTTTTATTTTTAAAAAATATTATATTAAATATAACATGAAAAAAATTACACGTAGACGAATAAAGTGTCGACATGTGGCTCTGATATAGAATTCTGTTAAAAAGTGAATGAAGAGATAACAGAATTCTATATGTTAAAAAGTGTCGACATTGGCCTTAATTTTTGCTAGTTTTTCAATAGTCCGTGGGATTTTCTCATGTTCTTAAAGTTCATGAAATTTTTTGTTAATTAGGCTAAAATTCAGAGGCTTTTTGCCCTTTACCCTATTTTTTATCAACCAATAATAATTAGTTTTTCAAAAAAAAGATTAAGTTATACCAGGAAGAAAACATAATACAATTATAATCATAATAGTTATTCATATCATGATCAAGTGCAAGTTTACCGATTACATCAATTAATAAAGGGTTATTAGACGAAAATGGATTGAACTTTAGCCGAATTATCAATTATGGCCAATCCTTTGATTGATCTCAATTGTATATAAGAACTTGCACATTAGTTCCAATTGTAGCTCGTCGTCTGCCAATCGTGAGTAGAACAATTATTTTGTTGATGTGGCGATCCAAAAATTATTTTAAAAAATCCCAATTACCCACGTCAGATACTTTTGAAATGTCTTTTTAATTGAGACCCACCCCTCTCTCTCTCTCTCTCTTAAACGAGAGCAAAGAAGTTCATAGACACCATGGCGAGCTAAGCGGGTTGCCGCCGTTGGTGTTCGACGGGGCCGTTCTCAATCGGCAGCGGACATCCTGGAGCAGTTCGTGTGGCCATAGCACGAGAAGACGACGCCTGAGGCGAACGAGGAGCTCGCGTCGTGCCTCTGATCGGGTGGGCTACTACCCGACGACGCGACGACGATCATCGCCCGATCCGTCGCCAAGGTGTGCGAGCAACACTTGTTCAAGGTGGTGAACCACGACATTGACGAGGAGCTGCTCGTTGAGGCCCACCATTGTGTGCTCGCTCGCAAAGAAGCAAAGTGTGCAGAGGCGGCTAGGAGAAAACTGTGGCTACGCTAGTTAGAGAAGCACATCATGAAGAAGGCTTTCGTTTAATGAGTATGTTAGGAAGAAATTGGGTCTTCCTGCAAGGATCCAAAAATCCAAAATGCCAAAAGAAAAAATACCAAAATGAATAAATTCAGAAAACACAAAGAACACCAAAATTTACGTGGTTCGGCCCGGCAGGGTACCGGGCCTACTCCATGGGGAGAAGAGGGCACTTGATTTTATTAGAGGGGGAGAAAACACGACCAATACAAGAGAATATGAATACAACTGATAACTAAACTGTAAAAGAAAAATATTGCATGTACTCGAATATTTTTCCGCACCCCGAAATCTGGATTCTTGCTTCTGCCTAAGACGGTGTGAAGGGAAAGAGAGCCGCTGGAAAGGAACCTTGCTTGAGAAACGGAGTATAGATCGGATGTCTGGATGATGTGATGGTCTGGAACTGCATATTAGGCCCCCTTTTATAATGGGATAGAACTGACGTGTTGAGAGACTTTTTCCAAACATCTCGTCTGGATCCGAGCGTTCAATCTCAATCTGACGGCGAGTGTTGTATGAAATCTGACACTAGAAGGGGGGTTGAATAGTGTATGTCCCTTCTTTCTATTTTATCAATTTTCTTTTTGCTTAGTTTCAACTTCAATTGAATGGAAATGTAACTTAACAATGTATGTTATCAAATATCAAGAACAGTAATGAGCAAACATTCAAGGCAATGCAAATACGATGAAATATAGTTGTTCGGCCAACCGCCTACTCCACTACCTTGGCTCCTCACCAAGGATTTCTAACTAGCTACTTTATAGAACTTGTGTTTCCCTTTGAATACAACTAAGGACACAATTCTCACCTCTTTTAAAACTCCTCAAACCTATTCACCTAGGCAAAACACAAATCTACAAAGCCTAACCCTAAGTGTTTCTCTAGCACACCTAGCAAGCTATTACAGGTGAAAACAAGTTTAAAACAACTCTTCAAATATAATGAAAAAGAGCTAAGAATTGAAAGAAGAACCAATGCTCTTTTCCTAAGCCTTCAAGCTTTCAACTTGTCTAGTAGATGAACTTGAATCGCAGTAGAGTTGAGGAACAGAACTGGGCGCTTGAGAAGGATGTTGACGGAAGAACAGGGCGCAACAATTGATCTTTTTGAAGGCTCAAATCACTTCTTAAATGCTCAATAAAATCTCTAAGAAGTCTTAAAGGAGTTAGGTGAGGGTTATTTATAACCCCTCAACCGAACGGGCTATTCAACGGGCGAAAAACTAGTCGTTACCGTCGTTCGGTCGCTTGTCGATCGATCGTCGGTCGACCGATTGACCACCCACGACTGCTGCTTTAATTACTCTGTTCGGTCGACCGACGGGTCGATCGAATGAGTCACGAGTTGAGCGATCCGTAATCTGGTCGACCGATCGATCGATCGAAGCACCTTCTGCCAACTTTTTGGCATTGGTCGATCGACCGATCGGTCGACTGACGTAACCCTCTGCCACTTTTTCACCATCTTCGGTCGACCGACAGGTCGACCAAGTGGCTACTTCCATTTTGTGGCATCATTTGGTCGATCGTCTGGTCGACTAACAAGGCTACTGCCAATTTTTCTGCCTTGTTCAGTCGATCGATCGGTCAATCGAACTCAGGCTGAGGCTGATTTTTTCTTTATATTTGTTACATGCTTTTCATAGGTTTAGTTACCAAGTTCTAACTTGGATAACCTTACAATTAGGCTTGGGATAAGATCGTCCTAGGGGTATATTACAAGATATCTACTTAGTTTATGCCCGAGCCTTTCTTTGACATTCTTTTTCTATCGATTCTTGACGATCGTTTATTTCGTTTCTCCGAACGAAATTTGCATGCTTATCGCAACCTCAACCTGAACTCAAAACTTCGCACATAGATTAAATATATGTTTGTTATCATCAAAATGAAGATCGAAGCTTGAGAGAAACCCTTAAGCCAACAGCGAGCACCATTTGATTTGACACAAAAAATAGGATACGAGACCGAGTTCTGATGCGGCGGAATGCTTCAAATTGAAAGCTTCAAAAAAGGAATTGATGCGGGCAGATTGCAATCCGAGAGGCACCACCAAGTGGGATGCAGTTGGCACTGCGCGTGCAATGCACACGCGGGGGCGGGCTGAGCATGGCTCGGCACAGTAGTCTGGCCTGCGTGGGCCAGGCCGAGCCCAAAAGCTGCTGCTGTCTTTAACCTTTTTGTTTTCTCTCTCTCTCTCTCTCTCTCTCTCTCTCTCTCTCTCTCTCTCTCTCTTTCCATGATCCATCTTTCTAATCTAGCCCAATTTCAAAATTGGATTCAGGTTTAAAATGAATCAACCCTCACAATTTCCTCCTTTGGTGAATTTTAAGCCTGATGCAGCCTCCTCCTCTTCTCCCAAGAGCCCTGTAGGACTAACCTGGGCCCTGAATCAGTCTTACCAAGTTTAGGCAGTGTTCAAATTTAGTCATTGGTAGTACTTTAGTCAGCATATCTGTAGGATTGTGAGTCGTATCAATTTTGTAGCTTTATTTCTCATTTTAAAAGAATGTCCCTGATGAAGTGGAATCTGACATCGATGTGCTTTGTCCTTTTATGGTACATCTGATCTTTTGATAGATGAATTGCGCTCTGACTGTCACTATGCACGACTATGTCCCCATTTTGAGAAGTTAGTTCTTTTATCAGGTTCCCAAGCCAGATTGCTTATTAATTGCTTCTGTAATAGCCAAGTACTTCGCTTCAGTAGTGGAGAGGGCGACAGTGGATTGTAGGCTGACTTTCCAACTTACTGCAGTTCCGCCTATAATGAAGATGTAGGCGGTAATCGATCTCCTCTTATCAAGTTCACTGGCATAATCCGAGTCTAAGTATCCTGCAAACGATTCATTAGTTCCACCGAAAATAAGATTGACTTTAGAAGTACCTTGTAAGTAGCGCAAGATGCATTTAATTGCCTCCCAATGTGCTTTTCCCAGATTTGTCATGTACCGGCTCACGACACTGACTGCATGTGCTATGCCTGGGTGGGTACAAATCATGGCGTATATAAAGCTGCCAACTGCGCTTGCATAGGGTACTTATGACATGTCAATTCTTTCTTTTTCATCTTTCGGACATAGTAACTCTGATAATTTGAAGTGAGCGACAAGAGGTGTTTTGATGGATTTTGCTTCTTGCATGCCAAAGTGTTCAACCACCTGCTTTACATAACTCTCATGTGTTACGTACATCTTTCTTACTTTGCGGTCTCGCTTTATCTCCATCCCAAGGATTTTCTTGCAGCCCCAAGGTCCTTCATGTCAAATTCACCTTAAAGGTGTTTCTTAAGCCTGTCTATTTCAGTAATATTTTTTACCGCAATAAGCATATCATCAACATAAAGAAGTAGATAAATTATAGAACTAGCTGATTTCTTTAAATAAACACAACTGTCAAAAGATGATGTACTGAAATTAATACCTAGCATAAACTGATCAAACCTCTTATATCATTGTCTGAGAGATTGCTTGAGGCTATAGAATGACTTCTTTAGGAGGTAGACATGATCAACTTTATTTTTCTCTTCAAACCCTTCTGGTTGTGTCATGTAGATTTGTTCTTCTAAGTCACCATATAGGAAAGCTGCCTTTACGTCAAGCTGTTCTAACTCCAAGTCTTGCATAGCTACTAATGCTAGAAGAACACGAATAGAGGTATGCTTAACCACGGGAGAGAAAATATCTTTATAGTCAATACCTTCCTTTTGACTGTATCCCTTTGCCACCAACCGAGCTTTATAGATACTGCATTATTTGAGTTTGTAGATCCACTTGCACCCAACAAGTTTCTTGTGCGGTGGAGGCTTCACAAGTTCCCAAGTATTATTTTTTTGCAAGGACTTGAATTCTTCTGTCATAGCTTCATGTCACTTTCTTAAATCTGTCCGATTTAGGGCTTCTTTATAGGAGGCTGATTCTTCAGTGCATGGAGTTTCTTTTGCTACTGCTAAAGCATATGTAGCAACATTTGCATACCTAGGATTAGGACGTGGTACTCGCCTAGGTCGATTGAGGGCGATGGAATAAGGATTCTCCTCCTCAACTTGATATTGCTCCTCCTGGACCCTATGTGGCTCCTCCTGAACCCGGTGTGGCTCCTCCTGGATTTGAACATGTTCTTCAGTGGTCTGTTCTAATGAACCAGTGTCATTGGCTTCTATGGAAGGTGGTCGAGGCGCATGTGTAGGAAACCAGAATTTTTTGGTAGCAGGCTAATGTGGTGTTTCTTCTGGTGGCACTGTAGGTTCTTGTGAGTCATCCTCTTCTTGGTTCTCCTTTTTCATTTTCAAGAGTACTTGTTCATCAAAAATTACATCTCTATGGATTTCTGCTTTACAATTATTTATGCACCACACTTTATAGTCTTTCACTCTACTAGGATATCCTAAGAAAATACATTTATTTGATATAGGTTCTAATTTTTCTTCATTCACTCTGACATAGACAGTGCTCCCAAAAATTTTAAGATGGTCATAAGAGGCTGGCGACCCGGTCCATTTTTTCTCATGCGTCTTAAATTCAATGGATGAAGAAGGAGATCGATTTATCAAGTAGCACGCGGTGGATGCAGTCGCTGCCCAAAAGCTTTTAGAAAGGTTTGCATTAGAAAGCATACATCTTACCCTTTCTATGATGGTGCGCTTCATCCTTTCTGCTACTTTGTTCTGCTGAGATGTGTGGGGAACTGTGTGATGTCTTATGATTCCTTCCCTAAAGCAAAAGTCTTTAAATTCTCCACTGCAAAATTCTAGGTCATTGTCGGTTCGCAGAGTCCAAACATATCTACCAGTTTGCTTCTTGATCATTGTCTTCCAAGGCTGAAATTTAGAGAAGACATTAGATTTATTTTTAATAAAATAAGCTCATACCTTCTAGGAGTAATCATCAATAAATGTGAGCATGTATCGAGCTCCTTCTTGAGATTCAACCGGTGATGGCCCCCATAGATCAGAGTGGATGTAGTCCAATTTTTCTTTAGCATAGTGTTGCCCTGTGAAAAATGAGACTCTTTTCTGGTTGCCAAAGATGCAATGTTCACGTAAATCTAGCTTAGCCAGTTTTTGTTTTCCAAGTAGTCCCTTTTGTTCAAGTATTAACATACTTCTTTCATTAATATGTCCTAATCTCATATGCCATAATTTTGCAAGATCATCATCAGAATGTTCAGAGGTTACCATAGCTGCACCACTTGTTACCATTGTGTCTTGCAGAATATAGAGTTGGTTTACTTTTAGTGCTTTCATTACTGTTAAGGACCCCTTTGTGACTCTGAAAACTCCGTCTTCACCTGAATACTTGTATCCAAGTGCATCTAGAGAAGATAAAAAAAATTAAATTTTTTTTAAGACCTGGAACGTGCCATACCTGAGTTAGAGTCCTTGTAATGCCATCGTGCATTTTAATTTTTACTAAGTCAACACCTGCTACTTGACATGATGAGTCATTTCCCATCAACACTTCCTTTCCATTGGCATATTCATATATGGTAAACCAATCTCGGTGCGATGTCATATGAAAAGAGCAACCTGAATCTAAAATCCATTCATCTTAAGATCTAGCATAACAAGCAGAAATAGTAAGTACCTCAAATTTTTCATCCTCATCAGCATAAGATGCTTCCACGTTCTGATTTTGTTCCTCCTGTCTCCATTTCAGCTTACATCATTCTGATTTGATGTGTCCCATCTTTTTGCAATAATAGCACTGTACGTTTTTGGACCTGGATTTAGATCTGAACTTACCCTGGCTTTTATCCCGTAACTTATTTCGTCCTCTAGTGTTCAGGGTTTCTCCACGGATTCTAGAGGATCCTGTGGTAAGTTGAGAGTCGACAACCTCCTTGGACACTAGCATTGTTGTCACCTCATCCAGAGTAATAGTATTCTTGTCATACAATAAACTTTCACGAAAATTTTTAAAAGAAGCAGGGAGAGTATTTAGAAGCATAAAAGCTTTATCTTCTTCCTCAAATGTAACTCTCAGATCCTCAAGATCGGCAAGAATAGAACAAAAAGTGCTAATATGATTTTTAACAGAAGTGCAATCAGTCATGCGTAAAAAATATAATTTATATCTAAGTGTCATCTTACTTATAAGAGTTTTATCCTGGTAGATAGTAGCAAACTTTTTTCGTATATATGCGACGGTCTTTTCTGATGCAACTTCTCGTAGTGCCTCGTCATGTACAAGGTGGCTTTAGCACTTTCATCGGCCCGATCCTTTTCCCTTTCAGTGCCTTCCATCTCATCTCGCCCATGAATAGTGTACTGAAGGTTCTCCTTAACCAAAATTGCTTTCATCTTTAAAGCCCATAATGAGTAGTTGACATTGTGGTCCAATTTCTGAATTTCATATTTTGCCCCAGACATTGTGAAAAGTTGGCTCTGATACCACAACTGTTAGGAAGAAATTGGATCTTCCTACAAGGATCCAAAAATCCAAAACGCCAAAAGGAAAAATATCAAAATGAATAAATCCAGAAAACACAAAGAACACCAAAATTTACGTGGTTCGGCCCGGCGGAGTACCGGGCCTACTCCACGGGGAGAAGATGGCACTTGATTTTATTAGAGGAAGGAGAAAACACGGCCAATACAAGAGAATCTGAATACAACTGATAACTAAATTGTAAAAGAAAAATATTGCATGTACTCGGATATTTTTCCGCACCGTGGAATTTGGATTCCTGCTTTTTCCTGAAAACTATGGATGCGGCGTCCTTGATCTTCTTGCTTCGGTCTGAAGGGGAAGAGAGCCGTTGGAAAGGAACCTTGCTTGAGAAACGGAGTACATGGGATGTCGGGATGATGGAATGGTCTGGAACTGCATATTAGGTCCCCTTTTATAATGGGATAGAACTGACGTGTTGAGAGACTTTTTCCAAACATCTCGTCTGGATCCAAGCGTTCAATCTCAATCTGACGGTGAGCACCATTTGATTTGACATAAAAAATAGGATACGAGATCGAGTTCTGATGCGGCAGAATGCTTCAAATTGAAAGCTTCAAAAAAGAAATTGATGTAGGCAGATTGCAATCCGAGAGGCACCACCAAGTGGGGTGCAATTGGCACTACGCGTGCACTGCACGCATGGGGGCGGGCTGAGCTGGGCTCGGCACAGTAGTCTGGCCCACTTGGGCTGGGCCGAGCCTAGAAGATGCTGCTGCCTTTAACTCTTTTTTTTCTCTCTCTCTTTTTTCCTTGATCCATCTTTCTAATTTGGCCCAATTTCAAAAATGGATTCGGGTTAAAATGAATCAACCCTCACAAAGTAGGTTTGCAAATTCTACATGCAGAGGATGACGCCTACACGACAATCGACAGATGAAGGCTTTTACATGAAGAAGTTGACCAAGTAGTGTCAAACACAACAAAATGTGTTCTCTTCTTAGATCTTCATATTAACAATTACCTTCTTCAATAGTAGTTTGAAATCTGAGATGCTCTCCGAAAATAATGCATATAAATTGGAAATTGGACTATAACCAGTAAAAAATATTATTGCTGGAGATAAAATGTATAGTATAATATATTATAACTTCGCTGCGAAGTCAAAACAAGCAAAGGCTTTGTACTCGTGGAGAAGGCAAGTCAGTGATCGGGTGTCGATGAGGATCTCGGTCACATTGTTGCAGGCGGAGGACCCCAAAATCGGCATGTTCGCGTGCTTCAGTGCTACAAGCTGGCGCCTCAGGGCTTTCACGTCGAGAAGGTCGTGCTCGTCGATGCCGATCTCCACCACCTCCGTGCATGGTGGTCTGCCGCCATAAGAGGAGATTGCTCGTACGACCCGACGAAGACCAGCCACCGCTCCTCCTCCAGCAGGCTTGCCACCATGCGCTCCCTTAGGGTGGATGGCACCGCGATACCAATCACCTCCTATAGCTGCTTAATCGCCACTGATGTTCCCGAGCCGCAGAAGATGAGCATGTCATCGTCGTCGGTGCCCATGCATTGCTTGATGTACTCTGCTGCTTTGTGAGCCATTTGCGTCGTCTTCCACCCAACGAAGCTGTCATCTGTATGAGTATTTCCTGCCAAAATATGAACATGAATCAAAACCATGCCAACAGAAACAAGAAATTTGAAGGAGTTTATTGCAAGCAAGGGGAGGACTTCTCGGACGATGTAATCTTCGATGTAGAGCAAGCTCCTGCCGAATGTAGAGCATGTAGAGTTGGCAAACCTACGCCAGTTAGAGAAGCGTCATCCTCTATGGCCACAACTTTCTCTTGGCGGCCTCTGCACCCTTTGCTTCTCTGCGAGCGACATCACGAAGAAGTCCTGCACACAGCGGTGGGCCTCCGCAAGTAGGTTCTCGTTAATGCTGAGGTTCACCATCTGGAATCTGTGCTGCTCGCACGCCTTGGCAACAGATCGAACGACGATCTCCACCGCCGCCGCGTTGTCGAACAATAGCCCGCCCGATCAGAGGCACGTCGCGAGCTCCTCATTCGCCTCGGGCGTCAGCTTCTCATGCTCCGGCCACATGAACTACTCTGGGATGTCTGCCTACCCCAAAATCGGCATGTTCGCGTGCTTCAGTGCTACAAGCTGGCGCCTCAGGGCTTTCACGTCGAGAAGGACGTGCTCGTCGATGCCGATCTCCACCACCTCCGTGGTGGTCTGCCGCCACAAGAGGAGATTGATCGTACGGCCCGACGAAGACCAGCCACCGCTCCTCCTCCAGCAGGCTTGCCACCATGCACTCCCTTAGGGTGGATGGCACCGCGATACCAATCACCTCCTATAGCTGCTTAATCGCCACTGATGTTCCCGAGCCGCAGAAGATGAGCGTGTCATCGTCGTCGGTGCCCATGCATTGCTTGATGTACTCTGTTGCTTTTTGAGCCATTCGCGTCGTCTTCCACCCAACGAAGCTGTCATCTGTGTGAGTATTTCCTGCCAAAATATGAACATGAATCAAAACCATGCCAACAGAAACAAGAAATTTGAAGGAGTTTATTGCAAACAAGGGGAGGACTTCTCGGACGATGTAATCTTCGATGTAGAGCAAGCTCCTGCCGAATGTAGAGCATGTAGAGTTGGCAAACCTACGCCAGTTAGAGAAGCGTCATCCTCTATAGCCACAACTATCTCTTGGCGGCCTCTGCACCCTTTGCTTCTCTGTGAGCGACATCACGAAGAAGGCCTGCACACAGCGGTGGGCCTCCGCAAGTAGGTTCTCGTTAATGCTGAGGTTCACCATCTGGAATCTGTGCTGCTCGCACGCCTTGGCAACAGATCGAACGACGATCTCCACCGCCGCCGCGTTGTCGAACAATAGCCCGCCCGATCAGAGGCATGTCGCGAGCTCCTCATTCGCCTCGGGCGTCAGGTTCTCATGCTCCAGCCACATGAACTACTCTGGGATGTCTGCCTACCCCAAAATCGGCATGTTCGCGTGCTTCAGTGCTACAAGCTGGCGCCTCAGGGCTTTCACGTCGAGAAGGACGTGCTCGTCGATGCCGATCTCCACCACCTTCGTGGTGGTCTGCCGCCACAAGAGGAGATTGATCGTACGGCCCGACGAAGACCAGCCACCGCTCCTCCTCCAGCAGGCTTGCCACCATGCGCTCCCTTAGGGTGGATGGCACCGCGATACCAATCACCTCCTATAGCTGCTTAATCGCCACTGATGTTCCCGAGCCGCAGAAGATGAGCGTGTCATCGTCGTCGGTGCCCATGCATTGCTTGATGTACTCTGTTGCTTTGTGAGCCATTCGCGTCGTCTTCCACCCAACGAAGCTGTCATCTGTGTGAGTATTTCCTGCCAAAATATGAACATGAATCAAAACCATGCCAACAGAAACAAGAAATTTGAAGGAGTTTATTGCAAGCAAGGGGAGGACTTCTCGGACGATGTAATCTTCGATGTAGAGCAAGCTCCTGCCGAATGTAGAGCATGTAGAGTTGGCAAACCTACGCCAGTTAGAGAAGCGTCATCCTCTATAGCCACAACTTTCTCTTAGCGGCCTCTGCACCCTTTGCTTCTCTGTGAGCGACATCACGAAGAAGGCCTGCACACAGCGGTGGGCCTCCGCAAGTCGGTTCTCGTTAATGCTGAGGTTCACCATCTGGAATCTGTGCTGCTCGCACGCCTTGGCAACAGATCGAACGACGATCTCCACCGCCGCCGCGTTGTCGAACAATAGCCCGCCCGATCAGAGGCACGTCGCGAGCTCCTCATTCGCCTCGGGCGTCAGCTTCTCATGCTCCAGCCACATGAACTACTCTGGGATGTCTGCCTGCCGATTGAGAACGGCCCCGTGAACACCAACGACGGCAGCCCACTCAACTCTGCCATGGTGTTTGTAGACTTCTTTGCACTCGTTTAAGAGAGAGAGGGGGAGGGGTGGGTCCAATTAAAAAGATATTTAAAAAGTAATTTGACATTGATAATTGAGATTTTTTTTAATCTTTCCTCGATCACTACGTCAACAAAATAACGATTCTACTCACGGTTGACAGACGACGGGCTATAATTGGAACCAATGTGTAAGTTCTTATATATAATTGAGACCAATCAAAGGAGTGGCCACAATTGAAAAATCGGCCAAAGTTCAGGTCATTTTCGTCTAATAACCCATTAATAAAACATATGAAATAGAAAAAAATTGGCATTTCATTTGATTGACTATAATAAGTTAAATTTCCCTTGAAGTAAACATAAATAATCTTGTTTGATTGATACACTTTTTTTTACATTTTATTTGAAAAAAAAGTAATTTATCTATAAGGACGTAATGTATTGAAAGAAAAAAAAATCTTATTTTGTACTTGCACTTAATGTTGAATTCGTATTTTATGTTGTTAATATTATAAAATTAAATAATTCATAAATTTTTGATCTATTTATTTTATTTCAATTTATTTTTAAAATAAAAATATTGGCCCAAGGGTCCCCCCTAGGTCTCATTCTCTATTTTGATGATAACAAACATGAAACTAACTCATTTGTTGAGTTTTGAGTTCAGGTTGATAGAACGTTATGCCTACGGACTTCATCCGAAAAAATGCAAAGAATCGACAAAAAATGGCTCCAATGGCTATCACGTATCTTCCTAGGTTTAGAATTAGAAATGAATATAATATGCCCCCTATGACATCAACCAAATCTGCTTGTCTTATGTCTCAAGTCAAAATCTGAAGACGAAACCCGAAAATGGACATCGAATAGAAAAATCAGAAAACTTGGTAGAATTCAGCGTATCGGTCGCTTGTCGGTCAATGGTCGGCCGATCGACTATCGACCGCTGACCGACTGACAAAGGCTTGTAATCAATAGAAGGCTCGCAGTCGATGACCGAGTGATCGACCAGTGGGCATCAACGGGCAAAAAAAGACCCGTTGCAACGGCTGTTCTTTGAGGGCTTATAAATAAGGGTCATTACTTATCACCTAAATCTCTCTACTGTTTTATTGAGTTTACCATTCAAGCATTAAAGCCTTCTAGAAGAGATTTCAAAGCCCTAGCTTCAATGATTCTCATTCTTCTCAAGACGTTCTTCGCGATTCAACACCTGCATCGATTTCTACCATCCACCTTGAGGAGTTGAAGTGTTAGAAGGCAAAGAAAGGAGCACACAAATTTGATTTACATTCTTTCTCCTTTTAAACTTGTTTTCTCTAGTTGTTAAATTGTGATTCTCAAGTTAGCTTGTAGGGTGTGCTTGTTAAACACCTTAGGTTGCTTTGTAGGGTTGTGTTTTGCTAGAAGAATAGGTGTTGAGGCTTTCTCAAAGGGTTGAGAAGTGAGTACTCATTGTATTCTTAAGGAAACACTTTATCTATAAAGCATTTGGGTTAGAAATCCTTGGTGAAGAGCCAAGGTAGTGGAGTAGGCGGGTTGGCCGAACCACTATACGAATTGTGTTTGCATTGCTTGTTTCACTTGCTTTTTAATTGCTCTTACATACTTGTCAAGCATCCATTTCAATAGAACATTAAATTGGTTGTTGAAAGGGTTAAAATTGAAAAGAGCTATTCAATCCCCCTTCTAGTGTGGGTATTTGAACAATATTTGGTATCAGAGCAAGGTCGTAGGTCTAGATTTAACCATCTACCCTACAACTTAGAATGTCTACCGAAATCCAACTAGCTCAAGGGTCCTCTACTCATACTCCACCACTTTTCGATAGAAACAACTATGTCTACTGGAAAATTAGAATAAATAGCTTCCTTTAATCACTAGGCATTGATGTATGGAGAATGATTCAAGTAGAGTATAAATAACCTACTAAGAATATAGACGAATAGAACCAAGATGAGGTCAAACTCTTTAATGCAAATGCCAAGGCCATAAATGCTTTGTATTTGTGGCCTATTTATTAATGATTTTAATGTGATTTCAACTTGTAAGTTGGTCTTTGAACTTTGGAATGTCCTAGAGACTACACATGAAGGTACCTCACAAGTTAAGGAGTCCAAAATTAACCTCCTCATGCATGACTATGAAATGTTTTGAATGCAATCGCATGAAACTATTGATGAAATGTATGAACGCTTTTAAAACATTACTAACGGTTTATGCAATCTTGGAAAAGACATTAGAGAAGATGAGAAGGTAAGGAAGCTCCTCCGATCTCTTCCCAAAGCTTGGGAACCAAAGGTGATTGTCATCATGGAAGACAAGGAATTGGCAACCTTGAAAATAACCGAACTCATTGGATCTCTCATAACTCATGAGATACACATGAGGGCACACAAAGAGGAAGATGCCCCCAAAAGCAAGAGCATTGCTTTAAAACATCACACTGAGTTGAAGAACCCTCATCATCCGAAGAAAAATTTGATGGTCTAGAAGAGATGGCGATGATGGCAAGAAGGTTCATGAGCTTCATGAGGGGTGGCAGAAGCAACGGAGGCTACACATGCTTCAATTGCAACAAGACGGGGCACCTAAGGAAGGATTGCCCACTACTCAAGATGGCCTCAACGTCCACTCCTTACAAGAAGGACAAGTACAAGAAGAAGAAGAAAGCAATGATGGCTTCATGGGATGAAAGTGAATCCTCATCAAGTGAAGAGGACACCAAGAGCGAGAAGGCAAACCTTTGCCTCATGGCAAATGACAATGAGGTAAAATTTACTTTTGGTGAGCTTTCATTCACGCAATAAGAATTAGAAATAGAATTTGAGCAAATGCATGATGCAAGTCCTTAGAGGAAGAAAATGATAGCTAATTATTTTCATGCAATGCCTTAAAGAAAGAAGTAGAAAGTCTTAAAGAAGTGAAGCACACCTTTGAAAAAATCAAAAAGGATTTAGAAAATGAGAATGAAAAATTGGAGAATGAAAACAAGTTCTTGAGTTCTCAAGTAGAACATTTAAATGAGAGCATGCTTAGCTTAAAGAAGGAATTATGCATGCTAAATGATAAGATGATAACCTTACAAAATGCTATGCCTAATGTTACTCATGTTAGGAAAATCTCACATGCTCATGATCATGGCATGCGTTTTATTTATTTACTTCTCCAATTATTTCTCATTGAAGACAATAGTTATGAAGATTCCCTCATTTTTCGGCGGGAGGATTAAAAAGTTATTGTTGTCTTTATGTGAAAACCCGCACGTGTGACCCAATTTATTGGAATTTCTGGTTTTATGCCCTAATTAAATCCTCTCGGCATTTCATCTCGGCTCTTCTTCTCAAGTGGTAATCGACGATTTGCTCCTCAACTCGACTTCTGGTCTGCTTCTCGTCTATTAAATAGAAGATTCAAAGATGCCCGACGGCAAGAGCAAGAAAGGATTCGTGAGGAAGTGTTGGTGAAATGGCCACACTAGAGGGGGGTGAATAGTGTGTTATCTAAATCTTTTTGTCTAATTCTGATTTTAAACTTTTCTTAAACTACTTAGGCAATTCACAAATCAAGTAGCAAGCGGAAGCAAGATATAAATGATAAACAATATGAAACACAAAGTAAACAACGCTAACACAATGATTTATAGTGGTTCGACCCCAATGCCTACTCCACCACCTAAGCACCTCGGTTAGAATTTCTAAACTAGTTTACCTAGATTAATTAGTTTCCTTACAATGAGGATTTTACATCGAAAAGTCTCCGCTCTCAAACCGAATGCACTTCCACACCCGAAAGTATCCCGCCTTCCTACCGAGAGCACTCTCCCACATCAACCCTAAGGATAACTCAACTAATCCTAGCAAACTATGTTTACACCGGTGGATTTAAACCTCAAACACCAAGGCTACCACCCAATTTCAAAACCTACACTCTAGGTCTTACAGTAACTCAAATACAAAGAAATAAACAAGAAAATACAACACTAAATGGAGCAATAAATCAAACAATAAAATACTTATCTCCACAACAAACTCTCTAGTCCTATTGATGCCTCAAGGTGATGAATCGATGAAGCTTTGAAGGCTATATCAAGGAATGAGATATCAAACTAGGGTTTCTCCAAGTAATGGCTCAATGAAAGCTTGGAAATGATCAAGGATGGCTCAATGAAGTGTAGGAGTGATCAAAAGTCACAAAGGAATGATGGGGCATAAGTATTTATAGAGCCATGAAGGAGGCTCGAGTGAAACATTGCTCAACGGCTCAAAAACTAGTCATTTTCCACCTTCCGGTCGATTGTCGGTCGATCGACCGAGAGACCGAAGGCATACTACCATTTTCTAGCATACTTCAGTCGACTATTTGGTCGACCGATTTACCTACTGCCAGTTCTTGGCAGCATTCGGCCAACCGACCGGTAGACCAAAACTGGGCAGACTGCACTACTTGGTTTGGTTGAGTTTTTGCTTGTTTGCTCATTTCTGGGTTTCGTCTTCACTAAGCCTACTTAAAGTTTATAACTTTAAAACATAAAGGGTAAATTATACGGAACCCCCCTCGACTATAGTCAATGTGCGCAAAGACTACCTAAACTACCAAGTGTGCACAGAATCCCCCGCGACTACACTTTTTGTTCAAATAACCCCCCTCCGTTAGCATGTCCATTAGTAACTTAACGGTAAAACTTCCACGTGCGCAGAACCCCCCTCTACAGTGCCACGTGGCAGCAATCTCCACCATCCATCTCATCCAACTGTCACAACTTCTTCTTCTACCTATCCCCTTGCCCTAGACACCGCCGCTGCCACCACCACCACCTCCTCCTCCTCCTCCTCTCGCCGCCGCCGCCGCCACCACCACCACCTCCTTAAGAAGAGGAAGAGGTCGCCGGCTCCTCCTCCTCGAGGAGGAGGAGGAGGAGGAGGAGGAGGTGGTGGTGGAGATGGGAGGAGAAGGAGGAGGAGATCTAGAGGAGGAGGAGGAGAAGGTGGTGGTGGTGGCGGTGGGAGGAGGAGGAGGAGATCTAAAGGAGGAGGAGGTGGTGGTGGTGGTGGTGGCGGCGGCGATGGGAGGAGGAGGAGGAGGAGGTGGTGGTGGTGGTGGTGGTGTGGCGGCGATGACGACGACGGTGTCTAGGGCAAGGGGATAGGTAGAAGAAGAAGTGGTGACCATCGAATGAGATGGATGATGGAGATTGTTGCCACGTGGCACTGGGAAGGGGGGTTCTGCGCACGTGAAAGTTTTTCCATTAAGTTACTAATGGACATGCTAACAGAGGGAGTTATTTGAACAAAAAGTGTAGTCGCGGGGGGGGGGGGGGGGTCTGTGCACACTTGGTAGTTTAGGTAGTCTTTGCACACATTGACTATAGTCGAGGGAAGTTCCGTGTAATTTACCCAAACATAAATGTTATATAAGGATTACCCCCCATTTGGATTCAATAAAAATATCTAAAAAATCAAAATCTAACTTTTGGGGTCTAGTACAAATTTCTGAAAACCAAAAATTTTCTAATATTCCGAATCAAATATGGGTAGGCTAAAGGCTTCCAAAAAATCCTTAAAAATATCTCGTTATCTAGTTTTTACCTAAGGAATAATTACTAGCATTTTTGGTGCCAAGAAAATGTCTAGGTTATATAGCCCTCCAAGGAGCTCCCTAGGCTTAATGAATTATATCTGATTTTTTGGTTTTTCATGTTTTGATGTTCAGGATTGGTTTTTGGGTATCTTTGCATCATCATGAGGATTTATAATTTATCTAGACACCATAAACCTAAATTTTATCTTCCCGGTGAAATCTGAGCGACGACGAGCGTCCTTGCCGATTTTTCTGATTTCTTTGATTTTTCCGATCGGGGACGTCGAGCACTAAACGAAATGGAATCTGAAAGTATTTCTCAATGAAATATTAGTTCCATATTTGTTATCATCAAAATCGAGATTAAGACCAAGGTAGAAAACCTTAGGCCAACAGGAAGGTCTATGCTTCTTCGGCCAAGAAAATGGTGTCTTCAAATCCACCCGAGAAAATTGAATCGCATGTTCCTATTCCACCACCTGAAGAAGTCTCTCCACCTCCTACTTCTCAAAGTCACAAACTAAGAAAGAAATCAGGGAGAAGACTTGTTGACCAACCTCTAGAAGAAGTGGTAGAGGTATGACATCCAAACCCCCCAAATCCCCATTTAGGGTTTCTGTTCTTGAGGGGGAGAAATTATCTTTCTGAGGGGGAGTGTAAAGGTGTTGACAATATTCCATATGGTTCTATTGCTCATGATGATTCTTATAGAACATTCAATTCTGATATTAACTTACCTGTTTCAACTCTAGCGAAAACTAGTCCTGGTTTTGATATTAATATTGTTGTTACTGATGAAGATTTTGACTCAAATCCAGTGAAGACTGGTCCCACTTTGACTTCTACTGATTCTAGCATGAAAGATCTTGCATCAGGACCAGATACTGTCTCCAATGTATCTGCTTCAATCCATGTTGTCAGTCTACCTCCAATCTCAACTGAAGGTGTTCTAGTTGAAACTGTTTGTAAAGTTCCTGATAATGAACCTTCTCGACCGTCCTAGTTGGGATTGTAACTGAGGCAGTTAAAATCGTTGCTCCTATATCTGAAGCAGTTGAAGCTACTGCACCAAGTCATGAAACAGTCAAAACTGCTGATACTATTCTTGTTGCTATTGAAACTACCCCTCATGTACTTGAAGCTGACTCAATTTCAATTCCAGAGTCTATGGACTTGAATCAGATTCCTTCGCTCACCCCTATTGAAGAACCAGTTTTGGTGACTCCTGCATATCCTGCTGCATTAAAGAAATGGCCATCTTCAAGTGATGTCAAGTCTGTTTCAGCCAAGAAGAAAAAGAATTTGTCAAGCCCAACTGACGTGAAAAGAAGTTCTAAGAGAAAGTATTCTGAGAAGTCCAAGCTCTTATCTAGGGAGACTGTTAACTTGGAAACGGACTGTGATAATGAGCCTTTGTCAAATAGGGTTGTTGAGCTACGAAAATCTAAGAAAAGCAAATCCAATTCAGAAGTTTGTAAAGGAAAAGAAAAAGTTTCTGTCTCTGAGAAGAAAAGTTCACTTGTCTTCAAAAGAAAGCTTTCAAAATCAAGGAGAAAGTTTGAGAAGAAAGCCGTTGTCATCAAACTGCACAAGGGATTCCTCTCTGATGATCTCTTTCCATTGTGGAAGGCTCTGCAATCTAGAGGTATAATCTCACAAAGACTTCTAGATTTAGAACAAATTTTGCTTAAGTGCAAACTTGTTTTGGAAACTCTTGAAAAGAGAAACTTGTCTGGGTATTTTATGACTGTCACACATTTCTGCAAACAACCTATTCTGGAATTTTACTGCAATATTACAGAGGACATTTCTGAGTCTGATAGCAATCATTTTCATCAAGTCTATGTTAGAGAAAAATGGCACTCATTTAGTCCTAACATCATTAATGAGTTAATAGGTTTTTCTCCTTTTGATTCTTCTTGTGATTTGCCTGATGAGTCCAACTTAGATTTTCTGAAAGCTGTTGGAAATGAGATTTCAAATGGTGATATCAAAAATTGGACAGGAGGACATGATATCAAACCCTCTTCACTAAATACTTTTTATGTTGTATTGTTTTTTATTGCTAGAAATTATTGGATCCCTACCTCCCACATTACCTTCCTTATCAAAGAAATGGTAATGTTACTATTCAAAATTACAAATGGGATTGAGTTTAACATTGACAGTTTAATATTTGATCAGATTATAACTTTGAGGTCTAGACTGCATTCTAAGACAAGAATGTTCTTGATTTTTCCTAACCTAATCTATGGCATTTTGGAGAAGCAATGATTTAAATGTTATTTAAAAGAAGTCCTCAAACCAGTGGGTTCTTTAAAAATTCATCAGAAAATTTTGAAGAGGGTAGGGACTCCTGCAAAGGCACAGCCAGATTCTCATTCATTCAAGAAATCTTATGGTGCTTCATCTACAGCTGAGAAATCTTTACTTGATGAACTGTTTACTACAAGAGAGACCATGGATCAGCTCCAACAGCAGGTAATCTCTATTGAGAAGAAGGTTATTGAATATTTCACAGCTACTTCTACATGTCCTGTTTCTACGTCTTTTGGTAGCATCTCTGGTTCTTTCTAGTTCTGATAGCTCAGAGTGACTGTGACATTTTTTTCTCTCTCCTTTGGCTTATTATGCCGAAAAGGGGGAGAACAAAGAAAGGTTCAGTTGGCAACTCTTTGCTTACTGTTTATTTGATGGTTGCAATTGACCTTCTATAATGGATGATACTTTAAACTTCTCTGAGTGATACTTTAACTTGTTTGACTGGTCTGGTTGTATGATTGATGTTGATGTTGTCTAGTTATAAGTTTTACTCTGACTGTAATTGGGTTGTGACTATGACTAGATATTTTTCTTAATTGTTAAAACTATATTTTGACAGTTCTTTGTTATTTCTTGTTATTTGTCTTGCTGGTTGTTGATTCTGTCAGTGTGGGTTTTGCCAAATAAGCCAAAGGGGAAGATTGTTAGTGTTATTTTTGTGTTGGCTATATTTGGCAAAAGCTTTCTAGGTTATTCTCAGTTAAATGGACAGTCACAGCTATGAGGAGTTTTGTTTATATTGAAGACAGTTTCAATTATATGAGGACAATTTCAACTACTCCTGCATTCTATATATCTCAGGATAAGGATGCTGCGCAAATGCTGAATTTTTTATTTCCAATAATTAATGATGATTCTCTTTTATATCTCTGATATTTTTAATCATCGTTAATTATATTTTTATTTCCTGGTTAATTTCATGGGTAGTGGAGAGGTCCTCTTTTATTGTCTCCGGGCGTTACTCTGACATTTATGGTCGTTGATTTATGGTGAATTAAAGCTGACTGTTTTGAATCGATGTCTGTTTGTTTTGAATCGATGATGTTAATGATCGGTATTAAGTCAGCATTGATTCAGATTGATCAGTTGTCAGATAGAAATACTAGTGAATAGATATGAATGTCAATCTTCGGATGTGCATACATTGTGTTGTCAATTATCTAAGGAGTTGAGACTGTTGTGTGCAAAGATGGCAACAATCTACCTTTCTTATCTTCAAGCTAAGATGGTTGTGGGTTGTTGATTCACTACAACACAAGGACTGTGTTGAGGATAGAACTCTGTGGCTGGGATGTCATAGAGAGGCAAGTTGGTATGTACTTGTAATAACAAATAAGTTTTTGTTATTTCCAATTCACCATAATACTGATAGTTGGATTTCAGAGTGTGAAATCCTGAAGCTAATATTTATACTTGTTGATAGCGGATTGGGCATTTGTTCGGTGAGTGCCCCGCAAATTAGATGACATGCTTTGTCACTGAACTGCGTAAATAAACCTTTATGTTTGTGCGTGATTATTTGTTTTGGTTTTTAGTTTGCTACTTATATGAAATTGCATTAACAATTACAACTTCCTGTGTAACTGTCCCTTAAACAAAAGTTCCCTTAGAGATCTTACTGTCAATTATGACTACCCAAGTTAAGTGAATGTTGGGGATCCAAACAAACCTAACTCACGATATGATATTCTATCCTTTTGTCATACGAAATCGTCACACGAAATCTAGATCAAGCATAAGACATGGGTTACATCATCATTATATTACTCAATATGGATTCTTGATCCCTTAGTAGACTGTAACAAATGACATTGGTACTCCTATCAATTCATTTGAGCACGAGCATGCATTTCCTTCATGGTGATTTGGCTAGGATTGATCCAATAACATAGGAGAATGATAATACAAGATTTGTACAAGTAGAATGATACTACAAGAGAAACAATCAATTAATTATTATTCAGATGATATCAATGATGACTGATGTAATATTCTTTTCTCGATTTATGTTATTAGTTCCTTTTATTATATTTGTCATCAATTATTAACATTGCATGCAGATGTTGTGATCGAGCGTCGGGATATCATCCGTGAACTCGACGAGCGGGACTACCTTCGTCGTCCCTCGTGATAGCCCCCCCCCCCCCCCACCCATGCGGTGGTTGTTGCACCACCACCACCACCAGATGTACCATCAACATCAGTTGCACCGGCCCCAAGGCTCAAGGTCGTCGTAGGCCTCATGGGCCTAATGGAGGGACTCCGATACCTGTATCTATAGACGTACGACAGTGGATATCGCTTATTGGTCTAAAGTAAGTATCAAATTTTATTTATTGTGGTTGTTAATTAATTAATTAATTCCTACTTATGTTATTATACTTGAGTTGTACGTTCGAGCAGGATGATGTCGCTCATGGCATCAGTGCTATTATTAAGAGGTTCTCTCAAGGGTCGTGGTGTTCATGGACCCACATGCCAGAGCAGTATCGTGATTTGCTATGAGCCGTGTTTGAGGTACATAATTTATTAAGTTTTTTTATTTAATTGTATTAATACATAAAATGATTATATTACATAACTTTTTTTTGTAGGCCCGATACACTTGGGCCCCTATTCAGGCCCAGGTGGAGGACACTTGGGAAGCTTATTGTAAAAATCTTTTCAAGGATATCCTCTACCGAGCATCGATGGGAGGGGATCGTGAGACACGCATGACCCTTTCTGAAGGGTCATGGTCCCACATGGATGTCGCAGCAAATATGGAACTCGCTGGTCGACATCTAAGCGTTGTACGAATGGCGTACCAAAACCGAATGACGCTAATCGAGGGATTCCTCGCCCGACATACCGGCGGTTCTATCCCATTCACTAGCCATAAGCGTCATCTAGTAAGTATTTTAATATTTATTTATTTATTATTATTGAAAAACTAATATATATTTTATTGTAGGTGACGCTGACCCCGGCTAGCCCTCTTAAGATTTCTGAGGCAACTCATCGATACCAGCGTGGCCCTCGCTCGGGGCAGTTCATTAGTGGGAGGTCGAAGACCGTATTGGTAAGTAAATATTTAATTAAGTATTCTTTTAATAATTATTTCTATTTTAACAATGTAATTAATTTAATTATATTGGCCTAAGTTTTTTAACCTTGGTCTTAATCTTGATTTTGATGATAACAAACATGGAACTAGTGTTTTCATGGAGAAATATTTTTAAGTTCCAAGTCGAGTAGCGCACGACGTTCCAGATCGAAAAAATTGGAGAAATCAGAGATCGACAAAGACGCTCGTTGAAGCTCGAAATTATTCAGGAATATAGAGTTTAGGTTTAGCATGTCTAGAATGATTGTGTAATCCTCTTTTATGATACAAAACCAAAAAATTAAAACTCGAACCCCAAAACATGAAAACCAAGAAAATCAAAAAACGGTCTAGAAATTTTCTAAGCCTATGGAGCTCCTTGGAGGGCTACATGAGTTAGACTTTTTCTTGACACCAAAAGTTCCGATAATTATCCCTTAGGTAGGAACAAGTTAAAGACATATTTTTAAGGAACTTTTGGAAACTTTTAACCTATCCATATTTGACCCAAGAGATTATAAAATTTTTAGTTTTCGTAAATTTGTACTAGACCCCAAAATTTAGATTTTGATTCTTAAGGATTTTGATTTCTAGATATTTTTATTGAATACAAATGGGGGTAATCCTTATTTGACATTTACGTTTTAAAGTTAATAACTTAAAGATAAGAAATGTAAATAAGGATTAAAAGATCAGATCAGACCTTGCTGAAACTGCCCTCAGTGCAGTTTCGGTCGAAGGTTCGGTTGACCGACCTATGAATGAAGTTTGTCAAAAACTCACAGTGGGCATTTGGTCGACGTCCGATCGAATGTTCGTTCGACCGAACCATCGACTGACAGATCGACCGACGAAAGGTAACAACTATATTTTGAGCCGTTGTGTGGTTTCATTCGAGCCATACTCCTTTGGTTCCCTATAACTAAGCCTCCCCAGCCTTACATCCTCTAATATTCCTTGAGCCATATTTTGATGATCCTTGAGCTTAATTGAGCCATAATACTTGCAAACCCTAGCTTTGAGCCTATAAACCTTGATATTTACTTTGAGCTTGCTTTGATTCATCTTCAAATCATCAAGATGAGTTAGGACATCTTGTTTGAAAGCTAAGTTTGTATTGTTTATTAATTGCTCTCATTTACATTGTATTTTGTGCTTTGTTTCATAGTGTTAAAGTTTGTTTGTAGACCTAATTGTTTAGGTCTTGTGATTGGTGGTTGCCTTGGTGTTTGTGGCTTAAATCCATCGTTGTAAACTTACTTTGCTAGGATTAATGATTATTGTCCCTTAGGGTTGAGGTCGAAGAATGCTCTCGGTAGGAAGGTGGAGACTTCTGGGTGTAGAAGTACATTCGATGTGAGAGTGGAGACTCTTCGAGTAAAAGGTCCTCATTGTACGGGAAATAAATTAATCTAGTAAAGTTTAGTTTGAAAATCCTAAGTGGGGTGCTTAGGTAGTGGAGTAGGCATTGTGGCCAAACAACTATAAATTATAGTGTTTGCATTGCTCTATTATTTGTGCTTGCTTATATTACTTATCATTTGCTTCTGCACGTAATTAACTCAAATTATGAATTGCCTAAAGTAATCAAGAAACGATTAAAACCGAAATTAAGCCTAAGTTTTACTTAACACACTATTCAAGTATAGGCCATTCGACTTATAAATACGAGCGTGGCCCTCGCCGAGGGCAGTTCATTATATAGTGGGAAGTTGGAGACCGTACTAGTAAGTGAATATTTAATTAAGTATTCTTTTGATAATTATTTCTAGTTTAATTATGCAATCAATTTAATTAAAATTATTTTGAAGTCCACCTATACTGAGTTAGTGACCCAGCGCGGTGGAGATCCTGAGCAGCACCATCTCAATTCTGACGTATGGATGTAGGTGGCAGGGGTCGAGAATGGTCATGTTTATGGCATAGGTACAACAACCCATGCAAGGGTGTTATTGCAGCCGCATAGCATGGGGCCATCTGCCTCCACCTCCTCCATTGCCTGTCCATCCACTTTAGCTGTGTCATTGGATATATTAGCTACGTTGGAGATCGAGTTGACATCTCTTTGACAGCAAAATATGGCGCAGCTGGTGCAGTACCTCGAATAGATAGCATCATCCATACTTGTGCTCTAGCCCCCATCCCCATCATTTGATGCGAAGACATCTACATTAGAGTCATCATCTTGGTCGATGTTAAGTAATGCTCTCCCCACACAATCTCTCGCCTCGCAATCGCCACCGTCGGATCTTGACCAATGACTTTTTTAAGATGTATATTGTTTCATTTTGATATATATTGTTTTAGATACATTGATGTAAATATTTTATTTTGATTTCTATATATTACGTTGTGATGATTCCGTTGATGTATATGTGTCATTTGACGTGTTTTAAATATAGAAGTAAACAAGAAATTTTAATTTTTAAATTATAAGAAAACAAAATAGACGTCTGCGATCGCTGCTCCGTCGTAGAAAATGTATCGACCTGGTCGGCTACAACGGTCGCAAATTTGTTAGCGACGATTTTGCGTCGGCGCTCAGCGATCGTCATATCATTGCAAAGTTAATATCGTGTGACCGCAAATGGCTATTGCAGTTGGTCTGCGACCAATCCTATGACGCCCGCTGGCCGTCGCAGAGATGGTCACAATTATTATATTTTGCGACAACTAGCTTAGCATATTCAAATTAATTATTTGCGACGACATCTTCTAGAATGGACCTTTGTGATCGTCGTCGGCCGTCGCATAGCACTTCAGTGACGGTGTTGCAATTACTTTAGTCGTCGCAGAAGATAATATTTCTAGTAGTATTAATTTAGAATTTTAAAATATATACTTTTGATTTGAAGGCGCATCCATATATGTAAAGGAAAAAGATGTTGCGAGAAATAAGAAATTTCACGCGTCATTAGTTGACTCATTTGCAAGTTAATAATTTAAAATGCAGATGGCAGAATATCACACTATAAGGCCACTTTCTTGGAATTGTATTTGTATATAGGACATTATATATATTTTTAATGATGAAATATAAATAAGTTTGACCCACAGCTTAAGAAAAATATAAGTCGGTCACGAAGTCTTTTTATTTTATTTCAATTTAGCCCTCGAAAGTTTTGATTTTGTATCAATACTGTCAAAAAAAAAATTAAATTGTTTTAATTTGGTGTTTAATTAATCTAGAATTTTATCCTTTTTAACCACTATACGAAGCAGTTGTTGTTTAAGCATAAAAATAAATTAATATTTATATCCATTCACGAGCATTAATAGTTGAATAAAAGATAAACTATGACGGCACAATTATTTCACATGGCAAAATTTTAGACGAATAAAAATTTAATTGAAATTAACTAGGATAAAAATTACATGGGATAAATTTATATCTTATTCATCGTTTGTTGATATTAATCTCGAAAAAAAATCAAAAAATATTGGGTTTTGGAATTCTATATTTGCTTTGGCTCCGAATAAAGGAGTCGAATATTAATAATTTAATACTTAAAATTTGATTTTACCATATTTTTATTTTAAAATTATGAAATTAAATTTAAATAATTATTTTAACATATCATAGTAATCATAATAATTGATAAAATATTCTTAAATATTAAAATAAAATTGACTTATTGCAAATATCCAATTTAAATGACATAAGAAGAAAATATCATGGTATTTTAATTCCCAACCCTCTTTAGGATAATATTTATATCCCATTAGAACCGGATTTGGATCCGGTTATATCCAACTTAAATGATATTTGATGTTCGTAGTAAACGACGGATAAGATTTGACAAATCTTATTCATCAATCATATCATGTGAAACAAACGTGTTATAATGGTATGTTTCCTTCATTGGATAGGATAGAATTGGATTGGATTTGATAATAAATAAGAGATTGAATATAAATTTTTTAAATTCGGTGTACATTGGATATATATATATATATATATATATATATATATATATATATATATATATAACATTAATTTTATATTTTTTTTATTCACATTATCTTCTAATACATGCATTAAATAAATATATTAATCGATTCTTTATTTTATCATTCCTAGTAAACATGCCCTAAAGGATTTGATTGACAATGAAGAAACAAAATGGATCAATTTGACTACTGCTTGCAAAAGAAATAAATGTCATGCAGTTTATTTTTTACATATAAACAAGTGTTTAGTGGAGAAATAACATAATTCTAGGCGTTAATTATAAACATTTTTTGGAGTGAAAGAGTTAAACTAAAATAAGATCAAAAATTTCATCGACCACATTAATATATTCTAAAATATAAGCTGATAAAAAATCTTAAATTGTGGAAAAGGAATCAACCCTAATATAATACAAACATGCACAGACAAGGAGCTAATCTTCATGCAGGCTGGTCACCAATGTGCATGATCCCAATAATTAAACTTTTCTAGTAAGCAACTGATAAAGTTAAAATGAAAAAAAAATACAGACCAAACTAAGCAGTCTTTGGTTTTGGTCTTCTATATATATCTGTGTATTTTACGCCAACAAAGTTTAAGATTTTTTATCAATTTGGTTTCCATATTTTGGTCTTCTATATATACATGCAGAAGGAAATTTGGAGATCGATGGCGATTCCAGATGGTGTTTCCATATTTTGGTCTTCTATATATACATGTGTTAATTAATTAGCAAGAAGATATATAATGGTGCTGTTTAGTTACGAGGTAGCAAACCCATGCGAGTACCTCGCCATCACCGGCTTCGCCATCGCAGACATCAAGCTCACGAAGAAGGCTTTGGTGTTCGCCGGACAAAAATGTGTCAGATTCGACATTTCCCCCAAGAGCTACAGCTGGCAGGTGGAAATTACAAGCGCCCATGTCAAACGAGCGCTCCAGGGAGAAGCTGCTCGAGTACGTCAAGTCCTTCCCTTCGCTCGACATGCACTCGATCGGATAGCGTGACGCGTCGCGTGAAGAGTGTCATCAACGGAAGGGCGAACGAGATCGCGGCCCTGGACCGGATTCGGAAGATCAAGCCGTTCAAGGAGAAGCTGAGGGAGAATGCACGTACAGAAAGATCGAGTTCGACCAGTTCGGGCTGCGTATCCGCCTCCTCAAGGTGAAGCTGCTGCAGATGAAGCGGAAAATTAGTTCATCATGCACGCCGGCAGCGAAGGCGGCAGATCAGGAAGAGATGAAGAACAAACAGCTGGTGATCTCGACTGCGATCGTGGGACCAAGAACCGATATCGTCGCGATGAATGATCAACCTGTGACAGATTTTGGCTACGCCCCTGAACCTGTCAGAGCTATCCATATTCTAAAGGATTTTGGAGAGATGATGACAGAAATTATCCATATTCTAAAACTGTTGTTACAAGTGATACCAATAGTTTTCCTGGTCTTAGAAGGTTTGATAAGAGCAAACAAAATTTCGAGAAGTCTCTTATATGGTAATATGTATGGTTATGATCTTGATTTGCCAAATCAACCCTAAAAGCAAGAGTGTAAGATCAAATATAAATCCAATATAGATCCCACCGTATCACCAGGACTCCTATGTGGCATAAAGATTATTTAATGTGATTTTTAATTTATGTTATATAATAAATTCAATATAGATCAAATTAGTGTTTATCTTATGTTTTAATTAAATAATATGGTAGGCACGTAGAATAGGAATGAATATCTCATATCTTCCTTCTTTTCCATACATGGAGCTTACTCTCTTCTCTTTTTCCATGGATACATCTTCTCCCACAACAAAAAAGTAGCTAAAAGTTGTTTTTTGGAATCAACCCTGATGCAGGCATCAATTCCAGACTGGTGCTTGGACTGGCACCGCTTTATTTTTAAACCAACAACAGATCAGCGTCCATGCACCGATTTCCAATTGGGGAAATCAGCTAATTGATCTCTTATCGACTTTTTTTAAAAAACATTATTAACTATTATATATATATATTTCACAAATTATTATTGATAGTATAAAGTTTTACACTAGTTCATCTGAACTTTTAAACTAATCTATCTTAAAATTAATTTTTTTCAACCAGAAGAAAATTTTGCAGTTTAGCCACAAACTGTTTTTTCAAAAATCAAACTAACAATATTGGCACTTGTCATACAAGCATCGATATCCTAGAACCAGTGCCTAAAATAAGCATCGATATCCAAATTTATTCCCCCTTTATGTCTAACTTTGATTTCTTCGAATTTAAAAGGATTAAAATAATTCTAATTTGGGCATCAATTACTTCCCGGAGGTGAGGTGCGAGCGTTATAAGGGGTCTCGGTTACCAAAATACTCTTATTAGCATTTCTTAATTTTAAGTTAATCATTAACTTTAAAACATAAATGTAAATAAGGAAATACCTTCGTTTGGATTCAAAAATAAATAAATAAAAAATCAAATTCCATAAGGATCAAAATCCAAATTTTGGATTATAGTACAAATTTTTGAAAATTGGAAATTTTAAAATCGTTCGGGCTAAAGACAGAAGGGTTAAAGGTTTTCTAAAATTCATTAAAATTCAATCCTTAGCTTATTTACACCTAAGGAATAATTACCGGGACTTTTGATATCAGAAAAATACACATTTTATATAACCCTCCATAGAGCTCCCTACTACAGACTTAGGGAATTTTTTGGACCCGAAATGTCAAAAAATCACAAATCTCATTTGAATGGCTCAATAATTTTTCCTAACTATAATTTGATTCATACAAATCAAAATGTGCTAAGAAATGGCTCCCAAAGTAAATCCCAAATAATCAAACTCCTACGATGAAGTACATGTGATGATTATAATATATTTGATTTTTGTGTTTCAGTGAGAAATTCAGGATGCCCGTCGGAGCAGGTCGAGTGGATCGCCGGAGGACGCGGTCGAAGGTATGGCTCTTGCACATGAAAGTTTACCTTAATCATATAGGAAATTTAAATATGGGTTCGAGTTGGGTCCGTGGATCACATTGGATGCAGTTTGGTTGAGTTCTTGGATCAATTTAGGTGTAGACTCAAGTTAGGGACATAATTGTCACTACAACCTTAAATGATATATATATATATAGAGAGAGAGAGAGAGAGAGAGAGAGAGAGAGACCAGTGCACGCATCCTAAAGGGAGGAGGCGCGCGTTGCCCAAGGGAAGGAGAGAAGGTCGTGTGCTCACTTGGAGGGGGAAGAATTGAGGGTTCGTTGCGGGGAGTCATCGTCGCACTCGCTTGCCGTAATCTTCTCCTCGAGGGCTTTGATTCAAGGTGAGTGGCTTAGGGTCGGCCCCTTGGTGGATTGCCACCCTAAGTGTGGCTGAATCTTGTTGGTGAATGTTGTTTTTGAAATTTTAGATTTCCGGCTTCCCATGTTCGTCCTTTTGTTGTTCGGTTGGATAGGGCATATTTGGATTTGATTTAGGGTTGGTTTCATGCTTTGGTTGGTTTGAGAAGGTGCATTTTTAAATTTTCGGAGCTTACATTTCTGAGGAACGTTGTCGCGATCGGAGTTGATGGTGGTGTTGTTCGGCCATGAGCCCTAGGGTTAGGGTGAGGTGTGGCCAAACAATCCCCTCTTTTGGTGCTATGAAATTAGTTTTCGGACTAGTGGAGTTCCCACATTTCGATCGGGAGTTTAGTTGTCTAACCTTGACTATGTGTGCTGAAAATTCGAGTTTTGGCATACTTATTTCTGCATTCGATGAAATATTTGTAGACCAATTTTATGGCGAAGGTATGCTGAAATTTTCAGATTTGTTAACGTAAGACTAGGGCTGAAATGTGGTGATGTTTATGGATAAGTAGGTGTTGTTTTCTTGCTGATTACCATGTGATTAATCTAGCTTATTGTAAGGTTACTTTCTGGTAAAATTGTGCTGGGATATGCAGCAAATGTAGGGGCTGCTATGACCAAGTTTTGGGGCAGCCCTATGGCTGAAATTTTCTGTTTTGGGTGTAGAATCATATCCTCTAGACGTGGGTTGAAGGTACGCCAAAAATGGCCTATCGTACCCCACCGCGCGTGCTCTCCTTGGGGCTGCAATTTGGCCTTGGTTTGGCATAGTTTGGGTTGCCCGCCAAGTGCTCGGTGAAATGCCCCTATCAGACAAGTGTGCTGAAATTTCATTACTATTGCTAAATTTGATGGACTTGTCGAATCTAAAACTGTTAGTGGTTGGTGTGAGGTGGGGTAGTGTGTGGCCGATTGATTGGAGCTCGAGGAAGGGCCGGGTTGGGTGTATATATATATAAGTGCACCCGGAGTGTCCGGTAGCTAGAATGCCACACCCACCTGAGTTGGGTTGATTGTGACTATGCATACCTATTTTGTATTATCATGATTGTGCTTGTGACATGATTGATGGATGGGCCAGGAAGCGCGTTAGTAGGCTAAACTAATTAACGTTTGATCCGACGAGTATGGCTTATGAGATGGGGGAGCTCGTCGGAGAGCCACACTGAAGACCGACCCGAAGTGGCATTAGTTGGAGGAAAATTTCCAATCAGAGGGGGCAATGAGACTAGTTAGACATCCTAGCTCGTGAGACCCGATGCGGGAAGCTCGCTAGAGGGCCATCCTAGCGACCGACCCGTGTGATTGATTATTTTATGCTTATTATGTTGTTTGTGGACATTGGCTTAGTATGCATGTTCGAATGTTTATTTGCTTACTTATATAGCACAACTCGTACAGTTTCATGATTTATTTATATGATGTTTTGCTTAGCGAGTGCTCGATACAAGTCGCTCACTGAGTTCCTGTGAACTCATATCTTTTATATGTTTGTAGGTTCTGATCAGTAGAGATATGCAGGTACCTGAGGGGTGTACAGTTGGAGGTGCAAGTTCGCCAAACCTTTCTCCGTGTCGTAATCGTAGGAGAGTCGAGTCATCATGTTGTGACATCTTGTTCATGAGCTCCCTAGGAGTCGTTGGTTTATCCTTATGTTATCATGGTACTTATACATTGACATGTTGGTTATATTGTGAAATTGCATTTTTTTTTCCATTATGTTGTGCATGTTGTCTGGTAGGCTTCGGGGTACAGATTTGTATTCCCGATCGGTCACGTGACCCTAAGTTGGGGTGTGACAAACGATTTTTGTGTTATTTACGTTTAATAATGAACAAGGTAATAACACATGAGCATTTTAACATGTATCTAAATTCTGAGCTAAAATGATATTTTTAGGTCAATTTTAGTAACTCACCACAATTTCAAGCAAAATGAGCATTATATCAAGAGATTAACTAAATATAAATTTCCATTCAATCTTAAACACTCCCATGCATATCATGAGCATATATTAGACATGATAGCATGAATATTGAGGAAAGCAACAATAATTTTGCGATATTAATTAAACTTATATCTAAAACTGACAATTTTGCCAATATTTTTCAATTTTTTTTTAAAAAAAATAGCTTCACAATTGCCCTTCATTAATCAAGTATAACTTGAAAGTAAAATTATAGCAATACTATAAAATTTTGACTACTAGCTATTTAACTATACAATATAGCAAAGAAAACTTCAAATATCTTCTTTAAATCATAGTATTGCTACACAGTAGAATTCATTTTAGAATGATGCAATATGATACCTGTTAGGGGTTGACTCAAATTAGATCTTAACTGAATCCCATACCGAGGGAAAGATAGAAAAATACTGTGAGAGAATTTAAATATTCGTAAAATTAAGAGTGCTGCTACGACCCTTTTTCAAGGAATGCCCTTTCTTAGGTCCCGACGTATAGCAGTAGGAGTTCAGTTTCAAGGCAGATCTTGCAGAGACAGTGCCTCTATTCCATACCGGTTTTAGGTTAAATTTATTTAAGATAGTTTGATGTATTCTGAAGAATAATTAAATTAATTGGCACTTTTATTGTAAGGTTCTATTCTGGAATTAATAGAAGCAGTCTCCTCTTCTCCCCGTAGACGTAGGATCGGCACCCCACCGAGTCTGAACCATGTTAACACCCTTGTCTCCCATATTTTTCTCGCATTATTATTATCGGATTTGGTTTCCCGTTTCTCTCGCCGGGTTCGAGTTTTATCGATCCTGTAGGAAATTACCCTAAATTTCCTAACAGTTTGTATTAGAGCCTACTTCCCCAACCATGACGAGCACCAAATTCGACATCAAGAAGTTAGATCGCGGCGTCAACTATGCACTATGGAATATAAAAATGAAAGCGATCCTAACTATGGAGAGGATACATGACATTATTCTTGGTAAGGATAAAATGCAGGGGACCAAGGTGGAGAAAGAATACAAGGAACAAAAGACAGTTGCAGTTTTGTACCTAAGCTTATCGAACGAAGCACTTCGAGAGATTGCATCCCAGATTACAGCTAAAGGTATTTGGGACAAGCTCGCATCCTTGTATCAGGACACAACTCTCACCAGCAAGATGGCTTTGAAACAGAAGCTCAATTTCCTGCGTATGGCAGAAGGCACATCGGTCAAAGAGCACATCCAATACCTTTGAGACAGTCACCATGGACCTGGAGAATATGAGTATCAAAATCGAAGAGGAAGATAAGGGTTTATTCCTTTTATGTTCACTCTCTTCTTCTTTTAAAAGTTTTCGTGAAATTATACTTTTTGGAAAGACTACTATTACTCCAGAACAGGTGATTACTGCTCTTATGTCTAAGGAGCTAATGGACACGCATCTTACAACGAAATCCTCTGGTGGAGGGAAAGGAGAATCTCTCTACTCTAATGAAGCAGAAGGAGGTAACAAATCAAACGTCATTTGTTATTACTGCAAGAAACGATGTCACATCAAGTCATAATATTGCAGTCTTAAGAAAAAATTGCAGCAACAAAATAAAGCTCAAGATGCACATATGGAGACTTATTATGCAGATTTTGAGCAAGTTGAGATATTGGTCATGACAGATGGCATGGGCATTGCTAAGACACGCCGTGGGCAACGACGGTCTCATCGGCGACAACACACCTCAAGTCAAAATTTCTCCTCTTCTTCTGATATGTCTGATCATGCAAAATGCAATCCAGGTCAGTAAACGAACAGGTCAACTACCAGTAGCATCGATGAGTGGTTCTTGAATTCTGGATGTTCCTATCACATGACTCTACACCGTATGATCTTAATTTGTGGATTATCGGCGCACCAATGGTGGAGTAGCTCGTGTCAACAATAACATACCTTGCAAAGTTGTCAGATTAGGAACGGTGAAATTAAAGTTGCATGATGGCTCGTCAAAAATCATAGAAAATGTTCGCCATGTCCCGAAGCTAGGAAAGAATCTAGTGTCTCTTGGAGTTCTTAACACTAGGGGCTACACAACATCTTCTGCAGGAAGAGTCTTTGAGGTACATGATGGAGCCACGGCGGTACTGAAGGCTCTGAGGATGTCGAATAGTTTGTACAAGGTGGATGGATCCATCTTTCGTGAAGCAGTCCAAATTTCGAGGCAAATCACAACAAAATTAGACACAGGGTCAGGTATAAATTTTGCTTTCAAGGCAAGATCTTCTCAGAGATGCACAATGAAGGAGGAGATTCAGATGACTATGTGGGTTCCTAAGTCTAAGCAGGAAGCTGAATTGGCCCACTTGAGCACTGATTCGACGTAGGTCCTGAACGAGCCTTGTGGGAGAGGAGGACGACTTCTGAGGATTATATCAGCCTCAATTTTCATCAAAGGAGGAATTGTTAGGGGTTGACTCAAATTAGGTCCAAACTGAATCCCACACCGAGAGGAAGATAGAAAAATACTGTGAGAGCTAGAATTTAGATATTCAGAAAGTTAAGAGTGTCGCTACGACCATTTTCCAATGAGTGCCCCTTCTCAGGTTCCGACATACAACAAAAGGAGTTCAGTTTCAATACAGATCTTGTAGACAGTGCCTCTACTCCATACTGATTTCAGGTTCAATTTATTTAAGATGTTTGTTGTGTTCTGAATGAGATTTAATTTATTGGTAATTGTTTGAATATATCTTGAACTTTGGACTTTGTCTCAAATGTATCCTGAACTTTCACTTCACCAAATTGTATCATGGACTATTAAATTTGTATCAATTGTATCCCTCCGTTAAAATTTTGTCACCTACTCCGTTAACAGTGTGACGTGGCTTGCACACGTGAATTAAAAAATATTTTTTTATATTTTAACACTTTCTCCGTCACCATCTCGTCGGAGAAACTATCGAACCTCGCTGGAGAAACCATCGGACCGCGCCGAAAAAACTGCCGGACCTCGCCGGAGAAACCGTCGGACCACGCCAAAGAAATCGCCAGACCGCGCTGGAGAAACCGTCGGACCTTGTTCGTAAACAATTCCAATAGAAAAGAATTCTCCAGTGAGGCCGACAGTTTCTCCAGCACGGTCCAGCGATTTCTCCGACGAGGTGGTGACGGAGAAAGTGTTAAAATTTTAAAAAATATATTTTAATTCACGTGTGCAAGCCACGTCACACTGTTAATGGAATAAGTGACGGAATTTTAACGGAGGGATACAATTATTACAAATTTAATAGTTCATGATACAATTTGGTAAAGTGAAAGTTCAGGATACATTTGAGACAAAGTTCAAAGTTCAGAATATATTCAAGTAATTACCCTTAATTTATTGGCACTCTTATTGTAAGGTTCTTTTTTGAAATTAATAAAGCAATCTCCTCTTCTCCCCGTGAACATAGAATTGGCACCCCGCCGAGTCCGAACAACGTTAACCCCCTTGCCTCTCTTATTTTTCTCGCATTATTATTATCAGATTTGGTTTTTTGTTTCTCTCGTCGGGTTCGAATTTTGTCGATCCTGTAGGAAATTACTCCAAATTTCCTAACAATACCAAAAAAAATTATTGAGATATCATAACTTTAAAATCGTGATTCCTACATCTCATAACATAACCAAAAGGCCCAACAAATAAGTCGCATAGATCTATTATAGGTCTCAAAGGCCTCGAAGAGATCGAAAAAAAATAACCAAATAAAAAGAGTATCAAGAGTAATCAAAACCAACTAATTGATTATCAAGCATGTATCATAATACTCCAACCATAATGAAACAATAGAATACAGGAGATGATACCAAAATATTTTAGATTTCAAATTCTGTACTCTAGGCATCTAGGTGAGATGAAGTTGCAATCATAAAATTATATATTCTTTTGAGTGCTCAAGCAACTTTAATCATTTCACTAATTTCTAATTCTTGTGTGGTAGCTCCCCTACATTTGAGCATGAAAACTTTGACAACCAAATAGCTTTACCCAAAGAAATTTAAGAACGCTTTGAATTCTTTTTAATGATCATAAATACCACAACAAAAGCAATATTCAATAAATTTTTTAGGTGCATTTTTATGGACATGAGATTAAACCTCGGATACTTATTATGTATGTTACGATGAGTAGAGCATTGACAAATGATACTCTTCTTCAAACCTCTTTTATGAAGATTCATTTTTTAAATCATTTACTCTCTTATTTAAAATCAAGATCTCATTTTTTAAAACCTCAACTAACTAACTTACGACATGTAATTGAGATTTCAAAATATTATTTTAAATTTTGATTTTTAAATTTTGATTTTTAAATTTTAAATTTTCAATTTTAGAATTATTTTTATTTTCAAATCCTTGATTACAAGTTTCAATTCATTATAAGACTAATCATTTGAAGATAACAAATTTATTTTCAACTTCTTATTTTCTAATTTTAAATCATGCAAATGACTAAGAAACCTAGGATTTTCTTTTTAATATTCTTATTTTCCTTATTAGTTTTCATTAGTAAATCAAATATTTTCCAAGATTCTTCACATGGTATTTCATTTGAGCTAGGGTCATAAGAATCACGAGTCTTTAACATGACTAGAAGTCATAGAGTTATCTCATCATGAAATTCGATGAGATAAACATTTGAAGTGACTTTATCCTCATGATGGGAAGTAGTTTCATTTGATTCGAAAGTAGATGTTCTTCTTTTCCTTGGACTTTTTTCTTCGAAAAAGAACAATTAGCAGAAACCACTTAACTTTTCTTCGATATTGATATTGAGCGATTTGAGGCACGAAAAATGAAATTGCTTCTAGAGGCTGAAATATTTGGAACTTGATTAGGAATTGGATGGCTCAGAGTAGGTATAAAACTAAGAACTGGACATCTGAAATCGATGAGTTGATCATCAAATGCAGATATAGTAATACCAACTAAAAATTAGCTTTGCCCGTCTACTTGAACAGCGTCCTGTTAATGAACTCAACATAATTGTAGTTGTCCAACAACAAAAATAAAGCAAGTGAACAAATAAGGCAATCTAAACCATGTAGTGCATCATTGTATTGCTAGTCATTAAATAGCTTAGAGTAAAAACTCAGTAGCAGCCCAGTTGTACATTACAGTAAAATGATCTAAGTTCCTAAACATCTTGCAACTAGACTCCTTTTGCAATACAGGATGAAGAGGTAAAACCAATATCGCCTATATAGACTACCTAGACTAGTACAAGAAAAGTTTGCCGGGCATCAACAACAGCTAGCCCTTGTTCAAGAAGTAGCATCAGCAGTTACATACCAGGAATATGTCACTGTTGTTGGCAAGCAAAGTAGAAACTAGCCATAATGTTTGAACCAATAATAACACTGCATTTTGCATCTCATGCATCAACCTACTCTTGCTCAACTTTAAGATGCTGGAGTTTTGACCCTAGTTCACCTTCATCATCTTCAGCAACATCATCCTCGTTGCCTTCGTATCCGCCTTCCCCTTCAACATCATTTTCATCCAATGGTCCAAGCACATCCAATGAATTTTTACCATTTTTTAGTATTTCTTTCACCTCATCAATGCCTTCATCTGAAATTTCATTGCCATTGATGTTCAGCAACTTGAAGTCAGGCTTATTGGACACTGCCTGAGCCAAGCATCTAGCCCCAACCCTCCTTATCATGTTGTTACTCAGATCAAGCTCCTTGAGCTGTGCATGACCCTCCTCCAATACTTTGCTAATCAGAATGACACCCTGATCCTTCAGTTCATTTTCAGACAAGACTAGCTTCGTGAGTGAACTCTTCACAGCAATACACTCTGCCAATGCTGGGGCAGCTTTTGGTGTGATCTCATTACCAGCTATGTCCAAGACTTCTAGAGAAGGAACAGATTCTTTCAGGGCATTAGCAATGGCAATGGTCCCCTCATCTTCTAGATTAAGATAGCTCAGGTAGATTTCCTTAATGTGGACAAGCTTTTCGAGCGTCTTGCTCAAGGCTAACCCAGCATCCACACCAAATATGTTGTCACGGATATCAATCCTCTTTAAATGAGAACAAGACTTCAATGCCTTGGCCAATTCAATTCCACCTTCTGAGCCCACCCTGGTAGATGAACATCTGAAATCCTCTATGATTGGAGAATGTTTCAACAACTCCGAAATAGCTATAGCACCCTCATCTCCCGTCATATTATTATGGAAATGCAGAATCTTAAGCTTATCAGTTGATGGAATTAACTCACATATAGCTTTGGCAGCTTCCTCGGATATTCCATCATTCATCAAGTAAAGCTCCTCCAAGCTATTCTGTGATTTTAAAAGTGCCCCAAAAGCCCGGACACCCTTCTCACCTAAGGCGTTATCGGATAAGTTTAGGTATCTGAGATTACAGCCTTCCAAGGCAGATGAGAATATCTTCATGACTTCAAGAGCATCATCCTCTGGTCTTCCTGCAACAAAATCTGACAGATTTACTTCTGTTAGTTGTTCCTTAACAGATGCCAGAATAGGGCCAGCAACATGGGCTGCATCAATACCAAAACTTCTGTTACTAAGGCATATCTTAGTGTATGAGTTTCCTTGCACAATTAGTGGACTAAGAAGTTGTCTGACCTCCTCTCCTTCAATAAATGCCCTACGCCCACCAGAGATATCAAACACAGTTTCGGAAGGTTTAGTAACAAGTCCAATTGTTGCTGCTATTTCTCCATTGTCTTTGGATTCAGGACCTCTTTTAAGTACTTCCATCATTAGCTTGCTTGTTTCCTTGGCATAGAATTGAACAGCAGAACTTCCATCACCATCAGGCTCTTTCTGAAAATGTTCACTGGCAGCAGCGAAGCATTGCTCCTCAATCAATTTAGCATTCTCATAAGCCTCTTCTTTTCTCAAAAGGCCATATTTCCTGGAGAAGATTGATTCTGAACAGAGATTCTTGGTCATCTTTTCGATCAGCATTGTTCTTGTGCTTGCACTGGGTGGCCATAGTTTAATAGAATAAGTACGTGGATGAAATTCTTGAGCAGCAGCATCCATGTGCAAATCTGAACTTCTGAATTACAAAATAGTGCAAAAGCAGCAAACAGGGTACAGCTTAAACATCAGTAAGCAGGACAAAATTCCAAGCATGAGAATAACAAACACAATATAAAAAAGTTACATATAGTTATAATGGCACATAACCAGACAGTAATCAAGGTTAAAGAGCAAGTCAGGAAACAAAAACAACAGTGACATAATTAAGTACAAGGACATCAATGAATTTCCATTTGACTTGACAGGCAGAAAAATATGAAGGTACTTTAATAACAAATGATAATGCTAATAATTAAATTTGACAAAAAAGATTAAAGATGCTTATAGTTCTAACAATGGAAACAACATTGTTTTCACTGGCTCTGTCCATTAGGCATGTTGGCACAAAACTGTAGCATCAGTACCTCTGATATGCATTAAATTGTATCATCTCACTACAGTACTTGAAATCCCACAACTAGATAAAGGGGGAAAAACACTTCAGAGATGTTAAAACAACAGTGAAGAAAAAAATATCTAATTGAAGCAGACTGAGTTCGGAACAGCATTCTAAGAAAGTTGGTTGAGCAAAAGAGAACAATGATCAGTCTCAAAACGTGAATAATAATGAACCTATTGAGCCATGATCTCCATCAATTGATGGCAATCAACCAAGGTATCTATAATTTCTTTCAAACAATCTAGATTAGCAGTCGAGCTAAGCAAGAACCAATGCTAAACGCGAACCAAAAAATCAAACACCAGGAAACTATCAAGAACAATGACTTATATCAGTTCAAGGCATGTGAGCCTCTTGTTGCAAAAGGTACCACAGGTTTGGTTGATAGATCATGGACAATAATAAAAAAAGAAAAATGCGATAAGAGAATCGAATCTTCACAAGCATGTAGATCACGATATTGGCGTCAAGACAAATATTTGAGCATCATATTTTGCAAAATCCATCACTGAGAAAAATTGGTGATTGGAGAAACCCTAGGAGAAGATCCACGCAAAGACGAGGGGAGAGATTTACCTGGATAAGATGAGCAGAGGGGATGGAGAAGCTATAGACGCCGCCGGAACGAATGAGAATAGTACCGGGGCGCTACTATTTTCAAGGGAGACGGAGCCCTAATTTTTCCCCCGCTTCCCCAAACGAGGTAAACGCACAAATTTAACCCGGTCCGGTTTGCAGCTTCCGCCTTCCGGTCTCAATTTCCCGATTCGGCCGGTCCATTGTAACATCTCATTTGCATAAATTAGGTAAGTGCGCATACATATGATGCAGTGATGGGGCTAATATTTCAGGTTCAGTAGCTTGATATATTTTAAGGGGGCGTTTGATTGCCTACGAATACAAATATTGTAAAATTTATTTGTACGTAAAAATAATGTCCGCAAATAGATTTTGCAGCCTATCGTTTGATTGTCCGCAAATAAAATTGTAACTTTTATTTGTAAGTGTTTGGTTGGCCGCAAATGAAAGTTAAAGTTACAATTATACTTACAACTTGCAACTTGCATCTTATGATTTTTTTCGGATTGGGTGGGGCAAAAAAAATTTCGGACCGGGACAGGCACGATTTTTTTTTTGGGCCGGGTTGGGCACGAATTTTTTCGGATCGGGCTGAGCCGGGCTGGGCCGCGCCGCGCAAGAATTTTTTCAGGTCGGGCCGAGCACAATTTTTTTCGGGCCAGGCCGGACACAAATTTTTTCAGGCCAGGCCAGGCACAAAATTTTTCGGGTCGTGCACGAATTTTTCCAGGGCGGGTCGGGTCGTGCATGATTTTTTTGCGAGCAGGGCCTGGCCTGGCATGAATTTTTTCGGGTCGGGTCAGGCACGAATTTTTTCGGGCCGGGTTAGGCACGAATTTTTTTGGGCCGGCAATAATTTTTTTGGGTCGGGCCGAGCCGGGCATGAATTTTTTTTGGGATAAGAATAATAGGATAAAAGATCAATTTTAATCTTAATTATTTAATGTTTGGATTTTAAAAATTAAGATTAAAAAATATAATATTAATTTTATATTCAGTATAAATCGGATAAAAATATCCTATACCATTCTTCCCTTCATTTATTATCGTATATGATAAAGCAAACGAATCATAACTGTCATATGTCATGGATCACTATAATTTTAATTTTTAAAAAATAATATTATTATATTAAAGTATCATTTTACAATTTAATAATTAAAAAATATAAAATTTTACCTAAAATAAACACCCTAAATAAGCCAAGCGGAACATGCATGACCCAGATCAGGCCATGCGAATGTCACAACTCACAAGCTGTTAAATGTCCCACCATTATGGTCTTTATCCCAACTCGTTCATGATATGGCTCCTTATTCTAACTCCTATGGCCATTTGGTTACTTCAAAGGGATAGAAGCATTTTTTTTATTTGGCTAAATTACATTTTGCACTCTCTGCTTTACTCTATCTACACATTTGTACCTCCCCCTCTTATTTTAACAATTAGCTGCAGACTCATGCTACGATTAATTTATAATTTTTAAAATTAAATATTATATTGTAATGAATATTTATATATATATATAATAATCTATAAAAAAATTTGATATTTTTCATATTTCGTAATATAAATTTAATTTGAAATTATATAAATTTAAATTTAAAACTATTTTTTATAATTTTAGAAAATAATTATTTTAAACTTCAATTATAAAATTAATTTTAATTTAAATTGTAAATTAAATATTATCTATAATTTAATATTCTTAATAATTTAAATTAAAATTTTAAAATTAAATAATTATATACCTAAATTTTTTAAAAATAAGTTATTGTAGTATAATATATTATAAAAGAATTATATTTTTTAGAATAAAAATATTTAGTAAGACTAAAAAATTAGTTTAAATTAAATTATAATTTTAAATAGTAATATTCATACCAATATACTTAAAGAGTAATAATAAATATCATATATGTGGTCAACTGTGACTAGCACAGTTGGTGGCAACAGTTTATAAGTTATTCTTAGTGAAGTCACCTTGTATGAATTTTACACCTTGTGTGAAACTCGTTTGCTTTGGTAAAAAAAATATCATATATGTGAAAATATATAAATATACTATAAAATAATAAATATTAATTTAATTTAAAATAACTATAAGTAATAGTTAAATTTAATATAAAAATAAATAATACAAAGATAACAAATGAATTGTCTTAGATTAGTAATTAATAATTATTTTTACCATAATATCAATATGCTCATATAAAAAAACATAGAAAAATAAAAGTCAATATAAATAAATTTATAATATAGAATAACATAAAAAATAAATATCAATAAGATGTAAATCTAAAAATGGCAACAATATTAATTTATTTTAAAATACATATATCTTATTCAAAGTAAATTTTTGAATAAAAAATTAAATTAATAATTAATTTTTAAAATAAATATTTCAAAACAAATGAGACTGTATAGATTTTTAACAAAAAAAATATAGAGAAAAAAAAATTAATATTTTTAAGGATAAACATTAAATATAATGCAAATATAAAATAAAGTATATCAATTAAAATTGTATAAGTTTAGATAATTAATTCAAAAATAAGAAATTTGAAATTATTTAATTTTTTATAGAAATTGGTATTTCATAAATACAAAAGTAATATAAAAATAATTATTATATATTTAAAAAATAATTTCAACAATTATTTATTAAATCTATAATTATTATAATTCAAAATAATAATAACTTTAAAAAATAAACATAGAAAAAATAGATCAAAAATTACAAGAATAAAATGATAAAATATTACATAAAATGTCAATCAAGATACAATATTAATTTAAAAAAAGAAAAAAATTCTGACTCCAATACATAAATAATGCTTCTCTATACTTATACGTATTTATTTTATACAAAGTAACTGTTAATAAAAATATTTAATAGTAATGATATTGTAGTAATGATGTTGTAGTAATGATATTTTGCATTAAAAAATCGAAACAATTATAATAAATTTATATAGATTTTAATGATCAAAAAATAAATAAATTACAAAAATAGAAACATCTTTTATTAATAAAAATCAAATATAATATAGATATAAAATAACAAACTAAAAAAATTAGAAAATAAAATATTTAAATGATTTTAAACAACACTTTTTTTGAATTACTATATTAAGTGAAATTAATTATAATATATATAAATAATAAATTGAAAGAATTAAAAAATAAAATATTTAAATTATTTTAAACTATATAAATTTTTTTGTTTTAAAGCCTACTTATATTACTGTTGATATTGATTTAAATTCCAATGTCAATTCTTTTATTATCTAATCAAACTTGGTATTTGAATTGTATTAATTATTACTTTAATTACATGATGGGGGAATCTATTTGCTTCATAGATTTGCCTTCTGAACCTCATGATGATGTTTGAATTTAGGTCAGTTAGTCTAGTGAAATTGTTACCACTCGAGCTACTTATCATTTTCTTAAAAGTCGTAACCTTTCTCATTTGGAAAAGTCCAACCTTTGGGTAAGTATATGAAAACTCAAAGTTTCTCCAAAAACTTTCATTTGAAAAAAATTTCACCAAAAACTTCTACTAAATCTTTTTGGTGTTTCTTCGTATGGTACTTGTGTATTATGTGGCTATGCTTCTGAAATTATTTCTCATTTGTTTTTAGATTACTCTTTCTCTAATCAGATTTGACTTTCTTTAAATATTTCTTTTGGGTTGGACTTTTCATCGGAGATGATTGGGTTAATAGCTCTTGGATTAGTACTTCTAATTGGCTTGGTTGATTCTATCAGAAGTATTATCATAGTTGTTACCATTTGGTTCACTTGACACGCTAGAAATGATTTACTGCATTCGGGTAGGCAGCTTCCTATCTATGGACTCGTGAACCGCATAAAAGCTTTTATATCGAACAGTTGCCTCTCGTTATTCAAACATGAAGGCAACTCCATAATTCACACTAACATTTCTATGGATAAAAATTGGATTCCCCCTCCTAACTCTTTTACATAAAAATTAATTGTGATTGTGCATATACTAATGATTATGCTGCTATTGACTTTATTGTAAAAGATTCTTCTGGTGTGTGTATTACTTTACATGGCTCTCTTGTTCCACCTGTTTCTGCACTAAAGGCTGATCAGGCTCTTGGGTGAAATGACACACTAGGGGGGTTGAATAGTATATTATCTAAACTTGTCGCCTAATTTCGGTTTTAATCGTTTATTAAATTATTTAGGCAAATCGCAATTTATCGATTAGATGCGGAAACAAAAATAAACCAATTAAGCACAAACAGAGAAAACAATGCTAACACAGAGATTTATAGTGGTTCGGCCCCAATGCCTGCTCCACTACCTAAGCACCCCGCTTAGGATTTTCAAACTAAGTTTACTAGATTAAATTGATTCTCTTACACAGAGGACTTTGACTCGAAGAGTCTCACTCTCAACCTAAGGCACTTCCACACCCGGAAGTCTCCGCCTTCTTACCGAGAGCACTCTTCCATCTCAATCCTAAGGGACAACTCAACTAATCCTAGTAAACTAAGTTTACACAAGTGGATTTACACCTTCTACACCAAGGATACCACTTACACACAAGACCTAACACTAGGTCTTCTTGTACGCTCAAATACAATGAAATAAATAACAAAATATAACACTAAATGGAGCAATAAATCAAACAATAAAGTACTTAGCTCCACAATAAGATTCTTAGCTTCCTCTTAATGTCTTTGATGGTGAAACTATGAAGGTAAGGCTCAATCAAAGGGATGAGATATCAAAGCTAGGATTTTTCCAAGAATTGACACAATGAAAGCTTGGAATTGATCAAAGATGGCTCAATGAAGTGTTGGAGTGATCAAAAGTATCTTAGGAAGGCTTAGGCTTGGGTATTTATAGAGCCAAGAAGAAATGGAATGAAACAGTCGGCTTAACGGGCGAAAAACTAGTCGTTTTCGTCGTTTGATCGCTTGCCGGTCGATCGTCGATTGATCGACCGATCAACCGCTGGCTTTCTGTGCCTTATTCACATTGTTCGATCGACCGAATAAGTCACGACTTCAGCGATTCGCAATTCGGTCGACCGACGAAGCTACCGGTTTTTGGCCTCGGTCGATTGACCGAAGTAGCCTTCTGCCATTTTTTAATACCATTTGGTCGATCGACCGATCGACCGAACCTGGGCAGAGCAGTTTTCTTTGCTTTGTTTTTCTGCTCGTTTAGGTTCTATCTTCGCTAAATCTACTTATATAACATTTATTAACTTAAAGTTAATAACTTTAAAACATAAATGTTATATAAGGATTATCCTCCATTTGGATTCAATAAAAATATCTAAAAAATAAAAATCCTTAAGAATCAAAATCTAGTTTTTGGGGTCTAGTATAAATTTTTCGAAAACAAAAATTTTTTAATTTTTCGGGTGAAATATGGGTAGGCTAAAGACTCCCAAAAATTTCTATAAAAAAAATTCGGGTGAATTAATTTCTTGGACTGTTCCTCCACCTCCTGATCTCCATTGTATTTTTGTGTAGGATCATCGTGGTCCTATTACTTAGTTAATTTTATTTTGAGGGTCCAGAACCTTTATTTGGAAAAAAAAAATGAAATGAATAAAAATTGTAACTTATTTTCATTACCTAAGAATGACTTGTTAGTTATTTTTAATCCTTCATTTATATAAAATAATATATTTATATTATGATCATATTTGTAATAAATATATTTATACTAATTTTTAAAGTAATATTAAATATTTTAAATCAAAATAAAATAATTAAGATAATTCTATAAATTAGTTATAATATTATAATTTATTTTATAATATACAAATTCTTTTTCAACTAGTCAGATAGTATCAGAAATTATAAATTTATAGTTAGTTACTATATAATTAAATATAACATGAATATACCGAGGGCAATTCAATCACGTGAGTAGCCACAAAATCATTTGAAACCACAAAGAAAACTCTTAAACCAAAGGCGGTAAAGCGTAATTACAGTATATTTTATAAATATTAATTTTTCCATTGATTGGAACTTATGTTTAGGCGTGTTTGATTAGCTAAAATTATCTCGTACTTTTGTTTCATAAAAAATATATGAAACCTTGTTTTAGATTTCAGGATTTAGATTTAGATTTTTTTGTTTGTCGAAAATATGTTTGGTTAACATGTTCAGTTTTAAAATTTCATAAAACGAAAATTTATTTGATTTGTATTGATTTTAATACCAATTTTCAGTACGAAAATTGAAAACTCATTTAGTTAACCAAAATAGTCACAGTTCAATTTTATGATTATATTATTTTATTCCTAAAAGTATGTTTTAGTATTTTTAATTTGAAAATAATTTATAAACTTATAAAAATATATTTGAATATTTTTTATTATTTCATAAACCGAACCGACATAAAATAAATCAAATGGATTTTTTTAAAAATGAAAATCTAAACCCAAATCGGATATGGATTGAACCGAACCAGACTAGACCAAGTATTTTTAGTTCGATTCGGTTTGTAATCGAACAAACCGAATTTAACTATTTTACGAAAAAAGAATGCATACTTGACTATTTTAGCATGTTTAAACGAAAAAAAAATCACCATTCATCAATAATAATTCATCAAGTCTACTTGAAACAACTACGGTACATACCAACATCAAAAAATAATACAAACTTCGACTAACTAACCAAGTAGCAATGTTATAAAATCTTCCAAATATCAAAATCAAGAACATTAAGTCATTCATGGACCATAATAAAGTTCAACAAAATGAACCAAATAAAGTAATTTTTTATTTTGGTTTTCGGTTCGAATCGAAGCTGACCGATTTTTCTTATTCGGTTTCAGTTCAATTTTGAAATCAAACCTGCCAGGGGCCAAACTGAACAGGACTGAAAAAATTGATTCGATTTTTTGGTTCAGTTCGGTACGACCCGAACAATGGACACCCCTAACTGGTGTTGGCCTAAGGTTTTCAACATTGGCATTAATATCGTTTTTGATGATAACAAACATGGAATTAATATTTTCATAGAGAAATATTTTCAGGTTCCAAGTCAATTGAAGCACGATGTTCCCGATCGAAAAAATCAGAGAAATTGGCAAGGATAATCGTCGATGCTTGGATTTTGTCAGGAAGATAGAATTTATGTTTAGGGTGTCTAGCATGTATTGTAAATCCTCAATTTGATGCATAAGAAATCCAAAAAACCTAAACCCGAACCTCAAAATAAGAAAACCAAAAAATGACCCAAAATTTCTCTAACCCTAGGGAGCTCCTTAGAGAGCTACATGACCTAGATATTTTTTTGGCATCAAAAGTCTCAGAAATTGTTCTATAGGTAGAAATAAGTTAATAACGTATTTTAAAAGAATTTTTGGAAACTCTTTACCTATCCATATTTGACCTAGGAGGGGTTTTCCTCAATTGACATCAATCCTCCTTTGAGTCTTAGTCTTGCGGTTTGTTGCGAATTTACCCCGTTAATTTGGATGGGGTAAGCACTAGGTTCCAATGCCTCTGCAGGGATTGAGTCTTGATCAATGCAACATACTGTTGCACCGGTGTCCAAAATAGCTTGTACTTTAAAGTTCTTGGTTCCAAGGATTTCCATAATAATTTCCATGTTATAGAGTCTGTTTAAGACTCTCCTCCCTTTCTTAAGTCCTTGGTAAATGGACTTTATTTCTTCTTCATCGATGGTTTCTACTGCGGCCTTTGTTGCAGTTTCTTTGAAAATAATCCCAATTGGCTCTTTTGCTGGGATTTTTCCTTCTGAAGGGTTCTCTTCTTTCAAGGGAGCTTTCCCTTTTCTATCTCTTTCATCCTGGTTGATTTTCAGACTGCTGAATTCTTTCTCCAATTCTTTAACATCTTGTGTCATTTTTAGCTCAGTAATTTCTTCCTTGAGCCTGTCATTTTCTGCTAGAAGGTAATTGATTCGAAAACTGGCAAAGAAAACTGCAGAAAAGAAGACTGAATCAACCTTCTCAACCGCAGAATCATCTTTCACCAGATTACAGAAAGAGCCGATAATGGGACCTGCCCTATATCCACTAGGCCCATCTTCAAGATCACAGACAGGGAGCCGTGACATACCTGTAATAAATTCAAGAGTGAGTAACCTAAGAGGAGGGTACTCAAAACAAAACAGCGAAAGGTATAATCTCCCTTTGGCGCAAGCAAATACTGGTGCAATACTAGTCCTACCGGAGCATTTAGGATAATACAGTGATGTAATCTCCAGATGGGAGTCGATTACACTAAACCTGATCAACGAGCGCAACTGGTCGGACAACAAATCAAAGATGTGCTACATTGAAAACTTATTGGGGGAGACTGAAAAGAAAACGTGGATACAGTGGAGAATGGCTTTCCCCACTGAATATGATGAATTGACAAATATTGCAGACGATCCACAAAATGTATTATCCCAGATCCGAAGGATGTTTTTGCTAGAAGACCCAGCAACAGGATCAACGGAAGAGCAAACCAGAGCTTATGAGGATTTAGAAAGACTATCCTGCCATAATGTGAAGGATTTATTTAATTACATCAATGATTACAAAATCCTAGCAGCAAGGTCAGGAAGAATGTACGTTTCTCCGGAACTCTCCGAGAAGTTCTTCCGAAAAATGCCCCCTATCATCGGAAAGGAATTAGAAACAACATTTGCGGAGAAGTACCCCGGGAATACTGTAGGGATATTCCCCATAATTCACTTCACCTATCAGTACTTGGAAGAACAATGCAAAAGAGCTGCCTTCCAACGAAGCCTAAAAGACTTGTCAATTTGTTCAAAGATACCCATACCAGGGTATTATAAGAAAGAAAAGAAGTATGGCTTAAGAAAAGCCAAGACATACAAAGGAAAACCACATGATACGCATGTACGAATTTTTAAGAGAAAGCATGCAGACAAAGTCAGGCGGTGCAAATGTTTTATATGTGGCGAGGAAGGACACTTTGCTCGCGACTGCAAGGAAAAGCGGGGTAATATTGCAAGAGCCGCGATAATTGAGAATCTGGAACTATCTGACGATTGGGATGTAGTTTCAGTAGAGCAAGACGAACTAGATAGCGAAGGTATCTGTTCATATTCAGAAGGAGAAGCAGACCTGGCTACAAAACTTTCAATCGATTTTGGCAACATGCCTTATGAGACAGCGTTTGTAATTATCACGGATGAAAAGACAGAAAAAGAAAACTCTTGGAGGACGAAGGTAATCTTACCAAACAGGATGAATGAGTGTCCGCATAGATGGGAAGATAACAATTCGGACATAACACAGGGTTACGAGAGGTGTACTATCTGCAAAGAGTTAACTAATCCAAATATGAGAGCACACTGCAGAAACTGCCTGTTAACTGTATGCCCAATGTGTTCAAGGTTCAATCTGGGCAGGAAAATAAACATCAAAAGAGCAGCCTTCAGACCTTATGATGACAAGGATAGCCTCATAAGGGAATTACTAGAGTACACCAATTACCTTCTAGCAGAAAATGACAGGCTCAAGGAAGAAATTACTGAGCTAAAAATGACACAAGATGTTAAAGAATTGGAGGAAGAATTCAGCAATCTGAAAATCAACCAGGATGAAAGAGATAGAAAAGGGAAAGCTCCCTTGAAAGAAGAGAACCCTTTAGAAGGAAAAATCCCAGCAAAAGAGCCAATAGGGATTATTTTCAAAGAAACTGCAACAAAGGCCGCAGTAGAAACCATCGATGAAGAAGAAATAAAGTCCATTTACCAAGGACTTAAGAAAGGGAGGAGAGTCTTAAACAGACTCTATAACATGGAAATTATTATGGAAATCCCTGGAACCAAGAACTTTAAAGTACAAGCTATTTTGGACACCGGTGCAAGATCAAGGAGGTCGTTCAGAACTTGCCTGACCTCGAACTACCACCCCCGGGATCATATATAGTCCTCGAAACAGATGGATGCATGGAGGGCTGGAGAGGAATATGCAAGTGGAAACCAAAGAAGAGCGACCCAAGAAATACAGAAAGGGTATGTGCCTATGCAAGTGGCAAATTCCCAGTAACCAAGTCTGCAATCGATGCAGAAATACATGCCTGCATGGAGACACTAAAGGCCTTAAAAATCCATTATCTGGACCAGAAGGAAGTCACACTCAGGACGGACTGCCAGGCCATCATAAGTTTTTACAATAAATCTGCACAAGCCAAACCCTCCAGAGTCAGATGGCTTAATTTCGTTGACTTTATTACTGGAATTGGGGTATTAATCAATGTTGAACATATTGATGGTAAGCACAACACCCTAGCAGATGCTCTCTCAAGACTCACTGCAAATCTAGTCCAGATCCAAGAACCTGAAGGTATCATCTCTTCTCATCTAGAAGAACTAGAAGGTGCCCTAAAGGAAGCCGAAAGAGCACCCCCTGAGATTGTTCAGTACCTCTGCAAGTCCATCATAGAGATAAATGAGCTACTAAGTACACAAACATTGATGACCCTCACCACATGGGACGATGAATGGCAAGAGATACTGGAGGAAAACGAAATGGCCGTGGAATGTATCCTTGAGGAACATGATCCGCCCCCTTATTGGGATGAAATCCCTTATTGGGATGAGTTCGAAGAAATTGAACAGATCCTCAAACGAGTGACACGATTTGAGGAAGAACAAGGAAGAGAACAACACAATCCCAACAGAGGAAGAAGAAAGGGGCAAGATAGAAGTTCTTTGTATTCCACCTCGTTCATACACCCGCATCTATGAGCAAGCTGAATGCTCAACCGCAAGGGCTAATCTCTACAAATCTGAGGAAAGTGAGGAATCCGACCTGGAAGAGTTCTTGCTGGATTACGAATCCCTAAGGAAAGGGAAGTATCCAGCCCATAACCAACAATAAGGAACAACAACTGGGGAAGTGGGAACCCCTTTAAAAATACCCACACCTGTAATTAATAATATTTTGTTTTCTTTGTTTTTAGGATGATACTTGACAACCTAAAGGAGCTGGTAAAGAACGAATCTGGTTGGTCAATGTGTAATTAATAACATCAAAAGATGATACTTGACCTGTAATTAATAACTGTATGCCCAATGTGTTCAAGGTTCAATCTGGGCAGGAAAATAAACATCAAAAGAGCAGCCTTCAGACCTTATGATGACAAGGATAGCCTCATAAGGGAATTACTAGAGTACACCAATTACCTTCTAGCAGAAAATGACAGGCTCAAGGAAGAAATTACTGAGCTAAAAATGACACAAGGGAGATACTATCATTCAGTTGACGGTCAAGATCAAGGAAGATCTTGATATTTTAAAGGCAGAAGTAAAAAACCTAAAGGAAACTAAAGCTAAAGATCTAGCTAACCCAAACGATCTAGCAAGCTCAATAGACTCCTTAACAAAAGATTTGCAAAAACTACAGTTGGGAGAACCAACTAAGCAAACCGTTCCCAAGCTAAAGGGACAATTGTACGTCTACAAAGACCCAAAACTAATATTTGCTGCAGAGCAAAAGAAGGCAAGATGACTACAACAAGGACGGAGGTTATAGCACCAAGACCTTCCATTTCTAGCCAAAGCAACCAACAACCCACCATCGATGACCAAATCAGAGGTTATCGATTAAGCAGCAGATTGCGTCATGAAGCACAAAGACGCATAGCAACCAGAAGAAACATAAACAGTTTCAGGCGAAGCCTGGAATCTCAGCTAAACCCAGAGGCTGAACTGTCAATATCTCAGTATCAGAGGGCTCAACAGGTTCCTGCAGAAACACTATATCAAGCAGGATGGTCTGAGCGACAGCACAGGGTTTACCAGCACTACTCAGATGAACGAATTCTCGTCACCGAGGGAGCACAAGTTGAGCTGCCATTTATTACAGATCAAAGCTACAACTTGTTAACACAAGAAGGCCTGCAACATCTCCACATGGGAATGATTATGGTCAGACTACAAACTTTGCATTGAAGAAATGCAGGGGTTAATGCCCTAGTCTTATTAAGGGATACAAGATGGGCAGATGACCGCGCAGTTATTAGCTCGATGGAGATAGATCTCACAACAGGGGTACAACTGGCATATACAGCCCCAGATATATCTGCCCTCTGTATCGCCTATCTTAAGTTGTTTTTAGACTCACAATCTTAATTTGCCAAAGACTAGGTGTGCAATTCAGCGTAGATAAAATACTAAGAGCGCTAATAAATCGTACCTTAAAAGTAGTCTGAAATAATAAGAATCCAGGCTCTGATACCAGAATAAAATGGAAGCGCGCTTCTCAAACTGATCACTGGTTACGAAGAACACGGGAGCAGAATGAGGAAGAGATAAACTGGATGTCAGAAGTGGGAATAAAAGCTTGGAAGTTTTAAATTAAGAACTTGAAGTAGTACAAACGAGAGAAGTAGAACTCCTTGGATCTCAAGTGTGTTCTGCAACTCAGACTAGATGCCATTATATAGGCTAAGGGGTAGCTTCCGGGGGAAGCTCAATAATTGCAATGCGGGTGCTCATTGAGCCCCATCGTCCATTGAATTATTGGCTGTCCACAGTAGGGAAGATTCCTTTCTAACTATTGTACTTACTTTCCAGCTAATGCCTAGTACTGGAAATTACTTTTTAGCTACTTGACAGGACATGACGGCTGAATTATTATCCTTTACCAGATTCGTTCTTATCCCATGAGTCAGTGGATGTTGCTGCTCCTACTGCTGCAGAGCATTTTGCTGGACGGTGGTATAGTCTGCAAATTGGACTGTCAGTGTTCCATCAGATCTGGTCTGAATGTTGGAGGTTTGTGGATTTTGTACGTTGGGTAATATCGCAGGTCGTATTACCCATTGTCTCCCTTGTAGCCCTGATGTTGTTCTGGGCTGGCCAAGAATTGCTCGAATTCCTCTGCTGGCTAGATGATCCGCTACATGTTGTACGTTGTAACGGAAATTGGTGTGGCTGTTGTTGGACAGTCGTCCTATCAACGATCTTGACAATAGGAGATTGCTTTCACCTCCTTGCCATCCATGGTATCCATGAGTTTGGATTACTAGCTGGATATGTTCTCTGAAATCATGAATACTCAGAGTTATATCTGGGGCTGTATATGCCAGTTGTACCCCTGTTGTGAGATCTATCTCCATCGAGCTAATAACTGCGCGGTCATTTGCCCATCTTGTATCCCTTAATAAGACTAGGGCATTAACCCCTGCATTTCTTCGATGCAAAGTTTGTAGTCTGACCATAATCATTCCCATGTAGAGATGTTGCAGGCCTTCTTGTGTTAACAAGTTGTAGCTTTGATCTATAATAAATGGCAGCTCAACTTATGCTCCCTCAGTGACGAGAATTCGTTCATCTGAGTAGTGCTGGTACTCTAAGACTGGGCCGCATGGAGACAAACGCCTGAAACAGTCAGATCTCCACCTTATTACTCAGATCAAGGAGGTCGTTCAGAACTTGCCTGACCTCGAACTACCACCCCCGGGATCATATATAGTCCTCGAAACAGATGGATGCATGGAGGGCTGGGGAGGAATATGCAAGTGGAAACCAAAGAAGAACGACCCAAGAAATACAGAAAGGGTATGTGCCTATGCAAGTGACACTGGACCAAGTTGCCGATGTGATGGTTTATAGGTCCTAGTGCGTCTTCGGCCCAGTTGTCCTTTGTTGCTACCTTTTCCAGTCTGGCCTTCTGGAGATAGGCCATGGCTAGCAGGTTGCCCACTTCGTCAATTGTCTTCAGGGTCTGGTTATGGTGAATGTCGTAGATCCTTTTCCTCCATTCGTGTTGTTTGTCCATCGTTCTCGGGAACTTGAACATTTCTTTGACAGTGAGGCGCTCCAGTTCTTCGAGGCCTGTAGATGTGCTCAGTACTGCCCAGTATTGGGCGGTGGTTACATCTTTTCTGACGAATTGGTCGTTCTTTACCAGCTCCTTTAGGTTGTCAAGTATCATCCTAAAAACAAAGAAAACAAAATATTATTAATTACAGGTGTGGGTATTTTTAGAGGGGTTCCCACTTCCCCAGTTGTTGTTCCTTATTGTTGGTTACGGGCTGAATACTTCCCTTTCCTTAGGGATTCGTAATCCAGCAAGAACTCTTCCTGGTCGGATTCCTCACTTTCCTCAGATTTGTAGAGATTAGCCCTTGCGGTTGAGCATTCAGCTTGCTCATAGATGCGGGTGTATGAACGAGGTGGAATACAAAGAACTTCTATCTTGCCCCTTTCTTCTTCCTCTGTTGGGATTGTGTTGTTCTCTTCCTCAAGTTTATTTTTGATTAGTGAGTCATATCCTTGTTCTTCCTCAAATCGTGTCACTCATTTGAGGATCTGTTCAATTTCTTCGAACTCATCCCAATAAGGGATTTCATCCCAATAAGGGGGCGGATCATGTTCCTCAAGGATACATTCCACGACCATTTCGTTTTCCTCCAGTATCTCTTGCCATTCATCGTCCCATGTGGTGAGGGTCATCAATGTTTGTGTACTTAGTAGCTCATTTATCTCTATGATGGACTTGCATAAGTACTGAACTATCTCAGGGGGTGCTCTTTCGGCTTCCTTTAGGGCATCTTCTAGTTCTTCTAGATGAGAAGAGATGATACCTTCAGGTTCTTGGATCTGGACTAGATTTGCAGTGAGTCTTGAGAGAGCATCTGCTAGGGTGTTGTGCTTACCATCAATATGTTCAAAATTGATTAATACCCCAGTCCCAGTAATAAAGTCAACGAAATTAAGCCATCTGACTCTGGAGGGTTTGGCTTGTGCAGATTTATTGTAAAAACTTATGATGGCCTGGCAGTCCGTCCTGAGTGTGACTTCCTTCTGGTCCAGATAATGGATTTTTAAGGCCTTTAGTGTCTCCATGCAGGCATGTATTTCTGCATCGATTGCAGACTTGGTTACTGGGAATTTGCCACTTGCATAGGCACATACCCTTTCTGTATTTCTTGGGTCGTTCTTCTTTGGTTTCCACTTGCATATTCCTCCCCAGCCCTCCATGCATCCATCTGTTTCGAGGACTATATATGATCCCGGGGGTGGTAGTTCGAGGTCAGGCAAGTTCTGAACGACCTCCTTGATCTGAGTAATAAGGTGGAGATCTGACTGTTTCAGGCGTTTGTCTCCATGCGGCCCAGTCTTAGAGTGAGAGACACATTCAAGCCCTATTAAAGATCGGAGCCATTCGACCTAGCACGAGCAGGCACAGGACAATGGCTATAGTGGTAAATTCGGGTACAAGCATAGACCCGATAACAGGTCAAGAGGTAAAAGGGAAAGAAAGGATGGTCTTCAACTACCGCACATTGAATGACAACACACACAAAGACCAATATAGCCTTCCAGGTATTAATACCTATAATTTCTGATTTTCGTAAATTTTGTAATATCCTAAATATTAATATTTGTTTCTGTCGTAATTTATGATTGTCAGCCTAGCGGGCTAGTTCGAGGGCGAGCCGAGTCGACTCATGGTCCGGTGCGAGCTTGCGAGCTCGGGTAAGTAGGAATTTGAATTATGCAGTTTCTTTTCTTGGTTCGGTAAATTTATTTAATTATATTGTTGCGTGTACTTGATTATTAAATTGTATTGCAAGGGTGTGCATGTGTTTGATGTTTATGTGGGGCACGAGGTTAGATTGAGTTAATTAAGTTTAGTTGGGTTAGAGGGTTTGAATTCGGCTCGAGACCGATGTGGGTTTGGTAAGAGGGTTAGTGGAATTAGGTTTAAGGAGGGGAGTATAAACCCCCCCCTTTGGCTTGCGGCTCCCTATTGAAGCCGCACAAGCCGCGTGGAGAGAGGAGCCGCCCAGCCAAGCCGAGCCACCCCTCTCCCCTTTTCCTCTTCCTTGGAGCCGCCGCCCTCAAGCTCCAGCCGTCGAGCCATCCTTCCCTCTTTTCCTCTCTCTTCCCCTCTCTTGGAGCAGCCAGCTTGAGGTGGAGCCGCGCACCCCTCTCTTCTTGATCTTGGAGCCGCCGCCCCCTTGTTGAGCCGAGCTTCCACCTTTGAGGCCGGATTCGGAGGCTGCCGCTTGGAAGTTCTTCTCTAGTTCTTTCTTCCCAATTGGGTGAGTGGTTTTACCCCTCATTCTCTCGGGTTTTCCTCGTGTTCTTAAGCCGGTTTGGGCGTTGTGCTGTTCTTGAACGTTTTTTCGTCGATTTTGTGTTTTGATCGCCGAAATCTTGTGCCATCTTGTGGGAGGGAACCCGAGGTCTCCCCTTTGTAGCTCGGCAGCCCTAGGAATACCCTAGGGGTGCTCGGCCAAGGTGGAAGAAGAGGTGCCCTCTAGGTGTTTGATAAAATACCTAAGAGAGGTTTCTTATGAATTCTTGAGATCTATGCCATGAATTTCTTGTCAATTTAGGTTTCTATATGTTAATGCATGCTTGGTAATTAATCTGTGATTTTTTATTAGTAATCATGTTTTACAAAGATAGGGTTTAATCTTGATGCCATGTGTGATTTTGATGTGGGTTCTTAATCATGGAGTTTGATTCTTGATTTAAGATGATGTAGGTTCTTACTAGTCTTGTTTAATAAATATGTATGTTGTGAGATTTATCTAAATGTTATAATTCTGTTTTAATGGTAATTAAAGATTTAATTTTTGTGAATTTCGGATTTAATTACCATGACATGCTGAAAATTTAATCTTGCTGAAAGTTCATGCTGAATTATTGAATCTGAGCTGATTTTAAAATCTCTGTTGTGATGCGGATAGATTTCTGAATATAGTCGTGTAACGTATCGTTTTAACCAGAAAATATAGTTTGGAAACATAGGGCACTCTCTGGAGGCTAGATTCGGGTTAGATACATCAGTTTCGGGCACAACAGTAAGCTAAAACAAAACCCTAAAATAAAACCCTAATCTTGGTGATTATAATTTTAATTGCATAATTAAAATTCAAAAGGGGCAACATAATCTGTTATGAACCAACAAATAAAGTTTATGCATAAAATAAAACCTCACAAGTTTATAATGTTACGGGTCTAGGGGTTGGGATCGAGTATTGAGTGTTGTAACGTTTCCAATTAGGGCATCCCTGAGACACCGTAGGAGACACTTGACTTAGGTCATGTTGCGCCATATTTTTATGAATGGCGAAGAGGCTCGGCTTATGAGCCGGATTGCGGGCTTGTCCCGGAAGGTTGGATGGTTAATTCTCAATCTGTGTTTAAAGGAATAAGTTCGGATGGGTGAATCCCGATTATTCCTACGTTATCTTTTTTGGAATAAGTTCGGATGGGCAAATCCCGATTGTACCTGTGCTTCCTCGTGGAACAAGTTCGGACAGACAAATCCTGATTATTCCTGTGATATCTTAAAGGGACAAGTTCGGACGAGCGAATCCCGATTGTTCCTTCGCGTCTCGTGGAGCAAGTTCGGACGTGCCAATCCTGATTGCTCCCAAGTTTCTTTATATCAGGATAAGTTCGAATGGGTCAATCCTGATTATTTTATTATGTTTTGTTGCCTTAGGGCATGGTAGGCTTAGGCCTGTTGTTCTTCACCGTTTGGGTGTTGGATGCCTTCGAGCATGTGTGGCCAGATGACATGTTAGCTAGTCACTCCCTTGTGACCTTTCCTACTTTAGTCAGATGTTTTGCATTATGCTATATATTTGTGTTGGTTTCTCGTGGGGGTTGGTAGAACCGCTCACTGAGTTATTTGAACTCACCCGTTGTCGTTTTATTTTATTTTATTTTGTAGAGTGTGACCGGTGAGGTGGGCTGGAGCACTTGGCGCAGTTGGAGGGCAGAGGAGCCACATTGATCTCATAGCAGTCCTAGTTAGAGGTCGTAGTCGAGTCTGTAGTAGTTTTGTTAAGCACTTGTGATTTAGTGTTTTGGAGTTGTAGTCCCGTGGGGATATTCATGTCTTTTATTGAGATTTTATTTGTTAAAAAGAATTGTTGATCTTTGATTCATTTTATTTCCGCACTTGAACTTTTGGTAAAAACTTTACTGCTTATATGAAATCTGGTTTGATTTTTCTTTTGAAATAAAACTCGTTACATTCTTTCTGCTATATTTATTTATTTGAGTTGGCATGTGCATGAGTTAGGCTGCGGGGTATAGGCACGTATACCCTGGCTGGTCACGTGACCCTGAGTTAGGACATGATAAATTTGTACTAGATCCCAAAAGTTAGATTTTGATTTTTTAGATATTTTTATTGAATCCAAATGGGGGCAATCCTTATTTAACATTTATGTTTTAAAGTTAAGAAATGTTAAATAAGACTTATAAGAGAATGGACCTTGCTGAAAACTACAGGCAGTGCAGCTTCGGACGGAGGTTCGATCGAATGGTCGGTCGACTGACCTGCAATCGACGAGGGACTGAACTCAGTCAGAAACCCACAGTAGCCAAGTCGATCGGATGAATGTTCGGTCGACCGAACCTTTGACCGAAGGATCGACTGCCGGAACCTCAACGACTATTTTTGAGCCGTTGAGTGGAGTTTAACCGAGCTCTCTTCATGCTACCCTATATATATATATATGAGATGATAGCCCAGCCTTCCTATACCACTCTTGATCACTCCCAACACTTATTGAGCCATTATTTGATGATCTTTGAGCCTTGACGGAGCCATACATTGATTCTTGACCTACTTGAGCTTGAAACTTGATTCTTGCATTTGTTCTTCAAAGTTTCTTCTTCAAAAGGCATCAAGAGGACTAGGTTGCATCATTTGGAGCTAAGTATTTATTGTTTGATTTATTGCTCTATTAAAGTGTGTATTTTTTTGTTATTTTCATTGTATATCAAGTGTGTAAACCTCAGTTGCTAGGTTTGTTGAATAGGATGGTTGCCTTGGTTGTAAGGATTAAATCCACTAGTGTAAACTTAGTTTACTAGGATTAGTGATTGTTGTCCCTTAGGGCTGAGGTGGAAGAGTGCCTTTGGTATGAGAGCGGAGACTCTTCGGATAAAAGGTCATCTTGTAAGGGAAACGATATAATCTTCTAGCTAGTAAAGTTAAATTTGAAAATCCTAAGCGATGTGCTTAGATAGTGGAGTAGGCATTGGGGCCGAACCACTATAAATCTCATTGTGCTAGCATTGCTCTCTTGTGTATTGAATTACTTGTTAATTATTAGCTTTCGCATTTATCTAGTTTGATTTGAGCATTAATCTAAGTAATCAAGGAAATGATTAAAATAGAATTATGTTAAGTTTTTAGTAAACATACTATTCACTGTCCCCCTCTAGTGTAGTCATTCGACTTACAATTGGGACTAGGGTTTTTTTCGAACTTGGTAGCATATGGTGTTCATTAAGACTCTACAAACAAAGACCCACAAACCAATACTATAACTAGAAGATAAACCCAAAATCTATTCTTAGATATGTGAGATATGGCCAAAAACATAACATGAAGATCAAATCCATACATAATAGCAAAATAGGATTTAATAGAAATAGAACAAGTAGATTGTGTTGAAACAACAACATAGGAGTACCAGAACAATAAATTTGCCATATCTATTTTTTTACATCTCATAGATCTGGCTATAAACACGAACAAGATAGTGAATGGGCGAAGAAATCATACTTTGAGTGAAGAGATCTGGACATTGAGCGAAGAAATCTGGCCTAAACCATTGTCGACATCTCTAATCGCCTAACCATTGTCGACAACTGATAGAGATTGACTCAAATTGGGTCCGAACTGAATCCAACGAGTTTGACTAGATCCAATCGGAGTTGATTTGATCAAGATATGCTTGAACCTATTTGCCAATTTGATTGAACCATGTTGAACCGAACTTGATCAAAATAAACTATGATTTTATAATCATGGGCCTGGGAGCCCAGCCCACCATCTTCTCAAGATACCCATGTCAATGTTGCAGCGACACCTGTAAAAGTTTTCAAATTGATGATAACTTCAAAAGTTTTCAAATTACGATGTGGAAATCAAATATTGCTTTTGACTAGTCAAATGGAGAAAAAGGTGGAGGCATCACGTGAAGCCACCAAGCATTTTGAAAATTTCTTTGGTCAAAATAAGTATTTCAGCCATCCGATTAAATCAGACGGAGCAACAAATTTCTTAGAGATTTTTTCTCCACTAAAGTAGGCATGAATCGGCTCTCCCCCTCTATTATAAATAGGGGCCTAATATGCAGTTCTAAGAAAATCCCACACCAAGAGAAAATCCTCATGTGAGAGTTTCAGAGATTCAAAAAATTAAGAGTGTCGTTACGACCCTTTTCCTAAAGAGTGCCCCTTCTCAATTTCTGACATACAGCAGTAGGAGTTCAGTTTCAAGGCAGATCTTACAGAGACAGTGCCTCTACTCTGTACCAATTTCAGGTTCAATTAATTTAAGATAATTTACTGTATTCTGAAGGGGATTTAGATTATTGCACTCTTATTGTAAAAGTTCTTTTCTGGATTTAATAAAGCAGTCTCCTCTTCTCCCTGTGGACGTAGGATCGGCACCCGCCGAGTTCGAACCACATTAACCCCTTTGTGTCTTTTATTTTTCTGCATTATTATTATCGGATTTGGTTTTCCATTTTTCTCGCCGGGTTTGGGTTTTGTAGATCCTGCAGGAAATTACCTTAAATTTCATAACAGTTGGTATCAGAGCCTACTTCCCAACCATGGTGAGTACCAAATTTGATATTGATAAGTTAGATCGCAATATCAACTATGCACTTTGGTCAATGAAGATGAAAGCGATCTTAACTATGGACAAAATACATGATGCTATTCTTGGTAAGGATAAGATCCAGGGGACCGAGGAGGAGAAAGAATATAAGGAGCAAAAGACAATTGTAGTTTTGTACCTAAGCCTGTCAAATGAAGCACTTTGAGAAATTGCATCCCAAAAGACAACTAAAGGTATTTGGGACAAACTCGCATCCTTGTATCAAGACAAAACTCTCATCAGTAAGATGACTTTGAAGCAGAAGCTCCATTTCCTATGTATGGCAGAAGGCACATCGATCAAAGAGCATATCAATACTTTTCAGACAATCATCATGGATCTGGAGAATATGGGTTTAAAATTTGAAGAGGAAGATAAGGCTTTATTCCTTTTATGTTCACTTCCTACTTCTTTTAAAAATTTTCGTGAAACTATGCTTTCTGAAAAGACTACTATTACTCCAAAACAGGTGATCACTGCTCTTGTGTCGAAGGAGCTCATGGACACACATCTTACAGCAAATTTCTCTGGTGGAGGGAAAGGAGAAGCTCTCTATTCTAATGAAGCAGGAGGAGGTAACAAATCAAATGTCACTTGTTATTATTATAAGAAACGAGGTCACATCAAGTTAGAATGTCGCAGTCTTAAGAAAAAATTACAGCAGCAAAATAAGGGTTAAGACGCACATGTGGAGGCCTCTTACGCAAATTTTGAGAAAGTTGAGGTACTGATCGTGACAGATGGCACACGCACTGCTAAGACACGCCGTGGGCAACGGCGGTCTCGTCGGCGACAACACACCTCAGGTCAAAATTCCTCTTCATCTTCTTCTGATATGTCTGATCATGCAACATGCAATCCAGGTCAGCAAGCGAACAGATCAACCACCAGTAGCATTAATGAGTGGTTCCTGGATTTTGGGTGTTCCTATCACATGACTCCACACCGGACGGCCTTTGTGGATTATCGGCGCACCAATGGTGGAGTAGTTCATGTCGGCAACAACGTTCCTTGTAAAGTTATCGGATTCGGAACAGTGAAATTAAAATTGCATGATGGCTCGACAAAGATCCTAGCAAATGTTCGTCATGTCCCGAAGCTAGGAAGGAATCTAGTGTCTCTTGGAGTTCTTGACACTAGAGGCTATACGACATCCTCTGCAAGAGGAGTCTTGGAGGTACAGGATGAAGTCACGACGGTACTGAAGGCTCTAAGGACGTCGAATAATTTGTACAAGGTGGACGGATCCATCTTTCGTGAAACTGTTCATATTCTAAGGCAAAACACAGCAAAATCAGACACCGGGTCAGGTATAAATTTTGCTTTCAGAGAAATCCCTTCTCAGAGATACACAATGAAGGAGGAGACTCGAAGGACTATGTGGGTTCCTAAGGCCAAGCAGGAAACTGACTCGGTCCACTTGAACACTGATTCGACGTAGGCCATGTATGGGCCTTGTAGGAGAGGAGGATGACTTTTGAGGATTGCATCGGTCCCAATTTTCGTCAAAGGAGAAATTGTTAGAGATTGACTCAAATTGGGTCCGAACCGAATCCAACGAGTTCGATTAGATCCAAATCGGAGTTGATTTGATCAAGATATGCTTGAACCAATTTGCTAATTTGATTAAACCATGTTAAACCGAACTCGATCAAAATAAACTATGATTTTATAATCATGGGCCTGGGAGCCCAGCCCACCATCTTCTTAAGATACCCATGTCAATGTTGCAGCGGCACACGTAAAAGTTTTCAAATTGATGATAATTTTAAAAGTTTTCAAATTGATGATGTGGAAATCAAATATTGCTTTTGACTAGTCAAATGGAGAAAAAGGTGGAGGCATCACGTGAAGCCATCAAGTATTTTGAAAATTTCTTTGGTCAAAATAAGCATTTCAACCATCCGATTAAATCAGACGGAGCAGCAATTTCTTGGAGATTTTTTCTCCACTAAAATAGGCATGAATTAGCTCTCCCCCTCTATTATAAATAGGGGCCTAATATGCAATTTTAAGAAAATCCCACACAAAGATAAAATCCTCATGTGAGAGTTTCAGAGATTCAGAAAATTAAGAGTATCGTTACGACCCTTTTCCTAAGGAGTGCCCCTTCTCAGTTTCCGACATACAGCAGCAGAAGTTCAGTTTCAAGGCAGGTCATACAGAGACAGTGCATCTACTCCATACCAATTTCAAGTTCAATTAATTTAAGACAATTTACTGTATTTTTAAGGGGATTTAGATTTTACACTCTTATTGTAAAAGTTCTTTTCTGAATTTAATAAAGCAGTCTCCTCTTCTCCCTGTGGACATAGGATCGACACCCGCCGAGTCCGAACCACATTAATCCCTTTGTGTCTTTTATTTTTCTGCATTATTATTATCGGATTTGGTTTTTCATTTTTCTCACCGGGTTCGAATTTTATAGATCTTGCAGGAAATTACCCTAAATTTTCTAACAACAACTCTATTCGCCTTTATCAGCACAGAGAGATCAAGGTCGCATACGAGGATGTCGTATATCATGGGCTTCGGGTTTTGTTAGTGAGATATGAAATTGGTGGTGAGTTCACGTTAATTATAAGTTTGCCATTGTCAATTTCAACCCGACTTCGTGAAACCACGAAATCTACTCAGATTAGTTTTCGAGTTCATAAACAAATGATGATTTTACGAAATCTAGATTTTGCGAAACCAAATCCAAATTTTTACCATATTTTTGGTAAACAAACATGATTTGAGGGTCATTTTCGGTTTCATGTCGAAACGAAAAGAGTGTAAATTTCATGCCGAAAAGGGCCCAAACAAAAGGGCCCTAATTCGATTTCAAATGATCAACAAACAAAAGAGTGTCAATCATCATGTTCATGTACATTGAAATGATTAATGTACGAAACAAAGAAAAAACCAATAGTTTTAGCATTCTCATTCTTATAATTAGATTCCCAATTTGATTCTGTCATTCCTATTTTATCCTCTTCGTTCCATGTAATCAAACAAGCAATAAGGGTAAGATATTGCATTTTGTTTATACCATACCAAATTAATTGAATTAATTCGGTTACATAATATTATATATGGAGGTTGTTAACTAAACTAATTGAATTTAATAAAATCTCAAATTTGAATCATTAATTTTAATTTTATTGACTATTAACACTTGATTATATATTCAATTAATTTTGTAAAATTAATTTCCATTAATTTGATTAATTGATATTTGAATTTTTATCATTAATTGATCAAATTAACTAAAATTATTTTGGTATACATGCATGGTATACTGATCGGTCGATGTCCCAAATTAATTTACAATTTCAATTAAATTTTTTCTGTTAAATTTAAATAATTTAATATATATACCAAATTATGCAAACTCTCATATGAGACAATCATTTGGTTGAGCAACAACACAAAAATTTAAGCCAATATTCTCTTTTTATTTACTAATTTTGGATAAAAATGTCTTTAAGCATTTTTTTTGTTTTCTACCCAAAAAATTAACTATAAAAAAACATAATTATAAAAAGTATCATAAAAAAAATAGTAACCAAATTATCATATACTTCAAGTTTAAATGGAAAATGAATACGGTTCACACCAAAATCATACATGTACTAAAGAATAACTCCTGCAATGCCAAATGCATGTTTTTTATAACATTTTTAAGCTTCTCTGCTTTAAGGACTACAAGTACCCTCTATCTGTTCCTCCTAACTAATCAGAAAGCATTTTTTGTATACCAAAAACTTTCTTTTTAACAATTTGAAGCCATTCCAATTTCATTTCAGTATTATAAGGTCCCCAATGTTGCTTGAAGCAAGAGGAGCTCGAAGGATGCTGCATGTGAGAACCAGATGAGATCAACTCCGCAACCATGGTGGATTTGATTTCCTCTGGTATCTCATGTTCACTAATCTTCAATATCAGCTAAAGCAACTTCACATTTCTCACTACCCGAAGTTTTCTTATTTAACCAAATTGCATCAAACAAGGTGATACCATGTTCCTTGGCCGGCCTTTGAGTTTTGATGTCTTGGGAGCACTACAATTTTAGTCTTCCAATGATTCAGCTTTCCTCTTTAGGCAACATAGCCTTAACAAGATTGGTTTGTTCTATCTCAAATTGATGACTTCTATGTCTTGGATGCAGATAAAGCAAAAAATGGAATATGAGATTCTCAAGGTTGCAGCAATGCCAAGATTGCATGTGATTTCATTCCCACTTGGATCGCAATCCAAAAATCTATGATCATGTTACAGAAAAGAGGGAAAATTGTTTTAAACAACCAAGATTGAATGATGCTCTATAGCATTTATTTCTGTGTTCTTTAGGACCTGTTTGATTAGCGAAACCAAGTCTGTTTTCATGGTTTCAATTTTACTGAAACCAAAACTGCTTATGAAAACATGTTTGGTTTAGTGTTTTCGTGAAACTGAATCGAAACCAGAATGAAAACGAAACTAGTTTTCTTAATAAAAATGAAAACAACATAATGTTGTTTTCTGTGATTTCGAGACTGTCGGTTTCGTTATCAAAATGTCGTGACAACTTTGTAATTATAAATATTTTTTTATAAAATTAATTAATTTAAAAATAAATCAAACTATATCGAATTTTTAAAAATAAAAATAAAAATCATAATTTTTAACTCAAACTTTTATCTTAAATTTATAAAATAATTAAACTAATTTATATCTAATTGACTCAAACCCAAATTTTAAATAACTCAATTTTCTTAAAGTTGGTCTATTTATAATTTAATCAAACCTAATTTTAGATCATTGGACTTTTTTTTTTTTGAAATTTTATAATAACTATTAATTAATTTTTATATCTAATTGAACAAAAAAAATTTAAATTACCAATAACGTAATTAATTAAATCATTTAAATATATTGTAACCATATTAACAAATATTTAATTTTGTAAACTAACTAAACATTTAATTACTACTAAAAATGTTCAAGGAAAATTAATATTATTTTTTATAATCAAATAAATATTTACTGGTTTCAACTAACTAAAATTGATGTTGTTTTTATTAACCAAACGCGTTTTCAGAAAACTGAAAACTAGAAACCAAAATCAAGTTTTCGAAACCAAGTTTTCAGTTTCACTGAAACCAAACCAGAAAATAATTTTCGCTAACCAAACAGCACCTTAGTATCCAAGTAGGAAGCAGTGTCAGTTTACTAAAACCAAAATTAGTTCTGACTTTTTATTGAATAAAAGTTTGGAATTAAATGGAATTGAACAATGTGAAAAGACAGGTTGGGAAGTTAATCTTTTGCATAAGTGAATTTTGTTTTCTTCCCCGAATTAATTTGTAGAAAGGAGGAAACAATTACAAACAAAGAAGGCGACATGGTAGAAAACCAAGAACAAGAAGATGGGGAACATGATAAAAATAAGAGAATGAAGTTAGAAGAATTAAAAAGAAACAAAAGATGTAAGAAAGAAAGACAAGCTTTTTTGAATAGAGGTGGAGTTCAATACAAACAAGTTACACTCCATATTAGTACCAAATCGTCGTAGGAATACATTCATCCTTCAACAAAATCTATAGCATTTTATATTTCCTTTTCATTACAAGTTGTTGAGTCTCTTAAGCTCCCAACACCATCCTATTCACACAAAAATAGTAAATGGCTATACAAAAAAGTGAAGAATGATGAATCTAAGTGCCATTTGTACATCTAGCTGGCAAAAGAAAGCCATCGATGTGATCCTAGGTGCTAGTGTTGCTTTAATTTGTCTACGAAGATAGAATTGTTTCTCTCAAGTCATAGGAAGAAATGTTAGAATATTTTTTTAAATATTCTATATTTTTATTTTTCATATGTGGGCTACAATCAATTGTAATATTTTAATTTAATAAAAGCGGGTTTGATCTTATGATCCATTATTGAGATGTCTGTTAGCTCATGTGATCTTGATCCATGTGATTCGAGCTTGAAACACTTAACCATGATTGGTGTGATTAATCAAGTGTAGGCCCGATTAATGAAGCCCGTGATGGACGGGCCCAGATAATCAGTTATAAATAGAGGCTAGGTCCCCTCTATACACCGGTGTGGAAAACCCTAGCTCATATTTTGTTTTCCCCATCAAAAGCAGAGCATTTTGAGACGGTGTTGTGGAGGAAGACCCGGCTTTCCTTGGAGATCCAGAAGTTTATTTCGCTGCAAATATGTCGTCATCAAGTAAGATCTTATCTTACTAATTTATTTATGATATTCTTATATTCATGAAATACTTGATTAAGATTTGTCTTACAATTGGTATCAGAGCAAATTTTTCATGAATTTAAGAATTCGTTTATGATAATTATGGGATAATTTTAATACGATGAATAATCTATTTAAATTTTGATTCATCGTTTTTTATATTAAAATCAATTTTTCTGTTTGGATTAATTTATTATCCTCTGGATTATTGTATATTTTTGATGAATCATATTTTTATTCGTTGGTTCTCTCCCTGCTGTGCTTCAAAGGATAAACGAAAGAAAATATGACTTTTCTGGTATATGATTGTTGATTACCTATTATTTTAGGAAATATACCCGCTGAGGTTTTGATCGAAATCATATATGCTGTTTTTAATCGAAAAATACCATGATGTTGTTTTGATCTAAATATCTCGTTCTTTCTCCATAATTTTTTATCGATGTTTGCCGTTGTGCCTCGATTACTGTTCGTTATTTGCATCCGCCTTTGTTCCGCCGCATGACCTCATCCGCCTTGGTCCGCAAACTCAAGGACGCGACTGCTTTCTCCCCGTGATGACAAAGTACGCCTATGCAAGCATCTCTGTCTCGCGAGTTGTGCAGCGAATAAACGTGTGTGGGCGCGTCTCGCGAGGTTCGGCTGCTCGCGTCATGTCCTGGGCGGCCCTCGTGGGCATGCATCGTGATGCGAGCATCGCTCGCTTCTTTGGCAGTGCGTTCACACCGTGTGGGCGCGCCACGCAGATTGTGCGTGGATACGGGCCGCCCGATTGTGCCCTACCAGGCCTTGCTGCGCTGGCTCAGCATGTATTTATCCTTTTTTGGCATTTTTTTCTTCTACTGAGTTCTTCATGCTTGTTCGGGCTGTGTTTTGGGCCCAGTATTCAAACCCAATATGGTTTTGGCCCAGTACAATTTTATTTAAACCAGTTTAGATTTATTTGGTTCAAACCATGCCAGTTTACTGATTGATATATTTCATTCAAATTTTATTCTGATGGTTCGATTTAGTTTTAAAAAGTGGTTCATTATTCCGGTTCATTTTGATTTTTTAAACTGGTTCTGGGTTAAATTGATTTGGGTCAATTGCTTGGTTCATTCAAATTTCAGTTGGTTTATTTCCAATTTTCATATGGTTCACTTGAAAATTAGACCGGTCCACATGAAATTGATTAATTTTAGTTAAAATCTCTTATGGATCAGATCCAACTATTAAATTTAATCTAAACCGGATCCAATTCAGAAATGTTTGAGCTCAATTTTCAACCGGTTCATGTTTTAATTTGAAATCGATCATGCTTGGTTCACTGATTTATGTCTGATTTTTCATTGGTTCAATTCAATTTTCAATCGGTTCATCAAATTTCTTGATTGATTCAATTTAGTTTTTATCGGTTCAATTTAAATTATGTTTGGTTCAGCTCAACTACATTTAGTTCATGCTTAATTGATCCTTCTATGATTGGTTCAATTTTGATTCAATGTAATTTTGATTGATTCACTATATTTTTGACCAATTTATTTTAGAATTAGATCATAACATGAAATTTTGAATACAACGTTATTGTCTATCCACTCATGAGCCTATATGATTGTAGCATAGATTAATTTACCATGCTAATTTTGCTCATATGTTATAATTGATCTTAATATTTTATTATTGTCAATTTTGTTGTCATTGTCATGGTACATATGTTGTACGTAGAAATATGGCTAATTAATTTATGCTATTTTTCTATATGTTGATGTTGACATAATTATTTACTTTTTTAATTCATGCAAATTTTATGAATGTCAATTTATTATTGTACTTCATGACATATTTTGCTTCATGTGGGGGCTTGATTTATTATTGATAAATTATGTTATCATTGTATTTCATGATATGCTATATTTTACTTCATGCATAGCTGATATAATACATATGATAGTATATTGCTTATTTTAATACATATTAGATGTATTTGGACCCAGTAATATTTGTGGGTCATTTTTCTAAATAAAAATATTATTCATGAAAATGCTTCTACAATATTTAAATTGTGTTGGAATTCTTTCTTATTGTATTTAATTTTTGGGAGCCTTGTGTATTTATGGATTAGACTTTTGATCCCAATATGTGTCATGTGATTTATCATATTAAATATCATGCTATAATTGATCACGTGATTATTGTCGTCGATTTTATTATATTGCAGTATTTTAAATTTTTAATGTGACTGCAAAATCTTTCATATCTTATGCTGGAACTGAACTGGGCTATTGGATTTTGAATATGGACCTAATGTTATTAATGGTCTTTCTCCAATTTTTCAGTCTACTGCTTATAAAAGTTCTGCGCATAATAAATAGACTTATTTTTCTGCTTAATTTAGGCATAATGCAGCATTATTATCCTGATATTATAATAATACTGCATAATTGACACAGTATAGCTGATTTATTATCATAATTTTATCAACATGATTCGTTTCATGATTCTTTATTGCAAATTTTATTGTCATGAGTCAAATTTTGCTACATTTAGCTTGATGTAGAATACATGTGATTTATTATTTACGTGATAATATTATTATTTATTTTATGTTATGTGGATTACTTAAAATATTAATTCATTATTGTAAATAATGCTGCCAATTTTTATATATATATATTTGAAACCTAATATAGCTACAATTAGGTGGGGATATTGGCATAATTTACAACCACATAAACATAAATAATAATTTGAAATGGTCATTGATTTAAATTCATTATTAATCATGGTACTTTATTCTTGTACCATTTTTGCAATATATATTGGATTTGAATATTTGACATGTGGGCAATTGATTCCTGATGAGTTTTGTCACTAGTTATTATTTGTAATTACCACCAAAGTGGGATTACTTATAATGAGTGGTGTATTTTCTCATCATATGAGGAATACTGAAGATTAATTCATTCAATAGTTTTTCCCAAAGGATGATTATTGAGTGTTTTAATTGGAGGTCTTATTAAATGGAGTTATTAGGATGTGCATTGGTCTAGAAATTTGTCTGCCCAAAGGTGATAGGTTTTCGAAAATTAGTGTCTCATTATTTAACTCATCGAGGCTTTATTTCGTGATTGCATGTTCTGCCCAAAGGTGAATATGTAATATTTGATTAGCCTCAATTTCAATTTTATTATATGCCCTATAATTTAATCTAACACATTCTAATTACATTGTGATGAAGTTATTAGAGTGTGCGTTGGTCTAGAAAATCTATCTGCCTAAAGGGGACATGTTCTTGAAAACTAATGTAGTCTCATTGATTAACTGATTCATAAATCGATCACTTGTTGATAAGATAGTGACACTAATAGGATATGAAGAAAATAATTGATTAATATATAAATGTGAAGGTCAGTGGGAGGAAAATATTTTTTCTATTAGTAACTAGCTGAATATCAAGCTACCTGACCTAAAAATATTAATATATGACTTCACATTATAGATCTCATTACAAGACTCCATACATTTAGAATCAAATTTTTGACTGTTAGAGATTTTGTAAAGAAAGGAGATATATAGTTGAACACATAGAGACAGATCTGATGTTTGCTGATCCTTTAACCAAGGGACTCAGACCCATAGTCTTTAAAAGACATGTTGAAAATATGGGCATTCTGAGTTCTTTTGATGTGCTTGGTTAGTGGGAGTTATTTTTCCTTTTGTTTTGAGCACTTTGATACATGATTGTTAGGTTTATGTTACCGCATGTTCAATAATAAACTCTTTTTCCTTTGAGATCATATTGTCATATTTAATATATGTGTTCAATAATTATTTAAGACTCGGTATCATTTGAATCAGAATGTCTCTTGATTGATACCATATTTAAGTCTAGAGACATCATGTTTTTTGTTTAAAGGCTCGGTGTCATGTGAATCATGTTGCCCATTGATTGATGCCAATTTTGAGTCTAGGGACTTGATGGTTTTTTAAAAAACCATACGCTTTCTCCTGCCGAAAGGTATATCTAGAAGAGAAAGTATGAGGACTGACAATGAAAATAACACTGTTCTTATCGGATCATTTTGAGTGTTATTTTCATGCTACACTCCACACCAATGACAATTGTCAGCAATGTCAGTGGTATTCGTGACCATGAAAAGTCTTATGTCCAGTATTGTCATGATGGCTGCCATGATTCGATATCATTGGTTGTTGATATGAGTCATAATAAGTGTTGCATCTTGGATCATTTTTATTTTATTTTATTTTTTATTTTGTGGCCACATTTTTTGAAATATGTGATTAAACCTGAGTGTCGTTTTTTATTTTTTTTTTCAAATATAAAATTTTACAATTGATCTTGCCCAAGTGGGAGAATGTTAGAATATTTTTTAAATATTCTATATTTTTATTTTTCATATGTGGGCTACAATCAATTGTAATGTTTTGATTTAATAAAAACGGGTTTGATCTTATGATCCATTATTGAGATGTCTGTTAGCTCATGTGATCTTGATCCATGTGATTCGAGCTTGAAACACTTAACCATGATTGGTGTGATTAATCAAGTGTAGGCCCGATTAATGAAGCCCGTGAGGCCCATATAATCAATTATAAATAGAGGCTAGGTCCTCTCTATACACCGGTGTGGAAAACCCTAGCTCATATTTTGCTTTCCCCATCAAAAGCAGAGCATTTTGAGACGGTGTTGTGGAGGAAGACCCGACTTTCCTTGGAGATCCAGAAGTTTATTCCGCTGCAAATATGTCGTCATCAAGTAAGATCTTATCTTATTAATTTATTTATGATATTCTTATATTAATGAAATACTTGATTAAGATTTGTCTTACAAAAAAGACCAAATCATAGGAAATTGTGTCTAGAGTGTCTTATACATTCTTGTTGATAGGTCAAACGCTAGCTTATCTCTAATAAAAAATGCTAAATTCTCCTAACTTATGTGCCTAATAATCCTCCTAATACTCACATATAATAAAGTGCTCATTATTGTTGATGAAATTACAACTCATGTCATTGTGAGTGGTTAAAAAGATTATTAGACACATTTTTAGGAGGATATAGCAACACTCATCTCTAATATGCAAGGGTAACTAAGCGAGCTTTACTAACAAATTAAGGGCCTTAGTCAAGGACGGGGAACTATGCATCTAAAATTTCTTTTATAAGGCAAAATTGTCCTTCCAATATGTGATTCCTACCTATGTTTAAAACTATCAAGAATTTACTAGGTTTATTAGCTAAAGTGCTAAATATATACATGATTTTATAAATACAAAAATATATTTCCAAAGAAAAACTATGCTTGGAGCCGTATCATCATCTTCTAGCAAACAATTCATGTTTTATGCTAGCAAAGAAGTTATATTTTATAATTTGAATTATGTATGAATAATGTTTATGGACATTAAAGTTTAAGACTTTAAGACTTTTAATGAATTATATTTTGGAAAATGTATGTACTATAATATTGTTGATAATCTATTTATTTGAATATACTCCCGCGATATATTTTGAAATTCGGCATCACCACTGACCTTGATCTACCTCTCATTCATATAAGCCTAAGATTGGAACATATGAAATTGTATCTTTTGTGCTTGTTCTGCAATACTGATGCAAATCACCTATATGAATACCCAACTCATAAGAGCCAAAAAAGATCTTAATATTTAGAAGATTACTCACAAAAGTAATTTTGTGTTTCGTATCATCCCGAACCCCAATTGAAATCATGAAAGGCTAACCAACTATCAGCTATCAATTTTCTTGATGTTGATGAGTATCTCTCTAGATCCACTATAACAATGTAAATTCAATGCCCCCAATAATTAATATTTCTTATTGCTTCTTGTATGTGATAATTCGTAAATGTACCATATAGATTAGTGGTTAATTAGGATCAAAAGGTCTCGGATCAACCACTTCGAGACACAAAGAACAAAAACCAAACACAAAAAACACAAAGACTTTTACATGGTTCGATCGACGTACCACTATATCTAGGTCCATGGGAAAAAAAACAAGATTTAATTACTAATTAAGAGGAAAAGAAAATTATATTATAATTCCTTTCATACATGTTTTATTGTTTGATATCATGAAAAATATATTTTATTTATATATGTTGTCCCAATTTTTGCAAGAATCAACATCTAGTGTGCAAGCTTTCTTTCTGAAATCAAGCTTTTGTCTAAAAGTTGATATGGGACAAGTTTCTAACCCGACAAAGATTGAGTTAGTTCAAGACAAACTATATATATTCCTAATTAACTCTTACTTTTTATATTATAATTAATCTGCTTAGATATTAATTATTCTAACTTTTTTTTATCCAAAAGAAATTATTAATAACTAATTAACACCTAAAAAGTCATTAACTAATTATTATTATTAATTATTCTAACTTAGTCGAAAGTGGATCAACACAAATATTTCTGTTCACAACAATATTAATTATGGATTACTTAATATTAATGCCTCATTTTTAATTCATAATATAATAAAATAAAGTGGAATGCTGTATTCCTACATGTACATATCATAAAACCCTCATCCTAATGCCCTAAGCAATAGGTTCTCTCTTGTAAGGTCATTATCCCCCATTGGGAATTAAATTCCCCAAGTGGTGAAGGGGGATAAGATATCATCCTCAATGGTACATGGTTTACGGATGATAATATTACTCGTTTAAGCGGGTATCCATGATATTTACCCGTTTATGACGGGTATAAGAGGTAGTTTTCTACCTGTTTATTATATGGGGCGGGTACAAGTACTATACTATTCGTACCCGTGGGTATTCGCTATCCGCGAGAATTATTAAATTATAATATTACCCTCGGTACATATACTAAAAAACTCTAACCTAATTCAATACCCATATATTTTATGTTTTGAAATCTTATGATGATATTGCTATCAAAATATTATGCGTTTATCAAAATGAAGTTGTTATACTTGAAGTTGTTATCAAAATACTTGAAGAGTTGAAGTGCTATTAAAATATTATAATTTAATTTTTTTTAAAAGTGTTATGGGTACCCGTCAATACCCGTGGGTATCCGTCCCCCGCAGGTAATTAAATAAATATCTATTTTTGATACTCGCGGGGATCGGAATAAACGGATAGCGAGTACTCGTTTATTTCGCGGGGCGAGTAGCGAGTAGGCACCCCCCGTACCCGCCCCTGCCCCGTTGACATCCCTAGGTCTACCCCACAAAATAAACAAAAAGAAGCTCTGATCTAATTATCAATATGCAAAAAGTAAATAAAGGTGCCTATTGTAACCATACAATTGTTGTGAGGGATTATAATTTGCAGACTTGTGGACGTAGAGGAAAACGAAGTAAAGAAACATATTTCCTTAACCAAAACAAATCTAAAAGGAATATAGAAGTAGACATAAAATTAGGAGCAATCCCCAATCATTTCCTTAACCAAAATTTATATAGGCCAAAAAAAGACACTTGAATCGAATATATATTGTTGCATATTGGTTAAATTCGCCAATATATATTTGGTTATAAAAAAAAATATTAATTTTTATTGAACAATTTTAGTAGTAATCTAATATTGAATAAATAGTAAACTAATTCATGTGAAAATAATTCATAAAACTTAATATGATTGTTGAAAAAAATCGCATACTGATAGAAGTAAGAGGAATCATTATCCAACACTATAATTTGAACTATAAATAATTAAGATGAATTTGTTCAAAATTAAAATATGAATTTTCATATTCATTTTTTTAAAAAGTTAAAATTTAATCGATTCAAAAAAATGAATAACTTAATTCAATGATAGATGTTATTGGCTTCTTAGCATAATTATCAATTTTATTTTATAATTAAACTATTATAAAGATGAAAAAGAGAGCTTTATAGATTTATACACTATTAATTATGTAGTTGTAGTTAGTTTATAAAATTACTATTTGCTAATATGGATGTAAAATATTTGTAAGATTTAATTATGTTATTGATAATTTAAGATTTTTTATTCGATTAAATAAAAAATAAATTAATAAATATTACAAAGTTTTAAAAAATATATTAAATTCAATTGTCTAAAATTAATTTTGATTAAATTATACATAGATCAACTTTAAGAAAATTCTAATTTGATTTAATTAGACATAAATTGATTTATTAATTTATCAATTTAAGATAATAATTTGGGTTGAAAATTATTATTTTTATTTTTATAAATTAGATATAGTTTGATTTATTTGTAAATTAATTAATTTTGTAAAAATTACTTATAATTACAATGTTGTTATTGTATTTTGATATCAAAATCGATCATCTCGAAATCACAGAAAATAACTTTCAATTCTGGTGTTTTCTTTTTTTATTAAAAAAAGTAGTTTCATTGAAACTTTGTTTTCATTCTTACTTCGATTCAATTTTATGAAAAATATTGAACTAAACACGTTTTCATAAGAAGTTTTGATTTCAGTAAAATTGAAATCATGAAAATAGACTTAGTTTCAACCAAATAAGTTTTGGCAGGATAAGTTGGATTACTTAAAAAAAAAAAAAAAAAACTTGAATAAAGCATTATCATCCCATCCATGATTGATATTGAATTCGTTATGCTCATGAGAGATGTACAGTAATACAAACTGTTTGTAGAAATATTCCCCCATTTTGTCTCATACGCAATCTTTTTCTTCCATCTTTTTATGTGGTGCATGTTAGACTAAATGAATGAATATGGCACGTCGAGTTCAATCAAGTAATTACGACTAAATGAATATGGCACGTCAACACGCACGCCCACTCACCATCTCCGTCGATTGACGTGGCACGCGTACCCAAACATGTAGAGACATACCTACTCCGGCCGGGGCTAGTTTGCGTAAAAGGCCGGGGAGAGCGAGCGCTGCATGCCGTAACCGTGAAGCGTGCCAACAAAACATGCAGGCAGCAGGCGGCGTATTACGTTTCTGGACGCCAAAGAAACTCATCCAATTCACACGATATCAGACGCATCAACGAATCTTCCTTTCCTTCAATTGCCCCACCACACCATCTTTAATTTCTTTCCTTCAATTGCCCATTCCTTGCCGTCTTCATCCTTCAATTCTGCTGCTCACATACGTACCACAATTAGTTACTCCTCCCCCATCCATTAATTGCCCGTTCCATCACACAATCCATATATATACACTTATTATTAGTCAGCAACCCAATACGATTATATCAATTTAACTGCGCATGCACCATGGGCGGCTGCATCGGCAAGAGCATGAGAGTGGCTCCGAGCGCTATCGACGGTGATGAAGGGCGGCGGCCGGCGGCATCAAGGATCGTGCGCCGGCTGAGGATTCGGATGCCGGTGATGGAGTTTGAGGAGCTGATGAAGGGGGCCGACGGGGCGGAGATCGGGCGGGTCATTGTGGCGGAGTGCTTGAGAGGGAGGTGGCCGGCGACGGATGGTGGTGTTGCTGTGAGCAGCTTGGAGATCATATCTGAGGAGATGACTTGATCATTTATTTGGTGCTAATTAATTAGTTAATTACTTGATGCCTTAAATTAGTTTAATTTGTTTCAGTCTTTGATATGTATAATATATATGTAAATATGTATTATCTAAAAAGAAAAGTATTTTGTAAACAAACGTTATATTTTCTTTATTATGTAAAAAAATAGTCATATTCCGGTATATATATATATATTTATTCTTTAAATTAGTGTCGATGTGTCGTGCAGATCAACAGACCGGCCTCTACAAGATATTTTTGTTCATTTTCTTTATTGCTCTTATAATCCAATCAATTTTTTATATGTAGGTCTGGAGTAGGATTAATTATGTGGCTAACAAAACTAATATTGATTAATTATATGTGTCATGGGTGAAATTGAAGCTCGTAGGATTCACTTAGGTTTTAGGGAAAAATAAAATAGAATTTGCTATGATTTTTTCACGTTGGATAAATAAATTTTACTTTTGTTTATTTAAGATCTTTAATTTTGGGTATTGTGCTGATTTTAAGAGATATTAGTTAATATAGTGAGAGAAAATCTGTCAAAAAAACAAAAGTGACTTAAATATATATATACACGTATGTAATTAACCCAAAAATAGTTGTAGGTATTTTAGAGAGACTTCGTGAAATAAACTATACCTAATTCGGTTGTTCTTAAAATATTCTATATAAGTTTGATTTTGGAGGAATTTTAGGATCTGATTATGTTACACCTCGTTGTCATGCTCGTCATATAGGGTTACTGTTAGACCCCTAAAAGCCCATGAATGGCCTAACTGTCGCACCTCGGACACGAGCAGGCCATGGGCATCCAAAACAGAGGTATTTTGATAGCTTGGTGGGACAAAATCCCACCACGGTTGGGCCGTGGCGAGAGATTTGGTGGAATCCCACGTGCGCAATGACGTGGTGCAGTAGAGTGACAAGTCATGAAAATATGTTCACACTTGGCGGGAGAAAACCCCACCACGGCTGGGCCGTGGCGAGAGATTTGGAGGAGTCCCGTGTGCGCAATGACGCAGGGCAGTAGAGCGACAAGTCATGGAAATGTGTTCACACTTGGTGAGATAAAACCCCGCCACGGCTGGGTTGTGGCGAGAGATTTGACGGAGGCCCGCATGCGCAATGACGCGGGGCAGTGCGAGCAGTGCAGGACCATGGCGGGGCGCGGGAGCGCATTGCACGCGCAAATGCCTGTGCGCGGAGGGGCACGAGCAGAAGCAGAGTAGGTCTGCTCATTGGCGGATCAACCCGTGCGCGCAAAGGCACGAGCGTGGCGAGGCGTAGCGGTGATTGCATTGGCCCATGCGGACCAGGGCCGAGGCATTGCAGAGCGATGCAAGCAGCAGTGCGCGGAGCATGCACTGCTGGCCTTGCACTCGGCCAAGACCAAGACTGGGCAAGGCAAAACATGACTCAGGGGCACCCAAGCTAGATGTGGTGCACCTAATCAAGTGAAGGATGCTGACTTGGGCAAAATCCGAGGGTGGACAACTTTTGGACGGCCTGGATCGTGCCAGCCAAACATGACCCTTTGAGAAGGGTTGCAACTGGTCCTAAGGGACACTAAGCCCTTTCCCAAGGGTTGTGTCGCCCAGCAAAGGGGTATGCTCGCCCCAAACCCTATAAATAGGGTCCTTAGGCCATGGTGGCCGAGGAGAACATTAGAGAGAGCGAATAGATCATTGTATGCCAAGTGAGTGACATTACTTGTGAGACATCAGTCCTTGTACTTGAGAGAAGTAAGCCTTGGTGGCGGGGCTGGGTAAGAAACCTTGTATGCTTGTAAACTATTATGAATCAATGCATATAGTATTCCTTCAAGTATTGCTCCTTGCTCCATCTCTCTTGCCGTGAATTGGTGAACCTCGGCTTGGTACTTGCCCTTGACGCTCCCTGTCGCTGCGGAGTGCCTTCTGCGACTTGGTGCGCAGAACTTTGCAGAAGCGAAACTAGGCTAGCTGAGAGCAACGGGCTGCTCAGCGCCATCATAGAGTCAAAAATTTTGTGCGCAAATTTGACCCTGTGATAATTGGTATCAGAGCCGCGTTTGACACAGGTTGGAGACAAATCTCCATCCACTCTCGGTGAATCGGCGAGCTTTGAAAGGGAGCCCAGGTTCGGCTCTACCAGCCCCACAGCAACAAAAGAAAAGCATATTGTGAATGCGAAGGATGGACGCGCTTAGAGAACGCGTCACGGCCCTGGAGGCAACCATGGGGCCAATGGATGCGCTCGAGGAACGCATCAGGACCTTGGAAGCAACAATCGGTCTGATGGCCACGAAGATGGCCGGCCTCGGGGTGAACTCATTGTTCAACGCAGGGCACTCAGCGCTACTGACCTGGGCAACTCCAAGAACATGCTAAGGGTCCCAGAACCTCGTTACTTCAGTGGAGAAAGAAGTTCCAAGGAGTTGGAAAACTTCATTTGGGACACTGAACACTACTTTGAGACTGCCTGTGTTACTAAAGAAGAAAAGGTGCCTTTTGCCACCATGTATTTAGCAGGTGATGCTAAACTATGGTGGCGAACTCGAGAAAGGGATGCCACCGCCTGTGGATGTCCAAAGATTGAAGACTGGGATGCACTGAAGGTGGAACTGAGGTAGCAGTTCTTACCAGGCAATGCTTCATGGGTGGCCCGTGAAGCATTGTCCAAACTACGACAAATCGGCATTGTGCGGGACTACGTCAAAGACTTCAGTGCCTTGATGTTAGACGTGATAGAAATGTCAGATGCCAACAAACTGTTCAACTTCTTGTGTGGCCTACAACATTGGGCGCAAGTTGAACTCAGGCGTCAATGAGTGGCGGATGTTGCCACAGCCATGACGCATCCCGAAGCTCTGGTGGACTTGCGCGTCAAGGAGGAACACACTCCTAGGAAGGTGCGTGCCTTTGACAAGCTCTCTAAGCCTGGCAAGGCGACGAGCAGAAACTTGAAGAAGTAGCCTCCTAAAGATAAAGGGAAGGCAAGGACGAACGAAGGATCTTTCAGAAAGGACCCAAAGCAACATGTGGGATTCTTTATTTGCAGCGGACCGCATCGGGCTGCCGACTGCCCCAAAAGTGGAAAGCTCACTGCATTGATGAACCAGGAGGAGTATTCCATTATGGACGAGAGCTCGGATGATGGCCCTTCTCGCATGGCAATTTTGCAAGTTCTTGGTGCACTCAGTTCGGGGAAGAAGTCCCCAACAGATGGCTTAACATATTTAAACTTGAAAGTGAATGACAAAGAAATGGAGGCCATGGTGGACACGAGAGCCACTCACAATTTCATTTCGGACCAAGTGGTAGACAGACTTGGTCTGAAGTTACAACCCTCTACCACCTACATCAAACCTGTGAATTCCCAGAGCCGACCAGTTCTGGGCATGGCAAAGGGTGCTTGGGTGCACATCGGTGACTGGAACGGTGACCTCGACATACTGGTAATCCCTTTGGATGACTTTGACATGATTTTGGGTAATAATTTTATGATGCAGGCCAGAGCAATCGTAATACCCCATATGGTGGGGGTAATGATCACTGATCCCACACAGCCTTGTTTCCTTCAAGGCTTCAAGAAGCGTAGACAAGCGGACAGGAGGGTCGCAGAAACAATATCGGCCATGCAATTGGCCAAAGGTTGGAAGAGGGGCTAGCCAACTTGCCTTGCTGCAGTATTTGCAACAAACTTGATAGAGAACGGTGAAGGTGCAGACATTCCTGATTCTGTACAGAACCTCTTGGTGCAATACCAAGATATCATGTTGGCAAAACTACTGGCAGACTTGCCACCGAGGAGGACGGTGAACCACAAGATAGAGCTTGTTCCTAGTACAAGGCCGCCAGCCAAAGCCCCGTACCGTATGTCCCCAAAGGAACTCGAGGAACTCAAGAAGCAATTGACTGAACTATTGGAAACAGGGAAGATTCAACCCTCAATGGCTCCATTTGGTGCCCCGGTGCTTTTTTAGGAAAAGCAGGATGAAACGCTTAGATTGTGTGTTGACTACCGGGGGTTGAACAAGGTTACTGTTAAAAAAAAATACTCGGTCCCTTTAATTGCTAATTTATTTGATCGACTGAGCGGAGCCTCAGTCTTCACTAAGCTGGATTTGCGGTTAGGTTACTGGCAAGTCCGGATCGCAGAGGGAGATGAACCAAAGACTACAATGGTCACTTGATATGGTTCTTATGAATTCCTCGTCATGCCTTTCGGCTTGACGAATGCACCTGCAACTTTCTGTAATCTCATGAACATGGTCTTCCATGATGTACTTGACAAGTTTGTGGCAGTATATCTTGATGATATTGTTGTTTACTCATCGTCTTTGGATGATCATTTGAAGCATTTACATATTGTGTTTCAACGACTAAAAGAGCATGAGTTATATGTGAAGAAAGAAAAGTGCGAATTCTGCACTCTGAGTATTAAGTTTTTGGGACATATAATTGAAAAGGGGTCCGTGAAGATGGAACTCCGAAAAGTGAAAGCAATTGAGGACTGGCCAGTCCCTAAAACAATCAGTGAACTCCGGAGCTTCTTGGGATTAGCAAACTACTACCAGAAATTCATCCAGGGATATTCGCGGGTAGTATCCCCGCTGACATACCTTTTGAAGAAGGATTAGCCGTGGGAATGGACGGAAAGATGTCAGCAGGCCTTTGAAAAATTAAAGGCTAAAATAGTTACTGAACCTGTGTTGAAGCTACCTGACTTCAACAAACCATTTGAAGTACAAACGGATGCTTCCGACCGGGTTGTTGGAGGTGTTCTCGTTCAAGATGGGCATCTTGTAGCATTTGAGAGTTGAAAACTCAAGCTGGCAGAACAGAATTACTCAGCCCATGAGAAGGAGATGCTTGCAGTCATACATTGCCTCAGAGTGTGGCGCAACATTCGTTGCCATGATGGATAATGTCGCTAACACTTTCTTCAAAACTCAGAAAAAGTTATCCCCGAGGCAGGCCCGGCCGGTGGCAGGAGTTCTTGGCAGAATATAACTTCGAATGGGAACACAAACTGGGACGACACAACCATGTCGCTGATGCTCTAAGCAGGAAGGCAACAGAGATGATGGCAACAATATCTTAGTTAGAATATGAGTTTATGGATCGCCTCAAAGAGCAGGCGCTACAGGACTCCACTTATCAACTTTTGATAGTGAAAGTCCGTGACGACGAAGTAAGGAGTTACTAGTTGCAAGATGGTTTGCTTTACGCCAAAGGTAGCCGTGCCTACGTTCCCAATGGAGGGGGATTGCGGACGGAGCTACTGCGCGAGTGCCATGACGCACAGTGGGCAGGACATCTAGGGAAGGACAGGACCTTGGCACTGCTAGCTCGTTCCTACTACTGGCCCAGGATGGAGGCAGACGTAGAACTATACGTTCGCACTTGTCTCGTATGCCAACAAGACAAGGTGGAGTGCATGGCGACGGCTAGACTATTGCAACCTCTACTTGTTCCTGAAAAGCCATGGACATCCGTATCCATGGACTTCATCACTGGCTTCCCAGAAGTTGATGGGCATGATGCTGTGATGGTGATCGTCGATCGCCTCTCTAAATATGCGATCTTTCATCCAGTTCAAAAGGCTTGCACAGCGGAGATGGCAGCCGAGGAGTTCTATCGGAACGTGGTGAAGTTCTTTGGACTCCCCACTGATATAGTCAGTGATCGGGATGGTCGATTTACGAGAAAATTTTGGACGCGATTATTTAAGATGATGGGTACTGAATTAAAGTTCTCTACCGCCAACCATCCTCAAATGGATGGACAGACAAAGCACATCAACCAACTGTTGGAAGAGTTCCTAAGGCATTATGCCACTGCTAGCCAAAGGAATTGGCTGGACCTATTGGACACTGCCCAATTTTGTTATAATTTGCATTGCTCTTCTGCCACAGGTTTCAGCCCCTTCGAGTTGGCAATGGGATACCAGCCGCTGACGCCGCATGAAATATTTTCCCTATAAAAGAAGGAAGGACGATGCTCCGTAGCGTATCGATACGCGTGGAGCAAACAGAAGATGCTTGAGGAAGCCACAGACAGCTTGGAGAAAGCTGCCCGACATATGAAGAAGTACGCCGATAAGGGAATGCGACCCTTAGAATTTAAGATTGGAGATAAAGTGATGCTAAAGCTTAGACCGTAGATGTGGGAGAAAGTCACTAACAAACGGTGGCACAAAGGTCTAATCCAAAGATATGATGGGCCTTTTGAAGTTGTCAAGAAGGTGGGTGCGGTCGCCTACCGCATAACACTGCCCGAAAGGATGAAGATTCATCCTACTTTCCATGTGAGCTATCTGAAGCCTTTCCATGAAGATCTAAACAACCCCGGGCGCGCATTGGCCAAGCGTGCACCTTTGACAGTGAGAAAGGAGCTACAGGAAGAGGTAGACAAAGTGCTGAGCCACAAAACATTGGAGTATAGCAAAATGAACTAGAGGACGGAATACTTGGTGACTTGGAAGGGTCACCCAGAGACAGATGCAAGCTGGGAAAAGGCAAAGGATTTGTGGCAATATGAAGACAAAATTCAAGCGTACCACAAGTCCATTCCGACGAGGGAGTCGGCTCTTTCAAGTGGGGAAAATTTGTTAGACCCATAGAAGCCCATGAATGGCCTAAGTGTTGCACCTCGGACATGGGCAGGCTGGGCATCCCAAACAGAGGTATTTTGATAGCTTGGCAGGACAAAACCCCACCACGGCTGGGCCGTGGCAAGAGATTTGGCGGAATCTCGTGTGCGCAACGACGCGAGGCAGTAGAGCGACAAGTCATAAAAATGTGTTCACACTTGGCGGGAGAAAACCCCACCACAGCTGGGCCGTGATGAGAGATTGGCAGAGGCCCGCATGCGAAATGGCACGGGATAGTGTGAGCGGCGCAGGACCATGGCAGGGCGCGGACGGGCATTGCACGCGCAAATGCCCGTGCGCAGCGGGGCACGAGCAGAAGCAGAGCAGGTCTGCTCATTGGCGGATCAACCCGTGCGCGCAAAGGCACGGGCGTGGCGAGGCGTAGCGGTGATTGCATCGGCCCATGCGGACCAGGGCCGAGGCATTGCGGAGCGATGCAAGCAGTAGTGCGCGGGGCATGCACTGCTGGCCTTGCACTCGGCCAAGACCAAGAATGGGCAAGGCAAAACATGACTTAGGGGCACCCAAGCTAGATGCGGTGCACCTGATCAAGTGAAGGATGTTGACTTGGGCAAAATCCGAGGGTGGACAACTTTTGGATGGCATGGATAGTGCCAGCCGAACATGACCCTTTGAGAAAGGGTTGCAACTGGTCCTAAGGGACACTAAGCCCTTTCCCAAGGGTTGTGTCGCCCAGCAAAGGGGTCTGCTCGTCCCAAACCCTATAAATAGGGTCCTTAGGCCATGGTGGCCTAGGAGAACATTAGAGAGAGGGAATAGATCATTGTATGCTAAGTGAGTGACATTACTTGTGCGACATCAGTCCTTGTACTTGAAAGAAGTAAGCCTGGGTGGCGGGGCTATGTGAGAAACCTTGTATGCTTGTAAACTATTGTGAATCAATGCATATAGTATTCCTTCAAGTATTGTTCCTTGCTCCATCATCTATCTTGCTGTGAATTGGTGAACCTCGGCTTGGTACTTGCCCTTGACGCTCCCTGTCGCTGCGGAGTGCCTTCTGCTACTTGGTGCGCAAAACTTTGCGAAAGCGGAACTAGGTTGGCTGAGAGCAATGGGCTGCTCAACGCCATCATAGAGTCAAAAATTTTGGGCGCAAATTTGACCTTGTGACAGTTACCACTGGAGAGGATGCCAAATAATAACACTATAAAGCTTCAGAATTCAAAAGATAAAACAAACACTTATAATAAGAACTGGTGCAGTATTTTTACACAATCGAGTAGGTATCGAAAGAAATGAATAATAATGATTAAGTACTATAAATAAAATACAATATGGAAGAAACCAGCATTAGAGTATGTCTCCTTTGTTCTATCTAACTACACATACTCTACAACTAGCTCATACATGTGAATTTGAATCAAACACTAATGAAGTGGATCAATGGAAGGCTGAGTAGGACTATCAAATAACGTAGATCTTAGAAACTCGTCCATTAAAATATTAGGTTTTAACTTAGTTTTTAATCTGTTTTTAACATTTTGTAGAAAAGTCCCTATAATACCTAAATTTATAAATATACCTTTCAAGCCTATGAATTTTTTGAAAATTTTATAAATAAATTTAACAATTATTATTACATCTTCGGCATAGCAATCCGACATGAGTCCATCATAATCCCACAAGGTAATGATAGAGACATTTCCTATCCCTTACTTGGGACTCCCATCACGGGCTAGAAATATTAACAAAACAGTCTGATCCAAAGTCACCTTTAAAATGGACTACCTACTTGCCTCCTGGCAAGGATCACTATTATCTCGATGAGGGCGTCTTACTCTTGTTAACAACGTTCTCACTTATCGTCAAGTTTCTTATGTTCTCTTGATCTTCCAAACACCATGATGGGTCATTAAACAAATTGATAAACAAATGATAACCTTTTTCAAGTGAGGCAAGGGGTTAGAGTTACCGAGAGCGAAATGTCTGGTAAGTTGGGATCAAGTGACGGGTAAAGTGGCAGAAGCAGTGCTACATATTCTCAGCCTGCCCAAGCTTAACAAAATCAGATTGCTTAAGTGGTTTTGGAAATTTCTAAACTTACAGGGCATGTATTGGACCAATATTATAAGTGCTCTCTACCCTAGACTCCTCATAATTAGCTCTTTAGACAGATCAGGTCTATCCTCGATTTGCAGAAACATCGTAAAACTAAGAGACATCTTCGGCACCTCCTTAGCATATCAAGTCAAATCATATTCAGCTTGTGGCATGACCCTTGGTTCAACGGTGAAAAATTCAAAGAAAGATACCCCATCCTTTTTGCAGCAACATGTAGTCCCTACTCAACTACTGCTGATGCCAAAGAGTTGCACCAGGATGGAAATATTTTAGATAGGAACATCATGTTCCATTACTTCGTCCCTGCTGAGATCATCTCTAGGCTAATAGATGATCTGGAACATTTCCTTCGACGCTTAGGGAATGACCAAGTGATGTGGAAGTGGAATGCCAATATAGAAGATTCAACATTAAATCTATAATACCTGCAAAATTTTCTAATTTAATATAATTTTATCTCAGGGGGAAAATTTGGATGCGCGTCGGAGCGGACCGGGTGAAACATCGGAGGACGTGAGTTAAGGTACGACCCTTACACACGAGTAAACTATTCTTACTTAAGTTGGTATGGTACTTGGATGTGAGTTGGACTCGATTCGAGTCTGGGGGTTCAATTGGAACTCGAATTAGATGAGTTTAGACTAAGTTATGGGTGAAAAGGGATTTAACTTAAGTCGGGGACGAGAAGATAATTTTTTTTAAAATAAAAAATAACCCTTGGGTATACGATTCTTGACAGAGCCGCACACATCCCAAGGGATGTTTGGGCGAGTGGGTGAAGGGGAGAAGAGGGCACCGCTTGATGGAGGTCGGAATCCGGGGAGACACCGGATATCAATGGCGCGAGGATGCGTGAGATCTTTTTCCTCCTTGTCTTCTTCTCCAGCGTGAGTGGTCTTGATCCCTAGCTTTAGGATTTTCCCACTTCTTGTAGTCGCCCCTTTGATGTGGATTGAATCTAAAATTTTAATTGTCCAGTTGGGTTTCTATCTCGTTGAATGCATGATTACATATTGTGGTTGATGAAGGGAATTAAAGTCTTGCTAATAGAGTAGGGTGTGACAGCCCCCTTGAAGGTGTAAGTCGAATGGCCACACTAGAAGGGGGTGAATAGTGTGTTATCTAAAACTTTAATCTAATTTCGATTTTAATCGTTTCTTGATTAGTTAGGCTAAACACAATATTAATCGCAAGCTGAAGCAATAAATAAGAAGTAATTCAACACACAAAGTATCGATGCTAACACAATGAGATTTATAGTGATTCGGTCTCAATTCATACTCCACTACCTAAGCACCCCCCTTAGAATTTCGAAACTTAACTTTACTAGATTATACTTAGGACATTTTACTTGAAGAGACTCCGCTCTCACACCGAAGACATTTTTACACCCGGAAATCTTCTCCTTCCTACCGAGAGCACTCTTTCACCTCAACCAAAAGGGGCAACAATCACTAATCCTAGCAAACTAAGTTTACACAAGTGGATTTAAGCCTTGCAACCAAGGCAACCACCCAATTCAACAACCTAGCAACCTAGGTTTCCACACTTCGAGATTATCACACCCCGATTGAGGGTAGTGTGACCAGCCAGGGCCCACATCCTGCCTTGTAGCCTACTGTCTACACTGACACCAAGAAACCAAAACATATCGACTGAAAGAAACTTAACATACTTTATAAAAGTTTACAAGTCACAATATATAAGTTTTTCAAAACAAGAAGAAACATCAACATCAAATCCAAATGGTCAAATATCAAGTTTTACAAATCTTTTCAATTACAACCGTCAATGCAGAAATAAAACCAACATAACTAGGACTAGTCTAAGACTCATGGACGCCGCTATGAGATATGGCACTGCCTCCGCCCTCCAACTGCACCATGTCGACACCAAGCTACTGCTCATGCTCTGCAAAAATAAAAATAAACTGTGAGTCCACTTGGGACTCAGTGAGTGGCTCAAATGAACCTCCACATAAGCCACAGACATGCATATATATCATACAAGACAATAAAGGAATGTATAAGGAGGTAAAGTGTGTTTCTAATGCAACTACAGACCCTCAACGGACCCATCAGTACCGACTGTACATGATAACCTGCCACCTTGGCTTATCAAGCCTCTGGCACCCGACCCTTGGGCCTACTCATAGCAATATATCCCGGCTACAGCCGTCCCTACCATACTAGGTAGCATCATCCTAGCCATCGGCCACATCATCTCAAGATGCAAGCAAACAATCTCGGGACGTCGACTAGGATGGTCCACTAGTCTTCGGACACCGTCTGGGGTAAGGATAGCTAGTCCCACCCAATTGGGGTCTGGCACCTAGCGGGCCCGCTGGCACACCTCTAGACCCAAACTGGCCGAGCTGAGCATTGGTCATTTCCGACCTCCTCGCTCCTCAACGGACCATCTCAAGCACATTACACAATCAATATCCTAGGGGTTCTATATATATATATATACACTTCGGGCCTTTGCCCGTATCTAGCCTATGTCCGGCTATCGGTTCAACAATTCATGCCGCCCCTTCAGTATATATGCACCTACGAGTTCTAAGTTTCTAAAAGTATACAAGCAGTCATAGAAGTGTTATCGTCTCATATCTAAGTTTCCATAAATGTGCTATGAACATCTAGTGACACCTTACATGTTACCTAGCCTTCTACACTGTCTTAGGTGAGAATTCCCATGAATCAACCTTGGAATACCATCCAAGAACATTTAGGGCAGCATGCATAATCCAAAGAAAAATGCTCATATATTACAACATTCATCATATATAACCATAATGCACTTGCATAATAATTCTTATACTACCTTAGGAATATTAGCACAATAAGGGCAATTATCTTGCATGGCAAGGTAGTAATGAATTTAAATAACATGTATGAATTATAAAACATGGTAACATTGTCAACATCCAAAGTTTAAGGATCAAATGCTAAGTATGGTTACAAACTAGCATTACTACAATTCAAATCAATTAAGCTACATGCTAAGCTTGGTGTTCTTTCTAAGTATTGTCATATTCCTATGTGTGATCCCTAAGATCATGAAATTTCCATCTAAAGCAAATCTCTCCTCCTCTCCCTAACCTTGGCTGAACCATGAGCAAGGGAAACCTTGCTCGGCCAAGGTCCTTGGGGTAGCGAAAGATGGAGGGGACTTTAACTATACCTTGTCTCTTCAATTCCGCATACAACTTAACCTCCCCCTCACCCTTGGCCGAACCCTCTCCATGAATTTTAGGGTTCATTTAGCCACTTGAAGGGGCTTTAGAGAGGACATACTTCATCATACGCAAGGTGTTCAAAAGAACTACATCAAAACAGTGATATAAGGTCATCTAAGGGCCTTCTTGCCGTCAAAGGAATCAAGGAAAATTTCGGCATGACCTTTCCTCTTTTCCCATGATTCGGCAACCCCAAAAATACATAAATCGACGATTAAAACAGCGAGATCCGACAAGAAGCTTCATAAATCGATGATTAAAACATGGTAACATTGTCAACATCCAAAGTTTAAGGATCAAATGCTAAGTATGGTTACAAACTAGCATTACTACAATTAAAATCAATTAAGCTACTTGCTAAGCTTGGTGTTCTTTCTAAGTATTGTCATATCCCTATGTGTGATCCCTAAGATCATGAAATTTCCATCTAAAGCAAGTCTCTCCTCCTCTCCCTAACCTTGGCCGAACCATGAGCAAGGGAAACCTTGCTCGGCCAAGGTCCTTGGGGTAGCGAAAGATGGAGGAGACTTTAACTATACCTTGCATCTTCAATTCCGCATACAACTTAATCTCCCCCTCACCCTTGGCCAAACCCTCTTCATGAATTTTAGGGTTCATTTAGCCACTTCAAGGGGCTTTAGAGAGGACATACTTCATCATACGCAAGGTGTTCAAAAGAACTACATCAAAACAGTGATATAAGGTCATCTAAGGGCCTTCTTGCCGTCAAGGGAATCAAGGAAAATTTCGGCATGACCTTTCCCCTTTTCCTATGATTCGGCAACCCCAAAAATACATAAATCGATGATTAAAACAGCGAGATCTGACAAGAAGCTTCATAAAATAGTGAATACGTGATGTTGAAATCATGGATCGTCGGAAAAAAATCGCGAGAACTCAACCTTTCAACTAGGGTTTGGCCACCCGCCTCCCCCAAACCTTTAAAGCAATAACCACTCACCTAGATCACCAAGAAACAAGGATCGAGTGACGACGACTTGAGATTTTTCGGCGACGACATGAATTCCAGATCGATCCAAGCCCCAAACCCCCTCCTTGCTCCTTCTCCTCTTCTCCCTTGCAGCCTTGTGCGACTCAATGGGTGAGTCACACGGCTGCCATAAGGGGGATTTATTCCCTCAACCATCTTTCCAAAGATGGTCTCAAGGCTCACCTAAGTCATACCTGGAACTCGACTAGACCCGAACTCGACTCGGGTTCCAACCCAACCTATAACATGACTCGAGTTAACTTAATTTAAGGTATGATTTTATAAAAGGAAAGTTAGTTATCCAAATAAACTTCATGATTCATTAGTCGAGTCATACCTTTTCACTCGAGGTGATCCCGAGGCTCGACTCGACTACCCCCGGGTCCGACGCGCTGCACCAAAATAGATTTTTATATTAGGAAACTTTTTTCGGGTCTTACAGAGATACAATGAAATAAACAAAAAAATACACAAGTAAATGAAGCAAATTACTAAACAATTATACTTAGCTCCAAAACCGAATATCAAGTCCTCTTCATGCCTCATGTTGATGAATCAATGAAGAGTGAAGCCTCAATCAAGGATAGGTGATGAAATTAGGGGTTTGAGATCAAAATGGCTCAATCAAAGCTTTAGTATCACATATAATGGCTCAATAATAGTTGAAGAACATAAGGAATGATGAGGTGAAATATTTATAGAGAAGCTATGTGGACTAGACTAGAACTATTGGGCTCGATCGGATTAGACCCATCAGCGCCCCATAACTCATTCGCCCGGGGTTCCGCCCACTATACTCCTGGACTTGACTCGAGCCAGGCCAGATGATTCTGCCAGGGGGCTCCACCTGGCCAAATAAGGACATCGACGTCCTCCCTTGTCACAAGGGATACACCATTACAAGCCTGCCATCTCCGAGATCAGCCTCGACCCATTCTTTAGCAATATCCCTTCGAGATTTTCAAGCGGCGTCATCACCTCCGTCTGCAATAAATACAGACACAACATGCCTCAGGTAAGATTAAGTTCCAATTCATAACCTCCACCTTGGAGTTTTGAGCATCATAGTGTTTTTGCAGGCCCCCTAACCAGACAAGGAGAGACACCGAACCGGACTAGAGTACTCTGATCCTCAGGCAGAAACATTTTGCGCCCACCGTGGGGTCGAGTAAAGCTTACCTCCCCCACAATGGTTGGAACCTGGAGCCAAGCGATAGCCGCCGTACGTCAACGGCAACGACCCGACAACGACGATCGACTATAATCTGGTAACACTAAAATAGCAAGGAGCGACGCTCCGGTTCGAGCCCATCTTCCCCTCGAAGAGCCCCAGCAGCGGATGAACGATTTGGAAGCGAAAAAACCAATGGCTAACTGCCCAAATCAACATTATTCCATGGATAGCCCCGGCTGACTACGAGCGTTGCCATTCAGAGCATGGGGAGAGCAATCACTCAGAAAGAAGGAGGCCAATTTTTGTCCTTCGAGACGAGGTCTCCAGTACCCCTGCCTAGAAAAGGACAAGGATCCCAAAGCTTGGGAGGCTGTGACTTTTCTTCCTGTCGGCGCAGGGCCCTTCGCCGAGCACACAATGACGACTCGTCTCCCGTCAAGAAGTAAGTTACCTACCACCTTGACACCCTACTATGGAACAGACGACCCCGCGCTACACCTGGCGATGTTCAGAACCACGATGTTCTATCACAGGGCGATCGATCCTGCACTCTACAGGGCCTTTCCAACATTCCTGGGAAAAACCTCTTTATTGTGGTTTGCTTCCCTCATGTCAAGATCTATTCATTCCTTCGAAGACCTCTCCCATGTCTTCATCAGCCAGTTCACTACGTTGCTGGTCTATCACAAGACAGAGGCTACCCTACACTATGTCAGGCAGGGGCAACATCATTTCTAAAGTGATTTTTGACTTTTTGATCGATACTTGAAAATTTCGATACTTAAGTTATTACATGATTCTTGGTATTGGATTTCATTTATCATTTCGCGATATCATGTATGACTTAATCTCTTATTCGATGTTTGATTTTCATCCCTTGAGTTGAGACTTTCGCAGTTTTGAAAAATCTTTTAGAGCTTCAACTTTGACTTTTGATTGACTTTTCTTGCCATTTTTGATTGATGTCAAAATGGGGAGAAAAATATAGGTAAAGGGGAAGAAAATATAGAAAAACTATGCATATAGATAGGGGGAGTTTATTTTCATAGATATGTACGTTGATAAGGGGAGAAATCCCATAATTGACTTCCTTTGTGCTTATATGAAAATATTTTCCTAAAGTTGTTTGTCATCATCAAAAAGTGAGAGATTGTTGGCCTAAGATTTTCAATCTTGGTCTTAATCTCGGTTTTGATGATAACAAACATGGAACTAATGTTTGAACAAGAAATATTTTCAGATTCCATATCGGTTTGTATGTGTCACACCCCAAATCCAGTATGACCAGCCAGGGTATGCCACGTACCCCGAAGCCTAACCCAAACCAAACCACATGAACACATAAAGTAGATCTGAATATTTAATAACATCTAAAAGATTTTAAAAAGAAATATTTATTTTCAAGCAAACCCTAAATCACCAACTCAATAAATAACAACCGTTCAAATCGGTTCCAAAAGTTTAATTACTAACAAGACACCTCAAGTAATAAAAAATGCAGAAATAAATAAACCAAGTCGACATGACTCAACGACTCAAAAGAACAAAAAAAATGACTCGGGTATCCCCTTGACCACGACATGTCACGAGACCCACTATCCTGCCGCTACTAGCCACGCTACTGCACCCTAGTGTCTCTCTGATCTAGCTCAAGTATTGCAAAATAACAGATATGAACAGTTAGTCCAACTGGGACTTAGTGAGTAGATCAGTCCTCAATTGCCACCATATCATCATCATCATCATGCGTAATCAAAAGCATATAAATAAGCATGAGAATATAAAACATAAATTTATTTGAGCATTTATTTTAGCAACGCAATCATCCTCGTCAACATATAGCAACCAGCAAGAAAATGCCACAACATATAATATACTCAATGCAACCATCCACATGCCCAACCGGACCCGTCGGTCCTCATTGCCACATAGGGTAGGTAGTCGGTGCGGCCTCCAATCTACCACCCAGCCAGTGTCGTCTCTTTGGGGTATGCTCTCCCCTCACCGACATGACTCTTTCGATTCATCTCTTTGGGGCATACGTTCCCCTCACCGGTCGGGTCTCCGGACTATCTCTTTGGGGGTATGAACTCCCCTCACCGGTCGAACTTTCGGAATAAGGCCAACACTGTCTCTTTTGGGGTATGCCCTCCCCTCACCAACGAGGCATCCGGGAAATACAACAATCACACCACAATATCACACACGCAAGTATATATATAAATGAGCATAAACAAGATGTGCACGATAGGTAAACAAAGGCATGTCTAGGGCATACCTTCACCTTTGCCTCCTCTTGTCATCCACCACAATCACACGCAATTATATAATAATGAAAATAACACTAAAACCATAACATCACAGTTTTCATTGAGTTTGACCTGCCGACGGATGGAGCAGGCGCAACTTCGGTAGGGAACACGACAAATTGGAAGAAAATCGATGACGGTTGTCGAAGTACTCATGGAAACTCGTCATCATGCTTTTGTCGAGTCCCTCAAACTCTTGCATGAATCCAGTAGCCGACATGATCAGCTACTAGGATCGCTCCAAGCAAACTTGGAAGCGCAGCATCAAGCTTTAGAGTTGCAGAGACAATCTATGGAGAACCAACAGAAGATGCTGCAGAATGTGAATTCTCAAATTGCCTTGTTGAATTCACAGATGGTGCAATTTAATAAACCAACGTCAGAGACGACCGAATCCAGTGGGATGATGGCTCGTCAAGGAAAATCGAACCGGGGGGAAGGAGGTGAGGAGGAGTTTCCGTTCTCTCCACGACCTCCGCAGGTGGAGCTACCAGTCTTCAATGGAGCGGACGCGGAAGACTGGATCGCTGCTACCGAGGATTTCTTCGACTTCTATGCCACCAAAGACCAACACCTGGAAGACTGGATGGCGACATCTGGTCGAGGCCATTCAGAGTCAATTTGAGCCGACGGAACTAGAATCGCCAGAAGGGCAACTCACCAAACTAATCCAGGTAACCACAGTAGCGGAGTATGAGGGAAGGTTTGAAGAATTGGCTCTACGAACCACCTCACTTCCTGAATCCTTTCTCATTAATTGTTTCGTATCAGGATTGCGGGTTGATATTAAAACCGAAGTGCTCACGCAACAACCTGAGACGATGCATGCAGCAATCACCCTGGCTAAGAGGTATGAAGCTAAGGTTGTGGCTGCTCGAAAGTTCTCAGGTGGCCAGTGGCAGTCGTGTAATGCACCTTTATTACCCACTCCTACTTCAAATCCTGTCACCTCTAGTTGTGGTAATAAGGTGATGAGCGGGACACTGACCACCAGTGAACCTGCATTCAATACCCCAAGCAAAGGAGTGTGGCCAGGGATTCAGAAAATATCATCTGTAGAAGCTCAAAAAAGAAAAGAGCAAGGTCTTTGTTACTATTGCGATGAACAATACACGTGGGGGCACAAGTGTAAGACACCCCAATTGTTTATGTCAGACGATACTCTTCACGTGGAAGCAAGCGAAGAGGTAGCTCCAGGTGGAAGCGAGCTTCAGGCTGAGGAAGGGGAGGCTAGTGAAGTACTCGAACAATCACTGATATCATTCAATGCATTATCAGGATATTGCCTTCCTATGACTCTGCGTTTTAATGGAGTGGTGGCCGGCCGTGCAGTGCAAATTTTGTTGGACGGCGGCAACATCCATAACTTTATCCAAGCAAGGGTGGCAAGTATCTGGGTCTCAAGGTCGAACCAGCGACCAACTTTACTGTAATGGTTGGCAATGAAGACAAGGTTCAAAATGAAGGAGTGGTTAAAGAGCTCACAGTCCAGGTTCAGGGAACTACCTTCAAGACTGATTTCTACGTGCTACAAATTAAAGGGTCCGACATGGTGTTGGGAGTAGCCTGGATTGCCACTTTAGGGCCAATAGTTATGGACTATGGCCGAATGATATTTGAGTTTCACTTGAATGGACTAAAGCAGGTTTGGCAAGGTAATCGAGCAGGCCAAGCGGAGCAGATTCCTTACCATACACTCAAAAGGTTTTATGGGACTCACGCCATAGCTGAGATGTACCATCTTGAGTTGAAGTCAAATGAAGAAGAAAAGGGGAGTGTGGAAGCTGAAGAATTGAGAGTCCTACTAGAGGAATTCTCAGGGGTATTTGCTAAACCAAAGGGATTACCTCCAATTCGAAACACTGACCATCAAATTCACTTACAACCGAATCAAATGCCAGTGAACGTAAGGCCATATAGATATCCCCACTTCTAGAAAATAGAAATTGAGCAATAGATGAAACAAATGTTAGAAGAAGGCATCATCAAACACAGCAGCAGCCCTTACTCTTCTCCAATGCTCCTAGTTAAAAAAAAAGATGGTACCTGGAGGTTTTGCATTGACTACCGAGCCTTAAACATAGTGACAATTCATGACCGATTCCCTATCCCTACAGTGGATGAGCTATTTGATGAGCTCGGTCAGGCCAAAATATTTTCTAAACTGGACTTGCTTGCGGGGTATCACCAAATAAGGGTCAAGGCAGAGGATGTAGCTAAAACAGCCTTCAGGACACATGAAGGACACTACGAGTTTCTTGTCATGCCCTTTGGCTTGACGAATGCTCCGTCTACTTTTCAATCGACAATGAATCGTATCTTCCAACCTTACTGCCGCAAGTTTGTGTTGATCTTCTTTGATGATATTTTGGTTTACAACCAGACTTATAGAGATCATTTACTACACTTGCGGGAGGTGTTAAAGTTACTGATGACACATGGACTGTGGCTAAAAGGAGCAAGTGCTCTTTTGGATGCTCAAGTATTGAGTACCTAGGACACTTCTTATCAGCTGATGGCCTGCAGGTTGATCCTAGTAAGGTGGCTGCAGTCCGATCATGGCCAACTCCAAGGAATGTTAAGCAAGTGAGAAGCTTTTTGGGGTTAGCTGGCTACTACCGCAGATTTATCAAAGGATTTGCGACAGTAGCTACCCCTCTTTCTGATTTATTAAAGAAAGATGCGTTCAACTGGAGTGAGCAAGCGCAAGAAGCTTTTGACAAGCTCAAGAGTCTTTTAAGTCAAGCACCAGTACTGGTTCTACCTGACTTTAGCAAGACATTTGAAATTGAGGTCGACGCATCTGGAGTGGGTATAGGAGCTATTCTAGCTCAAGGGGGAAGACCAGTGGCATTCTTTAGCAAAAAGTTATCCTCCCGGATGCAAGCAGCGTCGACTTACCATCGTGAGATGTATGCCATCACGCAGGTAGTGGGCAAATGGCGCCAATACCTCCTCGGGAAGAAATTCACAATTCTCACCGATCACCAGGCCCTCAAAGAACTAACGATGCAGACCATTCAGACACCAGAACAACAACGCTGGTTAGTAAAACTTATAGGGTATGAATTCGACGTGAAATACTGAGCGGGAAAATTAAATACCGGAGCTGACGCATTGTCCCGACAACCAGGCTACTATAGTATTATTTTCATACAACCCTTACCTGGCATCCTGGAACGAATTAGAGAGCTCCATAAGACCAGTCCTGAACTTAAGTTCTTGCATGACAAGTTAGCTCGAGGTGAGGATGATCAAGGAAGGCTTAGTAAGCAAGGGGGACATTTTATCTACCGAGGAAGAATTATTATCTCGGAAGACCCTGCTCTTCGAACAACATTGCTTAAAGAATACCATGATTCAGTGCTTGGTGGGCATGCGGGCATCAATCAGACGTACCAGCTGTTGGTGTCCAATTTTTATTGGAAAAACATGAGGAAGGATGTCCAAAAGTACATCAATCAATGCCAAACTTGCCAACGTATGAAAGTAGAATAGCTGATGCCGGCAGGACTCCTACAACCTCTTTCGATTCCGGAGGAAGTATTTGAAGATATATCGATGGATTTTATAACAAGCCTGCCGCCCTCAAATGGTAAGACAGATATCTTAGTAGTTGTTGACAGGCTTACGAAGTATGGTCATTTCTCAGCCCTACCGCGCAGCTACAGCAGTGAGCAGGTTGCCGAGGTATTCTTAAAGGATATCATTAAGCTGCATGGTGTACCGAAGTCAATCGTAAGTGATTGGGGAAGTCACTTCGTAAGCAGGGTATGGAGAGAGTTGGCTCGTCTTCAGGGCACCTCGCTTAAGCTTAGTTTGGCTTATCATCCTCAGACCGACGGCCAAACAGAGGCTTTGAACCACTGCCTAGAAATGTATCTCCGGAGTTTTGTAGCTAATGAACTGGCTACCTAGGTAAAATACCTACCGTGGGTGGAATATTGGTACAACACAGCGTACCAGGCTTCGGCAGTTATGACGCCTTTCAAGGCATTGTATGGAAGGGAACCTCCTACTCTTTTGAGATATATCCGAGGAGAATCCAGTAGCACACCTGTTGAAAGAGCAATGATAAGAAGAGATAAGATCTTGCAGCAACTCAAGCACAACTTAGTGATGGCTCAACAACGTATGAAAATGCAAGCAGATCGCCATCGTCGGGAAGTGGAATTTGAAGTTGGGAACTAGGTATTTGTGAAACTCCAACCCTACCGACAGGGTTCACTAAGACTGCAGCGACAACAAAAGCTGGGACCGAAGTATTTCGGACCTTTTCGGGTAGAAAAGAGGGTGGGAAATATGGCCTATCAGTTGGAGCTACCTCCTTCATCCAAAATCCACCCAGTATTCCATGTTTCGACATTGAAGATATGCCGAGGTCAACCAGAAGTGCAAATAGTGCCACTTGACCTGCTAAAGCTAAGTAACGAGGAGGGAGAGCAAATAGAAAATGGAGAGGAAAATAACTACTGCCAGACTGGTCCGGACCTTGAGGACAAGGTTCCTGCGGCACTGGGAGGTAGTGTTACGAATGAAGAAGATGAGAAATGGACGGATGAGATTAGAAGAGAAGAAGCAATGGTAGAGATGGACGCCAACTCGGAGGAAGATATAAGTGCGGAACCGTTGCACCAAATTACCGGCGAAGATGACTTGGCGGGTGCAACGCAACATACTCAATGAGAGGATGACGTGACAAGTGCCATGCAACGTCCTCAACGAGAAAGACGAGTGCCCATGCGTTACAGTGACTTCATCATTGAATAACAATCGTCAGATATAAATAAAGGATGTATGATCTACGGATGGGGTTAATGAATAAAGAACTACGTTTTCCTCCTCTGTTTCTACTCTATCTCTTTTCCCCAACTCTCGAACTCTTCTTCTTCCTTCTCTTTCTAATGACTTCCTATCGGAATGATTGCCGAGTCACAGATCTCAGATTGATCGCGTGACACTTGGTTGTAATAATTTTGCAATGTGATTGGCTATAATTATTGACCATATGTTGTAATTTTATTAATTTTTCATGGGCTGTAATCAAGGTTGTCAAGATCGTAAGGCTCCTGTAGGATCGAGGATAGTAGGATCGGATCGAGGATCGTAAGATCCCACCAATAATTAAAAAAATATTATCTATACCATAAATATATATTTTTCTATGAATTTTTAATGAAGATAAAGGGAGCAACCGAGGAAGTGAGGAACACCAGAAGTATGGAACTGAAGAGTCAATTTGAGAGCGGCGGCGGTGACTCAAGAGTGTGAGGAATCGGGTGAGTTAACGACGAAGAGAAGGGTTTCAAACATGGAAATGTCAAAATCGGGCAGGTATTGGATCAGGCAGGTCTCAGATTGGTTTCAAACCCAGAGTTGACTACAGAGTGGGCTGGGCTTTGACCCAAATTTGTTTAATTCATGGCTGAAAAAGTACTGATATAGGATCAGTTGGCTATATACGATCCTACCGATCCTACGATATTGCTAGTGATCCCGAATCGATCTCACATTTTCCGATCTTTTGGTGAGATTGGTATCGTTAGCATGGTGTAGGATCGTAGGATCTTACGATCCTACGATCCTGCTAGCGATCTTGACAAACCTGGCTGTAATTTATTTAATTTTCTTTGTTGGTGAAATGGTCACGCTAGAGGGGGGATGGATAGTGTGTTAACTAAACTTTTCGCCTAATTCTGATTTTATCGAATTCAACAGTTTCTTATAACTTAGGCAATACACTAATTTGAATAGCAAGTGAAAGCAATAAATAAGACAATTAAACACAACCAAGAAAGTAATGCGCGGAAACAAGTAAGTATAGCAATTAAGGCACAATCACAATAGGCAATGCAAACACGATCGATTTATAGTGGTTCAGCCTCAATGCCTACTCCACTACTTAAGCATCCCACTAAGGATTTCCAAACTAAACTTTACTAGATTAATAGTTTCCTTTACAACGAGGATGTTTTCACCGGAGAGTCTCCGCTCTCACACCGAAGATACTTCAACACCCGGATGTCTCCGCCTTCCTATCGAGAGCACTCTCCCACTTCAAACCTAAAGGACAATAATACTAATTCTAGTAAACTAAGTTTACACCGATGGATTTAAACCTCAAACAACAAGATTATCACTGAATTTCAAGACCTAACAACCTAGGTCTTCACAAGCTCAAATACAATGAAATAAACGAGAAAATACACAACCTAATGGAGCAATAAATCAAATAACTTATACTTAGCTCCAAATAATGAATCCTAGCTCCTCTTGATGCCTTGATGATGAATCAAATCAAGCTTGAAGGCAAACCCAAGAAAGACAAGGTGGAAAGCTAGGGCTTCTCCAAATAATGGCTCAATGAAAGCTTGGGAATGATCAAGGATGGCTAAATGGAGTTTAGGAGTGATCAAAAATGTCAAAGGAAGACTGGGATATCAGTATTTATAGAGTCATGAAGTGTGCTCGGGTGAAACATTGCTCAACGGCTCAAAATAGAGCCATTTCCGCCCACCAGTCACAGGTCTGATCGATCGTCAGTCGACTAACCATGCGACCGGCCAAGCGACCGGAGCCCTACTGTGCTTTCTGGGCTCATTTTGGTCGATCGATCAATCGATTGGTCGTAGATTATCGGTACGCTACGTAGTGTACTTGTACTCTATAGTGAGTTTCAGCCGGGTTTTTTCTTCGATTCGGGTTTCGAATTACGGGTTTGGTTCTTTAAGGGTCTTAGCATCATAAAGAGGATTTTACAATTTATCTAAACACCCTAAACCTAAACCCTATCTTCCCGATGAAACCGAGCATGTCGACCAACATCATTCCGATTCTCCGATTTCTCCGATATTTCTGATCGTTGACGTCATGCGCTAACCGATATGGAACCTGAAAATATTTCTCAATGAAATATTAGTTTCATATTTGTTATCATCAAAATCGAGATTAAGACCAAGGTAGAAAATCTTAGGCCAACTTCCTTAGTTTTAGGGGTCTTAGAGAGCCCATTAGCTTGTTGTCTCACCTTGGTATGCCAAAGATGTTTATGTAAAAGCTAAAGGAGATTTGGAAGCTATGGAGACCCTTAAGCTCAAGATGGGGGTCCATGGAGATGGAGTCCAGTGGGAGCTTGAAGCCTAATGAATATTGTAAATTACCCCTACAACCCTGACCTAATCCTTGTGGCTAGGTTGGGCCCCTTAGAAAGTCCATGATCACGCCTTTTAAGTTTCTATTTTGATGATGCATGAGATGTATGATTTATCAAATACGGATGCATGTGCAAAGTGAAACTTAATAGTAATTAGGTTGCCCTAAAAAATCTTCCAACTAAAAATATTAAGTCTTAAATGGTGTAGTTTATGAAATTATGTCATGGCTCCCCACTTAGAGGTGGCAATGGGCTGGGCCCGCCCATGGGCGGCACGGGCCCGGACCGGTTCTGGGCCGTGCTTGACCTGATTTATTAAAAAAATAGATTTTAAAGATTGGCAGTGAGACTCAAACTACCAACATTTACTATTTTTTTTAATGAACTAACCACCACACCAATACTTATTATCTGTTTCTATATAATTTTACTAACTATAGTATATATTACACAGAAAATTAGGCTAGGCTTGGGTGCAAACCAGGCTAGGCCTGGGTGGCACTAGGCCTAGCCTGCGGGTGTAGGGCCAAATCCAGCCCGGCCCGGCCCAAAATTCTTCGGGCCAGGTCAAGCACGGCCCAGAACCGGTCCGGGCCCGTGCCGCCCATGGGCGGGCCCAGCCCATTGCCACCTCTAAGTGGGGAGCCATGACATAATTTCATAAACTACACCATTTAAGACTTAATATTTTTAGTTGGAAGATTTTTTAGGGCAACCTAATTACTATTAAGTTTCACTTTGCACATGCATCCGTATTTGATAAATCATACATCTCATGCATTAAAAAAAATAGATTTTAAAGATTGGCAGTGAGAGATCTCACCTTGGTATGCCAAAGATGTTTATGTAAAAGCTAAAGGAGATTTGGAAGCTATGGAGACCCTTAAGCTCAAGATGGGGGTCCATGGAGATGGAGTCCAGTGGGAGCTTGAAGCCTAATGAATATTGTAAATTACCCCTACAACCCTGACCTAATCCTTGTGGCTAGGTTGGGCCCCTTAGAAAGTCCATGATCACGCCTTTTAAGTTTCTATTTTGATGATGCATGAGATGTATGATTTATCAAATACGGATGCATGTGCAAAGTGAAACTTAATAGTAATTAGGTTGCCCTAAAAAATCTTCCAACTAAAAATATTAAGTCTTAAATGGTGTAGTTTATGAAATTATGTCATGGCTCCCCACTTAGAGGTGGCAATGGGCTGGGCCCGCCCATGGGCGGCACGGGCCCGGACCGGTTCTGGGCCGTGCTTGACCTGATTTATTAAAAAAATAGATTTTAAAGATTGGCAGTGAGACTCAAACTACCAACATTTACTATTTTTTTTAATGAACTAACCACCACACCAATACTTATTATCTGTTTCTATATAATTTTACTAACTATAGTATATATTACACAGAAAATTAGGCTAGGCTTGGGTGCAAACCAGGCTAGGCCTGGGTGGCACTAGGCCTAGCCTGCGGGTGTAGGGCCAAATCCAGCCCGGCCCGGCCCAAAATTCTTCGGGCCAGGTCAAGCACGGCCCAGAACCGGTCCGGGCCCGTGCCGCCCATGGGCGGGCCCAGCCCATTGCCACCTCTAAGTGGGGAGCCATGACATAATTTCATAAACTACACCATTTAAGACTTAATATTTTTAGTTGGAAGATTTTTTAGGGCAACCTAATTACTATTAAGTTTCACTTTGCACATGCATCCGTATTTGATAAATCATACATCTCATGCCCCTTTGAGCAGTCAGGCCGTGCCAGGCATGGCCCATTGCCACCTCTATCCCCACTAAAGAATTAATTAAGAGTCTTAACATGTTAAGCTGTTGGTTATGGTTACATAGGGGCACGTACAAGGTTAAGAGATCTCTACGAGTTAATGTCAAAACATGAGATGTTTGACATTAAAGATAGTGTTTGCAATATTTATTTTGGAAATAGTATTGTGGGTGTTGGTTACTTATATAATGAACTCTATTATCTTAGAGCTAAAAACAAAGCACATCCAAATACAATAGAAATTAATGTTATGTCAAATTCAACTCCTAGTCTTAAACAACTTTGACACCTTAGACTGTATCATATTACTAATGATAGTATAAACAAGTTGGAGAAGATAGGGCTATTAGCTCCATATATTGGGTTCTGAACCTATTCCGACTTTGGTTCATGTATACAGGGCAAGATGACTAGATGTCGATTTGTGGGATAAATGAAAAGGGCAAAAGATGTCAGCTTACATCTCGTACATTCTGATATAAGTGGCCCATTCAAAGTAATGGCTAGAGGTGGATTTTCCTACTTCATTACCTTAGTTTACTGACGATTTTTCGAGCTATATATGGGTATGTGTATTTGTTGAAACACAAATATGAATCCTTTGACATGTTCAAGGAGTTCAAGTCCGAAGCAGAGAACCAAATAAGAAAGAGTATTAAGACTCTTTGATCTGATCGAGGAGGGGAATACCTAAGTATTGACTTTGGTGCATTTCTGAAGGAACATGACATCATTTCACAACTTACTCCACTGGGGACAACACAATAAAATAGAGTCTTTGAGAAGAGAAATCGCATCTTGTTGGATATGGTGCGATCCATGATGAGCTATACAGATCTCCCCATCTCCTTTTCGGGATATGCTTTGAGGACTGCTTGCTACATTCTTAACTGAATTCCATCTAAATTAATCCATATGGATATTATTTCTATCTTCCTACTGAGTAAAGAGTAGTTATTAGTAGAGATGTCATCTTTCTTGAAAAAGAGTTTATTCAAGATGGAGGTATGGGAAGGAAAATAGAATTAGATGATGAACAAACTGATCAAGTGTCCAAACCTATTGATATTGATCAATCAATGAAGGAGTCTGTTCATATTGAGAATGTCATGGAACCTCGAAGGACAAGTAGGATATCTCATCCTCCCATGAGATATGGTTATCTTCAAGAGAATGCACAAGAGTTGTTCATTCATGGAAATAATGATCATCTAGATGATCTGACTACTTATGAGGAAGCTATATCTGATATAGATTCCTCAAAATGGCTAGAAGCCATGAAGTCTGAAATGGACTCCATGTATAACAACCAAGTTTGGGATCTGGTTGTCCCACTTGAAGGTATAGTACTTATTGAAAAGAAATAGGTCTACAAGAGAAAGATGCTTCATATGGAAAGGTAGAGACCTTTAAGGCAAGGCTAGTTGCAAAGGGGTATTGCCAAAGGCAATGAGTCGACTATGAGGAAACGTTCTCGCTTGTAGACATGCTTAAATCCATCAGGAATTGCTAGTCATTCCTGCACTCTATGACTATAAGGTCTAACAGATGGATGTCAAGATCACTTTTACCAAGGGATATATAGAGGAGGACATATTCATGGACCAACCCGAGGGTTTCGAATCCGATGATAGGTCCAAGGTGTGCAAGCTTAAGAGATCCATTTATGCGTGCATCCAATATTTATCATCAATGGTTTGTCATCATCAAAAAGGGGGAGATGGTTAGCTGAAGGGTTCTTCCTTCATGCTTTATTCTCCTCATGATTATTTTGATGATAACAAACCCATTTAACAAGTGTTTGAATTATGAAAATTATAGGATCGATGAAAGATATGTCAAGCCTATCGTCTCTCGATCAATCCTCAAAATAGATCAATGCGTGCATCCAAAATGTGGTGGATAGCATGGAGTATCCTTCAAAGGTAAAACACGCTGAAGAACGAAGCCGAAAATCCAAGCGCGAAATGAGGAATCAAAGATAAAAATTTCCAGCTTTGATTCGGTCGACCGGATGGTCGACCGAATGCTAGTATGCATTTGTAGCAGCCAATTCGGTCGATCGATTGGTCGACCGAATGTCGCTGAAAAGTGGCAGTAGCCATTCGGTCGATCGAAGCAGGTGAAAATTTTTGGCTAACGCTGCATTGGTCGATCGACCGATGCCAAATATTGGAAAAATGCTCATCGATCGACCGATCGGTCGATCGGATGGCAAAACGTGAATCGCGGATCTCGGCATCTCTGAGCTGGTCGATCTATTGGTCAACCGTGCCAAATCCTGCGACATTTGGTCAACCCATCGGTCGATCGAATGGCGTATAAAAGCTAGCTTCGGTCGATCGATTGGTCGACCGGATTGGAAGTAGATGTTTTTCCGTCAACCGGTCGACCTGTCGGTCGACCGATCAAGGGAAAAACCTTACAGTAAGCCAGCGATCGATTGGTCGGTCGATCGATGATTCGATCGGACCATCGATCGGGCATCTTTAACGGTCGAAAATAATCTCGTTGACGCCCTATTTCAGTTGGGTTTATAAATACTCCCTTCTAATCTTTTTTATGCATCTTCTCTCTCAGATTTTTGATGATAAAAGCTTCAAAGAGTGATTCAATTCCATCATCCAAACCTTCAAAGCGCTAAACGTTCAGCAGCTGAGTCTTGATCCCTTGCTGCCAAAGGAGTTTTATTTCAAAGGGTTGATCAAGCTGGTTAAGCGCGAGAAGAAGAGGCGATTAAGCGTGATAAGCTACTATTCCTCTTCTTGTAACAAGTTTTTATTTAATTTGTTTTTCAATTCTTGTATTTGATTTGTAGGAAGACCTAGATTGTTAGGTCATGTGTGTGGAAGTGGTTTCCTTGTTGTGAGGGAGTAAAGCCACTTGTGTAAACTTAGTTTACTACGATTAGTTAAGTTGTCCCTTAGGGTTGGGGTGGAAGAGTGCTCCCGATAAGAAGGCGAAGACTTTCGGATGTGGAAGTGCCTTAGGTCGAGAGTGCGACTCTTCGAGTCAAAGTCCTCATTATAAGGGAGACTCGAATTAATCTAGTTAACTTAGTTTGGAAATCCTAAGCGGGGTGCTTAGGTAGTGGAGTAGGCATTGGGGCCGAACCACTATAAATCCGTGTGTTTGCGTTGATTTACCGATTGTATTAATTACGTTATTATTTATCGCTTCCGCATCAAAATCACTCAATTGTTAATTGCCTAAACAATCTAAGTAAATGATTAAAATTGAATTAGGCAAATAACATTAGAAAACACACTATTCACCCCCCCTCTAATGTGCCGTTTCATACAACAATGACGACATAAAGACCTTTGGGTTTATGAAGAACAAAGATGAGCCATGAGTGTACAAGAACATTAGTGGGAGCATGGTTACCTTTCTTGTGTTATACGTGGATGGCATCTTGCTAATTGGGAATTATGTGAGTATGATCACAACTGTAAAGGTCTTGTTGTCGAAGACCTTCTCCATGAAAGGCTTGGGAGAAGCGACCTATATTCTTGGGATTCGGATCTATAGAGATTGACTGAAGAGATTGATAGGTCTTTCTCAAAGTCTATACTTGGACAAGTTGTTGAATAGATTCAACATGCTTAATTCCATGAGAGGATTGCTCCCTGTGAGACACGGTATTCACCTCTCCAAAGCGATGTCACCCCAGACACCTGAGGAAAGGGAGAAGATGGCTAAGGTGCCCTATGCCTCGGCCATTGGTAGCCTCATGTATGCTATACAGTGTACAAGGTCGGATATCAATTTGACCCCGAACTAGAACATTGGGTAGTTTTCAAGAGTATCCTTAAGTACTTGAGGAGGACTAAGGATATGGTCATGGTTTATGGAGGAGGCCACTTGAGACTAGACGGGTTTAGAGACTAATTTCCAATCAAATATGGATGATAGAAAATCAATCTAGGGTTATATATTCACTTGTAAAGGATGAGCAGTCAGTTGGAAGAGTTCCAAGCAAACTACGATTATGGATTCTACTACAGAAGCTGAATATATTGCTGAATCAAATACAGTAAAAGAGATAGTTTTGATTCGCAAGTTCATCACCGGAACTTGGAGTGGTTCCTTCTATGTCGTCACATGTAGCTTTTTACCGTGACAACAATGGAGCGATTGCTCAGACAAAGGAACCTAGATCTCACCATAAGTCCAAACATATTGAGAGGAGATATCATATCATCCGAGAGATAGACGTGAGAGGCGATGTAGCCATGCAGAAGATAGCTTCAGCGGATAATGTTGTTGATCCATTCATGAAGGCCATGACACTACTATAGTTGGAAGGATATCTTGAGAAGATGGGTCTTAGATACTGTACTAGTTGGCTCTAGTTCAAGTGGGAGATTATTAGTATTTGTTCTTTCCTGAAGTTGGGGTGATATGAGCCTTCGCGTCTCTTGGTCTGGAGCATCTCCGGGGGTGACCTACAAAATACTTTAACGCTCAAGTAAGAAGGAATCCTAGATGGTGGGTATGGAATTGAAATTGATAGTATATCTGATGTGCGTCGTGTTTGTTTTGTGGTCTTGTCAGGGATGTCTCAAGCAATTATGTCTCCCAGAATCTCACGGAGTGTTTGTGCCTAAGGACCGAAGTAGTCCGATCTAGCTCGATGTCTTCTTTTGGTCAGGTGCAACTCTAGCCGGGGGGGGGGGGGGGGTCTGCAAAAGATACTCTGATGCTCAAGTTAGTAGGTCTCCTAGGTGGAGGTAATGAAAATGGAACTTAGGTCACCTGAGGCATGTCGTGTCTGTATTTATTGCAGGTGGAGGTTATGACGCTGCCCAACAATCTCCCGAGGATATTGCTCAGAATGGGTAGAGGATGATCCCCAGGATAGCAGACTTATAATGGTGTATCCCTCGTGACAAGGAAGGATGTGGATTTCCTTGTATAGCCGGTTGGAGCCCCGGGGCGGAGCCATTCGATTTGGCTTGATTTGGGTTCAAGAGTTAGAGAGCTGCTGGGTCTAATCCGACAGGGCCCAATAGTATTAGTCCTCGTTTGGTTGACATGGGAAGTAAATTTCTGTGGAAAGTTGTAATTCTCATGAATTAACTTTCCACATATATTTCTTGGGAAGTACCAAAAATGTGTTTGGTTGATAAAAAATTAATTAATAGGATGTGTAACTTCCCACCCGTAACATGTTTGGTTGACATGGGTACTTCCTAGGAAGTATGCACCAAATGACCAATATACCCTTCTTTTATAAATTAATATTGTAATTTTTATATATTAGAATATATGAAAAAATTAAATTTTATTTGTAAATTAATATTTTAACACACATATATATAAAATATAATATAATTTTTCATATATAAATAATATAATATATAATTTAATGTATATATATAAATAATTTTTATTTAGAGTTAATATAAAAAATTACATATTTTGCTCAAAAATAAAATAAATAAGTAAAGAATTTATGAATTATCTAACCGATGTTAAAAACATAAATTATAAATTTAGCATTAAATGCAAATGTTAGGATACAATTATTTTTTTCTTTCAAATACAACACAGGAAGTACAACATACCTAGATCTAGGTAAGTTACTTCCTGCATTTTGCAGCAAGTCACACTTCATGAGAAAGTTGTACTTTCTCCAAAATGCAAGAAATATATCAACCAAACAAGACCAAAAAGTACAACTTATTGGGAAGTACAATTTTTCTGCAGAAACTTGTGTCAACCAAACGTCACCTTAGTCTAGTCTACAACCCTCGGGCTCGGTCGAAGTCTGGAGGACTGCATGTCAAGCTCTAAATAATGCCGACTTATGACCTGTCACTTATATGGTTGATATAGCTTGACAGGAAAGTAATTATGAGTAAAGATCCGGTAGGCGATTTCTGAGTCATTTAATTGAACGCCATCTGTGAACTAATGCGACGTGAGTCTACCTGTGAAGAAATGGAACTTCCTATCAGAGCGGCGGTTTTTGTTTTTGGTTTAGAAATAGCCCCCTGCCTGTTGCATATGTTGGCCTAAGGTTTTCTACCTTGGTCTTAATCTCGGTTTTGATGATAACAAATATGGAATTAATGTCTCATTGAGAAATCTTTCAGGTTCTAAGTCGGTTAGCGCACGACGTCCGCGATAAAAAAAATCGAAGAAATCGGAGAAATCGACAAGGACGCTCGTCGACGCTCGAGATTCTTCGGGAAGTTAGAGTTTAGGTTTAGGGTGTCTAGCATGTGATGTAATCCTCTTTATGATGCAAAGACCCCAAAAACCAAACCCGAACCCCAAAATATAAAAACCCAAAAACCGCCCTGAAATTAACTAAGCCTTGGGAGCTCCTGGTAGGGCTATATGACCTAGACATTTTCTTCACACAAAAAAATGGCGGTAATTGTTCATTGGGTAAAAAACTAGATAACGAGGTATTTTTAAGGAATTTTTGGCAGCCTTTAGCATACCTATATTTGACCCGGGAGATTAGAAAATTTCCATTTTCCAAAAATTTGTACTAGACCCCAAAAACTAGATTTTGATTCTTAAGGATTTTAATTTTTTTAGATATTTTTATTGAATCCAAATGGGGGGTAATCCTTATATAAACGGTCAGAATACTCCGGTCACTCGGGTGGTCGCTTGGTCGGTCGACCGACGATCGACCGGACAAGCGACCGGTGGTCGGTAACGGGCAAAAATTCGCCCATTGAGAAGAGAGATGTTTCTCTTCTCTTCATGGCCTATAAATATAAGGCCATGAGAGCCTTCCTCCCCTATCTTGGTCAGTTCTTCTACCTTTGAGACATTCTTTTGATCAATCCTAAGCCCTCATTGAGACAATCTTGTGAAAACCCTAGCTTGAACATTTCATCTCTTTGATTGAGCCTTACCTTCATTGTTTCATCATCAAAGGCATCAAGAGAAAGCTAGGAATCTTGTTGTGGAGCTAAGTGCTTTATTATTTGATTTATTGCTCCATTTTGTGTTGTATTTTCTTGTTATTTCATTGTATGTGAGTTTGTGTAAACCTAGAGTGCTAGGTTGATTGAGTTGGTGGTTGCCTTGGTGTTAAGGCTTAAATCCACCATTGTAAATTTAGTTTACTAGGATTAGTTGAGTTGTCCCTTAGGTTGAGGTGGGAGAGTGCTCTCGGTAGGAAGACATGATATTTTGGGTTTGGAAGTGCCTTCGGTTAGAGAGTGCAGACTTTCCGATGTAAAGTCCTCTTTATAAGGGACATGATATAATCTAGTAAAGCTAAGTTTGGAAATCCTAAGCGGGGTGCTTGGGTAGTGGAGTCGGCATTGGGGCCAAACCACTATAAATACTTGTGTTAGCATTATTTTCTTTGTGTATCGTGTTGCTTATCTTTATTACTCACTTCCGCATTTAGTCGTCAATTGTGAATTGCCTAAGTAACTTAAGAAACTATTAAAATTAGATTTAGGCTAATTGATTAGTTAACACACTATTCACCCCCCTCTAGTGTGGCCATTTCACCAACAATTGGCATCAGAGTGGGTCGTAGTTTGAGATTTCACCATCTCCTCTACATCGTCTCTTGATCTGAAAAATGACACTAAAGAGTTTAACGTCTTCACCTCCTAGGTTCGATGTCTCGAACTTTGGTCTTTGGAAGTCTAGGATTTACACATTCTTAAAGACTCAAGGTTTAGGTATTTTTAACATGGTAAAAATTAAATATATTGAACCTAAGGAAGACATGAATGTATGGACCCAAGAACAAATTGATATGTTTGAATTAAATGCTAAAGCTACAAATTGCATATTTTGTTCTTTAGAAAAGAATGTCTTTGAAAAGATCATGCTTTGTACTTCCGCATTCGATATTTGAGCTACCTTAAACATGTTTTATAATTATGCAAAAACTGAAGAGTTCAATACGTTTGATGGGGGGAGTGATGACAATTGTCATCCAACCAATACTAATATGGTTTTTGAAGCTCGTAGTGCCTCTAGTCATAGGAGTACTAAAAATCAAAAAAGGAATGTGATTTGCCATGTGTGCAAAGAAAAAGGCCATGTGAAGAAGAACTGCCCTACTATAAAGAACAAGGCAAAGAGGTCGAATGCTTCTACATCCTCATTCCACTCAAGTGAAGCATCCTCTTGCCATGACTATGAAGCCATCTCAAAAGAATGCCTCATGAATGATAACAATGAGGTACACTCCTCTCCTTCTAGTCATGTTAATAATAATGATAGTATTAACTCATCTAGCTCTCATGATTTTGATGAATTGATGGATGAGTATAAAAACATGTATGCCTTGCTCTTGAAAAAGGATAAGGAAAACAAAAGGATTAAAAATGAGAATTCTAGACTTAGTTCACATATGCATGCTCTAGAATTAGAAAATGAGAAATTGAAATCTAGCTCATTTGATCCTTGTCATGATATGTTGAAACTTGAGCTTAAGGACTTAAAGCTTAAAAATGAAAACTTGAAAAATAATTTCAAAATTGAGAATGAGATTTTGAAAAATGAAAACTCAAATATCAATAAGGAAAATCTTATGTTAAAATCTCAAATGCATGCTTTATATAAATCCATGAATGACATGAAAAAAAAGGTTTTAGTATTGAGTAAAAAGGTTAATGAATTTACAAAAGTGTCTACCTTTAAGAATCCAAAAAGGAGAAATAATACTTTTGATAATACTCATGCTTATCATGTTAAGTATTCTACCTCTAGACCTCATGATCATGAGAAGATGAATGTTTCTCTCAAGAATGCTTATGCTCATCTTAGTTCAAATGACAATCATTCTAATAATAAATCTCATGTCCATAGCAAAAACAAAAATAAACTTAATGGACATTGCTTTTGTTGTAGTGTTTTCGGGCATTCCATTTATGATTGCGCATTTAAGATGAACCCAAGTGGTGTTAAGGCACTTTGGGTAGCTAAGCCCTCTAACCCCCAAGGACCTAAAGTCATTTGGGTACCAAAGATTTCATGTTCTCTTGTAGGGGGAGCATCCACACAAGCATGAGTTGATGATGGTTGATGGGAGTTGCATGAGGACTTAGAGCTTCACCAAATCTAAGTTGCAACTTCACATCTTTTGGATGCCTTCGGTATGAAGAATCGACATCTAGTTAATTTGGTATCATCTCCTTGTTTCGTCTAGTCTGAAAATTGGAGTTTATGATACATGAATGATTTTGGTTAATTCTTACCGCTCTAAATATGGTTTTATCAAATGATTTTTGATTTTTGATTTTTCGGTATGTTCAAAGATCTATGTAGCCTATAACGGGCTCATGCGACCTTGCGGTTCTAAATCGTATGCTCATTTTGGCCTTTCGGTTTTCAACCAATAGGAAGGTTGGAGATCTTAATTTTCAAATATTTCATATTTTGAGATCTCTTGATTCATTTCGAATTCATGATAATATATTTTGGAATGGATTTCAAACTATTTAGCAAAGTGGACTTTGAAAATGATACTTGATTCTTCTCTTTGCTATTTAGTTTGGGTTGCTTGCTAGTAGCTTTATTTTCATTAAATCTACTAATGGAGTCTACTTGCAAGTTAAAAATGTTGATGGAAGACTAGTAGATTGAATTTGGAAAGAAAATGACAAGTTTGGCAATTTTCTAGAATGAGGTATGGTTTTGGTTTTGCAAAATCTTATTACAATACTTGAATATTCATGCATCAATGATGTCTCTATACTCATGATTGATTTTGCATGACAAATAAATAAAATTTCATGAGTAGGTAAATTTTTGATAACTTAGAAAATTTCATGATATCTTGATTGAATGAAATTTGCTCTAGGGTTCAATTCATATTAGAGACCTCATTTTGAGTTAGTAGTTGGAAAACATGTTTAGATACAAACATGACATGATTCTATGTGTTTAAACTTGAAAATTCATGTGTAGATGAACAATGTGATAACTAGATCACTTTATTTTCTCTAAAAATATTAGTTTAGCTTACTTGCAAGTCATAAGTATTTAGGAAGGCTTATTAAAAAAAAAGGGGATTAGTTTGGCTAAATCATCATGAATAAGGTATAACTTTGATAAATTCAAATCTTAGTGTTATACCTCAATGTTTAAGCTTAAATAATGTCTTTTTACATGATGGTAATTACATGTTAAATCCTTGATTTCTCATGAGTAGGTAGAATTTTGGCACTTAGGCAAATTTCAATGAAATGAAACTTGCTCTAGGTAAATATCTATTATTAGAGACCTTCTTGTAAGTCCAAACTAATTTAACATGGGTAGAGATCTTATTCTTCAAATATTTCACATCTTAATATCTCTTTGATTCATTTTGATAACATGTTAATTCTTTAAAATGAATCTTTACTATCTAGCATAGGTTAAGATTTTAAATGAAACTTTGCATTGAACCTTGCTATGTAGTAAGTTAGCTTGCTAGTTGGCATATTATTTCATTATGATACTAATGAAGTCTACTTGTAAGTTAAGAATTGGAAAGCTATGATATCTAAAAGAAAATAAAAAATGAAATAAAAAGTTGGGCAAATTTCTATGACTAAGGTATGAATTTAATTTTTGCAAAAATCTTAGTATAATAATTGAATTTTCATGTTTAATGATGTCTCTATACTCATGATTGATGTTGTATGATAAATATTTGAATCTTCATGAGTAAGAAATTTTTTGATAACTTAGCTCATTTCATGATATCATGATATTTATGAAATCGAACTAGGTTAAAATTCTTCTTTAGAGACTTCATGCATTTTAAGTTAAAAATTTGATGAACATGTTTAGGTGTGTTAATAATTAGTTGTCTAGGTATTTAAAATTGAAAATTCATGTCTATATGAAAAATGAGATAACTAGATCACATTAGAGGACTTAAGCTTGAGAAGTTTGACCCAAGTCAACAAATTGACTTGGAAACTTGATTTTAAGTCCAAACTTCATAAATATGTTTAGAAATAGGTATGACATATTTCCATGCACTTAGAATGAAAAATTCATATGGATATGGATAAAATGACATAGAAGTCAATTCATACTTACCTCTTTTGAACCAAGTTGACCCAAGTCAACAAGTTGACTTAAAGGTCTCATTTTCAATCCATATTTAATAAACAAGTTTAGATTTACTCATGATTAGGTGTCCATAAGCTTAAATTTGAAAAACCATGAGTAAATGATAAGATTGAAACTTAGCAAGTTACATGATAACTAGCTTAGTTTTGAATGAAATCATGCTAGGTTGATGTCTTAACTTAAGGACATAATTTTTATTTCAAACTTGACTTATACTATTTACATGACCATCATGTGGTGTCATGAAAGTTTGAATGAAAATTGAACAAGTTTTTAAAATAACTGAAAATTACAAAAACACCATTTCGACCTACAATTGGTATCAATTTCAGTTATTTCTAGAGAAATATAAAAAAAGTCATTTTAAAATGATTCTTGAAATTACACTTTCACTGAAAAATCTAGTTTCTTCAATAAAAATTTCAAAATATTTTCATCAAGAATATGATTTATAATGAAATTTTGAAGTTGAATTTCAAAAACACAAAGTATCATTTATTTGAAATATCAATCTTTCCGATACTTTGATCTTTCTTCAAAAACTTCAAATGAAAACTCATGTATACCATTTGGATTCCATTTCTAATGTCATTCACACAATTTATTGAGTAAAATCATTCCTAAAAATGATTTTGATATTTTGGATTATAGCTAGAAATATCCATTTGTTTATTAAAATCAATATAGGATGAAAAATGAACTAAGAAAATTCATTTTGAGTTCAAAACTTGATACATGCATTCCGAATGACCATTTAATAATTGGTATCAAAAATTTTCATCTAACAATTGGTATTTCAAAACTTGAAGTATAGTTTAACCTAAGTCAACAAAATGACTTAAAAAATATCATCTAAAGTCCAAACTTGATTCATAGACTTACATTCTCTCACGTTTGATGTCTAAATGCCTAAATTTGAGAAAAAATATGAGTAGATAGCAAAACTTGATACTTAGTATTTTTCATGGTTTCAAGCATACTTTGAATGAAATCATGCTAAGTTCATACATACTTGAGATCATACATGTTTTTGTTTTGAATTCAAATATTTAGTTTTGAACATATCATGTATGATTTAGTTTCATGTCAAATTTTCCATCCCTTTGGTTGAGATTTTCATGTTTCATGAAAAATAACCTTTAGAGTCTCAACTTCATAAAAAAAGTATTTGTTCTTCATCACTTTGACTAGATTGATCTTTCTTGCCCTTTTTGATTGATGTCAAAATGGGGAGAAATGTATAAGAAAAAGGGGGAGAAAAGTATAGGAAAATTGGGGAGAAAATTATAGATAAAGGGGAGGAAAATATAGAAAATCCATGCATATAGATAGGGAGAGTTTATTTTCATAAATATACATGTTGATAGGGGGAGAAACCTCTTAGTTGATATCCTATATGATTTAATGAATATATTTTCTTAAAGATGTTTGTCATCATCAAAAAGGGGGAGATTGTTGACTTTAGGTTTTCAATCTTGGTCTTAATATCTTAATCTCGGTTTTGATGATAACAAACATGGAACTAATATTTCGGTGAGAAATCAATTTTAGGTTCCATATCAGTTAGCGTTCGATGTCCTCGATCGAAAATATCGAAAGAATTGAAAATCGCAAGGACCTTGATCGTCGCGCTCGGGTTCGTCGCAGAAATTTCTCGAAGCTCGACGAGTGCACCAAAGACGTCTTGGACGAGTCCAAAGTTCACATGGAAAGCTCTCTAAGTTGATGCTCATTGAAAGCCGAAACCGGAAACGAAGCCCGGAAGACAAAGGCTGAAGAAATCAAACTTAGCCTAGGTTCGGTATCCCTGCGTCGGTCGATCTTGGCATCCCTGCGTCGGTCGATCGATAGGTCGACCGCACAGAGAGAAGAGGTGTCGATCGCTTTGAGCGGTCGATCGGTCATTCGACCGACTAATCGACCGGGCGACTGCAACGAATGGTTTTTTATTCGTTGAGCTGCCGTTTCTTCAGGAGGGTATAAATATACCTCATATATCTCATTTAATCTCTCTCTCTCTCACTCTTATAGAAATTATTGAGCATCAAAAAGAGATATCTAAGCCTTCCAAAAGATTAATCGCCTGCGCTTGGTTCTTTCGCCGACAACTTCTTCAAGCGCACACTCTGCTTCAACTCGGATTTAAATTCAAGATATACTACTTGACGAGTTGGAGGTTTTGAAGGATTGAAAAGAGCTTTTAATATTGGTTTACCTTTTTAGCTCTTTTGGTTGTATTTTAACTATTTATTTGAACTTGTTTTTTCTTGGATTTGAGTCTGTAGAAGACCTTGTGATAGGTCTTGTCGTGTGGAAGTGGTTACCTTGCTATGAAGGTGTAAAGCCACTTGTGTAAATTTTGTTTTGCTAGGATTAGTTGAGTTGTCCCTTAGGGTTGAGGTGGAAGAGTGCTCTCGATAAGAAGGCGGAGACTTTCGGATGTGGAAGTACCTTAGGTCGAGAGTGAGACTCCTCGAGTCAAAGTCCTCTGTGTAAGGGAAACGAAAATTAATCTAGTAAAACTAGTTTGGAAATCCTAAACGGGGTGCTTAGGTAGTGGAGTAGGCATTGGGGCCGAACCACTATAAATCCTGTGTTTGTTTTGTTATATTTGGTTGTGCTTAATTATTTTATTATTGCTTCCGTATCCAATCGCATAATTGCATCTTGTCTAAACAATCTAAGTAAACGATTAAAATTGTAATTTAGACTAATTAAATTAGTAAACATACTATTCACCCCCCTCTAGTGTTGCTATTTCGACAACATAAACAATCATAAAATAGAATTATGACATTGTAAGAAAGGATGCACGTGTATCATGAAAGCAGTGCACAAAAGAAACTCCAACTATAAATCAATGAACTGGAACATAATAAAATAACTCGTCATAGCAATCACTGATCTAGGATAAAATTCATCTTAACTATTATATCCATGAATCATCTCAGATTGAATCATAAAAATATATAAAATATAATTTTTCAACTTGGCACATAAAACGAGGCGACACCCGGCTACTATTTTCAAAATCCGAAGGTCTGATGGCGAAACAGACCTCGCCATTGAATCCAGAACGTCAATTAGGTGAAAATTTATATATAACATGAATAATTTTACTAACTTTAATACATTCAAATAATTATTTAGAATAATGAAAAAAATATCTTAATTTATTTAATAAATTATTGCTATAAATAAATATAACAGTGTTATAATGAATAAACTAGTAATGAAATCTCAGTCTTTCATCTATACATGATCCCATCATAGTCTTTCATCTAATATGATACAATTTCAGCCTTACATCCAATGAAATGCAATCATCCTTCTTCGTGTACAGATAAAATCATAATGTTACATTTAATCAAATCATCTCAGCCCTTCCAGAATATTTTATATATGCAAATTTTGAGTGCTTTATATATGGATCTGGCACCTGTTCATGCTGAGAAATTAGGAAATTGCTGAACTACTTTGTCCGCTCGCATTTATAGTACGGACAAGCCGAAGAGAAAGCGCAAGTCCTTTATTTTCTCAACCAGTTATTGTTGGAGTTAATTGCCGCAGGTCATGCGATCGGAGTTGTGCATATAAAGTTATTATTTCCGTGGTCTAGAGACCTTTACTTCCTAAACCTGCCACAGTTGACTAAACTGCCGCAGGTCCTGCGTTCGGACGCGTGCAAATTAAGTTATTCTTTCCTCCTTAGTGCCAATAGTGTTACCCAATCCTCAGGCAGATCGCATGCGACGCGCCGGCCCGAGCCGAGCCAAGCCAAGAATCTCGAAACTTCTCCTCTTCCTTCCCCGAGCCCTCCCATTCCTTCGACGTCGAGATCCGGTCGCCACTATAAAACCCTCATCTATTCCCTCCCCCCTCTCGGATCCAAATCCTCGCATTCGCCCCACCGTACCCTCCGTCGATCTGCTCTTCTTCGCTTGCCTTGATGGCGGGGGACGATGCCGTCCCGGCCGCGGTAGCGGAGGACTTGGCCGCGGCGGCGGAGGCGTCGCCTTCTCCCCCCAAGCGGAGGGGATTCTTCTCGCGGATATGGCGTGGGATCTTCGGGAGGGGGAGAGAGGACTACGAGAAGCGGTTGCAATACCTGTCCAAGGAGGAGGCCGCAGTCCACTCGCGGATGAAGCGGCGGGCGCAGACATCACGCCGTGCTGTCCGCAATCTTATCGTTTTCTCCGTCATATCTTGGGTGGGTTCTTCTTGTCGATCCTCGGTTGTTACTAGCGGATCCTTGCTTGGGGTTGTAGATTTTGGTTGGATTAGAGTTGGTTTGAGTGTGATATAGTAGCCAATTCTTGATCTTTAATTTTTCACTAATGGTAATTGGCGTTCTTGCGTGGTATGGGTCAAAGATTGGAGTGGAATACTGTGTGCAGGTTGAAGGAGAATAGGTCCAGACTTAGGACTTAAGCACCATAGTCTGCCAGATTGAGTTGTTGTCTCTAAGAATCAATTCAAGGAATTAATAGCCTTTCTCTCCTAGTCAGTTAAATCGCTTGCTCTCATCAGTTTATTTCCTAATCTGAGGAGTTCTTTTCCCATCTTCTTTGGTGCAATTTGTTTGACATTGGTTTTTGTTACATGTTCAAGTCCTAGTTACTTAGAATTTGCAATGTGATGATAGAGAACGCCATGTTGCTGAATTTCTTTTGGCAGCTCCTAGCCATTGACAAGTTAATCCAATTGGTTGACGTTTTAAGGTCAAGTTGAGTCTTTCCAGTTCCTTGCACTCGTCACTCTGCAATAGGAATTCTCCTTTTTGTATTGACCCTGGTCCAATTTAGGGGGACATTGATTTGGACCCGTGGAGTTGGATAAGTATTATACAGTTATAGTAACATTGATCACAAATAGGAGTGATATTGGAGAGTTCTTTTCAAATTTTTTAATTAATTCCATAGAAGTTGGTTTGATAGGGTACTCTGGTTCAGTAAGCTTTCAATTATTTGGTTTGGATGCCTTTCTTTTCTGTGGGTCTTTGTCAAAAATGGCCTAATCAGTGACATGCTTTACCAGAGTACTGTGGACAAAATTTCAAAAATGATGCAGTTTTATCTAAGTTTTATTGTAAATCAATCTTGCGAACATATTACTTTCTGATACATTTTCTCACCCTACTTATTGCTCTTTTCTAAACACTATTCAATGACTTGCATTTTAAGTTTGACATAATAGTACTCACTATAAACATGATTTAGAATACTTTGTGATTCTTACAGGCCTGCTTTTGCAGCCAAATGTCAGATGTGAAAACCTGCTATCTTATGCATTAGGGAATAGTTATGTAGTTATGTTAATATGGAACTCTGAATGTCCATACCTTCAACTGGTAGATATCTAGGGTATGTCAAGTCCTTCCATTTGGATACTGTGGCCTTTTAGTTTGATATAATTGAAATAATTTGTCTCACAAATTTGTTTGTTGAATTTCATAGAATTCTTATTCATGAAATATCTGAGCAGATCACTTGGACCATCAAGATATTCATATTATTAGCTTGAACATAAATTAGTGGAATGTTTACACGTAGCAGCTTACATGTCCCAGATTGCATGACATTTAATACTCAGTGATTATGTAATTTCACAGGTGGGGTATTTTTTAAAAAAGTGGAATGTACTAAACTGAGGGGAAATCCATCTCCACTTGCTGAAAACACGTGTAAAGAAGTGATCCTAGACAAGATTTTCTAATTCCTTTTTTGCCGAGTATATCTTAGCCTGCATAAACTTTTATAAGCTAGAAAAAATTAATCTATAGGAGTATTTTGGTGTTCTTTTATTTCCCTTTATGCTGTTCCATATTCCTGATATGTTTCTCAGATGTTCAGATTTTCTTAAAATCTTTTTTGGTCTCCAAAGCTGAATATATATGCATTCATATATGTGTTTGAAAGAGTTAGGAATTACAATACTTACGTTGTCTAAACTCTAAAGTTTAAAAGCATTTATGTATGCTCTTCATGAACTAGCTGTTTTACGATTTAATACTTTTTTACTAGGGGGTAGCGGTGGCTTATGCTATCATGACAACCAGATCACAAGATCTAGATTGGCAAATGAGGGCAATACGATGTCTGCCAATGTTTTTGTTACCTGGCTTATCGTTTGTTATTTATTCAACACTTGTACGATTCACAAGGATGCGTAAGTATCTCAAACACGAGGCTTATGTATTTATTTCTCATATATAGATGTATACATCATTGTCTACTGCTGTAGCATCTTCGAGCTGAGTTGTAAGATCTAGTTCCATTGAGAGATACTGTTACCTGTTAGCTGTTTTGTATGACATGTTACCTGTTAGCTGAATTTTAATTCTGTTAATAATAGGACCTATACCCCTTCTCCCCACTCATATTAGTCAGGAATGACTTGTTGATTTTTTTTAAAAAAATAAAAAACTCCTGTGTAGAATGTTTTTTGCAAGCATGAAAGTAGTATATTGACATGATCAGATTTGTCTAAGACATTGTTGACCTATAACAAACAACAACTCAGTATCTCACCAGACAGTGGGCTGTGGACTTGGTCTCTAATTTGCTGCTAAGAATAAAAATTATTAACAAATTTATTTTTGAAACTTGTCATACCTTATAGTATCACTGAAAATTGATTTTATTATTCTAAATTATGCTATATAAAGTGTTACTTCTTATCTGAATGCTTGGCTAGGTAAGCTAGCTGACATCTGCATACAAAAAAATGAATAGACCCTTGAAGGAATGCTTGAATAACTTTTTGTGATTAGTCTTAGAATTCTAAATTACATCTTATCTGATTTACTTTGGGGAGACAATGGGTTGGATATTGTGTGGAGATTGCAAAAATCGTATCCTCCTCGCATCCTATAACCCCCCACCCCCTCCCCTGTATTCGCAGCACATGTGCATCACACAGGGGTTGTGCGGTTATCTACATTGCAGCGGTTACCCCCGCCACACAGAATTGGTGGTTATCTGTAATTTCTTAATCCACTACACTTAAAATTCAATAATTTTCTTTCTCCTATAAATTTCATTTCCGACTATATTTTGTACTAAAACTTTCAAACAAATCCATTTATCTTTCCCAAAATCAATAAAAAGGATATGTAAGTATGTTTTTTAAGGATAGTTACAATCTCTATCATATAAATTATATAAAAGGTATTTTAATACTTATAATGTGGTGCACACACGACACAACTATTACCCACTGATGCCTGTATTTGCCCCAAATGTATGTGGGTAATTTTTGAGCATCTATATCCACACGAATTAAAAACAAATATGGTTATTACTTGTTGGGGCAAATCGATATGATTGTTGTCCATCATGTCAGGGAAGAATTGCCACTCCTAGATCCTATATTTACTTAATATTGTTTATTGCATTCCTCTAATATCTTTGTGCAGTGCTTTTCATTTTGCAGAATAGCATGTTTGTCTTTCAATTCATAGTGTATGCTTGATTCAATTATAGCCCCAGTTAAAAATTAGCACAATTAGGAAGCCGAATGTTGTAATTGATGTATCCATAACCTAAGTAGCAAGCCAAATGTTGTAATCAATATATCCATAACCTCAGTGCGCACCCCTACAAGCCTTTATGTAGAGAAGGCCACAAACAAATTATTCTTTGCTCAACTTGTGCATCTTTTCCTTTTATAATTTGATATTCTTTTTCGTTTTTTTTCCCTTTTCCTTGAGACTTGCTTAGAAAATGATTTTGCCTATCCATTCAAAGGTTAGCTGATGTATCGCTATCTATTTTTCTCCATCTGCCAAAAATCTAATCTACTAGTTTGCAGTCTATCTTAACTTTCTTTCATATAATACATACGTTGAGTCAATCTATTAGTTTGCAAATATATCCTTCATTCTGTCATAAGAAAGTGCAACATACCGTTCCATATTTTGCATGCTAAAGTGATCCATTGCTGATAGATCAAAAGTTTCCCTACAGTGCCTTCTTTTTCTCTCTGTTTCTCAAAGCGAGAGAAAAAAGATATGTTTTTTTAGGCTTCATAGGAATTCATTGAATTCCTCAGTAGTTCCTTTCTCATGTTTATATGTGGATCGTATGTTGTTATTTCATCATCTTTCGATGCCAATATATACTCTGAGTTAACTCCAACTTCTGTACTTGTAGTTGACCGCAAAGACCAGAAAACACTTGAAAGGTTACGAGCTGAAAGGAAAGCAAAGATTGATGAACTCAAAGAGAGAACAAATTATTATGCTACACAACAACTTATTCAGGTGATTATCCCATGATCCTAATGAACTTAGATGCTGAAATATCATGCATGGATGTGCATGTTCTCACACATGCAAAAGGTTTAGCTTATTATGTTGGAGCCTGAACATAACGCTGATGTACATGTACATCCCGAACCTGCACTCAATTCAATCTCATATTGTATATCACATGTTAACCTTGACATTGTGGAGTATGAATTATGCATCCACAATTTAAAATTGAATTATGAAGTTCCGAGAAATATTAAGTAGTCATATCTTGTTTATCTATAATGTCCTTTTCTTTCTTACAGCTTTCTACATTTTGATTCATTATACTAAAGGTTACCTGTCATCTCCAGAAATATGACCTTGATCCTGCTGCAAAGGCTGCAGCAGCAACAATTCTGGCATCTAAGTTGGGGGCTGACTCTGGTTTGAAAGTTTTTGTTGGAGATGAATCTAAGACAAGTGCTCCATTTGCACAAAGCAATGATGTTGACCCCACCCAAACCACTGGGCTCAGGAACAGGAAACAACCACATGCAAGTAGCAATAGCACTGGGAGCACTGTTATATCCCAACCACTCAGTGAAATTTCTAGTGAGCTTGGGGCTGATGGTCAGGAAATTGGAGCCCAGAGTCAAAGGGTTGTTGAACACTATAAGGGCTCTGGAGGCAATGATGGTAGCTGGATTGCTCGATTAGCTGCCCTGCTTGTGGGCGAGGATCCATCACAGAGCTATGCACTGATATGTGGCAACTGCCATATGCACAATGGTAAGTAAAATAGATATTCATTTCCTTTAATAACTTCAAGGAAACTTCTTATCATTATATGTCTATGCTATCGTAAAAAGCAAATTAAGCAATTAAACATTGGTTTTTCTCAGGACTGGCCAGGAAAGAGGATTTTCCACACATATCATACTACTGTCCTCATTGTCATGCACTGAATACATCCCAACAATCAGCTGAGCTTGATTCAAGTTCTGGAAGAGGTATCTCGCTCACCCCAGTTGAGGGTAAATCTGAAGGAAATGTTGCAAAAGATGAAGTCAACCTGGCAGAAGCTCCTGAGGTACCAATTGGCCAGAATGATGAGAAACAAAATACCTCCAAGGCTAGTTGATGATTATTGATTATAAATGATAGAGTTTGCTTCCTTTTTTTTTCCTTCTCTCTTTATCCCACTACTTATATTTGGAATAGTACAAGCTTGTTTATTACTACTATGTTTCTTTTTGCAAAGGTTAAATGGTCAAGGCGGGACTTGATCCCAAGATCTTTGCCATTAACATCATAGCTAAGACAACTGCGTAATTGTATATTTAGGAGGGGTGTGAGTGAGATGGGTGCAGCTTTTATAGACATTTTAGTAGTGTTGAAAGGTTGTCCTTCAGTCATCCTGAACAAGATCTAATTACTCGGGTTTCTAGATTACATGCCTCAATTGTTTTCTTCGACCTATTGAACTTTTGCATACTTGTTTGAGTCTTGGTGATTAAAATTTGATTCATTGTCTCCGATCATTTTACTTGGAATGTAAGAAATGACATAATTTTCTTTCAATATTTATTTCATAATATTGAGCTAAAGATTGATGAGCATAATATTAGTTCTTGTTAGATGATACATCTAGTCATGTCTTAAGATTGGTGTCAGCTTCCTCAAAAAAGATGTGCATGACCATTATCTCGAAAACTAAAAAAACCAGCTACATGTGATATCATATAAATTTTACTGTGTATATATATACTATGGCTGTGTTAGCTTACTTAACCCTAGGCATGGAAATGAACTAGTCTCAGACGTAGAGAGATTTAGAATTGATGTGATAATGTTCTGATACTGTCATTTTAGTTATAATACTGCTGTGGATATTGCTGTGGTGTGTATATAAAACTGATATGTTTACATACTTCACTTAGATGTGTTTGATAACACTTTTTATGTCCAATTTGATCTCAAAAATATTTAATAACACTTATTTGACTAATTCCATGTAAAAAATATTTTTGGAGTCCGTATGCCGTGTTATATACCCTATAGATTTACATTAATGATAATTTTGAAGTTTTGCTATAGTTAAGAAGTTGTTGCAAAATATGACCAAAAGTCTAATCGATTATGGGATTTCGCGAAAAGTCTATAATGCTAAGTTTAAATTGAAAATATGAAATACGAGTCTAAATATTTTTTTAATGTGCCTAAAAGCTTTCTCAAATCATACTAAAAAGATTTCATGAGCAAAAGTAATTTTTTTTTATGATTAAGATGTTTTATAAAAGTCTCTAACCGATTAGAAATTTTTGTGGAAAGTCTATAATACTAAATTTAAATTGAAAATACGAAAATATATGAGTCCAAATAATTTTTTAATGTGCCAAAAATCTTCCACACATAATGCTAAGTAGATTCCAAGAATAAAAATAATTTGTTTGACCGTGACGACGTTATTCTAAAAAAGTCTCTAATTGATTAGAGGTTTTCTTTAAATTGAAAATACAAAAATACATGAGCCCAATTTTTTTATTTAATATGCCTCAAACCTTTATCATATCATGCTAAATATATTACATGAGTAAAATAATCTCATTGATGTTAAGAAGTTGTTAAAAAAGTCTTCAACCCATGAGAGACTTACGTGGAAAATCTATAACACCAAGTTTAAATTAAAAATAACATGAGTACAAATAAATTTTTAATGTGTCTAGAATCTTCACACATTATGCTGAATAGATTTCACGAGTGAAAATAATTCTTTTGATGGTTAATAAATTGTACTATAAAAGTATTTAACTTGTTGGATACTTTCGTGGAAAGTCTACCACGTTAGTTCAAATTGAAAATACGAATATATATATATATATATATATATATGACTGTTAGTTCAAATTGAAAATACGAATATATATATATATATATATATATATATATAACTGTTAGTTCAAATTGAAAATACGAATATATATATATATATATATATATATATATATATATATATATATATATATATATATATATATATATATATATATGACTCTAAATAAATTTTAATGTGCCTAAAAGCTTTCTCATGCTAAATAGATTTCATGAGTAAAAATAATATTTTTAATAGTTAAGAAGCTATCCTACTATAGTCTCTAAGTCTCTAATTTGTTAGACTTTCACGAAAGTTTATAACACTAAGTTTAAATTTAAAATATGAAAATATATGAGTAACAAATATTTTTTAATGTGCCCAAAATCTTTCTCACGTAATGTTATAAAAATTTCAGGAGTAAAAATAATTTTTTTGATGGTTAAGAAGCTGTTCTACCAAAACCTCTAAGAGACTTTCGAGGAAAGTCAATAACACTATGTTTTGATTTAAAATACAAAAATATATGAGTCCAAATTAATTTTTAATGTGCCTAAAATCTTCCTCGCAACAAGCTAATTAGATTTCAGGAGTAAAAAGAATTATTTTGATGGTTAAGAAGCATTCTAGTTTGAGACTTTTACAACAAGTCTATAACACCAAGCTTATATTGATTATAAAAGCTTTTCCACATCATATTAAATAGATATCAAGAGTAAAATATATTTTTTTTACGGTGAAGAAGTTGTTCTATAAAAGTCTCTAATTAGTTAGTGACTTTCGCAAAAACTTATAGCACTAAATTTAAATTGAAAAGGTATATATGAGTCCAAATAAATTTTTGATATGTCTGAAATCCTTCTTAGAATATTCTAAACAGATTTCAAGAGTAAGTTAACTTTTTAATGATTAAGAAGCTATTATACTAAAGTCTCTAATAGATTAGAGATTTTTGCATAAAGTCAACACCAAATTTATATTCAATATACTCAACTATTTAGGTCCAAATATTATTTTTATGTCCCTAAAAGCTTTTTTTACATCATACTAAATAGATATCAAAGTAAAAATATTTTTTTCGGTGGTGATCGAAGAAGATGTTCTACAAGTCTATAACGTTGTTCTATCAAGTTAGAGACTTTTGTCGAAAGCCTACAACATTGAGTTTAATTGAAAATATGAAAATATATTAGTCCAAATAATTTTTTTAATATGCCTAAGAGATTTCTCACATCATGCTAAATAAATTTCATGAGTAAAAATAATATCTTTGATGGTTAAGAAGTTGTTATACAAAAGTCTCTAACCAATTAGAGATTTTCGTATAAAATATATAACGTTAAGTTTAAGAGAAAATTAATGAATCTAATTCATACTATGATCAAATTAACGAATCTAACTCAATTTTTAATTTGCATCAGTTCTAACACAAATTTTTAAATTTACATCAATTATATCTTATCATCAATTCATGATTAATGGATCAATTAGCCCACGTCAGCAATTAATACTATGATATTTTATTCCAGCCCAACACACGTAAGCCGCAGCTGACTTCAAATATATATAATAAATGAAAACTTATAATTGATAATAAATAATTAATAAACCTGGTGAACCGGTTCTTGATCCTCTCCTCCCCCTCGATCGTTCCCGACCCGCTGTCTCGAACCGGGATGAAGAGGTTTGCCGTCCGGTCATACCGGAGCATCCTCTCCTTGATGGCTTTCCCGGAGTATCCGACGAGTTCACCGGAACCACTTTCACCTTGATACCGAGCTTTTGGCATCCCTTCCGAAGAACCTGGTCTGGATGATGCCTTTCTCGAATGGTCGTTCTGGTTGAGATCGACGTTGGTTCTTCTCCTCCTCAGGTAGATGATTGCGGTATCCAATTGCTTCCCATGATGGATTTTTAGAGTCTTCGTTAATCTACAAGGATTGAAAGCAATATTCCAAGTAGAATTCATCTTTGATGTTAAAACATTGAGGTCCATATTTCTATTAGCTAACCAATTCACTAATTCTATAGACTTGTTACAATCTAAGACACAAAGTTCTTTGTCATGATCAGTAATGAATAGAAACAAACACTCAGCACACTCTGCATAACACACAAATCGTGATCTCAACTCTTCAAGTATTCAGCAATCCCCTTGGAGATGCAGTAAGCAATGGACTGGATGGTGATCATCGGATTCACCCCAATCGCCGTCGTCGGCATCCACAGCAGAGACTGCGTAAGCCGCCTTTGCATGACCATGATTGTAGCAATGGGCCATGTGGACCATGCGACACCAATGGCCAACAGTCACGGTGACCATGGGCATTCAAGCACGGGTCGCCACCTTAAGTGGCCGCGGGTGTGCAAGCACTGCTGCAGGCCTAGGTTGCAGTACATTGTGACGAAGGTTGGTTGTGTAGGAAAGGAAAATGCAGGAATAAAGGAAACGGAAAGAAATAAAGAGGAAAGGAAGAAAGAAAAAGAAAAGGAAAGAAAGGAAGGAAGGAAGGAAGGAAGGAAGGAAGGAAAGAAGAGTAGAAAAGAAAGGAAGAAAAGGGGCTTTAACTGTTTAATAATAATTATTATTATTATTATTATGAAGTCAGCTTCCGTTGACGTGTATTAGGCTGAAATAAAAATCATACTATTAGTTGCGACTGGGCAGCCACATTAGTAACTAACTGATATGTTAACCATGAATTGATTATGTGATACAATTGGTGTTGGACTGGACTAGAATTATTGGGCCCGATCAGACTAGACCCAACAACACCCCATCCTCCATCCGAACCAAACCACGCGGCCCCGCCCAAGCAACACTCTTGAGCCAGACTCAAGCCAAGTCAAATAGTTTTATCCAAATGACCCACCCGGCCAAATATAGATTCTTACGTCCTCCCTTATCACTAAGGTCATATCATCATAAACTCGTCATCTCCGGAATTGACCTAAACACATTTCGGGCAACAATCCTAGCGAGATTACCGGGTTGCATGATTACCTTCACTTGCAATATATACAAATGCGGCGCACCCAGGTAACTCTAAGTTTTAATTTTCGTAACCTCCACGCTAGAGTCACCCTAACTTGGGTGTCGAAGTGTCTTTTCCATGTCCCCTCACTAGCGTTGAACCAGACACGAAGATACACTAGACCGGACCGGAAGACCACCGACTCTCATGCAGGAACATCTGGCGTCCACCGTGGGGCCGAGTAAAGCATTACCTGCCCCAGAATGGTTGGAACCCGGAGCCAAGCGACCACCGCCGCAGGCCAATATATGGCAATGACCCAACAACGATGATCGACCGCAGCTTGGTGACGCTGAAACAGCGAGGAGCGACGCTCCGGTACCAACCCTACCTTTCCCCTGAAAAGCCCCGACAGCGAGCAAACGAGATAGAAGCATAATGTTAACAACCAGCAACACAGATCGAGATACCAGCATAGCCTCAAGGGCAGCCCCCGGCTAAACATGAACGCTGTCACTCAAAGCATGTAAAGCCCAACCACTCAAAAAGAAAGAGACTAGTTTCCGTCCTTCAAGACGAAATCTCCAGCACTCCTTGACCGGAAGAAGACATGGCTCCCAAGATCCCAAGAATCGAGGTAGTCTCTTCCCTCGATGTAGGACCCTTCGCCAAGCATATTATGGCAACCTGTCTTCCACCTAAAAGCGAGTTGCGCACTACTTTAACACCCTACGACGACACGGGTGACCCCGCACTGCACCTAACAGTGTTTCAAACCGTGATGTACTATCACAGGGCAACTAACTTTGCACTCCGCCGAGCCTTTCCAATCTTCTTAGGGAAGGCCACTCTACTATGGTTCTCATCCCTCCTGTCAGGGTCGATCAACTCCTTCGACGACCTTTCCCAGGCTTTCCTCCGACGATTCACCACATCACGAGTATATCACAAAACAGGAGCAGCCCTGCACTACATCAGACAGGGGCAACTTGAGCCCCTAAGAGAATACTTGAACAAGTACCATGCCAAAGCGTCTGATATCCCTAGCCTTGATCCACAAATTGAACTTTTTTGCATCCAACACGGGCTGAAGCCCGAAACTTTCGCCGACCAAATCGCCTTGGTTGAGCCCAAAGACGACAGGTTTCATAAAGATGGAAGATCAAAGAGAGGCAAAGAGGATTGGCTGGAAAAATCTCAAAGTCGTGATCAAAGACAAAAGGCCCAAAAAGGAAGATAGAAGGACTGAGGACTGCGGTCGACATGAACGAGAAAATGGCAGAGGGCCGAGGTCCCCACCTCGCCTGAGTGCCCGTTTCGAAAGACATACTCCTCTCAACGCCAAGAAAGAAACTATCCTCCGGGACATCTATCACTTGAAGCTCATCAAATATCCCACCAACGCAGGAAAACAAAAGTTTCCACCCAACGCTGACATGAGCAAGAAGTGTGCATACTATGACACTTACAAACACAATACTGAGGAGTGTGTAATGCTCGGAGATCAGCTTGAAGACTTAGTCCGTGCAGGACACCTTGATAAATACCTCCATATAATACCCCAGTTTAATCATACATTAGGAGTATACTAGATGTGATGTTGGCTTATAAGGTTTGATGAGTGTGCTATCATCAACTTCAGCTTAAGCAATTTAATTAGGCAAATAGGTTGGCTTATGAAATTGATGGATTAGTTATCTCATCAAGCGGGCCGTAAAACTCCATCACAGGAGGGAGATAGTTCGAAGCAGGAGTCGCGACTTTCGACGACAAAGCCGAACGCCCCCGAGGTCCCAAAAAGAGTGCAATCAACCAAATGAACCCCGAGGGGTAATCAACTACATCATAGGGGGATTCGCGGGAGGCGGGGAGTCAAGCTCGGCCAGGAAAAGACCCCTTCGAGTAGTCATGGCAGTCGACGACGCTATTCGCTTGCGCCGACCTATTCCCAGAACCTTGGTAATATAATTCTATGAATTTGACTTCCAAGGAATTGATCGGAATCTACATGACACGGTCATTATTTCTGTGATTGCAGGGAGTTTCATTGTCAAAAAGTCCTCGTCGACCAAGGGAGCTCAGCCGGCATTCCTGTCCACTGTTGGGATAGGAATCGAAAATACAGCGGAAATAGCAATTTAAAAAATTCAAACTATCCCGAAAATAGCGATCTACTTTAGCAATCTTTAAGGAATTCAATCTACGAGTAGAAGGAGAAGATATACCTTATACCGCGGATAGTATGGCTGCTCCTATCCCCGTTTCAAGATGCACACACGCATGTCCTCCAACGTAATTCCACACCAAGCGTCTCGCAACAAAGGGGCAGCAAACACCGGGACTCGTTGTGGCTCAACGGAGATGATATCTCAACCCCGAGAAGCACCAAGGCGAAGCCGACCCTTCCATCAAGAACTGAGCACTAAAAGGGAGGAAAAGGGGATGAGAAAATAATGGAACGAGAAGATAGATGAAGGAATACCTCACTGTCCTTCTTGGACTCCTCCAAGAAGATGAAGTAGGCGGCACACCCAAGAAGAAGACACCTTCAATTTGGCTTTGCAAAAACCGAGGATGGAGGATCTTGATGGCCGGCCACCCATGGAGATCAAGAGGAGTTCTTTGGACTCTTTCTCTTCAAGAAGACTCTCAAGAATCCAATTCTTAATCTTCTCCAAGATGAATAACCAATTTGCTTAACCCCCTTGTAAGAGGTTAGGCCACCTATTTATAAGGGCATAGGCGACTACCAAGGTAGACCCGGCCCCCTTTTAAAACCTCTCATGGATTCAAAATTTTGGAGTTTGCCTCCAATGCAATGATTTATATTTAATGAATTTATATTTAATTCAAAATTAATTAAATTCAAATTTTAATTTTAATTTTTCTCCGTAAGTTAAGAGTCTATTAACATGAATGATAATTATCTAAACAAATCAATTCCCTAAGCAATAGGAAAGAGGTTCATCTAAATAATTTAATGTAAGAACCGGAAAAAAAATTCCTAATATAAAAATCTATTTTGGTGCAGCGCGCCGGACCCGGAGATAGTCGAGTCGAGCCTCAGGATCGCCTCGAGTAAAAGGTATGACTCGACTAATGATGTATGCAATTAAATTGGGCAAATGACTCTTTCCTTTTATGCATTGATGCTTTAGTTAAGTTAAGATCAACTCGTGTTGCGGTTAGAGTCGGAACCCAAGTCGGACTCGGACTGCGTCGTGTCAAAGTTAAGTCGTGTAAGTGGGGCATTTAAGTCATTGTTGATGAGGGAATAAAATCTCGCATCATTGAGCCGTGCGGCTCATCTAGGAGCCGCACAAAGCCCGAGCAAGGGAGAAAGAAGAGAGGGGAAGAGAGATCTTGGTCGGCCGGAGATCGCGTTGTCGCCGGAGGATTCGAGATCGCCAGCGTCCGATCCTTCTTTTTCATCAAACAAAGGTGAGTGGTTGGAGTTTTATGAGGGGAGGCAGGTAGCTGACCTTTTCTGCGGAGCAGTACGCCAGACTATTTTTAGACAAAATTATGGCTTATCATGGTACCCCAGTGATGATCGTATCAGATCGATGTACCCAGTTCACAGCCTAGTTTTGGCAGTCCTTCCAGGAAGCCTTGGGTACCCAAGTATGTTTAAGTACGATTTTCCATCCGCAGACAGACAGACAGTCTGGGAGAAGCATCCAAACTCTGGAAGACACGCTGAGGGCGTGTGTCATGGCAATGGCCGGCGATTAGGAGAAACACCTACCATCGATCGAGTTCGCCTACAACAATAGCTATCACAGTAGCATTGGCATGGCTCCTTTTGAGGCCTTGTATGGGTGGCGGTGTAGGTCTCTGATGGGTTGGTTTAAGGCCGGGGAATCACTCATGGTGGGTCCTAATCTGGTTGAGGAGGCGGTAGAGAAGGTGAAAGCCATAAAGGAAAGATTGCTGGCGGCCCAGAGTCGACAGAAAATGTATGCCGACAAGAAGGCCAGGGAATTGGAATTCGCCGAGGGTGATTTAGTCTTTCTGAAGGTCTCCCCTATGAAAGGGGTGGTCCGATTTGGGAAGAAGGGAAAGCTGAGCCCTAGGTTCATTGGGCCTTTTCCCATTCTCAAGCGGAGGGGCGAGGTGGCTTATGAGCTAGCTTTACCTCTTAGCCTGAGCAGAGTACATTCGGTCTTCCATGTATTCATGCTTCGGAGATATGTAAAAGATGATTCGCATGTGATCAAACCTTCTTCTATTGAGGTAGATTCGGTTGTCTCATTCGAGGAAAGGCCGATAGAGATCCTTGACCGCCAAGTTAGGAAGCTAAGATTCAAAGAAATTCTCCTGGTAAAAGTCAGATAGGAGCACCATTTCGGGCAAGAGGCCAATTGGGAGGTAGAGCAGGACATGAGAGAGTGCTACCCTTCCTTATTCGAAGAGCTAGTAAGTCCTTGTCATTCAAGTAAATTCGAGGACGAATTTCCCTTAAGGGGGGAAGGTTTTAAAACCCGAAATTTTTTTTCCTAATATAAAAATCTATTTTGGTGCAGCGCGCCGGACCCGGGGATAGTCGAGTCGAGCCTCAGGATCGCCTCGAGTAAAAGGTATGACTCGACTAATGATGTATGCAATTAAATTGGGCAAATGACTCTTTCCTTTTATGCATTGATGCTTTAGTTAAGTTAAGATCGACTCGTGTTGCGGTTAGAGTCAAAATCCAAGTCGGACTCGGACTGAGTCGAGTCAAGGTTAAGTCGTGTAAGTGGGGCATTTAAGTCATTGTTGATGAGGGAATAAAATCCCTCATCATTGAGCTGTGCGGCTCATCTAGGAGCCGCACAAAGCCCGAGCAAGGGAGAAAGGAGAGAGGGGAAGAGAGATCTTGGTCGGCCGAAGATCGTGTCATCACTGGAGGATTCGAGATCGCCAGCGTCCGATCCTTCTTTTTCATCAAGCAAAGGTGAGTGGTTAGATTTTTATGAGGGGAGGCGGGTAGCCGACCCTAGTAGTTTTGAATCGGGTTCTTTTCGCGAGTTTCTTGCCGATCTACGCGTCTTCTCGTGTTAGAACCTTAATAGATATGTATACCTGTGATTTGATGATTTAAATCAGATTTATTTCGTTTCTTTGTGGGCTGGCCGAGTGGAGGAAAAAGGGGAAAGGTCATGCCGAAATTTTCCCCAATTTCCTCGCTTGTCTAGCGACTCGTGGATCGTCTTGTGTTCGATATGGTTTAGACTTTTGGACTGATACGTGTGTTGTTGCCGCAACCATGTTTACCACCCCTAGAGGGCTCGGCCGAGCTGGTTATTACCCGGCTTGAGTCGGCCGAGCAGTGGATAGGGGAGGGAAATTGGGGCTGTTCGGATCGATACGCCGGATCTCATGTTATGTCATCTTAATTCCCGCTTTCATGCTTAATGTTAGGTTCAAATTATAATACATGATTGCTGATCATCTTAGTAATTGATAGCAAACGTTAATCTACATTCTCATGAATATGGAAATGTTCTTGCTAATGCTCACATGGACATGATGGTTATGGTACATGCATCAAAGGAAATGTTTCATTAAATTTCAGATATCATGTTTAATTGTTGTTATGTTTATTGCATGTTACTTATTGGTGTAATCAATGGATTATTTACCTCTTTAATTCGGCTTCCTTATGATGTTTGTTGCTCATGATTAAATTTGGTAAGTGTCGTTGGGATATTTTTACCATGCTAAATAGTATATTCCTTGTGGGAATTATTTGATATTTTACTATGCTAGATACGATGTTCCATATTGAAATAAATTCTATATGCGATATATAAATTTTTTTATCGTTGAATCTCGTAGTTATGCATGGTAGTTGTTGTGAATTATAATTACATTTCTTTTATATATATATGCTATCCGAAAATGTTAATGGGTGAAATTCCAAGTCCGGTACATGGAATTCTTCACCCAAGATAGCGTATGACGCTAGATAACATGTAGGACTTTGCAAGATACATATTAGATATGGAAACATAACTAGGGAATGACTCAAATTCTAAGACTTATTGTATTCATTTTTGGAAACCTAGAATTATTAGGTGTACACATTTTTCGGAAGGGCGACATTGAATTGTTGACCCTATAGGCCGAGTGAGGGCCGGATGCGGGCAACTGCCCGCGGTGTATATAAAGAAATCCTAGGATATATATTTTGATTGTGTGATGTGCTTGAGATGGTCCGCCGAGAAGTATGGAGGTTGGAAATGACCAAGGCTTGGCGCGGCCAGTGATTGGGTCTTGAGATGCACCAGCGGGCCCGCTAGGTGTCAGACCCCAATTGGGTGGGATTAGCTATCCCTATCCCAGACGGTGTCCGGAGACTAGTAGACCATCCTAGTCAATGACCCGGGATTTCTTGTTTACATCTTGATATGATGTGGCCGAATGGCCAGTGTGATTCTACCTTGTATGGTAGATCCGGTTATAGCCGAGATCCTTATACCATAAGTTGGCCTTAAGGGCCGGATGCCAGGTGGCAAAGTTAGGCCATTATGGCAGGTCTCTCCTATATGGTCTATACAGAATGACACATGGGATCGATAGTCACACTAAAAAGTAGCTTACCTCCATGATTATATTCTATGTTGCTTTATATGTTATGCATGACTAATTATGGATTATGTGGAGGTTCGGAAGAACCGCTCACTGAGTCCCAAGTGGACTCACGGTTTGTTTTCTTTATTTTTGCAGAGCATGATCAGTGATCGAGGCTTGTCGTCATGGTGCAGCTGGAGGGCAGGTGGTGGTGTCATATCTCGTAGCAGCGTCCTTTGATCATAGTTCAGTGTCTTGTAGTAGTTATTTTCCTTTTCTATACTGACAGTTGTGTTTTGAAAAGTTTGTAATAACTTTGATACTTGAGACGTTCTATTTGCGACGATGTTGGTTTTCTTCTTTGGGTTGAAAAACATATATTTGTGAATTTTGAAAACTTTAAGTAAAGATTGTGTTGTGGTTTCCTTTCTCGATATGTTCTATTTTATGGTCAGTCAGTGTAGACAGTAGGCTACAGGGCAGGATGTAGGCCCTGGCTGGTCACACTACCCTCAGTTGGGGTGTGACATTTAAATTCCTATTAATTAATAGAATTATGATTTATCCTCATAAATTATATATCTATTAATTTTATGATTTATCTTCATAAATCAAATTCCTATTAATTAGGATTTATCCAAATAATTTATTAATTCCAAATTAATTGGTTAGGCTCATGGTTAGAAACTAATTTTCCCACCATGTATATTTGACTCAAAATCAAATTGTATTTAATTCATAATTAAATACAATTCCCGTCAAGTGGTTAATTAAATATTTAATTCATAATTAAATTTAATCAACCACATAAAATATTATTATGTGTCAATCCCTACAATTTAGGGATGCCCTACAAAGTAGGGTTATCGAGGAACTCCTTCCTCGCGCATTCGTTCCTATGGGAAACATCTTTCTTATTATATCCGTAAACGAGATCCGTGATCTAGTAGAAGCATGTCCTTGCTAGTAGACATATAATGCTGCATTCGGGCTCTATCTCATAAAGCTTGTTACGAAGTTAGCATATTGTGTGTGACCCATTGGGCCCAACACTAAGCCAGCAGCGAGTTGTGCATAACGGAGAGTCGGAACGACTTCTATTCGAATCTTACGAGCCTCCACTAAACTCCTTTAGTGTGGTCGTGAGAGACTCCACTCATAAGTCAAGATTGACATCTAGCAACGTGTCATGACTACCCGGATAGTGTGAGGTTCAATCTACAGGGATCGAACGCCCTTCGGTGATTTGTTACCGTGCAACTAAATCCCTCGGTTACAATGTCCGGAAGTCGACTAGGGTAAGAAAGAAGTGTCAAACCATAATACTGATTCATATGTATTCCACCCGCCAAAATGTCGTCTCAATAATGAAATGTCAGAAACATCTTCCTGACTTTCATGTCTACTCTGGCCAGAGATTCCCGAGTCGACACTTGCAGGGACACATAGGACATTATCTCCTCTCACTAGGAGTAACCGATTCAATATTGGTTGCTCACATGCCTCCATGAATGCTTCCCCATGCCTAGTAATACCCGGCACATGAGGTTGAGGGCCACCTAGGGATAGAACCAAAGCAATGGGTCGTCACTCACAAGGTAACCATGATAATCTCAGGTCCAAGGACTGCTTGCACCTACTATCACCCGAGGAACATCCTATTGACACTCATGTAAGGATTCCATTTTGTGTTCCTCGTGCAGGTCCGTTCAGTGAACTCATTCCCTAATGAGCACCTGCACTTATACATTAATGACAGCTTATAAGTAATTGTGAGATCAGCTACCCCTTATCGTATAGGGCATGTACCAAGTGAACTAGTGTATCTGAAATCACCGATCCCCTAATTGGTGATCCTACGACTAGGAACATTTAGAACATGGGCATTTGGATTCCAAGTCTCACCGGCATGATCTCATCATGGCCTCGGAATCATTTGCCCGGGTTCACGGGGTTCATCAAAATCTTTATGAATAAAGATGCAGCATATGATGAAAAGTTACCTTATTAAGTTGATTACCCTTGAATAGTCCTTAAACACATCAATATGTGATTGGCTCAAGGCCACTATTCCTTTCACATTCCACCTTTGAAAAGATGCAGTTGATCGAAGCCTCACTCACACCTTGCAAAGAAGACCTGGTAGGTTTCTCGAGAGAAAGGCTTGACGTCCGCGGAGCCCTATGGCCAAGGAGAATTGGGGAAGAGAATGGACTCGTACTGTGTTGTATCAACCTGTCGCGAAGCATTTGTTGTATTTGTCTCTCGATCTCCTCCTTTTGAAAGTGAGGATATCGATATGGTTTGACTTTGATGGGAGCTCGGCTGAGTTCCAAATGTATTTGATGATCTGAGGTTCTTGTAGGAGGTAATCCAGATGTCTTCAAGAAGACATCTAAATATTGATCTAAGAGGAACTGCAGTTCTTATCCTCGGGTGTCGATGGTGTCTTTAGTCGGCTGCAACAACTCAAGATGGTATAACTCAGCTATTGATTGTGTTCCACACATGCGCTTGAGAGTGTGACACTAAATCTGTTCCACCAACTGGCTTTGTTCTCCCTTCCAAATTCTGCGTTCACCATTTAATTGAAACTCGAAAGTCAACCGAGCATAATTCATAATGACATGCCCTTGTGTTGCCATCCACGCGACTCCCAGAACCACTTCAGAGCCTTGGATTGGTAAGGCGTAAAATTCTATAGAGAAGCTAGTGCCTTGAATCATCAACGGTAGTTGTTTAACAACACCTTCATTCTGTACTCGAGCGTCGTTGCCCACCATCATTCCAAAGTTGGGCACTGGTTCAATGTGTAAACCCAAATGTTTGGCCACACGAGTTTGAACAAAGTTATGGGTAGTGCCTCTGTCAAGCAGTACTTGGACTAGCCTTCCTTCTATTGACCCGCAGAAGCGCAAGGTCATCGGAAAAAAAACAACCTGACAAGGCATTGAAGGATATCAACGATTGTTCTCCAGCATCATTCTCAGTTTCACCAGTCACTCCATTTTCCTCAAGTTTGTCTTCTTCGCTGGACTCAATTTGACCATCGTCCATCATAAACAGTTGCGGGGTCTTACAGTGATGTCCCCAGGTGAACTTTTCATCACAGTAGTAATACATGCCCTGAGCTTTTCTCTGCTGGGCTTCGGCTGGTGTGATGCGTCGAGGCGTCACTCGATTGCCCCTCATCTATCCATTAAAAGCGGCTCGAGTTGGAACCAAAGATGGGCTTCCCACTTTGTCAACACCTCCTGCTTGCGTTGTGCGTTGGAGATAGACTAGTGTTCTAAGTCACTTTGTTGACTTAGGTCAAAGTATACTTCAAGTTTACGAAAATCACACTTTTTAATTCTTATAAAATCATATCCTTGACGAAAATTTGTGAAACTTTAACTGGACAAACTGGATTTTTCAAGGAATCTATAAGTTCAAGAATCAGTCAAAAATTAGTTTTCTATAAATTCATAAAATTCCTAAAAGCACAGGGGCATTTTCGTAAATTTTAGGTTTTTTTTTTCAAAAGTTGTCAATTTTGCTTCAAACTTTCCAGACATCACTGAATGCTCATTTAAGATGCATGTGTCAAGTTTGAGCACAAAATGAATTCTCTAACTTCATTTTTCATCTTATCTTGATTTTAATGAAAAACTGATATTTCTAGCTATCATTCAAGTTATCAAAATCATTCTTAGAAATGATTTTACTCAAGCAATTGTGTGAATGATATTAGAAATTAAATAAAAATGGTATACATGAGTTTTCATTTGAAGTTTTTGATGAAAAATTGAAGTATCAGAAAAATGAGTATTTCAAGTAAGTGATACTTTGTGTTTCCGAAGTTCAACTTCAAAATTTCATTATAAATCAAATTCTTGATGCAAATTTTTGAAATTTTTACACAACAAACTAGATTTTTCAATGAAAGTTCAGTTTCAAGAATCATTGCAAAATCAGTTTTCTACATTTTTCTAAAATTGACTGAAAATGCTAAAATTTCAATGGTGTTTCTATAATTTTCAGTCATTTTTCAAAACGTGCTCAGTTTTCATTCAAACTTTTATGACACCACATAATGGTCATATAAATAGTGTATGTCAAGTTTGGAATGAAAATTATGTCCTTAAGTCAAAATATCAACCTAGCATGATTTCATTCAAAACTAAGCTAATTATCATGAAACTTGCTAAGTGTCAATCTTATCATTTACTCAAGGTATTTCAAATTTAAACCTATGGACACCTAACATGAGTAAATCTAAACATGTTCCTAAAATATGGATTGAAAATAAGACCTCTATGTCAGACTTGTGTCAACTTGGTTAAAACGAGGTTATCAAGAAATGACCTCTATATCATTTTATTCATATTCATATAAATTTTTCATTCTAAATGCATGGAAGAATATGTCATACCTATTCATAAATATGTTTATGAAGTTTGGACTTAAAATGAAGTGTCCAAGTAGATTTGTTGACTTGGGTCAAACTTTTTCAATCTTAAGTCCCCTAAAGTGATCTAGTTATCACCTTGTTCATCTACACATGAATTTTCAAGTTTAAAAACCTATAATCATGTCATGTGTGTATCTGAACAAGTTTATTGGGTGTAAACTTTAAAATGAGGTCTCTAAGGACAAATCTTAACCTAGAGCAAGTTTCATTCAATGAAATTTGCCTAAATACTAAAATTCATCCTACTCATGAGATTTCAAGAAGTTATCATGCAAATTCAATCATGAGTATAGAGACATTATTAAAGAATGAATATTGAGTATTAAACTAAGATTTTAGTAAAATCAAAATCATACCTCATTCTTGGAAATTTTGCCAAATTTGTCTTTTTCTTTCAAATTTCTAAAGCCTTCCTTTTATTATAACTTGCAAGCAATATTCATTAGTAGGATAATGAAAATGTAACTACTAGCCAGTTATCAAACTAAGTAGCAAAGAGAGGGATCAATTATTGATATCAAAATCTACTTTACTAAATAGTTTCAAATTCATTTCAAAATGAAATCGAATGATATCAAAACGAATTTAAAGAGATCACAAGTGAAATATAAATTAAAACATAATCTCCAACCCTTCCTATTGGTTGAAAACCGAAAGGTCACAATTAGCCTACAATTTAGAACCGCAAAATCGCTTAGGCCCGTTATAGGCCACAAAGGTCTCCGAAGAGATCAAAAATAAAAAATAAAAAATCATTTGAAATATTTTAAGACCGAGGAAAATTAATCAATTTTAAGCATGTATCATAAACACCAACTTCAAAAATATAAGTACAGAAAAGGTGATGATGCCAAAGTGATTTAGATGTCAATTCTTATACCTAAGGCATCTAGTCTAGGTGAAGACTTTGAAGTTGCAATCATGTAAGGATCCTTCCTTCAATTTCTTGGTCAACTTCAACTCTTCAATTTCCATTACCCTTGTGTGGTAGCTCCCCCTACAAAAGAGCATGAAACCTTTGGTACCCAAATGACTTTAGGTCCTTAGGAGTTAAAGGACTCAGGAACCCAAAGTGCCTTTGCCATACTTGGATTCATCTTAAAAGTGCAATCATAAATGGCATGCCCGTAAACACCACAACAAAAGCAATGTCCTTTAAATCTCTTCTTTTCATTATTCTTATGGACATGAGGTGTAAGGTTGGAATGCTTAAACATGATGTGCATGATGAAAGTGAGCATTCTTAGGTGATACATTTTTATTCCTAGGATTTATAAAAGATGATACATTTTTATTTCTAGAATTCTTAGAAGAAAAACTATTAACCTTCCTACCCAAGACCAAAATCTCATTTTTCAAATCATTTATGGACTTATGTAAGGCATGTAATTGAGTTTTTAACATGCTATTTTCATTCTTTAAATTATCATTTTTATGTTTCAAGTCCTTAATCTCAAATTCCATATCATCATGGCATGAATCAAATGACCTAGATTTCAATTTTTTATTTTTCAATTTGAATTCATGCAAGCAAGAATTAAGCGTCACATTTTCTTTCTTTAATATTTTATTTTCCTTATCCTTTTTAATTAGCAAGGCATACATGTTTTTGTACTCATCCATTAATTCATCATAAAGCAAATCATGAGAGCTAGATGAGTTAATGCTATCATTTTCATTAACATGACTAGAAGGAGAATAGTGTACCTCATTGTTATCATTCATGAGACAATCTTTTGAGATGGCTTCATAGTCATGACAAGAGGATGCTTCATTTGAATAAGATGATGATGTAGAAGCGTTTGACCTCTTATTTGTCTTGTTCTTCATGGAAGGATAATTTTTATTCACATGCCTCTTTTCCTTGCATGCATGACACACTACCTTCCTTTTTCGGGTCTTGGAGCTACTCATTTGACTAGAAGAGCTATGGAGATCAAAACCAAGATTAGTGGTAGGTAAATGACCATTGTCATCACTACCTTCATTAGAAATGTCAATCTCTTCGGTCTCAGCATAATCATAAAGCATGTTTAAACAAACCCAAATATCGAATGCGGATGAACAATGCATAACTTTTTCAAGTATATCATTTGAGAATGAGCAATATATAAATTGCATTGTTTTAGCATTCAATTCAAACAATCTAACTTGTTCTTGAGTCCAATCATTAAAGTCAATGGTTGGCTCAATAACTTGTGGACGATGAAGCACAATTGTTCTTTTTGGATTTCTTCTTCAAGAGTGGACAATTCTTCTTCTTGTGTCCCTTCTCTTGGCAAAGAAACCACCTAAGTTTTCGTTTCCGATTATTGCTTGTGCTTCTTTGGCTAGATAAGATTTGGGCATCAAAAACTTCATTAGGACTAGAGGTATGACAATTGTCATCACCTCCTTCATTGAAAGTAATAAGCTCCTCAGTTTTTGCATAATTGTAAAGCATGTTTAAACAAGCCCAAATATCGAATGCAAATGAACAATGCATAAATTTTTCAAGTATATCATTTGAGAATGAACAATATAGAAAGTGTGTTGTTTTAGCATTCAATTCAAACAATCTAATTTGATCTTGAGTCCAATCATTAATGTCAATGGTTGGCTCAACATATTCATTCTTTAGCATGCACCATAGATCTAAACTTTGTGTTTTAAGAAATGTATACATCCTACACTTTCAAACACCAAAATTTTTCTCATCAAACATAGGTGGTGCAAATGCTATACTCTCTAGTGCCATTTTCCGAATCGAGGAAAGATGTAGACGAGATGGTGAAATCTCAACCCACGACCCTCTCTGATACCAAATGTTGGTGAAATGACTTATACTAGAGGGGGGGGGGGGTGAATAGTATGTTATCTAATCTTTTTGCCTAAATTTGCCTCTCCCTCTCTCTCCCACCCAACGGCTCATCTGCAAGCACCTATTGATCTGCATCTTGCCAATCTAAACCCTAATCTAAATCACAGCTCACCATTTTGCCGATCCGCGCTGCGTCGGTATGAGATTCCAACTCCCTGATGGCGACATCGACTTCCACCTCATCTCGGTTGAGAATGACGAGAATGTGATGAATATAATGGACGAATTTGAGTCCCTGAAAGAACTGTGACTAGATATGGTACGCCATAATGATAAGCATCAAGGCCCTTGCTGGAGGTATATATAAAATTAAATCATACTGTGGTCGAAGAAATAATAATTGTACTTTGTTTGCCTAAGGTTTTCTACCTTGGTCTTAGTCTCGGTTTTGATAATAACAAATATAGAACTAATGTTTCATTGAGAAATACTTTCAGGTTCCAAGTCGGTTAGTGTTCGACGTCCCAGATTCAAAAATCAGAGAAATCGGCAAGGACACTCGTCGACGCTTGGGATTCTTAGGGAAGTTAGAGTTAAGATTTAGGGTGTCTAGAATGAATATGTAATCCTCTCTTATGATGCAAAGAACCAAAAGACCAAATCCAAACCCCAAAACATGAAAAATCGGAAAATCAGAAAATGGCCCTGAAATTCACTAAGCCTAGGGAGCTCCTTGAAGGGCTATATGACCTAGACATTTTCTTGGCACCAAAAGTCCCGACAATTGTTCCTTAGGTAAAAACTAGTAAATGACATATTTTTAAGGATTTTTTGGAAGCCTTTAACCTATGCATATTTGACTTGGGAGATTATAAAATTTTTGGTTTTCGAAAATTTGTACTAGACCCCAAAAGTTAGATTTTGATTCTTAAGAATTTTAATTTTTTAGATATTTTTATTGAATCCAAATGGGGGATAATCCTTATATAACATTTATGTTTCAGAGTTATAAACTTTAAAGTTAAAAAATATTATATAAGAGGACTTAGCGAAGACCGAACACAGAAACGAACAAATGAGCAAAAAAATCAGCAAACTGAGTTGATTTTTCCAGTTTCGGTCGACCGGTCAGTTGACCGAATGGTGCCCAAAAGTGGCAAAAGTCATTCGATCGCTCGGTCGATCGACCGACGATCGATCGACGAGCGACCGACGATCGGTAATAGGCAAATATTTGCCCGTTGAGTAGAGAGGAGTTGTCTCTTCTCTTCATAGTCTATAAATACAAGACCATGAGAGCCTTCCTCCCTAGATTTGAACCTTCATTGAGCCATCCTTGATCATTTCTAAAGATTTCTGGAGCCATTCCTTTGCAAACCCTAGTTCTCATGATACAAACTTGATTTTGCCTTCAAAGCTTTGATCGATTCATCATTGAGGCATCAAGAGGAACTAGGGCTCATGTTTGGAGCTAAGTATTTGTTGTATTATTTATTTGCTCCATTGTTTGTGTATTTTGTGGTTTATTTTCATTGTATATCATTTGTGTAAACCTAGGTTGCTAGGTTTGATTGAGTTGGTGGTTGCCTAGCTTGGTGTTAAGGCTTAAATCCACCATTGTAAACTTAGTTTGCTATAATTAGTTGAGTTGTCCTTAATTAGGTTGAGGTGGGAGAGTGTTCTTGGTAGGAAAGCGGGATACTTCCGGGTGTGGAAGTGTCTTCGGTTTGAGAGCGGAGATTTTCCGGTGTAAAGTCCTCGTTGTAAAGAAACTAATTAATCTAGTTAAACTAGTTTGGAAATCATAAGTGGGGTGCTTAGGTAGTGGAGTAAACATTGGGGCCGAACCACTATAAATTATTGTGTAAGAATTGCTATCTTTGTTTGTGTTTAATTATTTTATTATTGGTTCCGCATTTAGTCGATAAATTATAATTTGCCTAAGTAATTTAAGAAACAATTAAAACCGAAATTAGACAAAAAAATTTAGTTAATATACTATTCATCCCCTTTAGTGTAGACCATTTCACCAACATACTTGCTTTCCCAACGTATCATTTGTGTAGAAGTGGGTCGTCAGATGATGAGCAACATCGATTGTGCATCTTGCTTTGCCTTGCTATCTTTTACTTCTCTTTTACCCCATGTAATTAATGGAGTAGAGAGAGTTTTTGTTGTAGGAATTAGGTTTGGGTACTTGCAGATAAGTCTGCTAGAGTGTAGCAGGAGATATATTCTTGTTCATGAAGAGTGTACTTATATAGGTGTAGGGAAGAGTAGAATATATAGGATCTAAGTCAAGATATATTACAGGCATAGTGAAAATATTTCGATAGAAGATATATGCATTAACAAATATTAGAGAAAAGATGAAATGATTAACTAAGAAAAGAAAAGAGGACGAGAAAGAATTTTGTAGATACTAGGTTTTTCTGAAGCCGTAAGTTATCTGGGAATAACACTTGTGTGGTTTGAGTGTGTTAATTCTGAAACAGGATAACAATGATTAAAATATAGATCCATGTGTGCGTATTGTGAATACATAATACCTTGGAAAATCTCCAAGTTGATTACAACAAACTTCACTACGAAGCTTGGATGAGCTGATGGTTCACTTGATGCTGAATTATTCTTTGAGTAATTAGCTCTATTTGGGATCAATTTGATTAAAAGAATTATTCTTGAGCATTATTTTTTGAAGAGAGAACGTATGCTCCATGATTGCACTATGTAATCCCTACTGGTTAAATATGCAAGCTTTGTGTATACTCAAAAATTGCAAACAATACACAATAATCAAGTCTTATATATTTAGCTATTTGAGTTTATGTTAATGAACTCTTAACGTGAAACTAAATAGCATATTACAATAGTGATTACAATAAATCTATCCAAAACTAAATAGCATATTATATACTTATAAGTAGGGGTGTCCATTGTTCGGTTCACACTGAACCGAACCAAAAAACCGAACCGAATTTTTTGGTTCGGTTCGGTTTCAATGGTTGCAGGTTCGGTTCTTGACTCGAACATTGAACCCGAATTTTGGGTTTCAATTTGGATTTGGTTCCCGAAATTCGGGATCCGACCCGAACCGAAAACCGAATAATTTTTTTTTTTAATTTTTAACCCAGGTAATTAAATGAGTATTAGGAAATAATTTTAAATTTTAAATTTTTAACCGAATTAATTAAAATTTTGGTTTTCAGGTTGGAAATCGAACTGAACCGAATAATTTCTGTTCGAGTTAGATCGGTTTAGGCATAATTCGGTTCGGGTTCGGGTTGGGATTTTGGTATAGAAAAAATTTCAGTTTGGTTAATTTCGGTTCGATTCGGTTCGGGTTGAACAAAATGGACAACCCTACTTATAAAGCAACAATGCTTGCTTGGCTTGAACATTGGAAAGAAGTGAATATAAAATACTCAGAATGTTGATCATCACCAAATCCTTTATCTCGATTAGTATTAACTCGGTTGCTTTATCTAACATATACCAATATATGCACTGTTTTGTTTGCAAACTGTGTATGTAAACCAACTAATCATACTAATGCGTTGAGCTGGAACAAATGGAATAAATTCTTACCTTAGAGGCATTTTGCAATTTCGATAACATCATCATCATTGCTTTAATCTGAGCCGGCATCTCTTCTTGACATTTTTTCATCTCCTCAACTCTAATGTTTGCAAGGGCTGCCTCTTTTCGTGTTTCCTCGGCTTCCATCTTTCCTTTTTCAGCTTGTTTGCCTGAACCTCTTTTCCTGCTTGTTCCTTTAATGCATCAACTTCTTTTTCTACTGAATCTTTCACCACAGGTACTTCTTTCTCCGCAAGTTGAAGCTCTTTCTCCAACAGTGCATTCTTTCACTCAGCCAATTCTTTCTCTCTCTCGTAGCTAATTCTTTGGCCTTGTAGATGTCTCTTAACTTGTTCTAATGTTCTATTAATAAGGGATATTTCAAGGTGCAATTTAAACTAGTAATACAATTCACCGACCCTTCATACTCAAACCAAAGTTCATATACTCCAATGGGGTTCCCTCATGAAAAGAGACTAGATTTTATTTTGGTTAGTATACTAGACTATTGAAATCCACCAAATTGAATGGCTCACTATCGTAGTGAGAAAAAAACATGACTTTATGATAAATGAGCTCCCAAGATTGGTTTTTGAGAAAGATTACAAATACCAAATCACGCGACAAGGCCAATGTCACGCCCCAACTTAGGGTATACATGCCTAAACCCCGCAGCCTAAACCATGCACATGATAACTCAACAATAAAATATAGCGAAAAGAAATAAATAAGATTTATTTCAAATGAAAAACCAAACTAGAATTCATTATAAGTAAGTTTAACAAATATATATATAAAGTGCGGAAATAACAAATCAAGTTCAACTGATCAATTACAATGAAATCTGAAATAACGACATAAATATCCCCAAGGGACTACAACTCCAAAACACTGAAACATAAGTGCATGACTAACTACCAAAACTCGACTACGGCCCCTAACTAAGACTACTATGATATTAATGTAGCTCCTCTGCCCTCTAGCCGCGCTAAGTGCTCCAGCCCACCTCACCGGTCAGGTTCGGCAAAACAAAACAACGACAACGGGTGAGTTCAAAAGAACTCACTGAGCGATTCTACCAACCCCCACTAAACAACACAGAGAAGAGTGTAAGCATAACATCTATCTCAACAAAAGTAAAGTTACGAAGGTGTGACAAGCTATTAGGTCATCTGGCCACCACATGCCCTAATGCATCCAACACTCCAAGGGTGGAGTACAACAGGCCTAAGCCTACCATGCCCTAAGGCAACAAAACATACTAGGATAATCAGGATGTCACGCCCTAACTCGGGGTCGAGTGACCGATTAGGGTAACTGTCAATACCCCGAAGCCTACCATATGCACTTAACCAATCATAAAAGAAACAACATTGAACAATAGAAAAACTATGAAATAAACGACGACCAAACTTTATTAATTTCAAACAATTTTATGTTTAAAGAAACAACTCAGTTTTTCAAATAACAGTTCAAGTTTAAAACCGTAAATGTTTTTACAAACGACCACTCAATGCATGACCATCAACCCTAAATAACACGACTATGACTCTATGGATGCCTACTACGAGATCTGTGCCTCCACCTGCACTTCAGCTGCGCCATGCCACCAGGCCGTACCTCACGGGCCGGACTCTACAAAACAACAAAAAACAAATCGTGAGTCCACGAGGAACTCAGTGAGTGGTTCTCTCGAACCTCCACTTAAATTACGATTAAGATAACATATACAACAGTATGGTACAGTAAAGGAATTTAAGCTAAACAACATGTCAAGTCACTAAAGTGATTGAACCGGCCTCCTTGACTCTTACCAATTCATACCATTTGGCCACTATGGGCCTATTCATGTGTGTGTGAGGGGGTTTGGCCATGCCAGGCTTCCCAACCCTATCAAATCAGGCCGGACCGGCCTTCTCAACCAGCCTAATGAGGCATATAATGTACAAAATAATCAATCCCGGGTCCTTCGACTAGGATGACCACTAGTCTCTGGAACCCTCCAGGTTAGGGATAGCTAGTCCCACCCGACTTGGGTCTACCGTCGGCGTGGCCCACTTACAAAATCTCAAGACCCTCCACCACCCGGGTCTAACACCTAGTGGGCCCGTTGGTGCAATCTCAAGACCCTATCACCATTGAGTTGTGTGATAGTCGTTCGGCTGATGACACGCCTCAGTAGGCCATCTCAATCACAACACACAATCAATGTTTCAGTAACAATTCCATCTAGGTTTATCCGGGCAGTGTCCCTATCTGAGACTTCCCTCAGATCGTACCAGCCGAACGCTAAGGTTCGCTGTCTATCCCTAGGTGTGAAACCTAGTGTATGTATTTTGTTTCTCAGGTTAACTACCATTCATAGGTATAGAAATCCTTCCCACTTGATTTAGTTGAGTAAACGGAATATAGCGAAGAATGTGGCCTATCCTTATCAACAATAATTACTAGCATAACTAAATGAATGCTAGAGCAAGAGATTAATTTCAGCGATTAAAGCTAAATTCGTAGTAAGGAAACAAGCAGTATAACATGGTATGATGGGGCACTAGCATTAGAATATAATAATAACCTTTCCATGATTCGCATGCCATACTGAATCCTAACCATGTATGCAATAACAAGATGAATCCCGCCTCCCCTTTCTAATAAACCAACCACTCACCACAATCAAACACAAAGGTGGACTCAATGAAGACGAATCCCGGCTTCTCTGACGACGTCGCGAGATCGGCGCCATCCACAAGCTCTCCCTCCCCTTCCCTCGGCCTACGTGCGGCTCTCCCTCCTTGAGCCGCATGACGGCTTGAGGTCAAGGGTTTTATTCCCCCCTCCTTTGGTTTTTTGACCAAAGTGCCCTCAAGACTTAAGTCTCATTACTCAACGCAACCCGAGTCCAAATCGGACCCCGACTCAACCCGTAACCCGATTCCAGGGCTGCCGAACCCCATAGGGGAGGGTTTACGGCCTCCTCAAACACGACAATAAAAAAGAACGGTGAAAACTCGAGAGATCGACGAAAAACAAATCAAAACATCATAGCCTTCAAGAACGGCTTCAAGAATTCGAAGAAACCCGAAAAGAAGGAGGGTAAAACCACTCACATGATTAGGAAGAAAAAATCGAAGAAATTCCCAATCGACGGCCTCCGAATCCGGCTTCAAAGGTGGCAGCAACGGCTCGGGTCCACAAGGAGGAAGGGGCGGCGGCTCCACCAAGCCGCCGGCTTGGCTTCCAAAGGGGAGAAGGAGAGGGGGAGAAGGGCTCGGTTAGGCTTGGCTCTTCTCCTCGACGGCTGGCTTCAAGGGAAGGGGGGAGAGGGGCGACGACTGCTCTCTCTCTTGGTGGCTGGCCTTCAAAGGCGGCAGCTCCAAGAGGGGGAGATGGGGAGGGCGGCTGCTGGCTTGGCTCGGTGGCTGCTCTTCTCTCTCTCTTGGCTGGTGCGGCTCTAATAGGGAGCCGCTAGCCCTAGGGGTAAGATTTTTATAATTCCCTCCCACTTCCACCTAACCACACCCTAACCCGCACTCTTCTCAACCCAGATCTACAACACTAACCCAAACCAACCCCATGATAAAATACAAGCAATAAACACATATACATCCACATGTAACATAATCAAATAAATTAGCTATATAATTATAACTCATAATTCAACTTACCCGAGCTCGCAAGCTCGCATCGGATCACGAGTCGACTTGGCTCGACCTCGAACTAGCCTGCTAGGCTGGCAAAAACAAATAGTAAAAGGGAAAAAAATAATTAAAAATATCTAGGATATTACAACCAAATACTCATATCAAAGAACACTGCCTCATTGCAATAACCAAACAGAGCTAAGGAACCATCTTACCTTTGCACTATAAAAGGAATCTTTCTTTCTCAATGTTGACAGAATGAATAAATGGAATGCGAAACTAAGATTTGAAAGGAAACCTTCAGCTATACTGATGGTTAGGTTCATCGAATAAAAAATGGTGGAAAGGTTTACAATTCATTCTGGATTCAGATCCAGTGAACTCAAGAAGGAAAAAAAAAAGATGAAGTTGCGAGAAGTGCCGTCATCTAATAGTCAAACTTCCTACTTATATGACTCAGCAAATTTTAAAAAACAAAATTACACTTATACCCTTTTATTTACACAACCACTTACACTATATTAAAACCTTTTTTGGTCTTTTCCCTCGATGGCAATTAATACCTACTTCCTTTCTTCTCCTCTTTCAAGCTCATGTCAACACACCCCTGGCAAGTTGGTAGAATGGAGAAAGAATTCTCCATTCCCAACTTGGAGCACAATTTCTAATGTTGAGGTGCTGTCAATGCCTTGGTCAGGATATCTGCAGACTGTTCTTCACTGGGAATGTATCTAGGATCTACTACTTTTGTCTGATACTTCTCACGAACGAAATAATAGTCAATTTCAAGATGTTTTGTTCGTTCGTGAAAAATTGGATTATGTGTGATGTGTAGGGCACTCTACGAGTCACAAAATAAGGGTATAGCTTCCTTCTGTTTAATCCCAATTTCAGCTAAGATGTTTCTCATCCACACAAGCTCTGCAATGGTACTTGATAAAGCCCTCAGTTCGCTCTCTACACTCAAGCGACTAACTATGGCTTATTTTTTACACCTCTAGTTTACAATAGATGTGCCTAACTTTATGATGTAGACTTCCTACTCTGAGCACAAGATCCCCTTTCAGCATTTGAGAAACCAACCAGTGATATTTCAGCTTCAACTGAATAAAATAAACCCATTCCAATAGTGCCTTTCAAATACTTCAAAATCCTCAATGCTCCTTGGTAATGTTCTGTCAAGGGATTCTCTACATGTTGACTTAATCTATGAACACTGTACATTATGTTTGGCCTTGTAATGGTGAGGTATAACAGTTTCCCAATAAGCTTCCTATTAGCTAAATTATCTGTGAATGGTTTTTTAGCTTCAGCCATCACTTTGTTGTGTTTTCTATTCAGAGCCATTGGAGTAGGTTTGGGTTTGCAGTCTCTCGGTTTCATTTCAGACAAGAGGTCTATTATGTATTTTCGTTGACATATATGAACTCCTTGCTTGTTCCTTTGTACTTCAAGACCTAAGAAGTACTTCAGGTATCCTAAGATTTTAAACTTCTGATTCAGGTACTTCTTTAGTTCTTCAATTCCCTCAGCATCTAATCCCGTAAGGATTATATCATCAACATAGATAAGGGCCAATACTTCCTTATCTTTCTCTCTTCTGATAAACAAACAAGGATCACCATTGCTTTAAACATACCCTTTTTCTTTTATACTGCTTGACAACTTTGAAAACCACTGCCTACCAGCCTGTTTCAGCCCATATATGGATTTATTTAACTTCCATACTCTCCTATCTCCTGCTTCTCCATACTCGGGTGGCAACCTCATGTATACCTCTTCCTCTAAATCACCATGCAGATATGCATTGTTTACATCCAGCTAATGTAGAGGCCATTTGAATGCTGATGCAATGGCCAATGCGATCTTTATAGTGGTCATCTTTGAAATTGGTGCAAAGGTATCAGAATAGTCAATTCCTTCTATTTGAGTATACCCTTTTGCAAACAGCCGAGATTTATATCTCTCAACAGTTCCATCTTGATTGTATTTGAGTTTGTAAACCCATTTACAACCAACTGGGTTCTTACCTTCAGGTAACTGACACAAACTCCAAGTGTTGTTCATCTCAAGTGCATTCAGCTCTTGCTTCATAGAATTTCTCCAGATAGGATCTTCCATGTAGCACATCAATGTTGGCTATAAACCTCCTGTGAGTTTCTGAAATACATGTGAGACCCATGTATTTTTTTAACTGATATGGTGCAGTTCCAGGACTTTTGTTTTCCCCCTGTGTAGGTAAGCTTTTGAGCTGATTGAATTGCAGACATAATCTTGTAACCTGATAGGTTTTCTTACTTCCCTTCTACTCCTATGAATAGGTGGCTGAGGTACATCATCATTAATTCCTTGGCTGGTATCAAAATTGCTCATTTCTATTTGCTCAGGTAAGCCATTCTCCAAAGACTCTCCTCTTGATATTTCAATTTGAATAGGTGTTTTGCTGGTGAGAATTTGGTCACTATTCTCAAGACTTTGATCATCTTCATAGCCTTCTAAGCCATAGGAGTAATATTCATCTTCCTTTCATGTGTGACTCAGTGGTAGTGGAAATGTTGTTTCCTGTGTGCATGTCTTCTTGAATGGAAAGATGTGTTCAGTGAACACTACGTCTCTTGATACTATGATGACCTGAGACTTCAAATCATATACTTTATACCCTTTTTTTCCGTGTGGGTATCCAATGAAAATAGATTCACTACTCCTGGCATCAAACTTTGACCTGCCCTGTCTCAATGTGCTTGCGTAACATAAGCACCCAAAAACTTTTAAATGACTCAACAAAGGTGGAGTCTTATACAACATCTCATAAGGGCTCTTATTAGATAGTTTTACACTTGGCATTCTATTGATCAAGTAGGTAGCCGTCAAGATACACTCACCCCAAAACCTCTATGTTAATTGAGCTTGGAATCTCAAACTTCTAGCTACTTCCAATATGTGTTTATGTTTCCTTTCCACTATGGCATTTTGCTGGGGTGTTTCTACACATGAGCTATGATGTGCAATACCTTGATCATCTAAAAACTCTTTCATAACAGTGTTGAAGAACTCGATTCCATTATCAGTCCTGATTACTTTAACATTGCTATCAAACTGATTTCTAACCATCTTGATAAAGTTGATCAATATGCTTGGAACTTGACTCTTAAAGGAGAAGAGAAAGGTCCAAACAACCCTTGAATGATCATCAACTATAGTTAAGAAATATGAGTAATCATCATGTGTCTTTACCCTGTGCGGACCCCAAACATCCAAGTGTATGAGCTCAAAACAAGAAGAAGCTTTATTCATACTACGTGGAAATGAAAGTCTACATAGCTTTGCAATTGGACAAACATTGCAAAACAAATCATTTTTACAATTCAAATCTGGAATATATTATGACAAAAGTTCATCCTCTCAATTGGCATATGCCCTAGTCTGAAATGCCATAAGGACAATGTGTCAAGCTTCACATTCATCACCCTGGTTTCACATTCTTGGTTGTAGTTTTTCTTCCTGGATTCCTTCAAAATGTAAAGTCCATTTACTTCTTCACCAGTACCCATCACCTTCTTCGAAACTAGGTCTTGTACGATGAAATGGGAAGGATTAAAAGTTATGGAACATCTCAATTCCTTAGTCAATCTACTAACAGACAATAGATTGCACTTGAATGCTGAAACTCCTAAAGCATTGTATAGCTAAATATGATTGTTTACATGTACTTTACCAATCCCTGTTATTGGTATTGAGGTGCCATCTGGTAATGAAACCCTGTTCTTGTTAGAAAATTTACTAGTTTTCAGCATACCTATCTCATTTGAAGCTATATGGTCAGTTGTCCCACTATCCATAATCCATTTTCTTTCTTTCATATTAAAATTGCTGTTAAGAGACTCACCAGCCATGTTGACTATAGCTTTGGTCTCCTTGTTGTTAAACATGTTCAGCAAGGTCTGGTATTGTTTCTCTGTGAAACCACCATGATCCTCTTCTTTCTTACTGTTGGAGCATTCTGCCTTATCTTCCAATTTCATCTCAGCATTGTCTGCAACTACATTGTTAACATGCCTGTCACCATACTGATTTGAGTATTTCTATTTGCCTTTATAATTCTTATTTCCGGATGGATAGCCATGTAGCTTGTAACACTCCTCTCTGGTGTGTCCTGACCTCTTACAGAAGTCACAATATTTTCTTTGCTGAAACCCATCACTGCCTTTCTCATTTCTGATACTTTGGTTCCGAGACTGCTTGTAAGTGTTCAAGGCAACACTGTCAACAGAGGAATTGTTTTGCATCCCCACCTTCCTTTGTGACTCTTCTTGGCCGAGCAATGAGTAAGCTTGGTTAACATCAGGTAAGGGCTTCATTAAAAGGATCTGACCCCTTACATGCATGTATATATCATTGAGACCCATGAGAAATTGTCTTAGCCTCATCCTTTCTAACCTGCTTCTTCCTCTTGTTGTGTCACAGTCTGAGTCCATATCTACTGCGTCAAGTTCATCCCACAAAGACTTCTGTTTGGTGACGTTTGCGGCAATCGACAAGTTTCCTTGCCTCAATGTGCATATCTGAACCTCTAGTTCAAATATCCTCGGCTCGTTACTTTTCCCAAATCAATTTTCCAGATCAAGCCACATCTTATTGGCTATTTTTGCATAGATGACACTAGTGGTAAGTTCGGGAGCAATTGACTGCACAATCCATGAACGCACTAGGCCATTGCATCTCTTCCAGATGCTATACATCGAAGAGTTCATTTCAGGCATGGGAAGAGTACTATCAATAAAAAGCAATTTATTTTTTATCGATAAAGAAATCATCATGGACTTGCGCCATGGAAGGTAATTTTCTTGCCCACTTAGCTTGACTGAGACGAGGAAAATACCTGGAGCATCACTGCCATGGATCAGGTATGGATCATTGTCATATCTAGTCGCATCCGAAACAATTCTGATCTCCTCCTAATTCGCAGACTCGGCTACTACAGATGGAGCCGATTGGGATCTGCGATTCCTTGCCATTTTAGCAATTTGGGGAAGAACACGACCTAGGCGGACCTGAGATTTCGCCTAATTCAATGGCTCTGATACCATGTCGACATAATGAATAAATGGAATGCATAACTAAGATTTGAAAGGAAACCTTCAACTATACTGATGGTTAGCTTCATTGAATAAAAAATGGTGGAAAGGTTTACAACTTATCCTGGATTCAAATCCAGTGAACTCAAGAAGGAAAAAGAAAAGATGAAGTCGCGAGAAGTGCCCTCATCTAATAGTCAAACTTCCTACTTATATGACTCAGCAAATTTTAAAAAAATAAAATTACACTTATACCCTTTTATTTACATAACCACTTACACTATATTAAAACCTTTTTTGGTCTTTTCCCTCGATGGCAATTAATACCTACTTCCTTTCTTCTCCTCTTTCGAGCTCATGTCAACACTCAGAAATAGACCTCCTAAAATTTGGCACACATTTGGGTTACACTAAAATTTAACATAATGTTTTATCCATGTGAGATAATTTAGAAACTGCATATCTATATATGGACTTTCATAAAAATGAATAAAAATTTTATTGGGCAACAACTAAATTATAAAACCCTTACAATCATGCCCTTTGTACATGAAATACAAACTTTTGCTAGGATATTATGAAAAATTATTATGTAAAATTAAAGTTATACTTATCCATGTCAGATAATTTAGAAAACATGCCACCTTACAGTTTCCGCATGAAACAAAAAAAGTTCTATCGCTTAACATTGCACAAAGTAATATGCTATTTTAGCTACATGAAAATATGTGCACCTTAGAATAGTTCTTGAGAAACCCTTCTAATTGAGATATGATGTAAAAGGAAAAATAAGGAATATATAGCAAGAACATAGACATAAAAACCAATCTGGTAGCTGTTGTTCATACATGATGCTTGAACAAATAAGCTCCTTGTCCCATGTATGCCAAAACTAAAACCGGTTAAACTTATGAAGTGAAAGCAATTTGCATTGAAAAGAAACAATGATAAAAGAGTGGTGATAATTTCAAAAATTTAAAGCTCTGCAACACAACATTGGACGAAATATCTTTTTACCAAAAAGAAATAATATTCATGACTGTATATAAACTATATATACCTTAATTAGAAGGTAATTTATTTTTCTTAATGGAGACATTTTGAAAGAAAGATTGGGTTTTCATAAATTAGCATACATAAAAAACCTATATTCATGATTGGGTTTTCATATATAGATTGGATTTTCATAATAAAAAACTAAATTCATGATTGGGTTTTCATAAAAAAACCTCATAAGAGAATTAGCATGCTTCCCTAGCTAATCTTCCTTTCCTTACATCATTATGTTATAATATATTGCAATTTTTTGTTTGCAATTTTCTGATTGGAACTAATGAGGCGGTGTTCTTATTTCCCTTCTTTTGCAGGACAAATAGAAGAAGAAATGAGGCGGACCTAGTAGATGTACTGTAACTTCTTTTTATTAGGGTAGTGTTGTCTGGTTTTTTTTTCATACAAACTATTTTGTGTACCTATTGTAACTTCTTTTTAATGGATATTAGATACTTTAGACTATTTCGTATTGGTAGACAATGTTATTTTTGATGTATTTGGATTAATGTTGAACTTATTTTGGATTTATTGATGGTTGGATATGTAGGTGGTTGGTTGTATACCTGCTAAGTTGTAGATTTTATAATTAACAGGTGGATTATTATATTAATGAATGATTAATTGTTAAATTTTGTGTGTTTGTGATAAATTTATTCATCATAGATTCTCAAAGTTGTGGCAAACTCATTACATATTGTGACAAAATCATTACTAATATTGTAGCAATAATCCAAATTTAAAATCGTGTTAGTGGCAAATTCATTTTAACGATTAATGACAAAGGATCAAACATATAGTGGCAAAAAATTTTGTAGGAAATTAGATATTTAATGGCAAAATCTAACACAATATTAGTGGCAAATTTCATATATTTTTGCCACGAAAAGTATTCTAGAAAGGGTAGAATAATGATAAACATTTATTAATAAGTGACAAAAATTTTTGTCATAAATGATATGTGGCGTCAGCCAGCCTCGTTTGCCACAATAGGGTGGGGGTAGTTTGACTTTTTCATTTGCCACTAAAGAAATTGCAATTCGTGATAATCCGCTAAAGTTTGCCACAAAAGCCAAAAATGATCTTTAGTGGCGGACCTAATGTGGCAAACGATTGACGAGCACTTTTTGCCACTGTAGGTCACTACTATAGCAAAACTAGCTTGCAACTAATTCTAATTTTTTTTGTAGTGTTTGCCTCTTATCATCTCTATTAATGTTGTAATATGCATCTCGCGAATTATTAGGTGAATGGCCACACTAGAGGGGGGTGAATAGGGTGTTTACTATAAAGTTTAGTCTAATATCGATTTAAAATATTTCTTTCAATCTTAGGCAAATCACAATTTAAGCAACAAGCAGAAGCAATAATAAATGGCAAGTATAGCAACACAAGCAAATAAGCAATGCTAACACAAATTATTTATAGTGGTTCGGCAACATCACCTACTCCACTACCTGAAACACTCTTCTTAGGATTTCAAACATAAGTCCAATAGATATTAAAGTTCCTTACAATTGAGGAATTTCCACCGAAAAGTCTCTGTCTTCTCCCCGAAGGGACTTTCCCACCTCACTCCATAAGGACACTCTAAATCTAGTTTACAATGGTGAACTTATGCCTCTACACCAAGGCAACCACCAACACTCAAGACCTAACAACCTAGGTCTTAAACAAGCTTTAAATGATAATAAAATAAATCACAAATACAATAGAAATGGATCAATAAATCAAAACATAAATTACTTAGCTCCAACACAAGCAACCTATCTCCTCTTGATGCCTCAAGATGATAAATCGATCAAGTGTAAGGCTCAATCAAGAATCAAAGTGTAGGAAACTAGGGTTTGAGAGAAATTGATCAAAGAAAGCTTAGAATACTCAATAGATGGATGAAGGAATACGTACATAGAAGAGTATGGCTCAGGTTCTACAAGTTCCAAAGGTCATAGTTTTAACCGTTGGGATCATCGGTCGAACTAGGGATGAATCTCGATCGCCCGAGGATCATCGCATGATCGACCGATATTCAGTTTCAGGGCTATTTATTTCCATTTTCCATTTTCTATTTTCTCGGATTTTGGGGTTCATTATTGTTCTTGCCTGAAGTCGGGGTGTTTGGCGATGATGCCGCCCGATAATCTCATAGGGATGTTGCTCAAAATGGGTCGAGGCTAATCCCGAAGATGTCGGGCTCGTAATTGTCGGATCCCTCGTAATTAATGGGGACGTAAGCGTCCTTGTTTGGTCAGCTGGAGCCCTCGGGCTGAGTCGTTTGGCTTGACTTGAGTTTGATTCATGTTTGTGGGCGCTTTTGGGTCTAGTCCGGTCAGGCCCAAAGTACTAGTCCAGTCCAATTATCATATAGAGGATATATACATCAACTCTAGACACCCTAAACCTAGACACAAGCTTTTTGTCGACGTTTTGTAATACCCATGAAATTTAATAAGTATGTTTGTTTATCGGTTTCAGCGGGAAGATCGAGGCGCGTAGTGGTACATGTGGAGTTGATAGTTGTAGGGCGCAACTTGAGGTGAGACCCTTGCACATTGGAAATCTCCTTAATTTTTAGTTGATTATGGTGTTAAGTCCGAGTTGGGCTCGAGTCAAGTCCAGGATCGCGACCGGGGTTAGAATCGGACTTGTATTGATCAAGTTGAGTCAACTTAAGTGATCAAGGGTAAATTGGTAATTTGCATTTTTTTTAAAATATAAAAAAACACTTGGGACCGTACGGCTCCAAGGAGGAGCTGCATGCATCCCTAGGTGGCGAGAGGGAGAGAGAGCTTGGTGGGGAGATTGACCGGGAATCGGAGGCTTCGTCGGATTTGATTCGTCGTGAGGCTTCAACGTTGTCTTCCTTTTCCTCAAACCCGGTTCTAGGTAAGTGGTTTCTCCCCCAAATCCCTAACTTTAGGAATAGGGCTATCGATCCTTGTAGAAGGGATCAGGTGATGCATTTTTGCACGATTGGTTTTCATACTTGTGTTATCTTCCGTGTTTGAGGCATTGATATTGAAATGTTGGTATTTTCTTTGGGTTTAGGGTGGGCGGCAGCCCTAGGCATGCCCTTAAACCCTAAGGGTGTATATATATTTGATTAGGGAATTTTTATTGATTTAATTTCGAATTTTCGCTTACTTAAAAGCATGCTAAAATCCAAGTAAGAATCTGAAGCTTGTGGCCTAAGGGTGGGTTGAATAATCCTTAATTGGTAGGGTACTCATGGTATGATTTCATGTAGGGATTTCCTAGGTTGAACCCCTTTATTGTATGCTGAAATTTAGTTTCAAGTATGCTGAAATCTAATTAGAAGCATGCTGAAATTGCTTGTAGAGTATGCTGAAATTTACCTATTTGTATGAGCTGTGTTGTATGAAATCCGACGCTAGAAAGAGGGGTTAAATAGTGTCTGTCCTTTTTTGTTATTTTATCAATTTTCTTTTTGCTTACTTTCAACTTCAATCAAATGCAAGTGTATCTTAACAATGTATTATCAAATATCAAGAACAATAATGAGCAAATATTGAAAGCAATGCAAACACGATAGATTATAGTGGTTCGGCCAATCACCTACTCCACTACCTTGGCTCCTCGCCAAGGATTTCTAACCAACTACTTTATAGAACTTGTGTTTCCCTTTGAATACAACTGAGGACACAATTCTCACCTCTTTGAGAACTCCTCTAACCTATTCACCTAGGCAAAACACAAATCTACAAAGTCTACCCTAAGTGTTTCTCTAGCACACCTAGCAAGCTATTACAGGTGAAAACAAGTTTAAAACAACTTCAAATACAATGAAAAAGAGTTAGGAATTGAAAGAAGAACCAATGCTCTTTTCCCAAGCCTTCAAGCCTTCAACTCGTCCAGCAGATGAACTTTGAATCGCAGCAAAGTTGAGAAACAGAACTGGGCGCTCGAGAAGGATGTTGACGGAAGCACAGGGCGCAGCAATTAATCTTTTTGAAGGCTCAAATCACTTCTTAAAATGCTCAATAAAATCTCTAAGAAGACTTAAAGGAGTTAGGTGAGGGTTATTTATAACCCTCAACTAAACGAGTTGTTCAATGGGCGGAAAACTAGCCGTTACAGCCATTCGGTCGCTTGCCGGTCAATCGACCGCCCGCAACCGCTACTTTAATAGCATTGTTTGATCGACCGACGGGTCAACTGATGGAGTCGCGAGCTTAGCGATTTGCAATCCGGTCGATCGACGCACCTTCTGCCATTTTTTGGCATTGGTCGGTCGACCAATCGGTCGATCGACGTAGCCCTCTGCCACTTTTTCAACATCTTCGGTCGACCGACTGGTCGACCGACTAGTCGACCGAGTGGCTACTTCTGTTTTGTGGCATCATTCGGTCGATCGACAAGGCTACTGCCAATATTCTACCTTGTTCGATCGATCGAACTCAGATTGAGGCTGATTTTTTCTTTATATTTTTTACATTCTTTTCCATAGGTTTAGTTACCAAGTTCTAACTTGGATAACCTTACAATTAGGCTTGGGATAAGATCGTCCTAGGGGTATATTACAAGATATCTACTTAGTCTATGCCCAAGCCTTTCTTTGACGTTCTTTTTCTTATCGATTTATTTCGTTTCTCCGAACGAAGTTTGCATGCTTATCGCAACCTCAATCTGAACTCAAAACTTCACACATAGATTAAATACTTGTTTGTTATCATCAAAATGAAGATCTAGGCTTAAGAGAAACTCTTAAGCCAACAAGCTGGAATACATGTTAGGAAGGCTGAAATTTCCATGAAATGCATGCTGTAATTTCCATGAAATAGTATGCTGAGAATTTAAAGTTTACATGCTGAAAATTGATGTTTGTAAGAGCTGAAATCTCCTCTTAGTGTAGGCTGAAATTTTATTTAACTACATGTTGAGATTACATATCAATATATGCATGAGATTTATCACATTCCCTAGGTTGTTTTACACATAAAAAGGGTTCTAAACACTAGTTATACAAGTGCAGAATTTTACTCTTCGTTAAGCTGAATTTTTGGCCGTAGGCTGAAATTTTCAGTGAAGGGTTGACGAGCTGAAACTCCTATTACTGTTTATACTGAAATCTAAAAGCTATGGGTAGATATGGAACTATATTGGATTGTCCGGAAATTTTCGGGTGTTTGGATAAGGTTTTGAATGTGAGATGGTTGATGGTGTGAAGGTGCGTCATGCTGAAATTGTTCGAGAGAACGCTAATATTTTGCTGCATGACGACCTGCCATGGATATGAAATTCTTTGGATAAGAAATCGGAAGCTAAGCATCAGTGGGTAAAATGGCAGGTGGTACGGCGGGTGACCAAGAATTTGGGGCCGAGATGCGGCCGAGTGGGGTGCAGTTGTGCACGCACCCGAGAAACATGATTGTAGCTATATCCACTCGAGTTAACCACTTTACTTTGTAGTATACATTTTTGTCCATTTAATGGTTGTGCTTGTGGATGTGTATGTGATGGTCGGGCTAGGGAAGCACGATAGCATGTGAAGCTAATGCCCGACCCAGCGAGTCGATATTGGGTCTAGATATACGTCGATGAGCCATGCTGACGATTGATCCAAGTGGCACTAGTTGGAGGGCCTTTCCCAACCAAGCATTTAGGGCACTGAGACTAGAGGGCCTTCCTAACTTAGTGAGCCCGAGGCGGGGGAGTTTACTAGGGTGGCCAGCCTAGTGAGCGACTTGCGAGTTGTGTTTTGTGATGGTTAATGATATCTTATTTGGGCCGAGTTGGGCCGGAGGGTGCGCAGCGCGCACGAGATAAATTATTAGATCCTCACATGTTTATATCAATTCCTTGATAATTATTAAATTATTTCACTGCATTTATATATGGATTGGCTTGGTAGTAGTTGAGACTGCCACTCATTGAGTTCTATGAACTCACCACTCTTTTGGTGTTATTTTGTAGATCCCAATCATTGAGGTATGGTGCGGCTGGTGGCGGCAGGCTTTGGTGGCGGGTCTCCTGAAGCTAGATGGTGTAGTCGAGTCGTGGTTGAGTCTTGTGTTTATTTTTGAGCATGTTGAACATGTATATTGAATCGTGTCATTTGGATATGTCGTTATGTTTTTATCTTAATAATCTGGATTGGTATCTGAACCTTGGATTTATATGTGATTGGTTGTCATTTGAGTTGAGATATTTCATGAGTTGTTCACTCTTTCTTGTGCATGGTTTGATTGTTTGGTTTAGGCTTCAGAGTGTTTGTCCGCACTCTGTCCGGTCACGTGACCCGTTCTTGGGGCATGACACGTTTGCGCACCGATCAGCATCCATCTGATTTTTTTCGATTTTGTGATGATTTCCGATCGCGGACGTTTTGTGCAACTCGACTTAAAACCTGAAACATTCATTCTCAAATACATCTTTAGACAAGGTTTGTTGTCATCAAAACATTTCCGAGAATAATTAAGCGTGAGGGTGAAAACATCAGCCAACACGAACATCCCTAAATATAGAATTCATACTTTCCACAACATTGATTGTAATTGTTGGTCGAATGTCCACACTAGAGGGGGTGAATAGTGTGTCTACTAAAACTTTAACCTAATTTTAGTTTTAATTATTTTCTTGATTAATTAGGTTAATGCTCAATTCAAAGTAGATAAATACGGAAGCAAATAAATAAGACAATTAATAAAATACACATGAAAGCAATTCTAACTTAATGAATTTATAGTGGTTCGGCCTCACATAGCCTACTCCACTACCTAAGCACTCCGCTTAAGATTTTTCAAACTCTAGTTTACTAGTTTAAAGTATATCCTACAAGAGGCTTTACAAGTTAAGGCACCGACCCTCAAACCCGAGGGTCACTCTCACACCCAAGAGTACCTCAAACACCTCTTCTCCTAAGCACTACACAACTAACCCGAGCAAACTAAGTTTACACCAGTGAATTTAAGCCTCTACACCAAGGATACCACCATACACTTTAAATACAATAATAAATCACAAAATACACAAGTAAATGAGAGCAAAAAATCAAGCAATAAGATACTTAGCTCCAACCAAAGTTTCTTAGCTTCCTCTTGATACCTTTGATGGTGAAACAATTAATCCAAGGCTCAAATCAAGATTCCATTCTCAAGGCTAGCTAGGATTTGATGAAAAATGTGTTGGCCCAAGGATTCCACCTAGGCCTCACTCTCTATTTTGGTGATAACAAACATGTACCTAACTCATTTGTTGAGTTTTGAGTTCAGGTTGATAGAACGATATGCCTACGAAGTTCGTCCGAAAAAACGCAAAGAATCGAGTAAAAATGGCTCCATGGCTATCGCGTCTTATCCTAGGTTTATAATTAGAAATGAATGTAATATGCCCCTATGATATCAACCAAACCTATTTGTAATATGTCCCAAGTCAAAATCTGAAGACTAAACCCGAAAACGAACATCGAGTGCAAAAATCAGAAAACTAGGCCGAAGCCACTGTATCAGTCATTGGTTGGTTGATAGGTCGGTCGATCAACTATCGACCGACGATCGACTGCCAGAGGCTTGAAATGGATAGAAGCCTCTTGATCGATGACCAGTCGCTCGAGCGGTCGATCGACCCATCGACCGAGTGATCGACCGTTGGGCGGCAATGGATACTTTTTTATCCGTTGGGCGGCAATGGATGCTTTTTTATCCGTTGCAACGATTGTTGAGCTGGGGTTACTTCATGGCTTATAAATACAAGCCATTATACTTCACCTACCCTCCTCTATTATTCCATTGAGTCATTATAAAAGCATTCAAGCCTTCAAGTGTTGATTTCCAAGCCCTTGTTCTCAAGTTCTACATTTCTCTCAAGGCGTTCTTCACTGTTCAACTCCCACAACGAAATCTTCCATCCATCTTGAGGAGTTGAAGTGATTGAAGGCAAAGAAAAGAGATCTCAAGTTTGATTTAATGTTCTTGCTCATTTAAACATGTTTTCTTAAGTTGTTTAATTGTTATTCTCAAGCTAGCTTGTAGGGTGTGCTAGTGAAACACCTTAGGTAGTTTATAGAATTGTGTTTTGCTAGAAGAATAGGTGTTGAGGCTTTCTCAAAGGGTTGAGATTTGAGTCCTCATTGTATTCTTAGGGAAACACTATTTCTATAAAGCATTTGGATTAGAAATCCTTGGTGAGGAGCCAAGGTAGTGGAGTAGGCGGATTGGCCGAACCACTATACATATTGTGTTTGCATTGCTTGTTTACTTGCCTTTTAATTGTTCTTACAAACTTGTCAAGCATCTATATCAAGAGAACTCTAAGTTGGTTGTTAAAGGGATTAAAATTGAAAAGAGCTAATTGAACCTAGAATTAGCTAACACACTATTCAACCCTCCCCCCTTCTAGTGTGGTCATTTGAACAACAAAATGTCTCAAAGAAAACTTAGAAATGATCAAAGATGGCTCAAAGATATTAAGAGGGATCAATGGAGGTGAAGGAAGGATGGGAGGATCATTTTATAGGAAGCCAAAAGGTAACTCCCAGGTTCACCCACCCAACGACTCAAAAAAAAATCGTTGGCTCTCCACCGGTCGACCACCAGCCAATGCTCGATCGGTGGAAACACAACAGCTCTATTTCGAGACGTTGAGTGGATTTCAGCCGAGCTCTCTTCATGCTACCCTACCCCACCCTTCCTTACACACTCTTAATATTCTTGAGATATCTTTGATCATCCCTACATCTTGATCGAGTCATCTTTGTTGAAACCCTAGCTTTCTACCTTGTTATTCTTGAGTTTGACTTTGAGCTTACTTTGATTTATCTTCAAGTCATCAAAATGAGCTAGGACATCTTGTTTGAGAGCTAAGTTTGTATTGTTTAATAGTAATGATATCGCACCTATGACTAGGGAAAAACAAAGTAGATCATCTCTCCTTCTCCAACGGATTTACCCATTGGTAGCTTGGCTCATGAATCTCCAACAACTTTTGCATACATTTATTAATGCATGTTGTATAATAGCTCTTGCGATCATCTAAAATAAAGGAGCACCTACATTTGTTTGAACATTGTGTCTTAGGTTCTTCGATAGGTGCAACATAAATATCCAGGAGTTGCTTCTGAAAAACTTTTCTCACAGCTGCTAATACCCAGATTGCTATTACTCATAATGCTCAAACCTCTAAAGTCAAGGATACAAATGTGAATTCCTCCACAAACTACTCTCATGTGTCTCTTTTTTTAATCTCGGTAACTCCAAATGTCATAGGGAAAAGTCTATTATTAGCATCAATAGCAGTTGCTACCATCAAAACGCCATAATATTTTCCCTGCAACTGTGTGGCATCAATATATAATAAGTCTTAAATATTCTCTAAACCCACGCAAACATGATCCAAAAGTTTGGAATACCTGTAGAAAACGAAAAGATGCATATAACATCTTAGCAATTTCACTCTTATTTTTTTGTCATGTATCTTCAATTCACTAAGGTAACAAGGTAGATAGTTGTAGCATTCATCGAAGTGCCTATAAATAGATACAAGAGCTTTCAGAAGTGTGTTGTAAGCTTTCTTATATGAAATATGAACTCCAAAAGTTTTTTGTATTTCAGTCACAATCATACTCGGTGTGTACTTTTGATTCCTTAATAGGTGATCCTTTATTTGATGTGCCACAAACTTTTAACTACAAACTTTTTGATCTATTTTTTTTATAAAAAAAAAATAGAATACTTGTATTAATCAAAATATTTGAGTGTTACAAGTTAGAGGGGGAGAAAAATACAAGGGGGTAAAGAAAAAAGAACATAGAAGAGAAAAGGAAAGTAGAGAAAGGTCAATCCGAGCACAATGATTCGAGATTCACCCCTTCAATAGAAAGTTCAACTAATTGTTTTTTCGTGCCCTCGAAGCAGCGCAGGTTTCGCTCATGCCATATTTTCCATCGCCAAATCATAATGAGACGATATTTTTCAATTTCGATCAAGGCGTCATCAGAATCATCCCCTGTCCAAGGGAGGAAATTCAGCGAAAAATGAGGGATGTGAGCCATATCCAACAGAGAAGCCCATCCTTGGGTAGTATACTGACAGTCCAAGAACAGGTGGTGCTACGATTCATTAACAATGTTGCAAAGTAAACAAGATGGGTTGATTTGGGATCCTCGAGCTAGAAGACGATCTCTAGTGAGCAACCTCTAGTTGTAAGCAAGCCAATTCATCACAAATATTCCTTCTGGGCAAGACTTATGCCAAATGAATTTGGTAGAAGGGTCAGAAGTACCACGAAAGGTCAACATCTTATAAAGAGAGTTGGTAGGAAAGGTGTCGTTGTTGTTCCACTTCCAAAGAATTGAATCATCACCTTCCACTTTGAATATGCTTGCTCACAACATTGATAATTGTGAATATTCCCACGCCACTAGCCGACAACATCCAGGACAATCACTATGTTTTCATCCAATTTTCATACAACCCTTTTTACTTGTGATATGTCTTAGCTCGAAGTTACACTTAATGCAAAATGTTTTAAGAGCTCTCTTAAATTCTTCCTTATCAGCAAATACTTGAAAATAAATAATTATAAGTACAAATTTAGTATTAAATTCTTCATTGTGTTTAATACTTTTGAGCATTATACATAGATTCATTTATGTTATACCTGGTGAAGATATAATTCAGTATTCTGTTATTCATCACAATGAAATGTATTCGAGGCAATAATGATAGTATCATCTTCTTCTTCACCTGATGCTTTCTCTCTATTTTCATACACATTTATTTAATTTGTTATCCATGACAATTTGCTCTTTTGAAGTGAAATAAAGTATGCACGAAAGATCCTCATTGTTGATAATTGTTTCATTCTCTTAATTATTGGTATGTTTGTCCTTTGTATCATGAGCATAATACATAGATTCGGTTAATATAAATATACTTTCAACTACATCATGTGAAGTAAACACAGTGAAGAACAAATCCTCATATTGCTTCTTCACTTCTTCTTTGATCCTATGATGAGCCAATTTCTCCTTCACTATACCATATGTATCATCCTCAAATGTATGTTGAAGGTTAAGGTCATCAGATCATAACTTGTTACTCTTGTGTCAACTATATTAGAAGACTGTTGTGTTGATGTAGATATAAAAATTTCTCCATTCTCAATAGAATCAAGATAGGTAAAGATTATATCATGAATAGGCTATGAACTAAAGGTGGCAATGGGCCGTGCTTGGCACAGCCCGGCCACTCAAAGGGGAGGCCCAGCCCGGGCTTGAGCCCGCCCCTTCGGGCTCGGGCCAGCCCGAATTATCAAAAAAAGATTTTAAAGACCAATGGTAAGACTCGAACTATCAACCTTTAGATTTTTTTGTGATACTAACCACCACACCAAGAGTCTTTATTAAATAAGTAGTTACTCCTCAAGCTAGGCACAAAACTCCAAGTGCAATTAAACGAGGCTAGGCCTGGATGGCGCCAGGCTAGCCTGCGGGTGCAGGATCAAGCAGGGCCCGCTTTCAGCATGTGCCGAGCACGGCCCACGTGCCCAAGAGGTGAGCCCAGCCCAGCCCGCCCCTTGGGCACAGGCAGATTGAGTCAGGCACGGCCCAAAGTCGGGTCGGGTCAAGCACGGCCAAGAGTCGGGCCGGGTTAAGCACGGCCCAGAGTCGGGTCGGGCCCAAAGTCGGGTCGGGCCCGTGCCGCCCACAAGCGGGCCCGACCCATTGCCACCTCTACTATGAACTAAAAGAGTTTATGAAAAAATTTAGATTATTTAAACTTAAAGAGGCATAAGAAAAAAAAAGGCTCACATCATATTTTCAATAACACTTTCAGCAAGTTGTTCAAGACTTTTGTCAAAAGTCTCTATCACTCAAATTTTAATCCAAATAGTGGTATATTTTTTTGTGATAAATAATTTTTTGACACCTTAAAACGTCTAATATGTCATCATAATAGATTTCATGAATAAAATTTAATTTTTATATACTTATAAGTTAATCTAGAGTTTGGCCAAAAATCTCTAATGTATTAGAGACTTTTGGCCAAACTCTCTAACACTCAATTTTTAATCTAAATACGGTGAGAAATTTTGGTCAAAAATATTTTTTTGGAGGCCCTACGACCTATACTATATCGTATAAATCATATTTCATGAACCAAATTTAATAATTTTTGCACCAAAAAAGTTGTTCAAAACTTTTCGAGCAAAAGTCTCTAATGTCCAAAGAAAAGTGGGATATTTTAGTCAAAAATATTTGTTGCAAACCCTAGGACCTCTTTCATATTGTATAAAATAGATATCATGGATCAAATATAATCTTTTTTACAGTAAAGTAGCAGTTCAATACCTTCTAGCAAAAGTCTTTTATGTGTAAGGAGCAATAGTCTCTAGCACAAAATATAGGATAGAAAAAGTGGGACATTTTGATCAAAAATATATTTTGGTGGTCCTAAAACCTCTTTATATCATATAAAATAGATATCATAGATCATATATATATATATATATATATGTAGTAGTTCAAAACTTTCATGTAATAGTCTCTAATGTGTTGGAGACTTTTGCCCAAAGTCTCTAACACAAAATATAGGATTGAAAAGGTGAGATATTTTGATCAAAAATATTTTTTTTAAACCCTAGAACCTCCTTTATGTCATATAAAATAGATGTCATGGATAAAATATAATTTTTTACACTAATATAGTTATTCAAAACTTTCGGACAAAAGTCTCTTGGACTTTTGCACAAAGTCTCCAACACAATATTTAGGATAGAAAAAGTGGAATATTTTGCTCAAAATATATATTCATGTCCTTATGATCTCTTTTATATCATATAAAATATATATTATAGATCAAATATAACTTTTTTGCACTATAGACTTTTGCCCTAAGACCAACACAAATTATAGGATAGAAAAAGTAGAATATTTTGGTCAAATATATTTTTTGGATACCCTTGAACCTCCTTTTATGTCAAACGGATGAAATATAATTTTCTACACTAATGTAGTTATTCAAAATTTTCGGGCGGAAGTCTCAAAGACTTTTGTGCAAACTCTCCAATACAAAATTTAGGATAGAAAAAGTGAGTTATTTTGATCAAAAATATTTTTTTGAGTCCTTAAGACCTATTTTATGTCATATAAAAATCATGAATCAAATATAATCTTTTACCCTAGAGACTTTTGCCCTAAGTCTCCAACATAAATTATAGGATAGAGAAAGTGGAATATTTTGATCAAATATATTTTTTGGATTTCCTAGATCCTCTTTTAAGTCATATAAAATAGATATCATCAATCAAATATAATTTTTTTTACACTAAGGTAGTTGTCCATAACTTTTGGGCAAAAGTCTTTGAGGCATTAGACTTGTACCCAAAGTCTCTAACACAAATTTCAGATAGAAAAAATGAATATTATTGGTCAAAAATATTTTTTGGAGACCCTAAAACCTCTTTTATGTTATATAAAATAGATTTCATGAATCATTTTTTTTTTTACTCTAAAGTGGATGTTCAAAACTTTGGCCTTTACATTTTTCATCAAACAAGTCGGCACTTTTGGTTATACATATCTTTTGGAACACTTAAGACTTGTTTTATATCATATAAACAATATTTAATTCATTGCAAGCAATTATTACTACAATTATGAAGCTACCAAAAACTAAAATGATGGCTAACTCATAAAAATATACATAATTATTATTTTTCTATTTCTATACAACTCTCATCGTTTCTATTTACAACAAATACACATCTATATAGCCATGAGTACACGTAAACAAGGAGATTTCTCATAAAACTAAAAAAAAAAAATCTCAAACTAAATAATTCTCAAATGAAACCATGCCAAATGACTCACTAAAGTAATGCCCGATTCGAAAGAGTGTGGCAACATTTTAGAAGACTTCGGCAAGATCAGTGAATTAAAACACAATCAAGCAGACTACGACGTCGATCAACAAGAGGATGCAGCAATGATAGGAAGTCGAATAGTGCAAAATAAAAAAGAAGGTTGCACAAAAGAATCGATTGAATTTTTGGACCGTGTTACCCGGTGCCAAAACTACAGCTCACCTAAAGGGCAGGGTAAAATAGGTATTCTAAAAAGACAGTTCCGGTTACTAGAATTTCCACGCCCTTTATTCAGAATCGAGAATTTCCTTCCAATATAATTTGGTTCCAAAAAATCGATGTAGAATAAATTAGCACTTTAAAGCCACTTACCAGTCATTGCCCTAAAGCTATCCATATTCAAGAAAATAATATATAAGTTATTTACATTTCCATTTTTTCCTCATTTTCCATGTTACCGACTTGCCGCAATTAATGATCCTTCAGTTGCCAGTTGGCACCTCATTTGTTGCCTCCCTGTATATTGGATGAATTTTTTTATATTTCCCCATGTTGGAAGGGCTTGTATGCAATGGTCCCTCACGCTAAGATGCGAAAAGCATTTTTATCACAGTTCTAAGGTTTTTCTTTCAGAACTTAATAGAACAAAATAAGCTTTTACAAGGAAATGGATATGATGCTCAGGGGTGGTAATTTTATCTACATCCGTTAATTAAAAACCACATTCGCACCGTATCCAATCTATATCCGCAAGTAAAAATAAATATGGATACGAATACGAATTTAGAAAACTTATATCCGCGCGGATATGGTACGGATACGAATATGGCTGTGGATCCGCACCGTATCCATACCGTCTATCCGCGTCTCTGAATTACTATTTTGCCCATATAAGTTATTAATATATATAAGAGCTCTGTAATAATTTCATGTCAAGATGAATTTTAAAGTATATTATATATTTATTTTGGATCAATGAATTAGTAATTTATTGATTTTTTAATTAAATATATAATTTTAATACTTTTTTATTAAATACGGTGCGAATACGAATGCGGTACGAATACGAATACGGTACGGATATCCGTATTTGAAGCGGTGCGAATATGAATATCCATATTCACATCCGTAGCGGATACGGTGCGGATACGGATGGGCGGATATGGGGTGCGGTGCGGATACGGATAATCCAATATCCGCACCGTATCCGATCTGTTGACAGCCCCAATGATGCTTTTACGGTCAAAATGTTTTTTTATTGTTGTACTCAATAATAATCATTTTTCTGATTCAAGGATTAAACTAGAAATTAAACCAAAGATGGAACATTAATTAAAAATATAAGCAGCAGCAGCAACTTGCTCATTGAGAAGTGTATACAACTCGTTTAGTTTTAGAAGATAACTTCATAGAAACATGCAGTTCATTTTATACTACAGCCTACTTGATCTAATTTTACAATGTGACAGTGAAACAAGGGATTCATTGAATCCAAACTACCCGGTTTATGGTCGGGCAAACTGAAAGGGCATATAGACGGTGACTCTAACAAATGAAGCTTACTAACAGTGTCCAACTTTGAAGATCTGTTTATGATCCTTAATATTGAGTCATTGACTGCATTTATCCTAGTTGGATACAAATTGCCTTGGTATTTTGCACCGTTGCCCTCTCAGTTTTCTGTACCACCGCTATGTATATCTCTGCTTGTTGGGTTGGCTACTTCTTCCTTTGTAATTATATCGTTATGAGCTGCAGCTTCAACCTCCATTTTGGTATCAGTTTTAGCTTCAGCTTCAGCTTCTCCTTCAGCTTCAGACTGCCCAACCTCGGGTGCAGAGTCCATATCAGGGCTCTGCTTCTGACCTTCTCCAGCTGTAGCATCTGAGTCCATGGGAGCCACTCCATCTTCAAGCTCAGCTCCACTTCCAACACCATCATTCTCAACTGCTGCTGATGCAACCTTAGAGAAAAGTATACATTGTCTTTAGAATCAAATGTCATCTGAGATATTTCCAGTAAAGGAAGTTCATCATTCCAGGACCTAATCCATTTGTACAGCTTTGTGCCAATTAGATGTTGCTTATTGTTTCTGATGATGTAAAAGATACTAAAGAAGAGGCAAACTCATCAACATCCAAGAATTATAATTTGAATCCTCGGAGTACAGAAGTTAGAAATGATAAAAATAATGCAGATGGAATTTGGTTAGGTTATCAGAAATTTGCAACTACCTGGTTATCTTCAGGCTGTGTTGTGGCACCTTTTGCTTCCTCCTTTTTTGCTCGTTTTGCCCTGTCACCGAGTTTGGTATGAAACTTGGAACGGACCTCTGGTGGTAGAAGTTCTGGAGGTACAACTCCCTCAATGCCATGATCAGTGAACTGTATCAAAGAAATAATTGTGATTGTATAAAGGAGAAATTATACAATCCTCACATAAAGATCCACATGCTATGGAAAATGAATCATACGCGAGAAAATCCTTCCAAGTCTTGTCGAGCTGAAAATCTTAGGCCCTTCCAACAGTAAACCTGCACATTAGAGAGCCTCAGTAATTTTTGGAGAATGGTGAACTTTTCATCCCAACAAACATATATATTCAGGCTAGTAAACTTCCTCAGAAAGCAAACAATTAGAGAATAACTGAAAACAAATAATATCAGTTTGTCCACTTATATCCTAATATACACTAGTTTATGTTAAAATAAATTATATCACCAAAACCTGTAACTTACACGATTATTTTTATGGTGATATTCAGCTTCTATTCCAGCAGATGGATCCATCTGCAATTGCCAAAGACAACTCATAAGATTATTTGAAAGGGAAAAAAAACTCGGAGAAAAGTAATTGAAACTGTTACCTTTATTAGGTTGGATAGAAAAGACCTATTTGCAAGCACAAAGAATAAATCAACTTTAAAAAATAAGTTATTGAAGTACTTACGTCCTCTGCAAGAGGTTTCCAATATTCAGTGACTGAAGGCATCCGAACACGTTGAGGATCAGTCAAAGCATTCTAGATTTGACAAGACAATAAGAATACGATATTATAACATGGTTTAGAAAGCCAATAGAATGTAAGGCAATGTCACTAGAAAAACCACAGTGGACATGCATCTCTACACCATAAACAAATGTAAATTCATGCAGTGTCAAAAGCACACATGCAGAAAATATTTTCTCAGGATCAAATTTTGGTCGTAGACTTAAATTTCTACCCACAGGTTTCACTTAAGCACACATCTCTTTCTTTTTCTCATCAAGACCAACATTGTCACTTAATATGAGGACAGTCAAGGTTTTAGTAGATATGTCAGCAAGATCCTCTTCAGTGGTAGTATGCAAATTAACTTTTTTTTAGAGGATTACATGAAGAATGAAGCGACCATCAACCATTATATGCTTTGCACACTCATGAAAACTGGATTGCTTGCTATATACATAACAAACTTATTGTTACAGTGCATATGATAGGCTCTGACTAAGAAATGGCAAACTGTCTTAATTAAGTTTTGACCCACATAAATCTTGCAGGCTATATCCCAATACTCAACCTTTACACGTGACTGAACCACAACATTTTGCTTCTTACTTTTCCATTTTACAAAATATCCTCCAACAAATATATAGTACCTTGAAGTGGACCTAAAGCCATCAATATAGCACATAGACCTCAAGTGACTTTTACAAGATCATTCTTGATATATCAAGTGTTAAATTTGATTGGATGACTAACTTTTTCAAAAGCTTATGCTATGAGGAATGAGATCAATCTTTTCATTAATATTCTTAACAGTCCCTCTGTTGTAGGTTAGTGAACTTAAGTAAACTAGCTAAAGTCTAACACATGAACTGACAGAACTAATTGGGACGTTTTTGTAATTATTAATACTAGTGGGCTTTTAACTTAAAACCTTTTTCTCTGATACCATGTTAATGTTGATTGGATGACCAACTTTCTCAATGGTTTAAGCTACTAGATAAGAAACCAATCCTTTCATTTATACTTTTAACAAGGACAATCATTGTTGAAAAGACATTTCTGTTTTTTGAGAAGGAAAAGAGCTAAACCAATAAAGAAGGTTTAACTTCAAGAAAAGAAAAACAATGATTAGTGAAGTTTCACTTTCAATATAGTTGGTTCACTGTCCTAAAAGTTCTCATTGTTGGAGAACCTCATAGTCAAATCAAAAGAAAGCAGTTCGTGTTAGCATGTAGCACTGAGACATCCACACACACATTTGCTAATAACTAAATTATCCAAGATTCTAACATAGGGGATGCCAAGAGGACCAACATGTCATTTTCTCTATCCAAGTTATACAAAAACTAGTGATGATATTTGAGATGGTTTTTGTGTCTACAGGAGCACAAAGTAGAAGACCTTTCCAAATCCCTTCTGATTGGTTACTTTCAGATTGTATTGAAAATATTTGTTAATGTTGTCATATTTCTTCTTGTAATAGAATATTAGTCTACAGGCCTTGTGAGAATCATAGTTCATCATATGGCAACATCTCCTTTATTCCTGCACTAGTTACTTGGCACCAGTAGAAGAAAAGAGAATTTGTTTTATTTAATTGAAAATTTGAAGGCTACAAAAATGGAAAAAGAAAGGCACGATTGAACACAAAAAATGAAGATTTCAAAACACTTTCCAAACAAGAATGAAGAAACTATAAGCTGTTCAAGATTCTACAAAAATGAGAAGTTTATCAGTCAGATTACTTTAAAAAATTAAATAGACTCCATTTAAGATATTTAATTTGACTTTCTATAACAATTTTTTAGTTTTTCTTGTATGATATTTATCGAAAAGGTGAAAGGACTGTAGAACTGAATTAATGAATTACTGCCTGAATGAATTAATTAAATATTTTCTAGCTGGATATGTGTGAATGGTATAAGCCCCAACACCTGGACTGAGTTTGGAGGATGAGTCTAACATATTTTCTAGTTTCCATGGTCTCCTCTTCTCCACTCCACAATCATAACATTTGTTAAAGCCACAAAAGATCAAGCAATAGTTCTAGCTTTCCTTGACTTTAGAAAACCCGCCAAACCTAATGTTTGCCATTACAACTGAACTGGAAGAATTGTTTACTTTGCCTATCTAAACTAGTGTTTATTTGTAATGCAAAACTATTTCTCTTTTTTGCAAGTTTATATTTTAAAGAAAATTGCTTCTTGCTATGTGTTAGAATAATTATTCATCTTGGTTGGTTTGTCTTTATTTATCTTGTTCAATTGGAACACTGTAAAAGCTAAGGTACATCTAGCGGTGTTTGTACAATGTTCTGATGAAACAAGATAAAGAAAGAAAAACCAATCAAGATAAATAATTATTCTAACACTATGCAAGGATAAGGCTATATCCATTAACCCTCCATTTTATTTTTTAAGAGACCGGATTTTCATCCAACATTGAGACTTCTTTCTTTTCTTTTTTTTCCTACTCCTCTCAACCCTAATCTTAAACCTTAAAAGGTTGTCCTATGCGGTTAGTTATACTAAGAAGGAAGGCAAAACAAGTGAGAACTTGATAATACCATAATAGGTTGTCAGTTTCTCCATCCAAACAAAAGGGCAGTCTCAGAACAGAAGGCTTGCACCAACGTGAGGTTCATGGAACTAGCAATTGGGAAGGATCAATATACATAGACTCCTTGCAGAGGAAAGAGATTGATCCTACTATAAAAAGGCATTCAAGTTGCACCAGCAGGCTCACACCACTATGAAGTGAGGAGAGGATCAAATACACACAACCTTACCCTTGCATAACAAATAGGTTGTCTTTGCTGGATCCAACCTTGATTTCCCAGGTCAAGGTAGAGTAACTTTCCAGTTATACCAAGACGGAATGAAGCTCACTAACCTCTTAATTACTAAAAAATATTGTGAAACAAGAATATTCAATCTTTTGTATAGTAGATACAGCGCATGTTTTTAAATGGATCAGATAATCATTCAAGTCTAACAATGAACATCATCATACTTAACGCAGATCTCCTTGGAATTGATAAAAGGGCAGAAAAAATGACTTGAATGGCATAGGTCACAAGGGATTCAAGTGCCACCATATCTAAACCTTTATTGTTCAAATGTCAGCTATTTTTCCCTAGTTTAGTAAATAACAAAAAGGAAAAAGATAAAATAACTATGATCTAAACATATGAATTGAACATAAAATAATAACCTACTTGTTCTGCAAACCTGTCAATTGTTAATAAGATTAACAATACAAATAATAAACAATATTAGTTACATACTGGATTTTGCTCAGCCCATTTCCATAGTTGTGATAGCTCTTTGTTCCCTAATCTCCATCTTGCCTTGCTACAACAGCAAAGAAAATGAACAAATAGATTTGTCAAACAAATAAAAGATAGAGAGTAGGTAGCTTGGGCCAATCTGAAAGTCAAGAGAATTGTGCTTGACTGCTTGTCCTAAAGTCATATATGATACATTAAAATTTCCATTCTAAACAACTACAACCATAGCAACAAACTTCAACTTAAATGAATGAGCTGTACTTTGGAATCTTCTTCACTGATACCTACAATAAGCAGATTCTTGTGATATAATGACATAATTGTCAGACTACACAGATGAAATATATGTAGAGATTTGATGTTGTGGAAAACTTATCCACCAAATATGCCAAATGCAGAATAATAAAACGTAAGAGCAAAGTGAAATCTGCTATACTGATAGATATGTCATATATGTTGATTAATTAGTGAGCATAAGCAAAATATAGATAAAACCAAGGTATTAAATTTCGGTACTAGTACCGGTATGTAGCGGTACCAGACCATACCACCACAGTACCGATTTTTTTTGTTTTTGTTTTGGTTTTCGTTAAATTATAGCTCAAAACCTCAACCAATTGTTAATTTTCACTTTGATATTCAAATTTGAAGTCTAAAACCTTGTTTGAAGCTATAAAACATCATACTTAACCAAGAATACAAGGTTTGCAAGTAGAATACAAAGTTTGAAAAAACATCCATAAAATTTCTTAACTTAAGTAGTCAAATACATCAAGGTTTGCAAGTAGAATACAAGGTTTCAAACATAATTCAAAATGCGGACGAATGATGTCCGTCGTAAAAATTAATCATCTCTATGAGACCAACACGACTAAGGTTGATTCCGTAGGTCTCCAATGCCCACATCTAAAAATTTTCCAAAGTCATTATATTTTGGTATCCAGAATACCACGTTGACATGAGAGTTTCTTTAGTAGGAGCCCAAGCACTAGTCCACGTATCCACAAAATCATGTGAGTATGTATTAGAGACAGAGTAGGTTGTTGTTATCCTCCCATTGTCTCTTGAAACCATCTATCCATTGTTTCGACCGCTACTTCAAGTAAAGGTCCCGAAATTTCGAAGGGAGTTGGAGGAGCAATACTTGGGCCGACCTTTTGGATTGTAGATACCATAGATCGGCATTATGAATTATTGGTTGCATTGGCTGGAATCCAATTGAAGTGGAACCATTTGGAGATTGCTCTCCTCAACTCCCACTTCTTGGTCTTGCTCCAAGAATCGTCGATGTGCGGTTGCTTGGATGATTGAGAAGGATATGCCCTGGGATCAAGGTCAGTTAATATTTTCTACCCCCAGTTTGTTCGAGGTTTGGGAAGAAGCCTTGGATGCCTCCGCCCATGGTTTAAAATCTCAGTACCGGTACCGATTTCGGTCACCTACCGTACCGACACATGGTACGGTCCGATATGAAAATTGCATACCGGCGGTTTTTTTTTCTTTTTTAAAGAAATAACTCCAAATCTCCATACCGGGCGGTAATACCGCCAGGTATGCATATAATACCGCCCGGTTTGGGCGGTATATATCAAATACCGTCCAAACCGAGCGGTATGAACCCGAAACAAGTGGCCTCAGCGCTATTGGCTGACCCAACGGTACTAAGGCCTCATACCGCCTCATACGCCCATACCGGGCGGTATATGACAAAATACCGCCATATACCGCCCGGTATTACCCAATATATCCGATTTTTTCAAATACCGGGTATATCATATACCGGAAACCTAAAAAACAGGTAAATACCGGGCTTACCGTACCGTACCGGGCGAGATTTTAAACCATGCTCCGCCTCTGCTGTGGGTTGTAGTTGCCCTTATGGTGGAACTTCGGCCAATATGAGGATCGGAGGAAATTGAACTACTTCGGTTCATTGCTCCCGTAGTCAAAGTTGAGCCGATGCTGTTGGTGACATTGCTGCTATTGCCACAGCCATACTCAAATTGAGATCCGAGATAATACCTACGATCTCGTTCAAATGCTTTCAATGAAGCACGAATGTTGGCTGCAAGCTCCTGATCCTCATCTGCATCATAACCACGACCCTCATATTGGTCATGGCGACCCTCGTATTGGCACACGTCTTCTGTAGCTCTTCATTCGAACGATTGTCTTTATTCGGCATCCCGAACACGTTGCTCTCGCTTGTTGTCTAGCAATTCTTTGAAGAGCTTTTGGACCTCTACCAGTGCATTTGGCCAAGTCGGGATATCCTCCGGCCAAATGTTGCTTCAACCGAGTGATGTCTCCACCACGAGAAATGAAATCATAGTGGACGCATTGCCAATGATGCTTCTTCTCTAAATGACGGGCGTGCTGCCATGCGACATCGAATTGAGATTTGGCGTCATTTCAACAGCATTTCGATGTGAAGATGAAGAAAAAAGAGAGTTTGAGAGAGTTCGAGAGAATTTGAAAGAGATTGATAGTTGAGAGAGTTTGAAGTTGAGTGGGATGAAATGGGAGGGTTTGGGGTATTTATATAGCCTCAACAACCCCCCCCCCCCCCCCAACAAAAAAAACGGCTATATAGTCGTTTGGGACGATTTGAAAACACCGGGTGGTATCGCCTGATATCAATGATAATACCACCCGGTAAGGGCGGTACAAGATAAATACCGAGCGATACGCTCGATATTTACCAGTACACACGGTAGCGGCTAGTACGGGGTGTACCGAATACTGGATTCATGAAAATGCTGTACGTAACATGACAACAAAGAAACTACTGGTTAAAACAACAAAGAAACTACTGGGCATAATGCATGATAGTCATGACCATGGTAGTTAAAAGTAATAAAAGTTTCATGAGTAGTATCTTGGGGACTAATAGCAAGATTAGAGCAATAAGAACGATAACATGACAACAAATAAGAATGCTGGGTAACATTAGCAGCATAATGTTAATTTAGTGATCTAAGTATTTCTATTTGCATGCTTATTCAAAACAGATACCATATAGCAAAAGAATATATCCTTGTATTACTATAAGGTAAAGTGAAAAACAGCACATATACCGTTTCTTTGTTCCATCTTGACCAATCTTTCTCTCAACAGGCTGTTTCTCAAATGCTGGGCATCCATCTCGTTTCCACCAAACCTTGGGGTACAAGGCCAAACAAACAAACAAAAATCTTGTATCTCAAAAGAAGATCAATATTTGGGTTACGAAGAGCTACTATAGTAGTTAAAGGATTTTGCTCACCCAATTCTTTTCGCGCTCCAATATATGCTCTATGCTTTGAAGAAACTCTTTCCCCTTCGGAGGAATGACTTCCAGAAGTTTCTTAACACGCTCTTCACAAGATTTAATTTCTTCTTTCTGAGTATTTGAGGAACAATATCTTATTTGGAAGCATAGCAAAAGGATAAACAATACTCCAACAGAGCGCGTAAAAATAAAATTATATTGCGGAAAAGCATTTGAATGTAACTGAACTAGCAAAAGCTGAAAGCCTGAAATGGGAGTAGCTATAACAAGCTATGTGAAGAAGTAGCTAATTTGTAAAACTAGTAGCGAATATCTGTTATCATTTTAAAAATTTTAATAAATAAAAAAAAGTAAAAACTAATTAAGCAAATATTAGCAATGGATTTGAATTGAGTTAGGTTTGGGTTGGGGTTATTTGGGCCTAAGCCCATGTAGGAATGATAAAAATGTTGGTTTTAATTGAAACTTATATAAATTAATTTCTGGCTAAACTAATTCAAAACTTAGTTTAAGATGATTTAAAACTTAGGTTGTATAATTTGAAACCGTATATGGTATAAATAAGTTACTATAGCAGCTATTTCATTGGTCTTCCTTTCGGTTGGGCGTCGCCTGTGAGAACAAGACAACAGGAATGAGGCGAGAATATCATAACATACAACAGAAAATTAATTTCATTTCCCCAAGTAGAATAATTTCATTTCATTAATTATGTTTTTGGTCTTTCAAAATATCACATTTTTTCCGTTTGGTCCCTTATTTTTTAAAAATTTCCGTTTAGTCCCTTAAAAATTATTTTCATTTCCGTTTGGTCTCTCCGTTAACTTTCCGTTAACTTTTACCGTTAAGTGCCAACATGGCAATGTTGACATGAATTAATGAGGGACCAAACAGAAAAAAAAAGAAGATATTTTAAGGGACTAGATGGAAAAATGTATATTTTAATAATTTAAAGTATAATTATACATATGTATATTTTAATAACCTAAGCATAATTTTAAGAGACTAGATGAAAAAATGACCCCTTGCGTCATCACGACCCATGCTCGCACCGCTCTGGCACAAGGGCAGCGCGAGCGCGCATTGTGATGGCGCAAGGACAGCGCGAGCACGGGTCGTGGTGGGGCAATGGGTCATTTCTTCATCTAGTCTCTTAAAATTGTGCTTAGGTTATTAAAATATACATATATATAATTATACTTTAAGTTATTAAAATATACATTTTTTCCATCTAGACCCTTAAAATATTTCTTTTTTCCATTTGGTCCCTCATTAATCCATGTCAGCATTCCGGCAAAAGTTAACGGAGAGACCAAACGGAAATGAAAATAATTTTTGAGGGACTAAACGGAAATTTTTTAAAAATGAGAGAAACGGAAAAAAACATGATATTTTGAGTGAACAAAAACATAACTAAGCCAATAATTTAACATGTCAAACTTATCAGCAAAACAAGTCAGCTCCTACCTACATCTCCATGGCACTTAAACATTTACTATGTAGAACCATATATAGATAATTCTTCAAGTTGGAATCAAAAATAGCATAACTATGACCTGGATGAATCGGGACATGCTATTATGTAAATTATCTCGTTGTTGAGCTATCAAGAAAACTACTCGGAAATATTTTTAAAAAAAAGTAGGCTAACCATGCTTTCAGAGAGTCCATCTTTATCATTCTTGCCAGGTGTCTACATGTTAAAGAAGAAAAAAACAGTCATCTAGCAAGTAACTGATATAAAAAATATAATTAATGCTGGAAACATGAAAATAGAAGGATTTTAATTGTGGGTGGTTGTACCATGCAGGTCTAGGCTCAAATAAATACATGCTAGCCAACATGGTTGTGATGGTCAACAAGCTCACGTAAATAAAAGGTTGTGCCAATTGGTATAAGCCATTCGCATTGCGAAGAGTGTACCAATTGATCCTATATTGGTACTGAGAGAGAACAACCATACAGTCAAAGCACTATCCTGCCAAAAAAACAAAACACAGTATGTAGTTGGAGGACTTGCTGAAGAAGGGTTTAGGGTCAGGTCAATGAAAATGACGATTGGTAATTGGTATGTGAGACTTGAAGGCAAGGTTCAAAATTTTGATACCGGTACTGGTGTTTGATCGGTACCAGACCGTACCGACACTCGGTCCGTACCATATTTGGTACCGTTAAGTAAGGTTTTAAATACCGCCCGAAACGGTATATACCGGCCGGTATATACCGGTTTTTGAGTTTCTCGGTATTCGATATACCCGGTTTTGAAAAAAACCGGGTATATTGTGTATACCGGGCGGTATGTCACCGCAATGCCGTTGGCGTTGCCAACGGCTCTGTGGCCGACAGCTCGACAGGGCTGTCGGCCACATGGGGAATCATACCGCCCAAACCGGGCGGTATTACATACATACCGGGCGGTATACCGCCCGGTATGATCAATAGTGATCCCAAACGGCTATAGAGCCGTTTGGGATAGATTTGGGTTGTTTTGGGGGCTATATAAAGCCCCCAAAACACTTCTTTCATCCTCACTCATCCCTCTACCCATCTAAACTCTCAATCTCTCTCAATCTCTCTCAATCTCTCAATCTCTCACCCCTCTACGTCGAAATTCTATCGAAATGGCGCCGAAATCTCAACCCGACCCCGCATGGCAGCACGGTACTCGGTTGGAGAAGGCTCATCATTGGCAATGCCACCACTGTAATATGATTTCACGTGGTGGAGGCATCACTCGATTGAAGCAACACTTGGCCGGAGGATATCCCGACGTCGTCAATTGCGCCAAAGTACCGGCCGAAGTCCGGAAGATGTTCAAAGCGCAACTCAATAACAAGAAGGAGGAACGTCTTAAGACTGCAGCTCAACAAGCCGAGTTCGACCGACGAGCTACCCAAGATGTCAGCGGTGGCCATTATGAGGCTCGAGGTGGCGATAACGACGAGGATCCGGAACTTGAAGCCGGCATCCGAGCTTCATTGGAGCATGCTGAATTCGAACGAGAACGGATGTATTATCCCGGATCTCAATTCGAATATGGCGGCGGCAGTGGCAGCGGTGGGATAAGTAGCGTCGGCTCAACTTCGGCTGCCGGAGCAATGGACCGAAGCGGTCCAATTCCCTCCGGTCCTTATATTGGTCGGAGTTCTAGCATGAGAGCACCTCAAACTCAGAGCAGAGGAAGCAGCAGAGGAGGCCTTCGTGGATTCTTCACAAACCTCGGAGCAAGTGGTAGGAGAACTAATGTTGATATTTCTGATCTTGATCCCAGGGCATTTCCTCCTTCATCGGCAAAGCAACAACGCATAGATGATATGTACGGCAAGTCGAAGAAGTGGGAGTTGGGAAAAGCCATCTCCAAATGGTTCCACTTCAGCAGGATTCCCGCAAATGCAGCCAACAACCCGTACTACCGAACTATGGTGTCTACCATCCAAAAGGTAGGCCCAGGTATTACCCCTCCAACTCCGTATGAAATTTCAGGACCTTTGCTTGAAGAAGAGGTCAAGGAAATAAATCAATGGATCGACAGAATCAAGCGGCAATGGGGGGATTACGGATGCACTTTGATGTGCGATAGTTGGACCGGTCCAACCCGAATGAGCATCATCAACTTCCTCATCTATTGCAACAGGAGGGTTATCTATCACAAGTCGGTGAACGCATCCGATGAAGTCCATAGTTCTCTCTACATCTCGAAACTGATGAAGGAGGTGATCGAGGAGAATGGACCCGAGAACTTTGTTCAAATTATAACCGACAACGGAGCTAATTTCAAAAGGGCTGGTGAGATAATTGAAATGGATTATTCTCACATATATTGGACTCCATGTGCAGCGCATTGTCTAGACCTAATGATGAAAGATATCGGTGATATATCGATGGTGAATAAGACGGTAAAAAAGGGGCAACAAATTACGCGCTTCATATACAACCACACATGGGTACACGCCCTTATGAGAAAATTTACAGAAGGTATTTTTTAAAAATAATTTATAGTATTTATTTATTAATTAGTTTAGGTGATAATTACTAATAATAATTTCATATTTTAGGTGAAATTTTTCGACCGGGAGCGACTCGTTTTGCAACCAATTTCATCGCATTAAGGTCGCTCCAACAACGTAAGGCGGGCCTTCGATCAATGTTTACAAGTGATGAATGGTCTACATCAAGATATGTCGGAACTAATGATGGAAAGCAAACCGAGAAGAACGTCCTCAACACGCGGTTCTGGGATCACATTGCGGAGATAGTCGTCGCCGTAGAACCATTGTACAAGGTTCTACAATAGGTGGAGATGGAAAAGACGCCTCAAATGGGTCATCTCTACTACTACATCCATCAAGCACAAGAAGAAATCAAGAGGGTGTTGATTTCGGAGACCAAGTATAAACCCTTCATCGACATTATCTCCCAGAGGTGGAAGGATCAAATGGGTCGTGACATACACTCGCGGGTAATTTTTTATTTAATTTTCTAAAATTTATTTAATTTTAATTCATTATGCTAAATTACTTATTAAATTGATAATTTTTTGTAGCGTATTATTTAAATCCCGCATACCAGTATCGATATGATCTTGGAACGACGGATAGTTTCTTATATCCGCTTCGCAAGGTCATACAACGAATGTCGGCAACAACCGGAGAAGCGGCGCAAGCTCTAAATGAATCAAAATATTTTCGAGATTCAAGTGGCAATTTCGGAGATCCATTTGCAATATCGTGCCGAGATTCTATGGATCCAGGTAGATATAATTTTTTTCAATTTATTTATTAATTATAAAATTGGTAATCTCGTTACTAAAATCAATTTTAAATCTATTGCAGTCGAATGGTGGTTGCAATTTGGAATCGAAGCTCCAACTCTTCGGAAGATTGCAACACGTATCCTCTCGCAAACCACATCAGCAAGTGGATGCGAGAGAAATTGGTCGACCTTCTCCTTAATTCATACCAAGCCGCGCAATCGGCTTTCATATGCCCGATTAGAGAAGCTAGTATATGTTCATTACAACATGCGGCTTCGAATGCGGACATTACAAAACGAAGATATTCGACATGTAGATCCGTTCGATGTCGAGTTCGTCCAAGACGATACGGACCCGATAATTAATTGGTGGAGTGCAATGGAGAGCGACCAGCCTCTTCTTGATGAACCAGGCGAACCACCTCAGCCTTCACCAATTATATCTGATGCACTTGAGTCTGAGAGCCAACCAGAAGACATAGCCATTACTCCCCTTGGACTCTCAACGAATTCGGCAAGCAAGACGCCGATCCAAATCAGACTCTCCATCTTCCCGATCAAAGGGAAAAAAGAAGGCAACACCTTCAACGGCAAAAGGCAAAGCCAAAGGTAAACGACCAATTGATCCTTTGGAAGCGATTGCAGAAGCAGAAGAGGACGAAGAAGACGAACCCTCCATTCATAGCAGTAGCAGCACAAAAGACGGAGGAGATGATGATGATGATGGAGCTGGTGGAGAAGACACTGTCGTGCCATCAACATTGCCATATGATGATCCATGGACAAATGAGCAATACTTCGATCACGCCACCCAATATGATGACCGTGGTGCTAGTACCGAACAAACAACTCAGGTGTACAAGAAGAGAGGCTCGCGTCGAAGAGGTGGACCGACAGCTTTGCAAGATTACCATCACGATATGATGAGTAGTTTGCAAGAGGTTTCTGAATCCACCTACTCTGTATCCAGTACCTACTCAACTGATGATACAGGGTCTAGTTCTTGGAAACCCAACAAAGAAACGCTAATGTCAATGTGGTATAATGGATACCAAGGCATTATGCCATGGGAAAATTTCCAAATATGGGCATTAGAGAACTATAGTGTTGACCTTAGCCGTGTATGCCCCGAAGCCGAAGATATGTATGGGTACGACGGACGTCATTCGTCCGCATTCTAAAAATTGTATTTATGTATTTGACATTTGATGATTTGAATATTAATTTTAAGCATTTCTTCATCAGTTATGTGTTATTGGAGTTAGTTCTTTAAAAAAAAAAAAAAAAAAAAAAACAACCGGCCGGTATGCATTTTCCATACCGGACCGTACCGTGTGTCGGTACGGTACGGTACCGGTACCGGTACCGAGATTTTAAACCTTGCCGTTAAGTATGGTGCTCTGCACCATACTCTCTGCACGAATACCAGAAATATAAATTTCTGGTACGTACCGCTCGTACCAGGCGGTACGGTACGGTATTTAATACCATACTTGAAGGGACCAAGAGATGCAAGAATTTGTGGATTATTGAATCCATATCAACCCAATCCGTGAACATTTTAAACCTGAACTCTTCTAGAAGCTCATAAGAGTTGACTAAAGGTAACATCCTTTAGAAAAGGTATATAATTCACATTCATGTCATTTTTTATGTTGTGCTATTGGCAGAGCATCATGTACCAACATGATAGCATGTAGAGAGACACCTAACAGCCCAAACTGAAAGTGGCACTTCAATACTTGATCTAATGATACACAAAAACTACTACAATGGATTTAAAAAATCAGGGTATAATGGATTATATGAGTGTGTGAAAACAAAAGCAGCAGCCTGGCTAGGTCAAACATTCTTAAGACAGCACAGCATACCTTTAGGAAGTCAAACAAGATGAGACATTGAACCAGAATATGGCGGCGGAAACTGGGATCTTTCAACTGTAGAATAGATATTTTTAGAAAAAACCCAAAATATCTCAAAGGAAAAAAATTAAAATAGAAGATATAATGCTGATCCAATTTACCTATTTGGTCAAACACCCACCAATGTGCAGTTAAATTCTCTTCCAATACCATCTCATAACCGTTTAAATACTTGTGTCATCATTGTCTACTATGTTATGTTTGTGGGTTATAGCTGGGTGTTTGACCAAGTACACGACATTTTTACGAAGGACTTCTTATAAAACTTGTTCTATAACTGTACCTCTAATCCCATTAAGTTACTGCTTGTCAAGTACTTGGTGTTGAAAGCAACATCCTCTTCCTCTTGTTGAAGATTATTCATATTTCCATCATCATCACTTAGAGGCTGAGCCTCAAAAGCATCCAAGACAACCTAAAAGCTCCAGATAACAGAATTAGTGAACAGTTTATAATTGCTTTGTAACATGAATAAGATAATTTTTGCTAGAATGAAGTAAAACATATATATTAAAAAGAACTGACAAAAAAATTTACCATCAAGTTTGATGCAAATTTTTGCCACTTGGATGGTGCAAGGGTTGTGGAAGTTGGATTACTAAAATTCTCCTGAATAGAAAAGAAAAAAAGTAGAATAAATACCAAGAGAACCTGGTTCTACAACAAACAGAGATGGCTCAGTCCATACCAGTCAGTATGGGCCGAGACTTCAAACACAGCCATAAAGGGTGACAAACATATAAAACGAGTTGCAATGCAATCACAAGAAGGGTGGTGAATACAAATTGACATAGTACCATAGGCAACTATAATAAGACTAATCACCTCTTTAGGATTTCCTAGCAAATAGTTGAATAATGTCTTTCAATTTGTAATTAAGCTCAAGACACCAACATTAATCCAGATAGCAGAAGAAATACTATCCAGCTTTTAGTCTCTATCTTAGTGGCTACCATATGACTCAGTTTCTATAGAGTGCATACAATAGAAATGGACACCGAGGGGAGATGGCACACTCCAAAATATTTGAATATATCAAGATGCCTCCAGACTCAAACAATATAATATGCATAATTTATTAGCACAGCACAGAAAAATCATCAATCTTTTGATGAGGTTATACAGTACAGTATTATTAATGGCGGATGGCGGCTCATGGCGGAAAGCCAAAAATCCGCCATACAAATATGGCGGATGGCGTTGCGGCCAATGACGGAAGCATGGCGGTCGTGTATATATATATATATATATATATAACTAAGCAGTAAGCACTAATAAGAACATCAACATTTTCAGAAATTTTTTAAAAAAAGTTGAATGAGAAGTTCTCATTCAAATGATTAAATGAAAACTGAAATGAAAGAAACAGGAAAAAAAAAACATAAGTAGAAAAATGAAACTGAAATGATCAAATGAAAGAAAAAAAACAGGAGAAAAAAATATACCCACTGAAGTAAAAAAAGAATGAACAAAACAATAGAAGTAAAAAAACGGAAATGAAAAAATGAAAGAAAGAAACAAAAATAGAAGTATAGAACTAAAAACATAAGAGAAACAGAAAAAAAACAGAAGTAGTAAAGAAAAAAACAGAAAGAAAAAAAACAGAAGTGAAAAAAAAAGAATTGAACAGAAGTAAAAAAAAACAGGAGCCACAAATAAGAAAGAAAGAAAAAAAAAACATAAGTAAAAAAGAAAAGTAGAAAACAGAAGAGAAAGAGGAAAAAAAAAAAGAAACAAGAAAAAAAAAACAGAAACAAGAAAAAAGAAAAAAGAAAAGATAACAGAAGTAAAATCGAAAGAAACCAGAAAAAAAAATCTGCACATATGTATGGGAGAGAAAAGAGACAGGAAATAACCTAAAAAACAAGAAAAAATTAATGATATGAAGAAGAGAAGTGAATGGGAGAGAAATACCTTAAAAGATAGTAAAAACTGCTATTTTGCCGCCGGAACTCCTCGCCGAATTTTATCGCCGGAGTGGAGCAGCCGCTGGTGGAAAATTTTTCAAGTGGGAGCAGCCGCCAGCCATATGAAGAAGTTTAGGGTTTTAATTTTAACTCTTCTAAAAAAATTACACAAACACCCTTACTTTAAAAAAAAATTAAAAAAAAAAAATGAAGTAGCGCCATTTCCGCCATGGCGGATGGAGGGCGCCACATAGCACCACACAGAAACCGCAATGTTGCGGTTTCTATGTGGCGGATTTATCAAAATCCGCCACGCCATGGCCGCTATTTGACAACACTGATACAGTATTTGTACTCTTGGTAGAAAGCAAGGATTTAAATTTAAAGAGCAAAAGCAAAATAGAAAAAGCTTTTGCTGCCCATCAAAGGTCTAATCAATTAGACGTTTAAGCAGGTTGTCAATATATCCATTATAATATAAGGCCATAGATGGTCCACTAAGCTTAGGTGGCAACATCTATTTGAAGTCAGTTAGATGTTATTGAAATCATCTTTCACTGATTGGTAAATATATGATGGTCCATACTAATAGTAAGATTTTTTCTACTTGAAAGATTAATCTACATGAGACTTTTTGCATCCTCGTACTAGAGTAAGTGTATAACAATGCTTAGCAGCAAATAGGTACCAAAGAGCAAAATGATAAACTTGCATGGAAGTGGGGTTATGATCACAAAAAGGGAAAAATAGAATATCTAACCTGTAAACTCCAAAAGGTCTTGTAGAAATTGAAATCAACAGTAATTCCTGCTACATTTATATGAAAATTATATAGGAAACTTGTGCTATGTATAAGGACATATTTAAGTCAACAGAAAATGTGATTTTTTAAAAAATAATTAAGCATACATCAGAATGTGCATACCATCAGGAGCATCTTTCTCATACTTGGTTTCATTTGATGTGTTGAAAACTCCCTTAATATTAACAGCTGTAAGATGTCCCAAAAATGTGTATGTCACCAACAAAAAAATTGTCAAAATTAACAGCAGAAGAGCAAGTAAAAAAGTACCTGAGCGCTCTGATAGAGGAAAAAAATGGGCAAGAAACATAAGAATGCGTCCACAGAATATGACATCATTCGCCTAGAATTTCTACTCATCAGTATATCAACAGAAATATGTTATAATTGCAATATGGAATTTACAGACTTACCATAAACACTTAAAAGTTCCATTGAGCAAAATGATATCCTTAAAGGACTAACTAGCAAAATAAATCTCCAATAGAACCTTTTCAACCTGGAAATTTCGATGGGAAAAGGCTTGGATCATAATGACTATGTGCAATAGTACAAAAGATCATGTGGCATGCCTGCACCACTATGGCATGTCAAGATATTGATCATTCCATGTCAAACCATGATTATATGCTGGTATTTGTACAGACATCTGCCAAGGCATGGCACTGAGCTGATGTTTTCTTGATCTTGTCTTATGCTAACAGAAGAAGCATAGGTGGGCAAGTCTGTTAATGTCATTAATCACATGTATTCAGCTGATGTTCCAAAAAGCTATGTGAATAAGGTTAGCATCCAACCCAGTTATAGGAGAAGATATGACATATGGCATATGGTATTATATTAAATTATTAACAATATATGCCATGGGAATTTTCTAAGATCACTCAGCAATTCTTAGATTTCAGCAATGTGCAACTTAAAGTGCAAGAAAACATAAGCATAGAAGTATGTTTTTTAAACCAAAAAATTTTGGTTCTTTTTGTACAGACCTTTGACAGTCGTCTAAGTAGTTGATTGCACGTCCTCAGCATCACAAGCTTCCCTCTACCAAAGAGCTCTTGCTGCAACAGTTAAACAGGATGCAGAAGTTGTAGAAAAGATTTTACAAAGAAGTGTAGCTAGATATGCAATTAGCAAAATCAGATAAACCAGATTCTTGAGAAATTTTCTAGCTTTATTACTCCCAACTAACAACTCACCTTACCCAAGATATCTTGCTTGCTTTCAATGTATCCAAAAATTTCTTTGCAATCTTTCATGGTTGACATCTCAGTCAAATCTTCTAATAACTGGAATATCATACCACCTTCAACATGTCCCCTTTCACAAAGATAAAGAACAATATCTACAACCCAACAAAAAGTGGTCTCAGCAAATAGAGCAAGAACATTAGCAAGTGCCTCTAAAGTCTAACCTATACAAATATACAAAGGAACAACCAAAGTACACCAGCATTTCCACAAAGGAAGGAAGTTACAAGGCATCAGTGTCTACAGACCAAGAAAGCGTGGTATTTGTCCATGAGTACTTTCTCCTTCATCAATCTGTTGACCATATTGCATCATTTTTTCACCAGATTGTACTGCAGATGACTGGGCATGAAATATGTGGAAGAACATCATCAACCAATATCGAATACCAAGATAACAAAGATAAATTAACTGCAGAATCACGTTCACAAGCTTTAGTTAAGATTTAAAGAAATTTAAATCTTCTTGACAAGCAACAGATGTAATGAATTCATTACAGAACAGTCATTTTACATGTCCTACAAGTGGCAATACCTGTACTTGGAGTGGACGACCAACTTAAGTTCAAGCAAAATAAATAATTTTCAGAAATGTTCTGATTGCTTGCAAGGAAATTCATGATAAAGTATATCCACGTGATCTTTTTCATGGAGAAGATATTTGGGATTTGAATTGTAGAAGGAAATGAAACTCTTTCCGTTTTCCTTTTTTGGTGTTTGAAATTTAAGCATTTCCACAAAGATCAAAGACATAAGAATGAGGTTCTAGAAAAATTCTTGTTTAACAGAGAAAAATATTGTAAAAACAAGAAGTTAAACTTTTCCTAAACATTTTGACAACATTTTTTAAGATTGATTTGTTATCTTACAAAACAAACATCAAAAGAGAAGTACTTAGTACAAGACAATTTCCAAATTTTTCTAGTTTTCATTTTCAGAGAAGTTGAAAACATGAAATGAAATCATCTTTGGTGAATAATTTTCAGCGAAAACTGGAAAAGAAAACAAATATGAGAAAGTTTTCCATTGGAAACTAATTATTCTTCACAAAATTTTCAGTCCAATCAGAAACACCATCAGGCATTCCACAAGCAGAATGGTTGCTAAACCTGAATGCAAGTTTAAGTTAATAGAGAGCATATGCCCATACCCATCAGAATTCATTATAGAAAAACTAAATATGTTAAACCTGACCGATGGGATTGATTGTATATGGGTTCTGGATTTACTAAACCTCGGCCAATCCAATACAACAACACATAATTGTTTCCTTATCTGAGCTATAGACTATTCTCTCATACATTGGAAGCCAGTGTCCAGAAATAAACTGTACATGAGCAGTGTTTCCTAAGCATGTCTTCCTAATGGGTGAATACTGTTTGGAGCATTGGTTCTAGTTATAGGATGGGTGGCCATTACAAATAAGAAAAACTGAAGTAGCAAATAACCCTCCAATTTATGACAGAATGATAATCCTCCAAGCTGGGTTAAATGTCTATTCACAAGATGCACATTCCATGTAGATACATCAATCAGCATCAACACTAGCCCGCCATTTCATTGTCGAAAAAAAAAACTAAGCCTAAAGTGCTAAAAGAAAGTAGTTTCTTTTATGTGAATGTTTATTTAATTTTGACTCCAAAGAATCCATCAATGACAAAGGAAACCATGAATGCTTGCAGGACCAACGAAATCATACACATGCAATCATGGGTAGAACAGATCATTCCATGTCAGAAAGGTATTGACACATGTCATACTAATGCATGCACAAATTATCAGCATATGACTATGATGATGTATGTAGCTTCCAGCATCACAGCAATTCCGCACTAGGCCAACAAAGCATCAGCATGTTGGCATGTTCAAGCAAATTTTGCAGCCAAGAACTAATAATATTCAGTAAGAGAATCAGGTCATATACCAAAATAATTTGCACTGAGCTGCATGTAAGAAATTTTTAATTTGTCAACAAAACCACAGTTTTATATATTAGGTTGATACAAAATGCAACCAAATAAATTAGAACACCAAAGGATTGGTGGTGCAAATGATGATTCTGAGTGGTTTCCTCACATCCGATGAAGCCTCACATAATATCAATTAAATATCATTGCCTTTATTGATATTACAGTCGAATCAGAATGGTACTCGAGTAAGATAACTAAATTTGTTTTAGGTACACCGTACACAAGGTGTGGTATATCTTTCTTTGGTTTGATTTAAAATTTCACAAAATTTATGAATATGTCCTTATGTTCTTTTTTACTTGCAATATTGACGATGTACTGCTTTTTGACAAATTAACAAAGAATGATTTTCCTATCCACATGAGGGGCACCTGATGGGAGATAAAGACTCTAAATTGCAACATGTAGGACATAGAAAGGTGACTCCAAGCAATATCATCTTTCTCTTCTCTAATTGCCTTTCTAATAATCTTCCTACTTTTTTATTTCTGTACATATACAGTTGTCTATAAAATCAGCCTTCATTGAGATTATTCCCTGATTTTCTTCTTTCAAAAGAATCAGATTAATTCGGAAAAATCCACTCCTATCTTTTACTGTAATTCCCTAAAAAATCCTTCACATTCCCATCCAATGTTATTGTCACTTATGAACTCTCAAAAAATCCAACACAGGACATCTACAGGACTGTTAAATAGAGAACAAATTGGCAAATTACAACATAAATAGCTTTAACCTAGTACAATGGTGCCACATATAGAGCCATCAAGTAAAGGCCTAAAATCACACTCATGGTCTGATAAGAAAAACAGAATAAATTAATGACAAAACTTAGTGCATCAGCTTGTTAAGACCAAAAATCCATGATGATAATATTAAAAAATAAAGCACAAGTTATTAATTCACCAAAACTCAAAATGAAGTCAGCTTCAAATATGCAATATGGCACACAGCACAATCAAACACTTTCGTCCTTATTTGGCACAGTTCTGAAAATTTACAACAATTCATCCCAACTCTCAAGTAAATAGTAAAGCGGCTCACCACTAATTCCTGAAGCAATGTTCGAAGTGCATTTTCCAGGGATTGATTTTCATCTTGGACCAGCACAGTTTGTTTCTGTTGAGATTTTAAAATTACAAATAAGGCATCATTTATCAAAAATACATGAGTACTAGAACTAAAGAGTGTTCTAACTTTACCTCATCACTGACAAACTTTAACAGTATAACATGAAACAAATTTTGGAATGTAATAAGAAAAAAAATGAAATGATAGCAACAAAGATATCTGGCTGTAGTCTGATATTATATAGCAGTCTACAAAAATATAATTATTTATTTTAAATAGACATTCCACCAGGGAAATATGAGTATCGGATATAATTAAGTTAACACCTTGTGGTTAAATTCCTCCACTTGGAACAGGTATCAACACAATGGCAATGGAAAAATATTGCAGCACAACAGAAGAATAAGTGAAGTATAACATAGTTACAGACAAAGATACCATATACAGATCTTCATATGATAGCAATTTATACTTGCAAAATAAGCCTGTGCTTCCTAGATCCAATATTGGCCAAAGCCTCATGTACTGGTTCGTAACTTGGTTTGAATAAGCAAACATATAAACCAAAAAAGAAAAACAGCATATTTTCAATTCAACCAGATATAAAGGTCTTTCTAATTTCCTGCCTTCCAACTTACCAAAACAAACAATGAACAGAAGAATTATTATACACCTAACCTTATGAACAATTTCTTTCGCATTTGATCATACATGTGTGACGCAAAATGACCCTTTTCTTGACTCGAACCAATTTGTCCACTCGAAGATCAACTAATATGCCAACGCAATAGCTATGTATCAAATAGTCAAATAGTGCCAGACTTCCAGTAACTCATTAACATCAGAGAGCATAGATTCAGTATCTAACCTAACAAAACTTTGGACATACCAGCAGTATACATCATGTTGGCCCACTATTTCTGATTTTTTTCCTTTTATGCAACAAGGAACTCCAATTTTACCTTGAATTTTAGAATAACTTTCCCGTCTATTAGACCTCATGAATTGAACATAATTATTCTGATTTGAAATCTTCATGTAGAAATATACAGCACACTACTCTTAGAGTCTACACTGAAACAATACTAACATACAGCATATATCAAATAAGACTAAAGCTCCTTTAAGATTACATATTCTTGACATAATAAGATCCAACCAATGCAGAATGCACAGAACCCAAAGGTTGAATAGAAGAAGTGTACCCATACATGACAGGTCACTGCACTTGGTCCAATTTTTTGCGATCTGCAAAGGTAATAAGCACACAACAAATGGGGGCATATCCACAAGACTAACTAGAATTATTGCATCGTGCAAAACCCCACACCTAAGAATGTACCCTAGTTCCTGTCTTTAATCACACTAACAAAGGACTAAGATTAGGGGTGTGTCTGAAACATCCATTTAACCCAACTCAACCTGAAAATTCGGATTTTTTCAAGCCAGGCAAGCTCTCAGGTTTTTTCCATAACCAATTAATATCTGTAAAAATTCAAAAAAAAATATTTGGAAGTCCCAAAACTATAAAACTCAGAAACTGTACTAATCGAACCCAAAACTACGCACGAACTAACCTGATTCAAGTCAAGTAGGGATTTTCCCCCAAATTTGGAACAGGTCTCAGGTTTAGGTTTTTTCCCTCCAGCCCAAGATCGGGTCAAGTTTGCAAGAAATCCAAGGTAGCTTTGTCTATGAGTTTTTTCCCTAAATCAAACACCTCTCTCTAAGATCTTTAACAAGGCACTCAGCCTCGATGCAACACCGAACAGATTGGAGAGGGGAGATAGAGTATTGACTATTGAGAGATGTTGACAAAAGAACCAAATTTGTATTCAAAGTGCAATAATCTCCAATGCCCCTAATGGCTACAATTATATAACACAGAACTCCTATTCATAAGAGGAGTAGGAATCAATAAAAAGGAAAGCATCAATTAATTATGGCCCAAACAAGGCCTTATTGAAACTAAAATTCAAGAGAAAATAGAGGTTATTTCCTAATTGGATTGCATTTTCTCCCCACCTAAAAAACTCGACTCCAGCGAGGAACTCCTATAGCAATGAGCATATGGGCGAAGTGGATAAGTAGGGAGGTTGTCTAAGAAAGGGGCAAGCGCTACTCTTGGGTGTTGGACTGTTGGTTGGTCGGGGTGGGGGTAGGTTGGGATTGCATGAAATGCTGTAACATATTTGGTGCCAACTGCCAACTATGGAAGCTCATCCTCGGTAATCCATGCATCATTAGTGTTTGAGCAGCCTTCCATCAAACAAGAAATCATTGCATGCTACCTTGAGGAGATAAAACTATTTCAGTGTAGAAATTTCAGTGTAGAAGACGAAAATGGCATGACTAGAGGAGCATGACTTACAATCATATTAGGAAAAATAATTACCTTTATTATCTCCTAAATTTTAGCTTCAATAAGGCCATGCTTGGGCCATAAATAATTAATGCTTTCCTTTATTTTGTCATTTCTTTTCTTTCATATCCTACCTCCTATTGTGAAAAGGAGCCTTAGCCTATATAATTGTAGACATTAGGGCATTGGATACTATTGCACTTTGAATACAAGTTTAATTATTATCTCAACCTCTAGCAATTCTCTCTCCCTTCACCCTTCATTTGGTGTTGCATTCATTGGTATAGAGCTGAAGCTTTCCTCCTCTTGTTTCTTGTCTCTTTGTCTTATTCTCTTCCCTCTGAATTCTTCTTATTGTTTTGTTTGAGAAGTAGTCTTAGATAGAAAAAAAAAATAACCAAAAAAAGTGTTTATTAGAGGGAAAAAAGTTGTATAAGAAGTTAAAAAGGAGTGGTATTAATAAAACAACTCCGTATGCATCAGCAATCATCCCTTTCTCTTTCCCATTCTCATACACCATCACCCTCAAAATACTCCATCCATCTCACCCTCCTATCATCTCAACCGCCCATCATCCCAAAAAAAATCTAAACCTTCTCCTCCGTTGTGATTCCCCCACCCTGATATGTTATTCACATGCCTTTGCACCTTCCTCCACCACATCACTACATCATCATGCACCACAAACCTTTGCTGCTACCCCTCTGCAAACCTCACTGTCATCACCTCCTATTCCAAAACCAATATTCGTCTGTGTTCCTCCTACCCTTTCCCTTAGAAGTTGATACCTAAATTCAATCGTGTATTCACTATCCATAGTGCCCGAGAGCCTCCTCCTCTACTCCAAGTCTGCTCCATCCTTTTGTTCTTGTTCTTGACCTTACTTGTGCACTCCATTGCAGTGCCAACACGCCTCTAACCGTGCTGCACCTCTTGGAGACTGGTCGCCCTATGTAGCTATAATAGGTCAACTTCTTTCGTCAATTTCCTCGCACTGCCAAAAATCAACTGCCAACAAACAAGATTCCCGCATGCAAATTCCTCACAAGAACTGCTCGCCTACACCCAAAACACAACTTTTTTTCATCAAGCCATCATCGGACCACTATGGGCCAGCCGTTTGCATCACTTGCATCATGGTTTTAAATCTCGTACCGTACCGGGCGGTAAGCCCGGTATTTACCGATTTTAGAAAAAAACGGTATACGAGATACCCGGTATGGGTAAATACCGGGTATCTCGATAAATACTGCCCGGTATCCCCGGTATTTATCAAATACCGGGCGGTATTTGCTATCATACCGGGCTATACCGCCCGGTATGATATTTTGCACTGTAGCAAAATATCAATACTTTAAAAATACCGGTATACCGAAAAAAACCGCCTGGTATGCTCTGGTATTTAGCAAATATCGGGCGGTAAGAGCTATGATACCGGGCGGTATCGCCCGGTATCACCCGACCCAACGGCTCTTTTTAAGAGCCGTTGGGCTGCTACAATGCCGACAGCCAGCACTGTAGCACCGACAGCCCAAACGGCTCTTAGGGTGTTTTTGGTCATTTTTGGATGTTTTGGTGGCTATATAAAGCCCCCAAAACACCTCTTTTACTCTCACTCACCCCCTCTACTCATCTAAACTCTCTAAACTCCCAATCTTTCTCAATCTCTCTCTCTACTTTCTTAATTTCTACGTCGAAATTCTGCTCAAATGACGCCGAAATCTCAAGCCGACCCCGCATGGCAACACGGTGTTCGGTCGGAGAAGGCTAACCACTGGCAATGCATCCATTGTAATATGATTTGTCGTGGTGGAGGCGTCACTCGATTAAAGGCACACTTGGCCGGAACATCCAGCGACGTTGTCAAATGCACCAAAGCACCGCCGGAAGTCCGACAAATGTTTAAAGATATGCTCACCGAATGCGGGTCTGCACCATGTTATATGTTCATTATAACATGCGACTTCGAATGCAGGCGTTACAGAACGAAGATAGAGAAATTCTACATGTAGATCCGTTCGATGTCGAGTTCGTCCAAGGCGATGCAGACCCAATAATTGATTGGTGGAGTGCAATGGAGACTGACCCGCCTCTTCTTGATGAACAAGGCGAACCACCTCGGCCTTCACCAATTATATCTAATGCTATTGAGTCTGAGAGTCAACCAGAAGACACGGACAGTCAAGCTCTTGAGAGGGACATGATCTTTGCTCCCTTGGACTCTCAACGAGTTCAACAAGTAAGACGACGATCCACGTCCGACTCTCCATCTTCACAATTAAAGGGAAAGAAGAAGGCACCTTCACCTTCACCTTTAAAGGCAAAAGGCAAAGGGAAAGGGAAACGTCCAATTGATCCTTTGGACGTGATTGCAGAAGCAGAAGAGGACGAAGAAGACGAGCCCTCGGTTCATAGCAGTAGCAGCATTGTTATCATCTCGTCGCTATCTCGTCGAGATAGCGACGAGATATCGCTGTCTCGGTGGAATCTCCTGTATCGTCTGGACGATACAGGAGATCCCGAGATATCGCGTATCTCGTCGGGATCTCGTCCAATCTTGGACGAGATCCCGACGAGATACGCGGTACAAGAAAAGAAAAAAAAAAAAGCGCCTGGGATTCGAACCCTGGCCCGCGCGGTGGACCGGAAAGGTTCCACCGCTGGGCCAGGGGTTTTTTTTGCGATTTTTTTCATCCAACTTGGTGATAAGAATATCTAAATTATTGATTTTTTTTTAAAAAAAAACCTAACTTAAACCCTCCGACGCCTGTATCTTCTATTCTTCTTCACTCTTCTTCCTCTCTCGCATCCCGTCGGCGACTCTCTCGGAAGCTTCCTCGCATCCCGTCGGCGCCTCACTTCTCCGGCGAAACTTTTCTATTTTCCGGCCAGGTATGTTCCGGCGATCTTCTCTCCACGGCTCGGCATGTCTGCATTTCCATTTTCCGCCATTTTTTTTTTCCGACATAACTGCTGCAAACCAGAACAGCTAAGCTGTTCTGGAATCAAGAACAAGCTGTTCTGGAATCAAGAACAAGCTGTTCTTGAATCAAGAACAGCTTAAGGCTGTTCTGGAATTTGATTCCAGAACAGCCTTAAGGCTGTTCTTGATTCCAGAACAGGCAAGGCTGTTCTGGAATTGCCTGTTCTTGACTCCAGAACAGCCTTAAGCTGTTCTTGATTCCAGAACAGCCTTAAGGCTGTTCTTGATTCCAGAACAGGCAAGGCTGTTCTGGAATTGCCTGTTCTTGATTCCAGAACAGCCTTAAGCTGTTCTTGATTCAAGGCTGTTCTGGAATCAAATTCCAGAACAGCCTTAAGGCTGTTCTTGATTCCAGAACAGGCAACATTGTATTGTGTATTTGACTATTTGCATTGTATGGAATTTGATAGTATATTTGCATTGTCCTTGTTTAGTTGTGTGCCTGTGTTCATTTTGTATTGTGTATTTGTGTGCAACATTGTTTATATTGTGCAGTAAATTATGGAAGGAAATTCCGGTGAAACGCCTTATGATCCTTCTAAAGATCCTAAACGGAAACCGAACTCGAAAGATATTGGTTGGAGATATGGATATTGGCCGGATTTAAACAAAAGACAATTGATTGCATGTTCACTTTGTGGCAACCAATTGAATGGGGGAATCACAAGACTTAAACAACATTTGGCGGGTGGTTATGGAGATGTGAAAAAATGTGATAAAACCACAACGCTGATAATGAGAGAAATGCATGATGCCCTTGCAGCTAAGAGGAAGACACCATTCAGTTTGGATGATGAACAAGAAGCAGTGGCACCAGTAGACCTATCTACAGCTTCCAACTCCGTGCCAAGCTCGGGAACAATTTACAAGAAGAAGAAAAAAGAGGCTGCTATTCAGTTTGCAGCAATGCCACAAGTGTCACACTCACAATCCACATCACAAACCAAGATTGGTGGATTACTACAGAGAACTCCAGAAGAAATTGTGGATGAAAGACACTCCAAAGGTCCTAGCCAACAGACCATTGAAAGGTCTTTGAAGACAAAAGAGGCTGTTGAAAAAGTTAACATGTATGTAGCCAACTTCTTCTATGAGAATGCCATTCCTTTCAATGCGGCAAACTCAAGAAGCTATGAGTTGATGGTTGAAGGCATAGCACAAATTGGATCGGGCTACAAACCACCCACATATCATGAGTTGCGGGTTCCTTTATTGAAAAAGGCAAAAGAACAAACAGAAGATTTAAAGCGCAAACATGAAGAGGTTTGGGAAAGAGATGGGTGTACTCTTATGTCAGATGGGTGGACAGACAGAAGAGGGAGACAATTGATAAATTTTCTTGTAAATAGTCCGCAAGGGACTATTTTTCTTAGCTCTGTTGATGCTTCAAGTCAGTGTCATGATGCTCAGATGTTGGCTGACTTACTTGAGACCAAGATTGAAGAAATTGGCCCAAGTAATGTTGTTCAAGTTATCACAGATAATGGCGCCAACTATAAGGCAGCGGGGAGATTGTTGGAGCAAAGGTTGCCTACACTGTTTTGGACCCCTTGTGCCGCACATTGCTTGGACCTTATGTTGGAAGATGTGGGAAAAATGAAAGAATTCAAGCCTACAATCGCAAGAGCAAGATCATTGACCACATTCATCTATAGACATGGTCGCCTTCTTGATGCGATGAGGGAGCACACTAACGGACATGATCTTGTTAGACCCGGAGCTACTAGATTTGCGACTGCATTTCTAACATTGTCATGTTTGAGGAAATTTAAACAAGAGTTGCAGCGGTTGTTTGTAAGTGGAGATTGGTTTGATTCAAAATTGTGCAAGACCGAAGCGGGAAAGAAAATTTATGAATTAATCCATGCGGTTAAATTTTGGGAGGCAGTTGAAGATTGCATTAGAGCATCACAGCCTCTACTTGTGGTTTTGAGGATAGCGGATGGTGATGAAAAACCCGCTATGACGGAATTAGCCGCGGCAATGGGTGAAGCTAAGAGGAGGATCAAACAAATCTTGGCCCACAAATCCACTTTGTGCAAGAAAATCATTGATATCATTGAAAGTCGATGGGAGCGTCAAATGGAGACACCATTATATGGTGCGGCTCTATTTCTCAATCCGGGCAAGTATTTTGACATCAAGAAAAATGATGTCGTGTACTCGGGGAAACTACGTGAAGACTTCAATGATGTTCTTGAGAAATTAGTGTTGGATGATACAATGCGATCCAAGATACTTCTAGATGCTGATATGTATGATGAAGATCGAGGACCTTTTGCAAGAGAGATGGTGATTAGAGAGCGCTCAAATAGGATTCCTCATAAGTATATTGTGTATTATTTTATTTATTAATATTTATTGTCTTTAGTTTTTACATATTTTTGAATTTTAATGTTAGTTGAATGGTGGAAATCCTTCGGTGGACGTACTCCCGAGTTTTCAAAGTTTGCAAAGCGCATTGTTAGTCTTTGTTGTTCGTCCTCCGGGTGTGAACGAAATTGGAGCACTTTTGAGTTTGTAAGTAATTAAGTATTTTATGCTTTTTTAGTACTTTTCTTGTTAGTTATTACTTATTATTTTTATTTAATTACTTTTCTTTTGTATAGGTTCACACCAAGAAAAGAAATAGATTGTTGCACCAAAGATTGAATGATTTGGTGTATGTCCAATACAATCGAAAGATTGCCACGAGATTTCAAAAAGTTCGTGAATGTGGCAAAAACTATGATCCACTAGTACTTGACGATTTTGATTGGGGGACAAATGCGTGGTTCAACAATGATGATGAAGAGGATGATAGAATTCCTTTTGAGCTTGTTGATGAAGCCATTGGTGCTTCAAATGCCCTTGAGGGTCGTAATTTTCCAAGGAGGCGTGGAGTTAATGAGCTTGTCACTTATAATCGACGTCATCGTGGTTCTACTTCTACTTCTACTTCAAGATTGATGGATGAAAATTCAAGTGATGAAGGAGAAGAAGAGATATTTCCAAATGATGATGAAGACATTGAAGATGATTTCGGGCTCAAACCAACTCCTCCTCCAATGGATAATACCCCTAATGAAGACATTGAAGATGATTTTGATAATCTGTTTTAGATTGGACTATTGGAGATTTGGTGATTGTGATGACTTTAGCTACTTGATGTTTATTGTTCATGCTATGTGAATTGAATTTTTGTATATTCTATGTTTGCTACTTTGCTACTTTGCTATGTGGGTGATTTTTGTATATTTCATGGTTCATAAGAGTTATGTTTATTACTTTGCTATGTGCAATGTCAAAGTGATGACTTTCAATGCTATTATTATTTATATATATTTTTTATAATATATATTATATTGTCGATATATCGCGACGCGGACGATATATCGGTCGCGAAACGATATATCGGTATCAAGGTTCGCTACCGCGAAATTTTTTTGGTCGCGATAATAACCTTGAGTAGCAGCACAGAAGACGGAGGAGATGATGATGGAGCTGGGGGAGAAGAGACCGTCGTACCATCAACACCGGCGCCTACCGATCTGTGGACGAATGAGCAATACTTTGACCACACCACAAAAGATCACGATCACGGTGCTAGAACTGGACGAACAACTCGGGTGTACGAGAAGAAAGGCCGGCGTCGAGGAGGTGGACCGACAGCTTTGCAAGATTACCACCACGATATGATGAGTAGCTTGCAAGAAGTTTCTGAATCAACCTACTCAAGTGATGATACAGGGACTAGTTCTTGGACGGTTAACAAAGAAACACTGAGGGGTATGTGGTATAATGGATACCAAGACATGATGACATGGGATCATTTTCAGATATGGGCATTGGAGACTTACGGTGTTGACCTTAGTCGTGTATGTCCCCAAGATATGTACGAGTACGATGGACGTCATTCGTCCGCATTTTAAACATTGTATTCATATATTTGACATTTGAATATGAAATCTAAGTATTTCTTGATCAATCATGGATTATTGAAGTTATTTTTAGCAGCAAAATCAAAAAAAAAAAAAAAGGCTCGGTATGCAATTTTCATACCGGACCGTACCGTGTGTCGGTACGGTACGGTATCGGTACGTACCGGTACCGGTCATCCACCGAGATGATGACCGATATCGATATTTTAAACCTTGACTTGCATCACCTGATCCAGATACGCTCAACATCTGATCAACCTAGCTACAACTCTTAGGAGGCATTTGGTGCATTGCCTTGCACGATTAATAGGCAATCTAGATTACCTTTTAGAGAGATTGCCACACTTTTTAAATTATTGGTAATGTAGAATTAGTGTTTGATATGTACAAGTAATGGTATAACATGAGACATATTTGGTATAACAAATAAACTACCAAGTAATGAGATCTACTTTACGAAAATACCCTTTAAACAAATTGACTAAAACTGACATGTACATGCCCAATTCCAACTGTAACTGAGCTATAAAACTAGTTTCGGCATAAATAACATCGTTACATCTTAACATAACATTCATACACTGAAACAGACATTGTTACGATGAATTATGATAAATGTATCACTGTTAGTCTGTTACATTCTCAAAACATCTCCAAAACTAGGTTTGCAGGTTCATCTCCTACCCTCCGCGGCGCTGCCGCTCGCAGGGACCTTGCACCCGACGCAAAGCCCCAGGCAGCGTTGGGCCACGCTGCAGCCTGGCGAGGCTGCCAACGTTGACCGGCGCTGCCACATAAGCAGCGCCGCCACGCCAAGTGTCCATGCTGCGCTGCCAGCAAGCTCGATCAGCAATCAGACTACAGCAGTCTTGGTTGTCGGCGGCTCCACAACGCCACGACGAAGAGGCAGAAGTCGTAGGAGGCGGACATCTTCCTTCTCGAAAGGAGGAGGCAGCGGACTTGTAAAAAAGCTAGAGTTTAAGGAGAGAAATTTTGTCTATATAAATTAATTCAAGATTACCACTTTAGAGGCAATCCACATAGACACCCCCTTGAGCAATCTGGATCACCACTTTGATGGTAATATTTGATGGTAATCTGAAATACTAAGGCAATCCACATTAGCTACACAAGTGAGACACCAAACAAGACAATGTGGGCCCCCCACGCAATTTAAATGCAAGATTGCCAACAATCTAGATGGATTGCACCGTACCAAACGCCTTCTTAGAGAGATACCCAAGAGAGACGAAGAGAGAAAATAAATAATAGCAAAAAATGTAGAAACAAAATATAGTGCAACTGCCCTTCCTTCTTATACCCGCCCTACAACGCTCGCTGCACCAACTCCTTCCTTTACATCTTGCCTACATCTCAATAGCAAGACACTCAGATTAACTTGGTAATCTCATCATTCTCTTTGAAATTGATTTTTGTTTTGCTATCTTGTCAAGTTTATTTTGTTTAGGACCAAATCTTCTTCAGAAATAAGTGGAGTGAGAATTTGCATACTGTTGAGCCCCAAAAGTCTATAATTTATTAATCATAGAAAAGGCATATATATAAGCCAGAGAGAACATAAGCTAAGCCTAGGAACAATATAAGCTAACCTATACCAACAATGAATACAATATAAAAACTATTATATTTAACACTCTCCCTCAAGCTGGAGCATAGATGTCAATCATGCCCAGCTTGTCACATAGTAATTTGAACCGAGTCGAGTTGATATCTTTAGTGAAAATGTCAACAATTTGATCCTGAGAGGAGACATGAGGCGTGATAATCTTCTTGGAAAAAAGAGCATCCCGAATAAAATGACAGTCGACTTCAATATGTTTTGTTCTTTCGTGAAAGATCGAATTATTTGCAATGACTGGTTATCACAGTGCATCGTCATAGGCTTATCAGAAGAGAACTCTAGTTCTCCTAAAAAACTTTTGACCCACATTAGTTTACATGTGGTATGAGCCATGGCCCTGTACTCAGCCTCGGCACTTGAGCAAGCTACAACATTCTGTTTCTTACTCCTCCATGTGACCAAGTTTCCTCCAACGTACGTGCAATACCCTGAGGTGGATCTTCTATCACAGATGGACCCAGCATAATCTGCATCAGAGTATCCCTCTATTTTAATGTAACCGTTTTTCCTGAGTCATAAGCCTTTACCAAGAGAACTCTTGATAGAATGTAGAATTTTTAACAGAGCATTCCAATGAGAATATTTCGGCTGATGCATAAACTGACTAACAACACCAACAGCGTAGGAGATGTCAAGAAGGGTGAGAGTCAGATAAATAAGTTTCCCAACTAACTTTCTAAATCTCACAAGCTCCTCGAAGTCTTTGTCACCTTCAAGCGCAGGAGTAGCACCTGTATCAACAGGTATACTGGCAGGTCTGCATCCAAGCATGCCTACCTCACTAAGGAGATCCATGGCATATTTCCTCTGCGAAAGTATCACCCGTCTCATTATAAGCAAACTCAATGCCAAGAAAGTACCTCAGACAACCTAAATCCTTTGTCACAAAATGTTTTTTCAGATGAGCTTTTCCTGTCTCAATTTCATTTCTATCACTGCCAGTGAGTAAGATGTCATCCACATACATTGCAAGAATAACACAACCAGCAGATGTCTTTTTCATAAAAACAAAATGATCAGATTTACATTCCTTTAGCTCAATAGTAGATGCAACTTTGCTTAGTTTATCAAACCATGCCCGAGGACTTTGTTTTAGGCCATAAATTGCTTTCTTGAGGTGGCACACTAGATTCTCCCCTGAGCAACATACCTAGGAGGTTGCTCTATAAAGACAATCTCACTCAAGTCCCAATAAAGAAAGGCATTCTTAACATTCATTTGATGCATGGGCCAACCCAAATTTACGGCAAGAGAGATGAGAATCCTCACAGAGTTTAGCCGAGCCACAGGAGAAAAAGTCTCGAAATAGTCTACGCCAAATTGTTGTGTGAAATCTTTTGCCACCAAGCATGCCTTGCACCGTTCAATGGATCCATCATGAAGATATTTTAAGCTGAACACCCACTTACAAGCGACTGGTTTAGAGCCAGGAGGAGGACAAGCTCCCAAGTCCGTCTAGTTCTGGAAGCATCCATCTCATCCATGGCACTCTTCCACTTAGGATGAAGCAGAGCATCCTGGTATGTCCTGTGAATGAAAACAGAAGATAAGGAGAAAGCAAACTGGCGAAGCGAGGATGATAGTTGAGCAAAGGATACATGATTGCTAATGGGATGAGCAGTACAACTCCGCTTACCTTTCCGTAAAGCAATGGGAAGGTCAACGCTGGACAGAGGATCTTGAGAGTGATTCGGAGTTGGCAGAGTAGCTTGTTTGGAGAGTTCACCTGTATCTTTGTGTCTTCTTTGATAGACTAACAAGGGAGGAGCACGAGACAATGACTCATCGGAGTGATGGGTAATAGAAGGAAGAGGTGGAGGTAGAGGGACGAACTCCTAAGTAGGAGTTCCAAGACTCGGTGTAGAGGTGAAGTATGGAATATCTTCAAAAAAAGAGATATCTGCAGAGATAAAGAGTTTTTTTTAAATCGGGTCATAACAACGATATCCCTTTTGAGTGCGAGAGTATCCAATGAAGACACACTTCACAGCTCTAGGAGTAGGAGACAGTTTGTCATAACCTGGACCAAGATTATGAACAAAACATATGCAACCGAAGGTTTTTGGAGAAATTTTAAATGGAGATTGTTTGGGAAACAAGACGAAGAATGGTGACCTATTCCCTAAACCGATGAAGAAACACGATTAATAAGATATGCAGCAGTGAGAACAGCATCCCCCCATAGATACCGAGGAATATTCATGTGAAACATAAGTGTCCTAGACACATCTAGAAGATGACGATTTTTGCGTTTAGCAACACCGTTCTGCTGGGCTGTGTAGGGACATGAGGTCTCATGAAGAATACCATAGGAGGCACAAAATTTTACAAAATCAGACTGAAGATATTCGCGAGCATTATCAATTCAAAGAATTTTAATGGAGGTGTCAAACTGATTTTTTATTTCAAGATAAAAGGTTTAAAAGACATGAAATACATCAGACCGATTTTTTTAAAAGAAACACCCAAGTCATACGAGTGTGATCATCTATAAAAGTAACAAAATACTTGTATTCCGAACGACTCACTACAGGACTAGGACCCCAAATATCAGAATGAATAAGTTCAAAAATAGACTCTCTACGACTTGAGCTTTGTGGAAAGGGCACCTGATGATGTTTACCTAACTCACAAGTTTCACATTTGAAAGGAGAATAGGACACAGACTTGGGGATGGTGGACTTGAGCTTTTGAATAGAGGGATGGCCTAATCGACAGTGCCATTGAAATGCAATGATGGAATGGTAGGCGACAGGACCGCATGTGGATAACAGGTAAATTCCTCCAGTTTTAGCTTCCCCACCAATCTTCCTCCTCGTCTCTAAATCCTGTATCACACAATGAGAAGAAAAAAAAATTATAGAGCAATTATAACTTTTGGTAAGTTGACTAATGGAAAGTAGATTCACGGGAAATTTTGGAAGATGAAAAACTTTATCTAATTTTAGATTGCTTGAAACAGTGATTGTGTCAAGACCATGTATAGGAGTGGTAGAGCCATTGGCAATGAGGACATGTGGTGGGTTAGACTCAAGGTTATAGTTAGAGAAAAGATTCTTATTACCTGACATATAATTGGAAGCACCTGAGTCAAGAATCCAAGACATACCAAAAGAAGCAATAACCGCAATCCCAGAGGAGGAAGCCATGGCTGAGGAAGTGACTGCTTGCATGAACTTTTCATATTCAGACTTAGAGACACTAATAGTCTCCTCCTTTTGATTTTCACTGGTACTATTGTCGAGAGCTTGAGTAGATATAGCGACCTTAGCATGAGGAGGTTTTCTAAATTTTTGCCAGCACTTGTCAAGAGAATGATTGGTTCTCCCACAATGTATACACGGAGAAAAGGAATTTCTACCTCTTCCCCTTCCTCCGGTTCTACCACCACCACGACCTTGGTGGCCTCTACCTCCGGCAATAAGTGCTGAGTTATGTCCTGTAGGGAAAGAGGCAGGAGGAGGATTGAGTTCAGTAACTCTTAGAATTCTGGCCATAGCATTTTTGAAATCAGGAATGGTATTATCTGCTATGAGCTGGGACTTGACATGATGGAAAGACGGTGGTAGAGCGGATAGGAACCTTTCAACAAGAAATTCCTCTCTTTGTTTTCTTTGTATTGAAACATCAGCGGTGAAAGGATGATATTCAGTCAATTCATCTGCTTTTCCTTTCAAGGTGGCGTAGAACTCCTGAATTGATGCACCCTCCTCAAGTTTCATATTAAAAATATCAAAGTACAAGGTATAAACTCTGGAGATGTTTGCATCTTGAAAGTATATTTTTTTGAGGGAATCCCACATGCTCTTAGCAGTATCAAGAAAAATAACTGTTGAGGCAATCTGCGGCTCCAAACTATTGATCATCCATGAGAGAACCGCATAATCGTTTGCCTCCCAATCAGAATATTTTTCAATATCGGCTGAGCCAGGAGGATCATCTTCAATGTGTTTAATCTTTTTCTGAGAACCACAAAAAACACGAAAAGCACGAGGCCAGATAATATAATTGGTACCATTAGGTTTAATAGAAGTACTCAGAGTTACAATTTTGGGATCCACCAAAGAGTTTGACATTCTTTAAAATAAAGAAGTACCTAAATGAAGCAATTGATAGAAAAAATTCTGTGTTAGAACCAAAATCCTAGAGTGCTGTAGAAATTCGGCTCATAAAAGGCTTGAAAACGGCTCAAAATCGGATCGGCTTGACTGGAGCCGGCTTGGAGAAGTCTACTTGGAGAAGCCGGCTTGGAAGAAGAAATGGCGCCCGTCAAAAAGAGATTCTCGTCGATCGGGCTTCTCTTTAGAGCAGAGAAATCGGCGGCAGAAGAGAGGAAGCTCTCCTGATACTCCCGACGCGCCGACGAGCAGAAGAAACTCCCAACAGAGGGGCGGAGTGGGCGTGGCCGTCGGGTGCGATGCGATCGGATGAAGAGGATGTGGCTGGCGTCCCGGAGATCCTGCTGGCGGATGGGGTGGATTTCGATGGGGACCGAGAAGCGATGGAGGAGGGAGCGGCGACAAAACTGGTACGCCGCTTCCTCGCGAGGGTCGTATCCGCCGCGGCTGCGCCACCCTCATTCCCGATGTCAGAGGGTTGGCGACGCAGAGAACCAGAGAACGCCCCGTGGTGCACGACGCAGGAGGGAGCCGCCCGTGTGCATGACGTAGGAGGGAGCCGCCGGCTTGGTGGAGTAGGAAAAATAAAAAAGAAAAAACTGGAGAAAAAAATATTAAACCCTAGGGCTGCTCTGATACCATGTTGAGCCCCAAAAGTCTATAATTTATTAATCATAGAAAAGACCTATATATAAGCCAGAGAAAACATAAGCTAAGCCTAGGAACAATATAAGCTAACCTATACCAACAACGAATACAATATAAAAACTATTATATTTAACACATACAAATACATTAGTCCATTAAAAAAGAGAATGAGATTTTGCTTCATTATCTTCTTCCTTTCTTGCATCGCACTTTAGCATTTTTGCTAGCATCACATAATTAATTATTTTTATAATTTCCACTACTTGTGTCATTGAGACTTGCATTGGCATATTAAAACAACTTTCCACCACCATAAAGAATAGATCCGTAATTTCTCAAAATGACGAGCATTTTGAAGACCTTGAAATTAAGTATGAAAATCTTGAAACTAAAATCATTGTCATTACCAATTGCTTGGATAATTTAGAAACTTTGAAGGAAACTATTGAGCATTTGACAGTCAAGTCACATAACTAGCTACATCCCAAGAGAATAGTCCTGTTAAGGAGCATGTTGATTTCTCATTTTCTCCACTCTCCACTGATACTCACGCATGCTGCTACTGCAACAGTAGCATACTTGTCAATCCTTCAATAACTTACTTGCTGCTAGAACCAAATTATGTAACTAGACACCACCCTGCCCCATCCGCAGGACACCATGTTCACTATAATGACTTAGCAGACAAAATTGAAACCTTTGTGGATAAATTCACTACAAGAATTTTCACATGGGACATGAACACATCTAATTAGAAATTTTGATCAAGATCAAGGTAATAGGCAAACATTTGTACCTCAAGACAAACAAGATGACATCATTTGACAAGTTAAGATAAAAGCCCCTATTTTTGATAGTCAATTGAACCCTAATGTGTTTATTGATTGGTAAGTTGAGATAGAAGACTTTTTTGAGTAGCATCTCATGGATGGCCTCTAGCAAATTAGTCATGCTCCTGTGAAGTTAGTTGGAGCCATCAAGAGGTATTCATGGGGGGCCCTTTCAGTCTAAGACAGGTTAGATCAACCACCAATCATGAAATGAAAATCAAACTTAAGCAAAAATAAGTCACTTGATACTTCAAGGAATCATTTTTTACATGATGGTCCTGATGGATCAATCTGAAACAATTGTTCTCAACCATAAACAGAAAACCTAAGTTACCTAAGTCAACTTGAAGAGTTACATATGTGTTGCAATGTCCACAAGGAGCTTGAGTTAACTATCACAAGATTCATCAATGGGCTTTGGGTTGACATTTGACATATGGTTACTTAAATGGAAGAAACCTATTATAAGGCTATGGAAAGTGAAAAATACCGTATGCTTTTCACTTTCTGATGGGTGACCGTGACTGTTGAGCCATTCCTTAATAAAATTACTCCATGAATCATGATGGCCTATTCCATATGCTCATCCACGCTCAACAATTATTGGGACAGAACCCAATTCTCACCCTACAGTACCAAAATTTAAGAATATCAAGAACCCACAACCTCAAGTACCAAATTCTATAGGGTGTTTTACTTGCCACTTTAAGGATCATACTAGCATAAATACAATCCACAGGACAACTTAGAAAACAATGACTAGATTGAACGAATGTAAAAATACAAACAAGAGCTACTCTCTCTCTCTCTCTCTCTCTCTCTCTCTTACGTAGATACAAGACAAAACGATACATGTAACTAAAATTATTAAATGAGATAATTAATAAGATGTAAAGTACAATTTAAGGCAAAAGTTCTGAAGTGCAATGCAAGAAAGAAAAAAGCTAATAAAGTGATTAAGCAAATTCTCTCCCTTGTTTTTTTATGACTAATGTAATCGTAAGCAAAATCTCACCCTCACTTACATATGGAAGAAGATTTGGTCCTAAGCAAAATAAACTTGACAAGACATAAAATTAATACCAATTTTAAAGAGAGAATGGTGAAACTACTAGTTAATCTGATGTCGGTCCGGCGAGCTTGGTAGGGCACGTGTGACAAGAAAGAGGATGTTGCACTTTAAGTTTTTTTCTAAATCTTTTTGCTACTATTTTTTGGTTTTTCTTTTCTTTTTATCTCTCTAGATTTTTCCCTCTTTCATTTTCAGGTTCTCTCTAAGGTGGCTCTAAGGTGGTGTTTGGTTGAATGGAATAGACGGGGAATGGAATACAATGTAGAAGAAGAAGAAGAAGAAGAAGAAGAAGGAAAGCATTAATCAATTATAGCTTAAACATGGCCTTACTGAAGCTAAAGTTTAGGAGAAAATAAAGGTAATTATGTTTCCTAATTTGATTGCATCAAGCCTACTGTTTGCATCTCCACTGCTAATTTGATACGTCAACAATAAACCCAGTAAATTCAGCTTCTTGCATTGGTAAATGGACAAGATTAAATATTGTCCAAATGCATCCAGAGATTGATCATTTTATCATGACAAATCTCTCTCTAGTACATGATTAACAATTCTTAAATCTGCAATGTCTGACATGTATATGTTACAGTCATTAGAGATATGATCCGTCAACAACTAAATAGTTGCTAACTTCTCTGTGTTATAGAGCCTGCATCATAAGTAACCCATTCTAGGCACTCACTATTTCCCTCTTCATATGATGAGCCAATAGTCAAAAAAGAATCATGTGATGAGCCAATAGTCAAAAAAGAATCATGTGATGAGACAATAGTCAAAAAAGAATCACGCCACTTCATTAGTCATATGACTTGATAGTTATCTTACTTAGTTTGGGCAATAAGTTGTGATGGGTTATTATTGGGTTTTTTGGTTGTTTGGATCATGACTTGTTATAGATTGTTATTTGGTTTATTAGTAGGTAGTTAATCCTCTAGAAAGAGGGATATGAACTGTAACAAGGATACCAATGAATAAAATTACTTGTCTTCTATTCTCTCTATTCCTCTATCTTGTTTTATCGTATCTCTATTCTCTTGTGTATCTCTATTCTTCTCTCCCTATTCCTCTCTCCTTAGTTCTCTATTCCCTTATCTTCCTATTCTCCTATTTCTCTTTCTCCCTCTAATAGTCAAAAAAGCATGAAACCTGATCTCTCATACATAAATTGCCAATGGCAAAGGACTTTACATATTCATAATAGTGGAAGCAGACCATTTGTTCACTCTAGAGTGTATTTCTCTTCCTCCTCTAGAGTCTATTGATATTTGTCCCTCATCAACTTCTAAAATAATGGTGGAAGCAGACCCTTAAGTATTAAAGAATAAAAAACAATAATAAATGAAAACAATATCAATTTTTTTTTCTCTAAAGCTTTTAACAAAAGACAATAACCATGAAAGAATGACTTCTTTTGTTAAAGCTTTTTTCACAAATTTTCATCTTTCTCTAGTGAGAACATCCAATAATTGTCAGTGCTCCTACTAACAAAAATGTCTGACACGTGACTTATAGGCAAACAATTACATGCAAACTTAGAAAGCATATGGTTCAATGTATCTATGCAATGGACTAGGAATTAGCTTATATAATACTCGTCATGATCAAAAATATACAATCAAAGATTAGGTCACAACTCAATGACAAACAAAATGGTTATAATTTATCGTAAGTACCTGAGGTTTTATAGCTTCTTGCACTGCTTGAAGAGCAAAACTTTCAGGTGGATCAGTTTTTGATAAAACTTGTCTAAACACTTCCTGAGAGAATGAGTAGAACAAGTTATTCAAATAAGAAGGTTATTTCTGCTTGAGGTCAAAGATGAATTAAAGTTAATAGATTCACACAAAATGTAGCAATCAGTTCAGCATCTCTCAGTTGTAAACAAAGGCAACAATAAATGAAAAATTATATTGATAAAGGCAATGAGGCTGCACAAAGAAATGCCTAAAAATTTGCATAAATAACAAATTGAAGCAATTTTCTATAGAAATGAAGGAAAAAAAAAAGAACTCGCTTATTGAGCTCCATTGAAGTATTGATAGCTTCAGTTGGATGCAGCAAGAAATGAGAGGGGGAAAAAGCGGCTGACAACAAAAGTTTTGCCAAATTTTAATACCATCGAACTGACAATTTATGTTATACCTTGTTCATTATATGATCATATAAATATCCTCTAAAGTATGAGCATTCATTAGTTGCAGTTGCCAAATTTTAAGAAAAACTATTCAGTGAGGCTTGTAATTACGACAACACATTCTGAAATTTAAGAGAACCTCAGTGTCACACTGTCACATGTGATCAGTAGAAGTCTACTTAGACAACCATTGTTTTATTCAACTTATTGGAAAACTACTTCCTCCTTTTGTTTGAGATGATTATTCTTTTGCCTTGACAGAGTCGCTTGTACTTTCATGCTTCATATTGACTTATTGACTATCTTCTTACAGTATTCTTATCCATCAGTATATTATCAGTTTCTTTTCAAAATTAATGCTTCTTTACATTAACTTTAGGCAAACCCATATCAGCTCTCAATCTTGATTTACATTCAGGTAGTTTCAAAGTAAAACACGTGTCTGAACTAAAGTGATTTGCATCTGAAACTGCCTCTTTAGAAATTTTCTATACCAATCTACTTAAATTTTCTAGAGAGGATGGTTTGGTGTAACGGTAAATTACCCACTTGTCACCCGAAAGGCATGGTTCAAGCCACGGAAACAGCCTCTGCAAAAACCAGGATAAGGTTGTGTAAATAGAGCCCACAAAAGTGGGATTGCTTCGTGCACTAGGTCAATATTTCTTAAATCTACTTAAATTAAGTTGTCAAATTGTTGATAAAAAATGTAACAATTGAGATAATATCTATGAATGAAGTAATGCAGTTCTTTGAACCTCCCTCCAGAACAGGTAAAAATTCTTAATAAAGAAAATGAAAATACTGTGATCAAATAATTATTAAAGGTGTAATGTGTCATTTTTAAAAAAAAGATATATACAGGACCGCCCCTTGTTCTTCAAACCTCACTTCTCAGAGCATGTTACATTAGAGAAAATGAGAAAAGAAAAACCTAATTTTACAAACTCTAGCCTCACGACCATGCATCTTTTTCCCAGTAAAAGAAACTCTTTTTTCTTCACCAGGACCAGATATATCCATTCAATTATGAACCCTATGCCATCCTTAGCTGAAGACCAGAATTTGATGAGCAGAAAAGTGAGGACGGGAGAGAAATTAAGTTCGCTTACAATAACTCGGTCTCGGTCGGCGTGGCTGGATACGTGGGTGGGAGTGCGATCTTTGACGTTCTGGTTGAGAAGGATGCGAAGAACAGGTGGAGTTTCCGCAGCCATGATGATGTCCTCTCCCCCTACGGCAACAGGCGTACTAGCGACTAGCGAGCGAACAGGCCCGATGAGGGCAGCTTAAATTGGGAACTCGTGGTCCACTGCGAACCCGGTTTACCGGTTTGGAAAAGCGGTCCGACTCTAGCAGGGTAGAAGCTAACAGCTGCTTGGTTGAAGAATTGCAAGTTAAAAAGGGAAGGGAAAGACAAAAAATAAAATAAAAGTTTTTTATGTAAATACATTACTTTGAAGTGCAAAACGGTCAATAATTATTATTCAGTATTTATTTGCAAAAAAATTATACGAAGAAGATAAAAATTATGTCTCAAGACAATATAACAAGATAGTAAGATATTAGTATATTTGCTTGAAGCTGAGGTGATGCGGTCTTGTATGTCTCCTGATCTGGTGCGACTCCGACAAATGACCTACAAAGACACTCTGACGCTCAAGTAAAAAAAAATTCTGGTGGTGGATATAGAAATTGGAATTGAAGATCATACCTAATGTGCTTCGTGTATGTATATAATACAGGATAAGGATGTCTCGGGTGATGATATCTTCTTGAATCTCACGGGGATATTCTCATAATGGTCGAGGCTAATCTCAAAGATGTCAGCTTCATTATCGGTGAATCCTTGATAATTAATGAGGATGTGGGTGTCCTTATATGGCTGGATGGAACCCTCGGACCGAATAGTGTTTAGTTTGGCTTGATTCTGGTTAATGAGTATGAGCGCTTTTGTGCCTAATTCGGTCGGGCCCAAAGTCCTAGTCCAGTCTACAGCCCTCGAGCTTGGTCGAAGTCCAAGGACTTCGTGCCGAGCTCTAGTAGGCACCTAGTTTTGCTTATCTATCGATCTTTGTGTTTGTGCTGAGGCTTGTCCTTAGTCGGTCTTTGGGGGGCACATGTATTGCACTCTTCTCCTAGGTTGCCGAGGTGGGTGATATCAACATATCTTGGATGTGTCGTTTTGTGACTTTTTGGTTTCTGCATTCGGTGTGGTGGCTACGTAAAGGTTGAATGCTTCTTTCCATGGGGCGGCTTCTCATTGCTGCTTGCCTTTTCTGGGATTAAATTTCACTTAGAAGAGTAATCATGGTGTGGAGTGTGGAGGATTATCTATTCATGTCTCACGGCATCTGGGGTGTCCACCACTAGTGGGGCGATCAGCTGTGATTAATTTGGCCACTAGAGCATGATTGTCAACCGCCTGATAGGGGGTTGCTGCTTCTTAGCTTTTAAAGTTGTCCCTTCCCCTTTATTTTGATTCTCACATTCATGTTCGTTCCTCGTTCGTGCCTTCGAGGTTCTTGCTGGTGATGTTGCCACTTCGTTCACTTTCCTCGTCTATTGTTATATATATCTACATTTAATAAGTCTTCGTGACTCTACCTTTCACTTTTGCATTGTCGGAGTTGGCCTTATGTTGGTAGGATGTATTGACTCGTCCCTCATTCATTAGGGTTTTCAATCTTCACTAGATTGATAGGGAAGAAGGGCGAAAGTATTGAGTCGTTAGTGGGTACACTGAGCGAGGCCTCGGCCTCAAAGGCGTATTCATGGGTTCATGGTGAAATAAAGCAGCAGAGCTCGATGTTGACCAGCTCCATCAGCATCGAGGCTTTTCGCTGATGGGTGTTGGTGTCACGCCCATCTTAGGGTACGCGTGACCGGCCAGAGTACATGCCAGTACTTCGAAGCCTATCCTATGCACTGACCAATGACTCATAAAGCACAACCATACAGACATGGGAATCATAAACAAAAGCAACAATACCAAACTTTATTAGTTATTGAAAATAGTTCAACCAAACCAAGTTCGAAAACATCACAAGGTTTTTAAATAAACATCTAAAGGTTTGCAAAGAAACATCTCCATGTTTTACAAAACCAACTTGGTGCATACACAAGACTCTACTCAACCACGACTACGACTATAAAGCTGCCAGCTACGAGATCTGCACACATGTCTGCCCTCCTGCGCGCCATGCCGCCAAGCCGTACCTCACAGGTCGGGCTCTACAAAACAACAATTAATAAACCGTGAGTTCACGATGAACTCAGTGAGCGATTCTTTCGAACCTCCACTTAAAACCTCGGCAAGATAACATATACAAGGTATGATACGAATAAGGAATTAAAATATGATCACACCACAGAAGTCAATCAGTTTGCCAATACAGAAGAGTGGATGAACTGGCCTCTCGGCCCTTATCCATTTCACTAGCTCGGCCGCTAATGGCCTAAAAATATATATGAAAGGTTCGGTTCTTCCTTCTACATAACCAGGCCGGTCGGCCTACCCAAAACCAGCCCATAAGAGCATCTCAATATGAACTTTCATGTCTCGAATCTGTCGACTAGGATGGCCACTAGCCTTAGGAATCCTCCGGGTTAGGGATAGCTAGTCCCACCCAACTCGGGTCTACCGTCAGTGTGGCCCACTGACGGAATCTCAAGACCCTCTGCCACTCAGATCCAACACCTAGCGGGCCCGCTGGTGCAATCTCAAGACCCTACAAACCGCTGAGTCGTGTGGTAGTCATTCGGCTAATGACACTCCTTAGTAGACCATCTCAACCACAACCAAAACCAAGTTTTGCAAATTTCCCTGTGTTTTGCTTTTCGAGCGTTGCCCATGTCCGACCCTCGCCCTCGGGTCGCACTACTAGGATATTGATATCCACTAACTATCCCTAGGTGTAGAACCTAGTAAGTGTACTTTGTCCCTAGGTTGAATGTCACCGCTAGGTACCGAAACCATTCTTTCTACAGTTGTTAGAATTTACCGACTATAGATAAATGCTCGATCTACTATTGTCAACAACACTTGCCAAAAATAATCATGAACAACAATTACTATGTGAAAGCCGAATTAAAGAGAATAAATTCCATTAATTAAATCGATAAGGAACGTGCAATATACATAGCAACGATTGAACATAATATCTGAAAATTTATGAAACCTTTCCTTTAATTCTTATGCCATAACAACCTATCCATGTATGCATTAGTAAGAACATTTCCATAACCACGAGAATATAGATCTATATTTACTAACCAGTCCTAAGATGAACAACAATCATATAATATAATTTCAACTTAATACTAAGCATGTAAGTATGAATCAAGACAACATAACATGAAACCTAGCATATTAATCCGAACAGTCCTGACTTTTACACCCTTGCCCTTACTCGGCCGACTCAAACAAGGTAATACCTTGCTCGGCCGAGCCCTCTAGGAAAAGTGGGCATGTTTGCGACAATAATGCAAACATTAATCCAAAGATCTAAAATATAACGAACATAAACGATCCATGAGTTGCAAGACGATCGAAGAAATTGGGAAAAATTTCGGCATGACCTTTCCCCCTTTTTCTCTTCTCGGCTAGCCCATAAAACACAAAGAAACCACGATTTAAAACATGAGATCACAGGTACATCAATCGTTTAGAGTTCCAAAATGAGAAAACACGACGATCGACAAGAAACTTGCGAAAGAACCCGATTTCAAAACTCCCTTCACAATCACACTAACCACTCACCTTGATCGGATCACATGGTAACCTTGATGAAGATGAGCTCTGATTTCCTCAAGTGTCGACGTGAACTCGGCGCCGACAAGATCCCTCTCGCTCCCCCTTCCTCTTGGGCTGCGTGCGGCTCTCTTCTTGAGCCGCACGGTTGGCTTGGGTGAGGGGTTTTATTTCCCTCATCACTTGATTAAAATGCCCCTTACCACTTACTTACCTCCTCATCCGACTCCACCTAACCCAGATCGAGTTCCGACTCGATCCGCGAACCCAATCTCAACCCAACTTGAGTCAACCAATTCCCATCCACCCAACTACCAACAATTGGTTATGATTTAAATTAAGTTTACCTGCTATTCGAGGCGATCACATGACTCGACTTGGCTAGCTCCCGACTCGATGGGCTGCACCACGAAAAATTTTATATTAGGAAACCCCAGGTATTACAATCTTCCCCCCTTAAGGGAAATTCGTCCTCGAATTTTGTAGATTCATAAAGACTTACGAGTTCTTCAAACATGGAAGAGTAACGTTCCCTCATGTCCTGCTCTACTTCCCAAGTAGCTTCTTGCCCGGTGTGATGCTCCCACCTAACTTTTACCAAGGGAATTTTGTTGGATCTCAGCTTCCTGATCTGTCGGTCAAGTACCTCCACTGGCCTCTCCTCATACAAGATTGCCGTGTCCACCTCAACCGCAGTCGGCTCGATCACATGGGACTCATCCCTCACATATCTCCGGAGCATTGACACATGGAAAACTGGGTGAACTCTGCTCAGGCTAGGAGGCAAAGCCAGCTCATAAGCCACTGCGCCTCTCTGCTTGAGAATAGGGAAAGACCCAATGAACCTAGGGCTCAACATTCCCTTCTTCCCAAACTAGACTACCCTTTTCATGGGCGAAACCTTTAGGAACACCAAGTCACCCTCAGCGAACTCCAACTCTCTGGCTTTCTGATCGGCATACATTTTCTGGCGACTCTGAGCTGCCAACAACCTTTCCTTTATCAGCTGTACCTTCTTCACTGCCTCTTCGATCAAGTCAGGACCTACCATGAGAGTCTCTCCGTTCTCAAACCAGCCCATAGGAGACCTACACCGCCGCCCATATAATGCCTCGAACGGAGCCATGCCAATGCTACTGTGATAGCTATTGTTGTAGGCGAACTCAATCAACGATAGATGTTTCTCCCAACCGACTGCTAAGTCCAAAATGCAGGCCCTCAGCATATCTTCCAAAGTTTGGATGGTTCTCTCAGACTATCCGTCTGTCTGCGGATGGAAAGCAATGCTGAAACGCACTTGAGTGCCTAAGGCTTCTTGAAAGGACTGGCAAAATCGGGCTATGAATTGGGTACCTCGATCTGATATGATCATCATTGGGGTACCGTAATAAACCACAATCTTATCTAAAAATAGTCGGGCATACTGCTCCGTAGAAAAGGTCATTTTCACTGGAATGAAGTGTGCGATCTTGGTTAACTGATCCACTACCACCCAAATAAAATCAAAACCTCCCCTTGACTTAGGCAACCTGGTCACTAGGTCCATGGTGATTTTCTCTCACTTCCACTCGGGGACCTCAAGGTTCTGCAGCAGTCCCGCGGGCTTCAGGTGTTCAGCTTTCACCTGCTGGCAGACCAGACATTTGGATATAAACTCTGCTACCTCTCTCTTCATGCCCTTCCACCAGTAGTGCTGCCTTAAGTCTTGGTACATTTTGGTGGCTCCCGGGTGCATCGTATACGTGGAAGGATGACCCATTTCCAAAACCTGTCGACGAACCTTTGTCATATCAGATACTACGATCCGGTCTTTGAACCTTAGAACACCATCTGAGTCGACCCTGAATCCATCATCAACGTCACCTCTGCGGACCAGATCCCTTGTCAGAGAACAAAATGCGTCCTCCTCCTGCGTGGCACGTAATATGTCCACCAAGGTGGACTATACCCGCAGGTACGCCACCAGGGTCCCCGATGCTGACACAGTCAGGGTTGCTCCCCCATCTAGGCACAGCGCTAACTCTCAAGCTAGGGGTCTTCTTCTGATTTCCAAATGAGCCAAACTACCCATGGATTTTCTGCTCAAAGCATCCGCTACCACATTGGCTTTCTCCAGATGATACATAATAGTGCAGTCATAGTCCTTCAGGAGCTCCAGCCACCTTCTCTGCCTGAGGTTCAGCTCTTTTTAGGTAAGCAAGTATTGGAGGATCTTGTGATCTGTATAAATCTCGCAAGTCTCTCTATACAGGTAATGACGCCAGAGCTTTAGTGCAAAAACCACTGCTGCCAGCTCTAGATCGTGCGTCGGGTAGTTCTTTTCATGCACCTTCAGCTGGCGGGACGCATAGGCTATGACTCTGCCAAACTGCATCAGAACGCAGACCAGGCCAACCCGAGAGGCATCACAATAGACTACAAACCCTCTTGAGCCGAAAGGTAAGGCCAACATGGGTGCCGACGTCAAGCATTCCTTGAGCTTCTGAAAGCTCGCCTCACACTTGTCATCCCAAACAAATCTGATCTTTTTCTGAGTTAACCGAGTCAAGGGAGCTGCAATCCTGGAGAAGTTCTCTACAAACTTCCAGTAGTACCCGCCCAACCCAAGAAAGTTGCGGATCTCAGTCACGCTGGTTGGCCGCCTCCAGTTCTGCACTGCCTCCACCTTTGCAGGGTCTACCCTTATCCCTTCCTTGGACACTACATGGCCCAGGAACCCTACGCTTTCTAACCAGAATTCACACTTGAAAAATTTAGCGAACAACTAGTGCTCTCTGAGGGTTTCCAGGACCCTCCTCAAGTTCTCGGAGTGCTCGTCCTCACTCTTGGAGTATACCAAGATATCGTCAATGAAGACGATCATAAAACTGTCCAGGTACTCCTTAAATACCCTGCTCATCAGGTCCATGAAAGCAGTAGGTGCACTAGTTAGACCAAAAGACATCACTAGGAACTCGTAGTGGCCATAGCGAGTCCTGAAGGCAGTCTTAGGCACATCGCAGTCCCAGATTCTCAACTGATGCTATCGGGACCTTAAGTCTATCTTCGAAAACCATCGTGCCCCCTGCAATGGGTCAAATAAATCGTCTATCCTCGACAGTGGGTAACGATTCTTAATTGTCACTTTATTCAGCTGTCTATAGTCAATGCACATGCGCATCGACCCATCCTTCTTCTTCACGAAGAGCACCGGAGCACCCCATGGTGACACGCTCGATCGGATGAAGCCCAGGTCTAGCATTTCTTGCAGCTGCACTTTTAGCTCCCTGAGTTCGGTCGACGCCATCCTATAGGGTGGGATGGAGATCGGCTTCACTCCGAGCTGCAAATCAATGCAGAAATCCATCTCTCTCATGGGCGGCAATCCTGGCAACTCTTCGGGAAATACATTGGGGAACTCGCAGACTACATGAGTACCATCAATATCTCTTTCCGCATCTCCCTTTCCCTCTGCCACAGATATGAAGGCCAGGAAGGACTGGCAGCCCCCCTGAAGCAGTTTACGAGCCTTAAGGGTTGAGATGACCCCAATCGACTCGCTTCTTCCTTCTCCTTGGAAGATGAATTGCGGCAACCCGGGCTTGCTGAACATGACTGTCTTAGCCCTACAATCCAGCAACGCAAAGTGCTCTGCCAGCCAATCAATGCCGAGAATGATATCGAGTTCAAGCGTGGGCAGGAGTGTCAAATCTGCCCTCAATGCATGGCCGCAGATGAGCACTTCGCAGCCATGAAAAATTGATTTGGCCATGATTACATCGCCTGTAGGTATTGATACTAGAAATGGCCCGCCGAGCAAAGAATGTGCCATTGATAACTCAGCATCAAATCTGGCAGATACAAATGAGTGTGTGGCACTCAGATCAAACAGAACATAAGCAGCAGATGAACATACTAAAATAGTACCTGTTACCACTGCTCTAGATGCCTCACGGTTCATGGCGTAAACTCAGGCAGACGGTTTCTCAGAGTGACTAGACTGCAGCCCTCTGCTCTGCATCTAACCCTTTTGTACCACTGACCCCACTAACATCGGCGCCTTTCCTCTTGACAGCTCAGTTCTTTGGCCACCTCTGTCCGGGCAATCCTCCCTAAAATGTCCCACCTGCCCACATCTGAAGCATGCATATGTACGGCCATAGCAAGCTCCCCAGTGTTTTTGGTTACAACGACCACATTGCGGCATGTCTGCCTTCTGAGAAGCGCCCCCTGCCTCTGCTTGTCTCGTCGCTCCTGACCTTGAGCCTCCACGGCCCCGGCTACTGCTGTGCCCACGACTCTACTGGTGATCTGCGATGGTCACAATTCCCTCTGATTGCCACGATCGACCTCCTGACCCTTGAGGCCGAAACTTTTTCTTAGGCGGCCCATCTTTCCTCTCGAACGGTACCAGTGCTTCCTTCCGGAGGGCCTCATCCACTACCCGAGCAAATATGGAGTCCTCGGTGTAATGGATATGCCTGCCTATCTGAGGTCTCAGACCCTCCATGAACCTTTTCACCCTGGCGGTCTCAGTAGCCACTAGAGTTGGGTGGTACATAAAGAGCCGGGTGAACTCCATTTCATAGTATGCTACTATCATACCTCCAGAATGGCGCAGCAACTCAAAATCTCGTGCTCGCTTATCGCGGACACTCATCGGCAAATACTGCTCCTCTACAGCTGCCCTAAATTCTTCCCAGGTGGGAGGTGGTGCATGTGCTGCCCTACGGCCCCTCTAGGTATGCAACCAGTATTTGGCAGGCCCTCTTAGCTGCAGGCCGACAATGTGCGCCGCCACCTCTGATGAACACCCCAACTCTATACACAGCTCGTAACAGTCCCCCAGAAATTCGGTGACTTCCACTTGTCGGTCCGTACCGGTGAATACTGGCGGCCTGAATTTGATGAAGTCTGTGTATGTAGGTGCTCCTGGGTCCCTGACCTGTGGCACTACCTGTTCAGCCACCTCTGATACCACAGGGGTTGTGGGTACCGGCTGGGGCAGTTGTTGTTGTTGCTGCATCTGTTGCCTTAACTCTTGCTCCTTGTAGAGCGCTTCTGTTAATTGAGCTACCTGAGCCTGAAGCTGCACAACTGCAAATTCCTGGCCCTCTACCTCAGACTATTCTATTTCACAGCCTCGCCCCCGGCCTCGCCCCCGGTGTTCGGTGGAGTTGCTATCGCTACCACTTAGAGCAGCATTTTGGGCCTCCATCAAACTATCATAAAAAAATAATGATTTCACCATTAATATTAACCAACTCATTCGATTAATATTTAAGTTACTAACCGCATGGTGCGCTGAGTGCAGTCGTAGTTGCCTGATCTCATAGCATAACTATACCGTACGTAGACATGCTATCATATGCCTCGTTCGTTACTCAATTCCTAGTCGTAGTCAAGACCTAACCTGACGCTCTGATACCAACTTTGTCACGCCCCAACTCAGGATACGCGTGACCGGCCAGGGTACGAGCCAGTACCCTGAAGCCTACCCTATGCACTGACCAATGACTCATAAAGCACAACTATACCGACATGGGAATCGTAAACAAAAGCAACAGTACCAAACTTTATTAGTTATTGAAAATAGTTCAACCAAACCAAGTTCTTAAACATCAGTAGGTTTTTAAATAAACATCTAAAGGTTTGTAAAGAAACATCTCCATGTTTTACAAAACCAACTCAGTGCATACACAAGACTCTACTCAACCACAACTACGACTATAAAGCTGCCAGCTACGAGATCTGCACCCATGTCTGCCCTCCTGCGCGCCATGCTGCCAAGCCGTAACTCACTGGTCGGGCTCTGCAAAACAACAATAGATAAACTGTGAGTTCACGAAGAACTCAGTGAGCGATTCTTTCGAATAAGGAATTAAAATATGATCACACCACAGAAGTCAATTAGTTTGCCAATACAGAAGAATGGATGAACCGGTCTCTCGGCCCTTATCCATTTCACTAGCTCGGCCGCTAATGGCCTAAAAATATATATGAAAGGTTCAGTTCTTCCTTCTACATAACCAGGCCGGTCGGCCTACCCAAAACCAGCCCATAAGAGCATCTCAATATGAACTTTCATGTCTCGAATCTGTCGACTAGGATGGCCACTAGCCTTAGGAATCCTCCGGGTTAGGGATAGCTAGTCCTACCCAACTCGGGTCTACTGTTAGTGTGGCCCACTAACGGAATCTCAAGACCCTCTGCCACTCAGGTCCAACACCTAGCGGGCCCGCTGGTGCAATCTCAAGACCCTATAAACCGCTGAGTCATGTGGTAGCCATTCGGCTAATGACACTCCTCAGTAGACCATCTCAACCACAACCAAAACCAGGTTGTGCAAGTTTCCCTGTGTTTTGCTTTCCGAGCGTTGCCTATGTCCGACCCTCGCCCTTGGGTCGCACTACTAGGATATTGATATCCGCTAACTATCCCTAGGTGTAAAACCTAGTAAGTGTACTTTGTCCCTAAGTTGAATGTCACCGCTAGGTACCGAAACCATTCTTTCTACAGTTGTTAGAATTTACCGACTATAGATAAATGCTCGATCTACTATTGTCAACAACACTTGCCAAAAATAATCATGAACAACAATTACTATGTGAAAGCCGAATTAAAGAGAATAAATTCCATTAATTAAATCGATAAGGAACGTGCAATATACATAGCAACGATTGAACATAATATCTGAAAATTTATGAAACCTTTCCATTAATTCTTATGCCATAACAACCTATCCATGTATGCATTAGTAAGAACATTTCCATAACCACGAGAATATAGATCTATATTTACTAACCAATCCTAAGATGAACAACAATCATATAATATAATTTCAACCTAATACTAAGCATGTAAGTATGAATCAAGACAACATAACATGAAACCTAGCATATTAATCCGAACAGTCCTGACTTTTACACCCTTGCCCTTGCTCGGCCGAGCCCTCTAGGAAAAGTGGGCATGTTTGCGACAACAATGCAAGCATCAATCCAAAGATCTAAAATATAACGAACATAAACGATCCATGAGTTGCAAGACGATCGAGGAAATTGGGGAAATTTTCAGCATGACCTTTCCCCTTTTTCCTCTTCTCGGCTAGCCGATAAAATACAAAGAAACCACGATTTAAAACATGAGATCACAGGTACATCAATCGTTTAGAGTTCCAAAATGAGAAAATACGACGATCGATAAGAAACTTGCGAAAGAACCCAATTTCAAAACTCCTAGGGCGGTCACCCACCTCCCTTCACCTTGACCGGATCACAAGGTAACCTCGATGAAGACGAGCTCCGATTTCCTCAAGCGTCAACGTGAACTCGGCGTCGACAAGATCCATCTCGCTCCCCCTTCCTCTTGGGCTGCGTGCGGCTCTCTTCTTGAGCCGTATGGCTGGCTTGGGTGAGGGGTTTTATTCCCCTCATCACTTGACTAAAATGCCCCTACCACTTACTTACCTCCTCATCCGACTCCACCTAACCCAGATCGAGTTCCGACTCAATCCGCGAACCCAATCTCAATCCAACTTGAGTCAACCAATTCCCATCCACCCAACTACCAACAATTGGTTATGATTTAAATTAAGTTTACCTGCTATTTGAGGTGATCACGCGACTCGACCCGGCTAGCTCCTGATTCAATGGGTTGCACCACGAAATTTTTTTATATTAGGAAACCCTAGGTATCACAGTTGGTTTCTCATTTCGACAATGAGGGTGGTTTAGAGTGCCTCCCTTGTACTTCAGGAGATAGGGTCTTTCATTGTATGAGAGATCTTAAGTTCCTTTTTGTGTATTGGACCATGTTCGAGGATCTCGGCATCCAGTTGCCTTTTACTGTCTTTGAGTGTGGGGTGTTGATTCAGGCGAATGTCGCCCCGATATAGCTTCATCCGAATAGCCGGGTGTTTTTTTTAAGTGTTTTGAGGTTCTAATGGAGTTCCTTGGGATCGAGCCAAGCCTTAAGGTGTTTTTCTCCTTTTTCCAAGTGAAGGGGACTCAGAAGGGCCTATGGATGTCTTTCAGTAGCACCCCAAGAAAGAGACTCTTTGGCATGTTCAGGAGTTTCTACAAGAACTTTAAGAGGCATTTCTTCAATGTGAGGTCAAGGTCGGATACCTAGCAGTTCTTCCTAGGCGAGGTGTCACACCCGGAGAAGTTTTCGCTATTCTGGAGGCGGAGTCCAACCTGTATCCTGGCCTTTGAGGAAGATGGCATCTTGCTAGAGGATAGGCTGGTGATCGAGTATTTGGACCAGTATCGTCCTTCCGTCCCCTTTTCCTATAGAGAGTTACTAAAATGGGACCGGGACTAGGGGTGGCAATTGGAACCGGTTAACCGAACTGCAAAATTCGGTTTTGGATAATGATTTTGTGGTTCGATTTTGGTTTCGGTTAGTGAAACTCAAAAATCATTTTAAAATGGTCCGATTTTGGTTACTGGGCCGCGGATAATCGGTAACCGAAATTGGTTATAAGTTTCGATTTCGGTTACCAGTTATTCATGATTAATCGGTACCCGAAACTGTTAAAATATAAGTTATTAAGATATTTAAACCCGAAACCCGTTACTACCCACTAACCCATCTACCCAATTATCCATTAACCTTACGTATAAAACCAAAAGTCCAAAACCTAACCCTAAATTTCCCTTAGCCTCACTGCCTCAACCGACTGTTTCAAAACTGCATCAGTCGACTCCCAGTCTCCCACCTGACTCCCTCCTTCGACTCACTGCCTTAGCCGACTACCGACACTCCCACCCGACTCCCTCCTTCGACTCGCTGCCTCAGCCACTCAAGCCGATCACTCGCAGTCGCCAACTCGCCGCCTCCCAGACTCCCCCCTCGGCCCTCGATTTCGGCAGCCCTCGCCGCCTCCCGGACTCCCCCCTCGCCCCTCGGCGTTGGCGGCCCTCGCCGCCTCCCGGACTCCCCCCTCAGCTCTCGGCGTCGGCGGCCCTCGCCGACTCCCAACCACCCGACTTCCTCCTTGGCTCTAGCCAACTCCCAACCACCCGACTTCCTCCTTGGCTCTAGCCAACTCCCCACTCAACTTCAATTGGATCTAGCCAACACTGGACTGATATGCTTGACGGCTTCCTCCGGCTTCCCAGCACTCGATTGTGACGCTTGACGACGGCTTCCTCCTCAGCAGTGGTCTTCTTAAATTTGATCTTGGTATTGTTTATTTTTAGTTACCTAAATCTGGAGGCAAGCATTTTGTGAGCAGGTTTGAATATTTTTACTTTGAATAGTTTGATGACTTCAGCTGTTCAGCATGGTATTAATTTTTAGTTACCTGAATATTTTTAGTTGATTTCAATCTAACGCTTACATTGGTATTAATTGTTTGAATATTTGTACTTTGAATAGGTTGATGACTTCAGCATGGTCTACTTTATACCACTTGATTTGAGGAAGGACAACAGGTAATTCACATTGTATTGATGCATGTAATTTATAGCAGGTAATTCACATTCTGTGGCATGAGCTGTTTGATGCAGTTTGAAATGTTGTAGACATGAGTTTGATGCAGTTTGAAAATTAGTAGTGTGGCATGAGTTTGATACAGTTTGAAATGTTGTAGACATGAGTTTGATGCAGTTTAAAAAGTAGTAGTGTGACATGAGTTTGATACATTATTGTTGCAGACATCAGGTAATTCATATTAGGTAATTCATAGTAGTAGTGTGGCATGAGTTTGAAAAGTAGTAGTGGCATGATGTATTGATGTCATTTATTCGGAAAAGTCCTTGAGCAATTTTTGTGCACTAAAAAGGTGTGTCTTCTTTAATTTCTTGTAATTTATGATGCATTCGATTGAATGATTCAAGTTCTCATATTTCAGACGCTTTCTGCGAGAATATCTCCTGCTGGTTGAAGTTTGATAAAAAGAGATGGTGAAAGCATCAAATGGGCATGAAACAAGAAGGAACCAATGCTGGTTGAAGTTTGAAATGTTGGCCAACATTTTATGTAGTCTATGTACCTTGTCTTCTTCTATGGACTACATAACATTCACTTGAAAGATAAATCTTTTTGTACTTGTTCATTGTTCATATCAGTTAGGACATTTGAATCTTGTTGTTGAATTATTGAGTGTTGACACCAACTCTTTATTTCAATGGATATTCAGCATTGTTTCATCTTTAATTTATTTTAATATTTGAATCGGTTATCCGTTTACTACTGATTAACCGGTTAGTAAACGGATAACCGGTTCTATCCGAATCGGAAAATTCGGTTTCGGTTATCCACGGATAACCGAAACCGAGCCGATTTCGATTTTGGATTTAGATTTTTCAAACCGACCGGTTTCGATTTCAGTTTCGATTAGCGAGTTTGGAAATTGATTTCAATTTCAGTTAACCCTCAAAAGTGCGGTTAACCAAACCTTTGCTATTCCTAACCGGGACAACTCCTCGGTCCGAAAGTACATAAGTAAGTTTGGGGAAGCGTAGGGTGTTGTTACCTTAGCTATTTCGAATAAGCTGATTCGAGGCTCCTTTGTAGATGACATGGCCTCAATGTTGGATCATTCATCTCACTATTTTCGATTGGAGGAATTGAAAGGTAATTGAAAGACCATCCTTTTATAGCTTACACATGCTTCCCAAGAAGGGGCACACACAAACTGAGGAGAAAAGAAGGATGACAGTGCTTGGGGGATTTTGACGCGTGTTCGTCGAAGGTTCGTATCACGCCCCAACTCAGGGTCACGTGATTGGCCAGGGTATACGTGCCTATACCCCGCAGCCTAACCCATGCACATGCCAACTCATAACAATAAAACATAGCGAAAAGAATGAAACGAGTTTTATTTTAAATGAAAAATCAAATCAAATTTCATTTAAGAAGTAAAGTTTAGCAAAACAGTAAAGTGCGAAAACAATAAATCAAAGTTCAACGGTTCATCTACAAGTGAAATCTAAAATGAAAGACATAAATGTCCCCAAGGGACTACAACTCCAAAATACCAAAATACAGGTGCATGACAAACTACCAAAGACTCGACTACGATCCCTAACTAGGACTGCTATGAGATCAATGTGGCTCATCTGCCCTCCAGTCGCGCCAAGTGCTCCAGCCCACCTCATTGGTCAGGCTCTGCAAAAAAACAAAACGACAATGGGTGAGTTCAAAGAACTCAGTGAGCGGTTCTACTAACCCTCACGAGAAACCAAACACAGATATAAAGCATAATGCAAAATACCAAACTCAAGCAGGAAGGGTCACAAGGGAGTGACTAGCTATCATGCCATTTGGCCACCACATGCCCAAAGACATCCAACACTCTAACAATGAAGTATAACAGACCTAAGCCTACCATGCTTAAAGGCAACATGACATACATAAGGGTTACTAGGATAATCTGGATTGGCCCGTCCGAACTTATCCTATAACCAAGAAACTCCGGAGCAATTGAGATTTGCCTGTCCGAATTTGCTCCGCAAGACGCGAAGGAACAATCAGGATTCGCCCGTCCGAACTTGCCCCTTTAAGATATCACATGAATAATCAGGATTTGCCCGTCTGAACTTATTCCTTAAAGAAACTCGAGAATAATCGAATTTGCCCGTCCGAACTTGCCCCTTTAAGATATCACAGGAATAATCGGGATTTGCCCGTCCGAACTTATTCCTTAAAAAAACTCGGGAACAATCGGGATTTGCCCGTTCGAACTTGTTCCACGAGAAAACACAGGAACAGTCGGGATTTGCCCATCCGAACTTATTCTAAAATGATAACATAGGAATAATCAGGATTCACCTATCCGAACTTATTCCTTTAAACATAGGTTGGGAATTAGCCATCCAACCTTCCGGCCTAGCCCGCAATCCGGCTCCTAACCGAGCCTCTCCGCTGTTCAATAAGATATGACACAACATAACCTAAGTCAAGTGTCTCCTACAGTGTCTTAGGGATGTCGCACTACAAGAAAACATAGCTTCACCAACAGAATTTTTACCAACGGATATAATTTGTTGGTATTACCAACAAAATTACCAACAGATAAATAATCTGTTGGTAAATTAGCATTTTTTTTTCGTTTTAGCCGACCAAATTTTTTTCCCCCTCTCATTTCGGCTGACCACTTTAGTTTCCCCCTCTCCCACTCGTCAAAATAATTTCTCGCGCCTCTTTTTTTTCAGCTGACGCCGACAAAGCATCGTCTTCGTCTTTCTTCCCCCTCTCCCACTCGTCATCCTTCTTCCTAGGCCGCACCGACAAAGCCATTTCTTCCTTCCCCACAGTTTCCTTCCCCGCCGGTTCCCTCCCCGCAGACTCCTTCCGCACAGTTTTCTTCCCCGCAGCCAACAAAATTATCGGTTCGAGCTAGTCATCACAGATAGCGCGCGCGTAGGTTCCTTCTAATTCCCCCGCAGCTGATTCAAGTTTTTATTTCTTCCCTCCCCTTCTACAGGTTTCTTCCCTTCCTCGTGCCCTAATCCTCTGTTACTTTGTGGCGAAGCGCAGGAAGCGCTGAGAGGAAGCGCAAGTAGTCACAGACAGCCGACCGACGAGTGAATTCCTTCCCTTCTACGGGTTTCGAGCGCTCGATTTCCCATTCGATTGTGGAGGTTCGATTTTAGTTGCGATTTCATGATGTTCAAATGATTTTAGTTGCGATTTCATGATGTTCAAATGATTTTAGTTGCGATTTTAGTCAAATATTAGAGATGCTTTTAAATTTAGTTAATGAAGGTCAAATTTTTGTTAATGCTCGTCTCCACTCTCACCATCTACCCACATTTTTTACTAATCACAAGATCGCATATAAAGATGAGATGCTTACACGATGAGATGCTTGATAATTTTCATTCTGGCATCTTTTGGCTAAGAAACAGATTCTATCCCTTGATCTAATTTAACCTGATAACACTTCATGCGTTAGGTCTTCTCTTTTTAGTAACAGTTGCAAACAAAGGGCATGTATATATCATGATTAATGAAAAATCGATTAAATAGATGTAAGCAAGTAAATGGGATGTCCAAAACAAGTGACAATGTAGAATGGAAATGGTACTGCTACACAAGCAACAATAGCACTGCAAGCTACTGACGAAAAAGTGATGTCAATCCTGATGCATGTATGAACTACTCAGGCATGCATGGAGTTGTTTGATTATTTGTAAACTGGTCTAGCTCATCATATTTGTGAGTTGACTGATCAACTTTCTCTCCATCTATAGCCACAAGTTGAGTTACAACAGATATAGAATAAGGTCATTCCTTCCTCCCCATGTGAGGAAGCCTGTAAACATTGCAAAATACACCTCATTAACTATATGGAAATTATAAGGAGAAAGAAAGAATCTAAATCAGGAACTAGTTGTGCCATCAGTTTTAAAATGGCAGCAAAAAACAAGGCTCTATAATAAGATAACAAGGCTCTAGAAAGAAAGAATCTAAATCAGGTCAGTCTATCCATCACTAGTCATATGGTGCAAAAGAAACAAATACTACACTACATGTGATAGAAATTTCAGACATAACAAGGCTCTATAATAAGATAGTAGAATGCATCTTGAAACTTTTTTTAGAGACTTTGAGATAGATGACCCTAGACTTGAATTGAATGGAGAAAGTTAGTAGGATTTATTTTTCATTTTTGAATGTGGATACATGATTTTAGATTAAAATATTTTCATTTTTGAATGTGGATACATGATATTGGATGTTAGCATTGATTCTTGAATTTTTGGTTGAAGAACGTAATGAATAGAGTATATTATGGTATTGAAAATTCATTGGTATGGCTTTTAATTGGGTGAAGAAGAATGCTTTTATCAGAAAAATGTGAATGTTACAACTTACTCTACTGCTTGTGTTGTTTTAAGCTTTTTTCTTGATTGGTTTTAGAGAATGCAATATGGATATTGTTTCATCTTTAGCTGACTAGAGTTCAACTTACTCTGCCTATATTCAGTTCAGAAGGATTGTGAAACTAAATGCAAAATGCTATTAGAATCTAAACATCATAAACTTGCATGTTAGCACAGTACATTAAATTTAAGAAAGAAATTAAGAAGATTTTTTTGAAAGTACCTTCTTTTAGATAGCGTACTAATGGTACGAAGTAGCCGGCCTCTGCCATAAGAAGCACATTGTGTGCATTGGCTGATAACACACTCAATAACCTCTCTGCGCATTGTGATGCAACAGTGTCATTGCCATTTTACAGTGTCACTAGCATCACCATACAGCCTCGGATTCTACCAATTCTTTGTCGAACTTTTACGATCTTGGACAAAGCCAACATCAACCCTACTGCTTCTCCACTCTCTGTAGCATCCCTTGACAAAGACCGCACTAAAGTGGAAAGAGCTTCAATGCGTGCCATCTTCTCCTGCAAGCTATATGCATGTAGCTTGTGTCAAATTAATCCCAAAGTCCAATAAAATTCTTCTCATCCAAATTGCTTGACAACTTGCTGAAGTAGCTGATACATATTCAGCTTCGGCTGAAGATAATGTAGTTGAGTTCTGCTTTTTAGAACACCAGCACACTGTACTTGCTCCAACTTTGAATAGATATTCAGTAGTACTTTTCCTGTCAACTATTTATCCTCCCCAATCACTATCAAAATACCCCAGTAGTTTCAGATCATTGTCTCTTCCCAAATGTAATCCATAATTACATGTCCCCTTCAAGTATCTCAAGATTCTCTTTGCTGCCTTGAAGTGTACTGCTCTGGGATCATTCATGAAATGAGATAGAACTTCCAAACCTAGGAAGAATTTCATCTCACCCAGATTAGTCATCTTAAAAGTCTTGAACATTTTGTTCTTGATCTCCTCTCTCATTTTTTCATTGTTACTACAATAAAGCAAGTCATCCACATAGAGAAGAACAATTAGAATATCTTCATTTTCATCTTCTTTTGTATATAATGTGTGTTCATTCATGCTTCTCTAAATTTTTTTTCAGTAACAAAGTAACTATCAATTTTTACTGAAATATGCCCATGGGATCATTTCATTCACTTAGAAATATGCCCATGGGATCATTTCATTCACTTTAAACTTCATTGACTGAAAGTAATATAAAACAGATCCATAATATAATTATCTGCTAATTACTGTAACCATTCTTCTATTAAACAGATTCTTCTGAAGGATTTGCCAACACTTTGAATTAACTGTATCAAGAACTCAGGGAACCAAGGTATCATGCACAATATCATTTTTTTAAGTCATTGACTGAATGAACTATGTCTTTAAGTCTAGAGAAGGTATTTTCTTTTCCTGTTTTTTATGTGAATATGTTAGTCATCAAATGTTTATTTTGCTCTTCAACTAAGTAAATTTATTGCATATTACTCTATTTTTTATGTGAATATGTTACTCAGTTTTTCAGAAGTTGGAACCTTTTCTATGAAATTTCTGTTGAATAACTAACATTATACAATTTGATGTGTGAACCGAGATTCTACTTTTGAGGATGCAATATATGGTGTCAGTAAGCACTTCTGAAGCATCCAGTAATAGTAAATTAGTAACTAGGTTTTGTTGATGCCTTTCTCCAATCTACTCTCAAGCTACTTAAGGTCCCTTAGGCTCATGGAGTCAAGAGACTCACCCATCAAGTTCTTGGTAAACTAAGTTTTTTAGAGGCACAGGCTGCTTTATATGTTATTTCATGATTATGCTTGCATGTAGTAATTAATTAATAACTGATATATACCTATTTATGCTTTGTAATTATTGCTGACGGAGTTTTGATACTTCTTGCTGAGAGTACTGGAAATAGAGGATGTTGAAGTAGAGTGATGAGATTATTGTTGACTAGAGCATGATATAATCAGTAGGTACATAACTTACACATGGATAATTATTTCACTCTAACCCAATGAAACCAAAGTAGCTCATGTAGTGTTCAGTAATGATAATTAATATTAAACTGGCCCAACCTTAAGATTATTAAGAAGCTATGTAGAAATTTCATGTAACCACTTTGAGTTGCAGTTAAGGATAAGGATTTCTATTGACAGTTAACTCCATTAGTAAGCAATTAAGGATTTCTAGTGACAGTTAACTCCATTAGTAAGCAATTAAGGATTTCTATGTTGGACTTGGCTTTGAGATCTCATCATGGGTCGCTGCATCTCAAGGAAGATGGCTGAAATGAGATCTCCAGCAATGAGATTGGTGGCACTGGTTGCTGCCGGAGACTTCTTCCTATGATGGCAACCTGGTGTGACCTCATTAAAATCAAAGAGAGCACACAGTTAATGTAGTTAAGGATAAGAATTTCTAGTGACAGTTAACTCCATTAGTAAGCAATTAAATTAATGGCATTTGTTCAATAGTAGCTTGACAGTTAATGATAGTTAACTCCATTAGTAAGCAATTAAATTAATGGCATTTGTTCAATAGTAGCTTGACAGTTAATGATAGTTAACTCCATTAGTAAGCAATTAAATTAATCTAGAGATAAGACACTAAGAATCATAAATGACAATGAAGGTTGAGAGCATAAAGTGTTGATAAGGTATTTTATTCAAGTCTATAGTCTCTTGTTGATGGCAATAGATGGCCAGACACCCACTGTTTTGACATGAGGTAGCTTGATACATATTCAAGTCTATAGTCTTCAGTTGCATAGGAATTTAACAAAATAGGGTATTTTATCATAATTTGGATGGCACTATATGTTTATACATCGTTAATTATTTATATATGCTTCATTTATTTTATTAAGTAATGGTGAATACACGAAGTCGAGGTCGAGGTCGAGGACGAGGACGAGGGCGTCCTCCTTTGAGTAAATACCCTTCTACCACTTCTATACATTCATCATCTGAAGATACACCTGTACCACCTGTGATCATTTCTTCTGCACCCATGATAGTTGAACCTGTACCTGTGATTGACTCTTTAGCACCCACGATACCTATATCTGTACCTGTACCTATTACTGTTCCCATAGAAACACCTAATATTCCTAGTATTCCTACACCGTCGACATCGGCAGCATCGTTACCCTCACAACCTTCAGTGAATTTGCCTTTGACGTCATCAGTTCCTATTATACCATCTACGTCTATACATGACACATCTATTCCTACACAAAGTGATGGTACTTCACATCAAAGTCGAGGAAGAGGACCAAATCAGCCTTCACAGCCGCCAGAGACACCAGATGATAGACGCCTACTAATTATTGATAAGAAAATGTATATATGTAGTCAGATATTCAAACACCATCATTTGTAAATACAAGATATTTGTTAACATTCTTTTTTGCAGCTTCCCCGAGACAGAAGTAGTACGAGATATTTCATCAATAATTAAGGCAAATTTCACGGGTGCATGGCCATGTTGGTCTCAAGTACCATCACATGTGAAGGAATTCATTTGGGACAAATTTAAGGTATTTTCCTATAAAGCAAGTCAAATTTCTTGAATGTAAGTCACAAATTTCATTGATGTCCTCAACCTAAAATTTTAATATACAGTTATTTCCATATCCAGTTTGTTGTTGCATCATGCCCATGAGTATTGACCATTTTATTACTTTCATACAAATTGTTTACATGAGAATCCACATCTACATGGACAAAACTACTACTATTTATTACATGAGGATTACTGCTTACTACACTATTTATTACAGGTAACACAACTTATTCATTCAAAGAACTACTACTACTTGGTTTGAACAAATGAATAAAACTTTCTTCCCTTCCTTTCTTCTGCTCCAGAGCAGACCTTGCTAGGTTGTACGCATCACTGTTCATTTCCCTCTTTATATGAAACCAACCCTTGACACTGATAGGAATGACTTGATAAGCTCCAGCTTGTGGATATCAGTATCAGGATACTGAATAGGAAGAAGCTCCAGCTTATCCTGATCAGTACGTATCATGACTGATATAGGAATGATTAGCTGTCTAAATTCTAAGAAAATAAAGTAACTAGGGAATAGCAAGTAAGTGGCATGTTCTAATACCATTAACATCTATTTGGCCTGCTCATAACAAGTATGCTGCCCCTAAGCTATTCTAATACCATAGCTTATCCTGAACAGTATCATGACTGATATAGGATACTGAATAGGTATGCTAAGTATGCTGCTCATGTGGATATCAGTATCAGGATACTGAATAGGAAGAAGCTCATGGTTATCCTGATCAGTATCATGACTGATATAGGAATGATTAGCTGTCTAAATTCTAAGAAAATAAAGTAACTAGGGAATAGCAAGTATGTGGCATGTTCTAATACCATTAACATCTATTTGGTCTGCTCATAACAAGTATGCTGCCCCTAAGTTGTTCTAATACCATAGCCTAGCTTATCAAGTTGCAATACAACGATCTAAACTCTAAACTCTAAAGACCACATCTACAACGATCTTAAATAAAGTTGCACTAGCTTATCAAAAAGGAAGGAAGAAGCTCATGTGGATATCAGTATCAGGATACTGAATAGGAAGAAGCTCCAGCTTATCCTGATACTGATATTGACTGATATAGAAATGACTAGCTGTCCAAATTCTAAGAAAATAAAGTAACTAGGGAATAGCAAGTATTTAGCTCATCCCTGTGGATATGCAACTTATTTAGCTCATCCCTGTGGTGCTTTTTAGCTTTACTTATCTAGATGTTTTCTCTTTGGCACAAAGTCATTAGACCAAGAAATAATGTTCTACTGCCCATAAGCTGTTCTAATACCATGGCCTGTTCTAATACCTTTGTTTATTATAAACAATCTATTGTTATCCATTGCTTGCACAAGGAATTAAAAGAGAACCATCACCTCTCATGAGAGAACAACAACAATAGAGAAAAAAAGTATTTGATAGGAATCAAGGGTCATTCCATTTAGTTCATGCTCAAGATATTCCTTAGTTTTTGCAGACTCAAAGATAGAAATCATTATGTTGATGATTTGCCTCCTGAAGTCATTTATATCTATAGTTATTACTGCTTATCCACGGTATGTCCAACCCAGCACTTGAATTTATAGCCTTATGGGTCACTGCTCCACATGACTTACTGATTGGTTGTGTGATTGGTTGTGTGATAGACATCTACTCATATTACAACAGTTTTTGACCCATACTCATCATGTTATTGGTACACAAGAAAGCTTCTTAGTAAGTTTTAGCCATAACTGCATATGATGATATTATTGCATCAAACCTGCATATGCCATGATTGATTGTGTAATCATATAATTGCATCAAATTATTGATTGTGTACCAATAGAAGGTTGGCTGAAGTAATAGAAGATTTAGCTGAAGTAATAGAAGATTTAGCTGAAGTAATAGATGATATAATTGCATCAAACCCATACTCATCATGTTATTGGTACACAAAAGATTTAGCTGAAGTAATAGAAGGTTGGCTGCATCAAACCTGCATATGCCATGATTGATTGTGTGATCATATAATTGCATCAAATTGGTACTTTTTTAGAATATTGTCAACTATCATTTCATTAACATATTTGTCTTTTTTTAGACAGTCTATCATTGGGATCCATCTAGGACAAGCGAGGTTCATGAAATATGGAATAGAATAGCTTGTCGACGCTTTTCTGACAATATGTCTGATGCAAGGAATTATGCGAAAAGAAAGGCCAATACTGATGATATTAGTCGAACTAATGGATTTGGCCCTCCATGGATATCTCCAGATGTGTGGAATCAACTAATTAGTGAGCATTGGGTCACGGAGAAGTGGAGGAGAAAATCCGAAGTTGCTCGTCAAAATCGTAAGAAAGAGGTAGATAGTGACGTCACACGACATACAGGTGGATCTATTTCATTTGTGGCTCATCGAAGAAAATTGGTATGATATTAATAGAATTTGTTATCCTATATGTTTTTAAAAATATTATTAATTAAATATTATTTGTCATTTTTTGTAGGAAGAAAAGTTGAACCGACCCCCAACCCATCTTGAGTTGTTTAAGCATACTCATAAGCGTAATAGTGGTGAGGGTGACTATATCGACAACAAATCGCAGAGTGTTGCGGTATGTATTTATTTTATTTGTTGCTTCTTTTTAAAATATCGTAATTAACTATTTTTATAAAACATTGTGCAGGAGGCTTATGAGGTATCGATCATAGAAAAGTATGGTACAGATGTAGCATCACAACCCATTTTAGATCTAGAAGAATGGATTAATGCCTCTGGACATCCATCTCATAATCGAGTTTACGGTTTTGGATGTCGAGAGAATGTTAAATCCATTATGGGGAGTTCTAGCTCAGCAGAATCTAGTACATCGGGCCATGGTCGAATGAATGAGTGGAATGCGATGCAGACTGAGATGACATCCATGCGACAGTATATTACTGAATTGGAAGCATCAATGCAATCACAACAATCACAAGTGCAGTCACAAGTACAAGCACAAGTGGTAGCTCAAGTTCGGTTGATGTTAACACAACTCGGCTTTCCAATCAACTCTTTCCAATCAACAGATTCACCTTCAGCTTCCACTCCACCTCCACCTCCACCTCCACCTCCATCTGGGTTATGATGTTGGTTAAGATTTGTATTTGGTTATGATTTTGCACTACACAATTCGGTTAATGTTAGGGAAAATTTGACTTAGTAATGTTTGTATTTGTTTGATAATATACTCGATTGTAAATGTTTGGTTTTGGTTATGAAATATGAATTTTTTTTCTTGACTTGTATATATATTTGTGATTGGGTAAATAAAAAATTTGATGTGTGATTATAGGTTGTATACAGGAAAATAAAAATTCATATGGGTACGTATGAGCATTTTAATTAAAATGTATTAGCAACAAATGTTTCTGTTGGTAATACCAACGGATGTCAGTTGGTAATACCAACGGATACCTTTGTTGAATATGTCAGCGTAAACAAGGATGATATCTGTTGGTATTCCCAACGGATATTATCTCCGTTGGTAATACCAACATAGTATGATCCGTTGGTGACACCAACGAATAGTGATCCGTTGGTATCACCAACAGAGTATATTTCTGTTGGTGTTACCAACGGATAATATTTTTCGTTGGTGTTACCAACAGACTTTAATTACCGTTGGTGTTACCAACGAATATAATAATATCCATTGGTAATACCTAGCATGGTCATCACCGACGTATTTACCAACCGATAATCTGTTGGTAATGTATTACCAACGGATTTTTGAGTATTACCAACGGATTTTGTCCGTTGGTGATACCCTGTTTTTTTGTAGTGGTCTCTATTGGGAAAACTCCACAGCACCCAATGCCGAATCCCAACTCCTAGACCTATAATGTCATAAAACTGTGAGGTTTTATTTCATGCATAACATTTATTTGTTGGTTCATAACAGATTATGCTGCCCCTTGAATTTTAATTATACTATTAAAATTTATCATCACCAAAATTAGGATTTTATTTTAGGATTTTATTCTCAGTTTACTGTTGAGCCCCAAACTAGTGCACCTGAGTCGAATCTGACTCCCAAAGTGTGTCCTATGGATCCAGACTATATTTTCTGGTCAGAATGATAGGTTACACGACTATATTCAGTAAATTATATACATCACAATATGAATTTCAAAATCAGCCCTAAATCAACAATTCAGCATATAGTTTTCAGCAAAAGTGAATTTTCAACACATCAAGAAAATAAATTAGAAATTCACATAAATTAAATTCTTAATCACTATCAAAATAGAATTATAACTTTGAGACAAAATTTACAAGAAATAAATCATGTTTATTTAGCCAAGATTAGCAAGCATCAAGATAATCTTTAAGCAATAATCCAACAACATGATCAAGAACCCATATCAAGCACATGCACTCATGGCTTCAAGATCAAATCCTATTTTTATAAACATGATTAATCTCCAAAAAATCACAGATTTTATTTTAAAGCATGCCTTCACATTACAAGAACCTAAATTGGTAAACAATTCAAGGCATAGATCTTAAGATAAACAAAAACCCTCTCTTAGGCATTTCATCGAACACCTCGAGGGCACCCCTTCTTCCACCTTGGCCGAGCACCCCTAGGGTAAACCTAGGGCTTCCGAGCCACAAAGGGGAAGTCCCGGGCCCTCCTCCCACTAACCGACACAAGACTCGGCGATCAAAATCCACGAATCGATGAAAAACCACAAAAACAACACTATGCCCATATCGGCTCAAGAACACGAGAAAACCTGAGAAAGGAGGGGTAAAACCACTCCCCCGATTAGGAAAAGGAATAGAGAAGAATTTTTCAAGCGGCGGCCTCCGAGTCTGGCCTCAAAAGAAAGCGGTGGCTCGGCTCCTCAAGAAGGAAAGGGCGTCGGCTTCAAGAAGGTGAGGAAGGCTCCCCCGGCGGCTCCAACCACGGCTTGGCTCGGCATGACTTCCAAGAGAGGGGGAAAAAGGGGAAGGGGATCGGCGGCTCAACGCTTGAGGGCGGCGGCTCCAAGGAAAGGGGGAGAGGGGCGATGGCTTAGAGGCTTGCGGCTCCTCTCTCTCTCCTTCTCGGCTGGTGCGGCTCCAATAGGGAGCCACCTAGCCAATGAGGGGGGGTTTTATACTCCCCTCTTCAAACCCTTATTATACTAATCCTCTTAACAAATCCACATCTGCCTCGAGCCCGAATCCAACCCGCTAACCAAACTAACCTTATGCTAAATACAAGCATTAATCACCATGCACATCCATATGACACATAATTTAATAAATCAAGCGCACGCAACAACATAATTAAATAAATTATCTACGCAGGAAAAGGAATCAAAAACTTCATATTCCTACTTACCCGAGCTCGCAAGCTCGCACCGGACCATGAGTCGACTCCGCTCGACCTCGAACTAGCCCGCCAGGCTAACAATTACAAACAATAATAGAAAAGAAATATTAATATCTAGGATATTACAGTTCATCGGAGCATCGCGCAGGGATCTTTGTCCAAGGTGAGTGGCCTTAATCCCTTAGGGTTTTGCCCTATCTAGGGCAATTCCATGAAAGTTTATGAGCTGGTTTGTGGAAATCCAAAATTTGGTCAATTTGCATGTTTTCCTGAAATCTTTTCGATGTTTGATGCTTGATAAGGTGCGAGTGTTTTAGGGCAACCCTATGAGAGGGTTTGGTCGGATGAAAACCCTAAGGATAGGGGACTTTAGGGGCTGTTTTAGTTGTGAGATCATTTCCCTTAGGTGAATTTGTAGAATTTATTCCCTTTGATGCTAGAAGTAAAGATTAGGTGAGGAATTAGGGAATTAGGAACCAATCAATTCTTAGGGCACGCGGCCCTAGTTGGGAAGTAAGGTTCCCAATACACTTGGCTCTTAAAGTTAAGGGCTATTGTTATTGATTAGGGGTGATAGAAAACCCCTTGGAAGTATGCGCATAGAGAAGGGTGTGGGGGTGGCATGAGCATGCCCACCAAGTGTTTGATGAAATGCCACACCCACTTAAACTTATGTTTAAATCCGAATTTTCCTTTAGCATAATTTCATGTTGGTTTGAGGTATATGTGTAGCATCCAAGTGTTGTCGAGTTGACCAATTTTAAGGGCCAAAATTTCATGTTTAAGGGTTGTTTAGGTGAAATGCTTAAGAACACTCAAGTTTGCCCCAGAATTTTAGATAGACATGTTTGACGTGCGTTTCAGAGGCGAACGTGTCATCCGACTCGAGTGAAATGCCAGGATTAGTTCGTAGGGTATATGAATCTGCCCATTTCTATACATGGCAATCCAATTCTGGATAGGCGAGTTTGACGCGCCATATGGAGGGCGAGACGTCATCCTATGCCAGTGAAACTTTGGGAAAAACTTGTAGGATGATGGACAAATTTAGGAACCATTTCTGAGGAAATATGAACTAAGTGTCGGTGGTTTACAGGCTTGACCAAATGGCAAACTGAAACTATACAGAAAATGCTTGTAACTACAGAAATTTGAGTAGGCATGTTTGTCACATAGTTTAGTGGTCGAACCATCATCCAAATGACGTGAAACTTAAGGAATGATTAGTATGATATGTGGGCATGCTAGTTAACGGTGGGGTTGTTTTCAACCGGTGATGATGCACATCATGCCTTGATAATTTAAGCTATATTTTTGTGATTTAGATGAGTAATTGGTTATATTTTGAGGTGGTATCTTGTTTATATGTTTGATGTGCACATTTGTGGAAGAAGTGCATATTTGGTTCTATAAGTTTTCAATTTTTTGGACTTTACTCCTATAAAATTTATTTTGGTATTTTCAATCCTTTAAGTTTGCTCTGTAGTACATATTTGGTCCTATCTATGACGGTTCGTTAACTCTCCGTCAATGTGGACTAACGTCATTCATACATGTTCACAGATTTGGTCCTATAAGTTTCACTTCAAAATTTTCAATCCTATATGTTTGTCTTGCAGCACAAATTTGGTCTAATATATTTGTCCCGTAGCACAAATTTAGTCCAATATATTTGCCTCATAGCACAAATTTGATCATATCCGCAATGATCAGTTAACTCTCAGTCCACAAAAAAATAAACGATATTATATCCATGTTGACGGAGTTAACGAACCGTCATGAATAGGACCAAATCTATGTTATAAAGCAAATTTATATATGTTACGGAGTTAACATACCAACTTGTCTATATGCCGGTCCGTCATATAGATTTGGTCCTATCCACGATGGTCCGTAACTCCGTCAATATGGACATAACATCATTTATTTTTTCATGGACGGAGAGTTAACGGACCGTCGCGGATAGGACCAAATCTATGCTACGGGGCAAACATATATGACTGAAAATTTTAAAATAAAACTTATAGGACCAAATCTGTGAACATGTATGAACGACGTTAGTCCAACGGAGAGTTAACGGACCATCACGGATAAGACCAAATCTATGCTACGGAGCAAACTTATAAGACTGAAAATACTAAAATGAAACTTATAGGACCAAAGTCCAAAAATTGAAAACATATAGGATTAAATCTGCACTTCTCCCGCACATTTATTATTGTTATATTCCACACTTTATCTATGTGTGTGATGACATGAGACTCCATCCGGTGACGGAGGTAACTCCGAAGAGACAGCTTTGGAAGCCCATCCGGTGACGAGGGATGCCTCGAAGAGACGATGGTGGGCTGATGTGTGATTTTGATCGGTGACGGGGGATGTCCCGAAGAGATGGATTCGGAAGCCCATCCGGTGATGGGGCATGCCCCAAAGAGACGACTTTAGAGGCCCAATCGGTGATGGAGATGCCCCGAAGAGACGACATTGGGTCAGGTAGAGCGTCAGAAGGCCATACTAACGACCTACCATATGTGGCTTGTTGGAGGGACATTCCCAACCATACCAAACATGATAGCATGTTTATTATGTGATGTCATGATCTGGCGAATAAGGAGGCTCCTACATCACCCGACCCAACCCGAATTAGATTTCGGCACCCGACTCGATTAACTCGAAAAAAATTGGACCTCGACCCGAATAACCTGAATAACCCAAATTTTCTTTAAAAAAATCAAAATTCATAACTATAAAAGACAAGAATTCTTAAAAAAAGTGACAAAAAATATATGAAAATAGTATTAAAAATATGACTTCATTAGGAGTTGAACCTAAAACCTCTTAATATTTATTACAAACCTTCTGACCACTAAGTCAATACCATATTTTATTACAATAATATACATAACTTATATATGTAAGGTATATTTCGGGTCGGGTCGGGTATATTAAGGTTTTCACCCGATCCGACCCAACCCGACTTAGCCGAATAACCCAACCTGAATTAAATTTTGGGGTCAATTTTCCCAGGTTATTCGGGTCGGTTCGGGTTTTGCTCACCCCTGTTTGACGAGTTATTTTGAGATTACTATATCAGTTTAGCTTGTTTACCATGTTATTGATCATTACACTAATTGTGATTGAGAGGGCTGGTGTTAGCCATTCATTGAGTTATAAACTCACGCGCTCCTGCCTATGTGTGCAGGTTCAGGGAGGCACGTAATACTTGATGTGTTTGGCGACGCAAGCTCATCGAGGAAATTTCCCTTAGAAGAATTCAAGTCCTTACAGAAAAATAATACTTGCAACTTGTGAAACCTCCACCACACAAGAAACTTGTTGGGTGCAAGTGGATCTACAAACTCAAAGAAGACGGTATCTATAAAGCTCGGCTTGTGGCAAAGGGATACAGTCAAAATGAAGGTATTGACTATAAAGATATTTTTTCTCCTGTGGTTAAGCATACTTCTATTCGTATTCTTCTAGCATTAGTAGCCATGCAATACCTATAGTTAGAACAACTTGACGTAAATACAGCTTTTCTACACGATGACTTAGAAGAACAGATCTATATGACAACTAGAAGGGTTTGAAGAGAAAAATAAAGTCGATCATGTCTATCTCCTAAAGAAGTTACTATATGACCTCAAGCAATCTCTTAGACAATGGTACAAAAGGTTAATTTGATAAGTTTATACTCAGTATCGATTTCAGTAGATCAGCTTTTGATAGTTGTGTTTACTTAAAGAAATCGATTATCTCTATGATTTATCTGCTTCTTTATGTTGATGATATTCTTATTGCGGTAAAAGATATTACTAAAATAGACAGACTTAAGAAAAACATAAGGGTGAATTTGATATGAAGGACATTGGGGCTGCAAGAAAAATCATTGGTATGGAGATAAAGCGCGACCGCAAAGCAAGAAAGCTATACCTAACACAGGAGACTTACGTAAAGCAGGTGGTTGAGCGCTTTGACATGCAAGAAGCAAAATCAGTCAAAACACCTCTTGCCGCTCACTTCAAATTGTCAGAATTATTATGTCCGAAAGATGAAAAAGAAAGAATTGGTATGTCACAGGTACCTTATGCAATCGCAGTTGGTAGTCTCATGTACGCCATGATTTGTACCCGCCCAGACATAGCACATGCAGTTAGTGTTGTGAGCCGATACATGGCAAATTCGGGAAAAACACATTGGGAGACGGTTAAATGGATATTGCGCTACCTACAAGATACTTATAAAATTGGTCTTATTTTTTGTGGGACTAATGAGTCTTCTGCAAGATATTCAAACTCTGACTATGCTGGCGATCTTGATAAAAGGAGATCCATCACTGCCTACATTTTCACGGTAGGCGAAATCGCAGTAAGTTGGAAAGTCGAACTATAACCCACAGTTGCTCTTTCTACCACTGAGCAGAATACATGACAATCATAGAAGCAATTAAAGAGGCTATTTGGCTCGGGAATCTCCTAAAAGAATTAACTTCTAAAAAGGTTGGACATAGTTGTACACAACGACAATCAAAGTGCAATTCATCTATCAAAAGACCAGATGTACCATGAAAGGACAAAACACATTGATGTCAGATTTCATTTCATCAGAGATATTCTTTCAAAAGGGGAAATTCAGCTTCAAAAAATTGACACAACTCATAATCTTACAGATATGCTAACAAAAGTTCTACCAACAACCAAGTTTGATCACTACATGAACTTGCTTAGGCTGATTCAAGACACAAGTTAGTCCTATAGGACTCTTGTGAGAAAAAGAGAATGCTACACCGAGTTCAAATTTTATCAAATGAGAAAATTGTGAGGGTTAATTCAATTTAAACCTGATCTCATTTTGAAATGAGCCAAAAATATAAATCTGAATTAAAACAAAAAAAGAAAGAAAAAAAAAAGAAAATGGAGCTGCTCTTCTTATGGGCTCGGCCTGGCCCAAGTGGGCCGAGTCCACCTTTCTCCAATGGCACCACGTGCTTTGCACATGGAGCCAAAGTTGTAAGTTTTTTTTTTTTTTTTTTTTTTTTTTTTTTTTTTTAAAAAAAGATTTCGCATAGATCCATGCCATCAAATTGATGCACGCATAAAATTAAAATTGATACATTTAAAGTTTCTACAGTTGACTGGTCAAAAGACAAAGATGCGTGAGTTACTCTATTGAGCGCACACAATTCCGAGAGCCATATTCCAATTCTTTGATTTCTCGTGCCTTAAGCCTACTGCCTGGTGCCTATTGCTTCGGTCAACCTCCAATTAATTCGGTCTAAAATAGGAGTCATTCAATTAACAGCAAACATCTCACCGAGAAATCAGATTTCACGAGACCAAAAATCTCTCAATCAATTAGCATATCGTTGGTTCCTCTTTTCCTATAAAAGAATATTTATTCCAAAATTTCACGTCATCCCGAAAGTCTTATTTTCTCTAGCAACGTTCCTTTCCGATGACTCTTTTCTCGTTCATACCGTCTCAGGCATAAATAAGAAGATCAAAGAGCTGGGGGTGACATCCACAGTTCATTTTCGCAGTTTTTAGGCAGAAGCATGAATTCAAATTTCGAGGTGCAGAAAAATATCCGATTTGAGATAGTATTTTTATTTTATTGTTTAGTTATTAATTTTTTATTCCGATTCACTTATACTGGCCGAATTCTCTCTCTCATTAATAAAAATCAATGTCCTCTTCTCTCCGTGGATGTAGGACCGGTACCTCGCCGGGCCGAATCACGTAAATTCTTGATATTTTTTATTTTTTTGAATTTATTCATTTTGATTATTTTGTCTTTGATGTTTGAATTTTTGAATAATTGTAGAAAGATCCATTTTTTTTCTAACAATCTCTTTCATACCCCCCATTAAAAAATGTGTCACTGCTTCACTAAATGTTGTGAATTTATTTGTGGAAATTAATCTCAATCACTATTCCCTTGTATCATCTATGATTAAGGTGAACAGTAGGGGTGAGCATCGGGCGGGTCGGGTCAATACCTGACCCGACCCGTTATACCCAAACCCAAAAAAATAGGGTATTTTTCAACCCGATCTATCCGCCCAAACTATGATCCTTTTCATAAATCTAGCCCAATATTTAATTTGTATCAATTACATCTTAAATTATCAAATTGATACCAATTCTAGCCCGACGTCAAATGTCCGTCAATACAACCGTTAGGTGCTGACGTGGCATTTGACTCAGCAAATTAAAAAATATTTTTTTTATTATCACTTGTGTCACGTCAGCATGTAATAAAAAAAATTATAATATTATATAAATATAAAAAATTAATGTATCTATCTCAAACTTTGACCATTGTAATAAATCTATCACAACTTTTAATATTTCTTCCTAATTTATTCCAAACTTTGGGATTCACAACAATGGTCTCATTTGAAATTGAACTGAAATTTAGATTACATTATAATTATAATCAATCCAAAATTTTGAATTACATTTCTTTCTATTTTTTTATATATTAAATTCGACAATTATATTTAAAAAAATAAAATTTGAAATAAAAGTCTTATATTTTTTTATATATTCTTTTTCGTATATTATTATTATTTATTAAATATTTAAAATTTTAAAAATAATTTTATAATTATCTATTAAAATTGTATTTTTAAAATTTTGATTTAAAATTTGATTTTCTTATTAATTTTTTATTTAATTATATTGCATTAAATCAATAGCTTTCTATATAGAATTATTATTTATCAAAATTTTATTATTTATTTTTTTATTCAATTCGGCTATTGCATTTTATAAAAAAAATCAAAATTTCTGATCAAACCAAGATCGTTTTACTTATATTATTATTTATTAAATATTTAACATTATGATTATATTTTATTTAGTGTCTAACAAAATTTGGCATTTAAATTTGATTTTTTAAGTTTTGTATTGAATTTTTTATTCAATTCGATTATAACATTTTAGAAAAAAAATTAAAAGTTTGAATCAAATCAATATATTTTACTGATAATATTATTATATATCATACATTTAACATTATTTATATTGTATTTAATTTGTTTTAGTATTTAATTTTCTTCATAAATTAATTTTGGTAAAATTAGATGTGGAATTCTTCGAGATGTTAAAAGGTTTTTCGTGTAATTTTTTTAAAGGAAAAATAATTTGATGAAATCAGATACGAAATTATCGGATAAAGTGAGAGTTTTGATGTATTTTTTTAAAAAACATTTGTCTTCAAGGATTATAATTGTTACTAATCTCAAAGTTTGAGATAGATTAGGGAAAAATATTAAATATTGGGATAAATTTATTACAAGGACCAAAGTTTGGGATAAATACATTAATTTTCCTATTTATATAATATTATAATATTTTTATTACATGCTGACGTGAACAAATGATAATAAAAAAATATTTTTTAATTTGCTGACTTAGATGCCACGTCAGCACCTAACAGTTGCATTGACAGACATTTGACGTAGGGCTAGAATTGATATCAATTTGATAGTTCGGAATGTAATTGATACAAATTAAAGATCGGACTAGATTTCTGAAAAGGGTCATAGTTTGAGTTAGATACATTAATTAACCCAAATTTAAATCGGGGCCCGCCCGAATAACCCGAAAAAATCGAGCCCCGACCCGAATTACCCGTTTAATCCGAGATTTTCTTCTTCACCCTCTTCTTCTCTGGATCGACGCCACGGTGCATGCGGAGGGAGTGGACGAGCTCCATTTGGGAGGAGAAGCTGTGGACTGAGGAATTGAGAAGGAGCTGTGGTCGGGCGTCGGGCGTCGACTCGACTGTGAGGAGTGAGGAGATCCATCGGGGAAAGAGCTCTCACTGATCGATGCAGTCAAGAATGGATCAGGATTTATCGGTCTAATATCTAAATATTTGACCCGATTTTAATTAAAACAGGCCGGGTCGGGTTAAACAAGGTTTTCACCCAAACCTAACCCGACCCGAAAAAGTATAGAAATTTTTCAAAAATAAGACCCGACCTGACCCGTTATACCCAAATAACCCGACCTAAATTGAATTTTGGGTCGGTTTTTTCAAGTCGGTTCGGGTTTTGCTCATCCCTAGTGAGTAGAGAAGATTGTAGTTGTACTTGGTCTTGTGTCTAATGTTATGTTTGTTACAACTAGCCAAATGTTTCTTATATGAAATTATTATTTACTGGCTTCAAGCAACATAAGGAAGTACTGGAATATTTGCTTAAAAATTGTCTATTGTGGTTACCAAGTCATAGGGATGAGAATATGTTTATATATCTCTTTCTTTGCTCATGTATTCCATTTTACATAGATCATTGATGAGTGTCGAATTCATCAAAAATAATTTTCTACTTCCTTGAGATTTGTAGTTGTGATGAGTAGGGTTGAATCCACATAGATTGGTTAGTTTAAAAATTCTTTTTTAAACCAAAAATTAGAATAAAAAGAAAGAGAAAAGGGAGGGTTTTAATTAAATGCATGAAATGTAAATAAAAATAGTAATTAAAATCAAAGAGAAAACAATAAGAGGAAAGCCTAGCTAAAGGTGTGTTCTCGATTTCGGTTCGTAGGATCGATCATGTATACAAAGAATAAGTCCATTGTTTTCTAGCAAATCAGTTTGGTCATAGACAAGCGTTAACAACCGAGATCTTCTTTAAACCTATGGTTAATCCAAACAAATGTTGCGATTAGACTCTTATTGATTAGTAATTCTAGAGACACTCTATGGAACTATCAATAGCTGAAATTCTTAGGATCATCGATTTTAATTGACTAATATGAATTGAACAATAATCTCATATGTCAAATTTATTCATGAATGTTCTTAGTATGGGTTGAACAACAACCTCAACTAATTGCCTCTAATTTCGGTATGGAACAACCATTATGAAAGATGAAGTATTGTCATAATAACCTGATAATAGACCAATAATTAAAAGAAACAATAAAAAAATTACTGTATGAAATAAACGAAATACTAGAAGATAAAAGAATTAAGCATAAAAGGACCTCACAATATGTCAATCGGAACTTCGAATGCCCTTTAGCTTGAGGGAAGAGATTTAGTCGCACATCATAGAGACAAACATCTTGATTCTAACATATCATGGCACTATTGAATTAAAAACTTAAATCAAAGCTGTCTTGTTCATTAGAACTTTTCTCCTCTTATAGGAGAATTCACAAACCTAACTAAAAGAGAAAGAAAAATCAAATCAAACCTATAAGGCAGCACACTAACAACCAAATATCTTGTAATAATATTTGTTGACACAAAAGGAGAGTCCAAATTCGTATAGAAAATTGAAAATAAATTTTCAGCCATGAAATTGATAAGTTCTTATTATGTCGTCACATGTATCTTCACTAGCATGTGTACGCCTAATGCAGGGTCGGTTTCTTTCCAAATTTCAGCTTTCAAAAACGTGCAAGAAGACTTCTTTTTTATTTCTTTCCTTACTTTGTTGACTAAATGTCAAACATAAAAAAAACAATATATTAAGATGCATTTAATTCAAATTTAACATGAAATTAAGCATTCTAAGATAGAAAATATGCATGTCATCAAATCCCCCACACTTAAATGATGTTTGTTCTCAAGCACAACTCAAACCGAACAGTCACTCTCCTTAAAATCCATCCTACCCCATCGCAGCCCGCGTCATGAAGTCTTAATGACTCAAACTAAAAGAAAATGGGAGGTTAACTTTTTACAATGAGATCTTATCAATCCACACAAATAAATGATGATCTAGATGTACTTTTCGAAAACAAGCTGTAAATGTTTGAAAGCGTTAAGCACACACATAAATTTCAATTAAGTTAAACTCATTGCACAGATGAAACATTCACCAAGAATTACCAAAAGTCAAAAACTAAGAGACTTTATTTATTCATTGAGCATCCATTGATCTTCCTAGATCGTTGTTCAACCTTTTGGCGCGAGGATACATTGGTGATGCATGCACTCGGTTACTCAGTTGGCCCCAATTCTTGGTACCTTGCCTAGAATGTCATCCAACCTTTTGACATGAGGACATACATTGGTGATGCATGCCCCTAATTTCTTTCTCCCCTAAAATGAAAGCTTAGAAAATCAACTCCTCCTCCATAGCCCTAACATAGTCTGTTGCTGAAAGTGCGTAGGAGATTTTGTCACTATAGATTATAGGCAATTAGGCTGATTTCGAAATATGCTCTCAACCCAGGCAATTAGTCTGTTTAGTTAATGTATTTTTGTTGGTGTATTTGCTTTATTTTTTATTAGGAGCAGAATATGCAAGTGATTTAGGGTTTATGTGTGTTAGAGCTATGAAAGTATTATTCTTGCCATGTTACTATAATTTAGGGGCATGTTTTTTTTTTTAAATTACCATGTTAGAAATTTAATTTAGTTTTATTATTATTTATTGCTGATTGGGAAAGAGAGTGCTGTCTAGCATCCTACGTGCCAGCTTATGATTGGACGCCGTTAGTGCCGTTTGCTAGTTGGGTATTCTGTCCAAAATAAGGGCATTTTTTAACAGTTTTTGTTTGTCTAAGGGTAAAAGCTGATAACAAAAAAAGTTTAGGAATATTTTTACCCTATTTTTAATAGTCTGAGGACAAAAATCATTCTTAACCCTTTTTATTATTTATTGTTGACTGGGAGAGAGTGCCATCTGACGTCCTATGTGTCGGCTGTTGGCCTAAGGTTTTCTATCTTGATCTTAATCTCGGGTTTGATGATAAAAAATATGAAACTAATGTTTCATTGAGAAATACTTTCAGATTCCAAGTCGATTAGCATTCGACGTCCCCGATCGAAAAAATCGAAGAAATCGAAGAAATCAGCAAGGACGCTTGTCGACGCTCGGGATTCTTCGGGAAGTTAGAGTTTAGGTTTAAGGTGTCTAGAATGAATATGTAATCCTCTCTTATGATGCAAAGAACTCAAAAACTAAATCCGAATATCAAAACATGAAAAACTGAAAAATCAGAAAATGGTCTTGAAATTCACTAAGCCTAGGGGAGCTCCTTGGAGGGCTATATGACATATACATTTTTTTGGCACCAAAAGTCCCGGTAATTGTTCCTTAGGTAAAAACTAGATAACGAGATATTTTAAAGAATTTTTTGAAAGCCTTTACCCTACCCATATTTGATTTGGAAGATTATAAAATTTTCTCAAAGTTAAGAAATGTTATATAAGTAGACTTAGCCAAGACGGAACCCAAAAACGAACAACGAGCAGAAAAAAAAATAGGCTATTCCCAGGTTCGATCGATCGACCGGAGCCCAGATCGCTTAGTAGGGCTATTCCCAGATGATCAAGATCTTAACCTTCATTGAGCCATCATTGATCATCTCTAAAGATTTCTTGAGCCATTTCTTTATAAACCCTAGTTCTCATGATAAAAACTTGATTTTGCCTTCAAAACTTTGATCGATTCATCATTGAGGCATCAAGAGGAACTACGACTCGTGTTTGGAGCTAAGTATAAGTTGTATTATTTATTTGCTCTATTACTTGTGTATTTTATTATTATTTCATTGTATTTTCAAGTGTGTAAACCTAGGTTGTTAGGTTTGATTAAGTTGGTGGTTGCCTTGGTGTTAAGGCTTAAATCCACCGGTGTAAACATAGTTTACTAGGATTAGTTGAGTTGTCCTTAGGTTGAGGTGGGAGAGTGCTCTCGGTAGGAAGACGAGATACTTCCGAGTGCGAAAGTGCATTCGGTTTGAGAGCGAAGACTTTTCGGTGTAAATTACTCATTGTAAGGTAACTAATTAATCTAGTTAAACTAGTTTAAAAATTTTAAGCGATATGCTTAGGTAGTGGAGTAGGCATTGGGACCGAACCACTATAAATCATCATGTTTGCATTGTTTATATTTGTGTTTGTCTAATTGCTTATCTTGGTTGTTTTTGATTACTCGTTTTTTCGCTTTCGCATTTATCTTATTGAATTAAGCATTAATCTAAAGTAATCAAGAAAATATTTAAAATCGGAATTAGGTGAAAAGATTAGCAAACACATTATTTTCCCCCCTCTAGTGTGGACATTTCACCAACATCGGCTTGTGATTGGACGCCGTTAGTGCCGTTTGCAACTGGGTATTCCGTCCAAAATAAGGACATTTTGAAACAGAGTCTGTTTGTCCAAGGGCAAAAACCGATAAAAAATGTTTAGAAGTATTTTTACCTCATTTTTAATAATTCGAGGATAAATATCACCCTTAACCTATATTTTTTTGATGCTCAAATATATTAGAAGTATCCAAAATTTGATTGAAATCTTTCATTACACAGTATGCATATGGGGCTAATTATCCGAACTGTATTTCACTCGTTCACATTGATGCCACAATTTAGTTTATTACCACTTCGGATCCTAGACTTATCATAATTAATTAAAATTAGTAAGAATATTTTAATATAAGATGGTCAAATAAGAAAATGGTACAGATATTTTAACCTTTGCATGCACTTCTTCCATGTACATAGTGCTAGTAGGTAATATAATAACTTTGTCTAATGGAGCTCCCACACCAACCTTAGCGTCCTGAGGAGCCATCACAAACACACGACATGTCACTAGTTGTTCTCGGAAACTAAATCTAAGACTCAAGAGGCAACTGAAACTGCAAAAAAAAATTGAAAAATTGATTTATGCTGCTAAAACCTTAGTTATGAAGAGACAATGACATGACAATATCCGAGGATAAAATTTGGACAATGAACACTGGCTAGGAATAGGGGTGAGCATCGGTTCGGTTCGGTAAAAAACCGAACCAAAGTAAAATTTTTAACCGTTTACCGAACCGAAAAAATTCGGTTAATTCGGTTCGGTTAACCGAATTTTCGGTTCGGTTCGGTTAATTTGGTTCGGTTAACCGAAAAGGTAAAAATAAAATAAAATCAAAGCATGTATGAGGACTCGAACCCAGCCAGCTGAGATTTAAACTTTAATTTTTACCCTTCTAACCATCTTAGCAAACATTAATATCAATTTATATATAACTAACACCTATTATATATATATCTAATGTTAAATAAATATTATTACAAAAGATGGGATTCGAAACCGGGCCGGCAGAAATACTAAAGTTAACACTTAACCATCAAGACAAATGCCAAGATCTAAAATATTTATTATTATATATATATATACATATACATATATATATACATATATATTCGGTTAATTCGGTAAATTAACCGAACCGTCGGTTAATTTACCGAACCGAACCGAAAACCGAACCCAAAATTTTTTTTAACCGAAAACCGAACCGAAATTAATTCGGTTAATTCGGTTCGGTTAAATCGGTTTCGGTTCGATCGGTTTCGGTTCAGTTTCGGTGAATCGGTAAAATTTGCTCACCCCTAGCTAGGAATTGGAAAAGCAAAGGACAATCCCGAAGGAAAAATTAATCATATCTTACTATGAAACACCAATAAAAAATATCAAAAGTATAACAACATAAGTTGAGACACTAGATATTAGGGGTGAGCATCGGACGGATTAGGCCAATATCCGATTCGACCCATTATATTCGAATCCGAAAAAATGAGGTATTTCTCAACCCGACCCTACTCGAAATTTAAATTGGGGCCCGACCCGAATTACATGTTTAACCCGAAAATAAACTACCAATCCAAAATAAAACCAATCTGTCACGCCCCAACTTAGGGTCGCGTGATCGGCCAGGGTCTATGTCCTACCCCGAAGCCTACCACATATACTGACTGACAAGAAATCAGAAGCATGTAAAAAAAACAACGATGCAGCTTTTATTTAATTGCTAAAGAAGGTTTACAATTTTAAAAAGAGTTGCGAAACATCAACTACAAAATAAAACAGCTCGAGTTAAAGTCGAATACATATTTTCAAATAAATAACTCCCAGTGTATGTAAAGTAAATAATCCTAGACATCACGACTACGATTACTATACGCTGCTACGAGATCGACGCCATTGCCTGCCCTCCAACTGCACCATGACTCCACACCTCACCTCACTGGTCGGGCTCTGCAAAACAAGAGAAAGAAATCGTGAGTCCACATGGGACTCAGTGAGCGATTCTTTTGAACCTCCACATAAATCCTCAATAATCACATGTATATAATGTCAAAAAAATATAAAGTTAGGGATCTAATCTAGTCATGATATGACAATCGACCCCAAGAGCCGTCCTGTATAGACCATACAGTCATATAACCAGCCATAACAACCAAACTAAGTAGAATAGCACCCAGCCACTAGGGCCTGCTCATGAACTAATGGTTCGACTCTAACCAACCTTACCACACAATGATAGTAATATTCTGGCCGCACGGCCTATATAACACATGAGTAAATTAGAGCAAACACCGAGCCGTCGACTAGGATGGTCTGCTAGTCTCCTGACACCTACTAGGTTAGGGATAGCTAGTCCCATCCAAGTAGGGTCTAACACCTAGCGGGCCCGCTGGTGCAATCTCAAGACCCAAATCACTGGCCGAGTCAAGCATTAGTCATTCTGACTATCCATGCTTCTCGGCTGACCATCACAATCACATCACACAAGCAAAGTGTCCTAAAGTTTTCTTATTTAAAATCTCAGGCATTCACCTGTGCTCATCCCTTTTCTCCGGGCCTTACCATTCACACACTATTGCTCATTGGTTGTTCCCTAGGTGTAAGACCTAGCTTGTCTACATTCGTGTTTCTCTACTTAACAAGCACCCTAGAGTTTCCTAATAGTCCTCTAGCGTCATATGCCACATTTAAAGTGTGAACTACATGTCATAAGTGTCGAAATGTCTAAATACATACATGTCACAACTCATAAGTTATAAGGAAATTAACCTACATCTACTACCATGAATAATCGCATAATTGCAACAATAAAATGATTAAATTCTGCATTTAATCAATAAATTCCAGCAAGGTAACATTTAATCTATCATGATAGTTTTAATACTAGCATTAATAATTTGATGAAGGAAATTCTACAAATCATATACTACACATAATCTTATCCATATATGTGCATTCAAGAGGATATTACAAGTAAATGAAACATTACCATGATTCACATGCCATACTAAGATCCTACCATGTATGCACCATCAAGAACATTTCCTTATAATGCTCTAATCTCGATCCATCACTACCAAATTTCATATATGATGCGAATGATTTACAACATAAAGGTATGACTTGGTACCCTACATGTAAGCATAAGACACATCAAAAGCTTTTCTCCCCCCAATGACCACTCGGCCGAGCCTACCCAAGGATGATCATACACAGATGAGAGCAAGCGGGATAGGAGGATAAGGTCTCGGCCTTGATTGTGAAGAATCGAGTCGTCAATCACGAGGAAAACTTAATCCGAGGGCTTTCGACCACTCTAGGAAATTGGAAAATTTTTTGGCATGATCTTCCCCCTTTCTCCTTCATGTGGCCGGCCCTAAACATCGAGAAAAATGACGAAAAATTCATACGAACAGTAAATACATATCATCCAAACCAAATCTTGGAAGAACATCGGTGGATCGACGAAATCTCATGAGAAATCGGAGAAAACCCCTAAAGCTTGGGTCGGCTACCCACCTACCCTTCACAACAAGGTTTGTTCCACTCACCTTGATCAAGGAAGAAGAAAGGACGAGCGATGGCGATCTCGATCTTTCCGATCGACGACGGCACGAATCCGACGCCGACTCTAAGGTTTCCCCTCCTCCCTCTCTCTTCTCTCGAGCTACGTGCAGCTCCAAAAGTGAGCCGCATGATTGGGGATGAGGGATTTTATTCCCTCATCTTCATTTGACCAATATGCCCCTCCTATTCACTTAGCCCCTACTCGACTCAATCCGAGTACAATTCGAGCCCCGATTCAATCCGCACACACGATTCGAACTTGACTCTACCAAGATATCTAATGCTTAAGAAGGAAGGAACATTTAACCAATTAAATTTCATAAGCTGAATTATACCTTCTACTCGAGGCGATTCCGCGGCTCGACCTGACTAACTCCTGATCCGGTGCGTTGCACCAAAAATAGATTTTATATTAGGAAACCTCGGGTCTTACACAATCAAACATACAAATTACCACAAAACTAAAATTACCACATAACTAAAATTAAAATTATCACATAATTCAATAATCAACATACCAATCCAAAATAAAACCAATCCAACATACAACATTAGAAGTTTAGAACATCAAAATTAAAATTACCACGTAACTACATCAAAATTACCACACGTAACCGCTTCCACAATCCACATAACCAAACATAACCAAATTAACACATAGTCACATACAAGTTCAACCTACAAGATGAAAATTACACACATAAGTACATAACCAAAATGAAAATGAACAAGTCCACAATTTCATTCCACAATTCATATAAAAATCCACAATTCCATTCCACACTTCAACGGTTCAACATACAAAATGAAAATTACAACAAAGAAGTCAATACTATATTAAAATTGCAACTAACATTAAAAATATCTAAAAATTGAATTAATATTTATCGTACTCATTCAAGTAAGTCTATGATGTTCACGTTAGATGATGATACTCCCACATTTGCACTTGATTGGGTCCCTTGACTATCTTTTTGATTGAATTTTTCCATTTCTAATAGATAGACATAAAAGAAGTAAATAATTTAAATAAACAAACATTGAATAAGTTAAATGATAAGCATTTAAAAAAATACTCACCATCCTCAAGCTTCTCAATCATTTCCAAATCTTCTTCAACCCTTATATGCTCATGACTTTGTCGAAGCCAATCTTGAGTACATATCAAAGCCTCTATAACCTTAGGAGTTAAAGAACTCCTAAATGGATCAAGCATTTTCCCGCTAGTGCTAAATGCGGACTCTGAAGCCACTGTAGAAACTAGGACAAGTAGAATATCTTGAGCCATACTTGACAAAACCGAAACTCTCACAGAATTAAGCTTCCACCATTTCAACAAATCAAAGTCCCCTTTATCATCCTCATACGCAACTTCATTCAAATACATATCCAGTTCAATTTTTCTATCCCCAACTATCTCACTATCTACCCTTTTACGTTTGATCCTTTGTTTTAGAAGGCCTCTTTGCTCCATACCCTCACCAATTGAGACCGAGGTTGGTTGGGTAATAAGTGAGAAATTAAGATCAGGTTGTAGTTTCTTTTTGTACTCCTCAAACAACTCAGACATGACAATTTTCACACCATCAAATAGGTGCTTACCCTTCTCATCACCATAAATTTGTTGTAGAGCATCATCCATATATTCAAACTTTTCACGGGGATCCATAGCTGAGGCCATGAAAATCAGTTTATTCATTTGTCAAATTTGTTTTGCATACTCATTGCCATATCTCTCAACTCAACATTATCACTTTCTTTCCAATCAGATAATTTAACATATAAGTCACTTATTTCAGTCCAATAAGTATTAGAAGTGACATAATTAGAATCAAAAATATGTAGAATAGCAAGATAAAACTGATGCAACATGTTAGCCATCCTCTTAATCAAATGCCAATCAATATAACTAGGGACACCCCAACTGAGGGTAGTGTGACCGTCCAAGGCCTACATACTACACTGTAGCCTACTGTCTACACTGACATAAAGAAAACCAGAATGTATCGATAAAGAAAATCTCAACACAACTTTATTAAAAGTTTTTCAAATCCACAGTTTTATATTTTTCAAAGCAAGTAAGAAAACCAACATCCGAATAACTGAACGTCTCAAGTATCAAGTTTTACAAACTCTTTCCAAATACAACTTGTCAGTGCAGAAAATAAAAAAAACAACTACTAGACACTGGTCTATGACTCATGGACGCCGCTACGAGATATGACACCACCTCCCGCCCACCAGCTGCACCATGTCGACATACCAAGCTACTGCTCATGCTATGCAAAATAGGAATAAACTGTGAGTCCACTTGGGACTTAGTGAGTGGCTCAAATGAACCTCCACATAAGCCTCAACCATGCATATATCATATAAGGCATTAAAGAAATTGTACAAGGAGGTAATTAAGGTTTATTTCTAATGCGATTACCGACCCCACGGGTCCATTTGTACCAACTGAATATGATAACCTGCCATCTTGGCTTATCAAGCCTTCGGCATCCAGCCCTTAGGCCTACCCATAGAATAATATCCCGGCTACAACCGTCCCTACCATATCCGGTAGTATCATATTGGCCATCGGCCACCTAATCTCAAGATGTAAGTAAACAATCCCGGGCCGTCAACTAGGATGGTCCACTAGTCTTCGGACACCGTATGGGGTAAGGATAGCTAGTCCCACCCAACTGGGGTCTAGCACCTAGCAGGCCCGCTAGCGCACCTCTAGACCCAATACTGGCCGAGCTGAGCATTGGTCATTTCCGACCTCCTCGCTCATCGACGGACCATCTCAAACACATCACACAATCAATATCCCGGGGTTTCCATATATAAACACTTCGGGCCTTTGCCCGTATCTGGCCTAAGTTCGGCTACCAAGTCAACAATTTATGCCGCCCTTTTAATATACGAACACCTACGAGTTCTAAGTTTCCAAAAGTATATAAGGAGTCATATAAGTGTTATCGTCTCCTAACTAAGTTTCCATATATGTGCTATGAACGTCTAGTGACGCATTACATGTTACCTATCCTTCTACATTGCCTTGGGTGAGAATTTTCATGTGTCGATCTTGGAATACCACCCAAGAACTTTTAGGGCAGCATGAATAATCCAAAGGAAAATATTCAAATATGGCAACCTTCACCATATATGACCACAATGTATATACATAATAATTTTTATACTACCTTAGGAATATTAGCATAATAAGGAACAACTATCTAGCATCGCAACATAGTAATGAATTTAAATAACATGTATGAAATACAAAACATGGTAACAATGTCAACATCCAAAGTTTAAGGATCTAATGCTATGAATGGTTATAAAACTAGCATTTCTATAATTCAAAATTTATCAAGCTACTTGCTAAGTTTGGTGTTCTTCCTAAGTATTGTCATATCTCTATGTATGATCCTTATAATCATGCAATTTTCATCTAAAGCTAATCTCTCTTCCTCTCCCTATCCTTGGCCGAACCATGAGCAAGGAAGACCTTGCTCGGCCATGGCCCTTGTGGTAGGAAAGAGGGAGGAGACTCTAGCTATACCTTTACCTCTTCAATTCCGCATACAACTTAAATACTAATGAACTAATTTACTTTCCCCTCACCCTTGGCCAAACCCTCTTCATGAGTTGTAGGGTTGTTCGGCCACTTCAAGGGACTTCTAAGGAGGGCATATTTCATAATACGCGGGATGTACAAAGGGAACTACATCAATAGTGATATAAGGTCATCTAAGGGCCTTCTTGCCGTCAAGGGAATCGGGGAAAATTTTGGCATGACCTTTGCCCTTTTCCCATGACTTGGCAGCCCCAAGAACTTGCACAACGATGAAGAAAATAGTGAGATTCGATAAGAAATTTCATAAAATAGTGAACACACATCGTTTGAAATCAAGATTTGTTGGAAGAATCATGAGAACTCAACTTATTTCATCTAGGGTTCAGCCACCCGCCTCCCCCAAGCTTCAAAAACATAACCACTCACCTAGATTGCAGAGAAACAAGGATCGGGTGATGACGACTTGAAATTTTTTCGGCGACGAGGCGAATCCCGGATCGATCCAAGCCCCAAGCCTCCTCTTTGCTTCTTCTCCTCTTCTCCCTAGGCGGCCTTGTGCGACTCTAAGGGGTGAGTCGCATGGCTGCAATAAGAGGGTTTTATTCCCTCATCCATCTTTCCAAAGATGGCCTCAAGACTCACTTAACTCATACCCGGAACTTGACTAAACCTGAACTCGACTTGGGTTCCGACTCAACCCAAAACATGACTCGAGTTAACTTAATTTAAGGTATGATTTCATAAAAGGAAAGTTAATCATCCAAATAGATTTCATGAATCATTAGCCGAGTCATGCCTTTTCACTCGAGACGATCTTGAGGCTCGACTTGACTGCCCCCGGGTCCGGCGCGCTGCACCAAAATAGATTCTTATATTAGAAAACTTTTTCGGGTCTTACATTGATCATCTGATTTAGCTTCAACCCTACAGTATGGCTCTACACTCTCAAAAGCATCAAATGCCCTCTCATAATTCAGAGTAGTGCTCAACATGAAATAAGTGGAGTTTCACCTAGTTGACACATCTAAAACCAATGACTTGGACCATTCCATACCTTCAGAATCAACACACTCCTTAAACTTCTTCAATCTAGCAGGTGATAATCTAACATATTTAACTGCATTCCTAATTTTTGACACAGAAGTTTTCACATCATTCAACCCTTCTTGAACCACTAAGTTGAATATGTGAGCAATATACCTCACATGCATATACTTGCCATTCACCACAACTTTCCCTGTGACTGTAAATTCTTTTCTCAATGTATCAATCATTTTCTGATTGGAAGAAGCATTATCGGCTGATATAGAAAAAACTCGTTCAATGCCCCATTCCTTCAACACCTTTTCAAGCTTAGATGTCATTGCATCACCCCTACCTATGACTACTAATTGAACATAAACTCAAAATCTTTTTATTCAACTTCCAATCATTGTCAATGAAGTGAGCAATTACAATCATGTAATTAAAATTTTGCACAGAAGTCCATGTATCAGTGGTAATGCAAATAGACTGTGAATTATTTCTAATGAACATCTTCAACTTTGTTTTGTCATCTTATACAATTGCGAACAATCCCGTGATACCGTCCATCTAGAAGGCATTTTAGACTTGGAGTTTAAACTTTGCACAAACTCTTTAAACCCTTCCCCTTCAACAAATTTAAATGGAAGCTCATCAAGAACAATCATCAATGAAAGACACTTTCTACTATATTCTTGATCAACCTTCCAATTACTTAATACCCTCATATTATCATCCCCAACTAATTGCAAAGACAATTGCTTCTATCTAGTTTCTACACTATGTGGGTGCTTCTTGCAATTATTCAAATGGTTGTGCAGTGAAGTTGTCCCATGTTTTTTAACATCACAATAAAACTCTTTAGCACAATATAAACACTTACCTTTTCAGACACATTGAACATCATAGATTTCTTCAAAGTGTGTCCACACAAGCGACCTTTTAGAACTAGCCCTGCCTCATCAGCTTTGCTTGATTCACTTTCCTTAGAAGATGATGCTTCATCTATCATTTCTTGTTCTACTTCCATATTATCACACATCTAAGAAAAAAATAAGAGACAACAAACATGAGAATCACCAAACACATCAAGTATCAATAATTCAATATCAAACACATCAAGTATCAATAATTAAGTATTAACCCTAAACCCTAAACCACATTAATCACTATCCTAATTAAAAGTCTTAGCTTGGTAATAATTCAACAATTAACCAACAAATTAATCATCAAAGTAATCAATAAATTAATCAACAAATCAATCAACAAATATATTACCTGTAGAGGGGGAGGATCGTCGGGCAGTGGGCAGATTGTGAGGACTGAGGAGGAGTTGTGGTCGGGCGTCGACTTGAATGTGAGGAGTGAGGACTGAGGCGTCTCGTGGAGCTCGGGTCATCGGGCAGCTCTACCGGAGAGGAGGAGGCGATTGGCGAGGTCCACGATACGGAGATCGAGGAGGAGGCGAGGAGGCAAGGTCCGCGATGCTGGACGCGAGGAAGACGCTGGACTCCGAACGTCGGGGGTTGAGCATTTTGTAGGCGATCGAGCTTGTTTAGGACAGACGACAGTCAGCAGTGAGGAGTCGAGATCGGGTTTTTTGGAAGTGGGGGGCGGGCAGGTCTACTATCTAAAATTTAGACCAGTTTTTAAGTAAAATGGGTCGGGTTAAACAAGGTTTTCACCCGAACCCAATCCAACCCGAAAAAGCATATGAAATTTTCAAAAATGAGACCCGACCCGACCTATTATACCCGAATAACCCGACCCGAATTAAATTTTCGAGTTGATTTTTTCAAATTTTTCAGGTTGATTCGAGTTTTGCTCACCCCTACTAGATATTCTAGATAGAATCAAGTGTAAGTTCCTTTATCTTTGTCATAAGTTTCAGGAAATGTTGGTCCAAAAAATGTGTATACTGCTACAAAAGTTGCTGAAGTGAAGGGCCACTAAGAACAAGAAACAAGATTATTAAGATATTGACTAAAAGAATGTTCAAGAACAGCGCAATAAGAAGAAGAAAAAAACTCAAGCAAAGTGGTTGCTTATCGCATCTATAGCCAATTCAGAACTTCAATAAGGCAAAGTGTCTAGCAATAAAAAGATATATTTTTTCAACAAATTGAATGTAAATTAACCACTAAAGATGGAGCAATTAATTAAATAAACAATAGCTTAAACAAAATGGACAAAATCATTTTAGAGAGAAGGTCTATTACAACCCACCACCACTTGCTTAAGATGGCATTGTATCCTGACTTGCTTGTGCTACCATCAACAAAATCACAACTTCTTTAGATGTCCATCTTAGTCAGTAATTCTAAATTCTAACTTTTATTTAGCACTAATGTTCTCTTTGTCCCATCTTAGAACTAATGTTCTCTTTGTCCCATCTTCGGCATCACCGCCATTTAGTATCTTCAGCATCATCCCCCTTGAGTCTCTAATGCATATAAAGTAGCAATAGTTAAAATTCGAAAAAGACCTTAAAAATTAGGGCAAACCTACAAAACAATTATAACTTGGAAAGTTCAGCACTGGTTAAAGAAAACTATAACGGAACTTTACCCTAAACCTATAAAATTAGTGCAAAACTCAAATCCGAAGAGAAAATTGTTTTAATGATTTATAATACCTTAGTTTAGTCTCACATTGAGAGTATATTGAATGTTGTGTTTATTTATAAGACTTGATGGGTATGCTATCATCAACTCATGTTTAAGTATTAGGCAAATGGTTAAGACCTAGGAACTTGATATGTGTTAATTGGCATTAATGTAAGATATAGTCCTTAATTTGGTGAGAGAGTCTACGTGAGGAGTTGCCTAGGTTGGGGTGGAGCCGGCTATTAGGCTACGCATCACATGTCATCAACTAAGGTGCATGGTGCTATTGTGTTATTTCGACATAGCGAATTAATCCTAAACTTATCTAATTGATTTTATTCTAAGAAAAAACTTATCTTTCAACAACTAGTTCAAAAAAGATTTTTATTAACATTGGAGATGTTGAAAACCTAATGGACATACTTAGGTAAGCAACACAAAAAAAAATTATATGTGAACTTATCATACAAATTAATTTCCAATTATATGTGAACGACTGATGATTTGATAGTAAAGTGAAATTCAAAGCCAAAAATCATTAGTAGTGCATCTAGAAAAAGATTTCATAAAATAAGTCCAATAGTAATTCTAAGGTAAGACAGTCACATATTTTTATTAAATAAATTATATAAAAAATATATCTATTTTTAAATTTTACCAGGTTTACTTATCGAAATGAATTTGGATGGTGCTATGTAGGTTGCAAAAAAAGGAAAAAAATATATAGAAAAAATGATATTTTTTTCCGCTTTGCATTGGTTGCAAATGAAATTCAAGTTTTTTAGTGGCAAGGTATATATACATAACTTTCTTTAGTTCAAAATGTTTAAGTCATCAGCAAAATTTCATATATTACTGTGTGATGTGTGATGCAGATACAAAATTGAACTTCATGTAGTCGATGAAGATTCAGAAGTTACATTTATGCTTTCAAACAACGAAAGCGAAAGGTTATTTAACATATCACAAGAGTTTTTTTTTTTTGACAAGAACATATCAGAAGAGTTACTATCTTCAAATAATTCTAATATGAAAATATTGCAAATAGAATAGAAGCTCTTTGTGATAAAGAGTTTTTGTTTGCGATTAAAATTATTGATTATAATTTTAAACAACAAAAAGAAATCTTCATTGTTTTGAAAGTAAACGAATAGAACAAATGCCTACAACCAAACGATACAAATGTCGATCGAAATTTTCAAAACATCAACACTCCAATAAAGTAGGTAAAGATGTATAAATTAATCATTTTATGTAAACATTACATTATATTTTAGATTGATATTTTTTTCTCAATTTTTACAAGACAGGAAAAGAAAATCCCCAAAATGAAAATAGAAGTTACCGATTCAGAATTTCAACAAGAAGTTACTGCTCAAAAGAATGTAGAAAGAAGCACTAGAAAAGGAATATATGTATGATATATGAGAATGAAGATAATGAAGATGATGACATTTAAGAATTTTCATATTTTTTGATTTAGTGATAAACAAGTATTGTGAGAGGAAATGACACACAAAAGGGGATGAATAGTGTATAACAAATAATTAAGCCTAAATTCCAAATTTAGCGATTCTTAAAATTAGGCAAATACAAGTTAGATTAGAATTAATCAATTACAAGTTAAATTAAGCAAGGGAAGTAAATATGAATAAATCAAGTACATATATAAGAAAGCAATGCAAAAATACTATTTATAGTGGTTTGGCTTCTAAGCAAGCCTACATCCATTACCCAAGCTCTCCGCTTAGGATTTCAACCAATTCACTAGAAATTAAGGTTCCTTCAAGAGGGTTTACTTGGAAGCGTACAATCTTCTTCCCGAAGGCACATTCCCATTTCAAGCTTCAAGACAATCCTAAAACCTAGTTACATGAGTGGATTTATGCTTCTACAATCTACACCAAGGCAACCACTCAATCTTGACCTAAACAACCTAGGCCAAACTTAACCTTAAAATGATAATTAAAAATACAACTAAAATAAGAGCAATAATAAAATAAATAGAACCTAGATCTCAAATGAAGAATCTTAGCTTCTCTTGATACCTTTGATAATGAATCATTCAAGAACAAGACTGAACTCAAGAAGTGATAAGCTCAAGCTAGGGTTTTTGAAGGAATGACTCAAGAAGGCTTGGAATTATTTATATGATGTCTTAATATCAACATTAGGTTCGTAGGAAGGTCGGCAACCACTTTTTATAGGGAAGCAAGAAGGAAAGGCTCAAGCTCAACGACAAGCAACTACAGGAAAAATGGCTGTTGGGGTTGTCGGTCGATTGTTGGTTGACCATTGGTTGACTAAACATTTAATAGAAAATGCACTAAGAGTAGTTTTAGCAGAGTTCGATTTTGGGTTGGATTTTCAATGCAACAGTTTAGGTTTCCATCATCACCAACATGCATCCTAAGGATAATATATTCATTGCAAACCAAAAAACCTAGACACTAAATCTTCTTTGTCTTTCGAGCAATGTTCAACGTCCTTGAGATTTTTCCGATTTATCATCAATCTTTCGATTGCGAACGTCGCTTGCTACTCAACTTGGAACATAAAATTATTTGTCATTTAAATATTAGTTCTAAGTTTGTTATCATTAAAACCAAGATTGAGACCAAGGTTGTAAGACCCGAAATTTTTCTAATATAAAAATCTATTTGGTGCAGCGCACCGAACCAAGGGTTAGTCGGGTCGAGCCTCGAAAATCGCCTCGAGTAGAAGGTATAACTTGACCTATGCAGTTTATTTGGTTAAATGGACATTTCTTTTATGCATTAGATGTCTTATTAAAGTTGAGTTCAACTCGTGTATGCGGATCGAATTGGAGCCCGAATCGAACTCGGATTGAGTCGAGGAAGGGCTAAGTCATGATGAAGGACATAGAGGTCTTTTGTAGATGAGGGAATAAAACCCTTCATCTATAGCCGTGCGGCTCATCTTGGAGCCACACGCAGCCCGAGCAAGAGAGGGAGGAGGGGAGATCTTGGGTCGGCGCCGGAAATCGTGTCGCCGTCGGAAGGATCGAGATCACCAACGTCCATCTTTTCTTCTTCCTTAATCAAGGTGAGTGGTTGTTTTCTGTTGATTGGGGGAGGCGGGTAGCCGAACCCCTAGAACTGCTAGGTGACGATTTTTTTGCGAGTTTCCGTCGATTCATGGTACCTTGACCTTCTTACCATTGTTTTAATTATTATTACATCGGATCTCCGCAATTTTTTCCAAATTCTTGATGTTTTAGGGGCTACCGAGTCAAGGGAAAAGGGGTAAGGTCATGCCAAAATTTTCCCCAATTCTCTTGACGGATGTAAATCCCCTTTGAACGATCTTAAATCCATATCGAGTGGATTTATGAATTACTTACTGAAAATGATGATTGCAACTCCTCCTCTAAAGCCTAGTAGGCTTGGCCAAGCAAAGGGAAAACTCCATGTTCATGGTTTGGTCGAGCAAGGGGTGTGCGGCTTGATCAATGTATTGATTAGGATAGATTGGAAATAAGACATTAGGGTTTGGGGTTAGTCCTTCCCCCTTGTTCCTATCCTTGAAGGCTCGGCCGAGCAAGGCATGCCTTGCTCAAGTCTCGGCCGAGCAAGGATGGGGAAATGGTGACCTCTAGAAACTAAACTTCATGTTTAGGAATACTCAAACAATAGGAAATGAAGGTTGCCTAGATTGGTAAATAGAATTAAGAAGAGAATTAGGAAAGACATCAATTAAGAAAAACTACCACCCTAGTGCATGTATGTACACATACACTTAGCGACATTAGAAGGAAGCAATTACTTCCAAGACTTTTTCCTTATCAATTACTAATATTAGTAATGAATTGCCATGATAGAATTAATGTTACCTTGCGGGAATTTTATGATTAAATGCAGAATTTAATTATTTACTTGTTGCAATCATGTGGTTACTCACGGTAATAGTGGCAGGTTAACTTCCTTATAACCTAAGGGTTGTGACACATATATACTTGAACATTCTACACTTATGACATGTAGCTCACACTAGTAAAAGTAGAAATTGACGCTAGATGACTAGTAGGAAACTCTAAAGTACGTGTTACTTATGGAAACTCGAATGTAGATGAGCTAGGTTACACACTCAAGGAACCACTAGTGTGTAGTAGTGTGCGGATGGTGAGGCCCGAAATAAAAGGGCTAAACACGAGTGGACACCCGAAATTTTATATAAGGAAACTCTAGACACTTTGCTTGTGTGATGTGATTGTGATGGTCTGCCGAGAAGCATGGATAGTCGAAATGACTAATGCTTGACTCGACCAGTGATTTGGGTCTTGAGGATGCAACGGCGGGCCCGCTAGGTGTCAGACTCCAGTTGGGTGGGACTAGCTATCCGTAACCCGGTAGGTGTCCGGAGAGTAGCAGACCATCCTAGTTGATGGCCCAGAGATTGCCTTGATTCACTTGTGTGTTATGTGGGCCGAACGGCCAGTATGTTACTATCTTTGTGTGGTAGGGCTGGTTATAGCCGAACCACTAGATCATGAGTAGGCCCTAAGGGCCGGTGCTATGTGGCTTAGTTGGGCTGTTATAGTTGGTTGTATGTATGTATGGTGTATACAGAACGACCCTTGAGGCCGGTTGTCATATCTAAAGCAAATCATACCCCTAACTTTATATTATATATATATATATGATTATTGGGGATTTACGTGGAGGTTCGGAAGAATCGCTCATTGAGTCCCATGTGGACTCACGATTTATTTTTCTTGTTTTACAGAGCCCGATCAGTGAGATGAGGCTTGGAGTCATGGTGCAGTTGGAGGGCAGGCGGAGGCGTCGATCTCGTAGCAGCGTCTAGTAGTCATAGTCTAGATGTCTAGGACTGTTGTTTTCATACACTGAGAGTTGTTTGTTTTAAAAGCATGTATTCGACTTTGATCTCGGGTTGTTTCATATTGTGTTGATGTTGGCAACTTTTCCTTTTTATAAAAATTGTGGACTTTCTTGAAATTCAAATAAAGCTGCATCATTGTTTTTATTTATGTGTTTCCGATTTCACGTTAGTAAGTGTATGTAGTAGGCTTCAGGGTAAGACATAGACCCTGGCCGGTCACACGACCCTGAGTTGGGGTGTGACAAAGTTGGTATAGAGCTTTTGGTTAGGTCTTGACTATGACTAGGAGTGGGGTACCGTATGAGACATATGCTAGCGTGTCGACATACGGTATAGTTATGCTACGAGATCTGGCAACCACGGCTGCACTCAGTGAACCATGCGGTTAGTAATTTAAACAGATTCTGTTGAAATATTTTTTTATGATAGGAGAATTGTTTTTTTTTCTGTGATTGTGCGATGGATGCTCATAATGCTGCACTGAGCGACAGTGGCAGTAACTTGATGGAACGTTGAGGCCGGGCTCGGGGCAGAGATAGGGAGTAGTCCGAAGATCAGGGGCAAGAGTCTGGAGTTATTTGATTGCAGGCTCAGGTAGCTCAGCTAATGGAGGTGCTCCTTAGGGAGCAGGAATTGAGACAACAGATGCAGCAGCAGCAGCTACCGCTGCTGAAATTGCCACTGCAACCAGTTCCCACAGTTCCGGCGGTACCAGAGGTGGTCGAGGCTATAACACCAGTGGTTAGGGCTTCGAGAGCCACAACCTATGCAAACTTTGTCACGCTGAAGCCGCCAAAATTCACCGAAACAGATCGACAGGTGGAAGTGACTGAGTTTCTGGGGGACTGCTACGAACTATGCATGGAGCTGGGGTGCTCATCATAGGCAGCGGCCCGTATGGTCGAACTTCAGATGAGGGGTCCGACAAAGGTCTGGCTACACACTTGGAGGGCTCGCAGGGTAGCAGGCGTGCCGCCTCCCACTTGGGAGGAATCCAGGGTGGCTGTGGAAGAGCAGTACTTGCCAATGAGTGTTCGCGACAAGCGAGCCCGGGACTTTGAGATGCTGCGTCAGCCTGGGGGCATGTCAGTGTCAAAATATTAGATGGAGTTCAACCACCTTTCCAAATATCATCCGACCCTAGTGGCATCTGAGACCGCCAGGGTCAAGAGGTTCGTTGGAGGCTTGAGGCCTCAGTTTGGCAGGCTCATCCACTACACCGAGGATTCCACTCTTGCCTGGGTAGTGGATGAAGCCCTTTGGAAGGAAGCCTTGGTGTCGTTCGAGATGAAGTGGGCCGACCAAGAAGAAATTTTGACCGCAGGGATCTAGGGGTCGACCGTGGCATTCAGAGGGGGCAGTGGCCGTCGTAGACCACCAGCAGAGCCGAGGATAGAATAGTAACCGGGGCCGTGGGGGCCTAGGGTCTGGATCAGTAAGGTCGGCAGCGTCAGGAGGTGCTTCTTAGAAAGTTGAGGTGCCGCAATGTGGCAACTGCAGTCGGAGGCACTAGGGGGCCTGTCTTGGCCGCTCGGATGCTTGCTATAAATGCGGTCGAGTCGGACACTTCAAGAAGGACTGTTCGGAGAGAGTTAGCTAGAAGTCTGAGCAGTCAAAGGGAAAGACACCTATGTCAGTGGGGTTAGTGGCTCAGAGAGGTCAGATGCAGAACAAGGGGCCGCAAGCTAGCCATTCAGAGAGACCGTCTGCCAGGGTGATTGCTATGAACCGTGATGGGGCTGAGGCGTCTAAGGCAGTGGTAACAGGTGTTGGCTTAAGGTTTTCAATCTTCGTCTTAATCTTGGTTTTGATGATAACAAACATGGAACTAATGTTTCTTTGAGAAATCTTTCAGGTTCCATATCGATTAGTGCACGACATCCGCGATCGGAAAAATAGAAGAAATCAGGAAATCGGAAGGACGTTGGTCGACACGCTTGAATCATTCGGGAAGTTTGAGTCTAGGTTTAGGGTGTCTAGTTTACATTGTAAATCATCATGATGATGCATAAGAACCCTAAAACCAAACCCGAACCCCAAAATATAAAAACTCGAAAACCGCCCTAAAACTCACTAAGCTTAGGGAGCTCCTTGAAGGGCTATATGCTCTAGACATTTTCTTGATATAAAAATGACGGTAATTGTTCCTTGGATAGAAATTAGATGATGGGGTATTTTTTAGGAATTTTTGGAAGCCTTTAGCCTACCCTTATTTGACCCAAAAAATTAGAAAAGTTCCGTTTTCTGAAAATTTATACTAGACTCCAAAAACTAGATTTTGATTCTTAATGATTTTGAGTTTTTAGATATTTTTATTGAATCCAAATGGGGGGTAATTCTTATATAACATTTATGTTTTAAAGTTATTAACTTAAAGTTTATAAATATTATATACGTAGGCTTAGCGAAAACGGAACCCAAACGAGCAGAGAAACAAAGCAAACCAAACTGCCCAGTCCAAGTTCGGTCGACCAAATGGTGTTAAAAAGCGACAGAAGGCCACTTTGGTCGACCGGGTGGTCGACCGACAGAAGCCAAAAACTGGCAGTGGGTGCGTCGGTCGACCAGATTGTAGAGAAGAAGAATCGCGTCTGGTGGTCGACTCGTCGGTCGATCGCACAGAGAGATTGAGCCAGCGGTTGCGGGCGATCGATCGGTCGGTCGACCGACGATCGATCGGCAAGCGACTGAACGGCGGTAACGGCTAGTTTTCCACCCGTTGAGCTGCCATTTCATTAAGGGGTTATAAATAGCCATCACCTAACTCCTTTTACACTTCTTATAGATTTAATTGAGCATTTTAAAGGAGAGTTTTGAGCCTTCTAAAGATCGATTAATAGCGCTCAGTTCTTCCGTCGACAACTTCTTCAAGTGCCCACTCTTCCTCAACTCGGGCTTCAATTCGAGCTCTACGACTTGGCAAGTTGTAGGCCTTGAAGGCTTGGAAAAGAGCACTAATTCTTGGATTTATTCTTTAGCTCTTTTCATTGTAATCTTTATTGTTATTTGAACGTGTTTATTTATTGTATTTGAGTTTGTGTAAGACCTAGATTGTAGGTCTTGAAATTGGGTGGTTGCCTTTGTGTGCCATTTCACCCCCCCTCTAGTGTGCCATTTCACCCAACAACAGGTACTATTTTAGTATGTTCATCTGCTGCTTATGTTCTATTTGATTTAGGTGCCACACACTCGTTTGTATCTTCCAAATTTGCTGCTGAGTTACCAATGACACCTTCCTTGCTTGACGGGCCATTTGTAGTATCAATGCCTACGGGCGATGCAATTATAGCCAAATCAATTTTCCAAGGCTGTAAAGTACTCATCCGCGGCCTTGCATTGAGGGCAGATCTGACACTCCTACCCATGCTTGAACTCGACGTCATTCTCGGCATGGATTGGCTGGCGGAGCACTTTGCATTGCTGAGTTGTAGGGCTAAGATAGTCATGTTTAACAAGCCCGGTTTGCCGTAGTTCACCTTCCAAGGAGAAGGAATGAGTGAGCCGATTGGGGTCATCTCAACTCTTAAAGCTCGTAAGGTGCTTCAGGGCGGCTGCCAGTCCTTCCTGGCCTTCGTATCCATGGCTGAGGAAGAAGGAGGTGCGGCAAGGGATGTCGGTGGAACTCAAGTAGTCTGTGAGTTCCCTGATGTGTTTCCCAAGGAGTTGCTGGGATTGCCGCCCAGAAGTGAGGTTGATTTCTGCATTGATTTGCAGCTCGGAGTGAAGCCGATCTCCATCCCACCCTATAGGACGGCGTCGGCCGAACTCAGGGATTTGAAAGGTGCAATTGCAAGAAATGCTAGACCTGGGCTTTATCCTGGTACCTTAAATCGACAAAACCTCACGACAAAATCTCTACCTAGCAGTCCTAGGGGTTCGGCCACTCGCCTCCCCCAAATCAACCATGGAAAAACAACCACTCACCTTGCTTAAGGAGGAAGAAGGGTTGGACGTTGGCGATCTCGAACTTTCAAACGATGACACGATCTCCGACACCGACCAAGCTCTCCCCTCCCTCTCTCTTGCCCGGGCTGCGTGCGGCTCCAAGATGAGCTGCACGGCTCATGATGAGGGATTTTATTCCCTCATCCCCCAACAACCCATATGCCCATCTAAACATCTTATCCTCTACTCGACTCTATTCGAGTCCGATTCAGGCCCCGATTCGATCCGCATACACGATTTGAACTCGACTCAAATAGGACATCTAATGCTTAATAAGAAAATATCTATCTAACCATTTTAAACATCATAAGCCGAGTTATACCTTTTACTCGAGGCGATTTCCGCGGCTCGACTCGACTAACCCCTGATTCCATCGCGCTGCACCAAAAATAGATTTCTATATTAGGAAAATTCTGGGTCTTACAACCTTCCCCCCTTAAAGGAAATTCGTCCTTGAATTTAGATGAATTAAAAAGACTTACCGGTTCTCCGAACAAGGATGGGTAGCACTCCCTCATGTCTCGCTCTACCTCCCAAGTGGCCTCTTGCCCGGAGTGGTGCTCCCATCTAACTTTCACCAGAGGAATTTCTTTAGACCTCAGCTTCCTAAATTGATAGTCGAGGATCTCTACCAGCCTTTCTTCGAATGAGACACCCGAATCCACTTCAACCGAAGAAGGTTCGATCACATGCGTATCATCTCTTACATATCTCTGGAGCATTGACACATGGAAAATAGGGTGAACTCTGCTCAGGCTAGGAGGCAAAGCCAGCTTATAAGCCACCGCGCCTCTCCGCTTGAGAATAGGGAAAGGCCCAATGAACCTAGGGCTCAACTTCCCCTTCTTCCCAAATCGGACTACCCCTTTCATGGGGGAAACCTTCAGGAACACCAAGTCGCCCTCAGCGAACTCCAACTCTCTAGCCTTTTTATCGGCATACATTTTCTGTCGACTCTAGACCACCAAAAATCTTTCCTTTATAATTTTCACATTCTCTACCGCTTCCTCAACCAGATCAGGACCCACCATGAGTGATTCTCCGGCCTCAAACTAGCCCACAGGAGACCTACACCACCACCCATACAAGGCCTCGAAAGGAGCCATGCCGATGCTACTGTTGTAGGCGAACTCGATCAATGGTAGGTGTTTCTCCCAGCCATCGGCCATATCCAGGACACATGCCCTCAGCATATCATCCAAGGTTTGGATGGTCCTCTCTAACTGTCCCTCAATCTGCGGATGGAAAGCTATGCTGAAGCGCACCTGGGTACCCAAGGCTTCCTGGAAGGACTGCCAAAATCGGGCCGTGAACTGGGTATCGCGATCGGATATGATCATCACAGGGGTACCATGGTATGCCACAATTCTGTCCAGGAATAGTCTGGCGTACTGCTCCGCAGAAAAGTTTGTCTTGACAGGTATCAAATGGGCGGTCTTTGTCAATCTATCAACCACCACCCAGATAGAATCATAACCACCTCTTGACTTAGGCAACCCTGTCACTAGATCCATGGTGATCTTCTCCCACTTCCACTCAGGGACCTCTAGGTTGTGCAATAGCCCCGCGGGCTTCAGGTGCTCGGCCTTTACTTGCTGGTAGACCAAACACTTGGATACGAATTTCGCAATCTCCCTTTTCATGCCCTTCCACCAGTAATGCTATATTAAAACTCGGTACATTTTGGTGTCTCCCGGATGCATCGTATAAGTGGAACGATGGCCCATCTCTAGGACTTGCCTACGCACCTCTTCCATATCAGGCACCACGATTCGATCTTTGAACCTCAGCACACCCTCCGAGTCCAGCCTGAATCCATTCTCTGCATTGCCTCTCTGCACTAAGTCCTTCGTCAGCGCACAAAAAGCGTCCTCTCCCTGCGTGGCACGTAACATATCCACCAGTGTGGATTGTACCCGCAGGTGTGCCACCAAGGTACCTGAAGCTGACACAATCAGGGTTGCACCCCCCTCTAGGCACAACGCCAGCTCTCAAGCTAGGGGCCTTCGCTTGATTTCCAAATGAGCCAGACTACCCATGGATTTTTTGCTTAAAGCATCTGCTACCACATTGGCTTTCCCCGGATGATACAATATGGTGCAGTCATAATCCTTTAGGAGCTCCAGCCACCTCCTCTGCCTGAGGTTCAACTCCTTTTGGGTAAGCAAGTACTGGAGGCTCTTGTGATTCATATAGATATCGTAAGTCTCTCCGTACAGATAGTGCCGCAGAGCTTTAGTGCAAAAATCATCGCCGCTAGCTCTAGGTCATGCATCGAGTAGTCCTTCTCATGAACTTTCAGCTGGCGGGATGCATAGGCTATGACTCTACCAAACTGCATCAAAATGCAGCCTAGGCCAACCCGAGAGGCATCGCAGTAGACCACAAACCCCCCTGAGCCGGAAGGTACGACCAACACGGGTGCCGACGTCAATCATTCCTTGAGATTTTGAAAGCTCGCCTCACACTTGTCATCCCAATCATATTTGATCTTTTTCTGAGTCAACTGAGTCAAAGGGGCTGTAATTCTGGAGAAGTTTTCTACAAACTTTTGGTAGTACCCGGCCAACCCAAGAAAGCTGCAGATCTCAGTCACGCTGGTCGGCCATCTCCAGTTCTGCACAGCCTCCACCTTTGAGGGATCCACCCTTATCCCTTCCTTGGACACTACATGGCCCAGGAACCCTACACTTTCTAACCAGAATTTACATTTGGAAAATTTAGCGAACAACCGGTGTTCTCTGAGGGTTTCCAGGACCATCCTCAAGTGTTCTGAGTGCTCCTCCTCACTCTTGGAGTATACCAAGATGTCGTCAATGAAGACGATCACAAAACTGTCTAGGTACTCCTTGAACACCCGGTTCATCAGATCCATGAAAGCAGCAAGTGCATTGGTTAGACCAAAGGACATCACTAGAAACTCGTAGTGACCATAGCGAGTCCTGAAGGCGGTCTTAGGCACATCACAGACCCGGATCCTCAGTTGATGATATCCTGACCTCAAGTCTATCTTAGAAAACCATCGTGCCCCTACAACTGGTCAAACAAATTGTCTATCCTCAGCAATGGGTAACGATTCTTGATTATCACTTTATTCAGCTGCCGATAGTCGATGCACATGCGCATAGACCCATCCTTATTCACGAAGAGCACTGGAGCACCCCATGGTGACACGATTGGCCGGATGAAGCCCAGGTCTAGCATTTCTTGCAATTGCAGCTTTAACTCCCTGAGTTCGGCCGGCGCCATCCGATAGGGAGGAATGGAGATTGGCTTCACCCCGGGCTGTAGATCAATGCAGAAATCAACCATTCTTCTGGGCGGCAATCACGGTAACTCCTCGAGAAACACATCGGGGAACTCACAGACTACCTGAGTTCCGCTGATATCCCTTGCCGCACCCCCTTCTTCCTCGGCCACGGATACGAAGGCTAGGAAGGACTGGCAGCCGCCCTGAAGCAGTTTACGAGCTTTAAGGGTTGAGATGACCCCAATCGGTTCGCACCTTCCTTCTCCTTGAAAGGTGAACTGCGGCAAATCGGGCTTGCTAAACACGATTGTCTTAGCTCTACAATCCAGCAACGTAAAGTGCTCCGCCAGCCAATCCATGCTGAGAATGACGTCGAGCTCAAGCATGGGCAGGAGTATCAAATCTGCCCTCAATGCATGGCCGCAGATGAGCACTTCGTAGCCTTGGAAAATTGATTTGACTATGATTGCATTGCCCGTAGGCGTTGATACTACAAATGGCCCGTCGAGCAAGGAAGGTGCCATTGGTAACTCAGCAGCAAATTTGGCAGATACAAACGAGTGCGTGACACTCGGATCAAATAGAACATATACAACAGATGAACATACTAAAATAGTACCTATCACCACTGCCTTAGATGCCTCTGCCCCATCACGGTTCATAGCAAATACCCTGGCAGATGGACTCTCTGAATGGCTAGCCTACAGCCCCCTGTTCTGCATCTGCCCTCTTTGAGACACTGACCCCACTAACATAGGTGCCTTTCCTTTTGACTGCTCGGACTTCTGGCCAACTCTCTCCAGACAGTCCTTCTTGAAGTGCCCGACCCGACCGCATTCATAGCAAACATTTGATTTCTTTAAAAAGTTTGCTAAAAGAGTTGTCAATGAAAAAGGGATTTCAATTTCAAAAAATAGGAGTGATAATGGCGGTGAATTTAAAAATGAAAAGTTTTTTGAATTTTGTGAAAATTTTGAGATTGAACATGCCTTTTCTTCCCCTAGAACCCCTCAACAAAATAGGGTGGTTGAGAGGAAGAATAGGACCTTGCAAGAAATGGCTAGGACTATGCTTTGTGAAAATAATTTACCTAAGTATTTTTGGGCCGAAGTCATAACTACCTCATGCTATGTTTTAAATCGTGTTTTATTGAGACCTAAAATAAAGAAAACTCCTTTTGAACTTTGACATGATAGAATTCCAAATGTGGGATACTTTAGGGTTTTTGGTTGTAAGTGCTTTGTTTTGAACACTAAGGATCATCTAGGAAAATTTGACTCAAAATTCGATGAAGACATTTTCCATGGATACTCATCTAGTTCTAAAGCCTATCGAGTTTATAATCGTAGAACTATTATTGTTGAAGAATCCATGCATGTAACTTTTGATGAAACTAATGATTCTTCTAGAAATGTTAAGATAGTGAATGTAGGTGAAGAACTTGAGGCTTTATCTTTCAATGAAGAAGAAGTTCAAGATGAGCCTAATGAAGTACCTCATAATGAAGAACCTTCATCTTCAACCTCCCTACCTCAAGTTGAAGAACAAGCTTTACCACCACTTCCTAAAGCTAACCGAGTCATAAGAGATCATCCCATTGAACAAGTCATTGGAGAACACTCAACGGGAGTGGTAACACATTCTAAACTCAAAAATATTTGTCAACATATTGCTTTTATTTCTCAAGTAGAGCCTAAAAATATTAAGGAAGCCATAGATGATGAATTTTGGGTTATGGCCATGCAAGAGGAATTAAATCAATTTGTTAGGAATAATGTTTGGGATTTAGTGCCTAGGCCTAGTGAACAAATGGTAATTGGAACTAAGTGGGTCTTTAGGAATAAGTTAGATGAAAATGGCTTAGTTGTTAGAAACAAAGCTAGGTTAGTGGCCTAAGGTTTCAACCAAGAAGAGGGTATTGATTACAATGAAACTTATGCTCCAGTAGCTAGATTAGAGGCTATTCGCATGCTTTTAGCTTTTGCAAGTTTTAAAGGTTTCAAACTATTTCAAATGGATGTTAAAAGTGCCTTTCTAAATGGTGTTATTATGGAAGAGGTTTATGTTGAACAACCCCCCGGTTTTGAAAACTTTGATTTTCCAAATCATGTTTATAAATTGAAAAAAAACATTGTATGGTTTAAAACAAGCCCCTAGGGCTTGGTATGAATGGCTTTTATTTTTTTTAATTGAATAATGTTTTAATGTTGGAAAAGCCGATGTTTCACTCTTCATTAAACATGATGAAAATGACACCTTATTAGTTCAAATATATATTGATGACATAATTTTTGGTGCTACTAATGAAACCCTTGTGAGTGGTTTGCTAAGTGTATGCAAGATGAATTTGAGATGAGCATGATGGGAGAGCTCTCTTTCATGCTTGGACTTCAAATCAAACAAACCAAGAAGGGGATCTTCATCAATCAAGCTAAGTACACAAAGGAGCTAATCAAAAGATTTGGGATGGATGGAGCAAAGATTGCATCAACCCCCGTGAGTCCATCCACCAAGCTTGATAAGGATGAGGAAGGTATCAAAGTTGATGAAAAACGATACTGAGGTATGATTGGTAGCTTACTTTATTTAACCGCTAGTAGACCCGATATAATGTATAGTGTATGTCAATGTGCTAGGTTTCAATCTTGTCCTAAGATGTCTCATTTGAGTGCGGTCAAACGCATATTGAGATATCTAAAGGGCACTTTTGACTTAGGCCTTTGGTACCCTAGTAGTGCATCCTTTGAATTGATTGGTTTTTCCAATGCAGATTTTGCCGGTTGTAAGATTGATAGAAAAAGCACTAATGAGTGTTGTCAATTCCTAGGGATGAGTTTGGTTTCTTGGTTTTCCAAGAAGCAAAACTTGATTGCACTTTCAACTACCGAAGCGGAGTATATCGCGGCGTCTAGTTGTTGTGCACAAGTCATTTGGATGAAACAAACCCTACTTGATTTTGGATTGAACTATTCATGTATACCCATTTATTGTGATAACACTAGTGCTATAAATTTGACAAAAAATCCCATCTTGGGATAAGTGCTCTAAGGTTGAGGGATAAGTCCATAAACTGTAGGCCTAGGCACTAAATCCCAAACATTATTCCTAACAAATTGATTTAATTCCTCTTGCATGGCCATAACCCAAAATTCATCATCTATGGCTTCCTTAATATTTTTAGGCTCTACTTGAGAAATAAAAGCAATATGTTGACAAATATTTTTGAGTTTATGGCCTTTAGGAAACATTCAAGTTATAAAGTTGACAAAAACATTCAAGACATCCTCTAAGGTTGAGGGATAAGTCCTCTTTGTATTCTTTAGGAAACATTCAAGTTATAAAGATTTAAGATTAGAAATCCTTGGTGAGGAGCCAAGGTAGTGGACTAGGCGGTGTGGCCGAACCACTCTAAATTTCACATGTTAGCATTGCTTATCTATTTAATCTTGCTTGGTATTAATCATTACTCATTTGCATCTTGAAAGCATATAACTCAAAATAGCAAAAATTCATACTTAGGCCAACTTAAAAAAAAGGAAAAAGGAATTAAACTTAGAGTATTTAGGCTACACACTATTCACCCCCCCTCTAGTGTGGTTATTTGGTTTACATTTGGTATCAGAGCTTGGTAGTAGGACTAGATTTCACCATCTACCCTACACTTAGAATGGCTACCGAAAATACACTAGCTCAAGGGACCTCTACCCATGCACCTCCTTTGTTTGATGGAAATAACTATGCTTATTGGAAAATTAGAATGAATATTTTCCTTCAATCACAAGGTCTAGAGGTTTGGAGGATGACTCAAAATGATTATAAGCAACCAACTAAAAACATGGATGATTGGACCCAAGAGGAAGTTAAATTATTTAATCCCAATGCTAAAGACATGAATGCATTACATTGTGGATTATCAATTAATGAGTTTAATAGAATTTCTACATGTAAATCCGCATTTGAAATTTGGCAAGTTCTTGAAACTACTCATGAAGGGATCTCTCAAGTAAAGGAGTCAAAAATCAATCTTCTCATGCATGATTATGAATTGTTTAAAATGCTATCTCATGAGACTATTGATGAGATGTATGCTAGATTCCAAAACATTACTAATGGCTTATGCAATCTTGGAAGAGATATTAGGGAAGAAGAAAAGGTGAGAAAGTTACTTCGGTCACTTCCCAAAGCTTGGGAGCTAAAGGTGATAGCTATCATGGAAGCTAAGGATCTTGGTACCATGAAGCTCCTCCATGTCCCGGGCTCTTGTACCTCATAATGAAGAACCTTCATCTTCAACCTCCCTACCTCAAGTTGACGCAACATCTCAAAGTCCTGGGCTCGCATGTCGCGAACACTCATTGGCAAGTACTGCTCCTCCACAGCCGCCCTGAATTCCTCCCAAGTGGGAGGCGGTGCACCTGCTGCCCTGCGAGCCCTCCAAGTGTGCAGCCAGACCTTTCCCGGTCCCCTCATTTGAAGTCCAACCATACGGGCCGCTGCCTCCGATGAGCACCCTAGCTCCATGCATAGTTCATAACAATCCCTCAGAAACTCAGTCACTTCCACCTCCCGATCTATTTTGGTGAACTCTGGTGGCTTCAGTGTGATGAAGTTTGCATAGGATGGGGCTCACGGAGCCCTGACCACTGGTGTTATAGCCTCGACCACCTCCGGTACCACCGAAACTATGGGTACTGGTTGCGGCGGCGGTGGCTGTTGCTGCTGCTGCTGTTGCATCTGTTTCCTTAGTTCCTGCTCCCTACGGAGCGCCTCCGTTAGCTGAGTTACCTGAGCCTACAATCGAGCAACCACAGACTCTTGCCCCTGGTCCTCAGACTGCTCCTTGTCTCTACCTCGGGCCCGGCCTCACCCCCGGCCTCGACGTTCTGTCGAGTTACTGCCGCTGCCGCTCAGTGCAATATTATGAGCCTCCATTACACTATCACAGAGAAAAGAACAAGTTTCCTGTCATGTAATAAATTTTTAACAGAAGCTTTTAAAATTTACTAATCGCATGGTGCGCTGAGTGTAGTCGTGGTTGCCAGATCTCGTAGCATAATTATACTGTATCTTGACACGCTAGCATATGTCTCGTACGGTACCCAACTCCTAGTCATAGTCAAGACCTAACCAAAAGCTCCGATACCAACTTTGTCACACCCCAACTCAGGGTCGTGTGACCGGCCAGGGTTTATGTCCTACCCTGAAGCCTACTACATACTCTGACTAACGAGAAACCAGAACACATAAATAGAAAACAACGATGCAGCTTTATTTGAATTTCAAGGAAGTTCACTATTTTTAATAAAAGGGAAAGTTGCTAACATCAAGCACAAAATGAAACAACTCGAGTTCAAAGTCGAATACATGCTTAAAAACAAACAACTCTCAGTGTACGAAAATAACAAATCTAGACATCTAGACTATGACTATTGGACGCCGCTACGAGATCAACGCCACTGCCTGCCCTCCAGTTGCACCATGACTCCAAGCCTCAACTCACTGATCGGGCTCTGCAAAATAAGAAAAATAAACCGTGAGTCCACATGAGACTCAGTGAGCGATTCTTCCGAACCTCCACATAATCCCCAATAAGCATATATGTAAGTCAACAAAATATAGAGTTAGGGATCTAGTTTATTTTTGATATGACAACTGACCCCTAGGGTCGTCCTGTATAGACCATACATACATACCACCGGCTATAACAACCCAACTATGCCACATGGCACCCGGCCCCTAGGGCCTGCTCATGATCTAGTGGTTCGGCTCTAACCAGCTCTACCACGCAAAGATAGTAACATACTGGCCTTAAGGCCTACATAACACACAAGTACATCAAGAAAGTCTTCGGGCCGTCGACTAGGATGGTCTGCTAGTCTCCGGACACCTATCGGGTTAGGGATAGTTAGTCCCACCCAAATGGGGTCTGGCACCTAGCAGGCCCGCTGGTGCAACCTCAAGACCCAAATCACTGGCCGAGTCAAGCATTAGTCATCCCGACTATCCATGCTTCTCGGCAGACCATCACAATCACATCACACAATCAAGTGTCCTAGGGTTTCCTTATTTAAAATCCCGGGCGTCCGCCTGTGTCCGGCCTTTTGCTTCGGCCGTATCATGCGCACACTATTGTTCGCAGAATAGTTCTTAGGTGTGAGACCTAACTCGTCTACTTTTGAGTTTCCATATTTAACACACACTTTTTAATTTCATGCAAATCATCTAGCGTCATATACTACCTTTCACTAATGTAAACTACATGTCATAAACTTGGAAATACACCCAACAATAATACCAGACAACATATAAGCTATAAATGAATTACTCATGTCACCTACTAAGTATAGCCACTCGATTCAATGATAATGAATTTAAATTCTGCATTTACAATAAATTCAACAAGGAAAGAGATTATCTAACATGGTAAAAGCATAACCAAATTTCAGAATTTAAAGAGGGAAGAACCAAGAATGGTTACTATACTACCATACTACAAATTTTATGCACCAACGTAGTAGCCTTCCTTAGTTATAGTCTCGCCCTAAATGTCATCTTGATTCTAATTGTCAATCTAGGCAACTTTTCATTTCCTATTGTTTGAGTATTCCTAAACATGAAGTTTAGCTTCTAGAGGTCACCACCCCTTCCTTCCTGCTCGGCCGAGATTTGAGCAAGGCTTGCCTTGCTCGGTCGAGTCCTCATGGGAAGAACAAGGAAGAAGAACCAACCCCAATCTTAGTATCTCGATTCCAATCTTGCCTAACCAAGACCTTGATCATTGTGCACATCCTTTTGCTCGGCCGAACCATGGACATGGGCTGTCCTTTTGGTTGGCCGAACACTAAAAGGCCTAGAGAAGGGGTTTCAATCTTCATTTACAGTAAATAAGCTATACATATCTACTCGGTATAAATTCAAGATTGATTGAAAATGGGTTTATACTCGTCGAGGGAATTGGGGAATATTTCGGCATGACCTTTCCCCTTTTCCCTCTACTCAGCAGCCCCTATAACATCAAAATCTGAGAAAAACCAAGGTAGATCCGATGTAATAACACTTAAACAGCGATCCAAAAATCAAAGTACATTAAATCGATGAAACCTTGTGACAAAATCTCTACCTAGCAGTCCTAGGGGTTCGGCCACTCGCCTCCCTCAAATCAACCATGGAAAAACAACCACTCACCTTGCTTAAGGAGGAAGAAGGGTTGGACGTTGGTCATCTCAAACTTTCAGACGACGACATGATCTCCGGCACCGACCAAGCTCTCCCCTCCCTCTCTCTTGCTCGGGCTGCGTGCGACTCCAAGATGAGCCGCATGGCTCATGATGAGGGATTTTATTCCCTCATCACCCAATGACCCATATGCCCCTCTAAACGACTTAGCCTCTACTCGACTCGATTCGAGTCCGATTCAGGTCCTGATTCGATCCACATACACGATTTGAACTTGACTCAAATAGGACATCTAATGCTTAATAAGGAAATATCCATCTAACCAATTTAAACTTCATAAGCCGAGTTATACCTTTTACTCGAGGCGATTTCCGTGGCTCGACTCGACTAACCCCTGATTTCGGCGCGCTGCACCAAAAATAAATTTCTATATTAGGAAAATTCTGGGTCTTACAATCTCCCCCTTTTTGATGATGACAAACATCCTTAAGAAAATATATACAATTAAGCATAGAGGATATCAAACATGGGATTTCTCCCCCTATCAACATGCATATCTATGAAAATAAACTCCCTATATCCATATGCATGGTTTTCCTATATTTTCTTCTATTTTTACCTATATTTTTCTCCCCCTTTTGACATCACTCAAAAAGGGCTAGAAAAGTCAACTATGGTCAAAGTTGAGACTTGGAAACTAGTTTTCATGAAAACAAAGTCAACCAACCCAAGGGACGAAAACAATATATCCATTATGTGACAAATCAATACATGATATCAAAGAATTCTAAGTCTAGTATTCATATATCAAACTCAAGTAATGATATTTTCATGTATTGGTCAACATATCAAAAACCATTTTAGAAATTATTTTTCACAAGTCAAAATGAGAACGATAACAAAAACATGAATCTAACATCATACTTGAAGTCTCAGTCGAAGATATTGACGAAAATTCAAAATATCGAAAAATGACCACTTGGAAAGAACGATACTTTAAAGTTTCGAAATTCAATTTCAAAAATCCATAACAAATCATGTTTGTACTCAAGATTTTTGAAATTTTTATGCCATAAACTAGATTTTCAAAGGAAGATGCAGATTTGAGAATCAACCAAAAATTATTTTTCTGCATTTTTGTAAAATTCATTGAGTACTAGTGGCATTTTTGTAAATGACTGGAATTTTTCATGACATTTTCAGATTTCATTCAAACTTTCAAGATACTAAGATGTGATTATTTAAAACATGTTTATCAAGTTTGAGATGAAAATAATGTCATATGGTTAAAATTTCACCTTAGCATGATTTCATTCAAAAACAAGCATGGTATCATAAAATTGCTAAGTATCAATTTTTATCTTTAACTCATGGTTTTTCAAACATAGACACATAGACACTTAGAGTAAATCTAAGCTTGTTTGTGAAGTTTGAGCTCAAAATGAAATTTCTAAGTCAATTTGTTGACTTAGGTCAAACTTTTTCAATTTTGAGTCTCCTAATGTGAGCTAGTTATCATTTTATCCATTTACACATGATTTTTCAATTTTAACCAAATGAAAGTAAATCATGAGTAAACTCAAATATGTTCATCAAGTTTCAACGTAAAATGAAGTCTCTAAGATAGATATCTACCTAGAGCACATTTCATTGAATCTAGATGACATGAAATTGCCTAGTTATCAAAATTTTACCTATTCATGAAATTTCATAGATTTATCATGCAACATCAATCATGAGTATAGAGACATCATTAAGCATGAATATTCAATTATTATACAAATATTTTTGCAAAATTAAACTCATGCCTCATTCTTGGGAATTTTGCCAAACTTGTCTTTTTCTTTCAATTTCTATAGTCGTCCATTTTATCATAACTTGCAAGCAATATTCATTAGTAGGATAATGAAAATGTAATTACTAACAAGTTATCAAGCTAAGTAGCAAAGAGAGGATCAATTATCTGTAAGACCCGGAAAAAAGTTTCCTAATATAAAAATCTATTTTGGTGCAGCGCGTCGGACCCGGGGGTAGTCGAGTCGAGCCTCAGGATCGCCTCGAGTGAAAAGATATGACTCGGCTAATGAATCATGAAGTCTATTTGGATAATTAACTTTCCTTTTATAAAATCATACCTTAAATTAAGTTAACTCGAGTCATGTTATGGTTTGAGTCGGAACCCAAGTTGAGTTCGGGTTTAGTCGAGGTTTGAGTGCGAGTTAAGTGAGTCAAGAGGCCTCATTTGGAAAGCTAGATGAGGGATTAAAACCCTCATCTTGCAGCCGTGTGGCTCATCCATTGAGCCGCACAAGGCTGCCTAAGGGGAGAGAGGAAGAGGAGAAAGGTGAAGCTTGGGGCTTGGATCGATCCGGGATTCGCGTCGTCGCCGGAAAAATTTCAAGTCATCGTCACCCGATCCTTGTTTCTCCGCAACCTAGGTGAGTGGTTAAGTTTTGAAGCTTGGGGGAGGCGGGTGGCCGAACCCTAGATGAGATAGGTTGAGTTTTCATGATCTTTTCGACAAATCTTGATTTCTATGATGTGCGTTCACTGTTTTATGAATTTTCTTGTCGGAGCTCGCTGTTTCTTCATCGATTTGCAAGTTTTTAGGGCTGCCGAGTCATGGGGAAAGGGGAAAGGTCATGCTAAAATTTTCCCCAATTCCCTTGACGGCAAGGAAGCCCTTAGATGACCTTAGATCAATGTTCGATGTAGTTCTACTTGTATATCTTTCATATATTGAAGCATGTCTTCCCTAGGAGTCCCTTGAATGGCCGAATGAACCTTACCACTCATGAAGAGGGTTTGGCCAAGGGTGAGGGAAGGGTAAATTAGTTGATTGGCATTTTAAGTTACATTCAGAATTGAAGAGGTAGAGGTATAGCTAGAGTCTCCTCCCTCTTTTCCTTCCATTAGGACCATGGCCGAGCAAGGTCTTCCTTGCTCATGGTTCGGCCAAGGATAGGGAGGGGAGAAAAGATCAGCTATAGATGGAAATTACATGACTATAAGGATCATACATAGAGATATGACAATACTTAGGAAGAACATCAAACATAGCAAGTAGCTTGATTGATTTGAAACTTTAGGAATGCTAGTCTTGTAACCATACTTGGCATTTGATCCTTAAACTTGGATGTTGACAATGTTACCATGTTTTATAATTCATACATGTCATTTAAATTTATTACTACCTTGCCATGCTAGATAGTTGCTCCTTATTGAGCTAATATTCCTAAGGTAGTATAGGAGTTGTAAGGTATGTGCATTATGGTTATATATGATGAATGATGTAATATTTGAGCATTTTTCTTTAAATTATGTATGCTGCCCTAAATGTTATTGGATGGTATTCCAAGGTTGACTCATGAAAAATCTCACCTAAGACAGTGTAGAAGGCTAGTTAACATGTAAGGTGCCACTAGATGTTCATAGCACATTTATGGAAACTTAGATATGAGACGATAACACTTCTATAACTGCTTGTATATTTTTGGAAACTTAGAGATTGTAGGTGTGCATATACTATAAGGGACAACATGAATTGTTGACCCGATAGCCGGACATGGCTAGGTACGGGCAAAGGCCCGAGGTATATATATATATATATATGGAAACCCTAGGATATTGAATGTGTAATGTGCTTGAGATGGTCCGCCGAGGAGCGAGGAGGTTGGAAATGACCAATGCTCAGCTCGGCCAGTTGGGTCTAGAGGTACGCCAGCGGGCCCGCTAGGTGCCAGACCCCAGTTGGGTGGGACTAGCTATCCTTACCTTAGACGGTGTCCGGAGACTAGTGGCTATCCTAGTCGACGACCCGGGATTATTTGTTTACATCTTGAGATGTTGTGGCCTAGAGCCAGTGTGATATTACCGAATATGGTAGGGACGGCTATAGCTGGGATATGATTCTATGAGTAGGCCCAAGGGCCGAATGCCGAAGGCTAGATAAGCCGAGATGGTAGGTTATCATGTTCAGTTGATGCGGACGAACCCGTTGGGGGTCGGTAATCGCATTAGAAATAAATTTTACCTCCTAGTACATTTCCTTTATTGCCCTGTATGATATATATATATATATATATATATATATGACTGAGGCTTATGTGGAGGTTCAATTGAGCCACTCACTGAGTCCCAAGTGGACTCACGGTTTATTTCTATTTTTGCAGAGCATGAGTAGTAGCTTTGTGTCCACATGGTGCAGCTGGAGGGCAGAAGCGGTGCCAAATCTCGTAGCGGCATCCATGAGTCTTAGACTAGTCCTAGTTATGTTGGTTTATTTCTGCACTGACGGTTGTAATTGAAAAGAATTGCAAAAACGTGATGTTTGTCCATTTGGATTTGAGGTTGATGTTTCTTCTTGTTTTGAAAAACTTATACATTGTGACTTGCAAACTTTGTTTTATAAAGTATGTTAAGTTTCTTTCAGTCGATGTGTTTTGATTTCTTGATGTCAGTGTAGACAGTAGGCTACAGGGCAGGATGTGGACCCTGGCCGGTCACACTACCCTCAATCGGGGTGTGACATTATTGACATCAAAGTCTACTTTGCTAAATAGTTTCAAATTCATTTCAAAATGAAATCGAGTGATATCAAAATGAATTTTAATAGATCACAAGTGAAATATAAATAAAAACATGATCTCCAACCATTCCTATTGGTTGAAAATTGAAATACCACAATTAGCCTACGATTTAGAACCGCAAGATCGCATTATCCCTTTGTAGGCTACTAAGGTCTCCGAAGAGACTGGGAAATCAAAATCAAAAATTATTTTATGAAACCATATTAAGAGCGGAAAATCTACTAATATTAAGCATATATCAAAACTCCAACTCTAATTTAAGCAAGTAGATATAGGAGATGATATCAAAGTATTTGATGCCAATATTTCCTAAGGCATCAAGGTAGTTTGAAGTTACAACCAAGTGAAGACTCTTCATTGGGGTCCTCGGTCAACTTCAACATACCATCAATCTTTTAACCTTGTGTAGTAGCTCCCCCTACAAAAGAAGATGAGACTTTTGGTACCCAAATGACTTTGGGTCCTTGGGGGGGTTAAATGGTCTAGGAATCCAAAGTGTCCTAGCTGTACACTTGGATTTCTCTTGAATGCACAATCATAAATAGCATGACCAAAAATACCACAACAAAAACAATGTCCATTGAATTCTTTCTTTTTACCATTCATATAAACATGAGGTCTAATGTTAGAATGTTTGGCATGAGAAGCATGACGAGCATGAGTATTCTTAGATGAAACATTTTTCTTCCTAGGATTTCTAAAGGAGCATGTGATAAACTACTAGTTTTCCTTCTCAAGAAAACAACCTCATTTTTCAAATCATTAATTGATTTATGTAAGGCTTGCATTTGAGATTTCATCATACTATTTTCATTTTTGATTTTCATATTTTCTACTTTCAAATTCTCAATCTCAACTTTTGAAATATTTTTCAATTCAATTTTTAAATCATCATTTTTATTTTTCAAATAAATATTCTCACTTTTTAAGTCCTCAATTTCAATTATCAATTGTGAATTACTATTAATACTATCATGGCAATCAATACTTGAGGAACTTAGATCTGCCTTTAAATTTTCATTTTCTAACTCTAGAGCATGCAAATCCTTAGTAAGTCTAGAGTTATCCTTTTTAATTTTATTGATTTCTTTACTCTTTTTCAAAAGCATGACACACATATTTTGACATTCTTCTACTAATTCCTCATATGACATTTTGAGTAAGTGTGAAGAACTCACATCACTATCATAAGCTATATCTTTATCATGACTAAAAGTAGAGTATTGTACCTCATCATGGATACCCATGAGGCATAATTTTGAAGCGGCCTTTTGGTCATGATGAGAGGAGGCTTCACTAGATTCGATCAAAGAATTTGAAGCATTCATCCTCTTCTTGCCATCTTTCTTCAAATGGGCACAATTGTTCTTCTTATATCACTTTTCTTGACAAAGGAAGCACCTTAGTTTTCTTCTCCGACTTTTTGTGCTTCTTTGACTAGGCAAGCTTTGGACATCAAAAACTTCATTAGAACTAGAGGTATGACAATTGTCATCACCTCCTTCATCTAAGGTAATAAGTTACTCGGTTTTTGCAAAATCATAAAGCATGTTTAAATGTAATATCCTAGAAATTTTAATTTTATTTTCCTTTTATGGTTGTGTTTACCAGCCTAGCGGACTAGTTCGAGGTCGAGATGAGTCGACTCATGGTCCGGTGCGAGCTTGCGAGCTCGGGTAAGTAGGATATGAATTATGTGAATTTTGCTTATATAAATAGATTTATTTAATTATATGTTATGTTGCATAATTGTTTAATTATGAGCATGTATTGGTTGATTATGTGGATAGTAGGATTAATTAGGTTGATTTAATTTAGCGGGTTCGGGTTCGGCTTGAGGCGGATGCGGGTTGGTTAAAAGGGTTTAGAGGGGTTAGGGTTGAGGAGGGAATATAAAACCCCCTCCCCGTGGCTTGTGGCTCCCTATTTGGAGCCGCACAAAATTTTGAGAAGAGGAGCCAGCTGTCAGCCGACCCCCTTCCCTCTCCCCTTGGAGCCGCCGCCACCAAGAGTCGAGTCATCGCCCAAAGCCTTCTTCCCTTCCCTCTCCTTCTCTCTTCCTTCTCTTTGGAGCCGAGACAAGAGGAGCCAGCCAAAGCCAGCCCCTCTCTCTTCCTCTCCCTCCCTCTCTCCAAGCCAGCGGCTTGGAGTGAGCCGCCGCCCCTCTTGTCCCCTCCCTTGAGTTGAGCCACCACCTTTTGAAGCCGGATTCGAGGGCCATCATCCAAGATTTCTACCTTATTCATCCTTCCTAATTAGGTGAGTGGTTTTATCCTCCTTCTTTCGGGTTTCTTCGAGTCCTTGAAGCCAATCTTGAAGGCTATTGAAATCTTGAATTGTTTTCCGACGATTCCTCGAATTCCCGACATTCTTTTTGTGTGCCATGTTCGAGGAGACCCTAAACCCTTCCCTATGGGGTTCGGCAGCCCTAGGACGGCCCTAGGGGTGCTCAGCCAAGGGTGGAACAAGGGTGCCCTCAAAGTGTTCGATAGAATGCCTAAGTGAGGGGTCTTGATTATCTTGTGGTTTATATCTCCAATTGATGTTTGAAATGAGTTCTTATATGTTCAAGCATGCTTAGTATTAAATCTGTGATTTTAGATAAAAATCATGTTTAAGAAAAATTGAATCTTGAGGTTGATGCCATGAGGGTTCTTGAAAGAGGGGTTCTTGATCTTAATGCTTGTTCTTGATATTGTAAATTCTTGTTAATCTTGATTAATAAGCATGGAATTTATGAAATTAATCTTGAGATTAGTATTCAGTCTTAATGATAATTAAGGATTTGATTTTTGTTAATTTTTGGATTTAATTTCGCGATATGCTGAAAATTGAATGTTGCTGGAACACTACTAGAAAAATGGGCATCAGCAACGGCTGATGCCGTTGCTGAAGAGCATCAGCAACGGCCCAGCCGTTGCAATAGAGCCGTGATAGAAACTCGCGTTGCCGATAACTTAGCGACGGTGCAGCAACGGCCACTCGGGCCGTCGCTCAAAACATTATCAGCAACGGCCGCTCGGGCCGTCGCTAAAAATATTATCAACAACGGTTTTGCCATAGACCCGGAGCCGTTGCTGATAACATTAATAGCAATGGCCGCTGAGTCCGTAGCAACGCCGTTAGTAAAATCCCGTCGCTAAGCCGTTGCTGTAGGTCATCAGCAACGGCTTTCGATACACTTTTAGCAACGGCTTTCCCACGGACGGCCGTGGGAAAGCCGTTGCTGATGATGTGTACTTGGTAACAGAAAAATTTCAAATTTCAAATTTCCATTGATACATTGATACATTATCTGATACATAACTCACACACCCATACCCTCATACACACATTCATTCACACATTCATTCACACATCACAAACACACCAAGATATACATCAAAACAATTATATTTATATTGATAATTATCCACGATAGTATAAAAACAATTCAAATGCAAAATTGAAGTATCAATATCCAAACAAAATAAGTTAAACAAGTTCAATATCTCAGTAACAAGTTCAATATCCAAACAAAAAATCTCACGATCACGATGGAGGATGGTCTGGATCATATGGCGGGGTCTGGAGTGCTTGAGTGTACACCGGCGTGGACTGACTCGAGGACGATGGATTAGATGATGCCGAAGAGATGCCTGCTTCGGGATGACCTGACATGTTGCGTAGCATAGATTGTATATCCGCCATCATCTGACTCTGGCGCTCCATCATCTCAGTCTGACGTGCGACCATCTCCTCTAGTGTCCTTATCCTATTACTATGATCATAACTGGATCTGGAGGTGGATGGTCGCTCACCAGCGACTGGAGGGGTCGGTGCCCCAAGTGGCCCTAGTACGGCTCGCGCATGACCACTATCTACGAAGCCATATACACGGCCATGGTCCCAGCCACCTGCGGCCTCGACCCACGATGCTGCGTCAAAGTCCTCGGGGGTACCCCCGCGCTGCACCATCGTCTGGCTATAGGTCTCCTACTCGAGTTTGATTTTTTGTTTAATATTTATCATAAAACTTAAATTATAAATATATAATGAATAATTTAAACAAATATATAATTACCATAATGTATGCAGCGCGGTTGTCGATGTACTCCCCCGTCCCATGTGCTCGACGGTGAGTCCGCTCAAACACCGCCATCGGGGAGGGTCGCTGGACACTCCCGTCATCCGACACCGTCGTCTACATTTACAAAACAAATACATTAATTAGTACACATAGTAACAAATAAAATATATAATTAAAAGATATACTTACCATACGGTTCGCGTGCACTGCAAATGCAACAGAGCCGCCGGTGTGACGCGCTGCTCCCCCCGACATGCGATTTCTAGCCGCATTCTGAGAAACCTCCTGCCATCGATCCGTTGACCATATTCCCACGAGCTGGTCCCATATATCCGGAGTAATCCAACCGGGGCCGTATCCCCGAGTCTCCGCGATGTTAGTGGTCCCAGCTCGGGCCATCGCCTGGGACCGAGCCTGCCCCAGCTGCCCGTTGTACCTTGCCCGGGAAATAGCCTCCCAGGCAGCGTAAATGAAGGGCCTCTGGTCCTCGGCCCATGTATAGCGAGTCTGCAAAATAATAATATAAGTACCAATATTAATATATCATCATGCATGTAAAAAAAAAAATAATACGTGCCTCAAACTCGCGCCATAACATGTCGACGTGCTCGCTAGGCACGTGAGACCACGTAGGCCATGCCCCGTGCATGTATCGTCGAATAGTAGAAGAAATGCTCCTCGACACTTCTTCTTGTTCGAACCTACACAACAAAAATAAATTTTAATATTATATTATAATATAATGAATTTGTAATGATTCATAATTCATGATATATTACCGTTCCCCAATCACGCTAATCAATCTACGTGACTTTGTGGCTGGTGGAGGCTGCCACCTGTTCGGCCCGCGTGGCCGCCTGCGTCTGGATGTACTAGCCTCGGCAGTATCATCCTCATGAGGATCAGCAACAGGAGGATCAGCAGCATGAGTAAGTGCTGGAGTCTCACCGATTGGAGACTCCGAGCTCTCCTGCGCCGATAACCACGACCAGACATATCTGTCGAACAGACATATAATTAGATTATTGTATAAATAGTAGAGATATATTTAATAAAATATATACTTTACAATTATTCCTCATCATCTGAATAATAGTCTTCGAATTCTTCTTCTTCTTCCTCTTCTTCCTCTTCTTCCTCTTCTTCCTCTTCTTCATCTTCTTCATCTCCAGCTTCCTCAATTTCATGATCGTCATCATCAGCATATTCAACTTCTAATTGAATTGACGTTGTGTCTGCATCCTCGAGTATTGGAATAATACGATCCACAGCAGGAGGATCATCTTCTTGATAGAAACCATGTGTCATATCAGGTATCAGCTCATTTTCTCCTACTATTGGATCAATTTTTCCTCTACCTTTTGTCTTACAGACTACACGCCAATCTGCTCTATCTTTATTTCGAGCCGGATACTTCGCGTAATATACTTGTTCGGCTTGTGATGCCAATATAAAAGGCTCATTTGCTGCCAATTTCGATTTATAATTAACCTCAACAAGTTTGTATTTTGGATGAACTTTCATGCCCCTTTCTGTTGTATCGAACCAATGACATCTAAATAGGATCACTGATTTCAAGCCGAAGTAGTGCAACTCTATCACTTCTTCCACCAGTCCATAAAAATCCATATCACATTCAACATAGGTTGTCCCTTTCACGCAGACCCTAGCATTCATCGTCTTCTTTGTAAATGAATATTCAACCGTGTGAAATTTATACCCGTTAACAAAATATCCGCTATAGCACGACACAAGTCGCGACGGTCCACTAACAAACTCAAATATTCTTTCATCTATTTCAGCTCTGTGATCTTTGGTGTAAGTCTGAATCCAAGTAGGGAAATCACGATTCCGTAATCTCTCCAATTCTTGATCGTTGTGAATAGAGTATTTTTGCACCATCTCAATGTCAAATATTTCAATGAATTGTTCAATCTCTGGACAATTGAGTAATACATACAAGTGTGCCAAATGATACTCTTTATCGCTTAAGTGTCGAGATGGACGAGAACCAAAAGCACGACCAGAGTGACAAAATATATTTTAACGTCCATCTGAATGTCGAACACCCCCGTCATCGTTACGTGGAAGACGATCAAATCTTGTCTGTACTGTCGATTCAAAGTAAAATGAGCAGAATGTTGAAATTTCTTGGATGATATACGATTCAGATATTGATCCTTCAACAGCTGCGGTGTTCTTTACTTTTTTCTTCAGACGATTCATGTATCTTTCAAATAAGTACATCCACCGATATTGAACGGGGCCACCAACTCGTGCCTCGTATGCCAAGTGTATCGGTAGATGCTCCATCGAGTCAAAAAATGCAGGAGGGAAAAACTACTCCAGCTTGCATATGATTTCAACAATATTATTTTCAAGTGTTGACATATCTTCGACTCGAAGGACATTTGCACAGATGTTTCTAAAAAACATACTTAATTCAGTCAACAGACCCCAAATATTATCAGGTAGAAGATCTCGAAATGCGATCGGAAGTAATCTCTGCATGAATACATGACAATCATGGCTCTTCATCCCTGATATTTTGCAATCATCGACGTTCATACATCGAGATAAGTTTGAAGCATATCCATCGGGTAATCTGAGTTCTTTTATCCATTGACAAACATCTTTGATCTGTTGTTTATTTAACACATATAGGGCCTTCGGTTTCAGATATCGTCTGTTGACCTCTTGTAACTCCAACTTTGGTCTTTTACAAAGTATTTTCAGATCATGTCGGGCTTTGACATTATCTTTAGTTTTTCCAGAAATATTCATCAAAGTGTTGAAAATATTATCAAACACATTTTTTTCAATGTGCATGACATCTAAATTATGTCGAATCAATAATGAACTCCAATAGGGCAATTCCCAAAAGATACTTTTTTTCACCCAGTTGTGTGTTTGGCCAAAACCTGACACTCTTTCATTGCGACCAAATACTATATCTGGAAGTGCTGAAACACGTGCTAACATATGTTCACCAGACAACATCGGTGGTGGCCCATCTCTTTCGACTCTGCCCTTAGTAAATTTATTACGATTCCTTCGATACTGATGATTAACTGGTAGGAATCGACGATGACAATCAAAGAATGAGATTTTTCGTCCGTTTTGAAGACTGATTGATTTAGAGTGTTCCATACAATACAGACAAGAGAGTCGGCCGTGAGTGCTCCAACCCGACAACATGCCGTACGCGGGGAAATCATTGATTGTCCACAAGACCGCGACCTTTAAATTGAAGTTTTGCTTCCGATGACAATCATAAGTGACAGCTCCCCCAGTCCACAATGTTTTCAATTCATCTATCAAGGGTCTGAGAAATATGTCAATTTCTTTTCGCGGACCCTTAGGACCCGGAATAATCATCGAAAGATAAATAAATTCATCTTTCATGCACATTGACGGTGGCAAATTATAAACTGTCAGCAGCACTGGCCAAACTGAATAAGGAGTTGCAGAATGTCCAAACGGATTAAAACCATCTGTGCACAATCCCAATCTGATATTTCTAGTATCCCTAGCAAATGAAGGATAACATGTATCCAAATGTTTCCATGCTTCACTGTCAGATGGATGAGTCATTACTGTATCATCACGACTTCTTGCATGCCAACTCATTTAGGGGGCTGTCTTTTCCGACATGAATAATCTTTGAAGCCTCGGTGTTAGTGGAAAATACCGAAGCACCTTAAACGGGATATTTTTCTGTCGGACCGATTTCTTCTCCTTGTAACGAGGGTGTTGACATACAGGGCATTTATCCAACTGCACATTTTCTTTATAATATAAAATGCAGTTATTTTGGCACGCGTGTATTTTTTCGTACCCAAGCCCCAATTTTCTCATTAGCTTTTTAGTCTTATAAAAAGTTGGCTCAAACTTGTTATCAGTAGGCAGCATTCCATTAATCAATCCAGCAATCCGATCATACGCAACTCCGCTGATATTACAATCGGCCTTGATGTTTAAGAGCTGTGTCATTGCTGAAAACCTAGTGTATTTAGAACAATTCTCATACAAAGATTCATCGGCAGCTTTCAACATCTCGTAAAATTCTGCAGCTTCTTTATTCGGTAATTCAATCTCTACCGCAGCCCCTACTTCTGTGATATCAACCGCTGTAGTATCTGGTGGGACTGATGTCTGAAGAACTGGCCGATCAACATTATCATTCAGGTGGAATTGACCCCCAAGACTATCAAGTATCATAGTTCTATAGGGATTACATTGACTGGATGAAGAAGCACCAGCAGAGGAAGATTCACCATATGTCTGAACGACAGGATTGTTCGACGTCCCGACTTCGCGTGACTCCCCGTGACAAGTCCATAGAAAATATCTTGGTGCAAATCCTTTGGTATATAGATGCAGAGTGACAGTCTCCCGATCTAAAAATCATCCATTTGAATAAATGCGGCACGGATATCGGATTTGATCACCCATGCTAACGAAATTCCGATTCGAATAGGCGAAATTTAGGAAGTACGTTACACCTAATCGAAACTCATTCGTTAAAGCTCCACGATCAAGACGTCGGTACATCCAACTTCAATCAGTCGACATGATTCTGTCAATCAATGACAATTTCTTTGGTTAATGTCTTTAGGTGAGATTGTCCTATTCCATTCAGGATTTATGTTATTTGAACTGCACTTACGTTTTTATTTTAACTGTTAACTAATTATTCTAAATTTCGGCAGTATCTCCCTATAGTTCTCCGAATACGCATATCATCTGGGCGCGTATCGGAGAACAAGAGAGATGTTGCCGAAATTTAGAATAATTAGTTAACAGTTAAAATAAAAATGTAAGTGCAGTACAAATAACTATATTCCCAAATTGTCCAATCAGGGACAATTCAAGAATTGTACATCGTATAAAAGATCATCTACTTCTTTTACACGAACATACAATCCCCGAATGGATCTAAGGTTTTGCTAAATCATATCCGACTCGTCGATGCGTACGTGAAACATATGAACTCGTCGGATGCATGATTATTTTCTAAATGTTTCGAGACCGTTCGAATCCATATTGGACGATTCCGGTGCGCGTCCGAAGTGGACGATTTCGGCGTGCGTCCGAAGTGGATGATTCCAGCGCGCGTCCGAAGTGGACGATTCCGGCGCACGTTCGAAGTGGACGATTCTGGCGCGCGTCCGAAGTGGACGATACCGGCGCGCGTCCGAAGTGGACGATTCCGGCGCACATCCGAAATTAATCTAAACCCTAATAATTAATCTAACAAATTAAACAATTAATCTAAACAATTAATTAACAATTATAAAACAATAAAAAATTATATATAAATTTATAAATTTCGGCGCCGGAGTCAGGTGGACTCCGGCGCCGGCGTACAGTGGCCGGACACACTGTCCGACCACTGTACAAGGTCCGGCGGTGGCCATCGGCCGATCGCCGCCGGCCGAAACCCTAGAAATAGGGTTTCGGTCGGATTAATTCCCGCCGGCCGCAACGGGAAGAGACGGTCGGCCGGCGAGGCATACCTGAACAAGTCGGCATTAGCGGGAGGAGGAAGAGGCATCGTCGGCATTGGCAGCAGCGGTAGCGGCGGCGAGAGGCGAGAGCAGGAGCGACGGCGGCAGCAGCGGGAGGAAGAAGGGTCGGGCGCGACTGGTGCCCTATATAAACTTATCAGCAACGGCTCACTCGCCCGTTAGAAAGCCGTTGCTAATAAGTTATCATCAGCGATGGCTCACTTGTCCGTTAGAAAGCCGTTGCTGATAATTATAATATCAGCAACGGCTCGCGTGTCCGTCCGAAAGCCGTTGCGGATAATTAAAATAATCCGCAACGGCTTGCGTATCCGTTAGAACGCCATTGCAGATACAACATATCTGCAACGGCTCTGGCGGCCATAAGAAGGCCGTTGCAAATAGCAACGGCTTGAGCGGCCGTTGCTGATAGCCGTTGCTGAAGACCTAATTTCTAGTAGTGGAATTTTATGTTGAGATGATGAATCTGTGCTATTATTAGATTACTTGCTGTGGTGTGTGTATTACTCTAAATATAGTCGTGTAACCTATTGTTTCAACCAGAAAATATAGTTTGGAAACATAGGACATACTTTGGAGACTTGATTCGGGTTAAATACATCAGTACTGGGCACAACAGTAAACTAAAACAAAACTCTAATCTTGGTGATTTAAATTTTAATTGCATAATTAAAATTGGGTTAAGGGTCAACATAATCTGTTATGAACCAACACATAAAATTTGCATGAAATAAAACCACACGAGTTCATGACATTACGAGTCTAGGAGTTGAGGTCGGGTTTTGGAGTGTTGAGATACTTTCCAATAGGATCACCCATAAGACACCGTAGGAGAGTCATGACTTAGGTCATGGTGTGCCATATCTTTATGAATGGCGGAGAGGCTCGTAGAGGAGCCGGGTTGTGGGCTAAGCCCGGGAGGTTGGATGACTAATTCCCAACCCGCAGAACAAGTTCGGAGGGCCTTTCCCGATTGTTCTAGTTTGGCCTTGTGGGATAAGTTCGGAGGACCTACCCGATTATCCCCGAGGTGGTTTTAAGGAATAAGTTCGGAGGGCCTTTCCCGATTATTCCTGTGATATCTTTTAATAGTATGGTCGGAGGGCCTACCCGATTACTCTTATGATATATTAAAGGGGCAAGTTTAGACGAGCAAATCCCGATTGTCCCTACGCGTCTCGTGGAGCAAGTTCGGAGGGCCTTCCCAATTATGCTAGTATGTGTTGTTGCCTTAGGGCATGGTAGGCTTAGGCCTATTGTTCTTCACCGTTTGGGTGTTGGCTGCCTTTGGGTAGGTGGTGGCCGGATGGCTTTTTAGCAAGTCACTCCCTTGTGACCTTTTCCTGCTTGAGTCAGGAGTTTTACCTTATGCATTCTATTCTGTAATATTTTTCTTGTGAGGGTTGGTAGAACCGCTCACTGAGTTCTTTGAACTCACCCATTATCATTGTTTTGTTTTGCAGAGCCTTACCGGTGAGGTGGGCTGGAGCACTTGGCTCAGCTGGAGGGCAGAGGAGACACATGATCTCATAGCAGTCCCAGTTAGGGGTTGTAGTCGAGTCTGTAGTAGGTTGTCATGCACTTTTGTTTCGGTATTTGGAGTTGTAGTCCTGTGGGGACATTCATGTTTTATTCAGTTTTTATTTTTTAAAAGAATTGTTGCTCTTCGATTTATTGATTTCTGCACTTGAGATATTTATTTAAAACCTTGCTGTTTTGAAATAAAAATCTATTTTGGTTCTTTTATTTATTAAAAGCTGTTGTTTATTCCGCTATCTTAAGATGGTGGCATGTGTATGAGTTAAGCTGCGAGGTATAGGCACATATATCCTGGCCGGTCACGTGACCCTGTACTTTGGGCGTGATAATGTGGTATCAGAGCATGTGGTTCAGTCTGACTACGACCTAGAGTTGTCACCGTATAGGGCATTGCTAGCGTGTCAGTATACGGTAGGGGTATGCTATGAGATCAATGGGCTAAGTCTGCACCTCAGCGCGACTTGTGGTTTATTTACTTAATGACTTAGGGTGAATTAAATTGTTAAATTGTGATATTGTCTTTCTGGTGATTCCAGATCGATGGAAGCTTTTGATGCCGCAAGGAGCGGTAGTGATACCAACTCTACTGGGCGCCGAGGCCGGGGTCGGGGTTATGGGAGACCACCGTAGGCCCAAGAGGAGGTGGGACAGGATCCCATGGTTGTACAATTGCAGGCCTGGGTGGGTGAGCTGACAGAGGCACTCCGCAGGGAGCAGGAGCTAAGGCAGCAGCCACACCAGTACCAAAGATGATCTAGCCAGTAGTACCAGTGGTCAGAGCCCCCAGAGCACCTTCATATGCAGATTTTGTTGCATTCAGGCCACCAGAGTTTACAGGGACAGATCAGCGAGTAGAGGTCACCAGTTTCCTAGGAGATTGCTATGAGTTGTGCAGGGAGCTCGGTTGTTCTTTTGAGACGATTGCTCGACTGATCAAGTTACAACAGAGAGGTCCAGCCAAAGATTGGCTTCACACCTGTAGGGATCACAGAGCAACAGATGCACCATCCCCTACATGGGAGGAGTTTAAAGCTGCTATGGTGGAGAAGTACCTGCCAATGAGAGTCCGAGACAAGCGGGTGAAAGAGTTCGAGCTATTGTGTCAGACAGGCAGTATGTCGGTGACGGATTATGAGATGGAGTTCACTCGGCTCTTGAAGTACTATTCCACCCTGATAGCCACAGAGACCGTCAGGGTCAAGAGGTTTGTTGAGGGGTTGAGGTCGCAGATCGCCAGACCGATCCATTACACCGGGGACACTTCCTTTGCTCAAGTTGTAGATGAGGCACTCCGAAAGGAGGCGTTAGTATCGATAGGCAGGCATGATAGTCCCCAGAAGAAAAAGTTTTGGTCCCAACCTTCGAGGGGTCGGCGGCACTCCGAAAGGAGGCGTTAGTATCGACAGGCAGGCATGATAGTCCCCAGAAGAAAAAGTTTTGGCCCCAACCTTCGAGGGGTCGGCCAGCTCACTCAGAGGGGACTTCCAGGACAGCGGATCCACCGCAGGGCGGAGGTCAAAATAGTTTCAGAGGCCACATGGGTTCAGGACCAGGGACGTCGTTTGGAGATTCGCAGCAGAGATCTGGGCCGCAACAGTGTAATCGATGTCATAGGAGGCATTGTGCGGCTTGTTGGGGACGTTCTGAGGTATGTTTCAACTGTGGGCGGACTGGACTTTTCAGAAAGGATTGTCCTAGCAAGGGCAGTCAGCAGCCTGATCAGACCAGCGGAAAGGCACCAATGTCAGCGGGTTCCGTAGCTTAGAGGGGTCAGACTCAGGGAGGAGGCCAGCGAGCAGGTGGTTCAGAGAGGCTTGTTGTACGGGTGTTTGCTATGAACCAAGAGGGCGCTGAGGCGTCGTCTAGGGTAGTGGTGTTAGGTAATATTATTGTTGGGTCTGCCATTGCATATGTTTTGTTTGATCTGGGTGCTATGCATTCTTTTGTATATGCTTTGTTTGCTGCTAAGTTGTCAGGGGTACCTTCTGTGCTTGAGTTACCTCTTGTGGTGTCTACGCCTACGGGCATTTCTGTGATGGCATAGTCAGTCTTTCAGGGCTACGAGGTTGTCATTTGTGGGCATGTGTTGATAGCCAACTTGACACTCCTGCTGATGCTGGAGCTTGACGTAATTTTGGGCATGGACTGGTTGGCGGACCATTTCACCTCAGTGGATTGCAAGGCTAAGACTGTGACCTTCAGTAAGCCCGGATTGCCCCAGTTTACCTTCTAGGTTGAGAAAAGGAGAGAACTGTTGATGGCGATTTAAGCTCTTAGGGCTCGGAAGCTACTTCTAGGCGATTGTCAGTGTTTCTTGGCATTTGTGTCTGTGGCAGAGGGAGGTGGAGGTGCAGCTAGGGACATCGGGGGAACGCCCGTGATGTGCACGTTCTCTGATGTGTTTTCGGAGAAGTTGCCAAGGTTGCCTCCAGAGAGGGAGATCGAATTCTGTATTGATTTGCAGCCAGGGGTGAAGCCGATCTCCATTCCATTGTACCGAATGGCACCAGCTTAGTTGAGGGAGTTGAAATCCCAGTTGTAGGAGCTGCTTGACTTGGGTTTCGTCTGCCCAAGTGTTTCTCCTTGGGGTGCTCCAGTGCTCTTTGTCAGAAAGAAAGATGGGTCCATGCAGATGTGTCTTGATTAACGACAGCTTAATAAGATAACGGTAAAGAATCGTTATCCGATACCCAGGATTGATGATTTATTTGTTCAGCTTCAGGGAGCTCAGTGGTTTTCCAAGATTGACCTGCGGTCAGGGTATCATTAGTTGAGGATCCGGGATAGTGACACCCCCAATACTGCTTTCAGGTTGAGGTATAAGCACTTTGAGTTCCTAGTGATGTCCTTCGGGCTAACTAATTCACATGCAGCATTTATGGACCTGATGAACCGAGTGTTCAGGGAATACTTGGATAAGTTTGTAATTGTGTTCATTGATGATATCTTAATTTATTCCAAGAGCAGGGAGGAGCATGCTGAGCACTTGCAGATGGTTCTAGAGACTCTCCAGGAGCACCGCTTGTATGCTAAGTTCTCCAAGTGCGAGTTCTGGTTTGAAAGTGTTGAGTTCCTTGGCCATGTGGTGTCCAAGGAGGAATAAAAGTGGACCATGCAAAGATAGAAGCAGTTCAGAACTGGAAGATGCCGATTAGTGTCACTGAGATATGTAGTTTCCTAGGGTTGGCAGGTTACTATAGAAAGTTTATGGGGAATTTCTCCAGGATTGCAGCGCCTTTGACCCGTGCCTGACTCAGAAGAAGGTCAAGTTCGAATGGGACAGTAAGTTCGATGAGAGCTTTTTGAAGCTCAAGGATCGCTTGACGTCAGCGCCAATTCTAGCAGTACCTTCGGGCTTGGGAGGGTTTGTTGTTTATTGTGATGCCTCCTGGGTCGGCTTGGGTTGTGTGCTGATGCAGAATGGCAGAGTGATAGCTTATGCCTCCAGGCAGTTGAAGGTTCACGAGAAGAATTACCCAACCCATGGTCTTGAGTTGGCAGCGGTGGTGTTCGCATTGAAGCTGTGGCGTCACTACCTTTATGGCGAGACTTACGAGATATACACTGATCATAAGGGCCTCCAGTATTTGCTCAGCCAGAAGGAGTTGAACCTGAGGCAGAGAAGATGGCTTGAGTTGTTGAAGGACTATGACTGCACGATCATGTACCATCCAGGGAAGGCTAATGTGTTAGCTGATGCTTTGAGCAGAAAGTCTATGGGTAGTCTGGCGCATTTGGCGATCAAGAGGAGGCCGTTGGCTTAGGATTTAGCCCTATGTTTGGATGGCGGGGCAGTCTTATCAGTATCGGATTCTGGTGCGCTGGTGGCTCACTTGAGGGTGCAGTCCACGTTGGTTGATATATTGCGGGCAGCGCAGGAGGAGGATGCTTTCTATGCTCTCACTAAGGATCTGGCTAGGAGAGGCGATGCCGATAATGGATTCAGTGTGGACTCGGAGGGCGTTTTGAGATTTAAGAACATGATAGTGGTGCTAGATATGGCCGAGGTTTGCATGCAGGTGCTAGAGATGGCTCATCTGTCCACTTACACTATGCATCCGGGAGCCACGAAGATGTACCGTGACCTAAGGCAAAATTATTGGTGGAAAGGCATGAAAGAAAAGTGGCCGAGTTTTTGTCTAAGTGTCTGGTGTGTCAGCAAGTGAAGGCTGAGCATTTGAAGCCGGCAGGGTTGCTCCAGAACATAGAATTACCAGAGTGGAAATGGGAGAAGATATCCATGGATTTTGTGACAGGATTGCCAAAGTCTGGGAGGGGCAATGATTCTATCTGGGTAGTGGTGGATCGCCTAACCAAGACTTCGCATTTTATACCGGTCAGGATGACCTTTTCAGCTGAGCATTATACGAGGTTATTCTTGGATCGGATAATCGCATATCATGGTGTTCCTGTGATGATCATCTCAGATCGGGGTACTAAGTTCACAGCTCATTTTTGGCAGTCATTCCAGGAGGCCATGGGCACTCAGGTTCGGTTCAGTACTGTGTTTCACTCTCAAACAGATGGTCAGTCGGAGCGAACTATTCAGACGCTGGAGGATATGCTGAGAGCTTGTGTCCTGGATTTGGAGGGCAGTTGGGAGAGGCACTTACCTCTGATTGAGTTTGCCTATAATAACAGCTACCACAGCAGCATTGGGATGACCCCATTTGAGGCATTGTATGGGCGGAGATGCAGGTCACCCGTAGGTTGGTTTGAGGCAGGGGATTCCCTTAAGATGGGACCTGATTTGGTGGAGGAGGCTGTGGAAAAAGTGAAGCAAATCAGAGAGAGACTGTTAGCAACCTAGAGTCGCCAGAAGATGTATACGGATGAAAAGGCCAGGGCGGTAGAGTTCGGTGAGGGGGACATGGTGTTCCTCAAGGTGTCCCCTATGAAAGAGTGGTGAGGTTTGGTAAGAAAGGAAAGCTAAGCCCTCGGTTCATTGGGTCATTTCCTATTCTCAGGCGCAGGGGAGCTGTGGCCTATGAGTTGGCCTTACCTCCTAGTATGGACCGAGTACATCCAGTGTTCTATGTGCCTATGCTAAAAAAGTACATTCGGGATGAGTCCCATGTGATCGAGCCTACCGCAGTGGAGGTGGATTCAGCAGTCTCTTGTGAGGAGCGGCCAGTTGAGGTGCTAGACTGGCAGATTCAGAAGTTGAGGTCCAAGGAGATCCCCTTGGTTAAGGTTAGATGGGAGCACCATTCCGGCCAGGAGGCCACCTGGGAGGTGGAGCAGGATATGAGGGAGTGTTATCCTTCATAGTTTGATGATTTGGTGAGTCCTTAATTTTCTTTTCTGAAATTCGAGGACGAATTTTATTTAAGGAGGGAGGATTGTAATATCCTAGAAATTTTAATTTTATTTTCCTTTTATTGTTGTGTTTACCAGCCTAGCGGACTAGTTCGAGGTCGAGCCGAGTCGACTCATAGTCTGGTGAGATCTTGCGAGCTCGGGTAAGTAGGATATGAATTATGTGAATTTTGCTTGCATAAATAGATTTATTTAATTATATGTTATGTTTCATGATTGTTTAATTATGAGCAGGTATTGGTTGATTATGTGGAGAGTAGGATTAATTAAGTTGATTTAAGTTAGCGGGTTCGAGTTCGGTTTGAGGCGGATGCGGGTTGGTTAAAAGAATTTAGAGGGATTAGGGTTGAGGAGGGAATATAAAACCCCCTCCCCTTGGGTTGTGGCTCCCTATTTGGAGCCACACGAAATGTTGAGAAGAGGAGCCAGCCGCCAGCCGGCCCCCTTCCCTCTCCCCTTGGAGCCGTCGCCACCAAGAGCCGAGCCATCGCCCAAAGCCTTCTTACCTTCCCTCTCCTTCTCTCTTCCTTCTCTTTGGAGCCGAGACGAGAGGAGCCAGCCAAAGCCAGCCCCTCTCTCTTCCTCTCTCTCCCTCTCTCCAAGCTGGCGGCTTGAAGTGAGCTGCCGCCCCTCTTGTTCCCTCCCTTGAGTCGAGCTGCCACCTTTTGAAGCCGGATTCGAGGGCTGTCATCCGGGATTTCTCCCTTATTCATCCTTCCTAATTAGGTGAGTGGTTTTACCCTCCTTCTTTCGGGTTTCTTTGAGTTCTTGAAGCCAATCTTGAAGGCTATTGAAATCTTGATTTGTTTTCCGACGATTCCTCAAATTCTCGACATTCTTTTTGTGTGCCGTGTTTGAGGAGACCCTAAACCCTTCCCTATGGGGTTCAGCAGCCCTAGGACGGCCCTATGGGTGCTCTGCCAAGGTTGGAACAAGGGTGCCCTCAAAGTGTTCAATGGAATGCCTAAGTGATGGGTCTTGATTATCTTGTGGTTTATATCTCCAATTGATGTTTGAAATGAGTTCTTATATGTTCAAGCATGCTTAGTATTAAATATGTGATTTTAGATAAAAATCATGTTTAAGAAAAATTGAATCTTGAGGTTGATGCCACGAGGGTTCTTGAAAGAGGGGTTTTTGATCTTAATGCTTGTTCTTGATATTGTAAATTCTTGTTAATATTGATTAATAAGCATGAAATCTGTGAAATTAATCTTGAGATTAGTATTCTATCCTAATGATAATTAAGGATTTGATTTTGTTAATTTTTGGATTTAATTTCATGATATGCTGAAAATTGAATGTTGCTGGAATTTTATGCTGAGATGATGATCTGTGCTATTTTTATATTGCCTGTTGTGGTGTGTGTATTACTCTGAATATAGTCACTAATCCTAGTAAACTACGTTTACATCGGTGGAATTAAGCCTTAACTCCAAGGCAACCACCAACTCAATCAAACCTAGCAACCTAGGTTTACACACTTGAAAATACAATGAAATAAATAATAAAACACACAAGTAATGGAGCAAATAAACAATACAACTTATACTTAGCTCCAAACACGAGTCCTAGTTCCACTTGATGCCTCAATGATGAATCGTTCAAAGCTTGAAGACAAGATCAAAGTTGTATCATGGAAACTAGGGTTATCAAAGGGATGGCTCAAGAAAAGCTTTGAGAATGATCAAGAATAGCTCAATGGAATCATGGATCATGGGAGGTAGGCTCTCTTTGTCTTATATTTATAGACCATGAAGAGAAGAGGAAACACTCCTCTCTTCAACGAGTAGATTTTTGCCTGTTACTGACCACCGGTCGCTCGCCGATCGATCGTCGATCGATCGACTGAGCGACCGACCGAGCCACCGGAGCACTCTGTGCTTTTCGGGCTCGGTTTTGTCTACCGCTCCTGCGATCGCCCGTGAGAAATTAGCTTTTTTGCTGATTTCTTATCGCATTCTTCGCTTCCGGATTTCGGGTTTGGTTTTTGGGTTCTTTGCTTCATAAAAGAGGATTACATATACATTCTAGACACTCTAAACCTAAACTTTAACTTCTCGATGAATCTGAGCGCGTCAACGAGCGTCCTTGCCGATTTCTCTAATTTTTCCGATCGGGGACGTCGTGCGGTAATCGACTTGGAACCTGAAAGTATTTCTCAATGAAACATTAGTTCCATGTTTGTTATCATCAAAATCGAGATCGAGATCAAGGTAGAAAACCTTAGGCCAACACACTAGTAAACAAAACAACACTCTCCAAGGAGTTCAAATACAACATGCAGACACAACATCAGACTCTCCTATGACGACACAGGTCGGCTTGGTGAAATTGCATCTCTAGCCACAACGTCTAGGTACTAGCGTACCTCTACTGATGAGAGCCTGCAATAAACAAAAGCAAGCGGTGAGTTCAAAAGAACTCTGTGAGTGGCTCAGAACGAGCCCCCCTCCCTCCCCCTCTATGCCAAAACATACGATAAATGTGCAGAGAAAATATAAGCATAAACATATCCATAATCAAGTAATTGATTCATGCGCACATACAAACCAATGACATCAATAATGTAGTAAGCAATGAAATAAGCAATCACGTGGGTCGGTCGCTATGATGGTCCTCTAGCGAGCTTCCCTCCCCGAGCCTCTCGAGCTACGATGGCCGACTAGCCTCGATGCCCCCTCTGGTTGGGAACGTCCCTCCAACTAGTGCCACTCGGGTTGGTCATCAGTGTGACTCTCTTACGAGCTTCCCTGCCCATAAGTCATACTCACCAAGTTGGGTATTAGCTTAACACACTAACGCGCTTCTCGGCCGGACCATCTACCAATCACAAGCACAAACATAGTGAGATGATAACATGAATGAAAGCTCATAATAAGGTCAACTCCGATAGTTGTGGCATTCTGCCGAACACTCTGGGTGCGATCATAGGCACACCCAACCAGGTCCTCCCTTGGACCCCAAATTCCTGGCCACGCACCACTCCACCCCAAGTTAAGCCAAGCATTTCCAGAATTGACAACTTAGCAAAAATCAGTAATAGTTGGGAAGTTACAAAAATTCTAAAATTTTTAGCTTTTGCTAAAAGTTTCAGAAACTTATTCTCGCTTCCCCGACTTTGATATCCGCTCTTGGTCGAACTTTTTAGCGACCAACTATTCGAAACCTGACTTCAAGTGTCTAGGTTCTAACACTCTATAAACAGCAACAAATTTAAGTTTAGTTCAACCATAAGCTCATGAAATTTCAACGATATTTCAGGGCCTTTTCCCCTAAAATTTTTAGAATGCCATAAGCTTCTAAAACCATGAAACCTTAGAACTAAATTAGCATTACATTTTGGCTAACACATTATCTATTTTAGCTAACACAGAACCGATTTTAGCTTTACAATTTTAGCCTAAAATTTATCAGCATGAGATTTCTATATACTCAACTTATAAACCTCTTCATCGATAGCGAAACAAAGCATACGAAACCAGAATTCAACTATGCAAACCATTAAAGAAAATTCGGCCAAAAACGATCCAAGACTCCTCTCAAGAAAGTCTCAGCAAGGCCTATACGGAAACTAAAGACCACCACGCCAAAACGCACGTGAAATCATTTTGACAATTCTGTATAATTTCAAAATTGATTCATACAACAAAAGAACCAAAATTTAATCACTCTTTGACAAGGCAAAATCGATGACAAGGACCCTTGCATCGACATCCAAAACTATAATCCGGGAATCAATTTCTTTATTTCATTCCAGCGAAACCCAACCACATACAATAATACTTAATCCATCAAAAAATGAGCCATGGCCAGCCCATCATCCACCCCGCACTCGGGGGTTGCAGACGAGTAGAACATAAGGGGTATGCCCCCCGATTCAAGTTTCACTTCGCCTAAAATCGATTCCAACATAAACAACACAATCCTGAATTTTTTAGAACATATGTAGCAATCAAATACCAGTCGATCCATAGGTCTAGGGGCAGCCCTAATGCTGCCCTCCCTAGCAAACCTCAATTGTAGGAAAACGAGCACGAAAGCATGGAAGGAAGAAAATTTCAGCAACATACATCTCTACATGGGTTCGACCAACATGAGATGACAATCCATCTAGGGGATCGGCCCTAAATCCACTCACCTCGAATCAAAGTATGGACAACACTTGAGAAGAAGATTCCGACAACTCCTCGCGATCACGGACCTCCACAATTCTGTTAGCTGAGGGTTTCACCCTTGCGCACTAATTCTCTCAATAATTGTTTTGATGATAACAAACTATGTCTAGAAAGTTTTAAACATGAAAGACACAAGTTGAAATCGATATCGTCGCACGCGGCATCGTCTCGATACATCAAGTTTCCGTGGCATTTCCTAAATTCTCAAGGAGCTCATCGAAGTAATTTAGGAAGTGTTTAGAGTGAATGTAAAAACACTTGGGCAGATCTCCAAGGTGTATGCACTTCGGAAATCTCAAAAACATGAAAGATGAAATCCAAACGACGAATGAAAACAACCTAGAAAATGAGCACTGATCGCTGGCCGATCGACTGGCTATCGACTGCTAGAGGCTGAAAATTGATAGTGGTCTCGCGGTCGATGGCTGGTCGCTCGGGCGGTTGATCACTACTAGAATTGTTGTCATCACGGACGGCTCAAGCCGTGGATGAACCATCGGTGACAACTATAACGAACAACGTTAGCCATGGCAAAATGCCATCACTGATGTGCACATCTCATATAAGTTGTGACGGTGTCTCAAAGCCATCACAAGTAATCATCAGCGATAGCCGCAGGCGTTGTCGCTGATTTAAACACATTAGTGACGGCTGTAGGCGGCTGTCACTGATACCAACACATCAGCCACGGCCTCGGGCCGTCGATGATACTATTATCAACCGTGATATTTGGTGCTGCCCAGGCCATCAACCATTTACAATAAGCTTTCAGCCACGGCTTAGTGACGGTGGACCGTAGGTAAGCCGTGGCTAAAGGTATATTCTATAACTGAAAAAAATAAAATTTTTATAAATTTTTGTATACAATGATATTTATAGATTACATACAATCTATTTTCAATAACAAATTACAACCAAAAAACATCATACACATGCATTTGAAACCAAAATATCATATATATCATCAATCTAAGTCTCAAACCGGAGGCAAACAATTATCAAAATATCATATATATACAACCATAAGTATATAAACAACTATCAGTATACAAACAAGTATCAAAATATAAACAAAATACAATAAACCAAAATCTCACGGCTGTGGTGGAGGCGGTGGAGTTGACAGCGATTGGGTCGAGGAGGACGATGGCTGCGACATCATCGGTAGAAGGCCAGAGTGAGATGCAATCTGAGTAAGGAGTGCATGCATGTTCTACATCGTCTGTCTCAACTCTTCATTCGTACGTCTCTACTCCTCCATCTCCAGCCTCTACTCCTCCATCGCCTGTCTCTCCTGGTTGAGCTCTGACTCTAAGGCCGCTATCTGGCTCTGGTCCTGTGCCCGGGATGTCGAGGGCCGCACACCCGCAACCGGATGGCTCGGTGCCCCAAGTGGCCCGAGCACGGCGCGTGCATGGCCACTATCTACAAAGCCATAAACACAACCGTGCTCCCAACCACCTACGGCCTCCACCCAAGCTCCTACGTCGAACTCCTCCGGTGTGCCTCCACGCTCGATCACAGTCCTCGTGTATGTTTCCAACACGTGTTTATATTTTAAATATATATAAACTATAAATAAAAATTCTATAAATCAAATAGATATAAATACTTACCATTATGATCGAGGCTCTACTATCAACGTAGTCCCCCGCTCCTCGTCAACGACGGTGTGTGCGCTCAAACACCTCCATCATCGACGGGTGTTGGACGGTGCCGTCCTCCACCACGCGCATCTTACATTAGAAAACAAATACATTAGTATCATTATACACAATATATAATTTAATTAAAAATAATTAAATTATGCATACTATGCGACGCTCATGAACCGCAAAAGACACGGAGCCACCAGTGTGGCGCGCCCCCGTGTCGTCCCCCCTGGACATGCGGGGGACGTCCTCCTACTCAAATTTGCACCAAATATAAATTCATATTATGATATTTTGAATTATAAGTAAATTATAAGAAATAATTAATGCATATACTTACCGTCTTCCGCACACACTAACTGCTCTACGCAGTTCTCCCTAGGGTGGCGGAGGGAGAATTCTATTAGGCCCTTGTGGCCTATGTCTGGAAGACGATGGTCCTGGATTTGTGGAGGGTGGCAGAGGGATGGTAGCTAGAGGTGAGGGGATGGTGGCCAGATCAGGTGAGGGAACAGTGGACAGATCAGGTGGGGGGTATGGTGGCCGGAGGTGGGGGGATGGTGGTGGAAGGCGAAGGGTCAGTGGGTACAGGTGGGGCAGGTGGTAATCGTCGGGGGGTCCTACGAGGAATGCCTCATCGGGAACTGATATCTCGAACCATAGCTGTAAAAATTTAATATAATTAGATTATATATACTAGATTAATAGATATATTTAATAATTAAATATATACTTCACAATTACAATTATTCGTCATCGTCATTATCATCATCCGTGTAATACTCTTCTTCTTGTTCTTCTGTATCGGAATCTTGAAATTCTTCTTCTCCCTCATCATCATTCTATCCTTCATCAATTTCATTATCGTCATCATCAACGTATTCTATTTCCAATTGAACTAACTCTATGTCATCATCCTCGAGTATTGGAGTAACTCGTTCCACTTCGAAAGGATCCTCTTCTTGGTAGAAGTCATCTGCTGGCTCATTCTCTCCAACTACTGGGTCAATTTTTTCTCTGGCTTTATTCTTATAAACTACACACCAATCTGCCCTATCTTTCTTTTGAGATAGATATTGCATATAATATACTTGTTCAGCTTGAGATACCAATATAAATGGCTCATTTGAAGCCAATTTTTATTTGTAATTGACCTCGACCAGCTGTTTATACTTTGGATGAACTCTCATGCCCCTATCGCTTGTATCGAACCAATGACATTTAAAAAGGGCAACTGATTTACACCCGAAAAATTGCAATTCTATGACTTCTTCCAATAGTCTGTAAAAGTCAACATCACATTCAGTATACGTTGTCCCTTTGACGCAGACCCCTGCATTCATAGTCTTTTTCGTAGATGAATATTCAAGTGTGTGAAATTTATATCCATTAACAAAATAACTGTTATAACACTGTACAAGTTATGTCGGTCTGCTAGCAAACTCAAAGGTTTGGTTATTTATTTCGTCTCTGTGTTATGTGCTGTAAGCTTTAAATCAATTAGGGAACTCACGATTCTGTAATCTTTTTAATTCCTCATCGCTGTAAATTGATTATTTTGACACCATCTCAATGTCAAATATTTCAATGAACTTTTCAATCTCTGGACAGTTTAGTAAAACGTACAAGTAGGCCAAATGGTACTCTTCGTCGTTTAAGAATCGAGACGGACGAGAACCCAAAGCACGACCGGGGTAACAAAAGATATTTAAACAACCATCTGATGGTCGAGCTCCCCCATTATCATTCCATGGAAGATGATTAAGTCTTGTCTTGATGGTTGATTTAAAATAAAATGAGCAGAATGTTGAAATTTCTTGAATTATATATGCTTTTGATATGGAACCTTTGACTGCGACGATGTTCTTTACTTTTTTCTTCAGACGATTCATGTATCTTTTAAATAAGTACATCCACCGGTATTGAACGGGGCCACCAACTCGTGCCTCGTATGCCAAGTGTATCGGTAGATGCTCCATCGAGTAAATAAATGCAGGATGGAAAAACTGCTCCAGCTTGCATATGATTTCAACAATATTATTTTCAAGTGCTGACATATCTTCGACTCGAAGTACATTTGCATAAATGTTTCTAAAAAACATACTTAATTCTGTCAACGAACCCCAAATCTTATCATGTAGATGATCTGAAAACGCGATCGGAAGTAATCTCTGCATGAATACATGACAATCGTGACTCTTCATCCCCGATATTTTGCATACATCGACGTTTACACATCGAGATAAGTTTGAGGCATATCCATTGGGTAATCTGAGTTCTTTGATCCATTAATACACATCTTTGATCTGTTGTTTATTTAACACATACAACGCCTTTGGCTTATGAAGTCGTCTGTTTACCTCTTGCAACTCTAACTCAGGCCTCTTACAAAGTATTTTCATATCATGTCGGGTCTTCACATTATCTTTAGTTTTACCGAAAATATCCATCACATTGTTAAAAATATTATCAAATATTTTTTTTTCAATGTGCATGAAGTCCAAATTATGCCGAATCAGTAATGAACTCCAATACGACAATTCCCAAAAGATACTTTTTTTCATCCAGTTATGTGTTTGACCAAAGCTTGAAATTCTTACATTCCGACCAAAAGTAATCTCTGGAAGCAATTGAACACGTTCTAACATCTGTTCACCAGACAACATCGGTGGTGGCTCATCTCTTTCGACTCTACCCTTGGTAAATTTGTCACGATTCCTTCGATACTAATGGTTAAACGGTAGGAACCGGCAATGACAATCAAAGAAGGAAATTTTCTGACCGTTCTCAAGATTGAAGGATTTTGAGTGTTCCATGCAATACGGGCAAGAGAGTCGCCCATGCTTGCTCCAACCAGACTATAGTCATAGGCTGGGAAATCATTGATTGTCTATAATATAGCAGCTCGTAAAGTGAAGTTTTGCTTCCGGTGACAATCATAAGTGACAGCTCCCTCAACCCACAATATTTTTAGTTCATCAATTAGGGGTCGAAGAAACACATTAATTTCTTTGCGATGACCCCTAGGACCTGGAATAATCATCGAAAGATAAATAAATTTATCTTTCATACACATTGAGGGAGGCAAATTATAAATTATTAACAACACTGACCATACTAAATACGGAGTTGCCGAATTACCAAACGATTAAAACCATTCGTGCATAATCCCAACCTGATATTTCTAGTATCCCTAGCAAATGAAGGATAACACCTATCCAAATGTTTCCATGCTTCACTGTTGGATGGATGAGTCATTACTGTATCATCACGACTTCTTGCATGCCAACTCATATAGGGGGCAATCTTTTCCGACATGAATAACCTTTGAAGCCTCGGTGTTAGTGGAAGATATCGAAGCACCTTAAAGGGGATATTTTTTTATTGGACCGATTTCTTCTCCTTGTAACGAGGATGTTCACATACCGGGCATTGCTCTAACTGTGCATTTTCTTTATAATATAAAATGCAATTATTTGGGCACGCGTGTATCTTTTCGTACCCAAGCCCTAATTTCTTCATCAACTTTTTTGTCTTATAAAAAGTTGGCTCAAACTTGTTATTTGGAGGTAGCATACCATTAATAAAGCCTGCAATCTGATCAAACACAACCCCGTTGATATTACAATCAGACTTGATGTTCAGGAGTTATGTCATTGCCAAAAATCTTGTATAATTAGGACAATTCTCATACAAAGGTTCATTGGCAGCTTTTAACATCTCGTAAAATTCTGCAGCCTCCTTATTCGGTAATTCAATCTGTATCACAGGTTGTTATTCAGTGACTTCAACTGTCGTAGTATCTGGTGGCACTACCGTCTCAGTAATTGACTCAACATTATCATTTAAATGGAATTGTCCTCCAAGACTATCCAGAATCATTGTTATATAGGGATTAGGGGGATTGGAAGAAGAAACACTAGTAGAAGAAGATTTACCATGAGTTTGGAGGATTGCTCGATGTCCCGACTTGACGTGACTCCCCGTGACAATTCCATAGAAAATATCTTGGTGTGAATCCTTTTGTAGACATATGCATTGTGATAGTTTCCCAATCCAAAATCTTATGTTCGAACATTTCCAGCACGGACATCGAATTTTATCACCACTAAGGAATTTTTGAATCGAGTAGGCAAAATTTAAGAAGTAAGTTATGCCTACTCAAAATTCGTCCATTATAGCTCCACGATGAATTCGCCGGTACATCCAACTTCGATTGCCCAACATGTTATGTCAAAAAGTTGGCAATATCTTTAGGTAATGTCTTTAGGTGGGATGGTCCTATTCCATTCGGGATTCATGTTATTTATATTGCATTTAGAATTTCTTTTAGTCATTAACTTCATTCTAAATTTCGGCAGCGTCTCCCTATAGTTCTCCGAATACGCATATCATCTGGGCGCGTATCGGAGAACAATGGATACAAGCCAAAATTTAAAAATGAATAATGACTAAAAGAAATAAACTAAGTGCAATATAAATAACTATGTTCCCAAATTATCCAATTAGGGATAATTCAAGGGTTGTACGTCGTATAAAAGATCAGTTTACACGAACATACAACCCCCGAATGAATCTAATGTTTTGCAAAATTAAAACTTGACTCGTCGATGCGTATGTGAAACGTATCAACTCGTCTTGATTCCGGTGCGAGTCCACTGTGGACGATTTGGACGCAAGTACAAAGTGGATGATTCTGGCGCGCGCGAGTCTAACCATTATGGATGATTCCAGCACGAGTCCACCGTGGACGATTTGACCGCGAGTCCAAAGTGGACGATTCCGGCGCGCGCGAGTCCAAATTGGACGATTTCATAATTATAATTACACCCAACTAAAATTAACCCTAACATTTATTCTAGCCTAACTAAATCTAATTAATAAATAATTAACAATAATTAAATCTAATTAAAAACTAATTAATCTAATTTGAAAAAAAATAACAGTAATTTACTAATTAAATCTAAAATTAACCCTAGCATTAACTAATTACAGTAGCCAACCAGCACACTCTCTAGACCTTTCTAGGATTTCGGCAATGAAATCACACTACGAAATCCGATTCGACACATGTAATGATATATAAAGCCCCTTGTTATGCATCTGTCCCTTAGCCTGCAAGTCTTGCACCCTTGCTGGAACTTCTCAACATCTCTTCTCATCCCTGGCCAATCAAAGCCACTGGTCATCAACATGTAATCCATCGGGATCCGCCAGAGGGAGACTTCCCAAAGGAGTTGAGTGGACAACCTGCTATCAAAGTTGATGCTCGTCGATGAATTTAGCATTTCTCGTCCTGAAATGCTATATCGAAATGAGAAGCATATAGCCTTTATCTACCCCACTAACCAACCTCGTCTAGACATTGCATTTCCAGTTAGCGTGGTCGGCCAGTTTATGAAGGCCTATAGAGTTCTTCACTGGGAGGCTGTTATACGTACGGTATCTGAAGAAAGTTTTCGGACACCTTGGACATTTGTGTATTGAAGGTTTTTCATATGCTTCTCATTTCGATATAGCATTTACGGTATTTGAAGAAAGCTTCTGAACACCAAGAGGATGAGGGTTGGCCGATTTTCGGGTGTACTCATATTGAAAATGCCTGACTGAATCTTCTAGGTTGATTTCACCGGTGCAGCTGCAGTGGGTCTGTTGATGGGCATGATATATTGAGTTCCGTCAAATGTGTTGGAGTTGCCTGATCCATTGTCAATTTAGACCAAAGGGACCAGCTATTCATTGCATCAGACAGTGATGTTGAGAGGTCGGACATGATTGCGTCCTTCGACAAATAGTTCATCATCCGAAAATGTGATGATTGTTGGCGCTGGGGCAATCATTTGACTCATTGTCTCGGGGGAAGTTTTTTCAGGCACGTGTGCCTTTTGAAGCACTCAACTAAATGATTCCCGATGTGCTTTCGATGTAGAAAGTCGCTCCCAAATGGAAATTTGTACTGGGCCCTTTCTTTTTTGACCGAGGGACAGGCACTTGCACGAGAGCAGGCGGGAAAATCACTCGGAGAAGTCGCTTGACGCACGCGTTGTACTCTCAGTCGAGTTTGAAGCGGACCTTTCTTCACCTCCCTAATCGTTCTTCTCGCCTTCATTTCACTGCCACTGCTTCCACTCCAACTCGAATTAGGGTTCCCTAAACCCCTCCATCGTTCACTACATTCACTACTCGGGCAAGGCGGGATGATCTCCCAGAGCTCACAATTGTTGTGGTACGGCTAGGGGTGGACGGGAACCCCCACCTTCCAATGTCCTCTGAAAGTTCTTGTGCCAGAGAGACATTCTTTCGGAGCCTTTAACAAAAGCACCTTGCTCGTTTGATATCAAATCCGACAATAGGAATACATTAAGAAAATATGTTCATAGGGGCTAAAGACGGGGCTGGGTGCCTCACTTCTGTTCACTGTCCTCCCACCGATGATCCCATGTGGTACCCATATGATCTGATATCAAAGTCAAAAGGAAAGGTTCCTCATGAAGAGGAAAGAAGAGATGGATCCACAGAAAGGGGTCTTTTTTTTGAACTCCTTCTCCTTATTCGCTTACTCTATTGGTTGATTTTTGCGGCAGTTTTTGGCCGGCTCTGAACCTTAAGGGAATCGAGAAAAAGCGAGATGATAGGTTGACTCTATTCGGTCTACCTACCTAACTTGATCTTCACCATTGAGGAAGCTCCACTTAGAGGGTAAAAAAAGGATCCCCGATTGGTAGCTACAATGTCAGCCTGATTTGAGGCTCGTCAAGTTAGTGTGGTAGGGGGCAACCTTTTGAACAAGCTTCCAGCAGCTAAGTAGCTAATAGGAGAACCTTTCATATGAATCTCTGTCACTTAAAAAAAAGGCTTAGGCCTGAAAAAAAGAGAATCGAATCAATGGTTGCAGATCGTGCCTTTATTGCAGCTCCAATTCCCATTCCTCGAACATAAGATCCGACACCTTCCTCTCCAACAAAAAGAGCCATTCGTGGTACACAATTTTGGCTTGCCCCAGCAGCCTTTCTTGCTCAGTCTTTTTCCACATCTGCTTCCTCCATATTCATTGCACTCACCAGTCTTTACGTCTTATATACAAGAGGATTGATCAAAAGTAAGGGATCTATAAGGGGCAGTGAAATGACAACTGTAATTGGATTTTTTTCTGCAATTGGAAGGGTTTAAGACTTAGAGGAAGACTGGGATGAAGTGACTTTACCTTAAGAAACAAGAATAGGGACAGAGACAAGGACTGATACTAGAAATGACCCACGGACTTACAATGCATGTATCCCATGGCGGTTTATAGGAGGAAAGGCTGAAGTGCTCAGAGGAGATAGGATGGAAATAACATTTCAATAAAAAAGGGGTTGGATACTCACACTATTCTCAGTTGACACTTGCATGGTTGTATTAATTTCTTTTTTTTCTGATTTTTTGTTTATTGTTTTTAGTGAATAATGGATGAGTTGTCATTCATGTTATACGCTGCTACACGAAGAATGTATATCCATTTGCTTGCTATGTCTGCGGTTGGATATTTTTTTGTAAAATTTATAATGCGTGATGAGTATGAGAGGAGAGGGGTAGATGATAGAACTCTTGTTAGAAATATGACTCGCATGGATGTTTTGGATTCCATTATCAGGGAAAGCGATAATAATTGTATTTGGGAGTTGAGAATGTCTAGAAATGCTTTTGCAAGACTTTGTGAGCTATTGATTGTTCGGGGTGGGTTAACGGGTGATGGGAGGGTGACCGTGGAGGAGCAAGTTGCTATTTTTGTAAACATTCTAGCCCATCACACAAAAAATAGAACAATCCGAGTTAGGTTCAAAAGATCGGGAGAAACCATTAGTAGATATTGCCATCATGTGTTACATGTTGTTGTTAGATTGCATGATGTCTTATTAGCAAAGCCAGAACCTGTGCCACAAGATTGCACCGATGAGAGATGGAAGTGGTTCAAGGTAAGCTATATACCATTGATATCATAGTTGTTATTGTATTTAGAACGTCAATTAATATTCGGTTTAAATTTTGTGTAGGGGTGTTTAGGAGCATTAGATGGTACATATATAGCTGTTACACCACCTGCTACAGACAGACCTAGATACAAGACAAGGAAAGGAGGTCTTGCAACAAATGTGTTAGGAGTATGTACACCAGAAATGAATTTCATATATGTGTTATCAGGCTGGGAGGGGTCAGTTTCTGATTCTAGAGTGCTGCGTGATGCAGTTACGAGACCTAATGGATTGAACATCCCAGTTGGTATGTCATACATAAACTTTATTATAATAATTGACTTACCATAATAAGAACTAAAATTCGTATAATAATTTTGTGGATAGGTAACTACTATCTTATGGATGGTGGATACACAAATGAGGATGGATTCCTTGCACCATATCGCGGTAGACGATATCATATTCAAGAGCGGGGCAATAGTCGAAGAACAGCCCAAAATCATGAGGAATTGTTTAACTACAGACATGCACGAGCAAGAAATGTAATCGAGAGATGTTTTGGTCTTTTAAAGAAAAGATGGGCTATTCTTCGATCACCATCCTTTTATCCGATAAAAACCCAATGCCGTATTATTCTTGCTTGTGGTTTACTTCATAACTTTATTCGGATGAACATGGAAATTGATCTGTTGGAGTCTGCTACCATCATAGATGATGAACTACCAATAGGAGAAGAACCTATCAACATAATCAGCACCGTTGAGCCTACTAATGAATGGACTCAATCGAGAGACAACTTAGCACAACAAATGTGGGACGAATGGAGAGCAAGAAATTGAATAAATGTACTTGTGTACTTTTATTATGTACTTGTGTACTTTTATTATGTACTTGTGTACTTTTATTATGGTTTGGTTATGTAATTCAATGTACTTTTATATTGAATCAGTTATGGTTATGTACTTTTTAATGATTTGGATTTTAATGAAATCAATGTACTTTTCTAGTTAATTAGTCATATTTGGCATATGCATAAGCACTAGCACTCAAGAAACATGAAAGTTTGCCAATGAAACAATACAATTTAAATCATGGCTGTTAGAAATTCACTGCCACTGCTTCCACTCCAACTCGAATTAGGGTTCCCTAAACCCCTCCATAGTTCACTACATTCACTACTCGGGCAAGGCGGGATGATCTCCCGGAGCTCACAATTGTTGTGGTACGGCTAGGGGTGGACGGGAACCCCCACCTTCCAATGTCCTCTGAAAGTTCTTGTGCCAGAGAGACATTCTTTCGGAGCCTTTAACAAAAGCACCTTGCTCGTTTGATATCAAATCCGACAATAGGAATACATTAAGAAAATATGTTCATAGGGGCTAAAGACGGGGCTGGGTGCCTCACTTCTGTTCACTGTCCTCCCACCGATGATCCCATGTGGTACCCATATGATCTGATATCAAAGTCAAAAGGAAAGGTCCCTCATGAAGAGGAAAGAAGAGATGGATCCACAGAAAGGGGTCTTTTTTTTGAACTCCTTCTCCTTATTCGCTTACTCTATTGGTTGATTTTTGCGGCAGTTTTTGGCCGGCTCTGAACCTTAAGGGAATCGAGAAAAAGCGAGATGATAGGCTGACTCTATTCGGTCTACCTACCTAACTTGATCTTCACCATTGAGGAAGCTCCACTTAGAGGGTAAAAAAAGGATCCCCGATTGGTAGCTACAATGTCAGCCTGATTTGAGGCTCGTCAAGTTAGTGTGGTAGGGGGCAACCTTTTGAACAAGCTTCCAGCAGCTAAGTAGCTAATAGGAGAACCTTTCATATGAATCTCTGTCACTTAAAAAAAAGGCTTAGGCCTGAAAAAAAGAGAATCGAATCAATGGTTGCAGATCGTGCCTTTATTGCAGCTCCAATTCCCATTCCTCGAACATAAGATCCGGCACCTTCCTCTCCAACAAAAAGAGCCATTCACGGTACTCAATTTTGGCTTGCCCCAGCAGCCTTTCTTGCTCGGTCTTTTTCCACATCTGCTTCCTCCATATTCATTGCACTCACCAGTCTTTACGTCTTATATACAAGAGGATTGATCAAAAGTAAGGGATCTATAAGGGGCAGTGAAATGACAACTGTAATTGGATTTTTTTCTGCAATTGGAAGGGTTTAAGACTTAGAGGAAGACTGGGATGAAGTGACTTTACCTTAAGAAACAAGAATAGGGACAGAGACAGGGACTGATACTAGAAATGACCCACGGACTTACAATGCATGTATCCCATGGCGGTTTATAGGAGGAAAGGCTGAAGTGCTCAGAGGAGATAGGATGGAAATAACATTTCAATAAAAAAGGGGTTGGATACTCACACTACCGGAGCACTCTCTCACGTTAACCCTCCTAGGGAAAGACAAACAGTTATTGAGTAGGCATAAGGACGATACAATAGGAACTAACACCCGACAGTGAGAGAGCAGCTCTTTAATTCATTTCAATAAAGTCTCTTGCTACTGCTGCAGCTGGGCATTCTCCAAAAAATCCTTAAAGAGATTGAAGGTCTGGTCTCGAAGTTGTAGCGTGAAAGTCGTCTGGGAATGAGGTTTCGCGACAACAGTCAAACTTCTATCCTCTGCTTTCCCGGCTGGCCTATCTTTTCTTTTTGCCATTGTAGATTGGAAGCACACCTTTCGCTAGGAAGGGATCAGTTACGAGTACGAAATTATTTTCACATACAAGTCAAATAGCGCGATAAGGCAGTTACACTCCTCCGATTCCAGTTCAAATAATAGTTAGGATCCGAAGGAGCTCATGTCATGCATTCAAATAGTAAGGACTTGCCTACGCCAACCTTAAAGAGCAACTCGAGGTCGTTAAGAAAGTGAAGGGGCCCTCCTTTGTTGAGAGGAGGATGAAAGAACTCTTTCAAAGGTGGGTTTAACACACACATTCAGTTAAAGAAGGCAACCTTGGCTCTAATTAGCTTCTCATTCCGAAATGATATGTAAATAGTTTCTACTTTATAGTAGGGGGCAACCTTTTGAACAAGCTTCCAGTAGCTAAGCAGCTAATAGGAGAACCTTTCGTATGAATCTCTGTCACTTAAAAAAAAGGCTTAGGCCTGAAAAAAGAGAATCGAATCAATGGCTGCAGATCGTGCCTTTATTGCAGCTCCAATTCCCATTCCTCGAACATAAGATTCGGCACCTTCCTCTCCAACAAAAAGAGCCATTCGCAGTACTCAATTTTGGCTTGCCCGAGCAGCCTTTCTTGCTCGATCTTTTTCCACATCCGCTTCCTCCATATTCATTGCACTCACTAAACAACAAGAATATTCAACCAACTATGATCCCATCTCAGTTGGCCCTTGCTTAACTACCTAGGAGTTGATAAAAAAAGAACTGAATCCGGTCTGGAATCGATCCCCTACGATGTGGAAAAGAGCCCTCCCACTTTGGTCACATAGGGGCAGATATCTTGCTAAGTTGCCAGTTCTATCCAATTCGTTCTCATCCACCTCAATCACTGAAGACCTTGCCAAGCTTGTTCTCAGAGCAGGATCTTGATGCTTTATTAAAGAAATTCAGAGTTCTTAGCCCTTGTGCACTCTCCTCTCTTTTTTCAGACTAGTGAAATAAAGCTTTTCTCGCTTGTCGCCCGGTGAGGGTGGGACCTGATATCTTAGCTGATGCTTCTTATGCACCTTCATTTGCTAATAGCAAACAAGTAAACCCCTGCGCCTTTCACTGAGCCTTTTTTTCCAACTTTGCTACATACTTTTTTACTTCTGCCAGACTTCACTAAAGCTACCTGACTTTCGAGTAGCCAAACAAAAACTATAGTCCCACTAGCTTAAATCAGTTCTACTGAAATAGATCTCTTTTTCCCGGCTAAGCGTAAATAGAGCTCAGAGTCGACAACTTTGGCCTTTTCCTATTGCCCTTCCGACAATAGTTGAAATAGCTACGGTTATGGATTCTGATTCGACTCTTTATACGCTTCTCTTCCGATTTTTTCACCATAGCTAATGGCCTCTTCCCTTCTACCGCTCCGTGGGTTTTCTTTTCCTTCACGTAAACTATTTAGCTCGTACACTCTCTAAGCTACTCTTCATAGCACGATATGGATAGGTAGTTTAGACCCGCGCCAAGCAAATTAGGGCATATCCAACAGTCAGGTCATCTCCTCATATGCCAGTCCCGAGTTATTCTATAGCTTTGCTAGTTCGAGTTCTAGTTGCCAGCTTTCGGTCTTTAGGCGAATCTACTATTGAAAGCAAGCTCTTCAATATCTGATCTTCCACAACCCAACCTTTCCTGTTGAAGCCAGTGAAGGTGACAGCATCCCGGATTCTAGAGCAAGCAAGTGTCAAACAAAAAAGCCAGGGGAGGAAAGATTTCTAGGATTTATAAGAAAGGAAGATATGAACGAAAGTGCAAGGCTCAAATTAAAATAAGAAGTGGGTTAGCCATCTTGTAGTGCTTCTTGCTTCCACTTTAGATACTCTCAACGTGAATTTTCTCAAGGAAGGGAAGTGAGAACAAGAAGCCAAGCCCCTCGAAGAAGCCTCTCGTGATCAAATATCAGCAGGCGACTCCTGGAACGCTCCTCATAGAGAATCCGTAGCCTGCTGAACCTTCAACCAAGAGAACAGAGCTGAGCTTGAACCAATAAAGTATATTCCAAATAGATAAGAGACATTTTGCTATCCAATCAAAATCCAATAATCTTGATTGGATTCGCCCCGATCACCTGGATCATTTTCCACCCACCAGCACCGACTCACTCAGGGGCTATTTCACTTTGCCACAGGTCAAAAAAGGGATTTTGACTCCACGAAGGAAGACACGGGAGCCCTCACTCCGAAACTTTGCCTTCTTCAAATTGCAACCAAGGAGCGGTAGAACACCAGTTCTGACCCGTGACTATACAATAGGAGTAACCTGTCTAGGTATCGTTGCTTGACCTCACCCCAGGGGCACAACCTGTGACTCTCCATAGCCAATTGCAAACCTATCAGGAACTTTTAACCAAGGAGCCAAGGGTACTCATTTTCTATGGGATGGTTGCTCATGTTTTTTCAGGGTTTTCAACCTAGTAAAGGCCTAGGACGACAACAAGATGCAATGATGAGCCAATACTTGTCAGACCCCATAGCAGAAAAAAGGGCCTAGGGTGAAAGGGCACCTAGGCTAATACAACTCCGAATAAAGACCGGACTCTGTCCGACCACCTTATAACAAGTGGGATCATAGAGACCTGCATGATTGAAACCCAACATTAGATCCCATAGAGTCCCATCCCATTGGACTTTTTGTCGAGGGTAGGATCTGCCTCTCAGTCTCTTTATACTTAATCTTGGGCTGGGGACAGGCTAACATTGATGAACCTTCGCCCACGTCTGTCTCCAAGTCAACTTGCAAACGGCGTAGGAGGCTTTCTCAAACCTCCTCTGTTTTCCTCCAAACCGGAGGGTCACAGGGGGATGTCCCAAGCTCTTGAAAGATATGAACAACGGACCAGAGCTATGGTGCAAGAAAAAGTGGACATCAACGGCAGAACTGGAAGTGAACCTAGAATCGTTCAAAGAAGCGCGTCATTCACACCAGTAGAACTATATAGAATTCATTTCTAAAGACATGCATCGAAATTTTCGCCTAGTCCTATAGCAAGATGCCATGATTGGACCCTGCGCTGGTTGAGCATCGTTTGATCCTCTTAGAAGGAGTCAAGTCCGTGATACAAAAGCTACAAAAACTCCATCCACAACTTGAATGAAAAGTCAAGTAAAAAAAAAGAGACTATCTAATCGGTGCAAACTTCATCAGAACAATCTCTGATTCAAACTGGATTTCGAACATAGTCCCGGTTCAACATATAAACCTATATCTTTGTCAACCACCTATAAAAAGGAAAAAGAATATTAGTCAAGGGCAAGCTTGTCTTGGTTCTGTATGGAGAGGAAAAAAAAGAAAATGAGCTAATGGGAATATTGAAAGTTCATTTTTTTAGACAACTATGTTGACTATTCAACTATTTGTTGTTTGCCCTCGCGGGGATACCTACGCGGGAGAGGATACCTCTCATCTTTTTTTATTCCCATCATCATGCATTTTTGATTAGCAAAAGTGCCATCCTCTTCTTTCGAAAGAGAGGAGGGACTCATATATGCCGACATAACAAAGGCACTGCCCTTCCATATGGATCCTCGTGGATGTGGAAATCACACGTGTGTTAACCTCCAACTGTTCAGGAGGGTCCCTTTTCTACCCGACAGGTGGTAAAGATGGGGGGACATCTCAAATTGTGTAAATGGCGACTCACATGACCCCAATTTTCTATTTGAAATAGTATAGACAATATGAAGAGGAATGGGGTCGATAGCAAATGGTTCAAAGAAGCGGTACGATTCCTAACTGATTTTTTGAACTGACTCAATTCCTCTCTTCCCCTTTTTAGCCAACACCATCAACCTTGGGCAAAGCCAAAAAAGGGGAGATCCGTTGCTTACTGCTCATGGAAACATTCGACCTTATGGTCAAGTCATCAGCTTATCTTTTTGATCTCCTTCTTCATTTCTTCAACTTGACACACGTAGAATGGGAAGGGCTGACTCCACTACTTAAGATTACTAGCTTGGTCTCGCTCCCTTCCAACTGGAAGATTTCTAATCTTCAGAACCCTTCAAGACCGCGTAGTAAATAATAGTAAATAAATCTAACTAAACTCTAATTAATCAAAATTTTAAAAAAATATTGGCCGGCGCTAGCCAAAACCCTAGGGTTTCGGCCGGTGCCGGCCCGGAGAGGGGAGAGGAATCGGTGGCGAGGGCGAGGGAGCGGGCCGGCCAATGGTGGCGTGGGCGAGGGAGAGGGGGAGAGAGGGCGGCGGTGCAGGCGAGGGAGAGAGGGCAGCGGCGTGGCAAGGGCGAGGGAGTAGGCGACGCGGCAAGGGCGAGGGAACAGATGATGATGATCGGTGACGATTGGCGGCGACAAATCGGTCGGCAGCAGCGGAGAGAGAAGAGAGCGGGGGAAAGAGGAAGGGTTGGACGCGAACGCAAATAAAAAGGTTTTTCACCGACGGCCCCTCAATCGTCGGTAAACCATGGAAAACTAATAATAGTATCAGCGACTGTCGCGTAGCCCTCTCTCAGCCATCGATGACGTATTTTTTATTTTTGTGTCGCGTTCACGCCATCAATTAATAAGCGACGGCCGCTCCTGGCCGTGGCTAATTACTGACTTATATCACTAACGGCCCTTTGGCCCCCACTAAGTCGTCGCTACTAGGTTATTTCATTTCTCGCCCCGTGCACGCCATCACCTATGAGCGACGGCATTGGGCGGCCGTATACGAGCCGCGGCTGATTGGGTTACATCAGCCACGAGCCGTTCTGCCGTCGGAAATCCGTGAATGGTTCTGACGGCTTAGGAGGCCGTCGGTGAGCCCCGTGGCTGATAGCTAATATTCTAGTAGTGGACCAGCCATCAGCTGGCAATCGACCAACACTGTAATGATTAGAAAAATACGTTTGTTGAGCGATCTCCACTCGACACCCTCTCTTCTACAGCCTATAAAACCCTCTCTAAACTCTCTCCTCAGCTACTACTGATGCCCTAAGTCCCTATTGAGTTAATCTTTGCATCCCCAAGCTCTCATTGACCTAATCTTTCACTCCTAGCCTCTTGATCCCTCATTCCAAAGTGCATCATCATTGGGGGCTATTCAAGGTTGCCAAGCTCGAGAAGAGATGTTCTTCTTGTTGTGATAAGTTCTCTACTCTCTCTTCTTGTGTTAAATGTGTTTTTATTTTGTTTTATAATTGAATACTCAAGTGTGAAAGAAGACCTAGTGTGTGGTCTTGTAATTTGGTGGTTACCTTGGTATAGAAGGTATAAATCCACTTGTGTAAGCTAGGTTAAGAGTGTTCCTTAGGAATTGAGGTGGGAAAGCTCACTCGGTATGAAGGTGGATACTTTCGGATGTGTAAGTGCATTCGAAGTGAGTGTAGGGTCTTTTGGTGAAAAGTCCTCAATTGTAAGCTACTCTTAACTTAGTGGATTTGTGAGTGAAATCCTAAGCACGGTACTTAGGTAGTGGAGTAGGCGATGTTGTCGAACCACTATAAATTTTGGTGTTTGCATTGACTATTGTGTTTGTGCTTACTTGTCTTATTTATTGTTTCCTCTTATTGTTTAAATTGATAATTTGCCTAAGTAGTTTAAGAAACGATTAAAATAAAAATTAGGCTAACAGATTAGATAACACACTATTCACCCCCTAGTGTGACAATTGCACTAACATTTGGTATTAGAGCGGGTCGTAGATTGAGATTTCACCATCTCCTATACATCTAGTCTCGATCTGAAAATGGCACTAGAGTTGGTAGCGTTTATACCACCTAGTTTTGATGAGTCTAACTTTGGTCTTTAGAAGAGTAGAATGTACACATTCCTAAAGATACAAGATTTATGTGTGTTTAACATGGTAAATATTTGATACATTGAACCTAAGGAAAACATGAATGCATGAACCCAAAAACAAATAGATATATTTGAGTCAAATGCTAAAGCTATGAATTACGTATTTTGTTCCTTGGAAATGGTATTTTTGAAAAGGTCATGCATTGTACTTCCGCATTCGATATTTGGGCTTGTTTGAATATGTTTTATGATTATGCTAAAATAGAGGAGCTTATCACTTTAAATGAGGCAGTTGATGACAATTGTCATACTCCTAGTTCTAATGAGATTTTTGAAGCCCATAGTGTATCTAGTCAAACAAGTACAAAAAGCCGGAAGAGAAAGATGATTTGTCACCTATGTAAGGAAAAAAGATATGTGAAGAAAAATTGCCCTACCATGAAAAAAAAGGCAAAAAGGAGGTCAAATGCTTCCACATCCTCATCTCACTCAAGTGAAGCATCCTCTTGTCATTGCTATGAAGCTAGTTCAAAGACTGCCTCATGAATGCTAATGATGAGGTACACTCTTCTTCTAGTCATGATAACAATAATGGTAGTATTAACTCATCTAGTTCTCATGATATAGATGAATTAATGGATGAATGTAAAAACATGTATGCCTTGCTTGTTAAAAAAGATAAAGAAAACAAGACATTGAAGAAAGAAAACTTAAGTCTTAGCTCTCATTTACATGATGTAAAATTAGAAAATGAGAAGCTAAAAATTAGTGTCTCTAATCCATGCCATGATGTTTAAGTTTTGACACTAATGGCCCATTTGTTTCGTTAAAAAACGGGGGACTGGACTGGATTTTGGCTCTTGTCCCCTGTTTGTTTTGCAAAAAGTGGAAGGGACAGGATTTTAATTCCTATTCGGGACAGGATTTTGAGTCAAATTGGTGTACAGAGAAAATTCTCGGTACACCAAATCTGGACGGAGGACAACGAGGGAAAAAGACCTCAATGCCCTCACTTGTCACGGGGTCTCTCTCCAACCCTAGCCGACATCTGCTCTCGCGACTCTCTCGCCCGACGCATCTGCTCTCGCGACTCTCTCCCTCTCGCGACTCTCTCGCCCGACGCTGCTCTCACCTCTCGCTCGACACCAGCTACTCTCTCTCACCCGACGCTGCTCTCGCCTCGACACCAACTTCTCGATATCGCCCGACTCTGCTCTCGCCTCTCGGCTGACACCGACTGCTCTCTCATCCGACGCCCGACGCCCTTTGCACTCGCCTATCGCCTCTCTCTTTCCTCAGGTATGCCTCTCTCGCATCTCCAGTTCAGTTGTTTCTTGCCTCTCGATTCTCGCCCGTGTGTTGATTTTGTGGCCTCACTGTATGCCTCTCTCGCCTGTTCGTTTGATTCTGTGTGTTTGATTTTGTGGCTAGTTTGACGGCAAAGTAGCTGTTGAGGGGTCTTTCTCTTTAGGGTTGCTTGTCTATGAGCGTTGTCAGGGTTCAAATTTTATGCAACAATCAGCTGAGAGGAACTATTCTGTCAATGATTTGAGAATTTGGGTTTTCATGCATGCGGGTCATTCGCATTATGTTCTGGTGTGTTGGCCTTTTTGGGCATGTTATTTTCTGTAGTTTACAAATATTTTCCCCTTTCTCTATGAACTATTTTGATACATCACTTTGGGAGAGCAGTATAGAATTCTGGTGTTTGTTCGTGTTTATTAATAATCTAATTAATTCTGCAATTCTTAGATATTCTTCAAAACATAAATAAATGTTAAGAATGAAATTGACAATGACAAAAATACTACGCCATAATGTATATAAGGTGCCACTGATGTTGCTGGTGTGTAGCTGAACAATTGTTGATCAGAACTCAGAACAATTACAAGTTCCTATCTATTTGCATGAGCCATTTTGAATGTGTTCTCCAATCATTTTCTGTTAGTTTTGCATGTGTTCCTATTTATTTGCATGAGCCATTTTGAATGTGTTCTCCAATCATTTTTTGTTGATCAGAACTCAGAAAGTCCATTGCCTCCTAAATATCATGCATACTTCAATGGTACCATTAATTATATGTTGCCAAACACTGACATGCACATCCCTATCTTTTAACTTCTTTTTTGTATCATTATTCTCAGTTGACACTTGCATGGTTGTATTAATTTCTTTTTTTTCTGATTTTTTGTTTATTGTTTTTAGTGAATAATGGATGAGTTGTCATTCATGTTATACGCTGCTACACGAAGAATGTATATCCATTTGCTTGCTATGTCTGCGGTTGGATATTTTTTTGTAAAATTTATAATGCGTGATGAGTATGAGAGGAGAGGGGTAGATGATAGAACTCTTGTTAGAAATATGACTCGCATGGATGTTTTGGATTCCATTATCAGGGAAAGCGATAATAATTGTATTTGGGAGTTGAGAATGTCTAGAAATGCTTTTGCAAGACTTTGTGAGCTATTGATTGTTCGGGGTGGGTTAACGGGTGATGGGAGGGTGACCGTGGAGGAGCAAGTTGCTATTTTTGTAAACATTCTAGCCCATCACACAAAAAATAGAACAATCCGAGTTAGGTTCAAAAGATCGGGAGAAACCATTAGTAGATATTGCCATCATGTGTTACATGTTGTTGTTAGATTGCATGATGTCTTATTAGCAAAGCCAGAACCTGTGCCACAAGATTGCACCGATGAGAGATGGAAGTGGTTCAAGGTAAGCTATATACCATTGATATCATAGTTGTTATTGTATTTAGAACGTCAATTAATATTCAGTTTAAATTTTGTGTAGGGGTGTTTAGGAGCATTAGATGGTACATATATAGCTGTTACACCACCTGCTACAGACAGACCTAGATACAAGACAAGGAAAGGAGGTCTTGCAACAAATGTGTTAGGAGTATGTACACCAGAAATGAATTTCATATATGTGTTATCAGGCTGGGAGGGGTCAGTTTCTGATTCTAGAGTGCTGCGTGATGCAGTTACGAGACCCAATGGATTGAACGTCCCAGTTGGTATGTCATACATAAACTTTATTATAATAATTGACTTACCATAATAAGAACTAAAATTCGTATAATAATTTTGTGGATAGGTAACTACTATCTTGTGGATGGTGGATACACAAATGAGGATGGATTCCTTGCACCATATCGCGGTAGACGATATCATATTCAAGAGCGGGGCAATAGTCGAAGAACAGCCCAAAATCATGAGGAATTGTTTAACTACAGACATGCACGAGCAAGAAATGTAATCGAGAGATGTTTTGGTCTTTTAAAGAAAAGATGGGCTATTCTTCGATCACCATCCTTTTATCCGATAAAAACCCAATGCCGTATTATTCTTGCTTGTGGTTTACTTCATAACTTTATTCGGATGAACATGGAAATTGATCCGTTGGAGTCTGCTACCATCATAGATGATGAACTACCAATAGGAGAAGAACCTATCAACATAATCAGCACCGTTGAGCCTACTAATGAATGGACTCAATCGAGAGACAACTTAGCACAACAAATGTGGGACGAATGGAGAGCAAGAAATTGAATAAATGTACTTGTGTACTTTTATTATGTACTTGTGTACTTTTATTATGGTTTGGTTATGTAATTCAATGCACTTTTATATTGAATCAGTTATGGTTATGTACTTTTTAATGATTTGGATTTTAATGAAATCAATGTACTTTTCTAGTTAATTAGTCATATTTGGCATATGCATAAGCACTAGCACTCAAGAAACATGAAAGTTTGCCAATGAAACAATACAATTTAAATCATGGCTGTTAGAAATTCTGGATTAACTAGTTGATATTAGCATTATAGGAGTAAGGAAGAATGGCTATCACAGAAAAAGACATATCCAGGTATTCAGTGAAGGTGATTTCGATTTATAGGAGTAAGGAAGAATTAGCATTATAACTGCAAATTCTCCTTTTCTTCCTCAATAGCTGTTTTAGGAGCTGTCCTGCATGTGATTTCGATTTCACTGCTTGGCATTACTGCAGTTACCATGGCTAACACAATTGCAGGGAAAAAAATAGTCCACAAGCTTGCTTCATTGCTGCTCATTATTGTCTTTTACTTACTTAGTATATTGTTGGCTTTTACTTATGCTTAATACAATGAACAGTTAATAGAAACTGTTTGATTTCATCACACTAAAGTTTAGATCCTTTTTACATTATAGACTTTATAAATCTATGCTTCATGACTTGTATCTAATTTTATAGAGCAACCCTTTGGAATTTGGATGTAACATATTAATTCTGTCATAGTATCTTACTTGACTAATTTGGAAGGGGAAGATGTATAAGATTTGGCCAAATTAACAAAATGCATTCTGTTAATAGGACTCTAGTTGTAATTGTCTTAATATAAAACTTTCCAAACTTCCTTTTCCTCAAATCCCGACCAGTGTTCTTTGTAACCCGTGAACGGATTTAAGAAGCACGCGGACCGCTTTTCTTTTGGTATCAGAGCTTGGTCTTACTGTCCAGGTATTCTTACTCTCGTACTTTTGTAATCTTCTATTAAGGCATATATTACTTGATCTTATATTGTGCTGAAAATCTAAGACCCAAAAGTGTAAATCTAAGGAGACGTGTACTTAGGATAGACGATAAAAGAGGGAAAAGAGGTTACCCAGAGAAGGGTACAAATCCCGCGGTACGTTCGCAATCCTAAGAAGGCACCTTACGATTAAACACTTAAGGTTTTTAGTTAAATCAGCAGTATACAGATCATTTGATTGGCCCCAAAAGAAGAAAAGACTAGTTCTAGAGTAAATAATACATGGCTTCTTCAATAGCATGAGCGATTGGCGACTTACAGCCAAAAGTTCCACATACTTAGAAGCACTAAAAGCAACAGAGACTCTCAGCACACCTGCTGAAGGATTCGTCAAGCTTTCGGACCAAAAGACTTCACAGTCTATCTTCCGACAGCTTAACACTTTGATCCAGTTAATCGTCAAAATCAAAGAGGAGTTAGAAGACGTTAAAATTGCAGTAAAAAGAATTGAAGCAGACAAAGCAGCTGCTGTGTCCACACCAGACGAATTATCAGCGTCAATTGACAAGCTTCAACAAGATCTTCAGAAACTCAGTCTTTCTGACAAAAGTGAGAAAGTTCCTATTTCCAAACCAAAGGGAAAATTGTTTGTGTTCAAAAATCCCCAGGAGATTTTCAACGAAGAAAAAGCAAAAAGCAAGAAACAATGACTTCCAGGACTGAAACAATTGCCCCCAGACCATCTATCTCAGCACGAGATAGCAACAATCAACAAACCACTTTGGACGACCAAATACGCGGATACAGGCTCGGGAGCCGCCTCCGCTTTGAAGCTCAAAGGCGACTATCGAGAAACAGGTCGCAGTACAGAAGAACACTCGAATCCCAACTAAACCCTGAAGCAGAGTTGAGCGTATCCCAATATAGAAGAGCTCAACAAGTTCCAGCAGAAACTTTATATCAAGCAGGCTGGAATGAAAGGAATCATAGGGTATACCAGCACTATTCAGATGAAAGAATTCTGGTGGTAGAAGGAGCACAGATTGAGCTACCATTCATAACCGACCAAAGCTACAACCTACTGGTAGAGTCAGGATTTCAACACCTACATGTAGGAATGGTCATGATTAGACTCCACACACTCCACAGGAGGAATGCTGGAGTGAACGCCCTTGTACTCTTAAGAGACACCAGATGGGCAGACGACAGGTCTGTCATAAGCTCCATGGAAATTGACTTATCAACAGGCACTCAGTTAGCCTATGCAGCCCCAGATCTAACAATCAGCATTCATGACTTTCGCAATCATATCCAGCTAGTGGTCCAAACCCACGGATATGAGGGATGGCAAGGAGGAGAGAGTAATCTGCTACTCTCTAGATCTTTAATTGGTAGACTAACAAACACCAGTCATACCAATTTTAGATACAACGTACAAAATGTTGTTGAACACCTCGCAAGCAGGGGAATTAGAGCGATTGCAGGACAAGCTCACTCCACTGCAGAATTACAAGGCAGAAGATGGATAGTGCGACCAACAACAATCTCAGCACCACAGAACCCCACGGAAGCAAGCCTAAAATCCAGAACAGACGGATCCTTAGCAATCAGGTTCTCAGGTTACACAAGCCAGAGAACCAATAATCAAGAAGAAAACACCACTGATGAGGAGATAGTAATGATGATAAAATGTGATTATGACTCGGATGAGGATGAAGACAACAATGAGTTTTACGAAGACATTGAGGTACTCAGAAACCTCATGGAGTTAAGCATCAATGATGAAAATGTTGATGATACACCGATTTGGGACGAAACACCAGATGATGCATCACCAATCTGGGATGTTTCTGATGACTATAATACACCACCAGCACCAGTATGGGACGAAGAAGTTGAATCACAGCACCAAAGACAGTCAGTGCTGACAGAACAAATCTACACGGTTGAAACTGAGTATCCATTGCTCAGAAGGCTGGAAAAGAAGACAGAACTAGCCATGTCCACGGCAGATTCTTCTGCCCTCACAAGATCATTGGCCAGACCCACCGAGCCAATAATGGGACCAACTCTATACCCACCAGCAACTGGAACATGAACCGGATATTCACAAAGACCTGATATCCCGATTATTCAGGCACGAGTAGACAAACTCACCGGAGGATACTCCAGACAACACAATGAAAGGTATAACCTACCTACTGCACAGATGAATGTCGGAGCAATTCTGGTTTTACCTGAGGATGTCGGTCTGTATAATGACGTAATATCACGTTGGGAATCCATAACCCTAAACGTCATTAATGAAAGAAATTGGGTGGATAACAGAGCCAAAGTATGTTTTATTGAGAATTTGCTCGGAGAAACGGAGAAGAAAGCTTGGATTCAATGGCGTATGGCATATCCTGCTGAGTATGAGGAACTAATCAACATAGCAGATGATCCTCAGAATGTTTTATCTCAGCTTAGGAGAATGCTATTATTAGAAGATCCTACAACAGGATCTACTGAGGAACAGAATCGGGCGTATAATGATCTTGAACGTTTGTCATGCCATCATGTTAAAGACCTTTTCAGCTATATTAATGATTACAAGGTACTTGCAGCAAAGTCTGGGAGAATGTTTGTCTCACCAGAGCTGTCAGAAAAGTTTTTCCGAAAAATGCCACCATTACTGGGCAGAGAAATTGAATTGGCCTACCAAGAAAAACACCCGGGGAATACAGTTGGCATATTCCCGAGAATCCATTTCACTTACCAGTATTTAGCAGAACAATGTAAGAAAGCAGCGGTCCAGAGAAGTCTGAAGGACCTAAGCTTTTGTGCAAAAATACCAATCCCAGGATACTACCAAAAGAACAAGAAACTTGGTTTGAGGAAGTCCACAACATATAGAGGCAAACCTCATGATTCGCATGTCCGAATCTTCAAAAGGAAGCATTCTGACAAGGTCCGAAAATGTAAATGTTTTATATGCGGACTAGAAGGTCATTTTGCCAGAGATTGTAAAAGAAGAGAAGGCAACATAGCCCGTGCAGCCATTATCGAGAACTTAGACCTCTCAGATAGCTGGGATGTCTTGTCGATTGATTTGAATGAACCTGATAGCGAAGCTATATGTTCATTTTCTGAAGGAGAAGTAGGGATGTCAGTCACTATGGAACTAAATCAGATGCCTTATGAGACAGCCATGGTAGTCAGTATCACCAATGAAGAAGGAACTAGTGAAAGTGAAGAACCAGAAATTAATTCCTGGAGGATGCATATCCCACTGCCAGAACAGGCGAGAAAGTGTGCGCACTCATGGAGTGACAACTCACCAGTGCCAAGTGGGCACGAAAGATGCACACTCTGTAAAGAGACAACCAACCCGAAAATGAGAGCTTTCTGCACTAAGTGCAGAATCACTGCATGTCCAATGTGTTCGCGCTTCCATCTAGGAAGGAAACTCCTAATTGAGAAGCCTAGAGTGGCGCCATATGATGACAAGGACGCCCTGATTGACGAACTTCTAAACTACACGAAACACTTGTTGGTTGAAGTTCAAAGGTTAAAAGAAGAGTTTCAGAAGTTTGAGCTCATACAGGAAGCTAATGAACTTAAAGACACAGCCAAAATTTCGGCGAAAGGCAAAGAAAAGATCCCTGAGGAGGAAGATACAAAGGAAGAATATTGTTATGAGAAAGGTCCCAGACACAGAGGGGAGCCATCAGGGACGGTAGGAATCCATTTCAATGAATCCGCAAATATCTCAGAAGCACTTGATGAAGAGATCCTAAATATGGTACCAAGACCTAAGCCCGAGAGACAAATTCTGAATCGTCTCTACAATATCGAGTTAGTCATGGATATACCTGACGTAAAAATGTTTAAGATACAGGCTATACTTGATACAGGAGCTACGGTCTGTTGTATTGATCAAGCAGCAGTACCTCCAGAAGCATTGGAATTAAGTGCATTCCCCATTCAGATCAATGGGGTTAACTCGCAACAAATTGTCAAATACAAACTGAAGTATGGGCGGATGTCGATTGAAGAAAACAGCTTCAGAATACCCCTGACATACGCATTCCCTATGGGGGAAAAGAATAGTATTCAGATGCTGATAGGTTGTAACTTTATCAGGGCCATGCAAGGAGGCCTGAGAATAGAAGGTCAAGCTGTGACCTTTTACAAGAATGTCACGACCATAACCGCAAAAATTGATGCTGAAATTGCAGCAACAGCAGCCGTAGAGGAACTTGAGTTGAATGAATCTGAGTACATCGAAGTACAGCAATCAATTGCATATAATTGTGGAATTGAGTCCAGGAAATTCCAACAAAAGTTTGCCCCACTAATACAAAGGTTGAAAGACCAGGGTTATATCGGAAATAACCCAGTCAAGCATTGGTCGAAAAATCAGGTACTATGTCGTCTGGACATCATAAATCCAGATTTGACCGTGCAAGACAAACCCTTGAAACATATGACTCCATTAATGAAGGATCAATTCAAGAGACATATCACTGACCTTCTGAATCTGGGAGTGATAAGGCCTAGCACGAGTCGGCACAGGACACTGGCTATGATAGTAAATTCAGGAGTAACTATTGATCCAATAACGAAGAAGGAAATTCGTGGAAAAGAGAGGATGGTATTTAACTATCGCACGCTTAATGATAACACACACAAAGACCAGTACAGTTTGCCTGGTATCAATACCATTCTTAAAAAGATTGGGAATAGCCAGATCTTCTCAAAATTCGACTTGAAAAGTGGATTTCATCAAGTCGCAATGAGTCCTGAGTCAATACCATGGACGGCGTTCTTGGTTCCAGGAGGGTTATATGAATGGCTAGTAATGCCATTCGGACTCAAGAATGCACCAGCAATTTTTCAACGGAAAATAGATAACTGCTTTGCAGGTACTGAAAACTTTATAGCAGTTTACATTGACGATATTCTTGTTTTCTCAGAGAACGAGAATCAACATGCTGAGCATCTTCGAATAATGCTCACCATCTGTGAAAAATGGGGACTGGTCTTATCCCCAACAAAAATCAAAATTGCAACTCAGGAGATAGAATTTTTGGGAGCCGTCATCGGGGATAGGAGGATTAAACTCCAACCCCACATCATAAAGAAGATCGTAGACTTTAAAGAAGAAAAACTGAGGGAGAAAACCGGCCTGAGGTCATGGCTCGGGATCCTTAATTATGCGAGGAACTACATCCCCAACCTGGGAACGTTATTAGGACCTTTGTACTCTAAAACAGGTCCACATGGGGACAAGAGAATTAAGAAGTCTGATCAGGAGCTTATTCAGAAAATCAAAAACTTGGTACAAAATCTACCAGATTTGGAACTGCCACCCCCAGGATCTTATATAATCCTAGAAACCGATGGTTGCATGGAGGGCTGGGGAGGCATATGTAAGTGGAAGAAGAAGAAAGGCGATCCCAGAAGCACAGAAAGAATATGTGCTTATGCAAGCGGAAAATTCTCAGTGGTTAAGTCAACAATTGATGCAGAAATTTTCGCTTGTATGGAAACCCTCAAGTCGCTAAAGATCCATTATTTAGATCAAGATGAGATAACATTGAGGACAGATTGCCAAGCTATAATTAGCTTTTACAATAAATCAGCACAAAACAAACCATCCAGGGTCCGGTGGATCAATTTTGTAGACTTCGTCACCGGAATAGGAGTGCAGGTTCATTTTGAGCATATTGATGGAAAAATGAATGTTCTAGCTGATGCACTGTCCCGACTTACAGTTAAACTTGTTCAAATTCAGGAACCCAACACGGCAAGCCAGGAGTGTCTTAAAGAATTGGAAGACACCCTAGAAGAAGTCAGACAAGCTCCTCCTGAAGTAATACAAAAATTGTGCCTAGCCATAGGAAAGATTGATAACTTGCTTTGTGCAGAAGAATCAGCTAAAATGGCAATCACGGTATGGGATGACGAGATTCAGGAGATTATTGAAGAAAACGAAACAGTTGTCAGCACTATATTGGAAGACGGACTAATTTGGAGATATCAGAGAAGATTTGACCCACCCCTTCCTGATCCTCCACAAGGCTACAACAATCTACCAATCTGGGACGAATTTGAAGATGAGGATGCTTTGTTAAGAGTCTTAAGGCTTGAAGAAAGCTCAGAAGAGCTTAAGACATGGATCAAAATGGCAGAGGAATTAGATAACCTGTCAAGAAACCTCGAAGAGCAAGACAGATGGTTCAAAGAACAATGCAGACCTTCCTCAGAGCAACCTGAATGCTCGAATGCTCGCGCAAATACTCATGTCTGGTATCCAGAACCAGACAACATCTATGAGGAAGGAGAAGAACTCACCATGGAGTACCAGCACCACAAAGATGATGATGACTTACCCGAACTAGATTCTGAAGCCCTAAGAAAGGGCAAGTATCCGGCCAAGAATTAAAGCACCATGATGGGGGAAGCGAAAACCCCCTTAACAAATGTTCGCAGGGGAAGCGAAAACCCCTTAACAAAAGCTCGCAGTTATCTTATTAATTAGTTTTCATTTTTGCAGATGATTTTAGACAAGCTCAGAGAACTTGTGACGATCAACCACACGGAACAAAATACAAGGAAAGATATTACAGCAGCTCAACGCTGGGCAATACTCAGCGGAGCAACAGGTCTAGAAGAGCTTGAGCGCCTTACTGGAAAAATCATGTTCCAATATCCAAGAACAACGGAAAAGCAACACAAGTGGGCAATGAAGATCCGTGAGATTCATCATGAGCAAACATCCAAGGCCATTAATGAAGTAGAAAAGTTATTAGCCATGGCGCATCTTCAGAGAGCCAGGCTTGAACAAGAAGCAGGAAAAGGCCATTGGATAAACAAAAGAGGACCAATAAAGAGTAATTGGGCCGAAGATGCATTAGGGCCTGTCAACCATCACATCAGCAATTTGACATTGTGCCACAAAATGCTCCGTAGCAGCAGAGAAAGTAATGTCCACTAAAGAGATAAGGGCGAATCTTGAAAAGACCTACAATAATGCAAAGGCTGTCACGATCGGTCACTTCTTTATAGCTGTAAAGCGTGTATCAATAGCTGTAAAATATGCACAATAATTTAAGGGGAATCTTATCTAGCTGTGGATGACCAATAATGCAACGGACGATGGGGCCCAGTGCGCACCCGCGTTGTATTATTGAGCTCTATCTGGAAACTTCCCTTCGTCTATATAAGCACTGCTAAGAAGAGGGTGCAGAGCAGACTGCAGATCGCAGAAGTTCTACTCCTCTAGTTCAAGTTTGTGTGAGTTCTACTTTGTAAACAGCTTTGTAAGCATTCCAGTGTGTCTTAATATAAAACTTTCCAAACTTCCTTTTCCTCAAATCCCGACCAGTGTTCTTTGTAACCCGTGAACGGATTTAAGAAGCACGCGGACTGCTTTTCTTTAGAACAAGAAGCAGGAAAAGGCCATTGGATAAACAAAAGAGGACCAATAAAGAGTAATTGGGCCGAAGATGCATTAGGGCCTGTCAACCATCACATCAGCAATTTGACATTGTGCCACAAAATGCTCCGTAGCAGCAGAGAAAGTAATGTCCACTAAAGAGATAAGGGCGAATCTTGAAAAGACCTACAATAATGCAAAGGCTGTCACGATCGGTCACTTCTTTATAGCTGTAAAGCGTGTATCAATAGCTGTAACCGGATATTCACAAAGACCTGATATCCCGGTTATTCAGGCACGAGTAGACAAACTCACCGGAGGATACTCCAGACAACACAATGAAAGGTATAACCTACCTACTGCACAGATGAATGTCGGAGCAATTCTGGTTTTACCTGAGGATGTCGGTCTGTATAATGACGTAATATCACGTTGGGAATCCATAACCCTAAACGTCATTAATGAAAGAAATTGGGTGGATAACAGAGCCAAAGTATGTTTTATTGAGAATTTGCTCGGAGAAACGGAGAAGAAAGCTTGGATTCAATGGCGTATGGCATATCCTGCTGAGTATGAGGAACTAATCAACATAGCAGATGATCCTCATAATGTTTTATCTCAGCTTAGGAGAATGCTATTATTAGAAGATCCTACAACAGGATCTACTGAGGAACAGAATCGGGCGTATAATGATCTTGAACGTTTGTCATGCCATCATGTTAAAGACCTTTTTAGCTATATTAATGATTATAAGGTACTTGCAGCAAAGTCTGGGAGAATGTTTGTCTCACCAGAGCTGTCAGAAAAGTTTTTCCGAAAAATGCCACCATTACTGGGTAGAGAAATTGAATTGGCCTACCAAGAAAAACACCCGGGGAATACAGTTGGCATATTCCCGAGAATCCATTTCACTTACCAGTATTTAGCAGAACAATGTAAGAAAGCAGCGGTCCAGAGAAATCTGAAGGACCTAAGCTTTTGTGCAAAAATACCAATCCCAGGATACTACCAAAAGAACAAGAAACTTGGTTTGAGGAAGTCCACAACATATAGAGGCAAACCTCATGATTCGCATGTCCGAATCTTCAAAAGGAAGCATTCTGACAAGGTCCGAAAATGTAAATGTTTTATATGCGGACTAGAAGGTCATTTTGCCAGAGATTGTAAAAGAAGAGAAGGCAACATAGCCCGTGCAGCCATTATCGAGAACTTAGACCTCTCAGATAGCTGGGATGTCTTATCGGTTGATTTGAATGAACCTGATAGCGAAGCTATATGTTCATTTTCTGAAGGAGAAGTAGGGATGTCAGTCACTATAGAACTAAATCAGATGCCTTATGAGACAGCCATGGTAGATCCTAAAATGTCACTAATGATTAATTGTAGAGGTCATTTGAATTCCTGCTAGTACATGAAGAACATACATATTAGTTGATCGTTTCTGGAAGCATGATTTTTGTTCATGATTCAGAAGCTATATGAATCATCACTAATTGCAAAATTAAACTTTAATTCAGAAGCTATGTGAATCATCACTATTTTTTTAGTATATATTTAGTTTAATTTTCTAGAGACCTTCAGAGTCTACACAATAGTAAGAAATGAATTTGTTCATAGCCCACTGAATCACATACTTGCTATTTTTTTAGTCCCACTGACAGCAAGTGCAATAGTTGGTCAAACTTCATTTCTGAGGATTTATACAGATGTTGTTTCTTGGCTTTGTAGTTTAATTAATTATTTTTCAAGCATTGGTTTGGCTTGTTGTTTATCTTCTGAAATGAATATAAGTATGACTAGCTGTTTACCTTTTCTAAATCATCTACTATTCTGATCGGAAGTCATAGTCCAGCTGTTCATGCAAACCAATCAGTTCCAAAGTGCTTAAATATTATTGGATTTTAATAAAATCAATGTACTTTTTAATGGTTTGGTTATGTCTTATTTTTAGTCATGGAAGTTCAAAAAAGAGGTAGACGCTCATGGACACAAGAGGAAGATGACACTTTGTTGACTATTTTAGAAGAATTGGTTGTGGAGGGACATAGGGGGGAGAATGGCACTTTTAAAGCAGGAACTCATGAGGAAGCTTTGAAAAGAATGTTGATACGAGTTCCTGGCATTAACTTAACAGTGCAACAGATAGTTAACAAAATGAAAAGATGGTCACTTAAACTATCTGAAGCACTTGATATGATGAACACAAGCGGATTTGGATGGGACGATGTGCGTAAGTGTGTGGTGGTTGACAATCCACAAGTGTTGGAGGAATATTTGGAGGTAATTATTTAATATTGATTTTTTATTGTCAACAGAAGCATGTATTATTTAATATTATTGCATCATTGATAATACTTGTATTTTTTCCTTGTGTAACAGAAGCATCCAAAATCCGCAAACCATGCGAATAAAGAATTTAAAGAGTTTGAAAGACTGCATGTCATCTTTGGAAAGGATCGTGCCACTGGCCACGGTGCAGAGACACCAGCTGATGTGATAGAAACACAATCCTTACAACCTGAATGAGAAAATATGATGGAAACACAATCCTCACAACAACCTGAATCTCCAATGTCAAGAAGGCAAGAATCTCCAATCTCGAACATTGGTAGTCAATCTGAAGGAAGTGAGCCAAAAAAAAAGTGAGGCCGCATGAATGAAGTGGCAGATAAATTCATTGAGGTGTGGGAAACTCAAATGAGTTCGGCTGCTCGTGATATGCACACAGTGGCTATTGAGATGACAAAAATGAGAGAGCATATGGAGATGTCAACGTTGGTTGATGAAGTGCATAAATTGGGAATAACAAAGATGGAGGAAATGAATGTACTGAAAAAATTTGTAGAAAATACTCACTACGCGACAATTTTCATGAGGATGGATGAAAGTAGAAGGTTGACTTTTGTGAAGTCAATTATGGGGATGTAGTTGAACACTTTGTTATTTTGGAATTGTGGGGTGTCTGAACTTTATTTTGGAATTGTGGTAGATAAATATTTTATCATTTTGTAGTTGGAGGTGTTCCAAATTTTATTTTTGAATTGTGTTTACTGTAGTTTTGATGGAATATTGTACCATTAAATATACACCAGCTACAATTGTGTTTACTGTTTAATATACACTGCATGAATTTGTCTTTCATTTTAACCTCTGCTCACAGTTTGGCTTTGTATGAATTAACAAGTTTTAATTGCCATATTCCTGTTTAGTATACTGTAACCTCATTCTGGTTTCTGCATAACCATGAGTTTGATTGTTGTCTGACTTTTACCTATATTCTTGAAGCCAGCCCTTATTTTATGTTGTAAATATTCTGAAATTAGATAATCCGTAGGTTTTTAATCTATTTGTTTTTAATCAGTTCTACCACTGGTTGTGCCTGATCCGCTGATCGGATCATATGTATCTGGATTCTGAAGTTTAGCTAACACTCAATTATATTGCATATTTGCATATGTTTTCCAACATTCTGTGTTTGCCCCATGCATTCTCACAGCAGCTCATTGAAGACTTTGATGAAATGGACTTCAGTCTAAGCAGATCTAGTTGGGCTGATGCTTCCTTAAAGTACAGATCGTTGAGATGTTTGGTCCAAATGGAGTATTGTTGCCTCTATAGATGATGATCTTTCTCTTGCTTGAAGTTACTAAAACAATGGATCTTGGAAACTTAGATCAAGAGTATGTAAATACGTCTCCTTGCTAACAAATCAATTATAGAGCTGTACAGTTTATATTGTAATTCTTTTGAGATTAATTAAAAAATTCTTATTTATCTTGTTCGGACATCCAGAATTGTTCTTTAACAGGAAATGCTGCAGTGTATATTTCGGCTAATTGTAGCTGGTGTATATTTAATGGATTAATGCAAGTACACGGCAACGAAGTTTAACAGCAAAGATGCTTAAGTTGTTGATAAGGATGAAGGCAAGTATTCACTCCAGCTGTTCATTTAACAATTGCCATACTGTAGCAGCGTGCTCTACCAAGGAAAATTTAATGAACACTTGTCTTTGATGGGTGTTGTGGTCAGAAATTCAATGGAGAAAGTGATAGCTTTTATTTTTTGCTGACATGAGTATTACAGCTATACTATACTAGACGACTTGAACTCTACTTTCTTATATGGATTCCCTCCTTCAGTGTCTGCTTTCTTGTTTTAAAAGAAATTCAATTAATCTAATGAAATTATTTTTTAAAATTTAAGACTAAGTATGAAGACTTTTATGTTTAAAATTAAATTTGAGCATTAAAAATTTATAAGGGTATTTTGGTCATATTATCTTGTACAGGACTCTATTTTAACGAACCAAATGCAAGACGGGACTGGATATCGTGTTCTGTTCTTAGCGAACCAAACACGATATAACTACTATCCCAGGACACCTGGTGTTCTGTCCTTGTCCTTGTTTGGTGTCCTGTGACGGACAGTTTACGAACCAAACGGGCCCTAAGGATTTGAAAGCCAAAAATAACATTTTAAAGAATGAAAATAGAATGTTGAAAACTCAAATAATTGCATACTATTCAAAAATCCATGATCGACTTGAAAAATGAGGTTGTTTTTCTAAACAAGAAAGTTAATGATTTATCTAGTAATTCGTCATTTAAGAATCCTAGAAATACAAATGTTTCACGTAAGAATGCTAACACTTAGCATCATCTCCATGTTAAGCATTCTTCTTTTAAACCTCATGTCCAAAATAAAAAATTTCATGAAAATTATTTTTGTTGTGGTATCTATGGTCACTCAATCCATGATTGTGCCTTCCAGAGAAATTCAAGTGTTGTTAGGACACTTTGAATTCCTAGACCGACTCACCCCCAAGGACCCAAAGCAATTTTGGTACAAAAAATTTCATGTTCTCTTGTAGGGGGAACAATCACACAAGGATGAGTTGATGATGATTGATGGGAGTTGCATAAGGACTTAAAGCTACACAAATTCAAAATTGTAACTTCAAGTCATCATGATGCAATAGGTATGTGTTAGAAAATTTGGGGTAATTTCCTACAAGATCTACAAAACCCGAACCCAGTGAGAGAAATAGAAAATCAAATTCGATAATAATGCGAAAAAATAAGATACAAGGGGATTAACCTAATTCGGACTCGGCGGGATACCGATCCTACTCCACGGGGAAAAGAGGGCACTATTCTTTTATTAAAGAGATGAGAAAATAATTTTTTGCCAATACAGAACAATAATAATTAACTGTGAAGCAAAATAAAATATTGTCTGATAATTTTTTGTATCATGAAATCTGCCCTGTGAAAGATTGCTCTGTTGCTTTGACGGAAGAGAAGAAATTGCCTTCAATCTGCCGCCGTGATCGAAAGGGAAGATGACAGTCGACTGCTCTCCAAAACTCTTTGTGCCTCAGTGTGGGATTATCTTCCTCTTGGTGTGTTATTCCTTTAAGAGATAAAACAATAAAGTAAATAACTAAATTAATCAAATTTTCTTGATGTGGAGGCAATCAAGAAAGCTGCATAAGTGAATATATAACATACAGAAAAGTGAGCTAATCCAACCAACCTTGCTTGCACAATAGAAAGAGCCACGGGCTTATCTCTCCATCGAATCAAATTAGCTAAAGGTGTGCGTTCATGAGCCCATGCTAAAGTTTCAATCAATTCCTGCCAATATCCACGCCAAGAAATTAAAAACATAAATCCAGTAGCCCAAACAAGATGTCCAAATAAGAACATCCACGCCCATACGGATAAACTATTCATACCAAAAGGATTATATCCAGACATGTATTTATACTCAAAAGAATAAACTCAGTCCAGAGAGAAAATAGGATGGAGCTAAATTTGGAGCCGTCCAAATATATGTACGACGGTGATTGATTTAAATTCACGGGATAAATGCTTCAAATATTAAATTGAAGCAGTCTTCGAAAAACCTGTTCATGCACATGAAGCATGAGTTGAAATTTTGACTTTGCCATCCAATTAGAAAAATAATATACAACAATTGAAGTTAATCTCAATTTGTGTGCCAACTCTTCATATTCATCTCGAGGCTTTGACCGGTCAACTGTAGACGTAAAATCTAAACATCAATTTTGATTTTAATTGTAAACTTGAGGCAACGTGCAGGAGAACCATGTGGGCTGCACATGGTGCTATTTGAAGTTGGTGAGCTCGGCCCATCTGCTTGGTCCACCTGGGCCGGGCCGACCCCAACAATTGAGCAGTCTTATTTTTAATTCTTTTTGGATTCAATCACAATTTGATCATATGAACTCCGATTTGAATTCGATCGGACTTGTTGGATTCGGCTCGGACCCAATTTGAGTCAACCCCTAACAGTATAGAAATTGGCATCTAGATATATTTGGTATCATCTCCTTACTCTCCTTGATTTCATTTAAGTTGGAGCATATGATACATGTGTAATTTTGAGTTGGTTTCTCCGCTCTAGATAGTGTTTTGAAAATGATTTTTGATTTCTGGTTTTTTCGGAGACTTATGTGGCCTATAATGTGTCTAAGTGATCTTGTGGTTCTAAATCGTAGACTCATTGCGGTTTTTCGGTTTTCAACCAATATGAAGGGTTTGAGATCTAATTTTCAAATAATTTATTTTTTGAGATCTCTTAATTCGTTTTGGTTTCATGATGATCCATTTTGAAATAGATTTCAAGCTATTTAGCAAAGTAAATTTTGAAATCGATACTTGATTCCCTTTTTGCTATCTAGTACGATAACTTATTAGTAGACACATTTTCATTATGCTACTAATGATTATTGCTTGCAAATTATTGGATTTTTAATGGAAGGCTGGTAGGAATTAATTGGGAAAAAAAGTAAAAAATTTGGAATTTCTCAAGAAACGAGGTATGAGTTTCAATTTGGCAAAATTCTTGCTTAACACCTCAATTTTCTTGATAAAATGATTTATCTATGCTTATGAATGAGTTTGCATGAAAATTGATTAAAATATCATGAGTAGATAAAATTTTGATACTTAGAAAATTTTATGATATCTTGATTGAATGAAATATACTCTAGGTAAAAATTTATATTAGAGAATTCTATCTTAAGTTGCGATTTGATGAACACGGTTTGATTTGCTTATATTTTATCCACATGTGATTAAACTTGAAAAACCATGAGTAAAAGGTCAAGCACAATACTTAGCAACTTCATACTTAAGGTTGAATAAGAAATGTGCTAGCTTGATATGTTGACGGCTTGACTAAAATCGCAAAAACTTTCATCGAAAATTTTATATGAACTTAAAACCTATTACAAAAGGTCGAAACAATCTCTTGTCAATTCCATAGACGTTACGATTAGATTTTGAGAGTTTGTGCAAGATCCAAATATTTACAAGAATGTCACTACGAATTCAAGGATTTTTAGAAAAATATAGAAAAATAATTTTTGAGTGATTCTTGAGTCCTTGTAATCCTCATGAAATTTAGTTTAAGTGGCAAAATTTTCATAAAATTATGATTTGTATAACTTCCTATAAAAAATTTCAAACATAAGCTCGAAAACTAATTTTGTCTCGACGGGTCGCTCGACATGCGACCACCCATCAACCGACAGACAGAAATCGATCTGGTTCATCCATTTGGCCGAGTCTTTTCATCCAAATCCTTCACCCTAGCTTCTTAAGACCGAAACTAGGGCTCCTCTGTTCCTACCAGCCGACCCTTGCTTACCCCTTGCTTGGATTTTGAAGTCTCCCTTGCTTTGTCAAGGTAAGGATCTCATGCCCTAGCTTCCTTTTTGAAGTTTCTTTATGATAATAGTGTAGATTCATTTATTTTCACTCCAATATGTTGAAATCTACACATTGATAGGTTCATCTCGTTATATCTCATGCATTCATCATAGTTCATGATTGTTTTTCATGATTTATGTTAAGCATGAGTATCTAAAAGTGAAAGTTTCACAATTTTTTTGTGGTTTAGAAGTCTCATTTCAACTACCTTCGTAAAAACATCCTTTTTGGAAAATATTTAAGGTATGCTTTTTTTTAGTTGAGTATTATGAGTATTGAAAATGAAAAAGAGAAGAAAAAAGGATTACAAAAAAGGAGGGAGGAAAAACAAAATGAATTTTTAGAATTTTTATTCTTTTGATTTTTGTTTTTCGCAAAATTAAAATGATCATATCAACATTATTTCGAAAGAAAAATGAAGGTTTCATCTTCTAAATCATGTTTCTCTTTTGTTTTTGATTTTTCATTAAAAATAAAGGGTACAAGAAAAAGATTGAATCCACTTTAATTTCAAACAAATGCACTCTCTTGTTAGGTCTAGGTTGCATGCATCATTTATTCATGATTAATCATTTATGCATTGTCTCAAAATGTCTTGCAGATGGCACCCAGAATCAAGAAACCTAGTCTCCCTGATAACCTTCTTACCACTGTGGGAAAAACCCAAGCTTCCCGTTTTAGCTCCCATACCATATTGCAAACCCGCATAGTTAACTTGGGGGATCTTGAGCAATATGACATGAGGGGCCGCTTCAGTATGCTAGGTTGGATAGAGTATTTAGGGAAACAAATCCCAGTATGCCCTATGCTCATCAAAGCTTTCTTTGCAAATCTTATAATTAAGCATCCTCCTATAGATAACTGTCTGGTTCTACATTCCAAAATATTAGGAAAACCCATAGTGCATGATCATTGCGTCAACCATTAGGGAAGCTTTTGGTTTTCCTCTCATTGGTGCTCTAGTGTATCCCATGTCCACTCATGCCTTCAATGAAGATCATCCTACACTTGAAGTTGTATCAGCTATTTGCCCTCAAGGGTACTATGGAACAATTCCAACTTAAACAATTAAATTGTCCACTGCCGCTAGGATCATGCACCTTATCATAACCCATAACATTCTTCCTAGAGCGGGACACTATAATTAGGTAACTAGCACCAGTGTTAGGGTTATATTCTATGCCATGACTCGTCGGGTTATTAACGTCCCTGACCTTATGCTGAACTACATTGCTAAGGTTCATGCATCTCCAAAACAAGCCCTTCCTTATGCATCCGTCATATCCTATTTCATTTACCTAGCCGGTGTAAATAGATCGAGATTTGAGATCGAGCCTGCTCCTAAGGCAATTGATACTTTGACACTTACCCGTATGAAGATTCTTGGAGATCAGCGAGGTAAACGAGCTCGAGTAGGAAGCCCATCCGATCCAGAGGATGATGATGACGATGATGATGAGGAGGAGGATGAAGGTGGCAGCTCATCGCACCCTCCATCAGATGAACACTTTGATATGATAGAATCTAGGTTGGCTCAACTTCATTATGATCAAGTTGCATATAAGGAACAACAACACGACTGTTCGCCACCACCACCGCATGAAGAGTGATGAGTGCTACTTGTGTCTAGTTTTGTTTTTAGACTTGTATGGTTGTATCTTTTTTTTATGCACTTTGCTTTCAGACATCATAAACTAAATTGTAGACTTGTATGAACTAAATTGTGGTTGCCTTGTAGATTTTATGTCCTATCCTTTTGGTTTCACTTTGCTTTGTACGAACTAATGTGCATCTTTATCTTCTTGTCTTTGTTTGTGTACCCTTTTTGGTTGATGTCAAAAGGGGGAGAAGAAAGTGTTGGCATGATGGTAGCTCTTGTATCTTTAACATGTATTGTATGGCATGATGATAGGGGAGAGTTAAGGTTTATAGATATGCATGTTGATAGGGGGAGCACTTGAATTATCTAGCATAACCTTATCTTGCTCTCACTCATGTATTATGAATTCTTGCTTCATGTTTTAAATGCCTATGCTTTTAAATACTTATCGTTATTGGTTTGTCATCATCAAAAAGGGGGAGAATGTTGGTCGAGGGTTTCATCCTTGCGCTCTAATTCTCTCAATAATTGTCTTGATGATAACAAACTATGTCTAACAAATTTTAAGCATGAAAGTCACAGGTTGAAATTGATATCGTCGCACGCGGCATCGTCTCGATACGTCAAGTTTTCGTAGTGTTTCCTAAATTCTCAACAAGCTCATCGAAGTAATTTAGGAAGTGTTTAGAGTGAATGTAAAAACACTTTGGTAGATCTCTAGGGTGTATGCACTTTGGAAATCTCAAAAACCCAAAAGCTGAAATCCAAATGACGAATGAAAACAACTTGGAAAATGAGCATCGATCGCTGGCCTGTCGACCGGCTATCGACAGTTGATCGATCGCCATAGGCCAAAAATTGACAGTGGCCTCGTGGTCGATGGTTGGTCGCTCGGGCGATCGATCGGCCATCAGCCAGTGATCGATCGGCGATGTAACGGTCAGAAAAATATGCTCGTTGAGTGATCTCTACTCGACACCCTCCCTTCTACCACCTATAAAACCCTCTCTAAACTCTCTCTCTCTCCTCAGCTACTACTGATGCCCTAAGTCCCTATTGAGTTAATCTTTGCATCCCTAAGCTCTCATTGACCTAATCTTTCACTCCTAGCCTCTCGATCTCTCATTCCAAAGTGCATCTACTCTCTCTTCAAGAAGAGGTGTTGTTCTTGTTGTGATAAGTTCTCTACTCTCTCTTCTTGTGTTAAATGTGTTTTTGTTTTGTTTTATAATTGAATACTCAAGTGTGTAAGAAGACCTTGTTGGCCGAGGGTTTTTCCCTTGTGCTCGTTTCTCTCTATGATTATTTTGATGATAACAAACTCAGTTTAACAAAGTTTTGAAGCATGAAAGTTGTAGGCTATGATAAGGGTTGAAATCGATATTATCGCACGCGGCATCATCTCAATACGACAAATCTTCACGGTGATCTCTATGTCACACCCCAAATTCGGTATGACCGGCCAGGGTACGACACGTACCCCGAAGCCTAACCCCAAAACAAACCACACATAACAAGTAATGAACCTAAACATTTTTATAACATTTCAAGACTTAAAAGAAAGACATTAAATTTCAAAAGAAACCAAACCACCAATTCGATAAAATGCTAAAGGTTCAATTTATTTCAAAACTTTAAGTTTCTAAACAAAAACACCTCAATTAAGGAAAATGCGGAAACTAACAAACCGAGTCAACATGACTCATACAACTCGATAAAAGACGACTGGACTCAACTCGGTATCCCCATCGACTACGACATGTCATGAGACCCGCTACCCTGCCACCACCAGCCGCGCTATTACACCCCGGTACCTCTCTGATCTCGCTTAAGTGCTGAAAAATAACAACAATGAGAGATAAGTCTAACTAGGACTCAGTGAGTAGATCTATCATCAATCATCCATATCATCATCATGTAAAACAAAACAACATAAAACAGGCATTGAATATAGCAGAATCATGAGAATAAATATCATGTGCATGATAAGCAACCACCAACAGATAAATATATATAACCACATGAATAAAGCAATACCAATGCAATGTCTCAATCACACGAATGCACCCCCTTTGGACCCATCGCTCCCACAACCACATAAGGTAGGTAGATGGGTGGCCGCCGAACTACCACCCAGCTCAATGTCGTCTTTTTGGGGCTATTGGTGAAATGGTCACACTAGAGGGGGGGATGAATAGTGCGTTTACTAATCTTTTTGCTTAAATCTGATTTTAATCATTTCTTTGGTTACTTAGGCAAATTACAAGATAAGTAGCAAGCGGAAGCAAAGAAAATACGATAATAAAATAAACACAAGTAGAATCAATGCAGACACAATTATTTATATTGGTCCGGCCCCAATGCCTACTCCACTATCTAAGCACCCCGCTTAGGATTTCCAAACTAAACTTTACTAGATTAATCTTATTTTCCTTACAACGAGGACTTTGACCCAAAGAGTCTCGCTCTCAACCTAAGACACTTCCACACCCGGAAGTCTCTGTCTTCTTACCGAGAGCACTCTTCCACCTCAACCTAAGGGACAACTCAACTAATCCTAGTAAACTAAGTTTACACCAGTGGAATTAAGCCTCAAACACAAAGGCAACCATCCAATTTCAAGACCTAACAACCTAGGTCTTCACAAGCTCAAATCCAATTAAAACAAGTTAAAATAATAATTAAAATTACAATGAAAAGAGCTTAAAGAACAAATCTCTCTTTTGAATGCTTATATTAGTTGTTAAGAGTGTTTAAAGAAGTTAGGTGAGGGGTATTTATAACCCCTCAACCGAATAGCTCCTCAACGGGCATTTTTTCACCCGTTGGACGTCGTTCGGTCGCTTGCCGGTCGATCGTCGGTCGATCGACCGATCGATCACCCAGCGATCGTTGGCCTTTTACGCTTCTATCGCTCTGTTCGATCGACTGGAGGGTCAACCGAATGAGTCGCGTTTCAGCTCCTCTGCTATCCAGTCGACCGAAGTAGGCACTGGCAGTTTTTGGCCTCGGTCGGTCGACTGACCGGTCGATCGAAGTAGCCACTGTCGTTTGCTGACCTTGTTCAGTCAACCACCCGATCGATCGAAATAGCCACTGCTGATTTTTGCATATGTTCGGTCAACCCACCAGTCGACTGAAGTGGCTACTGCCATTTTTTAACATCATTCGGTCGACCGACCAGTCGACCAAACCAAGATTGAACTTGATTTTTTTTAGCCTTCTTCTTGCGCGCTTCGTTTCCAGGTTCTGGCTTTCAACGTGCGTCACCTTGGAGTGGTTTCCATGTGTTTTTTATACTCGACCAAGACGTCTTTGGTGCACACGTCGATCTTCGAGAGATTTCCACGATGAACCCGAACGTGATGATCAATGTCCTTCAGATTTTTTGATTTCTTCAATATTCTGATCGAGGACATTCAGAGCTAATCGATATGAAACCTAAAAATATTTCTCAATGAAACATTAGTTCAATATTTGTTATCATCAAAACCAAGATTAGGACCAAGGTAGAAAACCTTAGGCCAACAATCTCCCCCTTTTTGATGATGACAAACATCCTTAAGAAAATATATCATTTAAGCATAGAGGATATCAAACATGAGATTTCTCCCCCTATATATCTATGGAAATAAACTCCCTCTATCTATATGCATGATTTTCTTATATTTTCTTCCCATTTACCTATATTTTTCTCCCCCTTTTCACATCAATCAAAAAGGGCAAGAAAAGTCAAATTAGTTTTCATGAAGCATGAAAATCTCAACTCAAGGGATGAAAACATACATACTAATCATCACATATACCAAGTGTAAACAGTAACATGTTTCAAATATAACAAGTCATTCCATCATCACATAATCCTTACAGATAAGGAGTTTCAAATACAAATATAAAGTCGATCAAGCAAAGTGTAGTGTTAATACAAGTCCATAAAATGAATAATATCAAACATCAAATAATACTAATCATCCTCAGGTGGGGGAGGTGGTAGATGCAACTGATAGTATTGCCACATCTCATCCACCCGACCATACATCTCATCAAATCGACGACCGTACTCATCCACTTGCTGACCATACTGGTCAACACGTTGACCATATTCATCCATACGCCGGCCATGCTCATCGATCATTTGACCATACTCATCGATCCGTCGATCGTACTCGTCTAGGCGTTCTCTTGTGCCTCTATTCCATTCCACCTGGTCGATATGAAATTGAGCAAAGCGATGCTCCAGATCACCCAGACGCGCAATGGGAGTGCCAAATGATGAGCTTCCACTAGCATCTCTCGCCTCCATGACTATGTCATGATTAGTGTGTTTCTCAGGAGCCCCCCGCACTCTTTTACCGTGCTGATTTTCAAGGATTTTCATGCGGTTGAGAGAGGATGAATCTATGGCTTTGGCTACTGGTTCTATTCCAAATCTAGATTTGTTTACCCCAGCAGCATATATAAAGTGAGAAATCACTGAGGCATGAACATCCTCTATGTAGCGAAGCATGAGATCAGGAACATCTATGGGTATGCGGGACATAGTAAAGAAGAGTATACCCTAGTACTCATACTGGCTACCTCGTCATAGTGACCTGCTCTAGGAAGAATATTATATGCAATGATAAGGTGCATTCTCCTAGCTGAGGTTGACAATTTGATGCTTAGGGTAGGAAGCATCCCCTGATAGTCCTCAGGGCAAATGGCTGATATAACTTCATGACTAGGAAAATCCTCATGAAAGAGGTGTGTGGACATCTTATATATTGACCTTCCTAGCAGAGGAAACCCAAAAACATCTCTAATGCCTGATTCTGTGATTTCTATGAATTTGCCCAAAATTTTAGATCTGAGAACTAGTGAGTCACCTAATCTAGCTTTATCTATCACGAGATTCGAGAAAAAAGCTTTTATCAGGATGGGACATACTGGTACTTGCTTTCCTATGTACTCTACCCATCCCATGCTTGCAAGTTTACCTCTAATGTCATACTGCTCTAGGTCACCTAAATTAACTGGTCGAGTTTGTAGGACAGCTCTGTCTACAAACCTAGGAGCTTGAGTCTTGCCTATAGTGGTCAAAAGATTATCGGGCAAGGTTGGAAGCTTTGTCTTAGGTGCCATTCTGCAAGACAATTAGGATGATGTGTAGATGATTAGCTTTGATGAGTAATGCATGCTCTTAAAGCAAGGAGAAGAAGCACTTTTAAGATCGACAGAAATTCGTACAAGGCCTCCTTTTTTTAAAAAAAAAGAATATTAACATTAAATCTCAATATGTGAGTCCAAAAAAGAGCAAAGAAAATAAAAATAAAAATAAAAATAAAAGATAGGATCCGAAGAAAATATAAAATGGGTCACAAATAAAATAGCAGACGTACATTTGAATCATTTATATTCTCAAAAAACTTTTTGTTTTGGCGATATGAGGATGAGAAATTTTAATTAACCAAAAGAAAAAAAATCCTTTTAAGAAAGACAAATAAAATGTTAAGAGTAAATTTGATTTTCCTTCCCTAAAACTTGTTTTTGAGGTAAAAATACCAAAGAAGATCACCATCCAAGAAAAAAAAACATGAATCATGATTTATATGAATGAATCAAGACATTGAGAGAAGAAAAGATGAAGAATCTACTCAACATTATGAACTAACTCATGAACGGTAGCTAAAGATTGAGTCTTTTACCTTGGAGAAGGAGTAGAAACCTTAGAACCAAGAGAAGAGGGGTGAGGAGGCCGGTTGAATGATCAAAGAAGCCCTAGTTTCGGGCTTAAAAACTTGGGTTGAAGGACCGAGATTAAAATTGGCGGTCAAATGAGTAGATAGGATTGATTTCTGTCCTCCAGTCGATCAGGCGGTCACAAGTCGTGCGACCGCTCGAGCTGCCATGTGATTTCTTAAGCCCAAAAAAAATTGTTTTTGAGAGATCTGTATATTGAAATTTTATGAATTTTTTTTCACATGAACTAGGCTTCATGAGGATTGTAAAAAGTCAAGAATTTCTCAAAAAGGAAATTTCTACAATTTTCTAAAAAATCTACAAGTTCTCAGTGGCATTTTTGTAAATATGAGTCATTTGTCAAATTATTTTCAAATTTTGTCCAAACTTTCTAGATAACAAAATATGATCATTTAAAGCATGTATATTAAGTTTGAGACAAAGATAATGTCATTTGGTCAAAATTTTATCTTAGCATCATTTTGTTCAAAAGACAAGCATATTAATATGAAGTTGCTAATTATCAATCTTTAATTTATACTCATGGTTTTTCAAGTATAGATACATGAACACCTAATATGAGTAAATCTACACATGGTTGTGAAGTTTGAGCTCAAAAAGAAATTTCTAAGTCAAGTTATTGACTAATGTCAAACTTTTTTAATTTTGAGTCTACTAATATGAGCTAGTTGTCATTTTATCCAATTACACATGATTTTTCAATTTTAACCACATGGATAAAAATCATGAGTAAGCTTAATCATGTTTACCAATTTTCAACTTTAAAGTGAAGTTTTTAAGATGAAATTCTACTTAGAGCTCATTTCAATTAAATAATATTTCATGAAATTGCCTAAGTTATCAAAATTTTATCTACTCATGAAATTTCAATCAATTATCATGTAAAATTATTCATGAGAATAGAGAAATTATTTTACCAAGAGAATAAAGGTGTTATACAAGAATTTTGCCAAAGTGAAACTCATACCTCATTTTTGGAAATTTTGTCAAACTTGTCTTTTTCTTTCCAATTGATAACTTGATAAAATGGAAGACTTTAGAAATATTCATTAGTAGGATAATGAGAATATAATTACTAGCAAGTTATCAAACTAATTTGCAAAGAGAGGGATCAATTATTGATATCAAGATCTACTTTGCTAAATAGTTTCAAATTCGTTTCAAACTGAAATCGAGTGATATCAAAACGAATTTTAAGAGATCACAAGTGAAATATAAATGAAAACATGATCTCTAACCCTTCCTATTGGTTGAAAACCGTTAGGTCACAATGAGCCTACGATTTAAAACCGCAAGATCGCATGAGCCCGTTATAGGCTACATAGGTCTTCGAAGAGATCGGAAATCAAAAATCAAAAATCATTTTAGTAAAATCGTATTAAGAACGGATAAGATCAACTCAAATCAATCGAGTATCATAAAAATCCAACTTAAATGAATTCAAATAAAGTAAAGGAGATGATACCAAGTTTACTTAGATGCCAATATCCATACCTATGACATCATGATGGTTTGAAGTTGCAATCAAATGGAGATTTTTTATTTGAATCCAATGTCAACTTCAATGTTCCATTTCCCATTCATACTTGTGTGGTAGCTCTCCCTACAAAAGAACAAGACACTTTTGGTACCCAAATAGCTTTGGGTCCTTGGGGGTGAGTTGGCCTAGGAATCCAAAGTGTCCTAGCGACACTTGGATTTCTTTTAAAAACACAATCATGGATAGCATGGCCATATATACCACAACAAAAATAATTTTCATTAAACTTTTTGTTTTCATTTGTCTTTTGAATATGAGGCTTAAAAGTAGAATGTCTAACGTGAGATTTAATATTAGCATGAACATTCTTTTTTGAAAAATCATTTCTACTAAAATTCTTAAACGAGAAAATATTTTTCATTTCATTCATTTTCTTATTTAGGTTTAGAACCTCATTTTTCAAATCAATCATGGAGTTATGTAAAGCATGCAATTGAGTTTTCAACATGTTATTTTCATTCTTTAACATGTCATTTTTGTTTTTCAAATTGTTAGTGTCGATACTTAAAACATCATGGCATCGATTAGAGACACTAATTTTTAGCTTCTCATTTTCTAGTTTAGCATCATGTAAATGAGAGCTAAGAGTCAAGTTTTCCTTCTTTAATTTTTTGTTTTATTTATCCTTTTTAACCATCAAGGCATACATGATCTTATATTCGTCTAATAATTCATCATAAAGAAGATCCGAAGAACTAGATGAATTAGATCCATGATTATGATTTTCATGACTAGAAGAAGAGCATACCTCCTCATCAACGTTCATGATGTTAGCTTCGTGATCATGGTGTGAGAATGCTTCACTTGATGCACGTGACTGAGTGGAAGCATTTAACCTCCGTTTTGCCTTGTTCTTCATACTAGGGCAATTCTTCTTCACGTGCTCTTTATCATTGCATAGGTGACATATCACCTTTCTCTTCCAACTCTTTGTACTTCTTTGGCTAGATACACTAATAGCTTCAAGAACTTCATTAGATATAGTATGACAATTTTCATCGTCTCCTTATTTAGAGTAACAAGTTCTTCAGTTTTAGCATAATCATAAAGCATGTTCAAAGTAACCCAAATATCATATGCAGAAGTACAATGCATGACTTTTTCAAAAATGTTATTTTCCAAAAAACAATATATGCAATTTGTTGCCTTAGCATTTAACTCAAATCTGCTAATTTGTTCTTGGCTCCATGCATCCATGTTTTTCTTAGGTTCTATGTATTTTGACTTTACCATATTAAACACACCCATACCTTGAGTTTTTAAGAATGTATACATTCTTCCTTTTCAAAGACCAAAGTTTGACTCATCAAACCTAGGTGGTACGGACGCTACACACTCTAGTGCCATTTTCCTGATTGTAGCAACGTGTAGAAGAGATGGTGAAATCTCAAGCTACATACCTGCTCTGATACCAATTGTTGGTGAAATGGTCACACTAGAGGGGGGGTGAATAGTATGTTTACTAATATTTTGGCCTAAATATGGTTTTAATCATTTCTTTGGTTACTTAGGCAAATTACAAGATGAGTAGCAAGCGCAAGCAAAGAAAATGCAATAATGAAATAAACACAAGTAGAATCAATGCAGACACAATTATTTATAGTGGTTCGGCCCCAATGCCTACTCCACTACCTAAGCACCCCGCTTAGGATTACCAAACTAAACTTTACTATATTAATATTGTTTCCTTTACAACGAGGACTTTGACCCGAAGAGTCTCGCTCTCAACCTAAGACACTTCCACACTCGGAAGTCTCCGCCTTCTTACCGAGAGCACTCTTCCACCTCAACCTAAGGGACAACTCAACTAATCCTAGTAAACTAAGTTTACATCGGTGGAATTAAGCCTCAAACACAAAGGCAACCATCCAATTTCAAGACCTAACAACCTAGGTCTTCACAAGCTCAAATCCAATGAAAACAAGTTCAAATAACAATTAAACATACAATGAAAAGAGCTTAATGAATAAACCAAGACCAAATGCTCTTTTCCAAGCCTTCAAAGCCTCCTACTCGCCAAGACGTTAAGCTCGAATCGAAGCCCGAGTTGAGCGAAGATGAGCGCTTGAGAAGTCGTTGATCGGAGAAGCGAGCACAAGTCAATCAAGCTCTAGAAGGCACAAATCTCTCTTTTGAATGCTTATATTAGTTGTTAATAGTGTTTAAAGAAGTTAGGTGAGGGGTATTTATAACCCCTCAACCGAACAGCTCCTCAATGGGTATTTTTTTGCCCGTTGGACGCCATTCGGTCGCTTGCCGGTCGATCATCGGTAGAACGACCGATCGACCGCTGGCCTTTTGCGCTTCTACCGCTTTGTTTGGTCGACCGAACGAGTTGCGTTTCAACTCCTCTGCTATCCGGTCGATCGATCGGTCGACCGAAGTAGGCATTGCTAGTTTTTGGCCTCGTTCGGTCAACCGACCGATCGACCAAAGTAGCAACTGGCCTTGTTCGGTCGACCGCCCAGTCGACCGAAATAGCCACTACCGGTTTTTGCATCTGTTCGTTCGATCGACCGGTCGACCGATGTGACTACTGCCATTTTTTAACATCATTCGGTCGATCGACCGGTCGACCGAACCTAGGCTGAGGTTGATTTTTTTCAGCCTTCTTGCGCACTTCGTTTCCAAGTTCCGGCTTTCAACGTGCGTCAACTTGGAGAGGTTTCCATGTGTTCTTTATACTCGACCAAGACGTCTTTGGTGCACACGTCGATCTTCGAGAGATTTCCACGACGAACCCGAACGCGACAGTCAATGTCCTTCTGATTTTCTAATTTCTTCAATATTTTTGATCGAGGACATCAAGAGCTAATCGATATGGAACCTGAAAATATTTCTCAATGAAACATTAGTTCCATGTTTGTTATCATCAAAACTGAGATTATAACCAAGGTAGAAAACCTTAGGCCAATAGGGGCATGCTCTCCCCTCACCGACACTGGCTCTTCTGATCCGTCTCTTTGGGGAATACATTCCCCTCACCAGTCGAGTCTCCGGACTGTCTCTTTGGGGTATGATCTCCCCACACCAGTCGGACTTCCGGAATAAGGCCAACGTTGTCTCTTTGAGGCATACCCTCCCCTCACCAGCGAGGCTTCTGAAAAATGCAAGAAGCACATCACACACGCAGGTATATATATAATGAAAGATGTGCTACTCAACAGATAAATCAGAGATATGTTAAGGACATACCTCAACCTCCACATCCTCATGCCATACATCACAACCACACACACACACATATATATATATATATCACAATGAAGCTCATAATTCATAATTCTTCAACATGAATAAGCAAGCCATAAATAAAGGAAATATAGCGCATCCAACAGCGTATAAACATGCCATTCCGGCTAAACATGTACAATATGCATAACACCACAAGTATATAATATAAGCACGTAGGTAAGGAAAATAAAGAGCATAAGTGACCCTAGAATAATGTAATACCACTTAGCGACCCTACGCAATTTAAACTCGCCTTAGTGACCCTAGCCGTGAACCCTAGGGCCGGGCTACCGCCCTCACCCGAATGCCCTAATGGCAATGAGGGTTCAGCCCCCTTGGGTTCCCTTAGGGTCAACCTATCCAAGTGTCATCCTAGGGTTCCAATATCTCTAGGTGTCCCTAGGATCCTTAATTTCCTAATTGTAGGTCTCTACAATTTTACAACAATTAGATATAGTTTACTATACCCTAAGAGTGTATTCCCTAGGTGTGAAATTATATCTAGGTCCTCTAGAAATTATCCCTAACATGGCCAGCCACTCTAGGGTTCTTAAGGAACCACCTAAGAGGGGGCGGCATACCCTTAATCTATCAAATCTTTCTTCTTTCATCAAGACACCAACCAAGCATCAATATTATCTAACAACCAACAAGATTCCTAAAGATTTCATCAAGAAACCAAGGGAAAAGAAGGGCGGCATAGCAAGGAAGGGGGCGGCCAAATCATCCAAAAATCAATCCGATGGATACACAATGATCACAATAAAATCCTCAATCCGATTATCTAATTTAATACGAGAGAAACACATCAAAAATCGACGAAATCCCCATGACATAGGGGCAACGGCATAAATGAAGATTTTGGAGAAAATGGGCTAAATCCACTCACCTCAAGGAAGGAAATCGAAAGGGAAGTTGGCACAAAGATCTTCCTATGATCGACGCCGACAAACTCATGGAATTCCAGCTCCGAATAGGCTCCACCACCATCGGTCATCTCTCTCTCTCTCTCTCTCTCTCTCTCTCTCTCTCTCTCAGGTGGCGTGTGGCTAAACCTGTAGCTATACTCCCCAATTCATATTTTTTGGGCCCTAGTTGGCCCAAATTACCAAAACGCTCCCACTTACGCGACTCGACTTCTAAAACCCATATCTAATTCGTTATAGCCATGATTCGAGTTCCGCTTGATCCTATAGACTCGTCTCGAGGTCCTCTATCATTTCCATAATTTCCTACGTCAAAAGCTTATCTGATTCCAATCTCAAGATTTCCACCAGTCCGCGCTAGCTCGAGCCTACGATCCCCTATTGAAGGATGAAAATTAATTAAATACATTTTTTGGTCATAACACTCTAGAAGTTTGTTGAGTGCACTGAAGACGCTTTGGAAGAGTTTAGAGTATATGAAAAATGCTTGGGAAGCTCTCCGAGTTGATGCACTTTGAAAATCTATCACACCCCAAATCCGGTATGACCGGCCAGGGTACGCCACGTACCCCGAAGCCTAACCCAAACCCAACCACAGTACAACAAAACCAAACCTGAACATTTAATAACATCTCAATGATTTTTAAAAGACATTTATTTTCAAGAAAAAAATCCCAAAACTACCAACTCAATAAATAGCTAAATGTTCAAATCAATTTTCAAAGTGTAACTACTAAACAAGGACACCTCAAAGTAATAAAATGAGGAAACATAATAAACCGAGTTGACATGACTCAACAACTCAAGAAAAAGAAAAATGACTCGGGTATCCCCCTCAACCACGACATGTCACGAGACCCGCTGTCTTGCCGCCACCAGCCGCACTACTGCACCTCGGTACCTCTCTGATCTAACTCAGGTGCTACAAAATAACAGAAATGAGGAGTAAGTCCAACTGGGACTTAGTGAGTAGATTAGCCATCAGTTTCACCACAACATCATCATCATGCATAATCAAATAACATACGAGTAAGCATAAGAAATATAAAGCATAATTTTGGAGCATTATTTTTAGCAGAGCAATCCTCCAAGTCATCATGTAGCAACCTGCAATAAATATGCCACAACATATAAACATGCTCAATGCAACAATCCACATGCTCAACCCAAACTCATCGGTCCTCATCACCACAGAGGGTAGGTAGTCGATGTGGCCCCCGATCTACCACCCAGCTAGTGTCGTCTCTTTGGGGTATGCTTTCCCCTTGCCAACACGGCTATTCCGATCCATCTCTTTGGGGCATACGTTCCTCTCATTGGTCGGATTTTCGAACTGTCTCTTTGGGGGTATGAACTCCCCTCACCAGTCAGACTTCCAGAATAAGGCCAACATTGTCTCATCGGGGCATACCCTCCCTTTACCAGCGAGGCTTCCGGGGAATGCAACAATCACATCACAACATCACACACGCAGGTATATAAACATAAAGTAAGATGTCCTAATCAACATGTAAATAAGGGTATGTCTAGGACATACCTCAATCTCCGCCTCCTCCCGCAATACATCACAACCACGCAGATATATATATAGAATAATGCTCAAATCATGATTTCACAGCGTACACAACGCTCATGAGAATAAGGTATAACACATCCAAATATCATAGGAAAAACAAGCATGTGTAAGATGAAGACAATACAACACCGCTTAATTACCCTACGCAGTTTAAGCCCGACTTAGCCCTCCCTTAGCCGTGTACCCTAGGGCCGGCCTACCCCTCTACCCGAGTACTCTAGGGGCAGAGAGAGTTCGCCCCCCCCCTTGGTTCCCTAAGGGTCGGCTCACCCTAAAGTCATCCTAGGTTTCTAGGGTCACTAGGTGTCTCTAGGGTCCTCAATTCCCTACTTGTATGTCTCTACAATTTCCCTAAAGTGTAAAAGTAATTCAAGGTACCCAAAAGTATGTTCCTTAGGTATAAAAATTCTATTTTTATTTTTCCCAAATCTGCCCCTAGGTGGTCGGCCACCCTAGGGTTCTTAAGGACCCTCCTAAAGGGGGCGGCATGCCCTAAACTCACTCCATCTTCCTCCTTTCATCAAGGTATTAACCAAGCATCAAGAATTACCAACAACCATCAAGAATCAATAAGGTTTCATCAAGAAATCCAAGATGAGAAGGGGCGGCACAACAAGGTAAAGGGGTGGCCAATTGCCCAAAAATCAATCTGATAGAACCATTACGATCACGATAGAATTCTTAACGCGATTATCCAAACCAATTCACGAAAAATCCAACGAAAAATAACAAAATCCCCATGGCAGAGGGGCGGCGACATGATTGAAGAAAATTGGGGGAAAGAAGGCTAGAACCACTCACCTTTTTGGAGAAACCGGGAAGGAAGAAGAAGCAAAGGATATTCCTACGTTGAACGTCGACGAACTCGCAAAATCACAGCTTCGACGTCTCCTCCTCCTCTCGGAGGTGCCTCTCCCTCTTTCTCTCTCCTCCTTGGGTGGCATGCGGCTAAACCTGTAGTCATGCGCCACTTGGGGTCTTTTATGGGCCTTGGTTGGGTCCAAATGACCAAAATGCCCCCTCCCCTCTAGTTAAACGACTTAAACGACCTGTATCTAACCTGTTCTACCTCCGATTTGAGTTCCGATTGAACCGCTAAATTCATCTCAAGACCTATCATCCTAGCATGCTCTAACACAGAAACAAAATAAATATATTTTTCCTATTTTTTATCATATTTAAAGCTTACCCAAATTAAATTATACGGCTCTACGCCAATCCGCGCTAACTCGGGCCCATGGTCCCCTGCTAAAGAATAAAATATTATTTTAGGATTTTTGGGCATAACAAAACCAAAACCCAAAAATGAACGTCAGGAGAAAACAACCTAAAATACAAGGCTTTCTCGGTGTTGGTCGATGGGGCGGTCGACAGCCGGTCGATCGACGCATCAGCCGGCCATCGACCGATAGAATCCCAAAATAGATAGTGGACTCTGGTCGATGGTCGATTGCTCGGTCAGTTGACCGGCCTTCGGCCGGCGCCAATGGGCAAAACTTTGCCCGTTGGTGAGGTGTTTTATTTTAGGGGTTATAAATACCCACCCCAAACTCTCTCCCATAAGGTTGTTGATGCCTTAAAACATGTTGGCCTAAGGTTTTCAACCTTGATCACCATCTTGATTTTGATGATAACAAACTTATTCTAATGAGTTTATCAAGTGTTTGATCGCGGGTTGAGGTTACGATATGCGCGTGAACTTCACTCGGAGAAATACCAAAAATCAGCAAAAATGGCTTCATCGTAGATCGAGTAAAAACTCTAGAGTTAGAAATAGAATTCAAGTAATATATCTCTAGGAATTTATCCCAAGCCTAATTGTAATGTTATCCAAGTCAAAACTTGGTAACGAAACTCGGAAGCAAAGCGCGTAAGAAGAAAACTCGAAGAAACAATCTCAGCCTAGGTTCGGTCGACCGATTGGTCAACCAAATGAAGCCAAAAATTGGTAGAAGGGTATTTGATCGACTGACCGATTGACCGACAGATGCCCAAAATTGGCAGAATGCCTTTGATCGGTCGGTCGATTGACGACCGACTAGCAAGCGACCAGGCGTCCCCAATAGGCAGAAAAATGCCTGTTGGGTGGAGCTGCCAAGTGGGGGTTATAAATACACCTCACCGGCCCTCTAAAAGTCTCTTAATCATTCATTGAAGATCTCCAAGAGTGTTTTTGAGCCTTCCTAAGTGGATTTCATCGCGCAAGCTTCGACGATCGTTCATCTACTCAAAGTATTCTTTTCGCCTCAACTCTGGCTTCATTTCGAGCTCTACATCTTGACGAGTTAGAGGCTTTGGAGGCTTTGCAAAGGGAGATGTGGTTTAATTCTTACCTCCTTTGTTGTTATTTTCCTTGTTATTAAACTAGGTTTCCATTGTTAGCTTGCTAGGTGTGCTAGGTTAAACACCTTAGGGTTACCTTTGTAGAATTATGTTTTGCCTAGGTGAATAGGTTTGAGGTGTTCTTAAAGGGTTGAGAAGTGAGTCCTCAGTTGTATTCAAAGGGAAACACATTGTCTATAAAAGATTGGTTAGAAATCCTTGGTGTGGAGCCAAGGTAGTGGAGTAGGCGGTTGGCCGAACCACTATAATCTTTCGACTTTGCATTGCCTTGTTTTTGGTGCTTATAATTGATTTTCATACTTGCTATCGGATAACATTTAGTCGCACTTAATTTGGGTTGAAGTTGAAATTGATTTAAAAGAAATTGAATAAAAATTAACCCAATACTATTCAACCAACCCCCCCCCCCCCCCCTTCTAGTATGGGTATTTGAACAACAAAACATACAAGAGTTATTCCTTGCATCTCTAAAGCTCTCTCTTGCTAAATCCTTCATCCCTAGCTCTTGATCCCTCATCCTCAAGTGCATCTTAATTGGAGGGCTCTTCAAGGTTGCTAGGCTCAAGAAGAAGAGGTGCTCTCATTGTGATATGTCCTCTTTACTCTCTTCTTGTGGTAGAATTGTTTTTGTTTTGTTTTACATTGATTTATTTGAGTGTGTAAAAAGACCTAGTGTGTGGTCTTGTGAGTTAGTGGTTATTTTGGTGAAGAAGGTGTAAAGCCACTAGTGTAAACTAGGTTAGGAGTAGTTCTTAGAAATTGAGGTGGGAAATCTCACTCGGTGTGAAGGTGGATACTTCTGGTTGTGGAAGTGCCTTCAAAGTGAGTGTAGGGTCGTTCCGGTGTAAAATCCTCGATTGTAAGCTACTCGTAATTTAGTGGATTTGTGAGTGAAATCCTAAGTACGGTGCTTAGGTAGTGGAGTAGGCGGTGTTGTCGAACCACTATAAATTATTGTGTTAGCATTGTCTATTGTGTTTGCATTTAAATTGATATATCCATTGTTTCATCTTATTGCTTTAAAGTTATAAATTGCCTAAGTAATTAGAGAAACGATTAAAATTGAATTTAGGCTAATTGATTAGATAACACACTATTCATCCTCCCTCTAGTGTGACCATTTCAGCAACATTTGGTAGCAGAGCAGGTCATAGATTGAGATTTCTCCATCTTCTCTACATCTAGTCTCGATCCAAAAAATGACACTAGAGTTGGTAACGTCTATAGCACCTAGGTTTGACGAGTCAAATTTTGGTCTTTGGAAAGGGAAAATGTACACATTCTTAAAGACACAAGGTATAGGTGGTGTTCAACATGGTAAAGACCAAATACCTTGAACCTAAGGAAAACTTGAATACATGGACCCAAGAACAAAAAGATATATTTGAGTCAAATTCTAAAGCCATAAATTGTATCTTTTGTTATTTGAAAAATAACATCTTTGAAAAAGTCATGCATTGCACTTCCGCATTTGATATTTGGTCATGCTTAAACATGCTCTATGACTATGCTAAAACCAAATAACTTATTACCTTAAATGAAAGAGTTGATGACAATTATCATACTCCTAATTCTAATGAAGTTCTTGAAGTTCATAGTGTATCTAGCCAAAGAAGTACAAAGAGTCGGAAGAGAAAGGTGATTTGTCACCTATGCAATGAAAAAGGACATGTGAAGAAGAATTGCCCTACCATGAAGAACAAGGCAAAAAGAAGATCAAATGCTTCCACTTACTCATCTGTATCAAGTGAAGCATCCTCTCACCATGACTACGAAGCTAGCATCATGAATGCCAATGATGAGGTATACTCTTCTTCTAGTCATGATAACCATGATCTTAGTATTAATTATCTAGTTCTCATGATATGCTTTATGATGAATTAATGGATGAATGTAAAATCATGTATGCATTGATTGTTAAAAAGGACAAGAAAAACAAAACACTGAAGAAATAAAACTTGACACTTAGTTCTCATTTAAATGATGCAAAACTAGAAAATGAGAAGTTAAAAAATAGTGTTACTAATATATGTCATGATAAATTAAGTGTTGATACGAATGATTTGAAAAATAAAAATGATATTTTGAAGAATGAAAATAGTATGTTGAAGACTCAAATGCGTGCTATTCATAAATCCATGAATGACTTAAAAATGAGCTTGTAACTCTAACTAGGAAAGTAAATAGCTTATCTAGTAACTCATCTTCTAAGAATTCTAGAAATTTAAATAAGAATGCTAATACTCACCATAATCTCCATGTTAAGCATTTATCTTTCAAATCCCAAGTTCAAAACAAAAAGTTTCCTGAAAATTATTTTTGTTGTGGTGTTTATGGTCATTCTATTCATGATTGTGCTCTCAAGAAAAATCCAATTGTTGCTAAGACACTTTGGATCCCTAGATCAACTCATCCCCAAGGACCAAAAACAATTTGGGTACCAAAGATTTCATGTTCTCTTGTAGGGGGAACAATCATACTAGAATGCGTTGATGATGGAAGTTGCATGAGAACTAAAAGCTATGCGAATTCATATTGCAACTTGAAATGTCAACTAGATGCCATAGGTATGGAACTTGGCATCTAAGTATTTTGGTATCATCTCCTCACTTTCTTTTATTTTACTTAAGTTGGAGTACATGATACATACAAAATCTTGAGTTGGTTTCTCCGATATAGATAGTATCTATAAAGTAATTTTTGATTTTTTTGATTTCCGATCTCCTCGGAGACCGATGTAGTCTATAACGGGCTATTGCGACCTTGTGGTTCCAAATCGTAAAGTCATTATGACTATTCAGTTTTCAATCAAAATGGAGGGTTAGAGATCTATTTTACAAATAATTCATGTTTTTGAGATCTCATAATTTGTTCGGTTTCACGACAATCTATTTTGAAACTAATCGTAAGCCACTTAACAAAACATATTCTTAAAAATCAATGCTTTATTCATTCTTTGCTATCTATCTAAATAGCTTGTTAATAGTGCAAATTTCATTATGATATTCATAACTATTACTTGCAAGTTATTTGTTTCCAAATGAAAGCAAAGTAAGAATTAATGGGAAAGGGAGATGAATATCTGGAATCTCTCAAGAAACGAGGTATGAATGTCAATTTAGAAAAATATTTACATTACACCTCTACTTCTTGATGAGATGTTGAATTTAAGTATATATGCAAAGTTGCATGAAAATTGAGTGAAATAGCATGATTGGAAAGATTTTGATGGTTAGAAAATTATAAAATCATAAAATCTCGATTGATCGAGATCACATGCTAGAGGTAGAGATTATGTTTAGAATTTTATCTCGTGTATTGCATTTTTTTTGTAAACATAACATGCAATGTAGTATCGTAATTACGCTTGAAGTCCATCAAAAACGATACTTGGCAATATTATAGTTCCAGTTAAATAAAAATGTGTCGGGTTGATATGTTGAAAATATGATTAAAATTGCGCAAAATTTTAGTAAAAAATCTTACATGTTCAGAAATTTTATTATGAGTGGTCAAGACGATATCTTTTCAATTTCGTGGTTATTACGATGAAAATTTGAGAATTCGCACAAATTCAAATATTTACAATAATACCACTGTAAACTCTACGATTTTTAGAAAATTGTAGAAAAGTCCTTTTTGAGTAATTCTTGATTTTATGGAATCCTCATGAAGTCTAGTTTATGTGGTGAAATGTTTGTAAAATTACGATACATATATCTCTCCCGGAATTTTTTTTTCATAAGCAAGAAAATACTACTGGTCTAGGTCGGTCGTTCATCGAGCGACCGCCCATCGACCGGTGGACAGAAAATAATCTTGTCCATCCATTTGGCCGAGTGTTTTAATCCCCACCCTTCACCCTAGCTTCTTAAGACCGAAACTAGGGCTTTTAGGGTCATACCAGCAGGCCACCATCCCTCTTCCTTGGATTTTTTGGAGCTCTTCTTCTACTACTAAGGTAAAAATCCAAGTTTTTCCCTTTCTCCTTAGGTATATGCATCATGTTAGTGTAGATCTCTCACGTTTCTCCTCTTCATGACTAGATCTACATCTAAAAAGGTTATTTTCATGATTTATTCATTATTCATGATTATTTATGGGCTTTGATTTCATGATTTGTAGTAAGAATGTCAAAAACTCGTGTTTTATGGTTCTATTTTGATATTTCTTCATGAAATCATATGTTCTTGGGATTCTTGGTATTTGATGCTTAAAAATATTTCATTTTTATGAAGTTTTCTTTCAAAAAGAAAAAATGCATGTTGAAGTAGAAGTATTTTTTTGTTTTTGTTGATATTTCATTTTTTTTTGGTTACATGTTGGTATTTTGGAGTAGAAGTTGGGTTAAATGTTCTATTGTTGTTTCTACAATAATTTTTAATTCTTTTTTGTGTGATATTTCAAAAAGAAAAGGGGTTTTATCATGCACACTCTCTCATTTTCTTTGGTTCAAAAGAAGGGCAAAATTACTAGAAGAATAAAAGAAAGATGAAATTGAAATTTCGAATTTGTAACTTGATACATGTTTTTTTTTTGAGAAATTGAAATTATCATGTAAAAATTATTTTGTTTTAAACCATGTTTCTTTACCCTTGTTTTTATAAAGAAATCAAGAAAATAGTTGCATTCACTTTATTTTAAAATGAACCATTCTTTTACATAGTCTCCGTAACCCTAGCGTTTCAGGGAGAAAGTCTCTTGTTTCAGAGGTGATTGTTGACGGCGAACTCTTCGCCGATTCTGGACGATTTGGTTAAATCAATAGACTGCAAAAGTGTGATCGAATCTTGGCATGGAAGATCTAAGAGAGAAGTGGAAAAAATTGGGGCTAGAAGAAGATGAAATTGTGAAGGAAATATCACATGCAGGGATAAATTTGAATGAAGAAGAACGAAGAAATTTCCATATGATAGGATTGATTTGGGGCGGCCGCAAAGTCAATATGGATGCGATGGTAACAATGCTATCAGATGTACGGCACCCAAAAGGAAACATGGAGGCTAAAATCGTGGCTGAGAACAGAATCCTGTTCGTTTTCGAGAAGGAGGACATGGAAAGGGTGTTTGAAAGAATACCTTGGACTTTTGATCGACATCTTCTGGTTTAAAGCATTTTGACAGATTGAGTATGGAACCCGAGGAGATCATTTTTGACTCGAAATAATTTTGGATTCACGCACTGGGCCTTCCTGCAAAACTTATGAACAAAAATGTAGCCATGGTGATAGGGAACTCGACAGGAAAATTTATTAAGGTTGATGGTGAGGATGGGGACCTTGTTGATAGGTTTCTCAGAATCAGAGTCTCCATAGACCTTTCCAAGTCCTTGAGAAGGGGTGTTATGATGCCGATCAATATTGATAAAGTCAAATGGATTGGATTCCAGTATGAACGACCATCACTCTTTTGCTTTGCGTGTGGTAAGATCACACATTTGGAAAGAGGTTGCAGGCGCCCAAAAATTGATGCTGAAGGAAACATCCTGAAGGAGCGGTTTGGTTCCTTCATGATTGCTCCCCTAAGACGGAGGGCAAAAACCGTAAGGCCATGTTTGCTTTGCAGGATATAATTTGGATGGGATATGATTTAAGGTGGATAAGAATGGGATAGAAATTCAAGAGGATTTCTTGAAATCCTGTCCCATGTTTGTTTTGGCATAGGATAAGAAGCATGGATAGAATATGAAAATTCATATCCTGTGGATTTGGGCCTTAAATCCACCCCCTCCCTAGGATTTCTAAATCAGGCCAGCAGTGGATTTGGACCAAAATAAATCCACCCAATATCTGACCCGATTCATATCCATTGTTGCAGCAAACAATGAATTGGATTTTAAAATCCAATCCACATCCTTAATCCATCGAAGCAAACGAGGCCTAAAGGTAATTGGAATATAGAATAGGGCAAAATAGTTTCGAACTAATTGTGAGGATCATCATACGAAAGGCACAGAAGACGAAACTAGGAGTAACTCAAAATTCTGTCTGACCACGGTAGAGGAATTCTTAAGGGCAAAGGCATGTAAGAAAGATGAGATGGAAATGGATGAAGAGGAAGAAGAATAGGAACAAAATGAAGTTACTTCAAAACCAAGAGTTTCTTTGTCTGATACTGAGAATAGGGTACGTGAACAAGGGATAGTGAAGGAGTTTGAACATATAAAAATAACAAAGGAGATGGCCAGTATGGATGGGCTCGAAACAAATGTAGTGGAAGATGTTTATGCTACGAATCTAATTCATGCGATAGATTATACCTAGGGACTAGGGCTCTGAGAGAGAGAAGGAGAGAAGAATTGCATGCATGAAGTCCTCCAATGGTAACTCCCGCAAACAATCTCTCCACCCCGGTTCTGATACCAAACAAAAGAGAGCAAAGAGAAGAATGGAGGTAACCAGCAGTGAGTTTCAATCTGAGAACAAGAAAATTAAGGAGTTGTTCCATAACAACATCAATGATTTTGAACTGGCGATGCGAAGTGGCCTAGCGAGCCAGCACCGCGAGCAGCCATGAGTCTTCTAGCTTGGAATTGTCGAGGGATCGGGAACCCTCGAACAATCCATATTCTCCTAAGAAGGACAGTGCATGGAATGGAACTAATCCGAAGTAAACTAGGTATGGATGGTTGCTTAGCAGTTGACCCTGTTGGAAGAGGCGGATGTTTAGCACTATTATGGAAAACAACTTTTATAGTAGATCTAATATCCTATTCGAGGCACCATATTGAATCTCAGATCAAATGCAAAGGTAAAACTTGGAGATTCACTAGTTTTTATGGTTGGGCCGAAACTAATGAAAGATTCCGGAGTTGGGAGCTGATGAGAACCTTAAAGCCTCAAAATGACCTCCCATGGGCTTGCATGGGGGATTTTAATGAATTTTTTTTTCAATCATGAAAAGGAAGGAGGGCCTCATGGAAGGGAAGCTCAAATGAGAGAATTATGCCAAACTAGCAATGATTGTGAATTAAAGGACCTAGGTTTCAAGGGGGGCTACATATACTTGGTGGCGTCACTGGGAAAATGTGGAGATGGTCAAGTGTAGGCTAGACCGCACTATGTGCAGTACATAATGGCGCAATATTTTTCCCAGGGCAACAGTTTTCAATGATGCCCTTGGTGTATTAGATCATTTATGTTAGCACATGGTTTTGGAGCATAATAACATGATACAATGGAAAAATGCGATTCCACTTTGAGGAAGCTTGGGTCAGAGACGAGAATTGCTTAAGAGCAATGGAAGCTAAGTTATAGTATGACTTTGGGGGAAGAACAAATTTAGAGCAAAAATTAATAAAATTAAAAGGCTACCTAATGAGGACAAGGCCAACTTAAAGAAATAGTGCCCTTGAGCCCATCACATGTTGATGTGTAGGAAACTATTTATGATTAATGAATAATATGAGGCATCTTTTCATCATATGTTGCATCTATATTTTGTATATATTAGATTGTGATGAACCCCATGAACTCAGGCAACTGATTCTAAGGACATGATGAGATCATGCTAGTGAGACTTGAAATCCAGATGCTTATGTTCTAAATGTTCCCAGTTGTAGAATCACCAATTAGGGGATTGATGATTCCGGATAGACTGGTGCACTTGGTACATACCTTATACGATAAGAGGTAGCTGATCTCACAGTTACCTATGAGTTGTCATTAATAGACAAGTGCATGTGCTCATTAGGGAATGAGTTCACTGAATGGACCTACACGAGGAACACATAATAGAATCCTTACATGAGTGTCAATGGGATGTTCCTCGGGTGATATTAGATGCAAGCAGCCCTTGGACCTAAGGTTGTCATGGTTACCTTGTGAGTGACAACCCATTGCCTTAGTTTTATCCCTACAAGACCCTCAGCATCATGTGCCGGATATTACTGGGCATGGGGAAACATTCATGGAGGTACGTGAGCAACCAACATGGAATCGATTACTCCTAGTAAGAGGAGATAACATCCTATGTGTCCCTACAAGTGTCACTCGGGAATCTCTGGCCAGAGTAGACATGAAAGTCATGAAGATATTTTTGACGTTTCATTATTGAGACGACATCTTGGCGGGTGGAATACATATGAATCGGTATTAGGGTTTGACACTTCATCCATACCCTATCCGACTTCGAAACGTTGTAACCGAGGGACTTAGTTGCACGGCAACTAATCACCAAAGGGCGTTTGATCCCTGTAGATTGTAGCTCACACTATCCGGGTAGTCATGACACGTTGCTAGACGTCAATCTTGACTTGTGAGTGGAGTCTCTCACGACCACACTGAAGGGGTTTAGTGGTGGTTCGTAAGATTTGAATAAAAGTCATTCTATCATATCCGACTCTCCATTACGCACAACTCACTACTGGCTTAGTGTGGGGCCCAATGGGTCACACACAATAGGCTAACCTCGTAACAGACCTTATGTGATAAAATTCGAATGCGACACTATATGTCTACTAGCATGGACATGCTGCAACACGATCACATATCTCGTTTACAGACATGATAGGAAAGATATTTCCTATAGGAACGAATACGCGAGGAAGGAGTTCCTTGGTAACCCTAATTTGTAGGGCATCCCTAAATTGTAGGGATTGACACATGATAAATCCTAATCAATAAGAATTTAATTTATAGAGATAAATTTAAGTTTATATTTAGTTGGATTTATTTAATTTTGAATTAATTATAAATTCATTAATTATAAATTATTGTTTTGGAGGCAAACCCCGAAATTTTGAATTCCGGAAAGAGGATTTAAAAAGGGGGGGCCGAGTCCACCATGGGGGCCACCTACTCACCTTATAAATAGATGGTCTAACCTCCTTTGAGAGGGGTTAAGTAAATTGGTTAGAGATCTTGGAGAGGAACAAAGGCTTGGATTCTTGAGAAGCTTCTTGAAGACCATGACTCCAAAGAGCTCCTCTAGATCTCCATGGGTGGCCGGCCATCAAGCTCCTCCTTCCCGAGTTTGTGAAGCCGATTTGGAGGTCTCTTTCTCTTGGGTGTGTCATCTCCTTCATCTTCTTGGAGGAGTCCAAGGAGGACAACAAGGTATTCCTTAATCTTCCTCCTCATTTCATGGTTTTCTCATCCCCTCTTCCTCCCTTTTGGTGCTCAGTTCTTGGTGGAAGGGTCAGCTTCACCTACGAGCCTTTTGGGGTTCAGTTTCCCTCTCCGTTGAGCCACAACGGGTCTTGGTGTTCGTTGTTGTCCCTTGGTTGCGAGGCACTTGGTGTGGACCTTCCTTGGAGGACGTGCACTTGGACGTCTTGAAACGGGGATAGGAGTAGCCTTTGTTGGTGAAATGGTCACACTAGAGAGGGGTGAATAGTGTGTTATCTAATCTATTTGCCTAAACTCCATTTTAATCATTTCTTGAACTACTTAGGAAAATTGCAATTTATCGACTAAATGCAGAAGCAATAATAAAATAGTTAAACACAAACAAAGATAGCAATGCTAACGCAATGAGATTTATAATGTTTCGACCCCAATGCCTACTCCACTATCTAAGCACCCCGCTTAGGATTTTTAAACTAAACTTTACTAGATTAATCATATTTCTCTTACAACGAGGACTTTGACTCGAAGAGTCTCGCTCTCAACCTAAGGCACTTCCACACCCGAAAGTCTCTGCCTTCTTATCAAGAGCACTCTTCCACCTCAACGTAAGGGACAACTCAACTAATCCTAGTAAACTAAGTTTACAATGGTGGGTTTAAGCCTCAACACCAAGGCAACCACCAACTCAATCAACCTAGCACTCTAGGTTTACACAAATGGTATACAATGAAAATAACCAAGATAGTACAATACCAATTGGAGCAATAAACAAATCAAACTATACTTAGCTCCAAAAGAAAGTTTCCTAGCTTCCTCTTGATGTCGTTGATGGTTAATCAATGAAGTCAAGGCTTACTCAAGGAGTTGAGAGATCAAAGCTAGGGTTTTCAATAATGGTGGCTCAATCAAACTCAAGGATCATCAAAATATGGCTCAAGGTATGTTGGATGAGGGGTGGAAGGCTTGCTAAGGCTTCTATTTATAAGCCATGGAGAGTTGGCATGAAACACCCAACTCAACGGCTAGGAAACTAGCCATTTCCGTCGTCCGATCGCAGGTCCGGTCAATTGTCGATCGACCGACCGAGTGACCGCTGAGCGACCGAATGGCTTCTACCCATTTTGGGTAAAACATAAATGTTATATAAGGATTACCTTCCATTTGGATTCAATAAAAATATCTAAAAAATCAAAATCCTTAAGAATCAAAATCTAGTTTTTGGGGTCTAGTACAAATTTCTGAAAAACGGAAATTTTCTAATCTCTCGGGTCAAATATGGGTATGCTAAAAGCTTCTAAAAAATCCTTAAAAATACTCTGTTATCTAGTTTTTACCCAAGGAATAATTACCGGCATTTTTTGTGTCAAGAAAATGTCTAGGTTATATAGCTCTCCAAGGAGCTCCCTAGGGTTAGTGAATTCCATGACCATTTTCTATTTTCCGATTTTTCATGTTTTGTGGTTCGAGTTTGGTTTTTGGTTTCTTATGCATCATCATGAGGATTTACAACATATTCTAGACACTCTAAACCTAAACTCTATCTTCCTGAAGAATCCCGAGCGGCGACGAGCGTCCTTGCCGATTTCTCTGATTTCTCTTATTTTTTTCGATCGCGGACGTCGTGCGCTAACCGACTTGGAACCTGAAAGATTTCTCAATGAAACATTAGTTCTATTTTTGTTATCATCAAAACCGAGATTAAGACCAAGGTAGAAAACCTTAGGCCAACAATCTCTCCCTTTTTAATGATGACAAACATCCTTAAGAAAATATATCATTGAAGCACAGAGGATATCAAACATGAGATTTCTCTCCCTATCAACATGCATATCTACATAATGAAACTCCCCCTATTTATATGCATGATTTTTCTATATATATTTTTCACTTTTTACCTATATTTTTCTCCCCCTTTTGACATCAATCAAAAAGGGCAAGAAAAGTCAACCTATAGTCAAAGTTGAGATTCTAAAACTATTTTTCATGAAACATGAAAATCTCAACTAAAGAGATGAAAAATCAAATATCTAATATGAGACTAAATCATACATGATAGCATTAGATAATAAATACATTCCAAGTCTAGAAATCATGTATAGGCTTAAGTATTGATATTTTCGTGTATCGATCAGATCTTTTTCATGACATTTTTAGATTTCATACAAACTTTCAAAATACCAAGATATGGTCATTTAAAGCATGTATATCAAGTTTGAGGTGAAACTAATGTCATTTGATCAAAATTTTAACTTAGCACGGTGTCATTCGAAATAAGCATGAAAACATGAAAATGGCTAATGGCGTGTTTGTTTGCGAAAATGTTTTTCGACTTTTCATTTCGTGAAAACCGAAATAGATTTTCAAATTTTGGAATTTTGATTTCGATTTTTTTGTTTGGCGAAAACGTGTTTGTTTGACATGTCCGAATTTCATGTTTCGCGAAATGAAATCAGCAAAAAATTGTTTATTTTGTGTTGATTTCGTTGACAGTTTTCGGGACGAAAACTGAAACTGTGTTTGTTTATCAAATATAGTTTTAGTTTCAGTTTATTAAGTTATACTATTTTATTATTTAGGGTATAAAAATCATTAAAATATATTTTATTATATTTTTTAATTTATAAATAATTCAAAATAAAAAAAAATGTAAATAATATTAATTAGTTAACAAAAATATAAGCTAAGTTTTAATATCATCATGAATTAATTATCAATTAAATATCAACTAAGTATGAGCTACATATCGACTAAGTATGAACTCATATTTTTTTACTAACCAACTTAATAATGGTTGAAATTATTGATTTTTACAAATATATTTAAATTATGTTACAAATATATTTTTTCGGTTTGATAATTGGTGCTACGTGAAAGATAGTGAAGTAAAAATACTTGTTCAATACATTAGATATTAGCAATTATTATTTGTGTGAATTCACACAAATTATTGATCCATTACTTGCGGGATAAATTCCACCTTTTTTATTGTAGCGGATTAATTATGGGCTCGAGCTTAATATAGGTTAAGATTAATAATGAAGATAATGTTGGTCAACGTGCAGAAGAAACGAGTTATTTTTTTTATTACTTATTGCCTTTTTGCAACGTCACTAAAAATGTTAATATGACTCTCGCTTAGATATTACCTTAGATTGTAACCTGATAATAAAATTATTGACCCATTCAGACAAATGAAGTATCATTCACTGAAAATAAGTAAATGAATAGTGCTAAACTGCTATAATACAGATCAATGGCATAGGTTGATGAGCCAATAGTTACTAATACAGCAAATTATTAATATCTCTAAATTATTAATACAACAAATTATTAATATCTCTAAATTGAGCACTGAAATGAAGTATCAATTCACACAATGGTATTGATCCATTCACACAAATAAAGTATCAATTCACACAATAAGTAAATGAAGTTAGTATCTACATCTAAAAGGAGAGCAAAACTGCTATGAATAGCGCGATACAAATGATAAGATTTTTTAATTATCAAAGACAATGACATATGTTTTATTAAGTATCAAAGATAATGACATATGCTACTGCATCCGCCTGTGGAACCAAGAACATGTCATGGAGGTCGATGAGCCAATGGAAGTTGCCAATCTAAAAATGTCGGCCGACATCAATCATGTAGGACAATCCTCACGATCCTCACGATTTTTTATTTTTGATTTTTTACTTTGTCCATCAACAATCCTCACGACATCAATTATAACGGTAAAAATATAGGACAATGAAGGAAAATGCATATCACCATTAATTGGTGACCGCCTCCAATTCACAGTCCACCAAAATAAAGTTTGCCCATTATCTTAAAACAACCAAAGTATAAAATCAACCACGCATTTATATAAGCACAACCAAACAATGAAATATAAGCACAACCACACATTTATATAAGCGCAACCAAACAATGAAATATAAGCACAACCACGCATTTATATAAAACCATAACTGATAATGGGCAACATTACTTTACGACCTTAGGAGGAAAGTGTGCATAACCATTGTTTGGTTATCGCCTCCAATTCCCCGCCGATATAAAACTAAAGTTAATCAAATAATAAGATAAAGTAGTCAAATTACATTAGTAGTCCAATAAAGTATTTAGGTTTACATCACTATTGTTATCTAACCTATTTAAACAAAAAAATAATTGTAATGAAAACAAGTACTATCAACCCCTTGCAACCCATGTCAAGGAGCTTGTCCATTTTTGCCTCAAGTGAAAAGAGGTTCCTACTTCTTTGGTTCACTTCTTCCTCATCGCGTATTGTCGTTGCAATAGGAGTCATCCATCAAAAGAATTGACAATTGGGAATGTCAATTTTGCCTCTATTTATGCAAGCCGCATATAATCGGCCGGGATTTTTCTCACTTTCACTTATCCGTACCGCGGCTCGCAAACCGCAAAAGCATTCTCTATTTTGATATCTCAAATAAGTTTCGCTTATTCGGGATGAAGAAGCTGTCATACTATTTAATGAAACTAAAATTAGTATATTGTTGGTAACATACACTATCAAAAATAAATCTAAGTAGCAATTAATCTATTACAAGTCCAAGACATATAATTCTATTTACATGTTTAAACCTAATTAAAATATGGAAGGGCAATCAGCGTCGATGTGCCCAAAGCTGATTTGCAATCCCTTCCTGAATGTCATGCATAATATTTTGAGTTGAAGAAGATTCACCTACTGATTATTCAATAGGGGGTGAAGATTGTTCTTGATCATCAATAATAACTTCTTCATTGTTCCAAATATCGATTAATTCATCCAAATTACGATATTTAATAATGAAGTTATGAATTGTACAACACGCCAATACGATATTGTTTTGTCTTGCTAGCGGGTAATTCGGCATCATCTTTAATATCGGAAAACGTGCTTTCAATAGTCCAAAGCATCGTTCGATTACGTTCCGAACGGAGGAATGTCGTTGATTAAACAATTCTTTTTTTGTTGAGGGGCCTCGCCTACGATAATCTGATCTATGGTACCTTTCACCACGATAAGGTGCCAAATATCCACGATAAGGAATAGACTTGGCTCCATACGCAAATTCTCGTAGCATCGTACAGGACTATGTATTAACTCTTGCACATAGTCCGCACCTCTCAAAATTGAAGTACGCACTGCTCTTCTTGGGGTTGGATTTTCTAATTCATCCAACTTATCCAATATATCCAACATGAGTAATAATACCAAGTCATCGAAAATTTCTTCATCGCTATAAAATGTATGTGGAGGTTGATGACTCATTCTACGATAATTAAAAACTAAGTAAAAAATAATGCATGAAAACTTAAAGTAAACAAACTAGAAATAAATTATTCAGTTCAGTTCATAACCAAAGCATGAAAAAAATAAAATAAAGTAATCTTACACACATTGTTCAATCCGACATCATAAAAAATAAAATAAAGTGTCACCCATGCAAACTTTGCATCCATTTCTTGAGTTGTTCGTCATTCAATGACATAATAAGTGGTCGAGCATCTGGGTGCTCAACCAAGTAAGTCATTGTCTTAAACAAGTGAGCTTCAGGTAGCCCTTCCATACTAGTAATGCGTCCAACATAATTTGGGACGCTATATGGATCCAGGGGTGATGTGCACACTGAAGCTGCATCACTTCGACGGGCTGCATAGTGATTTGAAATAAGTTCATACAGCTTTTTTTTCTCCTGTTCTAGAGTTGATCTCACCGATGATTTACCTCTTTTATTGCCGCGTGAGGAAATAGATGGACGTCTATCTACCTCCTCAACACTATCATCATCTTCCTCCACTAAGGGCTCCTTCCCACGTACATCCGGATTCAAATATTCATTCTCTAACATACGCTCTTCATCCGAATTCATTGGGGGTTGTGTTGATGATCGGGCCATTCCACCTGTTGCGGATTGATTTTGAAATATCAATTCCATCAAATTATAGTATGGTGGTGGCCCGTTCTTAAAGGATTTGAAATAACTTTTTGTCGTTCCTTTCTGTGCACGAAAAAAAATTCTCAAACCAACTAACTTAACCCCATTGATTAAATACAAAACAACATACCGATGAGTTCCACACTGTTTCATCGACATCAATCTTCCCTGTGTCAGGATTCCATGTGACCCTAGTATGGTTAATCAACTCTTGGAAATGCTTATATAAGCGAAGAAGCCGTGTTTTTTTGGACTTACATTTCTCCACCCCGTAATTAGTCCCACACTTCTCCTCCAATTTTTTACTAATATCTTCCCATACAGTCTTATCAAAATTGAGATTGCCTAATTCAGCTTGTCTATTATGCAAGAGATACAAAAATTCTTCTGTGGCATTCTTTGGCCAGAACTTTGACTTTTCCCTCGGATTTCGATGGCCACCCATATGTTCAACTTATTGTATCTACTTGAAAATATATTTGTAAGCTAACCATAAGCAACATAAATGAAGTATACTAACAGCATATACTAACAGTAAGCAATATAACAGTAAGCATATACTAAAATGAAGCAATATAAAAATGAAGAATATCAAGCAACAAAAGTATTGACATGAAACAGATCATGAAATAGAACATGAACATGAAACAGAACCAAACATAATAGAGCATAGAGCATAATGTATACTAACAAATATTAAATAGATATTGATAGTGAAATAGTAATAGAGCATAATGTAGCATAATGAACATAATAACCCATGTATAATGTAGCAGATATTGACAGTGAAATAGTGAAGCATAGAGCATAAATAGACTAACCATGTAGCAGAACATATGAATTAACAAACAAATAGCAGAAGAACATCAGTAAACAAATAGCAGAATATATGAATTAACAAACAAATTTAATTACATCAGTAAACAAATCAACTAGCAGAAGAACATCAAAGCAACATGCAAAAATAGAAACCCTAGATAGGGCAAAATAACCCTAGATCGAGCATAAAACCTTAGATCTAAAAAATTCAGTTTTCACTAACAGTGAGCAACATAGCTAATGAAACATAAATGGAAAATAGAATATATCTGAAACCCTAGATCGGGCAACATATATCAACAGTAGATAAATACAAACTACAACATCAATGAATCTCTTGATAAATGCAACATAATTAAATGGAAAACAAAAAATATATGAAACCCTAGATCGAGCAATAAACAAAGCTACATCAGTAAACAAATCAACTAGCAGAAGAACATCAAAGCAACATGGAAAAATAGAAACCCTAGATAGGGCAAAATAACCCTAAATCGAGCAAAAAACCTTATATCGGGTAATAAACAAAGCAACATCAGAGAAGAATGTTCATACAACTTTGAACCCTAGATCAAGAAGTTTGAAAATGGAAGCACATGAAATCAGAGAAAAAGGAAACCGTAGATCTAGATCTGAGAAAGAGCGGCGACAAAAATGGAAGCACATGGAATCGGAAGCAACAAACCATCGAAAAGAAAAAGGAAACCCTAATGTCAGACGAGCAGTGAACAAATGATGAATCAAAGAAGGAAAACATACCTTCAAGGTATTGTGTTTAGTAGACTGGAAGGAGAAGGAGAAGTATTTAGTCGGCGAAGTGGAAAGAAAGAGATCCGTCGGCGAAGGAGAGGAAGGAATGAAGTCGGTGACAACTTGTCGCCTGTTGTCGCCGAAGAGAGGGGCTCACGCGATTAGTCGGGGGTGGGATGCCCTAACCCGACAAATCGTGGGTTTTGTTCATTTTTCGCGAAATGGGCGGATACTTGGTTTTAATTACAAGTATGCCACCACCAGTTTCAATCACTTTTCACGAAAACCCGAATTCTACTCCGAGTAGGATTCGGCTTTGTGTACAAAACAATGTTTCGCGAAAAGTCGATTTCGTGAAAATTTTGATCAATTTTCGTCAACAAATGCCGTTTCGAGCGTGGGTTTCAGTTTTAAATGAAATCAAAACCAGAAACGGGTGGAAACAAACAGGGCCTAAGTATCAAATTTTGCTATCTACTGATGTTTTCTCAAACTTAGGCACATAGACATCTAACATGAGTGAATCTAAGTATATGAGTCAAGTTTGGGCTGAAAATGAAGTTTCTAAGTCACTTTGTTGACTTAGGTCAAAGTACACTTCAAGTTTACAAAAATAAAACTTTTTAATCCTTATAAAATCATATTCTTAACGAAAATTTTTGAAACTTTAACTGGACAAACTAGATTTTTCAAGAAATCTACAGGTTCAAGAATCAGTCCAAAATCAGTTTTCTATAAATTCATAAAGTTCCTAAAAGTCTAGGGGTATTTTCGTAAATTTTAGGTATTTTTTTAAAGTTGTCAATTTTGCTTCAAACTCTCCAAACATCGTTGAATGGTCATCTAAGATGTGTGTGTCAAGTTTGAGCTCAACATGAATTGCCTAGGTTTATTTCTCATCCTATATTGATTTCAATGAAAAAATGGATATTTCTAGCTATCATTCAAGTTATCAAAATCATTCCTAGAAATGATTTTACTCAAGCAATGGTGTGAATGATATTAGAAATGTAATCAAAATGGTATACACAAACTTTCATTTGAAGTTCCCGACGAAAAATCAAAGTATCGGAAAAATTGATATTTCAAGAAGGTGATACTTTGCATTTTTGAAATCCAACTTCAAAATTCCATTATAAATCCGATTCTTGATGAGAATTTCTGAAATTTTTACTAAAAAAACTAGATTTTTCAATGAAGATGCAATTTCAAGAATCAGTTAAAAATGATTTTTCTATAAATAACTGAAAATGCTAAATTTTTAATGGCATTTTCGTAATTTTTAGTTATTTTCAAAAAGTGCTCAGTTTTCATTCAAACTTTTATGACACCACATAATGGTCATGTAAAGGGTGTATGTCAAGTTTGGAATGAAAATTACATCCTTAAGTCAAGATATCAACCTAGCATAGTTTCATTCAAAACTGAACTAGTTATTATAGAACTTGCTAAGTGTCAACCTTATCATTTACTCATGGTCTTTCAAATTTAAACTTATGGACTCCTAACATGAGTAAATCTAAACATGTTCCTCAAATATAGATTTAAAATGAGACCTTTAAGTTAATTTGTTAATCGACTTAGGTCAACTTGGTTCAAAAGAGGTTATCATGAAATGACCTCTATGTCGTTTTATTCATATCCATATGAATTTCTCATTCTAAATGCATGGAAACATGTCATACCTATTCCTAAACATGTTCAAGAAATTTGGACTTAAAATGAAGTGGCCAAGTCGATTTGTTGACTTGGGTCAAACTTTTCCAAGTTTAAGTCCCCTAAAGTGATCTAATTATCACCTTGTTCATCTACACATTAATTTTCAAGTTTGAACACTTAGAATCATGTTATGTGTGTATCTAAACATGTTTTTCAACTACTAACTCAAAATGAGGTCTCTAATATGAATTTCAACCTGAGCAAATTTCATTCAATCAAGATATCATGAAATTTCCTAAGTTATTAAAATTTTACCTACTCGTGAAATTTCATAGATTTATCATGCAAAATCAATCATGAGTATAGAGACATCATTAAAGCATGAATTTTCAACTATTATACAAAGATTTTTACCAAACTCAAACTCATACGTCATTCTTGGAAATTTTGTCAAACTTATCTTTTTCTTTCCAATTTCTAAAGCCTTCCATTTTATCATAACTTGCAAGCAATATTCATTAGTTGGATAATGAGAATATAATTACTAGCAAGTTATCAAACTAAGTAGCAAAGAGAGGGATCAATTATCGATATCAAAATCTACTTTGCTAAATAGTTTCAAATTCGTTTCAAAATGAAATCGAGTGATATCAAAACGAATTTTAAGAGATCACAAGTGAAATATAAATGAAAACATGATCTCCAACCCTTCTGATTTGTTGAAAACCGAAAGGCCACAATGAGCCTACGATTTGTAACCGCAAGGTCACATGAGCCCGTTATAGGCTACATAGGTCTCCGAAGAGACCGGGAAATCAAAATCAAAAATCACAAAACAAATCGAGAGCACGGAGATCAACTAGAATTAAGCATAGTATCATAATCTTCAACTAAGGTAAAATAATGCAAGTTAGAAGATGATACCGGAATAGTTTTGATGCCAACTTTACCTAAGGCATCAAGGTAGCTTGAAGTTGCAACCAAGGGAGGATTCATCATTCAAGTCCATGGTCAACTTCAACACATCATTTTCCTTCAACCATGTGTGGTAGCTCCCCCTATAAGAGAACAAGAAACCTCCGATACCCAAATGGCTTTGGGTCCTTGGGGGTGAGTTGGCCTAGGAATCCAAAGTGTCTTAGCAACACTTGGATTTCTTTTAAATGCACAATCATGAATAGCATGGCCGAAAGTACCACAATAAAAGCAATGTCCATTCAACGTCTTTTCATTTTTACTATGGACATGAGATTTATCATTAGAATGTTTGACATGTGAACTATGATGAACATGAGCATTCTTAAAGGAAACAATTTTCTTTTGAACATGAGGTTTAATGTTAGAATGCTTGACATGAGAAACATGATGTGCATAAGCATTCTTGAAAGAAACATTTGTATTTCTAGAATTCTTAGAGGATGAATTACTAGATAGATTATTAACTTTCTTACTTAGAAAAATAACCTCATTTTTCAAGTCGTTCATGGATTTATGAATAGCATGCAATTGAGTTTTCAATATGCTATTTTCATTCTTTAAGATGTCATTTTTTGTTTTCAAATCCTTAGTGTCAATACTTAAAGTATCATGGCATGGATTGGAGACAATAATTTTTAGCTTCTCTCTTTCTAATTTTACATCATTTAATTGAGAGCTAAGACTTAAGTTTTCTTTCTTCAATTTTTTGTTTTCTTTATCTTTTCTAACAGGCAAGGCATACATGCTTTTATATTCATCCATTAATTCATCATAAAGCAAATCATGAGAACTAGATGAATTAATACTATTATTTTTGTTATCATGACTAGAAGAAGAAGAGTGTACCTCATCATTAGCATCCATGAGGTAAACTTTTGAAGTGACTTCATAGTCATGGCAAGAGGATGCTTCATTTGAATAAGATGATGATGTAGAAGCATTTGACCTCTTCTTTGCCTTGTTCTTCATGGAAGGGCAATTTTTCTTCACATGCCCTTTTTCTTTGCACACATGGAAAATCACCATCCTTTTCCGACTTTTAGTACTCCTATGACTAGAGACACTTTGGGCTTCAAAAACTATGTTAGTATTGGAAGGATGACCATTGTCATCACTACCTTTATTAAAAGTTTCTAACTCCTCAGTTTTAGCATAATCATATAAGACATTTAAGCAAGCTCAAATATCGAATATGGAACACTACTAGAATATACCATATCAGCCACGGGGATCACCGAAGGCCGCCAAGCCGTCAAAAAAATTCACGGCTTTGCGTCGACCGCAACGGCCGTGGCTAATGTGACCAAATCAGCCACGGCTCGCATACTGCCAGACAGAGTCGTCGCTCATAGTTCATGGTGCGCAGGGCGCACGAAATAAAATAAGTTATTAGCCACGGCTTAGCGGAGGCTCTGAAGCCGTTGGTGATGTGAGTAACCAAATCAGTTGCGGCTCGCATACAGCTGTCGCTCATCATTGATGGTGTGCACGGGGGCGCGAAATAAAATAAGTTAGTAGTGACTGCTGGAGGCGGTCGTCGCTTATTATTTAATGCCACGAACGCAGCGCGAATATTAAAACACTCTTAACCGACGGCTCGTATAGCCGTCGGTGATAATAAAATTATAGATCCATGGTTTTCCGACAGCCCTCGAGCCGTCGATGAAAATCATTTTTATTTGCATTCGTGCCTGACCCTTCCTCTTTCTTCCTCTTTCTTCTCTGCTCACCACTGTCGCCGCCGTCCGTCGCTATCGAGTTGCCGCGACTCCGCTTCCTATTGCCGCCACCGTCAATCACCGTTGGTCAACCTCCCCCTTTCGGTATGCTACCTCTCCTCCTCCATTCATTCCCCTGTGTGCCGCCCTCTATCTTCGCCCGCGCTGCCCTCTCCGCGCCGGCGTCGACCCGGGCATTCATCTCCGCTCCGGCCTCAACCCGGCCGGCGCCGCATTGGGACCGATTACCATCGGACCCAATGCTTCGACGAGCAGTAGCCAGCAGTGATGTCGGCTACTGCTTGATTAGGGTAATCACAATTTGATTGGGTTTTGTTATTTAAATTTTTAATTGTTAATTATTAGAAATTAATTGTTAATTATTAGAAATTAATTGTTAATTAGGTTAATTATTAGTTTAATATTAATTAATTAGTCACGCGGAATCGTCCACTAATGACTCACGTCGGAATCGCCCACTGTGGACTCGCAACCAAATCGTCCACTTTGGACTCGCGGTCAAATCGTCCATGGTGGACTCACGCCGGAATCGTTCACAATGAATGGACTCGCGCGTGCCGGAATTGTCCACAATGGATGGACTCGTAACGGAATCGTCCACTTTGGACTCGCACCGGCATAAAAAAATCAAGATGAGTTGATACGTTTCATGTGCGATCGACGAGTCAAGTTTTAATTTTGCAAAACCTTAGATCCGTTTGGGGGTTGTATGTTCGTGTAAACGAAGTTAATGATCTTTTATACGACGTACAACCCTTGAATTGTCCCTAATTGGGTAATTTGGGAACATAGTTATTTATATTGCACTTAGTTTTTTTTTTTTTAGTCATTATTCATTTTTAAATTTTGGCTTGTATCTCCCTTGATCTTTTCAAATATATTATTTTCCAAAGAACAATATATGCAATTTGTTGCCTTAGCATTTAATTCAAACATATTAATTTATTCTTGAGTCCATGCATCCATATTTTCCTAAGGTTCAATACATTTTGTCTTTACCATGTCAAATACACCTAAACCTTGAGTCTTTAGGAAAGTATACATTCTACTCTTTCAAAGACCAAAGTTAGACTCATCGAACCTAGGAGGTGAAGACGCTAAACTCTCTAGTACCATTTTCCGAATTGAAGCAAAGTGTAGAAGAGATGGTGAAATGTTAATCCATGACCTGCTTTGATACCAAATGTTGGTGAAATGACCACACTAGAGGAGGGTGAATAGTGTGTTATCTAATTTATTTGCCTAAATTCCATTTTAATCATTTCTTGAACTACTTAGGCAAACAGCAATTTATCGACTAAATGCGAAAGTAATAATAAAATAGTTAAACACAAACAAATGTAGCAATGCTAACACAAAGAGATTTATAGTGGTTCGGCCCCAATGTCTACTCCGCTAGGATTTCCAAACTAAACTTTACTAGATTAATCTTGTTTCTCTTACAACGAGGACTTTGACCCGAAGAGTCTTGCTCTCAACCTAAGGCACATCCACACCCGGAAGTCTCTGCCTTCTTACCGAGAGCACTCTTCCACCTTGACCTAAGGGACAACTCAACTAATCCTAGTAAACTAAGTTTACAATGGTGGGTTTAAGCCTCAACACCAAGGCAACCACCAACTCAATCAACCTAGCACTCTAGGTTTACACAAATGGTATACAATGAAAATAACCAAGAAAATACAATAACAATTGGAGCAATAAACAAATTAAACTATACTTAGCTCCAAAAAAAAGTTTCCAAGCTTCCTCTTGATGCCTTTGATGGTGAATCAATGAAGTCAAGGCTTACTCAAGGAGTTGAGAGAACAAAGCTAGGGTTTTCAAAAATGGTGGCTCGATCAAGCTCAAGGATCATCAAAATATGGCTCAAGGTATGTTGGATGAGGGGTGGAAGGCTTGCTAAGGCTTCTATTTATAAGCCATGGAGAGTTGGCATGAAACACCCAACTCAACAGCTAGGAAACTAGCCATTTCTGTCATCCGATCGACCGCCCATTTCGGCTTCTGCCCATTTCGGGCGTCATTCGGTCGATCGCCCGATCGACCGAAATTGGAAAAATCAGCCTAACTTTAAAACATAAATGTTATATAAGGATTATCCCCAATTTGGATTCAATAAAAATATCTAAAAAATCAAAACCCTTAAGAATCAAAATCTAATTTTTGGGATCTAGTACAAATTTCCGGAAAATAGAAATTTTCTAATCTCCCGGGTCAAATATGGGTATGCTAAAGGCTTCCAAAAAATCCTTAAAAATACCTCATTATCTAGTTGTTACCCAAAGAACAATTATCGGCATTTTTTGTGTCAAGAAAATGTCTAGGTTATATAGCCCTTCAAGGAGCTCCCTAGAGTTAGTGAATTCCAAGGCCATTTTTTATTTTCCGATTTTTTATGTTTTGTTGTTCGGATTTGATTTTTGGGTTCTTATGCATCATCGTGAGGATTTACAACATATTCTAGATACCTTAAACCTAAACTCTATCTTCCCGAAGAATCTCGAGCATCGATGAGCGTCCTTGCCGATTTCTCCAATTTCTCTGATTTTTTCGATCGCGGACGTCGTGCGCTAACCGAATTGGAACCTGAAAGATTTCTCAATGAAATATTAGTTCCATGTTTGATATTATCAAAACCGAGATTAAGACCAAGATAGAAAACCTTAGGCCAACAGCCTTACCACCCGCGGTATAAGATATATCATCTCCTTCTACTCGTAGATTGAATTCCTTAAAGATTGCTAAGTTGATCGCTGGTTTTGGGATGGTTTGTATTTTTTTTAAATCTCTTTTTCCGTTGTGCTTCTTCTTTCATCCCAACACCGACCCCATTTCTAAAGTGAGGAATCAGATTCATAACAAACAGAAGGAATTGAATTTGGCCCATGCTTCGAACCAGAAACAAGAAAAAATTAAACAGACTCAAAATGATCTACAATCTTTATTTCTAAAAGAAGAAGTTCTATGGAAGCAGAGAGCTAGAGCATCATGGCTCAAGGATGCTGATAAATATATAAATTTTTTTCACCAGAGAGCCACTGAAAGGCGCAAGAAAAATACGGTGTGGACCTTGAGGAAAAATGATGATTTATGGACTGACAATGAGATAGAGATGCAGGAAGAGGTCAACAATTATTTTGAGGAATTATTTAAATCCTCTAACCCCACATCTTTTGATAATGCAGTCATGGGAATATCATCTAAATTCTCTTCTGAAATGAATCAAAGACTTAACGACCAAATTACGAAAGAAGAGATGAAAGAAGCCTTGTTTGAGATGCACCCAACAAAGGCCCTAGGCTCGGATGGTTTCCCAGCAGTATTTTTTCAGAAACATTGGCACCTATTGGGAGATGAGATCAATAGTACATTGACTCAATTTTTGAATGGAAATTTGCAAAACCAGGACCTGAACCATACATTAATAGTCCTAATTCCGAAAGTGAAAGACCTTGAAAGGGTGAGCCAATTCAGACCCATCAACCTCTGCAACATTCTGTACAAAATAGCTTCAAATGCTATTACTAACAGATTAAAAACTATTTTACCTGAAATAATTTTTGGTTGTCGAAGCACATTTGTTCATGGGAGATCCATTACAGACAATGTGATCATGGCCCACGAAAATATTCATCACCTCCATAATAAAAGGCAAGGAAATAACTGAAATTTCGCCCTTAAGCTGGATATGAGCAAATCATACGACAAGGTCGAATGGAAGTGCCTCATTGTTATCATGCGAAAAATGGGCTTCACTGGAACTATATTGGGCTGGATTTGGAGATGTCTCTCTACGGTATCTTATTCTATTTTGATTAATGGAAATCCAGGTAGATGTTTTTCTCCTAGCGGAGGAATTCGTCAAGGAGACCCGCTCTCCCCTTTCCTTTTTGTCATCTTGTCTGAAGCATTTTCTGGTTTACTGCGTAATGCTCAGATCGCCAAGAGGATATCAGGGATAAAACTATCTAGAAGAGGCCCGAATATCACTCATTTATTTTTCGCTGATGATAGTATGCTTTTCGGAAAAATTAAGAGAAGTGAGATTGAAGAGTTGAAGAACATATTTGATACATACGAAGCAGCATCTGGGAAAATGATAAATTTACAAAAGTTAGCAATACTTTACAGCCATAATACTTGTGAAACCGACAAAGCACTGATTCGGGATATCCTCAATGTGGCAGAAGAGCAATGGAACTCTCAATGCCTAGGGATGCCACTGGTCATAGGCGGGTCCAAGAGGCAAATATTTAGTTTTGTGAAAGACAAAGTAGCAAAGAAAATAATGAACTGGAAGAACAAGCTACTATCCATTGTCGGAAGGGAGATTCTCATAAAAGTAGTCGCACAGGCTGCCCCAACATACGTGATGAGCTGTTTTAAATTACCTGTAACTACTTGCCATGAGATAAATTCACTAATTGCAAGGTTTTGGTGGAGTGGTAAAACGGAGGACAAAAAGATACACTGGAAGAGCAGGAGCTACCTCTGTAAATCTAAACCTGCGGGTGGCTTGGGATTCAGAGATATTCAAAAATTCAATGATGCTTTAATTGCCAAGTGAGGCTGGAAATTACAGAAAAAAGAGGATTCTATAGCATTCCCAGTGTTAAAGCAGAGGTACTTTTCTTACACATGAATTTATTCATGCTCCAATGGGGTCAAACCCCAATTACCTTTGGCGGAGTATAAGATCTATGCACTGGAGAGTTGGCGACGGAAAGAACATTGATATAAGGGCAGACAATTGGATAAATTATGAGACACCTATACCACTTATTAGCATGGCCGAACAATTACCTGAGAATATGAAGGTTTCAATGCTCATTAATGACTCGTCGATGACCTGGAAAGAGGACATAGTGCAAAGATTTCTCCATCCGTATGAATAAAGCAAAATCCTAGAAATTCTATTGAGTTTTGGAAGACCGGATGATGCACTTATATGGGCGTTTGAAAAGCACGGGTTTTACTCAGTTAAATCGGGATACAAGTTATTATTGAAAGATGAGGAGCAACATTTGGCAGACCCTTTCTCTAATCAACAAATCTTATTGTGGAAGAAGATTTGGAACTTGCAAATCCCAAGCAAAATTCTCCTCTTTCTTTGGAAATTTTTTCAGGGGGTTCTTGCTACAAAAGAAGCTTTAATCCAGCGAATGGTGCAAGTAGAGCCGAAATGTTTGAGTTGCGAAGGAATAATGGAAAATGACGAGCATGTTCTGTTTCTTTGTCCAAGAGCTCAGAATATATGGGTCAACTCAAAATGGGGTTTTCATTTTACCAATATCCCTGAGATCCTGATTAAGCAATGGGTTGCACAAACCATTGAACATATACCTAAAGAAAATGCAGAGGAGATTGTGGTATTGATGTGGGCTCTCCTCTTCTGGGCACCTCAGTTTATACCATGACTACACATGCTTTTCATGAGGACTTTCCATCCCACCAAGTAGTCTCAGCTATCTATCTTGAAAGGTACCATGGGATGCTACCCACTCAGAGCATTAAGCACTCTACCACTACTACGATCATGCACCTCATTATTACTCATAACATACTACCTAGAGCAGGTCATTTCAATGAGGTCACCAGTACAAGCACTAGAGTACTATTTTATGCTATGACCCGCAGACCCATAAATGTACCTAACTTGATGCTTAACTACATAGCTGATGTCCACGCCTCACCTAAGCAAGCCTTACCCTATGCCTTAGTGATCTCCTATTTTATTTACCTTGCTGGGGTAAATCGCTCTAGATTTGAGATAGAGTCTATCCCGAGAGCCATAGATACCCTAACCCTTATGCGTATGAAGATTCTTGGAGATCAGCGCGGTAAGCGTGCACGAGGAGGTCCATCAGATCACGATAATGATAGTGGTGGTGGTGGTGGTGGTGATGATGATGATGATGATGTCGGCGACAGCTCATCGTACCTTCCTGCAAATTAGCGATATGAGATGATAGAGCACAGCTGGCCCAATTTCACATTGATCAAGTGGATTGGAACAACCATGCGATAGCCCGATTAGATCAGTTTAATGATCACATAGATCAGTTTGGCGATCGCATTGATGAGGTGTACGGACGGGTGGATGAAATGTGGCAATACTATCAGGCACACCAGCCACCTCCACCACCTGAGGAGTGATGAGTCCTATTGTTGTTCTAGCGACATTTCTCCTATGGACTTGTATGGATATTTTATTTTATGCACTTTGTAGACATGTCTAATCTATGTTGTATTTGACTTCTTGACTTGTTGTAGTTGCTTTACAATTTGGACATTTTTTATGCTTTTAGATTTTTTTATGGTTAAACCATTGTATTGATTTGCACCTTGGATGGATGTATGGTTTACCTTAGAGTTGTATGATGCTATGAATCTTGTGGTTAAAATGCTATGGATTCGCATTTCATTTTGTTTGTACCCTTTTTGATTGATGTCAAAAGGGGGAGAAGACTGTAATCATCATGTTAGGTTCTAAAATCTTTAACTTGTAAGTTATAGCATGATGATAGGGTGAGAGTTACAAGATTATAGAGATATTCATGTTGGTAGAGAGAGCATCTAAAGTATGATAATTTTATATTGCTCTCTTTTATGTATTAACGAACTCATGCTTCATGTTCTAAAATGTTCTAAAGCGATTATTACTTCACATATATATTTTTTATCGTCAATGGTTTGTCATCATCAAAAAGGGGGAGAATATTCGTCGAGGGTTTTTTCCTTGTGCTCGTTTCTCTCTAATTATTTTGATGATAACAAATTCAGTTTAACAAAGTTTTGAAGCATGAGAGTCGCAGGCTATGATAAGAGTTGAAATCGATACCGTCGCACGTGGCATCATCTCGATACGACAAATCTTTGCGATGATCTCTAGAAGTTCGACGAGTGCACCGAAGACGCTTTGGAAGTGTTTAGATTATATGAAAAATGCTTGGGAAGTTCTCTGAGTTGATGCACTTCGAAAACCAAAACCCGAAAATGAAAGTCGTGAGAAAATAACCTAAAATACAAGGCTTTCTGAGTATCGGAAGATGGGGCGGTCGACAGCCGATCAACTAGCCCATCAACCAGCCATCGACCGGCAGAGTCCCAAATTAGACTATGGACTCCGATCGATGGTCGGTCGCTCGGTCGGTCGACTGGCCTTCGGCCTGCCATCGATCGGGCGACGCCAATGGGCAAAAATTCACCCGTTGGTGAGGTGTTTTGTTTTGGGGGTTATAAATACCCACCTCAAACTCTCTCCCATAATGTTGTTGATGCCCTAAAACATACAAGAGTTATTCCTTGCATCTCTAAAGCTCTCTCTTGCTATATCCTTCATCCCTAGCTCTTGATCTCTCATCCTCAAGTGCATCTTCATTGGAGGGCTCTTCAAGGTTGCTAGGCTCAAGAAGAAGAGGTGTTGTCATTGTGATAAGTCATCTTTACTCTCTTCTTGTGATTGTTTTATTTTACATTGGTTTGTTTGAGTGTGTAAAAAAACCTAGTGTGTGGTCTTATGAGTTAGTGGTTACATTGCTGAAGAAGGAGAAAAAAGATGTAAAGCCACTAGTGTAAACTAGGTTAGGAGTAGTTCTTAGGAATTGAGGTGGGAAAGCTCACTCGGTGTGAAGGTGGATACTTCCGGTTGTAGAAGTGCCTTCAAAGTGAGTGTAGGATCTTTCCGGTGTAAAGTCCTCGATTGTAAGCTACTCGTAATTTAGTGAATTTGTGAGTAAAATCCTAAGCACGGTGCTTAGGTAGTGAAGTAGGCGGTGTTGCCGAACCACTATAAATTCTTGTGTTAGTAGGGGTGAGCAAAATTCCCCGATCCACCGAAATCGAACCGGAACTGATTTAATCGAACCGAATTTATCGAATTAATTTCGGTTCGATTTTCGGTTAAAGAAAATTTTGGATTTCGGTTTTTGGTTCGGTTCGGTAAATTAACCGACGGTTCGATTAATTTACCGAATTAACCGAATATATATATATATAGTAACAATTATATTATATATTGTTAGTTGCCTTGGTGGTTAAGTGTAATGTTAAGTTTTTTGCTTGCCCAGGTTCGAATCCTAGTGCTGTGTAATATTATTTATTTTACATTTGATTATATATATAATATATGTTAGTTATAAATCAATTGATAATGAAGTTTGCTAAGATGGTTAGAGGGGTATGGAATTAAGATTTAGTTGCTTATTTTTTGGGTTCGAGTCTTAGCACATGCATATTTTTTAAAAAAATTGGTTATTTTTTTTTAATCTTTTCGATTAACCGAACCAAATTAATTGAACCGAACCGAACCAAAATTCGGTTAACTGAATCGAATTAACCGAATTTTTTTGGTTCGGTCGGTTAATTCGGTTCGGTTAACCGAATTTTCGGTTTGATTATTAACCGAACGGAACCGATGCTCACCCCTATGTGTTAGCATTGTCTATTGTGTTCGCATCTAAATTGCTATATCCATTGTTTCATCTTATTGCTTTAAAGTTATAAATTACCTAAGTAATTGAAGAAATTATTAAAACTGAACTTTGGTTAATTGATTAGATAACATACGATTCACCCCCCCCCCCCCCCTCTAGTGTGACCCATTTCAACAACAGACCTAGTGTGTGGTCTTGTAATTTGGTGGTTACCTTGGTATAGAAGATATAAATCCACTTGTGTAAGCTAGGTTAGGAGTGTTCCTTAGGAATTGTGGGAAAGCTCACTCGGTGTGAAGGTGGATACTTCCGAGTGCGGAAGTGTCTTCATGGAGAATTATTTTCAGGTTCCATATCAGTTAGTGCTCGACGTCCCCGATCGGAGAAATCGACAAGGACACTCGTCGTCGCTCGGATTTCATTGGGAAGATAGTGTTTAGGTTTAAGGTGTCTAGAATGTGTTGTAAATCCTCATGATGATGCAAAGAAACTCAAAAACCAAACCTGAATCCCAAAACACGAAAACTCAGAAAATTAGAAAAGGCCCTGAAATTCACTAAGCTTAGGGAGCTCCTTAGAGGGCTATATAACCTAGACATTTTCTTGGCACCAAAAATGTCGGTAATTGCTCCTTAGGTAAAAACTAGATAACGAGATATTTTTTGGAAGCCTTTAGCCTACCCATATTTGACTTAAAAGATTATAAATTTTTCATTTTTCGGAAATTTGTACTAGACCCCAAAAGTTAGATTTTGATTGTCAAGGATTTTGGTTTTTTAGATATTTTTATTGAATCCAAATGGGGGGTAATCCTTATATAACATTTATATTTTATATAAGAGGACTTAGCGAAAACCGAATCCAGAAATGAACAAACGAGCAGAAAAATCAATAAATTGGGCTAACTTTTCCAGTTTCGATCGACCGAATGATGCCCGAAATGGGCAGAATGCCTTCGGTCGCTCTGTCGAACAACCAACGATCAACCGGTAAGTGACCGAGCTGTTGGCCTAAGGTTTTCTACCTTGGTCTTAATCTCAGTTTTGATGATAATAAACATGAAACTAATTTTTTATTGAGAAATACTTTTAGGTTCCATATCGGTTAGCACACGACATCCGCGATTGGAAATATCAAAGAAATCGAAAAATCGAAAGGACGTTGGTCGACGCGCTCGGGATTCTTCGGGAAGTTAAAGTTTAAGTCTTGGGTGTCTAGCTTGTGTTGTTAATCCTCATGAAGATGGCGCAACATGACCTAAGTCAAGTGTCTCCTACGGTGTCTTAGGGATGTCTCTATTGGGAAAACTCCACAACACCCAATGCTCGATCCCAACTCCTAGACCCGTAATGTCATAAACCCGTGAGAATTTATTTCATGCATAACATTTATTTGTTGGTTCATAACAGATTATGTTGCCCCTTGTATTTTAATTATGCAATTAAAACTTATCGTCACCAAAATTAGGGTTTTATTTTAGGATTTTATTCTCAGTTTACTGTTGAGCCCCAAACTAGTGTATCTAACCTGAATCTGGTCTCCATAGTATATCCTATGTTTCAAAACAATGTTTTCTGATCAAAACGATAGGTTACACGACTATATTCAATAATTTATTCGCATCACAACAGAGAAATCAAAATCGGCACAGATTCAACAAACAACATACAATGCCAGCAAGTTTGAGTTTTCAGCATAAGATGGAAAGAAATCCGAAATTTACAGAATATAGCTCATAAATTCCCCTCATCACATATTTATATCAACAAGTTCATCATACATAAACAACTTCATAATTTGCTAATCAAGATCTAACATGCATCAACATCTTCTTTAAGCAAGAAACAAGCTTTATGATCAAGAAACCCTCACAAGAACATGCTTGACATCAAGATCAAAACCTCATCTTTTGTAAAACATAATTTCTATTCATAATCACATTATTTGAAAAGCTTGCATTAATATGTGAATACATAAATGGACAAGCAAATCATGACATGGATCTCAAGATTTCACAAGAATCCTCTCTTAGGCATTTTATCAAACACCTAGAGGGCACCCTACCCTCCACCTTGGCCGAGCATCCCTAGGGTCATCCTAGGGCTACCGAGCCCCATAGGGGTGGGGGGGTTTCGGGCCTCCTCAAACACGACAATCAAAAAGAACGATGATAATTTGAGAGATCGACGGAAGAACGGTTCACAAGAACCCGAATTCAAGAACGGCTCAAAGAAAGCCCAAACACGAGAAACCGCGGGAAAAGGGAGGGTAGATCCACTCACCAAAAATAGGAAAGAAGATTAGATGAGAAATCCTGATCAACATCCTCCGAATTCGGCTCCAAGAGGTGGCGGCTCGGCTCCACCAAGGGGGAAGAGGGGGCGGCGGCTCCTCCTCAACCCGACGGCTCCAAGAAGAGGAAAAGGAGGGGCGGCGGCTCCTCCTCAAGCCAACGGATTGGCTTCCAAGGGAGAGGAAGAGAGGGAGAGAAAGGAAGAAGAAGAGGAAGGGTTTGGCTCGACGGCTGGCTTGCTTGGTGGCTCCAAGAGAGGGAGATGGGGAGGGGCGGCCTGGCTCCTGCTCAGTGGCTCCTCTCCTCTCTCAAGGCTTATGCGGCTCCAATGGGGAGCTGCAAGCCAAAGGGGAGGTGGGTTTTATACTCTCTCCTCAAACCTAACTCTACTAAACCCCTTAGCAAACCCGCATCCGCCTCAAGCCGAATCCGAACCCACTAACCCGACTAACTTAATTAAACCCACTCTTACCTCATGCTCCACATAACACCCATATGCGGCATAATTTAATAATCATGTACACGCAACAAAAAAATTAAATAAATTCATCCAATCAAGAAAAGAAACTACATAACTCAAACTCCTACTCACCCGAGCTCGCAAGCTCACACCGGACCATGAGTCGACTCGGCTCGACTTCGAACTAGCCCGCTAGGCTAACAAACACAAACAATAAGGGGATAATAAATAGAAATATCTAGGATATTACATCCTTAGTTAAAAACTAGATAATGAGATATGTTTAAGGATTTTTTGGAAATCTTTAGCCTTACCATATTTGACCCGGAAGATTAGAAAAATTTTATTTTTCGGAAATTTGTACTAGACCCCAAAAGTTAGATTTTGATTCTTAAGGATTTTGATTTTTTAGATATTTTTATTGAATCTAAATGGGGGGTAATCCTTATATAACATTTATATTTTAAAGTTATTAACGAAGACGGAACCCAGAACGAAGAAACAAGCAAAAAAATAAACACACAAGAAAATTACCTTGCTCAGATTCGGTCGACCGACCTGTCGACTGGGAGAAGAGGAAATCGGGCAAAAGGTAATTCAGTCGACCGAATGCTGCCAAAAACTGGTAGTAGGCAAGTCGGTCGATCGAACGGTTGACCGAAGTATGCTAGAAAGCGGTAGTATGCCCGCGGTCGCTCGGCGGTCGCTCAGTCGGTCGACCAACGATCGATTGACAAGCAATCAGGCGTCAGCAACGAGCAAAAAAATAGCCGTTGACGAGCCCTCTTGTTTGGGGGGTTATAAATACCCACCCCAAACTCTCTTCAAAGCCATCAATGATGCTTCTAAGCCTAAGAGAGTCATTTTCTTGCATCTCTACAAGATTTCTTTGAGTCATCCTTGCAAAAGCCATAGTTTTGATCTCTACTTATTGATTTAGCCTTCAAGCTTCACAGATTCATCTTTTCAAAGCATCAAGAGGACTAGGGAGTTTCTTTTGGAGCTAAGTACTTGTTGTTTGATTTATTGCTCCAATTGTTATTGTATTTTGTTGTTTATTTTGATTGTACATTAAGTGTATAAACCTAGATTGTTAGGTTTGATTGAATTGGTGGTTGCCTTAGTGTTAAGGCTTAAATCTATCATTGTAAACTTAGTTTACTATGATTAGTTGAGTTGTCCTTAGGTTGAAGTGGGAGAGTGCTCTCGGTAGGAAGGTGGGATACTTCCGGATGTGGAAATGCCTTCGGTTTGAGAGCGGAGACTTTCCGGTGTAAAGTCCTCATTGTAAGGAAACTAATTAATCTAATGAAACTAGTTTGGAAATCCTAAACGGGATGCTTAGGTAGTGAAGTAGGCATTGGGCCGAACCACTATAAATCATTATGTTAGCATTGTTATCTTTGTTTGTGCTTAATTGTTTTATTATTGCTTCCGCATTTAGTTGATAAATTATAATTTACCTAAGTAATTTTAAAAAAAAGATTAAAACCAGAATTAGGCAAAAAGATTTAGATAACACACTATTCACCCCCCCCCTCTAATATGGCCATTTCACCAACATGGGCATCGCCAACGGGCAGAAATTAGCCCGTTGGGAGAGCTATTTTGGCTCTCTTCTTGGGGCTTATATATACTAGCCAGTGAGTGTCTTCCTCCATGATCTTAATCTTCATTGAGCCATCCTTAGTCATCTCTAAAGATTTCTTGAGCCATTTCTTTGCAAACCCTTGTTATCATGATAAAAACTTGATTTTGCCTTCAAAGCTTTGATCGATTCATCATTGAGGCATCAAGGAGAATTAGGACTCGTGTTTGGAGCTAAGTATAAGTTGTGTTGTTTATTTGCTCGATTACTTGTGTATTTTATTGTTTATTTCATTGTATTTTCAAGTGTGTAAACCTAGGTTGCTAGGTTTGATTGAGTTGGTGGTTGCCTTGGTGTTAAGCCTTAAATCAACCATTGTAAAATTAGTTAACTAGGATTAGTTGAGTTATCCCTTAGGTTGAGGTGGGAGAGTGCTCTTGGTAGGAAGGCGGGATACTTTCGAGTGTGGAAGTACCTTCGGTTTGAGCGCGGAGACTTTTCGGTGTAAAGTCCTCTTTGTAAGGGAAACGATATAATCTAGTAAAGCTAGTTTGAAAATCCTAAGCGGGGTGCTTAGGTAGTGGAGTAAGCATTAAGGCCGAACCACTATAAATAATTGTGTTAGTATTGATATATTATTTTGTGTTAATTATTTTATCATTAATCGCTTCCGCATTTAGTCATTAAATTGTGAATTGCCTAAGTAGTTTAAGAAAACGTGTAAAATCGAATTAAGACGACAAGTTTAGTTAACACACTATTCACCCCCCCTTTAGTGTGACCATTTCACCAACACATTCGAAGTGAGTGTAGTGTCTTTCCGGCGAAAAATCCTCAATCGTAAGCTACTCTTAACTTAGTGGATTTATGAGTGAAATACTAAGCACGGTGCTTAGGTAGTGAAGTAGGCGGTGTTGCCGAACCACTATAAATTTTGGTATTTACATTGGCTATTGTGTTTGTGCTTACTCATCTTATTTATTGTATTCTCTTATTGTTTAAATTGATAATTTGCCTAAGTAGTTTAAGAAATAATTAAAATCGAAATTAGGCTAAAAGATTAGATAACACACCTTCCTCTAGTGTGACCATTTCACTAACAGATTCACCCTCCACACTCGGCCTTGGGATTCGCGCGTCTCCTTCCTCTTTAGGTATCCCATATGGTGCTCTCCTCCCCTTAGCTACTTAAGGCTGAAATCTCTAAATTACCCCTTGCTTTGTTTAAACTTAAGTTGGCCCTTGGTTCAACCCAATAGCAACCAAGTGACCTATGGACCCAACTTAACCCCAAAAGCAAAATCTTTCAAGAAAGATAGAGTTTTCCACACGTAAGGGTTATACCTCCGATCGCGATCTTTGACGATCCACTCAATCCGTTCTGATGCGCATCCCAAGTTTCTCGTCGAAATTCATAAATCAATTTAAAAATTAACGCGGGTATTACATACACCACATAGTATCGAAGTTGAAACTTCAAAGAGATTTCAAAATTTTCAAAAGTGTTAACTCATGGGATGTCAAACATGATACCATGTATGAAATTAAGCATCATAATCAAAATCCAAGTCCAAAATCCATACGATAAATCAAATTATCGTAACATGAACACTCAAAAGAAATAAGAGTATCATGTTTTCAAAACTTGACACAAAAGTCATAGAAAATTATATACTTGATGAAATTTTTATAGCATGAACTAGATTTTTCATTGAATGTGCAACTTTAAAAATAAAGCGAAAAGGAAAAATTTTATTTTTACTTTCTAAAATCACAATGATATTTTCGTAAATATTTGAAAATTTTTGAATCATTTCAGATTTTAATCAAACTTCTGCAATAATAAGATAGGATCAATTCAAGCAATGGAACGAAGTTTGAATTGAAAATAATGTCCTTAGATCAATTTGATCGACCTAATATAGTTTCATTTAAAAATAAACATAGTATCATGAAATTGCCTAGCATCAAGATTTTATCCCCTCATAATTTTTAATCAAACACATGTAAATGCCTATAGAACAAACATCATGACATAAATATTGAGATGTAATACTAGGATTTTTGCCAAAATGAATTCATATATCATTTTTTAGAATTTTGTCGATATTTTTATTTTAATTATCAAATATATCATTTTATCTTTGAAATAAAATTAGAGGATAATTTGGGCATATCATAAAAATTATTATTTTAACAAATATCATAAAATATTTATGGTTTCATGAATAAACTATAAAGTATTTATAATTTTATTAATTTTTTAATATAAATGAAAAATGGACTATCAATTATATTTTAAAAATATATTTAATGGTCAAATTTTCAATTTCATTTAAAATTTTGACAAATATGAATAAATCACATGATCTAATATATAAATCCTTATTAAATTTCCCGCTCCCGGCGTGAACGACCGACCTCTCCGGCTATTTGGATTAGGGTTAGGGTTTTGAGTCGAGCCCCACGGGAGCAAGCGAGCGAGCGATAGGAGGAAATGTACGGGAACACGTACGATGGCGGATCGGCCTCCCTCTTCTCCGGCGGCGGATTCATGCTCTCCCAGGCTACTCAAACCACCGATTCCGGCTTCTCTAAGGTTCGGAATTTTCTACATAGACCTACCTTTGCCTCTTTCTTTGGTCCATCTCTTCCTTCTTTCTCACTCCGACGTGGTGCTGTTCGCCTTGTTCTCCCTCCAGAGTCGCGGCACCCAGAACGTGCTCTCGCTTACGGTGAAGCAGATCAGTGAGGCGTATCACTCAAACGATGACAAGTCGAACTTTGCTGTCGATGGCGTTGAGGCATCCAACGTAAATTTCTCTATTAAATACGTGCTCTTCGAAAGCCTAATATGAGCCTTGCTATTGTTTCGATGTTTTTCTATCTGTTTGAGGTCGTGGCAGGTAAGGTTACTGGGGCTTGTTATGAACAAGGCTGAGAGGGTCACTGATGTCTCGTTTTCCCTTGATGATGGCACGGGGAGAATTGATGTCAATCGGTGGTCAGTCTTTTAAGATGCTCTTAACAGTCAACTCTGTGAAAGTAGCGAGGCCTAATTTTTTCCTATAAAAATATCATTTTTGTAGGGTGAATGAGACTTCGGACACAAATGAGATGGATATGATTCAGTGAGCAGCCAAAACTCTTTTTTACCTCCATATTTTGCCTGCGCTTATTGGCATTTCTTCTTATTCTACATTTGTACTTGTGTTTCAATGAGAGGAATGGGATGTATGTCACCGTCAGTGGAAGCTTGAAAGGATTCCAGGGCAAGCGACATGTTGTTGCCTTCTGCGTTCGGTAAGATGTCCAATACGTTCCCCTTGTAATGGTGAATTCTGAGTCATTCTCAAGCAGAATATCTCTACGAACATTTGGCTTATTTAATAAGTATATTTGTGTTCCTTTATATATGTATTCATCTCCTTATTGCAACATGATATTACTTCTATACCTTTCTGTTTAACACTTGATGCTCATGCTCCTACCTTGTGAATTACCAAACTTTATTGTGGTATTTGAATCCAGTATTACCTGATAATTTACACTAGTCATACACTTTTAATCCAATTGTGAGCATACAACTTGGTTTGCTTATCATTTCTTTTGTCCTAACTTTGCTATTCTAGATCTCTTCCCAAGGATAGAAAACCCAAGTAAGGCAATCATTGTTGATTTATTGAAATCTCAACTCATCATTGTTCTCACCCATTAACCATGATGCTTTAAACAAGCAGTACCCTTGATGCTTGAATATACTTCAATTTAGTAATTGCATGTTTAAGTTGAGAGGGGAAATGTACTTTCTAGTAATTGATCTTGTTGGAATTATATATTAGTTATAATCAAAGTAATTATGATTCTTAAATGACTATTGTGGAACCGAATAGTGTCAAAATATGGCATATGGATTCTAATAACACATGATTGTTGGATAATTAGGTGGCTATATGTGTAGGAATTATTGGGTAGGAGTTCAAGTAGATTTTTTAGGTTATTATTTCTACCTATATTGATCTACTTGAGCTGTCCACTCAAGCTGAATCCTTATTCATCTAAATTTTTTGGAATCACTTTTCAAGCTTGTATATACTATTTAGATGATAAACTTCTTACTGAAAATGGCATCATTGTGAATACTGTCTTGGTTGGTTCTGGGTTTCATTCCAGATGTTTTATAGGTTGGTCTACATCCACAAAAGTTCAACTTACTATTGGTTTTACTTTATCTTATTTGACCTCAGTGAGGAGAGTTAATGATTATAAGCAGCATCTTGATGGGCTTTTGGTGATGTTGAACTCCCTGTTTTTTGGAAGTTTGCAAACTAAATGATTCGAAGTCTTGGAGAGGCCAAATATACAATTCTTCATTGCAATGGTTCATTAGTTAGATTGGCTTTCAGGATCACTTTTATGTGCATGCTCAATATGGTCATGGTGGAATTTCTTGAGAATTCAATGTAGAAGAAACTTTTAGCTAGTTGAAGGAAGATATTAGCCTTGCGTATTAATTTTCATAAACCTATTGGCATCTTGAGGATTGTACCTCTTCGAATGAAGTGAACCTTATCCATACTTTAGTGTATTCAGTCTCATCAATCTTTATTGTACTTGTATCTGTAGATTTCTACGTGAGGAGTATTTTCTAGTGAATGCAATGCATTTAACATACCTTTCACAAAAGTTTCTAATGATTAACAGAATGAGTGTTTTTGGACATCAAAACTGCACTTTTTAATCTTAAAGCATAAAAAAGGAAATGTAATTATAGCTTTACAGTATGAAAAAAATCTGATCAGATAAAGAATCCTTTGTTAATCTTTTGATATGCTTCAAGAAATTTCTAAATTTCACTTATACTCCTTGGATTTATAACCCCTCTTTTCTACATTTAATGTTTTCTTATTGGATTATTTAACAAGTGGAATTTTACTTTCATTTCTCTACGTCAACAAGTTGGCTAACTATTCAACTTATTGCACACTTGATTCCTTGATATTATGAAGCTTTTAATTCTTAATTTAAAGAGGACAGTCAAATTCTGTGGAGACTGTTTCCCCTTCCAAGGTTGTCAAAGGCGCTAGGCGCACTCGAGGCGCAAAGGTCCCATAATCGCTTGAGGCGCAAGACGCAAAAAAGCGCGTGCCTGACCGAAACAAGACACACATTTTTAAAGATATTATTTATACTTTTCTCAAATAATAAGAATATGATATGCAATGTAAGAATTAAATTATAAGCACCATTGCACCTATAACATCAATAGTTCCAACGAAGAATTAAAACACCGCATCTCTAGTTAAAGAGACAAGCAATAAAAAATTCTAAAGACTAAGAGTTTTTGAAGACAAACATAAATGTTTAATGTTATCCAACATGAAAAGCACCAAAGCTTTTAAGTTTTAAGTTTTAAGTTTTAATACAATGTTGGGATGTGTGGCGATTGATTTGCCTGGATCCTTTGGGCTGTGGGCCTGTGTCGCCCTATATAAACTCACATGTGTTATTTGTCTTGTATCTGAGAAAAAACCCTAATAGAGAAGAATTTCTAGTGCGGCCGTGGAGTAGACATTTTTCGCCGAACCACGTAAATCTTGTGTGTTTGTGTGTTTGTTGCGTTTTTCTCTTGTTTCTCGTCTATTAAGCCAGATCTATTCCCAACAAGTGCCTCTCCTCATCCCTACTCCCTACACATCATCCCCGGAGTCCTCATCACTAAAATTATTATCAGTTTCATCATCCTCGAAGTCCTCGAAAAAAAATGTGATGCACACAATTGAAGCCCTAAATGGTTTTTTTATAATTTTTTTACTATTACATTAAGTGGTAGGCCTTGGTAGGCCCCCACTTAAGAAAAAAAACTTGGACTTCACCCAAGCGCACAAGGCGCGCGCCCGGGGCTTCATAAAAAAGCCCCCAGGCACGGCCAAGGCGCTTGACCCATTTAGCGCCTCGCCTGGTGCGCCTAGGCGCCCAGCGAGCGCTTTTGACAACCTTGTCCCCTTCTCTTATCAACTATTAAAAAATGAATTGGAAATATATATTTTGTTGCACACTAATTTCTTGCCACTTGCTAGTGGGTTTCTAGGAACTTATTAAAGACAATGTTGAGTATGCCATTTAACTTTTAGTTGTGTGATATGGAGGCTAGTGTTCTCTCTCTAGATAACATTAAAAAATTAGCAATGGGGAAACATGGCCTCTGTTGCAGTATTGTGGAAACTATGGTAATTTTCTAGGTAATCATGGTTAGAATCTCATAGTCATCTTAGGCATTGTTTTGAAGGTGTTGGTTAGCTCAATTAGTTAATGTGTAGTTGATAGCAAAGTTGTGGGAGTCCAAGTAATGATTTTGTGGAAAATGAAAAGAAAGGAAAAGATTAGAGACAATGGGCTTATAACTACTGAACAATGTAGGTTACTAGATTTTTGGCTTGTTCACAGTTTCATTATGATCAGCCAGAGCAGGAGAGCAGTTTTAAAGAAGTTTGCTTTTCTGTTTTTGGTTTTCCTGAATGGTCTTTATCTTTGCTCATCCCTGGGCTATATCTGTATTTTCACCTTGTATGTTTGCAACTTCAGCTTATAGTAAACAAACACAATATCTAGAGATTAGAATCTATCTTTTTTGTGCTCTAACTAATGTTAAATAGTTCCTTTTTCTTACTGCAACTGTCCATAGTTAAATAATGGAGGTTTTAAAAAGGGTATAATGATGCAGGTTTCGTTACTTTCTTGTTCATTTTACTTATTATAGTACAATCATGCAAATATGACCAGTAATTATTTCTTGTCTTGCCAGACCCGTGACTGATTTTAACCACCTCACCCTTCACTTCCTTGAGTGCATTTATGTGCATCTGGATAACACCAGACCGAAGGTATCAACACATTTGAAGTATATTCTATTTCTTGGCCTTAATGTGCATATGTACTCCCACATGTTGTAGAGCATTCCTTTTTTACTTATAATTCAAGAGATAACAATTTTGGTGGCGTCCATCCTATTTTTCAGGTTAATTTGACTGCTGGAGCAGTGACTTCTATCACAAATGATGTGAAGGGATATCAACCACCCGTTTCAAATCAGGTAAGAGATTGTCAAACTTCTTTTTTGATATCTATTCATCTCAAAACAACTTCTACATTGTTCGTCTTATCTCTTTGTGCTTCCAGTTTTCCACACATTCAGGAAGCGGAGGAAGTGGTGGATCTGAGACCAACATTTATATGATGGTCCTAGATGTTTTCCAGGAACCAGCTAGCCTGTAAGTAATGCATTTTGACTTTGTTGACTTCATTCTCATCAGAATAATGTTTTCAGTGCCATCTGCAAGACTTCACAATATGCTAATTAGGACAGACCTATTCTGACTTGGAAGGTTATGAGTTTTCTGTAGTTCTTTCATACTGCCTTTATGACCTCAAATGTTGCGGATTTGATATTAAGGCATCAGTTAGCTTGTCCAATTCTTGTCCCTCTTTGCATTACACCGCATCCATTCACCATGACAAGGCCTATCCCTTAGGCTATTTGTTTCATAGGATAAAGGGATAGGATAACGGATGGATTTTAATTCCTTATTTGTTTAGTGCATGTATTAGAAAAAAAATAAGATTAGAAGATTATAAAATTGATATAATATCCGGTGTACACTGGATTAAGAAATTATATCCATCTCTCTCATTTGTTATACTATATTGTTATCCTCACGTATACGTCCTATTCCGTGAACCAAACAAATCATTATAGTATTCTTTTTTGGTTATGTAAATTGTTTTCACGTCTGATCATCTTCACAGTGCTCGTGAGCATGGACTGCATGTTGAAGAAATTGTCCAGCGCCTGGGGCTACCAATACACAAGATTAAGTCTAACTCCTACCCTTCCTCTCTCTGTCTCACTTTTATTTATCTTCTATGTGTTCGTGTTTATTCCTTTTATTTTGTTCTTTTCAGGGATGCCATTGAATACCATGTTGATATTGGCAATATCTATTCTACAATTGATGACAACCACTACAAGTCTGCGTGCAATGGTTGAAGTCTTCAACTGATTTTTGAAGCAAGCTTTTAGGAGACAACATTTGCCCTTTCAAACACTGGTAACTTGATCAATATAGTATTAGCTATCTACCCCTGATGCTAGGTATTGTAATCAACAATATGTGGTCTTTTTACTTGTATCTTCTCTTCAAGCTCGTTTGAAATCGGTTGTCATTTACTTGCAAAGTCCTCATACTGATCAGGTATAACTTATTGTGTAAATGGTAATAGATTTATGAGTCGGCTTGTCAGTAATGCCTGCTCTTCGGGCATGTTAATTATAATCGGATAAGTGATCAACATTTTTTAAGGTAAATATGGCCGAATAATGTAATCTGCTAATTTCATTACGTAGGGCATATTTTACATTACATCATCTAATGTAATCTAATAATGTATCTGAACCTCTTCAGGCAAATGGTATCTGATAAACTACAAGATATATGTAAATTGCACAGGGATATTTTGTAATGACAGTAAATAAAAAAATGTCCAACTTTAATAATGTTTCATTACGATCCAAGTATCTAACGTAATTTTTTTCCTTTCTTGAACAACATACAACCTAAATATCTCTGCCAATAGGGTATAATACATGCAAAATCAGGTTAATCAAGTTAATCATTACTATGAAATGTAAAAAATCGTTCATGTCATATAAAATGCATCGCACTGTTGTTTTATTAAAATAGAAAATAAACAATAACCTTTATCAAATATAAAAATAGGTTTGGGGTGATTTTTGTTCTTGAATTATTGAAAATAGGGTAAAAATACTTCTAAATTTTTCTTTGGTTGATTTTTATTTTTAAACAAACGAAAACGATTGAAAAATGCTCTTGAACTATTAGAAATGGATAAAAATATTCTTAAATTATTTTTTGATAGATTTTTTATCCTTAGACAAACGAAAATAGTTAAAAAATATTAGTATTTTTATCTATGCCTAAAGATAGAAAGAGTTTTTTTTCTAAGAAATGAGTAAAAATATTAGTATTTTTTAACTATTTGTGTTTGTTTAAGGGTAAAAAATTTATCAAAAAATAAGTTTAAGGATTTTTTACTCATTTCTAATAGTTCGAGAGTATTTTTCAACTGTTTTCGTTTGTTTAAGGGTAAAAATCAATCAAAGAAGAGTTTAGGAATATTTTTACTCTATTTTCAATAGTTCGAGGGCAAAAATCATTCTTAATCCTATAAAAAATTATATGGGTACAAGATAAAAAAATATTATGTTAATTATTATTACAAAAGTGTATAAAATTGTTAATATTATACTTATTATGACAAATTATATATTGTTCAATATACTATTTTAATAAAATAAAATAACTTATTAAACAAAAATATTTGATAAATATTTAGATTACTTGGGTGTTAGATAGAAGCTATAAACAATGTTATATTATCATATTCAATATATTATTTCACTAAAATATAATAAAAATAATGAACAATGTCTATTTTTTATTTTGTTCATTACCTTATTTCAGTGAAATAACATAGTAAGAACATTTATGATATTTTGACTATATATCAAAGGCATCTAAGTAGCGTTTGGTTGAATAAAATAGATGATGAATAAAATATTATTTCTTATGCTTCATTTATTTTCTTATTTGGTTGCAATTTGTTGACAAGAAATAGACGAACCATAGGGAATAAATAATAAATACTATTTCTCGTGCATAAGGAATATTACTTTTTACCTCAACCCAAGAAATGCTATTCCCCATGATATTTTTCAATATTGTCCTTAAATATTTATAATAGGATAAATAGTCTAGAAATTCACATAGTTTCATCAAAATTTAAAATCTACCAATTTTTTCAATTTTGGTCTGTGAATTCACATAGTTTGCTTTCGTTATTACAGCTACCAATTCATCAAGGGCCTCATCAAATTTACTGACATGGAAGAAAATGGTGCTCGCGTGGCTGACAGATTCATACGTGGCCGGCCTCCCACGACTAGCTGGACGAGTTCCCATTTTTTATGTGAACCCGGTCACATATGAATGTGTCAGCCACGCGAGCACCATTTTCTTTCACGTCAGCAAATTTGACAATACCCTTGACAAATTGGTAGATGTAATAACAGAAGCAAACTATATGAATTTACAGGCCAAAATTAAAAAAATTGGTAGATCTTAAATTTTTATGAAACTATGTGAATTTCTAGGCCATTTACCCTTTTATAATATTACTTAAGAATATAAATATTAAATTAGTTTTAATAATTGCATATCTTAAATAGATAACTATTATTTTATTTTTAAATACTATTTTAAATATTATTTTAGGTAGATTCAATTATTTTTTATAACAATAAAATAAATAATATTTTATTATTATTTTAAATTAATAAAAAAAATTACCTTAGTCAATATTTTTTTTATGTTGTTATTAATTAAAATAGTTATAATACAACTTATCATATTTTTAGAATGGTATTTTAGTTATTTTCCTTTCAATTCCTTATTTATTATTAATGTCAACCAAATAAGATAATATCATTAATTACTTATCTATTCAATTTCTTATCTATTTTTATTCTTTGTGTATTTCTTATCTATTCATATTCCTTATGATTTCATTTCATCCAACGAAATCCTACCTTAGGGTATTTTTACTTTTTAAGTGTATTTTTACTTTTTTTAGTTCCAATTTTGATGATCCTTGAAAAGTTATTTTGTATTTGCTTCCGTTATGATTATTGCTCAATTACTTTAACATATACATGATATTTTAGTTCAATTATTTTAATCAAAGATTCTGTGGTAATCCGAATTATTTAGTTGGGGTTTTAAGGAAATGGAAGGGAGTAAAAATTAGTTTGATACTATTTGTATTTTAATCGGAAGGACAATGAATAATAGGCCGAGGGAAAACAAAATAACTAAATACAAATTAGTTACTTCCTAAAGTGAATGATCAAGAAGATAAGGAAGATATAATCATTTTTATCCTTTATAATTGTTGAATAAATCATGAAATACTCCTTTCTCTCTAGGCCGAACAGATTTCAGTTCGACCCGATAGCCCGGCACGAGTTCGACATGATAAAGTTGTGTTGGGGCCAACCCTTTTGCCCGGCCCGATAAGGCCCAAATAGTTATAGGACCTTGTTGGGTTAGGCAATGTAGGCTTGGCACGATAGTTCGATAAAAAAATTTATTCAAAAAATCATTAATAATTCAGGACATCAGGCTATCAGGTTGAATCAACTCGATGTATTATGCTTCAATTATTTTTTCTTTTCGTTATCATGCTAAAGAGCCATGTTGTGCTAGCTCATTTATTTTTCGTACCGTGTCAGGTCTGAGATTTCAGACCTGAACTTTTATTGGATCGAGTCGTGCACGATTTTTATTCGGGCCGAATCAGTTTGGCTCGATATCCTCGACCCCGCACGAATTCCAGGTCTATTTCTCTTATTCATCTCCAATTTTCTTTGTCACTGTTGAATCAAATATAAAATATTTTTCGTTTTTCCTATCTTATCTTTGAGGTAAATATAGTGTAAATGGTAAAAAGATGAATTAGAACCTTAAAAAGATTATAAATAGGGATGACAATATTACCCATTTAGGCGGGTATCCGTGGGTATTTATCCGTTTATGACGAATATGGAGGGTAGTTTTCTATCTGCGAGGATTTCACGGGTAATTTTTATTACCCGTTTATTATATGGGGCGGGTATAATAAAATTCTAACCTTATACGACAAATGTAAAATAAAATTCAAAATGTTAAAAGAGAGATTAGTAATTAACCTTATATTTTCCGCTTTTATTTTTTGCTGGAATTCTAACTAAATTTTTTATTTTTCAATAAATTAATCTTATATAATTAACCTTATATTCAATTGAAATTGAAGGACCAGTTATTCCATTGAATGGATTATAACAAATAGTATCAAAGCAAGACATGATCCTAGGCATGGTGAAAAAGTCTATGTGAGAGAGCTGTCTAGAAAATGGGGTGGAGCAACTACTAGGTTAGCCCTCACACGCCTTCGACTTAGGTGTGATTTTGGACTATATGTTCGACTTGACGTAAGTATGGGAGAATGTAATACTCCAATTTAATTAGTCTCACATCAAAAATATAATAGATATTGTGTTAATTTATAAGACTTGATGGATGTGCTACAATCAACTCCAGCTTAGGCATTAGTCGAGTGATTACGAAATATGAAATTGTTAGGTGATAACTCATGCTATGTGTGTATGATTTGGTGTTATATGTTAGTTCAACTTCGATCTTGATAGTGAGATCAAGACTCAAGTATGATGATTAAACTTTGGCTTAAGAATTTTAATTAGTTCAATAGGTTGTATATATGAAGTTGATGATAAGTTATTCCATCAAGTGGATCGTAACCAATGTGATTGTTACTTGAAATATTCAAATAATCATTTTTTATTTTCTGAATTTTTCTGATGATTTTTTTTGGAATTTATTTGGGATTAAATGATCTATTTGTAAAATTTAGTTCTCGCTAGGGTTTTTTGTGAAACTTTTCAAACCTAGATTTATTAGTAGCCTTAACCTAGTTTCATAATAGTAGTTTGATTTTAATCAGAAGGTAAAATCCTATAATCATAAAAGAAATTAAAGACAACAACGTAGAAGGAGAAATGAATTTTAGTATTTTTTTTTAAAAAATAATTAATAATATTTATTAGTGAATTAGTCATATCAACTTAATTACTGGTAAGTGATATATTTTAATAAGAAAACTAATCATTTATGGGTAAAAATATTATCTAATTTAGGAATTATACCTCTTGAGAAAAACTCTCTTTATGCCTACTCACAAGTATGCAACAAAATCATTGACATGGCCCGCGCACACCGCGGTCATGTGATTGGGTGGGACCCATTTGATCTGTCACTTTGAGTTGTGCTCGTTATACTAATTCGTGCCTAAAAAATATCTGCCCCTATTAATATATATATATCAAAGAAAGCAAATATTTCCCACGACTTGGCAGTTTTATATTTGCCACGTGCCCCTCAATCTGCTGGCTATAGAACAAAATCTAACTTCTAAGTCCGGGTTTTTGCACGTTCGACCTTTCCATTTTCAAAAATTTCAAACTAGCTCTGACGTTTTCAAATATCCGTAATTAGCTATAGTGTAAAAAATGATCTCGTGACTTGCACGTTTTTTCAAGACATTTTGAAATGTTCATTTAGCTATGTTTAGGTTTAATTTGAGTCAAATTGGATGTCCTTTTTCTATATGAACTATTAGTTGATCCTTCTTAGATGTTTTGTGGTGTTTGACGTGACAATGTCTCAAGTAGTATTTTAACGAGTAATTTTTTTAAGTTATAAAAATCATCAGATCCATAATAAAATTTTTAAATTTATATATTTTTTTAAAAAATTCTCGAAATATCCTCGAGTTTAATCTAGTATTTAATTTCAAATTTTGGTAAAAGTTTTACTATTTCCTTCATAATTCATTATTAAATACATATAACAGATTATATTCATCAGAAATTAATAAATTGATCTTACATGTTTCAATTTTATATTTTTTAGAAAAATCTGAAACATATTATATTCTCAAAAAATTCTAATTATTATCGACGATATATCAAATAAATTGATTAAAAATATTATATATGTTATATTAATCATTATAATTACCAAAAATAATAAATTAATTTTACTTGTTTCAATTTCACAATTTTGACAAATTAAAATTGAAAATATTTTTTGAACTTTTACAAAAGTCTGGAACTGAATATCATATTAAACTCGAGGTTATTTTGAAAATTTTGAGAAAAAAAATAAGAATTCAAAAAAATTTAGATTCTTATCATGGATTCGAATTTTTTTTTTTTATTATGATTTTAAAAAAATTGCTCTATTTTAATTCACTGTTCAGTTATTTGCTAAAGGTGAAAAGTGAAAAACAGAGAAGCTGAAAAGTCAAAAACAGACAAAAAGAACTTCCTTAGGATTTTTTTCATAATAATACAATTTTAGAATTTAAGGTTACATTGGCCGATCATAAACAGAGAGATAAATTTCTCTTAAAATAAAATATTTTTTATTTTAAAAAAATGATGGTAAGTTTTACATTATTTAATTAAAAATTAGTCTATTCTACCGATGCTACATGAATTCAAATATCTCAAATGGAGTGCATATTATTCATTTTAAGTGTACCTTTTGAAAATAAAATATTTGGATTTAGTTATTGAGGAATTGTAATTTTTGTACTGTCAATCAAAAATGTTGGCATTTGACATAAAGTTTATAAAAGAATTTAATTTATAGGCGGGATGGGACACAATTAATTTTAGTAAAAATTGAATTTGATCCAACTTTGAAAAATCAATCTTATCCTCGCATCGACCACAATTTAAGTTTTCAGATAAACATACCATAGGCACCCCATGTTGGATTTTATTTCTCAAACAACCTAATCATTCTTATCATATTAATATATACACTATCTATAGTATATATTTCAAACTCAATCCTATAGATCCAGATAAAACCTATGAAGCACCGACACCGATACGAATATAAAACATGAACATGATATATATATATTAAAAATAAAAAAATTCATAATTTATATCATATATTGGACTAGACTAGAATTATTAGGCCATGATCAGATTACACTTAGCAGCGCCCCACGACCCAATTCAGGCCGAACCAGACGGTCCCACTCAAGGGTTTCGCCCGAAGCTCGAGCCAGATCCAACGGCTCTTCCCGGGGGCTCCACCCAGCCACACAAGGATACCCACATCCTACTTTATCAAAGGAGATATGTCATTACAAGCATGCAATCTCTAGGATCGACCTCGACCCATTCTAGGCAACCTCATCGCGACATTTGAGGGCAGCGTAATCATTTTCGTCTGGAATAAATATAAACACGGCACGTCACATGTAACACTAATTTTTAATTTCTATTACCTCCACCTTGGAGTCCCACTAACTTGTGCGTCGGGGTATCTTTTACAGGTCCAAGAAAAAGCAACTGATTACGGTCCTTCACGACGAAGTCTCCAGCACCCGTCGTCCGGAAAAGATGGAGACCTCAAAGCCAAAAAGCTCGGAACAACCCCCCTCTTGACGCGGGACCTTTTGCCGAGCACATCATGACAACCCGCCTCCTGTCGTGGAGTGAGCTGCCTACCACCATGACACCCTATGATGGGACAGACAACCCCGCACTGCACCTAACGACGTTTCAAACTACAATGCTCTTTCACGGAGCAATCGATTCCACGCTCTGCAGAGCCTTTTCAACCTTCCTGGGAAAAACCGTCTTGCTATGGTTTGCCTCTCTTCCACCCAAGTCTATTCATTCATTTGAAAACCTCTCCCGTGTCTTCCTCAACCATTTCACTACGTCATGGGTATATCACAAGACGACAGTTGCCCTCTACTATGTCAGGCAAGAGCAGCATGAGCCCTTAAAAGAATACCTGAACAGGTTCCATGCCGTAGCGGCCGAGATTCCCAACCTTGACCCATAGATCGAGCTCTTCTACATCTAACACGGGCTAAAACCTGGACTCTTTGCCGACCAAATCATCCTGACAGAACCTAAAGACATGGCCGAGTTTCACGAGAAGATCGTCGACTTCAAAAAGATGAAAGAACTCTGAGAAGCCAAAAAGTTCGATTGGCAAAATCTTAAGGCCACCATCGAAGACAAGAAGTTCAGAAGAGGAGAAAGAAAGAGTGAAGACCACAACCGCCATGAGCAGAGCAATGACCGAAGGCCAAGGTCACCGCCTCGGTTGAACGGCCGATTTGAAAAGTATACCCCTCTCAACACTAAGAAGGAAAACATCCTTTGTGACATCTATCACTCGAAGCTTATCAGATACCCCACCAACGCGGGAAAACAAAAACTACCACCCAACGCTGATAGGAGCAAGAAGTACATCTTTCATGATACCTACAGCCACACTACTGAGGAATGCATAGTACTTACTGACCAACTTGAGGATTTAGTCTGGGCGGGACGCCTGAACAAATACATCCATCATCAAAGAGAGAGAGGTCAGAGCAGAAGCCGCGACTCTAAACAATGAAGTCAGACACCACCGAAACCCAACCTGGATCATAGAGAAGACGGTCGGGCTCATCGCCCAGAAGACGAACCTCGAGGGATCATTGATTACATTGCAGGCGGACTAACAAAATCATAGAAGCGAGCCCGTCCAAAAAGAGATCTTCCCGAGCGGTGATGGCGATCGATGGTGCCACTCATCCTCATCGACTTGCCCTGGAGACCCCGATAATATCGTTCTATGAATCCGATTTTTATGGGACTGACCAAAACTTACACGATCCCGGTAATAGGAAACTTTGTCGTCAAAAAGGTCATAGTCGACTAGGGCAGCTCGGCTGACATCCTTTTCTATCCTACCTTTGAAAGAATGCAACTAACGAAAGCCTCACTCACCCCGTGTGAGGGAAACCTGACATGCTTCTCAGGAGAAAGGGTCGATGTCGAGGAGCCATATGGCTAAGAACAACGTTCAACTCTCAACCAAGAGCCAAAACCATTGATGTGCAATACCTAGTCATCGATGTCCCCAGCCCGTATCGTATGATTCTAGGACGACCATCCTTGAATAAATTAGGAGTAGTTGTATCCACTCCCCATCTGGCAATAAAATTTCCCATCTCAGAAGCAGAAGTGAGAGTACTCCATGCCGACCAAAAGGAAGCCCGATGGTGCTACAATCAATGCCTCAGATCAAAACCAAAGAGAAATTCTAATAGCCATAGATATCCTCAACAATCAGAGGCAGACAACCGGTAAAGGATTCTAAGCCAAGCCCAGGGCGGAACGCGAACAGACAAAACTCGACTCAATTGTTCGAAGAGCTCAACACACGATCAAATCACCACTCTTTATGTACCCATAATCCCCAAGTTACTTGATAAAACCACATTTTTGCCATACTCTCTCTGTACATACCCAGGAAACTCAGTGGTGATCTCGCCGCTAAAACGAAGTACCTCATTATTCTAAGGACTGAAAGGAATAGTGCCCTTGAGCCAATCACATGTCGATGTGTTTAGGGACTATTCAAGGGTAATCAACTTAATAAGACAATCTTTTCATCATTATGCTGCATTTTTATTCATTAAGATTGTGATGAACCCCATGAACCCGAGCAACTGATTCTGAGGCCATGATGAGTTCATGCTAGTGAGACTTCGAATCCAAATGCCCATGTTCTAAATGTTCCTAGTCGTAGGATCACCAATTAGAGGATCGATGATTTCAGTTAGATTAGTGCACTTGGTACATGCCCTATACGATAAGATGTAACTGATCTCACAATTACCTATAAGTCGCCATTAATGTACAAGTGCATATGCTCATTAGGGAATGAGTTCACTGAACGAACCTGCACGAGGAACACAAAATGAAATCCTTACATGAGTGCCAATATGATGCTCCTCGGGTGATAGTAGGTGCAAGTAGTCCTTGGACCTGAGGTTGTCATGGTTACCTTGTGAGTGATGACCCATTGTCTTGGTTCTATCCCTACGTGGCCCTCAATGTCATGTGCTGGGTATTACTGGGCATGGGGAAGCATTCACGAAGGTAGGTGAGCAACCAACATGGAATATGTTACTCCTAGTGAGAGGAGATAATGTCCTATGTGTCCCTGCAAGTGTCAACTCGGGAATCTCTGGCCAGAGTAGACATGAAAGTCAGGAAGATGTTTATGACGTTTCATTATTGAGACGACATCTTGGCGGGTGGAATACATATGAATCGGTATTATGGTTTGACACTTCTTTCGTACCCTAGCTGACTTCGAGATATTGTAACCGAGGGACTTAGTTGCACGGTAACTAATCGCCAAAGGGCATTCGATCCCTGTAGATTGAACCTCACACTATTCGGGTAGTCATGACACGTTGCTAGACGTCAATCTTGACTTGTGAGTGGAGTCTCTCACGACCACACTGAAAGGGTTTAGTGGTGGCTTGTAAGATTAGAATAGAAGTCGTTATATCATATCTGACTTTTCGTTATGCACAACTCACTCCTGGCTTAGTGTGGGGCCCAATGGGTCACACACAACAGGCTAACCTCGTAACAAATCTTATGAGATAAAGTTTGAATGCGGCACTATATGTCTACTAGCATGGACATGCTGCAACACGATCACAGATCTCGTTTATGGATATGACATGAAATATGTTTTCATATAAGAACGAATACACGAGAAAGGAGTTCCTCGATAACTCTAATTTGTAAGGCATCTCTAAATTGTAGGGATTGACACATGATAAATCATAATCAGTAAGAATTTAATTTATAGAGATAAATTAAAGTTTATATTTACATGGATTTAATTAACTTCGAATTAATTATAAATTCATTAAATATAAATTATTATTTTGGAGACAAACTCCGAAATTTTGAATTTCGGAGAGAGGATTTAAAAAGGGGGGGTCGGGTCTACCATGAGTGGCCACCTACTCCCCTTATAAATAGATGGCCTAACCTCCTTCAAGGGGGTTAAGCAAATTGGTTGGAGATGTTGGAGAAGAGCAAGGGTTATATAAAAGTTCTCTCGATAATAAGAGAAAATATGAGCAGTGAGAAAAATCCAACCAACTAAGTCTTATGATCATGAGACGAACAATTTCAAACTGTTTTAGGGGTGATATGTCTGAAAAGACTGATGTCAAATTGTTCCTAGATGCTCTTAAAAATATTTTGAGAAAAATAAAAAGATTGAGACAACCATGCTGTTAACAAATTTGGTCTCAATGAGGTATAAAGACAAAGGGAACATAAGGGAGTACATTATGGAAATGTCAAATCTTATTTCTAGGTTAAAGGCACTGAAATTAGACCTCCCTGTGGACTTATTGGTGCATTTGGATCTGATCTCTCTTCCTACACAATTCAATCATTTTAAAATCAATTATAATTGCCAGAAAGAGAAGTAGACTCTTAATGAGTTAATCTCTCATTGTGTGCAAGAGGAAGAAAGTCTAAAACAAGATAAGATTGAAAGTGCTCATTTAGTTATAGCCTCTAAAGATAAGGGCAAGAAAAGACCTAAGACTAGAGAAGCTGCAGGTGCTCCACAAAAGAAAAGCAAAAGGATCATACTAAGGTTTCTACTTGTTTCTTGTGCAAAACAAGTGGACACATTAAGAAAAATTGTATCAAGTATCACGCTTGACGTGCTAAGAAAAGTACATTTCTCACTTTGGTTTGTTTGGAAATTTATTTAAATTTTGTACCTATAGACACTTGGTGGATAGATTCTAGTGCTTTCACTCACATAAATGTGTCGTTGCAAGGTTGCCTGAGTTGCCGAACGCCAAATGATGCTGAAAGATTCATCTATGTGGGTGACGGCAAATCAGTTAAAGTTGAAGCTATAGACATTTTTATGTTATTATTAAGGCCCGAATCTTATTTGGACTTAAAAGAGACTTTTGTAGTATCATCTTTAGACGAAATTTGATTTCTATTTCCGTATTGGACAAACCCGGTTATTCTTGTTCATTTGGAAATGAAAAATTCAATTTGTCTCTTGGTACAAATATTATTGGTACTGGTTCTTTATCCTGTGATGATAACCTTTATATGCTTGATGTAATTGCTTCATTTAATGAAACATTGCATACCAGTTCACATGGTACAAAACAAAAATTAACTGATAAGAATTCCGCCATGTTGTGGCACAAACATATGATACATAGGCTTGTGTTTGATGGGATTCTTGTTGTCTCTGATGCTACGGACTTTGAGGTCTATATTGAGTGCATTAAAGGGAAACAAACAAACATTAGGGGTCAGGTACTAATAGGAGTTCAAATGTCTTAAAACATAATTATACGGATGTTTATGAACCTTTCCCTACGGCTTCTTGAAATGGTCAAATAATACTATATTATGTTCATATATGATTACTCCATATACAAGTACCTATATCTAATTAGTGAGAAGTCTCAATCACTGGATGTGATTAATTTTAAGACTGCGGCTTACATTCTGAATATTGTACCAACTAAAGCAGTGCATAAAATCCCTTATGTATTATGGATGGGCAAGAAGCCCAAACTAAGGTATTTGCATATTTGGGGTTGTCCAACGGAGCCTAGGCCATATCGATCAAAAGAAAAATTATTGGACTCCAGAATAGTTAGCTGCTACTTTATTAGGTATTTTGATAGGTATAGGGGGTATAAAATTTAATGATCCTTTGAATAGGACATTCTTTGATATAGGAAATGCCCAATTCATCGAGGATATTAAGTTTGAGGGAGATAAGGAGAATTAACTCTTTAGGAATCTACCCATGAATTACAAACTCAACAACCTCAAGAATAAATGCTTCCCATTAGTGGTATTATAAATTTATCAAGTTATTATCTCATTTGGTTTTGAGATAAATGCGGTTGATGAATGAATATACCATGAGTTCAGTGGGAGCAAGTACATTTTCCTAAATACCCCTATTGCTAAAGGAGGCAAATTTAGTCTCAACCTGTGCCCCAAGGATAAGTTTGAGCAAAAGGAAATGCAGAAGATTCCATATGTGTTTGCTACATGAAGTCTGATGTATGCTCAAGAGTGTACACGTCTGAATATTGTGTATACTGAAGGGATGTTAGGCAGATATCTTAATAATCCTGTAATGGATCATTAGAAAGCAGCCAAACGGGTTATGTGGTATCTACAGAAAATAAAACATTACATACAAAAAATCAGATCAACATGAGATCATTGGGTATTTCTAATTCTGATTTTGCTGGATGCCTAAATAGTTGAAGATCCACTTCTGGTTATGTTTATCTATTTACCAACGGAGCTGTACATTGGAGGAATGCTAAGCAGACACTCACTGCAGCTTCAAATATGGAAGCAGAGTTCATAACTTGTTTTGAGGTATCTAATCTTGGAATATGACTGCGAAACTTTGTCACCGGGCTGCGCATTGTAGATAAAATTGAAAGACCACTAAAGATTCTGTGACAATAAATCAGCAGTGTTATATTCCAATAACAACAGAAACTCTTTGAAATCTAAGCAAATTGACATGAAGTTCTTGGTTGTTAAAGAAAGAATTCAGAGTGACCATAGAGTACATAGGTACAACTTCCACGATGGCGGATTCATTTACTAAAGGTTTTCCACCCACGATCTTTCATGAGTATGCTGCTTATTTGGGTGTTACATCATGTATTGATATGATGGTTAAGTGGGAGTTTGTAATTTGTATCTATACTTTATGGACATTTTTTCTACAGAATAAAGTTTTGATTATTTTTACACTCCGAATATTTTATTTAATCTCAATACAGTAGGACCAGTTGAAAATAGGCATGTCTGGATCACATTGCATGTAACTTCCTTGTTGTGCACCCATATATGATCTATGTCATCGAAAGTATTAACATTGTGATCATTGATGGATTTAGTCACGATAAATATGATGAAAGTCGCTTTGGTTCATTGTTGGTATGATCGATGGACCAAATTATTGGAGATTATTGATAATAATAGTGATGACAAGTTCATAAAGTTAGTATGCATAGCTATATGGTGATACATTTGTTGGTCCAAAGTAAGAGATTGTTAGATTAATTTTAATAACCTCATGTGGGCCAACACATATCATTAGGCGTGCATCCGTCGCTATCAAAAATTAACGGTCCAGATCTTAAGTGATCTAAGTGTTATTTATTTGTGGGCCCGTGACATCTCAATAATATATGAGATTTAATTGTACAGATACCATTAGGGGTAATTTCTGATTTTATGATGGACAAAATTAGAATTACCATTACCTCATGTTTTACTATAAATAGATTGGTTATGGTCCCCGGGTCATGTACTTCGTTCCAATCTCAGAAGCCCCATTATTCAGAGACATCATATGGTCGGTGCATTGACTTGGAAGGCCGCCCCCAATCTCTCAAACTTTACGATGGATTAAGGTACACTTCCGCATCTATTTTTCTCAATGATTTGACATGTATGATTCTAGGCATATGTTAAATTCCTGCTATAGATTTCCATCATATGCATGTGTGCATTAGTGGTTAGGCACATATATATGAAATTTCACGTTAGCATCACATTTATGGTAGAAGCATATAATTATACGAGTGTATTGCATTCAATATCATCATGGCATAATGGTTAGTCATCTTTATCGTTGACGTATTGAGATATTCTACTCAACTTTATGCTGACATTTATTGTTTTGGCCTCATATCCGTAGGTACGAGTTAGTAGCTGAGGAGATCTAGTTAGATAGAGTAGAGGAGTCGTGCTATTATGTCGATTTCTATAATATTATATAAATTCTCTTGAGAATAATTATCGTTATATAAAATATTATTCTAATTATTTCGCTGCGAAGTGCTTTTAAGTCTATGTTGTATCTTATTGAATTTTTATTACGCGCTTCCTAGGTGACATATCTTATTTAGGGATACTCATAGGCGAGCGTAACAATTTTATTTAATTGCTTAGAATGAGGTTATTAAATCTAAGGCTTTTGGTGGCTTGAATATTAAAGATTTATCTGTCATGAAATTTTCTTTGACTACAAAAATATATTTTCATCTTTTGACTGTTTTGATTCTCTATGGTATCTGTTGTGAATACTAATTAATACTTTTGAATACTAATGTTTTGATTTTCATCGATTAATGATAAAGCAATTAATACAAATAAAATATTAATGCTAACACAATGATTTATAGTGGTTCGACCCCAATGCCTACTCTACTACCTAAGGACCCCGTACGTTTAGGATTTCTAAACTAGTTTAACTAGATTAATTAGTTTTCTTACAATGAGGACTTTACACCGAAAAGTCTCCGCTCTCAAACTGAAAGCACTTTTACACCCGGAAATATACCGTCTTCAATACCGAGAGCACTCTCCCACCTCAACTTAAGGACAACTCAACTAATCATAGTAAACTAAGTTTACAACGGTGGATTTAAGCCTTAACACCAAGGCAACCACCAACTCAATCAACCTAGCACTCTAGGCCGGTTTACACTAATGATATACAATGAAAATAAACCACAAAATATACAAATAATGGAATAAATAAATAATACAACAAATACTTAGCTCCAAATAAAACTCCCTAGTCCTATTGATGCCTTAAGGTGACGAATCGGTGAAGCTTCAAGGCTAAATCAAGGAGTGGAGATCAAAACTAAGGTTCTAGCAATGATGGCTCAATGAAAGCTTGTAGATATACTTAGGATCACACTTTTAGGCTTGGAAGCATCAATGGTAGGCTTGGAATGAGTTTGGGATGGGTATTTATAACCTCCCAAACAAGAGGGCTCGTCAATGGGCATTTTTCTATCCGTTGGCGATGCCCGGTCGCTTGCGGGTCGATCGTCGGTCAACCGACTGAGCGATCGAATGCATTCTGCCCATTCTAGGCGCCGGTCGATCGATCAAAATGTCTTCACCTTTTGTCGGTCGACCGAACCTGGGCAGGACAAATTTTTTGCTTGTTTGTTCGTTTTTGGGTTCCGTCTTCGCTAAGTCTACTTATATAATATTTCTAATAACTTTAAAACATAAATATTATATAAGGATTACCCCGCATTTGAATTCAATAAAAATATCTAAAAAATTAAAATTCTTAAGAATCAAAATCTAACTTTTGGGGTCTAGTACAAATTTTCCAAAAACGAAAATTTTATAATCTCCCGGGTCAAATATGGGTACGCTAAAGGCTTCCAAAAAAATCCTTAAAAATATCTCGTTATCTAGTTTTTTACCTAAGGAACAATTACCGGCAATTTTGGTGCCAAGAAAATGTCTAGGTTATATAGCCCTCTAAGGAGCTCCTTAAACTTAGTGAATTTCATGACATTTTCTAATTTTTCGGGTTTTCATATTTTGGGGTTCGGGTTTAGTTTTTAGATTATTTGCATCATGATGATGATTTACAACATATTCTAGACACCCTAAACCTAAACTCTATCTTCCTGACGAAATTCAAGTGTGTCGACCAACGTCCTACCGATTTCCGATCGTAGATGTCATGCGCTAACCGATATGGAACCTGAAAATATTTTTCAATGAAATATTAGTTATATGTTTGTTATCATCAAAACCAAGATTAAGACCAATGTAAAAAATCTTAGGCCAACAGACTTGTTAGTTCTAAAGTAGCTTACAAATTTGTTACTCAGTTTTCTACTTTCAATTGGTACAACTCCCCTAAGGCCTTGTTTGGATGAGGTGTAACATGGTTTAGTAATATATGATATGGTACTGTAATTACTCTTATCCCGTTTGGAAAGATGGTATGGTATTGTATGGTTAAATGGTAACGGCTCTAAGGAGAACAGAGTGTTGGCTAAGCTGATCAAGAACGATATGTAAAAGTCTAATATGATATGAGTAAATAAATGACATAAGATGAATTATAAATTTTAAATGAGAGTATTTTAGAAATAAAGTTTCATCAAACTATGAGAAATCATCAAATTCATGGTTTAAAAACTTGGCCAAAATCCATGGTTTTCAAACCATGAGATTACCATCATAAACCATGACCATCATTTGGAAGTCTTCCCAAACAAGAAATTGAATAATATCATACTATGTAAAATCATATCTTACCATGAAACAAACAAGACCTAAATGGGCAGTCATATGAAAACTTCTTGTTGGCCCTCGTATTAAAAACTTTGCTTGGAAGCTCTTCCATGATAGATAGTCGTATAGATTGTTTAGGTTCAACATCATTAGTTCTCCAACTTATGCCCATTGGGACAACTAGCCTGACAACCGGTCTGACTGTGAGATAGCTCGAACAATTTGGAAACTTATTGATGATCAATTTTCGATGACACAATCTATTTTGAATAATTTGTATTCAAGCAATATGCTCTGTGATAGTAACGATGAGGATAACTTTTTGTATACTAAATTTGCATTATGTCCAAATACTTTTTATTCCATTTGGTATTTTCGGAATCGAGTTACTTTTGAACTAACTAGTTCCACTGTGTTTTCTACTTTTGTGAGCATTTAGCTACGACTGTTAACTATGTTGACATACCTCTGTTAGTGCTGTTCATGGGTCAAATCCAACCCAATGAACCCAAGAAATTGACCCGACCCGAATTAATCAGGCGGGGTAATCGGGTTGGATCGGGGTCTTGAGTTTCAAGTTTTGAAATTCGATTACCCGATATCTAATCCTATTACCAAATTAATTAAATATTATTATTATTATTTAAAAAATATATTAAAAAATTTTAAATAAAAAAGTTGGAAAGACACGGGTCGTTTCAGCCAGCATCTTCCCAAAAGACAGGGGAGAAGAGGCGGCCCCGTGGGCCGCCTCTTTCCAAGGAGCAGCAGCCACTCGAGTGGCTGCTGCTTGTCTTCCCAAGATCTCTTGGGAAAGATCTTGGGAAGACACATGTCTTCCAAAGATGTGTGTCTTCCCAAGATTTGTTTTTGGGAAGATTCACGTAGTTGTTTTAATTTTTTTTTTTCAAAAAATATTTTTTAGTTTATATTTATCAGGTAATCCGATTACTCGATCCGATCCGATCCGATCCGATTTCGAGCGCGTCAGGTCGGATCGGATTCAAAAAAATTTACTTTAAAACCCGATCCGATTGCTTGTTGATCGAGTCGAATAATTTTTTTTTTTAAATCTGATTCGATCAGACCCGTGAACAGCCCTAACCTCTTTGTGAGGAGAATCATATTATTTTTAATCCGAGATATATTTAGGAACCATCCCGTTTGAATTGTTTAAAATTAAACAATGATGGCGCTTTTGATGAAGTTAACAATTGTTGTGCTACTGGCTTTATTTATAGGGACAATAATGGAATGATACGGGTGGTAAGTGGATCCTTTTTCTATTTTGAATATATAATTTTAGTGAGGTGTTGGCTATGTCCAAATATAATTAAATAATTTTTTAAAACCATAATATAGATCAGATAAATTTTTAAATCTATAATAAAGATATAAAAATTCTCAGATCCATAATTTTTTCCAAAATCAACAAAATACCATTGAGTTCAGATCCTGTACTCGATTCCACAATTTTACAAAAGTATAAAAATAATAGATTCCAAACTTTTACAAAAGTGTGGAATCGAAATGAATAAGATAAATTCATCATTTTTCGATAACTATAATGATGATTACAATATATACAGTATTTTTAATGAGTTTGTTTCGTATATTATTGATAACATCTATAATTTTTTTTAAATATTGTAGGTTCCAAACTTTTACAAAAGTCTGAAAATAGTAGATTTCAGACTTTTTCAAAAATATTGAATCGAAATAAATAAGATATATTCATCATTTTTTTATAATTATAACGATGATTATGATATATACAGTGTTTTTAATGAGTTTATTTTGTATATTGTTGATGACATCTAGAACTTTTTGAAAATATAGTAAGTTTCTGATTTTTTTTAAAGTGTCGAACCGAATAACAGACTGAAGTCAAAAATATTTTAGGAATTCGAAGAAAAAAGTTATGGATATGGGAATTTCCGGATCCTGGTCATGGATTCGGAAATTTTTGGTTTGATATTATGATTTTGGATAATTCCTTCGTATAATTTTAGTGAGGTGTTGGCTAGGTTAAGATTAGAACGATCCGCCAGTACGTTCTTTTTCTCAAACAGTTTCACCATTACTTCGGCGTTGTTGACGGTGACGAAGGTAAAACCGTCATCCTCCGTCCGCTCTGCGAACTCCGAGGAGGAGCCGCTGAGTTGGCGCTCGAGTTTTCCGTTTGAATTAACGGCGTTGATACAATTCCGGAGGAGAAAAAAGTAGCGAACTTAAAAAAGAAAATAAAAATCGATCTATTTATACAACTATATATCCATCAAATAAGAAGAACAGAGAATACCTCCCTCCCACTCGATCCACTCGATCCCTCTCTTCTTCTTCGTCAGGTGACGCGAGAAGAAGAGCCGGGAGGCGACCTCGAGGGCTCATTCCTCCGCCGCATTGAATCGGTACTTGGATCCCTTTTTAGCTCTTATTATATCCCTTAGTGTTTTGTTGCGATCTTCTCTTGTGTTGTGCGTTCGTGATGTTTGATCTGGTTTCGGATCGGATGCGTCTGGCCACATTGTTTACTCTGCCAAGGAATGTAATGTTGTTCTTCAGTTCTCTTCTACCAGGTCTTGGTTCTTTAGGAGAACTAGATCGCCTTTGGGGCTAAAAAGTAATTTTTTAAAAAAAAACTCGATTGCGTAAATTTTCGTTTTTTGGTATTTTTATTTCATTATTTTGATTTGTTTTCTACGAGAAAGGGATTGGATTTTTCGAAAGTCTTTTGGATTCTTTTCCTGTCGAGTACGATTTTATCCTTCGTTCTCCTTTAATTTGCCTGTAGCAACTTTATTGTTTTCTTTTATTTTGATTGTTATGTCAAAGGTTTCCTGTTACACAGAGAAACTGATGCTGATTTAGTTTCTGGTGCGATGTCCATATCAAATCTAGTTGATATTGTTTGCTATCTTTAAGTATTCTAGATGAGGACACAATGGATTAAGACTTGCCTAGTGTATGTGTTTCTGTTTTAGTTTTTTCTTGAGAGAATTTCTAACCAATTGTCAGTCATGACTTATCCAATAGAAGCTGTATTATGCTCGCAAGTTAGCTTTGAATATTTGACAAAGTACTTGTACTTCACATAACATTTTCTATTTAGAAGATATGAGAGTAGATCTTAGCTTAAATATTTGTCATTGTTTGATGTACATTGTTTTTCTTCTAATTCCCTTTCCTGTTTAGTTATATTTTTTGTTAGATTGAGATTACATGATGAGAGTGGTGTATGAGATGGGTGCTATCTTTCTTGCAAGAATTCATCCTCTTGCACACTTTTTTTTTTAATATAGTTTCACTTCTTTGGCATAATTATTTGAGTAAATTTCTTCATTCTGCTTGTTCCGTACACAAATAACTTATCAATTACTTATTTACAGTGTAATCTAAAGCACCAACATGGTTGCGCAGGAGTTCACTGTTGACTTGAATAAGGCTCTCGTTTTTCAGGTGCAACTCTAACAATTTTCATTAATATCTTCTTGTTTTCTTTTGCGCATCATCATATGTGAGATGTGAATTACTCTCTGCTTCTATCGTTGCTAGATATGCTTAATAAGGTAAACAATATGTGGAGAATGAGTTCGCAAATAGAAACTTTAGTATTGTTTAATATAGTCAATTGTCCAATTGGTTTGAGAAAATAATAGCTGAGTACATAGATGGCCTCGACAACATGCAAATGTTGGTTAATGTATGCTGTTTTGTTTGGCATAGATATTAATGGGAATTCTCATCTTTCTCTCCATAGATCCTACAAAACCATTATGCTATCACAGTATCACTTTATATTTTCTGTTATGCAATACTCTGCATCATTTGTTTTAGCAACTTTTTGCTGATAACACTTGCACATATTCTAAGGTCGGTCATCTTGGAGAACATTACCAAGAATGGGTTCACCAATCTATAGTTAGCAAGGAAGGCCCACGATTTTTTGCAAATGACTATGTGGAGGTAATATTGTCAGTGATAAACAAGGGCAGAATGATGAAATTGATTGATCTTTTAATCATGTGCTTTTGTGTTTATCAGTTCTTAACACGGACCAAATGGTGGGTGATTCCGTTGGTATGGCTGCCAGTTGTTTGTTTCTCTTTGATGGTGTCTATCCAAAGAGGCAATACACCCTCTAACGCCGCTCTAATGGTAGTGGCTGGAATGTTTTTGTGGACCTTGATGGAATATACTTTGCATCGCTTTGTTTTCCACATCCATACTAAGAGCTATTGGTAGGTAAACCTTTTTTCAAGCTTTGTAAGAATGATATTTTCAGCACAGCTAATACAACTGAGGCGAATGTTAACACATCTTTGGCAACTCTATTATAGGGGAAATACTATGCACTATCTTCTTCATGGTTGTCATCACAAACACCCCATGGATGGGCTGCGGCTAGTTTTTCCTCCTGCTGCCGCCGCTATTATATGTGTACCTGTAAGTCTTCTAAGTATTTTCTATTATTTTGTCATAAGTATTGCGTGTATCTCCTCATTATGAATCATGATGTCTGTCTGAAGCTCTTGACTAATTTGGTTAAATATAGGATATGGGTTTGCTTACAGTTCATTTTCCCTTGTGAAAATTCTATCCGGACTTCATTGTGATTTTATTATCCCATTTTTTTTCCTAGTTCTGGAATCTGCTTATACTATTCACCACGCCTGCAATGACTCCTGCATTGTTTGGAGGGGGTCTGTTGGGCTATGTTATATATGACTGCACACACTATTACCTGCACCATGGACAACCATCCAAGGAGCCAGCGAAACATCTGAAGGTAATAACCAAATAATCACAAGAGCTATTACATCAGATGATTTTAGGATGTTCTTTGTCTTAGAAATATGCATTTGGTTTTAGAAGAAGCTCCTTGTCCATTGCAGCGGTATCACCTGAACCATCACTTCAGAATCCAAACCAAAGGGTTCGGAATAACTTCTTCGCTATGGGACATTGTCTTCGGCACACTGCCCCCAGAAAAGTCGTCTTCTAAAATGACTTAATTATTTTGTACTTTTTGGAGAAAGAGCCGTAATCATCATGGTTAGATTCTGAAACCTTACGTCTATTTTATACTCATAAATCAAATCACCAAGGGCTTGACCATTTCTTTCTCCTCACTATATTCTGTGGTAATTTTCTCTAGCAGGTTCCCATAATATTGCACTGCTGGTTGTTCCATTTTCAATGAACTTGGCAGCAACATCTATGCAAATGAGCATTGTGTGATCAAGACATTCATCTATTTTGTCTTGTGTAATTTATACTCTATTGCAATTGTTGTAAGAAGTAGTTGGGTTTATCATGAGTTAATAGTTCAACTTTGCTGTGATTTTTGTTTGATTCATCATTTGTACAAAGATCCCATCGTAGTTTGGAACTCCTAATTATTCATCTGTGAGACGATACATAGGCCTTTGCAACTACTGAGTAGTGTTCTATAAATTTTATATTTAACCATATGTATTCTGATTTCTAGCCCTTTTCTTAAAAGTAATAGAACTTCTCCTCATTTGATTTTGTGCCTGTTGAGCCCAGCCGAAGTCATGGACTGCTTAGTGCAAATGCTGTGTCATGAACTTTGTTCTGGTGATTGTAAATTTGTAATAGCCCGAGCTTCTCGTTTTCTTTTGCTAGTTTGACAATTGTGCAAATGCTCGGATTTCAAGCAATTTGGATAAAGGATCATACACTGGTTCAATTTAAAAAATCAAACCATATGAAATTGAGTTTCTTGATTTAGCCTTTAAATGTAAAGTTGCAAGCAACACAAAGAACTACCGTAGATCAAATTGTCGAATCACATATTTTAGTTTTGCACTCAAGTATATCTCATTCTGTTGAACATGCAGGGACTATTGGAGAGGCAGATAAGCAAAAGCATATATAATAGAAAGGGTTAATTGACGAATCTAGTCTAAAATATGATTCTTTTCATAAATTTAATTCAAACTTTTATTTGTATCAATTATATCACAAATTATCAAATTGATATCAATTTTAGCCACATAACGTGGCATCTGACTTAGTATATTAAAAGTTAATTTTTTAATTATCGTGTGTCCACATCAGCATTTAATTAAAAATATTTATTTTTTTTTAAAAAAATATTTTTAACTTACGGCCTATGCCACGTCAACTATTAAAATATAATTGACGTATCTAGCCTAAATTATGACTCTTTTCATAAATCTAGTCCAAACTTTTATTTGTATCAATTACATCCCAAATTATCAAATTGATATCAATTCTAGCCCGACATCATATGTCCGTCAATTTCACCGTTAGGTGCTGACGTGGCATTTGACTCAACATATTAAAAATTAATTTTTTAATAATCGCGTTGCCACGTCAGTGTTTAATTAAAAATATTTTTAACTTACAGCATATGCCATATCAGTTATTAAAATATTTTTTTTGACATTGATTTTGTATATGTGAGGAAAAAGGTTCGCCGCAAAGTCCATAATCCATATTGTCGTGTGAGTGATGTTAAACTTGAACTTGAAATGAAATTTAAGTCAACTGCCCACTTTAAAGAAGTTGTTCAAAATTATGCTATTGCGAATGGTTATAATAACAAATGGTGTAGAACATGCACAAAGAAAATGGAAGCAAGGTGCGAAGTTGGTTGCCCTTGGAGAATATACGACTATACGCTAGTTGGATGAAGAGTGAAGTGACATTGATTGTGAAGACATATGAAAGTCAAGAATCGAGTGAGGATAAATTTTAGTCGGGTATTAGGGATTAGGGCCGGATTTGATTAGGTTTTTTTAAAAAAAATATATTTTAATAGCTGACGTGGCATAGGCCATAAGTTAAAAATATTTTTTTTAAAAAATAAATATTTTAATTAAATGCTGACGTGGCAACACGATTATTAAAAAAATAATTTTTAATATGCTGAGTCAGATGTCACGTCAGCACCTAACGGTGAAATTGACGGGCATCTGACGTCGGGCTAAAATTGATATCAATTTGATAGTTTGGGATGTAATTGATACATATAAAAGTTTGGGCTAGATTTGTGATAATGGTCATAGTTTGGGCTAGATTTGTCAATTAATCCAAAAAATATTTTAATAGTTGACGTGGCATAGGTCGTAAGTTAAAAATATTTTTTTTTTTAAAAATAAATATTTTTAATTAAATGCTGACGTGACAACACGATTATTAAAAAAATTAATTTTTAATATGTTGAGTCAGATGCCACGTTAGTACCTAACGGTGAAATTGACGAGCATCTGACGTCGGGCTAGAATTGATATCAATTTGATAGTTTGGGATGTAATTGATACAAATAAAAGTTTGGGCTAGATTTGTGAAAAAAATTATAGTTTGGACTAGATTCGTCAATTAACCCTAATAGAAAAGCCATGCCTACATGGCAAGAGTTATAACATAAAATCACATGGAGAGAATGTAATAAGTACCTTGTTTCCGCCGGTCAAAAGAAATTTTCGGAATGATAGAGAAATGATGTGGAAATCCCCCATGTCCGTTCTAAAATTGATCAGATATCACATGGCTTAGCATGGCCAAATAAATGAAGGACAAAGGGTTCTAAGACGATTTAAACAAAGCCAAATAAACACTAATGGTATGTTTACTTTGTTGGATAGAAAGGAATTGAATTGGATAATAAACAAGGGAGAATTGAATATGAATTTTTTAAATATGATGCATCAGATATAAATATTCTTCTATTCATATTTTATTCTAATCCATGCACTAAACAAACAATGGATATTAATCCATCCCCTATCATATCCTCTCTTATCCTATGAAGCAAACATGTTCTTAATGGTTAGTTCGATTCGAATCGTTCAAAAAAATAAAATTATAAGAAATAAAAATAGACAATGAATCGACCCTTGAACTTGCAATTGAAGGATCTAATCTTTTCAATCTTTTAAGAAATTTGTAATTGTTTTTTTTTCCTATCCTCTTGTGCTCTTTTCTCTATCCTCTTGCACTACTTAACTTGTATTTCTCAAATTTTATGATAAACATAAGTACTTTTTTTCAAAAAAAATATAGACAATGAATAGTATTATCTTATGAACTGGACTAGTATTTTTGAGTCCAACCAAATTAGGCCCGATAGCGCCCACGAACCAGACCTAAGTCAAGCCAAACGGCTCAGCCCGGGGGCTCCATCAGACCATACAAGGACACTCACGTCCTTATTAATTACGAGGGATTCGTCATCACGAGCCCGACATCTCTTGAATAGTCTCGACCCGTTTTGAGCAACATCCCAATAAGATTACCATGCGACATTATCGTCATCCCTTCCTCATCCTGCAATATATACAGACATGCCTCAAGTAACCTAAAGTAAAATTTCTATTACCCCCACCTTGATCAAATACAGACTTGAGTGTTGAAGTGTCTTTTGCAAGTCCGTCCCCCCCGGAGTCACAGCTGATCAGGAGACACATCGAACTGGATCGCACCGCTCCAACCCTCAGGCAAGAACATTTGGTGCCCACCGTGGTGCCCACTGTGAGGGGCAAAGAAAATCTTACATGTCCCACCATGGTTGGAATCCGGAGTCAGGCGAACATTGCCTCATGCAAACAACAACCTAGCAGATATGCATCCTCGCTGCTTGGAGACACTGACACAATAAGGAGCGACACCCCGGCACTGACCAATCCTAGCTCTACTAGAAGTATCCCAGTGTCGAATAAACGACCTTGAGGCGGAGAACCAACGGTTAGCAACGCAGGTCGAGATGCTGACACGATCCCAGGAACAATATCTAACTGATTACGAGCGTTGTCGCTCAAATCACGAAGAAAGCAATCACTCAAAAAGAAGGAGACCAATCTCCCTCCTCCAAGATGAGGTCTTCAGGACACTTCACTTGAGAAGGGGGAAAAACCCTAGGATCACAGAGGTGGCTAACCCTCTTCTCGTCGATTCGGGACCCTTCGCCGAACACATCATGGCGGCATGCCTTCCAGTAGCGGACATAGAACTTTAACTGAGGGGGGCCCAATTTAAAATATAAAAAATCTAATATATATTCTTTTAACCATTCAACTTCGATTTTTTAATTAAAATAACAACTTATAACTAGTAAATTTTTTTTTATCTATGTCCATATTTTGAAAATACTACTATAGTCTTCAAAATGAAAATAATTATGTTATTGCACTCTTAAAAGAGAATTCTTTCGTAGGGGTGTAGCCGAGCCCAACCAAGCCGAGCTTGCCTGTGCTCGAGCTCAGCTCGTTTAAGAAATGTTTAGCTCGAGCTCGATAGAGCTTCGATATCTAGGATCGAGTTCGGGTCAAGTTATACTCCAGCAACTCGAGCTAGGCTCTTGATTAAGCTCGGCTCGAGATCGAGCTGGGTGAGCTCAAATTCTATTGAGCTCAATTGAGCTCGTGAACAAGCTTGATTAAGCTCGGCTCGAGATCTAGCTCAGTGTGCTTGAATTCCATCGAGCATAGTTGAGCTCAATTAAGCTCAGTTCGACTCTGGTTCTAAAAGCCTGACATGATCTGGAATATATATATATAGCTCAATTATGCTAGTGAGCTACTCGAGCCGAGTATTGGTTAGCTCGAGCTCGGGTCGCTCACATGTAACATGTAAAGCTTGTGTGGAGCTCGACAAGATTGAGTGAACTTCGAGTTTTCATCAAGTCGATCCCGAGTAGCTCGAGTCACTTGCACCCCAATTCTTTCATCCCAATTACCCAAAGCACACTATACCCAAAAATTTTAGGGTAATTACCTGAATATATTCTAAACTACGGACTTTGTCTCAAATCTATCATGAACATTGACTTCTCCAAATTGCATCCTCAACTATCACATTTGTATCAATTGCATCCCTCCGTCAAAATTCCGTTAGCTACCCCCATTAACCCTGCCACGTGGGATGTACACGTGTATTAAAAAGCTATTTTTTTTGAAATCGAATACAAAATTATTATTTTTTCAAAAACTTTTCTGATGTCCACGTGTGCTGCACATGTGGATTAAAAAATTATTAAAAAATAATTTTTATATTCGGGTTAAAAAATTATAACCCTTTACTTATCAGTGTTTGTAGAGTCACAGTCGTTCACCGGCATCAACTATGGGCAGGTGGCAGACAACCTCCCGCCAGCGTCTGCGACAGCAACTCTCCTGCAGTCGACCACCATCTCCAAGCTTCGTCTCTACGACGCTGACCCAACCATCACCCAATCCCTTGCCGGCACCGCCATCTCCCTCGTCATCGGCGTCTTCAACTCCGACGTCGCCTCCCTTGCCTCTGACCCCTCCGTCGCCTCCAACTGGGTCGCCGCCAACGTCCTCCCTTACGTCCCCGCTTCCTCCCATCTCCGTCATATTCGTCGGCAACGAGGCACTAAACTCCGGAGACCCCTCCCTCGCCTCCAACCTCCTCCCCACCATACAGAACCTCCAATCTGCCCTATCCGCCTCCCCCTCCACCGTCAGCATCAAGGTCTCCACCGTCCACTCCATGGCCGTGATGTCCCAGTCCAACCCCCCTTCCTCCGGCGCCTTCCACCCCGACCTCTCCAACAGCCTGGCTGGCGTCGTCGGCTTCCTCTGTGACGTCGGCTCGCCCTTCATGATCAACCCGTACCCCTTCTTCGCCTAGCACAGCGACCCACGGCCGGAGATGCTGGCCTTCTGCCTCTTCTAGCCTAATCCCGGCCAGCTCGACCCCGGCTCGTAGCTCACCTACACCAACATGTTCGACGCGCAGGTGGATGTCGTGCGGGCGACTGGGGTTCCCGAAGGTGGAGATCGTGGTGGTGGAAATGGGGTGGCCGTACAAGGGCGACCTGGAGGAGGTGGGGGCGACCTGGAAAAGGTTTTGAAAAAAAAAATTATTTGGTTTCGAAAAAAAATAGTTTTTTAATACACGTGTACATTCCACGTGGCAGGATTAACATGGTAGCTGACGGAATTTTGATGGAGGGATGCAATTGATACAAATGTGATAGTTGATGATGCAATTTGGAGAAGTCAAAGTTCGGGATAGATTTGAGACAAAGTCTATAGTTCGGGATATATTAAGGTAATTACCCAAAATATTATCTATATTTTTCTCAAATAATAAGAATATGATGTGCAATGTAAGAATTAAATTATATGCACCATTACACCAATAACATCAATAATTCTGATGGCTGGGCATAGGTGTAATTGAGCCAAGCAGCTCATGAGCTACTCGAGATCGACTTGATAAAAACTCGAACTCGACTCGATCTTATCAAGCTCGAGTTGAGCTTTAAATACAAGCGAGCCGAGCTCAAGCTAAGCAATACTCAGCTTGAGTGGCTCGCGAGCCTAATCGAGCTTTATATATTTATATATAATAATATAAATATTAATGTTTCATATCAGGTCGAGCATAAACCCGAGTTGAGCCGAGCTTAATCGAGCTTGAACGAGCTCAGTCAAGCTTGAGAAAAATAAACGAGCCTAAATGAGCCGAGCTCGAGTTGCTCGAGCCAAGTTCGAGCCAAGCTCGAGCCCAGATATTGAAGCTCGATCGAGCTCGAGTTCGAGCTCGAGCTCGGCATTTCTTAAACGAGCCGAGCTCTAGCACAAGCAAGCTCGGCTTGGCTCGATTACACCCCTGCCTAGGCGGCACTCCAGCGGCTCTCGGTGGCTGGATGAGTGAAGGGGAGAAAAAGATATGTGATGCACGATTGAAGCACTAAACGGGTGTTTTTAAATAAAAAAAATACTACTACATTAAGTGGTAGGGCCCCCACTTAAAGAAAAAAAATTGGACTTCATCCAGGCGCACCAGGCGAGCGTCTGGGGCTTCAAAAAAAGCTCAGAGGCATGGCCAAGATGCGTGCCTGGGTGAAGGCATGGCCAAGGTGCACGCTTGGGTGAAGGCGTTGTGCCTTGGTCATGCAAAGATGCTGGGCCTTTTTGGTGCCTCGCTTGGTGCGCCTAGGTGCTCACCTTTGACAACGCTGGTGAAGAAAACTAAGAAACTAGTATGAGATTGACAAAATTACAAGTATATACAAAAAAAATAATTGCTCTTTGGTGCTTTATACTAATACTACACTAGAAATAAAAACTGACTTGAATGCATAATTCATGTTACAAAAATAAATTTTATTCATCATGAAGATATATTACATAATTAATATAAATGATTAATAAAATTCATTATTTTCAAATTTAGTTTCTCAATTAAAAAAGAATTCATAATCATAAATGAAGTAGATTTTTATTAATTTTCTAAAATTTTTGTTGAGTACTCGATGGTCAAACTAATTATTCAATCATATATTAGATAACTCATCTACAAAAGTTCAAACAACTTAATAATATGAGTATGTGTGATAGCATACAAAGATATATTATGAATGAAATCAACACCAAAGCTTTAGAGGTAAAAGATTAATGGAGAAAAATTCGAACTTAATTAGTATAGAAATTAATGAAGAAAATTTTGGACTTAAGCTAAACATTAATAAAGAATGATTTGAAGTTTTTTTTTAAAAAAATAAATTTATATTCAGTCATTACGAAAAAAAGTAAATAATGAACAAAAAAATTTAGCGATGAAATTTGAACCTAAGACCTATAATCAAAATAAACAAGCACTAACCACTAAGCTATGAGTAAATTTGTTAAATTATTTGAACTTGATAATATATATTTCACTTTGTCCTATATTTTTTAAAATACCTTATTATATTTAATATCTAATTATTTGGAAAAATTTCGAGGGGGGGGGGGCAATGCCCCCCTTGGCCCTAGTGTGGATCAGCCCCTAATGCCTTCCACCTAGATTCAAACTGTCGACCACGCTGAAGCCTTACGATGGAATGAGCACCCGACTATGCACCTGATAATGTTCAGGTCTATAATGCTCCTCAACGGAGCGATTGATCTCATTCTTTGCACAGCTTTCCCTACCTTCTTGGAAAAAGCCTCATTATTGTGGTTCTCTTCTATTCCACCTGGGTCAATACACCCCTTTGCGAAACTCTCCCGCGTCTTCACTAGCCGATTCTCCTCATCTCGGATCTACTCCAAAACTGAGGACGCACTCCACTACATCAAACATGGGCAACACGAACCCCTAAGGGATTACATACGAAGATTTCAGGCAATGGCTGCGGATATCCCAAACCTCGACCCCTCGAGCCGAGCTCTTTTCTGTCAAAAATGGGTTGAAACTTGGATACTTCGCCGACCAGATTACCTTGACCAAGCCGAGAGACATGGCCAAATTCCAAGAGAAAAATGCGAGCTATATAGAAATGGAGGAACTCCGTAATGCTAGAAAAGTCAAGAGGCAGAATGCTAGAGATACTGCTGAATACAAGAAATCCAAAAAGACTAATAGAAGAGGCAATGACCGAAATCATCGTGAATGAGATAATGATAGGAGGGCTAGATCGCCACCCCGCCCGAGTGCTCGTTACGAGAAACACACGCCATTCAACACAAGCAAGGAAACCATCCTTCGTGAAATCTTCGACCTGAAACTCCTCAAGCACCTGCTAACATCGGGAAGCAAAAACTGCCACCCAACGTCGACATGAACAAGAAGTGTGCTTTCCACGACACATACGAGCATACCACAGAAGACTCTATAGTGCTTGGGGACCAATTCGAGGATTTGGTCCATGCAGGACGCCTCGATCGATACATCCATCGCGGAAGAGAACGTGGTCGGAGCAAAAGCCAAGACCACCGACGCCGAAGCCAGAGTCGTACACCACCAAACCATCATGGAGGCCAAAGGAACCACGACCGAGCGAACTGCTCGAAAAATGAAGTTTGAGTAATCATTGATTACATCACCGACAGGTTCGTAGGAGGAGGCGAGTTGAGCTCGGCCAAAAAGAGATCCCTTCGAGCAATCATGGCGTTTGACAACACTGCCCGCCCACACAGATATATCCCTTAAACCCTGGTAATATCGTTTTACGAATCTAATTTCCAGGGAATTGACAAAAACCTACACGACCCCGTCATAATTTATGTGATTGTAGGAAACTTTATCGTTAAGAAAGTTATTGTGGATCAAGCCGGTTCAGCCGATATCCTCCCCTACTCTACATTTGAAAGAAAATGCAATTAACCGAAGCCTCACTCTCATCCTGCAACGGAGACTTAGTGGGATTCTAGGGAGAAAAAGTTAATGTCCGAGGCTCCATACGGCTAAGGACAACATTCAATTCCCAACCAAAAGCGAAGACAGTCGACGCACACTACTTAGTTATCGACATCCCCAGTCCCTACCACATGATCCTGTGGGGACCTTTTCTAAACAGCTTGGGAGCCATCGTGTCGACCCCCCACCTGGCAATAAAATTCTCCATTTTAGAAACAAAGGTAGGCATACTCCACGCCGACTAAAATGAAGCTTGTCGGTGCAATAACAAATGCCTTAAGCAAAAGGTAGTTGGACCCAACAAGAAGTAAAACACTTTGCCTCATCAAGCGCCTTTTACATCCTCGGGAAAACGATCGGCAAGAACCTTCGAGCAAGACCTAGAGGAAAGCTTGCAAAAATGATCCCGACCCCACGTCATGTGAGAACTGAGCACCCCTCGGAAGAAAGGCATCAACCTAAGCAATCATGACCTCGGAGCGGGCCATGAAATCACTAGTTTCCCTTCTCTCTATCTTTTCTCCTGTCTTGACAAGCAAAGGAAAGGTCAAATCGAGTACTTTTTTGTATGCAAACAATTTCCTTTATAACATTAATAAAGAATGTGTCTTTCACATTTCTGTGCGCATGCTCAAGAATTTCATGGCCATCTCGCCGACCGAGCGAATGACAAGCAACTCAAGATGAAAACCACACACCCTCGCCTTACGCTCCTCTGCGAGCTCGGCTTGATCCCCCGAATGTGGTCCTTGGCCACCACGCCATTACATCTGATCATAGAGCCCTTACTAACCCGTCATGTGGTCTTCTCTTATGCTCCTCAGCAAGCTCGGCTTGCCCTCGACCACGGTCCTCGACCATTGTGCCATTACATCCGACCTCAGAGTCCGACACGACCAGGACTCGATTTTTACTAGTTTGGCTTATCGGCCACCGCGCTATTATATCTGATCTTAGAGCCCTTACACAATCAGGACTCAATTTTCAACAGCCAGGCTCATCGGCCACCGCACCATTACATCCAGCCTTAGGGCCCTTGTTGACCCCTCGTGCGGTCTTGCCTTACGCTACACGGTGAGCTCGACTTGACTCACCACACCATTATAATTTTATTGTATTGATTCATATTTATTTATTTATTTATTTCTTGTTTACATTGGTAAAACTAAAATTTGGTATGCCTCTATTTACATTATGAGCATGAATATTTGGTTTAAATATGCAGCAATTCAAACTATTAGCGACTCTAACTTTTATAATGATATTTTCGAATTAATTATGGACAACTATAGAACCTGGAGGGAGAGAATTCTCCTTCATTTATGGTGCATGGACATAAATTACGCCATAAGGAAAGATGAACCACCTGCTTCTACAAATACTAGCACTCTGTTTGAGGTCGTGCTTTATGAACAGTGGGAGGGATCCAATCATTTTTGTATGATGTTCATAAAAACTCACATTCCTGCTAGTATTCGTGGTTCTATTTGGGAGCGTAATAATGTTAGGGATCTACTAAAGACTATATATGAGCAGTTTGAGTCTTTAAACAATGCCCTTGCCAACAACTTGATGACTAAAATGTCATCAATGTGGCTCACTCGCGCGTGAGCACATCATGCAGATGAGGGACATTGTAGCCCAACTTAAAAAACTAGAGATTGATATGTGTGAGTCTTTTCTTGTGCATTTTATTTTGAACTCCTTACCACAACAATAGGATGGCCTTCAAAATCTCTTATAACACACATAAAGAGAAATGATCAATTAATGAGCTTTTGGCCATGTGTGTACAAGAAGATGGAAGACTGCTTGCTGAAATGAGAGAAAGTGAGTATTCAATCTCTTTAGTTTATTATGAATCTAATATGGTTGATGTTTGTGATAACACTTGGTGGATTGATTCGGGTTCTACAATTCATATTTTCAATAGCTTGCAAGGCTTTCAAAACCACAAGAAGCTAGTGGGAAGTGAACATTGCATCTATACGAGAAATAGAGTGAGCTCACATGTGGAAGCCGTTGGAACATGCATGCTTATTTTGAGTTATGTCTTTGTTTTGCATTTAGAAAAGACCTTTTACATTCTAAGTTTCTCTATGAATTTGATTTCAGTGTTAGGACATGTACTTTTGGGATATTCCTTTAATTTTTCAAATTCATTATGTTCTATCTTTCATAAATCTGATTTGGTTGGGAATGGTACAATGCTTGATAGTCTTTTCAAAATTGAGTTGCAAGATAATTCCACTTATAATGTATTGCATGTTTAAAAAAGTGTTGGTATTAAAAGATGTGTTATGAATAAAAGCTCATCTAACTTATGGCATGAAAGGTTAGGACATATATTCAGTGAGAGGATAAAAAAGTTGGTAAATGAATGAGTATTTAGTGTTTTGGATTTATTGACTTGACACATGTATAGATTGCATAAAGGAAAAAAAGACTAACATGTCAAAGAAATGTGCTAAAGGAGTTCAAACATATTAGAGATCATACATACGAATATTTGTAGTCCAGACATGGACTCGTGTGGTCAGAAATATTTCGTCTCCTTCTTAGATGATTACTCATGCTACATGTATCTCTACTTGCTTCATAATAAGAACGAAGCACTATATGCCTTTAATATTTTCAAAGCGAAAGTGGAGAAACAATATGGGAAGCAAATAAAGATCGTGAGATCAGACATGAGAGATGAATATTATGATAGATACATTGAGGATGGACAAGCACATGGTCCATTTGCTAAGTTCCTTCAAGCGCTTGAGATAGTTGCCCAATACACCATGCTGGGATCTCCAGGTCAAAATGGTGTTGCTGAAAGAAGGAACTGAACATTATTAGACATGGTGTAAAGCATGCTTAGCAGCTCCAAGCTTCCTAGGTTCTTGTGTCCTGAAGCACTTAAGACGGTGATGTATATATTAAACTGAGTTCCAACCAAGGTTGTTGCTAAAACACCGTTTCAGTTATGGAAAGGTTGAAAGCTGAGTTTGTGACATGCGCGTATAGGGATGTCCGTTTGAAATAAGGATTTATAATCCACAAGAAAAGAAGCTAGACTCAAGGACCATTAGTGGGTATTTTGTTGGGTATGCCAAAAAGTCCAAGGGATATAGATTCTGTTGTCCATCTCATACCACAAGGTTTGTGGAATCAAGAAACACAAAATTTCTTGAAAATGCAATGATTAGTGGGAGCGATCAATTTCAGAATTTAATTTGTGAGAAAAACCATTTGAAAGAACAAACTCCTAACTCAAGTGAGAGATTGATTGTCATTCATAATGCACCTCCACTAGATATACGACAACCAATCATTGAGAATTCACAAATTGTTGATATCATCTAATAGATCTTGGTACTCAACAATTGAAAGACACTGTTGAGCAATCAGTTGTGGAACAACTCCTCAAGAGCCTAATGACACAACATTAAGGAGATCTATTCAGATGAGGATGTCAGCTATTCCTAGAGACTATGTAGTGTATCTACAAGAGTCTGGCTATAATCTTGAGGCCAAAAATGATCCGGAGACGTTTTCACAAGCCATCAATTACAATGAATCTGAGTTGTGGTAATGCAATGAAGGAAGAGATGAGTTCAATGACATCAAATGGGGTATGAGATCTTGTCGAGTTGCCTTAAGGTTTAAAGACATTGGTTGTAAATGGGTCTTTAAAACCAAAAAAGACTCCCTAGGCAACATCGAAAGATTTAACGCTGGATTGGTGACCAAAGGATTCACTCAGAAGGATGGAATCGACTACACGAAGACATTTTCTCCCATATCTAAGAAAGGTTTTTTTTCGTATCGTCATAGTATTAGTCGCCCATTTTGACTTAGAATTGCATCAAATGGATGTGAAAACGACATTCCTCAATGGAGATCTAGAGGAGAAGGTTTATATGAAACAGCCATAAGGATTCTCCTCTAATGAAGGTGAGCATTTGGTAAGCAAGGTCAAGAAGTCCATATATAGATTGAAACAAGTCTCCTGTGAGTGGTACTTAAAGTTCCATGAGGTGATCTCTTCATTCGGTTTTGTCGAGAACATCATGGATTAATGCGTATATCACTTGGTCAGTAGGAGTAAAATTTATTTCTTATCCTATATATGGACGACATTCTACTTGCAACTAGTGATAATGGGTTGTTATATGAGGTGAAATAATTCATCTCTAAGAATTTTGACATGAAGGATATGGGTGAGGCATCTCATGTCATTGACATTAAGATCCATAAGGATAGACCTCGAGGTGTTTTAGGTCTATCCTAGGAAACTTATATCAATAAAGTCTTAGAGAAATTTCGGATGAATGATTGTTCACCGAGTGTAGCACCCATTGTGAAATTAAGGTGACAGATTCAGTCTTAATCAGTGTCCCAAAAATAATTTGAAAAGGAAACAGATGCAGAACATTTCATATGCTTCGATTGTTGATAGCCTTATGTATGCTCAGGTTTGTACAAGGCCCGACATAACATTTGTTGTTGGAATATATCAGAGTAATCCAAGAATAGTCCATTGGAAAGCTGCAAAGAAGGTGAAGAGGTACCTTAAGGCCTCGTTTGCTTTGATGGATTAAGAAGATGGATTGGATTTTAAAATCCAATCCATTGTTTGTTGCAGCAATGGATAAGAATCGGGCCGGATATTGGGTGGATTTATTTTGACCCAAATTCACCGCTGACCCGATTTAGAAATCCTAGGGAGGGGGTGGGTTTAGGACCCAAATCCACAGGATATGAATTTTCATATCCTATCCATATTTATTATCCTATGCCAAAACAAACATAGGATAAGATTTCAAGAAATCCTCTTGGATTTCTATCCCACCCTTATCCACCTTAAATCATATTACATCCAAATCATATCCTACAAGACAAACATGGCCTAAGGGTACCAAGGATTTCATGCTCATGTATAGATGAACTGATAACTTGACCGAGTTTGTATCTTGTTGTGGGGCTACCTCACATGGTGTGTGGTTAAGGTGTTTCATTTCGGGTCACAAAATCGTGGATTCTATTGTTAGACCAATAAAAATATTCTATGACATTTCAATTGTTGTTTATTTTCCTAAAAATAATAAGAGTGGAAGTCGAATCAAACACATCGATATAAAGTATTTAGTCATAAGTGAACATGTAAAAGCAAAATAAAGTGGTCATTGAACACATTCATACTGAATTGATGATCGTTGATCCTTTGACAAAAGGCATGCCGCCAAAGGATTTCACAAATCATGTAGATCGAATGAGACTTGATTCCATCATGTAATTATTGTAAAAACATCTTAAATAAAGCTCATATTTAGTTTGTTATTTCTCATTTGTGTGTAAGCATTTAGTTTGAGAATAACAATTTTGTTAGACCCAGAGTAAACATAGGATTTATTCATAAAGTTTATTTGGATTGAGGTTAAAGGAATAAAGTGCATTGTCATACATGGAAGATAATACTCATTCTTAGAGAACCTGTCACTATAATTCTTGTATTTTGTTTCTTTTAAAGTAGACATTAGGTTTTGAACATAGATAATATATGAACCAAGTGGGAGAATAATAGAAATGGGCCCACATTATGACTGTGCTCGTAATTATCTTGATGTGGCCTATGTATTTATCCTGAGATGATTCATATTATATGGATAATTATCTAGTTTCGACTCATTACCGTGTCTATCACCTCGACTCGATCAAGTCTATCTTTAATCACCTTTGATGACAAGATGAAGCTATAAATAGGTTGTCAGTGTCCCCGGGCTCATCAAGACTTTGAAATATATCATCTAAAGTGAGTCTAGAGGAGAGTCTAGAAAAACCCTTGCAGAGACGCTCAACACGTAGCAGATTCAAATTTTTGACGATGCCGAATACAATGGCAGAAGGATAGTGATTTTACGCTTCTGTTTTTATTCTATGATCAAAATTACATACTCTATTTATTAGTGTGATAGGATGAAGGATGCATGTACAAATTTATTGTTAAATGGTATATGCAAATCTAACAAGTACTTTAGCATTTCTGAGTTAATTTGTCATGCTAGATTGGTTGACCTTGGTTTTAATAGTCCTGGCAGTACTTGGTGTGACAAAAGGTTTTGATAATATTTTGGTTGGACTTGATGTAATTTTTGTTAATAATACATGTCCTTTATATATTGTATTAATTAATTTTCCCTTCTCGAATCAATTTTTTTTCAAAATTACTAAGGTTGCGAAAATTGTTTTTGCCTATTGAATAACTTTAGAAGTGACTTTCTTCCTATGGATTTGATTCCTTTTAATTTGGGAGGCATCGGAGGATAATTATCTATTTAGATTATGGGTAATTTGGAGGATAAATTGAAAAAGATTAATGTTAATATTGCTTCCTTAAAAATCAAGGATACTAATAATATGTTATCTAGTGGGGATAATATATCTGCTCTCTATACGTAGCTAATGCCATAAATAATTAATTAATCTTAGGTGGTGGGCCGAACCTAAGATTATTTACTAATAAAATTAATCTTTACTAATAAAATTGAAACATTCTTCATTTTGAATAATCGTGCAATAAATAACAAATGACATCTAATGTTACATTCTAGATTCTAATTTTTCATATATTTTTATTATATTAATCTCATTCTTTATTTATAATTCTAATTTACCAAGCAGCAGTATCATTGTGCCAAAGACACCTTCTACATATCCAATTTAATTTGTTCTAAATGTATCCAAGACAGCAGATGTAATTGGTGATTACAACGTGGAAAGTAATAAACCTTGACCATTCCATGCAGAGAAAACAATTTCTTCCTTCATCTTGAATAGTAACCATTTCTTCCCCTTCCTCGAGACTGGTTAATTTGTAGCAGCCAAATGATCCAGGGTTGCCAAACTTAGGTCGTAAAATAGTGACTTCTATTCATTACATGATACAGTGACTTGTTTCTATTCATCCTGTCTTTGAACTAAAACTTAATTCCTTCAGAAAAGGGAACAAAAGAGTAATAAACAAAATAAAACTTAACTCCTGTCTTGACGACAATATATTTGCTCCGGAAACCTACCAACATAAGCCATCTTGCATTTTGCAGCAATGTGAAGTTTCCAAACACACGTGCCTTTAAGCCAAAACCCATACTTTTACCACTCTCTCAGTTAGAACATTTTTCAGCCGCAAACATATAAACCCTCAGCGTATAACATTTTATCTTCCCCCTTTGCTCATACGTGTATATACAAAAAGAATAGCTGTGGCAATATCCTACAAAACTATATAGGAATGCTGATAGTGTGGATGAAAAAGAACTCAGGATATTCTCAAGCTTTCCATAGACACATACACTGTGACCTCAATGAGTTTAATGACTTAATATGTTAGAACTTAGGGCCTCTAGTTAAAACTTGATCCAATGAATTGCAAGAATCTTGAAAGATAAAATATATACTGAAATCAGATGATCTGCAGTAAAGATAGGCTGCTAATCAAGAGCAGCTTTGCTCTTCCATGGAGATATAGGCTTTGGCAAACCATCAAATAGTGGTCTAGCAAGAGCTTCAGCTTTCCAAGTCCACTTGCTTGTTGGCCATATGGAAGAGTTGTTCTCAGGTTCCTGCAAGCTTGAAGTGCTAGACGATTTCCTAACTGAAACAAACCCATTAACCATAGAAGAGTCTCCATTGGGAGCAGCATTGAAGTGGCCCATATCCAGATCAGTTGGGTTCCCTAATTTTGGTCCAATTGCTAGGCCTTTTGCTTTCCTCCTGGAGAAGGCACTGTCGTTGTCCTCCAACCACTCTAGAGTGCTCAAAGATGGACTTGCATCATTCTTTTGACGCCTTCGGATAGATTTCTCAAACTCATTGTTCTCTGCAGTAATAGCTTTTTCCTCAGTGATCTTACCATTTTCAAATGAAAAATTATTATCCAAACTTCTAGTTTTCTTATGCCGGCTTGGAAGTGGATCATAAAGAGTTGGACATGTTGCCATAACTTTTCCTTTCCTGTTCGAGAACCCACTGCCGTAGTCCTCCAACAATTCTCGAGTGGTCAAAGATGGGCTTGAATCATTTTTTTGGCGTCTTCTTATAGATTTCTCCATCTCGTTGATCCCCATGGTCTCTGTAAAAGCTTTTTCCTCACTGATCTCACCATTCTCATGTGACAACTCATTAATCAAACTCCTAGTTTTCTTATGCCTGCCTGGAAGTGGGTCAGATAAAGGTGGCTCTCTAGATAGTAGTTCATCAACAAAGCTGCAACAACCTGTTCCATACAGTGGGATCCCTGTGCCTTCAACTGGACCCTTTTTAGGTGGTGTGAGACTATAGTATGCTTGCAAGCTGCTCATTGCTGGGGAAACCTTACTAGGAGTTTTCAACTCGAGTGAGTTGAACAAATCTAGCACATCATTACTAGGCCGGCGAGGTGGAGTTTGGGTCCTGGACATTATTCTAGCTAGAATATAAGACAAGCAATATACAACTGAAATGAAATTTGAAAACTTAAATATAAAAGTTCCATTTTTTTTGGCACATAGATATCATAAATGCTCATTTATATAACATGCTAATCAAAAGAGGGGGAGGGGGGGGGGGGGGGAATGATGGAATGATAGCTCAGTAAACTCCCACCAACAAGATTTTTTGGGGAGAGCTAATGTACAAAAAATCAGGTTGTTTCCATGCCAGCGACCCATGATAGTCAGGTTGTGAAGTAGCAAGCAAAATCAGGTTTCAACACCAACTAATTTGCATGTTGACAGAAATTCTTAACACAATCCTCACTACGATAGAGTGAATAAGGTTCTAAACAAAGTTATCGTGGAGAAGCAACTAAAACTACGGAGCTTTAAGGCAGTAGCAAAGTCTCTTAATTAAAGCCTAAAAGCACCTGGATATTGTAATTCATACACAGCAAAATGTTATCGAAGTCAATAAGGGTTACCCTTTACCAAGCAAACACATGATACGTTGATACGATGAAAAAAAAAAAAGTTCTTTAGGCTAGGGCTTATGTAATTTTGAGCATCAGCACTTGCCAATTTACTTTGTTGAGAAATAATAAAAGATAGAAGGATCAAGAAGGAAAATGATCTATCAAAGTTAAAGGTAATGAAAAGTGAAAAAATCTTGAAAAACTTACCGAGATGCAATTTCAGAACCATAATTTTTTTCAGTATTCAGTTTATACATCAATATTTTCAGTGAGAATCCATAAAAATGGTTTTTGCAACTGGGCCAGCACTGATGTGAGTCACATGTACTTGAGATACTTTAATATTCAGTTTGTAATCTTCAGTAACAATTAACACCCAAAATAACTCAAATTAACTTTTTCCATGACTTCACAGAACATGATCAAGAGCTCCATCTAGCCAAGCTTCCATCCAATCCACCTAACCCATAATGTGGTTATAAGTTCATTACTTTTTTCCCCAATTAGTGAATTATCGCTATTAGAAAAGACTTTATTTGATTCAGCGAGGCCATTGCAAAAGGCATGTCAAAAATGTATCACCCGTTATAGATGAGTGTGTTATGGATGCTATTGATGACAGGTCACCTGCTGGTAACAGGTTAGCTGAGGAGATGAATTGGCAAGCCAAGTCAAGAAGGGTGAAGATAAAATGGCAAAAAGGATGGAACAAATGACAAGGCATGGCAGGTTTAGAAAAAGATATTTTTGAAAGATATGAAAGAGTGACATCTAAAGGAATATCAGCAGGAGGTAGAGATCATGGGAAAATCAGGCTCTCTTTAGCTGGTCTTGATGAGCCCTTAATCTCTTCTTTTCCAGCTAGATCTTGGCAAAACTCAGAACAATGAAGTCTGAACTGGGAGAATCACCCAACGAAATGACATTTATGATGGTTCTGTGACGGAAACCATCGCAAATAATGTCCTTAGGTAATTAGAGGTTCTGGACCCCCTTCTGTGATGTATGTGGCCATCGCATATTATCTGCGATGACCCTCATCTATGACAGGTATTTGCTGTGACTACAATTGTCGTGTGGCCATTTTTGGTGGCAAGATTTCTAGTAATGTCCCGCTCTTTGTCAAGTTCTTTGACTGAATTTTGTGTCTAAATTATATTTACTATTTTGTTTCACATTTTGCATGAACCTGAAGAACATACTGCATCTTTTTAGAAATTTAGTTAACTAAGTCAAGCATTTAATCTAGAAACCCTAGATAACTAACAAGTGCCATCTAACATCCAAGGCCCTGCTAACTGATAAATATTAAATGATAATATATGAATTTACTGTCCTCCATAAAATTGTTCAGATATATCCAAAGGCAAGCTGATTTCAAACTGCCTATAAATTGCAGACTTCAATGAAACATGTAGTATGCCCTTCTCAGTACAAAAACAAGTTTGTTGGAAAAAAAAAGATTCCTTTTCAGTTTTCAGTCATAACACCAATTTACCTAATCAAGGATCATCAAAGTCAAATGATAAAGTAAATTATAGCATCCAACTTCTGGAAAACAAAAGGGTAAATTACACTGACCTCCCCTGAGGTTTAGTGAAATTACACTGAACTCCCCTCTATTTGTAATTTTATCTTAAAACCTCCCTAAGTTTTATAAAAGATTACACAAACCTCCCCTATTACGAAATAAGATTACACAAACCTCCCCTAAAAAAATTACTCAAAGATTACTCAGGGGAGGTAATTGTAACCTGGACAAATAGAGGGGGGAGTTTCAGTGTAATTTCACTAAACCTCGGGGAGGTCAGTGTAATTTACCCAAAACAAAATTAGGCCAACTAAAGATTGATATATGATGGGATGCAAACTGATGGTTGTCAAAGAAAACTTCTCCACAATATCGTACTTATAAGAACTTGCTACAAAAAATGCTGACAATGATCTACAATTCTACATCGCTTCCTCAAGGAAAGTGTGTCTTCATATATCACAAAACATGAAAGAAAAATGTTGACATGGTAGTATGGTACCAAAAATCATATTTTTAATGAATCAAGTACTGCACGTAGAGAAGCACAGAACTTAAGCTGACAAACTTTAAACATACAGTACAAACTATAAATAAAAATGACATTCTAACACGTTAAAATAGATCACTTTACAACTCCTCCCACCTGACCCAAGTGAAAAGGTATTTCCCCAATCTAGACTACAAAAATAACAAGCATGTAGCAGAAAAAAAAGGTGCACATTACTTAAATAAAAAGGAGAAAATGGCATTCCATATATAGACAACCATTGAACATTGTCTTCAAGTAGTGTAATCTTCTTCTAAAATTAATCTATAACTTTGAAAAACAAGCAGAAGGAAAGATGTACCTGTTGGCAACTGAAACATTTGAAAGACAAGGTGGAGGATGCCTTCCTGTCAGAGGAATCCGCAATGATTTATAAGCAAAAATCTCTCTATCTGTCATCAACCCATTCAACCGTTTTATGTCTGCCACCTGAAACATCAAAACATATTTTTATGTGCATTAGCAAATGAAATTAATAACTCATTCACCTGTCAATAACTGCTGCATTTAATCAAGACTCCATGATATCAGCTAGTCACTGATAAGTTCCTTCTTATTTTGATTGACTCACTTATGTTTATGTTCATTTAATTAAACTATAATAAAAAGTAAATAGAAATATTAAAATCCCTTTCATCTGATAAAAATCAATAGTAAATCTACGTTCTCTAAATGAACAGAAGAACAAAACCATTGCAGGTCTAAATTTCTTAAAACTTTAGTATTTTACATGAACGGTAGATGATACTTCCACAAAAGACAGTAGAATCAGAAGTACGAGATTAAGAGTTAAGCGTGGAGATGAGTGATGAGAGGCTAAAATCCAAATGCCAAGTACCTCGACGCCATACATTATGGCAACTCCGGCAAGAGTATCCAGTTTTGATACCGAATGCTCGATATAGTTAACTTTGGGAGGGGAATCCGAAAACGAGGAAGCAAATGAGGAAACGGATGAAGACGTGGGGATCGTAGCAACCGAGTTCACGGCCCCATCCAGAAATCCATCTGACGAGAGTCGAGAGCCCACTTGACGCCCCATTTGTAAATCCCAAGATTTCAATCACGGACGCCTGAAAGCTACAACTTCCATGAAGGTGATTTGTTTACTTACACATCAGAACCCACAAAAACCTCTGGACTTCTCGATAAATCATGAGGGTGGGTAACTCCCACTACACGGAATCTAGATCGCTGCAGGAGGAACCGACGGCTGCCAGCAAAAACCTCGATTTTGAGCGATCTCAACGCGAAAACCCCTGGATCAGCGGATGTGACCTCTGGGACGAGATTTTTTTATCAGAAATTGACCCAAACATGAGTTTATCAAGTCGAAGGACGGGAAGCTCGAAATGAGGGATTCAAAATTCCAACCCGAGAGAGAGAGGGAGAGGAACGGGAAGCGTCGCCTTAAGACACTCACATGAGGTTTTAAGTCTTTTGACGGGTAATGACAGATGCTTGACCAACTCACCCAGGTTTTATTTATGGGTGACGTCATCTTTGCAAAAACTGGATAGTGGTAGATTTCTGCGCTGGTCTCTCAAGGAAAATCTACATACAGCAAGGTTATAACGGGGCAGAGCGACCTGGGCCAGAAAATTTCTGGAAACTACCGAATTATATTTGTTAGAGCAATCAGATAATATTATTTTTAAAAGAACCTTATTGCAAAAAGTATATTTTTTTATTTTTAAGAGTAAATAGCCGAACTTTGCCTCTTTTCTTATTTTAATAAGAACTTTTTCGTTAATAAAATAATACATGAACTTAAATTCTATTATTTCATTTAGCGTACTTTTTAAATTCAAACAAAATTGACTGATGTGTCAGATTAACAAAATATACGTGATAAATTTTTGTCCCGCGTGATATCTATTATCAATTTGCCCATCCCCCGCCCGCTCAGGTGTAAATTGATAATTTTGCCGATCGTCTTCAGTTTTTCCACGGACATGCACTTGATGGACCCCGCGTAGCCAGTCACTGCGCTGCAAGTCCTTCACCGGAAGTCTTGCCCCCGGGTCGAACAAATCGTGGTGGACATAGTCACCAACAAGCATATCAACAGACCCACGACGACCGCCGGAGAAGCATCAACTCCCAAGGAAGAACTTCGAATTCTCAGCCGTTACCAGCCATCTCTTCTTGCAGCAAGAGAGCTTCATGCAGATCTCCCTCCCTGCAGTGCCCATTCACAAGAGTGTTGTAAGTAATGGCGTCAGGGGCGAGTTCTTCTTTCACCATCTCATCCACAAGCTTGCTGAACTCCGTCATCCACCCCTCCCGACACAATCCATTGACAATTGAACTGAAAGTAATCAAATTAATTTGTCTTAAGTCCTTTCTCTTTCATCGTTCTCAGCGGCAAGCATGCATTCTCGACCTTTCCCGACTTGCAGAGACCATCAATCAAGGTGTTGTAAGTGGCAACATAGGGCAAACACCCGGTGAGCATCATTTCGGACATCAAAGTGGATACACGATCCAATCCGCCCCACGAGCAGAAGCCTCTGATGAGAATGTTGTAGTGTACACATTCAAGGAAACACCGGAGCTGACCATGCCAGCGACAAACTCTTCAACAATTCGACGAGGTGTTCGGCCACAATAGCACATGGCATCCAGAACGGAGTTGTAAGAGAGAAGGGCAGGAGAAAAACCGACATCTTTGGTGAGGGATAGCGTGGAGAGCCTGGGGAATGAGGGAGAGGGAGTAGTAGGACCTAGTGAGGATGTCGAAGGCGGCAGAGGGGTTTGACGGAGGGCGCCGGCGAGGGAGTCAAAGAGGCAGGGAGGGGGAATCGGGAGACGAGGCGGCGGGAGAGGAGAGGGCAGCAGGGAGGCGTCGGAGGCGGGTGAGGAGGTGGAGGGCGATGGACTAAGGACGTAGAGAGGCGGAGAAGAAGGGGAGCGAGGTGACCCAACGTAGGAACGCGAGGAGCACGGGGTGGTGTGCCTGGGCGAGGACGAGGGCATGGGCGGCGGCCTCCGGGGTATAGGTGGCGGCTAGGGAGCCGATAGGCGCCCCTTTCATGAGGAGGGCCAGGGCCTTTTTTGTGAGGTCGAGGTTGTGAGAGGCGGCGGTGAAGGACTTGCAGCGCAGTGGCTAGCCACGCAGGGTCCATCAAGTGTATCATCGTAGAAAAATTGAAGACGATTGGTAAAATTACTAATTTTCATGTACCCAGTTAACATACATGAGCAGTTGACAGTTGGGATGGGTAAGACAATAATAAATACCACGTAGTATAAAATTTGTCAAATATATTTTGTTAGCGTGACACATCAGTTAATTCCGTTTAAATTGACGGAATATGCTAAAATGGGTAATAATCTAAGTTTGTGTATTGTATTGCTAACGAAAAAAGTTCGTGCTAAAAATAAAAAAAATGAGCAATTGATGTGCTTTTTTTATGTATTCGCCCTATTTTTATAATACAACTTGTATGGAGCCCGGCTCTATAAGATTTGCTATAAAGCCGAGCTCCATAGCAATTATTTCCTTATTTTTAACTTGTCCAAACACCTTGAGTTATTTAAATTAGGCATAACTCTACAAGCAATCCAGTCACTCCTTGATCGCTTTTTATTGTTTTCATATAATAGTATCATATATATTTAAGAAAGCATTTGGTACATTATCACTTAAGATTACTGGGCATTTAAATTATCACCCAAATAGATTATCACTTTTAAAATTACTGGTAGTTACATTACCATGTTTGGTATGTACTAGTAATCTCGCTAGTAATGTGTTGGCTTAAGATTTTCAACATTGGTCTTAATCTTGGTTTTGATGATAACAAACATGGAACTAATATTTCATTGAGAAATCTTTCAGGTTTCATATCGGTTAGCGCTCGATGTCCTCGATCGAAAATATCAGAGAAATCATAAAATCGGAAGGACATTGATCGACGCATTCGGATTCGTCACGGAAATTTTTCAAAGTTCGATGTGTGCACCAAAGACGTATTGGACAAGTCTAAAGATCACATGGAAAGCTATCCAAGTCGACGCACGTTGAAGGCCAAAACCCGAAAACGAAGCGCGCAAGAAGAAGGCTGGAAAAATCAAGCTCAGCCTAGATTCGGTCGACCGGTCAGTCGATCGAATGTAGTGAAAAATTGGCATTAGCCAATTCGGTCGACCGGGCAGTCGACCAGACGAAGCCAAAATTGGCAGTAGGCAAATCGGTCAACCGAGTGGTCGATCGAAGTATCCCAGATAACGACAGTTCGCTTTCGGTCGATCAACCGATCGACCGACAATCGACCGGACAATCGATCGGGCGTCGCCAACGGGCAAAAATGCGCCCGTTGACGAGATGTTCCTTGGAGGGGTTATAAATACCCCTCACCTAAGCCTTCCTTGACAACTCTTGATCACTCATATACTTCATTGAGCTATTTTTGATCAATTCCAAGCTTTCATTGAGCCATTACTTAAAAAAACCCTAGTTTGATATCTCATTCCTTGATATAGCCTTCAACACTTCATCGATTCATCACCTTGAGGCATCAAGAGGACTAGGGATTTTGTTTTGGAGCCTAGGAAGCACGAACACTCCGTGGGACTACCGTGTCTGCGTGTTCGACACGCCGCGGACACCGACACATGAAGATACTCGTCCGACACACGTGTCCAAGAGTGTCTTGACCAGTCAAAGTTTTTTTTTTTGCCCGGACACAGCTCGGACACGGCCAGCCATGCATCTTTTTTAAAAAAATAATAAAACAATCAAGGGAATTTAGTATTTTATCTTCTGGTTGTTGTGAAAGAAATTAAATTGGAGCACTTACTATTTTATCTATTCCCTTAAAATGAACAAGATGAAGCATAAACGTACGGAGAGTTTAGTATTTGTCTATAGTAATTTTCGTCTCATTTCAAGGAAAACTCCCCGATACAATAAAGGGAAACAATAATGTGAGACGATATTAGTAATATTACAGAAGATGAATTTTCAATTGATGAAGATAATAGAATCCTTGAAGTTGCCAATCTTTCTCTTGATGAACCAGAGTTGGAGAGAGTAATATTTTTTGATGAAGAAGACAGTGAGACTCTACTTAACTTTTTATTTACGTGTGGTTGTACATGACTAGTTCTACTAAGACATGCTAATTTAGAATTTTTTTGAGAGATGTCGATAGATATTGTGCCACATGCTTTTGGAAGAGGCTAAGAAATAGTAAGTATTGACACAATAAATTATTTAGAACGCTTCATATATTTTGAAAGGGGCTTAGGAAAAATTAAAAATTAGAAGTTTGATATCAATGAAAATATCATGATATTATTATAAATTCTTGATATATATATATATATATATATATATATATATATATATATATATATATATATATATATATATATACTGTGAATTTTAAAAAAAAAATTAATTTATATATATGCTATATATGTCATGTCTGTGTCTTGTAAATTTTTGAAATTAGTCTGTCCTCGTGTCCGTGTTCGGGTCGTGTCCCGTGTCCGTGTCCGTGTTGATGCTTCATAGTGTGGAGCTAAGTATTTTATTGTTTGAGTTTTTGCTCCATTACTTGTATATTTTCTTGTTTATTTCATTGGATTTGAGCTTGTAAGAAGATCTAGTGTTAGGTCTTGTGTATAAGTGGTTACCTTGGTGTAGAATGTGTAAAGTCATTTGTGTAAACATAGTTTACTATGATTAGTTGAGTTGTCCCTTAGGGTTGAGGTGGAAGAGTGCTCTCGGTAAGAAGACAAAGACTTCTGGGTGTGGAAGTGTCTTAGGTTGAGAGTGAGACTCTTTGGGTCATAGTCCTCTGTGTAAGAGAATCAATTTAATCTAGTAAACTTAGTTTAGAAATCCTAAGCGGGGTGATTAGGTAGTGGAGTAGGCATTGGGGCCGAACCACTATAAATTTCTGTGTTAGCATTGTATCTTTGTTTGTACTTAATTGGTTTACTTTTGCTTCCGCATCTAGTCGATAAATTACGATTTGCCTAAATAATTTAAGAAACGATTAAAACCAGAATTAGACAATAAGTTGTAGATAACATACTATTCACCCCCCTAGTGTGCCATTTCACCCAACAATTGGTATCAGAGCAAGGTTCGTAGCTTGAGATTTCACCATCTCTTCTACACCTTTTCTCGATCCGAGAATGGCACTAGAGTTGGTAGCATCTTCACCTCCTAGGTTCGATGAGTCTAACTTTGGTCTTTGGAAGAGTAGAATGTATACTTTCCTAAAGACTCAAGGTTTTAGGTGTTTTTAACATGGTAAAAATCAAATATATTGAACCTAAGGAAAACATGGATGCATGGACCTAAGAACAAATTAATAGGTTTGAATTAAATGCTAAGGCAACAAATTTCATATATTGTTCTTGTGAGAATAATATCTTTAAAAAGATCATGCATTGTACTTCGGCTTTTAATATTTGGGCAACTCTAAACATGTTATATGATTATGCCAAGACCGAAGAGATTGACACTTCAAATGAAGGTAGTGATGACCATAGTCATTCACCTATCACTAATCTTGGTTTTGATGCCCATAGCTCTTCTAGTCAAAGGAGTAGCTCCAAGAGCCGAAAAAGAAAGATAGTGTGTCATGCATGCAAGGAAAAGGGGCATATGAAGAAAAATTGTCCTTCCATGAAGAACAAGGCAAAGAAGAGGTCAAATGTTTCCACATCCTCATTCCACTCAAGTGAAGCGTCCTCGTGCCATGACTATGAAGCCACATCAAAAGATTGCCTCATGAATGATAACAATGAGGTACACTATTCTCCTTCAAGTCATGTTAATGAAAATGATAACATTAACTCATCTAGTTCTCATGATTTACTTCATGATGAACTAATGAATGAGTACAAAAATATGTATGCCTTGTTAATAAAAAAGGATAAGGAAAATAAAATATTAAAGAAAGAAAATATAAGGTTTAATTTTCATTTGCATGAATGCAAATTAGAAAATGAGAAAATGAAATCTAGTTCTTTTAATTCTTGCCATGATGGTATGGAATTTGAGACTAAGGACTTGAAACATAAAAATGATAATTTAAAGAATGAAAATAGCATGTTAAAAACTCAATTGCATGCTATTCAAAAATCCATGAATAATTTGAAAGGTGAGATTATCTTCTTGAATAAGAATGTAAATGAATTAAAAAATACTTCATCTCCTAAGAACACTAGAATGAAAAATACTTATGTAAAGAATGTCAATATTCGTCATCATTCTCATGTTAGGCATTCCACATTTAAACCACATGTTCAAAAGAAAAATGTTTCACTTAAGAATGCTCATGTCCATCATCCTTCTTATGTCAAACCTTCTAACATTAAATCTCATGTCCATAATGAAAAGAAGAAATTTAATGGACATTATTTTTGTTGTGGTGTTTATGGGCATACCATCTATGATTGTGCGTTTAAAATGAACCCAAGTGTTGTGAAGACACTTTGGGTATCTAAGCCCACTAATCCCCTAGGACCCAAAGGTATTTGGGTACCAAAGGTTTCTTGTTCTCTTGTAGGGGGAGCTATCACACAAGGGTGAGATGAAGTTGGTTGATTGAAGTTGCTTGAAGGATAAACCACTTCAAGGTTGCAACTTTAAGTCATCATGATGCCTTAGGAATGAAAATTGGCATCTAAGTAAATTTGGCATCATCTCCTTTACTTTATTTGAATTCATTCAAGTTGGAGTTTATGATACTTGTTTAATCTGAGTTATTTTTTCCCGCTCTTGATAAGAGTCTTTTGAAAAATGATTTTGATTTTTGATTTCCCGATCTCTTCGGAGACCTATGTGGCCTGTAATGGGCCTAAGCGACTTTGTGGTTCTAAATCGTAGGCTCATTATGACCTTTCGGTTTTCAACCAATAGGAAGGATTGGAGATCAAGTTTTCATATTTATTACTCTTGTGATCTCTTAAAATTCGTTTTGATATGACTTGATTTCATTTAAAACGAATTTTGAACTATTTAGCAAAGTTGGATTTTGAATGAAATCTTTGATGCTTACTTTGTTATCTAGCATGATTAACTTGCTTGGAATAATTATGCAATTATATTACCAATGATTTCTTCATGCAAGTTGAATCTAAGGTTAAATGGAAGGCTAATTAGAATGAAAAATATTAGTTTGTCTAAAATTTTAAGTACGAGGTATGATTTCGATTTTCATAAAATCTTAGCTTAATACCTTAATGTTAACGTTTTATCGGTGTCTCTATACTCATGATTAAATTTGCATGATAAATATTTGAATTCTCATGAGAAGGTAGAATTTTAGTACTTAGGCAAATTTCATTAAATGAAACTTGCTCTAGGTTGATATTCATTATTAGAGACCTTCTTTTTAAGTCCAAACTAGTTAAATATGTTTAGAGATCTTACTTTTCAAATATTTCATATTTGCATTGAACCTTTGTTATTTAGTAAGTTAGCTTGCTAGTCGGTATATGATTTCATTATGATACTAATGAAGCCTACTTGCAAGTTGAGAAAGTGGTAAAATTTAGAAGGATAAAGGAAAATAGAAAGAAAGTGGAAATTTTGGAATTTCTCAAGAAATGAGGTATGAATTTCATTTTGGTAAAATTCTTGTTTAACACATCTATTTTCTTGATTAAATGATTTCTCTATGCTCCTGAATAATCTTGCATGATAATTGATTAAAATCTCACGAGTAGATAAAATTTTGATACTTAGGTAATTTCATGAAATATTATTTGAATGAAATGTGCCCTGGGTAAAATTTCATCTTAGAGACTTCATTTTAACTTGAAACTTGATAAACATGTTTGAGCTTACTCATGATTTACATCCATGTGGTTAAAATTGAAATATCACATGTAAATGGATAAAATGACAATCAGCTCACCTTAGGAGACTCAAAATTTAAAAAGTTTGATCTAAGTCAACAATTTAACTTTAGAAATTTTTTTTTGAGCTCAAACTTCACAAACATGTTTAGATTTACTCATGTTAGGTGTCCATATGTTTAAATTTGAAAAACCATGAGTAAAGGTTAAAATTTGATACTTAACAATTTCATGATACAATGCTTGTTTTATAATGAAATTATGCTAAGGTAAAATTTTGATCAAATGACATTATTTTCATTTCATACTTGATAAATAAGCTTTAAATGATTAGATCTTGATATCGGAAAAGTTTGAATGAAAACTGAACTTTAGAAAAATAGCTAATATTTACAAAAATGCCACTAGATTTCAGATATTTTTAGAAAAATATAGAAAATTGATTTTTCAATGATTCTTGAAACTGCATGTTCTCTGAAAAATCTAGTTTCTTCAATAAAAATTTAAAAATTTTCAGTAAGAATATGATTTGATATAGGTTTTTGAAATTGGATTTCAAAACTTTAAAGTATCGTTCTTTCCAAATGTTTATTTTTCCGATACTTTGATTTTTTGTCCAATCTTTGAATGAGACTTCAAGTATGATATTTTGAAGTCACATTTGGTATCGTTCTACTCATGTGATGAGAAAAACTATTTCTAAAATGATTTTTGACTCCTTGATCGATACACGAAAATATCAATACTTAAGCTTATACATGATTTCTAGACTTGGAATGAATTTATCATCTAATGCTATCATATATGATTTAGTCTCATATTAGATATTTGATTTTTTCATCCCTTTAGTTGAGATTTTCATGTTTCATGAAAAATAGTTTTAGAGTCTCAACTTTGACTATAGGTTGACTTTTCTTGCCCTTTTTGATTGATGTCAAATTAAAGAGGGAGAAAAATAGAGGTAAAGAGGGAAGAAAATATAGAAAAACCATGCATATAGATAAGGGGAGTTCTATTATATAGATATACATGTTGATAGGCAGAGAAATCCCTTAGTTGATATCCTTTGCACTCTAATGAATATATTTTCTTAAGGATATTTGTCATCATCAAAAAGTGGGAGATTGTTGGCTTAAAATTTTCAACATTGGTCTTAATCTCCGTTTTGATGATAACAAACATGAAACTAATGTTTCATTGAGAAATCTTTCAGGTTCCATATCGGTTAGTGCTCGATGTCCTTGATCGAAAATATCGGAGAAATCAAAAAATCGGAAGGACATTAATCGACGCGTTCGGGTTCGTCGTGGAAATTTCTCAAAGTTCGATGTGTGCACCAAAGACGTATTGGACGAGTCTAAAGATCACATGCAAAGCTCTCCAAGTCGACGCACGTTGAAGGCCAGAACCCGGAAATGAAGCACACAAGAAGGAGGTTGGAAAAATCAAGCTCGGTCTAGGTTCGGTCGATCAGTCGATCGATCGAATGTAGTGAAAAATTGGCAGTAGCCAATTCGGTCGATCGGGCGGTCGACCGGACAAAGCCAAAAATTGGCAGTAGGCAAATCGGTCGACTGAGCGGTCGACCGAAGTGTCCCAAATAGCGACAGTTCGCTTTCGATTGATCGATCAATCGATCGACAATCGACCGGACAATCGACCAAGAGTCGCCAACGGGCAAAAATGCGTCCGTTGACGAGTTGTTCCTCGGAGGGGTTATAAATACCCCTCACCTAAGCCTTTCTTGACAACTCTTGATCACTCATATACTTCATTGAGCCATTTTTGATCAATTCCAATCTTCCATTGAGCCATTACTTGAAAAAACCCTAGTTTGATATCTCATTCCTTGATATTGTTGGACGAAAAATGCCACACTAGAGGGGGGGGGTGAATAGTATGTTTACTAATCAATTAGCCTAAATCCAATTTTAATCGTTTCTTTGGTTACTTAGGCAAATTATAATTCGACGACTAAATGCGAAAGCGATAAATGATAAAGCAATTAAAACAAATAAGATATTAATGCAAACACAAGAATTTATAGTGGTTCGGCTCCAATACATACTCCACTACCTAAGCACACCGCTTAAGATTTCCAAACTAAGTTTACTAGATTATATTGATTCCTTTACAACGAGGACATTTTCTCCGCAGAGTCTCCGCTCTCACACCGAAGGCACTTCCACACCCAGAAGTCTCTGCCTTCCTACCAAGAGCACCCTCCCACCTCAATCCTAAGGACAACAAGAACAAATCCTAGCAAACTACGTTTACACCGGTGGATTTAAGCCTTAACACCAAGGCAACCACCAACTCAATCAAACCTAGCAATCTAGATTTACACAGGTTCAATTACGATGAAATAAATAACAAAATACAACAATAAATGGAGCTATAAATCAAACAATAAATTACTTAGCTCCACACCAAACTCCCTAGTCCTCTTGATGCTCCAAGGTGATGAATCGATGGAGTTTTGAAGGCTATATCAAGGAATGAGACATCGAACTAGGGATTTCAAGAATTGTCACTCAATCAAGCTTAGAATTGATCAAGAATGGCTCAATGAAGTGTAAGAGTGATCAAAAGTTGTTTAAGGAAGGTTGGGTTTGGGTATTTATAACCCTACAATGGAAATAGTGCGTCAACGGGCGGAAAACTAGCTGTTTCCGCTATTCGGTCGCATGCCGGTCGATCGTCGATCGATTGATCGATTGACAGCCCACGACTGTTGCGCTTTCTGTGAGTGATGCGCACTATTTGATCGACCGAAGCGCTTCTGCCAAGTCGCGATTCTTGCGATCCTCAATCCGATCAACCGATCGGTCGATCGAAGACCCTACTGCCAATTTTTAGCTTCTGTCGGTCGACCGAACCTGGGGTGAATAGGGCAGTCTGCTATTTTGCTTGGGTTTTTCTACTCGTTTTGGTTCCATCTTCGCTAAGTCTACTTATATAACATTTACTAACTTTAAGTTAATAAGTTTAAAATATAAATGTTATATAAGAATTACCCCCATTTGGATTCAATAAAAATATCTAAAAAATCAAAATCCTTAAGAATCAAAATCTAGTTTTTGGGGTCTAGTACAAATTTTCAAAAAACAGAAATTTTCTAACTTCCCGGGTCAAGTTTGGGTAGGCTAAAGGCTTCCAAAAAATCCTTTAAAATACCTCGTTATCTAGTTTCTACCCAAGGAACAATTACCGCCATTTTTTATGTCAAGATAATGTCTAGGTCATATAGCCATCCAAGGAGCTCCCTAGGCTTAGTGAATTCATGGCGGTTTCCGGGTTTTCATGTTTTAGGATTCGGGATTGGTTATAGGGTTCTTTGCATCATAAAGAGAATTTACAACATATCTAGACACCCTAAACCTAAACTATAGCTTCTTGAAGAGTTCGAGCGCGTCGACCAACGTCATTCCGATTTTACGATTTCTCCGATTTTTTATCGCGGACATCGTGCGCTAACCGATATTGAACCTGAAAGATTTCTCAATAAAACATTAGTTCCATGTTTGTTATCATCAAAACCGAGATTAAGACCAAGGTTGAAAATCTTAAGCCAACAATCTTCCCCTTTTTGATGATGACAAACATCCTTTAGAAAATATATATATTAAAGCATGAAGGATATCAACTAAGGGATTTCTCCCTCTATCAACATGCATATCTATGGAAATAAACTTCCCCTATCTATATGCATGGTTTTCCTATATTTTCTTCCCCTTTACCTATATTTTTCTCCCCCTTTTGACATCAATCAAAAAGGACAAGAAAAGTCAATCTAGTCTAAGTTGAGACTCTAAAGATATTTTTCATGAAACATGAAAATCTCAACCAAAGGGATGAAAAACAAATATTTGATATGAGACTATGTCATACATAATATCGTGAAATGATAAATGAGATCTTTTACTTAGAATCATGTATGCACTCAAGTTTGGATATTTTTGTGAATAAGTGAATCCTTTCATGACATTTTCATAGTTCATTCAAAATTTTAAAATACCAAGTTATGATCATGTAAAGCTTGTATATTAAGTTTGAAGTGAAAATAATGTCGTTTGATCAAAATTTTAACTTAACACAATTTTATTCGAAATAAGCATGAAAATATGAAAATGGCTAAGTATCAAATTTTGCTATCTACTCATGATTTCTCTAACTTAGGCACTTGGACATCTAACATGAGTGAATCTAAGTATACGAGTCAAGTTTGGGCTGAAAATGAGGTTTCTAAGTCACTTTTTGACTTGGTTCAAAGAATACTTCAAGTTTTCAAAAAATCAAACTTTTAAATCCATATAAAATCATATTTTTGACGAAATTATTTGAAACTTTAACTATACAAACTAGATTTTTCAAGAAATCTACAGGTTCAAGAATCAATCAAAAATTAGTTTCCTATAAATTCATAAAATTCTTGAAAGTCCAGGGGTATTTTCATAAATTTCAGGTGTTTTTCCGAAAGTTATCATTTTTTATTCACCCTTTCCAGATATTGCTGAATTGTCATTTAAAATGCATGTGACAAGTTTGAACTCAAAATGAATTTTCTAAGTTTATTTTTCATCCTATATTGATTTAAATGAAAAGGTGAATATTTCTAGCTATCATTCAAGATATCAAAATCATTCCTAGAAATGATTTTTTACAAGCAATGGTGTGAATGATATTAGAAATGGAATCAAAATGATATACATGAGTTTTCATTTGATGTTTTTGAAGAAAAATCAAAGTATCGGAAAAATGAGTATTTCAATTAAGTGATACTTTGTGTTTTCGAAATCCAACTTCAAAATTCCATTATAATTCAGATTCTTGATGAAATTTTTTGAAATTTTTTGAAATTTTTACACAACAAACTAGATTTTTCAATGAAAGTGCAGTTTCAAGAATCATCTAAAAATGATTTTTATATATTTTCTAGAAATAACTAAAAATGCTCAAATTTCAATGATATTTTTGTAATTTTTAGTCATTTTTCAAAACATGCTCTGTTTTCATTCAAACTTTTATGACATCACATAATGGTCATGTAAGGAGTGTATGTCAAGTTTGACATGCAAATTATGTCCTTAAGTTAAGATATCAACCTAACATGGTTTCATTCAAAACTAAACTAGTTATCTTGAAACTTGCTAAGTGTCAATCTTATCATATACTCATGGTTTTTCAAATTTAAACTTATGGACACCTAACATGAGTAAATCTAAACATGTTCCCCAAATATGGATTGAAAATGAGACATTTAAGTTAATTTGTTGACTTGGGTCAACTTGGTTCAAAAGAGATTTTCATGAAACCACCTCTATGTCATTTTATCCATATGAATTTTTTGTTCTAAATGCATGAAAACATGTCATACCTATTCCTAAATATGTTTATGAAGTTTGGACTTGGGTCAAACTTTTTCAAGTTTAAGTCCCCTAATGTGTGAATCTAAACATATTCATTGGGTGTTTACTCAAAATGAGATCTCTAATAAAAAAATTCAAACTAGTTAAATTTCATTCAATATCCATATCATGAAATTGCCAAGTTATTAACATCATTAAAGCATGAATATTCAAGTATTATATTAAGATTTTTGCAAAAACGAATTCATACCTCATTCTTGGAATTTCCCAAACTTTTCATTTTCTTTTCCATTTTCTTTATGATAGCATAGCCTTCCTAAAATACTTATAACTTGCAAGTGAGCTACACTAATATTTTAGAGAAAATATAGCTACTTAGCAAGCTAACCCAACCAAAAAGCAAAGAGAAGCATCAAGTATCATTATCAAATATCACTTTGCTAAATGATTTGAAATCTATTTAAATAAAATCAAGTGATACCAAAATGAATTTTAAAAGATCACAAATATAATATTAATGAAAATATGATCTCCAACCATTCCTATTGGTTGAAAACCGAAAGGCCACAATAAGCCTACGATTTAGAACCGCAAGATCGCATGAGCCCATTACAGGCTACATAGGTCTCCGAAGAGATCGGAAATCAAAAATCAAAAATATTTTCCAAATAATTCTTTAGAAAGAGCGGGAGAAACAACTCAAATTAAACATGTATCACAACTCCAACTTAAATAAAACAAACCAAAGTAAGGAGATGATACAAAGTGTACCTAGATGCCAATTTCCAAACGTATGGCATCATGATGGTTTGAAGTTGCAACCAAAGGATGAATCTTCATTTAAGTCTATGGTCAACTTTAGCTCTTCAGTTCTCTTTATCCTTGTGTGATAACTCCCCTACAAGAGAGCAAGAAACCTTTGGTACCTAAATGCATTTGGGTCCTTGGGGGTTAGTTGGCCTAGGTATCCAAAGTGTCTTAGCAATACTTGGATTCTTCTTAAATGCACAAGCATAAATTGCATAGCCATATGTACCACAACAAAAACGAATTCTATTTAACTTTTTCTTTTCATTTTTCTTTTCAACGTGAAGTTTAAATGTAGGATGCCTAACATGAGAATTAAGATGAGCATGAGAATTCTTGTTAAAAACACAATTTCTACTAAAATTCTTAAATGATGAACCATTTGACAAATCATTAACTCTACTTAAGAACACAACCTCATTTTTTAAAGTATCAATAGATTGATATAAAGCATTCAATTGAGATTTTAGTATACAATTTTCATTCATAATTTTTGAATTCTTTACTTTCAAATTTTCAATCTCAATTTTTAAAACATTTTTCAAATCATTATTTGTAGACTTCAATCTATTTTTCAAAACCTCATTTTCAAGTTTCAAGTCATTAACTTCTAGAGTTAATGTATCATGGTAAGGATCAATCATGCTAGTTTTCAATTTCTCATTTTCACTCTTCAACTCATGCACATGATTGACAAGCTTCAAGTTTTCTTTCTTGATTTTTCTATTTTCCTTATTTGATTTCATGAGCATAGCATACATCTACTTAGATTTTTCTAATAGCTCATCATAAAACATACCTAAAGAATTAGAGCTACTATCATCATTATCACTATCAAGATTTTAACATGACTAGAAGTAGAAGATTTTACCTCATTCCGAAAACCCATGAGGCATATTTGAGATGTGACTTCATCATCATGAGATAAAGATGCTCCACTAGATTCGGAGGTGGACTTGGAAGCATTCTTCTTCTTGGTCTTTTTCTTCAAGTGGGGACAATTCCTCTTTTTATGTCCCTTTTATTGACAAAGAAAACACCTTAGCTTTCTTCTCTGTTTTTTGGTGTTCCTTTGACTAGATGAGCTTTGGGCATCAAAAACTTCATTAGAACTAGAGGTATGACAATTGTCATCACCTCCTTCTTCTAAAGTAATAAGCTCCTTGGTTTTTGCATAATCATAAAGCATGTTTAATGTTGCCCAAATATCAAATGCGGAAGAGCAATGCATAAACCTTTTCAAGTATATCATTTGAAAATGTGCAATATAAAAGATGTGTTGTTTTACCATTTAATTCAAACAATTTAACTTGTTCTTGGGTCCATGCATTCATGTTTTCCTTAGGTTCAATATATTTTGTCTTTACCATGTCAAATATACCTAAACCTTGAGTCTTTAGGAAAGTATACATTCTACTCTTCCAAAGACCAAAATTAGACTCATCGAACCTAGGTGGTAAAGACACTACACTCTCTAGTGTCATTTCCGGATCGAGACTAGATGTAGACGAGATGGTGAAATCTCTATCCACGACCCGCTCTGATACCAATTGTTGGACGAAAATGGCCACACTAGAAGGGGGATGGTGAATAGTGTGTTTACTAATCAATTAGCCTAAATCCGATTTTAATCGTTTCTTTGATTACTTAAGCAAATTATAATTCGACGACTAAATGCTGAAGCGATAAATGATAAAGAAATTAAAACAAATAAGATATCAATGCAAACACAAGAATTTATAGTGGTTCGGCACCAATGCATACTCCACTACCTAAGCACCCCGCTTAGAATTTCCAAACTAAGTTTACTAGATTATCTTGATTCCATTACAATGAGGATGTTTTCACCGGAGAGTCTCCACTCTCACACCGAAGGCACTTCCACATCCGAAAGTCTCCGCCTTCCTACCAAGAGCAGTCTCCCACCTCAATCCTAAAGACAACAAGAACTAATCCTAGCAAACTACGTTTACACCGGTGGATTTAAGCCTTAACACCAAGGCAACCACCAACTCAATCAAACCTAGCAATCTAGATTTACACAGGTTCAATTACAATGAAATAAATAACAAAGTACAATAATAAATGGAGCTATAAATCAAACAAAAAATTACTTAGCTCCACACCAAACTCCCTAATCCTCTTGATGCCTCAAGGTGATGAATCGATGAAGTTTTGAAGGCTATATCAAGGAATGAGAGATCGAACTAGGGATTTCAAGAATTGTCACTCAATCAAGCTTAGAATTGATCAAGAATGGCTCAATGAAGTGTAAGAGTGATCAAAAATTATTTAAGGAAGGCTGGGTTTGGGTATTTATAACCCTGCAACAAAAATAGTGGGTCAACGGGTGGAAAACTAGTCGTTTCCACTGTTCGGTCGCATGTCGGTTGATCGTCGGTCGATCGACCGATAGACCACCCGCGACCATTGCGCTTTCTGTGAGTTATGCGCACTATTCGGTCGATCGACAGGTCGACCGAATGAATCGCGAGATCAGTGATCCACAATCCGGTCGACCGAAGCGCTTCTGCCAAGTCATGATTCTTGCGATCCTCAATCTGGTCGATCGAAGACCCTACTGCCAATTTTTGGCTTCTGTCAGTCGACCGACCGGTCGACCGAACCTGGGCTGAACAGGGCAGTCTGCTATTTTGCTTGGGTTTTTCTACTCGTTTTGGTTCCGTCTTCGCTAAGTCTACTTATATAACATTTACTAACTTTAAGTTAATAACCTTAAAACATAAATTTTATATAAGAATTACCCCCATTTGGATTCAATAAAAATCCTTAAAAATCAAAATATAGTTTTTGGGGTCTAGTACAAATTTTCAGAAAACAAAATTTTTCTAACTTCCCGTGTCAAGTTTGGGTAGGCTAAAGGCTTCCAAAAAATCTTTAAAACTATCTCGTTATCTAGTTTCTACCCAAGGAACAATTATCGCTATTTTTTATGTCAAGATAATGTCTAGGTCATATAGCCCTCCAAGGAGCTCCCTAGGCTTAGTGAATTCAGGACGGTTTCCGGGTTTTCATGTTTTAGGATTCGGGATTGGTTTTAGGGTTCTTTGCATCATAAAGAGTATTTACAACATATCTAGACACCCTAAACCTAAACTCTAGCTTCTTGAAGAGTTCGAATGCGTCGACCAACGTCCTTTCGATTTTCCGATTTCTCCGATTTCTGATCGCAGACGTCGTGCTCTAACCGATATGGAACCTGAAAGATTTCTCAATAAAACATTAGTTCCATGTTTGTTTTCATCAAAACCGAGATTAAGACCAAGGTTGAAAACCTTAAGCCAACAGATATAGCCTTCAAAACTTTATCGACTCATCACCTTGAGGCATCAAGAGGACTAGGGAGTTTGTTATGGAGCTAAGTATTTTATTGTTTGAGTTTTTGCTCCATTACTTGTATATTTTCTTGTTTATTTCATTGGATTTGAGCTTGTAAGAAGATCTAGTGTTAGGTCTTGTGTGTAAGTGGTTACCTTGGTGTAGAAGGTGTAAAACCACTTGTGTAAACGTAGTTTACTAGGATTAGTTGAGTTACCCCTTAGGGTTGAGGTGGAAGAGTGCTCTCTGTAAGAAGGTGGAGACTTCCGGGTGTGGAAGTGCCTTAGGTTGAGAGTGAGACTCTTCGGGTCAAAGTCCCCTGTGTAAGGGAATCAATTTAATCTAGTAAACTTAGTTTGGAAATCCTAAGCGACGTGCTTAGGTAGTAGAGTAGGCATTGGGGCCGAACCACTATAAATCTCTGTGTTAGCATTGTATCTTTGTTTGTACTTAAGTGGTTTAATTTTGCTTCCGCATCTAGTCGATAAATTGCGATTTGCCTAAATAATTTATGAAATGATTAAAATCAAAATTAGGCAACAAGTTTTAGATAACACACTATTCACCCCCCCCCCCCCTAGTGTGCCATTTCACCCAACATAATACACATTATCTTGTTTGGTATAAAAAAAAGATTACTTGGAAACTTTTATCTTTAACTAAAATACCCTCAAAATAAAAAATAAAAAATAAACTAAAAAGAAATAAAATAAAATAAAATAAAAATAGAAAAATAGAAAAAAATAGAGATTACCAATTTACTATGAGATGAGGCAGATGAGATGATGCGAGGATTTTTTCTATGTCAATAGAGGGTATTTTAGTTGGGAGTATTTTTGTCAAAAATAAAAAAATAATCCACATAGATACCCCCTCCCTTGGTAATGTGGACTACCACTTGAGAGGTAATGTAGATTACCATGGGCATCCAGATTTCCAGTAATCTATTTAGATTACCTCATACCAAACGCCCCCTAAGTATAAAAATCCATGCATGCTAATTTTCACCTTATTATTGAAAATATTATTAGTTATAAAATATAGGTCGAACTTTACATCAATTATCAATTTTAGCACAAACTTTAAAATTAAGAGTAATTACCTAAATATATCTTGAACTATATATTTTTTCTCATTTGTAGCTAATTCCAAAATATTACCAAATTATATCTCGAACTTTGACATTTGTCTCCATTACATCCCCCCGTCAACTCTCCGTCAGCAACACCGTTAAGGCGATGATGTGGCATTCTGACGTGGATTAAAATATGTCGCGCCCCAACTCAGGGTCGCGTGACCGGCTAGGGTCTATGTCCTACCTTGAAGCCTACCACATACACTGAATAACAAGATACCGATAATAAACGCTATCCCGAAAACATGCGAATAAAAAATAACGATGTAACTTTTATTTAATTTTTAAAGAATGTTCAACAATTTTAAAAGAGTTGCAAAACAAACCAACTATAAAATAAAACATCTCGAGTTAAAGTCGAATACATGTTTTTCAAATTAACAACTCTCAATGTATATAAAGAAAACCATCCTAGACATCACGACTCCGACTACTGGACACTGCTACGAGATCTCTACCACTGCCTGCACTCCAACTGCACCATGACTCCAAGCCTCACCTCACTAGTCGGGCTCTGCAAAAATAAGAGAGATAAACCGTGAGTCCACATAGGACTCAGTGAGCGGTCCTTCTGAACCTCCACATAAATCTCCAATAACAATACGCATAAAAGTCAGCAATTTATAATTATAGGGATTTAATCTAGTCAGGATATAACAACCGGCCCAACGGCCAACCTGTATAAACCATACACCCGGCCAAAACGGCCCTATACCACAAGATAATGACCCGGTCGCACGACCCACATATAATATAAGGAAAGTCAAACAATCACCAGGCCATCGACTAGGATGGTCAACTAGTCTCAGGAACCCACCGGGTTAGGGATAGCTAGTCCCCCCCCCAACTCGGGTCTACCGTCAGCGTGGCCCACTAACGAAATCTCAAGACTCTCTGCCACTGGTGCAATCTCAAGACCCAAATCACCCGCCGAGTCAAGCATTAGTCGTTTCGACCGTTCATGCTTCTCAGCCGACCATCGCAAGCACAGTACACATACAAAGTGTTCTAAAGATTGCTTATTAAAAAACCCCGGGCATTCACCCGTACTCGGCCCCTTTATTTCGGGCCATACCATGCGCACACTATTGCTCGCTGGTTGTTCCCTAGGTGTGAAACCTAGCTTGTCTACATTCAAGTTTCTCCGAATAATTAAGCACCCTAGAATTTCCTTATAGTCATCTAGCGTCAATCGCCAAATTTCTTAAGTATAAATTACAGGTCATGAGTGTAGAAATGTCTGAATACAATTATGTCACAGCACATAAATTATAAGCTAATCATTCTACAACTACTACCATAATTATCCACATGATTTCTACAACAACATGATTAAATTCTGCATTTATAAAAAAATTCCAGCAAGGTAAACAATTATCTCACAAGGTAACAATTGAGCATATATATTAGAAATAAATGAAACATTCCCATGATTCACATGCCATACTAAGATCCTATCGATGTATGTACTACCAACAACATTTCCTTATAATATACTAATCTCAATCCATCACTACCAAAGTTTCATATACTATGTGAGTAATCTACAACATAAAAATATGATTTAACACCCTACATGTAAGCATAAAACATAACAAGCCTTTTTCACCCCCTAATACCCACTCGGGAGAGCCTATCCAAGGCTGTTCATGCTCGGCCGAGAGCGAGCAGGGTAGGGAAGTAAGGTTTCGGCCATGGTTGAGAAGAATCAAGTCGTCAATCGCGAGAGAAACTCAATCCGAGGGCTTCCGACCACTCTAGGAAATTGGGGAAAAATTCGGCATGACCTTCCCCCATTTTCTTTCATGTGGCCAGCTCTAATCATCGAGAAAAACAACGAGAAAACTTCATACGAACAACATAAATAACATTTGAACCAAATCTTGGAAGAAACATCGGTGAATCGACGAAAATTACTCTAGAAATCGAAGAAAACCCTTAAACCTTGGGTCGGCTACCCGCCTACCCTACATAACAAGGTTCGAACCACTCACCTTGATCAAGGAAGAAGAATGGACGAGTGACGGTAATCTCACTTTTTTCGACAACGGCACGAATCTGGCGTCGTCTCCCGACTTCCCCTTCCTCCCTTCCATTTCTCGGGCTGCGTGCGGTTCTAATGATGAGCCCCACGGCTGGGGATGAGGGATTTATTCCCTCATCTTCACTTGACCATTATGCCCCTCCTATTCACTTGGCCCCTACTCGGCTCAATCTGAGTTCGACACGAGCCCCGATTCAATCCTCATACACGATTTTGAACTCGACTCTACTAAGACATCTTATGTTTAAGAAGGAAGGAACATTTAACAAATAAAATTTCACAAGGCTTAAATTATACCTTCTACTCGTGGCGATCCCGCGACTCGACCCGACTAACTCCCCATCCTGTGTGCTGCACCAAAAATAAATTTTTATATTAGTAAACCTCGGGTCTTACAACCTACCCCCCTTAAGGGAAATTCGTCCTTGAATTTTGCTGAAAAATAAGGACTTACCGGTTCTTCAAACAAGGAAGGGTAGTGCTCTCTCATGTCTCGCTCTACCTCCCAAGTGGCTTCCTGCCCGGGGTGGTGCTCCCATCTAACCTTTACCAGGGCGATTTTTTTGGACCTCAGCTTCCTAATTTGGCGGTCGAAGATCTTCACCAGCCTTTCCTCGAAGGAGACAGTCGAATCCACCTCAATAATAGAAGGTTCAATCACATGTGAATCATCTCTCACATATCGCCTAAGCATGGATACATGAAAACCGAGTGTACCCTGCTCATGCTAGGGGGCAAGGCCAGCTCATAAGCTACAGCACCCCTCCGCCGGAGAACGAGAAAAGACCCAACAAACCTGGGGCTCAGCTTTTCTTTCTTCCCAAATTGAACTATCCTCTTCATGGGGGAGACCTTCAGAAATACTAGGACGTCTTCCGCAAACTCTAGCTCTCTGGCCTTCTTATCAGCATACATTTTTTGGCGACTCTGAACCGCCAACAATCTTTCCTTTATAATCTCCACCTTCTCCACCGCTTCCTCAACTAGATCAGGACCCACCATGAGTGATTCTCCGGCCTCAAACTAGCCCATTGGAGACCTACACCACCGCCCATACAAAGCCTCGAAAGGAGTCATGCCAATGCTACTGTGATAGCTATTATTGTAGGCGAACTCAATTAACAGTAGGTGTTTCTCCTAACCGCCAGCCAGGTCTAGAACACAGGCCTTCAGTATATCTTCCAAGGTTTGGATGATTCTCTCTGACTGTCCGTCCATCTGCGGATGAAAAGCTGTGCTGAAGCGCACTTGAGTACCCAAGGCTTCCTGGAAGGACTGCCAAAATCGGGTTGTGAACTGGGTACCTCGATTTGATATAATCATCACTAGGGTACCATGGTATGCCACAATCCAGTCCAAGTATAGTCTGGCGTACTGCTCAGCAAAAAAAGTGATCTTGACTGGAATGAAATGAGCAGTCTTTGTCAACCGATCTACCACCACCCAAATAGAGTCAAATCCGCCCCTTGACTTAGGCAGCCCTGTCACTTGATCCATAGTAATTTTTTCCCACTTTCACTCGGGAACTTCGAGGTTTTGCAGCAGCCCTGCGGGCTTCAGGTGTTCGGCCTTCACTTGCTGGCAGACCAAACACTTGGATACGAACTCTGCTACCTCCCTTTTCATGCCCTTCCACCAGTAATGTTGCCTTAAGTCTCGGTACATTTTGGTGGCTCTCGGATGCATCGTATAAGTGGATCAATGCCCCAGCTCCAGAACCTACCTGCGCACCTCTGCCATGTCAGGCACCACTATCCGATCTTTGAACCTTAAGACACCCTCTGAGTCCAACCTGAAACCATTCTCTGCATCGCCTCTCTGCACTAAGTCCTTTGTCAGGGCACAAAAAGGCATCCTCCTCCTGCGCGGTACACAACACATCCACCAATATGGATTGTACCTACAGATACGCCACTACAGCACCCGACGCTGACACTGTTAGAACTTCTCCCCCATCCACGCACGGTGCCATATCTCGCGCTAGCGGCCTCCTCCCGACTGCCAAATGGGCCAGGCTGCCCCTTGGACTTCCTGCTCAGCATGTCTGCCACCACATTGGCTTTCCCGGGGTGATACAAGATGGTACAATCATAATCTTTTAGAAGTTCGATCCATCTTCTTTGCCTTAAATTGAGCTCCTTTTAGGTGAGCAAGTACTGGAGGCTTTTGTGGTCGGTATAAATCTCACAAGCCTCACCGTACATGTAGTGGTGCCATAGCTTCAAAGCAAACACTACCGCCGCCAGTTCCAAATCATGTGTTGGGTAATTCTTTTCATGCACTTTCAACTAACGAGACGCATAGGCAATCACTCTGACATACTGCATTAGAACACAGCCCAAGCCAACCCGAGAGGCGTCATAATATATCATAAATCCTCTCGAGCCTGAAGGTACAGTCAGAATTGGTGCTGACGTCAGACATTCTTTGAGCTTTAGGAAGCTCTCCTCACACTTCCCGTTCTAATCAAATTTGACATTCTTCTGGGTTAACCGAGTCAGAGGAGCTGCAATTTTTTAGAAAATTTCTACAAACTTTCTGTAATACTCGGCTAACCCCAAGAAACTGCGGACTTCAGTCACACTGGTCGACTGCTTCCGGTCCTTTACCACCTCTATCTTGGCGGGATCCATACTGATTCCTTCCTTGGACACTATATGACCTAAGAATCCCATACTTTCTAACCAAAACTCACACTTAGTGAATTTGGCATACAACTGATGTTTTCTGAGGGTTTCTAGGACTATCTTCAAATGCTCGGAGTGCTCCTCCTTTCTCTTGGAATACACTAGGATGTCTTCAATAAAGACGATCACAAATCTGTCCAGGTATTCTTTGAACACTCTCTTCATGAGGTCCATAAAAGTCGCAGGTGCATTAGTCAATCCAAACGACATCACCAGGAACTCATAATGCCCATAGCGAGTCCTGAAGGCAGTCTTGGGCACATCACAGTCTCGGATTCTCAACTGATGATATCTAGACCTCAAATCAATCTTCGAAAACCATTGTGCCCCCTGAATTGATCAAACAAATCATCGATTCTAGGCAGCGGGTAACGATTTTTGATTGTCACCTTATTGAGCTGTCTATAGTCGATGCACATGCGCATGGACCCGTCCTTCTTCACAAATAGGACCGGAGTACCCCACAGAGACACACTTGGGCGAATGAAGCCCAAGTCCAACAACTCTTGTAACTGTGCCTTTAACTCTCGAAGTTCGACTGGCGCCATCCTATAGGGTGGGATAGAGATCGGTGCTGCCCCTCGCTGCAATTCAATGCAGAATTCGATTTCTCTTCTAGGCGACAATCCTGCAATTCCTCAGGGAAAACATCAGGGAATTCATAGGTCACCAGAGTTCCACTAACTTCCTGAGCCGTGCCCCCCTTTTCTTCGGCCACGGATACAAAGGCCAAGAAAGACTGGCAGTCGCCTAACAGCAATTTACGAGCCTTAAGGGTTGAAATGACGCCCATGGGCTCATCCTTCCCTTCTCCACGGAAGGTGAATTGCGGTAACCCAGGCTTACTAAACGTGATAGTCTTAGCCCTACAGTTAACTGACGTAAAGTGCTCCGCCAGGCAATCCATGTCGAGGATGACATCAATTTCAAGCATAGCTAGAAGTGTCAATTCTAGCTTAAGCACATGACCACAAATTAGCACTTCGTAGTCATGGAAGATTGACCTTGCTATTAATGAGTCACCCGTAGGCGTTGACACCACATACGGCACAACAAGCAAAGTGGATGCCTTAGGCAATTCGGCAACAAATTTGGCAGATACAAACGAGTGTGTGGCACCCGGATCGAATAGAACATAAGCAACAGAAGAACTAACTAAAACAATACCTGTCACCACTGCCTAACTAAAATAGTACTTGTCACCACTACCTTTGATGCCTCTGCCCCATCGCAGTTTATGGTGAAAACCCTAGCCGACAGTCTCTCTGAATGACTAGCCTGCGGTCCCCTACTCTGGGTCTGCCCTCGCTGAGCCACAGACCCTACAAACATAGGCGCATTTCCTTTTGACTTCTCAGATCTCGGGCCAACTTTGTCCGGACAATCCTTCTTAAAGTGCCCGACCTGACCGCATTTAAAATAGGCATCCGAGCGGCCAAAATAAGCCCCCCAGTGCCTCCAATTACAGCGACCACATTGTGCCATTTCTAACTTCTGAGAAACACCCCCTGACCCTACCGGCCTCACTGTCCCAGATCTGGATCCCCCACGGCCCCGACTACCACCCTGCTCTCTGCTCTGCTGGTGATCTGCGGTAGCTACTGTCCCCTTAAAGTAACCCGATTGGCCTCCAAATCCCTGCGACCAAAATTTCTTCTTGGCCGGCCCGTCATTCCTCTCGAATGGCACCAAAGATTCCTTCGAAGGGCCTCATCCACCACCCGGGCAAGAGTGGAATCCTCGGTGTAGTGGATAAGCCTGCCTATCTGAGGCCTCAAACCCCCAACGAACCTCTTGACCCTAGCTATCTCTGATGCCACTAGGGTCGAATGATATTTGGAAAGCCGGTTAAATTCCATCTCATACTCTGACACTGACATACCACCAGACTGGCGCAGCATCTCAAAGTCTCGTGCCCGCTTGTCACGAACACTCATAGGCAAGTACTACTCTACCACAACCGCCCTAAACTCATCCCATGTGGGAGGCGGCGCGCCTGCTGCCCTGCGAGCCATCCAGGTGTGCTGCCAGACCTTTGACGATCCCCTCATCTGTAGTCCAACCATACGAGCCGTTGCTTCCGATGAGCACCCCAGTTCGTAGCAGTCCCCCAGAAACTCGGTGACCTCCACCTGTCGATCTATTCTGGTGAATTCTAGCAGCTTCAACTTGATGAATTCTGCATAAGATGGGGCTCCTGGAACCCTGATCATCGGTGCTACTGACTCGGCTACCTCCGGTACCACCGAAACCACAGGTACAGGCTGCGATTGCAACGGTGGTTGCTGCTGCTACATCTGGTGTCTGAACTCCTGCTCTCTGAGGAGCGCCTCTGTTAACTGAGCCACTTGAGCTTGAGTTGAGCAATCGCAGAATTTTGTCCCTGCTCTTTGAACTGCTCTCTTTCCCTGCCCCGACCCCGGCCTCGACCCCGGCGCTCTATCGAATTACTACCACTACCACTCAATGCAGCATTATAAGTCTCCATCACACTAGCATAGAGAGAAAAAGAAAGAGAAACAATACTCCCGTTAACATAAACAATTCAATCAACTGCAATTTAAATTACTAACCGCATGGTGCGCTGAGTGCAGTCATGGTTGCCAGATCTCGTCGCATACCTATACCATATGTCGACATACTAGCATATGTCTCACACGGTACCCAATTCCTAGTCATAGTCAAGATCTAACCGAAAGCTCTGATACCAACTTTGTCATGCCCCAACTCAGGGTCGCGTGACCGGCCAGGGCCTATGTCCTACCGTGAAGACTACCACATACACTAAATAACAAGATACCGATAATACACGCTATCCCGAAAACATGCAAATAAAAAAATCAACGATGCAACTTTTATTTAATTTTTAAATAAGGTTCAACAATTTTAAAAGAGTTGCAAAACAAACCAACTATAAACTAAAACAACTCGAGTTAAAGTTGAATACAAGTTTTTCAAATTAACAACTCTCAGTGTATATAAAGAAAATCATCCTAAACATCACGACTATGACTATTGGACGCTGCTACGAGATCTACGCCACTGCCTGCACTCCAGCTGCACCATGACTCCAAGCCTCACCTCACTGGTCGGGCTATGCAAAAATAAGAGAGATAAACTGTGAGTCCACATGGGACTCAGTGAGCGGTCCTTTCGAACCTCCACATAAATCCCCAATAACAACATGTATAAAAGTCAGCAATTTATAATTATAGGGATTTAATCTAGTCATGATATAACAACCGGCCCAACGGCCAACCTGTATAAACCATACACCCGGCCAAAATGGCCCTATACCACAAGATAATGACCCGGCCGCACGGCCCACATATCATATCTGGAAAGTCAAACAATCACCGGGCCGTCGACTAGGATGGTCAACTAGTCTCAGGAACCCACCGGGTTAGGGTTAGCAAGTCCCCCCCCCCAAACTCGGGTCTACCGTCAGTGTGGCCCACTGACGGAATCTCAAGACCCTCTACCACCCGGGTCTAACACCTAGCGGGCCTGCTGGTGCAATCTCAAGACCCAAATCACCCGCCAAGTCAAACATTAGTCGTTCCAACCGTTCATGCTTCTCAGCCAACCATCGCAAGCATAGTACACATACAAAGTGTTCTAAAGTTTCCTTATTTAAAACCTCGGGCATTCACCAGTACTCGACCCCTTTATTCCGGGCCATACCAGCCGCACACTATGTACTACCAAGAACATTTCCTTATAATATACTAATCTCAATCCATCACTACCAAAGTTTCATATACTATGTGAGTAATCTACAACATAAAAATATGATTTAACACCCTACATGTAAGCATAAAACATAACAAGCCCTTTTCTCCCCCTAATACCCACTCGGCCGAGCCTACCCAAGGCTGTTCATTCTTGGCCGAGAGCGAGTAGGGTAGGGAAGCAAGGTTTCGGCCATGGTTGAGAAGAATCAAGTCATCAATCGCGAGAGAAACTCAATCCGAGGGCTTCCGACCACTCTAGGAAATTGGAGGAAAATTCGGCATGACCTCCCCCCTTTTCCCTTCATGTGGTCGGCCCTAATCATCGAGAAAAACAACGAGAAAACTTCATGTGAACAACATAAATAACATTTGAACCAAATTTTGGAAGAAACATTGGTGAATCGACGAAAATTACTCGAGAAATCAGAGAAAACCCTTAAACCTTGGGTCGGCTACCCGCCTACCCCACATAACAAGGTTCGGTCCACTCACCATGATCAAGGAAGAAGAATGGACGAGCAATGGTGATCTCGCTTTTTCTGACGGCGGCACGAATCCGACGTTGTCTCTCGACTTCCCCTTCCTTCCTCCCCTTTCTCGGGCTGCGTGCGGCTCCAATGATGAGCCGCACAGTTGGGGATGAGGGATTTATTCCCTCAACTTCACTTGACCATTATGCCCCACCTATTCACTTAGCCCCTACTCGGCTCAATCCGAGTCTGATTCGAGCCCCGATTCAATCCGCATACACGATTTTGAACTCGACTCTACTAAGACATCTTATGTTTAAGAAGGAAGGAACATTTAACAAATAAAATTTCATAAGGCTTAAATTATACCTTCTACTCGCGGCGATCCCGCGACTCGACCCGACGAACACCCGATCCGGTGCGCTGCACCAAAAATAAATTTTTATATTAGAAAACCTCAGCTCTTACAAAATAATGTTTTTTATTAAAAATATAAAAAAAAATCACATAAATTTATATTAAATAATATTTATTATTTTATATTAAAAAATCACTCTATATTCACTTCGGACATAGCTCGGAGTTATTCTTTAATTAAAATAAGAAATATATTATTTAATATTATTTAATATAAATTAAAATAGTTTTTTATATTTTTAAAATAAAAATATTATTTTAATTCACGTCAAAAAGCCACATCATCGTCTTAAGAGGGTTGCTGACAAAGAGTTAACGGGAGGATGTAATTAAGACAAATATCAAAGTTCATAATATAATTTGGTAATATTTTGACATTGGACACAAATGAAAAAAAATGCATAATTTAGGATATATTCAAGTAATTATCTAAAATTTATTACTTTTAACTCGTTTGATGTAGTTGACAACAACCTTAGCATGTGATTAATATTTTATTAGATTTATTGTCAACTTTTATGATATGACATGCTAACTCCTAATGTTTTAGCATGTTGATTTAGATTTTTTTTAAAATAATATATAATTAATTAAAAAAGCTTGTATTTTACTAAAATTTGCAAATGCTTATCCTTGGTATAAAATTAGTAAGAATTCTCGTAGTATAAAATTGATAATGTGAATCTACTTGTGCTCAAGTGGTAGTAATATTCGAGTATGTTGTCTTTAGGTTTAGGGTTTGATCCTTAATTGTAGTGCTTTGTGCGCTTATTTGCACGTCTTTGTGTAGGTCTTGTAATGCACCTTGTGCGTATATCGCCACATGTTTACTTTGTAATGATTATATTATAAAATTATTTTTTATAAAAAAAAAAAATCGATAATAATTTGTCAATGACTAATATTTTGTTAAAATTTTCATTTGTTTAATGATGTACCTTGTTAACTCATATTATATATATATATTCAAATTTGATATATTTAGATCAAGGTTCCATTATTTTTATTTATTATCATCAAAATAGCAATCATATTCATGATTTAATGGTTGAGGTGTTGCTCGAAGAAGAAATGGATTTGAGTAATTTTGGAATACATTAATGTTTGATCACAGTTTTTTTAATAATAATTAATTAGAAAGTCTTTTTTTTACCAAGAAAAAATGAAATTTATTTAATCAGCCGAGAGACCAGAGTTTAATACATCCATGGATAGGATACTATCCAGTTCAAGGAGCTGAATGGAAGTTCAAACTGTGGATTCCTTATTGATTCGAGCCCAATTTGCTGCCCAATTGACAGTTTTATTATTACAGCGAGGAGTAAAGAAAAAATTTACAACTGAAAAGAAGAAATAGAAAATCAAATATCTTGAACAATAGCTCTGATTCTCCAAGGGACATGTGAGGATTGATTTAAAACTTCAATAAGATATTTGCTATCTGATTCCACCATAAGCACATTAAAACTTAAGGAAGCTACAATTGTTAAAGTATAAAGGACTGCCAAAGCTTCACAATAAAGAGCATTGTCAGTAGAAAAATAATTACATGAAGCATACAAACAATTACCAACATTGTTTCTAGCAATAATACCCGTACCACCTTCCTGAGAAGCAAAAGAACCATCACAGTTTATCTTAATACAATTCAAAACAGGTGGCTGCCAAAGAGGGGTAATGGTATTTTGAAGATGATTTGCCTCAAAACCAGAATCATTTTTAAATCGTCCCGAAAATTCAATAATTTTATTCACAGCATTGAAAGTTGTAGGTTTCGATTCTCCATGCAATACAAAATTTCTAAAAAACCACAGATACCAAAGGGTATTAGCAACAATGGTTGAGGGCCCCAAATCCATTGAAGGAGGAGAGACCAGCAGCAACCAGCTACCAGAACACCAAGAACTTCTAGAAGTAAAATCATAATTGAGCTTAGAACTAAGAGAGGACCAAATAGCAGAAGCAAAAGGGCAATTGAAAAATAAATGATCAATCGATTCTTCGGGAAAATCACATAAAACACACTGCTTCGAATCAGCAATATTCATTTGAAAAAGTCTCAATCGAGTAGGTAAACGACAATGAAAAAACTTCCAAAGAAATATTTTTACCTTAGGTGCAACAAGAAGTTTCCAAATTCTAGTCCAATTATGATTAACTTCCTTAGAAGTAAGGTTACAGGCACTTCAGAAACATGTAAGCAGAGGAAGAAGAAACCTTACCAGAATTCTCATTAATCCAAATGTAGGTATCATCATAGGCATCTTTAGGCAACCGCAACCCCTCAATGGCATTCCATAAATCCTTATTGTAAACAGTATTACCAATGAAAGCCGACCAAGCATTATCATGCATTAAATGATGCACATGAGTGATGACATTAAGTAAATTAATGTTAAGAAAATTAGGCTTAGGAGCTAAAGGAAGATCAAGAATCCATTTATCATTTAAGATGGAAGTTTGAGCACCATATCCAATTAACTTATTGAAGCCAAGCTTTAAAGAATTAAAAGCTTCCATGAAAAGTTTCCATGCCCAAGAGGCATTACGGCAGGAGTAAGAGGAGAAAGTAATGGGCTGGTACTTAGCTTTAACAAGTTGAACCCAAAGAGAAGAGTCATTATTTAAATATGCTTGGATTCTTTTAGCTTGAAGGGCTAAGCTTTTATTCTTAATATCTTGGATACCTAACCCTCCCAGGTGCTTAGGAGAGGAAACAGTATTCCAATTAATAAGATGCATACCATGATTATTTCTACCTTTACTCCATAAAAAGTTCCTAATTTTCTTTTCAATTAAATCAAAGGTTTGATGGTTGAACAATGTTACAGAAAGGGAGTGAACAAGAATGGAGTTGAGGACAGAGTTGATTAGAACAAGTCTACCAGCCTGAGACAGGAAGTTGGTTTTCCAGGTACTAATTTTAGAATCAATATGATTAAGAATATAATCATTAGTATTATGAGGAGATATCATAGTGTCAAGGTATTTAAAAGGAAACTTACTAGGTTTCATATTAAGGGTAGAAATAATGGAGTTTCCCACAACATTAGGAGTATGCTTGGGAAAGTAAATCTCAGATTTAGAAGGATTAATTTTTTGTCCAGTAAGGGCTTCATATCTATTGAAAATAGATTTGAAGGTGGATAAAATTAATTAGAAAGTCTTAATGAAGAAAATAAGTTATATTTTATAACAATTAAGTTCATTTATGTTTCTAATGATCCATGCACCACCATTAAATTATTAAAAAATAACTATAAATTTAAATAAGTAGAACCTAAATTAAATATATTGTTTTAGTATGACTAACCAAGCCATATCATTAAGCAGATGATAATGTGGACTTGACTGACTCTCAGGGCTCGATCAAGTTTACCCCGGAAGCGACTCGGCTCGTGAACCAGACCCAGACCGAACCAGCTATGACTTAGCCCGGGGGCTCCACCCGACCAAACAAGGATATTAACATCCTGGATTCATCATCAAGGATCGGCCATAATGATACCGCAATATAAGAGATAGCAATCGACCTATTCGGGGAATTATCCCGTGGAATTCCAGGAGAAATCATTACCGAATACATCGACCTGCTCTATAAAATAGACACGGCGCACACAGATATACGCTCTGGTCCAATTCCATACACACCACCTAGAGTTCTATCTCACTTGAGCGTTAGAGTGTCTTTACATTTCACCACCGGAGTCGCGTCGAACCAAGAGACGATGAGACTTGTAGCACTGTCGATCTCAGACGAGAAGATTTGGCGTCCACCGTGGGGCCCGAGTAAATTTTACCTGCCCCACCATGGTAGATACCCGAGTCAAGCAAACGCTGGCAATAGGCGAGAGCCCAGTAGCAGCATTCCCCCGTCGCCACATGATGCCAACACGGCAACGACCGACGCTTCGGTTTCCACCAACTCAACTCTGGAGGAGTTACGATGCATGATCGTTAATCTCTAGAAACAAAACTAGAGATTGACGGCCCAGGTCGACGCGCTAATACAATCCAAGGAGCAGTATCCGACTGAGCGCAAGAATTGTTGCTCAGAGCGCGAAGAAGACATCCACCATGAAAGAATTGAGAGATTGGTATCGACCTTAAGAGACGTGATCTCCCACACGCAGCACTAGAGAGAGGACCATGGCCACAGAGGTCACCCCCCCACCATCATTGACTCTAGACTGTTCGCGGAGCACATCATGGCGGTTTCTCTCTCCGATAATTTCAAGCTACGTACCACCCTTCAACCATACGACGACACAGGTGGTCCAATCACCCACCTGACAATGTTCAGGTCGATGATGCTTTTGAACGGCACTACCAACACTATTCTATGTCGAGCTTATCTCGCTTTTTGGAAAAGGTCGTATTGCTATGGTCCTCCACCCTCTCGGCGAGTTTCGTACACATTTTTCAAGAGCTCTCCATGGCATTCGTCAGCCAGTTCTCCTAGTCTTGGATCTACTCCAAGATCGAGGACTCCCTCCACTATATCAAGCAAGGGAAAAATGAAACACTGAGGGAGTACCTAAAGAGGTCCAACGTCGAAGCCATGGAGATCCCCAACCTCAACCCCCATGTCGAGCTGTACTCCGTCAAACACGGACTGAAATCCAGACAGCTCGTGGATCAAATAGCCTTATCCAAGATGAGGACCATGGCCGAGTTCCGAAAGCGGGCAATGGGCCACATAGAGATGGAGGATCTCAAAGAAGCCAAAAAGGTTGATAGACAAGCCAACAAGGATAGCACCGAAGATAAGAAAGCAAAGCGGCTCAACAAGAAAGGGGAGGGTGAGATCATCGAGGATAAAATGACAACAAAAGAAAAAGATCGCCTCCTCAACTTAATTCCAGATACAACGAATACACCCCACTAAATGCCAGAAGAGAGACTAACCTTTCAAAGATATAAAATATCCTAGCATTATTGGGAAGTAAAAGATCCCACCCAACGCTGATAAAAGCAAGAAGTGCGAATTTCACCTCACCTACGACCACACTACAAATGAGTGTGTAGTCCTCAAATACCAGATAGAGCACATAATACGAGAGGGCCATCTCAACCGCTACATCAGCCGCAAGAGGAGAAGCCATAGTCGAGATCGACACAATCAAAACTCCCGATGCCGAAGTCGGAGTAGAACACCCTTGAGGTACATGAGAGATCATCGTGATGGCGATAGAGCAAATCAGCCGAACAACGAAATCTGTGGGGTCATCGACCACATAGACGGAGGATTTACGGGAGGAGGCGAGACGAACTCAACCAGGAAAAGAACCCTCCGAGCCATCATGGCAATTGACGACACAACTCACCCGCAAAGGTCTCGCGTCAGAACCCCGGTAATATCATTCTATGAATCTGGCTTCCAGGGAATTAACAAAAATTTACATGATCCTGTTGAAATCCTTGTAATCGCTGGCAACGTACTCTATATTCAGGAAACTTCTGGTAGACCAAGAGATCTCGGCCAACATCATGTTCTACTCAACATTCATAAAAATGCAACTGACTCATAAATTTCAGCTTTGAAATTTATATGTTGTTTGTTGAATCTGGGCTGATTTTTGATTTCTCTGTTATTATGTGCTTAGATCTCTAAACATAGTCGTGTAACCTATCATTTCGACCAGAAAACATAGTTTAGAAACATAGGACACACTTTGGAGACTAAATTCGGGTCAGACACAGAAATTCTGGGCAGAACAGTAACCTAAAACAAAACCCTAAAACAAAATCCTAATTGAGATGATCTAAATTTTAATTCTACAATTAAAATTGGGTTTAAGCATGAGTATAATAACTTACAAGGTATTCATGAAATAAAACCACACGGGTTCATGACGTTACGGGTCTAAGGGGTAGGGGTCGGATTTGGAGTGGCGAGACGCTTCATAATGAGGACACCCCTAGGACACCGTAGGAGAATCTTGACTTAGGTCTTGATGCGTCATATCCTTGAGAATGGTGGAGCGGCTCATTTAGGAGCTAGGTTACGAGCTACGCCCAGATGGTTGGATGCCAATTCCCAACCTGCAGGATAAGTTCGGAGGGTCTTTCCCGATTGTCCCAGTATGTGTTGTTGCCTTTAGGCATGGTAGGGATTCGACCCGATGCATCTCTTGATGGTGATGTTGCCTTTAGGCATGGTAGGGATTCGACCCAATGCACCTATTTGATGGTGATGTTGCCTCTAGGCATGGTAGGGCTTCAACCCGATGCACCTCTTTGATGGTGATGTTGCCTTTGGGCATGGTAGGGCTTCGAACTGATGCACATTTTGTTGGTGATGTTGCCTTCGGGCGTGGTAGGGCTTCGGCCTGGTGCACCTCTTTGAGAGTTAGATGTCGTGAGCATGGGTGGCCTATTGGCCTGGTAGCTAGTCAAACCTTTGTGACGTGACCTTTTTAGAGATAGAATTTCTTTATGTTATCTCTGTGTTTATTTATGATGGTGGGTAAAATCGTTCGCTGATTTCTTTAAACTCACTCGTTGTCGTCTGATTTCTATTTTACAGAGCCTGACCAGTGAGGTGGGTTGGATGCACTTGATGTCGCTGGAGGGCAGAGGAGCCGATGGATCTCATAGCAGTCCTAGTTAGGGTCGTAGTCGAGTCTTTTTGGTAGATGTCATGCACTTGTATTAACTTGATTTGGAGTTGTAGCCCTGAGGGCATTTATGTTATTTATTTAGGTTTTATTTGGCTGAACTTTTGAACTGTTGAACCTAATCGTATTTCCGCATTTTCTTTACTTCTAAGCTATTAAACTAAACTTGATGTTGGTTCGCTTTTCCTTTAAAATAAAACTTGTTATTTTCTTTCCACTATATTATTTGTTTTGGCATGTGCATGGGTTAGGCTTCGAGGTATAGACACGTATACCCTGGCCGGTCATGTGACTCTAAGTTGGGGCGTGATAATTAGCTTACACTAGAACCTTCAATATTTTGGATACTCATTTTACCTCCGGCCAAAAATTAAAAAATAATTTTAATTTATGAAATATTTTTAGTGATAAAATATATAATATAATATAATATAATATAATATAATATAATATAATATGCATTCTCATATAATTATATTATATTATATTATATAGGTTAGTCAATGTATACTAGTCCATACAGACTAGCTATACAGGCTAGTACATGTCTGCACCAAACACTGTATAATAATAGTACAATATAAGCTAGTACTATATTAGTACTATACAGTGCATGTACCAAACAGGCCCTAAATGAGCTAGACCCCAAGCATGGTCTTTCCTTATGATCCCAACAAGTTCGGCTCGACCCCAAGCGTGGTCCTCGACCCTAAATGTGGCCTTCATCTCTAAATGAGCTAGACCCCAAGCGTGGTCTTTCCTGTAAACAAAATGGCAACACTAGAGGGGGGGTGAATAGTGTGTTTACTAATTCAATTAGCCTAAATTCCGATTTTAATCTAGGCTAAGCACGATTGAATGGTTAGATGTGGAAGCTATAAATGATAAAGCGATAAAACATAACCAAATATAACAATGCAAATACGGTAATTTATAGTGGTTCGGCCCCAATGCCTACTCCACTACCTAAGCACCCCGCTTAGGATTTCCAAACTATTAGATTAAATCAGTTTCCCTTACATAGAGGACTTTGCACCGGAAAGTCTCCGCTCTCTAATCGAAGGCACTTCCACACCCGGAAGTATCCCGCCTTCCTACCGAGAGCACTTTCCCACCTCAACCTAAGGACAACTCAACTTAATCCTAGTAAAACTACGTTTAATTACACCGGTGGATTTAAACCTCAAACACAGGCTACCACCCAATTTCAAGACCTAACAATCCTAGGTCTTAACATACACAAATCCAAAAACAGTTAAAATTACAATTGAAAAGAGCTTAAAATAAAACCAAGAATTAGCGCTCTTTTCCAAGCCTTAGATCCTCCAACTCGCTGAGTCGTAGAGCTCGAATCAATTCTCGAGTTGAGGCAGAGTGTGCGCTGGGAGAAGTTGTCGCCGGGAGAATTGAGCACAAGCACTAATCTTTTTGGAAGGCTTAAAACTTCCTTTTAAATGCTTAATGAAATCTATAGAAGTCAAGGAAGAAGAGTTAAATGAATTATATGAGAGTGTATTTATACCCTTCTGAAGAAATGGTAGCTCAACGAATAGTTTTCTATCTGTTGCAGGCCGCCGGTTGATTGGTTGGTCGACCGACCGATCGACCGAACATTCGACCGCTGCTTTCCCTCTGTGGTCGGTCGACCGCCTAGACGCAAGATCGCATTCCCTCAATCCGCCCAGACCCATCGGTCAACCGACGCAAGGATGCCAAGATCGCGCATCGCATGATTTTTAATCCGGTCGACCGATCGGTCAACTGCTAGGGCTACTGCCCTTTTTAGGCCTCTGTCGGTCGACCGAAGTAGCCACTGCCTATTTTCGGCAGTGTTCAGTCGACCAATCGATCGATCGACAAAGCTACTGCCTTTTTCTTACCATGTTCGGTCGACCGCCCGGTCGACCGAATTTAGGCTAAATTTTATTTTCAACCTTTTTTTCTTCCGCGTTTCGTTTCCGGGTTCCGGCTTTCAACGAGCATCAACATGGAGAGCTTTCATGTGATCTTTAAGCATGTCCAATGCGACTTTGGTGCACTCGTCGATCTTCGAGAAACTTCCACGATGAACCCAAGCACAACGATCAATGTCCTTCCGATTTTTTGATTTCTTCTGATTTACTCAATCAAGGACATCGAATGCTAATTGATATGGAATTTGAAAGATTTCTCGATAAAATATCATCAAAACCGAGATTAAAAGATTAAGACCAAGGTTGAAAACCTAAAGCCAACATTTCCTTATGCTCCTAGCGAGTTCGACTCGACCCAGGGCGCAGTCCTCAGCCCTAAATGTGCCCTTCAATTCTAAATGAGCTAGACCATAGGCGTGGTCTTGCCTTACACTTCTAGCGAGCCCGACTCGACACTAGGCACAACCCTTGGCCCTAAATGTGGCATTTATCTCTAAATGAGCTAGACCCCAGACGTAGTCTTGTCTTACACTAGCTTCCAATAAGCTCGGCTCGACCCCAGGCACAGTCCTCGGCCCTAAATGTGGCCTTCAGCTCTAAATGAGCTAAACCTCACGTGTGGTCTTGCCTTACAATCCCAGCGAGCTCGGCTCGACCCCAGGCGTGGTCCATGGTCCTAAATGTGGCCTTCAACTCTAAATGAGCTAGACCCCAAGCGTGGTCTTGCCTTAGGCTCCCAACAAGCTCAGCTCGACCCCAAATAGTTTTGCCTTTTGCTCTCGATGAGCTCGGTTTGACCCCAGGCGTGGTTCATGGCCCTAAATGCAGTCTAACTCCCAATGAGCTCATCTGGACCCCTGGCGTGACCCTCAGCTCTAAATGTGGCTCCTAAATCCAAGCGAGATCGGCTCAAGCTCGAGTACGACTTCCATCCTAAAGACAATCACCATCCTAGAGGAAATGGTTCCCTATGCTACGCAAAGGTCTGCTGCCGACCAAGTCTCGCCAACACAGATGAAATGCCTAAGTGTGGTCTTCAATCACCGGCTAGACTACGTCAGCACTATAGCCACCCAACACTTAGTGCATTCAAGCTATTCCAGACAACCACATATACAAGTACATTGCGTAAAAGCACATTAGCAATCCGAAGTTTTGAAAATGTTAAAACCCTCGAAGGGCAACAATTTGAAGCCAAATAATATAACATCACAATGCAGAGACTAGAAGTTTTGAAAATTACAAGATTAATGAGGTGAAGTGGGCCGAACATCGGCGATTGCAAGTGGAGCATCACTTCTATAGACGTCAACGACAGTTACGGGGACCAGAGGGGAAGTCGGCTCAGCAACGTTCACCAAGCACTCTCCCTCGGCTTCCCTTGTCGGCGCAGGAGTCTCCTTCCTCTCTGTGGAAAATTGATCAATCAAGGCGCCATCCCTAACCTCTTTTAAATATCCGGCCTTTGAGAAGTCGTCTTCCAGGCTAAGAAACTTGGCATGTTCCAACGCCTTATCAAAACTTGCAATATACTGAAGTGAAGCCTAACCTTGATAGTTGTACACCTCCCCCTCGAGTTGGTGTACTTCCCCATTAAGTGTTTGGACCTCAGCCCGGAGATTGGCGACATCGGTCTTCAGCTTTGTCGCTGCCTCCGTCGCAACATTAACTTTAAGCTTCGAGGCCGGTAGTGTCGACTTTAGGACTTCGGCCACTCCCCTGAAAGCACCGACCTTCTCCTTATCTTCCTTTACTTCTCCCCGTAGCTCTGCGACTCTATCCCTGATGTCGGCAATGGTATTCAGAAGATGTGCAATCTCTTCCTCCTTTTCCTAAAGCCTCCCCTCACTTTCCTTCGGCTCTGCCTAATGGGTTGCCTTCAGGGACTCGACCTCCCGGGTCCGGGCCTAGGTTGCCTCCAACATAGAAGATTTGCCCTTCTCCAGCTGCCTCACTAGGCTAGCTAGGTGAAGTCCTTGAACTTCAACATATTTAATCATTTCAGCCGAGCCCACCTCCCTCGACAGATTGACAACATTAGATGCGGGTCACTGTGAAAATCGAAGGGTAATTCCTCTGACCATGGTGAGCCTGACATGGCTAAGGCATTGAGAGCATACAGTCCTTGCTAAGCTTGGAGAGGGTCACTGCGTCGAGGTGCCGTTACGCTTGGGAACTCTCCACCGCCACCGTCGCTGCAGCCACCACGACTGGCTCCGGGAGGATAACCTCCCTAGGAGGCAGCTCCTCCTCCTCCAAGATAATGACACCCTAAGCCCTATCCCTCCTCTTACGCTTAAAAGGGGGGGGAGAAGGAGAGGTGAATGAAGAGCGTGAAGGGACCCTCAGTTTGTTCGAGCCCTTCTGTTCAGAGGACTGAGCCCAAGGTCTCGTAACTCTCCCGGGTTTTAGTGGAGGCATGCGAGGTGAGACGTTGGCTGTCGACCTCTTCCCCTTATCAACTGCTGACACTTTCCCTTTTAGCACTTTCAATCTAGCTTGGAGGGTCGTTGGGTTCATGTTCGAGCCATATTGTCTGCAAGATACAACTCGGAATCAGCATACTAAAGAAACGACTAAAATGACAGGCAAATACCTTACGATATCGGACTTACTTATGTAACTTATGATCAAGGACTCATCCTGGTTCCACCTCAATATCTCCTTGCATGAAAAATGAGTTGATGGCCCGCACTGGTCTAAAAACCTTATTACCAACCTCTCCTCGAGCAAAATGGCATCCTCCTCCAATGTCAAGATAGTAGTCGGGCTCCACCTCCAGAACAAGGGGAACCTCTCCGAAGGCAACACCTTGTCCAGGAAAAATTGCGAGTCACTCGGCCTGGACCTCACCTTGAAGAACAATTTCTTAAAGTTATTGTAAGAACTCTTGAATAGGCCGAAGAGCTTTCTCCCTAGGGTGCTGTTGAATGACGCCCACTGGCCCTTCTAGGTTCCTTTGGGTTGAAAGAATGAAAAGAGCACACCAACGCTCGGCTCGACACCTAGAAATTCGATCAGAATCTTGAAACAATAGACAAACACCCAGTTGTTTGGGTGGAGCTACATCGGGGCTACGTTTACATGGATCAGTACCCTATATTCGAAGTCTGTGAAAGGTAGCTTGACACCGAGGTCCTCGAACATGATTCGATATACAAAAATAAACTCAGGATCCCTCCTAGATTGGAAGACCCTATTCTCCAGAGAGCATGGAAGGCATTTGAAGGCGGTCTCATTGCCTGAACGGGAGAGCAACACGGCTTTATAGAAGACTATAATGTTGCTCAAGCTAGTCATCATCGAGCTCTCCCGCCTTATTTCATCGTGAACCCAGGAATATGGTTCCACCGCCTTCTTTCTACTATGTTCTTCCCTCTACTGGCCATTTTTCAACCAGATTGGAACCCTAATAAACGACGGACAAGTTAGTACAACCTATCAACCTAAGGCTGCCCTTGACAAAGCAGAAGTAAAAAGATGATGTTAAGAAGACTCACTCGAAACAGATGGAGTCAAACGAGGCGATGAATGGAACAATGATGTCGTCAACAAAAGATCTTGGGAGCAAGAAGCAAGGAAGCAAAAAGTGAATGAGAACTCAGAACACGAGAAAAGTTGAAATGAAGACAAGGTCGACATTCATCTTTGAGTATAGAAATGAATCTCGTTTGAGCATTCCATCAGCGGTGGAAGTTCAATCAACTCGGAACCAACAACTGAATCCACATATCATGATTACTCTTCCCCAGCATTAAATGCTTTGGAAAGCAGAATGAATGGCGAACTGACACATGGAAAAGATGCCTCTTCCTAGAACCACGATGTGCCGCATGGAAGCCAAGACGCCACGGGATGTCAAAGGAATGATGTGTTGAGCTCATCCACGATTAAAGTTTTGACTCAAAAATAGGAATCGACTCATCACGACAAAACAACACGCAAGTGGAGGCCCGACCTGGAGCCAAAGCTCGACTGAGATCAGATGTTCGGCTTATACAAGAAGTTCAACAAATAGATGAAGGTCAGTGCACTACTAGAGCTCGACATGAAGTCCTAGAACTTCAACCACGCTCGGGGGTTATGGATTAGATTGACTCTTTGAGCCCAATCAGGCCGGCCCCGGAAGTGACTCAGCTCATGAACCAGACCCAGACCGAACCAGCTACGACTCGGCCTAGGGGCTCCACCTGGCGATACAAGGATATTAGCATCTTGCATTCATCATCAAGGATTCGACCGTAATGATACCGCAATCTAAGGGATAGCAATCGACCTATTCACATCATATCCTCGCAGAATTCCAAGAGAAATCCTCGTCGAATACCTAGACATGCTCTAAAAATAGACACGACACACATAAATATACTATCTTATCTAATTACATCTACACCACCTAGAGTTCTCTCTCACTTGAGCTTCGAAATATCTTTGCAGGTCACCACCGGAGGCGCATCAAATCAAGAGATGAGGAGACTTGCAACACCACCAATCTCAGATGAGAACATAATGTAACAGAATATTGATCTCATGCTAAAATTATTACCAACTTTATACTATATGCTTTTATATATGTGTGTGTGTGTGAGCGCGCGCGTGTGAGCGGGCTACATTTTCAAATTTTGGTAAAGAACATATTGTTTTTGTAATTAATAATATTGTTCCTGCCTGAGGACTGAAATAATTTGGTCCGGTTCGATGTCTCTCCTGATCAGGTTCAACGCCAGCGTGGGAGGGGGGGGCTACAAAAGACACTCCAACGCTCAAGTCAGTGGGACTCCATGATGTAGGCAATGAAATTGGAACTTAGGATTACCTGAGGCGTGTTGTGTCCGTATTTATTGCAGGTGGAGGTGACGATGGCACCCAGTAATCTCGCGGGGAAGTTGCTCAGAATGGGTCGAGGCTGGTCCCTGAGATGACGGGCTCGTAATGGTGTATCCCTCGTGATGAGCAAAGACGTGGATGTCCATGTATGGCTGGGTGGGGTCCCCGGGTGGAGCCGTCTGGTTTGTCTCGAGTCTAGTCCAGGAGTGTGGCCGGATGGAGCCCTCGGGCGGAGCCATTTGGTGCGGCTCAAGGTACGTTGTGGGGCGCTGCCAGGTCTAATCCGACTGGGCCCAATAGTTTTTGTGGGCGAAATGGCAACACTAGAGGGGGGGTGAATAGTGTTTTTACTAAATCTATTCGCCAAAATCCCAATTTTAATCGTTTACTTAAATCGTTTAGGCAATTTGTGATTTTACGATTGGATGCAGAAGTGATAAATAATCAAGCAAATAAAACAAACAATTAAAAGCAATACAAACACAGATGATTTATAGTGGTTCGGCCACAATGCCTACTCCGCTACCTAAGCACCCCGCTTAGGATTTCTAAACTAGGTTTTACAAGATTAATTAGAGTTTCCCTTACAATGAGGACTTTTCACCGGAAAGTCTCCTCTCTCCAACCGAAGGCACTTCCACACCCGAAAGTATTCCACCTTCCTACCGAGAGCACTTTCCCACCTCAACCTAAGGGACAACTAGAACTAATCCTAATAATCACTAAGTATACACAAGTGGCTTTACTCCTTCTACACCAAGGATACCACTTCACAAACAAGACCTAACAACCTAGGTCTTACAAACTCAAATTAAACAAATTAACAGTCAAAATAACAGATAAAATACAATCAAAAGAGCTAATGTATAAAACTAATGTTTGCAAGCTCCTTTCACAGCCTTAGAACCTCCAACTCGCCGAGGGGATGAGCTCGAGTCAGTTTCCGAGTTGAGGCAGCAGTTGGCGCTTGAAGAATGAACTCGACGGAGAAGTAGAGCGCAAGCTTTAAATCTTTTGGAAGGCTCTAAATCTTCCTTTTGAATACTCAATGAACTCTATTAGAATCAAGGAAGAAGGTTAAATGGATCATATGAGGGTATATTTATACCCTGCTGAACAAACGACTATTTCAATGGATAGAAAACTATCCATTATAGGTCGCCGATCGAATGGTCGGTCGACCGATTGTTCAACCGTAACTTCGACCGCTGCTCTTTACTCTATGGTCGATCGACCGATGGGTCAACCGCCCAGACGCAAAAACATCAATCTCGATCTTCGGTCGACCCGTCGATCGACCGACGCGATCTGCATCTTCGGGTATCAGTAGGTCGATCGACCAACGGGTCGATCGCCCGAGCTACTGCCCGTTTTGGGCTTCCATCGGTCGACCGCCCGGTCAACCGAAGTAGCTCTGCTACTTTTTACCTTCATTCGGCCGACCGCCCAATCGACCTAACCTAGGCTGAAGTTTATTTCTTCAGCCTATTTCTTTCGCGCTTCATTTTCGGGTTTCGGCTTTCAACGACCATCAACTTGGGAGCTTTCAAGTGATCATTGAGCCCGTCCAATACGTTTTTGGTGCACACATCGATATTCGAGAAGTTTCCGCGACGAACCCGAGCGCGACGATCAATGTCCTTTCGATTTATCGATTTCTTCGATTTTTCCGATCGAGGACATCGAATGCTAATTGATATGGAACCTGAAAGAAATTCTCAATAAAATCATTAGTCTCATGTTTGTTATCATCAAAACCATCAAAACCGAGATTAAGGCTAAGGTTGAAAACCTAAAGCCAACAATCTCCCCCTTTTTGATGATGACAAACATCCTTAAGAAAATATAATCATTAAGGCATAGAATGATATCAACTAAGGGATTTCTCCCCCTATCAACATGCATATTTATATAATAATAAACTCCTCCTATCTATATGCATGGATTTCCTATATTTTCCTCCCTTTTACCTATACTTTTCTCCCCATTTTAACTATACATTTCTCCCCCTTTTGACATCAATCAAAAAGGGCAATCTAATCAAAGGGATGAAACACAATTATTTTTTCATGAAGTTGAGACTTCAAAGATATTTTTCATGAAATATGAAAATCTCAACCAAAGGGATAGAAAACAAATGTTTTACTTAGCATGGTTTCATTTGACATATGCATGAAAACATGAAAATGCTAAGTATCAATTCTTTGATTTCATTCAAACTTTCAAAATACCAAGATCTAATCATTTAAAGCATGTTTTAGAAGTTTGACATGAAAATGAAATCATTTTATCCAAATATAAACTTAGCACATGGTTTCATTTGAAATAAGCATGAAAACTATGAAAATGCTAAGTCTCAATGTTTTGCTATCTACTCATGTTTTCTCAAACTTAGGCATCAAGACATTAAACATGAGATAATGTAAGTCTATGAATCAAGTTTGGGCTTAAGATGAAATTTTTAATTCACTTTGTTGACTTAGGTCAACCTATACTTAAAGTTTTCAAAAATCAAGCTTTTAAGTTTATACAAAGTCATATTTTTGACAAATATTTTTGAAACCAATTTGTTTGGACGAAAATTTTTGATACCAATTATTGAATAGTCATTTGAAATGAATGTATCAAGTTTGAACTCAAAATGAATTTTCTAAGTTCATTTTTCATCCTATATTATTTTCAAATAAACAAATGGATCCTAGCTATCATCCAAAATATCAAATTCATTCCTAGAAATGATTTTACTCATGAAATTGAGTGAATGATATTAGAAATGGAATCCAAATGGTGTACATGAGTTTTTATATGAAGTTTTCGAAGAAAAACCAAAGTATCGGAAAAATTGACGTTTCAAGAATGATGATACTTTGTGTTTTGAAATCCAACTTCAAAAATTCACTTTAAATCCGATTCTTGATGAAACTTTTTGAAATTTTTACTGATAAAACTAGATTTTTTAGTAAATGTGTAGTTTCAAGAATCATCTAAAAAATATTTTTCTATATTTTCCTAAAATAACTGAAATTGGCGATACCAATTGTTGAACAAATGGCAATTCCATAATTTTTCAGTTATTTTCAAAGAATGCTTAGTTTTCATTCAAACTTTTATGACACCATATAATGGTCATGTAAAGAGTGTATGTCAAGTTTGAGATGAAAATTATATTCTTAAGTCAAGATATCAACCTAGCATGGTTTCATTCAAAACTAAACTAGTTTTTATGAAACTTGCTAAGTTTCAATCTTAACATTTACTCATGATTTTTCAAAATTAAATCTATGGATACCTAACATGAGTAAATCTAAACATGTTCCACAAATATGGATTGAAAATGAGACCTTTAAGTCAACTTGTTGACTTGGGTCAACTAGGTTCAAAAGAGGTAATCATGAATTAACCTCTATTGTCATTTTATCCATATGAATTTTTCACTCTAAGTGCTTGGAAACATGTCATACTTATTCCTAAACATGTTTATGAAGTTTTGGACTTAAAATCAAGTGCCCAAGTCAATTTGTTGACTTGGGTCAAACCTTTTCAAGTTTAAGTCCCTTAGAGTGATATATATATCACATTGTTCATCTAGACATGATTTTTCAATTTTAGATACCTAGACTCATATGATATGTGACATCATTCATCGTGCAACATCAATCTTGAGTATAGAGACATCATTAAACATGAAAATTCAATTATTATACTAAGATTTTGCAAAATTAAATCCATACCTTTTTCTTAGAAATTTTGCCCAACTTTTCATAACCTTTTTCATTTTCTTTTAGATAGCATAGCCTTTCAAATTTTTATCACTTGCAAGTAGACATCATTAGTATCATAATGAAATAATAAGACTACTAGCAAGCTAATATACTAAGTAGCAAAGATTTAATGCAAAGTTTCAAATAAAAACCTTAACATATGCTAGATAGTATAGATTCATTTTAAACGAGAGATTTTACCATGATAACAAAATGAATCTAAGAGATCTTAAGATGTGAACTATTTGAGGGATAAGATCTCTAAGCATGTTTAACTAGTTTGGACTTAAAAGAATATCTCTAGTGGTGAGTGTCAACCTAGAGCAAATTTCATTAGATGAAATTTGCCTAAGTGCTAATATTTTACATACTCATGAAAATTCAAGGGTTTTAACATGCAATCCTAATCATGAGTATAGAGACATAATCAACCATGAAAATAGAGGTATTAGACTAGAAATATGCAATAATCAAAAATATACCTCATCCATGAATTTAGCCAAACTTTTCATTCTAATTAGCCTTCCTAAAATCTTATAACTTGCAAGTATACTTTATAAATAGAAAATGAAACTAAATCTACATGCAAGCTATTAAACTAAATAGTGAAGAGAAAAACCAAGTATCATTTATCAACTTCAACTTCACTAAATAGCATGGATTCATTTTCAAAGAAATTATTCATGATAACAAAATGAATCAAGAGATCTCAAAATATAAAATTTTGAAAAATAGATCTCCAACCCTTCCTATTGGTTGAAAACCGAAAGTCATAATTGGTCTACGATTTAGAACCGCAAGGTCGCTTAGGCCCATTACAGGCCACCTGGGTCTCCGAAGAGACCGTGAAATCAAAAATCAAAAATCAAAAATATTTTTGAAATATATAAAGAGCGGGGAAAATCAATCAATTTTAAGCATGTATCATAACTCCAACTTAGATAAAGCAAAGGGATATAGGAGATGATACCGGAATAGTTTTGATGCCAACTTTACCTAAGGCATCAAGGTGATTTGAAGTTGCAACCTCTTGGAGTTTTCTCATTAAGATCCAATGTCAACTTCAATCCTTCAATTTCTTTACCCTTGTGTGGTTCCTCCCCCTACAAAAGAGCATGATACCTTTGGTACCTAAATAGCTTTGGGTCCTTGGGGGTTAGAGGGCTTACGAATCCAAAGTGTCCTAGCAACACTTGGATTTTTATTTAATGTGCAATCATGGATGGCATGCCCAAATACACCACAACAAAAGCAATGTCCATGAAATTTTTTCTTTTTATTTTTAACATGGACATGAGATTTAATTTTTGAATGTTTGTTATGTGAAACATGATGAGTATGAGCATTCTTAGAAAAAATATTTTTCTTTTGAGTATGAGGTTTAATGGTAGAATGCTTAGCATGGGAATGATGATGAACATTGGCATTCTTTACATAAGCATTTTTCATTCTAGTGTTCTTAGGAAATGAAACATTTTTTAATTCATTTACTTTCTTATTCAAGAAAGTAATCTCACTTTTCATTTCATTCATGAATTTATGTAATGCATGTAAATGAGATTTTAACATGCAATTCTCTTTTTCTAAATTGTTATTCTTGAGCTTCAAGTCCTTAAGATCAAGTTATACATTATCATGGCATGAATCAAATGAACTAGATTTCAATTTTTCATTTTCTAGTTTGGATTCATGCAAATGATAATTAAGCATTACATTTTCCTTTTTTAGCATTTTGTTTTCCTTATCTTTTCTAACTAGCAAGGCATATATTTTTTGACATTCATCAACTAGTTCTTCATATGACATATTGAATGAACTAGAAGAGCTAGTACTAACATTATTATTATTATGACTAGAAGGAGAAGAGTGTACCGCATCTTTGGTACTTATGAGGCAAACTTTTGAAGTAGCTTCATAGTCATTGCTAGAGGGTGCTTCAAATGTGTGAGAGGTGGAGGTGGAAGCACTTGACCTCTTCCTTGCTTTGTTCTTCATGCTTGGGCAATTTTTCTTCACATGCCCCTTCTCTTTGCAAGCATGATAGATTACTCTTCTTTTTCGGCTCTTGGAGCTACTTCTTTGACTAGAAGAGCTATGGGCATCAAAACCAATATTAGTAGTAGGTGTGTGACCATTGTCATCACCACCTTCATCAAACGTGCCAATTTTCTTCGGTTTTGGCATAATCATATAAAACATTTAATGAGGCCCATAAATCAAAAGCCGAAGAACAATGCATGAATTTTTCTAAGATGCCATTTGGTAATGTGCAAAGAATATAATTCATTGCATCTCTATTATACTTAAATATTTTTTTATCTAATTCACTCCAAGCATGCATGTCAACCTTAGGTTCAATGAATTCCCAATGTAGCATGTTAAAGACTCCAAAACCTTTAGTCTTTAAATAATTGTACATCCTATACTTCCAAAGACCAAAGATCGAGTCATCGAACCTAGGAGGAGAAGAAGCTACACTCTCTAGAGCCATTTCTAGATCGAGACTAGGTGTAGACGAGATGGTGAAATCTCAAGTTACGAACCCGCTCTGATACCAAATGTGGGCGAAATGGCGACACAAGAGGGGGGGTGAATAGTGTGTTTACTAAATCTATTCGCCTAAATCCCAATTTTAATCGTTTACTTAAATCGTTTAGGCAATTTACGATTTTACGATTGGATGCATAAGCGATAAATAATCAAGCAAATAAAACAAACAATTAAAAGCAATGCAAACACAGATGATTTATAGTGGTTCGGCCCCAATGCCTACTCCACTACCTAAGCACCCCGCTTAGGATTTCCAAACTAGGTTTTACTAGATTAATTAGAGTTTCCCTTACAACGAGGACTTTTCATCGGAAAGTCTCCGCTCTCCAACCGAAGGCACTTCCACACCCGAAAGTATCCCACCTTCCTACCGAGAGCACTTTCCCACCTCAACCTAAGGGATAACTAGAACTAATCCTAGTAATCACTAAGTATACACAAGTGGCTTTACTCCTTCTACACCAAGGATACCACTTCACAAACAAGAACTAACAACCTAGGTCTTACAAACTCAAATTAAACAAATAGTTAAAATAACAGATAAAATATAATCAAAAGAGCTAAATAATAAAACCAATGTTTGCAAGCTCCTTTCACAGCCTTGGAACCTCCAACTCGCCGAGGGGATGAGCTCGAGTCAGTTTCCGAGTTGAGGCAGTAGCTGGCGCTTGAAGAATGAACTCAACGGAGAAGTAGAGCGCAAGCTTTAAATCTTTTGGAAGGCTCTAAATATTCCTTTTGAATACTCAATGAACTCTGTTAGAATCAAGGAAGAAGGTTAAATGAATCATATGAGGGTATATTTATACCTTGCTGAAGAAAGGGCTATTTCAACGGATAGAAAACTATCTGTTACAGGCCGCCGGTCCAATGGTCGGTCGACCGACTATTCGACCGCTGCTCTTTACTCTATAGTCGGTCGACCGGCGGGTCGACCGCCCAGACGCAAAAACATCGACCCCTATCTTCGGTCGACCCGTCGGTCGATCGACACGATCTGCATCTTTGGGTATCAGCAGGTCGGTCAACCGATGGGTCGATCGCCCGAGCTACTGCCTGTTTTGGGCTTCCATCGATCGACCGCCCGGTCGACCGAACCTAGGCTGAAGTTTATTTCTTCAGCCTATTTCTTCCGCGCTTTGTTTTTGGGTTCCGGCTTTCAACGACCATCAACTTGGAGAGCTTTCAAGTGATCTTTGAGCTCGTCCAATATGTTTTTGGTGCACATGTCAATCTTCGAGAACGAACCCGAGCGCGATGATCAATGTCTTTCTGATTTATCGATTTCTCTAATTTTTTGGATCGAGGACATCGAACGCTAATTGATATGGAACTTGAAAGAAATTCTTAATGAAATCGTTAGTCCCATGTTTGTTATCATCAAAACCGAGATTAAGGCAATGTTGAAAACCTAAAGCCAACAGTTTTAGTCCAGTCCACAGCCCCCAAGCACGGTTGAAGTCTGGAGGACTGTGTATCGAGCTCTTTAAGTAGGGTTAACTTCCTTGCTTTTGATGCCTCCAGGGTCTAAGAGACTTCTAGAAATATTTGTCGTGTTGCGTCCAGCCATTATAAAGGCTTGAGTTATATCAGGTGGCCTTTGAGGTTGGTCTTTAAGCAGGTGACTACGAAGGTCCTACCGAGATGGTCGGCCGTAAAGACCGAGATGAGGTGAGCGACCGTGGGAGACGAACTGGAGCAAGCGGTCGTGAAGGTCATATTAGAGGAAGTGGTCGTGAATGCCGAGCTAGAGGAAGCGACTGTGAGGGCTGAACTTGATCAAGTGGTCGTGAAGGCCATTCTAGAGCAGGTGATCGTGAAGGCCGTACTAAGGAAGTGGCTGTGAAGGTCAAGCTAGAGGAAGCGGCCGTGAGGGCCGAACTAGATCAGGTGGCCGTGAAGGCCATTCTAGAGCAGGTGACCATGAAGGCAAGTTTGGTTGATACATAGTAACTTTGTCTTTTTCGAGAGCGAATCATATTGTCATATCTTTGTCGTGCTAGTCATGTCTTCTCGTCTTTTACGCTTAGTATGGCGGCATACTAGTAGGGTTTTCCCCTCTCATGGCGCCTTTTGGTTGGCTTTTGCCTTTACATTTCAGGAGAGTAATCATGATAGAAAAGTGTTCCTACAGACTTATGCGGTTTTCTAGGAAACCGCCGCTTGGTGGGTTTGATCGGCTGAGATTTGTCTTGCAGTATATTTGCTGACCGTTCGATAGAGGGTTTATTGTCTTTGAAGCAATATCTCTCCCCTCATTCTCCGAACTTTTCGCTCTTTTGGTACCATGATGTTTTGAGGTTTTCTCCGACGATAAGCAAGTCTTTTTAGTTTTTATCTTTCTTTGTTCGTCATAGGTGTCCGAGGTTTTTCTCTCAAGCCGATGGTGAAAAGAAAAGTTAGGACCATGTTGGAGGAAAGGGCGTCAAAGAGGGCTTTCGATCCCTACTCGTGGGTTTTTCACAGGATACACCATGACAACTCGGTGATGACTACCCTGAGCAACATTCAGGCTTTCTGTGACTTGATAAAGATCTCTCGTTGCGAGGATGAAGATTCCTTCGACTGTCTTCCTTGTTCCTCCTCAGATAGGACTTTTCATCGCAGAGAGTTTGGATTCGTGTTTATGTATCGATTTCTATTTGAAGAACTCGGAGTTCGTCTGCCTTTCACGGACTTTGAGTGTGGGGTATTGAATCAAGCGAATGTAGCTCCTTCGTAACTGCACCCCAATAGCTGAGCAGCTATCCGTTGCTTTGAGATCCTAATGTAGTGTCTCAGTCTTGAGGCGAGCATTCATGTATTCTTCTCTTTCTTCTAGATAAATGGCTCCCATAAGGGGATTCTGGTGTCGCTAAGTGGTGTGCTAGGGAAGTGACTCTTTAATTCTTTCCAGAGTTCTTATCAGAACTTCAAAGAGTGTTTCTTCAAGGTTAAATAGAAACCATCTTTGTGTCTGTTTTATGTGGACTCTGTCTCCTGGAAGGAAATGTTTCCTCTGTCCTAGACTAAAGAACCCATGTCGATTGGGCATGTGAAAGAGGGAGATCTTTCTGCCAGGGAAAGTCATATTGTGAATTTTTTGGTTAGGTGTGGCCCTTCTGAGTCTTTTTCCTGCAAGGAAATGTTGAAGAGAGACCAAGAGGGGCCATAGATTTTAGCTTATATAGGTAGGTATTTTTGAAGAGCACTCATTGGGTAGCCCTTATTATCCTTTCTAACTAGAAAACTCTTTTGTTGCAGGGAAGATGTCGTCCATGTTGGACGAAATGATTTTTCGTGGCTACTTTAGGGGTAAGAGGTGTGGTTCCCATGTTGTCGGTAGAGGGAAAACTTCTTAGTGGATGAATCTCCATCAGGGCTTAGCCATCCGCCATCGTTATTGTCCTTGGAGTTTCCAATAGTGGGGGATTCGGAGTTTCCAAGCCCCCGATTGGCGGGCGTGGTTGAGTTGTCTAGTTCTTCTGACTCAACTACTTATGTTCCTTTCTTACTGTCCGAAGAACAAACTGGGAATCCTATTTTTGACAAGGATTCATCACCCTTCAGGGGGATGGCTTTAGTAGGGAATAACGCCCATGTGTCGAGCATGGAGACTACGGGAGACTCTCCACTGTTGTCCCAACGGTTGGCCTTGGTTCCATATACGGGTGTTTCTTTTCGCCCGGGGAACTTAGCATTTTCGTCGGAGAAGTCAAAGATATGGACCCAGCTTTTGGCTTTGACCGGGAGGCTGAGGCAATTTGAGTTAGATAGGTTTGCAGTTTATATGCGAGAAGTGGAGCTATTAGAGCTTGAGCTGGCCAAGGTTAGGAGAGTGAAGGGTCGTAAGATTGAGCGTCTGAATCTTACTATTGCGGAATTGATTGCTCAGTTGAAGGTCATGGAGGATGAGTCCGGGAGGAAACTTAAGGCATCTGAGGCAGAGAATACTCGCCTGCGAGCCGAGGCGGTAGAATATAAACGGATGGAGATGAACCGCTAGCGGGATGCCGATGTGATCCTGTATAATGAGGGTTTTAAAAGGGCGATTGAGCAAGCTCAATTTTTTGCTTCTGAGGCTGACTTTCTGGAGTCGACAATTTTAAGGAGATAAAGGATTGGGCCTTAGTGGATCTCGAGCCTGAGGAGGAGGTTCCCGTTCCCTTAGAGAAAGAGTTGTCACCTGCCTGCTCCTGGCCTCTCATTGTTCCCTTTGAGGGCATTCCAGAGAAGGAAACCGCTATGGAGTTGGTTAATACTGAGGTTCTTCCTCCTTTATAAATATTTTAGAATCGCCCTTGTGTGGGCCACATGTTGCCTATAATAGATTATTGCTTCTTGTGAAGTACTTGACTATTGCCTCGTTTGTAGGTCTATTTATACATACGATGACTTTATTATGTTTCATGTCTTGTTGATTTGGCAGCTTTGTTTCTACTGTCGATCGTGCTTGGTCCCTTATGAAGGGAAAATCTATGTTTGTCTTGTGGAGTCTTTGTTTGAGGTTGAACCTTTTGAAATCTTTTTTCGAGATTGAACCTTCTGAAATCTTTTTTCGAGGTTGAACCTTCTATTTTAAGCAGTAATAACGAGTTCTAGTGCCAAGCTAGCCTAGTTGTGTATTGATGGTGTATTTAGGAATAGTGGCTCTAAGGCCGAGAACTGTATTCAGGGGTTTGACCCGAGCTCGTCGAGGAGCGTATGGGAAGACCGTGCGTGAGGAGTCGAGTGAGGGCCCTGAGACTAAAAGTAGTGGCATCGTAGCCTACGAGCTAGGCTGGTGAAAACCGAGTATTGGTCGTGTACGTAAGGGCGCTGAGCCCAGAAGTAACGGCTCTGATAGCTGAGGACTGCATTCGGGGGCTCGAGCCGAGCTCACCGATAAGCGTAAGGTAGGACCGCACGTGAGGAGTCGAGTAAGGGCTCTGAGGCTGAAAGTAGCGGCGTGGTAGCCTACGAGCCAGGCTGGTAAAAATTAAGTACTAGTCGTGTAAGGGCGCTAAGGCCAGAAGTAATGGCTTTGATAGCCGAGGACTGCACTAGGGGGTTCAGGTCGAGCTCGCCGAGGAGGGTAAGGTAGGACCGCGCGCGAGGAGTCGAGTAAGGGCTCTGGGGTTGAAAGTAGTGGTGTGGTAGCCTACAAGCCACTACTAGAATTGTTGTTGTCACCGATGGCTCAGGTCGTGTCTGAACCGTCGGTGACGACTATCATGGACGGTACGAATCGTGAAAAAATACTGTCACTAATGTGCGCGTATCAAATAAGTTATGACGGTCGACCTCTGCCGTCACAAGTAATCATCAGCGACAGCCACGCACGATGTTGCTGATTTAAACACATCAGTGACAGCCCTCGGCGACTATCACTGATTTAAACACATCAGCCACGGCTAGTAGCCGTCAATGATATTATTAGCAACCGTGATATTTTGTGTTGCCCAGGCCATCAGCCATTTACAATACGCTTACAGCCACGGACTAGTGACGATCAGCCATGGGTAAGTCGTGGCTAAAGTTACATCCTATAACTGAAAAAAATTAAAATTTTGAAAATTCATGTATACAATAATATTTATACATTACAATCTATTATTAGCAACTGTGATATTTGGTGTTGCCCAGGCCATCAGCCATTTACAATACGCTTACAGCCACGGACTAGTGACGATCAGCCATGGGTAAGCCGTGGCTAAAGTTACATCCTATAACTGAAAAAAATTAAAATTTTGAAAATTCATGTATACAATAATATTTATACATTACAATCTATTTACAACCACAAAACATCACACACATACATTTTCAGCCAACCATACAAGTTTTACTTAAATATCATCACTCTAAGCCTCAAATCGGAGGCAAACTAGTATCAAATATCAAATGTAAAGTATATACACAACTATCAACTATATCAAGTATATATACAGCAACTATCAAGTATATACAACTATCAAGTATCTAAGCCTCAAACGGAGGCTAACAAGTATCAAAATATTATCAAAATACAATAAACCAAAATCTCATGGCTGCGGTGGAGGCGGTGGAGGCGATGGAGTCGACGGCGACTAGGTCGGAAGTGTCGACTAGGTCGAGGAGGACGACGGCTGCGACATCATCGGTAGAAGGCCCAAGTGAGATGCAATCTGAGTGAGGAGGATCTGCATGTTCTGCATCATCTATCTCAACTCGTCATTCATGCATCTCTGCTCCTCCATCGCCCGTCTCTGCTCCTCTATCGTCACTCTCTGTTGTATTAGCTCAGACTCCAAGGCCGCTATTCGGCTCTGGTCCTGCGTCCGTGATGTCGAGGACCGCTCACCCGTAGCGAGAGGGGTCGGTGCCCCTAGTGGCCCTAACATGGCGCGTGCATAGCCACTATTTGCAAAGCCATAAACACGGCTATGCTCCCAGCCACCTGCGGCTTCGACCCATGCACCAGCGTCAAACTCCTCCGGCATGCTTCCGCGCTTGATCACGGTCCTTGTGTAGGTCTCCTACACGCATTTATATTTTAAATAATACATATATATAAACTATAAATAAAAATTGCGTAAATCAAATAGACATAAAGACTTGTCATGATGATCGAGGCCCTGCTATCGACGTAGTCCCCCGCTCCTCGGCGCCGACGATGAGTGCGCTGAAACACCTGCATCGGCGAGGGGCGTTGGACGGTGCCATCCTCCGCAACTCATGTCTTACATTAGAAAACAAATACATTAGTATCATTATACACAATATATAATATTTTAATTAAAAGTAAGGAAATTATACATATCATACGAAGTTCATGCACCACAAAAGACATGGGGCCACTAGTATGGCGCGCCCCCGTGTCGTCCCCTTTGGACATGCGATTTCTCGATGCTGTCCGGGAGACCACTCAGGCGTGTCCAATCGCTCAACAAGTTGGTCCCACACAGGTTCAGGAATCCACTCGGGGGTGTGTCCCCAAGTCTGCTCAATCTGTGTGGCCCCCAACTGTCTCATCACAGTCTTACGGGCCTGCTGAAGCAGCCCGTTGTAGTGAGCGCGAGCAACACGCTCCCACGCATTCTCTACAAAAGGAGTCTGGTCCTCCGGTCATGTATAATGAGCCTGCAAAAAAATAAATTTATTATTACCGATCGATATTTAACATTAATATTAATTTAATAAATATACTTACCGAGAGCTCTCACCAAAGTAAATTCATATACTCACGGGGCACGTGAGACCATGTAGGCCACGCCCCATGCATAAACTTTCAAATCGTCCCCGCTATAGTGTATGGGATGTCCTCCTGCTCAAACCTGCACCAAATATAGTATAATTCTATATTATGATATATTGAATTATAAGGAATAATTAATGCATCTACTTACCTTCTACCGTGCACACTAAATAAAGTGGACGATTTTAAAATTGTAATTACACCCAACTAAAATTAACCCTAACATTAAAACTAACCTAATTAATTAACAAAACTAATTAAATCTAACATTAACAAAACTAATTAAATATAACATTAACCCTAATTAACAAAACTAATTAAATCTAATGAACAAATAACCCTAATTAATCTAACATTAACCCTAATTAATTAAATTTAATTAATCTATTAACACAAAAAACTAATGTCGGCGCCAGCCAAAACCCTAGGGTTTCGGCCGGCGCCGACTGAATAGGGGAGGAAGAACTCGCCTAGGAGAAGGCGGCGAGGGACCAGGCGATGATCGAGGTGATTGGGGCCAGCGCGTGGAAATTGGGGCTCGATCGGCGAGGGCAAGGGTGACATCTCCATCGACAACGGCTCGACAGTGAGAAGGCGACGTCGACGGCGCACGAAGTCGGTGCTGAGGAAACGATCGGCGACAGTGACAACTCGATCGGCAATGGAGAGAGAAGAGAGCGTGGGAAAGAGAAAGGTTGGGCGCAAACGCAAATAAAAAGGTTTATCACCGACGACCCATTAGTCATCGGTAAACCGTGGACAACTACTAATAATATCATCGACGGTGATGTATTTTTTTACTTTTGCACCGCATTCGTGCCATCAATTAATGAGCGACGGCCACAACTAGTCATGGCTAATTACTTACTTATATCACCGACGACCTTTTGGCCCCCGCTATGCTGTCGCTACTAGGTTATTTCATTTCGTGCCCCGTGTGCGCCATCAGCTATGAGCGTTGACATTGGGCGATCGTATGCGAGCCGTGACTGATTTGGCTACATCGGCCATGGCCGTTACAGCCATCGGAAAGGTATGAATTGTTCTGACGGCCCTGGCGGCCGTCGATGAGCCCTGTGACTGATAGCTAATATTCTAGTAGTGAGCCAGGTTGGTGAAAATTGAGTCCTGGTCGTGTAAGGGCGATGAGGCAAGAAGTAACAGCTCTAATAGCTGAGGACTGCACTCGAGGGTTCGGGCCAAGCTCACCGAGGAGCGTAACGCAGGACCGTACGCGAGGAGTCAAGTAAAGGCTCTGAGGCCAAAAGAAGTGGCGTGGTAGGCAAGGACCAAACTCGGTGAAGACCGAGCTCGCAAGAAGCACGTTTGGGGTCATTTGGGGTGTAGGAGTCTGTAATAGGCATTGAGGCCGGCTAGCCAGACTGTTGTAAACCAAGTTTTAGTCGATGAATGGAGCACCATGCTTTGAGGCCAGGTAACGGCTCTGAAAGTCGAAATACACGTGGGAGTTTTGGCCGAGCTCACTAGGGAGCACAAGGTGGAACTATGCATGAAATATTCGTTAAAGTGGATAGATGACCGTAGAGTTCCCTGGGCATACACAGAGAAAATATGCAATAAATGTAATTTTATTAAGTAATAAAGAAATCGCGTGTACAGAAGAGTGCTCGGCTGTGCGCCTGTGCGCCTGTGCCTATTGTGGCGATTTGATCGCGACTTGAGTTCTTTCAAGGATTGAGTAGGTACTGTACATCAACTATGATCATCCTATACATCAACTATGATCATCCTGTACATCCCATATTGTTTAAGGATGATCATCCTATGATCATATGATATTGGCTGGGGATATTGATGACTAGGTACTGTACATCAACTATTTTCGCGGCTTCTACTCCGATCTCTCTCTCTCTGTGGCGGTGGATGTATTTGTCCAAGCGTCCTACACGAACTAAATCTTCAAGTTGGTCGCCGAGTACTACAAACTCCTCGGTGGTGTGACTGTAGGTGTCATGAAATGTGCACTTCTTGCTCATATCAGCGTTGGGCGGTAGCTTTTGCTTTACCACGTTGGTGGGGTATCTGACGAGCTTCAAGTGGTAGATGTCACGAAGGATGGTTTCCTTCCTAGTATTGAAGGGATTATATTTTTCGAATCGAGCACTTAGGCGAGGTGGTGATTGGTCCTTTGCTATCGTTCTGCTCTTGGCAATTGTGATCTTCACTTTTTCTATCTCCCTTTTTGGACTTTTTATCCTCAACAGCATCCTTGAGATTTTGCTAGTCGACCTTTTTTGCTTTTCGGAGTTCTTCCATTTTTATGAAGCTAGCGGCCTTCTCTTGAAATTCGGCCATGTCCTTGGTCTCTCTGTCAGGGCGATCTGATCGGTAAAGACTCCGAGTTTTAACCCGAGTTTGATGGACTAGAATTCGACTTGCGCGTCGAGGTTGGGGATTTCGGTTGTTATGTCCTGGAATCTATTCATGTATTCTCTTAAGGGCTGATGTTGCCCCTGCCTAACATAATGAAGGGCAACCTCCATCTTGTGATAGACCCGCGACGTGGTGAATCGGTTGAGGAAGACACAGGAGAGGTCTTCGAAGGAGTGAATAGATCCCGACAGGAGGGAGGCAAACCACAATAGAGCGGTTTTTCCCATGAAAGCTGAAAAGATTCTTCAAAGTGCGAGATCAGTCGCTCCGTGATAGAGCATCATGGTCCTTAACGTTGTCAGGTGCAGCGTGGGGTCGCCTGTACCATCATATGGTGTCAAGGTGGTAGGCAACTGACTTCTTGGCGGGAGGCAGGTCGCCTTTATATGCTCGACGAAGGGTCCTGCATCGATAGGAATGGCAATCATAACCTGTCTAGCTTTGGCATCCTCATCTTTTCCTGGACGGGGGGTGCTGGAAACCTCATCGCGAAGGACGGGGGTTGGTCTCCTTTTCCTGGAGTGATTGTTTTCTCCATGCTCTAAGTGGCAGTGCTCCTGGTCAGCCGGGAGTTGTCCACAGGACCGTGTTAGTAACTCGATTCAAGCTGTTAGCTGTTGGTTTTCAGCCTCCAAATCATTTATTCTTCGATGGGGATCTTCAAGGGAGGATGGGCTGGTGTCGAAGCGTCGCTCCTCACTATTTTAGCGTTACCAAGCTGTAGTCCATTGTCGTCGTCGGGTCATTGCCATTGGCATGCAACGGTCGCTTGGCTTCGGGTTCCAACCATTGTGGGGGAGATAAGCTTTACTCGGCCCCACGGTGGGCACCAAATGTTCCTACCTAAGGATCAAAATAATTAATCTGGTCTAGTTCAGTGTCTCTCCTGATGAGGTTCAATGCCGGGGGGGGGGGGGGGGGGGACTTATGGTTACTTGAGGCGTGTTGTGTCTGTATTTATTGCAGGAGGAGGTGACGATGTCGCCCGGTAATCCTGCGGGGATGTTGCTCAGAATGGGTCGAGGCTAATCCCGGAGATGATTGTTGGTAGAATGGCCTACACTAGATGAGGGGTGAATAGTGTATTTACTAAACTTTTAGCCTAATTATGATTTATCGATTTTAATCATTTCTTACAACTTAGGCAATTCACAATTCAATGATTAAATACGCAAGCGATAAGTAAGGCAATTAAACATAAACAATATATCAATGCTAACACTATGATTTATAGTGGTTCAACCCAATGCCTACTCCACAACCTAATTAGCCCGCTTAGGATTTCCAAACTAGTTTAACTAGATTAATTAGTTTCCTTACAAAGAGGAATTTACACCAAAGAGTATCCGCTCTCAAACCGAAGGTACTTCCACATCCGAAAGTATCCCACCTTCCTACCGAGAGCATTCTCCCACCTCAACCTAAGGACAACTCAATGAATCCTAGTAAACTACGTTTACATCGGTGGATTTAAACCTTAACACCAAGGCAACCACCAACTCAATCAACCTAGCACACTAGGTTTACACACTCAAGAAATACGATGTAAATAACAAGAAAATACACAAACAATGGAGCAAATAGACAATACAACAAATATTTAGCTCCAAACACAAGTCCTAGTTCCTCTTGATGCCTCAATGATGAATCGGTCAAAGCTTGAAGGCAAGATCAAGGAGTTGAGATCAAAACTAAGGTTCTTGCAAAGATGGATCAATGAAATCTTTAGGAATGATCAAGGATGGCTCAATGAAGGTCAAGATAAATGGAGAAGGTGAAAATAGTGCCCTTGAGCCAATCACATGTTGATGTGTAGGAAACTATTTTTGGTTAATGAATAATATGAGGTAACTTTTCATCATATGTTGCATCTATATTTTGTATATATTAGATTGTGATGAACCCCATGGACCCGGGCAATTGATTCCAAGGCCATGATAAGATCATGCTAGTGAGATTTGGAATCCAGATGCCCCTGTTCAAAATGTTCTCAGTCGTAGGATCACCAATTAGGGGATTGGTGATTTCGGATAGACTAGTGCACTTGGTACATGTCTTATACGATAAGGGGTAGTTGATCTCATATTTACTTATGAACCGTCATTTAATGTACAAGTGCAGGTGCTCATTAGGGAATGAGTTCACTGAACAGACCTACACGAGGAACACAAAATGGAATCCTTACATGAGTGTTGATAGGATGTTTGTCGGGTGATAATAGGTGCAAGTAGTCTTTGGACCTGAGATTGTCATGGTTACCTTGTGAGTGTCGATCCATTGCTTTGGACTTATCCTTACGTGGCCTTTAGTGTCATGTGTCGGATACCTCTGGGCATGGGAAAGCACCCATGGAGGTATGTGAGCAACCGATATGGAATCAGTTACTCCTAGTAAGATGAGATAATATCCTATGTGTCCCTATAACTGTCGGCTTAGGAATCTCTTACCAAAGTAGATATGAATGTCGGGAAAAGGTTTTCTGACATGTCATTATTGAGACAACGACTTGACAGACAGAATACATATGAATTGGTATTAGGGTTTGACACTTTTTTTGTACCCTAGCAGTATTCGAGACATTATAACTGAGGGACTTAGTTGCACGGTAACTAATCATCGAAGGGCGTTCGATCCCTGTAGATTGAACCTCACACTATCCAGGTATTCATGACACGTTGCTAGACGTCAATCTTGACTTGTGAGTGAAGTCTCTCACAACCACACTAAAGGGGTTTAGTGGTGGCTCGTAAAATTCGAATAAGAAGTCATTCTATCGGATCTGACTCTCCGTTATGCACAACTCACTGCTGGCTTAGTGTGGGGCCCAATGGGTTACACACAATAGGCTAACCTCGTAATGGACCTTATGAGATAATGTCCAAATGCAGTCCTAAATCTAAACTCTATCTTCTTAACGAAATCCAAGTGTTGACGACCGTCCATGCCGATTTCTCCCATTTTTCCGATCCGGGATGACACACGTAAACCGATATGGAATCTCAAAATATTTCTTCATGAACACATTAGTTTCATGTTTGTTATAATCAAAACTGAGATTAAGACCAAAGTTGAAAACATTAGGCCAACAATGATGGGCTCGTAATGGCATATCCCTCGTGATGAGAAAGGACGTGGATGTCCATGTATGACTGGATGGTAATCCTCGGGTGGAGCCTTCTGGTCCAGCTCGAGTCTAGTCTAGGAGTGTGGCCGGGTGGAGCCCCCGGACAGAGCTATTTGGTGCGGCTCAAGGTAAGTTGTGGGGCGCAGTCGGGTCTAATCCGACCGGGCCCAATAGTTATAGTCCAGTCCAAAAATTAACAATTATTTCCCTAAAATTGAATAGGGAAAGGTTTTATTCCTAAAACCAAAATAGCTTTTTAGTTTTTTTCCAAAACTAGACCCCTTTTTCAAAAATACCCTAAATGCCCTCAATGCATCATAACGGGGTTAACACAGTAGTTAACCCCATTAAAAATCCAGCCAAACCCCGTTCTGCATGTAACGGGGTATATAATTTTTCACGTCCGCCCAAAATGAATATAGTTCATTCATTTTAAACTAATTCACTAAATATGCTATATATGTGAGGAAAAATATTTTAAAATCACCATAAATTCACAGAAAATCTATTGTGCTTAAGGAAATGAGATCCACAGCATGGATCAGTCAAAATGAGTGTGTAAAAGTGGCAGATCAATTAAGTTGATTTATTTTAAATTATTTCATATCATTTTAAACCAGTTTACTAAATATGTCATATATGCAAGGAAAAGAATTTTAAAAAGATCATAAATTGACAGAAAATTTATTATGCTTAAGGAAATGAGATCCACAAGTTGGATGAGACAAAATGAGTGTTTAAAAGTGACAGATCAATTAAGTTGATTCATTTAAACTGGTTCACTAAATAGGTCATTTTAAATTGATTTTAAAATATTTTTCCTTTCATATATGACCTATTTAGTGAACTAGTTTAAAATGATCTGAAACAATCTAATTGGAACAACTTAATTGATCTGCCAATTTTGCACACCTATTTTAATTGATCCAAGTTGTAGGTCTCATTTCATTAAGCATAATAGATTTTTTGTGAATATATGGTGATTTTAGAATATATTTTCTCGCATATATGGCTTATTTAGTGAACAAGCTTAAAATGATATCAAATAGTTTAAAATGAATCAACTTAATTGATCTGCCACTTTTACACACCTATTTTGATTGATCCAAGTTATGGATCTCATTTCCTAAATCATAATAGATTTTCTATAAATTTATAGCGATTTTAGAATGCTTTTCCTTGCATATATGGCATATTTAGTGAACTAGTTTAAAATGGTATGAAACAGCTTAAAATGAATCAACTTAATTGATCTGTCACTTTTACACACTCATTTTGACTGGTCTAAGTTCTAGATCTCATTTCCTTAAGCATAATAGATTTTATGTGAATTTATGATGATTTTAGAATATTTTTCCTTGCATATATGATTTATTTAGTGAATCAAATTAAAAATGGTTCGAAATAGTTTAAAATGAATCAACTATATTCATTTTGGGCGGACATGAAAAATTATATACCATGTTACATGCAGAACTGGTTTGGGCAGGATTTTTTAATAGGGTTAATGAGGTTAACTGATGTGTTAACCCCGTTATGATGCATTTAGGGCATTTAGGGTATTTTCAAAAAAGGGTTCTGGTTTTGGAAAAAATCAAAAATTATTGTGATTTCGAAAATAAAACCTTCCTTTTCGATTTTAGGAAAATCACTGTAATATTAATCATGTCATTAGCAATCAGCATGCCACATCATCGAGTTGGTGGAAAATCAAGTAGAATGTCAACTATATATGGGGTAAAATTATTGTAAACTCTATAGTAAGGGCTAAAATTGATAAATTTATAAGTCTGATGTAAAATTGATAGTTTATATAGAGTATGAGCTATTTTTTGTAATTGACATTTTAATTTAAAATAATTCAAATCTTTTCTCCATTCTCACTTCACTTTTGCCCCTCAGCTAAAATTGCGGATTTTGAATTGCCATCACATTCGGCAACCTCCGACGAATCACCTATGGTCCTCTTACCCTTTTCTAGTTGGATCACATACAGTGGTGGAGCTAGAAATCGAAATCGGGATAAGATGCAAATCCACGTACCATTAGTAATATGATAATTGACAAAATAATTAAAATATATTTGCAAAAGATAATTCATTATGTTATATATATATAAGTAAATAAATATTATCCATACGTGATTCATAATTATAAAAATATAACTCAAAATGTTAAATTTAAACAATTATAATTTTTCTCAACAAGTTTTCATATGTTAATAACATTGCATAGTAATCTTATTATCAATAGCACTGAAAATCTTTCTAAACAAATTCACTATGAGGTTAGAAAATTGCATTGGATAGTGAGGGTTGTGTGCATAGTCGGGGCGCCAAAATTATGTGTGGGATTGCGGTCACGTGTGAGCAAGGCCGTTGTCATGTATGGGTGGGCCCAAGCCTCAATGACAATAGCGTGTGACGATGTGAGTGCGGCGATGAAGCAACTCAGATAACATCAGGAGAGGAGAAAGAAATAAGAAATGGTGATAAAATTAAGAATTAAGTTCTTTAACTTTAGATATTAATTTTTAAATTATTTTATAAAATAAAAAATAATACAAAAGAATTTTATTTTAGAAAAAAGAAAGAAATATTATTTATAGGGGGGCTTGCTTCCATGCTTCATCGGCCACAACAAAGATTAAATGAAGGTGTATTTAGAAGAAACATAATGAAAAGGAGAGGAATGGTAGCGAGTGATCCATTAAAGGTTGCCTAAGTGGTGACAATTGGCACTAGCAAGCATGGGGTGAGGGGTAGTGATTGTGTTAAGTTAGAGGTATCAATAGGTCGAATCCGCCCCATGAGTGGCACGAACCATGCCTGAAATGGGCTGTGCTTGACCTGGCGAGAAGTTTTTGGTTGAGCCAAACATGACACATTGATGCCCAAGAGACAGGCTGGGCTCATCCCATAGGCACGACACACAGGCCTAGGCATGTTGGGAAGGTGCGGGCCTACGTCGTGAGCACGCCACACACATGCTGCCTACACGATTCCTCATGTGGGTTGACCTGATCCCAAAGAGGTAAGTCGTGTGCTGTGTTGGGCCACCCTTTGGAATTTGATTTGTGCCTTGGATGGGCTTGAGCTTGGGTCGGAACGGACAAGGCCTATCGCCACCTTTAGGTCAAGTGAGAGATTTATTTTTTTATTATTTTTTTCTAATAGATACACTAACTAAATCATACGTTCTTTTATTCTCATGGAGATTAAAAATGAACACACGTTGATGAAAAGAATGATATAAATATATGTTGGAAGAAAATATATGCAAATTTGGCTAGCTAGTAAAAAAATGAAATATGGTTGTCGCTATATTTTGAAGAAATACGTTTTCAACAATCTTGCTTACTTTGATTACTTCTCCTTGCTATTGCTTAATTTTTAGCGTACTTCTTGAAAAGAAATATTTTCTAGATTCTTCTCACCATTTTGCTCAATTGCTTCTACTTGTTATTATTCTCTAGTATTCTTGAAAAGAAATATTTTCTAGATTCTTTCAAGCTGACTTTAGCATTGAAGTATTATGAGCGTACGTGAAAGCAATTGCTTGGTTACAACGGCAACATCATTATTTAATTATTATCCTCCCTCATGTCGCTAATTTTCACCTCCACCTCCAGGATTGGATTGTCACCATAAAGAAGCATGAATAGAACTTGTATGAGCGGCCTGCTCATACAAATTTGTATGAGCAGGCCGCTCATACAAGTTTTCTCCAAGAAGCATGGCCAACAATTTATCTTCATTCAGCTCCTTGTCCTCCATCTTTCTCTCCCCCTCAGCACCAGTCGCCACTGACACTTCTGTTGCTTCGTTCATACTCTGCCCTAGGACTCCGCCCTCCACTTTGCCAGTGCAATAATTCTGGTTACAAAGAGGCCGCAGAGCGTCGTAGAGCTTCTCCACAATCTCACCCCTTCTTTTCTTGAATTCTTGAAAATCTGCTGCTAAAGTCATCTAAAAAAAAAACAAATTATTTGAACCCTGAGTGAGAGTCTACCCACCTAGAACCACATAAATCTGCATACACCCATTCTAGAAGTTAAATTGCTCCAGCCTGCCGTTCTGGAAATGGCAGCCGAGTCTGCTTGCCTAATGCACAAGCTTCAGAACCGATTAAACTAGTTTGTTTCTTCAGTTCAGGCAATCCAACGACTAATTGATTGGCTGCCATGTCTTGCAAATATTGACAATTCAAGTGGCCCAATCTTTCATGCCAAAGTGCCACGTTTTTTAAATCTTTTCAAAAACCTTCAAATATCTTTCCTCCAAAACCTTTCAAACTCCTCCAAACCTCTTACTCAAAGTTATCCAAATATAGTGTAAGGAGATTGGACTCAAGTTTTGGAACAAGGAGTACATTTCTAATTATATGCTCATTATTCCGAAAAGTTGATAACATCTCCACATGGCCAAGATCCTTCCTTGTATTCTTGAACAGTTATATGCTTTCAAGTTTCAACAACTCCATCAAGCAAGACAACAGCTATTTCCTTGACAACAATTGCTTCATCCTAAACAGTGTTTCCAACAGCACTTTAATCTGTAAAAATATATCTGTATACAAAGAAGAATTATACAATAACTTATATAATTATCTTACAGCTTGAATCCAAAGTCTAGAACAAAAAACAAGGATGATGTGGCTAAAAAAAACATTTAAGCAATGCATATGTGCGCAAAAACATGCAGAATTCTAATCTTAAGTTCATAAGCTAGCTAGGATGTGAGGCACATCTAGGATAAATCAAGAAATGAGGGTACTTTGACAACAGAAAAAAGTACATCTAGAGAATTACTAAAAAAGTACATTCTAGATGAAGAACCATATAGTAGAAATTTGATGAGTAATGAACTTGTTAAGATTCCCAATCAAAGGCAAAATCACATCTGTTATCCAACCAACTTAGTTCTAGAAATTATAAATTATAGTATTGGACTATTGGTAATCAATTAAAATTAGTCATATATCCTTGTATGAGGTTACCTTATGTTTTAACTTTTAAGAGGTGAGAGTTCATTCTTGTTTTAATAGGTTGTGTTAAGGTTGAACAAAAATAGAGATATGCTCTTGGTGATGATCTTGAGAACAAAATGGTTGCAGCTGAAAATTCATTCTCAAGTATAAATAGTTCCTCATGAAGTATGTGCTTTATGGATATTGTACTATATCAAGGTTAGTCGAAAGATGCAATATGCTTTGAGATTATATTTGATGGCAGTACAAGATGAGGAAATTACTAATTATTTGTAATTGACGAAAAGAAAGAAAAAAAACTCCTGGTTTGAAGATCATTTCATTTGTTAGAGGATTACAAGAATGCTAGAGATCTGATTACAGTTTATATCCATTCCTAAATGTTGAACCAGGGCATACAGATAAAGCTTTTAGAATAGTTCTTCTGTATAGGATCCACATACTGTCAAGTCCACTCAATCAAAGTTGCATAGACATCGAAACTCATTCTAAGAGTTATTTCATGCAGCTAACATATGTCAAGGTTCACATGAGTACTTAAGCATGCTGGAGGTAAAGGAGATTTTACTTTCAATTGTCATATATTCCGATGTATATAATTCTTGATTTTCTGAAAAGAATTAATGGCTCTAGTAAAAAATTTGATTACCAATCAACCTGACACCATTCTGAATTAAAGACAATCACAACTAAGATCCAACCAAACAGAGTTTATATAAATTGTAAATTGTAGTAGTTGGAACCAATTTCATTTGTTGAGATGCATCCGAGCATGCAGATTCAGAAAAGGGTTCTGACATAGTGTATGCATAATTGTTGCCGGAGCCTGAATTGAAGGCAATTCTATAGGGGATTTATATAAGGTCAAATCAAATGGTTTAGTAATGACATATATTAATTTTACAGTGAGTGTCCTACCAGGGTCTTCGAAAGCACCTTGACACCACACCTTAAGAATATTGTAGATAACCATGGATTAGTGGATAAAGAAATAAAACTTGATACATAATCAGAGGGTAAAGAAAATTAACATCTTTGAGAGATGTTACTAGCAATAAAGATAGACTGAAATGCCAAAACTGATAGAAGGTGACGCAGTACAAATGATGGGATTCATGAGCTGAATGCTAGTGATCTTCACTGTAATTGAAACATCTTGAATAAAGTTTTCTTTTTATAAAAGAATATTCTCTTAAATATGCCTATGTAAAGTCGATCAGAAATTCAGAACAAAGTTGTAAGCTAGAACTCAGTCCACTAAAGTTCATTAATGAGTGTGAGCTGACTTCTCCTAACGAGCAGAAGATGTCAACAAAAAAATGGTGTTTGGGGGGCGTGGTGAGCTGCAACCTGCATGAAAACCTAGAAAAAAATGGTTATTTTAAATAATGTCCGCAAGCCAAGAACGACTAATTTCTCTCACTGTTTGAGAAGAAGGACAGATAAAGGAAATGCGCTTCAGAATCAAGCAGAACTCGATACAGAATCAGAGAGTAAAGAAAATTTGTTTGAAGATCAAGAAAGCCAAGAACACAAAATCCTATCGTTTGCTCTAACGGGCAAAAGTTCAATTTGAATCCGAGTCGAACTCTAGAGAAATTGAACCGTTTAAAATCTTGTTCTTGATACCGGTAATTTGTTAGTTGTCAATTCCGATTACAACTCGAATTAGGGCTGCGTAGTATAAATAAATGACGTTCAGCGAGAATGGCAATACCTGAGATAAATAGAAGTGAAACAGAAAAGGGTTCTTCAATTCATTCGGCAACTGGTTGCCATGGCTAGCTCATCAATGACGCTCGAGTACTGGAGGATGTTTTTCGGCGGCGTCCCTAGCGACATCTTCGAGGTGATGGAGAAGACGATCCTCGTGGCCGCCGCGGATTTTCCCGAAGAATTCAAGAGAAGAAGGGGCGAGATTGTGGAGAAGCTCTACGGCGCTCTGCAGCCTCCGTGTAGCCAGCATTACCGGCGCACTGGCAAAGAGGAGAGCGGAGAATACGACCTAAAGAGCAAGGGGTGCAAAGTTGACTTAGGGCGGAGTATGAAAGAAGCAACGGAAGCGTCACTGGCGACTTCTGCTGAGGGGGAGAGAAAGGTGGAGGACAAGGAGCTGACTGAAGAGGAATTGTTGCCCATGGTTTTTGATGGTAACGATCCAATCCTGGTGGTGGAGGTGGAGGAGGTGAAAACTGGCGGCATGAGGGAGGAGAAAGAGGTGAAGAAGGAGAAGAGAAGGCCACTCATTAAACTCGTGAATTCGAATTCCAGGGAAGAGGTTGAGGTAGGCTTTTATACCTTCTTTTCTCCTTTCATTTTCTTACATATTTACTTTATTTTTCCCTAATTAGATTGTAATTTTGTCCCCCGCAGCTGAAGAAGAAGAAATTAACTGATGAAGACATGTTGAAAGTAAAGCTCGAAGCTTCCAAGAGAAAGCTTCGTGAAGGTTATCAACGAGCGCATGATGGTAAATATATAATTATTTATTTATATTTTTAATTAATAAATTGTGTTGTATTAAAAAATAATAAGTGCTTTTGATTTGCTTTATGCAGCCAAGAGACAACGAACTATTAAAATGTTGGACTATCATCAACCAAAACTACCGAAGGAATCTACCTTGAAGTCAAGAAACCTCACAAGGAGACCAATTTATATGTTTTAATTACTTGTCATTTTGTCGACTTATTAATGTTGTCATGTAAAAAATTTATGTTAAATGTTAGCCACTTGTATATTCATTTTATTTTGGATATGTTAATAAAAAGTTACATCAATTAAAATTTATTTTTAATCTTTGTAATGTGTAATTGAAGAAATTTTTCTGTTGTTATGCTTAATTAATGGTATTATTGGGGATAATGTTAGGGGCAAGCAATATTAGTGGCCAATTAATGTTGAAATTTCATCTTTTTCTCATAAATTCAATGAAAAATGCAAGATTTATTTTGCTGCATATGACGGTTTTTGTTTATAGATGTTAAACAGAAATAAACTTACCTTTCAGTATAGATTTTAATTACTTTATTTTTTTGATCTTGATGAACTCAATTTTTTTAAATTGTTTTAATTGATTAAATAAAGATATTGGCATTGTTAACTGAAATTAATGTGTAGATTAGTATATAATTGATGAGCAATGTTGGTTGTCATTAACGAGAGACATCCGTGTCTTAGGATCCATGTACATTTAAATAATTCTTGATATTAATTAGCAAGACATTGTCTCACACAGGGGGTAGCAATTTTATCTGCACCCGCTAATTAAAAATCGCATTCGCACCGTATCTAATCTATATCCGCAAGTAAAAATGGATATGAATACGGATACGAATACGGATCTAAAAAATTTATATCCGTCCAGATATGATCGTGGATCCGCACCATATCCGCACCTCCTATTCGCATCTTTGAATTTTTATTTTGTCCATTTAAATTATTATCATATATAAGGGTTCTATGATAATTTCATGTCACGTATATATATTAAATTGTGGATGAATTGATAATTTATTAATTTTTTTAATTAAATATATTATTTTAATATATTTTTACTAAATACCGTGCGAATAGTTTAAAGGGTAGGGTGGGGAGGATAATTTTAATGAAAAGACTCTTTTAGTCTTCTATGCACATATTAAATGAAAGTTAATTTATCTATATCTTTAATAATTTGTTAAGGATAATTTATATATATATATATATATTTTAATAATCGTAATTTAAAAAATATATCAACAAATTAAATAATTCAAAAAAGATAATTTTGTGATATCACAGGTCAAAATGATGTTTTTTTATGAAATTAAAATATTCTAAAATTTCTAACCCTTGTTATTCCACCAAAATGGTGGAATAAAAGTTTGAGGATTTGGTGGGAATCGGAGAAGTTTCTAACACCTCTAAACATTTTTCTCTCCTTCTAAAATTGAAAGCCGGAGAGATAATTAACCTCTTCTTTCCTCATCCCTCATTTTATAATCCAAACAAAGCATTATGACCTATTTGGTTGGTAATAGGGGTGAGAAAAAAAAAATTGATCTTCTGATTAACCAAAATATCAGTCTGAAATCAAATCAGTTTTTTTGGTTTCGGTTTATATTTTTGAAAAAATTGGTCTTCGATTTCGGTCCACAATATAAAAAGTCCATCGATTTCGGTTAACCGATCGGTTCAATATAATTTATTAATTTTTAATTTTATATATATATAATGATTCATAAATTATAAAAAATTAACCAAATGATTTATAAATTACAAAAAAATATAAAAATGTATAAAAAAAATATAAAAAAATTACAAAAAAATATATATAATATAAATCATTAATTTTTGCATCACATTATCTTGGCTCAAGTTGTTTCACTTTTTTTTTTCCAAATGGGGATTCGGTATTTGTTTGAATTTTTCTCTATATGTGATTTGTATAATGTTACTATATTTGTAGATTAAAAAATTTTATTGGTTAACCTAACCGAAAAAATCGAAATCGAATTGACGGTTAACCGAAGTTAATGAACTGATTTACGATTAATGATTTTAAAAATTCAAAACTGAAGTTAATGGACCGATTAATAAAATTGCTAATTAATGGACCGATTAACCGGTCCATGCTCATCCCTAGTTAGTAAAATAAAACGTATTTGGTTCGGCAGTTTCATGATACTGAATCGAAACCAGAATGAAAACAAGTTTCAATGACACTAATTTTCTTAGTAAAAATGTGTCATAAGATTGTTTTCTATGATTTCGAGACTATCAATTTCGATATCAAAATAGTGGCAAACTTATAATTATAAAGATTTTTTATAAACCAATTAATTACAAATAAATCAAATTATATCTAATTTATAAAAATTAAAATATAAATCATCATTTTCAACTCAAACTATTATCTTAAATCGATAAATTAATTAAACCAAATTAAATTTAATTGAGTCAAACCTAATTTTTAAAATAACTCATTAATCTTCGTAAAGTCAGTATATTTATAATTTAATTAGGGGTGAGCAAAAAAAACTAGTTTTTCGATTAACCAGAAAACCGATCCGAAACCGAATCGATTTTTTCGGTTAATCGAACCAATTTTTTCGGTTTCGGTTTTTATTTTTGGTAAAACTAGTTTCGGTTTCGGTCCGAGAGGTAGAAAGTCCACCGGTTTCGGTTAACCGACCGGTTCAATATAATTTATTAATTTTTAATAATATATATATTAAATAATGATTTATAAATTATAAATTTTTTAAGAAATTACAAAAAATTATAAAAAAATTACAGAAAATTATAAAAAATTATAAAAAATTATTAAAAAATTATTAAAAATTAAAATATATAAAAATATATAAAAATATATAAAAATATATAAAAATCAAAAAATATTTTAAAAAAATAATAATAATAAAAATATTAGTTTTTGTAGAACATTATCTTGGTTCAAGTGGTTTTATTTTTTCTTCTTAATGAGAATTTGGTATTTATTTGGATTTTTCTCCATGATATGCATAATATTATCATGTTTGTAGGTTAAAAAATTTTATTGGTTAATCGGAATTTATTGGTTAACCGAACCGAAGAAACTGAAACCGAAATAACGGTTAACCGAAGTTAATAGACCGGTTTACGGTTAATGATTTTGAAAAATTAAAGTTAATGAATCGGTTTTTTTTTTTGCTAATGGACCGGTTAACCGATCCATGCTCATCCCTAAATTTAATTAAAATTAATTTTGTACCATTGATCTTATTTTTTTTAAAAAAAATATAATATCTATTAATTGATTTTATATTTAATTGACAAAAAAAATCTTAATTATCAATAACTTAATTAAATCTTTTAAATATTTTATAACTATATTAGCAAATAATAATTTTTTAAACTATCTACAAATACTTAATTAATATTTTATAAACTTATACAACTCTCTTTTTCATCTTTATAATAGTTTAATTATAAAATAATATTGATAACTATGTTGAGAAGCTAATAACATATATCACGATAGGTATTCATTTTTTGAATTGATTAAATTTTAACTTCTTTTAAAATTGATATAAAAATTCATATTTTAATTTTTCCGCAAATTTATTTTAGTTATTTGTAATCCAGATTATAGTGTTAGTTATTCCTCTTATTTTTATCAACGTGCGATTTTTTCTAGAATCATATTAAATTTTTTGAACTATTTCATATGAATTAATTTACTATTTAATCAAAATCAGATTATTACTAAAACTCTTTAATGAAAATTAATATTATTTTCTATAACCAAATAATTATTCATTGGTTTCAATCAACTAAAATTAATGTTGTTTTTATTAATCAAACATGTTTTCAGAAAACTGAAAAGTAGATACTAAAATCAAGTTTTCGAAACTAAATTTTTATTTTCCCTTAAATCAAACCAAATAATAATTTTCGCTAACCAAACATCACCTTATAATCAAACAAGGATTGAAGGCAGCTAGCTCGGAAAGTCAACGTTGTATCAAGTTGGCAGCTTGTCACCACTCCAAACTAAAATGGTAACCTAAAGGTCATCGACCTTTGCATGTAACCAACATGGGCAAGACTAGAATATTGATGGTGGAGGTGATTAATAAGAAAAACAATCCTATGGGTATAAGTAAACTGTGAGTAGCACAATTAGTGATAATATCTTATATATTTTTTAGAGATTTAAGATTTAAACTCTAGTATGATTGTCTATTGTGACTTTCTATTTTTGTCAAAAAAAATATTGTCATATAAATCTTCTTATTTTTGCGGTAATCTATTTTGTGAGGATCTAACCTCAACCGTTGGTCAAATATATGGAAAAGAATTTACAAGATTAAAGAGTGATTAATGACAACATCTAAAATGGTAGTAACTCTAGTATTTTTATTGAACCATAAATCTCACTTCTCACGGTTAATGCATGAGACAAAATTAGGTAAGGGAACAATGAGGTGTAATAATCGTGTTTTTTTAGTTAAATTTTGGTTTGGTTTGGTTTTGGTTCGGCGGAAAAACCTTAATGCACATCTAAGCGAGCCAAATGAGGCGTCGGAGGACGCTTTTAGAGGTAGGCCCTAGTGCGCGGAATATTTATTTGTTTGGAAGTGATTGGACGTTAGGTCCGATCGACTTGAGCTCGAGATGGGTCCTGGGAATCGAGCGGAACTCGATTCAGTCGAGTTTAGATATAGATTGGACTCACTTAGTTTGTTAAGGGCATTATGGTAATTTACAAAATAAAATATATATTGTGGGAGAGGAGACGGTATGACTCCAAGAGAAGCCGCATGCCTCTTTGGAGAAGAAGACATTGGAGGGATTGATCGGAGATCAGCTCGTAGTCGGGGATCGTCGCCGCGAGACTACATCTTCATCTTCTCCTTCATCCTGTGTAGAGGTGGCAACGAGCTGGGCCAGCCCATGGGCGGCACGGCCCCGGCCCGGCCCGGCACGGCTGTGCCCAGAAGACGGGCCGGGCTCGCCTTTTGGGCACGCGGGTTGTGCTAGGCACGGCCCAAAGTCGGGTCGTGCTCGGCACGGCACGCGGGCCGACCACGGCCCGCGCATCGTGCTGGCCCGAGCACGGGAGGCCTGGCGCGCGCTAGGCCTAGGTCGGTGCTGCCAGACATAGGTCGGCCTGAGCCAGGTCTTGCTCGGGCCGACGAATCCTTTATTATATATATATATATATATATATATATATATATATATATATATATATATATATATATATATTTATATATATCCTATAAATACCCCATCTCCTTCTTCATTTCTTTTATCTTCATCTTCAACTCTTTATCTCAATCCTTAACTCTCTTTCTCTCAATCCTTAACTCTCAACTGTCTTACACTCTTACTCTCAACAATCTAAGTTCATTTATAATCATTCTCAACAACATTTTAAGCTCATCGAGAAGATAATGATTCAAGATTGTTGTTAATTTTTTTTAATCTCTTCAATTTATTTCATTGATTAGTATAATATTTATATTTTTAATTTTTACTAATGGCAGATGAAGATTTTTCAGGTTATACTCCACAAACTGGATCAAATATGTTAGAAGAAATATCTTCTGCTACTCCTACCACTCCTATCACTCAACAAAATCAAAACATAGAGATAAGTCCATCTATTAATTTATGTCCATCAGGTAGAAAAAAAAGTATGGTTTGGGAATATTTTGAGAAAATTATTGAACCTAATAGCACCATAACAACAGCCCAGTGTGAAATTGTCAAAAAATTCTTTCGGCTTCAACAACCAGAGGAACTGGTCATTTATTACGTCATGCAAAGGGTCATGACACTAAGGTTGCACAAGCTCAACAAATTCTTAATTTATCTTCTTCTGGTTTAATAGCTTTTTCGTATTATCATGATTTTCAACGTCGAGAACTTGCAAAAATTAATTATTCAAAGTGAATCTCTTTTTAGTTTTGTTGATCAACCAAGATTTTCTAGTTGGATTCAAAATACTTTACAACCAAAATATAAAAAAATTACTCGAAATACAATGAAAAGTGATGCTTTAAAATTATTTTTTATATATAGAGAAAATATAATGATTGGTTTTCAAAATAATAAATTAAAAATTTCTTTAACATCTGATGTTTGGTCTAGTTAACGTACTACTAATTCTTACATTTGTGTTACAGCACATTGGATTGATGAAAATTTTATTTTGCAAAAAAGAATAATTAGTTTTAAAGTTTTTGAATATCCACACACTTCTATTGTCATTTTTTCTGCTATTAGATTTGTAACATCTTTCTATAATATAAATGATAAAAAAAAAATTGATTAGTTTTGATAATGCTAGTAATAATGATACTGCTATTCCTCCCCTTATACAGTTATTTAAACCAGTATTAGATGGTGAATTATTTCATGTTCGTTGTGTTTGTCATGTTCTTAATTTATGTGTACAAGATGATTTAAAATAAGTAAATATACATGTAGAAAAAATAAGAGATGTTATTAGATATATGTGTTCTTCAAAAACAAGAACACAATAATTTAAAAAATTATGTCAATCTTTTAATAAACTATTTAAAAAATTTAATGGTGATGTTATTACTAGATGGAATTCAACATATCATATGCTTATGTCTACTATAAGATATCAAGATATCCTTACAATGTTTTACAATCAAAATATGCCTGGTGATCCAATTAATAATAGTGATTGGTTAGTTGCTGGGCATATTACTCAAATTTTAGAACTTTTTAATAAAGCTACTGAATAACTTTTCGGTATTTATTATCCTACATGTAATTTAACTCTTTCATATATAGTTCGTATTAGTGAAATATTTTCTTCATATAGACATCATCTTTTATTTGCACAAATTATTTCTTTAATGGAATCTAAATTTAAAAAGTATTGGTCAGATATACCTACTTTATTTTGTTTAGCAATATATTTAGATCCTAGAATGAAAATTGATGGTTTAAATATGTTGTTAGATGATTATTATAACAATATGGAATTAGATAATATTGAAGAAAAAAAAATTAAAAATTTGAATTTATTGAATTCTATGTTTGTATTTTACGCTTCAAAATTTGGTGATACAATTACAAATAAGACAACATCTTCTTCTAGATTAAGAGAAGATGGTGGAAATAATATTAATTCTCAACTTGGTCGTAGAATAAAAAAAACTAAATCTACTAATTTTAATGAATTACTTTTTTTTCTAGATCATAATCATTCTGAAGAAATAGATGATAATAAAATTTTAGCATGGTGGAAAAAATAAGAAAATATGTATCCTATTATTTCCATCATGGCATGTGATATACTAACTGTTCCTATGTCTACAGTAGCTTTCGAGTCTTGTTTTAGTGCAGGAAATAGAATTCTCGACGAAAAAAGGAGCCGAATGAGTGAAGAAACAGTTGAAATGTGAATTTGCTTAAAAGACTGGTTGGATGCTGAAGATAGATTACAAGATAAGGGAGGACACGACACTTCATCATCGGAGAGGAGGAAGCTCAAACAAGCAAAGCTGGTGCTGCTGGTCCAAGTACAAGTTAAATCATCGGGATTACGGGTGATTAAAAATGTAAAAAGAACTACGTAGACCTGATCCTTCTATAGTTAATCATTGGGGAGTACAAGTTTAACTATAGAATGTACGTAGACAACCTTTTAAGGTGCGGTCTATTATAATATTAAAAAAAATTATTTTATCATTGGACGAATATTTTTGTATTAAAGATAAATAAAAATTTAATTATAATTTGATTTTTAAAAAAATATTTTTATTAATTTGTACTATGTTACATATAAAAAATGTGTTAAAAAATATATAATAAAATTTAGTACAATGATTAATAAAATTAGAGGTCCAAGTTCAAAATTAACCCGTAATCATTAATTTTTAAAATTAAATTTTAAACCTTTAAAATTTTAAATTTAAAAATTTAAAAATTTAAATTTAAAATTTAAAAACTTAAATTAAAAATTTATAAATTTAAATTAAATAATTAATTTTCGGGCCGGCCCGAGCCCAGCTGGGCAGGCTTGGGCTCGGGCTGGGCTTGGCTGCCAATTGTTCGGGCCGTGCCAGGCACAACCCGAAATGTGGCCGGGCCCGGGCACGACCCGTTGCCACCTCTATTCCTGTGAGTGGTTTTAATATGATTTTTCCTTGTTCTAGGATAACCAGCTCTCTTTTCGTTGTTTTTTTGTGTGTTTTCTCATTTCTTTGTTCTTCAGCGGCAGTAAATTGCGAGAGAGGAGTAGAGAGAAAGGAAAGGTTGGCAGGGTCGAGCGGAAGGTGGCGGCGGCTGTGGTCACCGACGGGCATGAACCCGAGAGGGAGCGAATGCGGTGCTCGGGCAGGCTTGGGGAGAAGAAAGATCGTAGGTTTATTTTAGATTTTATAAATTAGATAATTAAAAAGGAGAGTTAGGTTGATATATGTAGATTATTTGGGTACTTTTGAAGTTGATCTTAAAAACGTCGGATGCGATCGAAGTGAATACCAAAGTTGTAGGTTTTCGCGTTCTGAACGCGATGATGATGTTGGATTTTAGATCTGAGATCGTTTGATAGGTCTTATATATTTTTAATATTTAGATGAGATGGTTAATATATTAATTTTGACTAGTCTTGATGTACGAAAGCCTCGACAAGGGGTCGAACCTCATAGAATGAATATATGTGGAAATTTTGGGTAATTTACGTACCTATTGCATGCTTTATTGATTGGTATGTGTTGAGATAGGAATTTGGATCAGATGTTTGGGAGGGGGGGGGGGAGCACATGTTGGAATTTATATTTATTTCATTTATTTAGTCATTTAATTACTCATGAAGTGATACTATTTGTCGGGGAGACGATTCCTTATTGAAGTATTGCAACCTAGTGTAGCCCCTAAACCTTTAGGGGCCGGCTTGTGACAAGGGAATAACCTTGTTAAATTTCTCTTAGTAGACTAATCACTTTTCTTTATCTTTGATACGTGAATCAGCCTCTAGGAGAAAGGAAAAGAAATTTACAATTTCCAAATTTTGAACACCACTCGAAGCTCACTATTTCAAACCCTCCTCAATTAAATTTCATTGACTGCACATTGTAGTCAACCTCCTTTACATCATGCAGCCACAAAAGAAAAAGTGGCACAGGCTACCACTGTTCGCCTAGGTTTCCCAATTCCATCTCCACCTATACCACCCATTTAATTCCAAAGAATCTTGCTTGTAGATGATACATCTTATTACAATCAAAAGGAAATTCATAAATCATAAAATTTCATCCAAAATTTTACATGGAAGTTGGCGGCCACCAAGAAGAAAAATAATTTCCATTGCCTAGATTTCATATTTTTAATCTCTAATTTTGAGAAAAAATTGGCACAAGAACACGAGTCAAACTCATTAGAAGAAGAATCAAGAATTATAGAGAAAAATCCAATTTTTTTTCTCATGACAAGAGGTGGTCAAGAAAGGAAGGAAGACCTCGAATTTTACCAGGGTAAACCACTCACAAAAAAAGAAGATCGGAAGGAAGACGAACTCCTCGCTATTCGCGGCATTCGATCTCCGAATCCGTTGCGAAAAATTTGGCCGATCTCCTCCTCCGCACCAAGCCCTTGTCGCCTTGCATTTTCTTGCGTCTCGGGTTCCGTGCGGCTGTAGCAGCCATACAGCGCCCCAAATATTTAAGTATTATTTTTTTGCCGAAAAGACCAAATTGCCTCCAACTCAAGTTATTCACTAAACCGCCTCTAACTTACTCGATTCAAGTCTGAATATGAATCCGATTGAACCACCGAACTCCACTCGAAGCCCTCTTTAAACCCACGACACAAAATGATTTACACAACCATAACTTAAAATTAGCAAATTTCTAAAGTATCCAGGTCTCACCTCAAGCTAGGCGCTAATGCTCAATCCCGCACGCACCATCTTGCGTCACTCGCAATCCGCTGAAACCAATACACATAAAATATTTTTTTTTAATTTTTAGCGTGCTGAGAAGCGCTATAGCTGGTGGAGCTATTGCCCAACTCAGCGGGTGGATTGTGGACCTAAGAAGCTCGTCAGCAAGCAACACTGACGATCGACCCGGGAGTGGCATTGGTTGGAGGATCTTTCCCAACCAGAGGAGGGTTACCGGGGCTAGTTGGACATCCTAGCTCAGAGGGCTCGAGGCGGGAAGCTCACTAGGCAATGTCCTAGTGACCGACTCGTGTGAGTGCTTAAATGCACTATGGTGTTATGGCCGATGTATAGGCCGATTTGGTTTGATGTGCAAGGGTGCACGAGATGATTGCTTAAATGCACTGACGTTATATGGCCGGTGTAGGCCGATGTGATTGATATGCGAGTGCACACGAGATGGGTGGAATTTATTTTTGTGTTTACTATCATGATGTTATGATATCCTGTGTATATGTAATAATATTGATGTTGTTATGGTTATCACAGGCGAGGGCTTGGTTCAAGCCACTCACTGAGTTTGTTGGAACTCATCCCTCTCTATTTTTGTTGTTTTGTAGATCCTGACCAGTAGAGGTATAATGGTACCCATGTGGCGCGGCTAGGGTTGCAGGCTTAGGCAGTGGATCTCGTGACGCGTCGAGTCGTAATCGAGTGTAGGAGTTTACTTTTGCATCTTGTTGAGTTTGGTTGTAGACATGGAGTTGTGTAGATGCATGATGTCTAAACTTTCAGTTGGATCTATACATTTCATATTTTCATTGGTATCTATATGGTTGTGTTTTATTATTCTGTATTTGATATGCATGAGTTGGTAAGCTTCGTAGTACGAACACGTACTATGGACGATCACATGACCTAGGATTTTGGGGCGTGACATGAGTAATCTAACCTATTTGGATTTAGATATATTGTATATTGCAATCTCTAGAAAATTTGGGCCATTTGACTATGAGTGAGATTATTTGGGCCTGCAAGCAAAAAAATCATGATCTGCATGGTTAAAATTGATTTCAAAAAGGTCTTTGGCTCAGTGAACTGAGATTTCATTTCAGAATTGCTTGTGGCAATGAGTTTTCCCCCACGATGGATTATTTGGGTTACAAGGCTTCTAAACTCGCCAGTCTCTCCCGTCATCACCAATGGGTTCGTAGGAACGTCTTTCACACATCAAAGAAGAGTAACGCAGGGTAATCCACTCTCCCCTCTCATTTTCAACCTGGTTGTCAATATTCTTTCCAAACTCATTTGCAGGGCTTCCCATAAGGGTCTTATATTCAAAGGGGCACTTGTTGATTATGTTCCTGGGGAATAACTCACATCCTCTATGCAGATGACCAGGTCATTTTCTGCCATTCATCAGCTACATATACTTTAATTCCCTCATATTATTATTGAAATGCTTTGAGCTATGTTTGAGTCTAAAAATCAACACCTCAAAACCAAGGTTCTACACATCCAGAGCAATGTCTCTAAGGATAGTCAAGCAACTACACTCCTTAATTGCTCTTACGACTCTTTCCATCACTTACCTCGACTTGCCTTTGAGATTGGATTGTTCTTATAAAGAAGATTGGATAAAGGTCATTACCAAGTTTGACAAGATACTCGTATCATGGCAAGGCTCCCTGCTATCTAGAGTCGACCGCCTCACCTTGATCAATAGTACATTCGCAAGTCAAGCTTCATAGGCTTTGTCCATATTTGAAGCCCTCGCCTGGGTTATCAAACAAATCAATAAAAGACGCAAGAGTTTTTGAACTGGTAGTAGAGAGACATGGATTCAAGGGAAATGCCTAGTGAATTGAGGAACACTCACGACAAAGATAATCGATGGGGTATCAACCTGTTCAGTCTTCCTTGCCACAACTTGGCAAGATTAAGATCTTGGCTATGGAAGGTCCTACAAAATCATGAATTGATCTGGGTTGAGCAAATCTCAACTATGTACCCCACTATCAAGAATTGGTTTGAAACACACATAGTCGAACTTTCAAGGACATAGAGAGGAATTATCAAAATTAGATATATCTTTAGGATCTCTTTACATTTTCATGTAGGAGAAGGAAACAAGACGCGCTTGTGGCTCAATCCCTGGCTCAATGACATTACATTACGTGAAAAATATCTGTAGTTCTTTTCCCTTGCCAGATCCCTGATAGCCTTTATCAGGGAATCCAAAGAAGTTAGCCTGCACGGAAATATACTAGGATGGAACATTACTTTCATCAACTTCATCCCTCTGGTCCGCCTTGCTAATCTAGCAAATGATCTTGCGCTACTGCTTTATCATTCGGGTGAAGATGTTGTTACTTGGAAGTGGAATCAGAATGGGCATTTCTCAACCAAATCCTTCTACAATTTACTCACTTACAGAGGTATCTTGGATCCTTCTACCAAGTATATTTGGAACCAGAAATGCCCCGTGTTCGTTTCCATCACAAATTGACTACTCAACAGACGAAGGCTACCACAAGGGATCTTTTAGTAGCGAGAAACATGGCAGTTAACCCGATTTGCCCCTTATGCTCATCAATCGATGAATCTCATATCCATATTTTCAATGGTTGCACTTATACTAGGCAAGGTTGGTTGATCATGTCTAACTTATGCCATGTTTGTGTGCTTCCTCTATGTGTCCGACCATGGGAACCTCCATTATGGAGGGCCAATTCAGTCAGTCTCACTAAATATCGCACAATCATGATATGGTTCTGGAAAATCTGCCAGGAACGTAACAATCGCTACTTCAACAATGGTTCAAGGTCCTTCACGAAAATCGCTGTTGAAGGAGCTGCCTTGGCTAAGTTTTGTAATTCACTTTGAAGGTCCCTCCATTGTTTGTGTATCATTATTTTGCATCCTTTACTTGTATTTGTCACTTCTTATGATAAATATAAGTTTTCTTTTCACAAAAAAAAGTCTTTTGTAAATTTAAAGAACATTGCTAAGTGAACCAAAGTAGCAAGCATAGATGATAAAATTGTAAAATTGTAAAATCTCTTACATCAAAGCTTTCTATAACATATATACAAATAAATACTAAATTGTAAAATTTTGTGGTCCACCAAGTGCTCGCTTAGGGTTAGAATCTTTCATTGGTTCCTCAACCTGAAATGACTACCAACACAAACTTATTTGAGTAAGTAGGGAATTTAGATTGTTAACTTAAACACGTGCATTTGTTTGCGAGAATTTTTTTCGAGTTTTCGTTTCGCGAAAATTGAAATCAATTTTCGAGTTTCAATTTGTTTGTTTGGCGAAAATATGTTTGTTTGACATGTCCAATTTTCATATTTCATGAAACTTTTATCCCAAAAGGATCACAAAAATGCGAAAAACTACTTAAAATAGTTTTCGCGCTTGTGTGTATTTGGGTGTTTCGTGAAAATGAGTTTTCACGAAACACAAATCGAAACCCGCCCATGTTGTCGTCAACAAACAATATTTCGAGCCCGTTTTCGATTTCAGGCGAAAACGAAAATCGAAAACAGGGCTAACAAACACGACGTTTTGCAATAGAAAATAACGAACAACGTTAAATATTTACTCCATGCATACACCGTTACTTAAATCAGCTAGAAAAAAAAATTATGAGTCATTGCAATTTACATTACTATTTGATAAGCTATCATCAATTAAAAGTGAGGATGGATATAAGAATCACATTTTTATTCTTTAGTAAGTGATTTTTTTTTGCTTAAAGAGAAGAAAAATAAATTTACAAGTTGTAAAGGGTGTAATAAAAAATGAATTTGCAAACTCTGAAAGATGAATCAAAATAACGGCTTAATTATATTTTTGATCCCACAAAATATCATATTTTTTCGATTTGGTCTCTCAATTTTAAAAAGTTTCTGTTTAGTCTCTCAAAAATGATTTTCGTTTTCGTTTGATCCATTTGTTAATTTTTTGTTAACTTTTGCTGTTAAGTACTAACATGACAATATTGATATGGATTAAAGACAAAATGAGAAACCAAACGGAAAAAAGAAAATATTAAGGGACTAGATGAAAATAAGATATATTTTAATAACCTAAAATATAATTATATATATAAACTTTTTCATCTTAATCATCAATATAAAATCTTATCAATTTATTTTTTCTTATTTCAAAATTTTCACTCCACAAATCTACGATAAATTTATAAATGATACTAATGATCTCATGCAATTCAAAAACAATATTTGTATTTTACCCAAATCTCTTTTTTTTTTCAAAATTATAAATGCATTATGTTTACCAATCTTTATTATGGACCTTTGTATGATTATATTTTTTTATTCCAATTAAATTGGTATGCCTTAGAAATTGCTTTAGATTATTTTGAGAAATCTAAAGTTAAAATATTTTTTTTTTCGTTTGGTCCATCATTTTATCTTTAATCCATGTCAGCATTGTTATATTGATACTTAACAATAAAAGTTAACGAAAAGTTAATGAAGAGATCAAACGAAAAAAATAATTTTTGAAAGACTAAATATAAACTTTTTAAAAAGTAGGAACCAAATCGAAAAAATATGATATTTTGAGTACCAAAAACATAAATAAGCCTAAAATATATTCTAGGGATCAAATCAAAAATGCTAAAAAAAGGCAATAATAAATTTCGTTGGGGAAAAACTCCGATATTTGAACCATCGTATATATTGGGCCAAACCCTACCAAGAGTTGCCCACGAGCTGCTGCATTGAGGCAGCGGTCGGTCATGGCAACCAACGCCGCCGAGGAGACGAGTAAGCCGAAGAAGAAGAAGACAAAGAAGGCCAAGACCAAGAAAGATAAATGGGGGCAGCTAGTCCTCGCGCCTGTCGATGACGTCGAACAGGAACAAGCAGAAGAGCAGCCGCCGCGGGGGGAGGAAAAGGATGATGTGCCGGTAGGCGGAGGCGCCCTCGAATCGTACGAGCCTAACAAGGTGGTGGTGAGCGGGATGCCCTACACCACCTCGGAGCAGCAAATCAGAGACTTGTTCAAGGACATCGGTCCCGTTGTCCAGCTTCAGCTCTCCCGATTCCCCGACTCCGGAAACTTTCGAGGCCTCGCTTTTGTCACCTTCTTGGTACTAATCTCCTCTTCCTCTGGTGTCTAATAAGACTCATTCATGATGCGATGTAGCTTTTCCTCTTGCTTCTTTCTTTTACTAAGATGACGGGAACATGAAATTTTATCTAGAATAAATTAAGATCACAGACACAAACTGTACTTCTGGAAAAGGAAGTCAGTAAATAGTCAAAAAAGATCAAGTTTTGGCTATTTAAGTACTTTTGGTTATATCTTAGTTGATGGAAGTTTAACAGGATAGAATGGTTCTTATAAGTTATCTTTTTTATCTACAAATAAATTAAAAAATAAATTGTAAATAAACTAAATTGGAACTTGTAAGAAAATTTGACGTTGGTACAAATCTAGGAAACATAATGAAAAGATGTGGCTTCACAAGAGATATGATCATTGAAGAAGTTACTTGGTTTAGATAGCAAATAGATAAATATCAAGTCATACTATATTTATTTTATTAGTGATTCTCCCTTGATCATGTTCTCTTGTAGAGTAAGTAATAAACCTATTGACCAAAGTTCTAGCACTTGTCTTGCAGAAATCTTTGTAAAATCATATGCCTTTTTCACTTCCTATTGTGTTGTAAGCCCTAGTTGGATTATCTGCTACAACATCACAAATCTAATGATCAAATTGAGTTGCATTAGACGAAGACAAAAGTTTGGTTGAATGGAGATGGCAGAAATATATTATTAGGATTTGGGACTCTGGCAAGTTTGCTTCATCACCACCAACTCACAATTAGGCTTTCCTGCTATGGCAGGCCATATTAAAATCATTCACATGCAGAAAGGTGTGATTCATGAGAGTTGGGTAAGCAGGTAGTATTCACAACTAGTATAGGATAAAACTCATTCAAGAGCAAATGGCATGGAGATTATGCATATACAAGATAAGTCTCAAGTGATTATTTTCAAATATTTTCACGGGGAGCATCTATGGTCATTGGGGTTTATAAAATGATTTATATTTTAGGATGGATTTGGTTAAGAAAGATCCATATATTGTGAAAGAGGTTCCAACTTTGAATTTTATAGGTTGTTTATGGGCAAAGCCACTATCTGTGCTTCTGTTATCTGTAGATTTCAAATGGTCATGATTTTCTCCCCATGTTTTCTCATTCATGGTTTTGACAAAAAACTGAATATTTCATTGTAGAGGTTCCCACCATTCTAAAAGATCAACTTTATTAGATGTAATATGAAATCTTTCTATGAGTTTTTAATGTTTTTTTCCTTACTTTTGTTCCATTAAGATAATTTTTGTGTTTAATGCTTTCAAAAGTTCCCTTTAAGAAAGTATCTAACTGCTACATGTCAGTCTAACTAAGTAAATGTTTCATGACCATCCTTTTTCTTTCAAAAGATTTTGGTCTAAATTTGATTCATCCTTATGCATCAATTGGTTGTTTTTTAATTGCATATAAATTATATGCAGTATGCCCAATCTTTTTTTTCTTCCAAAACTACATGATACAAAACATCCAAAAGACAAAGATATTTAGTAATTAAAATATTCTTTTAAATGACCCTTAAGAAGTTGGCGGTCAGTAGTATAATATGCTTGCTTCTTGCAGCTAGCTTTGGGAATCAATAATTTGTTCTTATAATGAAAAGGGGTCTTCACCCTCCCCCCTTTTGAAGATATGAATATAACATATTTTCCACAAGGTTTCAGAATATAAAATTAGTAAATATCTAAAATATACCTACTGTAATGTATTTTAGATCATTTTATTCTCTTTTTTCACTTCTTTGTCTACATTTTGTTTTTTTATCTAATCTCCTTAATTCCGTCCAATAAAAAATATCTATCAAATACCAAACCAATTGAAGATTTATATCTTCTTAATATATATTATTTATGCGAGGGTTGATTCAATTTAAACCCGACCCAAATTTGAAATGGGCCAGATTTTACAAAGTTGGATCAAGAAAAAAAAAAGAGGAAAAAAACATCTTCTGCCACTATTCACTAGGCTCGACCCGGCCCAGGTGGGCCAAGCATGTGGGCCGAGCCCACCTATTCCAATTTGCACCATGTGCAATGCACATGGTGCTGCTGCTGCCTCAATTGTTGCATGCAGTTCGAGGCAGCATTACATTACAAATAAGTTGATGTTTAGGCCTTTTGTAGTTGACTAGTCAAAGGAGATAAAGATGGAAGAGTTTTCCTCGCATGCAATTCGAAATCAATTTATATTGCTACCGCCTGCCTTGCACATAATTCAGTCAACTCCTCGATTTATTTGTCAAAGTTGAAGAGGCCACCCAATGAGCATCGGCTTTTACACGAGAAATTTGCAATCGATGCACCATGCTGGGAGAAAAGGCGGCTCTCATTCCCTTATAAAAGGAGATTTATTACATAGTTTCTAATCATCTTGAAACCTTGTCCTCAAGCGATGTTCCTTTTCGACGGCACCCTTTTCCTTCACACTGTCTCCTGAAAACAACTCTCTTTCGCAGTTCCAGGTGGAAGCAGCAAATTTCACGGTGCAGAAATTTTTTTGATTTCAGGCATTATTATTTTTTTATTGTTTAGTTATAAGTTTTTATTCCGATTCACTTGTACTGGCCGGATTTCCTCTCTTATTAATAAAGATCAGTGCCCTCTTCTCCCCGTGGATGTAGGATCGGTACCCCGTTGGGCCGAACCACGTAAATTCTTGGTGTTTTTTGCACTTTTTGGATTTATTCGTTTTGGCTATTTTGTCTTTGGTGTTTGGATTTTTGGATCCTTGCAAGAAGATTCTTTTTCTTTCTAACAATTATGGTATCAGAGCTAACAATTCATAATGTCAGCGGCAAAGTACGAAATCCAAAAGCTAGACCATAACATCTAACTATTTCTTTTGGGTCTTGAAGATGAAAGCAATACTAGTCAAGGAGAACCTACAGGAGGTCATTGTTGGATGAGACATGATAGAAGGCACTAAAAGGGAAAAAAATCGGGCCAACGAAAGTGCTAAAGCAATTCTATACATGAGCATCTGCAATGAGGCATTACTGGAAATCGCATCAGAAAAGACAGTTGTAAATGTATGGAAAAATCTTGCTACGATCTACCAGGATAAAACTCTCACAAGTAAGATGTCATTTAGACAAAAATTATATTTTTTACTCATGACTGAGGGCACTTCTGCAATTACCTTTTCTGATGCGATTTCCCGTTAGCACTTTCGTCGGTCCGATTTGTTTCCTTTTTAGTGCCTTTTATCATGTACCATCCAACAATGACGTCCTATAGGTTCTCCTTGACTAGTATTGCTTTCATCTTCAAGGCCCATAACGAATAGTTGACGTTATGGTATAACTTCTGGATTTCGTACTTTGCCCCTGACATTATGGATTGTTGGCTCTGATACCAACTGTTAGGAAGAAAACAAATCTTCCTGCAAGGTTCCAAAAATCCAAATGCCAAAGACAATAGCCAAAATGAATAAATCCAAAAAAGAGCAAAAAAACACCAAGAATTTACGTGGTTCAGCCCGGCGGGGTACCGGTCCTACATCCACGGGGAGAAGAGGGCACTGATTTTTATTAATAAGAGAGGAAATCCGGCCAGTACAAGTGAATCAAAATGAAAATTGATGACTAAACAATAAAATAAAAATAATGCCAGAAATTGGAAATTATTTTGCATCGCGAAATCTGATTTGCTGCTTCGAATTGCATGCAACAATTGAGGCAGCGGCAATAGCACCATGTGCATTGCACATGGTGCAAATTGGAATAGGTGGGCCGAGGCTCGGCCCACCTGGGCCGGGCCGAGCCTAGTGAATAGTGGCAGAAGATGTTTTTTTTCTTTTTTTTTTCTTGATCCAACTTTGTGAAATCTAGCCCATTTCGAATTTGGGTCGGATTTAAATTAAATCAACCCTCACATAAATAATATATATTAAGAAGATATAAATCTTCAATTGGTTTGGTATTTGATAGATATTTTTTATTGGACGGAATTAAGGAGATTAGATAAAAAACAAAATGTAAGGGTGTTTATGGGTCGGGTTTAGGGAAAAAATCGAAACCCGACCAAGTGTAATCAGGTCGGGTCGGGTTGAAAATTTTTCACCTCTCAAACCTAACCTAGGTTGGGTTGGGTTGGGTAGTCGGGTTTACCCGTTTAGGTAAAAAATGAGTTTTTAAGTTTTAACAATATTTTTTTAAAAAAATTAAAAATAAATATTTTAAAAATAATTTAAAAATGTAAATAATCGGGTCATCGGGTCGGGTCTTGGATCATCGGGTTTCAAATTCTAAAACCCGAGACCCGACCCGATTATGGTCGGGTTTGGTCAAATTGTACCTGACCCAACCCAACCCAAATAAGTCAAGTCGGGTCGGGTTCTTGGGTTCATTGGGTCGGGTCGACCCAATGAACAGCCCTAGCGGGAGAAGATGTTTTTTTTTTCTCTTTTTTCTTCTTGATCCAACTTTGTGAAATTTGGCCTATTTCGAATTTGGGGCGGGTTTAAATTGAATCGACCCTCACAATTTCTACTAGATAAACCATAACTAAATCATATAATATTATCTTATACTTATGGATATTTGAAATGAACATGCATTGATGAAAAGAATGATGTTACTATTACTATCAGATATGAAAATCAACCATGCTGGAAGAAGATACGTGCAATTTTGCCTAAAAGCAAAAAAAAAGCCTTTACCGATAAGAAAAATGATTCTCTCTATATTATTAAGAAAGTTCTTTGTCATGATCTTTCTTACTTCGTTTCACCCCTGCTTGTTATTCTTTTAGTATCCCAGAAAAGAAATATTTTCTTGGTCTTTCTTTCTTACTTTGATCACTTATGCTTGTTATTCTCTTTAGTATTCATGAAAAGAAATATTTTCTAGATTCTTGCAAGCTGATCTCTTGTTGCTTTAAAGTGCCAAACTTTAACTTTGTGGGCAGCTACCAAGTATCCAGCTATCCATTCACTCTGTTCTTTTCTTAATTATGATGGTGTTCATTTGTAAAAAGTATTACAGTTCTTGATATGCTTTATATCAGCTATATTTTGATCATAGTTCCATTGTTTTTTTATCAGACAGAGGAGATGGCAATGAATTCACTTGAACTTGATGGAACAACAATGTGTGTCCTCTCACAAATCGGCTTTGCTCTTGTGTTTATGTTTAGTTTGTCTCATTGATCCTTTTTCTCATACTTGTCAGGGGAAACAGATTTATAAAGATTGAACGATGTCGACTTGGACTTGGTTCTCAGAGGAAGAGGAAATCAGAGTTTCTTGACGAACCCAAGAAGGTAGAAGGGTGTTTCTCTGCGTACGTTGGCAATCTATCGTGGGATGTAACAGAAGATGACATTCGAGAATGCTTCAAAAATTCTAGAGTTTCTTCCGTAAGATTGGCCTTGGACAAGAGGACGGGAGCATCGCGAGGCTTTTGTCATGTAGATTTTGAAGACGACGAGTCACTGGAAAAAGCCATGGAGAAGAATAAACTTGAATTCCATGGGAGGGCAATGAAGATATCCTATGCAATCAGCAATAGAAATTGAAAGCATATCCTCGCCCAACTCTTTATAGGAAGTAAACAAATCTTGTGGTAGATTAATATTCAACAATTTTAATTCATCAAATTTCTTGTTATAATATGTGGATGTGTTTTAGAACTTCCAATGTGGAGATAGTTCTTATTAATTAGATTATGTTTGTAAACTTTTTTGGCCGTTTGGTTCAAAGATTATCATGTTCCTCTTCTAGAGGAAAGTCTAGGATTGCATGTTCTCACACCTTATACTATTGTTATACTATTGGTGCATGTTTGTTTTGCCAGATTTGAATGACGGACAGAATTTCTCAAATTTTATTCACCGTTTGTATCGAAATTTTAAAAGAATGGATATTGTTAATTTAATTTTGGGCAGAGTAAAATATAAATATCGCGATGAGGGATTGAAATGATGTGCATCAAAAGAGAAATATGATTTTTCAAGAAAAAAATTAATTATTTTTTTTGAAATAAAGAATATCTTATATTAAAATAAATTTAAAACTATTTTCCTCATCATGAAAATCTTTTAAGAGGTCAATTAGAAAATAGTATTTATGTATTTTTTATACATTTTTATTTGTGAAATCTTGTATAGAATATTTTATCAAAATTTTCATATTGTTATATTAAAATTGATTATTTATATTTAGTTCCATAATTTTTAAAATAAAAAAGTTTGTTAAATCAAATATAATTATTAAATTAATAATATTTGACTATTTTATTGGAAACCAAAACAAGATAGAATTTGAGAATCCGGTCTTATATCCTTTTATTCAAGATTTAAATTAATTCTAGAATATGGGCTTATCTTACGAGATTGTTATCCTAATTAATTAATTCTAACTTTGACTGAGATCCTAGAACTTGAATTGTCTTGATGTTATTTAGTTTTTAATATGATATGGAATATGACGTGAACATGTTAACAATTAATATTATATTATTAAAAAAAAATGTTTAAAGAGGTGTTGACTAGATTTTTGCGGGCTCTTAAATATTTTTAAACAATGAGTGAAAGTTTATACAATCAACTTAAGAGGGAGGTTAGTACAACCCTAAAATTTAACCTAAGATACTCTTTTTAATAAAGAAAATAGGTATATACATGTAAACTACTTAAATATATATTCATTTGTTATTAATAAAGGATCCTTTAGTTCTAAAAATATTTTTTAAATAAAAAAGTCAAGCATTTTAGAGCTAAAAAATTGTAAGATAATTTAAAAATAGCTCAAGTCATCTTCAGTCAATTAAGTTTATTCTTCATCCCTTGTTAAATTTATTTTTAAAAACTGTGTATTCACTTATTTAAATTATTTGAGATAACTAGGATTTTGTATGAAATATATCAAAAAAATTGTATGGAATCAAATCGCATAAGTAATACTCGAAATTATTTCTACTATAACAACTTAATGTTACCTCAACATTTAGAGGATATCGATTTGAGCTTGCGTTTTGAAGATTTTGGTATCAAGAAGAAGTCAATTTCAAGTGAATATTAATAAAGAATCTTGTAAAGATACTTTGATGCTCAAGTAAAAAAGAATTTTAGATGGTGAGAATGAAATTGGAAACGACAGTATACTTAATGTGCGTTGTGTTTATATATATATAGTACAAGATTAGGGATATCTCGGGCCGATGATGCCTCCATGAATTTTGTGAGGATATACTCAGAATGAGCCGAGGTTGATCCCGGAGATATCAGGCTCATTACTATCATATTCCTGATAGTAAATGAAATACGTGAGTGTCCTTGTATGGTCGGGCGGAGCCCCTAGACTAAGTTGATGTTTGGCTTGACTTGAGTCTAGTTCATGTGTGCGAGCGCTTTGAGGCCTGATCCAATCGGGCCAAAGTGCTAGTCTAGTCCACCAGTGTATATAAGATATAATATTAAATTTATATTTATCTAGTTCATTCTCTGAACAAACAATTGATATAAAATCATCTCTTACTTATTCCTATTATCCTATGAAGTAAATATACGATTATGGTATATTTGCTTCATTGGATATGATATGATTAGATTGAATAATAAATGAAGGAATTTTTTAAATCTGGTGTACATTGAATATAATATTAATTTTATATTATTCTAATTCTATTTTATTCTAATCTATGCACTAAATAAACATTGGATATTAGTTAATGCCTTATTCTATCATTCCTTATCCTAAAAGCAAACACGCCCTTAGTGCTTGTTTGCTTCATAGGATTAAAGAAGATATGATAAGATTTGAATTATTTGCTTAGTGCATTAATTAGAAAAAAATAAGATTAAAATCATACAAAATTAATATGATATCCGATCTATATTGGCTTAAAAAAATTCATATTCAATCATCTTTCATCTATTATCCAATCTTATCCTATCCTATCCTACCCAATGAAGCAAACATACCATTTAGTGTATAAGAATTATCGGCATAATTACTTCTAGTGACATTTGAAATCAACAAAATAAGCGTATCTTTAGTAAATTGCTCCCTTCCATTTGTATTATTAGGCGCTGACCAATGAGCTCAACTTCAAGCTCGACTTGAATCTCTTTTAGTCACGATAGTTTTGACACTATGATCTATTATGTTGGTTAAGTTTGGGTTGAACCAATAAAACAAATCAATCAACAGTACATGCGTTAAGAGTCCCTTGAAGTTTATAGTCGATCTTTGGTAGGGGTGAGAAAAAAAAACCGGTTTTTCGGTTAACCAAAAAATCGGTCCGAAACCAAATCGATTTTTGTGGTTTAACCGAACTGGTTTTTGCGATTTCGGGTTGTATTTTTGAAAATTTCGGTTTTCGGATTCGGGTTCGGTCCGAGGTTTAAAAAGTCCACCAATTCCGGTTAACCGACCGGTAGACATATTTTTTAATATATATATATATATAATATTATATTAAATAATACTTTATAAATGAAAAATAAGTAATAACTTAAAAATAAGTATGAAAAGTTTAGAAACCCTAGTTTTTTCTTGTATCCCTCCGTCACGCCCAATACTCGCAAGTCATGACTCGCACCCTCCTCTCTTGTTCTCCCGCACGTCGTTGATACTCCAATCGCCGGTCTTCACCGTCCTGAGTCCCCCGCACCAGTCGGCACCGGCGAGTCAGAGCACTACATGGCGCACTGCTCTTCTCTCTCTGCCTCTCCCCATCTTCAACCGGCGAGTCTTGAGTCGGCGCACCTCCTCTCTCCGCCACTCCAACATTAGGTATGTATCACTCTCCGCCTCTCCTTTCCATCTTCCCCGAAGATTGATATATATTTGCTTAATTTCCATATTCACTGTCCCACATTGGGTATATATTTGCTTAATTCCCATCTTCACTTTCCCACATTGGGTATATATTTGCTTAATTGATTTCTTGTTGCTAATCATATTTTACTATACTTCTCTCGTCCTGAAGATTGATATTGTTGAGATAGTTCTTGGAACATTGATTATTCACTACTAGAAATTGAGTCTTCAGCAACGGCTATCAGCAACGGCCGCTCAAGCGGTTGCTATTTGCAACGGCATTCTTACGGCCGCCCGAGCCGTTGCAGATATTTGTATCTGCAATGGCGTTCTAACGGACACGCGAGCCGTTGCGGATTATTTTAATTATCCGCAACGGCTTTCTGACGGAAAGGCGAGCCGTTGCTGATATTTTAATTATCAGCAACGACTTTCTAACGGACAAGTGAGCCGTTGCTGATGATAACTTATTAGCAACGGCTTTCTAACGGGCGAGTGAGCCGTTGCTGATAAGTTTATATAGGGCACGCAGTCGCGCCCGACCCTTCTTCCTCCCGCTGCTGCCGCCGCCGTCTCCTGCTCCCGCCTGTCGCCGCCGCTGCCGCCGCTGCCGACGCCGACGACGCCGACGACGCCGCTTCCTCCTCCCGCTGCTGCCGATATTTTCAGGTATGCCTCGCCGGCCGGCCGTCTCTTCCCGTTGCGGCCGGTGGGAAATCTGACCGAAACCCTTTTTTAAGGGTTTCGGCCGGCGGCGGTCGGCCGATGGCCGCCGCTGGACCTTGTACAGTGGCCGGACAGTGTGTCCGGCCACTGTACGCCGGCGCCGGAGTCCACCTGACTCCGGCGCCGGAATTTATAGATTTATATATAATTTTTGATTGTTTTTTAATTGTTAATTAATTATTTAGATTAATTGTTTAATTTGTTAGATTAATTATTAGGGTTTAGATTAATTTCGGAATTGTCCACTTCGGACGCGCGCCGGAATCGTCCAATTCGGACGAGTGCCGGAATCGTCCACTTCGGACGCGCGCCGGAATCGTCCACTTCGGACGTGCGCCGGAATCGTCCACTTCGGACGCGCGCCGGAATCGTCCACTTCGGACGCGCGTTGAAATCGTCCAATATGGACTCGAATTGTCTCGAAACATTTAAAAAATAATCATGCATCCGACGAGTTCATATGTTTCACGTACGCATCAACGAGTCGGATATGATTTAGCAAAACCTTAGATCCGTTCGGGGATTGTATGTTCGTGTAAAAGAAGTAGATGATCTTTTATACGACGTACAATTCTTGAATTGTCCCTGATTGGATAATTTGGGAATATAGTTATTTGTACTGCACTTACGTTTTTATTTTAACTATTAACTAATCATTCTAAATTTCGGCAACATCTCTCTTGTTCTCCGATACGCGCCCAGATGATATGCGTATTCGGAGAACTGTAGGGAGATGCTGCCGAAATTTAGAATGAAGTTAACGGTTAAAATAAGTACTTAGTGCAATATAAATAACATAAATCCCGAATGGAATAGGACAATCTCACCTAAAGACATTAACCAAAGAAATTGTCATTGATTGACAGAATCATGTCGACTGATCGAAGTTGGATGTACCGACGTCTTGATCGTGGAGCTTTAACGAATGAGTTTCGATTAGGCATAACGTACTTACTAAATTTTGCCTATTCGAATCGGAATTTCGTTAGCATGGGTGATCAAATCCGATGTCCGTGCCGCATTTGTTCAAATGGACGATTTTTGGATCGGGAGACTGTCACTCTGCATCTATATACCAAAGGATTTGCACCAAGATATTTTCTATGGACTTGTCACGGGGAGTCACGCGAAGTTGGGACGTCGAGCAATCCTGTCGTTCAGACATATGGTGAATCTTCCTCTGCTGGTGCTTCTTCATCCAGTCAATGTAATCCCTATAGAACTATGATACTTGATAGTCTTGGGGGTCAATTCCACCTGAATGATAATGTTGATCGGCCACCGTCAATGTGCATGAAAGATGAATTTATTTATCTTTCGATGATTATTCCGGGTCCTAAGGATCCACGAAAAGAAATTGACATATTTCTCAAACCCTTGATAGATGAATTGAAAACATTGTGGACTGAGGGAGCTGTCACTTATGATTGTCATCGGAAGCAAAACTTCAATTTAAAGGCCGCGGTCTTGTGGACAATCAATGATTTCCCGGCGTACGACATGTTGTCGGGTTGGAGCACTCACGACCGACTCTCTTGTCCGTATTGTATGGAACACTCTAAATCAATCAGTCTTCAGAACGGACGAAAAATCTCATTCTTTGATTGTCATCGTCGATTCCTACCGGTTAATCATCAGTATCGAAGGAATCGTAATAAATTTACTAAGGGCAGAGTCGAAAGAGATGGGCCACCACCGATGTTGTCTGGTGAACAAATGTTAGCACGTGTTTCAGCACTTCCAGATATAGTATTTGGTCGCAATGAAAGAGTGTCAGGTTTTGGCCAAACACATAACGGGGTGAAAAAAAGTATCTTTTGGGAATTGCCCTATTGGAGTTCATTATTGATTCGACATAATTTAGATGTCATGCATATTGAAAAAAATGTGTTTGATAATATTTTCAACACTTTGATGGATATTTCCGGAAAAACAAAAGATAATGTCAAAGCCCGACATGATATGAAAATACTTTGTAAAAGACCAGAGTCGGAGTAACAAGAGGTCAACGGACGATATCTGAAACCGAAGGCCCCATATGTGTTAAATAAACAACAGATCAAAGATGTTTGTCAATGGGTAAAAGAACTCAGATTACCCGATGGATATGCTTCAAACTTATCTCGATGTGTGAACGTCGATGATTGCAAAATATCAGGGATGAAGAGCCATGATTTGTCATGTATTCATGCAGAGATTACTTCCGATCGCATTTCGAGATCTTCTACCTGATAATATTTGGGGTCTGTCGAAGATATGTCAACACTTGAAAATAATATTATTGAAATCATATGCAAGCTGGAGCAATTTTTCCCTCCTGCATTTTTTTACTCGATGGAGCATCTACCGATACACTTGGCATACGAGGCACGAGTTGGTGGCCCCGTTCAATATCGGTGGATGTACTTATTTGAAAGATACATGAATCGTCTGAAGAAAAAAGTAAAGAACACCGCAGCTGTTGAAGGATCAATATCTGAATCGTATATCATCCAAGAAATTTCAACATTCTGCTCATTTTACTTTGAATCGACAGTACAGACAAGATTTGATCGTCTTCCACGTAACAACGACGGGGGTGTTCGACATTCAGATGGACGTTTAAATATATTTTGTCACTCTGGTCGTGCTTTTGGTTCTCGTCCATCTCGACACTTAAGCGATGAAGAGTATCATTTGGCACACTTGTATGTATTACTCAATTGTCCAGAGATTGAACAATTCATTGAAATATTTGACATTGAGATGGTGCAAAAATACTCTATTCACAACGATCAAGAATTGGAGAGATTACGGAATCGTGATTTCCCTACTTGGATTCAGACTTACAGCAAAGATCACAGAGCTGAAATAGATGAAAGAATATTTGAGTTTGTTAGTGGACCGTCGCGACTTGTGTCGTGCTATAACGGATATTTTGTTAACGGGTATAAATTTCACACGGTTGAATATTTATTTACAAAGAAGACGATGAATGCTGGGGTCTGCGTGAAAGGGACAACCTATGTTGAATGTGATATGGATTTTTATGGACTGGTGGAAGAAGTGATAGAGTTGCACTACTTCGGCTTGAAATCAGTGATCCTATTTAGATGTCATTGGTTCGATACAACAGAAAGGGGCATGAAAGTTCATCCAAAATACAAACTTGTTGAGGTTAATTACAAATTGAAATTGGCAGCAAATGAGCCTTTTATATTGGCATCACAAGCCGAACAAGTATATTACGCGAAGTATCCGACTTGAAATAAAGATAGAGCAGATTGGCGTGTAGTCTGTAAGACAAAAGGTAGAGAAAAAATTGATCCGATAGTAGGAGAAAATGAGCTGATACCTAATATGACACATATATGGTTTCTATCAAGAAGATGATCCTCCTACTGTAGATCGTATTATTCCAATACTCGAGGAAGCAGACACAACGTCAATTCAATTAGAAGTTGAATATGCTGATGATGACGATCATGAAATTGAGGAAGCTGGAGATGAAGAAGATGAAGAAGAGGAAGAAGAGGAAGAATTCGAAGACTATTATTCAGATGATGAGGAATAATTGTAAAGTATATATTTTATTAAATATATCTCTACTATTTATATAATAATCTGATTATATGTCTGTTCCACAGATATGTCTGGTCGTGGTTATCGACGCAGGAGAGCTTCGGAGTCTCCGATCGGTGAGACTCCAGCACTTACTCATGCTGCTGATCCTCCTGTTGCTGATCTTCATGCGGATGATACTGCCGAGGCTAGTACGTACATCCAGACGCAGGCGGCCACGCGGGCCGAACAGGTGGCAGCCTCCACCAGCCACAGAGTCACGTAGATTGATTAGCGTGATTGGGGAGCGGTAATATATCATGAATTATGAATCATTACAAATTCATTATATCATAATATAATATTAAAATTTATTTTTGTTGTGCAGGTTCGAGCAAGAAGAAGTGCCGAGGAGCTTTTCTTCTACTATTCGACGATACATGCACGGGGCATGGCCTACGTGGTCTCACGTACCTAGCGAGCACGTCGACATGTTATGGCGCGAGTTTGAGGCACGTATTATTATTATTTTTACATGCATGATGATTAATATTGGTACTGATATTATTATTTTGCAGGCTCGCTATACATGGGCCGAGGACCAGAGGCCCTTCATTTACGCTGCCTGGGAGGCTATTTCCCGGGCAAGGTACAACTGGCAGCTGGGGCAGGCTCGGTCCCAAGCGATGGCCCGAGCTGGGACCACTAACATCGCGGAGACTCGGGGATACGGCCCCGGTTGGATTACTTCGGATATATGGGACCAGCTCGTGGGAATATGGTCGACGGATCGATGGCAGGAGGTTTCTCGGAATGCGGCTAGAAATCGCATGTCGGGGGGAGCAGCGCGTCACACCGGCGGCTCTGTTGCATTTGCAGTGCACGCGAACCGTATGGTAAGTATATCTTTTAATTATATATTTTATTTGTTACTATGTGTACTAATTAATGTATTTGTTTTGTAAATGTAGACGACAGTGTCGGATGACGGGACTGCCAACGACCCTCCCCGATGGCGGTGTTTAAGCGGACTCACCGTCGAGCACATGGGACGGGGGAGTACATCGACAACCGCGCTGCATACATTATGGTAATTATATATTTGTTTAAATTATTCATTATATATTTATAATTTAAGTTTTATGATAAATATTAAACAAAAAATCAAACTCGAGTAGGAGACCTACAGCCAGACGGTGGTGCAGCGCGGGGGTACCCCCGAGGACTTTGACGCAACATCGTGGGTCGAGGCCGCAGGTGGCTAGGACCATGGCCGCGTATATGGCTTCGCAGATAGTGGTCATGCGCGAGCCGTACTAGGGCCACTTGGGGCACCGACCCCTCCGGTCGCTGGTGAGCGGCCGTCCACCTCTAGATCCAGTTATGATCATAGTAGCAGAATAAGGACTCTAGAGGACACGGTCGCGCGTCAGACTGAGATAATGGAGCACCAGAGTCAGATGATGGCGGATATACAAGCTATGCTACGCAACATGTCAGGTCATCCCGAAGCAGGCATCTCTTCGGCATCATCTAATCCATCGTCCGCGAGTCAGTCCACGCCGGTGTACACTCAAGCACTCCAGACCCCTCCATATGATCCAGGCCATCCTCCATCGTCATCGTGAGATTTTGTTTATATTGACTTTGTTACTGAGATATTGAACTTGTTTAACTTATTTTGTTTGGATATTGATACTTCAATTTTGCATTTGAATTATTTTTATACTATCGTGGATAATTATCAATATAAATATAAATTGTTTTGATGTATATCTTGGTGTGTTTGTGATGTGTGAATGAATGTGTGTATGGGTGTGTGAGTTATGTATCAGATAATGTATCAATGTATCAATGGAAATTTAAAATTTAAAATTTTTTCGTTACCAGATTCACATCATCAGCAACGGCTTTCCCACGGCCGTCCGTGGGAAAGCCGTTGCTAAAAGTGTATCGAAAGCCGTTGCTGATGACCTACAGCAATGGCTTAGCGACGGGCTTTTACTAACGGCGTTGCTACGGACTCAGCGACCGTTGCTATTAATGTTATCAGCAACGGCTCCGAGTCCGTGGCAAAACCGTTGCTGATAATATTTTTAGCAACGGCCCGAGCGGTCGTTGCTGTTCCGTTGCTAAGTTATTAGCAACGCGAATTTCTGTCACGGCTCTATTGCAACGGCTCGGCCGTTGCTGATGCTCTTCAGCAACGGCTCAGCAACGGCATCAGTCGTTGCTGATGCCCATTTTTCTAGTAGTGATTGTTTTTAAAGCAAATATAGCCTGAAGATTGTCTTTTGATTTACAATTATCAATAAAGTTGGTTGCTCTTTCACATATTCTCTTTTGGTATGTGTACAGATTTATTGTCATTAGTACAGTGGTACATTCTCATTTTTGTCATGCTATGTAAGAGTTAACTTTGTTCCCATGATGGTTAGTCAACTTATTTTGAAAACTGTTGATGTTTAAATGGGCACTTGATATTGTTTTTAGCTTTTTACCTATAAATGGGCACTTGGCAAAGAGAAATGAACGTTAACTGTTAAGAGGGTAAAACGTGAACAATTTTATGCATTTCCATTAGAAATTGAATATTAAGTAGCTCATGTGCATCGCTGCAGCTTCATTTCCATTAAAAATTAATATACTAAAAAAAATTTATTGATTAACCGATAATTATTAATTAATCGAATCGAAAAAATCGAAATCGAAACGACGATTAACCAAAATTAATAGACTAATTTATAATTAATATTTTAAAAAAATAAAAATTAATGAATCAATTTTTAAAATTATTAATAAACCGATTAATAGGTATCCCTAATTTTTGCTGCATCCTCCAACAATGAAGTCAACATTCACCTACAAGTAATTTTGGAAGTTTGAGGGTGGTCGTACGGAGGAGCTCCCAGCTCTCTTTACGATTTTTTTTTTAATTTTTTTTTTTAATTTTTACCACTTTCCTTCTGTTACTGTGTTGGTACGTGTGCTAGCACATGGCAGTAATTTGGCCGGTTGCTTTCACTGCCACGTGGCAGTAACTTGGCATTTTTTTTTCTTTTGTTTACATTTCATTTTTTGTTTATATTTTTCTTTTTTCAACACCGTAGTTCATTAATTATAAAGAAATGATTGTTTGCTCATTCTTAGGGCTGGCAACGAAGCGAATACGGTGCGAATACGGTGTGGATACTGTGTTTGAATTTTTATAATTTAATTAATTTAGTCAAGTTTTTATTTGATTCAACGACCTTCTCAAATTTGATTTTTTTTTTTTTTTTTTTTTAATTATCTTTTGCATAAAATTTTCAAAATTTTGAATCCAATCTATATCTTTGGTATTATTTTAATTTTTTAATTAATTTTGACTATCGCATTTTCAAAAAAATTGACTCTTTGATATCTTTTGATTATATTATTATTTGTTAAATAATTATTATTTCTTATTTTTTATATGAATATTTTTATGAAAGTCTACATTTTTCGAAAAAATCAAAATATCAAATTGTACGAATTCATAAATCAAATCAATATATATTATATTATATTATACATCTACCTACTATATAAGGTTATTTAAATCACAATTTTAATTAATTAGATTTGATTTGAATATAATAAAAAAATTTCAAACTATTGTTAGCAAAAAAATAATTGCATGATTTTATCATTCCAAAATTTCTACCCCTTTTAATATACATTTTTCTTTATATAAAATACATTTTACAAATATACACATTTTCACACTATATATTATATTTCTTTTTTTTCTTTTTTTTACTTTCTACGTCAAAAATTATTTTCTACGTTAATAATATTATTGACTATCTATTATTTCTAATACAATTTTAATTTATTTTTTTAAAATTTTAGTAGTGTTAGTTCATATTATCTTTTAGTATATTTCTTATTATCTTTTTTAAATTTGTTTTTTTTTTTTAATCAAGTTCTTATATGTATTTTAGAAAGAAAAAAAATTGCTACTTCAAATAATACCAATATATTTTTATTATATTATTACTTAAATTTTATTTTTTTTCCTTTAATTTAGTTTGATTAATAAATTTCATTAAATTTTTTAGTTATAAATTTTGCATTCTATAATAAAAATTTAAAATCTCGAATGAATATAGTTTAGTCGATTTGAATAAATTAGTTTTATATAATATGTACATATATAATACATGGATACTAATATATTCCAATCAATTCAAAAATTTTAAATAAATTTTACTCAAATTGAATTGAATTTTTAAATTCATTCAAATTTTTTAAAAACCTCAAATTTGAATTAAAGATATGATTTCAAATGTTTCTTAAATTTGAATATCTATTCAAATAAAAAAAAATCAAATTATATTTTTGATAAGCAAAGGTGCTGATGTTCCCTTTTTTATTACATTAAAAATTGACGTCATAAGCAGAGACATCGGTATTACAAATTTGATAATAGTCATTCGAGCTAAAACTTTTTAATGTGACATTATTAAATGTTATTGGTTAAGAAAAAAAAATTATTAGTTATTTTTAATTTTTATCGAAATTAATCTTACTTAATTATGAATTGATATCATATAGTATTATACTAATAGAGGTGATTAAGTCCAAAATCCGTGCTTCTGATGTGGGATTAAATGTCTGTTTCTTTTATATATGCTGGTTATTGAGAAATTGGCGTCAAAATGTCATGCCCTAACTTAGGATCACGTGATCGGCCAAACCTCCGGACTCATCTCGAATCAAACAACCCATTTAGAGACTAATAAAACCTAGATGAATTAATTTCCTTGTGCGTAAAGGCCAATCTTTAATTCAAGCCCTCCGACGTTTCATCCGCCTCATCCCGACGCGTGACTAAATTATCCCGTTGGAATAATTAAATAATTTTTTTTAAAAAAAATATTGCGGGTATTACAATCTTCCCCCCTTAAAGAAAATTCGTCCTCAAATTTTGGGGTAAGCCATAGGTTCAGCAATCCGTTGAACCCGAACGAGCGCAAGCTGCGCACATTGCGCGACACCAAACCTTCGCCGCACTAGGCACCACAATTCGATCTCTGAAATCTTGGACAATCCTCCTCTTCCACTTTCCACTCATGTCCCTGAACAATCCAAACACGCTGACCCGGCATGCACAACCTCAACAGCTAAAATGTACAAGCTTGCTCACCACCATCCAACTCAGGTGGGTGTGGTCTCCCATCAACCACTAGGGTGCACTCAGGGTACACACCACATGGCCTTTACCTTGTCCCCAAAATGCCCGAGCACACCCCCGCAAGGACCTCGTTAACTATACAAATCATCAGGTTGAAAAATTTATACGCATGCAGTTACACTTATCGTGGTGTGGTTGGGGTACCTTGCCAATGACCTCGAGTGCGTACATGGGCACCCGTCAACTCTCGGACCCTCCCACGGGCCCTAACTCACGGCCGTTTGCTTAACTAGTTCAATCCACATAGAAATGCAATAAAATAAATCAATAATTATCATTGAACTAATAATACGCATGTGAGGATCAAATAATTCATCTCGTACGCGCTGCGCACCCTCGGCCCAACTCGGCCCAAAATCATCTCGTTCATCACAACAGTGTGGTCTAGATCTACCATAGCAACAAAGGTGCAATCTTTGCACTAACTCATTTCTTAAGTAACACTAGACTAGTTACCAACACTTAGCTAAATTTCTGCACTTCACAAATGTTAATGTTAGCTGAAGGGTTCTTCCTTCATGCTTTATTTTCCTTATGATTATTTTGATGATAACAAACTCATTTAACAAGTGTTTAAGTATAAAAATTGTAGGATTGATGAAAGATTCGTCAAGTACAGGTTAAAGCGTGCATCAAAAACATGTTGGGAAGCATGGAGAATCCTTCAAAGATGAAGCACGTTGAAGAACGAAGCCTGAAATCGAGCGCGAAATGAAAAATCCAAGCTAGAAAATTTCCAGCTTTGTGGTGGTCGACTGGTCGGTCGACCGAATGGTATTTCAGCAGCGGCAGCAGCCATGTTGGTCGACCAATCAGTCGACCGAATGTTGCCAATCAGCCATGCGGGGTGCTTAGGTAGTGGAGTAGGCATTGGGGCCGAACCACTATAAATTGTGTGTTTGCATTGATACTCTATTTGTGATTAATTGCCTATCTTGCTTCCGCATTCATTCATAAAATTGTAATTTGCCTAAACTAGTTAAGTAAACGTTTATATCAAAATTAAGCCAATTAATTTAAAGAACACACTATTCACCCCCCTCTAGTGTACCGTTTTACTCAACAATTGGTATCAGAGCAGGTTCGTAGCTTGAGATTTCACCGTCTCCTCTATACCGTATCTCGATTCTAAAATGGCACTAGATAGTAGAGCGTCTTCATCCCCTAAGTCTGATGAGTCTATTTTTGGTATTTGGAAGAGTAGAATGTATACTTTTCTAAAGACTTAAGATTTAGGTATATATAGCATGGTGAAGATAAAATATAGTGAACCTAAGGAGAATATGGATTCATGGACCCAAGAACAAATTAATATGTTCGAATTAAATACTAAAGCAACAAATTGCATATATTGTTCTTTGGAAAATAATATACTTGAGAAGATAATGCATTGTACTTCTGCATATGATATCTGGAATACTTTGAACATGCTTTGTGATTATGCTAAAACTGAAGAACTCATTACTCTAAATGAAGGAGACGATGACAATTGTCATCCTCCTATATCTAATGAGGTTCTTGAAACTTTTAGTGTTTCTAGCCAAAGAAGTACAAAGAGTCGGAAGAGAAAAATGATATGTCACTATGCAATGAGAAAGGGCACGTGAGAAAGAATTGCCCTAGCATGAAGAACAAGATAAAACGGAGATCAAATGCTTCAACTCACTCACTTGCATCAAGTGAGACATCCTCACACCATGATCAAGAAGCCAACATCATGAACATTGATGAGGAGGTATGTTCTTCCTCTAGTCATGATAACAAAAATGGTAGTATTAATTCATCTAGTTCTCATGATTTCCTTTATGATGAATTAATGGATGAATATAAAAGAATGTATGCCTTGCTTGTTAGGAAAGATAGAGAGAACAAAAAATTAAAAAAGAAAAACTTAAATCTTAGTTCTAAATTGGATGATGTAAAATTAGAAAATGAGAAGTTAACTAGTGTCTCAAACTCATGCCATGACACCTTAAGTGTTGACACTCAAGATTTAAAGACAAAAAATGACATTTTAAAGAAGGAAAATAGCATGTTGAAAACTCAATTGCATGCTCTACATAACTCCATGATTGAATTGAAAAATGAGGTTCTAAACCTAAACAAGAAAATAAATGTAGTGAAAAATATTTCTTCATTTAAAAATTTTAGTAGAATTAACTTTTCGAAAAAGAATGCTCATGCCAATGTTAAATCTTTTGTTAGACATTCTACTCTTAGACCTCATTATCATAAGGAGAAAAATAATGTGTTTAAGAGTGCTTATACTCATCACGTTTCACATGTCAAACATTTTGATGATAAATCACATGTCCATAGCAAAAATAAAAAAATTAATAGACATTGTTTTTGTTGCGGTGTATATGGGCATGTTATATATGATTGCGCATTCAAGATGAACCCAAGTGGAGTTAAAACACTTTGGGTAGCTAAGCCCTCTAACATTCAAGGACTCAAAGTCATTTGGGTACCAAAGGTCCCATGCTCTTTTGTAGGGGGAGCAACCGCACAAGGGTAAAGGAAAATGAAGAATTGAAGTTGACCATGGACATTAATAAAAAAATCCATCCTTGGTTGCAACTGCAAGTCATGAAAATGCCATAGGTATGAAAATTGGCATCTAGGTATCTTTGGTATCATCTCCTATACTTACCTGCTTAAATTATAGTTGGAGCTTTGATACATGTTTAATGTTAGTAGATTTTTTAATCTTGATAAGTTTTATCAAAATGATTTTTAATTTTTGATTTCCGATCTCTTCGGAGACCTATGTGGCCTGTAATGGGCCTAAACAACCTTGCGGTTTTAAATCGTAGGCTCTTTGTAGCCTTTCGGTTTTCAACCAAAAGGAAGGGTTGGAGATCATATTTTCATCAATGTTATATTTTATGATATCTTGAAAATTCATTTTGGATTCATGACAACATGATTTCTTCTTTCAATGCATCATTATTCACACACAAAATGTCATTCATGCAATTTTTTTTAATAACTTCTCTTGAGCATGTTTACCTCAAAAAGAGTTTTTCTTCTAACAAAAATCAAGGATTTCATGTGTTCTTAAAATGATTCATCATTTGTTCTTTAATGAAATTTTATGTTGATTATAAATTGTTAGTCAAAAATCTTCTTGTTTGCTTGCAAGAGTTTTTGGCTCAATTTTAAGTTTAGGTCTTCTTGAAAAACTTTATTTTTGGCCAAAACATTTTTTTTTATATATGGATCTTCATGATTAACCCTTCTATTTTATTTTATTTTATCTTTATTTTTTATTTATCTTGAGATTTAATGAGAAATCTTTGTTGCATGAGCCTATACCGAGTTTTAAACCTTTTTGCTCTTTTTTTTTTGCATTAGAAAACATGCATTTTTCATTTAAAGACTAATCCCTTATATCATCTTCAAAATTGTTCTGCAGAATGACACCTAAAACCAAACTCTCATCCTTACCTAATAATCTCTTGACCCAATTAGGAAAGAAACAAGCCTCCAAGTTTGTAGATAGAGCCATCCTACAAATTCGGCCAGTAAACTTAGATGACTTAGAAAGATTTGATATCCTAGAGAAACTTGCTAGCATGGGTTGGGTAGAATTTTTAGCAAAACAAGTACCGGTTTGTCCCATCTTAGTAAAAGCCTTTTTTTTTTCTAATCTAGTAATAGAGAAGGCAAGGCTTGGTGATGGCTTAGTCCTACAGTCTGAAATTTTAGGAAAATCCATAGTCATCACAGAATCCCTCATTAGAGATGTCTTTGAGTTTCCCCTAATGAGAAAACGAATTTATAAGATGTCCTCCAATCATTTTTATGAGGAGTACCCTCCTCATGTAATTATACCAACCATATGCCCTGAGGACTATGAGGGAGTGATGCCTACCCAAAGCATCAAGCTTTCACCCATAGCTAGGATTGTGCACCTCATCATTGCATATAACATTATTCCTAGAGCAGGACATTACGATGAGGTCACCTCCATGAGTTCTAGGGTACTCTTTTGTGTCATGTCTAGTATACCTATAGATGTCCCTGACCTCATGCTTAGATACATAGCTGAAGTCCACTCCTAAAAAAAACAAGCTCTTCCTTATGCCTCAGTAATCTCTTATTTCATATATGAAGCTGGGGTTGATAGATCTAGATCTGAGATAGAACCTATTTTGAGAGCCATAGACTCTTCCTCCCTGAGCCGCATGAAGATTCTTAACATCAGCGCGGCAAAAGGACGCGAGGAGATCCTATGGACCAGACGGAGCATGAGACAGAGATGGAGGAGGACGAAACTAGTGGAGGATCATCATCCGGCCCTTCCCGTGCGAGTCAAAGTGATCTGGAGCATCGCTTTGCGCAATTTCAGATTAATAAGATGGAACGGAACAACACATCATCAGCCCACATGCAAGCGATCGATCGACATATGGACGAGTTTGGCACCATGATCGGTGATCATGGCGGCGCATTGACGAGTATGGTCAACGTGTTGACCAGTATGGTCAACAAATATATGAGTACGATCGTCGAGTTGATGAAATGTATGGGAGAGTGGATGAAATGTGGCAGTATTATCAGTCGCATCTACCACCTCCTCCACCACCTGAGGATGAGTATTGATATTTTGGTGTACTGATGTATTGACAGAACATATGATGTATTGGTATTTTTCATCCTATGGACATGTCTTTGATTGACACTTTGATGTATTGGTATTGTGATGTATTGACACTGTGTCTTTGATTGACTATGTGATGTATTTTTCATCTTTATGAACATGTTCATCTTGCTATGCTTGCTATATTTGTTTTTGATGGATGACAAAAGGGGAAGAATACATGGATATATGCTCATTGATAGGGGGAGTAAATATATTGATAAGAGAAGTAGTATAATTGAATACATTCATATAGAAGATACAAAATGATAAAAGAGAATTTAGAAGATACATGCATATAGATAGGGGGAGCTTAATTTGATTAACATTGCTTTATTTCTTTAATGCTTCCTTGTATCTTGATATTAATCGTAATTGGTTTATCATCATAAAAAAGGGGGAGATTGTTAGCTGAAGGGTTCTTCCTTCATGCTTTATTTTCCTCATGATTATTTTGATGATAACAAATCCATTTAACAAGTGTTTAAGTATGAAAATTGTAGGATTGATGAAAGATTCGTCAAGTATAGGTTAAAGCGTGCATCAAAAACATGTTGGGAAGCATGGAGAATCCTTCAAAGATGAAGCACGTTGAAGAACGAAGCCGGAAATCGAGCGCGAAATGAAAAATCCAAGCTAGAAAATTTCCAACTCTGTGGCGGTCGACCGAATGGTGTTTTAGTAGTGGCAGCAGCCATGTCGGTCGACCAATCGGTCGATCAAATGTTGCCAAAATATGGCCGAGAGTTCGTCGGTCGATCGAATTGGTCGACCAGATGATAGAGCGCAAGAGACTCATTGAGTCGGTCGACCGATTGGTCGACCGTACCAATTCTCGCGATAATCGATCGACCCGTTGGTCGACCGATTGGCGTATAAGGCTGGCTTCGGTTGACCAACTGGTCGACCGGCTTTGAAGTAGACGGTTTTCCGTCGAGCGGTCGACCCGTCGATCGACCGATCACAGGGAAATCGTTACAGTGAGCCAGCGGTCGAATGGTCGGTAGACTGATGCTTCGATCGGACCATCGACCGGGCGTCTATAACGGTCAAAAATAATCCCGTTGACGCCCTGCTTCAGCCGGATCTATATATACTCCCTTCTAACTTTATTTTGCAACTTCTCTCTCAGATTTTTGGTGAAAAGAAAGCTTCAAAGAGTGATTCATTAGGCATTCCTTAATCTTCAAAGAGTTAATTTCTTCATACTTCCATTTGATCCCAGCTGTCGAAGGTGTTTTATTTCAAAGGGTGGATCAAGCTGGTTAGGCGCAAGAAGAAGAGGCTCTAAAGTGTGATAAGATTTTATTCTCTTCTTGTAATAGTTTGTTCACTTGTATTTGATTTGTTGAAAGACCTAGGGTGTTAGGTCTTGAGTGTAGTTGTGTGTAGAAGTGGTTTCCTTGTTGTGAAGGAGTAAAACCACTTATGTAAACTTAGTTTAGCTAGGATTAGTTAAGTTGTCCCTTAGGGTTGAGGTGGAAGAGTGCTCACGATAAGAAGGCGGAGACTTTCGGGTGTGGAAGTGCCTTAGGTCGAGAGTACGACTCTTCGAGTCAAAGTCCTCGTTGTAAGGGAAACTCAAATTAATCTAGTTAACTTAGTTTGGAAATCCTAAGCGGGGTGCTTAGGTAGTGGAGTAGGCATTGGGGCCGAACCACTATAAATTGTGTGTTTGCATTGATACTCTATTTGTGTTTAATTGCCTATCTTGCTTCCGCATCCATTCATAAAATTGTTATTTGCCTAAACTAGTTAAGTAAATGTTTAAATCAAAATTAGGCCAATTAATTTAGAGAACACACTATTCATCCCCCCCTCTAATGTGCCGTTTTACTCAACAGTTAATAGTTTCAATTTAGTCACAAATACCAAACCAGTAATCTTAAATGATAGGACCACGGAACTCACCAAAAGATCAAGATGCGACCTTTTTTCTAATGACTTTCGCCCCTCCAACGATTAATTGTAGCAACAACCTCTTTTAAATATGGACTTTCCTCTCCTTTTTTTTCCATAACTATCAATAACTGTGAATATATGGTTTATAGTGGCATTCTTACCACATACTTCCTCACGAAGTTCTCGGAGGAGGTCGGGGTATATGCAATCTCTTTGTTTTTCAGAATTCTCTGAGTGCCTTTCGACCTCCAAAATAGTTCGTGAGGTGTAGAATTCGCAGATCTCGATGAGGAACCATCTTGCCCTGCGCACTCTGATATTATACTTGCTAACTCTAGAGTTTCAGATCGTTTGGTCAGCATATCAATCACGAAACAATGTAATGAATACACCATCCCAGTTATTCTGCACCCACTAGGATTTTTGCATTCTTGAGCATATTTATAGCTGACTTGTCATCTTGCAAAATTCACAACTATGTCATTTTTAAACCTTTTTTCCCTCAAACCAACTTTGTTCATTAGACCTTGTACCTCACAAGCTTCTCCCAAAATTTCAATGCCTATGGACAACACACGACATTTAAATTGTAGTGTCAAACTCCAAACTTATTGAAAATTCTGCAAATTCCTGCTATGCGCAGAACCAGATAGCTTTGATTAGCCTTCAAACTAATTGTGTAAATCCAGTTATTTCATCCCGGAAGTCAGCGAAATTTAGTATCAAAACTATTCAAGTATTATACTATCTATTTCTAGAAATGTGCGCTAATCAGACCACTTCGTAGCATTCGAATTCAGTGTCTAACTTGCATAAAAGTTCAAATTCTGGGCAATTTCTATTCTTGCTTACTCTCCCTTTTGGTCATCAAACATCACACTTGGGGTACTGGTTTGTCCAGAATTTAACCCACCTTAATATACCCATTTTTCAGCCATGCCTTAATAAGAAAAATCATAGAGTTTACAAGTTATATCCCTAGCACAATATGGCAAAGTTCATCTTAACATAACTTTAAATAAATGAACAATATGACACAGTTTACTTCGACATGAATTTAAATAAATGAGGGCTTCCAAAAGCTATAAGGAATCACATTCATCATGAAGGTTTTCTTTCAAAAGTTCACTAAGCAAGGAAAATTCATCCTACCTCTCATGAAGAAACAAGTTGAGGGGGGAGGGGGGCTCCCTAAGAGCACCAACCCATCAAATCTCCCATCTAATATTAACTTGGTTCCTCAATACACTAAGGACAAGAACTAAAGTCTAAATAATGCACAACCAAAATTTTTGGGGAACGAATAATGAAAGGCTTGGCCCTTAAAATAGTCCTCTCACCGCCCAATATTAACCATCATACATAGGAAACCAACTCTCCCTCCCAACGCACCCCAAATTAGGGGAAACAAGCTTAAACCAGATGAAGAAAAGATTCCAGTATCACCTTAAAAGTGACATCAAAATCTCAACATCTAGACATCGCCCCGCAGGCCAACTCTCGTCTAATCGCTACTCCAAAACTCAACCACATCTTAGCCCACCAAAGTTTCCAACCATGGACTGTCAACATTCTCCTCCACTTGAGGTTTTGCAGCCGAGTTGGGTCTAGCTGATAGGCCCTCCGTTTCGGCTCAAATTCGTGCCAATGACTCATCAAACTGAACAAAGTTCTAACTTAACTCTAAAAACATAATTTAAAACTCCCAAACCGGTTACACCTTAAATCGAAAGGTAGCATGAATTTTGCTCTAACCGAACACCACCATAAGAAAGGCTCTTTCCTTTCCAATAAACCTTAAACTTGGGAGAAATCGAGTATGGAACCACGAGAGAAATTTTTTTTCAGCAACATAGCCTTCAACCAAAATTTCGTCCACACAAACATTCAATATGCCCACAACATATACTAACCCTCCCTTAAACTTGGTCAAAACAACCATACATACCTCCCACACACATATCCCATGCCGATATACATATTTGGCAACATACATTGGGGGTTGACAATATATATGTGGTTGTGGCATTTGACCAACCACTTGGTGAGCATGGTCAAGCCACACTCCACCTTGTACCATGCGGCACTGCTTAAGGGAATTTGGGCTGTCAAAAATAAGTTCTAACCATCCCCAATCACCACAATTATTCTCTTAACTTAACGACCCACAACTAGGGTCTACCCTCCGAATTTACGGTCACTTACATCAATGAAAAACAAGGGGAGTTTAACTTCTCCCTAAACTCGACCACTTGGGCCTCCAGCTGCGCAACTCTAGGATCCCGTCCCTCATCATCCTGCGCCTGTTGTTCCCTCTCACGGCCCCGGCCTTGGCCTCGTACTCGGCCTCAGCCTCAGCCCTATCGCTCTGTGGAGTTACTACCACTGCCGCTCAACGCAACGTTAAAAGTCTCCACCACGCTAGAATTATAAGAAAAGAGCATCATCAATATAAAATAATTTATTCATAAACTTTTAAATTACTAACCATATGACGCGCTGAGGTGCAAACTTGGTCGTCTGATCTCGTAACACAACCACACCGTATGTCGACATGCTAGCTATGCCTCATACGGTACCCAGACTCTAAGTCGTCGTCGGATCGAACCACATGCTTAATACCACTTTGTCATGCCCCAATTCAGGGTCACGTGACCGGCCAGGGTATATATGTCAATACCCCGAAGCCTAACTCATGCATACAACCACACAGATATGAAGACAAAATAGAAGCTAATCATGAAATGAAGTAAGAGTTCTAATGTGAAATAAATGTATGTTCAAAAGAAGTTATAGACTTCAACATCTCAAAATACATCACTATGCATGAAAGAAAACCAAGACTCGACTACAACTCCCTAAACTGAGTCTGCTACGAGATCAACAGTGTCGTTTGCCCCTCCAACTGCACCATGTACTCTAGCCAGTACCTCACTGGTTAGGCTCTGCAAAACAAAAATTAAACAAACGTGAGTCCATGAGGAACTCAATGAGTGGTTCTACAGAACCTCCACCTAAATCCCAAATCATAAGTATATAATAAGAAATACATTCTCAGATAAACTCAGGAATTTAATACAACATCTAGCTGATTGGCCAACCTGCATAAACAAGAGTATTCGGCCATATTTGGCCCCGTACCACAGAAGGAATATTCGGCCATATCTCTAGCCCACATGTGTAAATAATACTCGGCCACAACCGGCCTCATAGGCATGAATAATACTCGACCACAATTGGCCATACAAATATGAAATTTCATTTCCATAATGTGCACACATTAACTCGACCTGCATAAGCAAAACCTCGGGGCCTCAACTAGGATGGCTAGCTAGCTTCTAGTACCCCACTGGGTTGGGATTCGCCCATCAAACCCAACTCAGGTCTAACATCGGGTTGGGATTCGCCCATCCAACCCAAACTCAGGTCTAACACAAGCGTGTTTGATTACTTATGCAATCTCAAGATCCTCATCCATTGCTGAGTATGCTCCTCAGCCCGGCCATCACAAGCACAATACACAATACACAGTGCATCCAAGGATTCTCTACTCATCCAACTACCCGGGCATGCGCCCGTACCCAGCCCCTTCCCGGGCTTTCTCCGTCAAACCCTTAAATGTCACCCTTCCTTATGGGGTGCAAGGTATGGCTATTGTGCTCGGAGAACATAGTTCTGTATCCCTACTTATGATGTCCCTATGTTCAAAGTTAAGTATTTAATTTCTACTATTTACCGTCATCCATTAGTATGGGTACGTCATGATTTCATGTTCTACATGTCACATACATCTCTATTATTATCCATCTTTGATACACAATAAATATTACAAGCATTCTCCTATAATTAACATCCTTGTGGATAATTACTGTAATTATATTTTAATTCAGATCGATCCAAAAATAGGACATCGCTATAATTTAATTATTACATTTATCTAATAATTTCCAGCAAATAAATACACAACTTCTGCATTTAATTAAATAAACTAGTTTAATTACCCACGTGATGTGCGGTGATATTAATTCATATTAGATCTAATAATTTTGTTATTAATATATATCAATATTTGAAAAATAATATTGTGTAGAAATAGAAAATAATATAATTTTTTATATAGAAATTATGAAAAACTTCTTGGTATATAACATTTGTAGTTTCTTTTTCAATATGATATTCTGAATTACAAATCAAAGTCTGGTATATGGATCTGATCGAACAAACTCCCTCTAGAATTTGATAAACACTTGCTATTTGAGCTAAAAAATATTGTTGACTTTTTTTTATTAGAGAAATCATGTAGTTATTAATCGTTTCAATCATATTCAGAGTGTGAGCTAATATAGCTATTTGTTGCAAATATTGACATTTGTTACAAGTTCAAGATAAATTGCATCAACAATCGCATCAATGTAGTCATGCTTGCATCCAAAATTAAGTTATCATATGAAATTCAGACTACCCCATAACCATCACCAAGATCACCTATTTTTTCATCACCAATCGATAATATCCAATCCGAAAAACTTTTCAAACCATCTGTATTGTCATCGGAGTTGTTTACAGTGGGACACATATTTTTCATTAGCTCCAAAACTTCACAATCGTTTCATAAGTAAGACGAATTAAGTGTAGCATTGACAATATTTTGTCTGCTTCCCTTAGGAAGGACAAATAAAATTTATTTGAAGTCTCCCCCAAATACTACAGTCTTACCTCCAAAATAAGTATCATTATTGTTTAGAATTTTAAAACACATAACATCACTCAATGTTCTATCAAGTGTTTCAAAACAATATTTAAAATTAATAGAATTAGACTATTAGATTTGTATTTAATGAAATTTAATAAATATATAAATTAAACAGATAATTGCATAATACCTATTCATCATTGGAGCTTCATCCCAAATAATTAAACTTGTTCTGACCAATAAATCAGTCAGCAGAGAACATTGTTTAATATTGCAAGTATAATCCTCATCCAGATTAAAAGAGATTGCAAATCAAGAATGTGTTGTTCTTCCACCATGTAATTGTAAAGATATTATCCCACTGGACGCAACTGTTAAAACAATTTTTCCTTCGGACCGAAGTGCATATGTAAGAGTTACCAAATAAATGTCTTTCCGGTTCCACCATAACCGTAGACAAAATAACACATCCCTTTTTTCTTTTAACATCATCCAATATTTTATCATAAACTTGTCTATGTTCCAAAGTTAGGTGTTGAACTTCTTCTTGATTTTCCTCTGTCAATCTTCTTTGATTGTAGCGCGACTCCCCAGCAATTAAGCGATTGTTAATATTTGTAGATGCTCCTAGAAGATGATTGTCATTGTAGGAAAGTCATCCAAACTCTTGCCACATGCTCGTAGAATTAAATCAATTTTTTCCAAACAATCATCTTTGAGTTCATCATCAATAATGACAACATTTGAATTTAAAAATATATAAATTTAATATATTAATTGGTAAGAAAAAATAATACATTATGAAATATACTAATCATAATAAATATATATAACATATATATAGCTTTCGTACCTTTCGTTGTAACACTTGCTTTATCAAATAAGGTATGTCTTCGGTTAATAATTTTCAAGTATCATCCCAAACAAATTTTAGTCTAGATATCGAGTTTGATAACAATAATATAACAAATAATTTTCTAAGAGGAAAACATTATTCTTGTGCAATTGCTTCTTTAATTGCATCTACATAATTTTTGTCATCGTCAATCAGCCCTAAAGTATAGCATGTATATGTGAAAGTTGGGTAAACTTTACCATTGACAGTTCTGATATCCTTGAAAGATGTGGACCCCTGACCACGTTCAGTAAAATTCTCAAATAGTACAACTCACCCATTTCTGAGGGAACAAATTAAGAATATTCTTTCAATCGAAAATTGTCTTGTCTCTTTTCGACTCCAACGTCTAATGTCTTGCTTTCATGCAAACAACAAATGAAATTCAACACATGTAAAACTTATTGCCTTTGAGAAATATTTGTTAGCTTCGAACCAAGCTAAAAAATCAGACTCATTAGTCGTTGGTCGACTTGCCACTTCAGATATTGGATCGTCATCATTGAAAACTATAGTGTGTTTATTTGGAAAATGAAACGATAATCGTTGCACAGATGGATATTTGTAATGAATGGCGAAATTGAAAATTCTGCAGATCACTTCACACGGTGAGATATACATGCAATTATAAAATATTTTGATCTCATCAACATGAGCTTGTATTTCAGACTGTGATCATGAGTCAACAAATGTGGCAGTGACACGATCATGACCTTTATTCATATATTTAAAAAGATATTTAATTGATCTCGATTTGTTGCAGCATTCGATATTATTGTGTGCACCATATTTCAACGACAGGTATCTATTATAGATGACAACTAAACAATTGTCCAAATCAATCTTCCCATTTTTAATTATTCAGTCATTATCTCTTCTTCTATAAACTGGATATCCATCCTCGAGAATATCTGTCTACAAACTTATTTGGAAAATATCATATACATCTTCTATCTTGCATGTAATGAGAATTTTTTTGTGCAGCGCCACATGAGCCATGCATCATTAAATCCATGATCGATTCATAGTAATGAAGATCAGTTGATTTCGGAGAGACACTCACTAACCCTTTTGGTGATTTTTAAGTTTTTCCTTTTTCTTCTCCAGATTCTTCTAGGACCGCCCTTGATATGCTACCTCTCCAGTTTTAATGTTATTTGGAATTTGTATGGGAGAATTTAAAGAAATGAGACATATGGAGATAGATATAGAGTTAAAGAGTCGGGATATTGGAATTTGATATGTTACATCTATACCTATATATTGTGTATATATTAACAAATATTTAACTAAAATTTAAAACAAATTAAATAATACAATAATAGATAAATCATTAATTATTTCGTATTTTTATAAAATAATAATTTTATGATAGTCTAATAATATTTTCATAAGATATATATTATCTATGATATATATTGTTTCCTAGAGGTCAAGGGTTTAAACCCTAATATGGTCACCTATTGTGACTTTCTATCTTTGTCAAAAATGTGTGTGTATATATATATATATATATATACATAGACATAGTCGTATTTCTTATCATCCGTATTTTGATGAAATAATATTTTTATGATATTTTAATAATATTTTTTTTAAATAGATTTGTTTGATAATTTGTCAATATTCTCTAAGATATATATTGTGTAGGCATTAAAAATAATAAAATAAAATGTTACACATTTAAATAAATCTAATAAAGAGAAATATGATTAAAATATTTGCATTTTTATAAAATAATATATTTCTAAAATAATTTAATCATGTCATCATAAGACATATTATGAATAAGGAGAAGCAAAAATATATTCAGGTTTGATGGTGTATACTAATAATTTTTCCGCAATTAAATCATTCTTATTTTTATAAAATAACATATTTCTAAATCAAATTTAATTTTGTTATAAAAAATACAACATAAATAATGTTATAAATTCAATTTTATAATAAATTCGATTTTTATGCTTAGTTGTTATATGCGTAGTTGATTAATATATGTTTAATATATGTTTTATTTTTATGATTAATATATGTTTTAAGTATTTGTTACTATATGTAATCATATGTTGATAAAATAATATTTGATCATAATTTATTAAAAAGTTGTCATATGTACGCAATTTATAAGACTAAATATTACTATATGTAATCGTATCAAAATAAAATAATATTTTTATCATCTTTATTAATTTCTTCCTACAGTTGTTTCTTAAATTTTAATCTTTTTTTTTATATTTAATTTTTAATCAATGTACTCTTAATTAGTAGATTTTTATTTTTTTCGAAAAAAAATCCTTTCTCCCTTTTAACTAAATACTCATTTTTCTCTCTCCTCTAGTTAAATGTGATTTAATTAAATATCATCATCTCTATACCTAAGAAAATATATGAGCAGTGGCAGATAGAAATTTCAATGAGGGGGCCCAATTTAGGATATAAAAATTAAAAAATATTATTTTAACTCTTTATTTTCAATTTTTTAAATTAAAATCACAACTTATAATAGTACATTTTTTTTTCTATTATTATATTTTGAAAATATTGCTAAAATATTTAAATTAAAAATCATAAAAACTTTTGTGAAAATTCTTTCATCTAAATTATCCAAAACAAGTTCTACTATGATGTGGTCGTCGCCTTACTCATCTCGAGTGCCAACTTTATGAAGCTATATGAAGAAAATTAAAAAATTAGTAAGAAATTAACAAAATTATAAATACATACAAAAAAATAATTGTGTAAAAACTAACTTGACACCGTAAAGATGTATTATATAATTAATATAGATGTATTTTAGATTTGGATTCTCAATTAAATAAATTTCACAATCATGGATGAAATATAACATAATTTTTATTTATTTTCATGGATGCTTGATGAGAAAATTAATTATTCAATCATATATTGAATAAATCATACGCAAAAGTTCACACAACTTTATAGTATGAGCATGGATAATAGCATAGAAAAAAATATTAGAAATAAATTAAACCAACATGAGAGCTTTAGATGTAAAAAATTAATGGAGAAAATTTGAATTTAGCTTATAAATTAATAGAGAAAATTTTGGAGTTAAGTGAGAAATTAATAGAGAAAATTTTAGAATTTTTTTAATTAAAAAATTAGATTTTATATTTAGCCATTACGAAAAAAAGGTAAATAATGAATATAGATGACAAGAGATGAGATTCAAACCTAAGATGTATAAGTAAAAAATTAAAATAATTAACCACCAATCTATGAATATATTAGTGATAAAAGTTAAAATTAATATTAGTAATACAATTTTACCCTATATATATTTTTTTAAAATTATCAAATTATATTTAATATTTGATATTTTAGAAAATTTCAGGGGGGGCCAGTGATCCCCTTGGCCCTAGTGTGGGTCCGTCCCTGTATATGAGCTTGTTACTAATGCACTATTTAATGCTTTGTATATTGCTAAATATGAAAAGTATTAATTGCCACTTGACATAGTTTTTATCATGACACTTGGCATGATACAAAGGCTAGAGTGCTTTCTTTTATATATATAGGGATTCTGCACGCTAAATAAAATTTCAGCAACTACTCAATTAATGTAGAGATCAATTTAGGCATATTATCTTAACATGAATTCAATATACAAGTACAATAATCATCATGATTATCTACGTATCATATGTCATGATAGCCTCCACATGAATATAATCATCATGATAATAGCAACATAATTATGATCATCAAAATAGTTTCTAAATTCATAAATTCTAGCGTACATGAAGATCGATAAATCATATCGATATTTTACACAATAAGTCAGCATCCCAAACAAGAAAATCAACTCAACATGTGTCTAACCAAATTTTCAACAAAATAGAATAATTCTTAGCATACTAGAATTTAATTTCAGCATTCTAATCTTATAAAATTTCAACATCAAATTATATATCAATTTCAGTATCATATAACTAAATAATAGAAATCCAATTCAATTGAGAATCTCATCAATTTCCCTTAACGGCCGGCGGAATTAAATGATGTGAATACAATACCTAGGTTTGCTAATTATCTTGTATCATATAGATATTGTTTATACAATTAAACAAAGAAATCCCACCCACACGTTGATCACCAAAAGAAAGCAACAATAAGGTCAATTGGTCAAATCCCATACTTGGGATTCCATCTTCACAAGCATGCGTGACTTCCACGATGGAAAGTCCACCCATGATCATTACTAGGACTGACAACGGATTGAATACGATGCGAATACTAGATTATCCGTATTCGCACCGCACCCCATATCCGCTCATTCGTATCTGCACCGTATTTGCTACGGATGTGAATATGAATATCCATATCCGCATCGCTTCAAATACGGATATCCGCACCGCATTCGTATTCGCATCGTATTTAATAAAAATATATTAAAATAATATATTTAATTAAAAAAAATCAATAAATTACCAATTTATTGATCCAAAATAAATATATAATATGCTTCAAAATTCATCTTGACATGAAATTACCATAGAGCTCTTATATATATTAATAACTTATATGAGCAAAATAGTAATTCAAAGACGCGGATAGGCGGTGCGGATACGGTGCGGATACGATGCAGATTCACAGTCATATCCGTATCCACACCATATCCGCGCGGATATAAGTTTTCTAAATCCGTATCCGTATCCATATTTATTTTTACTTGCGGATATGAATCAGATACGGTGCAGATACGGTTTTTAATTAGCGGATGCGGATAAAATTGCCACCCCTAATCATTACCAATGATTTCAATGAAGAGGAAATATATTTATATAAAGAAATATTCAATTATTCTTCTCCTACAGTGGGCGGCTGCAAACAAAAAGGAGAGTTCTACCTAAATTTCTTTGTCCCAAAAATCAATCTATCACACCTTAAAATCTTTAAATTTCAAGAGAGAATCCCTTTAAAAAAATTCAATGTCGAATCAATCAATCAATCAATGAGAGAAAACAATCTCAATTCATGTAAGAAAACCACTCAACGGAGAAGAAAATTATAAATGAAGACAGTCCTCCGCGCTCCCACGAGTCCGGGTGCGCTGCCCAGATTCGAGTCCTTCTCATGCCTTCTCCTTTCCTCTTGTGTAACCCAAGATTTAATAGTCCAAATCCGATCTCCACTGTTCACATCTAGGATCAAGGGGGGTCGAACATACTCCCAAAATTTCAGCCCGATCAGTCACATGATATTGTCTCGATTGCCCAAATCAGCGGAACTCGACGTAGCAGAATTCTGGAGAAGAAAGCCAAAAACAAAGCTTCGAAAATTCCATGATAGCGATAAATTTGGCCGTCAAAATCCAATCACCACCGATTAGAATGTGAATTAAGACGTCTACAACCTACAATCCAAATTTCATTAGAATCCGACCACAGACGCTCCGCCGATCGCATAGTTTGCTGCCGTCCGATGCTCTGAGGAGCAGTCTGTCGAGATTCCCTTTCTGTCTCTCTCCAAGAGTGCACCTCTTCCTTTGGACGCCCAAGGGGGGTGGGCGACTGCGGCTATCAGCCGCGCCCCCGAGGGATGAGGTATAAATACTAAAACCCCAATTGTCAAATGATCAAAGTGCCCATTAACTTAAGTTGAGTCTAAAACAAGTCATAACTCAACCAATACAAGTTTGATTCGAGTTTCGCTCAAACCTCCGGACTCGTCTTGAATCAAACAACCCATCTAAGGACTAATCAAACTTAGATTAATTAATTTCCTTATGCGCAAAGGACGATATTCAATTCAAGCCCTCCGACGTTTCATCCGACCCATCCTGACGCGCGACCAAATTATCCCGCTGGAATAATTATATAAAAAGAAATTTAAAAAAAATTGCGGGTATTACACAAAATTGACGCCGGTCTCCCATATTCCTTCGTCAATTTTTTGATCTATTTTATAATAAGATTTCTTGATTTCCTTCGTTAAATTTTTTAATTTGGTTTATATTTCATATTTCCTTAGCAATTTTGATTAAAACAACTATATATTAGTAGTATATTTTATTATATAATTATAAATTGAATATATATTATATACAATATTTACTTATTATATTAATTACTATTGCTATTATCTTATTGTGTGTTATATTATATACAATATTTATTTACTATATTAATTTGTTAGAACCAAATTTTTTGATTATATTTAATTTGTTTCGTAGTAGGAAAACAAGGCTTTAAGTCAAGCGAATTGACGGATCGAGTTTTGGGCGAAACTTGGTAAGACTTAATTGAGAAAAAAAAATAGAGAAATTTCATATTTATTATTTCTATAATTTTGGCATGCTATTACGATAGTGGACTTCAAGTTGAACTCATCGGTTCGACCAGAACTCGAAACAGACTTAAAATGAGCTTATTATGAATTTTTCTAATCGAGTTAGAAGTAAGGGGTAAAATAGTAATTCAGGGTAATCAAACCTCAAAACTTACTTATTAAGGGTTGTACGGCAGTGGGGCGCCGCATAGCACCCGAGACATTGCTAGAGGCCGTGGCTCTTGGAGAAGGAGGCAAGTTGAGGCCGGGTTCGCGAGTCTGTCGAAATTCATCGTCATGGAACCTTGTCCTTCTTCCTCTTTGTTTCTTCAAGCCGGTGAGTGATTTTATCGACCCCTTCCCTATTTATGAACTCAACAGCTGCCCCTCCTCTTGAAGCTTTCTTGTGGATTTTTACGTCTTGAATCCTAGGACTTCGTTGAACCCGGAAATTAATTCTGTTAATGCATAAATTCCTGTATTCGTGTTTGAATTTTTCTTCTCGATGCCGCATCGTCTTTGGGTTACTTTGGGAGTGCCGCCCCTCATCTGTTGAAAGATTCCTGTTTTGATTTTATCTTAATCATTAGGCGTTTCCAAACATGTGTTAGGCGTCCCGTTTTAACTCGATTTTTCTTTTTGGAAAGCTCGGTTGCAAGGTCAGGCCGCATGAACCCATTGGGGGACATCCGCCTCTTCCCTTGTAGGTATCGGTTTCCTTTTTGTCAAGCAACTTGATTTTATAAGGTAGGATTTCGTAGGTTAGTGCACTCATTCCCTATAGAAAGAGTAGATTTGGTGTTTTGCTACTGCCCTTTTGAATTTTATTTTTTATAGTTCTGGTGGAGTATAAAGTCAAGAACATATAGGGATATGAACTCTTGAACATAGGCTCATGAAGTGGACATTGCCTGTCATAGTTTACACCTAGATTACTAACTATAGGAAGATAAAGAAAAAAGGGAATTTTTTTGATTGCTTGCAGCCGGCTGAAATCTTCATGAAGAGAGGATTTTTAATTTCTTGCAGCCGGCTGGAATTTTCATGAACATAGGTTTGTTAAATGCTTGCAGCCGACTCCATTGGGGGTGGGGAATTGCAAGGACGTTCAATCAATGGTTTAACTATACAAATTAGTGATAGCTCATGCGTAATATGTGGATGAGAGGATCTATTTATTTACTGATGAGAATATTTGATTTATTTCGTGTTGTGACATGATTATGGTTTACGTATGCATGAAAAAACGAATACCATGATAACAGACATGTCATACTTGAAATTCTGTGAAGATGAATAGTATTGTTTAATTACATTGTGATTGAGACTAATTGGCTTAACTATTGTTGTGAGTTATTTTTATTTGCTATTCATACTTAGGATCATGTGCCTATTGTATGTGATTATCAAGGGTCCTAGTGGTCCTAGCAAGATTCACAGGCACGTGGATATTATGTTCTTATTTAATCCATCATAGATTGTTGTTGATTTATAAATGCCTAGATGTGCTTGTGGATGTGGACCGGGAAGCTCGTCAGCCGTCACACTAACGACCGACTTGGGTGGCAAGAGCGGGAAGCACGCTGAAACAAAGACGATCAGCACCAGACTCGTAGGACCGACGGATCCCTGGATATTGGACCGACGGGTCCTTGGATCGGGAAGCTCCTACCACACTGACGATTGACCCAGGTGGCTTGTATGGAATGATTGAATGAGTTACTATGGTGTTATATCCTGTTGCTTTCTTTATTTATGATTATGCTCATTCTAATTGTTATTATGTGGATAAATGGATGTTTTACTTGGTATTTATTTTGGCATAATCTTATTTCCATACATGAGGCATAATTGTAAACTTGTTTAATTGCTGGATGAATTAATGAATATGGAAGTAGGAAGATATGTCACTCACTAAGTCCTAGTTGGACTTACTGTTTATATTTCTATCTTGCAGCACCTGAGCATGATCAGACAGGTACTGGGGTACAGTAGCGCAGCTAGTGACATCAGAGACAGCGGATCTCGTGACACGTCATGATCGAGAATGTATACCCAAGTCTGTAGGGTCATTTAGAGGTGGCAATGGGCCGGGCCCGTCCGTGGGTGGCACGAGCTCGGCTCGACTCTGGGCCGTGCCTGACCCGGCCCGAAGCTGGGCACGGCCCGCCTGTGCTAAATGGGCGGGCTGGGCCCGGTCAAGCCCGGCCGGGCATGCTCCTGCACTCGCAGGCTAGGCTTGGCGCCGCCCAAGCCTAGCCTGATCTGCACTTGGTCTTTTGTGCTAGGCTTGAGGCGTAACTACTTTATTTAAAAAATTATATGTATACATATAAAGACTCTTGGTGTGGTGGTTAGTTCACAACAAAAAAGCCTTAAGGTCGGCGATTTAAGTCATATCGCTGGCTTTTAATAGCTTATTTTTGATAATTCGGGCTGGCCCGAACCTGGCTCGAGCCCAGCCCAAGCCCGAAGGGGTGGGCTTAGGCCCGAGCTGGGCCTCCCCTTTGAGTGGCCAGGTCGTGCCTGGCACGGCCCGAGTAGTGGCCGGGCTTGCTTAGGACTGTGTCGGCCCATGCACAGCCCATTACCACCGGGGTCATTATGTTTTAGTCTTATGAGTCCATGTTAAAATTGAGTGAAGGATTCTTATTTATTTCTTGTTAATTAGACATTTATTCTCGAATCTTTTGTTTTATTGACTTGGGACTGTTCTTAGAATTCTTATTTATTTAATAAATTCTTGTTAGAAAAATGGTTACTATATATGAGTTATACAGGATTCTATGTAGTCGATTTTTCTCTTGATTGAGTTAGGCTTCGGGGTACGAGTTATACTCTGGCCGATCACACATAATTTTGGGGTACGTGTGATATAATTACTATTGTTACTATCTTATTGTGTGTTATAGTTTATTAAACATATCTTTTACTTTTATTTTCCCTAATTTTATTCGAGTTTTATAACTTTTGAGTAAAACTTTTTAGTTTGAATTGATGCATCATATTTTTCTTCTAAAATTGAAACATTAAAATATACTAATTATATATACTTATATATTTTTTAATTCCTTCTTTTATTTTTCTTATATACCGTATATTTTTATTTTTATTTATTATCATTATCATTATTTTATATTTAATTAGTTATTTATTATTTACTAAGAAATATTATTTTTCATTAACTTGATTTCATTATCATATTTTCTACGATTTTTTAAATTAGTTTAGACTTTCACATTTTTGGGAGGAGTTTAAAAATTTGAAGCAAATCAATTATAAATGCCATATATATATATATATATATAAAGCTAATGAATATTGTAGTAAAGTAAATGTAATACTAATCAAGTAGTATATATAACAAGTGGTACATGAAAAGTCAGAACATTTTTAGTAAATGTGATCCAAATTTTGATTAATATTATACTAATTATTATTTCTATTATCTATTTTTATTTTACTATTAAAAAAGATGTAGACATTACTTTTATTACCCTTAATTAGTTAATAAAGATTTTTAGAAGAATTTGTTATTTAGTTTGATGTTTCATAATTTTTAAAATTATTTTAAAACTCTAAAATAAATTAAGCATAATTATATTTTTTATATTATTACTTTTTAAAATTTATATTTTTGTAATTTCTCTATCATTTAGAGTATACGAAGAAAATATTATATGTTCATTAAATTTGATTAGTTTGAGGTTTTACCTTTTACTTCAAGTTTAGATATTATAATGAGATTAATGATCCGTGATAAATGAGATCTCTTAGTCATTTTCTTAAAGTTTCTCTTTTTTATTTTTATACTTTTATTTTTTTAATCTTCATCAGAGTTATAATTCACTTAAAATAGGTTCATTTTTAATTTATCGAATACATTATTTTGAATGTTTATTTTAATGTTATTTTTTTTTATAAATGTGTGTTTATTATTGTATTTTATTAAAAAATTATATCCATATTTATTAAATATTCGATGATTTTTATTGTGTATATTAGAGTTTACTTTTATTGTTGATTTAAAATTTGATCATCGTAAAATTCTCTTTATTTTTACTTCTATTAATACATTGATCATATATATATATATATTTATATTATAATTTTTCTATCATTCATTAGTAGAGCTAAACATAAATATCAATTTTACGATAGTAAACTTAAATTCAATCATAATAGTAAAATTTTAATATTCTAGATAATGAAAATATACTAAAGGTTGATACAAATTTAAAAAATGGAATACAACAGTAAAACAAAATAAAAAAATATTAATAAATGAAATAACTTATTTGCTAATTAGAAAAAATTAAGAGCTTACAAAAGTACAATTTCATAAAAGAAAAAATAACTACACCTTCCAATAAAATAAAAACATTATAAAATAATTTTTAATCAAAAAATATGAAATCAATTATATAGTATTTTCATATCTTAATATATAATTATATTTTATATCTAATTATTTTATTAATTTAAAATATTTTATAAAATTATTTGGATCCCGTTGCATAACATGCCGATCTTTTCTAGTTAAGAATGGAAGGAAGAAAAAAAAATATTTATAATTGTAGCTAAAGGTAGCACCTGTTTTCATTGTTGGTTAATCATTTTGTAAGTATTTGCTCCAACACAATAGGGGTGCTAATTGTCCATGTCTTTTTGCCTCCCCTAGTACTCTCCGATTAAGAATATGGGCCCAATTTTGAGATTCTTTAGTGGCAAGTATCATGAAGTATATGTATATATTATGAACGCTCCATCAATGATCGAATTATTATTAAATTTTGTTTTATTAAAACAACAAATAAGAGTATTATGTTTTACTAAAAGAACATATAAAAATATGTTGTAGGTTGTCTAGAGATCTAGAATTCAAATCCTAGTATGATCACCTATTGTGATTTTCTATTTTTGTTAAAAAATATATATAAAAATATTTAGAGAAATCTAAGAGAAAGATTTTAGATTGTACATTTCAAAGTATTTTCAATTTAAATAATTTTGAATTACCAAGTTCTAATTAATTTTATAAATTGCCGTATTTTTTCCCATGTGTAACTAATTTTTTTTGCTGCGTGGAATGAGTCTACATTAGTTAATTAAATTTGAAGATAGAGACAACATTTCGAGGGTTTATCAGTGGGCGATCAATTAAAGATTATTTTGATAAGTATTTTTTTATTTTTAAGTTGCACTAGAAATTAATTTCAACACTTAATTAATGCATTAGAATTCATATTGATAATAATTAAACTTATTTCAAAGGCAACATACATAAAGATGGTGGCTAGGCAGCGAGAAGGAGATCCTACGTACGTACACAATAGCATAAGTACGTTAGATGGTGATGTGTGAATGCAGGTGGCCGATAACGAGCACGTCCGAGTATATGGTATATATAAGCACTACTTACCATGCATGCCGGGGCTTTGTTGTAGGCACACGCCTTCTTGACCCTTACCTCCACATATCGGATAATTAAGGGACCATCTATCTTATGCACATTTGATCAGGCTCAAGAACAACTTGATACATTATAGACTTCTCAGTTTGTGTTTAATTAGTAGATCTATTTGTGTGGTTGCCAAGTAGTGCGATGACTACTTCATCATATGCATACCCATCTCGACTGATTTTTTTTTAAGAAAAAAAAAAAAAACAATCAGTGATGGTTTTGCAATGGCAGAGCCATCATATATAGATAGTGTATCAAGAATTTGTGGAAGTTACCTGCAATGGTCATTCAATCGCAAAGTCATCGCCCAACCTCAGATATTTATCGAATTGAGTTTCATCTATATATCACCAAATGTAGATGATTTTGCAATGACTTTTATAAACTATCAATGACTACATTGCCATCACCATCGCTATCATTAATGATAGTTTGCAACAATCATATTTATCATTACAGATTATCTGTCACGTACAAGCTCATATGCAATTAACATACTTTTGCATTGATTGGTACGTAGTTGTCATTGCTGAAAGACAGATTTTCTACTAAGTAGTGTTTGTATATTAGAGAAGTACGTGTATAATTAATTTCCAAGATTACTTGGCTTCTTAATTAGCCATGCTAAGTAGTGTCACAAACTTCAATAAATAGAAAGTGAGCAAGCTTTCAATATCATAATTAATATGATTTAAGGGTCCTAGGTTTTATTTACTTTTTATTTAATAGAAACTCATATCTTAATTTATCTTACTTGACGTACTCATCTCATTTATTTCTTTTTATTTCTTTTTTTATTTACAAAAAATATATAGAAGGATTGCATTAATTAATCAGCCGAAAGACGGACATTTAATACATCAATGGATAAAATATTGTCCAGTTCCGAGGGTCGAGAAGAGGTCTAAGACATGAACACCTTATTAAATCGAGCCCAGTTTGCTACCAATTGGACATCTTTATTACTACATCGAGAAGAATAAGCAAAAATTACAACAGAGGATGAGGGGACAAGCATCCAAATATCTCTAACAATAGCATGAATTCTCCATGGAACAGAAATCAACCGGTTCAACGCATCCATAAGGTATTTACAATCTTATTCCACAATAATATGACTCAATTTGAATGAAACTGCTGCTGATAAGGCTAAGAAAACAGCCAATGCCTCACAGAAAAGAGCACTGTTAGCTTGAAAATAATTACCCATAGCATAAGAACAATGACCAATATGATTTCTAAAAATTATACCAGAGCCACCATCTTGAGAAATAAATGAATATCATCACAATTTATTTTAATAAAATCAGAAAAGAGAGGCTGCCATCGAGGGATTATAGAAGTCTTAGAAGTATTTTCCTCAGATCTTAATATATTTTTAAGCCGTCCCGAGAATTCAAGGATTTTGTTTATAGCACTGAAAATGGTAGGTTTCGAATCTCCATGCAAGACACAGTTTCGAAAATACCAAAGAAATCATAAGGTGTTAGCAACAATGGTTGATGGCCCCAAGTCCGTTAAAGGAGGAGAGACCAACAGCAATCAACTACCAGAACACCATGAACTTCTAGATGTGAAATCATAATTGAGATTAAAACTGAGAGCCAATCAAATTTGAGAAGCAAAAGCACAATCAAAAAACAAATGCTCAATAGATTCTTCACATAAATTACATAAAACACACAACTTAGAATCAGAGAGACCCATTTGAAAAAGTCTTAAACGGATTAATAATTGAGCATGAAAGAATTTTCAAAGAAACAACTTTACCTTAGGAGCAACAGGAAGGCTCCAAATTTTTTTCCAATCATGATTAACAATATTAGAAGAAAGGTTCTAGCACTTAAGAAACTGAAATGCTGAAGAAGAAGAAATCCTACCAGATTCCTCATTTATCCAAATATAAGAATCATCATAGGATTCCTTAGGCAACCGTAATCCCTCAATAGCATTCCAAAGATCTTTGTTACATACAGTATTCCCAATATAGGCAGACCATGAATTATCTTGCATCAAATGATTAACATAAGTAATACTGTAATAGCATGAAGGACATTAACATTAACAAAAGTATGTTTAAGAGGTAAGGGTAAATCAAGAATCCACTTATCATTAAGGAATGAAGAATTAGCACCCGATCCAATTAATTTTTGGAAACCAAACTTTAGGGAATGAAATGCTTCTAAAAATAATTTCCAAGACCATGAAACATTTGAAGGAGAGAAGGAACTGACGTCTAAGGGATGATACTTAGCTTTCACTAATTTAACCCAAAGAGAATTATCATTATTTAGATATGCTTGAACTCTTTTAGCTTGGAGAGATAAACTTTTAGTCCTAATGTCTTGAATACCTAATCTACCTAAGGATTTAGGAGAGGTGACAGTATTCCAGTTAATAAGATGCATGCCATTCTTGTTACTACCTTTACTCCATAAAAAATTTCTAATTTTCTTTTCGATATTATCAAAAATCTAGTTATTTAGCCAAGTAACTGATATAGAGTGAACTGGTAAGGAATTGAGAACAAAGTTAACTAAAACAAGCCTTCCAGCTTAGGAGAGGAAGTTTGTTTTCCAATTTCCAATTTTTGCATCTATCTGATTAAGAATAAAATTGTTTGTGCTAGGAGGGGACCTTCTAGGAGATATCATTGCTCCTACATATTTGAAAGGAAAATCTCCAGATTTCATATGAAGGGAAGCTGAAATAGCTCTTTTAAGAGAATTAGGGGTGTGCTTAGGGAAATAAATTTTAGATTTATTATAATTTATGCTTTGACTAGTTAAAGATTCATAAATCTGAAAGATGGATTTAAATGATGAGATGCTTCTAGAGTTTGTTTTAAAGATCAAAATTAAATCATCAGCAACATAAGATGAGAGATGACAAGAGATTTCAATTTAAAAGGAGTAAACTTGTTCTCAGCAATGAAAGAATTAATTAAGTTAGATAGAGTTTGAGCAACAATGATATATAAAAAAGGGGATAGGAGATCCCCTTGTCTAATTCCTTTGTTAGCAGGAAAGAATTTAGAAACATAGAGTATTAATTAAACATGCAAAGGAAGTAGTGGAGATGCAGCTATTAATCCAAGAAATAAATTTTTCGGAGAAGCCATTCAGCTTCAAAATAGTAAGAATAGCATTCCAACTCATCATATCAAAAGCATTTTCTACCTCTAGCTTAACAATGACAAAGGGGGTTTTGCTTTTTGAGTTAAAAAAAGAATGAGCTAGCTCTTGCACCACTAAAATATTATCATGAATACTCATTCCTTTTACAAATGCAGATTGTTCTTTAGAGATAAGGTCAGGAAGAGTAGCTTTAAGCCTATTTGCAAGTAACTTAGCTAGAATTCTATAACTAATATTACAAAGAGCAATAGGTCTGAACTCCTTAACTAATTTAGGGTTTGCCACTTTGGGAATGAAGGTAAGCAATGTTTGATTCCAAGAGGGGGGTAAACATCACTACTAGAAACTTGATCTTCAGCAACGGCTATCAGCAACGGCCGCTCAAGCCGTTGCTATTTGCAACGGCATTCTTACGGCCGCCTGAGCCGTTGCAGATATCTGTATCTGCAACGGCGTTCTAACGGAAAACCGAGCAGTTGCAGATTATTTTAATTATCAGCAACAGCTTTCTGACGGAAAGGCGAGCCTTTGCTGATTTTTTAATCTTCAGCAACGGCTTGCTAACGGATAAGTGAGCCGTTGCTGATGATAACTTATCAGCAATGGCTTTCTAACGGGCGAGTGAGCCGTTGCTGATAAGTTTATATAGGGCACGCTCTCGCGCCCGACCCTTCTTCCTCCCGCTGCTGCCGCCGCCGCTCCTGCCGACGCCTCTCGCCGCTGCTGCCGACGCCGACGCCTCTCGCCGCCGCTGCCGCTGCTGCCGGTATGTTGATCGGCCGGAGTATAGGTTAAAATCCGACCGAAACCCTATTTCTAGGGTTTCGGCCGGCGGCGGACGGCCTATGGCCGCCGCCGGACCTTCTACAGTGGCCGGATAGTGTGTCCGACCACTGTACGCCGGCGCCGGAGGGTGGACTTCGGCGCCGAAATTTATATATATATATATATATATTATTGTTTTGAAATTGTTAATTAATTATTTTATAATTGTTAATTAATTGTTTAGATTAATTATTTAATTTGTTAGATTAATTATTAGTGTTTAGATTAATTTCGGACGCGCGCCGGAATCGTCCACTTCGGACTCGCGCCAGAATCATCCACTTCGGACTCGCGCCGGAATCGTCCACTTCGGACGCGCGCCGAAATCGTTCAATATGGACTCGAACTGTCTCGAAACATTTAGAAAATAATCATCCATCCGACGAGTTGATATGTTTCACGTACGCATCGACGAATCGGATATGATTTAGCAAAACCTTAGATCCGTTCGGGAATTGTATGTTCACACGGTATAAGAAGACGGTTGAATATTCATTTGCAAAGAAGACGATGAATGCTGGGGTCTGCGTGAAAGGGACAACCTATGTTGAATGTGATATGGATTTTTATGGACTGGTGGAAGAAGTGATAGAGTTGCACTACTTCGGCTTGAAATCAGTGATCCTATTTAGATGTCATTGGTTCGATACAACAGAAAGGGGCATGAAAGTTCATCCAAAATACAAACTTGTTGAGGTTAATTACAAATCGAAATTGGCAGCAAATGAGCCTTTTATATTGGCATCACAAGCCGAACAAGTATATTACGCGAAGTATCCGGCTCGAAATAAAGATAGAGCAGATTGGCGTGTAGTTTGTAAGACAAAAGGTAGAGGAAAAATTGATCCGATAGTAGGAGAAAATGATCCTCCTGGTTTCTATCAAGAAGATGATCTTCCTGCTGTGGATCGTATTATTCCAATACTCGAGGATGCAGACACAACGTCAATTCAATTAGAAGTTGAATATGCTGATGATGACGATCATGAAATTGAGGAAGCTGGAGATGAAGAAGATGAAGAAGAGGAAGAAGAGGAAGAAGAAGAAGAATTCGAAGACTATTATTCAGATGATGAAGAATAATTGTAAAGTATATATTTTATTAAATATATCTCTACTATTTATACAATAATCTGATTATATGTCTGTTCGACAGATATGTCTGGTCGTGGTTATCGACGCAGGAGAGTTTCGGAGTCTCCGATCGGTGAGACTCCAGCACTTACTCATGCTGCTGATCCTCCTGTTGCTGATCCTCATTCCGATGATACTGCCGAGGCTAGTACATCCAGACGTAGGCGGCCACGCGGGCCGAACAGGTGGCAGCCTCCACCAGCCACAGAGTCACGTAGATTGATTAGCTGATTGGGGAGCGGTAATATATCATGAATTATGAATCATTACAAATTCATTATATCATAATATAATATTAAAATTTATTTTTGTTGTGCAGGTTCGAGCAAGAAGAAGTGCCGAGGAGCATTTCTTCTACTATTCGACGATACATGCACGGGGCATGGCCTACGTGGTCTCACGTGCCTAGCGAGCACGTCGACATGTTATGGCGCGAGTTTGAGGCACGTATTATTATTATTTTTTACATGCATGATGATATATTAATATTGGTACTGATATTATTATTTTGCAGGCTCGCTATACATGGGCCGAGGACCAGAGGCCCTTCATTTACGCTGCCTGGGAGGCTATTTCCCGGGCAAGGTACAACGGGCAGCTGGGGCAGGCTCGGTCCCAAGCGATGGCCCGAGCTGGGACCACTAACATCGTGGAGACTCGGGGATACGGCCCCGGTTGGATTACTCCGGATATATGGGACCAGCTCGTGGGGATATGGTCGATGGATCGATGGCAGGAGGTTTCTCGGAATGCGGCTAGAAATCGCATGTCGGGAGGAGCAGCGCGTCACACCGGCGGCTCTGTTGCATTTGCAGTGCACGCAAACCGTATGGTAAGTATATCTTTTAATTATATATTTTATTTGTTATTATGTGTACTAATTAATGTATTTATTTTGTAAATGTAGACGACGGTGTCGGATGACGGGATTGTCCAACGACCCTCCCCGATGGCGGTGTTTGAGCGGACTCACTGTCAAGCACATGGGACGGGGGAGTACATCGACAACCGCGCTGCATACATTATGGTAATTATATATTTGTTTAAATTATTCATTATATATTTATAATTTAAGTTTTATGATAAATATTAAACAAAAAATCAAACTCGAGTAGGAGACCTACAGCCAGACGGTGGTGCAGCGCGGGGGTACCCCCGAGGACTTTGACGCAACATCGTGGGTCGAGGCCGCAGGTGGCTGGGACCATGGCCGCGTATATGGCTTCGCAGATAGTGGTCATGCGCGAGCCGTACTAGGGCCACTTGGGGCACTGACCCCTCCGGTCGCTGGTGAGCGGCCGTCCACCTCTAGATCCAGTTATGATCATAGTAATAGGATAAGGACACTAGAGGAGACGGTCGCGCGTCAGACTGAGATGATGGAGCGTCAGAGTCAGACGATGGCGAATATAGAAGCTATGCTACGCAACTTGTCAGGTCATCCCGAAGCAGTCATCTCTTCGGCATCATCTAATCCATCGTCCTCGAGTCAGTCCACGCCAGTGTACACTCAAGCGCTCCAGACCCCGCCATATAATCCAGACCATCCTCCATCGTGATCGTGAGATTTTTTGTTTGGATATTGAACTTGTTTAACTTATTTTGTTTGGATATTGATACTTCAATTTTGCATTTGAATTGTTTTTATACTATCGTGGATAATTATCAATATAAATATAATTATTTTGATGTATATATGTTGGTGTGTTTGTGATGTGTGAATGAATGTGTATGAGGTATTTGTGATGTGTGAATGAATATGTGTATGAGGGTATGGGTGTGTGAGTTATGTATCAGATAAATGTATCAATGTATCAATGGAAATTTGAAATTTTCAAATTTTCTGGTTGCTGGTATACGTCATCAGCAACGGCTTTCCCACGGGCGTCCGTGGGAAAGCCGTTGTTAAAAGTGTATCGAAAGCCGTTGCTGATGACCTACAGCAACGGCTTAGCGACGGAGTTTTACTAACGGCGTTGCTACGGACTCAGCGGCCGTTGCTATTAATGTTATCAGCAACGGCTCCGGGTCTGTGGCAAAACCGTTGCTGATAATAGTTTTAGCGACGGCCCGAGCGGCCGTTGCTGATAATGTTTTGAGCGACGGCCCGAGCGGCCGTTGCTGATCCGTTGCTAAGTCATCAGCAACGCGACTTTCTGTCACGGCTCTATTGCAACGGCTCGGCCGTTGCTGATTCTCTTCAGCAACAGCTCAGCAACGGCATCAGCCGTTGCTGATGACCATTTTTCTAGTAGTGCATGCTGAATTATGAAAGCTGTTTAGAGCAGAACAAAAGTCATCTTTAATGATAGACCAGTAGTTTTTGTAAAATTCAATAGTAAACCCATCAATTGCAGGACTTTTCCCATTACTAAGAGATTGGATAGTGTTCCAGATATCAAGAGAAGAGAAAGGATTGGTTAAAGAAGGTAAGAAATCTGGTGAAATAGTTTTAAATGCAGACCATAAACTTGAATTGGAGGAGGAAGAAAAAGACCATAGATTATAGAAATGAAGAACAAATTCATTTAGAATTTCCTTGCTATCAGAGATAGAAGTATTATGGGAGCTAAGAATTGAGGCAATATAATTGATTCTACGCTTAATAGTAACAATACTATGGTAGTAAGCTGTATTCTTATCACCATCAAGAATCCATTTTGAGTTGGATTTAGACCACCATTTAAGACAAACTTGTCTTTGAAGAGCATGATATTTATTGTAAAGGGATCTAAGCCTTACATCAATATCTACAGGAGCCAAAATAGATGATTGAAGGTCCTCGGCAAGAGAGATATCATTAAGAGTAGAGACTAAAATATCCTCAATTTTACCTAGAACATGCTTATTCCTACTAAGAGCACTTTTAGCATTAACGAGCTTCTTAGAGAATGCATATGCATTTGTAGGATTTGAGAATTTATTCCAGGTATTGTTGATAACTACCTTACTCTCTTCATGCTCAGTCCAAAAATTTTGGAATCTAAACAACTTATTTTTAGGTTGCTTTTTATTAGGTAAGGAGATCAGTAATGGTCTATGGTCAGTAGTAACTCTATTTAGATGAGAAAATAGAAGCATGACCACAAAAATACAGCCAAGCAAAATTTGAAAAAATTCTATCTAGCCTGATAAGAATTCTAGCATTACCAGATCTATTATTTGTCCAAGTATACATATTCCCAGAAAAACCTAGATCAATTAGCCCACAATTTTCAACAAAGGATCTGAATTCAGAGATAGGGTTAGTGATTTTGAAGGGAGAGCCACCTAGCTTATCCTAACTATTTAAAATACAATTGAAATCACCCATCAAGAGCCAAGGATAAGAGGTGAGGTCCAGATTAATAAAAGAGTTCCAAAGAGCAGCTCTAAGAGAGGGGTTTGTACTAGCATATAAAGAAGATAAAAGAAAAGGCTCATAGTCATTAAATTTTATTACTAGATTAATAACTTGGGCATAAGAAGAGATAACTTTGGTTTGAACTGCATCTGAGTTCCAGGCAACAATAATGCCACCCAATGCTCCTAGACTAGGCTGAATAGCACCAGTCCAAGATCTGCCAAGAGAAGATATAAGCTTTTCAGATTGAGCCTGGCTTAAGTGTGTTTATTGAAGAACACACATTTGCAAGTTATTTATTTTTATCTGAATAGAGATAAAATCTCTGACTGGTCTTCTCCACCCTCCCCTGACATTCCAATTAATGATGTTCATATATAACTAGGGCATTGTCTGAAGGGGTAGAAGACCCATGGGCAGTAGAGTCATCCATCAGATCCTCTTTAGAGGGGATGGAGATTTTAGGATGATCACTGATCCTAGATGACGAAATAGAAGAAATGCAAGTAGATTGTTGATCGTCAAATAAAGATGATGTTGGCTTTAGGTTTTCAACCTTAGCCTTAATCTCGGTTTTGATGATAGCAAACATGAGACTAATAATTTCATTGAGAATATATTTCAGGTTCCATATCAATTAGCGTTCAATGTCCTCAATCGAAAAAATCAGAGAAATCGAGAAATCAGAAGGACATTGATCATCGCGTTGGGGTTCGTCGTGAAAAGTTTCTTGAAGATCGACCTGTGCGCCAAAGTCACATTGGATGAGCTCAAAGTTCACATGAGAGCTCTCCAAGATGATGCGCGTTGAAAGCCGGAACCCGTAAATGAAGCACGGAAGAAATCAGCTGAAAAATAAACTTAGCCTAAGTTGGGTCGACCGAATAGGGTAAGAAATGGGCAGTAGCCCTAGCGGTCGACTAATCGGTCGATCAGACTGAGGCTAGCTGCAGACGCAGCTTGCGTTGGTCGATCAAAAATGAAATCGCAAGTTTCTTGCATCGAGCGATCGACCGACCAAAGCCCAAAATGGGCAGTAGCTTGGCGGTCGACCGGATGGCGGATCGTAAAATTTGCGTCTGGGCGGTCGACCCGTCAGTCGACCGACCACAGGGAGAATTGCAGCGGTCGAAGGACCGGTCAACCAGTCGGTCGACCGACCATTCGATCGGCGGACTGTAATAGATAATTTTCTATCCGTGGAACAGCCGTTTCTTCACGAGGGTATAAATACACCCTAATATACATCATTTGACCTTCTTCCTTGCTTCAAACAGAGTTCATTGAGTATTCAAAAGGAAGATTTAGAGCCTTCCAAAAGATTTAAAGCTTGCGCTCTGTTCTCCGTCGAGTTCATTCTTCAAGCGCTAGCTGCTGCTTCAACTCGAGTTTTGATCAAGCTCATCCCTTGAAGAGTCATAAGTTTGCCTCATAAGTACCAAAGATGAGGTACATTCTTCTCCTTCTAGTCATAATAATAATAATGTTAGTACTAGCTCTTCTAGTTTATTCACTATGCCATATGAAGAACTAGTTGATGAATGTCAAAAAATCTATGCCTTGCTTGTTAGAAAAGACAACGAAAATAAAAGATTGAAAAAGGAAAATGTGATGCTTAATTCTCATTTGCATGAATCCAAACTAGAAAATGAAAAATTGAGATCTAGGTCATTTGATTCATGTCATGATAATGTAGAACTTGAGCTTAAGGACTTGAAGCTCAAAAATAACAATTTAGAAAAAAAGAATTGCATGTTAAAATCTCAATTACATGCATTACATAAATCCATGAATGAAATGAAAAGTGAGATTACTTTTTTGAAAAAGAAAGTAAATGAATTAAAAAATGCTTTATTTCCTAAGAACACTGGAATGAAAAATGCTTATGTAAAGAATTCAAATGTTCATCATCATTCCATGCTAAGCATTCTACCATCAAACCTCATGTTCAAAATAAAAATGTTTCATCTAAGAATGCTCATATTCATCATGTCTCACATATCAAGCATTCAAATGATAGATCTAATGTCCATAGCATAAATAAAAAAAAATTCAATGGACATTATTTTTGTTGTGGTATTTTTTGGCCATGCTATTGTTGATTGGGCATTCAAGAAAAATCCACGTGTAGTTAAGACACTTTGGATTCCTAGGCCAACTCACCCCCAAGGACCCAAAGCAATTTGGGTACCAAAAGTCTCATCTTCTTTTGTAGGGGGAGCTACGACACAAGGATGAATGAGAAGTGGTGTATTGGAGTTGATCATGGACTTGAATGATGAATTCTTCATTGGTTGCAACTTCAAGCTACCATGATGCCTTAGGTAAAGTTTGCATCAAAACTATTCCGGTATCATCTCCTATATCCCTTTGCTTTATCTAAGTTGGAGTTAATTATGATATATGTCAAAAATTGATTGATTTTCCCCGCTCTTAATATATTTCAAAAATGTTTTTGATTTTTGATTTCTTGGTCTCCTCTGAGACCTAAGTGGCCTGTAATGGGCCTAAGCGACCTTGCGGTTTTAAATCGTAGACTCATTGTGGCTTTCGGTTTTCAACCAATAGGAAGGGTTGGAGATCATATTTTTCATTTATTACTCTTGTGATCTCTTAAAATTCGTTTTGATATCCTTCTATATCATTTTGAAATGAATTTAGAACTATTTAGCAAAGTGAGCCTTTATAATGATATTTTGATGCTTCTCTTTGCTTCTTAGTTTGGTTAGCTTGCTAAGTAGCTATATTTTCACTAAAACATCAGTGTAGTTTACTTGCAAGCTATGAGTATTATAGGAAGGCTAACTAGGAAGAAAAAGATTAGTTTGGCTAAATCATCATGTATAGGGTATAACCTTGGAAAATTCAAAATCTTAGTGTTATACCTCAATGATTAAGATTAAAGTATGTCTCTATACTCATGATTAGAATTATATGTTAAAATCCTTGAATTCTCATGAGTTGGTAGAACTTTAGTACTTAGACAAATTTCATTGAATGAAACTTATTCTAGGTAAATATCTATTATTAGAGATCTTCTTGTAAGTCCAAATTAGTTTAACATAGGTAGAGATCTTATTTCTCAAATAGTTCACATCTTAAGATCTCTTAGATTCATTTAGATATCATGAAAACTCAATTAAAATGAATCTTTACTATCTAGCATAGGTTAAGGTTTCAAAATGAAACTTTGCATTGAACCTTGCTATGTAGTATGTTAGCTTGCTAGTAGTCATATTATTTCATTATGTACTAATGAAATCTACTTGCAAGTTAAGAATTGGAAAGCTATGCTATCTAAAATAAAATGAAAAGGAAATGAAAAAGTTGGGCAAATTTCTAAGAAAAAGGAATGAATTAGTTTTGCAATTTTTTTAAAGTATAATAATTGAATATTCATGAATATTGATGTCTTTATACTCATGATTGTTTTTTAATGATAAATATTGAATTTTCATGAGTAGGCAATTTCATGATAACTAGGCAATTTCATGATATTAATATTGAATGAAATTGGACTAGTTTAAAATTTCTTGTTAGAGACCTCATTTTGAGTAAAAATTTGATGAACATGTTTAGATACATATATCACATGAGTCTAGGTATTTAAATTTGAAAATTCGTGTCTAGATGATCAAATACAATTGGTATCTCACTTTAGGGAACTTAAACTTGAAAAGTTTGACCCAAGTCAATAAATTAACTTGGTCACTTTATTTTAAGTCCAAAACTTCATAAACATGTTTAGGAAAAGGTATGACATATTTCCAAGCACTTAGAGTGAAAAATTCATATGGATATGAATTTGGATAAAATGACATAGAGGTTAATTCATGATTACATCTTTTGAACCTAGTTGACCCAAGTCAACAAGTTGACTTAAAGGTCTCATTTTCAATCTATATTTTTGGAACATGTTTAGATTTACTCATGTTAGGTATCCATAGATTTAATTTTGAAAAATCATGAGTAAATGTTAAGATTGAAACTTAGCAAGTTTCTTGATAACTAGCTTAGTTTTGAATGAAACCATGCTAGGTTGATATCTTGACTTAAGAATATAATTTTCATCTCAAACTTGACATACACTATTTACATGACCATTATGTGGTATCATAAAAGTTTGAATAAAAACTAAGCATTCTTTGAAAATAACTGAAAAATTATGGAATTGTCATTTGTTCAACAATTGGTATCACCAATTTCAGTTATTTCTAAGAAAATATAGAAAAATCCTTTTTAAATGATTCTTGAAACTGCACATTCCCTGAAAAATCTAATTTTATCAGTAAAAATTTCAAAAAGTTTCATCAAGAATCGGATTTAAAATGGAATTTTGAAGTTGGATTTCAAAAACACAAAGTATAACTTATTTGATATGTCAATCTTTTCGATACTTTGATTTTTCTTCAAAAACTTCAAATGAAACTTTGTGCATGTTATTTTGATTTCATCTCTAATATCGTTCTCATTATTACATGAGCAAAATCATTTCTAAAAATGATTTTGATATATTGAGCGATACCTTAAAAATAAGCTTTTGATTAAATTCAATATAGGATGAAAAATGATCTTTGAAAATTCTTTTGAGTTCAAACTTTATTCATGTATTTCAAATGACCATTCAATACTTGATATCAAAATTTTCATCAAAAAATTGGTACCAAAGTTTTTCATCAAATATATGATGTTGTATAGATTTAAAAGTTTGATTTTTTTCAAATCTTGAAGTATAGGTTGACCTAAGTCAACAAAGTAACTTAAAAATCTCATCTAAAGTCCAAACTTAATTCATAGACTTGCATTATTTTATGTTTGATGTCTAAATGCCTAATTTTGAGAAAACATGAAAAGATAGCAAAACTTGAGACTTAGCATTTTCATGTTTCCTGCTTATTTCAAATGAAAATGTGCTAAGTTCATATTTTAATCAAATGACATTAGTTTCACTTCAAACTTGATATACATGATTTAAAATGACTATATCTTTGTATTTTGAAAGTTTGAATGAAATCTAAAAATATCATGAAGAAAAAACAATATTTACTTTGAGAAAATACATGATTCAATTTGGCATTCAACTATGTAGTTTTTGAACATATCATGTATGATATTGTTTCTCATTAAATTCTTGTTTTCCATCCCTAGGGTTGAGATTGTCATGTTTCATGAAAAATCTTTAGAGTCTCAACTTCATGAAAAAATACTTGTCTTTCATCCCTTTGAATAGATAGACCCCTATTGCCCTTTTTGATTGATGTCAAAAGGGGGAGAAATGTGTAGTCAAAAGGGGGAGAAATGTATAGTTAAAATTGGGAGAAAAGTATAGGTAAAAGGGAGAAAAATATAGGAAATTCATGCATATAGATATGAGGAGTTTAATTATATAGATATGCATATTGATAGGGGGAGAAGTCCCTTAGTTGATATCTTCTAATGCTTTAATGTATATATATTTTCTTAAGGATGTTTGTTATCATCAAAAAGGGGGAGATTGTTGGCTTTAGGTTTTCAACCTTAGCCTTAATCTCGATTTTGATGGTTTTGATGATAACAAACATGAGACTAATGATTTCATTGAGAATATATTTCAAATTCCATATCAATTAGCGTTCGATGTCCTCAATCGGAAAAATCAAAGAAATCGAGAAATCAAAAGGATATTGATCGTCGTGCTCGGGTTCGTCGCGAAAAGTTTCTCGAAGATCGACGTGTGCGCCAAAGTCTCATTGAACGGGATCAAAGTTCACATGAGAGCTCTCTAAGATGATGCGCGTTGAAAGCCGGAACCCGAAAACGAAGCGCGGAAGGAATCGGCTGAAAAATAAACTTAGCCTAAGTTCGGTCAACCGATCGGTCGATCGAATAGGGTAAGAAATGGGCAGTAGCCCTAGTGGTTGACTGATCGGTTGACCAAACTGAGGCTAGCTGTAGACGCAGCTTGCGTCGATCGACCGAAAATGAAATCGCAAGTTTCTTGCGTCGGCGGTCGACCGACCAAAGCCCAAAATGGGCAGTAGCTTGCACTACTAGAAAAATGAGTATCAGCAACGGCTGATGCCGTTGCTGAGCCGTTGCTGAGCCGTTGCTGAAGAGCATCAGCAACGGCCGAGCCGTTGCAGAAAATTGCGTTGAAGAGCATCAGCAACCGCCACTGGCCGAAACCCTAAAAGTAGGGTTTCGGTCGGATTTCCCGCCGGCCGCAACGGGGAGAGACGGCCGGATGGTGATGATTACCTGAAATCAGCGGTCGAGGACGGACGACAGCGTCGGCAGCGGCAGCTCGGCGTCGTCGGCGTCGGCAGCGGCGGCGAGAGGCGGGAGGAGGAGGCGGCGGCGGCGGCAGCAGCGGGAGGAAGAAGGGTCGGGCGCGATCTGCGACCTATATAAACTTATCAGCAACGACTCACTCACCCGTTAGAAAGCCATTGCTAATAAGTTATCATCAGCAACGGCTCGATCACTTGTCCGTTAGAAAGCCGTTGTTGATAATTAAAATCATCAGCCACGGCGTGCGTGCCCGTTAGAAAGCCGTTGCAGATACAACATATCTGCAACGGTTTGAGCGGCCGTAAGAATGCCGTTGCAAATAGCAACGGCTTGAGCGGCCGTTGCTGATAGCCGTTGCTGAAGACTCAATTTCTAGTAGTGTTGGCGGTCGACCAGTCGGTCGATCGATTTGCACATAAGCCAAAGACGTAAGATCGCATCGGTCGACCGACGGGTCGATCGGATGGCGGATCGTAAAATTTACGTTTGGGTGGTCGACCTGTCGGTCGATCGACCACAGGGAGAATTGCAGTGATCGAAGGACCGGTCGACTAGTCGATCGACCGACCATTCGATCGGCGGCCTGTAACGGATAGTTTTCTATCAGTTGAACAACCGTTTCTTCACGATGGTATAAATACACCCTCATAAATATCATTTGACATTCTTCCTTGATTCTAACAGAGTTCATTGAGTATTCAAATGGAAGATTTAGAGCCTTCCAAAAGATTTAAAGCTTGCGCTCTGTTCTCCGTCGAGTTCATTCTTCAAGCGTCAACTGCTGCTTCAACTCAGGTTTTGATCAAGCTCATCCCTTGAAGAGTTGAAGGTGCCAAAGGCTTGCAAAAGAGCTCTTTTCATTGGTTTTATTATTTAGCTCTTTTGATTGTTTTTTATCTGTTATTCAAATTGTATTTTTATTTGTGCATGTGAAGACCAAGTGTTTTGGTCTTGTGTGTGGAAAGTGGTATCCTTGGTGTAGAAGGAGTAAAGCCACCTGTGTAATTAAACGTAATGTTTACTAGGATTAGTTTAGTTGTCCCTTAGGGTTGAGGTGGAAGAGGACTCTCGATAAGAAGACGGTGACTTCTGGGTGTGGAAGTGCCTTAGGTCGAGAGTGCGTCTCTTCGGTGAAAAGTCCTCTGTGTAAGAGAAACTAGTTAATCTAGTAAAACTTAGTTTGGAAATTCTAAGCGGGGTGCTTAGGTAGTGGAGTAGGCATTGGGGCCGAACCACTATAAATTATTGTGTTTGTATTGATTGATTGATTGCTTCGATTGCTTAATCATTTATCGCTTCCGCATCCAATCGTTAAATTGCAAATTGCCTAAACTAATATAAGAAAATGTTTAAAATCGAATTTAGGCTAATCAAATTAGTAAACACACTATTCACCCCCCCTCTAGTGTCGCCATTTCGCCAACAAATGAGAGTCTAGACATTTTGTTTGGAACCCCTATGCTGGGAACAGATGAAACAACTGCTTTATGCCTAGGGAGTTTAGAAGGTTTTTTTGACTTCACTCTATTGGCTTCTACTTGATTCAGGATATTATGTTGGGCACTAAACACATGGTTTAGTTCCTCAGCCAATTGAGGGAGAGATTTAGAACCAAGAGTATCTAAACTAATGGTTGATGCCTTAATTTGCTTAGGAACAACTTTCCAATATTTAGGAGGGGAAGGAGAATTTAAATTCTTATTCCTATTGAGCATATTAGAGTGTTTAGTAACAGAAGATACAACATTTGTATGAATATCAGAAACCTCTCTAGAGTTACCAACAGAGGCTTTAAAAGAAGAAGAAATATTAGCTTTTGAATTTAAATTAAGAGCAGAATCAACAGCCTTACCATCCAAGCTAGAGGCAGATTCCAAAGTCCGAGCACGGCTCTCCTTCAAAGATGAAGGTGGGCGCGCACTACGAGGATGAGATTTACGGGAATTTTTCCTTGGGACTTCAAGCCAAGGTCCCGCAACCAGATCAGGGTCAGATGCAGAAACATTTTCAGAACCCTCAAGAATATGGTTTTCAGAAGAAGAAACCAAATCGGAAGATTTAGAAGTAGAATCCATAACAGGAGAAGCATTAGCCATAAAAACATCAGAAGCCTAGTTAGAGGCCTGAACAGAGATTGTTTCTTTTAAAGAGGGACAATCCGATTCCCTATGACCAATAAGCCCACACTGAAAACAAATCGACGATAAGTTTTCATAACATACAGGAAGAAAAAAATCTTGATCATCCACCGAAAGCCATATACCCTGGCGTAAAGGCAAAGCCAGATTCAATTCCACACAAACCCTAACATATTTTCCACGTTCAAAATCGAACGAACGATCATCAATTCGTAAAACCGTGCCAAATTTATTGGCTATATAATGAACGCGGTCGGAATTCCAGAACTCTAGAGGCAGAGATTGAAGTCTAAGCCAAATGGGGGTAGTTGAAAATTTTTCTTCCCATGGTTTGAAAAGGGGCTTCCATGGGATAAGTCTGATAACATCACCGCGCAAGGACCATGGTCTGTCGGTTAAAACAAATTTTGTAGAATCCGGAGAGGAGAAACGAAAAACAAAAAAATTATCATCTAAATCCATCACAGAGAGAAAACCATGCATGTACCACAATCGGGAAGCACAGGAACAAATAATATCTAGAGGAGGCAGTTTACCGAGAAATTTACTGATAAGGGACGCCTCCTAGGGTTGCCGAAGGGTTTGAATCTACTCTGCGTGAAGACTACATTATCTGTAGTCGAGGATTGGATTTTGGAGAAGAGAACCGACGATTGTGGCTCCCGATTTTTCTCGGCCCAAGATGAAGGTTTAGGATTGGGAGAAGGGTCTCCATTCTTTGCGGCTTTCGCATAAGTCGGGGGAGGAGGGGGCTTTGATGAAGACAGATGGGATTGAACATATCCATTCTTTATGGAAGGAGATCCGGCCGACGGAGACGAGATCTTTGCTGAAGAAGGCAAGGAGGGGGAGGATGAGAGGAGAGGTGGAGGATCAGGCGGGGAAGAGGGGGGGGGGGACGAGGGGGACGAGGCGGTAGAGGCGACAAGGAAGTGCCGAAAATCCTAGGGTTTTTCATCGCCCTAGAAATCGCCAGAGAGGAGATATCTAAATATACTTGAGAAGTATATTATTATCATCGTTACGATTTTACCTTAACCCTCTCATTTATTTATTCTATTAGAAAAAAAAGTAACTAAAGCAAGCACAATAAATTATTACCACGTGTATTCATATAATTTTATCATTTATAAATGATGATTGTAAATTTTCTTTTCTAAACAAAATATTCATGAAGACATGATAATAATTTATTAGCGAGACAAAATTTTCCATTCATAAAGCATGACGTATACATAAAGGCAAAAAGAAAATCCACCACCGAATAAGTCATTCTTAAAGCAAAAAAAAAATAAGTTTCACGTTTGCATGGCTGATCAATTAATTCAACGGTACCTACCACCAAGTGAAGACAGAATTAAGGACGTCCTCCTGCTCCTTTAATTGCAGGACCACAACAACCAGCTGCAGCCCTAATTTTAGACTCGATCGATCCCATCAATCAATGCAAACGTGAAACTTAATTATCAAGCCGCAGATGCTTTAATTCTATGACAGATATTAGATTCTGCACTGCTTTCACAAAAAGAGATGACAGATGCATGCGCTCGCCTTGGTTTCATATGTCCACGCTTCAAAAGTAGTACTAGTTATAAAGACAAAAACAGAACCAAGATATCTACCTAATTTATTACTTTGCAAGTAGGGGTACGTGTGCATTAGTTTGAATGGATCCAAAATCTATTAGATCTTATCCGATCGAATAATTATTTATGAATAGAAAAGCCTCTAACCATTAATGCTGAGTAGTCATGAATTAGGACAATGTTCACACTTCAAAAGTAGTACTAGTTATAAAGACAAAAAAGAGAGCCAAGATATATATCTTTCTAATTTATTGCTTTGTAAGTAAGGATATCCATAGGTACCGGTAGATCCGAAATAAATTGAAATTTACCCGATCGAATAATTCATGAGTAAGAAAGTCCTTGGCCAATGTTGAATAGAGATTTAGTCATGAATAATTAGGATTTTGATTCATAGTTATCGATCATTTGGATTTTGACTTTATCTAGAATTCTAGATTCCATCGTTTCATCAAGATATTTTATATTGAAATTACTTTATGACATGACATATTTCCAGATATTACTCATGATTCCTACTACTAATTAATTATATGATCAAAGTGTTTGATCAAGTGTGCCAAGCCTGCTAAGGATCGTGATCCTAGCTAGTACTGATGATGATGAATAGAAGATCACATGCATAAGGCGACGATACTTTCAACTAACCTTAGAATGATCTTGAGATGTTTGACAAGTTGAGAGTATTCCGGGGGTCTTTGATTTTTTTTTTTTTGATCTAAAAAGTGAGACCATAGTCCCATGCTTTCATTTTAAAGAGAATTGAAATAAAGCTATAGATGGTTTATTTCGTGGACCTTGGGGTATTTGGTTGAACTGAATAAAATCTAAGGAATGATAATAGAAAAAGATAATGAATGAAATAGATAAAGAATAAATTATCTTGTTTGGTTAACATTAAATATATATATATATATATACTATGAATAATTACTTCTTTATTATATATATATATATATATATATATATATATATATATATATATATATATATATATATATACCATGAATAGTTACTTCTTTATTTGGTTGGCACCGAGGATAGACAAGAAATTATATAGAGAAAAAAATAACTAAAATAACCTTGATAACAATATTAAATATTTATACACAAAATAATATAATATAATATATTATAATTTATTCCATTTAATAACAACGTGATAAAATATGGATTAATATAAAATTATTTTTAGAAATCAATTATTAGTTTGAAGATACAACAGATATAAACAAATTAATAATAATTTTTTATTATTTTTAAAAAATATTATTAACTTTCTTTTTATACAACATCAATTGAATCTCAACAATAATTATCAAAATTAGACACTATGAACACCTTATTTTTGATATATGTAATCGGTAAAATTAATTTAATAATTTATTTTTTCATATAATTACATAATTATTATAAATATTAAATGATACTATTAAAAATGTCATAACGAAGAGATGAGGAAGACTATTCCTTGGATTGAGATGAGGAATAATATTTCCCATATACACAAGGAATAATCTTTAAGTTGCATACATTCTTTGTCAAAAAGTTATAACCCAACAAGGGAGTAAGCGAGGTATAAAGAATATTATTTTATTTTTCATCTATTTCATTGTAATATCCGAGATATTAATATTAGTTTTCCATCTATGTGTGTATTTGTCAGCCTAGTGGGTCAGTCCGAGGTCGAGCTGAGTCGACTCATGGTCTGGTGCGAGCTTACGAGCTCAGGTAAGTAGGAATATGAGTTATGTAAATTTTTACTTGCGTAGATAAATTTATTTAATTTTATGTTGTGTATGCATGCATGATGGTTTAATTATATCGCATATGAGTGTGCATGTGTTGGATGTTTAAGTAGAGCATGGGGTTAATTTGCGTTTAATTAAGCTTAGTGGGTAGCGGGTTGAGAAGTTAGTGAGTATGAATCCGGGTTGAGGCGGATGCGGGTTAAAAGAGGTGGGAAGGATTATAAATGCCCCCCTAGGGCTTGCGGCTCCCTATTAGAACCGCACAAGCCAATTGAGGGAATGAGAGAAGCCGCCAGCCGTAGGAGCGGCCAGCCGCCCCTCCGTTCTTGTCTCTTGCAGCCGCCGAGCCAAGCTCCTCCTCCTCCTCCTCCTCCTCCTCCTCCTCTCTCTCTCTCTCTCTCTCTCTCTCTCTCCCTTCTTCTCCCTTGGAAGCCAAGCCGTTGGCTTGAGGAGGAGTTGCCGCCCCTCCTTTTCTTCTTCTTGGAGCCGTCGGCTTGAGGAGGAGCAGCCGACCCCCCCTCTTCCCCTTCTTTGAGTCGAGCCGCCATCTCTTGAAGTCGGATTCGAGGGCCTCTATCCGGGATTTCTCCTCTAATCCTCCTTCCTATCCAAGTGAGTGGTTTTACCTCTCCTTTCTCGGGTTCTGTCATAGTTTTAATTGAGTTGATTTGGGCGTTTTCTTGATTCTTGTGATTTCTCACCGAATCATGGGTTTTGATTGCCGTGTTCTTGTGCCGATTCGTGGGAGGAGAGCCGAGACTCTCCCTTTGTGGCTCGGCAGCCCTAGGTTTACCCTAGGGGTGCTCGGCCAAGGGTGATGCAAGGGCGCCCTCAAGGTGTTCGATGAAATGCCCAAGTGAGAATTCTTATTTATCTTGAAGTCTATATCTTGAGTTGCTTGCCTATTTAGGTTCTTGAATTATTGTTGTATGTCTTAGATTTAAATCTATGATTTTTGGATATGGAGCATGTTTTACAAAAATAAGATTTGATCTTGAAGCCATGAAAGTTCATGATATGAGATTCTTGATCATGTAATTTGATTCTTGTTTGAAGATTTTCTTTATTCATGCTACTCTTGATTAAGCAATCATGACTTGATTATTGAGAAGTTTTGCCTAAATGATATAATTTTGTTATGTTGATAATTAAGGAATTTATGTCTATAATTTCGAATTTAATTACCTTTATTATGCTGAAACTCAAATAGGCTGAAAACTTCATGCTGAGTTGGTGAATCAGGACTGATTTTGAAATCTTGTTTGTGATGTGCATAGTTTATTGAATATAGTCGTGTAACCTATTATTTTGATCAGAAAATATAGTTTGGAAACATAGGTCACACTCTGGAGACCAGATCCGGGTTAGATACATCGGTTTTGGGTATAACACTGAGCTAAACAAAATCCTAATCTTGGTGATCTAAATTTTAATTGCATAATTAAATTTGAGGAAGGGGTCAGCATAATCTATTATGAACCAACAAATAAAGTTATGTATAAAATAAAATCTCACGGTTTATGACATTATGGGTCTACGAGTTGGGGTCGGGTATTGGAGTATTGAGACGCTTCCCAATAAGGACACCCCTAAGACACTGTAGGAGAGACTTGACTTAGGTCATTGTCACACCCTAATTGAGGGTAGTGTGACCAGCCAGGACCTATATCCTATCCTGTAACCTACTGTCTACACTGACATGTAAGAAACCAGAACATCTTGATAAAAAGAAACCTCAATGCAAGCTTTATTTAAAATTTTTCAAAGTTCACAATATATGTTTTCAAACCAAAGAAGAAAACCAACATCGTAACAATACGAACATCTCAAGTATCAAGGTTTTACAAATTTTTCCAAAACACATCTGTCAGTGCAGAAAAGGAAAACAACTACTAAGACACTGGACTATGACCCAAGGACACCGCTACGAGATATGGCACCACCACATGCCCTCCAGCTGCACCATACCGACAAGCCACAATCACTGCTCATGCTCTGCAAAAATAAGGAAATAAACTGTGAGTCCACTTGGGACTTAGTGAGCGGTTCTTCCGAACCACCACATAATCCTCAATTAGTCATGCATAATATATAAGGCAACATTGTATATAATCAGGGAGGTAAATTACTTTTTTAAATGCGACTACTGGCCCTATAGGTCATGCTGTATAAACTATGTAGGTAAAAACCTGCCATAACGACCTATCAAGCCTCTGGCATCCGGCCCTTGGGCCTAATCATGGTATAAGAATCCCCGCTATAACCGACCCTACCATAAAAGGTAGAATCACACTGGCCGTTCGGCCACAACATATCAAAATGTAAACAATAAATCCCGGGCCATCGACTAGGATGGTCTACTAGTCTCCGGACACCGTCTGGGGTAGGGATAGCTAGTCCCACCCAACTGGGGTCTGACACCTAGCGAGCCCACTGGTGCATCTCAAGACCACTGGTGCTAAGCATTGGTCATTTCCGACCTCCACGCTTCTTGGCGGACCATCTCAAGCACATCACACAATCAAGTGTCCTAGGGTTTCCTTATATACATTTCGGGCCATTGCCCGTATCCGGCCCTAATTCGACCTACGGGGTCAACAATTCAATGATGCCCTTCCAAAAACGTGTACACCTAATAATACTAGGTTTCCAAAGATGAATACTGGAAGTCCTAGAAGTTGTATCATTTTATAGTTCAATTTCCATATCTATTATGCACCTTACGATGTCCTACATGTTATATAGCGTTATACGCTACCTTGGGTGAGGAATTCTGTGAACTGAACTTAGAATTCCACCCGTGAACATTTCCGGACAGCATATATGAAATAAAGAACGGTAAACATAATTCACAGCAACTACCATGTATAACTACGAGGTTCAACGATAAAAAATTATATACTGCATATAGAATTAAATTCAATATGGAACATCGTATCTAGCATGGTAAAAATATCCCAATGGCACTTACCAAATTAATCATGGTTAGCAACATCATGAAGAACCCGAATTAAAGAGGCAATTAATTTTTTTTTTTAAAGAGGCAATTAATTCAGTGATTAAAGCAATAAGGAACATACATTAAGCATAGCAACAATTTAACATAATATGAAGGATTAAATGAAACATTTCTTTGAATACATATACCATATCCATCATATCCATAAGAGCATTAGCGAGAACATTTCCAAAATATGATAATGAAGGTCTATCATTAAACAATTCATATGATAAGCGAGAAATTATGTAACATGAATATAAATTAGCATCGAACGGAAAGGTACGAACAAGTACTCATATCATTCGGTTTTCCCTTTTTTTTCCTTGCTCGGCCGAAGATTGAGCAAGGTAATTCTTGCTCGGCCGAACCCTATGGATGGGAAGGGGCTGGCATTTCATCCATAATTTATATGCACCAGTCTACAGATCTAATGTTTAACAAGAAGCAAAACTTGGAATCATGCATCTTAACTCAAACAGTCCACACTCCCCATTCATACCACTGATCGGCCAACTCAAGCAGGGTAAACCCTTGCTCGGCCGAGTCCTCAAATTGAAGGGGGCATGGCTGCAGCAAGAACACCATATGAAGCCGTAGATCTAGCATATCATGAACACCAAGCGATCTACGGGCTACGAAACGAGCGAGGAAAATTTGGGGAAAAATTCGGTATGACCTTTCCCCTATTTCCTCAACTCGGCAGTCCACAAAAATGCAAAAAAAACCACGATCTAATACATAAGATCACATGCACATACATCGATTTAAAACTCTACTCAAAGAAACTCGTCGATCGGCGAAAACTCGCGAAGAAAAATATGATTTCAAATCTCATAGGGCCGGCCACCCGCCTCCCTTCAAAAGCATGATAACCACTCACTTAGATCGGATCATGAAGAAATCTTGAAGAAAATGGGTTGCCGATCTCCTCGAGCGTCGTCGCGAACTCGGCGCCGACAAGATCTCCACCTCCTCTCTCCCTTTCTCCCTCTTGATGGGCTGCGTGCGACTCTCTCTTTGAGCTGCACGGGTGGCTTGGGTGAGGGGTTTTATTCCCCTCATCCAATGACCCAAATGCCCCTCACTTGACTTGACTTCTACTCGGTTCGATCTGAGTCCGATTCGCACTCCGATCCAATCCGCACTCTTGAGTCGAACTCGACTTAGTAAGACATCATAAGCAAGAAAGGAAATAACCATTGAACCAATTTAACTTCATATTTCCATGGGTCGGATTATACCTTCTACTCGAGGTGATTCCCGCGACTCGACCCGGCTAACCTCCGATCCGGTGCGCTGCACCAAAGATAGATTTTTATAGTAGGAAATTTTTTTGTGTCTTACAGTCATGTTGCGCCATATCTTTATGAATGGCGGAGAGGCTCGTTGAGGAGCCGGATTACGGGTTTGGCCCGGAAGGTTGGATGGCTAATTCCCAACCTGCGGAACAAGTTCGGATGGGCAAATCCTGATTGTTCCTGCGTATCTTGTGGAACAAGTTCGGACGTGTAAATCACGATTGTTCCCAAGATTCTATATTTAAAGGGGTAAGTTCGGATGGGTGAATCCCGATTATTCCTACGTTATTTATTTGGAATAAGTTCGGATGGACAAATCTCGATTGTTCCGATTTGTCCTCGTGGAATAAGTTTGGACGGGCAAATCTCAATTATTCTCGAGGTGCTTTTAAGGAATAAGTTCGGACTAGCAAATCCCGATTATTCCTATGATATCTTAAAGGGTAAGTTCGGATGAGCAAATTCTGATTATCCATGCAATATCCTAAAGGAGCAAGTTCGGATGGGCTAATCCTGACCGCTCTTAAGTTTTTTCATATTAGGATAAGTTCGGAGGGCCTATCCCGATTATCCTAGTATATTTTGTTGCCTTAGGGCATGGTAGGCTTAGGCCTGTTGATCTTCACCGTTTGGGTGTTGGTTGCCTTCGGGTGAGGTGGGATGGAGCACTTAGCGCGGCTGGAGGGCAGAGGAGCCATATTGATCTCATAGCAGTCCTAGTTAGGGGTCGTAGTCGTGTTTTTGGTAGTTAGTCATGCTCTTGTGTTTCAGTGTTTTGGAGTTGTAGTCCCTTGGGGACATTCATGTCTTTATTTCAGATTTCATTATAATTGAACAGTTGAATATGATTTATTATTTCCGCACTTTATTATTTTGCTAAACTCACTTATAATAATTTCTGGTTTGGTTTTCCATTTGAAATAAAACTTGTTTATTTTTTTCCGCTATGTTTTATTGTTCAGTTGACATGTTGTAATATTCTAGATATTTAATTATATTCTTTTCCTTATGGTTGTGTTGCCAGCCTAGCGGACTAGTTCGAGGTCGAGCCGAGTCGACTCATGGTCCGGTGTGAGCTTGCGAGCTTGGGTAAGTAGGATTTGAGTTATGTGAATTTTGCTTGCATTAATAGATTTATTTAATTTTATGTTGTGTTGCATGATGGTTTAATTATGTGCATGTATTGGATGGTTATGTGGAGAATGGAATTAATTAAATTAATTAAGTTAGCGAGTTCGGGTTAGGCTTGAGACGAATGTGTATTTAATAAAGGATATAGAGGGGTTGGGGTTGAGGAGAGAGTATAAAACCCTCTCCCGTTGGCTTGTGGCTCCCTATAGGAGCCACCTAACCTAATTGAGAAGAGGAGCCAGCCGACAGCCAAGCCGCCCCCTCCTCTCTCCCCTTGGAGCCGTCGCTAGCCAGAACTGAGCCGCCCAATCCTTCCCCATTCTTCCTGCCCTCTTCCTTTCCTTAGGAGCCGACTGGAAGCCGGCTTGGAGTGAGCCACCATCGCCCTCCTTCTATTTTCTTTGAATCGAGCCGAGTTTCTTGAAGCCGATTCGAGGGCCATTGTCCGGGGTTCTCTTCTAATCATCTTTCCAAATCTAGGTGAGTGTTTTTACCTCTCCTTGCCGAGTTTCTTTCTTGGCTTGAGCCATTTTGGGCTATTTCTTGATTCTTATGTTTTATCGACGAATCATGGATTTTGAGTGCCGAATTATGGGAGGAGGGCCAAGACCTTCCCTTTGTGGCTTGGCAGCCCTAGGTTTACCCTAGGGGTGCTCGGCCAAGGGTGAATCTTGGATGCCCTCAAGGTGTTCGATGATATGCGTAAGTGGAAGTTTTTGGCATTTTTGAGATTCGTATTTTATATTGTTTATGAAATCGAGTTCCTCTATGTTCAAGCATGCCTTGTATGTAATCTGTGATTTTAGATAAAAATCATGTTTAAGAAAAAAATTGAATCTTGAGATTGATGCCATGAGGGTTCTTGAAAGAGGGGTTCTTGTTCTTAATGCTTGTTCTTGTTCATGATGTTATTAGTGCTTGTTGTCCTTGTTCTTAAGTATGAAAATTAAGGAAATTATCTCAATATTTATATTCTATTTAAATGATAATTAAGTGTTTAATTTCTGGAAATTTCAAATTTATTTCTTATGCTATGCTGAAATTTGATTTTGCTGAAATTGCATAATGAAATGATGAATTTGTGATATTTTTAAATTATTTGCTGTGATGTGTGTATTTATCTGAGCATAGTCATGTAACCTATCATTTCGACCAGAAAATATAGTTTGGAAACATAGGACACATTTTGGAGATCAGATTCAGATTAGATACATCAGTTCCGGGTAGAACAGTAAGCTAAAACAAAACCCTAATTGTAGTGGACTAAATTTTAATTGTATAATTAAAATTTGAAAAGGGGCAGCATAATCTGTTATTAACCAACATGAGAAGTTTATGCAAGAAATAAAACCACACGGGTTTATGACATTACAGGTCTAGGAGTTGGGGTCGAGTTTTGAAGTGTTGAGACACTTTCCAATATGATGACCCCTAAGACACCGTAGGAGAGCCATGACTTAGGTAATGGTGCGCCATATTTTTATGAATGGCGGAGAGGCTCGTAGAGGAGCCGGATTGCGGGCTAAGCCCGGGAGGTTGGATGGCTAATTCCCAACTTGCAGAACAAGTTCGGAGGGCCTTTCCCGATTGTTCTTGTTTGGCCTCGTAGGATAAGTTCGGAGGGCCTACCCGATTATCCCCGAGGTAGTTTGTTAAGGAATAAGTTCAGAAGGCCTACCCGATAATTCCTGGGATATCTTAGAGAAGTAAGTTCGGAGGGCCTACCTGATTATTCCTGGGATATCTTAGAGAAGTAAGTTCGGAGGGCCTACTGGATTACTCCTATGATATCTTAAAGGGGCAAGTTCGGACGGGCGAATCCCGATTGTCCCTACACGTCTCGCCGAGAAAGTTCAAAGGGCCTTTCCTGATTCCTCCCGAGTTTTTGTATACTAGGATAAGTTTGGAGGGCCTTCCCGATTATCCTAGTATGTGTTGTTGCCTTAGGGTATGGTAGGCTTAGGCCTGTTGTTCTTCACTGTATGGTTGTTAGTTGCCTTCGGGCAGGTAGTGGCCAGATGGCCTGATAGCTAGTCACACTTTCGTGACCTTATTCATGTAGGGTTGGATGTTATGCTATTGCTTATCTTTGTGTTGTTTTATTGTGGGGGTCGGTAGAAGCGCTCATTGAGTTCCTTGAACTCACCCGATGTCGTTGTTTTGTTTTACAGAGCCTGACCGATGAGGTGGGCTGGAGCAGTTAGTGCAGCTAGAGGACAAAGGAGCCACATGATCTCATAGCAGTCCTAGTTAGGGGTCGTAGTTGAGTCTGTAGTAGTTTGTCATGTACTGTTGTTTTGATATTTGGAGTTGTAGTCCCATGGGGAAATTCATGTTTTTTTTATTCAATTTTTTATTTGTTAAAAGAACTGTTGCTATTTATTTAAAACCTTGCTATTTTGAAATGAAAATCTGTTTGGTTCTTTTTATTATTAAAAGCTGTTGTTTATTCCGCTATTTTATGAGTTGGCATGTGCATGGGTTAGGCTGTGGGGTATAAGCACGTATACCCTGGCCGATCATGTGACCCTATATTTGGGGTGTGACAATGTGGTATCAGAGCATGTGGTTCGGTTTGACTACGACCTAGAGTTGTCACCATATAGGGCATTGCTAGCGTGTCAGTATACGATAGGAGTATGCTATGAGATCAATGGGCTAAGTATGCACCTCAGCGCAGCTTGTGGTTTATTTATTTAATGACTTAGGGTGAATTGAATTGTTTAGATTTTGATAAATTCTTTCTGGTGATTCCAGATCGATGGAGGCTTTTGATGCCGCGAGGAGCGGTAGTGACAATAACTCTACTGGGCGCCGAGGCCAAGGTCATGGGAGACCATCGCAGGCCCGAGAGGATGTGGGACAGGATCCCATGGTTGCTCAGTTGCAGGCCCGAGTGGCTGAGCTGACTGAGGTGCTCCTCAGGGAGCAGGAGTTGAGGCAGCAGCCACAACCAGTACCGGCAGCACCCGCAGCACTAGAGGTGGTCCAGACAGTAGCACTAGTGGTCAGAGCCCCTAGAGGTCATTCATATGCAGATTTTGTTGCATTCAGGCCATCGGAGTATACAGGGACAGATCAACGGGTGGAGGTCACCGGTTTCTTGGGAGATTTCTATGAGCTGCGCAGGGAGATCGGTTGTTCTTCTGAGATGACCGCTCGACTGATCGGGTTACAACTGAGAGGTCGAGCCAAGAATTGGCTTCACACCTAGAGGGACCGCAGAGCAGCAGATGCACCAATCCCTACCTGGGAGGAGTTTAGAGCTGCTATGGTAGAGATGTACCTGTCGATGAGCGTTCGGGACAAGCGAGCGAAAGTGTTCGAGCTACTGCGTCAGACGGGCAGTATGTCAGTGACAGATTATGAGATGGAGTTCACTCGGCTCTCGAAGTACCATCCCACCTTAATAGCCACAGAGACCGCCAGGGTCAAGAGGTTTGTTGAGGTTGAGGCCGCAGATCGCCAAACTGATCCATTACACAGAGGACACTTCCTTTGCTCTGGTTGTAGATGAGGCACTTCGAAAGGAGGCGCTAGTACCGACAGACAGGCATGATGGTCCCCAGAAGAAAAAGTTTCGGCCCCAGCCTTCGGGGGGCCGGCCAGCTCACTCAGAGGGGACTTTCAGGTCAGCATATCCATCGCATGGTGGAGGTCATAATAGTTCCAGAGGCCACATGGGTTCAGGACCAAGGGCATCATATGGAGGTTCGCAGCGGAGACCTGGGCCGCAGCAATGTAACCGATGCCACAAGAGGCACTGGGGGGCTTGCTGGGGATGTTCAGAGGTATGTTTCAGCTATGAGCAGACTGGGCATTACAAAAAGGATTGTCTAGCAAGGACAGTCAGCAGCCTGATCAGACTAAAGGAAATGCATTGATGTTAGTGGGTTCCGTAGCTCAGAGGGGTCAGACTCAGGGAGGAGGCTAGCGAGCTGGTGGTTCAGAGAGGCCCACTGCACAGGTGTTTGCTATGAACCAAGAGGGTACTGAGGCGTCCAGGGCAGTGGTGTCAGGTAATATTATTGTTGGGTCTGTTATTGCATATGTTTTGTTTGATCCGAGTGTTACGCACTCTTTTGTATCTGCTTTGTTTGCTGCTAAGTTGTCAGGGGTACCTTCTGTGCTTGAGTTACCTCTTGTGGTGTCTTCGTCTACAGGCGTTTCTGTGATGGCAGAGACAGTCTTTCAGGGCTGCGAGGTGGTCATTTTATGGGCATGTGTTCATAGCCGACTTGACACTTCTGTCGATGCTGGAGCTTGACATAATTTTGGGCATGGACAGGTTGGCAGATCATTTCACCTCAGTAGATTGCAGGGCTAAGACTTTGACCTTCAGTAAGCCCGGATTGCCCCAGTTTACCTTCTAGGGTGAGGGAAGGAGGGAGCCGTTGATGGCGATTTCAGCTCTTAAGGCTCGGAAGCTACTTCTGGGCGGTTGCCATTCCTTGGCCTTTGTGTCTGTGGCAGAGGAAGGCGGAGGTGCGGCTAGGGACATTGGGGGGACGCCCATGGTATGCGGGTTCTCTGATGTGTTTCTGGAGGAGTTGCCAAGGTTGCCTCTAGAGAGGGAGATCGAATTCTGTATTGATTTGCAGCTAGGGGTGAAACCGATCTCCATTCCTTCGTACCGGATGACACCAACTAAGTTGAGGGAGTTGAAGTCCCAGTTGCAGGAGCTGCTTGAGTTGGGTTTTATTCGCCCAAGTATTTCTCCTTGGGTTGCTCCAGTCCTCTTTGTGAAAAAAAAGATGGGTTCATGCAGATGTGCATTGATTACCGACAGCTTAATAAGGTAACGATGAAGAATCAGTACCCGCTGCCCAGGATTGATGATTTGTTTGATCAGCTCCTGGGAGCTCAATGGTTTTCTAAAATTGACCTGCGATCACGGTATCATCAGTTGAGGATCCGGGACAGTGACATCCCTAAGACTGCTTTCAGGTCGATGTATGGGCACTTTGACTTCCTGGTGATGTCCTTCGCACTGACTAATGCACCTGCAGCTTTTATGGATCTGATGAACTGAGTGTTTAGGGAATTCTTGGATAAATTCATAATTGTGTTCATTGATGATATTTTGATTTATTCCAGGAGAAGGGAGGAGCATGTTGAGCACTTAAGGGTAGTTCTGGAAACTCTCAGGGAGCACCGATTATATGCTAAGTTCTCCAAGTGCGAGTTCTGGCTGGAGAGTTTAGGGTTCCTTGGCCATATGGTGTCCAGAGAAGGGGTAAAGGTGGACCCCACAAAGATAGAAGCAGTTCAGAATTGGAAGAGGCCGACAAATGTCAAAGAGATCCACAGTTTTCCGGGGTTGGCAGGTTATTACAAAAAGTTTCTGGAGAACTTCTCCAGGATTGCAGCGCCATTGACCCGCCTGACTCAAAAAAAGGTCAAGTTCGGACAGTAAGTTCGAGGAGTGCTTTCTGAAGCTGAAGGACCGCTTGACGTCGCGCTAGTTATAGCAGTACCTTCAGGCTCGGGACGGTTTTTTGTTTATTATGATGCCTCCTGAGTCGGCTTGGGTTGTGTGTTGATGCAGAATGACAGGGTGATAGCTTATCCCTCAAGGCAGTTGAAGGTTCACGAGAAAAATTACCCTACCCATGATCTTGAGCTGGCAGTGGTGGTGTTCGCATTGAAGCTGTGGCGTCACTACCTTTATGGCGAGGCTTGTGAGATATACACTGATCATAAGAGCCTCCAGTATTTGCTCACCCAGAAGGAGTTGAACCTGGGGCAGAGAAGATGACTGAAGCTGTTGAAGGACTATGACTGAACTATCATGTACCATCCGAGGAAGGCCAATGTGGTGGTTGATGCTTTGAGCAGGAAGTCTATGGGAAGCCTGGCACGTTTGGCAGTCAGGAGGAGGCCGTTGGCTCACCTGAGGTGCAATCCACGTTGGTTGATATTGTTGGCTTTAGGTTTTCAACCTTAGCCTTAATCTCGATCTTGATGGTTTTGATGATAACAAACATTGAACTAATGATTTCGTTGAGAATATCTTTCAGGTTCCATATCGACAAGCGTTCGATGTCCTCGATTGGAGAAATCGAAGAAATTGCGAAATCAGAAGGACATTGATCGTCGCGCTCGGGTTCGTTGCAGAAGTTTCCCGAAGATCGACGAGTGCACCAAAGTCGCTTGGACGAGTCCAAACATCAAGTCAAAAATGCTCCAAGATGATGCTCATTGAAAGTCGGAACCCGGAAATGAAGCACAGACAAAATAAGCTGAAGAAATAACATTCAGTCTAGGTTCGGTCGACCGGTCGGTCGATCAACCGAAGGGAAAGAAAGTAGCAGATCTACTTTGGTTGACCAAGTGGTCGACTGATGGAAGCCCAAAACGGGCAGTAGCTTGGGCGGTCAACCTGTTGGTCGACCGACCTACTGATACCCGTGACTAAAGATCGCGTCGGTCGATCGACGGGTCGATCGAATGGAGGCAGAATCTGCCCGAAGCTGGCGGTCGACCAGTCGGTCAACTGACCTGCATATAAGCACGATGCGTGATCGTGTCGGTCGACCGACGGGTCGACCGAAGATCACGGATCGAGCGATCCGCGTCTGGCGATCGACCCATCGGTCGACCGACCAGAAATTAATTCGAGCGGTCGAAGAACCGGTCGACCGATGCTTTGACTGACGCTTCGACCGGTGGCTGTAACAGATAGTTTTCTATCTGTTGAATAGCCGTTTCTTCACGAGGGTATAAATATACCCTCATATGATTCTTTTAATCTTCTTCCCTGATCTCTACAAAGTTTATTGAGCATTTAAAGGGAAGTTTAAAGCCTTCCAAAAGATTGATCAAAGCGCGCCCTGTTCTTCACCGAGTTCTTCTTCAAGCGCCGTTTGCTTCCTCAACTCGGGATTTTGTTCAAGCTCAACGACTTGACGAGTTGGAGGTTTTGAAGGCCTGAAAAGAGTAGTTAATATTGTATTTATCATTTAGCTCTTTTCATTGTGTATTTTGCCGTTATTTGAACGTTTATTTGTTTTGGGTTTGTAGAAGACCTTGTGATTAGGTCTTGGTTGTGTAAAGTGGTTACCTGGTGTTAGGTGTAAAGCCACCTGTGTAAACTGAGTGTTTACTAGGATTAGTTTAGTTGTCCCTTAGGGTTGAGGTGGGATAAGTGCTCTCGACAAGAAGGCGGAGACTTCCGGGTGTGGAACTACCTTAGGTCGAGAGTGAGACTTTCCGGTGAAAAGTCCTCGTGTATAAGGGAAACTCAAATTAATCTAGTAAAACTAGTTTGGAAATCCTAAGCGGGGTGCTTAGGTAGTGGAGTAGGCATTGGGGCCGAACCACTATAAATATCTGTGTTTGCATTATTTTAAATTGCATGTGCTTAATTGTGTTATCTTGCTTCCGCATTCATTTATCGAATTGCAAATCGCCTAAGTTAGTCAAATTAAAGAAACGATTAAAAGTGAATTTAGGCAAATCGTATAGTAAACACACTATTCACCCCCCCTCTAGTGTCGCCATTTCGCCAACAGATATGTTGTGAGCAGCGCAATGAGAGGATGCTTTCTGTGCTCTCACTAGGGATCTGGCCAGGAGAGGCGATGCCGATAATGAGTTCAATGTGAACTCGGAGGGCGTTCTGATGTTTAAGAACATGATAATGGTGCCAGATATGACAGAGATTCGTAGGCAGGTGCTAGAGATGGCTCATCGGTCTACATACACTATGCATCTGGGAGCCACGAAGATGTACCAGGACCTAAGGCAGAATTATTGGTTAAAATGCATGAATAGAGAAGTGGTTGAGTTTATGTTTAGGTGTCTGGTGTGTCAGTAGGTGAAGGCTGAGCATTTGAAGCCGGCAGGGTTGCTCCAGAACCTAGAGGTACCAGAGTGGAAATGGGAGAAGATAACCATGGATTTCGTGATAGGATTGCAAAGTCTGGGAAGGGCAATGATTCTATCTGGGTAGTGGTGGATCGCCTAACCAAGACATCGCATTTTATACCAGTTAGGATGACCTTTTCAACTGAGCAGTATGCGAGGTTGTTCTTGGATCGGATCATCACATATCGTGGTGTTCCCGTGATGATCATCTCAGATCGGGGTACTCAGTTCATATCTCATTTTAATTTGGTAGTCGATCCAGGAGGCTTTCGGCACTCAGGTTCGGTTGAGTACTACGTTTCATCCTCAAACAGATGGTTAGTCGGAGCGAACTATTCATACGCTGGAGGATGTCCTGGATTTGGAGGGCAGTTGGGAGAGGCACTTACCTCTGATTGAGTTTGCCTATAATAACATGACAGCATCAGGATGGCTCCATTTGAGGCATTGTATGGGAGGAGATGCAGGTCGCCCGTAGGCTGGTTTGAGGTAAGGGATTCCCTCTTGATGGGACCTGACCTGGTGGAGGAAGTAGTAGAAAAGGTGAAGCTAATCAGGCAGAGACTGTTGGTAACTCAGAGTTGCCAGAAGATGTATGCGGATGAAAAAGCCAGGGAGGTAGAGTTTGTTGAGGGGGACATGATGTTCCTCAAGGTGTCTCTATGAAAAGGGTGGTGAGATTTGGTAAGAATGGAAAGCTAAGCCCTAGGTTCATTGGGCCGTTTCCTATTTTGAGGCGCAGGGGAGCTGTGGCCTATGAGTTGGCCTTACCTTCTAGTATGGACCGAGTACATCCAGTATTCCATGTCTATGCTGAAATACTATATTCAGGATGAGTCCCATGTGATTGAGCCTACCGCAGTGGAGGTGGATTCAGCAGTCTCCTTAGAGGAGCGACCAGTTGAGGTGCTGACCATCAGATCAGAAAGTTAAGGTCCAAGGAGATCTCCTTGGTTAAGGTTAAGTGGGAGCACCATACCAGCCAGGAGGCCACCTGGGAGGTGGAGTAGGATATGATGGAGTGTTATCCTTCATTGTTCGATGATTTGGTGAGTTCTAAATTTTTCTTTCTGAAATTCGAGGACGAATTTTCTTTAAGTAGGGAGGATTGTAATTTCCTCGACATTTAATTATATTCTTTTCCTTATGGTTTGTTGCCAGTCTAGCAGACTAGTTCGAGGTTGAGCCGAGTCGACTCGTGGTCCGGTGCAAGCTTGCGAGCTCGGGTAAGTAGGATTTGATTTATGTGAATTTTTCTTGCATTAATAGATTTATTTAATTTTATGTTGTGTTGCATGATGGTTTAATTATGTGCATGTATTGGATGGTTATGTGAAGAATGAAATTAATTAAGTTAATTAAGTTAGCGGATTCGGGTTTGGGTTTGGCTTGAGATGGATGCGGGTTGAATAAAGGGTATAAAGGGGTTAGGGTTGAGGAGAGAGTATAAAACCCCCTCCCCGTGGCTTGTGGCTCCCTATTGGAGCCACCCAACCTAATTGAGAAGAGGAGCTAGCCGATGTTGATGAAATGGCCACACTAGAGGGGGGGGGGGATTGAATAGTGTGTTAACTAAATCTTATCGCCTAAATTCGGTTTTAAACGTTTCTTAGATTACTTAGGCAATTCACGATTGAATGACTAAATGCGGAAGCGATAAATTTTAAAATAATTAATACAAACAAGATATCAATACTAACACAATGATTTATAGTGGTTCGGCCCCAATGTCGACTCCACTACCTAAGCACCCCGCTTTGGATTTCCAAACCAAACTTTACTAAATTAATCTTGTTTCCCTAACAACGAGGACTTTGAGCTGAAGAGTCTCGCTCTCAACCTAAGGCACTTCCACACCCGGAAGTCTCCGTCTTCTTACCGAGAGCGCTCTTCCACCTCAACCTAAGGGATAACTCAACTAATCCTAGTAAACTAAGTTTACACCGGTGGAATTAAGCCTCAAACAAAAAGGCACCATCCAATTTCAAGACCTAACAACCTAGGTCTTCATAAGATCAAATCCAAAGAAATAAACAATAAAATATACAAGTAATGGAGCAAAAATACAACAACACAAATACTTAGCTCTAACTCAATAAATCCTAGCTCCTCTTGATGCCTTGATAATGAATCAAATCAAGCTTGAAGGCAAACTAAAGGAATGAGAGATCAAACTAGGATTTCTCCAAGTAATGGCTCGATGAAAGCTTGAAAATGATCAAGGATGGCTCAATGAAGTGTAGGAGTGATCAAAAGTATCAAAGGAAGGCTGAGGCATAGGTATTTATAGAGCCATGAAGAAGGCTCGGGTGAAGCACTGCTCAACGGCACGAAAACAAGCCATTTTCCGCCTTATGGTCGATTGCCGGTCGACCGACCGAGCAACCGAAGGCAATTTGCCGCTTTTGGGCAACGTTCCGTCAATCGGTCGATCGACTGAAATGCCTTCTCCTTCGGTCGGTCGACCAGTCGGTCGATCGAACTTGGGCAGGGCAGATTTCTTTGCTTTGTTTGTTCGTTTTCTGGTTCAATCTTCGCTAAGTCTACTTATATAACATTGCTTTGTTTAATAATTTTAAAACATAAATGTTATATAAGGATTACCTCCCATTTGGATTCAATAAAAATATCTAAAAAATTAAAATCCTTAAGAATCAAAATCTAGTTGTTTTGGTCTAGTACAAATTTTCGAAAAATCAAAATTCTCTAATCTCTCGGGTCAAATATGGATATTCTAAAGGCTTCCAAAAATTCCTTTAAAATACCCTGTTATCTAATTTTTACCCAATGAATAATTACCGCCATTTTTTGTTTTAAGAAAATATCTAGGTCATATAGCCCTCCAAGGAGCTCCCTACGCATAGTAAATTTCACGTCGGTTTCCGGATTTTCATATTTTGGGGTTCAGGTTTAGTTTTTGGATTCTTTGCATCATGAAAGAGGATTACAACACATGCTAGACACCCTAAACATAAATTCTAACTTCTTGAAGAATCCCGAGCGTCCTTGCCGATTTCTTCGACTTCTCTAATTTTTCCGATCGGGGACGTTGAGCGCTAACCGACTTGGAACCTGAAAGATTTCTCAATGAAATATTAGTTCCATGTTTGTTATCATAGAAACCGAGATTATGACCAAGATAGAAAACCTTAGGCCAACACTCGATAACCAAGCCGCCAGCCGCCCCCTCCTCTCTCCCCTTGGAGCCGTCGCCAGCCAGAGCCAAGCCGCCCAAGCCGTCCCTCTTCTTTCTTCCCTCTTCCTTTCCTTTGGAGCCGAGCCAAGAGGAGCCAACTAGAAGCCGCTAGCCCCTCTTTCTTCCTCTCTCCAAGCCAGCGGCTTGGAGTGAGCCCCCCTTCTCATTTCTTTGAATCGAGCCGAGTTTCTTGAAGCCGATTCGAGGGCCGTTGTCCGGGGTTCTCTTCTAATCATCTTTCCAAATCTAGATGAGTAGTTTTACCTCTTCTTTCCTGGTTTCTTTCTTGGCTTGAGCCATTTTGGGCTATTTCTTGATTCTTATGTTTTCTCGACGAACCATGGATTTTGAGTGTCGATTTCTTGTGCCGAATCATGGGAGGAGGGTCAAGACCTTCCCTTTGTGGCTCGGCAGCCCTAGGTTTACCCTAGGGGTGCTCGGCCAAGGGTGAATCTTGGGTGCCCTCAAGGTGTTCGATGAAATACGTAAGTGAAAGTTTTTGGTGTTTTTGAGATCCATATTTTATATTGTTTATGAAATCAAGTTCCTCTATGTTCAAGCATGCCTTGTATGTAATATGTGATTTTAGATAAAAATTGTATTTATAAAAAAAATTGAATCTTGAGATTGATGCCACGAGGGTTCTTGAAAGAGGGGTTCTTGTTCTTAATGCTTGTTCTTGTTCATGATATTAGTGCTTGTTGACCTTGTTGTTAAGCATGGAAATTAATATAATTATTTCAAGATTTATATTCTGTTTAAATGATAATTAAGTGCTTAATTTCTGGAAATTTTGGATTTATTTTTTATGCTAAGCTGAAATTTGATGTTGCTGAAATTGCATGCTGAAATGATGAATCTGTGCTGTTTTTAAATTGCTTGTTGTGATGTGTGTATTTATTTGAGCATAGTCATTTAACCTATCGTTTCGACCAGAAAATATAGTTTGGAAACATAGGACATACTCTGGAGATCAGATTCGGATTAGATACATCAGTTTCTGGCAGAAAAATAAGCTAAAATATAACCCTAAAACAAAACCTTAATTGTGGTGAACTAAATTTTAATTGTATAATTAAAATTGGGAAAGAGGTCAGCATAATCTGTTATGAACCAACATGAGAAGTTTATGCATGAAATAAAATAACACGGGTTTATGACATTACGGGTCTAGGAGTTGGGGTCGGGTTTTGGAGTGTTGACACTTTCCAATAGGATCACCCCTAAGACACTGTAGGAGAGTCATGACTTAGGTCATGGTGCGCCATATCTTTATGAATGGTTGGATGGCTAATTCTCAATCTGCAGAACATGTTCGGAGGGCCTTTCCTGATTGTTCTTGTTTGACCTCGTGGGATAAGTTCGGAGGGCCTACCCGATTATTCCTGGGATATCTTAGAGGAGTAAGTTCAGAGGGCCTACCTGATTACTCCTATGATATTTTGAAGGGGCAAGTTCGGACGGGCGAATCCTGATTGTCCCTCCGCGTCTCGTCGAGCAAGTTTGGAGGGCCTTTCCCAATTGCTCCCGAGTTTCTGTATACTAGGATAATTTCGGAGGGCCTTTTCGATTATCCTAGTATGTGTTGTTGCCTTAGGGTATGGTAGGCTCAGGCCTGTTATTCTTTATTGTATGGGTGTTGGTTGCCTTCGAGTAGGTAGTGTCCAGATGACCTGATAGCTAGTCACAGTTTCGTGACCTTATTCCTGTAGAGTTGGATGTTATGCTATTGCTGATCTCTGTGTTGTTTTATTATGGGGTCCGGTAGAACCGCTCTCTGAGTTCCTTGAAATCACCCGTTGTCGTTGTTTTATTTTGCAGAGCCTGACCGGTGAGGTGGGTTGGAGCACTTGGCGCAGCTGGAGGGCAGAGGAGCCACATGATCTCATAGCAGTCCTAGTTAGAGGTCGTAGTCGAGTATATAGTAGGTTGTCATGCACTGTTGTTTTGGTATTTGGAGTTGTAGTCCCGTGGGGACATTCATGTTTTTTTTTCCATTCAGTCTTTTATTTGTTAAAAGAACTATTGCTCTTCGATTTATTTATTTCTGCAGTTGAGCTATTTATTTAAAATCTTGCTGTTTTGAAATGAAAATTTGTTTGGTTCTTTTTATTAATAAAAGCTGTTGTTTATTCCGCTATTTTATGAGTTGGTATGTGCATGAGTTAGGCTACAGGGTATAGGCACGTATACCCTGGTCGGTCACGTGACCCTATATTTGGGGCGTGATACATGTGCATGATTTAGGCTGCGGGGTATAGACACGTATATCCTTGTTGGTCATGTGACCCTGAGTTGGGGCGTGACATTCATCCAACCAAATACCACTTTTAGATATTAATGAAATCAACAATTTTTCTAAACCATAATATGAAAGTTCAAAATTCTCAAAACTAGAATATATATAGTATTTGAAATTCTCAAAATCAGAATCAAATTTAAAAAATACCCAAAATACCTTTATACTAAAGCTATTTAAAGTGACCATTTTGATTATGAAAATTCATCCTAAAATATTCAAAAAATCATAATAAATCCAAATTAGTGAATAATTTTTTATAATTTTAGAATATATTTTCATAATTAAAATAGTCACTTTAAATACTTGAAAATAGTAATTTGACCATGAAAATACATCTTAAAATTTATAAATAAATTATTAAAAATTACATTCATTAATTTAGAATTATTGTGTTTTTTGAATATTTTAGGATGCATTTTCATAATCAAAATAGCCGCTTTGAATAACTTTAGTATGATGATATTTTGAATATTTTTTGAATTTGATTATGATTTTAAAATTTTCAGATATTATATTCTGATTTTAAAAGTCATCTACCTTGAATGCATGATGTCGAAGGATATCGAGTGTATCTTGAAGGGATGTATATATAAGATATTTTCTTAATACGAGAGAATGCATGCTTAGTTTAGTTAATCGAACACTCAAATGAATTTATTCAAGAACATTAGATGAACCTATTCATGAACATAACCAACTTGATCGAGCTTGTTCATCTTTGAGCTTGACTGGTTTAATACACAAGTTTTTGCTTTTAAATTCTTTCAATAAATAAACAAACATAATAAACTAAAATCAAATAGGTTCACGAACCATTCGTCAAGTGTATGGGTTCAATTATACCTCTATCTTTAATCAAAATAATCTAAAACCAACCGAAATTAAATTAAATCAATAAATTATTGTTTGATTTGGTGGAACCAATCAAAATCATAATTTTACATTAGAAGAAATTTTACTTCAAATTAGATATTTTACATCGAATTAGGATCTCATGGTCTTTTCCTCTTCTATTTTGCCTTTGTATTCAATAGAGGGGAGAAAAGACCACTAGGATTTAATAAAACCTTATATATGTTTTAAAATAATAAGGGTAATTTTATAAATCTATTTTGGATGAATTTTTATAATTTTTTTTCACATCCATTCAATCCCAAATTGGGATTGAAAGAAAATTATGATTTGGAGGGGAACAAAGTAAATAATTTCTTCCCGGGAAAAATTCTCCTCCATTTCCTTCCGCTCCTTTAACCCTAATCAAAATATGGCCTAAAGTCTTCAGTAGTTTCATATGTAACTGTAAGATCCGAGGTTTCCTAATATAAAAATTTATTTTTTGGTGCAGCGCACCGGATTGGGAGTTAGTCGGGTCGAGTCGTGGAATCGCCGCAGGTAGAAGGTATAATTTAAGCCTTATGAAATTTTATTTGTTAATATTCCTTCCTTTTTAAGCATAAGATGTCTTAGTAGAGTTGAGTTCAAAATCATGTATGCGGATCGAATCGGGGCTCGAATCGGACTCAGATTGAGCCGAGAAGGGGCTAAGTGAATAGGAGGGTCATAATGGTCAAGTGAAGATGAGGGAATAAATCCCTCATCCCCAGCCGTGCGGCTCATCATTGGAGTCGCACGCAGCCCGATAAAGGGGAGGGAGGAAGGAGAAGTCGGGAGACGGCGCCAGATTGGTGCCGTCATCGGAAAAAGCGAGATCACCGTCGCTCGTCCATTCTTCTTCCTTGATCAAGGTGAGTGGATCGAACCTTGTTATGTAGGGTAGGCGGGTAGCCGACCCAAGGTTTAAGGGTTTTCTTCGATTTCTCGAGTAAATTCTGTCGATTCACCGATGTTTCTTCCAAGATTTGATTCAAATGTTATTTATGTTGTTCGCATGAAGTTTTCTCGTCGTTTTTATCGATGATTAGGGCCGGCCACATGAAGGGAAAAAGGGGAAGGTCATGCTGAATTTTTCCCCAATTTGCTAGAGTGGTCGGAAGCCCTCAGATTGAGTTTCTCTCGCGATTGACGACTTGATTCTCCTCAACAATGGCCGAAACCTTACTTCCCTACCCTGCTCGCTCTCAGCTGAGCATGAACAACCTTGGGTAGGCTCGGCCGAGTGGGTATAAAGGGGAGAAAAGGGCTTGTTATGTTTTATGCTTACATGTAAGGTGCTAAATCATATTTTTATGTTGTAGATTACTCATATAGTACATACATGGATAGGATCTTAGTATTTATAAGGAAATATTCTTGATAGTACATACATGGATAGGATCTTAGTATGGCATGTGAATCATGGGAATGTTTTATTTATTTATAATATATATGCTCAATTGTTACCTTGTGAGATAATTGGTTACATTGCTGGAATTTCTTTATAAATGCATAATTTAATCATGTTGTTATAGAAATTATGTGGATAATTATGGTAGTTGTTGTAGAATGATTCCCTTATAATTTATGTGCTATGACATAATTGTATTAAGACATTTCTACACTCACGACTGGTAATTTACACTTAAAAAATCTGGCGATTAACGCTAGATGACTATAAGGAAATTCTAGGGTGCTTAATTATTTGAAGAAACTTGAATGTAGACAAGCTAGGTTTCACACCTAGGGAAGAACCAGCGAGCAATAGTGTGCGACTGGTATGGATCGGAATAATGGGGCCGAGTACGGGTGAATGCCCGAGGTTTTTAAATAAGGAAACTTTAGAAGACTTTGTATGTGTACTGTGCTTGCGATGGTCGGCTGAGAAGCATGAACGGTCGGAACGACTAATGCTTGACTTGGTGGGTGATTTGAGTCTTGAGATTGCACCAGCGGACTCGCTAGGTGTTAGACCCGGGTAGCAGAGGGTCTTGAGATTCTGTCAGTGGGCCACGCTAACGGTACACCCGAGTTGGTTGAGACTAGCTATTCCTAATCCGGTGGGTTCCTGAGACTAGTTGACCGCCCTAGTCGATGATCCGGTGATTGTTTGACATTCCTTATATGATATGTGGGCTGTGCGACCGGATTATTATCTTGTGGTGTAGTGTCATCTTGGCCGGGTGGATGGTTTTACAGGTTGGCCTTTGAGCCGGTCGTTATATCATGACTAGATTGGATCCTTATATCTATAAATTGCTGACTTATATGCATGTTATTATTGGGAATTTATATGGAGGTTCGGAAGAACCGCTCACCGAGTCCCATGTGGACTCACAGTTTATCTCTCTTATTTTTGCAGATCCCGACCAGTGAGGTGAGGCTTGGAGTCATGGTGCAGCTGGAATGCAGGTAGTGGCATAGATCTTGTAGCAGCGTCCAGTAGTCGTAGTCATGGTGTCTAGGATTGTTTTTCTTTATATACACTGAGAGTTGTTAATTTAAAAAATATGTATTCGACTTTAACTCGAGTTGGTTGTTTTTATAGTTGGTTTGTTTTGCAACTCTTTTAAAATTGTTGAACCTTCTTTAAAAATTAAATAAAAGTTGCATCGTTGTTTTTATTCGCATGTTTTCGGGATAGTTTGTATTATCGGTATCTTGTTATTCAGTGTATGTGCATGGTAGGCTTCAGGCCGGGTAGGACATAGACCTTGGCCGGTCACGCGACCCTGAGTTGGGGCGTGACAATAACTCTAAAACAATTAATTGTAATTCATAAAATGTATTTTTTTTATGAAATAAAAGATATTATAGGGTCAAAAAAAAATATTTTGGATTAAAATATTCTATTATTTTCAATTTAAATTTAGTATGATATATTTTGAGCAAAAGTCTCTAATAGATTAGACGTTTGTCCAAAGTCTAAAATAATTTTATAGCTCTATAAAATTAATCTTAATGAGCATTAATTTTTATGATATGAAAGATGTGTTCAAATTTTAAAAATATTTTAAAATAAAATATTTTATTATTTTAAATTAAATTTAGTTTTATAAACTTTTAGCAAAAATATATATTTTTTAGACCCTAGCACACTCCTTTTATTGTAAAAATATATTTTATAAATTTAAAATAATTTTTTTATTATATAATTTTTTTAGATATTTGAAAAAAGTCTCTAATCAGAGGCTAAAATGAGTATTATGATTTTTTTGCTTTCGGATTTAGAAACTTCAGCTATTATACTCTGAATTCAAGAATTTTCATTTAACATATTCTCGTTTAGAAAAATTACTGTAAAGTAATTCCTAAAATTATAGAATAAGATACAATATAAACTATTATAATTATACCTTATATATAACTAGCACGTGTACAATTCTGGATGAGAAGAATATTCATGCATATATTATTTACAACCAAAACTCTTTTGACTGACAAGTGTACACAAAAGAAATGGATGGTCAATTGCAAGCCCAAATAATTATGCACGCTTTGTTGCATGAATATTCTCCTCCAGTACTTCTGATAGCAAGTCTGCGTGAAAAATTGAGCATGTGCGAGTTCATGTTTGCCATAATCTCATGATCACTTAATTAATTAATTACTTACATAATTAATAATATCTGCAGCTGCCGACGTAACTGATGAAATCAAAGTCAATGGAGAGTGGCTTGTATTGTATATACTGTCATCCCACTTGCTTGCATTAGTTCAGGATGTTAAGTACACACAAATCCTCCTCCTCCCCAACTTAAACTAATTGATCATTCACACTAAGTCGAATATATACTCAACAAATAACCTAAATATATCAAGGTCAAGCTTATGATTTATATATACTTAAAAAGTGGACTTCAATTACTAATAATTCATACCTAATGTAAATGTTTCTCAAACTTGAGCCGATTTAATTCTAATTTAATTTGATCCACAGTCAGCTGATTGAATCGACAATTGGTTCAATTGTTTCAATGGATGCTTCTAGTAGATCAGATTATCTTGGATTTTTAGTCTAAATATTTGGCTTTAAATTTCACAGAGTAATTAATCGATGCTTATTTCTTAATTAGATACCGGCATTGCTTCTTTTCCAAGAAAAAAAAGTTCACGACCCATGGGCCTTCTACCTTCATGCGACATTGCTCTGTTAAACTTATTTTCATCCATTGCGAAAAATTTCCCATTGCATCCTTCCGTACGTAGGAATCTAGATCATGTCTCTGTCTAGCTCAGTGTGACGGATCATCCTCTCGAATCAACTACTGATTATCGTCTTGGTAAGTTATTACCTCACCGACTAGCTAATTAGATGCAAGTCCCTCCTCGGACGAATTTCTTCTTTTGCTCCTCAACCTAGCTACGTGCTCGCTCAATGATTGTGTATATAGGATACAAATTTTTGAGTTAATTTGGGTCGAATTTATGTTTTGAATTAGTTATGATAGGAGTTAAGTTTGGAGTATGACACTTCAAAAGTATTCGAAAATTAACTTGAAAATTTTTGGATTGGATTCAGTCGGGTCTAGTTAGAATGGTGAGTTGGGTCGGGTCAAGCTAAGTTTTTTGCTGGCCAGTATTTCAGAAATTTAAAGTGAAATATGAACTTCTCTTCCTCTTCTTCATCCTATAAATAAACACAAGTAGTCGAGAGTTCAATACTGATTAGAAGCATAAGAAAGAAGAGCGAGCTCGTCAAGATAAGAGAAAGAATGGGGAAGAAGAGCTCAAGGATCGTTCTTGTGCCATTCCCGGCTCAAGGCCACGTCTCTCCGATGCTTCACCTCGCTCGGGTCCTCCATGCACGTGGATTCGAGGTGACGGTGGCCACACCAGACTTCATCCACCGTCGCCTCGCCGCCCGAGTGAACCCGGCCGCGGAAGACAGCGACGACGGACGGATCCGGTTTGCCTCCATCGCCAGCGGCCTCACGGCGGGGGACGCGCCTCCGGACTTTGCGGCTATCGACAGAGCCATGGAGAGCCACATGCCGGAACACTTGGAGCGGCTGCTGCTGCGCTCCTCTTCCTCCCACCGCGGCGAACACGTCGCGTGCGTGGTGGTTGACCTGGTGGCGTCGTGGGCGATACCGGTGGCGAAGCGGTGCGGCATCCCGGTGGCGGGGTTTTGGCCGGCGATGCTCGCCACCTACCGCATCATCTCGGCCATCCCAGAGTTGATTCGAAGAGGTTTAATATCAGAATACGGTATGCTAAGCTTCAACCTCTAGCTAATCAATTGATCCTTCAATATCGCACATGATACGATCTGTTTGCTAAGCATATTAATTGATCCATTATTTGCCAGAGAAAAAAAAGAATGAACGTATAACTAAAATTAATTTAAATGTTCCATTAGTTGTTGGTTGATGACTCAAGTAGGTGTTTGCGACAGACCGCCGCCTACAGTTGGCAGGCCAACTTGAGCAGAAAATGTGTTCGATGAAAGTTCCATCTTTTGCTTCTCTAAGCAGTAAATAAACCATAAATTACCAGTTGGCATATCTATGAATTAAACAAGGTCTACAATCAAACCAAAATTAACTTCTTGTTACAAAAGCAGGTAGTCCTCTACAGCATCAGTCTCACTGCCAAGAGCAAATGACACAGGAGTTGACATTGGCAGGAGTTCAAGCAAAGCTGAGCACGAAGGACCTGCCATGGCTGGTGGGCAATCCTGCTTCCCAGAAGTCAAGATTCATATTCTGGTTAAGAGTCCTAGAAAGGGCTAAACTTGTTCAGTGGCTCCTGGTCAACTCCTTCCCTGAAGAAGGAGTTCAACCTCACAGTACTGAAACCTACTGCCACCCTCCTCCATCTCCGAGGCCACAAACTCTCCCCATCGGGCCACTTATAGCTCATGATGGTGGCAGCAATTCCAAGTTCAATCTGAGCATGTGGGATGAAGACCAGACTTGCTTGCAGTGGCTGCAGCAGCAACCCCCCAGCTCAGTTGTTTATGTTTCCTTTGGCAGCTGGGTCGCCCCGATCTCACCCGAGAAGATCCATGAGTTCGCGCTTGGCCTTGTGGCGGCCAGGCAGCCGTTCCTGTGGGTGCTCAAGGACGACAAGTCGTGGCGGTCGGGGCTCCCCAAGGGGTTCCTGGATCAAGTTGGAGGGCAGGGAAAGGTTGTCTCATGGGCACCACAGGAGGAAGTGCTCAAGAGTGAGGCCGTCGGGTGCTACCTCACACACTGTGGGTGGAATTCCACTTTGGAGGCCGTACAGCATGAGAAGAGGCTCTTGTGCTACCCCATTGCAGGAGACCAATTTGTGAATGCTGCATTCATTGTCAAGGTGTGGGGGATTGGAGCCAAGCTTGATGGCTCTCATAGGTCGGCCATTGAGGGTGGCATCAAAAGGGTCATGAGAAGTGATGAGGGGGCAGGGATGCAAGCAAATGTTCTCCGATTGAAGAAGAGAATTATGGAGAAGGGGAACTCCAAAGCAATGCAAAACCTCCAATGTTTTGTAGATATAGTGAAGAGAAGAATGCAATACTAGATAGTATTTTGCCCATTTTCTCTCTAGATAAAAAAAAGATTCATATAGAGAAACCTCAAATGGTTGAACAAATTATAATTGTTTTTTTTTGAAAAAAGAATGTAAGCAAAATGTCTAAAATATATATCTAACCACCAAATTGTTGTTGTCGGTACCCTCTTAATATATATGTGATGAGCACATACTCAGAGCTGCTTTTTTTCTTGGAATCACTGTTGTTTCTAATTGTTTGACCTAATCATCAGGTTTATCTGCTCTTGAGCTCTTACCTTTCATTGGTTGCAATCTACCAGGTTGACCTTGATCAGTAATCAATCAGGAATATTTATGGTGTAACATTTAGGGCAAGTGCATGTTCAACTAACCTAAAATAATGGACTAATTAATTTACTATATGTACCATGAAACCTAATAATAAATCCACAGTTGGCACATGGGAATTAATATATAATAGACAATTAGACATATATCACATGAGCCACCAATAACAGCTAAATACAAGGAGAGGAATCGAGCAAGCAAGAAAGAGTTTTCTTAATTAGAACTACATGATTTCATTATAAGGAAGTGCTAAAGTTGTCTATTAAACTAGTATGAAACTACCTTCTACTGCTAAATGCCACAACTTGTGATTAATTGTTTATATAGAGTGCAACATGTATATTGAGACAATAAAGTAAATGGGAATCATATATTTGGATCAAGGCTATATCTGAACTGTTCATTGCACTTAAAAGGGCTTGATTTGTTTGGTAAATTAATGCTCAAGCTTCGTAAATATGTATCATTTGACAAAGAAATTTCGCAGTTATCCAATGTAGTTATTGCAAATGTGATGGTGATTTGATGACTATAATCTGATAACTAACAAAAAAACTTAGCTATTCCATTCATAGTAAACACTTTCGTTAATAGCAACAGATAGAGTTAGATATCCCCTGCCATAAAACTGGACTCTTTTTACATGGTGTGGTAAGATCATAGTGTGCCTGGCTGCGCATCTGTCAACAATACATTCAGCCGCTTTATATCTTCTACCTAAAACATCAAAAACATAGTTTGACATTTATCAGCAAATCAGACAGTTAATAACGCAAGTTACAGTTGACCGAGCCATCTTAATTGGGAAGAAACACTGAATCAAGAGTCCCTGATAAAGTAATTTCAATAGAACTTTAATCTAAAGTTAGTAGAACAGTGAGTAAACCATGATATATATAATAATCACAACTCCAAACTTGATGAATATTCTAAGTTGTGTACAAAATCGACATGTACTTCCATAAAAGACCCTACAACCATATGTAGCTCAAAAGTAAAAGGCTGAAGGCAATTATCTGGACACCATACATTATGGCAACGAGTGCAATTTCTAGGGGCAGGCTGCCTATAGAAAACCTATGGAGGGGGGAAGAAGCATAGGGGGATTGGGAAGGGGAGTGGAAGGAGGTCCCTTAGAAAAAACGCCATACGCTCTAGCAAAAGCTAGGATTTGACTCACCAAATTAGCAACGGATAGCTGCCTAGCGCAATGCTTAGCCGAGTTCCGAGCGTGTCAGGTGAACCAACAAGCAATGGCCATGACATTTCTTAAGACCTTCTCGGAATGGGCTTGCAAGCTAGGTAAGGCCGCAGGCGAATGTAGCCAGAGGCCAATGGCCTAATTGACCTAGCTTAGACCAAATCTAGGAAGTGATAGCACAGTCAAAAAAAAGTGAGCGATGGTCTCAGGCTCAACCCCACAGAAAGTGCAAAGGTCGCTATTAGCAATATGGAGGTTAGTAAGCCTCGCATTAGTAAGCAGCCGACCATGCATGACTTTCCAGAGGAAGAGCTTGATCTTGTTGGGCACCGAAATCGACCAAATATCAAACAATCGAGTGGACAAGTCCTCGGGGTTTGGCGCACGGCTTCTCAAGAACCGGTAAGTGGATTGTTCGATAATGTATTCAGAGCTAGAACTCATCCAAATGGTGTGATCATCAGGGGGAGAGGGGGGGAAGTGTAAGACCCGAAAGAAATTTCCTAATATAAAAATTTATTTTGGTGCAGCGCGCCGGATCGGGGTTAGTCGGGTCGAGCCACGGAATCGCCTCAAGTAGAAGGTATAAATCGACCTATGAAAGTATGAAGTTTATATTGGTTAAATGGTTATTTCCTTTTATGCATTAGATGTCTTATTTGAGTCGAGTTCGACTCATGCATACAGATAGAATCAGAGCTTGAATTGGACTCGGATCGAGTCGAGTAGAGGCTAAGTCATTTAGAGGGGCAAATGGGTTATTAATGGCTGAGGGAATAAAATCCCTCATCATGAGCCGTGCGGCTCATTTTGGGAGCCGCACACAGCCCGAGCAAGAGAGAGAGAGAGAGAGAGAGAGAGAGAGAGAGAGAGAGAGAGAGGAGATCTTGGTATGCGCTGGAGATCGTGTCGTCGTCTAAAGGTTCAAGATCGTCAACGTCCACCCTTCTTTTTCCTCAAGCAAGGTGAGTGGTTACTATGATTGTGAAGGGAGGTGGGTAGCCGACCTTACGGATCTTGAAATTGGGTTTCTCCGCGAGTTATTTTGTCGATCGACGTGTTCTCTCGAGTTGGAACTTAAACGATTTGTGCACCTGCGATTTTATGTTTTCAAAACGTGATTATTTTGCATTTTTATGGGCTGGACGAGTCGAGGAAAAAGGGGAAAGGTCATGCTAAAATTTTCCCTAATTTCCTCACTCGTCTTGCAACTCATGATACGATCCATGTTCGTTAAATGGTCGATTCTTGATTCGATATTTGTGTAGTCGTCGTAACCATGGCCATCTTACTTGAGGGCTCGACCGAACAGGGGGTTACCTTGCTTGAGTCGGCCGAGTAAGGGCAAGGGTGGAAGATGTGGACTGCTCGAATTAATATGCTTGATTTCGGGTTATGTTATCTTGATTCATACCTACTTGCTTATAGATATGTTGAAATTATATTATATGATTGTTGTTTCATCTTAGGGATTGTTGCAACTAATGATCTATATTTTCATGGTTTTGGAAATATTCTTGCTAATGCATACATGGATAGGATGGTTATGGTATACGAATCATTGTAAATGTTTCATTAATTGTCAAAGATTATATTCAATCGTTGCTATGTATATATTGCATGTTCCTTATCGGTTTAAATTAATGGAATGTATCCTCCTTCATCCAGCTCTCATATGATAATTGTGGCTCATGTTTAATTTAGGTAAGTGTCATTGACAATGGTTGGCCGAGTACTCATTTATAGTCGGCAAGTTCTAACAACCTAGCAAGAATGGTCTCGGTACCTAGTGGTGACATTTAACCTAGAGACAAGGTACACTTACTAGGTTCTACACCTAGGGAAGTAGGGAAACCCTAGGGGGAGGGTCGGACATGGGCAACGCATGGAAAGCAAAAACACAGAAAAACTTGCATAACCTGGTTCTGGTTGTGGTTGACATGGTCTACTGAGGAGTGTCATTTGCCGAGCGGCTACCACACGACTCATCGGTTTGTAGGGTCTTAAGATTGCACCAGCGGGCCCGCTAGGTGTTTGACCCAAGTGGCGGATGGTCTTGAGATTTCGTTAGTGGGCTACGTTGACGGTAGATCTGAGTTGGGTGGGACTAGCTATCCCTAACCCGGAGGATTCCTGAGGCTAGTGGCCATCCTAGTCGACGGATTTGAGACATGAAAGTTCATATTTGAGATGCCCTTATGGGCTAGTTTTGGGTAGGCTGATCGGCCTAGTTACGTAGAGGGAAGAACCAAACCTTCCATATATAGTTTAGGTCATTGGTGGCCGAGCTAGCGAAATGGATAAGGGCCCGATCGCCAGTTCATCCATTCTTCTGTCTTGGCAAACTGGTTAGCTTCTATGGTGTGATCTTATTTAATTTCCTTATTTGTGTCATACCTTGTATATGTTATCTTGCCGAGGTTTAAGTGGAGGTTCGAAAGAACCACTCACTGAGTTCCTCGTGAACTGACGATTTATTTATTTTTATTTTGCAGAGCCCGACTAGTGAGGTATGGCTTGGTGGCATGGCGCGCAGGAGGGCAGACGTGGGTACAGATCTCGTAGCTGGCAGTTATTACTCGTAGTCGTGTTCGAGTAGAGTCGGAGTATGCACTTGTAAAACATTGAGATGTGTTTTTTAAACTTTTAAATGGTTACTTTCGAACTTGTGATATCTCTGAACTTGTTTTGGTTAAACTGTTTTCAATCATCTAATAAAGTTTAGTACTATTGCTTTGTTTATGATTTTCGATGTCAGTCTCTTGTGTTTTCATGAGTTATTAGTTAGTGCATAGAGTAGGCTTCGGGGTACCCACCCGTACCCTAGGAATTGGGTACCGAACGAGGCATATGCTAGTATGCCTACATACGATGTAGTTATGCTACGAGATCAGGAACCACGACTGCACTCAGCGTACCATGCGGTTAGTAACTTAAATTTTAATTGAACGAGTTGGTTAATATTAATGGTGAAATTATTATTTCTTTTATGATAGTTTGATGGAGGCCCGAAATGTTGCTCTGAGTGGTAGCGGTAGCAATTCCACTAAACGCTGGGGCCGAGGCCGAGGTCGGGGCCGTGATAGAGAGCAGTCTGAGGTAGAGGGCCAGGATTATGCAGTTGTGCAACTTCAGGGACAGGTAGCTCAACTAACATAAGCGCTCCGCAGGGAGCAGGAGTTTAGACAGCAGATGCAGCAGCAGCAACAACCACCCTAGCCGGTACCCGCAACCCTTGTGGTACCGGAGGTGGCTGAACAGGTGACACTGTAGGTCAGGGATCCAGGAGCACCTACATACGTAGACTTCATCAAGTTCAGGCTGCCAATATTCACCGGTACAGATCGGCAAGTGGAAGTCACCGAGTTTCTGGGGGACTATTATGAGCTGTGTTTAGAGCTGGGGTGTTCGTCAGAGGCGGCGGTGCGCATGGTCAGCTTGCAACTAAGAGCACCTGCCAAATACTGGTTGCACACCTGGAGGGGCCGTAGGGAAGTACAAGCACCACCTCCCACCTAGGAAGAATTTAGGGCAGCTATAGAGGAGCAGTATTTGCCGATGAGTGTCCGCGATAAGCGGGCACGAGATTTTGAGTTGCTGCGCCAGTCTGGGGGTATGACAGTAGCAGATTATGAAATGGAGTTCACTTGCTCTCTAGGTACCACCCAACTCTAGCAGCTACTGAGACTACCAGGGTGAAGAGGTTCGTGGAGGGTTTGAGACCTCAGATAGACATGCTTATCCATTACACCGAGGACTCCACCTTTGCTTGGGTAGTGGATGAGGCCCTCCGGAAGGAAGCACTAGTGCCGTTCGAGAGGAAAGATGGGCCGCCCAAGAAAAAGCTTCGGTCTCAAAGGTCAGGAGGTTGGCCGTGGCATTCGAAGGGAACTGTGACCACCGCAGATCACCAGCAGAGTCGTGGGCACAACAGTAGTCGGGGCCGCGGAGGCTCAGGGTCAGGGGCGACGAGACAGGCAGAGACAGGGGGTGCTACGCAGAAGTCGAACATGCCGCAGTGTGGTCGTTGTAACCGAAAACACTGGGGAGCTTGCTGAAGGCGAAATGGCCACACTAGAGGGGGGGGAGGGTGAATAGTGTGTTTACTATACGATTCGCCTAATTTCACTTTTAATCGTTCCTTTAATTCGACTAACTTAGGCGATTTGCAATTCGATGAATGAATGCAGATGCGATATAAAGATAAAACAATTAACACAAAATAATAAGGCAATTTAAACACGGTTCGGCCCCAATGCCTACTCCACTACCTAAGCACCCCGCTTAGGATTTTCAAATTAGGTTTTACTAGATTAATTAGTTTCCCTTACAATGAGGACTTTTCCTTGGAAAGACTCCGCTCTCCAACTGAAGGCACTTCCACACCCGGAAGTATCCCGCCTTCCTACCGGGAGCTCTTTCCCACCTCAACCTATGGGACAACTAAAACTAATCCTAGTAAGTGCTAAGTTTACACAAGTGGCTTTACTCCTTTTCACCAAGGATACCACTTCACACAACAAGACCTAACACCCAGGTCTTCACAAACACAAATTTAAGAAACAATTAACAATTAAAAATACAACGGAAAGAGCTAAAAGTGAAACCAAGTGTTCGTGCTCTTTTCCAAGCCTTGAATCCTCCAACTCGTCAAGTCATGAAGCTTGAATAATTTTTGAGTTGAGGCAACAGCAGGCGGTGCTTGAAGAAGAACTCGAGAGAGGAATAGGGCACGCTGCAATCACTTTTTGGAAGGCTCAAATCTTCCTTTTAGATTCTCAATAATCACTGTGGGAATCAAGGAAGAAGTGTTAAAACAATCATATGAGGGTATATTTATACCCTCGTTAAGCAACGACTGTTCAACGGATAAAAAATTATCCGTTATAGCCTCCGGTCGAAGCGCTGGTCGAAGCATCGGTCGACCGATCCTTCGACCGCTCGAATTACTATCTGGTCGGCCGACCGATGGGACGACTACTAGACACAGATCGTACCATCCGCGATCTTCGGTCGACCCATTGGTCGATCGATGAATTTGCGTCAAATGCCTATAAGTAGGTTGGTCGACCGCCAGCATCGGCCAATTTCTGGCTTTGGTTGGTCGACCGCCCGGTCGACCACCCAACGCAATGTACTTGTGTTTTATTCTTTCGGTCGACCGACGCAAGCTGCATCTGTAGCTAGCCTCTGTCCGGCCAACCGATCGATCGACCGCCAGGGCTACTACCCCTTTTTACCTACAGTCGGTCGATCGCCTGGTCGATCGAACCTTGGCTGAGATTATTTTCTTTAGCCTTTTTCTTCCGCGCTTGGTTTCCGGGTTTAGACTTTCAACGAGCATCATCTTGGAGAGCTTTTGACTTGATCTTTGGACTCGTCCAAGCGACTTGGGTGCACTCGTTGATCTTCGAGAAACTTCCGCGACGAACCCCAGCGCGACGATCAATGTCCTTCCCATTTCGCGATTTCTCCAATTTATCTGATCGAGGACATCGAACGCTAGTCGATATGGAACCTGAAAGATATTCTCAATGAAATCATTAGTTCCATGTTTGTTATCATCAAAACCATTAAGATCGAGATTAAGGCTAAGGTTGAAAACCTAAAGCCAACAATCTCTCCCTTTTTGATGATGACAAACATCCTTAAGAAAATATAGCATTAAAGGACACAAGGATATCAACTTGGGGATTTCTCCCCCTATCAACATGCATATCTATGAAATAAACTCTCCTTATCTATATGCATGGATTTTCTATTATTTTCCTCCCATTTTCTTATACTTTTCTCCCCCTTTTTCTTATAATTTGTTCCATGGTTTCTCCCCCTTTTGACCTATATTTTCACTATAGTTTTCTCTATAGTTTTCTCCATTATTTTCTCCATACAATTCTCCCCCTTTTGACATCAATCAAAAAGGGCAAGAAAGGTTAATCTAGTCAAAGGGATGGGAAGCAAAGATATTTTCATGAAGTTGAGATTCTAAATTTTTTTCATGAAACATGAAAATCTCAACCAAGGATGGAAAACAAATTTAATATGAAACTTAGCATGATTTCCTTCAAAGTATGCTTGAAACCATGAAAATGCTAAGTATCAAATTTGATTATCTACTCATGGTTTTTCAATAATAAACACATGAACACCTAATATGAGTAAATCTAAACATGTTTGAGAAGATTGGACATAAAATGAAGTTTCTAAGTCAATTTGTTGACTTAGGTCAACTCTACTCAAATTTAGGTCTCCTAACTTGAGCTAGTTATCATTTTATCCAATTACACATGATTTTTCAATTTGTACCACATGGATGCAAATCATGAGTAAGTTCAAACATGTTTATCAAGTTTTAATTTAAAATGAAGTCTCTAAGAAGAAATTTTACCTAGGACACATTTCAATCAAAAATGAATTTTCATGAAATTGCCTAAGTATCAAAATTTTAACTACTCATGACATTTCAATCAATTTTCATGCAATATCATTTATGAGCATAGAGAAATCATTTTATCAAGAAAATAGAGGTGTTATACAAGAATTTTGCCAAAATGAAAACCATACCTCATTTCTTGAGAAATTCCAAATTTTCACTTTCTTAACTTTCAAGAAGGTTTCATTAGTATCAAAATGAAATAATATACCAACTTAGCAAGTTAACTTACTAAATAGCAAAGGTTCAAAGGAAATTTTTATTTTAAAACCTTAACCTATGCTAGATAGTAGAGATTCATTTTAAGAAAGTTTTCATGATATCTAAATGAATATAAGGGATCTTAAGATGAAGCATTTTATGAATAAGGTCCCTAAACAAGTTAAACTAGTTTGGACTTAATAAGTATGTCTCTTATAGTGGATATCAACCTAGAGCAAGTTTCATTCAATGAAATTTGCCTAAGTACTAGAATTCTATCTACTAATGAGAAATCAAGGATTTTACATGCAAATCTAATCATGAGTATAGAGACATGGTTTAAGCTTAAACAATGAGGTATAACACTTAGATTTTGAATTAATTGAAGTTATATCTTATTCATGAAAATTTAGCCAAACTAATATCTTTCTTCCTAGTCATTAGCCTTCATTAAATACTTATAACTTGCAAGTAAGCTACACTAATGTTTTAGTGAAAAACATAGCTACTTAGCAAGCTAACCAAACCAAAAAGCAAAGAGAAGCATCAAATATCATTATAAAAATTTACTTTGCTAAATAGTTTGAAATTCGTTTTAAATGAAATATAGTCATACCAAAACGAATTTTTAGAGATCACAAAGATAATATTTGAAAACATGATCTCCAACCCTCCTATTGGTTGAAAATCGAAAGGCCACAATGTGCCTACGATTTAGAACCGCAAGGTCGCTTAGGCCCATTACAGGCCACTGGGGTATCCGAAGAGACCGGGTAATCAAAATCAAAAACGTTTTTGAAATAAACTCTTTTGGCAAGAGCGGGGAAAACAATCAATTTAAAGTATGTATCACGACTCCAACTTAAATAAGACAAATCAAAGTAAGGAGATGATACCAAAGAGTTTGATGTCAAATTTACCATAGACATCTAGTGTAGATGAAGACTTTGAAGTTGCAACCATGTAGGGATCATTCCTTCAACTCATTGGTCAACTTCACTTCTTCAATTCTCTTTACCCTTGTGTGGTGACTCCCATTATAAGAGAAGAAATTTTTGGTACCCAAATGGCTTTGGGTCCTTGGGGGTTAGTGGGCTTATCTACCCAAAGTATTTTCACAGCACTAGAGTTCATTTTAGAGGCACACTCATATATAGCATGCCCATAAACACCACAATAAAAATAATGTCCATTAAATTTCTTCTTTTCATTTTTAGCATGGACATGAGATTTAATGTTAGAATGCTTAACATAGGAGGCATGATGAACATAAGCATTCTTAGATGAAACCTTTTTGTTTTGAACATGAGGTTTAAGAGTGGAATGTTTATCATGAGATTTAACATTAGCATGAACATTCCTTTTTGAAAAATTATTTCTACTAAAATTCTTAAATGAGGAAATATTTTTCATTTTATTCATTTTCTTGTTTAAGTTTTGAACCTCATTTTTCAAATCATTCATTGATTTATGAATAGCATGCAATTGAGTTTTCAACATGCTATTTTCATTCTTCAATATGTCGTTTTCATTTTTCAAATCCTTAGTGTCAATACTTAATTTATCATGGCATGGATTGTTGACACTAATTCTTAGCTTCTCATTTTCTAATTTTACATCATGTAATTGAGAGCTAAGATTTGAGTTTTCTTTCTTCAATTTTTTGTTTTCTTTATCTTTTTTAACTAGCAAGGCATGCATTATTTGACATTCATCAACTAGTTCTTCATATGGCATATTGAATGAACTAGAAGAGCTAGTACTAACATTTTTATTATTATGACTAGAAGGGAAAGAGTGTACCTCATCATTGGTACTCTTGAGACAACCTTTTGAAATAGCTTCATAGTCATTGCTAGAGGGTGCTTCAAATGAGGTAGAGGTGGAGATAGAAGCACTTGACCTCTTCCTTGCTTTGTACTTCATGCTTGGGCAATTTTTCTTCACATGCCCCTTTTCTTTGCAAGCATGACAGATTACTTTTCTTTTTCGGCTCTTGGTGCTACTTCTTTGACTAGAAGAGCTATGGACATCAAAACCAATATTAGTAGTAGGCGAGTGACCATTGTCATCACCACCTTCATTAAAAGTGCCAATCTCTTCGATTTTGGCATGATCGTATAAAATATTTAAACTAGCCCATAAATCATGAGCCGAAGAACAATGCATGACTTTTTCTAGTATGCCATTTGGTAATGTGCAAAGTATGCAATTCATGGCATCTCTATTAAACTTAAATATTTTCTTGTCCATTTCACTCCATGCATGCATATCAACCTTAGGTTCAATAAATTCCCAATGTAACATGTTAAATACACCAAAACCTTTGGTCTTCAGAAATGTGTACATCCTAGATTTCCATAGACCAAAGTTTGATTCATAAAACCGAGGGGGTGAAGATTCTACACTCTCTAGAGCCATTTCTAGATCGAGACTAGGTGTAGACGAGATGGTGAAATCTCAATCTACGAACCCGCTCTGATACCAATTGAAGGCGAAATGGCCACACTAGAGGGGGGGGGGGTGAATAGTGTGTTTACTATACGATTCGCCTAATTTCACTTTTAATCATTTCTTTAATTCGACTAACTTAGGCGATTTGCAATTCGATGAATGAATGTGGAAGCGATATAAAGATAAAGCAATTAACATAAAATAATAAGGCAATGCAAACACGCAATTTATAGTGGTTCGGCGCCAATGCCTACTCCACTACCTAAGCACCCCGCTTAGGATTTCCAAACTAGGTTTTACTAGATTAATTAGTTTCCCTTACAACGAGGACTTTTCCCTGGAAAGACTCCGCTCTCCAACCGACGACACTTCCACACTCGGAAGTATCCCGCCTTCCTACCGAGAGCTCTTTCCCACCTCAACCTAAGGGGCAACTAAAACTAATCCTAGTAAGTGCTAAGTTTACACAAGTGGCTTTACTCCTTTTCACCAAGGATACCACTTCACAAAACAAGACCTAACACCTAGGTCTTCACAAACACAAATTTAAGAAACAATTAACAATTAAAAATACAACGGAAAGAGCTAAAAGTGAAACCAAGTGTTCGTGTTCTTTTCCAAGCCTTGAATCCTCCAACTCGTCAAGTCATGAAGCTTGAACAATTTCCGAGTTGAGGCAACAGCAGGCGGCGCTTGAAGAAGAACTCGACAGAGGAATAGGGCGCGCTGCCCTCACTTTTTGGAAGGCTTGAATCTTCCTTTTAGATGCTCAATAATCACTGTGGGAATCAAGGAAGAAGTGTAAAAACAATCATATGAGGGTATATTTATACCCTCGTTAAGCAACGACTGTTCAACGGATAAAAAACTATCCGTTACAGCCGTCGGTCGAAGCGTTGGTCGAAGCATCGGTCTACCGATCCTTCGACCACTCGAAGTACTCTCTGGTCGGTCGACCGATGGGTTGACCGCCAGACGCAGATTGCGCCATCCGCGATCTTCGGTCGACCCATCGGTTGACTGATGAATTTGCGTCAAATGACTATAAGCAGGTCGGTCGACCGGTTGGTTCACCGCCAACCTCGTCCAATTTTTGGCTTTGGTCGGTCGACCGCCCGATGTAATACACTTGCATTTTCTTCTTTCGGTCGACCGACGTAAGCTGCGTCTGTAGCTAGCCTATGTTTGGTCGACCGATCGGTCGACCGCCAGGGCTACTACCCCTTTTTACATACAGTCGGTCGACCACCCGGTCGACCGAACCTTGGCTGAGATTGTTTTCTTCAGCCTTTTTCTTCCGTGCTTGGTTTTCGGGTTCCAGCTTTCAACGAGCATCATCTTGGAGAGCTTTTGACTTGATCTTTGGACTCGTCCAAGCGACTTGGGTGCACTCGTTGATCTTCGAGAAACTTTCATGACGAACCCGAGCCCAACGATCAATGTCCTTCCGATTTCGTGATTTCTTCGATTTATCCGATCGGGGACATCGAACTCTAGTCGATATGGAACCTGAAAGATATTCTCAATGAAATCATTAGTTCCATATTTGTTATCATCAAAACTATTAAGATCGAGATTAAGGCTAAGGTTGAAAACCTAAAGCCAACACTTTCTATGGCCGCACAGATGCGTGCTTCAGATGTGGGTAGGTGGGACACTTTAGGAAGGATTGCCTGGACAGAGGTGGCCAGGGAATTGAGTTGTCAAGGGGAAAAGCGTCGATGTCAGTGGGGTCAGTGGCACAGAAGGGTCAGATGCAGAGCAGAGGGCCGTAGGCTAGTCACTCTGAGAAACCGTCTGCCCGAGTTTATGCCATGAACCGTGATGGGGTAGAGGCATCTAGAGCAGTGGTAACAGGTATTATTTTAGTATGTTCATCTGCTGCTTATGTTCTGTTTGATCCGGGTGCCACGCACTCGTTTGTATCTGCCAAATTTGCTGCTGAGTTACCAGTGACACATTCTTTGCTCGAGGGCCATTTCTAGTATCAACGCCTACGGGTGATGCAATCATAGCCAAATTAAATTTTCAAGGCTGTGAAGTGCTCATCTACGGCCATGCATTGAGAGCAGATTTGACACTCCTACCCATGCTTGAACTCGATGTCATTCTCGGCATGGATTGGCTGGTGGAGCACTTTGCATTGCTGGATTGTAGGGCTAAGTCAGTCATGTTCAGCAAGCTCGAGTTGCCGCAGTTCACCTTCCAAGGAGAAGGAAGAAGCGAGCCGATTGGGGTAATCTCAACCCTTAAGGCTCGTAAGCTGCTTCGGGGGGGCTGCCAGTCCTTTTTGGCCTTCGTATCAGCGGTAGAGGAAAAGGAAGAGGCGGTAGGGGATATCGGTGGTACTCGGGTAGTCTGCGGGTTCCCCCATGTATTTCTTGAGGAGTTGCCGGGATTGCTGCCCAATAGAGAGGTAGATTTCTGCATTGATTTCTAGCCCGGGGTGAAGCTGATCTCCATCCCACCCTACAGGATGGAGCAGGCAGAACTCTGGGAACTAAAAGTGCAATTGCAAGAGATGCTAGACCTGGGTTTCATCCGGCTGAGTGTGTCACCGTGGGGTGCCCCAATACTCTTCGTGAAGAAGAAGGATGGGTTGATGCGCATGTGCATCGACTATAGGCAGCTGAATAAAGTGACAGTCAAGAATCGTTACCCACTGCCGAGGATAGACGATTTGTCTGATCAACTACAGGGGGCATGATGGTTTTCGAAGATAGACTTAAGGTCAAGATACCATCAGTTGAGAATCCCGGACTGCGATGTGCCTAAGGCTGTCTTCAGGACTCGCTATGGCCACTACGAGTTCCTAGTGATGCCTTTTGGTCTGACCAATGCACTGTTGTAAGAATCCGCACACTAGAGGGGGGGGGGATGAATAGTGTGTTGTCTAATAATATTTGCCTAATTCGATTTTAATCGATTCTTGAATTATTTAGGCAATGTGTAATTTGACTACTAAGTGCTAAATCGGTGAATGATGAAGCGATTTAAGAGCTAGCAAAATATCAAGCAAACACACGGATTTATAGTGCTTCGGTCGCAATGCCTACTCCACTACCTAAGCACCCCGCTTAGGATTTCCAAACTAAGTTTACTAGATTAATTCTTGTCGCTCTTACAATGAGGACTTTGACTCGAAGAGTCGCACTCTCGACCTAAGGCACTTCCACACCCGGAAGTCTCCGCCTTCTTATCGGGAGCACTCTTCCGTCTCAACCCTAAGGGACAACTTAATTAATCCTAGTAAAACTAAGTTTACACAAGTGGCTTTACTCCTTCACAACAAGGAAACCACTTCCACACACAAGACCTAACAACCTAGGTCTTCCTACAAATCAAATACAAAGAGTTTGAGGAACAAAATAGACAAAAACTTATTACAAGAAGAGGAATAGTAGCTTATCACACTTAGACATCTCTTCTTCCCGCGCCTAATTGCTTGATGAACCCTTTTGAAAGTAAACTCTTTTTGACAGCAGGGGATCAAGACTCAGCTGATGAACTTTAGCGCTTGAAGGTTTGAAGGATGCAATTGAATCACTCTTTGAAGCTTTTTATCATCCAAGAATCTAAGAGAGAGAGAGAGAGAGATAAAAAAGATTAGAAGGATGATTTATAAACCTAGCCGAAATAGGGCGTCAACGGGATTATTTTTGACCGTTACAGATGCCTGGTCGATGATCCGATCGAATCATCGATCGATCGACCGATCGACCGCTGGCTTATAGTAAGTTTTTTCCCTTGATTGGTCGACCGGTTGATGGAAAAATGTCTACTTCCAATCCGGTCGACCAATCGATCAACCGAAGCCAGCTATTACACGCCAATCGGTCGACCGGCAGGTTGATCAATTGTCACGGGATTTGGCCATCCTGGATCCGGTCGACCAATCAATTGATCGACTCAGTGATGCTGGGATCCCCAACTCGCGCTATGCCATCCGGTCGACCGATGAGCATTCTGCTAATATTTGGCATCGGTCGGTTGATCGACCGGTCGACCGACGTAGCCTTCTGCGACTACTGCCCTTTTTGCGCATCATTCGGTCGACCGAATTAGCTGCTGCCAAATACATAACATCATTCGGTCAACCATCCGGTCGACCGAACTCGAGCTGGAAAATATGTTTCTTGGCTTTCTCATTTCGCGCTTGGTTTTCCGGCTTCGTTCTTCAGCGTGCTTTATCTTTGAAGGATTCTCCATGCTATCCAAAACATTTTTGATGCACACATTGATCTGTTTTGAGGATTGATCAAGAGGCGTAAGGCTTGACGTATCTTTCATCAATCCTATAATTTTCATACTTCAAACACTTGTTAAATTGGTTTGTTATCATCAAAATAATCATGAGGAGAATAAAGCATGAAGGAGGAACCCTTCAGCTAACACTCTCCCCCTTTTTGATGATGACAAACCATTGACGATAAATATCAAGATACATGGAAGCATCAAGGAAATGAAGCAATGTATTCAATTTGTACTCCCCCTATCGATAAGCATATATTCATATTATTCATTTAGTAGTCCCCCTTTCGATAAGCATATATTCATATATTCTCCCCTTTTTGTCATTCATCAAAAAAAAAAAAACAAACAAACATAGCAAGCATACATGAGAAAAAAATTCACACTTATATTACTAAACATCACATAGTCAAACAAATACATGTGCATAAGATGAAAATGTCAATACATCAACATCAATACATCAAAACATCAAAGAGGATTACTCGTCCTCAGGTGGTGGAGGAGGTGGTAGATGCGATCGATAATATTGCCACATCTCATCCACTCTCTCATATATTTCATCAACTCGACGACCGTACTCATCTATTTGCTGACCATACTGGTCAACACATTGACCATACTGGTCAACATGTTGACCATACCTAGTCAACATGTTGACCATACTCATCGATGTGTCGGCCATGGTCACCGATCATGATACCATCCTCGTCCATCTAACGGCCGTATTCGTCCATGCATTCTGATGTGTTTTTGTTCCATTCCATCTGACCGATGTGAAACTGAGCAAAGCGATCCTCCGGATCACTTAGGCACGTTAGGGAAGTGCCAGATGATGAACCTCCACCAGCTTCATCTTCCTCCATCTTTATGTCATGCTCAGCCTGTTCCACAGGATCACCTTGCGTTCTTTTGCCGCGTTGATGTTCAAGAATCTTCATGCGGCTAAGGGAGGAAGAATCTATGGCTCTAGGAATGAGCTCTATTTCAAATCTAGATCTATTTACCCCAGCTTCATATATGAAATGGGAGATCACTAAGGCATATGGTAGAGCTTGTTTTTTGGAGGAATGGACTTCAGTTATATACCTAAGCATGAGGTCAGGGACATCTATAGGAATACGGGTCATGGCAAAGAAGAGAACCTTAGCACTCATAGTGGTGACCTTATCATAGTGACCTGCTCTAGGAAGAATATTATATGACACGATGAGGTGCACAATCCTAGCAATGGGTGAGAGTTTTATGCTTTGGGTAGGGACCACTCCCTCATAATCCTCAGGGCATATGGCTGACACAACTTCATGAGGAGGAAAATCCTCATGAAATCGGTGTGTGGACATCTTGTAAATTTGTCTTCCCACTAGAGGAAACCCAAATGCATCTCTGATAAGGGATTTGGTGATGAATATGGGTTTTCCCAAGATTTCAGATCGAAGAACTAAATCATCACTAAGCCTTGCCTTTTCTATCACTAGGTTAGAGAAGAAGGTTTTTACCAGGATGGGGCATACCGGTACTTATTTTCCTAGAAATTCTACCCATCCCATACTAACAAGTTTCCCTCGGATATCAAATTGTTCTAGGTCATCTAAATTAACTGGCCGTGTTTGCAGGATGACTCTATCAACAAACGTAGCAGCTTGTTTCTTGCCTAATTGGGTCAAATGGTTATTAGGTAAGGATGGGAGCTTAGTTTTGGGTGCCATTCTGCAAGATAATTATGAAAGATGATTAGCTTTAAATGAAAGATGCATGCTTTTAATGCAAATGAAAGAAAACTAAAAGTTTAAAGATCAGCATAGATTCATGCAAGAACAAAAAGATTTTCTCATTAAATCTCAAGATAAATAAAACTAAATCAAAATAAAAAGGAAAGATTAAACAAAGTGATCCATAAATGAAGAGAAAAAAAAATTGTTTTGACTAGAGAAGAATAAGAAACATTTTCTTTTTTGACCAAAACAAAAATTTTAAAGAAGACTAAAGTTAAAGTTAAGAAAAACTCATGAAAGAAAAATAAGAGAGTCTTTGACTAACACTTTTTATTCAAAATAAAATTCTATTAAAGAGTAAATGATGAATCATTTGAAGAAAACATGAGATATTTGATTTTTGTTGAAAGAAAACTCGTTTTTGGAGTAAACATGCTAAAGAGAAGTTATCATTCAAGAGAAATAAGGAATGATATTTTTATGTATGAATCCACACACATTGTGAGAGTAAAAGTGAAGAAATCATGTTTTTGAGAGCAACTTCATGAATGATGGATGAAGGAAGACTTTTTACCTTGGAGAAGAGTCTTGGAGAGGAGGTAGAACCCTAGAAGATGAAAGGAGAAGTCTTGGAATGAGGCAGCCGGTTGAGTGGGCAAGGAAGCCCTAGATTCGGTCTTAAACCAATGGTTTGAATGACCAGGATTAAATCTAACCGAAGAAATGGGCGATCCGGATCATTTTTTGCCAGCCGGTCGATCAGGCGGGCGAATGCCGATTGACCACTCAATCTGCCCTGGTTTTTATCCCTTAAGGAAAAATTATTTTTGAGAGGATGTGAGCATTCAAATTTTGTGAAATGTTTTTTACACGAATTAGACTCTATGAGGATTCCAAGAAGTCAAGAATCACTCAAAAAGGTTGTCTCTACAATTTTCAAGAAATCCTACAAGATCTCAGTGGCATTTTTGTAAATATGGGTCATTTATCCACTGATTTCAGATTTTGCTCAAATTTTCTAGATATCAAGATATGATCATTTAACACTCGTTTATCAAGTTTGAAGTGACATTAATGTCGTTTAATCAAGATATGAGCTTTACACGATTTTAATCAAAGTATGCTTGAACCCATGAAAATGCTAAGTATCATATTTGGCTATCTACTCATGTTTTCTCTAACTTAGGCAATTGGACATCTAACATGAGTGAATTTTAACATGTTTGTAAAAATTTAAACTCAAAAAGGGATTTTTAAGTCAAATTGTTGACTTAGGTCAAACATTTTCAATTTGAGTCTCATAAACTAATCTAGTGATCACATTGTTCATATAGTTATGAGTTTTCATATGATACCAAGTGTAACAACCTAGATTCATGTGATGCGTGTATTTAAAACATGTTTGCCAATCCATAGAAAATGATGTCTCTAATAAAAATTCTAACCTGGAGCAAATTTCTTCCAATCAAGATATGAAATTGTCTAAGTTATCAAATATTTACTTATGAACTTTCATATATTTATCAAGCAAATGCAATCATGAGCATAGAGACTTCATTACTTATGAATAATCAATTATTATACAAGTATTTTTGCAAAATTGAACTCATACCTTATTCTTGAGAATTTTTCAAACTTTTCATTTCCCTTTTTAGTTTTGCTCTACTAGTCTTCCATCACATTTTTGATAACTTGCAAGCAATATTCATTAGTAACATAATGGAAATGTGACTACTAACAAGTTATCGTACTAGATAGCTAAGAGGAAATCAAGTATCGATTTCAAAATTTACTTTGCTAAATAATTTGAAATCTGTTTCAAAATATGTTGTCATGAATCCAAAAATGAATTTTTTAAGAGATCATAAATATAATATTAATGAAAATATGATCTTCAACCCTTCCTATTGGTTGATAACTGAAAGGCCACTATGAGCCTACGATTTAGAATTGCAAGGTCACTTCGGCCCATTACAGGCCACTTAGGTCTTCGAAGAGACCAGAAATCAAAAATCAAAATTGTTTTTGAAACTTATCAAGAGTGAAAATCTACTAATATTAAGCATATATCAAACTCCAACTATAATTTTAGCAAGAGATTATAGGAGATGATACCGAAGATACCTAGATGCCAATTTTCATACCTATGGCATCTTCATGGCTTGAAGTTGCAACCAAAGATGGATTCTTCATTGATGTCTATGGTCAACTTCAATTCTTCATTTTCCTTTACCCTTGTGCGATTGCTCTCCCTACAAAAGAGCATGGGACCTTTGGTACCCAAATGACTTTGGGTCCTTGAGTGTTAGAGGGCTTAGCTACCCAAAGTGTTTTAACCCCACTTGGGTTCATCTTAAATGCGCAATCATAGATAGCATGCTCTTATACACCGCAACAAAAACAATGTCCATTAAATTTCTTCCTTTCATTATGGACATGAGATTTAATGTTGGAATGTTTGACATGAGAAAAATGATGGACGTGAGCATTCTTAAGTGAAGCATTTTTCTTTTAAGCTTGAGGTTTAAGTGTGGAATGCCTAACATGAGAATGATGATGAACATTGTCATTCTTTACATAAGCATTTTTTTTCTACTGTTCTTAGGAGATGAGGCTTTCTTAAATTCATTTACTTTCTTACTCAAGAAAACAACTTCACTTTTCAAATCATTCATAGATTTTTGAACAGCATGTAATTGAGTTTTCAATATGCTAGTTTCATTTTTTAAATTATCATTTTTGTGTTTCAATGCTTTAAGCTCAGATTCTAAGTTATCATGGCATGGATCAAGTGAGCTAGATTTCAATTTTTCATTTTCTAATTCTAGAGTATGCACATATGAACTAAGCCTAGAATTCTCATTTTTAATCCTTTTATTTCCTTATTCTTTTTTAAGAGCAAGACATACATGATTTTATACTCTTTCATCAAATCATCAAAATCATGAGAACTAGATGAGTTAATACTGTTGGCTTTAGGTTTTAAACCTTAGCCTTAATCTCGATCTTAATGGTTTTGATGATAACAAACATGGAACTAATAATTTCATTGAGAATATCTTTCAGGTTCCATATCAATTAGCGTTCGTCGTCCGCGATCGGAAAATCGGAAAAATCAGAAAATCGAAAGGACGTTGGTCGACGCGCTCGGATTCTTCGGGAGGTTAGAGTTTAGGTCTAGAGTGTCTAGATATGTTGTAATTCCTCATCATGTTTCTCTAGAAACCCAAAATACAATCCCGAACCCCAAATCATAAAATTCCGAAACCGCCCTGAAATCCACTAAGGCTAGGGAGCTCCTTGGAGAGCTATATGTCCTAGACCTTTTCTTGAAATAAAAAATGGCGGTAATTGTTCCTTGGGTCAAAACTAGATAACGAGGTATTTTAAAGGAATTTTTGGAAGCCTCTAGCATACCCATACTTGACCCGGAAAATTAGAAAAATTCTGTCTTATACTAGATCCCAAGAACTAGATTTTGATCCTTAGGGATTTTGATTTTCTAGATATTTTTATTGAACTCAAATGGGGTATAATCCTTATGTTATCGAGGTATAAACCTCTAGAAAACAGAAGCAGAAAATCCAAGCAAAGACCCAGTCTGCCCAGTCCAGACCAATTTCGGTCGACCGAATGGCGGCAAAAATAGGCAGAGAGCAGCGGTCGACCGACCTGCTGAAAGGCGTAGATGCGGATCGCGTCGGTCAACCGAAGATCGTGGATCACGGGATCTGCGTCTGGCGATCGACCCGGCAGTCGACCGACCACAGGGAAAAAATGAGCGGTCGAAGGACCGGTCGACCGATGCTTCGACCGACGCTTCGATCGGCGATTGTAACAGATAGATTTTTATCTGTCGAACAGCCGTTGCTTCACGAGGGTACAAATATACCCTCATATAATTGTTTTAACTCTTCTTCTCTACCATTGCAGATTTGATTGAGCCATTTAGAGGAAGATTTTAGCCTTCCAAGAGTGATTAAAGCTTGCGCATGTTCATCTCGCGAATGTTTCCTGAAGCGCCTGTTGTTGCCTCAACTCGGGATTGATTCAAGCTTCACTACTTGACGAGTTGGAGGATCCAAAGCTTGGAAAAGAACACAAACACTTGGTTTCACCTTTAGCTCTTTCCGTTGTATTTTTAATTGTTATTAAACTTGTTTTATTTTAAGTTTGTGAAGACCTGGGTGTTAGGTCTTGTTGTGTGAAGTGGTATCCTTGGGGTTAAGGAGTAAAGCCACTTGTGTAAGCTTAGAGATTACTAGGATTAGTTCTAGTTGTCCCTTAGGTTGAGGTGGGAAAGTGCTCTCAGTAGGAAGGCGGGATACTTCCAGGTGTGGAAGTGCCTTCGGTTGGTGAGCGGAGACATTCTGGTGAAATGTCCTCGTTGTAAGGGAAACTCGGCGAAAAATCCTAAGCGAGGTGCTTAGGTAGTGGAGTAGGCATTGGGGCCGAACCACTATAAATATCGTGTTTGCATTGCTTGATTGTTTTTATTGCTTTATCTTCTTATCGCTTCCGCATTTAGTAATTGAATCGCAAATTGCCTAAACTAATCTAAAAATCGATCAAAAGTGGATTTAGGCTAATCGAATTAGTAAACACACTATTCACCCCCCCTCTAGTGTAGGCCATTTCGCCCACAAATGGGGCAAGCTTTTGAGGTAGCTTCATAATCATTGCAAGAGGACGTTTCATTTGAATGGGATGATGATGTGGAAGCATTCGACCTCTTCTTTGCCTTGTTCTTCATACTAGGGTAATTCTTTTTCACGCACCCTTTCTCATTGCATATGTGACATACCACCTTTCTCTTCCGACTCTTTGTACTTCTTTGACTAGAAACACTAAAAGCTTCAAGAACTTCATTAGATATAGGAGCATGACAATTGTCATTGTCTCCTTCATTTAGAGTAACGAGTTCTTCAGTTTTAGCATAATCATAAAGTATGTTCAAAGTATTCCAAATATCGTATGCAGAAGTACAATGCATGATTTTCTCAAGTACATTATTTTCCAAAGATCAAAATATGCAATTTGTAGCTTTAGCATTTAACTTAAATATTTTAATTTGTTCTTGGGTCCATCAAGCCATATTTTCCTTAGGTTCAATATATTTTATTTTTACCATGTTAAATACACCTAAACCTTGAGTCTTTAGAAAAGTATACATTCTACTCTTTCAAAGACCAAAGTTAGATTCATCAAACCTAGGAGGTGAAGACGCTATACTCTTTAGTGCCATTTTCGGATCAAGATAAGGTGTAGAAGAGATGGTGAAATCTCAAGCTACGGACCCGCTCTGATACCAATTATTGTAAGAATCTGCACACTAGAGGGGGGATGAATAGTGTGTTGTCTAATAATATTTGCCTAATTCGATTTTAATCGATTCTTGAATTATTTAGGCAATGTGTAATTCGACTACTAAGTGCTAAATCGATGAATGATGAAGCAATTTAAGAGCTAGCAAAATATCAAGCAAACACACGGATTTATAGTGGTTTGGCCCCAATGCCTACTTCACTACCTAAGCACCCCGCTTAGGATTTTCAAACTAAGTTTACTATATTAATTCTTGTCTCCCTTACAATGAGGACTTTGACTCGAAGAGTCGCACTCGCGACCTAAGGCACTTCCACACCCGGAAGTCTCTGCCTTCTTATCGGGAGCACTCTTCCACCTCAACCCTAAGGGACAACTTATCTAATCCTAGTAAAACTAAGTTTACACAAATGGCTTTACTCCTTCACAACAAGGAAACCACTTCCACACACAAGACCTAACAATCTAAGTCTTCCTACAAATCAAATACAAAGAGTTTGAGGAACAAAATAGACAAAAACTTGTTACAAGAAGATGAATAATAGCTTATCACACTTAGACGCCTCTTCTTCCCGCGCCTAACCGCTTGATAAACCCTTTTGAAAGTAAACTCTTTTTGACTGCAAGGGATCAAGACTCAGCCGATGAACTTTAGCGCTTGAAGGTTTGAAGGATGCAATTGAATCACTCTTTGAAGCTTTTTATCATCCAAGAATCTAAGAGAGAGAGAGAGATAAAAAAGATTAGAAGGGAGATTTATAAACCCAGCTAAAATAGGGCGTCAACGGGATTATTTTTGATTGTTACAGATGCCCGGTCGATGGTCCGGTCGAATCATCGGTCGATCGACCTATCGACCACTGGCTTATTGTAAGTTTTTTCCCTTGATCGGTCGACCGACGGGTCAACCGGTTGACCAAAAAATGTCTACTTCCAATTCGGTCGACCGAAGCCAGCTATTACATACCAATCGGTCGATCGATGGGTCGACCGATTGTCGTGGGATTTGGCCATCCTAGATCCGGTCGACCGACTCAGTGATGCCGAGATCCCCAACTCGCGCTATGCCATCCGGTCGACCGGTCGCTCGACCGATGAGCATTCTGCCAATATTTGGCATTGGTCGGTCGACCGACGTAGCCTTTTGCGGCTACTGCCTCTTTTCCGCATCATTCGGTCCACCAAACGGTCGACCGAATTGGCTGCTGCCAAATACATAACATCATTCGATCGACCGTCCGATTGACCGAACTCGAGCTGGAAAATATTTTTCTTGGCTTGCTCATTTCACGCTTGGTTTTCTGGCTTCGTTCTTCAGCGTGCTTTATCTTTGAAGGATTCTCCATGCTATCCAACACATTTTTGAAGCACGCATTGATCTGTTTTGAGGATTGATCAAGAGGCGTAAGGCTTGAGGTATCTTTCATTGATCCTACAATTTTCATACTTCAAACACTTGTTAAATAGGTTTGTTATCATCAAAATAATCATGAGGAGAATAAAGCATGAAGGAGGAACCCTTCAGCTAATATGCACCTGCTGCTTTCATGGACCTGATGAATAGGGTATTTGAGGAGTACTTGGACAGTTATGTGATCATCTTCATTGACAACATCTTGGTATACTCCAAGAGTGAGGAGGAGCACTCCGAGCACTTGAGGATGATCCTGGAAACCCTCAGAGAGCACCGGTTGTTCGCTAAATTCTCCAAGTGTGAATTCTGGTTAGAAAGTGTAGGGTTCCTAGGCCATGTGGTGTCCAAGGAAGGGATAAGGGTAGACCCTGCATAGGTGGAGGCGGTGCAGAACTGGAGGCGGCCAACCAGTGTGATTGAGATCCACAGTTTTCTTGGATTGGTCGTGTACTATCGAAAGTTCGTAGAGAACTTCTCCAGGATTGCAGCCCCTTTGACTCGGTTGACTCAGAAAAAGGTCAAATTTGTTTGGGATGAGAAGTGTGAGACGAGCTTTCAGAAGCTCAAGGAATGCTTGACGTCGGCACCCGTGTTAGTCGTACCTTCCACCTCAGGAGGGTTTGTAGTCTACTGTGATGCTTCTCGGGTTGGCTTAGGCTGCATTCTGATGTAGTTTGGCAGAGTCATAGCCTATGCATCCCGCCAGCTAAAAGTTCATGAAAAGAACTACCCGACGCACGACCTAGAGCTAGCGGCGGTGGTTTTTGCACTAAAGCTCTGGCGGTACTATTTGTATGGCGAGACTTGCGAGATCTATACGGATCACAAGAACCTCCAGTACTTGCTTACCCAAAAGCAGCTGAACCTCAGGCAGAGGAGGTGGCTGGAGCTCCTAAAGGATTATGACTGCACCATTATGTATCATTCGGGGAAAGCCAATGTGGTAGCAGATGCTTTAAGCAAAAAATCCATGGGCAGTTTGGCTCATTTGGAAATCAAGCGGAGGCCCCTAGCTCAAGATGGTGTCAGCTTCAGGTACCTTGGTGGCACACCTGTGGGTACAATCCGCACTGGTGGATATGTTGCGTGCTGCGCAGGGAGAGGACACCTTTTGTGCACTGACAAAGGACTTAGTGCAGAGAGGCGATGCAGAGAATGGATTCAGATTGGACTCAGAGGGTGTGCTGAGGTTCAAAGATCGAATCGTGGTGCCGGATATGGCAGAGGTGCGCAGACAAGTCCTGGAACTGGCCCATCGTTCCACTTATACGATGCATCCGGGAGCCACCAAAATGTACCGAGATTTAAGGCAGCATTACTGGTGGAAGGGCATGAAAAGAGAGGTAGCAGAGTTTATATCCAAATGTCTAGTCTGCCAGCAGGTGAAGGCCGAACACCTGAAGCCCGCGGGGCTGCTGCAGAACCTCAAGGTGCCCGAGTGGAAGTGGGATAAAATCACCATGGACCTGGTAACTGGGTTGCCTAAGTCGAAAGGCGGCTTTGACTCCATTTGGGTGGTAGTGGACCGGTTAACCAAGACTGCAAACTTCATACCGGTAAGAATGACCTTTTTTACGGAGCAGTATGATAGACTATTTTTAGACAGGATTGTGGCTTATCATGGTACCCCAGTGATGATCATATCCGATCGAGGTACCCAGTTCATGGTCCGGTTATGGTAGTCCTTCCAAGAGGCCTTGGGTACTCAAGTACATTTCAGCACGGCTTTCCATCCGCAGACAGACGGACAGTCTGAGAGAACTATCCAAACCTTGGAGGACATGCTGAGGGCGTGTGTCCTCGATATGGCCGGCAATTGGGAGAAGCACCTGCCATTGATCTAGGTCGCCTACAACAATAGCTATCACAGTAGCATTGGCATGGCTCCTTTCGAGGCCCTGTATGGGCGGCGGTGTAGGTCTCCTGTGGGCTTGTTTGAAGTTGGAGAGTCAATCATGGTGGGCCTTTCCCTATTCTCAAGTGGAGGGGCGGGGTGGCTTATGAGCTGGCTTTGCCTCCTAGCCTGAGCAGAGTTCACCCGGTTTTCCATGTGTCATTGCTCCGGAGATATGTAAGAGATGATTCACATGTGATCGAACCTTCTAGCCGGTTTTCGATTGAAGTGGATTCAGCAATCTCATTCGAGGAAAGGCCAGTAGAGATCCTCGACCGCTAATTTAGGAAGCTAAGGTCTAAATAAATTCCCTGGTGAAAGTTAGATGGGAACACCACTCCAGGCATGAGGCCACTTGGGAGGTAGAGCAAGACATGAGAGAGCGCTACCCTTCCTTGTTTGAAGAGTCGGTAAGTCCTTGTAACCCAACTAAATTTGATTACGAATTTTCCTTAAGGGGGGGATGGTTGTAAGACCCAAAAGAAATTTTCTAATATAAAAATCTATTTTGGTGCAGCGCGCCGAACCAGGGGTTAGTCGGGTCGAGCCATGAAATCGCCTCGAGTAGAAGGTATAACTCGACCTATGAAAGTATGAAGTTTAAATTGGTTAAATGGTTATTTCTATTTATGCATTAGATGTCTTATTTGAGTCGAGTTTGACTCGTGCATACGGATAGAATCGGAGCCTGAATTGGACTTAGATCGAGTCGAGTAGAGGCTAAGTCATTTAGAGGGGCAAATGGGTCATTAGTGGATGAGGGAATAAAATCCCTCGTCATGAGCCGTGCGGCTCATTTTAGGAGCCACATACAGCCCGAGCAAGAGAGAGAGAGAGAGAGAGGGAGGGGAGATCTTGGTCGGCGGTGGAGATCGTGTAGTCGTCTGAATGTTCGAGATCGTCAACGTCCACCCTTCTTCTTCCTTAAGCAAGGTGAGTGGTTACTATGTTTGTGAAGGGAGGTGGGTAGCCGATCCTATGAATCTTGAAATCGGGTTTGTCTGCGAGTTATTTTGTCGATCGACGTGTTCTCTCGAGTTGGAACTTAAATGATTTGTGCACCTGCGATTTTATATTTTCAAAACATGATTATTTTGCATTTTTATGGGCTGGTTGAGTTGAGGAAAAAGGGGAAAGTCATGCTAAAATTTTCCCTAATTTCCTCACTCGTCTTGCAACTCATGATACGATCCATGTTCATTAAATGGTCGATTCTTGATTCGATGTTTGTGTAGTCGTCGTAACCATGGCCATCTTACTTGAGGGCTCGGCCGAACAGGGGGTTACCCTACTTGAGTCGGCCGAGTAAGGGCAAGGGTGCAAGATGTGGACTGCTCGAATTAATATGCTCGATTTCGGGTTATGTTATCTTGAATCTTACCGACTTGCTTATAGATATGTTGAAATTATATTATATGATTGTTGTTTCATCTTAGGGATTGTTGCAACTAATGATCTATATTTTCATGGTTTTGGAAATGTTCTTGGTAATGCATACATGGATAGGATGGTTATGGTTACGAATCATAGTAAATGTTTCATTAATTGTCAAAGACTATATTCAATCGTTGCTATGTATATATTGGATATTCCTCATCGGTTTAAATTAATGGAATGTATCCTCCTTCATCCGGCTCTCATGTGATAATTGTGGCTCATGATTAATTTAGGTAAGTGTCGTTGACAATGGTAGGCCGAGTACTCATTTATAGTCGGCAAGTTCTAACAACCTAGCAAGAATGGTCTCGGTACCTAGTGGTGACATTTAACCTAGAGGCAAGGTAGACTTACTAGGTTCTACACCTAGGGAAGTAGGGTGACCCTAGGGGGAGGGTCAGACATGGGCAACGCTCGGAAAGCAAAAACACAGAAAAACTTGAACGACAAGGTTCTGGTTGTGGTTGAGATGGTCTACTGTGTAGTGTCATTAGTCGAGCGGCTACCACACTACTCAGCGGTTTATAGATCTTGAGATTGCACCAGCGGGCCCGCTAGGTGTTAAACTTGAGTGGAGGAGGATCTTGAGATTTCATCAATGGGCCACGTTGACGATAGACCCAAGTTGGGTGGGACTAGCTATCCCTAACCCGGAGGATTCCTGAGGCTAGTGGCCATCCTAGTCGACGGATCTGAGACTTGAAAGTTCATATTTGAGATGCCCTTATGGGCTAGTTTTGGGTAGGCCGACCGGCCTGGTTACGTAGAGGGAAGAACTGAACCTTCCATATATTGTTTAGGTCATTGGTGGCCGAGCTAGCAAAATGGATAAGGGGCAGTTCATCCATTCTTTTGTCTTGGAAAACTGGTTAGCTTCTATGGTGTGATCATATTTAATTTCCTTATTTGTGTCATACCTTGTATATGTTATCTTGCCGAGGTTTAAGTGGAGGTTTGAAAGAATCGCTCACTGAGTTCCTCGTGAACTCACGATTTATTTTTATTTTTTTTGCAGAGCCCGACCAGTGAGGTATGGCTTGGTGGCATGGCGCGCAGGAGGGCAGACGTGGGTACACATCTCGTAGATGGCAGTTATTAGTCGTAGTCGTGTTCGAGTAGAGTCGGAGTATGCACTGTGTTGTTTTATGTAAAACATTGAGATGTGTGTTTTAAACTGTTAAATGGTTACTTTCAAACTTGTGATGTCTCCGAACTTATTTTGGTTAAACTATTTTCAATCATCTAATAAAGTTTGGTACTATTGCTTTGTTTATGATTTTCGATGTCAGTCTCTTGTGTTTTCATGAGTTGTTAGTTAGTGCATAGAGTATGCTTCGGGGTACCGACACGGACCCTGGCCGATCACGAGTACGCTGATTTGGAGTATGACAGGATGTCTAATGGAGGAGAGCAAGGAAGGGCCAGAATGGCCAAAGAGAGGGCCAGTGATGGAAGGGTCCCAAGAGTTGAGGCAAAGGAGGCCCGCCACTAAAGAGGGAAAAAGGGAATGGTCAGAGGTGATCAAGTTGGGCATTAAGACTAGGGGAAGATCGAAGAGCCTGACGTCATTCAAAGGGTCGGTGGCCAAACTGTTCCCAATGATGTTGCTGAAGCCAAGGCGAAGGTCCCCGAAGAAGAGTTAAAGGGAGCATCAATGAAGTGCGAGGGGTATTTATGTTTGACGAAGGAGACCCAAAGGGTAGGATTGTTGTTCAGATAGGCTTGGATGCGCTTGGCTTGCACCGCTTTAGCGGAAATGCGAAGATCCTAAATAGCTAACCCTTCCCAACTCTATAGGCAAAGTGATAGTGTCCCAAGATAGGAGAGGCATCGCATGCTTATCTGGGTTTTGGCTCATGAAGAAATGCCTAATGGATTGTGAAATTTTACTAAGGCATTTGTCTGAGATCCAAGATACCGCGAAGGAGTGAAGAGGAGTTGCGTTAAGGACAGAGCAAATTAGAACAAGAAGACTAGCCTAGGAGAGGAAGCCGGCTTGCCAGCTTCCAAGACGTGATTGAATGCTGTCATAGAGATGGTCGTGAGTGTTGGCAGGGGCACGCCGCGGAGAAACCATGGCTCCAAGGTACTTAAAATGATAGTTGCCCTACTGCATTTGAAGGGCATATCAAATCCGAACCTTGGTATCGGAGTTGACCTGTCGAGGGAAGTAGATGTGAGATTTGTTTCGGTTTAAAATCTGGCTAGTGAGGAGAGCATACTGCTCAAGGATACTCCGGAGGGAGCAAATAGATTTTTTGTTTGCTTTGTAGACGATGAGAACATTGTCCGCATACATTAAATGGGATATTTGCAGGGAGTTTTTAAGTGTGAAAGGGGTTAGTTGGTTGGCTACAACCCCAATTTGATTAACTGGGTAAAGGTGCGCGCAACAAGGATGTAGAGGTAGGGGGAGAGCGGATCTCCTTGCCTCACACCTTGGGCCAAGGTGAAAGGCTGGGAGTGATGTTTATTGATGCAACAAGTAAAGGATACAAAGGAGATGCATGTTTTAATCCATGCGACAAAGGTCGCAGGGAAATTGGAAAAAATTAAGGAGGTCAGAATTGCATTCCAGCTAAAGGTATCGAAAGCCTTAGAGAGGTTAATTTTTATCATAACGAAAGGGCATCGACCCTTCGAGTTGTGAATCAAATGGGCAATTTCTTGGGCTAGGAGAATGTTATCATGGATGCTGGGGCCTTTCATGAAGGTCGATTGTTCCTGGTCGATTATACTCAGGATGAGGCCCTTGAGGCGATTGACAAGGATTTTAGAAAGAATCTTGTAGTATAGTTTGCAAAGAGCAATAGGCCGGTAATCTTTGACAGCTTGTAGGGTACGGTTCTTTGGGATGAAGATCAAAGTGGTGCGGTTTCATTCAAGAGGTAAGATGTTGTGGCTGTGAAATAGATTTAGGCACTCCAAGAAGTTGGGGGAGATGATATCCCAATAGTGCTTGTAAAATTCGGAAGTGAAGCCATCGTGTCCTAGGCTTTTTCCGTTGGTAAGGCTACGGGTGGTGGCTCAAACTTCATCCGCTGAGAAGGGCTTTGTGAGGTCGTTCCATGAGGAAGTTTGGAAAGTAGGGGAAGAGGGCCAACGAAGGCTGGAGGGAGCAAACCGATGGTCTGGGCCACGGGCCCATAGCTTCGTGTAGAAATTGCTGAAGTCCCCAAGAATCTCATTATCAATGGTGATTAGGGTCCCATCGTTTGCTTGGATGGAGTGGATCATGTTTAATTGGCGGCGATAGGTAACCACCCGGTGGAGGAAAGCAGTATTAGCATCACCGTCGGCAATTCAGTGTTGCTTGGATTTGACCCACCATTTTAAGGTGATTTGATGGTTCAGGGCGACTGATTTATTATGGAGGCTACGAAGCAAGGATTCCTGGTCAAGAGATAGACCAGAATTATCATCCAAGCGGTCCAAATTTGAGATGGAAGCATTGGTGTCCTCCAGGGAGTTTTCAAGGATGCCAAGGGTATTATGGTTCCAGTGAGAGAGGGCATTCCTAGTGAACCTAAGCCTGGTGGAGAACCAAGCAGGGGGGGTCATTCCAAGCGATAGAAACTATGTCCCGAGATTCAGGGTAGTCGATCCAGAAGTTCGGGAAGAGTTCTGTTCGAATGGGCATACTTGGAGGCATTGATCAAGAGGGGAGAGTGGTCCTATAGGCCACGGGCAGATGGGAGACTTTAACATAATAAAAAAAGTACAAAAAGGCCGCATTTGAAAAAGCTTGATCAAGCCTAATATGAATACGGTGCATTCCACTACGGTTGTTACACTAAGTGAAAGGATTCCCTTGGCAACAAACGAGCGAAAATGACGAATATAACATTTAACCTTAAAGAGCAACCCACCCTTTTTATCAACAACATGCAAAGTAGAATTAGAATCATCACATATCAACCACGGATAAGTAGCAAAATTTAAGCAGTTAAAGGAGTTCTAAAGATTAGCTCTAGTCAGAGGATTAGTGTTTGCATAAATATTGGAAAGCACAAAAGGCTCATGACTGAGCAAACCAACCACAACATGCATAACTTAAGGAGAGGAAGAGATTACTTGCACGGTGGCGAACTTTTTATTCTAGGTGACAATTAACCCCCAGAAGCAGTGGAGGAGGGGTGGAAGGCTCCAACCCACACTACTGGAATAACGAGCATCAGCAACGGCTCGATCCGTTGCGATGCCGTTGCTGAAGACCATCAGCAACGGCTGCACCCGTTGCAACGCAGCCGTTGTAGAAGATCGCGTACCTAATAACTTAACAATGGATCTGCAACAATCGCTCATGTCGTTGTTAATGATATTATCAACTACGGTTCCGCAATGGGTTTTACCCGTTGTTGATACATCATCAACCACGGCTCAGCAACGAGGCGCAGCTGTTGCTATTGCTTTTTATCAACAATGGTTCTGCAACGGCGCGTGGACTATTGTGGATATTGCCATCAGCAACAGCCCTCACGCCGTTGCAAAGCCTTTGCTGAAAGGCTGTTGCTAAGTCGTTGCTGTTGTTCATCAACAACAGCTTTAAGTTTACAGCCCAAGTATTACGATACAGTTTCAGCAACGGCTTTCACACGGATGATCGTGGGAAGACCGTTGCTGATGATGTTAACCTGTAACTAAGAAATTTCAAAATTAGAAATTTTCATTGATACATTTATAACCTGATACATAACTCACACACCCATAAATACATTCATTCAAATACACATACATTCACACACACACATCATCGATACACCCAGATATACATCAAAATAATTATACTTATAATTATAATTATACACAATTGTATAAAAAATATACAAAATCAAAAGTATTGTATCAACACGATACAAATCAATATATCAAGTCTCAAAACAAGTAACTCTATCCAAGTAACAAGTATATATAACAAGTCAATATCCAAGTCAATCAAGTCATAAAACAATAAAAGCTCACTACGACGGTGGAGGAAGGTCGAGATCATACGGCGGGGTCTGGAGTGTTTGAGTGTGTACCGGCGTGGACTGAGTCGATGACGATGGATCTGAGTGTACACCGCTAGACTGACCTATCATCTGTCTCATCATGGCATGCATCTCAGCCATCACCTGACTCTAATGAGCTATCATCTCACCTTGTCGTGCGATCGTCTCCTCTAGTGTCGATATCCTCCCGTTCTGATCATTGATTGTGGAGGTGGAGGGCCGCTCACCGACTGCCAGAGGGGTCGGTGCCCCAAGTGGCCCGAGCACGGCTCGCGCATGGCCACTATCAGCAAAGCCATAGACACGGTCGTGGTCCCAGCCACCTGCAGCCTCGACCCACGCTCCCGCGTCAAAGTCCTCGGGATGCGGGTCATCGTCTGAGTGTAGGTCTCAGTTTGGTTTTTGTTTCATATTTTTGCTAAAACTTAAATTATCAACAAATAATGCATAATTAAAACAAATATACTTACCATGATGACTACAGCGCGGGTGTCGATGTTCTCCCCCGCCCCATGTCCTCTACGGTGAGTCCGCTAAAACACCTCCATCGGGGAGCGTCATTGGATAGTCTCGTCATCCATCACCGTCGTCTATATTTACAAAACAAATACATTAATTAGTACACAGAGTAACAAATAAAATATATAATTCAAAATAAGGTATAATACTTACCACGCGTCTCGCATGCACGACAAATGAAATAGAGCCGCCAGTGTGACACGCTCCTCCCCCCGACATGCGATTTCTAGCCGCGGTCTGTGATACCTCCTATCACTGCTCGATTGACCATATCGACACGAGCTGATCCCAAATATTTGGAGTAATCCAATTAGGGCTGTTTCCTTGAGTCTCCGCTATGGTAGTTGCTCCAGCTCGGGCCATTGCCTGTGCCCGGGCCTACCCCAACTGGTAGTTGTACCTCTGTCGGGAAATGACCTCCCACGCATTGTAAATGAATGGCCTCTTCTCCTCTAGCCAAGTATAGCGAGCCTACAAAATAATAATATCACTACGAATAATAATCAACCTAATTAAAAAAATTTAAATACATGTGTATAAATTTTTTAAATACGTACCTCAAACTCGCGCCAAAGCATGTCCACGTTCGTGCTCACGGGGCACGTGAGACTAAGTGGGCTAGGCCCCATGCATATATCGTCGAATTGTCCCCAATATTGTCCTAGGGACATCCTTCGAGCTGCTCGAACCTGTACAACCAAAATAAAGTACAATATTATATTATAATATAATGAATTATATATAATTCATAATTCATAATACATTATCGCTCGCCAATCACAAAAATAAGTCGGCGTTGTTCTGCGGCTAGCAGAGGCTGAATCCTGTTCGGCCCGCGTGGCCACCTGTATCTCGATGAACTAGGCTCGGCGACAGGAGGATTAGCGGTAGGAGCAAGTGCGGCTGAATCAGAAGTCTGACCGTTCGGAGACTCTGTAGCTCTCGTCCGACGATAACCTCGACTCACCATAGCTGTCCAATAAGAATATAATTAGAATATATATATATATATATAGTAGAGATAAATTTAATAGAAGATATACTTTACAATTATTCCTCATCATCTGAGTAATAGTCTTCAAATTCTTCTTCTTCATCTTCTTCAAATTCTACTTCTTCATCTCCACCTTCCTCAACTTCATGATCGTCATCATCAACACATTCAACTTCTAATTGAACTAACACCGTGTCTGCATCCTCGAGTATTGGAATAATACAGTCTGCTGCAGGAGGATCCTCTTCTTGATAGAAATCAACTATCACATCAGGTATCGGCTCATTTTCTCCTGCTATCGGATCAATTCTTCCTCTACCTTTAGTCTTATAGACTACACACCAATCTGCTCAATCTTTATTTCGAGCCGGATACTTCACGTAATATACTTGTTCGACTTGTGATGCCAATATAAACGGCTCATTTGCTGCAAATTTTGATTTGTAATTAACCTCAATAAGTTTGTATTTTGGATGAACTTTCATGTCCCTATTTGTTGTATCGAACAATGATATTTAAATAGGATAACTGATTTCAAGCCAAAATAGTGCAATTCTAGCACTTCTTCCAACAGTTCATAAAAATCCATATCATATTCAATATATGTTGTCCCTTTCATGCAAACCCCGACATTCATCGTCTTCTTTGTAAATGCATATTCAACCGTGTGAAATTTATACCCATTAACAAAATATCCGCTATAACATGACACTAGTCACGACAGTCCACTAACAAACTCATTTTTTTTCCATCTATTTCAACACTGTGATCTTTGCTGTAAGCCCGAATCTAAGTAGGGAAATCATAATTATGTAAATTCTCCAATTTCTGATCATTGTGAATAGAGTATTTTTGTATCATCTCAATGTCAAATATTTCAATCTATTCAATCTCTGGGCAATTGAGTAATACGTACAATTGTGCCAAATGATACTCTTCGTCGCTTAAGTGTCAAGACGGACGAGAACCAAAAGCACGACCAGAGTGGCAGAATATATTTAAACGTCCATCTGAATGTCGAACTCCCCCATCGTTGTTACGTGGAAGAAGATCAAATCTTGTCTGCACTGTTGATTCAAAGTAAAATGAGCAGAATGTTAAAATTTCTTGGATGATATACGATTCTTATATGGATCCTTCAACAGCTGCGGTGTTCTTTACTTTTTTCTTCAAATGATTCATATATCTTTCAAATAAGTACATCCACCGGTATTGAACGGGGCCACCAACTCGTGCCTTGTTTGCCAAGTGTATCGGTAGATGCTCAATCGAGTCAAAAAAGGCAGGAGGAAAAAACTACTCCAGCTTGCATATAATTTCAACAATATTACTTTCAAGTGCTGACATATCTTCGACTCGAAGGACATTTGCACAAATATTTCTAAAAAACATACTTAATTCAGTCAACGGACCCAAAATATTATCAGGTAGAAGATCTCGGAATGCGATCGGAAGCAATCTCTGCATGAATAAATGACAATCATGGCTCTTCATCCCTGATATTTTGCAATCATGGACGTTCACACATCGAGATAAGTTTGAGGCATATCCATCGGGCAATTTGAGTTCTTTTATCTATTGACAAACATCTTTCATCTGTTGTTTATTTAACATATACGGGGCCTTCGACTTCAGATATCGTCCGTTGACCTCTTGTAACTCCAACTTCAGCATCTTACAGATCATGTCGGGTCTTGACATTATCTTTAGTTTTCCCGGAAACTTCCATCAAAGTGTTAAAAGTATTATCAAACACATGTTTCTCAATGTGCATGACGTCTAAATTATGTCGAATCAGTAATGAACTCCAATACGACAATTCCCAAAAGATACTTTTTTTTCACCTAGTTATGTATTTGACCAAAGCCCGACACTCTTTCATTCTGACCAAACACTATCTCTGGAAGTGCTGAAACACGTACTAACATTTGTTCACCAAACAATATCAGTGGTGGCTCATCTCTTTCGACTCTGCCCTTAGTAAATTTATTAGGATTCCTTCGATACTGATGGTTAGCAGGTACGAATCAATGATGAAAATCCAAGAATGAGATTTTTTGACCGTTTTGAAGACTGAATGATTTAGAGTGTTCCATACAATACGGACAAGAGAGTCAGTCGTGAGAGCTCCAACCAGACAACATGCCGTAGGCTGGGAAATCATTGATTGTCCACAAGACCATGGCCTTTAAATTTAATCATAAGTGACAGCTCCCTCAGTCCACAATGTTTTTAATTCATCTATTAGGGGTATGAGAAACACGTCAATTACTTTTCGCGGATCCTTAGGACTCAGAATAATAATCGAAAGATAAATAAATTCATCTTTCATACACATTGACGGTGAATTATAAACTGTTAGCAGCACTGGCCAAACTGAATAAGGAGTTGTAGAATGACCAAACAGATTAAAACCATCCGTGTACAATCCCAATCTGATATTTTTAGTATCCCTAGCAAATGAAGGATAACATGTATCCTAATATTTCCATGCTTAACTGTTGGATGAATGAGTCATTACTGTATCATCACGACTTCTTGCATGCCAACTCATGTAAGGGGCCGTCTTTTCCAGCATTAATAATATTTGAAGCCTCGGTGTCAGTGGAAAATACTGAAGCACCTTAAACAAGATATTTTTCTGTCAGACTGATTTCTTCTTCTTATAACGATGATGTTTACATACAAGGCATTTATCCAGTTGCGCATTTTCGTTATAATATAAAATACAATTATTTTGGCACACGTGTATTTTTTCGTACCCAAGCCCTAATTTTCTCATCAACTTTTTAGTCTTATAAAAGATCATCAACTGCTTTTACACGAACATACAATCCCCGAACGAATCTAAGGTTTTGCTAAATCATATCCGACTCGTCGATGCGTACGTGAAACGCATCAACTCGTCGGATGGATGATTATTTTCTAAATGTTTTGATGTCGGTTCGAGTCCACAGTGGACGATTCCTGCATGAGTCCAAAGTGGATGATTCTAGCGCGTGTCCAAAGTAGATGATTCTAATTAATTTAAATCTAAAGATTAACATTAAAATTAATCTAAATCTAATTAACATTAAAAAAACATTAAACATTATAATCTAAACATTTAACCTAGATTTAATCCTAATTGCACAAGAAATAAAATAAATTAATAATAATTAATTAAATAACATGAACAATAAATAAATAAACATTAATAAAAAATTAACCCTAATTTATTAACCCCAATCAATTAACCATAATTAATTAACCATAATTAAACATTAATAAATAAATAATAAATAAATAAATGTTAGGGTTATTAACCCTAATCACATTGATTAGGGGTTAATAAAACCCTTAAAACCCTTATCACAATTTGATTAGGGGTTTTATTAACCCCTAATCAATGTGATTAGGGTCAATAACCCTAATCACATTGGATTCCGGTGTATGTGCAACAACACATACACCGACAGGATGTTCCGTCGGCCGTCGGAGGTCGAAACCCTAAGGTTTCGGCCCAACCAAGCTCGATGGCAGGCGGCGACAAGGAAGAGAAGGGGAAGGGAATACCTGGAGTTGATCGGGTGATGAGTGGGAGTTGGCGATCGGGTGTTGGAGACAACGGCGATCGGGCGGCGACGAGTCGACGTCAGCACGAAAGAGAAGAGAGCAGAGAAGAAGGGGGGGGGGAGAACGCAAAGATAAAAACATTTAATTATCACGGTGTCGGCTCACTCGTCCGTTGCTAAGCCGTTGATGATGATATTTATCATCAGCAACAGCCGAAGAGGCCCTTGTTAAGTCGTTGCTGATAAGTTTCATTTTCGCACCGCGAGCGCGCCATCAACTAAAGAGCAAAGGGATTAAAAGCCGTAACTAAGCTGTTGTAAATGTTATTATCACATTAGCAATGGTCAATGCAGCCTTTAGTAAGTCGTTGCAAATAACTTATTTTATTTGTTCGCCGCATTCGCGCCATCCACTTGTAAGCAACGGCCCGAGCAGCCGTAAATAAGCCGTTGCAGATATATCACATCTGTAATGACCCGAGCGACCGTAAGAATGTCGTGAGTCATTGCAACGGCCAGAGCGACCGTTGCTGATAGCCGTTGCTGATTAACACATTTCTAGTAGTGCCAAGATCAGCCCAAACCAGATATGGTGGCGAGGGGGGAGAGATGAGGAAGGAAGGGGGAGATGGGTGGAGGAGGCAGGCGAAGGGGGGGTACAGTTTGATTAGGAGGGGGGGGGGGCGAATGAGGAGGCGCGCGCGACACATGAGGGGGCAAATGAGGCGACAAGAGGTCAAAGGACCCACGCCACCGCGTTCGCGTCCGCTATGTGCCCCACCGCACGACCCGTTCCGTTCCGCCCCACGATGCAAATTCAGCGCAGCACGCGAAGGATCTCACGTATCCGAATGATGATTCACCATCTATGTGGCACGCACGGGGCGTGAATGGATCTCGCCCTCCTCGGGGTCCGAAGAGGCAGTCGTGTCAACTTTTGAGTGGCCACGCAAAATAGAGTGACCTTGTCGAACGGTCCAAATCCGCTTTGGATTCGGGTCTCGACCTACCTCGCCCACCCGATTCGGCACGAAAGGAAGTCATAGGGTTGGGAGGCGATCGGCGCCGTGCCACCACGATCCACGGTCCACAAATAGAAACCAAACTCCAAGAACAGACGACAACGAGAAAAGATTCGACAAAATCGAGAAAGCCGACGAGGGCGGCAAAGTTGTCAAAATATAAACAGACGTAGACGAAGGAACAGAAGCCATAGTTGGAGAAATCGAGGGCTTTGTGGCGGCACATTGAGATTCGGAGTGCCCGATCAAACCGCAACCGAAAAAAAGTGACGACAAATTCTCGAAAACAATCTGTTGCAAAACGTCAAAACCAGCGAGTCTGATCCAAATGCGCGCCTTGGCGAATAGGACGGGCAAGGTCGATTTCGACGCAAGCGCGAACGTAGCGACCATGTTCGAAGGAAAAAGAGCGGGGATCGATGGCGATCGACTTGCACAGACACTGCGCGATCAGGGAGATGGAATCAGGGTTCCATAGCTCAAAGGGTAGGCCGGGGATATGGATCCACACCGGCACAGTGGAAAAAGGGTCAGTCCAGACAGATGATTTCACCACGAAAAGAAAATGGGTCACACGAGAGAACGGAGGTCGTAGAATCAACTTCGAATAATCGAAAAATGAAACAACCTTCCTCAAGATCCAAAACACCGGTAAGACCGAAATTCGACCAAATATGAAAAGCCCAATCGCATACCAAGGGGAAAGGTGGAGCCTTATTTAGGAATTTGCTGATGAGGGAGGCCGTCCAAGGCGCCTGCCAGGCACGTAGCTGATCTTCGGAGAATATTACCCGACCAGTCTCGAGTGACTAGATAGACTGGAAGGTGGCCAAGAGAGCTGGCAACGCTGGAGGGACGAGAGGGGAGGAGAGAAGCAATTGCGCCCAAGAGACGAGATGCGAGGGGGAAGGTGCACCAAGATTAGGGGTAGGGGCGCTAGGACCAAGAGACCGTAATCCACGGTCCACAAACAAAAACCGAAGGCGGTAGAGAAATCAAACTCGCAGGAACAGACGACAGCGAGGAAACATTCAGCAAAACCAAAAAAGCCGACGAGGGCGACAAAGTTGCCGGAATAGAAACAGACGTAGACGAAGGAACAGAAGCCATAGTCGAATAAATTGAGGGCTTTGCAGCGGCACAGTGAGATTCGGAGTGCCCGATCAAACCGCAAGCGAAACAAAGTGCCGCGCGGATGGGGCGGGGGGGGGGGGGGGGGGGGAGGAAAGACGGGAGGGGGGAGGGGCGCTCATCGCTCAAGATACCATACCAAACAGCTTCCAACCGTCTTCTCTCCTCTTCAGCTTTCCATCTCGTTCTGCCCAACTATAAAATTTAACCTTTAGATGTTATATGTGCAATTTTGGTGAATGAGATTTTAGTAAATGTATAATATTAAACTTATATGTGGCCCCTTTTAGGCATCTCCACCAAGTAATGACATGATATTTTTTTAGATTATATGCAATAATATTATTACATTATAATATTCTTAAGAATTTTCTTGCCAAAATAATCACACGTGGTGTATGTACATGGCGATTATGTAGCAAATTCTATTAGCTATTAATGGGGTTGAAGGAGTTAGCTTCTGATATTGAGGTTGATGGAAGTATAAATTTATCACAAAAAAATAATATTTGGGTATCTAAAAGTGAAATTTCAAAATTGGAATATAAATTTGTCAAATCGTGAAAAATTCGGGTACAAATGAAGTATCAATCCTAATAAAAATTCTTGATTGAAATTGTACGTGTTGCTGCTGTACTGGGCTCATCGGATCTCATCTTGAAGTGAAATGTATGTGATGTGTGAACCCTAGGCTCGATAAGAAAGAGACATAGGAATTAATTAAGGTCCAGGTCAAACATGTTTAGAACACAACTTTACAATAAAATTCTTAAATTAATATTGAATAAAATGAATATTGAAGCTAATAACAGTAGAGGTAATATCAGATATGTGAACATAACATAATAAGTCGCTGATATATTACTCATGATATATCAGGACATAATAGGGCTTGTTTAGTCATTTTATGTTTTAGTCATTTTGTGTACTGCAGTAAAAAAGTAGACTTCACCTGTATTTTTTTATTTTCGAATGACTAATAAATTTTTTCCTTTCCCTCTGTTTTCTTTTTGAGATCTTCTGAGATCCAAAATTGCTGAGATGAATCAGTGAAGGTATTCTCCACATGGTATTAGAGCAGGATCAGAAGATCAAATCGGAAGAGGATCTAAGGCGAAGGAGTTTAGAATCACATAGATCGGAGAAGAGCTCGAGCGATTGAAATAAAAAATTGCAAGATGGCCAGAAATCGCTGATCGCAGAATGCAAGGTCAGTGATTGGGGAATCGCCGACGAATCAAGACGGCAACTCCTCATCTGACTTAATTGAAATCGAAGACAAGCCTTTTACACTTCAAAACAGCGACAATCCGGGTATGAATCTCATCTCAGCTCATCTTATGGGGCATGAAAATTACTTACCCTGGAGAGAATTAATGAAGATTTCGTTGTCAGCTAAAAACAAGTTAGGGTTTGTAAATGGACAAATTGAAGTGCTTGAAGAAGATTCGCCCAAATTTAGGCAGTGGAAAAGATGTGATGATATGGTTCGGTCTTGGATTATACACTCCATAGCACCGAATTTGAGTAATAGTGTAATCTACGCTAAAACAGCAGCAAAGATGTGGAAAGACCTAGAAAATTGGTTTGGAAGGAGCAACGAGACAAGAGTTTATGAGATTCAAACTCAAATCAGTGTCACCAAACAAGGTGGGATGTCAGTGGCAGATTATTTCACGAAGCTGAAATCGATGTGGGATGAGATAGATGCTTTAGACATCAGTTCATGCTACAATTGTGAAATGGGAAAAACAATTCTGGAAAAAGGTCGATTGTGTTGAGTGAATACCCACACTAGAAGGGGGGAGGGGGGGGAGGTAGAATAGTGTTGGGTGACTTTTTGCTTCTACTTCAATTTCTATTAAGTCAATTCCAACTTCAACCGAAAGTAAGTGCAACTACACGATGTTCGTTAGCGAGTGTGAAACACAATTATATGCAATTACACAAGACAATGCCAACTCCACACCAAGGATTTCTAACCAAATCTTTTATAGACCTTGTGTTTTCCTTTGAATACAACTGATGACTCGGTTCTCAACCCTTTGAGAACTCCTCAAAACTATTCACCTAGGCAAAACACAATTCTACAAAATAAACCCTAAGTGTTTACACTAGCACACCTAGCAAGCTAATCAATGAAAAACAAGTTCAAGCAACAAGTCAAGTAAGAGCTCTTTTAAAGCTTTAATCAATGGTTAAAAAGGACTAATGAAGGTTGGTGAGGGGTATTTATAACCCCTCAAATGGAACAGCGCTCCAACAGGCATTTTTCTACCCGTTCGGCCGACCAATCGATCGATCAAATTAGCCACTGCCAGATTTTAGCCTTGTTCGGTTGACCGACCGGTCGACCGAAGTGGCTACTGCCATTTTTCTGCCTTGTTCGGTCGATCGAACCTGGGCTGAGGCTGATTTTTTACATTTGTTTTGTTAAACATTTTTTTATGGATTTTGTTACCAAGTTTTGACTTAGATAACTTTACAAATAGGGTTGGGATGAGATCCTAGGGATATATTACATAGAATCTACTTAATCTACATCCGAGCATTTTTTGACGTCTTTTGCGATTCTCCGAGCGAAGTTCGTGTGCTTATCACAACCTCAACCTGAACTCAAATCTTCACACATATATTAAATTCATATTTGTTATCATCAAAATAGAGATCGAAGCCAAAGGAGAACCCTTGGGCCAACAATCTCCCCCTTTCTGATGATGACAAATATAACATGAAATTTGTACATAAAAGAAGACTCTAAGTATCATTTGTGAGTTTGAGTTATGACATGCATAACTTTGTTCGCAACTTAACATATGCTCCCCCTATCTATATGCATCATAAAACAAGTGTGACATCAATCAAAAAGGGCAAGAAACAAGGTACTATTAATGAGTTTCATCATTAAAACCAAGAAAACCAAAAAACCGAGTATCATCTACCACTATAGTTCTTCCTATCAATGTAAGCCTATAGAAGGCAAACATCGATAAGTTGCAAAGCCCTATTACAAGGCAATACATAAGTGTAATGATACCACATGAAATGCAATTTTTCAAAAGCATGTATATTTTGAATATTTTTAACCACTAGGAAAAGCACAAATTCCTAATTGCATTATTAAGTTTGTAAAGCTTTCTTCACTTTAGGGTTTTGTAAATATATCCGCAAGTTGTTTGTCGGTGGATACGAATTCCACGGATATATTTCCCTTAGCTACATTATCACTAAGAAAATGGTGTCTTAGATCAATATGCTTGGTCCTAGAGTGTAAAACGGGATTTTTTAATAAATTGATTGCACTAGTGTTATCACAATGTATATGTATACATGAATACTTAAGTCCATAATTTAAAAGGGTTTGTTTCATCCAAAACACTTGTGCACAACAACTAGCAGCAGCGATGTATTCCGCTTCGGTAGTTGAAAGTGCAACCGTGTTTTGTTTCTTTGAAAACCAAGAAACAAGACTCATCCCTAGGAATTGACAACACCCACTAGTTCTTTTTCGATCTACTTTACACCCGGCAAAATCGGCATCCGGAAAACTAATTAAATCGAAAGATGCATTACATGGATACCATAATCCAAAGTCAATCGTGCCCTTCAAATATCTCAATATTTGTTTGACCGCACTTAAGTGAGACATTCTAGGATAAGATTGAAGCGAGCCTAGCACATGCACAAACACTAAACATGATATCAGGTCTACTTGCAGTTAAATAGAGAAGACTACCAATCATACCTCGATATCATTTTTCATCAACTTTGACACCATCTTCATCTTTGTCAAGCTTGATGGATGTGCTCGTTGGTGTAGAAGCTATCTTGGTATCATTCATTCCAAACCTTTTGTTGAGCTCCTTTGCGTATTTAGCTTGATTCATGAAGATTCCTTTGTTGGTTTGCTTGATTTTGAGATCAAGCATGAAGAAAAGTTCTCCCATCATGCTCATCTCAAACTCTTCTTGCAAGCACTTTGCAAACCACTCACAAAGTAATTCATTAGTAGCACCAAATATTATATCATCAATATAAATTTGCACGAGTAAAATATCATTTTCATTATATTTTATAAAAAGAGAAACATCGGCTTTTCGAATGCTAAAGCCTTGGTCTATCAAAAATGTGGAAAGCCTTTCATACCAAGCCCCTAGGGCTTGTTTTAAGCCATATAAAACATTTTTAAGTTTAAAAACATGATTTGGAAACTCAAAACTATCAAATCCGAGGGGTTGTTCAACATAAACTTCTTCATCGATAAAACCATCTAAAAACGCACTTTTAACATCCATTTGAAAAAGTTTAAAACCTTTAAAACTAGCATAAGCTAAAAGCATGCGAATTGCCTCTAATCTAGCTACAGGAGCATAAGTTTCATTATAGTCTATTCATTCTTATTCCTTCTTCTTGATTGTACCCTTGGGCAACTAACCTAGCTTTGTTTCTAAATACCCAATTAGTCCCAATCACAGTTTGTCCGCTAGGTCTAGGTACTAAGTCTCATACTTCATTTCTAACAAATTGATTAAGTTCTTCTTGCATAGCCATTACCAAAAATTCTTCTTCTATTGATTCCTTAATATTTTTTGGCTCTACTTTAGATATGAATGCTACATATTGACAAATGTTCTTAAGTTTAGAGCGCGTTACCACTCCCGTTCATGGTTCTCCAATGACTTGATCCATTGGATAATCTCTAATCAACCGGTACCCTTTGGGGAGAGGTGGTAGAGCTTCCTCTTATTCTTCTTCATCTTGAGGTAGAGTTGAGGATGGGGGTTCTTCTTGTTGAGTTTCCTCATTGTTTTCATTCTCAACCTCATTGTCATGAAATATGAGTTCCTCAAGTTCCTCACCTACATTCACAATCTTAACATTTCTAGAAGAATCATTAGTTATATCAAATGTAACATGCATAGATTCTTCAACAATCATAGTTCTACGATTATAGACTCTATATGCCTTAGAACTATTGGAGTAACATAGGAAAATACCTTCATCGAATTTAGAATCAAATTTTCCTAGATGTTCCTTAGTGTTTAAGATAAAGTATCTACATCCAAAAATATGAAAATATCCCACACTTGAGACTTTATCATTCCAAAGCTCAAAAGGTGTTTTCTTGAATTTAGGTGTTAATAAAAGACGATTAAGCATATAACAAGAGGTATTTATGGCTTCGGCCCAGAAGTACATGGGCAAATTATTTTCACAAAGCATGGTCCTAGCCATCTCTTGTAAGGTTCTATTCTTCCTCTCAACCACCCCATTTTGTTGAGGGATTCTAGGGGAAGAAAAGGTATGCTCAATACCCAATTCATCACAAAATTCAGAAAACTTTTCATTTTTAAATTCTCCTCCATTGTCGCTTCTAATTTTCAAAATTGAAGTTCCCTTCTAATTTGTAACTTTCCTAACAATTTTTTTGAAAAAAATCAAATATTTCATTTTTCTTAGCTAAGAAGAAAACTCATGTAAATCTTGAGAAATCATCAACCAAAACATAGCAATATAATTTTCCACTAGACTAGCTACATCACAAGGACCAAAAAGATTCATGTGCACAAGTTCAAGTGTTCTAGATGTACTCACTTGATTAATGCTATGAAATGAAGACTTAACGTGTTTACCATGTTGACATGCATCACAAAGTTTGTCTTTTTCAAATTTTATCTTAGGTATTCCTTCTACTAAGTCATTTTTAGATATTTCTTGGATGAGGCTCATGCTAGCATGTCCTAGTCTTCTATGCCACAACCAAGAATCATTTTCCATTGCAACCAAGCATGTAACATGGGGATTAGGCAAAACATTTAGAACTAATGTGTAAACATTTTTTTACCTATTTCCAATGAACACAATATCATTAGATGGTGCACTTCTAATGATGCATTTAGATGGTGCAAATCTCTAGCCATATGGCCAAAAATACCACATGAAAAGCAACTTATATTAAACTTTCTTGGGCTATGTGTGTGAGCATGGAAGTGTGCATGAGCATGTTTTATCACTTAAGAACTATTTTCATTTTCCAACTTTTCGTTTTCATTTTCTAAGTTTTTCTTCGCATCATTTAAGGCATGCTTCTCTTCCTTAAGGGTATCTACTTCTTTCCTTAATGCATTGTATGAAAGTAGCAAGTTATCATTTTCAAACTCTAAAGATTTTTTGTCCTTTTTAAGCTCTTTAAACTTTTTCCTAATAGCATTAAATTCATCATGCATTTGATCAAATTCATTTTCTAGTTCTTCTTGTGTAAATGAAAGCCCGCCAAATGTAAATCTTACCTCATTGTCATTTGCCATGAGGCAAAGATTTGCCTTTTCACTCTTGGAGTCTTCTTCACTTGACGAAGACTCGCTTTCATCCCAAGAAGCCATCATTGCCTGGGAAGCCATCATTGCCTTCTTCTTCTTCTTCTTCTTCTTGTATTTGTCTTTCTTGTGAGGGTTGGAGGTGGAAGCCATCTTGAGAAGTGGGCAAGCAATCCTTCCTTAGATGCCCGATTTTGTTACAATTGAAGCATGTGTAGCCTTCTTCCCTTCCTCATGCCTCCTCTCATGAAACTCATGAATCTTCTTGCCAACATCGCCATCTCTTCAAACTCATCTGTCTCTTCATCGGATGATGAGGGTTCTTCACCCCGCTGTGATGCTTTTAAGGCAATGGTCTTGCCTTTAGGAGCATCTTTCTCCTTGTATTGCTTCATATGGTCTCATGTGTCATGAGTGACCCAATAAGCTCGGTGATCTTCAAGGTACTCGTATCATTTGCTTCCATGATTGCGATGACCTTGGGCTCCCAAGCTTTTGGAAGGGAACGAAGGAGCTTCATTACCTTCTCCTCTTCCCTTATATTTCTACCAAGGTTAGCTAATCCATTTGTAATATTTTGAGAGCGAGCATACATGGCATCAATAGATTCATGTGATAACATCTTGAACATTTCATAATCATGCATGAGTAGGTTTATCTTACATTCTTTAACTTGTGAAGTCCCTTCATGTATAGTCTCTAAGACTTTCCAAAGTTTATATGTAGACTTACAAGTAGAAATTCTATTAAACTCATTATTTGATAGGCCACAATATAATGCATTGACGGTCTTTGCATTTGCATTAAAGAGTTTAATTTCTTCTTGATCTCACTCATCCATATCCTTAGTTGGTTGCTTATACTCTACTTGAATCATTCTCCATACATCCATGAATAGTGATTGTAGGAAGTTATTCATGTGTATCTTCCAATAGGCATAGTTCTTTCCATAGAACAATGGTGGAGTATGAGCAGAGGCCCCTTGAGCTAGTTGGATTTCACCAGTCATTCTAAATTGTAAGGTAGATGGTTAAACCTAATCTGACAACCTTGCTCTGATACCAATTGTTGAGTCAATACCTACACTAGAAGGGGGTGGTTGAATAGTGTTGGGTAACTTTTTACTTCTACTTCAATTTCTTTTAAGTCAATTCCAACTTCAACCGAAAGTAACTGCAACTACATGATGTTCATTAGCGAGTTTGAAACACAATTATAAGTAATTAAACAAGGCAATGCAAACTTAAGAAATTATAGTGGTTCGACCAACTGCCTACTCCACTACCTTGGCTCCACACCAAGAATTTCTAACAAAATCCTTTATACACCTTGTGTTTCCCTTTGAATACAACCGAGGACTCGGTTCTCAACCCTTTGAGAACTCCTCAAAACTATTCGCCTAAGCAAAACATAATTCTACAAAGTAAACCCTAAGTGTTTACACTAGCACACCTAGCAAGCTAATCAATGAAAAATAAGTTCAAGCAACAAGTAAAATTACAATGAAAAGAGCTAAAGATTAAACCACAAGTAAGAGCTATTTTCTAAGCCTTCAATGCCTCCAACTCCACAAGATGTTGAGGTCGAATCGAAGTCGAAGTCGAGCGAAGATGAGCGCTTGAGAGAAATCGTCGATCGGAGAAGCAAGTGCGAGCTAGTCAAGCTTGGAAGGCACAAATCTCTTTTTTAAAGCTTTAATCAATGGTTAAGAAGGATTAATGAAGGTTGGTGAGGGGTATTTATAACCCCTCAAATGGAACAGCGCTCCAACGGGCATTTTTCTGCCTGTTGGACGCCAACCGGTCGCTTGTCGGTCGATTATCGGTCGATCGACCAATCGATCGCCTAGCGACTGCTGGCATTCTGCCTTTCTACAACCATATTCGGTTGATCGGATGGTCGACCGAATTGATCATGATTAAATCCTCTGTTGTCCGATCGACCGAAGTAGCCACTGCCATTTTTTTGTCTTGTTCGGTCGACCGAACTTGGGCTGAGGCTGATTTTTTACATTTGTTTCGTTACACGCTTTTTCATGGGTTTTGTTACCAAGTTTTGACTTGGCTAACTTTACAAATAGGCTTGGAATGAGATCCTAGAGATATATTACATAGAATCTACTTAATCTACATCCGAGCCTTTTTTGATGATTTTTGTGATTCTCTGAGCGAAGTTCACGTGCTTATCGCAACCTCAACCTGAACTCAAAGCTTCACATATATATTAAATACATGTTTGTTATCATCAAAATAGAGATCGAAGCCAAATGGGAACTCTTGGGCCAACAGACTGAGGCAAATCCTAATGGGGTTGAATGATTCGTTCACAAACATTAGAGGGCGGATTCTTTTAATGAAGCCTCTACCTGAGGTGAATCAAGTTTACTCATTTATTGAGCAAGAGGAATCACAGTGCAAGGTGAGCATAAACGTAAATTCAGGTGATGACAGTGTTGCCCTGAACTGTACATTTTAGAATTTAGGCAGTAATAACAAAATGTTCAAAGCCAAAGGACAAGGTCAATTTCCGTTCAAACCCAAGTTCTGCGACCATTGTCAAAGGCCTGGAAATACCCAAGACATATGCTATAAATTGAATGGGTATCCTCCAGGACATTGATTGTACAAAGGAAAACAGAAAACATATGAGCAAGTCAAATTTGAAAAACAAGCCTACAATGTGCAGAATTCAAGGCAAGATGAAACCGAAGCTAAAAATTCAGGAACAGGGGCACAATCCAAAGCTGAGAATATACTGAGGGGCTTTACTGAAGAACAAATGAGCTCATTGATGAGCTTTCTGAATCAAAAGTACACTACTCAACCCCAAGTAAACATGGCAGGTATAACTTCATCTCCTGTTTTATGCTCAGCTATATGTTCATTACCTAATTACTGGATTGTTGATAGTGGTGCCACAGACCACATTTCATCTAACAACACCCCACTTGAAAACATGCTCAAGCCTAACCTAAATAGCAAAGTTTCTTTACCAGATGGATCCTCATCCCTAGTCAAAAATGTAGGTACTGCCTACATAAACAAAAACCTAAGATTAGAAAATACCTTATCAGTACCAACATTTAAATTTAACCTCATATCGGTAAGCAAGCTTACAAAAGAACTGAACTGTTCAGTGACATTTAACCCCTCCAATTTTGTTATCCAGGACCTTGCTACGAAGAAGGTTATGGGGCATGGTGAGGAGAGAAATGAATTATATTTGATTCCTGGACCATCCACAACCTTGAGAAGTAGGAACATCACTATTCAAGCTTTAGCTGCCACTTTAGATAAGTCAGCCCTTTGGCATTGTCATTTAGGTCACATGTCTTTCAGTAGAATGAAGCTGTTATCAGGAGTAAAACCTGAATTAAGTAAAGTTTCAAAAAAAATTTTGCAACATTTGTCCTTTAGCAAAGCAAACTGTACTTCCCTTTCCTGAGAAATTGAATAAAAGCATTGAACCTTTTGAAATTATTCATTGTGATGTGTGGGGACCTCATAAAACACCAACATATGATGGTTGTTATTATTTCTTAACTTTAGTGGATGATTTTACTAGAGCTTTGATACGCCCCAACTCAGGGTCACGTGACTAGCCAGGGTATACGTGTCTATACCCGGCAGCCTGAACCATGCACATGCCAACTCATAACAATAAATCATAGTGGAAAGAATGTAAAGAGTTTTATTATTCAAAATGAAAAACAAACAAGATTTCATAAGAAGTAAGTTTAGCAAAAATAGAAAAAAAGTGCGGAAATAATAAATCAAAGTCCAATAGACCACTAATAAATGAATTCCGAAGTAAATGACAAAAACGTTCCCAAGGGACAACAACTCAAAAATGCCAAATCACAGTGTATAAAAAACTACAACAGACTCGACTACGATCGCTAACTAGGACTGCTATGAGATCAATGTAGCTCCTCCGCCCTCCAGCCGCGCCAAGTGCTCCAGCCCACCGCACCGATCAGGCTATGCAAAACAAAAACAACGACAACGTGTGACTTCAAAAGAACTCAGTGAGTAGTTCTACCGACCCCCACGAGAAACGAATACAAAATAAATAGCATAAAAGCAAACTCTTGACTCAAGCAAGAAAGGTCACAAGAGAGTGGCTAGCTAACGGGCCATCTAAACAACGGCAACAGGTGAGTTCATAAGAACTCAGTGAGCGATTCCACCGGCCCCCACGAGAAACCAACACAGAAAAAATAGCATAAAAGCAAACTCCTGGCTCAAGCAGGAAAGGTCACAAGAGAGTGACTAGCTAACGGGCCATCTGACCACCACATGCCCAAAGGCATCCAACACCCCAACGGTGAAGACAACAAGCCTAAGCCTACCATGCCCTAAGGCAACAAAACATACTAGGATAATCGGGATTGACCCATCCGAACTTATCCTAATATAAAGAAACTCGGGTGCAATCGGGACTGCCCCGTCCGAACTTGCGCCACGAAACGCGAAGGAACAATCTGGATTCGCCCGTCCGAACTTGCCCCTTTAAGATATCATAAGGATAATCGGGATTTGCCCGTCTGATCTTTCCCCTTTAAGATATCACCAGAAAAATTAGAATTTGCCCGCCCGAACTTATTCCTTAAAAGCACCTCGGGATTAATCAGGATTTGCCCATCCAAACTTATTCCACGAGGCCATACCGGAACAATCGGGATTTGCCCATCCGAACTTGTCCTTTAGCATAGGTTGGGAATTAGCCATCCAACCTTCCCGGCCTAGCCCACAATCCGGCTGCTCAACGAGCCTCTCCGCCATTCATAAAGATATGGAGCAACATGACCTAAGTCAAGTCTCTCCTACGGTGTCTTAGGGGTGTCCTTATCAGGAAGCGTCTCAACACTCCAATACCCGACCCCAACTCCTAGACCCCCGTAATGTCATAAATCCGTAAGATTTTATTTCATGCATAACTTTATTTGTTGGTTCATAATAGGTTATGGTGACCCTTTGCTCAGTTTTAACTATGCAATTAAAATTTAGATAACCCGAATTAGGGTTTTGTTTTAGGGTTTTGTTTTAGCTTAATATTGTGCTCGAAACTGATGTATCTAACCCGAATCTGGTCTCCAGAGTCTGTCCTATATTTCCAAACTATATTTTCTGGTCAAAGCGATAGGTTACACAACTATATTTCGCAAGCTATGCACATCACAAACAGGATTTCAAAATCAGCCTTGATTTATCAAATCAGCATGAAGTTTCAGCATAATTGAGTTTCAGCATAATAAAGAATTAAATCCGAAAATTCAAAGAATATAACTCCTTAATTACCACCACATCAGATTTATAATCATCAAGATAAATCTCACATAAACCATACTTAATAAACAAGAATAACAAGCATCACAATCCTCTTTAACCAAGAACCAACCTTTACGATCAAGAAATTAAATCAAGAACCCTCGTGCCCTCAAGATCAAATCCATCTTAAAACACATAATATATTTCCAAAAATCATAGATATAATTACCATCACTCCCTAATGCATTTAGATTATAAGCATCAAAATTGATGATCAAATTGAATCATAGAAAGCAAGATAATCTACACCCCTCACTTAGGCAATTCATCAAACACTTTGAGGGCATCCTTTTCTTCCACCTTGGCCGAGCACCCCTAGGGTGTTCCTAGGGATGCTGACCCACAAAGGGAAATCTCTGGGTTCCCTCCCACAAGTCGACACTAGATTCGGCGAACAAAACCCACGATTTGAAGAAAAACACAAGAATCAAGAACGTCGCCCAAACCGGCTCAAGAACATGAGGAAAATCCGAGAAATGTGGGGTAAAACCACTCACCTAGATTAGGAAAGAAAATTGGAGAAGATCTTCCAAGCGGCGTTCTCCGAATCTCGCCTCAAAGAAAATAGCTCGGCTCCACCATGGCAAAAGAGGGGGCGGCGGCTCCTCCTAGATCAAACCAACGGCTCCTCCTCGATCAACCCAACCATTTGGCTTCCAAGGGAGAGGAAAAGGAAGAAGAAGAAGAGCAAGGGGGCTTGGGTTGGCGGTTCCAAGAGGGGGAAGGAGAGGGGCGGCTGGCTGGCGGCTGAGCTTGGCGGCTAGCTTCTCTCTTCAAGAGGCTTGTGCGGCTCCAATAGGGAGCCGCAAGCCAAAGGGGAAGGGGGTTTTATACTCTCCCATCAAACCTAACTCCACTAAACCCCTTAGCAAACCCGCATCCGCCTCAAGTCGAACCCGAACCCGCTAACCCGACTAAACTTAATTAAACTCATTCTAACCCCATGCTCCACTTAAACACCATATGCGACATAATTTAATAATCATGCACAGGCAACAACATAATTAATTGAATTTACTTAATCCAAAAATAATTCACATAAACCAAACTCCTACTTACCCGAGCTCGCAAGCTCGCACCGGACCACGAGTCGACTCGGCTCGACCTCGGACTAGCCCGCTAGGCTGACAAACACAAACAATAGAGAAAAAACAAATAAAATATCTAGAATATTACAATCCTCCCTCCTTAAAGAAAATTCGTCCTCGAATTTCAAAAAAAGAAGATTAAAGACTCACCAGATCATCGAACAATGAAGTATATCGCTCTCTCATATCCTACTCCACCTCCCAGGTGGCCTCCTGTCCGGATTGGTTCTCCCACCTGAATTTAACCAAGGAAATCTCCTTGGATCTCAATTTTCTGATCTGCCGGTCTAGCACCTCAACTGGCCGCTCCTCACAGGAGATTGCTAAATCCACCTCCATTGCGGTAGGCTTAATCACATGGGACTCATTCCGAACGTACTTCTTCAGCATAGATACATGGAACACTCGATGCACCTGGTCCATACTAGGAGGTAATGCCAACTCATAAGCCACAGCTCCCCTGCACTTGAGAATAGGAAAGGGCCCAATGAACCTAGGGCTTAGCTTTCGTTTCCTACCAAATCTCACCACCCCTTTCATAGGGGACACCTTGAGGAACACCATGTCCCCCTCAGCAAACTCTACCTCCCTGGCTTTTTCATCAGCATACATCTTCTAGTGACTCTGAGCTGCCAACAGCCTCTCTCTGATTAGCTTCACCTTTTCTACTGCCTCATCCACCAGGTTAGGTCCCATCATAAGGGAATCCCCTGCCTCAAACCAGCCTATAGGTGACCTGCATCTCCGCCCATACAATGCCTCAAATGGGGCCATCCCGATGCTGTAGTGGTAGCTGTTATTGTAGACAAACTCAATCAGGGGTAAGTGCCTCTCCCAACTATCCTCCAAATCTAGGACACATGCCCTCAACATGTCCTCCAACGTCTGAATAGTCCGCTCCGACTGACCATCTATCTGAGTGTGAAATGTCGTGCTAAACCGAACCTAAGTGCCCAACGCCTCTTGGAAAGACTGCCAAAATCGAGTTGTGAACTGAGTACCATGATCTGAGATGATCATAACCGGAACACCATGATAAGCGACGATCCTATCCAAGAATAACCTTGCATACTGCTCGGCTAAAAAGGTCGTCCTAACTGGTATAAAATGTGACGTCTTGGTTAGGCGATCCACCACTACCCAGATAAAATAATTGCCTTTCTTGGACTTTGGCAACCCCGTCATAAAATCCATGGTTATCTTCTCCCATTTCCACACTGGTACTTCAAGGTTCTAGAGCAATCCTGTCAGTTTCAAATACTCAGCCTTAACCTGCTGACACACCAGGCACTTAGATACGAACTCGGCCACCTCTCTTTTCATGCCTTTCCACAAATAATTCTGTCTTAGGTCACGGTACATCTTCGTGGCTCTCGGATGCATAGTGTATGTAGATCGATGAGCCATCTCTAGCACCTGTCTACGAACCACTGTCATATCTGGCACCACTATCATGTTCTTAAACCTTAGAATGCCCTCCGAGTCAACACCGAAACCATTATCGGCATCGCCTCTCCTGGCCAGATCCTTAGTGAGAGCATAGAAAGCATCCTCCTCCTGTGCTACTCGCAACATATCATCCAACGTGGACTGCACCCTCAGGTGAGCCACCAGCGCACTAGAAGCTGAAACTGACAAGACTGCCTTGCCATACAAACATATGGCCAAATCCTGGGCCAATGGCCTCCTCCTGACTGCCAAATGCGCCAGACTGCCCATAGACTTCCTGATCAAAGCTTCAGCTACCACGTTAGCCTTCCCCGGATGGTTCATGATCGTACAATCATAGTCCTTCAGAAGCTCAAGCCATCTTCTCTGCCTCAGGTTCAACTCTTTCTGGGTGAGTAAATACTTGAGGCTCTTATGATCAGTGTATATCTTACAAGCCTCGCCATAAAGGTAGTGACGCCACAACTTAAATCCGAACACCACTACTGCTAGCTCAAGATCATGAGTCGGGTAATTCTTCTCGTGGACCTTCAACTGCCGAGAGGCATAAGCTATTACCCTACCATTCTGCATCAACACACAACCCAAGCCGACCCGGGAGGCATCACACTAAACAACAAATCCTCCCGAGCCCGAGGGTACTACTAGAACTAGTGCCGATGTCAAGCGGTCCTTGAGTCTCAGAAAGCTCTCCTCGCACCTCGCACTTACTGTCTCATTCGAACTTGACATTTTTTTGAGTCAGGCGGGTCAATGGCGCTGCAATCGTGGAGAAATTCTTCACAAACTTTCTGTAATAACCTGCCAAACCTAGGAAACTGCGAATCTCAGCGATATTAGTCAGCCTCTTCCAATTATGGTCGATTCTATCTTTGCGGGGTCGTCCACCTTTACCCCTTCCCTGGACACCACATTGCCAAGGAACCCTACACTCTTCAACCAGAACTCGCACTTGGAGAATTTGGCATACAATCTGTGCTCTCTAAGAGTTTCCAAAACTACACTCAAGTGCTCAGCATGCTCCTCCGTGCTCTTGGAATAAATCAAGATGTCATGAATAAACACAATTATAAATTTATCCAAGTATTCCCTGAACACTCGATTCATCAGATCCATAAATGTTGTAGGTGCATTAGTCAGCCCAAAGGACATCACTTGGAACAAAAAGTTCTTATATCTCGAATTGAAAGCAGTCTTGGGGACGTTATTGTCCAAGTTCCTCAACTGATGGTACCCTGACCGTAGGTCAATCTTAAAAAACCACTGAACCCCCTGAAGCTGATCAAATAAATCATCAATCTTGGGCAACGGGTACCGATTCTTCATCGTCACCTTATTAAGTTGTCGATAGTCAATGCACATCCGCATGGACCCATCTTTTTTTTTCTTAAAGAGCACTGGAGCACCCCAAGGCAAAAACTTGGGCGAATGAAGCCCAACTCAAGCAGCTCCTGCAATTGGGATTTCAACTCCCTCAACTCAGCTGGTGCCATCTGGTATGGTGGAATGGAGATCGACTTCACCTTTGGCTGCAAATAAATACAGAATTCGATCTCCCTCTCTAGAGGCAACCCTAGCAACTCCTCTGGGAACACATCAGAGAACTAGCATACCACAAGCGTCCCCCTGATGTCCCTAGCCTCACCTCTGTCTCCCTCAATCACAGACACAAAGGCCAAGAAGGACTGGAAATCGCCCAAAAGTAGCTTCCGAGCCTTGAGAGCTGAAATCGACACCAGGGAATCTCCCCTTCCCTCACCCTGAAAGGTAAACTAGGGTAATCTGGGCTTACTGAAAGTCATAGTCTTAGCCCTACAATTGATTGAGGTGAAATGGTCTGCCAACCAGTCCATGCCCAAAATTACATCAAGCTCCAGCATCGGCAGGACTGTCAATTCAGCCATCAACAAATGCCTATAAATGACAACCTCGCAGCCCCGAAAGACTGTCTCTGCCATCACAGAAATGCCCGTAGGCGTATATACAACAATAGACAAATCAAGCACATAGGGTTTCCCTGACAACTTAGCAGCAAACAATGTAGATATAAAAGAGTGCGTAGCACCCGGATCAAACAAGACGTATGCAATAGCAGAACCAACAATAAGGTTACCTGACACTACTACCCTAGACGCCTCTGCGCCCTCTTGGTTCATAACAAATGCCCGTGCCGCGGGCCTCTTTGAACCACTAGCTCGCTGGCCTCCTCCCTAAGTCTGACCCCTCTAAGCTACAAAACCCACTAACATCGGTGTCTTCTCTCTAGTCTGATTAGGCTGCTGACTGCCCTTGCCAGGACAATCCTTTCTGTAGTGTCCAATCTGCCCACAGCTGAAACATACCTCTGAACGTTCCCAGAAAACTCTCCAGTGCTTCCTGTGACATCGGTTACACTACTGCGGCCCAGGCATCCGCTGCGAACCTCCAGATGACGCCCCTGGTCCTGAACTCCTATGATCTCTGGAACTATTATGACCTCTGCCCTACTGTGGATCTGTTGTCCTAAAAGTCCCCTTTGAGTAAGCTAGCCGACCCCCCAAAGGCTGGGGCCGAATATTTTTTTTTGGGGACCATCATGCCTGTCTATCGGTACCAGTGCCTCTTTCCGGAGTGCCTCATCTACAACCCGAGCAAAGGAGGTGTCCTCTGTGTAATGGATGAGTCTGGCGATCTGCGGCCTCAGTCCCTCGACAAACCTCTTGACCCTGGCGGTCTTTGTGGCTATCATGGTGGGATGGTACTTCGAGAGTCATGTCAACTCCATCACATAGTCCATCACTGACATACTGCCGGTCAGACACAGTAGTTCAAACTCTTTCGCCCGTCTATCCCGGACGCTCAGTGGCAGGTACTTCTCCACCATAGCTGCTCTAAACTCCTCACAGGTAGGGGGTGGTGCATCTACTGCTATGTGATCCTTCCAGGTGTGAAGCCAATCCTTGGCTGGACCTCTCAGCTATAATCTGATCAGTCGAGCGGTTGTCTCAAAAGAACAACTAAGCTCCTTGCACAACTCATTGAAATCTCCTAGGAAGCTGGTGACCTCCACCCGCTCATCTGTCCATGTATACTCCGGTGGCCTGAATGCAACAAAATTTACATATGAAGGTGCTCTGGGGCTCTGACCACCGGTGCCACTGGCTAGACCACCTCTGGTACTATGGGTACTGCTGGAACCTGCTGTGGCTGCTGCCTCAGTTCCTACTCCCTACGGAGTGCCTCGGTCAGCTCAAGCACTCGGGCCTGTAACTGCACAACCATGGGATCTTGTCCTACATCTTCCCGAGCCTACGGTGGTCTCCAATGACCCCGGCCCCGGCCTCGGCCTCAGTCTCGGCGCTCAGTGGAGTTCCTATTACTACCGCTCCTTACAGCATCAAAGGCCTCCATCAATCTTGAACCACTAGAAAGAAAAGAAAATTTCATCATTAGGCAATTTAATTCACCCTAAGTCACTTTTTTTTTGTAAACTTAACCACAAGTCGCGCTGAGGTGCAGACTTAGCCCATTGATCTCATAACATACCCCAATCGTGTACTAACACGCTAGCAATGCCCTATACGGTGACAACTCTAAGTCGTAGTCAGACCGAACCACATGCCATGATACTACATTGTCACGCCCCAACTCAGGGTCACGTGATCGGCCAGGGTAAATATGTCTATACCCCGCAGGCTGAACCATGCACAAGCCAACTCATAACAATAAATCTTAGCGGAAAGAATATAAAGAGTTTTATTATTCAAAATGAAAATCAAACCAGATTTCATAAGAAGTAAGTATAGCAAAAATAGAAAAAAAAGTGCGGAAATAATAAATCAATGTCCAATAGACCACTAATAAATAAAATCCGAAATAAATTACATAAACGTCCCCAATGGACTACAACTCCAAAATGCCAAATCACAGTGCATGACAAACTACTACAGACTCGACTACGACCCCTAACTAGGACTGCTATGAGATCAATGTAGCTCATCCGCCCTCCAGCCGCGCCAAGTGTTCCAACCCACCTCATCGGTCAGGCTCTACAAAACAAAAACAACGACAACTGGTGAGTTCAAAAGAACTCAGTGAGCAGTTCTACCGACCCCCAAGAGAAACCAACACAGAATAAATGGCATAAAAACAAACTCCTGACTCAAGCAGGAAAGGTCGCAAGAGAGTGACTAGCTAACGGACCATCTGAACAACGACAACGGGTGAGTTCAAAAGAACTCAGTGAGCGGTTCTATCGACCCCCACGAGAAAACAACACAGAATAAATAACATAAAAGTAAACTCCTGACTCAAGCAAGAAAGGTCACAAGAGAGTGACTAGCTAACAGGCCATCTGAACAACGACAAAGGGTGAGTTCAAAAGAACTCAGTAAGTGATTCTACTGACCCCCACGAGAAACCAACACAGAATAAATAGCTTAAAAGCAAACTCCTAACTCAAGCAGGAAAGGTCACAAGAGAGTGACTAGCTAACGAGACATCTGGCCACCACAAGCTCGAAGGCATCCAACACCCCAACGGTGAAGATAATAGGCCTAAGCCTACCATGCCCTAAGGCAACAAAACATACTAGAATAATCGGGATTGGCCCATCCGAACTTATCCTAATATAAAGAAACTCGGGGGCAATCGAGATTGGCCCGTCCGAACTTGCTCCATGAGACGCGAAGGAACAATCGAGATTCGCCCATCCGAACTTGTCCCTTTAAGATATCGTAGGGATAATCAGGATTTGCACGTCCAAACTTACCCCTTTAAGATATCACAGGAATAATCGAGATTTGCCCGTCCTAACTTATTCGTTAAAAGCACCATGGGAATAATCGGAATTTGCCCGTCCGAACTTATTCCATGAGGCCATACCGGAACAATCAGGATTTGCCATTACGAACTTGTTCCTTTAACACAGGTTGGGAATTAGCCATCTAACCTTCCAGGCCTAGCTCGTATTTCAGCTCCTCAACGAGCCTCTCTGCCATTCATAAAGGTATGGCACAACATGACCTAAGTCAAGTCTCTCCTACGGTGTCTTAGGGGTGTCAACCTTATTGGGAAGCGTCTCAACACTCCCATACCTGACCCCAACTCCTAGACCTGTAATGTCATAAACCCGTGAGGTTTTATTTTATGCATAACTTTATTTATTGCTTCATAATAGGTTATGCTGACCCTTTGCTCAATTTTAATTATGCAATTAAAATTTAGATCACCAGGATTAGGGTTTTGTTTTAGCTTACTGTTGTGCTCGAAACTGATGTATCTAACCCGAATCTGGTCTCCAGAGTGTGTCCTATGTTTTCAAACTATGATTTCTGGTCAAAGCGATAGGTTACATGACTATATTCCGCAAGCTATGCACATCACAAATAGGATTTCAAAATCAGCCTTGATTTATCAAATCCGCATGAAGTTTCAGCATAATTGAGTTGCAGCATAATAAATAATTAAATCTGAAAATTCACGGAATATAACTCCCTAATTAACATCACATCAGATTTATAATCATCAAGATAAATCTCACATAAACCATGCTTAATAAACAAGAATAACAAGCATCACAACCCTATTTAACCAAGAACCAACTTTTATGTTCAAGAAATTAGATCAAGAACCCTCATGCCCTCAAGATCAAATCCATCTTGAAACACATAATATATTTCCAAAAATCACAGATTTAATATCAAAGCATGCATTTAGATAATAAGCATCAAAATTGATGATTGAAATTGAATCATAGAAAGCAAGATAATCTACACCCCTCACTTAGGCAATTCATCGAACACTTTGAGGGCACCCTTTTCTTCCACCTTGGCCGAGTACCCCTAGGGTGTTCCTAGGGCTGCCGTGTGACAAAGGGGAATCCCCGAGTTCCCTCCCACAAGTCGACAGAAGATTCAGCGAACAAAACCCACGATTTGAAGAAAAACACAAGAATCAATAACGTCGCTCAAACCGGCTCAAGAACACGAGGTAAATCCGAGAAATGAGGGGTAAAACTACTCACCTAGATTAGTAAAGAGAATTGGAGAAGATCTTCCAAGCGGCGTTCTCTGTATCCGGCCTCAAAGAAAATGGCTCGGCTCCACCAATGGAAAAGAGTCGGCTCGTCCTCAAGCAGCCAGCTCCAAGAAGAGCAAGAAGAGGGGCGGCGGCTCCTCCTCAACCAATGGTTTGGCTTCCAAGGGAGAGGAAAAGGAAGAAGGAGAAGAAGAGGAAGGGGGCTTGGCTTGGCGGCTGAGCTTGGTGGCTCCAAGAGGGGGAAGGAGAGGGGCGGCTGGCTCCTCTCTTCCAGAGGCTTGTGCAGCTCCAATACGTAGTCGCAAGCCAAAGGGGAGGGGGGTTTTAAACTCTCCCCTCAATCCTAACTCCACTAAACCCCTTAGCAAACCCGCATCCGCCTCAAGTCGAACCCGAACCCGCTAACCCGACTAAACTTAATTAAACTCATTCTAACCCCATGCTCCACATAAACACCATATGCGACATAATTTAATAATCATGCACAAGCAACAACATAATTAATTGAATTTATTTAATCCAAAAATAATTCGCATAAACCAAACTCCTACTTACCCGAGCTCGCAAGCTCGCACCGGACCACGAGTCGACTCGGCTCGACCTCGGACTAGCCCGCTAGGCTGACAAACACAAACAATAGAGGAAAAATAAATAAAATATCTAGAATATTACAAGCTTGTTGGACTTTCCTATTCACATTCAAAACTCAAGTGGCAAACCTACTCATAAACTTCATCAAGCTGATACAAACCCAATTTTCAAAAACCATAAAGGTGTTGAGAACTGATAATGGGAGAGAATTCTACAATTCAACTCAAAGTACCTACCTATCCAATCAAGGCATAATTCATCAGAGTTCTTGTGTGGAAACTCCACAACAAAATGCCGTAGTAGAAAGAAAACATAGGCATCTCCTAGAGGTAGCAAGAGGGCTGAAATTTCAGTCTCAACTTCCTTTGAAATTTTGGGGTGAGTGCATTATGACAGCAACCTACCTCATTAATAGGTTACCAAGTCCTATTCTTGGCAAACAATGTCCTTTTGAGTTACTATACCACAAACAACCAAGCCTTGACCATCTAAAAGCCTATGGTTGCCTTTGTTACACAAATATTCTCAAGCAAGGTAGAATTAAATTCGACCCAAGGGCGAGTGAGTGTGTGTTCTTCGGTTATCCATATGGGAAGAAGTGATATAAAGTATACAACCTAAAAACCCATCAAATTAGCATCTCCAGAAATGTTGTTTTTGTAGAAAATGACTTCCCAATTCATTCTCAACACAACCCACAAACCATTTTTCCCATACTAGTTGACAATTTTGATAACACTTTGAATGAAACTATTTATCACTCCACCATTCCAAACCAGTCCAACAATGCAGAAGAGTCCACTCAAGTGAATGAACAAGAAACAACCAAACATTTCTTTTGTGGGCCACAAAATGAGAGTCATGAAGTAGGAGAGGAGGGTGACCTGTATGTTGAGTTACCTAACAATGAAGATTCTCAAACTCCACCTGAACCACACATTGGACCTACTAATAATCCACCTCAACCTAGAAGAAGCCTGCAAAGGGAAATGAAAAAACCAATAAAGCTCCAGGACTACAAATGTAATTCATTTACACAAATCAGAGAACCCAGAACTACCACCAAAATAGTACTTTACCCAATTGAAAAGTATTGCAATATTTCAGAAATACCTTCCAAACACAGAGCCTTCTTAGCAACCTTAGATTCACACTAAGATCCTACAACCTATGAAGATTGTTGAGTGAAATCCCACACTAGAAGGGGGTTGAATAGTGTTGGGTTACTTTACTAATATACTTCAATTCTCTTCTTTTTTACCAATTTCAATTTCAACCAAATGCAAGTGCAACTAAGTAATGTTTGTTAGTGAATATGAAGCACAATTGAAAACAAACACACAAGGCAATGCTAACACTTGAAAATATAGTGGTTCGGCCAACCGCCTACTCCACTACCTTGGCTTCACACCAAGGATTTCTAACCAACTACTTTATAGATTTTGTGTTTCTCTTTGAATACAACCGAGGACTCTATTCTCAACCCTTTGAGAACTACTCAAACCTATTCACCTAGGCAAAACACAGTTCTACAATGTAAACCCTAAGTGTTTACACTAGCACACCTAACCAATGAAAATAAGTTTAAACAACACTTAAAATTACAACGAAAAGAGCTAAGAAATAGACCAAGATCAAATGCTCTTTTCCAAGCCTTCAAAGCCTTCAACTCACCAAGCCGTTGAGCTCAAATCAAAGCCCAAGTTGAGGGAAGACGAGCGCTTGAGAACACGTTGATCGGAGAAGCGAGCGCAAGCAATCAATCTCTAGAAGCCACAAATCTCTCTTCTTTAAGCTTGTATTAGATGTTAAGAGTGTTTAAAGAAGTTAGGTGAGGGGTATTTATAACCCCTCAACCGAACGGCTACTCAACCGGCATTTTTTCGCCCGTTGGACACCGTTCGATCGCTTGCCGGTCGATCGTTGCTCGATCGTCGATCAGCGACCACTGGCTTTCTGCGCTTCTACTGCTTTGTTCGGTCGACCGGAGGGTCGACCGAATGAGTCACGTTTTAGCTCATCTGCTACCCGGTCAACCGATCGGTCGATCGAAGTAGGTACTGCCAGTTTTTGGCCTCGATCGGTTGATGGACCGATCGACCAAAGTAGCCACTACCATTTTCTAGGCCTTGTTCGGTCAACCGCCCGGTCGACCAAAATAGCTACTGCCAATTTTTGCTTCTGTTCAGTCGACCGAAGTGGCTACTGCTATTTTTCTGCATTGTTCGGTCGATCGACCGATCGACCGAACTTAGGTTGAGGTTGATTTTTACCTTATCTTTGTTGCATGCTTTTTCATGGGTTTAGTTACCAAGTTTTAACTTGGATAACTTTACAACTAGGCTTGGGATGAGATTCTAGGGGTATATTACAAAATTTCTACTCAACCTACATCCGAGCCTTTCTTGACGTTCTTTCCTTTCGTTTCTCCGAACGAAGTACGCCGAAGTTCGCATGCTTATCGCAACCTCAACCTGAACTCAAATCTTCACACATAGATTAAATACTTATTTGTTATCATCAAAATAAAGATCAAAGCCTAAGGGAAAACCTTAAGCCAATAATCTTCCCCTTTTTGATGATGACAAACATAACATGGAATTTGAAGAAAATAATTAGTATTATTTGTGAGTTTGAGTTAAGGCATACACAATACACAACTTAACATATGCTCCCCCTATTAATGTGCATATCTTGCTTATAACTCCCCCTATCTATATGCATCATAAAACAAATATGACCTACTTTTTCTCCCCCTTTTGACATCAATCAAAAAGGGCAAGAGTTAAGGTGCAATTAATGAGTTCCATCATAAAACCAAGAAAGCCATAAAACCAAGTATCATCTACCACTATAGTCCTTCCTATTAATGTAAGCCTATAGAAGGCAAACATCAATAAGTCGCAAAGCCCCATTACAAGGCAATACATAAGTGTGATGACACCTTATAAAATGCAATTTAAAAAAAAAAACATGTATGTTTTGAAAAAAAAATTAACCACTTGAAAAAATACAAATTCCTAATTGCATTCTTAAGTTTGTAAAGCTTTCCTCACTCAAGGGTTTTGTAAATATATCGGCAAGTTGTTTGTCCGTGGATACGAATTCCACAGCTACATTTCCCTTAGCTACATTATCCCTAAGAAAATCGTGCCTTAGATCAATACGAATTCCACCGATATATTTCTATTTTGTTGAGGGGTCCTAGTGGATGAAAAGGTATGTTCAATACCCAATTCATCACAAAATTCGGAAAAATTTTCATTTTTAAATTCTCCTCCATTATCACTTCTAATTTTCAAAATTGAAACTTCTTTCTCATTTGTAACTCTCTTAGTAATTTTTTTGAAAAAATCAAAGGTTTCATTTTTCTTAGCTAAAAAGAAAACCCATGTAAATCTCGAGAAATCATCAACTAGCACATAGCAATATAGTTTTCCACCTAGACTAGCTACATTACATGGACCAAAAAGATCCATGTGCACAAGTTCAAGTGTTCTAGATGAGCTTACTTGATTAATGCTATGAAATGAAGATTTAACTTGCTTGCCTAGTCGACATGCATCACAAAATTTATCTTTTTCAAATTTTATCTTGGGTAAACCTTTAACTAGTTCCTTCTTAGATATTTCTTGGATGAGGCTCATGGTAGCATGTCCTAGCCTTCTATGCCACAACCAAGAATCATTTTCCATGCAACCAAGCATCTAACATGGGGATTAGGCAAGACATTTAAAACTAATGTATAAACATTTTCTTGCCTATTTCCAATAAACATAATGTCATTAGATGGTGCACTCCTAATGATACATTTAGTCATTTAGATTCTTCAAAAATAATTACATATCCATTGTCACACAATTGAGATATGCTAATCAAGTTATGCTTTAACCCATCAACTAGTAAAACATTTTTAATGCATGGGTAAGGGAGTATACCTATATCACCAATGACAATAATCTTACCTTTGGCATTGTCTCTAAATATCACATGTCCACCATCTTTTCTTGATAGGGTTGCAAAAAGGTTGATATCCCCCGTCATGTGTTTTGAGCAACCACTATGCAATATCCATATGCTTCTACTTGCTTCAGAATGCTTCTCCATCTACAAAAGGAGAAAAAACTATTTTAGGTACCCAAATTTTCTTGGGTCCTTGAGCATTAGTCATCTTAGGAACCCAAGTAAATCTAACATGTGGGTTCCTCAATGCACAATCTTTAGCCATATGGCCAAATATACCGCATGAAAAACAACTTCCATTAAACTTCCTTCTATTGTGTGTGTGAGCATGGAAGCATGATGACTTTTTAGCATGGACAACCTTAGGCAAGGCATTTTGTAAGGTTGTCATTTTTTCATTTAGCATGCAAAGTTCCTTTTTCAAAGTTAGCATGCTATCATACAAGTGCTCTACTTGGTCACTTAAGTACTTGTTTTCATCTTCCAATTTTTTATTGTCATATTCTAAGTTTTTCTTAGCTTCATCTAGGGCATGTTTCTCATCCTTAAGGGTATCTACTTCTTTCTATTGGCTTAAGGTTTTTGTCCTTGGTCTTAATCTCGATTTTGATGATAACAAATATGAAACTAATGTTTCATTGATATATCTTTCAGGTTCCATATCGGTTAGCGCACGACGTCCTCGATCGGAAATATCGAAGAAATCAGGAAATTGGAAGAACATTGGTTGTCGCACTCGGATTCTTCCGGAAGTTAGAGTTTAGGTTTAGGGTGTCTATATGAATTGTAAATCCTCATGATGATGCAAAGTAACCCAAAAACCTATCCCTAACCCCAAAATATGAAAACCCGGAACCGCCCTCAAACTTACTAAGCCTAGATAGCTCCTTGGAGGGCTATATGACCTAGATAGTTTCTTGTCATAAAAAATAGCGGTAATTGTTTCTTTGGTTAAAATTAGATAACGATGTATTTTTTAGGAATTTTTGGAAGCCTTTAGCCTACCTTTATTTGACCCGAAAAATTAGAAATGTTCTGTTTTTCAAAAATTTGTACTAGACCCCAAAAATTAGATTTTGATTCTTAAGGATTTTGATTTTTTAGATATTTTTATTGAATCCAAATGGGGGGTAATCCTCATATAACATTTATGTTTTAAAGTTATTAACTTAAAGTTAATGAATGTTATATAAGTAGACTTAGCGAAGACGGAACTAGGAACGAGCAAACAAGCAAAGAAAACCAAGTAACCAAACTATCCAGTCTAGGTTCGGTCGACCGACAGAGGCTAAAAATTGGCAGAACGTGCATTGGTCGACCAATCAGATTGAGGATCGCAGAATCGCGACTCTAGCATAACAGCTTCGGTCGACCAAATTGGGGATTGATGAGCCCGCGACTCATTCAGTCGACCTGTCGGTCAACCGAACAACCCAATTAAGTCACAGAAGGGCAACGGTCGCTAGGCGGTCGATCAGTCGGTCGACCAACGATCGACCGGCAAGCGACCGAGCGGCAAAATCGGCTAGTTTTCCGCCTGTTGAGCTGCTGTTTCATTGGGGATTATAAATACCTTCCACTAACTTTTTTTGCTCTGACTTACCAGACAATTTTGATGCAAAAAAAGGCTTTCAAAGAGTGATTCTTAGCATCCCCCAAGTTTCAAAGCTTCAAAGTGAAAATTTCATTATACCTACCTCTTGATCCCTCGCCATCAAGGAGTTCTTCTTCAAAGGGTTCATTAAGGGTGATAGACTCGGAAAGAAGAGGCTTTTATTTGTGATAAGTTTTTATTTCTCTTCTTGTAATAAAACTTGTTTTATTTTGTTTTTCAACTCTGTGTATTTGAATTTGTAAGAAGACCTAGTGTCAGATCTTGGATCTAAGTGGTTACCTGAGTATAGAAGGTGTAAAATCACTTGTGTAAACATAACTTACTAGGATTAGTTGAGGTATCCCTTAAGGTTGAGGTGGAAGAGTACTCTCGATAAGAAGGTGGAGATGCCCTATAGACGGGAACCCCGAAGGGCTCGCCTTTTCAGCAATCTCTATACGGCAATAGTCGATTTTCGGTTGTTGTTTTTGTCGATTTTCGGTTGTTGTTTTTGTTGCTATTTTTATTGGGGAACAGGTGCAACTTGAACTCATAACTCAGAACACAAGAACCCAACTCGAACTCCAAGACCAGAACCAAACCTACGGCTCAGCTAAGACCAGACTTGTCGTTCCTTAGCTCGGTCAGAATAGTCTAATGCGAACACAAAAGTCAGTTCACGTCAGGTTGTTGATATAGTTGATGTCGAGATTGGGTGGGTGTGAAGTCTACCGCAAATGAAAAAGCTATCCAAAATCAAATGAGTCTTTTTCTGTCTGGAGGGTGATTTTTCCAAAAACGAATGCCTCAACATTTATTTCTCCTTTTGTTTATGGGAGGTAAATGAAGTTGCCCACTGTGTAGCAAAACATGCTTGTTGTACCAAGGACTTTTCTGTTTGGTCCTCAATTCGGCCACTTGAGCAGGATTAAATTTTGTACTCGGACATTTTTTAGCAAAACTTTAATTATTAATGCTTTATTTTTGTGATAAAAAAAAAGTTTTGTAAGTTAAAAGCTTGCTAGTTGCTGAAGCTCCAAGTGAAAGTTAATTAATTCATTCATGTACTATAACTATAAGCAACAAATTGTTTGGAAGCAATCCTTCCAAAGGCAGCCTTAGCATGAGAGCCAAGTCATTTCGAAATTGCAACCCAATTCTAGTTTGTGTCGTCCTCTTCCTCCATATTTCAGCACATATAAATACATGCGCATTCACTCCTCTCTCTCGATCTCTCTCTCTCTGTCTCATTGCTTTTTAACCTCTCTCAAATCATATGGCTTACAACCCTTCGCCCCTGCATTATGGCTTCCCTTCCTTCTTTTCTCCACTGCCTCCTCCGAAGGTGTCCCCATTTACACCAGCACCGCCGCTACCTCGTCGCAGTCCCCCGCCACCCTCACCTCCAAAGCAACCATCTCCACCACCACCACCACCTCGCCACTATTAATACAGATCAAAGCATAGATGCATCGAATGAAACAGGAAGGAAAGCTTTACTTCATTGATTGAAGAAGAAGATTACAGAACTCGAACAGATTGAATTGTATTGAGGATATTTGAAAAATTAAACAAGTATAACAGAGGCTCTAATTACTGAATCAAACATTTGGGGCTTATATAGTATCCTCGACTTCAGTGAGCTAACTCAAGTTAGCACTAAACTGATTTGACTCAACCATTAAAACGAACACTGACTCAAGTAAGAAACAAATCAACTAAACAACTACTTATTACAAACATGCATCAGACTAGTGACTCAGCTGAAACCTTGACTATAATTTAACTTCAACACTCCTCAAATTATATCTTCAAGAGTTCTATCTGTTCTCTGAGTTTTTCGAAAGTTTCAGTGGGTAAAGCCTTAGTAAAGATGTCTGCAAACTGGTTTGAAGAGTTGCAATGTTCTATCTCAATTGTGTCGGCACCAACCAATTCCCTTACAAAATGATGTTTGGTATCAATATGTCTTGATCACACCATAGGACTGTTGCTTCAGTCTGAGGTCTCTCCAGTTCTCCAAGAATTCTTCTTAACCACATTGTGTGACATGCTGCTGCTGAGACTGCCACATACTCTGCTTCAGCAGTCGACAAAGCCACTGTGTCTTGTTTCCTTGAACACCAGCAGACTGCAGTAGAACCAAGCAGTACATAGCCTGTGGTACTCCTCCTGTCTTCAGAACATCCAGCCCAATCAGCATCTGCATACACTGATAGTAAATCATTACAGCTGGATTTATACACCAGGCTAAGTTCAGATGTACCTTTAACATATCTCAACACTATTTTTGCAACTATCATATGAGAAGTGAGTGGTTCCTTCATGTGTCTTGACAATACTCCCACAGCAAACATCAAATCAGGTCGAGTATTTGTCAAATACATTACGCTGCCTATGATTTGCTGATAACTTTCTCTGTTAGCCTTTTCTTCAGCTTCATTACAAATCAATTTCAAATTGGTAGCCATGGGAGTTTTCACAGGATTGCAATTTGACATGTTGAACCTTTCTAGCATATCTTTGATATATTTCTTTTGGCACATGTAGAATCCTTTATCTAGCTTTCCAATTTCAAATCCAAGTATTTTACTTCACCTAAATCAGTCATCTCAAACTGATTAAACATATTGACTTTAAAGCTTTGAACAACACTAAAGCTGCTCCATGTTATGAGCAAATCATCAACATATAAGCAGGCAATCACCATCTTCTTCACTTCTCAAAGTGTACAGAGAGTGATCATTCATGCTCCTCCTAAAGCCTTGATCTACAAAGTAGTGGTCTATTTTTTGATACCAAGCTCTCGGAGCTTGTCTCAAGCCATAAAGAGCCTTCTTTAATCTATAGACCTTTGTTTCACTTCCTTGCACAACATAGCCCTTTGGTTGGCTGACATATACTTCCTCAGATAATTCACCATTTAAAAAGGCAGACTTGACATCTAATTGGAAAACCTTCCAATCTCTAAAAGCTGCTAATGCAAGCAAGACTCTTATGGTTTCAACTCTTGCTACTGGTGCAAAAATTTCTTGGAAGTCTACACCTTCCACTTGCATGAATCCCCTTGCCACTAGTCTTGCCTTATACTTTTGCAAAGTACCATCCGACTGATATTTTACCTTGTAAGTTCACTTCAAACTAACAGACTTCTTATCAGTCGGCAATTCAACAAGCTCCCATGAGTTGTGCTCTTCAATTGAGTTCATTTCTTCATCCATAGCTTCTACCCAATGCTTGTTTCTCTTTGCCTCATTGTAACTCAAAGGTTCAGCAACCTGAGCTGAGTTACATTGCTGGGTCATATCATAAATCTCAGTCAAGCTTTTGTATTTCTTTGGTGGTGAATCATCTTTAGTTGCTTCAATTGTATTAGTGTCACTTGTTGATGCTTGTGTTCTTGCAGGTTTATTATCATCAGTAGCATTCTCCTGCAAACTATCAGCTTCAAATTTTATCGATATTTCATTTTGAGATTGAGCATTCTCAATCTGAGCTGTTTCATGTGGCTGAATGGTCCCTGGTTTTCATGATACTTGAGGTTCATCCCAATCCCAGGACTGATGCTCATCCACAACTACATCCCTGCTCACTATAATCTGCATTGTTTTGGGATTAAGAAGCCGGTATGCCTTTGATTCAAAACTATATCCAAGGAACACAAATTTGATACTCTTGTCATCAAGTTTTTTCCTGAGTTGTTGTGGGATATGAGCATATGCAATACTGCCGAATACTTTTAAGTGTTCCACCCATGGTTTCTTCTGATATAGAGCTTCAAATGGAGTCTTATCCTTCAAAGCTGAAGAGTAGGTTATGTTCATCAGGTAAACACTAGTTTTTGCAACTTCAGCCCATAAATTTTTTGGCATACACTTGGCTTTCAGCATACTCCTTATCATCTCTGTCAGTGCTCTATTCTTCCTCTCCGCAACACCATTTTGTTGTGGAGAGTAGCTAGCTGTCAATTGCCTTCTCACTCCAAGATCATTGCAAAAATTATTGAACTTGTTGCTTAGATACTCACCTCCTCTATCAGTTCTAAGTATCCCAATTTTTGTACCAAGTTCTGCCTCAATTTTGTTCTTGAAGTCTTTAAACTGATTAAAGACATCAGATTTTTGTTTGAGAAATCTAATCCAAACAAATCTACTGAAATCATCAATGAACAGAATAAAGTATTTATAACCACTTACAGACATCTCTTGCATAGGTCCACAGACATCCGAATGCACAATTTGAAATGGTCTTGTTGATCTTGCTAGTGCTTTGGCTGGAAAGGGCAGTCTATGCATTTTTCCAAGTGCACAGCCATCACATATCTGTTCAAGTACTCCACTAACTTTAGGCAGACCATGCACCATATTCTTCGAGCTCATCTTCTTGACATAGTCAATGTTGATGTGCCCCAGTCTACTGTGCCATAACTAGTCCACATCCGAGACTTTGGCCTTAACAGCATGGCCTGTTGAGTGAGGGTTGAAGCTAAACAAGTTATTGCGAGCTACAGGAACTCGAATCAGCTCACACTTCCTTGCTTTATCAATGTACACAGTGCAATTTTCTCCTTCAAATACTAGAGAGAACCCTTCTTTCATCAATTGTCCAACACTCAGTAGGTTGGAATCTAATTCTGGCACATACAACACATTTCTAATGAGCTTGTCATCCCGTTGATTCAACCTCAAGTGTCCTTTACCTCTTGCCATCTTGACAAAATCATCTCCAAATTTCACCTCAGCTTGATGTGTTCTGTCCAGGCCTGTAAAGAGATTTAGCTCAGCTGACATGTGGTTACTGCAACCACTGTCAATATACCATTCTCCTAATTTGCTATTTATGCTTGCCATTAGAACAACGTCAGCTTCTTCCTTTTCTTCGAATTCTCTAGCTAAGTTGCTCATATGCTTAGCTTTGATCTTACAAAATCTCTCAATATGTCCATACCTCTTACAGTAATAGCATTGCACTTTCTTGAAGGATTTATGCTTTGACTTAGTAGAGGAGGATGATACCTGACTTCTAGTGTCGGAATCCTCTCCAGATTCTTCACTAGCACCAGAATATATTTTCTCCTGATTCTTTGTAGAATACCCTTCTCCCTTGGACCAGCACCCTTTTCCTCTAATCTCTATTGCTCTGGATTTTAGGGCACGCTCCTCCCTTTTTTCCTCGTGTCTCTTCAATCTGTCCTCATGCGACAAAAGAGACCCGAGGAGTTCGTCAGTGGTCATTTCCTCAGTATCGTTGCCCTCTTCAATCGCTGCGGAGATGTGATCATACTTATCGGACAAGCTCTGAAGGATCTTCTTGACAATCCTGCGCTCAGGCATGTCTTCACCGTATTGTACCATCTGGTTCACCAGATCCAGTACTCTGGCAACATACTGCGAGACATCCTCCTCATCGTTCATAAAGAAATCCTCAAATCGCCTTTGCATTGTTTGCATCTTCACCTTCTTCACCTTCGTTGTTCCCTGATAAGCATTCATCAAGAGAACCCAAGCCGCCTTTGCAGATCGAGCTCCTGAGATCCGTTTGAATACCTTCCGATCCAGCGCCTGCTGGATGAAGCTCAAAGCCTTAACATCCTTCTTTTTGATCTCCCAAAATGCTCCTAGATTGTGGTTCTCTTCCGAGAATCCATTCGATACAATTTCCCAAAGATCTTGAGAAATGAAGAAGGTCTGCATCATCAGCGACCAATCTTCATACTCCACTCCATCGAAATGGGGAACCGAGGGATTCACTTGTCCCGCGTTCGCCATCTACGTCAAAACCGAGCTCTGATACCAGTTGTTAATACACAGATGCATCGAATGAAACAGGAAGGAAAGATTTACTTCGTTGATTGAAGAAGAAGATTACAGAACTCGAATAGATTGAACTGTATTGAGGAAACTTGAAAAATTGAACAAGTATAACAGAGGCTCTAATTACTGAATCAAACATTTGGGGCTTATATAATATCCCCGACTTCAGTGAGCTAACTCAAGTTAGCACTAAACTTATTTGACTCAACCATTAAAACGAACACTGATTCAAGTAAGAAACAAATCAACTAAACAACTACTTATTACAAACATGCATCAGACTAGTGACTCAGCTACTATAATTTGACTTCAACAAATTATAGTCACCTCCAAAGCAACCATCTCCACCACCACCACCACCTTGCCATAGCCCCCCACCACCCTCACCTTCCAGGCAACTACCACCGCCACCTCGCCATAGCCCCCCACCACCCTCACCTTCCAGGCAAGCACCGCCACCACCTCCACCCCGAAAGTTGTCACCTCCACCACCGTCTCCAAAGCCTGTCCTCCCGCCGCCTGTTCCGGTCACACCACTATCGCCAGTGCCACCACATGTCACCCCACCGCTGCCACCCAGCCCACACCACACTGTCATCATCGTTGTGTTCGTCTCCCTTGGCGGCCTTCTTTTCCTCGCGTTCCTGGAAGCTACCTTCTTTTACTGCGTGAAAAGGAGGAAGAAGAAGATAGTGGCCAAGGCGGAAATGGTGGAGGTCGAGGATTGAGTGCATGTGCATGAGACCGTCCTCCCAGGGCCCCATGGACAGCAGCTAGTGGCTCTGTCCACCGATGAAGACATCAAAGTTCATGAGGTGATAAAAAAGGATGAGTTGATTACCTCATGCAGAGAGCCTGCCATGAAGCATGATTTAACTTATAAAACTCGGAACCTACTACTTGTGTGTTAACTTAGTAGCTGTCTCAAAAAAGAGTACTCTATTGAACAGATGAGTACTAACACGTTTCAATTATTTTGTGTGTGTGGCACCCTTGCATCCCATGCAAAGGATAAGCCTACCATCCCGAATTGAACTTCCTAACTTAACTTCACGAGCATACATCGAGGGACGTACCAACCTCGTGCTCCATATTTGTGCCCCCAATAGATCATGTTAGTCGAATAGTATTGAAGGCGTAAAGTAAAACAACATTTACAAGACTATGGACGCAAGAAAACATAAAACCGGGTGTAGTACGAGCTCCACAAGTTGTCTTAGGCGGAGATCGACTGGTCGCATGCCCATATGGGCAGCTCGTTCGTCTCCGCCCAATGCAACCGCTTTGTTTGCCAACGCTCTCCTACTGTAATATCCTAGATATTATTATTAAATTCCTATTATTATTTATGTTTGTCAGCCTAGCGGGCTAGTCCGAGGTCGAGCTGAGTTGACTCATGGTCCGGTGTGAGCTTGCGAGCTTGGGTAAGTAGGAATATGAGTCATGTGATTTATTTTCCTGCACAGATAATTTATTTAATTATTTTATTGCGTGTGCTTGAATTATTAAATTATGTTACATATGGGTGTGCATATAGTGATGCTTGTATTTAGCATGGGGTTAGTTTGGGTTAGCGGGTTGCGGATCCGAGTTGATGTGAGTTAAGAGGCTTTTGGAGGGGATTATAAATCCCCCCCCCCGCTTGTGGCTTGCGGCTCCCCATTGGAGCCGCACAAGCCGAGTAGGAGAGAGGAGCCGCCCCTCTCCCCTTTTCCTTCTCTTGGAACCGCCGAGTGGAGCCAAGCTGAGAGCTTAGCCGCCTTCCTTCCCCTCTCAACTTCCCTCTCCCTTGGAAGCCAAGCCGCCGCCCTCTTCCCCCTTTCTTGGAGCCGCCGGCTTAATGTGGAGCCACCGCCCCCCTTCTTTCTTTGTCTTGGAGCCGAGTGCTTGAAGGCTAGATTCGGAGGCCGCCGCTTGGAAGTTCTTCTCTAATTCTTTTTCCTAATCAAGGTGAGTGGTTTTACCCCCTCCTTCCTCGGGTTTCTCTCGTTTTCTTGAGCCGTTCTTGAAGGTTGAGAGTTCTTGTTAAATCTTCCGTCGTTCTTGAAGTTTCTCGTTGTTTTCACATGTTGTCTTGAAGGAGGAGGCTCGAAAACCCCGCCTATGGGGCTCGACAGCCCTAAGATGACCCTAGGGGTGCTCGGCCAAGGTGGAGAAAAAGGGTGCCCTTCAAGTGTTCAACAAAATGCCTAAAAGAAATATTTGTCATGTTCTTTAAAATTTAGGCTTGGATTAATCTTCTTAATAAAATTCCTTTGATGCCAATGCATGAGGTGTGTTCAAATATGAAATTTTCAGTTCAGGACTCTATGTTTGCTTGTGGAAAGGTTAATCTTGATGCCATATATGGATTCTTGATTTAAAGCATGAGTCTTGTTCCTATGATGATGTGGATGCATGATTAGTTCTTGATTAGAAAATTATGAAACTTGTTTTGTATGATGGATTTGATGTTATGAATCTGTGATAACAGTAATTTAGGATTTATATTCTGTAAATTTTGGATTTATTTTCATGTCATGCTGAAAAATCAATCTTGTTGGAATTTCATGCTGAATTGTTGAATCTGTGCTGATTTTGAATTCTTTGTTGAGATGAGAATAGTTCTCTGAACATAGTCGTGTAACCTATCGTTTTGACCAGAAAACATCGTTTGGAAATATATGACACACTCTGGAAATCAGATTCAGGTTAGATACACCAGTTTGGGGCTCAACAGTAAACTGAGAATAAAACCCTAAAACAAAACCCTAATTTTGGTGATGATAAATTTTAATTGCATAAATAAAATGCAAGGGGCAACATAATTTGTTATGAACCAACAAATAAATATTATGCATGAAATAAAACCTCACAGGTTTATGACATTATGGGTCTAGGAGTTGGGATCGGGCATTGGGCATTGTGGAGTTTTCCCAATAGAGACATCCCTAAGACATCGTAGGAGACACTTGACTTAGGTCATATTGTGTCATATCTTTTTGAATGGCGGAGAGGCTCGGTTAGGAGCCGGATTACGGGCTAGGCCCGAAAGGTTGGATGACTAATTCCCAACCTGTGGAACAAGTTCGGATGGGCAAATCTCGATTGTTCCTGCGTGCATATCTTGTCGAACAAGTTCGAGCGGGCCAATCCCGATTGTTCCTAAGATTTTATATTTAAAGGAATAAGTTCGAATGGGCGAATCCCGATTATTCCTATGTTATCATTTTGGAACAAGTTCGGATGGGCAAATCTCGATTATTCCTGTGTTGTCTCGTAGAGCAAGTTCGAACGGGCAAATCTCGATTGTTCCCGAGTTTCTTTAAGGAATATGTTACAGACGGGCAAATCCCGATTATTCCTATGATATCTTAAAGGGGCAAGTTCAGACAGGTGAATCCCGATTGTTCCTTCGCGTCTAGTGGAGCAAGTTCGGACGGGCAAATCCTGATTGCTCTCGAGTTTCTTGGTTATAGGAGAAGTTCGGATTGGCCAATCCCGATTATCGTAGTAACCCTTGTGTATGGCATGTTGCCTTAGGACATGGTAGACTTAGGCCTGATGTACTTTACTGCTAGAGTGTTGGTTGCCTTCATGCATGAGATGACCAGAAGGCCTGATAGCTAGTCACGCCCTTATGACTCTATTCCTATTTGAGATAGGTGTTTTACCATATGTTGTATTTCTGTGATTGGTTTTCATGGGGGTTGGTAGAACCGCTCACTGAATTTTTTTGAACTCACCTATTGTCGTTTGTTTTTGTTTTGCAAAGCCTGACTGGTGAGGTGGGCTAGAGGGCAGAGGAGCTACATTGATCTCATAGCAGTCCTAGTTAGGGGTCGTAATTGAATCTGTAGTAGTTTTGGTCATGCACTTGCAATTTGGTGTTTTGGAGTTGTAGTCCCGTGGGTACATTTATGTCTTTTGTTCAGATTTTATTGGTTAAAGTACACTGTTAAACTTTGATTTATTATTTCCGCACTTTACTATTTGATAAAATTACTTTTAATGAAATCTGATTTGGTTTTTCATTAAAATAAACCATGATTATGTGCGACTTGAGTTGAGCAGGACCTAGAGCGGTTTCGCTTTGAGACATATTTTGGGTGCGGACAGGTTGGGCACTTCAGGAAGGATTGTCCTGGCAGAGGTAGTCAGCAGCCTGGTCATACCCTAGGGAAGGCACCGATATAAGTTGGTTCTGTAGCTCAAAGGGGTCAGACTCAGGGAGGAGGCCAGCGAGCTGGTGGTTCAGAGAGGCCCGCTGCACAGGTGTTTGCTTTGAATCAAGAGGGCACCAAGGCGTCTAGAGCAGTAGTGTCAGGTAACCTTGTTGTAGGTTCTGCCGTTGCATATGGCTTGTTTGATACGAGGTGCTATGCACCCTTTTGTATCTGTATTGTTTGCTGTTAAGTTGTTAGGGAACCCCTTTGTACTTGATCTGCCTCTTGCGGTGTCTATGCCTACGGGCGTTTCTGTAGTGGCAGAGTCAGTCTTTTGGGGCTGCGAAGTGGTCATTTATGGGCATGTGTTGATGGCTGAATTGACACTCCTGCCGATGCTGGAACTTGATGTGATTTTGGGTATGGACTGGTTGGCAGACCATTTCACCTCAGTGGATTGCAGGACTAAGACTGTGACCTTCAGTAAGCCTGGATTGCCCCAGTTTACCTTCCTGGGTGAGGGAATGGGAGATTCGTTGTTGGCAATTTCAGCTCTCAAAGCTCAGAAGCTGCTTCTAGGTGGTTGCCAATCCTTCTTAGCCTTTGTGTCCGTGGCAGAGGGAGGTGGGGGTGCGGCTAGTGACATCGAGGGGATGCCCGTGGTATGCGGGTTCTTTGATGTGTTCCCAGAAGAGTTGACAGGGTTGCCTCCAGGGAGGGAGATTGAGTTCTGCATTGATTTACAGCCAGCGGTGAAGCGATCTCCATCCCGCTGTATCGGATGGCACCAGCTGAGTTAAGGGAGTTGAAGTCCCTGTTGCAGGAGCTGCTTGAGTTGGATTTCATTCGCCCAAGTGTTTCGCCTTGGGGTGCTCCAGTGCTCTTTGTGAAAAAGAAGGATGGATCCATACAGATGTGCATAGACTATCGGCATCTTAATAAAGTGACGGTGAAGAATCGGTACCCGCTGCCCAGAATCGATGATTTGTTTGATCAACTTTATGGGGCTCAATTATTTTCTAAGATTGACCTATGGTCAGGGTACCATCAGTTAAGGATCCAGGATAGTGACATCCCTAAGACTGCTTTCAGGTCGAGGTATAGGCACTTTAAGTTTCTGGTAATGACCTTCAGGCTGACTAATGCACCTGCAACATTTATGGACCCGATAAACTGAGTGTTCAGGGAATACTTGGATAAATTTGTGATAGTATTTATTGATGATATTTTGATATATTTCAGGAGCAGGGAGGAGCATGCTGAGCATTTGAGGGTAGTTCTGGAGACTCTCAGGGAGCACAGATTCTCCAAGTGCAAATTCTAGCTGAAGAGTATAGGGTTCCCTGCCATGTGGTGTCCAGGGAAGAGGTAAAGGTGGACCCCGCGAAGATAGAAGCAATTTAGAATTAGAAGAGGCCAACTAATATCAGTGAGATTCACAGTTTCCTGGGGTTGGCAGGCTATTACAGAAAATTTATGGAGAATTTCTCTAGGATTGCAGTGCCATTGACCAGCTTGACTCAGGAGAAGGTCAAATTCGACTGGGACAGTAAGTGCAAGGAGAGCTTTTAGAAGCTCAAGGACCACTTGATGTCGGCACCAGTTTTGGCAGTACCCTCGGGCTCGGGAGGGTTTGTGGTTTATTGTGATGCCTCCTGAGTCAGCTTGGGTTGTGTGTTGATGTAGAATGGCAGGGTGATAGCTTATGCCTCCCGACAGTTGAAAGTTCATGAGAAGAATTACCCGACTCATGATCTTGAGCTAGCAGCAGTGGTGTTCGCATTGAAGTTGTGGCGTCACTACTTTTATGGCGAGGCTTGTGAGATTTACACTGATAATAAGAGCCTCCAGTATTTGCTCACCCAGAAGGAGTTGAACCTGAGGCAGAGAAAATGGCTTGAACCATTGAAGGACTATGACTGCACGATCATGCACCATCCGGGAAAGGCTAATGTGGTGGCTGATGCTTTGAGCAGGTAGTCCATGGGTAGTCTAGCTCATCTAGCAATCAGGAGGAGGCCGTTGGCTCAAGATTTGGCCGTGTTTGGATGGCGGGGCAGTCCTGTCAGTATCAGCTTCTGGTGCGCAGGTGGCTCACCTGAGGGTGCAGTCCACGTTGGTTGACATGCTGCAGGCAGCGTAGGAGGACGATGCTTTCTGTGCACTCACTAAGGATCTAGCCAGGAGTGGCGATGGCGATAATGGTTTTGGTATTGACTCGGAGGGCGTTCTAAGGATTAAGAACAGAATTGTGCTGCCAGATATGGCTGAGGTTCGCAGGCAGGTGCTAGAGATGGCTCAACGATCCACATACACTATGCCTCCGAGACCACGAAAATGTATCGTGATCTAAGGTAGAATTATTGGTGGAAAGACATGAAGAGAGAGGTGGCCGAGTTCGTGTCTAAGTGCTTGGTGTGTCGGCAGGTTAAGGCTGAGCATTTACAGCCAGCAGGGTTGCTCCAGAACCTAGAAGTACCATAGTGCAAATTGGAGAAGATAACCATGGATTTTCTGACAGGATTTCCAATGTCTGGGAAGGGCAATGATTCTATCTGGGTAGTGGTGGATCGCCTAACCAAGACGTCACATTTCATACCAGTGAGGAGGACCTTTTCAGCCAAGCAATATACGAGGTTGTTCTTGGATCGGATCGTCGCTTATCACGGTGTTCCTGTTATGATTATCTCAGATCGGGGTACTCAGTTCACTGCTCGATTCTAGCAGTCGTTTCAAGAGGCGTTGGGCACTCAGGTTCAGTTCAGCACTGTATTTCACCCTCAGACAGATGGTCAGTCAGAGCGGACCATTCAGACATTGGAGGATATGCTGAGAGCATGTGTCCTAGATTTGGAGGACAGTTGGGAGAGGCACTTATCCCTGATTGAGGTTTCCTACAATAACAGGTATCATAGCAGTATTGGGATGGCCCCTTTTGAGGCATTGTATGGGCGGAAATTAGGGGTGAGCATGGACCGGTTAACCGGTCCATTAGCAAAAAAAAAACCGGTCCATTAACTTCGGTTTTTCAAAATCATTAACAGTAAACCGGTCCATTAACTTCGGTTAACCGCTATTTCGGTTTCGGTTTTTTCGGTTCGGTTAACCGATAATTTTCGGTTAACCAATAAATTTTTTTAACCTACAAACATAATAATATTATGCAAATCATGGAGAAAAATCTAAATAAATATCAAATTCTCATTGAGAAAAAAGAAAAAAAAAGTGAAACCACTGAACCAAGATAATGTTCTACAAAAACTAATATTTTTATTTTTATTTTTTAAAATATTTTTTGATTTTTTTAAATATTTTAGTATATTTTTGATTTTTTTAAATATTTTTTTGATTTTTTTAATATTTTTTTGATTTTTTTAATATTTTTTAATTTTTTTATAATTTTCTGTAATTTTTTATAATTTTCATAATTTATAAATTATTATTATTATATATATATATATATAATTAATAAATTAATAAATTATATCCAACCGGTCGGTTAACCGAAACCAGTGGACTTTTTACCTCTCGGACCGAAACCGAAACCGAAAACCGATTTTTCAAAAAAAAAAAAACGAAACCGAAAAAACCGATTCGGTTAACCGAAAAAACCGGTTCGGTTTCGGACCGGTTTTCTGGTTAACCGGAAAACCAGGTTTTTTTTCTCACCCCTAGCGGACATGCAGATCGCCTGTAGGTTGGTTTGAGGCAGGGGATTCCCTTATGTTGGGTCCTGACCTGGTTGAGGAGGCAGTAGAAAAGGTGAAGCTAATCAGGGAGAGGTTATTAGCAGCTCAGAGTCGCTAGAAGATGTATGCGGATGGAAAAGCTATGGAGGTAGAGTTTGCTGAGGGGGACATGGTGTTCCTCATGGTATCCCCTATGAAAGGGGTGGTGAGGTTTGGCAAAAGATGGAAGCTAAGCCCTAGGTTCATCGGTTTGGTCCCTATTCTCAGGCGCAGGGGATCTGTGGCATATGAGTTGGCTTTATCTCCTAGTATGGACCGGGTGCATTCGGTGTTCCATGTGTCTATACTGAAGAAGTATGTTCGGGATGAGTCCCATGTGATTGAGCCTACTATAGTGGAGGTGACTTCATCAGTCTCCTATGAGGAGGGGCCAGTTGAGGTACTAGACCATTAGATCAGAAAATTGTGGTCCAAGGATATTCCCTTGGTTAAGGTTAGGTGAGAGCAGCATTCCAGGTAGGAGGCCACCTGGGAGGTGGAGCAGGATATGAGAGAGCGATATCCTTCATTGTTTGATGATCTGATAAGTCCTCAAGCTTCTTTTACCAAAATTCGAGAACGAATTTTCTTTTATTCAGATTTTATTTGTTAAAGTACACTGTTAAACTTTGATTTATTCTTTCCGCATTTAACTATTTTGTTAAACTTAATTCTAATGAGATCTTGTTTGGTTTTTCATTTAAAATAAAACTCGTTTCACTCTCTCCGCTATGTTTTATTGTTATGAGTTGGCATGTGCATGGTTTAGGCTGCGGGGTATAGGCACGTATACCCTGGCCGGTCACGTAACCCTGAGTTGGGGCGTGACACCTACATTATACATGAGACCCCTAATCCCCAAGTGCCACCCCCAAGGTTCCCAAAAGCACAAGGGGCATTAAAAAAAATCGTGGCCATGCCCGATGGTGATTTTCCATGGCCACGGCCATGACGAATGCAGGAAAATTGCTCCGCTTAGCCGCAGCGCACGCACCAAGCACCGAATGACCTCGAAATGCATCCAACTCGTACCGTGGGCCCTTGGGGATCGCATAAAATTTTTTACAAGTACGAACTATAATGAAAGCCAAAATTATATGGACTCAAAAATATATTTACAAACATGTAAGGAGCATTCGGCCATGATCCGTCGTTGCTCAGGCAAATCGAAAAGTCCCAACATCCTCCCCCACTTCAAGCTTCGACGTCCTCGTCGAACTCGCCTTGTCCACATTGCCTTTCCACATAGGCTGCAATTGCTGAAGTGATTTCTTCATAAGTAGTCGAAGAGAACACCGCCTAAGTAACGACACGCAATGGGGCTGCAACATGTCGAGTTTCGCCTTGTGAAGTCCGCCACCAGGAAATGACAACTTGGAACATCGTTGAGTTTAATCATCTCCTGTTGTTGCTAGAAAGGGTCATGAGATTTCTAAACTCATTGCTGCTGGGCAATGAGGGTCCCAGACTTTGTGGGGCAAACGAGCGTTGTTGAATAACACTTGCTTGGATGGACACCGAGAAATAGCTACTTGGTTCACCAAGTCTCATTGTTGCGGGGCAATAAAAAGTCCAGACTTAATGAGCATACGAGAAACAATCGTCTCGGATAACATCTGGGTGTCGTTGTGCGACGCCTAAGTGATGAGTAGTTTCGTGGCCGCACCACACTAGAGCCTTGCCTCCACCGTCGTCTTGAGCTGATCACTGCTTTCTCACTCACCCCTCGCAGAGGTTATGACGCTCTCCTCTGAGCCCATCTCAACGAGCTTCAAGTCTTACGGATCACTGCTTGCTCACTCATCCCCCGCAGAGGTCATGGCGCTCTCCTCCGAGCCCATATCAACGAGCATCAAGTCTTACGCTACTCCTCGAACCACGACTTGAGGGATTTTCTCCAACCGGGTCATAATATTTGCCAACTCTCTGCACTAAGAGCATTGCTACCACACCACAACTGTTCTTCGCTATTGCTTGTTTCGGACATGTCAATCTTGTGCCTTATGAGGCCATCTTGCCTTGCGCAACATACTTGGCGACTCACGAGCCATCGGCTCTGCGCTGCGTCTTAAGGGACATCGCGCCCTGCGCACAATCTTCGCGTCTTATGAGAGAGTGTGATTTGCGCACAACTTTGCGTCTTAATAGAGATTTGCTCTGTACGGGACTTTGTGTCTTATGAGAGAGTCTGCTTTGTGCACAACTTGACGTCTTAATAGAGATCTGCTCTGCGCACAAGTCACAGTCTTCGTATCGATTATTGAATGCTTGCCTCCTTGAATACAATAGTCGGAATGCCCATCGTGCTTTTCCATGGCCACGGCCATGACGAATGCAGGAAAAGTACTCCGCTTAGCCGCAACGCACGCACCAAGCACTGAATGACCTCGAAATTCATCCAACTCCTACCGTGGGCTCTCGGGGATCGCACAAAGGATTTTACAAGTACGAACTATAATGAAAGCCAAAATTACATGGATTCAAAAATATATTTACAAACATGTGGAGAACATTCTGCCATGATCTGTCGTTGCTCGGATAAATCGAAAAGTCCCTAACAGTACGACATAATGGACACAATTCTCTAATAAATAAATATCTAATATGTAAATAAAATAAAATGTATTTCTTAGAAATCTTTTTACACGTGCCTTGAGACACGTGTCATTCCTACTTTTTTTACTTTAAATTAAATAGTAAAACCTTCCATGAACTATGATCCATTTGTAATTACCCCCAAACTTTGAAATTAGATAAAAAAATACTAAACTTTATAAAACTAACAAAAACACCCCCTCTATTAACTCAATATTATTTATTTAATATAATCTTTTTTTAAATAACACGTGGCAGCTTTTCATTGGTCCAAATATTAAAAGCTAAATAAAAAAATTAATTAATAAATTAATAAATTAAAAATTAAGAAATATTAACTGCATATTTATTTCTTAATTAACTTTCTTAGCAATTCATATTTTTTAATTTCTAATTTTTTAATTTTTTAATTAACTTTTTTATTTATCTTTTAATATTTGGACCAATTAAAAGTTATCATGTGTTATTTTTAAAAAGAGTATGTTAAATAAATAATATTGAGTTAACAAAGGAGGTATTTTTGTTAGTTCCATAAAGTTTAATATTTTTTTATCTAATTTCAAAGTTCATGAGGAGTAATTGCAAATAGCTCATAGTTCAGAAAATTTTTTTGCTATTTATCCTTAAAAAAATTGACAAAAGTGTATTATAACAAAAAATTGGCAAATCATAAATAAGATATAGTATATGATTAATTTCTTTTGACATTTACTTAAATTACTTCTAAGAATTCAATCGGTACATTAGTTTGACTTTTTAAAAAAAAATCGGATTTGGATTTAAGTGAAAAGTCCCAAATTGCTTTTGTATTGACAGTATTTGATAGAAAGTCTTTAAGTACATTATTCACATATTAAATTGAGAAATATTAATATCAAAATAACAATAAATATATTTTTTATTAAAATTAATTAACAAAATAACTATTCATAAAAAATTAAAGTATCATAAATGTTTTGATTCTCGATCTATTCATTATGTTACTAGTTAGGAATTTTGGTGAAAAATAACCAAGTGTTTGTACATTCTAGTGTATATATATATATATATATATATATTAAACTTCACATTGACATATTTATGCTTTTATGCATACGTCTAAAATCTAAAATTAGTTGCTAATTACAATTATATTAGTTGTTAACCAAAATACAATTGAAATTTAATTTACAATTGCAATTGAATGGATATGGAATGTTGCCGGATCCACTCTCTCAAGTCGTCGCCTCAACGATGAATAGTTAAAAACCTCTTTCCAACTTTCATATCTACTTTGGCCAAAAATTTCTTGAGACGACACTTCTTGGAGAACATACGACATTAGGGGTGAGCAACGATTACCGAACCGAAAAAAAAAAATTGGATTAACCGCTAACCGAACCGAAAAATTCGGTACGATTAATTTATCGAATTCACCGAATTTTTAAAAAAATAAATCACATATGTGCACCAATGCAAAGGTTTGAACCTAAATCCGTTAACATATAAACCTACTACTCTAACCAACTTAGCAAACCACAATATTTATTTTTTCTTGACTAACAATGACTATATACAAGATAAAATAATTATAACAACACCCACCAAGATTCGAACCTGGGCAACTCGAATGGAAAAATACATCTCTAACAAAAGGGGCAAACAATGTTATATAAAGTAAATGTTACTTTATATATCTTATATATAATATTTAGTTAATTTTTTTAACCGTTAACCGAATCGATAATTATTCGGAAAATTCAATTCGATTAGTTCGGATTTGGTTCGGTCGATTAATCAATTAATTCGGTTAATCGGTAAATTTTGCTCACCCCTATACGACATTCTCTCTTCTTACCAGGAGTAACTAATTACTTGTTGGTTGCTCACCCACCTCCATGAAGGCCTCACTGTTCCTATAGTATCCGACACATGTCTCTACGAGTCATGCTAGGGAATACACCAAAGCGATGGATCGTCAATCACAAGGTGACCGTGACAAGCTAAGGTTCGAGGATTTCTTGCACGTACTATCACCTGAGGGACAATCTATTGACACTCAAGAGAGGATTTCATTTGGCGTTCCTCGAGAGGGTCTATTCAGTGAACTCATTCTCCGATGAGCACCTACACTTGTACATTAATGACACCTCATAGGTAAATATGAGATCGGCTATCCCCTAAGATAGGGCATATACCAAGTGCACTGGTCTTACCGGATACACTGATCCCCTACTCGGTGATCCTACGACTAGGAATATTTCAAACTTGAGCCTCTAGATTCTAAGTCTCACCGACATGATCTCATCATGGCCCTAGAGTCATTGCCTTGGTTCATGGGGTTCATCATAAGCTAATAACAGTTATAGATTCAGCATATGATTCAGGGTTGATTCCGAAATCCAGGGTGCAATTTATAATTATTGTTCTTGCTTGAGAGTTGACCTAATCAACAACGAGGTTTCCTAGAATAGGTCGAGGTTGATTTCAGAGATGATGAGTGTATATTTTCTGATAAGATAGGTTGCAGATTTCCTTTTGTGTCTAGGTGGGATCCCTTAGTAGAGTCGCTTAGCCTGGTTCGAGCCTCACTCGGAGATGCAATCAGGCAGAGCCCCCTGGATGGGTTCGCGTGGTCTGGTTCGAAATGAGGAGTGGGGCGCTACTGGGTCTAGCCTGACCGAGCCTAGTGGTTCTAGTCCAGTCCATAGCCCCCGAGTTCGGCCGAAGTTTGTAAGATTGCATACCGAGCTCTGAGTGAGATTAGTCTTTATATATTTGGTTGGTCTCGAGAAGGGTTCACGATCTTTGCTTTGGTATTCGGGCCGAATGTGACACATGTGGAAGCTCTCTAGGATGTTTGCCACCTGTACTACAGATATATCTTCGCAGAAAGTAATCATGAATGAGGATTTGATAATCATTTCCCAAAGCATTAGATGTCAGTGATATCTTTGACAGAAAGAAGCATCGTAGATCCGTCAATTACGGTGACGATTTGTGTTTCGGACCTATAAATAGCCCCATGCTTGTTGTGTGTTATGGAAATCATGGGTTGGGAGATGTCGAAGATTACCATTTTATCATAGGTTGCTTTTATTCACTTGGCGAGGGATTCGCCGTTTGCCGTAGGTTTATACCATCGGGCTTAAGGATTTGAGCAGGAGAAGGAGTTCCAAGTGTAGGTCCGTACAATCAGGCTTATAGCAAAGGCGAAGCTCGTTTCCATGGTTTTCTAGAAACACAGTGCTGGCATAGAACTCTTGTCAGTGGTTCTTAGTTTTCCTTTGAATTCCATTTCGAATTCCTCTTCTACCTATCCTTGCAACTCCTGAGTCATAAGAGCTTGCCCGATCCAGTTTGCGCACACCGCTGAATCCTGGTAGCAGAACTCTGAGCCGAAACTTCGTTTCCTACTCAGTTTGGTCGACGATCATGTTTCTGATGCGCTCTCCAAGTGGATGTTCTGTTTGAAAGTGTTTCTTTCTTTGAATAGCCCTTTGTGGGCTTGTAATTAAGTGTAACTATTCCCTTCGTGGATTTCATGAAATAAAAGAGATATCTTCCTTTTCACCTGAAATGTTGTTCCTTGCATGCTTTGACTAATGTAGTATTTGAATTGCGGTTTTACCAGTTTGGTATTTTTATGATCAAGGTGCTAGGGTTATGTTGTTTGTTGAGAGTGTGTCGGGTTGAGCCGGAGGCCATGCTAAGGCCGAGGACCAGACTCGGTGGAAACCGAGCTCGCGAGAGGCGCGCTTGGGGTCATGTTGCTCGTTGAGAACGTGCCGGGATGAGCCAGTGGCACACCCCAAACCCGGTATGACCGGCCAAGGTATGCCACTACCCCGAAGCCTAACCCCGACTCAAACCACAAGTACACATAAACCAAACCTGAACATTTAATAATAACTCAAGGATTTAAAAAGAAACTTTTAATTTCAAATAAATCCTAAATCACCAACTCAATAATAGAAAAGTCCAGATCAGTTTCAAGTTAAATTTCTAATCAAAACATCTAAAGTAATAAAAATGCGGAAAATAATTAAACTGAGTCAACATGACTCAATGACTCAAAGAAAATAAGGAAAAAAGACCCGGAATCCCCCACGACCACGACATGTCACGAAACCCGCTGTCCTGCCGCCACCAGCCACGCTACTGCACCCCGGTACCTCTTTGATCTAGCTCAGGTGTTAAAAAAAAACAATAAAATGAGGGGTAAGTCCACTGGGACTTAGTGAGTATATCAGTCCTAAATTTCCAACACATCAACATCATCATGCGATAATAAAACAAATATACAGGTAAGCATAAGAGCATAAAAAATATTTATTTTGAGCATTTATTTTTAATAGCACAATCATCCTCGTTAATTCTTAGCAGCCCTGTAGAAAATACCACAACATATAATATACTCAATGAAATCATCCACATGCTCAATGCAATCATCCACATAAATCACCTCCGGACCCGTTGGTTCCACATAGCCACATGGGGTAGGTAGATGGGTGGCTGCCACACTACCACCAAGCTAAGTATCGGCCTGTTGGGGTATGCTCTCCCCTCACCATCATTGGCTCTTCCAAGCTAGCCTATTGGGGCATACGTTCCCCTCACCTGCTCGGGTCTCCGGGCTGTCTCCTTGGGGTGATCTCCACGCACCAGCCGGACTTCCAGAATAAGGCCAAAGCTATCTCCTTGGGGCACACCTTCCCCGCACCAACGAGGCTTTCGGGAAATGCAACACGCACATCTCAACATCATACACACAGGTACATACATATATAAATGAGCATAACAAGGTGTGCATAATAGGTAGCATAGGTATGTCTAGGGCATACCTTCACCTCCGCCTCCCCAGTCATCCACCACAATCACACGCAGTTATATAATAAGGGAAATAACACCAAATTCATAACACCACAGCATATACCACAAGCATAGAAATATAGCATAACACGTACAAAAGCGTAGCATAAAAGCATGGAAGCATGTATAGCAAACCCTAGGAATATGGCATCACCCCTCAACGACCCTACACAATTTAACCCGCCCTAAAGGACCCTAGCCAAGTACTCTAGGGCCGGCCTACCTCCTCTACCCAAGTTCTCTAGGGGCACAAAGGGTTCAGCCCCCTTGGATTCCCTAAGGGTCGGCTTACCCTAATGTTGTCCTAGGGTTATAGGGTCTCTAGGTGTCCTTAGGTTTCCAATTATGTAAGTGTAGGGTCCTATGTTGTTTTTACCCTTAGGAACAAGTTCAACATACCCTATAGTGTATCCCCTAGGTGTGAGAAATAGATTGAATCCCTAAATATCCCACGTTTAGGGTGGCCGGCCACCCTAAGGCCCCTAAAGTGCCCTACAATGGGGCGGCATACCCTAAACACCCTCCTTCTTCCCCCTTTCATTAAGATATCAACCCACCATCAAGAACCCTCAACAAACCTCAAGAAACCACAAAGAAATCATCAAGAAACTGAGGAAAAAGGGGCGGCACGGCAAGGTAAGGGGCGGCCAAATTGCCCCAAAAATCAATCCGATAGAACCATTGTGATCATGATAAAAACCTCAACGCGGATATCCGATTCAATCCACGAAAAACCCAACGAAAATTGTCAAGATCCCGTGACATAGAGGCGGCATGGCTAATGAAGAAAAGAGGAGAAAGAAGGCTAATCCACTCACCTCTTTTGGAGAAAACGGGAAGGAAGAAGAAACTAAGGGTCTTCATACGTTGAACGCCGACGATCTTGTGAATTCCGGCACCGAAATCCCTCCAACCCCAAGCCCAAACCCAACCCGCTAACTCAACATAACCCCATGCTAATTACAATCATCAATCACATGCACATTCATATGCAACATAATTTAATAAATCAACTACACACAATTAAATAAATTTATCTACGCGGAAAAAGGAATTGCATAATTCAAACTATTACTTACCTGAGCTCGCAAGCTCGCACCGGATCATGAGTCGACTCGGCTCAACCTCGAACTAGCCCGTTAGGCTGACAATCACAAATAATAACCAAAAGTAAATATTAATATCTAGGATATTACAGCTGTGTGCAACAGGCGGAGCCGTTGCTGGCCGTTGCTGATGGTCTTCAGCAATGGCGTAGCAATGGATCCAGCTATTGCTGATGCTCGATATTCCAGTAGTGCGTGTGGCCTTTGCCGACGGTCATAACAACCTGGGTGACTGTATTTTAGATCTGCCTTCTTCGGCAAATCCTCTTTTTATGTAGTCAATAGCTCCCTATATGTTGGGGTAGGACCACTCGCTTTCTAGGTTGCGGTTATTATTTGTGTCGTGTAGCGGTGGGATCCTACTGGGACTCCGACATGGCTGGTAACTTTGTCGGCTTTGGCTACAGCTTCGATCACACCGGATGTAGTGGTCAAGGCGACCTCTGATCAATCACTCAATCTGATCACGGAGGACCACACATTCTTCAATGGTGTACCCAAAGGTCCGGTAGAATTCACACTTTTTGCTCGTCACCTTTGTATGAAGACTTTGAGCTTTCGGGACGGCCAGGTGACCTGAGCAGTTGTAGATAATGTACTTCTTATAGGATTGTTTACCTTAAAGTAGTAAAGGGTGTGTACCTTTCAAATCGGGTACTTAGGGGGCGGGAGGGTGAGGACCTCGACATTAAGGTTTTGCCAATCGATTCTCTTTGCTTCTCGCTGATCTTCTCTTTTTATAAAACTCGCCGCCTTTTCCTAAAACTCGGCCATGTCTTTAGGCTCAGTTAAGGTGAGCTGGTCGGTGGAAGGTCCGGGTTTTAACCCGAGTTGGATGCAGGAAAGCTCGATCACGGATCAAGATTTGGGATGTCAGTCGCTATGGCTCGGAACATGTTCAGATTTTCCCTTAAGGGCTCATGTTGCCCTTGTCTGACGCAGCGAAGAGTAGCTATCATCTTATGGTATACTCGTGATGTGGTGAAACGGCTAAGGAAGACGCAGGAGATGTCTTCAAAAGAGTGAATAGAGCCCGGCGGGAGGGAGGCAAACCATAGTAGGGCAGTGTTCCCTAGGAACGCCGGGAAGGCTCGGCAGAGTGCGGAGTCGGTTGCTCCGTTATAAAGCGTTGCGGTCTAAAATGTTGTCAAGTGCAAGGTGGGGTCGCCTGCACCGGTGTAGGTCATGGTGGTAGGTAACTCGATCCTCAGCGGGAGGTAGGTTGCCATGATGAGTTTGGTGTAGGGCCCTGCATCGAGGTGGGAAACAGTCTCAATCCCTTGAGCCTTTAGAGCTTCATCCTTTCTTGGTTGAGGAGTGCTGAAGACCTCGTCTCGAAGGATAGAGACTGGTCTTCTTCTCTCTGAGTGGTAGGTCTCTCCATGCTCTGAGTGGCAACGTACGCATTTAGCTGGGGGGTGCCCCAGAGGCCACGCTGGTGTCTCGACTTGTGCCACTAGTTGTTGGTTTTGTGCTTCTAATTCGTACTCGCTGTCAGGGCTCTTTGGGGGGAACATGGGCTAGTACCATAGCGTCACTCCTCGTTGTTTCATTGTCACCAACCCGCGATCGATCGCTGCCGTCAGGTCATTGTTGTTGGTGTACGGTGGCGGTCGCTTGGCTCTGGATTCCAACCTTTGTGGGGGAGGTAAGTTTTACTCAGCCCCATGGGCGCCAGATGTTCTTGCCTAAGAGTCGAGGGTGTTATGATTCGGTTCGGTGTCTCTCCTTGTCTGATTCAACACCGGCGGGGGGACCTACAAAAGACACTCTGACACCCAAGTTCGGATGACTCCAAGGTGGAGGTTTATTGAATTAGAACTTAGGGTTATCTGGGTGTGCCGTGTCTATTTATATTACAGAGGAGGACGGTGTTGCCGTCACGTGACCGGCCAGAACACACACCCGTACTCCGAAGCCTAACAACACGCATTCCAAATGCAGAATATAAAGGAATAATCATGCATAAATAAATGAAATGTCCAAGTACCAAATGTAAATGTCTCACTACTAACAGAGTTCACAAAAATGACTACTACAGTCCTCTCAAAACAAATATGCAAATAACAAAACTGCCTGCTACTAGACTGCGACCTGAGCTTACGACCCCCCCCCCCCCCCCCCCCCCAGCCGTGCCATGTAGGTATCCCATCCTCTGCTAATCAGGATCTATAAAAAATAGAAAGAGAGTGATGAGTCCGAAAGAACTCAATGAGTGGCTCTAACCCAAGTCCGCTCGAACAACATAGATATATACAATATCTACAACATAACAACAATGATAAAATTGACTGGAATAATAATTATCATAACAAATTATATAAAAAGGATCCACCAGTCATCCCGTGCACACCTACACACAAATCAACATTTGTCATGCCCCAACTCAGGGTCACGTGACCGGCCAAGGTATACATGCCTATACCCCGTAGCCTAACCCATGCACATGTCAATTTATAAATAAACATGGTGAAAAGAATAGCAGATTCATTATGAACGAGAAATAAAACAAATTTTCATTTAAGAAGTAAAGTTTTCAGCAAAGTGTTTAAAGTGCAGAAATAAATAAATCAAAGTTCAACAGTTTGTTCTTAACAAATGAAATCTGAAGACAAGACATAAATGTCCCCAAGGGACTACAGTTCCAAAATACCAAAATACAAGTGCATGACAAACTATCAAAGACTCGACTACGACCCTTAACTAGGACTGCTATGAGATCAATGCGACTCCTCTGCCCTCCAACCGCGCCAAGTGCTCCATCCCACCTCACTGGTCAAGCTTTGCAAAAAAATAGAAAGAAACAACGGGTGAGTTCAAAAGAACTCAGTGAGCGGTTCTACCAACCCCCACCATAAAAATCAACCACAGAGAGAAAGATAAAATGCCCCTAACTCATACAGAGGTAAATCACCAAGTGGTAAAACTAACTAACATGCCAACCGGCCATCACATGCCCAAAGGCAAACCATTTCACTAAGCAGTGAAATACATCAGGCCTCAGCCTACCCGTGCCCTAAGGCAACACATCACACTCAAGGGTTATGAGGATAATCGAGATTGGCCCATCCGAGCTTATCCTATAATAGAACCCCTAGATAAAGTGCATGAATAATCAGGATTCGCCCATCCGAACTTATTCCTTAAATAAAGCAACTCGGGAACAATCGAGATTTGCCCGTCCGAACTTGTTCCACGAGAAATGCAGGAACAATCGCGATTGGCCCATCTGAACTTGTTCCTTAAAGATAACGCGGGAATAATCGAGATTCGCCCATCCGAACTTATCATTAAAATATAGAAACTTGGGAACAATCGGGATTTACCCGTTCGAACTTGTTCCACAAGAAACACATGAACAATCAGGATTCGCCCATCTGAACTTATTCCTTAATCACAGGTTGGGAATTAATCATCCAACCTTCCGGGCCAAGCCCGTAATCCGGCTCCTATCCGAGTCTCTCCGCCATTCATAAAGATATGGCGCTAACAAGACCTAAGTCAAGTGTCTCCTACGATTTCTTAGGGATGTCTTTATTGGGAAACGCTGCAACACTCAATGTTCGATCCGAACTCCTAGACCTGTAATATCATAAACCCATGAGATTTTATTTCATGCATATAATTTAAATTTGTTGGCTCTTAACAAATTATGTTGCCCCTTGAATTTTAATTATACAATTAAAATTTCCATTTGCCAAAGATAGGGTTTTATTTTAGGATTTTATTTTCAATTTACTGTTGAGCCCAAACTGGTGTACCCATGTCGAATCTGACTTCCAAAGTGTATCCTATGTATCTAGACTATATTTTTTGGTCAAAATGATATGTTACATGACTATATTCAGTAAATTATACACACCACCACAAGGATTTCAAAAATCATCCCTAAATCAATAATTCAGCATGAAATTTCCAGCAAGATTGAGTTTTCAACATATCAAGTATTTAATCCGAAATTTACAGAAATTAAATCTTTAATTACTATCATAACAGATTTATAACATTGAGACAAATCTCACCAAGATAGAATCATATTTATTTAACAAGATTAGTAAGCATCAACATCATCTTTAAAACAAGATTTAAGCTTCATGATCAAGAACCCAAATCAAGAACACACATGACATCAAGATCAAATCCTTATCTATGTAAAACATGATTAATACCCAAAAATCACAGATTTAATTACCAGATATGCATTGACATTATAGGAACCTAAATAGGTAAGCAATCCAAGTCAAAGATCACAAAATAAACAAGAATCCTCTCTTAGTCATTTCATCAAACACCTCACAAGAATTCGGCGATCAAAAACACAAGAACCGACAAGAAAAGACAAGAACGTCACAATTCCCAAATCGGCTCAAGAACATGAGAGGAAACCCGAGAAAAGGAGGGGTAAAATCACTCACCCGATTAAGACGAAAGATTAGGGCAGAATTCTCTAATCGATAGCCTCTGAATCTAGCCCCAAAGGGTGGCGGTGGCTCGGCTCCTCAAGAAAGGGGCGGCTGAAATAACTCATCCCTCCCCAAGCCCTCAACCCCTAGCAACCCGCATCCACCTCGAGCCTGAATCCAAACCCGCTAACCCGCCTTAGCTTAAAATAACTCATGCCCTACACAAGCATCAAATACAAGCACACCCAAGCAATGCAACTTATCAAATCAAGCACATAAAGTATAAAATCTATGGTTCAACTTACCCGAGCTCTCAAGCTCACACCGGACCATGAGTCGACTCAGCTCGACCTCTAACTAGCCCGCTCGGCTGACAATTACAACCAATACAGAATTAAATATTAATATCTAGGATATTACAACATTGGCCCACACGTCCCAAATATAATACAAAGAAGTGCCATAGGCAATCAATACGAGTCGGTCAGTCGCACACACCTAGCAAGCTTCCCGCTACGGGCCCTTTGATCGAGCTAGGATGGCCAACTAGCCCCGGTAACCCCAATCTGGTTAGAAACACATCCCAACAATGCCATCCCGGGCCGATCGTCAATGTGTCTCGCTGACAATCCGGACAATCTCACCCGCCGAGTCGGGCAATAGCCTCACAAGCTAAAGCACTTCTCGGCCCTGCCATCCTCCAAGCACAAGCACATGCACAATCATGTCTATATATAATAAAAGTAAGGGTAATTACTTGAATATATCCTGAACTATGGACTTTGTCTTAAATCTATCATGAACTTTGACTTCTCCAAATTGTATCATCAACTATCACATTTGTATCAATTGCATCCCTCCGTTAAATTTCCGTTAGCTACCTCGTTAACCCTGTGATGTGGCATGTACACGTGTATTAAAAAATTATTTTTTTATTCAAAACCGATTTTAAAAATTATTGTTTTTCAAAACCTTTCTGATGTCCACGTGTGCTGCACACGTGGATTAAAAAATTATTTTTTTCACTATTCACTTATCCATGGTGTCGCCCCCTCCTCCGCCAGCTTCCTTCTTTTCCTTCTCTTCGTCGCCCTTCTTCTCCTTCTTGTCATTGTCGGCATTGCCTCCACCGGCCTCGGCGTCTGCTTTCTTCTTGTCCTTGGCGGCATCCCCGCCGCCGCTGCCGCCAACTCTACCATCCTTAGCGTCCTCTACCTTCTTCTCCGGCAGTTCTTACTTCGTCACCACCGCGTGCTTGCCGGACCTCTTGTAGACGTACTCCACCAGCTTCGGCGGTTCGAAGATACCCTTCACTATGGCCTTCAAATTCGGTTCCGCCGCCTGCACCCCTGTTCGATTCGGCACAATGGTCAGCAGACAAAAAAAGTTTGAATCTTTGGTCGATATCAAGTAAAAAGGATGAATCTTTGGGCACAATCTCGAATAACAAGTCCCAGTTAGAGGATTCATCTTACTCAATAAAGCAAAGATAAGAAAAGAATGATTCAATAAATGTAGATGTCTTTTGACTGACAACCAAATAAATTGCATTTCCATAGACTTCCATTGAAATTTCTTTATGGAGATATGAAGTTTGAAAATAGGGTACAGATATCAGCAAACAAGTAGTACTCAAATGTTATGAGAAAAGGGGAAGAATTTTATACTTCAATTATATGGGATTGAGGAGAAGCAGGGGAAAACTTTCTTCTTTAGGATCCTCTTCTTGATCCCTTGTGCATAGGCCTCGCAATGCATGTGGACTTTGAGCACCACAACGATCACTTGCAGCGGTAGAAAATGAAGAAGAGATGCAATAACTAGATGTGGACTATCTCTTTAGGAAAGAGATTGGATTGAGAGAGATTGGCTAACCACTTCCTTTTTCTCATCTTCTTTGAGATTCTCCTCTTCCTTCTTATCCTCCTCTTTCTTCTTCGTCTTCGAGGGTGGCAACGGCGTCAACAGTTCCACCTTCCTCCCAGTCTTCTTCTGGATCCACTCCACCACCTTCATCGGATTCTCTGCCGCCTTCTTCCCCTTCACCACCATCTTATGGGTCCTGTAGTCGGTCTTCACATCCTCCACCCCCGCAACCACGTAATGAAGACACGCATCCCTCAAGCAGCGCTTCACCTTCCTCGCACATCCCTCGCAATGCATAAAGACAAGAAGACTTGTCCACATGTGCTTCACATGTGGACAAGTCAGAATAGTTTTTTAAAAAAATATTTTTTTATTTTTTTATTTTTTAAAAAAATACTTTTTTATTTTTTTCAAAAAAAATATTTTTTTTAATCCATGTGTGCAGCACACGTGGACATTAGAAAGGTTTTGAAAAATAAATAAATTTTTAATTGATTTCGAATAAAAAATAATTTTTTAATACACGTGTACATGCCACGTCACAGGATTAACAGAATTTTGACCGAGGAATGCAATTGATACAAATGTGATAGTTGATGATGCAATTTGGAGAAGTCAAAGTTTAGAATAGATTTGAAACAAAATTCATAGTTCAGGATATATTCAAGTAATTACCCTAAAAGTAAATAGACAACACTATGAAATTCACATAATTTCCTAGGATGGTTGAAGTGTTTTGCCGACTATTCCGGTACGCGCCCTATTTCCGATCCTATCTCGAACCCAATCTCCCGACCATACTCCCTAGCATCCTATATATCCGCATACCCTCTCAAGGGTATGTTCCATAAAGACTAAAATTTCCATACGATAAATCTGAGTTTTCCACCATAAAATCTGAAATTTCAATCTCTAAAAATCTAGATTGTAACATACATAAATGCTTAATTAAATCTGAAATTTCAGGTCTATAAATCTGAATTTTAGCATACATAAATGCATGATTAATTCCAAAAATTCGGTTCTATAAATCTGAAATTTAACACATTAAAATATGAAATTTCTCACCTATAAATCCGAACTCCAATATACATAATCGCACAATAAATTATGAAATTTCAGTTTAATAAATCTGGAATTCACCACTAATAAATCTGAAATTTAACATAATATTTATGCAATTTCTATTCTAAAAATCTGAAATTTAGCATGTTGAAAAACACCATTAACCCAAGATTTCAGCACCTAAAAATCAAATTTTCTCATAATTCCTCAATATAAATTCCATGAACACGAACCCTAATCCATAGGGGTTGGCCCTAACCATAGGGTCGGCCCTAAACTTCACTACGCATCCAATCCATGAATTGATAAAATCATCTAGAACCTGTGATATTATTAATCCTAGAGGGACCCTATACATCACTGTGGATTAGGGAGAATGGATGAGATGGTTTGTCTGGTTGTGAAGGATAAATGTTTCTAGTATGCTTAGCAAGTTAACACACATCACAATGGAAAATATTTGGATTTTAACTGAACAAGGAAGGAAATAATTTTTGTAGGTATATAAAGTTCGATCTTGTCTTTTGAGAAGCTTCATTTAGTCTCTTCATAAATATCCAGCTGCTACCAATATCAAGTGAGGGAGTTAAAGTATCCTGTAACTATAGAATTACCTTGTCTCAAGTCATGAATAAGGCTCATGATCTCAAAGATTGCTGAGGTGTTGTCCATATCTGAATATATCTCTTGTGTTGTCTCTCATATTTCTTTTGCAGTGCTGAAATATATAAAATTATATCCTATTCCATTGGTCAAGGTGTTCAGCAGCAATGACATCACCAAGCTGTTCTCTAGCTTCCAAGTTTTGAGTTCGGCATTATCTTTTTTTGGTTTCTTGGCTTCACCAGCGATGTACTCCTCCTTTCCCTTTCCTTGGAGGAAGAGATAGACAGACCTTGCCCATTGGGTGTAATTTTGGCCATTGAGTTTGTAGCCTGTGAATGGGAGGTTGGTTCCCTCAAGTGTGCTGGCAAGGACAACACCACCAGTCTCCATCTTGGGCCCTCCTTCTGGTTTCTCGTTCTTCTCAGCCATAGGGACAAAGTGGTGTTTAGTGATCGTTCAGATCGTGCTCTGATACCATGTAGAAAAAAATATTTTCTCTATTGAAGAAAGGGAATACAAAGGTTGTATATATACAAGCCTGGGTGTAGCTTACAGTTAATTATTTTCGTAAAATAGAGGAGGAAATAATCTCCTCTTTATAAATGCAGAAATAATCTCATCTTAAATGAGGAAATAAAAATAGATACTGACTACCTAAAAAAAAGAAAGAAATAACTAATCCTAATTTGTACAAATAATAGGATTAAATCAGAAACTCTTTCATAATATAATTATGTGATTACCAACACTTATAATGTGCAAGGCATTGTTTTACCTTGTAGATCCAAGAAGAACGGTGTCAATAGATTTAATTGCATCTATGGCTTCTTCAGCTCGATTCAATTTGTTTCGTTGAAAAAGCCATGTCTTTCAACGCACTGTTAACTCGGTCACCACTGTTTATAGTAGAAAATAGAACAAAGTGACTGATTTAGAACAACAACATAAATCAAGTTATTCAAAGAAAAAGTTTGGGGGAAATCGGTAAGACTGCCGATGGCGTGGGTGTGTTCGGGGTTATCGTTCGCAGACGTTGTTCGGCTTGGTTTTCCTAACCCGCCACTCGTAAGTTCTCCCTCTATTCGTTCTTCATCTGCCCCTCGGCTCTCTCCTTCTTTACCCACCTCTATGTAGTAAGTATAACTATGAACTCTTAGAATCAACACAGCTTCATACACTCAAATCCGTGGATGATAGGTTTAAAAGGAAAACAGAAGAACCAACATGTGTCCTTTTATGTCCTATCATCCTGCAATGTTCGCACCAAGGTCTGGACTCTTTCTGTTGATAATTTTGTCACGACCCCTTTGCAGCCAAGGCCGAGCTCTCAAATGTTTGCACAACATAAAATCTAGTGCAGCCTCCCATATTTCTTTTGCAATGCTGAAATACATAAAATCTTCTCCTATTCCATTGGTCATGGTGTTCAGCAACCATGACATCACCAAGCTGTTCTCTAGCTTCCAAGTTTTGAGTTTCGCTTCTTCTTCTTTTGGTTTCTTGGCTTCACCAGTGATGTACTCCTCCTTTCCCTTTCCATGGAGGAAGAGACAGACAGACCTTCCCCATTGGATGTAATTTTGGCCATTGAGTTTGTGGCCTATGAATGGGAGGTTGGTTCACCGCCCATCTCCATCTTGGGCCCTCCTTCTAGTTTTTCATCCTTCTCAGCCATAAGGACAGAGAAGTGTTTAGTGATGGTTAAGATCGTGCTCTGATACCACATAGAAAAAGATATTTTCTCTATTAAAGAAAGGGAATACAAAGGCTGTATATATATATATACAATCCTGTGTGTAGCTTACAATTAAATTATTTTCCTAAAATAGAGGAGAAATAATCTCCTTTTTTATAAATGCAGAAATAATCTTCTCTTAAATGCAAAAACAAAAATGGATATTGACTACCTAATAAAAAAAGAAAGAAATTACTACTCCTAATTTGTACAAATAATAGGATTAAATCATAAACTCTTTCCTAATGTAGCTATGTGATTACCAACACTTATAATGTGCAAGGCATTGGTTTACCTTGTAGATCCAAGAAGAACAGTGTCAATAGATTTAATTGCCTCTATGGCTTCTTCAGCTCGATTCATTTTGTTTCGTTGAAAAAGCCATGCCTTTGAACGCACAGTCAAATCGGTCACCACTGTTTATAGTAGCAAACAGAACTAAGGGACTGATTTAGAACAACAACTTAAATCAAGTAATTCAAAGAAAAAGTTTGGGGGAAATCAGTGAGACTGCCAATGGCGTGGGTGTGTTCGGGGTTATCGGTCGCATACGTTGTTCGACTGGGTTCTCCTAACCCGCCACTCGTTAGTTCTCCCTCTATTCGTTCTTCATCTTCCCCTCGGCTCTCTCCTCCTTTACCCACCTCTATGTAGTAAGTATAACTATGAACTCTTAGAATCAACACAGCTTCATACACTCAAATCCATGGAAGATATATAGGTTTAAAAGGAAAACAGAGGAACCAGCATGTGTCCTTTGTATGTCCTATCTTCCTGCAATATTCGCACCAAGGTCTGGACTCTTTCTGCTGATAATTTTGTCATGGCCCCTTTGCTGCCAAGGCCGAGCTCTCAGATATTTGCACAGCAGTAGAGTCTCCTAGGATTATCTTTCTTCGGCTTTCCTCTCTTTTGACCTCGGAGAAGACTTCCCGAACCTTTGGAAGGGGCTTCTTTCCAACTATCCGTCCACGTACCTCATTGAGATCCTTATTGATTCCAAGGAGGAATTTGTAAATTCGATCATGTCTTTTGAGAAGCTTCATTTGGTCTCTTCATAAATATCCAGATGCTACCAATATCAAGTGAGGGCATTAAAGTATCTTGTAACTATAGAATTACCTTGTCTCAAGTCATGAATAAGGTTCATGATCTCAAAGATTGTTGAGGTGTTATCCATATCTGAATATATCTCTTGTGCTGCCTCACATATTTCTTTTGCAATACTGAAATATATAAAATCTTGTCCTATTCCATTGGTCATGGTGTTCAGCAGCAATGACATCACCAAGTTGTTCTCTAGCATCCAAGTTTTGAGTTTGGCATTATCTTTTTTTGATTTCTTTGCTTCACCAGTGATGTACTCCTCCTTTCCGTTTCCTTGGAGGATGAGATAGACAGACCTTGCCCATTGGGTGTAATTTTGGCCATTGAGTTTGTAGCCTGTGAATGGGAGGTTGGTTCTCTCAAGTGTGCTGGCAAGGACAACAGCGCTAGTCTCCATCTTGGGCCCTCCTTCTGGTTTCTCGTTCTTCTCAGCCATAGGGACAGAGAGGTGCTTAGTTATGGTTCAGATCGTGCTCTGATACCACGTAGAAAAAGCTATTTTCTCTATTGAAGAAAGGGAATACAAAGGCTGTGTTTATACAAGCCTGGGTGTAGCTTACAATTAATTATTTTCCTAAAATAGAGAGGAAATAATCTCCTCTTTATAAATGCAGAAATAATCTCATCTTCAATGCGGAAATAAAAACAGATACTGACTACCTAAAAAAAAGAAAGAAATAACTACTCCTAATTTGTACAAATAATAGGATTAAATCAGAAACTCTTTCCTAATATAGTTATGTGATTACCAACACTTATAATGTGCAAGGCATTGTCTTACCTTGTAGATTCAAGAAGAACGGTGTCAATAGATTTAATTGCCTCTATGGCTTCTTCGGCTTGATTCATTTTGCTTCATTGAAAAAGCTATGTCTTTGAACTCACTGTCAACGCGGTCACCACTGTTTATAGTAGCAAACAGAACAAGGGGACTCATTTAGAACAACAACTTAAATCAAGTTATTCAAATGAAAAGTTTGGCGAAAATCGGTGAGACTGTTGATGGCGTGGGTGTGTTCAGGGTTATCTTTCGCAGACGTTGTTCAGCTCGGTTCTCCTAACCCGCCACTCATTAGTTCTCCCTCCATTTGTTCTTTATCTTCCCCTCGGCTCTCTCCTTCTTTACCCACCTCTATGTAGTAAATATAACTATGAACTCTTAGAATCAACACAACTTCATACCCTCAAATCCTTGGAAAATATGTTTAAAAGGAAAACAGAGGAACCAGCATGTGTCCTTTGTATGTCATGACCCCTTTGCTGCCAACTTCGAGCTCTCAGATATTTGTTTAGTAGTGGAGCCTCCTAGAATTATCTTTCTTCGGCTTTCCTCTCTTTTGACCTCGGAGAAGACTTCCCGAACCTTTGGAAGGGGCTTCTTTCCAACAATCCGCCCACGTACCTCATCAAGATCCTTATTGAGTCCAAGGAGGAATTTGTAAATTCAATCATTTTACGCAAGGGATCTATATTGTGCACTATCTTTTGAGAAGCTCAATTTGGTCTCTTTATAAATATCCAGCTGCTGCCAACATCAAGTGAGGGTGTTAAAAAATTCTGTAACTATAGAATTACGTTGTCTCAGGTCATGAATAAGGCTCTTGATCTCAAAGATTGCTGAGGTGTTGTCCATATCTGAATATGTCTCTTGTGCTGCCTCCCATATTTTTTTTGTAGTGCTGAAATACATAAAATATTCTCCTATTCCATTGGTCATGGTGTTCAGCAGCCATGACATCACCAAGCTGTTCTCTAGCACTCAATTTTTGAGTTTGGCATTATCTTTTTTTGATTTCTTGGCTTCACCAGTGATGTACTCCTCCTTTCCCTTTCCTTAGAGAAAGAGACAGACAGACCTTGCTCATTGGGTGTAATTCAAAGAACAGATAGACAGACCTTTCCCTTTCTTTGAACGCACTGTCAACTTGGTCACCATTGTTTATCGTAGCAAACAGAACAAGGGGATTGATTTAGAACAACAACTTAAATCAAGTTATTCAAAGAAAAAGTTTGGGGTAAATCGGTGAGACTGCCAATGGCATGGATGTGTTCAGGGTTATCGTTCGCATACGTTGTTCGGCTTGGTTCTCCTAACCCGCCACTTGTTAGTTCTCCCTCCATTAATTCTTCATCTTCCCCTCGGCTCTCTCCTCCTTTACCTACCTCTGTGTAGTAAATATAACTATGAACTCTTAGAATCAACACAGCTTCATACACTCAAATCCGTGGAAGATAGGTTTAAAAAAAAATATAGGAACCAACATGTGTCCTTTGTATGTTATGTCTTCCTGCAATGTTAAGGTCTGGACTCTTTCTGCTAATAATTTTGTCACGGCCCCTTTGCTACCAAGGCTGAGCTCTCAGATATTTGCACAGCAGTGGAGCCTCCTAGCATTGTCTTTCTTCGGCTTTCCCCTCTTTTGACCTCGGAGGAAACTTCCCCAACCTTTGGGAGCGACTTCTTTCCAAGAATCCGTCCACGTACCCCATCAAGATCCTTATTGAGTCCAAGGAGGAATTTGTAAATTCGATCCTTTTCCACAAGGGATCTATATTGTGCACTGTCTTTTGAGAAGCTCCATTTGGTCTCTTTATAAATATCCAGCTACTGCCAATATCAAGTGAGGGTGTTAAAATATTCTGTAACTATAAAATTACCTTGTCTCAGGTCATGAATATGGCTCTAGATCTCAAAGAATGCTGAGGTGTTGTCCATATATGAATATGTCTCTTGTGCTGCCTCCCATATTTCTTTTGCTTTGCTGAAATACATAAAATCTTCTCCTATTCCATTGGTCATGGTGTTCAGCAGCCATGACATCATCAAGCTATTCTCTAGCTTACAAGTTTTGAGTTTGGCATCATCTTTTTTTGGTTTCTTGGCTTCACTAGTGATGTACTCCTCCTTTCCCTTTCCTTCGAGGAAGAGATAGACAGACCTTGCCCATTGGGTGTAATTTTGGCCATTGAGTTTGTGGCCTGTGAATGGAAGGTTGGTTCCCTCAAGTGTACTGGCAAGCACAACACCGCCAGTCTCCATCTTGGGCCCTCCTTCTGGTTTCGCGTTCTCCTCAGCCATAGGGACAGAGAGGTGTTTAGTGATGGTTCATATCGTGCTCTGATACCACGTAGAAAAAAATATTTTCTCTATTGAAAGGCTGTATGGCATGGGTGTGTTCGGGATTATCGTTCATAGACGTTGTTCGGCTTTGTTCTCCTAACCTGCCACTCGTTAGTTCTCCCTCCTTTCGTTCTTCATCTTCCCCTCGGCTCTCTCCTCCTTTACCCACCTCTATGTAGTAAATATAACTATGAACTCTTAGAATCAACACAGCTTCATACACTCAAATATGTGGAAGATAGGTTTAAAAGGTAAACAGAGGAAACTCTTTCCATTCAATCAAGATGATGAATACAATAGCACTAATGTCTTTTATACATTTGGAATTGCTGGATACGAAAACTAATTGAGCTAGTTGAGATTTTTCAGGAATACTTGTGAAGCCACTATCCCCTCTCAACAGCCATGAACTCACTATAGTGGTTATAGGAGATGTGTTGTAGTGGATAGTTAGTAGAAAACATGTGTAAGTAACATTGGAGTGAAGTTCTCAGAGTTTGTTCTTCTCCTTGTATTATTTGTTATGAATCAATGTAAGTTGCAGAGATCTCTCACCTGTGGACATAGTCCATTCTTGGCCGAACCACGTATATCCTCGTGTTTGTTGTTCTCTTCTCAGTTTATTTTTCATTACTGGAACCATTTAGTTCATATTGTGCTATCAAGCTATCATAATTAATCAAAACAGATTTAAACTAAGTAAACTACAAGAAATGTTTCTTTTTTCGGGGGCCACGGCCCCCAGTAAAGCCTTTTACTGAGGGCCTCATGGCCCCCACGTGTCGCCACAAAAGAACGTGTCGGTAAAGGTCTGGTAGACTTTTACCGAAGGTTAGAGAGCGGCCCCCGAAAAATATAACTTTTCCTGAGGGCCATGACCCCCGGAAAATGTAGCTTTCCTTGAGGGCCACGGCCCCCAGAAAATATAACTTTTCCTGGGGCCATGGCCCCCAAGAAATATAACTTTTCTTGGGGGTAGCAACCCTTGAGAAATGTAACTTTTCTTGGGGGTAGCAACCCTTGAGAAATGTAACTTTTCTTGGGGGTCACAGCCCTCGGGAAATGAAACTTTTCCTGGGGTCATAGCCCCCGAGAAATATAATAAAAGATCAAATCATCTGTTCATTTTGAGAAGAGGCTGATAGGCATAAAAGATCAAAAAGATATCCAAGCTCATCGTATCATCTTTTCACTTTGAGAAAAAAATTATGTGCATTTTCTTTAGGGATGTTAGGAAGAAATTGGGTCTTCCTGCAAGGATCCAAAAATCCAAACGCCAAAAGAAAAAATACCAAAAACGAGTCATCCAGAAAAAATACAAAGAACGCCAAAATTTACGTGGTTCAGCCCGACGGGGTACCAGGCCTACTCCACGGGGAGAAGAGGGCACTTGATTTTATTAGAATGAGGAGAAAACACGGCCAATACAAGAGAAACTAAATACACTTGATATCTAAACTGTAAATAAAAAATATTGCCTGTACTCGAATATTTTTTTGCACCCCGGAATCTGGATTTCTGCTTCTGCCTGAAAACTATGGATGCGGCATCCTTGATATTCTTGCTTCTGCCTGAGACGGTGTGAAGGAGAAGAGAGCCGCTGGAAAGGAATCTTGCCTGAGAAATGGAGTAGATGAGATGCTCTGAGAATTATTGGGATGATCTCTGGAACTCATATTAAGTCCCTATTTATAATAGGGAGGAGTGGCCGACGAGTTACTATCTTCGTGCAATTACATGCGCTCGTCGTTTAATCATGCGGCTGTCATGATGCTTTGAAGAAATAAATCAGAGCTTGACCGAGAAATCAGATGCGAACTGCGGTGCAATTGAGATGCTGCGAATCAATCTGCGGCAGGCGAGAGGCAGAATTCATCCGCGTGAAGAGATGTGCTCAGTCAAAAAAGGTGGGCGGCAAGAGGCCCGCGTGCAGCGCCTATTGTGTGCGCTGCACGCGGGAGCGTGCGATGCACGTAGCAGCGCAAGTTGCTGCTGGCGCACAAGCTGGGCTCGGCCTAGATGTCTGGCCCGCATGGACCGGGCCGAGCCCAGTAATAGCTGCAGACTCCTTTTCGTTTCTTTTTCTTTTTTTTTGATCCAGCAATGACCCATTTCAAATTCGGGTCGGGTTTAAAATGATTCAACCCTCATAATTTCCTCCTTTGATGAATTTTAAGCCCGATGTAGCTTTCTCCTCTTCTTCCAAGAGCCCTGTAGGGCTAACCTGCACCATCAATCAATCTTATCAAATTCAGGCAGTGTTCAAATTTGGCCGTTAATAGTACTTTAGTCAGTATATCTACAAGATTGTGAGCTGTGTCAATTTTCTGAAGCTTTATTTCTTCTTTTGAAATAATATCCCTAATGAAATAGAATCTGATGTCGATGTGCTTCGTCCTTTCATGGGACATGTGATCTTTTGATAGATGAATTGCACTCTGACTGTCACTATGCACGACTATGTCCCCATTTTGTAAAGTTAGTTCTTTTATCAGGTTCCCAAGCCAAATTGTTTCTTTAATCGCTTTTGTATTAGCCATGTACTCCGCTTCAGTGGTGGAAAGAGCGATAGTGGGTTGTAGGCCAGCTTTTTAACTTACTGCAATTCCGCCTATATTGAAGATATAGGCTGTGATTGATCTCCTCTTATCAAGGTCATCGGCATAGTCCGAGTTTGAGTATCCTGCAAACGATTCATTAGTTCCACCGAAAATAAGACTGGCTTTAGAAGTACCTTGTAAGTAGCGCAGGATCCATTTGACTGTCTCCCAATGTGCTTTCCCCAGATTTGTCATGTACCGGCTGACAACACTAACTGCATGTGCTATGTCTGGGCGGGTATAGATCATGGCGTACATAAGACTGCCAACTGTACTTGCATAGGGTACTTGTGACATGCAAACTCTTTTTTTTTCATCTTTTGGGCATAGTAACTTTGATAATTTGAAGTGAGCGGCAAGAGGTGTCTTGACGGATTTTACTTCTTGCATGCCAAAGCGCTCAACCACCTGCTTTACGAATTTTTCTTCATACCCTTAAGGTTGTGCCATGTAGATATGTTCTTCTAAGTCACCATATAGGAAAGTTGTCTTTACGTCAAGCTGTTCTAACTCCAAGTCTTGCATGGCTACTAATGCTAGAAGAACACGAATAGAGGTATTCTTAACCATAGGAGAAAAAATATCTTTATAGTCAATACCTTTCTTTTGACTGTATTCCTTTGCCACAAGTCGAGCTTTATAGATACCGCCTTCTTTGAGTTTGTAGATCCACTTGTACCCAATAAGTTTCTTGTGCGGTGGAGGCTTCACAAGTTCCCAAGTATTATTTTTCTGCAAGGACTTGAATTCTTCTGCCATAGCTTCACGCCACTTTCTTGAATCTGTCCGATTTAGGGCTTCTTTATAGGAGGTTGGTTCTTCAGTGCATCGAGTTTCTTCTACCACTACTAGAGCATATGTAGCAACATTTGCATACCTAGGATTGGGACGCGGTGCTCGCCTAGGTCAGTTGAGCAATATCATTGGCTTCTATTAAAGGCGGTCGAGGCGCAAGTGTAGAAAACTAGAATTCTTTGGTAGCAAGCTGAGATGGTGTTTCTTCTGGTGGCACTGTAGGTTCCTGTGAGTCCTCCTCTTCTTGGTTCTCATTTTTCAATTTCAAGAGTACATGTTCATCAAAAATTACATCTCTATGGATTTTTGCTTTATAATTATTTAGACACCACACTTTATAGCCTTTCACTCCACTAGGATATCCTAAGAAAATATATTTCTTTGATCTAGGTTCTAATTTTCCTTCATTCACTCTGACATAGACAGTGCTCCCAAAAATTTTAAGATGATCATAAGAGGCTGGCGACCCGGTCCATTTTTCCTCAGGCGTCTTGAATTCAATGGATGAAGAAGGAGATCGATTTATCAGGTAGCAAATGGTGAATGCAGCCTCTGCCCAAAAACTTTTAAAAATGTTAGCATTAGAAAGCATACTTCTTACCCTTTCTATGATGATGCGGTTAATCATTTCTGCTACTCCATTCTGCTGAGGTGTGTAAGGAACTGTGTGATGTCTTATGATCACTTCTCTGGAGCAAAAATTTTTAAATTCTCCACTGCAAAATTCTACGCCATTGTCGGTTCGCAGGGTCCGAATACATCTATCGGTTTGTTTCTCAATCTTTACCTTCCAAGACTGAAATTTAGAGAAGACATAAGATTTAGTTTTAATAAAATAAGCTCATACCTTCCTGGAGTAATCATCAATAAATGTGAGCATGTATCGAGCTCCTCCTTGAGATTCAACCGGTGATGGCCCCCATAGATCAAAGTGGATGTAGATCAATTTTTCTTTTGCATAGTATTGCCCTGTGGAGAATGAGACTCTTTTCTGTTTGTCATGGATGCAATGTTCACATAAATTTAGCTTAGTAAATTTCTGTTTTCCAAGTAGTCCCTTTTGTTCTAGAATTAGCATGCTCCTTTCATTAATTTGCCCTAATCTCATATGTCATAATTTAGCAATATCATCATCAGAGTGTTCAGAAATTACCAAAGCTGCACCACTTGTTACCATTGTGCCTTGTAGGATGTAGAGTTGGTTTACTTTTAGTGCTTTCATTACTGTTAATGACCCGTTTGTGACTCTGAAAACTCCATCATGGCATGAATACTTGTATCCAAGTGCATCTAGAGAAGATAAGGAAATTAAATTTATTTTAAGACCTGGAACGTGCCATACCTGAGTTAGAGTCCTTGTAATGCCATCGTGCATTTTGATTTTTACTGAGCCAACACCTGCTACTTGACATGATGAGTCATTTCTCATTAGCACTTTCTTACCATCAGCATGTTCATATGTGTTAAACCATTCTTGGTACGGTGTCATATGATAAGAGCAACCTGAATCTAAAATCCATTCATCTTGAGATCTAGCATAACAAGCAGAAATAGTAAGTACCTCTACTTTTTCATCCCCATCTGCATAGGATGCTTCCCCGTTCTGATTTTGTTCCTCCTATCTCCGTTTCAGCTTACGACGTTCTGATTTGATGTGTCTCATTTTTTTACAATAATAGCACTGCACGTTTTTGGACCTGGATTTAGATCTGAACTTACCCCGGCTTTTGTCTCGTGACCTGTTTCGTCCTCTAGTTTTCAGGGCTTCTCCACGGCTTCTAGAGGATCCTATGGTAAGTTGAGAGTCGACAACTTCCTTGGATACTAGCAGTGTTGTCACCTCATCTAAAGTAATAGTATTCTTGCCACACAATAAATTTTCACAAAAATTTTTAAAAGAAGCATGGAGAGTAATTAGAAGCATAAAAGCTTTATCTTCTTCCTCAAATGTAACACTCATATCCTCAAGATCAGCAAGAATAGAACGAAAAGTGCTAATATGATTTTTAACAGAAGTGTCATCAGTCATGCGTAAAAAATATAATATCTGTCTAAGTGTCATCTTACTTGTAAGAGTTTTCTCTTGATAGATTGTAGCAAGCTTTTTCCATACATCTGCGACGATCTTTTCTGATGCAACTTCTCGTAGTGCCTCGTCGCAAATGCTCATATACAAGGTGACTTTAACACTTTCATCGGCCCGGTCCTTTTCTCTTTCAGTGTCTTCCATTGTATGTCGCCCATGAATAGTGTCCTGAAGGTTCTCTTTAACCAAAATTGCTTTCATCTTCAAAGCTCATAATGAGTAGTTGACATTATGGTTCAATTTTTGGATTTCATATTTTGCCCCTGACATTGTGGATTGTTGGCCCTGATACCACAACTGTTAGAAAGAAATTGGGTCTTCCTGCAAGGATCCAAAAATCCAAACGCCAAAAGGAAAATTATCAAAAACGAGTAATCCAGAAAAAATACAAAGAACATCAAAATTTACGTGATTCAGCCCGGCGGGGTACCGGGCCTACTCCACGGGGAGAAGATGGCACTTGATTTTATTAGAATGAGGAGAAAACACGGCCAATACAAGAGAAACTGAATACAACTGATATCTAAACTATAAATGAAAAATATTGTCTGTACTCGGATATTTTTCTGCACCCCGGAATCTAGATTCCTGCTTTTGCCTGAAAACTGTGGATGCGGCGTCCTTGATCTTCTTGCTTCTGTCTGAGACGGTGTGAAGGAGAAGAGAGCCGCTGGAAAGAAATCTTGCCTGAGAAACGGAGTAGATGGGATGCTCTGAGAATTATTGAGATGATCTCTGGAACTCATATTAAGTCCCTATTATAATTTATAACAGGGAGGAGTCGCCGACGAGTTACTATCTTCGTGCAATTACATGCGCTCGTTGTTTAATCATGCGGCTGTCACGATGCTTTGACCAAATAAATCGGAGCTTGACCGAGAAATCAGATGCAAACTACGGTGCAATTGAGATGCTGCGAATCAATCTGCGGCAGGCGAGAGGCGGAATTCATCCGCGTGAAGAGATGTGCTCGGTCAAAAAAGGTGGGTGGCAAGAGGCTCGCGTGCAGCGCCTGCTGTGTGCGCTGCACGCGGGAGCGTGCGATGCACGCAACAGCTCAGGCTGCTGCTGGCGCATGCGCTGCACGCCAGCATTGCTGGCGCGTGCAGTGCACGAGGCTGCCAGCAGCCTAGCGCACGGGCTGGGCTCGGCCCAGATGTCCGGCCCGCCTGGACCGGGCCGAGCCCAGTAATAGCTGCAGACTCATTTTCTTTTTTTTCTTCTTTTTTTTAATCCAGCAATGACCCATTTCAAATTCAGGTCGGGTTTAAAACAATTCAACCCTCACAAGGGAGAACCTACAAAATCAAATCAAATCAAAACCTTTTATTAAAAGTAAATAATACAAAACTTCTCATTTTTCACATTGGATTTTAGCTTCCCTCCTTCAGCATATATAAAAGCATAGCTCATTATTACAGAAAAAGAATTAAAAAATGGCATAGAAGGCTGTGGTTTTATCTACACTATCAGCTTGAACAAGGAAAGTTAAACTTCAATCAGCATTGAACATGGAGTCCACTGTGTCTGAGCAAGCTCAAGTCCTTCAAAACCTGTGAGAAAAGGGACTCTTAGCTTCTTGTGTCAATCTTCTGTAACTGTTTGGGCTTTCAACACCATTTCCTGTAGTGGGGCCAATAATCTCGTTTGCTTTCTTCAAGGGGACAGTAGGTTCTTTCAATAGGATTCTGCATGCATAAGCTTTCCATTTTTAACAATACGAAGGTGAAATTACTGCTTCGGACATCATATCTGAACCATATTATCTAGTATGGATGACAAGCCTTTGTCCAACAAATAGCTACTAGTCATCACTTATAGCATTAGAATCAAGCAACATATAGTCATCACCTATAGCAAATTAGAAATCCGGTAACAACAATCAAAATGGAGACATATCTTTAAGTTAAAAGAGAATTACACAATCTTGCTCTTGCAACAATACCAAGTTTCTCCAACTTTTGAACAACATCATACGACATCAAAATTGCATTCCTCATTAAACTGTTCTTTAACGTGTTCTTCGCATTTATGATCAAGATCCTGCACTTACATGTAAAGGTAGTGAGGCTAAGAAAACATAAGCATGATGAATGATTTAACTTCCCTAAAGATTAAGGTACATAATACTTATGCTGCAGCATGTTACCAGGATCTCATTTTCTTACCATTCATCTTTTGTTCTTTAACATTTTTCTTTGTTCTATTTACTTATGCATTCTTGTTTTATATGGTTAATCCAATGACTATGAGTTTCTTACCTTCTCGTTCCTAGTTCTTTAGTTTCAAACATCATCAGGAAGCACATATCCAGGGAAATTTACTTGCTATATACTGCCTTCTCGTTCCTTGTTTTGCTGGAGGCCAGCGCGCGACCCCATTAATAGCAGTCATGAAAAATAATATTTCTAGTAGTGGTAAACAAAACCTTAAAGGAAAGTTATCAAGTGTAATATATCCTATACAAAATTAATTGTAGGTATCCTTTGTTTTTACACGTCAACATTAACTACCACACTCTAATCCCTCGGCATTTATTGCTTACCTACGTTCTGCTAATAAATGCATATCTTGCTTTAAACATGGTCACCGAGCCCGCCACTGTTCTACTCACCCTGTCTGTTTCTTCTACTCGCGTTCCTCTCATCTCTGGAAGAATTGCACTACTTTTGCTCGCTCCTCCGCTTCTTCATCTTTGCCTTCTTCCTGCGTCCTTGGTTGTAGCAACACTGCGTCTACCCCTTCCTGCTCCTCGCCCAAATCGTTCGCTCCTGGTGCCGCGCTTATGGATAACTCCATCCTATCGTCTTTGGTTGGTCAGCGTCTACGCGTGCTTCTGCCTCATTCCGCCTCATCACATGCACCTCCTTATCATAAGGGAGCTGAAATCAAGGGTGTTGAAATCACCCTACTATTATATGCACCATGATACATAATGAAAAATGAATCGTCTTCTCACCTGGATGTGCTTCACTCGAGCATAAGGGGACCGTATCATGTTGAGCATCGAATTGCTAAAAGGCCTATGGTAGATCGACTTATCATCCACCCCCGCCACAGCTTTCGGGGGAGATGCACGAGGTTGACCGCGAGGCTCTCATATTCTGTGACCTGCTCCCCGGAATCTTCTTTCCGACAATGAGAAGAAACCAAATTCAAGATATCAAAATCACCGCCGGCAAGAAAAAACCGCCTTTCTCTCTCTAATTAAAACTGTTGGGACGTGCCCCCAACGAGGTCAAGGAACCAATAAAAGTTGGATGTTTGGTGATCCTTGTGCTTTACCTTAATGAAATCTTGATTTTGGTGGCTGGAAAACACTTTTTGGGACATCCAAGATTGCCGGAGGAGTACTTGAACGGCCTCGTGCACGACTACCGGAAACCCTCTTTCAAATCCAAAAGAAATGGCCTTCGCCCGCTACATCACATATTCGAAAATCACTTTATGATATTCTCACGAATTAATAATATATTTGATTGCAAGAAAGCACCATCAATATATTGCTAGAAAGCACTATCAACCGAAGAAGACTAGCAAAAAGAAGTGCAATTTAGCCATATGCTTGATGAAGACCGAAAGGTTTGAGGAAGGCAAGAAGAACCCAGAGTGACATGGTAGAGGAAGAATAGTTTGCAACTCAGAAGTTAGGCATACATGTTGGACTTGATAATGAAAATGCCATACTAAGATGATCTTCATATTCAAAAGGTTTGGAAGAACAAAAACTGGAGTTACATGGCAGAGACTCATCTAAAGAATGTTTGAAAGAAAGATGGATCCTTGATGATAATTCAAGAAATGGTATCAGTTCCGTGCTCTCTTTGCTCTCTCTTATTTGATCCAAAAGTCAACCTCTAAATAACCCTGAGAAAAAAAGGTAGATTTTGTTGATTGGGGAAAAGAAGAAGCGAAAGACTTGTTCCTAGGACGGATGAAAAGCAGGAGGTTCTACTTGTTTGCATTGTTACCACCAACTAAAAAAGCAAGGCAATGAGAGTCTCTCTCCTTCTTCTCTTTCTCTCTCCAACGTGAATTAATGCCTAAATTATGGCGAAAAGCACTTCAGGGATCGCTTCATCACATGCACTTCCTGAGAAATCAACTTAATGGCGAAAATCACTTTAGGGATCGCTTCATCACATGCATTTCCTGATCATAAGGGGAGCTGAAATCAAGGGTGCTGAAATCACCCTACTATTTTCTGCACCACAATACATACTCAAAAATGAATCGTATTCTCACTTGGATGTGCTTCACTCGAACATAAGCGGAGCGGCATGTTGAGCATCGAATTGCTAAAAGACGTACGGTATATTGACTTATCGTCCACCCCCGCCACAGCTTTCAAGGCGAGAGGCACGAGGTTGACCGCGAGGCCCTCATATTCTGTGACCTGTTCCCCATAACCTTCTTTCTGACAACGAGAGGAAATCAAATTCAAGATATCAAAATCACCATCGGCAAGAAAAAGTCGCCTTTCTCCCTCTAACTAAAACTGTTGGGACGCGCCCCGACGAGATGAAAGAACCAGTAAAAGTTGGATGTTTGGTTATCCTTGTGCTTTGCCTTAACGAAATCTTGATTTTGGTGGCTGGAACACACTTTTTGGAACCTCTCGGGACATCCGAGATTGTCGGAGGACTACTTGAACGGCCTCGTGCATGGCTACTAGAAAACTTCTTTCAAATCCAAAAGAAATGACATTCGCCCGCTATAGCCGCTGGAAAACAACTTTCAAATCCAGAAGAAATGGCTTTCGCCCGCTACATCACAAATTGGAAAACCACTTTATGATATTATCACGAGTTAACAATACATTTGATTGCAGGAAAGCACCATCAATATATTGCTGGAAAGCATTATCCACTAAAGAAGACTAGCAAAAAGAAGTGCAATTTAGCCATATGCTTGATGAAGACCGAAAGGTTTGTGGAAGGCAAGAAGAACCCAGAGTGACATGGTAGAGGAAGAATAGTTTGCAACTCAGAAGTTAGGCATACATGTTGGACTTGATAATGAAAATGCCATACTAAGATGATCTTCATATTCAAAAGGTTTGGAAGAACAAAAACTGGAGTTACATGGCAGAGACTCATCTAAAGAATGTTTGAAAGAAAGATGGATCCTTGATGATAATTCAAGAAATGGTATCAGTTCCGTGCTCTCTTTGCTCTCTCTTATTTGATCCAAAAGTCAACCTCTAAATAACCCTGAGAAAAAAAGGTAGATTTTGTTGATTGGGGAAAAGAAGAAGCGAAAGACTTGTTCCTAGGACGGATGAAAAGCAGGAGGTTCTACTTGTTTGCATTGTTACCACCAACTAAAAAAGCAAGGCAATGAGAGTCTCTCTCCTTCTTCTCTTTCTCTCTCCAACGTGAATTAATGCCTAAATTATGGCGAAAAGCACTTCAGGGATCGCTTCATCACATGCACTTCCTGAGAAATCAACTTAATGGCGAAAATCACTTTAGGGATCGCTTCATCACATGCATTTCCTGATCATAAGGGGAGCTGAAATCAAGGGTGCTGAAATCACCCTACTATTTTCTGCACCACAATACATACTCAAAAATGAATCGTATTCTCACTTGGATGTGCTTCACTCGAACATAAGCGGAGCGGCATGTTGAGCATCGAATTGCTAAAAGACGTACGGTATATTGACTTATCGTCCACCCCCGCCACAGCTTTCAAGGCGAGAGGCACGAGGTTGACCGCGAGGCCCTCATATTCTGTGACCTGTTCCCCATAACCTTCTTTCTGACAACGAGAGGAAATCAAATTCAAGATATCAAAATCACCATCGGCAAGAAAAAGTCGCCTTTCTCCCTCTAACTAAAACTGTTGGGACGCGCCCCGACGAGATGAAAGAACCAGTAAAAGTTGGATGTTTGGTTATCCTTGTGCTTTGCCTTAACGAAATCTTGATTTTGGTGGCTGGAACACACTTTTTGGAACCTCTCGGGACATCCGAGATTGTCGGAGGACTACTTGAACGGCCTCGTGCATGGCTACTAGAAAACTTCTTTCAAATCCAAAAGAAATGACATTCGCCCGCTATAGCCGCTGGAAAACAACTTTCAAATCCAGAAGAAATGGCTTTCGCCCGCTACATCACAAATTGGAAAACCACTTTATGATATTATCACGAGTTAACAATACATTTGATTGCAGGAAAGCACCATCAATATATTGCTGGAAAGCATTATCCACTAAAGAAGACTAGCAAAAAGAAGTGCAATTTAGCCATATGCTTGATGAAGACCGAAAGGTTTGTGGAAGGCAAGAAGAACCCAGAGTGACATGGCAGAGGAAGAACAGTTTGCAACTCAGAAGTTAGGCAAATATGTTGGACATGATGATGAAAATGTCATACTAAGATTTTCTTCAAATTCAAAAGATTTGGAAGAACCAAACGTGGAGTTACATGGTAGAGACTCATCTAAAGAATGTTTGAGAGAAAGATGGGTCGTTGATGATAATTCAAGAAACGATATAAGTTCAGCGCTCTCCTTGCTCTCTCTTATTTGATCCAAAAGCCAACATCCAAATAACCTTGAGAAAAAAAGGTAGCTTTTGTTGATTGGGGAAAAGAAGAAGCGAAAGAGTTGTTCCTCAGAAGGATGAAAAGTTGAAGGTTCTACTTGTTTCCACTGTTACCAACAACTAAAAAAGCAAGGCAAAGAGAGTCTCTCTCCTTCTTCTCTCTCCCTCCAATGTGAATTAATGCTTGAATTATGACGAAAAGCACTTCAGGGATCGCTTCATCACAAGCACTTCCTGAGCATATCTGCGTGTAGGGTCGAATTTAATATATAGATAATTAATTTAATAGTAGAAATTGGTATAGAATTTTCTGGAACACAGAAGAGATTGTGCACGCAATTTATAGAATATTCAAAAGAAAGATAGATCCTTGATTATAATTCAAGAAATGGTATTACACTACTAGAATTGTGATCATCAGCGACGGTTGATATCATGGCTGAACCGTCGATGATGCATATCACGGACGGCGTCAACCGTGGCAAAAAACCATCTCTCATGTGTGCGTCTCAGATGTTTTGTGACGGTCGTGCGCGACCGTCACACATAATCATCAGCGACAGCCTCGTGGACTGTCGCTGATTTAAAATCATCAGTGACGGCTCTGGGCGCTGTCACTGATACCAACACATCAGCCTCGGCTCACAACCGTCGGTGATACTATTAGCAACCGTGATATTTGATCCTGCCGAGGCCATCAGCCATTTACGATAGGCTTTCAGCCATGGCTTAGTGACGGTTAACAGTGGATAAACCGTGGCTAAAGATGTTATCATGTAATTGAAAAAACTAAATATTTTGTAAATTCCTGTATACAATGATATATCGACTACAACATATTTTCAATCACATATTACAATCAGAAAATATCATACACATGCATTTGAAACCAAACATACAAGTTTTACATAAATATCATCAATCTCAGCCTCAAACTGGAGGCAAACAATTATCAAAATATCATCTATATATCCAAGTATCAAAATATCATCTATATCAAGTATCAAAATATAAACAAAATATAATTAATCAAAATCTCACGACGACGGTGGCGGTGGTGGAAGCGGTGGAGTCGACAACGACGGGATCAGGAGCGTCGATTGGGTCGAGGAGGACGACAACTGCGACATCATAAGTAGAAGGCCGGACTGAGATGCAATCTAAGTGAGGAGTGTCTGCATGTTTTGGATCGTCTGTCTCAACTCATCATTCGACTGTCTCTGCTCTTGCATCTGCTCCTCCATCGTCAGCCTCTACTCCTGCATCCTCTCTTCCATCACGTGCCTCTGCTCCTCCATCGTCTGTCTCTGTTAGGTGAGCTCCAACTCCATGGCCGCTATCCGGCTATGGTCCTGCGCTCGGGATGACGAGGGCCGCTCACCCGCAGTCGGAGGGATTGGTGCACCAAGTGGCCCGAGCAGGGCGCGTGCATGGCCATTGTCTGCAAAGCCATAAACACGATCGTGCTCCCAGCCATCTGCTGCCTCCACCCAAGCTCCTGCGTCCAACTCCTCGGGTGTCCCTCCACGCTCGATCACAGTCCTCGAATAAGTTTCCTACACGTGTTTATATTTTAAAAATATTTAAACTATAAATAAAAATTGTGTAAATCAAATAGACATATATAAATACTTACCATTATATACGAGGCTCTGCTATCAACGTAGTCCCCCACTCCTCGTCGACGATGGTGGGTGCGCTCAAACACCTCCATCATCGACGGGCGTCGGACGGTGCCGTCCTCCGTCACGCGCGTTTTATATTAGAAAACAAATACATTAGTATCATTATACACAATATATAATTTAATTAAAAGTAAGGAAATTATACATATCATACGACGCTCATGCACAGCAAAAGATATGGAGCCACCAGTGTGGCGCGCCTCCGTACCGTCCCCCCTGGACATGCGGTTTCTCGACGCAGTTCAGGAGACCTCTTGCCACTCAGGAGTATCCCACCGCTCAATGAGCTGGTCCCACACAGGGCCAGGAATCCACTCGGGGGCGTGTCCCCGAGTCTGCCCTATCTGTGTGGCCCTCAACCGTCTCATCACGATCTGACGGGCCTACTGAAGCAGCTCGTTATAGCGAGCACGGGCAACACGCTCCCATGCAGCCTCCACAAATGTGGTTTGGACCTCTGGCCATGTATAATGACCCTGCAAAAAAAAATTATTATTATCGATCAATATTTAACATTAACATTAATTTAATAAATATACTTACCGTGAACTCTCGCCACAATAAATCTATATACTCACAGGGCACGTGAGACCATGTAGGCCACGCGCCGTGCATAAACTTTCGGATCATCCCCGCTATCGTGCAGGAGACGTCCTCCTGCTCAAATCTGCACCATATATAAATTCATATTATGATATTTTGAATTATAAATAAATTATAAGAAATAATTAATGCATATACTTACCTTCTTCCGCGCACAGTAACTGCTCTACGCAGTTGTCCCTCGGGTGGCAGAGGGAGAATTCTGTTAGGCCCTCGTGGCCTACGTCTCGATGTCGACGGGCTTGGATCGACTGAAGGGATGGTGGCTGGAGGTGGGGGGATGGTGACCATATCAGTTGGGGGAATAGTGAATGGATCAGGTGGGGGAATGGTGGTCGGACCAAGTGGGGGGATGGTGCCCGGAGGTGGGGGGATGGTGGTGGAAGACGAAGGGTCAGTGGGTACAAGTGGGGCGGGTGGTAATCGTCGGGGGGTCCTACGAGGAATGCCTCCTCGAGAATTGATATCTCGAACCATAGCTGTAAAAATTTAATATAATTAGATTATATATAATAGATATATTTAATAATTGAATATATACTTCACATTTACAATTATTCATCATCGCCATTATCATCATCTGTGTAATACTCTTCTTCTTGTTCTTTTGTATCTGAATCTTGAAATTCTTCGTCTCCCTCATCTTCATTCTGTCCTTCCTCAACTTCATTATCGTCCGTTATAGGGGGCTTCTATTTCCATGCTTCATTATCGGATGGATGAGTCATTATTGTATCATCATAACTTCTTACATGCCAACTCATATAGGGGGCAGTATTTTCCGACATGAATAACCTTTGAAGTCTCGGTGTCAGTGGAAAATACCAAAGCACCTTAAAGGGAATATTTTTTTATCGGACCGATTTCTTCTCCTTATAACGAGGATGTTCACATACCGGGCATTGTTCTAACTGTGCATTTTCTTTATAATATAAAATGCAGTTATTTGTGCACACGTGTATCTTTTCGTACCCAAGCCCTAATTTCCTCATCAACTTTTTTTTCTTATAAAAGGTTAGCTCAAACTTGTTATTTGGAGGCAGCATACCATTGATAAAGTCTGCAATCCGATCAAACGCAACCCCACTGATATTACAATCGGACTTGATGTTCAGGAGTTGTGTCATTGCCAAAAATCTTGTATAATTATGACAATTCTCATATAAAGGTTCATCGGCAGCTTTCAACATCTCGTAAAATTATGCAGCCTCCTTATTCGGCAATTCAATCTGTATCTCAGGTTGTTCTTCAGTGACTTCAACTCTTATAGTATCTGGTGGCACTACCGTCTCAGTAACTGACTCAATATTATCATTTAAATGGAATTGTTCTCCAAGACTATCCAGAATCATTGTTCTATAAGGATTATGTGGATTGGAAGAAGAAACATCAGTAGAAAAAGATTCACCATGAGTTTGGACAATAGGATTGCTCGATGTCCTGACTTGACGTGACTCCCCGTGACAATTTCATACAAAATATCTTGGTGTGAATCTTTTGTATACATATGCAGTGTGATAGTTTCTCGGTCCAAAAATCTTATGTTCGAATATTTTCGGCACGGACATCAGATTTTATCACTACTAAGGAATTTTTCATTCGAATAGGCGAAATTTAAAAAGTAAGTTATGCCTACTCGAAATTCGTCCGTTATAGCTCCACGATGAATTCATCGGTACATCCAACTTTGATTGCCCGACATGTTCTATCAATAAGTTTGCAATATCTTTAGGTAATGTCTTTAGGTGGGATGGTCCTATTCCATTCAGGATTCATGTTATTCATATTGAACTTAGTATTTTTTTTAGTCATTAACTTCATTCTAAATTTCGGCAGCATCTCCCTATAGTTCTCCGAATACGCATATCATCTGGGCGCGTATCAGAGAATAAGGGAGATACAAGCCAAAATTTAAAAATAAAGTTAATGACTAAAAAAAATAAACCAAGTGCAATATAAATAACTATGCTCCCAAATTATCCAATTAGGGACAATTCAAGGATTGTACGTCGTATAAAAGATCATTAACTTCGTTTACACGAACATGCAACCCCCAAACGGATCTAAGGTTTTGCAAAATTAAAACTTGACTCGTCGATCGTACGTGAAACGTATCAACTCGTCTTAATTCTGGCGCGAGTCCACCGTGGACGATTTGGCCGCGAGTCTAAAGTGGACAATTCCGGCGCGCGCGAGTCCATCCTTTATTGACGATTTCGGCGTGAGTCCAAAATGGACGATTTCGGAGCGCGCGGGTCCAAAGTGGATGATTTCATAATTATAATTACGTACACCCAACTAAAATTAATCCTAATATTTATTCTACCCTAATTACATCTAATTAACAATTAATTAAAAATAATTAAATCTAATTGAAAACTAATTAATCTATTTTTTTTTAAAATTAACACTAATTTACTAATTAAATCTAAAATTAACCCTAATTAATCTCTAATAACAGTAATTAATAGTAAATAAATCTAATTAATCACTAATGACAGTAATTAATACTAATTATATATATATATATATATATATATATAATATTGGTCAGCGCCGGTCGGAACCCTAGGGTTTCGACCGGCGCCGAATTGGAGAGGGGAGGGGGATGAACTCACTTGGTGGTGGCGAAGAGGGATCGATGACGAGGGCGAGGGAGCAGGTCGGCGGCGGCGCGCATGGGCGACGGAGATTGAGGGGGCCGGGAGAGGGGCGACGGTCTGGGCGAGAGAGAGGGGGAGAGGGCCGAGCAGGCGACGCGGTGAGGGCGAGGGAGCAGGCGGCACGGCAAGGGTGCGGCGCGGTGACGATCGGCGGCGACAAATCATCGGCAACGGCGGAAAGAGAAGAGAGCGGGGGAAAGATAAAGGGTCGGGCGCGAACGCAAATAAAAACTATTTTCACCCACGGCTTGCCAGCCATCGGAAAATCATGGATTCGTAATATTAATATCTCCGACGGCTGGCCTTCTCTAAGCCGTTGGTTCATAGTGTTTTAGTTTTCGTGCTGCGTTCGCACCATTAATTAATAAGCGACGGCCGCTTCTAGCCGTGGCTAATGACTTATCTATATCACCAACGGCTCTCGCACCTCCGCTAAGCCGTGGCTAATAACTTATTTTATTTCGCGCCCTGTGCGCGCCATCAACTATGAGCGACGGCTGTAAGCGGTCGTATGTGAGCCGCGGCTGATTTGGTTACATCAGCCACGGTCGCTACGGCCGTCGAAAAACCGTGACTGATTCTGACGGCCGAGGCAGCCGTCGATGATGCCCGTGGCTGATGTGGTATATTCTAGTAGTGTTAGTGCAACGCTCTCTCATATTTGTTCTAAAATCCAACATCTAAATAACTTTGAGAAAAAAAGGGTAGCATTTGTTGGCTCGGGAAAAGAAGCGAAAGAGTTGTTCCTCGGAAGGATGAAAAGCTGGAGGTTTACACTGTTTTTTTTTTTTTTTGCAACAAGACAAAGGAAATATATTAATACGTAAAAGGATACAATAGAGTTCATGCACGACTACCATTAATAGGAATGGTAGAGCTTCTCATCTCTCAAAGGAAAAGACCACGCCCCTCACCTTCGGCATTGCCATCAGCAAGGTAGTAGCCAAAACCTTAGGAGAAGAGGGACAAAAGGAAAAACTCACAGCCCGGGTCAAGCACAATATAGAGATGCAAATAATGCATCACACGGATTACCCACAACTCGGGCCAAGTAAGAAATATCACATGGACCACCCACAACTCGGGCCAAGCAAAAAAAGCCCACACAGTGAAATCACTAATCTCAACGGACAGGAGTGAAATGGACTTGAACGCTCCACCGTTCTGCAATAGCTCTGTTCCTTGGTGTGTCGGTGATAGGCCCGGTACCATATATCTGAAGAATTTTGATTTTAACTCTTGTAATAATACTACTAAGCACACCAGCAGGTGAAGAGGATACATGAGAAAAAATACGTTCATTCCGCTCACGCCAAATGAAGTAAACTGAAGCAGTGAGAGCAATACGCCGAATATAGCCAATGAATGAGTCTCCACTCATAACGTCTTCCCACCATCTAAGCTGATCACCCCAATGATGCAAAGGGTTCGCCAAAAGACAAAGATCTAGAACCTTGCGCCAAATCATAGCCGAGAAAGGGCAGTGAAAGAATAGGTGTTCAATGGATTCATCTACACCGCAAAAACAACAGCTAGTAGAGTGTGTAATCCCCCAATGTGAAAGTCGATCAAGAGTTGGTAATCTCCGTAAGAGAGCAAGCCATAAGATAAAAGAGTACCTTGGGATCCTCCCCTTGAACCAAACAAGATGATACCAAGTAACCATGGGAGTAGTGGGGGAAATACCATTGCAAGCTGATGCAATACTGAAAAAACCATCACTAGACGGCTTCCAGATGATCTGATCGTCATTCGGACTAGTAATAACAGTGCCAATGGAATCCCAAGCACTAAGCAGGTCAAGCTCATGAGCAAGATTACCCAAATGCCAAGTATTTTGCTGCCAAATGGAAGATACCCTGGCTGTCCTACTCGAGTAGAGGCGGGCCGGGACATGGTTGTTCATCCTGTCAATAAGAAGGTAATCGGGAATCCAAGGATCAAGCCATAGGAAGGTATTCGTACCATCACCAATGCGGTACTCTACCAGTCTATAGGCATAATCACGAGCAAAAAGAATGCTACGAAAACACCAAGAGCAGGCCCATGGCCGTTTAACAGACCATATAGAGTCGTTGTTGAGGTATTTAGAGGTGATCCAACGAATCCAGAGAGAGTCTTTCTTGGAAGCAATTGCCCAAATATACCTCATGAGATATGCAATATTAAGGTGAGAAAGTCGATGAAGTCCAAGTCCACCATTTTGATGTGGTTGGCATATATCAGCCCATGAAACTTTATGGATGCTTTTTTTATCATCACCACTCCATAGGAATCTAGCAAGGAGATGTTCAATGCGGGACGTGACTTTCTGGGGGATCTTGTAAGCGGCGCACCAGTAGGTAATCTTGCCCTGAAGAACAGATTTGATGAGTGCCAATCTACCCATGTAAGATAGGTGCTTAGCCTTCCAAGAATGGATGCGGCTCTGGATACTCTCAATAAGCGGAAGACAATCATTATATGTAAGTTGCTTAGAAATGAGAGGAACACCTAGGAATCGAGTGGGGAGAGTACCAATAGGCATGCCAAGAGTGTCCTGAACTCTATCCATTATGTGTCTAGAGCACCCTGCCATATACAGATGTGATTTGGTTGTGCTTGCGAATAGACCTGAAATATCTGCGAAGGATTCCAAAACATTTTTGATCACTCTAGCATTGGATTCAGAGGCTTTGGCAAATATAATGAGATCATCGACAAACGCTAAGTGAGTAATAAGTGGGTTTTCACAGCCCGGGTGTGGAGTGATCATACCTCGCCTCGCTACATCATCAAGGCGAGAGGATAAGTGCTGCATAACAATGAGGAACAGATATGGAGCCATGGGGCAGCCTTGCCTTAGACCTCGAGAACTTCGAAAAAAACCCACAGAAGAACCATTGATATTGATAGTAAATGAGGGGTTTGAGATACAAGCTCGAATCCAACTAATCACCATAGGGGGAAAACCATGAAGTTGAAGTAACTGAAGCAAGAAGTCCCACCGAACAGAATCATAAGCTTTATGAAGATCAACCTTGATGGCCATACGAGCTGGCCCAGAGGAAAGATGATAATTGTGCATAAGGTCATGGCAGAGAGCAATATTCTCATGAATAACCCGACCACGCATAAAAGCATGTTGTGTGATGCTAATCAAATTAGGTAAAATAACCTTGAGCCTATTTGCAATAATTTTAGAAATGAATCTGTAAATCATCTTGAATCGGCAAATGAGGTAGTGTTGCTCTTCTTAGGGATCAGAGTAATAGAAGTAATATTAGCTTCATTAAGAAGTTTACCAGTCCTGAAAAACTCAAGTATCGCAGCAATAACATCATCCTTAATGATGGGCCAACAAGATTTGTAAAATTCAGCATTTAATCCATCAACACTGGGGGCCTTATCAGAGTTTGACGATAGGATCACCTGTTCAACCTCCTGAGGAGTAACCAGCTGAGACAGTAAGGAAATACTTTGTTGAGAGAGATGATTTGAGACTCGCACATCAGAGAAATCCACATGAAGAATCTCAGGGGCAAACTGCCTAGTAAAGTAGCCAATGGCCTCTTGTTCTAGAGCATGGCCCTCAAGGGAATTACCATCAGCATCTATAATAGAAAGTAAGGCATTTCTGTTACATTTGAGCTTCAAGGAATTATGAAAGAATTTAGAATTTGAGTCCCCAAGGCGCAACCAAGTATTCCTTGATTTTTGTCTAAGAGAGGCCTCCTCATTAGCATAGAGCCGTAGAAGTTCAGCCCTGCATTCTGCCTCTTCGGTGAAGGCCCTGTCATTCATATTTGTAGATAGAGTGATAGCCTGTAACTCATGAAGCTTAGATTGTAGTAAGGAAATTTGACTTTTCTGTGCCTTCACCAAGTCTCTAGACCACATTTGTAGTGCCTTTCTGGTTCTTTTCAGCTTCTGGATAAGGATAAACATTCTCGTTGTTCTGTGGCCGAATCGACTACTAACAGGTGGGTTCCAAGTTGACTCAATACAATCAAGAAAACCAGTCTCCTGAGGCCAATAATTAAAGAAATGAAAATTCCGAGGCCGCCAGGGTAACTTGCACACCCTAAGTATGACAAAAGTGTGATCAGATACATCAGGACTATGGAAGGTAGCCTCTGAATCTGGAAATGTATGAACTCAATTCTGATTGCATAGAACCCTGTCCAGTTTTTCACATACTCTATTGTGGCCTATGGAAGAATTTGACCATGTAAAAAAGCTGCCTTGATTTTTCATATCAAACAGGCCCAAGTTATCGAGCTGGTCAGTAATAGCCTCAATGTAGGAACTATTAACATCACTACCCCCATATTTTTCAGATGGCGAGAAGATCATATTAAAATCCCCGAAAACAGTCCAAGGCCCCTCAACATGATTTGCAAAGTCATTCAAAGCAGTCCAAATATGAGCTCTATCATCATTAGAATAAAGGCCATAAACCACTAAAAAAGAAAATGTTGTACCTTGCTGAATAAATTTGATACTGCCAGAAACCACCTGATCTGTAGAAGCAACGATAGCAATATCCACAATAGCAGGATTCCAAAGACACCATATCCTACCATGATGATTAGGACAGACATTTACATGATAATTCCAGCCTTCCACAATATTCGTAAAAACGCGATCTGAATTTTTTAATTTAACTCTAGTCTCCAAAAGAAAAAAACAATGAAGTTTGTGATGGGAGATCTTACTTCTGATAGCCCTTTGCTTAGCACAGCTATTCAGGCCCCGAATGTTCCAAAAAGCTACTTGCATTTGTGGAACTGGGTGATCTTTTTCTTACCCGGTTTCCTAGAACTCTCTGCACCTCCTTTGGCCTTTTTAATCTTGTCATGGACATTTCCAACCTCAATAGGATCATAATCATCATCCTTATGCATATCATTATCTGACGAGTCTGCAAGAACATTGAACCTGTTGGGAGAAATTGTAAAGCTTTCAGACTATGGCCTATCTGGTTCAATAACACTTGTGTTGCCTTTCTTTCGAATATTTCCATCTGAGAGAATAGGAGACATAGTCACGTCCTTCACATTCTTTTTAAGATTCCTCTCTCCTTCATTGTAAGCAGCAATATCCTCTTGTTGTAGTTTAGGAGATGGCTGGGGTTGTGCCTTCTTTGGAACCCAAGTCAGATTGGCGCTAGTACCGCAATTCCTAGTAGCATGGCCAAACTTTTTGCAATTTGTGCAGTGAACCGGTATCCAATCATATTCAACATGAATAATATATTCTTCATTATTAACATGCACAGGCAGTTCTCTAGGATAAGTGCAGTCCAAATTCACCTCAATACAAGCACGCATATAACCCAAACGCTGTTTCGTGGATGACATGTGATCAAGATGGACAGGGTTGCCAATAACGCTACAAAATTTGTTAATAAAGAAAGGAGTCAACATAAATAATGGAACATTAAAAAACTTTACCCAAATAGGAATGGTTGCCATTTCGACTTTTTCCAACTTCAAAGCTCTATTCCATCTCCAAAGAGCAAGAAATCTATTCTGAATAAACCATGGGCCGCCCTCAAGAATAGAATCTGCATCGTCCCTCTGCGAGAATTGAAAAATAAAGAAGCCCGACTCCATAGTAAGCACCTCGACGTTGCCACTAATTTTCCACATCTTTGTCACCCAATTTTTCACGACTCTGTAAGGAAGGCGTGGCCCAATAAAGTGTCCAACTAAGGAGGATTGCCAATACTTTTCCCCTGCTAAAATCTCTTCTTGAGGAGCCTCAATAATAATATTACCATCCACAAGATTTGGTTCCTCAAAACTAAGCTTAGTTTCAAGTGAATGTGCATCTGAGGAGAAAAGCGAACTCCAAGAAGAATTAATTCCGTGTCCAACCATAGGTGCTAGAGAAGACCTAGGTGGACAATTCAAAAGATGCATATCGTGATGAGGAGCTGAAGGGAGCATACCTTTGATGGAGGAACGAGAGGCCTCATCAATATCTAATTCATCTATTGTCTTCATGAGAATTGCCATAGCTCTAGCATGTGAGGCCTTAGCACAACCAAGGACATCAGCATTTACATGATAATCTGGTGCAACACACTGTGAGGAAGCTCCAATTTCAACACGCCTGGCCATAGAATGATCACGACGAACATCACATGAAGGAATGCTAGATTCCACAAGCTTTGAGTTCTTCATGGTCGACAAATCGGTATTCCTCTTGAGGATAGAGCAGAGAAAATCCGAGGATGAGGAAGAAGAAGTCGAAGCACCGACAGGAGGAGGAGGACAGTTTCCCGGAACCACAAGATTCGCCATAGCCGGGAAAGCTGATCAAAGAAGCAACAATACCCTTTGCTGTCAACACCCTTTGCTGTCACCGGAACCCCGAACACAACACCCAAGGAAGCAACAACACCCTTTGCTGTCACCGAAAAGCAACAACACCACACATCGACAAGTCTCCGGGAGAGCTGCAGGAACCGGATAGCCACCAAGAGCCAAGCAAGAAACTGAAGCAGAAACCACTAAGATGCACCACGAAACCAGAAGGCACAATCCACAACGCCGATGGGAAGAGCAGCAGAAGAAACCAAGAGACCTCCAGCACCTAGGCAAACCCTAGATCGCCGCCGCCACAAGAAGAAAGCTAGCGACGCCGCAGGAGAGTTGCACGGGGAGGAGACACCAATCGCCGCACCAACGAGGAAAGAGGAGAAAACCTGGAACTGAAACCCAACCACTTCCTTCTCCGCCAAACTGCAGCCACCCAATGAAGACGCCAATCCAAAACCAAACCCAGATGCCGGAGAGAGGCCAATCGCGGTGAAAAATCAAGCAGAAACCATATCAGAAGAACTAGGTTTGAGAAAATCCTAGCCACGACACCCGAACCCTAGGTTTACAGTTCCGCCGCCAAGCACTCCCGCCGCCCAGTAGACCCACCACCGGGGAGCACCACCTCCGGTCTACCTCGCCTTAGCAACGACGGAGAAGGCCACTAATCGGAAGGGATGAGCGCCAGAGAGAAACCACAGGCGATCAAGGAACCGGAGGCGGAAAGATTTCCCAATCGCCCAAACTAGTTCCTAATCGGGCAAAGGAATGCCCAAACGCCCAAACGACTTCCTCTGGAGGACAACAATCTTCCACTGGAGGAAAAAAGGTGTTCCCAATCCGGACAAATCAAAGTCCAGACGGGTCAATCAAGAAATTAATCCGCTCCACCTCCATAACTCTTCCTGAAACACCCCTCCGCACGCCAAAAAAAGCCAAAAAGCTTCTCAGTCGCCGCGAGAGCCCAAATCCGCTCCCAAAAATATCAAAATTTCAAAAAGGTTGGCCCGCGGCTCGGGCGAGCAAAGTGCGCCTAAAAGCACCAATATGAAAAGTAAAATAGAAAATCACAATAGGTGACCATACTAGAGTTCGAACCTTAGATCTAGGCAACATTTAATATGTTGCTACCAATTGTGCTACCCACAGTTGGCTAAAAGGTTTTATAAAATTATAATAGCCGATGCCACTGGGATCGAACCCAAACAACTAAGAAAGCAAGCCAAAGAGTGTCTCTCTCCTTCATCCCTTTCTCTCGCCAACGTGAATTAATGCATGAATTATGGCAAAAAGCACTTCAGGGATCGCTTTTTCACATCCACTTTCTGATCATAAGAGGAGCTGAAATCAAGGGTGCTGAAATCACCCTAATATTTTCTGCACCATGATATACATACTGAAAAATGAATCGTCTTCTCACCTAGACGTGCTTCACTCGAACATAAGGGGAGCATATCATGTTGAGCATCAAATTGTTGAAAGGCATACGGTAGATCGACTTATCGTCCACCCCTGTCGTCGCTTTTAGGGAGAGTTACATGAGGTTGACCGCAGAGCCCTATATTACGCGGCCTGTTCTCTGGAACCTTCTTACCGACTACAATAGGAAACCAAATTCAAGATATCAAAATCACCCCTGGCGAGAAAAACTCACCTTTCTCCCTCTAATTAAAACTATTGGGAATCGCCTCGCCGAGGTCAATGAACTAGTTTAAGTTGGATGTTTGGTGATCCTTGTGCTTTACCTTAACGAAATCTTGATTTTAGTGGCTGGAAAGCTGAAAAGCACTTTTTGGAATCTCCTGGGACATCCAAGATTGTCGGAGTACTTGAATGGCCTCGTGCACGACTGCTAGAAAACCTCTTTCAAATCCAAAAGAAATGGCCTTCGCCCGCTACATCACATATTCGAAAATCACTTTATGATATTCTCACGAATTAACAATATATTTGATTGCAAGAAAGAACCATCAATATATTGCTGAAAAACACTATCAACCGGAGAAGACTAGCAAAAAGAAGAGCAATTTAGCCATATGCTTGATGAAGACCGGAAGGTTTGAGGAAGGCAGAACAGTTTGCAACTCAGAAGGTAGGCATACATGTTGGACCGGATAATGAAAATGCCATACTAAGATGATCTTCATATTCAAAAGGTTTGGAAGAACAAAACCTGGGGTTACATGGCAGAGACTCATCTAAAGAATATCCAAAAGAAAGATGGATAAATGGTACTAGTTCAACGCTCTCTCTTATTTGATCCTAAAGCAAACTTCCAAATAACCCTGAGAAAAAAAATGTAGCTTTTGTTGATTGGGAAAAGAAGTTGTTCATTGGAAGGATGAAAAGCTGGAGGTTCTGGCGTTCTGCTAGAAATTGAATCAATTTAATGTTAGAAACTTTTTTCTAAAACACGTAAGAATGTATGCATTTTATGGAAATAATCTCATGAAGTATTGCAATTGAAGAACTGACACATATATCTAAGCAACCTCTCACAGCTCACCAGACTACAGAGATAAAGTACATGATTCAGTTTCATATAATTTATTGCAAGCAAAAGGTAAAAAAAAGGTTGAAGGACGTACGACAAGCTTTGAAGGCAAAAATTGAAGATGAAAAAGTTTAAAGGAAAGAAACGCTTAATTTATTGAATTATTGAATCATATAGTGTATGTACAGCAGAAAACACAAAGGGATTATGTAAAATAGCATAATAGCCACACAAATATCGAGCTAATTATAATGAAAGGCAAGCTATATATATATATATATACATTCCATTACCATCATTATTTTAAGGGTTAATTACATGATATATTCTCAACTTTGAATGTTTTCCCAATTATAATCCAACTTTATATTTGAATTAATTCTATACTTCAATTTTAATTTTGTTTCAATTTCTATCCCGACGTTAGCCATTTGTTATTTTCACCGTTTCAACACTGACATAATAATGTCGATCTGTATAAAAAATAATTAAAAATACCTTGTGTGCCACATCAGCAATACTTATTAGTTTATAGGATTAATTATTATATTCAAGTGTTGATGTGGATTAATCCATTGTTTTTTATTGACTGCAATTGTTGACGTAGACAGTGGCGAACGCAGAAATTTCAATAAGAGGGGCCCAATTTAGAATATAAAACTTTAATAAATATTATTTTAACTCTTCATTTTCAAATTTTTTAATTAAAATCTCAATTTATAATAGTATAATTTTTTTTTTCTATTTTTATATTTTGAAAATATTGCTAAAATATTTAAATTAAAAATAATTAAAGCTCTTGTGAAAAAATTTTCATCTAAATTATCCAAAGCAAGCTCTACTATGATACGGTCGTCGCCTTACTCATCTCGAGTGCCAATGTTATGAAACTATATGAAGAAAACCAAAAAATTAGTAAGAAATTAACAAAATTACAAATACATAAAGAAAAATAATTACTCTTTGTTGCATTAATAATACTTAATATTACATTAAAAATAAAAACTAACTTGACACCGTGAATATGTATTATATAAATAATATAGATGTATTTTAGATTTGGATTCTCAATTAAATAAATTGCACAATCATGAATGAAATATAACATAATTTTTATTTATTTTCTTGGATGCTTGATAAGAAAATTAATTATTCAATCATATATTGAATAACTCATACGCAAAAATTCACACAACTTTATAGTATGAGCATGGATAATAGCATAGAAATAAATATTAGAAATAAATTAAACTGACATTTTATATGTAAAAAACTAATAGAGAAAATTTTAAATTTAGCTTACAAATTAAAAAGAAAAATTTTGGAGTTAAGTGAGAAATTAATAGATTTTAAAAAAAATAAATTAAAAAATCAGATTTTATATTTAGCCATTACGAAAAAAAAATAAATTAATGAATATAGAAGACAAGAGATGAGATTCGAACCTAAGATCTATAAGCAAAAAATTTAAATAACTAACTACTAGACTATGAATACATTAATAAAAGAACTTGAAATTAATAATAGTAGTGCAATTTTAACATATATTTTTTTAAAAATTATCAAATTATATTTAATATTTGATATTTTAAAAAATTACAAAGGGGCAGTGACTCCCTTGGCCCTAGTGTGGGTCCGCCCCTGGACGTAGATTAGTTTTAATCCATGTCAGCACTTGAATATAAACTAATAAGTATTGTTGACGTGATATACATTGTATTTTTAATTATTTCTAATACATATTAGCATTATCATGTCAGCTTTGAAATGGTGAAAATAATAAGTGGTTAACGTCGGAATATAAATTAAAATAAAATTAAAGTTAAAGTATAGAATTTTTTCAAATAAAAAATTGGATCATAATTGGGAAAACATCCAAGTTGGAGATATACCATGTAATTAACCCTTATTTTAAAGGAAATTAGTTTGATACCCAAAAAAAAAAGTAATAAATCACAGTAATTTGAAATTAAACCTTTACTTCTCCAATTTTACAATCCATTTATTGATCTCTGGGAAAGAAATGAAGCAATAATCAAACTTAAATAACAAACAAGAAAAGCTATGACTTGTTAAAATAAAAGAGGTAAAAGCTCATTTAGTTGTTTTAATTTGCAGTATATTACTAATGAAAGTAATTAAGGTAGTGTTTGATGGGATGAAATTAAATCATAAAGAATAAGAATAGGTAAGAAATATGAATAGATAATGAATAAAATAGATAATGAATAGTATTATTTCGTTTGCTTAATTAGCATAAGAAATAGATAATGAATTGAGGCCAACTTTGGGTAACATAGTTGGTGGCAATATGTTGAATGTTGCCTAGAGATCTAGGGTTCGAATCCTAGTATAGTCATCTATTGTGATTTTTTATTTTTGTTAAAAAAAATAGATAATGAATTGAGAGAAAAATGATTAAAATGCTCTTCTAAAATATAATAAATTATATTCTAATTTATTTTAATTAAGAACAACTTGGTAGCAATATGGATTAATATAAAATAATTTATTAATTTAAAATAATATAAACTATTATTTCATTTTATTTTCATAAAAAAATAATTGAATCTTAAAAAATAATTAGTAAAATATTTTCTAATAATAAATTAATAATTAACTATTTAATATATGCAATTATTAACATTAATTTAATAATTTAATTTTTATGTTCTTGTGTAAAATATTATAAATATTGAAGAAGAATATAGGAAAATGATTGAAATATCATTTTAAAAATATAATAAACTATAATTAATAAATATAATATATTATAATTTATTTTAATTAATAACAACATAATAAAATATGGATTAGTGTAAAATAATTTATTAATTTAAAATAATAAAAAAAACTATTATTTATTTCATTTTAAAAATTAAATCTTCAAATAATAATTATTAAAATAATATTTAATAATAAAATAATAGTTATCTATTTAAGATATGATATTATTAAAATTAATTTAATAATTTAATTTTTATATTCTTAGGTAATATTATAAATATTGAAGGACATATATGAAAATGTCACAAGTAATAAATAGAAAATACTATTTATTAGATTGAGGTAAAGAATAGTATTACTCATTCATAGAGAATATTATTCCTTATGTATTTTTTATGTTCAACATATTCCTTATCAATAAGTTGCAACCAAATAAAAAAATAAATAGAACATAAAAAATAGTATTTTATTTTATCCCATCAAACACTACCTAAGAGTTTTGCAAAGCAAATAATTAATGCACACTCAACGCTTTATACATATGATTTGCCACAGTCGTTTGTAATCATCTTTATATAATAAAAATAACTAAGTCTGGAATAAATAAGGTAGTAACTTTCTGCTTTTTTTTTCTCTCTTTTCCGCTCATTTAATAAAAAAAGAAACTCTTATGGACATTTCTATAAAATCATTAAATAGACATTTATGTAATATTCATTCACAAAATTTTAAAATCGGCTATATTTGGAAATAAATAAATTTTTTGAAATTAATATAATTTTACTTAGTAATTCTAATTGTTTTAATTTTAAAAAAACACATCTTCGTATATATACATGTTGCTTCCACGTTAACATCTGATCTCTTAAAATTCTAATTAAATATTCATAATTTTCTAATTCACGCAGTTATTTAATAAATTAAATAACTAAATTAGGAAATTAGGAAATTACGAAATAAATAAATATTTTGAATTTCATATAATTTTACTTAAAAATTCTAATAATTTTAATTCTACAAAAATACATCATCGTGTAGACACATGTCCATTCCACATTAATCTGTATCCCCTTAAAATTCTAACTAAATATTCATAATTTTTTAATTCACATGAAAATTTAATAAATTTAATAAAATAAATTTTAAAATTAGGAAATTAGGAAATAAATAAAAATTTCGAAATTAATATAACTTTACTTAGTAATTCTAATAATTATTTTATTAATAATATTTTTACACAATTAACTTTACTTAATTATTGTAATTATATTTGAAATTGTTATTAATTATCATTAATTGTGATTAACTACATAATTCAAAATTACTAAATAAGAATAATAATCAATATTTAGTAATTATTACTGAAACTAATAACTTAATAATCTTACTAATTGTTGTGAAATTTCCTAATTTTGAATTTCTTATTAATTTTAAATTTCTTATTAATTTTGAAATTTAAAATTAATAATCCTGTTAATTATTGAATATTAATTACCAAATTTATAACTAATTCTTATAATTCTGTGATTAATAATCCTTTTGCACAATTTAATTATTTAATTATTGTGATTGTTTTTGAAATTTTAATTAATTGTTATTAATTATGATTAATTACACAATTCAAAATTACTAAATAAGAGTAATAATATATCTCAATTTGTTATTAATTACACAATTCAAAATCCAAAAAAAATTACGAAATTTAAAACAACAGTCTAATTTATCTCAATTTGTTATTTTATATCTATATTATATATTATTATTTTGAAACTTTTTTTATTTTTTATATAATTTAATTTTTGAAAATATAGAATTTACCTAATTTTGATGTTTTTAAGTTTATATTTATTATATTTTGAGTGATTATTGAAAATAGTTTCTAACATGTTGACTTGTTTTTATATTAGTTTTTGAATTTTAAAATATCAATTTTTAAAGTTGTTTTTAATAGTATTTCAAATTCAAAGAAATTAATATTGATTCTAGATTTATATTTTATTAATATTTTCACTTCCCCTTTAAACGTGTTAGTATTAATTTTAGATTTATATTATATCAATATTTCACTATCTTATTATTATAAATTTTATTTTTTATTTTATTTTTCTATATTTATTATTTGAACTTTTACTTTTTATGGTGATAATTATAAAATTTATTACAACTATTTTAAATTTTTCATGTAAAATAGCATTACTATAAAGATTTTAATTAAAAAAATAGTCTAGAAAACAAATACATTTTAAAATGAATGCATACCATTATATAGAAATATTATTTATGTTTTGAAGTCAAAAAAATTCCCTTCAAAAATATTGGTATTGGTTCTAGATTTAGATTTTATTAATATTTCACTCTTTTATGACTACAAGTTTTAACTTATTTTTATATATTTATTTTTTGAACCTTTATTTTTTACTAAATAATAATTGGAAATAGTTTTTATTGTTAGAATTATTTTTTATATTAGTTTTGTGCTTTTAAAATATGATTTTTCTTATGTTTTTTTAATAAAAATTATATAATTTAGATTTTTTTTATTTTTGAATTAGTTATATATACTAATTCAATTTTTGTTGGTATAGTTTTCTTTATAATTATATTATATTTGAATTTATCCTTTAAAATATAATTTCTAATTTTATTTTAATATATTTTAAAAATAAAGTATTAATATTTTGAAATAATTTTGACATTTTTAATCCAAAACAAATTACTATATTATTTTTGTGAATATTATTTTTATTAGAAAATACTCTGAATACGACGAAAATAGTTTGAGCGTGTCTAAAGGGATTGTGTCCATAATTGAAATCATCATATTATCCCTTATAATTAGGGGTGGTAATTTTATCTACATCCGCTAACTAAAAACCACATCCGCATCATATCCGATCCACATCCGCAAGTAAAAATAGATATGAATACGAATACAAATTTAGAAAACTTATATCCGCGCGGATATGGTGCGGATACGGATATGACTGTGTATCCGCACCGTATCCGCACCGCCTATTCGCGTCTCTGAATTACTATTTTGCCCATATAAGTTATTCATATATATAAGAGCTCTATGGTAATTTCATGTCAAGATGAATTTTGAAGTATATTATATATTTATTTTGGATCAATGAATTGGTAATTTATTGATTTTTTTAATTAAATATATTATTTTAATATTTTTTATTAAATACGATGCGAATACGAATGCGGTGCAGATATGGATATTCATATTCATATCTGTAGCGGATACGATGCGGATACGGATGGACGGATATGGTGTGTGGTGAGGATACGGATAATCCAGTATCCGCACCGTATTCGATCCGTTGCCAGCCCTACTTATAATCTACCTTAATTGTTGTAATTTAATTTTCATTAACTCTTTCTCTCTCTCTTCTCCCTCATCTTTCTCTTCCGCATGAAATAAATTTTAATTAATTAAAAGTTTAATTAATATGTTTAGTAATATTTTTTATTTATTTTGTTTCTATCACACGTGTAAATGTTTAGTAATAAGTTTAATTTAATTTGACATTTGAAGGACATTACTAAATATATTAATGGGATCCACATCTTTTTTTAGTAATATTTGACCTCCCAAATAAAAAGTGGAATGTGGATCACATTAATTAAAATTCACAAATATTAAAATTTTAATTATTTTAATACACCTCACTAATTTAAATTATAATTGTCACATGCTAAAATTCTCTACTAAATTATATTAATAAGTGGTTCCTAAAATCACTTAAATATGGAAATAAATAACAAAGTCACTTTTGACTTTTGAGACTTCATGACATACATAATGAAATTTTGAGATAAATAATTAATTAATATTAAAATTTTAATTATTTAATGCACCATGCTAATTAAAATTGTAATGTACCATACTTATTCTAATTATAATAAATTAATTGATTATCACGTTAAATAATTCTCTCTAATTCACCACACTAATTGATGTTTTTATCTATTATTTGTTTTTATCGATGATTTTATATAATAATTAAGAATTCTATTTTATAATTTAAACAAATTCATAATGGATTAAGTTTTTTTTACTATTTTTTAAAATTCAATTAGACACGTGTGGGCATGTTTAAAATTCAAAAACGTCTTACATATATAATTTAATTTCATTTTCATTTTTTTGATATTTTATTTTATTTTTCTTATCTTATATATTATATAAAACACATCTTCATGTGGATACGTGTCGTTTCCACATGAATCTGTATTCCATCCAAAATAATTTTTATATCTAATTTATCAATTAAATTAATTTTAAATACTATTAAAATTGAAAATAATTAATTTTACTATGATAAATTTCCAAATTTCCAAATCCATTTAATTAACTATGATTACTTTCCAAATAAAGTCGGATTAAATTTTAATTAATTACTCTAAATTTCCTAATTTTTCACTCTATTTTAAATTATGCATATTAAATTTTCTAATTTTCAACTCTAATATTATTTTATATTTATATAATAAAAGTAACTAAGTATGTAATAAATAAGGTAGTAAATTTTCTTTTTTTTTCTCTTTCCTACTCAACTTTATATAATAAAATAACTAAGTCTGGAATAAATAAGTTAGTAATTTCTCGCTATTTTTTTTCTTTTCCACTCATTTAATATAAAAAATTTCCCGCTCATTGTGGGCTATTCCCGCTCATTTAATAAAAAAAGAAGTTTTTATGAACATTTCTATAAAATCATTAAATAGATATTTATGTAATGTTCATTCAAAAAAAAATTGATATTTTTTTATGAATGAATCTTTTTAAAAGAATTTCACAAAAAAAATCATGAAATAAGCAAAAAATAGCCCTAATGTCATACCCCAAATCTACGGTCACGTGACCGGCTAGAGTACACATCCGTACTCCGAAGCCTACCAACATATATATACCAAAATGCGGAATAAATGATACAACATGTGAAGGAATGTTATTCTGAAAATATAAACATTCGAATGTGAGTAAGGTCCATGTCTACAACCATCACATGAGCATATGCATAAATAATTCCTACTACTCGACTACGACTCGACACGTCACAAGATCTATTGCCTGAGCCTGCAACTCCAGCCGTGCTACATGGGTACCACCGTACCTCTATTAGTCAGGATCTACAAAACAACAACAAAAGAGAGGTGAGTTCCAACGAACTCAATGAGTGGCTTGAACCAAGCCCTCACCAAGCTATCCCTAGCATCAAGCATAACAAATATAAATCATACTGATAGAATTTCTAAAGTGTAATAACATGTAAAGTAAAAGATACATTCACAAAAGTCGTGCTCAGACGCACCATAGTCATTCGGCCCATAATAGCCCAAATATCAAGTACCATATTCACCCGGCCCATAATGGTCCAAATATCAAGTACCATATTCGCTCGGCCCATAATGGCCCAAATATCAAGTACCATCACAAGAATAAGGAATACACAAGAATATACACCGATGATATTACTCGAGTGGTTTAGGCAATCTACTGATATCACAGGTGCGCGCGTGGCCGCATCGAGTCCGGCCTATTCCCGGCCTCAACCCCTTGATCGGTCGTCGTACACCCCACCACTCAAATCAAATGAAACCAACCCACGTGCATATGCGCTTAACCATTCACTATCCAACCATCCCAGAAGGGAATTCTAGCAACTCATTATTACTGAATGAGTTTGAGATCTCAGCACTAGTATAAGTGCCTCCAACTTGGAATTTGTTGACGCTACACTACGCGTCACCACCCACGAGTTGAATAACAAAAGTGCATATCACAATTTATCATAGGCACACAACATAAACATCAAAGTAATTCAACCCTCAAGTGGAGTCAAGGCAGTCCTCCCATACTTAGCCAAATTTCGGCACTTCTCGAACCTTATCAGGTTCACTTTTGCTACCACTGCTAAATCCTTAGTTGTTAGTGAAATGTCTACCAAAAATACAAGATAAGCAAGCTTTTGTGTCACACTAACTATCCTCAAAGTTTCAGGTCATTTGGGCGATGGATCGATCACGACATGACATAACAAACATGTCATCCCAGAATTTCTGCAATTCACTAGCAGATTTTTCTGTTTGAGTTGCTATCTTAGAAAATTCATAACTAAGCCAACTCTTATTCTTTTTCCCTCAAACTAGATTCGAATGGTTGTCCATATACCCCACAAGGATTTCCCAAAGCCTCACTATCATAGGACGATGATTCGATCTCCGAATATCGTGTCAAACTTTCAACTTATCAGAAATTCTGCTGTGCAAAAATTGGCGATTTTGAGTTGTCCTCAAACAAATTTTATAAACATAGTCCCTCCAACTCAGAATTCGCTAAAATTTGGTGTCAAAGCTATCAGAGTTCCCTACTATCTATCCCCAAGAGTTTATACCGAACGGACGACTTTTAAGCCTCCAAACTAGGTGTCAAACATGTCTATTTATATTTCTGGACAGATTTGAATGCCCTTAGGCCATCCATTTCATAATGTCTTAAACATGGGTTTCCGACCCTTAAAGTCGGCCAATTCAGCTACCATTGATTGGGGCTCACATACTACATACTGATATGAAGTTTTACTAAAGAGAAATGAGGATATAAGCATAATCATGTAGGTGTGGCATTTCACCAAATACTTGGTAGGCATGCTCAAGCCGCACCATGCTTCACCTCATTCAGCCATCTATAAGGGGGGTTTCCACCATCAAATGCAAGCTCCTATTCTCCACTCTTAATGACCCAACAAAAGAGGATTTACCCTCCAATCTCAGGGCCGCCTACATCGAGGGAAGGCATTGTGATTTCTCTCCCAATCCCAATCAAAATTCATGTTTACAAGCATAATCTCAAAGAGGAGAAACTGCAATTTTTTAGTAGACCATCAAAACAGTCCAAAAATCCCACAAGTAGGGCTCTACAATCAGCCCTAGCCTCTCAAGGGCTGCCCTACACCATACGCACCTCAAGACTCCAATCAACGCCCAGAGAAAGACCACCAGTCGTCCATAAATCTGCAAAAACTTGAGAGATTTCGATTTATAATCATCTACACAAGGGGGCTGCCCTAGAGGTGGGCAAGTCCCTAAAGCTTAAGGCCACTCACCTTGAGAAGAAGGAGAACGAGGAGGAGGAAGATCCTCAACCTCGCGAAGAGGCGATTTTGGCGATGGCGAAGGTCCGACCTCCCAAGCTTGCGCCTCCTCTTCCTCTTGCCTAGGGGTGGGCGTGCATATCCTCCTTGGAGACGTATGCTCATCCCAGGTTTATATATATATATATATTTGAATTACTTTTTTACCCATTAACTTAAGTGAATTCATGAACCCACTTATATCGGTCTATACTCGTCCGAATCAAGTTCCGATCGAACCCCTGGACTCGACTCGATCCAACCTTGCATCCCGACTCGAATAAAATAATTTTCCTCATGCATAAGGGTCATATCACCGATCGCACCCTCCGACGATTTCTCAGCCCGCCCCGGCGCGCATCTGACATCTCAGCTTTCCCGCTAAAGCCAAAATTAATTAGTTTTTTTTTTTTGGGTATTACACCCAAAATGAGTGAGAAAAAATGTTAGATTTTGCACAAAAGTGTGTAACACGTCACGAACTTTTTTGAAAAAATATATAAAAAACAAAAAAAAATCAAAAAAAATATATATGAATTGTATTTATTATAATAATAATAGATTTTAGAGGTGTAAAAAATTGTGGCCTGAAAATATCGGAAATATTATTTTTGAAAATTTTGAATCATAAATTAAAATCCACTTTTAAAATTTTGATTTAATAAAATTAGATTTTTAATTTAATAGAAAAAAGATAATTTTTTATGATATTTTAATATAAATTCATGTCCGTATAGAAATGAATGTGATTGGAGCACATGCAATATGATTTTATTAAGCATGGTTGAAATTTAATTTACATTTACATATAAATATAAATATAGACTATATAGTTGACATTTTATTAAAGGGATAAGGGCAATAGAAGTCCTTTAAGTTTTAAGTTTTTTGGACTTTAGTCCTATAAGTTTTATTTTGATGTTTTCAACCCTATATGATTGCTCTCTAACACATATTTGGTCATATCTTTAATGGTCTGTTAACTTTGTCAACATGTACATAACGCCGTTTATTTTTCGTGGATGAAGAATTAACGAACCATCACATATGGGACTAAATCTATGCTACGGAGCAAACATATAGGACTAAAAATTTTGAAATAAAACTTATATAATCAAATTTGTCGACGTGTATGAACAACATTATATCCACGTGGACGAAGAGTTAACTGGCCGTCACGGATAGGGCCAAATATGTGCTACGTAGCAAATATATAGGACTGATAATTTTGAAATAAAATTTATAGGACCTAATTTATCGACGTGTATGAACAACATTATGTCCACGTGGACGAATAGTTAACTGGCCGTCATGGATAGGACCAAATTTGTGCTACATAGCAAATATATATGACTAAAAATATCGAAATGAAACTTATATGACTTATGTTCAAAAACTTAAAACTTATAGGACTTCCGTTGCACTTCTATATAATTTCAAATTTACATATCAAATTAATTTGTTTATTAAAATTTATTAACAAATATAGGTAATTAATTATACCAAATTAATTTATCCAATCAAATTAATTATGTTTTTGCTAAAATTTACAAATAAAAATTATTATAAAATAAATTTAAAATTTAAAATTTGATTAGATGAATATTACATCATTATATCAAATTAGAATTAAATTAGATAAACTTGACTATTGTTTTTATAATAAATTAAGTTAGTTTCTTAATTATTCAAATTTATAAGTTAATGTAACATGTTCACATATAAAAAAATTGGTTCTAAAATTTTATTAAATTAGGATTTTGAATATTTTGAATTCTATATTAATAATAATTGTGAAACTGGTTCTAAAATTTTATTAAATTAGGATTTTGAATATTTTGAATTCTATATTAATAATAATTGTGAAACGTATCCTAAAATCTTCAAAAAAATATCAAAAAACTTCATTAAAAAATCCAAATTAGAATTTGTGTGATTTTTGGTGGATTTTAGAATTTTATTTAAAGTTTCGAATACTAAATTAAAAATGATTTTAAAAATATATCATAAAATATCCACACAAAAAAAACTACACAAAAAATTCAATTGTAAAAAAACCCAGAAAAAAGTTTTGTGAATTTTTGAAGATTTTAGGATATATTTTCAAAGTGGCTTTTAATTTAGGAAAAATGAAAGATTCATTTTAATTAAAATTATACTTTTACTTTAATATGAAAATAAAAAAAATTATGCGAAGATAATTAATGAGAATAATATAATAATTTATTTTTATTAAAAATATTAATTTAAAATTATTAAATTATATGTACTAATCAATTTAGAATGTAATTTGCCAAGAATAAAATATTTTTAAATTCATTAAATGAACAAAAAAACTACACAAATATATCTCAAATGAGCGATATCTCATTTTTTAAAAAAGAATTTTACAAATATATCCATGAAATAAGTGGAAAATAGCTCTAAAATATGTGTGAAAAAATGTTTTATTTTGTACAAAAGTGTGTAACACATTACAAACTTTGTTTGAAAAATATAAAACATAGTAAAAATATTCCAAAAAATATATAATACAATTATTATGATAAATATAGATTTTAAGGATTTTAAAATAAAATTGGTTTGAAAATCGTAAAAAATCCTAAAATATATTTTAAAATCTCCAAAATTCACCAAAAAAATCATTTTTTGATTTTTTTATGAATGATTTTATTGAATTATTTTTTGGATATTTTATTATATTTTTTCAAAATCATTTTTAATTTAGGATTCAAAAACCCTAATATTTTTAAGATTTTGAAGACAATTTTTTTATATGGCAACATTGTATGAATGAAGTATTTATTAGGATATGTTTTCAATATTATTTTTAATTTAGGATCCGAAATTTTCAAAATTCTAATACTATCGAGATATTCGGGTCAAAATTTTTTAACTTAAGATCCGAAATTTTTAAAACTTTAATAAAAATTACAAAGTCTATGGGTAAAAAGGAATATTATTTCCCGCTTATTTCATGAATATTTTTATAAAATCATGTAACAAAAAATATTAGATCTCATCCATTTAATGAAAAATGTGTAGTTTTTTGCTCATTTAATCAATTTTTTAAAATAAATATTCTTGGTAAATTACGTTCAAACTTAAAATAAATATTTGGCAAAAAGAATTTATTGTACTATTCTCATTAATTATTTTTGCATAAAATTTTTGTTTGTCTATTAAAGTAAAAATATAATTTTATTACCCAAAATTTTAGAAATGGTTTTTAATTAACGATCCGAAATTTTCAAAAATAATATTTTCGAGATTCCCGGGCCACATTTTTTTAGACCCCTAAAATTTATATTTATTATAATAAATATTTTTCATAATTTTTTTTTCAAAAGTCTGCAACGCGTTACAAATCCTAAAATCTCTATAAAAAAAAAAAAAATTTGGACTTTTTCTGAATGAATTTTTTGTGTGAAGATTTAATCTAAGTGAAGATGAGTTGAAGAACTTTGCTCTTGCATAGATTGATAATATGTTAAGGAGTAACAAAATGAGTATAACTGATTTGCCCAAAATGTCATTTCTAAATATCTCATTCCTTCATCAATGCAGAAATAAACTTATTTAGGATGAGTTTAACTATGACAAACGATCATTAGCCGTAGAACATACCTAACTCGATCCTTTCTATTCTCACAGTTGAGCAAAGAAATATATACGATAAGATTATGCTTAGAAGCGCTGAAAACCATGGAGGATTATTCTTTCTATATGGATTTAGTGGCACGAGGGAAACATTCATTTAAAGAACTTTTTCAGCAACTTTGAGATACAAAACTGAAATTATTTTAACAGTTGCTTCGGGTGGAATAGTGGTTTTGCTCATTCGAAGTGGGAGTACGATACATTTAAGATTTGCAATTTCCATGAATGTTGATGCAGACTCTACCTGTTATATGAGTTAAGGTAGTCCATTGGCTGACTTGATAATAAAAGTGAAACTTATTATATATGATGAAACTCCAATAATGATGAAGAAGCATTATTTTGAAGTTGTTGATCGAACCTTGAGGGATATAATCAAGCTTTGAGCAACCTTTTGAAGGAAAATGAATATTTTTAGTGGGGTGATTTCAAAAAAAATTCGTCTGTTGTACCCAAAGGATCAAGACAAGATATCGTGCATGCTTGTAATACCCACTAAAATATTTTATGTATATTGATTTCAGCAGGTTGCGTGCGACGCGAGATGGTATGCGTGGGCTTGAGCATTGACGCTTAGCTTAAGGTGAGACCCGAATTCTCTAGAAATTCTCTTAATTAAAAATTTAAATGGTAAAATATTTTATGTGTCACGTATTTAAAGAGGACTTCGAGTGGAATCCAACGGTTCAATCGAATCCAAATTCGGACTTGGATTGGGTGAGATAGAGAAAGTTTAATGAACCACTTAAGTTAGGGGCATAAAAGTAATTTCAGCCAAAATAAAATTAAAAATATATATTTATATCTACCTGGGTGCCTGGGGCGTACGGCCACAGTAGTCTCACACAACCCGAGGCATTTGGGGAGAGAAGGGCGGCGACCAAGAAGTGGAGCGGGGGTGTCTGATCCGGTCGGAACTTGCGAGTCATCGGCGTCGAGCACTGCTAGGCCTTCCCTACTCCTTGTCCTCTCCGATTTCTTTCCAATGAGTGGTTTATGATTCCTTATCAAGGGTTTTCTTCTTGTGGATTTGATTCCTCCCTCATCTACCCAAAATTGATTTCGTTCTAAGGTTGATTTGATTTCAAGGTCTGGTTTGGCGATTTTAATTTGAGAGAAAACTGATACTCATGTCTTCATAATGATGCCTTCATAATTAAGCTCTGCGACGATCACCGTGAGATTGGAATGTCGATCTTCTGTTCTGTAGTATAATCTAAAAATAATGTTTTCTCTGCTGATTTCCTATTTTAATTTCTTGCTTTTGGTTCCTTTGATTTGGCGGCAGCAGAATAAGGATCATGACACCATTGATTCTCCAATATTTTATTGTAGACAAATTCCAATTTCTTGTTTCTTGAAAACTTGGCCACGCCATGTGGAGTTTATAGATGCTTATTGCTTTGGGTATTATGAATTAAAAGGCATGTGATTGACATGACAGTATGGCCTTTTTTTTTAGAATGAAAAAAAATAGGACATCAAGTTATTTCTAGGGGCTACACACTCGATCCTTCCTTGTAGCCACATGTAATAGAGAGCATTGCTGGGTTAGACAAATCAAATTTATTTAAATAAGTCATCGACAGTAGATTATACAGGCTGATTTTGCATAGTTATATACTGATTTTTTTAATGCATAATTGTTGAAACCATACATGATGATGTGCTGAAATTATATATATTGCTGTGCTGAAATTATACACAATGATATGCTGAATTATTTTAGCAATTTGGGTAATCAATTTAATGCGGAAGGTACTAATATAACTTACCGATCTTCATGTAAGATATGTGTTGGAAACATAAAAAGTACTTAGGGAACTTGAACAATAATGTGTGGTTAGGAAATGGATGATTTTAGTAGGCTCGAATTTCCATAGCACATGTTAATCGGGCCATATGCAGGTCGAGTGGTACGCATAGCGTACGAGCGATCATGGGTCGGATGGCCTTTCCGACCGAGTGGGTGCTGGTTCTAGAGGGCCTTCCTAAACTAGTGAAGCCGAGCAAAGATACCGCAGGTGCTGGTTCTAGAGGGCCTTCCTAGAACAGTGAACTCGAGAAGAGATTCAATTGGGTACTGGTTCTAGAGGGTCTTCCTAGACCAGTGAACCTAAGAAAAGATTTAGTGGGTACTGAGTCTAGAGGGCATTCCTAGACCAGCGAACCTGAGCATAAAAATAGTGGGTACTAGTTCTAGTGGGCCTTCCTAGACCAGTGTACCCGAGGGGGAGAGATAGTTAGACACAGAGTCTAGATGGCCTTCCTAGATCAGTGAAACTGAGAAAAGTGACAAATTGGGATTCGGAATTTAGAAAGTGTTTTCCATAGAGTCGGATGAGAGTTCATTCCTTACATAATTAACTTGGCATCCGCACTCACTTGATATATTGCATGTATTGCCATTACTGGATTCCATTTATTGAGGATTGTGAGACCATTCACTGAGTTTTGTACTCACTTTTACTCTCATATTTGTTTTGCAGAGCGTGACCCTGAGGTATGGCGCAGCTGATAAGGACGGACTCCGGTAGCAATCTCGTGAGTTGGTTGGCGTAGTCGAGTCAAGTCGAGTTGAGTCTTGTTTGAGAACTGAGGCATTATAGCCTTTAGAGTGCCCTAGAAGTTGTTTAAATTTTAGTTGAATCATTTTTATGAGATATCTGTTATGTGGATCATGTTTTTGTCTCTGAGATGCTATCCACTATTCCTTAGTTATGTTATAAAAACTTTATTTTCAAGATGTATCTATTTAGAGGCTTATGTAATGGGTTAGGCTTCGGGGTGCTTGACTGCACCCTGGCCGGTCACGTGACTCAGTTTTGGGGCGTGACTAAGTGGTATCAGAGCATGTGGTTAGGTTCGGACTGTGTCATTAGAACATAGAGTACTGTGTAGACAAGAGTCAGTGTGTCGTACATGGTGTGTTCTACTCACGAGATTGGGCTACGGAGACGGCCGTATCAGCAGCGGTACTCATGATTACGGTAACAGTTTTAATTAATATTGTACTTAATACTTTTGGTTATTCTGTTATGATTTTGTCAGTGATGGAGGCTCGGGGTAAGGCAGTCATGAGTGGTTCTTGGCCTAAACCCTTGATGATTTCCTCTTGCTTGCTGGCTGAAATTTTCAGGAGGATGTATGTGCTGAAATTTTTTTTCTTCTTGATGATTTCGTGGTTGATGACTACCCTTTTGATGTGATTCAGTAAGGAGATAACTCCCTTAAGGAAACTTGAGATTGAGCAGCCCTAGAACCTTCTAAGGGGGCGACCAATCAAGAAAGAGTGAGGCAATGTGGATCACCCATTCCACGATGAGTTCCGCACTTTCGCTAACTACGGCAGCCATGTGAATAGGGGCAGCGGAATAGGAGCATCCCTATGGTAGCCAATCAGATATGAGACATGGGTGAGATTGGTGTAGGACAATCCAACTCAAGTGTCCTATTTGCTTGCGGAAATTCCTTAAGTTTTAGAGTAAGACTCTTAGTTTGATTGCCTTAGTTGATGTTGGAATGGGTACTTGAGCTCTGGGTTCTAGAAATAATGAATTTCTATCTAGTTGATTACAATGGTCTCATGCTGAAATTTCTCTGCTATGAACATTATGCTTGCTGAAATTTTCTACCAATAGCATACTAATTTTTGTATACTTTATTTTCTTGAAATTGTAATATACACTCTACCTTGTAAGTTGTTATGTTGAAATGCATGCTGAATTTATATCATGTATGATGAAAACATATGTTGATTTCATATCAAATATGCTGAAAATATATGCTGGAAATATATGCTGAAAACTATAGCAAGTGTGCTGAAATTATCATGCTGAAATCTATGGCATGTGTGCGGAAATTATCATTCTGAAATCTATATCAAGTGTGCTGAAATCTATCTCATGTGTGCTGAAATTTCCTATAGAGATGTGCTGAAATTTCCTATAGATGCTTGCTGAAATTTTTTGAGAATATATAGAGGCTGAAATTTCAGGATTGATAGTTTATATTCATGTTGTAAACTCGTGATGTATTCATCACTGTTATGGTTGTGAACAATGCTTGTTAGGGTTGGTTAAGAGCTAGATAAACAGTACCTTAAGTATGAATATTTTGGTGTTCATAAAGCCATAACAATAAAAATTGCTTAGAATTTTATTTCTATGCAAAATGGACCCTTAGTACGAAGACTGAAAAGTCGTTCGTTTAGTGCAAACTCTGGGGTTAAGATTGTAGGATACTAGTGTAGCTTCCACACCAAATTTTAGCGAATTCCGAGTCGAGTAGATTGGATTTAGAAATTTAGTTTGAAGGCTACCTAAAACTATCTATTTCTGCATATAGCAGATATTGTAAAAAGTTGAAAATTAGATACAATATTCGGGGAATGAAACCTTGTCCAATGACATTGAAATTTTGGGAATTCGTAGTGGGGTATGTGAACACCCATACGAATATGGTTTGGGGGAAAAAGAGTAAGAATTGATTTAGTTATGAATTTTCTAAGACAACAACTGAAACTGAAAAAAAAATCTGCTAGTGGATGTAGAAATTTGAGGAGAGCCAGTTCGACACACGGTTTCATGGGCGACCAATCGTCGAAATGATATGAAATTTTGCAGTTAGATTGTATGATATTCATACTTGACATTCTATGAGTTTTGTAGCCATTTCATTTAAAACAATGGTTTGGTAAAGGTAGAAAAATTGGAACGATTAACCTTTGAGCAATGCAAAAATTTGGCTAAGTATTGGGTGCTTGCCTAGTTTTCACTTGAGCAATGAAATTGTTTCGATGTTCGTATCTTGCCGTTATGGTAGAATTAATATACATTGAATTACTACCTACTTTCATATTAATTTTATTTCAATTCATGCTTGCTAAAAGTGATCTGTCAATTATTATATTCTAAATTATGTGTGTGGACTTATATTGATTTTAGTACTTGAATAAGTCAACTGGACATGCATTCTATTATTGTATGGAGGGTTGGATGATTAATTTGTTGTACTTATTCGAGGTAATAGTCGAATTAAGCCATGACGGTGGCTAAAAATGTTGACTAAAATGGTTATCTTCTATGCTCAAAATCTATGTTTTTGGGTATTTAATGCGTGTGGGTTTTACATCTTTAGGTACCTATATAGTGTTGGAATTATATGAATTCGGGTGATAATTACATACTCACCTAGATGTTGTGGCACTAAAAAGAGTGTGTGCTTATATATTGTGCTTGTGATGTCGTTAGAGGGCTTTCCTAGCGTTGAGACATGTCGGAGGGCTTTCCCAAAAGAAGAGGGCAACAACACTAGAGGGCCTTCCTAGGCTGTCAGTCCTATGGATGGGTACGTGCTAGAGGGCTTTCCTAGCACCTACCCGATGGTGCCGTGTGTATGCGTTAGAGGGCTTTTCCTAACGTCATCCCGGACTTGTATGCTTGTTATTGCATGGTTTATGAATATGGTATCGGCCGAGATTGGCCTGTGTAGGTCCTTGCGCGAACGCTCACAAGAGGTGGGCATGAACATTGCGTTAATGTTTTTGATGGTTTACTTGGATATTTATATCTATGATATGTTGGTTCGCAAGGGGCAGTTTTACATTATATAATTAATAGGGTGTTTGCTTTAAAGCTCTGGCACCATTACTTGTATGGCGAGGCCTGTGAGATCTACAGAAATCATAAGAGTCTTCAATATTTGCTGACGCAGAAGGAATTAAATTTGAGGCAAAGAAGATGACTTGAGCTGCTTAAAGACTATGACTGCACCATAATGTACCACCCTGGTAAGGCGAATATTGTTGCTGACGCCTTGAGCAGGAAATCCATGGGTAGCCTTGCACACCTGGCTATTGAGAGGAGATCTCTAGTCAGGGAGTTGGCGACATGCCTGGATGGCGGTTCCGTAATTTTAGTGTTTGACACCGGGGATCTGATGGCACATTTACAGGTGCAGTCTACCTTAGTTGAGATGCTTTGTTCAGCTCAGAAGGAAAATGCTTTTTGCGCGATGACTAGAGACTTTGTATTGAGAGGGGATGCAGATGATGGGTTTCAGATCTATGCTGAGGATGTCCCGAGATACAAGGACAGAATTATGGTACCCGATATGGCAGAAGTGAAGAGGCAGGTTCTTGAGATGAGTCACCGCTCTTCGTACACCTTGCACCCAGGGGCCACGAAGATGTACCGTGACCTGCAGCAACATTATTGGTGGAACAAAATGAAGCGGGAAGTGGCTAAGTATGTGTCCAAGTGCTTGACTTGCCAACTGGTTAAGGCAGAGCACTTGAGACCTGCGGGATTGCTCCATAACTTAGATGTACCTGAGTGGAAGTGAGAGAAGATCACTATGGATCTGGTGACTGGTTTGCTGAGGTCGAGAGGAGGTCATGACTCCATATGGGTCGTGGTGGATCGGCTGACCAAGTCGGCACACCTTATTTCGGTCAAGATAACTTTTTCGGCAAAGCAATATGCTAGGCTTTTCCTAGACCAAATAGTGGCATACCACGGGATTCCGGTGATGATCATTTTTGACAGGGGCACCCAATTCATCGCTCGGTTTTGACAATCCTTCCAAGAAGCGCTGGGTACTCAAGTCCGATTTAGTACAGCCTTTCACCCTCAAATTGACGGGCAATCAGAGAGGACTACCCAGACGTTGGAAGATATGTTGCGGGCATGCGTGTTGGATTTTGAGGATGGTTGGGAGATGTACCTGCCACGAGTAGATTTGCATATAACAATAGTAGCATTGGCATGGCTCCGTTTGAGGCCCTTTATGGGCGGAGGTGTCAGTCTCCAGTATGATGGTTTGAGGCGGGTGAGACTCAGACGTTAGGGCCAGACTGGGTTCATGATGCTGTAGAAAAGGTGAAGGTGATAAAGGACCGATTGTTGGTAGCTCAAAGTCGGCAGAAAATGTATGTTGATGGCATATCAAGGGACTTAGAGTTTGCGGTGGGGGACTTGGTGTTAAGTCCCAGGTTCATTGGACCGTTCCCCATTCTCAGCCGGAGAGGGGCAGTGGCATACGAGCTTGCCTTACCGCCTAGTATGAGCAGGCCGGGTTCACCCCGTGTTTCATATCTCCATGCTGAAGCGGTATGTTAGAGACGATTCTCATGTGCTGGAGCCTACTACGATTGAAGTTGACGTAGTTATTTCTTATGAGGAAAGGCTTGTAGAGATTCTGGACAGGCAGGTTCAGAAATTAAGGTCTAAGAAGGTCCCATCGGTAAAGGTGCGATGGGAACACCATTTGGGCCAGGAGGCGACCTGGGAGTTGGAGAAGGATATGATGGAGAAATATCCTCAATTGTTCGTTGGAGATGGTAAGTTCCTCTTTTATCCCCTAAATTTGAGGACGAATTTTTTTAAGGGGGGAAGATTGTAATACCCACTAAAATATTTTATGTGTATTGATTTCAGCGGGTTGCGTGTGACGCGAGATGGTGTGCGCGGGCTTGAGCATTGACACTTAGCATGAGGTGAGACCCGGATTCTCTAGAGATTCTCTTAATTAAAAATTTAAATGGTAAAATATTTTATGCATCACGTATTTAAAGAGGACCCCGAGTGGAATCCAATAGTTCAATCGGATCCGAATTCGGACTTGGATTATTTTAGCAGTTTGGGTAATCAATTTAATGCGGAAGGTACTGATGTAACTTACCGATCTTCATGTAAGATATGTGTTGGAAATATAAAAAGTACTTAGGGAACTTGAACAGTAACGTGTGGTTAGGAAATGGATGATTTCAGTAGGCTTGAATTTTCGTAGCACATGTTAATTGGGCCATATGCAGGCTGAGTGGTACGCATAGCATACGAGCGATGATGGGTTGGATGGCCTTCTCGATCGAGCGGGTGCTGGTTCTAGAGGGCCTTCCTAGACCAGTGAACCCAAGCAAAGATACAGCGGGTGCTGGTTCTAGAGGGAATTCCTAGACAAGTGAACCCAAGAAGGGATTCAATTGGGTACTAGTTCTAGAGGGTCTTCCTAGACCAGTGAACCTAAGAAAAGATTTAGTGGGTACTGAGTCTAGAGGGCCTTCCTAGACCAGCGGACCCGAGTATAAAAATAATGGGTACTGGTTCTAGAGGGCCTTCCTAGATCAGTGTACCCGAGGGGGAGAGATAATTAGACACTGAGTCTAGATGGCCTTCCTAGATTAGTGAAAATTGAGAAAAGTGACAAATTGGGATTCGGAATTTAGAAAGCGTTTTTGGTAGAGTCGGATGAGTGTTCATTCCTTACATAATTAACTTGGCATCCGCACTCAATTAATATATTGCATGTATTGCCATTATTGGATTCCATTTATTGAGGATTGTGAGACCATTCACTGAGTTTTGTACTCACTTTTACTCACATATTTGTTTTGCAGAGCGTGACCCTGAGGTATGGCACAGCTGATGAGGACGGACTCCGGTAGCGATCTCGTGAGCTGGTTGGCGTAGTCGAGTCAAGTCGAGTCGAGTCTTGTTTGAGAACTGAGGCATTATAGCCTTTAGAGTGCCCTAGAAGTTGTTTAAATTTTAGTTGAATCGTTTTTATGAGATATCTGTTATGTGGATCATGTTTTTGTCTCTAAGTTGCTATCGACTATTCCTTAGTTATGTTATAAAAACTTTGTTTTCAAGATGTATCTATTTAGAGGCTTATGTAATGGGTTAGGCTTCGGGGTGCTTGACTGCATCCTGGCCGGTCACGTGACTCAGTTTTGGGGCGTGACAATGCTACCATTAATTCATCTTATTTGTGAAGATACAGTGTGAGATGCTAACATTAACAAGACATATATGAGGTTGCACTTAGGAAATTCACTGTATCAAGCATTGAAAATGAGACCGTTAGTGATGCTAATGATGGGGATGTCAATATAAAGATTCCTGATGATTTGCTCATATAAGAAATTGGTGATCCACTTGCTACAATTGTGAATGTCATTTATCTATTATTTTTTAACAACATAGACGATCTCAATTACTTGGAGTACAGAGCTGTCTTAGTACCTACCAATGGAATAGTTTAAAAGGTGAATAATTTTATATTGTCTTTGGTTCATGGTGAAATGAAGATTTATCTCAGCTTTGACAGCCCCTATTCATCGGATGGTGGCTGTGATTCAATTAATGACATTCATACGAATTGAAGCACAAAGTCGGTGTTCCTGTCATCCTGCTTTTGAGAAACATAGATCAATCTTTAGGTCTCTACAATGAGACTCGACTTGAGATAATTCGAATAGGCCAACATGTGTTGAAAGAAAAAATAATATCAAGAACCAATATAAGGGATAAAATTTTAATTCCAAGATTGATATTGACATCATTAGATATAAAAGTTCATTTTAAATTTCAATGGAGATAATTTTTTATATATGTTTGTTTTGCTATGACCATAAATAAGAGTCAAAGTCAAAGCCTTAAACACGTTGGAGTATATCTAAAAACATGTGTCCTCTCATAGTCAACTATATGTTGGTATTTCTAGAGTAACTAGTAGTCGTGATTTGAAATTTCTTATATACGGAAACGATGACAATTAAAGAAATAGCACTAAAAATATTATTAAAATGAAGTCTTTTATAATAAATTCTTTCAAAAAATTCTTTTATAGTAGTACAGTCGTTATTTTCATTTTTTTGAGAGGTTAATTTACAAAAAAAATTTCCATGGTGTATATTTTTATCTTTAGTTATATTTTAATTTAAAATAAAATATTAATTTTTCTTTTGTAAATAATTTAATACCTAATATATTGATATATAATTCAATATTATTATTTCAAAAATCATTTAAAATATTTTTTTTAAAAAAAATAATATAAATTTTACGCCCAAAATATATTTCTATAACTTATTAGATTTCTAAATATCTACGTATGCAATAAATGATAATATCTCATTCAATATCATTTTAGTATATATAATTTTTATTCAAAAAAATAGATATAATTATTTTTACTCTATAATTAAATTTATAAATATATATAACTAATTAATTTCTCCTTATTCAAATAATTTTTATAGCATAATTAAATCATGCATAGTACGAATGTCATACTAGTATCAACCAATTAGATATAAGTCATTTTCTTTATAATTGCGCGAACCATATTATGAATTTAAGATTTCCTTTTTGCTCCAAGTTAATACATATATTGTCAACGATTAAGTAATTTGAACAATAGTACGAGTATTAATTAATTTGAGCACGCTGTCGTTTTCTTGCATATATATTATTAATTTATTATGGGCGTTTGTACGGAGCGTCACAGCTTAACTACATGTAGTTGGCATTTAATTAATTATATACTATATATATATGTAGATCTTCACAAAAATTTGTTGCTATACAAATTGACTCATCTCCTCAACTACGTACTGTCACCTCTCAATCATTTATCTTTAATTAGAATCCCTTCGATCACTAAACTACACATTGAGCTATTAATTTCTAAGATCTTCAAAAATGAAGTACTGCCATCTTCTTAAATATATTTTAAATGGTAGACAATTATATTAGTTACGGTAGATAATATAAATTACTGTAAATTGAAAGAATAATGTTGATCCGCTCTTCTTCCAATAGCTCTCTACTTATTTAATGATAAGATGGCAATCCAGAAGCTAAACACTCTTCAATGCAAATGGCCCCTGCATCAACAGTACCCTCTTCTTCTTCCAACTCCTCCTTTGCCTGACCCCTTCCCTCGCCGCCGCCGGCCGTGTACCCGCTCTCATCGTCTTTCGGCGACTCCAACGTATTGAGGCACTGATACTGATGATAAGTTGATGCAGTTGATGATGTGAGTTGATGCAGCTGATGACAAGTTGATGCAGATTAGTAGTTTAGTTCATGTATAGTTTCTGTAGTTGTTAATATCTCTTTTCTATGTAATAGATATTAGTTGGTTAATGTGTGAATAACTTGCCACATGTCACATGTAATTGTCACTAATGACAAGGGCAATTTAGTCTTTTTAGACACAGTTGTTTAACTACTTTAAAAGTGCAAATATTTTAGATGCGCGCTAGTTTTTTTATCTACCCTAGATCTTATTTTTCCCTCTTTTTGTAAATAAAGACGAGAACTACTAGTTCTCTGTTCTGGTTGTCAATCTTGTTCATTTTCTTGAATCCAAAGCTTGATATATTTTACAACATGGTATCAGAGCAAAGATCTTGATCAAAAGGAAGCGCAGAAGAAACATCGAATCAAATATTACAAATGGCGAGGAACAGAAGATCACAGGCGACCAGATCGCAATCTAGGGAATCAAGAAACTTACCTGAAGACGGATCAGCAATGGAAGTTGTCGAAATAGAAGACAACCCATACCTACTTCAAAGTAATGATAATCCCAGCGTAGCTTTGGTTGCTATACAATTGATAGGCCACGAAAATTATCTGTCATGGAAAAATTCGATATTAATCGCCTTGTCGGCTAAAAATAAAGTAGGGTTTGTGAATGACAAGATTGAAGCACCAGAAGAAACATCACCTCGATTTGGTCTATGGACGAGGTGCAATGCAATGGTGAGATCGTGGATTCTTCAGTCGATCTCACCAAGCATCAGCCCCGGTATGATGTATTTTGATACAGCTGCCAAGATGTGGAATGAGCTCGAAAATAGGTTTGGGAAGACAAATGAGCCAAGAATCTTTGAGTTACATCTTCATATTACCACTACAAAGCAAGGAAATCAGTCATTCTCGGTCTACTATACAAAATTAAAAGCATTATGGGACGAATTGGAGTCTACAAATCCTGGAATTCAATGTGACTACATAGAAAAAGGAAAAATGAAATAATTTTTGGTGGGCTTGAACGAAAGCTATATAGGGATTAGGGACAAATTTTATTAATGAAATCCTTACCCAATATAGCTCAAGTGTATTCTCTCTTGGAGCAAGAAGAAACCCAGAGATCAGTAGGCATAAACATGAGCCCAGGAGTTGAAAATATAGCATTAAACAACTTGTATCAGAAACAGGAATGGGGAAAGTTTGGAAAAGGAAAAGGTCAGACACAATACCAGCAAAAAAAAATCTGTGAAAATTGCTCAAAGCCAGGACATACTAAAGATACATGCTACTGGCTCCATGGATTTCCACCAGGGCACAAATGGCACAAAGGGAAACCCAAATTCGAAGAAAGTTCATCATCAAACAAGAACTACAACACTCGAGCTATGGCTGTGGAAGGTCATGAAGACAGTAACTCACAGAAAATGTCAGCAAACGAAAGCAAATCAAAACAAGATGATGCATTAGCTGAATTGAGTGAGGAACAGTTAAATAGCATAATCAACATGTTGAAGAGCAAATTGCCAAGTCAACCTCAAGTGAACATGGAAGGTAACCAAGTTTTTCCAATTGCTCATAATTTACCTAGTACATGGGTAATAGATAGTGGAGCTACAAATCACATAGCTCCAAATCACATTGAACTAGACAATTCAGTTCAGCCTTGTAAAGATGAAAATGTTTCAACACCAAATGGAAATGTTACACAAGTTACACATATAGGTGATATTTGTATTAATAGAAACATGCAACTTAACAAAGTTCTATCAGTTCCATCATTTAAGATCAATCTGATATCAGTTAGTAAGTTGACCAAAGAACTGAACTGCTTCATCACATTTTATTCAAGTGGATTTATGATTCAGGACCCTATTTTGAAGAAAACTCTGGCGACTGGTAAGGAGCAGGGAGGTCTCTACTTGTTGGAAAGCACATCACCTATCAGTAAGAAAAAATATAGTTCTGTAATGTCAGTTTCTTTAGATTCTACATCAATTTGGCATCTGAGACTAAGACACTTATCAGCTAGTCGTATGAAACTCTTATCTAGAGACATACCTAAAATAAAAAACCTGTCAAATTTCTTCTACAATGTATGCCCACTAGCTAAGTAGTGTAAGCTTCCATTTGCTCATAGCTTGAATAAAACCACAAATGCTTTTGAAATGATACATTGCAATGTATGGGGGCCACATAGAACCAAAACATATGATGGAAATTCATATTTTCTGACAATTGTAGATGATTATACTCAAAGTTGTTGGACATTCCTTTTTGCATACAAGAGTCAAGTCATAGACATTATGAGAAGCTTCATTAAAATGGTTCAAACTCAACATGCAAAAACAATTAAAATTGTCAGGACTGATAATGGCTAAGAGTTTTTCAATCACATGATGAATTCTTTACTCAGTGAACATGGCATAATACACCAAAGTACATGTGTTGAAACCCCTCAACAAAATGCCATAGTTGAGAGGAAACACAGACACTTGCTAGAAATTGCAAGAAGTTTAAGATTTCAAGCTAACCTACCATTAGAATTCTGGGGAGAATGCATACTCACTGCAACATTACCAATATAACAACATCTTACCTGTTATCAAAAAAGGGTCAACCTTGTATCCAATTTCTGAATATTACAGTTCAGACAAAGTGCCACAAAAACATAAGAACTTCTTAGCACTCATTGATGCTAATACAGACCCAAGCAGCTATGAAGTAGCAAGTACAAATCCTGTTTGGATCAAGTCCATGCAAGCTGAAATAGATGCTTTAGAAGAAAACAACACTTGGGAATTATGTGAATTACCACCAAATAAAAAAGCAATAGGATGCAAAAGAGTTTTTAGAAACAAGTTTAAACCGAATATAGAAATAGAAAAGTATAAATCTAGGCTTGTCGCAAAGGGTTTCAATCAGGTTGAAGGAATTAACTATGTAGAAACCTATGCCCCTGTGTCAAAGATGACAACAGTAAGAGCACTAATTGCTATTACAACTGCAAAAAATTGGCCCTTGATGCAGATGGATGTGAGTAATGCTTACCTACATAGTAAACTAAATGAGAAAGTATACATGCGAAAGCCACCAAGGTATGGAGCCAAAGAAGATAAAAGAGTATGTAGATTATTGAAGTTCATATATGGTCTCAAACAAGCAGGGAGATAGTGGTTTGAAAAATTCTCCTTGAGCTTAACTTCATTTGGGTTTAAGCAATGTTATACAGATAATTGCTTGTTTACAAAAGAAAAAATGGGCAAAACAGTGATTGTCCTGGTATATGTAGATGACATTGTAATTATTGGAGATGACTGAAGGTATAGAAATGGTGAAGAATTATCTCAGTCATCAGTTTAAAACAAGAGATTTAGGTAACTTGACATATTTTTTGGGGCTTGAAGTTCAAAGAGATAGATATGGAACTCACATATGCCAAAGAAAGTGTGCACTAGACCTACTAAATGACATGAATTTGATAGATTACAAACCTAAGCAAACACCAATGCAAGTAAAAGGGAAATATAATCCGAATGATGTTGAACCTGAACTGACAGATGAAGGCAAGTGCAAGTTTCAAAAACTCATAGGAAAACTCGTATATATCACCATTACAAGACCTGATATCACTTATAGTGTGCATACACTAAGCCAGCACACTAAACAACCAAGTGAAACTCACTTGAAATTAGCACTTAAGATAGTTAAGTACCTCAAAGGTACTCCTGGAATGGGTCTTTTTTATCCCGCAAAACCAATCAGCTCAGTGACAGGTTACTGTGATGCTGATTGGGCAAACTGTAACCTAACTAGAAGATCAGTTACAAGTTATTGTGTTAAAATTGGATCCTCCTTAATCAGCTGGAAATGCAAGAAGCAATCAACTGTCAGCAAGTCAAGTGTTGAAAGTGAGCTCTGGGCACTATCTAGTGCAGTTGCGGAACTTACTTGGATAATCAACTTGTTGGATGAATTAAGAATAAATTGTCAAGCACCTGCTAATCTTTACTATCATAATCAAAGTGCATTATATATTACTGCAAATCCTATTTTTCATGAAAGAACCAAGCATTTGGAGGTGGATTGCTATTTTGTGAGAGAGAAATTTCAACAAGGCATCATATCACCAATCTACATTTCAAGCAAAAATCAAATTGCAGATCTGTTGACTAAAGCTCTACCCACAATGCAACATCAAACTCTACTAGTCAAGTTAGGTCTGGAAAATGTATTTTCCAGGACTAACTTGAGGGGGGAATATTGAGGCACTGGTACTGATGATAAGTTGATGTAGCTGATGATGAGTTGATGCAGATTAGTAGTTTAGTTCATGTATAGTTTCTGTAGTTGTTAATATCTCTTTTCTGATGTAATAGATATTAGTTGGTTAATGTGTGAATAACTTGCCACATGTCACATGTAATTGTCACTAATGACAAGGGCAATTTAGTCTTTTTAGACACAGCTGTTTAGCTACTTTAAATGTGCAAACATTTCAGATGCGCGCTAGTTTTTTGATCTGCCCTAGATCTTATTTTTCCCTCTTTTTGTAAATAAAGACGAGAACTACTAGTTCTCTGTTCTGGTTGTCAATCTTGTTCATTTTCTTGAATCCAAAGCTTGATATATTTTACAACACACCGCCAACCCAGGCAACAACAACAACATCCCGACACTTCTGTCATGCCCCAAATTTAGTCACGTGGCTGGCCAGAGTGCAGTCTAGCACCCCGAAGCCTAAACCATTACACAAATATTTAAATAGGTACAACTTGAAAACAAAGTGTTTATAACATGACTAGGGAATAACCAATAGCAACTCAGATATATAAAGACACAATCCACATACCAGGTATCTCAAAAGAAAATGGTTCAACTAAGAGTTTAAATAACTCTAAAGACTACGATATCTTAGTTCCCAAACATGACTCGACTCCACTACACTCAATTAGACTCGACTACGCCAACCAGCTCACGAGATCGCTACCGGAGTCCGCCCCCTTCAGCCGCGTCGTACCTCAGGGTCACGCTCTGTAAAACAAACATGAGAGTAAAAGTGAGTATAAAACTCAGTGAATAATTTTCCCAATCCTTAGGAAATGGAATCCAGTAATGGCAGTTCATACAATATATATCAAGTAAGGGTGGATGTCAAGTTATATATGTAAGGAATATAATCTCATCCGACTCTACGGAAAACGCTTTCTAAGTTCTGAATCCCAAATTAGTTACTTTTCTCAGTTTCACTATTTAGGAAACCTCTCTAGGCTCAGTGTCCAACTGCCTCTCCCCCTCGAGTACACTGGTCTATGAAGGCCCTCTAGACTCATAGTCCAACTGCCTCTCCCCCTCGGGTACACTGGTCTAGGAAGGCCCTTTAGATCTAGTACCCACTATTTTTATACTCGGGCTCACTGGTTTAGGAAGGCCCTCTAGAACCAGTACCCAACTCGGTCAAGAAGGCCCTCTGACCCATGAGCACTCGTACGCAATGCGTACCACTCAGCCCACCGGCCCAATGTATCTCGTGCGCGGAGTGCACCTCTGGACCTATGAAGGCCCATAAACACCTCGTACCACTCGGCCCAATGCAGCTCGGACCACTACCCGGGAGTCACATCCTCATGTCAACCCACCCAAGGTTCACCTATCCCTGGTATCAACTAAAACCCCAGTTGTTTATGACAACTAGGATCGTCACACCGAGCCCGCATCCCGTCTAGATTAAAATGCACTAGGAAAATTTCAGCTTACTGAACTTCTCCGATTCCTACCCCCACGTTATTGTTCGAGTCACATACATCCGTTCTATGTTCCCAAAGTGTACCTTACATGCAAATCGATAGGTTGCATCGATACCTTCCGCCTTAAATTGATTTCCCAAACTACTAAATCAAATAAGCACAGATTTGACTAAATTTCAGCATCTACATAGAAAATTCCAGCATAGAATTTTCAGCATCATGCACTAGGTAATTTCAGCAATCAACTATATGAAATTTCAGCTTCAAAACATATGGTATTTCAGCAATCAAACACAAGAAATTTCAGCAATATACTATGAGATTGACAGCATCAAGACTACACAATTTCAGCAAGAAAACTATGAACTTTCATCATTAAACTTAGGGAATTTCTGCATTATATGTATAAAGGTAATTTCCTGCTTTTATACACAAATTTCAACATGAATTTTCAGCATAGATAACTTATAAATTTCAGCAAAATAAACCATAGAAATTCAACGCTAAAATAATCAGTAACATAACATTCCCTTCAATGTATAACATCAATACATATGCATTTTTATCTAGCAATTCATCTATCATGCAATTCATATACAACCAATTGCCCAAAAACACCTCCCCTCTCATGGCCGACCAGCCCTAGGGCATGCCTAGGGCTGTCAGCACACCACAAGAGGAACTCATTTGTCCCCCTCTTTAACCAATCTACGACATGGTTTAATCCAACATCAATCCTCTACAAGCTTTTAACAATTCGTCAAAAGTTTCCTATGCCATGGGTGGCACAAGGAGGAAGGAGAGGGGGAAGAGAAAAGGGAAATCTACTCACCTGAAAGAAATCGGAAAGGACAAGGAGTAGGGAAGGCCTATCGGTGCTCGACAACGACGATTCGTGAGTTTTTGGCCGAATCGGACACCCTACTCAAACTCCTGATCGCTGCCCCTTCTCTCCCAAGTGCCTCGGTTGCGTGCGGCTATAGTTCCGTATGCCCCCAGGCGACAGGTATTTTATATATTTTTTACTTGGGCTGAACTTACTAATCTGCCCCTAACTTAAGTGGTTCACTAAACCTCCTCTATCTCATCTAATCCAAGTCCGAATTCGGATCCGATTGAACCGTTGGATTCCTCTCAAAGTCCTCTTTAACAACATGATGAATAAAATATTTTACTATTTACATTTTAATTAAGAAAATTTCTAGAGTATCCGGGTCTCACCTCAAGCTAAGCGTCAATGCTCAAGCCCGCGCGCACCATCTTGCGTCACTCGCAACCCGCTGAAATAAGTATACATAAATAATTTAGCGGGTATTACACTTCTCAAGAGAAACTTCCCTCCCTACGGCCGGGACTTCCCCGGCGGTCGCCCCACCAGCCGCTTCTCCAACGGTCGGCTCGTTTGCGACTTCATCTCCGAGGGCTTGGGCCTCCCGCCGATCGTGCCGACGTACCTCGACCCCGGGTACGACATCGAAGACTTCGCCAAAGGCATCAGCTTCGCCTCCGCCGACACCGGTCTCGACAAAGTCACCTCCGACATCTCAGTGAGTTATCAATTCTAATTATTAATTGCTCCATTTAACTCTATTTTCTACGTACGTACTTGCAATTGCATGGCGTAGAAGTTATTTAACGTAATATTCATGCAGTAATTGTTGTATAACATAATTAAACACATTAGAACTAAAAGCATTAATCATCTTGCAAATTCTTGCAGCAAGTGATACCCTTGTGGAAGGAGGTGGAGTTCTTCAAGGAGTACCAAGAGAAGCTGAGAAGCTACGCAGGGGAGGCAATGGCGGCGCACATTGTCAACGAGGCAGTCTACGTAGTCAACATCGGCACCAACGACTTCCAGGTGAACTACTTTAGCTACGTGACCGGGCGCTGGAGAGGACAGTCAACGTCCTCGGCGCCGGCGGCTGCATTGAGGAGTCCAACGAGGCGGTGAGGTCCTTCAACGCGAAGCTGCAGGCGTTGATACGGCGACTGAGTGCATCGCTGCCGAGACTGAAGCTGAGTTATACTCCGGTAGATGGTCATGTTTTGGATATCCTTAATAATCCTTCCGCTTATGGTAATTAATTAGTTCATTAATAATATCCTACTGGAAGTAAACATGAGCTCAAAGTGGGACAATATAGATTATATGAATTGAGTGGCTCACGCAGGGACGCCTTCCACTCCACTGTTCAACAAGTGGAGCCCATTTACGTGTGAAGACGCCGACAAGTACGCGTTCTGGGAGAAAACTTGTATGAGCGGCCTGCTCATACAAGTCCTACTCCGCGTTCTGGGACGCCTTCCACCCCACTGAGAAAATATATCATCTCACAGCCGAAGCAACGCTGAGAACAACTTTGGCTGAGTTCGCCTGAACTCATTTTATTCTCTAAAATAATTTAAGAGAAAATTAATCAATTCGAGGTACAGATTGACGTATGTCTGCACTGACACTTGTAATGATTCAGCGTTCGATAAGAGTTACAAAAAATTTCCGTGCTTCGCGACGGGATAATTTCTTTTATAATATATAATTAATATTGATAATAATATTGATCATATATCAATAAATAAAATGAATACAATAAAATTACACATTGAAATATAAAAAATAAGGTCACGTATCATAAACATAAATATTAATTTCACAATAATCAAATTTAAATTCAATGATGATTAAAAAAAAAATCAATTGTCTAAATAGGAAAATTAGTGAAAAATATAATAAAGGTAATACATAAAAAATAAATACAATAAAAAAATAACAATAAGTGAAATTACTCAAACAATTTATTTCTTAATTAAAAAATAACAATAGTTGAAAAAAGCACAATTATGAAAAAGAAAAAATACTGTATTTTTTGATGCCATAATTTTTTATAAATAATGTCTAATCAAAAAATTTATGAAAATAATTATATATTGAAACATATAAGAAATAAAATATAATTAAACAATATGGTATGAATATAGAATCATGTATTGATAAATCTAAAAATAACGATGAATCTTATGATGATCAAATTTAATTTCAACAATAATAGTAAACTTTAATATATTAAGAAGAATTAGCAACAATATAATAAAGGTGGATATATTTAAAAAAAACAATAAATGCAAATTAACAAAAAAGAAATAACATCAATCATAAACACTTTAAGTATTTTTTTGAAAAAAATGAAAAAATACTATATGAAGCTATGTATTACAATCAACTCAATTATATTCGTTTAGGAATTTAAATTTTTCTAGGAAATGCAAAATTTAGAATCAAAAAATTGAAATATAAAAAATATAAATTAAACTAAATTAATGAAAAGTGAACTATTTAATTAATAATATAATCAAAAGACATTGATATGATTTGAAGTATTAAATTTTTCTCTAAAATGCATAACCAAACTCAATAAAAAAACAAAAAATTAAACAAAATTAAACAAAATTAAAAATAATAAAAATATATATTAACATATATAATACATATTAATACTACCAAAATAAAAAATACAATAAATTTTTTATTAAAATAATAGATGATGACGACGACGATAACAACAATAAAAATAAAATAGGAAATAAAAATAAAAGTAGAAAGTAAAAAATAGGTAATATATACTATATAACATGACAAAATGTATATTTATATAATGTATATTAAAAAGTTCTAGACAAATTGCAATGATAAAATCATGTCTTTTTGCTAACGAAGGTTCACAAAAATTTAAATTAATTTAAAATTTAAATTTGATTAAAATAAAATCTTATTACAAAGATGAGATCGATACAAAGCATAAAATTTTTTATTCGAACCAAACTGAATAGAAAAATTTATACATGAGACAACATGATATAATATTATTTAATTTTAAATTATACAAAATATATGTTAATTTCTTATTCCATTCAATTCAAGGTTTTATAATGCTGTTGGAAAATGCAAAATCAAAAAATATATTCAAGAAAAACTAAGGAATTAAAATGAATAAAGAAAATAAATATTCAACTGATAGTGATATAAGCAATAAATATTAGTTAAGTTTAATTTAAAATTTAAAATTTTCTCCATAATGCGATAGTCAAACTTAATTAAAAAAATTAAAATAATACGAAAGAGATTTGAAGTTTTAGATTTTTCTAATGCAATAATTAAATAACACAAATAAACAAAATCTTAAAAATTAAATTAAATTTAAGAATGTCACTTTAAAATTTTAGATTTTGTGAAATGTAATAAATTGAATCAAATAAGTTAAATTAAAATTTGATCCATGAAATATATATTAAATAATAATATTATAAGTAAAAATAATAATATTAAAAAGTCAAATTTTAACATGTAATAGATAAAATATAATACTATCATGAAATATATATTAAATAATAATATTATAAGTAAAAAATATTGATTTGATTTAGATCTTTAAATTCTTCTAAATGTGATGACCTGATATAATTAAAAATAGGAAAAATTTAATTCATAATACTAAAATTTAAAATTAATTAAAGTTTGGAAGAAAAATTTTAATTATATAAAATAAAAGTAAACTGAAAAATGAAAAAAATGAAAAAGAAACATAAATGAAAATTTTTTAAAATTAAAAACTTAAAAAACTATGGAAGAAATATTTTGATATATAAAATAAAAGAAAAATTGAAGATTTAAAAAGAAAATTGAAAACCAGAAATGAAAATTTTCAAAATTAAAAATAGAAAAAACATACAAAGGCAGCGCTGTAATGAAATAAAAAAAGATTTTTTTTTAAGAAAAAAAAAAATCGACAGTGCTCACAACGCTGCTCCTTCTCCAAATTAAAAGAAAAAAGAAAAAAACAGTGATGTTGCAGTATATGAAATAAATAAATAAAAGAAGATAGCCTCTTCTTCCATTTTTAAGAAAAAAGAAAATCGGCAGTGCTCACAACGCTGCTCCTAGGGGTGAGCAGAATTATCCGATTAACCGAAACCGAACCGAAACCGATCGAACCGAACCCGAATTAACCGAACCAAATTTACCGAATTAATTTCGGTTCGGTTTTCGGTTAATTTTTTCCGGGATTTCGGTTTCCGGTTCGGTTCGGTTAATTTACCGTAAAAAATCGGTTTTAACCGAATTAACCGAAATTAAAAAATTTTACCATTTTACCCCCAACAATTCAATTAATGACATATGTATCCCAAACACTATTAGCTTAAACGGTTAAATCCGATACCCGCATACCCACTCGCCCCGCCGCCCGACCCGATTCCTAATCCTAACCTAATGTTCTCGATACAGTCGACAGACTCGATCACTCGACTCTCTCCGTCTCTACTCTCTCGCACTCGACTATCTCATCAGCCAGCCCTAACTACACAGGCGGGCGACGCCGGGGCGAACGCAGGCTACGCAGCGTCGCAGACTCGCAACGACGGCAGCCCGATCGGTCGGCAACGCGGAACTCCGCCACTCCGGCCGGTCGGCACTCGCCAAGTTGCCTCCTCACCCCCAAATCGCATTCGCCAAGTCGCCTCCCCCCCAAATCGGCCCTCGCCAAATCGCTAGGACTCCAGGCCAGCGGCAGTAGGGGACTAGGGGTGAGCATCTACTTCCCGGGGCATCCGACATCCGACATCCTCAATTCCTCATCAGCCGACAGCCGACAGCCGATCTTCAATCTTAAGCAAGGTTAAATTTTTAAAATACCTAGTTGATTTGTATTTTTGATTCTTGTTGCTAGCATCTTTGATTCTTTGATTTGTATTTCCGATTCTTGTTGCCATTTTCATGTGAAAGTAAAGTATTATCCTTATGTAAGACTGTGAGTAACCAACACATTGAGCATGCTGCATTGCTGCCAAGCATCAGTTACTGTGTAGAATTGTAGATTTAATAAATCTACTTGATGTTGAGTGTAGATTTCAAGTCGGATTTAATAAATCTGTGTAGATTTAATCGGTTACTGTTTTCGGTTAGTTTGACAGTCTGTGACATCTGTGTAGATTTAATTAGTAAGTAGTAAGTAGATTTAATAAATCTACTTGATAGTAGTCTGTGTAGTCGTGTAGAATGTTTCATTATAACAGTAGATTTGTTTCATTATAACAGTAGATTTGTTTCTGTGTTTCATTATAACTTGCAAGTATCTTATTTTCATTATAGCAGCTTGCTTTTACTATTTATATCAAGTTTTGTATTGAATGAAAATAAATATTAGATGTCCAACTCTCAAGAAGAGGCAGAATCAAATACAGTAGCAGCAGTAGCACAACCAATATCTACACCCGCAAGCGATGAAAGCGGCAATGAAATCGGAAACACAACATTGCCGCCAAAAGGCCCAAAACAAAGGTCAAAAGTGTGGGAATACTTTGAAGTTTATGTTGATAAAGAGAAAGGGGAAATCAAAGGCAAGTGCAAGTATTGTCAGAAAGAATATGATGCAGATACAAAGAAAAATGGGACAAGTGCACTCAATTACCATGTGAAAACGTGTAAGAAGATACCGGGGAATGAAGATAAAACACAATCACAGTTGTCTTTGCAACCATCGAGAGATGATGAAAGTACGTGTATGTTATCTACTTGGAAGTTTGATCAAGTTGCTATTAGAAAAAGTCTTGCACGCATGATAATTGTTGATGAGTTGCCATTTAAATTTGTTGAATGTGAAGGCTTTAAAGAGTTTATGCATAATGCATGTCCTAGATTTAAATTCCCTTCAAGATGGACTGTATCACGTGATTGTTTTCAGTTATATATGGATGAGAGGTTGAAGCTGAAACATTATTTGAAAAATAATGATCAACGAATTTCCATAACAACTGACACATGGACATCCATTCAACAAATCAATTACATATGCATCACAGCTCATTTCATTGATAGGGATTGGAAGCTGCACAATTTTTTTTTAAATTTTTGTCCAATTTCTAGTCATAAGGGTGAATCTATTGGTAGGGCAATAGAGACATGCTTACTAGAGTGGGGGATAGATAAAGTGTTCACTATTATAGTAGACAATGCCAGTTCAAATGATGTGGCTGTTGAGCACTTGAAGCGAAAATTTATTAACTGGGGGACTACTATTGCAAATGGCAAGTACTTACACATGAGGTGCATAGCTCATATAATTAACTTGATTGTGCAAGATGACTTAAAGGACTTGGATCCTGCAATTAGGTGGGTCAGGGAGGCAGTGAAATATATTAGAAGTTCTCCAGCCAGGCTTAAGAAATTCAAGGAGTGTGCTGATTCAGTGCAAGTTGAATGTAAGAGTACATTGTGTTTAGATGTGTGCACTAGATGGAATTCCACTTACTTGATGTTGAGTGTAGCTGAGAAGTATGAGAAGACATTTGAAAGATTTGAATTAGAAGATCTATACTTCGGAGTTGAGGTGGATGCAAATTCAAAGGGTTTTGTGGATTGGGATGTCGTGAGGAGAACGATCACTATGCTAGGGCTTTTTTATGATACCACAATACGTGTTTCTGGTTCATTATATGTTACATCTAACACATTTTGGACTGAAATTAGTGACCTACTCAGCGCAATCCTAGAATGGACTCGAAGCGATGATTCAAATGTGAAGGGAATGGGTACAAAGATGAAGACAAAGTTTGACAAATATTGGGGAAACGTTGATCGAATTAATAAAATCATTTTCTTCGCTGTTGTACTTGATCCTCGTGAGAAATTCATGGCAATGGAAGTTTTTTTTTGTGATATTTATGGTGAAAATGAAGGGACTGAACTATTTGAAAGAGTGAAGATGTCACTTTATGACATTTTCAAGGAGTACAAGAATATGTTACAAATTGAGAGTGGTCATTCAAGTGAAACAAGTCCATCAAGCAATACTTCAAGCAATACCGATGCTCACCCCTAGCTGCTCCTTCTCCACGATAGTCTTAGTGCTATTAGTGCTGGCGTACATCTCCTCCTCTTCCATTTTTACTATTAAAATCAGCCACGTGCCAGCATATTACCAGCACAAAACGAAGGCAGAGTGGAAAAAAGAAAAGAAAAAGAAAGAGAAAAATAAAAAATGAGGAAATTGTGGAGAGAGCAGAGAGCCTCTTCGTACATAACACAATATCTAACTTCTAAAATTACTATAGAGTAGATTAATAATTAATGGGCTCAAATCTGAATTAGAAATGAGAGAGTGAGAGCGAGAGAGATCATGTTTAATTTGACGCCTTGCACGCCAGCCATAATAGAGTGGTCTATGTACGTGGAGCTTGTTTTAGCTTCCATTCATGTAAACAAAGATTGTCTGATTTGTGTACAAAAGTTTTGCAGTGCTAGTCTTGTAGCATATAATTTTGAATTATTGTAAATTAATTTGGAAGTTATGATGAGAGCTTCTCTTTCATGCTAAATATACATATTGGATTAAATCCTCTACTAATGAATAAGCAGGAGGACAAGGAAAAACTGAAAGACAAATTTATATATTCATTTTAGGGTTTTTGTCATTAGTATGCAACATATCATATGTATAACCTTTGTTAATTGCATCTTATTAGATTTTGATATTTTCAATTATTAATATATATTAATTAGTTTTAATTTGTTAATTGTAGTTACTTAAGTTTCGAATCGAACTGAACTGAGTCGGAGAATAAAACCTAAGACTAAGGAGCTTGCTCTAAGTTACATTGCCCTTCATAGCAAGTTGCATCGATGAGTGTTGCAACAAAGAGAATAGGAGTGATCCTCCCAATAAAATTTGGAAAGTATTTGGTAATGTAATTAAGCTGGTAATGCTTTAGTCAATATATCAGCAGATTGTCTTTCCTGAAATGTATGTAGGATTTATTAGTCTTTGCAAAAAAAATTCTCTCACAAAGTAACAATCTACCTCTAGGTGTTTTGTTGTTTCGTGAAATACTGGGTTAGCACTGATAGAGCACTTTGATTGTCACGGTGCAACAGTCTAGGTAGACTGCAAATTGACTCCCATTTCATTGATTAAGTTAGTTATCCAAATGAGTTCTGATGTGGCACTTGACATTGCCCTTAACTCACTCTCAGCACTGGACTTGCTGACAGTGAGTTGCTTATAACATTTCCAATTTATCAAGGAATTGCCTAGCTTCACTAGGTATCATGTAACTGATCTTATGGACATGACACAACTATCCCAATCAGCATCACAGTAGCCTGATACTGAAATTGTGGATTCTGCATAATAAAATAAATCCAAACCTGGAGCATTTTTAAGATACTTCAATATCCCGAATACTGCTTTAAGGTGTGACTGCTTTGGGTTCTGCACAAATTGGCTTAGTGTGTGTACACTATAAGTGATATCATGCCTGGTTATTGTTGCATACAAAAGCTTTCCAATGAGTCTTTGATACTAATGTGTTTCTTCAATAAACTGATCATCATCAGTAGTTTCATTGCTATACTAATTGTTGTTGAACTGCATAGGTGTATCTTTGGGTTTGAAGTCTCTAATGTTTATTTCAATAAGAAGGTCAAGTTCATATTTTCTTTGGCGGATATGTATCCCTCCTTTGGTTCTTTGAACTTCCAATTAAAGAAAGTATGTGAGATTCCCTAGGTGTTTGATTTTGAATTCACCGTTTAGATGACTTTTCAAAGTTCTTATCCCTTCTTCATCACTTCCTGTTTGGATAGTATCATCTACATAAACCAAAATTATCACCGTCTTGTTTTCATTTTCTTTTACAAACATACAAATGTCAGATATGCATTGCTTGTAAGTACCCATGTGAAATTATGCAAGCTGATAACTTGGCAAATCATTGCCTACCAACTTGCTTGAGCCCATAGATTAACTTAATGAGTTTACATACTCTTTGATCACTTGGGTTCCCATATCCTGGTGGCTTGGTCATGTAAACTTCTTCATTCAATGCCACTTAGATGTCGCAGCTATTGACAATAGGGTTTTAACTGTTGCCATTTTAGATACATGTGCAAAAGTTTTTGAATAATCCTCTCCCTCAATCTGTGTATACCCTTTGGCCACTAGTCTTGACTTATGCTTTTCAATACTACCATCAGGTCTAAATTTGGTGTGATAGACCCACTTGCAACCTATTTCTTTCTTGCCATAAGGTAAATTACACAATTTCCAAGTATTATTTTCTTCCAATGCTCTCAATTCAGATTGCATGGACTTCACCCAAATAGGATCTTGAGTAGCATTAGCATAGGTTTTAGGGTCTATTTATGAGTCAATATAGGTTAGAAAGGTTCGGTGGGGAGTGGGAATTTGAGTGAAGCTCATATAATTTGACATTGGATAAGGAGTGGTTTTGCAAGTCCTGGGCTCCATGGTAGGATAAGACATATTACACTGATAGTCCTAAAGTTTAATGGGTTTTTTGTGGACTCTTTGACTCTTTTTGATAGGTGGAGATATAGGTGGAGACTCAACCTGAGTTTTTGAATTTTCACTAGCACCATGTGTACTCACTTCTTCCTGATTACTCCTAGGTCTAGCTTCATTTTCTTTAGTGGGTGAGTGTACCAGTTGATTAAGACTTTTGGAAGATGTGGAGTCTTTCGTAGGGATGATGTTTTCACCGTCATATGTGGACTTTTCTGATGTAGGAAAAGGAAAAACCATTATTTGAAATTTCAAGCTTCTTGCCACTTCAAGAAGGTGCCTGTGTTTTCTTTCCACCACTGAACTTTGCTGTGGTGTTTCTACACAAGTACTTTGGTAGGTAATTCCCAGCTGACAAGAAGTTATTCAAAGTTGGGTTGAAGAATTCGGTCTCATAATCTGTTCTAATGATTTTGACTATTTTTGAGAACCGATTCTGTACAAGTATGATAAAATTGGATAAGAGTTCAGGGACTTGATTTTTTAAAGCAAAGAGATATGTCCAACAACATTTGGTATAATCATCCATTAAAGTAAGAAAATAGGAGTTTCCATTATATGTTTTTTCTCTATGAGGACTCCAAACATCACAATATAGTAATTCAAAGTCAAAACTTTATTTTCATTCAGTTGAAAAGGAAGTCTACATTGCTTGGCTAATGGACATATATTGCAGAAAATATTTGAAACTTTATCTAACTCGGGTATATACCTTGACATCAAATTCATGCTATTGGCTTAAGGTTTTCAACTTTAGTCTTAATCTCGATTTTGATGATAACAAATATGGAACTAATATTTCATTGAGAAATCTTTCAGGTTCCATTTTGGTTAGCGTTCGATGTCCTCGATCGAAAATATCGAAAGAAATCAAAAAATCGAAAGGACATTGATCGTCGCGCTCGGGTTTGTCGTGGAACATCTCAAAGTTTGACGTATGCACCAAAGACGTATTGGACGAGTCCAAAGATCACATCGAAAGCTCTCCAAGATGACGCACGTTGAAGGTCGTGTTGGCTTTAGATTTTCAACCTTAGACTTAATCTCGGTTTTGATGGTTTTGATGATAACAAACATGAGACTAATGATTTCATTGAGAATATTTTTCAGGTTCCATATCAATTAGCGTTCGATGTCCTCGATCGAAAAAGTCGGAGAAATTAGAAATCGAAAGGACATTGATTGTCACGCTCGGGATTGAGTTCGTCGCATAAGTTTTTCGAAGATCGACGAGTGCACCAAATCGCTTGGACGAGTCCAAATATCACGTCAAAAACTCTCCAAGATGATGCTCATTGAAAGCCGAAACTCGGAAACCAAGCGCGGAAGAAATCGGCTGAAAAAACAATTTCAGCCTAAATTTGGTCAACCGAGCAGTCGATCGAATGTAGGTAAAAAGGGGCAGTAGCCATTCGGTCGACCGATCGGTTGACCGAATAAAGGGAAGAAAAATTGCAGAGCTACTTCGGTCGACCGCCCGGTCGACCGATCGAAGCCCAAATTGGGCAGTAGCTCGGGTGGTCGACCAGCCGGTCGACCGACCTGCGTTTGTTGAAGACGTAAGATCGTGTCGATCGACCGATGGGTCGACCAGAAGTCGTGGATCGAAGAATTTGCATCAAGCGGTTGACCCATCGGTCGACTGCCCACAGAGTAAAGAGAAGCGGTCAAAGGATCGGTCGACCAGTCGGTCGAAGAACCGGTCGACCGACGACCTATAACGTATAGTTTTCTATCCGTTGAATAGCCGTTTCTTCAGCAGGGTATAAATGTACCCTCATATGATTCTTTTAACTTCTTCCTTGACTCCTACAGACTTTTGAGCACTTTAAAAGGAGATTAAAAGTCTTCCAATGATTGATTTAAGTGCGCTCTGTTTCCTTCCGCGGACATCTTCTTCAAGAGCACATGCTGGGCTCAACTCAGGTTTTGATCAAGCTCTACATCTTGATGAGTTGAAGGCTAAAAGGATTGAAAAGAATAGTTATTCTTGTTCTATTATTAGCTCTTTTCATTGTAATCTTCATTGTTATTTGAACACGTTTTAATTAAATTTACGAGTGACAGACCTAGGATTGTTAGGTCTAAATTTAGAAGTGGTTACCTGGTGTTAGGTGTAAAGCCACTTGTGTAAACTTAGTATTTACTAGGATTAGTTTAGTTGTCCCTTAGGGTTGAGGTGGAAGAGGACTCTCGATAAGAAGGCGGTGACTTCCGGGTATGAAAGTGCCTTAGGTCGAGAGTGCGTCTCTTCGGTGAAATGTCATCTGTGTAAGGGAAACGTAAATTAATCTAGTAAAACTAGTTTGGAAATCCTAAGCATGGTGCTTAGGTAGTGAAGTAGGCATTGGGGTCGAACCACTATAAATCTTGTGTTTGAATTGATTTCTTACTTGCTTTAATTGCTAAATCATTTATTTCTTCCGCATATAAAATCATCGAATTTCTAATTGCCTAACTAATCAAGTAAACGATTAAAATCCTAATTTAGGCTAATCGAATTAGTAAACACACTATTCAAGCCCCCCCTTTAGTGTCGTCATTTCGCTAACAATTGATATCAGAGCGGGTTCGTAGATTGAGATTTCATCATCTCCTCTACAAACGTCTCTCGATTGTAAAATGACTCTAAAGTGTGTAGCGTCTATACCTCCTAGGTTCGATGAATCTAACTTTGGTCTTTGGAAGGGTAGAATGTACACCTTCCTAAAGACTCAAGGTTTAGGTGTTTTTAATATGGTTAAGATAAAACACGTTGAACCTAAGGAAAATATGAATGCATGGACCCAATAACAAATTAGCATGTTTGAGTTAAATGCTAAAACAACAAATTGCATATATTGTTCTTTGGGAAATAATATATTTGAAAAAATAATGCATTGTACTTCCACATTTGATATTTGCACTTGCTTAAATGTATTATATGATTATGCTAAAACCGATGAGTTAGAAACTTTTAATGAAGGTAGTGATGACAATGGTTATCCTTCCAATGCTAACATGGTTTTTGAAGCCCAAAGTGTCTCCAGTTATAGGAGCACTAAAAGCCGGAAGAGAAAAGTGATTTGCCATGTGTGCCAAGAGAAAGGACATGTAAGGAAGAATTGCCCTACCATGAAGAACAAGGCAAAGAGGAGGTCAAATGCTTCCACATCATCATCATATTCGAATGAAGCATCTTCTTCCCATGGCTATGAAGCAAATTTAAAAGAATGCCTCGTGAATGATGACAATGAGGTACACTCCACCTCTTCTAGTCATGTAAATAACAATAATAGTATTAACTCATCTAGCTCCCATGATTTTGATGAATTGATGGATGAGTATAAAATCATGTATGCCTTGCTCTTGAAAAATGATAAAGAGAATAATAATTTGAAGAAAAAAAACTTAAATCTTATCTCTCAATTACATGATGTAAAATTAGAAAATGAGAAGCTAAGAATTAGTGTCAACAATCCATGTCATGATACTTTAAGTATTGACACTAAGGATTTGAAAAATAAAAATGATATATTGAAGAATGAAAATAGCATGTTGAAAACTCAATTGCATGCTATTTATAAAATAATGAATGATTTGAAAAATGAGGTTATTTTTCTAAATAAGAAAGTTAGTAATCTATCTAGTAATTCTTCCTTTAAGAATTCTAAAAATGCAAATGTTTCTTTCAAGAATACTTATGCACATCATGCTTCTCATATCAAGCATTCTACAACTAAACCTCATGCTCAAAAGAAGAATGTATCTTTTAAGAATGCTCATGCTCATCCTAGCTCAAATAACAAACATTCTAAAAATAAATCTCATGTCCATAATAAAAATAAAAAGAAATTTAATGAACATTATTTTTGTTGTGGTATTTATGGGCATGCTATATATGATTGTGCTTTCAAAGTGAACCCTAGTGTTGTTAAGACACTTTGGGTACCTAAGCCCATTAACTCCAAGGACCCAAAGCTATTTGAGTACCAAAGGTCTCATCTTCTATTATAGGGGGAGCTACCACACAAGGGTGAGAGATTGAAGAATTGAAGTTGACCAATGAGTTGAAGGAAGGATCCCTACATGGTTGCAACTTCAAAGTCTTCATCTAGACTAGATGCCTATGGTAAAATTGGCATCAAACATTTGGTATATGCTTAATATTAGTTGATTCCCTTCGCTCTTAATATATTTCAAAAATGTTTTTGATTTCCCGATCTCTTCGGAGACCCAGGTGGCTTGTAATGGACCTAAGCGACCTTGCGGTTCTAAATCGTAGGCACAGTGTGGCCTTTCGATTTTCAACCAATATGAAGGGTTAGAAATCATGTTTTCATCGATATTATATTTATGATCTCTTGAAAATTCATTTTGGATTCATGACAACATGTTTTGAAATGGATTTCAAACTATTTAGCAAAGTAAATCTTGAGATCGATACTTGGTTTTCTCTTTGCTATTTAGTACGATAACTTGTTAGTAGTTACATTTTGATTATGTTACTAATGAATATTGCTGGCAAGTTATAAAAAATGTGATGGAAAGCTAGTAGAGTCAAATTGAAAAGGAAATGAAAAATTTGGAATATTCTCAAGGGTGAGGTATGAGTTCAATTTTGCAAAAATATTTGTATAATAATTGATTATTCATGATTAATGAAGTCTCTATGCTCATGATTGCTTTTGCTTGATAAATATATGAAATTTTATGAGTAAGTTAATGTTTGATAACTTAGGCAATTTCATGTGTTGATTGGATGAAATTTGCTCTATATTAGAATCTTTATTAGAGACCTCATTTTCTATGGTAGGCAAACATATTTTGAATGTATATATCACATGAGTCTAGGTTGTTACACTTGATATCACAGGAAGACTCATAACTAGATGAACAATGTGATCACTAGATTAGTTCATGAGACTCAAATTGAAAATAATTGACCTAAGTCAATAATTTGACTTAGAAATCTCTTTTTGGGTTTAAATTTTCACAAACATGTTTGAATTCACTCATGTTAGATGTCCAAGTGTCTAAGTTAGAGAAACATGAGTAGATAGCCAAGTTTGATTCTTAGCATTTTCATTGTTTCAAGTATATTTTGATTAAAATTGTGCTAAGCTCATAACTGGACTAAACGATATTAATTTCACTCTAAACTTGATAAACAAGTGCTAAATGATCATATCTTGATATTTAGGAAATTTGAGAAAATTCTGAAATCGGTGGATAAACAACTCATATTTATAAAAATGCCACTGATCTTGTAGAATTTTTAGAAAATTATAGGGATATCCTTTTTGAGTGATTCTTGAATTTTTGGAACCCTCATAGGGTCTAATTTGTGTAAAAAAAAATTCACAAAATTTGGATGATCACACCCTCTCTAAAAATATTTTTTTCTTAAGGGGTAAAATTCAGGGCAAATCGAGCGGTCGACCGTCCGATCGACCGGCGGGCGAAAAATTGCCCAGATCGCCCGATTTCTCGCCCAGATTGAATCCTAGCCGTTCAATCCATTTATTTAAGCCCGAAACTAGGGCTTCCTTGCCCATTCCACCGGCTGCCCCATCTTAAGTCGTCTCTTTTTTTCTTCTAGGGTTCTACCTCCTCTCCAAGACTCCCTTTCAAGGTAAAAATCTTTCCTTGCACATCACTCATGAGATTATAGTCAAAATATGATTCATGCTGATTTTACATGAATGATAACTTTTGTTTAGCATGTTTTCTCCGAAAACAAGTCTTCTTCCAACAAAAATCAAATATTTCATGTTTTCTTCAAATGATTCATCATTTGCTTTTTAATAGAATTTTATTTTGATAAAAAATCATTAGTCAAGAATTTTCTTGTTTGCTTTCATGAGTTTTTCTCAACTTTAAACTTATGTCTTCTTAAAAGAATCTTATTTTGGTCAAAAACAAAAATGCTTTCTATTCTTCTCTAGCCAAAACAATTTTTCTTCTTTTTATTTATGGATCTTCATGATTAATCCTTCCCTTGTATTTTATTTAAAACTTTTTCGATCCTTAAACTTTTTCGCTCTCATCCTTTTGCGTTAAAAGCATGTGTTTTTCATTTAAAATTAATCATCTACATCATCGTCAAATTTGTCTTGCAGAATGGCACCCAAGACCAAACTCTCATCCTTACCTGATAATCTTTTGACCCAATTAGGAAAGAAACAAGCCTCTAAGTTTGTAGAAAGAGCCATCCTACAAACACGGCATGTTATTTTAGATGACTTAGAACGATTTGATATCCGAGGGAAACTTGCTAGCATGTGATGGGTAGAGTTCTTAGGAAAATAGGTACCGGTATGCCCCATCCTAGTGAAAGCCTTCTTCTCTAACCTAGTAATAGAAAAGGCAAGACTTGATGATGACTTAGTTCTACGATCTGAAATTTTAGGAAAATCCATAGTCATAACCAAATCCCTCATTAGAGATGCTTTTGGGTTTCCTCTATTAGGAGCACGAATTTATAAGATGTCCACCCACCGATTTCATGAGGAGTATCCTCCTCATGAAATTGTATCAGCTATATGCCCTGAAGATTATGAGGGAGTGATCCCTACCCAAAGTATCAAGCTTTCACCCATTGCTAGGATTGTGCACCTCATCATTGCACATAATATTCTTCCTAGAGCAAGACACTACGATGAGGTCACCACCATGAGTTCTAGGGTATTTTTCTGTGCCATATCTAGTATCCCTATAGATGTCCCTAACCTCATGCTTAGATATATAGCTGAAGTCCATTTCTCCAAAAAACAAGCCTTACCATATGCCTCAATGATCTCTCATTTCATATATGAGGCTGGGGTTAATAGATCTGGGTTTGAGATAGAGCCTATTCCTAAACTCATAGATTCTTCCTCCCTTAGCCGCATGAAGATTCTTGAACATTAGCGCCGCAAAAGAACCCGAGGAGATCTTGTGGAACAGGCTAAGGATGAGATAGAGATGGAAGAAGGTGAAGCTGCTGGAGGATCATCATCCGGCCCTTCCCGTGCGAGCCAAAGTGATCTGGAGCATCGGTTTGCTCAATTTTAGATTAATCAGATGGAATGGAATAGAACATCATCAGCACACATGCAAGCGATCGACTGTCAGATGGACGAGTTTGGGACCATGATCGGTGACCATGGCTGACGTAGATGTGCTGACTTTGCAATCCCTCGCGGTCGGCGATCGCAGAACCGTCACATCTGCGATCACTACCCTTGTCATCGCAAAAAGCCATCGCAGATTATCTAATTTTTAGTAGTGCAACTTTGTTAAATAAATTAGTTTTGCGACGGTCAAATCACCATTCACAATGCCATCGCAGATGTGCCGACTTTGCAATCCCTTGCGGTCGGCGATCGCAGAACCGTCACATCTGCGATCGCTACCCTTGTCGTCGCAAAAAGCCGTCGCAGATTACCTAATTTTTAGTAGTGCAACTTTGTTAAATTTGCGACGGTCACCATTAATTTTGCGACGGTCAAATCACCATTCACAATGCCGTCGCAGATGTGCCGACTTTGCAATCCCTCGCGGTCGGCGATCGCAAAACTGTCACATCTGTGATCGCTACCCTTGTCGTCACAAAAAGCCATCGCAGATTACCTAATTTTTAGTAGTGCAACTTTGTTAAATAAATTAGTTAAGCTTTGTGCCACAAGAACACACAAATGCTATGATAAGGTCCGCTTGCTTGATTCCTCTAGATGATTAAAAAAAAGAATAAATCATTCAATTAAGAATATATGCAAAGGAAACAATGGTTAAGCATGGTTCGATCCAATTAATAAATTGAACAGGAAACAAATACTAGAATTTTATCCAAGGCCTTCTCCGGGTCAAATTTGATTAAGATGTATGAATTTTTATGGATATTTATGTTTTAAATGAAGTTGATTAATTGCTTATAAAAAATTAATGAAGATAATCATGATCACTTGAGTGTGTTTGAAAACACTTTGAAAATAATTCTATAAAACAAATTACACAAAGGCAATGGATTCGTATTCTTTTACTTGTTTTGGGTTCTTGCATTTTGAAATGAAAATGAGAATGATTTTATTCCAATCAGGGTGCATGGAAGCAAAAGTATGGAATGTATTTAAGCGATCAATAAAACTATCAATTCTGACGGGACTATCAGCATTAAATCTGTACCCACCGCCCACGAATCGCTTCTGATGGGGCATTTTGATGTTATAATTTTAAGTTTGATAAAATAAAATTTCATTTTAATATTTTTTCAAAACTTTCTATTTTGAAATATTTTGGAACACGAAATTTCAATTTATGTAAATTGTTCATCCCAAGTAAAAACAAAATATGCTATAATTTGATGTTCGAGATCTCTTTTATTTCTTTTATCAAAAAATTAAATTATTATATGAATATATTCTTCACTTTTAAAATTTTCATAAATTTATTCTGTTTTATTAATAAAATTTTAAATATTTAACAATTAAATTCCGTTGTTAATATGTCAGTTAAATTTCTATTGACAAAAATAATTTATTTTTGAATAAAATAATTAATTAGAAAAATATTTAGATAAACTATACTCTTATCGTTATCGTTAGGGCTGTTGACGGATTGGGTCGGATCGGGTCGGATTTGGAGAAAAAATCGGCATGACCCAACCAACAAGTAACTGTGTCGGTCATGTCGAGTCGGGGTAGTCGGATTTATGAATTTTTAAAAATGGATATAAAAATATTTTTTTAAAACAAAATTAAACATGTCTCAAGAAGATGCGGACCGCGTGCCTCAAGACACGCCGACATGTCTCGAGAAGATGCAAGTTGCGCGTGTCTTCTCAAGACAATTTTTCCTTTATTTTAATATATATATATTTTAAAATTAAAAATATATAAAAAATTAGGTCATCGGATCATATCTTAAGTTATCGGGTTCCAAATATTGAAACCTTAGACCCTACCCGATTATGATCGGATTTGATTAACTTGAATCCGCTACGGTTCGATTACCCAACCGGACTTGGCTCGATTGGTTCGAGTGAGGTCGGATTCTCGGATTGAACAGTCCTACTTATAGTCACTATTTTATTTTTAAAAATTACGCTTTCCTTTCTCAACCCAGCTACATTAACGTTTTTTTATTAATTTAAAAAATGATATTTATTTTAATTTCTTCGTCGCAAAATATAGAAATTTTTTCCGGTCTAAAAATCTGATATATGTTTTAATTTTTTTCTTGGCAAAATCTAGAGTGGGTGTCGAAAAAAGATTTCGCCGTCGGAAGGTGATGGAAGCCGCAGAGGGGAAGCCCGAAATTTTAAGGAAGGCGGAGATGCTGGTCTTGGCGACCATGGCAGGACGCGACGCCTCCCACGATGCCGCTCACGCCTTTAGGGTCCGTGACCTCGCTCTCTCCCTCTCCGAAGAAGAGGCCTTGCCGGCTGCCTCTCTTGAAATTGTAAGGATTTGCTCGCCCATCCTCTGTCTGTCTCATAAAGATTAATCAGTGTGCTATACTTTTGTTTTGGCTTTGATAAGTTTTCTTTTTTCCTAAGCATCTTGAACTTTTGTTGGTTATGAAGGAATAGCCCCAAATACAGAATTCGAAGAACTTTGCTGAGCAAAGAGAATGTTTCTGTTTTCATTGATCGTACTCTAAAGCTTTGCTCTTTTGCCTTTTGACTAGGTTGAACTTGCTGCTCTTCTTCATGACATAGGTAAAGTTTCTGCTTTGCTTAGTGACTGATCTGATGATGTTGGCTTGTCAATCAACTGAATTGTTATTTATGTGGGTACTTGTCTTACTGCAGGAGACTACAAGTACACCAAGTCAGTATGACTGCTTTTGCCCCAGTTCTAAATACTGTTTACATTCACTTTTTTTCCCTTGATTTCAAGTATTGTTTGTCAATTAATATCATTGTTACTGATTATCTTCTTTACAATGTAATGAGATTTTTGGTTTTGCAGATTTTATTTTGTACTTCATTGAACTTGATTTTGTGTTACATGTTCTTCGTCTTTATTCGTGGTTCCAAGTTTGATGCTTCAACTTCAGATATGGCAGGGATTTGACTGAGGATACCACAATTGTAGAGAAGTTTCTTGAGGAAGAGCAACTGGAGGAAAGCAAAAAGGAAAAAATTCTTTGTATTATTCACCACATGGGTAAGATTTTTCAATGCCCTATGGCGGGTTAAACTTTGGGCTCTCTTTTTTAAATCTTTCTCTGGAGCAATTGAATACAAAACTCAAACCATGTTATCACTGTTCCAGTCAGCCTTGAAGATGTGTATATAATCTTGTTTTTATATTCTTTCATTCTCCTCCGTAATCTTTTCTCGGCTCAGTGAATTGACTATTAGGTATTGGCATGAGGAGAGGATATGGAAATAGTGAATTCTGTGAGGAACATGTCTTACACTATGCAAATTGTACTGTAGGAACGAGATGCACACAGTTAAATTACTTTGTTGAAAAGCTTGCAGCTCTACTTAAAGTTTTAAAATGTCATTTGGTAAAATTGATACTCCAATCGACTTTAATTGTATGCTTTGTTCTCACTGAAGGAGTTTGAGAAGTCTTATGTGAAGAACTCATTGGAAAGAGATTGAAGAACAAAGGAAGAGGCTGAAAAGTAAAACATAAATAGTACTCGGTCTCTGAGATGAATAGATTGTAGAGATCTTCAAATCTAGATGCCAGAGAAAGTTGCTTACGGTGAATGAATTTCTTGGTGCTTCTTAGGAATGTGATGCAGACATGTGGAGAATTGGTCAAAGCATGAGAAGAGAAGCAGATGATGTTTCAAAAAGTATTTGTGCTTTCATCAAAATTATACCAGGAAGATAGAGAAACATTAGATAGCTGACTTCCAAAAGAAGGTGTATGTTGTGCCATCTTAAGGAACTAACAGCTAGTTTATTTGAAGTTTATGATGCTGGACATGAGATTTTTGAGCATTTAGTAACTTATACAATTCCTATGTTTTTCCATCTGATAGCTTTATATCCTTGTTTATCAAATACCAATTCCTTTTCATTTCTCTTTGTTGGTGTTTAAGAATAGTTTGGCGTCCTCCCTCTCAAGTTCTTTTGCATGACATGTTTTCTTCGTTTTCAGGATTCAAAAGTGAAGTTGCACATGCACCATTTGCTAATTCTTCCTTAGAATTCTGCGTTGTTCAAGATGCTGACCGTCTTGATGCAATTGGTGCTATCGGTAATTTCTTACATTTGCAAGTTAGTGCTTCCTTTATATGACCCACAATGTAGGCATAAACCATGAGAAGTTTATGTGCATTTTTTTGCTGCAACTTTCTTGTTAGTGATGCATTTTCACACCAATAATGATCAATACCTAGAATTACAAGAATTTAAATAACATTAACTAGAACATAATCTATAACCTTTCTTGGTCCACCTATTTCAGGAATTGCTAGATGTTTCACATATGGTGGAAGTAAGAACCACACACTGTATGATCCTGAGATACCACCACGGCAAGACTTAACAAAAGAGAAATATATGATGAAGGATGAGAAGCAAACTACAGTGAATCATTTTCATGAGAAGCTTTTCAAACTGAAGGATTTGATGAAAACAAAGGTATTGTAACAAGTATGATAATTTAAATTATGATGCACTTTTCAGGAACACATTTTATTCTGTTAACCAACAAGAAAGTATAAATGTTTTCATGTGCATCTATTGGTAAGGACCATAATTGTAAAGCAACTTTAACCTTATTTTTGTCTCATGTTTAATATTTACTCAAGGTTAAAGTTTATAATGTTAGGTTCATTTTCACTTGTGAATAATTTTTGTACAATTTGCTGTTTTATTTTCGATTATTTTTACATACCTAACTTACCTAGTGTCATGTAATGTTAAATTGCCTCTAAATCAAGGCTCTACACCAATACAATGTTATTAATGGGAAAAAGGAATTCTGCTGATGAATTCTTTACTCATGGTTTCATATTTGTACATGTTTCTTGGTAATGTATGCAGCTACATCTTTTTTTTTATTTTTTTTTATTTTTAGTGTAAATTGCTCCAACGCCCCCCCCCCTCTATTTAGGGCTAATTGCACTGATCTTTCCGTTGTTTCAAAATGTCCAGGGCTCCCCTGAAATTCAAGTTGGAAGAAGGCTAATAAAAATAGATTTTTGTTTAAAAAAACTGGTCGGTAATACGAGGAGGCAAATGACATCGACATTTTAATCATTAAATATGTTATTCTATTAAAAAAGAATATTTTTAATGATTTAGGATGGTATTGAGTGGATTTTCAAGGAGTTCCAAACATTTTGAAACAACGAATGGAGGTCCATGCAATTATGGCTTAATAGAGGGGAGATTAGTGTAGTTTATCTTATTTTTCAATTCATGATGATTGTTTTTCCTTCTACACTTTTGATTTGCTAAATTTAGGCTTCGCCATAGGTCCCGAGTCTGTATAAAATATTAAAATTGTTTCTTTTAGAAAAACAATAATAAAAACTTTATTCCATTTGAAATTTGAAATACAATATAGTTTAGGCTTGATACAATTTATTTGCAGAATTGCAACTAGATAAACCAGATCTGGCAAGATTAATGGGCTAAAAAGTTAGAGTTCTTACTTGAAAGTTCAAACCATCCTTCGATTCATACTCATCATGTTTATGCCTCATAAAAAAATTGTGAAGACCTTCATGTATTTATTGTTCCATTCGTTGGACCTATAGTCAGCAAAAATTGGGAAAAGAACTTTCTTTGTGAGGCTACCTGTAGTTCTTCTGACCATTTCTGAAAACAAACCCAAAGCCAGCTTGGGGCAAATTCAGAAATCTAGGCTTCATCACATAAAGCTCTAGTTTGGTCATGAAGGATAGGAAGAGACCTAGAACCTACTAGTAGTATGCTCCCTGGTTAACAAAGTAGTCTTTAATAATGCGATGTAGACTCCCTCCCTACTATTGATATAGCCTTGAACTACAATGAGTTTACCCCTGTACAATGCTTCTTAAAACAATCATCAAAGTTTCCATAGCAAAGGCAAAGCTTGAATGGAGCTAAAATTACTTTGAACCTGTTCACAATTGTGGTCCAAACATCTAATTTGAACAATTGTGTACACATACTATCAAAATCACAACAACTATATCATGTCGTCTTATTGGCGTCAATTTTGATGCTAATTAGATGATGTGATTGATAACATGGCTTTTCTTGTACACATGGCAACTGCCACATCATACTTGTCTCTTGATATTTTTTTATCTTTATAATATTAAACTTGTCAAATCTAATTTAATATTGATTTCTATACCATATAATTTGACAAGTATAATGTTATAAAATACAAAAAGGGGTATGTATTACGCGGCAACTACATGTCATCGACCATGCCAACCAACTAATGGAAAAACTAATGCCAATGAGATGGCATGACATAATTGTTACAGTCAAGTAAGAGTACAAGCCATATATATAATTTTTCCAACTTAGAAAGACAAGTTGTTAGAAGTATGTTCCCTAATAATTTTGATATGAATATTTTCACTCTAGGTGAAATAACTAAGTTCCATATAACATTTCCACATTTGTTTTTGAATTTCCCACACAAGTTCTTTGCAAATACAACTTTACAAGAAAGCACAACAATACACCATTAGCCTCAGCGGGCAAAACCCACTTTATCTCAAGTGACCTCAAAGTAGTTGAGATAAGACTTGGAAATGATTTCTTTTCCAGATTCATTACCAACTAAGAAGATAAAGACCCTCTCTGAAGTGCATAGCTGAACTTTATATACTATCTGGGATGAGTTCTCGATCATAGGATTTTCCCAGGGATAATATTTCCAAGATCTTTATTATGCCAGCATCATTTTTTTGAGAAATGGGTGCAAAGAGAAAAGCATATCATTTCAAAAGATTTGAAACAAGGCAAAGGAAAAGAAAGCCTACATAAAGCAAAAACTACCTACTTCAGTTCTTTTGCGTAAAGAGAAAGAAAGAGAAACCAAGATTCATCACTGTGTTGATGGTCTTATAGATGTTGGCATTATTGGTTTTGTCAATTATAAATTTTGTTAATTGGCCATAAAAATCTACTTGCTCATTTATGTTCTTTTTATCTTGTTGGTCCATTCAACTTATACTTGCTTACCTTTTTTTAGGCTGGTAAAAGGAGAGCGGAAAAAAGACACAAGTTTATGGAGGACTTCTTAGCAGAGTTCTACGAGGAATGGAAGGGGAAAGCATGAGCTGCTCTTCTCTCATACTATGCACCGAACTTGAATGCAGATTGATACATGCAAATTCTGATGTCTAAGCCATTCTTCTTGAACAAATCTTCCAGTGCATTCCCGTCTGCGCTAAGCTGTGGGATATACACAGGTGCAAAACAAAGTTAATGGATGTTGAGGCTACGACAAATTCATGTATTATATGATAATATTTCTTTAGTTAATAGAACAAAAAGAGAAATCTAGAGTAAGTGTTTGGGTTCACTTACATGTTTAAGCAAAAAGATGTTGAAAGTGTATCGAGATAGTGATGCTTGTCAATGAGCTACCTAGCTAGGATAGATGTACAAAACCAAAACATGATATAAAAAAAATGCCAAAAGATTGTTGCATAATTGTTCTGCTACAATAAACCATCTGTTTTGTTATAGAGCAACTTTATTTGTTGGAGTTGGTGTTGATCCAGTTTTGCAAAAGACCAAAAATACTCTATGTGAATAAAGAATAATTCTGTTTATTTACCAACACTGGTCAATATCTAATGACTCATTCAACAAAACCATTAGTTTGATAATTGAAAATAATAATTCAATAAATTGCAGGTGCCAACAGATACTATCATATTATATAATAATTATCTTTTGCCTATATCAATATGTAAACCATTAATAAATAGGGTTTTATCTATGCTAGGTGTGAGTACCCAACGTGTGTGTCTCTCTCTCTCATTTCTCTTTCTTTGACAGAAAACAATTAGATACATGTTGAGTTGTGAGTTCACTGTACTCAAGTCCTAGAATGAATGAAAAAATAATGTGAGTCCAACGTAGAATGAATGAAAAAATAATGTGTTGGATATATAAGAAGAAATCTTTTTGTAATTTAAAAAGAGGAATTTCAATAATCTAACGCAAATTCAACAATAACCACGTGCAAAAGGTGATGTTTTTTTGTCTTTCATGTATTGGCAAGTAAAAGATATCGCAATAAGAAGTTTCAAACAAAGAAAGTAATAACTATTGTATATTGTAAAGAATTGTTGCATGTTAAAATTTCCCTAAACCAAGAACATTCTACTATTGTCCTTTTCATAGCCAAATGAAAGTTGCCTCCTTGGTTTCCTATGGTATCATCGAGTCATTGACCCTTATCAGGAACTTGCTTAGAAATAAAATCTTTAATTGTTGAATTAATTTTATTAATCTTAATATGAATTAGCATTAATTAATTATTAGGATATTAGTGATCATATTTTGACTCTTAGGATCCGTTCGTTTCGTAAACAGTTTAGTACAGAAGAGACTAGCTAGTCAGTAATGTATAAGGTTGTACAAGACAGCATAACAAATAGTCTCATGTTCATTTCGCACGGTACTGAGCATCAAATTTAGTATTATATTGTGTTCACTTTGTATTATCACAACACAGGATAAGACAATTTGACGAAAATACCCTTTGTACTATTTTTTTTATTTCATCATATAAAGCATATTAGACAATATTATATATTGTTGTAATAAAATATTCATTTTAATTAACATAACGATTATAAATCTAATTAATATGCTTTATTATAATTATATCACAAGTAGATTAATTAACTAACATGTTGCAACATGGAGGCCCCGATGTCGTCGACGACGCAACCACACCACCTCCTATACTGAGTTTACATGCTAATATAGTGAGTATACCTGACTGCAAAGAAAGTATACATGATCATAATATTTTATTTGACTAAAGATCAATTTTCGATCCAAATATACTCTCGATAAATAGAGATATATCGTATTTGAATATATTATATTTTAATCCAAATATACTCTTCCTAAATATAGACACATACTTATTTTCTATCAATATATACTCTCTTTGAGTCTAAATATACTCTCTTTTAATCCAAATATTTAATCTAAACATGGATATATACCTGGTTTCTACCAAATTATACTATATTTGAGTCCAAATATACTTTATCTAAATATAGATATATACTCGATTTCTATCAAATATATATATACACTCAATTTTATCAAAATATACTCTCTTTTAATCCAAATATAATATTTTTAAATATAAACAAGGCTATTGTTGTCATTTTCAACCTTGTACCAAAGTAACAAGCCCTTGTTACTCCAAATTGGAGTAACAAGAAAATGGGCCTGATGTACTATCCGGAGACATCATTCTTATCCTATTCATGGTACGTTTTCGCAAACGAACATGTGACAACTTGTGTTGCCAGTGCTGTACCTTAAAATTATGCGAAACGAACAAACCCTTAATTCAATCCAGATTGTAATTAATTAGTATCTTGTAACTGTGAGTGTGATTCATGATAGGTTGGATCACTCATAAGGCCCATTAATGTAGAGACCCAACCTGCAGCCTATTTTGTGGCCAATTAATTTCTTATCATGTTATTTACCTAATGAGGTTTTGGGTTTCCTTTAGGAATAAGGGCCATATTTACCCATAAATTATTCGAAAAGGTACAAATTTGTCCTTAAACTTTCTTTTTTTTTCAAAAATTACATCACCGTCTAAATTTTGGGTCAAAAATGCCACTGCATGTAACGGTTTGACAAGTCAGCAAACAGTTGCTTACGTGGCAAGGATAAGGGTCATATTTGCCCCTAAAGAATTCGAAAATATACAAATGGTCCTTAAACCTTTTTTTTTGAAAAATGCCCTCGTCGTTTAAATTTTGGGCCATATTTGCCCCTAAAGTATTCGAAAAGGTACAAATTTGCCCTTAAACTTTTTATTTTTTAAAAAATACCCTCGTCGTTCAAATTTTGGGCCGAAAATCCCTTGTGCTCTTGAGAGATGAGGTATAAATACTAAAACCCCAAACGCCGAAAGACCAAAGTGCCCCTTAACTTAAGTTGAGTCTGAAACAAGTCATAACTCAACCAATACAAGTCTAATTCGAGTTCCGCTCAAACCTTCGGATTCATCTCGAACCAAGCAACCTATCTAAGGACTAATCAAACTTAGATGAATTAATTTCCTCTCGCGCAAAGGCCAATCTTTAATTCAAGCCCTCCGGCGTTTCATCTGGTCCATCCCAATGCGTGATTAAATTATCTCGCTGAAATAATTAAATAAGCATTTTAAAATTTTTTGGGTATTACAAAGAATTGGTGGGACTAGTTTTTACAGCACCCCTTAACCGACTAGTTTTTGCAGTCGGTTGGGCTACCTTATTTTCTTTTTCTTATTTTTTCTATATTTTCAGCTCGTTCAATTTGACGCGTGTTTTAATGGCTTGTAACTAAAAGCTATGATATATACGAACTCTATATGTTGCCCTTAATTAATTTAGGTTGTGATTATATTGGGTATTACATGTTGGCAGCTTTAAATCCAGTGTGGCTTGATGATGTGGCTTATTTTATTTGCCATGTAAGCAATTATTTGCTGACTTTTCAAACTATTACAAGCAGTGGTATTTTTGGCCCAAACTTTGGACGGCGAGGGTATTTTTCAAAAAATAAAAAGTTTAAGGGCAAATTTGTACCCTTTTTAATACTTTAGGGGCAAATATGATCCAAAATTTGGATGACGAGGGCATTTTTCAAAAAAAAAAGTTTAAGGATAAATTTGTACCTTTTCAAATACTTTAGGGGGCAAATATGACCCTTATCATTGCCACGTAAGCAATTGTTTGCTGACTTGTCAAACCATTACATGCAGTGATATTTTTGGCCCAAAATTTGGACGACGAGGACATTTTTGAAAAAAAAGAAAGTTTGAGGAAAAATTTATAGATTTTCGAATACTTTAGGGGCAAATATGACCCTTATCCATTTCCTTTATAAAGGAGCCCAAACCTCGTTTCTCATTTCTAGGTTGTTGAGACAACATTTTCTTGAGGCTCGGCATGTTGTCATTACTCTTCATCTTCTTTCCTTCATTCCTCTTTCATGGCATTCTCAGCATCTACAGGTACATGTTTCATTTTTATTTCTCATATTTTGATCTATCAAATGGTATGAGAGCCTTGTTTCGTGAATTTTAGAACTTGTATTCTTGATGAAACATCAATATTTCACATGTTAAATATTTGTTCTTGCTTGCAAAATGAATAACATGATATGATGAAATATTATTCTGCTATAAAATGATATGAACTCAAAGATTTTGTACATGGTCGTTTTCTGTCCAGGACTATTTTGTTGCGTTTGCTCGTTTTGTTGGCATTTGTCTCCGCCATATCCACCTCAGTGTGGTGATCCGGCCTTTTGTGTCGGCATCTTGTCATGCAGCCCACGGGATGCAGAGGCGTTTGCCTTTGCGCCGTCTGTGTGAGTTGATTTTAAGCATTTTCTCGATTGTGCGCCGTCTCGGCTCGCCCACTGAGGCGAGATAGGCTTTAGGCCGACTATTTTGGGTCGATTGTTTTGGGCCCTGTTTTGCATACTTAGCGGTATTTTTCAGTCTATATATATTTGTTTTTCAGACCAAAAAAAAAATATAGACATTAATAAATTTTTGAACAATATCATGAGAACTTTTTGCACCTAATGATTGTGTACTCACCTATCGTGGGTCTAATTACGACGGTGTGCGTAGGTTGAAAATCACATAATTTTGTTTAATAGATATACCCTATTAATGTAACATTAACAATATAATTTTGGGTAATTTAACATTGGTAATGTTCCTTTCTAATTTTAATATTTTCAATGTTTCTTGTATCCTATCAATGCTGATTACATTTGTGAAGAGAATTACTTTCTCTCTCTTCATTATTTAATTAATTAGAGATCCTATTTGAACTCCTTTTTGGTAGAAGGTCTAGCTTGAAATTTGACTCTAGAACTGTCAATTGATTCTTTATTGGATATTGCTTGGGATCAAGATGATGTAAATTTTTTGTTGTCATACTCACAGAGTCATCGAGTCCAACTGGACATTTTACTTTGAGGATGACTTGGATAGTAGGAGTTTTGTATCTAGGGTCATTGATTTTCGTGATGAATGCACCCTCTTGCCTGTACTCATTCTGTCAGCTCCATCAGTTGATAGAAATGAGGTCATTGATGAGAATCCAATTGATGTTGATCATGTGAGTATTTAAGACCAAACAAGGGTCTACTAGTGAAATTGAAAGATACAAAGCCAGACTCGTAGCTAAGAGCTACAATTAGAAAGAAGATGTTGGTTACAGGGAAACCTTCTATCTGGTGTCTACTAAAAATGCCTTTAGAGTGGTCATTGTTGGTTGAAATCCCACACTAAAAGGGGGGGTTGAATAGTGTGTGTCATTTTTCTATTTAATCAATTTCCCTTTTTGCTTAATTTCAACTTCTATCAAATGCAAATATAACTTAATGATGTTTGTTATCAAATATCAAGCACAACGATAAGTAAACAATCAAGGCAATGCTAACATGATGAAATATAGTGGTTCGGCCAACCGTCTACTCCACTACCTTGGCTCATCACCAAGGATTTCTAACCAACTACTTTATAGAACTTGTGTTTCCCTTTGAATACAACCGAGGACACAATTCTCACCTCTTTGAGAATTCCTCAAACTTATTTAATTAGGCAAAACATAAATCTACAAAGCCTACCCCTAAGTGTTTCTCTAGCACACCTAGCAAGCTATTACAAGTGAAAACAAGTTTAAAACAACTCTTCAAATACAATGAAAAAGAGCTAAGAATTGAAAGAAGAACCAATGCTCTTTTCCCAAGCCTTCAAGCCTCCAACTTGCCCAGTAGATGAACTTGAATCACAGCAGAGTTGAGGAAAAATAAGCGCTTGAAGAAGAATGTTGATTGAAGAACCGGGCGCAGCAATCAATCGTTAAGAAGGCTCAAATCACTCCTGTTAATTCTCAATGTTGTTTCTAAGAAGTCTTAAAGGAGTTAGGTGAGGGGTATTTATAACCCCTCAGCCGAACACGATGTTCAACGGGCGGAAAACTAGCCGTTTTCGCTGTTCGGTCGCTTGTCGGTCGATCGTCGATCGACCGCCCACGACCGCTGCTTTAATAGCACTGTTCGATCGACAGAATGAGTCGCGAGTTCAGTGATCCGCAATCTGGTCGACCGAATCACCTTCTGCCAATTTTTGGCATTGGTCGGTCGACCGACGTAGCCTTGTGCCGATTTCTTCACCACCTTTGGTCGACCGATAGGTCGACTGATTGGTTACTGCCATTTTGTGGCATCATTCGATCGATCGTCCGGTCGACTGACAAGGCTGTTGCCAATTCTTCTGCCTTGTTCGGTCGACTGATCGGTCGACCAAATTCAGGTTGAGGCTGATTTTTTCTTTATATTTGTTATATGCTTTTTCATAGGTTTAGTTACCAAGTTTTAACTTGGATAACTTTACAATTAGGCTTGAAATAAGATCGTCTTAGGAGTATATTACAAGATATCTACTTAGTCTATGCCCGAGCCTTTCTTTAACGTTCTTTTTCTATCGATTCTTGACAATCGTTTATTTCGTTTCTCCAAACGAAGTTTGCATGCTTATCGCAACCTCAACCTGAACTTAAAACTTCACACATAGATTAAATATATGTTTGTTATCATCAAAATGAAGATCGAAGCTTGAGAGATACCCTTAAGCCAACAATCTCCCCCTTTTTGATGATGACAAACATAACATGGAATTTTAAGAAAGCATATGCATATTCTTTGTGAGTTTGAGTTAAGACATACATGAGTTAAGGCATACAATATATAAAACTCAACAAATACAAAAATATATATAACTCAACATATGCTCCCCCAATCAATGCGCATATCATTTTTGTAACTCCCCCTAACTATATGCAACATAAAAACAAGTGTGACCTTACTTTTTCTCCCCCTTTTGAAATCCAGCAAAAAGAGTATGAATTAAGGTACAATTAATGAGTGTCATCTTGAAAACCAAGAAAGTCATAAAACCAAGTATCATCTACCACTATAGTCATTCCTATTAATGTAAGCTTATAGAAGACAAACATCAATAAGTCGCAAAGCCCCATTACAGAGCAATACATAAGTGTGATGTCACTTTATAGAATGCAAATTTTTGAAACCATATATGTTTTGAAAAAGAACATCTTAACCACTAGGAAAAGCACAAATCCCTAATTGCATCCTTAAGTTTGTAAATCTTTTTTCAACCAAGGGTTTTGTAAATACATCAACAAGTTGTTTGTCGGTGGATACAAATTCTACCGATATATTTCCCTTAGTCACATTATTGTAGGCTTAAGGGTCTTTTTTAAGCCTCGATCTTTACTTTGATGATAACAAACATGTATTTAATCCAAGTGTGTAGTTTTGAGTTCAGGTTGAGGTTGCGATACGCATGCCTAATCTGTTCAAACAAGACGACGGAAAAGATCGTCAAAAGAACGGAAGAAGAAATCATTGAAGAAAGGCTCCGGATTAAGTCAAGAAGATTTAATGTAATATGTCCCTAGAATAGTTTATCCCAAGCCTAAAATGTAAGGTTATCCAAGTTGAAACTAGGTAACCAAACCCTTAGAATTGGCATGTAAAAATACAAGGAATTAATCATCCTCAGCTTGGGATCGGTCGACCGGTTGGTCGACCGATTAAGGCAATAAAATGGCGATGCAGCCCATTCGGTCGACCGACTGGTCGATCGAAGATTGCAAGAAATTAGCAGAAGCCATTCGGTCGACCAGTCGATCGACCAAATGTGGCGAAGGGGAAATAGCTGGGCTGTGTCGGTCGACCAGTTGGTCGATCGATAGAGGCAAAAATTTAGCAAAAAGGTAGCAGTCGACCAATCGGTCGACCGACCTAAAGATGGCCTCTATCGCGTGATTCGCTGCAGCCATTCGGTCGACCGATGGGTCGATCGAATGTCGGAAGAAGTATTGGCGGTCGACCGACCTCTCTTAGCTGCAAGCGGTCGGACCTGGTGGTCGATCCGTCGGTCGATCGACTGATCGACCGGCCTTGCGACCGAACGGCTTCAACAGTCAATTTTTTATCCATTGAACGACCGTTCGGCTGAGGGGTTATAAATACCCCTCACCAAACTTCATTAAAAGTGAGCATTAAAAGTGAGCCTTAAAGCCTTCATATGAGCTACACCTACGTGCCTCTCTGCTCCCAGTTTCGACTTCATCAGGCGTTGATTTCTTCTCTTCAACCTTGCTGCGTTCATTGAAGTCTTCTTCCAGTTGCAAGTTGAAGATGAGAAGGCAGTGGAAAGAAGCTTGGGTCAAATTTCTTCTTCATTAGCTCTTTCCCAAAGTTTGTAATTTATTGAATCTTATTTTCTTGTTAAGATAGCTTGCTAGGTGTGCTAGGAAACACTTAGGGTAAACTTTGTAGAAGTGTATTTTGCCTAGGTGAATAGAATTGAGGTGTTCTCCAAGTGAGGGAGAAGGGTGTCCTCAAGTGTATTCAAAGGGAAAAATACATTCTATAAAGTAGTGTTTAGAAATCCTTGGTAAGGAGCCAAGGTAGTGGAGTAGGCGATTGGCCGAACCACTATAAATTGATTTGTTTGCATTGCTCTTTAGTTGTTTTCATTATTGTGATTGAATTGTGATCATATCATTCATTAAAGAACAATTCCATTAAGCTAAGACAAAATTAAGTTAAAAGAAATTGAAAAAGGGGATTGACACTATTCAACCCCCCATTCTAGTGTCAAGGTCCATCCAACAATTGGTATCAGAGCTAGGTAGTAGGCTAAGATTTAACCATCTTCCCTACAAGTCATCATGTCTAGTGAAATTCAACTAGCTCAAGGGTCCTCTACTAACACTCCACCACTATTCGATGGGGACAACTATGCCTATTGGAAGATTCGCATGAATGACTTCCTTCAATCCTTAGGAATGGATGTATGGAGGATGATCCTAATAGAGTATAAACAATCCGATAAGGATATGGATAAATGGGACCAAGAGGAAGTTAGGTTATTTAATGCAAATGCCAAGGCCGTCATTGCTCTATATTGCGGTCTATCAATTAATGAATTCAATAGGATCTCTACATGCAAGTCCGCATACCAAGTATGGAAGGTCCCAGAGACCACCCATGAAGGGACTTCGCAAGTAAAAGAATCCAAAATCAATTTACTCATGCATGACTATGAAATATTTAAAATGCTTTCACATGAGTCTATTGATGCCATGCATGCTAGGTTTCAAAATATTACGAATGGCTTAGCTAACCTTGGTAGGGAGATAAGGGAAGAGGAGAAGGTAAGGAAGCTCCTTCGTTCCCTTTTAAAATCTTGGGAATCCAAGGTGACGGCCATCATGGAAGCCAAGGACTTGAGCACGCTAAAGATTACTGAGCTCATTGGGTCTCTCATGACACATGAGACCCACATGAAGCAATACCAAGAAGAAGATGCTTCTAAAGGCAAGGCCATTGCCTTAAAAGCATCGCATAGAGCCGAAGAGACATCGTCATCAGAGGAAGAGACGGATGACATTGAAGAAATGACGATGCTTGCAAGGAGGTTCATGAGCTTCATGAAGGGAGGCATGAGAAAAGGAAGAAGTGGCTACACGTGTTACAATTGCAACAAGACTGGGCACCTAAGGAAAGATTGCCCGCTTCTAAAGATGGCCACTACCTCCAACCCTCACAAGAAAGAAAAGTACAAAAAGAAGAAGAAGGCAATGATGGCTACATGGGATGAAAGTGAGGCCTCATCAAGCGAAGAAGAGACAAGGAGTGAGAAAGTAAACCTTTGCTTAATGGCAAAGGATGATGAGGTAAGATTTAATTTTGGTGAAACTTCATTTACTCAAGAGAAATTGCAAATTGAATTTGAGCAAATACATGATGAGTTTATAACAATTAGGAGAAAATTTAAAGATCTCAAAAAGGACAATAGATGCTTAGAAATTGAAAATGATAGATTATTACTTTCTTGCAAAGATCTTAGGAAAGAGGTAGATAATCTTAAGGTAGAAAAGTGCACCCTAGAAAAGGCTGAGAAGGACCTAGAAATAGATAATGAAAAATTAGAAAAAGAAAACAAGTATCTATGTGATACAGTAGAACATTTAAATGGTAGCATGCTAACATTAAAGAAAGAACTTTGCATGCTCAATAAAAAAATGACAACTATTCAAAATGCTATGCCAAAAGTTGTCAATGAAAAGAAATCATCACACTCCCATGCTCTCACACACACACAAAGAAAATTTCATGGTAATTATTTTTCTTGTGGTATTTTTGACCATATGGCCAAAGATTGTTCATTAAGGAGGAACCCACATGCAAGATTCACATGGGTTCCAATGACTAACACTCAAGGACCCAAGGAAATTTGGGTACCTAAGAAAGTGTCTTCTCCCTTTGTAGGTGGAGAAGCATCCTCAACCAAGTAGGAGTACTTTGATCTTGGATAGCGGTTGCTCGAAGCACATGACGGGAGATATCAACTTATTCGCAACCCTATCAAGTAAAGATGGTGGAAATGTCACATTTGGAGACAATGCCAAAGGTAAGATTGTTGGCATTGGTGACATAGGTATACTCCCTTACCCATGTATCAAAAATGTTTTATTAGTTGATGGTTTAAAGCATAATTTGATTAGCATATCTCAACTATGTGATAATGCGTACATAATTATTTTTGAAGCATCTAAATGCATTATTAGAAGTACACCTTCAAACGATATCATGTTCATAGGAAATAGGCAAGAAAATGTATACACCCTAGAATTAAATGTCTTGCCCAATCCTCATGTTAAATGCTTAGTAGCCATGGAAAATAATTCTTGGTTGTGGCATAGAATGCTAGGACATGCTAGCATGAGTCTCATCCAAGAGATATCTAGAAAAGACTTAGTAAAAGGCTTACCTAAGATAAAGTTTGAAAAAGATAAACTTTGTGGTGCATGTCAACTAGGTATGCAAGTAAAATCTTCATTCCATAGTATTAATCAAGTTAGTACATCTAGAATTCTAGAGCTTGTACACATGGATCTCTTTGGTCCATGTGATGTAGCTAGTCTAGGTGGAAAGCTTTATTGCTATGTTTTGCTTGATGATTTTTTGAGATTTACATGGGTTTTCTTTTTGGCAAAGAAAAATTAAACATTTGAGTTTTTCAAAAAATTTGCAAAAAAGATTTCAAATGAACACTACTAGAAAAATGGGCATCAGCAACGGCTGATGCCGTTGCTGAGCCGTTGCTGAGCCGTTGCTGAACCGTTGCTGAAACTCATCAGCAACGGCTAGAGCCGTTGCAATGGAGCCGTGGCAGAAAATCGCGTTGCTGATAACTTAGCAACGGATCAGCAACGGCCGCTCGGGTCGTTGCTAAAAATATTATCAGCAACGGTTTTGCCACGGACGCGGAGCCGTTGCTGATAACATTAATAGCAACGGCCGGTGAGCCCGTAGCAACGCCGTTAGTAAAAGCCCATCGCTAAGCCGTTGCTGTAGGTCATCAGCAACGACTTTCGATAAACTTTTAGCAACGGCTTTCCCACGGATGGCCGTGGGAAAACCGTTGCTGATGATGTGAACCTGGTAACGAAAAAATTTCAAATTTCAAATTTCCATTGATACATTGATACATTATCTGATACATAACTCACACACCCATACACTCATACACACATTCATTCACACATCACAAATACACCAAGATATACATCAAAACAATTATATTTATATTGATAATTATCCACAATAGTATACAAACTATTCAAATGCAAAATTGAAGTATCAATATCCCAACAAAATAAATTAATCAAGTCCAATATCTCAGTAACAAAGTCAATATAAAAAAAATCTCACGATGACGATGGAGGATGGTCTGGATCATATGGCGGGGTCTGGAGTGCTTGAGTGTACACCGGCGTGGACTGACTCGAGGACGATGGATGAGATGATGCCGAAGAGATGCCTGCTTTGGGATGACCTGACATGTTGCGTAGCATAGCATGCATCTCCACCATCATCTGACTCTGGCGCTCCATCATCTCAGTCTGACGCGCGACCGTGTCCTCTAAAGTCCTTATTCTGCTACTATGATCATAACTGGATCTAGAGGTGGACAGCCGCTCACCAGCGACCGGAGGGGTCGGTGCCCCAAGTGGCCCTAGTACGGCTCGCGCTTGACCACTATCTGCAAAGCCATATATGCGGCCAGGGGTGCCCCCGCGCTGCACCACCGTCTGGCTGTAGGTCTCCTACTCGAGTTTGATTTTTTGTTTAATATTTATCATAAAACTTAAATTATAAATATATAATGAATAATTTAAACAAATATATAGTTATCATAATGTATGCAGTGCGGTTGTCGATGTACTCCCCCGTCTCATGTGCTCAACGGTGAGTCCGCTCAAACACCGCCATCGGGGAGGGTCGCTAGACAGTCCCGTCATCCGACACCGTCGTCTACATTTACAAAACAAATACATTAATTAGTACACATAGTAATAAATAAAATATATAATTAAAAGGTATACTTACCATACGGTTCACGTGCACTGCAAATGCAACAGAGCCGCCGGTGTGACGCGCTGCTCCCCCCGACATGGGATTTCTAGCCGCATTCCAAGAAACCTCCTGCCATCGATCCGTCGACCATATTCCCACGAGCTGGTCCCATATATCCGGAGTAATCCAATCGGGGTCGTATCCCCGAGTCTCTGCGATGTTAGTGGTCCCAGCTCAGGCCATCGCCTGGGACCGAGCCTGCCCCAGCTGCCCGTTGTACCTCGCACGGGAAATAGCCTCCCAGGCAGCGTAAATGAATGGCCTCTAGTCCTCGGCCCATGTAAAGCGAGCCTGCAAAATAATAATATCAGTACCAATATTAATCATCATGCATGTAAAAAAAATAATAATACGTGCCTCAAACTCGCGCCATAACATGTCGACGTGCTCGCTAGGCACGTGAGACCACGTAGGCCATCCCCCATGCATGTATCGTCGAATAGTAGAAGAAATGCTCCTCGGCACTTCTTCTTGCTCGAACCTGCACAACAAAAATAAATTTTAATATTATATTATGATATAATGAATTTGTAATGATTCATAATTCATGATATATTACCGCTCCCCAATCACGCTAATAAATCTACGTGACTCTGTGGCTGGTGGAGGCTGCCACCTGTTCGGCCCGCGTGGCCGCCTGTGTCTGGATGTACTAGTCTCGGCAGTATCATCGGCATGAGGATCACCAACAGGAGGATCAGCAGCATGAGTAAGTGTAGGAGTCTCACCGATCGGAGACTCCGAAGCTCTCCTGCGACGATAACCACGACCAGACATATCTGTCGAATAGACATATAATCAGATTATTGTATAAATAGTAGAGATATATTTAATAAAATATATACTTTATAATTATTCCTCATCATCTGAATAATAGTCTTCGAATTCTTCCTCTTCTTCCTCTTCTTCATCTTCTTCATCTCCAGCTTCCTCAATTTCATGATCGTCATCATCAGCATATTCAACTTCTAATTGAATTGACGTTGTGTCTGCATCCTCGAGTATTGGAATAATACGATCTACAACAGGAGGATCATCTTCTTGATAGAAACCATATGTCATATCAGGTATCAGCTCATTTTCTCCTACTATCGGATCAATTTTTCCTCTACCTTTTGTCTTACAGACTACACGCCAATCTGCTCTATCTTTATTTCGAGCCGGATACTTCGCGTAATATACTTGTTCGGCTTGTGATGCCAATATAAAAGGCTCATTTGCTGCCAATTTAGATTTGTAATTAACCTCAACAAGTTTGTATTTTGGATGAACTTTCATGCCCCTTTCTATTGTATCGAACCAATGACATCTAAATAGAATAACTGATTTCAAGCCGAAGTAGTGCAACTCTATCACTTCTTCCACCAGTCCATAAAAATCCATATCACATTCAATATAGGTTGTCCCTTTCACACAGACCCCAGCATTCATCGTCTTCTTTATAAATGAATATTCAACCGTGTGAAATTTATATCCGTTAACAAAATATCCGCTATAGCACGACACAAGTCGCGACGGTCCACTAACAAACTCAAATATTCTTTCATCTATTTCAGCTCTGTGATCTTTGCTGTAAGTCTGAATCCAAGTAGGGAAATCACGATTCCGTAATCTCTCCAATTCTTGATCGTTGTGAATAGAGTATTTTTGCACCATCTCAATGTCAAATATTTCAATGAATTGTTCAATCTCTGGACAATTGAGTAATACATACAAGTGTGCCAAATGATACTCTTCATCGCTTAAGTGTCGAGATGGACGAGAACCAAAAGCACGACCAGAGTGACAAAATATATTTAAACGTCCATCTGAATGTCGAACACCCCCGTCGTCGTTACGTGGAAGACGATCAAATCTTGTCTGTACTGTCGATTCAAAGTAAAATGAGCAGAATGTTGAAATTTCTTGGATGATATAGGATTCAGATATTGATCCTTCAACAGTTGCGGTGTTCTTTACTTTTTTCTTCAGACGATTCATGTATCTTTCAAATAAGTACATTCACCGATATTGAACGGGGCCACCAACTCGTGCCTCGTATGCCAAGTGTATCGGTAGATGCTCCATCGAGTCAAAAAATGCAGGAGGGAAAAACTGCTCCAGCTTGCATATGATTTCAACAATATTATTTTCAAGTGTTGACATATCTTCGACTCGAAGGACATTTGCACAGATGTTTCTAAAAAACATACTTAATTCAGTCAACGGACCCCAAATATTATCAGGTAGAAGATCTCGAAATGCGATCGGAAGTAATCTCTGCATGAATACATGACAATCATAGCTCTTCATCCCTGATATTTTGCAATCATCGACGTTCACACATCGAGATAAGTTTGAAGCATATCCATCGGGTAATCTGAGTTCTTTTACCCATTGACAAACATCTTTGATCTGTTGTTTATTTAACACATATAGGGCCTTCGGTTTCAGATATCGTCCATTGACCTCTTGTAACTCCAACTCTGGTCTTTTACAAAGTATTTTCATATCATGTCGGGCTTTGACATTATCTTTAGTTTTTCCAGAAATATCTATCAAAGTGTTGAAAATATTATCAAACATATTTTTTTCAATGTGCATGACATCTAAATTATGTCAAATCAATAATGAACTCCAATAGGGCAATTCCCAAAAGATACTTTTTTTCACCCAGTTATGTGTTTGGCCAAAACCTGACACTCTTTCATTGCGACCAAATACTATATCTGGAAGTGCTGAAACACGTGCTAACATTTGTTCACCAGACAACATCGGTGGTGGTCCATCTCTTTCGACTCTGCCCTTAGTAAATTTATTACGATTCCTTCGATACTGATGATTAACCGGTAGGAATCGACGATGACAATCAAAGAATGAGATTTTTCGTCCGTTCTGAAGACTGATTGATTTAGAGTGTTCCATACAATACAGACAAGAGAGTCGGCCGTGAGTGTTCCAACCAGACAACATGCCGTACGCCGGGAAATCATTGATTGTCCACAAGACCGCGGCCTTTAAATTGAAGTTTTGCTTCCGATGACAATCATAAGTGACAGCTCCCTCAGTCCACAATATTTTCAATTCATCTATCAAGGGTCTGAGAAATATGTCAATTTCTTTTCGCGGACCCTTAGGACCCGGAATAATCATCGAAAGATAAATAAATTCATCTTTCATACACATTGACGGTGGCAAATTATAAACTGTCAGCAGCACTGGCCAAACTGAATAAGGAGTTGTAGAATGTTCAAACGGATTAAAATCATCTGTGCACAATCCCAATCTGATATTTCTAGTATCCCTAGCAAATGAAGGATAACATGTATCCAAATGTTTCCATGCTTCACTGTCAGATGGATGAGTCATTACTGTATCATCACGACTTCTTGCATGCCAACTCATGCAGGGGGCTGTCTTTTCCGACATGAATAATCTTTGAAGCCTCGGTGTTAGTGGAAAATACCGAAGCACCTTAAACGGGATATTTTTCTATCGGACCGATTTCTTCTCCTTGTAACGAGGATGTTGACATACAGGGCATTTATCCAACTGCACATTTTTTTTATAATATAAAATGCAGTTATTTTGGCACGCGTGTATTTTTTCGTACCCAAGCCCCAATTTTCTCATTAGCTTTTTAGTCTTATAAAAAGTTGGCTCAAACTTATTATCAGTAGGCAGCATTCCATTAATCAATCCAGCAATCCGATCATACGCAACTCCGCTGATATTACAATCGGCCTTGATGTTTAAGAGCTGTGTCATTGCTGAAAACCTAGTATATTTAGGACAATTCTCATACAAAGGTTCATCGGCAGCTTTCAACATCTCGTAAAATTTTGTAGCTTCTTTATTCGGTAATTCAATCTCTACCGCAGTTTGTACTTCTGTGATATCAACCGCTGTAGTATCTGGTGGGACTGATGTCTGAAGAACTGACCGATCAACATTATCATTCAGGTAGAATTGACCCCCAAGACTATCAAGTATCATAGTTCTATAGGGATTAGATTGACTGGATGAAGAAGCACCAGCAGAGGAAGATTTACCATATGTCTGAATGACAGGATTACTCGAGGTCCCGACTCCCCGTGACTCCCCGTGACAAGTCCATAGAAAATATCTTGGTGCAAATCCTTTGCTATATAGATGCAGAGTGATAGTCTCCCGATCCAAAAATCGTCCATTCAAACAAATGCGGCACGGACATCGGATTTGATCACCGATGCTAACGAAATTCCGATTCGAATAGGCGAAATTTAGGAAGTACGTTACGCCTAATCGAAACTCATTCGTTAAAGCTCCACGATCAAGACGTCGGTACATCCAACTTCGATCAGCCGACATGATTCTGTCAATCAATGACAATTTCTTTGGTTAATGTCTTTAGGTGAGATTGTCCTATTCCATTCGAGATTTATGTTATTCGTACTGCACTTACGTTTTTATTTTAACAGTTAACTAATTATTCTAAATTTCGGCAGTATCTCCCTACAGTTCTCCGAATACGCATATCATCTGGGCGCGTATCGGAGAACAAGAGAGATGTTGCCAAAATTTAGAATAATTAGTTAACAGTTAAAATAAAAACGTAAGTGCAGTACAAATAACTATATTCCCAAATTGTCCAATCAGGGACAATTCAAGAATTGTACGTCGTATAAAAGATCATCTACCTCTTTTACACGAACATACAATCCCCGAACGGATCTAAGGTTTTGCTAAATCATATCCGACTCGTCGATGCGTACGTGAAACATATCAACTCGTCGGATGGATGATTATTTTCTAAATGTTTCGAGACAGTTCGAGTCCATATTGGACAATTCCGACACGAGTCCAAATTAGATGATTTCGGCAAGAGTCCGAAGTGGACGATTCCGGCGTGCGTCCGAAGTGGACGATTCCGGCGCGCGTCCAAAGTGGACGATTTCGGCGCGCGTCCGAAGTGGACGATTCCGGCACAATGCCGAAGTGGACAATTCTGAAATTAATCTAAACCCTAATAATTAATCTAACAAATTAAACAATTAATCTAAATAATTAATTAACATATAAATAAAAAAATAAAAAACCATAAATCTACTCTTTCCGGCGCCGGAGTACAGTGTTCGGACAGTGTGTCCGGACACTATACAAGATCCGGCGGTGGCCATCGGCCGACTGCCGCCGGTCGAAACTCTAAAAATAGGGTTTCGATCAGATTTCCCGCCGGTCACAACGGGAAGAGACGGCCGGGCGGCGATGAATACCTGAAATCGGCGATCGAGGATGGACGACAACGTCGGCAGCGGCGGCGAGAGGCAGGAGGAGGAGGCGGCGGCAGCAGCAGTGGGAGGAAGAAGGGTCGGGCGCGATCTGTGACCTATATAAACTTATCAGCAACGGCTCACTCGCTCGTTAGAAAGCCGTTGCTAATAATTTATCATCAGCAACGGCTCACTTGTCCGTTAGAAAGCCGTTGCTGATAATTAAAATCATCAGCAACGACTTGCGTGTCCGTTAGAAAGCCGTTGCAGATACAACATATCTCCAACGGCTTGAGCGGCCGTAAGAATGCCGTTGCAAATAGCAACGGCTTGAGCGGCCGTTGCTGATAGCCGTTGCTGAAGACTCAATTTCTAGTAGTGGAAAAAGGAGTTTCTATTTTGAAAATTAGGAGTGATAATGGAGGGGAGTTTAAAAATGAAATAATTTCTGAGTTTTGTGATGATTTAGATATTCAACATACCTTTTCTTCCCCTAGGACCCCTCAACAAAATGAGGTGGTTGAGAGGAAGAATAAAACCCTACAAGAAATGGCTAGGACCATGTTGTGCGAAAATAATTTGCCTAAATATTTTTGGGTCGAAGCCAAAAATACTTCTTGTTATGTTCTTAATTGTGTTTTATTAAGACCAAAAATCAAGAAAACACCTTTTGAGCTTTGGAATGGTAAAATCCCAAATGTGGGATATTTTCATATTTTTGGATGTAAATGCTTTATTTTAAATACTAAGGAAAATTTAGGAAAATTTGATTCTAAATTTGATGAAGGAATTTTCCTAGGTTACTTAGTTCTAAGGCTCATGGAGTTTATAACCGTAGAACTATGATAGTTGAAGAATCTATGCATGTGACTTTTAATGAAGCTAATGATTCTTCAAGAAATATCAAGATTGTGAATGTAGGTGAGGAGCTTGAGGATCTCACACTTCATGATAAGGAAGTAGAGGATGAAGATAATGAGGAGACCCAACATGAAGAACCTCCATCCTCAAGTCAACCTCAAGTTGAAGATGATGAAGAAGAAGCTCTACCATCTCTCCCCAAGGGATACCGATTGGTAAGAGATCATCCAATGGACCAAGTCATTGGAGAGCCTTCAACGGGAGTGGTAAAACGCTCTAAACTTAAAAATTTATGCCAATATGTAGCTTTTGTTTCTCAAGTAGAGCCTAAAAATGTTAAGGAAGCTATAGAAGATGAGTTTTGGGTATTAGTCATGCAAGAAGAACTCAACCAATTTGATAGGAATAATGTATGAGACTTAGTACCTAGACCTAGTTATCAAACCATAATTGGAACCAAATGGGTGTTTAGGAATAAGCTAGATGAAGAAGGACTAGTTATTAGAAACAAAGCTAGGTTAGTGGCACAAGGGTACAACCAACAAGAAAGAATAGACTATATTGAAACATATGCTCCCGTAGCTAGATTAGAAGCAATTAGGATGCTTTTAGCATTTGCTAGTTTTAAAGGCTTTAAACTTTTTCAAATGGATGTGAAAAGTGCCTTTTTAAATGGTTTTATAAATGAAGAAGTTTATGTTGAACAACCCCCCGGTTTTGAAAGTTTTGAGTTTCCAAATTATACTTTCAAACTTAAAAAGGCTTTATATGGTTTAAAACAAGCCCCTATGGCTTGGTATGAAAGACTTTGTATTTTCTTAATTGAACAAGGTTTTGATATAGGAAAAGCAGATGTTTCACTTTTCATCAAGCACCATGAAAATGACATGTTATTAGTTCAAATATATGTTGATGATATAATTTTTGATGCCACTAATGAAATACTTTGTGAGTGATTTGCTAAGTGTATGCTGGATGAATTTGAGATGAGCATGATGGGAGAGCTCTCCTTCATGCTTGGTCTTCAAATCAAGCAAACCAACAAAGAGATCTTCATCAATCAAGCTAAGTACACAAAGGAGCTCGTCAAGAGATTTGGAATGAATGAAGCCAAGATAGCTTCTACACCTATGAGCGCATCCATCAAGCTTGACAAAGATGAAGAGGGCATTAAAGTGGACGAAAAATGATATCGATGTATGATCGGTAGTCTCCTTTATTTAACCACAAGTAGACCCGATATCATGTTTGGCGTATGTTTATGTGCTAGGTTTCAATCGTGTCCTAAGATGTCTCATTTAAGTGCGGTAAAACGTATATTGAAATATCTAAAGGGTACAGTTGACTTAGGATTATGGTATCCATGTCATGCATCATTCGATTTAATTAGTTTTTCAGACGCTGATTTTGTCAGATGTAAGATAGATAGGAAAAACACTAGTGGGTGTTGTCAATTCCTAGGAGCGAGTCTTGTTTCTTGATTCTCAAAGAAATAAAACTCGGTTGCGCTTTCAACAACCAAAGCGGAATATATCGCCGCGGCTAGTTGTTGTGTGCAAGTCCTTTGGATGAAACAAACCCTTTTAGACTATGGACTTAGGTATTCTTGCATACCTATACATTGTGATAACACTAGTGCAATTAATTTAACCAAAAATCCTATCTTACATTCTAGAACTAAGCATATTGATTTGAGATATCATTTTCTTAGGGATAATGTAGTTAAGGGAAACATATCGGTAGAATTTGTATCCACCGATGAACAACTTACCGATATATTTACAAAACCCTTAGTTGAAGAGAGTTTCACAACCTTAAGGATGCAACTAGGAATTTGTGTTTTACCTTGTGATTAAAGAAGATTTTACAAGATTTCAAAACTTGCATTCTATAAAAGTGTCATCACACTCATGTATTGCTCTATAGTGGGGCTTTGCGACCTATTGGAGTTTACCTTCTATAGGCTTATATTAATGGGAAGGACTATAGTGATAGATGATACTTGGTTCTTGTGGCTTTCTCAGTTTTCTGGTTTTATGATGAAATTTCATTAATTGTACCTTAATTCTTACCCTTTTTGATTGATGTCAAAAAGGGGAGAAAAAGCAAGGTCACACTTGGTTTTCAAGATGCATATAGGTAGTGTGAGTTTATAGTTAAGGGCAAGAGATATAGTTAGGGGGAGTTAAAAATGACATGCACAATGGTAGGGTGAGCATAGGTCAAGTTATAGAAAATTTGAACACGCACATTGATAGGGGGAGCATAGGTTGAGTTATAAGAAGTTGGATGTATAGGCTAAGTTAGAAAGTTGAATGCATAGGCTAAAGTATTTATCTTGCATACCCTAACTCTTGAATGCCTTAACTCAAACTCACAAATGCTGTTAATTTTCTTAAAATTTAATGTTATGTTTGTCATCATCAAAAAGGGAGAGATTATTGGCTTAAGTGTCTTTCTTAAGCCTCGATCTTTATTTTGATGATAACAAACATGTATTTAATCCAAGTGTGTAGTTTTGAGTTCAGGTTGAGGTTGCGATACGCATGCCTAATTCGTTCAAACGAGACGACGGAAAAGATCGTCAAAAGAACGGAAGAAGAAATCATTGAAGAAAGGCTCCGGATTAAGTCAAGAAGATTTAATGTAATATGTCCCTAGAATAGTTTATCCCAAGCCTAAAATGTAAGGTTATCCAATTTGAAACTTGATAACCAAACCCTTAGAATTGGCATGTGAAAATACAAGGAATTAATCATCCTCAGCCCGGGATCGATCGACCGATCACGGTAATAAAATGGCGATGCAGCCCATTCGGTCGACCGACTGGTCGACCGGAGATCACAAGAAATTAGCAGAAGTCATTCGGTCGACCAGTCGGTCGACCGAATGTGGCGAAGGGGAAAAAGTTGGGCTGCGTCGGTCGACCGACAGAGGTGAAAATTTGGCAGAAAGGTAGCGGTCGACCAATCGATCGACCGACCTAAAGATGGCCTCAATCACGTGATTTGCTGCAGCCATTCGGTCGACCGAATATCAGAAGAAATGTTGGCGGTCAACCCGTCGGTCGACCGACCTCTCTCAGCTACAAGCGGTCGGACCTGGCGGTTGATCCGTCGGTCGATCGACTAATCGACCGACCTTACGACCGAACATCTTCAACGATCGATTTTTTATCCGTTGAACGGCCTTTCGGCTGAGGGGTTATAAATACCCCTCACCAAACTTTATTAGACACTTTTGCAAAACTTAATTGAGCATTAAAAGTGAGCCTTAAAGCCTTTATACGAGCTACACCAGTGCACACCTCTCTGCTCCCAGTTTTGACTTCATCAGACGCTGATTTCTTCTCTTCAACCTTGCTGCGTTAATTGAAGTCTTCTTCCAGTTGCAAGTTGAAGACAAGAAGGCGGTGGAAAGAAGCTTGGATCAAATTTCTTCTTCATTAGCTCTTTCCCAAAGTTTGTAATTTATTGAATCTTGTTTTCTTGTTAAGATAGCTTGCTAGGTGTGCTAGGAAACACTTAGGGTAAACTATGTAGAAGTGTGTTTTGCCTAGGTAAATAGGATTGAGGTGTTCTCCAAGTGAGGGAGAAGGGTGTCCTCAAGTGTATTAAAAGGGAAACATACATTCTATAAAGTAGTGTTTAGAAATCCTTGGTAAGGAGCCAAGGTAGTGGATTAGGCGGTTGGCCGAACCACTATAAATTGATTTGTTTGCATTGCTCTTTACTTGCTTTCATTATTGTGATTGAATTGTGATTATATCATTCATTAAAGAACAATTCCATTAATCTAAGACAAAATTAAGTTAAAAAAAATTGAAAAAAGGGATTGACACTATTCAACCCCCCCATCTATTGTCAAGGTCCATCCAACAATTATCTCTAAGAAAATGGTGCCTTAGATCAATATGCTTAGTCCTAGAGTGTAAAATAGGATTCTTTGTTAAATTTATTGCACTAGTATTGTCACAATGAATAGGTATGCAAGAATACTTAAGTCCATAATCTAAAAGAGTTTGTTTCATCCATAGGACTTGTGCACAATAACTAGCCGCAGCGATGTATTCTTCTTCGATAGTTGAAAGTGCAACGTATTTGCTTTAGGTTTTCAACCTTAGCCTTAATCTCGGTTTTGATGGTTTTAATGATAACAAATATGGGACTAATGATTTCATTGAGAATATGTTTTAGGTTCCATATCAATTAGCGTTCAATGTCCTCGATCGAAAATATCAAAAGAAATCGGAAATCGGAAGGACATTGATCGTCGCACTCGGGTTCATCGCGGAAGTTTCTCGAAGATCGATGAGTGCACCAAAGTCGCATTGGACAGGCTCAAAGATCTCATGAAAGCTCTCCAAGATGATGCTCGTTGAAAGCCGGAACCCGGAGACAAAGCGGGGAAAAAAATTAGGCTGAAAAATAAGTTTCAGCCTAAATTCGGTCGATCGGGTAGTCGACCGAATAGGGTAAGGTATCAGGCAGTAGCCTTATCGGTCGACCGGTCGGTCGACCGAACACTGCCTAAAATAGGTAGTTGCTACTTCGGTCGACCGACAGAGGCCTGAAATAGGCAGTAAGACTGGCGGTCGACCAGTCGGTCGACCGACCTGTGTTTGCTGAAGATGCGACATCGCGACGATCGACCGACGGGTCGATCGGATGGCGGATCGTGAAATTTGCGTCTGGGCAATCGACCCGTCGGTCGACCAACCACAGGGAAAAAGGAAGCGGTCGAATGACCGGTCGATTGACCATTCGACCGGCGGTCTGTAACAGATAGTTTTCTATCTGTTGAGCAGCCGTTTCTTCACGAGAGTATAAATACATCATCATATACATCATCATATACATCATTTAACTTCTTCCTTGATCACACAGAGTTTATTGAGCCATTAAAAGGAAGATTTGAGCCTTCCAAAGAGTAATTGAAGTGCGCTTTGCTATTTCAGCGAACACCTTCTCAAGCGCCAACTGCTGCCTCAACTTGAAAACTGATTCGAGTTCATCCCCTCGGTGAGTTGGAGGTTCCAAGGCTGTGAAAGGAGCTTGCAAACATTGGTTTTATTATTTATCTCTTTTGATTGTATTTTATATGTTATTTTAACTATTTGTTTAATTTGAGTTTGTAAGACTTAGGTTGTTAGGTCGTGTTGTGTGAAGTGGTATCCTCGGTGTAGAAGGAGTAAAGCCACTTGTATAAACATAATTTACTAGGATTAGTTCTAGTTGTCCCTTAGGTTGAGGTGGGAAAGTGCTCTCGGTAGGAATGCGGGATACTTCCGGGTGTGGAAGTGCCATCGGTTGGAGAGCGGAGACTTTCAGGTGCAAAGTCCTCGTTGTAAGGGAAACCCTAATTAATCTAGTAAAACTAGTATGGAAATCCTAAGCGGGGTGCTTAGGTAGTGGAGTAGGCATTGGGGCCGAACCACTATAAATCTTGTGTTTGCATTGTTGTTTTAAATTGTTTGTGATTAATTGCTTTATCTTGCTTCCGCATTCAATCGCATAATTGCAACTTGCCTAAATGATTTAAGTAAACGATTAAAATTGGGATTTAGGCTAATTATTTGGTAAACATACTATTCACCCCCTCTAGTGTCGCCATTTTGACTTCACAATGGAGTTTTATTTCTTTGAAAACCAAGAAACAAGACTTGCTCCTAAGAATTGACAACACCCACTAGTGCTTTTTCTATTTACTTTACACCCGGCAAAATCTGCATCCGAAAAACCGATTAAATCAAAAGATGTATGACATGGATACCATAATCCTAAGTCAACCGTGTCATTTAAATATCTCAATATGCGTTTGACCGCACTTAAATGATACATTCTAGGGTAAGATTGAAACCTAGCACATGCACAAACGCTAAACATGATATCGGGTCTACTTGCGGTTAAGTAAAGAAGACTACCAATCATACCTCGATATCGTTTTTCGTCGACTTTGACACCATCTTCATCTTTGTCAAGCTTGATAGATGTCCTCATTGGTGTAAAAGCTATCTTGGCTTCATTCATCCTAAACCTTTTGATGAGCTCCTTTGTGTACTTGGCTTGATTGATGAAGATTCCTTTGTTGGTTTTCTTGATTTGGAGACCAAGCATGAAGGAGAGTTCTCCCATCATGCTCATCTCAAACTTATCTTGCATACACTTAGCAAACCACTTACAAAGAGTTTCATTAGTAGCACAAAAAATTATGTCATCAACATAAATTTGAACTAATAAAATATCATTTTCATGATGTTTAATAAAAAGTGAAACATCGGCTTTTCCAACGTTAAAACCTTGTTCAATTAAAATTTTTTTGAAAGTCTTTCATACCAAGCCCTAGGGGCTTATTTTAAACCATATAACGCTTTTTTAAGTTTGAAAACATGGTTTGGAAACTCAAAACTTTCAAATCCGGGGGGTTGTTCAACATATACTTCTTCATTGATGAAACTATTTAAAAATGCATTTTTAACATCCATTTGAAAAAGTTTAAAACCTTTAAAACTAGCATATGCCAAAAGCATTCGAATTGCTTCTAATCTAGCTACGGGAGCATAAGTTTCATTATAATCTATCCATTTTTATTGATTGTACCCTTGTGCAACTAACCTAGCTTTGTTTCTAATGACTAATCCTCCTTCATCTAACTTATTTCTAAATACTCATTTAGTCCCAATTATAGTTTGTTCGCTAGGTCTAGGTACTAAGTCTCATACATCATTTCTAGCAAATTGGTTGAGTTGTTCTTGCATAACTAGTACCCAAAACTCATATTCTATTACTTCCTTAATGTTCTTAGGCTCTACTTGAGATATAAATTCTACATAATGACAAATATCCTTGAGTTTAGAGCGCGTTACTACTCCAGTTGATGGTTCTCCAATGACTTGATCCATTAGATGATCCCTTATCAACCGATATCCTTTGGGGAGAGGTGGTAGAGCTTCTTCTTCCTCATCTACAACTTGAGGTAGAGTTGTGGATGATGGTTCTTCATGTTGTATTACCTCATTATCTTCATCCTCCACCTCTTTGTCATGAAGTGTGAGGTCCTCAAGTTCCTTACCTATATTTACAATCTTCACATTTCTAGAAGAATCATTAGTTTCATTAAAAATGACATGCATAGATTCTTCAACAATCATGGTTCTACGATTGTATACTCTATATACCTTAGAATTAATGGAGTAACCAAGGAAAATCCCTTCATCGGATTTAGAATCAAATTTTCCTAAATGCTCCTTAGTGTTTAAGATGAAACATTTGCATCCAAAAATATGAAAATATCCCACATTTGGGATTTTACCATTCCAAAGCTCAAAAGGTGTTTTCTTAATTTTAGGTCTTAATAAAACGCGATTAAGCACATATCAAGAGGTATTTATGGCTTCGGCCCAAAAATACTTAGACAAATTATTTCCACATTGCATGGTCCTAGCCATCTCTTGTAAGGTTTTATTCTTCCTCTCAATCACCCCATTTTGTTGAGGGGTACTAGGGGAAGAAAATGTATGTTCAATACCTAAATCATCACAAAATTCGGAAATTTTTTCATTTTTAAACTCTTCTCCATTATCGCTTCTAATTTTTAAAATTGAAACCCCTATCTCATTTGTAACTTTCTTAGTAAACTTTTTAAAAAATTCAAAAGTTTTATTTTTCTTAGCTAAAAAGAAAACTCATGTAAATCTAAAAAAATCATCAACTAATACATAGCAATATAGTTTTCTACCTAGACTAGCTACATCACATGGCCCAAAAAGATCCATGTGCACAAGCTCAAGAGTTCTAGATGTTCTAACTTGATTAATGCTATGAAATGAGGATTTAACTTGCTTACCTAGTTGACATGCATCACAAAGTTTGTCTTTTTCAAATTTTATCTTAGGCAATCCTTTAACTAATTCTTTCTTAGATATTTCTTGGATGAGGCTCATGCTAGCATGTCCTAGCCTTCTATGCCACAACCAAGAATCATTTTCCATGTCAACTAAGCATCTAACATGGGGATTAGGCAAGATATTTAAATCTAATGTATAGACATTTCCTTGCCTATTTCCAATAAACATGGTGTCATTGGAAGGTGCACTCCTAATGATACATTTAGATGCTTCAAAGACAATTACATATCCATTGTCACACAATTGTGATATGCTAATCAAGTTATATTTTAATCCATCAACTAATAAAATATTCTTAATGCATGGGTAAGGAAGAATACCTATATCACCAATGCCAACAATCTTACCTTTGGCATTGTCTCCAAATATTACATGTCCACCATCTTTGCTTGATATGGTTGCAAATAAGTTGATATCATCAGTCATGTGCTTTGAGCAACCACTATCCAATATCCAAGTGTTTCTACTTACTTGAGGATGCTTCTCCATCTACAAAAGAAGAAGAAATTATTTTAGGTACCCAAATTTTCTTAGGTCCTTGAGTGTTAGTCATTTTAGGAACCCAAGTAAATCTAGCATGTGGGTTCCTCCCCAAAGCACAATCCTTAGCCATATGGCCAAATATGTCACAAGAAAAACAATTTCCATTAAATTTCCTTCTATTATGTGTGTGACCATGGAAGTGTGATGATTTCTTTTTATGAACAACCTTAGGCATGACATTTTGTAGGGTTGTCATCTTTTCATTAAGCATGCAGAGTTTCTTTTTCAATGTTAGCATGCTATCATTCAAATGCTCTACTTGATCACTTAAATACTTGTTTTCATCTTCTAATTTTTTGTTGTCACTTTCTAAGTCCATCTTAGCCTTCTCTAGGGCATGTTTCTCTTCCTTAAGGGTATCTACTTCTTTTCTTAAAGCATTGCATGAAACTAATAAGCTATCATTTTCTAGCTCTAAAGATTTATTGTCCTTTTTAAGCTCTTTAAATTTTCTTCTAATAGCATTAAATTCATCATGCATTTGATCAAATTCATTTTCTAACTCTTCTTGAGTAAAAGAAAGCTCACCAAAAGTAAATCTTACCTCATCATCATTAGCCATCAAGCAAAGATTTGTCTTTTCACTCTTTGAGTCTTCTTCACTCGATAAAGCCTCGCTTTCATCCCACAAAACCATCATTGCCTTTTTCTTCTTGTTGTTTTTGTCCTTTTTGTGAGGGTTAGAGGTGGAAGCCATCTTGAGAAGTGGGCAATCCTTCCTTAGATGCTCGGCCTTGTTATAATGGTAGCATGTGTAGCTTCCTCTTCCCTTTCTCATGCCTCCTCTCATGAAGCACATAAATCTCCTTGCCAACATTGTCATTTTCTCACAATCATCCGTCTCTTCCTCGGATGATGAGGATTCTTCTACTCGGTGTGATGCTTTTAAGGCAATGGTCTTGCCTTTGGGGCCATCTTCCTCGTTGTATTGCTTCATATAGGTCTCATGTGTCATGAGAGACCCAATGAGCTTGGTGATCTTCAAGGTGCTCATGTCTTTCGCTTCCATGATTGCTATGACCTTGGGCTCCCAAGCTTTTGGAAGGGAACGAAGGAGCTTCCTTACCTTCTCCTATTCCCTTATCTCTCTGCCAAGATTAGCTAATCTATTTGTAATATTTTAAAATCTAGCATACATAGCATCAATGGATTCATGCGATAACATTTTAAACATTTGATAATCATGCATGAGTAGGTTTATCTTAGATTCCTTTCCTTGTGAAGTTCCTTCATGTGTAGTCTCTAGGACCTTCCATAGTTCATATGCGGACTTACAAGTAGAAATCTTATTCAACTCATTAATTGATAGACCATAATATAATGCATTGACGGCCTTTGCATTAGCATTAAATAGTTTAATCACTTCTTGGTCCCACTCATCCATGTCCTTAGTGGGTTGCTTATACTCTACTTGAATCATCCTCCATGCATCCATGCCTAGAGATTGTAGGAAGCCATTCATACGAATCTTCCAGTAAGCATAGTTGTTTCCATCGAATAGTGGTGGAGTATGAGTAGAGAACCCTTGAGTTAGTTGGATTTCACTTGACATCTTAATTTATAGGGAAGATGATTAAATCTTATCCTATGACCTTGCTCTGATACCAATTGTTGGTTGAAATCCCACACTAGAAGGAGGGGTTGAATAGTGTGTGTCCTTTTTCTATTTAATCAATTTCCCTTTTTGCTTAATTTCAACTTCTATCAAATGCAAATATAACTTAATGATGTTTGTTATCAAATATCAAGCATAACGATAAGTAAACAATCAAGGCAATGCTAACACGATGAAATATAGTGGTTCGGCCAACCGCCTACTCCACTACCATGGCTCCTCACTAAGGATTTCTAACCAACTACTTTATAGAACTTGTGTTTCTCTTTGAATACAACTGAGGACATAATTCTCACCTCTTTGAGAATTCCTCAAACCTATTCACCTAGGCAAAACACAAATCTACAAAGCCTACCCCTAAATGTTTCTCTAGCACACCTAGTAAGCTATTACAGGTGAACAAGTTTAAAACAACTCTTCAAATACAATGAAAAAGAGCTAAGAATTGAAAGAAGAACCAATGCTCTTTTCCCAATCCTTCAAGCCTCCAACTTGCCCAATAGATGAACTTGAATCACAGCAGAGTTGAGAAAAAATGAGCGCTTGAAGAAGAATGTTGATTGAAGAACCGGGCGCAGCAATCAATCGTTAAGAAGGCTCAAATCACTCCTTTTAATGCTCAATGTTGTTTCTAAGAAGTCTTAAAGGAGTTAGGTGAGGGGTATTTATAACCCCTCAGCCGAACGGGCTGTTTAACGGGCGGAAAACTAACTGTTTCTGCCGTTCGGTCGATCGTAGGTCGATCAACCGATCGACCGCTGCTTTAATAGCATTGATGGATCGATCGATGGGTCGACCGAATGAGTCACGAGTTCAGTGATCCACAATCCGATCGACCGATCGGTCGACCGAATCACCTTCTGCCAATTTTTAGCATTGGTCGGTCGATCGACATAGCCTTGTGCCGATTTCTTCACCACCTTTGGTCAACCGACGTAGCCTTGTGCCAATTTTTTCACCACCTTTGGTCGATCGACAGGTCGACCGATTGGCAATTGCCATTTTGTGGCATCATACGGTCGACCGACAAGGCTACTGCCAATTCTTTTGCCTTGTTCGGTCGACCAAAGTCAGGTTGAGACTGATTTTTTCTTTATATTTGTTACATTCTTTTTTATAGGTTTAGTTACTAAGTTCTAACTTGAATAACTTTACAATTAGGCTTGGGATAAGATCGTCTTAGAGGTATATTACAAGATATCTACTTACTCTATGCCCGAGCCTTTCTTTGACGTTCTTTTTCTATCGATTCTTGACGATCGTTTATTTCGTTTCTCCGAACGAAGTTTGCATGCTTATCGCAACCTTAACCTGAACTCAAAACTTCACACATAGATTAAATATATGTTTGTTATCATTAAAATGAAGATCGAAGCTTGAGAGAAACCCTTAAGCCAACAATCATGGCTCTTGTTGCTCAATTTGATCTTGGACTTCACCAAATAGATATCAAGACTGCCTTTCTGAATGGAGATCAATTTGAGGAAGTTTATATGATTCAGCCTGATATTTTTTTTGTTGAATCTGGGAAGGAGGACCTGGTGTGCAAACTGAATAGATCTATATATGGGCTGAAGCAAACTTCAAGGCAGTGATATCTAAAATTTGATGAGGTTGTTACCTCTTTTGGGTTGATTGAGAATGCTACAGATCAGTGTTTTTATCAGAAATTGGACGGGAGCAATTTTGTGATTCATGTGTTGTACATCGATGACATCCTATTAGCCAATAATTCAATGAACCTTCTGAATGAGACAAAACACATGCTTTCATGTCGTTTTGACATGAAAGATCTTAGTGAGACCTCTTTTGTTCTTGGAATACAGATCCATCGTGATAGGTCTCTTGGAATCCTTGGTTTGTCTCTGGCAACCTATATTGATCGAGTGCTTAAAAGGTTTAACATTTACTCTTGCACTCATTGTCTGACACCTGTTCAAAAAAGTAAAAGGTTGTCCAAATTACAGTGCCCTCAAAGTGATGCCGAGAGGGATGAGATGGATATAGTTTCATATGCTTCCGCTATTGGTAGTCTTATGTATGCACTCGTCGAATATAGCTTTTGCTATAGGCGTGCTTGGTAGATTCTTGAGCGATCTTGACAAGGATCATTAGAGGACTGCAAAGAAAGTCATGAGACATACAAGATTATAAACTTCATATGTTAACTTTTGGAAAAATCTGACCCCTTTAAGATTATGGGGTATATAGATTTAGATTATGCATATTGTGTGGATGATCGTAAATCCACTTCTGGATACATCTTTATGATGTCTGAAGGAGCTATTTTGTGGAAGAGTGTCAAGTTAACATTCACAAGTCCCTTAACTATAGAGGCAGAGTACATCACATGTTATGAAGTCACTTGTGAGGCTATATGGTTGAGGAAATTGATATCCAGCATGCATCTTGTCGATTTTATATCGTGTCCTTTAACCATCCATTGCGATAGTTCATTTGCGGTGTACTTCTCTTAAACTCATAGGAATTCTAGTTGTACCAAATTTTTTGATGTTAAGCTCATATTTGCTTGAGAGAAGATTCTTGAATCTCAGACTCGTGTGGTTCACATTCATGGTGAACATATTCTTGTAGATTTGATGACCAAGGGTCTACCCGTATGAGTATTTCTAAATCATGTTACTCATATGGGTCTTGTTAAATCTTTTGATGTAACCTTGGTCTAGTGGGAGTCTGAGTTGTTTCATTATGAGGCATTTGTGATGTAATTTTGACATCATACCATTTATATGATTTTGTTCTATTCAGATTTTTTGAAACTTTGTATCATTTGTTTCCCTATCAGATTCAATGATCTTGTGTTGTTTCATTTCCGAATCTTGTCTTGGATTGGTGTATACTGATTGCTTGACATTTGCATTGGTTAAATTCCATTTACATGATTTTGTTCTATTCAGATATTGAAACTTTATATCATTTGTTTCTCTATCGGATTCAATGATGTCACGCCCTAACTCAGGGCCGCGTGACCGGCCAGGGTATGTGTCGGTACCCCGAAGCCTACCACATGCACTAACCAATAACATAAAGAAATAACACCGAACCAACAATGGAATCACGAATAAAAACGGCAACACCAAACTTTATTAAAGGTAGAAACAGTTTTCAACAATTCCAAGTGCGAAGAAAACAACTCAAGTTTTCAAAGAAATATCCCAAAGTTTTAAAATAGTTAAATGTTTTACAAAAGACTACACATTGCATGCCTATCAACCCTAATCAACACGACTACGATTACATGGCCGCTTGCTACGAGATCCGCGATGACATCTGCCCTCAAGCCACACCTCATAGGTCAGGCTCTGCAAAATAAAAACAATAAACCATAAGTGCACGAGGAACTCAATGAGCGATCCTTCCAAACCTCCACTCAAATCCCCGATATGATAACATACATAACAGTAAGACATATATATAAGGAATCTATGCTAGTCATATCATGGTAACCGGCCAGTTGGCCAATCTATGTGAGTAAGTAATCTGGCCATTTCGGCTGTTTAAAAACTAGTGTCACTCGGCCAATGTGGCTTTACCTTGCGTAAATGGTCTGGTCGTGCCCAGCCTCCACTACAATACAACACTCGGCCACACAGGCCCATACAACCAAGCATGTAATGTCAACAATAATCACCAGGTCCATCAACTAGGATGGTCAACTAGTCTCAGGAACCAACCGGGTTAGGGATAGCTAGTCCCACCCAACTCGGGTCTACCGTCAGCGTGGCTCACTGATGGAATCTCAAGACCCTCCGCCACTCGGATCTAACACCTAGCGTGCCCGCTGGTTCAACCTCAAAACTCTAATCACCCGCTGAGTTGAATATTAGCCGTTTCGGCGATCAATGCTCATCAGCTCGACCATCTCAATCACAATACACAAGCAGAGTGTTCTTTAGTTTTCTTATTTAAACCTCGGGCATCCACTCGTATCTGACCCTCTCATTTCGGGCCCCGTCAGCCGCACACTAGTGCCCACTTATTGTTCTCCAAGTGTGAAACCTAGCTTGTCCACATCCAAGTTTTCTCGACAACTAAGCACCCTATAGTTTTCTTATAATCATCTAGCGTCATTCGCCACATTCCTTAAGAGTAAACTGTTGGCTTAAGGGTATATCTTAAGCTTCGATCTTCATTTTGATGACAACAAATATATATTTAATTTATGTGTGAAGTTTTGAGTTCGGGTTGAGATTGCGATAAGCATGCAAACTTCGTTCGGAGAAACGAAAGAAAAGAACGTCAAAGAAATGCTCGGGTATAGACTAAGTAGATATCTTGTAATATACCCCTAGGATAATCTTATCCCAAGCCTAATTGTAAGGTTATCCAAGTTAGAACCTGGTAACTAAATCTATGAAAAAGCATGTAACAAATATAAAGAAAAAATCAGTCTCAGCCTAAGTTCGGTTGATCGGTCGGTCGACCGAACAAGGCAGAAGATTTGGCAGTAGCCTTGTCGATCGACCGGACGGTCGACCGAATGATGCCTCAAAATGGCAGTAGCCAATCGGTCGACCGAAGATGGCGAAAAAATGGTAGAGGGCTACATCAATCGACCGGTCGGTCGACCGACCAATGCCAAAAATTGGCAGAGGGTGCTTCGGTCGAACAATCGATCAACCAGATTGTGGATCGCTCAACTCGTGACTCATTCGGTTGACTCGTCGATCGACTGAATAGAGTAATTAAAGCAGCGGTCGCGGGCGGTCGATCGATCGATCGACCGACGATCGATTGGCAAGCGACCGAACAGTGGTAATGGCTAGTTTTCCGCCCGTTGAACAGCCCGTTGGGTTGAGGGATTATAAATAGCCCTCACCTAAATCCTTCAATCTTTCTTAGAGATTTTATTGAGAATTTAAGAAGTGATTTGAGCCTTCAAAAAGATTGATTGTTGCACCCTGTTCTTTCGTCAACATCCTTCTCAAGCGCCTAGTTCTGTTCCTCAACTCTGCTGCGATTTAAGTTCATCTACTGGACAGCTTGAAGGCTTTGGAAAAGAGCATTGGTTCTTCTTTCAATTCTTAGCTCTTTTTCATTGTATTTGAAGAGTTGTTTTAAACTTATTTTCACCTGTAATAGCTTGCTAGGTGTGCTAGAGAAACACTTAGGGTTATGCTTTGTAGATTTGTGTTTTGCCTAGGTGAATAGATTCGAGGAATTCTCAAAGATGTGAGAATTATGTCATCAGTTGTATTCAAATGGAAACACAAGTTCTATAAAATAGTTGGTTAGAAATCCTTGGTGAGGAGCCAAGGTAGTGGAGTAGGTGATTGGCCGAACCACTATATTTCATCGTGTTTGCATTGCCTTGAATGTTTGCTCATTATTGTTCTTGATATTTGATAACATACATTGTTAAGTTACATTTGCATTCAATTGAAGTTGAAACTAAGCAAAAAAAAAATTGATAAAATAGAAAAAAGTGACATACACTATTCTACCCCCTTCTAGTGTCGGATTTCATACAACATAAACTACATGTCATAAGCACAGATACGTCCAAATACAAATATATCATAGCACATAAATTATAAGGAATTTATTCTATAGCTAATAGCATTAAAATCCGCATGATTGCAACATTAAAGTAATTAAATTCTGCATTTAATCAATAAATTTCAGCATGGTAATATTTCAACTAGCGTCATTAATTTGATAAAGAAAAATTTTAAGAATATATGCTACCTCATAAATTTTTCTACATATGCACAACTAGACTATGATTCTCCTATAATTGTGAAATCACCTAGTTCTACCATAGATTTACTCGTCAATCAAAAATAGTCTACGACTCATTCGATCAACACGTTTCCAAAATATGTTGGAGTCGATTTCCCGGTCAGCTTGCCTTCCTCCCTGCTTGGCCGAACATTGAGCAAGGGATACCTTGCTTGGCCGAGCCCTTTAAGGTGGGAAAGAGGAATTCCAACCATGTGTTTAAAAGAAAAGAACCACTAATCTACTTCTTCTCGAAAAGAGATCGATCTAAGGGGTTTAAACCACTCGAGGAAATTGGAGAAATTTTCGGCATAATCTCTCCATTTTTTCCTTTATGCGGCCGATCCCTAAAACCGAGAAAACATCGTGAAACCTTCATCATTCGACAACATATGCATAAGCGAATTGAATCTCAGAAAAACCTTGAAGAAACGACGAGATTCAACACAAGAAATCGACAAAATCTCCAATCCATTGGGTCGGCTACCCGCCTACCCTACAAGTCTAGGTTCGACCACTCACCTTGATCAAGGAGGAAGACGATCTACGCGATGACGACTCCGATCTCCAGCGATGACACCAACTCCTCGTGCCACCACTCGAGTCTCCTCCTCTCTCCCTACGCCTCAGGCTGCGTGCGACTCACCCCTTGAGCCGTACGACGGTTGAGGTGTTAGGGATTAAGTATTATTTTTTTGACTATAATGCCCTCCTCACTTAATTGGCCCCTACTCGACTCAATCTAACCCCGGTTCGAGCCCCCGACTCTATTCGCGAACATGGTTTCAATCCGGCTAAGTTGACTCGACTCGACTCAAGATAATAAAATAGCTCTTATCAACAATCTAAAAGACTAATTTATACCTTCTACTCGCGGCAACTTCGCAGCTCGACCCCGCTAGCTCCCGATCCAGAGCGCTGCACCACAAATTTTTTTTATTAGGAAACCCCGAGTATTACAAATGATCTTGTGTTATTTCATTTCTGAATTTTGTTCTGGATTGATGTATGTTGATCACTTGCATTTGCTAAATTTTATTATTATGTCATTTGTACGAACAATTTATTAATGTTATCCGAGCGATAGATTGATGGATTAATTTTATTAATTTAGTATGAATTAATATTAATTAATTATTAGGATATTAGTGATCATATTTTGACTCTTAATTGAATCTAAATTATAATTAATTAGGACCTCGTAAACTGTGAGTGATTCATGATAAATTGACTCACTAATAAGGCACATTGGGGTAGATGTCCAACCTACAGCCCATTTTGTAGCTAATTTATTTTCTATTATGTTATTGGCCTAATGAGGTTTTGATTTCCTTTATAAAGGATCTCTAACCTCATTTCTAAGTTGTTGAGACAACAAAATTTTCTTGGGGGCTCAGCAGGTTGTAATCACTCTTCCTTATTTTTTTTCCTTAGTTCATCTTTCATGCATTCTCATAATCTACATGTACATGTTTCATTTTTATTTTCCACATTTTGATCTATCATAATTGTGATAATAATACGTAGGTTGTCATTTCTTGTGTTAGCGTAAGCAGAGTCATAATGTTCTTGGCTTCTTTGTTAGACTATTTGTTTTTGCGTGAATTAAAATAAAAATAGCTCCGTCGTTGATTTCAACGTGTCTATCTACTTCTACTCTACATGGTAAAACGGAATTGAGTTGGGCAGTACGGACGGATTTTATACGGCACCGCTGAGAGCTATTCTCAGCGCTGCATTTTATAAGGCAGTGTGCTGCCTTTTGCTATATTTTTTTTAATTTTGAGAAAGGGCAGCGATGAATCAGCGCTGCCCCATTCTTATATATATATTGTGTGTTTTATTTTTTTTATTTTTTTATTTAATTTTTAATTTTTTAATTTGTTAGTTTTCTAATTTTTTAATTTTTTTAATTTTTTAATTTTTTTAATTTCTTTTTTTTAAACTTAACAATTTTATTTTCATTTTATATGTAAAAATTTTTCTTTCAAGTTTTATTTAATTTTATTTTTAAATTTTAATAGTATTAAATTATATGATTTTTTATAATATTGTTCTATTTTATTTACTGCTTTTCAAATTTTAGATTTTAAAACTTGATTCAATTTTTAAATTTTTTTCTAATTTTCCAATTATATTAGGCTATTGCATTTAGACTTTTAGAGGCATTTAAAAATCCAAATCAAGTCCGTATTTTTTACTTATAATATTTATTATTTATAGGTATTATTATATTTTAGATATTACACATTTGACCTTTTTTAATTTGATTAAATTTTAGTTTTTTATTCATTGACTTATAACATTTCAAAAAAAATAAATTTAAAAATGTTCTCAATTTCGATTTTTAACTTTTAAGAATTTATTTATTTTAGCTAGAATCTAAACCTTCTATTCAAATCTTTTGTATTGTTTAAATTTTTAAATTAAGTTTAACCCTCGCATTTTGGACAAAAAATTTAAAGTCCCAACTAAACTAAATTAATATTTTTCTACTTATATTATTATTTAATAAATATTTATTTTTAATTTTTTTAATGTCTTAGGCTTTTTATGTGAATATCTTTTTAGTTTTGCATTTAAAAATAAATAAATAAAATATCAAATATAATTGAATGGAATCATAAATTGTATAATATATAATTTTAAGTTAAATGATATTATATTATATTATACATATACCTATTATATAAAGTTATCAATTCAGTTTGGCTCAAATGGAATATTATAATTCGAATAAATTTGAAATTTAATTATATTTTATTTAAGTTAAATCAATCAACTTTTTAAATTAATTAGTCGAGAACTCACGCGGGTTGCACAAATATATATAAATATAATTTTATTTAAATAACTATAAATAATTAAATAAATTACATATAAATTTAATAATTTTGTAAAATTATATATATATATTGAAGTATAATATCATTCGAATTAATGATATTATACTTAATTGATATTAATACAATCATTTCTTTACTTTTTTTATATCAAAGATAAATATATATATTGAGAACATAAATGTTCAAATACATAGGTTCCACGAGAACACAAACAAAACAGAGAAATGAGGGTTCTCCAAAAAATCGAGATGCTAAATACAAAGTATCTTAACAGAAAGAAGAAATATTGGTGTGGAGCCTTATAAATTCCTCTGAAAGTGTCTTAGCCTTGGACCAAATTTCCTGAGGAGTAGTGACATTATTTTTAAAGATTTTAGCATTCCTTGCTAACCAAATTCTCCAAATGATTAAAGCTATCAAAACTAGTTTTTCTGAACAATCAATCTCAAGCTTGATTTTACTGAACAACTCAAGCCACCACAGTCTGAAAGAGCCTGAAGGAAGGCCCCAATCCTGTTTAATAATATCATCTATCTGTCATATGTGCACTACAAGAAAACAAGGTTTTACCGACGGATTTATTACCAACAAATAGATTCCGTTGGTATTACCAACACAATTACCCACAGATATATATTTTGTTGGTAAAATTTATAAAACCTTATATTATTTTTAATTCCCTCCTATTTTTCAGCCGACGACACCCTCTTCCCCCCAAGCCGACAAAAACCTACGTTTTTCTTTCTCCAGTCGCGCCCTTTTTTCCCTAAGTCGAGACTTTTCCCCGCGCCCTTTTTTTCTCCAGCCGCGACAAATCCCTCAGACAATCTCCCTTCCAACAAAAGTCGTCGACAAATCCTTGTTTCTCGATCGTCCTTCTTTTCTCCAACCGCGTGCGTCTCTTCCCTTGCCAATAGAAGTCTTACGCGCGACTTTTCCCCCAGTCGACACAATCTGCCAGGCGACGCTTCCCCTCTCTGCCCAACCGACAAAATCTGCCACCTCCATCGATCTATTGCACATCGCTGCTCATCAGATTCGTCTTCGCTTGCTGGGTTCGTTTCCCACCTCTCTCTAGATCTTTCTTTCTCTCGATCTCTCGATCTTGGTTGCTTTTTTTCTAGGGTAGGATGTTGAAGTCCTTCTTCCATTTCATGGTTCTTATCCTTCACAGCTTTTCGATTTCACCCATCAAGTTCATGGTAAACTAGATTTTTTAGAGGCACAGACTGGTAATAATGTTATTTGTGGTGATTTCACTGTTGATCTTCAATATTATTGCTTCTAATGATGCCAACATTCAAATCTGTTGATACCAACATTCATCTTCATGCTACTGCTTCTAATGATCTTCAATAATTTTATTTGCTTCTAATGATGCCAACATTCATCTTCATGCTATTGTCATTAAAGGATGCCAACATTCAAATATTGAATGTGTTATTATATTGAATATATTAGTAGTATTACCCATTTTGTTCACAGTGGCTTATTATATTGAATATATTGGTAGTATTACCCATTTTGTTCAAAGGGTCTAAAAAATCTCCGGGGGCTCCGCCCCCACACCCTTGGCAAGGGGCGTTGCCCCCTTGATCCCTGCCCGCTAACCGGCTAGCGGGACCGCCGAAGACTCTGCGTAGCGCAAAAGAAAAGGATTAGGGCAAATCAATCGCGCACCACACATCCTAACAAGGTGTTGGTGAAACTAATTTTCATGAGTTGATGCTTCCTTTTTCTTAATATAATGGGGAGACTTGTCCTTGAGATCATTTTCATTAATTAATGAAATGATACAGACGAGGAAGTAAAGAGTAAGAACGAGTTTGCATAACTTGTATCACATTCTTAGCCAATATCTTTATTAACTAATTAAAATCTTATTGTTTCTAATCATAATGTCAGTTTTACTGAATTTCTTTCTATATATATGGTTCTAAGATATTCGTAATTGTGTTCTCAGACTTCTTTAGAAGTAAGCGAGCATTATATTTGCTTCACATGTGTTGATGGTATTGAAAATAATCTTTTGTAATTCTTCACTGGCCACAAATTTACTGTTAAAACAAACATGACTATTTTTTAGATGAAGAAAATTAACATACAATTCTATCTGGCTTACATAGTAGTGTAACACTTTTACATCTTTCCAGCACAACTTTATGAACTTGATGGAAGAAAGTCCCAACCTGTAAGTCAAGGTCCTACATCACCTGACTGCTTATTGCAGGTAATTCATTTTCATTCATCCTTTTGGTTATATATTGTCATATTTATCCTTTATAGGTAGATGTGTAACCAGATTAAACCTAAGTTATAGCTATCGTGCACAAAAAGAAATGAAAGTAATAGAACTTGAGTAGTAACTGAATTATTTATTGGCTTTCTTGTGCCTTTGTCATGGAGATTGATATTCAGAAAGCTTAGAGTGTATGTGAACTTTTTCAACAGCTGCTTGTACTAGGATTGCTAGCTCATTGCTTTTTATTCTAGCTCATTGTTTGGAATCATTTTGAAATATTGATTTATGTTAATTTCCGTGTCCTTGTCAATGGTGGTGCACTAATTGTTCATTTGTTCAGCCTTTGCATCATGACAGTAATCTGCGCGCACATGATTTTGTTTCTTTCTACACTATCTTATGGTAGTTCAAGACTACTAAATGCTCATTTTCTAAATGCTTCTTCATCTTTTATTGTTATTTGGCTATCTGCAGATATTTCCAGACCATTCCAGAACCCACTTCACAAGCAGAGCAAATTGGTGGATGTGCTTGTTAGGGTGAGCTGTTGCAGATTCACCTTGGTTTACTGCCCTGTCCTGTCATGTTCATGTTTGCATATCTTGTTCATGATTTTGGCCATTTTTATTGGCTGCTATCCATGTTAGTTCCTATATCTGTGCATGTTTCATTAGCTTTTGATGTTCATGCTAGTTGTGTTAGTGAACAAAACTTGTGGGAAAGGAAGACGAGTGCTAGCAATAAGACATTTGTAAGTTAAGTCATGCTTGAAGCAGCTTATCACAGGGCTAGGAAATATATATAGTCATTCTCTGATCTGAGCTATAGATACCAGCACTGTATTAATGTTTCTAGTGCATCCTCTAATCTGAGCTGATGCTGTAATTAAATCATAGTAATTGATGTTCCAGGCTCAAACATTGATTGTCCAAATGATGCAGGAGCTTGAAAGCATGAGTAGCTACTCACCACTTATACAAATGTCTAACTTGCATATGTGGTTGTGTTTGAACAATTATTACTTTGTCTTGAAAATATTGGGACCAACCACTTCTTAAAAAAATGTTTCTTATATATTTTTTCTTATGTATTATTGTGATAGCTTTTGTCTCTTGAATTATGTTGATTAAAATTTATGCTATTTGGTTATAGACCATAAGGCAAATTCTTTAGGGATTATAAAATCCACCTTGGAGATATAATTTATAACTTTTCCATGATCTAGGTTTTCACTATTACTAACATGCCCTTAAAAATCATTTTGGAAATTTGCTCCATGGTGATGCTCCTTCTGTTTGATATAAGATCTATGTTCTTGTATATTGTTACTAATCCTTGTGGTTATATAAATCTTTTCTCATCTGGACGTTCTGTTACTTATGTAATATTCTTAACCAAATCAATCTTATGCTTCAATCATCCAATGCAAAACCACACATATTGTGGGTTGCACATTTCAATCTCCAAAGACATTCAATTTGGCAAGGTCCAATGTTTGCTTTCTTGCACTTTCCTGTTGAATCTGGAACATAATTTTTGAATAATATTAGGATTACTTTTCCTAGGAATAACCTCACTAGGATTTTGAACACAAATATGAAATGATGTCTAAATATTGGTTCTAGAATGTGGTTGACCATAATATATTTTATTTTTTAAGCTTTTCAAACTGGTGTGCTTCTTGCCAAAGCGCATTAAAGTCTATAGTTGTTCATTTCTCCTTCTGGTTTATATGATTGTGTATATTCTATCTTTTTGGCATATCGAATGATCGGATCAACTAATCATTTATAAGCTAGTACTACTAATCGTGTTAAGTTCAATTAATTATATTTGTCCATGGTGATTGGACACGGGTAAAATTTTAGTAAAAGAACATGTTTCCATCAATATGCCACCAATAGAATCTGCAAGCAGTTTGGTTCAAGAACATATTACTTGATCCAACTAACAAATTAGTACCATTAATGATGCCAGTAGTATCCTTTCTTGAGTCTGATGGGCCATGTAACTGAAGATTGAGTGGCTAGTTTTTTGTTGTAGGATAAAACCTTTATTATTATGTATGTTCAAGTTTTCATCATTTTTATTGATTTTATTTGAAACATGGATTCATATTCTGGTTGATATCTTATGCATAAGTCTTACAGAGGACCAGTAGTGGACCATCGCTATTTGTATTTTCAAATATTTTCTGAGTGACACTGATATTGATTTTGCTCAGTTTACTATTTAAATTTTGCTACTCTGGTCATGTATGGGAACGGTTGTCTGATGATCTTTAGATGTTTGATTTGATATCTATATCTTCATTTTTCTACCTAACCAGAATATCAATCTGGTTCTACTATCTTAGTGAACAGTACTGTATCAATTAAGCAATGGCTACTAGTCGGCATTATGTTATTTCTCATATATAAAGCACATATATGTGTTATATAATGGCTGACATGTTTTTGAGGTGTACAGAACTTATGATAATTTTGGGAACTTATGCTGACAGATACTATGCAAGCTTGAGAAAATATTTCCACCATGATAATTTTGCTTTACATTTGGCAAATTATCTATGCCAATAAAATTGCTTTGTTAAAGCTAATCAAGTGAAATATTTCTCTCATCTCTCTGGCAATTAGATACTCTAACATATCTGGAACAACAAATGATATCAAATAACAATTTTTGAAAGAAGTCATCTGCCTTCCTCTTCCCAAAACCAAATTATCATGTGCTATGCATATCTCAGTATGGATGTCTGCTAATTCAATGATTCCCCACAAATTAAAATATGCAATAATTAGCACAACTGGCATTAGGTTGGAAGCTCACTATGTTTGGATATACCTGCATATAAGTATGAGAATAAAATGGTAGTTGGGTTGGAAGATATATGTAGAGAGTAATATCTCTCTATATATCTGACCTTGGAAGCAATTCTCTCCAACCACACTGCTTGCTTTGCTTTGTTTTGACATCTCAAGTAGAATTCCTACTCCAACAAATGATGGGAAGAAAGATTCTTATCATTGAAGTAATTTTGCAAGATTTTTCATCTGCCTATGTACATATATTTATTTTTATCCTTTTCATTAGGTTATGATCATGTATCAAATACAGCCAAAAGAATGCCACAATAATTGAGAGAGCATATGAGACTTAAATGGTCAATTCTCGCATATATGCTTGATTTTATAACACATCAAATCTTGAAGCAGAGGAATATTCTTCATGCATAGGTCCTATATCTATTCCTTGATTGATTCCTCTCATTATGTAAGCTTCGTAGACATTGCCGTCTAGTTTTGACAATGAGTTGTTGTGCCTTCCAAAGGTGCAGGTGCAATGAGCTCATACTTAGGGTGAAGTTGCAATGTCCTTGGATTAATTAAAGCTAGATTTCAACATAATAATGATTCAAATGTCAAGATTCAACATCAATATCACGTTATGATCATGTATGATCAATCCAATTATAAGAAATGGTCCATATATGAAAGCATCAGATTCTCCTAGGGTTTAATACCCGATACATGCATCGGTATCACATGTTTTATTCTAAATGGATATATATATATAGACTAGTTAAATAGTGTAGATATCTGTCTTTACCAAGTGCTCAAAAAGTGGATAAGATAACAAATAAACATTCATATCTTTCACAAGAAATAGAGGATTTCTCATGAAGCATGGATCATTTTACCAAGTTGGATATCAAAGTACAATTGTAGCTAATTTTTGGCCTTTACTAATGTTTTGAAGTAGGACAGGATTGACTAATTCTGTTAAACTTGTCTTATATCCGGTCCCAACTTTGCCTCAAAACTAGTTTAGGCAACTAGGTGATTGGATCTAATCTAATCTTTGCTTAATCTAATCTCTTTTTTGCATCCATCCACGCACCCATTGTCCATTACCTCCACTCCCGGTGATGACTACCTAAGCGTTCATTTTAGGCAACTAGGTAATTGGACTCAAGAACTTTAAAGGATGTTCTTTCAGGCCTGTGAACATGGAAAGTGGACTTCTAAGGGCTGATGAAACAACTAAAAAGAGGTACTAAAAGTTTTATCACTTGATTTTTGTTCTGTTTCTCTGGCTACCATTTTTGTTATTATAGTATTCATTATGTAACATCATTGTCTGATGACGGTTTGCCAGAGCTTTTGTTCTATTTATATCCTATTTTTAGTTGTTTTTCTTTTGTTTTCTTTTTTTCTTTCTTCAATTGTTAGCGTATCTAGTTGAACAAAAAAGTTCATATCGTATGAAGTGCTTAAGATAGGTGTGGATTCTTGAAAAGTTATCACAAGATATGCATATATGGAGGATAGTAATTTTGATGAGGAAACTGTAAGATATGATTAATTGAGTTAATCTATTGTAATTTGAACCACTTTTGACCCATGATGAGTAGATTTTTCTTTTCACATACACACACACCTATATTTCCCGAATGTATTGTGTTTATCATTCAAGTTTCTTGTTTGTTTTCATTATGCATGTTGATTTGGTTTCGTAGATTTTTCAAGTAATATTTATGTGCAACTCAAAACCAAGGAGAAAAGAAAGTTATTACCAAACATGTTTCCTATTGCAGTGGATGGAGGAATATATCTGAAGAAAATAAAGAACAGTACGTAGAAAATATTTTTAGGGATGGGGTGTTGCTGTACTGATTGGTGCGCCTCACAAGGATGCAGTCTTCAAGACTCATCCTGTTAACTTCTTGACTGAGAGAACCCTCAAGGGAACTTTCTATGGGCACTATAAGCCAAGAACTGATCTCCCAGGTGTAGTTGAGATGTACATGAACAAGGTACACTAGCTAATCTGCTGCTTATTGCATGACAATTAAAGCATCAACCTATTTTATATATTCTGCATCCTAATTAATGGACAACTTAAGTAGATTGAAATATTTGGTTAATGTTGCAGGAGATTGACTTGGAGAAGTTCATCATCCATGAAGTGAGCTTCTCGAAAATCAACAAGGCATTTGACCTCATGCTCCAAGGTGCCAGCCTTAGGTGCATCATCCGCATGGATGATTGAATCAAGTGGTTTACCTTCTTGTAAGGTTCAAATCATTCAAGTGGATCGGAGCTTAATAAACTTCACTTGATTAGTTTTGAATAAATTAGTGGCTTGGAATACCCAATATGTGTCATGTAAACATGATTATTTGCTCAAGATATAGCAACTTTGTTCCTCTTATTTTCTCTTACATTTTTATGTCTAATAATAATTCTGTTGGTTTTTTAGGTATCATTCACTCCTACTCTTGCTTAAGTCCCTTATACGCAATTCCAGGAGTTGTCAGCGTAATAAGTTGCTGTTTAAACATTGCATTCAAATCTCCAAAGACCATAGTCAGGTTATCTTCAAATTTTGAGCTTTGTTTTTTAATAAAAATGCTGGTAGATTTCAGTTACTATGTCACAATCAACTACATGCATGAAAATTTTAAGATGATTTGTAACATGTTACTTCCTAAAAGATCATTTTCTATTTGCCACAGGCAGGTGCATATTTTGAAAGCTGATACATACTTGGCATTTAAATCTTCTCTTACAACTACTTTATAGTATTTTATGCTCAAGTAACATTCTTTTATATATCTTTAATTATGAATGCGTATTTAACTTTATTAATTGGTCCATATGATGCAACATATGAAATTTTAGAAGAAATCTATTGCCAAGCAAGATGTGTAGTTTGAGACTTCAACCATTATGTAAACAATATATTTGAGAAAGTTTTTAAGAGAAGTGTTTGTACACCCAAACCAAATATTCCTTCAAATGATCTGTTTAGAACTTCTAAGATGCAAATCGTAATATATAAATAGCTAGGATTGATAAACTAAGTTGATTACAACTAGTTGAATCTTAGAGAGTCTAAATTTGGGTGTTGATTGATAAACTCATTGAGCTCAACATCCACAAATATCAGTTCCTCAATTGCCTTATTCTTTGCCTTTGGTTGCCTCTAATTTGGGTGTTGAAATGTACTTAACTAGGTCAAGGTACTAATTTGGTTGCCATAAGATGACCCCTCACTCTCCTTTGAGCTTGTCCTATCCGTGGAGTGTGTGTTGTTTTTGCGACTCTTGTTAGTGAATTAGTTGGTCATGTGCTTGCCGCTTGAGTCTTCCTCCCATACACCTTGATAAAATTGTTAAATCTTCTGTGAACAACTGTAATATCATGTCACTTGAGCAGCAGAACCTTAAAATATAGAAAATGCAATCCCTCTATATTTGTTAGGAAATTTGTGCAAGAAAGTTATACAGGATAATCTGACAACAAATGGTTTTTAAAATATAAACAGTTTACTTGACCCAATTTATGATTCTTTTCCTTTTTTACTTGCATACTAGCTAGACGAATTCCCGTGCTTCGCTCCGGGATAAAAAAATTATGAAATATTTTAATTAGTAAGGCTAATGATATTGATTATATATTAATACATAAGATGATTAAAATATATCTGTTGTTCTTTAAAAGCATTATTAATGTGCAGCTTATGTCTCTGTCTAAGATATATGTATATGTTGTTCTGTAGTTCTTTCTTAGGTGTATCTTGCTTCCTTTCTTGTCTTTTAGCTTATGTCTCTGTCTAAGATAGCAAGGTATTAGAATAATGGCGCGATTGATTAAGTTTGACTGAAACGGAAACACTAGTATATATATGCTCTAATTGGCATAAGTTGACTCATTATTATTTTAGTCAAAATTACATGATGTAATTAAGACAGAATACGCCTTTAAGTTTAAGCTAGTAGTGTCAATTGTTAGAGCATGCTGCAGGAGCTTCTGACTTTTGCAAATGTTTCATTTTCTTTAATAAATTAATTAGCTAAAGTCTAATCTAGATAAAATTAGATTAACGTACGATATGACTCTTGGAGTGCTCTTGGTATCAAACAATGGCGCTAAGGGCACGTCAAATCTCTTCTATATAGTGACCAGCCCTTAGTCGATCGTCTCAACTACATTTCTGGCTATGTAAAGAACTGCAAGAATGCAAACTATTGCAAATCCCAAATACACCCTGCTCATTCCAAACTTATCATTTTGTTGTGATAAAGATCCTGTTGCAAGTGATAACTTTGGGGATAAGAGATAATGCCACACTTATTGTCTTTACTTGGTATATTGAAGTTTGGGTGAAAGTCTAGGTGGGTAAACCTAGGTAGTAAATGTAAATTGTTTTAACCTTGCTCCCATTTTATTAATTTGCTTAATATATGCCTTAATGTGTGATTTATCACATTAGTTGCTTGCACAAACCTGATGCAGCCTTTGTGAACGAGTGTGAAGTCTGATGCAATATCTATCTTCTACTTATGTTGATTGTTAGGGTTTAAAATCTATTGGCTATCGCAATGTCCCCAAGCTAATTAATTAGATTTATTGGTTATAATTTATCATAATATATGTAGCAATCCAAATGCCTCGTATAGTTGAAGATATATTTTATCTTTTGTGTGTGTGAATTTAGAAATATAATGGTTCATGTGGTTTCAAATTTTATTTTATGGTGTCGTGTAAATGTGATAGGTGTATTAGCCAATAAAGTGTATTACCGACGGACATATTTTGTTGGTATTACCAACAGAAATATAGTCGTTAGTATTACCAACGGAAATACTTTCGTTGGTATTACCAACAGAAATAATTTCGTTGGTATTACCAACAGAATTATACCAATGAAAATAATTCCGTCGGTATTACCAACGAAAATAATTTCGTTGGTAATACCAACAGAAATACTACCGTTGGTATTAGCAACTGAAATAATTTCGTTGGTAATGCCAACGAAAATAATTCCGTTGGTATTATCAACGGAAATACTGCCGTTGGTATTACCAACGGAAATACATATGTCCGTCGGTAATACCAACAAATGAAAAAATCCGTTGGTAATACCGACGGATTTGATAAAATCCGTCGGTATTATCGAGCAGGCATTTACCGACAAATTTTACCAACGGAGTGTCCGTCGGTAATAGTATTATCGACGAATTTTGGAGTATCACCGACGGATTTCGTCCGTTGGAGATACCCTATTTTCTTGTAGTGGCGGGAGATCCGAGTAACTAAAAAAACAATGCTAAATTGATTCTGCTTTTGATTCACAAAGAGGACATAAAGCATCAGTATGAGGAAATCGTTCATGTAACTTTTCATGCACTGGGACTCCTTCGGGACTCCTTCATGTAATAGTTTCCAAAGAAAAATCATTATTTTTGGAGGCATAGTAATATCCCAAACCGAATTCCAAAGCCTCTTATTAGCCAAGTAGGGAGGCCCCTCAGTAATAGGAGGATGATAAAACTGGAAGGCTATCTCATAACCAGAAGCCACAGAATAAGAACCATTACGTTCCAAGTTCCAAATAATCTTGTCATCCTGATTAGTAGGAACAATCTGAAGAATAGTCTCCGCAATGGCCAGAGTAAAAGAATGTTTGATCAAGTCTTCATTCCATGTTCGATCTTGATTCAAGAGTTTACTTATAGAAAGTAAACCGAGGTCTAAACAACACTCAGATGGGATGGTAAAAAGGATATGACTGAGCAATCCAGGGATCAGTCTGTATTTGAATATCTGAACCAGAGCCAACTTGTCATTTTAAGCCCTTCTCAATGACCTTACGTCCTTCAAGAAGACTTCTTCATGCCCAAGATGGGTTACTACCAACTGACGCCTCCATGAAAGAACCATTCCTGAAGTACTTATTTTTGAAGATTTTATGAAATAGAGAATGGTCTTTAGTAAGAATCCTCCAAGCCTATTTGCCTAGCATGACTAAATTAAAAGCTTTGAGGTCCTTAAAACCAAGACCACCTTCAAATTTAACTCTACATAATCTGTTCCAACCAATCCAATGCATCTTTCTTTCATTATTCTTTTGACCCCACCAGAAGTTTACCATTTGTTTCTGAATATCGTCTAACAGGGTATCCGGTAGCTTGAATCAACCAAGAGAATATAAAGGGATGGCAGTGCCTAGGGCTTTAATAAGAACTTCCCTGCCATTGGGAGATAAGAGATACCACTTCTAGTGTTGAAGTTTCTTAACCACATTTTCTTTTACAAAGTCATAAGTGGCCCTTTTAGATCTTCCTACCAGAGCGGGGAGTCCTAAATATTTATCCTGAGATCCAATATGAGGAACTTGTAAGATGGCTGCTAGGTGGTCCCTCACAAGAGGAGTAGTGTTTTTATTGAAAAAAAAGAGGATTTATTTAGATTGACCCTCTGTCCACTAAATTCACCATAAGCGTGTAAAATATCCACCAAATTTCTACAATGACTTTTCGTGGATTGGCATAACAGAATGGAATCATCTGCAAAAAGAAGATGGCTCACCTGAAGGGCAACTATTAGTGATCTTTATCCTAGCCAATTAACTTGTGAAGTCATTCCCCTTGATTCAGCATATAGGTCAAGCCTTCCGCACAGAATAAAAAGAGATATGAAGATAGAGGATCTCCCTGACGGAGTCCTTTAGTAGGTCTAAAGAAACCAAAAGGCTGACCATCCACAATGATAGAATAAGAGACTGTAGAAACACATTCTTTCAACCAATTAATCCATCGCTCACTGAAACCCATCTTTTCCATTATGAACCACATGAAGGACCACTCAACTCTATCATAAGCTTTACTCATGTCTAGCTTGAGAGCCATGTCAGAAGAGCCATACCGTTTTGTTTTCAGATAGTGCATGCATTCATGAGCAACCAGGATGTTGTCACTAATCAGTCCATCTTTAATAAATGCACTCTGATTTTGGCTAATAAGGTGGTTCATATATTTTTGCAGACGATGCACCAACACTTTGGAAATTACTTTATAAAAAATTGTGCATAAGCTTATCGGCCTCATCTGAGTCATCAGTGATGCATTTTTAACCTTGGGAATCACACATAAGTGGGTATGGTTGAAACTTTTCAACATTCAGCCACCAGTGAAAAAGCTTTTGACAACTTTACAAACATCCATCCCAATAATTTCCAAGAAGCACCGAAAAAACTTGGTTGTGAATCCATCATCTCCTAGTGTTGCGCTAGGGTCAAGAAAGAAGACTGCAAATTTAACCTCGACTTCGGAAACAAGTCTAGTGAGGCTTCTATTCATGGAATTAGAACCTTAGATCCCAAGCTTTGAAACTATCTCGAAGGATCCACATGAGAAGTAGATGTGAAAAGCTCCTTGAAGTAATCCTGGGATTTCAAGCCAATGCTTTCCGGGTTGGTACACCATTCCCCATTACCATCTTCAAGGAGCCAAATTTGTTATGACGATTGCGCATCTGAAATTTAGTGTGGAAGAACTTGGTGTTTTGATCGCCCCATTTAAGTCATTTCACTCTAGATTTTTCTTTCCAATATTGTTTTTCTTTTTCATATGCATCCACTAAAACTTTTTCAATGAGAAGGACTTCCTCTCTGCTATGCATTAGCCCTCCAGACTTCAAATAAAGAAGACAACTGATCATAGATTTTAATAATCTCATCTCTGGAATTTGTAGCACTGTTCCTCTGCCAATGAACTAGGGCACGTCTGCATGCCTTCAGTTTGGAAAACAGAATAAATATGGAAGAACCTGTGATATCCATAGACCAAACTGTAGACAATACTTTTGACTTCCTCACTACTACTCCACTGCTCTTGAAATTTGAACATTTTCTTCTTTTGATAAGAGACCGGGTTGGAAACTAATAGGAGGGGGCGATAATCAGAACCGTTATCTTCAAGGTGATGGAGAGCTGCCATAGGGTATAATTGATGCCAACTGCCTGATACCAGGGCACGGTCCAATCTTTCTTGAATGGAGGAAGCCCCATAACTCCGATTATTCCAAGTGAATTTGTGGCCCATGAATCCCAAGTCCACTAGCCCGACTCTGTTAATGATGTCATTGAAACCATCCACAGAAGAATTGGATTTTATACGTCCTCCCTCTTTTTCAGTTAAGGAAGTAATAGTATTAAAGTCACCTATTGCCAAGGTATAGGTATTAGGGTGACCCAGTAGTGCTAATACTTTCTCATACTGATGATGTCTGGTTTTATCATCACTATGAAAATGCACTGCAAGAACATCCGACTGTACCCGATGAATAGGATCCTCCTACTTAAAGAAAATGAAAAAGTCTTCACATGAAATAATACAAATGGAAGCCAAATCAAACCAACCAATCACCAGTCCACCAGAAAGACCCTGAGGGTCAACATAGAAAAAATTACTTAAACCACAATTCTTTATTATCTTTGAAACATAATCAGGACCATTCTCGGTTTCACATAAAAAAAACTACATCAGAGGAATGGGATCGATACCAAGAAATAGTTTCATAGCTCTTTGGGTGCCATTTGGGGGTTGGCACCCTTGCCCTCATCATCCTGATGTAACTTAGAGCAAATTTTCTTGGAATGAACTGTATTTTGCTCATCTCTGGACCGACGTTTGACATTCCGGGCTATTTGTTTCAGGTTTTAATTTTTAGTCCTAAGTTTGTGATTAATTTCCATATTGTTGATGCCCGCATCCTTGTTTGATGTATTTCCAGATAAATACAACTGCATATTATCAATGGTTGGGAAAGTGCTTGCCAAATTGATTTTATCCATGCTTTGCTCACACAAGGCCAATTTTGGCCCAAGTATAGAATTTGAAGCTTTGACTTATTGACCATTGTTCATTTCAGCTTCAAACTCCTTTGTTTTGGCCTGCACAACAACCTGTTCTGATTGCAAATCCCAATTATCCACTTTCGAGTGCTCATGATCAAGGATTACAGGTGTCAACCGATTGAGCATCTTACTCGGCAAAACATCAGAACCTCGATTGCAAGCCATGCTATTCTCTATATTCTTTTTCTTTGACTGTCTCTCAGTCAACATGAAATTAGACATTCCATCAGAACTCGATATCAAAACCATAGTCTCCTCTTTATTCTGCGGAAGGACGCTGGATTCCACTTGCGGCCCAGGTAAGCTGTTATTCTTCCTCTCTATTTCATCACGAAGCATGAAAATCTTTGTAGCAGGATGGCTGGTCGCAGATGGTTGCTTGAGTTCAGTATTTCCATACCTAGATTCAGTCATACTGGGTTGCCGATTGAAGAGATGAGAGCGATTTTTGGCAGCAGAAGATTCCGATATCATGCTGTTAAGCAACTCAGTAGCAGTACATCCTTTGACGTTGAAGCCTTTCTTGTGAGTGATAGGAGGGATTTCATTAGAATGAGTATTATTAACGCTGGTGAACTCTGGATGAACCGTGGCTTCCTTGTTATAATGATCTCCTTCCGGATTTGAAGCGCAATAAGGAGCCCCAAAAGTCTCCCTCTCACCACTTTCAGATTGCAGAATACTCGACTCAGGCAAATTCCTAACATTCAGATTTCTGACTAGCTTGAATTCCGGCAGCAAGATCTTTCATTGATAATTTTGAGAAGTCTCGTAGTAAACTCATCGGAGTTTGTTTCTTGGTTCCGGTAGATACAGTACCAGGCGATTCCGATTGATCATGCCTAGGTGAATTCTGCAAGCGCTTTCCGAACTGTTCTGCTTTTAACCAAGGGCCGCCCATGTGTTGTTTCTCAACTCCATCTGCCATGTCTTTGAGGTGTTCTCTGCAAGCCTTAATATCATGTCCGAGGAGGCCACAGTAGAAGTAGAAGGATCCAATTCTCTCATATTTCAAACAGACTTCAAAAATATTTTTGTTAGGACCAGACAAGCGCAAGGATCCATTCAGAGTTTTTTAACGTCAAGCAGTACTCTAACCTTCAATATTCGGGTCTCTTTGCCGGGCATGGAGGAGAAGACCACTTCACTGACTTCACCTGGTCGCTGGCCTATCTTAGTTCCCAGTTCTAACGTTTTGAAAAGTTCAGGAAGTCCCCAGATTTGGGTCCAGATGGGGACGTGAGTAAAATCCTCCGAAGCAATATCCATATCTCTTCGCCAACTTCTTAGTGTGAGCAAATACTTTTTGAAGAGCCAAGGCGCTCCTCGTTCAATACGGAAGGCATTGACCTCATTGGCGAAGAAAACATGGAAGATTTTGTCGCCATGATCAAGCACTTGAAAACCTTCTGGATGGCCCCAAATAGCCCCGAGATCAGCCTCTTCCATTGTTCCTGCACTGAAAGACCTATCAGCCAGGAGGCGACCAAGGAGGCTGCACGAGCATTCATCAACACCTTTTACAATATCATCTTCTTTGACAAGAAGAAGATCTTCCTCCTCCGGGCCAAGGTGCGGACCTGTAGAAGAGGCCATTCGCGCGAGACTGCGATCAACAGTCAAAGAACAGTGAAATCACCACAAAAATCGTCTGCAAGGTCACCCAATTACTCGTGCCAGGGAAGAACCCTAGCGGAGCACAGAAAACCCTAGTCGGACACTTGCTTAGTTTCTAATCACCGTCTTTACTTAATACACTTAATTCATAAAACTTTTACAAAAATAAATATATACAAATAAATCACCATAAAAACATAAGCCTAAATCTATTCTTGTAGATTTTGTAGCTCATAGAAATCATCATCAACATTTTCTTTAACAATGTGATACTGAATTGAGCATATATGCACTATATGAAATCATATATTGAATATATATATATATATATATATATATATGCTTGATAAAACGGTGCTCTAATATTTCTATTCATTCAGATTATATGTATAAAATTCATTTATATTTATATACTCACATTCTTAGCCGCATTGCTGAATGCTTGCTTGTGGTTAGTGTTTGGATTAATGGCCTTTAACCTTTGAATCTCCTCCCTACAAAATATATATAATAGCTTAAAATTAATTAATGAATGTTGTAATGTAAAATAGTTAATTAACAATCGTTTTGATTCCACGTTAAATATTGACAATCACTTGATCATAAACCTGTTATATGCAGAGGGAACATGATGTCTCTTTTCTGGGACTGGTTAATGCATAGAAGAAATATGTAAAAAAAGAACTAATTAGTAGGACATTTAATTGATCTTAATTGATATTATGAACTATTTTCATTAATTTTATATCCATCAAGAATATAAATCAAATTGAATAAATTGAGATGCTTAAAACAATAATTAGTGCTGAAATATTAAGGACATATATATACATTGGATTGAATATTGTGAGTTTATTGTCATTAATTAGTTTGATAGATCAGTGGTATTTAAACTTAGAAGAAAAAAAACAGAATGTGAAAGTTAATTAGAAAAGGGAAAAGAAAAACAAACTAATCATGCATATATCAAAATATATTTATAGTTTCGTATATACATCATTTACTTCAAGTTCATTAATTATGAAATGATGTTTTTGTTTGGTAAGAGATATGGTAAATACATGTATAAATACGTAGAGATGCTCACAGGGAGAGGTAGCATATGTTGTTGATCATTGTGCATGAAGGAGGCCATTGAATTCCTACATTTTGACGATGATCCAAACTCCATCTGATTTTCATTCATGTTATGAAGCCTGCAATTTTAAAGAGTTCTCTCAACCAAATTCAATGAGGTATATATACATTATGGTATGATTATGCATATGAAATAAAAATATATAAACTTCATCCACAGATATGTGTGGTTTAGAGATATATATACTCATTTTAAAGCAAATTAAATGCATGCATATATTATACCTCATAAAATTAATTATAGGTGGATATTCTTATTTCTCCGTAACATTTATATGGAACAAAAATTAATGCTCTTGTTAATTAAAAGTGATCTTTCTAAGAAAGGTTGTGACCACTGTACAAACTTGTGCTAAATATTCTAGAATAACTTCTTTGGCCTTAATGATTTTATTTTATGGCAATGTTTTCGCTCCTCATGTTATCTTTGGTATTCCACTACTCAAATCTTTCACGAAATTAATTCATTTTCTTGTATTTTGGTTGTACACGTGAAAATGAGCTCGTAATGTTTGGGGCATCCTGTTACTGCATGCACTAATCATCATGTTGTTGACCGGAGGCAGTATGCCTGGAACGAAGAAAAAAGGAATAAGTTTAGCAAGCAAAATACCTGCCATAGCAGATGAGGATGATTCTCCTGAAGGGAGGGAGCTCCCTACCATGGATGTCTCATGCACGAAGAACCGTTCCCTCCCCCACTTCTGCCTACTTCCACCACTCAGCGACGGCGGTGACAACGACGACGACAGTGACGACTCCGAACCAGCATCTCCGATGACATGCGCTAGAGCCGACACGATTGGCGACATCTCCCACTCCTTGAACGCTGACATGAGCTTCATCTCAGGCAGCGCGGAAATAGTAGATCGTCTAAAGCCGCGCCTTCTCCAGTGTTATCAGGGCCGATGACAATCTTGGCGTGGGACAGAGTCTGGTGGAAGGTTGGCCACCTTGAAGCACATGCAAGCCCTGGAGCTAGCTGGCTCCCCCTCGGGGCTCATCTGCACGAGGGTTGGACCATGGAAATGTGCACATATTTATACCCAAAGCATTTGGGTAGCGCCGCCATTGGAACAGTAAATGTACAATCCAAACCGATGAATCGCTTTGTTCGATAGAATGTTACCTTTTTTTTTCTTTGTTCGAATAGTAAATAACATGAAGAAGAGGAAGAAGATAAAGATGATGAAGAAGAAGAAAATAATAGGAAGAAAAAGAGAAGAAGAAGAATATAACATGAAGAAGAAGAAGAAAAATAATAGGAAGAAGAAGAAGAAGAAAAATAACATGAAGAAGAGGAAGAAGAAGAAGAAGATAACAGGAAGAAGAAGAAAAATAATAGAAAATCAACATGGGCAGGTCAAAATAACATGAAGAAGAAGAATAATGTGTTAAAGTTCCACATTGGTTGAGGTTGTGGGCTAGATAATCTTGAAATAGATTGGGCAATCCTCCCTCTATGAGCTAGCTTTTGAGGTGGAGTTAGGTCCAAGGCTGATTTAACATGGTATCAGAGCCAGACCTATGGTTGAGAGTGGGCCACCTTCCTGGGCGTGAGAAGGGTGTGTTAAAGTCCCACATTGGTTGAGGTTGTGGGTTAGATAGCCTTAAAATAGATTGGGCAATCCTCCCTCTATGAGCTAGCTTTTGGGGTAGAGTTAGGTCCAAGGCTGATTTTTTAACATGGTATCAGAGCCAGACCTATGGTTGAGAGTGGGTCACCTTTCTGGGCGTGAGGAGGGTGTGTTAAAGTCCCACATTGGTTGAGGTTGTGGGCTAGATAGTCTTGAAATAGATTGGGCAATCCTCCCTCTATGAGCTAGCTTTTGGGGTGGAGTTAGGTCCAAGGCTGATTTAACAAATAATACCTGGCGACTTCCGATGATCAACATGGGTGAGAGGTAGGCAGCTCGACATGGGTGAGAGGTAGGCAGCTCGACGACGACTGCGACTACAGCTACGGCTGAGAACTGATATGTTTCCGATGGCTTGCTTCTCGAAGAGCTTGATGGTCTCAGCTTGATGCTTCATGTTATCATCATAGATGTATGAGATCTTCTCAAATCAAGTTACATTGCCGTTGGGAGGCAGGGGGACAAATTCCCGACATGGCTCTCCGAGCACATTGATGGAGTTGTGGTAATGGTAGTAGCGGATTATCCATGTCTTCGGTCCAAAAGAGTACTTAGCTCCAAAAGACACTCCCTAGTCCTCTTGATGCCTTGAGATGATGTATCGATAAATCTTGAAGGCTAAATCAAGGTGTTATCCAGGAAACTAGGGTTATCAAACGGATGGCTCAAGAAAAGCTTTAAAATAATCAAGAATTGACTCAATGGAAGCTTGGATCAATTGTGTAGAAGTTTTAAGGAATGATGGAGAGGAGTATTTATAAACCCCAGTAGAGACAGCGCGATAACGGGCGGAAAACTAGTCATTTCCGCTGTTCGGTCGCTTGCCGGTCGATCGTCGATCGACCGACCGATCGACCACCTGCGATCGCTGGCATTTCTGTGCTTTAATCGCACAGATTGATCGACCGGAGGGTCGACCGCCAGAGTCGCGAGATCAGCGATCCGTAATCCGATCGACTGATGCACTCGCGATTCTTTTCATCCGCAGTTCGATCGACCGACCGGTCGACCGACGCACACACTGCCACTTTTCGGCCTCTGTTGGTCGATCAAAAATTTGATAGACTGGGCAGACCAGTTTGCTTAGGCTGTGTTTGCTCGTTTCTGGTTCCGTCTTCGCTAAGTCTACTTATATAACATTTATTAACTTTAAGTTAATAACTTTAAAACATAAATGTTATATAAGGATTACCCTCTATTTGGTTTCAATAAAAATATCTAAAAAATCAAAATATAGTTTTTGGGGTCTAGTACAAATTTTCGGAAAATGGAACTTTTCTAATTTTTCGGGTCAAATAAGGGTAGGCTAAAGGCTTCCAAAAATTCTTTTAAAATACCTCATTATCTAGTTTCTACCCAAGGAATAATTATCGCCATTTTTTTATGTCAAGATAATGTATAGGTCATATAGCCCTCCAAGGAGCTCCCTAGGCTTAGTGAATTTTAGGACGGTTCCGGGTTTTCATGATTTGGAGTTCGGGATTAGTTTTTGGGTTCTTATGCATCATCGTGAGGATTTACAACATAAACTAGACACCCTAAACTTAAACTCTAATTTCTCGAAGAATCCGACCGCCGACGAGCGTCCTTGACGATTTCTCCAATTTCTTTGATTTTTCCGATTGGGGACGTCGTGCGCTAACCGATATGAAACCTGAAAGTATTTATCAATAAAACATTAGTTCCATATTTGTTGTCATTAAAATCGAAATTAAGACCAATGTTGAAAACCTTAAGCCAACATCAATAACAAGTTTCAGCATCATACATGAGGAACAGGTAGGGCTTTTACTAGAAACCAGGATGCGTAATTAACTTACTTGCAGCATCCAAACTCAGGACTTGTGCTTTGTGAGACGTTTGTTGAAATGTCTATTACCTTAAACCAACCTTATCCACTGCATTGAAAAAATAAACTAATTCAAGGGAAAGAGACAGGCGGATGTTTCCCTATCAGGTCAATTTCTGCAACTATTAAGCTATTTTTGTTGAATTGTTAATCTCCATGAGGAAGGGAGAGTTGAGGATTCCTGCTACAAGACCCCACGATGATTGAAGTGGAACATAGAATCAATGCTGCAGGAGTGCATGCCATGAATGTGATTTGAGGGAGGGAGAGTTGATGGCAGGAAAGGCTTATATAAGTGTCTTAATTAAGCTTCAAACACCTTTATTCTTGCTATATAAGTGTCCTATTAGTATTACAAGCTTGATATCGGCTTCTTAATATTCCAATCCTATTTTTTTTATCCTATTAGTATTACAAGCTTGATGAAGAACTCTAGCTTCACTGAAAAAGAAACCTTTTGTTGATGAATAACTTTGGTATTGTGTTACCTATCCTTCTCAAGAATGTTAGTTAACTAAGCCTGTGATCTCGATTTCATGATTAAACCAAATGAAGTTATGCTTCATTTTAATATATGATATATCTGACAAGATTACATCGAAAGAAAAGGTCTAATGTATTCTAAGTTGCTAGTGGAACTCTTCTCCCTCCTTGCCGTTAGCCATTTAACTATTCTCATTTCCAAATAAAATATTGGTTTTCATGAATGAAGTAACCCTCTTGTTCATGCAAATGGAATATTCAATTTCTAGTTTCCTGGCTGAAGGCAAATGGCAAGACAAGATTATTGGATTTGCTGAGCCATACTTGGTTCTTAATCATCGTTAGTCAAAATACTCTTTTGCATGCCACATATATGAATGACGATTGGATTATATTCGCTTTATCTTTATTGTTGGGATGTGTGGCGATTGATTAACCCTAACCCTATTATGTTGCGCTACGCAGAGTCTTCGACGGTCCCACTAACCGATTAGTGGACGGGCGGTCTCGCAGAGTCTACGCAGAGATTTTGTGGACTCTTTGGGCTATGGGCCTGTGTCGCCCTATATAAACTCCAATGTAATGATTCTCTTGTATCTCTTATCACTTGCATTCATCATTAGTTATTGAAAAAGTATATTTTCATAACACATGCTCCGAGCAATGCCATTATACTAAATAGCAGGAAAAAATAAAAGAAGTACATAAAGGGAAACTTTCTTCATATCCAATAATAAACAAACAACTTGGGTATACTCGAGTCAGACAAGCAGAAAGAAAACAGAGTTCAATAAGATGTAAAAGAATAAACTGATAAGCATAGCAGTTGCTCCTATTTCTACTGGATATAAATATTGATTCACAGAATCTGGGAGAAGACAGAAGGAGATCAATAGAAGATTTGGGGAATCTCATGATTCTTCTCCTTCTATAGCAAAGTTAACTCTATGCACCCACGATTGACATCACAATAGTTAATTTCAATAAGTTAGATGCCAACGAACTTGGGGAGGGAGAGACGATCCTGGATTTGGATCGCGATTTCACGAGGCGGATGGCGGTGTCGTGTCGTTCGGCGTTGTAGAGGCATTTGAGGGGATCGCCGTTTGGATCGCCACAGAGGCGTCGCAGAGGGTCGATCCGGATCACATCGAGCTCTTCTTCGGTGAGGACGACCGAGGGTTTGAGGGGAGGCAGAGAAAGGGATGGCTGAGGGCTCCTCAGAAAGGGAGGTGGAGATGGTGAGGGGAGTTCTGCGGCACTGTTTTGAGTCGGGCGATGGAGATGACGAGGGTTTTTGGGGGGGTTTTATCGTGGGGAGAGGGAAAAAACAAAGAGTCGGGCGGGAGGGATTTTTTATTGGCTGCGAAAAAATAGCGAGGTATTTTGAGTATAGGAATGATTTGGCTACAGGAACGATTTAATTCTGTTCCCATAGTATATTAGACTATGGGAACAATTTCGAAAATCGTTCTCATAAATTGGCTACGGGAATGGTTCCTTTTTTGTGTTCCCATAGTATATGGGCTAAGGGAACAGTTTCGAAAACTGTTCTCTTATATTGGGTATGGGAACGGTTTTTTTGTTATGTTCCCTTAGCAATATACTATGAGAACAGTAGTTTTCAAAACCGTTCCTATAAGTAATGTATGAGAACACTTTTTCAATCGTTTCCAAAAGTGGTGTGGCTACAGATTCAAAATGTAGTAGTGTTTTGTGGTGTAACTTCTGTTGCTTCTTCGGTTGTACTGTGGTGTAACTGATGTTGCTTCTGTGGTGTAACTTCTGTTGCTTTTGTGGTGTACTGTGGTGTACTGTGGTGTAACTGTTGTTGCTTATGTAGAAGCTCAATTAATGGTGGACTATGTGGTGTAACTGTTGGGTTGTAACTATTATGTAAGTGTTGTGGTGTAACTGTTGCTTCATATATATATATATATATGCATAATATATATTTTGTGATTGAATTCAATATAAATGTAACTATGGCTATATTCTATCTAATTGAAATTGAGACTTAGATGAATTAAATTATATGTTGTATGCTGTTGTATGTTACTAGATGAAGCTACTTTGTTAGCAGTTGCAAAATATGAAACAAGGATATATTAAATTACTGTGTTGATGTTCTGAATTGAAGCTACTTTGTATAGCTACTAGATGTTCTGAATTGAAGGTATTACTGTGTTGGTTGATATATTAAATTATATGTCAAATATGAAACGACGATGTGTCAAATGATAACGTATGAAACGATGATATGCCAAAAGATAACCTATCAAACGACGATAATCATCCGTGAGTGTATGAAAAAAAAAAACACATGTATGAACAAAAAAAAATATATACTTACATTTACTCAACATTATGTTTATGACTTACCCTATACTTAACATGTTTATGACTTATACTATACTCAATTTATTTATGACATATCCTATATACATACTATAATAATTTGAACATGGACTTATATTGGAATGACAAACATATTCATAAAATACATACCATATATTATTTAAGTCATTAATAAATAATTTTTATAATATATTTTTTATCCTCGTGTTCAATTTATATCAGCTAATTCATAATTTTTGTATTTACTAATAGTTATTAATAATTAGTAAATAAGATTGAAATAAAATTATTATATTTATTTGGTAAACTATTTTAAAACTCAAATAGTTATAATAAAAAAAGTTAGTAGTACTTAATAACAATTAATTTAATATTTATTTATAAATAAAATAATATAAATTCTAAAATTGAAACTGAGTGTGTTTTTGATAAACAAACACAGTTTCAACCAACACAAAACAAACATATTTTCGCTGGTTTCATTTTGCGAAACATGAAATTTGGACATGCCAAACAAACCCATTTTCGTCAAACAAAAAAATCGAAACCAAAATTTCGAAACTCGAAAATCCATTTCGATTTTCACGAAACGAAAAGTCAAAAAATATTTTCGCAAACAAACGCGCCCATGACTACTTCAGTAGTCAAACTTCAATAGTATTTTAATATTTTGAATTTTATTTTGAAAAGTGTGATGGTATATTTATATATTTAGAAGATTGATTTTAATCATAAATATCCGATTTCGTATTCTTGAATTGAACACATTGATTAAACAGAGAATACATTAATATTTTAATATCCCTTAACAATGCTCACAAAAATCGTAGCAATAACCTTATATTAGAGTGAAAATCGGCATTTATTAGAGTGAAAATTGACACTTTTGACGTTCGAAATCTAATTTAAATCGCTTTGAATGCGCTAAATTTAGGATCAAAACCACTTTTGACGTTCATCCTAAATCGGGGTAATTAAGGAATAAAAACTGACGCCTAATAACGACGGCGGTTTAAATCCATTCAAATTAACGTAAATTATTGTAGTGTGCTCAATTTTAATATTTTTAAATATTATAATTATTTATAAATAAATTAAAAAATATCATGTGATTTTTTATATTTTTTAAGCAAAATAATAATTTTGGTTCATATAGTTTACTTGAATTTTAATTTTAGTCATCATAGTTTATAACATTTTAGTTTTAGTTCTCATAGTTTACCAAGTTGGTCCCTGCAAGCTTCACGTCAGTAAAGTCCAGTTAGCATCTGTTATTCACGTCAGTTCCGTTTAGATCTCATATGACGGTAGGGACTAAATTCTAAACGAAAATAATGTGTGGTGACTAAAATCAAAATTTTAAAACTACGAGGATCAAAACCAAAATTGAAATAAATTATGTGAATCATAAGTATGATTTATTATTGACATATTAAGATATCCCCAGCTTTTCATTGTCTTTTATTGTTTTGACATCAGATCTATAAGTACGAGTTAGTAGTTGATGAAGTCTAATTAGATAGAGCATATGAGGCATGTTCTAACCTCGATTTTCATCGTGTTGTATAAATTTTTCCTTATGAACCTTTTATTACAATGTAAAATATTATTTAAATATTCAACTGTGAAGTGCTTTTAAGTTGGTTATATCTTATTAGATTTTTATTACACTTTTTCTAGGGAATATCTTCTATTCGGCGATGATTCTAGACAGGGCGTGACAAATCATGATGCATAAGTAATCCAAACATTAATTATAATAGACATAAGCACAACAAATCACGATGCATAAGTAATTCAAACATTAAATATGATAGACATAAGCACTTAATACACGTATAAAGTATTTCATTTGATAAGTAAAACATGCATCACCATCAAATATCTCACGATATCACAAGATAAAGTAATTTCTTATTCGAGCATAATAGGTATTAAGCATGAAGTTTTTTAAGATCACGAATTTCAATCATGACGTAAATATTAGCATTTTTTTTTTTATTGATATATATTTCTTTATTTTAAATATTTTTTTTGAACTACGATCAATTATCGTTTTTGATTTAAACGATTAATCTTATGATCATATTTAAAATGCATATCAGCTCATTTAATTTGATCCATGATGGACATGCTCATTTGATCAATTAATCTTGATTGATGTGATTAGTGAAGTGTAGACCCGATTAATAAAGCCTATGATGGACATGCCCTTTTGATCAATTAGGCTAGGTCTCCTCTACACACATGGATAAACATTTGTTCATTGTTGCTTTCTTCATTAAAGCATAGCCTTTTGAGAATATGTTATAGAGGAAGATCTAGCTTTTTTTAGAGACCAAAAAAATTGGTTCCGCTGTAATTTTGTCTATGTCAGGTAAGATATTTTCTTACTCTATTTATTTTTTGGTGTTCTTAAATTCATATAATCATATGATATTAATTTTTCTTACAATTGATATCAGAGTCAAATTATATGAATTAAGAATCCAAATTTTCTTATATGATCATAATTCATGTTTTTTCTAAATCGTTCAATAATAATAATAATAATAAATTGTTTGAGATCTAAATATATTTTTTTGGATATGTTGTATTATCTTTTTACACTACGTGATTACTTATTAATTTTATTTTCCATACGTGCTAACGTGCACTGCCGGAAAAATACCAACTATTCCTAAAAATATGCACGTTGTTTTGATCGAAAACATATCCACTGTTTTAATCGAAAAAATACAAGTTGTCTTTGTTATTCCATGATGCGGATGGTAAATTTTGATTGACGGCTATTTTTTTATCTCGAGAAGTGCATAGAAAAGTATATTTTATTTTGTGCTCTCTCTACAATTTTTCTCAATTTTATTGCTTTAATCAAATTTTTGTCGGTATCTTCCATTAATTTTGTGCCGCATCTGTCCGCATCTTGTAGATGTATGTTTTCTTTTTCAATTGCGGTGGCTTACAGGGGTGAGCATCAGTCGATTTAGTTAATTAACCGAATCAAACTTTGGGTTAACCGAATTGAATTAGAACATTTTTATTAATCGTTTATCGAATCGAAAAATTTCGGTTAATTCGGTTCGGTTCGATTAATTTACCGAATTTACCAAATTTATCGGAAAAAAATGGTTAAAAAAAATATATATCAAGATTTAATCTCTGGTCAATGACACGAAGATATAACACCTTAATCATTAGAGCAAACCAAATTTTTGATATGAATATTACTAACATAACCTATATCTCTAGCCATAAATAAAATAAAACTAACAATTATAACTTAACAAAATTGGAACCCAAATTGTTGGAATAAAACCAAACCCTCTTAACCACTTTGGCAAACCCCAACATGTGTATATATTATTATTTTCTTTAATATATATTAATATTTGGTTAATTCGGTAATTAATCGAACTGATCGGTTAATTTATTGAACCGAACCAAAAATTAAAAACTTAATTTTTTTTAACCGTTAATTGAACCGAAAATTATTCAAAAAATTCAGTTCGATTAATTCTATTTTGGTTCGGTCGATTAATTCGGTTAATCGATAAATTTTGTTTATCTAGGATCAATACCTCCTTTTAATTAAAATAGTAAAATAATTATTATTTATAGAACACGTACATTTTCGATGCTGTAATAAATTTTCCCTGTTTCCTCTTCGCATGTCGTGCCGTGATCGCATGACTGTGCTGTCTGTGCAGCAAGAGTTTTGCTCCAAGTCTTAATTGCGGTGGCTGCACAAATTTTTTATTAGTCTTGATAAATTTGAATTAATTACTCATGTTAAGATATATTTATTAGAATTTTCTACATTAAACCAATTCATTCTTACCATTAATTAAGGCTGGAATATAACTGTTATCGTCCTTTTTACTGTACACACCGACCAAGTGGAATATGTGGACACTAGACGAGGCTGTGTGGCTTGCAGCGCACGATAGATTTAATGAATTACACTGACCTTCTTTGAGGTTTAATGAAATTACATTGATCCTTTTCTATTTGTTCAGATTATAATCATCTCCCCTGAGTAATCTTTGAGTAATTTTTTTAGAGGAGATTTGTATAATATTTTACAAAACTCATGAGAAATTTGTGTAATCTTATTTCGTAATATGGGAGGTTTGTGTAATCTTTTACAAAACTCAGGAGGTTATAAGATAAAATTACAAAATAGAAGAGAGGTCAGTATAATTTCACTAAATCTTAAGGGATGTAAGTGTAATTTACCCATTTAATTTTTATGTTATTTGACTAATTTTTTACAAAATAATTGATAATGATTCGATTTGTTCAGCACCGCACGCAGTGGACCGCGCCCAGTCTACATGGGCTATGGGTCGTGGGCCCATTTTATGTTGACTGCGCGCATATTCTATTTTTCAAGGGCTTTATGCAAATTTATTCTTCACCTATTTTATTTTGCTCAATTTTTCATGTTCATTAAGTTTAGTTTTTCGGATCATGTTTTGGGCCTCATAAACAGACCTAATATGACCTTAGCCCAATACCAATACTCAAGGCCGTTTACCGTATTTGAATTTTATAATTTATATTAGCTAAGCTTTCAACGCTGAAATAATTCAAATTAATAAATTTAAAATTTATTTTTTTTTACTAGGCCTTTTACATGCTACTTTTAGTGTGCTGCGTGCGCCGCAGGTATATCAGAATTAATTCTGACAGGCATTTGTATATCAGAAATTTCTTTACTTTATTAATTTAATTTGTCATGTTATTTATCATTCAATAATTGACTTAAATTATTATTATTGATGTCAACTTTTAGTGGTCAAAAAATGATTTATTATTAATTTATCATTTGTCCATGGTACCTCATGCTATGTCATATTTTGCTTGATAGTTGATATAACGTGCATGATAGTATTATTGCTCATTTTAATATATATTGGATGTATATAGGCTCAATAATGTTTGTCGGTCATTTCTAGTAAATGAGCTCATTGCTAATGAAAGCGCTTTGTTGCATCTAAATTGTTTAAAATTTTAAATTGTATTGGATTTCTTATTGTATTTAATTTTTTGGGATCTTATGTATTTATGGGTGAGAATTTTGATCCCAATATGAGTCTTGTGATTTATTATATTAAATATCATGCTATAATTGATTACATGATTTATTGTAGTCAATTGTATTTTGTACTTATTGTAGTATTCAAATTTTGATATTATTACGTAAACATTTATATCTATGGGTCCAATACTATTATTGGTTTATTTTCACTTTTTTCGGTCCACTGCATATAAAAGCTCTGTGCACTATAAATAGACTTATTTTTCTGCTTAATTTAGGCCTAATGCACCAATGTCATCCTGATTTTATTATAATACCGCAAATTGACACAATACAATTGATTTATTATCATAATTTTGCCTAGCATGATTCATTTCAGGATTTATTACTGCAAATTTTATTATCATGGTCCAAATTTTGGTACATTTGGCTTATTGTAAAATTCAAGTGATTAATTTAATTATTTACATGATAACATTGTTATTCATTTTATGTTACGTGGATTACTTCAAATGTTAATTTATTTTTTGTTGTCATCTTATATATGTGAAACCTAATGTTGTTACATTAGGAGTAGATATTGACATAATTTACAACCACATAAACATAAAATTTTGAAATGCTTATTGATTTATATTCATAATAGTTGTTGTTCATGCTTGAGAATTGGGGTCTTCCGGTCCAGGGGGGGACTTGCAAAAGATACTTTGACGGCCAAGTAAGGGGTAACTCCAAGGTGGAGGTTACTCAAATTAGAACTTAGGGTTACCTCGGTGCGTCGTATATATTGTAGGTGGAGATTATCATGTTGTCCGATAGTCTCGCTAGGATTGTTGCCCAGAATGGGTCGAGGCTAATCCCGGAGATGACTGGTTTATGATGGTATGTCCCTCGTGATAAGGGAGGATGTAGGAGTCCATGTTTAGTCGAGTGGGTCCCCTGGATAGGGCGCCTGGTTAGCTTGAGTTAGGCTCAAAGGCGTTGCTAGAGCGAAGTCCCCTGGGCGGGGCCATGTGCTTTGATTCGAAGTGAATGGTGAGGCGCTGCTAGGTCTAATCCGATCGGGCCCAATGGTTCTAGTCGAGTCCACAGCCCCTGAGCTTGGTCGGAGTCTGGAAGATTACGTGTCAAGCTCTTGAGTTAAGTGAGTTTTCTTGATGTTTGGCATCTCTTGAGGGGATTTCGGATGAGCTTGGTCTAGTCGTACTGGGTGACCAGGAGAAAATGTCGGCCTTATCGACCGTCGGAGCTAAAAGAATGACCGAGGAGGTCGAGGTTGATGCTGCTTAGGAGCGCTTGACTGTGAAGTTTGAGTCAGGAGGCCAAGGTTCATGCTGCTTAGGAATACTTCAAGAATACCGAACTCGGTCGGCTTTGTGGGAGGGCGTACAGTCGTTCTGTATTCTCTTTGAGTGAGTCTTGTTGTCGTATCTTTTATTTTGCGTGAGTCGTGTCTCCTCGTCTCTTGCGCCTTGGTGTGGCGGCTCATTATTAGGGCCCGTGTCTTTATGTGGCGTCCTTCGATTGGTTTTCGTCTTTTCGATTCGATAGAGTAATTATGATAGGGAAATGTTCCCTTGATCCTCGCATGGTTTTTTTCAAAAAACCGCCGTAAAGTGAATTTGATCGGTTGATCGAGATTGACTTTGCAATGTTTTTTTCGTCCGTCCGATGAGGGGTTCATTGCCTTTAAGGTAGAAATGCGTCCTCTCGCTCTCCGAGTTTTTCGCGCTTTCAGTGTCTTGGTCTTTCTTGGAGGTTTCCCTTAGTGGCGAACGAGTCTCTTCGGTTTTTCGTCTTCTTCTGCTTCCAAGATCTTTGTTCAAGCCAATGACCAAGAGAAAAGCTGGGGCCGCACCGGGGGCGAGGCGGTTGAAGAGGGTAGCTAACCCTTACTCATGGGTTTCTTCGAAGATACGTCAAGAAGGTTCGATGATGACCAGCCTAGAGAATATTCAATCCTTCCAGGATAAGGTGAAAATTTCCCGTTGTGATAGCGAAGATTCCTTCGACTGCCTCCCTTGCTCTTCTTCAGACAGGATCTTCCTTCGTGGAGAATATAGGTCCTTCTTCATGTATCAAGTTTTGTTAGAGGAGCTTGAGTTTCATCTACTCTTTATGGGCTTCAAATGCGAGGTTCTGAACTAGGCGAATGTGGCCCGCTCGCAGCTTCATTCCAATAGTTGGGCAATCATCTGCTGTATTGAAATTTTGATGCAGTGCCTGAGTCTTGAGCTGAGCCTTCGGGTTTTCTTCTTCTTTTTTTCACATAGTTGGTTCGTAGAGGGGGGTTATGATATCACTTAGTAGCGTATCCGGAAGAAAACTTTTTACTTCCTCCCAGAGTTCCCACCAGGGTTTTAAGAAACACCTTGTCGAGGTAAAATCGAAGCCCTGCTTGAATCTATTTTACCTGGATCCTGTCTTCGGGAAAGAGATGTTCCCCCTGTCCTGGACTGAAGATCCTTAGTCGATTAGTCGTGCGACGGAGAAAGAGATTTCTGCCAAGGAAAACCACATTGTGGACTTTCTGATCAGGTGCGGCCCCTCTGAGCCTTTTTCCTGCAAGGAGATGTTAAAGAGAGATCGGGAGGGGGCATCAGTCTCGGCTTATATAGGTAATGTGCTCGTCTAAAGATTTTGGTTAGCCAGCTCTTTTTCTCATCATTTTTTTTTTGTTTTTTCTGACAAAGGTGTATTACAGGGAAGACATCATCTATAGTGGATGAGACGATCTTTCGTGGATGCTTTTGGAGAAAGAGATGTAGCACCCCAATTATGGGTAAGGGGAAGAAATTGTTGGTTGTCGAATCCCCGTCAAGGCCAAGTCATCCACTGCCGTTGTTGACCCTTGATTTTCCCTTATCAGGGGACTTGGAGATTTTGAGCACGGGGGTTTTGAGTCCCTATTTGTCGAGTTTGGTTGAGTTGCCCAGTTCTTCCGACTCGACTGCCTCTGCTCTTGTTTCTCATTCCAGGGGACGGGCCAGGTCTCCGAATTCCCCCCTCTCATCATTAACCTTAGTCCTATATACAGGGTCTTTCGGCCGCTCAGAGGATCTGACCCATTCATCCAAGAGGTCAGAGGTATGAGTTCAACTTTATGCTATGACTAGTAGGGCGGAGCAATTTGAACTAAGCAAGTCCAAGGCTTTGATGAGAGAAATAGAGCCGTTGAAACTTGAGATGACCAAGGTCAGGGATGCGAAGGATGGAGAAGTGGCTCGGTTGGCTGTCCGACTGAAAGCATCTGAGGAGGAGGTTTCTCAGTTGTCCGTTCGATTGAAAGGGTTTGAAGAGGAGGTTGCTCGTCAGCACGTCGAGGCAAAAAAATATCAGAAGAAAGAGGCAGATCGCTGGAGGGACGCCGACTTTTTATAATGAGGGTTTTAGGAGGGCAATTGAGCAAGCCCAATTCTTTGCCCTTGGGGCTAACTTTTCTGAAGCTGATAGTTTTAAAGAGATTCGGGATGGAGCCCTGGTGTATCCCGAACCCAATGAAGATGTTCTTGCCTCTCAGGAAGAGAGCTAATATTTGCTCTCTCCAGGCCTTGTGTTTTTCCTCTTGCATGTTCTTCCAAAGAATGTTGGTAGCTAGAAGTTCTTATAACTGTCTTTATTCAAACGAATATTCCATGTGTGGGTTTATTTGATCATTTCCCTATGGTAGTTGTTGCTCGTTTGTGAGCTTTGTTCATGTTTTGTGCATGTAGATCTTGCTTGATATTCTGCAAAGGGGGTGTCATTGTCAATCCTTTTGGCTCTGACACGGAGTTTAAAACATCTGGTTTTAGATTGAAACCTCCTAGTCGAATCATAATGATTAGAGGTTTAACCTTGTGGGGCCTATTTATGGTTGAAACTTCTGAAATGTGGTTCATGATTGTTCCTTCCGAGATCTAGTTCATGGTTGAACCTTCTGAGATCTGGTTCATGGTTGAACCTTGTTAAGTGTATAGTAGCGCCTTTGGTCGATCCTGCCAAAAGGTGCACATTGGGGCCATGTGCAAGGCATCATGTAAAGGCCATGACGAAAGTATTTGGTGTGAGGAATCAAGTGCTCAGGGGTTCAGGTCAAGCTTGTTAGGGAGTGTAAGGCGGAACCATGCGCGATGAGTTATGTCGTGGCCCTATGGCCGGATGTGTTGGCGTAGTAGCCAGAGACCGTGCTCGGTGTTGGCTTTAGGTTTTCAACCTTAGCCTTAATCTCGATTTTGATGGTTTTGATGATAACAAACATGGAACTAATGATTTCATTGAGAATATCTTTCAGGTTCCATATCAATTAGCGTTCGATGTCCTCGATCGAAAAATCAAAGAAATCGGAAATCGGAAGGACATTGATCATCGCGCTCGGGTTCGTCGCAGAAACTTTTCAAAGAATGATGAGTGCACCAAAGTCGCATTGGACGAGCTCAAAGATCACATGGAAAGCTCTCCGAGATGATGCTCGCTGAAAGCCGAAACTCGAAAACCAAGCGCAGAAGAAAAAGGCTGAAGAAATCAATCTCAGCCTCGGTTCGGTCGATCGGGCGGTCGACCAAATGAAGGTAAAAAGTAGTAGAGCTACTTCGGTCGATCGGCGGTCGACCGATGGAAGCCCAAAACGGGCAGTAGCTCGGGCGGTCGACCCATCGATCGACCGACCTGCTGATACCCGAGATGCGAGATCGTGTCGGTCGACCGACGGGTCGACTGAAGATCGGGATCGATGTTTTTGCGTCTAGGCGGTCGACCGACCACAGGGAGAATTGCAGCGGTCGAAGGATCGGTCGACTAGTCGATCGACCGACCATTCGACCGACGGCCTGTAACGGATAGTTTTTTATCCGTTGAACAATCGTTTCTTCAGCAGGTATAAATATACCCTCATATAAACCTTTCAATCTTCTTCCTTGATTTTTTACAGAATTTATTGAGCATTCTAAGATGAAGATTTAAGTCTTCCAAAAGAGGAATTGCTTGCGCCCTGTTCTCTTCCGCGACATCTTCTTCAAGCGCACAACTGCATCAACTCGGGATTGAATTCAAGTTTATCTCTGGGCAAGTTGAAGGTTCCAAGGCTTGAAAAGAGCTTGTAATATTGGTTTACACTCCTAGCTCTTTTGATTGTGTTTTTTATCTGTTATTTAAATTGTGTGTTTATTTGTGCGTGTGAAGACCAAGTGTTTGGTCTTGTGTATGGAAAGTGGTATCCATGGTGTAGAAGGAGTAAAGCCACTTGTGTAATTAAACGTAGTGTTTACTAGGATTAGTTTAGTTGTCCCTTAGGGTTAAGGTGGAAGAGGTCTCTCGATAAGAAGGCGGTGAGTTCCGAGTGTGGAAGTGTCTTAGGTCGAGAGTGCGTCTCTTCGGTGAAAAGTCCTCATGTGTAAGGGAAATATAAATTAATCTAGTAAAACTAGTTTGAAAATCCTAAGCGGAGTGTTTAGGTAGTGGAGTAGGCATTGGGGCCGAACCACTATAAATCTTGTGTTTGCATTGATTTCTTATTTGCTTTAATTGTTAAATCATTTATTGCTTCCGCATATAAAATCATCGAATTGCATATTGCCTAAACTAATTAAGTAAACGATCAAAATTGGAATTTAGGCGAATCTTATAGTAAACACACTATTCACCCCCCCTCTAGTGTCGCCATTTCGCCCACACTCGGGGGTTCAAGCCGAGCTCATCGAGGAACGTGAGGTTGAACCACGCACGGGGAGTTTTATGAGGGCGATGAGGCCGAATGTATTGGCGTGCTAGCCAGAGACCGCACTCAGGAGGTTTGGGCCGAGCTCACCGAGGAGTGTGAGGCAGAAACATGCTCGAGGAGTCGTATGAGGGTGGTGAGACCGAATGTGTTGTCGTGGTAGCCAAAGACCACACTCGGGAATTCAGGCCGAGCTCACCAAGGAGCATAAAGCAAAATCGCGCGCGAGGAGTAGTATGAGGGCGTTGAGACCGAATGTGTTGGCGTGGTAGCCAGAGACCACACTCGGGGGTTTGGGCTAAGCTCGCCGAGGAGCGTAAGATGGAACTGCGCATGAGGAGTCGTATGAGGGCGGTGAGGCCGAATGTGTTGGCGTGCTAGCTAGAGACCGCACTCGGGAGGTTTGGGCTAAGCTCATTGAGGAGTGTGAGGCAGAACCACGCTCGAGGAGTCGTATGAGGGCGCTAAGGCCGAATGTGCTGTCGTGATAGCCAGAGACCGCACTCGGGGGTTCAGGCCGAGCTCACCAAGGTGCGTAAAGCGGAATCTCACGCGAGGAGTCGTATGAGGGCGCTAAGACCGAATGTGTTGGCGTGGAAGCCAAAGATCGCACTCGGGGGTTTGGGCCGAGCTCGCCGAGGAGAGTAAGATGGAACCACGCACGAGGAGTCGTATGAGGGCGGTGAGGCTGAATGTGTTGGCGTTCTAGCCAAAGACTGCACTCGGGAGGTTTGGGCCGAGCTCGCCGAGGAGTGTGAGGCAGAACCGTGCTCGAGGAGTCGTATGAGGGCGCTAAGTCCGAATGTGTTGTCGTGGAAACCAGAGACCACACTCGGGGGTTCACGCCGAGCTCGACAAGGAGCGTAAAGCGGAATCGCGCGCAAGGAGTCGTATGAGGGCGCTGAGGCCGAATGTGTTGGCGTGGTAGCCAGAGACCGCAGTTGGGGATTTGGGCCGAGCTCGCCGAGGAGCGTAAGATGGAACCGCGCACGAGGAGTCGTATGAGGATGCTTAGGCCGAATGTGTTAGCGTGGTAGCCAGAGATCTCACTCCAGGGTTCGGGCCGAACTCACCAAGGAGCGTAAGGCGGAACTGCGCACGAGGAGTCATTGTGGGCATAGGAGCCCGAGATAGGGGCTGAGGCCGGTGAGCTAGACTTGTGAAGACCAAATTCTGATCGCTACGTGGAGAGTTTAGTCTTCTGGAGCCGAAGACCATAAGCTTGAAGATGCACGTTTGTGCTTAAGAATGTTTAGAGCATGCTTGTACGTGAAGACTCAAGTGAGTTTCGAACATCGAGATCTCTTTAATAATTTTTGGTCATTTATAGAGATAATTGAGAGAGAAAACTTTATTTGAGCGATAAAGAAGTTATGCGTACGGGGTTCGTTCGGTTGATTACCCTTCGGGGTTCGTTCGGTTGACTATGCTCTTTCTGGGACATCGGGGGTGTTCAGCTCCGCCGTCGAAGGTCGCGACTGATGCTCCAACCTCTCTCCTTTTTGTGGCGAAGGTATTTGTCAAGGTGTTCTATGCGGACTAGATCTTCCAACTGATCTCTGAGCATAACACACTCCTTGGTAGTGTTTCCGTAGGTGTTGTGGTATGCGCGCTTCTTGTTCATGTCGGCGTTGGGCGGCAACTTTTATTTTCCTACGTTGGTAGGATATTTGATAAGCTTCAAGTGGTAGATGTCCCGGAGAATAGTTTCTTTCTCGGCATTGAGGGGAGTATGTCTTTCGAAACGGGCGTTTGGGCGAGGTGGAGACCTTGGCCCTCTGCCATTTACTCGTTCATGTCAACTGCAGTCCTCAGTCCTTCTATCTTCCTTTTTGGGCCTTTTGTCTTCGATCGCGGCTTTGAGATTTTTTTAGTCGATCTTTTTTGCTTCTCTTTGATCTTCCATCTTTATAAAACCTGCCACCCTTTCCTAGAACTCGGCCACGTCTTTGGGTTCAACTAAGGCGATTTGGTTAGCAAAAGGCCCAGGCTTCAACCCGTGTTGGATACAAAAGAGTTCAATTTGTGGATCGAGATTGGGGATATTAGATGCTATGACGTGGTACCTGTTCAAGTATTCTCTTAGGGGCTCATATTGCCCCTGCTTGATGTAGTGCAGGGCTGCTCTTATTTTGTGATATATTTGTGATGTGGTGAATCGTCGGAGAAGGTATGAGAAAAGTCGTCAAAGGAATTGATTGATCCTATCGGGAGAGATGAGAACCATAGTAGAGCGGCCTTCCCTAGAAAGATTGGAAAGGCTCAACGGAGCGCAGAGTCGGTTGCCCCGTGATAGTACATCGCAGTTCAAAACACCGTTAATTGCAGAGCGGGGTCACTCGTACCGCTGTAGGGTGTTAAAGTAGTGGTTAGCTCACTTGTAGGTGGAAGGCGAATTGCCATAATGTGCCTAGCAAAGGGCCCTGCGTCGAGGGGAGAGACTACCTCGGTTCCTGGGGCCCTAGGAGGCATGTCTTCTTCTGGTTGAGGAGTGCTGGAGATTTTGTCTCGAAAGATGAAGATTGGTCTCCTCCTTTCTGAGTGGTTGGGCTCTGCATGCTCTAAATGACAGCGTTCATGTTCAACTGAGGGCTGTCCTTGAGGCTACGCCAGTGCCTTGGCATGCGTCGCTGGTTGTTGATGTTGTGCCTCTATCTCATTTGCACGTTGTCGAGGCTCTTCAGGGGGAGAGGGGGTCGGTGCCGGAGCGTCACTCCTCGTTGTTTCAACGTCATCATTGGCGTTGGGTCATTACCATTGGCGTGTGGCGGCGGTTGCTTAGCACCTGATTTCAACCATTGTGGGGGAGGTAATGCTTTACTCAGCCCCACGATGGGCGCTAGATGTTCCTGCTTGAGAGTCGGGGTCTTTCGGTCCGGTCTGGTTCAACAACAGCGGGGTGGGGGCAGGGGGGGCCTGCAAAAGACACTCCGACGCCCAAGTTACGATGACTCCAAGGTGGAGGTTACTCAAATTGGAACTTAGAGTTGCCTAGGTGCACCACGTCTATTGTTGTAGGTGGAGATGATCATGTTGCCCGGTAATCTCGCTAGGATTGTTGCCCAGAATGGGTCGAGGCTAATCCCAGAGATGACGAGTTTATGATGGTATGTCCCTCATGGTAAGGGAGGACGTAGGAGTCCATGTTTGCCGAGTGGGTCCCCTGGATGGGGCCGCCTAGTTTAGCTTGAGTTTAGCTCAAAGGTGTTGCTGGAGCGAAATCCCATGGGCGGGGCCGTGTGGTTCGGTTCAGAGTGAATGGTGGGGCACTGCTGGGTCTAATCCAACCGGGCCCAATGGTTCTAGTCCAGTCCAGTTCTGGAATTTTATTTTTGTACCAATTTTGCACTATATTATAAATTCAAAATCTTTGATATATTGGCGATTGATTCCTGTATAAGATTTGTCACTGATTATTGCTTGTAGTTACCATCAAAGTGGGATTACTTGTACTGGTCAGTAATTTTTCTTATGATACAAGTAAGGCTTCAGATTAATTCATTCAATAGTTTATCCCAAAAGAGAATTATTGGGTGTTTTAATTGAAAGTTTTATTAATGGAGTTATTAGAATGTGCATTGGTCTAGAAATTTGTGTGCCCAAAGGAGATAGATTTTCGAAAATCAGTGTATTCTCATTATTTAACTCATCGATATTTTATTTCGTGATTGCATGTTCTGCCCAAAGTGAAATGTATAATATTTGGTTAGCCTCAATTTTAATATATACCCTATAATTTAATCTAATGCATACCAATTATATTGTGATGGATTTATTGGAGTGTGCTTTGGTCTAGAAAATTATCTGCCCAAAGGGGATATGTTCTCGAAAACTGGTGCATTCTCATTGATTAATTGGTTCATAAATCATTTGTTGATAAGATAATGACACTCCTAGAATGCGAAGAAAATAATATTGATCTGTGTATATATGTCAAGGTCAGTGGGAGAAAAATAATTTTTCTAGTATTAGCAGTTGGCATAATGTCAAGCTATCTGGTCTAAAAATCCTATTACATGACTTCACATTGTAGATCACATTACAAGGCTCTAAATATTTATAATCAATTTTTTTTTACAGATCTTGTAAATAATGGAGACATTATAGTTGAACTCATAGAGACAAATCTTATGTTAGTAGATTCCTTAACCAAGGGACTCAGACCCATAGTCTTTGAGAAACACTTGAAAATATGAGCATTTTTTGAGTTCTTTTGATATGCTTGGTTAGTGAAAGTTTTATGTTTATTTATGCTAATTATTGAGCACTTTGATGCGCGATTGTCAGATATTATATTACTGCATGCTTAATAATACATTCATTTTGTTTTCTATTGTAACAATTATGTGTTCATTGTATTTAAGACTCGGTGTCATATTGAATCAAGTTGTCCCTTGATTGATACCATATATTACTTTAGGGACATAATGATTTTGGTTATTTATATGCATATTTGAGACTCGATATCATTTGAATCAGGATATCCCTTGATTGATACCAAATTCGAGTCTAAGGACATGTCAGTTTTATTTATGCATTTATGTTCAACATATTTGAGACTCGGTATCATATGAATCAGGATATCCATTGATTGATACCATATTTTAGTTTAGGGCTTCATGACTTTGTTTATATGTATATGTTTAGTATATTTGAGACTTAGTGTCATATGAATCATGTTGTCCACTAATTGACACCATATTTGAGTATACGAACATTATGATTTATTTTAGAATCATACGCTTTCTCTTGCCGGAAGGTATGTATAGAAGAAAAAGTATGAGGACTGACAATGAAAGTAGCATTATTGTTGGATCATTTTGAGTGTTATTTTTATGCTACACTTCACACCAATGATAATTATCGGCAATGTCGATTGTATTCGTGACCATGGATGAGTCTTATGCCAATAAGTTGCGTGATGACTATTATGATCCGATATTATTGGTTTGTTGATAGGAGTCTTAATAAGTATTGCATCTTGGATCATATTTTTCTAGGTCAGTGGGAGAAAAATAATTTTTCTAGTATTAGCAGTTGGCATAATGTCAAGCTATCTGGCCTTAAAATCCTATTACATGACTTCACATTGTAGATCACATTACAAGGCTCTAAATATTTATAATCAATTTTTTTTTACTGTTAGAGATCTTGTAAATAATGGAGACATTATAGTTGAACACATAGAGACAAATCTTATGTTAGTAGATTCCTTAACCAAGGGACTCAGACCCATAGTCTTTGAGAAACACTTGAAAATATGAGCATTTTTTGAGTTCTTTTGATATGCTTGGTTAGTGGGAGTTTTATGTTTATTTATACTAATTATTGAGCACTTTGATGCGTGATTGTCAGATATTATATTATTGCATGCTTAATAATACATTCATTTTGTTTTCTATTGTAACAATTATGTGTTCATTTTATTTAAGACTCGGTGTCATATTGAATCAAGTTGTCACTTGATTGATACCATATATGAGTTTAGGGACATGATGATTTTGGTTATTTATATGCATATTTGAGACTCGATATCATTTGAATCAGGATATCCCTTGATTGATACCATATTCGAGTCTAAGGACATGTCGGTTTTATTTATGCATTTATGTTCAACATATTTGAGACTCGGTATCATATGAATCAGAATGTCCATTGATTGATACCATATTTTAGTTTAGGGCATCATGACTTTGTTTATATGTATGTGTTTAGTATATTTGAGACTTAGTGTCATATGAATCATGTTGTCCACTAATTGACACCATATTTGAGTATACGAACATTATGGTTTATTTTAGAACCATACGCTTTCTCTTGCCGGAAGGTATATATAGAAGAAAAAGTATGAGGACTGACAATGAAAGTAGCATTATTGTTGGATCATTTTGAGTGCTATTTTTATGCTACACTCCACACCAATGATAACTATCGGCAATGTCGATTGTATTCGTGACCATGGATGAGTCTTATGTCAATAAGTTGCGTGATGACTATTATGATCTGATATTATTGGTTTGTTGATAGGAGTCTTAATAAGTATTGCATCTTGGATCATATTTTTTTTTGTGATCGCATTTTGGTGATTAACCCAAGAGTCATTTTTAAAATGAATATTTTTCAAAAATATAGTTATTCAATTGATCTTGCCCAAGTGGAAGAATGTTAGAATATTTTTTCTATTATTGATATATATTTCTTTTTTTAATTATTTTTTTTTTGGGGCTATAATCAATTGCGGTTTTTGATTTAAATGAATTAATCTTATGATCCTATTTGAGATGCATATAAGCTCATTTAATTTGATTCATGTGATTTGTGCTCGAAACACATAATCTTGATTGGTGTGACTAGTCAAGTGTAGGCCAGATTAATAAAATCTGTGATGGACGAACTCATTTGATCAATTATAAATTGAGACTAGCTCCCCTCTACACACATATGGATAAATCATAGCTCATTGTTGCTTTCCCATCAAAACAAAATTTTTTGAGAAAATATTGTAGAGAAATATCTAGCTTTTCCTAGTGACTCAGAAAATTACTTCCGTTGTAATTTTGTCTATGTCAAGTAAGATCTTTCCTTACTTCTCTATTTATTTTTTGGTGTTTTTAAATTCATTAAATGATATTAATTTTTCTTATAGTAAAAGGTAAATATCAAGTTCTAAACACATACCTCAACCTTATATCAAGGTTGTCATAGTACCAATTTTTCATTTCTTCAAATAAGTCTTTCATCAATTGTTCATAAATTGCAAGTGCAAAGATCACTAGCAAATTAACACTAATAGATAGCAAAGGTGAATTAAATGTACCCCTAGAGAAAAATCTCGACTTTATCAAAATAATTACACATTTGTTTCAAAGATAAAAAATCATGAAACTAAAATGAATTTAAGTGATCTCATATAAGAATCATTAAAATCAACACCTCTATAAACTCTTCCTATTAATTTAAAATCTAAAGGCCAACATAAGTTTGTCATGGTTTATAACTGCAAAATTGCATATACCCACTATAAGCCACTAAGGCCTTCGAAGAAATCGGAAATAATTAATATCAAACGTGTATTAAAAATATCTTAAACTGAATAACATGAGTTAGTTCAAGAAGATGTTACTAAATGATATATGTCAATTGCCTTACCGTAGGCATCTAGGTAACATGAAGCTGCAACCGTGATAGTTTTTCCTTCTTTTAACTCCTCAAACAACTTCAACAATTCATCTTTTCTTTATCCACATCTAGTAGCTCACCCTATCTTTGGGCATCCAATTTTTAGTATTGGTACGCTTTTGGGTCTTAAAGGGTTAGCCATTTTAGGAATCCAAATAATATTATCAATCTATTATTGTGTAATCATATGCTCTACAATAAAAGCAATAAACATTAAATGTCCTATACACACGCATATGATGTATTCTCGGCATCGAATACCTAATATGTGAAACATGATGAGAATGAGCATTACTTAAAGAACCGTCTTTAAGACCTTTTATTTCATCATTTAAAATTAAATTTCCTTTTGACGATGATCAAGTTTTAAGTGATCCATTAGTCCAATTAATCATATGTTTTTAAACATTAATTCATATTAACATTAAATATTCTTTTTTATTTTAAACATGGTCTAGTCCAACATCATCTAAAATTAAAAAAATAAAAACTTTGATATAAGCACCGATATCCGAATACTGGCGCCAATTATTGGCGTTGATATCATAATTCCTTCAAAGCGTCTAAGTGTAATTTTAGGCACCATCTTGCGTCGATTTTTTAGTTAAATACATGACACTGGTTTTTAATTAAATTTTTGTAGTGTTATCATTTTCATTTCTCTCAAACTAAAATTTTATTCTTAATTTTATTTTTCTAATAGCTTCAAACTCTAAAATTTGAGAATCAATTTTCAATTCTTCTTGATTAAACTAGCTACAATCAATCATGGGATTCATCATAAGTTTGCACTTTCGTCTTCAGAGGACTCCTCATTTGATGATGGTGGTTCAATCTCATAATTTTGCCATTTCAAACTCATGATTTTGAAGTTTAATATCGAATTAGTGAATTTTGGCTTGGTGTCATTGAAATTTTGAGGTGTTCTTGATTCGATGTGTTTCTTGGTGCCTCTATGTTGTTGCCTTGGGCAGCAGCACTTCACGACCACCGTTGTGTTGGGCGGCGACAGACTACGTCATGGCCCCTGGTGAGGTCAAGAAGAGAGCGGTGGTGGTTTCATCGAATCTAGATGGGGGAGGGGGAGAAATGATGAATAGTGCTATCTAAAAATTACGTAATTTTTGTTTATAATGTTACTTTATGAATTATAATAGTAGTCTAAGAGTTATAACGATGACTTTTATTGTAATTTATGGGTTGTACTACTATTATAATCATTATTCTTTATTTAAATTAAAAAATATGTATTTCATTGAATACAACAGAGTTACAAACTCATGTAACAAGTATATATAATTGTTTATTAAAAATGAATAAATTAAAGTTGGACTAGACTAGTACCTTTGGGCCCGATCAGATTAGGCCCAGAAGTGCCCACATATATGAATCAAACTCAAGTCAAGTCAAATGGCTTAGCCCGGGGGCTCCACCCGGTCATACAAAGATACTTCAATTCGCATTAATTACGAGGGATTCCACCAATACAAGCCCGACATCTCCAGGATCAGCCTCGGCACATTATGAGAAACATCCCTACAAGATTATCGGGCGACATCATCACCAATCGTCCCTCATCTTGTACTATATACAAACACGACACACCTCAGGTATCCTAGATTCCAATCTCTATTACCTCTATCTTGAACGCATTCTTACTTGAGCATCAGATTGTCTTTTGCAGCCCCCCCTCCTCGCTGGAGTTGCACTTTACTATAAGATGCACCAGACCACACCGCTCTGACTTAAGGCAAGAACATATTTGACGCTCAATGGTTGGTACTTGAAGTCAGGCGAACGTCGCCGCACGCAAGCAACATCCTAGCGGCAACGTTCCTCACTACTTGGAGACGCTAATACAGTGAGGAGTGACGCTTCGGCACCAGCCAACTTCACACTCGAAGAACCCAACGTCTAATAAATGACCTTCAAGCGAAGAACCAACGGTTAGCAGCCTAGGTCGAGATGCTGACGCAGTCTCGAGAACAACTCTCGTCCGAACACGAGCACTACCACTCAAAACATGATGAAGACAGTCACTCGGAGAGATCTGGGAGTCCAACCTCCATTTTATGAGACAAAGCCTCCTGCACATATCATCAGAGAAGAGAGGAGGACACCAAGGACCATAGAGGCCACTCTTCCTGTAGATGTCAACTCAGGGCCCATTGTTGCACCCATCATGGTAGTTCGTCTCCTGGACAACTTCTAACTGCCAACTACCTTACAACCATATGACAGCACAGGTGACCCAATTACACACCTAACAATGTTTAGGTCCATGATGCTCCTCAACAGGGCGACTAATCCTATCCTTTGCGAGCCTTTTCGACCTTTTTGGAGAAGGTCGCACTATTGTGGTTCTATATCCTTTCATCAGGGTCCATACAAAACTTCTAGGAGCTCTCCCACACTTTACCAGCCAATTCTTCTCATCGCATATCTATTCCAATATCGAGGATGCCTGTCATTACATTAAGTAGGGGTAACATGAGTCATTAAGAGGCTACATGAAGAGATTTCAGGCCACAATCATGGAAATCCCGAATCTCGACCAACGTGTCGAGTTATTTGTCATCAAATATGGGCTGAAGCTCGGACACTTTGCAGATCAGATCACCCTGGCGAAGACGAAGGACATGGCCGAGTTCTAAGAGAAAACCATGAACCACATAGAGATGGAAGAATTTCGAGAGGCCAGAAAGGCTAATAGGCAGAACGCCAAGGACATCGCCGAGGATAAGAAGTCCAAGAAGCCCGACAAATGCGCGAAGACAAAGACCGTCGCGACCAAGTTCTCAACGGGACAGGGAGGTCACCTTCCCAACCTATCCCTAGGTTCAACTAGTACACTCCTCTGAATACCATGCGACAGACCATCCTTCAGGACATCTATCATCTGCAGCCTCCCAGTAGCCCAAAGACGCCGAAACCTACGTCTAATGTCGACAAAAGCAAAATGTGTGAGTTCTACCAAACCTACGGACACACCATCGAGGAGTGTGTGGTACTCCGAGATCAAATTGAGTGTCTGATTAGAGAAGGCCACCTTGATCGCTACGTCCACCGCAGACGAAGCCGCAGCTGAGACCGACAAAACTACGGCCACCAGCGCCGAAGTTCGAGTAGGACGCCGCCGCCCTACGACACGATAAGCAATCATGACGACCGCAGAGCCAAGCAGTCGAACACCGAAATCTGCTGAGTTATTAATGACATAGTGGGTGGATTTGCCAGAGGAGGCGAGACGAGCTCAGCCAGAACGGAATCACTCCAAGCTATCATGGGAATAGACAATGCAACTCGTCCACAAAGGCCACATGCGCTTACCCCAGTAATATATTTCTATACAAATGATTTCCACGGAATTGACAAAAAATTGCATGACCCTATTGTTATCTCCATAATCGCTAGTGATTTCCTTGTCAGGAAAGGCCCGGTAGACCACGGGAGCTCAGTCGACCTCCTGTTCTACCCGACACTCGAAAAGATGCATATCGGCGAAACCTCACTCCGTCCTTACCATGGAGACCTCGTTGGCTTCTCAGGAGAGTGATTCAATATGAGAGGCTACTCATGGCTGACAACGACATTTGGCTCCCCGTCAAGAGCGAAGTCAGTGAATGTACAATACATCGTCGCCCAATGTTCAAGCCCTACTGCATGATCTTGGGCCGACCATCCCTAAACAGTTTAGGAGTCGTAGTATCGACTCCTCACCTCACCATCAAATTCACTAAGATAGAGGTAGGAGTGGTACATGCAAACCAGAAGGAGGCTCGCTTATACTACAATGAATGTCTAAAACTCGGGCCAACCGAGCCAGAGGAAACACCATATACTCCATCCTCGCTAGCAATTTCGGTTCTTCACGCAGAACACCAGCCTCGAATTTCAAAATTGGACCCCAGAGGAGATGTCCAAGAGCGGCCCCAGCCCACTGACGATTTGGAGCCCGTGCAATTCGGAGCCTCCCCCGAATAGATAACTTACATGGGAGCACATCTCTCCGCTAAGCTCAAAGCTCAACTCGTCACTCTACTTAGGGACAATCCCGATCTCTTTGCATGGACGTTAGCTGACATGCCGGGGACAGACCACTAAGTCATTTACCATAGATTGGCCACCAATCCTCGGGTCAAACCCCTGGCCCAGAAGAAAACTTATAACCGATCACCATCGAGCATCCCTCGAGGAAACCGGAAACTACTATTGAAAGAATGATTTATCAGAGAAATCAGATTCATCGTATGGCTTGAAAATGTCGTGATGGTCAAGAAACACTCAGGAAAATGGCATATGTGCGTCGACTTCATCGACCTCAACAAAGCATGTCTAAAAGACTCTTACACGCTGTCGGGCATAGACAAGCTTGTCGACGACTCCTTGGGATACATGTACCTCAGTTTTATGGATGCCTACTCAGGTTACAACCAGGTTCGGATGCACCCGGAGGATGAAGAGAAGATGGTTTTCATCACCAAGCATGCCAACTTTTGCTACAAAGTGATGCTCTCCGGGCTCAAAAAATGCGGGAGCTATATACGAGCGCTTAATGAAAAAAGCCTTCGAGCAACAAACCGGTCAGAACACCTTCGTCCCTTCGCCTATAGGCTTGGCAGGCAAGCTACCTTGATCCACCTTCGGCTTCGATTCGTTATGCTCAGCAGCTCCAACAAGCCCTAAAGTTTCATGCTGTCTCAAACTCTGCCAAGAAAGTGCTGCTTTACGTTTGATCCTATGTGCCCAGAGAACGCAATGTGCTCTCCACTTTCGGATCTTGCAAAGAGAAAATGTCTTTTTTTCGTTCTCTCTCATTTGCAGAGCGAAGAAAGCAGGCTTTGCCCCAACTCCCTATATCCTTGGGAAACCCAAAGAGCTACCGAAGGAAAGGGATGCAGTCTCTCCCTTGGCCAAGGGAGAGCACACGACAGAGAAAAAAATGTCCTTTGTGCAAGTTTGTCTGCTTCCTGTGCAGGCTTGGCTCTTCGACCAAGGAGGCATTAAGGTAGGAAGGCCGACCACTACATAAAGCGTAAGCGAGCACTTGGCTTGGGAGCAAGCTACCTTTCTTTAATCCACTTTCCCGGGCAAGAAAAAGTACGAAAAAAGGCAAAAGATGGTGGTAGGTTCGAGGATCTTACGCGGCGATTGGCCGATAGAAGAGACGTAGATGACATGGTCGCCAAAACACCGGCCACCAGAGAACACTACAACGATCTCATCGAGATCTTCAGCCAGCTCATGCGCTACAATATGAGACTAAACCTGGAGAAGTGAGCCTTCAGAGTCCACGGCGGTAAATTCCTCGATTTCATGCTTACGAACCGAGGGATCAAAGTCAAACTCGAGGAATGCCAAGCCAGCCCACGTAACATTAAAGAAGTACATCAGCTCACCGAAAGAATGGGCGCCTTGTCTAGATTCCTATCCACGTCGGCTGACAAGGCCGCTCCCTTCTTTAAAATATCGAGAAAGAAACAAGACTTCCAAAGCCCGAGCTCGCTGGACGAATGATATCTTTGTCAGTAGAACTCTCGGAGTTTAGCATCGAGTATCAACCCAGAGGTCCCATCAAGGCCCAGGCACTAGTAAATTTCATCGCCGAATTCACCGACCAGGAAGGCATCCCCAGCCAGGCCGAAACTTGGACATTGTTCATGGATGGTGCCTCCAATGAAAAAGGAAGCGAAGCATGCATCATTTTGGAAAATGACCAGAGAATCACCCTAGAGCAATCCCTTCAGTTCCAATTCAAAGCTAGCAACAACTAGGCGGAATACGAAGCTCTGATCGTCGGGCTAAAGCTCGCCCAAGATGTGAAAGCCCGAAACATGATTATGAAAAGAGACTCATAGCTTGTCGTAGGACAAGTCAACGGCGTATGCCAAGCAAGGGATCCCTCCATCGAAAGGTGCCTCTCACTAGTACATTCTTTCATTAGTAGCTTTGACAATTGCGTGATTCAACACATACCTTGGGTGAAAAATACCCGAGCCGACATGTTTTCTGAGCTTGACAACACTAGAAAACCTCAAAACAACAAGTTGTTCATTCAACGAGTCATCATATAATCGAGCATCCAACCAGTCGAGGTCCAAACAATTGAACAAGACACAGACTGGAGGACCCGTACATAATCTACCTCGGGCAAGGAGAAATTCCGAAGAATACCTCTAACCTAAATAAATTCACGAGGATAGCAAGCTACTATATTATCCAACCCTTTAAATTTAATAACTCAAACAAAAAAAGAGATATATTTGTTAGAAAATCAGACTTGGACCTAACTCTACCCCAAAAGCTAGCTCAAAGAGGGAGGATTGCCCAATCTATTTCAAGGCTATCTAGCCCACAACCTCAACCAATGTGGGACTTTAACACACACCCCTCACGCCCAGAATCCACATCTGGAGCGTGAAGTTCTGCAGGTGGCCCACAATCAACAATAGGTCTGGCTCTGATACCATGTTAAATCAGCCTTGGACCTAACTTCACCCCAAAAGCTAGCTCACTCTCAACAATATTATCTCATCCTTTAATTATTCTATTCAAATATAGAATTAACTACTCTGGCTCGTGCCCCGTTCTCTACATGTCCTTATCCTTTCCCTTCCCGCAAATTTAACCTTCAATTATATACTGACCGGTAATTATTTAAATGTTGTTGAATTAAAGATAAAGGTTGAATTATTTATACGGCCGTAGAATAAACCACTGGATGTGAGACAACGTCTTGCTAATTAATATCCACAATTATTTAAATGCACATGGATCTTAACCGTCAATTATATAATAATAACAATCTACGCATTAATTTCAGTTACAACGCCAACATCATTATTTAATCAATTAAACCATTAAAAAATAATCCAGTTCATCGAGATTAACTAAAATCTATAAGGCTGAGCAAAATACGATCCGACCCGAAAATTTTGAAAAAATCAACCCAAAAATTCTTTTCGGGTCGAGTTATTCGGGTATATCGAGTCGGGTTGGATTACGTTTTTAAAAAATTCATTTACTATTTCGGGTCGGGTCGAGTTGAGGTGAAAATCATGTTTAACCCGACCCCGGCCCAATTTTAAGTTAAATACATATTTATGTTACAAATATGAGTAAATTATACTGACCTCCCCTGAGGTTTAGTGAAATTACACTGACCTTCCTTCTATTTGTCCAAATTACAATCATCTCCCTTGAGTAATCTTTTTAGGGAAGGTTTGTATAATATTTTACAAAACTCATGAAAGGTTTGTATAATCTTATTTCGTTATAGGGGAGATTTGTGTAATCTTTTACAAAACTCAGGAGGGGTTACAAAATAAAATTACAAATAAATGAGAGGTCAGTGTAATTTACCCTACAAATATTGATAAAATATGATGTTGGCTTTGTGGTTAGAATATTAGAGATAAAGTAATGGAGGTTCTTAGCTTCAACTCCTATTAGAATTATAATTTTAATATAATTGTTCATCATTTTCAAGATAAATTTTATTATTTTTGAGTTAATCGAGTCGGGGCCCGATTTTTTCGATTTTTTCGGGTCGAGCCCCGATTAAAAGGTCGGGTCGGGTCGAGTATAAAATTTTTAAAAATTTTGAGTTAATACCCGATTGGATTGAGTATTGACTCGACCCGCCCGATGCTCTGCCCTAAAAATCTATATTGAATGGTAAGTTTAGTTCTGCTTCACATCTATAAACAAAAAACCATGCAACAAAATAAATCTTGCATTTTTTATTTAACTCCTATTAGAATTATAATTTTAATATAATTGTTCACCATTTTCAAGATAAATTTTATTATTTTCGAGTTAATCGGGTCAGGGCCCGATTTTTTCGAGTTATTCAGGTCGAGCCCCGATTAAAAAGTCGGGTCGGGTCGAGTATAAAATTTTTGAAAATTTCAAATTAATACCCGATTGAATTGAGTATTGACCCGACCCGCCCAATGCTCTACCCTAAAAATCTATATTGAATGGTAAGCAGTGTTGTCAAACTCGCGAGTTAACTCGTAAACTCGGACGAGTTTACGATCCCAAGTATCAAAATCGAACTAACTCGCACTCAAACTCGTTTCTGGGTAAACTCGGGGTAAACTCGGTAAACTCGCACAAACTCGCGAGTAAACTCGGTCAAACTCGTGGTAAACTCGGATGAACTTGATTTGATGATAATTATTATTGATTGAACTCGTCCTTTTTATCTTTAATTTCTTCATCCATTATTTTCTTCTTCTTTAGCTGTGAAGGACAAAATTACAATCTAATTAAAATTAGCATATATGTAAGAAAATGAAAGGAGAAGAGAAGGAATACAAGCCTGCCTCAACCTCTTCCTTGGAATTCGAATTCAAGGGTTTAATGTGTGGTCTTCTCTTCTCCTTCTTCACCTCTTTCTCCTCCCTCATGCCGCCAGTTTTCACCTCCTCCACCTCCACCACCAGGATTGGATCGTTACCATCAAAAACCATGGGCAACAATTCCTCTTCAGTCAGCTCCTTGTCCTCCACCTTTCTCTCCCCCTCAGCACAAGTCGCCAGTGACGCTTCCGTTGCTTCGTTCATACTCTGCCATAAGTCAATCTTGCACTTGTTTCCGTTCATACTCTGCCATAAGTCAATCTTGCACTTGTTTCTCTTTAGGTCGTATTCTCGGCTCTCCTCTTTGCCAGTGCGGTAATGCTGGCTACACGGAGGCCGCAGAGGGCCGTAGAGCTTCTCCACAATCTCGCCCCCTTCTTCTCTTGAATTCTTGAAAATCTGCCACTAAAGTCATCAACAACAAAAAGCAAATTATTTGAGCCCTGAGTGAGAGTCTACCTACCTAGAACCACATAAATCTGCATACACCAATTGTAGAAGTTAAATTGCTCTTGCACGTTGCCGTTTTGGAAATGGCAGCCCAATCTGCTTACCTAATGCACAAGCTTCGGAACCAATTAAACTGGTCTGTTTCTTCAGGCAATCCAACGACTAATTGATTGGCTGCCATGTCTTGCAAATATTGACAACTCAAGTGGCCCAATCTTTCATGCCAAAGTACTAGGTTTTTAGTTTCAGAAACATTGAATGCTTGAACAGGTATTTCTTAAGAAAAATAGAGAATTACCAGTCGTTGCCACCTGAAATGCTACATGCTTTTTTTATATTCAAAAATACTTTGCAGACTTTATCCTTAAACAAGATGTTGTAATTGTTAAGAAATTAGTGAGCCTAACTCATCCCAAAAACTCATGGGGAGAGGATTGCCCAAACTATTTAAAGACTACTTTGGTCATATTTTTAACCAATGTGGGACATTAACTGTAACCATCTTTGATTTGCCCAACACTAAGGAGATTGGACTCAAGTTCTGGAGCAAGGACTACATTTCTAATTATATGCTCATTATTCTGAAAAGTTGATAACATCTCCACATGACCAGGATCAAGCAAGACAACAGCTATTTCCTTGACAACAATTGCTTCATCCTAAACAGTGTTTCCAACAGCACTTTAACCTGTAAAAATATATCTGTATACAAAGAAGAATTATACAATAACTTAATTATCTTACAGCTTGATCCAAAGTCTAGAACGGAAAACAAGGATGATTTGGCGAAAAAGAACATTTAAGCAATGCATATCTGCGCAAAAACATGCAGAGCTCTAATCTTAAGTTCATAAGCTAGCTAAGATGTGAGGCACGTCTAGGATAAATCAAGAAATGAGGTACTTTGACAACAGAAAAAAGTACATCTAGAGAATTACTTAAAAGTACATTCTAGATGAAGAACCATAGTAGAAATTTGATGAGTAATGAACTTGTTAAGATTCCCAATCAAAGGCAAAATCACATCTGTTATCCAACCAACTTAGTTCTAGATATTATAAATTATAGTATTGGTAATCAACTAAAATTAGTCATATATCCTTGTATGAGGTTACCTTATGTTTTATGAGGTGAGAGTTCAATCTTGTTTTAATAGATTGTGTTAAGGTTGAACAAAAATAGAGATATGCTCTTGGTGATGATCTTGAGAACAAAATGGGTGCAGCTGAAAATTCATTCTCAAGTATAAATAGTTTGTCATGAAGTATGTGCTGCCCTTGTTATGGATATTGTACTATATCAAGGTTGGTCGAAAGATGCAATATGCTTTGAGATTATATATGATGGCAGTACAAGATGAGTAAATTACTAATTATATCTAATCGACGAAAAGTAAAAAACTCCTGGTTTGAAGATCATTTCATTGGTTAGAGGATTACAAGAATGTTAGATATCTGATTTCAGTTCATATCCATTCCTAAATGTTGAACCAGGGCATACAGATAAAGCTTTTAGAATAGTTCTTTTGTATGTCAAGGTTGCATAGACATCAGAACCCATTCTAAGAATGACTTCATGCAGCTTATTGATCTACCTGAAATCCAAAGGGAGTTAGGTAAAAGTGTTAACATATGTCAAGGTTCACATGAGTACTTAAGCATGCTGGAGGTAAAGAAGGAGATTTAAGAAAGATTTTCACATATAAATTTTACTTTCAATTGTCATATAAACTGATGTATATAAATATGGATTTTCTGAAAAGAATTAATGGCTCTAGTAACAAATTTGATTACCAATCAACCTGACACCATTCTGAATTAAAGACAAAATCACAACTAAGATCCAACCAAACAGAGTTTATATAAATTTGTAAATTGTAGTAGTTGGAACCAAATTCATTTTTTATGTATCCCAGCATGCATATTCAGAAAAGGGTTCTGACATAGTGTATGCATAATTGTTGCCGGGGCCTGAATTAAAGACAATTCTATAGGGGATCTATATAAGGTCAATTCAAATGGTTTAACAATGATATATATATTAATTTTACAGTGAGTGTCCTACCTGGGTCTACGAAAGCACCTTGACACGACACCTTAAGAATATTGTAGATAAACATGGATTAGCGGTAAAGAAATAAAACTTGATACATAATCAGAGGGTAAAGAAAATTAACATCTTTGAGAGATGTTACTAGCAATAAAGATAGATTGAAATGTCAAAACTCCTAGTAGGTGATGCAGCAGCAAATGATGGGTTTCATGAGCTGAATGCTAGAGATCTTCACTGTAATTGAAACATCTTGAATAAGTTTTTTTTCCTAAAAGAATATTCTCTTAAATATGTATATGTAAAGTGGATCAGAACAAAGTTGTAAGCTAGAACTCAGTCCACTAAAGTTCATTAATGAGTGTGAGCTGACTTCTTCTGACGAGCAGAAGATGTCAACAAAAAAATGATGTTTGGGGGGCGTGGTGAGCTGCAACCTGCATGAAAACCTAGAAAAAAATGGTTCTTTTAAATAATGTCCGCAAGCCAAGAACGACGTATTTCTCTTATTCTTTGAGAAGAAGGACAGACAAAGGAAATGCGCTTCAGAATCAAACAGAACTCGATACAGAATCAGAGAGTAAAGAAAATCTGTTTCAAGATCAAGAAAGCCAAGAACACAAATTCTAGCGTTAGCTCTAACTGGCAAATTTCAATCCGAATCCGAGTCGAACTCTAGAGAAATTGAACCGTTTAAAATGTTGTTCTTGATACCGGTAATTTGTTAGTTGTCAATTCCGATTACAACTCGAATTAGGGCTGTGTAGTATAAATAAATGACGTTAGGCGAGAATGGCAATACCTGAGATAAATAGAGGTGAAACAGAAAAGGGTTCTTCAATTCATCCGGCAATCGGTCGTCGGAGCCAAAACTAGTTGCCATGGCTAGCTCATCAATGACGCTCGAGCATTGGAGGATGTTTTTTGGCGGCTTCCCTAGCGACATCTTCGAGGTGATGGAGAAGACGATCCTCGTCGCCGCCGCGGATTTTCCGGAAGAATTCAAGAGAAGAAGGGGCGAGATTGTGGGGAAGCTCTATGGCGCTCTGCAGCCTCAATGTAACCAGCATTACTGCACTGGCAAAGAGGAGGGCGGAGGCTTAGGGCAGAGTATGAACGAAGCAACGAAAGTGTCAGTGGGAACTGGTTCTGAGGGGGAGAGAAAGACGGAGGACAAGGAGCTGAGTGAAGATAAATTGTTGGCCATGCTTCTTGAGAGTGACAATACAATCCTGGTGACGGAGCAGGTGAAAAATAGACGCATGACGGAGGAGAAAGGGGTGAAGAAGGAGAAGATAAGACCACCCATTAAACTAGTGAATTCGAATTCCAAGGAAAAGGTTGAGGTAGACTTTTATACCTTCTTTTCTCCTTTTATTTTTTTAAATATTTATTAATTTTAATTAAATTGTAATTTTGTCTCACAGTTGAATAAGAAGAAATTAACCGATGAAGACATGTTAAAAGTAAAACTGGAAGCTTCCAAGAGAAAGCTTCGTGAAGGATATCAACAAGCGCACGATGGTAAATATATATTTTTCCATTTTTTATACAATTAATTATTATATGTTAAATTAATAAATTATGTTATATTAATAAATAATAAGTGCTTTTCATTTACTTCATGCAGCCAAAAGACAACGAACTATTAAGATGTTGGACTCTCATCTACCAAAACTACCAAAAGAATCTACCTTGATGTCAAAAAATCTTGCAACGAGACCAATTTATATGTTGTAATTAGTTGTCATTTTGTCAACTCATCAATGTTATCATGTAAAAAATTTATGTTAAATTTTAGCCACTTGTATATTCATTTTATTTTCAATATGTTAATACCAGTAAGAGGTTACTTCAATAGAAATTTAATTTTAATATTTGTAATGTTTAATTTAAGAAATTTTCTTTTGTTATGCTTAATTAATGGGTAAGCAATATTAGTGGCCAATTAATTAATATTAAAATTTCATCTTTTTCTACCAGTTAAATGAAAAATGCAAGATTATTTTGTTGCATGGCCGTTTTTGTTTATAGATGTTAAGCATAACTAAGCTTACCATTCAATATAGATTTTAATTACTCTCGATGAATTGAATTATTTTTTAATGGTTTAATTGATTAAATAATGATGTTGGCGTTGTAACTGAAATTAATGTGTAGATTATTATTATATAATTGACGAGCAATGTTGGTTAAGATCCATGTACATTTAGATGAATCTGGATATTAATTAGCATAGACGTTGTCTCAGTTCTCATGCAGCTCAAGTGACAGTTGGTAGTAGTGCTCCATATATGAATACACCGGATGCTAGAAGCACATGTACAGAGGGTAACCAAGCAATTGCTTTCATTAGTACAGTACGCTCACAAAGTCAGCTTGCAAGAATCTAGAAAATATTTCTTTTCAAAAATACTAAACAGAATAACAAGTAGAAGCAATTAACCAAAATGGTGAGAAGAATCTAGAATTCTTTTCAAGGAGACGCTAAAAATTAAAAAATAACAAGAAGTAATCAAAGCAAGATTGTTGAAAACATCTTTCTTCAAAAATATAGCGACAACCATATTTCAGCTTTTTTACTAGCTAGCCAAATCTGCATATATCTTCTTCCAACATATATTAATATCATTTTCTTTTCATCAATGTGTGTTCATTTTTAATTAATAAAAGAATGATATGGCAATAAGATTAAGATTATCTATTAACGTTTTAGTTAGGATTTATCTATTAGAAAAAAAAATATATTAAAAAATAAATCACTATTCATTGCCTTGGGGCTTGTTTGGATACGAAAGGGAGGAGGGGTGAAGAGAGAAGAGGAGAAGGATAAAGAGATGTGGAGAAGGATAATTAATCGGATAGAGTAAGGTGGGTGGAGAATGGTGGAATAATATATTCATCTTTTTGTTTGGATAGAAATTATAAATGATGGGACGGAAAAAAATAATTTTAATGAAAATGGTAATTAACTTATTTATATCTTTAATAATTTGTTAAAAATTTTAATTACAATAAAAAATATAAATTTTAATAACCAATTTTTTAAAAAAAATCAACAAATATTAAAAATTGGAAAAAATAAAAAACGTGAAAGATAAACTCGATAATTCTTGTCGGGGCGGAGTTATCAGGTCGGGTCGGCCCAACTCGAACAAAAACTGTGTTTGGCCCGGCCCAAACAAAAATCGTGTCCAACCCTGCCCGAACAAAAATCATGCCCCAACCCGATAAAAGTTCGGCACGGGTTCCCAGGCCAGGCACAACACGAACAGTAAATGGGTTAAGCCGGCCTGACCCTTTAGCACGATAACAAAAATTTAGAATCAAGCTATTGGGGTCGAACCGTGATATCGGGCCATATTCGGGCCCTAATCGTGCTATCAACTCGAATCGAGCTATTGGGCCCAAATTGGGCTATCGAGTCGATTCAGGCCCGATAGCTTAGTATTCCAGTAATGGATAAAAATTCTTATCGAACTATCGGGCTGGCCGGTCCTACACCGCCTGGCCGCGGCCTAACCCGATATTTATTTGAGACTTATCAGGTCAGACTGATAACAACTTATGCACGATAAGAATCGATCCGAGCCTGATTTATTGTGTCGGGCCGGGCCCGATCGGGCTAAAATTGTCAGCTCTAATGAAATATAACTATACATGATTAAATAATTTTTAAAAACAAGAGAATTTTTTTGATTTCGTTGAGGGCAAAATGGTTTTTTTTTATGACATTAAAATATTCTAAATTTATTATCCCTTATTATTCCACCATTTTGGTGGAATAAAGGTTTGAGAGGTTTGGTATGATTTGGAGGGATTTCTAACACCTCCAAACCCCTCTCCCTTCTTCAAAAATTAAAAGTCGGACATCAGATAATTAATTAACCCCACCTTTCCCATCCCTTCTTATTCCTCCCTATTCCATAATCCAAACAAACCCTTATAACTCGTTTGATTTGCAAATTGTCTGTTACAAGACACCAGACATGGACAAGAACAAAACACCAAGTGTCCTAGGACAGCAACTATATCATGTTTATTTCATCAAAAACACGACACGATATCCAATCCTACCATGTGTTTGTTTCGCTATAACATAGTCTTGTACATGACAAAATGATAAAAATACCCTCGTATATTTTTAATGGCCAAAATGAATATTATACTGATGAAAATAAATAAAACATAAATAAACATCATGCAACAACTATCCTTTTTTTTTTTGTCACTTCATCCAAGTAAAAGAAACAGAACTGAACTACGAATAATAGTTTCCTTTTCAAATAAAAACATAATGTGTCCATCTCCTATTTATAGAACTTAAGCAAAATCATTCAAAATAACTTTTCATAAGCAAATTAAGATGAAAGTACTCATTCTCAACTGAATTTAGAACTCAATTGTTTTTATAGTACAAGGCTAGATATGCAGTGGCACTATCCTATTAGTACAGCGCTCTTCCTCCTCTACATCTGATTCAGTAGAATAGACTGGTTCAGTTATCAAGGTTCTGCTTGTTTGACACGCATGTCAGTCTTCTCTCTTGCACACAAACTTCAGAAGCAACAATCAAATGCCCATTGCAACTCTGCATCTCAAAAAAGAAGATGAACTCACTTAAACTTAAATTAGTGTTATGTCCTATATTTTCGTAGTAAAAAAAGAAACATGAAGATCAATTTATGTATGCTTCTTATGGGTTATTTTTGTAACTATTACTTAAATCATTTTATAAAATAATTCAACAAAATAGTCATTTCTCTCAGTATTCAGACTCTAAATCCATGTCAAGCAAGCATCTTTCACATTGCTATGGTTGTACCAGTAATCTGAGTTGTGGTTACATGTATGATGGTATCAATACTATAAAAAATCTACCAAGTTCCAACACCTGATGTCGCGCCCCGGCTTGGGCCCCGACGGCCCCGTCCCAAGACATGACAGCGACGACTTGAACACCACGCAGATGAAGAAAAATTCACAAATCATAACATAAAATAAAACAACAATAATTACAATCCATAAGTCCGACGATACATACGATAAGAAATAGTCCGATTAAATACATGATTTTCAAAATATCAAATAGTTCCACATATTACAGCTCCAAAATAATAATATCAAGGTTTAGCGGTTATAAGACGACAAAACGAAATAAAATGCAAAAGCAGTCGCCATCAGAGCTCCACATCTACAATTGTCCGCTAGTTGTCTAAAAACTATCTACACCTCGATATACAAATCGACCGCTCACCCCTGCAAGTCTGAAGCAAAAACAACGGAGATCAGCGGGTGCTGAGTAGGGTAATCACAATATGATCAACAAACATCAAGTGTCAACTCAACAATGAATAACAACATGACCTAAGATGCAGTCAATGGCAATGAACACAACAAATACTCCTCACCTACTCCTAAACAACATCAACTGATTTATCGAGCGTGTGGATCGTTGGGTAGAAACCCCACACTCTACCACCTGCAGAGTGGCATCAACCGTCCGCGCCAACGGTGATACGACTACCCCCACCAAGCAGGTAGTTCGTCAGATGTCGCGTCCGACATCCCCACACACCCGAAGGTGCCCAAAGTGACTAGTCAATATCCATACCCTCTCCCATCCCTTGGGGTACCACACCGAAATGGTCCTAGACCGAAGTTCTCTCCAAGACCGTAGCCTCCAGATCGACAACAACCATGTAACTCGACTCCAAGAGTGCAACAAGGTATATGACCATGATCAACAATATAGCAACAACTCAAGTGATAACAACATGAACAACATGATAATAACATAACCACCATGATCAATAATATAATAACAACTCCAAGTGATTATGACATGATCAACAGGATAATAACATGCTCAACATGTAAACGACACCATATATAACAACATGACACTATCCATACAATGACCAATCCAATGCACCATTGGATTAACATAGCATACTATGATCAAGAATAAACGTCAATCAACAATAATAAAATGTAACACATACAATTTCTCTACATGGCATGTCCAACAATAATGTGCAACAGGAGTTCAATAAGTTTTTAGAAGCAAACCAAATATCGGAAGGAAAGGTATTTCCGTAATTTATCTCCGACGATAAATCAACAACAGACAAGGAACAACATACTTGCAGGCTCAACCCACCCTCAACACACTCTCCAAGCTACAATTATATCACACTAACTAATCAACTAAATTCTCAAACTAATAATTTAATATAATTTTAAACACCTCGACAACCTCAACAACTAACCAACTGAAAGAACATCCTAACAATATTTTCTCGGAAAACCAACTCCACCATCGCGTTCGGAATGCGAAAATATCCAAGATTGCTACTCACCTCAACTTCAACCGACAACTCGAGGTCCACCAAATAAAACAATAGTAAAATACCGAAAAATATAAAAAACATACCAAACGATCTCCAATCGAAAATCCAACACTACCATTGCGTTTAGCACATGAAAATTTACAACTTTGGTATTCACCACAACTCGATCTGATGATTCTACGATCAACTACAAAAAAATATCCTAAAAATCTACAAATCAACCCCATTTTATGCAATACATCTCTCTTCTTTAATCACCATATTTATTAAAACAAATAAACCATCCTCTCCCACTTGCCTCAGCCTTCGCCCCGACGCCCGATGCCACCTCCCTGCTCCGCTCGAACCCACGCTGGCTGGCCCTTCCGACCACCGACGATCACCCCAGCGGTATTGCCGGCATCTCCATCGACCCCCGACGTCGGCTGGACACCAGCCCCTCTCCCCCCTCTTCATCGATCAACTGCCCCTCTCCCCCCTCTCGACCAGCCGCCTACCCATCGCCGACCGGCGACTCCACGGCCCCTGCCCTCTCCTCAACCCTCTGGCCCCACCGAGTCCCATGACCGACCGAGCGGCGGCCCGGATGGCCTGCCCCGGCAACGCTCGATTGCTTGGCGCCGCCATGGCTGCACAATCTGCGCGTGGCAGCCATCCGGTTGGCCGACCACGGCCTGACAGCCCGCAACCATTACACGCGGTCGCTGCGTGCGACTTCCACACGCGACCAGCCTGCGTGGGGTACGGTGCAGCCATCTCTTCCCTTGTCTTCGTCATCAGATTGGGCGGAGATAACAACGGAAGTAAAGCGACGGAGTGGATGAGTTCTCCTACCTCGATTCCGACGACGACGAGCTCTACCGGCAACACACGTCGACTCCTCCTCCTCCTGTAGGTTCTCCTCCTTCCCCTTCTTCTCAACCTCTCATTACCAATTGCTCTCCCTCTCTTAAAACCCCTCACTTCATCATTTCCTGTAACCCCCACTCCCCCTGCCATCCCTTCTACCCACTCTTCATCGATTGGGTTGACTTCAATTTAAATTTTTATTTTTTTTTAATACCGGACATAACATCCTCCCCACCTTAAGAAATTTGGTCACCAAATTTACATACCTGCTGCGCCGCGATCTCTGATATCCTCCTCATGCTCCCACGTCGCATGTGCATTTGAATGATACTATCTCTGACCCTGACTCTGCTCTCTCGATTGTTGCTGTGGAGTCCTCTGCGCTCGTCCGACTGGACAACTCCTGTTGATGTGACTGGGCTGCTTGCAACGATAACACACACTACTGCCTCTAGGACAATCCCTAGCAAAATGTCCAATATCTCCACATCTAAAACAATGGTCAGACCTAACTCCCATCTGATCTCCAGGTCTAGCAGTGACCCTCGATAACTGATCTCGAGGTGCCTGGGAAGGCTGGGATGATCCCTGCGCCTGAGTGGGAAACGTCCTTGCTTTCTTCGACGGTCCGGAATAACCACTAACAGGTCCACTCTGAGATAGCTGGGCCTCTGCTCTAAAGCCTCCCTAGCCCACAACATGTCCTCCTGCACACTGCGGAAGTGATGGTCGACCATGACGATCCTTTTGCTTCAGCTGGGTGATCCTCAAGTGAGTACTCTCAACAAAAAGTGCTCGTGTCACCACTCGACTATAGTCTCTCAGATCATCATGACTAGACATCCGATCCTGAATAGCAAAGTCGAGTCCTCTGAAGAAATGCTCTGCCTTGTCTTCCTCTGAGGCCACCATGTGCGAACAAAACTCTGACAAGCAGTCAAACTCAACCTCATACTCCGCCACACTACGACCTCGTTGTCGCAGATCAAGGAACTCTTGCTTCTTCTACTGACAAAATGTTATCGAGAAATATTTACTGAAGAATGCAACTCTGAATTCTGCCCATAAAATATCAGTTCCACCTCTAGCAGCGACCTGTGCCCTCCACCAAACTCTAGCCCCATCAATCAGGTAAAAGGTGGCCAGATCCACCTTTTCCTCCTCCTTGCACCTAAGTGCCTTAAAAGTATCCTCCACTCCAGCCAACCATCCCCTAGCCGCCATAGGATCTGCACCACCCCCGAAGTTACCGAAACACTCTCTGCCAAACTGTTGGAGCTTCAGCATGCGGGACTCCCATGACTCAGTGCTAGCGAAGCCTCTCTCTGGTCCTGGTACAAGCATAATATACTGTGGCTGTGGCGTAGTAGGAATATGCACTGCTGAGCCCTCTCCAACCGCTTGAGGGACTACCGGTACGGCCTGACCAACTGCCTCCTCCCCTCCTACTCCAGCTCCAGGAATAAAGTCCTACACCTCCTCCACGGGAATATGCATAGGGGCGCCACGACCACGACCTCTGCCACCAGTAGTACGATCGGTCCGACGAGCACCCTGGCTCGCCCATCCACCACGACCCCTAATAGTCGGAGTCGCCACCTGAGTAGTCCAAGCCCGTCGGCGAATGGCTACTCGATCATGATCTCCACCCGGAGCCTCAAGACCCCGCGCAGGTCAACACTGCCTCTCAACATCATCACTACAAAAAAAAAAGATTTTTAAGCAAAGCATTTAAAATAAGCTTACAACTCACCTCGACACCTCCTACGCCTTAGAGTATTATCATTAAAGTAATACACCTAAACTCCTAACCTTAACCTTAATCATAGGCTATGATACCAAAATGTCGCGCCCCGGCCCGGGCCCCCGACGACCCCATCCAGAGACGCGACGGTGACGACTCGAACACCACGTAGCGGAAGGAAAAGCCACAAATCATAACATAAAATAAAACAACAATATTAAAACCAATAATTATAATCCATAAGTGTAACGGTACATACGATAAGAAATAGTCTGATCAAATACATGATTTACAAAATATCAAATAGTTCTACATATTACAGCTCCAAAATAACAATATCAAGGTTTAGCGTTATAAGGTGACAAAATGAAATAAAATACAAAAGCAATCGCCATCAGAGCTCCACATCTACGACTATCTACTAGCTATCTAAAAGCTATCTACACCTCGATCTACAAATCGACCGCTCACCCCTGCAAGTCTAAAGCAAAAACAACGGAGATCAGCGGGTGCTGATCGAGTAGGAGAATCACAATATGATCAACAAGCATCAAGTGTCAACTCAACAATGAATAACAACATGACCTAAGATGTAGTCAAAGGCAATGAACACAACAAATACTCCTCACCTACTCCTAAATAATATCAACTGAATCATCGAGCGTGTGGACCGTTGGGTAAAAACCCCGCACTTAACCACCTGCAGAATGACATCAATCGTCCGCTCCAACGGTGATATGACTACCCCCACCAAGCAGGTAGTCCATCAGATGTCGCGTCTGACATCCACACACCCGAAGGTGCCCAAACTGACTAGTCAATATCCATACCCTCTCCCATCCCTGGGGTGTACCACACTGAAATGGTCTTGGACCGAAGGCCTCTCCAAGACCGTAGCCTCTAGATCGACAACAACCATGCAACTCGACTCCAAAAGTGCAACAAGGTATATCACCATGATCAATAATATAACAACAACTCCAAGTGATAACAACATGAACAACATGATAATAACATAACATCACCATGATCAACAATATAACAATAACTCAAAGTGATTATGACATGATCAACAGGATAATAACATGCTCAACAAGTAAACGACACCACATATAACAACATGATACTATGCATACAATGACTAATCCAATGCACCATAGGATTAACATAGCATACTATGATCAAGAATAAACGCCAATCAACAATAATAAAATATAACATATATAATTTCTCTACATGGCATGTCCAACAATAATGTGCAACAGGAGTTCAATAAATTTTTAGAAGCAAACCAAATATCGGAAGCAAAAGTATTTTCGTAATTTATCTCCGACGATAAATCAACAACAGACAAAGAACAACAGACTTGCAGGCTCAACCCACCCTCAACACACTCTCTAAACTATAATTATATCACACTAACTAATCAACTAAATTCTCAAACTAATAATTTAATATAATTTTAAACACCTCGACAACCTCAACAACTAACCAACTAAAAGAACATCATAACAATATTTTCTCAAAAAACCAACTTCCACATCGTGTTCGGAACGCGAAAATATCCAAGATTGCTATTCACCTCAACTTCAACCGACAACTCGAGGTCCACCAAATAAATTAATTTCAAACACAACTATCACTCACTTACTAAACAATAGTAAAATACCAAAAAATATAAAAATCATACCAAACGATCTCCAATCTGAAATCCGACACCATCATCGCATTCAGCATGCGAAAATTTATGACTTTGCTATTCACCTCAACTCGATCCGATGATTCTTCGATCAACTACAAAAAATACTCTAATAATCTACAAATCAACCTCATTTCATGCGATACATCTCTCTTCTTTAATCACCATATTTATTAAAACAAATAAACCATCCTCTCCCACTCGCCTCAGCCTCCGCCCCGACGCCCGACGCCACCTCCCTGCTCCGCTCGAACCCACGCCGGCCGCCCCTCTCGGCCGCCGGCAATCACCCCAGCGGTATCGCCGGCGGGACACCCGCCCCTCTCCCCCCTCTTCATCGATCATCCGCCGCTCTCCCCCCTCTCGACCAGCCGCCTACCCATCGTCGACCGGCGACTCCACAGCCCCTGCTCTCTCCTCGACCCTCCGGCCCCACCCAGTCCCACCATCGACCGAGCGGCGGCCCGGATGGCCCTCCCCGACAACGCTCGACTGCTCGGCGCCGCCATGGCTGCGCGATCTGTGCGTGGCAACCCTCCGGCTGGCCGACCATGGCCTGGCAGCCTGCAACCATTACACGCGGCTGCTGTGTTTGACTTCCGCACGCGACCAGCCCGTGTGGGGTATGGCATAGCCATCTCTTCCCCTTGTCTTCGTCGTCAGATTCGGCGGAGATAACAACGGAAGTAAAGCGACGGAGTGGATGAGATCTCCTACCTCGATTCCGCAATTTCGGCGATGATGAGCTTCACCGGCAACACGCGCCGACTCCTTCACATGCCGGTCCTCCTCCTTCCTCTTCTTCTCAACCTCTCATTACCAACTCCTCCCTCTCTTAAAACCCCTCACTTCATCATTGCCTGCAACCCCCACTCCCCCTGTCATCCCTTCTACCAACTCTTCATCGATTGGGTTGACTACAATTTTAATTTTAATTTTTTTTAATACCGGACATAACACCTGAAGCCAATTCTACTTCATCTTAATTGACTCCATTGAAGGTAGGAATTTAATTCAATCTATAAAATAACAACTCTCTATATCTTAGGTTCAATTTATTTGCAAGACAGTAGTATGAACAATGACACCAGATATTTTTGTTTTTGTTCATTTCTTAATAAGGTGAGGGAAACTACAGTTATGTCAAACGAGAACAATCATAACTGTAAAAATTATCTTTCAAATTCAAAAAAGGCTTCTTGCTGCATTTGTAAATCACTTCCAAATTGATTCTAACGCAGCTTATTTTCAGACATTACTATTTTATTTCTACCATGGAAATGCTGGTAATAATTTCAAATTAAGGTGTTACCAAATACTCATGGAAGATGACCTTCTAATTCGAAATAAATGTAATGCCTCTGCAAAGTGCTTCTCTAGTTCAAATTTTGAAGAGAAAAGACCTCTCAAGAAATCAACTAGAAATTAAACTATAAGGAAAATTTTATCGAGGGACAATAGGAACGAAGAATGGCTCCAAAGTCCTACAACAATCTGTAGATACAACATATGAACAAGAGATCCACTCGTGCCAGACTCGAACACCACGCAGCCAGGCACAATTTTGATGTAGGAGATCACAAAACTAATGTCGGCAAGGTACAAAGTTTGTGTTCTGTGGCTCAAGACCAAGGTCCATAGCTCCGGCGTGGGGGCTAATAGGAACACGAACCCACCCTTATTGCTCAAAACCTTGGAGCCGAAAGGCTTCCCAATCCAGTCCGAGTGCTTGAAGACCCCAAACCTATTCTGGAAGACCGAACGCTTCTGGAACGAGTTCAGCGATGATGGAGACTGGGGGGAACGGAACAGCGACGAAGATGGGGGCAAGCAGGGACCGCCGCACCAGGAAATCGGCTACATGGAATGGAGGCGGCGAAGTGCAGTTGTGGATCGAAGACTGAGACTAGATTTTTTTGGAGATGAGTGAGGTTAGAACGAAGGTGAATGTGTTGGAGGTTGTAGGACGAAGTCAAATGGCAGGCAAAACATCAAATCTAACACGAATCTAGTATGAGATCGAGAGAAAATCCGCTGGGCTAAGTAATATATCGGAGGGGATTTCCTTGGATTCCTTCAGTTCACGACGATGGAGACTGGGGAACGGAACAGCGAAGAGGATGGGGGCAAGGGACTGCCGCACCAGGAAACCGGCTACAGGAAACGGAGGCGGAGAAGTGCACTTGTGACCTTGTCGAGCAGATGAGTTTATATATATATATATATATATATATATATAAAAGCGATACCTGGACGGGAAGAGGCGACGCAACGAGAAGAGACGAAGCCAACAATCTGCAGAGCAGATCGATAGAGACCCCTCGGGATCAGATTTCCTCAGGGTAATTAAGTTTTTTCCCAGCCGTATCTTTCATCTCAAATCGGTATATCGAGAAATTTTTCGATATACAAAAATAGCTAGAAATCCTCCTGAACACTCTTGAAATCTTGTCCCAGGTTAGTTTTGCAAAATAAAGGATGGACATATCGGAAATTCAATTCAATTCCTTATTTGTTTACAAAAACAAATGACCCTTAGGCCATAGGTCTTGTCAGAAAACTACCTTTAGAATCCATCATTTATACCCACTTCCGTTCAAACCAAAATAGATTTTGTACAATACATATAGGTTTAATTAATTTTGTAGTAGGATAATTTAGACATTGCCTAAATTCAAGTTTCCTCATCATTGTGTTACAGTTAGAGTCCTCTACTAGGGTAATATTGTTATCGTGATAAAGCTCATCCACTAGAACTCTATTTAGGAATTCAGAGGCATGGAGTTCATTTCTTTAATCTTCAGGCATGGAGTTCATTTCTTTGATATCTATAGTAGATATTGCTTCTGCTTAGAATAAAAAATATGCGGCAAATTCAATTAGTTATTCATTTTAATTTCTAAAGTATGAATATTTGAAAGTGAGTTTCACTCTCCTTTTTTATTAACTTTCACTCAAATATTTTGGTTTTCATGAACTAGAAAATCCATTGATTCTTATTCATGACAAAAAGATTTCAGATATAAACTCTCTTGTACGAATATTGGAGCTTGCTTTAGAGGTAATGCTTCTAGAGTTTCCCTCACCATTTCTTCTTGTCAAATGACTCCCGGAGTTGTTTTCCTTTATTATAATTTAGAAAAGTGTGGAAGTTCACTTTCTTACTTTATCTTGTTTAAATTTTAGGTTTGTGCCATTAAGGCTCCTGGTTTTGGTGAAAATAGAAGAGTAAATTTGAAAGATCTGCATCATGGGCATTGATAAAACTAGATCGGCTAAAATATGGAAGTGTACGTAGACGACATGATGCCAAAACACCAGCTATCGGAGACCACTGCAGCGATCTCATTGAGATCTTCAACCAGCTCAAGCGCTACAATATGAGACTAAACTCGGAGAAGTGTGCCTTCGGAGTCCACGACGGCAAATTCCTCAATTTCATGCTTACGAACTGAGGAATCGAAGCCAACCTCGAGAAATATCAAGTCATCCAAGAGATGAAAAGCCCACACAACATTAAAGAAGTACATCAGCTCATCAGAAGAATGGTCGCCCTGTCAAGATTCCTCTCCAGGTCGACCGACAAGGCCGCTCCCTTCTTTAAAATCCTGAGAAAGAAATAGGACTTCCAATGGGACGAGAAGTGCAAACAAGCCTTCGAGGAGCTTAAACACTTCCTCACCAGCCAACCAATCCTGGATAAACTGCAACCAGGAGAGACACTCTTCTTTTTCCTTACAATCATGGAAAACGCCACAAGATTGGTGCTAGTCCGAGAATAGGGAAAAGATCAGAAACCGATCTATTTTGTCAGCAAGGTCGTCCAGGGGCCCAAAACTAGATACCATAGGCTAGAGAAGCTCGCATTCGCCCTAGTCATCTCGGCCAGAAGATTAAGGTCGTATTTCCAAAGTCACCACATCCAGGTACGCATAAAATAACAAATCAGGCAAGTCTTGGCCAAACCCGAGCTCGCCAGACAAATGGTATCTTGGTTAGTAGAACTCTCGGAGTTCAGCATCGAGTATCATCCTAGATGTCCCATCAAGGCACAAGCATTAGCAGATTTCGTCATCGAATTCATCAACTAGGAGGGCATCTCTAGCCATTCTGAAACTTGGATGTTGTTCATGGACGGCGCCTCCAACGAAAAAGGAAGCTGAGCAGGCATCATTCAGGAGAATGGCCAGTGAATCGCTGTAATATCTTAGATATATTTTTTCCCTTATTGTTTGTGTTTGCCAGCCTAGCGGGCTAGTCCGAAGTCGAGCCAAGTCGACTCATGGTCCGGTGCGAGCTTGCGAGCTCGGCTAAGTTGAATTTTGGCTTGTAATTATATAGCTAATTTATTAGGCTATGTTGCATATGAGTGTCCATGTGTTTGATGCTTGTATTTTTATCATGGGGTTAGTTTGGGTTAGCGGGATGCGGATCCGGATTGAGGAGAGCGCCAGTTAGGATGTGGTTAGGTGGAAGTGGGAGGGGATTATAAAATTCCCCTCCTAGGGCTGGCGGCTCCCTATTGGAGCCGCACCAGCCATTTTGATAGAGGAGAGGAGCCGCCGAGCAAGAGCCAAGCCGCCCCTCCCCATCTCTCTCTCTTGGAGCCGCCGAGCCAGAGAGCCAGTCGCCTGAGCCGAGCCCCTCCTTTATCCTCTTCCCTACCCTTTGGAGCCGAGCAAAGAGGAGCCGCCCAGCCAAGCCGAGTTGCCCCTCTCTCTCTCTCTTCCCCTTTCTTGAAGCCAACGGCTTGTGTGGAGCCGAGCCGCCTCCCTTTCCCCCTTTTTAAAGCCGAACCACCATCTTTTGGAGCCGAATTCGAAGGCCGTCGACCGGGAATTCTCCTCTAATCCTTCTTCCTAATTCATGTGAGTGGATCTACCCTCCCCTTTTCCATGGTTTCTTGTAGTTGAGCTTTCCTGTAACCATTCTTGAATTGGGTGCTCTTGTGAATCGTTTTTCGACGATCTCTCAAATTCTCGCCGTTCATTTTTGGTTGCCATGCTTGAGGAGGCCCGAAACACCCCCCCTCCTCCCCTATGGGGCTTGGCAGCCCTAGGATGATCCTAGAGGTGCTCGGCCAAGGTAGGAACAAGGGTGCCCTCAACATGTTCGATGAAATGCCTAAGTGAGGGTTCTTGTGTGTTCTTGAAATCTATGCTTGAATTGCTTTTCAAATTAGGTTCCTACATGTTAAAGCATACCTTGTAATGAATCTGTGATTTTTGGATAGATCCCATGTTTTACAAAGTTAAGATCTTGAAATTGATGTCATGTGAGTTCTTGAAATTGGTTCTAAATCATGTTGCTTGATTCTTGTTAAAGATGATGTTGATGCTTGTTAGCCTTGTTTAATAAATATGAATGTTGTGAAATTTACCTCAAGATTAGTATTCTGTTTTGATGATAATTAAGGATCTAATTTCTGTAAGTTTCAGATTTATTTCTATAATATGCTGAAAGTTCAACCTTGCTTGAATTTCATGCTGAGATGATGAATCTGTATTATTTTTGAAATACTTATTGTGATGCGTATAATTTACTGAACATAATCATGTGACCTATCATTTCGACCAGAAAATATAATTTGAATCCATAAGACACACTCTGGAGACCAGATTCGGGTTAGATACATCAGTTTCGGGCACAATAGTAAGTTAAAACAAAACCCTACAACAAAATCCTAATTTTGGTGATGATAAATTTTAATTGCATAATTAAAATGCAAGGGGCAGCATAATCTATTATGAACCAACAAATAAATGTTATACATGAAATAAAACCTCACGGGTTTATGACATTACGGGTCTAGGAGTTGGGATCGGGCATTGGGTGCTGTGGAGATTTCCCAATAGAGACATCCTTAAGACACCGTAGGAGACACTTGACTTAGGTCATGTTGTGCCATATTTTATTGAATGGCGGAGAGGCTCAGTTAAGAGCCGAATTGCGGGCTAGTCCCGGAAGGTTGGATGGCTAATCCCAACCTGTGAAATAAGTTCGGATGTGCAAATTCTGATTGTTCCTGTGTATCTTGTGGAACAAGTTCAGACGGGCAAATCCCGATTGTTCTCAAGATTCTATATTTAAAGGAATAAGTTCGATGGACGAATCCTGATTATTCCTTCGCTATCTCTTTGGAATAAGTCCGGATGAGCAAATCTCGATTGTTCATGTGTTTCCTCGTGGAATAAGTTAGGACGGGCAAATCCTGATTATTTCCGAGTTGCTTTTAAGGAATAAGTTTGGACGGAAAAATCTCGATTATTCCTGTGATATCTTAAAGGGAGAAGTTCGGACGGGCGAATCCTGATTATTCCTTCGCGTCTCGTTGAGCAAGTTCGGACGGGCCAATCTCGATTGCTCTGGAGTTTCTTTATATTAGGATAAGTTTCTTTATATTTTATTTGTTAAAAGAACTGTTGACATGTGCATGAGTTAGGCTGCAGGGTATAGGCATGTATACCCTGGCCGGTCACGTGACCCTGAGTTAGGGCATGACAATGGCCCTAGAGCAATCCCTTCAGTTCCAATTCAAAGCCATAAACAACTAGGCAGAATAAGAAGCTTTGGTCGTCGGGCTGAAGCTTGCCTAGGACGTCAAAGCCCGAAACGTGATCGTCAAAAGTGACTCATAGCTTGTCGTAGGACAAGTCAATGGCGACTGCCAAGCAAGGGACCCCTCTCTTGAAAGGTATCTCTCACTAGTACATTCTTTAATCACTAACTTTGACAATTGCATGATTCAGAACATACCTCGGGTGGAAAATACCCGAGTCGACCTATTATCTAAGCTCGACAGCACCAGGAAGCCTCAAAACAACAGGTCAATTATTCAACAAGTCATCGGATAGCTGAGCATCCAATCGGTCGATGCCTCAATAGAGGTCCAAACAGTCGAACAAGGCACAGACTGGAGGACCCCTTACATAATCTACCTCGGGCAAGAAGAAAATTCGGAGCATACCTCCAACCTAAAGAAATTCAGGAGGATAGCAAGCTGTGAGTGTTGGCTTTTGTGTGTTGGCTATATTTGGCAAAAATATTCCAGTTTGTTCTCACTTAAATGAACAATTTCAACTATCAGGAGTTTTTCTTACATTGAAGATAATTACAACTAAAGAAGACAGTTACAACTGGTCTTGTAACATTGGATTTCAAGTGTAGGATGCAGCGCAATGATGACCTTTGGTTACTAGTAGTAATGATGATTCTCTTTTATATCTTTGATATTTTTAATCATCTAAATACCCGTTTTATTGCCTGACTTAATTAATTATGGGTAGTGGAGTAGTCTTCATTAATGCTTTCATGCGTTACTTCTAGTGCTTAATGGTCAATACTTTATAGTGATTTAGAGCTGACTATTTGGTTTGAACTAGTGTTGCTAAGGATTAGTGTTCAAGTCAGCATTTATTCAAATGATCGGTTGTCACATATATATACTGGTGAGAAGATCTGAATGTTTATCTCCAATGTGTGTACACTATGTTGCCAGTTATATGAGGAGTTTAGACTGTTGAGTGCAAAGGCGGCAACGATCTACTTTTCTTATCTTCAAGCTAAGATGGTTGTGGGCTGTTAACTCACTACAACACAAGGACTGTGTTGAGGACAGAACTCTGTGACTGGGATGTCATAGAGAGGTAAGTTGGTATGTACTTGTAATATTAAATAGGTTTTTGTTAATTTCAATTCACTGTAATACATAGGAAGAAAGTATAAGTTCAATCGTGGTTGACGGAGCTGCTCTTATCCCCATTTAAGACGCGCACAAGCACGTCCTCCAATGCTAGTCCACACCAAGCACTTCGCAACGAAAGGGGCAGCAATGAATGGGGCTCGTTGTGGCTCAACAGAGTGGCTTTCTCAACCTCATAAATCACCAAGGCTAGGCTGGCCCTTCCACCAAGAATCAGGCTCCCAAACGGAAGGAAGAGGGGATGAGAAAACCATGGAACGAGAGGATGGAAGAGAGAATACATTGTTGTCCTCTTTTGTTTCCTCCAAGGAGAGAAAATGGCGGCACACAAGAACACCTCTCTAGCTTCTCAGAGAACTCGAGGAAGCGGAGGAAGATGCCTGGCCACTCGAGGAAGAAGATGAAGGTTCTTTGAAACTTCTATCCACCCAAGAACTTCATGGAGGGAAATTTGATTTTTAATTTTTAATTATGTTTAATTCTTAATTAAACATACCCTTGATTTATGGTTAATTAATTTATTGATTCATAATTAAGATTTAAATCAACCATATAAAATAGTACTGCGTGCCAAAACCCTATGACTTTAGGGTTACCCTACAAAATAGGGGTTTCCCTCAAAATAAGGGTTTTCGAGGAATTCTTTCATCGTGCATTTGTTCCTATAGGAAACACATTTCCTATCTTATCCGTAAATGAGATCCGTGATCGAGTTGCAGCATGTCCATGCCAGTAGATATATAGTGCCATGATCAGCGAGTTCTATCTCACAAAGTCTATTACGAGGTTAGACTGTCATGGTTTAATTAAGACACAACTCTACTGATATTACAATCAGCATTGATATTCAAGAGTTGCGTCATTGCTGAAAACATAGTGCATTTAGAACAATTCTCATACAAAGGTTCATCAGCAGCTTTCAACATCTCGTAAAATTCTACGACTTCTTTATTCGACAATTCAATCTCTACCGCAGGTTGTTCTTCTGGTGGCAATTCTATGACATCAACACCTGTAGTATCTGGTGGCACTGACGTCTCAGTAACCGGCAGCTCGACATTATCATTCAAGTGGAATTGACCGCCAAAATTATCAAATATCATAGTTCTATATGGATTAGATAGACTTGATGAAGAAACACCAACAAAAGAAGATTCACCATGTGTTCGAACGACAGGATTGCTCGACATCCGGACTTCACGTGACTCCATATGACAAGTCTATACAAAATATTTTGGTGCAAATCCTTTGTTATACAGATGCAGTGTTTAGTTTCCCGATCCAAAAATCGTGCATTCGTGCAATTGCGGCACGGGCATCGAATTTTATCACCGCTAAGGAATTTCCGATTCGAATAGGCGAAACTTAGGAAGTAAGTTAAGCCTAATCGAAACTCATTCGTTAAAGCTCCACGATTAAAACATCGGTACATCCAACTTCGATCACCCAACATGATTCTGTCATCAATGACAAAATCTTCAATTAATGTTGTTGGCCTAAGGTTTTCAACCTTGATCTTAATCTCGGTTTTGATGATAACAAACATGGAACTAATAATTTCATGGAGAATTATTTTTAGGTTCCATATCGATTAGTGCTCGACGTCCGCGATCGAAAATATCAGAGAAATCAAAAAATTGGAAGGACGTTGGTGGACGTGCTCGAATTCGTCGGGAAGATAGAGTCTAGATTTAGGATGTCTAGATAAATTGTAAAATCCTCATTATGGTACAAAGACCCTTAAAGAACCAAACCCGTAATCCGAAACCCAAATCGGAGAAAGAACCCGGCTGAAACTCAATGTAGAGTACAGATACAATAGGTAGAGTACTGGTACTCTATAGTCGGTCGATAGGCCGGTTGACCGAAAGGACACTACTAGAATATACTACATCAGCAACGGGGATCAACGACGGCCGCCAAAGCCGTCAGAATCATTCACGGCTTTGCGTCGGCCTAGACGACCGTGGCTGATGTAACAAAATCAGTCGTGGCTCGCATACGGCCGAACAAAGCCATCGCTCTTAGATCATGGCGTGCACAACGCGCGAAATAAAATGGGTTAGTAGCCACGGCTTAGCGGGGGCCCCGGAGTCGATGGCGATGAGAGTAATTGGGTGCGTGAAATAAAATAGGTTAGTAGCGACGGCTACGCTACGCCGTCGATGATATGAGTAAGTCATTAGCCACGGCTGGCTGCGACCGTCGCTTACCACGAACGCAGCTCGAATATAAAACACTCTTAACCGACGGCTAGCGAAGCCGTCGGCGATAGTAAAATTACAGATCCATGGTTTTCCGATGGCCGATGCGCCATCCGTGAAAATCCTTTTTATTTGCGTTCGCGCCCAACCCTTCCTCTTTCTTCTTCTTCCTTCTCTGCTCATCATTGTCACCGATGTCGCCGCCGTCCGTCGCTGCCGAGTTGCCGCGGACAATCGCCATCGGTATGCTTCAATTCCTCTCCTCCTCCTCCGTTAAATCCCTAGCGCCGCCCTTCCGCCCGCGCTGCCTCTCCGCGCCAGCGTCGACCCGGTCGATCGTCTCTGCGCCGGCATCGACCCAGTGTCCATCTCCGCGCCGGCCTCAACCAGGCCGGCGCCGCATTGGGGCCGATTACCATTGGCCCCAATGCCGACGAGCAGTAGCCGGCAGTGATGCCGGCTACTGCTTGAGATTAGGGTTTTATTACCCTAATCAAACTCTGATTAGGGTAATTAATCCCTAATCAAAGTTTGATTAGGGATTAATTACCCTAATCACAGTATGATTAGGTTTTTTTTAATTTTTTATTGTTATTTATTAGAAATTAATTGTTAATAATTAGAAATTAATGGTTAATTATTAGAAATTAATTGTTAATTAGGTTAAGTATTAGTTTAATATTAATTAATAGTCGTGCGGAATCGTCCACTGAGGACTCGCGTCGGAATCATCCACAGTGGACTCGCGTCGGATTCGTCCACTTTGGACTCGCGGTCAAATCGTCCGTGGTGGACTCGCGCCGGAATCATCCACAATGAATGGACTCGTGTGTGCCGGAATCATCCACAATGGATGGACTCGTGCCGGAATCGTCCACTTTGGACTCGCACGGAATCGTCCACTTTGGACTCACGCGGAATCATCCACAATGGATGGACTCGTACCGGAATCGTCCACTTTGGACTCGTGCGGAATCGTCCACTTTCGACTCGCGCAGAATCGTCCACAATGGATGGACTCGTGCCAAAATCGTCCACTTTGGACTCGCGCGGAATTGTCCACTATGGACTCGCATCGGCATCTATAAAGTTAGAAAAAAATCAAGACGAGTTGATACATTTCACGTTCGATCGACGAGTCAAGTTTTAATTTTGCAAAACCTTAGATCCGTTCGGGGGTTGTATATTCGTGTAAATGAAGTTAATGATCTTTTATACGACGTACAACCCTTGAATTATCCCTAATTGGACAATTTGGGAGCATAGTTATTTATATTGCACTTAGTTTATTTTTTTAGTCATTAACTTTATTTTTATATTTTGGCTTGTATCTCCCTTGTTCTCCGATACGCGCCCAGATGATATGCGTATTCGGAGAACTATAGGGAGATGCTGCCGAAATTTAGAATGAAGTTAATGACTAAAAAAAATACTAAGTTCAATATGAATAACATGAATCCCGAATGGAATAGGACCATCCCACCTAAAGATATTGCAAACTTTTTGACAAAACATGTCAGGCGATCGAAGTTGGATGTACCGACGAATTCATTGTGGAGCTATAACGGACAAATTTCGAGTAGGCGTAACTTACTTATTAAATTTCGCCTACTCGAATGAAAAATTCCTTAGTGGTGATAAAATCCGATGTCCGTGCCGGAAATATTCGAACATAAGATTTTTGGATCGAGAAACTATCACACTGCATCTGTATACAAAAGGATTCACACCAAGATATTTTGTATGGAATTGTCACGGGGAGTCACGTCAAGTCGGGACGTCGAGCAATCCTGTTGTCCAAACTCATGGTGAATCTTCTTCTGCTGATGTTTCTTCTTCCAATCACCTAATCCTTATAGAACAATGATTATGGATAGTCTTGGAGGACAATTTCATTTAAATGATAATATTGAGTCAATTACTGAGACGGTAGTGCCACCAGATCTTATGACAGTTGAAGTCACTGAAGAACAACCTGAGATACAGATTGAATTGCCGAATAAGGAGGCTGTAGAAATTTATGAGATGTTGAAAGCTGCCGATGAATCTTTGTATGAGAATTATCCTAATTATACAAGATTTTCGGCAATGGCACAACTCCTGAACATCAAGTCTGATTGTAATATTAGCGGGGTTGCGTTTGATCGGATTGCAGGCTTTATCAGTGGTTTGCTACCTCCAAATAACAAGCAGCCAACCTTTTATAAGACAAAAAAGTTGATGAGGAAATTAGGGCTTGGGTACGAAAAGATACACGCATGCCCAAATAACTGTATTTTATATTATAAAAAAATATGCACAGTTAGAACAATGCCCGGTATGTGAACATCCTCGTTACAAGGAGAAGAAATTGGTCCGATAAAAAAATATTCCCTTTAAGGTTCTTCGGTATTTTCCACTGACACCGAGGCTTCAAAGGTTATTCATGTCGGAAAAGACTGCCCCCCCTATATGAGTTGGCATGCAAGAAGTCGTGATGATACAGTAATGACTCATCCATCCGACAGCGAAACATGGAAACATTTGGATAGGTGTTATCCATCATTTGCTGGGGAGACTAGAAATATCAGGTTGGGATTGTGCACAGATGATTTTAATCCGTTTGGTAATTCGGCAACTCCGTATTCAGTATGGCCAGTGCTGTTAATAGTTTATAATTTGCTACCCTCAATGTGTATGAAAGATGAATTTATTTATCTTTCGATGATTATTTCGGGTCCTAGGGGTCCTCGCAAAGAAATTGACATATTTCTTTGTCCCCTAATTGATGAACTCAAAACATTGTGGGCAGAGGGAGTTGTCACTTATGATTGTTATCGAAAGCAAAACTTCACTTTACGAGCTGCTATATTGTGGACAATCAATGATTTCTCGGCCTATGACATATTGTCTGGTTGGAGCACGCATGGCCGACTCTCTTGCCCGTATTGCATGGAACACTCAAAATCCTTCAGTCTTGAGAATGGTCAGAAAATTTCCTTGTTTGATTATCATCGCCGATTCCTACCGTCTAACCATCAGTATCGAAGGAATCGTGATAAATTTATCAAAGGTCGAGTCGAAAGAGATGAGCCACCACCGATGTTGTCTAGTGAACAGATGTTAGCACGTGTTCAATTATTACTTTTGGTTGGAATGTAAGAATCTCAGGCTTTGGTCAAACACATAATTGGGTGAAGAAAAGTATCTTTTGGGAATTGTCGTATTGGAGTTCATTACTGATTCAGCATAATTTGGACGTCATGCACATTGAAAAAAATGTGTTTGATAATATTTTTAACACAGTGATGGATATTTTCGACAAAACTAAAGATAATGTGAAGGCCCGACATGATGTAAAAATACTTTGTAAGATGTCTGAGTTAGAGTTGCAAGAGGTCAACGGACGATTTCATAAGCCAAAGGCGTCGTATGTGTTAAATAAACAACAGATGAAAGATGTGTATCAAAGGATCAAAGAACTCAGATTACCCGATGGATATGCCTCAAACTTATCTCTATGTGTAAACGTTGATGAATGCAAAATATTGGGGATGAAGAGCCACGATTGTCATGTATTCATGCAGAGATTGCTTCCGGTTGCGTTTCGAGATCATCTACATGATAAGATATGGGGTCTGTTGACAGAATTAAGTATGTTTTTCAGAAACATTTGTGCAAATGTACTTTGAGTCAAAGATATGACAACACTTGAAAATAATATTGTTGAAATCATATGCAAGCTGGAGCAGTTTTTCCCTCCTGCATTTTTTGACTCGATGGAGCATCTACCGATACATTTGGCATACGAGGCACGAGTTGGTGGCCTCATTCAATACTAGTGGATGTACTTATTTGAAAAATACATGAATCATCTAAAGAAAAAAGTAAAGAACACCGCCGCAGTTGAAGGTTCCATATCAGAAGCATATATAATCAAGAAATTTCAACTTTTTGTTCATTTTATTTTGAATCAACCATCAAGACAAGACTTAGTCGTCTTCCACGGAACGACGACGGTGGAGCTCGACCATCAGATGGTTGTTTAAATATCTTTTGTTACCCTGATCGTGCTTTGGGTTCTCGTTCGTCTCGATTCTTAAACGATGAAGAGTACCATTTGGCCTACTTGTACGTTTTACTAAACTATCCAGAGATTGAGAAGTTCATTGAAATATTTGACATTGATATGGCGATAAAATACTCAATTTATAGCGATGAAGAATTAGAAAAATTACAGAATCGTGAGTTCCCTAATTGGTTTCAAGCTTACAGCATAGAACACAGAGGTGAAATAGATAACCAAATCTTTGAGTTTGCTAGCGGACCGGCACGACTTGTATAGTGTTATAATGGTTATTTTATCAATGGATATAAATTTCACACACTTGAATATTCATCTACAAAAAAGACTATGAATGTTGGGTCTGCGTCAAAGGGACAACATATGTTGAATGTGGTGTTGACTTTTACGGACTATTGGAAGAAGTCATTGAATTACAATTTTTCGAATGTAAATCAGGTGCCCTTTTTAAATATCATTGGTTCGATACAAGCGATAGGGGCATGAGAGTTCATCTAAAGTATAAACAGCTGGTCGAGGTCAATTACAAATCAAAATTGGCTTCAAATGAGTCATTTATATTGGCATCTCAAGCTGAACAAGTATATTATATGCAGTATCCGTCTCGAAAGAAAGACATGGCAGATTGGCGTGTAGTCTGTAAGACTAAATCCAGAGGAAAAATTGACCCGATAGTTGGAGATAATGAGCTAGCAGATGACTTCTATCAAGAAGAAGATCCTTCCGAAGTGGAACGAGTTAGTCCAATACTCGAGGATGATGACACAGAGTTAGTTCAATTGGAAATAGAATACGTTGATGACGACGATAATGAAGTTGAGGAAGGACATAATGAAGATGAGGGAGACGAAGAAGAATTTCAAGATTCAGATACAGAAGAACAAGAAGAAGAGTATTACACGGATGATGATAATGACGATGATGAATAATTGTAAATGTGAAGTATATATTCAATTATTAAATATATCTATTAATCTATTATATATAATCTAATTATATTAAATTTTTACAGCTATGGTTCGACATATCAGTTCTCGAGGAGGCATTCCTCGTAGGACCCCCCGACGATTACCACCCGCTCCACCTGTACCCACTGATCCTTCACCTTCCACCACCATCCCCCCATCTCCGGCCACCATTCCCCCACCTAGTCCGGCCACCATTCCCCCACCTGGTCCGGCCACCATTCCCCCACTTGATCCATCCACCATTCCCCCAGCTGATCTGGACATCATCCCCCCCACCTCCAGCCACCATCGCTTCAGCTGATCCAGGCCCGTCGACATCGAGATGTAGGCCACGAGGGCCTAACAGAATTCTCCCTCCGCCACCCGAGGGATAATTGCGCATAGCAGTTACTGTGCGCGGAAGAAGGTAAGTATATGCATTAATTATTTCTTATAATTTATTTATAATTCAAAATATCATAATATGAATTTATATTTGATGCAGATTTGAGCAGGAGGACGTCCCCCGCACGATAGCGGGGATGATCTGAAAGTTTATGCACGGGGCGTGGCCTACATGGTCTCATGTGCCCCGTGAGCATATGGATTTATTGTGGCGTGAGTTCATGGTAAGTATATTTATTAAAATAATGTTAATGTTAAATATTTATCGGTGATAACAATTTCTTTTTGCAGGGTCATTATACATGGCTGGAGGACCAGACCACTTTTGTGGAGGTTGCATAGGAGCGTGTTGCATGCGCTCACTATAACGGGCTGCTTCAGCAGGCCCGTCAGACCGTGATGAGATGGCTACGGGCCACACAGATAGGGCAGACTCGGGGACACGCCCCCGAGTGGATTCTTGGACCTATGTGGGACCAACTCATTGAGCGGCAGGACACTCCTGAGTGGCAGTAGGTCTCCGGGACTGCGTCGAGAAATTGCATGTCCGGGGGGATGGCATGGGGGCGCGCCACACAGGTGGCTCAATCTCTTTTGCGGTGCATGAGCGTCGTATGGTATGTATAATTTCCTTACTTTTAATTAAATTATATATTATGTATAATGATACTAATGTATTTGTTTTCTAATGTAAGACGCATGTGACGGAGGACGGCACCTTCCGACGCCCGTCGATGATGGAGGTGTTTGAGCACACCCATCGTCGACGACGAGGAGCGGGGGACTACGTTGATAGCAGAGCCTCCATCATAATGGTAAGTATTTATATATGTCTATTTGATTTACAAAATTTTTATTTATAGTTTATATATATTTAAAATATAAACACATGTATGAAACTTACTCGAGGACTGTGATCGAGCGTGGAGGGACATCGGAGGAGTTTGATGCAGGAGCTTGGGTGGAGGCCGCAGGTGGCTGGGAGCATGGTCGTGTTTATGGCTTTGCAGATAGTGGCCATGCACGCACCGTGCTCGGGCCACTAGGGGCACCGACCCCTCCGATTTCGGGTGAGCGGCCCTCGTCTTCCCGAGCGCAAGACTAGAGCCGGATAGCTGCCATGGGGTTAGAGCTCACCCAACAGAGACAAGTGATGGAGGAGCATAGGCAGGCGATGGAGGGGCAGAGGCTGACGATGGAGGAGCAGAGACGGGCGAATGACGAGTTGAGACAGACGATCCAGAACATGCACACACTCCTCTCTCAGATTGCATCTCATACTGGGTTTCTACCTATGATGTCGCAGCCGTCGTCCTCCTCGACCCAATCGACGCTCCCGACCCAGTCGTTGTCGACTCTACCGCCTCCATCGCAGCCGTGAGCTTTTGATTTTTGTATTTTGTTTATGTTTTGAAACTTGGATGCACGAGTTGATATTTTGATAATTGTTTGCCTCCGATTTGAGGCTGATATTGATGATATTTATGTAAAACTTGTATGTTTGGTTTCTAATGCATGTGTATGATGTTTTCTGATTGTAATATGTGATTAAAAATTGTTTGTAGTCGATATATCGTTGTATACAAAAATTTACAAAAATTTTAGTTTTTTCAATTACAGGATACACCTTTAGCCACGGCTTACCCACGGTTCACCGTCACTAAGCCATGGCTGAAAGCTTATCGTAAATGACTAATGGCCTGGGCAGCACCAAATATCACGGTTGCTAATAACATCACCGACGGGACTCGGCCGTGGCTGATGGGTTGTCATCAGTGATAGCTCTCTGAGTCGTCACTGGTATTTTAAATCAGCAACAACGCACGGGGCTGTCGCTGATGATTATGTGTGACGGCCGAGCTCGGCCGTCACAACACATCTGAGATGCACACATCAACGATGGTTGTTTGCCACGATTAATGTCGTCCATGATATACATCACCGACGGTTCAGCCACGGTATCAGCCGTCGCTGATGACCGTAATTCTCATAGTGGGAGCCCAAAAAGCACAGAGGGCTCCAGTCGATGGGCCGGTCACTCGATCGATCGACCGGCCTTCGCCGGACCAGCAATTGAGCGACGCCAACAGGCAGAAAAATGCCCGTTGGGTGGCTTGTTTGGCCTCCTTTCCTCATGGCTTATAAATACAAGCAATGAGGGTCTTCCTTAGGGGTTGTTCAGCCTATTGATACATCTCCTACACCTTCTAAGCTTTCAATGAGCCACTCTTTGCAAAAACCCTAGCCTTGATCCATAGATTCTTGATCTTGAATTTGAGCTTCAATCGATTCATCATCAAGACATCAAGAGGAGCTAGGATTCATTGTTTGGATCTAAGTATTTGTTGTATTGTATTTAGAGCTCCATTTACTTGTATTTTCTTGTTCATTTCATTATATTTGAAAGTGTGAAGACCTAGGTTGTTAGGTCTTGTGATCCAAATGGGAAGGGAATCAAGTTAGGTCTTGTATGGTCGGTGGTTGCCTTGGTATTAAGGCTTAATTCCACCGGTATAAACGTAGATTACTAGGATTAGTTGAGTTGTCCTTAGGGTTGAGGTGAGAGAGTGCTCTCGGTAGGAAGGCGGGATACGTACTTTCGGGTGCGGAAGTACCTTCGATTTGAGAGCGGAGGTTCTCTGGTGAAAATGCCCTCATTGTAAGGAAACTAATTAATCTAGTAAAGCTAAGTTTGGAAATCCTAAGCGATGTACTTAGATAGTGGAGTAGACATTGGGGCCGCACCACTATAAATCATTGTGTTAGCATTGTTTATCTTTATTTGTGTTAATTACTTTATTAATTGCTTCCGCATTTAGTCGTTAAATTGATAACTTGCCTAAGTAGTTTAAGAAAAGATTAAAACCGGAGTTAGGCGAAAAGATTTAGTTAACACACTATTCACATCCCCCCCTCTAGTGTAGACCATTTCACCAACAAATGTCTTTAGGTGAGATGGTTCTATTCCATTCGAGATTTATATTATTCATATTGCACTAAGTATTTTTTTTTAGCCATTAACTTTATTCTAAATTTTGGCAGCATCTCCCTATAGTTCTCCGAATACGCATATCATCTGGGCGCGTATCAGAGAACAAGGGAGATACAATAGCCAAAATTTATGAATGAGTTAATGGTTAAAGAAATTACTAAGTGCAATACAAATAACCATGTTCCCAAATTGTCCAATTAGGGACAATTCAAGGGTTTTACGTTGTATAAAAGATCATCTACTTCGTTTACACGAACATACAACCCCTGAACGGATCTAAGGTTTTGCTAAATCATATCTAACTCGTCGATGCGTACATGAAACGTATCAACTCGTCGAATGGATGATTATTTTCTAAATTTGTGGATGTTGTCGCGAGTCCACATTGGCACGAGTACACAGTGAACGTCGGCGTGAGTCCTTAGGTTTCGGCCCCAACACCGGCGATAGTGTTCACAATGGTATAATTAGACTAACTAATAACACTAAATAATACTAATATTAATATTTAAACCCTAATTAACACATTAACATTAACAAGAAATAAAATAAATTAATCCTTATTAATTAAATAACACGAATAACAAAAAATTAATTAATTAATTAACATTAACATAAATAATTATTTAAATAAATATTTGGGTAATTTTAACCCTAATCATGCCAGATTTCGATGTATGTGCAACAACACATACATCGGCGGGATATTCCTCCGGTCGTCAGAGGCCGAAAGGCCCGAAACCCTAATGTTTTGGCCCAAATCATATTTGACAACATGCAGGAGGGATGCATGGTGAATGCTTCAATGGAAGAGAGGACGAAGGGCATACTTGGAGCGATCGGCGGTGAGGAGGCGCAGATGAGAACAGGCGGTGACCGACGACAGAGGCAGGTGTCGGAGAACAGCAGCAGGCGGCAGTCGACGTAGAGAAGAAGAAAGCAGGAGAAGAAAGGGAGCGGGCACGAACACAGAGATAAGAACATCTATCATCAACGGCTGACTTATCTATTGGTGAGACATTGCAAATAAATAATATAATAAGATAAATAATGTTATATTATGATATTGTGAATTATATATAAATAATTAATCATACATATATTACCTCTGTCCTCGTACAATAATCAATATGCGTTCCTCCGCGGCTGGCGGAGGTTGAATCCTATTCGACTCACGTGGTCGTCTACGTCGTGACGAACTAGCCCCAGTAGTAGGAGGATCAGCGGTAGGAGGAAGTGCGGCAGGAGGATCTCGAGTCTCGCCGATTGGAGGATCGACTACCTCTGAAAGTCATGCTGATAGGGTTGTTCACGGGTCGGGTCGGGTCGGGTTTGGAGAAAAAATTGGCCCGACCCAACTAACAACAATCGGGTTGGGTTTGAAAGTAAAATTTTTTTGAACTCGATCCGACCCGACCTGCCCGAGATCGGATCGGATCGGATCGGGTCGAGTAGTCGGGTTACCCGTTAAAAAATTATATATATATATATATTTAAAAAAATTATCTTCACGCGCCAGACACGCGTCTGAAGCGTGAAGACACGCTTGACGCATTGGGAAGACGCGAAGCAGCGTCCACGTGGGGCGCTGCTTCTTGGGAAGAGGCGGCCTGCGTGGGCCGCATGGCCGTACCTCTTGGGAAGACGCGGCCACGCGGGCCACTGCGCCTCGGGAAGACGCAGCCCGACGCGGCCCACATCTTCCCGAACTTATTAAATTGATATATATATATATATATATATATATATATTAAATAATAATAACAAATATAATTAATCGGGTAATCGGGTCGGGTCTCGGGTAATCGGGTTCCAAATCTTAAAACCCGAGACCCGACCCGATTATAGTCGGGTTTGAAAAAATTGAACCCAACCTGACCCGGCCCGATTAATTCGGGTCGGGTCAAATTTTCGTGTTCATTGGGTTGGCTTTGACCCATGAACAGCCCTACATGCTGAGTCCTACGAGCATAACCTAGCTTGACCCACCGTAGTTGTCGAATAAGCATATAGTTAGATTATATATATAGTAAAGATAGATTTAATATAAGATATACTATTCATTTACAATTATCCCTCCTCGGTATTATCATCATCTGAGTAATAGTCTTCTTCTTCGCATCCTCGAGTATTGGACTAATACAGTCTACTATGGGAGGATCTGTTGGCTTTAGGTTTTCAACCTTAGCCTTAATCTCGGTTTTGATGGTTTTGATGATAACAAACATAAGACTGATGGTTTCAAGACCACAAAGTAAAGAGCAGCGGTCGAAGCTGCGGTCGAACAGTCGGTCGACCGACCATTCGACCGGCGGCTTGTAATGGATAGTTTTCTATTCGTTGAAACAGTCGTTTCTTCAGCAGGGTATAAATATACCCTCATATGATTCTTTTAACACATTTTCTTGACTTCCATAGAGATCATTGAGTAATTGAGAGAAAGATTTAAGCCTTCCAAAAGATTTAAAGCTTGCGCTCTGTTCTCCGTCGAATTCATTCTTCAAGCGCCAGCTGCTGCTTCAACTCTGGTTTTGATCAAGCTCATCCCTTGAAGAGTTGAAGGCGCCAAAGGCTTGCAAAAGAGCTCTTTCTATTGGTTTTATTCTTAGCTCTTTTGATTGTAATTTTACCTGTTATTTGAACTGTATTTATTTGTGCGTGTGAAGACCAGGTGTTTGGTCTTGAGTGTATAAGTGATTACCTAGTGGAAGAGGACCCTCAATAAGAAGGCGGTGACTTTCGGGTGTGGAAGTGCCTTAGGTCGAGAGTGTGTCTCTTCGGTGAAAAGTCCTCGTGTGTAAAGGAAACGTAAATTAATCTAGTAAAACTAGTTTGGAAATCCTTAGCGGGGTGCTTAGGTAGTGGAGTAAGCATTGGGGCCGAACCACTATAAATTTTGTTTTTGCATTGATTTATTATTGTGCTTAATTGCTTTATCATTTATAAGCTTCTGCATCTAATCATCAAATTACATATTGCCTAAATAATCTAAGTAAACGTTTAATATCGGATTTAGGCTAATTGAATTTGTAAACACACTATTCACCCCCCCTCTAGTATCGCCATTTCGCCAACAATTGGTATCAGAGCGGGTTCGTAGCTTGAGATTTCACCATCTCTTCTACACCTTGTCTTGATCTTGAAATGGCTCTAGAGTCAGTTGTTTTCGCACCTCCTAGGTTCGATGATTCAAACTTTGATCTTTGGAAATATAGGATGTACACTTATTTAAAGACTAAAGGGTTTGAAGTCTTTAACATGTTACATTGGGAATTCATTGAACCAAAGGATGATATGCATGCTTGAAGTGAATTAAATTAAAAAATGTTTAAGTATAATGGAGATGCCATGAATTATATTATTTGCACATTACCAAATGTCATCTTAGAAAAAGTCATGCATTGTTCTTCGGCTTTTGATTTATGGGCCTCGTTAAATGTTTTATATGATTATGCCAAAACCGAAGAAATTGGCACTTTTGATGGAGGTGGTGATGACAATGGTCACACACCTACTACTAATCGTGGTTTTGATGCCCATAGCTCTTCTAGTCAAAGAAGTAGCACCAAGAGCCGAAAAAGAAGAGTAATCTGTCATGCTTGCAAAGAGAAGGGGAATGTGAAGAAAAATTGCCCAAGCATGAAGAACAAAGCAAGGAAGAGGTCAAGTGCTTCCACCTCCACCTCTCACACATTTGAAGCACCCTCTAGCAATGACTATAAAGCTATCTCAAAAATTTGCCTCATGAGTACCAATGATGAGGTGTACTCTCTCCCTTCTAGTCATAATAATGATAATGTTAGTACTAGCTCTTCTAATTCTCATGATATACAATATGATGAGTTAGTAAGCGAATATAAGATAATGTACACCTTGCTTACTAAAAGGATAAGGAAAATAAGATGCTAAAGAAAGAAAATATAATGCTTAATTCTCATGTGCATGAATTAAAGCTAGAAAATGAGAAATTGAAGTCTAACTCATTTGATTTATGCCATGATAGATTGAATTTTGAGCTTAAGGACTTAAACCTTGAAAATGAAAATTTTAAATTTGAGAATTCAAAAATAGTAAGTGAGAACAATATTTTGAAATCTCAACTATATGCCATGCAAAAGTCAATTGAAGTTTTGAAAGATGGAACAAGGAAGTACATAATTTGAGAAACTCAACTTCCTTCAAGAAAAATGGAAAGAAAAATGTTTCCTTCAAAAATGCCTATGATCATCATAAATCTCATGCTATGCATTCTAATGCAAAATCTCATGCTATGCATCCTAATGCAAAATCTCATGTTAGGCACTGCACTTTTAAACCTCAAATTCAAAAGAAAAATATTTCACTTAAGAATGCTCATGACCATCATCCTTTTCATGTCAAGCATTCTAAGGATAAATCTCATGTCCATAACAAAAATAAAAAGAAATTTAATGGACATTGCTTTTGTTGTGGTGTATTTGGGCATGCCATCCATAATTGTGCATTAAAGAGAAATCCAAGTGTTGTTAGGACACTTTGGATTCCTAAGCCCTCTAACCCCCAAGGACCCAAAGCTATTTGGGTACCAAAGGTATCATGCTCTTTTGTAGGGGGAGGAACCACACAAGGGTAAAGAAATTGAAGGATTAAAGTTGACCTTGGATCTTAATGAGAAATCTCCAAGAAGTTGCAACTTCAAATCATCATGATGCCATAGGTATAGAAATTGACATCTAGGTATACTTTTTATCATCTCCTTATTTTGGATTGTTTTTATTTAAGTTGGAGTAATGATACTATGTTTAGATTGAGTTGTTTTCCCCGCTCTTGTTAAAGAGTTCTTTTGAAAATGCTTTTGATTTTTGATTTTCCGATCTCTTCGGAGACCCAGGTGGCCTGTAATGGGCCTAAGTGACCTTGCGGTTTTTAATCGTAGGCTAATTGTGGCTTTCGGTTTTCAACCAATTGAAAGGGTTGGAGATCTATTTTCAAAATTTTATATTTTGAGATCTCTTGATTCATTTTGTTATCATGAAGATTTATATGAAAATGAATCTATGCTATTTAGTGAAGTTGAATTTTGAAAATGAAACTTAGTTTTTCACTTCGCTATTTAGTTTAATAGCTTGCATGTAGATTTGATTTCATGTTCTACTTATAAAGTATACTTGCAAGTTATGATAAAATAGAAGGCTAAATAAAAAGATTAGTTTGGCTAAATCTTCAAGTATAAGGTATAACTTCAATAAATCCAAAATTTTAGTGTTATACCTCAATGCTTATACTTAAAATATGTCTCTTTACTCATGATGGTAATTACATGTAAAATCTTTGATTTCTCATGAGTAGGTAAAAACTTTAGTACTTAGACAAATTTCATTGAATGAAACTTGCTCTAGGTTGATACTAGAGACATTCTTTTAAGTCCAAACTAGTTAAACATGCTTAGAGATCTTATCCCTCAAATAGTTCACATCTTAAGATCTCTTAGGTTCATTTTGATATTATGGTAAAATCTTTCATTTAAAATGAATCTCTACTATCTAGCATAGGTTAAGGTTTTTATTTGAAACTTTGCATTAAATCTTTGCTACTTAGTATATTACCTTACTAGTAGTCTTATTATTTCATTATGATACTAATGATGTCTACTTGTAAGTTAAGAATTGGAAAGCTACGCTATCTAAAAGAAAATGAAAAAGGAAATGAAAAGTTGGGCAAATTTTTCAAAAATAAGGTATGAATTTAATTTTGCAAAAATCTTTATAAAATAATTGAATATTTATGCTTAAATGATTTCTCTATGCTCATGTTTGATTATGCATGATAAATATTTGAATCTTCATGAGTAAGAAATTTTTTGTTAACTTAGCTCAATTTCATGATATCTTGATTGAATGAAATTTGAACTATGTTAAAATTCTTATTATAGACCTCATTTTGAGTAAACACAAAATGAACATATTTAGATACACATATCACATGAGTCTAGATATTTAAAACTTGAAAATTCATGTCTAGATGATCAAATACAATTGGTATCTCATTTTAGGAGACTTAAATTTGAGAAGTTTGACCAAGTCAACAAATCGACTTGGAAAATTTATTTTAAGTCCAAAACTTAATAAACATGTTTAGGAATAGGTATGATATGTTTCCATGCTCTTAGAGTGAATAATTCATATGTATATGGATAAGATGACAATAGAGGTCAATTCATGTTTACCTCTTTTTGAACCATGTTGACCCAAGTCAACAAATTGACTTAAAGGTCTCATTTATGATCTATATTTGAGAAACATGTTTAGGTTTACTCATGTTAAGTATTCATAGTTCTAACTTTGAAAAATCATGAGTAAATTTTAAGATTGAAACTTAGCAAGTTTCATAAAAACTAGTTTAGTTTTGAATGAAACCATGCTAGGTTGATATCTTGACTTAAGGACATAATTTTCATTTCAAACTTGACATATACTCTTTACATGACCAGAATAATTTTGAATTCTTGAATGATAGATAGAAATATCTAGTATTTTGGTTAAAATCAATATAGGATGAAAAATAGACTTTGATTTTTAAATTCATTTTGAATTCAATCTTGATACAAGCATTTCAAATGACCATTCAATAATAGGTATCAAAAAATTTCGTCCAAATAAATTGGTTTCAAAAATATTTGTGAAAAATATGACTTTGTATAAACTTAAAAGTTTGATTTTTGAAAACTTTAAGTATAGGTTGACCTAAGTCAACAAAGTAACTTAAAAATCTCATCTAAAGCCCAAACTTGATTCATGGACTCACATTATCTCATGTTTAATGTCTCGATGCCTAAGTTTGAGAAAACATGAGTAGATAGCAAAACTTGAGACTTAGCACCTTCATGTTTTCATGCTTATTTTAAATGAAAATGTGCTATGTTCATATTTAGATCAAATGACATTAGTCTCACTTCAAACTTAATACATGAGTTAAATTACGTACCATATCTTGGTATTTTGAAAGTTTGAATGAAATCTAAAAATGCCATGAAAAAGATATGAATACATTCATACTTGAGTGCATACATGATTGAGTGTTGAATTGTATCTATCATTCTTTTATCATGTATGTCTTTGTTTCATATCAAATTACTTGTTTTTCCATCCCTTTGGTTGAGATCTTCATGTTTCATGAAAAATCTTTAGAGTCTCAACTTCATGAAAAATTATTTGTTCTTCATCCCTTTGACTTGATTGTCTTGTCTTGCCCTTTTTGATTGATATCAAAAGGGGGAGAAGAGTATAGGTATAAAGGGGGAGAAATATGGAGAAGAGTATAGGTATAATTGGGGAGAAAATTATAAGTAAAGGGGAGGAAAATATAGGAAATCCATGCATATAGATAGGGGGAGTTTAATTATATAAATATGCATGTTGATAGAGGGAGAAATCCCTTAGTTGATATCTTTGTGTTTTAATGATTATATATTTTCTTAAGGATGTTTGTCATCATCAAAAAGGGGAAGATTGTTGGCTTTAGATTTTCAACCTTAGCCTTAATCTCGGTTTTGATGGTTTTGATGATAACAAACATGGGACTAATGATTTTATTGAGAATATCTTTCATTTTCCATATCAATTAGTCTTCAATGTCCTCGATCGAAAAAATCAAAGAAATCAAAAATAAGAAGGACATTGATCATCGCGCTCGGGTTCGTCGCGAAAAGTTCTCGAAGAGCGATGCGTGCACCAAAGACGTATTGGATGGGCTCAAAGATCACTTGAAAGCTCTCCAAGTTGATGGTCGTTGAAAGCCGGAACCCGAAAATGAAGCGCGGAAGAAATAGGCTGAAGAAATAAACTTCAACCTAGGTTCGGTCAATCGGGCGGTCGACCGAATGAAGGTAAAAAGTAGCAGAGCTACTTCGGTCGATCGGGCAGTCGACCGAAGGAAGCCCAAAATGGGCAGCAGCTCGGGCGGTTGACCAGTCGGTCGACCGACCTACTGATACCCGAAGAGGCAAATCGCGTCGGTCGACCGACGGGTCGACCGAAGATCGAGATCGATGTTTTTGCGTCTGGGCAGTCGACCCGTCGGTCGACCGACCACAGAGTAAAGAGCAGCGGTTGAAGTTGCGATCGAACAGTCAGTCGACCGACCATTCAACCGGCGGCCGGTAATGGATAGTTTTCTATCCGTTAAAATAGTCGTTTCTTCAACAGGGTATAAATATACCCTCATATGATTCTTTTAACACCTTTTCTTGACTTCCACAGAGATCATTGAGTAATTGAGAGGAAGATTTAAGCCTTCCAAAAGATTTAAAGCTCGCGCTCTGTTCTCCGTCGAGTTCATTCTTCAAGCGCCAGTTGCTGCTTCAACTCTGGTTTTGATCAAGCTTATCCCTTGAAGAGTTGAAGGCGCCAAAGGCTTGCAAAAGAGCTCTTTCTATTGGTTTTATTCTTAGCTCTTTTGATTATAATTTTACCTGTTATTTGAACTGTATTTATTTGTGCGTGTGAAGACCAGGTGTTTGGTCTTGAGTGTATAAGTGGTTACCTGGTATTAGGTGTAAAGTCACTTTTGTAAACTTAGTGTTTACTAGGATTAGTTTAGTTGTCCCTTAGGGTTGAGGTGGAAGAGGACTCTCGATTAGAAGGCACTGACTTTCGGGTATGGAAGTGCCTTAGGTCGAGACTGCGTCTCTTCGGTGAAAAGTCCTCGTGTGTAAGGGAAACGTAAATTAATCTAGTAAAACTAGTTTGGAAATCCTAAGCGGGGTGCTTAGGTACTAGAGTAGGCATTGGGACCAAACCACTATAAATTTTGTGTTTGCATTGATTTATTATTGTGCTTAATTGTTTTATCATTTATAAGCTTCCGCATCTAATCGTCAAATTGCATATTGCCTAAATATTCTAAGTAAACGTTTAATATCGGATTTAGGCTAATTGAATTTGTAAACACACTATTCACCCCACCCCCCCCTCTAGTGTCGCCATTTCGCCAACAAGATCCTCTTTATGATAGAAGTCATTTGTCACATCAGGTATTAGCTCATTTTCTCCCGCTATCAGATCAATTCTACTTCTAGCTTTAGTCTTACAGACTACACATCAATCTGCTCTATTTTTATTTTGAGTCAAATACTTCGCATAATATACTTGTTCGGCTTGTGATGCCAATATAAAAGGCTCATTTGCTATCAATTTCGATTTGTAATTAACCTCGACAAGTTTGTATTTTGGATGAACTCTCATGCCCCTATCTGTTGTATCGAACCAATGACATTTAAATAGGATAACTGATTTCAAGCCGAACAATAGCAATTCTATCACTTCTTCCAATAGTCCATAAAAATCCATATCACATTCAACATACGTTGTCCCTTTCACGCAAACCCCGACATTCATAGTATTCTTTATAAACGCATATTCATCATGTGTTTGGACGACAAGATTGCTCGACGTCTCGACTTCACGTGACTCCCTATGACAAGTCCATACATAATATCTTGGTGCAAATCCTTTGGTATACAAATGCAGAGTGAGAGTTTCCCGATTAAAAAATCTTGCACTCGTGCAATTGTGACACGAACATCGAATTTTATCACCGCAAACGAATTTTCGATTCGAATAGGCAAAATTTAGGAAGTAAGTTACGCCGAATTGAGACTCATTCGTTAAAGCTCCACGATCAAAACGTTGGTACATACAACTTCAATCGTCTGACATGATTCTGTCAATCAATGACAATATCTTCAGTTAATGTCTTTAGGTAAGGTTGTCTTATTCCATTCGGGATTTATATTATTCATATTGCACTAAGTATTTCTTTTATCCGTTAACTTTATTTTAAATTTCGGCAGCATCCCCATATAATTCTCCAAATACACATATCATTTGGGCGCATATCGGAGAACAAGAGAAATATAGTAGCCAAAATTTATAAATGAGTTAACGATTAAAAGAAATAACTAAGTACAATATAAATAATTATGTTCCCAAACTGTCCAATTAAGGACAATTCAAGGGTTGTAGATCGTGTAAAAGATCAATCACCTCATTTACACAAACATATAACTCCCGAATGGATCTAAGGGTACTTTAAAATTTTACCTGATCTGACTCGTTGATACGTACGTGACACGTATCAACTCATCGAGATCATATACAAAAAATTAACAGTTATTTAAACATTATACCAATTAATCTACCAATTCAACAATAAACGATAATAAGCATTAAGCATTATTAAAAACTATATTAAACAACATTATACCTAATTAAAAAATATTAAACATACAACATTATATCTAATTAAATAATATTAAACATTATTAAAAATTAATAAAAAAAATTATTAGAAAATATTAGGGTTTAATTAAACCCTAATTAATTATCCAATCACAGTAGCCGGCAGCAGCTAGCTACTATTGGATTAATGGGGCTTCGGCCCCAAATCCGACACTAGAGTCCAGTGTCCCCTATCGGACACTGGACGGACGTTGAACGTCGGACGCTGAAGGCTGAAACCCTAAGGTTTCGGCCCCAACAACACAGCGACAGGAGGAGGAGGGTAGAGACCAAGAGGAGGAAGGTAGAGGATTACCCAGAGGCAGAGAAGGGTCAAAAACCGGGAGGAGGAGGGGCGGAGACTGGCGGCAACAGGGGCGACAGTGGCGGGCGGAAGCAACAGGTAGAAGGCGCGGAGGAGAAAGAAGGAAGAAGAAAGAAGGGGGACAAGCATGAACGCAAATTAAACATCATCGACGATCGGAGCAGTCATTGCTGAGTCATTGCATATAAAACATAACATCACCAATGGCCGTCGCGGATATATTTTTTCATTTTCGCGACGCAAGTGCACCATCGACTCATGAACGACGGATCCAGAAGTCATAAGTTAGTCGTCGTCGTTGATTTATTAAGTCACCGACGGCTCATGTACGTGGCGCTTGCGAAGCCATTGCTGATAAGTTTTTTTGCATTTGCGCGTCGTGTGAGAGCCATCGACTTGTAAGCGACGGTGGTGGCGGTCGTAAGTAAGCCGTTATAGATGTTGGTACATCTGCAACGGCCTGAGCGGCCGTAAAAAAGTCGTGGCTCATTCCGATAGCTCGGGCGGCCATCGGTGATAGCCGTCGGTGAAAGTAACATTTCTAGTAGTGGAGTAGAACTGTTGACACTGCAACCCAGCTGATGCTGCACTGAAAACTGGAAGAAGGGGAGCACTGCCTCAAGGGAGATGATGAAGACACAGACACTCTTTCCCCCCTTTGTCTCTATCTCTCTTGAATTGCTTGAGATGGGATGATTAGCCTAGGGGTGCACCCCTTTATTTATACAAGAGAAGGAGGCAAAAATATGAATACAAGCTCCCAAATAATAGAAAATAAAATATCTTCATATAATTGAGAAAAATTTCTCAATTAATACAATTATCTCTATTGCCGAGAATGAGCCTTCATTGCGAATTCCTTGCAACATATGATTTGGCTGCCAATAATTCGGTACAACAATATCTTCGCGGATCTTTGCCAATAATTCGGTGTAGGATATGTCCATTTTTTCTCCCTCAGCCAAATATCTTCGCGGATTGGGTCGGGTTCAAATTGAGTCAACCCTCACACTTGGGATGATGATAACTTGGTTGGTATTGGGATAATTGTACGACTACTAAATGATATCTGTGTTTTTGCATAATCTAAACTTATTACTGCTAGTTCTCCTCTTCTCTGTGAAGTTTATGCTATTCTACATGCTGTAAAATATGTATCTTATTTTCATTTTTTTGCTATATAGATTGAATCCTATGCTAAGATTATCAGTATATATAGCTATCAACCAGCAACGCTCTTCACCTTGGAACATTGCAAATGTAGTTTCTAATATCAAACATTTTGCTTCTCAACATAGTAAAGTTTCATTGGGTAGCAAATTATGGCACGAAGTATTGTAAGTCTCGATTTGGACCCTGCCCCTTCCCCCTAACATAGACCTTGTAATTGATGAGGACCTTCAAACCTTCCCGGCTATCCTACTTAATAAAAAAATTACACTATTTTCTAAACAATTCGTCATCTATTTATAGTTGAACCATATTGGGATTTATGACCCGAAATTGACGATTATCGTAGTTTCTCTCTATCTTTTATTTCCTAGTCTTAGGCCTCGTTTGGTTGACATGAGAAGTAAATTCTTATGAAAAGTTGTAATTTTCATGAATTAACTTTCTACATATATTTCTTGGGAAGTATAAAAAATATGTTTGGTTGACAAAAAATTACTCGATAGGAAGTGTAGCTTCTCACCCATAACATGTTTGGTTGACATGGGTACTTCCTAGCAAGTATCCATCAAATGATCAATATACCATTTTTTTAATAAATTAATATTTTGTTTATAAATTAAAGTATATGAAAAAATTATTTGTAAATAAAATATATATTAGAATATATGAAAAAATTAAAATTTATATGTAAATTATTATTTTAACACATATGTAAAATATAATATAATTTTTTATATATATAACTAATATAATATATAATTTATTGTATATAAAAAATTAATTTTTATTTGAAGTTAATATAAAAAAATTATATATTTTGTTCAAATATAAATTAAAATAAAATAAATAGGTCAAAAATTTATGAATTATCTAATTTTATAATGTTGAAAACATAAATTAAGTCTACCATTAAATATAAATGTGAGGATATAATTGTCTTTTTCTTTTAAATGCAACACATGAAGTGCAACTTATCTAAGTCCCCTAAATAAGTACGTTACTTCCTGAGAAAGTTGTACTTCCTACAAAATGTAGGAAGTGTGTCAACCAAACAAGACTAAAAAATATAACTTCCTGGGAAGTATAACTTCCTGCAGGAAGTTGAGTCAATCAAACGACACCTAATTAATTTCTCTACTCTGAGAAAGCAGCTGAGCGAACGAAATGGTGTCGATCTTTGTATCTGTCTTCCTCTTCACATCCTTTCCCTTCTCCTCACGGATCCGTGAAATTTCTCCCCCTTCCCGATCACTCGCTCTACCTCCAGTCTCGAAGCATAGTAACATCACCGACAATGCCCTCAAACAAGGAAATGAACCCCCCTCTAATTAAGAAGTAGCGTGAGATGGCCATGATGGTGGCGACGACGAAGAAGTGGATGGGGAGAGCTGGAATATTGAGAGCGCAACTTCTATGGAGTCGGGCTCTGATGGTGAAACACAAATCTCAAAGTAATTTTTATTTTGCTTTAAGATTCGTGCTTCATCATTGGAGTTCAATTTTATAAAATCTTTCTACGGAGCCGATTCCATAATAAATTTTTTTAGAATATTGCCACGTACGAATAAGCTAAAGAGGTGGAAGTATGTTGAGTACCGGGAGCGTCAATGATCCACGTTCGAATGGAGGCATGTTGGCGACGAAGTACGTACAAGGGAGAGTTCGAATGGAGGCATGCATGTCGACTACCGAGAGCGAGAAAACTCCGAGTTCGTCGAAATATTACATGGTCCCACATCATTTTTGGCTATAAACTATTACGAGTTATAAAGTTACACTTCTGCCTCAACAGCGTCTCCCAGTAGACATCCGATATGAAATTGGAACTCTACGAGAGAAAAAATATGGACCGTGCACAAGCACAACTGGACAATGAGTCCATTTTTTTTTTTTTACTTCTTTCACGAATTCTTTCAAGTCGGTATCCATTGGTTATTTGTTGATCTAGTTCTGCTGCCTCGATTGTAAACCACAAATTCCTATATATTTTCTTTTTGTGTTAATTAATTTTCATGATTGCTTTCTTAAATTCATACATATGTATTATCGATCCCTTCTTTGGGTTCTACCTCAAGTGCAAACCCTACCCTAAATTGTACTTGAATACCTACGTACATTTTTTGGATTTGTCTCGGAATTGGAACAAGCTGGAGTTGTGTACGTAATAACTAAGAATACTTTTCTTTCCTCTCTTAATTAATGGCCTAATTTTACCTAGAAATTAGCCAACCATGATAATTATGTTCTACAGTACTTTGTAATTCTTTAGCAAAATTTGCATGAGATTGCATTGATTTCCTATTATATCCTATCATCGAGCTATCATCAATTAGGATGTTGAGTGACATTGCCAATGAGGGATCAGTGTCTTGTCCTTTCGAAATAGTATGTCTATTGCTTGCGAAGGCGCTAAGGACGACTACGAGTGTCTTTCGTGTCTTTCTTCGGATCGGGTATATCATAATACCAATTCGGAGTTCATCTTTATGTATTGTACTTTCTTCAACGAACCGGGGGTTTATCTACCCTTTACCGACTTTGAACACGAGGTTATGAATCTGGTTAACGTGGCTCCCACACAATTGCTCACACGTGCACGTCCTCCAATGTAAGTCAACACCAAGGATCTCGCAACAAATTAAAGGGGAAGCGAACATCGGGGCTCGTTGTGGCTCAACATAGAAGCTTTTTCAACTCCAAAATGCACCAAGGTAAGGCCGGCCCTTCCACTAAGAACCGAGCCCCAAAGAGGGAAGGAGAGGGGATGAGAAAACTCCGGAACGAGAGAGAAGGGGTGAAGATACCTCGTTGTCCTCTAAGACTCCCTCCAAGATTATGAAGGTTGCGGCACACCAAAGAAGAGAAGACCTTCATCTCGGCTTCTCCAAAAACCCGAGGGGGATGAAGAAGAAGGAGGCCGGCCACCAAGGAGAAGAACTCAGGATTCTTGAAACTCTTCCACACAAGAACTCCTCTCAAGATTCACAATTTTTTCTCTCTTGATCTTTTTCTCTCTCGATCTTTTTCTCTCTCGATATTTCACCCCTAGGTTCGGCCACCCTTTAACTCTTTTAAAGGGGGCGGCCACATGAGAGAAAAAATGGGGGTCGGCCACTTGAGTTCAATTTTGAACTCACATCGAATTTCAAAAATCCGAGATTTGTCTCCTCTTTAATTTTCATATTTAATAGTTTTATAATTTATTCAGAATAAATCAAAAACTAATTAAATAGAATATTAATTTATCTACATAAATTAAATGTCTATTAATAGGAATTATATTTATCTCCAAAGACCAATCACCTAAAAATTGGGATGAGATACATCAAACTCTTATTTATTAATAGAACCATGATTTATCCAAATAAATTAATTATTTATTAATTTATGATTTATCTAAATAAATCAATTTCCTATTAATTATGATTTATCTAAATAAATCAACTCCTAATTAATAGGTGTAGACACATGAAAAAAATCAAATTTTCCCTCTATGTAATTTTTGATATAAAATCAAACTAATTATGTTTAATTTTTAAGGATTATTAGACGAAAATGATCTTAACTTTAGCCGAATTCTCAATTGTGGTCAATCGTTTGATTAGTCTCAATTGTATATAAGAACTTATACATTGGTTCCAATTATAGTCCGTCGTTTGTCAATCGTGAGTAGAACCATTATTTTGGTGATGTTGTGATCCAAAAATAATTTAAAAAATCTCAATTGTCATGTCATCTAAATATTGACTTTTTAATATCATTTTTTTTAAAAAAAAAATATGAGTCCTCTCTCTCTCTTCCTTCTTCTTCTTCTTCTTATTTTCTTCCTCCCGTTGCTCCACCCCATCCCACCGACCTCTCTCCCTCTTCAACCTCTACCTTCCTCTATAAAAGCCACTCATTACATTCTTTCCGTTCACAGCTTCAACTTCATCCCTGCATAAGACGAGGAAGAAGAAGAGAAACAACATGGTGGTGAAGATCCTCGAAAAAAGCTGAGCTCAGGGGCGAAGGCCCCACAGTCTATCCCTTCGCCTCCTCTGAAACCATGTGCGACGCCATTTTCCGCGCCATCCAGCTTGGCTACTGCCATTTCGACACCGTCGTCCTCTACCAGTCCGAGGAGCCCCTAGGCGAGGCCATCGCCATCCCCCTCCGCGCCGGCATCACCAACTCCCGCGATGAGCTCTTCATGGTGTAGTGACGCCCACGAAGATCGCGTCCTCCCCGCTCTACAAAATACTCTCCGGTACCATAGTTTTGTGGGATTAATTGGATCTTAATTTAATGTTTGCTGTGGATAAATAATGAAGGTGGAGGTGAACCCACTGTGGCAGCAGAAGAAGGTGAGGGATTTTTGTGTGAGCAAGGGAATCCAAGTGTGTGCTTACTCTCCCTTGGGAGCAAAGGGAACTCACTGGGGCCACGACTGAGTCATGAACTGTGATGTCCTCCAAGAGATTGCTGCCGCCAAGGGGAAGACTCTTGCTCAGGTAAGAAATAATAGTTGATGTTTTCAAAATTAAACCAAACTTTGAACCAGTTGGATTGACTCGATGTGCACGTGGGTTCTCAAAATATTAAGAGTAAATAAACTAGTAAAAAGATATTAATGCTGTTTGGGTATATGTATATAGATTACTAATTGACTCGAGCTGATCCTGCTGTAGCATATCTAAAGAACAGCAAAAGCTTCAACAGAAATTAAGCAATGTACTGCTGTAGAGAAAAAGAAGATGGAAAATGATCCATTTATACTCTTTGTTATATCCATTCATATGTGTGCATATGGGTGCACAATTGTAGTTTTCAACTTAAATGCAGGTAAATGTATGGAGATAGAACAGAAAGATTGTTCTTCAAAAGTTGACTCTTTGTTATATCCATTCATATCCATTGCTTTTTTGCTTTCTCTATGGTCTGGTTTCACTGCAACACAATTGGTCTATAGAGACACATAATTAAAGATAAATTAAATTTTTATTTCTAAATCTTAACATTTAGAGACTAATAAACACAAAATTTGTTCCTAATTAACCTCTAAAACTAATTTTAGAGTCAAATCAATTAGCTATAGTCTCTAAAGATCTATAGAAACAACAACAATGGAATCACTTAATTAATTTGACTATAAAGCTAGTTTTAGAGGCTAATTAGGAATAAATTTTGTGTTTATTAGTCTCTAAATATGAAGATTTAGAAACAAAAATCTAATTTATCTCTAATTTTGTGACTCTATAGATCAATTATGTTGTAGTGTTTTGTAAATTTTTTAGGTTCATATACTAATAGTGTGGCTCAAAGATCAAGAAGGTAACTGGATGAGAAAAAGAAGGAAACTCTAAAAGTAACTTGGGTTAAAGTAAACAAGTGAGTAAACATGATATGGGTTTCATGAAACGGTGGCACGGGATCGAAGGAAGAGAGGGAGGGATTCCATTGGCGTCCCCATTGTGGTGGTGACGCTGCAGCAGAGCTTTTCATCGAATCTTTCCTCCCTATAACCACAACCCAGTTCGTCCTTGATTCCCCCTCTGCCGCTCGTCAGTCGTCTCGCCCAACTATGCGGAAATTCGCCTCCCCTCGTCTTCACCGCTCATCAATCTCGCCCACCTATGCAACTCCGCCAAAAGAAGGCGGGTGGAGCGGGTGGTGCGGCTGAGGGTTGATTTGGAGGCCGAATCACCCGCTTCCGAACAGAGTCGATGGTGTGGCAAACAAAGGCCATAGCCGGCCAAGCGGTAGTAGCTTCCCTCCATGCGCAGCTCTAGCAAGCCGCCGCAATATAGTTAGCCTCCGACAAAGGCGTACAAGCTCGAGGAGAGACCGATGGGAGAGAGAAAAGGAGAGTGTGTGAGAGGTGGGACTCAATTTTAAAAAATATTTAAAAGTAATCAAACGTGTATTAGTTGACATGGCGAATAAGTTTTTTAAAATCATTTATGGATCGCCAGGTCAGCGAAATAACGGAGATACTCACGGTTAACAAACGGTGGGCTATAATTGGAACTAATGTGTACGTTCTTATATACAATTGAAACCAATGAAAAAATTGACCATAATTGAGAATTCGACCAAAGTTCAAGCCATTTTCGTCTAATAACCAAATTCTTAATTAAACATAATCCTCGTCTAATGATTAATTAATTACTTAATACATAATTCAGTTTAATCAACCCCTAAAAATAATATAACGTGTCATACCCCTACGACGTCTTTAGGGTTACCCTACCAAATAAGGGTTACCTTATAAATTAGGATTATTGAGGAACTCTTTCCTCGCGTATTCGTTCCTATAGGAAAAATCTTTCCTATTATATTCGTAAATAAGATCCGTGATTGAGTAGCAGTATGTCCATGCTAGTAGACATATAGTGTCACATTCAGACTCCCACATAAATCCCATTACGAGGTTAGCCTGTTGTGTGTAACCCATTGGACCACACACTAAGCCAGCAGTGAGTTGTGTATAATGGAGAGTTGAATTCGATAGAACGACTTCTATTTGAATGTCACAAGCCTCCACTAAACCCCTTTAGTGCGGTCCTAAGAGACTTCACTCACAAGTCAAGATTGACATCTAGCAACGTGTCATGACTACCCAGATTGTACACTAGCCAGGGTATACGTGCTTATACCCCGCAGCCTAACCCATGCACATGCCAACTCATAACATAACAGAATAAACAACAACTTTTATTAATAAAAAGAACCAAAATAGATTTTCATTTCAAAACAGCAAGGTTTCAAATAAATATCTCAAGTGCGGAAATAAATAAATCGAAGAGCAACAATTCTTTTAACAAATAAAAGACTGAATAAAAACATGAATGTCCCCACGAGACTACAACTCCTAATACCAAAACAACAGCGCATGACAACCTACTACAGACTCGACTATGACCCATAACTAGGACTACTATAAGATCATGCGGATCCTCTACCCTCCAGTTGCGCCAAGTGCTCCAGTCCACCACACCGGTCAGGATCTGCGAAACAAAATAATGACAACGAGTGAGTTCAAAGAACTAAGTGAGTGGTTCTACCAACCCTCACAAAAAAAACAAACATCACAGATAAGATGCATAAAGCAAACTCCTGACTCAAATAGGAAAAGGTCACAAGGGAGTGACCAGCTAACAGCCAACACCCATACAGTGAAGAACAACAGGCCTAAGCCTACATGCCCTAAGGCAAACAACACATACTAGGATAATCGGGAAGGCCCTCCGAACTTATCCTAATATAAATAAACTCAGGAGCAATCGGGAAATGCCCTCCGAACTTGCTACACGAGATGCGTATGGATAATCGGGATTTGCCCATCCGAACTTACCCCTTTAAGATATCATAAGAGTAATCGGGTAGGCCCTCCGAGCTTACTCTTAAAAGATATCACAGGAATAATCGGAAAAGGCCCTTTGAACTTATTCCTTAAAACCACCTCGGGGATAATCGGGTAGGCCCTCCGAACTTATCTTATGAGGCCAAACCAGAACAATCGGGAAAGGCCCTCCGAACTTGTTCTGCAGGTTGGGAATTTGTCATCCAACCTCCAAGGCTTAGCCCACAATCCGGCTCCTCGACGAGCCTCCCCACCATTCATAAAGATATGGCGCACCATGACCTAGGTCAAGTCTTTCCTATGGTCTCTCATTAGTGTTCCTATTGGAAAGTGTCTCAACACTCCAATACCCAACCTCAACTCCTAGACCCATAATGTCATAAACCAGTGTGGTTATTTCATGCGTAAACTTCTCATGTTGATTAATAACAGATTATGCTGATCCTTTTTCCTAATTTTAATTATGCAATTAAAATTTAGTTCACCACAATTAGGGTTTTGTTTTAGCTTACTGTTCTGCCTGAAACTGATGTATCTAATCCGAATATGGTCTCCAGAGCATGTCCTATATTTTCAAACTATGTTTTCTAGTCAAAATGATAGGTTACACGATTATGTTCAGAGAAATACAAACACCACAGCAAGAACTACAAAAAATAGAACAGATTCATCATCTCAACAAAAAATCCCAGCAACATTGAATATTCAGCATGTCATGAAAATAAATCTGAAAATTTACAGAAATTAAAATTTTAATTCCCCAACATATCATAATTATAACATTTAGATAATTCTCACAAAAACCATATTTTTAAACAAGATTATCAAGCACTACCATCATCTTTAATCAAGAACAACCTTTAAGATCAAGCATTTAAATCAAGAAACCATCTTGCAAAAACCTTCATGGCATCAACATCAAAATCCTAATTTTCACAAACATGATTTTCTCCAAAAATCATAGATTAAATACTAAGCATGCTTGAACATATAAGAACTCATTTTAATCATCAATTTGAAATATAAACTACAAGATAATCAAGATCCCTCACTTAGGCATTTCATCGAACACCTTGAGGGCACCATTGCTCCACCCTTGGCAGAGCACCCCTAGGGCCATCCTGGGGTTGTCGAACCCCATAGGGAAGAGTTTAGGGCCTCCTCAAACATGGCACACAAAAAAATGTCGAGAATTCAAGGAATCATCGAAAATAAATTAAGAACATCAAGCCTCTAAGAACGGCTTCAAGAAACTCGAAGAAATCCCGAAAGAAGGCGGGTAAAACCACTCACCTAATTTAGAAAGATGATTAGAAGCAATCCCGGATGATGGTCCTCGAATCTGGCTTCAAAAGATGATGGCTCAACCCAAGAAGGGGAAGAGAGGGGGCGACGGCTCACCTCGAGCCGTCGGCTTGAGGAGAGAGGGAGAGAGGAAGAGAGAGGGGCTGGCTCCTCTTGGCTCGGCTCCAAAGGGAAGGAAGAGAGAAGGAGAGGAAGAAAAGAAGCTTGGCTCGGCGGCTGCAAGAGAGAGGAAGAGGGGGGGGGGGGCAGCTGGCAGCTCCTCCTCTTTCCTCGAAAGATGGTGTGGCTCTAATAGGGAGTCACAAGCCAAGGGGAGGGGGTTTTATACTCCCTCCTCAACCCTAACTCCTATAATCCTTTATTGAACTCGGATCCGCCTCAAGCCGAATTCGAACCCGCTAATTTAATTAACTTAATTAATTCTATTCTCCACAAAATCATCCAATACATGCACATAATTAAACAATCATGCAACACAACATAAAATTAAATAAATCTATTTATGCAAGCAAAATTCACATAACTCATATCCTACTTACCCGAGCTCGCAAGCTCGCACCGGACCATGAGTCGACTCGGCTCGACCTTGAACTAGTTCGCTAGGCTGGCATACACAACCATAAGGAAAAGAATATAATTAAATATCTAGGATATTACAATCATCTCTCCTTAAAGAAAATTCGTCCTCGAATTTCAGAAAGGAAAATTAAGAACTCACCAAATCATCGAACAATGAAGGATAACGCTCCCTCATATCATGCTCCACCTCCCAGGTGGCCTCTGGCCCGGAATGGTGCTCCCACCTGACCTTAACCAAGGGAATCTCCTTGGACCTTAATTTTCTGATTCGACGGTCTAGCACCTCAACCGGCTGCTCCTCATAAGAGATTGCGGAATCCACCTCTACTGCGGTAGGCTCAATCACATGAGACTCATTCCGAATGTACTTCTTCAGCATAGACACATGGAACACTGGATGTACTCAGTCCATACTAGGAGGTAAGGCCAACTCAAAGGCCACAGCTCCCCTGTGCTTGAGAATAGGAAACGGCCAAATGAACCTAGGGCTTAGCTTTTCTTTCTTACCAATCCTCACCACCCCTTTCATAGGGGACACCTTGAGGAACACCATGTCCTCCTCAGTAAACTCTACCTCCATGGCCTTTCCATCCGCATACATCTTCTGGCAACTCTGAGTTACCAACAGTCTCTCCCTAATTAGCTTCACCTTTTCTACTGCCTCCTCTACCAGGTCAGGTCCCATCATAAGGGAATCCCCTGCCTCAAACCGATCTACAGACGACATGCATCTCCACCCATATAATGCCTCAAATGGGGCCATCCCGATGCTGCTGTGGTAGCTGTTATTATAGGCAAACTCAATCAGAGGTAAGTGTCACTCCCAACTGCCCTCCAAATCCAAGACACATGCTCTCAGCATATCCTCTAGCATCTGAATTGTCCGCTTCGACCGACCATCTGTCTGAGGGTGAAACGCAGTACTGAACCGAACCTGAGTGCTCAATGCCTCCTGGAACGACTACCAAAAATGCTCTCAACATGCCAACCAACGTGCCAACCAACAGAAAGCATCCTCCTCCTGCGCTGCTCGCAACATGCCAACCAACGTGGACTGCACCCTCAAGTGAGCCACCAACGCACCAGAAGCTGATACTGACAAGACTGCCCCGCCATCCAAGCATAGGGTCAAATCCTGAGCCAATGACCTCCTCCTGACCGCCAAATGCGCCAGGCTGCCCATAGACTTCTTGCTCAAAGCATCAGCCACCACATTGGCCTTCCCCGGATGGTACATGATAGTGCAGTCATAGTCCTTCAACAGCTCAAACCATCTTCTCTGCCTCAGGTTCAACTCCTTCTGGGTGAGCAAATACTGGAGGCTCTTATGATCAGTGTATATCTTACAAGCCTCGCCATAAAGGTAGTGACGCCACAGCTTCAATGCGAATACCACTGCTGCTAGCTCAAGATCATGAGTCAGGTAATTCTTCTCGTGAACCTTCAACTGTTTGGAGGCATAAGCTATCACCCTGCCATTTTGCACCAGCACACAACCCAAGCCGACCCAGGAGGCATCAGAATAAACAATAAACCCTCCCGAGCCCGAAGGTACTGCTAGAACAGGCGCCGATGTCAAGCGGTCCTTGAGCTTTAGAAAGCTCTCCTCGCACTTACTGTCCCATTCGAACTTGACCTTCTTCTGAGTCAGACGGGTCAATGGCGCTGCAATCCTGGAGAAATTCTCCACAAACTTTCTGTAATAACATGCCAACCCCAGGAAACTACGAATCTCTATGATATTAGTCGACCTCTTCCCGTTCTGAACTGCTTCTATCTTTGCGGGGTCCACTTTTACCCCTTCCCTGGACATGACATGGTCAAGGAACCCAATACTCTCCAACCAGAACTCGCACTTGGAGAACTTAGCATACAAGCGGTGCTCCTTGAGAGTTTCTAGAACTATCCTCAAGTGCTCAGCATGCTCCTCCCTGCTCTTGGAATAAATCAAAATATCATCAATGAACACAATTATTAATTTATCCAAGAATTCCCTGAACACTCGGTTCATCAGATCCATAAATGCTGCTGGTGCATTAGTTAGCCCGAAGAACATCACTAGGAACTCAAACTGCTTATACCTCGACCTGAAAGCAGTCATAGGGACTTCACTGTCCCGGATCCTCAACTAATGATACCCTGACCGCAGGTCAATCTTAGAAAACCACTAAGCTCCCTGAAGTCGATCAAACAAATCATCAATCCTGGGCAGCGGGTATTGATTCTTCATCGTTATCTTATTAAGCTGTCGATAATCAATGCACATCCGCATGGACCCATCTTTTTTTTTCACAAAGAGCACTGGAGCACCCCAAGGAGAAACACTTGGACTAATAAAACCCAACTCAAGCAGCTCCTGCAACTGGGACTTCAACTCCCTCAACTCAGCTGGTGCCATTCGATACGACGGAATGGAGATCAGCTTCACCCCTGACCACAAATCAATGCAGAACTCGATCTCTCTAACTGGAGGCAACCCTGGCAACTCCTCCGGAAACACATCAGTGAACTCGCACACACGGGCGTCCCCCCGATGTCCCTAGTAGCACCTCTGCCTTCCTCTGCCACAGACACAAAGGTCAAGAAGGATTGGCAACTGCCTAGAAGTAGCTTCCGAGCCTTAAGAGCTGAAATCACAATCAACGGCTCTCCCATTCCCTCACCCTAGAAGGTAAACTAGGGCAATCCGAGCTTACTAAAGGTCACAGTCTTAGCCCTGCAATCTACTAAAGCGAAATGATCCGCCAACCAGTCCATGACCAAAATTATGTCAAGCTCCAGCATCGGCAAAAGTGTTAAGTCGTCTATCAACACATGCCCATAAATGACAAACTCGCAGCCCTGAAAGACTGTCTCCGCCATCACAGAAATGCCCGTAGGCGTAGACACCACAAGAGGTAACTCAAGCACAGAAGGTACCCCTAACAACTTAGTAGCAAAAAAAGCAGATACAAAAGAGTGCGTAGCACCCGGATCAAACAAGACATATACAATGGCAGACCCAACAATGATATTACCTGACACCACTGCTCTGGATGCCTCGGCGCCCTCTTGGTTCATAGCAAACACCCGTGCAGCAGGCCTCTTTGAACCACCAGCTCGCTGGCCTCCTCCCTGAGTCTGACCCCTCTGAGCTACGAAACCTACTAACATTGGTGCCTTTCCTCTGGTCTGATCAGGTTGCTGACTGCCCTTGCTAGAACAATTCTTTCTGAAGTGCCCAGTATGCCCATAGCTGAAACATCCCTCGGATCATCCCCAGCAAGCCCCTAGTGCCTCCTGTGACATCGGTTATATTGCTGCGGCCCAGATCTCCATTGCGAACATCCAGACGATGCCCCTGGTCCTGAACGCATATGGCCTCTGGAACTATTATGACCTCCGACCCGCGGTGGATCTATTGTCCTGAAAGTCCACTCTTAGTGAGCTGGCCGACCCCCCGAAGGCTGGGGCTGAAAATTTTTCTTCTGGGACCATAATGTCTGTCTATTGGTACCAGCGCCTTCTTTTGGAGCGCCTCATCTACAACCCGAGCAAAGGAAGTGTCCTCGGTGTAATGGATCAGTCTGGCAATCTACGGCCTCAACCCCTTGACAAACATTTTGACCCTGGCGGTCTATGTGGTTATTAAGGTGGGATGGCACTTCGAGAGCCGAGTGAACTCCATCTCATAAATCTATCACCGACATACTGCCCGTCTGATGCAGTAGCTCGAACTCTTTCGCCCGCCTATCTCGGACGCTCATCGGCAGGTACTTCTCCACCATAGCAGCTCTAAACTCCTCCCAAGTAGGGGGTGCTGCATCTGCTGCTCTGTGGTCCCTCTAGGTGTGAAGCCAATCCTTGGCTGAACCTCTCAACTGTAGCCCGATCAGTCGAGCAGTTGTCTCAGAAGAACAACCAATCTCCCTGCACAGTGCATAGTAATCTCCCAAGAAACTGTGGGGTAGCACAGTTGGTGGCAACATATTGTAAGTTGCCTAGAGATCTAGTTCGATCCCTAGTATAGTCACCTATTGTGATTTCTTAACTTTACTAAAAAAAATCTCCCAGGAAATTGGTGACCTCCACCCACTAATCTGTCCCTGTATACTCTGGTGGCCTGAATGCAACAAAATCTACATATGAAGGTGCTTTGGGGGCTCTGACCACCGGTGCTACTGGCTGGACCACCTCTGGTGTTGTGGGTACTACCGGTACTGGTTGTAGCTGCTGTCTCAACTCCTGCTCCCTGCGAAGAGCCTCTGTCAGCTAAGCCACTCGGGCCTGCAACTGAACAACCCTGGGATCATGTCCCATATCCTCTTGGGCCTACGTGGTCTCCCACGACCCTACCCTCGGCCTCGGCCTCGGCGCTCAATAGAGTTGCTGTCACTATCGCTCCTCGCGGCATCAGAAGCCTCCATCGATCTAGAATCACCAGAAAGAAATTATCAAAATTTAAACAATTCAATTCACCCTAGGTCGTTAAATAAATAAACCACAAGTCGCGCTAAGGTGCAAACTTAGCCCATTGATCTCATAGCATACCCCTACCATATACTAACACGCTAGCAATGCCCTATACGATGACAACTCTAGGTCGTAGTCGGACCGAACCACATGCTCTGATACCACATTGTCACGCCCCAATTTCAGGGTCACGTGATCGGCAAGGGTATACGTGCCTATACCCCGCAGCCTAACCCATGCACATGCCAACTTATAAAATAGCGAAATAAACAACAACTTTTATTAATAAAAAGAACCAAAATAGATTTTCATTTCAAAACAGCAAGGTTTTAAATAAATAGCTCAAGTGCGGATATAAATAAGTCGAAGAGTAACAGTTCTTTTAACAAATAAAAGACTGAATAAAAATATGAATGTCCCCACAGGACTACAACTCCAAATACCAAAACAACAGTGCATGAAAACCTACTACAGACTCGACTACGACCCCTAACTAGGACTGCTATGAGATCATGCGGCTCCTCTGCCCTCTAACTACGCCAAGTGCTCTAGCCCACCTCACCGGTCAGACTCTGTAAAACAAAACAACGACAACGGGTGAGTTCAAAGAACTCAGTGAGCGGTTCTACCAACCCTCATAAAAAAAATAAACAGATAAGATGCATAAAGCAAACTCCTGACTTAAACAGAAAAAGGTCACAATGGAGTGACCAACCAATAGGCCACCCAACCACCACCTGCCCGAAGGCAGCCAACACCCAGACGGTGAAGAACAACAAGCCTAAGCCTACGATGCCCTAAGACAACAACACATACTAGGATAATTGAGAAGGCCCTCCAAACTTATCCTAGTATAAAGAAGGAGAGAGAAGGAGACGAAGAAAAGAAGCTTGGCTCGGCGACTGCAAGAGAGAGGAAGGAGGGGGGGGGGGGCTGGCGGCTCCTCCTCTTTCCTCAAAAGCTGGCGTGGCTCCAATAGGGAGCCACAAGCCTAGGGGAGGGGGTTTTTTACTCCCTCCTCAGCCCTAACTCCTCTAATAATTTATTCAACCCGCATCCGCCTCAAGCCGAACCCAAACCCGCTAACTTAATTAACTTAATTAATTCCATTCTCCACATAACTATCCAATACATGCACATAATTAAACAATCATGCAACACAACATAAAATTAAATAAATCTATTTATGCAAACAAAATTCACATAACTCATATCCTACTTACCCGAGCTCGCACCAGACCATGAGTCGACTCAACTCGACCTCGAACTAGTCTGCTAGGCTGGCAAACACAACCATAAGAAAAAGAATATAATTAAATATCTAGGATATTACACGGATAGTGTAAGGTTCAATCTACATGGATCAAACGCCCTTCGGTGATTAGTTGTCGTGCAATGAAATCTCTCGGTTACAATGTCCTGAAGTCAGCTAGGGTATGGAAGAAGTGTCAAACCCTAATACTAATTCATATGCATTCTGCTTGCCAAGTCGTCATCTCAATATTGACATGTCAAAAACCCTTTTTCGACATTCATATCTACTCTGGCCAAAGATTCCTGAGTCGACACTTGCAAGGACACATTGGACATTATCTCCTCTCACTAGGAGTAACTGATTTCATATTGGTTGCTCACCTACCTTCATGAATGCTTCCCATGCCCAGAAGTATCTAACACATGACTCTAAAGATCACGTAGGGATAAAACCAAAGTGATGGGTCGTCAATCACAAGGTAACCATGACAACCTCAGGTTGAAGGATTGCTTGTACCTACTATCACTTGAGAAATATCCTATTGGCACTCATGTAAGGATTCCATATTGTGTTCCTCGTGCAGTTCTGTTCAGTGAACTCATTCCCTAGTGAGCGCATGCACTTGTATAATAATGACGGTTCATATGTAACTATGAGGTCAGCCACCCCCTATCGTATAGGTCATGTACCAAGTGCACTAGTCTTCCCGGAATCACCAATTCCTAAATCAGTGATCCTACGACTAGGAACATTTAGAACAAAGGCATCTGAATTCTAAGTCCCACTGGCATGATCTCATCATGGCCTTGAAATCATTTGCCCGCGAATTCATGGGGTTCATCACAATCTTTATGAATAAAGATACAACATATGTTGAAAAGATGTCTCATTAAATTTGATTACCCTTGAATAGTCCCTAAATACATCGACATGTGATTTGCTCTAAGGGCACTATTCCTTTCAATCATTCACTTGCACTTTAGCTAATCACCTTGGTATCTGTATACCATTTTTAGTGGCGATTGAATATGCTATTGTAGTAATCATATTGATCTGCATCAATGTCTTTTGGTCATCACCTCTTTCCAACATTGAGGTAATACTGCCTTTAAGGAAAAACAACGATTTTTCATGGGACCTTAGTTCCTTTACTTTGAGCAACGACCCTAGTACTGTCACACAATATCGGTGCTGAACTGGCAACCTCAAGAACAACTCACACTGAATGATAAACCCCTTTATCATATGCTATCCTAGGCAGCGTCGCAAGTAGCAAAACATAAAGCCTTAGTCACCTTATATGCTACAGTTTCCAGCTAGAAACGTGTAATGCCCAAAATAATAATAATAATATTTTATTTTTGAGCAGGGGATCGTGGGCTCGGTCTCCCAAGTTCCTTCGTCAATTTTTGATCTATTTTATAATAAGATTTCTTGATTCCCTTCATAAAATTTTTAATTTGGTTTATATTTCATATTTCCTTAGCAAATCCGATTGAAACAACTATATATTATTAGTATATTTTATTAAATAATTATATATTGAATAATATTATATATAATATTTATTTATTATATTAATTATTATTGTTATTATCTTATTGTTTGGTATAGTTTATTAAATATCTAATCTTTTACTTTTATTTTTGTTAATTTTATTTAAATTTTATAATTTTTGAGTAAATTTTTTTAGTTTGGATTGGTGTATCATATTTTTCTTCTAAAATTCAAACCTTTAAATAGGCTAATTATATATTTTATATATTTTTAAAATTCTTCTTTTATTTTTCTTATACACTGCATATTTTATATTACTATCATTATTTTATATTTTATTTTGTTATATATTATTTACTAAGAAAATATTATTTTCCATCAACTTGATTTCATTGTTGTCACGCCCCAAATACAGGATCACGTGACCAGCCAGAGTATATGTGCTTATACCCCGCAACCTAACTCATGCACATGCCTACATCATAAAAATAAACAATAGCGGAAAGAAATCAACAAGTTCTTATTTCATATAGAATCAAAATAGAGTTCATCATAAACAAGTTTTAACAAACGAATAAAAATGTGGAAATAATACATCAAGTCCAACAGACCAAATACAATAAAATCTAAATAAAATGACATAAATGCCCTCAAGGGTTACAACTCCAAAAGACCAACAAAAGTGCATAACACACTACCAAAAGACTCGACTACGATCTTAACTAGGACTGCTATGAGATCATGTGGCTCCTTTACTCTCCAGTTGTGCCAAGTGCTCCAGCCCACCTCACCGGTCAGGTTCTGCAAAATAAAACAATGACAACGGGTGAGTTCAAAGAACTCAGTGACCGGTTCTACCAACCCTCACAAAACAAACATCACAAAAAAGATGCATAAGGTAAAACTCCTGACTCAAGCAGGAAAATGTCATAATGGAGTGACCAGCTATCAGGCCATCCGGCCACCACCTGCCCGAAGGCAGCCAACACCCAGACGGTGAAGAACAACAGGCCTAAGTCTACCTTGCCCTAAGGCAGCAACACATACTAGGATAATCGGGAAGGCCCTCCGAAGTTGCTCCACAAGACGCGTAGGGACAATCGAGATTCGCCCATCCGAACTTGCCACTTTAAGATATCATAGGAGTAATTGGGTAGGCCCTCCGAGCTTACTCCTTAAGGATATCACAGGAATAATTAAGAAAGGCCCTCCGAACTTATTCCTTAAAATCAACTCAGGGATAATCGGGTAGGCCCTCCGAACTTATCCCATGAGGCCAACCAGAATAATCGGGAAAGGCCCTCCGAACTTGTTCTGCATGTTGGGAATTAGCCATCAAACCTCCCAGGCCTAGCCCGCAATCTGACTCCTCGACGAGCCTCTCCACCATTCATAAAGATATGACGCACCATGACCTAAGTCAAGTCTTTCTTACGGTGTCTCATGGGTGTTCTTATTGGAAAGTGTCTCAACACTCCAATACCTGATCCCAATTCCTAGACCCGTAATATCATAAACCCGTGTGGTTTTATTTCATGCATAAACTTCTCATGTTGGTTCACAACAGATTATGCTGACCATTTTACCCAATTTTAATTATGCAATTAAAATTTAGTTCACCACAATTAGGGTTTTGTTTTAGCTTACTGTTCTGCCCGAAACTAATGTATCTAATCCGAATCTGGTCTCCCGAGTGTGTCCTATATTTCCAAACTATATTTTTTGGTTGAAACGATAGGTTATAAGACTATGTTCAGAGAAATACAAACACCACAGCTAGCATTACAAAAATAGCATAGGTTTATAATCTCAGCATGAAATTCCAGCAACATTGAATTTTCAGCATATCATGAAAAATAAATCCAAAAATTCACAAAAATTACATCCTTAATTTTCCAACATATCAGAATCATAATATTCAGATAAATCTCATATAAACCATATTTTTAACCAAGATTATCAAGCACTACCATCATCTTTAATCAAGAACCATCCTTAAGATCAAGCATTTAAATCAAGAACCCATCTTGCAAAAACCCTCATGGCATCAACATCAAGATCCTAATTTTCACAAAACATGATTTTCTCCAAAAATCACAAATTAAATATTAAGTATGCTTGAACATATAAGAACTCATTTTAACCACCAATTCAAAACATAAACTACAATATAAGCACAAACTCTCACTTGGACATTTCATCGAACACCTTGTGGGCACCCTTTACCCCGCCCTTGGCCGAGCACCCCTAGGGTAAACCTAGGGCTGCCGAGCCCCATAGGGGAGGGTTTAGGGCCTCCTCAAACACGACACATAAAAAGAACTTCGAGAATTTGAGAAATCATCGAAAAATAAATCAAGATTTCAATAGCCTTCAAGATTGGCTTCAAGAACTCGAAGAAACTCGAGGAGGAGAGGTAAAACCACTCACCTAATTATGAGGATGAATAAAGGAGAAATCACGGATGATGGACCTCGAATCCGGCTTCAAAAGATGGTGACTCGACTCAAGGGAGGGGACAAGAGGGGTGGCGGCTCACTCAAGCCGCCGGCTTGGAGAGAGGGAGAGAGGAAGAGAGAGGGGCTGGCTCCTCTCGGCTCAACTCCAAAGGGGAGGAAGATAGAAGGAGAGCGAAGGGAAGAAGCTCGGCGGCTGGGCTTGAGGGCGGCGGCTCGCAAGAGAGAGGGAGAGAGGAAGGGGGCGACTGGCGGCTCCTGCGACTGGCGGCTCCTGCGGCTGGCGGCTGGCGGCTGCTCCCTTCTTTTAATGCTTGTGCGGCTCCAATGGGGAGCCGCAAGCCAAGGGGAGGGGATTTTATACTCCCTCCTCAACCCTAACTCCACTAGCCCTCTATCAAACCCGCATTCGCCTCAGGCTGAACCCGAACCCGCTAACTTAAACAATCTCATTCTAATCCCATGATAAACTATAAGCAACCACATAAGATAAACAATTATGCATACACAACATAAAATTAAATAAATTTAACTACTCAAGCAAAATTTTCATATTCATAATCCTACTTACCCGAGCTCGCAGGCTCGCACCGGACCATGAGTCGACTCGGCTCGACCTCGATCTAGTTCGCTAGGCTGGCAATTACAAGCATAAAGGAAAATAATATAATTAAATATCTAGGATATTACAATTGTCATGTTTTTTTATGTCACACCCCAAAAGTATGACCGGCCAGGGTACGCCATGTACCCCGAAGCCTAACCCCAAAATAACTATACATAATCAAGTAATGAATTTAAACATTTTATAATAATTAAAACTTAAAGGAAAACATCAAAATCCTAAAAGAAACCAAACCACTAATTAAATAAATGCTAAACGTTCAATTTAATTTTAAAACTTTAAAGTCCCAACAAGGATACCCCAGACTAAGGAAAATGTGAACGAAATAACCGAGTCTACATGACTCAACAAAATAAAAATGACTGGACTCGGTATCCTCCTCGATCATGATATGTCACGAGACCTGCTGCCCTGCCGCCCTGCCGCCATCAGCTGCACTACTGCACCCTGGTACCTCTCTGATCTAACTCAGGTGCTGTAAAACAACAGAAATGAGGGGAAAGTCCAACTAGGTCTTAGTGAGCAGATCAGTCCTCAATCCATCAAATCAATCATCATGCATAAAAAAAACACAAATAGGAGATATATAATGTTACAACAACGTCAGGAGAAATCAACAATAATATACCCACTACTCTATGCATGAAACCACCACCCGTCAACAACTATAAAATATCCTTAAAATTGACGGAACAAGCATTAGTAACACATCCACCACTCTACTCATGATAACTACATCCATCAATAAGTATAAACATATCCACAACAATAAAATAGGATGAATGCAGCACCTCAATCATATGCATGCAATGCAACACCTTAATCATATCCATGCTCCTCGGACCCGTCGGTCCCACATAACCACATAGGGTAGGTAGACCGGTGGCCGCCAAACTACCACCCAGCTCAATGTCATCTCTTTGGGGCATGCCCTCGCCTCACCGGCACTGGCTCTTCCGATTCATCTCTTTGGGGCATACGTTCCCTTCACCGGTCGGGTCTCCAGACTGTCTCTTTGGAGTATAATCTCCCCTTACTAGCCAGACTTCCGGAATAAGGCCAACGCTGTGTCTTTGGGGCATACCCTCCCCTCACCAGTGAGGCTTTCGGGAAATGCAACAAGCACATCACAACACTACACACGCAGATATATAAGCATAAACAAGATGTGATATCAACAGATAATAAAGGGTATCTCCAGGGCATACCTCCTCCTTCACCTCCTCCTACTGTACATCACAACCACATACAAATATATATGTAGAAATAGTATTCATAAATCACGAATACTCAACATAAATAAATAATCAAAAAATAGAATTATAGCACGTCCAATCATTGTAAGAAGAGAAGCATGTGTATCATGTAAGCAATGCAAAAGGAACTACAATGATAAAATTAATGGAATAGAACAACAGGATAAAATAACTTGACATAGGAATCACTAATCTAGGATAAGATTCACCTCACCAACTATTATAATCATGAATCATCCCAGATTGAACCATAAAAACATATACAATATGATTTTTCAACTTGGCACGCAAAATGAGGCATCGACCACCTACTGCTTTCAAAATACGGAGGTCTGATGGTGAAACAGATCACCAATGAATCCAAAACGTCGATTAGGTGAAATTTCATGTATAACATGAATATTTTTGCTAACTTTTGTTGGTGAAATGGCAACAATAGAGGGGAGGGTGAATAGTATGTTATCTAAATCTTTTTTTGTGTGCCTAATTCCGATTTTAATTGTTTACTTGATTACTTAGGCAATTCACAAATCGAGTAGTAAGCGGAAGCAAGATATAAATGATAAGCAATAAGAAACACAAAGAGAACAATGCTAACACAATTGTTTATAGTGGTTCGGCCCCAATGCCTACTCCACTACCTAAGCACCCCGCTTAGGATTTCCAAACTAGGTTTACTAGATTATATCGTTTCCCTTACAAAGTGGACTTTACATTGGAAAGTCTCTGCTCTGAAACCGAAGGCACTTCCACACCTGAAAGTATCCCGCCTTCCTACTGAGAGCACTCTCCCACCTCAACCTAAGGGACAACTCAACTAATCATAGTAAACTAAGTTTACAATGCTGACTTTAAGCCTTAACACCAAGGCAACCACCAACTCAATCAAACCTAGCAATCTAGGTTTACACACTTGATATACAATCAAAATAAACAACAAAATACAATAACAATTGGAGCAATAAATCAAACAACAAGTACTTAGCTCTAAAAGAAACTCTCTAGTCCTCTTGATGCCTTGAGAAGATGAATCTATGAAGCTTGAAGGCTAAATCAACAAGTGAAGATCAAAACTAGGGCTTTTGTAAGGATGGCTCAATGGAAGCGTGTAGAAATAATTAGGATCACTTTTTGAGGCTTGGAAGCATCAATGGTAGGCTAGGAATGAGTTTGGGATGGGTATTTATAACCCCCCAAACACCAAAGCTCGTCAACGGGCGTTTTTCTGCTCGTTAGCGACGCTCGAACTTTAAGTTAATAACTTTAAAACATAAATGTTTTATAAGGATTACCCCTCATTTGGATTCAATAAAAATATCTAAAAAATCAAAATATTTTAGAATCAAAATCTAACTTTTGGGGTCTAGTACAAATTTTCGAAAAACGAAAATTTTCTAATCTTCCGTGTCAAATATGGGTAGGCTAAAGGCTTCCAAAAAATTCTTAAAAATATCTCGTTATCTAGTTTTACCTAAGGAACAATTACCGATATTTTTTGTGCCAAGAAAATGTCTAGGTTATATAACCCTCTAAGGAGCTCCTTAGGGTTAGTAAATTCTAGGGCCATTTTTTATTTTTCGATTTTTCATGTTTTGGGGTTCGGGTTTGATTTTTGGGTTCTTATGCATCATCATGAGGATTTACAACACAAGCTAGACACCGTAGACCTAAACTTTAACTTCCCAAAGAATCCCGAGCGTCGACGAGCGTCTTTACCTATTTCTCTGATTTTTCCGATCGCGGACGGTCCGCGCTAATCGACTTGGAACCTGAAAGTATTTCTCAATGAAACATTAGTTCCATGTTTATTTTCATCAAAACCGAGACTAAGACCAAGGATAAAAACCTTAGGCCAATAATCTCCCCTTTTTGATGATGGCAAATATCCTTAAGAAAATATATATTTTAAGCACAAATGATATCAAACATGGGATTTCTCCCCCTATCAACATGCATATCTACATAATGGAACTTCCCCTATCTATATACATGATTTTCCTATATTTTCTTCGTCTTTACCTATATTTTTCTCCCCATTTTGACATCAATCAAAAAGAGCAAAAAAGTCAATCTAGTCAAAGTTGAGACTCTAAAATTATTTTTCATGAAACATAAAAATCTCAACCAAAGGGATGAAAAACAAATATTTGATATGAGACTAAATCATACATGATAGCAAAAAGTGTTAACTAAAGTCCAAATCTGGAAATCATGTATAAGCTCAAGTATCAATATTTTCAAGTGTCGGTCAAAATATCAAAAACCATTTTAGAAATGATTTTTCTCGGGTAATAGTGAAAACGATACCAAAAACATGAATCTAACATCATACTTGGGTCTCATTCAAAGATTTCGACGAAAATCCAAAGTATTGAGAAATGAGCATTTGGGAAGAATGATATTTTAAAGTTTCGAAATCCAATTTCAAAAATCCAAATCAAATCACATTCATACTCAAGATTTTCCAAATTTTGTTGCCATAAACTAGATTTTTCAAGAAAGATGCAGATTCAAGAATCAACAAAAAATCATTTTTCTGCATTTTTCTAAAATTCATTAAGTTTTAGTGGTATTTTCGTAAATAACTATAATTTTTCATGATATTTCAAGATTTCATTCAAACTTTCAAAATACCAAGATATGATCATTTAAAATATGTTTATCAAGTTTGAGATGAAAATAATGTCATTTGGCCAAAATTTCACCTTAGTATGATTTCATTCAAAAATAAGCATGGTATCAGGAAATTGCTAAGTATCAATTTTTAACCTTTACTCATGGTTTTTCAAACTTAGACACATAGACACCTGATACGAGTAAATCTAAATATTTTTTGTGAAGTTTGGACCTAAGATGAAGTTTCTAAGTCAATTTGTTGACTTAGGTCAACTCTACTCAACTTAAGGTCTCCTAAAGTGAACTTGTTATCAATTTATCTATTTTCACATGATTTTTTAATTTTAACCACATGGAAGTAAATCATGAGTACACTCAAACATGTTTATCAAGTTTTAACTTAAAATGAAGTCTCTAAGATGAATTTCTATCTAAAGCACATTTCATTCAATCTAGATGATATGAAATTGCCTAAGTATCAAAATTCTATCTACTCATGAGATTTCAATCAATTATCATGCAACATCATTCATGAGCATAGAGAAATCATTTTATCAAGAAAATAGAGGTGTTATGTAAGATTTTACAAGAATGAAACTCATACCTCATTTCTTGAGAAATTCTAGAATTTCCACTTTCTTTCCATTTTCCTTTAGCCTTCCAAATTTATCATTTTCTCAACTTGCAAGTAGGCTTCATTAACATCATAATGAAATCATATACCAACTAGCAAGTTAACGTACAAAGTTGCATAGGTTCAATGCAAAGTTTTATTTAAAAATCTCAACCTATGCTAAATAGTAAAGATTCATTTTTTAAAAAAAAGTTAACATGATATCAAAATGAATCAAAGAGATCTTAAAATATGAAATATTTGAAAAATAAGATCTCTAAACATGTTTATCTAGTTTGGACTTAGAAAAGAAGGTCTCTAATATTGAATATCAACCTAGAGCAAGTTTCATTCAATGAAATTTGCCTAAGTACTAAAATTCTACCTACTCATGAGAATTCAAGGATTTAACATGTAATTACCATCATTAGTAAAGAGACACCGATAAGGCATTAATATTGAGGTATTATACTAGGATTTTATGAAAATTGGTAACATACCTAATACTTGAAAATTTAGCCAAACTAATCTTTTCATTCTAATTAGCCTTCCATTTAACCTTAGATTTAACTTGCATGAGGAAATCATTTGTAACATAATGACATAATTATTTCAAGCAAGTTAATCATTCTAGATAGGAAAGTAAGCATCAAAGTTTTCATTCAAAATCCAACTTTGCTAAATAGTTCAAAATCCATTTTAAATGAAATCAAGTGATACCATAACGAATTTTAAGAGATCACAAGTAAAATATAAATGAAAACATGATCTTCAACCCTTCCTATTAGTTGAAAACCGAAAGGTCGCATGCGCCCGTTATAGACTACATAGGTCTCCGAAGAGACCGAAAATCAAAAATCAAAAATATTTTTGAAACTTATCAAGAGCGGAAAATCTACTAATATTAAGCATATATCAAAACTCCAACTATAGTTTAGGCAAGAGAGTATAGGAGATGATACCAAAGTCTTTGATGTCAATTTCCATACTATGGCATCATGATGGCTTGAAGTTGCAACATCTTGGAGATTTCTCGTTTGGATTCAAGGTCAACTTTAATATTTCATTCTCTTTACCCTTGTGTGGTAGCTCCCCCTACAAGAGAGCAAGAAACCTTTGGTACTCAAATGGCTTTGGGTCCTTGGGGGTGAGTTGGCCTAGGTATCCAAAGTGTCTTAGCAATACTTGGATTCTTCTTAAATGCATAATCATAGATTGCATAGCCATATGTACCACAACGAAAACAATGTCCATGAAGTTTTTTATTTTCGTTATGATCATGTGATTTATCACTAGAATGCTTGACATGTGAGCTATGATGAACATGAACATTCTTAAAGGATACATTCTTCTTTTGAACATGAGGTTTAAAAGTGGAATGTCTAACATGAGAATGATGACGAACATTGTCATTCTTTACCTAAGCATTTTTCATTCTAGTGTTCTTAGGAGATGAAGCATTTTTTAATTCATTTACTTTCTTATTCAATAAAATAATCTCACTTTTCAAATCATTCGTGGATTTTTGAATAGCATGCAATTGAGTTTTTAACATGCTATTTTCATTCTTTAAATTATCATTTTTATGTTTTAAGTCCTTAATCTCAAATTCTATATCATCATGACATGAATCAAATGACCTAGATTTCAATTTTTCATTTTCCAATTTGAATTCATGCAAGCAAGAATTAAGCATCACATTTTCTTTCTTTAACATTTTATTTTTCTTATCTTTTTTAATTAGCAAGGCATACATGTTTTTGTACTCATCCATTAATTCATCATAAAATAAATCATGAGAGCTAGATGAGTTAATGCTATCATTTTCATTAACATGACTTGAAGAAGAATAGTGTACCTCATTATTATCATTTATAAGTTAATCTTTTGATGTGGCTTCATAGTCATGGCAAGAGGACGCTTCACTTTAGTGGAATGAGGATGTGGAAGCATTCAACCTCTTCTTTGCCTTGTTCTTCATGATAGGACAATTTTTCTTCACATGCCCTTTTTCTTTGCACACATTACAAATCACCTTCCTTTTTTGATTTTTAGTGCTCCTATGACTAGAGACACTTCGGGCTTCAAAAACCATGTTAGTATTAGAAGGATGACCATTGTCATCACTACCTTCAATAAAAGTTTCTAACTCCTCGATTTTAGCATAATCATATAAGACATTTAAGCAAGCCCAAATATCGAATGCGGAAATACAATGCATGATCTTTTCAAAGATATTATTTCCCAAAGAACAAAATATGCAATTTGTAGCTTTAGCATTTAATTCAAACATATCAATTTGTTCTTGGGTCCATGCATTCATGTTTTCCTTAGGCTCAATATATTGGATTTTTACCATGTTAAAAATACATAAATCTTGAGTCTTCAGAAAGATGTTCTTCCTAGATTTTCAAAGACCAAAGTTTGATTCATCGAACCTAGGAGGTATAGACGCTACCAACTCTAGTGTCATTTTTTGGATTGAAGCAAAGTGTAGAAGAGACGGTAAAATCTCAAGTTACGGATCCCGCTCCGATACCAAATGTTGGTGAAATGGTCACACTAGAGGGGGGGTGAATAGTATGTTATCTCGATCTTTTTTTTGCCTAATTCCGATTTTAATCATTTACTTGATTACTTAGGCAATTCACAAATCGAGTAGTAAGCGAAAGCAAGATATAAATGATAAACAATAAGAAACACAAGGTAAACAATACAAACACAATTATTTATAGTGGTTTGGCCTCAATGCCTACTCTATTACCTAAGCACCCCACTTAGGATTTCCAAACTAGGTTTACTAGATTATATCATTTCCCTTACAAAGAGGACTTTACACCGAAAAGTCTCCACTCTCAAACCGAAGGCAATTCCACACCCGGAAGTATCCTGCCTTTTTACCGAGAGCACTCTCCCACCTCAACGTAAGGGACAACTCAACTAATCATAGTAAACTAAGTTTACAATGGTGAATTTAAGCCTAAACACCAAGGCAACCACCAACTCAATCAAACCTAGCAACCTAGGTTTACACACTTGATATACAATCAAAATAAATAACAAAATACAATAACAATTGGAGTAATAAATCAAACAACAAGTACTTAGCTCATAAAGAAACTCCCTAGTCCTCTTGATGCCTTGAGAAGATGAATCTATGAAGCTTGAAGGTTAAATCAACAAGTGGATATCAAAACTAGGGCTTTTGCAATGATGGCTCAATGGAAGCTTGTAGAAATGCTTAGGATCTCTTTTTGAGGCTTAGAAGCATCAATGAGTTTGGGATGGGTATTTATAAACCCCCAAACACCAAGGCTCGTCAATGGGCATTTTTCTGCCCCGTTGGCGACGCCCGATCGCTTGCAGGTCGATCATCGATCGACCGGTCGAGCGACCCAAGGCATTCTACCCATTTTGGGCATCGGTCGGTCGTCCGAAATGCTTTCTTCTTCTGCTGGTCGACTAGTCGATCGACCAAATCTGGGTTTTAGAGTTTTAGAGGCCGAATGTAGGTTTTAGAATTTAGGGAATCTGGACCAAATGGTTGTGGCCGGATTCGGAGGCCGCCATTTTAGAGTTTCTTGTATTCCTTCTTCCTAAATCATGTGAGTGGATCTTCCCTCCCCCTTTCATGGTTTTCTTGTGTTCTTGAGACGTTCTTGAATTCGGGATATTTTTGTGAACTTTTTTCATCGACTCTCGAATTCTTGCCGTTTAATTTGTGATTGCCATGCAAGAGGAGATCCGAAAACCTCCCTATGCGGCTTGGCAGCCCTAGGATGACCCTAGTGGTGCTCGGCCAAGGTGGAACTACGGTCGCCCTCAAGGTGTTCGATGAAATGCCTAAGAGGAAGTTCTTGATCGTTTGTGAGATCTAGGCTTTGGGATTAATTTTCTAAATTAACTTGTTATGATGCTAATGCATGATGTGTATTTATATATACAAATTTCAGTGTATGACTCTATATTTTGCATGAGGAAAGATTTGATTTCATTGCCATGTATGTTCTTGTTTGAGTTCTTGGGTTAAAGCTTGAATCTTGATTAAAGATGATATGGATGCATGCTAAATCTTGATTATGAATTATGGTTTTATCTTTGTATGTTTTATCTTGATGTCATAAATCTGTTGTGAGGGTAATTAAGGATTTAGTTACTTTGATTTTCGGATTAATTACCTTGACATGCTGAAAACTCAAACTTGCTGGAATTTCATGCTGACAGGGCTGATTTTCTAATCTTTGTTGTGATGCGTATAGTTTACTGAATATAGTCGTGTAACCTATCATTTTGACCAGCAAACATAGTCTGGATCCATATGACATACTTTGGAAGTCATATTCGACTTGAGCGCACCATTTTTGGGTCCAACAGTAAACTAAAAAAAAACACTAAAACAAAATCCTAATTTTTGGCAAATGGAAATTTTAATTTCATTATTAAAATACAAGGGGCAGCATAATCTGTTAAGAACCAACAAATTAAGTTTTGTGCATGAAATAAAACCTCATGAGTTTATGATATTACGGGTCTAGGAGTTGGGATCGGGTATTGGGTGTTGTAGTGTTCCCAATAAAGACATCCCTAAGACACCGTAGGAGACACTTGACTTAGGTCATATTTTTGTCATATCTTTATGAATGACGGAGAGGCTCGGCTAGGAGACGGATTGCGGGCTTGGCCCGAAAGGTTGGATGGTTAATTCCCAACCTGTGTTTAAATGAATAAGTTCGGATGGACGAATCCCGATTATTCCTACGTTATCTCTTTGGAACAAGTTCGGATGGGAGAATCCTGATTATTCCTACGTTATCTCTTTGGAACAAGTTCGGATGGGCAAATCCTGATTGTTCCTGTGTCTTCTCGTGGAACAAGTTCGGATGGGCAAATCTTGATTGTTCTCGAGTTTCTTTTAAGGAATAAGTTCGAATGAGCAAATCCCGATTATTCCTGTGATATCTTTAAGGGACAAGTTCAGACAGGCGAATCTCGATTGTTCCTACGCGTCTTGTGGAGCAAGTTTAGACGGGCAAATTCTGATTGCTCCCGAGTTTCTTTATTATTGGATAAACTCGAATGGGCCAATCCCGATTATCCCAGTAACCCTTAAGTATGATTTGTTGCCTTAGGGCATGATAGGTTGAGGCCGGTTGTACTTCACTGCTAGAGTGTTGGATGCCTTCGAGCATATGGTGGCCAGATGGCCTGATAGCTAGTCATATCCTTGTGACTTTATTCTTGTTTGAGACAAGTGTTTTATCATATGCTATATCTCTGTGTTTGGTTTCTCGTGGGGGTTGTTAGAACCGCTCACTGAGTTCTTTGAACTCATCCGTTGTCGTTTTTGTTTTTTTTGTAGAGTCTGACCAGTGAGGTGGGCTGGGAGCACTTGGCGCGGCTGGAGGGCAAAGGAGCCACATTGATCTCATATCAGTCTTAATTAGGGGTCGTAGTCAAGTTTTTGGTAGTTTGTCATGCACTTGTATTTTGGTATTTTTTAGTTGTAGTCCCTTGGGGACATTCATGTCTTTCATTTCAGATTTCACTTGTAAATGAACCGTTGAACTTTGATTTATTGTTTCTGCACTTTACTATTTTGCTAAACTTGTCTCTAATGAAATCTGATTTGGTTTTCCTTTTCATTGAAAATAAAACTCATTACATTCTTTCCGCTATGTTTTATTATCATGAGTTGGCATGCGCATGGGTTAGGCTGCGAGATATAGGCACGTATATCCTGGCCGGTCATGTGACCCTGAGTTGGGGTGTGACAATGTGGTATTAGAGCATGTGGTTCGGTCTGACTACGACCTAGAGTTTGTTTATCGTATAGGGCATTGCTAGTGTGTTGGTATACGGTAGGGTCATGTTATGAGATCAATGGGCTAAGTCTGCACCTCAGCGTGACTTGTGGTTAAGATTGCAAAAGAAAAAAATTAGAGTGAATTAAATTATCTAATTTTGATATTGTTCTTTCTGGTGATTCCAGATTGATGGATGCCTTTAATGCCTCATGGAGCGGTAGTGGCAGACTGGCAGCAACTCCACAGAGCGCCGAGGCCGGGGCTGGGGTCAGGGGAGACCACCGTAGGCCCGGGAGGAGGTGGGACAGGATTCCATGGTTGTCCAGTTGCTGGTCAGAGTGGCTGAACAGATTGAGGCACTCCGCAAGGAGTAGGAACTGAGACAACAGCCACAACTGATGCCAGCAGCACCCGTAGTACCGAAGGTGGTCCAGCCAGTTGTCAGAGTTTCCAGAGCAAATTCATATGTAGATTTTGTCGCATTCAAGCCACCGGAGTATACAGGGACATATCAGCGGGTGGAGGTCACTAGTTTCCCAAGGGAATTGCTATGAGCTGTGTAGGGAGCTCGGTTGTTCTTCTGAGATGACTGCCCGATTGATCGGTTTATAACTGAGAGGACCGGCCAAGGATTGGTTTCACACCTGGAGGGACCGCAGAGCAGCAGATGCACCAGCCCCTACATGGGAGGAGTTCAGAGCTGCTACGGTAGAGAAATACCTACCGCTGAGCGTCTAGAACAGGCGGGTGAAAGAATTCGAGCTACTGCGTCAGACCGGCAGTATGTCAGTAATGGACTATGAGATGGAGTTCACCCAACTCTCGAAGTACCATCCCACCTTGATAGCCACAGTTGTCATGCCCCAAATTCAGGGTCATGTGACCGGCCATGGTATACTTGCCTATACCCCGCAGCCTAACTCATGAACACGTCAACTCACAAAAGATAGCGGAAAGAAACAACAGCTTTATTTATAAATAGAAACAGAAACAGATTTCATTTAACAATATAGTTTTTATCAAAAAGCTCAAGTGCGGAATAAAATGAATCAAAGAGAAAAGTATTGATATTTAAATAAAATCTGAATAAAACATGAATGTCCCCACTGGACTACAACTCCAAAATACCAAAACACAAGTGCATGACAAACTACTACAGACTCGACTACGACCTCTAACTAGGATTGTTATGAGATCATGTGGCTCCTCTCCCCTTCAGCCATGCCTAGTGTTCCAGCCCACCTCACTGGTCAGGCTTTACAAAACAAAAACAACAACAACGGGTGAGTTCAAAGAACTCAGTGATCGGTTCTACCAACCCCCACGAAAAAAACAACACAGATAAGATGCATAAAGCAAGATTCCTGACTCAAGCAAGAAAATGTCACAAGGAAGTGACCATCTATAGGCCATCTAGCCACTACCTGCCCGAAGGCATCTAACACCTAAATGGTGAAGATCAACAGGCCTAAGCCTACCGTGCCCTAAGGCAACAACATATACTAGGATAATCAGGAAGGCCCTCCGAACTTATCCTAGTATAGAGAAACTCGGGAGCAATCGGGATTCGCTCATCCGAACTTGCCCCTTTAAGATATCACAGGAGTAATCGGGTAGGCCCTCCGAACTTACCCCTTTAAGATAACACAGGAATAATCGGGTAGGCCCTTCGAACCTATTCCTTAAAACCACCTCGGGGATAATCGGATAGGCCCTCCGAACTAATCCCACGAGGCCAAACTAGAACAATCGAGATTTGCTCATCCGAACTTGTTCCACAGGTTGGGAATTAGCCATCCAACCTCCCAGGCCTAGCCCGCAATCCGGCTCCTCAATGAGCCTCTCCGCCATTCATAAAGATATGACGCAACATGACCTAAGTCAAGTACCCTACTGTTATTTTTTCACCATCTTCGGTCAATCGACCGGTCGACCGAATTGGCTACTACCGGTTTTTAAAACCATTCGATCGATCGATCGGTCGACCGAACCTGGACTGGGCAGTTTGGTTAGGCTTTGTTTGTTCATTTTTTGGTTCCGTCTTCGCTAAGTCTACTTATATAACATTTATTAACTTTAAGTTAAAAACTTTAAAACATAAATGTTATATAAGGATTACCCCCCATTTGGATTCAATAAAAATATCTAAAAAATCAAAATCTAGTTTTTTGGGTCTAGTACAAATTTCTAAAAAACGGAATTTTCTAATCTTTCGAGTCAAATATAGGTAGGCTAAAGGCTTCCAAAAATTCTTAAAAAATACCTCGTTATCTAGTTTTAACCCAAGGAACAATTACCACCATTTTTTATGTCAAGAAAGTATCTATGTCATATAGCCCTCCAAGGAGCTCCCTAGGTTATTTCAGGACGGTTTTCGGGTTTTCATGTTTTGGGATTCGAGGATGGTTTCTGGGTTCTTATGCATCATCGTGAGGATTTTACAATATAAACTAGACACCCTAAACCTAGACTCTATCTTCCCGACGAATCCGAGCGCGTCGACCAACGTGCTTCTGATTTCCCAATTTCTTCGATATTTTCGATCGAGGATGTCGTGCGCTAACCAACTTGGAACCTGAAAGATTTTTCAATGAAACATTAGTTCCATGTTTGTTATCATCAAAACCGAAATTAAGACTAAGGTTCAAAACCTTAAGCCAACAATCTTCCCCTTTTTGATGATGACAAACATCCTTAAGAAAATATATATATTAAAGCACAAAGGATATCAACTAAGGGATTTCTCCCCCTATCAACTTGCATATGTATGGAAATAAACTCCCCCTATCTATATGCATGGTTTTTCTATATTTTCTTCCCATTTACTTATATTTTTCTCCCCCTTTTGGCATCAATCAAAAAAGGCAAGAAAAGTCAACCTATAGTCAAAGTTGGGACTCTAAAAATATTTTTCATAAAACATGAAAATCTCAACTAAAGGGATGAAAAATCAAATATCTAATATGAGACTAAATCATACATGATAGCATTAGATGATAAATACATTCCAAGTCTAGAAATCATGTATAGGCTTAAGTATTGATATTTTCGTGTATCGATCAAGAGTTAAAAAGTCATTTCAGAAATGATTTTTCTCATCACATGAGTGGAACAATACCAAATATGAATTTAAAATATCATACTTGAAGTCTCATTCGAAGATTGGATAAAAAATCAAAGTATCGAAAGAAAAAAAAAGAACATTTCGAAAGAACGATACTTTAAAGTTTTGAAATCCAAATCAAATCATAATCATACTCAAGATTTTTGAAACTTTTATGCCATAAACTAGATTTTCAAGGAAGATGTAGATTCAAGAATCAACAAAAATTCATTTTTCTAAAATTCATTGAGTTCTAGTGGCATTTTCGTAAATAATTAGAATTTTTCAAAAGTTTTCAGTTTTCATTCAAACTTTCTAGATATTATAATATCATCATTTAAAGCATGTTTATCAAGTTTGAAATGAAAATAATATCATTTGGTCAAAATTTCACCTTAGCATGATTTCATTAAAAGATAAGCATGGTATCATGAGATTGCTAAGAATCAAATTTTAACATTTACTTATGGTTTTTCAAATTTAAATATATGGACATCTAACATGAGTAAATCTAAATATGGTTGTGAAGTTTGGACCTAAAATGAAGTTTCTAAGTCAATTTGTTGACTTAGGTTAACTCCACTCAACTTTAGGTCTCCTAAAGTGAACTTGTTATCAATTTATCCATCTACATATGATTTTTCAAATTTAACCACATGGATTTAAATCAAGAGTAAGCTCAAACATATTTATCAAGTTTCAACTTAAAATGAAGTCTCTAAGATGAAATTCTACCTATGACACATTTCATTCAAACAAGATTTCATGAAATTGCCTAAGTATCAAAATTTTATGTACTCATGAGATTTCAATCAATTATCATGCAAAAATATTCATGAGCATAGAGAAATCATTTTATCAAGAAAATAGAGGTGTTATGCAAAAATTTTGCCAAAATGAAACTCATAACTCATTTCTTGAGAAATTGCACAATTTTTATTTTCTTTCCATTTTTCTTTAGCCTTCCAAATTTTATCACTTTCTCAACTTGCAAGTAGGCTTCATTAGTATCATAATGAAATTATATACCAACTAGCAAGCTAACATACTAAATAGCAAATGGTCAAAGTTTCATTTAAAAAATCTTAACCTATGCTACATAGTAGAGATTCATTTTAAAGAAGTTATCATGATATTAAAATGAATCAAAGAGATCTTAAAATATGAAATATTTGAGGAGTAAGATCTCTAAATATGTTTAAGTAGTTTGGACTTAAAGGAATGTCTCTAATAATAAGGATCAACCTAGAGCAAGTTTCATTCAATGAAATTTGCCTAAGTACTCAAATTCTACCTACTCATGAGAATTCAAGGGTTTAACATGTAGTTCTAATCATGAGTATAGAGACATAATTTAAGCTTAAACATTGAGGTATAACACTAAGATTTTAAATTAATCAAAGTTATACCTTATTCATGAGGATTTGCCAAACTTACCCTTTTCTTCCTAGTTATTAGCCTTCCTAAAGTACTCATAACTTGCAAGTAAACTACACTAATGTTTTATAAAAAATATAGCTACTTAGCAAGCTAACCAAACCAAAAAGCAAAGAGAAGCGTCAAGTATCATTATCAAAGTTCACTTTGCTAAATAGTTTGAAATCTATTTTAAATAAAATCAAGTGATACCAAAACGAATTTTAAGAGATCACAAGTGAAATATAAATGAAAACATGATCTCCAACCCTTCCTATTGGTTGAAAATCAAAAGCCCACAATGAGCCTACGATTTAGAACCGCAAGGTCGCTTAGGCCCATTACAGGCCACATAGGTCTCCGAAGAGATCGGGAAATCAAAAGTCAAAAATATTTTTGAAACTTATCAAGAGCGGAAAATCTACTAATATTAAGCATATATCAAACTCCAACTATAATTAAGCAAGAGGGTATAGGAGATGATACCAAAGTACTTTTGATGCCAACCTTACACTAAGGCATCAAGATGACTTGAAGTTGTAACTTTAAAATGGTATAATCTTAGAATCCTCAAGCAACTTCAATCAACCAACTTCATCTCACCCTTGTGTGGTAGCTCCCCCTACAATAGAGCAAGAAATCTTTTGTACCCAAATGGCTTTGGGTCCTTAAGTTTTAAACTATTTTTCAAGCTCTCATTTTCATTTTTAATTTTGGAAGTCTTATTTAATAATTCATCATTTTCAATCTCTAACTTTTCATTTCTATGTTTTAAGTTCTTAATTTCAAGCTTCAAATCATCATGGCATGTATCAAGCATACTAGTGTTCAATTTTTCATTTTCAACTTCTAAGGCATGCAAGTGACTAGTAAGCTTAGAATTCTCCTTTTTAACTTTCTTTATTTCTTTGTTATTTTTCATGAGCAATTCATACATTTTTCTACATTCATCAACTAGCTCATCATAAGACATGTTAAATGAGCTTGAATTGCTAGAATCACTATTATGACAAGAAGCGGAAGACCTTACCTCATCATTAAGACCCATGAGGCACAATTTTAAGGTGGTTTCATTGTCATCACATGAGGAGGCTCCACTTGATTCCGAAGTGAAATTGGAGACCTTCTTCTCCTTCTTGGATTTCTTTCTCATCAAGGGACAATTTTTCTTAATATGTCCCTTCTCTTGGCAAAGGAAGCACTTGACTTTTCTTTTCCTACTTTTAAGCGTGCTTCTTTGACCGGAAATACTATGGGCTCTTGGCTTAAGATTTTCAACCTTGGTCTTAATCTCTGTTTTGATGATAACAAACATGGAACTAATGTTTCATTGAGAGTTATTTTCAGGTTCTATATCGGTTAGCGCACGACGTCCTCGATCAAAAATATCGAAGAAATCGAGAAATCGAAAGGACGTTGGTCGTCGCGCTCGGATTCTTCGGGAAATTAGAGTTTAGATTTAGGGTGTCTAGATAAATTGTAAATCCTCATGATGATGGAAAGAAACAAAAAAAAAAACTATCCCGAACTACAAAACATAAAAGCCCGGGAATCGCCCTGAAACTCACTAAGCCTAGGGAGCTCCTTGGAGGACTATATTACCTAGATATTTTCCTAACATAAAAAATGGTGGTAATTGTTCCTTGCATTAAAACTAGATAATGAGGTATTTTTTAGGATTTTTTGGAAGCCTTTAGCCTACCTATATTTGACCCGAAAGATTTGAAAATTTCCGTTTTCGGAAAATTTGTACTAGACCCCAAAAACTAGATTTTGATTCTTAAGAATTTTGATTTTTTAGATATTTTTATCCAAATGGGGGGTAATCCTTATATAACATTTATGTTTTAAATTTATTAACTTAAAGTAAATAAATATTATATAAGTAGACTTAGCGAAGACAGAACAGGAAACAAGCAAACAAGCAAAGAAAACCAAACTGCCCAGTCCAGGTTCGGTCGACCGAATGGTGTTAAAAACCGGCAGTAGCCAATTCGGTCAACTGGTCAGTCGACCGAAGATGGTGAAAAAATCGTTGTGTTAGCATTGGGGCCGAACCACTATAAATCGATGTGTTAGCATTGATATTCTATTTGTGTTTATTGATTCATATTTATTGCTTTCGCTTGCTATTAATATCGTGCTTAGCCTAACTAATTGAAAAATGATTAAAATCAGAATTAGGCAACATGTTTTAGATAACACACTATTCACCCCCCCTCTAGTGTGTCATTTCACCCAACAATTGGTATCAAAGCGGGTCATAGATTAAGATTTCACCATCTCCTCTACATCGTCTCTCGATCTTAAAATGGCACTAGAGTCGGTAGTGTCTTCACCTCCTAGGTTCGATGAATCGAACTTTGGTCTTTTGAAGTTTAGGATGTACACCTACTTAAAGACTAGAGGTTTTGATATTTATAACATGATTAAATTAGAATACATTGAACCTAAGGTTGACATGTATGATTGGACTGAACATGATAAGAAAATGTTTCAATCTAATGGAGATATTATGTATTCCATATTTTGTACCTTACCTAATAGCATCCTTGAAAAAGTCATGCATTGTACTTCGGCTTTTGATTTATGGGCATGTTTAAACATCTTATATGATTATGCCAAAATTGAGGAGTTAACTACTTTTCTTGAAGGTGGTGATGACAATAGTCATCCCTCCAATGCTAACTTAGATTTTGAGGCTTATAGTATTTCTAGTCAAAAAGACATTTCAAAGAGCCAAAAGAGAAAGGTCATTTGCCATTTGTGCAAGGAGAAGGGGCATATCAAGAAGAATTGCCCATTATTGAAAAACAAAGCAAGGAAGAGGTCAAATGCCTCTACATCATCCTCTGATTCCCTTGAAGCATCCTCTCATCATGATAATAGAGTTACTTCTCAATTGTGCCTCGTGAGATTAAAAAATGAGGTAAATCCTTCCACCTCTTGTCATAATAAAAATTTTATTGATAATGATAGTCATAGCTCCTCTAGTTCATTTGACATGCCATATGAGGAACTAGTTGAGGAATATCAAAAAATGTATGCCTTGCTTGTGAAAAAGAACAAGAAAAATAGAAAACTAAAGAAAAAAAATTTAAGGCTTAGTTCTCATGTGCATGAATTAGAAAATGAAAAATTGAATACAACTACACTTGTTTCTTGCAATGATGATTTTAAGCTTGAAATTGAGAATTTTAAAAGTGAGGTAAAAGACTTGAAAAATAAAAATGAGGATTTGAAAGCTAGATTAAAGTTTAGGAATAATGGCTTGAAAAATGATTTCAAAATTGAGAATGAAAAATTGGTAAATGAAAATAACATGTTAAAATCTCAATTGCACGCTATTCACAAATCCATGAGTGATTTGAAAATTGAGGTTATATTCTTAAATAGGAAAATCAATGATTTATCAAATGTATCTTCCTTTAAGAACTCTAAAAATAAAAATGCTTATGTAAAGAATGCTAAGGCTCATCATCATTCTCATATCAAGCAATCTACCTTTAAACCTCATGTCCAAAAGAAAAAGTTTCATGTAAATTATTTTTGTTGTGGTATATATGGCTATGATATTCATGATTGTGCATTTAAAAGAAATCCAAGTGTTGCTAAGACACTTTGGATTCCTATGCCAATTCACCCCCAAGGACCCAAAGCCATTTGGGTACAGAAGGTTTCTTGTTCTCTTGTAGGGGGAGCTACCACACATGGTTGAAGGAAAGAGATATGTTGAAGTTGACCATGGACTTGAATGATGAATCCTCCCTTGGTTGCAACTTCAAGCTACCTTGATGCCTTAGGTAAAGTTGGCATCAAAATTATTCTGGTATCATCTTCTAACTTGTATTGTTTTATCTTAGTTGAAGATTATGATACTATGCTTAATTCTAGTTGATCTTCATGCTCTCGATTTATTTTATTTAATAATTTTTATTTTTTATTTCTGGTCTCTTCGGAGACCTATGTAGCCTATAACGGACTCATGCGATCTTGCGGTTCTAAATCGTAGGCTCATTGTGGCCTTTCGGTTTTCAACCAATATGAAGGGTTGGAGATCTTACTTTTCAAAATTTCATATTTTGAGATCTCTCGTTTCGTTTTGGTTTCATGACAATTCTACTTGAAACGAATTTTTCACTATCTAGCTTAGATTGAAATTCTCAAATGAAGATTTATATTTCACCTTGCTATTAAGTATGATAACTTGCTAGTAATTGTATTCTCATTAACCTACTAATGAATATTGCTTGCAAGTTATGATAAAATGGAAGACTTTAGAAATTGAAAAGAAAAAAATTAGTTTGGCTAAATTTTCAAGTATGAGGTATGATTTCGATTTTCATAAAATCTTAGTGTTATACCTCAATGTTTAAGCTTAAATTATGTCTCTATACTCATGATTAGAATTGCATGTTAAACCCGTGAATTCTAATGAGTATGTAGAATTTTAGCACTTAGGCAAATTTCATTAAATGAAACTTGCTCTAGGTTGGTACTAGAGACATTCTTTTTAGTCCAAATTAGTTAAACATGTTTAGAGATCTTATTCTTCAAATATTTCATATCTTAAGATCTATTTGATTCATTTTGATATCATGATAACTCCTTTAAAATGAATCTTTTAAATGAAACTTTGCATTGACCCTTTGCTATTTAGTAAGTTAGCTTGCTAGTTGGTATGTGATTTCATTATGATACTAATGAAGCCTACTTGCAAGTTGATAAAGTGGTAAAATTTGGAAGGCTAAAGGAAAATGGAAAGAAAGTGAAAATTTTGGAATATCTCAAGAAATGAGGTATGAGTTTCATTTTGGCAACATTCTTGCATAACACCTCTATTCTCTTGGTAAAATGATTTCTCTATGCTAATGAATGATTTTGCATGATAATTGATTAAAATCTCATGAGTAGATAAAATTTTGATACTTAGGCAATTTCATATCATCTAGATTAAATGAAATATGCTCTAGGTAGAAATCTATCTTAGAGACCTCATTTTAAGTTGAAACTTAATAAACATATTTGAGCTCACTCATGATTTGCTTCCATGTGATTAAAAGTGAATAATCATGAGAAAATGGATAAATTGATAACAAGTTCACTTTAGGAGACCTAAAATTGAGTAGAATTGACCTAAGTCAACAATTTGACTTAGAAATTTCTTTTTGAGCTCAAACTTCACAAACATGTTTAGATTTACTCATGTTAGGTGTCCATATATTTAAATTTGAAAAATCATGAGTAAAGGTTAAAGTTTGATACTTAGCAATTTCATGATACAATGCTTGTTTTTGAATGAAATCATGCTAGGATAAAATTTTGACCAAATGACATTATTTTCATCTCAAACATCATAAATACGATTTAAATGATTATATCTTGATATCTGGAAAGTTTGAATAAAAACTGAAAAGGGGGTATTCTTTATATAATATTTATGTTTTAAACTTATTAACTTAAAGTTAATAAATATTATATATGTAGACTTAGCGAAGACGGAACAAGAAACGAGCAAACAAGCAAAGAAAACCAAACTGCCCAATCCAGGTTCGGTCGACCGAATGGTGTTAAAAACCGGCAGTAGCCAATTCGGTCGATCGGTCGGTCGACCGAAGATGGTGAAAAAAATGGCAATAGGCTACTTCGGTCGATCAGTCGGTCGATCGACCGAGGCCAAAAATTGGTAGTAGCATCTTCGGTCGACCGAGCGGTCAACCTAACAGTAGAGAGCTTAATCGCGACTCATTCGGTTGACCCTTCAGTCGAGCGAACAGAGCGGTTGAAGCGCAGAGAGCCAGCGGTCGATCGGTCGGTCGATCGACGATCGACCGAACCATCGATCGGGCGTCGGCAACGGGCAAAAATACGCCCGTTGACGCGCTATTTCTCATGAGGGGTTATAAATACCCATCCCAATCCTTCCTCTAGCCAACCATTATTGCTTCTAAGCCTCAAAGAGCCAATCCTTGCATCTCTACAAATATTCTTGAGCCATCCTTGCAAAGAGCCCTAGCTTTGAGCCTTGAAACCTTGTGATTGACTTTGAGCTTACCTTGATTCATCTTCAAGTCATCAAGAGGAGCTAGGACATCTTGTTTGAGAGCTAAGTGTGTATTGTTTATTATTTGCTCTCATTATTGTTGTATTTTGGTGTTTTATTCATTGTATTTGAACTTGTGCAAACCTAGAGTGCTAGGTTGTTTGAGTTGGTGATTGCCTTGGTGTTAAGGCTTAAACCCACCATTAGAAACGTAGTTTACAAGGATTAGTTGAGTTGTCCCTTAGGGTTGAGGTGGAAGAGTGCTCTCGGTAAGAAGGCAGAGACTTCCGGGTGTGGAAGTGCCTTAGGTTGAAAGTGAGACTCTTCGGGTCAAAGTCCTCTGTGTAAGGGAATTAATTTAATCTAGTAAACTTAGTTTGGAAATCCTAAGCGGGGTGCTTAGGTAGTGGAGTAGGCATTGGGGCCGAACCACTATAAATCGTTGTGTTAGCATTGATATTCTATTTATGTTTATTGCTTCATATTTATTGCTTCCGCTTGCTATTAATATCGTGCTTAGTCTAACTAATCAAAAAATGATTAAAATCAAAATTAGGCAACAAGCTTTAGATAACACACTATTCACCCCCCTCTATTGTGCCATTTCACCCAACATGGGCATCACAAGAGACGTTAGTAGTGGATGGATGACCATTGTCATCACCACCTTCTACATAAGTAGTAATCTCTTCGGTTTTTGCAAAATCATATAGCTTGTTTAATGTTGCCCAAATATCAAATGCGGATGTACAATGCATGACTTTATCAAAGATGCTATTAGGTAAGGTGCAAAATATGGAATACATAGCATCTCCATTAGATTGAAACATTTTCTTGTCATGTTCACTCCAATCATGCATGTCAACCTTAGGTTCAATGTATTCTAATTTAATCATGTTATAACCATCAAAACCTCTAGTCTTTAAATAGGTGTACATTCTAGACTTCCAAAGACCAAAGTTCGATAGGAGGTGAAGACGCTACCGACTCTAGTGCCATTTTAAGATCGAGAGACGATGTAGAGGAGATGGTGAAATCTCAATCTACGACCCACTCTAATACCAATTGTTGGGTGAAATGGCCACACTAGAGGGGGGGTGAATAGTGTGTTTACTAATTCTTATTGCCTAAATCCGATTTAAATTGTTTCTTTGGTTACTTAGGCAAATTACAAGTTGAGTGACTAAATGCGGAAGCGATAAATGAAAAAGCAAATAATACAAACAAGATATCAATGCAAACACAAAAATTTATAGTGGTTCGGCCCCAATGCCTACTCCACTACCTAAGCACCCCGCTTAGGATTTCCAAACTTAGTTTCCTAGAGTGAATCGTGTTTCCCTTACAACGAGGACTTTAACCCAAAGAGTTTCGCTCTCAACCTAAAGCACTTCCACACCCGAAAGTCTCCGCCTTCTTACCGAGAGCACTCTTCCACCTCAACCTAAGGGACAACTCAACTAATCCTAGTAAACTACGTTTACAGAAGTGGGTTTACCCCTTCTACACCAAGGATACCACTCAATCATAAGACCTAACACTAGGTCTTCTACAAACTCAAATACAAAGAAGTAAACAAGAAAAAATACAAGTAATGGAGCAAAAATACAATAATACAAATACTTAGTTCCAACACAATGAATCCTAGCTCCTCTTGATGCCTTGATGATGAATCAAATCAAGCTTGAAGGCAAACTCAAGGAATAAGAGATCAAACTAGGATTTCTCTAAGAAATGGCTCAATGAAAGCTTGGAATTGATCAATGATGGCTCAATGAAGTGTAGGAATGATCAAAAGTTGTTAAGGAAGGCTTAGGCTTGGGTATTTATAGAGCCAAGAGGAAATGGAACGAAATAGCTGGCTCAACGGGCGGAAAACTAGTAGTTTCCACCCTTCGGTCGCTTATCGGTCGATCGTCGATCGACCGATCGATCGACCGCCCAGCGACCGCTGGCTTTTTGAGCTTTAATCGCGCTGTTCGGTCGACCGATGGGTTGACTGAATGAGTCGTGATTCTACGATCCGCCATTCGATCTATCGCCCAGTCGACCGAAGATGCTACTGCTAATTTTTAGCCTCGGTCGATCGACCGAAGTAGCCTATTGCTATTTTTTCACCATCTTCAGTCGATCGACCGGTCGACCGAATTGGCTACTGCTGATTTTTAACACCATTCGATCGACCGACCGATCGACCGAACCTGGACTAGGTAGTTTGGTTAGGCTTTGTTTGTTCGTTTTCTGGTTTCATCTTCACTAAGTCTACTTATATAACATTTATTAACTTTAAGTTAATAACTTTAAAACATAAATATTATATATGGATTACCCCCATTTGGATTCAATAAACATATCTAAAAAATTAAAATCCTTAAGAATCAAAATCTAGTTTTTGGGGTTTAGTACAAATTTCCAAAGAACAAAATTTTCTAATCTTTCAGGTCAAATATAGGTAGGCTAAAGGCTTTTAAAAATTTCTAAAAAATACCTCATTATCTAGTTTTATCCCAAGGAACAATTACCGTCATTTTTTATGTCAAGAAAGTATCTAGGTCATATAGCCCTCCAAGGAGCTCCCTAGGTTATTTTAGGACAGTTTTCGAATTTTCATATTTTAGAACTCGGGGATGGTTTTTGGGTTCTTATGCATCATCATGAGGATTTTACAACATAAACTAGACACCCTAAACCTAGACTTTATCTTCCCGACGAATCCGAGCACGTCGACCAACGTCCTTTCAATTTTTTGATTTCTTCGATATTTCCGATCGAGGACGTCGTGCGCTAACCGACTTGGAACCTGAAAGATTTCTCAATGAAACATTAGTTCCATGTTTGTTATCATCAAAACCGAAATTAAGACCAAGGTTGAAAACGTTAAGCCTACAGCCCCCTCCCTTCTTCTTGTTCTTGGAGCCGCCACCTCCTTTGAGGAGCCGAGCCACCGCTGAGTGGTTGTGGCCGGATTCGGAGGTCGTAGTTTTAAAGTTTCTTGTATTCCTTCTTCCTAAATCATGTGAGTGGATCTTCCCTCCCATTTTCGTGTTTTTCTTGTGTTCTTGAGCCGTTCTTGAATTCGGGATATTTTTATGAACTTTTTCCGTCGACCCTCGAATTCTTGTCGTTTAATTTGTGATTGCCAAGCAAGAGGAGACCCAAAAACCTCCCTATGGGGCTCGGTAGCCCTAGGATGACCCTAGGGGTGCTCGGCCAAGGTGAAATTAGGGTCGCCCTCAAGGTGTTCGATGAAATGCCTAAGCGGAAGTTCTTGATCATTTGTGAGGTCTAGGCTTTGGGATTAATTTTCTAAATTAACTTGTTATCATGCTAATGCATGATGTGTATTTAGATATACAAATTTCAGAGTATGAATGTATATTTTGCATGAGGAAAGATTTGAGTTCGTTGCCATGTATGTTCTTGTTTGAGTTCTTGGGTTGAAGCTTGAATCTTGATTAAAGATGATGTGGATGCATGCTAAATCTTGATTAGGAATTATGTGTTGGCTTAAGGTTTTTAATCTTGGTCTTAATCTCGGTTTTGATGATAACAAACATGGAACTAATGTTTCATTGAGATATCTTTCAGGTTCCATATCGGTTAGCGCACGACGTCCTCGATCGGAAATATCGAAGAAATCGGGAAATCGGAAGGACGTTGGTCGACGCGCTCGAATTCATTGGGAAGATAGAGTCTAGGTTTAAGGTGTCTAGATTATTTTGTAAATCCTCTTTATGATGCATAAGAACCCAAAAACTATTCCCGAATCCCAAATCATGAAAACTCGGAGATCGCCCTGAAATCCAATAAGCCTAGGGAGCTCCTTGGAGAGCTATATGACCTAGATATTTTCCTAACATAAAAAATGGCGATAATTGTTCCTTGGGTAGAAATTAGATAATGAGGTATTTTTAAGAAATTTTTGGAAGTCTTTAGCCTATCCATATTTGACCCGGAATATTAGAAAATTTGTACTAGACCCCAAAAACTAGATTTTGATTCTTAAGGATTTTAATTTTTTAGATATTTTTATAGAATCCAAATTGGGGGTAATCCTTATATACCATTTATTTTTTAAAGTTATTAACTTAAAGTTAATAAATATTATATAAGTAGACTTAGCGAAGACGGAACCAAAAACGAGCAAACACAGCCTAAGCGACCGAACGACGAAAACGGCTAGTTTTCCGCCCATTGAGCTGCCCGTTACATTCCATTTCTTCTTGGCTCTATAAATACCCAAACCCAACCTTCCTTAAATAACTTTTGACCACTCTAAAAACTTCATTGAGCCATCATTGATCAATTCCAAAGCTGTCATTGAGCCAATTTTTAGAGAAACCCTAGCTTTGATATCTCATCCCTTTGATTGAGCCTTACCGTCATTGTTTCATCATCAAAGGCATCAAGAGGAAGCTAGGAATCTTGTTGTGGAGCTAAGTACTTTATTGGTTGATTTATTGCTTCATTTATTGGTGTATTTTATTGTTTATTTCATTGTAACTGAACTTGTGTAAACCTAGGTTGCTAGGTTTGATTTGGTTGGTGGTTGCCTTGGTGTTAAGGCTTAATTCCACCATTGTAAACGTAGTTTACTATGATTAGTTCTAGTTGTCCCTTTGGTTGAGGTGAGAGAGTGCTCTCGGTAGGAAGGCGGGATACTTCCGGGTATGGAAGTGCCTTCGGTTGGAGAGCGGAGAATTTCCGATGTAAAGTCCTCATTGTAAGGGAAACAAGATATAATCTAGTAAATTTAGTTTGGAAATCCTAAGCGGGGTCCTTGTGTTTGCATTGATATTTTGTTTGTCTTTATTGCTTTATCATTTATCGCTTCGGATTTTAGTCACTTAACTTGTAATTTACCTAAGTAATCAAAGAAACGATTAAAATCGAATTTAGGCAATAAGAATTAATAAACATACTATTCACCCCCCCTCTAGTGTGGTCATTTCACCCAACAATTGGTATCAGAGCTGGTCGTAGATTGTGATTTCACCATCTCTTCTATAATTTATCTCGATCCTAAAATGGCACTAGAGTCGGTAGCATCTTCACCTCCTAGGTTCGATGAATCGAACTTTGGTCTTTGGAAGTCTAAGATGTACACCTACTTAAAGACTAGAGGTGTTGATGTTTATAACATGATTAAATTAGAATACATTGAACCTAAGGTTGACTTATATGATTGGAGTGAACATGACAAGAAAATGTTTCAATCTAATGGAGATGTTATGTATTACATCTTTTGTACCTTACCTAATAGCATCCTTGATAAAGTCATGCATTGTATATCAGCATTTGATATTTGGGCAACTTTAAATATGCTATATGATTATGCCAAAATCGAAGAGATTTGCACTTCTAATGAAGGTGGTGATGGCAATGGTCATCCCCCTAGTACTAATCTTGGTTTTGATGCCCAAAGCATTTCTAGCCAAAGAAGCACAAGCAAGAATCGAAAACGGAAACTTAGGTGCCTCATTTGCCAAGAGACGAGACACAAGAAGATGAATTATCCTCTCTTGAAGAAGAAATCCAAAAAGAAGTGTACTTCTGCATCCACATCTCAATCAACTGAAGCCTCTTCTAGACATGACGATGAAGCTACATCGAACTTTTGCCTTATGGGTCTTCGGAATGAGGTATATTTATCGTCTTCTAGTCATGATCAAAATAGTGATTCTAGTAGCTCTAAATCCCTTGACATGTCTTATGAAGAACTATTAGAAGAATCTAAAAAGATGTATGCATTGCTTATGAATAAGATCAAAGAAAATAGAAAACTAAAAAAGGAAAATTTAAGGCTTGATTCACAAGTTCATTAATTAGAGAAAGATAAATTGAATACTAGTGTTATTAATTTTTGCCATGACAATTCTCAGCTTAAAATTAAAGAACTAAAAAGTGAGAATATTGATTTAAAAAAGGAAAATGAGGATTTGAAATAAAAAATTGAAGCTTAGAAGTAATGATTTAAAAAGTAATTTCAAACTTGAGAATGAGAATTTGAAAAATGAGAATTGCATATTGAAATCTCAAGTGTGTGCTTTGCATAAATCCATTGATACCTTAAAAAATGAGGTTGTAGTTTTAAATAAAAGAGTAAATGAAATTAAAGATGCTTATTTTTCTAGGAAATTTGAAAAGAAAAAGTGTTTCTTTCAAGAATGCTTATGCTAACCATAAACCTCACATCTCAAGAGTAAATGTTAGGCATTCCACATTTAAACCTTATGTTAAGAAAAATGAAAATAAAAAATTTCATGGTCATTGCTTTTGTTGTGGTGTTTACGGGCATGTTATATATGATTGTGCTTTTAAAATGAACCCAAGTGTTGTGAACCCTTTGGGTACCTAAGCCCACTAACCCCCTAGGACCCAGAGCTATTTGGGTAACAAAGGTCTCATGCTCTTTTGTAGGGGGAGCAACCACACAAGGGTAAAGGATATTGAAGAATTGAAGTTGACCATGGACTTCAATGAAAAATCCATCTTTGGTTGCAACTTCAAGTCATCATGATGTCGTAAGTATGAATATTGGCATCTAGGTATGTTTAGTATACCTCCTTTATATTTCTTGTCATCTTAAAGTTGGAGTTATGATACTAGTTAAATTTGAGTTGGTTTTGCCCGCTCTTGATATGGTTTATCAAATGATTTTTTGATTTTTGATTTTCGGTCTCTTCGAAGACCAATGTAGCCTGTAATGGGCTCATGCGACCTCGCGGTTTTAAATCGTAGGCTCATTGTGGCCTTTCAGTTTTCAACCAATAGGAAGGGTTGGAGATCTATTTTTCAAATATTTTATATTTTGAGATCTCTTAATTCGTTTCAGATTCACGATAATTTATTTTGAAATGAATTTCAAACTATTTCGCAAAGTGGACTTTAAAAATGATATTTGAATCTCTTTTTGCTATTTGGTTTGGTTAGCTTGCTAAGTAGCCTTTAGTTTCATTAAATCTACTAATGAAGTCTACTTGCAAGTTGAGAATGTTAATAGAAGGCTATGCTATCATGATGAAAATTGAAAAGTAAAAAGACAAGTTTGGCAAAATTGTTAAGAATAAGGTATGAGTTTGATTTTGCAAAAATCTTAAGTATAATATTTGAATACTTATGCTTAAATGATTTCTCTATGCTCATGATTGATTATGCATGACAAATATTTGAATTTTCATGAGTAAGAAAATTTTTGATAACTTAGCTCATTTTATAATATCATGATATTTATGAAATCGGACTAGGTTGAAATTTTTCTTTAGATACTTCATTTTAAGTTGAGAATTGGATGAACATGTTTAGGTGTGTTAATTATTAGTTGTCATGTGCTTAAAATTAGAAATTCATGAGAGATTGAGCAAAATGATAACTAGTTCACTTTAGATGACTAAAATTTGGAAAAGTTTGACCCAAGTTAACTAATCGACTTGGATACTTCATTTTAAGTCCAAACTTTATAAACATGTTTAGGAATAAGTATGACATGTTTCCAAGCACTTATAGTGAAAAAAATATATGGATATGAATAAAATGACATAGAGGTCAATTAATGCTTACCTCTTTTGAACCAAGTTGACCCAAGTCAACAAATTGACCTAGAGGTCTCATTTTGAATCCATATTTGAGGAACATGTCTAGATTTACTCATGTTAGATATCCATAGAGTAAATAATAAGATTGAAACTTAGCAAGTTTCATGATAACTAGCTTAGTTTTGAATGAAACCATACTAGGTTGATATCTTGACTTAAGGACATAATTTTTATTTCAAACTTGACGTACACTCTTTACATGACCATTATGTGGTGTCATAAAAGTTTGAATGAAAACTGAACACTCTTTGAAAATAACTGAAAATTACGGAAATGTCATTAAAAATTGAGTTCAATTATTTCTAGAAAAATATTAAAAAATTCTTTTTAACTAATTCTTGAAACTGCACATTTACTGAAAAATCTAGTTTTTTCAGTAAAAATTTTAAAAAGTTTCATAAAGAATCTGATTTATAGTGGAATTTTGAAGTTGGATTTCAAATATGCAAAGTATCACCTTCTTGAAATATCAATTTTTCTAATACTTTGATTTTTCGTCGAAAACTTCCAACGACACCTTGTGCATATAATTTTGATTTCATTTCTAATATCGTTCTCACTATTCTTTGAGTGAAATCATTTCTAAAAATGATTTTGATATCTTGAGCGATATCTTAAGAATGAGTTTTTTTTTGTTGAAATCAAGATATGATGAAAAATGAACGTAGACAATTCATTTTGAGCTCAAACTTGACACACACATCTTAAATGATCATTCAGCGATGTCTGGAAAGTTTGAAGCAAAATTGACAAGTTTTGAAAAAATACCTAAAATTTACGAAAATCCCCCTGGACTTTCAAGAATTTTATGAATTTATAGAAAACTGATTTTTGACTGATTCTTGAACCTCTAGATTCCTTGAAAAATCTAGTTTGTCCGGTTAAAGTTTTAAAAATTTTCGTCAAGAATATGATTTTATATGAATTTAAAAGTTTGATTTTTGTAAACTTAAAGTATACTTTGACATAAGTCAACAAAGTGACTTAGAAATTTTATTTTTAAGCCCAAACTTGATCAATATACTTCGATTCACTCATGTTAGATATCTAGGTACCTAAATTTGAGAATACATGAGTAGATAGCAAAACTTTATGCTTAGCATTTTCATATTTTCATGTCTATTTTGAATGAAACCGTGCTAAGTTCATATTTTGATCAAATGACATTAGTTTCACCTCAAACTTAATATACATGCTTTAATGACCATATCTTGGTATTTTGAAAGTTTGAATGAAATCTAAAAATATCATGAAAAAGATATGATATTCTTGAAAATATCAATACTTAAGTTTCTACATGATTCCTATTTTTGGATTTCATTTATCATTTCTTGATATCATGTATTGATTAGTTTCAAAATTGATATAATGTTTTCATCCCTTGATTTGGTTGACTTTGGCTTTCATGAAAAATGCTTTCTAGTCTCAACTTTGATTCTAATTGTCTTTTCTAGCCCTTTTTGATTGATGTCAAAAGGGGGAGAAAAATATAGGTAAAATGGAAGAAAATATAGGAAAACCATGCATATAGATAGGGAGAGTTTATTTCCATATATATGCATGTTGATAGGGGGAGGAATCCCTTAGTTGATATCCTATATGCTTTAATATATATATTTTCTTAAGGATGTTTGTCATCATCAAAAAGGGGGAGATTGTTGGCTTAAGGTTTTCAACCTTGGTCTTAATCTCGATTTTGATGATAACAAACATGAAACTAATGTTTCATTGAGATATCTTTCAGGTTCCATATCGGTTAGCGCACGATATCCTCGATCGAAAATATCGAAGAAATTGAGTCTAGATTTAGGGTGTCTAGATTATATTTTAAATCCTCTTTATGATGCACAAGAACCCAAAAATCATTCCCAAATCGCAAATCATGAAAACTCGGAGATCGCCCTGAAATCCACTAAGCCTAGGGAGCTGCTTGGAGAGCTATATGACCTAGATATTTTCCTAACATAAAAAATGGCGGTAATTGTTCCTTGGGTAGAAATTAGATAACAATGTATTTTAAAGGAATTTTTGGAAGCCTTTAGTCTATCCATATTTGACCCGGGAGATTAGAAAATTTCTGTTTTCTGAAAATTTGTACTAGATCCCAAAAACTAGATTTTGATTCTTAAAGATTTTGATTTCTTAGATATTTTTATTGAAACTAAATGGGGGGTAATCCTTATATAACATTTATGTTTTAAAGTTATTAGCTTAAAGTTAATAAATGTTATATAAGTAGACTTAGTGAAGACGGAACCAGAAATGAGCAAACACAGCCTAAGTGAACTGGTCTGCCCAGTTTGTCAAATTTTCGGTCGACCGACAAAGGTGAAAAATTGGCAGTGGGTGCATCGGTCGACGAATCAGTCGATAGTATTGCAGAGAAGAAGAATCGCGTCTGGCGGTCGACCGAGACCGCACAGAGAGATTGAACCAATGATCGCTCGAGTGGTCGATCGGTCGGTCGACCGACAAGCGATCGAACGACGGAAACAGCTAGTTTTCTGCCCGTTGAGCCGCCCGTTATATTCCATTTCTTCTTGTCTCTATAAATACCCAAACCCAACCTTCCTTAAAGAACTTTTGATCACTCTAAAAACTTCATTAAGCCATCATTGATCAATTCTAAAGCTGTCATTGAGCCAATTTTTAGAGAAATCCTAGCTTTGATATCTCATCCCTTTGATTAAGCCTTACCGTCATTGTTTCATCATCAAAGGCATCAAGAGGAAGCTAGGAATCTTGTTGTGGAGCTAAGTACTTTATTGATTGATTTATTGTCCATTTATTATTGTATTTTATTATTTATTTCATTCTAACTGAACTTGTGTAAACCTAGGTTTCTAGATTTGATTTGGTTGGTGGTTGCCTTGGTGTTAAGGCTTAATTCCACCGTTGTAAACGTAGTTTACTAGGATTAGTTATAGTTGTCCCTTAGGTTGAGGTGGGAGAGTGCTCTCGGTAGGAAGGCGGGATACTTCCGGGTGTTAAAGTGCCTTCGGTTAGAGACCGGAGACTTTTCGGTGTAAAGTCCTCATTGTAAGGGAAACAAGATATAATCTAGTAAATTTAGTTTGGAAATCCTAAGCGGGGTGCTTAGGTAGTGGAGTAGGCATTGGGGCCGAACCACTATAAATTCTTGTGTTTACATTGATATTTTGTTTGTCTTTATTGCTTTATCAGTTATCGCTTCCGCATTTAGTCACTTAACTTGTAATTTACCTAAGTAACCAAAGAAACGATTAAAACCGGATTTAGGCAATAAGAATTAGTAAACATACTATTCACCCCCCCCTCTAGTGTGGCCATTTCACCCAACATATGCTAGTCATATCCTTGTGACTTTATTCCTGTTTAGACAAATGTTTTATCATATGCTATATCTCTGTGTTTGGTTTCTCGTGGGGGTTGGTAGAACCGTTGACTGAGTTCTTTGAACTCACCCGTTGTCATTTTTTTTTCCAGAGCCTGACCGGTGAGGTGGGCTGGAGCACTTGGCGCGGCTGGAGGGCAAATGAGCCACATTGATCTCATATCAGTCCTAGTTAGGGGTCATAGTCGAGTTTTTGGTAGTTTGTCATGCACTTGTATTTTGGTATTTTTGAGTTGTAGTCCATTGGGGACAATCATGTCTTTCATTTCATATTTCACTTGTAAATGAACCGTTGAACTTTGATTTATTATTTCTGCACTTTACTATTTTGCTAAACTTGACTCTAATGAAATCTGATTTGGTTTTCCTTTTCATTGAAAATAAAACTTATTACATTCTTTCTGCTATGTTTTATTATCATGAGTTGGCATGTGCATGGGTTAGGCTGCGGGGTATAGGCACGTATACCCTGGCCACTCACGTGACCTTGAGTTGGGGCGTGACATAATCGACTTGGAACTTGAAAGTATTTCTCAATGAAATATCAGTTCCATATTTCTTATCATCATAACTGAGATTAAGACCAAAGTTGAAACCTTAGGCCAACAACTTTAAGGCCTCCAAATAATTATTTAGAATAATAGAAGAAATACGTTAAATTTATTTAATAAATAACTATTACGAATTATGTACTCTCAACCCTTCATTTAATAATGATGAAATCTCAGATCTTCATCTAAACAATGATGCAATCCCAACCCTTCATCTAACATGATAGAATCTCAACCCTTCATTTGACATGATGAACTCTCAACCCGTCATCTAACATAATAAAATCTCAATCTTTCATCTAACATGATGGAATCTCAACCCTTCATCTAACATGATGCAATTTCAGCCCTTCATTTAACCTGATGCAATCACAACCGGCCTAGCTTGTTAAAAAAAAAACCAGGCCAAGGCTTTGAAATAGACATATTTTCCTTATCAGGCTAGACCCAAACTTAATTTAAAGCCTATTGAGTCTGCCAGGCCGGCCTGAGCCTGTTAAGGTGATGTATATATAAATATATAATATATATATAATAATATTATTTTTATTACGTATTTACATTAAAATAATAACTAATATTGTTTTAATTTAATAAAACACAGGCCGCATGCCAGACCAAAATTTTATATTGAAAGTATATTTTATAAATAAGTTTTATATTGAAATCAGGCTTCGTAAACAGGCCACAGGCCAGGCTCATGCCAAAATTTAAGCCTATAACATGCCATAGGCCAGGCCCAAGCCAATTTTTTTACCATATAGGCTTGGCCTGTTAAGGCGAAAGACTGGCTTGGCCTGGTCTGTTTCTACCCCTACCTCCATCTAAACAAATGCAATCACAACTCTCTATCTACATGATGCAATCACAGCCTTACATCTATCAAGATGCAATCTCAGCCCTCCACCTAGATGATGCAATCATAGTCTCACATTTAACCAGATGCAATCACAATCCTCTATCTACATGATGCAATCATAACCTTACATTTATCAAGATGCAATCATAGCCTTATATCTTCATGAGATCAAATCCAAGCCCTCCATTTACATCACCCCATCTAGGTTTCATATGCTCATCTTCCTCCTCCCCTCCACACCATCTCGCTGTTGCCGCCCTTCCCCGGTCGGTCGGGCCGTCGGCAACGCTGGCGCCGGCGCCGATGCCTGCCGACACACTGCCGCCACCATGCGGCAATGACGGCGCCTCGCGCGACCGCCCTCAAGGTTGTCGCGCGATGTGACTGCCCGTGCGTGGCTAGCGCTGACCAAGGCAGGCTGCACAATAAGGGGAAAAGAAAAAAAAAGAATATTTTATTCCAAAAGGAGCAAGCAACATGGTTCAATCAAGAAACGACAGATCCGATACGAGAAAATGCGTAAAAAAATCGATGAAAAATCTCGAGACATGAGAACAACGACATGAATCAAGAATTGCAGAAAAGAATGTCTAAATCCACTCACCGGACAGAAAGAAAATGGAAGGAAAAGATGCGCAGGATCTTCCCCCGATCGACACCGACGAACTCGTGAAAATTTGGCTCCGGCGGCTCCTCCTCCTCGGCGGTGCCCTCTCTCTCCTCGGCTCCAGGGTCTAATTTATAGACACTGGTTGGGTCCAAATGATCAAAATACTCCTACCTAAGCTATCTGACTTAAATAGTACATAATTCACCCGTTCTAACTCCGATTCAAGATCCGATTGCACCGCTAAATTTGCCTCGAGACCCTTTATCATCCTAACATGCTAAATCACAAAGATAAGACAACTAAAATTTTTCTTAATTTTTTCTACATTAAATACTTACTCGGGTCTAATCCCGAAGCTTCTCGCCAATCCACGCTAACTAGGGCCCACGATCCTCTGCTTAAGAATAAAATATTATTATTAAGATTTTGGGTATTACATTTTACTAATTTTTAAATTAGTTTAAGTTTTCACATTTTTGAAGAGAGCTTAAAAATTTGAAGCAAAAAACTATAAATACTATATATATATATATATATATATAGGTAATGAATGTCGTAGTAAAATAAATGATAAGGTAATCAAGTAGTATATGACAAGTGGTATATGAGAAGTTAAGACATTTTTTAGTAAATATGATCCAAATTTCGATTAATATAATACTAATTATTATTTATATTATCTATTTTAATTTTACTATTTAAAAAGATGTAGACATTTAGTTTTATTACCTTTAATTAGTTAATTTCGTTCAAGTTTTAAAGATTTTCAGTAGAATTTACTATTTAGTTTGATGTTCCATATTTTTTAAAATTATTTCAAAACTCTAAAACAAACTAACTATAATTATATATTTTAAATCTTTATTTTATTTTATTTTTATATTTTATATTTTCTATATTATTATTTTTTAAAATTTATATTTTTATTATTTCTCTATTATTTAAAGCCTACGAAGAAAATATTATTTGTTCATTAAATTTAATTTTTAAGTTTTTATTAAATTGTTTAGTTTGAGCTTTTACATTTTACTTCCAATTTAGATATTATAGTGAGATTAATGATATAATCAAGTGATACACAATAAGTGAGATCTCTTAGTCATGTTTTAAAGTTTCTCTGTTTTATTTTTATACTTTTATTTTTTTAATTTTGTCATAATTGTAATTCACTTAAACTATGTTCATTTTTAATTCATCGAATACATTATTTTGAGAGTTTATGTTTAATGTTATATTTTTTATAAATGTGTGTTTATTATTATATTTTTATTAAAAAATTATATCCATATTTATTAAATATTTGATAATTTTAATTGTGTAAATTAAAATTTACTAATATTATTATTGATTTTAAATTAGTCCATTGTAAAATTCATCTTTATTTTTTTTAATTCTATTAATACATGATCGTATATTTATATTATATGTTTAATTATATTTTATTCATTACATCTTTTACTATATAATCAATTTCATATATTTTTTAATTAAAATTATTTTATAATATTTTTATTTTACTGTAAAGGGTAGTTATTTTTTCTTTTTTGAAATTGTACTTTTGTAAGGTATAATTTTTTTAATTAGCAAATAATTTATTTCACTTATTAATACTTTTTTTTTATTTTGTTTTACTGTTCCATTTTTTAAAATTGTATTCATCTTTATTTTTTTTCATTAGTTTTCTATTTAGAATATTAAAATTTTACTAGTATGATTGAATTTAAGTTTGTTATTGTAAGATTGATATTTATATTTAGCTCTATTAATGGATGATATTATTTTCATATCTTACTATATAATTATATTTTATTCATTATATATATTAATATATAATCAATTTTATTATTTTTATTAATTTTAAAATATTTTATAAAATTATTTGGATTCCATTGGGTAGCGCGGGATCTTTTCTAGTATAATATAAAAGATGTCATATATAGAGTCTATAAAATTGCAGAAATTGAACACTTACGTAAGTAGTTTTAATTTTGGTAAAATCGAAACTATAAAATTGGACTTCGTTTCGCTGACCAAATTTGATATTGGGTTTTAAATTTAGGAATTTTGACTCTCAAAATTAAAATGTGAGAATTTTCCTTCTCAGAATTCAAATGTGGAAAATATTTAAAATGACAGCAGTCGTTTCAATGCACACTCGATTAGCGCACAAGAAATGTTTTTTGAAATTATTAACTCACACCTAAATAATAATAGTTTTCTTTCTTGCTCAAGGGTTCACCCTTTTTTAAAGCATTCTACTCGTTCTTAAAAGACATCGATTTGCCTTCACCGTTCCTCGCTCTCTCGCGCGAAGTTTGCGATCGGAACACCGGAGATGGGCGACAGTCAGTACTCATTTTCTCTCACCACTTTCAGGTATACTCTCACCAACTCATCCTTTTCCTCGAGCATTTGGTTGCTTTAAACCCTTTTCCTTCTATCTTCTCGATCTTATTTTGCTTCAATCTGTCGGCGGCGTTCAGTCCATCAGGCAAGCTGGTCCAGATCGAGCATGCCCTAACGGCGGTCGGATCCGGACAAACCTCTCTTGGGATCAAAGGTTCATCTAATATCTCGCTGTGCTGTCTTTTAACTTTGCTTCTATCCATGTTTCATTTGGATGAAAGGTCGAAGACTTATTTGAGCTTCTAAAAAAAAGCTTTCTTTGGTACAACCATATGCTGTATTATATGCGCATTAAGTGTGCTTACGAATGCAACCCGCCTATCTTTCGTTATCCCCTCCAAAAGTTTGCTTTGCTTAGAAATTAGAAGAGCATTCCTTTGAAATTTTAATGCAGCATTTATCTGATGAAAGTAACTATCTAAGGACTTGGAGAAAGATTGTGTATTTTTGAAGAATGAGACTATGTTTGAATGGAAAAGGTGGGAGAGAAGAGAAACGAAGAGATTTGAATATATGAGAGAAATGTTTTTCTTCTCTTCGCCTTCTCCCATTTCTCGATGGGAAATATTTTGCTAGTATGGAGTTAAATGTCATCTCTTCTCTTCCACTATGCTCCTATTTTCCATCCAATTAAGGGAAAGTTCAGTTCCTTTCTCTCTTATTTCTAAAAAACAAATTGTGATACATGTTTTTTCTAACAACTTATCCAAAGCTAAATGATATCAGGTTTATAAGAGGAGAAAGGATGTAGGGGTTTCAAATTTTCTCTTTGGGATTTTAGAGGAGGTGGAGAAGAGCCTGTCTCTTTCATTTCCTTTCACTATACTAGTCTTGTTCTTCCAAAACAGATGATTTTGGATTGGCTGAAGGACCATTGATTAATAAAGCTTTCTTGACAACTTTTCCATTTCCCTTTTATCCCTTCATTTATACCACTCAAACAAGGTAAATACTCCCCTACCTCTCTTTCCTTCCCTTCACTTTACTGAAAGGCTCCTGAACAAGCCCCAATAATTTTGCTGTGAATGTGTAATTTAAAGCACTTCTATGCATCCTATGATAGTTACAACATACCAATGATTGGATGGATTATCAATGAGTGAAAGAGTATATTATGATATTATCCTTTTTACAATGTCCATGCATTCTAATTAATTGAGATAATTTCTACACTCCAATTAAGGGAAAAATAAAACAGTACAGGCTCGTTAGAGTACAAAGTTATGATTCTGAGTGACAGCATATAGTGATATCCTTCTTTACTGTCCGAGATAATATGCGTTGTAGCTTGGATATTGCTTATATACATGGCTGCAGGTCCTTGCCAGGGATTAGTAGCAATATACCTGATTTGTGAGTATGCAAGACTTATGCATGGCTGCTACAAGAGTCATTACTGAGATTCTCTGGTTCTTTCTTTCTGTTTATCACTGCAAAAGTTCTTTGGGAAATTCAGTTAGAGACTTCTGCACCTATCTTTGCTGAATGACCACTTAATTTTCCGTCTAAAGCATTTGAAAGATTAACCCTCAACCACTCCCACCCTTTGTGATTGACCCTTCCTTTTAGAGCTTATCTATAAGACTAACTGATGGTGCTTGGTCTGTAACTGACTTTTCAACAAGCACATAACCTTCATTGCTCATTACTCATTAGCAAAATAACTTTCTAGATTCTAGTCTAATAACTTATAACATAACAGAGTTAACATTCAGTTCAAGATGTGAATGCCTGGTTTTTCAGTATTTGGCCATTTGAGTTATTTGTACAGCTCTTCTTTATTGTAATGGACTATTGAGCCAATATTTCCTACCCAAATATGTGGCACCCTTTCTAAATGAACATCTAACAGCCTGGCTGAGTCCAAGTGGCCTATTACCACTATTTTGTTGGTATATTAGTAGTTCCATCTCCTTTACCTAGTTGAGGATAATACACGTTGGAGATTCTTACCATAGAATGTTAGCTCTGGATATAAAAATGTTTTATATATCATTTCATAGTTTGAAAAAACTTTTGGTCTGATGGCATGGGATGATCATATGCATGTTTCACCTAAATCCTAACTAATAGTTGTGAGCCCTTTATATTTTCTAGTCAATCCTTTTATTATTTTATTGATTGGGTTTCGGATTTTTTAATTTGAAGCAAGTGATATCTTTGTTGTTCATACTTCATACATGAAATCTCATTGATGCAATTATATTTTTACTGCTAATTAAACCAATTTATTTCTTGGAATACCTCTGAAATGGATGATCAATGGTTTTTTTGTTTTTTTAATAACACAGCGGCAAATGGGGTAGTTATTGCAACTGAGAAGAAGCTTCCTTCCATTTTGGTGGATGAGACATCAGTAAGTAAGGGTTACCCATTTCTGGCTTATTACTTATTACCTTAGGTGTGTGCAGTATTGGAGGTCTTGGTTCTTTTGATGGTTACATAGATTGATCTATCATCGCAATATTCCATATCATAATGGCTGTTTTTGTTTGGCAATCCTAATAATATTTAATTGCATATTGGCATATTGCATGCTCGTTAGTTTGATTGTACTAATATTGGTAGTTTTTAGTGGCTTCTTAACTAAGTATTTTAGTTTCTTGTGTAATTCTAGATTGTAATTTCTTCAAAATGTTATTCAGTTCATCCAGATAGTCTCTGAGATCGAAATGGTAATGGATATTTGGGGTTGTGACTACTACATGGTCATATTTTAAGTGGCAACTCACTTATGTGGTTGTAGGCTGTGATTGTCATTTCAAATATAGTTGCTGAACATTGTGGTCCCTTTCATATGCGATTATCATTTGGTAATAGGCCCTTTGATATCCTCATGTTTTTTTGATTTCTCTATATCTAAAAAACATGCAATCTTGTTGTCTATTTTGCCCTTCATTAATTTATTTTGTTCTGTGCATAGTATCTTTGGTGTCTCTTCCATTTTTTTCATGTTTCATTTATGTCATGTCTCATTTGGCTTTATATGCAATTCAAGGTGCAAAAGATTCAGCTTATGACAACAAATATTGGAGTTGTTTACAGGTAAGCCTTCTGCTCTATTCCTTATGGTGAGATCAAGTTCTTTTATGTTTACTATTATATTGAATTTGATATTAGCTATTCATATGCATACTGTTGAACATATATTATATGTGCATGCATGTCTCTTGGAAATTACCTTTCTACTCATGAGGGAAAGTCTACATGCTATTAATGCCATGTTTGGTCTTAGTCACCAATACTCAGTCTCTTTTTAATATTAAATACCATACCGTCTTAAATGTTTTTCTCTCATGTTATCTCCTCTGGGAGTTATACCTAATTGTTAGCAAATTGTAAAGTATTTTCCAATTACCTTGCTCAATGACAAAAAACATATTTGGTACCAGCTCTACTTACATATATATAGCAATCTATAGGTTAATTTTCAGATTTTGGATAGTGGTTATCTTATTCCAACTATCACTCAATTTATGTTATTTAGTTCTCCCAAATGGTTTTTTCATATATATTTTGCTTTTAATTTGCTAGCATGCATGAATGATGTTCTGCATAGCAACACAATTGTCAAAATCATATGAGAACTCAATGCTTGCAGTGGCCAAATAACAACTCTCTATAACTAATTCAATTTGCAAACCTTAACCTTAATGCTTTGTTTGGATTGTGGAATAGGGAGGGGTAGAGAGGGATGGGGAAGGGAGGGGTTAATTGTCCCATGTTTGGCCTTCAATTTTAGGAGGGGGAGAGGTTTGGAGGTGCTAGAAACTCCACCAAACCCCTCAAACCTTTATTCCACCAATTTGGAATATTTGGAATATTTTATTGCCATAAAAAATACCATTTTACCCTCCATGAAATCAAAAAATTCCTCTTGGTTTTTTAATTAATTGTTTTAATTAATTATTTTTAACACTTTTTTTGGAATATTTGGAATTTTTTTCTTTAATTAATTGTTTTTTACGAATTATTAAAGGATAAACAAGTTAACTTTCATTTTATATGTAAATGTGCATAGAAGGCTAAAATGATCTTTTCATTTAAATTATCCTCCCTCACCCCACCCTTTAAAATTTTTACCCAAACAAGGAGATGGATAAGGATAGCATCAAGAATAAACTAAACTAGGAATAACTATTCTCTCCTCTGGTTAGCATAAGGAATAGATAAGGAATAATGTCCTTAATAATATTAAATGTTTATATTACTTTATAATTTATTAACACATATTTTATTCTAATGATATTATAATATTTCACTTTCCTTTCTAATGAAATTACAATTTATTATAAAATGATAAAAATAGAGACATTGACAAAAATAATAAATGATATTATAATTTATTATAATTCATAATAACATAATAAAGATGGAGGCTTAGTTGGCCACTACAACATTGGAGACAGAAAATCCATATAGCCGACCTCATCTAGTATGAGATTAAGGCTTAGTTGTTTGTTGTCGTCGTCATAATAACATAATAAAGATATGAATTTTTGTAGTCGATTTTTTTAAAATAAAATGTAAAATATAAATTTTTTAATTAAATAAGTAGCTTTTGTGTAATTTAAAAATAGGGAGAAGTACTAATTTGTCTCTCACATTTACTAGAAAGAACTTATTTTCCCTCCACATTTTTTGGCACAAAATTACTCAAAAGGTTTAACAAATCGTTGCTATATTGCCCTTGAGGTTTGGAACATCGTCAAGAATCCGTTAACGGAGCTGACGTGTCATTCACTAATACAATCACCCAACACCAAGGTTTAAAATCGGTACCAGTACCGATACTGGTGCTTGGCCGGTACCGGTATATACTGTAGTGTACCGACACTCGGTACGGCTCGGTGCTAGAATAGGTACTGAGTGAACAAAAAAATTACTTTTATTATTTTTTATTATTTTTATATTTTGCTTGACAGCATAGTGCTACCGCCTTGTTAGCATAGTGCCGCCTTGACAGCATAGTGTTGCCTTGACATCATAGTGCTGTGACAAACAGCACAGCAGCATATCACAATGCTCACAATGTTGTACTACGCTGTTTTGACAGCACAATGCTGTCACTGTGGCAGTGCAGCTGCTCTCATACCGGGCGGTACCACCCGGTAACTTAATTTGTCCCGACACATCATCCGTCAAAGGTACTATTTTCCCTCTACGTTTGTCTGGAGACTTTAACTTGTCCCTTTAGGTTTTTTTGGAGTAAAAATGCCCATGTCCCATTTTTTGGAGTAACAAAAGAGGGTGCAAAGTCATCTCGTTTTTGAAACGTTGTTCATGTCTGGTTAGCGATGTTGACGTGATATTTGATGTGTTGAATTTTGACTAAAATGCCCTCCACATCAATATGGGACCCTCGTCCCACTAACTCATCGTCCCGCCGGCATCGCTACCTATCTTTCTTGTCATGCTGATCATGTTAGTCAGTGCGCAAAGGGCACAATGATGTGGTCATAGACGGGGTGCGAGGAGGATGATGAAGACGACAGAAAGATGGTAGCAACACCAGTGGGACAACGAGTTAGTTGGATGTGGGTCCACACTGATGTGGAGGGCATTTTAGTCAAAATTTGACACGTTAGATGTTCGGACATGGGCAACATTTCAAAAACAAGGTAATTTTGCACCATTTTTCGTTATTGTAGGGACATTTTTGCTAAAAAAAATTGAGGGGGCAAATTAGAGCCTTCAGACAAACATGAGGGGCAAAATAATACCTTTGGCAGATGATGTGTCGAGTGATTGTGTTAGTTGATGACTCATCACATAACACGTTAGCTCCCTTAACGAACCCTTGACGCCGTTCGAACGTCAGGGGAAATATAGCAACAATTTGTTAAACTTTTTGGGTAATTTTGAGGGACAAAAGTGTGGAGGGCAAATAAGCTCTTTCTAGTATGTGAGGGGCAAATTAGTACCTTCAAGTATGTATAATATAATATATGTTGTGTAATCAAGAATTCATGGTTAATTACAATGGGCAAAATTGAAAAATATTACGAGGAATAGGCTAGGAATAACTATTCGTATTCCTCATCTATTCTTAATAGATGGGAATAGCTATTCCTTGTCTTTAAAACTGAACCAAAATAGGTACAGGAATAGAGTGCATAAAATTTAGTACTTAAAATATGTTGCTTTCTGCTGTAATTTTCTAAATTGACCTGCTCGAGTTACAGTTTACTTTTGTATGCTTTTTGTGTTTGAAATTCTGAATCTATGTCTTGTTTATTTTCTTACTCAAAGTCCTTTAATGCCTTTTCTTACTTCAGTGGTATGGGCCCAGATTCTCGCGTTCTAGTAAGAAAAAGCAGAAAACAGGCACAACAGTATTTTCGGTTATACAAGGTAAAATTTAGATTTCACACTATTTTTTATGGAGTTGATGCTCAGCCGGTTGACCATTTCTGTTATAAAAGATGCTGCTGTACAGTCAACCCATCTTTCACCATTTGGCCAACTTTCTGCAGTAAACATGTGCTACAGTAAACATGTGCTAGTGTTAGTTAGTTGGTTCTTTATGGAGTTAGTGAGGAATGGGGATATTTTTTTAACTTTAAGTTGGTATACTACAATTGGATATAAACTCCTGTGACTTTTGTTCCGTACCAGTACTTTTTTATGAATTTAAGTGAGGGCATTACCAAGATAACCTAAGAAGTAATAGGGATCACTGCAATGACTGCATGCTTGGGCTTGGTCAAAACTGACCATTCAGTGTATTGCTGCTTCTACATATATTTTAAAGGTCTGCTGATACAGATACATGCATAGCTTAGTAAGGTTGCATGTGCCGCACAGCATGGTTCTGTGTTGAGACTTGAGACGCCATGAATGTGAAGGGTGTTCCAACTCTGAAGCTACTTCTAATGCTCATTTTTCAAGCTATAGAACTTGTAAACATTTAGATTTCACACTATTCTTTATGGAGCTGATGCTGAGCCAGTTGACCATTTCTTTTATAGAAGATGTTGCTGTGCAGTCAAACCATCTTTCACCGTTTGGCCAACTTGCTGCAGTAAACATGTGCTAGTGTTAGTTGGTTCTCTATGGAGCTTGTGAGGAATTGAGGATATTTTTTGTTAACTTAAAGTTGGTATACTGCAATTGGATATAAACTCCTGTGAATTTTGTTCCGTACCAGTACTTCATTATGAATTTAAGTTAGGGCATTGCCAAGATAGCCTAAGTAATAGGGATCACTGCATGCTTGGGCTTGGTCAAAGCTGACCATTCAGTGTATTGCTGCTTCTACATATATTTTAAAGGTCGGTTGTTACAGGTACATGCATAGCTTAGTAAGGTTGCATGTGCCACACAGCATGGTTCTGTGTTGAGACGCCATGACTGTGAAGGGTGTTCCAACTCTGTAGCTACTTTACTTCCAATGCTCATTTTTCAAGCTATAGAACTTGTAACATTTGATTACACAATTGTTACAAGGCATGTCATCAGGAAACTCAATGCTAGAATATGAAAATGTATATGTGCTTTTTTTTTTCCTAAGAACATAATTTTCATATAATGCTTGTTGGTCACTGTTTCTTGTCTGGTTTGGACCTGCTGTTAGTTATTTGCTTTACTTGTTATAAGTTTTTACTCCCAAATAATATCATTTAGTTTGATTAATCAATATGATAATGATAAAATGGTTTATTCAAAGTTTACTGTTCTTTGTTTCTTTTTGTTTTTTTTTTGTTTTTGTGGTTGCCCTTGTAATTGTACTTATTAATTAAATTAAATTGCATTCTGATGTTGCATATTTGTAGTCCTGATAAATGATAATGGTCTTCTTTTGTGACGCAACATATTTGAATGCTTTTCTCTGCTATACATGCATTTATCTCTGAAACATCTGAATGGTAGTTTTCTTTTGTTTGGAGTTGTACCTTGGCACTGTACTCTTGGTTTCCATACCTGTTGAGGTTTCTTATCCACTATATTAAATGCAGGAGTCTATTCCAGTGACACAACTTGTAAGAGAAACAGCAGCTGTTATGCAGGAGTTTACACAATCTGGGTATCCTTTTGGGACTACATGCTTTCAACTATTATTTTAAACAAAGACAAATCTCATAGAACTTGATTTATGATATGTAATTATACATGAAAACTGAGACACTTGTAGAATTTGCCAAAATGAAACAGCTTCTTGTATCACTTAGGCCACCTGTTACTGAGCAGTGAGCACTGCTAATACATTCTCTGTTTCAGTGACAAAATGAAGTTTATTGCTCTGTCACAGTTCTTATAAGAGCAGTGGAGCAATCATTCATCATTGCGTATGCATTGGATTATATTAGACCTCAGGGATATATGTTCTCTACTCTCTTTTTCCTGACTAGATATACTAAAAGACATAAACACAACTTACAAACCGTCTGCACAAGATAAAATAAAAAGTTATCTGGCAATTCATATTATCTAAGTAATAACTTGACTCAAATATATGTAAAATATTAACTCTTTTTTGGCTTGTTTTCTCCGATTCTTTCGTCTAGTGGTGTAAGGCCTTTTGGTGTGTCTCTGCTGGTTGCTGGATATGATGACAATGGTCCACAATTATATCAGGTATGCATTGGTATTCAATACCTTTAGTTGTGACAGGACTTCAACATTAATTCATTCTTTTGGTGACTTTGTTTTGACAGGTTGACCCTTCTGGTTCATATTTTTCATGGAAAGCTTCAGCAATGGGAAAAAATGTTTCTAATGCAAAGACATTTCTTGAAAAAAGGTACTCAGTTTTCCTGTCACAGATTCTTGAAACTTGGTGATGCTAGTTAATGAGATAATGAGGTGGCAATGGGCTGTGCTTGGGCCGGCCCAGGCTTGGGCCCGAGCAGGCCCGGCCACCACTCGGGCCGTGCCTGGCATGGCCCGACACCTCAATGGGGAGGCCCAGCCCGAGCCTGAGCCCACCCCTTCGGGCTCGGGCTGGCCTGAAATATTAAAAATTGAAATTATAAAGGCCGGCGGTGAGACTCGAACCGCCGACCTTTAGCTTCATTTGTGGTGAACTAACCACCACACCAAGGCTTTTTATATGTATATATATAATATCACTGAGTAAAGTACCTACTGCTCATGCCCAGCTCAAAATACTAGGCTAAACCTAGGTGCAGACTAGGCTAGCCTATGGGTGCAGGGGCTGGCCCGACCGGGCCCGTGCCAGGCTCGGCACGGCCCACGTGCCCAAGGGGTGATCCCAGCCTGCCCCTTGGGCACATGCGGGCCGGGCCTGTGCCGCCCACGGGCGGGCCCGGCCCATTGCCACCTCTATGAGACATTACCTCTTGTCTGGAAAACAACAGAGAGTGGCCTGCTGCACTAGGCTCAGTAAATACGGGTCTGGGACTGGAAGGGTCAGCCTCATAGCAATTCTATTTAGAGTTTAGACTAAGTAGTTCTTTTCAAGAACGGTTTCACCCAAATTATTCATTTATTCAGCATGGTACATACTGCTGGCGTGCTTTCATAGTCACTTCCACATGTAACTAAGATTGCTATCACAAACTAGTTGGGTTTATGTCACCTATTACAAAATAGAAGTAGAAGATTCTTAAAATAAATTGTGACTGGTCTCTGGGTGCACTGTATACTCCAAGAAAAGCTTATTTGTTTGGGGACAAAGTGTGAACTGCAGGTGGTGTAGGTGTCACCACCTCACTCTAATCAAATGACTTGGCGTCTGCAGGGGCCACATCACCATTAGCATTCATAACGTATACATCACCTATTTACATTCTTCTACGGTTTCATCCCTGCCCTCAAAATGATCACAGACCCAAAGTTTGAGGCCATATGGATCCAATGAATTTGCCATTTGGAAGATTCATTAAGGGGGTGTTTGGTTCCCCGCAAATGCAAATGCGGCAAAAGAACATTTGTATGCAAAAGCAAATGCCGGTTAGTAGAAGTTCCGACCTATTGTGTGGTTCCCCGCAAGTAGATTTGCAACTTCTATTTGCAAGTGTTTGTTTGATCACAAATAGAGAAGATGGAGATTATTGCGGGCGAGAGAGAGGTTATTGCGGGCGAGAGGGAGGCTATTGCGAGCATGAAGAAGAGAGAGACTGTCGCGAGCGAGAGAAAGAGGGAGGTTGTTGTGAGTGGAAGGAGGCTATTGCGAGAGTCGCGAGCGAAGAGGGAGGCTCTCATGAATGAGAGGAAGAGAGGATGCTCTACCATTTATAGGCTGTGAATTGGACTTGTAGGCTTTTTACGCTGCAATCCAATTTGCAACCTAGAAAGTCTAATCTTGCAATTAACTTAGTTGTAACTAATCAAACAATTTAATTGATCAAATGTTGGAAGCCTATTTGCAAGCAACCAAATAAGGCATAGATGATTAAGAAACCCATTTTGAAGATAAAAAATTCTCTTTTATGTCAATACCTTAGTGATACTACAAAGTTCTTTCAAAAGGGGTGTCTTGTCCCATAACACAACTTTTGCCTATTTGGGGTGCATGCTTAGTTCTTCTATAGTTCTGATAGCTCTAGTTATCCAGGCTGCCAGTCATATGAAAGAGAATTTGTTAATTAGAACTTCTTGCTAATTATTTGTCTTTGGCCTCTAGCTAATCTCCTAGTTTCCATTCCCTCATTCTCTTGCATTTCTTTTTTCCCCTCTGTTTATGTTTGCTGATGAGCAAGCAAAATAACCACATTCTTAGGGTTGTAGACAACCTACCTGTTCATATTAGTTTGTTACCTGGACTGGTAGGGCTTGTTTATATTAGTTAAATAAGTAGACAAATAAGCTTGAACATGGGTGGACCTCAGGTCATTAAGGTTCTATTTGTGAATGGCCCATTAATAAATATGTTATTAGGAATTTGTTATATATTAAATACTTCATTTGTATTTATCTAGTTAATTACCACATTCCTTCTTTTTCTTTGTTTTAATATAGGTTAAATTATATTATACTTCCCAAACTATGCTCAAATTAACGTAATGTATTAAAAAATCAACTATTAACTATATATATATATAAACTATCACTTCTATAACAAATCTATGGGACCATCAACTAGGTGTTAAATTCATTATTAAGTAGATGCAACCATCAACTAGGTGTTAATTGTTAAGTAGATGACATGATGTACTCGTTGTGGTCGTGAATTAGCATGTTTTTGAGCTTGGATATAAGTTTGTGTTGAGCTTTGTTTGAGCTTCACAAGATTTTGTTAAACAATCTTTTTCCAAGCACAAGATCCACATCATCTCCTTTTATATTCATATAGAGCATAATTATTATGAAGCGGTGTGACTTGTTTGCCAAAAGTTGGTAGTGGGTTGTCAATCCAACTTGTTACTTATGATTGACACAACATGCTTGTTAAAGTGCAAATTCATGCTAGAAATAGGTTATGCTATAAGTTAATCTAATAATCAGAACAATTCCAACTTAGGTTTTAAGCACATATGTAATCTAAATAACACTCCTTTCCCCAATACTTAAGATGTATATGTATGATCATTCATATGACAAGTTTTCAGACATGTACCATTGGTCTAAATTACCAGTTGGATCACGTACTAGTGTCAAGTATTTGTGTTGGAACATATAGTAATTGAAATGCCTACACCAAGGGAGGGTGAATTGTGTGAATGAATGGAAATATGAATCAAAATCTTCTTTTTAAAAAATACTTCTAGCACAATTGGACAAGAGAAGATGCTAACAATACAAGGAACTACTAGAATACAATCCCAAAAGTGTTTATGACTACACTTCTCAAAACCTCATACAATGAGTTAAAAATGAAAAAAAAAAATTACAAAATGAAACAAGGGATAGAAAACATAGCCATTTGTAGCACACTTCCATTTGTCTTGATTCTTAGAACACTATTGTTTGATCTTCAATGGATGAACACACTTGAATTAATGAGACTCCAAAGGGTCTAGGACTCTTAGGTTCACTCAATAAGGCTTTAGAGAACTTCAGAATGCAAGAGAATATACAATAATAACTTAAGATACCATGAGATGTTTGAACAAAGGTTAGGATGACATATTTATACTATCAAGAGACCTTGTAGAGTGAAAGAATGCAACTTTTGGACTGAAAAGATGGGACCAAATATCTCCCATACTATTGATACCAATCGACTGTATCATCCTATATCTCCCATAGAATGCTAAAGGAAGATGGATAGGTTGATCTGACTATCATCCACTATCTACATAAAAACTTGTAAACTGCAGTGATTAGTAGACAATCAGTTGATGTCATAAACAACGTATCTTGCTCTTTTATGATGATGAATGAAATCATGAACCAATTATCATTCCCATCCTGTTGAGAGTAGTAGGATGCTACTCTTTGAGATTTATTATTCAAGTGCTACTTTTAAGCATACTTGTATTTCCTGCTTATTGAAAGATTTTATACTGAACTTTCTCTAGGTATACTGATGACATGGAGCTTGATGATGCTGTCCACACTGCAATTTTGACTCTAAAAGAAGGGTATTTTGTGTTTCTGTTGTAATCTGACTCTTTGAGGCCCACATATCCATTGTTCAACATTTGATAAGTTGTTTAATGAACTTTGTAGATTTCAAGGGCAGATCTCTGGCAAGAATATTGAGATTGGAATAATTGGTGCTGATAGAAAGTTCAGGTACTTCAAAGAAGCTGTTGCATATTGATAGAAGTTCTTTTGATACAAATCATGGTTGAATTAACTCTCTAGATATAAAAAGAACCAATGCTTTATCTATAGAAAAAGGAGAATGGCTGCTATGAAGAAAGATAATACTTGCTGATGGGAAATGCCAGCTGTCAATCTAGGATTACATCAGTATTAACATGCCATCACTTCTGTTAACTGTTCTGGATGGAAGTAGTCATTGAAACATTTAAATAGTTTAGGGCTAAAGTTGATACTAGAAAATTTCCTGCATGAAATGTGGTTTCTTATACGATCAAAATGAGGATGTGTCATAATTTCGATCACATTCCAGCGTTTCTTACGTAATGTGCACTTTTTGACATGTGTGCAGGGTACTCACTCCAGCTGAAATTGACGATTACTTGGCAGAGGTGGAGTAGATGTTTAGGTCTGAACTGAAGGTTCACATACAGTGAGAATGCAGTTGTTACCGTCCATAGGGATCATTACTCAAGTTATTAGATTTTATCTTTATCTATTAGACACCCTGACACACTTTTTGAATATGTTTGACCATTTCTGAATGTCCAATTATCACTTCCTTGGGCAATAACTTTTTGTTTGTTTTTAAATACTTAATTCAGGTGATGATGATCATTACTCACGTTAGTCTTTACGTTGATTCCTTTGAAATTTATACAATATAAGGGGCTATTTAAGTTGGATAAAATAGATTGAGAATGAAATAGAATTATTGATGCTCGACCTATTTTCTTGTTTGATTATATTTTTTTTTGGCAAAAATAAGTTGGCCATAAGAGAATAGTATTTCGTATGAATAAAGAATATTATATATTTTTTCTCAAATTAAGGAATAATTTTTTTTTTAATTTATTCTGGATGACCTTTTCCAATACTTGAATGTTTATAAGGGTTACATAAGAATAAGAGATAACCTATTTAATTAATTTTAATAATTAATACATTAAAAATGAAATGCTATACTTACAACAATAATAGATCATTTTGTTGTTAGTAATTGGAATAAATTATAATATAATAGATCATTTTGAATATAAAAAATATAAAATTGTTAATAAGATTATTTTGGTCTTTTTTTTTCTATCTTTTGTTAATTTCTTTATTTATTTCATTACTTATTAATTTTTATTCTTTCTCTATTCTTTATAATTCGAACCAGAACTCAGCAAACTTCAAAGCTAATTATTTTGCCAGCTAATAGATTTATAAGTCATGTTGGTTTTGAATGCATTCATAAGGTTCACACTAAACAAGCACCACACCCGGGTAGATGTGGCAATGGGCAGGGCCCATCCATGAGCGGCATGGACCTGGCTTGAGCAAGACTGTTTTTGACCCGACCTCAAAAATTTTAGCACCAAGTTGGCCCGACCAGAGCCCGAAAGGACGGGCCTAGCTGGGCCTTATGTTTGAAAGGCACGGCCCGAAGGTAATGGATTTGCCTGGGCACGGGCTTGGGCCAGCTCGGTCACGACCCATTGCCACCTCTAAATCCGGGCATTCTTGATGAATAAGGTTTAGTATAATACTAGCTATTGATCTCATTTACTGAGTAATGCATTCACGAGTATGGAAAGCTCCCCAATCTGATCCACTGAAGAAGCCCACTTAAAAAGTAACATAAATTGCTAATACTTAAACATGCATATTGCCCCTTTATACATAGTTCTTGTCCAAGATAAGAATGTTCGGCACTACAATAAGCCCAAACAAGAATACATTCATCACTATACTTTTCAGTTCGTGGCGAACAGCAACTGACGAATTGTAATAGCCAACATGACTAGTACTATAATCCTAATTCACACGCACACGATTCTTCAAATTTTTGAGCTCTTCCTTGAAACAATATAATCCATTTTGTCTTTGGAGATACAATTGTTGCAAGAACTGTACTTTTTTTTTGTTTTGATTTTATTATCATCCCTCTCATATAATCATTCTGATGAAGGCGAATATCACCTAGGATACGATGAGAACTAAAAGATGCAACAAAAATAAGTACATTATTTTATTATTATTAAAAATGGAGATTATCAAATACTAGCTAAAAAATAGATAAAATAGTATCGTAGCATAAATCATGTATTCCAATCACCTAGTTCTCCTTAGAGGTGGCAATGGACCGGGCTCGCCCGTGGGCGGCACGGGCTCGGCCCGACTCTGGGCCGTGCCTGACTCTTCGGGCCGGGCCGTGCCTGACTCTTTGGGCTGGGCCGTGATAGGTACGACCCGAGTAGTGGTCGGGCCGTGCCAGGCACAACCCATTGCCACCTCTAGTTCTCCTTAGCTACCAACCCATGTTGGTCTAAGGTTTTCTACCTTGGCCTTAATTTCGATTTTGATGATAACAAACATAGAACTAATGTTTCGTTGAGAAATATTTTCAGGTTCCATATCGATTAAAGCACTCGATGTCATCGGTCGGAAATATCGGAAGAAATCGAAAAATCGAAAGGACATGGGTCGACGTGTTCGGGTTCGTCGGGAAAATTTCTAGAAGTACGACGTGTGCACCAAAGATGTCTTGGACGAGTCTAAAGAACACATGGAAAGCCCTCCAAGTTGACGCACGTTGAAGGCCGGAACCCGAAAATGAAGCGCATAAGAAGAAGGCTGAAAAAATCAAGTTCAACCTAGGTTCGGTCGACCGGTCGATCGACCGAATGTAGTCGAAAAATGGCAGTAGCCACTTCGATCGACCGAACAATGCCAAAAACTGGCAGTGTCTACTTCGGTCGACCGGACAGCAGAGGAGCTAAATCGTGACACAGTCGGTCGACCCTCCGATCGACCGAATAGAGCGGCAAAAGCACAGAATGCCAACGGTCGCTGGGCGGTTGATCGGTCGATCAACCGACGATCGACCGGCAAGCGACCGGTCGACGTCCAACGGGCGAAAAAATGCCCGTTGAGAAGTCGTTCCGTGGAGGGGTTATAAATACCCCTCACCAATCTTCATTAACTCTCTTTAACATCTGATCTAAGCTTCCATTGAGCCATTCTTGATCATTCTCAAAGCATTTCTTGAGTCATCCCTTGATAACCCTAGTTTCCATAATACATCCTTGATCTTGCCTTCAAGCTTTGAACGATTCATCATTGAGGCATCAAGAGGAACTAGGACTCGTGTTTGGAGCTAAGTATTTGTTGTATTATTTATTTGCTTCATTAATTGTGTAATTTTGTGATTTATTTCATTGTACTTGAGCTTGTAAGAAGACCTAGTGTTAGGTCTTGTGATTGAGTGGTATCCTTGGTGTAGAAGGTGTAAAGTCACTTGTGTAAACTTAGTTTACTAGGTTTAGTTGAGTTATCCCTTAGGTTGAGGTGGGAGAGTGCTCTTGGTAGGAAGGCGGGATACTTCTGGGTGTGGAAGTGCCTTCGATTTGAGAGCGGAGACTTTCCGATGTAAAGTTCTCGTTGTAAGGGAAACAAGATTAATCTAGTAAAACTTAGTTTGAAAATCCTATGTGGGTGCTTAGGTAGTGGAGTAGGCATTGGGGCCGAACCATTATAAACAATTGTGTTAACATTGTTCTCTTTGTGTATTCATTGTTTATCTTCATTACTCGCTTCCGCATTTAGTCGTTGAATTATAAATTGCCCAAGTAGCTTAAGAAAACGATTAAAATTGAATTAGACAAATAGATTTAGTTAACACACTATTCATCCCTCATCTAGTGTGGTCATTTCACCAACAACCCAAACATCTAAAAATTAAAGCAAACACAAGGGAATCAATGAAAAGTTAAGTTAGATTAATGCCAATATAACCAACCATTAACGTAAGTTGCACATAATAAATTAATGCTACTTCGTGTTCACCAACCACTATTAACTTAATTGCTAATTCATAACACTTTTGTTATAACTCATTTCATGCATCAAGGAAAATAATATATGGACTGCACTAGTATTTTTGGGCTCGACAGCACTAGGCTCGGATGCACCCACACTCATGAACCGGACTCAAGTCAAGCCAATCACCTCTTAGCTCGAGGCTTTACCCAGCCAAATAAGGATATCAATATTTTTCATTAATCACTAGGGATTCGACATTAATGAGTCCAACATCTTTGGGATCAACCTCGACCCATTCTGGGCATTTCCTCGCGAGATCATGAGAGATATCATCGCTGCACATCCCTAACCTTCTCTCTACAAAAGACACAACACACATCAGATATACTCTTGAATTCCAATTTCTATACCCACCAGCTGGTATTCCTTCTCACTTGAGCGTCAAAGTATCTTTGCAGGTCCCCACCGCCACCACGTAGGATCGGGAGGATGCGAGGGCCAGCACCACCCGACTTCAGGCGAGAACATTAGGCACCCACCGTGGGGCTGAGTAAATCTTACATGCCCCAACTATGGTAGACACCCAGAGTCCGACAAACGTCGTTGCGTACAGGAAACCACCTACCAACGACGTTTCCTCGCTACCTAGAGATGCTAACACAACGAGGAGTGACGCTTCGGTGTCCACGGACTGAATGCTAGAAGAGCTACAATACCTGATCGTCGACCTTCAAGCGCATATCCTGAAGCTGACTACCCAGATCAATGCATTGGCATAGCCCAAGGAACAACCTTCGGTTGATCACGAACCTTGTCGCTCAGACCACAGAGAAGACAACCTCCCCGAGTGGATCGAGAGGGCCGCCTTAGTGACGAGGCCTCCCACATCCAATGCCAAAATGAAGGAACCAAGGCCACGCAACCTGTTTCTCCCCTCACCATCGACTCTGGACCCTTCACGGAGTGCATTATGGCAGTTCCTCTGCTAGAAAATTTTAAGCTTCCAGTGACTCTTCATCCTTATAGTGGCACTGGTGACCCGACCACCCATCCGATAATGTTCAGATCGATGATGCTCCTCAACGGAGTGACCGACTCTATCCTTTGTAGGGCGTTCCCCACCTTCTTGGAGAAAGCCACATTGCAGTGGTTCTCGACCCTCCCGCCAAGGTCAACCCACACCTTCTAGGAGCTCTCCTGAGCCTTCGCTAACCAGTTTTCGTCCTCCAGAATATACTCAAAGACCGATGACTTCATCCAATACATCAAGTAAGGACAGAACGAGCCACTAAGGGAGTACCTGAAGAGGTTACACTTCGTGGCCATGGAAATCCTTGACCTCGATCCGCACGTCGAACTAATACTCCGTCAAGCATGGCTTAAGGCTCGAACAGTTCATCGATCAGATCGCCCTATCCAAACCGAGGCCCATGTCTGAGTTTTGGGAACATGCAGTGTGCTACATGGAGATGGAAGAACTTTGAGAAGCCTAAAAAGCTGACATGCAAGTCGGCAAAGACAGAGTCGAAGACAAAAACACAAAGAAGCCTGAGAAAAAGGGCGACGAACAAGATCACTGCGAGTGAGACAATGACAAAGGAAGGAGGTCGCCCTCCCGACTCAACCCTAGATATACAAGTAACCCGTTGAGTGCTAGGAGGGAAACCATCCTCTGGGAAATTTACAACCTCTAACTACTTCAATATCCCAGCAACTCGGGAAAGTAGAAACCCCCGCCAAATGCTAACAAGCGCAGAAAGTGCGAGTTCCATCACACCATCGAGAAGTGCGTGATGCTCAAAGACCAGATCGAGCGCCTGATCCTAGAGGGTCACCTTGACGAATACATTAGCTGTAGAAGAAATTACAGTCGGGACCGGTGAGATGACACCTCCCTGCACCGGAGCCGAGGAGAACACCCCCCTGAGGGACGTTCGAGGAATTTTACAAAAAAATGCCACTGGAATTCTAGAAATTTTATAAATTTACAAAAAATAGATTTTTGTCTGTGCGCATTCGAGCCTGGTTCGGTCAGGCCCAAAATAGCTAGTCCAGTCCACAACCCCGAGCTTGGTTGGAGTTTGAGGACTTTGTGCCGAGCTTTAATGTCATGGCATCTGCTTGTCCGTCGAGCTCTTGTGTGTTCCTCATTGTAAGGAACTTGAAAACTTAATAGATTAAAGTGTGAAACCCTAAGTGGGGTGCTTAGGTAGTGGAGTAGGTGGTGTTGCCGAACCACTATATATCTTGGTGTTTGCATATATTGCTCATTTGTGTTGTGCTTATTGCTTAACTTACTTGCTTTCGCTTGCCATTTCAACTTGTGTTGGCCTAAACCTTCAATAATCGCTAAAATCGGAATTAGGCTAAACTTATAGTAAACACACTATTCACCCGCCTCTAGTGTCTCCATTCACCTTACAAGAGGCCGCGTGGGGAGCGCATTAGTCGGCGCCAACGATGATGACAGATCTGATGCTGATGTCATTGCACTAAATGACAGAGGAGGCGAAGGGGCCGGAGCACCAGGTATGTAAGAAGTTATCTACGCCATATACTAGGTTATCTATGCCATGTGCTGGGCCATCTGCATCACAGTATCTCTCATAGCGACCATGTCAGTCTCGACGACCGCTAATCGGTCCTGATCTTCACATGATGTTGATGGACCAGCAGCGGAGGAGTGAAGGCACACGACCCCGCACCATGAGGCTGCAACAACTCCCATGTGTGGTTCGTTGTGCCAATGGCATATACACGGCCGTGGTTGATGCCTGCCACCTGCATCCATGCATCAGCATCAGCTTGATGCTGCGCAGGATCACCTCCCCATTGGGTCACCAACTCACTATACGTGACCTTTAAAGAAAATTAAGTTGATTAATTTAATTAATTATACCTAATAGAACTAGATAAAATAATTTAAGTATCAACTTACCAATATCATCTCTGACCTCCCGCTGATGAACTCACCACAGCGAGGACCACACTGATATCTATGCGTCTCCTCGAAGACCCTTAAAGAGTTAGCCGGGGTGATCGTCCCTTGCTCGTCTCGCGTCTCCGGTAATAAAATAAATATAATTAGTTTTTCTATAATAATAGTAAAATTAAAAATAATTATTAAATTACTTACCAATCGATGCTCGTGGCTGGTAAATGGGATGGACCCACCGGTATGTCGGGCAATAGATCCCTCGACTGGTGTCATTCGGTTTTGGTACGCCGTTCGAGAGGCATCGTGCTACTCGTCCAATGCCCAAATGTTGACCATCGAGTCCCATATCTCCTACGACATCCACATGGAACCATGACCCTTCAAAAAGGCCAGGGGTTCTTCAAGTACGCATATCATCTTGGTGCATACTTGGAGAACAAGGGATATCTGCTAGAATTTCTCACTAAAATGAATGTTAAAAAACACATTTAACAGCAAGTAGAATAGTTTTGATGCCAAACTATCCCATCAGTGATAATTCAGAAATTGTAAAGAATATATAAGTTTTGAACTTGTTATAGACGACGATACGATCTCCCAACAGATCTAAGGTATTGTAATAAAATTTATGATTCAATGGTCGATAGTTTGTGTCAATTTATCAACTCGCGAATCATAATTATTATTTTTTTTCAATTTCAAACCTAAAATTATACCAACAAATTAATATTATAGCAAATTCAAACATGACACTAAACTAAACCTGATATTAACAAAACATCATATTAACATTAAACATGATACTAAATTAATTTACCTCGATGATCGACGAAAGCTCAAGCTTCTTCCCAAAGATGCAACGATTGACGGGCGATGGCGGCAGCGATCGATGGCACTCAAACACACATGAAATTAAATTAAATTAAATATAGTTAACTATAATTATAGTATATTGTAAATATATAATAAATAAAGATATATTATAATATATTAATATATATGTTCCTATTTGAGAGTCGGGGTCTTTTGGTCTGGTTCGGTGTCTCTCCTTGTTTGGTTCAACGCCGGTGTGCGCGCGCGCGGGGGGGGGGGGGGACCCGTAAAAGACACTCTGACGCTCAAGTTAGGGTGATTCCAAGATGAAAGTTTATAGAATTGGAACTTAGGGTTACCTGAGTGCGCCGTGTCTATTTGTATTGCAGGGAAGGATGGTGTTGTTGCTTGAAGATCTCATAGTGAGATTGTCTAGAATAGGTCAAGGTCGATCCCGAAGATGGTAGGTGTATATAGTGAGATTGTCCAGATATCCTTATGTGGTCAGGTGGGGTCGTTGGGCAAAGCCATTTAGTTTGTCTTGAGTCTAGCTCAGGGAGGTGGTTGGGTGGAGCCCCCTGGATGGGGTCACGTAGTTCGGTCTAGAATGATGGATGAGATGTTGCTAGGTCTAGTTCGACCGGGCCCGATAGTTCTAGTCCAGTCCAATATATATGTGTGTGTGTGTGTGTGTGTGTTTTCTCACTTGAAGTCGGGTGGTGTTGGTCCTCACGTTCTCCTGGTTCTGCGCGGCTGCAAAGACACTTTAACGCTCAAGTGAGAAGGGATCCCAGCTGGTGGGTATAGAAATTAGAATTCAAGAGTATACCTGATGTGCATCGTGTGTTTTGTAGAGGGCATGTATGGGATGTGTGACGATGATATCTTCCATGATCGTGAGGATATGCCCGGAAATGGTCGGGGTTGATCCCGAAGATGTTGGGCTCATAAATGCCGAATCCTTGGTGATTAATGAAGGATGTTGATATCCTTGTTTGGCTGGGTGGAGCCCCCTAGCTAATAGGCGGTTGGCTTGACTTGAGTTAGGTTCATGAGTATGGGCGCATTCGAGCCTAGTTCGGGTCCAAAATAGCTAGTCCAATCCACAACCCCGGGCTTGGTTGGAGTCCGAGGATTTTGTGCCGAGATTTAATGTCATGGCATCTGCTTGTCTGTCGAGCTCTCTGTGTGTTCTGAGTATTTATAACTTCGGACGGGTGTAGAGGTACTCGTCGTTTGCTATTTTGGCCGAGCTATCGGGCAGAGATTTTAGTATGCTTCGGCTTGATCACCTTGCAACTTTTCATTTTCTGTGCCTGACGCGTTGGTAAGGGGTTCCTTTCCCAAGTGTCTGCTGCCTGATGGTGTTCTGGCAAGAGTAGTTATGACATGTGGATTTTGTTGGGCTCTGCTCCGTTAGGGGTCATGGCAGGTGGTTGTCAAGGGAGGCTTTCCTACTTCTATAAAAGCCCCTTGCTGTTGGTGTAGTGGCCTACACTAGAGGTGGGGAGGGGGGGAGGGTGAATAGTATTACACGTTGATTCTTTAGACTACGTTCTATTGCTTAACAAATCATCGATTTCTATTTCAACTATATATTCTAATGAGACGATAATCACAAAATCAACAATAATAAATCAATGCTAACACATTAAGATTTATAATGGTTCGGCAACACCGCCTACTCCACTACCTAAGCACCGTGCTTAGGATTTCACACACAAATCCACTAAGTTGAGAGTTTCTTACAATCGAGGACTTTTCATCGGAAAGTCTCTACACTCACTTCGAAGGCACTTCCACACCCGGAAGTCTCCGCCTTCACACCGAGTGAACTTTCTCACCTCAATTCCTAAGGAACACTCCTAACCTAGTTTACACAAGTGGGTTTATACCTGTACCAAGGTGACCACCAAACTACAAGACCAAACACTAGGTCTTTATACACACTTGAATATTCAAACACAAACTAGAACAAAACAAGCATTAATCACAAGTAAAGAGGATAGAGAGCTTATCACATGAAAACCAACACCTCTTCTTGTGCCTAGCAATCTTGAATAACCCTCCAATGATGATGCACTTTAAGATGAGGGATCAAGAGTCTAGGTTTGAGAGAAATGACCAATAAAAGCTTGGAGATGCAAATATTTACTCAAGAGAGACTTAGGGCATTAGTGGTGGCTGGGGAAAGGTTTTAGGGAAGTTTATTTAGGCTTGAGAAAGAGTGGTGTCGAGTGGAAATCGGCTCAACGAATATATTTTTCTGTTCGTTACAACGTCAATCGATCAGTCGGTCGATGGGTCGATTGACTGACCATTCGACCGCCGATCAATCGAATGACTAATGGACATTTTGGACAACATCCGATCGGTGGATCGGATCGTCGGTGCCCGATCGGTCATCCGATCCACCGACCATATGATCGGCCATTCGACTGATAGACAATCTACAGGTTGATTTTTGTCATTTGGATTTTGGTTTTCGGGTTCTTGAGATTTCAGAAGTACATACACCCTGGAGACCTACCCAAGCAGTTTTACAATCACACTATGTACTTCTCAAATCTCTTTGGTGAGTTCGTCGCGGATTTAGGAAACTTTGAGGAGGCTTGACTTTCTGAGACGATGTCACATGAAACGATATCAACTTCAACCCGTGACTTTCATGCTTAAACTTTGTTAGACATGGTTTGTTATCATCAAAACATTTGTTGATAATATTTGAGCGCGAGGATGAAACCCTCGACCTACATTCTCTCCCTTTTTGATGATGACAAACCTATAACTATAAGCATTTTAAAGAATAGGCATTTGGTTATTTGTAAGCATGAATATATATAACGCATGAGTGAGAGCAAGAAAAAGATGTATCAGATAAACTAAGTGCTCCCCCTATCAAAATGCATATTTATAAACCTTAACTCTCCCCCTAACATCATGCCATACATTTCATGTTTTCATGTTATAAATATAAAGGCTTAGCATGATAACCAACACTTTCTTCTCCCCCTTTTGACATCAATCAAAAAGGGTACATAATTAAAGTAAGAAGATAAAAATGTATATTGAAGCAAGAAGATAAGGATAGTTAATTCAGTTCATATGCCACAGAAGATAATCTATAACGCCTAAAAAGCAATCATAACGTCTAAAAGAAAAAGTGCATCCATATCCAACAACAAGTCTATAAATACTAGATAAAGAAAAGAGTCGTGTTCGTCACTCCTCATGCGGTGGTGGCTAGCTGATGTGCCTGATAGTACTACCACATTTGATTGACACGACCATATATTTCATCAACACGACTATGAATATGATCCATGCGGTTAGTCATGCTGGTGTTCCATGTGCTTGATCAAGGTGCACCTGTGCCATCCTAGACTCTAATTAACATATCATAATGACCATCTGGTGGAGGACGCGATGAGCTGCCACCTTCATCATCATCATCCTCCTCCTCCTCCTCCTCCTCATCATCATCATCGTCATCATCATCTTCTGGATCGGATGGATCTCCTACTCATGCATGCTTCGCTCGCTGATCTACCAAAATCCTCATACGTGTGAGTGTCAATGTGTCAATTGCTTTAGGAGCAGGCTCGATCTCATATCTTGACCTATTTACCCCAGATAGGTAATGAAGTATGATATGAGGGATGCAAAGGGAAGGGCTTGTTTTGTAGATGCATGTACCTTAGCAATGTAATTAGGTATAAGATCAGGGATATCCATAATTCGACTGGTCATGGCATAGAATAGTACCCTAAGACTAGTACTAGTCACCTCATTATAATGCCCCGCTCTAGGAAGGATGTTATGTGCTATGATAATATGCATAATCCTAACGACAGTGGACAATTTTATAGTTTGCATTGGAATTGCTCCACAATATCCCTTTGGACAAATAGCTGATGTCACTTCAGATGTAGGTGATCTTCATTAAATGAATGAGTGGACATTGTGTATGCACGAACACCAAAGATAGGAAAACTAAATGCTTCCCTAATAGCACATGTAGTGATAACTATGGATTTTCCTAAGATTTCAGAATGAAGAACTGGATAGTCATCAAGAGGAGGACGATCATGTCGGCCAAGGGTTTCTCCCTTCTTTTCTTTTCTCTCTATGATTATTTTGATGATAACAAACCAAGCCTAACAAAGTTTTTGAAGCATGAAAGTTGCAGGTTTCCATAAAGGATAAAATTAGTATCGTCGCTCGCGACATCGTCTCGATACAACAAATCGGCGCGCGGCAATATCTAGAATTTCGACGAGTGCACCGAAGATGCTTTGGAAGAGTGAGAGCACATGTAAAACTCTTTGGAAGATCTCCAAGTTGACACACTTCGAGAACCAAATCCTAGAAACGAAGAACGCGGCAAGAAATCAGCAAAAAAGCTGATTCCCCAGGTTAGGTCGACCGACCCATCGATTGAATAGAGCCCAAAAGTGGTAGAGGGCTCCGATCGCCGGGGCAGTCGATTGGCCTTCGATCGGGCCAGCGATCGAGCATCACCAACAGGCAAAAACACCCGTTGACGAGCCTTGGTGTTTGGGGGATTATAAATACCCATCCCAAACTCTCTCCTAGGTTGTTGTTGATGCCCTAAAACATCAAAGAGCTAATCTTTGCATCTCTAAGGCTTTCTATTGATCAAATCCATAATCCCTAGCTCTTGATCCCTTATCCTAAAGTGTTCTTCATTGGAGGGCTCCTCAAGGTTGCTAGGCTCAAGAAGAAGAGGTGTTCTCATTGTGATAAGTCCTCAAGGTTTACTCTCTTCTTGCGATAAAAGTGTTTTTACTTTGTTTTGAATTGATTTACTTGAGTTTGTAAGAAGACCTAGTGTTTCATCTTGTGATTGAGTGGTATCATTGGTATAGAGGGTATAAAGCCACTTGTGTAAACTAAGTTAGGAGTAGGTCTTAGGAATTGAGGTGGGAAAGCTCACTCGATGTGAAGGTGGATACTTCTCGGTGTGGAAGTGCATTCGAAGTGAGTGTAGGGTCTTTCCATTGTAAAGTCCTCGATCGTAAGCTACTCGCAATTTAGTGGATTTGTGTGTGAAATCCTAAGCACGTGGCTTAGGTAGTGGAGTAGGCAGTGTTGCGGAATCACTATAAATTCTTGTGTTAGCATTGCGTATTGTGTTTATACTTAATAGCTATATCACTTGCTTCATCATATTGCTTCAAAGGTATAAATTGCCTAAGTTGTTCAAGAAACATTTAAAATCGTAAGGTTTGCAAAAAAATGAATCGTATTGTTTATACGATTCACCCCCCTCTAGTGTGACCATTGCACCAAAAGATGAATCGTAAGGTTTGCAAAAAAATCTCTAATCAGTACAAGACATACTGGGATTGATCTTCCTAAAAACTCTACCCAACCTAGTGCACTCAATCAGCCCCTAATGTCGTATTGTTCAAGATCCCCCAAAGTGACTATATGGGTTTGTAGTACAGTACATGTGCTAAACCGTGCTGCTTGTGCTTTTCTCGCGCGAGTAGAGGTGGCTGTAAGACCCGGAATTTTTTTTTTCCTATTATAAAAATATATTATGGTGCAGCGCGTCGGACCTGGGGTTAGTCGAGTCGAGCCTCAGGATTGCCTCGGGTAGAAGGTATGACTCGACTAATGATGTATGTAATTAAATTGGGTGAATGACTCTTTCCTTTTATGCATTGATGCTTTAGTTAAGTTAAGATCGACTCGTGTTGCGGTTAGAGTCGGAACCCAAGTCGGACTCGGACTGAGTCGATCCAAGGTTAAGTCGTGTAAGTGGGACATTTAAGTCATTGTTGATGAGGGAATAAAATCCCTCATCACACTACTAGAAACTTGGTCTTCAGCAACGGCCGCTCAAGTCGTTGCTATTTGCAACGACATTCTTACGGCCGCTCGAGCCGTTGCAGATATGTTGTATCTGCAACGGCTTTCTAACGGACATGCGAGCCATTGCTGATGATGTTAATTATCAACAACGACTTTCTAACGGACAAGTGAGCCGTTGCAGATGATAACATATTAGCAACGGCTTGCTAATGGACAAGTGAGCCGTTGCTGATGATAACTTATCAGCAACGGCTTTCTAACGGGCGAGTGAGCCGTTGCTGATAAGTTTATATAGGGCACCAGTCGCGCCCGACCCTTCTTCCTCCCGCTGCTGCCGCCGCCGCTCCTGCTCTCACCTCTCGCCGCCGCTGCCGCCGACGCCGACGCCGACGACTACTCCCGCTGCTGCCGACACTGTCAGGTATGTGCCCTCCGGCTGCCGTCTCTTCCCGTTGCGGCCGATAGAAAATCTGACCGAAACCCTAAAAATAGGGTTTCGGCCGGCGGCGGTCGGCCGATGGCCGCCGCCGGACCTTGTACATTGGCCGGATAGTGTGTCCGGCCAGTGTACGCCGGCGCCGGAGTCCACCTGACTCCGGCGCCGGAATTTGTAGTTTAATAATATTTTATTATTGTTTTTTAATTGTTTTTTAATTGTTTTTTAATTGTTAATTAATTGTTAATTAATTATTTAGATTAATTATTTAGATTAGTTATTTAATTTGTTAGAATAATTTTTAGGGTTTAGATTAATTTCGGAATTATCCACTTCGGACGCGCGCCGGAATCGTCCAATTCGGACTCGCGCCGGAATCGTCCACTTCAGACACGCGCCGAAATCGTCCACTTTGGACGCGCGTCGGTATCATCCACTTCGGACGCGCGCCGGTATCGTCCACTTCGGACGCGCGTCGGAATCGTCCAATATGGACTCGAACGGTCTCGAAACATTTAGAAAATAATCATGCATCCGACGAGTTCATATGTTTCACGTACGCATCGACGAGTCGGATATGATTTAGCAAAACCTTAGATCCGTTCGGGGATTGTATGTTCGTGTAAAAGAAGTAGATGATCTTTTATACGATGTACAATTCTTGAATTGTCCCTGATTGGACAATTTGGGAATATAGTTATTTGTACTGCACTTGCGTTTTTATTTTAACTGTTATCTAATTATTCTAAATTTTGGCAACATCTCTCTTGTTCTCCGATACGCGCCCAGATGATATGCGTATTCGGAGAACTATAGGGAGATGCTGCCGAAATTTAGAATAATTAGTTAACAGTTAAAATAAAAATGTAAGTGCAGTTCAAATAACATAAATCCCGAATGGAATAGGACAATCTCACCTAAAGACATTAACCAAAGAAATTGTCATTGATTGACAGAATCATGTCGGCTGATCGAAGTTGGATGTACCGACGTCTTGATCGTGGAGCTTTAACGAATGAGTTTCGATTAGGCGTAACGTACTTCCTAAATTTCGCCTATTCGAATCGGAATTTCGTTAGCATGGGTGATCAAATCCGATGTCCGTGCCGCATTTGTTCAAATGGACGATTTTTGGATCGGGAGATTGTCACTCTGCATCTATATAGCAAAGGATTTGCACCAAGATATTTTCTATGGACAAGTATATTACGCGAAGTATCCAGCTCGAAATAAAGATAGAGCAGATTGGCGTGTAGTCTGTAAGACAAAAGGTAGAGGAAAAATTGATCCGATAGTAGGAAAAAATGATCCTCCTGGTTTCTATCAAGAAGATGATCTTCATGCTGTGGATCGTATTATTCCAATACTCGAGGATGCAGACACAACGTCAATTCAATTAGAAGTTGAATATGCTGATGATGACGATCATGAAATTGAGGAAGCTGGAGATGAAGAAGATGAAGAAGAGGAAGAAGAGGAAGAAGAAGAAGAATTCGAAGACTATTATTCAGATGATGAGGAATAATTGTAAAGTATATATTTTATTAAATATATCTCTACTATTTATACAATAATCTGATTATATGTCTGTTCGACAGATATGTCTGGTCGTGGTTATCGACGCAGGAGAGCTCCAGAGTCTCCGATCGGTGAGACTCCAGCACTTACTCATGCTGCTGATCCTCATGAGGATGATACTGCCGAGGCTAGTACATCCAGACGCAGGCGGCCACACGGGCCGAACAGGTGGCAGCCTCCACCAGCCACAGAGTCACGTAGATTGATTAGCGTGATTGGGGAGCGGTAATATATCATGAATTATGAATCATTACAAATTCATTATATCATAATATAATATTAAAATTTATTTTTGTTGTGCAGGTTCGAGCAAGAAGAAGTGCCGAGGAGCATTTCTTCTACTATTCGATGATACATGCACGGGGCATGGCCTACGTGGTCTCACGTGCCTAGCGAGCACGTCGACATGTTATGGCGCGAGTTTGAGGCACGTATTATTTTTTTTTTTACATGCATGATGATATATTAATATTGGTACTGATATTATTATTTTGCAGGCTCGCTATACATGGGCCGAGGACCAGAGGCCCTTCATTTACGCTGCCTGGGAGGCTATTTCCCGGGCAAGGTACAACGGGCAGCTGGGGCAGGCTCGGTCCCAAGCGATGGCCCGAGCTGGGACCACTAACATCGCAGAGACTCGGGGATACGGCCCCGGTTGGATTACTCCGGATATATGGGACCAGCTCGTGGGGATATGGTCGACGGATCGATGGCAGGAGGTTTCTCGGAATGCGGCTAGAAATCGCATGTCGGGGGGAGCAGCTCGTCACACCGGCGGCTCTGTTGCATTTGCAGTGCACGCGAACCATATGGTAAGTATATCTTTTAATTATATATTTTATTTGTTACTATGTGTACTAATTAATGTATTTGTTTTGTAAATGTAGACGACGGTGTCAGATGACGGGAGTGTCCAGCGACCCTCCCCGATGGCGGTGTTTGAGCGGACTCACCGTCGAGCACATGGGACGGGGGAGTACATCGACAACCGCGCTGCATACATTATGGTAATTATATATTTGTTTAAATTATTCATTATATATTTATAATTTAAGTTTTATGATAAATATTAAACAAAAAATCAAACTCGAGTAGGAGACCTACAGCCAGACGGTGGTGCAGCGCGGGGGTACCCCCGAGGACTTTGACGCAGCATCGTGGGTCGAGGCCGCAGGTGGCTGGGACCATGGCCGCGTATATGGCTTCACAGATAGTGGTCATGCGCGAGCCGTACTTGGGCTACTTGGGGCACCGACCCCTCCGGTCGCTGGTGAGCGGCCGTCCACCTCTAGATCCAGTTATGATCATAGTAGCAGAATAAGGACTCTAGAGGAGACGGTCGCGCGTCTGACTGAGATGATGGAGCGCCAGATTCAGATGATGGCGGATATACAATCTATGCTACGCAACATGTCAGGTCATCCCGAAGCAGGCATCTCTTCGGCATCATCTAATCCATCGTCCTCGAGTCAGTCCACGCCAGTGTACACTCAAGCACTCCAGACCCCGCCATATGATCCAGACCATCCTCCATCGTGATCGTGAGATTTTTTGTTTGGATATTGAACTTGTTACTGAGATATTGAACTTGTTTAACTTATTTTGTTTGGATATTGATACTTCAATTTTGCATTTGAATTGTCTTTATACTATCGTGGATAATTATCAATATAAATATAATTGTTTTGATGTATATCTTGGTGTGTTTGTGATGTGTGAATGAATGTGTGTATGAGGGTATGGGTGTGTGAGTTATGTATCAAATAATGTATCAATGTATCAATGGAAATTTGAAATTTTCAATTTTTCTTCCCAGGTATACGTCATCAGCAACGGCTTTCCCACGGCCGTCCGTGGGAAAGCCGTTGCTAAAAGTGTATCGAAAGCCGTTGCTGATGACCTACAACAACGGCTTAGCGACGGGGTTTTACTAACGGCGTTGCTACAGAATCAGCGGCCGTTGCTATTAATGTTATCAACAACGGCTCCGGGTCTGTGGCAAAACCGTTGCTGATAATATTTTTAGCGACGGCCCGAGCGGCCGTTGCTGATAATGTTTTGAGCGACGGCCCGAGCGGCCGTTGCTGACCCGTTGCTAAGTTATCAGCAACGCGACTTTCTGTGACAGCTCTATTGCAACGGCGCGGCCGTTGCTGATTCTCTTCAGCAACGGCTCAGCAATGGCATCAGCCGTTGCTGATGACCATTTTTCTAGTAGTGTCATTGAGCCGTGCGGCTCATCTAGGAGCCGCACAAAGCCCGAGCAAGGGAGAAAGGAGAGAGGGGAAGAGAGATCTTGGTCAACCGGAGATCGCGTCGTCACCAGAGGATTCGAGATCACCAGCGTCCGGTCCTTCTTTTTCATCAAGCAAAGGTGAGTGGTTAGAGTTTTATGAGGGGAGGCGGGTAGCCGACCCTAGCAGTTTTGAATCGAGTTCTTTTCGCAAGTTTCTTGCCGATCTACGCGTCTTCTCGTGTTAGAACCTTAATAGATATGTATACCTGTGATTTGATGGTTTAAATCGGATTTATTTCATTTCTTTGTGGGCTGATCGAGTGGAGGAAAAAGGGGAAAGGTCATGCCGAAGTTTTCCCCAATTTCCTCGCTCGTCTAGCGACTCGTGGATCGTCTTGTGTTCGATATGTTTTAGACTTTTGGATTGATGCTCGTGTTGTTGCCACAACCATGTTTACCACCCCTAGAGGGCTCGGCCGAGCTGGTTATTACCCTGCTTGAGTCGGTTGAGCAGTGGATAGGGGAGGGAAATTGGGTCTGTTCGGATCGATACGCCGGATCTCATGTTATGTTTTCTTAATTCCCGCTTTCATGCTTAATGTTAGGTTCAAATTATAATACATGATTACTGTTCATCTTAGTAATTGATAGCAAATGTTAATCTATATTCTCATGAATATGGAAATGTTCTTGCTAATGCTCACATGGACATGATGGTTATGGTACATGCATCAAGGGAAAGGTTTCATTAAATTTTATATATCATGTTTAATTGTTGCTATGTTTATTGCATGTTACTTATTGGTGTAATCAATGGATTATTTACCTTTTTGGTAAGTGTCGTTGGGATATTTTTACCATGCTAGATAGTATATTCTTTGTGGGAATTATTTGATATTTTACCATGCTAGTTGCGATGTTCCATATTGAAATAAATTATATATGTAGTATATAAATTTTTATCATCGAATCTCGTAGTTATGCATGGTAGTTGTTGTGAATTATAATTACATTTCTTTTATATATGCTGTCCGGAAATGTTAATGGGTGAAATTCCAAGTCCGGTACACAGAATTCTTCACCCAAGATAGCGTATGACGCTAGATAACATGTAGGACTTTGCAAGGTACATATTAGATATGGAAACATAACTAGGGAATGACTCAACTTCTAAGACTTCTTGTATTCATTTTTGGAAACGTAGAATTATTAGGTGTACACATTTTTTGGAAGGGTGACATTGAATTGTTGACCCTATAGGCCGAGTGATGGCCGGATGCGGGCAACTGCCCGCGGTGTATATAAGGAAACCCTAGGATATTTTGTTTGTGTGATGTGCTTGCTATGGTCTGCCGAGAAGCATGGGCGGTCGAAAATGACCAATGCTTGACTCGGCTAGTGATTGGGTCTTGAGATGCACCAGCGGGCCCGCTAGGTGTTAGACCCCAGTTGGGTAGGACTAGCTATCCCTACCCCAGACGGTGTTCGGAGACTAGTATACCATCCTAGTCAATGGCCCGGGATTTCTTGTTTACATCTTGATATGATGTGGCCGAACGGCCAATGTGATTCTACCTTGTATGGTAGGGCCGGTTATTGCTGGGATTCTTATACCATAAGTAGGCCTTAAGGCCGGATGCCAGGTGGCAAAGTTAGGCCGTTATGGCAGGTCTCTCATATATGGTCTATACAGATTGACCCATGGGGTCAATAGTCACACTAAAAAGTAGCTTACCTCCCTGATTATATTCTATGCTGCTTTATATGTTATGCATGACATATTATGGATTATGTGGAGGTTCGGAAGAACCGCTCAATGAGTCCCAAGTGGACTCACGGTTTGTTTCCTCTGTTTTTGCAGAGCATGATCAGTGATCGAGGCTTGTCGTCATGTTGCAGCTGGAGGGCAGGTGGTGGTGCCATATCTCGTAGCGGCGTCCTTTGGTCATAGTCCAGTGTCTTGTAATAGTTATTTTCCTTTTCTACTCTGACAGGTGTGTTTTGAAAAGTTTGTAATAATTTTGATACTTGAGATGTTCTATTTGCGACGATGTTGGTTTTCTTCTTTGGGTTGAAAAACATATATTTGTGAATTTTGAAAACTTTAAGTAAAGATTGTGTTGTGGTTTCCTTTCTCGATATGTTCGGTTTTATTGTCAGTCAGTGTAGACAGTAGGCTATAGTTAGGATGTAGGCCTTGGCCGGTCACACTACCCTCAGATGGGGTGTGAAAAAGTTGGTATCAGAGCACTAGGGGTCTTGACTATGACTAAGTGTTGGGTACCGTATGAGACATATGCTAGCGTGTCGACATACAGTATAGTTATGCTACGAGATCGGGTGACCACTACTGAATTTTCTCCTTACTCAATTTTAACTCTACTTAATGCAATTGTTCTTTAATGGTTAATGTGATCACAATTCAATAGCAACGATAAAAGCTAATAAAGAAGCAATGCAAACAATAATATTTATAGTGGTTCGGCCAACCGCCTATTCCACTACCTTGGCTCCTTACCAAGGATTTCTAACCACTACTTTATAGAATTTATGTTTCCCTTTGAATACACTTGAGGACACCCTTCTCACCACTCGGAGAACACCTCAATCCTATTCACCTAGGCAAAACATAATTCTATAAAGCTGTCCCTAAGTGTTTCCTAGCACACCTAGCAAGCTATCTCAACTTTGAAAACAAGTTACAATCAAGTTCAAATACAAGGAAAAAGCTAAAGAATAAAAAATTGAGCCAAACTTCTTTCCACCGCCTTCTTGTCTTCAACTTGCAAGATGATGACTCCAAAAATTGTAGCACAATTGAAGAAGTAGAAGCAACGCCTGGTGTTTTGATGTCGAAGAAGGAAGCAGAGGGCGCGCGAGAACTTGATCGTACGAAGGCTTAAAGGACTTCTTTGATTGCTCAATAACACTTGTTAAAGTCTGTAAAGAAGTTAGGTGAGCGGTATTTATAACCCCTCACCCGAACGGCCCGTTCAACGGGTGAAAAATTGACCGTTGAAGCCGTTCGGTCGCAGGGCCAGTCGATCAGTCGGTCGACCGACAGTGCGACCGCTGGCAACCTGTGAGAGCTCGGTCGACTAATGGGTCAACCGACTACATTTCTTCTGTCATTCGGTCGACTCGTCGGTCGACCGACTGGCTGAAGCCAGGGTCGCGATTTGGCTATGTCCAATTCGGTCGACCGCTAGCGTTCTGTCCATTTTCGCCGTCTGTCGGTCGACCAACCGATTGACCGACGCAGCCCTGCACGTTTGCCTTCGCCAATTTCGATCGATCGGTTGGTCGACCGAATGGCTACTGGCCATTTTTACCAACATCCGGTTGACCAGTCGGTTGACCGAACGAGCTGCTTACCATTATATTGCCTTGTTCGGTTGACCGATTGGTCGACCGAACCCAGGCTGAGGATGACTTCTTCCTTGGATTTTTACATGCCTTTTCTATGGGTTTCGTTACCAAGTTTCAACTTGGATAACTTTATAATTTTGGCTTGGGATAAACTATCCTAGGGACACATTACATTAATTCTACTTGATTTAATCCCGAGCCTTTCTTCAACAATTTCTTCTTCCGTTTCTTTTACGATCTTTTCCTTCGTCCTGTTTGAACGGATTTGACATGCATATCGCAACCTCAACCTGAATTCAAAGCTACACACTTGGATTAAATACATGTTTGTTACCATCAAAATAAAGATCGAGGCTTAAGAGAGACCCTTAAGCCAACAATCTCCCTCTTTTTGATGATGACAAACATAACATGGAATTTTTAAGAAAGCATAAGTATTTGTGAGTTTGAGTTAAGGCATTCAAGAGTTAGGTACCTTAGCATATGCATTCAACTATCTAACTTAGCATATGCATTCAACTACTTATAACTCAACCTATGCTCCCCCTATCAATGTGCATATTCAAATTACCTATAACTTGACCTATGCTCCCCCTATCAATGTGCATATTATTTTTAACTCCCCCTAACTATATATATCTTCTGCTTAACTATAAAACTCACATTAACTATATGCATCGTGAAAACCAAGTGTGACCTTACTTTTTCTCCCCCTTTTGACATCAATCAAAAAGGGTAAGAATTAAGGTACAATTAATGAATTTCATCATAAAAACCGAGAAAGCCACAAAAACCAAATACCATCTACCACTATAGTCCTTCCCATTAATGTAAGCCTATAGAAGGCAAACACCAATAGGTCGCAAAGCCCCACTACAGATCAATACATAAGTGTGATGATATTTTATAGAATGCAAGTTTTGAAAAACATATATATTTTGAAGAAAATACACTTTAATTACTCGGAAAAACACAAATTCCTAATTGCATCCTTAAATTTGTGAAACTTTCTTCAACCAAGGGTTTTGTAAATATATCGGCAAGTTGTTTATCGGTGGATACAAATTCTACAGATATATTTCCCTTAGCTACATTATCCCTAAGAAACTGATGTCTCAAGTCAATATGCTTAGTACTAGAGTGTAAAATGGGATTTTTGGTTAAGTTAATTGTACTAGTATTATCATAATGTATGGGTATGCAAGAATACTTAAGTCCATAGTCTAAAAGGGTTTGTTTCATCCAAAGGACTTGCGCACAACAACTAGCCGCGGCGATGTATTCCTCTTCGGTAGTTGAAAGCGTAACCGAGTTTTGTTTCTTTGAGAACCAAGAAACAAGACTTGCTCCTAAGAATTGACAATACCCACTAGTGCTTTTCCTATCTACCTTACATCCGGCAAAATCAGCATCTGAAAAACTGATTAAATCAAATGATGCATGACATGGATACCATAATCCTAAGTCAACCATGCCCTTTAAATATCTCAATATGTGTTTTACCGCACTCAAATGAGACATCTTAGGGCAAGATTGAAACCTAGCACATACACATACACTAAACATGATATCGGGTCTACTTGTGGTTAAATAAAGGAGGCTACCGATCATACCTCGATATCATTTTTCGTCCACTTTAATGCCCTCTTCATCTTTGTCAAGCTTGATGGATGCGCTCATAGGTGTAGAAGCTATCTTGGCTTCATTCATCCCAAATCTTTTGATGAGCTCCTTTGTGTACTTGGCTTGATTGATGAAAATCCCATTGTTGGTTTGCTTGATTTGGAGACCAAGCATGAAGGAGAGCTCTTGCATCATGCTCATCTCCAATTCATCTTGCATACAATTTGCAAACCACTCACAAAGCATTTCATTAGTAGCACCAAAAATTATATCATCAACATAGATTTGAACTAATAACATGTCATTCTCATGGTGCTTAATAAAAAGAGAAACATCCGCTTTTCCTATATCAAAACCTTGTTCAATTAGAAAAATTGAAAGTCTTTCATACCAAGCCCTAGGGGCTTGTTTTAAACCATATAATGCTTTTTTAAGTTTAAAAACATGGTTTAGAAACTCAAAACTTTCAAAACCGGGGGTTGTTCAACATAAACTTCTTCATTAATAAAACCATTTTAAAAAGCACTTTTTACATCCATTTGAAATAGTTTAAAACCCTTAAAACTAGCATATGCTAAAAGCATTCTAATTGCTTCTAATCTAGCTACGGGAGCATATGTTTCATTATAGTCTATTCCTTCTTGTTGGTTGTACCCTTGTGCCACAAACCTAGCTTTGTTTCTAACAAATAATCCCTCTTCATCTAGCTTATTTCTAAATACCCATTTGGTTCCAATTATAGTTTGATCACTAGGTCTAGGCACTAAGTCCCATACATCATTTCTATCAAATTGGTTGAGTTCTTCTTGCATAGCTAATACCCAAAACTCATCTTCTATAGCTTCCTTAATATTCTTAGGCTCTACTTGAGAAACAAAAGCTACATATTGGCATACATTTTGAAGTTTAGAATGTGTTACCACTCCCGTTGAAGGCTCTCCAATGACTTGGTCCATTGGATGATCTCTTACCAATTGGTATCCTTTAGGGAGAGGTGGTAGAGCTTCTTCTTCTTCTTCATCTTCAACTTGAGGTTGATTTGAGGATGAAGGTTCTTCATGTTGGGTCTCCTCATTATCTTCATCCTCCACTTCCTTATCATGAAGTGTGAGATCCTCAAGTTCGTCACCTACATTCACAATCTTGATATTTCTAGAAGAATCATTAGTTTCATTGAAAGTAACATGCATGGATTCTTCAACAATCATTGTTCTACGGTTATAGACTTTATAAGCCTTAGAGTTAGTGGAATAACCTAGGAAGATTCCTTCATCAGATTTAGAATCAAATTTTTCTAAATTATCCTTGGTATTTAATATGAAGCATTTACATCCCAAAACATGAAAATATCCCACATTTGGGATTTTACCATTCCAAAGCTCAAAAGGTGTTTTCTTGATTTTTGGTCTGAATAAAACTCGGTTAAGAACATAACATGAAGTATTTATGACTTCGGCCCAAAAATATTTAGGAAAATTGTTTTCGCATAAGATGGTCCTAGCCATTTCTTGTAAAGTTCTATTCTTCCTCTCAACCACCCCATTTTATTGAGGGGTCCTAGGGGAAGAAAAGGTATGTTGAATACCTAAATCATCACAAAACTCGGAAAATTTTTTATTTTAAAATTCCCCTCCATTGTCACTCCTAATTTTCAAAATAGAAACTCCTTTTTCATTTGAAACTTTCTTTGCAAATTTTTTGAAAAACTCAAAAGTTTCATTTTTCTTAGCCAAAAAGAAAACCCATGTAAATCTAGAAAAGTTATCAACCAATACATAGCAATATAGCTTTCCACCTAGACTAGCTACGTCACATGGACCAAAGAGATCCATGTGCACAAGCTCAAGAATTCTAGATGTACTAACTTGATTAATACTATGAAATGAGTATTTTACTTGCTTACCTAGTTGACATGCATCACAAAGTTTATCTTTTTCAAACTTTATCTTAGGTAAGCTTTTGACTAATTCTTTCCTAGATATCTCTTGGATGAAGCTCATGCTAGCATGTCCTAGCCTTCTATGCCACAACCAAGAATCATTTTCCATGACAACTAAGCATCTAACATGAGGATTTGGCAAGACATTTAATTCTAATGTGTATATATTTTCTTCCCTATTTCCAATGAACATGATATCATTTGAAGGTGTACTTCTAATAATACATTTAGATGCTTCAAAAACAATTATGTATCCATTGTCACATAATTGTGATATGCTAATCAATTTGTGTTTCAACCCATCAACTAATAAAACATTTGTAATGCATGGGTAACGGAGTATACCTATGTCCCCAATGCCAACAATCTTACCTTTGACATTGTCGCCAAATATGACATGTCCACCATCTTTACTTGATAGGGTTGCAAACAAATTGATGTCTCCCGTCATGTGCTTTGAGCAACCGCTATCCAATATCCAAGTGCTCCTACTTGGTTGAGGATGCTTCTCCATCTACAAAAGGAGAAGAAACTTTCTTAGGTACCCAAATTTTCTTGGGTCCTTGAGTGTTAGTAAACTTTGGAACCCATGTGAATCTTGCATGTGGGTTCCTTCTCAATGCACAATCTTTGGCCATATGACAAAAAATGCCACAAGAAAAGCAATTTCCATTAAATTTTCTCTTTGTGTGTGTGAGCATGGGAGTCTGATGATTTCTCTTTATGGACAACCTTTGGCATGACATTTTGGATGGTTGTCATTTTTTCATTAAGCATGCAAAGTTCCTTTTTTAATGTTAGCATGCTATCATTTAAATGCTCTACTGTATCACATAAATGCTTGTTTTTATTTTCTAATTTTTGATTGTCAATCTTTAAGTCCTTCTTAGCCTTTTCTAGGGTGCAATTTTCTTCCTTAAGGTTGTCTATTTCTTTCCTAAGGTCATTGCAAAAAAGTAATAAGCTATCATTTTCAATTTCTAAAGATCTATTATCCTTTTTGAGATCTCTAAATTTTCTCCTAATTGCATTGAGCTCATCATGCATTTGCTCAAATTCATTTTGTAACTCTTCTTGAGTAAATGAAACTTCACCAAAAACAAATTTTACCTCATCATCCTTTGCCATCAAGCAAAGGTTTGCTTTTTCACTCTTTGTCTCTTCTTCACTTGATGAAGCCTCGCTTTCGTCCCACGTGGCCATCATTGCCTTCTTCTTCTTCTTGTATATTTCTTTCTTGTGAGGGTTGGAGGTAGTGGCCATCTTAAGAAGTGGGCAATCCTTCCTTAGGTGCCCGGTCTTGTTGCAATGGTAGCAAGTGTAGCCACCTCTTCCTTTCCTCATGCCTCCCCTCATGAAGCTCATGAATCTTCTTGCGAGCATGCCATTTCTTCAAGATCATCCGTCTCTTCCTCGGATGATGACGACTCTTTCGCTCGATGTGATGCTTTTAAGGCAATGACCTTGCCTTTGGGGGCATCTTCCTCTTGGTATTGCTTCATGTGGGTCTCATGTGTCATGAGAGACCCAATGAGCTCGGTGATCTTCAACGTGCTCAAATCTTTAGCTTCCATGTTGGCTATCACTTTGGGCTCCCAAGATTTTGAAAGGGAACGAAGGAGCTTCCTTACCTTCTCCTCTTCCCTAATCTCCCTGCCAAGGTTAGCTAAGTCATTCGTAATATTTTGAAACCTAGCATGCATGACATCAATAGACTCATGTGAAAGCATTTTAAATATTTCATAGTCATGCATGAGTAAATTAATTTTGGATTCCTTTACTTGCGAAGTCCCTTCATGGGTGGTCTCTAGGACATTCCATACTTCGTATGCGGACTTGCATGTAGAGATCCTATTAAATTCATTAATTGATAGGCCGCAATATAGAGCATTGACGGCCTTGGCATTAGCATTAAAAAGCCTAATTTCTTCTTGATCCCATTTATCCATGTCCTTATCGGGTTGTTTATACTCTACTAGGATCATCCTCGATACATCCATGCCTAAGGATTGAAGGAAGCCATTCATGCGGATCTTCCAATAGCCAAAGTTGTTCCTATCGAATAGTGCTGGAGTATTAGTAGAGGACCCTTGAGCTAATTGGATTTCACTAGACATCTTGACTTGTAGGGAAGATGGTTAAATCTTAACCTACGACCTTGCTCTGATACCAAATGTTGTATGAAATCCGATACTAGAAGGGGGAGTTGTGTTACAACCCGCTTGATGGTATAACTAACTCAACTTCATGGGCCAACCTATTGGCCTCATTAAAATGCTTAAGCTGAAGTTGATAGTAGCACACCCATCAAGCCTTATAAGCCAACACCACATCCAACATACTCCCAATGTGGGACTAAACCGGGGTATTACAATCTCCCCCACTTATGTCTTGACGTCCTCGTCAAGACCCAACTCGAGTCTAACACATAGCCCAGAATCACACCCAAGTCGGCAGCATGTGAGGCCTAGCCTAGTAGCGGCTCCACCCCTTCACCCGGGCAGCCCTTTCTCACATAGGCTCCCTCACCATGCCTAGGACTAGGTCTTGCTCTGATACCATTTGTTACAACCCGCTTGATGGGATAACTAACTCAACTTCATGGGCCAACCTATTGGCCTCATTAAAATGCTTAAGCTGAAGTTGATAGTAGCACACCCATCAAGCCTTATAAGCCAACACCACATCCAACATACTCCCGATGTGGGACTAAACCGGGGTATTACAGGTTGAATAGTGTCTGTCCCCTTTTTGAAATTTCTCCTTACTCAATTTTAACTCTACTTAACGCAATTGTTATTTAATTGTTAATGTGATCACAATTCAATAGCAACGATAAAAGCTAATAAAGAAGCAATGCAAACAATAATATTTATAGTGGTTCGGCCAACTGCTTACTCCACTACCTTGGCTCCTTACCAAGGATTTCTAACCACTACTTTATAGAATTTATGTTTCCCTTTGAATACACTTGAGGACACCCTTCTCACCACTCGGAGAACACCTCAATCCTATTCACCTAGGCAAAACATAATTCTATAAAGCTATCCCTAAGTGTTTCCTAGCACACCTAGCAAGCTATATCAACTTTGAAAACAAGTTACAATCAAGTTCAAATACAAGGAAAGAGCTAAAGAATAAAAGATTGAACCAAGCTTCTTTCCACCGCCTTCTTGTCTTCAACTTGCAAGATGATGACTCCAAAGATTGCAGCACAGTTGAAGAAGCAGAAGCATTGCCTGGTTTTTTGATGTCGAAGAAGGAAGCAGAGGGTGCGCGAGAACTTGATCGTATGAAGGCTTAAAGGACTTCTTTGATTGCTCAATAACACTTGTTAAAGTCTATAAAGAAGTTAGGTGAGCGGTATTTATAACCCCTCACCCGAACGGCCCGTTCAACGGGTGAAAATTCGATCGTTGAAGCCGTTCGGTCGCAGGGCCGGTCGATCAGTCGGTCGTCCGACAGATCGATCGCCAGTGCGACTGCTGGCAACCTGTGAGAGCTCGGTTGACCGACGGGTCAACTGACTACATTTCTTCCGACATTCGGTCGACCTGTCAGTCAATCGACTGGCTGAAGCCAGGGTCGTGATTTGGCTATATCTAGTTCGGTCGACCGCTAGCGTTCTGTCCATTTTCTCCGTCTGTTGGTCGTCCGACGCTGCCCTGCACTTTTGCCTTCGCCAATTTTGGTCGATCGACTGGTCGGCCGAATGCCTATTGGCCATTTTTACCGACATCTGGTCGACCAGTCGGTCGACCGAACGGGTTGCTTACCATTATATTGCCCTGTTCGGTCGATCGACCGGTCGACTGAACCCAGGCTGAGGATGACTTCTTCCTTGGATTTTTACATGCCTTTTCTATGGATTTGGTTACCAAGTTTCAACTTGGATAACTTAACAATTTTGGCTTGGGATAAACTATCCTAGGGACATATTACATTAATTCTACTTGATTTAATCCCGAGCCTTTCTTCAACGATTTCTTCTTTCGTTTCTTTGACGATCTTTTCCTTCATCTTGTTTGAATAGATTTGGCATGCATATCGCAACCTCAACCTAAACTCAAAGCTTCACACTTGGATTAAATACATGTTTGTTATCATCAAAATAAAGATCAAGGCTTAAGAGAGACCCTTAAGCCAACAGGCACCTATGTTAGTAGGGTCAGTGGCTTAGAGGGGGGCAGACGCAGAATAAGGTGCCGTAGATCAGTCATTCAGAGAGGCCACTTGCTAGGGTTTATGCTATGAATTGTGATGGGGTAGAGGCGTCTAAAGTAGTGGTGGCAGGTATTATTTTAATTTGTTCGTCTGCTGTATATGTTTTATTTGATCCGGGTGCCACACACTCGTTTGTGTCTACCAAATTTACTACGGAGTTGCCAATGGCACCCTCCATGCTCGATGGACCATTGATAGTATCAACGCCTACGGGCGATGCAATCCTAGCAAATTCAATATAGAAAGGCTGCGAAGTGCTCATCTGCGGCCATGTACTGAGTGCAGACTTGACACACCTACCCACGCTTGAGCTTGATGTCATCCTTGGCATGGATTGGTTAGCAGAGCACTTTGCGATGTTGGATTGTAGAGCTAAAATAGTGATGTTTAATAAGCGTGGGCTACCGCAATTCTCCTACCAAGGGGAGGGAGGGAGCAAGCCGATAGGGGTCATCTCAGCCCTAAAGGCTCGTAAGCTGCTTCAGGGCGGCTGCCAATCCTTCCTGGCCTTCGTATCTGTGGTTGAGGAGGAAAAGGGTGAGGCAAGGAATGTCAGTGGAACCCAGAGGTATGTGAATTCCTTGATGTGTTTCCCGAAGGATTGTCGGGATTGCCGCCCAAAAGGGAAGTTGATTTTTGCATTGATGTGCAGCCCGAGGTGAAACCAATTTCCATTCCACCTTATAGGATGGCACTGGCCGAACTCAGGGAGTTAAAGGTGAAATTACCGGAAATGCTAGACCTGGGTTTCATCCGATTGAGCGTGTCACCCTGGTGTGCCCCGGTTCTCTTCGTGAAGAAGAAGGATGGGTCGATGCGCATGTGCATTGACTGTAAGCAGCTGAGCAAAGTTACTGTCAAGAATCTTTACCCACTATCGAGGATAGACGATCTGTTTGACCCGCTGCAGGGGGCACAATTGTTTTCAAAGATAGACTTAAGGTCTAGATACCATCAGCTGAGAATCCGGGACTACGATGTGCCTAAGACGGCCTTTAGGACTCGCTATGGTCACTACGAGTTCCTAGTGATGTCCTTTGGCTTATCCAATGCACCTGCTGCCTTCATGGACCGAATGAACAAGGTATTTAAGGACTACCTGGACAGCTTTGTGATCGTATTCATTGATGACATTCTGGTCTACTCCAAGAGTGAGGAAGAGCACTCTAAGCACCTGAGAATGGTCCTGGAAACCCTCAGAGAGCACTGCTTGTTTGCAAAATTTTCCAAGTGTGAATTCTGGTTGGAAAGTGTAGGGTTCTTGGGCCATGTAGTGTCCAAGAATGGGATAAGGGTAGATCCTGCAAAGGTGGAAGTGGTGCAGAACTGGAAACGGCCGACTAGCGTGACTGAGATCCGCAGTTTTCTTGGTTTGGTCGGGTACTATCGGAAGTTTATGGAGAACTTCTCCAGAATTGTAGCCCCTTTGACTCGGTTGACCCAGAAAAATGTCAGGTTCATTTGGGATGACAAATGCGAGGCAAGCTTTCAGAAGCTCAAGGAATGTTTGACATCCGCACCCGTGTTGGCTGTACCTTCTGGCTCAGTAGGGTTTGTAGTCTAATGTGATGCCTCTCGAGTTGGCCTGGGCTGCATTCTGATGCAGTTTGGCAGAGTTATTGCTTATGCGTCCTGCCAACTGAAAGTTCATAAAAAGAACTATCCGATGCATGACCTAGAGCTAGTAGCAGTGGTCTTTGCACTGAAGCTCTGGCGGTACTACCTGTATGGGTAGACTTGCGAGGTCTATACGAATCACAAGAGCCTCCAGTAGTTGCTAACCCAAAAGGAGCTGAACCTCGGGCAGAGGAGGTGGTTGGAGCTCCTAAAGGATTATGACTGCACCATTATGTACCATCCGGGGAAAGCAAATATGGTAGCAGATGCTCTGAGCAGAAAATCCATGGGCAATTTGGCTAATCTGGAAATTAAGCGGAGGCCTCTAGCTAGAGAGTTAGCGTTGTGCCTAGATGTGGGTACAATCTTGTTAGTGTCAGGTTCAGGTGCCTTGGTGGCACACCTGCGGGTACAATCCACGCTGGTGGACATGCTACGTGCCACGCAGGGAGATGATGCCTTTTGTGCGCTGACCATGGATTTGGTGCAAAGAAGCGATGCAGAGAATGAATTCGGGTTGGACTCAGAGGGTGTACTGTTCAAAGACTGAATCGTGGTGCTAGATATGGCTGAGGTGCATAGGCAAGTCCTGGATCTAGTCTATCGTTCCACTTATATGATGCATCCAGGGGCCACCAAGATGTACCGAGACTTAAGGCAGCATTACTGGTGGAAGGGTACGAAAAGAGAGGTAGCGGAGTTTGTCTCCAAATGTCTGGTCTGCCAGCAGGTGAAGGCCGAACACCTCAAGCCCGCGGGACTACTGCAGAACCTCGAGGTGCCCGAGTGGAAGTGAGAGAAAATCACCATGGACCTAGTGACTGGGTTGCCTAAGTCAAAAGACGGATTTGACTCCATTTGGGCGGTAGTGGACCGGTTAACCATGACCGCGCACTTCATTCCAATGAAGACTACCTTCTCTGCGGAACAGTATGCCCGACTATTCTTGGATAGGATTGTGGCATACCATGGTACCCCGGTGGTGATTATATCCGATCGTGGTACCCGGTTCATATCCCGATTTTGGCAGTCCTTCTAGAAAGTCTTGGGTACCCAGGTGCGTGTCAGCATAGCTTTCCATCCGCAGACTGATGGGCAATCAGAGAGGACCATTCAAACCTTGGAGGATATGCTGAGAGCATGCGTCCTAGATATGGCCGATGGCTGAGAAAAACACCTACCACTGATAGAGTTCACCTACAACAATAGCTATCACAGTAGCATTGGCATGACTCCTTTTGAGGCCTTGTATGGGCGGCGGTGTGGGTCTCCGGTGGGCTGGTTTGAGGCTGGGGAATCACTCATGGTGGGTCCTAATCTGGTCGAGGAGGCGGTAGAGAAGGTGAAAACCATAAAGGAAAGATTGCTGGTGGCCCAGAGTCGACAGAAAATGTATGCCGACTAGAAGGCCAGAGAATTAGAATTCGCCGGGGGTGATTTAGTCTTCCAGAAGGTCTCCCCTATGAAAGGGGTGATCCAGTTTGGGAAGAAGGGAAAGCTGAGCCCTAGGTTCATTGGGCATTTCCCTATTCTCAAGCGGAGGGGCGAGGTGGCTTATGAGCTGGCTTTGCCTCCTAGCCTAAGTAGAGTACACCCGGTCTTCCATGTATCCATGCTTCGAAAATATGTAAAAGATGATTCGCATGTGATCGAACCTTCTACTATTGAGGTAGATTCGGCTGTCGCATTTGAGGAAAGGCCGGTAGAGATCCTTGATTGTCAAGTCAGGAAGCTAAGGTCCAAAGGAATTCCCCTGGTAAAGGTTAGATGGGAGCACCATTCCGGGCAAGAGGCCACTTGGGAGGTAGAGCAGGACATGAGAGAGCACTACCCTTCCTTTTTCGAAGAGTCGGTAAGTCCTTGTCATTCAAGTAAATTCGAGGACGAATTTCCCTTAAGGGGGGAAGGTTGTAAGACTCGAATTTTTTTTTTCCTAATATAAAAATCTATTTTGGTACAGCGCGTCGGACCCGAGGTTAGTCGAGTCGAGCCTCAGAATCACCTCGAGTAGAAGGTATGACTCGACTAATGATGTATGCAGTTAAATTGGGTGAATGACTCTTTCCTTTTATGCATTGATGCTTTAGTTAAGTTAAGATCGACTCATGTTGCGGTTAGAGTCGGAACCCAAGTCGGACTCGGACTGAGTCGAGTCAACGTTAAGTCGTGTAAGTGGGGCATTTAAGTCATTGTTGATGAGGGAATAAAATCCCTCATCATTGAGCCGTGTGGCTCATCTAGGAGCCGCACAAAGCCCGAGCAAGGGAGAAAGGAGATAGGGGAAGAGAGATCTTGGTCAGTCGGAGGTCGCGTTGTCGCCAGAGGATTCGAGATCGCCAGCGTCCGATCCTTCTTTTTCATCAGGCAAAGGTGAGTGGTTAGAGTTTTATGAGGGGAGGCGAGTAGCCGACCCTAGCAGTTTTGAATCGGGTTCTTTTCGCGAGTTTCTTGCCGATCTACACGTCTTCTCGTGTTAGAACCTTAATAGATATGTATACCTATGATTTGATGGTTTAAATCAGATTTATTTCTTTTCTTTGTGGGCTGGCCGAGTGGAGGAAAAAGGGGAAAGGTCCATAAGTAGGCCCAATGGGCCGGATGCCGGAGGCTTGATAGGCCGAGATGACAGATTTTCACATATTCGGTTTATACAGAATGACCCATGGGGTTAGTAGTCACATTAAAAGTAGCTTACCTCCATGAATATACATTATGTTGCGTTATATGTCATGCATGAATAACTGAGGATTATGTGGAGGTTTGCTAGAACTGCTCACTGAGTCCCAAGTGGACTCACAGTTTGTTTCCTTGTTTTTGCAGAGCATGAGCAGTGATTGTGACCTGTCGATATGGTGCAGCTGGTGGGTGGGAGGTGGTGCCATATCTCATAGCGGCGTCCATGAGTCATAGTCTAGTGTTTCTAGTAGTTATTTACTTTTCTGCACTGATAGTTGTATTTTGGAAAAAGTTTGTAAAACTTTGATTCTTGAGACGTTCAGTTGTTCTGATGTTGGTTTTCTTCTTGGTTTGAAAACATAAAATTGTGAACTTTGAAAACTTTTAATAAAGTTTGTGTTGAGATTTCTTTTGTCGACAAGTTATGGTTTCTTTATGTCAGTGTAGACAGTAGGCTACAAGGTAGGATGTAGGCCCTGACCGATCGCACTACCCTCAGTTGGGGCGTGACATAAGAAAAATGAAACTTTTGATTTTTTCAAAAAGTTTTCAAAAAAAGTTACAAATGAAAAAGGAGTTTCAATTTTAAAAATTAGAAGTGATAATGGAGGGGAGTTTAAAAATGAAAAATTTTACGAGTTTTGTGATGATTTGGGTATTGAACATACCTTTTCTTCCCCTAGGACCCCTCAACAAAATGGGGTGGTTGAGAGGAAAAATAGAACCTTACAAGAGATGGCTAGGACCATGCTATGCGAAAACAATTTGCCTAAGTATTTTTGGGCCGAAGCCATAAATACCTCTTGCTATGTTCTTAATCGAGTTTTATTAAGATCTAAAATTAAGAAAATACCTTTTGAGCTTTGGAATGGTAAAATCCCAAATGTGGGATATTTTCATGTTTTTGGATGCAAATGTTTTATATTAAATACTAAGGATAATTTAGGAAAATTTGATTCTAAATCCGATGAAGGGATTTTCCTAGGTTACTCCATTAATTCTAAGGCATATAGAGTTTACAATCATAGAACCATGAAAGTTGAAGAATCTATGCATGTCACGTTTAATGAAACTAATGATTCTTCTAAAAATGTGAAGATTGTGAATGTAGGTGAGGAACTTGAGGATCTCACACTTCACGACAAAGAGGTGGAGGATGAAGATAATGAGGAAACTCAACATGAAGATCCACCATCCTCGAATCTACCTCAAGTTGAAGATGAAGAAGAAGAAGCTCTACCGCCTCTCCCTAAAGGATATCAGTTGGTGAGGGATCATCCAATGGATCAAGTCATTGGAGAACCTTCAACGGGAGTGGTAACGCGCTCTAAACTCAAGAATGTTTGTCAATATGTAGCTTTTGTATCTCAAGTAGAGCCTAAGAACATTAAGGAAGCAATAGAAGATGAGTTTTGGGTACTAGCTATGCAAGAAGAACTCAACCAATTTGCTAGAAATGATGTATGAGACTTAGTACCTAGACCTAGTGAATAAACTATAATTGGAACTAAATGGATATTTAGAAATAAGCTAGATGAAGAAGGATTAGTTATTAGAAACAAAGCTAGGTTGGTGGCACAAGGGTACAATCAACAAGAAGGGATATATTATAATGAAACGTATGCTCCCGTAGCTAGATTAGAAGCAATTAGAATGCTTTTGGCATATGCTAGCTTTAAGGGTTTTAAACTTTTTCAAATGGATATAAAAAGTGCATTTTTAAATGGCTTCATTAGTGAAGAAGTTTATGTTGAACAACCCCCCGGATTTGAAAGTTTTCAATTTTGAAACCATGTTTTCAAACTTAAAAAGGCATTATATGGTTTAAAACAAGCCCCTAGGGCTTGGTATGAAAGACTTTCAAACTTTTTAATAGAACAAGGTTTTAATGTTGGAAAAGCCGGTGTTTCACTGTTTATTAAGCATCATGAAAATGATATGTTATTAGTTCAAATTTATGTTGATGACATAATTTTTGGTGCTACTAATGAAATTCTTTGTAAGTGGTTTGCTAAGTGTATGCAAGATGAGTTTGAGGTGAGCATGATGGGAGAGCTCTCCTTCATGCTTGGTCTCCAAATCAAGCAAACCAACAAAGGAATCTTCATCAATCAAGCCAAGTACACAAAGGAGCTCATCAAAAGATTTGGGATGAATGAAGCTAAGATAGCTTCTACACCAATGAGCACATCCATCAAGCTTGACAAAGATGAAGAGGGTGTAAAAGTTGACGAAAAACGATATCGAGGTATGATTGATAGCCTTCTTTACTTAACCGCAAGTAGACCCGATATCATGTTTAGTGTTTGTGTATGTGCTAGGTTTCAATCTTGCCCTACATTGTCTCATTTAAGTGTGGTCAAACGCATATTGAGATATTTAAAGGGCATAGTTGACTTAGGACTATGGTATCCATGTCATACATCATTTGATTTAATCAGTTTTCCGGACACTGATTTTGCCGGATGTAAAGTAGATAAAAAAGCACTAGTGGGTGTTGTCAATTCTTAGGAGCGAGTCTTGTTTCTTGGTTCTCAAAGAAACAAAACTCAATTGCACTTTCAACTATCGAAGCGGAATACATCGCTGCGGCTAGTTATTGTGCACATGTCCTTTGGATGAAACAAACCCTTTTAGACTATGGACTTGAGTATTCTTGCATACCTATTCATTGTGATAATACTAGTGCAATAAATTTAACAAAGAATCCTATTTTACACTCTAGAACTAAGCATATTGACTTAAGGCATCATTTTCTTAGGGAAAATGCGACAAAGGGAAATATATCGGTAGAATTTGTATCCACCAATAATCAACTTGCCGATATATTTACAAAACCCTTGGTTGAAGAAAGCTTTACAAATTTTAGGATGCAATTAGGAATTTGTGCTTTTCCTAGTAGTTAAAATGTTCTTCTTCAAAACTTATATGGGTTTCAAAACTTGCATTCTATAAAAGTATGATCACACTTATGTAATGCTCTGTAGTGGGGCTTTGTGAGTTATTGATGTTTGCCTTCTATAGGCTTACATTAATAGGAAGGACTATAGTGGTAGATGATACTTGGTTTTATGGCTGTCTTGGTTTTTATGATGAAACTCATTAATTGTACCTTAATTCTTACCCTTTTTGATTGATGTCAAAAGGGGGAGAAAAAGTAAGGTCACACTTGGTTTTTACGATGCATATAGTTAGGGGGAGTTACAAAAATGATATGCACATTGATAAGGGGAGCATAGGATGAGTTATAAGTATTTAAATGCATATGTTGAGTTTTATATCTTGTATACCTTAACTCATGAATGCCTTAACTCAAACTCACAAAGATATGCATATGTTTCGTAAATTTAATGTTATGTTTGTCATCATCAAAATGGGGGAGATTGTTGGTTTAAGGGTTTCTCTTAAGCCTCGATCTTTATTTTGATGATAACAAACAAGTATTTAATCTATGTGTGAAGTTTTGAGTTCAGGTTGAGGTTGCGATAAGCATGCGAAGTTCGTTCAAACGAAACGAAAGAAAAGATCGTCGAAGAAACGTCAAAGAAAGGCTCAGATTTAGATCAAGTAGAAATCATGTAATATACCCTTAGGATGATCTTATACCAAGCCAAATTGTAAAGTTATCCAAGTTGAAACTTGGTAACTAAACCTATAAAAAAGCATGTAAAAAATTCAAAGTAAAAATCTGCCTCAGCCTGAGTTCGGTCGACCGGTTGATCGATCGAACAAGGCATAAGTTTGGCAATAGCCTATTTGGTCAACCGGTCGGTCCATCGAATGATGCCAAATAATGGCAGTAGCCATTTGGTCGACCTATCGGTCGACCAAAGTTGGTGAAGCATTGGTGAAAGGCTACGTCGGTCGATCGATCAAAGCTAAAATTAGGCAGAAGGCGCATTGGTCGACCGATCGGTCGACCAGATTGAAGATTGTAGATCGCGTGTCTGGCTTCCCTATATCGGTCGACCGATTTGGTTGACCAGATCTGGGATTGAGGAAGCTGCGACTCATTTGGTCGACCCATTGGTCGACCGAACAACGCTAAAAACACACAAAAGGGTAGCGATCGATCGATCGGTCGACCGACGATCAGCCGAACGTCTGTAACGGCTAGTTTTCTACCCGTTGAATCGCCGTTCAGCTGAGGGGTTATAAATACCCCTCACCTACCTTCTTAAAAACTTCTTAGAGAATTAATTAAGCATTCAAGAAGTGATTAAAAGCTTTCAAAATGATCGATTTGCTGCGCCCTAATCTTCCGTCAAAATCCTCTTCAAGCACCTGCTTCCCTCAACTCTGCTGCAACTTGAGTCTATCTTCTGGCGAGTTGAAGGCGTGAAGGCTTGGGAAAAGAGCTGTGGTTCCTCTTTCTATTCTTAAGCTCTTTTGCATTATATTTGAAGTTTTATTTCAGACTTGTTTTTAATCTGTAATAGCTGCTAGGTGTGCTAGAGAAACACTTAGGGGAAACTTTGTAGAGTTGTGTTTTGCCTTGGTAAATAGGTTTGAGGGGTTCTCAAAGTGGTGAGAAGAGTGTCCTCAATTGTATTCAAAGGGAAACACAAGTTCTATAAAGTAGTGGTTAGAAATCCTTGGTGATGAGCCAAGGTAGTGGAGTAGGCAGTTGGCCGAACCATTATAATTACTCTTGTTTGCGTTGCTTTCTTATTTGCCTATTATTGTTCTTAATATTTGATCACATTTATTGTTAAGATACATTTGCATTTGATTAAAGTCAAATTGAGTAAAAAGAAAAATTGAGTAAATTGAAAAAGGGGACAAACACTATTCAACCCCCCCCCTTCTAGTGTCGGATTTCACACAACACGCCTGACTCAGAAGAAGGTCAAGTTCGAATGGGACAGTAAGTGTGAGGAGAGCTTTCTGAAGCTCAAGGAGTACTTGACGTCGGCACCAGTTCTAGCAGTACCCTCGGGCTCAAGAGGGTTTGTTGTTTATTATGATGCCTCCCGAGTTGGGTTAGGTTGTGTATTGATGCAGAATGGCAGGGTGATAGCTTATGCCTCCCAACAGTTGAAAGTTCACGAGAACAATTATCCGACTCATGATCTTGAGCTAGCAGTAGTGGTGTTCGCATTGAAACTGTGACATCACTACCTTTATGGCGAGGCTTGTGAGATATATACTGATCATAAGAGCCTTTAGTACTTGCTCACCCAGAAGGAGTTGAATCTGAGGCATTGGAGATGGCTTGAGCTCTTGAAAGACTATGACTGCACGATCATGTACCATCCGGGGAAGGCTAATGTGGTGGCTGATGCTTTGAGCAGGAAGTCTATGGGCAGTCTGGCGCATTTGGCAGTCAAGAGGAGAACGTTGGCTCAGGATTTGGCCATGTGTTTGGATGGCGGGGCAGTCTTGTCAGTGTCAGCTTCTGATGCACTGGTGGTTCACGTGAGGGTGTAGTCCACGTTGGTTGACATGGTCTGGGCAGCGCAGGAGGAGGATGCTTTCTGTGCACTCACTAAGGATCTGGCCAGGAGCGGAGATGTCGATAATAGTTTTGGTATTGACTCGGAGGGCATTATGAGGATTAAGAACATGATAGTGGTGCCAGATATGGTTGAGGTTCGAAGGTAGGTGCTAGAGATGGCTCATCGATCCACATACACTATGCATTTGGGAGCCATAAAGATGAACCGAGATCTAAGGCAAAATTATTGGTGGAAAGGCATGAAAAGAGAGGTGGCCGAGTTCGTGTCTAAGTGCCTGGTATGTCAGTAGGTTAATGTTGAACATTTAAAGCCGGCAAGGTTGCTCCAGAACCTAGAAGTGTGTCCTAGTTGGAGGATATGCTGAGAGCATGTGTCCTAGATTTGGAGGGCAGTTGGGAGAGGCACTTACCTTTGATTGAGTTTGCCTATAATAACAGCTATCACAGCAGCATCGGGATGGCCCCATTTGAGGCATTGTATGGGCGGAGATGCAGGTCGCCTGTAGGTTGGTTTGAGGCAAGGGATTCCCTTATGATGGAACCTGACTTGGTCGAGGAGACGATAGAAAAGGTGAAGCTAATCAGGGAGAGGTTGTTGGCAGCTCAGAGTCGCCAGAAGATGTATGCGGATGGAAATGCCAGGGAGGTAGAGTTTTCTGAGGGGGACATGGTGTTCCTCAAGGTATCCTCTATGAAAGGGGTGGTGAGATTTGGTAAGAAAGGAAAGATAAGCCCTAGGTTCATTGGGTCGTTTCCTATTCTCAGGCATAGGGGAGCTGTGGCATATGGTTGGCCTTACCTCCTAGTATGGACCGAGTGCATCCAGTGTTCTATGTATCTATGCTGAAGAAGTATGTTCGAGATGAGTCCCATGTGATTGAGCCTACCGCAGTAGAGGTAGATTCAGTAGTCTCGTATGAGGAGCGACCAGTTGAGGTGCTAGATCGGCAGATCAAAAAATTGAGGTCCAAGGAGATTTCCTTAGTTAAGGTCAGGTGGGAGCACAATTCCAAGCAGGAGGCCACCTGGGAGGTAGAGCAGGATATGAGGGAGCTTTATCCTTTGTTGTTTGACAATCTGGTGAGTCCTTAAGTTTCTTTTTCTGAAATTCGAGGATGAATTTTCTTTAAGGAGGAAGGATTGTAATATCCGAGATATTAATATTTGTTTTTCGTTATTATTTGTGGTTGTTAGTCTAGCGGGCTAGTTCGGGGTATAGCCGAGTCGACTCATAGTTCGGTGCGAGCTTGCGAGCTTGGGTAAGTAGGAATATGAATTATGTATTTCTTGCTTGTGTAGATGAATTTATTTAATTATGCTGTTGCATGTCCATGATTATTAAATTATATATGTCGCATATGGGTGTGCATGTGTTGGATGCTTATGTGTAGCATGAGGTTAGATTGGGTTTAATTAAGCTTAGTTGTGTTAGTGGGTTGAAAAGTTTTGGGTTTTGGATCCGGGTTGAGGCGGATGCGGGTTAAAGGAAGTTAGGGTTGAAGAGGTGGGGAAGGAGTTATAAATTCCCCCCCTAGGGCTTGCGGCTCCCTATTGGAGCCGCACAAGCCAATTGGGAGAAGAGAGGAGCCCAACCGCCACCCCTCCCTTCTCTCTCTTGGAGCTGCCAAGCAAGCTCGGCCGTCGAAGCCGAGCCCCATCCTCTCCTTCTTCCCTTCCCTTGAAACTGAGCAGTGAGCCAACCGCCTGAGCCAAGCCCTCTTTCCCTCTCTTTCCCTCTCTTGAAGCCGGCGGCTTGGACTGGAGCCGCCCCCCCTCTTCCCCCTTCTTTGAGCCGAGCTGCCATTCCTTGGAGCCAGATTCGAAGGCCATCGATCGAAAATTCTCCTTTAATCCTTCTTCCTATTCATGTGAGTGGTTTTACCCCTCCTTTCTCGGGTTTCCTCGTGATCTTGAGCAGATTTGGATGATGTTATTGTTTTCTTGTGTTTTTCGTTAAATCGTTGGTTTTGATTGCCGAATCTTGTGTCAACTTGTGGGAGGGAACCTGAGGATTTCCCTTTGTGGCTCGGCAGCCCTAGGAATACCCTAGGGGTGCTTAGCCAAGGTGGAAGAAGAGGGTGCCCTCAAGGTGTTCGATGAAATGCCTAAGTGAAGGGTATAGATTATCTTGCTATCCATGATTCAATTTGTTTATCAATTTGGATGCTTATAATATTGATGCATGCTTTGATATAAATTCTGTGATTTTTGGAAATTTACCATGTGTTTCAAAGATTAGGATTTGATTTTGATGGCTTTGGGGTTCTTGATATAAATTTTTGATAAATTTGGTTTTTGATTAAAGATAGTTGTGATGCTTGTTACTCTTGTTTAACAAATATGGTTTTATGAGATTTATACTAATGATTATAAATCTGATGTGATGGTAAATTAGAGATTTATATTATGTGAATTTTCGGATTTATATCCGTATTATGCTGAAACTCCATTATGCTGAAAACTTCATGCTGAGTTGATGAATTAGGGCTGATTTTGAAATCTGCGCATAGTTTACTGAATATAGTCGTGTAACATATTATTTTGACCAGAAAATATAGTTTGGAAACATAGGATACACTCTGGAGACCAGATTCTAGTTAGATACACCATTTTGGGGCTCATCAGTAAACTGAGAATAAAACCCTAATTTTGGTGATGATAAATTTTAATTGCATAATTAAAATGCAAGGGGTAGAATAATCTGTTATAAACCAACAAATAATATGTTATGCATGAAATAAAAACCTCACGGGTTTATGACATTACGGGTCTAGGAGTTGGGATCAAGCATTGGGTGTTGTGGAGTTTTCCCAATAGAGACATCCCTAAGACACCGTAGGAGACACTTGACTTAGCTCATGTCGTGTCATATCTTATTGAATGGCAGAGAGGCTCGGTTAGGAGCCGGAGTGCAGGCTAGGCCCGGAAGGTTGGATGGCTAATTCCCAACCCATGGAACAGGTTCGGATGGGCAAATCCCGGTTGTTCCTATGTATCTTGTGGAATAAGTTCGGACAGGTAAATCCTGATTGTTTCCAAGATTCTATATTTAAAGGAATAAGTTCGGATGGGCGAATCCCGATTATTCCTACGTTATCTTCTTGGAACAATTTCGGATGGGCAAATTCCGATTGTTCCTGTGTAGCCTCGTTGAATAAGTTCGGATGGGCTAATCCCGATTATTCCCGAGTTGCTTTTAAGGAATAAGTTTGGACCGACAAATCTTGATTATTCCTGTGATGTTTAAAAGGGGCAAGTTCGGACGGGTGAATCCCGATTGTTCCTTCGCGTCTCGTGGAGCAAGTTTGTGTGGGCCAATCCCGATTGCTCCCGAGTTTCTTTATATTAGGATAAATTCGGATGGGCCAATCCCGATTATCCTAGTATGTTTTGTTACCTTAGGGCACGATAGTCTTGGGCATGTTGATCTTCACTGTTTGGGTGTTGGTTGCCTTCGAGCATGTGGTGGCCAGATGGCCTGATATCTAGTCACACCCTCGTGACTTTATTCCTTTTTGAGATAGGTGTTATGTTTATGCTTTATCTTTGTGTTGGTTTTTCGTGGGGTTTGGTAGAACCGCTCACTGAGTTCTTTGAACTCATCCGTTGTCGTTGTTTTTATTTGCAGAGCCTGACCGATGAGGTGGTCTGGAGCACTTGGCGCGGCTGGAGGGCAGAGAAGCCATATTGATCTCATAGTAGTCCTAGTTAGGGGTCGTAGTCGAGTTTTTGGTAGTTTGTAATGCACTTATGTTTTAGCATTTTGGAGTTATAGTCCCTTGGGGACATTCTTGTCTTTATTTTAGATTTCATTGTAAAAGAACAGTTGAACTTGATTTATTATTCAGCACTTTATGATTTCGCTAAACTTACTTGTAATAAATTCTATTTTGGTTTTCCATTTGAAATAAAACTCGTTTATTTTCTTTTCGCTGTATTTTATGGTTGAGTTGGCATGTGCATGGGTTAGGCTGCGGGGTATAGGCACATATACCCTGGCCGGTCACGTGACCCTGAGTTGGGGCGTGACAATAACGCTGCTCGGAAATCTCGTGGTGAGGTTGCCCAGAATGGGTCGAGGCCAAAACCAGAGATGGTGGGTTTGTGATGGTATATCCCTCATGATAAGAAAGGACGTGGGTGTCCAATTATGGCCTGGTGGGTTCCCAGGAAAGAGCCGTCTGGTGCGGCTTGAGTCTGGCCCAAGGATGTAGTTGAACAGAGCCACTTGGGCGGGACCACGTGGTTTGGTTTGGAATGAATGATGGGGCGCTGCTGGGTCTAATCCGATCGGGCCCAATAGTTCTAGTCCAGTCCAGACTGAAATATGTAATTTTGGTCGAATCTTGGTGGAATTAGGGCTGCCGCCCTTGATTAGCCCACGATCGACCGAAACTGGCTAAAAATTTTAGTAAGTTGTCAGTCGACCCTCGATCGACCGAAATTGCCAATGGATATATTTAGATATGTTGAACGACTCTTTTTGAGCCCATGCCTTTGGGTGTTGGCTGAAGGTTTCTTGCTTCATGCTCTATTCTCTTCATGACTATTTTGATGATAACAAACCAAATCTATTTAACAAAATTCTTGAAGTATGAAAATTGCAGGATCGATAAATTACATGTCAAAACACGAAACGATCGATCTTGAAACAAACCAATGCGTGCACAAATGGCTTGGACAAATCAAAAGAATATATGGAAAGTCCTTCAAGTTGAAGCACGCAGAAGAACGGAACCGAAAAACAAAGCGCGAAACAAGAAGACCAAAATAAAAATTTCTAGCCCAGGTTCAGTCGATCGGTCGATCGATCGAAGATGGTGAAAAAATGGCAGTAGGCTACTTTGGTCGACCGGTCGGTTGACCGTCCGAGGCTAAAAATTGGCAGTACATGCTTCGATCGACCGAGCGGTCGACCGAATAGCATAGAGGTGGAATCGCGACTCATTCGATCGACCCTTTGGTCGACCGAACAGAGCGGTTAAAGCACAGATTGCCAGCAGTCGCTGGGCGGTCGATCGGTCGGTCGGCCGATGATCGACCGACAAGCGACCGAACGACGCCCAACGGGTGAAAAAATGCCCGTTGAAGAGCCGTTCGGTTGAGGGGTTATAAATACCCCTCACCTAACTTCTTTAACCTCTCTTAACAACTAACATAAGCATTCAAAAGAGAGATTTGTGCCTTCTAGAGCTTGATTGACTTGTGCTCGCTTCTCTGATCAACGACTTCTCATAGCGCTCATCTTCCATCAACTCGGGCTTCGATTCGAGCTTAACGTCTTGGCAAGTTGGAGGCTTTGAAGGCTTGGAAAAGATCATTTGGTCTTGGTTTATTCTTTAAGCTCTTTTCATTGTAATTTTAATTGTTATTTGAACTTATTTTCATTGGATTTGAGCTTGTAAAGACCTAGGTTGTTAGGTCTTGAAATTGGGTGGTTGCCTTTGTGTTTGAGGCTTAATTCCACCAGTGTAAACTTAATTTACTAGGATTAGTTGAGTTGTCCCTTAGGTTGAGGTGGAAGAGTGCTCTTGGTAAGAAGGCGGAGACTTCCGGATGTGGAAGTGCCTTAGGATGAGAGCGAGACTCTTCGGGTCAAAGTCCTCGTTGTAAGGGAAACAAAATTAATCTAGTAAAGTTTAGTTTGGAAATCCTAAGCGGGGTGCTTAGGTAGTGGAGTAGGCATTGGAGCCGAACCACTATAAATAATTATCTCTTTTGAGTTTGCTTAATTCCTTACTTATTGCTTCCACATTGAATATTAGAATTGGGAATTGCCTAAGTTGTAAGAAACGATTAAAAATGGAATTTAGGCAAAAAGATTTAGTTGAGACACTATTCACCCCCCCTCCAGTGTGACCATTTCACCCAACAATTGGTATCAGAGCAGGTTGTAGTCTGAGATTTCACCATCTCGTCTACTTCTAGTCTCGATCTGAATATGACACTAGAGTTGGTAGCATCTTCACCTCCTAAGTTCGATGAATCGAACTTTGGTCTTTGGAAGTCTAGGATGTACACCTACAGTAAGACTAGAGGTTTCGGTGTTTATAACATGTTAAAATTTGAATACACTTATCCTAAGGTTGACATGCATGATTGGAGCAAACTTGACAAGAAAATATTTTAATTTAATGGAGAAGCCATGAATTGCATATTTTGTGCCATACCAAATAACATTCTTGAAAAAGTCATGCATTGTTCAATAACTTTTGACTTATGGGCTACTTTAAATGTTTTATATGATTATGCCAAAATCGAAGAGATTGACACTTTCGATGAAGGTGGTGATGACAATAGTCACTCACCTACTACTAATCTTAATTTTGATGCCCATAGCTCATCTAGTCAAAGGAGTAGCTCCAAGAGCAGAAAAAGAAAGGTAGTGTGTCATGCATGCAGGGAAAAGAGGTATGTAAAGAAAAATTGCCCTTCCATGAAGAACACGACAAAGAAGATGTCAAAAGCTTCTACATCATCATCCCATTCAAATGACTATGAAGCTACTTCAAAAGCTTACTGTTGGGTGAAATGGCACACTAGAGGGGGGGGGGGTGAATAGTGTGTTATCTAAACTTGTTGCCTAATTTCGATTTTAATCGTCTTCTTAGATTACTTAGGCAATTCACGATTGAATAACTAAATGCGGAAGCGATAAATGATAAAGCAATAAATACACACAACATATCAATGCAAACACAAGAATTTATACTGGTTCGGCCCCAATGCCTACTCCACTACCTAAGCACCCCGCTTAGGATTTCTAAACTAAGTTTACTAGATTAAATAGTTTCCCTTACACAGAGGATTTTGACTCGAAGAGTCTCACTCTCAACCTAAGGCACTTCCACACCCGTAAGTCTCCGCCTTCTTACCGAGAGCACTCTTCCACCTCAACCCTAAGGGACAACTCAACTAATCCTAGTAAACTATGTTTACACCGGTGAAATTAAGCCTCAAACACAAAGGCAACCACCAACTCAATCAACCTAGCACTCTAGGTTTACACGAACTCAAATACAGTGAAATAACAAGAAAATACAACAATAAATGGAGCAATAAATCAAATAATGAAGTACTTAGCTCCTCACAAAGTTTCCTAGCTTTCTCTTGATGCCTTTGATGGTGAATTAATGAAGTCAAGGCTCAATCAAAGGGATGACATATCAAAGCTAGGGATTCTCCAGGAATTGGCTCAATGAAAGATGGGAGTTGATCAATGATGGCTCAATAAAGGTTAGAAGGAAGGCTTAGACTTGGGTATTTATAGAGCCAAGAAAAAATGAAATGAAACAGGTGGCTCAACGGGCGAAAAACTTGCCGTTACCGCCGCTCGGTCGCATGCCGGTCGATCATCGGTCGACCGCTGACTCAATCTCTTTGTGTGGTCGACCAACGGGTCGACCGCTAGACGCGATTCCTGTGATTTGCAATCCAGTCGACCGACGCAAGTCGCGACTTCAGCGATCCGCAATCCGGTCGACCGTTGAAGCTACTGCCGCTTTCTGGCAAACTTCGGTCGACCGAGTTGCCTACTACCTATTTTTGGCAGCATTCGGTCGACCGAAATTAGGTAGTCTACACTGCACTACTTGGTTTGGCTAAGATTTTTTTGCTCGTTTTGGTTCCGTCTTTGCTAAGCCTACTTATATAACATTTATTAACTTCAAGTTAATAACTTTAAAACATAAATGTTATATAAGGATTACCCCCCATTTGGATTCAATAAGAATATGTAAAAAATCAAAATACTTAAGAATCAAAATCTAGTTTTTGGGGTCTAGTACAAATTTTTCGAAAACGGAAATTTCCTAACTTTTCGAGTCAAGTATAGGTAGGCTAAAGGTTTCCAAGAATTCCTAAAAAATATCTCGTTATCTAATTTTAACCCGAGATATAATTACCGCCATTTTTTATGTCAAGAAAAGGTCTAGGACATATAGCCCTCCAAGGAGCTCCCTAGGCTAAGTGAATTTAGGGCAGTTTTTGGGTTCTCATGTTTTGGGTTTCGGATTTGGTTTTAGGGTTCTTTGCATCATAAAAGGATAGTACTATGCATCATGGCTATCGTTGCTTACATGTACCTTCTGGGAGAATTTACATCTCGCGACATGTTACTTTTAATGAAACTGACTTCCCTTTTACAGAGAGCTCATTGACTACGACTCCTCCAAATATCTCTTGATGTGATGCCAGCACATTAGGGCGGTGGCCTGGAGATTTTCTACAACCTATATCGGGATCAGGTATTTTGGGGCCCCCTCCGTCAGAAGCACATGAACAAATGACTACACTTGCAAGGACACCTGAACCAAGCACCTTAGGCCAACCTTCATCAAATGGGCCTCCTGTTGTTACGCATCCTTCCTCAACACCTCCAAGCACACCTACACCTAGCTCCAATTCTCAATCATCTGCATCCTCGGGCTCCTCATCCTTCAATTATGATATTGCAGAACATGACGAGGACTCCATTCCACATCGTACTCATTTACTAGCAGATATCTATGCACAACTAGATCATCCTCCCACTCCTCCGGCTCCACGCAAGTGTCGTACCAATCATCCTCTACCAAACGCACTACTCGCTGTAAGTTCTTCTCCTGAGCCCACATGTTTTACTCAGGCCTCCAAAGATCCTGCATGGCGCACTACAATGGCTACTAAATTCGATGCCTTACTTCGAAATGGCACGTGGACCTTGGTGCCCCGAACTCCCTCTATGAGTGTTATTGCCTGCAAATGGGTATTCAAGCTCAAACACCGTCCTGATGGCTCCATTGAACGACATAAGGCTCGCTTAGTTGCCAAAAGCTTCCGTCAACAACATGGCATTGACTATATTGATACTTTTAGTCCAGTCATCAAGATCACAATTATCCGGTTGTTACTCTCTATTGCCATCAGCTCTAATTGGACAGTACGACAACGATGTATCTAATGCATTCATTCATGGCAGTCTAACCGAGACAGTTTACATGGAACAACCTCCCGACTTTCTTCATTCACAATTTTCTAATCATGTTTGTCATCTCCAAAAATCTCTTTATGACCTTCGTCAAGCCCCTCGAGCTTGGTTTCAACGATTGAGTGGTTGGCTACAAACTCAAGGTTTCAGTGGGTCTAAGACCGACACTTCTCTATTTTATCGATGCTCTCAAAATTCCATGATTTATATTCTTATATATGTTGATGACATACTTGTAACTGGCAATGATTCTAGTGGCATCAATGATCTACTACACTCTCTTGGTCGTGAATTTGCCATCCGGGACCTTGGCAATGCTCATTTCTTTCTTGGTATTGAGATCTTACAACATCCTGATGGTTGTCTCTTATCTCAAAGAAAATATTTTTTGGAGCTCCTTCAACGAACAAAGATGGATGGTGCTCGTCCTATTTCCACTCCAATTGCATCAACTCCCATAGAGCACTCTACTTCCTTAATTGATCCAACCATTTATAGAAGTACCGTTGGGGCTCTTCAATATATTACTATTACTCGACCAACACTACTACAAACTTGGTCTTCAGCAACGGCTATCAGCAACGGCCGCTCAAGCCGTTGCTATTTGCAACGGCGTTCTTACGGCCGCTCGAGCCGTTGCAGATATCTGTATCTGCAACGGCGTTCTAACGGACAACCGAGCCGTTGCGGATTATTTTAATTATCAGCAACGGTTTTCTGACGGAAAGGAGAGCCGTTGCTAATTATTTAATCTTCAGCAACGGCTTACTAACGGATAAGTGAGTCGTTGCTGATGATAACTTATCAGCAATGGCGTTCTAACGGGCGAGTGAGCCGTTGCTGATAAGTTTATATAGGGCACGCTCTCGCGCCCGACCCTTCTTCCTCCCGCTTCTGCCGCCGCCGCTCCTGCCGACTCCTCTCGCCGCCGCTGCCGACGACGACGCCTCTCGCCGACGCCTCTCGCCGCCGCGCCGCTGCCGGTATGTTGATCGGCCGGCCTATACAGTTTCGGCCGGAGATGCTAAAATCCGACCGAAACCCTATTTCTAGGGTTTCGGCCGGCGGCGGTCGGCCTATGGCCGCCGCCGAACCTTCTACAGTGGCCGGACAGTGTGTCCGGCCACTGTACGCCGGCGCCGGAGGGTGGACTCCGGCGCCGGAATATATATATATATATATATATATATATATATATATATATATATATATATATATATATTGTTTTGAAATTGTTAATTAATTATTTTATAAATGTTAATTAAATGTTTAGATTAATTGTTTAATTTGTTAGATTAATTATTAGGGTTTAGATTAATTTCGGTCGCGCGCCGGAATCGTCCACTTCGGACGCGCGCCGGAACCGTCCAATTCGGACTCGCGCCGGAATCATCCAATTCGGACTCGCGCCGGAATCGTCCACTTCGAACGCGCGCCAGAATCGTCCAATTCGGACTCGCGTCGGAATCGTCCACTTCGGACGCGCGCCAGAATCGTCCAATTCGGACTCGCGCCGGAATCGTCCACTTCGGACTCGCGCCAGAATCGTCCACTTCGGACTCGCGCCGGAATCGTCCACTTCGGACGCGCGCCGAAATTGTCCAATATGGACTCGAATGTCTCGAAACATTTAGAAAATAATCATCCATCCGACGAGTTGATATGTTTCACGTACGCATCGACGAATCGGATATGATTTAGCAAAACCTTAGATCCGTTCGGGGATTGTATGTTCGTGTAAAAGAAGTAGATGATCTTTTATACGACGTACAATTCTTGAATTGTCCCTGATTGGACAATTTGGGAATATAAATTTCACACGGTTGAATATTCATCTACAAAAAAGACGATGAATGCTGGGGTCTGCGTGAAAGGGACAACCTATGTTGAATGTGATATGGATTTCTATGGACTAGTGGAAGAAGTGATAGAGTTGCACTACTTCGGCTTGAAATCAGTGTTCCTATTTAGATGTCATTGGTTCGATACAACAGAAAGGGGCATGAAAGTTCATCCAAAATACAAACTTGTTGAGGTTAATTACAAATCGAAATTGGCAGCAAATGAGCCATTTATATTGGCATCACAAGCCGAACAAGTATATTACGCGAAGTATCCGGCTCGAAATAAAGATAGAGCAGATTGGCGTGTAGTCTGTAAGACAAAAGGTAGAGGAAAAATTGATCCGATAGTAGGAGAAAATGATCCTCCTGGTTTCTATCAAGAAGATGATCTTCCTGTTGTGGATCGTATTATTCCAATACTCGAGGATGTAGACACAACGTCAATTCAATTAGAAGTTGAATATGCTGATGATGACGATCATGAAATTGAGGAAGCTGGAGATGAAGAAGATGACGAAGAGGAAGAAGAGGAAGAAGAAGAAGAATTCGAAGACTATTATTCAGATGATGAGGAATAATTGTAAAGTATATATATTTTATTAAATATATCTCTACTATTTATACAATAATCTGATTATATGTCTGTTCGACAGATATGTCTGGTCGTGGTTATCGACGCAGGAGAGCTTCGGAGTCTCCGATCGGTGAGACTCCAGCACTTACTCATGCTGCTGATCCTCCTGTTGCTGATCCTCATGAGGATGATACTGCCGAGGCTAGTACATCCAGACGCAGGCGGCCACGCGGGCCGAACAGGTGGCAGCCTCCACCAGCCACAGAGTCACGTAGATTGATCAGCGTGATTGGGGAGCGGTAATATATCATGAATTATGAATCATTACAAATTCATTATATCATAATATAATATTAAAATTTATTTTTGTTGTGCAGGTTCGAGCAAGAAGAAGTGCCGAGGAGCATTTCTTCTACTATTCGACGATACATGCACGGGGCATGGCCTACGTGGTCTCACGTGCCTAGCGAGCACGTCGACATGTTATGGCGCGAGTTTGAGGCACGTATTATTTTTTTTTTTACATGCATGATGATATATTAAGAATTGGTACTGATATTATTATTTTGCAGGCTCGCTATACATGGGCCGAGGACCAGAGGTCCTTCATTTACGCTGCCTGGGAGTCTATTTCCCGGGCAAGATACAACGGGCAGCTGGGGCAGGCTCGGTCCCGAGCAATGGCCCGAGCTGGGACCACTAACATCGCGGAGACTCGAGGATACGGCCCCAGTTGGATTACTCCGGATATATGGGACCAGCTCGTGGGGATATGGTCGACAGATCGATGGCAGGAGGTTTCTCAGAATGCGGCTAGAAATCGCATGTCGGGGGGAGCAGCGCGTCACACCAGCGGCTCTGTTGCATTTGCAGTGCACGCAAACCGTATGGTAAGTATATCGTTTAATTATATATTTTATTTGTTATTATGTGTACTAATTAATGTATTTGTTTTGTAAATGTAGACGACGGTGTCGGATGACGGGACTGTCCAGCGACCCTCCCCGATGGCGGTGTTTGAGCGGACTCACCGTCGAGCACATGGGACGGGGGAGTACATCGACAACCGCGCTGCATACATTGTGGTAATTATATATTTGTTTAAATTATTCATTATATATTTATAATTTAAGTTTTATGATAAATATTAAACAAAAAATCAAACTCGAGTAGGAGACGTACAGCCGGAGGGTGGTGCAGCGCGGGGGTACCCCCGAGGACTTTGACGCAGCATCGTGGGTCGAGGCCGCAGGTGGCTGGGACCATGGCCGCGTATATGGCTTCGCAGATAGTGGTCATGCGCGAGCCGTACTAGGGCCACTTGGGGCACCGACCCCTCCGGTCGCTGGTGAGCGGCCGTCCACCTCTAGATCCAGTTATGATCATAGTAATAGGATAAGGACACTAGAGGAGACGGTCGCGCGTCAGACTGAGATGATGGAGCGTCAGAGTCAGACGATGGCGCGTCAGAGTCAGACGATGGCGAATATAGAAGCTATGCTACGCAACTTGTCGGGTCATCCCGAAGCAGACATCTCTTCGGCATCATCTAATCCATCATCCTCGAGTCAGTCCACGCCGGTGTACACTCAAGCACTCCAGACCCCGCCATATGATCCAGGCCATCCTCCATCGTCATCGTGAGATTTTGTTTATATTGACTTTGTTACTCAGATATTGAACTTGTTTAATTTATATTGACTATGTTATTGAGATGTTGATACTTCAATTTTACATTTGAATTGTGTTTATACTATCGTGGATAATTATGAATATAAATATAATTGTTTTGATGTATATCTTGGTGTGTTTGTGATGTGTGAGTGAATGTGTATGAGATGTTTGTGATGTGTGAATGAATGTGTGTATGAGGGTATGGGTGTGTGAGTTATGTATCAGATAAATGTATCAATGTATCAATGGAAATTTGAAATTTTCAAATTTTCTGGTTGTAGGCATAGGTCATCAGCAACGGCTTTCCCACGGGCGTCCGTGGGAAAGCCGTTGCTAAAAGTGTATCGAAAGCCGTTGCTGATGACCTACAGCAACGGCTTAGCGACGGAGTTTTACTAACGGTGTTGCTACGGACTCGGCGGCCGTTGCTATTAATGGTATCAGCAACGGCTCCGGGTCTGTGGCAAAACCGTTGCTGATAATGTTTTGAGCGACGGCCCGAGCGGCCGTTGCTGATCCGTTGCTAAGTCATCAGCAACGCGACTTTCTGTCACGGCGCTATTGCAACGGCTCAGCCGTTGCTGATGACCATTTTTCTAGTAGTGCAAAAATTTCCTTTGCTGTCAATCGTGCTTGCCAATTTATGCACACTCTCACTGAGCAAAATTGGGAAGCTGTCAAGCGTATTCTACGATATCTCAAAGGCACTATATTGCACGGTCTTCTTCTTTATCGTCACTCTCCAAGAACATTGCATGCCTATAATGATGCTGATTGGGCTGGATCAACTACAGATAGACGCTCGACATATGGTTATGCTATCTTCCTTGGGCGAAACTTAATCTCATGGTGTTCCAAGAAACAACCTACCGTATCTCGCTCTAGCACGGAGGCGGAATACAAAGCTATTGCTAATGCCACTACTGAGTTGGTTTGGCTACAATGTCTTTTATTGGAATTGCAGTTATCAACAACTACCTCACCCAATCTTTGGTGTGACAATATTGGTGCTACATATCTCGCAGCCAATCCTGTGTTCCATGCGCACACTAAACATATCGAGATTGACTTTCATTTTGTTCGTGAACGCGTAGCTGCTTGACAACTGAAGGTTTCTTATGTATCTACACATGACCAACTTGCCGATATTTTCACTAAAGCTCTATCCCGTCAATGATTTCAGTGGATTTGTTCCAAACTCAACGTTGTTCCTCCCTCGTTGAGTTTGTAAGGGAGTGATAGAAGTAATTCAAATGACAACCAACCAAAGCTTGGTTGCCTAAAAGAATCTCCATCAATGCAAAGAATCCCTATCATCAATGCAAAGATGCAACACCCAGCTGGATTGCCAAAGGAAGCTTCATCATTCATGTTGACCAAATGCAAAAGTGGAAAACATTGATTGTAAATAATATTGTATTGATATGCTCCAAAATAGCAATCCTTGCTATCTTAGTGGAGCCTCCTCTATAAATAGAGGTAATGTACGTGTACTTTGATAAAGAAAGAATCCAATTCATTTTATTCTTTCTTCTCATTATATTCCTCTCTTTCTCTATCTCTATAATTCTTTCAGGCTGTAGGCTCCACAATTGACGTCGCCATTGGTTTTCACCGGACAGGGGAATTTGGGAGGGAGACGGATGAGAGTTAGGAGGATATCACTTACTTCGCGTTCCTTATCGGTGAAAGCATCCATTGGAGTCGGGCACGAGGTAATAGGGGGGTGGCAGCGACGGTAGGATGCGGGGTTGATGCCGCGGCATTGGCGCTTAGGGTGGGTGCGCATATGGCCACAGAGAGCTTTCAAAGTCAAGAAGGGCTTGCAGCACATGGTGCACGTTGGCTTTGATGTGGTATTTGTGGTGTCGGCGGTGGAGTGGGAAGCAAGGTTCGGCATTCTGCAGAGATCAAGCCTTGGAGGTTTGCTGAAGGCGGGAAGTGAGGAGACACCAGCGGAGTGGTGGATGGGAGGGAGGTCGTCAGGGAGCTTATGGGTTGGAAATTCAGAGGGAGAGGCGGCGGACTGCCGGTCTCGGCTGAAGCTCGCGAAGGGGGATGCATGAGGGGAAGAGTGAAGGGTGGAGGAGTGTGTTCGATGGCGGTGGATGACGACGGTGGACGACGAGGACAATCGAGCAGGTCGTCAGGTTGCGGCATGGAGAGGTGCACGTGTGGAAGAAGATTGTTGTGATTGGCTTCATTAGCTGCAGTGTTCTCCGCTCTTATAGCGACTGCTTAATGTTTACGACTTAAGCTTTTAGATTCGTGCAAAGACATGGAAGCCCTGTATCCTCCTACTCTGTGATTCTTTCTGGTTAGTTACACGCTGCCGCAATTCTCGATGTCAAGTACAAGAATTACGCTTGGCTTCTAATTTGATACTTAATTAATTTGAGTAAATTATAATTTTGGCCTAGTTTTTTCGTTTATTTAATTTTCAACTCACTCACATATTAATAGTTATCTTTAAATTGATTAACACAAAAGTTTTCTGCCGTCTTCGAATTTAAGTTGAAGCGGCGAGAGAAGTTAAAAGAAACTTAAATTAATTATTAGCAAACCGCTACTGTACGCAATGCGAACCAGCATGCTATGAACCCAGTCAGCTTGGTTCACTTTTTATGCCCATATATGTTATATTCGAAATAACCGACCGTTGTTTCAACTATACATACCTCTAGTCCTCTCATCCACCATCTCACGACACCGACTTCAAACTTGCAATCATCGCATGAATCGATCGGCGTACTTGGAGGGCTAAAGCATTATTTTCAGGGCATTTACGACGGCTTAAAACTCTGCTCGACCGTTGTTTTTACTACCTAGACCTCTCGTCCTCTCATCGTCCATCTCACGACGTCGACGTTCAAGCCTACAATGATCACTTGGACTGGTCGACGTACTCAGAGGGCTAATGCGTTCTTTTCAGTGCACCTGTGGCATCTTAAAACCCTGCCTAATTGCTTTCTTTGTCATTGATAAAAGCATCACCAAAGGTCTTCAATGCCCATTGTCCCAACTATAAGTCGAACGGCCTATACTAGAGGGAGTTGAATAGTGTGTTTACTAATCTTTTCGCCTAATTTTGGTTTTAACCATTTTTTGAGTTACTTAGGCAAATGTCAATTTCATGCAAACAGAGGAAGCAATAAATGTAGCAATTCAACACACAATCAAGAGAGCAATACAAACACTATAATTTATAGTGGTTCGGCCTCAATGCCTCCTCCACTACCTAAGCATCCTGCTTAGGATTTCATACACAATCCAATAGATATAGAGTTTCTTACAATGAAGACTTTACACCAGAGAATTTTCGCTCTCACACCGAAGGCACTTCCACACTCGGAAGTCTACGCCTTCACAAAAAGAGCACTCTCCACCTCACTATCTTATAAGGACACTCTAATCCTAGTTACAAGTATATCGGTGGACTTATGCCTCTACACCAAGGCTATCATCAAACCTTTGAAACTTGAGTGAAATCCAAAATAATACGAAGAGCACTTACTCCTCAATCCTAGAGGATACATCAACCACTATTCTAAAGCCTAACACTCAAGAACAAAGAAACCAAGGTGTATCACCTACATCTTGAAACCAAACATACAACACAATGAAAACAAACTTAAAATACAAATTAAATGAAGCTATAAATACAATGAAACAAATACTTAGCTCCAACCAAAGTTTCCTAGCTTTCTCTTGATGCCTTTGATGGTAAATCAATGAAGTTAAAGCTTACTCAAGGAGTTGAGCGATCAAAGGTAGGTTTTCCTCAAGAATTGACTCAATAAAGTTTAAGAATGATCACAAGACGGCTCAAGAAGGTTCGGAGTGATCAAGAAGTGTATAGGAAGGCTAGGGTCTTGAATATATATAGAGGAGCATAAAGAGACCCGGATGAAAACACTACTCTATGGCTCAAAAAAGAGATGTTACCTTCCGCAAGTCGATCTTCCTGTTGATGGTTCGGTCTACCAAACGTCGATTGGACGCACACTGAGTGTTTCTACCTCAAGTCGATCGCTTGTCTATCGTAGGTCGATCGACCGACCATTCGATCGAAACAGATCTGAAGGTAGTTTCAGCAAGGTCTAATCTTCTTAAGCCTTATTTAACATTTAAGAAATGTTAAATAAGGATTACACCCATCTGGATTCAATAAAAATATCTAAAAAATTAAAATAGAATCAAAATCTAACTTATGGGGTCTAGTACAAATTAACGAAAACTAAAAATTTTATAATCTCACGGGTCAAATATGGATAGGTTAAATATTTCCAAAAATTCCTTAAAAATAGGTTGTTAACTTGACTCTATCTAAGGAACAATTATCGAGACTTTCGGTGCCAAAAAATTGTCTAAGTCATATAGCCCTCCAAGGAGCTCCCTAGGCTTAGAGAATTTCTAGGTCATTTTTTGATTTTCCTGGTTTTCATGTTTTGTTGTTCGAGTTTCGATTTTTGGGTTCTTTGCATCATGAAAGAGCATTACACATATAATCTAGACACCCTAAACCTAGACTGAAACTTCTCGAATGAATCCCAAGCATCGACGAGCGTCCTTGCCGATTTCTCCGATTTTGATGACGACAAACATCCTTTAGAAAATATCTTCAATAAAGCATTAAGGAAGTCCAATCATGGGATTTCTCCCCTTATCATCGTGCATATCTAAATAAATATACTCTCCCTATCTATATGCATGGTTTTTCTATATTTTCTTCCCCTTTACTTATATTTTTCTCCCCGTTTTGATCACATCAATCGAAAAGAGCAAGAAAAGTCAACTAAGGTCAAAGTTGGATCTTTATAAGTATTTTTCATAAAAATAAAGTCAACCAACCCAAGGGACGAAAATAACATATCCATGAGACGAATCAATACATGATATAAAAAATTCTAAATCTAGAATCATGTATCAAATTCAATCTTGCAACCACCAGATGAATCGATTGGCGTACTCAGAGGGCTAAGGCATTCTTTTCAAGGCATCTACGACGGCTTAAAACTCTGCCCGATCATTGTTTTGACTACCCAGACCTTTCGTCCTCTCATTGTTCATCTCACGACACCGGTGTCCCAGCTTTCAAGCATGCAACAATCACTTGGGCTGGTCAACGTACTCAGAGAGCTAAGGCCTTCTTTTCAGTGCACCTTGTTGGTGAAATGGTCACACTAGAGGGGGGTAAATAGTGTGTTAGCTAATCTTTTTGCCTAATTCGGGTTTTAATTATTTCTTGATTAGTTAGGCTAAACACAATATTAATTGCAAGCGGAAGCAATAAAAAAGAAGTAATTCAACACACAAAGTATTAATTACACTATATATCCCCAACTTTGGGCTTTCTTCCAATTCTATCCCATGTTTTTATTTGTTTCAATAATATATTCAAACTTTAAATTTGTTTCAATTAAATCCCGTCGTGAATCAGATGTTAGATTCATCGTTAACACGCTAACATGGTGCTGCTGACGTGGTTCAACAGCCCAATCAGCACATCAAAATATATTAAAAAATTTAAAACATAAGCCCAGTCAGCATGTAACTAAATCTGGTCCCATCCCCCCCTTAGATTTAATCGGTGGACCCTAAACCCTATTTTATATCCTCTTTCTTTACAAATTAACCTGTTTGCTGCTCTGTTGCACCCGACACCGACACTAGTTTCCTCGTAACCCGCCGGCCAGAAACGAAGTCCACGTCTCTCATCGCCGTTAGTTGCACTGACTGCACTTTGTGAACTCAAGCGACGAGAAGAAAGCTATTGTCTCCAAAGGCCGTGCGAACTCACCTGGTAATGTTTTATTTTTGCATATTATGTGATGATTTGAAAACCCTAAAGTTATCATGATTCCTAGGGTTTGTGCAAGTGGTTATTTAGGGCAATCCATTCCAAGTTATTTTCTACTAGTTTAAGTGTAAAATTTATTACCTTCTGTGTATAGCAATTTGTGCAAGTGGTTATTTAGATATGATATTTGAGTTGAAATGCATTACCAGATATTATTATTATTTGTGTTATAGTCCAGTTGGTATTTTTGAACTTTATGCGAAATGGTTCGACGATCGAATCGACGTCGAAAAACCATTTTACCTGCTGCGGGAGATCCTTCATCTGCTTCATCACCAGTAAGTACATATAGGTTATATTATTAAGTTATATGTTATTGGTTGTCTAAACTCATTAATTATTATCTTACTCCTTAGGTTAACATTAGTAGTAGCGAAGATGAAAATGATGTGCACGGTACATGAAGAGCAAAGGACACGTGTAATGCGCGTAACATCCCATGCAGATACTGTGGAAGATGAACATCCATCAACTAGGGAGGCAGATGTACATCCATCAAATTTAGAGGTGATGAACATTCAATTCATGGTGAACATCCTCTACCAAGAACAAAAGTTGAAAACCCTATTGAAAATGAGACATCCGAAGATGAAGACTACCTTCTGGTTGGTGAAAGTGATGATGATATTTTATCTAGCGAATTTGAGGAATTAAGTGATGATGAATTTGCGACGATTAGAGCATTGAAGAAGGGCAAAAACAAGGTTGGACATAATATCAAGAACTTGAATGAAGTTGTACCAGTCGCACTTGAATGTAGAGAGAATATCAACTTCAATGAAGAGGTGTCGGCCACTGTCCACCCTATATACTTGTATGAAAATGAAGATAGTGTGAACCAAGGTACAAGTGAATATGAAGACAGTGAAAATGAAATCATTACACCTGAGACTTGTGAAGATGGTGTAGAGGTCCCAATTGGTGATGTGCATACGAGAAAAATACTCCACCGGATGGTATATAATCCTAAATGTGATGTGAATGATGTCAATTTAGAACTTGGGATGAAATTTGAGTCCAATACCCAATTTAAAGAAGATGTTCAAAGCTATTGTATTTCGAATGGTTTCAGCATTAGATGGACCAAAAGTTGTGCTAAAAAAATGGAGGCCAAGTGTGCTATGGGTTGTCCATGGAGAATATATGATAGTTGGATGGAGATGGACTTGACCTTTGTTATCAAAAGCTATAATAGTGAACACAAATGTTCAAGAAACACTATGAACATACAAGCCACAAGTAAATGGATAGCAAAGTATTACATTGAGAGATTTAGAAGCAATCCTAACTGGAGTGTGAAAGAAATGGAAAAGGATTTGCTTACCAAGTTTTATGTCAATATCTCTCGGATGAAAGCATATAAAGCAAAGTGGGAGGCTTTACGAAGTCTTCGGGGCTTAGTTCAAGATCACTACACCATGCTTGGCCCTTATATAGCACAACTTCGATTTGTGAACCCGATGAGCATATTCAGTATTGTATGTAGCTGAGCATTTACAGGTACACCTCCAGTCTTTCAACGATTGTACATTGGGTTTGATGCCATTAGAAAGGGGTTTATGTTGGGTTGCAGACCAATTATTGGGTTTGATGGTTGTTTTCTAAAGACCTTTCTTAGCGGACAATTACTTGCGGCTGTTGGTAGAGGCGGGAACAATCAAATGTTCCCACTTGCGTTAGCCGTAGTTGAACGAGAAAACTACGATTCATGGAGTTGGTTCTTGGGGATTTTGTTTGATGGCCTATCCATTGATCAAGGATATGCTTTGACACTCATTACTGACCTACAAAAAGTAAGTTTACTTTCTCATGTTAATCAATGTACAATATATTCTTTTATTTACCATTCAAGTTAATGTCATTGATGACGTGTATTCTTATAGGGTATTGAGTATGCTATAAAACAAAGAGTACCGGGTGCCGAGCATAGGAATTGTGCTAGGCACATCTATGCGAATTGGAAGAAAAAACACAATGGGCAAGTTTTAAAGTCACTATTCCGGAGCTAGACTATTAGATGCACCGTTGAGTCTGATTTCAAGCGAGTCATGAATGAGCTTCAAGCTACTTCACCAGTGCCCATGAATATTTTATTTCAGTTGGAGTTACCAAATTCTGTCAAGCATATATCAGTTCTAGTTGCAAATCTGATGTAGTGAGCAACAATATTAGTGAGACAATTCAATTGCTGTATTTTGAAGGCAAGATCAAAGCCAATCATTGATATGCTTGAAGACATTCGACGTATGTTGATGGCTAGGATGCAATTTAAAAGGGAGTTAATGTTGAAAAGTAATGACACTATTTGCCCAGCCATAAGGAAAAAATTTGAAAAAAACAAGGGATTGCCATGTGACACCTGCGAAAAATATGATATTTTGAGATACAATCATTTGATAAATCAAATGTTGTTAACCTGGTCAACCGTACATGTTCATGTAGATATTGGGATATAAATGACATTCCATGCAAGCATGCAATCTCATGCATCTTTTGGCTAAAAGAAGAATCAGAGCATTATGTCTATGATTATTACAAGAAACATTACAAAAAAAAAAGAATTTGTGGCAAAATTTTAGAGTGGCCAACAACAATTGGCCACAAAAGATGTAATCTGGGATGAAATTTGTGACAAAATTATTTTTGTGGTTAAAAGTATAAGTTCGAATAATTTGTGACAAGTTTTCTAATTTTGCCACTATGTTTGCTACTAATAATTGAGTCAACGTTAAAAATTTATAGTTTTTAAAATTTATGACAATAGATTTTGTCATTGATTCAAAACATTCTACCGTGGCAACTGTTTGCGACAAAAAATTTGCCACAAGTTTATCATGATATTATGTAGCGAGCGTTTGCGACAATATTTTTGCCACAATTTTATCATGATATTCTGTAGTAATTATTTGCGACAATATATTTGACATAGACATAAAACTATTTATTGTGGGAAATTACTGTGCCATAGATGATAAAATAATTATAAAAATAAAAAAAGAAAAATTTTAGGTGGGTATCTATTATATATATATATATTAATTATATACTTAACTAACAAATGTAAAAATATTTTTCTTATATTTTTATATAAATATGAGAAACAAATATATAACATAAATATTTTTCTCAATATTTTTTATTTTTCTTATAATAACAAATATAACATAAAAAATATTAATTATAATAATATCAATAAATTACCAATTTCCTGGACCCATAAACATTAACTACATCTAAAAACATCAATAAAAATATTAACTATCAATACAAGAAAACAAGCCAAACGATTACTCATCTCTTCTCCGTAGCCAACCCAAAACCTCGGTGATCCTCTCTCCTGTGTGATTCTATCTCCCTGTGTCATTTTCCCTCTTCTTTTCTTCACCGCGATCCTCTTTCCCCGCGCCACCTCCCCTGCCGGTGCTCTCCCCATGCCACCTCCCTCGACATCTTCAATCCCTAATCCCTTCGCTGCACCCACTACTAGAAATATGATGATTTCCGACAGCTAATATAGTCGAAAAGTTGTCGAAAGTTGGTCGGAAACATTGATTTACCGACCAAATTTCGATTGGTTACCGACGCTAGTATTTGCGTCGGTAAAACCTTGGTCGAAACGGATACCGACAAACTATCGACGAAAAATATTGTCGATAATTATCGACCAAGATTTTAATCGAAAAGCTGTCGGTAATTCCTCGGTAAATATCGACCAAAGTTTTGTCGGTAACTCCTCGATAAATACCGACTATAAATATTGTCGAAAATGTGGTCGATAATTACTCGGAAAGTAGAAAAAAAAATTTCGTCCCTTCTCGGCGTTCCTCCCTCCGCGCGTCCCTCGGAATTCCAATTTTTTTTTCATCCCTTCTCGGCGTTCCTCCCTCCGTCCCTTCTCGGCGTTATGTTTGTGCGTTCTTGGTGCTCGCCGCCGTTCCTCCCGGCGATGGCCACCCGCTCTCGGACACCACAATGGCCACGTTCATTTCTCCGGCCTTCTCCAGCGCTGCGTACACCTCGTTGGTGATGGCGTCGAACAAGTTCTGTTGGTAGCCGAACTGGCCGTGCATCTTGCACGACGACGCCGAGGGTGGGAAGGCTGCGCGGCGGAGGAGAAGGCGCCTTTGGAGGGTGGGAAGGACTCGCCGAGGACGCAAGAGTCGACGGAGGTGGAGACCTTGATCTGGCCCTGCAGGCCGGCCGCGGCGAGGGCGGTCGCGACGTTGCGCATGGCGGGGAGGATGAACTGCGCGAGGCTCTCGGAGATGACCTCATTGTCGACGACGATGTAGCGAAAGGAGTCGTCGGGCCAGAAGGCGGCGACATTATTCTGGACCTAGGAACTGGCGGCAGAGGGATCGGAGGCGAGGAACTGGAGGTCGCGCGTTTCTTGGGACGTCCATGAGGAACTGGTGGAGGAGGACGCGCAGTGCAGAGAAGTCATGTTGACTTCTAAAAAAAAAAGCAGGAGGCGGGAAATCTCCCGCCTCCTACCTGGGCGAGCACGCGTGCCACGCGCGCTCGCCCTCTTACCCACGCTGGTTTCAAAAAAAAATAAGAAAAAAAAATTATAATTTTCCGACTCATTTTGGTCGGAAATTTTTGTCGGTAAATCTTTTCGACGCAAATAGTCGTCGGAAATCTAACGAAAATTTTCGACGACATCTTCTCGTCGAAAGTTGTGGTCGATAAATCCACAACTTTAACAAAAATTTTCGACGATGGATTTTCGTCGGAAATTGTAGTCGATAAGTTCAGTATTTCCGACGAACTTGCGAGTACAAAGTTTGTCGAAAATTATTTTCGACCAAATTTTCGACGAAAATTCATCGATAATAATATGATAATTTTTCGACACATTTTGGTCGAAAAGTTTTGTCGGTAACTCTTTCCGACGCTATGGGTCGTCGGAAATATAACGAAAATTTTCGTCCACACCTTCTCGTCGGAAGTTGTGGTCGATAAATCCAAATTTTCTTGTAGTGACCACCTCCACCGTCGGTGCTCTCCTGTGCCACCTCCCACGACACCTCCCCCGCAGTCCTCCCTTTGCGATGCTTCCTCTTGCCACCAACACAATCTTGTGATAAGTTCACTACAACATTTTAGTTTTTTTTATAGCATTTAAAGATAGTGGTCTATACGAATGCTATGGTAATTGAGATTAAATTAATGCGGTAATATTAGCGCCCATACAAACTGGGGCTAAATTAAGGGCGCGGTTTCTAAAATTTTATTTCGCTCTCCATTCCTATGTTTCACGACAGATCGGTGGCTACTACGGAGAAGAAGGCAAAGCCGAGGTGTGCAGGCGGAACCACGACTAAGGGCACCGCCATAAGTACTTACCAGCCCATGCCCGAGCCCTCGCCATTCTCCTCGCTCATTTCCACTGCAAGCTCTCCGATCATGAAGGGAGAATGTGGTGGTGGTGGCGGTGAGGGCGGAGAGGGAGATCTCGAAGATGCCCTCGCTTGGGCCCTCACGCACGTCATCCGCCCCGGCGACCTCGTCACTTTGCTCGCCGTCCTCGCCGACCACGAGGCCACTGGTATGTACTACCCCGCTCCTCTCCGTGATTGCCGCTTTGCTTTCTCCGATCGACCATCTCTTTGATTTTCTTTATCCTTTTGTCATCGACCAACCGACCTCAGGTAGGTGCCGGCGGCTGCTGTGGGGCTTCCCCAAGCTCGGCAGCCGAGATCGCCGTAATCGCAGCCGAGAAAGGTGTCAAATTTCAGCTTCCTGCACCCAAATGAGGCTTCAAATCGATGGCCGCAACGAGGTATGAAAACCAAACTGTTGCGCATTCTTATTCGTCCATCTCTGTCTCGGCACAGAAATTACCCTTGAAAATCTCATCTTTTTAGCCACATTCTTCAAAGAAACACAATCCATGTCAGGATTATCATTTTGGTAGTGAATCAAAACAGAGCATGGAGAGACATCAATGTTTTTAGCCAGTTGTATTTTCATTTTTCTGCTTCAGCTGTTGCTTGTCTAATGTCCAAGTGCCTTCTCATTCTGCTCTTCGTCTTCCGGCGTCCGCGACGGTGGCGTAGTGATTGGGGAATCAAAGCGAGTTGGTGCCAACTAGGTCGTCATCGACAAGTAATATACAAAGTATTATTCTACTTCTAGTAGTTTTACTTTGACTATATCACTCATAGCTCAAGCAAGCACTTCAGTTGTTCGATATTGCCTCATACTGTTTCTCCATGTGCTGCCGCATCCTCTCCCCAATTAAAACACTAATTTTTTGCTCATTAAACTATTCTTATGTTACATGAAATGCTCTGCTTCTGTTCATTTTAATATTCCTTTTTACAGGGAAAGGAGACAAATTAGTATCATTGGTTCATATCCTATTATGATACGGATGACTTGCTATCTCTTTGCAAGTTGCAAAGAAGGAATCCTGTAGAAAACAAAACTATAAATGAGCATGTGCATAGCGTATGACTCTCTGTAGCAATAATTAAGGAGAAGAACTCAGTAGGATAGTCTTTGAGTTTCTACTTTCTTTTCAACTACAAATTAGTATCATTGGTTAACTCATTTTATGAGATTAAAATGAAGCCACCATGTAATCATTTGATTCTGATGTCCATCCGGTGCTCTTCCTGTGATCTTCTCATGTCCATATTGTTTGCCATCACCTTGTAAACATTTTGCATCATGCCATATTTGCTTTCTGTAAAGGCATGTTCCACTTAACTTCTTTAATGTAGTAGGCTAGTAGCTTTGGATTCAAAGGTATGGCATTTTGCATCATGTCATGGGGTTTGATCATTTTCTTCATGTTTTTATCCATTTAAGTTGTTATATTGATCATAGTACCCAGATTGAAAGGGTAAGCTTCGTTGGATATGTGAAGACACTGTTGATGTACATTGTCATTTTCAAATAAGAATTTCCACACTTCACAGTATACATTTGGTTGACTTCCAAATTATATTACAATGTTATGTACGGATCAAAATTTAGTGTTTTGATAATATGTTAGTAGTTGGGATCTCTTTTTGTGAATGCAGTTTGTTACCTTGAATGATGATCTGGCTTTTGAATTTGCGCTCTTATAGACTTATTTTATTGATCCACTTAAAACATATGGATCCTGCTTCCACGAACACTAGAAAGCTAGAAGAAAATGACATGCCAAAAGCCAAGAAGGCAAGAACTATAAGAAGGTTCAGTCACTTACTCCAACGTCTAAAGATCTTGCTTCATCGAAAGAGCAATGTTTCTATGTTTTTTTATTTTTCTAGATTTGGAAAAGAGCAATGTTTCTAGATTGCTGTCAACATTTTTCCTGCGAATTAAAAGTTCATATTTTTCTATGTTTCTAGATTTGGAAAAGAGCAATGTTAGTCATTTTTATTTTTATTAATGATTAGTGCTATATATCTATCAACAATGCTTATGGATTAATTATGTTTCATCAGCATGTATACTTTACAATATTTTTATTGAAATTGTTGTCATCTTGTGCTAGCTATTGCATACTATATATATAGAAACATACAAGGAGTGTCATGTGATGAATCCATTAGACTAAATATTTTAATTTCAAGGCAGGAAGATTGAATAACTGGGTCTGATTAGCTCTATTTCCTAGGATTTGTAATCCAGATCAGCAAATGTGGACGATGCATGGCTAATGTTTCTATCTTTTAGTCAAACTTCAAGCTAGCTATATATATTACTTGTAGTTTAAATTTGAACTAATTTGTAAGCTGATCCTGGTTGAATATTAACGGGTTCAATTAGTTGAATATTAAGGTGAAGGGAAATAATTGAAATTTTAGTAAGAGTTGGCTAAGGCATGCTGCCTATTATCATATTACAATGTCATCAATTTTAATGCTAATTGAGTACTAAATGGTCAAATATACATTCGTATATTTTAATTCAAATGATGGATATATATTTGTTATAGAGTTAATACTTATTGTATATATTCCTTATAAGTATATAATATGCTATTTAGTTTTGGATAGATTTATTGTAATCACTATTGTAATATGCTATTTAGTTTCGCCTTAAGAGTTCATTAACATTAACTCGAATAGCTAAATAAGACTGTTTGCAATATCTGAGTATACACAATTAAGCATATTTACATCATTAGGTTATATATTGCAATTTTCTATTAGCAATTTTCTGGTTAGAACTAATGAGGTGGTGTTTTTACTTTCCTTCTTTTGCAGGAGAAAAAGAAGAAGAAATGAGGCGGATCTAACAAATGTACTGTAACTTCTTTTTGTTGGGGTAGTGTTGTTTGGTTTTTTTGGCGTACAAACTATTTTGCGTACCTATTTCGTGTTGGTGGATAATGTTGTTTTTGATGTATTTGGATTAGTGTTGAACTTATTTTGGATTTGTTGATGGTTGGATATGTAGGTGGTTGGTTGTATACATGCTAAATTATAGATTTTGTAATTAGCAGGTGGATTATTATATTAATGACTGATTAATTGCTAAATTATAAATTATCAAAGTTGTGGCAAAATCATCACTAATATTGTTGCAATAATATAAATTTAAAATCGTGTTAGTGGTAAATTCATTTTAACGATTAGTGATAAAGGATCAAATATACAGTGGCAAAAAATTTTATAATAAACTTGATAATGTAACACAATATTAGTGGTAAATTTCATATGTTTTTGCCACGGAAAGGGTTTTAGAAAGAGTAGAATAATGACAAATATTTATTAATAAGTGACAATTTTTTTTGCCATAAATAATATGTGGCATCAGCAAGTCTTGTTTGCCACAATGGGTTGAAGATAGTTTGATTTTTTCATTTGCCACTAAAAAAATTATAATTCGTGACAATTCGTTAAAGTTTGCCACAAAAGCTAAAAATAACCTTTAGTGGTGGACCTAATGTGGCAAACGGTTGATGAGTACTTTTTTGCCACTATAGGTCACTACTATGGCAAAAATAGCTTACCATTAATTCTAATTTTTTTTATAGTGAAAGACACATACTTGAAGACATATGAGTTCTTATTGCAATCATTGACCGGGAAAGATACATGGCCTGAAGTTGAAGGGCCTCCTGTTTTGCCACCTCTTGTGAAGAAAATGATGGGCAGACCAAAGAAGAAAAGGAGGAGAGATATGCATGAAGATGACTCTACAACAAGACTTTCAAGAGAAAGCACAATTATCACTTGTCATCTATGCTTTTAAGATTGTCATAATAGAAGAAGTTGTCCACTTAGGGGACAACCATCTTCATCACATACAGAGGTATTTGTAGCACAATTGTTGATGTGTTATATTTTTACATACTAACAAATTTGTTTTGATAGGGTCAACAAATGCCTTTTAGTAAAGGAGGTAGAGCTTCATCTAGTAGAGCTACATCTAGTCAAGGAGGTAAGGCTACATCTGGTAGAGGAGGTGGGGCTACATCTGGTAGAGCTACATATAGTAGAGTGGTAAGCACTATTATTGTAATTTACTATATTGTTCTTTCTATTCACTAATTTGTAGAGATTAATTAATTTGTTTAGCAGAGCTTGCATAGAGAGAGATCTCTAGCCTCCCAAGGATTTGGGGGTTTTTGTTGGTGAAGAGACTAGGACTACATATTTCAAGGTAAGTTATATTTCAGTTTGCGTTATTAATCATATTTTTAATTTTGATTTCAATGTTTAGATGCCTGGATCTCAAACTTTATCAATATGCTCCTCTCGAGGAGAATGAAGTGCATTTATGATTAGAGAACGTGATAGAAGGGTGCAAGTACATGGATCTCAAACATTACATGTGATTGAAGGAAGCCAATCCGACCCGCATGCACTATAAGGATCTCAAACATCACCGAATATTCAAGGAAGCCCGGCCCTACCTCGTCAATCTGGATGATGTTTGATTCTGATACAAAATATTTAGTGTTTTGCTTTAATATTGTCATCAGATTGATTGACTGATTTTGAAACAGTGATCAGAATAATAGATTGATTTTGATACTGTGATACACATTTTGTAAATATTCAGTGATGTTCTATTTTGATCTCTGTTTTGATACACATCTCAAACTGAATAATTGTTCAGTGAATAATCTGGTTAGTAATTGTTTAGTGAATGTAATGGTTTGTTAAGTGAATATTCTGAAATTTGTTCAATGAATGTAATGGTTTGTAATCTGTTAAGTGAATATTCTGGTTATGTATCTGTAAAGTTTCATTGCAGTTCTCAGTTTCTATATATACAATGTATCTATTTCATACCAGTATCAGTTTAGTCAATGTATGTTCAATCTATCTATTCAGTGAATGTATGTTCATAGCAGTATCAATTTAGTTCAGTTTAATAGCAGTTTATGAATATTGATTTGAATTAGTTTCATAGCAGTATCACTTCAGTGAATGTATGTTCATAGAAGTTTCATAAATACTTTGTAATAATCAGTATCAGTATGATTTGAATTAGTTTATGAATCTGTAAATATTCTCAGTTTATAAATATTGATTTGAATCAGTATAAGTAAATACTGATACTAATTTGAATCAGTTTATAAATACTGATTTGAATCAGTTTATGAATTAATACTAATATTGATTTGAATTAGTATAAGTTAATACTGAACAATTACAACTGAACACACATTACTACTGAACATTACTAATATATATATAGAACAACTACAACTGATAGTGATGTGAACAATTACAACTGATACTATTTCATCAGAATCTTTACTAATATAAAGTACAACAACACTCATACACCATCAACCATAGTGAACCAAATAGTCATGGATACAACAATCCAAACACAAAATATACCAAATAAAGGTCTTCATTCATCCATTTTGCGACTTCATAACTCTATATTTTTCCTCCATCTTCTTCTTTTCCTTTTCCAGTCTAGTTAATTTTTCTTCATGCATTGCTAATTTCTCGACAAGAAGATCGTTCTTCTGCTGAAGTAGCTTGACGTGATGTTGTAGATTTTCTTTCACCAAACCAGAATAATGAGGGTCATGCCAAAGAAAAAACTTGCAATCAACTTCCTTTTGGGATTTTTCTTTTTCAGTAGTTGGCTTCCAATGCATGCATCTCCAGAATCTCCTCCCGAGATTTTTCTTCGTATTTGAAGTCAGCAAGCAAGCTTGAACATTATATAGACATAAAGGGGAAGACATTGATGAAGTTATAGATACTTCATCAATTTGCATTTCTTTTGAACTTGATGTCATTAATCTACTAGTTGAAAAAATAATTAACAGTGAACAAATAAATATATAAGAGATTGCCACCCTGTCATATTCCAAATCCTCACTCTTTCTCTAAGTATGAATTATGATATAAAATTTGATAAAATATTTTGCAAATTGTTCGTAATTAAATGTTCCCATAGCAATAATAGCATTAGTGAATTCCTTGTTATCTATCTTCATTTACCTATTATGTGGTTTTGCTTGCTATAATATAATCATATCAAAGTACATGTTCATTACATAATCATGCAACGAAGGAGAAATCATGAAAGGTGTAACCACCCATAAGCTTTTATACTTCAAGTATATTTAGCATAAGTCTGATTAAAAATATATCAAACAACAGCTCCTTAAAAATATGAGAAGGACCAGAATATCAAACAATATTGATTGAGTGTTCCATGGTGTGAGTTTAGTCTCTATTGGGCGAGCACTGTACTATGCAACTTCAACTAAATGCCCTAATTTAAAGTTTTATTGGACAAATGGATAGAATATAACCTGATATCAATTGCCCTAAAACCCTAAAAATCTTTTTATTGGACAAAATGTAGTAGATTTAGGGGGGAAATGCAGCAGCTCCAACCTTTATGTATCTCGATGATGATTTGGCCAGTAGACGAGAGCAGGTACAATCGATGGACGATGATGATGGCGGCGACAAATGCTGGCTGCTATTTTGGGCGGCGTCGGGGTGTTGGGGTGTCGGGGTATCGAATCGGGTTAGGATAAATAAGGAGGCTTCACGGGTCAGGTATATAATTGGATGGGACCCACTTCACTATCACTTTAAAATATTTTAAATGTTTTAAATTTTTTAATATATTTTGATGTGTTGACCAGGCTACTAAACCACGTTAGCAGCGCCACGTCAGCGTATTAACGATGAATCTAACATCTGATTCACGGTGGGATTTAATTGAAACAAATTTAAAGTTTGAATATATTATTGAAACAATAAAAACCTGAGATAGAATTGGGAAAAGGCCAAAAGTTGGAGATATATAGTGTAATTAACCCTGAGACTTATAGTGGTTCGGCCCCAAAGCCTACTCCACTATCTAAGCACCCTGTTTAGGATTTCTAAACTAACTTGACTAGATTAATTAGTTTCCTTACAATGAGGATGTTTTCACTGGAGAGTCTCCGCTCTCAAACCAAAGGCAATTCCACACCCGGAAGTATCCAGCCTTCCTATCGAGAGCACTGTCCCACATCAACCCTAAGGACAACTCAAATAAACCTAGCAAACTATGTTTACATCGGTGGATTTAAGCCTTAACACCAAGGTAATCACCAACCATTCAAGACCCACACTCTAGGTCTAATTACTACTAGAATAATAAGCATCAGCAACGACTCCAATTGTTGCTGAGCCGTTGCTGAAAGCCATCAGCAACAGCCTGCAACGGCCCGGCCCGTTGCAACGCAGCCATGGCAGAAAACAATATCAGCAACGGTTCTGCCATGGCTGCAAGGCCGTTGTAGATATGTACATCAGCAATGGCCCGATTGCCGTAGCAAGGCCGTTAGTGAAAGTTTGCTAAGACATTATTGTAGGTCATCAGCAATGGCTTTGAGGTTGCGGCCCAAAATACGATACACTTTCAGTAACGGCTTTCCCACGGACAGTCGTGGGAAAGCCGTTGCTGATGATGTTAACCTGTAACTGAAAAGTTTTAAAATTTCTAATTTCCATTAATACATTGATACATTTAACCTGATACATAACTCACACACCCAACATTAAGATACCCATACATAACATACACATCATAGATACACCCAGATATACATCAAAATAATTATACTTATGTTTATATCCACAATCATATAAAAACTATTCAAATTCAAAACTATCGTATCAATATCCAAACAAAATAAGTCAATCAAGTAGTATCCAAATAACAAAGTCAATATCCAAAGAAAACAATAAACCTCACGACGATGGTGGAGGAAGGTCTGGATCATAATATGGGGGCTCTAGAGTGCTTGGGTGTACACCGGCGTGGACTGGCTCGAGGACTATGGATCTGATGATGCCGAAGGGATGCCTACTCTGGTATGAGCTGAGATGTTGCATAGCATAGCATGCATCTCCGCCATCATCTGACTCTAACGCTCCATCATGTCACTTTGACGCGTGACCGTCTCCTCCAGTGTCCTTATCCTGTTGCTCTGATCATAATTAGTCCTGGAGGTGGATGGCCGCTCACCAACGACCAAAGGGGTCAGTGCCCCAAGTGGCCCGAGCATGGCTCACACATGACCACTATCTGCAAAGACATATACACGACCATGGTCCCAAGCACATGCAGCCTCGACTCACACTCCTGCGTCAAAGTCCTCGGGAGTGCCCCTGCGCTGCGTCACCGTCTGAGTGTTGGTCTCCTACTCGAGTTTGATTTTTTGTTTTATAACTTTCCTAAAACTTAAATTATAAATAAATAATGAATAATTTAAACAAATATACTTACCATAATGATTGCAGCGCGGGTGTCGATGTCCTCCGCCGTCCCATGTCCTCAACGGTGAGTCCGCTCAAATACCTCCATCAGGGAGGATCGCTAGACAGTCCCATCGTCCATCACCCTCGTCTACATTTACAAAACAAATACATTATTTATTACACAGAGTAACAAATAAAATATATAATTGAATTTAAGGTATAATACTTACCATACGACGATCGTGCACTGCAAATGATATTGAGCCGCCAGTGTGATGTGATCCTCCCCCGGACATGCAATTTCTAGCCGCAGTCCTAGAAACCTCCTGCCATCGATCCATCGACCATAATGCCACGAGCTGGTCCCTTATATCTGGAGTAATCCAATCGAGGTCGTACCCCGTGTTGGTGAAATGGCCACACTAGAGGGGGGGGGGGTGAATAGTGTGTTATCTAAATCTTTTTGCCTAAATTCAATTTTAATCCTTTCTTGATCTACTTAGGCAAATTGCAATTCTAATATTAAATGCAGAAGCAATAAGTAAGGTAATTAAGCAAACACAAAAAAGAGACAATGCTAACACAATGATTTATAGTGGTTCGGCCCCAATGCCTACTCCACTACCTAAGCAGCCCGCTTAGGATTTCCAAACTAGTTTAACTAGATTAATTAGTTTTTTCTTACAATGAGGACTTTACACCGAAAAGTCTCTACTCTCAAACCGAATGCACTTCCACACCCAGAAGTATCCCGCCTTCCTATCGAGAGCACTATCCCACCTCAACCTAAGGACAACTCAACTAATCCTAGTAAACTACATTTACACCGGTGGAATTAAGGCTCAAACACAAAGGCAACCAACCAATTTCAAGACCTAACAGCCTAGGTCTTCACAAGCTCAAATACAATGAAATAAACAAGAAAACACACAACTTAATGGAGCAATAAATCAAACAACTTATACTTAGCTCCAAACAAAGTTTCCTAGCTTCCTCTTGATGCCTTTGATGGTGAATCAATGAAGTCAATGCTTACTCAAGGAGTTGAAAGATCAAAGCTAGGGATTTCAAGAATGGTGGCTCAATCAAGCTCAAGGATCATCAAAATATGGCTCAAGGTATGTTGAATTAGGGTTGGAAGGCTTGCTAAGGCTTCTATTTATAAGCCTTGAGGAGATGACATGAAACAATCGGCTCAACGGGCGGAAAACTAGCCGTTTCCGACGTCCGGTCGCTGGCCGATTGATCGTCGGTCGACCGATCGATCGACCAAAAGCAAACAACCACTTTCTGGCACACTTCGATCGACCGAATTGGCTACTGCCAATTTTTGGCACCATTCGGTCGACCGACCGGTCGACCGAAACTGGGCATACTGCACTTCTTGGTGTTTTCTGCTTGTTTGCTTGTTTGCTCGTTTTCTGGTTCCGTCTTCGCTAAGTCTACTTATATAACATTTCTTAACTTTAAGTCAATAACTTTAAAAAATAAATATTATATAAGGATTACCCCCATTTGGATTCAATAAAAATATCTAAAAAATCAAAATCCTTAAGAATCAAAATCTAGTTTTTGGGGTCTAGTACAAATTTTCGGAAAACGGAAATTTTCTAATCTCTTGATTCAAATATGGGTAGGCTAAAGGCTTCCAAAAAATACCTTAAAATACCTAATTATCTAGTTTTTACCCAAGAAACAATTACCGCCATTTCTTGTGTCAAGAAAATGTCTAGGTCATATAGCCCTCCAATGAGCTCCCTAGGCTTAGTGATTTTCAGGGCGGTTCCGGGTTTTCATGATTTGGGGTTCGGAATTGGTTTCTGGGTTCTTATGCATCATGATGAGGATTTACAACATATCTAGACACCCTAAACCTAAACTTTAACTTCCCGAAGAATCTCGTGCGACGACGAGCATCCTTGCCGATTTCTCCAATTTCTTTGATTCTTCTGATTGCGGACGTCGAGCACTAACCGATATGGAACCTGAAAGACATCTATGTGCGTCACATTTGTATATATTGCAGGTGGAGGTGATGATGTTGCCCGGTAATCTCGCTAGGATTGTTGCCCAGAATGGGTCGAGGCCAATCCCATAGATGACGGGGTTGTGATGGTATACCCCTCGTGATAAGGGAGTACGTAGGAGTCCCTGTTTGGTCGGGTGGGTCCCCCGAATAGAGCCGCCTGTCTTAGCCTGAGTGTGGCTCGAAGCCCCCGCCTAGATGGGGCCGCGTGGTTTGGTTCAGAGTGAATGGTGGGGCGCTGCCGGGTAATCCGACCAGGCCAAATATATAGTTCTTGTCTAGTCCAAGAAGTGTATGTGGACGACATGGTTGCCAATACACCGATCACCGAAGACCACTGTAATGACCTCACCAAAATCTTTAGCCAGCTCAAACGCTACAGCATGAGGCTAATTGCTATTATTCATTTTTATTTGTTTGACAGTCTAGCGGGCTGATTCGAGGTCGAGTTGAGTCGACTCATGGTCCGGTGCGAGCTTGAGAGAGAGAGAAACCGCAAGCCTCCTAGCCGCCGCCCCTCTCCCCCTCTCTTGGAAGCCAAGCCGCCCCTCTCCCTCTCTCTTGGAAGCCAAGCCACCAAGCCGCCCCTCTCCCCCTCTCTTGTGAAACCAAGCCATGGTGGAGAAGAGGAGCCTCCGCTCTTCTTCCCCTCTCTTGGAGCTACCGCCTCTTGTGTGGAGTTGAGCCGCCGTCGGTTGGTTGTGGCCAGATTTGGAGGCTGCTGAGCGGGAAATCTTTCTTTTTTCCTCTTCCTAATCAAGTGAGTTTTTCTTCCTTCCTATCTCTCTTTCTTATTCTTGTGTTATTGAGTCGTTTTCTTGAGTCTTGAGAAATCTTGTCGTTTTTCCGTTGAAATTGTGATTTCTCGTCGTTTTATCATGTAGCCATGAAAGAGGAGGCCCGAGGACACCCCTTTGTGGTGTGGCAACCCTAGGATTGTCCTATGGGTGCTCGGCCTAGGTGGGTAATGGGATGTCCTCAAGGTGTTTGTGAAATTGCCTAAGATAGCATATTGTGCTTAATGAGATTTAAATTCTTGATGATGAATCTTGCTATGTTCTTATGATATTAAGTATTTTTTAATGTTAAAATCATGAATCTCAGCGGGCTAAATTTATGATTTCATGTGAAAAGATTTGATTCTTGATGGCATGATTTATGTTCTTGATGATTCTTGATTTATGAAGCATGAATTTTGATGTTGATGTAAGGATTTGATGCATGCTAAATTATGTTTAGAATATAGACTTTTTAATTGTTGTTTGTGATGATTTGTAATCTGGTTTGGCAATATTTTGGAATGATTATTGCTGTGATTTTCGTGCAAATTAATTTAACATGTTGAAATTTCATGTTGGATTATCATTAATGATGTTAAGATTTGTAATTGCTGTTGTGATGCGTGGTGATTACTGAACATAGTCGTGTAACCTATCATTTTAACCAGAAAACATAGTCTGGAACCATAGGACACACTTTGGAAACTAGGCTTGGGTACGCCAAAATTGGGCTCAAACAGTAGGCTGAAAACAAAACCATATTTCGGGAATTTAAATTTTAATTGTAGAATTAAAATTTAAGGGGTAGAATAAACTGTTAAAGAGCCAACAAATGAATTTAATTGCATGAAACAAAATCCCATGGGTTAATGATATTGCGGGTCTGGGGCATCGGGATCGGCGTAGTGTGTAGCGACATTTTTCCCAGTGAGGACAACCCTAGGACACCGTGGATGATACTTAACTTAGGTCTTGTGGGTGTCATATCATTCATGAATGACGGAGAGGCTCGGGTAGAAGCTGGTTTGTGGGCTTGAGCCCGGAAGTTTGTATGGGTAAATCCCAACTTGTGTTTAAAAAAGAATAAGTTCGGATGGACGAATCTCGATTATTCCCGTTTCTTTTGGAATAAGCTCGGATGAGCGAATCCCGATTATTATCGTTTCTTCTGGAATAAGCTTGGATGGGTGAATCCTGATTATTCCTGTTTCTTTTAGAATAAGTTCGGATGGATAAATCCCGATTGTTCCCATATTTTTCTTTAACGATATGTTATGGGATAAGTTTGGAAGGGTAAAACCCGATTATCCTCATAACCCTTGTGAGTGACTTGTATGCCTTTCGGCATGGGTAGCCAGAAAGGCGTGTTGTAAATTCACTACTATGTGAATAGGTTTGCCTTCGGGCATGAGATGGCCAAGTTGCCTGTTAGTTAGCCATACCACGAGTTTTGCATTCTCCTTGTATAAGATAGGTGTATATATGTATATAGGTTATATCTATGTGGTTGGTTTTGTGGTGGGGGTTGGTAGGACCGCTCACTGAGTTCCTTTAGACTCACCCTAGTTTATTTTTTTTTTTTTTTTGTAGAGCCTGACCAGTGAGGTAGACTGGAGCACTTGGCGCGGCTGGAGGGCAGAGGAGTACCATTGATCTCATAGCAGTCCTAGTTAGGGGTGGTAGTCGAGTCTTGTTAGTATTTGGTCATGCACTTGGTATTTTAGCATTCTTGGAGTTGTAGTTCTTTGGGACATTCACATGTCTTACTTCAGATTATGTTTCTTGAGAAAACTGATAAACTTTTCATCATTTATTTCCGCACTTTACTTGACTTGTTGAACTTTATTTCTTAAAATGAAAACCGATTTGATTTCTTAGTTGTAATAAAACTTGTCTCGTATTTCCGCTATGCTTTATTCTCAGTTGACATGTGCATGGGATAGGTTGCGGGGTATACGTGCGTATACCCTGACCGTTCACGTGACCCTAAGATGGGGCATGACAATTGTGGTATCAGAGCATGTGGCATTGCTAGTGTGTCAGTATACGGTAGGGTTGTGTTATGAGATCAATGGGCTAAGTCTGCACCGCAGCGTGACATGTAGTTAGTTTATTTTAAGATTCAAGGGTGAATTTAATTCTCTTATTATGATGTTTTCTTTCTGGTGATTCCAAAGTGATGGAGGCTTTTAATGCCGCATGAAGCGATAGTGGCAGTAACTCCACAAAGCACCGAGGCCGGGGCCGAGACTGAGGCGGGGCCGGGGCCATGGGAGAGCGCAGGAGGCTCGGGAGGATGTGGGGCTGGACCCCATGGTTGTGCAGTTGCAGGCCCGAGTGGCTGAGTTGACTGAGGCACTCCGTAGGGAGCAAGAACTGAGGCAACAGCCGCAATCGGTGTCGGCAGCACCTGTGGTACCAGAGGTGGTCGAGCCAGTGGCACTAGTGGTTAAAGTTCCCGGAGCACCCACGTATGCAGATTTTGTCAAATTTAGGCCACCGGAGTTTACAGGGATAGATCAGTGGGTGGAGGTACCAATTTCCTTGGGGATTGCTATGAGTTGTGCACGGAGCTCGGTTGTAGCTGAGAGGATCAGGCAAGGATTGGCTTCACACCTAGAGGGACGACAGAGCAACAGGTACACCACCCACTATCTGGGAGGAGTTCAGAGCCGCTATGTTGGAGGTGTACTTACTGTTGAACGTCCGGGATATGCGAGCGAAAGAGTTCGAGCTACTGCGCCAGACCGGCAGTATGTTAGTAATGGACTATGAGATGGAGTTCTCTGGACTCTCGAAGTATCCGAAAGTAATAGTGTCCTTGAGCCAATCACATGTCGATGTATTTGGGGACTATTCAAGGGTAATCAACATAATGAGGCAAATTTTCATCATATGCTGCATCTTCATTTATAAAGATTATGATGAACCCCAAGAAATCGGGCAAATGATTCTAAGGCCATGATGAGATCATGCCAGTGAGACTTGAAATCCAGATGCCCCTGTTCTAAATGTTCCTGGTCATAGGATCACCAATTAGGGGATTGGTGATTCCGGATAGACTAGTGCACTTGGTATATGCCCTATACGATAGGGGTTAGCTAATCTCACTTTTACCTATGAGCTGTCATTAATATACAAGTGCAGGTGCTCCTTAGTGAATGAGTTCACTAAACGGACCTACGCAAGGAACACAGAATGGAATCCTTATATGAGTGTCAATAGGATGTTCCTCGGATGATAGTAGGTGTAAGCAGTCCTTAGACCTGAGGTTGTCATGATTACCTTGTGAGTGACGACCCATTGCTTTGGTTTTATCCCTACATGGCCCTCAGTGTCATGTGTCGGGTATTACTGGGCAAGGGGAAGCATTCATAGAGAGAGGTGCGCAACCAACACGGAATCGGTTACTCCTAGTAAGAGGAGATAATATCCTATGTGTCCTTGTATGTGTCGACTCGGGAATCTCTGGGCAGAGTAGAAATGAAAGCCACGAAGATGTTTCTGACATTTCATTATACAACATCTTAGCGGATGGAATATATATGAATTGGTATTAGGGTTTGACACTTCTTTTGTACCCTAGCCGACTTCGGGACATTGTAACTGAGGGATTTAGTTGCACGGTAATTAATCACCGAAGGGCGTTCGATCCTTGTAGATTGAACCTCACACTATCTGGGTAGTCATGACACGTTGCTAGACGTTAATCTTGACTTGTGAGTGGAGTCCCTCACGACCACACTAAAGGGTTTAGTGGAGGCTCGTAAGCTTCGAATAGAAGTCGTTCTGTCGAATCTAACTCTCTGTTATGCACAACTCATTGCTGGATTAGTGTAGGGCCCAATCGGTCACACACAACAGGCTAACCTCGTAACGGACCTTATGAGATAAAGTCTGAATGCGGCCCTATATGTCTACTGTCACGCCCCAACTCAGGGTCATGTGACCGGCCAATGTATACGTGTCTATACCTCGCAGCCTAAACCATGCACATGACAACTCAACAATAAAACATAAAGTAAGTTTTATTTTAAATGAAAAACCAAACCAGAATCCATTATAAGTAAGTTTAGCAAAAATATAAAGTGTGTAAATAACGAATCCATTTCAACTGATCAATTACAATGAAATCTGAAATAATGACATAAATGTCACCAAGGGACTACAACTCCAAAACACCGAAACATAAATGCATGACTAACGACCAAAACTCAACTATGACCCCTAACTAGGACTGCTATGAGATCAATGTAGCTCCTCTGCCCTCCAGCCGTGCCAAGTGCTCCAGCCCACCTCACTTGTCAAGCTCTACAAAATAAAACAACGACAACGGGTGAGTTCAAAAGAACTCAGTGTGCGGTTCTACCAACCCCCACAATAAAACAATCATAAATAGGACGCATAAAGCAAAACTCCAAACTCAAGCTGGAAAAGGTCACAAGGAAATGATCAGCTAACAGGCCGTCATGCCATCACCTGCCCGAAAGCATCCAACACCCAAACAGTGAAGATCAACAAGCCTAAGCCTACCATGCCCTAAGGCAACAACACATACTAGGATAATTGGGAAGGCCCTTCGAAATTATCCTAGTATAAAGAAACTCGAGAGCAATCGGGAAGGCCCTCCGAACTTGCTCCACGAGACGCGAAGGGACAATCGGGATTCTCCCATCCGAACTTGCCCCGTTAAGATATCACAGGAATAATCAGGTAGGCCCTCTAAACTCATTCCTTAAAAACACCTCGGGGATAATCGGGTAAGCCCTCCGAACTTATCCCACAAGGCCAAATCGGAACAATCAAGATTTGCCCATTCGAACTTGTTCCACAGGTTGGGAATTAGCCATCCAACCTCCCGGGCCTAGCCCGCAATCCGGCTCCTCAACGAGCTTCTCCACCATTCATAAAGATATGGCACAATCATGACCTAAGTCAGGTCTCTCCTACGGCGTCTTAGGGGTGTCAACCTTATTGGGAAGTGTCTCAACACTCCAATACCCGACCCCAACTCATAGACCTGTAATGTCAAAAATCTATGTGGTTTTATTTCATGCATAAACTTTACTTGTTGGTTCATAACAGATTATGCTGACCCTTTGTCCAATTTTAATTATACAATTAAAATTTAGATCATCAAGATTAGGGTTTTGTTTTATGGTTTTGTTTTAGCTTACTGTTTTGCCCGAAACTGATGTATCTAACCCGAATCTGGTCTCCAGAGTGTGATCTATGTTTCCAAACTCTATTTTCTGGTCAAAACGATATGTTACATGACTATGTTCAACAAACTACAAACACCACAACAAGCAATTCAAAAATAGCACAGATTCATCATCTCAACATAAAATTCCAGCAACATTAAATTTTCTGCATAGCATGAAGATAAATCCAAAAATTCACAGATATTAAATCCTTAATTCACCAACATATCAGAATTATAGCATTTGGATAAATCTCACAAAAACCATATTTGTTAAACAAGGTTATGAAGTACTACAATCATCTATAATCAAGAATCAACCTTTAAGATCAAGCATTCATATCAAGAATTAGAATTCAAGAATCTTCATGCCTTCAAAATCAAACCCATCTTAGAAACACATGATATATTTTCCAAAAATCACAGATTTAATAACTAGCATGCATTTACAATTACAAGCATCAAGATTGATGAACAAATTGATTTATAAAAGGCAAGAATATCTACACCCTTCACATAGGCATTTCATCGAACAGTTGGAGGGCACCCCTTTTCTCCACATTAGCCGAGCACCCCAAGGATCACCCTAGGGTTGCCGAGCACCATAGGGGAGGGTTTCCTCAAGCACGACATACAAAAAGAACGACTAGAATTTGAGAGATCGTCGAAAAACAAATCAATATCACCATAGCCTTCAAGAATGACTTCAAGAACTCGAAGAAACCCCAGTAAGAGGGGTAAAACCACTCACCTGAATAGGAAGAATGATGAGAGGAGAAATCCTGGATAACGGTCCTCGAATTCGGCTTCAAAAGATGGCGGTTGACTCAAGAACGGGGAAAAGGGGGCGGCGGCTCCTCCTCAAGCCGCCTGCTTGAAGAGAGAGGAAGTGAGGGAAAGAGAGGGACTGGGTCGGCGGCTCCTCTCGGCTCGGCTCCAAAGGGAAGGAAGGAGGAGAGGAAGGAGAAGGGAAGGCCCGGCGGCTCGGCTCCAAGGGCGGCGGCTCCAAGGGGAAGGAGAGGGGCGGCTAGCTCGTTGGTGGCTGACTGGTTGGCGGTTCCTCTTCTTTAATTTGCTTGTGCGGCTCCAATGGGGAGCCGCAAGCCAAGGAGGGGGTATTTTATACTCGCTCCTCACCCTAACTCCACTAAACCCTTTATCAAACCCGCATCCGCCTCAAGCCGCACCTGAACCCGCTAATTTAATTAATCCTATTCTAATCCCATGCTAAATTACAAGCAACCAACATACGCACAACAACATGCACATAATTAAACAATCATGCTTACACCTCATAGAATTAAATAAATTTATCTAAGCAAGCAAAATTTCTATAACTCATATTCCTACTTACCCGCGCTCGCAAGCTCGCACCGGACCATGACTCGACTCGGGTCGACCTCGAACAAGTCCGCTAGGCTGGCAAACACACACAATAAATGGAAATTAGAATTAATATCTAGGATATAACATTTACTGGCATGGACATGCTACAACTGGATCATGGATCTCGTTTACGGACACGATAGGAAAGTTGTTTACTATAGGAACGAATGCGCGAGGAAGGAGTTCCTGAGTAACCAAAATTTATAGGGCATCCCTAAATTGTAGAGATTGGCACATGATAATATTTCATCTAGTTGATCAAACTTATTTATGAAATAAATATTTAATTAACTACTTGACCGAGAATATATTTAATTATGAATTAAATATAATTTGATTTTGAATCAAATATACATGGTAGGAAAATTAGTTTTCAACCATGAGCCTAATCGATTAATTAGAAATTAATTTATTTGGATAAATTCTACTTAATAAGAATTTGATTTATGGAGATAAATCATAAAATTAATAGATATATGATTTATGAGGATAAATCATAATTCTATTAATAAATAAGAAATTGAATTATTTAGATAAACAACTTTCCTACCTTTTAGGAAATTAGTTTGTTTAGATAATTATCATTCTTATTTGTAGGCTCTTAATTTATAGAGATAAATTAAAGTTTATATTTTATTGGACTTAATTAATTTTGAATTAATTATGAAGCCATTAAAATATGAATTATATTTGGAGGCAAACCCTGAAATTTTGAATTATGGGGAGAGAGTTTTTAGGGGGGCGGGTATACCTTGTAACCACCCTCTCTATAAATAGTGGCCGAGCACCCCATGGAGGGGGTTGGTGAATTAGTTCTTCCTCCTCTCCAATGGTGGCCGACCATCTTCTTCCTCCTTCCCCGGGCTTTTGGTGAAACCAAATTTAAGGTGCCATCTACTTGGGTGTGCCGCCTACTTCATCTTCTTGGAGGAATCCAAGAAGGACAATGAGGCATTCTTTTGTCTACCCTCTCATTTCATTGTTTTCTCATCCCCTCTTCCACCATTTTTGGTGCTCGGTTCTTGGTGGAAGGGCCGGCCTTGCCTAGGTGGATATCAGGATTGAGAAAGCTTCTCCTTTGAGCCACAACAAGCCCCGGTGGTCACTGCCCCTATTGTTGTGAGGTTCTTGGACTGCTATTATTGGAGGACATGCACGTGTGCATCTCAAGACGGGGATAGAATCAACCATATCCAACCGCGGTATAAGGTATACCTTTCCCCTTCTCTCGTAGATTGAATTCCTTAATTGTTGCTAAAGCAAATCACTGTTTTGGGATGTTTCAAATTTTTTAAATTGCTATTTCTACTATGTTTCTTATTTCCATCCCAACAGTGGTATCAAATCCACCTTTAGCAAAATTTTGGATTTTTTATTTCGCGTTTTGATCACGTTTAAGAACCGTTCGCTCCCTAAACGTCATGCTACCCGATTTTGGTTTTCGGGGGTTTTTGAGTCATTCTCTTGGCTCCACGGTTCATATGATGAATTGAGGTGGAATCCTACTATCCATATTGATTTTGGACAAAATTTAAACTCAAAAATCTCGTGGGTTCATGGTTGAACAGCCTCGAGAACCGAAAAAATTCAGCATGTATTGTTTGAACCGTTTTGGATGGAAATGTGATCAGATTTGTGTGATTTCAGATTCTATTTTTTCCTTTCTTTTTCATATATGATGTGATGCATGAAAGGATGATTATGAATGAGCCCTATGTGCATGTGACTGTGTGTAAAACGTGGTTGTGATGATTGCTTGTAAATTTATGAAATTTCAGCTTTGTAATTTTTAAATAGGGCATGCGTACCCATGCCTTCCTCTTGAGAATTCTGATTGTAATTCACTTCTAACTCTCCTTAAATATATCCCCAAGGGTTGTTTGGGGTCTTGTTCTTTTAGTTTTATAAAATTAGACATTTAGGGGCAGATTCGCGACGAGCACGCTTGCTGCCCGGTTTTGGTGCACGCGCGGAGAGGAGGTGTTCGGCGCCATGTTGATGACGGCTTGAACCCCGGGAAGGCACTGATGGAACCGGCAACCTACAAGGTGGTTTTGGGCAGCACCTTGGAGAGGTAGAGCTCCCTAAAAACCCAAGGATGATGACCTTGGTTTGCCCGGTGGCTCAGGTGGAACCCATAGAATATCCATAATCATCCTTATTTACTTTATGCTTTTATTTATTGCTCTTGCTTCAATTGTTGATTGCTTAGATAAATTATAAATGCATGAAGAAACCCTCCAATAATATTGAGTCCAAATGGCTAAGATGTTAAGAATATCGGTCACACCTTCCATCATTATGAGGGACAAGTGTGTCTATTGTCACAACGAGTTTGTTGTGCACACACAAGGCCTTTTGTGCTGATAGACATGTTGTACCTCATAAGGCACATATCCGACTTGTGTCTCTGCTACCGGCTTGAAAGTGACTTACCTTGTTGAGCTACACTCAAGGGTGGTTGTTTTCTCACTAGGGCATACGAACGATGGGTCCGACTCAACTAGGGCTCCTTGGTTTGTTGTGCACACACAAGGCCTTTGTTACCCTAGAGGCAAAAACATATGGCAGTCACATAGTGATGTGATCGGTAAAGAGTTACCTACCCATGGACCTATTAGGGTTTGTCGTGTTACATGCAAGACCTAGTAGGAGAAGTGAGGTTCCATTATTCCCCTAAGGAAGTCTACTAACGAGGGCTTTCCGCTTCCAAACCGGAGGGTATTATGGAACCACGAAAATTAGTGGGAAACAAGTTTAATTAAAAGACCTCAATAAACATACATGTGGAATATCTGCTCATTCATGTCTTTATTTCTTTGTAGCATATCATGTCACCTTTACCGTCGTTAGATTGCTTCATTAATGAAAATAAATTAACTAGACCAAATTATGTCGATTGGATGTGAAATTTGAGGATCGTTCTCATTTATGAGAATTTGTCTCATATTCATGATTCTTTGAGACCGATGCCACCCCTTGGGGAAGGGGATTACACCGAGGAAGAGAGGACGGCTTATGAGAAGCTGCAAGAAATTTGGAGTGAAGATAGCACCACTGTTCAACGCATAATGCTGGCATCCATGTATGATGAGTTGCAAAAGCAGCATGAACATTTGGATACCTAAGCTATCCTCGATCACCTCAAATTGTTGTATGGTGAGCATATGAGGACAACTGGGTAGAAGCTATCTAAACAACTCTTTCGTGCCAAAACGGAGGATAAAACTCTTGTTGAGGCACATGTCCTCAAACTAATCAATTTGATTGAGGAGTTAGAGAGGTTGGGTTCTCCATGGACAGAACTAAGTCATGACTTAGTGCTCCAATCCCTCCCGGATTCATTTTCACAGTTTGTTGATAACTTCCACATAAACAAGCAGAACGTCTCGCTTCCCGAGATTCTTAATATGCTGAAGATTGTTGAGTCCCACCTTATGAAGGATAATGACACTGTCTTGTTAGTGGGAGATGCCTCTGAGGCAAAGTTATACTTTGTTAAGAACAAAGTGAAAAATAGAACCATGAAACCCATGAGAAATATCAAGAAGAGAAGGAAAATTGTTCTGAATAGCACTTGCTACCATTGTGGTAAAAATGGCCACTGGAAGCGCAACTCCAAGGAGTATTTTATAGAGTTAAAACTGAAGATGGTTTTTGAAATCGCTGCTTCAGGTGCGTACATTATAGAAAATACTTCTTCATTAAACTCTACTTTATGGTATTCAATATCGGGTATTTGATATCAATCATCATCTGCAAGATGTTGCAAGAGAAGAAGAAAAGTAGGAGACTTGACAAAACGCAACTACGACCTTCAGGAAGGCGATAGGCGCAAGAGTTGCAGCCTTAACTGTAGGAACCTATCATATAAGTTTTCTATTCAACAAGACCGTTGTAATTGATTTGCTCCAGTGTTAATAAAAGAACGTCATTTTTCCTTTGTTATCTAAACAAAGTTGTGAAAAGTTCTTTCAAAGGCAATAGTTGCCACATGAATCATTTTGATGAGCTACATGCGACTGGACCAATTTCAATTGCTTTAATGGTTTTTTAAAGTTAATGATAAATATTTTTGGTACAAACGCACAAAGAGATAAAATTAACCTCACCTACTTCATGGCTTTATGAATCGCAGTCAGAACTTGAGAAGTGTGTCTCAAGAAGATTATGATCGAGTCTCAGTTCACCAAACCTGGCGAAAGGCTCGCTGAGTTGATTAGACTTGGCCAACATAGGTGTATGCAGGCCGATAACAACTCAAGCCAGAAGGAATACGCCTATGATATGATTAGGCATGGGTACGTCCACCTGTTTGGGCACAAACCTCATACCTTTGAATCATTTAAGGAGTATGAAAGTGAAGTTAAAGAAACATATTGGAAAATATATTATAGGCCTTCAATTGGATCGAGGTAGAGAATACATATCCACTAGGTTTATGAATTATCTCGAAAGACAATAAGATTATCTCTGTATGGACCCTTCCTGACACAATGGTGTGTCTGAAAGGTGGAATCACACCCTATTGGATATGATATAATTCATACTTAGCTTCCAATCTCTTTTCAGGGGTAAGCTATTGTAGCGGCCATAAGTTTGTATCTCTCTGATACACCATATAAGATATGGAATGGCAAGAAACCGAGTTTGAGACCTCTCATGATTTTGGGTTGCCTAGGTATGACAAACTTGACCAGGTGCAAATGTTGAGGCATACCCTTAAAAGTGTTTTGGGTATCAAGTTCTCCCATCTAAACAAAAGGAGTTTTGTCACCATTTTATGAGAAAAAGGAGTTTCTCGAGGAAAGTGGGAGTGGAAGATATGTTGAACTTGGTGAAGTTCAGCAACCACAAATAAAATCGCAACAACTAGTGGAAAGTCCACAAGTTAAACCAATCGATGTAATTATTACTTCCCATCACTCTTCTAGGAGACTTTGAGGACTGCCTGAGTGATGATATCTAGCCATAGGGTATGACCTAGATTCAGGCAATCAGCGATCTCTTAATGGTCAAATGTGTTAACACTATGCGGTGGCATTATGCAAATCCAAACTAGACTCAAACCAAGTACGGACTTTGGTTGACTGGCTCAAAAAGGATAACTCCTATAGGGTGCACGTGGATCTTTAGGAAAGATCTGAGTAGCTAGCAAGGTGTGGACCTATAAGACCAGACTGACTGTGAATGTTATCTAACCCAGACAATAGCTTGTCTATAATAAGACATTATCACAAGTTCCAGCGCTCAAGTCCATCAAGATATTACTAGCCATCAGTGCATATTGTGAATATGAGATCTGGCTAGTGGGTATCTAGACTGCGTTCTTCCATTATGAAGAAGTCTATATGACATAGCCAGAGGAGTTCGTTTCATCGGTTAGACCGAGTAAGGTATGCAAGTAGCAGAGGTCCATTTATGGACTACAGCTAGCATCGAAAAGTTGAAACATCCATTTTGATGAGATAGTCAAAAGGGTTTTGATTTTATCAAAAATGTGGTTGAACCTTGTATAGACAAGGTGTTTAGTGGGAGTATAGTCATATTGTATGACATACTTGTGGGAAAATCAAATTCCCAAACTCCAGTTATTACCCATATTGATTCTCCATGGTACATCTGGGAAAGGCCTCCTATATACTGGGTATTAAGATCTATTGGGAATAGGTCTGAAAGGATGCCAGGATTGCCCCAGCCCATGTATATTGATATAATGCTAAGGAGGTTTAGCATAGAAGGCAGTAAAAGAGAGGTTACTTGCCTATGAGTCATAGCATCAATCTCTTCAAGATGATGTCTCCTTAGACATCTGTGGAAAGACAAAGGGTGAGAATGGTCCATTATGCTTCAGCAGTGGAATCCATCATGCGATGCTTTGTTCTTGGCTTGATATTGCCTATACCTTAGAGGTATCTAGTAGTTTTCGGGCAAAACCCTGGAGAATAACATTGAAGAGCAAATGGAGAACTCTCTCAGGCACTTCAGAAGGATGAGAGGTGTTCTATACGATGATGAAACCATATGATGGTATAAGGATACCTTTAATGGTGGTGCGGTAAGCAGGAAAGTGTTCCTAGCTAGGTACTGTAACTGGTAAGGTGACCAAGGCTTTGTGCTTTGCTACTTACTCTGCCGCTTAGGATAGCATCAGACAAAGGAGTTTACCATTCAATGGGAGTTGTTCCTATGGTTGCTAATTCAACACCGGTATTGTATGACAATATTAGGACTGTTGCTCAAAGTTTATATTTTAATGGACTTAATTAATTTTGAATTAATTATGAAGCCATTAAAATATGAATTATATTTGGAGATGACCCCCAGAATTTTGAATTCTGGGGAGAGAGTTTTTAGGGGGGGCAGGTCTACCTTGCAACCACCCCCCTCTATAAATAGTGGCCGAGCACCCCACGGAGGGGGTTGGTGAATTAGTTATTCCTCCTCTCCAATGGTGGCTGGCCATCTTCTTCCTCCTTCCTCGGGCTTTTGGTGAAACCAAATTGAAGGTGTCTTCTACTTGGGTGTGCCACCTACTTCATCTTCTTGGAGGAGTCCAAGAAGGACAACGAGGTATTATTTTGTCTACCCTCTCATTTCGTTGTTTTCTCATCCCCTCTTCCTCCCTTATTGGTGCTCGGTTCTTGGTGGAAGGGTCAGCCTTGCCTAGGTGGATTTCAGGATTGAGAAAGCTTCTCCGTTGAGCCACAACGAGCCCCGGTGTTCGCTGCCCGTATTGTTGCGAGGTGCTTGGTGTGGACTATTGTTGGAGGATGTGCACATGTCGATCTCAAGACGAGGATAGGATCAACCATATCCAACCGCGGTATAAGTTATACCTTTCCCCTTCTCTCTTAAATTGAATTCCTTAATTGTTGCTAAAGTAGATCATTATTTTGGGATGTTTTGAATTTTTTAAATTTCTATATCAGATGCATTTCTTATTCCCATCCCAATAGTACCATCCCACTTTGATAGTCACAGAGACCGCCAAGGTCAAGAGGTTCATTGAGGGGCTGAGGCCACAGATTGTCAGACTTATCCATTACACAGAGGACACTTCTTTTGCTAGGGTGGTAGACGACGCGCTCCGAAAAGAGGCATTGGTACCAACTGACAGGCATGATGGACCCCAGAAGAAAAAGTTTTGGCCCCAGCACTCAGGGGGTCGACCAGCTCTCTCAGAGGAGACCCGCACGATGGTGGACCCACAACAGGGCAGGAGGGCAGGGTAGTGTGAGAAGTCTCATGGGTCCAGGACCGGGGGCATCAGCAGGAGGCTCGCAGTGGAGGCCTGAGCCGCAACCATGTAGCTGATGTTACAGGAAGCACTAGGGAGCTTGCTTTGAACAAACAGAGGCATGTTTTTGTTGTGGATAGGTTGGGCACTACAAGAATGATTGTCGTGGCAGAGATAGTCAACAGCCTGATCAGACCAGAGGGAAGGCACCGATGCCAGTGGGTTCTGTAGCTCAAAGGGGTCAGACTCAAGGCGGAGGTCAGCGAATCGGTGGTTCAGAGAGGCCTACTACATGGGTATTTGCCTTGAACTAAGAGGGCGCTGAGGCATCCAAGGCAGTAGTGACAGGTAACCTTAGTGTTGGTTCCACTATAGCTTTTGTTTTGTTTGATCCAGGTGCTACACATTCCTTTGTTTTTGCATTGTTTGCTGCTAAATTATCGGAGAAACCCTCTATGCTTGATTTGCTTCTTGTAGTGTCTACGCCTACGGGCAATGCTGTGCTGGCAAAAATAGTCTTTCGGGGCTGCGAGGTCGTTGCTTGTGGGCATATACTGATGGCCGAGTTGACACTCCTGCTAATGCTAGAACTTGATGTGATATTGGGCATGGACTGGTTGGTGGACCATTTTGCCTCAGTGGACTGCAGGGCTAAAACTGTTACCTTCAGTAAGCCCGAATTGCCCCAGTTTACTTTCCAGAGTGAGGGAAGGGAAGACTCGTTGGCGACCATTTCATCTCTCAAGACCCGAAAGCCACTTCTAGGTGGTTGCTAGTCCTTCTTGGCCTTTATGTATGAGGCAGAGGGAAGCGGAGGTGTGGCCCGGGATATTGAGGGGACGCTAGTGGTATGCTGGTTCTCCTATGTTTTTCTTGATGAGTTGCTAAGTTTGCCCCTAGAGAGGGGGATCGAGTTCTATATTGAGTTGCAGCCTGAGGTGATGCCGATCTTCATTCCACCTTATCGGATGGCACCAGCTGAATTGAGAGAGTTGAAGTCCTAGTTGGAGGAACTTCTTGATTTGGGTTTCACACGCCCGAGTGTTTCGCCTTGGGGTGCCCCTATGCTTTTCGTGAAAAAGAAGGATGAGACCATACGAATGTGCATCAATTATCGGCAGCTTCACAAGGTGACAGTGAAGAATTATTACCCACTACCCAGGATTGATGACTTGTTTGATTAGCTTCAGGGGGCTTAGTGGTTTTCTAAGATTGACCTGCGATCAGGGTACCACCAGTTGACGACCCGGGATAGTGACATCCCTAAGACTACTTTCAGGTCGAGGTATGGCCATTTTGAGTTCCTGGTTATGTCCTTTGGGCTGACAAATGCACCTGCAGTATTTATGGACCTGATGAATCGGGTGTTCAAAGAATACCTGGATAGATTTGTGATTGTATTCATAGATGACATTATGATATATTCCAAGAGCAAGGAGGAGTATGTTGAGCATTTGAGGATGGTTTTGGAGACTCTCAGGGAGCACAAGTTATATGCCAAATTTTCCAAGTGCGAGTTTTGACTCGGAGGGTGTTTTGAGATTCAAGAACAGAATAGTAGTGCCAGACATGGCCGAGGTCTGCAGACAAGTGCTAGAGATGGCTCATCAGTCCACATATATCATACATCCGGGAGCCACGAAGATGTATCGTGACTTAAGGCAAAATTATTGGTGGAAAGGCAGAAGAGAGAGGTGGCTGAGTTTGTGTCTAAGTGCTTGGTATGTCAGCAGGTGAAGGCCGAACATTTAAAGCCAACAGGATTGCTCCATAACTTAGAGGTACCGAAATGGAAATGGGAAATGATAACCATGGATTTTGTGACAGGGTTGCCGAGGTCGGGGAAGGGCAATGATTCCATCTGGGTGGTGGTGGATCACCTAACCAAGATGGCACATTTCACACCAGTCAGGACAACCTTTTCAACTGAGTAGTATACGAGGTTATTTTTGGATCGAATCGTCGCATATCATGGTGTCTATGTTATGATCATCTCAGATCGGGGTACTCAGTTCATAGCTCAATTTTGGCAATCTTTCCAGGAGGCATTGGACACTCAGGTCCTATTCAGCACTGCATTTCACCCTCAGACAAATGGTTAGTTGGATCGGACCATTCAGACCTTGGAGGACAGGCTGAGAGCGTGTGCTGAATTTGGAGGGCAGTTGGAGAGGCACTTGCCCCTGATTGAGTTTGCCTACAATAAAAGTTATCATAGCAGCACCGGGATGGCCCCTTTTGAGACATTGTATGGGCGACGATGTAGGTCGCCAGTAGGCTGGTTTGAGGTGGGGTATTCTCTTATGATGGGACCCGACCTACTGGAAGAGATAGTAGAAAAGGTGAAGCTAATCAGGGAAAGGTTGTTGGCAGCTCAAACTCGTCAGAAAATGTATGCTGAAGTAAAGGCCAGGGAGGTAGAGTTTGTTGAGGGTGACATGGTTTTCCTCAAGGTATCCCCTATGAAAGGGTGGTGAGGTTTAGGAAGAGAGGGAAGCTAAGCCCTAGGTTCATTGGGTTGTTCCCTATTCTCAAACGTAGGGGAGCAGTGGCATATGAGTTGGCCTTACCTCCCAGTATGGATCGGGTGCATCCAGTGTTCCATGTATCCATGCTAAAGAAATATGTCTGGGATGAGTCCCTTGGGATTGAGCCTACCGCGGTGGAGGTGGATTAGGCAGTCTCTTATGAGGAGAGGCCGATTGAGGTGCTAGACCGTCAGATCAGAAAATTGCGGTCAAAGGAGATTCCCATATTTTTCTTTAACGGTATGTTATAGGATAAGTTCGGATGGGTAAAATCCAATTATTCTGATAACCCTTGTGAGTGACTCATATGCCTTTTGGCATGGGTAGGCAGATAGGCCTGTTGTAAATTCACTGCTATGTAAATAGATTTGCCTTTGCGCATGAGATGACCAAGTGGCCTGTTAGTTAGCCATACCACCAATTTTGCATTCTCCCTGTATGAGACAGGTTTATTTATGTATATAGGTTATATCTATGTGGTTGGTTTTGTGGTGGGGGTTGGTAGAACCGCTCACTCTGAGTTCCTTTGGACTTACCCTCATTTCTTTTGCAGAGCCTGACCAGTGAGGTAGGCTGGAGCACTTGGCGTGGCTGGAGGGCATAGGAGTACCATTGATCCCATTGCAGTCTTAGTTAGGGGGTCGTAGTCGAGTTTTGTTAGTATTTGGTCATGCACTTGGTATTTTAGCATTCTTGGAGTTGTAGTCCTTTGGGACATTCACATGTTTTATTGTAGATTATGTTTCTTGAGAAAACTGATAAACTTGTCATCATTTATTTCTGCACTCTACTTGGTTTGTTGAACTTTATTTCTTAAAATGAAAATTTATTTGATTTCGTAGTTGTAATAAAACTTGTCTCATATTTTCGCTATGTTTTATTTTGAGTTGACATGTGCATGGGATAGACTACGGGGTATAAGCATGTATACCCTGGCCGGTCACATGACCCTAAGATGGGGCGTGACATCTAAGAGATGTGTAGCCTGCGCAACATAAAGGAGGTGCAGCAACTCAGAGTGAGAATGGCTACCCTATCGAGATACTCATAAAGGAAACTGCGGGGTCGACAGGGCCGGGGAAAAATGGACGCAAGTTTCGTTGGATGGTGAAGTGTTGTAGTCGGCTCAAAATTAAGAGGAAACATGGAAAAAATTGGGTTTTAAAAATTTTACCAACAAAATATATATCTATTGGTGATTTTGTTGGTAATACCAACAGAGAAAGTCGGTTGGTAACAAATCCGTTGGTGAAGACTTGTTTTCTTGTAGTGATAGTTTCCTACACATCGACATGTGATTCGCTCAAGGGCACTATTTATTTCAATCTCCCACTTGCACTTGTAGCCAATCATTACGGTACCTAATACCCATACAATTTATGTGGCGATTGAAATGCTACTGTGATAATGGTTTTGTGAATGAATCTGCTATGTTGTCTTTCGTGTCGACGCATTCGACATTTATATCACCTCGTCCAATGATCTCTCTGATAAGGTGATACCACCTTAGGATGTGTTTTGACATGTGATAGGATCTAGGTTTCTTTGCTTGAGCAACAACCCTAGTATTATCACAATAAATAGGGATTGGACCGGTAACCTCAAGAAGAACACCCAACATAGTGATAAACATGATTATCCACACTCTTTCCTTTGTGGCTTCGCTTGCAGCGATGTACTCAGCTTCTGTCACCAAGTCGACCATAATGCCTTGCTTGGAAATTTTCCAGTATACTGCACCACCATTCAGAGTAAATACATATCCCAATATGGATTTACTATCATCAGGGTTTGATTTCAAGCTAGAATCAGTGTAGCCTTCCAGTTTGAAATCGAACCCACCATAAATCAGGAGAACATCTTTAGTTCTTCTCAAGTACTTAAGAATATTCTTCACGGCTTTCCAATGTTCCTCTCTAGGATCTGCCTGAAATCAGCTAGTTACCCCTAGGGCATAAGTCGCATCAAGCCGAGTACAGAGCATACATGACAGATCCCACTGCCGAAGCATAGAGGATCTCACTCATCCTTTTTCTCTCCTCATGTGTCTTAGGAGACATCCTTTTGGAAAGAGTGATGCCATGACTCATAGGCAAGTAACCTCTTTTAGTATCTTCTATCCTAAACCTTTTTAGCATGATATCAATATACCGAGATTGAGACAAACCAAGCATCCTTCTAGACCTATCCCTATAGATCTTAATGCCGAGTACATAGGATGCTTCACCCAAGTCTTCCATGGTGAAGTTTTTGGCAAATCATTCTTTCACTGATTGGAGCATGGGAATATCATTCCCAATGAGTAGTATGTCATCTACATACAACACAATAAATACAACAGCGCTCCCACTAACCTTCTTGTAAACACAAGGTTCATCCACAGTTTTGATAAAACCAAACTCTTTGATCAAAATGGATATTCCAACTCCTTGAGGCTTGCTTGAGTCCATAAATGGACTTTTGCAACTTGCATACCTTCTCCGGTCCTACCGGGGATACAAATCCCTCTTGCTGAGTCATATAGACTTCTTCCTCAAGTTCACCATTGAGGAATACGATCTTGACATCCATCTGCCAGATCTCGTAATCATGGTATATGCTGCAATGACTAGCAATATCCTAATGGACTTGAGCATGACTACATGAGAAAAAGTTTCATCATAGTCAACACCTTGTCTTTTAGTGAAACCTTTTGCAACTAGCCTGTCCTTATAGGTCTCCACCTGGCCATCAGCTCCGATCGATCTTTCTCTTAAAGATCCACTTACACCCTATAAGAGTGACTCCTTCTTGTTGGTAATCATTGGCATACGGGGCGGCGGAAAACAAAAATTTTGTGTGCCTTTGATTACCAATACCAAGATTGGATTGCATCATTAAAACAATAGTAAAGAAAAACAAGAAGAAGGTTAGATCTGTTACCCAAACGGATGAATGAAGGACCTTCTCGTCACTACGTTGTCGTAAACCACAGTGATCCAAATCGGATCACTTCCAAAGTATCCACACTAGGATGGATCCAAGAACGCTTCAAGCGCAGCAACAATAGCCAAAATTCCCTATATGCTAGCAAGGGAATTTGGCATAAGGAGAAAGGTGGAGTGGAGAGGAAGAGGCACAATGAGAGAAGAGAGACAAAATTAATTTTTGCTCCTCTTCTTGTTATGTACGGCTGTAACCTAGGAGTGCAAATAATTAAATACTCCTAGGATGAGAGTTTCAAACCAATAAGTGGGCTCAAGATGGATCAAATCCATCTCATAGGCCCACGGGTTTAAAACAAGATGGATCAAATCCATCTAATGGGTTTGAGTTCAATAAGTGGACTCAACTAGATGGATCAAATCCATCTCATGTGCCTCACAAACCATATTCTCTCTTTTTTCTCATGGACCTAATGACATCTCATGTCATATTTGTCATTGTTATTTTGCCTTTGTATCCTTCCTATATGTGTGTGACCTTATGGGTTTCTGAAATATGTTGGCTATATATAGTGAATTATAATTCTCAATGAAGTGGAATTACATGATTTAAACTCTTTAAATTATTATTCATTCTCAATGAATAAATTCACTTATACAAGTCAAGAAAGGCTTCTAGCCAAGCATCATGACTACCCAAATGTCAAAAGGTCAGTGGTTTGACCATTTCACACTTCCATATGCAGTTACCGTGCAATCAGCTCCTTTCACCACTCTTTATCTCATCCAAGTTACCTGAATGTGTAGATTCTTGTATCTCAAATCTTTATTCCAATAATGCCCTTTATGAATCACATTCATAAAGGCATATTGCTCTGGCCAGAGACTCTTGGATAAAAAGATTGTACAAGAAGAGTGAGATAAACTCTCCACATAAATATGGGGTGGTGAATCCTATGTTGATCACTCAACTATCTTCAAGTGATTCATACTATACCCAATCTCCAAGCTGTGAATACCCAAAGGTGAACCATAAGTAATAAAGTCAAAGTATAACACTAGGCACTTAAGATACTTTGGTGATCTCAAGTCCAAGGAAACTTGCACAACTGATATGATGAGATCCTTTCACGGACATAGATTAAATATTCATGTGAAGATCTCATGATTAGGTCTCCAATAAACTTGTTTCTCAAAGAAGCATCCACTTGTTAACTCTGAGCATCGCAATGCTCACAACTTGTGAGAACTATTGCTTGAACAAATCAAGAAGTATACAATATGCTAGTTTATCTGTATTAACAATGTCCTATCTTGTTAATACCATGAGTAGGGATAATTTAGGTATAAACACATTTACATGCAATGAGAATCTCACATCATGAACTCTTCATGATTTCCTTTGCACTGTGTCATATACCAAGGACTTAATTACATAGTTTAAGTCTTTATACAAGCAAATGAATTAGCATGAGCACTAAGTAATAAAGATAGTCTTTCATGAATAAGTAAAATGAACATGAAGAGTTCCCAATTATATGAGGGCTCTAGGGCATATCACTAAAACTTCGAGCAAGTCAACCAAAGTCCAAACTTGGTTGGTGAACATTACTTCCTACCACTACAAGCAATCAACATAAGATTATGGATCAACATTTTCTTGGTCATTCTTAATGGTCAGGAAGAACCTCTCAAGTTGTCGACGCAATCTCCCTGGTCAACGAAGAGTGGTGGGAGTAGTATTTCTGCGACTGGTTCGTCCTATGGACTATCCACCGGTTGTTGTGATTTGGCCTGTGGTTGTTGAACTTCATCAAGCTCAAAATTTATTCCACTCCCACTTTCCTCGATAAACTCTTTTTCTAAGAAAGTGGCATGCCTACTGACAAACACCTTTTGTTCAGTTGGTGAGTAGAAGTAATACCCTAAACTCTCTTTAGGATATCCCACAAACCTACACCTGGTTGATTTAGTATAAAGCTTATCTGACTCTAATTTCTTGACGTACGCGGGGCAACCCCAAATCTTGAGATGCCTCAGATTTGGTTTTTTGTCACTCCATATCTCATATGGTGTACTAGAGACATATTTTGTGGGAGCCTTATTTAGAACGTAGATGGTCGTTTCAGCGCATATCCCCAAAAAGAAATCGAAAGATCAGTAAAGCAAAGCATGGACAACATCATGTCTAACAGTGTGCAATTGCTCCTTTCAAACACTCCATTATGCTGTGGTATGCCAGGAGGGGTCCATTCTAAGATAATCTCATTATCCTTGAGATATTCCAGAAACTCAGTGGATAAGTATTTGCCACCTCGATCTGATCGAAGAGTGTTAAAACTTTTCCCTTCTTGTTTCTCAACCTCAGCCCTATACCCTTTGAACTTTTCAAATGCGTCAGACTTATGTCTCAAGTAGACATATCCATACCTCAATACATCATCAATAAACGTGATGAAATAGGAATTCCCACCTCTAGCTTGAGTTGTCATCGATCCGCAAACATTTTTGTGGACCAACTCTAACAACTTAGTGGCCCTTTCACTACACCCAGTGAAGGGGGACTTGGTCATTTTTCCTTTAAGATAGGATTCACAAGTCGGCATCAATTCAAAATCGAATGGGTCAAACAATCCGTCTTTATACAACCTGTTGATCTGTTTCTCATTAATATGACCTAGTCGCAAATGCCAAAGATAGGTGAGGTTCAAATCATCTCTTTTTCTTTTGTGTGTTTGTTCGATATGAAAAATATTATTATTTACATCCAAGACCATTAAATCATTCGAAATGCGTCCACTTACATATAATTCATTAGAATGATATATGCGGCAACAATTGCCTTTCAAAGACATTTCATAACCTTGTTGAAGTAACAAAGGAACAAAAATAATGTTCTTTATTAAAACTGGAACGTAACAACAATTGTTTAATCTAATGGTCTTCTAGATGGCATATTTAAACAATAGGTTCCTACGGCTAAAGCAACAACTCTTGCACCATTACCTACCCGAAGGTCGTAGTCGCCTTTGTTCAGCATTCTACTTATTCTCAGCCCCTGCAACGAATTGCAAATGTGAGAACCATAATCTGTATCCAATACTCATGTTGTAGAATTATTTAATGATAAATTTATTTCAATAACGAACGCACCTGCGGAGGGGGATTTAGAAGCCCTCTTTTCCCTTACTTCTGCAATATACTCCCTGCAGTTGCGCTTCCAGTGGCCATCTTTACCAAAATGGAAATAGGTGCCCTTAGGAGTTGTCTTCCATTTCTTCTTGATATCTTTCTTAGGTTTCACACTTTCATTTTTCGCTTTGTACTTGACAGAGCGCTTCTTTGCCTTTTTTAGGCGCACTACCCACTAACAAGACTTTGTCCTTTTCCTTCGAAAGGTGGGACTCAGCAGTACGTCTTCAACATATTTAGGAGCTCGGGAAGCGAGGCATCCAGCTTGTTTATGTGGTAGTTGATGATAAACTATGAAAATGACCCTGGGAGGGATTGGAGTATTAAGTGCTGACTTAGCCCCTTATCAATGCTTACACCCAATTTCTCTAACCTTTCGATCAAATCAATTAGTTTGAGGACATGGGTCTCAACAGGAGTCTCTGCCATCATCTTGGTCTGGAAGAGTTCCTTTAGCAATCCATCTTTCTTCACCATACAACTCCTTGAGGTGAGAGAGGATGGCCCTAGCGTCATTCTTTTCATGTTGTCGCTGCAACACATCGGACATAGAGGCGAGCAAAATGCACTGAACAGTAGCGTTGTCATCTTGCCACTTCTTGTAACAGTCCTTACTTCCTCGGTAGCCCTTCAAGAAGGGACATCCAGTGGCCGGTTATCAAGAACATAGGATAGTCTCTCCTAGGTGAGGACAATCCTCATATTTAGCAACCAATTGACATAATTTAGTCTAGTGAGTTTATTAGTATCAAGAATGCTATGTAATGACAGTGTATTTGACATGGTGACGATGAAATGCTACAAGGAAAAGAAAGACATAAATAAGCTACCATTCTACTTGCATAATTATTGAGGTCTTTTAATTAATCATGTCTCCCACTAATTTTTGCGGTTCCTAAGTTACCCTTCGATTGGGAAGCGGGAAGCCCTCATTGGCAAACTTCCTTAATTAGGGGAAGATGGAACCCCACTTCCCCTACTCAGGTCTCGCATGTAACATGACAAACTCTAATAGGTCCATGGGTAGGCAATTCTTTACCGATCACATCGCTATGTCAGTTGCATCAATTTTGCCTCTAGGGCAACCAAGGCCTTGTGTGTGCACAATAAACCAAGAAGCCCTAGTTGAGTCGAACCCATCGTTCGTATACCCCAACAAGAAAACAACCACCCTTGAGTGAAGCTCAACAAGGTAAGTCACGTTCAAGACGGTAGTAGAGACACAAAGGGTATGTGTCATATGAGGTGCAACATGTCTATCAGCACAAAAGGCCTTGGGTGTGCACAACAAACCTATTGTGACAATAGGCACACTTGCACCCCATAACGATGGAAGGTGTGACCGGTATTCTAAACACCTTAGCCATTCGGACTCAATATTAATGGAGGGACTCTTTATGCAATTAAAATTATCTAAGCTATCAACAATTGAAGCAAGAGAAATAAATAAAGGCATAAAGTAAAGAAGGATGATTATGGATGTACTAAGGGTTCGACGCGAGACAACGAGCGAACCAAGGTCATTCATCCTAGGGTTTTTAGGTAGAGCCATCTCGCCAAGGTGCTACCCAAAACCTCCTTGTAGGTTGTCGGTTCCATTAGTGCCTTCACAGGGTTCAAGCCGTCATCTACATGGCATCGAACACCTCCTATCCGTGTGCGCACCAAAACGGGGCAGCAAGAGTGCTCATTGCCAAACAGCCCCTAAACTTCTAATTTTACAAAACTAAAAGAAGAAGACCCCAAACAACCCTTGGTGAGAGGTTTAAGGAGAGGGAGAAGTGAATTACAATAGAATTCTCAAGAGGAAGGCAGGGGGACGCAGGCCCTATTTAAAAGATACAGTGCTAAAATTTCATAAATTTACAAGCAATCAACACAACCATGATTACACAGTACGGTCACATGCACATAGGGCTCATCCGTAATCATCCTTCATGAATCACATCATATATGAAAAAGAAGAAAAAAAGAATCTGAAATTGCGCAAATCCAATTACGTTTCCACCTAAAACGGTTCAAACAACACATGCTGAATTACTCGGTTCTTGGTGTTGTTCAATCGTGAACCCATGGGGTTTTTGAGTTTGAAATCTGTCCAAAATTATTATGGACAATAGGCTTCCACCTCGATTCATCGAATGAACCATGGAGCAAAGGAAAAGAACTCAAAGACCCCCGAAAACCAAAACTAGGCAGCATGACGTTTAGGGAGCGAACGATTCGTAAACGCGATCAAAACGCAAAATAAAAATTCCAAAAATCATTAAAGGTGGCTCTGATACCATTGTTGAGATGCGAATAGAAAAATGCAGCGGAAAAAGAAATTTAAAAATTCAAACACCCCGAAAAATAACGATCTACTTTAGCGAGTTCAAGGAATTAAGCATAGGAAGAAAGTATACCTTCAACCGTGGTTAACGGAGCTGCTCCTATCCCCGTTCAAGACGCAGACACACACGTCCTCCAATGCTAGTCCACACAGGGCACCTCGCAATGAAAGGCTCGTTGTTCCTCAATTGAGTGGCTTTCTCAACCCCAAAAAGCACCAAGGCTATGCCTTCAACCAAGAGTCGGGCTCCAAAACGGGAGGAAGAGAGGATGAGAAAACCACAGAATGAGAGGATGGAAGAGAGAATAGCTTGTTGTCCTCTTTTCTATCCTCCAAGGAGAGGAAGTGGCAGCACACAAAGGTGGAGAAAAACACCTCTTCGGCTTCTCGGAAAACTCGGGGAAGGGGAGGAAGATGGCCGGCCACTCAAGGAAGAAGATGGAGGTTATTTGGAACTTCTTTCCACCCAAGAACCTCTCTCTTGTTCTTACCAAGATGATCAGAAACAAACTTATACTTCTTCTCCTCCCTCATGGGGTATTCGGCCACCTTAAGAGAAGAAGGAGGGGGCGGCTACAAGAGTAGACCCGGCCCTCCCCAAAAATCTCTCCCGGAATTCAAAATTTCGGGATTTGCCTCCAAAATATATTTCATATTTAATTGTTTCATAATTAATTCGAAATTAATTAATTCCAATTAAATAGATACTTTAATTTATCTCCATAAATTAAAAGTCTATTTGTAGGAATGAGATTTATCTAAATAAATTAAATTCCTATTATATAGGAATTATATTCATGTAGATAAATTAAATTTCTATTTGTAGCATCATGATTTATCTAATTAAATCAATTATCTATAAATCTATGATTTATCTAAATAAATCAAATTCCTATTAATTATAATTTATCTAAATAAATCAATTCCAAATTAACAAGTGTAGGCGCATGGTGAAAACCAAATTTCCCTCCATGAATTTTTTATTTCAAAAATCAAATTGATTATGTTTAATTCTTAATTAAATATATCCCCGATTTATGGTTAATTAATTTATTAATTCATAATTAATATTTTAATCAACCATATAAACTAGTACCACGTGCCAAAAACCCTATGACTTTAGGGTTACCCTACAAAATAGGGGTTTCCCTACAAATTAAGATTTATGAGGAACTCCTTCCTCGTGCATCCATTCCTATAGGAAACACCTTTCACATCTTATTCGTAAATGAGATTCGTGATCGAGTTGCAGCATGTCCATACTAGTAGACATATAGTGTCGTGGGCGAGCTCTATCTCATAAAGCCTGTTACGAGGTTAGCATGTTATGTGTGACCCACTAGGCCACGCACTAAGCCAACAGTGAGTTGTGCATAACGGAGAGTCAAATCCGATAGAACATCTTCTATTCGAATCTCACAAGCCAACACTAAAGCCCTTTATTGTGGTCGTGTGAGACTCCACTCACAAGTTAACATTGACGTCTAGCAACGTGTCATGACTACTTGGATAGTGTGAGATTCAATCTACAGGTATGAACGCCCTTCGGTGATTAGTTATGTGCAACTAAATCCTTCGGTTGCAACATCTCGAAATCGGCTAGGGTATGGAAGAAGTGTCAAACCCTAATACTGATTAGTATGTATTCTACATGCCAAGTTGTTATCTCAATAATGACTAGTCAAAAACCCTTTTTCGACATTCATATTTACTCTGGCCAGAGATTCCTGAGTTAACACTTGTAGGGATATATAGGACATTATCTCATCTCACTAGGAGTAATCGATTCCATATTGGTTGCTCACCTACCTCTATGAATGCTTCCCCATGCTTGGAAGTATCCGACACATAACTCTTAAAGGCCACGTAGGGATAAAACCAAAGCAATGGGTCATCAAGCACAAGGTAACCATGACAACCTCAGGTCCAAGGATTGCTTGCATCTACTATCACCCAAGGACCATCTTATTGACACTCATGTAACGATTTCATTCTGTGTTCCTCGTGTAGGTCTGTTTAGTGAATTCATTGCCTAATGAGCACCTGGAGTTGTACATTAATGATGATTCATAGGTAATTGTGAGATCAGCTACCCCCTATTGCATAGGGCATGTATCAAGTGCACTAGTCTTCCCGGAATCACCAATCCCCTAATCGGTGATCCTACGACTAGGACCATTTAGAACAAGGGCATCTGAATTCCAAGTCTCACTGACATGATCACATCATGGCCTTGGAATCATTCGTCCGAGTTCATGGGGTTCATGACAATCTAATACAAAAAATATAGACATGGCATATGATGAAATGTTGCCTCATTGATTCATTATAAAAAATAGTACCCTACACATCCACATGCGATTGGCACTATTTCTTTCAACGCCTACAAAGTTCGTCCGAAAAATTGTGAAAAGTCGAGTTAAAACACTACGGAGGCTATCGAGTCATAACTTAGGTTTCAGATTAGATATGATTGTAATATGCCCCTAGGATCACCTCCTCTCGTAAAAGTTTATCTTATGATAAAGGATCACCTAATTGATCAAGTCATTGGATAACCTTCAACGAGATTAGTAACACGTTGTAAACTCAAAAATGATTGTCAATATGTTGCCTTCATCTCTCAAGTAGAGGTGGCAATGGGCCAGGCCCACCCATGGGCGGCACGGGCCCGGCCCGATTCTGGGCCTTGCCTGACCTGGCACGGCCCATTTGTGACCAAGGGGCGGGTTGGGCTCGCCCCCTTGGGCACGTGGGCCGTGCTCGGCACGGGCCTGGCCCTGTGCTCGCGGGCTAGGCCTCGCACCACCCAGGCCTAGTGTGGTCTGCACCCAGGCCTAGCTTGGTTTTCTGTACTAGACTTGAGCAATATATACTTTACTTAATAAAATTATATAGAAATAGATAATAGGTCTTAGTGTGGTGGTTAGTTTGTCAGAAAAAGAAGTGGTCGGTAGTTCGAGTCTCATCGTCGACCTTAATATATGTTTTTAATAACTCAGGCCGGCCCGAGCCTGGCCCAAGCCTGAAGGGGCGGACTCAGGCCCGGGCAGGGCCGCCCCTTTGAGCAGTCGGGTCGTGCCTGGCACGACCCGAGTATTGGTCGAGCATAGGCACGACTCGGAGGTGGGCGGGCCTACTCGGGCCTGGGCCTACTCAAGCACGACCCATTGCCACCTCTACTCTCAAGTAGAGCCTAAAAATATTAAGGAATCTATAGATGATGAATTTGATTTATTGCCATGCAAGAGGAACTAAATCAATTTGTAAGAAATGAAGTTTGAGATTTAGTACCTAGGCCTAGTGAACAAACTGTAATTGGGACTACATGGGTCTATAGAAATAAGTTAGATGAAGATGGCTTAATTATTAGAAGCAAAGCTAGGTTAGTGGCCTAAGGTGACAACCAAGAAGATGGTATATATTACAATGAAACTTATGCTCTCGTAGCTACATTAGAAATTGTTCCCACCTGAGAGTCGGGGTCTTCTGGTCCGATCTGGTGTGTCTTCGTGTTTGGTTCAACGCCGGCAGGGGGGAGACCTGCAAAAGATACTCTAACGCCTAAGTTAGGGTGACTCCAAGGTGGAGGTTACAAAAATTGGAACTTAGGATTATCTGGGTGCGCTACGTTTGTATATATTGCAGGTGAGATGATCGTGTTGCCCAGTAATCTCACTAGGATTATTGCCCAGAATGGGTCGAGGCCAATCCCTGAGGTGACGGATTTATGATGGTATGTCTCTTGTGATAAGGGAGGACGTAGGAGTCCATGTTTGGTCGGGTGGGTCCCCTAGATAGAGCGCCTGGTTTAGCTTGATTCTGGCTCAAAGGCATTGCTAAAATAGAGCCCACTGGGTGGGGCCGCATGGTTTGGTTCGGAGTGAATGGTGGGGCGCTACTGGGTCTAATCCGATCGGGCCTAATGGTTCTAGTCCAGTCCACAATCCCTGAGTTTGGTCAGAGTCTGAAAGACTGCGTGCCTAGCACTTGAGTTGAATGAGTTTTCTTGATGTCTAGTGTCTTTTGAGGGAATTTCGGATGAGTTTGGTCAAGTCGTACTGGGAGACCTGGGGGAAGATGTTGGTCTGTTTGACCGCTGGATCTGTGCTAAAAAAGAATGATCATGGAAGCCAAGGTAGGTGAGGTCGGTCATGATGACATGAAAGGCTGGAAATTAACCGAGCTGTTATGAGTGGTTTGCGCGCCAGTTTTGGTAGGCACGTGGCGACTCTTTGTGTTACTTCGGAGTACATCAAATTAGTATTTTTATCGTATTTAACATGCGCCTTCTCAGCTTCTATGCTTAGTATGGTTGTTTCGCTAGTGGGGATCTTCACCTTGCGTGGCGGCCGCCGATTAGTCTTTCCCTCCTCGTTTTTTGGGAGTCATCATGGTGGAAAAAAGGTGTTCGTTCGTGTGACGGAGGGAGTTTCTAGGGGGCCGTCGATCGCATAGCTGGTCGGTGCAGATTCAATCTTCCTCTTTGTTGTGGACCGTTCAATGGGTAAATGGGGTCTATAGAAGGGGTTTTTCTTTCCTCTCTCGCGAGTTGTCCCGCGCTTCATTAGCCTTCATCCCTGGCAAGCTTCAGCGGTGTCTCCCTTAACTAGCTACTTCCTGCGTTCGCTGGTAAGTTTTCTCAGCCTCAAGCTCTAGTGTTTGTCGTTGACTTTGGGTTCATTGTCTTTTCGCGTGAGCTGTTCAGCCCTTCTTTGTCATTCAGGTATGCGTAACCTATTTTTTAGCGTCCCACATATGTGCTCTCGTTGGCGGAGATGCAAGAGAGACCCGCCGAGGATAAGGGAAAGAATCCGCTGGTGGATGAGTTGTTGAGGCTTATGAGGGTTTCACAGTCTCAAAAGCCAAAAGCTTCAGGAGCGATGGTAGAAGCTGTCGGCTCGTTGGCCAATTCAAATTCCCTAGTTTTCCTTGGTTCGTCGACGAGGCATCGAAAGAGGGCTCGGTATTCCGGAGAGGACCTTCTTGCAGAATCGGATGTTCTTCCTCGGGGGAATGAGTCCCTACTCCCGGAGGTGAAAGTGGCGGTTAGCGCATCGGCAGGGGCTGCAGTTGTTATATGGAAGTACATCTAGCTCTTGCTAGGCCAGCTGCAAGAGGTCTGGCGACAAGAGCATGAAGAACTCACGGCCTGTAGGCTTTGGATGATGGAGACGAAGAGGGCCTTGGAGGAAAAGGCCGAAGAAGTCACTCGCTTGAGCGTAGCTATTTCTGAGTCTACCACCCAGATAGCAGAGTTGGAGAACAAGGCCAAGGCAGAGCTCGAGATGGTCGACTTGGACCTTTTTGTGGCAGTGATGGCGAAGTCCCTTCTAAAGACTGAGGCAGAGAAGGCGAGGATTGAGGCTGCAAGGTGCAACTTAGCTAAAGAGTCCCTCGATGAGGAGGTGAAGTGCCTCCGGGAAAACGCCCTTGCCATGTACGTGGCGGGTTTTGAGAGGGCTTCTGAGCAAGCTAAGCTTCTGGCTCCTAGAGCTGATCTTTCAGTGATGAACTTCATTAAAAAAGTTAAGGATGATGCCCTAGTGAATCCCGAGTCTGAGAGAGAATTTTCTTGGTCGCTCAAAGGGGACCTTCAGGCCGCTACTCCGGGCGAATGCTCATTTGCTCCCGTTGGATTTCCTGCCATGGAAAAGGACGCTCCTGCTAAGTGCGCCAAGGCGGGCGCTACTTCTTCTCAACGACCCCTCTAGATTTTCCTAAGTTGTCTTCTTGGGGATTTTTTTTAGGGGGATTGACTATTCCACCCCTTTTCCTTCATTTAGACTTTGACAATTGCTCATGCGTAGGTCTATTTTCTTGATTCTATAGGAACTACTACTCCTTTTTTTTTAACAAAGATAGAAAGTCATAATAGGTGACCATACTAGGGATTGAACCCTAGATCTCTAGGCAACATACAACATGTTGCCACCAACTGGGCTACCTACAGTTGGCGGAACTACTGCTCCTTCATGAGCTTATTTTGTCCTGTTTCATACATAAATCTCTTTTGCTTGGAATTTCGTGAAGGGAGTGTCCTCATCCCATCTTTTGGGCTCCGACTCAGAGTTTGAACCATTTGGTTTCGGATTCAAACCTCCTAGTTAAATCATAATGTTTTAATCTTGTGGGATCTGATTATGGTTGAACCTTTTGAAATTTGGTTCATGGTTCGAACCCTCTGAGGTCTAGAAATCAGGTACTCAGGGATTCAGGCCGAGCTCGATAGCGAGTGCAAGATGGAACCATGTGTGAGGAGTTATGTAGGGGTGCTGCAACCAGATGTGTTGGCGTGATAGCCAGAGACCGCACTCGGGGGTTCAGGCCGAGCTCGTCGAGGAGCGTAAGGCAGAATCGCCCACGAGGAGTCGTATGAGGGCGCTGAGGCCGAATGTGTTGGCGTGATAGCCAGAGGCCGCACTCGGGGGGTTCGAACCGAGCTCGTCGAGGAGTGTAAGGCGGAACCACGTACGAGGATTCATATGAGGGCGCTAAGGCCGAATGTATTGGCATGATAGCTAGAGACCGCACTCGGGGTGTTCGGGCCGAGCTCGCCGAGGAGCATAAGGTGGAACCGCACGCGAGGAGTCGTATGAGGGCGCTGAGGCCGGCGAGCCAAACTGGTGAAGACGAGGTTCTAGTCGCTGCATGGAGAATTTAGGTTTCTAGAGCCGAAGACCGTGAGCTTGAAGATGCAAGTTCGTGCATAAGTGTGTTTAGAGCGTGTTCATGCGTGAGGACTCAAGTGAGTTTCGAACAACAAGATCGCTTTAATAATTTTGTGATCATTCATAGAGAGAATTGCGAGAAATATAACTTCATTTAAGCAATAAAAGAGTTATGCGTATAGGGGAAGTGCTCTTTTTTGAGCTTTATTGATGATGCGATCTCGCCTGGAGTTCTTTTCAGGGGCTGAGTCGGGGCTACTTTCATGTGTCTCGTCCTGAGCTGGGTTCAAGACTTTCAACCAGCTGTTTGTTCTTGTCCCTAGGGAACGTTTGTAGTCTGATGGGTGCGTTCCTTGGTTTGGCCATCTTCCGCTTGAGGTATTCATTGTACCACCAACAGGCTTCCTTTTGATCAGCATGTAATACTGCTCCCTCTGTCTCCGAGATAGGAAACTTCACTACTAGATGAGTAGTATATACGACAATCGTCTTAGGATCATATCTTATGGGTTGGGTATGTCGATGACGAGATAGTGCACATCGATCGTCTTCGCTTTAGGTCAGGAGTCAAATGTTGTCCTTAATCGTAGGGCTCCGCGGATATCAACCCTCTCTCCTGAGAAACCTACTAGGTCTCCTTTGCAAGGTGTGAGTGAGGTTTCGGTCAATTGCATCTTTTCAAAGGTGGAATGGAAAAGAATTTTGGCTGAGCTCCCTTGGTCGACGAGGACCTTTTTGACAATAGAATTCCCTGCAATCATAGAAATAATGACTGGGTCATGTATGTTGGTGTTTTGGCTTATTATGTGCTGGCTATATTTGGTAAAAGAAACATCAGTTAAGTTCTCAGCTGTAAAGACAGTTACAACTGCTCTGGTTGCTGTGCAATTTATGCTGAAGCTTATGCTACTGCGATGATGACTTTTTGTTTGCTCTAATTATTGATGAGTACATGATATTTATTATTGATATAAGTATTCATCTTTAATTACTTTTGATTGCTTCGTCAACTATGGAAGAAATGAAGTGATTTTCATTAATGGGTTAGGCGGTTTTTCATGAAACCTTTATGGTCGAAATATTATGATGTATTATGGTTGTCTTTTGAGATTTGAAGCTAATGTAGTTAAGGTATATTGTTAAATGGCTTTTATGGATGTTGGTTGGCTTTCTCTATATATGAGGAAAGATAAGATATGGATTACTAAGTCTCCTATGTGATGAAACTGAGTTGTCAATTATATGAGGAGTTGAGACTGTTGAGTGTGTGTCAATGTCAACAAACTATTCCAAACGTCTTCATATCAAGGTGGAGTTGGGTTGTTGAACTCACTACAACACAAAGATTGTGTGGACGACAGAACTCTATGATTGAGTTCTCATAGAGAGGCAAATGGTTAGTACTTGTAATAGCAAATAGTTGGTTTGTTATTTTCAGTTCACTTTAGTATTGATAGTTGAATTTCGGAGTGTTAAATCTTGAAACTTGTATTATACTTTGTTGATAGTGGATTGGGCATTTGTCAGATGAGAGCCGCGCAGATTAGGTGACAAGTTTGTCACTGAACTGCGTAAACAAATCCTTGTGTGTTTGTGTGTTTGTGTGTTTCTTTGTGGTTATTTTATATCTATTGCTCACTCTATTTTTAAACAGTTGCAACTTCCTATGCAACTAACTCTTAACAGAAAGCTTCCTTGGAGACTATCTTGACAGTGTAGATTTTGATAAATTCCTTAGAAGTCGGATTCATATAATGATATTACCAGGGTTCTGGGGATAGGTCAACGCGGGCGAACAGCATTGTCGACTACAATGATTGCCCGAAGGGATCTCTTCCTGACCAAGCTTGACTCCCCGCCTCCCGCGAATCCGCATACGATGTAGTTGATTACCCTCAGGGTTCATTCTGTTGATTACGCTCTTTTTGGAACCTCAGGGGTGTCTGGCTTCGCCATCGAAAGTCGCGACTCCTGCTCTGTCCTCTCTCCTTCTTTTAGCGAAGGTATTTGTCAAGGTGTCCTGTGCAGACTAGATCTTCCAACTTATCTTCGAGCATAACATACTCCTCGATAGTGTGCCTGTAGGTGTCATGGTATACGCACTTCTTGTTCATGTCGGCATTGGGCGGCAGCTTTTGTTTTCTTGCGTTGGCGAGATATTTGATGAGCTTCAAGTGATAGATGTCCCGGAGGATAGTTTCTTTCTTGGCGTTGAGAGGACTATGTCTTTCGAAACGAGCGGTAGGGTGAGGTGGAGACCTTGGCCCCTTGCCATTTTCTCATTCATGTCGACTGCGGTCCTTAGTCCTTCTATCTTCCTTTTTGGGCCTTTTGTCTTCGATCGCGGCTTTGAGGTTTTTCTAGTGGATCTTCTTTGCTTCTCTTTGATCTTCCATCTTTATAAAACCTACCGTCCTTTCCTGGAACTCGGCCATGTCTTTGGGTTCGACTAAGGCAATTTGGTCGGCGAAAGACCTGGGCTTTAGCCCGTGTTGGATAGAAAAGAATTCAATTTGTGGATCAAGGTTGGGAATATCAGATGCTATGGTGTGGTACCTGTTCAGGTATTCTCTCGCTAGGATTGTTGTCCAGAATGGGTCGAGGCCAATCCCGGAGATAACGGATTTATGATGGTATGTCTCTCGTGATAAGGGAGGACGTAGAAGTCCATGTTTGGCCGGGTGGGTCCCCTAGATGGGGCCGCCTGGTTTAGCTTGAGTCTGGCTCAAAGGCATTGCTGGAGCGGAGCCCCTTGGGCAGGGCTGCGTGGTTCGATTCAGAGTGAATGGTGAGGCCGCATGGTTCGGTCTAATCCAACCGGGTCCAATGGTTCTAGTCCAGTCCAGAAATTATTCGCATGCTTTTGGCTTATGAAAATTTTAAATGCTTTAAACTCTTTCAAATAGATGTTAAAAGTGCATTTTTAAATGGTTTTATCGTGGAAGAACTTTATGTTGAACAACCCCCGGTTTTGAAAATTTTGAGTTTCCTAATCATGTTTACAAATTAAAAAAGACTTTGTATGGTTTAAAACAAGCCCATAGGGCTTGGTATGAAATACTTTCTAACTTTTTGATTGAACAAGGTTTTAATGTTGGAAAAGTCGATGTTTCTCTTTTTATTAAACATGATAAAAATGATATCCTACTTGTGCAAATATATGTGGATGATATTATTTTTGGTAACACTAATAAAATTGTGTGAGTGATTTGCAAAGTGCATGCAAAAGGAGTTTGAGATGAACAAGATGGGAGAGTTATCCTTCATGCTTGGACTTCAAATTAAGCAAACCAACAAAGGGATCTTCATCAATCAAGCAAAATACACCAAGAAGCTCATCAAAATATTCTGGATAAATGAGGACAAGATTGCTTCAACCCCAATGAGCACATCCATTAAGATTGATAAAGATGAAGGTGTCAAGGTAGACTAAAAACGCTATCGAGGTATGATTGGTAGTCTTCTTTACTTAACCGCAAGCATGTTTAGTGTTTGTCAATGTGCTAGGTTTCAATCTTGCCTCAAGATGTCTCATATGAGTGCGGTCTAACGCATATTGAGATATCTTAAGAGTACGATTGACTTAGGATTATGGTATCCTAATGATGCATCTTTTGAATTAATTGGTTTTTCCGATGCCGATTTTGCCGGATGTAAAATAGATAGAAAAAGCACTAGTGGGTGTTGTCGATTCTTAGGGATGAGTCTAGTTTCTTGGTTTTCAAGAAACAAAAATTGGTTGCACTTTCAACTACCGAAGTGGAATACATCGCCGCAGCAAGTTGTTGTGCACAAATCCTTTGGATGGAACAAACCCTCATGAATTATGCTCTAAACTATTCATGTATACTCATTCACTATGATAATACTAGAACCAAACACATAGACATAAGACATCATTTTCTTAGAGACAATGTAGGAAAAAAATAATATTTCCATAGAATTTGTGCCTACTGATAAACAACTTGCTAATATATTTACTAAACCATTAAATGAAGAAAGTTTTACTAATTTGAGAATACAATTAGGTATTTGTACTCTTCCACGTGTTTAACTTTTCAAAAATTGCATTACTCACCTAAGTTTCTTTGAAAAATCGATTTTCATGGTATCATCACACTCAAGTATATGCCTTGTAATAAGCTTTGCGACTTATCGGTGTTTGCCTTCGATAGGCTCACATCGGTAGGGATGACTATAGTGGTAGATGATACTTGATTTTATGGATTTCTTGATTTTCATGATGGAACTCATTAATAGAACCTTGCATTCTTGCCCTTTTTTATTGATGTCAAAAGGGGGAGAAAAGACTTGGTCACATTTATTTTATGATCCATATAAATAGGGGGAGCTATCTCTTAGATATGCATGTTGATAGAGGGAGGTTAAGTTAGCTTTTATCATAAACTTACAAATGAGCACTTATCATCTGCATTGAATTGCTTATTTTACAAAATATGTTTGTCATCATAAAAAAGGGGGAGATTATTGGCCCAATGATTCAACCTATGCCTCACTCTTTATTTTGATGATAACAAACATGAATCTGACTCATTTATAGAGTTTTGAGTTCAGGTTGATAGAACGATACGCCTACAAAGTTCGTCTGGAAAATTATGAGAAGTCGAGTTAAAACACTCCGAAAGCTATCGAGCCATAACTTAGGTTTAGGATTAGATATGATTGTAATATGCCCCTAGGATATCAACCAAACTCATTTATACTATGTCCTAAGTCAAAATCCAAGACTATGGGTCAATCAACTGACTAGCGGTCGACGATCGACCGCGTTCGGGCAAAAATCCACATAAAACATTCGGTCGATGACCAGTCACTTGTTCGATCGATCGAATATTCGACCAGACGATCGATCGGCGGACACAACAGATATATTTTTATTTGTTGCAACGAGCTATAACAACCTTCTCACCCAAGGCTTATAAATACAAGTCTTAAATCCTCCACCTACCTTCTTAAGTAATCCATTGAGTCAATTTCTAAGTGTTCAAGCTTTCAAGAGTGATTTGCACGCCCTAGTTCTCAACTCTCAATCTCTCAAGAGGTGGCTTTCACGTTTCAACCCTCACAAGGCAACTCTTCCCTACATCTTGAGGCGTTGGAAGAATTGAAGGCTATGAAATGAGCTCTCCAAGTTTGATTCTTATTTCAAGCTCCTTTAGACATTTTTTTTATAATTGTTTATTTCGAATTATTGAAGTAGCTTGTAAGGTGTGCTTGTAAAATACCTTTGTTGGTGAAATGGTCACACTAGAGTAGGGGTGAATAGTGTGTTAACTAAATCTTTAGCCTAATTCCAGTTTTAAATATTTGTTACAACTACTTAGGCAATTCACAAATAGATCAAGATGGATAAGTGCGAAAGCAATAATAAATGACAACACACAAGAAAGGCAATGCTAACACAATGCGATTTATAGTAGTTTGGCCCCAATGTTTACTCCACTACCTAAGCACCCCTCTAAGGATTTCCAAACTAACTTTACTAGATTAATTAATTTCCTTACAATGACGACATTTTCACCGGAGAGTCTCTGCTCTCAACCCGAAGGCACTTCCACACCCGGAAGTATCCCGCCTTCCTATCGAGAGCACTCTCCCACCTCAACCCTCACGACAACTCAACTAATCCTAGCAAACTACGATTGTCGGTCGACCGGCCAAAAAGTGTTGTATGAAATTCGACACTAGACGGGGGGGTTGAATAGTATCTATCCCCTTTACCTATATAATCAATTTTTCTTTTTACTCAAATTTAACTTCAATTGAGTGCAAGTGTTTCTTAACAATGGATGCGATCAAATATTAAGAACAATAATAGACAAATAAGAAAGCAATGCACACAAGAGTAATTATAGTGGTTCGGCCAACTGCCTACTCCACTCCACTACCTTGGCTCCTTACCAAGAATTTCTAACCACTACTTTATAGAACTTGTGTTTTTCTTTGAATACAATTGAGGACACTCTTCTTACCTCTTTGAGAATCCCTCAAACCTATTCACCTAGGCAAAACACAACTCTATAAAGTTCCCTCTATGTGTTTCTCTAACACACCTAGCAGCTATTACAGATTGAAAACAAGTCTGGAATAAAACTTTAAATACAATGCAAAAGAGCTTAAGAATAGAGAGAGGAACCACAGCTCTTTTCCCAAGCCTTCATGCCTTCAACTTGCTAGAAGATCGACTCAAGTTGCAGCAGAGTTGAGGGAAGAAGGCGCTTGTAGAGGATTTTGACGGAAGATTAGGGCGCAGCAAATCAATCACTTTGAAGGCTTTTAATCACTTCTTGAATGCTCAATTAATTCTCTAAGAAGCTTTTAAGATGGTAGGTGAGGGGTATTTATAACCCCTCAGCTGAACGACGATTCAACGAATAGAAAAATAGCCGTTACAGCCGTTCGGTCAATCGTCGGTCAACCGACCGATCGATCGCTACCCTTTTTGTGTGTTTTTAGCGTTGTTCGGCAACCGACGGGTCGACTGAATGCGTCTCAGCTTTCACAATCCTAGATTTGGTCGATCGAATCGATCGACCGATGCAGGGAAGCCAAACGCGCGATCTACAATCTTCAATTCGATCGAATGATCGATCGACCGATGCGCCTCCAGCCTAATTTTGGCTTCGGTCGGTCGACCGACGTAGCCTACTGCCAGATTTTCACCAACTTTGGTCGATCGACCGGTCGATCGACCGGTCGACCGAATGGCTATTGGTATTTTGCGACATCATTCGATCGATCGGCTAGTCGACCGAATAGGCTACTACCAAACTTCTACCTTGTTCGGTCGACCGACTGGTCGACCGAACTCTGGCTGAGGCTGATTTTTACTTTGAGTTTTTTTAGATGCTTTTTTATTAATTTAGTTAGCAAATTCTACCGATATATTGGCAAGTTGTTTGTCGATGTATACAAATTCTACTGATATATTTCCCTTAGTCACATTATCCCTAAGAAAATGGTGCCTTAAGTCAATAAATTTATCACATTAGATTTGGAGACCAAGCATGAAGGAGAGCTCACCCATCATGCTCATCTTAAACTCATCTTGCATACACTTAGCAAACCACTTACAAAGAATTTCATTAGTAGCACCAAAAATTATGTCATCAACATAAATTTGAACTAATAATATATCATTTTCATGATGCTTAATAAACAGTGAGACATCGGCTTTTCCAACATTAAAACCTTGTTATATTAAAAAGCTTGAAAGCCTTTCATACCAAGCCCTAGGGGCTTGTTTTAAACCATATAATGCCTTTTTAAGTTTGAAAACATGGTTTGGAAACTCAAAACTTTCAAATCCGGGGGGTTGTTCAACATAAACTTCTTCACTAATGAAACCATTTAAAAATGCACTTTTAACATCCATTTGGAAAAGTTTAAAACCCTTAAAGCTAGCATATGCCAAAAGCATTCTAATTGCTTCTAATCTAGCTACGAGAGCATAAGTTTCATTATAATCTATCCCTTCTTGTTGATTATACCCTTGTGTCACTAACCTAGCTTTGTTTCTAATGACTAATCCTTCTTCATCTAGCTTATTTATAAAAACCCATTTAGTCCCAATTATAGTTTGTTCACTAGGTTTAGGTACTAAGTCACATACATAATTTCAAGCAAATTGGTTGAGTTCTTCTTGCATAGCTAGTACCCAAAACTCATCTTCTATTGCTTGTTTAATGTTCTTAGGCTCTACTTGATATACAAAAGCTACATATTGACAAACATTCTTGAGTTTAGAGCGTGTTACCACTCCCGTTGAAGGTTCTCCAATGACTTGATCCATTGGATGATCCCTCACCAACCGATATCCTTTAGGGAGAAGCGGTGGAGCTTCTTCTTCTTCATCTTCAACTTGAGGTAGATTCGAGGATGGTGGATCTTCATATTGAGTTTTCTCATTATCTTCATCCTCCACCTCTTTGTCATGAAGTGTGAGATCCTCAAGTTCCTCATCTATATTCACAATCTTCACATTTCTAGAAGAATCATTAGTTTTATTAAACGTGACATGCATAGATTGTTCAACAATCATGGTTCTACGATTATAAACTCTATATGTCTTAGAATTAATGGAGTAACCTAGGAAAATCCCTTCATCGAATTTAGAATTAAATTTTCCTAAATTCTCCTTAGTACTTAATATAAAACATTTGCATCCAAAAATATGAAAATATCCCACATTTGGGATTTTACCATTCCAAAGCTCAAAAGGTGTTTTCTTAATTTTAGGTCTTAATAAAACTCGATTAAGAACATAGTAAGAGGTATTTATGGCTTCGGCCCAAAATTACTTAGGCAAATTATTTTCGCATAGTATAGTCCTAGCCATCTCTTGTAAGGTTCTATTCTTCATCTCAACCACCCCATTTTGTTGAGGGGTCCTAGAGGAAGAAAATGTATGTTCAATACCCAAATCATCAGAAAACTCGAAAAAAAGTTCATTTTCAAACTCCCCTCCATTATCACTTCTAATTTTTAAAATTAAAACTCCTTTTTCATTTGTAACTTTCTTTGTAAACTTTTTGAAAAAGTCAAAGATTTCATTTTGCTTGGCCAAAAAGAAAACTCATGTAAATCTAGAAAAGTCATCAACTAATACATAACAATATAGCTTTCCACCTAGACTAGCTACATCACATGGACCAAAGAGATCCATGTGCACAAGCTCAAGAATTCTATATGTACTAACATGATTAATGCTATGAAATGAAGATTTGACTTGCTTACCAAGTTGACATGCATCACAAAGTTTGTCTTTTTCAAATTTTATCTTGGGTAAGCCTTTATCAAATTCTTTCCTAGATATTTCTTGGATGAGGCTCATGTTAGCATGTCCTAGCCTTCTATGCCACAACCAATAGTCATTCTTCATGGCACTTCTTGTCTATTTTTAATAAATATGATATCATTTGATGGTGCACTTCTAATAATGCATTTAGATCCTTCAAAAATAATTATGTATCCATTGTCACATAATTGTGATATGCTAATCAAGTTATGTTTTAACCCATCAACTAATAAAATATTCTTAATGCATGGGTAAGGGAGTATACCTATGTCACCACTGCCAACAATCTTAGCTTTGACATTGTCTCCAACTGTGACATGTTCACTATATTTGCTTGATAGGGTTGCAAATAAGTTGATGTCACCCATCATGTGCTTTGAGCAACCGCTATCCAATATCGAAGTGCTTCTACTTGCTTGAGGATGCTTCTCCATCTACAAAAGGAGAAGAAACCATTTTAAGTACCCAAATTCTCTTGGGTCCTTGAGTGTTAGTCATTTTGGGAACCCATGTAAATTTTGCATGTAGGTTCCTCTTTAAAGCACAATCCTTGGCCATATGGCCAAATATGTTATAAGAAAAATAATTTCCATTAAATTTTCTTCTAGTGTGTGTGTGAGCATGGGAGTGTGATGATTTCTTTTTATGGACAACCTTAAGAAAAATAATTTCCATTAAATTTTCTTCTAGTGTGTGTGTGAGCATGGGAGTGTGTTGATTTCTTTTTATGGACAACCTTAGACATGGCATTTTGTATGTTGTCATCTTTTCATTGAGCATGCAAAGTTCTCTTTTTAATGTTAGCATGCTATTATTCAAGTGCTCTACTTGATCACTTAAATACTTGTTTTCATCTTCTAAATTTTTGTTGTCATATAAAAAGTCCTTCTTAGCTTTCTCTAGGGTGTGTGTCTCCTCCTTAAGGGTGTCTACTTCTTTTCTTAAGACATTACATGTGAGTAATAAACTATCATTCTCAAACTCTAAAGATTTATTTTCCTTTTTAAGGTCTCTAAATTTTCTCCTAATAGCATTAAATTCATCATGCATTTGTTCAAATTCACTTTCTAATTCTTCTTAAGTAAAAAAACTTCACCGAAAGTAAATCTTACCTCATCATCATTTGCCATCAGGCAAAGATTTACCTTTCCACTCTTTGCTTCTTCTTCACTCGAAGATGTCTCACTTTCATCCCATGTAGCCATCATTTCCTTCTTCTTCTTCTTATATTTTTCCTTTTTGTGAGGGTTGAAGGTGGAAGCTATCTTGAGAAGTGGGCAATCCCTCCTTAGATGCCCGGTCTTGTTGCAATGGTAGCATGTGTAGCCTCCTCTTCCCCTCCTCATGCCTCCCCTCATGAAACTCATAAATCTTCTTGCTAGCATCGTCATTTCTTCAACATCATCCGTCTCTTCCTCAGATGATGATGACTCTTCTGCCCGATGTGATGCTTTTAAGGCAATGGTCTTGCCTTTGGGGGCATCCTCCTCCTGATATTGCTTCAAGTGGGTCTCGTGTGTCATGAGAGATCCAATGAGCTCGGTGATCTTCAAGGTGCTCATGTCTTTTGCTTCCACGATAGCTATGACCTTGGGCTCCCAAGCTTTTGGAAGGGAAGGAATGAGCTTCCTTACCTTCTCCTCTTCCTTTATTTCTCTGCCAAGGTTAGCTAATCCATTTGTAATATTTTGAAATCTAGCATACATTGCATCAATGGATTCATGCGATAACATTTTAAACATTTCATAGTCATCCATGAGTAAGTTTATTTTAGATTCCTTAACTTGTGAAGTCCCTTCATGTGTGGTCTCTAAAACTTTCCAAAGTTCATATGCGGACTTACAAGTAGAGATTCTATTAAACTCATTAATTGATAGGCCACAATACAATGCATTGACAGCCTTTGCATTAGCATTGAAGAGTTTAATTTCCTCTTGGTCCCAATCATCCATGTTCTTATTGGGTTGCTTATACTCTACTAGAATTATCCTCCATACAACCATGCCTAGAGATTATAGAAAGTTATTCATACGAATCTTCCAGTTGGCATAGTTGTTTCCACCGAATAGTGGTGGAGTATGAGTAGAGGACCCTTGAGCTAGTTGAATTTCACTAGACATCTTAATTTGTAGGGAAGATGGTTAAATCTTATCCTACGACCAAGCTCTGATACCAATTGTTGTATGAAATCCGACACTAGAAGGGAGGGTTGAATAGTATCTGTCCCCTTTACCTATATAATCAATTTTTCTTTTTACTCAAATTTAACTTCAATTGAGTGCAACTGTTTCTTAACAATGGATGTGATCAAATATTAAGAACAATAATAAGCAAATAAGAAACCAATGCAGACAAGATTAATTATAGTGGTTCCACCAACTGCCTACTCCACTACCTTGGCTCCTTACCAAGGATTTCTAACCACTACTTTATAGAACTTGTGTTTCCCTTTGAATACAATTGAGGACACTCTTCTCACCTCTTTGAGAACCCCTCAAACCTATTCACCTAGGCAAAACACAACTCTATAAAGTTCCCTCTAAGTGTTTCTCTACCATACCTAGCAGCTATTACAGATTGAAAATAAGTCTGAAATAAAACTTCAAATACAATGCAAAAGAGCTTAAGAATAGAGAGAGGAACCACAGCTCTTTTCCCAAGCCTTCATGCCTTCAACTTGCCAGAAGATCAACTCAAGTTGCAGCGGAGTTGAGGGAAGCAGGCGCTTGAAGAGGATTTTGACGGAAGATTAGGGCGCAGTAAATCAATCACTTTGAAGGCTTTTAATCACTTCTTGAATGCTCAATTAATTTTCTAAGAAGATTTTAAGAAGGTAAGTGAGGGGTTTTTATAACCCCTCAGCTGAACGGTGATTCAACGGATAGAAAAATAGCTGTTATAGTTGTTCGGTCGATTGTCGATCGATCGACCAATCTACGATTACCCTTTCTGTGTGTTTTTAGCGCTATTCGGTCGACCGATGGGTCGACCAAATGAGTCGCAGCTTCCTCAATCCCATATCTGATTGACCGAATCGGTCGACCGATGCAGGGAAACCAGACGCATGATCTGCAATCTTCAATCTGGTAGACCGATCGGTCGACCGATGCGCCTTCTGCCTAATTTTGGCTTCGGTCGGTCGACCGACGTAGCCTACTGTCAGATTTTCACCAACTTCAGTCGACCGACAGTTCGACGGAATGGCTACTGCCATTTTGTGGCATCATTCGGTCGACCGACCGGTCGATCGAATAGGCTACTACCAAACTTTTAATCACTCAAGTTGAGGCTGATTTTTACTTTGATTTTTTTTACATGTTTTTTTATGGATTTAGTTACCAAGTTTCAACTTGGATAATTTTACAATTTGGCTTGGGATAAAATCATCCTAGGGGTATATTACATGATTTCTACATTATCTATTCCTGAGCCTTTCTTTGACATTTTCTTCTTCTGTTTCTTTAACGGTCTTTTCTTTCGTCTCGTTTGTACGAACTTCGCATGCTTATCGCAACCTCAACCTGAACTCAAAACTTCACACATAGATTAAATACTTGTTTGTTATCATCAAAATAAAGATCGAGACTTAAGAGAAACCCTTAAGCCAACAAAAAGTACCGGTACTTTGCGGTACTTTTTTTTTATTCGGGTTTTGAATTACGGGTTTGGTTCTTTAGGGGTCTTTGTATCATGATGAGGATTAATACAAATGATCTAGACATCCTAAACCTAAACTCTATTCTTTCCGACGAATTCGAGCGCGTCGACCAACTTCCTTTTGATTTTTTGATTTCTCTGATATTTTCGATCGCGGACGTCGAGAGCTAATCAACTTGGAACCTGAAAGTATTTCTCCATAAAAACATTAGTTCCATGTCTGTTATCATCAAAATCGAGATTAAGGCCAAGGTTGAAGAGCTTAGGCCAACAACCTTAGTGTTGTTATAGGGTTTTGTTTTGCTAGAGAATAGGTGTTGAGACTTTCTCAAAGGATTAAGAATTAAGTCCTCATTGTATTCTTAGGAAAACATTACTTCTATAAAGTGTTAAGTTTAGAAATCCTTGATAATGAGCCTAGGTAGTGGAGTAGGCGGGTTGGCCGAACCACTATACGTTGTGTGTGTTTGCATTGCTCTTTACTTGACTATTTGCTAATTGATTGTACTTAGTTTCTTACAAAAAGCATTCATCTCAAGAGAATTCAAGTTAAGTTGTTAAATTGCTTAAAATTGAAAAGAGTATAATTGAACTTAAAATTAACCTACACACTATTCAACCCTCCCCCCCCCCTTCAAGTGTGGACATTTAAACAACAGAACCTTCCCTTAACCCACTACTTAAGCACCCCGCTTAGGATTTAAACCTTATCCACTAAAATTTTATGTTCCTTCAATGAGGAGTTTACACCGGAAGCTCTATGCTTTCTTTGCAAAGGCAACTTCCCACCTCACTCTCTAAGGATATTCTAAACCCCTCTTCCTGGTGGATTTATGTCTCTACAATAAGGCAATCACTCAAACCTTGACCTAACAACATAGTCCAATTTATAAGCTTTACTCAAAACAAATAACTCACAAAATACAATAGAAATAAAGCAATACAAACAACAAACAAATACTTGGCTCTAACAAGTGTAACCTAACTGCTCTTGATACATTTTGGTGATGAAACAATCATAGGTTGAGGCTCAGTCAAGAAGAATGGAGTTTAGGGCTAGGGTATGAGAGAATGACATGATCATGTTAAGAAATTAGTAGGCCTAACTCACCTCAAAAGCTAGCTCATGAGGAGAGGATTGCCCAAACTATTTAAAGACTACCTTGTCCATATTTTTAACTAATGTGGGATTTTAATACATCCCTCTCACACCCAGGATTGGACATCTAGAGCGTGGAGTTTTGCAGGACTGGACATCTGCGGGTGGCACAATATCAACCACACAATTGGCTCTGATACCATGTTAAGAAATTAGTAAGCCTAACTCACCCCAAAAGCTAGCTCATGGGGAGAGGATTACCCAATCTATTTAAAGACTACCTTGGCTATATTTTTAACCAATGTGGGACTTTAATATATCAAAGCTTATAGATCAACGAAGGATGGCTCAATGAAAACTGAAAACTCATAGGAAGGCAAGCAAGGGGTTTAAATAACCAAACACCACCCCAAGGCTCGAACTCAACGGCATGCAACGGGTCAATTTTCAGCTGTTGTTGCCACCGGCCGAACCAACAGTCGAGGTCAATCGACCGAAAGTTAGGCCAAAACTGCATTGGATGTAGTTTCCACACGCCTTCAGTCCTCGGTTCGGGTTTTGGGTTCCATGTTCGATTTCTTTCATCATCAATGTACATTTTGAGGAAAATACAATGCTTCTAGACCCAAAACCTAGACTCTAATTTTTCTTCAACTTCCGAGCGATGATTAACGTCCTCTTGGAATTTTCTAATATCACAAAGCTCTCCCGATCGTGGACGTCACATGCTACTCTACTTGGAACCTAAAATTATTTTTCATTCAATCATTAGTTCCGAGTTTGTTATCATCAAAACAGAGATAAAGACTAAGGTTGAAAATCTTAGGCCAACAATTTCCCCCTCTTTGATGATGACAAACATTGTTATAAAGATAATTTCATGAAAGCACAAAGAGTATCAACTAAGAGATTTCTCTCCCTATCAACATGCATATCTAAATATTTATGCTCCCCTAACTATATGTATATCTAAATATTTATACTCCCCCTAACTATTTTCGATTGTTGTTCAGCTTGGAATACTAGGTGTGTCGGCTGGGATGGGGTATCCAACGTCTTGTCCAACTTGGTTAGTTTATGCTTTAAGCACTCGTTGTAGCATTAGAGGGCTTCATTTTGGTTGGCGTTGACCACTCCCACTTCCGTCTTAGAACCAAGGAATTTAAGAACTAGGTGAGGAGTCGATACAACGGCTCCCAAGCTATTCAGAGATGGTCGCCCTAGGATCACATGATATGGACTAGAGTATCAATAACTAGGTATTGCACCTTGATAATCTTCTTCTTTGGTTGGGAGTCAAAAGTCGTCGACATCCACACATAGCCCCGGATGCTGACTCGTACCTCTGAGAAGTTTATACCCTGTTATTGTTGGCTTTAGGTTTTCAACCTTAGTCTTAATCTCGATTTTGATGGTTTTGATGATAATAAATATGGGACTAATGATTTCATTGAGAATATCTTTCAGGTTCCATATCAGTAGCGTTCGATGTCCTCGATTGAAAAAATCGAAGAAATCGATAAATCGGAAGGACATTGATCGTCGCGCTCGGGTTCGTCACGGAAACTTCTTGAAGATCGATGAGTGCACCAAAGTCGTATTGGACGGGCTCAAAGATCACATGAAAGTCCTCCAAGATGATGCCCGTTAAAAGACGAAACCCGAAAACAAAGCGTGAAAGAAAACCTGGCTGAAAATTTAATTCAGCCTAAATTCAGTCGATCGGGCGGTCGACCGAAAAGGGTAAGAAAAAGGCCAGTTGCCTTTTCGGTCGACCGACAGAGGCTGGTTTTGGGCAGTAGCCCTAGCGGTCGACCGGAGTAAAAAAATCACGCAGCGTGCAATCTTGGCTTCCCTGCGTCAGTCGACCGATGGGTCGACCGAATTGAGGGAATGAACAGTCGCGTCTGGGTGGTCGACCGACCACAGACAAAAGCGGCGGTCGATGTGAGCGGTCGATCAGTCGGTCGACCGACCATTCGACCGACGATCTGCAATGGATAGTTTTCTATCCGTTGAGCAGTCGTTTCTTCTCGAGGGTATAAATACACCCTTATATACATCATTTAACCTTCTTTCTTGATTCTTATAGAAATTATTGAGTATTCAAAGGGAAGATCTAAGTCTTCCAATCAATCAATTGCAGTGCGCCCTATTTCTTTTCGCGGCAATCTTTTTCAAGCGCACAAGCTTCGCTCAACTCGGGTGTTGATCAAGCGCTACCACTTGACGAGTTGAAGGCGCCAAAGGCTTGCAAAAGAGCGTTTAATATTGGTTTTATTCTTAGCTCTTTTGATTGTAATTTTACATATTATTTGAACGTTCTCTTTGATTTGGGTTTGTTTGAAGACCTAGGTTGTTAGGTCTTGTTGTGTGTGAAAGTGGTTACCTTAGTGAAAAGGTGTAAAGCCACTTGTGTAAATTTAGTGTTTACTAGGATTAGTTTAGTTGTTCCTTAGGGTTGAGGTGGAAGAGTGCTCTCGATAAGAAGGCGGAGACTTCCGGGTGCGAAAGTACCTTAGGTCGAGAGTGAGACTCTTCAAGTGAAAAGTCCTCTGTGTAAGGGAAACGTAAATTAATCTAGTAAAACTAGTTTGAAAATCCTAAGCATGGTGCTTAGGTAGTGGAGTAGGCATGGGGGCCGAACAACTATAAATCTTGTGTTTGCGTTGTTTTAAATTGTTTGTGCTTAATTGCTTTATTTTGCTTCCGCATTCAATCGCATAATTGCATCTTTCCTAAACAAGTTATCAAACGATCAAAATTAGAATTTAGGCTAATTATTTTAGTAAACATACTATTCACCCCCCCTCTAGTGTCGCCATTTTGCCCACAGTTTTACGAGTGGAGCGAGGCTTCGGTCAGTTGTAATTTCCTGAGCGTTGAGTAGAACAGGATGTCGGTTGAGCTTCCTTGGTCCACTAGGACTTTTTTGACAATGAAGTCGCTAGTGATTATGGAGATGACAAGAAGATTGTGTATTCTTATTGATTCTCTAGAAATCTGATTCATAGAAAGATATTATCGAGGTTTTGACACGGGACCTCCATGCATGAATTGTGTCGCCGATTGTTAGGATGGCTCGAAGTGATTTCTTTCTGGCCGAGTTCGACTCGCCTCCACCTGCGAATCCCCTGAATATGTGGTCAATGACCAATGACTCCACGAAATTCACTTCGAAGCTGGTTGGTTCGGGCACCGTGCCGGGGGAGGGGGGGTCATCTCACCGGTCCTAGCTGCAGCTGATGTATTTGTCAAGATGACCCTCTCGGATCAATCGCTCGATCTGGTCTATGAGCATCACGCACTCCTCGGCGGTGTGCACGTAAGTGCGATGGAACTCACACTTTTTGGTCTTGTCAGTGATTGGCGGGGGCTTCTACTTTCCCTCGTTGCTAGCATATTTAAGTAGTTGTAGGTTGTAAATTTCTCGAATGATGATTTCCCTCCCATCATTCAGCTGGGTGTACTTGTCGTATCTGGCGCTAAGTCGGAAGGGTGACCTCCTTCCTTTGTCGTTGTCCTACTCCCGAATATCACCCTTTTTTTTAGCTTCTTTGCCTTCTTGTATTCGGCTCTGTCCTTGTCGACTTTCCTATCAACTTTTTTGGCTTCTCTGAGTTCTTCCATCTTTACGTGAACAATGAAAATATGCTCTGATCTCTCCCCTTAGTTTTTATCCAAACAATGAAAAATATTAATTTATTCTTTTTTTCTATTCCTAACAAAACAAGGAAAAAAATCTCTTCTCCTCCTTTCCTATCTAAACATAGAGGTTTCTCGTAATATGCAAATATACTATGCAATAGGAGTAGAAATAAAATCAAGAGAACTTATAATATGCAAATATGGAGGATTGGATGACTTTACTGAAAGTAGGTTGAATTTGTGCATTGGCTGATATAAAAGGAGTACAGCTGTTCTTCAAGTGAATTATTTCCTAAAATTACTTAATATTTTTGTATGTCTTAAATCATTACTAGATTCTTGTAATAATTTTCACCGCAAATTGTAGTTTGATCTTCCATCTTTGAGCGCGGTCATTTTCCTCATCACACAATCTCCTAGGCAATATCCGCCAAAGGAAGGATTGGCTCCACGAGGAGCATGATAACTTTCTTGCAAGTTAGAAACTATTTTCAAACAGGGGGTTTAACGTTGCAGTTTGTCTTACTTGAATAATCCCATGGATACAGATGTATTTCGCATGGAAATCTCATACAAATTGCAGAATCTTGAGTCGTAACGTTCCTACTCATCCAAGTTAAATGCCAAAAAGCATATGGTTACAAAATAGTATCACTCAAAATCAAGAAATCATAGGAAGGTTCTTGTCAATTTTCTAACATCAATCAGATTTCTTATTTTTCTTGTCATTGGATAAACAATTTGATCTGACCCAGTAAAAACCAATCACCACTCCTCCCACTGCCCCGTTACTTAAAAAACACTAGGATTGAAAAACTTAACTTTAATTCCGCCGTGATTGATTTCTTGCCATTCTCGTTCTGCTTTGCCATGACCTTCATTCCACACGCTCTAATATAAATTTTATGCTTCGATTTTAAAAAGCTTAATATAAATCCACACGCTCTAGCAAGATGATCTTCATTCCACCAAACTCGGTTGTCAATCGTAGAACATCTGCCATGGTTAGATTATATCTAGTAACTGCAATAAAGAAAACAAAATAAGACTACATTAAGATTAAGATAAAGATTGGAATTTAAGATATTGAAAGTTCTTGGATGTTCTTTAATATGCAACTATATAAAGTAACCCTACTTGGAACAATTAAGGCCTCGTTTGGTTGACATGGGAAGTAAATTCCTATAAAAAGTTATAATTCTCATGAATTAACTTTCTACCTATATTTTCTGGGAAGTATTAAAAATGTATTTGGTTGACAAAAAATTACTCGATAGGAAGTGTAATTTTCCACCCATAATATGTTTGGTTGACATGAGTAGAAGTATCCATCAAATTACCAATGTACCCTTCTTTTTATAAATTAATATTTTATTTATAAATTAAAATATATAAAAATTTATTTATAAATTAAATATATATTAGAATATATGAAAAAATTAAAATTTATTTGTAAATTATTATTTTTACACATATATGTAAAATATAATATAATTTTTTATATATATCTAATATAATATATAATTGATTGTATATAAAATATTAATTTTTATTTCAAATTAATATAAAAAATTACATATTTTGTTCATATATAAATTAAAATAAAATAAATAGATCAAAAATTTATGAATTATCTAATTTCATAATATTGAAAATATAAATTAAGTCTACCATTAAATACAAATGTGATGATATAATTGTCTTTTTCTTTTAAATGCAACATAGGAAGTGCAACTTACCTAGGTCCCCCTAGGTAAGTTACTTCCTGAGAAAATTATACTTCTTGCAAAATGCAGGAAGTGTGTCAACCAAACAAGATCAAAAAGTACCACTTCCTGGAAAGTACAAGTTGTGTCAACCAAACAAGGCCTAAGTTTGCTTTCACAATTATTATATATGGTACTCCCCACTCCATGGAATAACTTCAATTTTATTGGTTCAAACCAGTTGCCTAATTAAAATATTTAAATAAAAGTTGATTAGTACTACACTCGTCAAGCCTTCTTAATGAACACAACCTCCTAGGAATTCTCTATATGAAACTAGGGTTGTTCAATAAACACGAGAACCCGACCCGACCCGACCTATTTGGGTTGGGTTGGGTTGGGTCGGGTACAATTTGAGCAAGTCGGGTACAATTTGAGCAAATCCGACCATAATCGGGTCGGGTCTCGGGTTTTAGAATTTGAAACTCATACCCAAGACCCGACCCGATGACCCGATTATTTATATTTTTTAATCATTTTTAAAATATTTATATTAAAAAATATTTATTTTTAATTTTTTTTTAAAACATTTTAAGAAAATATTGTTAAAAACTCATTTTTTATCTAAACGGGTCAACCCGATTACCCGACCCGAACTAGGTTGGGTTGGGTCGAGTCGGGTTTGAGAGATGAAATATTTTCAATCCAACCCGATTACACTTGGTCGGGTCGGATCGATTTTTTCCCTAAACCCGACCCGACCCGTTAAGAACTATATGAAAACACTCTGAAAGCTTTAGATTAAATTGGAAACTCTTACAAGGGAGAAGTAGAGCTCGTAGTTTTCGTGATGCCCTGCAACTCCATACTACCTCTCTTTATATAGAGGTTAGAGGAAGTCTCTAGAAAAAGTCTTAGTAATGAGTGCGGGTACTCTGTGGGCCCCATCGTCCACTCTGTTACTAGCTTTTTACAATGGGAATCTTCCTTTACACGCAATATACACACTAGTATACTGTACATTGATTCTTATCTTGTCTAAAGGTATGTATTATTGTCCTTCTGCAGCATCTTCCAGCTCATAAAGATATGCAGCATCTTCCAGCTCATAAAGATATGTATTATTGCTTGGGTGATGTCTTATCTGTCTGCAAAACGGACATGGCAGTACGAGTTGCTATTCTCGCTACTGCTGATCATCTTATGACATGCTTCAAGATTCTGGATATGATAGTTTAGTGGTTGCAGTAGGCTTGTCATGTAACTGTTTAGTGGTGCAGATTGTTCAATTCTGGTCTTTTGCAGATAGGCCATTGCTAGCAATTTTCTTAATTCTGATAAGGTCCGTTGGGTTTGTTCCTTATGGATCTTGAAAACTTGCAAAGCCCACTCATCCTCTTCATCCATTGTCTGTGGTTTTCCATATAAGATGTTGCCTGTGAGTTGTTCTAGTTTCATCAGTCCGGTGGTGCTTTCAGTTGCGCCTCCGAGGATCGCCCAATGCTGTGCTGCCATTATTGCCCTCTTCGTTGTTGCATATGTTGTTCTGTTGGCATCTGCCAACTGCTTCAGACCATCAAGAATCCACCATTTCATGAGTGATTGGAATTTAACTGCTGCAAGTTCCATCTATAAAGAAGCTCTTAAAGCCACTGAATCACTTGGCCATCCAGCCGAGGGATTTATTAAACCATCCTTAGTTGTCTCAAAACAATCTGAAAGCATCTTCAAACAGCTGAACACTCTAATTCAGCTTACTTGCAAGATAAAAGAACGATTGGAAGAACTAGCCGAAGAGGTTAAGATTCTCAAGAATACCAAAGACAAAGCTAGTTCCAAAACTATTTCTGATTCTATAGATACTCTAGCAAGAGATTTACAGAAATTGAAGATAGGAGATAGCTCTGAAAAGAAGACTCCCAAGCCACCGGGTAAACTTTACGTCTTCAAAGACCCCAGACTTATCTTCGAAGAAGAGAAAGCCAAAGCAAAACAATGACTTCCAGGACATCAACATCAACCGAAGTCCTAGCCCCAAGGCCTTCAATCTCAAATGCGGACAACAGGCAGCCGACCATTGACGACCAGATTCGCAATTACCGGCTCACTAATAGACTGCGTCACGAAGTTCAGAGACGCATGCCTGCAAGCAACAGAAGGACGGGATTCAGAAGAAGTCTAGAATCCCAGATAGACCCAAATGCTGAGCTTACAATTTCCCAATATCAGAGAGCTCAACAAATCCCAGCTGAGACTTTGTACCAAGCTGGTTGGGCGGAACGACATCACAGAGTATATCAACACTACTCTGATGAAAGAATACTGGTAACAGAAGGTTCGCAACTTGAGTTACCATTTATTACTGACCAAAGCTATGCGGTCTTAGTGCAGGAAGGATTGCAACACCTGCACATGGGAATGATCATGGTGCGACTGCATACCCTCCATCGTAGAAGTGCAGGAGTAAATGCACTTATCCTACTCAGGGATACAAGATGGGCAGATGACCGTTCGGTCATCAGCTCGATGGAAGTTGATCTCACCTCCGGAACACAACTGGCCTACACGGCCCCAGATATTACTATCAGTATTCACGATTTTCGTGAACATATACAATTGGTAGTACAAACTCATGGTTATGATGGATGGCAAGGAGGAGAAAGTAATCTCCTGCTATTTAGATCCCTTTTGGGACGCCTGTCAAATACAAGCCATACAAATTTCAGATACAATGTTCAGCATGTGGCTGATCATCTTGCTAGCCGAGGAATTAGAGCCATTCCAGGCCAAATTCGGACTACAGAGAGTTTACAAGGCCAGCAATGGATTATTCGACCAGCATCAATTGCGGTAGTAAGAAATCCGCAATCATCCAGTATACGAACACGAACTGACGGTACTTTAGCTGTACAGTTCACTGACTATTCAGTACAACCATCCACAGTTAATGATGACAATTTAGCTGAAGAATTCGTCGCTATGATCTATGATGATATGGAACTTGTTGATGATATAGAACCAGACTGGAGCAGCGACTATGAGGATGACATAGAAGCATTTCACCAGTTCATGACAATTGCTGATGATGAACCTCCAAAATGGGACACATCTGATGAATCTCACGATGATTTATCCCTCAACACTAAGATTAGGTGGAACCTAATCTTGTCTGACGGGGAGGAGGAAGAAGTTGATCATTACCCAATTTTTGATAATACTGATAATGAAGAAGATGACTTTGAAGCAAGATTCAGTAAGTTCAACTTAGCTTCAGAAGAAATGGCATACACTGCGGAGCTGGATTATCCTGTATTCAAGAAACTAAAGGAAGCTGTCAATAATTCTGAAACAGCCTTCACAACCGCAGAATCTTCATCAGTTACACAAATTCCCAAAGAACCAATAATGGGACCAGCCATGTACCCACCAGGACAGAGCTCCATGAGACAATTTCACCAAGGAGAATCAAGTTTCGCAAATACAAGACTTAATGGTCTTAAAGGAGGGTACGCGAAAAACTTTGATGGAAGATATACGTTGCCATCGGCTCAATCCAATACAGGAGCCATCCTAGTGTTACCAGAAAACATTGGACAATTTAGCGACGTGATTTCCCGTTGGGAATCAATTACGCTAAATTTAGTGAATGAAAGAACGTGGACTGATAATAAAGCAAAGATGTGCTTTATTGAAAATTTATTAGGAGAGAACGAAAAGAAGATGTGGATACAGTGGAGAATGATGTATCCAGCGGAGTACGAAGAGCTTACAAATATTGCTGATGATCCGCAGAATGTTTTATCCCAAGTTAGAAGAATGATTCTATTAGAAGATCCTACAACCGGCTCGACAGATGAACAAAACAGAGCTTACGAGGATCTGGAACGGCTAACTTGTGCAAATGTTAAAGATATATTGGATTATCTGAACGACTACAGAGTACTGGCATCAAAATCAGGACGGATGTATGTTTCAACAGAATTATCTGAGAAAATATTCCGAAAAATGCCCCCCTTGATAGGCAAAGAATTGGAAGAAGCATTCAAGCAAAAGCATCCAGGTAATCAAATAGGGGTGCTACCAAGAGTTTATTTCGCTTATCAGTACTTAGAAGATCAGTGCAAACGAGCAGCATTTCAAAGAAGCTTGAAAGATCTATCCATCTGCAGTAAGATTCCTATACCAGGATATTATACCAAAGGAAGGAAGTATAGCCTAAGAAAGGCTAAAAGTTATAAAGGAAAACCACATGATACTCATGTCCGAATTTTTAAGAAGAAACATTCGGATAGAATGAAAAAGTGTAAATGTTTTATATGTGGTGAAGAAGGTCATTTTGCAAGAGACTGCAGAAGAAAACAAGGAAATATTGCCAGAGCGGCAATAATTGAGAACTTGGAACTCCCAGAAGATTGGGATGTATTATCAGTAGACCTGAATGAACCAGATAGCGATGCTATCTGTTCTTTCTCGGAAGGGAAAAGCGGAAACGCTCATACCCTTACCCTTGAAGATTTACCCTATGAAACTGCCTTCGTCATACTGATAGAAGAGGACCCTGAAAACCCCACTGAGGAGTTGGTTCTAGTTGTGACAAGTGGTGCGTTTACTTCAAAAGCTCCAGAGAACAGCTGGAGAACTATAGTGACCCTCCCAGATGTTATGAACAATTGCATCCACAGATGGGAAAACAACGAACTAGAAATAACAGCAGGGTATGAACGATGCACCTACTGTAAAGAATTTACAAATCCAAGGATGCGAGCACACTACAGGAGCTGTCTTTTAACGGTATGTCCTATGTGCTCACGTTTTAACCTTGGTAGAAAACTGAACATAGTTAGAGCAAGTTTCCCTACGTATCAGGACAAAGATATTTTAATCAGGGAATTACTTGATTACACCAAATATCTATTAGCTGAAAATGACTTTGTCAAGGAAGAAAATAAGAAGTTGAAGGATGAAATCCAAAGGTTAAAAACTCAGGCAGAAATAGAAGACCTGGAGGAGGAATTTCACAACCTTAGTCTAGAGCAGGACAGAAAAGGGAAAGGTATACTCTTTAAAGAGGAAGCAAACAAGCTATCTATGGTGGCAGCTACAAATATACCTCAAGAATTCATCTCAATGGCAGATCAGGTAAACCATCTCACGCGCTATATTCTTGGGATGATGAGATCCAAGAAATAGTGGAAGATAACAATACTGCGATCGAATCATTAATGGAAGATGGTTTAGCACACTTATACGAATATGAACCACCGCAGTGCCAAGACTATTGGCCAGATGACGCTATTCAGGACGAATATGAATTTGAAGACGGTGTTTTGTTAAGAGTAACCAGAATTAGGGAGACAATTCAAAAGGAACTCTTGAACAAAGAAGCAGATGTTCCGAAAGATTCAGGTGCTAAAAATGAGCAACCAGAATGCTCATACAAAAGTAAGAGTCCAGAAGCCAACTATCTTGAAATGTTAAGAGAAGAAGAACACCAGTACACTAAGGCAATGAATAAACTTTATCTAGAGACCAAGGAATTCTTTGAGCAGTTAGAAAGGACACATCCAGGAACTTATCAAGACAGCTTTATTCTGGAAGAACTCAGAAAACAAAGTTCTATTAAAGGAAAGAAACCAGTAGAAAGAGATCCGGAAGCCATAAGAAAGGGGAAATTCCCCGCAGAAGACTGATAAAGACTGATAACACAACCGGGGGAGGCGAAAACCCCCTGAACAAACATTCGCATGTATTTATCTTAATAAGTTTGCTAATTTTTCAGGTTTATAATGATTCTTGATGGTCTGAAGCAGAACAACATATGCAACAACGAAGAGGGCAATAATGGCAGCACAGCATTGGGCGATCCTCGGAGGCGCAACTGAAAGCACCACCGGACTGATGAAACTAGAACAACTCACAGGCAACATCTTATATGGAAAACCACAGACAATGGATGAAGAGGATGAGTGGGTTTTGCAAGTTTTCAAGATCCATAAGGAACAAACCCAATGGACCTTATCAGAATTAAGAAAATTGCTAGCAATGGCCTATCTGCAAAAGGCCAGAATTGAACAATCTGCACCACTAAACAGTTACATGACAAGCCTACTGCAACCACTAAACTATCATATCCAGAATCTTGAAGCATGTCATAAGATGATCAGCAGTAGCGAGAATAGCAACTCGTACTGCCATGTCCGTTTTGCAGACAGATAAGACATCACCCAAGCAATAATACATATCTTTATGAGCTGGAAGATGCTGCATATCTTTATGAGCTGGAAGATGCTGCAGAAGGACAATAATACATACCTTTAGACAAGATAAGAATCAATGTACAGTATACTAGTGTGTATATTGCGTGTAAAGGAAGATTCCCATTGTAAAAAGCTAGTAACAGAGTGGACGATGGGGCCCACAGAGTACCCGCACTCATTACTAAGACTTTTTCTAGAGACTTCCTCTAACCTCTATATAAAGAGAGGTAGTATGGAGTTGCAGGGCATCACGAAAACTACGAGCTCTACTTCTCCCTTGTAAGAGTTTCCAATTTAATCTAAAGCTTTCAGAGTGTTTTCATATACTTCTCAAAGACTCATACTATTCCAGTGTTTTAACAACCCGTGAATTTGTGAGCCGTGTTCGATCCACCTCTCACCACCCGCACCGATTTCCGCTACTACGCCCTCTTACTTGGTATCAGAGCTTAGTTAAGGTACACTACTTGTTTCCGTTAATTCCTGCACTTTTATTTGTGTTATAACACCATAATATCAGTACTTCAAAGTCATCTTCTTCATTATCAGTATTATCAAAAATTGGGTAATGATCAACTTCTTCCTCCTCCCCGTCAGACAAGATTAGGTTCCACCTAATCTTAGTGTTGAGGGATAAATCATCGTGAGATTCATCAGATGTGTCCCATTTTGGAGGTTCATCATCAGCAATTGTCATGAACTGGTGAAATGCTTCTATGTCATCCTCATAGTCACTGCTCCAGTCTGGTTCTATATCATCAACAAGTTCCATATCATCATAGATCATAGCGACGAATTCTTCAGCTAAATTGTCATCATTAACTGTGGATGGTTGTACTGAATAGTCAGTGAACTGTACAGCTAAAGTACCGTCAGTTCGTGTTCGTATACTGGATGATTGCGGATTTCTTACTACCGCAATTGATGCTGGTCGAATAATCCATTGCTGGCCTTGTAAACTCTCTGTAGTCCGAATTTGGCCTGGAATGGCTCTAATTCCTCGGCTAGCAAGATGATCAGCCACATGCTGAACATTGTATCTGAAATTTGTATGGCTTGTATTTGACAGGCGTCCCAAAAGGGATCTAGATAGCAGGAGATTACTTTCTCCTCCTTGCCATCCATCATAACCATGAGTTTGTACTACCAATTGTATATGTTCACGAAAATCGTGAATACTGATAGTAATATCTGGGGCCGTGTAGGCCAGTTGTGTTCCGGAGGTGAGATCAACTTCCATCGAGCTGATGACCGAACGGTCATCTGCCCATCTTGTATCCCTGAGTAGGATAAGTGCATTTACTCCTGCACTTCTACGATGGAGGGTATGCAGTCGCACCATGATCATTCTCATGTGCAGGTGTTGCAATCCTTCCTGCACTAAGACCGCATAGCTTTGATCAGTAATAAATGGTAACTCAAGTTGCGAACCTTCTGTTACCAGTATTCTTTCATCAGAGTAGTGTTGATATACTCTGTGATGTCGTTCCGCCCAACCAGCTTGGTACAAAGTCTCAGCTGGGATTTGTTGAGCTCTCTGATATTGGGAAATTGTAAGCTCAGCATTTGGGTCTATCTGGGATTCTAGACTTCTTCTGAATCCCGTCCTTCTGTTGCTTGCAGGCATGCGTCTCTGAACTTCGTGACGCAGTCTATTAGTGAGCCGGTAATTGCGAATCTGGTCGTCAATGGTCGGCTGCCTATTGTCCGCATTTGAGATTGAAGGCCTTGGGGCTAGGACTTCGGTTGATGTTGATGTCCTGGAAGTCATTGTTTTGCTTTGGCTTTCTCTTCTTCGAAGATAAGTCTGGGGTCTTTGAAGACGTAAAGTTTACCCGGTGGCTTGAGAGTCTTCTTTTCAGAGCTATCTCCTATCTTCAATTTCTGTAAATCTCTTGCTAGAGTATCTATAGAATCAGAAATAGTTTTGGAACTAGCTTTGTCTTTGGTATTCTTGAGAATCTTAACCTCTTCGGCTAGTTCTTCCAATTGTTCTTTTATCTTGCAAGTAAGCTGAATTAGAGTGTTCAGCTGTTTGAAGATGCTTTCAGATTGTTTTGAGACAACTAAGGATGGTTTAATAAATCCCTCGGCTGGATGGCCAAGTGATTCAGTGGCTTTAAGAGCTTCTTTATAGATGGAACTTGCAGCAGTTAAATTCCAATCACTCATGAAATGGTTATAGATCACAATATTAATACTTTGCAGCTAATCTTTACTAGGATTACGAACGTGTGGGAAATCTTCTCCTCTATGGGTTACTGTTATCCCCTTTATCGCCTATCCTAGTTTGGTTTAGCTTTAAGTACTGATATTATGGTGTTATAACACAAATAAAAGTGCAGGAATTAACGGAAACAAGTAGTGTACCTTAACTAAGCTCTGATACCAAGTAAGAGGGCGTAGTAGCGGAAATCGGTGCGGGTGGTGAGAGGTGGATCGAACACGGCTCACAAATTCACGGGTTGTTAAAACACTGGAATAGTATGAGTCTTTGAGAAGTATATGAAAACACTCTGAAAGCTTTAGATTAAATTGGAAACTCTTACAAGGGAGAAGTAGAGCTCGTAGTTTTCGTGATGCCCTGCAACTCCATACTACCTCTCTTTATATAGAGGTTAGAGGAAGTCTCTAGAAAAAGTCTTAGTAATGAGTGCGGGTACTCTGGGCCCCATCGTCCACTCTGTTACTAGCTTTTTACAATGGGAATCTTCCTTTACACGCAATATACACACTAGTATACTGTACATTGATTCTTATCTTGTCTAAAGGTATGTATTATTGTCCTTCTGCAGCATCTTCCAGCTCATAAAGATATGCAGCATCTTCCAGCTCATAAAGATATGTATTATTGCTTGGGTGATGTCTTATCTGTCTGCAAAACGGATATGGCAGTACGAGTTGCTATTCTCGCTACTGCTGATCATCTTATGACATGCTTCAAGATTCTGGATATGATAGTTTAGTGGTTGCAGTAGGCTTGTCATGTAACTGTTTAGTGGTGCAGATTGTTCAATTCTGGCCTTTTGCAGATAGGCCATTGCTAGCAATTTTCTTAATTCTGATAAGGTCCGTTGGGTTTGTTCCTTATGGATCTTGAAAACTTGCAAAGCCCACTCATCCTCTTCATCCATTGTCTGTGGTTTTCCATATAAGATGTTGCCTGTGAGTTGTTCTAGTTTCATCAGTCCGGTGGTGCTTTCAGTTGCGCCTCCGAGGATCGCCCAATGCTGTGCTGCCATTATTGCCCTCTTCGTTGTTGCATATGTTGTTCTGTTGGCATCTGCCAACTGCTTCAGACCATCAAGAATCATTATAAACCTGAAAAATTAGCAAACTTATTAAGATAAATACATGCGAATGTTTGTTCAGGGGGTTTTCGCCTCCCCCGGTTGTGTTATCAGTCTTTATCAGTCTTCTGCGGGGAATTTCCCCTTTCTTATGGCTTCCGGATCTCTTTCTACTGGTTTCTTTCCTTTAATAGAACTTTGTTTTCTGAGTTCTTCTAAGTTCCTGGATGTGTCCTTTCCAACTGCTCAAAGAATTCCTTGGTCTCTAGATAAAGTTTATTCATTGCCTTAGTGTACTGGTGTTCTTCTTCTCTTAACATTTCAAGATAGTTGGCTTCTGGACTCTTACTTTTGTATGAGCATTCTGGTTGCTCATTTTTAGCACCTGAATCTTTCGGAACATCTGCTTCTTTGTTCAAGAGTTCCTTTTGAATTGTCTCCCTAATTCTGGTTACTCTTAACAAAACACCGTCTTCAAATTCATATTCGTCCTGAATAGCGTCATCTGCCCAATAGTCTTGGCACTGCGGTGGTTCATATTCGTATAAGTGTGCTAAACCATCTTCCATTAATGATTCGATCGCAGTATTGTTATCTTCCACTATTTCTTGGATCTCATCATCCCAAGAATATAGCGCGTTAACTGACTCTTCCTTCTGTAACAAATCACTAATTGAATCAATAGTTATACTTAGTGCTCTTGTTACCTCTATTGGTGCATTTTGTGTTTCGTCTATTGCTCCTTCTAAATCTCCGATGTATCCCTTCATATAGTCCGGAACTTCTTCGATCACGGCTAACTTTGATGTTAACCTGGATAAAGCATCAGCTAAGATATTAAGTTTGTCGTCGATGTGTTCAAAGTTTACCTGAATTCCGGTTCCTGTGATGTAATCCACAAAGTTAAGCCATCGCACCCTTGAAGGCTTGTTTTGATTAGACTTGTTATGAAAACTAATTATGGCTTGGCAATCCGTCCTTAAAGTGATCTCCTTCTTGTCCATGTAGTGGATTTTCAGGGCGTTCATGGTTTCCATGCACGCGTGAATTTCAGCATCAATGGTTGATTTTACCACTGAGAATTTGCCACTAGCATATGCACAGATTCTTTCTGATTGCCTCTTATCATTCTTCATTAGTTTCCATTTGCAAATCCCTCCCCAACCATCCATGCAGCCATCAGTCTCTAATATTATATGTGCATCAGGGGGGGCAATTCTAGGTCTGGTAGATTTTGCACTAAATCTTTTACCTTTGCTATCAATTCTCGGTCAGATGATTTGATTCTCTTATCCCCATGGGCTCCCGTCTTAGAGTATAGAGGCCCTACCCCTTTATGAAACTAAATCAGAGTACTATAATATACTTTCCCAAACATGACCCTTTAATCTTTATTATGTTCTAATGCTAATCTTATCTTAATATCCAATTCACTCTAATTAAGGTTTACACTGTTATGCTAGTTACCTTCTAATAATTGACACCTTGGATTTTCATGGAAATATCCATGATACTGTTTGTCTCCTATAATATCTATGTTCAGATAGGAAAGAAGTGAGGAGAAGAGGAAGAGTTTTTTTTCCTTGTTTTGTTAGGAATAGGAAAAAGAATAAATTAATATTTTTCATTGTTTGGATAAAAAGTAAGGGGAGAGATGAGAACACATTTCCCTATTCTTTCCAAATCAAAACAAAGTGGACAATCTCTCATCCAAAGTAGTTCAGAAAAGACTTCTCTTCCTTTGTCAACCTAAACAAGAGAAAAGCACCTCTTGTCCTTCTCTCTTCTCCATCCTTTTCTCTCTCTCCAATGTCAATCCAAATGTTGTTTATTGTTCTATTTCTAATCTCAGCACATGCTCTTTATGTAGATAAACTTTAGTTTACATTCTTGACTATCTCATATATATACACTAGTAAGAAATACCCAATTTGTATGGATGAAATAAAATTATTATTCACAAAATGTGAACATTTTGTATTTTATCATGGTACGATCCAGAAATTGCCTCTAAACATGTCTAAGGACTCCTGAATGCAGACAATCACTCAATTAATGAGAATTCTTCTTTTATTGTTTCATGCATGGACTTTGATGCACTCATACTTATTTCACTCTTTCAGTTTGCAAGCAAAGAAAAATACCACCAAAAAGCAATTATGTGTTATTTCTGACATACTGACTAATTCTATGAGGCTGAATGAGGTATACTCAAAGCCAAAGTGGGATATCAACTTATCACAAGTCTTCCTTTTGAAGTCTCATATTGTATCCAATAGTATAGATGAATGAATGTTTATCTTGGCCTTGTTTAGATAGCAGACAATTAGGGAGATAAAAAAAAGGAAAAAAAAAGGAATAGAAGAGAAAATAAAGTCTTCTTTCCCACGTTTGGATAAGAGTGGAAGAGGTTCACTTCAGGTATAACATACAACTCAGAAGCAAAATTACTCAAAATAAGAGATGTAAATCTTTTCCTCTTTCTTTTTACCATGGGATGCATGAGATAATATGAAATGAATGATTAGAAAATGGAGATAATGGTATTTAGGAGTGTAAAATTATTCAATTTTTTCCATCACGGTCCAAGTTTTTTCACCAATGTGTTTTCATTTGTAACTAGTAATTTGTTCTCAATCAATTTATTACAGCAATCCATGTAACAGACAAAGCAAAAGGGGGGAAGGAAAAAAAAAATGAAAGCAATGAATCTAGGTTAAGGCATCGCAATTACTTGAAGAGAATCGTAGAAGGGCAAAATCCAGCAGGCGATGGGAGGGAAATTACTTCGTCTCGACTTCACGGGAGATTGGAGCAGAGGCAAGGTTGGAGAGGGAGGGTGAGGAAGATCTGATCCTCCTAGGATTATAGCCGTACTTTTTGCGAAGGTAATCGAGGACATATTCATCGCGGGCGAGCGTGCGGGCACGCTGGGGAGCGACATTGGCGTAGGAGAGGTGAGCAGCGACAGCGAAGATAGAAGCGCCGACAGTGAAGCAGCAAGCGGTCACAGCGATCTGCTTCAGTCCGGAAGGTGAGCACCAACCCATTTAAATTGTTGACGATTGCTAGGGCGCAAAATAATATTATTTGGCAAAATTTACAGAACGCGATCAAGGCATGAAACGATATTAATGCTGATGCTGATATGTTTAATAATTGAGATTTCTCTCAAGAATAGGTATAATCTGATCATAAACTGAAGCCAATTGATTAAAGCAAATGTATTTTAAATGGATACTAAAAGCAAAGTTTGGGAATGTAACATTCACAATTGACATCTATCGAACTATAAATTCACAATTTAACTATCAATCCACATCTAATATCATCTATAAATCATCACAATTTAACATCAACAAAATAGATTTAACATATCAATTCTGAGATACTTTCACATTAAAAAACTAAATTTTTAGAAGAGGATACCTGATCACCGGAAATATCAAGCAATTGTTGATGTTATCTGCAATTTTTCTGCAAAAATCGAACAGAAACAAAAATCAAAGAATCAGAAAGATTGAACAGCCACGTGAATCAAAAGAAGCAAAAATCAAATAAAATGAACAATAATTGAACTGATCAGAGAAACAATAATTGAAGAAGCCTGCATCCAAGGCTATCTCACATTCGATAATTGAACTGATCAGAGAAACTAGCAAAGAAGGTTCATCATAACAAATGCAACAAGCTTAACAATGAATATTTGGTCAAAATCAATCAGTCACTAATTTCAAAAAGGCACTAGTCGGAAACATAAAGCATCAAGCATAACAACCTAGGTGAGACATTAACTTCACTGAACTAGTCGGAAATATAAGGCATCAAACATATCAACCTAGGTGAGACGTTAACTTCACTGAACTCACTGAATGATCAACAAAATTACATTTTATCCTTCAACTATATATTCCACTGCATCTCTTGTTTGTTGATCCTATTAAAAATCAAGTGTATATATGTGGTAACATTGCAGTTGTACAAATCAACAACTATTTGCTTCTCATGAATTCCTATTCCCATCTAATTTCTATTGATGAGAAGTATTTTGAAAAGGAGAAGATGATAAACCGCTTGTTCATATTTAAGATATTCTGATAATCTATTCTCTTATAGGTATAGTGCATCAGTACTTGCAATTATACTACTTTGAGATGATTGATAAATAGTTTAATTTGCTAGGTATTGTTACCTTTCTCTTGAGTTTTACTAGTAGGTCTTACTATTGGGCTATACTAGTTTTTGATTGCATCTATTATCCATATGTGAATGTTTCGTAGCAATGGCATGCATCAAAAGATAGGGTAGAACATACATTTTTACAAGAATTTGAGATTCTCCTTCTAAGATCTCCATGTTACAACAGAAGTACATTTTCTTGATTTCAATCATCAGAAAATGACCTAGTGAAACCAAATCCAATAAAAACCAGACCGAACCCCTCATGCAGATTCAAGAAGCAACGAATCTTCCACAAAAGCCAAAATAATGCAACGAATCCCTCGTACAGATTCAAGAATCAACGTCATTAAATCTTCCACTAGCAATCGAATCCCTCATACAAATTCAAGAAGCAACGAAAGAGATAAAAGCCAAAATCGTCATTAAATCTTCCACAAAAGCCAAAATCCCCAAGTGAAATCAAATCCAATAAAATCAGACAAGAGCGCAACAGATTCAAGAAGCATCCAAGGCTTCGAGGAAAACAAATTCAAGTAGCATCCAAGGCTTCGAGAGAGATCAGAGAGAGATCGGAGAGAAAGATCAGAGAGTTTACCCGGACGGACGGCGAGGCAAGACGCAGCCGGTTAGGTATTCTCCACGTGAAAGACCTCGCACGCGAAAGATTATGAGAGCGGCGGTGGTGAGGGAGCGGCGATGGGCAGCCGCCGGTGGCGGATCTGGTGAGGAGAGGAAGAGAGGGGAGAGGTGCGGGAGAGCACGGGAAGAGGATAGTAATTAGTTAACAGCGATTTCCCAATAAGACATGCTTTTATTTCAAAAGCAGAATCATGCTCATTATTTCCTTAAACCAAAAAAATAAAGAATAATTATCTGAATATATATTGAAGAATTTTATCTCAAATCTATCTTAAATTTTGACTTCTTCAAATTGCATTATCAACTATCACATTTGTATTAATTATATTCCTCCGTCAGAATTCTGTCAGCTACCCCGTTAATCATGTGACATGGCATACACACGTGTATTTAAAAAAATATTTTTTTATTCGAAACCGATTAAAAAAATATTTTGTTTTCAAACCTTTTTGATGTCCCCGTGTGCTGCACACGTGAATTAAAAAATTATCTTTTGAAAAAAACATAAATAAAAATTATTTTTAATACATCCTCGTCCCTGATGAGCCTCGCAAGGGCGCAAACATCCTCGTCGAGGCCCTCGAGAGGGAGGGCGTCACCGACCTCTTTGCCTACCCCGGCGGCGCTTCCGATGAGATCCACCAGGCCCTCACCCGTTTCCCCTCCATCATCAATCACCTCCTCCGCCATGAGCAGGGAGAGGTGTTCGCTGCCATCGGCAACGCTTGCTCAACTAGGCCCCCTGGTGTATGCATTGCAGAGCAGTTGATCGTGGAGAAGGCGTCCAATTTTGGAGCTTTAGGATGCCTTCTCTGACAGCAGTTGATCGTGGAAGCAGAAGCAGAGCATAGCACAACGGAGAAGAGCAGAGCAATACCTCAAGTTCCTGCTCTAACTATTATGGAGGAAAAGACGTAGCTTGTTACCACGTCATCAAGTTATTTCCACTTCATCTCCACGTCATGCGTATACCAGAATTAATGTCTTCATCAACAGGCTTCCATTATATTGATACTGTGTATCAGTTTATACTGTTTATAATTACTGCATCAAATTGCATCAGTTTGTTATAAACTCTCTATATATATTTTGTAATTCCATAGCTTCAATAAGATTTGATTCTTTTACTTCCACAATCATTATGGTATCAGAGCATTTGGAAGCTCTTACGAGTGTTTAGCGATCCTCTTCATTTTTTTTTCCTTCTCCACCTTTATGGCTTCTAATGAGACCCATTCAAGCATACCATCACCATCTGGTGGCAATGTGGCAAACGTTCTCAATGAAAATTTCATCTCCTTAAATCCTGGTGCTCAACTCCCGATCAAGCTCACCGGAAGCTCAAATTTCCTGACATGGAAGGCGCAGTTTGACCTCTTGCTTTTGGGTTATGATCTGGCTGGCTACATTGATGGTACAATTCCTTCCCCTTCTCCTTCTGATCCCAACTTTAAGATCTAGCTAAGGCAGGATGTTCTTCTTCGACATGCTTTGATCTCCTCTGTAGATGCAACGATCGCCCCAATCGTTGCAACAGCCTCTTCAACACAAAGTACTTGGACGAAACTTGCAAAGCAATTTGCAAACAAGTCTCAGTCCCGTGTGTGTGGTTTACAAGATTCTTCAGCTCGATTAAATAAAGGATCAAATACTATTTCACAATATTTTAATGACATACGAGTCATAGCAAATGAATTAGCCATTGCTGACTCACCTGTGAATGAGAATGCACTGGTTATTAAAATCCTGAGTGGTCTTGGAGCTGAATATAATGACATAAGTGCTGCCATTAGGTCTCGAGAAACACCAATTTCTATTGATGAACTATATGACAAATTAAAAAGTCATGAAACATTTCTAAATCTCAGGAAAGATCCTCCTCCTATCACTGCCAATTATGCTCATAAACCGAGTAATCAAAGGTATTATTCGAAGCCTCAAAAGAAGCATTCTGATAACTCAAATAGTCGACCACATATGAACAATAATCAGTATCAAAATAACTGGAGAAACTCAAATAATAACAGACCTAAAGTTCAATGTCAAATTTGTGACAAGTTTGGACATACAGCTAAGGTGTGCAGAGCAAGGTTTCAGTCCTCAGATGACAATCCAAGTGTCAATTATTCAACCAAGCAAACTGCAACTACTAATACATCTAATTGGATTCTTGATACTGGAGGTTCACATCATATTACATCTGATCCAAAGAATCTTGAAAATTCAAGCAGCTATAATGGGGAAGGAAACAACATTCTTGGAGATGGAAGAACCGTGCCTGTCACTCACTCGGGTTCCACTTCTATCTCAAATAGTTCATATCAATTTCAGCTTCAAAATGTTTTGTGTGCTCCTGCAATGAACAGAAATATTTTATCTGTTTCTAAATTCTGTCTTGATAATAATACATCCATTGAATTTTTTCCCTTGCATTTTGTGGTAAAGGACCTGAAGAATGGAGCAGTTGTTGCACAAGGCCGGAGTGATCAGCATTTGTACAAATGGCTTCCTTTTGACTCATCCTCTCCTCAAGCCTACTTAAGCTCTTCATACACCAAATTACAATTCTCTAAGAGTGTTCGGGTGTTTATGCTACCCATGGCTGAAGCCTTACTCTACAAACAAACTTTCTATCAAGTCAAAACCATGTGTTTACTTTGGTTTCTCTGCTAAACATCACTGTTATCAGTGTTTTGATCCATCTACATCCAAATTATACCTTTCTAGACATGTACAGTTTGTTGAACATATATTTTCCTTTAAAAACATCTCATCCAATTCACAAAAAGTTTGCCAAACCTCTACTGAATTATGGCTTAACATCAGCAATCTCAGTTCTATAGCTTCTTCTCATGTTCATTCATCACCTATTGCTTATGACATTCCTCCTGTTCTTCCTATTGCTCATACTATTCCCAACAATACTACTCAACCACATTTTATCTCTAATTTTGATACTAATATCCAATCAGAATATTCATCACATTCTCAACCATCTTGTACTAATGCTCTCACTCAGCCTGAAGACAACACTGCCATTCCAAGCTCCTTAACTAATGCTCCTGCAAGGATGACAACAAGGTCTCAGAATAATATTTTCAAACCTCGGAAACCTCTTGACTATGCTGTGTTATCTGCTGAAACATCTATTGTGCCTAATACATTTAAGCGGGCAGCTAAATTCAAAGAATGGAGAGCTGCTATGAAAGATGAAATAGATGCATTGAAGGGAACAAATACCTGGACTCTTGTTCCTGCCTCTAAAGCACAAAACATTGTAGGATGTAAATGGGTGTTTCGAATTAAACATAACCCAGATGGTTCAGTAAACAGATATAAAGGAAGACTAGTTGCCAAGGGTTTTCATCAAAGACCTGGAGTAGACTTTCATTTTACATTTAGTCCTGTTGTGAAGTATAACACTATCAGGATTGTTCTCACTCTTGCAGTGAAGTCAAACTGGTCTCTTTATCAGTTGGATGTCAACAATGCCTTTCTCCAAGGCCATCTTGATGAGACAGTTTATATGAAATAGCCTCCTGGATTCGTGAATGCTCAATTCCCAAATCATGTGTGTCGGCTGAATAAGGTAATTTATGGGTTGAAACAGGGCCCAAGAGCCTGGTATTTAGAGTTCAAAAACTTTATAACTGCTAAAGGTTTCAAACAGTCTCAGTCTGATCCTTCTCTGTTTATTTTATCAGCTGAAAATTTCACTATTTGGTTACTACTATATGTGGATGATATTATACTTACAGGGAATTCTGATGCAAAGATTCATGACTTCTACAAAGTGTTGGCAAGCAGGTTTTCTCTTAAGAATCTACAACCGCTGTAGTACTTTCTTGGGATAGAAGTCCATCGCACAAAGACTGGTCTTTTTCTGAAACAACAAAAGTACATTTTTGACCTTCTTCAGAAATTCGACATGCATGAAGCTAAAGGTGTTAAAACACCTCTCTCAGCATCATCCAAATTACAACTGAATGATGGAACACCTGCATCTGATCCCACTGTCTTCCGACAACTCATTGGTGCCTTGCAGTATGTCCTGTTCACAAGGCCGGATCTATCCTTTGCTGTCAATAAACTTTCACAGTTTATGCACAAGCCTACTCTGCTGCATTGGCAATCTGGCAAACGGATACTGAGATATCTGCGAGAAACTCAAAATCATGGTATTTTTCTTACACCCAGTTCTAATCTAAGTCTCACTGCTTATTCAGACTCAGACTGGGGAGGAGATGTAGATGACAGATGCTCTACAAGTGCTTTTGTTATCTTTCTTGGAGGTGCTCCAATTAGTTGGTCTACAAAAAAACAAAAAACAGTAGCTAGATCGTCTGCAGAAGCCGAATATAAAGCAGTGGCTAATACTGCTGCTGAATTGAAGTGGATTCTTAATATTCTCAGTGAGCTGCAGATTCGAATTGATGTTTCTCCAACAATTTTGTGTGACAATTATAGTGCCAGTATAGTTGCTCAGAATCCAACCTACCATAGTCGGATGAAGCATCTATCCATTGACTTCCACTTTGTAAGGGAGCAAGTTCAAACTGGAGTCTTGCGAGTGCAACATATTCTTGTAAATCTACAACTGGCCAACTCACTAACAAAGGTGGTGCCTTCTTCAACTTTCTTAAATCATCAAAACAAGATAGGCATTGGACCTATGCGTATCTTGCGGGGGCCTATTATGGAGGAAAAGACGTAGCTTGTTACCACGTCATCAAGTTATTTCCACTTCGTCTCCACGTAATGCGTATACCAGAATTAACGTCTTCATCAATAGGCTTCCATTATATTGATACTGCGTATCAATTTATTCTGTTTATAATTACTGCGTCAAATTGCATCAGTTTGTCATAAACTCTCTATATATTTTTTGTAATTCCATAGCTCCAATAAGATTTGATTCTTTTACTTCCACAATCATTACTAACAACTGTACACAGAAGAAGAGGGTTCCTGCTCGAAAGAACACATTGTTGATTATGCTTCATGAATTGAAGCCTCTCAAGCTCTTAATCATGTATTGTACAATGAGTTGGATGAGGAGAAAGGAAGAACATGTTAGAAAAAATGCTTCCATTCTAAGAAATTAGCAAACGGTAGATAGCTTTGCTAATTGCTACAGAGAATCATCCCAGCATTGTTAGTGTTTAATCATATATCGTTTCCCAGTCTTCGTCGCATCAAAAATTAGTCAAAAATGCTTCGTTGATGTTGACTTGAAAGCTCATATAGCTGGTGATGGAATTGCAGCAGCCAAAGCTTCATAAAGAGGGCTACAAAGGAGGACGGGGATAATAAATTCCAATAGCTTTCCCTTTTCTTCCAATTGATGAATCCAACTCGCTCTGCGTAATAATGGGAGGAGCTACAGAGCTTGTGATTACGAGGAAGAGAAGGGGCGGGACGTGATGGGGAGAAGCAGGTGCGTGATGTGGTTGGTGAATCGGGGCGCCTAGTTGAGCGAGCGTAGCCGGAGACAGCGAACACCTCTCCCTGCTCATGGCGGAGGAGGTGGTTGGTGATGGAAGGGGAACGAGTGAGGGCTTGGTGGATCTCCATGGAAGCGCCGTCGGGGTAGGCAAAGAGGTCGATGTTGCCCTCCCTCTCGAAGGCCTCCACGAGGATGTCTGCGAAGGCCTCCACGAGGATGTCTGCGCCCTTGCGAGGCTCATCGGGGATGAGGATGTTTTAAAGATAATTTTTATTCATATTTTATCAAAAAAATAATTTTGTAATCCACGTGTTCAGCACACGTGGACATCAGAAAGGGTTTGAAAACAAAATATTTTTTAATCGGTTTCGAATAAAAAAATATTTTTTAATACACGTGTGCATGTCACGTCACAGAATTAACAGGGTAGCTGACGAAATTTTAACGAAGGGATGCAATTGATACAAATGTGATAGTTGATGATGCAATTTGGAGTTGGAAAATTTTTTAAGAGTTGAAAATTATTTTTTTTTCACCATTTTCAAATGGTTCAAAATTGGTCGAACCAATTTAAAATTGGTCGAACCAGTTTAAAATGGTGAAAATAAAATGATTTTCAACTCTAAAAAAATTATTTTGCTCATACAAGTTATGGAAGTAGTTTACCTATGAATAATAGATTTTTTATGATTTTATTATGAATTTAGGAGGAATTTCCCGAACTTGTTTAAAATTGGTCGAACAAGTTGAAAATGGTGAAAAAATAATAATTTTCAACTCTAAAAAAATTATTTTGCTGATACAAGTTATGGAAGTGATTTACCTATGAAAAATATTTTTTTAATGATTTTATTGTGAATTTAGGATGAATTTTCCGAACATATTTAAAATTGGCCGAATCAGTTGAAAATGGTCCGTGGAGGATAATCTGGTTTAGGAAAATAATGAATAGGGGTTTTGCTTTTGGGAATAAAAGCATGTCTTATTCTCTTCTAGGAAAATCTCTTATTAGTTAATTAAACAATAGTTATAATATTTAATGTTGAATGAATTGAAACAAAATATTTATTAAATCAATTTTTAATTAAAAAGTATATTGTTGTTGATTAAATGGACAATAACTACATGTTAGAAATTAAATTATTGGGCGGGCCTCGACTTGCTCGATGTGGTAGAGGTGAATAACAAATTTGAAGATTTTCTTGTGTCGAATGCGAAGGTGGGGTTGATTTTCCAAGAAAATATTGTTAGGATGCCATTCTAGTAGGTTAATTTTTGAGGTGTTTAAATAATATAAAATTATTAAACTAAAAATTTAATTGGTATCAGTTAATTAATTAGTGTGGAATGATTGTAGTTTGGAGGGTGGGTTGTACATGCAAATCTGTTGTTCCTTCTCCGTTCTTGATTTATCGTTGGAGATAAATTATGGAAATATCTTTGCTTCCAGTATTTGCTTTGCTTCTTAAAATTTATTAAACTCATGTTGCACATTATTGTTGGTCATGTCATGTATATAAATTGTATGTGTCAAACTTTATTGTCATTTATTGGGGTTTATTCTTGATCATGGTATGTCATGCTAATACCATTGTGCATTGGATTAGTTATTTTATGCATGATATCATATTGTTATATGTGGTGTTTTCGCACGGCTCCCTTGCCCCCACAAGGGATGAGCCTTGCTCAAGATCGTTTTACCAATGTCGAAAGTCGCGAGCTCCCAACTTGTTTGGCCACGGGTCTCTCGGTGCTTGGACGCAAAAATGTTTTGGGCCAAATGGTTGTTCGTATGAAAATGCTTGAAATAGAGTGATATTTTCCCTGGGGCAATATACCTAAGGCTCTTAACCCCGTTGATCATGGTGACGTTATTTCACTATTCTGTTGATCATGGTGATATCACATCGTTGTCCTCTTGATGTTGAGTTTCATAGTTATTGTTGACTTGAGGCTACGACCTTAGAGAGGACTCCAATCAATGATAATTTTATTGCGGTATTCTCCAGACATGAGTGATGGTACGAATATTGACTAGTTTTACTTTGGGCACATTCTACTGTGATTGTGTCAGACGAGACATCTAACGGGCTATTTGCTCGCATCACCGTTGGAGCAAACATTTGATGTAACTCCGCGGATGGTAGAGTGGAGAATTTTACCCAATGGTCCATACGCTCATTGATTCGGTTGACGTTGTTTGGGAGTAGGTGAAAAGTATTTGTTATGTTCATCGCCTTTGATTGCATCTTAGGTCATGTTGCTATCCATGGTTGAGCTGATACTTAAATACATGTTGTTGATCATATTGTGATTCTCCTTCTCGGCACATATTGATCCTCGTTGTTTTTTCTTCAGATTTGCAAGCTAAGTTGTCCGTTGTTAGATCAAGTGGTAGATAGCTTGTAAACAACTAGTATATATGAAGCTCTAATGACGACTATTTTTTTATTTTGTTTTATTTTGTCACCTAAAAACACTTAATCTTGATACTGTTATTTTTTAATTGTACCATGTGGAATTATTAGATGTTTGGTTTAATCTTGTATTTGAACGTGTTGGTGAAATGGCCACACTAGAGGGGGGTGAATAGTGTGTTTACTAGTCTTTTTGTCTAAATCCGATTTTAATCGTTTATTTGGTTACTTAGGCAAATTGCAAGTTGAGTAGCAAGCGGAAGCAAAGTAAATACGATAATGAAGTAAATACAAGTAGAATTAATACAAACACAATTATTTATAGTGGTTCGGCCATAATGCCTACTCCACTACCTAAGCACCCCGCTTAGGATTTCCAAACTAAACTTTACTAGATTAATCTTGTTTCCCTTACAACGAAAACTTTGACCCGAAGAGTCTCACTCTCAACCTAAGGCACTTCCACACCCGGAAGTCTCCGCCTTCTTACCGAGAGCACTCTTTCACCTCAACCTAAAGGGACTGTTGGTCTAAGGTTTTCTACCTTGGTCTTAATCTCGGTTTTGATGAAAACAAATATAGAACTAATGTTTCATTGAGAAATACTTTCAGGTTCCAAGTCGGTTAGCGTACAACGTCCGCGATTGGAAAAATCGAAGAAATCGACAAGGAAGCTCGTCGACGCTCAGGATTCTTCGGAAAGTTAAAGTTTATGTTGTAAATCCTCACGATGATGCATAAGAACCCAAAAACCAAATCCGAACCCCAAAACATGAAAACCCAAAAACCGCCCTGAAATTCACTAAGCCTAGGGAACTCCTTGGAGGGTTATATGACCTAGATATTTTCTTGACACAAAAAATGATGGTAATTGTTCAATGGGTAAAAACTAGATAACGAGGTATTTTAAAGAAATTTTTGGAAGCCTTTAGCCTACCCATACTTGACACGAAAGATTAGAAAATTTTTGTTTTCCGAAAATTTGTACTAGATCCCAAAAACGAGAATTTGATTCTTAAGGATTTTGATTTTTTAGATATTTTTATTGAATCCAAATGGGGGTAATCCTTATATAACATTTATGTTTTAAAGTTATTTACATAAAGTTAAGAAATGTTATATAAGTAGACTTAGCGAAGACGAAACCAGAAAATGAGCAAACAAGCAAAGAAATCTGCCCTGCCCAGGTTCGGTCGACCGACCGAAGGAGAAGACATTTCAGTCGACCAACCAGTCGACTGAACGATGCCAGAATTTGGCAGTAGCCAATTCGGTCGAGCGATCGATCGACCGAATGTGGCAGAAAATTGGCATTAACCAATTCGGTTGACCGGTCAGTCGACTAAAGTGCGCCCAAAAGCGGCAGAATGTCGCGGTCGCTTGGGCGGTTGATCCATCGGTCGATCGATGATCGACCGGCAAGCGACCGGGCGTCGGCAATGAGAAAAAATATGCCCGTTGATGAGCCATTTCTTTTGGGGGGTTATAAATACCCATCCCAAACTCATTTCTAACCAATGATTGATGCTTCTAAGCCTCAAAGAGCCACTCCTTGCATCTCTACAAAAATTCTTGAGCCATCTTTGCAAAGAACTCTAGCTTTGAGCCTAAAAACGTTGAGATTGACTTTGAGCTTGCCTTGATTCATCTTCAAGTCATTTAGAGGAGCTAGGACATCTTGTTTGAGAGCTAAGTGTGTATTGTTTATTATTTGCTCTCATTATTATTGTATTTCGGTGTTTATTTCATTATATTTTAATTTGTGTAAACCTAGAGTGCTAGGTTGATTAAGTTGGTGGTTGTCTTGGTGTTGAGGTTTAAACCCACAATTGTAAACTTAGTTTACTAGGATTAGTTGAGTTGTCCCTTAGGTTGAGGTGGAAGAGTGCTCTCGGTAAGAAGGCAGAGACTTCCGGGTGTGGAAGTGCCTTAGGTTGAGAGTGAGACTCTTCGGGTCAAAGTCCTCGTTGTAAGGAAAATAAGATTAATCTAGTTAAACTAGTTTTGAAATCCTAAGCGGGGTGCTTAGGTAATGGAGTAGGCATTGGGGTCGAACCACTATAAATCATTATGTTAGCATTGATATTTTGTTTGTCTTTATTGCTTCATATTTATTGCTTCCGCTTGCTATTAATGTCGTGCTTGGCCTAACTAATCAAGAAATGATTAAAACCGGAATTAGGCGATAAGATTAGTTAACATACTATTCACCCCTCCTCTAGTGTGGTCATTTCACCAACAGGGACAACTCAACTAATCCTAGTAAACTAAGTTTACAATGGTGGATTTAAGCCTTAACACAAAGACAACCACCAACTCAATCAAACCTAGCATCCTAGGTTTACACAAATGGTATACAATGAAAATAACCAAGAAAATACAATAACAATTGGAGCAATAAAGAAATCAAACTATACTTAGCTCCAAAAGAAACTCCCTAGTCCTCTTGATGCCTTGAGAATATGAGTCTTGAAGGTTCAAAGGCTAGATCAAGGTTTTATCATGGAAACTAAGGATTGCAAAGAGATGGCTCAAGAAAACCTTTAGAGATTATCAAATATGGCTCAATGGAAGCTTAGATGCATCATCAACCCATAGGAGAGTGTTTGGGGTGGGTATTTATAACCCCCCAAACGAAATGGATCGTCAACGGGCATTTTTTTGCCCGTTGCCTACACCCGGTCACTTGCCAATCGATCGTCGGTCGATCGACTGAGCGACCACCAAGCGACCGAAGGCATTCTGCCCATTTTGGACGTCGGTCGATCGATCGGTCAGTCGATCCAAACATAAATGTTATATAAGGATTACCTCCATTTGGATTCAATAAAAATATCTAAAAAATCAAAATCCTTAAGAATCAAAATCTAACTTTGGGGCTCTAGTACAAATTTTTGAAAAATGGAAATTTTCTAATCTTCCGGGTAAAGTATGGGTCTGCTAAAGGTTTTCAAAAAATTCTTAAAAATATCTTGTTTACTAGTTTTTACCTAAGGAACAATTACCGTTATTTTTGGTGACAAAAAAATGTCTAGGTCATATAGCCGTCCAAGGAGCTCCCTAGGCTTAGTGATTTCCAGGGTCATTTTCTAATTTGCCAATTTTTCATGTTTTGGTGTTCGGATTTGGTTTTTGAGTTCTTATATTGCATCATCACGAGTAATACATGATATCATAAAGCGATTGTCAAAAATCAAAACTAGGAATCATGTACTAACTTAAGTATCGATATTTCCAAGTGTTGGTCAATGAGTCAAAAATCATTTTAGAAATGATTTTTCTCTCTAAAATATTAGAACGATACCAAAAGTGAATTCAAAATATCATACTTAAAGTCTCATTCGAAGATTGGACCAAAAATTGAAGTATCAAAAAAATGAACATTTGGGAAGAACGATACTTTAAAATTTTAAAATTCAATTTCAAAAACCCATATCAAATCATATTTTTATTGAAAGTTTTTGAAATTTTTACTGGAGAAATTAGATTTTTCAGAGAGCATGCAATTTCAAGAATCATCCAAAAATCAATTTTTTACATTTTTCTAAAAATAATTGAGATCTAGTAGTATTTTCGTAAATAATAGCTATTTTTTAAAATTTTTCAGTTTTCATTCAAACTTTTTAGAGATCGAGATATAATCATTTAAAGCATGTTTATCAAGTTTGAAATGAAAATAAAGTCATTTGGTCAAAATTTTACCTTAGCATGATTTCATTCAAAAACAAGTATTGTATCATAAAATTGCTAAGTATGAAGTTTTAACCTTTACTCATGGTTTTTCAAATTTAAACACATGGACACCTGACATGAGTAAATCTAATCATGTTTGTGAAGTTTGGACCTAAAATAAAGTCTCTAAGTCAATTTATTGACTTAGGTCAACTCTACTCAACTCTATGTCTCCTAAAGTGAACTTGTTATCAATTTATCTATTTTCACACGATTTTTCAATTTTAATCACATGGAAGCAAATCATGAGTGATCTCAAAAATGTTTATCAAGTTTCAACTTAAAATGAAGTCTCAAAGATGAAATTCTACGTATGGCACATTTCATTCAAACAAGATTTCATGAAATTGCCTAAGTATCAAAATTTTATCTACTCATGAGATTTCAATCAATTATCATGCAAGATCATTCATGAGCATAGAGAAATCATTTAATCAAGAAAATGAAGGTGTTATGCAAGAATTTTACCAAAATGAAACTCATACCTCATTTCTTGACAAATTCCAAAATTTCCACTTTCTTTCTATTTTCCTTTAGCCTTCCAAATTTTACCACTTTCTCAACTTGCAAGTAGGTGTTACGAATGATATGGGACGTGGTCACATCAGTAAGAATGGACGAGCTGGCGTTAGCGGGCGCAGCGGGGAGAACAAGGGAAACAAAGATGCCAGGTGTGGCCTGGATTAGGTGACACGTGGTGCGCAGCAAGAAAGGAAGAAGCCTCAGTGGCTTAGTGATTACGAAATATAGTTACAGTAATAACTGAACTAGTATAAATACATGTAATAGCTATAGGAAGAGGTTATGAAATGAATTGATCCTTCTTCCACTCTTCTTCTCCAGATCTCATCTATTCTCTCCCCCCTTCTCGATCTGTTCTCTCTTCTTCTTTCTTCTTCTACCTCTGCCTTCTCCTGCTGTGAAGACACCGGGTTCTACCTCTTGACGGATGCCCTGCGATGTGGAATACCTTCGATGATTGATTGGCAATAGGGAACTCCTGTGTTAGCTGCTTGAGCACGAAGTCAGGTACTCATCTTCGTGACAGTAGGTTTCATTAGTATCATAATGAAATCATATACCAACTAGCAAGCTAACTTACTAAATAGCAAATATTTAATGCAAAGTTTCATTTAAAAATCTTAACCTATGCTAGATAGTAAATATTAATTTTAAAGGAGTTATCATGATATCAAAATGAATTAAAGAGATCTTAAGATATGAAATATTTGAAGAATAAGATCTCTAAACATGTTTAACTAGTTTGGACTTAAAAGAATGTCTCTAATAATAAGTATCAACCTAGAGCAAGTTTCATTCAATAAAATTTGCCTAAGTACTAAAATTCTACCTACTCATGAGAATTCAAGGATTTATCGAGCAATTCTAATCATGAGTATAGAGACACCAATAAAGCGTGAATATTGAGGTATTATGCTAAGATTTTTACGAAATTCAAAGACATACCTCTTACATGAGAATTTTGCCAAACTTATCATTTTTGTTCCTAGTTATTAGCCTTCCTAAAATACTCATAACTTGCAAGTAAGCTACACTAATATTTTGCCAACTGTGGGTAGCACAAATGGTGGTAACATGTTGTAAGTTGCCTAGAGGTCTAGGATTCAATCCCTAGAATGGTCACCTATTGTGACTTCCTATCTTAGTTTTTAAAAAAAGCTACACTAATATTTTAGAGAAAATATAGCTACTTAGCAAGCTAACCCAACCAAAAAGCAAAGAGAAGCATCAAGTATCATTATCAAAGTTCACTTTGCTAAATGGTTTGAAATCCGTTTTAAATAAAATCAAGTGATACCAAAACGAATTTTAAGAGATCACAAGTAAAATATAAATGGAAACATGATATCCAACCCTTCCTATTATTTGAAAACCGAAAGGCCATAATAAGCCTATGATTTAGCCCCGCAAGGTTGCATGAGCCCGTTATAGGCTACATAGGTCTCTAAAGAGATCGGAAAATCAAAAATAAAAATCATTTTTTCAAGTCATATCATGAGCGGGCAAAACCAACTCAAATCTAACTAGTATCATAACTCCAACTTTAAGACGACAAGAAATATAAAGGAGGTGATACTAAACATACCTATATGCCAATTTTTATACCTACGGCATCTGATGGCTTGAAGTTGCAACCAAAGATGAATTCTTCATTGAAGTCCACGGTCAACTTCAATTCTTCAATTTTCTTTACCCGTGTGTGGTTGCTCCCCCTACAAAAGAGCATGAGACCTTTAATACCCAAACATCTTTGGGTCCTTGGGGGTTAGAGGACTTAGCTACCCAAATTGTCTTAACACCACTTGGGTTCATCTTAAATGTCCAATCATATATAGCATGCCCGTAAACACCACAACAAAAACAATGACCTTGAAATTCTTTCTTTTTGTCATTTTTGTGAACTTGAGGTCTAAAGTTAGCATGCTTGACATGAGGAGGATGATGTGTATGAGCATTCTTGGAAGATACATTTTTCTTTCTAGGATTTCTAAAAGATGAAACATTAGATAAATTAATAGTTTTCCTACTCAAGAAAACAACCTCATTTTTCAAGACATTAATGGATTGAATTTGAGATTTCGCTATACAATTCTCATTTTTCAAAGTCTCATTCTCAAATTTGAAATAACTTTTCAAATCATTATCTCTAGATTTTATTATAGATTTCAAATCATCATTTTCAAGTTTCAAAGCTTTAAACTCAAGTTCTAAATTATCATGGCATGAATCAAATAACCTAGACTTCAACTTTTCATTTTCTAGTTTGAATTCATGCAAAGGAGAATTAAGCCTTATATTTTCTTTCTTCAACATTTTATTCTCCTTATCTTTCTTAACAAGCAACACATGCATTTTCCTACACTCATCTAATAATTCATCATAAGGCATATCATGAGAACTAGATGAGTTAATACTATCATTATCATTATCATGACTAGATGAATAAGAGTGTACCTCATTATTTGCATCCATGAGGCTAACTTGACATCTTCCTTGCTTTGTTCTTCATGCTTGGGCAATTTTTATTCACATGCCCCTTTTCTTTGCAAGCATGACAAATTACCTTTCTTTTTCGGCTCTTAGAGTTGCTCCTTTGACTAGAAGGACTATGGGCATCAAAACCGAGATTAGTAGTAGGAGAGCGACCATTGTCATCACCACCTTCATCAAAAGTGTCAATCTCTTCGATTTTGGCATAATCATACAAAATATTTAAAGTGACCCATAAATCATAAGCCGAAGAGCAATGCATGACTTTATCTAGGATGTCATTTGGTAATGTGCAAAGAATACAATTCATGGCATCTCCATTATACTTAAAAAATTTCTTATCTAATTCACTCCAAACATGCATGTCAACTTTAGGTTCAATGAATTCTAATCTTAACATGTTAAAGACACCAAAACCTTTAGTCTTTAAATGTGTACATCCTATATTTCCAAAGACCAAAGTTCGAGGCATCGAACCTAGGAGGTGAAGATGCTACCGACTCTAGTGTCATTTTTAGATCGAGACAAATTGTAGAAGAGATGGTGAAATCTCAAACTACGACCCACTTTGATATCAAATATTGGTGAAATGGTCAAACTAGAGGGGAGGGTGAATAGTATGTTTACTAGTCTTTTTGCTTAAATCCGGTTTTAATAATTTCTTTGGTTACTTAGGTAAATTACAAGTTGAGTAACAAGCTAGCAGAAGCAAAGTAAATACGATAATGGAGTAAACACAAGTAAAAACAATGCAAACACAATAATTTATAGTGGTTCGGCCCCAATGCGTACTCCACTACATAAGCATCCCGCTTAGGATTTTCAAACTAAACTTTACTAGATTAATTTTGTTTCCCTTACAATGAGGACTTTGACCCGAAGAGTCTCACTCTCAATCTAAGGCACTTCCACACCCGGAATTCTCTGCCTTCTTACCGAGAGCACTCTTCCACCTCAACCTTAAGAGACAACTCAACTAATCCTAGTAAACTAAGTTTACAATGGTGGATTTAAGCCTTAACACCAAGGCAACTACCAACTCAATCAAACCTAGCAACCTAGGTTTACATAAATGGTATAAAATGAAAATAACCAAGAAAATACAATAACAATTGGAGCAATAAATAAATCAAACTATACTTAGCTCTAAAAGAAACTCCCTAGTCCTCTTGATGCCTTGAGAAGATGAGTCTTGAAGGTTCAAAGGTTAGATCAAGGTTTTATCATGGAAACTAGGGATACCAAAGAGATGGCTCAAGAAATCCTTTAGAGGTGATCAAATATGGCTCAATGGAAGCTTAGATGCATCATCAACCCATAGGAGAGTGTTTGGGGTGGGTATTTATAACCCCCCAAACAAAATGGCTCGTCAACGGGCATTTTTCTGCCCATTGCCGACTCTAGATCACTTCTCGGTCGATCGTCGATCGACCAACCACGGGACCGCCGAGCGACCAAAGGCATTCTGCCCATTTTGGGCGTCGGTCGGTCGACTAAAACATAAATATTATATAAGGATTACCCCCCATTTGGATTCAATAAAAATACCAAAAAAATCAAAATTCTTAAAAATCAAAATCTAACTTTTGGGGTCTAGTACAAATTTCCGAAAAACATAAATTTTCTAATTTTCCGGATCAAGTATGGGTGTGCTAAAGGCTTCCAAAAAATTCTTAAAAATATCTCGTTTACTAGTTTTTACCTAAGGAACAATTACCAATATTTTTGGTGCCAAAAAAATATCTATGTCATATAGCTATTCAAGGAGCTCCCTAGACTTAGTGAATTTCAGGGTCATTTTCTAATTTGTCGATTTTTCATGTTTTGGAGTTCGGGTTTGGTTTTTGAGTTCTTATGCATCATCATAAGGATTCACAATATAAACTAGATACCTTAGACCTAAACTTTAACTTCCCGAAGAATCACGAGAGTTGACGAGCGTCTTTGCCAATTTCTTTAATTTTTTCGATCGCGAACGTCGTGCGCTAACCGACTTGGAACCTGAAAGTATTTCTCAATGAAATATTAATTCCATATTTGTTATCATAAAAACTAAGATTATATTATATGTAGCGTTGAAAACCTTAGGCCAACAGAACAGACCGTTCCTTATTGTATGTAGCATTGGACTTTTCGAACATAATTTTTGGTTTCGATGTTTTATTTTATATTATATCATGATTTGTGGTTTTCCTTTCCCTGTGTGGTTGTTGAGCCGTCATTGCCATGTCTCGAGATGGGGCCGTTGGGAGATGGGTTCGGACCGGAAAAAAAAAAGTTTCTAAATATTGTATAAATTAAGTACGAATATTTTAAGTTGATATTATATCATATGTTTTTTTTTTGTGTGTATATAAGTGGAATTTCTCTTGTAAGGTCAATTTTTTTCTCCAAAATATCGTAATTGAAAAGCTATCAATAACTTCTCTTATAAGCTCTTCTTGCAAGACAATTCGTAGAAAGGTGGCTCATACATAATTTGTCTTTTTCGAAGCAATTGATTGAAAATATAAAGAAACCTCTTTTAGTGCCCAAAATATAATCTCTCTCTCTCAATAATATTGAACACGATGGATTGATAGCAATGAGGTGAATGATCCAAAAATGAAATGTCAACTTTATACGATGATATAACTACAAAATTTTTAAGATAATACACAATTTATCTTACAAGGGTGTACTTGGGATTCATAAAGAATAAGAATAGACAATGAACGGAATAAACAAAAAATATTATTAACTTATTTGTTTGATATTATAAATAGGTCAAGAGTAGTATAGTAATAGGAAAGTAATAAAAAGTTAAATGACCAAAATATTTTTCTTAATAAAATTGAATATATTTATTTTGTTTGCTTAACATAAAAAATAGACAATGAATTGAGAGAAAAAAGATTAAAATGTCATTCTAAAATATAATATATTATATTCTAATTTATTCTAATTAATAAAAATATAATAAAAATATGGATTAATATAAAATAATTTATTAATTTAAAATAATAAAAAACTATTATTTATTTTATTTTCATAAAAAATAATTGAATCTTCAAAAAAATAATTATTAAAATATTATTTAATAATAAAGTAATAATTATCTATTTAAGATTTGTAATTATTAAAATTAATTTAATAATTTAGTTTTTATATTCTTATTAAAAATATTGAATGATAATATAGGAAAATGACCAAAATACTCTTCTAAAAATATAATAAATTATATTATAATTTATTTTAATTAATAATAATATAATAAAAATATGAATTAACGTAAAATAATTTATTAATTTAAAATAATAAAAACTATTGCTTATTTTATTTTAATAAAAAAATAAATCTTTTAAAAAGTAATTATTATAATAATATTTAATAATAAAACAATAATTTCCAAAATTCGGATTTTGGGAAGGAGAAATTCTCAAAATCGGATTTGAAGTTTTAAAATTTTTAAAATCGGAATTGAGTGGATGGGATACCCATTTTACCCCTGGGTCAAAGTCTCTATGTCATGCCCCAACTCAAGGTCACGTGACCATCCAGGGTATACGTGCCTATACCCCGCAGCCTAAACTGTGCACATGTCAACTCAACAATAAAATATAGCGGAAAGAATTAAACAAGTTTTATTTCAAATGAAATACTAAAATCAGAATTCATTATAAATAAGTTTAGCAAAAATATAAAGTGCGGAAATAACAAATCAAGTTCAACTGTTCGATTACAATGAAATCTGAAATAAAAATATAAATGTCCACAAGTGACTGCAACTCCAAAACACTGAAACATAAGTGCATGACTAACTACCAACACTCGACTACGACCCCTAACTAGGACTGCTATGAGATCAATGTAGCTCCTCTGCCCTCCAGCCGCGCCAAGTGCTCCAGCCCACCTCACCGGTCAAGCTCTGCAAAACAAAACAACAACAACGATTGAGTTCAAAAGAACTCAATGAGCGGTTCTACCAACCCCCACGAAAAAAACCAGACGTACATATGATGCAATAAGCAAAACTCCTGACTCAAGCAGGAAAATGTCACAAGGGAGTGACTAGCTAACAGGCCATCTAGCCACTACCTGTCCGAAGGCATCCAACACCCAAACAGTGAAGATCAACAAGCCTAAGCCTACTGTCACCCCAACTGAGGGTAGTGTGACCGGCCAGGGCCTACATCCTGCCCTATAGTCTACTGTCTACACTAACATAAGGAAAACCAAATCGTATCGATAAAAGAAATCTCAACACACTTTATTAAGAGTTTTCAAAGTTACAATTTTTATATTTTCCAAAACAAGTAAGAACACCAACATCAAAATAACTGAACGTTTCAAGTAACAAGTTTTACAACTCTTTTAAATACAACTGTCAGTGCAGAAACTAAAAGCAACTACTAGACACTGGTCTAAGACTAATGGACGCTGCTACGAGATATGGCACCACCTCCCGCCCACCAGCTGCACCATGTCGACATGCCAAAGTCACTGCTCTTGCTCTGCAAAAATAAAGAATAAACTATGAGTCCACTTAGGACTTAGTGAGTGGCTCTAGCGAACCTCCACCTAAGCCTCAGTTATGCATGCATATCATATAAGACAACAAAATGAATACACAAGGAGGTAAACTACTTCTAATGCGACTACCGACCCCAATGGGTCAATCTGTACAAACTGAACATCTGATAACCTGCCATCTCAGCCTATCAAGCCCCCGGCATCCGACCCTTGGGCCTACTTATGGAATAAATATCTCGGCTACAGTCGTCCCTACCATATCAAGTAGTATCATACTGGCCATCGAGCATATCATCTCAAGATGTAAGCAAACAATCCTGGGTCGTCGACTAGGATGGTCCACTAGTCTTCGGACACCGTCTCGGGTAAGGATAGCTAGTCCCACCCAACTGGGGTCTGGCACCTAGCGGGCCCGCTGGCGCACCTCAAGACCCAACACTGGCCGAGCTGAGCATTGGTCATTCCCGACCTCCACACTCCTCGGCGGACCATCTCAAGCACATCACACAATCAATGTCCTAGGGTTTCCATATATACACTTCAGGCCATTGCCCGTATCTGGCCCTAATCCGGGCTACAAGGTCAATAATTTATGCCGCCCTTTTAAAATGTGTATACCTAAGAGTTCTAGGTTTCTAAATGTTTACAAGAAGTCCTAGAAGTGATATCATATCCTAGCTACGTTTCAATATAAGTACGATGAACGTCTCGCGACGCCTTACATGTTATCTAACCTTCCACACTACCTTGGGTGAGGAATTCCTTGTATCGACTTTAGAACTCCGCCCATGAACATTTTTGGACAACATTTATAATCTAAAGAAAAACATTCAAATGTTACAACATCTACTATATATAACCACAATATTCATGCATAACAACTTTACACTACCTTAGGAATTAAGCTCAATAAGAAATAATTATCTAGCATGGCAAGGTAGCAATGAATTCAAAAATGTAGGAAATACTAAGCATGGTAAACAATTGCAACATTAAATATCTAATGCTAATGATGGTCATAAAACTAGCATTCCTGCAATCTCATAATCAATCAATTTACTTGCTATGATTGGTGTTCTTCCTAAGTATCGTCATACCTCTATTGTTGAACTTTATAACCATGAAAGTTTCCATCTAAAGCTATCCTCTTTCCCCCTCCCTAGTCTTGGCCGACCCATGAGCAAGGAAAACCTTGCTCGGCCATGGCCCTTAAGATAGAAAAGGGAAAGGGGATTCTAACTATGCCTCTAATTCTTCGATTCGGATATAACTTAATATCGAGTGGACTATTTTACCCCTTCCCTTACCCTTGGCCGAACCCTCTTCACGAGATGTAGGGTTCATTCGGCCACATCAAAGGTTTCTAGGGAAGACATGCTTCATAACACGTAAAATTGATGATTAAGACTACATCATTCATGAACATGAGATCGTCCAAGCCCTTTCTTTCCGTCAAGAGAATTGGGAAAAATTTTAGCATGACCTTTCCCCTTTTCCCATGACTCGGCAGCCCTAGTACTTAAGAAATCAGCGAAGAAACAAGATGATCCGACAAGAACTCGTACAAAATAGTGAATACACATCGATGAAACCAAGATCCTTCGAAAAGATCGCGAGAAAACTCATCCTATCACATCTAGGGGTTCGGCTACCGGCCCCCAAGCTTTCAAACTCTAACCACTCACCTTGATTGCGGAGAATGAAAGATCGGATGACGACAACTTCGAATCTTCGGGCGACGGCGCGAAATCCCGGATCGACCAAATCCCCACTTTTTCCTTGCTCCTCCTTCTCCTCTCCTAGGCGCTGCCTTGTGTGACTCATAGGATGAGTCGCACGGCACAAGGATGAGGGGTTTTAATCCCTCATCTAGCCTTCCATATAGGCTCTTGACTTACTTGACTCATACTCAAGACTCAACTAAACCCGAACTCAACTTGGGTTCCAACTCAACCCACAACATGAGTCGATTTAAACTTGATTTAAGGTATGATTGCATAAAAGGAAAGTCAATCACCCAATAAAATTCCATGCATCATTAGTCGAGTCATACCTTTTCACTCGAGGCAATCCTGAGGCTCGACTCGACTATCCCCGGGTTCGGCGCGTTGCACCAAAAATAGATTTTTATATTAGGAAATTTTCCCAGGTCTTACTCCTACCATATATGCCCTAAGACAACAACACATACTAGGATAATCGGGAAGGCCCTCCGAACTTATCCAAGTAAAAAGAAACTCGGGAGCAATCGGGAATGCCCTCCGAACTTGCTCTACGAGACGCAAAAGGACAGTTGGGATTCGCCCATCCGAACTTGCCCCTTTAAGATATCACAGGAGTAATCGGGTAGGCCCTCCTAACTTAACCCTTTAAGATATCACAGGAATAATCGGGTAGGCCCTTCGAACTTATCCCACGAGGCCAAACCAGAACAATCGAGATTTGCTCATCTGAACTTGTTCCACAGGTTGGGAATTAGCCATCCAACCTCTCGAGGCTAGCCCACAATCCGGCTCCTCAACGAGCCTCTCCGCCATTCATAAATATATGGTGCAACATAACCTAAGTCAAAACTCTCCCACGGTGTCTTGGGGGTGTCCTTATTGGAAAGCGTATCAACACTCCAATACCCGACCCCAACTCCTAGACCCGTAATGTAATAAACCCATGTGGTTTATTTCATGCATAAACTTTACTTGTTGGTTTATAACAGATTATGCTGAACCTTTGCCCAATTTTAATTATGCAATTAAAATTTAGATCACCGAGATTAGAGTTTTATTTTAGGGTTTTATTTTAGCTTACTATTATGCCCGACACTGATGTATCCAACCCGAATCTGGTCTCCAGAGTGTGTCATATGTTTTCAAACTATATTTTCTAGTCAAAACGATAGGTTACACGACTATGTTCAGAGAAACACATACACCACAGCAAGTATTTTAAAAATAGCACAGATTCACCATCTCAGCATGAAATTCCAGCAACATTAAGTTGTGCAACATAGCATGAAAATAAATCCAAAAATTTACAGAAATTAAATCCTTAACTATCATTAAAACAGAATACTCATCCTGAGATAAACTTCTCAGATTTTATGCTTGTTAAACAAGATTAACAAGTATCATCAACACCTAAATCAAGAAACAAGCATCATGATCAAGAACCCTTCTTCAGGAACTTCATGGCATCAACATCAAGATCTTAATTTATTAAACATGATTTCTAACCCAAAAATCACATATTAATTACAAGGCATGCTTGAACATGTGGGAACTCAATTTAATAAGCAAGCAAATCAAGATATAAACTTCAAGATAAACAAGATCTCTCACTTGGGCATTTCATCGAACACCTTGAGGGCACCCTTTCTTCACCCATGGCCAAGCACCCCTAGGGTAAACCTGGGGTTGCCGAGCCACAAAGGGAGGTTCTCGGGCCCTCCTCTCACAAATCAGCACAAGAACACGATGATCAAACCCACGATTCGGCGAAAATCACAAGAAAATAAGAAGATGCCTAAATTGGCTCAAGATCACGAGAGAACTTGGAAAAGGAGAGGGAAAACCACTCACATGATTATGAAGAAGAAATCGGGGAAATTTTTATAATCCCCTCCCACTTCCACTTAACCACACCCTAACCCGCACTGTTCTCAACCTAGATCCACAACCCGCTAACCCAAACTAACCACATGCACATCCACGTGTAACATAATCAAATAAATTAACTATATTATTATAACTCATAATTTAACTTATTCGAGCTCGCAAGCTCACACCGGACAACGAGTCGACTCGGCTCGACCTCGAACTAGCCCGCTAGGCTGTCAAACACACACAATAAATGGAAATTAGAATTAATATCTAGGATATTATAATCCACCATCCTTAAAGAAAATTCATCCTCGAATTTCAGTAAAGAACTAAGGACTCACCAGATCATCAAACAATGAAGGATATAGCTCTCTCATATCTTGCTCCACCTCCCAGGTGGCCTCCTGCCCAGAATGGTGCTCCCACCTGATCCTAACCAATGGAATTTCCTTGGACATCAATTTTTTGATCTGCCGATCCAGCACCTCCACTGGTCGCTCCTCATATGAAACTATTGAATCCACCTCCACTACGGTAGGCTCAATCACATGAGACTCATCCCGAATGTACTTCTATAGCATAGACACATGGAACACTGGATGCACTCGATCCATACTACAGACTCAGTGCATGACAACCTACTACAGACTCGACTACAAATACCAAAACAAAAGTGCATGACAACCTACTACGGACTCGACTACGACCCCTAACTAGGACTGCTATGAGATAATGTGACTCCTCTACCCTCCAGCTACGTCAAGTGCTCGAGCCCACCTCACCGGTCGGGCTATGCAAAATAACACAACGACAACGAGTGAGCTCAAAGAACTCAGTGAGCGGTTCTACCAACCCTTACAAAAAAAATATCACAGAATAAAATGCATAAGATAAAACTCCTCACTCAAGCAGGGAAAAGGTCACAAGGGAGTGACATGCTAACAGGCCATCCGACCACCACATGCCCGAAGGCAGCCAACACCCAAACGGTGAAGAACAATAGGCCTAAGCCTACCATGCCCTAATGCAACAACACATACTGGGATAATCGGGAAGGCCGTCTGAACTTATCCTAGTATAAATAAACTTGGGAGCAATCAGGAAAGGCCCTCCGAACTTGCTCCTGGAGACGCATAGGGACAATCGGAATTCACCCATCCAAACTTGCCCCTTTAATATATCATAAGAGTAATTGGGTAGGCTCTCCAAGCTTACTCTTAAAAGATATCACATGAATAATAAAAAAAGGCTCTCCGAACTTATTCCTTAAAACTACCTCGGGGATAATTGGGTAGACCCTCCGAACTTATCCCACGAGGCCAAACCAGAACAATCGGGAAAGGCCCTCCAAACTTGTTCTGCATGTTGGGAATTAGTCATCCAATCTCCCGAGCTTAGCCCGCAACCTAGCTCTTCTACGAGCCTCTCCGTCATTCATAAAGATATGGCGCACCATGACCTAAGTCATGACTGTCCTACGGTGTCTTAGGGGTGATCCTATTGGAAAGTGTCTCAACACTCCAAAACTCGACCCCAACTCCTAGACACGTAATGTCATGAACCCGTGTGGTTTTATTTCATGCAAACTTTATGTGTTGGTTCATAACAGATTATGTTGACAATTAACCCAATTTTAATTATTCAAATAAAATTTAAATCACTAAGATTAGGGTTTTGTTTTAACTTATTGTTGTACCTAGTACTGATGTATCTAACCCGAACCAAGTCTCCAAAGTGTGTCGTATGTTTCCAAACTATATTTTTTGGTCGAAACGATAGGTTACACGACTATATTCAGGGTAATACACACACCTACGTTGCTCGCAACATATCAACCAACGTGGACTACACCCTCAAGTGAGCCACCAGTGCACCAGAAGCTGACACTGACAAGACTACCCCGGCATCCAAACACATGGCCAAATCCTGAGTCAACGGCCTCCTCCTGACTGCTAAATGCGCCAGACTACCCATCGACTTCCAGCTCAAAGCATCAGCCACCATATTAGCCTTTCCCGGATGGTACAAGATCGAGCAGTCATAGTCTTTCAAAAGCTCAAGCCACCTTCTCTGTCTCAGGTTTAACTCCTTCTGGGTGAGCAAATACTTGAAACTCTTATGATCAATGTATATCTCACAAGCCTCACCATAAAGGTATTGACGCCACAACTTTAATGCGAACACCACTGCTGCCAGCTCAAGATCATGGGTTGGGTAATTCTTCTCGTGAACCTTCAACTGCCTGGAGGCATAAGCTATCACCCTACCATTCTGCATCAACACACAATCCAAGCCAACCCGGGAGGCATCACAGTAAACAACAAATCCTCCCGAGCCCGAGGGTACTGCTAGAACTGGTGCTGACGTCAAGCGGTCCTTGAGCTTCAGAAAGCTCTCATCGCACTTACTGTCCCATTTGAACTTGACCTTTTTTTGAGTCATGCGGGTCAATGGCGCTGCAATCCTGGAGAAATTCTCCACAAACTTTCTATAATAACCTGCCAAACCCAGGAAATTGCGGATCTCAGTGACATTAGTCGGCCTCTTCCAATTTCTGAACTACTTCTATCTTTGCGGGGTCCACCTTTACCCCTTCCGTGGACACCACATGGCCAAGGAACCCAATGTTGGCTTAAGGTTTTCAACCTTGGTCTTAATCTCAGTTTTGATGATAACAAACATGGAACTAATATTTTATTGAGAAATCTTTCAGGTTCCAACTCAGTTAGCTCACGACGTCCGCGATCAGAAAAATCAGAGAAATCGGAAAATCGAAAGGACGTTGGTCGATGCGCTTGAACTCTTCAAGAAGTTAGAGTTTAGGTTTAGGGTGTCTAGATATGTTGTAAATCCTCTTTATGATGCAAAGAACCCTAAAACCAATCCCGAACCCCAAAACATAAAAATCCGAAACCACCTTGAAAATCACTAAGCCTAGGGAGCTCTTTGGAGGGCTATATGACCTATATAGTTTCTTGACATAAAAAATGGCGGTAATTGTTCCTTGGGTTAAAATTAGATAACGATATATTTTTAGGAATTTTCGGAAGCCTTTAGCCTACCCTTATTTGACCCAAAAAAATAGAAAAGTTCTATTTTCCGAAAATTTGTACTAGACCCCAAAAACTAGATTTTGATTCTTAAGGATTTTGATTTTTTTAGATATTTTTATAGAATCCAAATGGGGGTAATCCTTATATAATATTAAAGTTAATAAATGTTATATAAGTAGACTTAGTGAAGACGGAACCAAAAAATGAACAAACAAAACCAAACTGCCCAGTCCAGTCCAGGTTCGATCGAATGTTGCCAAAAACTGGCAGTAGGCCTTTCGGTCGACTAAAGTGTGTCAAAAATGGGCAGAAGCTTCGTCGATCGACCGATCGGTCGACCAGATTGAGGATCACAAAATTATGACTCTGGCATAACGGCTTCAGTCGACCAATCGGTCGAACCCCCGATCGACCGAATAGCCCAATTAAGTCATAGAAGGGCAGCGGTCGCTAGGCGGTCGATCGGTTGGTCGACTGACGATCGACCGACAAGCGATCGAGCGGCGAAAATGACTAGTTTTCCGCCCGTTGAGCTGCCGTTTCATTGGGGATTATAAATACCTTCCTCTAACTTCTTTTGCTCTCTCTCACCAAACGATTTTGATACAAAAAAGGCTTTCAAAGAGTGATTCTTAGCATCCCCCAAGTTTCAAAGCTTCAAAGTGAAAAATTCATCAGACCTACCTCTTGATCCCTCGCTATCAAGGAGTTCTTCTTCAAAGGGTTCATCAAGGGTGATAGACTCGGAAAGAAGAGGCTTTTATTTTTGATAATTTTTTATTCCTCTTCTTGTAATGAAACTTGTTTTATTTTGTTTTTTCAACTCTGTGTATTTGAATTTGTAAGAAGACCTAGTGTCAGGTCTTGGATCTAAGTGGTTACCTGAGTATAGAAGGTGTAAAGCCACTTGTGTAAACATAGCTTACTAGGATTAGTTGAGGTATCCCTTAGGGTTGAGGTGGAAGAGTACTCTCGGTAAGAAGGCAGAGACTTCCGGGTGTGGAAGTGCCTTAGATTGAGAGTGAGTCTCTTTAGGTCAAAATCCTCTTGTAAGGGAACCGATTTAATCTAGTAAACCTAGTTTGGAAATCCTAAGCGGGGTGCTTAGGTAGTGGAGTAGGCATTGGGGCCGAACCACTGTAAACAATTGTGTTAGCATTGTTATTTTTGTGTATTGTCTGATTATCTTTATTACTCGCTTCCGCACTTAGTCATTTAATCGTGAATTGCCTAAGTAACTAAGTAAATGATTAAAATCAGAATTTAAGCAAATAGATTGTTGGTAAACATACTATTCACCCCCCCTCTAGTGTGGCCATTACACCCAACACTCTCCAATCAGAACTCACACTTGGAGAATTTGGCATACAATCTGTGCTCCCGAAGAGACTCTAGAACCATCTGCAAGTGCTTAGCATGCTCCTCCCTGCTCCTGGAATAAATCAAGATATCATCAATGAACACTATCACAAATTTATCCAAGTATTCCCTGAACACTCGGTTCATCAAGTGCATAAATGTTGCAGGTGCATTGGTCAGCCCGAAGGACATCACTAGGAACTCAAAGTGCCCATACCCCGACCTGAAAGTAGTCTTAGGGACATCACTGTCCCGAATCCTCAACTGATAGTACCCTAACCGCAGGTCAATCTTAGAAAACCACTGAGCTCCCCGAAGCTGATCAAATAAGTCATCAATCTAGGCAACGGGTACTGATTCTTCATCCCTTGTTGAGCTATCAGTAATCAATGCACATCCGCATGGACCCATCTTTCTTTTTCACAAAGAGCACTGAAGCACCCCAAGGCGAAACACTTGGGCGAATGAAACCTAACTCAAGCAGCTCGTGCTATTGGGATTTCATCTCCCTCAACTCATCTGGTGTCATCTGTTGGTTGAAATGGCCTACACTAGAGAGGGGGTGAATAGTGTGTTTACTAATCTTTTCACCTAATTTCGATTTTAATCATTTAGTTGATTACTTAGGCAATTAACAAATTAAATAACAAGAGGAAGCAAAGTAAATATGTTAATTAAGCAAACACAAATAGGAGCAATGCAAACACAGTGATTTATAGTGGTTCGGCCCCAATGCCTACTCCACTACCTAAGTACCCCACTTAGGATTTCCAAACTAAGTTTTACTAGATTAAATCATTTCCCTTACAAAGAGGACTTTGACCCGAAGAGTCTCGCTCTCAACCTAAGGCACTTCCACACCCGGAAGTCTCGCCTTCTTACTGAGAGCACTCTTCCACCTCAACCTAAGGGACAACTCAACTAATCCTAGTAAACTATGTTTACACAAGTGGCTTTACACATTCTACACCAAGGTAACCACTTACACACAAGACCTAATACTAGGTCTTCTTACAAGCTTGAATACAATGAAAGAAATCACAAAAAAATACAAGTAATGGAGCAAATAAATACTACAACAAATACTTAGCTCCAAACACGAGTCCTAGTTCCTCTTGATGCCTTGAGATGATGAATCGATAAATCTTGAAGGCTAAATCAAGGTGTGTATCTTGGAAGCTAGGGTTATCAAAAGGATGGCGCAAGAAAGGCTTTAGAATGATCAAGAATGGCTCAATTAAGCTTTTAGAGTGATCAAAAGTTTTTTTAGAAAGGCTTAGGATTGGGTATTTATAGAGCCAAGAAGAAACGTAATGAAACAGGCGGCTCAACACGTGGAAAACTAGACGTTTCCATCGTTCGGTCGCATGTCGGTCGACCGACCGATCGACCGCCCAGTGACCGCTGGCTCTCTATGAGTTATGTGCACTGTTCGATCGACCGACGGGTCAACCGAATGAATCACGAGATCAGCAATCCGTAATCCGGTCGACCGAAGAGCTTCTGCCGAGTCACGATTTTTACGATCCTCAATCCGATCGACCGATCGATCGATCGAAGACCCTACTGCCAATTTTTGGCTTCTATCGATCGACCGACCGGTCGACCGAACCTGGGCTGAACAGGGCAGTCTGCTTTTTTGCTTGGGTTTTTCTACTCGTTTTAGTTCCGTCTTCGCTAAGTCCACTTATATAACTTTAAAACATAAATGTTATATAAGAATTACCCCCCATTTGGATTCAATAAAAATATCTAAAAAATAAAAATCCTTAAGAATCAAAATCTAGTTTTTGGGGTCTAGTACAAATTTCAGAAAACAAAAATTTTCTAACTTCCCGGGTCAAGTATGGGTAGGCTAAAGGCTTCCAAAAAATCCTTAAAAATACCTCGTTATCTAGTTTCTACCCAAGGAACAATTACCGCCATTTTTTATGTCAAGATAATGTCTAGGTCATATAGCCCTCCAAGGAGCTCCCTAGGCTTAGTGATTTTCAGGGCGATTTCCGGGTTTTCATATTTTGGGATTCGGGATTGGTTTTTGGGTTCTTATGCATCATCATGAGGAGTTACAACACAAGCTAGACACCCTAGACCTAAACTTTAACTTCTTGAAGAATCCCGAGCACCGACGAGCATCCTTGCCAATTTCTCTGATTTCTCCAATTTTTTCGATCGGAGACGTCGTGCGCTAACCGATATGGAACATGAAAGTATTTCTCAATAAAACATTAGTTCCATGTTTGTTATCATCAAAACCGAGATTAAGACCAAGGTTGAAAACCTTAAGCCAACACCATCCGATATGGCGGAATGGAGATCGACTTCACTCCTAGCTACAAATCAATGCAGAACTCGATCTCCCTCTCTGGAGGCAACCATGGCAACTCCTCTAAAAACACATCAGAGAACCCGCATACCACGGGCATCCCTCCGATGTCCCTAGCCGCACCTCCATCTCCCTCTACCACAGAAGCAGCTTCTGAGCCCTAAGAGCTGAAATTTCCATAAATGGCTCTCCCCTTCCCTCACCCTAGAAGGTAAATTGGGGCAATCCGGGCTTACTGAAGGTCACAATCTTAGCCCTGCAATCCACTGAGGCAAAATGATCCTCCAACCAGTCCATGCCCAAAATTACATCAAGTTCTAACATCGGCAGGAGTGTCAATTCAACTATCAACACATGCCCACAAATGACAACCTCGCAGCCTCGAAAGACTATCTCTGCCATCCCAGAAATGTCCGTAGACGTAGACACCACAAGAGGCAAATCAAGCACAGAAGATTTTCGTACCAACTTAGCAGCAAACAAGGCAGACACAAAAGAGTGTGTAGCACCCAGATCAAACAAGACATATGCAACTGCAGAACCAACAACCAGGTTACCTGATACTACTGTCTCGGATGCCTCAGCACGTTCTTGGTTCATAGCAAACACTCGTGCAGTGGTCCTCCTCCTTGAGTCTAACCCCTCTGAGCTACGGAACCCACTGTCATCAGTGCCTTTCCTCTGGTCTGATCAGGCTGCTGATTGCCCTTGCGAGGACAATCCTTTTTGTAATGCCCAGTCTGCCCACAGCTAAAACATACCTCTGACCATCCCCAGCAAGACCCCCAGTGCCTCTCGTGACATTGGTTACACTATTGCTGCGCGAATCTCTGCTACGAACCTCTAGATGATGCCCCTAGTCCTGAACCCATGTGGCCTCTAGAACTGTTATGACCACTACCCTGTGGTGGATTTGCTAACCTGAAAGTCCCCTCTGAGTGAGCTAACCGACCCCCCGAAGGCTCGGGGTGAAACTTTTTCTTCTGGGGACCATCATGCCTATTTGTCGGTACCAGTGCCTCCTTTCGGAGTGCCTCATCGACAACCCGAGCAAAGGTAGGGCCCTCTGTGTAATGGATCAGTCTGGCGATCTGCGGCCTCAACCCCTCAACAAACCTCTTGACCCTGTCGATCTCTGTGGCTATCAAGGTGGGATGGTACTTCGAGAGCCGAGTGAACTCCATCTCATAATCTGACACCGACGTACTGCTCGTCTGATGCAGTAGCTCGAACTCTTTCGCCCGCCTATCTCGAATGCTCATCGGCAAGTACTTTTCCATCATAGCATCTCTAAACTCCTCCCAGGTAGAGGGTGGTGCATCTGCTGCTCTGCGGTCTCTCCAGGTGTGAAGCCAATCCTTGGCTAGACCTCTCAGCTATAACCCGATCAATCAAGCGGTTGTCTCAGAAGAATAGCCAAGCTCCCTACACAGCTCATAGCAATCTCCCAGGAAATTGGTGACCTCGATTCGCAAATCTGTCCCTGTATACTCCGGTGGCTTGAATGCAACAAAATTTGCATATGATGGTGCTCTGGGGGCTCTGACCACCGGTGCTACTGGCTGGACAACCTCTGGTGCTGTGGGCGCTGTCGGTACTGGTTGTGGCTACTGTCTCAGCTCATGCTCCGTGCGGAGTGCCTCAGTCAGCTCAGCCACTTGGGCCTGCAACTGAACAACCATGAGATCCTATCCCAGATCCTCTCGAGCCTGCGGTGGACTCCCACAACCTCAGCCCCAGCCTCAGTCTTGGCCTAGGCGCTCGGTAGAGTTGTTGTCACTACCGCTCCTTGCAGCATCAAAAGCTCCATCGATTTGGAAACACCAGAAAGAAAATATCAAAATTTAAATAATTTAATTCACCCTAAGTCGTTAAGTAATTAAACCACAAGTCGCACCGAGGTGCAGACTTAGCCTATTGATCTCATAACATACCCCTACCATATACTGACACGTTAGCAATGCCCTATACGATGACAACTCTAGGTCGTAGTCAGACCGAACCACATTCTCTGATACCACATTGTCACGCCCCAACTCAGGATCACGTGACCGACCAAGGTATACATGCCTATACCCTGTAGCCTAAACCATGCACATGCCAACTCAACAATAAAAGATAGCGGAAAGAAGTAAACAAGTTTTATTTCAAATGAAACACCAAAACCAGAATTCATTATAAGTAAGTTTAGCAAAAATATAAAGTGCGGAAATAACAAATCAAGTTCAACTATTCTATTATAATGAAATCTGTAATAAAGATATAAATGTCCCCAAGCGACTACAACTCCAAAACACCGAAACATAAGTGCATGACTAACTATCAAAACTCGACTACGACCCCTAACTAGGACTGCTATGAGATCAATGTAGGTCCTCTGCTCTCCAGCCGCGCCAAGTGCTCCAGCCCACCTCACCGATCAAGCTCTGCAAAACAAAACAACGACAACGAGTGAGTTCAAAAGAACTCAGTGAGCGATTCTACCAACCCCCACGAAAAAAACCACACGTAGATATGATGCAATAAGCAAAACTCCTGACTCAAGCAGGAAAAGGTCACAAGGGAGTGACAAGATAACAGGCCATCTGGCCACCACCTGCCCGAAGGCATCCAACACCCAAACAGTGAAGATAAATAGGCCCAAGCCTACCATGTCCTAAGGCAACAACACATACTAGGATAATCGAGAAGGCCCTCCGAACTTATGCTAGTAAAAAGAAACACGGTAGCAATCGGGAAGGCCCTCCGAATGTGCTCCACGAGAGGCGAAGGGACAATCAGGATTTGCCCATCCGGACTTGCCCCTTTAAGATATCACAGGAGTAATCGGGTAGGCTCTCTGAACTTATCCCTTTACGATATCACATGAATAATTGGGTAGGCCTTCCGAACTTATTCCTTAAAACCACCTCGGGGATAATCGGGTAGGCCATCCGAACTTATCCCACGAGACCAAACCAGAAACATTAGGATTTGCTCATCCAAACTTATTCCACAGGTTGGGAATTAGCCATTCAACCTCCCGGGCCTAGCCCGCAATCTGGCTCCTCAACGAGCATCTCCGTCATTTATAAAGATATGGTGCAACATGACCTAAGTCAAGTCTCTCCTACGGTGTCTTAGGGGTGTCCTTATTGGAAAGCGTCTCAACACTCCAATACTCGACCCCAACTCCTAGACCCGTAATGTCATAAATCTGTGTGGTTTTATTTCATGCATAAACTTTACTTGTTGGTTCATAACAGATTATGCTGACCCTTTGCCCAATTTTAATTATGCAATTAAAATTTAGATCACCGAGATTAGGGTTTTATTTTAGCTTAGTGTTATGCCCGAAACTGATGTATCTAACCCGAATCTGGTCTCCAGAGTGTGTCCTATATTTCCAAACTATATTTTTTGGTCGAAATGATACGCTACAAAAAAAACATCTTTTGCGACGGCTTCTGCGGTCGCAAAGCCATCGTAGAAGAGCTTCTGCGACAGTTCGCGGCGGTAGCACATGACCGTCCCCGAAGCCTTAGTCGCAAAAGCTTGTGTGACCGCAGCACATCGGTTGCAATAAGAAATTTATTACGACGGTATTGCGGCCGCGTCTGGCCGTCGTAGATCCCGTCGCACAGTAATTTCGACCAGGTCATAGACCTTCTGCGACGGCAAGGGCGGTCGCAATACCGTCGCAGAATTATCTTTTTTTAAAAAAATAGAAAAATATAAATTCATTTCTTGTTCAATGATAATCTAATACTATATTATATTATATTATATATTATATTAACCAAAGTTAAAAAATTAGAATTAAATTAGCTTATTAAGAATCTTGTCTTCAAACAAAAATAATGAGAAAATTGTGGGAACACAAACTTCATCTCATGAGAGTTTTGAATTACAGATCATTTTATCAATTAACTTGAAAAGAAAATACAAAAAATCATTTTATCAATTCCTATGCTAAGCCATTATACAAATTTGTATAATATTCCAAAATAGACAAGTAGCAAGTGAAAGATTAATGCTACGGCAGAGATTTCTTCGGAGGGGAAGCCATGTGCTGATGACAATGTCCTTACATCACAGCATGCTGAAGTCAAAATCATTATAGTCATGCACTTGGATTCTTCTGCATCTAGCATTTTTAACTTGTAAGAATGAATCATTTGTTGATACCAATCCATGTGTAAGTCAAAACAAGAAGAATGAAATTATGGACAACGTTGGAATACCATCTAGTATTGGAGGTACTTTGCAGTTCAGAGGCATAGAAACTAATTGGCTGAGAAAGAAGATTCTGGAGATACTAAATCATCATCTAATGATATTATTGATTTCTCTCCTGTCAATCTCATTAGAATCATAGGTAATCTGTTAGACTGAATGTGCTATTATACTTGTGATGCTGCTCATTATAATTCTTGAATAATATTCCACTACTAGAATATACCACATCAGCAACGGGGATCAGCGACGACTGGAAGAACCGTCAGAATAAGTTATGACTTTGCATCGGCCCAGTCGGCCGTGGCTGATGTAACTAAATCAGTTGCGGCTCGCATACGGCCGCACAAAACCGTCGCTCATAGATCATGGCGAGCACGGCGCGCAAATTAAAATGGGTTAGTAGCCACGATTTAGAGGGGGACTCGTAGCCGTTGGTGATGAGAGTAACCGGGTGCGCGAAATAAAATAGGTTAGTAGCGACGGCTGGCTGCGACCGTCGCTTATTATTTAATGCCACGAACGCAGCGCGAATATATAACTCTCTTAACCTATTTTATTACCGGTGATAATAAAGTTACATATCCACGGTGTTTCGACAGCCAGTGCGCCGTCGGTGAAAATCATTTTTATTTGCATTCGTGCCTGACCCTTCCTCTTTCTTCCTCTTCCTTCTCTACTCGTCGTTGTCACCGCCGTCCGTCGTTGCCGAGTTGCCGGGGAGTCGTTGCTTGTTGCCGCCGCTGTAAATTGCCGCCGATGAACCTTCCGGTATGCTCGCTTCCTCTCCTCCTCCGTTAAATCCCCACAACGCCACTGCTGCCCTTTCCACCCGCGCTACCTCTCTGCACCGGCATCGACCCGACCGGCCCTCTCCACACCGGCGTCAACCCGGCGTTCATCTCAGCGTCGGCCTCAACCCAGCCGACGCCGCATTGGGGCCGATTACCATCGGCCCCAATGCCGACGAGCAATAGCCGGCAGTGATGCCGGCTACTGCTTGATTAGGGTGTAATTACCCTAATCAAGTAATTGATTCGGGTAATTAAACCCTAATCAAACTGTGATTAGGGTTTAATAACCCTAATCATAGTTTGATTAGTTTTTTTTAAATTATTTATTGTTAATTTTTAGAAATTAACTATTAATAATTTGAAATTAATTGTTAATTAGGTTAATTATTAGTTTAATATTAATTAATTAGTCGCGTGGAATCGTCCACTAAGGACTCGCACCGGAATCGTCCACTTTGGACTCGCCGTCAAATCGTCCTTGGTGGACTCGTGCCGAAATCGTCCACTTTGGACTCACGCGGAATCGTCCACAATGGATGGACTCGTGCCAAAATCGTCCACTTTGGACTCGCGCGGAATCGTCCACTATGGACTCGCACTGGCATCCATAAAGTTAGAAAAAAATCAAGACGAGTTGATACATTTCACGTACGATCGACGAGTCAAGTTTTAATTTTGCAAAACCTTAGATCCGTTCGGGGGTTGTATGTTCATGTAAACGAAGTTAATGATCTTTTATACGACGTACAACCCTTGAATTGTCCCTAATAGGACAATTTGGGAGCATAGTTATTTATATTGCACTTAGTTTATTTTTTTAGTCATTAACTTCATTTTTAAATTTTGGCTTGTATCTCCCTTGTTCTCTAATACGCGCCCAGATGATATGCATATTCAGAGAACTATAGGGAGATGCTGCCAAAATTTAGAATGAAGTTAATGACTAAAAAAAAAACTAAGTTCAATATGAATAACATGAATCCCGAATGGAATAGGACCATCCCACCTAAAGACATTACCAAAAGATATTGCAAACTTTTTGACAGAACATGTCGGGCGATCGAAGTTGGATGTACCGACGAATTCATCGTGGAGCTATAACGGACGAATTTCGAGTAGGCGTAACTTACTTCTTAAATTTTGCCTACTCGAATGAAAAATTCCTTAGTGGTGATAAAATCCGATGTCTGTGCCGAAAATGTTCGAACATAAGATTTTTGGACCGAGAAACTGTCACACTGCATCTGTATACAAAAGGATTCACACCAAGATATTTTGTATGGAATTGTCATGGGGAATCACGTCAAGTCAGGACGTCGAGCAATCCTGTTGTCCAAACTCATGGTGAATCTTCTACTGCTGATGTTTCTTCTTCCAATCCACCTAATCCTTATAGAACAATGATTTTGGATAGTCTTGGAGGACAATTCCATTTAAATGATAATATTGATTTAGTTACTAAGACAGTAGTGCCACTAGATACTATGACAGTTGACGTCACTGAAGAATAACCTGAGATACAGATTGAATTGCCGAATAAGGAGGCTGTAGAATTTTACGAGATGTTGAAAGCTGTCGATGAACCTTTGTATGAGAATTGTCCTAATCATACAAGATTTTTGGCAATGACACAACTCCTGAACATCAAGTCCGATTGTAATATCAGCGGAGTTGCGTTTGATCAGATTGCAGGCTTTATTAGTGGTATGCTACCTCCAAATAACAAGTTTGAGCCAACCTTTTATAAGACAAAAAAGTTGATGAGGAAATTAGGGCTTGGGTACGAAAAGATACACGCGTGCCCAAATAAATGCATTTTATATTATAAAGAAAATGCATAGTTAGAACAATGCCCGGTATGTGAACATCCTCGTTATAAGGAGAAGAAATCGGTCCAACAAAAAAATATTCCCTTTAAGATGCTTCGGTATTTTCCACTGATACCGAGGCTTCAAAGGTTATTCATGTTGGAAAAGACTGCCCCTTATATGAGTTGGCATGCAAGAAGTCGTGATGATACAGTAATGACTCATCCATCCGACAATGAAGCATGGAAACATTTGGATAGGTGTTATCCATCATTTGCTGGGGAGACTAGAAATATCAGGTTGGGATTGTGCACAGATGGTTTTAATCCATTTGGTAATTCGACAACTCTGTATTCAGTATGGCCAGTGTTGTTAACAGTTTATAATTTGCCGCCCTCAATGTGTATGAAAGATAAATTTATCTATCTTTCGATGATTATTCCGGGTCCTAGGGGTCATCGCAAAGAAATTAACATATTTCTTCGTCCCCTAATTGATGAATTCAAAACATTGTGGGCTAAGGGAGTTGTCACTTATGATTGTTACCGGAAGCAAAACTTCACTTTACGAGCTGCTATATTGTGGACAATCAATGATTTCCCGGCCTATGGCATGTTGTCTGGTTGGAGCACGCATGGTCGACTCTCTTGCCTGTATTGCATGAAACACTCAAAATCCTTGAGTCTTGAGAATGGTCGGAAAATTTCCTTCTTTGATTGTCATCGCCGATTCCTACAGTCTAACCATCAGTATCGAAGGAATCGTGACAAATTTATCAAAGGTAGAGTCGAAAGAGATGAGCCACCACCGATGTTGTCTGGTGAACAGATGTTAGCACGTGTTCAATTACTTCCATATATTACTTTTGGTCGGAATGTAAGAATCTCAGGCTTTGGTCAAACACATAACTAGGTGAAGAAAAGTATTTTTTGGGAATTGTCGTATTGGAGTTCATTACTGATTCGGCATAATTTGGACATCATGCACATTGAAAAAATATGTTTGATAATATTTTTAACACGGTGATGGATATTTTCGGCAAAACTAAAGATAAAATGTGAAGGCCCGACATGATGGAAAAATACTTTGTAAGAGGCCTGAGTTAGAGTTGCAAGAGGTCAACGAACGATTTCATAAGCCAAGGGCGCCGTATGTGTTAAATAAACAACAGATGAAAGATGTGTATCAATAGATCAAAGAACTCAAATTACCCAATGGATATGCCTCAAACTTATCTTGATGTGTAAACGTCGATGAATGCAAAATATTGAGGATGAAGAGCCACGATTGTCATGTATTCACGCAGAGATTGCTTCCGGTTGCGTTTCGAGATCATCTACATGATAAGATTTGGGGTCCGTTGACAAAGTTAAGTATGTTTTTAAGAAACATTTGTGCAAATGTACTTCAAGTCGAAGATATGACAGCACTCGAAAATAATATTTTTGAAATCATATGCAAGCTGGAGTAGTTTTTCCCTCCTGCATTTTTTGACTCGATGGAGCATCTACCGATACATTTGGCATACGAGGCACGAGTTAGTGGCCCCGTTCAATACCGGTGGATGTACTTATTTGAAAGATACATGAATCATCTGAAGAAAAAAGTAAAGAACACCGCCGCAGTTGAAGGTTCCATATCAGAAGCATATATAATTCAAGAAATTTTAACTTTCTGCTCATTTTATTTTGAATCAACCATCAAGACAAGACTTAATCATCTTCCACGGAACGACGACGGGGGAGCTCGACCATCAGATGGTTGTTTAAATATCTTTTGTTACCCCGGTCGTGCTTTGGGTTCTCATTCGTCTCGATTCTTAAACGATGAAGAGTATCATTTGGCCTACTTGTACGTTTTACTAAACTGTCCAGAGATTGAGAAGCTCATTGAAATATTTGACATTGAGATGGTGACAAGATACTTAATTTACAGCGATGAGGAATTAGAAATATTACGGAATCGTGAGTTCTCTAATTGGTTTCAAGCTTACAGCACAGAACACAGAGGCGAAATAGATAACCAAATCTTTGAGTTTGCTAGCGGACCGGCACGACTTGTACAGTGTTATAATGGGAATTTTGTCAATGGATATAAATTTCACACACTTGAATATTCATCTACAAAAAAGACTATGAATGCCGGGGTCTGCGTCAAAGGGACAACGTATGCTGAATGTGTTGTTGACTTTTACGGACTATTGGAAGAAGTCATTGAATTACAATTTTTCGAATGTAAATCAGTTGCCCTTTTTAACTGTCATTGGTTCGATACAAGCGATAGGGGCATGAGAGTTCATCCAAAGTATAAACAGCTGGTCGAGGTCAATTACAAATCAAAATTGGCTTCAAATGAGCCATTTATATTGGCATCTCAAGCTGAACAAGTATATTATATGTAGTATTAGTCTCGAAAGAAAGACAGGGCAGATTGGCGTGTAGTCTGTAAGACTAAAACCAGAGGAAAAATTGACCCAATAGTTGGAGATAATGAGCCAGCATATGACTTATATCAAGAAGAGGATCATTCTGAAGTGGAACGAGTTAGTCTAGTACTCGAGGATGATGACACAGAGTTAGTTCAATTGGAAATAGAATACGTTGATGTGGACGATAATGAAGTTGAGGAAGGACACAATGAAGATGACGGAGACGAAGAAGAATTTCAAGATTCAGATACAGAAGAACAAGAAGAAGAGTATTACACGGATGATGAAAATGACGATGATGAATAATTATAAATGTGAAGTATATATTCAATTATTAAATATATCTATTATATATAATCTAATTATATTAAATTTTTACAATTATGGTTCAAGATATCAGTTCTCGAAGAGGCATTCCTCGTAGGACCCCCCGACGATTACCACCCACCCCACCTGTACCCACTGACCCTTCGTATTCCACCACCATCCCCCCACCTCCGGCCACCATCCCCCCACCTGGTCCGGCCACCATTCCCCCACCTAATCCATCCTCTATTCCCCTAGCTGATATGGTCACCATCCCCCCACCTCCAGCCACCATCCCTTCAGCCAATCCAGGCCCGTCGACATCGAGACGTAGGCCACGAGAGCCTAACAAAATTCTCCCTCCGCCATCCGAGGGATAATTGCGCAGAGCAGTTACTGTGCGCGGAAGAAGGTAAGTATATTCATTAATTATTTCTTATAATTTATTTATAATTCAAAATATCATAATATGAATTTATATATGGTGCAGATTTGAGCAGGAGGACGTTCCCCACACGATAGCGGGGACGATCCGGAAGTTTATGCACGGGGCGTGGCCTACATGGTCTCACATGCCCCGTGAGCATATAGATTTATTATGGCGAGAGTTCACGGTAAGTATATTTATTAAATTAATGTTAATGTTAAATATTGATCGGTAATAATAATTTTTTTTTGCAGGGTCATTATACATGGCCGGAGAACCAGACCACTTTTGTAGAGGCTGCATGGGAGCGTGTTGCCCGTGCTTGCTATAACGGGCTGCTTCAGCAGGCCCGTCAGACCATGATGAGATAACTTAGGGCCACACAGATAGGGCAGACTCAGGGACACGCCCTATGTGGGACCAGCTCATTGAGCGGTGGGATACTCCTGAGTGGCAGGAGGTCTCCCGGACTGTGTCGAGAAACCGCATGTCCGGGGGGGGGGGGGCGGTACGGGGGCGCGCCACACTGGTGGCTCCATATCTTTTGCAGTGCATGAGCGTCGTATGGTATGTATAATTTCCTTACTCTTAATTAAATTATATATTGTGTATGATGATACTAATGTATTTATTTTCTAATGTAAGTCGCGCGTGACGGAGGACGGCACCGTCCGATGCCGTCAATGATGGAGGTGTTTGAGCGCACCCACCGTCGTCGACGAGGAGCGGGGGACTACGTTGATAGCAGATCCTCGTATATAATGGTAAGTATTTATATATGTCTATTTGATTTACATAATTTTTATTTATAGTTATATATATATATATATATATATATAATATAAACACGTGTAGGAAACTTATTTGAGGACTGTGATCGAGCGTGGAGGGACACCGGAGGAGTTCGACGCAAGAGCTTGGGTGAAGGCAGCAGGTGGCTGGGAGCACGGCCGTGTTTATGGCTTTGCAAATAGTGGCCATGCACGTGCCGTGCTCGGGCCACTTGGGGCACCGACCCCTCCAACTGCGGGTGAGCGGCCCTCATCATCCTGAGCGCAAGACCAGAGCCGGATAGTGGCCATGGAGTTGGAGCTCACCCAACAAAGACAGGCAATGGAGGAGCAGAGGCACACAATGGAGGAGAGGATGCAGGAGCAGAGGCTGACGATGGAGGAGCAGATGTAGGAGCAGAGACGGTCAAATGACGAGTTGAGACAGACGATCCAGAACATGCAGACACTCCTCACTCAGATTGCGTCTCAATCCGACCATCTACCTATGATGTCACAGCCATCGTCCTCCTCGACCCAATTGATGCTCCTGACCCAGTCGTTGTCGACTCCACCGCCTCCACCGCCGCCACCGTCGTGAGATTTTGATTAATTGTATTTTGTTTATATTTTGATACTTGATATAGATGATATTTTGATACTTGGATATATAGATGATATTTTGATAATTGTTTGCCTCCGGTTTGAGGCTGAGATTGATGATATTTATGTAAAACTTGTATGTTTGGTTTCAAATGCATGTGTATGATATTTTCTGATTGTAATATGTGATTGAAAATAGGTTGTAGTTGATATATCATTGTATACAGGAATTTATAAAAATTCTAGTTTTTTCAGTTACAGGATAACATCTTTAGCGACGATTTATCCATGATTCACCGTCACTAAGCTGTGGCTGAAAGCCTATCGTAAATGGCCGATGGCCTCGGCATGACCAAATATCACGGTTGCTAATAGTATCACCGACGACTGTGCGCCGAGGCTGATGTGTTGGTATCAGTGACAGTGCCCAAAGCCGTCACTGATGATTTTAAATCAGCGACAGTCCACAAGGCTGTCGCTGATGATTATGTGTGACGGTCGTGCGCGGCCGTCACAAACATTTGAGACGCGCACATCAGAGACGGTTTTTTGCCACGGTTGACGCCGTCCGTGATATTCATCACCGACGGTTCAGCCACGGTATCAGCCGTCGCTGATGACCACAATTCTAGTAGTGTTCTTGTACTTCTAGCTGTCTCAGGTGTTGACAGAATGGATTCATCAATCATGGGCAAGAGTTCCAACAGTAGCAAGAGATTTTATTTGACTTCAAACTTAATATGGTTCCAACAATTCTAATGATATGTAAGGGCTAGCAAAACAAGGATTGTTATACAAGAGAAAAAGAAAAGACACATCAACTAATTATTTGGTACTTTTTTGGAGAAACAAACATGACTAGAAAATTGTAACACATGTTAAAATTAGCATGAAGCTACACAGCATAACTAGGTATTTATGAGATGGATGCCAAATAGGAACTTCTCTACAAATTCATAGAACTATGGCAGATCATGAGAATCCAACTAGGGTTCATATTCAAAGCCCTTACAAGCAAAGAGACTTTGTCCATGACCAAAAACCTAGTCACCCAAATGGCAAATGGCAAATGAGCAAACTTAACATGATCTAGAGTTGATCAGCAGTTTGTATCAACTTGTAAACCACTATAATTAAATCAAGATTGAGTGCCAACTGTAGAGTGAGTTTCATTGCTCTTATAGCATGATTTCAGTGCAGACAACAAATATAAGTATATACGCTAAATTACACAAACATATATTAACAACCAAGTGAGAGCAACACAAGTTTAAACAATAATTTTCAGTGTCAACAAGAAAATTGTGTCAGCCAAATACTTAACTTATTTCCACAGCAATTCATAAACAATCAACCAACAAGACAAGGAACCATTTATCAATAATAACAACGAGGAACCAAATCCTAATGTGCATGCTTTTCTAAAGAGAAAAACAATTGTTTATAGATATGTAAAAAAAAATCTTAAAAAATCCAAAATTTATGCTTTTGTAATGAGTCTCGAATTTGGTTAACCTAATTTATAGCTAAGACTGACCACGACTGTTTGGTACATGCTGGAGGGCTTCATTCACCATTTGTTGAACAGACTTTCCTTCGGTATGATCAAAATAAGAGATGGAGTACACAGTATAGATCTTAAATTTTAAAAAATTGGGATGAAAAGAAAGTGCTATATATATCAAGCAAGCTTGACATGCTACTCTATTGTCATAAAATTATGCCATATATACTGCCATACATCTCAATTTTCAAACCTGGGCTCTAGTTAGCATTATATTTGGCAAAATTTTTGGTCCTTAATTTTTATTTGCCCAGCAGTAATTAGTCAAACCAGGGGAAGACATTTTTATTAACAACTAACATGTACTATAATCACTATTTAAACAGTTGCCATGGTGCAGATAAAAACAAATAACTTAAGCAAAAAATCTTGTAGGATAAGCCACAGCAGCTTAGCAGGCTCAAAAGCAACATCTTGGCCCTGTATAAGATCATAAATGCCCAACAATGTGAATAAATATAAGATCTATTTTGCCAAAGCACGAGGAACTTGGTAATAAGAGATTACCTTCACTCTGACCTCCATGAAGCAACAGGTGAGTAACAGATGTAACAGTTAGAATGAGCAAAGCAACAAATAACAATGAATAAATTTCTGCATTAACATAATTCAAAAGTAGACCTTCCATAAAATTACTCTGCAAGTTCAATAGCAAATGATAACCGAGATATATCAATCTCACGGATCTATAACATGAACCACCAAAACAGAGAGATTGAACCATCAATAATGGAATCAAATTAATATAACTTAACTCATATTGAAGAATAGTATACTAGCCCCCATTATGGACTGATGAAATTTTCACCAGATAGAAAACAAAACGTCTCAGGGAGATTATAAATTAGCACAGAGCTCATAACTATAGCTAGAGCAAAGATCCTGTAGATGGAAAAAACAAATTGAATATGCAGACTGTATTTGATACAAATTTTTTATTTATTTTTGGAATTACCTATCATCATAAACATTTGATTTTCCGACACTTTCAAACCCTTCTGTGTCAAGGTACAAGAGAGACACTTTTCTTCCATCAATATCCATTTCGATTGATGTACCCCAAACCCATATTCCCGCACAAAAGAATCAAGGTTTAACATCACAACAATGATCTTTTACAGTAGAGAAAAATCAACCTAGGCAGCTGAAAAGAGAGATTGAAAATTTCAAAGGGAAAAAGGAACAGTAGTATGGCAAAAATTCAATCGATCATGGAAATAAAAATTCAAACGCATTCGTGTATCCACTCTCCATCTGATGCCCTCTCATAATTCAAGCTCATTAATTAATATTCCCCAAAAGAGACCACAAGTGTGAACTCTATCTTGGCATTGGAGTCGATGGAATTCTGCACTACTTTTGCAAGCTCCAGCAAAAGTAGAGTCGATGGTAAAAATAGGGCGGGGTGAATAAAAATTACCCTCTCTAACGGTGTTGCGATCGCAGGAAGCGATCGCAAATGACGGTCGTTGCACCATCGCAGAGGATTCACATTTGCGACGGTGACCTGTGCGGTCGCAATATCGTCGCAATGTTGTCGATTATGCGACCACCCAACGCCAGCAGCCGTAGAACAGTTACTATCTGCGACGACAGTGCTGCGATCGCAAAAGTGTCGTCGCAAATACTCTAATTTCTAGTAGTGATAGATTACACGACTATGTTCAGAGAAATACATACACCACAACAAGTATTTTAAAAATAGCACAGATTCACCATCTCAGCATGAAATTCCAGCAACATTAAGTTGTGCAACATAGCATGAAAATAAATCTAAAAATTTACAGAAATTAAATCCTTAACTATCATTAAAACAGAATACTCATCCTGAGATAAACTTCTCAAATTTCATGCTTATTAAACAAGATTAACAAGTATCATCAACACCTAAATCAAGAAACAAGCATCATGATCAAGAACCCTTCTTCAGGAACTTCATGGCATCAACATCAAGATCTTAATTTATTAAACATGATTTCTAACCCAAAAATCAACATTAAGTTGTGCAACATAACATGAAAATAAATCCAAAAATTTACAGAAATTAAATCCTTAACTATCATTAAAACAGAATACTCATCCTGAGATAAACTTCTCAAATTTCATGCTTATTAAACAAGATTAACAAGTATCATCAACACCTAAATCAAGAAACAAGCATCATGATCAAGAACCCTTCTTCAGGAACTTCATGGCATCAACATAAAGATCTTAATTTATTAAACATGATTTCTAACCCAAAAATCACAGATTAATTACAAGGCATGCTTGAACATGTGGGAACTCAATTTAATAAGCAAGCAAATCAAGATTTAAACTTCAAGATAAACAAGATCTCTCACTTGGGCATTTCATCGAACACCTTAAGGGCACCCTTGCTTCACCCTTGGCCGAGCACCTCTAGGGTAAACCTGGGGCTGCCGAGCCACAAAGGGAGGTTCCCGGGCCCTCCTCTCACAAATCGGCACAAGAACACGACGATCAAACCACGATTTGGCGAAAATCACAAGAAAATGAGAAGATGCCCAAATTGGCTCAAGATCACAAGAGAACCCGAAAAAGAAGAGGTAAAACCACTCACATGATTAGGAAGAAGAAATCGGGGAAATTCTCAATCCGCGACCTCCGAATCCGACCTCAAAGGTGGCAGCGACGGCTCGGCTCCACAAGGAGGAAGGGGCGGCAACTCTACCAAGCCGCCGGCTTGACTTCTAAAGGGGAGAAGAAAAGAGAGGGGGGGGGAGGAGGGCTCGGCTAGCTTGGCTTGGCTCTTCTCCTCGGCGGCTGGCTTCAAGGGAAGGGGGAGAGGGGCGGCGGCTATTGGTGGCTCAGCGGCTGCTCTCCTCTCTCTCTCTTGGCTAGTGCGGCTCCAATAGGGAGCCGCCAGCCCTAGGGGGGGGGGTTTATAATCTCATCCCACTTCCACTTAACCACACCCTAACCCACACTCTTCTCAACCCGGATCTGCAACTCGCTAACCCAAACTAACCACATCCACATCCACATGTAACATAATCAAATAAATTAGCTATATAATTATAACTCATAATTCATCTTACCCGAGCTCGCAAGCTCGCACCAAACCACGAGTCGACTCGGCGCAACATCGAACTAGCCCGCTAGGCTGGCAAACACACATAATAAATGGAAATTAGAATTAATATCTAGGATATTACACTCTAACCAGTTAGAGACTTTGGTTAAAAAATTAAATATATATATATATATATATAAATTAAAAAATAATTTTAATTTATAAAAAATAATTATAATAATACTGAGGTGTTAAAGTCTAAAAAATATATATTCAAACTCTTTAATTCATTAGAGACTTTTGAAAAAGTCTATAAAACTAAATTTAAATTAAAAATTGTGAAATATTTTGATGAAAAATATTTTTTTGAACCACAATACATCTTTTGTATTTTAAAAAAGATATTTCACTAATTAATTATTTTTTAAAAATTATAAATTTATTATAAACTTTGGGCAAAAGTCTCTAATACATTAGAGACTTTCACCCAAAGTCTATAAAATTAAATTTAAAATAAAAATATTAAATATTTTTTGTCCAAAATATTTTCATAGACTCCAGCACATCTTTTATATCATATATATTTTTTTGTGAATTAAATTTTATTTTTTATAATTAAAAAATTATTATAAACAAAGTCTATAATAGTTTCTTAATTTTTTAAAAAAATATTTGAATTCATGAAATAATTTTTAATGATACAAAATATCTACTATGATCCAAAAAAATATTTTTCATCAAAATATTTCATAATTGTTAATTTTAACTTAAATTTATAGACTTTGTGCAAAAGTCTTTAATGCATTAGAGAGTTTGAAAATATATTTTTTATACTCTAATATCTCATTTTTATCATAAAGTATATTTTATAAATTTAAATTATTTTTTATATTTTTTGATATTTTTTGATATTTTTTATTTAATTTTTGACCAGAGTCTTTAATCAGTTAGAGACTTTGGCCCAAGGGTAAAATGGGTATCCAATCCACTAGGTTCCAGTTTTGGGAATTTTTTGGCCCAGGGGTAAAATGGGTATCCAATCCACTAGGTTCCGGTTATGGGAAATTTGATTTCGAAAATTCGGATTTGGAAATTTCCCACTCCCAAAATTCGGTTTTGGGAAATTGATAATAAAATAATAATTATTTCTTTAAGATATGTAATTATTAAAATTAATTTAATAATTTAAATTTTTATATTTTTATGTAATATTATAAATATTGAAGAACAATATAGAAAAATATCATAAGGAATAGATGGATGATATCATGCACTGGGAATAGTATTTTTTATCTATTCCTTATGGTCCACTTATTCCTTGTCAATAAATTGCAATCAAACAAGGGAATAAATGAGGTATAAGGAATAATATTTCATTCCTCATATATTTCATCCAATCAAATACTACCCAAGTGATTGTTCTTATGCACGTTTATTTTTAATTTATTAGAATAAAAAATATTTATTTTATCAATATATCATATGATTTATTTTTGATTTGATTGATTATTTATAATAGTTTTAATTAAATTATTTGATATATGAAATGGTCCTTTTGGGCTGCCAAACACCTTTATTAGTTCCAAACAATTGATTAATTACTTTAATTAGAAATCATTTATACTTTTGAAAGGGAATGTTATATCCTGTGTAAAAAATAAATAAATAAATAATTAATTAAAAGTCAACCCCAATTAATGGGGAGTGGGGAGGTGGAATGACTATAGGAGTGGGGTGGACAGGCGATGGTGAGGTGAAAGCTTTTAACAGGAGAGAGGAGCTGTGGACAGGCGATGGTGAGGTGAAAGCTTTTGACGGGAGAGAGGAGCTGTGAACGCAGAGAGAGAGGAAGGGAAGTGAGGAGAACCCGTGGAAGAGGAGGCCGACGCGCTTGTTGTTGGTGGATCTCGTCATTGCTGGGTTTGGGGAATTAAATCGGAGGCTGGAGATCGTCATCGCTGGAATCGTGGAACCGAGGGAGGAGATCTCATCCACTCCATCCACTCCTTTCATTATGTTATTATCTCCGATGAATCTGACGACGAAGGCAAGGGAAGAACGGCTGCAGAGCCACAGCCTTGAGGAATAGCCGCATGCAGAAACCGCACGCTGCCATGTCGTTGTCGGCTGGGATCGGTCACACCGGAGGATGGCCACGCCGCGAGCAACCACACAACAAACGGCCGTGTTGCACGCGCACAATCCGGCAACACCGCTAGCCGCACTATGTGGTGGCCATCCAGACCACCATTCAGTTGGCGGTGGGTTGGACTGGCATTGGAGGCCGAGGAGAGGGCGAAGATGCTGGTAGGTTGGTCGCCGGCAGCTTGGGGAGCCGCTTGGCAAGGGTTCGGGGCACGACATGGGAGGAGTGTGGGAGAGCAAAAGACGGGGAAAGGGAAGACGGGGAGAGGAAAAAAAAAAAAAAAGAGGAGAGACATAGCAGGAGGAGTTTTAAAAGAAAAAAATATATTTGGTTAATTAATAATTAGAAAAGGGTTAGATTAATGTGATGGTTCAGTTAATTAATAAGTAATCTGTTTAACTGCTAGTTAATTATGTTTATTAAATCAATTTCTTAATTAAACGATGTACTTTTGTTTATTAAATGGATGATAATTGTGTTAGAAATTAAATTATTTGGTGGACCTCGAGTTATCGGTTGGGGTTGAGGTGAATAGCAAACTTGAACATCTTTGCGTTCCGAACGCGGTGGTGGGGTTGGTTTTCCAAGAAAACATTGTTAGGATGCCCTTCTAGTAGGTTGGTTGCTTAGGTGTTTAAAGAATATTAAATTATTAGTCTAATAATTTAGTTGATTAATTAGTGTGAAATAATTATTGTTTGGAGAGTGTGATGAGCCTACAAGTCTGTCGTCCCTAGGTTGTTGTTGATTTATCGTTGAAGATAAATTACGAAATTACCGTTGCTTTCGTTGTTTGTTTTGCTTCTTAAAATTTATTGAACTCTTATTGCACATTATTGTTGGATATGCCATGTAGAGAAATTGCATGTGTTACATTTTATTGTTGCTTATTGGAGTTTATTCTTGATTATAGTATGTTATGCTAATTCTGTGGTGCATTGGATTAGTCATTGTATGCATAGTGCCCTATTGTTATATGTGGTGTTGTTTATTTATTGAGCATGATATTATCCTATTGATCATGTCATAATCACTTGGAGTTGTTGTTATATTGTTTATCATGATGATGTATGTTATTATCATATTGTTCACGTCGTTATCACTTGGAGTTGTTGTTATATTGTTGATCATGGTGATATACCTTGTTGCACTCTTGGAGTTGAGTTGCATGATTGTTGTCGATCTAGAGTCTACGATCTTGTAGAGGACTTCGGTCTAGGACCATTTCGGTGTGGTACCCCCCAGGCATGGGAGAGGGTATCTATGGATATTGACTAGTCGCATGTTGGGCACCTTCGGGTGCAATGATGTCGGACGCGACATCTAACGGGCTACCTACTTGGTGGGGGTAGTCGCATCATTGTTGGAGCGGACCGTTGATGCCACTCTGAAAGTGGTAGAGTACGGGGTGTTTACCCAACGGTCCACACGCTCGAAGATCAGTTGATGTTGTTTAGGAGTAGGTAAGGAGTATTTGTTGTCTTCATTACCTTTGACTACATCTTTGGCCATGTTGTTATTCATTATTGAGTTGACACTTGATGCTTGTTGATCATATTGTGATTCTCCTACTCAGCACATGTTGATCTCCATTATTTTTGCTTTAGACTTGCAGTGGTGAGCTGTCAATCTGTAGATCGAGGTGTAGATAGTTTTAGTACAGCTAGTAGATAGCCGTAGAAGGGGCCTCTAGTGGCGACTACTTTTGTATTTTGTTTCATTTTGTCGCCTTATAGCACTTAACCTTGATACTGTTATTTTGGAACTGTAATATGTAAAACTATTTGATGTTTTGTTAAATCTTGTATTTAATCGAACTGTTCCTTATCGTATGTATTGTTGGACTTTTCGAACATGATTAATGGTTTTATTTGTTGGCCTAAGGTTTTCAACCCTGGTCTTAATCTCAGTTTTGATGATAACAAACATTGAACTAATAATTTTATGGAGAATTATTTTCAGGTGCCATATCGGTTAGCGCGCGACGTCCTCGATCAGAAATATCGAAGAAATCAAAAAATCGGAAGGACGTTGGTCGACATGCTCGGATTCGTTGCGAAGATAAAGTCTAGGTTTAGGGTGTTTACATAAATTGCAAAATTCTCATTATGATGCAAATACCCATAAAGAACCAAACCCGTAATTCGAAACCTGGACCGAAGAAAAACCCGGCTAGAACTCAATGTAGAGTACAAGTACATGTAGAGTACCGGTACTCCACAGTCGATTGACCGGCAAGGGTTTTAAAGCCATAGAAGCCTCCGGTTGAATGACCGATCGCTCGTTCGATCGACCGTACCATCAATCGCGCGTCGCCAATGGGCAAAATTCTGCCCGTGGGGTTTGTTGGTTTGGCTCCCTTCCCTCATGGTTTATATATACTAGCCATGAGAAGCCTTCTGTTGGCTTAAGGTCTTCAACCTAGGTCTTAATCTCGGTTTTGATGACAACAAACATGGAACTAATGTTTCATTGAGATATCTTTCAGGTTCCATATCGGTTAGCGCACGACATCCTCGATCGAAAATATCGAAGAAATCGAGAAATCGGAAGGACGTTGGTTGACGCGCTCGGATTCGTTGGGAAGATAGAGTCTAGGTTTAAGGTATCTAGATTATATTGTAAAATCCTCATGATGACGCATAAGAACCCAAAAATCATTCCCGAATTCCAAAATATGAAAACCCAAAAATCGTCCTGAAATACCCTAGGGAGCTCCTAGGAGGGCCATATGACCTAGATAGTTTCTTCACATAAAAAATGACGGTAATTGTTCCATGGGTTAAAATTAGATAACGATGTATTTTTAAGGAATTTTTGGAAGCCTTTAGTCTCCCATTATTGACTCAAAAAAGTAGAAAATTTCTGTTTTTAGAAAATTTGTACTAGACCCCAAAAATTAGATTTTGATTCTTAAGAATTTTGATTTTTTAGATATTTTTATTGAATCCAAATGGGGGGTAATCCTTATATAATATTTATATTTTAAAGTTATATAAGTAGACTTAGCGAAGACAGAACCTAAATAAGCAAAGAAAACCAAGCAAACTAGCAGTCTGCCCAGTCTGCCTAGTTTTTGATCGATCGGTCGGTCGACCGAATGGTGTCAAAAATAGGCAGTAGCCAATTCAGTCGACCGGTCAATCGACCAAAGTTTTCCAGAAAGCGGCAGAAGGATACTTCGGTCGATCCGTCGATCGATCGATAGAGGCCAAAAATTGGCGGAAGGTGCTTCGGTCGACCGATCGATTGTTCCGGATTGCGGATCACTGAACTCGCGACTCATTCAATCGACCCGTCGGTCGACCGAACAACACGATTAAAGCAGCGGTCACCAAGCAAGCGACCGAACGGCGGAAACGGCTAGTTTTCCGCCCGTTGAGCAGCCGTTCTGTTGAGGGGTTATAAATACCCTTTACCTATCTTGTTTAAGCCTTCTTAACAATTGATCCAAGCCTCTATTGAGCCAATTCTTGATCACTCTAAAGATTTTCTTGAGCCATCTTCTCGATAACCCTAGTTTCCAAGATACATCCTTGATCTTGCCTTCAAGCCTTGAACGATTCATCATTGAGGCATCAAGAGGAACTAGGACTCATGTTTCGAGCTAAGTATTTGTTCTATTATTTATTTACTCCATTACTTGTGTATTTTTGTGATTTATTTCATTGTATTTAAACGTGTAAGAAGACCTAGTGTTAGGTCTTGTAATTGAGTGGTATCCTTGGTGTAGAAGGTGTAAAGCCACTTGTGTAAACGTAGTTTACTACGATTAGTTATTGTTGTCCTTAGGATTAAGGTGGGAGAGTGCTCTCGATAGGAAGGTGGAGACTTCCGGGTGTGGAAGTGCCTTCGGTGTGAGAGCGGAGACTCTCCGGTGAAAACGTCCTCGTTGTAAAGGAAACAAGATAATCTAGTAAAACTAGTTTGGAAATCCTAAGCAGGGTGCTTAGGTAGTGGAGTAGGCATTAGGGCCGAACCACTATAAATCATTGTGTTTGCCTTGATTTATTGGTTGTATTAATTGTTTTATTATTTGTCGCTTTCGCATTTAATCATTTAATCGTAAATTGCCTAAGTAGCTTAAGAAAACAATTCAAATCGGATTTAGGCAAAAAGATTAGTAAATACACTATTCACACACCCCCCCCCCCTCCCCGCCCTCTAGTGTAGCCATTTCACCCAACACCATCCACACTTCTTCCAACTTTCATAAAGCCATATTTTGAAGATCCTTGTGCTAGATTGAGCCATCATTCCTGGAAACCTAGTTTGATCTCTCCATTCCTTGATATAACCTTCAACCTTCATCAATTCATCACCTTGAGGCATCAAGAGGACTAGGGAGTTTCGTTTGGAGCTAAGTACTTTTTTTTTTAATTAATCCATTTAGTCTTGTATTTTATTATTTATTTCATTGTATTTGAGCTTGTGTAAACCTAGGTTGCTAGGTTTGTTAGATTGGGTGGTAGTCTTTGTGTTTGAGGCATAAGTCCACAAAGTAGATTGATTTACTAGATTAGTGATTGTTGTACCTTAGAGTTCGAGGTGGAAGAGTGCTCTCGGTAAGAAGGCGGAGACTTCCGGGTGTGGAAGTGCCTTAGGTTGAGAGCGGAGACTCTTCGGTATAAATTTCTCATTGTAAGGAAACACTCATAATCTAGTAAAGTCAACTTTGGAAATCCTAAGCGGGGTGCTTAAGTAGTGGTGTAGGCATTGTACCGAACCACTATAAATCAAAGTGTTAGCATTATTTTTTTTGCGTATTGAATTTCTTATTGTTTATCTTGCTTCTGCTTGCTACTCGATTTGTAAATTACCAAAGTAGTTTAAGAAACATTTAAAATCGGAATTAGGCGAAAAGATTTGTTAACACACTATTCACCTCCCCTCTAGTGTATGTCATTTCACCAACATTTGGTATCAGAGCAGGTCGTAGATTGAGATTTCACCATCTCCTATACATCTTGCCTCAATCTGGAAAATGACATTAGAGTCGGTTGTTTCCATACCTCCTAGGTTTGATGAATCGAACTTTGGTCTTTGGAAGAAGCTTCTAAGGGTTCCACCTGAGCCACCGGGCAAACCATTGCCATCATCCTAGGGTTTTAGGGAGCTCCGTTTAGCCAAGGCGCTGCCCAAAATCATCTTGAAGGTTGCTGGTTCCATCAGTGCCTTCCCGGGGTTCAAGTTGTCACTGAACACCTCTTCTCCGCGCGCGCACCAAAACGGGGCAGCAAGCGTGCTCGTCGCGAATCTACCCCTATACTTCTAATTTTACAAAACTAAAAGAAGAAGATCCCAAACAACCCTTGGGAAAAGGTTTAAGGAGAGAGAGAGAAGAACATTACAATCAAAATACTCAAGAGGAAGGCAGGGGTACGCAGGCCCTATTTAAAATTTACAATGCTGAAATTTCACAAATTTACAAGCAATCAACACAACCACGTTTTACACACAGTCACAACACATAGGGCTCATCCATAATCATCCTTTCATGCATCATAACAATTAAGAAAAATAAAGGAAAAAATAGAATCCGGAAACGCGCTAATCGGGTTACGTTTCCACCCAAAACGGTGCAAACAACATATGTTAAAAATTTCAGTTTTCGGAGCTGTTCAACCATGAAACCATGGTGTTCTTGAGTCCGAAATCTGACCAAGACAAGTTTGGACAGTAGGCTACCACCCCGATTCATCGAATGAACCATGGAGCCAAATTAAAGAACGACTCAAGAACCCCCGAAAACAAAAACCGGTCAGTTTGACGTTTAAGGAGTGAGCGGTTCATAAACGCAACAATAACACAATAAAATTTCAGAAAAATTGATAATAGTGGCTCTGATACCACTATTGGGATGGAAGAAGAAGCACAGCGGAAAAAGAAATTTTTAAAAAGAATACAAACCATCCCATAACTAGCGATCAACTTTAACAATCTTTAAGGAATTCTATCTACGAGTAGAAGGAGATGATATACCTAATACCGCGAATGGTAAGACTGCTCCTATCCCCATTTCAATACGTCCAAGCGCACGTCCTCCAATGGAAGGTCCACACCAAATGTCTCGCAATCAAGGAACAGTGAACACCAAGACCCGTTGTGGCTCAACGGAGAGGAAAACTCAACCCCAAAACGCACCTAAGTGAAGCCGACCCTTCCACAAAGAACCAAGCACCAAAAGGGAGCAAAAGGGGATGAGAAAATCACGGAACAAGGAAGAAGATGAAGGAATACCTCGTTGTCCTCCTTGGACTCCTCCAAGAAGATGAAGGAGATGACACACCCAAGAGGAAGATACCTCCAAATCGGCTTCACAAACCCGGGAAGGAGGAGCTTGATGGCCGGCCACCCATGGAGATCAAGAGGAGCTCTTTGGAGTCTTGGTCCTCAAGAAGCTTCTCAAGAATCCAAGCCTTTGCTCCTCTCTAATATCTCTAACCAATTTGCTTAACCCCTCTCAAAGGAGGTTAGGCCATCTATTTATAAGGTGAGTAGGTAGCCCCCATGGTGGACCCGCCCCCCCCTTTTTAAAGTCTTTCTCCGGAATTCAAAATTTCGGAGTTTGTCTCCAAAACAATAATTTATATTTAATGGATTTATAATTAATTCAAAATTAATTAAATCCAACTAAATATAAATTTTAATTTATCTCTATAAATTAAATTCTTCTTGATTAGGATTTATCATGTGCCAATCCCTATAATTTAGGGATGCCCTATAAATTAGGGTTATCGAGGAACTCCTTCCTCGTGTATTCGTTCCTATAGGAAATATCTTTACTATCATGTCCGTAAACGAGATCCGTGATCGTATTGTAGCATGTCCATACTAGTAGACATATATATAGTGCCGCATTCGGACTTTATCTCATAAGGTTCGTTACGAGGTTAGCCTGTTGTGTGTGACGACCCATTGGCCCCACACTAAGCCACCAATGAGTTGTGCATAACAAAGAGTCGGATCCGATAGAACGACCACTACTACAAACTTGGTCTTCAGCAACGGCTATCAGCAACGGCCGCTCAAGCCGTTGCTATTTGCAACGGCGTTGTTACGACCGCTCGAGCCGTTGCAGATATCTGTATCTGCAACGGCGTTCTAACGGACAACCGAGCCGTTGCGGATTATTTTAATTATCAGCAACGGCTTTCTGACGGAAAGGCGAGCCGTTGCTAATTATTTAATCTTCAGCAACGGCTTACTAACGGATAAGTGAGCCGTTGCTGATGATAACTTATCAGCAACGGCGTTCTAACGGGCGAGTGAGCCGTTGCTGATAAGTTTATATAGGGCACGCTCTCGCGCCCGACCCTTCTTCCTCCCGCTTCTGCCGCCGCCGCTCCTGCCGACTCCTCTCGCCGCCGCTGCCGCTGCTGCCGACGCCGACGCCTCTCGCCGACGCCTCTCGCCGCCGCGCCGCTGCCGGTATGTTGATCGGCCGGCCTATACAGTTTCGGCCGGAGATGCTAAAATCCGACCGAAACCCTATTTCTAGGGTTTCGGCCGGCGGCGGTCGGCCTATGGCCGCCGCCGAACCTTCTACAGTGGCCGGACAGTGTGTCCGGCCACTGTACGCCGGCGCCGGAGGGTGGACTCCGGCGTCGGAATATATATATATATATATATATATTGTTTTGAAATTGTTAATTAATTATTTTATAAATGTTAATTAAATGTTTAGATTAATTGTTTAATTTGTTAGATTAATTATTAGGGTTTAGATTAATTTCGGGCGCGCGCCGGAATCGTCCACTTCGGACTCGCGCCGGAATCGTCCACTTCGGACTCGCGCCAGAATCGTCCAATTCGGACTCGCGCCGGAATCGTCCACTTCGGACGCGCGCCGGAATCGTCTAATTCAGACTCGCGCCGAAATCGTCCACTTCGGACGCGCGCCAGAATCTTCCAATTCGGACTCGCGCCGGAATCGTCCACTTCGGACTCGCGCCGGAATCGTCCACTTCGGACGCGCGCCGAAATCGTCCAATATGGACTCGAACTGTCTCGAAATATTTAGAAAATAATCATCCATCTGACGAGTTGATATGTTTCACGTACGCATCGACGAATCGGATATGATTTAGCAAAACCTTAGATCCGTTCGGGGATTGTATGTTCGTGTAAAAGAAGTAGATGATCTTTTATACGACGTACAATTCTTGAATTGTCCCTGATTGGACAATTTGGGAATATAGTTATTTATACTGCACTTACGTTTTTATTTTAACTGTTAACTAATTATTCTAAAATTCGACAACATCTCCCTTGTTCTCCGATACGCGCCCAGATGATATGCGTATTCGGAGAACTGTAGGGAGATGCTGTCGAAATTTAGAATAATTAGTTAACAGTTAAAATAAAAACGTAAGTGCAGTACGAATAACATAAATCCCGAATGGAATAGGACAATCTCACCTAAAGACATTAACCAAAGAAATTGTCATTGATTGACAGAATCATGTCGGCTGATCGAAGTTGGATGTACCGACGTTTTGATCGTGGAGCTTTAACGAATGAGTTTCGATTAGGCGTAATGTACTTCCTAAATTTCGCCTATTCGAATCGGAATTTCGTTAGCATGGGTGATCAAATCCGATGTCCGTGCCGCATTTGTTCGAATGGACGATTTTTGGATCGGGAGACTGTCACTCTGCCGGCATGTTGTCCCCGGTCTTGTGGACAATCGATGATTTCCCCGCGTACGACATGTTGTCGGGTTGGAGCACTCACGGCCGACTCTCTTGCCCGTATTGTATAGAACACTCTAAATCAATCAGTCTTCAGAACGGACGAAAAATCTCATTCTTTGATTGTCATCGTCGATTCCTACCGGTTCATCACCAGTATCGAAGGAATCGTAATAAATTTACTAAGGGCAGAGTCGAAAGAGATGGGCCACCACCGATGTTGTCTGGTGAACAAATGTTAGCACGTGTTTCAGCACTTCCAGATATAGTATTTGGTCGCAATGAAAGAGTGTCAGGTTTTGGCCAAACACACAACTGGGTGAAAAAAAGTATCTTTTGGGAATTGCCCTATTGGAGTTCATTATTGATTCAACATAATTTAGATGTCATGCACATTGAAAAAAATGTGTTTGATAATATTTTCAACACTGTGATGGATATTTCTGGAAAAACTAAAGATAATGTCAAAGCCCGACATGATCTGAAAATACTTTGTAAAAGACCAGAGTTGGAGTTACAAGAGGTCAACGGACGATATCTGAAACCGAAGGCCCTATATGTGTTAAATAAACAATAGATCAAAGATGTTTGTCAATGGGTAAAAGAACTCAGATTACCCGATGGATATGCTTCAAACTTATCTCGATGTGTGAACGTCGATGATTGCAAAATATCAGGGATGAAGAGCCATGATTGTCATGTATTCATGCAGAGATTACTTCCGATCGCATTTCGAGATCTTCTACCTGATAATATTTGGGGTCCGTTGACTGAATTAAGTATGTTTTTTAGAAGCATCTGTGCAAATGTCCTTCGAGTCGAAGATATGTCAACACTTGAAAATAATATTGTTGAAATCATATGCAAGCTGGAGCAGTTTTTCCCTCCTGCATTTTTTGACTCGATGGAGCATCTACCGATACACTTGGCATACGAGGCACGAGTTGGTGGCCCCGTTCAATATCGTTGGATGTACTTATTTGAAAGATACATAAATCGTCTGAAGAAAAAAGTAAAGAACACCGCAGCTGTTGAAGGATCAATATCTGAATCGTATATCATCCAAGAAATTTCAACATTCTGCTCATTTTACTTTGAATCGACAGTACAGACAAGATTTGATCGTCTTCCACGTAACGACGACGGGGGTGTTCGACATTCAGATGAACGTTTAAATATATTTTGTCACTCTGGTCGTGCTTTTGGTTCTCGTCCATCTCGACACTTAAGCGATGAAGAGTATCATTTGGCACACTTGTATGTATTACTCAATTGCCCAGAGATTGAACAATTCATTGAAATATTTGACATTGAGATGGTGCAAAAATACTCTATTCACAACGATCAAGAATTGGAGACATTACGGAATCGTGATTTCCCTTCTTGGATTCAGACTTACAGCAAAGATCACAGAGCTGAAATAGATGAAAAAATATTTGAGTTTGTTAGTGGACCGTCGCGACTTGTGTCGTGCTATAGCGGATATTTTGTTAACGGGTATAAATTTCACACGGTTGAATATTCATCTACAAAAAAGACGATGAATGCTGGGGTCTGCGTGAAAGGGACAACCTATGTTGAATGTGATATGGATTTCTATGGACTAGTGGAAGAAGTGATAGAGTTGCACTACTTCGGCTTGAAATCAGTGTTCCTATTTAGATGTCATTGGTTCGATACAACAGAAAGGGGCATGAAAGTTCATCAAAAATACAAACTTGTTAAGGTTAATTATAAATCGAAATTGGCAGCAAATGAGCCATTTATATTGGCATCACAAGCCGAACAAGTATATTACGCGAAGTATCCGGCTCGAAATAAAGATAGAGCAGATTGGCGTGTAGTCTGTAAGACAAAAGGTAGAGGAAAAATTGATCCGATAGTAGGAGAAAATGATCCTCCTGGTTTCTATCAAGAAGATGATCTTCCTGCTGTGGATCGTATTATTCCAATACTCGAGGATGCAGACACAACGTCAATTCAATTAGAAGTTGAATATGCTGATGATGACGATCATGAAATTGAGGAAGCTGGAGATGAAGAAGATGACGAAGAGGAAGAAGAGGAAGAAGAAGAAGAATTCGAAGACTATTATTCAGATGATGAGGAATAATTGTAAATTATATATATTTTATTAAATATATCTCTACTATTTATACAATAATCTGATTATATGTCTGTTCGACAGATATGTCTGGTCATGGTTATCGACGCAGGAGAGCTTCGGAGTCTCCGATCGGTGAGACTCCAGCACTTACTCATGCTGCTGATCCTCCTGTTGCTGATCCTCATGAGGATGATACTGCCGAGGCTAGTACATCCAGACGCAGGCGGCCACGCGGGCCGAACAGGTGGCAGCCTCCACCAGCCACAGAGTCACGTAGATTGATCAGCGTGATTGGGGAGCGGTAATATATCATGAATTATGAATCATTACAAATTCATTATATCATAATATAATATTAAAATTTATTTTTGTTGTGCAGGTTCGAGCAAGAAGAAGTGCCGAGGAGCATTTCTTCTACTATTCGACGATACATGCACGGGGCATGGCCTACGTAGTCTCACGTGCCTAGCGAGCACGTCGACATGTTATGGCGCGAGTTTGAGGCACGTATTATATTTTTTTTTACATGCATGATGATATATTAAGAATTGGTACTGATATTATTATTTTGCAGGCTCGCTATACATGGGCCGAGGACCAGAGGTCCTTCATTTACGCTGCCTGGGAGTCTATTTCCCGGGCAAGGTACAACGGGCAGCTGGGGCAGGCTCGGTCCCGAGCGATGGCCCGAGCTGGGACCACTAACATCGCGGAGACTCGGGGATACGGCCCCAGTTGGATTACTCCGGATATATGGGACCAGCTCGTGGGGATATGGTCGACGGATCGATGGCAGGAGGTTTCTCAGAATGCGGCTAGAAATCGCATGTCGGGGGGAGCAGCGCGTCACACCGGCGGCTCTGTTGCATTTGCAGTGCACGCAAACCGTAAGGTAAGTATATCGTTTAATTATATATTTTATTTGTTATTATGTGTACTAATAATTAATGTATTTGTTTTGTAAATGTAGACGACGGTGTCGGATGACGGGACTGTCCAGCGATCCTCCCCGATGGCGGTGTTTGAGCGGACTCACCGTCGAGCACATGGGACGGGGGAGTACATCGACAACCGCGCTGCATACATTGTGGTAATTATATATTTGTTTAAATTATTCATTATATATTTATAATTTAAGTTTTATGATAAATATTAAACAAAAAATCAAACTCGAGTAGGAGACGTACAGCCGGAGGGTGGTGCAGCGCGGGGGTACCCCCGAGGACTTTGACGCAGCATCGTGGGTCGAGGCCGCAGGTGGCTGGGACCATGGCCGCGTATATGGCTTCGCAGATAGTGGTCATGCGCGAGCCGTACTAGGGCCACTTGGGGCACCGACCCCTCCGGTCGCTGGTGAGCGGCCGTCCACCTCTAGATCCAGTTATGATCATAGTAATAGGATAAGGACACTAGAGGAGACGGTCGCGCGTCAGACTGAGATGATGGAGCGTCAGAGTCAGACGATGGCGCGTCAGAGTCAGACGATGGCGAATATAGAAGCTATGCTACGCAACTTGTCGGGTCATCCCGAAGCAGGCATCTCTTCGGCATCATCTAATCCATCATCCTCGAGTCAGTCCACGCCGGTGTACACTCAAGCACTCCAGACCCCGCCATATGATCCAGGACATCCTCCATCGTCATCGTGAGATTTTGTTTATATTGACTTTGTTACTCAGATATTGAACTTGTTTAATTTATATTGACTATGTTATTGAGATGTTGATACTTCAATTTTACATTTGAATTGTGTTTATACTATCGTGGATAATTATGAATATAAATATAATTGTTTTGATGTATATCTTGGTGTGTTTGTGATGTGTGAATGAATGTGTATGAGATGTTTGTGATGTGTGAATGAATGTGTGTATGAGGGTATGGGTGTGTGAGTTATGTATCAGATAAATGTATCAATGTATCAATGGAAATTTGAAATTTTCAAATTTTCTGGTTGCAGGCATAGGTCATCAGCAACGGCTTTCCCACGGGCGTCCGTGGGAAAGCCGTTGCTAAAAGTGTATCGAAAGCCGTTGCTGATGACCTACAGCAACGGCTTAGCGACGGAGTTTTACTAACGGTGTTGCTACGGACTCAGCGGCCGTTGCTATTAATGGTATCAGCAACGGCTCCGGGTCTGTGGCAAAACCGTTGCTGATAATATTTTTAGCGACGGCCCAGCGGCCGTTGCTGATAATGTTTTGAGCGACGGCCCGAGCGGCCGTTGCTGATCCGTTGCTAAGTCATCAGCAACGCGACTTTCTGTCACGGCGCTATTGCAACGGCTCAGCCGTTGCTGATGCTCTTCAGCAACGGCTCAGCAACGGCATCAGCCGTTGCTGATGACCATTTTTCTAGTAGTGGACTTCTATTTGAATCTTACGAGCCACCACTAAAATCCCTTTAGTGTGGTCTTGAGAGACTCCACTCACAAGTCAAGATTGACGTCTAGCAACATGTCATGACTACCTGGATAGTGTGAGGTTTAATCTACAGGGATTGAACGCCCTTCGGTGACTAGTTACCGTGCAACAAAGTCGCTCGATTACAACGTCCCGAAGTCGGCTAGGGTACGGAAGAACTGTCAAACCCTAATACCGATTCATATGTATTCCACCCGCCATGATGTTGTCTAAATAATGAAACATCAAAAATATCTTCCCGACTTTCAAGTCTACTCTGGCCAGAGATTCCCGAGTCAACACTTGTAGGGACACATGGATGGATGGTTATGTATATTGTTATTTCACTACTAGAAAATCAGCAATTTGCGACAGCCTATTTGCTACGAGTTTGCGACCGTCGTGAAAGGACGTCGCCTACTAGCTATAGTATTGCAACCGATGAATTGCTGTCGCAGAATATTTTACTTTGCTACGGCTTTGCGACTGTTCTGCTACCGAAATTTGCGATGGCTAGTCGCCATCGCAAAACCATCAGAAATCTGAAAAATTATTCATCTGCGGAATCTTTTTTTTTCTCCCACCGCCCTTGAAACCCTAAATCTTTATATTACATATACTTAAAGAAATAGGCGAGCGGCTCTCCTCTCCCCTTCGTCCACCTCCGCCTCCTCCCTCCCGATCCATCCCTTCCACCTTCCTCTCATCCTCGTCCTTGTCCTCCGGCCTCCACCGCCATGGCCTCCTCCTTCCCATTCGCGACCCTGCTCAACTATTTGTGGTACCATAGCTTCGATTTCCACTACGAGGTTCTCATCTCTCACGCACTCTTGTTGACAGAATAGAGAGGAAGGGGAAGCAAAAAGCGGCGGGAGAAGAAAAGGGGCGAGGAGGCGACCATAACCCTCTGAAGCGGCTGAAGTGGTCACCTCACGACGAGATGCTGGACCTTCGCCGATTCTACTACCCAATCTGCCTTTCTGCTTTCGTCGTATCCGACGCCGTCGGACCCGATCACCCGATCATCTATGTCAACACCGTTTTTGAGAACGCCACCGGTTACCGCGCCAATGAGGTCCTCGGGAGGAATTCGTGAGTCTCTTCTTATATGAATATATCGCCTTTTGATGAATCTTATTGAGTTGGATCTTATAGTAGTTCACATACTCGGGTTTGCTATCTAATTTTGGTCTTTCCTCGTGTTGGGTTGGTAAAGTTCCAAGTGTCATTGCTTTGCTAATTGGTCTTTAGTGTTGGTAGCCTCATCATCTGGTTTGTATTAGGGTTGAATCAACTTGTAAGGAGGAATAGTAAAGATGTTCCATTAGCGACATCCTTGCTGAAATGAGCAACTTAGCTGAAATAATCAACTTGTTTGTATTAGGGTTGTCGGTTTGATCTATACGATTGTTGAACACAATTGCCGGTGTTTTCTTTTTCTCTTTTAATAGCTTAAGCAAATTATTATGGGTGATTTTGACCTAATTGTTTTATCTTATCTGTGTTTCGTATTGCAGTACAAGGAGATCTTGGGAAAGAGAGCTTTTAAGACACAAAGGTTTTGGATATCGTTGCGTAGCTAGATTAGCTTTTAGATCCAAACTTTTGGCATCTGAAAATTGACTTGAAGCACAACTTTTTTAGTTGGACTCAAAATTCAAATAATATATATTTACTTTGAATTTATTTTTACTAATATTGTACATTGTTTGCTTTTCTAGGTGAAAGAGATCCAAGGAAATAGAGCAGGGATATACTGTTGATGTCAAAAAGGCCATTCACCAAATTATATTCTGACCACTAATTAACTTTGATGTGGTATCAGCAAACTAAAGTTGGCACCGAGGAGCTTACTGAGCCAATTGATGCTTGATTTATATATAGCAAGAAAGGGTATACAACTATACTTCTATGACTGCATCTGTGGTGATGATTTATTATACATAAAAGAGTGTGGCACATGTATAAGTATGTACATCTAATTCCCTACCAGCGTTTTTGTACCTTTTCAGGTGCAAAGCTCTTATTCATAATTGCAACATTACTTTAACAGCAAATATATAGATGCAAGATGATGTTAGGAATAACAATTGATTATTCAACTTGTCTTTTGACTTTTACTTTTAAGCATATGATAAATGTAAGATTCTTGTTTCTAAGTACTAGGGAAAACTATTATTTGGCTAGTATTTAATAAAAGGCATTGTCTTGTTCAATATCCTATATTTAGGCATGATTCATTAGCTTTTGATATGTTATAGCTCTATAGAGAGTGACTACTGATAAATTGTTTAATTGCACCTATTTAATGACCGTTGATTTGTATTCTTTATTTCAGCATTGTCAGCAAATTATAAAGGATATCAGAACAGGTGAACTTGTTGTCCTTGCTAAAAGTTTTGGGCATCCACTTTTTAAAAACTCCTTCAAACGAATTGTTGAAGATGGCGAGCAATCTCTTGGCCTTTCTTTTAAGTAATTTTCTTTAACTGTCCATCTGTGTACCCTAGTTATTCCATAGATATCTATAAGGAAATCAACCTCAAATATATCAATATCATTAACGGATTGACATCTAAGTATCCACCCCATATCAAAACATAGCAAAAAACTCCAAATATTAATAGAAAAAATCCTTGAGAATCCAAGTAAGCATTTTTTGAAGGTATAGACTGCAGTTATATTGGGTTTAACTAAAATTGAAATATTTGTGTCTACATAATACTTTCTATCTATCAACAGAAATGGGTAGTCCTCTTCATGTTTAATTATTCATATTTTTTTTTGGGCAAGAATATTCTAGAATATTCTAGATGTTCAATTGCTATTATGAAATGTCCAATCGTTATTATGAATCGTCAAACCAAAGTATTCTTATTTTTCCATTGTTCTTATCAAATCCAAGATAAAATTATAAATCAAGAAAAAGTAAGTGGACCTAACCCATTGAATGCCGACTATATCGGCTATTTTGATATTTAAATTCGATATAGATTAAATTGTACAAACGGATTTTTTTAATTCCTTAGACCACGCAAGTCAAGAATTTGTCGATATTTTTGTTCTTGATTTTTTCTTTTTTAAAAATTGCTCATGGTTCGTGATTGTTTAAACTTATTAACACAACTTGTTTTTGATATCTATGAAATGAAGATATACCAATTGACCACATTTAGTTTAATTTTTCCTTCTTTCCTCTGGTCTAGATCTTATTCGTTTTTATTTACATGGAATCTAGGACTGCACAGAAATTAATGAGGAATAAATGAAACACATATCTAAGAAGCAATTTTCTCCACTATAGTATAAGATATTTAACCTTCATTATTAGGGGTGAATCTTGGTATTTTACTGCTTTCATTCTCTCACCTGTCTTAATTCTTGTAATTATTTGTCTATGGAAGTGGCACACTTGAGATCAACTGTTCAAAGGATATTAAAATTCAGGGGATTATTGGACCATGTACATCTTTAGAGGAGGTTGATTCATATACTTGGGAGTTTTCTTTTACATTGACCAATAAACCTTTTTATTTGATTGAGAGGATTCATTTCATAGTTTAGCATTTCAAATGATTATGAAGAAATTATTTCTCAGCATTTTCTTTTTAAAATATAGCTATAAACAAAATAATTTATTTTAAAAAAAAATAAAATTACTATTTGCTACAGCATTGCGATGGCTAGAAGCTGTAGCATAGGGGTTTTCTACGACGGCTAGCAGCGGTCGCTACGCCGTCGTCGTTGATGTTATTTGCCACGGCTTTTGCAGTCGTAGCTACGACGGCGAGAATCACGGTCGCAGATTTTTTGCGACGAAGTCATTTGTGATGGTAATTTGTGACAGTCAAATGCTGTCGCAAAACATCTTCTGCGACGATTTTGCTACCGCAGTGGCCGTCACAAAAGATAATTTTTGTTGTTAGTGTTTATATCTCATGTCAATTGATTATTATGCTTATGTACTACTGCTCATGAGTATTTGATTATCGGGAAATTATATACATGTTGGACTTGTGTTATTGGACATGGTGGATTGAGGGCTAAACAACTCAGTAAATCATAGTTGGACTTATAGTTTATTATGTTGTTATTTTTTTCAACATCTGAGCGTGATCAGAGAGGTACTGGGATGCAGTAGCACGGTTGGAGGCGGCAGGGGTAGCGGATCTCGTGACATGTCGTGGTCGGGGGTGTATACCCGAGTCATAGAGACTTTTATATTTTCTTTTGAGTCATGTGAACTTAGGTCTAGAGTCTTTTTCCGCACTTTTGATGTTGAGGAATTCATTTATGTTAACTGGTTTCTTTTTAAAACGATTTGAACATTTGAAATTGTTGAACTATTTGATTGATGGTTTAAAAATTATTCAGTTTATGTTTTTCGCGAACCGAGTTGGTTTTTATAAACTGTTCAGGTTTTGTATCTGTATCTGGTTGTCTTGGTTGGATTAGGCTTTAGAGTACTGGAGGTACTCTGTCTAATCATGTCCGAATTTGGGGCGTGACAATGTGGTATCAGAGTAGGTACGATAATAGGACATTGGGTATTGTATGGGGCATCGCTAGCATGTCAACATATGGTATATCGTAGTCATGAGATCGATGGTTGAACCCGCGCACCAGCGGCGGTACATAGTTTGGGTAAAATTTTGGTTTTATATATAACTAAATAGCATGGATGTTTCTTCTTTTATTATAGAAATAGAGGTGCACATGGACGTCGTTTTGAGTGGTAGCGGAAGTAACTCCACTGGCAGGCGAGGCCGAGGCCGTGAATGGCCCTATATTGTGAGGATTTATCACTTTTGGGCTACCCTTGTGTGGGTGTTTGGATTATCGACTATTGCAAGGTTTTATTATCCTCTTGAATGATTCCTTGATTGTTATTTATACATTTGATTTCTATGGATGGCTGGGGTTGAGCAGGACCCAAAGTGGTTCGGCTCAAGACTTTGGTTCGGGAATTGGTTATTGTGTGGATTGTTGGAGACTAGGGTTTATTATAAGGGTTGATAGTTAAGAACTTCATGTAAATTTCATTTTTGGTTGAAACTGATCCAAAACCTTAAATTTCTTCGGGGATATGCCTCCATGGTTGATCGGCTACGGAGGGGCAGCCGTGTGCCCCAAAGTGTTTCCGGTCGATGGGTGTATGAAGGACCCAATCTGGATCAATTCTGATTTTGAGGTAGGGATGCTGAAATCTAGATGTTTTGCACACCCTATGCATGTCTTATTAGGTTGATGTGTGAAATGGAAGGAAAGGTAAGTCCCTAGGGGATTTAAGGTGTTGTGTGACCTTAGGACAATCCTACCATTTCAGGGTAGCAAGTCTATAAGGGTCTTGACCCTAATGCCTTGGGTTGAACGAGTTGTAGAAATCGATAGTGTGCATAGGACTATTGTTTGGGGAACTGGGCATGGTGCTATTAGGAGATGGATTTCTAGGCGAGGGAAAGATCGCTTCGGGAATATTCTTCCATGAGACTCTTAGATGGCTTAAGAGTTGGCCTCAAAAGTTTGGTGTTAGGCACGTGGTAGAGTGTTGAAGATGTTGGGTTGGTGTTGTAGGACAGGCCTAGGACAGTCCTAGGGTATCTCTTATATCTGAGGGTCGATTGGATTGAGAAGATACTTTTTGCCCGGTAAATTTTAGCCTTACGTTTTGACGAGGCTTGTTGTGGAGGGCAGATCTCCCATAGGGATTCGGCGATGGGAAGGGGATGTGATGAAGGTTGAGTTAAGGGTTGGGTCATATATAATGGGTAGACGATAAATCCCGAATTTTAATGGGTAGCGTTGGTGCGTGAATTGTTGTCGTCGTGAGTTCCGATTGTGGGATGAAATGTACGTCAAGTGTGGGACCAGTTTAGGGCCCTTATGGTCGCATGTTCCTAGGGCTAGGAAGACCATTTTATTCTCATATTACCTGGCCTCATTCCTCGTTTAACAATCGTTGTACTTCTGAGTTTCTACGAGTATATACTCGAATTGCTAGTTGAGAGACTGCATCTTCACATGTATTTGATACTAAGCATTGTACACTTGGTCATGTTTCCCTGAAGCTAGAACTCACATAGTAATTCAAACATCTTGCTGATGAGATTCAATGTGCAAAAAAATTCAGTTTAGTAAGCTTGAGGAAGGTGTAGAAAATTTCGGGTTTTGTGAATGTATTGGCTATGGAGTTTCCGCCTACTGGAAGTTGAGTTGTTGAAATTTCTCAGCCTCGAAAATGATGTGCTCATGCTAAAATATACTCCTTGTTGTGAGTGCTTTGGGTGAGGAATTAGACGCTGGGATATTCAAGTTAAGAAACAAGTTTGGTAGCTAGGAAAGTTTAGATTGGTAGACAAGTGTTCGTGCCAAAATTTTTTAGTGAGAGGTCGGATTTGGGTTCTTTGAATTTATCAAAGCCTTGCTATTTTTCTAGGGTGACACGATCTGATGTGGGCGTTCCTTGGGAAGAAATGGTGGGGTATGTGGTCGAGAGTTTAAAACCAAGAGAGGGCCGGGATGGGGCGTTCACGTACGCACCCGAAGTGTTCGGCAAAATACCCCAATCATTCGTGTAGCCTTACTTATGAATTTAATTTCATAAGATCTATGGCATGGTTGAACCTAGGTATATTGCAATTGAGCAGTCGGGTAGTTGGCCGTGGAAAAGTCAGATCAAGAGTGGGCTTAGCTCAGTTGAGAAATGGAATCAAGTTGTTGAGCTATGGCTTAAACATGCTCACCAAGTGTTTGGTGAAATGCCACACTCATAGGATTATGTCATGTTCCTAATAATTGGTTTCCTGTCTTTGCGTCTACATGAGTTATGCATAAAGAAACTAGGTTTGGTTGTTATGACCAAGTTAAGGATCGAAAATCCTACATTTATGTGATAGTAAGGAAGGGACTTAAAAGGGATACAAGCTGTCTGGAATTTTTTTTTAGACATATTTGACACAGAGTTCAGAGATTGAGGTGTCGTCCCATTGGCGTGAACTATCGGGGTTAGCTCGTAGGAGACATGTACCACCCCGGTACCAAATTTCAGCGAGTTCCGAGCTGAGATGTATAAGTTGTGCAATTGACAAGTGGGCTAACCAAAACTATCCATTTCTGCACATAGCAGATTTTATAATTGGTGGTGGGTTTGGCGCAGTTTTCGGAGGGGGGCGCAGTTTTCGGAGGTCGAGTTGTCGCGTTACGATAGTAAAAGTTTGGGAAAAGCTTGTAGGATATGTGGACAAATATATAAATCATGTTTGAGATAAATCGGTCAGAAATCGATAAAGTTATGAATTTAGCAAAATGGTTGGACAAAACTGTGAGAACTACTGATTACAAGAAAATTTGGGTTGACATGTTCGTCACGCTATTTTGAGATCGAACCATTGTCCAAATGGACAGAAATTTGGAGGATAGATTGTTTGACATACAAACATGGTCAATATGTAATTTATGTGGTCATTGCAATGAAAACTAGGGGTTTGACAGCTATGGCAAAAGTAAATTTGATAAGGTTTGTGAATTGCAGAAATTTTAGCTAAGTGTTGTAGATTTTTTTTATTATGACTCCATTTGAAGGCTAATTTCATTGGATGATTATGTGCACGTGAATGGGATAAAGTAGCAAGTATGTATGTGAGTTTAGATCACGCTTCAAGGTGGAATTTGGTGCTGAGATTTTTGATTATGGGCAGGTTTTGATGCCCAAGGATTTTCGACTCTAGACTTGGGCCCGTGGGGGGGGGGGGGGGGTCCGAGAGTCGGGGGGTGCTCGTGTGCGCATCCAGGCGTAAGGTCATTGGCAAAATACCTCAATTATCGAGGTGATGAATAAGGTATATGTGGATAAATTTTTCAAGTGTAGATGTCATTTTTGGTAACCGAAAATTGATGGAAACTTTTATATGGATTTCTGAAAGCTCCAGTTGGTCGGTAGAAATTCACCCTAGTGATTGGTTTGGTTAGTGAGACTTTGGGACAGTGTGGTCAAGATTTAATGGGCCGAGATAAGGCTGTGTGGTGTGCACGCATGAGTGCACCCGAATGATTGATGAGAGACCACACACACTAGAGTTGGATAGTGATGAGCAGGCCTGTGCATTTGATCTGTTGAGGTAGTGCATGATATGCTAGTGTTTATATTATACAAGAAACATGAGTAATTGGGGTTTAGGGGGATGTCGAAGGGATTTAGAAGTTTGTGGTGCCAAGTGTGGCAAAGGTTAGCGTCGCGCAATTTGCGTAGTATGATGAACCTATAGTTTATCTCAAAATTCGAGGATGAATTTTATTTAAATGAGGAAGATTGTAATACCCAAAAAAAATTTAAATGTTTATTTAATTATTCCAGCGGGATAAATTGGTCGTGCATCAGGATGGGTCGGATGAAACGCCGAAGGACATGAATTGAAGATTGTCCCTTGCGCGCAAGGAAATTAATTTATCTATGTTTGATTAGTCCTTAGACGAGTAGTTGGGTTCAAGACAAGTCCGGAGGTTCAAAGAGAATTCAAATCGGACTTGTATTGGTTGGGTTATGGTTTGTTTTAGACTTGACTTAAGTTAAGGAGCGCTTTAGTCATTTGGCAATTGGGGTTTTAATATTTATACCTCATCCCTCAAGGGGGCGCAGCTCATAGCAGCCGCCGCACACCCCCTTGGGTGCCCATAGGAAGAGGCACATGCATGGAGAGGGAAGAAGGGAATCTCGGCAGACTACTCCTTGCAGCATCGACCGACAGCAAACTTTGCGATCGACGGAGCGTCTGTGGTTGGATCGTAATGAAATTTGTACAATAAGTTGTAGACTTCTTGATTTGCATTTTGATCGGTGGAGAATGATTTTTGACGGTCGGATCTGTCGTTGTCATGGAATTATCGAAGCCCTATTTTTGGTTTTCTTCTCGAGGATTCTGCTACGTTGAGTTTCACCAAATCGGGCGATAGGCGCAAGAGTTGCAACCTTAGCTATAGGAGCCTATCATATAAGTCTTCTATTCAACAAGACCATTGTAATTGATTTGCTCCAGTGTTAATAAAATAACGTCATTTTTCCTTTGTTATCTAAACAAAGTTGTGAAAAGTTCTTTCAAAGGCAATAGTTGCCGTATGAACCATTCTAATGAGTTACATGCGACTGGACCAATTTCAATTGCTTTAATGGTTTTTTGAAATTAATGATAAATATATTTTTATACGAACGCACAAAGAGATAAAATTAACCTCACCCACTTTTAGCTTTTATGACTTTGGGAGATTATGAATCGCAGTTAGAACTTAAAAAGTGTGTCTCAAGAATATTCTGATCGAGTCTCTGTTCACCAAACCTGGCGAAAGGCTCGCTGAGTTGATTAGAGTTGGCCAACATAGGTGTATGCAGGCCGATAACAACTCAAGCCAGAAAGAATACTCCTATGATATGATTAGGCACGGGTACGTCCACCTGTTTGGGCACAAACCCGACACCTTTGAATCATTTAAGGAGTACGAAGGTGAAGTTAAAGAAATATATTGGAAAAAGTATTATAGGCATTCAATTGGATCGATCGAGGCAGAGAATTCTTATCCATTAGGTTTCTGAATTATCTCGAAGACAATAAGATTGTCGTTGTATGGACCCTTCCTGACACAATGGTGTGTCTCAAAGGAGGAATCATACCCTATTGGATATAATGTAATCCATACATAGCATCCAGTCTCTTTTCAGGGGATAAGCTATTGTAGCTGCCATAAGTTTGTATGTCTCTGATACACCATATAAGATATGGAAGGGTAAGAAACCGAGTCTGAGACCTATCATGATTTGGGGTTGCCTAGGTATGACAAACGTGACCATGTGCAAATGTTGAGGTATACCCTTAAAAGTGTTTTGGGTATAAAGTTCTCCCAACTGAACAAAAGGAGTCTTGTCACCATTTTTTGAGAAAAAGGAGTTTCTCGAGGAAAGTGAAACTGGAAGATATGTTGAACTTGGTGAAGTTCAACAACCACAAATAAAATCGCAACAACTAGTGGACAGTCCATGAGTTAAACCAATCGATGTAATTATTACTTTTCATCACTCTTCTAGGAGACTACGTAGACTACCTGAGTGATGATATCTAGCCATAGGGTATGACTAAGATTCAGGAAATTCACTATCTCTTAATGGTCAAATATGTTGACACTATGCGGTGGCATTATACAAATCCAAACTGGACTCAAACCAAGTACGAACTTTGGTTGACCGGCTCAAAAAGGATAACTCCTATAGGGTGCAGGTGGATCTTTAGGAAAGATCTGAGCAACTGGCAAGGTGTAGACCTATAAGACCAAACTGGTTGTGAATGAGATCTAACCCAGACAATAGCTTGTCTGCAATAAGATATTCTCAACTATTCCATCGCTCAAGTCCATTAGGATATTGCTAACCATCAGTGTGTACTATGAATACGAGATCTGGCTAGTGGGTATCTAGACTGTGTTCTTCCGTTATGAAGAAGTCTATATAACATAGCCAGAGGAGTTTGTATCCTTCGTTGGACCGAGTAAGGTATGCAAGCAGTAGAGGTCCATTTATGGACTACAACTAGCATCGAAGAATTGAAACATCCATTTTGATGAGATAATCAAAAGGGTTTTGATTTTATCAAAAATGAGGTTGAACCATATTGATTGTCAAAAGGGAGTGTAGTCATATTGTATGACATACTTGTGGGAAAAACAAGTTCCCATTCTCTAGTTATTACCCATATTGATTCTCCATGGTACATCTAGGAAAGGCCTCCTATATACTCGGTATTAAGATCTATTGGGAATAGGTCTGAAAGGATGTCAGGATTGCCCCAGCCCATGTATATTGATATAATACTATGGAGGTTTTGCATAGAAGGCACTAAAAGAGAGGTTACTTGCCTATGAGTCATAGCATCAGTCTCTTCAAGATAATGCCTCCTTAGACATCTGAGGAAAGACGAAGGGTGAGAATGATCCATTATGCTTTGGCAATAGAATCCATCATGCGATGTTTTGCACTTGGCTTGATATTGCTTATACCTTAGAGGTATCTAGCAGTTTTCAGGCAAAACCCTAAAGAATAACATTGAAGAGCAAATGGAGAACTCTCTCAGGCACTTGAGAAGGATGAGAGGTCTTCTATACGACGATGAAACCATATGATGGTATAATGATACCTTTAATGGTGGTGCGGTAAGTAGGAAAGTGTTCCTAGCTGGGTACTGTAACCGGTAAGGTGACCAAGGCTTTGTGCTTTGCTACTTACTCTGCCGCTTAGGATAGCATTAGATAAAGGAGTTTATCATTCAGTGGGAGTTGTTCCTGAGGTTGCCAGTTCAGCACCGATATTGTATGATAATACTAGGATTGTTGCTCAAAGTTAAGGAACTAAGATCCCGTGAACATCATTGCATTTCTTAAAAGGCGGTGTCACCTCGTTGTTGGAAAGAGGTGATGACTGAAAGACACTAATGTAGATTAAATTGATTACCACAGCAGCAGATTCAATTACCACTGAAATTTGGTATGCAGATACCAGGATGATTGGCTAAAGTGCAAGTGGGAAATCGAAAGGAATAGTGCCCTTGAGCCAATCATATGTCGATGTGTTTGGGACTATTCAAGGGTAATAAACTTAATGATGCAACTTTTCATCATATACTGCATCTTTATTTATAAAGATTATGATGAACCCCAAGAATTCAGGCAAATGATTCTAAGGCCATGATGAGATCATACCAGTGAGACTTAGAAACTAAATACTCTTGTTCTAAATATTCCTAGTCATAGGATCACCGATTAGGGGATTGGTGAATCTGAATAGACTAGTGCACTTGGTATATGCCCTATACGATAGGGGGTAGCTGATCTCACAGTTACCTATGAGTCGTCATTAATGTACAAGTGCAGGTGCTCATTATTGAATGAGTTCACTGAACGGATCTACACGATGAACATAGAATGGAATCCTTACATGAGTGTCAATAGAATGTTCCTCGGGTGATAGTAGGTGCAAGCAGTCCTTGGACCTGAGATTGTCATGGTTACCTTGTGAGTGATGATCCATTTTTTTGGTTCTATCCCTACGTAGCCCTCAGCGTCATGTGCCGAGTATTACTAGGCAAGGGGAAGCATTCATGGAGGTAGGTGACTCCTAATAAAAGGAGATAATGTCCTATGTGTCCCTGCAAGTGTCGACTCAGGAATATCTGGCCATAGTAGAAATGAAAGTCAGGAAGATGTTTCTGACGTTTCATTATTGAGACGACATCTTGGCAGGTGGAATACATATGAATCGGTATTAGGGTTTTACACTTCCTTCGTACACTAGCCGGTTTCGGGACATTGTAATCAATGGATTTAGTTGCACAGTAACTAATGACCGAAGGGCATTCGATCCCTGTAAATTGAACCTCACACTATCCGGGTAGTCATGACACATTGCTAGACGTCAATCTTGACTTGTGAGTGGAGTCCCTCACGACCACACTAAAGGGGTTTAGTGGAGGCTCGTAAGATTCGAATAGAAATTGTTCTATCGAGATCTCACTCTCCATTATGCACAACTCACTACTGGCTTAGTGTGGGGCCCAATGGGTCACACACAACAGGCTAACCTCGTAACGGATGACTTTATGAGATAGAGTCCGAATGCAGCATTATATGTCTATTGGCATGGACATGCTGCAACTCGATCACGGATCTCATTTACGGACACGATAGGAAAGTTGTTTCCTATAGGAACGAATGCGCGAGGATGGAGTTCCTCGGTAACCCTAATTTGTAGAGCATCCCTAAATTGTAGGGATTGACACATGATAATATTTCATATTGTTGATTAAATTTAATTGTGAATTAAATATTTAATTAACGGTTAAGTAGTTAGTTAATTATTTAATTAACTACTTGATCGGGAATATATTTAATTATGAATTAAATATAATTTGATTTTGAATCAAATATACATGATGGGAAAATTAGTTTTCAACCATGAGCCTAATCAATTAATTAGAAATTAATTTATTTGGATAAATTCTAATTAATAGGAATTTGATTTATGGAGATAAATCATAAAATTAATAGATATATGATTTATGAGGATAAATGATAATTCTATTAATAAATAAGAATTGAATTATTTAGATAAACTACTTTCCTACCTTTTATGGAATTGGTTTGTTTAGATAATTATCATTCTTATTTGTAGACTCTTAATTTATAGAGATAAATTAAAGTTTATATTTTATTGGATTTAATTAATTATGAAGCCATTAAAATATGAATTATATTTGGAGGCAAATCCCGGAATTTTGAATTCCGGGGAGAGAGTTTTTAGGTGGGGCGGGTCTACCTTATAACCGCCCCCCTCTCTATAGATGGTGGCCGAGCACCCCATGGGGGAGGGTGGTGAATTAGTTCTTCCTCCTCTCCATTGATGGCCGGCCATCTACTTCCTCCTTCCCGGTCTTTTACGAAGCCAAATTTCGGGGTGTCTTCTACTTGGGTGTGCCGCCTACTTCATCCACTTGGAGGATTCCGAACAAGGACAACGAGGTATTCTTTGATTTACCTCTTCATTCCATTGATTTCTCATCTCCTCTTCCTCTCGGTTTGGAGCCATGTTCTTGGTCCGGCCAAGGCTTTGAGGTTCGGGGTTTGAGAAAGCATTTTCGTTGAGCCACGACGAGTCCGATTGTTCGTTGTCCTTTTGTTGCGAGGCACCTAGTGTGGATTATCATTGGAGGACGTGCATGTGGGCATCTTGATACGGGAGTAGGAGCACCCTATCCAACTGCGGTATAAGGTATACCTTTTCCCTTCTCTCGTAGATTGAACCCCATAATTATTGCTAAAGTAGATCACTGTTTTGGGATGTTTTGAATTTTAAATTGTTATTTCCGCTGCGTTTCTTATTCCCGTCCCAACAAACATAAGTTGTCCCCAGAAATATACATGTTGTCCTATTCGAATATGCACTGTTCTTAGGTAATATATGTTGTCCTTAGGCTTTACATGAACTCGGTTTGGTTGTGGTCATTTGTGGGAACACGAAATTGGGAATTTATGAACATAGGTTCATCTAGGACATGTTCTTTCCCCTAGTTTGACAACCTAAGGTCACTAAACTATAGGGAAAGGGAAATCCGGGTAGGGCCAAACTTCCTTGAGGGAATTTCTAAGGATATATGAATCGGCCCTACGATGTATGGACATGACACTAATTATTTGGTTGCATGCATGAGCTTATAAAATTTATCTGGGGTTGTTACTACTTGTTATAGCATGACTAGATTACTTTGGATAGAATGTTAAGTGCTCATGTATGGTGTGGCACATGAATGAGGTTAAATTAATTCTTATTGGTAAATGCTTAACTGCTTACATATATTTTAAGATGGAAATTATGGTTCATGATGATGCATAGGCCGATGTATGGCCCTGGGTTTCATGCGCATGCAAAATATGTGGATACTAAGGACCCTAGATGTCCTAGGATATTTATGTTGGCTTATGGTTGTTATGTTTATTTATTTTATGTTAATTATTGGTGGATGTGCTTGTGATTGCACTAGATTATACTAGACTGGGAAGCTCGTCAGGCCACCACACTGACGACCAAGAGGCAGTGTTGGGCCTGCGTGGGGTCTTGAGGACTCAACTAGAGACCAGGGTCGAGTGGCGATACCTCGGCGAGCACGGACTACTCAGGTGGCGACTCCGACTGTTAGGGGTCATGGTGGACGGGCGAGCCGAGGTGCTCGTTTGATTGGTCGTACTACGGGTGGCAGAGGTTGTGGTCGTGGCACCCCTGTGCATGTTCCCGTGGAGTAGGTGCGGGACTTTATACCTGGAGTTGGAGTTGGAGGGGAGGAGGCAGTTGTTGAGGTCGTACCGGTAGTCCCTGAGGCGGTTGGAGAGGGCTCAGCAGTGCATGCTCCTACTACACATATTCCTACTATGCCACAACCGCGGTATGTTATGCTTGTACCAGGACCAGAGAGAGGCTTCGCTAGCACTGAGTCATGGGAGTCTCACATGCTGAAGTTTCAACAGTTTGGCAGAGAGCGTTTCGGTAACTTCGGGGGTGGTGCAGATCCTATGGCGGCTAGGAGATGGCTAGCTGGAGTGGAGGATACTTTTAAGGTACTTAGGTGCAAGGAGGAGGAAAAGGTGGATCTGGCCACCTTTTACCTAATTGATGGGGCTAGAGTTTGGTGGATGGCATAGGTCGCTGCTAGAGGTGGAGCTGATATTTCGTAGGCAGAATTCAGAGCTGCATTCTTCAGTAAATAATTCCCGATGACATTCTGTCAACACAAGAAGCAGGAGTTCCTTGATCTGCGATAGCAGGGTCGTAGTGTGGCAGAGTATGAGGCTGAGTTTGACCGCTTGTTATAGTTTTGTTCGCAGATGGTGGCCTCAAAGGAGGACAAGGCAGAGCATTTCTTCGGAAGGCTCGACTTTGCTATTCAGGATCGGATGTCTAGTCATGATGATCTAAGAGGCTATAGTCGAGTGGTGGCACGAGTACTTTTGGTTGAGAGTACTCACTTGAGGATCACCCAGCTAAAGCAAAATGATTGTCATGGTCGACCACCATTTCCACAGGTTGCGGGAGGACATGTTGGGGGCCAGGGAGGCTTTACAACTCTGGCTCAGCCATCCCATAGTAAATTTATTAGTAGTCATTCCAGACTGCCGAAGAGGGTAAGGACATTTCCCACTCAGGTGCAGGGATCATCCCAGCCTTCCCAGACACCTCGAGATCAGATATCGAGGGTCACTGCTAGACCTAGAGATCAGATGGGAGTCAGGTCTGACCACTGTTTCAACTGTGGAGACAGTGAACACTTTGTCAGGGACTATCCTAGAGGCAACAGTGTGCGCTATCATTGCAAGCACCCCGGCCACATTAGCAAGAGTTGTCCAGTCGGACGAGCGCAGAGGACTCCACAGCAATAGTCGAGGGGGCAAAGTCAGGGTCAGAGGTAGCCCAATCATCAGATGCAGACTAGTCAGACTCAGGCCCGAGTTTTTGCATTGACCCAGGAGGAGGCACCTCAGGTGTCAGGTTCAGTGATCCGATGTATCATTTTAGTATTTGATTTATCTACTCATGCATTGATAGATACTAGTAGCACTCATTTTTTATTTCTCCATCTATGGTTGCTAAATTGGAGAGAGAGCATACACCCAGATCTAGTGGTTTGTCTGTACTCACAACGTCAGGTGATGTGATGCAGTCGAGCCATGAGTTGAAGGGCTGCGGACTCCGATTGGGAGATACTGAGATTTTGGTAGACTTGTTTGTGTTAGATTTCTTCAACTTCAACATTATCTTGGGTATGGATTGGCTTACTGCTAACCATGCTAGAGTCGATTGTCGAGAGAAAGTGGTAGTGTTTTCTCCCCCAAGACAACCTTCCTTTGATTTTGTCAGATCAAGGGAGCGGGTGGCACCGATTATTTTAGCTTTGCATGCTAGATAGTTGATGGGCTGAGGGTGCAGTGGCTTTCTGGTGTCATTGGTGGGCACATCTATCGAGGAGCAACCATGAATCGAGAATATATCAGTGGTCAAAGAATTTCCAGATGTATCCCATATGAGTTGCCAGGCCTACCACTAGAGTGACAGATTGAGTTCTGCATTGAGTTCTACATTCAATTCTGCATTTAACTACCTACCACCAGAGCGACAGATTGAGTTCTGCATTGAGTTGCAGCCTGGCACAACTCCTATTTCGAAGTCACAATATCCTATGGCGCCTAAGGAATTGGAGTAGCTTAATTAAGGGGCAATCGGAGGAGCTTCTAGATAAGAGATTTATCTGTCCTAGTGTGTCACCTTGGGGAGCTCCTGTCCTGTTTGTGAGAAAGAAGGATGGATCTTTGAGGCTCTACATCGACTACAAATAGTTAAATGCAGTGATCGTCAAGAACAAGTACCCGTTGCCCCAGATTGACGACTTGTTTGAACAGTTGTGAGATACTTGTGTGTACTCGAAGATTGACTTGAGATCCGGATACCACTAGTTGAGGGTGAGAGAGCAGGATGTGCATAAGACTATTTTCTGTACGAGTTACGGGCATTTTGAGTTTTTGGTTATACCATTTGGGCTAACCAATGCTCTTGCAGGATTCATGGACTTGATGAATCGTGTCTTTTTAGAGTACTTAGACCGGTTTGTGATTGTTTTTATTGATAATATTCCAGTATACTCCAAGTCAGAGGCCGAGCATGAAGAGCACTTGAGGATTGTTTTAGGTGTATTGAGGAGAGAGCAATTGTTTGGCAAATTGAGTAAATGTTCATTCTAGCGAAGAGAAGTTGGCTTCTTGGGGCATGTGATTTCTAGTGCTGGTATATCAGTGGATTCTCATAAGATTGAGGTAGTGATGAGCTGGTAGAGGCCAAGGACAGTCCATGAGATTCACAACTTCCTTGGACTAGTAGGTTACTACCGTAGATTTGTAGAGAGCTTCTCGAAGATTGATGCACCTCTGACTCAGTTGACGAGGAAAGGTGTGAAGTTTATTTGTGATGATAAGTGTGAGTCTAGCTTTCAAGAGCTGAAGAAGAGGCTTACTACTACACTTGTGTTGGTGATTTCTTCTGGAGGGGATAGTTTTGCCTTGTACACTGATGCATCCATTCAAGGCCTTGGTGCTGTTTTGATGCAGAACAGACGAGTGGTAGCTTATGCTTCTAGACAGCTTAAGGAGAATGAGAAGAACTACCCAGTGCATGATTTGGAGTTGGCTGCCATCATATTTGCCCTTAAGATATGGAGGCGTTACCTTTATGGTGTCACCTTTGAGATATTCACATATCATAAGAGCTTGAAGCACCTATTCACTCAGAAGGAGCTGAACATGAGACATAGGAGGATTATGACTGCACTATTAATTATCATCTTGGCAAGGTGAACGTAGTGGCGGATGCCTTGAGCAGAAAATCGGTGGGGATGTGTCAGCATATCAGAGTTGCAGAGTCAAAGCTGATTAGACAATTGTCAGAGCTTAGCTTAGACTTGGTGGGTCAAACTCAAAGTGGAGTGCTTGCAGAGTTGATCGCACAGTCACCGATAGTGGAGCGGATTCGACAGTGTCAGATAGAGGACCGTCACTTTCAGGTCGTTGCTTAAGAGGTGGAGCGGGGCACTCGACTGGACTTCTCACGAGATAGTTATGGTACCTTGTGATTCTGTGACAGGTTGTGTGTTCCTGAGAAGAACCCGGTGAAGGAGGAGTCGTTAGAGGAGGCTCACAGATCTCATTTTGCTATACACCCAGACAGTTCGAGGATGATAAGGACCTACGGAAGTCTTATTGGTGGTGTGGGATGAAGAGAGATTTTGCTGACTATGTGGCGAAATATTTGGTCTACCAACAGATAAAGGCCAAACATCATAGACCGACGGGGAAGCTCCAAAATCTCCCTATCCCTGAGTGGAAATGGGAGAACATCACTATGGACTTTGTATTTGGGCTTTCGAGGATGCAAAAGGGGCACGACTCGATATGGGTGATTGTTGATCGATTGACGAAGTCGTCTCACTTTTTCCTAGTTAAGAAAACTTTTTCTTTGGATAGATTAGCCCAGCTCTAGTGTGTGGAGATAGTGAGGTTGCACAGTGTACCTTCTAGCATCATTTCAAACAGAGATCCTTAATTAACTTCGTAGTTTTGGCAGAGTCTTCAGAGGGCCTTGGGTACTGAGCTTCGATTTAGTACAACATTTCGCTCGCAGACTGATGGACAGTCCGAGCGCACTATTTATATATTGGAGGATCTCTTGCGTGCTTGTGTTCTGGACTTCGGTGGTAGTTGTGAGAGTCATCTACACTTAGTGGAGTTTGCCTATAATAATAGTTATCATTCAGCTATTCAGATGGTTCCATTTGAGGCTCTTTATGGACGGAGATGTAGGTCTCCAGTGCTTCGGGATGAGGTGGGTGAGCGATGTCTTTTGGGACCGGAGGATTAGGCAGAGGTTGCTCACATCTCAGAGTCGACAAAAGAGCTATGCAGATCGGCAAAGAACGTACTTGGAGTTCTCGGTTGGGGATCATGTGTTCCTCAAGGTGTCCGTTTGGCAAGAAGGGAAAGCTTGCGCTGTGTTATGTTGGTCCTTTTGAGATATTGGAGAGAGTAGGAGCTGTCGCCTATCGGTTGGCATTGCCACCATCTTTGGCATGAGTGCGTAACGTCTTCCATGTCTCTATGTTGAGGAAGTACGTGTCTGATCCTTCCCATACACTACAGGAGCCATCCATGCAAATTAGAGAGGACACGAGCTATGAGGAGTTGCCAGTGAGATTCTTGACAGGAAGGAGCATCATCTTCGCAACAAGATTGTCTCGTTGCTCAAGGTTGGTTGGTAGCACCATTGCAAAGGCGACTTGGGAGCGTGAGGAGGATATCAGAGATCACTTCCCACATTTGTTTGACACATCAAGTATGTAACTTGAAGGACCAAATTTCTTAAGGTAGGGAGGAAGTTATGTCCTGTGTAAAAATAATAATTAATTAAAAGTCAACCCCAATTAATGAGGAGTGGGGAGGAGGGATGGTTGGAGGAGTGGGGTGGCAGGCGATGGTGAGGTGAAAGCTTTTAACGAGAGGGAGGAGCTGTGAACGCAGAGAAAGAGGAAGGGAAGTGAGGAGAACCCGTGGAAGAGGAGGTCGGCGCGCTTGTTGTTGGTGGATCTCGTCGTTGCCGGGTTTGGGGAATCGGAGGCCGGAGATCATTATCGTCGGAATTGCGGAACCGAGGTAGGAGATCTCATCCTCTCCTTTCATTCTGTTATTGTCTCCAATGAATCCGACGACGAAGGCAAGGGAAGAATGACTGTGGAGCCGTAACCTTGAGGGATAGCCATGTGCGAAAACCACACACTGCCATGCCACTGTCGGCTGCGATTGACCACACTGGAGGACGGCCACGCTGCGAGCAACCATGCCACAGGCGGTCGTGCTGCACACAATTCGGCAACATCGCTGGCCGCAATATGTGGTGGCCATCCAGGTCACCAATCTGCCGACGGTGGGTCGGACCGGCGCTAGAGGCCGAGGAGAGGGGGGAGATGCCGGCAGGTTGGTCGCTGGTGGCTTGGGGAGCCGCCTGGCATGGGTTCGGGTCGAGACATGGGAGGGTTGCGGGAGAGAAGGAGAACGGGGAGAGGAAAAGAGAAGAAAAGAAAAAGAAAAGAAAAAAGAAAAGAAAAGGAGAGAGAGATAGCAGCAGGAGTTTTAAAAGAGAAAAAAAAGGGTATTTGGTTAATTAATAATTAGATAAGGGTTAGATTAATGCGATGGTTCAGTTAATTAATAAGTAATCTGTTTAACTGTTGGTTGATTATGTTTATTAAATCAATTTCTTAATTAAACAGTGTACTGTTGTTTATTCAATGGATGATAGTTGTGTTAGAAATTAAATTATTTGTTGGACCCCGAGTTATCGGTTGGGGTCAAGGTGAATAGCAAACTTGAATATTTTTGCGTTTCGAACGCGGTGATGGGTTGGTTTTTCAAGAAAACATTGTTAGGATACCCTTCTAGTAGGTTTATTGCTTAGGTGTTTAAATAATATTAAATTATTAGTCTGGTAACTTAGTTGATTAATTAGTGTGAAATAATTGTAGTTTGGAGAGTGTGTTGAGCCGGTAAGTTTGTCATCCCTTGTTTATTGTTGATTTATCGTCGGAGATAAATTACAGAATTATCCTTGTTTCCGTTGTTTGTTTTGCTTCTTAAAATTTATTGAACTCTTATTGCTTATTATTGTTGGACATGCCATGTAGAGAAATTGTATATGTTATATTTTATTGTTGTTTATTGGCATTTATTCTTGATCATAGTATGCTATGTTAATCTTATGGTGCATTGGATTAGTTAGTGTATTCATAGTGCCCTGTTGTTATATGTGGTGTTGTTTACTTTTTGAGCATGTTATTATCCTATTGATCATGTCATAATCACTTGGAGTTGTTGTTATATTGTTTATCATGATGATGTATGTTATTATCATGTTGTTCACGTCGTTATCACTTGGAGTTGTTGTTATATTGTTGATCATGGTGATATACCTTGTTGCACTCTTGGAGTCGAGTTGCATGGTTGTTGTCGATCTAGAGTCTACGATCTTGTAGAGGACTTCAGTCCAGGACCATTTCAGTGTGGTACCCCCCAGGCATGGGAGAGGGTATATATGAATATTGACTAGTCGCACGTTGGGCACCTTCGGGTGCGATGATGTCGGACGCAACATCTGACGGGCTACCTGCTTGGTGGGGGTAGTTGCATCACTGTTGGAGTGGACGGTTGATGCCACTCTGCAGGTGGTAGAGTGCGGGCTTTTTACCCAACGGTCCACACGCTCGATGATTCAGTTGATGTTGTTCAGGAGTAGGTGAGGAGTATTTGTTGTGTTCATTGCCTTTGACTGCATCTTAGGCCTTGTTGTTATTCATTGTTGAGTTGACACTTGATGCTTGTTGATCATATTGTGATTCTCCTACTCAGCACCTGTTGATCTCCATTATTTTTGCTTTAGACTTGCAGTGGTGAGCTATCGATCTGTAGATCGAGGTGTAGATAGTTTTAGTACAGCTAGTAGACAGTCGTAGATGGGGAGATCTAGTGGCGACTACTTTTGTATTTTGTTTCGTTTTATCGCCTTATAACACTCAACCTTGATACTATTATTTTGGAACTGTAATATGTAGAACTATTTGATGTTTTGTTAAATCTTGTATTTGAACAGACATTTTCTTATCGTATGTATTGTTGGACTTTTCAAACATGATTAATGGTTTTATTGTTCTCTTTTATATTATGTTATGATTCGTGATTTTTCCTTCCGCTACGTAGTGTTCGAGTCGCCGCTGCCGCGTTTCGGGATGTGGCCACCGGGGGCGGTCCGGACTGGGGCATGACAGAGAATGCAGTGCTCAACCGACAAGAGCTGAATTGTTCACTATTACTCAATGTTGGCATTTTGTAAAATTTAATTATTGTTGAAGTTGATCTCAAACTGATTGAATCATCAGTTCTTGGTCCTAAGTTTATAAATGCAACATTAATTCACTTGGTAGAAAAGTATTATATTAGATTATCTCAACTATAACAATTTGGAAGACCTTCAATCTTTCTCAGAAAGATTTTTTCTTAAAAGAAATTAAGCACATATATTAGGCGTGCAAAGATGCCACAATCAGAGATCCAACCTTGATCAGAAGCAATGTACCCAAATTTTCTATCCATCTAACAACATAAACATGCAAGTCTTCATAGTCTCCTTCTGATTGGTGCTGCATCAGGTTCACTCAATAAATCAAGTCGGTTTAGTTTCTTTCTTGTATAATTTTCAGAAGAAAAAAAGCATTTTACTTTTAGCAACAGGCAGCAGCTCAAAATGATAATGTGACACATGCAGTGACACATGTAGCATCTCCTTATCTGATTCCTCTATTGGCAATGTTTTCCAACCTCAACTGGGTCTCTGACCATCACTTTGATTCAACCAAGATCCTGGCTTTGACTAAAAATTTTGGGTCTTTGATCAGATTGGTTCTTAGCCAATCCATTTTTTTTCTGAAGAAAGATGTAAACATTGCTTCTCTACACTTTAATTCTAGCAAACTTTGAAATGATTCAAAAGTCCACAGAATTCTGAAGTGCAGTATAACAACATTTAAAGCACCAAAATGTTTGCAAAATCCACCTTCAAGGGAAAAAAAGTTCCACAAACACAAACAAGAAGCTATCTTTTGGTCTGCTTAAACTCAAATAAGGAAATATGTTCCCTTCCACCCACAAAAATTATTGAAATCAGAGGTCTGAACAAGTTACTGCAGGAGGGAAGGCAGCCTCCAATTTACATAAAATGACTGGTAAAATAGATGAAATCATGCTGTTTGACTTCAAGCTGCTTCAGCCATTTGTCTGCTGCCTTGTAGAGGGTTTTAATGGTTTCCCAATCTCCTGATTGAGGTGGAGTCCAAAGGGTCCCTCGCATTTTGTAAGTTGACAGACCAAATGGGCGAAGTGACATGCGAAAGCAATCCTCGTCTAAGTTCATTCCTTTTATTCCAGCCCCGGTTGTTATCAGATCATGCACACTGTTCTCCATGGTATTATCTGTAAAAGCATTGTGAAAAATATAAATCTCTCAAACATGAAGCTCATACCATTAAAGAAACATCATTGAAGTTGATCGTTAGCGTAAATCAAATTATGTTACTGAAAGTAAAACTTTTTGGTTAATCAAACATCATTGAAGTTCCAAACAATAGAAAACCTTCCAAAGATTTCAGCTTCTATCTTGTTGGTTACCACATATGCACTTATAATCATGTCTCAATAAAAAATATAAATGTTATTTATTCAACCCAACTATATTGCGAAAGGACATCATATCATCTTCCACCCTCCTCTTTAGGGTAGAAGATAAGATACTTTGTTTGCATACAAAAATGAATATATCTAAACCAAAAACTCAAGCCAGCTCTCTTAATTTGCATAATTTAGATTAGTGGCATCCTTAACAAGAGAATTAACAAAAAGGTCTCATTAATAGTAAGGAAACATACAAGAGTAGATAGAAATGGCATTCTGGAATAGACAAGAATTCAAGGATTTATTGTAAATTCCATTGAAAGAAAAGTTATTAAGTGTTTTCAATCAGGAGGGCATTTTTACTGAACATTTTAAGAATCTGTCAATTGCATGAGTTCTTTATAAGAAACTTATCAAATGTCTTTCCTAATACTAAAAATAAATGCTAAAAAGTAGTAAAGTCTGGAAAAGAATGTCTTTCCTAATACAGTTGTATGTCTTCCAAGCATTGACTTCACTAAATAATAAATAAATTATCAAATGACCTTAAAGGAAACAATAGCATTTATGCCAACTTATGAAATTCTGGTGAATAACAGAGGGATTATATTCGCACAAAAAAAAAGCAAGAATTAAATTCACACAAGAAAAGCAATAATTAAATATGGTACATGCTCAAGAAATCATGAGCTGGTACAAAGTGATTATAGAACATTCAAATCAGTAACAAGAGAAATAATTCTGCATAAAAGGAGAAAAGCAAGAATTCGAGCCACATTCTCAAGGAGTCATAAGCTGGTGCAGGCAAGAAGTGATCACACAACCCAAAGCCACAGACTAACATTTGGTAAGTGCCAAGACGCATGAATAGAAGTTTCAAAATCTCAAGAACAAAATAAAATTTTCCCTTTTGGTCCAAGATACACTTAATTTGTTGCTACAACATAAGATGAAGATTTCAAAGGCCAAGAAACCTTTTAATTCTTCTAATCTCCATTATTTTGTTTGAGAATCAACACTTTATGTGGAAAGTAGACAGGTTTTACAATGCTGTACTGCTGTCATATTTATTAAAATACAGAACACAGTTCAAGATGAATGATTTTAATGAACCAGAATACTATTAAATGACAATTCCAAACATAACTAATAATAAGTGTGTCATGACTCATAAAATATTCTTCGAATTAAGAGCACTACCTAATTGCATGTCAACATGTATAATATAATATGATTTAATCTTGGTCCATGGTATTTCTTATTGACAAGGATCCAAATACCAATGTGATACTCAGCCAATCATTAGATGGATACAAACTAGTGCATTAGTGCTGGTATATTGTGACCACTACCTAACAGTTAATGACTCTTGGCACATATCATATGGATTGTGATCTGAATCTGCATATTGAGGTAACAAACATCAATGTTGTCACTAGGCTTTAGGCACTCTAGGCGCTAAGGTCCCTTGTTGCCCGAGGCACTAGGCGTTAGCCTAGGCGCTGGCCCGAGTGAAGTGAGGCACTCATATTTAACTATATACAGTATATACTATATAGTTAAACTATATATTATTAAATGATAAATCTACAAATAGTATCACAATAATATCACATTCTCACACTAAGTATGATTAGACAGATACTATATATATTATATTAATCAAAATATCACAACAGATTTTGAAGTTTGAACATGTTCAGATTCTTCAGAAATTGAACATGTAATCAAACATGTTGTGATGATCATGTTCAGAACATGTTCTGATTTCACATGATCAGATAAAACATAAGAGTGAGAAGAGAATTAATAAGAGAAAAATATGAAAAAGAGGAGAAAATATTGTTGTTGTTGAATTATTACATTACTAATTATTGAATAGCATGCAACTAGAACTAGATGTGCTAGTGCTGGAGAAATGCGACGAAGGTGGGAGAAAAAGAATGCGAGGAAGGTGCCGAAAGAAGGAACAAGCCTAACCATTCGTTTGAGAGAAAAATAATCGAGGGTTTTGGTGTATAGCTACGTGGGAAAAACATGGGACAATGTGGTCCCAATTTATATTTTTTTTATGTATAATTATTTAGTAAACACTAACTATTATTTTCTCAAGTCCCAACTTCCCTTTTCTTATAATGGGCGCCGCCTAAGCGGCTCCCGATTGAAGTCGCCTGCTTCAGCTCAGTGTGAGGTGCTCATGCCACAGTTTGCCTCGCCTCAGAGCCTAGGCAAGCGCCCGAGCGCCTCTTAACAACACCGCAAACATCAATGGTTACGGGTTACTGTGACAAACTGACAATGCACAGTAGCCCAATATGATACATAATCCTATAAATATTTATAAAAGCGCCTTGTTTACTAGATTAATGGTTGGAGGCTTGATTTTGAGCCCTAGTCATGCATAGTTCTAGATGCTAGGCTACTCATCTATATGTATTATTTTTTACCATTTCTTTCCTCTTAAGCTATTCATTGCAATTTTTTATATTTAATAAAATATTTATATAGGAAATTTTGTTTTGGAATATTTTTGGCAACTAATTGGAAGCAAGAATCGAGCACTTGGGACTTTCAACAGGATAAGGAGCTTTGTTTCGGTGTGGACTCCTCAACTCTATTTGTTAATTATTATGTATATTCATAGTTGGCTTCGTCGAGTGTGTCAAACTTCATCCAAGCTCTTGATTATTATAGATATGTTATGGTTTAGTCCACTGTATTCAGTGGCAAACCCACATCGAAAGGAGGGGTGTCCAGTGACACCCCTTGAGTTAATCATGATTAAATTAAATTGCATCAGTTAATTTAATTATAATAATTAAGTTATATTACTTAAATTAGTTTTATTTAAATTAAATTTCTTATGTTAACTTCAATTAAATTAAATTACTTAGATTTTTTAATGATAATGATAGAGAACAAAAGTTAAGTTGATTTTTGTCATGTTAAATTTCTTAGTTTAAAATTTTTCAAATTACTTATGTTAATTTTTAATTGTTACTAAATTACTCAGATTTAATTTAAATAAATTAAAGCTACTTTGGTTAATATTAATGAGTTAATTTGTAGTATTTTCATAATATAAAAACTTGTAAAAGATAATAAAAACAATTGTTTATACTTTTTTTAATTATAAAATATCTTATTTTGAATTAGTAAAATTTGATATGTATTTAAATCTTATTTGATAATTTTTTTATTTAAATTACATTACTTGTATATTAATGATAGGAATAAAACTTCTATAAAGCAAAGCCTTGGCTGCATCTAAAATTAGTGCAGCTCATCTCCATCGCTCGCTTGCCAAATAGCAAATCTTGAATCTCTTTCTTTTTTATTTTTTTTCCCGCTCAAATCGATTTTATTTTAAATAGGTGAACTTGAAAGTGGGCAAATCTAGTTAAGAAGTGTGATCAGAAAGTGAGTGTTCTTGATTAGGAAGTAAATGAATTTGATCAAGAAAGGGACTTTGGTATTCGGAATTTGACATTTGGTAAGAGATGAGATGGGTATGGCTTGCATCTACTTTGGTTGAAACCTAGAAGTTTTATTTGATTAATAATATACTTAACAATATTGCACCCCTTAGTTTGTGGTCCTGGCTTCGCCACTAATTGTATTAAATATAATGCATGGATGATCACTTTATGATATTGATCTTTAAGTTGCTTATTTTAAAAAAAATTCTATCTACTCACTACTAGTGTTTAAAAGATCTTGTTAGTCCTTCATTTTCCATTTCTAGTCATTCAAATATAGGCCAGTAGTACCCCACTTATCAATTTCTACAAATATGACAAAATTGGTATCAATAGGATACTGATTTAATCAAGAAGATTCATTCTTTAATATATCAGGCTCCACACAGTATTAGATTAGATACATGCTTTTGCTTCTAACAAAGTATGGAACAAGTACTCTCACTTGCATCGGTGACCCTGTACTGAATCCATATTAGAGATTATAATTAGTGCCTGGGCAAATAAAGATACGATTCCCCGCTTAGAGATTGCAATGACTTGTGCATGGCTCTTATGTGTTCCAGTGGTAAGGAATGCTTGCATCTAGATTAGCCAATATGCCTATAGTTAGATGAAAGAGGAATCCTAGAGAACTAATTCTGTATTGGCACCTTGGTCCTTCATATTCTAAAATATAAGCTTCTCTACTCTCTTCCTCCACCCCGTCCAATAAAGGTAGATCTTGAACCCAAGACCTTTGGTATCAACAACCAAGGTCCTTATCAGTTAGACACCTTCCCTACCCCAACATCTTTGTAATTCTTTTTATTTATTTACAAAGAATGCCCCTTTAAGAGGGTGGATTTGGTGTAACGGTAAAGCATTTTACCTCGCTTGTGACCTCGAGGTCATGGGTCGAGCCACAAAAACATCCTCTCCACAAAAATCAAGAGAAGGCTTCGTACATTCAACCCTCCCTAGAGCCCACAAAAGTGAGATTGTCGGGATTGCTTCGTGCACTGGGTCACCCACAAAGAATGCCCCTTTGCTAGAAAATAATATATACATGATCTTTTAGTTTTGTTAAATATATAAATGCATAGATTGGTCTTTCCTAACGGCTTAACTTTTGGGAAAATTGGTCATCTTATCATCCTTAACATGGTATCAAAGCATGAGAGCACAAGGTCCTGAGTTTGAATCCTCCTAGCATCCGTATTTAAAAAACCCACTTCAATTAAGTTGATCAACTTCTTAGGCTTGGGTTAGTCTCCTCAAGTTTACCCGCCCACAAGTGAGGAGTGTTGAAAATATAAATGCATTGATTCGTATCTTTCCTAACTTAAGCTTATGAGAAAGTTGGTCATCTAATCAAATTTAACAAGTTTTATGAGATTAAAATAGTTACTTTACAAAGAATGTTCTGCATATTTTCAAAGCATTTGTTGTGCTCAATGGTCCAACATCTTTCGAAGCATTTTAAATACCAATTATAATATAAGACAATAGTTATACTTGGTAAAAATCAATCCAACTAGTCACTCATATTCAAAATGTCCAGTGTACCAATCAAATCAATCCAACTAGTCACTCATATGGCAGTTCATACTGACTATGAACAACATTAAGGATGAAATGTTGATCAAACTTAAACAAGGTAGGATCGATTAGCATGACCGGCACAGATTGCAGATTCCTAGCATTTTGTCTCTATAATCGTAACACATATTGTAACAAAAGAAGTTATTACATAATCAACTTGTCTCAAGAATTGTAACACATATTGTAAACTTTAGATTTTGTCAATTTTAAGTACATGATATATAAGCCCCAGGAAGATTGCCTAGAAATACATTGAAGTTGACCTAGTTTGGCCTGCACAAAAGAAACTTGCAGGAAAACAGCATTTAGCTTCATGTTTCAAGCATCCATTGATTTGGATTCCCTCCTTTCCCTTTCAAGTTATTCGATTATGAAGCAAGTATAGTCAAGTTTGGATGGTATCCATAACAGGATATGTATTAATACTCCTCCATGCTAAACTTGATTTGTTAAAAATACCATATATGACTATTCTTCCCATGGAAAAAAACAACTAGGTCACATTCTTAAGAAAGGCATAAAAACTGCAGCGGAGACATAAATTACTTCAGCTCCACCATTAGTATCAATCTTCAATATTTTTTTACATTTATGGATTTCCAGATGTAAAAAAGGATCCAACTATTTCGCATTTGATGACCTTTTAATACCTTCTGCTTCTCATTCCAGGCAAATAAATAGCCCAACAAAAGGTTTTTGCTGAAAAGGAATCATAGTTGAAATGATGACCTAGATGTAGGCCTGGCATCTTGCCGGGCCCGGGCTAACAGGCCGGACCAGCCCGACATGAACAAAAATTATGGCCGGCCCAATCCAGCCCGATAAAACTTCGGGCTTGGGACCTCCGAGCACGACACGCAAAATAAACAGGCCGTCTGGCACAACCTGTTAGCATGATAACAAAAACAGCATTGAGCTTCATGTTTCAAGCATCCATTGATTTGGATTCCCTCCTTTCCCTTTCGAGTTATTCGATTATGAAGCAAGTATAGTCAAGTTTGGATGGTATCCATAACAGGATATGTATTAATACTCCTCCATGCTAAACTTGATTTGTTAAAAATACCATATATGACTATTCTTCCCATGGAAAAAAACAACTAGGTCACCTTCTTAAGAAAGGCATAAAGACTGCAGCGGAGACATAAATTACTTCAGCTCCACCATTAGTATCAATCTTCAATATTTTTTTACATTTATGGATTTCCAGTTGTAAAAAAGGATCCAACTATTTCGCATTTGATGACCTTTTAATACCTTCTGCTTCTCATTCTAGGCAAATAAATAGCCCAACAAAAGGTTTTTGCTGAAAAGGAATCATAGTTGAAATGATGACCTAGATGTAGGCCTGGCATCTTGCCGGGCCCGGGCTAACAGGCCGGGCCAGCCCGACATGAACAAAAATTATGGCCGGCCCGATCCAGCCCGATAAAACTTCGGGCTTGGGACCTCCGAGCACGACACGCAAGATAAACGGGCCATCTGGCACAATCTGTTAGCATGATAACGAAAAGGAAATAAACGATTGGATCATAATACGTCGGGCCGATTCAGGCCCTATTCGGCACAATAGCCCGAATCGGCCCGTTAGCACGATAATGAGTATATTTAATATTTTTTAAAAAATAATTTATATCGGACCGTGCCGGGCCTACATCACCTGGTCCGGCGGGGCTTGTTAATCGTGCAGGCCTTAACAGGCCGGCCCATTAGCGGTCTGGCACGATAAGGGTCAGCACAAGCATGATTTTATCGTGCCAAGCCCGTTTCTGCCTGATGCCAAGGCTACCTAGATGGTTGTTATTCCACGAACCTTCCATGTAATTGGCAATCCAGGTTATGCACACTGCATGCAATAAATATGTTGCATCAAGTGATTATGTCTCCGAATATTACTTTCTTAAAGGAAAAATAAAATTTTACAAAAAGAAGTCTATAATGACCAAAAAGGTCAGCTGGATAATAAGACTGATTAGAAAAGGAAGATATTGCAGTCAATGCGGACATCCTACTATTTGTTTTGTATGTTATATCAGGATGTACTATGTCAAAATTCCAACATCCTAAATCACAATAAGGAAAACTTTAGCAACCCTAGAGGAATTATAAAAACAAAAATGGGAGAAAAAAATTATGATGGTATGGTATCAAATCCTTGACTTAGGGAGATCATCATCAATCCTCATAATCACCTTGTACCCCTTAAAAACAGATAATTGAACTGAATTAACAGATGCAAAACAGGAGAAACATCTATTTTATAGTCCCAACTTTTTACCTTATCTATATGAGTAGATAGCATACAGATGAATCTATTATTAAATAATATTACATCTTGAATCATTTCCATAGTTATTCTTTTCACGTTGAGTGACATGAAAGAAGTTCGACGTATGTATACAATTTTTCATCACAAGCATAAACCTTCCATACTTATGATCCCAAAACCCAAAGTGGATACAGGGAGTAAAGAAAATGAAAAAGTCACAAATATATACACACACAAAAACAAACAGAAATGTTGATTTAGGGAGCAAGTTACCTTGCCTATCATATGAAAACTACCATGAACACATACCTTGAACCAATGACGACAGTTTGTGAAACGTTAAGAAACTTGCAGAAAGCTCCTTCACATTTCGTTTTGTTGGGATGTGATAAATAGGATACCTGTTTGACAAGAAAATAGTCAAATTTTTTACATGAAAATTTATCACATAGCTTCTATTGTTGATGAACAAAAGTAGAATAAAAATTGCTTTATTTCTTCTACTGAAACAATGAAAAAAAGAAGAAGAAACCCTCTAAATACTCTAAATATCAAACAGAATCGCTAGTCAAAGACATTGTTTTGAAACCAACCTTCATTATTGTTTCCAAACCTTCATTGACAATTTTTTAACTATTACCAAAAAGGCTATGAATTTATCAAGAAATCTTTAAATTCTTTTGGCAAGGTATAGAAGATGCAGGTTAAACATACCAGGCTACAGACATCCAACTGGCAGGCGAGAGCTCTGTACTCTTAAAATCAACCAAGCTGGGGTAGATCTCAGCTAATTCATGTATCTAATAGACAGTGAAAGAAATAAGGATGAAGGATATCACAACAATTTAATATTCAAGCAGCATAAATGAAAAATCTACCTTGTTGAAAAGTGGTGTCCTTGCATAAGGAGAAGAGTTCTCAAAGAACTCCAAGTACAAGTGTCCAATGTTGCCTGAGCCTAAGCCCTCAGATGTCGTATCCACACTAGCAAGCTTCTTGCACTCCCTATCATTACTGGAGATGTTTTGATCCTCCCCAGCATTTCTATCACAACAGAGAATGTAATCCAAATCAATTGCCAGCCAGCAATTATAACAAATATAATCAATGGCAAGAGATCACGAACCTAGAATCAGCAAGTGGTTTGCGAGTGTATATCTGAATGCCAGATAGGTATGGCACATAATATTGTACTATCACCTCCCCGCTTTGTAGGCGCAGCGGAACACCGGCACCATAAGCACTCCATTCATAGTACTGATCCCACAAGTCTCCAAGAAGGAAGACTTCCACACGGTCCTTTCCGACCAGATGCCAATGATTTTTTATATCTTGACACCATGACTGCAATTATCAAGAAGTTAGACCTTAAATTTCCTGTCTTTGGAATCCAAACAATAAAAGCTCCATTTAGAAATTAGAGCATAAACCTTTCTAAATGTACCAAAAAAATACACAGTGAAAAGAGAGACAAGAAGGAACATCAATCATTCAAAAGTATGTATGATTTCACATAGGAAGTATCAAGCTAAATTCTATTTTCAAGAATAAACCATTCAGAAACAAATTACACATATCTATTTCAATGGTGTGAATATTTTACTTCCACAAATATGAGTTTTTTAATATATGCAATGCTATTAATAGTAAAATTGGTGACATGAAATTTGAGATAAAGTACCAGATTCAATGTATTGCATACAGATCTAGAAAACCAAAAATAGAAAAGGGAAATCAGTAATCGAGAGGGGAAGAAAAGAGAAACTTGAACAGATGAAGAATAGTGATAACAGATCATAATTAAAAACTGCATATAGGAGAAATAAAAAACATGAGAAACCTTGGGTAGTTGCTGAGCCGGCACGGAAGGAGTGATGGATTTGAGAAAACTTTCAATGTTGGAACAGCCGCGCGAGTTATTAGCCATCGCTTTGTCTCCCTTTTCGCCTTTTATATCACCACTTATCACCCCAATATTTTAATCAGATATCTATCAATTAAAAATCCAATCTTTTTTTCCGGAAAACAAGAACAAATTAAAAACCACAAAAAGGTATTTTTTTAAAAAAAAGTTGAAGAATTGAGAAGAAGAAGAAGAAACGAAGGAAGGGAGTACCAAAAGAAACCTAAGAGCCGAAGACGAGACTAGAACAAGCGTTCCGTTTCTCGAGAAAGAGAGAAGGAGGGAGGCGACCCAATTATTTGGTTTTAGTACCCATAGAATGATCCAAGATAAGCAAGTCGACACTTCACTCTATCAATGTCTGGTCTGGAGGAGGGTATAATTCATTCAACCCCGGGCATCGCAGGGGGAGGCCAAAATTAGCAACCAGTGCAGGTAACAGGTTGAAACGGGGAAACCTTCAATGCCGGGTGGGCGAGAAGCGGACACTTGGACAAAAGCTGCAGAAAAAGTTTGTCCTGTCTCAAATCATTCTCCTAAAGACAGCCCACTCCGGTTTTCCCTCGCCCGCTTGGCAAAATTTCATCTTTGGCCGCCACTCCTCGTACAACTCCAAGAGGAGCGTTTTAGAGAGAGAGAGGGGACGAAGAAGCGAGAAGTGGTTTGGTAGCAACTTGACGCTTCGCCGCGTGGTTTCACTACCGGTTGGGTTTTTGTTCGGGTCTGCTGTCGCTTTGTCATTTATCTCTCTTCCTGCGTGCTCTTTTCTTACTTAATATGTTCTTCTGCTCTCGTCCAGAAACGAAGACGAGTAAAACAAGGAGCGTAAAAAGTCAAACACTGTGGGTCAAAATGAGTTCTTTATTGGTCTAATGGTGAGGAGACTTTGAACTGATCATGGACAAGTCAAACAAAATCAAACATCTGACTTCGTTAGCCTATCAAATTGATGAATCCTCAAACAGAACTCAACTTTTTTTTTTTTCTTTTTTAAAGAAGTGGACATTTGATCATATAAATTATCAATTTTTTGAACTTTGATTCTATAAATTTTATTTTGATATTTTTGATCCGGTAAATTTGCTCTATAATACAGATTTGATCATATTCGTAACGATCGATTAACTTTTTGTCAATATAGACTAACGTTGTTCGACATATTTGATCATATAAGTTTCATTTCAAAATTTTCAGTCATATATATTTGTCTCGCAGCACAAATTTGGTCCTATATATAGCACAAATTTGATCATATCTGTGATGGTTCATTAACTCCCCGTCCACGAAAAAATAAACGACGTTATGTCCATATTGACAGGGTTAATGGATCGTCATGAATAGGATCAAACCTATGTTACGAAGCAAACTTAAATATGTTACGGAGCAAATCTATCAGGTCTGTCATATAGATTTGGTCATATTCACAACGGTCTATTAACCCCGTCAACATGGACATAACGTCGTTTATTTTTTCGTGAACGGAGAGTTAGGACTATATCTATGTTACGGGGCAAACATATAGGACTAAATTCGTTCTACGGGACAAACATATACGACTAAAAATTTTAAAATAAAACTTATAGGACCAAATATGTCAATGTGTATGAACGACGTTAGTCCACATTAACGGAGAGTTAACGGACCATCGCGGATATGACTAAATTTGTGCTACATGACAAATATTTAGGATCAAATCTGTACTACAGAGCAAACTTATAGGATCAAAAATATCAAAATAAAATTTATAGGATCAAAATTCAAAATATTAAAAATTTATAAGACCAAATTTGAACTTCTCCCGTAGTATTTTCATGTAATAATAAATATTATAAAATTATATCTATAATTCATTTATTTATAAATAAACTTATAATTTATAATTAAAATATTGATTAAAAATAGAATTAACCGATAAGAAATTATTTTTTTCTGGCAAGTATATATAAAGGAGCCTCTCTCTTCCCATGTGCAAAACTCGAGCACGTGACGCGGCGGTCCTCACATTCTTATCCGTTCCACGTGTATGGTGTACCGCCGGAGGCATCGCTGTACCCAAGACAGGGACAACATAACAACAGCAACCCAGTTCGAGCCACGTGCTCCTGCTGCTCCACACGGGCATTCTCGAAAGCGGAACGTGCTTATCTAATAAGAAAACCGCTTTTGAAAGGTACGCCTAATTGACCAACCCAACTCCCGCAACTTCCCAAGAACGGTATATGTAGACAGAGGTGTTATTTTGGGTTTCATTCGTGGGTTTCTTAAGCTGCCTCATCTCGTGATTGGGCATAATATGATACTCCTCGGAATAATCACTCGAATTTTTTCTCTCGTTTTCACCAATTAAATCGAATTATTGTTGTTAGAAGGCTAAGGACTGACAAGAAATTGGTACGTGCTGAATTATTTGCCTTCGAATTGGCAGACGAAGAAGATATTAAAACGCTATGCGGACAAGAGACGGTGACACTTGAGAGTCCTCATAATTTTATCATGCGGTAAGGCTTACGGAAAAATGAATAAAATAAAAAATTATATAAATAATCTGTTACAAAAGAAGCTAAAGTTATATGAATATTAATGATTTCCTATATATATACTACGTAAATCCATTTTAGTTAAGTGGATTAAAATAACACGAGGTGCAATAAAAAAAGAATGATATCATGCCTTGTAATTGACATGATCCACCAAAATAAAATTGAATTATTGGCTAATGCTAGCATGCAACAATGCCACGTTATTCCTTTCCTAATATACGCTAAAAAACGTAATAGGACTATTTTTTATATTGCATTTTTGGATGGGGCTACATTTCCTTATTTAGGACCTCAATTCTTATCTAATTTTTTAGATAATACTTTTTGGATACCATAATATGACTAAATGTAGGGTGGTTGATTCGGTGGATTTGCCCCTTTGAGTGTAGGGTGAAACAAAGATTGTCATATGGTAATTAAATAGTATTTTTGCGCTTTTACTTTATCCTCTGCAAATTTCAAAAATAAATATGTACTACTTTTTATCATTAAAATAATATTGTATAAATTAAAACACGCCAATATCATTTAAAACAAATTAATATAGTTTGCATTTAGAATAAAAAATAATTTACCCCATCATCTATAGGGGTAGCAATATTTGCCCTCCAATCTTTTAAAAATTAAACTTAACCATCTCACCTTCTAAAAAATTAGGCAACTTATACCATCCGACGAATTTTTTCAGGTAAAGGATATCATGCGTGTTGCATAGAGATGACAATAATACCCGTTTAGGCAGGTACCCACGGGTATTTATTCGTTTATGATGGGTATGAGGGTTAGCTTCCTACCCGCGGGAATATTACGGATAATTTTTCTTATCCGATTATTATATGGGGTGGGTATGGGTATTATAGTACATGTACCCACGGGTACTCGTTATCCATGAAAATAAGTAAATTGACCTTATGTTGAAAACTTTATATTTTAAAATCTTATGTTGATGTTGAAAAATATTTGTAATTTATATTTAAAGATCTTATGTTTTAAAATCTTATGATGATGTTAAGAAATATTTGTAGTTTATATTTTAAGATCTTGTGTTTATAACCTTGTGTAGTGTGTTTATATTCAAAATTGTTATCAAAATATTATAATTTATATTTTTTTAAGTGTCATTAGTACCTGCCAATATTCGTGGGTATTCGTCCCTCCGTGAGTAATTAAATGAGTAATACACTCGATGAATTAAATGGGTAGCGAGTACCCATATATTTCGCGGGGCGGGTAGCCGGTATGCACCTCCCGTACCCGCCCCCGCCCCGTTGACATCCCTAGCATTGCACTTGGATTTTCCAAGGGTAATCGAGTCATTATAATCAAAACTTGAGGAAAAAAAAATCAACAATTCTAATAAAAAAATATCAATTGTTCTTCAACACAAAACAAATTTAAATAAATCATTACTACAAACTTGAGGAAATTGTTGATTTTTTTTCTCAAGTTTCGATTATAATGATTCAATTGCCTTTGGAAAATTAATGTGTAGCGCATATGATATGCTTTGATCGGAAAAATTCGTCAAATAATGTAAATTACCTATTTTTCATAAGGTGAGATAGTTAAGTGCAATTTTTAAAATGTTAGGGGCAAATATTGCCTACCCTATAGGTGATCAAGCAAACTGCTTTTTATATCATTGACTAGGGTTTGAATCTTAGTATATATATTTTTTCATTATTTTTTGGTAAATTTGGTAAATTAACCGAACCGAATCGAAAAAATCGATTAACCGAACCGAATTAACCGATTTTTTTTGGTCCGGTAAACGGTTAATAGAAATTTTCCATTTCGGTCTGATTAATCAGAAGTTCGGTTCGGTTAATTAATCGAACCGACCGATGCTCACCTCTAGATAAGTGGTTCCCAAAGGGGAGTTCCGGTGTCGCTTAATGGTGTATTAGGGAAGAGACTCTCCAATTCTTTTCAAAGTTCTCATCGGAACTTTAAAGAGTGTTTCTTCAAGGTAAAATTGAAATATTTTCTGTGCCCGTTTTATCTGGACCCTGCCTCCTGAAAAGAAATGTTCCCTCTATCTTGGATTGAAGAACCCATGCCGATTGGACGAGTGAAAGAGGAAGATCTTTCAACGAAGTAAAGCCACATGTGGACTTTTTGATCATGTGTTGAACCTTTTTCGTGTAAGGAAATGTTGAAGAGGGATTTGGAGGGGACGCCGATTTTGGCTTACATAGGTAGACATCTTCTTAGAAGGCACTTGTTGAGTAGCTCTTATTATCCTTTTTGACGAAATTTTTTTATTGCAGGGAATGTGTTGTCTATGCTGGACGAGACAATTTTCTGCAACTGCTTCAGGAGAAGAAGGTGTAGTACCCCTGTTATTGGTAGGGGAGAGAATTCATTGGTGGACGGATCTCCATCAGGGCCAAGCCGTCCATCACCATTGCTAGCCTTGGAGTTTCTTGTAATGGAGAATTTGGAGACTCCAGGTGCAGGAGTCCTAAGCCCTCGATTGTCGAGTGTAGTGGAGTTGTCTAGTTCTTCTGACTCTACTACTTTCGGTTTTTTCTTACATTATAAGGAACAGACAGGGATTCAATCTTCCTCATCCTTGGGAGGGAAGAATGCCCCTACGCCGAGTGTGGAGTTCGTAGGAGATTCTTCACTATTAGGCCATCGGCTAGCTTTGGTTCCATATACGGGGCTTTCTTCTTGCCCGGGGAACCCGGTGTCTTCGTCGGAAAGATCAGAGATGTGGGCTCAATTTTTGGCTATGGTCGATAGGGTGAAGCAATTTGAGTCTGATAGGTCTGCAGCCTATGCATGGGAAGCGGAGCTGTTGGAGTTGGAACTGGCCAGGGGTCAGGAGAGTGAAGGACTGTAACATTGAGCGTTTGAATCTTACTGTTGCAGAATTGATTGCTCGATTAAAGGGGTATGAGGAGGAGATCGTTCCCCTGCGAGCTGAGGCGGAGGAATACAAACAAGTGGAGGCGGATTGTTGGCAGGATGTCAGTTTGATTTTGTATAATGAGTGTTTCAAGAGAGCTATTAAGCAGGCCCAGTTCTTCGCTCATGGAGTTGATTTTTTTGGAGTTGATAGCTTCAAGAAGATAATAAATAGGATTTTAGTAGATCCGGAGTTCGAGGAAGAGATCCCTGTTTCCCTAGAGAAAGAACTGCCATTTTCCGATCTTGAGCCTCGTGTTGTTTCCCTCAAGAGTGTTCCAGAGAATGTTGAAGGCATAACATTTTTATAACTGTTCTCATGTGGGCCATATGTTATTTATAATGGTCGTTACTTCTGGTGAAGTGCCTGACTATCGTACCTTTGTGGGTTTATTTATGTATATGATAGTTCTGTTTTTGCTTTGTGCTTTTATTTGTTCCGCCAGCAGAACTTGGTCCCTCCTGGGTTTGAGGTTGAACTTCCTCTGAAAGCCCCAAGTCAGTCATTACGTTTGACCTTAGTGTCGGATTAGGCTGGTCCTGTGTACAGTAAGAGGTGCAGCTCAAGGGTCGAACCAATTTTCTATGAGGTTTGTTCTGTCTTGGAAAGTACGGGGCTTTGCTCGTGGGTTTTAGCTGAGCTTGGCGAGGAGTGTGAGGTAAAAACCGTGCGCGAGGAGTCTTGCAAGGGTGCTAAGACTGGAAGTAATGGTGCTAGGGGCCAAGGACCGTACTCGGGGGTTCAAGTCAAGCTCGATGGGGAGCGTAAGGTGGAACCGCTCGCGAGGAGTCAAGTAAGGGCTCTGAGGCCGAAAGTAACGACTCTAGGGGCCGAGGACCGCATTCAAGGGTTCAAGCCGAGCTTGCCGGGAGCGTAAGGCAAAACCGCTCGCGAGAAGTCATGTAATGGCTATGAGGCTGAAAGTAACGATGCTAGGGGCCGAGGACCACACTCGGGGGTTCAAGCCGAGCTCGCTGGGGAGTGTAAGGTATAATCGTTCGTGAGGAGTCATGTAAGGGCTCTGAGGCCAGAAGTAACGGTGCTAGGGGTTGAGGACCGCACTCGGAGGTTCAAACCGTGCTAGCTGAGGAGCATAAGGCGAAACCGCTCGTGAGGAATCATATAAGGGCTCTGAGGCCAGAAGTAATGGCACTAGGGGTTGAGGACCGCACTCGGAGTTTCAAGTCGAGCTCGCTGGGGAGCGTAAGGCGGAACCGCTCGCAAGGAGTCATGTAAGGGATCTGAGGCCGAAAGTAACGACGCTAGGGGCCGAGGACCGCACTCGAGGGTTCAAGCCGAGCTCGCTAGGGAGCATAAGGCGGAACTGCTCGCGAGGAGTCTTATAAGGGTTGTGAGGCCGAAAGTAACGGCGCTAGGGGCCGAGGACCGCACACGGGGGTTCAAGCCGAGCTCGCTGGGGACGTAAGATGGAATTGCTCGTGAGGAGTCATATAATAGGCACTAAGGCCGACGAGCCAAATCAGTGTAAACCAAATTTTGGTCGCCGAGTAGAGCATTCTGAAAGAAATAGTGTCCTTGAGCCAATCACATGTTGATGTGTAAGGAACTATTTTTTGTTAACGAATAATATAAGGCAACTTTTCATCATATGCTGCATCTATATTTTGTATATATATTAGGTTGTGATCAACCCCATGAACCCGAGCAATTGATTCCGAATAAATTAGTGCACTTGGTACATGCCTTATACGATAAGAGGTAGCTGATCTCATAGTTACCTATGAGCCGTCATTTAATGTACAAGCGCAGGTGCTCATTAGGGAATGAGTTCACTGAACGGACCTACACAAGAACACACAATGAAATCCTTACATCAGTGTCGATGGGATGTTCCTCGGGTGAAGTAGGTGCAAGCAGTCATTGGACCTGATGTTGTCATGGTTACCTTGTGAGTGTCGACCCATTATTTTGGACTTATCCTTACGTGGCCTTCAGTGTCATGTGTTGGATACCTCTAGGCATGGGAAAGCATCCATGGAGGTATGTGAGTAACCAATATGGAATTAGTTACTCCTAATGAGAGAAGATAATATCCTGTGTCTCTGCAAGTGTCGACTCACGAATCTCTAGCCAAAGTAGATATGAATGTCGGAAAAGGGTTTCTGACATGTCATTATTGAGATAATGACTTGGCAGGCAGAATACATATGAATCGGTATTAGGGTTTGACACTTCTTCCGTACCCTAGTCGTATTCAGGACATTGTAACTGAGGGACTTAATTGCACGATAACTAATCACTGAAGGGCGTTCGATCCTTGTCGATTGAACCTCACATTATTCAGGCAGTCATGACACGTTGCTAGACGTCAATCTTGACTTATGAGTGGAGTCACACATGATCACACTAAAGAAGGTTTAGTGGGCTCATGGGATTCGAATAGAAGATATTCTATTGAATTCGACTCTCCGTTTTGCACAACTCACTGCTGGATTAGTGCGGGACCCAATGGTTCACACACAACAAGCTAACCTCGTAACGAGCTTTATGAGATAGAGCTTGCATGCGGCACTATATGTCTACTAGCATGGACATGTTGCAACTCGATCACGAATTTCTTTACATATAAGATAGGAAATGTATTTTCTATAAGAACGAATGTACGAGGAAAGAGTTCATCAAAAACCCTAATTCGTAGGGTATCCCCCTATTTTGTAGGGTAATCATAAAATAGTAGGGTTTGGCACACGGTACTATTTTATATGGTTGATTAAATCTTAATTATGAATTAAGAAATTAATTAACCATAAATCGGGGATATGTTTAATTAAGAATTAAACATAATTAATTTGATTTTTGAAATAAAAAATTTATGGAGGGAAATTTGATTTTCCCCGTGCGCCTACACCTATTAATTTAGGAAATGATTTATTTAGATAAATCATAATTAATAGGAAATTGATTTATTTAGATAAATCATGATTCTTTAAGGGTTAATTAATGAATATATAAAGACTTTTACTAAAATTCCCAAATCTATCATCACTTTTCATTTGTTTCAAATGCACGATTCAATTCTCAATTCGTTTCAATTCTAGCACACCGTCGATCCGGGATTAAGTTTCTCGTTTATCTGCTAACATGGCAAGGATGATGTGTATAAAGAGATCCAGTCAGCCAATATTTTTTTTAAAAAAAAGAAAAATATTTCAAACAACTCCCTCATTATACTAGCTGACTGGACCTCAAATAACTCTCTCATTATTATTTTTCTCAAAAAATATAATTTATCTACATGAATATAATTCCTATATGATAAAAAACTAATTTGTTTAGATAATTCTCATTCATATTGATAGGTTTTTAATTTATGAAGATAAATTAAATTTTATATTTAATTGGATTTAATTAATTTTGAATTAATTATAAAGCCAATAAATATAAATTACCTTTCGAAGGCAAACTTGAATTTTTTTAAAAATCCGAGAGAGAATTAAGGGGAGGGATGAAGTCTTTATATGTAGCCACCTCCCCCTTCTTTATATAGTGGTCGAACCTCCTCTTGGAGGCGAAGAGAGATTCGCATCATATTAAGGAGCCAAAAAGGAAGAAGTTTCTTCTTCCTAGGGTGGCCAGCCACTTTTCTCTCCTTCCCCGAATTTTCCCACAATTCGGAGAGGCGTTTCTCTTCACCTTGGTGTGCCACCCCTTACTTCCTTTAGGGGACTCCTAATAGGACAACAGGGTATCTCCTTGTTCCTCCTCTCGTTATGAGGTTTTTTCATCTCCTCTTCCTCCTGTTTTGGAGCCCGATTCTTGGTGGAAGGGTCGGTCAAGCCTTTGAGGCTTCGGGGTTGAGGAAACCTCACCGTTGAGCCACTACGAGTCTGGTTGATCGCTGCCCCCTTGTTGCGAGGAGCTTGGTGTGGACTAGAATTGGAGGATGTGCATATATGCGTCTTGATTTGGGGATAGGAGCAGCAAGTTCAACCGCGATATAAGGTATACCATCTCCATTACACTCGTAGTTAGAATTCCTTGAATTTTGCTAAAGTAGATCACTGTTTTGGGATGGTTTGATTTTTTTTAAAATTGTTATTTCCACCGCGTTTTCGATTACCATCCCTTCACATTTGTGTTTCGAAACCGGGGGTGACGGCTATGTTAGTCGACAATCTTATGCAAGAGTTTTGAGATGTTGCTGAGGAGCATGAGATGAGACTACGCACGAGGTCTTTTAAATAAGAAGGTACTTGTTAAAGCGGCAAGGTTGCAGCTGAGTTTCCTGAGCATGTACAGAGAGAAGATGCAAGAAATGTAATTTTATTAAATCATAAGGGAAGTATGCGTATAGAGAGAGTGGCTATTTTGGTTGTGGCTTGAGTTCTTTGAAGGGTTGAGTCGAGATTATTTGCGTGCGTCCGTCCTTGGGTTGGCTCGGGGCCCTTTACCGGTTGCTTGCCTTCAATTGTAGAAGATGTTTGTGGTCATTAGAATCTTTCTTTGATTTTGACCCGAGACATTGATTGTAGCACCATCCGGCTTCCTTCTGGTCGACATGGAGTACGCCTACTTTCATTTTTGAGACAGGAAATTCCATTGTCAAATGGGGAGTGGATACAATTGCTCCAAGTGCATTCAAGGACGATCGTCCTAGAATCATATGATAAGGGCTAGGGATGTCGATGACTATGTATTGTACATCAATGGTTTTGGTCCTTGGTTGAGAGTTGAATGTTATCCTTAGTCATATGGCTCCTCGGACGTCAACCCTTTCTCCAAAGAAGCTTACTAGGTTTCCCTCACATGGGGTGAGCGAGGCTTCTGTCAATTAAATTTTCTAAAAGATGGAGTAGAAAAGGATGTTGACAGAGCTGCCTAGGTCGACTAGAACCTTTTTGATGACAAAATTTCATGCAGCCACAAGGATTACGACTAGGTCGTGCAAGTTTTGATCAGTTCCGTGAAAATCAAATTCATACAACGATATTATTGGGGTTCTGGGGGTAGGCCGGTTAAGGCGAGCAGTGCCATTGGCTGTCATCACCCCTTGAAAAGATCTCTTCCTGGTTGGGCTCACTTTTCTGCCTCTAGTAAGTCCACCTGCGATATGGTTAATGACCCCTCGGGGTTTGTTCTCTGGGTGATCAGCCCGACCATCTTCCTTATGATCTAAGTAGGGTTTCGGTGGTGTTCAACTTCATTGTCTAGGGTCGCAGCTTCTGCTTCGACCTCTTTCTCTTTGACGATGGATGTATTTATCCAGGTGTCCTATACGGACTAAATCTTCAAGTTGGTCACTGAGTATTATGCACTCCTCGGTGGTGTGGCCATAAGTGTCATGGAATATGCACTTGTTTCTTCTATGGTGTTGGGTGGTAGCTTTTGTTTTCCCACGTTGGCAGGGTATCTGATGAGCTTCAAGTGGTAGATATCGCGAAGGATGATTCCCTTCTAAGTATTGGGAGGAGTATACTTTTCAAATTGGGCATTTAACTGAGGTGGCGACCTCGGCCCTCGGCCATTGGTTTGGTCGGGGCGATTGCGGTCTTCACTCTTTTTGTCTCCCTTTTTGGGTTTCCCATCTTCGATAATGGCTTTAAGATTTTGCCAATCATTCTTTTTAGCTTCCCGGAGTTCTTCCATCTTTATGAAACTGGCGGCCTTCTCCTGAAACTCGGCCATCTCCTTAGGCTCTGTAAGGGTGATCTCGTCGGCGAAGAGCTCGGGCTTTAGCCGGAACTGAATGGAGAAGAGTTCGATCTATGGGTCGAGATTGAGAATTTCGGCCGCTATGGCTTGAAACCTATTCAGGTACTCTCTTAGGGGCTCATGTTGCCCATGTCTGACATAGTGGAAGGCAGCCGCCATCTTGTGATACACCCGTGATGTGGTGAATCGATTGAGGAAGACACGCAAGAGGTCTTCAAAGAAATGAATAGATCCCGGTGGGAGGGAGGAAAACCACAGCAAAGCGGTTTTTCCAAGAAAGTTGGAAAGGCTCTGCAGAGTGCTGGATCGGTTGCTCCATGATAGAGCATCGTAGTCCTGAATGCCGTCAGGTGTAGCGCGGGATCGCCTGTACCATTGCAGGGTGTCAGAGTGGTAGGCAACTCACTCCTCGGTGGGAGGCAGGTTGTCATGATGTGCTTGACGAAGAGTCCCACATCAAGAGGGAAGGTAGCTCTAGCCATTCTGGCTTTGGGATCTTCATCTTTTTTCGGGTGGCAGGTGCTAGAGACTTCGCTGTGGAGAGTGGGAATTGGTTTCTTCCTTTTGGAGTGGTTGCTTTCTCCATGTTCTGAGCGGCAACGCTCATGGCCAGCTGGGGATTGTCCCTGGGATCGTGCTAGCATCTCGATTTGGGCTGTTGGCCGGTGGTTTTTAACTTCCAAATCGTCTATTCGACGTTGGGGGTCTTCAGGGGGAGGGTTGGCCGGTGTCGAAGCGTCGCTCCTCGCTGTTTTAGTGTCACCAGGTTGCGGTCGATCATGGTCGTTAGGCCATTGCCGTATGCGTGCGGCGGCGGTCGTTTGGCTCCGGGTTCCAACCATTATAGGGGTGGTAAGCTTTACTCGGCCCCACGGTGGGTGACAAATTTTCCTGCTTGAGGATCGGGGTGCTCTGATCTGGTTCGGTGTCTCTCCTTGTCTGGTTCAATGCTGTGGGGGGGGGGGGCTATAAAAGACACTACGACGATCAAGTTAGTAGGACTCCAAGGTGGAGGTAATGAAATCGGAACATAGGTTACCTGAGGCGTGCCATGTCCGTATTTATTGTAGGTGGAGGTGATGATGTCACCCGGTAATCTCGTGGGGATGTTGCTCAAAATGGGTCGAGACTGATCCTAGAGATGGCGGGCTCATAATGGTGTATCCCTCGTGATAAGGGGGGATATGGATGTCCTTAATTATTTGGCCGGGTGGAGCCCCTGGGCAGAGCTGTTTGATATGGTTCGAGTCAAATCCAGGAGTGTAGTGGGGTGGGGCACTAGACAAGGCCACCTAGTTCGACTTAAAGTGTGTTATAGGGTGCTGCTGGGTCTAATCCGACCAGACCCAATAGTTCTAGACTTATATTTAATAATATATAAGACTTATAACAATAATATTGGACTGGAGTGGAACCACTAGGCCCGATCAGGCTAGACCTAGCAGCACCCTATCCCTCATTTTGAACCAGACCGCGCGATCCCATCCAGGGGGCTCCGCCCGATTGCATCTCCGAGTTTGGCTCGAACCACTCTAAACGACTCTACTTAGGGATTCCACCTTGCCCCAAAAGGAAATTTGCATCCTACCTTATCAGGAAATACACACTCGCCATCTTTGGGATCAATCACCACCTTTTCTAGTCAACGTCGCTGTGATATTCTCGAACGGCAACACCGTCCCCCCTGTAATACAAATACATACGATGCACCCAGGTAACCCTAAGTTCCAATTCCATAAACCTCCACCTTGGAGTCATCCTACGTTTTCCTCAACCGTTTCACCACGTCACGAGTATGCCATAAGAGGACAACTATTCTCTACTACGTCAGATAAAGGCAACATGAGCCCCTAAGAGAATACCTAAATAGGTTCTAGGCTGTAGCGGCCGACATCCCCAATCTCGATCCAGTGATCGAGCTTTTCTGCATCCAACTCGGGTTAAAACTCGAACCTTTTGCTGACCAGATAACCTTAACCAAGCCTAAAGACATGGCCGAATTCCAAGAAAATGCGGCGAGTTTTATAAAAATAGAAAATTAGTGAGAAGCAAAGAGAATTGACTGGCAAAACCTTAAGGCCATTGTCGAAGGCAAAAAATCCAAAAGGCACGACAGGAAAAATGAGGATCGCAGTCGTCGCGAGCAGAGCTACAACCTAATGCCGAGGTCCTGACCTCGCCCTAATACCCGATTTGAAAGGTACAATCCTACAAGAAGTACATTATTTACAACTGCTCAGGCCACTTGGCCGCCCCGAAAGCTCAAAGTCTTTATACAGAGGTGACAAGAGCAAAAGGTGTGAATTCCACTGGACCTTTGGGCACACCGCTAAAGAATGTGTGGTCCTCCATGACCAGATTGAGCGGTTGACCAGAGAAGGTCACCTCGACCACTACATCTGGTGTGATCGGAGCCGTAACTGAAGCCGACAAAGTTCCGGCCCGGTGTGATCGGAGCCCCAATAGGACCCCACTGCTCGGTGACACAAGTAACAACCGCGACCCAAAAAGTGAGCGGTCTTACCCTAGTGTCCAAGGAGCTATTGACTACATAAAAGGAGGATTTACCGGAGAAGGAAGTTCCGAAACACAATCGCCCAGACTGTTATGACCGTCGGCGAAATAGCTTGGTCACAGCGACCGTGCGCATCCACCCCGATAATATTTTTCTACGACTCTGATTATCGAGGAATTGACAGGAACCTGCATGATCATGTCATTACTTCTGTGTTCATTGTTGGTTTCCTTGTTAGGGAAGTTTTGGTGGACCAAGGTAGCTCCGCCAACATCCTCTTCTACCCAACACTTGAGAGAATGGGCATCAACGAATCCTTGCTACATCTGTACCATGGAGAACTTGTCAGCTTCTCAAGAGATTATGTAAACGTCAAAGGCTAGTTACATATGGCCATAACATTCGGCTCCCCACCGAGAGCAAAAATGATAGATGTACAGTTTCTTATCATCCAGTGTGCGCGCCCCTACCGTATGATCTTGGGTCGACCTTCCTTAAACAACTTAGGAGCCATAGTATCGACTTCCTACCTCGCCATTAAATACCCCATCTCAGAGACAAAAGTATGAGTCATTCATGCTGACCAAAGGGAAGCTCGCGCATGCTACAACTAGTGCATGAAGCTCAAACTAGCAGAGCCCCAACCAAGGATATCATATTTGGATCCCAGGGGAGACATCCAGGAATGGCCCCAACCCGCTGACGACCTGGACCCTGTACAGATCGGGACATCCCTTGAGCAAGTAACCTATATTGGAGCACACCTCCCCGATGAGCTCAAGGTCTGACTTATTACCCTACTCAAAAGCAATGCCGACATCTTCGCATGGATACCTGCCAACATGCTAGGAATAAACCGCTAGGTCATTTGCCACCGGCTGGCCATCGACCCCTGTGTCAAGCTTGTCGCCCAGAAAAAGAGAAGGCTCAAAGTTGAGCGCTAGCAGACATCCTTGAAGAAACCACGAAGCTGTTAAAAACAAAATTCATCGGAGAGATTCGCTTCACAATATGGCTTGTGAATGTTGTGATGGTCAAAAAGGTAGAACATAAAAATACCTAGCGCCTTTGGCTTAGCCCGACACACTCTCAGTAAGCAACATAATCCTAGCGTCTTGATCATAAAAATACCAAATAGGTAGAACCACAGTTCAAATACTACATTAGTCAAAGCATGCAGAGAACCACCTTTCAGGCTAAAAGGAAGATATCTCTTTTATTTCATGAAACCCCACAAAGGGAATAGTTATTCTTATAAGCCAACAAAGGGCTATTCAAAGGAAGAAACACTTTCAAATAGAACATTTGCTTGGAGAGTGCATCAGAAACATGGCCACTGACCAAGCTGAGCAAGAAACGAAGTTTCAGCTCATAGTCCTCCTACCAGAATTCAGTGGTGTGCGCAAACTGGGTCGGGGAAGCTCCTACAACCCAGGAGTTGGAAGGATAGGTAGAAAAGGAATTCAAAGTGGCGGCGGGCAAAACTAAGAACCACTGGCAAGAGTTCTAAGCCAGCACGGTGTTCCTAGAAAACCATGGAAACAAGCTTCGCCTTCGCCGTAAGCCCGATTGTACAGACCTACACTTGGAACTCCTTCTCCTGCTCAAATCCTTAAACCTGATGGTATAAGCCCATGGCAAATGGTGAATCCCTCGCCGAGTGAATAAAAGCAACCTTTGATAGAATGGTAATCTTCGACACCTCCCAACCCATGATTTTCATAACACACAACAACCAGGGGCTATTTATAGGCCCAAAACACAAACCGTCACTATAACTGATGGATCCACGATACTTCTTTTCGTCAAAGATATAACTGACATCTAATTCTTTGGGAATGATTATTGAATCCTCATTCATGATTACTTTATGCCAAGATATATTTGCAGTACAGGTGGCGGACATCCGGGAGAGCTTTCACATGCGTCACATCCAGTCCCGAATACCAAAGCAAAGATCGCGAAATCGTCTCGGGACCAATTAAAGATATAAAGACTGATCCTACTCGGAGACTGGACTAGAACCACTAGGCCATGTCAGGCTAGACCTAGCAGCGCCCCATCCCTCATTTCAAACCAGATTGTGCGACCCCATCCAGGGGGCTCCGCTCGATTACTTCTCCGAGTCAAGCTTGAACCATGCTAAACGACTCTGCTCAGGGACCCCACCTAGCCACATAAGGAAATCTGCATCCTACCTTATCAGAAAATATACATCCGCCATCTCCAAGGATCAACCTCGACCTATTCTAGGCAACCTCGCTGCGAGATTCTCGGACGACAACACCCTCCTCCCCTGCAATACAAATAGACAAAACACACCCATAACCCTAAGTTTCAATTCCATAAACCTCCACATTGGAGTCACCCTAACTCGGGCGTCATAATGTCTTTTGTAGGTGCCCCCCTCCCGCTGGCATTGAACCAAACAAGGAGAGACACTGAATCAAACTGGAAGACCCCGACTCTCAAGCATGAACAAATATATACTATAGATTTATATCTATATGATTTATTATAACTAAAATATATTAGATCACATATTATATATAATATTAATTAATACATATAATATAACAATATATTTTTAAAAATTAAATGAATTCAAGCAAATCATGGTTTAAAATACCGGTACCGGTCATCATCTCGATTGATGACCGGTACTAGTACGAAAATGCATATCGGACAGGTTTTTTTTTTGCTGTTAAAAATAACTCTAATAACACATAATTGATCAAGAAATACTTAAATTTAATATTCAAATATTAAATACATGAATACAATGTTTAAAAGCCATTTAAAACTATATTAAAGTTTTTCATATATACAAGAGAATTATTACATTTGAGTTTATATAGGGCGACACAAGTCCACAACCCAAAATACATAAGACGTAGCGCAACATCAACCGAGATGATGAATACCATGTGTCGGTACGGTCTTATGTTGCGCTACGCAGAGTCTTCGGCGGTCCCGCTAACCGAGATGATCGTGTTGGCCTAAGGTTTTCTACGTTGGTCTTAATCTCGGTTTTGATGATAACAAATATGGAACTAATGTTTCTTTGAAAAATCTTTCAGGTTCCATATCGATTAGCGCATGACGTTCACGATCGAAAAAATTAAAGAAATCGGGAAATCGGAAGGACGTTGGTCGGCGCGCTCGAATTATTAGGGAAGTTAGAGTTTAGGTTTAGGGTGTCTAGTTTATATTGTAAATCATCTTTATGATGCAAAGAACCCTAAAACCAAACCCGAACCCCAAAGTATGAAAACCCGAAAATCGCCCTGAAACTCACTAAGCATAGGGAGCTCATTGGAGGGCTATATGACCTAGATAGTTTCTTGACATAAAAAATGGCGGTAATTGTTTCTTGGGTTAAAATTAGATAACAAGATATTTTTTAGGAATTTTTGGAAGCCTTTAGCCTACTCATTCTTGACCTGAAAGATTAGAAAATTTATACTAGACCACAAGAACTAGATTTTGATTCTTAAGGATTTTGATTTTTTAGATATTTTTATTGAATTAAATGGGGGGTAATTCTTATATAACATTTATGTTTTAAAGTTATTAACTTAGAGTTAATAAATGTTATATAAGTAGACTTAGTGAAGACATAACCAAAAAATGAACAAACAAAGTCTAACCAAACTACCTAGTCCAGGTTCGGTCGATCGGTCGATTGATCGAATAGTGTTGAAAGTTGGCAGTAGCCAATTCGGACGACCGGGCGATCGACCGAAGTGGGTATAAAATGGCAGAAGGCTACTTCGGTCGACCGGTTGATCGACCGACTGAGGTCAAAAATTGTCAGTAGCTTCGTCGGTCAATCGAATCACGGATCGCATATCGCGACTCATTCGATTAACCCATTGGTCGACCAAACAACATGATTAAGGCCAGCGGTCGCTGGGCGGTCGATCGGTCGATCGACCGACGATCGACTGGCAAGCGACCGAACGACGAAAATAGCTAGTTTTCCGCCCGTTGAGCCGACGTTCGATTATGGGGTTATAAATACTCCTCTCCATCCTTCATTAACCCTGCTTAACAACTGATCCAAGCTTCCAAAGAGCCATTCTAGATCATTCTCAAAGTATTTCATTGAGTCATCCTTTCAAGAACCCTAGTTTTGATCTCCACACATTGATTTAGCCTTCAAGCTTCACCAATTCATCATCTCAAGGCATCAAGAGGACTAGGGAGTGTCTTTTCGATCTAAGTACTTATTGATTGATTTATTGCTCCAATTGTTATTGTATTTTATTGTTTATTTCATTATATATATTTGAGCTTGTAAGAAGACCTAGTGTTAGGTCTTGTGATTGAGTGGTATCCTTGGTGTAGAAGGAGTAAATCCACTTGTGTAAACATAGTTTACTAGGATTAGTTGTGTTGTCCCTTAGGGTTGAGGTGGAAGAGTGCTCTCGGTAAGAAGGCGGAGACTTCTGGGTGTGAAAGTACCTTAGGTTGAGAGTGAGACTCTTCGGGTCAAAGTCCTCTTGTAAGGGAAATGATTTAATATAGTAAACTTAGTTTGGAAATTCTATGCGGGGTGCTTAGGTAGTGGAGTAGGCATTGGGGCCGAACCATTATAAATTGTCGTGTTAGTATTGATATTTTGTTTGTGTTTATTGCTTCATATTTATTGCTTCCGCTTGCTATTAAAATCGTGCTTAACCCAACTAATCGAAAAATGATTAAAACCAAAATTAGACAACAAATTTTAGATAACATACTATTCACCCATCCTCTAGTGTGCCATTTCACCCAACATATCACTCGTCAGATAAAAAGCCAGTCAACCAACCCTTTGATCAAACCTTCAGCCAAAATTATGCTCAATGCAATTTTCATCATTGAAGATTAGTTTTAGGGTCGAACATCATCATTATGAGCACCCAAAGGTTGTAATTGTGATTCTAAATCCTAAAATTAATCTTCAATCCGTTTCTGACTTTTAAGCAACATCTTCTTTGAATTCATCAATTTGTATCGTGTACTCAATGCACATATTAGTAACTTGTTTATTATTATCAAAACTAAGATAATAACCTAGGTTGAAAATCTTAGCTAACATTTTCCTCTTACACAGAGGCTCCAATGGTTACTTATATTAAAGAAGACTACTCAACACAAGAGTTTGCATAGAAGAAGTTGTTATAATACACTCATGACTTATATGTATGATAGTGAAGCATAGAAAAATCGAGATAAGTGTTTTTTTGCAAGAGATCCTAAAATATTAGATTGGGCATATACACTAATGGTTTAATCGATTTGGTCATTCATTGACTTCCTATTTATTTTGGTTAGCGTGATTAATCATCTATAACTTCTCATCATTAATGTGTATGAAAGATGATGTTATTTATTTTACAATAAGTATCTCTGGACCTAGGGTCTGCCAAAAAAATGATGTGTTTCTTCATCTCCTAATTGATAAATTAAAAACTTTGTAGAACATGAGCTATCACTTGTAATTGCCACTAGAAGTAATATTTCATATTAAATGCTATAGTGTTGTTGACAATTAATCACTTTTCGATTTATGCTATGTTGTTTAATTGGAGCACTCGTGGAAGACTTTCTTGTATGTACCGTATGGAACACAAAAGCATTTAATCTTAAGAAAGGTTGAGAAATCTCTTTCTTTATTTTCATCTTTGATTCCTTCTGCCTAACCATCAATATCATAGGAATTACACAAATTTATGAAGGATAGAATCATAAGGGATCATAGCTTCAAGGTTGTCCGAAGATAAGATATTTGCCATTTTTTTATATTATTGACCGTTGTATTTGGTTAGAATGACAAAGTCATCAACTTTGGTCAAACACATAATTGGATTAAAAAAAATATATTTTAAGATTTGTCTAATTGGAGTTCATTATTGATTTCTCATAATTTGGATCTAATATATACATATATATATATATATAAAGAAAAATGTATTTGATAATATTTAATACATTGATAGATGTTTCACGAAAAATCAAAGAAAAATATATTTGATAATATTTAATACATTGATAGATGTTTCACGAAAAATCAAAGATAATATGAAAGTTAGACAAAACTTAAAAACATATTACAAGATGCTAAAGTTAAAATTGCATTAAGCTCAAGACATTGTTTGTGTTGAATAAACAATGGACTAAGAATGTATGCCAATGGATCAGAAAGAGTTGAGATTCCATTATGAATATGCCTCAAATTTATCTCATTACGTGGTTATAGATGATTGTAAAGTATCATGGATGAAGAACCAAAATTATCATGTATTTATGCCAATTGCATTTTGTGAACTTGTATAAGAAAAAAATATGGCATTCATTGATCGAGTTAAGTATTTTCTTCGGAGATGTTTATGCTAATATCCTTAGCTAGAGCAAATCTTTCTTTCTTTTGATACTTTTTAACTCCATGAAGCTTCATCTACCAGTACATTTAGCATATGATTAGATTTTTAAGAAGGTGATGAGGTGTGATTCTATAGTATCCAAGAGATGGTTAGTTCGACCAAACTGATCGGGTCATGTTGAGTCAGAGTTGAGCCCAATTAATACTTGTAGTAGTGTCTTAATATTCTAGATTGGGTTGGGCCTTTGGGACACCCTATGGGCCCGTTTGGTTCGCAAACTGCTCATCACAGGACACCAGACAGGGGCAAGGACAGGACATCAGATGTCCTGAAACAATAGCTATACCGTGTTTGTTTCGTCAAGAACAGGACACGATATTCCGTTCTGTCCTGCGTTTGTTTCGCTATAACAAATTATTATATATGACAAATGACTAAAATACCCTTGTAAATTAGTCTTAAAATTAATTAATATGTAAAAATATATTAATATATAGTATCAAATACTTTAATACAATAAGAAGTTTTAGATTAACTCATAAGTGTTCAACTAATTTATAATTAACCTAAAAGTATAACAATAAGATAATACCGAAAAATATAAAAATCATACCAAACAATTTCCAATCTAAAATCTGACACCACCATCGCGTTCAGCACGCGAAAATTTACAACTTTGGTATTCACCTCGACTCGATCCGACGATTCTACGATCAAAGGAAGGGATAATTTTGACAATTGCAGCCTTTGTCCTCCGCCCGATTTCGGTGTACCGAGAAATTTCTCGGTACACCAAAATGGGTGGAAATCCTGTCCCGGACAAGGAGAAGTCCTTGTCCCGAAGCTTCTTTTGCAAATCAAACGGGGGACATGGGCGGATGTCCAGTCCAGTCCCCCGTTTTTTAGCAAACCAAACGGGCCCTATGAGTGTCAAATTAGTCAAGCAAGAGATTAAGTGAAAAGTAGCATTAAAAAGAAGGTTCCTGCCTCAATCAACTCTTACCCCTTTTACGTATGACAAAATAATATACTACATACAAAAGACAAATTAATTAGTTTTTGCAGGGATTGGCTGAATCAGTGGGTTGATCCTGACCCTCATCAGCCCAGGTGTCCAATGAAGTGGAATAGAGCCTTATATGACACATGGCCCCCCTTCCAGGAGGTCCCATATATTTTGAAACAGAATGAGAGATTCATGTGATTAATTAGTAGAGGTCAATGTAATTATCCAAAGATTTAAAATGTGATTCACGACCCCATATTCTATTTTCTTATCAATTCAATCACCGTTCTTTTTTTTTTCTTATCAATAAATAGATCTTTTTACTTGTACATCTTAGATGTCTCGTATTTCTCGAAAAATGATTCGATTGATGATGAAAAAAAAAAATTCTTAGTTTAGCTCTCCACATCGATGACAAAAAAATGATTCATCAAATTTTATTGAATCCGACTCATAATGATCATTTATCAAGAATGACTCTGATTATCAAATGATTGAACAACTGTGATTAATTTACTTACGATACTTAGTTGACATTCTTTGCTCACTATCATATAATCACTAATTCACAAATCTTGTGCTTGTGTGGGACTTTTACATCTTGTATTATTTTATGCTGTATAAATTAATGACATAACAACTATATAAAATAGAAATAATTATTCTTTTTAGTTTAGGATTTTGGATTCATTGCATCAACACTAGGGTTTATAATCAGTACCTAGATATTTTTTTTTTATCACATTTAACACTCAAACATGTCAACATTAACCATATCTTATTTTAAATACAAGCAAGTGCATGCATGACACGTTAAAACTAAAACAACAAATTTTAGCGTACATTAGATAGTTTTGGTTTTAGACTTTAGTTTATTGACCAGTAAGTTGGAGTGTAATATCTGACCTTTTCAAATTTGCACAGGTTGCAAATGAAATTCCCTCAGCCATTTGTAGGCATGAAAGTAAGACAATGATAATTGATATTTAATGTTGATGATAAATTTTTAAATTAAATGAATGATTAAAAAAATTCTCCTCCACTTTTTTTTTCCAAAATAAAAACCAGCTTTATTAATTAATTAAGGGATCAAATGATCCAGTTCACACAACCATCCCATATCAGGAGGTGTGGTAGAGGTCTAGAGGACCGTACAAAAAGATTCCTTAGATTCCTCGTCCTCTTTGTTTATAGTTCGATGGACTGTTTTGTTACAACTACGTGGTACAAAATCAAACTTGATTTTATTACGGGTAGTAGTTAAAGTTTTTGAATTACATATTAGATTGGTAATGAATCTGGGAGCCTTCGAAGACCATTCATGATCTAGGTTAATTTGTCTTAATCAGATTCAACAATGATGCTTGACAAACTATTTTCAGCTAGAGCCAAATGAATAGCTGCAGCTTCACAACTCAAGGGTGCATCAGTATCAAGGTAATTTCCTTCACCAAACAAAAAGTGCACCAATGTGATTCCTCACCACAAAAGCAAGACCACCATTGTTATCTTTGTTGTTTTCCTCCAGTTAAGAGAAGTATAATAAATGTTTTTTTTTTAAAAAAAGAGAAGTATAATAAATAAGTCAATCTTTGTGGGTTTTGATATATGACTTGTGAGTTATGATGGAAGGGCCAATTTAGGCCCACTATATATATTAATGATTATACACGTCAAAGTTGGACTGGAATGAGTTTTTAGGGAAAAGAGTTTAAGTTTACAGGTGATGGTTGGTTTTTTAAATAAAGAAGAAAGCTAGAAATATATTCTGAATAAGTTATGTTATTTGTTATTTTAATTTGTTGTCAACGTGAATGGTGACATTATTAGTTGCTTTATTAGATTTTTTTTAATCATGTTAATGAATTTGAGTGCATGGATTTTCAACCTCGATCTATTTTATGAGATGTTGCTCCGTTCATACATTTTCTTCCTCGAGTTACTTAGAAAGACAATAAGGGAGGAAGGAAAGTGAGAGAAAAGATAAAACGGAAATGCTCTCTCTTTATTGGTTAAAAGTTAAAACTTTACATCTAAAGGAAAAAGAAAATGCAAGGAAAATCAAGAGGAAGTTATTTGCTAATTTGCTTTTTCTTTTTGCTCTTAAGTAAAGGAGTCATCTTTTCTTAATTCTTCTTTTTATTTATTTTTTACTTGTATTTTTCATTCTCCTAATTATAACATATCCCAAATTTTATACTTCAAATTGTGAGTCTATCCACTCACAAGTTTACTCAAATAGTGAATAATTTACTAGTCATATCCTTGAAGAAAGGTCTCATGTAAAAGGATGAAGATTTCACTTTTTTTAAAAAAATAATAATAACAGAATTCATTTCTAAAATGAAGTTAAGTTACATTACAATCAAATACTACAATTGATAAATATCCAAGATCACACAAACAGAAGCAAGAACAAATCAATCTTTCAAATCATCAATATTAGATAAATTAAAAAATACGCATTTCAACAATTATTCTGGGTTCAAACCTCAGATCTACTAAGTAGCACCGAATGTTACTATCACTTGTGCTACAAGTAGATTCCCGTGAAGATTTATCTTTAGAACTATAAATTCCAGCATTTTTAATCACTATTAATTTTAGAACTTTCTTCTTATTAAAGACGCACACCGAGATAAAGATGCCAGCAAAGAAAACCGAGACATAATAATGATTTATGAGTAAAAACATCTAAAAAATTCATGATCTTATGGTGCAAGCGAGCAAGAAAATAGCGCGCTCGCTGAGGGAGATGCACATGGACCAAGGCAGATAAAATTTTGAAATAGCAGCCACAACCTCATGCATGTCAAAAATTATCAAGATTATTTTCTTTTGCAGTAAATCAAAATAATAAAAAAAAGAAATCCGAGCCAAAGAATAAATAGATTAACTAGGCTTGATCAGCTCGGTAGGCTCGAGTGGTTAGGCCCGCATGATCCACCATGCTCTGCAGCTGTTAGGGCATAGGTCAAGCACCCTGTTGCAGCGGCTTGCGATGCACACCACATCTGCTGCCGCAGGCTGCACGCCCGCGAGGTAAGAAGCAGGCAGCATGTCACAGATGTGCACGCCCTGCGAGGCAAGTTGCAGGGGCAAGCAGCAAAACACAGAGCGTGAGCCGAGGCAAGCTTTCACCTTGATTAGCTTTCATGCATCATATTTAAAGCATGCAACAGAACATAGTATGCAATATGACATTTAATTAAAAAAAATGTTCTTTCCAAGAAAGATGCATGATATCAAAATAGATTTGTAAGATTCGAAAAATTTCCTAATATAAAAATTCTATTTTTGGTGCAGCGCACCGGATCAGAGGTTAGTCGGGTCGAGCCGCGGAAATCGCCTCGAGTAGAAGGTATAACCTGACCCATGAAAAAATGAAGTTAAATTGGTTCAATGGTTATTTCCTTTCTTGCTTATGATGTCTTATTAAGTCGAGTTCGACTTATGAGTGCGGATAGGATTGGAGTCCGAATCAGACTCGGATTGAACCGAGTAGAAGTCAAGTCAAGTCAAGTGAGGGGCAAATGGGTCATTGGATGAGGGGAATAAAACCCCTCACCCAAGCCACCCGTGCGGCTCAAAGAGAGAGCCGCACACAACCCATCAAGAGGGAGAAAGGGAGAGAGGAGGAGGAGATCTTGTCGGCGTCGAGTTCGCGGCAACACTCGAGGAGATCGGAATCTCGTTTCATCAAGATTTCTTCGTGATCCAATTCAAGGTGAGTGGTTAGAGTAGATGTTAAGGGGAGGCAGGTGGCCGGCCCCATGGATTTTGAAACCGAAGTTTTTCTTCGCGAGTTTTGCCGATTGAGTTGTTTCTCCATGTTAGATTTTTAAATCGTTGTGCATACTGTGATTTCATATTTGAAAACATGTCGATTTCTTGTTTTAAGGGGCTAGTCGAGTCGAGGAAAAAGGGGAAAGGTCATGCCAAAATTTTCCCCAATTTCCTTTCTCATCTCGCAACTCGCGTACGTATTGACTTGTATTCATTTTGTTTTCGGTTTTGGATTGATGCTCGAGTGGACTCCGCAGCCAAGTCCACCACCCCTAGAGGTTCGATCGAGCATGGTCATCATCCTACTCGAGTTGGCCGAGCAGTAGAAGGGGGAAAAGTAGGGCTGTTTGTATTGGATTGTTGGATTTCTTATTTTATCGCCTTAACTCGCACTTTCATGTTTAAATGTTATATTAAATTTGAAGTTTATGTTTACTGTTCTATTGGTTAAAATGCATAGATTCTAGCCCCTTCCCACATGGATTGTTCAGCCGAGCAAGGGTTACCTTGCTCGAGCTTCGGCCGATCAAGGGAAAGGGGGAGGAAACGAACGATTTTGTGTAGTTGTTCATATCCCTCCGTTTAATGTTTATTCATATTCACGTTAATGTTAATCCATATTCATGTTATGAATTGTTGGGATAGATCTACATTATCATTTTGGAAATGTTCTTGCTAATACTTATATGGTATATGTAGATAAGAAAGGTTTCATTTAATTGCTCATATCATGTTTAATTATTGCTATGCTTAGTGTATGTTCCATATGGGTTTAACCTTTACATTACTTACTTTTTATTTCAGTTCTTCATGATGTTACTATCCGTAATTAATTTGGTAAATGATGTGGAAATGGTAGGTTGAGTGCCTACATAGTCGGCGAGTTCGCTCGTTCTAGGAAGAATGGGTTAGATGACTTGTGGTATCATTTAACTTAGATACAAGACACATACACTAGATGCTTCATTTAAGGAAAAATTGAGACCCTAGGGTAAGGAGTCGGGTATGGGCAATTGACCGGTAAGCAAAACACAACATACTTGCACACCTGGTTTTGGGTTGTGGTTGATGGTCTATTGACCAGTGAGGTACGGCTTGGTGGCATGGCGCGCAGCAGAGCAGGCGTGGGTGCATATCTCATAGCTGGCAGTGTCTAGTTGTAGTCGTGTCTATTAGAGTCTGATGTATACACTGGGTTTATTTCTGTAAAAACTTTGAAATATTTATTTGGAAAAACTTTCTGTTGTTTATTTGAAACTTATGGTATTTTAGAGCTTGATGCGATCAACTGGTTTTGAACTTTTAATAATAGTTGTTATCATTTGTCTTTGGTCATTACTTGATGTGTTCTATTATGTTTTTGCGAGTTGTTAGTTAGTGCATAGGATAGGCTTCGGGGTACTGACTCGTACCCTGATCGGTCACGCATACCCTGAGTTGGGGCGTGACAAGATTTAATAAACTAATGAGAATTAAATGTACCGTACAGTCAAATTCAATTAAATTGAAAAAGAATTCCAAAGTGATCATGATATTTCTAACATGTACTGCATTAAATTAAAGAAGTACAATATCACGATGTTTCAGAAAATATACGGTAAAGGTGGAAAGCTATGAGTTATAATACTTGATAACAAAAATTAAAATATATATTATTCATACAGTGCATCGATCGACGGACAAAAGTGCGTTCTTCATCAAGGATGCATATTATCCGAGGAATAATAAACAGATTCGAAGAATATTAATACGATGATTCGGGATTAAAATCAAATGTTTACAATATTATGCAGGGTCCAGCGGATAAAAGAGCGCTTCGCCGAGAGATGCATAATATCCATAGGGTAACAAGCGAAAATCGTGATTACGAGAAATAGACATGGAAAATAAAAGATCCGAAGAACATGTTCGCACAATCACCCAAATAAAAATTCATTATTACCCTAATATAAAATCAACCGTATAAAAAAGGAAACTAATTCTTAAACTCATGAAAAAAAGGCTCTGATACCAATTGTAAGACAAATCTTCAATTAAATATTTCATGAATTTAAGAATACCAATTATAAATAGATAAAGAAAAAATCTTAGTTGAAGAGATAGAAATAAAGCAAAAGCAATTTTCTGGGTCTCTAGGAATAGCTAGATCTTCCTCTACATCACTTTCTCAAAAGGATTTGGTTTGATGGGGAAAGCAACAATGAGTTAGGGTTTCTAATCCCTATCATCTCACACGTGTGTAGAGGGGACCTAGCCTCTATTTATAAATGATTAAATGGGTCCTCTCCATCACGGACTTCATTAATCGGGCCTACACTTGGCTAATCACACCAATCATGATTAAGTGTTTCGAGCTCAAGTCACATGGATCAAATTAAATGAGCCAATATGCATCTCAAATAGGATCATATGATTAACTCGTTTAAATCAAAAACCACAATTGACCGTAGCCCACGAAAAGAATATTTAAAAATAAAGAAATATATATTTTAATTAAAAAATATTCTAACATTCTCCCATTTGGGCTAGGTCAATTGCAAAACTATAATTTGAAAATATTCATTTAAAAATGACTCCCGGGTTAATCACAAAAATGTGATCACAAGAAAAATATGATCCAAGATGCAACACTTATTATGACTCCTATCAACAAATCAATAATATTGGATCATAGCAGTCATCATGTCATTCTTGGACATAAGACTTTCCATGGTCACGAATACCACTGACATTGCCGACAATTATCATTGGTGTGGAGTGTAGCATGAAAATAGCACTCAAAATGATCCAATAAGAACAATGTTATTTTCATTGTCAGTCCTCATACTTTCTCTTCTTTATATACCTTTCGGCAAGAGAAAATGTATGGTTTCAAAAAACCATCATATCCCTAGATTCAAACATGACATCAATCAATGGGCAACATGATTCACATGACACCGAGCCTCAAACAAAATCATGATGTCTCTAGACTCAAATATGGTATCAATCAAGAGATATTCTGATTCATATGATACCGAGTCTTAAAGAATTATTGAACACATGTATATAAATATGACAATATGATCTCAAAGGAAAAAGAGTTTATTATTGAACATGCGGTAACATATACCTAACAATCAGGCATTAAATTGCTCAATAATTAGCATAAATACACATAAAACTCCCACTAACCAAGCACATCAAATGAACTCAAAAAATACCCATATTTTCAATATGTCTTTCAAAGACTATGAGTATGAGTTCCTTGGTTAAGGGATCTGATAATATAAAAAATTATTTCTCTGTGTTCAACTATAATGTCTCCTTATTTATATTTACAAGATCTCTAATAGTTAAAATTTTGATTCTAAATGTTTAGAGTCTTGTAATAAGATCTACAATGTGAAGTCATATATTAATATTTTTAGACAAATAGCTTGATATTCAGCTAGTTACTAATAGAAAAAATATTTTCCTCCCACTGACCTTCATATATATATTAATCAATTATTTTCTTCACATCCTATGAGTGTCACTATCTTATCAACAAGTGATCGATTTATGAATCAGTTAATCAATGAGAATACATTAGTTTTCGAGAACATGTCCCCTTTAGGCAGACAAATTTTTTAGAGCAGCGCACACTCTAATGAATTCATCACAATATGTTAGATTAAATTATAGGGCATGTAATATAATTGAAATTGAGGCTAACCAAATATTATATATTCACCTTTGGGCAGAACATGCAATCACGAAATAAAGCCTCGATGAGTTAAATAATGAGAATACACTGATTTTCGAAAATCTATCACCTTTTGGGCAAACAAATTTTTAGACCAATGCACACTCTTCTAACTCCATTACAAAACTTCCAATTACAACACCCAACAATCTGCTCTATAAATGGCAACACTAGAGGAGGGGTGAATAGTATGTTAACTAAATTAATTAGCCTAAATTCAATTTTAATTGTTTTCCAAATCGTTTAGGCAAATTACAATTTTATGATTGGATGCGGAAGCAATATAGACAATTATGCACAAACAACAGATAACAATGCTAACACACAAATTTATAGTGGTTCGGCCCCAATGCCTACTCCACTACTTAAGCACCCCGCTTAGGATTTTCAAACTTAGTTTTACTAGATTAATGTTGGTTCCCTTAAAAAGAGGACTTTAACTCAAAGAATCTCACCTCAACCCTAAGGGACACCTCAACTAATCCTAGTAAGCTATGTTTACACAAGTGACTTTACACCTTTTACACTAAGGTAACCACTTACATCCAAGACCCAACACTAGGTCTCCTTATAAACTTGAATACAAAGAAAGAAATCACAAAAATATACAAGTAATGGAGCAAATAAATACTACAACAAATACTTAGCTCCAAACACGAGTCCTAGTTCCTCTTGATGCCTTGAGATGATGAATCGATAAATCTTGAAGGCTAAATCAAGGTGTGTATCTTGGAAACTAGGGTTATCAAAAGGATGGCTCAAGTAAAGCTTTAGAATGATCAAGAATTGGCTCAATGGAAGCTTGGATCAATTGTTAGAAGGGCGTCAACAGGCATAATTTTTACCGTTACAAATGCCTGGTCGATGGTCCGGTCGATCGTCGATCGATCGACCGATCGACCGCCCAGCTTTCTGTGAGTTATTAGCGTCATTCGGTCGACCGACGGGTTGACCGACTGTCGCAATTTTAGCGATCCCAAATCTGGTCGACCAATCGGTCGACCGAAGCAGTGATGCCAGGGTCGCGCGACTTGCGATCTGCAATCCGATCGATCGAACTGCCTTCTCCTTCGATCGGTCGACCAGTTGGTCGACCGAACTTGGGCAGGGCAGTAGGGTAGTTTTCTTTCCTTGGTTTATTTTCTGGTTCTGTCTTCGCTAAGTCTACTTATATAACATTTATTAACTTAAAGTTAATAACTTTAAAACATAAATGTTATATAAGTATTACCCCCCATTTGGATTCAATAAAAATATCTAAAAAATCAAAATCCTTAAGAATCAAAATCTAGTTGTTGGGGTCTAGTTCAAATTTTCAGAAAACAAAAATTTTCTAACTTCCCGGGTCAAGTATGGGTAGGCTAAAGGCTTCCAAAAAATACTTTAAAATACCTCGTTATCTAATTTCTACCCAAGGAACAATTACCGCCATTTTTTATGTCAAGATAATGTCTAGGTCATATAGCCCTCCAAGGAGCTCCCTAGGGTGTTTCAGGACGGTTTCCGAATTTTCATATTTTGGGATTCGGGGATGGTTTTTGGGTTCTTATGGATCATCATGAGGATTTTACAATATAATCTAGACACCCTAAACCTAGACTCTATCTTTTTGATGAATCCGAGCGCGTCGACCAACGTCCTTTCGATTTCCCAATTTCTTCGATATTTTCGATCGAGGACGTCGTGCGCTAACCGATATGGAACCTGAAAGATATCTCAATGAAATATTAGTTCCATGTTTGTTATCATCAAAACCGAGATTAAGACCAAGTTTGAAAAACCTTAAGCCAACAATCTCTCTCTTTTTGATGATGACAAACATTTTTAAGAAAAAATATATATTAAAGCATAAAGGATATCAACTAAGGGATTCCTCCCCCTATCAACATGCATATCTATATAATAGAGCTCCCCCTATCTATATGCATGGTTTTCTTATATTTTTTTTCCCTTTACCTATATTTTTCTCCCCCTTTTGACATCAATCAAATAAGGGCAAGAAAATTCAATCAAAAGTCAAAGTTGAAACTCTAAAAGATTTTTCAAAACCACGAAAGTCGCAACTCAAGGGATGAAAGCCAAACATCTAATAAGAGACTAAGTCATACATGATATCGTGAAATGATAAATGAAATCCAAAACCAAGAATCATGCAGTAACTTAAGTATCGATATTTTCAAGAATATCATATCTTTTTCATGACATTATTAGATTTCATTCAAACTTTCAAAATACTAAGATATGGTCATTTAAAGCATGTATATAAAGTTTGAGATGAAACTAATGTCATTTGATCAAAATTTCAACTTAGCATGGTTTCATTCGAAATAAGCATGAAAACATAAAAATGGCTAAGTATCAAATTTTGCTATCTACTCATGTTTTCTCAAACTTAGGCACTTAGACATCTAACATGAGTGAATCTAAGTATATGAGTCAAGTTTGGGCTAAAAATGAGGTTTCTAAGTCGCTTTGTTGACTTAGGTCAAAGTATACTTAAAGTTTTCAAAAATTAAACTTTTAAATCCATACAAAATCATATTTTTGATGAAATTTTTTGAAACTTTAAGATGTCAAAAGATGTCAATTTTGATTCAAACTTTCCAGATATCGCTGAATGGTCATTTAAGATGCGTGTGTCAAGTTTGAGCTCAAAATGGATTATCTAAGTTCATTTTTCATCCTATATTGATTTTAATGAAAAAATGGATATTTTTAGCTATCATTCAAGATATCAAAATCATTCATAGAAATGATTTTACTCAAGCAATTGTGTGAATGATATTAGAAATGGAATCAAAATGGTATACATGAGTTTTCATATGAAGTTTTTGAAGAAAAATTAAAGTATCGAAAAAATGAGTATTTCAAGTAAGTGATACTTTGTGTTTCCGAAATCCAACTTCAAAATTCCATTATAAATCAGATTCTTGATGAAATTTTTACACAACAAACTAGATTTTTCATTGAAATTGCAGTTTCAAGAATCATCTAAAAAAGATTTTTCTATATTTTTCTAGAAATAACTGAAAATGCTTAATTTTCAATGGCATTTTCATAATTTTCAGTTATTTTAAAAAAGTGTTCAATTTTCATTCAAACTTTTATGACACCACATAATGGTCATATAAAGAGTGTATGTCAAGTTTGAGATGAAAATTATGTCATTAAGTTAAGATATCAACCTAGCATGATTTCATTCAAAACTAAGCTAGTTATCATGAAACTAGCTAAGTTTTAATCCTATCATTTACTCATGATTTTTCAAACTTAATCCTATGGACACCTAACATGAGTAAATCTAAATATGTTCCTCAAATATGGATTGAAGATGATGTTGTCGAAATGGCAACAGTAGAGGGGGGGGTGAATAGTGTGTTAACTAAGTTAATTAGCCTAAATTTGATTTTAATCATTTACTTAGATTATTTAGACAATTTGCAATTTTACGATTGGATGCAGAAGCAAGATAAGTAATTAAGCACACAATAGAGAATCAATGCAAACACACAAATTTGTAGTGGTTCAGCCCCAATGCCTACTCCACTACCTAAGCACCCCGCTTAGGATTTCCAAACTAGTTTAACTAGATTAAATCGGTTTCCCATACACAAAGGACTTTGACTCGAAGAGTCGCACTCTCGACCTAAGACACTTCCACACCTGGAAGTCACCGCCTTCTTACAAAGAGCACTCTTCCACCTCAACCCTAAGGGACAACTCCACTTAATCCTAGCAAACTATGTTTAATTACACCGATGGATTTAAACCTCAAACACAGGCTACCACCCAATTTCAAGACCTAACAATCCTAGGTCTTCACACGCACAAATCAAAATTAAAGATGTTCAAATAACTATAAAAATACAAGTGAAAAGAGCTTAAAATAAAACCAAGAATTTGTGCTCTTCTCCCAGCCTTGAAACCTCCAACTCACTGAGTTGTAGAGCTCGATTCAATTCCCGAGTTGAGGAGCAGAGTGTGCGCTTGAAGAAGTAGTTGGCGGAAGAACCGAGCACTAGCACTAAATCTTTTGGAAGACTTAGATCTCTCTTTTTGATGCTCAATGATTTCTGAAACAATGAGAGAAGAAGGTAAAATGAGTTAGGTGAGGTATATTTATACCCTCTCGAAGAAACGATAGCTCAACGGATAGAAAACTATCCGTTGCAGACGCTCGATCGATTGGTCGATCGACTGATCGATCGACCGCTTGGAGCAACCGATAGCTTATGTGAGTGATCGGTCGACCGATGGGTCAACCGACTGTCGCAAGACACTCGATCCCACATTCGATCGACCCATCAGCCGACCAACGTAATGAAGCTAGGGTTGCGCGATTGCGCGATCCTCAATCTGATCGACCGCTAGGGCTATTGCCCATTTCTAGCCTCTGTCGATCGACCGAAGTAGCCACTGCCAGTTTTTGGCAGTTCGGCCGACCGACTGGTCGACCGAATTGGCTACTGCCAATTTCTTACACTCTTCGGTCGACCGACCGATCGACCGAACATAGGCTGATATTGATTTTTTCAGCATTTTTCTTTCGCACTTCGTTTCTGGGTTCCGGCTTTCAACGAGCATAAACTTGGAGAGCTTTCCATGAGATCTTTGAGCTCGTCGATCTTTGAGATGTTTCGCGATGAACCCGAGTGCGATGATCAATGTCCTTCTGATTTTTTCGATCGAGGACATCGAGCGATAATCGATATGGAACCTAAAAGATTTCTCGAGGAAATATTAGTTCCATGTTTGTTATCATCAAAACTGAGATTAAGAGATTAAGACCAAGGTTGAAAATCTAAAGCCAACAATCTCACCCTTTTTGACGATGACAAACATCCTTAAGAAAATATATTCATTAAAGCATATAGGATATCAACTAAGGGATTTCTCCCCCATCAACATGCATATCTATGAAAATAAACTCTCCATATCTATATGCATGGATCTCCTATATTTTCCTCCCATTTACCTATAATTTTCTCCCCATTTATCCTTTACTTTTCTCCCCCTTTATCCTATACTTATCTCCCCCTTTTGACATCAATCAAAAAGGGCAAAAAAGGTCAATCTAGTCAAAGGGATGAAAAACAAATATATATTTTTTTATGTAGTTGAGACTCTAAAGAATATTTTTCATGACACATGAAAATCTCAACCAAAGGGATGGAAAATAATATTTGATATGAAACAAAATCATACTTGATAGAAAGGAGTGATAGATACAATTCAAAACTAAATCATGTATGCACTCAAGTATGAATGTACTCGTATATTTTTCATGATATTTTTAGATTTCATTCAAACTTTCAAAATATCAAGATATGGTCATTTAAATCATGTATATCAAGTTTGAAGTGAAACTAGTGGCATTCAATCAAACCTTTAACTTAGCATGGTTTCATTTGAATTAAGCATGAAAACATGAAAATGCTAAGTTTCAAATTTTGCTATCTACTCATGTTTTTCTCATATTTAGGCATCTAGACATCAAACATGAGAGAATGCAAGTCTATGAATCAAGTTTGGACTTAAGATGAAATTTTTAAGTTACTTTGTTGACTTAGGTCAAACTATACTTCAAGTTTTCAAAAATCAAACTTTTAAATTCATACAAAATCATATATTAGACGAAAATTTTTGAAACCAATTGTTGGACGAAATTTTTTGATACCAATTGATGAATGGTCATTTAAAATGCATGTATCAAGATTGAACTTTAAAATGAATTTTCTAAGTTCATTTTTCATCCTATATTGATTTTAATAAACAAATGGATATTTCTAGCTATCATCCAAGATATCAAAATCATTCCTAGAAATGATTTTACTCAAGAAATTTTGTGAATGATATTAGAAATTGAATCCAAATGGTATACATGAGTTTTCATTTAAAGTTTTTGAAGAAAAATCAAAGTATCAAAAGGATTGATATTTCAAGAAGGATGATACTTTGTGTTTTCAAAATTTAACTTCAAACTTCCATTTTAATTCACATTCTTAATGAATATTTTTCAAAAATTTTACTGAAGACCTAGATTTTTTCAGTGAGGGTGCAGTTTCAAGAATCAATTAATTTATTTTTTTTTCTATATTTCTAAATAACTAAAAATGATACCAAATATGGGTGGAAATGATATTTTTGTAATTTTCAGTTATTTTCAAAATATGTTCAATTTTCATTCAAACTTTCATGACACTACATAATGGTCATGTAAATAGTATATGTCAAGTTTGGAATGAAAATTATGTCCTTAAGTCAAGATATCAACCTAGCATGGTTTCATTCAACACTAAACTAGTTTTCATGAACTTGCTAAGTTTCAATCTTATCATTTACTCATGGTTTTTCAAACTTAAATCTATGGATACCTAACATGAGTAAATCTAAACATGTTCCTCAAATATGGATTAAAAATGAGACCTTTAAGTCAACTTGTTGACTTGGGTCAACTTGGTCCAAAAGAGGTAAGCATGAATTGACCTCTATGTCATTTTATCCATATCCATATGAATTTTTTACTTTAAGTGCATGGAAACATGTCATACCTATTCCTAAACATGTTTATGAAGTTTGGACTTAAAATGAAGTGTCCAAGTAAATTTGTTGACTTGGGTCAAACTTTTCAAGCTTAAGTCTTCTAATATGATCTAGTTATCACATTTGTTCATCTAGACATGAATTTTCAATTTTAAATACCTAGACTTATGTGATATGTGTTTCTAAACATGTTCATTAAGTGTTTACTCAAAATGAGATCTCTAATAAGAATTTTAACTTATAGCAAGTTTCATTCAATCAAGTTATCTTGAAATTGCCTAAGTTATCAATATTTTGCCTACTCATGAAACTTCAAATATTTATCATGCAAAATCAATCATGAGTATATAGAGACATCATTAAAGCATGAATATTCAATTATTATACTAAGATTTTTGCAAGATTAAATTCATACCTTAGTCTTTAGAAATTTTGTCAAACTTTTCATTTACTTTTCATTTTTCTTCATGATAGCCTTCAATTTTTATCACTTTCTTAACTTGCAAGTAGACTTCATTAGTATCAAATTGAAATTATATGCCAACTAGCAAGTTAACATACTAAATAGCAAAGGTTCAATGCAAAGTTTCATTTAAACACCTTAACCTATGCTAGATAGTAAAGATTCATTTTAAGGAGGTTAACATGATATCAAAATGAATCTAAGGGATCTTAAGATGTGAAACATTTGAGGGATAAGGTCCCTAGACATGTTTAACTAGTTTGGACTTAAAGGAATGTCTCTAATAGGAAGTATCAACCTAGAGCAAGTTTCATTTAATGAAATTTGCCTAAGTGCTAAGATTCTACCTACTCATGAAAATTCAAGAGTTTACAATGCAATTCTAATCATGAGTATTGAGACATTATTTAAGCTTAAGCATTGAGGTATAACATTAAGATTTGAATTTATCAAAGTTATACCTTATTCATGATGATTTAGACAAACTAATCCTTTTTATTCCTAATTATTAGCCTTCCTAAAAGTACTTAAAACTTGCAAGTAAGCTACACTAATATTTTAGAATAAATATAGCAAGCTAACCTAACCAAAAAGCAAAGAGAAGCATCAAGTATCATTATCAAAGATCACTTTGCTAAATGGTTTGAAATCTGTTTTAAATAAAATCAAGTGAATTCGAAATGAATTAAGAGATCTCAAAACATGAAATATTTAAAAGATAAGATCTCCAACCCTTCCTATTGGTTGAAAACCGAAAGCCACAATTAGCCTACGATTTAAAACCGCAAGGTCGCTTAGGCCCATTACAGACCTCATAGGTCTCCAAAGAGACCGGAAATCAAAAATCAAAAATGTTTTTAAAATTATATCAAGAGAGGAAAATCTACCAATATTAAGCAAATATCAAACTCCAACTATAATTTTAGCAAGAGGGTATAGGAGATGATACCAAAGTCTTTGATGCCAATTTCCATACCTATGGCATCATGATGGCATGATGTTGCAACCAAAGATGGATTCTTCATTGAAGTCCATGGTCAACTTCAATTCTTCAATTTTCTTTACCCTTGTGTGGTAGCTCCCCCTACAAAAGAAGATGAGACTTTTGGTACCCAAATGGCTTTAGGTCCTTGGGGGTGAGTTGGCCTAGGAATCCAAAGTGTCTTAACTACACTTGGATTTTTCTTGAATGCACAATCATAAATAGCATGGCCAAAAATACCACAACAAAAATAATGTCCATTAAATTTCTTTTTGTTTTTGCTATGGACATGAGATTTATTATTAGAATGCTTGTCATGTGAAATATGATGAGTATGAGCATTCTTGGATGAAACATTTTTATTTTGAGCATGAGGTTTAAATGTGGAATGCCTAACATGAGAATGATGATGAACATTGGCATTCTTTACATACGCATTTTTTATTCTAGTGTTATTAGGAGATGAAGCATTTTTTTATTCATTTACTTTCTTATTCAAGAAAGTAATCTCACCTTTTAATTCATTCATGGATTTATGCAATGCATGTAATTGAGATTTTAACATGCAATTCTCATTTTCTAAATTGTTATTTTTAAGCTTCAAGTCCTTAAGCTCAAGTTCTACATTATCATGGCATGAATCAAATGACCTAGATTTCAATTTTTCATTTTCTAGTTTGGATTCATGCAAATGAGAATTAAGCATCTCATTTTCCTTTTTCAACCTTTTATTTTCCTTATCTTTTCTAACAAGCAAGACATACATTTTTTGACATTCCTCAACTAGTTCTTCATATGGCATATTGGATGAACTAGAAGAGCTAGTACTATTATTATTATTATTATGACTAGAAAGGAAAGAGTGTACCTCATCATTGGTACTCATGAGGCAAACTTTTGAAGTAGCTTCATAGTCATTGCAAGAGGATGCTTCATTTAAATAGGATGATGATGTGGAGCTTTTGACCTCTTCTTTACCTTGTCTTTCATGGTAGGGCAATTCTTCTTCACATGCTCTTTTTCCTTGCATGCATGGCACACTACCTTCCTTTTTCAGCTCTTGGAGCTACTCCTTTGACTAGAAGAGCTATGGGCATCAAAACCAAGATTAGTAGTAGGTGAGTGACCATTGTCATCACCACCTTCATCAAAAGTGCCAATTTCTTCGGTTTTGGCATAATCATATAAAACATTTAAAGTGGCCCATAAGTCATAAGCCGAATAGCAATGCATGACTTTATCTAGGATGTCATTTGGTAATGTGCAAAGAATATAATTCATGGCATCTCTATTATACTTAAACATTTTCTTATCTGATTCACTCCAATCATGCATGTCAACTTTAGGTTCAATGAATTCCCAATGTAACATGTTAAAGACACCAAAACCTTTAGTCTTTAAATAACTGTACATCCTATATTTCCAAAGACCAAAGTTTGAGTCATCGAACCTAGGAGGTGAAGACGCTACCAACTCTAGAGCCATTTCAAGATCGAGACAAATTGTAGAAGGGATGATGAAATCACAATCTACGACCCGCTCTGATACCAAATGTTATCGAAATGGCAACACTAGAGGGGAATGAATAATGTGTTAACTAAGTTAATTAGCTTAAATTCGATTTTAATCGTTTACTTAGATTGTTTAGACAATTTGCAATTTTACGATTGGATGCGGAAGCAAGATAAGCAATTAAGCACACAATAGAGAATCAATGCAAACACACAAATTTATAGTTGTTCGGCCCCAATGCCTACTCCACTACCTAAGCACCCCGCTTAGGATTTCTAAACTAGTTTAACTAGATTAAATCGGTTTCCCTTACATAGAGGACTTTGACTCGAAGAGTCACACTCTCGACCTAAGGCACTTTCACACCCGGAAGTCACCGCCTTCTTACAAAGAGCACTCTTCCACCTCAACCCTAAGGGACAACTCCACTTAATCCTAGCAAACTACGTTTAATTACACCGGTGGATTTATACCTCAAACATAGGCTACCACCCAATTTCAAGACCTAACAATCCTAGGTCTTCACACGCACAAATCCAAATTAAAGATGTTCAAATAACTATAAAAATACATGTGAAAAGAGCTTAAAATAAAACCAAGAATTCGTACTCTTTTCCAAGCCTTGAAACCTCCAACTCGCCGAGTCGTAGAGCTCGATTCAATTCCCGAGTTGAGGAGCCGAGTGTGCGCTTGAAGAAGTAGTTGGCGGAAGAGCCGAGCGCAAGCACTAAATCTTTTGGAAGGTTTAGATCTCTCTTTTTGATGCTCAATGATTTCTGAAACAATGAGAGGAGAAGGTAAAATGAGTTAGATGAGGTATATTTATACCCTCTCGAAGAAAGGCAGCTCAACGGATAGAAAACTATCCATCGCAGACGCTCGGTCGATTGGTCGTCGACCGACCGATCGACCGCTTGGAGTGACTGCTGGCTTATGTGAGTGACCGGTCGACCGACGGGTCGACCGACTATCGCAAGACACTCGATCCCACATTCGATCGACCGACGCAAGGAAGCCAGGGTCGCACGACTGCACGATCCTCAATCCGGTCGACCGATCGATCGACCGCTAGGGCTACTGCCCATTTCTGGCCTCTGTCGGTCGATTGACCAGTCGACCGAAGTAGCCACTGCTAGTTTTTGGCAGTGTTCGGTCGACCGACTAGTCGACCGACTAGTCGATCGAATTGGCTACTGCCAATTTCTTACACTCTTCAGTCGATCAACCGGTCGACCGAACATAGGCTGATATTAATTTTTTCAGCCTTTTTCTTCCGTGCTTTGTTACCAGGTTTCGGCTTTCAACGAGCATCAACTTGGAGAGCTTTCCATGTGATCTTTGAGCTCATCCAATATGTCTTTGGTGCATACGTCGATCTTTTAGATGTTTCACGATGAACCCGAGTGTGACGATCAATGTCCTTTCGATTTTTCCGATCGATGACATCAGGCGCTAATCGATATTGAACCTGAAAAAAATCTCTCGACAAAATAATAGTTCCAAGTTTGTTTTCATCAAAATCGAGATTAAGAGATTAAGACCAAGGTTGAAAACCTAAAGCCAACAGATGAGACCTCTAAGTCAATTTATTGACTTGGGTCAACCTGGTTCAAAAGAGGTTATCATAAAATAACCTCTATATCATTTTATCCATATCCATATGAATTTTTCATTCTAAGTGCATGGAAACATGTCATACCTATTCCCAAACATGTTTATGAATTTTGGACTTAAAGTGAAATGCCCAAGTCGATTTATTGACTTGGGTCAAACTTTTCAAGCTTAAGTCCCCTAGCGTGATCTAGTTATCACATTTTCCATCTACACATGAATTTTCAAGTTTAAATAGCTAGAATCATGTCATGTGTGTATCTAAACATGTTTTCCAACTACTAACTCAAAATGAGGTCTCTAATGTGAGTTTCAACCTAGAGCAAGTTTCATTCAATTAAGATATCATGAAATTGCCTAAGTTATCAAATTTTGCCTACTCATGAATTTCATGGATTTGTCATGCAACATCAATCATGAGTATATAGAGACATCATAAAAGCATGAATATTCAAGAATTATATTAAGATTTTTCAAAAACGAACTCATACCTCATTCAATAGAATTTTGCCAAACTTGTCATTCACTTTTCAAATCTCTTCATGATAGCATAGCCTTCCATTATCATTTTCAACTTGCAAGTAGACTTCATTAGTAGATTTAATGAAACTAAAGCCACTAGCAAGCAACCCAAACCAAATAGCAAAGAGAAGAATCAAGTATCATTTTCAAAGTCCACTTTGCTAAATAGTTTGAAATTTGTTTCAAAATTAATAAATTATCGTGAATTCAAAACGAATCGAGAGATCTCAAAATATGAAATATTTAAAAGATAGGATCTCCAACCCTTCCTATTGGTTGAAAATCGAAAGCCACAATTAGCCTACGATTTAAAATCGCAAGGTCGCCTGAGCCCATTACAGGCTACATAGGTCTCCGAAGAGATCGAAAATCAAAAAATCAAAAATCATTTGAAATATATTAAGAGCGGGGAAAATCAATCAATTTTAAGCATGTATCATAAACACCAACTTCAAACATAAAGTAGAGAAAAGGTGATTATACCAAATGATTTAGATGCCAATTCTTAAACCTAAGGCATCTAGACTGGGTGAAGATTTTGAAGTTGCAACCATGTAAGGATTCTTCCTTCAATTTCTTGGTCAACTTCAACTCTTCAATTTACATTACCCTTGTGTGGTGGCTCCCCCTATAAAAGAGCATGAAACTTTTGGTACCCAAATGGCTTTGGATCCTTGGGGGTTAGATGGCTTAGAAATCCAAAGTGTCCTAGCTACACTTGGATTTTTCTTGAATGCACAATCATAAATAGCATGGACATAGACACCACAACGAAAATAATGTCCATGAAACTTTTTCTTTTCATTTTTAACATGGACATGAGATTTAACGATAGTATGCTTGACATAGGAAGGATGATGGGCATGAGCATTCTTAAGGGTAACATTTTTCTTTTGAGGTTTCTTAAATGAGACATTTTGATTTTTAGAATTGAAAGAAGAAACATTTGTTGGCTTTAGGTTTTCAAACTTAGCCTTAATCTCGATCTTGATGGTTTTGATGATAACAAATATGGAACTAATGATTTCATTAAGAATATCTTATAGGTTCCATATCGACTAGCGTTCGATGTCCTCGATCGGATATATCGGAGAAATCGCGAAATCGAAAGGACATTGATCGTTACACTCGAGTTCGTCGCGGAAGTTTCCCGAAGATCGACAAGTGCACCAAAGTCGCTTGGACGAGTCCAAAGATCAAGTCAAAAGCTCTCCAAGATGATGCTCGTTGAAAGTCGGAACCCAGAAATGAAGCGCGGAAGAAATAGACTGAAGAAATAACATTCAGCGTAGGTTCGACCGACCGAAGGTAAAGAAATTAGCAAAGCTACTTCGATCGACCGATGGAAGCCCAAAACGGGCAGTAGCTCAAGCGGTCGACCTGTCGGTCAACCGACCTACTGATTCCTACGACGCAAGATCACGTCGGCCGACCGATGGGTCGACCAAATGGTGAAAGAATTGGGCCGAGGCTGGCGGTCGACCAATTGATCGACTAACCTGCATATGAGCCACGACACAATACCGCGTCGGTCGATCGATGGGTCAACCGAAGATCGAAGATTGTGCGATCTGCGTCTGGCGGTCGACCAGTCGGTCGACCGACTACAGGGTAAACAGAAGCGGTCGAATGACCGATCGACTGATGCTTCGACCGGTGATTCGACCGGTGATTCGACCGATGGCCTGTAACGGATAGTTTTCTATCCGTTGAACGTCGTTTCTTCATTTGGGTATAAATACACCCAGGTATGATTCATTTGACCTTCTTCCCTGATTTCTACAGAGTTTATTGAGCATTTAAAGGGAAGTTTAAAGCCTTCCAAAAGATTGATCAAAGCGCGCCCTGTTCTTCATCGAGTTCTTCTTCAAGCGCCAACTGATTCCTCAACTTGGGAATTAATTCGAGCACCACGACTTTGCGAGTTGGAGGTTCCAATGCTGTAAAAGGAGCTTGCAAACATTGGTTTTATTATTTAGCTCTTTTGATTATATTTTACTTGTTATTCTAACTGTTTATTTGATTTGGGTTTGTGAAGACCTTGTGTTAGGTCTTGTGTGAAGTGGTATCCTTGGTGTAGGAGTAAAGCCACTTGTGTAAGCTTAGAGATTACTAGGATTAGTTCTAGTTGTCCCTTAGGTAGAGGTGGGAAAGTGCTCTCGGTAGGAAGGCGGGATACTTCCGGGTGTGGAAGTTCCTTCGGTTGGAGAGCGGAGACTTTCCGGTGTAAAGTCCTCGTTGTAAGGGAAACTCGATATAATCTAGTAAAGACTAAGTTTGGAAATCCTAAGCGGGGTGCTTAGGTAGTGGAGTAGGCATTGGGGCCGAACCACTACAAATCTCTTGTGTTTGCATTGCTATTGTTGTTTGCGCTTATTTGTTCTATCATTTATCTTGCTTCCGCATTCAATTGTAAATTGCCTAAACGATCTAAAGAAACAATTAAAAATTAATTTAGGCTAATCATATAGTAAACACACTATTCACCCCCCTTCTAGTGTAGGCCATTTCGCCTTCAATTGGTATCAGAGCGGGTTCGTAGCTTGAGATTTCACCATCTCTTCTACACCTTGTCTCGATCTTGAAATGACTCTAGAGTCGGTAGCGTTTAGACCTCCTAGATTCGATGAGTTAAACTTTGGTCTTTGGAAAGGAAGAATGTATACATTCTTAAAGACTCAAGGTTTAGGGGTATTTAATATGGTAAAGTCAAAATACATAGAACCTAAGGAAAAAATGGATGCATGGACCCAAGAACAAATCAGCATGTTTGAGTTAAATGCCAAAGCTAAAAATTGCTTATATTGTTCTTTGGATGATAAGATTTTTGAAAAGATCATGCATTGCACTTCTGCTTTCGAGATTTGGGCTACTTTAAATATGCTTTATAATTATGCAAAAACCAAAGAGCTTAAAACATTTGATGAGGGGAGTGATGACAATTGTCATCCACCCAATACTAACATGGTTTTTGAAGCCCACAGTGTATCCAGTCATAGGAGCACCAAGAGTCAGAAGAGAAAGGTGATATGTCACCTATGCAATGAGAAATGACACGTGAAAAAGAATTTCCCTAGTATGAAGAGCAAGGCAAGATGGAGGTCAAATGCTTCCACTAGGGCAATTCTTTTTCATTGCATAGGTGATATTGACTCACGTGCATCAAGTGAAGCATCCTCACACCATAATCACGAAGTCAATATCATAAACGTTAATGAGGAGGTATGTTCTTCCTCTAGTCATGATAATAATGGTAGTATTAATTCATCTAGTTCTCATGATTTTCTTTATGATGAATTAATGAATGAATATAAAATGGTGTATGTCTTGCTTGTTAGAAAAGATAAAGAAAACAAAAAATTAAAGAAAGAAAATACAAATCTTAGCTCTCAATTACATGATGCAAAATTAGAAAATGAGAAGCTAAGAATTAGTGTCAACAATCCATGTCATGATACTTTAAGTATTGACACTAAGGATTTGAAAAATGAAAATGACATATTGAAGAATGAAAATAGCATGTTGAAAACTCAATTGCATGCTATTCATAAATCAATGAATGATTTGAAAAATGAGGTTCGAAATCTAAACAAGAAAATAAATGAAATGAAAAATATTTTCTCATTTAAGAATTTTAGTAGAAATGATTTTTCAAAAAGGAATGCTCATGCTAATGTTAAAACTCATGTTAAACATTCCACTATTAGACCTCATGCTCAAAATAAAAAGGTTTCATCTAAGAATGCTCATGTTCATCATGCCTCCTATGTTAAGCATTCTAACACTAAATTTAATGTCCATACTAAAAATGAAAAGAAAAGATTTCAAGGACATTGTTTTTGTTGTGGTGTTTATGGGCATGCTATACATGAGTGTGTCTTTAAAATGAACCCAAGTATTGTGAAAACACTTTGGGTAGCTAAGCCCACTAACCCCCAAGGATCCAAAGTCATTTGGGTACCAAAAATTTCTTCTCTCATAGGGGGAGTCACCACACAAGGGTAAAGAAAATTGAAGAATTGAAGTTGACCAATGAGTTGAAGGAATGATCCCTACATGGTTGCAACTTCAAAGTCTTCATCTACACTAGATGCCTATGGTAAAATTGGCATCAAACATTCCAATATCATCTTCTAACTTGCATTGCTTAATCTTAGTTGAAGATTATGATATCATGTTTAGATTGAGTTGTTTTCCCCGCTCTTACAAAAGAGTTCTTTTGAAAATATTTTTGATTTTGATTTCCCGATCTCTTCGGAGACCCCGGTGGCCTGTAATGGGCCTAAGCGACCTTGCGGTTCTAAATCATAGGCTAATTGTGGCCTTTCAGTTTTCAACCAATAGGAAGGATTGGAGATCTTATTTTTTCAAATTTTATATCTTGAGATCTCTTAATTCGTTTCGGATTCACGATAATTTATTTTGAAACGGATTTCAAATCATTTAGCAAAGTGATTTTTGATAATGATAATTGATACTTCTCTTTGCTTTTTGGTTTGACTAGCTTGCTAAGTAGCTATGTTTTCACTAAAACATTAGTGTAGCTTACTTGCAAGTTATAAGGTTTTAGGAAGGCTAATTAGGAAGAAAAAAATTAGTTTGACAAATTATCATGAATTATGTATAACTTCAATTAATTCAAAATCTTAGTGTTATACCTCATTGTTTAAGCTAAAATCATGTCTCTATGCTCATGAGGGTAATTACATGTAAAATCATTGATTTCTCATGAGTAGATAGCATTATGGCACTTAGGCAAACTTCATTAAATGAAACTTTCCCCAAGTTAGAACTTGTCATTAGAGACATACTTTTTAAGTCCAAACTAGTTTAACATAGGTAGAGATCTTACTCTTCAAATACTTCACATCTTAAGATCTCTTAGATTCATTTAGATTTCATGAAAACCTTCTTAAAAATGAATCTCCACTATCTAGCATAGGTTAAGGTTTTAAATGAAACTTTGTATTAAAACTTGTGCTATTTAGTATATTAGCTTGCTAGTAGTCTTATTATTTCATTATGATACTAATGAAGTCTACTTGCAAGTTAAGAATTGGAAGGATATGTTATCTAAAAGACAATGAAAAAGGAAATGAAAAAGTTGGGCAAATTTTTAAAAAATAAGGTATGAATTTTATTTTGCAAAAATCATTGTAAAATAATTGAATATTCATGCTTAAATGATTTCTCTATGCTCATGATTGATTATACATGATAAATATTTGAATCTTCATGAGTAAGAAATTTTTTTGTTAACTTAGCTCAATTTCATGATATCTTGATTGAATGAAATTTGAACTAGGTTAAAATTCTTCTTTAGAGACTTCATTTTAAGTTAAAAATTTGATAAACATGTTTAGATACACATATCACATGAGTCTAGATATTTAAAACTTGAAAATTCATGTCTAGATGAACAATGTGATATCTATATCACATTAGGGGACTTAAGCTTGAAAAGCTTGGTCCAAGTCAACAAACCACAAGTGGTATCAATTGTCTTGGATACTTTATATTAAGTCCAAATCCTCATAAACATGTTTAGGAATAGGTATGACATGTTTCCATGCATTTTGAATGAAAAATTCATATGAATATGGATAAATAACAAAAGAGGTGATTTCATGGATACCTCTTTTGAACTAAGTTGACCCAAGTCAACAAGTTGACCTATAGGTTTCATTTTCAATCCATATTTGAGAAACATATTTAGATTTACTCATGTTAGATATTCATAGGATTAAACTTGAAAAATCATGAGTAAATGTTAAGATTGAAACTTAGCAAGTTTCATTAAAACTAGTTTAGTTTTGAATGAAACCATGCTAGGTTGATATCTTGACTTAAGAACAAAATTTTCATTTCAAACTTGACATATACTCTTTACATGACCATCATGTGGTGTCATGAAAGTTTGAATGAAAATTGAAAAAGTTTTAAGAAAAACTAAAATTTACAAAAATACCATTTCAACCTACATTTAGTATAAATTTCAGTTATTTTTAGTAAAATCTAGAAAAATCTTTTTTAGGTGATTCTTGAAACTACACCTTCATTGAAAAATCTAGTTTCTTTAGTAAAAATTTCAAAATATTTCATCAAGAATCTAATTTATAATGAACTTTTGAAGTTGGATTTCAAAACTCAAAGTATCATCCTTAATTGAAATATCAATCTTTCTATACTTTAATTTTTCTTCAAAAACTTCAATAAAAAACTCATGTACACCATTTGGATTCTAATTCTAATATCATTCACACATTTTAATGAGTAAAATCATTCATAGAGATGATTTTGATATTTTGGATGATAGCTAGGATCCATTTGTTTATTTGAAAATAATATAGGATGAAAAATGGACTTCAATTGTTAAATTCATTTTAAGTTCAATCTTGATACATGCATTTCAAATGTCTATTCAATAATTGGTATCAAAATTTTCATCCCATATTTGGTATCAAAATGAGCATTCTATATTTGGTATCAAATCTTTTATCCAAAAATTGGTCTCAAAATCACTTGTCAAAAATATGATTTTTTTTAAAAAAAAAAAACTTAAAAGGGTGATTTTTGAAAACTATAAGTATAGGTTGACTTAAGTCAACAAAGTAAGTTAAAAATTTCATTTTAAGCCTAAACTTAATTCATAGTCTTACACTATCTCATGTTGGATGTTTAGATGCCTATGTTTGAGATAACATGAGTAGATAGCAAACCTTGAGACTTAGCATTTTTATAGTTTTCATGTTTATTTCAAATGAAAACATACTAAGTTCATATTTAGATTAAATGCCATTAGTTTCATTTCAAACTTGATACATGAGTTAAATAACCATATCTTGGTATTTTGAAAGTTTGAATGAAATATAAAAATGTCATGAAAAAGATAAACTACCACATTGGTATCAAACTTAATTGCACACATGATTTAATTTTGAATTGTATCTATCACTTTCTTCATATCATGTATGATTTAAAGTTTCCTATTAAATACTTGTTTTCCATCCCTTTGGTTGAGATTTTCATGTTGCATGAAAAATCTTTACAGTCTCAACTTCATGAATCTTTAATTATGTTTCATCCCTTTGAGTCGATAGCCTATCTTGCCTTTTTGATTGATGTCAAAAGAGGGAGAATTGGATAAGAAAATAGGGGAGAAATGTATAGGTCAAAAGGGGGATAAGTGTATAAGAAAAAGGGGGAGGAAAATATAACAAATCCATATATATAAATAGGTAGAGTTTATCTTATAGATATACATGTTGATAGGGGGAGAAATCTCTTAGTTGATATCCTTATGCTTTAATGATATATTTTCTTAAGGATGTTTGTCATCATCAAAAAGGGGGGGATTGTTGGCTTTAGGTTTTCAACCTTAGCCTTAATCTCGATCTTGATGGTTTTGATGATAACAAACATGGAACTAATGATTTCATTAAGAATATCTTACAGGTTCCATATCGACTAGCGTTCGATGTCCTCGATCGGATAAATCGGAGAAATCATGAAAATGGAAGGACATTGATCGTCGCGCTCGGGTTCATCACGGAAGTTTCCCGAAGATCGACAAGTGCACCAAAGTCGCTTGGACGAGTCCAAATATCAAGTCAAAAGCTCTCCAAGATGATGCTTGTTGAAAGCCGGAACTCAAAAATGAAGCGCGGAAGAAATAGGCTAAAGAAATAACATTCAGCCTAGGTTCGGTCGACCGACCGAAGGTAAAGAAAGTAGCAGAGCTACTTCGGTCGACCGAGCGGTCGATCGATGGAAGCCCAAAATGGGTAGTAGCTCGGGCGGTTGACCCATCGGTCGACCGACCTGCTAATTCCCGCGATGCAAGATCGCATCGGTTGACCGATGGGTTGACCGATGGGTTGACCGAATGGTGAAAGAATCGGGCCGAGGTTGGTGGTCGACCGACCTACATATGAGCCGCGACGCAATACCGCATCGGTCGACCGACGGGTCGACCGAAGATTGTGGATCGCGTGATCTGCGTCTAGCGGTCGACCAGTCGATCGATCGACCACAGGGTAAACAGAAGCGGTCGAATGACTGTACGACCGATGCTTCGACCGGTGATTCAACCGGCGGCCTGTAACGGATAGTTTTCTATCCGTTGAACGCCGTTTCTTCACCTACGTATAAATACACCCAGGTATGATTCAATTGACCTTCTTCCCTGATCTCTACAGAGTTTATTGGGCATTTAAAGGGAAGTTTAAAGCCTTCCAAAAGATTGATCAAAGCGCGTCCTGTTCTTCATCGAGTTCTTCTTCAAGCGCCAACTGATTCCTCAACTCGGGAATTAATTCGAGCAACACGACTTTGCGAGTTGGAGGTTCCAATGCTGTAAAAGGAGCTTGCAAACATTGGTTTTATTATTTAGCTCTTTTGATTGTATTTTACTTGTTATTCTAACTGTTTATTTGATTTGGGTTTGTGAAGACCTTGTGTTAGGTCTTGTGTGAAGTGGTATCCTTGGTGTAGGAGTAAAGCCACTTGTGTAAGCTTAGAGATTACTAGGATTAGTTCTAGTTGTCCCTTAAGTAGAGGTGGGAAAGTGCTCTCGGTAGGAAGGCGAGATACTTCCGGGTGTGGAAGTGCCTTCGGTTGGAGAGCGGAGACTTTTCGGTGTAAAGTCCTCGTTGTAAGGGAAACTCGATATAATATAGTAAAGACTAAGTTTGGAAATCCTAAGCGGGGTGCTTAGGTAGTGGAGTAGGCATTGGGGCCGAACCACTATAAATCTCTTGTGTTTGCATTGCTATTGTTGTTTGCGCTTATTTGCTCTATCATTTATCTTGCTTCCGCATTCAATTGTAAATTGCATAAACGATCTAAAGAAATGATTGAAAGTTAATTTAGGCTAATCATATAGTAAACACACTATTCATCCCCCTCTAGTGTAGGCCATTTCGCCTTCAGCATTAACTTTCCTACTTAAAATCAACATCTCATTTTTCAACTCATTCATAGATTTATGCAATGTATGTACTTGAGATTTTAACATGCAATTCTCATTTTCTAAATTGTCATTTTTAAGCTTCAAATCCTTAAGCTTAAGTTCTACATTATCATGGCATGAACCAAAAGACCTAGATTTTAATTTTTCATTTTCTAGTTTGGATTCATGCAAATGAGAATTAAGCATCACATTTTCTTTTTTCAACATTTTATTTTCCTTATATTTTTTAACAAGCAAGGCATACATTTTCCTACATTCATCTACTAACTCATCATATGACATATTATGAGAACTAGTAGAGCTAGCATCATCATTTTCATTAGTATGACTAGGTGAAGGAGAGTGTACCTCATCAATAGCATTCATGAGACTAACTTTAGATGTGGCGTCATAGTCATGGCTAGAGGGTGCTTCAAGTGAGTGAGAGGTGGAGGTGGAAGCACTTGACCTCTTCCTTGCTTTGTTTTCTATGCTTTGGCAGTTTTTCTTCACATGCCCCTTTTCATTGCAAGCATGACAAATTACTTTTCTTTTTCGGCTCTTGGAGGTACTTCTTTAACTAGAAGAGCTATGGGCATCAAAACCAAGATTAGGGGTAGGTGAATGACCATTGTCACCACTACCATCATTAAATGTACCAATTTCTTCGGTTTTAGCATGATCGTATAAAATATTCAAACTAGCTCATAAATCAAAAACCGTAGAGCAATGCATAACTTTTTCAAGGATGCCATTTGGTAAGGTGCAAAGAATATAATTCATGGCATCTCCATTATACTTAAATATTTTCTTATCTAATTCACTCCAAGCATGCATGTCAACCTTAAGTTCAATGAATTCCAATGTAACATGTTAAAGACACCAAAACCTTTAGTCTTTAAATAAGTGTACATCTTATATTTCCAAAGACCAAAGTTTGAGTCATCGAACCTAGAAGGTGAAGACGCTACCAACTCTAGTGTCATTCTTGGATTGAGACAATGTGTAGAAGAGATGGTGAAATCTCAAGCTACGGGCCCGCTCTGATACCAATTGTTGTACAAATGGCAACACTAGAGGGGGGTGAATAGTATGTTAACTAAATTAATTAGCCTAAATTCAATTTTAATCGCTTCTCAAATCGTTTAGGCAAATTATAATTTTACGATTGGATGTGGAAGCAATATAAACAATTATGCACAAACAACAGATAACAATGCTAACACACAAATTTATAGTAGTTCGGACCCAATGCCTACTCTACTACCTAAGCACCCCACTTAGGATTTCCAAACTTAATTTTACTAGATTAATGTTGGTTCCCTTACAAAGAGGACTTTGACTCGAAGAGTCTCACTCACAATCTAAGACACTTCCACACCCGGAAGTCTCCGTCTTCTTACCGAGAGCACTCTTCCACCTCAACCCTAAGGGACACTTCAACTAATCCTAGTAAGCTATGTTTACACAAGTGGCTTTACACCTTTTACACTAAGGTAACCACTTACATCCAAGTATGGGTAGGCTAAAGGCTTCCAAAAAATCCTTTAAAATACCTCGTTATCTAATTTCTACCCAAGGAACAATTACCGCCATTTTTTATGTCAAGATAATGTCTAGGTCATATAGCCCTCCAAGGAGCTCCCTAGGTTGTTTCATGATGGTTTTCGGGTTTTTATATTTTGGGATTCGGGGATGATTTTTGGATTCTTATGCATCATCATGAGGATTTTATAATATAATCTAGACATCATAAATCTAGACTCTATCTTCCCGACGAATCCGAGCGCGTCGACCAATGTCCTTCCGATTTCCCGATTTCTTCGATATTTCCGATCGAAGACGTCGTGCGTTAACCGATATGAAACCTGAAAGATATCTCAATAAAACATTAGTTCCATGTTTGTTATCATCAAAATCGAGATTAAGACCAATGTTGAAAAACCTTAAGCTAACATAATCCTCCTTTGGGACAAACTATTGAATGAATTAATTTGAAGCATTCCTCGTATGCTAAGAAAAACCACTAATCACTACAAGTAATCCCACTTTGGCAGTAATTACAAGTAATAATCAGTGAAAAATCTTATACAGGAATTAATTGTCCACATCTCAAATATTCAAATCCATAATATATATTGCAAAATTGGTACAAGAATAAAGTACCATAATTAATAATGAATTTAAATCAATGACTATTTCAAAATATTATTTATATTTATGTGGTTGTAAATTATGCCAATATTCCCATCTAATTGTAGCTATATTATGTTTCATATTTATAAAAAATGGCAGCATTATTTATAATAATGAATTAATATATATTTCAAGTAATCCACGTAACATAAAATGAATAATAATATTATCATGTAAATAATAAATCATATGGATTCTACATCAAATCAAATGTAGCATAATTTGAAACATGACAATAAAATTTACAATAAAGAATCATGAAACGAATCTTGTTGGCAAAGTAAGGATAAATCAATCATATTACGTCAATTTTGCAGTATTATTATAATATTAGGATAACAATGCTGCATTCGACCTAAATTAAGCAGAAAAATAATCATATTTATAGTGCGCAAAACTTTTATAAACAACGGATTAAAAAATTAGAGAATGACCATTAATAGCATTAGGCCTATATTCAAGATCCAATAGTCTAGTTCAATTTCAGCACGAGATAGGAAGGATTTTGCAGCCACATTAAAATTTAAAATACTGCAATAAATGCAAAATAATATTGACAGCAATAAATCATGTGATCAATTATATCACGATATTTAATATACTAAATCACAAGGCTCATATTGGGATCAAAATTCTAACTCATAAATACACAAGGCTCCCAAAAATTAAATACAATTAGAAAAGGTTTCCAACACAATTTAAAGGTTGTAAAAGCACTTTCATGAATAGTGGTTTTATTTAGAAAAATGACCCACAAGCATTACTGAATTCAAATACATCCAATATGTATTAAAATGAGCAATATACTATCATGTGCATTATATCAGCTATGCATGAAGCAAAAATGTAGCATAACATGAAGTACAATTACATAACAATAAATCAATATTTTATGACCCCACACAAGGTAAAATATGTCATGATGTACAATAATAAATTGACATTCATAAAATTTGCATAAATTAAAAAAGCAAATAATCATGTCAACACGTAGAAAAATAACATAAATAGATTAGTCACATGAATTCTACAACAGATGTAGTATAACAATAAAATTGACAATAATAAATTAAGGTCAATTATATCATGTGAGCAAAATGAGCATGATAAATTAGTCTATGATATGTCCATATAGGTCCATGAGTGGTCGATAATAATATTGTATTCAAAATTTCTTGCCATGATCTAATTATAAAGTAAATTGATCAAAATATAATGAACTAATAAAAAATTCACTGAACCAAAATTGAACCAATCATAAAAGGATCAATCAAGCATGAATCAAATGTAAATGAGCTGAACCAAACATAATTACAATTGAACCAATCAAGAAATTTGGTGAACCAGTGAAAAAACAAGTGAATCGGTTGAGAACCATATGAGGCTATCCTAAATCGGACCGAATTGGGATGAACTGGATTAATTTCAACAATGAACCAATTTAAATGAAATAAACTGAAATAGATCAATCAATAAATGGTTTTAACTTAGTAAATTATCCTCAATGGACCGGTTTAAATAAATCACTGAACCGACTAAATTACAAAACAGACCGGCTCAATTAAAATCACACATGCTTAAAAAAAATAAAAATAAAAATAAAACTGATTTAAGTAAAATAAAATTGAGCCAAAATTTATTTGGCCCTCTCAGCCTGGCCCGAGTGGCTAGGCCCACTCGACTAGCCAGGCCTTGAGCCCCTTAGGACACGACGTAAGCAACGCGTGATGCGCCGCCACGAAAGCGAGCGCCGCTTGCATCACGGGGTGCGCCCACGCGGGCCGCCCCGTACGAGATGCGAGCGTTGCTCACACAACAGCGCAACGCTCGCGTAAGCGGCGTGATCCCGCATAGGCGCCGCTCGACGTGAGCGGCCTGGGGCGAGTGCCGCAGAGGCACAGCGACAAAAGATGCAGACATGAGAAGTGCAACGCACGCTCATCGAGAAAAAGAAGCAAGACGAGGAACGGATGCGTACAGAAATTAGAAATAGCGCACATAAATAGAGGCGGGATGCACCCGCGGAGACACAGCAGGCAGACATGATTGCAGTAGATGCTCGGCGTTGATCGCCTGGTGTCCTGCTGTCTGTGACAGCGTGTGCCGCATGCCACGCACCCTAAGGCAGATAACGCCAAGGTCTAGTGCGTTTAGCAAGCAAACAATCACATCGGACACGCACACCGAGATAAAGACGCCAGCAAAAAAAATTGAGACATAATAATGATTCATGAGTAAAAACATCTCAAAAATCCATGATCTTATGGTGCGGGCGAGCAAGAAAATGGCGCATTATCAAGATTATTTTTTTTTATAATAAATCAAAATAAAATAAAAAAGGAAATTCAGGCTAAAGAATAAATAGATTAACTAGGCTTGATCTGCTCGGCAAGCCCGAGTGGCTAGGCCCGCATGATCCGCCATGCCTTGCAGCCGTTAGGGCACAGGTCACGCGCCCTATTGCGGCGGCTTACGGCGCACACCACACCTATTGCCGTAGGCTGCACGCCCGCGAGGTAAGAAGCAGGCAGCATGTCACAGATGTGCATGCCCTACGAGGCAAGTTGCAGGGGCGAGCAGCAAAACACAGAGGGTGAGCCAAGGCAAGCTTTCACCTTGATTAGCTTTCATGCATCAGATTTAAAGCATGCTACAGAACATAGCATGCAATATGACATTTAATTTTAAAAAAAAACTCTTTCCAATAAAGATGCATGATATCAAAATAGATTCAATAAACAGAATTAAATGAACCGTACAGTCAAATTCAATTAAATTGAAAAAGAATTTCAAAGTGAACACGATATTTCTAACATGTACTGCATCAAATTAAACAAGCACAGTATCACGATGTTTCAGAAAATATACGATAAAGGTGGAAAGCTATGAGTTATAATACTTGATAACAAAAATTTAAAATATATATTATTTATACAGTGCATCGATCGACGGACAAAAGTGCATTCTTCGTCAAGGATGCATATTATCCGAGGAATAATAAACAGATTCGAAGAATATTAATACGATGATTCGGGATTAAAATCAAACTTTTACAATATTATGCACGGTCCAGTGGATAAAAGAGCGCTTCGCCGAGAGATGCATAATATTCGTAGGGTAACAGGTGAAACCCGTTATGACGAGAAATAGACATGGAAAATAAGAGATCCGAAGAACATGTTCGCACAATCACCCAAATAAAAATTCATTATTACTCTGATATAAAATCAACCATATAAAAAAGAAAACTAATTCTTAAACTCATGAAAAAAGGTTCTGATACCAATTGTAAGATAAATCTTCAATCAAATATTTCATGAATTTAATAATACCAATTATAAATATATAAAAAAAAGATCTTACTTGAAGAGATAGAAATACAGTGGAAGCAATTTTTTGGGTCTCCGAGAATAGCTAGATCTTTCTCTACACCACTTTCTCAAAAGACTCTACTTTGATGGGAAAAGCAACAATGAGCTAGAGTTTCTAATCTCTATCATCCCACACGTGTGTAGAGGGACCTAGCCTCTATTTATAAATGATTAAATGAGCGCTCTCCATCACGGACTTCATTAATCAGACCTACAGTTGACTAATCACACCAATCATGATTAAGTGTTTCGAGCACAAGTCACATGGATCAAATTAAATGAGTCAATATGCATCTCAAGTAGGATCATAAGATTAACCCGTTTAAATCAAAAATCACAATTGACCATAGCCCACAAAAAATATATTTAAAAATAAAGAAATATATATTTTAATTAAAAAATATTCTAACAACTATCACTTGTGCTACAAATAGATTCTCGTGAAGATTTCTCTTTAGAACTATAAATTCTAGCATTTTTAATCACTATTAATTTTAGGACTTTCTTCTTATTAAACATGATGATTTATCAGATTTGTTATTAGTATTATTAGTGCAAGCTCTAGAAATCTAAAGGCAAGTTCTTCCATGAATTAATTTCTCAAATTTATTAAACTTGAATACCATACCAAATGAATGCTAAAATTATTTGTATTGAAATTGGGTTGGAATTTAATTTCTTTTAATCAGGGCTTCCTGTTTTCGTTCCAAATAACATGATTTTTTAATATAATTGCATTAAATAGCATTAGGAGTATCCTAGATATTACCAACTTTCGAAAATTGATACTCCAACAAAAATTACTTGATCAATAAGAGAGAGAGAGAGAGAGAGAGAGAGAGAGAGAGATCAAATTGATTGGTATATGATCCATGAATTCCCTACCCACAAGATACTCCTAGCATTACTTAAAATAAATGTGAAATATTTTAATATATTTTTTTAAGTTGATATGCCATGTAAAGTTCAAAGTGGTACTAGATAAGTGAATTGATGGATCATGTAATACTCAATTTGATAAATGTATCAATCAATAGATCAACTCTATTTTAGATAATTATTTATAACAATTTTTTTTATTAGAATATCAATTTCTAACTTTTGTGATAATTAAGGTACCTCTGATGCAATTAATCCAACAATACAAAAAGGTAAACTAGTAGAATTGATTTTTAGAAAGCCAAACCAATAATCAACCTATATTTATGAAAAATTAGTATAACACTCGCGCAATACGCGACGATCTTAATTCACATTGGATCTAATAAATTTGTTATATATATATATATATATATATATATATATATATATATATATATATAATATTGTGCATAAATCATAAATAATTTAATATAAAAATAAATATTTTATAAATTATGAAAAACTTCTTTGTATATAATATTTGTAGTTTCTTTTTCAATATGACATCCTCAATTACAAATCAAAATTTTTAAATCTTTCCTATCGATCACCCTAGACACTGCGACATAAAGTGGTCCATGAGTGAATACATATTTTTTTGAAAAAAAACGCCGACATTTGAAAGTGATTGTCCCTAACTTTTATTAATAGTCATCGCATAAGAAATCATAATAGGAAATTATCTCCTTTGAAATTTAAGTGGTAGTCTTGGATCTGATGGTGTCAACAACATACATGGAATGAATATCTTTTCTTTGCAATTAATTCCAGAAATAATTTTAACTTCAAGGACTCAGTTCCCTAGTCTTGTTAACACCAATCGTGTCACATTATATAATCCGACAGATAGATCGATATTTCTTAGCAAAATAATAGGAGTCTCAACTTTTAATGTCAAAGAATGATTAGGAATACCAAAACATTTGATGCAGTTCAAGAAGTCTGGTGTGTGGATTTGATCCAACAAACTCCCTTCGGAATTTGATAAGCATGTGCTATATGAGCTAAAAAATGTCGTTCACTCTTTTTTATTTAGAGAAATCATATAGTCATTAATCGTCTCAACCATATTCAAAGTGGGAGCTAATATAGCTATTTGATGCAAATATTCCAAATATTGGCATTTGTTATAAGCTCAGTATAAATTGCATCGATAATCACAACAATAGCGTCACTTGCATCCAAAATCAAGTTATCATTTGGAATTCGGACTACTCCAAAACCATCATCAAGGTCACCTATCTTTCAGTCATCGATCGATAATATCTAATCCGAAAAACTTGTCAAATCATCTGTATTGTCATTGGAGTTGTTTACAGTGAGACGTATATTTTTCGTTAGTCTCAAAGCTTCACAATCGTCCCATAAGTAAGACGAATCAAGTGTTGCATTAATAATATCTTGTCTGCTTTCCTTAGGAATGACAAATAAAATTTGTCTAAAATCTCCCCCAAATACTATAGTCTTACCTCCAAAATGATGGTCATTGCTATTTAAATTCTTAAAACACTTAACATCACACAATGTTCTATCAAACGCTTCAAAACAATATCTAAAATTAAGAGAATCAGACTATTAGATTTGTATTTAATAAAATTTAATAAATATATAAATTAAATATATAACCAAATAATAGCTATTCATCATTAGAGCTTCGTCCCAAATAATTAAACTTGTTCTCACCAATAAATTAGCCAATGGAGAACATTATTTAATATTGCAAATAGAATCCTCATCCAGATTAAGAGGGATCGCAAATCGAGAATACAATGTTCTTCCACCAGGTAATAGTAAAGATGTTATCCCATTGGACACAACTGTTAAAATAATTTCCCCTTCAGATCGAAGTACAAATGCAAGAGTTTTTTAAATAAATGTCTTTCTAATTCCACCATAACCGTAGAAAAAAAAACACCTCATTTTTTTCTTTTAACAGCATCCAATATTTCATCACAAACTTGTCTATGTTCCGAAGTTAGGTGTTGAACTTGTTCTTGATTTTCCTCTCTCAATCTCCTCCGATTGTAGTACAACTCCTCAACAATTAAGCGATTGTTAATGTTGGTAGATGATCGAGATGATTTTGACATTGTAGGAAAGTCATCCAAACTTTTGTCACATTATTGTAGAATTAAATCAATTCTCACTAAACAATCATCTTTGAGTATATCATCAGTAACAACAATATGAAATTCAAAAATATATAAATTTAATAATATTAATTGGTAAGAAAAAAATAATACATTATGAAACATATTAATCATAATAAATATATATAACATAGATATAGCTTTCGTACCTTCCGCCATAATGCTTGATTTATCAAATAAGGTATATATTTTAAGAGAAAAACATGATCTCATGCACTTGTTTCTTTAATTGCATTTAAATATTCTTTGTTATCGTCAATCAACCCTTAAGTATAACATGCATCTATGAAAGTTAGGTAAACTTTACCATTGATAGTTCTAATATCCTCGAAAGGCGTTAGACCCCTGACCGTGTTCAGTGAAATTCTCAAATAGGCAAGGATTGAGCAGGCTGACTCAAGGCACAAATGGGAATCCGACGCACTAGATGTTATCACACGTCACATCAAAAATCTAGAGCAATGCCATAGAATGATTAACAGCACCAGGCAAAGTATCACATACTTTGTCTAAAGATGGCCACCCATGATCAGCCAGGATAAGAACGAATCTTCTGTCTTCGTCAACATTAGCTGTAAAGGTGTGAATTATTGTACGAAGGAATCTCTTTTTGTAAAAGCAAAATAATTCAGTGGTCGATGGGGCCCAAGGAGCACCCGCACTCACCATTCCTGAGGAACAAATTAAGAATATTCTTCAATCGAAATTTGGCTTATCTCTATTCGAGTCTAACATCTAATGTATTGCTTCTATGCAAACAACAAAAGAAATTCAACTCATGTTAAGCTTTTTGTCTCTTGGAAATATTTGTTAGCTTCGAACCAAACTAAAAATTAAGACTTACTAATTGTTGGTCGATTTGCCACTTCAGATATTGGATCCTCGTCGTTGAAAACTACAATTTGTTTATTTGGAAGATGAAACGACAATCGTTGCACAGATGAATATCTGTAATGAATGTCGAAATTGAAAATTCACCACATTGCTTCACACAGTGAGATATACCTACAATCATAAAATATTTTGATCTCATCAACATGAGCTTGTATTTCAGATTGTGATGCCAAGTTAACAAATATGGTAGTGACACGATCATAGTTTTTATTCACATATTTTAAAAGATACTTAATTGATTTCAATTTGTTGCAACATTCAACATTAATGTGTGCACTATATTTCAACAACAGATATCTACTATGAGGGACAACAAAATGGTTGTCCAAATCAATCTTTTCATTTTTAATTGTTCAACCATTCTCTCTTCTTTTATAAATTGGATATTCATCATCATCGATGATTGTTGTGTCTACAAACTTATTCGAAAAATATTGTATATATCTACCATCTTGCATGCAATGAGAATTTTTCTATACAGCACCACACGAGCCATGCATCATTAAATTCATGAATGATTCATAATAATGAGGATCAATCGATTTCAAAGAGACAGTCACTAACCTTTTTGATGGTTTTTAAGCTTTTCTTTTTTCTTATCTGGATTTTTCTAGGACCGCCTTTGATCTCCTACCTCTCAACTTTCAGTGTTATTTGGAATTTGTATGAGGGAATTCAAAGAGACAAAATATATGAAGATAAATATAGAGTTAAAGAGACGAAATATTTAGAATTTGATCTGTTTTCCCTACACATATATATTATGTATATATTAACAAATATTTAACTAAAATTTAAAAAAAATTAAATAATACAATAAATGAATAAATCATTAATTATTTCATAATTTTATAAAATAATAATTTTATAATAGTTTAATAATATTTTCATAAGATATAATATATATATTTGATAGAGACATAGTTGTATTTCTTACCATTTGTATTTTGATGAATAATATTTATATGATATCTTAGTAATATTTTTATGAAATAATTTTGTTAGTATTTGTATTCGTAGTTTGATAAAAAAATTATTTATTTAATAATTTATTAGTGTTTTCTAAGATATATATATATATATATATATAGATCTAATGAGAATTAATATTACATAATTAAGAGAGGTAACATTAGAAACTAATAAATGTTATTAAATATGATGGGCCCACATTTAAAAAATCTTTTCATTCTAATATATTACTATAATTCGATTAAGAATAACATGAATCTTGATCAATTAATCAATTAAATATAAATATTTAAAAAATATAATATTATGTAATTAAAAGAGATAATATTACATGTCATCCAAGAGAACTAATATTAAAAAATATAATATTACATGTCATAAAAAAAATCAATGCAATAAATACACATTCATTTTCTACAAAACATCTATATTAATAATATAAACTATTATATATTAATATTTAAATTTCATTTTTAGATTCACAACTCATTAAATAATTATAGAAATTATTAAAGTACTTATATTTATGCCACTTGGCATAGTTCTTATCATGACACTTGCCACGATAAGGAAGTTAAAGTGCTTTCTTTTATACGATAAAATAAATCAGATCCGAACTCAAATCCATGTGGATTTTTCTGAAATTCCTATCAAGTCTTGGATTCAGAATTTTCATCTAGCCTGAATTAAACTACATGGGTACGCTCAGATTTTCTCCAACACTTACCAACCCATCTGCTCAGTATCAAAAATAAAATAATATGAAGTTAGTTTTGAGAAGATATTGTAAATAAACATTCGACTATAATAAGTCAATATTCCAACAGATTGTATCCTAAATAATTAAACATTGTTAAGCACGCTTTGAATAATTAATAACCACAAAAGGTATAGACTATAAGAAGGAAAAAGAAAAAAGGGTAGTGGATTTTGACTTTGTGATACTGGTCTTTGAAAAAGCTGAGATCTTTCAGAACATATCCATGGCACCATGTGACATCTTTTGAACATCTTCTTCAGTTAAGAGAGTCTTCTTGCCACCACTGCCTCTCTTGTCATAGGGCTGGGCCATCCTCCGAAGGAACTTCAGTTCAAAATAGATAACAAGGGAGTTGAATTTGACATCTTCATGTCCATGATTGAAAAATGGATATGGAAATTTAAGTTGTAAATCACCAACACCACAGGCATTGAGTGGAATTATCAATAACAAGTTTGCAAGAATATGTGATTTCTGCTAGACAGTAAAGAATGTGGGTCGATATAATCAGTTAACAAATAATAGCAAGTCAACAACTAACAATTTCACCTACTTTGAGTAGTCCAGGTTCCTTGCGAAACATGTCACTCTACTTCCCTTTGCAAACAGATGTTACTTTAAATTTCTTTTAAGAGAACTCAGACATTAGCAGTTAATTGAACATCCTCAGACAGAAGTGAGAATCTGGTTTTAGTTTCAAAAAGACTAGGGGCTAGTAGGGATTGACTACTAGAAAGGTAAAAAAGCAGCTGCTAAGACACAGCAATAGTTGTAGCAACGTAATCACAGTGAGTGAACAGATAAAGAGAAAAGCAGCTGTCTTTGTTGATTTAATTAGTTCAAACAAGATTCTGAATGTAAACAAATGTTAAAAGGATTTCTAAGACTTAACTGGTTAGATTGTCAAAGGTTAAAGTGCAAAGTTTGCACCTTGACATGTAACTCAAAATTTGCTCCACAGTTTGCCACCTCTACGGATCTTATAAAGGCAAACAGTTAGAAACTTTATGTATTAGAGATAAAAAAAAAAATCTCTTACACTATGTTCGGTGCGAATAGGAGAGCAGAGGTAGCTAGCTTAGGGTGAGATGAGGAGAGGGGAGAAAAGTACTTCGTGTTTGGTTCAACTTATAACAAAGGGAGGGGATGGGAGAAATATTTTTCTCCATCTGGTTTGGTTAGAGAGAGGAAGGGGAGGGAGGGAAGAGTTTTATGATTTTTTTAACAATATGAAAGGTCAAATTTGACAAAAAATTATAAAAATTGTAATAATACCTTGCCTCTCCTCCAAATTCCTCCACTTTGGAGGTAAGCAATTTATGTTCTCTTGGCTCTCGTCCACTTACCTCCCCTCCATTCTCCCGTCCAAGCAAACAAGAAATATTTTCAAACTCACCCTCCCTCTCATCTCCACCAAAAACCTCTAACCAAACATAGGGTTCGCCACATGTGAACCAAAATAAGGACTATTTCTGAATATGAAGCTTGTGTCTGTGTCTTCTCTGTGCAGAAAACAAACTGTTTATCTTATGGGCAACCATTTCAAGCCACCAGAATCCCTAAGAAGGTGGTGCTTTCAGAAAGCATTCTTCTGCTAGATATTTTAATGCAGCACACAGGATCTTCAATTTTCAAAAACTAACTAAAACGGAAAAGCTACAACAGAGCCTAAAATTAAATGAGACATGATACAATTAAAAATTGATTATATGGACTCTTCAATGTTGAAGCTAACTCATAAATAATTCCATAACTATAAGCAATCAGATATGATTTTAAGTTGATCATGGTATCCATACTGTTCTCTTATCAATAAAAAATACAACTCAAGGCCTATGTTAACGGTTAACCTAAAGTTAATGCCAAACTTAAAGATATGACCAGTAGTTGAAATGAGCTTGCAATTCTAGAGGATATGAATTAGCAGAAACTTGCAAGTACCACAATTATTGTGGAACCCGTTTCCACTCATGTATTGAATCAAAACTGTATTGGAAAGTACAAAAACTACATTAAAGTAGATAATTTCCCCCTCATCTATCTGGAAGCAAAATGTTCTTAGATAGTAAAGCCTGATGATTAAAGTCAGTTAGAAACACACCTCTCGTGCTATATGCAAAGCCATATCAGTACTTAGGTTGAGGTGTGCATCACGTAAATGTGACAGTATCCAGCTCGGCAATTTAGAGCGTTTATCATGTCGACTATATCTGCACAGCAAAACCCAGCGGGGTTAATCTACCAGAGGGAGACGGAGACCTAAAAGATCATTATTTGACAACTAAAAATGAATTTAGCAAATTAAACATATCAGAGGTCACTGAATATAAACCGTATGAAGAAAGCAAACTGCAACCACTAGTGTAGAAATTAACAACAGTGGTAAAACAGGCCTTGAATAGAAACATTCATCTAGTAGATATCAAAATGGATTATCTTAATTCTCACAATATTGCTGCATGTTCCTTATCATATGCAAGTGCACATCCATGCATGCGATAAAAGATTAAGTAGAAAGGGTGTATGAACATCTGTGCAGAGATAATTATGTTGAAATCAAATAACGCAATAAATGTCCTGCATGATAAAAATGAAAAAAGATGTCCTTGTTGGCCTAAGATTTCAAGCTTGGTATTAATCTCGATTTTGATGATAACAAATATGAAACGGATATTTTCATTGAGAAATAATTTCATATTCCATGTTGGGTTATGCGCGACGTCCGCGATCGGAAAAACGATGAAATCGGCAAAAATCGAAAGGACGCTCGTCGACGCTCGAAGCTTGGAATTCGTCAAGAAGTTAGTATAGGTCCATGGTGTCTAAAATGAATGTATAATCCTCATTATGATGCAAAGAAGCCTAAAACCTCGATCCCAAAATCTGAAACCCCGAAAAAAAAAAATACTAAACCTAGTTATCGGTCGAAGTTCGGCCGAATGTCGGTCGATCTTCACAATCGACCAAACAGGCCAACGACACTTTTATAGCCATTTCGACCCGTTGAGCCCGGCCTTGATGGGTGTTTTGCCTATTTAAACACCTTCTAAGCATTCCTTTGACCTATTAGAAACCCTTGAGCCATCATTTGATACCTTGTGAGCTTTACTTGAGCCAATATTTGTGAAAACCCTAGTTTGAGCTTCAATTCTTGATCTTTCCTTTCAACACTCAACGATTCATCTTTTTAAGGCATCAAAAGGACTAGTGAACTTTTGATAGAGCTAAGTATACATTTTTTTTATTGCTAATTTGTTTTTGTATTTTATGATTTATTTCTTTGTATTTGAAAGTGTGATTAACCTAGTGCGTTAGGTCATAGTTGCCTTGGTGTAGAGGCATAAGTCTAGGGGTGAGCAAAAAAAAACCAAAAATTCTAGGGGTGTGCATGGGTACTGGGTAGACCCGGAACCGGTTGGAACAGACCCGATTGGGTAAGTTCCGGGTAGATCCGAATTAAATTCGGGTAGGGTCCGAGACAAAAATTTAGGAACTGGTTAAAACTGGTTCCAATTCTGGGTCCAACACATCGGGTACCTAGAACCAGAACCGGTACCTGTACTCGGGAACCTGTTCATTTACAAGTTCCAGGGTACAGGTTCCAACGCTGTTAGAACCTGCACATTTATAGGTTCCAGAACAGGCTCCAACAGGGTACTCGGAACCTGTACCCTGGAACCTATATATGAACAGGTTCCAACAGGGTACCCGGAATCAGAACCGGAACCTGTGGTTCCGAGTAGGGTCCGATTGCAAAACTTAGGAACTGGTCCTATACAGGGTAGGGTCCGAGTATCATGAAAAATACAAGGTACCCGGACCCACTCACCCCTAGAAAATTTGATTAACTTAAAAACCGGTCCGAAACCAAACCGAATTTTTCAATTAACCAATCCGACGGTTTCGGATTCGGTTTTTATTTTCGAAATTTTTGATTTTTGATTTTGGTTTTTGAGGACGATTAACCGTTAGTCCACGGTTATTCGGTTCATATATATAATATTAAATTTTTACACTCAATTTTTTTAATATTTTTCTCTAAAGTTATATAAAGTAATACATTGAAGTATATTTAAATTATATTTCATTCTCCAAAATTTGACCAATCATATATATTTTTAAATATGAATAAATATTATGATAAACAAGTCTGTAAATACTTATAATACATATTTTTACTAAACAAATATTTGAATTTCATGTTGAACATATTCAATTCTTGCAATTGTTTGTGAGGATGTTATCCTTCTTTTGACTTTTTATTTATAAGTATTATGCTTAATTTGTATTTTTTATTTTGAAGTACTTTGTTGAAATGGACTTTGCAATTTTTATAATTGTATTATTTTTATATATTAAAAACTTTTATTGGTTAACCGAACTGCAAAAACTGAAACCGAAGTACTGATTAACCGAATTTAATGGACTGATTTATGGTAAATGAATTTGAAAAACCGATATTAATAGGTTTAAAATTTTGTTAATGCACCGGTAAACCAGTCCATGCTCACCCCTACATAAGTTCACTGGTATAAACTTAATTTGCTAGGATTAGTTGTGTAGTCCTTGGGAGAAGAGGTGTTGGAGGTACTCTCGAAAAGAGGGTAACCCTCAGAGGAGAGGGTCGGAGCCTTAGTTTGTAACTCCTCTTGTAAGATACACTTTAAACTAGCAAACTAGAGTTTGAAATCCTAAGCGGGAGCTTAGGTAGTGGAGTAGGCGAGGAGTCGAACCACTATAAATCTTTGTGTTAGCACTTAGCATTGTCATTTGCTTGTATGGTTATTTGCTCTTAATATTTCATTTATCGCTTCCGTACTTACTTAGTTAGAATTGTGAATTTGGGTAAGATTTAAAGAAACTATTAAAATCGGAAATTAGATTTAAATTTAGCGTAAACACACTATTCACCCCCCTTTGTATGATCATTCACCCAATAGTCTTCTACTTCAACTTTAGGCCTCAGAGGCATGCCGAAAAGAATAGTCCTTCCAAATGCATATCTTTGTTTCTCATTTGGAAACATCTCTAATCTGGATTGCACTTTGTTAGTTCTAGGGACTCGGCAGTTTTGAGTATATAAAGATTAAGTCAGTTAAGAATACTTTAGAAGTCTCATTGTATGTTCTAAAGTTGTTTGTTTCAAAAAGGAATCTATGAAAAATCAACATAAGATAGTAGTACCAGTTGTTTTGGTTTCAAACTTTTTATTAGTTGGTGACTTCCATGTATATATATATATATAATGTTTTATTACTTTTTTACTTTCTTTTCGTAGCCACTTTCTAATGATGTAAAACTGCAATACAAATAATAAAATTAATCATCAAACAATTGTCTACCAACCTTTTGTCAGCAAATATCATCATTCCATAATCAGCTTTAGAACGAATTACTCGACCAACACATTGAGCAGCTTGCCTCTGTTCCATAACAATTATACAGCATAGTTATCATGACTCCTAAAAGATCCAAGTGCACTGACCTAAAGAATGAGCTAACTTGAACATACCAATGCATCAAAAGTGAGGAAATCGCCCTCTTTTATCTGAAAGTTCTCCCGCAAGTACTCTAATCTAGCAAGCAAAATCCTGTAAAGGAAGAAACAAAGGGCAGAGCTGTCTAAATTCCTGGATGATATTGAAATACATTAAAAAGAAAACATGAACACAATATATCAAGGCTGTTATAGAACTTCAGTTATTTTAGTTAATCAAACATTAGTAGGCCAAATGATTGCAGATTGAATAGATCAGACTTGTCATCAAGGTTCACATATTCACAGTACTACTTGAAATTACACTATCATTACCTGCTAAGTGTATATTGGAACGGAACCCCAAACATAATAACAAGTCTGCCATAATGTCGATCAAAATCTATACCTTCAGCCACTTTTCCCCTGCAATAATGAATGTAGAAGTCGGATCCAGAGAGTAAAAGCTTCACTAGGTACAGTAACAATAAGAATGCATATCCAGACATAGTAGAATGTATAAAAGAAATAAGAAAGGAAATCAATCATTCAAAGATCTAAACAAGATAATGAGAAAGCACTACTACACTAGAAATGCATATGCTAATGTCTGTCTCGCAAACTACTTCATCTTCACCACACAACTGGAAAACTAACATGATTGTGCAGTTCCATTGAGCTCTAATAAACTCATTCAGTTTCTAACCAGAATCAAATGCATTCTTCATTGCATTAGCCAAATGATTGGAGCAAAAAAAATTTATGGAGGTTTTGACCTTTGCAGATAACCATTACCTTTAGTATTTATTACTAAGGTTTAAAATACCGCCCGAAACGGTATATACCGGCCGGTATATACCGGTTTTTGAGTTTCCCGGTATTCGATATACCCGGTTTTGAAAAAAACCGGGTATATTGTGTATACCGGGCGGTATGATGCGATATACCGCCCGGTATGGGCGGTATATGCTCATACCGCCCGGTATGGGCGATACCGGGCGGTATGTCAACGCAATGCCGTTGGTGTTGCCAACGGCTCTGTGGCCGACAGCCCGACAGGGCTGTCGGCCACATGGGGAATCATATCGCCCGGTTTGGGCGGTATTACATACATACCGGGCGGTAGAGCCGTTTGGGATAGATTTGGGTTGTTTTGGGGGCTATATAAAGCCCCCAAAACACTTCTTTCATCCTCACTCACCCCTCTACCCATCTAAACTCTCAATCTCTCTCAATCTCTCAATCTCTCAATCTCTCACCCCTCTACGTCGAAATTCTATCGAAATGGCGCCGAAATCTCAACCCGACCCCGCATGGCAGCACGGTACTCGGTTGGAGAAGGCTCATCACTGGCAATGCCAGCACTGTAATATGATTTCACGTGGTGGAGGCATCACTCGATTGAAGCAACACTTGGCCGGAGGATATCCCGACGTCGTCAATTGCGCCAAAGTACCGCCCGAAGTCCGGAAGATGTTCAAAGCGCAACTCAACAACAAGAAGGAGGAACGTCTTAAGACTGCAGCTCAACAAGCCGAGTTCGACCGACGAGCTACCCAAGATGTCAGCGGTGGCCATTATGAGGCTCGAGGTGGCGATAACGACGAGGATCCGGAACTTGAAGCCACCATTCGAGCTTCATTGGAGCATGCTGAATTCGAACGAGAACGGATGTATTATCCCGGATCTCAATTCGAATATGGCGGCGATAGTGGCAGCGGTGGGATAAGTAGCGTCGGCTCAACTTCGGCTGCCGGAGCAATGGACCGAAGCGGTCCAATTCCCTCCGGTCCTTATATTGGTCGGAGTTCTAGCATGAGAGCACCTCAAACTCAGAGCAGAGGAAGCAGCAGAGGAGGCCTTCGTGGATTCTTCACAAACCTCGGAGCAAGTGGTAGGAAAACTAATGTTGATATTTCTGATCTTGATCCCAGGGCATTTCCTCCTTCATCGGCAAAGCAACAATGCATAGACGATATGTACGGCAAGTCGAAGAAGTGGGAGTTGGGAAAAGCCATCTCCAAATGGTTCCACTTCAGCCGGATTCCCGCAAATGCAGCCAACAACCCGTACTACCGAACTATGGTGTCTACCATCCAAAAGGTAGGCCCAGGTATTACCCCTCCAACTCCGTATGAAATTTCAGGACCTTTTCTTGAAGAAGAGGTCAAGGAAATAAATCAATGGATCGACAGAATCAAGCGGCAATGGGGGGATTACGGATGCACTTTGATGTGCGATAGTTGGACCGGTCCAACCCGAATGAGCATCATCAACTTCCTCATCTATTGCAACAGGAGGGTTATCTATCACAAGTCGGTGAACGCATCCGATGAAGTCCATAGTTCTCTCTACATCTCGAAGATGATGAAGGAGGTGATCGAGGAGAATGGACCCGAGAACTTTGTTCAAATTATAACCGACAACGGAGCTAATTTCAAAAGGGCTGGTGAGATAATTGAAATGGATTATTCTCACATATATTGGACTCCATGTGCAGCGCATTGTCTAGACCTAATGATGAAAGATATCGGTGATATATCGATGGTGAATAAGACGGTAAAAAAGGGGCAACAAATTACGCGCTTCATATACAACCACACATGGGTACACGCCCTTATGAGAAAATCTACAGAAGGTATTTTTTTAAAATAATTTATAGTATTTATTTATTAATTAGTTTAGGTGATAATTACTAATAATAATTTCATATTTTAGGTGAAATTCTTCGACCGGGAGCGACTCGTTTTGCAACCAATTTCATCGCATTAAGGTCGCTCCAACAACGTAAGGCGGGCCTTCGATCAATGTTTACAAGTGATGAATGGTCTACATCAAGATATGTCGGAACTAATGATGGAAAGCAAACCGAGAAGAACGTCCTCAACACGCGGTTCTGGGATCACGTTGCGGAGATAGTCGTCGCCGTAGAACCATTGTACAAGGTTCTACAACAGGTGGAGATGGAAAAGACGCCTCAAATGGGTCATCTCTACTACTACATCCATCAAGCACAAGAAGAAATCAAGAGGGTGTTGATTTCGGAGACCAAGTATAAACCCTTCATCGACATTATCTCCCAGAGGTGGGAGGATCAAATGGGTCGTGACATACACATCGCGGGTAATTTTTTATTTAATTTTCTAAAATTTATTTAATTTTAATTCATTATGCTAAATTACTTATTAAATTGATAATTTTTTGTAGCGTATTATTTAAATCCCGCATACCAATATCGATATGATCTTGGAACGACGGATAGTTTCTTATATCCGCTTCGCAAGGTCATACAACGAATGTCGGCAACAACCAGAGAAGCGGCGCAAGCTCTAAATGAATCAAAATATTTTCGAGATTCAAGTGGCAATTTCGGAGATCCATTTGTAATATCGTGCCGAGATTCTATGGATCCAGGTAGATATAATTTTTTTCAATTTATTTATTAATTATAAAATTGGTAATCTCGTTACTAAAATCAATTTTAAATCTATTGCAGTTGAATGGTGGTTGCAATTTGGAATCGAAGCTCCAACTCTTCGGAAGATTGCAACACGTATCCTCTCGCAAACCACATCAGCAAGTGGATGCGAGAGAAATTGGTCGACCTTCTCCTTAATTCATACCAAGCCGCGCAATCGGCTTTCATATGCCCGATTAGAGAAGCTAGTATATGTTCATTACAACATGCGGCTTCGAATGCGGACATTACAAAACGAAGATATTCGACATGTAGATCCGTTCGATGTCGAGTTCGTCCAAGACGATACGGACCCGATTGGTGGAGTGCAATGGAGAGCGACCAGCCTCTTCTTGATGAACCAGGCGAACCACCTCAGCCTTCACCAATTATATCTGATGCACTTGAGTCTGAGAGCCAACCAGAAGACATAGCCATTACTCCCTTGGACTCTCAACGAATTCGGCAAGCAAGACGCCGATCCAAATCAGACTCTCCATCTTCCCGATCAAAGGGAAAAAAGAAGGCAACACCTTCAACGGCAAAAGGCAAAGCCAAAGGTAAACGACCAATTGATCCTTTGGAAGCGATTGCAGAAGCAGAAGAGGACGAAGAAGACAAGCCCTCCATTCATAGCAGTAGCAGCACAAAAGACGGAGGAGATGATGATAATGATGGAGCTGGTGGAGAAGACACCGTCGTGCCATCAACATTGCCATATGATGATCCATGGACAAATGAGCAATACTTCGATCACGCCACCCAATATGATGACCGTGGTGCTAGTACCGGACAAACAACTCAGGTGTACAAGAAGAGAGGCTCGCGTCGAAGAGGTGGACCGACAGCTTTGCAAGATTACCATCACGATATGATGAGTAGTTTGCAAGAGATTTCTGAATCCACCTACTCTGTATCCAGTACCTACTCAACTGATGATACAGGGTCTAGTTCTTGGAAACCCAACAAAGAAACGCTAATGTCAATGTGGTATAATGGATACCAAGGCATTATGCCATGGGAAAATTTCCAAATATGGGCATTAGAGAACTATAGTGTTGACCTTAGCCGTGTATGTCCCGAAGCCGAAGATATGTATGGGTACGACGGACGTCATTCGTCCGCATTCTAAAAATTGTATTCATGTATTTGACATTTGAATATTAATTTTAAGCATTTCTTCATCAGTTATGTGTTATTGGAGTTAGTTCTTAAAAAAAAAAAAAAAAAAAAAAACAACCGGCCGGTATGCATTTTCCATACCGGACTGACCGAAACCGGTACCGAGATTTTAAACCTTGTTTATTACAAACTACAAACAACCCCCTTGCCTGATTGATGTTTGTAATTTGTTCCTTTAAACATACACTACTAACTTAAAATACCACCAATTATCAAACAATTTCAATTTTTAAAAGTGGCAACTTATTTATCTTTTCTTCTTTCAATACTCCTAACATTTTATACTCTCTTCTATACTACCTTCATTTAGGCACTCGCAATGTGTGAGAGTTCTTGGACTTGAACTGAGATCTTGAATGAAAGAAGAAGAAGAGAAGAAGTAGAAGAAGAATAGTAGTAAAGAACACAAGAAGAGAATAAGAAGACAAGAGAGAAGAAGATTAAGAGAGAAAGAAAAGAGATTTTTATTTGAATAGATTCTTGCTTCCTCTTTTCCATGACTCTCCTTCATCTTATATACTTATTTGAGTTACTCTAAAACCACCTTTTAATTACTCTAGAACCACCTTTTAGTTACTCTAAAACCACCTTTTAGTTACATTCCGAAAATGACAATTAAACCCCTCAACAAAATGACTATTACACCCTTCACATTATTAGTTATTGCATCTCTAGTAATGTAGATCCTTAACATCACCCCGTCTTCCAGATAAGGCTTGTCCTCAAGCCTTAAAGCAACGAAAGACTATTGCAATTCCTTCAAGAGCCGTTAGATATCTCAAGGGGTCCTTTATCAATCTCATCTTCAATCATAGAATCGGTCCAAAATATTTTTTTTGCATTCATGCCTTCTAGAGAACCGTTCATCACAATGACAAAGATTTTTGAATTCTTCCCACCTTAGTTTTGGTTTGTTTTGTCTGACTTTGAAAAACCAGATTTGAGCTTCTTCTTCAAGATGGAAGGAAGCTGAATTCACCCTCATTTCCTCCGCCACATGTTGATGCTGAAAGAAATTCTCACATATGTATATACATGCTAATGGGTCCCCATTACCATCAAATTTGGGAAAATCCAACTTCACGTACCATGGAAGGAGATAGGTATTAGGCCCGTAGGATTCTTTTGCTCGCATGGAAGTTTCCTCACCCGGTTTCCTTCCTTTCTCAATCGGACTATTTGATGGGATCTGTCCAGTCTCCCTCTTGACCAGAACAGCATCTACCTATGGCAATGGCAACGACTTCACCAATCTTGGCCCCCTATTAGTTGGAGTAGGCAGCAATGCAACTTCTCCCACGGTCTGGGATCTCGTGGCTCCTATTTCTTCCCCTGGTTGAGATCCCCCAGCCTTGGAGATCTCAAATTCATGCACAATCATCTCCAAGCGATTGGAGATCTCGCGGTAGTTGATCTGCCAAACCTCTCGTTCAATTTTGATTGCAGCTTGATTCTCTTCGAATTTCTGCAACATTTCCCGCTGGCTTGACTTCAACATCTCCCACTCCATCCTAGCATCAGCTTGATCTTCCTCATAGCAGTGGAGGAATTCATCAAACTTCTTGAAAAATGCTTCCGCCATATTTGTCTTGAGGCTCTGATACCAATATGTCAGAGTTCTTGGTGGACTTGAACTGAGATCTTGAATGAAAGAAGAAGAGAAGAAGTAGAAGAAGAATAGTAGTAAAGAACACAAGAAGAGAAGAAGATTAAGAGAGAAAGAAAAGAGATCTTTATTTGAATAGATTCTTGCTTCCTCTTTTACATGACTCCACTTCATCTTATATACTTATTTCAGTTACTCTAAAACCACCTTTTAGTTACTCTAGAACCATCTTTTAGTTACTCTAGAACCACCTTTTAGTTACATTGCATCTCTACTTACAAAAGAGTAAAAAGTAAAAATGTAATAAAGAAATGTATCTAGTAATGTAGATCCTTAACACAATGCCTATGCTAGAGGTGGCAAATCGTGTCGGGCTCAAGCTAGTGGGCCGGGCTGGCTGGCACAAACAAAAAATAGGGTCGGCCCTGCACAGCCCGATAAAAGTTCGGGCTTGGGTCCTCCAAGCCCGGCAAGCACGCAGATATTAACGGGCCGTGCACGGCCCATTAGCACGATAAGGAAAAGGACATATCGACTACTATTGGGCTAGAACGTCCTGATTCGACACGATAGCCCAACTCGGGTTCCTTTCTTTCTAATTTCTAGTCTAAGACCGAAGAAGAGCAGCAATTGTGGGTGTAGGCTGCCTAGGTTAATAATTATTTTAAAAAAAATCATAACGGGCTAACGGGCGGCGCCGAGCCTAGACCACCTGGCCCAACACGGCCCAGTACGATCTGTTAATCTTAGATGCCTTAACGGGCCGGCCCATTAGTGGCCCGATACGATAAGGCTCGGCCCAAATACGACTTTATCGTGTCGGGCCGTGCCGAGCTATTGGACCAAGCTAAAATTTGCCACCTCTAGCCTATGTCAACCAACTAGCACCACCAAAGCCTTTTTTCTACCACAATGGATAGCTATCATCCATGTCACAACCTCCTTCACTGACACTAAAATCCTAGCACTTCATCAGCTCAGCCATTACCATGCTATCTTACACATTGACCTCCATCCAAACTCATTCTAACAATGTCCATGTGCCTCCACTCACACCTGAGAGAATCTCATCCTTCTGAGGCACCAAATACATCCTCACCGCAATATTCCCCCATAGCTATTGTTGTCAAGCATAGATGCCACTATAATGGGTTGTTGTAAACTACAAAAGGAATAGACAACTTCGACATTCCATGTTACACATTGGTAACAAGCTGCTATGGTAGGATTATTCACAAACAAAAAAATATGCAAAAAATAGCCATGTTTAATCATTTTATTCCAAGTTAATTACCCTTTAGCAAATTGATAATGAAAATTCAAGCATTTATGAAAGATTAATAAAAATATCACACTATAAGGAATGTAATATGAAAGGCTATGAATGACCACATAATACATATACAAAAGATTATTTCTTTTGGAGCTTGTTAAAGAGTTCTTTACTTTGGAAAAGATATTAGCACATTGTTCTTAGTTTTCGTATTGCTGGGCTCCAGATCAATAATCTAAATATGAATAAGGTCTCGTTTAGTTGACATGGGAAGTAACTTTCTACAGAAAGTTGTAATTCCCATGAATTAACTTCTCACGTGTTATTTTCTGGGAAGTACTTAAAAAGTGTTTGGTTGACAAAAATTTAATTCACAGGAAGTGTAACTTCCTACCTACAATATGTTTGGTTGACATGAGTACTTCCTAGGAAGTACATATGAAATGACCAATATACCTTTCTTTTTATAAATTAATATTTTAATTTATATGTGTTAGTATATATAAAAAAATAAATTTTATTTGTAAATAGATATTGTAACATATATATGTAAAATATAATATAATATTTTTCATATATAATTAATATAATATATATTTTATTATATAGAAAAAATAATTTATATTTATAGTTAATATGAAAAATTACATATTCTACTAAAAATAAATTAAAATAAAATAAATATGTGGAGAATTCAAAGATTATTTAATCTCATAATGTTAACAATATAAATTATAAATTTTGCATTAAATGCAAATGTGGGGCTAATATTGACTTTTTCTTTCAATTACAATGCAGGAAGTGCAACTTACCTAGGTCCCCCTAGGTAAGTTATACTTTCTGCAAAATACACGAAGTGTGTCAACCAAACAAGAACTGTTTTGGCTACTTCTTGGGAAGTACAACTTCCTGCATGAAGTTGTGTCAACCAAACGAGGCCTAAGTCTGAATTTCTAAGTCATATATGTAAAATAGCTGTCATTAATATTGGCAACAAAAAATCTTCTTTGCAATTCAAACAAAGTATTAATTCTATTCTCACCCCTTGTGCCCTATACTTTGAAGAGCCACAGCTAAAAGAAAGACACCACATTCTCTGGAAAACACAGCGATTTATAATGAATTTTGAGTTATACAAAAAGCAATCATATATACTCTTTAGATTACAATGAATCTTGTACATCCCAAAATCAGGTGAGCTTTATGATTCACCATATTGAAACACCTAACAAATATAGTTAGCACCAGCAAACTTACAGTATGGTTGTAGTACTACTATACTACACTACTAATTGATTAGCTCCAATGAACTTAAGTAACCAAATAATCAACTAAAAGCTGTCTGGATGGTGAACATCGTACAGTTTCCTATCGGATGGTGACTATTATATATTTATATATCAGGTTCTTTGTAAAAATCTATTGTTAAAATAGTGAAGTATGAATTATCCCCTTTCTTAAGGGTCAAGCTTTTGGGTTGAGTGGCCACCGAATAAAATTTAATGTAGTATCTGGTTGAATCCTTTCTGTGCCAATAAATAAATATATAAATAGCCCAATTATGTTGTGTTGGACTGTGGAGTTAGCTCACCCACACGAGGGAGTGTTAAGAATATTATGAATTGCCCTATTTCCTAAGAGCTTTGGGAATAAGTGGTCACCCAATCAAATTTACCATCTATATATTTGCTACACGCATCTTCCTTTGGATATTCACCAAGTAAATAATAACAATATACGCAACTGTAAAGGCAATGTCTATGAGAATCATATCCATTGTTTCTTCACAGCCATATCTTCCTGTGCCCTATAAAAGCTCAATTGAATATTGAGCTCTAGCTTATGCTCTGGGTTCTGGAATCCACAGTCAACTACCGTCCAAATGGTGAATCCCTCCAAACCATAGTTTTTGGGACTGGACCAAACATCGACCCGGCCGAGCAGCCGGATTGACCCAGCCAAGGAGCCGAATCACTAGTTCACTGGTCGAACCAATGGATCATTGGTTGAACCTTATATTTATCAAATAATTTCTTAAAAACATATTACATGTAAAAAGTAAGAATCAAATAAAGTAATAATTTAAAATATGTTTAAAAAACAAAACGCATGGTAATAAAATACTTCTCAAATAAACAATCACCTAAAAATGGTATTATTTTCAAATAATTGTAATTAGAATTTATTAACAATTATAATGAGAGTTAAATATTTAAATAAATTATTTTTTTTCTTACATTTACCTCTAAGTTGATGTTCTAAATTATTATATATATTATTGTGTTTAAATAATATCAACAAAGTGAATGTAGCTTGGTGATAAAGGTCTCTTGATTGTTTAAGAGACTAAGGTTCAAATCTCAATCTAACTGGCTAAGCCAACAGATTCAGCAAAAATAAGGGCCTGGTCTGCATTTGAAAACTATGCTTCAAACATGTCCAAGGCTCAAGCTGATCCAAGATCCTAAGTGAAGCAAGATATCTTAACATGTACATTCTAACTTCCAGGAATGTTATGATTTATTTAATTCACTTGTACGGAATTATGGTAGGAAGGATAATCTCTATGTATCACGTAGAAATATTAAGACATCAACCTAAAACAAGCAGGGACACTTTTACAAATATCAACAATCTGAGTGTCATATTAATCAGATCGCCTTTCCAAAGACACCCAGTTCGTCTACAAACACTATCAAAGATATTAAGTCAGGACCATCTGATTTTAAATTAGTGTCATTCCTATTTTTTATGGTGAAACCACCATATGAGTGTGCTATAGAGGCCTATTTCAGCCTCTTTCTGATGCTTTTGATATTTTCTTTCTTCATATATTCATGGACTTATTTCATGAGTTTACTAACAAAGAAGTCAGCATCTTCTATGCTGCAGCTTCCTCTTATTAGAGATATATAAATGAGATGCCACATGCTAGTATCACTTGTTGCAGGGGTTGTTTGCTGCAGTAGGTTTGCAGCTTTTATATCTTAAATATTGGATGAAATAATTCAAAAGACATTCATAACTTACTTAGTTCTATGAGGTCATACAAAAGAAAGGTTATCAGAGAAATATCAAATGTTTTAAGCATGGTTTAAAATACCGGTTGGTACGGTACGGTAAGTCCGGTATTTACCGGTTTTTCAAAAAACCGGTATCCGAGATGCCCGGTATGGGTAAATACCGGGTATCTCGGTAAATACCGCCCGGTATGCCCGGTATTTATCAAATACCGGGCGGTATTTGCTATCATACCGGGCGGTATAGCCCGGTATGACATTTTGCACTGTAGCATAAGACCGAAATTTTAAAAGTACCGGTATACCGGTAAATACCGCCCAGTATGTACCGGTATACCGGTATTTTAAAAAAAAAGAAAAAGAGGCTCAGTATGCAATTTTCGTACCGGACCGTACCGTGTGTCGGTACGGTGCGGTACCGGTACGTACCGGTACCGGTCATCCACCGAGATGATGACCGGTATCGGTATTTTAAACCATGGTTTTAAGTACTCAATTCATACTTTCATAGCAAGGATAATTGAAACAATGGCTTTCAGAAAATAGATAATGCAAGTGCCAAAAACCATCTAGTACATGCAAAATCCTAAGAAGGAAAAGGGTATATGAAGAACTAATCTGCTGCATGAACTATTTGATGTATCTTATGTTTCCCTCTAGTTTGAACTTTGAACCATTAAGTAATCAAAGACATGCTTGCAAAATTTTAGAATACTTAGATGTTTGATTGAGTAGAGAGCACCTGCACTGTCTTTAGTTGATTGAATGATTGTCAAGCTGAAATAAATCAGAGAAATCATATAGGATAAGAAAAGTAAAAGTACCTAGCAACAGAAAAAAAGACAGCCCCTCTTCCACAGTCACATGCTCTACGATAGTTATCAAGGGCCAATGTAGTCTCTACTACGTCTTGAGTTTCGATGAAAACTAGCTTATGCTGCATCACATCCTGTAGAAGACATTTTATTAGCCAAAATGTTTAACTTGGTTCTTCTCCACAAAAACGATCAAACAATCACCTGTAAAATTCCCATTTCATTCCAACTGTTGACAATACCATCCATATAGGAGTAACTGACAAAGAAACAGACAATACCATCCGGAACAGCAGCAACCATTTCCAGCAACAGTCGCCCATAATTTCTTACAACACCAGGATCACTACGCATGTCAAACTTTGTACTTACAGGTAGCTGATCACTGAAACAAGGAATACTCAAATCATGATATGGATATTTTTAACACAAAGTAACCCAAACAACAAAAGATGTTTGAACCAAAACAATCTAAACGGCTCAAATAAAAAATGTGTAAATATACAAAAGCAAGGAATAACTTGGAAGTAATTCTAAAGGGAAAAAACGTTTTAAGACTGTTCAAGATGATAAATACTTAAAACAAAAAATTCAGAAAGTTTTTCATAATTGAAGAACTAAGCACAATAGACAACATACTATTGAGCAATGTAAACATGACAGCAAAATATTAGGATATGTAGCATACCTCCCACGAAATAGATAAATACTTAAAGCAAAAAAATCAGAAAATTTATCATAATTGAAGAACAACTAAGCACAATTGACAACATACTATATTCAGCAATGTAAACAAGACAGCAAAATATTAGGACACTGTAGCCATACCTTCCACGAGTTAGAACCATGGGACATATGCAATCCCTTGTCAAAGACATTGTAAAACTTCGACTTATGACTGGATTGAAGTTCAAAATGCGAGGATAGAGGTCAATCGGGCTCAGAGTTCCAGAAGTAATTATGACTGACTGAAAGCGATCAAAGACAGGCTTTATGGCTAGTGAAGCATCATGACAGCTGAGCTGCAATCAAAAGTAATAATCGCTGAATATAAGATAACATCTTACATGTTACTTGCAAAACAAAAGCTAGAAAACTAGTCACCTGCAAAACAGGATCAGGGATATGAGGCATTCGCTCATCAAAGGGTTCAATGATTACTGAAAAGCCTCGTGTATATGTCCCAATCAATGTTGCAAAGTCACAAACAGTCTGAATGTTTAAGAATTCATCCGTGTCAGTTATTTCAAGCGTCATCATGAGAGAGTGTAAGCGATCATAGCAAAATCTGAGCATTTTCTGATCTATTCCAGCCTGGGAATTCACTGAAGCAACAAAGGCTACAGGTCCTTCTGTCTCAACATTTTCAGTTTCTAAACGCCCTTTCAGATATTGCACTAGCCTTCTCAAAACAGCAAGGAAATGCTCCGCTTTCCTGATATTTCCTGGCACAGCTTCCTTCAAAATGTCATCAGGCAACGCAGGATTCGCAAGCCAAGCATCAGTTACTTCAGAAAAAGAATGAGTATTATCATCATCAGCTAACAAATATAAGAGAGGAAATGTAAGCTGGATCAGTAAGACAATACATACTGGCCAAATTTCCTCTTTGTGCTAAACCTTCTACAAGACGGTTGTATTCTGCACGCAGTCTGGTAGCATCTGTTGCCTTGAACCTTCCTACCAAATTAAGCTTACATTATATTCAGTAATAACTTGACATCTAAAAAAGCATGATGCAATCAAGTATGATGATCATTTTTTTCCCTTTTCATAACCATGGTCAGTGCCAGAACCCATCAATATTTTGCCATTAAAGCAGGGTTGCAAAGCAACTAGTAGCATCCTACCCGCTCTTGCTAAGGTTTAAGAAAAATATCAACAGATACAAAGTACAGACGAGCATATAAGAAAGGATGTTCGATAATCCATCATCATCCCCCAAAAAGGACCTAAAAGAAAATTCAGTATAAATCTTTAAAAAAAAAGTACCACACCGTGTAACCTAAACTGTGAAAAAAATCAGCCCAAAAAGAGACTAAAAGGAGCATTCAATAGGAGAGTATAAAATGACAGAAGAGAAAGGGGAAAGCTTGATGATAGAGACAGCAATCAAATGTTTTCTGTTGTGTAAATTTTTCATTGATATAAATATATTGGAAATCCATTTTAATCTTTTTTGAACTCAATAGACTTGCATTTCATCTTTCAATTTTTTTTTCTTTATAGGGCCATGAAATTAAATGACAAATATGGACTTGATCCCAGGAACTCCTACTGGTAGATGATAAGTTGGAAAAGGAAAAAATGGTTCCTTTTTTGGACTACCTATCGATCTCCTGGGTTATGCGGTTGAGATTTCTGCTTGCTCCCTCCAGCGTCTGTCGCCGGATGCTAACACTGAGGGCCTCGATGCACACATTATCGATGTTGTGTGCTTCGTCAAACACAATCACGCATTCCTTCTGCATCTCCTTGGAGATGATGCTGGCAACTTTCGGGTCAAGCAAGTATTGGTAGCTGTAGACCACAACGTTGGCATAGCGAATAGTCTGCCGGGCAAGGAAGTACGGACACCAGCCCCTTTCCCTACCGACTGCCCGGAGGTCCTGGAGCGAGTACACGCCAGCAGGAAGTAAGACAGCGGCATTGGACGAGGAGGCAGCACGATCGAAGCCCTCAAAGAAGTCGCAGGTGGGGACGCCGGGGTCCTCGGCGGCGGCCGACCGAACCCAGCTGGCGGTGAAACGGCGACAAGCGGAGTCGACAGAGTCACGGGAGGCGGCGGAGAGGGCGACGGGGTTGATGCAGAGGTTCTTACGGGAGGATAGGCCGAGGGCGAGGAGGGAGCCTCGTAGGTCGGGGGGGAGGTGCGATACGAGGAGGCGGAGCTCGGCGAGGGTCTTCTCCATCTCGTGAACGGTGCGGGTGCAGTAAATGAGCTTGAGGGAGCGGTCGCCGGGGCGAGCAAGAGAGTAGCTAGTGATGAGGGAGAGGAGGGCGACGGTCTTGCCGGTGCCGGTGGGCATCTCGAGGAGACAGTGACCTCGGGCGTCGAGGGCGCGCTTGAGCTCCACCATGTACTCGTACTGCTCCGGGTAGATGTGCTCGTAGGGGAAGTAGACTGTCACGTCATCGATCTGGAACCTCATCTCTATTTCCTCTGTTGCTGCCTTCGCTTCAAGGAGGATGCTGGATATGGGAGGAGAAGGGATCCCTAGTTCTTGACCTCGACGGCGGATCAATTAGGGTTGAGGAGGAGCAGCGGACGGCGGCGGAGCGCAGTGGCGTGGAGGGGATGGGTTGTATTACTAGTAAACTAGTAATTAAAAAAAAAGGTTTAATACCACCTAAGTGCACGTGTGATGCATGTGGGTAAAGTAAAAAAATTTAGGGTCTGCTTGGTTAGCGAAATCAAGTCTGTTTTCATAGTTTCAGTTTCACTGAAACCAAAACTGCTTATGAAAACGTGTTTGGTTTAATGTTTTCGTGAAATTGTATCGAAACCAGAATGAAAACGAAACCAGTTGTTTTAATAAAAATGAAAACAACAGAATGTTATTTTCTGTGATTTCGAGACTGTCGGTTTCGTTATCAAAATGTTGTGACAACTTTGTAATTATAAATATTTTTTTATAAAATTAATTAATTTAAAAATAAATCAAACTATATCGAATTTTTAAAAATAAAAATAAAAATAATCATTTTTAACTCAAACTTTTATCTTAAATTTATAAAATATTTAAACCAATTTATATCTAATTGACTCAAATCCAAATTTTAAATAACTCAATTTTCTTAAAGTTTGTCTATTTATAATTTAATCAAACCTAATTTTAAATCATTGGACTTGTTTTTTTTTTAAAATTTTATAATAACTATTAATTAATTTTTATATCTAATTGAACAAAAAAATCTTAAATTATCAATAACTTAATTAATTAAATTATTTAAATATTTCGTAATCATATTAACAAATATTTAATTTTGTAAACTAACTAAATATTTAATTACTACTAAAAATGTTCAAGGAAAATTAATATTATTTTTTATAATCAAATAAATATTTACTGGTTTCAACTAACTAAAACTGATGTTGTTTTTATTAACCAAACGCGTTTTCAGAAAACTGAAAACTAGAAACCAAAATCAAGTTTTCGAAACCAAGTTTTCAGTTTCACTAAAACCAAACCAGAAAATAATTTTCGCTAACCAAACAGCACCTTAGACTCACGACGTTTGGTGAATTACTAGACCATCTAAATTATTTTTTAAATAAATTATAATTAAAAAATTATCGATAATATAAAATATATTATTTAATGTGAATAAATAATATTAGGATAAAATGAGTGAAATAAATTATCCAATAATATCTATTTTAAGAAAATAGTCTTTCCACAAATATATTATAATAATATTATAATAAAAATAAATATTATATAATTTATAATATATTTTTATACATTGTAATATATTATATATATTATGTTATATTATATATATATATATATATATTATATTATTATATTATATTATTATATATTATATTATATTACATGTATTATATATTATACATAATAATATAACTTAATATATATTATAGGGATAATAAACTAAAAAATATCACGCCCTAACTTAGGGTCACGTGACCGGCCAGGGTATACGTGTCTATACCCTGCAGCCTAAATCATGCATATACCAACTCAACAAATAATGTAGCGGAAACAAATAATAAGTTTTATTTTAAAAAAAACGAACCAAAATCAAGTTTAATTTAAGTAGTTCAAATGAAACAAAAAGTGCGGAAAACGTTTTAAGTTCAAAAATTTAGATACAATAAAATTTGAAATATATGACATAAATGCCCTCAGTGTTACAACTCCAAATCAAACTAATACAAGTGCAAGACTACTATCAAAGAACTCGACTACGACCCTAACTAGGACTGTTATGAGATCATACGGCTCCATTGCCCTCCAGCTGCGTCAAGTACTCCGACCCACCTCATCGATCAGGCTTTGCAAAACAAAAATCAAATGACAATGGGTGAGTTCAAATAACTTAGCGAGCGATTTTACCAACCCTCATAAATAAAAACACAGAGATGACCAGAATAAAATCTATCTCTAAAGAGGGCAATGTCATGAAGGTGTGACTAGCTAACAGGCCAACAGGCCACACATGCCCCAAGGCATCTAACCCTCCATAGTGGAGTACATCAGGCCGAAGCCTATCATGCCCAAAGGCAACAACACATACTAGGATAATCAAGAAGACCCTCTGAACTTATCCTAGTATACAGAAACTCGGGAGCAATCGGGAAAGACCCTCCGAACTTGCTCGACGAGACGCGTAGGGACAATAGAGATTCGCCCATCCGAACTTGCCCCTTTATGATATCATAAGAATAATCGGAAAAAGCCCTCCGAACTTAATCCTTAACACCATCTTCGGGATAATGGGGTAGGCCCTCCAAACTTATCCCACGAGGCTGAACCAGAACAATCGGAAAAAGCCCTTCGAACTTGTTCTGCGGGTTGGAAATTAGTCATCCAACCTCCCGAGCTTAGCCCGCAATCCGGCTCCTATACGAGCCTCTACGCCATTCATAAAGATATGACGCACCATGACCTAAGTCAAGACTCTCCTACGGTGTCTTAAGGGTGATCCTATTGGAAAGTGTCTCACCACTCCAAAACTCGATCCCAACTCCTAGACACGTAATGTCATGAACCCGTGTGATTTTATTTCATGCAAAACTTATGTATTGGTTCATAACATAATATGATGACCCTTAACCTAATTTTAATTGTGCAATTAAAATTTAAATCATAAATATTATGGTTTTGTTTTAGCTTACTGTTCTGCCCTGTATTGATATATCTAACCCGAATCTAGTCTCCAAAGTGTGTCATATGTTACCAAACTATGTTTTTTGGTTGAAACGATAGGTTACACGACTATATTCACATAAATACAAACACCACAACAAATAAACCAAAAATAACACAAATTCATCATCTCAGCATACAATTCCAGCAACATGCAATTTTAAGCATACTATAGAATTAATTCCAAAAATTAACAAAAATTAACCCCTAAATTATCATTAGGAAAGAATACTAATCTCATGAATTAATTCACAGAAATCATGCTTTTAATTAAGATTAACAAGAACCCACAACACTTAGATCAAGAATCAAGTATTAAGATCAAGAACCCCCTTCTCAAGAATCCCTAAGGCATCAATATTAAGATCTTAATCATACCACATGATTTCTACCCAAAAATCCCAGATTTAATTCTAAACATGCAATCCATAAATCAAGAACCCAAATTAGGAGAATAGAACAAGATTTGCATATCAAGGAAACAAGAAAACTCATTCAGACATTTCATCGAACACCTTGAGGGCGACCTCGGTTTCCCCCTTGGCTGAGCACCCCTAGGTTTACCCTAGGGCTGCCGAGCCCCATAGGGGAGAGATTCGGGTCTCCCCAAGAACAAATTCCAAGAAACACGACAAGAACTCGAAGAATAAATCAAGAACAAAGCATAATTACCAAGCCGCCAAGAACGGCTTCAAGAATCCGATTGAAATCTCAAAGAGAAAGGGTAAACCACTCACGTTAATTGGAAGAAAGATTAAAGAAGAAATCTCGGACGATGACCCTCGAATTTGGCTTCAAAAGGGCGGCGGCTCAACTCAAGAAAATGAGACAAGGGGCGGCGGCTCACTCCAAGCCGCCGGCTTGGAGAGAGGGAGAGAGATGAAGGCGAGGGGCTGGCTCCTCTCGGCTCGGCTCCAAAGGAAAGGAAGGATGAGAGGAAGGGGAAGAGAAGGCGGGCAGCTCAGCTCGGCTCTGGGTGGCGACGGCTCCAAGGGGAAAAGAGAAAGGGGGTTGGTGGCTTGGCATGACGGCTAGCTCCCTTTCTCAATTCTTTGGGTGGCTCCAAAATAGGAGTCACAAGCCATGAGGAGGGGGTTTTATACTCCCTCCTCAACCCTAAGTCCTAACCCCTTAAACACCTTAATCCAACACTCGCATCCACCTTAAGCCACAACCAAACCTGTTAACCCGATAGACTTAATTAATTTAATTAAACTTATCCTAATAAATCACAAGCAATTAATTAAATATACCCACGTGAACATAATTAATAATTATGCACACACAACATCAAATTAAATAACTTCAACTACCTAAGCCTAAAATTCATAAATTCATATTCTACTTACCCGAGCTCGCAAGCTCGCTCGGGACAATGAGTCGACTCGGCTCGACCACGAACTAGACCGCTAGACTGGCAAACACACATAAGAGGGAAAATAATAAATTTAAATATCTAGGATATTAAAATCCTCCCTCCTTAAAGAAAATTCATCCTCGAATTTCAAAAAAGAAAATAAGGACTCACCACATCATCAAACAATGAAGGATAATGCTCCCTCATATCCTGCTCCACCTCCCAGGTGGCCTCCTGGCCAGAATGGTACTCCCATTTGATCTTAACCAAGGGGATCTCCTTGGACCTCAACTTTCGGATCTGTCGATCTAGCACCTCAACTGGCCGCTCCTCATAAGAGACTGCTGAATCCACCTTCACTACGGTAAGCTCGATCACATGGGACTCATCCTGAATATACTTCTTTAGCATAGACACATGGAACACTGGATGTACTCGGTCCATACTAAGAGGTATGGCCAACTCATAGGCCATAGCTCCCCTGCGTCTGAGAATAGGAAGCAGAACAACGAACCTAGGACTTAGCTTTTCTTTCTTACCAAATCTCACCACCCCTTTCATAGGGGACACCTTGAGGAACACCATGTCCCCCTCAGCAAACTCTACCTCCCTGGTTTTTCCATCAGCATACAACTTTTGGTGACTCTGAGCTGCTAACAGTCTCTCTCTAATTTGTTTTACTTTTTCCACAACCTCTTCCACCAGATCAGGTCCCATCATAAGGGAATCCCCTGCCTCAAACCAACCTACAGGCGACCTGCATCTTCGCCCATACAACGCCTCAAATTGGGCCATCCAAATGCTGCTGTGGTAACTATTATTGTAGACAAACTCAATCAGAGGTAAGTGCCTCTCCCAATTGCCCTCTAGGTCTAAGACACATGCCCTCAGCATATCCTCCAATGTCTGAATAGTCCGCTATGACTGACAATTTATCTGAGGGTGTAATGCGGTACTGAATCAAACCTGAGTGCCCAACGCCTCCTGGAAGGACTACCAAAATCGAGCCATGAATCGAGTACCCCAATCTGAGATGATCATAATCGGAACTCCATGACAAGCGACGATCCGATCCAAGAACAACCTCACATATTGCTCGGCTAAAAAGGTCATCCTAACTGGTATAAAATGCGACGTCTTGGTTAGGCGATCCATCACTACCCAGATAGAATCATTGCCTTTCCCAGACTTTGGCAACCCAATCACGAAATCCATGGTTATCTTCTCTCATTTCCACTCCGGTACCCCTAAGTTCTGGAGCAACGCTGCCGGCTTCAAATGCTTAGCCTTCACCTGCTGACACACCAATCACTTAGACACAAACTCGGCCACCTCTCTTTTCATGTCTTTCCACCAATAATTCTGCCTGAGATCTCGGTACATCTTCGTGACTCCTGGATGCATAGTGTAGGTAGATCGATGAACTCCTGGATGCCATCTCTAGTACCTGCCTGCGAACCTTAGTCATATCGGGTACCACAATCTGGTTTTTAAACCTCAGAACGCCATCTGAGTCAACACTAAACCCATTATCTGCATCTCTTCTCTTGGTCAGATGCTTAGTGAGTGCACAAAAGGCATCCTCCTCCTGCGCTGCTTGCAACATATAAACTAATGTGGATTGCACTCTCAAGTGAGCCACCAGCACACCAGAATCTGATACTGATAAAACTGCCCCGCCATCTAAACATAGGGTCAAATCCTGAGCCAACGACCTCCTCCTGACTGTCAAATGCGCCAGACTGCCCATAGACTTCCTGCTCAGAGCATCAACTACCACATTAGCCTTCCCTGGATGGTGCATGATCGTGCAGTCATAGTACTTAAACAGCTCAAGCCATCTTCTCTATCTCAGGTTCAACTCCTTTTGGGTGAGCAAATACTGGAGGCTCTTATGATCAGTGTATATCTCACAAGCCTCACCATAAAGGTAGTGACGCCATAGCTTCAATGCGAACACCACCGCTGTCAGCTCAAGATCATGGGTTGGATAATTCTTCTTGTGAACCTTTAACTGCCTGGAGGCATAGGCTATCACTCTGTCATTCTGCATCAGCACACAACCCAAGCCGACTCGAGAGGCATCACAATAAACAACAAAGCCTCCTGAACCCGAGGGTACTGCTAGAACTGGCACCGACGTCAAGCGGTCCTTGAGCTTCAAAAAGCTCTCCTCGCACTTACTGTCCCATTCGAACTTGATCTTCTTTTGAGTCAAGTGGGTCAAAGTCGCTGTAATCCTAGAGAAATTCTCCATAAATTTTCTGTAGTAACCTGCCAACCCCAGGAAACTACAGATCCCAGTGACATTAGTCGATATTTTCCAGTTCTGAACTGCTTCCATCTTTGCAGGGTCCACCTTTACCCCTTCATTGGACACCACATGACCAAGGAACCCAACACTCTCTAGTCAGAACTCGTACTTAGAGAATTTGGCATACAATTTATGCTCCGTGGGAGTTTCCAGAACTACCCTCAAGTACTCAGCATGCTCCTCCCTACTCTTGGAATAAATCAAAATATCATCAATGAACATAATTACAAATTTTTCCAGGTATTCCTTGAACACGCGGTTCATCAGGTCCATAAATGCTGCAGGTGCATTAGTCAGCCCGAAGGACATCTCTAGGAACTCAAAGTGCCCATACCTCAACCTCATAAGCAGCCTTAGGGACGTCACTGTCCCGGATCCTCTAATGATGATACCCTAACCGTAGGTCAATCTTAGAAAACCACTGAGTTCCTTGAAGCTGATTAAATAGGTCACTGACACAAAGGCCAAAAATGACTGATATCCGTCAAAGAGTAACTTTCGGGCCTTAAGAGCTGATATCGTCATCAACAGCTCACCCCTTCCCTCACCCTGGAAGGTAAACTGGGGCAATCCGGGCTTACTGAAGGTCACAGTCTTAGCCCTGCAATCCACTGAGGTGAAATGGTCCGCCAACAAGTCCATGCCCAAAATTACGTCAAGCTCCAGCATCGGCAGGAGTGTCGAATCGGTTATCAACACATGCCCACAAATGACAACCTCGCAGCCCTGAAAGACTGTCTCTGTCATCATAAAAATGCCCATAGGCGTAGATACCACAAGAGGTAACTCAAGAACAGAAGGTATCCCTGACAACTTAGCAGTAAACAAAGCATATACAAAAGAGTGTGTAGCACCCGGATCAAACAAAACATATGCAATGGTAGACCCAACAATAATATTGCCTAACACCACTGCCCTGGACGTCTCAGTGCCCTCCTGATTCATAAACACCCGTGCAATGGGCCTCTCTGAACCACCAGCTCACTGGCCTCCTCCCTGAGTCTGACCCCTCGATTTGAGCTACGGAACCTACTAACATTGGTGTCTTTCCTCTGGTCTGATCAGGCTGCTGATTGCCTTTGCCAGGACAATCCTTTTTGAAGTGCCCAGTCTGCCCACAGCTGAAACATCCCTCAGACCGTCCCCAGCAAGCCCCTAGTGCATCATGTGACATCGGTTATACTATTGCGGCCCAGATCTCCACCAGGAACCACCAGACGCCGCCCCTGGTCCTGAACCCATGTGGCCTCTAGAACTGTTATGACCTCCACCCTGTAGTGGATCTGCTATCCTGAAAGTCTCCTCTAAGTGAGCTGGCCGACCCCCCGAAGGCTGGGGCTGAAACTTTTTCTTCTGGGGACCATCATGCCTATCTATCGGTACCAATGCCTCCTTTCTCAGCACCTCATCTATAACCCGAGCAAAGGAAGTGACCTCGGTGTAGTGGATCAGTCTGGCGATCTACGGCCTTAACCCCTCAACAAATCTCTTGACTATAGCAGTCTCTGTAGCTATCAGGGTGGAATGGTACTTCGAGAGCCGAGTGAACTCCATCTCATAATCTGTCACCAACATATTGACCGTTTGACGCATCAGCTCGAACTCTTTCGCTCGCCTATCCCGGACGCTCATCGGCGGGTACTTCTCCATCATAGCAGCTTTAAACTCCTCCCAGGTAGGGGGTGGTGCATCTGCTGCTCTGCGGTCCCTCCAATTGTGAAGTCAATCCTTGGCTGGACCTCTTAGCTGTAACCCAATCAGTTAAGCGGGCGTCTCAGAAGAACAACTAAGGTCCCGGCACAGCTCATAGCAATCTCCCAGGAAACTTGTGACCTCCACCCGCTGATCTGTTCCTGTATACTCCGGTGGCCTGAATGCAACAAAATCTGCATATGAAGGTGCTTTGGGGGCTCTGACCACCGATACTACTGGCTAGACCACCTCTGGTGCTACGGGTATTGCTGGTACTGGTTGTGGCTGCTGCCTCAGCTCCTGCTCCCTACGGAGTGCCTCTGTCAGCTAAGCCACCCGGGCCTGCAATTGAACAACCATGGGATCCTATCCCACATCCTCTCGGGCCCGCGGTGGTCTCCCATGACCCCGGCCCCTGCCTCGGCCTCGACCTCGGCGCTCAGTAGAGTTGTTGTCACTATCGCTCTTTGCGGCATCAAAAGCCTCCATCGATCTGGAATCACTAGAAAGAAAACATCAAAATTTTAAACAATTAATTCACCCTAAGTCGTTAAGTAATAAACCATAAGTTGCGCTGAGGTTCAGACTTAGCCAATTGATCTCATAGCATACTCCTACCGTATACTGACACGCTAGCAATGCCCTATATGGTGACAACTCTAGGTCGTAGTCAGACCGAATCACATGCTCTGATACCAATATTGTCACGCCCCAACTCAGGGTCACGTGACCGGCCAAGGTATACATGCCTATACCCCATGCATATGCCAACTCAACAAATAATATAGCGAAAAGAAATAACAAGTTTTATTTTAAAAAAAAACGAACCAAAACAAAGTTTAATTCAAGTAGCTCAAATGAAATAAAAAGTGCGGAATAATGTTTTAAGTTCAGCAATTCAAAAGTCCAGATACAATAAAACCTAAAATAATTGATATAAATGCCCTCAGGGCTATAACTCCAAATCAAGCTAATACAAGTGCAGGACTACTACCAAATAACTCAACTACGATCCTAACTAGGACTGCTATGAGATTATGGGGCTCCACTGCCCTCCAGCTGCGCCAAGTGCTCCGACCCACCTCATCGGTCAGGCTTTGCAAAATAGAAATCAAACGATAACGGGTGAGTTCAAAGAACTCAGCAAGCGGTTTTACCAACCCTCACAAATAAAAACACAAAGATGAAAAGAATAAAATCTATCTCTAAAGAGGGCAATGTCACGAAGGCCTATCTAACAAGCCAACAGGCCACACATGCCCCAAGGCATTTAACCCTCCATAGTTGAGTACATCAGGCCGAAGCCTACCATGCCCGAAGGCAACAACACATACTAGGATAATCGGGAAGGCCATTTGAACTTATCCTAGTATACAAAAACTTGGGAGCAATCGGAAAAGACCCTCCGAACTTGCTCGATGAGACGTATAGAGACAATCGAGATTTGCCCATCCGAACTTGCCCCTTTAAGATATTATAGGAGTAATCGAGAAAGACCCTCCGAACTTACTCATAAAGAGTATCACATGAATAATCGGGAAAGACCCTCCGAACTTATTCCTTAGCACCACCTCAGAGATAATCGTGTAGGCCCTCCGAACTTATCCCACGAGGCTGAACCTATTCAATCGGGAAAGGCCCTCCGAACTTATTCTGCAGGTTAGGAATTAGCCGTCCAACCTCCTGGGATTAGCTTGTAATTCGTCTCCTCTATGAGCCTCTCCATCATTCCTAAAGATATGGTGCACCATAACCTAAGTCAAGACTCTCCTACGATGTCTTAGGGGTGATTCTATTGGAAAGTATCTCAACACTCCAAAATCCAACCCCAACTCCTAAACCCGTAATGTCATGAACCCGTGTGGTTTTATTTCATGCAAAACTTATGTATTGGTCCATAACAGATTATGATGACCCTTAACCCAATTTTAATTATGCAATTAAAATATAAATAACCAAGATTAGGGTTTTGTTTTAGTTTACTGTTCTGCCCTGTACTGAAGTATCTAACCCGAATCTAGTCTTCAAAGTGTGTCCTATGTCAAGAATGCCTAATCCCAAGAATTAATTCACAGAAATCATACTTTTAATCAAGATTAACAAGAACCCATAACACTTAGATCAAGAATCAAGTATTAAGATCAAGAACCCCTTTCTAAAGAATGCCTAAGGCATCAATATCAAGAGCTTAATCCTACCACATGATTTCTACCCAAAATCCCAGATTTAATTCTAAACATGCAATCCAAAAATCAAGAACCCAAATTAGGAGAATAGAACAAGATTTGCATATCAAGGAAATAAGAAAACTCATTCGGGCATTTCATCGAACACCTTGAGGGCGACCCCTGTTTCCCCCTTGGCTGAGCACCCTTAGGTTTACCCTAGGGCTGCCGAGCTCCATAGGGGAGAGATTCGGGTCTCCCCAATAACAAATTCCAAGAAAAATGACAAGAGCTCGAAGAATAAATCAAGAATAAAGCATAATTACCAAGCCGCCAAGAACGGTTTCAAGAATCCGAGAGGGTAAACCACTCATCTTAATTGGAAGAAATATTAAAGAAGAAATCCTAGACGACGACCCTCGAATCCAGCTTCAAAAGGGCGGTAGCTCGACTCAAGAAAAGGGGACAAGGGGCGGCGGCTCACTCCAAGGCGCTGGCTTGGAGAGAGGGAGAGAGAGGAAGGAGAGGGGCTGGCTTCGGTTGGCTCCTCTAGGCTTGGCTCCAAAGGAAAAGAAGGAGGAGAGGAAGGGGAAGAGAAGGCAGGCGGCTCGGCTCTACGTGGCGGCGGCTCCAAGGGGAAAAGGGAAAGGGGGCTGACGGCTTGGCTTGGCTTAGCGGCTGGCTCCCTTTCTCAATTCTTTGGGTGGCTCCGAAATAGGAGCCACAAGCCATGAGGAGGGGGTTTTATACTCCCTTCTCAACCCTAACCCCTTAAACACCTTAATCCAACACCCGCATCCACCTTAAGCCACAACCAAATCCGCTAACCCGATAGACTTATTAATTTAATTAAACTTATTCTAATAAATCACAAGTAATTAATTAAATACACCCACGTGAACATAATTAATAATTATGCACACACAGCATCAAATTAAATAATTTCAACTACCCAAGCCTAAAATTCATAAATTCATATTCTACTTACCCGATCTCGCAAGCTCGCTCTGGACCATGAGTCGACTCGGCTCGACCACGAACTAGACCGCTAGGCTGGCAAACACACATAAGAGAAAAAATAATAAATTTAAATATCTAGGATATTACAAAAAATCATAAGGTTTGCAAAAAATTTACGTTCTACCCGTGTTTTCAAATTGAGCCTGTAAATGCACAACATTTACTTTCGTTTATATCATCTACCAAATCGTCACGTGTCGTCTCAACTTAGCTGACGTGGAGTAAAACGATGCTTGCGTGGCCTGACGGAATCATAAATACATATTTTATAATGAAAAATAACTATATATGACCCCACATTTTTATTTCTCTTATCTTCTTTCTTTCTTCCTCCCTCCTGCCACCTTTCTTCTTCTTCTTCCCAGCTTCTACTTACTTCTTCTTCTTCCCAGCTTCTACTTGCTCCATGGCGTGGTCTCTCTACTTGTCTCTCTCTCTCTGTTCACCAAAGCCCGACGACGATGAGTCATGAGACAATGCCACTCCCACTTGCCATGGCCGTGGACAAATTAAGGAGCACCACCCAACGAATCCACTGCCGTGGTGTTGGCGGCGACGACGGAGAGGTGAGGTTTGGAGATGCTGCACTTGTCAAGAAGCTCGCTGGCCCTGCCGTAATCAATCCCCGACATCATCATGACCACCATCTTGATGCAGTTGCAGGTCGCGCGGGGTCCTGCATCGACCGCGCCGCCGCTAACAAGGGTCCTCCAGCTATTCGACGCCAATATCGATGCAACGTAGCTGATGCCTTATTCTTTGTGCACTTGTATGCCATCTCCAGTAATCGTTTCCTACGGTTAGCATAGCATAAAGAATGAACCAGAGTAGAGCGAAAGAGGAGAATGAAGGCGTATTTGAACCTACTCGTACTCTTGTCCATTGCATCATCCTGTTAGCTTAAGGGTCTTTATTAAGCCTCGATCTTTATTTTGATGATAACAAACAAGTACTTAATCCATATATGAAGTTTTGAGTTCAGGTTGAGGTTGCGATAAGCATTCCAAGTTAGTTCAAATGAAATGAAAGAAAAGATCGTCAAAGAAATAGAAGAAGAAAACGTCAAAGAAAGGCTCAGGCTTTGATCAAGTAGAAATTATGTAATATACCCCTAGGATAATTTTATCCCAAGCCAAAATGTAAAGTTATCCAAGTTGAAACTTGGTAACTGGACTCATAAAAAAGGCATGTAACAAAATCAAGTAGAAGTCAGCCTCAGCCTGAGTTCGATCGATCGGTCGGTCGACCGAACAATGCAGTATCATTGGCAGCAGCCAATTCAGTCGATCGGTTGGTCAACCGAATGTTGCGAAAATATGGCAGTAGCCATTTGGTCGACCTATCGGTCGACCGAAGTTGGTGAAGAAATCACAGAGGGCTGCATCGGTCGACCGGTCGGTCGACCGACCGAAGCCAAAAATTGGCAGAATACTCATCGGTTGACCGATCGATCGACCAGATTAGATATCATGAGTCGCGCGACCCTGGCTCCACTAATTCGGTCGACCGATTGGTTGACCAAATGTGGGATCGATAGATTTGCGACAGTCGGTCGATCGAGCACTCACATAAGCCAGCGGTCGCATTGGCGGTCGATCAGTCGGTCGATCGACGATCGATCGACAAAGCGATCGAACGGCGTCAACGACTATTTTTTCGCCCGTTGAACATTCTGTTCGGGTGAGGGGTTATAAATACCCTACACCTTACTTCTTTAAACCTTCTTAGAAATTTTATTGAGCATTAAAGAAGTGTTTTGAGCATTCATAAGAATTGATTTGCTGCGCGCCCTTCGCCTCCGTCGACAACATTCTTCGAGCGCCTGCTTCCCTGCTTCCCTCAACTCTGCTGCAACTCTAGATTCATCTTTCGGCAAGTTGAAGGCTTGGAAAAGGAGCATTGGTTCATCTTCAAATTCTTAAGCTCTTTTCATTGTATTTGAATTGGTATTTCAAACTTGTTATCATCTGTAATAGCTGCTAGGTGTGCTAGGAAAACACTTAGGGAAAACTTTATAGAATTGTGTTTTGCCTAGGTGAATAGGATTGAGGGGTTCTCAGAGTGGTGAGAAGAGTGTCCTCATTGTATTCAAAGGGAAACACAAGGTCAATAAAGTAGTGATTAGAAATCTTTGGTGAGGAGCCAAGGTAGTGGAGTAGGCAGTTGGCCGAACCACTATAATTCATCTTGTTTGCATTGCTTTCGATATTTGTTCATTATTGTTCTTGATATTTGATCACATCCACTGTTAAGAAATACTTGCATTTAAGTTAAGTTAAAATTGAGTAAAAAGAAAAATTGAGAAAATCTAAAAGGGGACAGACACTATTCAACCCCCCCTTCTAGTGTCGGATTTCCTACAACACATCCTTCCTCGCCACTTCCCATGACGATGCAGAGTTTGAAGCTCTAATGAAACTGAAGGCCGCCCTAGTCGTGTTGGGTTGCTCCGACATTGAAGACTGGGACGCCGCCGACCTCATCAACCTCACTAACTCCAGCGCCGGCATCATCAGTCCACTTCCCGCAGAGTTGGCTTCCCTCCCATCCCCCCGCTTCCTTAACATCTCCAACAACATGTTCATTGGTGAATTCTCGAATATTGGCCCCAACGGGTTCCCGGCGCTAGAGGTCATCGATGCCTACAACAACAACTTGACAGGACTGCTCCCGTTGAGTTTGGTGGTCGCTCTACGCCTTCGGTCCTCCTCCTCCACCTCCCCTTCATATTTATCGACAAGCGGAGTCATCAATGACAAGTGAGGCGCTGTGGGCAACGGAAGCTACTCGCCATCTCCGTCGCATCTAGAGGCGGTAATCGACAGTGGGTCGGTCCCCGAGTTGCTCGCCATCTCATAGAGCTCATCCAGCTCGTAATGGACGGTCATCGTTGATGACGTCCCCATGAGACCAGGAAATCCAAAAGCCTCATATATTCTTCTTCCTTCCACATCCTAAATGAAGAGAAGAGATCCGACACTGCAGCGACCGCCGAGCAGCCCCCAGGCTATATCGTTGTGCGAGGCGCCTGCAATATGGCCTGTAGAGAGCTCAGAGAGGACGACGGAGGCAATTTCGCTTGCACTAGGGCTTGCTCTAATGAGAGCAACAGATCTTTGGATGGTGAAGAAAGAAGAAGAAGAAGAAGGAGGAGGAGGAGGAGGAGGAGAAATGAGAAAAAAGTGACACATCAACAAATCTATAGTTATTTTTCTTTTTAAAATATATATATTTATGATTCCGTCAGGCCACGCAAGCGTCGTTTTCGTCTAGTTCAGCTAAGTTGAGATGGCGCGTGATGATTTGGTAGATGAAATAAATAGAAGTAAAGGTTGTGCATTTACAAGCTAAATTTGAAAACGCTGGTAGAACATAAAATTTCTACAAATCTTGTGATTTCTTAGTCTATTATCCCTATATTATAATATATATTGTAATATAATACTATATACAATATTATATAATATTATATATTATAATATTATATTATAATATAATAATTATATTACATTATATTATTATAATATATTATAATATTATAATATATTATAATATTATATTATAATATAATAATTATATTACATTATATTATTATAATATACTATTATAATATATTATAATATTATAATATTATGTCATGGGAGAAGTTGTGGGAAGCGAACGTCTTCTTTTTGGAAAGGAGGAGGCAAATGACTTGTAAAAAGCTAGCTAGAGTTTAAGTAGGACAATTTTATCCTAAAAAATAATTTAAGATTACCACTTCGGAGGTAATCCACATAAACACCATCCCCTTGAGCAATCTGAATTACCACTTTGATGGCAATCTGGATTACCAAGGCAATCCACATTACCTGCACAAGTGAGACACAAAACAAGATAATGTGTGGGGTGCAGGTAATTTAAAGACAAACTTGCTAGCAATCTGGATTGATTGCTTCATACCAAACGCCTCCTTATATTGTATTACCTATAAAGAAATTTGAACAATTACCTACAATCATAACTTGAACTTGAGATTTTTCCATATCCATAATATGGATCCAGATTTTTCCGGATCCATAACTAAATGACCAAAGTTTCGAATTTGCCATCCATTTCAAAATATGGTTCTCATTTTATTAATTAAATTTTTTTCTAAAAGTCTTTAAGTGACTCAAAATAAAATATTTTTTTTTATTATTTATAATATATTTTTTTCAGCAAATTATATTAATATTATAGTAGATAAAAATTTATTTTAGTGGCTAATAATATTATTATTTTATTTTTGAAATATTTAAAATATTTTTTAAAAAACTTTAAATTATTAAATTATACAATTGTTAAGTAAAATGCAACATGAATTAATTTTTTAATAATAATCCTTGTAGTATTTCTTTTAGTGTCTAAATAATTTATTAGTAGCCAAAATTACTATTTTTATTTTTTTAGTGCAAAAGTCTTTAATTGCATAAATTATATACTATTTTTATTTATAGTAATTTTGGACCTTTTTTTAGTGCTCCCACAGAGAAGTAAGCTACCTACCACCCTAACACCTTACAACGGAACAAGCGACCCCACGCTACACCTAACGGCGTTCCGAACCACGATGCTATATCATGGAGCAACCAATTTCGCACTTTGTAGAGCTTTCCCGACCTTCTTGGGGAAAACCATCTTATTATGGTTTGTCTCCCTTCCGCTAGGTTCGATTCACTCTTTCGACAACCTTTCACGCGTCTTCCTTAATCGGTTCACCACGTCGCGAGTGTATCACAAGACAGGAGCTGCCCTCCTATATTAGGCAGGGGCAGCATGAGCCCCTGAGAGAGTACCTAAACAAGTTCCAAGCCATAGCGACCGAAATTCTCAACCTCGATCGACCCACAGATCGAGCTCTTCTCTATCCAACACGGGCTAAAACCCGAGCCTTTTGCCGACCAAATCGCCTTGTCCAAGCCTAAAGACATAGCAGAATTCTAGGAAAAAGCTATAGGTTTCACAAAAATGGAAGAACTCCAGGAAGCAAAGAAGATCGACTAGAAGAACCTCAAAGTTGTGGTCGAAGACAAAAGGTCCAAAAAGGAAGACACTTAAAGATAGTATATAATTTGCTATAATATTAATATGCACATATGAATATGAATTGCTATAAATATTAATCTATTATAAGGTCCAAAATTATTAATATGAATTAAGTGCATAATATGAATTATAAATATTAATCTATTATACTATCTATTACAGACAATTTTTTTTATCTATTATAATATTAATATGAATTACTGAAAAAATATATTATAAATCTCTCTATTTTACTAATATAACTATGATTAATGAGATTCCTGGTGATGTGAGCTCCAAGACCCCAAGAATCCAAGCTTCTTTGGGTTTCTTGTGGAGTCTTTTGGGCTTATGGACCTTGGTGGCATGCTCGTCCTTCCTTGGAAACGTCTCCGTCATGCGTGCGTGGCAGCAAACAATATCCCGAGGCAAATTGGGTTGGTTTGTGTTAAGTGCCTTTCTCTTGATTCTTTCTTTGTTTCTAGGATTTCTTTCTTTGCTTCTGCTGCCTCGAGTGTTCCATCCGCCGCTAGTGTTTCCCCTCTCGGAGTTGTCCAAGATGGGGAGCCCTAATGTAAAGATGAAGCCAGGGTTGGTGGTTGAGCGTGGATCGACAGGTATGAATGCTATTACTCCGTCCTTTTTTTCCCCTAATCTTTCGACCCCGACAGGATCTGTTCGTAGTCAGTTGGCTCTCCAACTTGGAAACGAGAATAGCTCAAAGAGGCCAGGCTTGAAGGAGGATTTGCAGACTGCTAATTGTAACAGTCATTTGGATCAAGGTCAAGCTACACTAAACCCTAGATCTCCTGCGCTTACTGTCCGTAAGCAGGATCTTTTGGTAAATTCTAATCCATCTCAGAATGCTTCTTGGGCTTCGCTGTTTAAAGCTAATGCTTTCGATGTTTGTTCTTTTTCGTCATTTGAGCTTCTATCTTCGATTAAATCTTCTTCGTCAGATTTTGTTGAATTTAATGAGTTCGAGCTTCAAGATCTTCATTAGCCTTGGTTTTCTTCTTTGATCGGTCGATTTTTACGTAGATTTCCTCCTCATTTTCAAGTCTGTGATTGGGCTATGACTATTTTGTCTATGTATAATATTGCGAATGTTATAGATCTTGAGAATGGCTTTTTTCTATTTCATTTTTCCTCTGAGGAGGACGCGACTAAAGTTCTTACTAATGGTCTGTGGGCCTTTAGGGGCGACTTGATCAATCTTCGGCCGTGGAAGCCTGACTTTAAGGCTTTAACTGAAGAGATCTCGTCGGCCCCTGTTTGGATTCAACTCCCTGATTTACCTATGGAGTATTGGTGTAATTCTAATCTTTTTAAGATTGCTTCTATTATTGGTAAGCCTATCAAAGTGGATGATAACTCTTTTAATTGGCAACATGGTAAATTTGTGTGTGTTTGTGTTGAATTAGATTTTAATAAGCCTTTGAAGCAGGGTATTTGGATTGGTAGACCCGGAATTGGTTTATTTCAAGCTATTCATTATGGAAGATTACCTGTGTTTTGTTTTAAATGCGGCATTATTGGTCATCATGTTAAAGACTGTATTGTTAATCATGTTTCTGTTTCTGGTTTAAAGAAGAATGATAGAATTAATATTTCTGTTGAGCATGCAAGTTCTGGTGAAAATGTTAAATTAGTTGATAACCCTCTTGCTAGAACTAGTTCTATTGATTCTAACATTTATGGGCCTTGGATTAGGGTTGGTAGGAAGGGTAGAGTTCTGAATAAACCTAGGTTTGTTGATCCTGATGATAGACCTGCTTTCCCTATTCCTCCAATTCCAAATTATGGTAGGAATAGCCCTGCCATGTCCAACTTTAGTCTTGATGGGGAGAATGAGGAGAACACCTCTCATGACCCCATCGGCAAGGCTAAGGATAACCTACAGAACCTTAGTGAGAATCAGCCTATTAGCCATAATAGAGATTTCTCTGAATCTTTAGGTAATAGCCTTGTTGATGTGCCTATTAAGGTTGCTAATACTAAGGACTTGCACCTAAAAAGTTTGGATAAATCTTCTAGGTTAGAGGCTACTAATACCCTTTTGACTGGTCCTGACAAATCCAAGGCCTCCTCTTCAGATATTTGTTGGTCTGGTTAATCGGGTTTCTGCCAATTTGATGGGTGTTGGTAGTCCTATCATTGAACATCCTGTTAGTAGTCTTCCCTTAGAAGGCTCAAAGAAATTCAAAATGCACCCTAGGAAGAGTAGGTTTGCTAAGGCTGAGACTTCCAAAAACTTGGCTAAGTTGGATAACATCATGCAAACTAAAAAGAAGAAGAAAGTTAGGAAAGATAACATCCAATTAAAATCTGAGCTTGACTTGCTTGTCAATGCAATTCCTGTCAATTTTGGTGTATCTTCTCCTAAAGATAGTTCTAATCTTGTGCATCATGTTGCTTTTGAGATTGATAATAATGTTGTTCATATGTATGTTGCAGATTTTGATTTGAAAAGGAATAATAACCATATTAATGATCATGAAGATTCTTAGTTGGAATTGTAGGGGCCTAAGAAGGAGACCTGTAAAGGATTTTATTAGGTCTTAGATTAGATCAGGTGATGTTAGTTGTTTTTTCTTACAAGAAACTCACATTCAGGAGAATATTGCACTAGATTTTGTCTCTTCCTTGGGTAAAAATTGGCATGGTTCTGCTGTTAGTTCTCTTGGGGCTTCTGGGGGTTTATTGTTGGCCTGGATGTCCTTTTTTATATGTTCAGATTATTTCTAAATCAAAAATTTTGATAAACGCTGTTATGCAAAGCTGTGATGATAAACCTTGGTTATTTTTGGCCTCTATGCTGATACTAATCATGTGAATAGAAATTCTTTATGGAACTGCTTGAGTGAACTTGACTTTGCAAATATTCCTTAGCTTCTTGCTGGTGACTTTAATTGTATTATCAATGCCTCTGATAAATATGGTGTTTCCCCTTTTCATGAAAATAATAATGTTCTTTGTCTTAGAAAATGTATTAGTGAATGTGATCTAACTGATTTAGGATTTATTGGTGCTAAATACACTTGGTGTAATAATAGAAAGAATGGTAAAAAAATTCTAGCTAGATTAGATAGGGCATTTGCTAATTCTGTTTGGCTGAATCTGTTTAACAATTCTTCTGTTATTCATTTAAATGGATTTGTGTCTGATCCTTGTCCTATTTGTTTGAATATTATGAATTCTGATTTTAAAGGTTCCTTTAAGTTTCAGTTTCAAAATTTTTGGACTCATTATCCTCAAGTGGCTGATATTGTTGAGGAAAATTGGAATAAAAATACTGATAGTGTTTCTTCTTTGGTTTATATTCCTAAGGCTTTAGCTATGCTTAGAAGAAATTTTTTATTTTGGAATAAGTATCATCTAGGTGATTTAGAGCTTAGTTTAAGTAAGATCAATGCTCATATAGATGAATTTGAATCTAGAGACTCTTCTTTTTCTCTTTCTGATTTTGAAATTAATTTTTTGACTGGTTTATACAACAAAGCTAAAGCTCTTAGGAGGCAAATAAATTTGAAGTGGTGGGTCATGTCTAAAGAAAAATGGTTTAAGGATGGAGACCTTAAAATAAAATTTTATAATAGAATTGTTATTAAAAACAAAAGAAAAAATTGGATTTCTTTCATTCATTCTAACAATGTTTGTGTTACAGATTCCTCTGAAATTTGTAATCACTTTGCAGCTTATTACATGCAGCTTTGGTCTTATGTTAATAATAACTATTTCAGCTCATTTACTATTCCTGATATGAACAGAATTAATTCAGATGATCATGATGCTTTAATTAAGCCTTTTTTGCTTGATGAAATCACAAATGCTGTTAATTCTTTGGGACAAGGTAAAAGCCCTGGCCCAGATGGTTATACTGGGGAATTTTATAAGGCTTATTGGAGTATTATGTCTAAGTCTTTTATTCATGCTTTTAATGAGTTTCATGAAGGTTCTGGCTGGCCTAATGGTTGGTATAATACTGATTTGATCTTTATCCCAAAATTTGACTCTCCTTCTTCTGTGAAAGATTATAGGCCTATCTCTCTTTGTAATGTTAATTATAGGATTTTATCTAAAATTTTGGCCAATAGAATGAAGCCTTTTTTGAATGATATTATTTCCATGAATCAATCAGCTTTTGTGTGTAATAGATCTATTCATGATTATATTGTTGTTGCTCAAGAGGTTTTACATTCATTCTACAATTCCAAAGGAAAAAATCCTTATATTGTGATGAAACTAGACCTTGAAAAGGCCTATGATAAGATTTCTTAGAGTTCTATTTTTGGCATGCTTAGTCATCTTAATTTTCCTGTTAAGTTCATAAACTGGATAAAATGCTGTATAAACTCTACTTCTTTTTAGTATTATTTAAATAATTGCAGCTCTAAAACCTTTCATGGTTAGTGTGGTATTAGGCAAGGGGATCCCATATCCCCTTACCTTTATATTGTTGTCAGTAATCTGCTTTCCTCTCTTTTGAATGAAGCTATGCATGATGGTAGAATTACTCCTGTCAATATTAAGAAATTATTTAAAATTTGTCATTTGATGTATGCTGATGACATCTTGCTTTTCTTCTAAGCTACTGATAGGTCTATTAGGAATGTTAAGAAATTTTTGACATCTATGGTAGGATTACCAATCAATTGATCAATGTGAATAAATCTGAAATATATTTTCCTCGTCTCATTGATCTTGCTGTTAAACATAAAATTGAGAAAGAATTTAGAATGAAGACTGAAACTTTTCCTATGAAATACTTAGGTGTCCACATTTCACCTAGGCTTCATAAACTTAGAGATTGTAACTATATTATTGATAAGATTTCTAACAGACTTAACAATTGGAATAGGGGTAATATTTCTCAAGCTAGCAGAATTGTTTTAATAAATTCTGTGTTAAACTCTATTCCTTTGCACACTTTGTGTGTCACTTGGTTGCTTGAGAAAATTTTGGATAAAATCATTTCTATCATTAGGAACTTTTTGTGGACCTCTAAAGAAGATAATAAAGGATTACATCTAATTGCTTGGGATGAGATCATTAAACCTAAATACCTGGGTGGTCTTGGCATAAAGGATCTAAGGATTATGAGTTCTTCTTTGAATGCAAAAAGAGTTGCTCAGTTGTTTCATAACTCTGATTCTGTTTTTACTAATACTGTTAAAGCAAAATATTATTTTGATTCTCCAATAATATTGAGTCCAAATGGCTAAGATGTTAAGAATATCGGTCACACCTTCCATCATTATGAGGGACAAGTGTATCTATTGTCACAATGAGTTTGTTGTGCACACACAAGGCCTTTTGTGCTGATAGACATGTTGCACCTCATAAGGCACATATCCGACTTGTGTCTCTGCTACCGACTTGAACATGACTTACCTTGTTGAGCTACACACAAGGGTGGTTGTTTTCTCGCTAGGGCATACGAACGATGGGTCTGACTCAACTTGGGCTCCTTGGTTTGTTGTGCACACACAAGACCTTTGTTACCCTAGAGGCAAAAACATATGGCAGTCACATAGTGATGTGATCGGTAAAGAGTTACCTACCCATGGACCTATTAGGGTTTGTCGTGTTACATGCGAGACCTAGTAGGAGAAGTGGGGTTCCATTATCCCCCTAAGGAAGTCTACCAACGAGGGCTTCCCGCTTCCAAACCGGAGGGTATTATGAAACTGTGAAAATTAGTGGGAAATAAGTTTAATTACAAGACCTCAATAAACATACATGTGGAATATTTTGCTCATTCATGTCTTTATTTCTTTGTAGTATATCATGTCACCTTTACCATCGATAGATTGCTTCATTAATGAAAATAAATTAACTAGACCAAATTACGTCGATTGGATGCGAAATTTGAGGATCGTCCTCATTTATGAGAATTTGTCTCACATTCATGATTCTTTGAGACCGATGCCACCTCTTGGGGAAGGGGGTTACACCGAGGAAGAGAGGACGACTTATGAGAAGCTGCAAGAAATTTGGAGTGAAGATAACACCATTGTTCAATGCATAATGCTGGCATCCATGTATGATGAGTTGCAAAAGCAGCATGAACATTTGGATACCGAACCTATCCTCAATCACCTCAAATTGTTGTATGGTGAGCATATGAGGACAACTGGGTACAAGCTATCTAAACAACTCTTCCGTGCCAAAATGGAGGATAAAACTCTTGTTGAGGCACATGTCCTCAAACTAATCAATTTGATTGAGGAGTTAGAGAGGTTGGGTTCTCCATGGACAGAACTAAGTCATGACTTAGTGCTCCAATCCCTCCCGGATTCGTTTTCACAGTTTGTTGATAACTTCCACATAAACAAGCAGAACGTCTCGCTTCCCAAGCTTCTTAATATGTTGAAGACTATTGAGTCCCACCTTATGAAGGATAATGACACTGTCTTGTTAGTGGGAGATGCCTCTGAGGCAAAGTTATACTTTGTTAAGAACAAAGTGAAAAATAGAACCGTGAAACCCATGAGAAATATCAAGAAGAAAATGAAAATTGTTCTGAATAGCACTTGCTACCATTGTGGTAAAAATGGCCACTGGAAGCGTAACTCCAAGGAGTATTTTATAGAGTTAAAACTGAAGATGGTTTTTGAAACCGCCGCTTCAGGTGCGTACGTTATAGAAAATACTTCTTCATTAAACTCTACTTTATGGTATTCGATATCGAGTATTTGATATCAATCATCATCTGCAAGATGTCGCAGGAGAAGAAGAAAAGTAGGAGACTTGACAAAAGGCAACTACGACCTTCGGGAAGGCGATAGGCGCAAGAGTTGCAGCCTTAGCTGTAGGAACCTATCATATAAGTCTTTTATTCAACAAGACCGTTGTAATTGATTTGCTCCAGTGTTAATAAAAGAACGTCATTTTTCCTTTGTTATCTAAACAAAGTTGTGAAAAGTTCTTTCAAAGGCAATAGTTGCCGCATGAATCATTTTGATGAGTTACATGCGACTGGACCAATTTCAATTGCTTTAATGGTTTTTTTAAAGTTAATGATAAATATTTTTGGTACGAATGCACAAAGAGATAAAATTAACCTCACCTGCTTCATGGCTTTATGAATCGCAGTCAGAACTTGAGAAGTGTGTCTCAAGAAGATTATGATCAAGTCTCGGTTCACTAAACCTGGCGAAAGGCTTGCTGAGTTGATTAGAGTTGGCCAACATAGGTGTATGGAGGCCGATAACAACTCAAGCCAAAAGGAATACGCCTATGATATGATTAGGCACGGGTACATCCACCTATTTGGGCACAAACCTGATACCTTTGAATCGTTTAAGGAGTATGAAGGTGAGGTTAAAGAAACATATTGGAAAAGGTATTATAGGCCTTCAATTGGATCGAGGCAGAGAATACCTATCTACTAGGTTTATGAATTATCTCGAAAGACGATAAAATTGTCTCTGTATGGACCCTTCCTGACACAATGGTGTGTCTGAAAGGAGGAATCACACCCTATTGGATATGATATAATTCATACTTAGCTTCCAATCTCTTTTTATGGGTAAGCTATTGTAGCGGCCATAAGTTTGTATCTCTCTGATACACCATATAAGATATGGAATGACAAGAAACCGAGTTTGAGACCTCTCATGATTTTGGGTTGCCTAGGTATGACAAAGTTGACCAGGTGTAAATGTTGAGGCATACCCTTAAAAGTGTTTTGGGTACCAAGTTCTCCCATCTAAACAAAAGGAGTTTTGTCACCATTTTATGAGAAAAGGAGTTTCTCGAGGAAAGTGGGAGTGGAAGATATGTTGAACTTGGTGAAGTTCAGCAACCACAAATAAAATCGCAACAACTAGTGGAAAGTCCACAAGTTAAACCAATCGATGTAATTATTATTTCCCATCACTCTTCTAGGAGACTATGAGGACCGCCTGAGTGATGATATCTAGCCATAGGGTATGACCTAGATTCAGGCAATCAGTGATCTCTTAATGGTCAAATGTGTTAACACTATGCGGTGGCATTATGCAAATCCAAAATAGACTCAAACCAAGTACGGACTTTGGTTGACCGACTCAAAAAGGATAACTCCTATAGGGTGCACGTGGATGTTTAGGAAAGATCTGAGTAGCTGGCAAGGTGTAGACCTATAAGACCAGACTGACTGTGAATGATATCTTACCCAGACAATAGCTTGTCTGTAATAAGACATTCTCACCAGTTCCAGCGCTCAAGTCCATCAAGATATTACTAGCCATCAGTGCATATTGTGAATACGAGATCTGGCTAGTGGGGTATCTAGACTGCGTTCTTCCATTATGAAGAAGTCTATATGACATAACCAGAGGAGTTCATTTCATCGGTTGGACCGAGTAAGGTATGCAAGTAGCAGAGGTCCATTTATGGACTACAGCTAGCATCGAAGAGTTGAAACATCCATTTTGATGAGATAGTCAAAAGGGTTTTGTTTTTATAAAAAAATGTGGTTGAACCTTGTATAGATAAGGCGTTTAGTGGGAGTATAGTCATATTGTATGACATACTTGTGGGAAAATCAAATTCCCAAACTCCAGTTATTACCCATATTGATTCTCCATGGTACATCTGGGAAGGGCCTCCTATATACTGGGTATTAAGATCTATTGGGAATAGGTCTGAAAGGATGCCAGGATTGCCCCAACCCATGTATATTGATATAATGCTAAGGAGGTTTAGCATAGAAGGCAGTAAAAGAGAGGTTACTTGCCTATGAGTCATAGCAACAATCTCTTCAAGATGATGTCTCCTTAGACATCTGTGGAAAGACAAAGGGTGAGAATGGTCCATTATGCTTCGGCAGTGGAATCCATCATGCGATGCTTTGTACTTGGCTTGATATTGCTTATACCTTAGAGGTGTCTAGCAGTTTTCGGGCAAAACCCTGGAGAATAACATTGAAGAGCAAATGGAGAACTCTCTCAGGCACTTGAGAAGGATGAGAGGTGTTCTATACGATGATGAAACCATATGATGGTATAAGGATACCTTTAATGGTGGTGCAGTAAGCAGGAAAGTGTTCCTAGCTAGGTACTGTAACTGGTAAGGTGACCAAGGCTTTGTGCTTTGCTACTTACTCTGCCGCTTAGGATAGCATCAGACAAAGGAGTTTACCATTCAATGGGAGTTGTTCCTGAGGTTGCTAGCTCAACACCGGTATTGTATGACAATATTAGGACTGTTGCTCAAAGTTAAGGAACTAAGATCCCGAGAACATCATTGTTTTTCTTAAAAGGCGGTGTCACCTCGTCATTGGAAAGAGGTGATGACTGAAAGACATTAATGTAGATTAAACTGATTACCACAATAGCAGATTCGATTACCACTAAAATTTGGAATACAGATACCAGGATTATTGGCTAAAGTGCAAGTGGGAGATTGAAAGGAATAGTGCTCTAGAGCCAATCACATGTCGATGTATTTGGGGACTATTTAAGGGTAATCAACTTAATGTGGTAACTTTTCATCATATGCTGCATCTTTATTTATAAAGATTATGATGAACCCTAAGAATTCAGGCAAATGATTCTAAGGCCATGATGAGATCATGCCAGTGAGACTTAGAATCCAGATACCCCTATTCTAAATGTTCCTAGTCATAGAATCACCGATTAGGGGATTGGTGATTCCGGATAGACTAGTGCACTTGGTATGCCCTATACGATAGGGGGTAGTTAATCTCACAGTTACCTATGAGCTGTCAATAATATACAAGTGCAGGTGCTCATTAGTGAATGAGTTCACTAAATGGACCTACACGAGGAAAACATAATGGAATCCTTACATGAGTATCAAAAGGATGTTCCTCGGGTGATAATAGGTGCAAGCAGTCCTTGGACCTGAGGTTGTCATGGTTACCTTGTGAGTGACGACTCATTGCTTTGGTTCTATCCCTACGTGGTCCTCAGCGTCATTTGCTGGGTTTTACTGGGCATGGGGAAGCATTCATGGAGGTAGGTGAGCAACTAACATGAAATCGATTACTCCTAGTAAGAGGAGATAATGTCCTATGTTTACTTGCAAGTGTCGACTCAAGAATCTCTGGGCAGAGTAGAAATGAAAGTCAGGAAGATGTTTCTGCTGTTTCATTATTGAGACGACATCTTAGCGGATGGAATACATATGAATTGGTATTAGGGTTTGACACTTCTTTCGTACCCTAGCTAACTTCGGGATAGTGTAACCGAGGGATTTAGTTGCACGGTAACTAATCACCAAAGGGCATTCGATCCCTGTAAATTGAACCTCACATTATCCGGGTAGTCATGACACATTGCTAGACACCATTCTTGACTTGTGAGTGGAGTCCCTCACGACCACACAAAAAGAGTTTAGTGGAGGCTCGTAAGATTCGAATAGAAGTTATTATATCGGATCCGACTCTCCGTTATGCAAAACTCACTACTGGCTTAGTGTGGGGCCCAATTGGTCACACACAATAGGCTAACATCGTAACAGATCTTATGAGATAAAGTCTGAATGCGGCCCTATATGTCTACTAGCATGGACATGCTGCAACTCGATTGCGGATCTCATTTATGAACACGATAGGAAAGTTGTTTCATATAGGAACGAATGCGCGAGGAAGGAGTTCCTCGGTAGCCCTAATTTGTAGGGCATCCCTAAATTGTAGGGATTGACACATGATAATATTTCATGTAGTTGATTAAATTTAATTATAAATTAAATATTTAATTAACTACTTGACCGGGAATATATTTAATTATGAATTAAATATAATTTGATTTTGAATCAAATATACATGTTGGAAAAACTAGTTTTCAACCATGAGCCTAATCGATTAATTAGAAATTAATTAATTTGGATAAATTCTAATTAAGAATTTGATTTAGAAGGATAAATCATAATTCTATTAATAAATAAGAAACTAAATTATTTAGATAAACCACTTTCCTACCTTTTAGGGAATTGGTTTGTTTAGGTTATTATCATTCTTATTTATAGGCTCTTAATTCATGAAGATAAATTAAAGTTTATATTTTATTGGACTTAATTAATTTCAAATTAATTATGAAGCCATTAAAATATGAATTATATTTGGAGGCGACCCCCAGAATTTTGAATTCCGGGGAGAGAGTTTTTAGGGGGGGCCAGGTCTACCTTGCAACCACCCCCCCTCTCTATAAATAGTGGCCGAGCACCCCACGGAGGGGGTTGGTGAATTAGTTATTCCTCCTCTCCAATGGTGGCTGGCCATCTTCTTCCTCATTCCCCGGGCTTTTGGTGAAACCAAATTGAAGGTGTCTTCTACTTGGGTGTGTCGCCTACTTCATCTTCTTGGAGGAGTCCAAGAAGGACAACGAGGTATTATTTTGTCTACCCTCTCATTTCATTATTTTCTCATCCCCTCTTCCTCCCTTATTGGTGCTCGGTTCTTGGTGGAAGGGTCGGCCTTGCCTAGGTGGATTTCGGGATTGAGAAAGCTTCTCCGTTGAGCCACAACGAGCCCCGGTGTTCGCTGCCCGTATTGTTGCGAGGTGCTTCGTGTGGACTATTGTTGGAGGATGTGCACGTGTCAATCTCAAGACGAGGATAGGATCAACCATATCCAACCGCGGTATAAGTTATACCTTTCCCTTTCTCTCATAAATTGAATTCCTTAATTGTTGCTAAAGTAGATCGTTGTTTTGGGATGTTTTGAATTTTTTAAATTGCTATTTCCGATGCATTTCTTATTCCCATCCCAACAGTACCATCCCACTTTGATAGTCACAGAGACCGCCATGGTCAAGAGGTTCGTTGAGGGGCTGAGGCCACAGATTGCCAGACTTATTCATTACATAGAGGACACTTCTTTTGCTAGGGTGGTAGACGATGCGCTCCGGAAAGAGGCATTGGTACCAACTGACATGCATGATGGACCCCAGAAGAAAAAGTTTCGGCCCCAGCACTCGTGGGGTCGACTAGCTCTCTCAGAGGAGACCCACACGATGGTGGACCCACAACAGGGCAGAGGGCAGGGTAGTGTGAGAAGTCGCATGGGTCGCAGCGGAGGCCTGAGCCGCAACCGTGTAGCTGATGTTACAAGAAGAACTAGGGATCTTGCTTTGAACGAACAGAGGCATGTTTTTGTTGTGGACAGGTTGGGCACTACAGGAATGATTGTCGTGGAAGAGATAGTCAACAACCTGATCAGACCAGAGGGAAGGCAGCGATGCCAGTGGGTTCTGTAGCTCAAAGGGGTCAGACTCAGGGCGGAGGTCAGCGAGCCGGTGGTTCAGAGAGGCCTGCTACACGGGTATTTGCCTTGAACCGAGAGGGCGCTGGGGCATCCAAGGCAGTAGTGACATGTAACCTTACTGTTGGTTCCACTATAGCTTTTGTTTTGTTTAATCCAGGTGCTACACATTCCTTTGTTTCTGCATTGTTTGCTGCTAAATTATCGGGGAAACCCTCTATGCTTGATTTGCTTCTTGTGGTGTCTACGCCTACGGGTAATGCTGGGCTGGCAAAGACAGTCTTTCGGGGCTGCGAGGTCGTTGCTTGTGGGCATATACTGATGGCCGAGTTGACACTTCTACCAATGCTAGAACTTGATGTGATATTGGGCATGGGCTGGTTGGTGGACCATTTTGCCTCAGTGGACTGCATGGCTAAAATTGTTACCTTCAGTAAGCCCGGATTGCCCCAGTTTACCTTCTAGGGTGAGAGAAGGGGAGACTCATTGGTGACCATTTCATCTCTCAAGACTCGGAAGCTACTTCTAGGCGGTTGCTAGTCCTTCTTGGCCTTTATGTATGAGGCAGAGGGAAGCGGAGGTGTGGCCCGGGATATTGAGGGGACGCCAGTGGTATGCTGGTTCTCCTATGTTTTCCTTGAAGAGTTGCTAAGTTTGCCCCTAGAGAGGGGGATCGAGTTCTGTATTGAGTTGCAGCCTGAGGTGAAGCCGATCTTCATTCCACCTTATCGGATGACACCAGCTGAATTGAGAGAGTTGAAGTCCAAGTTGTAGGAACTTCTTGATTTGGGTTTCATACGCCCGAGTGTTTCGCCTTGGGGTGCTCCTGTGCTTTTCGTGAAAAAGAAGGATGAGACCATGCGAATGTGCATCAATTATTGGCAGCTTAACAAGGTGACAGTGAAGAATCATTACCCGCTGCCTAGGATTGATGACTTATTTGATTAGCTTCAAGGGGCTTAGTGGTTTTCTAAGATTGACCTGCGATTAGGGTACCACCAGTTGACAACCCGGGATAGTGACATCCCTAAGACTACTTTCAGGTCAAGGTTTGTCGATTTTGAGTTCCTAGTTATGTCCTTTGGACTGACAAATGCACCAACAGTATTTATGGACCTGATGAATCGGATGTTCAGAGAATACCTGGATAGATTTGTGATTGTATTCATAGATGACATTCTGATATATTCCAAGAGCAAGGAGGAGTATGCTAAGCATTTGAGGATGGTTCTGGAGACTCTCAGGGAGAACAAGTTATATGCCAAATTTTCCAAGTGCGAGTTTTGACTCGGATGGTGTTTTGAGATTCAAGAACAGAATAGTAGTGCCAGACATGGCCGAGGTCTGCAGACAAGTGCTAGAGTTGGCTCATCAGTCCACATATATCATACATCCGGGAGCCACGAAGATGTACCGTGACCTAAGGCAAAATTATTGGTGGAAAAGCATGAAGAGAGAGGTGGCTGAGTTTGTGTCTAAGTGCTTGGTATGTCAGCAGGTGAAGGCCGAACATTTAAAGCTGGCAGGATTGCTCCATAACTTAGAGGTACCAGAATCGAAATGGGAAATGATAACCATGGATTTTGTGACAGGCTTGCCGAAGTCGGGGAAGGGCAATGATTCCATCTGGGTGGTGGTGGATCACCTAACCAAGATGGCACATTTCACACCAGTTAGGACAACCTTTTCAGCTGAGTAGTATACGAGGTTGTTTTTGGATCGAATCGTCGCATATCATGGTGTCTATGTTATGATCATCTCAGATCGGGGTACTCAGTTCATAGCTCAATTTTGGCAATCTTTCTAGGAGGCGTTGGACACTCAGGTCCCGTTCAGCACTGCATTTCACCCTTAGACAGATGGTTAGTTGAGGCGGGGGATTCTCTTATGATGGGACCCGACCTACTAGAAGAGACAGTAGAAAAGGTGAAGCTAATCAGGGAAAGGTTGTTGGCAGTTCAGACTCGTCAGAAAATGTATGCTGAAGTAAAGGCCAGGGAGGTAGAGTTTGTTGAGGGTGACATGGTTTTCCTCAAGGTATCCCCTATGAAAGGGGTGGTGAGGTTTAGGAATAGAGGGAAGCTAAGCCCTAGGTTCATTGGGTTGTTCCTTATTCTCAAACGTAGGGGAGCAGTGGCATATGAGTTGGCCTTACCTCCCAGTATAGACCAGGTGCATCCAGTGTTCCATGTATCCATGCTAAAGAAATATGTCCGGGATGAGTCCCATTGGATTGAGCCTACCGCGGTGGAGGTGGATTAGACAGTCTCTTATGAGGAGAGGCCGATTGAGGTGCTAGACCGCCAGATCAGAAAATTGAGGTCAAAGGAGATTCCCATATTTTTCTTTAACGGTACGTTATGGGATAAGTTCAGATGGGTAAAATTCAATTATCCTGATAACCCTTGTGAGTGACTTGTATGCCTTTTGGCAAGGGTAGGCAGATAGGCCTGTTGTAAATTCACTGCTATGTAAATAGGTTTGCCTTTGCGCATGAGATGACCAAGTGGCCTGTTAGTTAGCCATACCACCAATTTTGCATTCTCCCTGTATGAGACATGTTTATTTATGTATATAGGTTATATCTATGTGGTTGGTTTTGTGGTGGGGGTTGGTAGAACCGCTCACTCTGAGTTCCTTTGGACTTACCCTCATTTTTTTTGCAGAGCCTGACCAGTGAGATAGGCTGGAGCACTTGGCGCGGCTGGAGGGCATAGGAGTACCATTGATCTCATAACAGTCCTAGTTAGGGGGGTCGTAGTCGAGTTTTGTTAGTATTTGGTCATGCACTTGGTATTTTAGCATTCTTGGAGTTGTAGTCCTTTGGGACATTCACATATTTTATTTCAGATTATGTTTCTTGAGAAAACTGATAAACTTTTCATCATTTATTTCTGCACTCTACTTGGCTTGTTGAACTTTATTTTTTTAAATGAAAACCAATTTGATTTCTTAGTTGTAATAAAACTTGTATCATATTTTCGCTATGTTTTATTCTAAGTCGACATGTGCATGAGATAGACTGCAGGGTATAAGCATATATACCCTGGCCGGTCACATAACCCTAAGATGGGGCGTGACATCTAAGAGATGTGTAGCCCGCGCAACATAAAGGAGGTGCAACAACTCATAGTGAGAATGGCTGCCCTATCGAGATTCCTATCTAGGTCAGTCGACAGGGCTGGGGAAAAATGGACGCGAGTTTCGTTGGCTGGTGAAGTGTTGTGGTCGGCTCAAAATTAAGAGGAAACGTGGAAAAAATTGGGTTTTAAAAATTTTACCAACAAAATATATATCTGTTGGTGATTTTGTTGGTAATACCAACAAAGAAAGTCGGTTGGTAACAAATTCGTCGGTGAAGCCTTGTTTTCTTGTAGTGATAGTTTCCTACACATTGACATGTGATTCGCTCAAGGGCACTATTTATTTCAATCTCACACTTGCACTTGTAGCCAATCATTACGGTACTTAATACCCATACAATTTATGTGGCGATTGAACTGCTACTGTTATAATGGTTTTGTGAATGAATCTGCTATGTTGTCTTTCGTGTCGACACATTCGACATTTATATCACCTAGTCCAATTATCTCTCTGATAAGGTGATACCGCCTTAGGATGTGTTTTGACATGTGATAGGATCTAGGTTCCTTTGCTTGAGCAACAACCCTTGTATTATAACAATAAATAGGGATTGGACCGGTAACCTCAAGAAGAACACCCAACTTAGTGATAAACTTCATTATCCACACTCCTTCCTTTGTGGCTTCACTTGCAGCAATGTACTCAGCTTCTGTCACCTAGTCGGCCACAGTGCCTTGCTTGGAAATTTTCCAGTATACTGCACCACCATTCAGAGTAAATACATATCCCAATATGGATTTACTATCATCAGGGTTTGATTTCAAGCTAGAATTAGTGTAGCCTTCCAGTTTGAAATCGGACCCACCATAAATCAGGAGAACATCTTTAGTTCTTCTCAAGTACTTAAGAATGTTCTTCATGGATTTCCAATGTTCCTCTCTAGGATCTGCCTGAAATCAGCTAGTTACCCCTAGGGCATAAGCCGCATCAGGCCGAGTACAGAGCATCGCATACATGACAGATCCTACTACCGAAGCATAGAGGATATCACTCATCCTTTTTCTCTCCTCATGTGTCTTAGGAGACATCCTTTTGGAAAGAGTGATGCCATGACTCATAGGCAAGTAACCACTTTTAGTATCTTCTATCCTAAACCTTTTTAGCATGATATCAATATACCGAGACTGAGACAAACAAAGCATCCTTCTAGACCTATCCCTATAGATCTTAATGCCGAGTACATAGGATGCTTCACCAAAGTCTTCCATGGTGAAGTTTTTGGCTAACCATTCTTTCACTGACTGGAGCATGGGATTATCATTCCCAATGAGTAGTATGTCATCTACATACAACACAATAAATACAACAACGCTCCCACTAACCTTCTTGTAAACACAAGGTTCATCCACAGTTTTGATAAAACCAAACTCTTTGATCAAAATGGATGTTCCAACTCCTTGAGGCTTGCTTGAGTCCACAAATGGACTTTTGCAACTTGCATACCTTCTCCGGTCCTACCGGGGATACAAATCCCTCTTGCTGAGTCATATAGACTTCTTCCTCAAGTTCACCATTGAGGAATACGATCTTGACATCCATTTGCCAGATCTCGTAATCATGGTATGCTGCAATGGCTAGCAATATCCTAATGGGCTTGAGCATGACTACAAGAGAAAAAGTTTCATCATAGTCAACACATTGTCTTTTAGTGAAACCTTTTGCAACTAGCCTGTCCTTATAGGTCTTCACCTGGCCATCAGCTCCAACCGATCTTTCTCTTAAAGATCCACTTACACCCTATAGGAGTGACTCCTTCGTGTTGGTAATCATTGGCATATGGGGCAGCGGAAAACAAAAAATTTGTGTGCCTTTGATTACCAAAACCAAGATTCGATTGCATCATTAAAACAATAGTAAAGAAAAACAAGAAGAAGGTTAGATCTGTTACCCAAACGGATGAATGAAGGATCTTCTCGTCACTAGGTTGTCGTAAACCACAGTGATCCAAATCAGATCACTTCCAAAGTATCCATACTAGGATGGATCCAAGAATGCTTCAAGCGCAGCAACAATAGCCAAAATTCCCTAAATGCTAGCAAGGAAATTTGGCACAAGGAGAAAGGTGGAGTGGAGAGGAAGAGGCACAATGAGAGAAGAGAGGCAAAATTACTTTTTGCTCCTCTTCTTGTTGTGTACGGCTGTAACCTAGGAGTGCAAATAATTAAATACTCCTAGGATTAGAGTTTCAAACCAATAAGTGGGCTCAAGATGGATCAAATCCATCTCATAGGCCCACGAGTTTAAAATAAGATGGATCAAATCCATCTAATGGGTTTGAGTTCAATAAGTGGACTCAACTAGATGGATCAAATCCATCTCATGTGCCTCGCAAACCATATTCTCTCTTTTTTCTCATGGACCTAATGATATCTCATGTCATATTTGTCATTGTTATTTTGCCTTTGTATCCTTCCTATATGTGTGTGACCTTATGGGTTTCTGAAACAAGTTGGCTATATATAGTGAATTATAATTCTCAATGAAGTGGAATTACATGATTTAAACTCTTTAAATTATTATTCATTCTCAATGAATAAATTCACTTATACAAGTCAAGAAAGGCTTCTAGCCAAGCATCATGACTACCCAAATGTCAAAAGGTCAGTGGTTTGACCATTTCACACTTCCATATGCAGTTACCGTGCAATCAGCTCCTTTCACCACTCTTTATCTCATCCAGGTTACCTGAATGTGTAGATTCTTGTATCTAAAATCTTTATTTCAATAATGCCCTTTATGAATCACATTCATAAAGGCATATTGCTCTGGCCAGAGACTCTTGGATAAAAAGATTGTACAAGAAGAGTGAGATAAACTCCCCACATAAATATGGGGTGGTGAATCCTATGTTGATCACTCAACTATCTTCAAGTGATTCATGCTATACCCAATCTCCAAGCTATGAACACCCAAAGGTGAACCATAAGTAATGAAGTCAAAGTATAACACTAGGCACTTAAGATACTTTGGTGATCTCAAGTCCAAGGAAACTTGCACCACTGATATGATGAGATGCTTTCACAGACACAGATTGAATATTCATGTGAAGATCTCATGATTAGGTCTCCAATGAACTTGTTTCTCAAACAAGCATCCACTTGTTAACTTCGAGCATCGCAATGCTCACAACTTGTGAGAACTATTGCTTGAACAAATCAAGAAGTATACAATATGCTAGTTTATCTATATTAACAATGTCCTATCTTGTTAATACCATGACTAGGGATAATTTAGGTATAAACACATTTACATGCAATGAGAATCTCACATCATGAGCTCTTCATGATTTCCTTTGCACTGTGTCATATACCAAGGACTTAATTACATAGTTTAAGTCTTTATACAAGCAAATGAATTAGCATGAGCACTAAGTAATAAAGATAGTCTTTCATGAATAAGTAAAATGAACATGAAGAGTTCCTAATTATATGAGGGCTCTAGGGCATATCACTAAAACTTCGAGCAAGTCAACCAAAGTCCAAACTTGGTTGGTGAACATTACTTCCTGCCACTGCAAGCAATCAACATCCTTGATTGCTTGATCATAAGATTATGGATCAACATTTTCTTGGTCATTCTTAATGGTCAGGATGAACCTCTCAGGTTGTCGACGCAATCTCCCTGATCAATGAAGAGTGGTGGGAGTAGTATTTCTGCGACTGGTTCGTCCTGTGGACTATCCACCGGTTGTTGCAATTTGGCCCGTGGTTGTTGAACTTCATCAAGCTCAAAATTTATTTCACTCCCACTTTCCTCGATAAACTCTTTTTCTAAGAAAGTGGCATGCCTACTGACAAACACCTTTTGTTTAGTTGGTGAGTAGAAGTAATACCCTAAACTCTCTTTAGGATATCTCACAAACCTACACCTGGTTGATTTAGTATAAAGCTTATCTGACTCTAATTTCTTGACGTACGCGGGGCAACCCCAAATCTTGAGATGCCTCAGATTTGGTTTTTTGTCACTCCATATCTCATATTGTGTACTAGAGACATATTTTGTAGGAGCCTTATTCAGAACGTAGATGGTCGTTTCAAGCGCATATCCCCAAAAAGAAATCGAAAGATCAGTAAAGCAAAACATGGACAACATCATGTCTAACAGTGTGCGATTGCTCCTTTCAAACACTCCATTATGCTGTGGTGTGCCAAGAGGGGTCCATTCGGAGACAATCCCATTATCCTTGAGATATTCCAAAAACTCAGTGGATAAGTATTTGCCACCTCGATCTGATCGAAGGGTGTTAATATTTTTCCCTTCTTGTTTCTCAACCTCAGCCCTATACTCTTTGAACTTTTTAAATGCGTCGGACTTATGTCTCATCAAGTAGACATATCCATACCTCGATACATCATCAATAAACGTGATGAAGTAGGAATTCCCACCTCTAGCTTGAGTTGTCATCGATCCGCAAACATTTTTGTGGACCAACTCTAACAACTTAGTGGCCCTTTCACTATGCCTAGTGAAGGGGGACTTTGTCATTTTTCCTTTGAGATAGGATTCACAAGTCGGCATCAATTCAAAATCGAATGGGTCAAACAATCCATCTTTATACAACCTATTGATTTGTTTCTCATTAATATGACCTAGTCGCAAATGCCAAAGATAGGTGAGGTTCAAATCATCTCTTTTTCTTTTGTGTGTTTGTTCGATATGAAAAATATTATTATTTACATCCAAGACCATTAAATCATTCGAAATGCATCTAGTTGCATATAATTCATTAGAATGATATATGCGGCAACAATTGCCTTTCAAAGACATTTCATAACCTTGTTGAAGTAACAAAGGAACAAAAATAATGTTCTTTATTAAAACTGGAACGTAACAATAATTGTTTAATCTAATGGTCTTCCAGATGACATATTTAAACAATAGGTTCCTACGGCTAAAGCAACAACTCTTGCACCATTACCTACCCGAAGGTCGTAGTCGCCTTTGTTCAGCATTCTACTTATTCTCAGCCCCTGCAACGAATTGCAAATGTGTAATCGGTATCCAATACTCATGTTCTAGAATTATTTAATGATAAATTTATTTCAATAACGAACGCACCTACGGAGGGGGATTTAGAAGCCCTCTTTTCCCTTACTTCTGCAATATACTCCCTGCAGTTGCGCTTCCAGTGGCCATCTTTACCACAATGGAAATAGGTGCCCTTAGGAGTTGTCTTCCCTTTCTTCTTGATATCTTTCTTAGGTTTCACACTTTCGTTTTTCGCTTTGTACTTGACAGAGCGCTTCTTTGCCTTTTTTAGGCGCACTACCCACTAACAAGACTTTGTCCTTTTCCTTCGAAAGGTGGGACTCAGCAGTACGTCTTCAGCATATTTAGGAGCTCGGGAAGCGAGGCATCCAGCTTGTTTATGTGGTAGTTGATGATAAACTATGAAAATGATCTTGGGAGGGATTGGAGTATTAAGTGCTGACTTAGCCCCTTATCAATGCTTACACCCAATTTCTCCAACCTTTCGATCAAATCAATTAGTTTGAAGACATGGGTCTCAACAGGAGTCCCTGCCATCATCTTGGCTTGGAAGAGTTCCTTTAGCAATCCATCTTTCTTCACCATACAACTCCTTGAGGTGAGAGAGGATGGCCCTAGCGTCATTCTTTTCATGTTGTCGCTGTAACACATCGGACATAGAGGCGAGCAAAATGCACTGAACAGTAGTGCTATCATCTTGCCACTTCTTGTAAGCGGCCCTTACTTCCTCGGTAGCCCTTCAAGAAGGGACATCCAGTGGCCGATTATCAAGAACATAGGATAGTCTCACCTAGGTGAGGACAATCCTCATATTTAGCAACCAATTGACATAATTTGGTCTAGTGAGTTTATTAGTATCAAGAATGCTACGTAATGACAGTGTATTTGACATGGTGATGATGAAATACTACAAGGAAAAGAAAGACATAAATAAGCTACCATTCTAACTACATAATTATTGAGGTCTTTTAATTAATCATGTCTCCCACTAATTTTTGCGGTTCCCAAGTTACCCTTCGGTTAGGAAGCGGGAAGCCCTCATTGGCGGACTTCCTTAGGGGAAGATGGAACCCCACTTCCCCTACTCAGGTCTCGCATGTAACATGACAAACTCTAATAGGTCCATGGGTAGGCAATTCTTTACCGATCACATCGCTATGTCAGTTGCATCAATTTTGCCTCTAGGGCAACCAAGGCCTTATGTGTGCACAATAAACCAAGAATCCCTAGTTGAGTCGAACCCATCGTTCGTATACCCCAGCAAGAAAACAACCACCCTTGAGTGTAGCTTAACAAGGTAAGTCACGTTCAAGATGGTAGTAGAGACACAAAGGGTATGTGTCATATGAGGTGCAACATGTCTATCAGCACAAAAGGCCTTGCGTGTGCACAACAAATCCGTTGTGACAATAGGCACACTTGCGCCCCATAACGATGGAAGGCGTGATCGGTATTCTAAATACCTTAGCCATTCGGACTCAATATTAATGGAGGGTCTCTTTATGCAATTAAAATTATCTAAGCTATCAACAATTGAAGCAAGAGCAATAAATAAAGGCATAAAGTAAAGAAGGATGATTATGGATGTACTAAGGGTTTGACCGAGACACCGAGCGAACCAAGGTCATTCATCCTAGGGTCTTTAGGTAGAGCCATCTCGCCAAGGTGCTACCCAAAACCTCCTTGTAGGTTGTCGGTTCCATTAGTGCCTTCACAGGGTTCAAGCCGTCATCTACATGGCATCGAACACCTCCTCTCCGTGCGCGCACCAAAACGGGGCAGCAAGCGTGCTCATTGCCAAATAGCCCATAAACTTCTAATTTTACAAAACTAAAAGAAGAAGACCCCAAACAACCCTTGGTCAGAGGTTTAAGGAGAGGGAGAAGTAAATTACAATTAGAATTCTCAAGAGGAAGGCAGGGGTACGCAGGCCCTATTTAAAAGATACAGTGCTAAAATTTCATAAATTTACAAGCAATAAACACAACCATGATTACACAGTACAGTCACATGCACATAGGGCTCATCCATAATCATCCTTCATGAATCACATCATATATGAAAAAGAAATAGAGAAAAAAGAATCTAAAATCGCGCAAATCCGATCACGTTTCCACCTAAAACGGTTCAAACAACACATGCTGAATTATTCGGTTCTTGGGGTTGTTCAATCGTGAACCCATGGGGTTTTTGAGTTTGAAATCTGTCCAAAATTATTATGGACAGTAGGATTCCACCTCGATTCATTGAATGAACCATGGAGCAAAGATAAAGAACTCAAAGACCCCCGAAAACCAAAACTAGGCAGCATGACGTTTAGGGAGCGAACGTTTCGTAAACACGATCAAAACGCGAAATAAAAATTCCAAAAATCTTTAAAGGTGGCTCTGATACCATTGTTGGGATGTGAATAGAAAAATGCAGTGGAAAAAGAAATTTAAAAATTCAAACACCCCAAAAAATAACGATCTACTTTAGCGAGTTCAAGGAATTAAGCATAGGAAGAAAGTATACCTTCAACCGTGGTTAACGGAGCTGCTCCTATCCCCGTTCAAGACGCACACACACACGTCCTCCAATGCTAGTCCACACAGGGCACCTCACAATGAAAGGCTCGTTGTTCCTCAATTGAGTGGCTTTCTCAACCCCGAAAAGCACCAAGGCTACGCCTTCAACCAAGAGCCGGGCTCCAAAACGGGAGGAAGAGAGGATGAGAAAACCACAGAATGAGATGATGGAAGAGAGAATAGCTTGTTGTCCTCTTTTCTATCCTCCAAGGAGAGGAAGTGGCAGCACACAAAGGTGGAGAAAAACACCTCTTCGGCTTCTCGGAAAACTTGGGGAATGGGAGGAAGATGGTCGGCCACTCAAGGAAGAAGATGGAGGTTATTTGGAACTTCTTTCCACCCAAGAACCTCTCTCTTGTTCTTACCAAGATGATCAGAAACAAACTTATACTTCTTCTCCTCCCTCATGGGGTATTCGGCCACCTTAAGAGAAGAAGGAGGGGGCGGCTACAAGAGTAGACCCGGCCCTCCCCAAAAATCTCTCTCGGAATTCAAAATTTCGGGATTTGCCTCCAAAATATATTTCATATTTAATTGTTTCATAATTAATTCAAAATTAATTAATTCCAATTAAATAGATACTTTAATTTATCTCCATGAATTAAAATTCTATTTGTAGGAATGAGATTTATCTAAATAAATTAAATTCCTATTATATAGGAATTATATTCATGTAGATAAATTAAATTTCTATTTGTAGCATCATGATTTATCTAATTAAATCAATTATCTATAAATCTATGATTTATCTAAATAAATCAAATTCCTATTAATTATAATTTATCTAAATAAATCAATTCCAAATTAACAAGTGTAGGCGCATGGTGAAAACCAAATTTCCCTCCATGAATTTTTTATTTCAAAAATCAAATTGATTGTGTTTAATTCTTAATTAAATATATCCCCGATTTATGGTTAATAAATTTCTTAATTCATAATTAATATTTTAATCAACCATATAAACTAGTACCACGTGCCAAAAATCCTACGACTTTAGGGTTACCCTACAAAATAGGGGTTTCCCTACAAATTAGAATTTCTGAGGAACTCCTTCCTCGTGCATCCATTCCTATAGGAAACACCTTTCATATCTTATCCGTAAATGAGATCCGTGATCGAGTTGCAGCATGTCCATGCTAGTAGACATATAGTGCCGCGGGCGAGCTCTATCTCATAAAGTCCGTTATGAGGTTAGCATGTTGTGTGTGACCCATTAGGCCACACACTAAGCCAACAGTGAGTTGTGCATAACGGAGAGTCGAATCCAATAGAACATCTTCTATTCGAATCTCACGAGCCAACACTAAAGCCCTTTATTGTGGTCGTGTGAGACTCCACTCACAAGTTAACATTGATGTCTAGCAACATGTCATGACTACTTGGATAGTGTGAGGTTTAATCTACAGGTATGAACGCCCTTCGGTGATTAGTTACGTGCAACTAAATCCTTCAGTTGCAACATCTCGAAATCGGCTAGGGTATGAAAGAAGTGTCAAACCCTGATACTGATTAGTATGTACATGCCAAGTTGTTATCTCAATAATGACTAGTCAGAAACCCTTTTTCGACATTCATATTTACTCTGGCCAGAGATTCCTGAGTTAACACTTGTAGGGATACATAGGACATTATCTCATCTCACTAGGAGTAATCGATTCTATATTGGTTGCTCACCTACCTCTATGAATGCTTCCCCATGCCTGGAAGTATCCGACACATAACTCAAGGCCACGTAGGGATAAAATCAAAGCAATGGGTCATCAATCACAAGGTAACCATGACAACCTCAGGTCCAAGGATTTTTTGCACCTACTATCACCCGAGGACCATCTTATTGACACTCATGTAACGATTTCATTCTGTGTTCCTCGTGTAGGTCTGTTTAGTGAACTCATTGCCTAATGAGCACCTAGACTTGTACATTAATGATGATTCATAGGTAATTGTGAGATCAACTACCCCCTATTGCATAGGACATGTATCAAGTGCACTAGTCTTCCCGGAATCACCAATCCCCTAATCGGTGATCTTACGACTAGGACCATTTAGAACAAGGGCATCTGAATTCCAAATCTCACTGGCATGATCACATCATGGCCTTGGAATCATTCGTCCGGGTTCATGGGGTTCATGACAATCTAATACAAAAAATGTAGATATAGCATATGATGAAATGTTGCCTCATTGATTCATTATAAAAAATAGTACCCTACACATCCACATGCGATTGGCTCAAAGACACTATTTCTTTCAACGCCTACAAAGTTCGTCCGAAAAATTGTGAAAAGTCGAGTTAAAACACTACGGAGGCTATCGAGTCATAACTTAGGTTTCAGATTAGATATGATTGTAATATGCCCCTAGGATCACCTCCTCTCCCAAAAGTTTATCTTATGATAAAGGATCACCTAATTGATCAAGTCATTGGATAACCTTCAATGAGATTAGTAACACATTCTAAACTCAAAAATGATTGTCAATATGTTGCCTTCATCTCATAAGTAGAGGTGGCAATGGGCCGGGCCCACCCATGGGCGGCACTGGGCCCGACCTGGTTCTGGGCCTTGCCTGACCCGGCACGGCCATTTGTGCCCAAGGGGCGGGTTGGGCTCACCCCCTTGGGCACGTGGGCCGTGCTCGGCACAGGCCCGACCAGGCCCGGTTGGGCCTAGCCCTGTGCCCGCAGGCTAGGCCTCGCACCACCCAGGCCTAGTGTGGTATGCACCTAGGCCTAGCTTGGTTTTCTGTACTAGACTTGAGCAATATATACTTTACTTAATAAAATTATATAAAAACAGATAATAGGTCTTAGTGTGGTGGTTAGTTTGTTAGAAAAAGAAGTGAAGGTTGGTAGTTCGAGTCTCATCGTCGACCTACTCGGGCCTGGGCCTGCTCAAGCACGACCCATTGCCACCTCTACTCTCAAGTAGAGCCTAAAAATATTAAGGAATCTATAGATGATGAATTTGATTTATTGCCATGCAAGAGGAACTAAATCAATTTGTAAGAAATGAAGTTTGAGATTTAGTACCTAGGCCCAGTGAACAAACTGTAATTGGGACTACACGGGTCTATAGAAATAAGTTAGATGAAGATGACTTAGTTATTAGAAGCAAAGCTAGGTTAATGGCCCAAGGTTACAACCAAGAAGAGGGTATATATTACAATGAAATTTATGCTCTCGTAGCTACATTAGAAATTGTTCCCACCTGAGAGTCGGGGTCTTTCGGTCCGATCTGGTGTATCTTCGTGTTTGGTTCAATGCCGGGCGGAGGGGGGTGGGGGAGACCTGCAAAAGATACTCTAACGCCCAAATTAGGGTGACTCCAAGGTGGAGGTTACATAAATTGGAACTTATGATTATCTGGGTGCGCTACATTTGTATATATTGTAGGTGAGATGATCGTGTTGCCCAGTAATCTCACTAGGATTATTGCCTAGAATGGGTTGAGGCCAATCCCTGAGATGACGGATTTATGATGGTATGTCTCTCGTAATAAGGGAGGACGTAGGAGTCTATGTTTGGTCGAGTGGGTCCCCTAGATAGGGCGCCTGGTTTAGCTTGATTCTGGCTCAAAGGCATTGCTGAAGCGGAGCCCACTGGGCAGGGCCGCATGGTTCGGTTTGGAGTGAATGGTGGGGTGCTACTGCGTCTAATCCGACCGGGCCTAATGGTTCTAGTCCAGTCCACAGTCCCCGAGCTTGGTCAGAGTCTGGAAGATTGCGTGCCTAGCACTTGAGTTGAATGAGTTTTCTTGATGTCTAGTGTCTTTTGAGGGAATTTCGGATGAGTTTGGTCAAGTCGTACTGGGAGACCAGGGTGAAGATGTCGGTCTATTTGGCCGCTGGATCTGTGCTAAAAAAGAATAATCATGGAAGCCAAGGTAGGTGAGGTCGGTCATGATGACATGAAAGGCTGGAAATTAACCGGGCTGTTATGAGTGGTTTGCGCACCACTTTCGGTAGGCACATGGCGACTCTTTGTGTTACTCTGGAGTACATCAAATCAGTATTTTTATCGTATTTAACATGCGCCTTCTCACCTTCTATGCTTAGTATGGTTGTTTCGCTAGTGGAGATCTTCACCTTGCGTGGCGGCCGCCGATTAGTCTTTCTCTCCTCGTTTTTTGAGAGTCATCATGGTGGAAAAAAGGTGTTCGTTTGTGTGACGGAGGGAGTTTCTAGGGGGTCGTCGATCGTAGAGCTGGTCGGTGCAGATTCAATCTTCCTCTTTGTTGTGGACCGTTCAATGGGTAAATGGGGTCTATAGAAGGGGTTTTTCTTTCCTCTCTTGTGAGTTTTCCCGCGCTTCATTGGCCTTCGTCCATGGCAAGCTTCAGCAGTGTCTCCCTTAACTAGCTACTTCGTGCGTTCGCCGGTAAGTTTTCTCAGCCTCAAGCTCTAGTGTTTGTCATTAACTTTGGGTTCATTGTCTTTTCGCGTGAGCTATTCAGCCCTTCTTTGTCATTCAGGTATGCGTAACCTATTTTTTAGCGTCCCACATATGTGCTCGTTTGGTGGATGAGTTGTTGAGGCTTATGAGGGTTTCACAGTCTCAGAAGCCAAAAGCTTCAGGAGCGAGGGTAGAAGCTATCGGCTCGTTGGCCAATTCAGATTCCCTAGTTTTCCTTGGTTCATCGATGAGGCATCGAAAGAGGGCTCGGTATTCCGGAGAGGACCTTCTTGCAGAATCGGATGTTCATCCTCGGGGGAATGAGTCCCTACTCCCGGAGGCAAAAGTGGCGGTCAGCACATTGGCAGGGGCTGCAGTTGTTATATGGAAGCACGTCTAGCTCTTGCTAGGCCAACTGCAAGAGGTCTGGCGATAAGAGCATGAAGAACTTGTGGCCTGTAGGCTTAGGATGATGGAGACGAAGAGAGCCTTGGAGGAAAAGGCCGAAGAAGTCACTCGCTTGAGCGCAGCTATTTCTGAGTCTACCACCCGGATAGCAGAGTTGGAGAACAAGGCCAGGGTGGAGCTGGAGATGGTCGACTTGGACCTTTTCGTGGCAGTGACGGCGAAGTCCCTTCTGAAGATCGAGGCAGAGAAGGCGAGGATTGAGGCTGCAAGGTGCAACTTAGCTAAGGAGTCCCTCGATGAGGAGGTGAAGTGCCTCCGGGAAAACGCCCTTGCCATGTACGTGGCGGGTTTTGAGAGGGCTTCTGAGCAAGCTAAGCTTCTGGCTCCTAGAGCTGATCTTTCAGTGATGAACTTCGTTAAAAAAGTTAAGGATGATGCCCTAGTGAATCCCGAGGCTGAGAGAGAATTTTCTTGGTAGCTCAAAGGGGACCTTCCGGCCGATACTCTGGGCGAATGCTCATTTGCTCCCGTAGGATTTCCTGCCATGGAAAAGGACGCTCCTGCTAAGTGCGCCAAGGCGGGCGCTACTTCTTCTCAGGGCCCCCTTTAGATTTTCCTAAGTTGTCTTCTTGGGGATTTTTTTTAGGGTGATTGACTATTCCACCCCTTTTCCTTCATTTAGACTTTGATGATTGCTCATGCGTAGGTCTATTTTGTTGATTCTATAGGAACTACTACTTTTTTTTTAACAAAGATAGAAAGTCATAATAGGTGACCATACTAGGGATTGAACCCTAGATCTCTAGGCAACATACAACATGTTGCCACCAACTGTGCTACCCACAGTTGGCGGAACTACTGCTCCTTCGTGAGCTAATTTTGTCTTGTTTCATACATAAATCTCTTTTGCTTGGCATTTCGTGAAGGGAGTGTCCTCGTCACATCTTTTGGGCTCCGACTCGGAGTTTAAACCATTTGGTTACGGATTGAAACCTCTTGGTTAAATCATAATGTTTTAATCTTGTGGGATCTGATTATGGTTGAACCTTTTGAAATTTAGTTCATGGTTCGAACCCTCTGAGGTCTAGTTCACGATTGAAACTTGTTAAAGTATATAGTAACGCCTTTGGTCGATCCTGCTAAAAGGTGCACGTCGGACCTGTGTGCAAGGCATCATGTAGAGGTTATGGCGAAGAGTATTTAGCGTGAGGAATCAGGTACTCAGGGGTTCAGGCCGAGCTCGGTAGCGAGTGTAAGATGGAACCATGTGTGAGGAGTTATGCAGGGGTGCTGCAGCCAGATGTGTTGGCGTGATAGCCAGAGACCGCACTCGGGGGTTCGGGCTGAGCTCGTCGAGGAGCGTAAGGTAGAATCGTGCACGAGGAGTCGTATGAGGGCGCTGAGGCCGAATGTGTTGGCGTGATAGCCAGAGGCCGCACTCGGGGGCTTCAGATCGAGCTCGCCGAGGAGTGTAAGGCGGAACCACGTACGAGGATTCGTATGAGGGCGCTAAGGCTGAATGTGTTGGCGTGATAGCTAGAGACCGCACTCGGGGGGTTCGGGCCGCGCTCGCCGAGGAGCATAAGGTGGAACCACATGCGAGGAGTCGTATGAGGGCGCTGAGGCCGACGAGCCAGATTGGTGAAGACGAGGTTCTGGTCACTGCATGGAGAATTTAGGTTTCTAGAGCCGAAGACCGTGAGCTTGAATATGCAAGTTCGTGCATAAGTGTGTTTAGAGCGTGTTCATGCGTGAGGACTCAAGTGAGTTTCGAACAGCAAGATCGCTTTAATAATTTTGTGATCATTCATAGAGAGAATTGCGAGAAATATAACTTCATTTAAGCAATAAAAGAGTTATGTGTATAGGGGAAGTGCTCTTTTTCGAGCTTTATTGATGATGCGATCTCGCTTGGAGTTCTTTTCAGGGGTTGAGTCGGGGCTACTTTCATGTGTCTCGTCTTGAGCTAGGTTCAAGACTTTCAAGTAGCTGTTTGTTCTTGTCCCTAGAGAACGTTTGTAGTCTGATGGGTGCGTTCCTTGGTTTGGCCATCTTCCGCTTGAGGCATTCATTGTACCACCAACAAGCTTCCTTTTGATCAGCATGTAATACTGCTCCCTCTGTCTTCGAGATAGGAAACTTCACTACTAGATGAGTAGTAGATACGACAATCGTCCTAGGATCATATCTTATGGGTTGGGTATGTCGATGACGAGATAGTGCACATCGATCGTCTTCGCTTTAGGTCAGGAGTCGAATGTTGTCCTTAACCGTAGGGCTCTGCAAATATCAACCCTCTCTCCTGAGAAACCTACTAGGTCTCCTTTGTAAGGTGTGAGTGAGGTTTCGGTCAATTGCATCTTTTCAAAGGTGGAATGGAAAAGAATGTCAGCTGAGCTCCCTTGGTCGACGAGGACCTTTTTGATAATAAAATTCCCTGCAATCACAGAAATAATGACTGGGTCATGTATGTTGGTGTTTTGGCTTATTATGTGCTGGCTATATTTGGCAAAAGGAACATCAGTTAAGTTCTCAGCTGTAAAGATAGTTACAACTGCTCTGGTTGCTGTGCAATTTATGCTGAAGCTTATGCTACTGCGATAGTGACTTTTTGTTTGCTATAATTATTGACGAGTACATTATATTTATTATTGATATAAGTATTCATCTTTAATTACTTTTGATTGCTTCATCAATTATGGAAGAAATGAAGTGATTTTCATTAATGGGTTAGGCGGTTTTTCATGAAGCCTTTATGGTCAAAATATTATGATGTATTATGGTTGTCTTTTGAGATTTGAAGCTGATGTAGTTAAGGTATATTGTTAAATGGCTTTTATGGATGTTGGTTGGCTTTCTCTATATATGAGGAAAGATAAGATATGGATTACTAAGTCTCCTATGTGATGAAACTAAGTTGTCAATTATATGAGGAGTTGAGACTGTTGAGTGTGTGTTGATGTCAACAAACTATTCCAAACATCTTCATATCAAGGTGGAGTTGGGTTGTTGAACTCACTACAACACAGAGATTGTGTGGACCACAGAACTCTATGATTGAGTTGTCATAGAGAGGCAAATGGTTAGTACTTGTAATAACAAATATTTGGTTTGTTATTTTCAATTCACTTTAGTACTGATAGTTGAATTTTGGAGTGTTAAATCCTGAAACTTGTATTGTACTTTGTTGATAGTGGATTGGGCATTTGTCAGATGAGAGCCCCGCAGATTAGGTGACAAGTTTGCCACTGAACTGCGTAAGCAAATCCTTGTGTGTTTGTGTATTTTTTTGTGGTTATTTTATATCTATTGCTCACTCTATTTTTAAAGCAGTTGCAACTTCCTATGCAACTAACTCTTAACAGAAAGCTTCCTTGGAGACTATCTTGACAGTGTAGATTTTGATAAATCCCTTAGAAGTCGGATTCATATAATGATATTACCAGGGTTCTGGGGATAGGTCAGCACGAGCGAACAACATTGTCGACTGCAATGACTGCCCGATGGGATCTCTTCCTGGCCAAGCTTGACTCCCCGCCTCCCGCGAATCCGCATGCGATGTAGTTGATTACCCCTCAGGGTTCATTCTGTTGATTGCACTCTTTTTGGGACCTCAGGGGTGTCCGGCTTCGCGAAGGGTTCATTCTGTCGCGACTCCTACTCTGTCCTCTCTCCTTTTAGCGAAGGTATTTGTCAAGGTGTCCTGTGCGGACTAGATCTTCCAACTGATCTCCGAGCATAACACACTCCTCGATAGTGTGCCTGTAGGTGTCATGGTATATGCACTTCTTGTTCATGTTGGCATTGGGTGGCAGCTTTTGTTTTCTTGCGTTGGCGAGATATTTGATGAGCTTCAAGTTATAGATGTCCCGGAGGATAGTTTCTTTCTTGGCGTTGAGAGGACTATGTCTTTCGAAACGAGCGGTAGGGCGAGGTGGAGACCTTGGCCCCCTGCCATTTTCTCATTCATGTCGACTGCGGTCCTTAGTCCTTCTATCTTCCTTTTTGGGCCTTTTGTCTTCGATCGCGGCTTTGAGGTTTTTCTAGTGGATCTTCTTTGCTTCTCTTTGATCTTCCATCTTTATAAAACCTACCGCCCTTTACTGGAACTCGGGCATGTCTTTGGGTTCGACTAAGGCGATTTGGTCGGTGAAAGGCCTGGGCTTCAGCCCGTGTTGGATAGAAAAGAATTCAATTTGTGGATCAAGGTTGGGAATATCAGATGCTATGGTGTAGTACCTATTCAGATATTCTCTCGCTAGGATTGTTGGCCAATCACGGAGATAACAGATTTATGATGGTATGTCTTTCGTGATAAGGGAGGACGTAGGAGTCCATGTTTGTCCGGGTGGGTCCCCTGGATGGGGCTGCCTGGTTTAGCTTGAGTCTGGCTCAAAGGCATTGCTGGAGCGGAGCCCCTTGGGCAGGGCTGCGTGGTTCGATTCGGAGTGAATGGTGAGGCCGCATGGTTCGGTCTAATCCGATCGGGTCCAATGGTTCTAGTCCAGTCCAGAAATCATTCGCATGCTTTTGGCTTATGGAAATTTGAAATGCTTTAAACTCTTTCAAATAGATGTTAAAAGTGCATTTTTAAATGGTTTTATCATGGAAGAACTTTATGTTGAACAACCCCCGGTTTTGAAAATTTTGATTTTCCTAATCATGTTTACAAATTGAAAAAGACTTTGTATGGTTTAAAACAAGCCCCTAGGGCTTGGTATGAAATACTTTCTAACTTTTTGATTGAACAAGATTTTAATGTTGGAAAAGTCGATGTTTCCCTTTTTATTAAACATGATAAAAATGATATCCTACTTGTGCAAATATATGTGGATGATATTATTTTTGGAACTACTAATAAAATTGTGTGAGTGATTTGCAAAGTGCATGCAAGAGGAGTTTGAGATGAATAAGATGGGAGAGTTCTCCTTCATGCTTGGACTTCAAATTAAGCAAACCAACAAAGGGATCTTCATCAATCAAGCAAAATACACCAAGAAGCTCATCAAAATATTCTGGATGAATGAGGCCAAGATTGCTTCAACCCCAATGAGCACATCCATTAAGATTGATAAAGATGAAGAAGGTGTCAAGGTAGATTAAAAACGCTACCGAGGTATGATTGGTAGTCTTCTTTACTTAACCGCAAGCATGTTTAGTGTTTGTCAATGTGCTAGGTTTCAATCTTGCCTCAAGATGTCTCATATGAGTGCGGTCTAACGCATATTGAGATATCTTAAGAGTACGATTGACTTAGGATTATGGTATCCTAATGATGCAACTTTTGAATTAATTGGTTTTTCCGATGCCGATTTTGCCGGATGTAAAATAGATAGAAAAAGCACTAGTGGGTGTTGTCAATTCTTAGGGATGAGTCTAGTTTCTTGGTTTTCAAGAAACAAAACTCGGTTGCACTTTCAACTACCGAAGTGGAATACATCGCCGCAGCAAGTTGTTGTGCACAAATCCTTTGGATGGAACAAACCCTCATGAATTATGCTCTAAACTATTCATGTATACTCATTCACTATGATAATACTAGAACCAAACACATAGACATAAGACATCATTTTGTTAGAGACAATGTAGGAAAAAAAAATAATATTTCCATAGAATTTGTGCCTACTGATAAACAACTTGCTAATATATTTACTAAACCATTAAATGAAGAAAGTTTTACTAATTTGAGAATATAATTAGGTATTTGTACTCTTCCACATGTTTAACTTTTCAAAAATTGCATTACTCACCTAAGTTTCTTTGAAAAATCGATTTTCATGGTATCATCACACTCAAGTATATGCCTTGTAATAAGCTTTGTGATTTATCGGTGTTTGCCTTCGATAGGCTCACATCGGTAGGGATGACTATAGTGGTAGATGATACTTTATTTTATGGATTTCTTGATTTTCATGATGGAACTCATTAATAGAACCTTGCATTCTTGCCCTTTTTTATTGGTGTCAAAAGGGGGAGAAAAGACTTGGTCACATTTATTTTATGATGCATATAGATAGGGGGAGCTATCTCTTAGATATGCATGTTGATAGAGGGAGGTTAAGTTAGCTTTTATCATAAACTTACAAATGAGCACTTATCATCTGCATTGAATTGCTTATTTTTCATAATATGTTTGCCATTATAAAAAAAGGGGAGATTGTTGGCCCAATGATTCAACCTATGCTTCACTCTTTATTTTGATGATAACAAACATGAATCTGACTCATTTATTGAGTTTTGAGTTCAGGTTAATAGAACGATACGCCTACAAAGTTCGTCTGGAAAATTGTGAGAAGTCGAGTTAAAACACTCCGAAAGCTATTGAGTCATAACTTAGGTTTAGGATTAGATATGATTGTAATATGCCCCTAGGATATCAACCAAACCCATTTATACTATGTCCTAAGTCAAAATCCAAGACTAGACCCGAAAATGAAAACCAATAGTAAAAATCAACAAAAACATGCTGATAACTGTGTTTCGGTCGAAGATCCGGTCGATGGGTCAATCAACTGACTAGCGGTCGACGATCGACCGTGTTTGGGCAAAAATCCACATAAAACATTCGATCGATGACCAGTCACTTGTTCGGTCGATCGAAAATTCGACCGGACGATCGACCAGCGAACACAATGGATATATTTTTATTTGTTGCAACGAGCTGTAACAACCTTCTCACCCAAGGCTTATAAATACAAGTCTTAAATCCTCCACCTACCTTCTTAAGTAATCCATCGAGTCAATTTCTAAGTGTTCAAGCTTTCAAGAGTGATTTGCACGCCCTAGTTCTCAACTCTCAATCTCTCAAGAGTTGGCTTTCATGTTTCAACCCTCACAAGGCAACTCTTCCCTACATCTTGAGGCGTTGGAAGAATTGAAGGCTATGAAATGAGCTCTCCAAGTTTGATTCTCATTTCAAGCTCCTTTAGACATTTTTTTTATAATTGTTTATTTCGAATTATTGAAGTAGCTTGTAAGGTGTGCTTGTAAAATACCTTTGTTGGTGAAATGGTCACACTAGAGTATGGGTGAATAGAGTGTTAACTAAATCTTTAGCCTAATTCCGGTTTTAAATGTTTCTTACAACTACTTAGGCAATTCACAAATAGATCAAGATGAATAAGTGCGGAAGCAATAATAAATGACAACACACAAGAAAGGCAATGCTAACACAATGCGATTTATAGTAGTTTGGCCCCAATGTTTACTCCACTACCTAAGCACCCCTCTTAGGATTTCCAAACTAACTTTACTAGATTAATTAGTTTTCTTACAATGAGGACGTTTTCACCGGAGAGTCTCTGCTCTCAACCCGAAGGCACTTCCACACCCGGAAGTATCCCGCCTTCCTACCGAGAGCACTCTCCCACCTCAACCCTCACGACAACTCAACTAATCCTAGCAAACTACGATCGTCGGTCGATCGGCCAAAAAGTGTTGTATGAAATTTGACACTAGAAGGGGGGGGGGGGGGTTGAATAATCAAATTTACCTTCAATTTTTATTTTTACCCTTTACCTATATAATCAATTTTTATTTTTACTCAAATTTAACTTCAATTGAGTGCAAGTGTTTCTTGACAATGGATGTGATCAAATATTAAGAACAATAATAGGCAAATAAGAAAGCAAGGCAGATAAGAGTAATTATAGTGGTTCAGCCAATTGCCTACTCCACTCCACTCCACTACCTTGGCTCATTACCAAGGATTTCTAACCACTACTTTATAGAACTTGTGTTTCCCTTTGAATACGATTGAGGACACTCTTCTCACCTCTTTGAGAACCCCTCAAACCTATTCACCTAGGCAAAACACAACTCTACAAAGTTCCCTCTAAGTGTTTCTCTAACACACCTAGCAGCTATTACAGATTGAAAACAAGTATGGAATAAAACTTTAAATACAATGCAAAAGAGCTTAAGAATAGAGAGAGGAACCACAGCTCTTTTCCCAAGCCTTCACGCCTTCAACTTGCCAGAAGATCGACTCAAGTTGCAGCAGAGTTGAGGGAAGCAGGCGCTTGAAGAGGATTTTGACGGATGATTAGGGCGCAGCAAATCGATCACTTTGAAGACTTTTAATCACTTCTTGAATGCTCAATTAATTCTATAAGAAGCTTTTAAGAAGGTAGGTGAGGGGTATTTATAACCCCTCAGCTGAACGGTGATTCAACGGATAGAAAAATAGCCGTTACAATCATTCGGTCGATTGTCGGTCGACCGACCGATCGATCGCTACCCTTTCTGTGTATTTTTAGCGCTGTTTGGTCAACCAACGGGTCGACCAAATGCGTTGCAGCTTCCTCAATCCTAGATCTGGTCGATCGAATCGATCGACTGATGTAGGGAAGCCAGACGCGCGATCTATAATCTTCAATTCGGTCGAATGATCGGTCGACCAATGCGCCTCCTGCCTAATTTTGGCTTCGGTTGGTCGACCGACGTAGCCTACTGCCAGATTTTTACCAACTTCGGTTGACCGAATGGCTACTGTCGTTTTGCAACATCATTCGATCGACCGGCTGGTCGACCGAATAGGCTACTGCCAAACTTCTACCTTGTTCGGTCGAGCAAACTCAGGCTGAGGCTAATTTTTACTTTGAGTTTTTTTAGATGCTTTTTTATGGATTTAGTTAGCAAATTCTACTGATATATCGGCAAGTTGTTTGTCGGTGGATACAAATTCTACCGATATATTTCCCTTAGTCACATTATCCCTAAGAAAATGGTGCCTTAAGTCAATATGCTTAGTTCTAGAGTGTAAAATAGGATTCTTTGTTAAATTTATCACACTAGTATTATCACAATGAATAGGTATGCAAGAATACTCAAGTCCATAGTCTATCAGGGTTTGTTTCATCCAAAGGACTTGTGCACAACAACTAGCCGTAGCGATGTATTCCGCTTCGGTAGTTGAAAGTGCAACTGAGTTTTGTTTCTTTGAGAACCAAGAAACAAGACTCGCTCCTAAGAATTGACAACACCCACTAGTGCTTTTTCTATCTACTTTACACCCGGCAAAATCCGCATCCGAAAAACCGATTAAATCAAATGATGTATGACATGGATCCCATAGCCCTAAGTCAACCGTGCCCTTTAAATATCTCAATATGCGTTTGATCGCACTTAAATGAAACATTCTAGGGCAAGATTGAAACCTAGCACATACACAGATGCTAAACATAATACCGGATCTACTTGCAATTAAGTAAAGAAGGCTATCAATCATACCTCAATATCATTTTTCGTCAACTTTGACACACTCTTCATCTTTGTCAAGCTTGATGGATGTGCTCATTGGTGTAGAAGCTATCTTGGCTTCATTCATCCCAAATCTTTTGATGAGCTCCTTTGTGTACTCGGCTTGATTGATGAAGATTCCTTTGTTGGTTTGCTTGATTTGGAGACCAAGCATGAAGGAGAGCTCACCCATCATGCTCATCTCAAACTCATCTTGCATACACTTAGCAAACCACTTACAAAGAATTTCATTAGTAGCACCAGAAATTATGTCATCAACATAAATTTGAACTAATAATATATCATTTTCATGATGCTTATTAAACAGTGAGACATCGGCTTTTCCAACATTAAAATCTTGTTCTATTAAAAAGCTTGAAAGCCTTTATACCAAGCCCTAGGGGCTTGTTTTAAACCATATAATGCCTTTTTAAGTTTCAAAACATGGTTTGGAAACTCAAAACATTCAAATCCGGGGGGTTGTTCAACATAAACTTCTTCACTAATGAAACCATTTAAAAATGCACTTTTAACATCCATTTGGAAAAGTTTAAAACCCTTAAAGCTAGCATATGCCAAAAGCATTCTAATTGCTTCTAATCTAGCTACGGGAGCATAAGTTTCATTATAATCTATCCCTTCTTGTTGATTATACCCTTGTGTCACTAACCTAGCTTTGTTTCTAATGACTAATCCTTCTTCATCTAGCTTATTTATAAAAACTCATTTAGTCCCAATTATAGTTTGTTCACTAGGTCTAGGTACTAAGTCCCATACATCATTTCAAGCAAATTGGTTGAGTTCTTCTTGCATAGCCAGTACCCAAAACTCATCTTCTATTGCTTCTTTAATGTTCTTAGGCTCTACTTGAGATACAAAGCTACATATTGACAAACATTCTTGAGTTTAGAACGCGTTACCACTCCCGTTGAAGGTTCTCCAATGACTTGATTCATTGGATGATCCCTCACCAACCGATATCCTTTAGGGAGAGGCGATAGAGCTTCTTCTTCTTCATCTTCAACTTGAGGTAGATTCGAGGATGGTGGATCTTCATGTTGAGTTTCCTCATTATCTGCATCCTCCACCTCTTTGTCATGAAGTGTGAGATCCTCAAGTTCCTCATCTACATTCACAATCTTCACATTTCTAGAAGAATAATTAGTTTCATTAAACGTGACATGCATAGATTCTTCAACAATCATGGTTCTACGATTGTAAACTCTATATGCCTAATGGAGTAACCTAGGAAAATCCCTTCATCGGATTTAGAATCAAATTTTCCTAAATTCTCCTTAGTATTTAATATAAAACATTTGCATCCAAAAATATGAAAATATCCCACATTTGGGATTTTACCATTCCAAAGCTCAAAAGGTATTTTCTTAATTTTAGGTCTTAATAAACTTGATTAAGAACATAGCAAGAGGTATTTATGGCTTCGGTCCAAAATTACTTAGGCAAATTGTTTTTGCATAGTATGGTCCTAGCCATCTCTTGTAAGGTTCTATTCTTCCTCTCAACCACCCCATTTTGTTGAGGGGTCCTAGAGGAAGAAAAGGTATGTTCAATACCCAAATCATCACAAAACTCGAAAAAAAATTCATTTTAAAACTCCCCTCCATTATCACTTCTAATTTTTAAAATTAAAACTCCTTTTTCATTTGTAACTTTCTTTTTAAACTTTTTGAAAAAGTCAAAGGTTTCATTTTGCTTGGCCAAAAAGAAAACTCATGTAAATCTAGAAAAGTCATCAACTAATACATAACAATATAGCTTTCCACCTAGACTAGCTACATCACATGGACCAAGGAGATCCATGTGCACAAGCTCAAGAATTCTAGATGTACTAACTTGATTAATGCTATGAAATGAAGATTTGACTTGCTTACCTAGTTGACATGCATCACAAAGTTTGTCTTTTTCAAATTTTATCTTGGGTAAGCCTTTATCAAATTCTTTCCTAGATATTTCTTGGATGAGGCTCATGTTAGCATGTCCTAGCCTTCTATGCCACAACCAATAGTCATTCTCCATGGCAACTAAGCATCTAACATGGGGATTTGGCAAGATATTTAATTCTAAGGTGTAGACATTTTCTTGTCTATTTCCAATAAACATGATATCATTTGATGGTGCACTTCTAATGATACATTTAGATGCTTCAAAAATAATTATGTATCCATTGTCACATAATTGTGATATTCTAATCAAGTTATGTTTTAACCCATCAACTAATAAAATATTCTTAATGCATGGGTAAGGGAGTATATCTATGTCACCAATGCCAACAATCTTACCTTTGGCATTGTCTCCAAATGTGACATGTCCACCATCTTTGCTTGATAGGGTTGCAAATAAGTTGATGTCACCCGTCATGTGCTTTGAGCAACTGCTATCCAATATCCAAGTGCTTCTACTTGCTTGAGGATGCTTCTCCATCTACAAAAGAAGAAGAAACCATTTTAGGTACCCAAATTCTCTTGGGTCCTTGAGTGTTAGTCATTTTGGGAACCCATGTAAATTTTGCATGTGGGTTCCTCCTCAAAGCACAATCCTTGGCCATATGGCCAAATATGCCACAAGAAAAACAATTTCCATTAAATTTTCTTCTAGTGTGTGTGTGAGCATGGGAGTGTGATGATTTCTTTTTATGGACAACCTTAGGCATGACATTTTGTATGTTGTCATCTTTTCATTGAGCATGCAAAGTTCCCCTTTTAATGTTAGCATGCTATTATTCAAGTGCTCTACTAGATCACTTAAATACTTGTTTTCATCTTCTAATTTTTTGTTGTCATTTAAAAAGTCCTTCTTAGCTTTCTCTAGGGTGTGTGTCTCCTCCTTAAGGGTGTCTACTTCTTTTCTTAAGGCATTGCATGTGAGTAATAAACTATCATTCTCAAGCTCTAAAGATTTATTGTCCTTTTTAAGGTCTCTAAATTTTCTCCTAATAGCATTAAATTCATCATGCATTTGTTCAAATTCACTTTCTAATTCTTCTTGAGTAAAAGAAACTTCACCGAAAGTAAATCTTACCTCATCATCATTTGCCATCAGGCAAAGATTTACCTTTCCACTCTTTGCTTCTTCTTCACTCGAAGAGGCCTCACTTTCATCCCATGTAGCCATCATTTCCTTCTTCTTCTTCTTGTATTTTTCCTTTTTGTGAGGGTTGGAGGTGGAAGCTATCTTGAGAAGTGGGCAATCCCTCCTTAGATGCCCGGTCTTGTTGCAATGGTAGCATGTGTAGCCTCCTCTTCCCTTCCTCATGCCTCCCCTCATGAAACTCATAAATCTTCTTGCTAGCATCGTCATTTCTTCAACATCATCCGTCTCTTCCTCAGATGATGACGACTCTTCTGCTCGATGTGATGCTTTTAAGGCAATGGTCTTGCCTTTGGGGGCATCCTCCTCCTGATATTGCTTCAAGTGGGTCTCGTGTGTCATCAGAGATCCAATGAGCTCGGTGATCTTCAAGGTGCTCATGTCTTTTGCTTCCACGATAGCTATGACCTTGGGCTCCCAAGCTTTTGGAAGGGAATGAAGGAGCTTCCTTACCTTCTCCTCTTCCTTTATTTCTCTGCCAAGGATAGCTAATCCATTTGTAATATTTTGAAATCTAGCATACATGACATCAACAGATTCATGCGATAACATTTTAAATATTTCATAGTCATCCATGAGTAAGTTTATTTTAGATTCCTTAACTTGTGAAGTCCCTTCATGTGTGGTCTCTAGAACTTTCCAAAGTTCATATGCGGACTTACAAGTAGAGATTCTATTAAACTCATTAATTGATAGGCCACAATACAATGCATTGACAGACTTTGCATTAGCATTGAAGAGTTTAATTTCCTCTTAGTCCCAATCATCCATGTTCTTATTGGGTTGCTTATACTCTACTAGAATCATCTTCCATACATCAATGCCTAGAGATTATAGGAAGTCATTCATACGAATCTTCCAATTGGCATAGTTGTTTCCATCGAATAGTGGTGGAGTATGAGTAGAGGACCCTTGAGCTAGTTGGATTTCACTAGACATCTTAATTTGTAGGGAAGATGGTTAAATCTTATCCTACGACCAAGCTCTGATAGCAATTGTTGTATGAAATCCGATACTAGAAGGGGGGGGTTGAATAGTGTCTGTCCCCTTTACCTATATAATCAAATTTTCTTTTTACTCAAATTTAACTTTAACTGAGTGCAAGTGTTTCTTAACAATTGATGTGATCAAATATTAAGAACAATAATAGGCAAATAAGAAACCAATGCAGACAAGATTAATTATAGTGGTTCGGCCAACTGCCTACTCCACTACCTTGGCTCCTTACCAAGGATTTCTACCCACTACTTCTTGTGTTTTCCTTTGAATACAATTGAGGACACTCTTCTCACCTCTTTGAGAACCCCTCAAACCTATTCACCTAGGCAAAACACAACTCTATAAAGTTCCCTTTAAGGGTTTCTCTAGCATACCTAGCAGCTATTACAGATTGAAAATAAGTCTGAAATAAAACTTCAAATACAATGCAAAAGATCTTAAGAATAGAGAGAGGAACCACAGCTCTTTTCCCAAGCCTTCATGCCTTCAACTTGCCAGAAGATCAACTCAAGTTGCAGCGGAATTGAGGGAAGCAGGCGGTTGAAGAGGATTTTGGCAGAAGATTAGGGTGCAGCAAATTGATCACTTTGAAGGCTTTTAATCACTTCTTGAATGCTAAATTAATTCTCTAAGAAGATTTTAGGAAGGTAGGTGAGGGGTATTTATAACCCCTCAGCTGAACGGCGATTCAACGGATAGAAAAATAGCTATTACAGCCGTTCGGTCGATTGTCGATCGACCGACCGATCGACCGCTACCCTTTCTGTGTGTTTTTAGCACTGTTCGGTCGACCGACGGGTCGACCGAATGAGTCGCAGCTTCCTCAATCCTATATATGATCGACCAAATTGGTCGATCGATGCAGGGGAAGCCAGACGCGTGATTTGCAATCTTCAATCCGGTAGACCGATGCACCTTCTACCTAATTTTGGCTTCGGTCGGTCGACCGACGTAGCCTACTGCCAGATTTTCACCAACTTCAGTCGACCGAATGGCTACTGCCATTTTGTGGCATCATTCGGTCGATCGAATAGGCTACTACCAAACTTCTACCTTGTTCGGCGACCGACCGATCGACCGAACTCAGGCTGAGGCTGATTTTTACTTTGAGTTTTTTTACATGCTTTTTTATGGATTGTGTTACCAAGTTTCAACTTGGATAACTTTACAATTTGGCTTGGGATAAAATCATCCTAGGGGTATATTACATGATTTCTACATTATCTATTCCCGAGCCTTTCTTTGACATTTTCTTCTTCCGTTTCTTTAACGGTCTTTTCTTTCATTTCGTTTGTAAGAACTTTGCATGCTTATCGCAACCTCAACCTGAACTCAAAACTTCACACATAGATTAAATACTTGTTTGTTATCATCAAAATAAAGATCGAGGCTTAAGAGAAATTCTTAAGCCAACAAAAAGTACCGGTACTTTGCGGTACTTCTTTTCGGTTTGGGTTTTGAATTACAGGTTTGGTTCTTTAGGGGTCTTTGTATCATGATGAGGATTAATACAAATGATCTAGACATCCTAAACCTAAACTCTATTCTTTCTGAGGAATTCGAGCGCGTCGACCAACTTCCTTCTGATTTTTTGATTTCTCTGATATTTTCGATCGCGGACGTCGAACACTAATCAACTTGGAACCTAAAAGTATTTCTCCATGAAAACATTAGTTCCATGTCTGTTATCATCAAAATCGAGATTAAGGCCAAGGTTGAAGAGCTTAGGCCAACAACCTTAGTGTTGTTATAGGGTTTTGTTTTGCTAGAGAATAGGTGTTGAGACTTTCTCAAAGGATTAAGAATTAAGTCCTCATTGTATTCTTAGGAAAACATTACTTCTATAAAGTGTTAAGTTTAGAAATCCTTGGTAAGGAGCCTAGGTAGTGGAGTAGGCGGGTTGGCCAAACCACTATACGTTGTGTGTGTTTGCATTGCTCTTTACTTGACTATTTGCTAATTGATTGTACTTAGTTTCTTACCAAAAGCATTCATCTCAAGAGAATTTAAGTTAAGTTGTTAAATTGCTTAAAATTGAAAAGAGTAGAATTGAACTTAGAATTAACCTACACACTATTCAACCCCCCTTCTAGTGTGGACATTTGAACAACAGAACCTTTCCTTAACCCACTACTTAAGCACCCCGTTTAGGATTTAAACCTTATCCACTAAAATTTGATGTTCCTTCAATGAGGAGTTTACACTGGAAGCTCTATGCTTTCTTTGCAAAGGCAACTTCCCATCTCACTCTCTAAGGATATTCTAAACCCCTCTTCCTAGTGGATTTATGCCTCTACAACAAGGCAATCACTCAAACCTTGACCTAACAACCTAGTTCAATTTATAAGCTTTACTCAAAACAAATAATTCACAAAATACAATAGAAATAGAGCAATACAAACAACAAACAAATACTTGGCTCTAACAAGTGTAACCTAACTCCTCTTGATACCTTTTGGTGATGAAACAATCATAGGTTGAGGCTCAGTCAAGAAGAATGCAGTTTAGGGCTAGGGTATGAGAGAATGACATGATCATGTTAAGAAATTAGTAGGCCTAACTCACCCCAAAAGCCTCATGAGGAGAGGATTGCCCAAACTATTTAAAGGCTACCTTGTCCATATTTTTAACTAATGTGGGGTTTTAACACACCCCTCTCACACCCAGGATTGGACATCTGGAGCGTGAAGTTTTGCAGGATTGGACATCTGCGGGTGGCACAATATCAACCACACAATTGGCTCTGATACCATATTAAGAAATTAGTAGGCCTAACTCACCCCAAAAGCTAGCTCATGGGGAGAGGATTACCCAAACTATTTAAAGGCTACCTTGGCCATATTTTTAACCAATGTGGGACTTTAATAGATCAAAGCTTATAGATCAACGAAGGATGGCTCAATGAAAACTGATAACTCATAGGAAGGCAAGAAAGGGGTTTAAATAACCAAACACCACCCCAAGGCTCGAACTCAACGGCATGCAACGGGTCAATTTTGAGCTGTTGTTGCCACCGGCCGAACCAACAGTTGTCGGTCAATCGACCGAAAGTTAGGCCAAAACTGCATTTGGGTGTAGTTTCCACACGCCTTCAGTCCTCGGTTCGGGTTTTGGGTTCCATGTTCGATTTCTTTCATCATCAATGTACATTTTGAGGAAAATACAATGCTTCTAGACCCAAAACCTAGACTCTAATTTTTCTTCAACTTCCGAGCGATGATTAATATCCTCTTGGAATTTTCTAATATCACAAAGCTCTCCCGATTGTGGACGTCACATGCTACTCTACTTGGAACCTGAAATTATTTTTCATTCAATCATTAGTTCCGAGTTTGTTATCATCAAAACAGAGATAAAGACCAAGGTTGAAAATCTTAGGCCAATCATCTCCCCCTCTTTGATGATGACAAACACTGTTATAAAGATAATTTCATGAAAGCACAAAGAGTATCAACTAAGAGATTTCTCTCCCTATCAACATGCATATCTAAATATTTATGCTCCCCTAACTATATGTATATCTAAATATTTATACTCCCCCTAACTATTTATACTCCCTATCAACTAAGGGATTTCTCTCCCTAATATTTTCGGTTGTTGTTCAACGTGGAATACTAGGTGTGTCGGCTGGGATGGGGTATCCAACGTCTCGTCCGACTTGGTTGGTTTATGCTTTAAGCACTCGTTGTAGCATTAGAGGGCTTCATTTTGGTTGGCGTTGACCACTCCCACTTCCGTCTTAGAGCCAAGGAATTTAAGAACCAGGTGAGGAGTCGATACAACGGCTCCCAAGCTATTCAGAGATGGTTGCCCTAGGATCACATGATATGGACTAGGAGTATCAATAACTAGGTATTGCACCTTGATAATCTTCTTCTTTGGTTGGGAGTCAAAAGTCGTCGACATCCACACATAGCCCCGGATGCTAACTCGTACCTCTGAGAAGTTTATACCCTGACGGTTGTAATTGAAAAGAATTGCAAAAACGTGATGTTTGTCCATTTGGATTTGAGGTTGATGTTTCTTCTTGTTTTGAAAAACTTATACATTATGACTTGCAAACTTTGTTTTATAAAGTATGTTAAGTTTCTTTTAGTCGATGTGTTTTGGTTTCTTGATGTCAGTGTAGACAGTAGGCTACAGGGCAGGATGTGGACCCTAGCCGGTCACACTACCCTCAGTCGGGGTGTGACATACTTACACTCTTGAGGGCATGTTGTACTTGCACTCTTTGTCTTGTGATTGGTCTCCTCCTATTTCTCCTTGGCTTAAATTTAATTGTGATGGCTCATTTACTAATGACGAAGGTGGTGCAGGCCTCATCCTCCGTAATCACAAAGGCGAGTGTATCTTTGCCTCCTGTTCATACTTTTACTCTATCTCCGCTTTCTATTCAAAAGCTATTGCAATTTATCTTGCTCTCTCTTATGCTCATGCCAGAAACTTGGATTTCATCTATATTGAGTCAGACTGTCAGCAGCTTATCGACATTATCAACAACGACTCATATCATCCTCCAAGTCTTGGATCTCTGTTTTCTGATATAAAAATTTTGTTGTCTTCATTTTCGCATATTGCGTTTTCATATGTATCTAGAAATGTAAACAAAGCTGCCCATTGGGCAGCAAACTCATCTCAAGGTCGAAAATAGTCCATTTCTTGGACGTCTAATTGGCCTGCGGAGCTCGAGACGATATTATATCATGACTCGCTTGTAGTAGGCTAAAAGCCTAATATAAGTCTTCCTTTTGTGTAAAAAAAAAATTGATTTTCTATTAATTAATAGAATTATGATTTATTCTCATAAATCATATATCTATTAATTTTATGATTTATCTTCATAAATAAAATTCTTATTAATTAGGATTTATCCAAATAAATTAATTCCCAATTAATTGGTTAGACTCATGGCTAGAAACTATAATTTCCCACCATGTATATTTGATTCAAAATCAAATTATAATTAATTCATAATTAAATACATTCCCAGTCAACTAGTTGATTAAATATTTAATTCATAATTAAATTTAATCAACTACACAAAATATTATCATGTGCCAATCCCTATAATTTAGAGATGCCCTACAAAGTCCTTCCTCGCGCATTCGTTCCTATAGGAAATATCTTTCATATCATGTTCGTAAACGAGATCCGTGATTGAGTTGCAGCATGTCCATGCTAGTAGACATATAGGGCCGCATTCAGACTTTATCTCATAAGGTTCATTACGAGGTTAGCCTGTTGTTTTTGACCCATTGGTCCCCACACTAAGCCAGTAGTGAGTTGAGCATAACGGAGAGTCAGATACGGTTGAATGACTTCTATTCGAATCTTCCGAGCCACCACTAAACCCCTTTAGTGTGGTCGTGAGAGACTCCACTCACAAGTCAAGATTGACGTCTATGACGTGTCATGACTACCCGGATAGTGTGAGGTTCAATCTATAGGGATTCTTATGTACAACAAAGTCCCTTAGTTATAATGTCCCGAATACGATTGGGGTATAGAGGAAGTGTCAAACCCTAATACCGATTCTTATGTATTCTTCATGCCAAGTCATCATCTCAATAATGATATGTTAGAGACCCTTATCCGACATTCATATCAACTCTGTCCAGAGATTCCTGAGTCGACGCTTGCAGGGACACATAGGACATTATCTCTTCTCACTAGTAGTAACTGATTCCATATTGGTTTCGGGTAAGGAATTGCGTGGAAAAATTTATGAAAATTTTTATTTATAAGTTCTCTGTAATTTAGCGTGGGTTGGGATGATAGAGGACCTCAAGTCAGAGTTAGAACGAGTTAGATACACATTTCTAAGTCGAATCACTTAAGGGGGGGCATTTTGGTCATTTGGCACTCAATTAGACCCCATAAAAACCCACCTGGGGCATATGGCTGGGGGTTTAGCCGCACACCACCTGAGGCAAGATGAGAGAGACAGAGGGGCGATGCCGAGTAGGAAGGGAGCCAATTGGAAGCCGGAATCTACGAGCTTGTCGGCGTTGATCGTAGGAAGGTATCTAGGTTCTTCTTCCTCTCCGTTTCATCCAAAAAGGTGAGTGGAAATAGCCCTCTTTCGCCCATCTCCTTCATCTTTCCGCCGCCCCTACGATAGGGGTTTTCTCGGATTTTTTTATAGATTTTCTCTTATTGAATTCGAGCAATAGGTTAATGGATTTTGGGGCTTGGCCGCATGCTTCATGGTGAAATTAGAGGATCCACCGCCTCCTTCTTCCTTGATCTCGATGGTTTCTTGGTTTCTTGATGGTAGTTCTTTGATCTTGTTAGTTCTTGGTTCTTGATAGAAGCGAAAGCTTGGCACTTTAGGGTGTGTCGCCCCCTCCTAGGAGGTTACCTAAGAACCCTAAGGGTTGGCTTACCCCAATAAATTGTGTAGATGTTAATGAGACAGGTTTAAACATAGGGACAACACATTAAGGAGATTCTCATATGTCTTTAGGGTATGCACAACTGTAGAGACCTATACTTAGGAAAAGTAAGTGACCTAGGTACACTTAGAGACATAAGGACCTCATGATGAACATTGTGTAGGGACGACCCCATGGAGGACTTGTAGGTGACTAAATCCCCTTGCTTTTAAAGCACTCGGGTAAGGGGTAGGCTGGCCCTATGAGGTACGGTTAGGGGTCACAAGGGGCTTAGTCTACTATCGTGTGTGCTTGCTATGTATTAATACATTGCATAATGATTCTTCAGGCCTAATATTGTTATTGTTTACAAGTTCTATTATGTTGATACATGCCTATGTCATGCGCTTGTAATGGTATGCGGGTTGACATATACTTAATTCCTTATGACATGTTTTATGTGTTGCACGGATATGATGATAAGTATATTCGTGGTCTGCGTGTATTTTGTTTAATAATATTGTGGCATGAACATTATTGCTTATAGACATGTGAGATGTAATATATGGCATGAGGACATGGAGGGGCCAAGGTATGACCATAGCATATTTCTGATACACCTGTTATGTGGATGTTATTATTCTCCTTATATGAGAGTGGATATGCATGTTGATAGTTGTTATTATGAGTTATGCTTTTACCATTATATGCTTGTTTATATACTGGATTGATTATTGATGGATATGGTGGTTTGAGGACTGAGTCCTTGTTGGAGTTACCCTCTATTATGTTGTCTTTTTCAGCACTTAGTGGCGGCAAGGATAGCAGATCTGGTGACATGTCGTGGTCGGGGTGGATACCCGAGTCCTAGATTCATTATTTTTCTTTTATTTGTTTATTTGAGTCATGTAGACTTGCGGTAGATTTTATTTCCGCATTTTTATGTTGAGGAGTTTATTCATGTTTTAAAAGACTTTATTCTTTAAGGGTTTGAGCATTTGAATATTTAACTATTTGGTTGGTGAATTTATAGATACTTTGTTTATGTTTTCAGTAGTCAAATGGTTTTATAAAATGTTTAGGTCCTATAATTGCGTCTGTAATTTGGTTGGGTTAGGCTTCTGGGTATGTGTGGTACTCTAGCCGGTCATGCCAGGTTTGGGGTGTGACAATACACCATTACAAGCCCAACATCTCTAGGGATCAACCTCGACAAATTCCAAGCAATATCCCCATGAGATTATCGAGCGTCGTCATCACCCCCACCCACAACAAATACAGACACGACACGCCTCAAGTAACCTAAGTTCCAATTTCATTACCTCCACCTCGAATACTTACTGACTTAAGCATCAGATTGTCTTTTATAGGTCCCCCCCTGCATGAGTTGCACCTGACTAGGAGAGACACCTAACCGAACCGGACTACTCTGATCCTCAGGCAGGAACATCCTCCTTAATTTGAACTCGACTAAACTAGCCCACAAGCTCAAACAACTCACACCATAAATGATTCTCGGACCCGACTCGATCCCAAAGTCCAAAATCCTCCTAAATTAAGACAAATTCTTCGCGCACATGGGCTATACCTTCAACCGCGCCTTCCAGCGATTCACTCGGCTCGCTTCGATGCGCATCTCGATTTTCCCACTGAAATCAAAATTAAATAAAAACTAGCATGAGTATTACATTATTATGTTTGTAGGGATTTATGAAATTTACTCATTTTTTTCTTCACATTGAAAGCATTTATTTTAAGTGTTATTTGATGAAAAACTTGTGCTTGAGCTTGTCCCGTTCTTGTCATATACTATCTCTCACTAGGTCTATGTGACTCACTCTGTTACTCTTCCTGTTTCAAGTACCAGTCCTAATCTGTGTCCACGTCCTCTAGCCCATTAGAGACTTAGATAATTTTAGTTAGCTCATCACACGTCCGTGTGGGCCTTTTTGATGTGTACCTATGCTTTTGATGTATTTTTATACCTAGTTATGTAAACCTTTTTTATGCTCCATTAACTACAGGCACGATCTTACTTCCATTCACAATCTATTGCTATGTTACTTATGTCACTGTCTTATTTGTGTGTACTGAGAACGCTTTGGATATTCACACTAGATTTGTTTTGTGTAGGAATGTCATAGTCACAATGTCACGAATTGGAAAAACTAGGCACTATTGGTTACGACCGAGGTTGACCGAGCCTATTTCGATCGAACTTCGTCTAAACTAGTGTCAAAAGTTTTCGGTAGCTTTTTAGCTGAAATCTGATCGACGGTTAGTTGACTGAACTTCTTTGGAACCCCCAATGTCTCTATTTTCAATCATTAAGCTGCATGCCCCTCCTTCAATGTTCGACAAATGCTCTTATATATACTCACACGAATACCTTCCAAAAGAACTCTAGAATCCTTTACGACTAACCTAAGAAAATAGCAACCATGAGAAACTTCATTCGTTGTCGATAAGTAAAGAAGAGAGCTAATAAAAAGATTAAATATATAAAAGTAAAAACCTTTTTAAGTATTGTTAGGAATAATATAACAAACTACCTAGCTGCAAGCCGGTTAACAAGGTGCCAACTCATATTTGTTCGCAAGCAAAAATATTGATTGGTCAAAAAACTTTCTAGCTAGTGACAAAATTAGTATATATATGTGTTGGTAAAATTCACTAGGACAAATTAAATTAAGGGTTAATTACATGGTATATCCTCAACTTTGGGTGTTTTCCCAATTATGTCCCAACTTTTTATTTGAATCAATTCTATACTTCAATTTTAATTTTGTTTCAGTTACTATCCCGACGTCAATCATCTGTTAATTTTATCGTTAAGTGATGACACGACATTACTGACCTGTATTATAAATAATAAAAAATACAACATAACAGGGAGACGTAACCTGGCATAAAGGAGGCGGGAGACGCCGACGTGGTGGGATGGGTCGACGGAAGCAGGGAGTGTGCCGATGTGGAGGATGTCAGCATCCGAGGGGAGGCCGGCGTGGAGCTGGAGGCTGAGCGCGTCGAGGTCAGAGGAGAAAGCGGCGTTAGAGGGCTTGGTGGGGTCAGGTGAGACGCCGAGGGGAGGCCAACGTGGAGCTGGAGGCCAAGCGCGTCGGGGTTAGGGGAGAAGGCGGCGTCGGAGGGCTTGGTGGGGTCAGGTGAGATGCCGAGGGGAGGCCGGCACGGAGTTGGAGGCCGAGCGCGTCGGGGTCAGGGGAGAAGGCGGCGTCGAAGGGCTCGGTTGGGTCAAGTGAGACACCAAGGGGAGGCCGGCGCGGAGCTGGAGGTCGAGCGCGTCGGGGTCAAGGGAGAAGGCAGCGTCGGAGGGCTCGGTGTGGTCAGGTGAGACGCCGAGGGGAGGCCTACGCGGAGCTGGAGGCCGAGTTCATCGGGGTCAGGGGAGAAGGTGGCGTCGGAGGGCTCGGTGGGGTGTGCCGACGTGGAGGACGTCAGCATCCGAGTGGAGGCCGGTGCGGAGCTGGAGGCCGAGCGCGTTGGGGTCAGGGGAGAAGGCGGCGTCGGAGGGCTCAGTGGGGTCAGGTGAGACACAGAGGGGAGGCTGACATGGAGCTAGAGGCCGAGCGTGTCGGGGTCAGGGGAGAAGGCGGCGTCGGAGGGCTCGGTGGGGTCATGTGAGACACCGAGGGGAGGCTGGCATGGAGCTGGAGGCCGAGCACGTCGGGGTCAGGGGAGAAGGCGGCGTCAGAGGGCTCGATGGGGTAAGGTGAGACGCCGAGGGGAGGTCAGCGCGGAGCTGGAGGCCGAGCGCGACGGGGTCAAGGGAGAAGGCGATATCGGAGGGCTCGATGCGGTGTGCCGACGTGGAGGACGTCAGCGTCCGAGGGGAGGTCGGCGCAGAGCTGGAGGCCGAGCGTGTTGGGGTAAGGGGAGAAGGCACCGTCGGAGGGCTCGGTGGGGTCAAGTGAGATGCGGAGTGGGAGGCGATGGGCAGTGTTGTATTTTTTATTATTTATAATACATGTCAGCAAGTCGTGTCATCACATAACGATAAAATTAACAGATGATTGATGTTGGGATAATAATTGAAACAAAATTAAAATTGAAGTATAAAATTGATTCAAATAAAAAGTCGGAACATAATTAGGAAAACACCCAAAGTTGAGGATATACCATGTAATGAACCCTTAAATTAATCACCAACATGGCGTCCTCCATCTCTTCAACTCCTTTGATCCCCTCAATGCTTCAGTACTACATTGCTCTAATTGCTTTCAACTCCTTCGTCCGATTAATCTTATGTATAGAGGCTAAGAGCGACTTTGGATACTTTGCCATTGTCAGTTTTGGTGACTCTCTCGCGGACACTGGGAACATATTCTCCATGTATGGTCGAGAGAGACTAATGCCTCTTCCATTGGGTCAAGCCTATTTCCATCATCCCAGTGGTCGTGCCTCTAATGGAAGACTTGTTATCGATTTCATTGTTCTCTCTCACATCACCTCACATATAATTTTCTCTTTATATGTTATAAATATAATTAAGCCTATTGTATAAATTTGACATTTGGTTTGCATGCATGAACTAATGCATTTGTATCATATATAGCACAAGAGCTAGGGCTGCCGCTTTTGCCACCATACTATCCAAGCAAAAACAGCTGCGAGGGCTTTGAACATGGTGTTAACTTTTCACTAGGGGGAGCTAGGGTACTTAACACTGACTTCTTCAGGCGTATGGGCTATAATGATTCACTTGAGTTGGACTCCTTGAGCAAAGAGCTTCAATGGTTCAATGAATTCTCACGCTCGTGCTTGTTGACAAATAGTATGTTTTCAATGGTCCTTATTATTTAACTTCCTTCTATTATCCCTATAAAAGAATCAACGTTCAATTAAACCTATTTAACCATTTCATTATATATATAAATTTGACAGATACTCATGTTAACATCTCAAGCAACACAACACCATTCCTAGTTGGCGAATTGGGGGTGAATGACTATGGTTACCTACACCTTCTATTAGGTGGCCAAAAGGATATAGATCTTCTATGACCTTATGTCCCCTTAGTTGTGGATACAATTGGATCGGCAGTGAATGTATATACATTATTACTCCACCTATTTATATACTTATATATGATGTTAAATAAAAATATTAATACTCCTTATATTTTATTCTTGCATAGGACTTAATCCAATATGGGGCAAAGACAATAATGGTTACAGGAATTTTTCCATTGGGATGTACGGATTTATACAACACACACTTTTATCCCGAAGGTTGAAATGCAGTACCTTGTCCTATAGCTGACTTCAATGAGGTGAATGATTTTGTGAGCCATCAAAATGTGCTTAAAGAAGAAAATTCTTATGAGATCGACCCTATAACAGGTTGCAACAACAAGGTAAATGATTTTGTGAAACATCATAATTCCTTACTATTGCGAAAGCTTCATGAGCTTCGCATAGCTCATCCTCAAGCCAATATTTTGTTTGCTGATTACTATGAGCCTCTCATGGCTGTATATGCAAACCCTACACAATTTGGTGAGTTGAATTCTTATATGTATTACAAGTTAATACTAAATAATAATTTCTTGCACCTAGTTCTATACATAGTTTTTCAATAAAGTCTTTATTTATTTTGGTTCTTTAACTAAATTATTTATGAGATGAATTGGTGTAGGTTTTAAGTCAACTTTGGTTCAATGTTGTGGAGATGGTGGGCTATATCACTACAATTCCAAAGTCGATTGTGGTCAGCCAACAGCTAAATTATGCAGTGATCCATCAAGCTATGTGAGCTGGGATGGGTTGCACTTCACTGAGGCAGCTCATAGTATCATCACTAACCATGTTTTAAAATAATTAATCTAGTTTTTATGTTATGTAAAGCTAGATGTACATATTAGATGTCTTTAAAATTTATTATCCTTTATAGATAATTTGTTAACTTTTGCGGTTGCGTAAATATGACATGGCTTGTAATTTTTTAATTTATTTGTTTATCTTTGTAAATTACACATTGTATTCTACTCACAATTTATTTGTGATTGAAAATGTTGTAAGCTTCTCGATAGGTGAATATGATGTAAAATGCTCTAATTTGCAAATAAATTAGTACATTACCCAAGAAATGCCCAGTTCGTATCAAGATTGGTAAAATAATTAGAAGTATCATTACCAATAAACCTATTTATTAAATCGCCAATAACTTAACACTGCTTACAAACTTTTATAAAATTCTAGATATCTCCAATAATAAATTTGAAGCTATCATATATTGTAATACAAAAAAATATCAACTCAAGTCAAACTATAATAATATATTGAACTAGACTCGAGCTAATAGGCCCAGTTGGATTAGACCCAGCAGTGCCCCACCATTCACTCCGAACCAAACCATGTGGCCCCACCTAGGGGCCTTCGCCCAAGCAACACATTTGAGCCAGACTGAAGCTATGTCAGGCGGCTCCATACAGGGAACCCACCCGGCCAAACATGGACTCCTACGTCCTCCCATATCACGAGGGACACACCAACATAAACTCGTCAACTCTGGGATTGGCCTCGACCCTTTATGGGCAACAATCCTATCGAGATTATCGGGCAGCATGATCACCTCCACCTGCAATATATATAGACGCGGCGCACCCAGTTAATCCTAAGTTCCAATTTCCGTAACCTCCACCTTGGAGTCACCCTAACATGGGCATCAGAGTATCTTTTGCAGCCCCCCTGCCGGCACTAAACCAGACACGGAGATACACCAGACCAGATCGGAAGACCCCGACTCTTAGGCAGGAACATCTGGCAGCAACCATGGGGCTGAGTAAAGCTTACCTCCCCCACAAATGGCTAGAATCTAGAGTCAAGCGACTGCCGCCGCAAATCAACGGCCACGACCCAATGGCGGCGATTGACCGCAACCTAGTAACATTGAAACAATGAGGAGCAACGCTTCAGTACCGACCCATCCCCCTATAGAAGATCCTTATCAACAAATAGTTGACTTGGAAGTTGAAATCCGCCAATTGATAGCCTAGGCCAGGATGCCAACATGATCTCGTAAATAGCCTGCGGCTAACCACGATTGCTACCCACAACCTAGAGACAACACCCAGCCATGAAAAATGAGGCCCGATCTAGCCCCCCGCGGTGAAGCCACCAACTCTCCTCGCCCGAAGAAAAATAAAGACCCTAGAATCTAGAAGGCCAAAGTTGTTCCCACTCTTGACGTGGGGCCCTTCATCGACCACATCATGACAACCCGCCTTCCTTTGAGAAGCGAGTTGCCCAACACTCTAATGGCATACACTGGGACAGGTGACTCTACCCTACACCTGACAGCGTTTGAGACCGCAATGCTCTATAACGGAGCGACTGACTCGGCACTCTTTCGAGCCTTTCCGAAATTCTTAGGGAATACCGCCTTGAAATGGTTCGCCTCCCTCATCTTCCTCAGCCGTTTCACCATGTCATGAGTATACCACAAGACGGCAGCCACCCTCTGCTATATCAGACAAGGGCAACATGAGCCCCTAAGGTCGACATACCAAACCTCAACTCGAAGATCAAGATCTTCTACCTCCAACTCGATTAAAAACTCATGCCCTTCGCCGACTAGATCGCCTTAACCGAGCCCAAGGGCATGTCCGAGTTCGAATAAAAGGAGGTGGATTTATAAGAATAGAAGATGAGCCAAAGGCGAAGAGGGTTGATCAATTGGCAAAACCTCAGAGCCATCATCGAAGACAAAATATCCAGGAAGCGCGGTGAGAAAAATGAGGACCACAATCACCACGAACAAAGTTACTACCTGATGCCGAGGTCCCCACCTCATCTGAGCAACCGATTTGAAAGGTACACACCCCTTAATACCTCATGGGAAGCAATACTACAAGAAGTACATTATCTACAACTGCTTAGGCCCTTGGGCATCCCATAAGCTCAAAATCTTTGTACAGAGGCAACAAGAGCAAAAGGTGTGAATTCCAACGGACCTTTGGACACACCACCGAAGAATGTGTGGTCCTCCATGACCAGATCGAGCGATTTATCAGAGAAGGTCGCCTAGACCACTACATTCGACCAAGTTTCTAGCCACATCGGGGCCTCAGTGAGACCCCACAACTCGATGACACAACAGATGACCATAACGCAGAAAGTGAGAAGTCCTACTACAACACCCGCAGAGTTATTGACTGCATAGCAGGAGGATTTGTTGGAGAAGACAGTTCCAGAACACAATCGCCCCAGACAATTATTGTTACTATTTGTTTTTGTGTGTTGGTTGTATTTGACAGAAGAAGCTCTTAACTCTACTTATGTATTGACAGTCTCAAATAGTTTCAACTATAGAGAGATAGTTTTCATCTGCCTACAGTTTGTGGTATTCTGGACAATTTTTGATGCGAATATGATGGCTAATGAACTTTTGGTTTAAAGATGATTCTCAATATATTTTTGATCATTTAATCATCATTATTTATTTTTGCGTTCAGTTGAGTTTTGAAGAGTTTTTATGTTCTTTATTTCTGTCAAGCCCCAAGTTTATGGTCACGTGATCAGCCAGGGTATACGTGTCTATACCACGCAGCCTAACCCATGCACATGCCAACTCATAAAATAGCGGAATAAACAATAGCTTTTATTAATGAAAAGAACCAAAATAGATTTTCATTTCAAAACAACAAGGTTTTAAATCAATAGCTCGAGTGCGGAAATAAATAAATTGAAGAGCAGCAGTTCTTTAACAATCAAAAGACTGAATAAAAATATGAATGTCCCTACGGGACTACAACTCCAAATACCAAAACAACAGTGCATGACAATCTACTACAGACTCGACTATGACCCCTAACTTAGGACAGCTATGAGATCATGTGACTTCTCTGCCCTCTAGCTGTGCCAAGTGCTCCAGCCCACCTCACCGGTCAGACTCTGCAAAACAAAACAACGACAACGGGAGAGTTCAAATAACTCAGTGAGCGGTTCTACCAACCCTCACAAAAACAAACATTACAGATAAGATGCATAGGTAAAACTCCAGACTCAAGAAGGAAAAGGGTCACAAGGGAGTGACCAGCTACCCGAAGGCAGCCAACACCCAAACGGTGAAGAACAATAGGCCTAAGCCCAACATGCCCAAAGGCAAACAAAACATACTAGGATAATCGGGAAGGCCCTCCAAACTTTTCCTAGTATAAATAAACTCGGGAGCAATCAGGAAAGGCCCTCCAAATTTGCTCCACGAGACGCATAGGGACAATCGAGATTCGCCCATCCGAACTTGCCCCTTTAAGATGTCATAAGAGTAATAGGGTAGGCCATTCGAGCTTACTCTTTAAAGATATCACAGGAATAATTGGGAAAGGCCCTCCGAACTTATTCCTTAAAATCACCTCAGGGATAATCAGGTAGGCCCTCCTAACTTATCCCACAAGGCCAAACCAGAACAATCGGGAAAGGCCCTCCGAACTTATTCTACAGGTTGGGAATTTGCCATCCAACCTCCTGGGCTTAGCCAGCAATCCGGCTCATCGACGAGCCTCTCCGCCATTCATAAAGATATGACACACCATGACATAAGTCAAGTCTTTCCTATGGTGTCTCATGGGTGCTCTTATTGGAAAGTGTCTCAAAACTCCAATACCCAACTCCAACTCCTAGACCCGTAATGTCATAAATCCCGTGTGGTTTTATTTCATGCTTAAACTTCTCATGTTGATTCATAAAAGATTATGCTGACCCTTTTTCCCAATTTTAATTATGCAATTAAAATTTAGTTCATGACAATTAGGGTTTTGTTTTAGGGATTTATTTTAGCTTACTGTTCTGCCCGAATCTGATGTATCTAATTCGAATTTGGTCTCCAGAGTGTGCCCTATGTTTCCAAACTATGTTTTCTGGTTGAAACGATAGGTTACATGACTATGTTTAGAGAAATACAAACACTACAGTAAGCATTACAAAAATAGCACAGATTCATCATCTCAGCATAAAATGCAACATTGAATTTTCAGCATGTCATGGAAATAAATCAAAAAATTCACAGAAATTAAATCCTTAATTCACCAACATATCAGAATTATAACATTTGGATAATTCTCACAAAAACCATATTTTTAAACAAGATTATCAAGCACTACCATCATCTTTAATCAAGAACAATTTTTAAGATCAAACATTTAAATCAATAAACCATCTTGCAAAAACCTTTATGGCATCAACATCACGATCCTAATATTTACAAAACATGATTTTCTCCAAAAAATCACAGATTAAATACTAAGCATGCTTGAACATATAAGAACTTATTTTAATCATCAATTTGATATATAAACTACAAGATATCAAGATCCCCCACTTAGGCATTTCATCGAACACCTTGAGGGCACCCTTGTTCCACCCTTGGCCGAGCACTCCTAGGGCCATCCTAGGGCTGCCGAACCCCATAAGGAAGGGTGTAGAGTCTCCTCAAACATGGCACATAAACAAAACCGTCAAGAATTTGAGAAATCGTCAAAAAACAAATCAAGATTTCAATAGCCTTCAAGATTGGCTTCAAGAACTTGAAGAAACCTGAAAGGAGGGTAAAACCACTCATCAAATTTAGAAAGGTGATTAGAAGCAATCCCGGATGATGTTCCTCAAATCTGGCTTCAAAAGATGATGGCTCAACTCAAGAAGGGGAAAGAGGGGCGGTGGCTCACCTCAAGCCGCTGGCTTGAGGAGAGAGGGAGAGAGGAAGAGGGACGGGCTGGCTTCTGCTGTCTCCTCTCGGCTCGGCTCCAACGGGGAGGAAGAAGTAGAGGAAGGAGAAGGGAGATACTCGGTGGCTGGTTGGCTTGGGGGCGGCGGCTTGCGAGATAGAGAGGAAGGGGTGGCTGGCGGCTTGGCTGCGAGTTGGCTCCTACTCTCAAAAATTTTGTGTGGCTCTAAATAGGGAGCCACAAGCCAAGGGGAGGGGGGTATAAACTCCCTCCTCAACCCTAACCCTTCTAACCCTTTATTCAACCCGCACCCGCCTCAAACTGAATTCGAACCCGCTAACTTAATTTAACTTAATTAATTCTACTCTCCGCATAACCATTCATAAATAATATAAACACAATGTACACGCAACATAAACGGATTAAATAAATTAATCTACACAAGCAAAATTACATAACTCGAATTCCTACTTACCTGAGTTCGCAAACTCTCACCGGACCATGAGTCGACTCGGCTTCACCTTGATCTAGTCCGCTAGGCTGGCAAATACAACCATAAAGGAAAATGATATAATTAAATATCTAGGATATTACAATCCTCCCTCCTTAAAGAAAATTCGTCCTCGAATTTCAGAAAGAAAAAATAAAGGACTCAACAAATCATCGAACAATGAAGGATAATGCTCCCTCATATCCTGCTCCACCTCCTAGGTGGCCTCCTGCCCGAAATGGTGCTCCCACCTAACCTTAACCAAGGGAATCTCCTTTGATCTCAATTTCTGGATCTGCTAGTCAAGCACCTCAATTGGTCGCTACTCATAGGAGACTACTGAATCCACCTCTACTGCGGTAGGCTCAATCACATGGGACTCATCCCCGAATATACTTATTCAGCATAGACACATGGAATACTGAATGTACTCGGTCCATATTAGGAGGTAAGGCCAACTCATAGGCCACAGTTCCCCTGCGCTTGAGAATAGGAAATGACCCCATGAACCTAGGGCTTAGCTTTCATTTCTTACCAAATCTCACCACCCATTTCATAGGGGACACCTTGAGGAACACCATGTCCCCCTCAGCAAATTCTACCTCCCCGGCCTTTCCATCCACATACATCTTCTGGCGACTCTGAGCTGCCAACAGTCTCTCCCTGATTGGCTTCACCTTTTCTACTACCTCCTCTACCAGGTCAGGTCCCATCATAAGGGAATCCCCTGCCTCAAACCAACCTACAGGTGACCTACATCTCCACCCATATAATACCTCAAATGGGGCCATCCAGATGCTGTTGTGGTAGCTGTTATTATAGGCAAACTCAATCAGAGGTAAGTGCCTCTCCCAACTGCCCTCCAAATTCAGGACACATGCTCTCAGAATATCCTCCTACGTCTGAATAGTCCACTCTGACTGACCATTTGTCTGAGGGTGAAATGCAGTACTAAATCGAACCTGAGTGCCCAAAGCTTCCTGGAACGATTGCCAAAAATGAGTTGTGAACTGAGTACCCCGATCTGAGATGATCATCACATGATCACCATGATATGCGATGATCCAATCCAAGAGCAACCTCGTATACTGCTCAGCTGAAAAGCTCGTCCTGATTGGTATAAAATGCGAAGTCTTGGTTAGGCGATCCACCACTACCCAGATAGAATTATTACCCTTCCCAGACTTTGGCAATCCTGTCACAAAATCCATAGTTATCTTCTCCCATTTCCACTCTGGTACTTCTAGGTTCTGGAGCAACCCTGTCGGCTTCAAATGCTCAGCCTTCACCTGCTGACACACCAGACACTTAGACACAAACTCGGCCACTTCTCTTTTCATGCCTTTCCACCAATAATTCTGCCTTAGGTCACGGTACATCTTTGTGGCTCTCGGATGTATAGTGTATGTGGACCGATGAGCCGTCTCTAGCACCTGCCTATGAACCTCGGCCATATCTGGCACAAATATCCTGTTCTTAAACTTGAGAACGCCCTCCGAGTCCACACTAAACCCATTATCGACATCGCCTCTCCTGGCCAGATCCTTAGTGAGAGCACACAAAGCATCCTCCTCCAGCGCTGCCCACAACATGTCAACCAACGTGGACTGCACCCTCAAGTGAGCCACCAACGCACCAGAAGCTGATACTGACAAGACTGCCCCGCTATCCAAACATAGGGCCAAATCCTGAGCCAACGACCTCCTCCTAACCGCCAAATGTGCCAGACTGCCTGTAGACTTCCTGCTCAAAGCATTAGCCACCATATTGGCCTTCCCCGGATGGTACATGATAGTGCAGTCATAGTCCTCCAATGGCTTAAGCCATCTTCTCTATCTCAGGTTCAACTCCTTATGGGTAAGCAAATATTGGAGGCTCTTATGATCAGTGCATATCTCACAAGCCTCGCCATAAAGGTGTTGGCCTAAGGTTTTCTACCTTGGTCTTAATCTCGGTTTTGATGATAACAAATATGGAACTAATGTCTCATTGAGAAATACTTTCAGGTTCCAAGTCGGTTAGCGCACGATATCCATGATCGAAAAAATTGGAGAAATCGGCAAGGACGATCGTCGACGCTCGAGATTCTTCAGGAAGTTAGTGTTTAGGTTTAGGGTGTCTACAATGTGATGTAATCCTCTTTATGATGCAAAGAACCGAAAAACCAAACCCGAACCCGGAAATCGCCCTGAAATTCACTAAGCCTAGGGAGCTCCTTGGAGGGCTATATGACCTAGAGATTTCTTGACACAAAAAATGGCAGTAATTATTCATTGGGTAAAAACTAGATAACGAGGTATTTTAAAGGAATTTTTTGGAAGCCTTTAGCCTACCCATACTTGACCCGGGAGATTAGAGAATTTCTATTTTCGGGAAATTTGTACTAGACCCCAAAAACTAGATTTTGATTCTTAAAGATTTTGATTTTTTAGATATTTTTATTGAATCCAAAGGGGGATAATCCTTATATAACATTTATGTTTTAAAGTTATTATGTTAAAGTTAAGAAATGTTATATAAGTAGACTTAGCAAAGACGGAACCAGAAAACAAACAAACAAAGCGAAGAAATCTGCCCTACCCAGGTTCGGTCGATCGATTGGTCGACCGACCGAAGGAGAAGGCATTTTGGTCGACCAACCGGTCGACTAAACATTGCCCAAAAGTGGCAGATTACCTTTGGTCGCTCTGCGGTCGCTCGATCGGTCAACCGATGATCGACCGGAAGGCGAAAAATGGCTAGTTTTTGTGCCGTTGAGCGGTGCTTCTCCCGAGCCATCTTCCTGGCTCTATAAATACCTATGCCTCTGCCTTCCTTTGATACTTTTGATCACTCCTACACTTCATTGAGCCATCCTTGATCATTTCCAAGCTTTCATTTAGCCATTACTTGGAGAAATCCTAGTTTGATCCCTCATTCCTTGAGTTTGCCTTCAAGCTTGATTTGATTCATCATCAAGGCATCAAGAGGAGCTAGGATTCATTGTGTTGGAGCTAAGTATTTGTGTTGTTGTATTTTTGCTCCATTACTTGTATATTTCTTATTTATTTCATTGGATTTGAGCTTGAGCTTGTGAAGACGTAGGTTGTTAGGTCTTGAAATTGGGTGGTTGCCTTTGTGTTTGAGGCTTAATTCCACCGGTGTAAACTTAGTTTACTAGGATTAGTTGAGTTGTCCCTTAGGTTGAGGTGGAAGAGTGCTCTCGGTAAGAAGGCGGAGACTTCCAGGTGTGGAAGTGCCTTAGGTTGAGAGCGAGACTCTTCGGGTCAAAGTCCTCGTTGTAAGGGAAACAAGATTAATCTAGTAAAGTTTAGTTTGGAAATCCTAAGCGGGGTGCTTAGGTAGTGGAGTAGGCATTGGGGCCGAACCACTATAAATTTCTTTGTGTTAGCGTTGTTATCTTTGTTTGTGTTTAACTATTTTATTATTGCTTTCGCATTTAGTCGATAAATTACAATTTGCCTAAGTAGTTCAAGAAACAATTAAAACTATATTTAGGCAAAAAAAGATTAGTAAATACACTATTCACCCTGGCCATTTCACCAACAAAATGTAGTGACGCCACAGCTTCAATGTGAACACCACCGCTGCCAGCTCAAGATCATGGGTGGGGTAATTCTTCTCGTGAACCTTCAACTGCCTGGAGGCATAAGCTATCACCCTACTATTCTGCATCAACACACAACCCAAGCCAACCCAGGAGGCATCATAGTAAACAACAAAGCCTCCCGAGCCCGATGGTACTGCTAGAACTGGCGCCGACGTCAAGCGGTCCTTGAGCTTCAGAAAGCTCTCCTCGCACTTACTGTCCCATTCGAACTTGACCTTCTTCTGAGTTAGGCGGGTCAATGGCGCTGCAATCCTGGAGAAGTTCTCCATAAACTTCCTATAATAACCTGCCAACCCCAGGAAACTACGGATCTTTGTGACATTAGTCGACCTCTTCCAATTCTAAAATGCATCTATCTTTGCGGGGTCCACCTTTACCCCTTCCTTGGATACTACATGGCCAAGGAACCCCACACTCTCCAGCCAAAACTCGCACTTGGAGAACTTAGCATACAATCGGTGCTCCCTGAGAGTTTCCAGAACTACCCTTAAGTGCTCAGCATGCTCCTCCCTGCTCTTGGAATAAATCAAAATATCATCAATGAACACAATTACGAATTTATCCAAGAATTCCCTGAACACTCGGTTCATCAGATCCATAAATGCTGCAGGTGCATTAGTCAGCTCGAAGGACATCACCAGGAACTCAAAGTGTCCATACCTTGACCTGAAAGCAGTCTTAGGGACGTCACTGTCGCGAATCCTCAACTGATGAAAACCTGACCGCAGGTCAATCTTATAAAACCACTGAGCTCCCTGAAGCTAATCAAATAAGTCATCAATCTTGGGCAACGACTACCGATTCTTCATCGTTACCTTGTTAAGCTGCCGGTAATCAATGCACATCCGCATGGACCCATCTTTCTTTTTCACAAATAGAACTGGATCATCCCAAGGAGAAACACTTGGGCGAATGAAACCCAACTCATGCAGCTCCTACAACTGGGACTTCAACTCCCTCAACTCAGTTGGTGCCATCTGGTACGGTGGAATGGAGATCAGCTTCACCCCTGGCTGCAATTCAATACAGAATTCGATCTCCCTCTCTAGAGGCAACCTTGGCAACTCATCCGAAAATACATCAGAGAACCCACATCGGGCGTCCCCCCGATGTCCCTAGCCACACCTCCACCTTCCTCTGCCACAAACACAATGGCCAAGAAGGACTTACTGGCAACCGCCCAAAAGTAGCTTCCGAGCCTTAAGAGCTGAAATCGCCATCAATGGCTCTCCCCTTCCCTGACCCTGGAAGGTAAACTAGCTAGGGCAAACCGGGCTTACTGAAGGTCACAGTCTTAACCCTGCAATCTATTGAGGTGAAATGATCCACCAACCAGTCCATGCCCAAAATTATTTCAAGCTCCGACATCAGCAGAAATGTCAAGTCGACGATCAACACATGCCCACAAATAACAACCTCGCAGCCCTGAAAGACTGTCTCCGCCATCACAGAAATGCCCGTAGGCGTAGACACCACAAGAGGTAACTCAAGCACATAAGGTACCCCTGACAACTTAGGAGCAAACAAAGTAGATACAAAAGAGTGCGTAGCACCCGGATCAAACAAAACACATTCAATGGCAGACCTAACAATAATATTACCCGACGTCACTGCCCTGGACGCATCAGCGCCCTCTTGGTTCATAGCAAACACCCGTGCATCGAGCCTCTCTGAACTACTAGCTCGTTGGCCTCCTCCCTGAGTCTGACCCCTCTAAGCTACGGAACCCACTAACATTGGCGCCTTTCCTCTGGTCTGATCAGGCTGCTGACTGCCCTTGCTACGATAATCCTTTTTGAAATGTCCAGTCTGCCCACAGCTGAAATATACCTCTGAACATCCCAGCAAGCCCCCCAGTGCCTCCATGACATCAGTTACACTACTATGTCCCAAATCTCCGCTACGAACCTTCGAATGACGCCCCTGGTCCTAAACCCATGTGACCACTGGAATTGTTATGGCCTCGGCCTTGTGGTGGATCTGCTATCTTAAAAGTCCCATCTGAGTGAGCTAGCCGACCCCCCGAAGGCTAGGGCTAAAACTTTTTCTTCTGGGGACCATCATGCATGTCTGTTACCAACGCCTCCTTTCAGAGCACCTCTTCTACAACTAGAGTAAAGGAAGTGTCCTCGGTGTAATGGATCAGTTTGGCGATCTGCGGCCTTAACCCCTCAACAAACCTCTTGACCCTGGCGGTCTCTGTGACTATCAAGGTGGGATGATACTTCGAGAGCCGAGTGAACTCCATCTCATAATCTATCACCGACATTCTGCCCGTCTGACGTGGTAGCTCAAACTCTTTCACACGCCTGTCCCGGACGGTCATCGGCAGGTACTTCTCTACCATAGCAGCTCTAAACTCCTCCCAGGTAGGGGGTGGTGCATCTGCTACTCTGCGGTCCCTCCATATGTGAAGCCAATCCTTGGCTGGACCTCTGAGCTGTAACCCGATTAGTCGAGCGATCATCTCAGAAGAACAACCGAGCTTCCTGCACAGCTCATAGCAATCTCCCAAGAAACTAGTGACCTCCACTCGTTGATCTGTCCCTGTATACTCCGGTGGCCTAAATGCAACAAAATCTGCATATGAAGGTGCTCTGGGGGCTCTAGCCACTGGTGCTACTGGCTGGACCACCTCTGGTGCTGCGGGTACTGCATGTACTGGTTGTGGTTACTACCTCAGCTCCTGCTCCCTATGTAGCCCCTCAGTCAGCTCAGCCACTCAAGCCTGCAACTGAACAACCATGGGATCCTGTCCCACATCCTCTTGGTCCTGCGGTGGTCTCCCACGACCCCAGCCCGGCCTCGTCGCTCAGTAGAGTTGTTGTCACTACCGCTTATTGCGGCATCAAAAGCCTCCATTGATCTGGAATCACCAAAAAGAAATTATCAAAATTCAAATAATTCAATTCACCCTAAGTCATTAAATAAATGAACAACAAGTCGCGCTGAGGTGCAGACTGAGTCCATTGATCTCATAGCATACCCCTACCGTATACTAACACGCTAGCAATGCCCTATACGGTGACAACTCTAGGTCATAGTCAGGCCGAACCACATGCTCTGATATCACATTGTCACGCCCCAAGTTCAGGGTCACGTGATCGGCCAGGGTATACGTGCCTATACCCCGTAGCCAAACCCATGCACATGCCAACTCATAAAATAGCAGAACAAACATCAGCTTTTATTAATGAAAAGAACCAAAATAGATTTTCATTTCAAAACAACAAGGTTTTAAATAAATAGCTCTAGTGTGGAAATAAATAAATCGAACAACAATAGTTCTTTAACAATTAAAAGACTGAATAAAAACATGAATGCCCCTACGGGACTACAACTCCAAATACCAAAACAACAGTGCATGATAACCTACTACAGACTCGACTACGACCCCTAACTTAGGACTGCTATGAGATCATGTGGCTCATCTGCCCTCCAGCTGTGCCAAGTGCTCCAGCCCACTTCACCGATCAGGCTCTGCAAAAACAAAACAACGACAATGGGGAGTTCAAATAACTCAGGTAGCGGTTCTACCAACCCTCACAAAATCAAACATCACAGATAAGATACATAAGGTAAAACCCCAGACTCAAGCAGGAAGAGGGTCACAATGGAGTGACCAGCTATCAGGCCATCCGGCCACCACCTACCCGAAGGCAGCTAACACCGAAATGGTGAAGAACAACAGGCCTAAGCCCACCATGCCCTAAGGCAAACAACATATACTAGGATAATCAGGAAGGCCCTCCGAACTTTTCCTAGTATAAATAAACTCGGGAGCCATCTGGAAAGGCCTTCTGAACTTGCTCCACGAGACGCGTAGGGACAATCGGGATTCGCCCATCCGAACTTGCCTCTTTAAGATGTCATAAGAGTAATCGGGTAGGCCCTTCGAGCTAACTCTTAAAAGATATCACAGAAATAATCGGGAAAGGCCCTCCGAACTTATTCCTTAAAACCACCTCGGGGATAATCGGGTAGGCCCTCCTAACTTAGCCCACGAGGCCAAACCAGAACAATAGGGAAAGGCCCTCCGAACTTGGGAATTTGCCATGCAACCTCCCGGGCTTAGCCCGCAATACGGCTCATCAATGAGCCTCTCCGCCATTCATAAAGGTATGGCGCACCATGACCTAAGTCAAGTATTTCCTACGGTGTCTCATGGGTGCTCCTATTGGAAAGTGTCTCAATACTCCAATACCCGACCCTAACTCCTAGACCTGTAATGTCATAAACCCCGTGTACTTTTATTTCATGCTTAAATTGCTCATGTTGATTCATAACAGATTATGCGGACCCTTTTTTCCAATTTTAATTATTCAATTAAAATTTACTTAACCACAATTACGGTTTTATTTCAGCTTATTGTTCTGCCCGAAATTGATGTATCTAATCAGAATCTGGTCTCCAGAGTGTGTCTTATGTTTCCAAACTATATTTTTTGGTCGAAATGATTGGTTACACGACTATGTTCAGAGAAATACAAACACTACAGTAAGTATTACAAAAATAGCACAGATTCATCATCTTAGCATAAAATTTCAGCAACATTGAATTTTCAGCATGTCATGAAAATAAATCCGAAAATTCACAGAAATTAAATTCTTAATTCACCAACATATCATAATTATAACATTTGAATAATTCTCACAAAAACCATATTTTTAAACAAGATTATCAAGCACTACCATCATCTTTAATCAAGAACAATTTTTAAGATCAAGCATTTAAATCAAGAAACCATCTTGCAAAAACCTTTATGACATCAACATCAAGATCCTAATTTTTACAAAATGTGATTTTCTCCAAAAAATCACAGATTAAATACTAAGAGTGCTTGAACATATGAGAACTTATTTTAATCATCAATTTGAGATATAAACTATAAGATAATCAAGATCCCTCACTTAGGCATTTCATCGAACACCTTGAGGGCACCATTGTTCCACCCTTGGCCGAGCACCCCTAGGGCCGTCCTAGGGCTGCCGAACTCCATAGGGAAGGGTTTAGGGTCTCCTTAAACACGACACAGAAAAAAAAAGTCTAGAATTCGAGAGATCGTCGGAAAACAAATCAAGATTTCAATAGCCTTCAAGATTGGCTTCAAGAACTCGAAGAAACCCGAAAGAAGGAGGGTAAAACCACTCACCTAATTTAGAAAGATGATTAGAAGCAATCCCGGATGATGGCCCTCGAATCCGGTTTCAAAGGATGACGGCTCAACTCAAGAATTACATAAAGGAATTCCTACTTACCAGAGTTCGCATACTCGCACCAGACCATGAGTCGACTCGGCTCGACCTCGATCTAGTCCACTAGTCTGGCAAATACAACCATAAAGGAAAATGATATAATTAAATATCTAGAATATTACAATTTCCAGGCGTTACTGTTACTTAAATTATCATATGTTTTATGATGCCTTTTCTATTCAGTTTAGTGATTGAAGTCAACATTTATTCAGATCCTTCAGTTGTCACATATAGATACTGGAGAATGGATCTGTTGTCGATATCTACATTGTGCAAAAACTTTGTTGCCAGTTTTAAAGTAGTTGAGACTGCTTAGTGCAAAGAAGGCAACAACCTACTCAATATATATTCATGTTGAGATGATTGTGGGCTGCTAACTCATTACAACACAAGGATTTTGTGGAGGACAGAACTCTGTGGCTGGGACATCATAGAGACACAAGTCGGTATGTACTTGTAATAGCAATAGGTTTTGTTATTTCCAATTAACTGTGGTACGGATAGATGGATTTCGGTGTGTGTAATCTTTGAGCTAAAAGTTGTACTTTCTGATAGTGGATTGGGCATTTGTCCGGTGAGTGCCCCACATATTAGGTGACATGTTTTTTCACTGAACCGCGTAAAAAAATACTTGTGTTTGCGTATGTTTATTTTGGTCCTTAGTTTGCTACTTGACACAGTTGTTATAGTAGTTACAACTTCCTATGCAACTGTCATTTATAGAAGTTCCCTAAGAGACCTATATTGTCATTTGGTATCAAAGCGGTTGTGCTAACCTCTACAAGCACAAGAAGGATATAGATGATCGTTGTGCTAACCTCTATCAGAGCGGTTGTCCATTGATGATCATTGCTGGGACTCTATAAAAAAGGCTATACTCTTTCATCAAGTCTAAAGGTGTTCAATGCTTTGAGTGTGAAGGATATGGATATATTAGACCTGAATGTTGAAATGTGTAGAAAAAACTCAAGAAGTCCTTTAATGCTACCTCGAGTGATGATGATGAAGCAGATGACCCAAAAGAATTTGAGCAAGAAAGTATAGAGCCTTTGCTGCTTCCATAATTGACACAATTCAAACTGCTTGTAACCCAAACAGTGATGATGAAGAAAACAAGACTCAATGTGCCAACAGTCGTGAAGAAGATTGTCAAGAGATATTTGATAAATGGGTTGAAGTGACAAAACTCAACAAGACCCTCAGAAATCTAAACAAACTCTTGAATGATCAAAAGAAGAAACTTGAGGAGGAAGTTGAGACCTAACAAAGTCAGAATGCTGAAAAATCTGATAAATAATCCAAGTTGATTTCTGAACTTGAAAAGGTAAAGAAAGAAGCCATAATGATGAATTCCACTGGTCTTCTAAATAAAATTTTAAGTGCGGGAAAACTTCAGTCTCAACTGCCCATTCAAATGAAGAACATCCATAAAGGCTTCTCAAGTCACCAACAGTCCACTATAAAGAAGGGAAGTACAGTACCCACATGTTACTACTACATGTGTAGAGGACACAAAATTGCAAACTATTTCAAGCTTGCCAACAAACTAAGGAGAAAGAAGCATGAAAATCCTCCAAAGTAGAAGGATAAACAAGTCTGGGTAAGGAAAATTGATCTTAATTGCCAAGTTGATTTTATGTCAAAGATTATTTCTTCTCTTGGATCATGGTATGTCGACAGTGGTTGTTCTCGGCATATGATAGGAAATTCAGAAAAAATTGAAAAATATCCAGGAACATGAAGGTGCAACTGTAACTTTTGGAGATGGAAGACATGAAAATGTTATAGGAGTTGGAACACTCAATGTTCCAAGAATTCCTAGTTTGAAAGATGTCATGCTGGTGGATGGTCTCAAGGCCAATCTTGTGAGTATCAATCAATTGTGTGACCAAAATTTAAATATTCAATTCAACAAAAATAATTGCAAGGTCTTTGATAAAGATGGTGAATGTATTCTTGAAGGGAGTAGAGCTAGAGAAAACTGCTATAAGATTGCGCATTCTTCAATATGTGTTTTAGTTATTTCTTCTGATATAAATTTCTGTCATAGAAGGTTAGGTCATGTCAATTACAAGGACCTAAATAAACTTGTTAATGTTGGAGCTGTGATACCAATCCATAAACTTTCAGGAGAACCAAAATTAGTTTGTGGTCCTTGTTAAGAAGGAAAGCAAACAAGGAAGTCTCATAGTAGTAGCAACTGGTGACTACATCAAATGCTCTAGAACTTCTTCACTTGGACTTGGTTGGTCCTATGCAAGTTGAAAGCATTGGAGGTAAAAAGTATATGTTCTAATTTGTGAAGATGATTACTCTCGTTACACTTGGACAAAATTTCTAAAAGAGAAGTCCAATGCCTTCAACAACTTCAAATCTTTTTGCTTCAGACTTCTAAATGAACAAGAACTTCCTATTCTAAAGGTGATCAGAATAAGAAGTGATCATGGGAGAGAGTTTGAGAACATTTCCTTCTCTGAATTTTGTGATGAAAATGGTATAGTTCATGATTTTTTTGCGCCAAAGACTCCTCAATGGAATGGTGTTGTTGAAAGGAAGAACCGTACTATTTAAGAAATGACTCGAGTCATGCTAAATTTCTAAAAGATTTCTGAAAGATTTTGGGCTGAAGCAGTCAATACAGCCTTCTACATTATAAATAGAGCCTATCTCAGACCAAAAACTACAAAAACACCGTATGAATTATGGAAGGAAAGAAAACCAAATCTTACATATTTTCATATTTTTGGCAGTAGGTGCTATGTGCTAAATGATAGGGAATATCTTGGAAAGATGCAAAGCAAAAGTGATGAAGCAATATTTCTTGGCTATTCAACAAACAACGAAGCTTACAGAGTCTACAACAAGCGCACTGAAACTATTATGGAGTCACAAAATGTGAAAGTTGATGACTCACAGATCTACCTGACTCTGACTGCTGATGAGAAACCAGTTGAAACTTTTGATAAGACTACCTAGGACTCTTCCAAGACAACAAAACATACAGTTGAAACTATTGATTCAACATATTCTGAGATTGACATTGATCAAGAAAATGAAAATACAACTGAAAAGTCTGCACGAGCTCTCAAAAATCATCCTATGAAGAATGTAATTAGAGATGTGCATGATGGAGTCAAGACCAGGAATCAATCCAAAAATAGTCATCAAGACATGATCAGATATTCTTGCTACACCTCGACTGTTGAACCCAAAAGCATCAAGGAAGTTTTAAAAGATGACTTCTGGATCATAGCTATGCAAGAAGAGCTACAACAGTTTTGTCAAAAATAATGTTTGGGAATTGGTTCCAAGATCTAAAGGTGTCAATGTGAATGGAACCAAGGTGTCACTCTTTGAGGCTTAGAGACATCAACAACACCTAGGGAGACAGTTTAGGGTGAGTATTTATAACCCCCCCCCCCAAACAAATGGCTCACCAAAGAGCATATTTCTGCCCGTTGGTCGATCGACCGAGCAACCACCGAGAGATTGTGGGCATAGTGTCCTTGAGCCAATCACATGTTGATGTGTAGGGAACTATTTTAGGTTATGAATAATATGAGACATCTTTTCATCATATGTTGTATCTATATTTTGTATATATTAGATTATGATGAACCCCATGAACCCGAGCAATTGATTCCAAGGCCATGATGAGATCATGCCAGTGAGACTTGGAATCCAGATACCCCTATTCTAAATGTTCCCAGTCGTAGGATCACCAATTAGGGGATTGATGATTCTGGATAGACTAGTGCACTTGGTTGCCTTACGCGATAAGGGGTAGCAAATCTCATAATTACCTGTGAGCCGTCATTAATGTGTAAGTGCAGGTGCTCATTAGGGAATGAGTTCACTGAACGGATCTATACGAGGAACACAGAATAGAATCCTTACATGAGTGTCAATAGGATGTTCCTCGGGTGATAGTAGGTGCAAGCAGTCCTTGGTCCTAAGGTTGTCATGGTTCCGTTGTGAGTGACGACCCATTGCTTTGTTTCTATCCCTACGTGGCTCTAGCGTCATGTGCTGGGTACTACTGGGCATGGGGAAGCATTCATGAAGGTAGGTGAGCAACGTCCTAGTGAGAGGAGATAATATCCTATGTATCCCTGCAAGTGTCGACTCAGGAATCTCTGGCTAGAGTAGACATGAAAGTCGGGAAGATGTTTTTGATGTTTCATTACTGAGAATACAATTGAATACATATGAATCAGTATTAGGGTTTGATACTTCTTCCGTACCCTAGTCGACTTTGGGACGTTGTAATCGAGGGACTTAGTTGCATGGTAACTAATCGCCAAAGGGCATTCGATCCCTTGTAGATTGAACCTCACACTATCCGGGTAGTCATGACACATTGCTAGACGCCAATCTTGACTTGTGAGTGGAGTCTCTCATGACCACACTAAAGGGGGTTTTAGTGGTGGCTCGTAAGATTCGAATAGAAGTCGCTCTATCGGATCTGACTCTCCGTTATGCACAACTCACTCTTGGCTTAGTGTGGGGCCCAATAGGTCACACACAACAGGCTAACCTCATAACGGACCTTATGAGATGAAGTTCGTATGCGGCACTATATGTCTACTAGCATGGACATGCTGCAACATGATCATGGATCTCATTTACAGACATGATAGAAAAGATATTTCTATAGGAACGAATACGGGAGAAAGGAGTTTCTCGGTAACTTTAATTTGTAGGGCATCCCTAAATTGTAGGGATTGGCACATGATAAATTCAAATAAATAATAATTTAATTTATAAAGATGAATTAAAATTTATTGACATTTGGTACCCCCACTCTTTGACTTGATTATTGACATTTTCAGTTTGTATACACATACACACAAAGAAAGGGACTAAGGAAGATCAAGGACCTATGAAACTTGAATTGGAACTGGAACTTACGAAAATGGTTCGGAAGTGGAAAAGATTAGATTAGCAATGTCTGAGAAGCCCTTTTCCTTTGAGGCCTAACTCAGAAACGAAAGCTCACTTGCAACATTTTTCATGTTAGTTATGTTGAATGTATTACAACGACAGAGTACTAATATAAAGAATAGGGTTTCAATTAGGGTATTTCGGCCTTGTCATCTTCTATCTTTTTAGGTGTTGGTGGAATGGAAGAAAACTTATAGGCCTGTGAATTCTGCCTATGGCTCTCATCTTCAAACACAGAGTCAGCCGTGGCATCCATGCTGTGTAGTCTCCTTTCTGTGGTATATATGGCGATTCTTTTTCATGGGGCTCCGCCCTTTTTTCTCTTGTAAGTGTGTAGGCTTAGTCATCGTTACCTTTTGTATCTAGTCCGAGCCAGATAGTGAAATTACTGACAGCCTATCCATCTCTAACACACACAGTTTTTAAGGTGGGTGTATCAACCTCATCGATGATTGGACTGGCTCTCGTCGGTCTCCCTTCAGTCGTAGCCCACCCCTTTTACCTATTTATTGTCGGAGTCAATCGTTTCTCCCTCTCTCTTTACCCCTTCCTGCATCCCTTGACCTTTGCAAAGATCATATCGCATTTCCGTCATCAAGTGAATGACTTTAGACAAGAAAACGTGGAGTGATTTTTCACAACCTTCATTCTTTTTGACAGGGAAACTTTCGTAGAGGAGAACGTAAAGGAGGAATGCTTACTATATTTGTTTTTTGATGGATGACAAAAGGGAGAGAGTACATGGATATATGCTTATCGATAGGGGGAGTAAATATATTGATAAGGGAAGTAGTATAATTTAATACATTCATGACAAAGTATCACACAAAATGATAAAAGAGAATTTAGAAGATACATGCATATAGATAGGGGGAGCTTAAATTGATTAACATTCCTTTATTTCCTTAATGCTTCCTTGTATCTTGATATTAATCGTCATTGGTTTGTAATCATCAAAAAGGGGGAGATTGTTAGCTGAAGGGTTCTTCCTTCATGCTTTATTTTCCTCATGATTATTTTGATGATAACAAACCCATTTAACAAGTGTTTAAGCATAAAAATTGTAGGATCGATGAAAGATTCATCAAGTCTATCGTATCTCGATCAATCCTCAAAATAGGTTAATGCGTGCATCAAAAATGTGTTGGGTAGCATGGAGACTCCTTCAAAGATAAAGCACGTTGAAGAACGAAGTCGGAAATCAAGCACAAAATGAAAAATCCAAGCCAGAAAAATTTCCAGCTCTATTTCGGTCGACCGAATGGAGTAAAAGAATTGGTAGTAGCCAATTCGGTTGACCGATCGGTCGATTGAATGTTGCCAAAAATTGGCAGAAAGTTCATCGGTCGAGCGAATTGGTCGACCAGATGACAGAGCGCGAGGGCTTCACTGAGTCGGTCGATCGCGCCAAGTCTCGCGACAATCGGTCGACCCATCGATCGATCGAATATGTATAAAAGCTGGCTTCGGTCGACCAACTGGTCGACTAGTTTTGAAGCAAACATTTTTCCGTCGAGCGGTCGACCGATCTAAGGAAAAATGTTACAGTGAGCCAGCGGTCGAATGGCCGGTCGATCGATGCTTTGACCGGACCATCGACCGGGCGTCTGTAACGATCGAAAATAATCCCGTTGACGCCCTGTCTCAGCCGGATCTATATATACTCTATTCTAATCCATCTCTTTAACTTCTCCCTCAGATTTTTGATGATAAAAGCTTCAAAAGAGTGATCAAATTGCATCATCCAAATCTTCAAAGCGCCAAGTGTTCATCTGCTAAGTCTTGATCCCTTGCTGCCAAAGGTGTTTTACTTCAAAGGGTTGATCAAGCTGATTAGGCGCAAGAAGAAGAGGCAGTTAAGCGTGATAATCTCCATTCCTCTTCTTGTAACAAGTTTTCTTTAATTCGTTGTTCAACTCTTGTATTTGATTTGTAGGAAGACCTAGGTTGATAGGTCCTGTGTGGAAAGTGGTTTCCTTGTTGTGAAGGAGTAAAGCCACTTGTGTAAACTAAGTTTTACTTGGATTAGTTAAGTTGTCCCTTAGGGTAGAGGTGGAAGAGTGCTCACAATAAGAAGACGGAGACTTCCGGGTGTGGAAGTGCCTTAGGTCGAGAGTGCGACTCTTCGAGTCAAAATCCTCATTGTAAGGGAGACTCAAATTAATCTAGTAAAATTAGTTTGGAAATCCTAAGCGGGGTTCTTAGGTAGTGGAGTAGGCATTGGGGCCGAACCACTATAAATCTGTGTGTTCGCATTGATATTGTGCTTGTTTTTAATTGCTTAATTATTTATTGCTTTTGCATCTAATAGTCGAATTATAAATATCCTAAATAATCCAATAATCGATTAAGATCCAATTAGGCAAATAATATTAGAAAACAAACTATTCACCCTCCCTCTAGTGTGCCATTTTTCACCACATGGGGTTCCATCTTCCCCTAAGGAGGTCTACCAACGAGGGCTTCCCGCTTCCCAAATAGGAGGGTCATTTGGGAACTGCAGAAATTAGTGGGAGACATGATTAATTAAAAGACCTTAATGATCATGCATATAGAATGGTAGCTCATGTTTGTTTTTACCTTTCCTTGTAGCATTTTATTGTCGTCATGTCATCTACACTGTCATTGCGAAGCCCCTTTCCTTGTCGTCGTCATGATCATTGTTTTTACCTTTCCTTGTAGCAAATAAACTCACTGGACTGAACTATATTCCTGAAAATAGGTCACCGGATGCCCCTTTTCAAAGGGCTACTGAGGTAGTGAGAGCCACTTACAAGAAGTGGCAAGATGACAACTCTATTGTTTAGTGCATTATGCTCGCCTCTATGTCCGATGTGTTGCAGCGACAACATGAAAAGATGGTTGCATGGGCCATCCTCTCTCACCTCAAGGAGTTGTACGGTGAAGAGAGCCAAACTGCTAGGTTTGAGCTGTCAAAACAACTCTTCCAGGCCAAGATGACGGCAGGGACCCTTGTTGAAACCCATGTTCTCAAACTAATCGATTTGATCGAGAGGTTAGATAAATTAGGCGTAAACATAGATAAGGGGCTAAGTCAGGACTTAATACTCCAATCCCTTCCAGGATCATTTTCACAGTTTATCATTAACTATCACATGAACAAGCTGGACGCCGCACTTCCCGAGCTCCTTAATATGCTGAAGACTACTGAGTCCCACCTTCCGAAGGAAAAGGACAAAGTCTTGTTAGTGGACAGTGCACATAAAAAGGCAAAGAAGCGCTCTATTAAGAACAAAGCGAAAAACACAAATGTGAAGCCCAAGAAGGATATCAATAAGAAAGGGAAGAAGGGTCCTAAGGGCATCTGTTCCATTGTGGTAAAGATGGTCACTAGAAACGCAACTAGAAAGAGTATATTACAGAAGTAAAGCATAAAAGGGCTTCTGAAGCCCCCTCTGCAGGTGCATTTGTTATTGAAATAAATCTATCATTACAAAATTCTACTACATGGGTATTGGATACCGGTTGTGGTGCTCATAGTTGCAATTTGTTGCAGGGCTTGAGAATAAGTAGAATGCTAAACAAAGGCGACTACGACCTTCGGGTAGGCAATGGTGCAAGAGTTGCAGCTTTAGACGTAGGAACCTATTGTTTGTATCCGCCATCAGGCAAAACCATTGAATTGTGCAATTGTTATTACGTTCCAGTTCTAATAAAGAACATTATTTCTATTACTTTGTTGCTAGAACAAGCCTATGAAATGTCTTTAAAAGGCAATTGTCGCCACATATATCATTCTAGTGAATTATATGGAACTGGACACATTTCAAATGGTTTGATGGTCTTAGGTGTAACTGATAATGTTTTTCATATCGAACAAACGCACAAGAGAAAATGAGATAAGCTGAACCTCACCTATCTTTGGCACTTGAGACTGGGTTATATTAATGAGAATCAGATTAAAAAGTTGTACAAAGACGGGTTGTTTAACCCATTCATTTTTTAATCGATGCCAACTTGTGAATCCTGTCTCAAAGGAAAAATGACAAAGTCCCCCTTCACTGGGCGTAGTGAAAGGGCTACTGAGTTGTTAGAGCTGGTCCACACAGATGTTTGTGGACCAATGACAACTCAAGACAGAGGTGGGTATTCCTGCTTCATCATGTTGACACATAAGTCTGATACTTTTGAAAATTTTAAAGAGTATAATGCTAAGGTTGAGAAACAAATAGGGAAAAATATTAAAACCCTTCGATTAGATCGATGTGGTGAGTACTTATCCACTGAGTTTCTACATTATCTAAAAGACAATGGGTTTGTCTCCGAATGGTCCCCTCCAGGCACACCACAACATAATGGAGTGTCTCAAAGGAGGAATCGCACAAAGTCTAAAAGACATGATGCGGTCCATGCTTTGCTTCACTGATCTCCTGATTTCCTTTTGGGGATATGCGCTTGAAACAACTATCTACCTTTTGAATAAGGCTCCCACAAAGTCTGTCTATGGTACACCATATGAGATATGGAGTGACAAGAAACCAAGTCTGAGACATCTCAAGATTTGGCGTTGCCCCACGTACTTCAAGAAATTAGAGTCAGATAAGCTTTATGCTAAGTCAACCAGGTGTAGGATTGTGGGATATCCTACAGAAAGTTTAGGGTATTACTTCTTCTTGCTAATTGAACAAAAGGGGTTTGTTAGTAGGCTTTCCACTTTCTTTGAAAAAGAGTTTATCTAGAAAAGTGGGAGTGGGAGAGATGTTGAGCTTGATGAAGTTCAACAACCACAAGCAAAATCACAACCACCTGTGGAGGTCCACAGGAAGAACCAATCACAGAAACACTACCTCCCACCACTCTTCGAAGATCAGGGAGATTGCATAGACAACCTCAAAGATTATTCCTGATCATTGAGAATGACTAGGAATTCATTGATATGCAATCCTATGATCAAACAATCAAGGATGTTGATTGCAAACAATGGCAGGAAGCAATGCAATCCGAAATGGACTCCATGTTCACAAACAAAGACAGGACTTTGGTTGACTTACCCGAAGGAGTTACTCCTATAGGTAAGTGGATCTTTAAAGAAAGATTAGAGCTGATCGCCAGGTGGAGACCTATATGGCCAGGCTAGTAGCATAAGGTTTCAATCAAAGGCAAGGTCTTGACTAAGATGAAACTTTTCTCCTATAGCCATGCTCAAGTCCATTAGGATAATGATAGCCATTGTTGCATATCATGACTACGAGATCTAGAAGATGGATGTCAAAATTGCATTCCTTGATGGTGAACTTGAGGAAGAGGTCTATATGACCCAGCCAGAAGGATTCATGTCTCCGGTAGGACCGAAGATGGTATGCAAATTGCTAAGGCCCATAAAAGATTAGTGGGAGTGCTGTTGTGTTTATTGTGTTGTATGTGGATAACATACTGCTCATGGGGAGTGATGTTCCTCTGCTCCACTCAGTGAAAACAAGGTTATCCAAAAACATCTCTATGAAAGACTTGGGGTGAAGCATCCTACGTATTGGGCATTAAGATCTATAAGGATATATCTAGAAGGATGCTTGGTTTGTCCTAGTCTCGGTATATTCATACTGTGCTAAAAAGGTTTAGTATGGAAAGCAGTAAAAGAGATTACTTGCCTACGAGTCATGACATCACTCTTTCCAATAAGATGTCTCCTAAGACACCTGAGGAGAGAAAAAGGATGAGCGAGATCCCTTATGCTTCAGTAGTAGGATCCATCATGTATGCTATGCTCTGTACTCGGCCTGATGTCACTTATGCCCGAGGGGTAACTAGTAGATTTCAGGTGGATCCTGTAGAGGAACATTGGAAATCCGTAAATAACATTCTTAAGTACTTGAGAAGGACTAAAGATGTTCTCGTGATCGGTGACAGAAGCCAAGTACTTCGCTGTAAGCGAAGCTGCAAAGGAATGAGTGTGGATAAAAAAATTATCTCTGAGCCGGGTGTTGTTCCTAAGGTTGTCGGTCTGGTCCCCATTTATTGTGATAACACTGGGGCTGTTGCTTCAGCAAAGGAACCTAGATCCCACCACAAATCAAAACACATCCTAAGGCGGTATCACCTTAGCAGAGAGATCGTTGGACGTGGTTGTTGGCCTAAGGTTTTCAACCTTGGTCTTAATCTCAGTTGTGATGATAACAAACATGGAACTAATGAAATATTTTCAGGTTCCAAGTCGGTTAGCACTCGATGTTCATGATCGAAAATATTCGAGAAATTAGAAAATTGGAAGGATGTTGGTCGACATGCTCAGATTCACCGGGAAGATAGAGTCTAGGTTTAGGGTGTCTAGATAAATTGTAATTCCTCGTGATGATGCAAAGAAACCCATAAACCAAACCCGAACCCAAATCATGAAAAACCAGATAATTGGAAACGACCCTGAAATTCACTAAGCCTAGGGAGCTCCTTGGAGGGCTATATGACCTAGACATTTTCTGTAATATCCTATATATTATTATTTAATTCTGTTATTGTTTGTGATTGTCAGCCTAGCGGGCTAGTTCGAGATTGAGCCGAGTCGACTCATGCTCCGGTGCGATCTTGAGAGCTCGGGTAAGTCGAATTATGATTTATAATAATATAGTTTGATTTATTAAATTATGTTGCATTTGGGTGTGCAAGTAATTGATGCTTGTATTTAGCATGGGATTAGTTTGGGTTAGCGGGTTTCCGATCCAGTTTGATGTGAGAGCGGGAAATAGGGTGTGGATAGGAGGGAATAGGAGGGGATTATAAACCCCCCCTGCACTAGCCGAGTAGAAGAGAGGAGCCGCCTAGCCAGGCCGATCCGCCCCTCTCCCCTTTCCCCTCTCTTGGAGCTGCAGACTCCAAGGAAGCCGAGCCGCCCCTCTCCTCTCCCTCTTTCCCCACTCACTTGAAGCCAAGCCGCCAGCTTCGATTGGAGCTGCCGCCCCCCCTTTCCCTTGTTCTGGGAGTTGAGTGCTTGTGGCCAGATTCGCAGGCCGCCGGTCGAGGATTTTTCTATTTTTCCCTCTTCCTAAATCATGTTAGTGGATCTTCCCTCCCCCTTTTCTTGGTTTTCTTGTGTTCTTGAGCCATTCTTGAAATCGAGGTATTTTTGTGAGTTTTCTAGTGTTCTTGAGCCGCCGATTCTCGAGTTCATGCCATTTTCTTTTGTTGCCATGGAAGAGGAGGCCCGAAACCCCCCCTATGGGGCTCGGCAGCCCTAGGACTAGGATGACCCTAGGGGTGCTCGGCCAAGGAGGGGATTGGGTCGCCCTTAAAGTCTTCGACGAAATGCCTAAGTGAATTCCTTGATGTTTTCTTTACGATCTAGGCTTTGGATTAATTCCCTTAATTAAATTCCTTTGATGCCAATGCTTGATTTGTATCTAGACATGTAAATTTCATAGGACACACTTTGGAAGTCATATTCGACTTGGGTGAACCGATTTTGAGGTCAACAGTAAACTGAAAACAAAACCCTAAATTTTGTAAATGGAAATTTTAATAGTATAATTAAAATTTAAGGGGCAGCATAATCTATTAAAAGCCAACAAATTAAATTATATGCATGAAATAAAACCTCATGGGTTTATGATATTACGGGTCTAGGAGTTGGGATCGAGCATTGAGTGTTGCAGCGTTTCCCAATGAAGACATCCCTAAGACACCGTAGGAGATACTTGACTTAGGTCTTGTTAGAGCCATTTCTTTATGAATGGCGGAGAGGCTCGGATAAGAGCCGGATTGCGGGCTTGGCCCAGAAGGTTTGATGGTTAATTCATAACCTGTGTTTAAAGAACAAGTTCGGATGGGCGAATTCCTATTGTTCCTGTGTTTCTTGTGGAACAAGTACGGACGGGCAAATCCCGATTGTTCCCATGTTTCTATATTTTAACGAATAAGTTTAGATGGGCGAATCTCGATTATTCCTGCACTATCTATAAGGAACAAGTTCGGATGGGCAAATCTCGATTTTTCTTGCATTTCTCGTGGAACAACTTCAGACGGGCAAATCTCGATTGTTCCCTAGTTGCTTTATTTAGGAATAAGCTCGGATGGGCGAATCCTGATTATTCTTGTGCTTTACCTAAGGGTTCTATTTTAGGATAAGCTCAGATGGGTCAATCCCAATTATGCTCATAACCCTTGAGTGTGATGTGTTGCCTTAGGGCACCGATAGGCTGATGCATGTTGTACTTCACTATTAAGTGAATTGGTTTGCCTTTGGGCATGTGAAGGCCAGATGGCCTATTATTAGCTAGTCATACCACTTGATGCATTACCCCTGTATGTGACAGGGGCATTTTATTCTGTTATCTCTGTGGGGGTTGGTAGAACCGCTCACTGAATTCTTTTAAACTCACCCGTTGTTTCTTTCTATTTTTGTTGTAGAGCCTAACTAGTGAGGTGGGCTGGAGCACTTGGCGTGGATAGAGGACAGAGGAGTCGCATTGATCTCAAGCAGTCCTAGTTAGGGCTCGTAGTCGAGTCTTTGGTAGTTTGTCATGCACTTGTATTTTGGTATTTTGGAACCAGACGTAGTCCCTTGGGGACATTTATGTCTTGTCTTCAAATTTCATTTGTTAAGAGCAAATTGTTGAACTTTGATTTACTTATTTCCTCACTTAAAATACTTTGCTAAAAACTTTACTTCTTAAATGGAAACCTATTTTGTTTTCTCGTTCATAATGAAAATGCTATTCTTTTCGCTATGTTTATTTATGAGTTGGCATGTGCATGGGTTAGGCTGCGGGGTATAGGCTTGTATACCCGGCCGATCACGTGACCCTGAGTTGGGGCATGGCATTGTGGTATCAGAGCATATGGTTCGGTTTGACTACGACCTAGAGTTTATTTACCATATAGGGCATTGCTAGCATGTCGGTATACGGTAGGGTTGTGTTATGAGATCAATGGGCTAAGTCTGCACCTCAGCGCGACTTGTAGTTAATTTTGCTAAAAAATTTAGGGTGAACTAAATTATCTAATTATGATGTTTTCTTTCTTGTGATTCCAGATTGATGGAGGCCTTTAATGCCGCTTGGAGCGGTAATGGCAGCAACTCCATAGAGCACCGAGCCTGAGCCCGAGGCGGGGGCCGGGGTCGTGGGAGACCGCCGCAAGCTCGGGAGTAGGAGGGACATGATCCCATAGTTGTGTAGTTGCAGGCCCGAGTGGCTGATCTGACTGAGGCACTCTGTAGGGATCAAGAACTAAGGCAGCAACCACAATCGGTGCCGACAGTACCCACAGTACCGGAGGTGGTCCAGCTAGTGGCACCAGTGGTCAAAGTTCTTAGAGCACCTTCATATGTAGATTTTATCGCATTCAGGCTACCAGAGTTTACAGGGATAGATCAGTATGTGGAGGTCACCAGTTTCCTAGGGGATTGCTATGAGCTGTGCAGGGAGCTCGGTTGTTCATCTAAGATGACCGCTCAACTGATCGGGTTATAGCTAAGAGGACTAGCCAATGATTGGCTTCACACTTGGAGGGACCGCAGAGCAGCATATGCACCACCCCCTACTTGGGAGGAGTTCAGAGCTTCTATGGTGGAGAAGTACTTGTCGTTGAGCTGCTATAGGTGGGCGAAAGAATTCAAGCTACTGCATGAGAGACCTTGATAGCTATGGTAGTATGTCAGTAATGGACTATGAGATGGAGTTCACCCGAGTCTCGAAGTATCATCCCACCTTGTTAAACACAGAGACCGCTAGGGTCAAGTGGTTTGTCGAGGGGCTGAGGCCATAGATCGCTAGACTTATCCATTACATAGAGGACACTTCTTTTGCTCGGGTTGTAGAAGAGGCGCTCCGGAAGGAGGCATTGGTACTGACAGACAGGCATGATGGACCCCAGAAGAAAAAGTTTCAGCCCCAGCACTCGGGGGGTCGGCCAGCTCACTCTAAGGGTACTCATAGGACAACAGATCCATAGCCGGGCAGAGGTCATAATAGTTTTAGAGGCTACATTGGGCTCAGGACCATGGGCGTCATCAGGAGACTCGCAGCAGAGGCCTGGGCCGCAGCTGTGTAACCGATGTCACAGGAAGCACTGGGAGCTTGGTGGCGACGTTCAGAGGTATGTTTTAGCTGTGGGCAGATTGGGCACTACAAAAAGGATTGTTCTGGCAAAGGCAGTCAGCACCCTGATCAGACCAAAGGAAAGACACTGTTGTCAGTAGGTTCTGTGGCTCAGAGGGGTCAGTCTCAGGGAGGAGGCTAGCGAGCTGGTGATTTAGAGAGGCCCACTGCACTGGTGTTTTCTTTGAATCAAGAGGGCGCTGAGGCATCTTGGTCAGTAGTGTCAGGTAACATTGTTGTTGGTTCTGCTATTTTTTATGTTTTGTTTGATCCAGGTGCTACACATTCTTTTGTATCTGCATTGTTTGCTGCTAAGTTGTTAGGGAACCCCTTTCTACTTGATTTGCTTCTTGTGGTGTCTACGCCTATGGGCGATTCTGTGCTGGCAGAGATAGTCTTTGGGGGCTGCGAGGTGGTCATTTGTGAGCACGTGCTGATGATCGAATTGACACTCCTGCCGATGATAGAGCTTGATGTGATTTTGGGCATGGACTGGTTGGCGGACCAATTCACCTCAGTGGACTGCAGGGCTAAGACTGTGACCTTCAATAAGCCCGGATTGCCCCAGTTTACCTTCTAGGGTGAGGGAAGGTGGGATTTGTTGGTGACCATTTCAGTTCTCAAGGCTCGGAAGCTACTTCTAGGCGGTTGCCAATCCTTCTTGGCCTTTGTGTCTATGGCAGAGGGGAGTGGAGCTGTGACTAGGGGCATTGAGGGTACGCTAGTGGTATGTGGGTTCTCTGATGTGTTTCCACAGGAGTTGCCAGGTTTGCCCCCAGAGAGGGAGGTTGAATTCTGTATTTGTTTAGTGGAGGCTCGTAAGATTCGAATAGAAGTTTTTCTATCGGATCCAATTCTCCGTTATGCACAACTAACTACTGGCTTAGTGTGGGGCCCAATGGGTCAGACACAACATGCTAACCTCGTAACAGATTTTATGAGATAGAGACTACTAGAATATTAGTTATCAGCAACGGGGCTCACCGACGGCCACCTGGACCATTAGAACCATTCATGACTTTCCAACGACCGCAGGGGTAGTGGCTGATGCAACCAAATCAGCTGCAGCTCGTATACGACCGCCTAAGGCCGTCGCTCATAGGTGATGGCACGCATGGGGTGTGAAATGAAATAATCTAGTAGCGACGGCTTAGCGGGGGCCAAAGGGCCAACAGTGATATAAGTAAGTAATTAGCCACGGCCAAAAGCGGTCGTCGCTTATTAATTGATGGTGCGAACGCGATGCAAAAATAAAAAACACATCACCCATGGCTTAGAGAGGGCTACACGACCGTCGCTGATACTATTATTAGTTGTCCATGATTTATCGACGACTGAAGGGTCGTTGGTGATAAACCTTTTTATTTGCGTTCGCGCCCGACCCTTCCTCTTTCTTCCTTTTCTTCTTCTTCTCTGCTACCGCCGCACTATTGCCGCTGCCGACTGTTGCCGTCCCACTACTAGAATTGTCGTCATCATCGACGGCTCAAGCCATGGATGAACCGTCGGTGATAACTATCATGGATGGCGTTAGCCGTGGCAAAACACCATCACTGATGTGTGTGTCTGAGATAAGTTTTGACGGTTGAGAGACGCCGTCACAAGTAATCATCAGCAATAGCCGCGAGGGCTATCGCTGATTAAAACACATCAGTGACGACTGTAGGTGGCTGTCACTGATACCAATACATCAGCCACGGCCTCGGGCCATCAGTGATACTATTAGCAACCGTGATATTTGGTGCTGCCAAGGCCATCAGCCATTTACAATAAGCTTTCAGCCACGGCTTAGTGACAGTCGTCCATGGGTAAGCCGTGTCTAAAGGTGTATCCTATAACTGAAAAAATAAAAATTTTGTAAATTCTTGTATACAATGATATTTATATATTATAATCTATTTTCAATCACAGATTACAACCAAAATACATCATACACATGCATTTGAAACCGAGCATACAAGTTTTACATAAATATCATCAATCTAAGCCTCAAATCGAATGCAAACAATTATCAAAATATCATATATATATATACAACCGGAGGCAAACAAGTATGAAAATATAAACAAAATACAATAAACCAAAATCTCATGGCTGTGGTGGAAGCGGTGGAGTCGACAACAACTGGGTCGGGAGCATCGACTGGTTTGAGGAGGACAACGACTATGGCATCATCGATAGAAGGCCAGAGTGAGACGCAATCTGAGTGAGGAGTGCTTGCATGTTCTGCATCGTCTATCTCAACTCTTCATTCATCCGTCTCTACTCCTCCATCGCCTGTCTCTACTGGGTGAGCTCCGACTCCGAGGCCGATATCCGCTCTGGTCCTGCGCCTAGGATGTCGAGGGTCGCTCACCCACAGTCGAAGGGCTCAGTGCCCCAAGTGGCCAGAGCACTGCACGTGCATGGCCACTGCCTACAAAGCCATAAACATGGTCGTGCTCCCAGCCACCTACGGCCTCCACCCAGGCTACTACGTCGAACTCCTCCAGTGTGCCTCCACGCTCGATCACAGTCCTCTTGTATGTTTCCTACACGTGTTTATATTTTAAATATATATAAACTATAAATAAATATTGTGTAAATAAAATAGACATAAATACTTACCATTATGATCGAGGCTCTACTATTAACGTAGTCCCCCGTGTTGGCTTATGGTTTTCAACCTTGGTCTTAATCTCAGTTTTGATGATAACAAACATGAAACTAATGTGTCATTGAGAAAATCTTTCAGGTTCCATATCGGCTAGCGCACGTCTGCAATCGGAACAATCGGAGAAATCGAAAAATTGGAAGGACGTTGGTCGACGCGCTCGAACTCTTCAAGAAGTTAGAGTTTAGGTTTACGGTGTCTAGATATGTTGTATATCCTCTTAATGATGCAAAGAACCCTAAAACCAAATCCGAAACCCAAAACATGAAAACCCAAAAATCGCCCTGAAATCCACTAAGCCTAGGGAGCTCCTTGGAGGGCTATATGCCGTAGACATTTTCTTGACATAAAAAATGGCGGTAATTATTCATTGGGTAGAAATTAGATGATGAGGTATTTTTTAGTAATTTTTGGAAGCCTTTAGCCTACCCTTAGTTGACCCGAAAAATTAGAAAAGTTTTGTTTTCAGAAAATTTGTACTAGACCCCAAAAACTAGATTTCGATACTTAAGGATTTTGATTTTTTAGATATTTTTATTGAATCCAAATGAGGGTAATCCTTATATAACATTTATGTTTTAAAGTTAATAAATATTATATAAGTAGACTTAGCAAAGACGGAACCAAAACAAGTAGAAAAACCCAAGCAAAATAGCAGACTGCCCTGTTCAGCCCAGGTTCGATCGACCGACAGAAGCCAAAAATTGGCAGTAGCTCATTCGGTCGATCGATCGGTCGACCGGATTGAGGATCACTGAGTCACAAACCAACGGTAGCAGCGTCGGTCGATCGGATTACAGAACGCAAGTCGCGGAGCTGGCTTCGGCCGACCGATTGGTCGACCGGATTGGAGATCGATAAATTATTGACACTCGGTCGACCCATCGGTCGACCGATTAGTGTAAAAATTACACAGAAAGCTAGTGGTCGATCGGTCAATCGATCGACGATCGACCGGACCATCGATCGAGCGTCTGTAATGATAAAAATTATGCCTGTTAACGCCCTATTTCAGCTGGGGGGTTATAAATACCCATCCCAATCCTTCTTCAAGCCTTCCACCGATGCTTCCAAGCCTAAAAGAGTGATCCTAAGCATATCTACAAGCCTTCATTGAGCAATCCTTTCAAGAACCCTAGCTTTGATCTACACACCTGATTTAGCCTTCAAGATTTACCGATTCATCATCTCAAGACATCAAGAGGACTAGGGAGTTTGTTTTGGAGCTAAGTAACTATTGTTTGATTTATTGTTCCCATTACTATTGTATTTTGTTATTTATTTCATTGTAATTGAACTTGTGTAAACCTAGGTTCCTAGGTTTAATTCAGTTGGTGGTTGCCTTTGTGTTAAGGCTTAAACCCACTGTTGTAAAAGTAGTTTACTAGGATTAGTTCTAGTTGTCCCTTAGGTTGAGGTGGGAGAGTGCTCTCGATAGGAAGAAGGGATACTTCCGGGTGTGGAAGTGCTTTTGGTTGGAGAGCGGAGACTTTCCGGTGAGTCCTTTGTGTAAGGGAAACGTCAATAATCTAGTAAACTTAGTTTGGAAATCCTAAGTGGGGTGCTTAGGTAGTGGAGTAGGCATTGGGGCCGAACCACTATAAATCTATGTGTTAGCATTGTTATTTATGTTCGTGTTTATTGCTTCATATTTATTGCTTCCGCTTGCTATAAATATCGTGCTTAGCCTAACTAATCAAGAAACGATTAAAATTGGAATTAGGCAAAAGATTTGGTTAACACACTATTCACCCCCCCTCTAGTGTGCCATTTCACCCAACACCCCGCTCCTCGTCGATGACGGTGGGTGCGCTTAAACACCTCCATCATGGACGGGCTTTGGACGGTGCCGTCCTCCGCCACGTGCGTCTTACATTAGAAAACAAATATATTAATATCATTATACACAATATATAACTTAATTAAAAATAATTAAATTATCCATACCATGCAATGTGCATGAACCGCAAAAGACACGGAGCCACCAGTGTGACGCGCCCCCGTGCCGTCCCCCTCGGATATGCGGTTTCTCGACACAGTCCGAGAGACCTCCTGCCACTCAGGCGTGTCCCACCGCTCAACGAGCTGCTCCCAAACAGGGTTAGGAATTCAATCGGGGGTGTGTCCCCGAGTCTGCCCTATTTGTGTGGCCCCCATCCATCTCATCACGGTCTGGCGGGCCTACTGAAGCAGCCCGTTATAGCGAGCGTGGGCAACACGCTCCCATGCAGCCTCAACAAAAGTGATCTAGGCCACCAGCCATGTATAATGAGCCTGCAAAAAAAACAATTATTATTACCGATCAATATTTAACATTAACATTAATTTAATAAATATACTTACCGAGAACTCTTGCCACAATAAATCCTTATCCTCAAGGGGCACGTGAGACCATGTAGGCCACCCCCCGTGCATAAACTTTCGGATCGTCCCCGCTATCGTGCGGGGGACATCCTCCTACTCAAATCTACATGAAATATAAATTCATATTATGATATTTTGAATTATAAATAAATTATAAGAAATAATTAATGCATATACTTACCGTCTTCCGCACACACTAACTGCTTTGCGCAGTTCTCCCTCAGGTGGCAGAGGGATAATTCTGTTAGACCCTCATGGCCTATGTCTGGAAGACGATGGTCTTGGATCTGCGAAGGGTGGCAGAGGGATGGTAGCTGGAGGTGATGGGATGGTGGCCAGATCAGGTGAGGGAACGGTGGACGAATCAGGTGGGGGGATGGTGGTGGAAGGCGAACGGTCAGTCGGTACAGGTGGGGCGGGTGGTAATCATTGGGGGGTCCTACAAGGAATGCTTTCCCGGGAACTGATATCTCAGACCATAGTTGTAAAAATTTAGTTTAATTAGATTATATATAATAGATTAATATATATATTTAATAATTGAATATATACTTCACATTTATAATTATTCGTCATCATCATTATCATCATCTGTGTAATACTCTTCTTCTTGTTCTTCTGTATCGAAATCTTGAAATTCTTCTTCTTCTCCCTCATCATCATTCTGTCCTTCCTCAACTTCATTATCGTCGTCATCTACGTATTCTATTTCCAATTAAACTAACTTTGTGTCATCATCCTCGAGTATTGGACTAACTCGTTCCACTTCAGAAGGATCCTCTTCTTGATAGAAGTCATCTGCTGGCTCTTTCTCTCCAACTACTGGGTCAATTTTTCCTCTGACTTTAGTCTTACTGACTACACGCCAATCTGCCCTATCTTTCTTTCGAGACGAATACTACATATAATATACTTGTTCAGCTTGAGATGCCAATATAAATGGCTCATTTGAAGCCAATTTTGATTTGTAATTGACCTCGACCAGCTATTTATACTTTGGATGAACTCTCATTCCCCTATCGTTTGTATCGAACCAATGACATTTAAAAAGGGTAACTGATTTACAATCGAAAAATTGCAATTCTATGACTTCTTCCAATAGTCCGTAAAAGTCAACATCATAGTCTTATTTGTAGATGAATATTCAAGTGTGTGAAATTTATATCCATTAACAAAATAACCGTTATAACACTGTACAAGTCGTGCCAGTCCGCTAGCAAACTCAAAGATTTGGTTATCTATTTTGCCTCTGTGTTCTGTTCTGTAAGCTGAAACCAATTAGGGAACTCACGATTCCATAATCTTTCTAATTCCTCATCATTGTAAATTGAGTATTTTGTCACTATATCAATGTCAAATATTTCAATGAACTTTTCAATCTCTGGACAGTTTAGTAAAACGTACAAGTAGGCAAAATGGTACTCTTCGTCATTTACAAATCGAGACGAACGAGAACCCAAAGCACGACCGGGGTAACAAAAGATATTTAAACAACCATCTGATAGTCGAGCTCCCCCGTCGTCATTCCATGGAAGGCGATAAAGTCTTGTCTTGATGGTTGATTCAAAATAAAATGAGCAGAATGTTGAAATTTCTTGAATTATATATGCTTCTGATATGGAACCTTCAACAGCGACGGTATTCTTTACTTTTTTCTTCAGACGATTCATGTATCTTTAAAATAAGTACATCCACCGATATTGAATGGGGCCACCAACTCATGCCTCGTATGCCAAGTGTATCGGTAGATGCTCCATCGAGATAAAAAATACATGAGGGAAAAACTGCTCCAGCTTGCATATGATTTCAATAATATTATTTTCAAGTGCTGACATATCTTTGACTCGAAGTACATTTGCACAAATGTTTCTGAAAAACATACTTAATTCTGTCAACGGACCCCAAATCTTATCATGTAGATGATGTCGAAACGCAATCAGAAGCAATCTTTGCATGAATACATGACAATCGTGGCTCTTCATCCCCAATATTTTGCATTCATCGACGTTTACACATCGAGATAAGTTTGAGGCATATCCATCGGGTAATCTGAGTTATTTGATCCATTGATACACATCTTTCATATGTTGTTTATTTAACACATACGACGCCTTTGGTGTAGGAAGTCGTCTGTTGACCTCTTGCAACTCTAACTCAAGCCTCTTACAAAGTATTTTCACATCATGTCAGGCCTTCATATTATCTTTAATTTTGCCGAAAATATCCATCACATTGTTAAAAATATTATCAAACACATTTTTTTCAATGTTCATGACGTCCAAATTATGCCGAATCAGTAATGAACTCCAATACGGCAATTCCCAAAAGATACTTGTTTTCACCCAGTTACATGTTTGACCAAAGCTTGAAATTCTTACATTATGACCAAAAGTAATATCTGGAAGTAATTGAACACGTGCTAACATCTGTTCACCAGACAACATCGGTGGTGGCTCATCTCTTTCGATTCTACCCTTGGTAAATTTGTCATGATTCCTTCGATACTGATGGCTAGACGGTAGGAATTGGTGATGACAATCAAAGAAGGAAAGTTTTTGACAGTTCTCAAGACTGAAGGATTTTGAGTGTTCCATGCAATACGGGCAAGAGAGTCGCCCATGCGTGCTCCAACAAGACAACATGTCATAGGCCGGGAAATCATTGATTGTCCACAATATAGTAGCTCGTAAAGTGAAGTTTTGCTTCCGCTGATAATCATAAGTGGCAGCTCCCTCAACCCACAATATTTTCAGTTCATCAATTAGGGGTCGGAGAAACACGTCAATTTCTTTGTGAGGACCCCTAGGACCCAGAATAATCATCGAAAGATAGATAAATTCATCTTTCATACACATTGAGGGTGGCAAATTACAAACTGTTAACAATACTGGCCATACTAAATACGGAGTTGCCGAATTAAAACCATCTGTGCAAAATCCCAACCTGATATTTCTAGTATCCATAGCAAATGAACGATAGCACCTATCCAAATGTTTCCATGCTTCACTGTCGGATGGATGAGTCATTACTGTATCATCACGACTTCTTGCATGCGAACTCATATAGGGGCAGTCTTTTCCGGTATGAATAACATTTGAAGCCTCGGTGTCAGTGGAAAATACCAAAGCACCTTAAAGGGAATATTTTTTTGTTGGACCGATTTCTTCTCCTTGTAACGAGGATGTTCACATACTAGACATTGCTCTAATTGTGAATTTTTTTATAATATAAAATGCAATTATTTGGGCACGCGTGTATCTTTACGTACCCAAGCCCTAATTTCCTCATCAACTTTTTTGTCTTATAAAAAGTTGGGTCAAACTTGTTATTTGGAGGTAGCATACCATTGATAAAGCTTGCAAACCGTTCAAACGCAACCTCGTTGATATTACAATCGGACTTGATGTTTAGGAGTTGCATCATTGCCGAAAATCTTGTATAATTAGAACAATTCTCATACAAAGGTTTATCGACAACTTTCAACATCTTGCAAAATTCTGCAGCCTCCTTATTCGACAATTCAATCTGTATCGCAGGTTGTTTTTCAGTGACTTCAACTGTCGTACTATGTGGTGGCACTATCGTCTCAATAACTGACTCAATATTATCATTTAAATGGAATTATCCTCTAAGACTATCCAGAATCATGTTCTATAAGGATTAGGTGGATTGGAAGAAGAAACACCAGTAGAAGAAGATTCACCATGAGTTTGGACAATAGGATTGCTCGACGTCCCAACTTGACATGACTCCTCGTAACAATTCCATAGAAAATATCTTGGTGTGAATCCTTTTGTATACGGATGCATTGTGATAGTTTCCTGGTCCAAAAATCTTATGTTCGAACATTTTCGGCACGGACATCGGATTTTATCACCATTAAGGAATTTTTGATTCGAGTAGACGAAATTTAAGAAGTAAGTTACACCTACTCGAAATTCGTCCGTTATAGCTCCACGATGAATTCGTCGGTACATCCAACTTCGATCGCCCGACATGTTCTATCAAAAAGTTGGCAATATCATTAGGTAATATCTTTAGGTGAGATAGTCCTATTCCATTCGGGATTCATGTTATTTATATTGCACTTATAATTTCTTTTAGTCATTAACTTCATTCTAAATTACATCAGCATCTCCCTACAGTTTTCTGAATACGCATATCATCTGGGCGTGTATCGGAGAACAAGGGAGATGATTGCCAAAATTTATAAATGAATAATGACTAAAATAAATAAACTAAGTGCAATATAAATAACTATATTCCCAAATTGTCCAACTAGGGACAATTCAAGGGTTGTACATCGTATAAAAGATCATTTACTTCATTTACACAAACATACGACCCCATAACGGATCTAAGGTTTTGCAAAATTAAAACTTGACTCGTCGATGTGTACGTGACTCATCGATGGAGGTGTTTGAGCGCACTTTTCGTCATCGACGGCACCGTCCATAGTATTTATGTCTATTTGTTTTACATAATTTTTATTTATAGTTTATATATATTTAAAATATAAACACATGTAAGAAACATACATGAGGACTGTGATCGAGTGTGGACGCACATCGGAGGAGTTCGACGCAGGAGCTTGGGTGGAGGCCGCAGGTGGGTGGGAGCACGACCATGTTTATGGCTTTGCAGACAGTGGCCATGCTCACGCCGTGCTCGGGCCACTTGGGGCACCGACCCCTCCGACTGCGGGTGAGCGGCCCTCGATATCTCGGGCATAGGACCAGAGCCGGATAGCGGCCTTGGAGTCGGAGCTCACCCAGTAGAGACAAGTGATGGACGAGCAGAGACTAGTGATGGAGGAGCAGAGACAGACGAATAAAGAGTTGAGATAGATGATGCAGAACATGTAGGCACTCCTCACTCAGATTCCATCTCACAGTGGCCTTGTACCAATGATTGCAATTGTCACCGATGGTTCATCCACGGCTTGAGCCATCGGTGATGACTACAATTCTAGTAGTGAGAGTCCGAATGCGGCACTATATGTCTACTAGCATCGACATGCTGTAACTCAATCACGGATCTCATTTACGGACATAATAGGAAAGGTATTTCCAATAGGAACGAATGCACGAGGAAGGAGTTCCTCGATAACCCTAATTTATAGGGCATCCCTAAATTGTAGGGATTGACACATAATAATATTTTATATGGTTGAGTAAATTTAATTATGTATTAAATATTTAATTAACCACTTGATGGATATTTTATTTAATTATGAATTAATTATAACTTGATTTTGAATCAAATATACATGGTGGAAAAATTAGTTTCTAACCATGAGCCTAACCAATTAATTATGAATTAATTTATTTAGAGAAATCCTAATTAATGGGAATTTGATATATGGAGATAAATCATAAGATTAAAAGTTATATGATTTATGAGGATAAATCATAATTATATTAATTAATAGGAATCCAAATTATTTAAATAAATCTATTTCCTATTCTTTAGGGGATTGGTTTATTTAGAGTCTCAACTTTGACTATAGGTTGACTTTTCTTGCCCTTTTTGATTGATGTCAAAAGAGGGAGAAAAATATAGGTAAAAAAGGAAGAAAATATCGGATAACCATGCATATTGTCACACGCCAAATCCACAATGGTGCGACCGGCCAGGGTATACAAGCATACCCCGAAGCCTAACTCAAATCACAAACCACATAGACAAACCAAACTTTTTATTTCAAACTCCAACAACTAATAAAAGGTTATAAACAAAACAATTCAATCATTTGTTAAAGAAAACGCGGAAACATGAATGTTCAACTGAAATAAACTTTAAATAATGTTATGAAACAATGAATGAAATAAAGAAACAATAAGTATCACTACAGGATTCTCTGTAAACCTAACCACTATCCTAACTCTAACTTCGACTCATCACGAGGTCTGCCCTGAACCTGCTACTCCCAGCTACTCTACTTAGATACTCCAATGTTACTACTGGTTCTGACCTGGTGTTACAAAAAAAACAACAAAACAAAAGATAAGTCCACATTGGACTTAGTGAGTGGCTTGGTCCTGATCCTACCACGGTCTACAGTTAACAATTATATAGGAAGTATAATGACCATATAACAGATAACTTCCACAGCACAATGAATAATTTCTTAACTCAGAAATAAATCTTTTATCTATGTAAATCCAAAGCAGTCCACATATAACCCATACAGAAAAGAAACCACATATTCACACAAGCATATTTCCAAATAATACGAGTTGGTCGCTAGGACATGCCCAATGAGCTTCCCGCCCATGATTCCTGAGCTAGGCTGGCCCTCTAGCCTCAGTAACCCCCAATTGGTTGGGAAAACCCTCCAACCAGTGCCACTCTGTGTCGATCATCAGTGTGGCTCGTTGACGAGCTTCCCAGTCAACACCTCCTCAGCTGATCAGCCCAACTGAACCCCCATCTCATCCACATACACAAACATGCACAATAAGAAAATAAATGCATCAGCACCTTAAGCACTTGATGTAAACCAGTACTTCTACACCACATAGTTCCAAGTACATGTTTCCTACAATAACGTAGTTTTTTTTTAAAAAAAAATTCCAAACCAAGTGAAACATCTAAGTTTAGAGATTACCACATGGAAGTCTAAATAGAAAAATATTATGAACAACACCTACACCATAACCCCTTTTACAATCAAGTCCATAGTATCCTAATTCCTTTAGTTTCTACCTTAAATTTTTTTTTTTTAAAAAAAACATTAAGAATACTTATTCACTACACTTTGAATGTCCACGTACACTTAAAGCATAGATAAAGTTTCATACCAATTTAACCTACAATAGCAGTGGATACTAAAATAAAAGATTTAAGAGTACAAGGCATTAACAACCGCACCCTTATTTCCCTTCCATCATTCTACACCAACTTTTCCCAAACATCTATTGTTACAGACTTTAATCAAACCAATCTTATTAATTTCACATTTCCTTCAATACCTACATACAACATGCATCCACAAGATGAAGAGCAACATAAATAAATTCCTATTTACGTCATGTGGCTACAAGAGGAAACTATCACTCATAGATTAATTTCTTCACCAACCTAATTTTCTCAATCACTAACCTAAATTCCCATGCTTCACTGCTTTCATCCCACTCTTTACCACTTACCTGCACATTGCAGCCACAACAACAGTGTGCGGCATGCAACACCTCATGTCTTCCCAAGTAGCATACAGCATGCGGCACCTCACAATTTCTACATTATTACCACATCTCCACAACACATTACCTCAAGGTTTAAATCTAATTACTAAGGATGCCATCCACCCAACCAAAGAAGCACTCAAACTGATAAGAATGCCAAACGCACAGTAGGCGGTTCCCATAAGGTTTAGATTACAATACATAAGGATTTATATAATGAATTCCAAACTTATTACAAGAATTTACACAAGAATCAACATCTACGAAATTAAATGAAGGATTAAAGACATCATGTATTTTTTCCAAATCCTCAAGATGGGACGACACGGGAAGGAAAGAAACTAAAACCTTTGGCAACGCTTTGGCCACTAACAGGTAAAGGAAAACGGTATGGGAGATGCTCTCCAAGGTCCCTGAGCCGATGATCACCGGTGTCGGCAACACAACCGGCGACAAATTCCTCTTCTGCCGCCTCCTCCGTCACCCTCTCAAGTGTCGCTGGATGTGTGCGGCTGTAGCAACCGCACCATCCAATATCCCCCCCCCCTTTTTTTTTGATTCTACCCCTCACTTAACCCAACCTCGGTTTCTACCTAACTCGACCCACACTCGTCTGAATTGGGTTCCGATCGAGTCGTCGGACTTTGACTCAACTAGTTATCCAGAAAATAAAATAAAATAAAATACTAAACACGCGCAAAGGCGTCACCTTAAATCGTATTGTCCGGCACTTCCTCCGACCCACTTCGATGCGCATCCACATCGTCCTGCTGAAAACAATTAAATTAAATTATAAAAAATTACGGGTATAACACATATAGATAGGGGGAGTTCCATTATGTAGATATGCATGTTGATAGGGGGTGAAATCCTTTGTGCTTGAATGATATATTTTCTTAAGGATATTTGTCATCATCAAAAAGGGGGAGATTATTGGCCTAAGGATTTCATCCTTGGTCTTAATCTCGGTTTTCATGATAACAAACATGGAACTAATGTATTCATGAAGAAATATTTCTAGGTTCCAAGTCGGTTAGCGCTAGATGTCCAAGATCGAAAATATCGGAGAAATCGCAAAATCGAAAGGATGTTGGTCGACGCGCTCGGATTCGTGAGGAAGATAGAGTCTAGGTTTAGGGTGTCTAGATAAATTGTAAATCTTCATGATGATGCAAATAAACCGATAAACCAAACCCGAATCCCAAATCATGAAAAACTGAAAAATCGGTAACGACCCTGAATTCGCTAAGCCTAAGGAGCTCCTTAGAGGGCTATATGACCTAGACATTTTATTGGCACCAAAAGTGCCGATAACTGTTCCTTTGGTAAAAACTAGGTAACTAGGTATTTTTAAGAAATTTTTGCAAGCCTTTAGCCAACCCATACTTGACCCGAAAGATTAGAAAATTTTCATTTTTCGGAAAGTTAGATTTTGATTCTGAAGAATTTTGATTATTTAGATATTTTTATTGTATCCAAATGGGTGGTAATTCTTATATAACATTTATGTTTTAGTAAATGTTATATAAGGAGACTTAGTGAAGAAGAAACCCAAACAATCAGAAAACACAACCTAACCAAGCAGTCTGCCCTGCCCAAGTTCAATCAACCGGCGGCATTTTCATCGACCGACCGGTCGACCGAACGTTGCCCAAAACAGGCAGAATGCCTTTGATCGCTTGGTCGGTCGATCGACGATCGATCGGCAAGCGACCGAGCGTTGCCAACGGGCAGAAATAAACCAGTTGACGAGCCATTCTGTTTGGGGGGTTATAAGTACCTACCCCTCTAGTAAACACACTATTCACCCCCCCTCGAGTGTGTCCATTTCACCAACAACGGTGATATAAATGTCGAACGTGTCGACACGAAGGACAATATAGGAGATCCATTCACAAAGCCATTACCACAACAGTATTTTGATCGCCACTTAAGTTGTATGGGTATTAAATACTGTAATGATTGGTTACAGGTGCAAGTGGGAGATTGAAAGAAATAGTGCCCTTGAGCCAATCACATGTTGATGTGTAGTGAACTATTTTTGGTTAATGAATAATATGAGGCATCTTTTCATCATATGCTGCATCTATATTTTGTATATATTAGATTGTGATAAACCCCATGAACCCTGGCAATTAATTCCAAGGCCATGATGAGATCATGCGAGTTAGACTTGGAATCCAGATGTCCCTGTTCTAAATGTTCCCACTCGTAGGATCACCAATTAGAGGATTAATGATTCCGGATAGACTAGTGCACTTGGTACATTAATATAGCTGATCTCATAGTTACCTATGAGCCATCATTAATGTACAGGTGCAGGTGCTCATTAGGGAATGAGTTCACTGAACGGACCTACACGAGGAACATAGAATGGAATGCTTACATGAGTGTCAATAGGATGTTCCTCGGGTGATAGTAGGTGCAAGCAGTACTTGGACCAGAGGTTGTCATGGTTACGTTGTGAGTGACGACCCATTGCTTTGGTTCTATCCCTACGTGGACCTAGCATCATGTGTCGGGTATTATTGGGCATGAGGAAGCATTCATGAAGGTAGGTGAGCAACCAACATGGAATCAGTTACTCCGAGTGAGAGGAGATAATGTCCTTTGTGTCCTTGCAAGTGTCGACTTGGTAATCTTTGGCCAGAGTAGACATGAAAGTCAGGAAGATGCTTATGATATTTCATTATTGAGACGACACCTTGGTGGGTGGAATACATATGAATCGGTATTAGGGTTTGACACTTTTTTCATACCGACTTCGGGACGTGGTAACCGAGGGACTTAGTTATACGGTAACTAATCGTCGAAGGGCGTTTGATCCCCTGTAGATTACACCTTACACTATCCGGATAGTCATGACACGTTGCTAGATGTCAGTTTTGACTCTAGAGATGTCCCACAAATTTAGAGATGTCCTATAAATTTAGTCTCTCCCGACCACACTAAAGGGGGTTTTAGTGGTGGCTCGTAAAATTTGAATAGAAGTCATTCTATCGGACCTGACTCTGCGTTATTCACAACTCACTATTGGCTTAGTGTGGGGCCCAATGGGTCACATACAACAGGCTAATCTCGTAATGAACCTTATGAGATACTGCATGGACATACTGCAACATGATCACGGATCTCGTTTACGGACATACTGCAACATGATCACGGATCTCGTTTACGGACATGATAGGAAATATGTTTCCTATAGGAACGAATACGCGAGAAAGGAGTTCCTCGGTAACCCAAATTTGTAGGACATCTCTAAATTGTGGGGATTAGCACATTAAAAATCCTAATCAATAATAATTTAATTTATAATAATAAATTAAAGTTTATATTGAGTTTGATTTAATTATTTTTGAATTAATTATAAATCCATTAAATATAAATTATTGTTTTGGAGGCAAACCTCGAAATTTTGAATTTAGGGGAGATGATTTAATAAGGGGGGGGGGGGGGGGGGGGGTCTACCTAGGTGGCAACCTATGCCCCTTATAAATAGATGGCCTAACCTCCTTCAAGGGGGTTAAGCAAATTGGTTTCTCATAATGGAGAAGGTTTAGGATTGCTTTCTTGAGAGACTTCTTGAAGAGAGAAGCCCCAATAACTCATCTTCATCTCCTTGGGTGGCAGGCCATCTAAAACTTCCTTCCCCGGTTTTGTGAAGCCGATTGAAGGTCGCTTCCTCTTGGGTGTTTCATCTACATCATCTTCTTGGAGGAGTCCAAGAAGGACAACGAGGTATTTCTTCATCTTCCTCCTCGTTCGTGGTTTTCTCTCACCCTCTTCCTCCCTTTTGGTGCTCGGTTCTTGGTGGAAGGGTTGTCTTCATCTTGGTGCATTTTGGGTTTGAGATTGCCTCTCCGTTGAGCCACAACGAGTCTCGGTGTTCGCTGCGCCCTTGTTGCGAGGCGCTTGGTGTGGACCTTCCTTGGAGGATGTGCGCATGTGCATTTTGAAATGGGGATAGGAGCAGCCATACCATTCGAGGTATAAGGTATATCTTCTCCTTCTACTTATAGATCGAATTCCTTAAAAAATGCTAAAGTTGATCGCTAGTTTAGGATTGGTTTGAGTTTTTAAAAATCACTTTTTCCGCCATGCTTCTTCTTCCCATCCCAACATATGTGTTATTTGACACATTTCATCTTAGGATGAAATAAGTGAATAAGTATTCATTGAAAAAAAAAACTGAAAGGGATTTTTCTTGAAGGGTAACATTTATGCTTTTTGCATCAATTGTCGAGCTTTTGTTTCACCCTAAAAGTTTTCGGCGTTACTTGTCTACCTCTTCCGATCGATTGCTAACCGGTGACAAATTCTTCTCCACCACTTCCTTGTCCTTTCAACTGCTATTTCCTCTTATTAAAGATGGACGGAGGAAGGGAAAGAAATGCTTTGTGAGAAAAGTGTACGTTTCCATAGCCTAGAAGATGCAATCTCAAAACCCTCCTAGAGAGCCTTAACCATTTGCTGGACCTTCAACTGAGGAAATGCCACCGCCTCCTTCTCCTTCAACTAGTCAAGGACATAAGTTCAGAAAGAAAACTAACAGGAGATTGGCTAACCAACCGCTAAGGAGAAGTAGTCGAGAGTTTCTCAAATTGAGGGGGAGTCTTAAAGGGATATTAGTTTACTTTTTTATTTTATCTCCTAGTGATGTTTCTGGACAAGATGTCTTGAAGGAGTCTTTGGTAGTTTCTTCTCCAGTACACTGTGGTCCTATCTTTGATATAAATATTGTTGTCACTGATATTGTTTGACTCCTTTCAAGTCAAAACTGGACCATCTGATATATCTGCAGATTCTATTTTGAATGTGCAAGAGGATAAAAATAATCTTGAGCGAGAAACCACTATCAATCCACCAGATTGCTCTAAGACTGGCTCAGTTGAAACTGTGACTGAGACACCTGTTACTAAGAACCTTGAAGCTCCATCTGAAATGGTTACAACCATGACTGAAGCAGTTTAGACAGCTGAAATTGCACCTGTTGTTGCTGACTTTCCATAGTCTCCCATTCATAAGCCGGCTGCTATGGATCTGAATCAAGTTCCAGCCGATGAACCTATGATTCATGAGGCTTCTACACCTCAATCGGAAGATGTTCCATCTATTCTTGAAAATACCTCCCCCTCCCCAAAAGGGAAAAGAAAGTCTCATATGAACCTGAGATGAAAAGAAGTTCAAAAAGGAAAATGCCAATCAAATCCAACCTAATTTCTGGAGAAACAGTGAACCTAGAAACTGATTCTGATAATGAATTTTTGTCCCAAAGAGCTACTGAGCTGAGAAAATCCAAGATAAGAAAACACAACCTAGAAATGTCAAAAGAGAAGAAAGGCTCTGTTCCTGAACAAAGAAGGACTCAAACTCCCAAGAAGAAACTCTCAAATTTTGAGAAGAAAACTGAAAAGAAAACTCCTACTTGCAAACTACACAAGGGACTACTTTCAGATGACCTCTATCCTCTTTAGAAAGCTCTACTATCTTATTTTTTAGTAGATTATCTCAGTTAGGAGCAGACTTCTCTCTAAATCTAGGATTTTTAAAAATTTTCCAAACTTGATATATGGAATTCTTGAGAAATAGAGATTTAAATGCTCCTCTGATGAAGTTCTGGAATCCTTGGGCACATCTCTAAAGATTCATAATAAAATTCTCAAGAGGGTTAGTACTTCAAGAAGAAATTTGCTAAGTCTAAGGTCTGAAGCGAAGACTGCACCTGGAACTGCTTTAGCCACCACATCTATTACTGAGAAAGAGATTTTGGATGAGTTGTTTTCTACAAGAGAGACTATGGCCAAGCTTCAACAACAAGTAATCACAATTGAGAAGAATGTTATAGAGTACTTTACAGCAGCTTCTGTAGGACCTGCCTCCCCTTCTTCTAGAAGTTTCATTGATTCATCTGAAAGTTCTGATCGAACTTTACACTGTCTTGATTTACTCCTTTGGCTTATTGTGCCAAAAAGGGGGAGATCAAGCAGTTACAACTCTGCAATTTTAACTTGTGATACTTGTCTGTGGTGATGATACTTTTTACTATTCTGGTTGCTGGTTATGATACTTGAGACTATGGTTGTGAAACTATTGTATATTTGATACTCTGGATGATCTGCTGGGTGTAATCTTTTTTCACTGTGATCATGTAACTATGGCTGACTGTGTGGTTTTTTTGTGGTCTAAACAAATGACCATGACTAATGGATACTTTCTTTTAACTATTGAATTATCTTTTTAACAGTTATTATATTTTAGTTGAAACTTTCTTCTATCATCCATTTTTTTTGTGATCCGATCTATTTGGATTTTTTCAAATAAGCCAAAGGTGGAGAATGTTAGTGTTCGGCTTTTTGTTTGTTGGTTGTAGTTGGCAAAAGAAGGTTTTTGGTGATTTCTCAATTTTTGCACAGTCTCAACAAGTGAGAAGCTCTACTTATGTATTGATAGTCTCAACTGTGTTAGGACAGTTTCAACTGCTCCTTCTGTAAATGGCTTTCTTGAGATGATGGCAGTTTTAACTATGGAGAGACAATTTTCAACTACCTATAGTTTATGGTATTCTAGGCAGTTTTCGGTGCGAATATGATGGTTGATGAACTTTTGGTTTAATGATGAGTCTTTTGATATTTCTAGTCATTTAATCATCATTTATGACTTATGTTCAGTTGAGTTTGGAAGAGTTTTCTATTCTTTATTTCCGGTCGTTACTGTTTACTTAAATGATCATATGTTTATGATGTCTATTTATGTTGACTATTTCAAACTAAGGACTGCGAAGAGGAGAGTGTTGAAACTGCTAAGTGCAAAGAAGGCAACAACCTACTCATCATATCTTCATGCTGAGATGATTGTGGGCTACTAACTCATTACAACACAAGAATTGTGTGAAGGATAAGACTCTGTGGCAAGGATGTCATAGAGAGGCAAATCGGTATGTACTTGGAATAACAATAGGTTTTGTTATTTCCAATTCACTGTCGTACTCGTAGTTGGATTTCGGAGTGTAAAATTCTAGAGCTAGAAGTTGTACTTTCTGATAGTGGATTGGGTATCTGTCTGGTGAGTACCCCGCATATTAGGTGACATGTTTTGTCACTGAACTGCGTAAAAAAATACTTGTGTTTCCATATGTTTTATTTTGGTTCTTACTTTGATACTTAAGACAGTTGTTAGAGCAGTTGCAACTTCCTATGCAATTGTGTGACACCCCAACATAGGGTCATGTGACCAGCCAGGGTATACGTGCCTATACCCCGCAGCCTAAACCATGCACATGCCAACTCAACAAAAACACATAGCGGAAAGAAATAAACGAGTTTTATTTCAAATGAAAAACCAAAGCAGAATTCATTATAAGTAAGTTTAGCAAAATAATAAAGTGCAGAAATAATAATTCAAGTTCAACTGTTCATTTACAAATGAAAACTGAAACAAAGACATGGATGTCCCCAAGGGACTACAACTTCAAAACACCAAATCACAAGTGCATGACTAACTACCAAATGCTCGACAACGACTAACTAGGACTGCTATGAGATCAATATAGTTCCTCTGCCCTCCAGCCGCGCCAAGTGCTCCAGCCCACCTCACCGGTCAGGCTCTGCAAAATGAAAACAATGACAACGGGTAAGTTCAAAAGAACTCAGTGAGCGGTTCTACCAACCCCCACTAAAAACCAATCATAGAGATAAAGAATAAGAAAAACACCTATCTCAAACAGGAATAAGGTCACGAGGGTGTGACTAACTATCATGCCATTTGGCCACAACCCGCCCGAAGGCAACCATCACTCTAGTAGTGAATAATAACAGGCCTAAGCGTACCATGGTGTCACGCCTCAACTTAGGGTCACGTGACCGGCCAGGGTATACGTGTCTATACCCCACAGCCTAAACCATGCACATGCCAACTCAACAAGTAAATATAGAGAAAGAAATAACAAGTTTTATTTCAAATGAAAAGTGAACCAAAACTTAGTCAAGAAGCTCGATGAGACATAAAGTGCAGAAATAATAGTTATGTTCAATAAATCAAAAGTTCAAATACAATAAAATCTAAAATAAATGTAATAAATGCTCGTAGAGCTACAACTCCAAATCAAGCTAATACAAGTGCATGACTACTACCAAAGGACTCGACTACAACCCTAACTAGGGCGGCTATGAGATAATGCGGCTCCTTTGCCCTCTAGTGGCGCCAAGTGCATCCGACCCACCTCACCGGTCAGGCTTTGCAAAATAGAAATCAAACGAAAATGGGTGAGTTCAAAGAACTTAGCAAATGGTTTTACCAACCCTCAGAAATAAAAATCACAGAGATAACAAGAATGAAATCTATCTCTACAGAAGGCAAGGTCACGAAGGTGTGACTAGCTGACAGACCAACAGGCCACCCATACCCCAAGGCATCTAACCCTCCAAAGAAATGCATCAGACTGAAGCCCACCATGCTTGCAGGCAACAACACATACTAAAGAAGTGCATCGGGCCGAAGCCCACCATGCCCGAAGGCAACAACACATATTAGAGAAGTGCATCGGGCCGAAGCCCACCATGTCCGAAGGCAACAACACATACTAGGATAATCGGGAAGGCCCTCCGAACTTATCCTAGTATACAGAAACTCGGGAGCAATCGGGAAAGATCCTCCGAACTTGCTCTATAGGTTGGGAATTTGGCGTCCAACCACCCGGGCGTAGCCCGTAACCCGGCTCCTAAATGAGCCGCTCCGCCATTCTCAAGGATATGGCGCATCAAGACCTAAGTCAAGATTCTCCTACGGTGTCATAGGGGTGTCCTCATTATGAAGTGTCTCAACACTCCAACCCGAACCCTATCCCTTAGACCTGTAATGTCATGGACCCGTGTGGTTTTATTTCATGAATACCTTATAAGTCGGTTCATAAGAGATTATGCTCACCCTTAAACCAACTTTAATTATATAATTAAAATTTAGATCACCATGATTAGGATTTTGTTTTAGGCTACTGTTCTGTCCAGAACTGATGTTCCTATCCTGAATCTAGTCTCCAAAGTTTGTCTTGTGTTTCCAAACTATGCTTTTGGTCAAAATGATAGGTTACACGACTATATTCACACATATACACACATCACAGCATATAAATTAAAATCAACACAGATTCATCATCTCAGCATACAATTTCAGCAATATGCAATTTCAGCATACTTATAGAACTAAATCCAAAAATTAACAGAAATTAACCCATAAATTACCATTAGGATAGAATACTAATCTCGGGAATTAATTCACAAAAATCATGCTTTTTATCAAGATTAACAAAAACCCACACACTTAAACCAAGAATCAAGCATTAAGATCAAGAACCCCTAATTAGTCATTATCAAGATCTTAATCGTACCACATGATTTCTACCCAAAATCATAGATTTAATTCTAAACAAGAAACTCATAATCAAGAATCTCAAATTAGAAGAATAGATCAAGATTTCATATCAAAAGAATCAAGAACTCATTCGGGCTTTTCATCGAACACCTTGAGGGCAACCCGAGTTTCCCCCTTGGCCGAGCACCCCTAGGGTTACCCTAGGGCTGCCGAGCCCCATAGAGGGGACATTAGAGTCTCCTCAAGCACAATATCAAGGAAACATGGCAAGAACGCAAAGAACAATCAAGAAACGAAACACAAATACTAAGCCGTCAAGAACGGCTTCAAGAATCCGATTGAAATCCCGAAGAGAGAGGGTAAACCCCTCACCTTAATGGGAAGAAGGATTAAAGAAGGAATCGCGGATGACAGCTCTCGTATCCGGCTTCAAAAGGTGGTGGCTTGACTCAAGAAAGGGGACAAGGGGGGCGGCGGCTCACTCCAAGTCGCCGGCTTGGAGAGAGGGAGAGAGGGGAAGGAGAGGGGCTGGCTTCGGCTGGCTCCTCTCGGCTCGGCTCCAAAGGGAAGGAAGAGAGGATAGAAGGGGAAGGGGAGGCTTAGGCGGTGGCTTGGCTCAGAGGTGGCGGCGGCTCCAAGGGAAAGAGGGAAAGGGGGCTAGCGGCTTGGCTTGGCTTGGCGGCTCGCTCCCTTTCTCAATTCTTTAGGTGGCTCCAAAAATAGGAGGCACAAGCCATGAGGGGGGGGGGGGGGGTTGCCCATTCGAACTTATTCCTTAAAAGTAACTTGGGAATAATCGGGATTTGTCCGTCTGAACTTATTCCACGAGGCCACACAGGAGCAATCAGGATTTGCCCATCCGAATTTGTTCCTAAAGATAACGTAGGAATAATTGGGATTCGCCCACCCGAACTTATTCCTTTAAATATAGAGTCTTGGGAACAATCGGATTTGCCCGTCCGAACTTGTTCCACAAGACACGCAGGAACAATCGAGATTTGCCCATCTGAACTTATTCCACAGGTTGAGAATTTGCCATCCAACCTTCCGAGCTTAGCTCGCAATTCGGCTCCTAATTGAGCCCCTCCGCCATTCAATAAGATATGACACAACATGACCTAAGTCAAGTGTCTCCTACGGTGTCTTAGGGATATCTCTATTAGGAAAACTCCACAACGCCCAATGCCCGATTCTAACTCCTAGATCCATAATGTCATAAACCCATGAGATTTTATTTCAGAAATAACATTTATTTGTTGGTTCATAACAGATTATGCTGCCCCTTGCATAACATTTATGCTGCCCCTTCCATTCAGAGACAATCCCATTGTCCTTGAGAAAACTTAGGAACTCAGTGGATAAGTATTCACCACCTCGATCGGATCGAAGGGTTTGAATACTTTTCCCTACTTGTTTCTCAACCGTATACTGTCAGAAAACCTTTTTCCTTTTGTGTGTTTCAACATAAAAAATATTATCAGTTACATGTAAGACCATTAAACCATTCGAAATGCATCTAATCATTTTCTTAAACTACTTGGGCAATTTACAATTCAACGACTAAATGTGAAAGCGAGTAATGAAGAAAAACATTGCGATACACAAAGAGAACAATGCTAACACAATTGTTTATATTGGTTCGGCCCCAATGCCTACTCCACTACCTAAGCACCCCGCTTAGGATTTCCAAACTAAGTTATACTAGATTAATCTTGTTTCCCTTACAACGAGGACTTTGACCCGAAGAGTCTCACTCTCAACCTAAGGCACTTTCACACCCGGAAGTCTCTGCCTTCTTACCGAGAACACTCCTCCACCTCAACCCTAAGGGACGTACAACTCAACTAATCCTAGTAAACTACGTTTACACCGGTGGAATTAAGCCTCAAACACAAAGGCAACCACCCAATCTATCAAACCTAACAACCTAGGTTTACACAAGTTCAAATACAATGAAAAAAACAAGAAAATATAAAACTAATGGAGCAAAAATACAACAACACAAATACTTAGCTCCAACACAATGAATTCTAGCTTCTCATGATGCCTTGATGATGAATCAAGCTTGAAGGCAAAGTCAAGAAAAACAAGGTAGAAAGCTAGGGTTTTAACAAAGATGGCTCAATCAAAGCTTGTAGGTGTCAAAGGATATCTCATGAAGCATTAGAGGGTCATAGGAAGGCTTAGAAGGCCTTTAAATAGGCAGACCACCAAGTGGTAATCGGGCATAACAGGTATAAATGGCTATTTTTCAAGCCGTTATACCGCCGGTCGCTGGTCCGATTGAACGTCGGTCGACCGACCAATTGACCACTCGAGCGACTAGAGCACTCTGTGCATTCCGGGCTCGGTTCGGTCGACCGCCCTTGCGACCGAACCTGAGAAATTAGCTTTTTTTGTTGATTTATTATCGCGTTTTTCATTTCCGAATTTCGGGTTTGGTTTTTTGGGTTCTTTGCATCATAAAAGAGGATTACATATTCATTCTAGACACTCTAATCCTAAACTCTAACTACCCGACGAATCCGAGCGCGTCGACGAGAGTCCTTGCCAATTTCTTCGATTTCTTTTATTTTTCTGACCGAGGACGTCGTGCGCTAACCGATATGGAACCTAAAAATATTTCTCAATGAAATAATAGTTCCTTGTTTGTTATCATCAAAACCGAAATTAAGACCAAGGTAGAAAACCTTAGGCCAACAATCTCCCCCTTTTTGTTGATGACAAATATCCTTAAGAAAATATATCATTCAAGCACAAAGAATATCAAACATAGGATTTCTCCCCCTATCAACATGCATATCTACATAATGGAACTCCCCCTATTTATATGCATGGTTTTCCTATATTTTCTTCCCTTTTTACCTATATTTTTCTCCCCCTTTTGACATCAATCAAAAAGGGTTAGAAAAGTCAACTATGGTCAAAGTTGAGACTTGAAAACTAGTTTTCATGATAACGAAGTCAACCAACCCAAGGGACGAAAACAACATATCGAATGAGAGACTAAGTAATACATGATATCATTAAAAGATAATCGAAATCCAAAACTAGGAATCATGTACTAACTCAAGTATCGATATTTCCAACAATCGGCCAAGGAGTCAAAAATTATTTTAGAAATAATTTCTCTCTCTAAAATATTAGAACGATACCAAAAGTGAATTCAAAATATCATACTTGAAGTCTCATTCGAACATTGGATCAAAAATCAAAGTATCGGAAAAATAAACATTTGGAAAGAATAATACTTTAAAATTTTGAAATCCAATTTTAAAAACCCATATCAAATCATATTCTTACTGAAACTTTTTTAATTTGTTACTGAAGAAACTAGATTTTTCAGAGAACATGCAGTTTCAAGAATCATCGAAAAATCAATTTTCTGCATTTTTCTAAAAATAACTAAAATCTAGTGGCAGTTTCGTAAATATTAGCTATTTTTCAAAAGTTCTCTGTTTTCATTCAAACTTTCCGGATATCAAGATCTAATCATTTAAAGCATGTTTATCAAGTTTGAAATGAAAATAATGTCATTTGGTTAAAATTTTACCTTAGCATGATTTCATTCAAAAACAAGCATGTTAACATGAAATTGCTATGTATCAATCTTTAATCTATACTCATGGTTTTTCAAACATAGACACATGAACACCTAACATGAGTAAATCTAAACATGTTTGTGCATTTTGAGCTCAAAAATAAATTTCCAAGTCAAATTGTTGACTTATGTCAATTTTTTTTAATTTTGAGTCTCCTAAGGTGAGCTAGTTGTCATTTTATCCATTTACATACGATTTTTCAATTTTAACCACATGGATGTAAATCATGAGTAAGCTCAAACATGTTTATCAAGTTTCAACTTAAAATGAAGTCTCTAAGATGAAATTCTACCTAGAGAACATTCCATTCAAACAAGGTTTCATGAAATTGCCTAAGTATCAAAATTTTATCTACTCATGAGATTTCAATCAATTATCATGCAAGATCATTCATGAGCATAGAGAAATCATTTAATCAAGAGAATTGAGGTGTTATGCAAGAATTTTATCAAAATGAAACTCGTACCTCATTTATTGAGAAATTCTAAAATTTTTACTTTCTTTACATTTTCTTTTAGCGTTCCAAATTTACTATTTTCTCAACTTGCAAGTAGGCTTCATTAGCATCATAATGAAATCATATACCAACTAGCAAGCTAACATACTAAATAGCAAAGGTTCAATAAAAGTCTTAACCTATGCTAGATAGTAGTTCATTTTAAGGAGTTATCATGATATCAAAATGAATCAAAGAGATCTTAAAATATGAAATATTTGACAAGTAAGATCTCTAAACATGTTTAACTAGTTTGGACTTAAAAAGAAGGTCTCTAATAATGAATATCAACCTAGAGCACGTTTCATTTAATGAAATTTGCCTAAGAACTAAAATTCTACCTACTCATGAGAATTCAAGGGTTTAACATGCAATTTTAATCATGAGTATAGAGACATAATTGAAGCTTAAACATTGAGGTATAACACTAAGATTTTGAATTTATCGAAGTTATACCTTATTCATGATAATTTGCCAAAGTTAACCTTTTCTTCCTAGTTATTAGCCTTCCTAAAATACTCATAACTTGCAAGTAAGCTACACTAATATTTTAGAGGAAATATAGCTACTTAGCAAGCTAACCAAACCAAAAAGAAAATAGAAGCATCAAGTATCATTATCAAAGTTCACTTTGCTAAATAGTTTGAAATCCTTTTTAAATAGAATCAAGTGATACCAAAACGAACTTTAAGAGATCACAAGTGTAATAAATATGAAAACTTGATCTCCAACCCTTTCTATTGGTTGGAAAACGAAAGGTCACAATTAGCTTATGATTTAGAACCGCAAGGTCGCATGACCTCGTTATAGGCTACATAGGTCTTTGAAGAGACCGAAAATCAAAAAATCAAAAAACCTTTTTGAAACTCATATCAAGAGTGGAAAATCTACCAATATTAAGCATATATCAAAACTCCAACTCTAATTTAAACAAGTAGGTATAGGAGATGATACTAAAGTGTTTGATGCCAATAATTTCATTACCCAAGGCATCATGATGACTTGAAGTTACAACTTTGAAATGGTACAATCTTTGAATCCCCAAGCAACTTCAATCAACCAACTTCATCTCACCCTTGTGTACGTGGTAGCTCCACCTACAATAGAGCATGAAATTTTTGGTACCAAATGGCTTTGGGTACTTGGGGGCTAGTGGGCTTAGGTACCCAAAGTGTCTTAACAACACTAGGGTTGACTTTAAAAGCACAATCATAAATTGCATGCCCATACATGCCACAACAAAAGCAATGACCATGGAATTCTTTCTTTTTACCATTCTTATGATCATGAGGTCTAATGTTAGAATGCTTGGCAAGAGAAACATGATGAGCATTAGCATTCTTAGATGGAATATTTTTCTTCCTAGGATTTCTAAAAGATGGAGCATGTGATAAATTACTAGTTTTCCTAATCAAGAAAACAACCTCTTTTTTTAAGTCATTAATGGATTTGTGTAAAGCTTGTATTTGAGATTTCAACAAGCAATTTTCATTTCTCAAAATATCATGCTCAAATTTGAAATCATTTGTACAATCCTTACCATTGAGATTCACATTATTTTTCGTGTTCTCATTTTCATCTATAATTTTTGAAATCATAATTAACAACTCATCATTCTCAATTTTGAATTCTTCATTTCTATGTTTCAAGTCCTTGATTTCAAGTTTTAAAGCATCATGGCAAGAATCAAAAGAGCTAGTATTCAATTTTTCATTTTCTAATTCATGTACATGAGAACTAAGACTTAAATTTTCCTTCTTTAATTTCCTATTTTCCTTATTCTTTTTCATGAGCAAGTCATACATCTTTTTATATTCTTCTAGTAGTTCTTCATACGACATATCAAGGGATTTAGAGCTACTAGAATCACTATCATTAACATTTTGAACATGACTAGAAGATGGAGAATATACCTCATCTCGAAGACCCATGCGGCAAAATTTTGATGTAGCTTCATCGGCATGTCTAGAAGTGGCTTCACCTGATTTAGATGTGGATGATGAAGCACAATTCTTCTTTTTGGATTTCTTCTTCAAGAGTGGACAATTCTTCTTCTTGTGTCCCTTCTCTTGACAAATGAAGCACCTAAGTTTCTTTTCCGATTTTTGGTGTTCCTTTGACTAGATGAGCTTTGGGCATCAAAAACTTCATTAGAACTAGAGGTATGCCAATTGTCATCACCTCCTTCATTGAAAGTAATAAGCTCCTCGGTTTTTGCATAATCGTAAAGCATGTTTAAACAAGCCCAAATATCGAATGCAGATGAACAATGCATAATTTGTTCAAGTATATTATTTGAGAATGAGCAATATAGAAACTGCGTTGTTTTAGCATTCAATTCAAACAATCTAATTTGTTCTTGAGTCCAATCATTAATGCCAATGGTGGGCTCAACATATTTATTCTTTAGCATGCACCATAGATCTGAACTCTGTGTTTTAAGAAAAGTATACATCCTACTCTTCCAAACACCAAACTTTTTCTCATCAAACCTAGGTGGTGCAAATGCTATACTCTCTAGTGCCATTTTTCGGATCAAGGCAAGATGTAGACGAGATGGTGAAATCTCAATCCACGACCCACTCTGATACCAAATGTTGGAGAAATGGCAACACTAGAGGGGGGGGGGGGTGAATAGTGTGTTAACTAATATTTTTGCCTAATTCGATTTCAATCATTTTCTTAAACTACTAAGGCAATTTACAATTCAACTACTAAATGTGGAAGCGAGTAATGAAGATAAACAATGCGATACACAAGATATATAAATGATAAGCAATAAGAAATGCAAGGAACACAATGCTAACACAATTGTTTATAGTGGTTCGGCCCCAATGCCTACTCCACTACCTAAGCACCCCGCTTAGGATTTCCAAACTAAGTTTTACTAGATTAATCTTGTTTCCCTTACAACGAGGTCTTTGACCCGAAGAGTCTGACTCTCAACCTAAGGCACTTCCACACCCGGAAGTCTCTGCCTTCTTATCGAGATCACTCTTCCACCTCAACCCTAAGGGACAACTCAACTAATCCTAGTAAATTACGTTTACACCGATGGTATTAAACCTCAAACACAAAGTCAACCACTCAATCTATCAAACCTAGCAACCTAGGTTTACAAAAGTTTAAATACATTGAAATAAATAAGACAATATACAAGTAATGGAGCAAAAATACAACAACACAAATACTTAGCTCCAACACAATGAATCCTAGCTCCTCTTGATGCCTTGATGATGAATCAAATCAAGCTTGAAGGCAAACTCATGAAAAACAAGGTAGAATGCTAGGGTTTCAACAAAGATGGCTCAATCAAAGCTTGTAGGTGTCAAAGAATGTCTCATGAAGCATTAGAGGGTCATAGGAAGGCTTAGAAGGCCTTTAAATAGGCAGACCACCAAGTGGTGGTCGGGCACAACAGGTATAAACGGCTATTTTTCAAGCCGTTATACCGCCAATCGCTAGTCCAATCGAACATTGGTCGACCAACCAAGCAATCGCCCGAGCGACCCGTGCACTCTATGCATTCTGGGCTCGGTTCGGTCGACCGCCCTCGCGACCAAACATGAAAAATTAGCTTTTTTGCTGATTTCTTATCGCGTTCTTCATTTTTGGATTTCGGGTTTGGTTTTTGGGTTCTTTGCATCATAAAAGAGGATTACATATTCATTCTAGACACTCTAATCCTAAACTCTAACTACCTGACGAATTCGAGCGCGTCGACGAGTGTACTTGCTGATTTCTCTAATTTCTCTTATTTTGCCGACCGCAGACGTTATGCGTTAATCGATATGGAACTTGAATATATTTCTCAATGAAACATTAGTTCCATATTTATTATCATCAAAACCGAGATTAAGACCAAGGTAGAAAACCTTAGGCCAACAATAATTGTCCTTTAAAGACATTTCATAACCTTGTTCAAGTAACAACGGAAAAATAATAATATTCTTTATTAAAACTGGAACGTAATAACAATTATTTAATTCAATAGTCTTGCTAGAAGGAAAACATAAACAATAGGTTCCTACGGCTAAAGTTACAACTCTTGCGTCGTTGCCTACCTGGAGGTCGTAGTCGCCCTTGTTCAACATTCTACTTATTTTTAACCCCTGCAACAAGTTGCAAATGTGAGAACCACAACAGGTATTCAATACCCATGTAGTAGAGTTATGTAACAATAAATTTATTTCAATAACAAACGCACCTGCGGAGGGGGCTTCAAAAGCACTCTTTTGCCTTACATCTACAATGTACTCCTTGCAGTTGCGCTTCTAGTGGCCATCTTTACAACAATGGAAAAAGGTGCCTTTAGAAGCAGTCTTTTCCTTTTTCTTGATTTCCTTTTTAGGTTTTGTTGGCTTAAGGTTTTCAACCTTGGTCTTAATCTCCGTTTTGATGTTAACAAACCTAGAACTAATGTTTCATTGAGATATACTTTCAGGTTCCAAGTCAGTTAGCACACGACGTCCATGATCAGAAAAATCAAAGAAATCGGCAAGGACGCTCGTCGACACTCGGGATTCTTCGGGAAGTTAGAGTTTAGGTTTAGGGTGTCTAGCATGTTATGTTATCCTCTTTATGATGCAAGGAACCCAAAAATCAAACCCGAACCCCAAAACATGAAAACCCGAAAATCACCCTGAAATTCACTAAGCCTAGGGAGCTCCCGGAGGGCTATATAACCTAGACATTTTCTTGACACAAAAAATGACAGTAATTGTTCCTTAGGTAAAAACTAGATAACAAGGTATTTTTAAGGAATTTTTGGAAGCCTTTAGCATACCCATATTTGACCCGGGAGATTAGAAAATTTTCATTTTCTGAAAATTTGTACTAAACCCGAAAAACTAGATTTTGATTCTTAGGGATTTTGATCTTTTAGATATTTTTATTGAATCTAAATGGGGGGTAATCCTTATATAAAATTTATGTTTTAAAGTTATTAAGTTACAGTTCTTAACTTAAAGTTAATAAATGTTATATAAGTAGACTTAGCGGAGACGGAACCCAGAAATGAACAAATGAGCAGAAAAATAAACAAACAAAAATTAGCCTTTCCTAGATTCGGTTGACCGACTGGTCGACCGACTGATGGAACCCAAATGAGCAGAAAATGCTCTGGGTTAGTAAATGTTATATAAGTAGACTTAGCAAAGATGGAACCCAAACGAGCAGAAAATCCAGCCTAACCAAACTACCCTGCCTAGGTTCAATCGATCGACTGGTCGACCGATGGCATTTCGGTCGACCGATCGATCGACCGATCGATCGACCGAACATTGCCCAGAATGGGCAGAATGCTCTGGTCGCTCGGGTGGTCGGTCGACCGTTGATCGATCGGACAAGCGACCGACGGGATGTAATGGGCAAAAAATCACCCGTTGAGAAGAGAGAGCTCTCTCTTTCCTTCATGGCTTATAAATAGGAAGCCATGAGAGCCTTCCTTCATAATGTTGATCACCTCTAACTCCTTGAGCCATCTCTTGATCAATTCTAAGCCTTCATTGAGCAAATCTTGTGAAAACCCTAGTTTGAACCTTTCATCTCCTTGATTAAGCCTTTACTTCATTGCTTCATCATCAAAGGCATCAAGAGGAAGCTAGGAATCTTGTTGTGGAGCTAAGTAATTTATTGTTTGATTTATTGCTCCATTTAGCGTTGTATTTTCTTATTTATTTCTTTGTATTTGAGGTTGTGTAAGACCTAGAGTGTGAGTCCTGAAATTGGGTGGTAGCCTTGGTGTTTGAGGTTTAAATCCATTAGGTTGAGGTGGGAGAGTACTCTTGGTAGGAAGGCGAGATACTTCGAGGTGTGGAAGTGCCTTCGGTTTGAGAGCAGAGACTTTCTGATTGTAAAGTCCTCTTTGTAAGAGAAATTATATAATCTAATAAACTTAGTTTAGAAATCCTAAGCGGGGTGCTTAGGTAGTGGAGGAGGCATTGGGGCCAAACCACTATAAATCATTGTGTTAGCATTTATATTTTGTTTGTGTTTATTGCTTCATATTTATTGCTTCCGCTTGTTATTAATATCGTGCTTAGCCTAACTAATCAAGAAATGATTAAAACCAGAATTAAGCGATAAGATTAGTTAACACACTATTCACCCCCCCTCTAGTGTAGGCCATTTCACCAACAGGTTTCACATCTTTGTTTTTCTCTTTGTTCTAAACAGAGCGCTTCTTCACCTTTTTCGGGGCACTACACACTAACAAGACTTTGTCCTTTTCCTTTAGAAGGTGGGACTCAGCAGTCTTTAGCATATTAAGGAGCTCGGGAAGCCAGGCATCCATCTTGTTCATGTGGTAGTTGATTATAAACTGTGAAAATGACCCTGGGAGGGATTGGAGTATTAAGTCCTAACATAGCCCCTTATCAATGCTTAGGCCTAATTTCTCTAACGTCTTGATCAAATCGATTAGTTTGAGGACATGGGTTCCCAAGTCCTTGCCGTCATCTTGGCCTAGAAGAGTTGCTTTGACAGCTCAAACCAGTAGTCCGGCTCTCTTCACCATACAACTCCTTGAGGTGAGAGAGGATGGCCCTAGCGTCGATCTTTTCATGTTGTCGTTGCAATACATCGGACATAGAGGCGAGCATAATGTATTGAATAGTAGTATTGTCATCTTGCCACTTCTAGTAAGTGGCCATTACTTCATTGGTAGCCCTTTTGGTAGGTGCATTCAGTGGCCTGTCATCGAGGACATAGGAGAGACGCTCCTGGGTGAGGACAATCTTCAAATTTCGCAACCAATGGATGTAGTTTGTTCCAGTGAGTTTATTAGCATCAAGAATGCTACGTAGTGACAATGAATTTGACACAATCTAATATATATATATATATATAATGTAGATGCAGCATATGATGAAAAGTTGCCTCATATTATTCGTTAACCAAAAATAGTTCCCTATACATCAACATGTGATTGACTCAAGGGCACTATTTCTTTCACTTACCTTCTCCAACTGATTTGTAGTTCGATATTTCAGAGGATGATGTCCCTATATACAAAACTCCTAGGCTTGACACATTTGCCATACTTCTGGGCTCTTTGATTTTGGTGAGCTCTTGCTCTTCTTCAATGAGATCGAGCTCGGCGTGTCGGGTTTCTGAGTTGCTTTGTTCATCAAAGGTGATCTTGTGGAGGCTGGGCTCTGCCATATCAACAAGGATCATGTCCTCTACTACAAAGATGAGTCGGAGAGGGGTCTCCGTAGTGGAGGATTAGTTGTGTTGTAATCTAGAGTACTTCGAGCAGTTCTTTGACCTAGTGTCCCTTCACCCGATCTAGTTTCTTTTTCAGTCTTGTCAAAATGACCTTGTTGGTTGCTTCAGCCAGATCGTCTATCCGTGGGTGTTTTACGTATGAAAAGAGTTGACGAGTGCTGAGGTCCGAGCATAAGTCTCGTAACCATCGACCCGTGAACTATGTCTCGTTGTCGCTAACAAGTTCACATGGTATTTCGTACCTGCAAATGATATTTTTCCAAACAAATTTCTGGACTTTGTCAGTCACAATTGAGGATAGGGGTTCAGCCTCTATCCAATTGGTCAAGTAGTCGATCGCTATGACTAGAAACTTAATTTGCCCTAGTGCTGGAGAAAATGGGCCGAGATAATGTCTTAGCTGTCACTGCAAGTGTCAACTCAGGAATCTCTGGCCAAAGTAGATATGAATGTCGGAAAAAGGTTTTCTGACATGTCATTATTGAAATGATAGCTTGCTAGGCAAAATACATTTGAATCGATTAGGGTTTGACACTTCTTCTGTACCCTAGCCGTATTCGGGACATTGTAATTGATGGACATAATTACATGATAACTAATCACCGAAGGGCATTCTATCCCTATAAATGGAACCTCACACTATCTAGGTAGTCATGACACGTTGCTAGATGTCAATCTTGACTTGCGAGTGGAGTCTCTCACGACCACACTAAAGGGGTTTAGTGGTGGCTCATAAGATTCGAATAGAAGACATTCTATCAGATCCGACTCTCCGTTATGCACAACTCACTGCTGGTTTAGTGTGGGGCCCAATGGGTCACACACAACAGGCTAACCTCATAACGAACCTTATGAGATAAAGTCTGAATGCGACCCTATATGTCTACTATTGGCTTAAGGGTTTCTCCTAAGCTTCAATCTTCATTTTGATGACAACAAACATATATTTAATCTATGTGTGAAGTTTCGAGTTCAGGTTGAGGTTTCGATAAGCATGCAAACTTCGTTCGGAGAAACGAAATAAAAGATCGTCAATCGAAAAAGAACGTCAAAGAAAGGCTCGGGTATAGACTAAGTGGATATCTTGTAATATACCCCTAGGATGATCTTATCCCAAGCCTAATTATAAGGTTATCCAAGTTAGAACTTGGTAACTAAACCTATGAAAAAGCATGTAACAAATATAAAGAAAAAAATCAGCCTCAGCCTGAGTTTGGTCGATCGGTCGGTCGGCCGAACAAGACAAAAAAATTGGCAGTAGCCTTGTTGGTCGACCGAATGATGTCACAAAATGGTAGTAGCCACTCGGTCGACTTGTCGGTTGACCGAAGATGCTGAAAAAATGGTAGAAGGTTACGTCGGTCGACCGATCGGTCTATCGACCAATGCCAAAAATTGGCAGAAGGTGCTTCAGTCAACCGGATTGCGGATCATTGAACTCGTGACTCATTCGGTCGACCCATCGGTCAATCGAATAGCACAATTAAAGTAGCAATCGTGGGCGGTTGAACAGTCGATCGACCGGCAAGCGACCAAACGGCGAAAATGACTTGTTTTCCGCCCGTTGAACAGCCTGTTCGAATGAGGGGTTATAAATACCCCTCACCTAACTCCTTTAAGACTTCTTAGACACTTAATTGAGCATTAAAAGGAGAGATTTGAGCCTTCTTAAGTTTGATTTGTTGTGCCCTGATTCTTCCGTCAACATTCTTCTTCAAGCGCCCATTCTTTCTCAACTCTGCTGCGATTCAAGCTCATCTACTGGCAAGTTGGAGGCTTGAAGGCTTGGGAAAAGAGCATTAGTTCTTCTTTCAATTCTTAGCTCTTTTTCATTGTATTTGAAGAGTTGTTTTAAACTTGTTTTCACCTGTAATAGCTTGCTAGGTGTGCTAGAGAAACACTTAGGGGTAGGCTTTGTAGATTTGTGTTTTGCCTAGGTGAATAGGTTTGAGGAATTCTCAAAGAGGTGAGAATTATGTCCTCAGTTGTATTCAAAGGAAAACACAAGTTCTATAAAGTAGTTGGTTAAAAATCCTTGGTGAGGAGCTAAGGTAGAGGAGTAGGCAGTTGGCCGAACCACTATATTTCATCGTGTTAGCATTGCCTTGATTGTTTACATATCGTTGTGCTTGATATTTGATAGAAAACATCATTAAGTTATATTTGCATTTGATAGAAGTTGAAATTAAGCAAAAAGGGGAATTGATTAAATAATAAAAGGACACGCACTATTCAACCCCCCTTCTAGTGTGGGATTTCATCCAACATCTACTAGCATGGACACGCTGCAACTTGATCACGGATCTCGTTCACGGCCCTATAGGAAGGAGTTCCTCGGTAACCTTAATTTGTAGGGCATCCCTAAATTGTTGGGATTGGCACATGATAATATTACATGTAGTTGGTTAAATTAATTATGAATTAAATATTTAATTATGATTATATTTTAGATAAACCTCTTTCCTATTGTTTATGGGATTGGTTTATTTAGATAATTATCATTCTTGTTTATAGACTCTTAATTTATGGAGATAAATTAAAGTTTATATAATTTTGAATTAATTATGAAGCCATTAAAATATAAATTATTTTTGGAGGCAAACCCCGAAATTTTGAATTCCGGGGAGAGAGTTTTTAGGGGATCGGGTCTACTCTTGTTGCCCCCCCCCACTATAAATAGTGGCCGAACACCACATAGGGAGGTTTGGTTAATTAGTTCTTGGTCTTCATGGAGAAGATTAAGGACTTGATTCTTTAGAGTCTTCTTGAAGAAAAAGGCTCCAAAGAACTCCTCGTCCTCTCCATTGGTGGCTAGCCATCTACATCCTCCTTCCCCGATTTTTGCGAATCCAAAATTGAAGGTGTCTTCTTTTCTTGGGTGTGCCGCAATCATCATCTTCTTGGAGGAGTCCAAGAGGACAGCAAGGTATCTTCACCTCTTCTCTGTCGTGCTTGTGTTTTCTCATTCTCTTTCCTTCCCTTTTGGTGCCCTGTTCTTGATGGAAGGGCCGGCCTTGCCTTGGTGGATTTCGGGATTGAGAAAGCTTCTCCGTTGAGCCACAACGAGCCCCGTGTTCGCTGCCCCTATTGTTGTGAGGTGCTCGGTGTGAACTATCATTGGAGGACGTGCACGTGTGCATCTCAAGACGAGGATAGGAGCAGCCATACCAACCGCGGTATAAGGTATACCTTCTCCTTCTACTCGTAGATTGAATTCCTTAATTGTTGTTAAAGTAGATTATTGTTTTCGGAATGATTTTGATTTTATAAATTGCTATTTCTACTGCATTTCTTATTCGCATCCCAACAGTGGTATCAAAGCTACCTTTAGTTAATTTTTGAAATTTTTATTTCGCGTTTTGGTCACGTTTACGAACCGCTCGCTCCCTAAACGTCATGCTGCCCACTTTTGGTTTATGGGGGTTTTTGAGTCGTTTCTTGGCTCCACGGTTCATATGATGAGTATAGGTGGAATCCTACTATCCATAGTGATCTTGGACAGAATTTAAACTCAAAAATCCCGTGGGTTCATTGTTGAACAGCCCCGAGAACCAAAAAAATTCAGCATGTGTTATTTGAACGGTTTTGGGTGGAAACATGATCAGATTTGCGCGATTCCGGATTCTATTTTTTCCTTTCTTTTTCATATATGATGTGTGTTGGACTAAGATATTCTACCTTGGTCTTAATCTCGGTTTTGATGATAACAAACATTGAACTAGTGTTTCATTGAGAAATTCTTTCAGGTTCAAAGTCGATTAGCGCACGACGTCCGCGATCGAAAAAATCGGAGAAATCAGAGAAATCAGCAAGGATGCTCGTTGACACTTGGGATTCTTTGGGAAGTTAAAGATTAGGTCTAGGGTATCTAACTTGTGTTGTAAATCCTCATGATGATGCATAAGAACCCAAAAACCAAACACGAACCCCAAAACATGAAAAACAAAAAAATAAAAAATGGCCCTGGAATTCACTAACCCTTGGGAGCTCCTTGGAGAACTATATAACCTAGACATTTTCTTGACATAAAAAATGCCGGTAATTGTTAGTTAGGTAAAAACTAGATAACGAGATATTTTAAAGGAATTTTTGGAAGTCTTTTGCCTACTCATATTTGACCCGAAAAATTAGAAAATTTCCGTTTTTCGGAAATTTGTACTAGACCCCAAGAGTTAGAATTTGATTGTTAAGGTTATATAAGTAGACATTTTGATTCTAAAGGTTACATGGTAATTCTTATATAACATTTATGTTTTAAAGTTAAGAAATGTTATATAAGTAGACTTAGCGAAGACCGTACCCAGAAACGAACAAAGGAGTAGAAAATAACAAACTAGGTAAAGTTTTCCAGTCGACCCAGTGGTGCCTGAAAAGGGCAAAAGCCATTCGGTCGCTCGGTCGGTCGACCGATGATTGATCGGCCTGTGACCAGACGACGCCAATAGGCAAAATCCAGCCGGTTGGGTGAGCTATTTTGGCTCATTCTTCATGGGGCTTATAAATACCAGCCCTTGAGTGCCTTCCTTCACGATTCTAAACTTCCTTGAGCCATCTTGTGATCCATCCTAAGATTTCATTGAGCCATCTTAGCAAGAACCCTAGTTTTGATCTCCACGCCTTGATTTAGCCTTCAAGTTTCATTTGATTCATTATCAAGGCATCAAGAGGATCTAAGATTCATTGTGTTGGAGCTAAGTATTTGTGTTGTTGTCACACCCTGAATGAGGGTAGTGTGACCGGCCAGGGCCCACGTCCTGCCCTGTAGCCTACTGTCTACACTAACATCAAGAAACCAAAACATATCGACTGAAAGAAACTTAACATACTTTATAAAAAGTTTACAAGTCACAATATATATAAGTTTTTCAAAACAAGAAGAAACATCAACATCAAATCCAAATGGTTAAATATCAAGTTTTACAATTCTTTTCAAAGATAACCGTAATTGCATAAATAAAACCAACATAACTAGGACTAGTCTAAGACTCATGGATGCCGCTACGAGATATGACACCGCCTCCGCCCTCCAGCTGCACCATGTCGACACCAAGCTACTGCTCATGCTCTGCAAAATAAAATATAAACTGTGAGTCCACTTGGGACTCAGTGAGTGGCTCAAATGAACCTCCACATAATCCTCAGACCTGCATATATATCATCCAAGGCAATAAAGGAATGTACAAGGAGGTAGAGTGTCTTTCTAATACAATTACAGACCCTCAACGGATCCATCAGTACCAACTGTACATGACAACCTGCCACCTTGGCTTATCAAGCCTCTGGCATCCGGCCCTTGGGTCGACTAGGATGGCCACTAGTCTCCAGACACCGTCTGGGGAAAGGATAGCTAGTCCCACCCAACTGGGGTCTGTCACCTAGCGGGCCCGCTGGCGCACCTCTAGACCCAACTGGCCGAGCTGAGCATTGATTATTTCCAACCTCCTCGCTCCTCGGCGGACCATCACAAGCACATTACACAATCAAAATCCTAGCCATGTATACACTTCGGGCCCTTGCCCGTATCTAGCCATGTCCGGCTACCGGGTCAACAATTCATACCGCCCATGTTAGTATATGTGCACCTACAAACTCTAAGTTTCGAAGATGTACAAGCAGTCATAGAAGTGTGATAATCTCATATCTAGGTTTCCATAAATGTGCTATGACCATCTAGTGACACCTTACATGTTACCTAGCTTTTTTTACATTGTCTTCGGTGAGAATTTCCATGAGTCATCCTTGGAATTCCATCCAAGGACATTTAGGGCAGCATGTATAATGGAAAGAAAAATGCTCAAATATTACATTATTCACCATATTTAATCATAATGCACATACCTAACCATTCTTATACTACCTTAGGAATAGTAGCACAATAAGGAGTAACTATCTAGCATGGCAAGGTAGTAACAATTTAAATAACAAGTATGAATTATAAAACATGGTAACATTGTCAACATCCAAGTTTAAGGATCAAATTCTAAGTACGGATACAATCTAGCATTTCTACAATTCAAATCAATTAAGCTACTTGCTAAGTTTGGTGTTCTTCCTAAGTACTGTCATATCCTTATGTGATCCCTAAGATCATGAACTTTCCATCTAAGGCAAATCTCTCCTCCTCTCCCCAACCTTGGCCGAACCATGAGCAAGGGAAACCTTGCTCGGCCAAGGTCCTTGGGGTAGGGAAAGATGGAAGAGACTTTAACTATACTTTGTCTCTTCAATTCCACGTACTTCTTAAATACCAAAGATCAACTTACCCTTCCCCTCACCCTTTGGCCGACCCTCTTCATGAATTTTAGGGTTCATTCAGACACTTCGAGGGGCTTTAGAGGGGGACATGCTTCATGTTACGCAAGGAGTTCAAAGGATTGAATCAAAATAGTGGTATAGGGCATCTAAGGCCAACCCAAGAAAACTACGGACCTCCGTCACACTAGTTGACCGCTTCCAGTTTTGAACCACTTCAATCTTGGCGGGATCTACCCTTATTCCTTCCTTGGACACTACATGGCCCAAGAACCCTACACTTTTCAACCAAAATTCACACTTGAAAAATTTGGCAAACAAGCGGTGCTCTCTGAAGGTTTCTAGGACCATTCTCAGGTGCTTAGAGTGCTCTTCCTCACTCTTGGAGTAAACCAAAATGTCGTCAATGAAGACGATCACAAAGCTGTCTAGGTACTCCTTAAATACCCTGTTCATTAGGTCCATAAAGACAGCAGGTGCATTGGGTAGGCCAAAGGACATCACAAGAAATTCATAGTGACCATAGCGAGTCCTAAAGGCCGTCTTTGGCACATTGCAGTCCCGAATTCTCAACTGATGGTACCCGGACCTCAGATCTATCTTTGAGAACCATTGAGCCCCCCGCAGCTGGTAAAATAGATCGTCTATCCTCAGCAATGGGTAGCAGTTCTTAACAGTCACCTTGTTCAGCTGCCTACAATCAATGCACATGCGCATCGACCCATCCTTCTTCTTCACGAAGAGAACCGGGGCACCCCAGGGTGACACACTCGGCCGGATGAACCCCAGGTCTAGCATTTCCTACAATTGCAGCTTTAGCTCTCTGAGTTCGGCCGATGCCATCCTGTATGGGGGAATGGAAATTGGTTTCACCCTAGCCTGCAGATCAATGCAAAAATCGACCTCCCTTCTAGCAATTCCTCAGGAAACACATCAGGAAATTCACAGACCACGAGGGTTTTGCCGACATGCTTTGCTTCACCCCTTTCCTCCTTGACCACAGCTACAAAGGCCAGGAAAGATTAGCAGCCGCCTCTATGAAATTTGCAAGCCTTTAGGGCTGAGATGACCCCTATCGGCTTGCTACCTCCCTCCCCTTGGAAGATGAACTGCGGTAGCCCAGGCTTATTAAACATCACTGCTTTGGTTGTACAGTCCAGCATTGTGAAATGCTCCGCTAGCCAGTCCATGCCAAGGATGACATCAAGCTCAAGAGTGGGTAGGAGTGTCAAGTCCGAACTCAGCACATGGCCGCATATGAGCACTTCACACCGTTGATAAATTGAGGTTGTTAAGATTGCATCGCTCGTAGGCGTTGATACCATCAATGGCCCATCAAGCATAGAGGGTGCCATTGGCAGCTTTGCAGCAAACATGGCAGACACAAATGAGTGCGTGGCATCCGGATCAAATAATACATATGCAGTAGACGAACATACTAAAATAGTACCTGTCACCACAGGTTTGGAAGCCTCTGCCCCATCACGGTTCATAGCATAGACCCGCGTAGGTGGCCTCTCTGAATGACTGGTCTGCGGCCCCCTATTCTGAGTCTGCCCTCTTGGTGCTACTGACCCTGCTGACATAGGTGCTTTACCCCTTGACTGCTCAGGCTTCTGACCAGTTCCCTCAGGGCAATCCTTCTTGAAATGACCGACCCGACCGCACTTGAAGCAAGCATTAGTGCAGTTAAGGCAGGACCCCCAGTGCCTCCAACTGCAGCTGCCACACTGCGGCGCCTCAGATCTCTGAGAACCACCTCCTAACACTGCCGGCCTCACTGACCAGGTCACTTGGCCCCCACAGCCCCAATGGCCATTCTGCCCCCGACTTTGCTGCTGATCTGCTGTGGGCATTGCCCCCTCAGAGTGCCAAGGTCGACTACCAAAACCGTGCGACCGGAACTTCTTCTTAGCTGGCCCGTCATTTCTCTCGAACGGCACCAAAACTTCTTTCCGTAGGGCTTCGTCCACTACCCGAGCCAGAGTAGATTCCTCGGTGAAATGAATAAGCCTGCCAATTTGTGGCCTCAATCCTGCCACGAACCTCTTGACCCTAGCGGTCTCAGACGCCACTAGGGTGGGATGGTACTTGGAGAGAGGATTAAACTCCATCTCATACTCTGACACTGTCATACCTCCAGCTTGGCGCAACACCTCAAAATCACGGGCGCGCTTGTCACGAACACTCATGGGTAAGTACTGCTCTTCCACAGCCGCCCGAAATTCCTCCCATGTGGGAGGTGGTGCTCCAGCTGCCCTGCGGGCCTTCCAAGTTTGCAGCCAGACCTTTGCCGGTCCCCTCATCTGAAGACCGACCATACGAGCAGCCGCCTCTGATGAACATCCCAGTTCCATGCATAGCTAATAGCAATCCCCAGAAATTTCGTCACTTCCACCTGACGATCTGTCCCAGTGAACTCTGGTGGCTTCAGGCTGACAAAATTTACATAAGTTGGGGTTCTGACCACTGGTGCTACCACCTCCGCCACTTCTGGTACCACTGAAACCACGGGCAGTAGCTGCTGCTGCATCTACTGCTGCAACTGCTGTCTCAGTTCCTACTCCTTATGGAGCGCCGCAGTCAATTGGTTCACCTGAGCCTGCAGTAGATCAACCGCTGACTCTTGGCCCCATCCCTCAGACAGTTCTCTATCTCTGCCCCGGTTCTGACCTCGGCCTCACCCCTGGCCTCGATGTTCCGTCGAGTTACTGCCACTGCCGCTCAAAGCAGCATTTCGAGCATCCATTTCACTATCACAACGAAGAAAGGAAAGTGTATGACATATAAGAAATTATTAACACAAGCTCTTTAAACTACTAACCGCATGGTGCGCTGAGTGCAGGAGTGGTCGTCCAATCTCGTAGCATAACTATACCGTAAGTTGGCACGCTAGCATATGCCTCATACGGTACCCAACAATGAGTCATAGACAAGACCTAACCTAGGGCTCTGATACCAACTTTGTCACACCCCGACTGAGGGTAGCGTGACCGGCTAGGGCCCACGTCCTGCCCTGTAGCCTACTGTCTATACTGACATCAAGAAACCAAAACATATCAACTGAAAGAATCTTAACATACTTTATAAAAAGTTTGCAAGACACAATATATATAAGTTTTTCAAAACAAGAAGAAACATCAACATCATATCCAAATGGTTAAATATCAAGTTTTACAATTCTTTTCAAAGATAACCGTCAGTGCAGAAATAAAACCAACATAACTAGGACTAGTCTAAGACACATGGACTCCGCTACGAGATATGGCACCGCCTCCGCCCTCTTGCTGCACCATGTCGACACCAAGCTACTGCTCATGCTCTGCAAAATAAAATATAAACTGTGAGTCCACTTGGGACTCAGTGAGTGGCTCGAATGAACCTCCACATAATCCTCAGACCTGTATATATATCATCCAAGGCAATAAAGGAATGTACAAGGAGGTAGAGTGTGTTTCTAATACAATTACAGACCCTCAACGGATCCATCAGTACGAACTGTACATGATAACCTGCCACCTTGGCTTATCAAACCTCTGGCATCCGGCCCTTGGGCCTACTCATAGGAATATATCCCGGCTACAGCCGTCCCTACCATATCAGGTAGTATCATCTCAAGATGCAGGCAAACAATCCCGGGCCGTCGACTAGGATGCCCACTAGTCTTCGAAAACCGTATGGGGTAAGGATAGCTAGTCCCACCCAACTGGGGTCTGGCACCTAGCGGGCCCGCTAGCGCACCTCTAGACCCAACTGGCTCCTCGGCGGACCATCACAAGCACATTACACAATCAAAATCCTAGGGTTTCCATATATATATATACACTTTGGGCCCTTGCTCGTATATAGCCATGTCCGGCTACCGGGTCAACAATTCATGCCGCCCCTGTTAGTATATGTGCACCTACAATCTCTAAGTTTCGAAGATGTACAAGCAGTCATAGAAGTGTGATAATCTCATATCTAGGTTTCCATAAATGTGCTATGAACATCTAGTGATACCTTACATGTTACCTAGCTTTTTTCACACCGTCTTAGGTAAGTATTTCCATGAGTCATCCTTGGAATACCATGCAAGGACATTTAGGGCAGCATGTATAATGGAAAGAAAAATGCTCAAATATTACATCATTCACCATATTTAATCAAAATGCACATACCTAACCATTCTTATACTACCTTAGGAATAGTAGCACAATAAGGAGCAACTATCTAGCATGGCAAGGTAGTAATAATTTAAATAACAAGTATGAATTATAAAACATGGTAACATTGTCAACATCCATGTTTATGGATCAAATGCTAAGTATGGATACAATCTAGCATTTCTACAATTCAAATCAATTAAGCTACTTGCTAAGTTTGGTGTTCTTCCAAAGTATTGTCATATCCTTATATGATCCCTAAGATCATGAACTTTCCATCTAAGGCAAATCTCTCCTCCTCTCCCCAACCTTGGCCGAACCATGAGCAAGGGAAACCTTGCTCGGCCAAGGTCCTTGGGGTAGGGAAAGATGGAAGAGACTTTAACTATACTTTGTCTCTTCAATTCCACGTACTTCTTAAATACCAAAGATCAACTTACCCTTCCCCTCACCCTTTGGCTGACCCTCTTCATGAATCTTAGGGTTCATTCGGCCACTTCAAGGGGATTTAGAGGGGGACATGCTTCATGTTATGCAAGGAGTTCAAAGTATTGAATCAAAACAGTGGTATAGGGCATCTAATGGCCTTCTTGCCGTCAAGGGAATCAGAGAAAATTTCGGCATGACCTTTTCCCTTTTCCCATGACTCGGCAGCCCCTAAAATACTCAAATCAATGGTTAAAACAGCGAGATCCGACAAGAACATCATAAAATAGTGAGTACCTATCATTGAAATCATAGACCGTTGGAAAAACACAAGAACTCAACCTAGCATCTAGGGTTCGGCCACCCGCCTCCCCCAAACTGTTAAAGCCTTAACCACTCATCTTTTTAAGAAGAGAAAAAAGTGAGGAAGAAGATCCCCACATCCTCGAAGTGATCAACTCTGGCAATGGCAAGATCTCCGACCAAGAATCCGAGTAGTGCCTCCCCTTTTTTTCCCTTGCTCCTCCTCTTTCTCCCTTGCTGCCTTGTGCGGCTCAATGAATGAGCCACACGGCTGCAAGATAAGGGTTTTAATCCCACATCTAGCTTTCCAAATGAGGCCTCTTGACTCACTTAACTCGCACTCAAACCTCGACTAAACCCGAACTCAACTTGGGTTCCGACTCAACCCACAATATGACTCGAGTTAACTTAATTTAAGGTATAATTTTATAAAAGGAAAGTTAATTATCCAAATAGACTTCATGATTCATTAGCCGAGTCATACCTTTTCACTTGAGGCGATCCTGAGGCTCGACTCGACTACCCCCGGGTCCGACGCGCTACACCAAAATAGATTTTTATAATAGGAAACTTTTTTTTTTGGGTCTTGCAGTTGTTGTATTTTTGCTCCATTTCTTGTATTTTGGTGTTTATTTCATTATATTTGAACTTGTGTAAACCTGGGTTGCTAGGTTTGATAAATTGGGTGGTTGCCTTTGTGTTTGAGTCTTAATTCCACCGGTGTAAACATAGTTTACTAGGATTAGTCGAGTTGTCCCTTAAGGTTGAGGTGGAAGAGTGCTCTCGGTAAGAATGCGGAGACTTCCGGGTGTGGAAGTGCATTAGGTTGAGAGCGAGACTTTTTGAGTCAAAGTCCTCGTTGTAAGGCAAACAAGATTAATCTAGTAAAGTTTAGTTTGGAAATTCTAAGCGGGGTGCTTAGGTTGTGGAGTAGGCATTGGGGCCGAACCACTATAAATAATTGTGTTTGCATTGCTTCTACTTGTGTTTACTTTTTTATCGTATTTACTTTGCTTCCTCTTGCTACTCAATTTGTAATTTGCCTAAGTAAGCAAAGAAACGATTAAAACCGGATTTAGGCAAAAAGATTAGTAAAGACACTATTCACCCCCCCTCTAGTGTAGGCAATTTCACCAACAATGTGATGCATGAAAGGATATTTATGGATGTGCCCTATCTGCATGTGACTGTGTGTAAAACGTGGTTGTGATGATTGCTTGTAAATTTAAGAAATTTTAGAATTATAATTTATGACTTGTGTTTAGTTGAGCTTTGAAGAGTTTTCGATACTTAAATAATCATATGTTTATGATGCATATTGATGTTAACTGTTTCAAACTGAGGACTGCAAAGGGGAGAGTGATTGAAGTTAGCATTTATTCAGATCATTCAGTTCTCACATATAAATACTTGTGAATGGATCTGTTGTCGATAACTCCATTGTGCCAATCCTCTATTGCCAGTTTTATAGGAGTTGAGACTACTTAATGCAAAGAAGACAACAACCTACTCATCATATCTTCATGTTGAGATGATTGTGGACTGCTAAGAAATTACAACACAAGGATTGTGTGGAGGACAGGACCCTATGGTTGGGATGTCGTAGAGAGGCAAGTCGATATGTACTTGTAATAGTAATAAGTTTTGTTATTTCCAATTCACTGTAGTACCGGTAGCTGGATTTCAGAGTGTGAAATCCTAGAGCTAGAAGTTGTACTTTCTGATAGTGAATTGGGCATCTGTCTGGTGAGTGCCCCGCAGATTAGGTGACATGTTTTGTCACTGAACTGCATAAACAAATACTTGTGTTTGCGTATGTTTTATTCTGGTTCTTACTTTGCTACTCAAGGCAATTGTTATAGCAGTTGCAACTTCCTATACAACTGTCATTTACAGAAGTTCCGTAAGAGACCTTATTGTTAGTTACGAAGAATCTCTCATGTTGTTGACACAATCTCCCTGATCTACGAAGAGTGTTGGGAGGTAGTGTTTATGTGACTGGTTCAACCCGTGGACTACCCACCGGTTGTTGATCTTCATCAAGTTCAACATTTATTCCACTCCCACTTTCCTCGATAAACTCTTTTTCTAAGAAAGTGGCATGCCTACTGACAAACACCTTTTATTCAGTTGGTGAGTAGAAGTAATACCCTAAACTCTCTTTAGGGTACCCCATAAACCTGCACCTGGTTGATTTAGCATAAAGTTTGTTTGACTCTAACTTTTTTACGTATGCAGTACAACCCCAAATCCTGAGATGCCTCAAACTTGGTTTCTTGCCACTCCATATCTCATATGGTGTACTAGAGACAGATTTTGTGGGAACCTTATTAAGAAGGTAGATAGCGGTTTCTAGGGCATATCCCCAAAAAGAAATCAGGAGATCAGTAAAAAAAAGCATGGACCGCATCATATCTAGCAATGTGTGATTCCTCCTTTTAGACACTCCATTATACTGTGGTGTGCCAGGAAGGGTCCATTTGAAGACAATCCCATTATCCTTGAGTTAACTTAGGATGTTAGTATTTGACTTTTGTATGTTGGCTATATTTGGCAAAAGGAGCATTAGGTGATATCTCAAACTCAACAAGAAAGGATCTCTACTTATATATGTGATAGTCTCAACTGTGAAGAGGCAGTCTTAACTACCTACAGTCTAAAGGTTTTCTTGACAGTTTTTGTTGCAAATGTGGTGACTCCTGAGCTTCAGAATTAATGATGATTTCTTTAAATGTTTTTGGACATTCAATCATCATTATTTATGTCATATGGTCAGTTAAGTTTTGAAGAGTTTGTCTTCATTTTTTTTCTAAGTGTTTTTATTTACATAAATGATCAAATAGTTAAAAAACCTATTATGTTGATGGTTTCAATCTAAAGACTACGAAGATTAAAAGTGATTGAAGTCAACATTTATTTAGATCCTTTAGTGACATCTATAAATACTAGGTAAAAGAACTATTGACGACAACTCCATTGCGCGGAAATACTGTTGCTAGATATATAGGAGTTGAGACTGCTGAGAGCAAAAAGACAACAACCTTTTTATCTTCAGGAGAGGATTGGTTTTGGGCGAAAAACTCGTTAAAAGAAAAGGCTGCGTGGAGGACGAAACTCTGTGGCTGGGATGTCATAGAGAGGCATGTTGGTATTTATTTCTAATAGCAAATAAGTTTTTGTTATTTCCAATTCACTGTAGTACTAGTAGTTGGATTTCGAGTGTGAAATCCAGATGACTTATATTGTACTTATAGACATTGGATTGGACATCTGTCCGGTGAGTGCCCTGCAAATTAGGTGATCGATTTCTCACTAAACTGTGTAAACAAATCTCCTATGTTTGCGTATTCCTTCTATTTTGGTTGTTACTTTGCTACAATAGGTTGTTGTTAAGCAGTTGCAATTTCCTCGCAACTATCCTTTACAAAAGTTCCCTAAGTGACCTATATTGTCAGTTGGTATCAGAGCGGTTATGCTAACCTTTACATGCAAAAGATCCTTGGTGTGTCTCTTATCTTTCAGGTTCCAAATGGAAGGAATGCCAATGGGAAATTTTGTCAATGTTCCTCCACTTCTGGTTGGAACAAACTATGCTTATTGGAAGGCTCAAAAGAGGGCATTCATCAAGTCCATAGATGATTATTGCTGGGATACTATAGAAGATGGCTATACTCCTCCAACTATTGATGGGACTGAGAAGAAGCTAAAGAACATGTATACTGAAGCAGAAGTTGTAGCTGCAAACTATGACAACAAGACCCTTAACACCATTTTCAGTGGTGTTGATCCCTCTCAGTCGAAACTCATTTTTGCTTGTACTCTTGCAAAACAAGCATGAGAGATTTTTGTAACAAATCATGAAGGATCATTGACTCTTTGTAAGTCAAAGGTTGAAATTCTCAACACCAGATTTGAGATACTGAAAATGGGAGAATATGAAAGCATCCAAGACTTTCATGGGCGCATCAAAGATTTGATGAACAATGCTTCCAACCTAAGAGAACCATTCTTTGAAGAAAAGGTTGTAAGAAAAGTTCTAAGATCCATGCCTATAAAATTTGACATGAACGCTACTACTAGAGGAGACGTTCATGATCCCTCATCTATTACCCTTGACACCTTGATGGTAAACTGAAAACTTATGAGTTGAAACTATTTAAGAAATACTCTCTTAAAGAGAAAAGGGGAAATTTTGCTTTCAATGCTATTGAAGATGAGAACAAGTCTGAAGACTGTTGAAAAGAAGAGATGGATGCATCATTTGCTTTTGTGACAAAAAATTTCAGAAGATTTCTAAGAGCTGAGAACAAGCAAAATCAAAATGTGCAGTTCAAACAGTAGTTTCAATCGTCCAGTTCAATCGGATCCAAAACAACTTCTTCTTTTGGTGAAAATAGAAGAAATCAATCTTTTGTTGATAAATTTGATCTGAAACAGAAGTCTAAAGGTGTTCAGTGTTTTGAATGTGAAGGATATGGACATGTTAGGTCAGAATGTCCGAGTGTATAGAGAAAATTCAGGAAGTCTTTTACAGCTATCTGGAGTGATGATAATGAAGAAGATGAAGAAGAAGAATTTGAACAAGGAAACTATAGAGCCTTTGCTGCCTGCATAATCAACGTAGTTCAAACTGTTTGTAATCCAAACACTGATGATGATCATAACGAGATTCAATGTGCTGACAGTCGTGAAGAAGCATATCAAGAGATGTTTGATAAATGGGTTAAAGTGATAAAATTTAACAAAATCCTCATAAATCAAAACAAACTTTTGGTTGAAGAAAAGAAGAAACTTGAGGAGGAAGTCGAGACCTTCAAAAATCATATTGCTGAGAAATCTGATAGAGAATCCAAGTTGATATCGGAACTTGAAAAGGTAAAGATAGAAGCCAGAATGATTAATTCCACTAGTACTCTAAATGAAATTTTGAGTGCAGGACAATCTCCGTCTAATCATGCTGGACTTGGATACACTAGTGCAAGAAAGTCGAAAGTCCAGTCTCAACTGCCCAAGAAGAATTTTTATAAAGGACTCTCAAGTCATCAATAGTCCACTACATGGAAGAGAAGTAGAGTGCCGACATGTTACTACTACAAGTGTAGGGGACATATAATAGCAAATTGTTCAAAGCTTGCCAACAAATTAAAGATAAAGAAGCATGGAAATTCTCCAAAATAGAATTTCAAACAAGTATGGGTAAGGAAAACTGAACTTAACTACAAAGTTGCTTTTATGTTAAAGACTATTTCTTCTCTTGGATCTTGGTATTTCGACAGTTGTTGTTCTCAGCATATCACAGGGAATTCAGTAAAATTTGAAAAATATCCAGGAACCTGAAGGTGCTATTGTAACCTTTGGAGATGGAAGACATGGAAATGTCTTGGGAGTTAAAACTCTCAATGTTCTAGGAATTACCAGGTTAAAATATGTTCTGCTGGTGGATGGTCTCAAGGCCAATATTGTGAGTAAAAGTAAATTATGAGACCAAAATTTAGATGTCAAATTTAACAAATATGGTTGCAAGGTCTTCGATAAAAATGGTGAATGTATTCTTGAATGAAGTAGATCAAGAGATAACTGCTATAAGATTGCATATTCATCTATTTGTCTTTTAGTTGTTTCCTCTGATATAAACTTGTGGCACAGACAGTTAGGTAATGAAAATTTCCAGGAGGTAAAGAAGCTGGTTAAAGCTGGAGCTATGAGAGGAATTCCTAAACTCACAAGAGAACCTGAATCTATTTGTGGTTCTTGCTAAGAAGGAAAAGAGACAATGCAGTCTTATAATTAGTTGCAACTAGTGGCCACATCAAAACCTCTAGAACTCCTTTACTTGGACTTGGTTGGTCCTATGCAAGTTGAAAGCATTGGAGGTAAAAAGTATATTCTTGTTTGTGTAGATGATTACTCACGTTTCACTTAGACATAATTTCTAAAGGAGAAGTCCAATGCCTTCAACAACTTCAAATCCTTATGTCGAAGACTCCAAAATGAACAAGAACTTTCTATTCTAAAAGTGATCAGAATAAGGAGTGATCATGGAAGAGAGTTTGAGAACATTTCCTTCTCAATATTCTGTGATAACAATGATATTCTACATAAATTTTTTGCTTCAAAGAATCCTCAACAAAATGGTGTTATTGAAAGGAAGAACCGCACTATCCAAGAAAAGGCTCGGGTCATGCTAAATTCTAAGAAGATTTCTGAGAGATTTTCGATTAAAGCTATCAATACTGCCTGCTACATTATAAATAGAGCATATCTCAGACCAAAAACTACAAAAACTCCTTATTAATTATGGAATGGAAGAAAACCTAACCTTATATATTTTCGTGTCTTCGGTAGCATGTGCAAAGTAAGTCGATGAAGTAAATATGCAAAGTAAAAGTGATGAAGCAATCTTCCTTGGATATTCAACTAATATCAAGGCCTACAGAGTCTACAACAAGCGCACTCAAACTGTTATAGAGTCACCAAATGTGAAAGTAGATGACTCACAAATCTACTAGACTCTGACTGCTGATGAAGAGACAATTGAAACTGTTAATAAGACTGCCCAGAGCTCCTCTTAGACAACAGAACATATTGATGAAACTATTGATTCAACAGATTCTGAGACTAACACTGATCAAGAAAAGGAAAATAAAATTGAGAGGTCTGCAAAAACTCTCAAGAATCATCCTCTAAAATATGTAATTGGTGATGTACATGAAGGAGTCAAGACCAGGAATCAGTCTAAGAAGAGTAGTCAAGACATGATCAGATACTCTTGCTACACTTCAGCTGTTGAACCCAAAAACATCAAGGAAGCTCTAAAAGATGAAATTTGGATCAAGGAACCCAAAAATTACAATAGTTTATCAGAAATGATGTTTGAGAATTGGTTTCAAGACCTGAAAGTGTCAATGTGATTGGAACCAAGTGGGTCTTTAAGAACAAGACGGATGAAGCAGGAAACATCACAAGAAACAAGGCCAGACTTGTTGCTCAAGGTTACAATCAAGTTGAACGTTTGGACTATGATGAAACCTTTGCATCTATTGCAAGATTGTAGTATATAAGGTTACTTATTGCCTTATCCTGCTGTATGAAGTTCAAACTATATCAAATGGATGTTAAGACTCCTTTCTTGAATGGTATTCTAAATGAAGAAGTCTATGTTGAACAACCTAAATGGTTTGAAGATCTTACTCATCATGACCATGTGCATAGACTGAAGAAAGCCTTGTATAGTCTCAAGCAGGCACCTAGAGCTTGGTATGAAAGACTAACTCAGTTTTTACTTATGAAAGGTTACGAAATAGGAAAAGCTGATCAGACCTTATTCATAAAGACAAATAAGTCTCAACTGGTAATTGTTCAGATTTATGTTGATGATATTATTTTTGGTTCAACTTTTGAAATGTTTGCTAAATCACTTGTGAATAATAAAAAGTCTGAATTTGAGATGTGCATGGTTGGGGAAATGAGCTATTTTCTTAGTCTCTAGGTCAAGCAATCTGAATAAGGAATATTTATTTCAAAAAGTAAATATACTAAGAATCTTGTTCACAAGTTTGGACTAGACAGTTCAAAGGTAGTTAGAACCCCAATATCAACTCATGAGAAACTAAGTAAAAATGATGAAAGGAAGAGTGTTGATCCTAGTCTTTATAGGAGCATGATTGTCAATTTATTATATTTGACAGCTAGCAAACATGACTTATATTTTAGCGTTGGATTATGTGCCAAATATCAAGAAAATTCTAAGGAATCACATCTTCAAGTTGTTAAGAGAATTTTCAAATATGTGAAAGGTATTTTGGATTTTGGTCTTTGGTATTCTAATGAATGTAAGCATTGTCTAATTGGAGTTTCAAATGCAGATTGGGCTGGTAACATTGATAACAAAAAGAGTACTTCAACCATTTTTTTTTATGTTGGATCAAATCTTGTGGCCTGTTTAATTAAGAAACAAAATTCTATTTCTCTTTTTTCAACAGAGGCAGAATATTTGGCTGCAGACAGTTGCTGTTAAGAAATTAGTGGACCTAACTCACCCCAAAAGCTAGCTCTAAGGGGGAGGATTACCCAATCTATTTAAAGGCCATCTAGACCACAACCTCAAGCAATGTGGGACTTTAACACACCCCCCTCACGCCCAGAATCCACATCTGGAGCGTGAAGTTCTGCAGGTGGCCCACAATCAACAATAGGTCTAGCTCTGATACCATGTTAGAAAATAGCCTTGGACCTAACTCCACCCCAAAAGCTAGCTCAAGGGGAGAGGGTTGCTCAAACTATTTAAAGGCTATCTTGGCCATATTTTAACCAATGTGGGACTTTAACAGTTGCAGCACATAGTTGATTTGTTGAGAAATGATACTCTATTGTGATAACACTAGTGCAATCAATATTTCAAAAAATCCTTGGGCCAACAATAAGTAGAGCTCATTTCTTGTTGAGTCTGAGATATCACTAAAAGCTCCGTTGGCCAAATATACCCAACATACAAAAGCCAAATACTAACATTCTCCCCCTTTGGCTTATTTGGCAAAACCCACAGTAATTTGTATGATAGTAGAGGGTTTTTCGACTGAGATATAATAACTATTAAAAAAATAAATTTCACAAATAGTCATGCCACATAGTCAACCATAGTCACATAAAAATTACACCTAGCAGAGCATCCAGAGTATCAAAATACTACAATAGTTTCACAAACACAGTCTCAAGTATCAACAATCAGAATGGTAAAAGTATCACCACATCAGACCATAGCAGTTAAAACTACAGAGCAACCAGAGCAACTGCTTGTTCTCCCCCTCTTTGGCATAATAAGCCAAAGGAGTAAACAACAGAGTGAAAAGTTTAGTCTGAACTGTGAGAGGAATCAGATGAACTCCCAGAAGAAGGAGAGGCAGGTCCGGCAAAAGCTGCGGAAAGTGTTCTATAATTTTCTTTTAAATGGTGATTACCGGCTGTCGAAGTTTGGCCATAGCTTCTTTGATAGAAAATAGCTCGTCCAAGATCTCTATCTTAGAAGTAGATGTGGCAGCTGCAAAAGACCTAGATGCAGTCTTCATATTAGAATCAGAACTGAGCAGATTTCTTCTTGGAGTGCTAACCCTCTTAAGAATTTTGGGATGAATATTTAGAGATGTACCCATGGGTTCCAGTACTTCATCAGACGAGTATTTAAATCCTTGTTTCTCTAGAATTCCATAGATCAAGTTTGGAAAAATTAAAAACATCCTGGATTTAGAGTGAAGTCTGTTCCTAACTGAGATTATCTGCTAAAAAATAAGGCTGCCAAGATTGAATGGAATTCCATTTGTGATCTTATAAAGCAACATTACCATTTGCTTACTTGGAAATGTAATGTGAGAAGTAGGAATCCAGTAATTTCTAGCAATGAGGAACAAGACTGCATAAAAGGTATTCAAGGATGAAGATCTGATGTCATGACTGCCTGTCCAATTAATAACATCACCATTTGAGACCTCTTTACTAATCATTTTCAAAAAGTTATTAGTCTCAGCAGTATCAACAGTGGAAGAAAAATTCAGAAAATCCAACAAACTAATTAATCACATTTGGACTAAAACTATACCAACAGCCTCTAAGAAACACTTCATGATAATTATTGTTTTCAGGATTTGAAATATTATTAGATAGATTACAATAGAACTCTAGTATAGGCTGCTTGCAAAAAGGTCTAACCTTTTTATAGGAACTAGATAAATTTCTCTTTTAAAGAATCACAAGGACTGGTTTGTATTTTAAAGAGATTTGATCTAAATCAAGAATTCTCTCAGATTGCAGCCCTTTCCAAAGAGGATAGAGGTCATCAGACAATAGTCCCTTGTGCAGTTTACTGTCAGGAGTTTGTTTTTCAACTTTCTTCTTAGGTTTTGATTGCTTCCTCCTAGGACTTTGTATCCTTTTTTGTTCAACAACAATGACTTTCTTAATTCTCTATTGGTGTTTCGGGATTGTGTTTTCTTTTCTTGGACTTTTTCAACTCACTAGCCCTTATGGACAGGAGTTCATCATCATCATTAGATTCTAGATCCACAGTTTCTCTAGAGACAAGGTTGGACTTCATAGGTATTTTCCTTTTTGAACTTCTCTTAATCTCAGGTGCATAGGAAACTCTATTTTTCTTCTAGGAGGAGGTAGTGCTCTCAGGAATAGAAGTATCAGCTTTTGGAACATAGGTAGTTTTCTAAGGTACAGAAGCCTTAGGAGTCTCAGATTCTACCTCATCTGCAGGAACTTGATTCAGATCCATAGTAGATAGTTCAGGGATAGAAGATTTTGCAGTGTTATCATCAACAGGAACAGTCTCAGCAATCTTAACTGCCTCTTTCATGGTTGAAACCGCTTCATTAGGAGTTTTCATGTTCTCAGAAGTAGCCATTTCAAGAGTAGTTTCAATTGCCTCATTAGCGGTTGAGATCGTGTCAGAGCACTCAATTGGATTGATAGTTCTTTGTTGTTCAGGAATACTTTTATCCACATTAGACTTTATGGAGATATCGAATGGACCAATTTTGACTGGAGTAGAGTAAAAAACATCAGTGACAACAATATCTATATCAATCACAGGACCATTATGCACTGGAGAGGAAACTGCCAAGGACTCATTCAAAACTTTTTGTCTAGAAATAGTACGAGGAGAGACAAAATCAAAACTTTTACTGTATACCTCCTCACCCAAGACAGACTAAGAAATATATATTCCTTCATTATCTACCTTTGAACTGTCTAGTCCAAACTTGTGAACAAGATTCTTAGCATATTTACTTTGTGAAATATATATTCCTTCTTTAGATTGCTTGACCTGTAGACTAAGAAAATAGCTCATTTCCCCAACCATGCTCATCTCAAATTTATATTTAATATTATTCACAAGTTATTTAGCAAACATTTCAGAAGTTGAACCAAAAACAATATCATCAACATAAATTTGAACAATTACCAGTTGAGACTCCTTTTTCTTGATGAATAAGGTCTGATCAGCTTTTCCTCTTTTGTAACATTTCATAAGTAAAAACGGAGTTAGTCTTTCATACCAAGCTCTAGGTGCCTACTTGAAACCATACAAGGCTTTCTTCATTTAGGTTGTTCATCATAGACTTCTTCATTTAGAATACCATTCAAGAAAGCAGTCTTAACATCAATTTGATATAGTTTGAACTTCATACAACAGGATAAGGCAAGAAGTAACTTGATAGACTCCAATTTTGCAATAGGTGCAAAGGTTTCATCATAGTCTAGACCTTCAACATAATTGTAATCTTGAGCAACAAGTCTGGCCTTGTTAGTTGTGATATTTCTTGCTTCATGAGTCCTATCCTTGAAGACCCACTTGGTTCCAATCACATTGACACTTTCAGGTCTTGGAACCAATTCTCTGTTGGCGTAAGGGTTCCCCCCTTAGGCTTTGATCTTCATTTTGATGTTAACAAACAAGTATTTAATATATGTGTGAAGTTTTGAGTTCAATATGAGGTTGCGATAAGCATGCGAACTTCGGCGAACCTCGCTCGGAGAAACGAAAGGAAAGAACGTCAAGAAAGGCTCGGATGTAGGTTGAGTAGAAATCTTGTAATATACCCCTAGGATCTCATCCCAAGCCTAGTTGTAAAGTTATCCAAGTTAAAACTTGGTAACTAAACCCATGAAAAAGCATGCAACAAAGATAAGGTAAAAATCAGCCTCAGCCTAAGTTCGGTCGACCGGTCAGTCGACCGAACAAGGTAGAAAAATGGCAGTAGCCACTTCGGTCGACCGGTCGGTTGACTGAACAGATGCAAAAATTGGCATTGGCTATTTTGGTCGACCGAACAAGGCCAGAAAATGGCAGTGGCTACTTCGGTCGATCGACCGAGGCCAAAAATTGGTAGTGCCTACTTCGATCGACCAATCAGTCGATCGGATTGCAGAGGAGCTGAAATGTGACTCATTCGGTCGACCCTCCGATCGACCGAACAGAGCGGTAGAAGCGTAAAAAGCCAGCGGTCGCTGGGTGGTCGATCGGCAAGCGACCGAACGGCGTCCAACAGGCAAAAAAATGCCCGTTGAGGAGCCGTTCAGTTGAAGGGTTACAAATACCCCTCACCTAACTTCTTTAAACTCCCTCAACATCTAATACAAACTTAAAGAAGAGAGATTTGTGCCTTCTAGAGATTGATTGCTTGCGCTCGCTTCTCCGATCAACGTCTTCTCAATGCTCATCTTCCCTCAAGTCAGGCTTCGATTCGAGCTCAACGACTTGGCAAGTTGAAGGCTTCGAAGGTTTGGAAAAGAGCATTTGATCTTGGTCTATTTCTTAGCTCTTTTCGTTGTAATTTTAAGTGTGGTTTAAACTTGTTTTCATTGGTTAGCTGGCTAGGTGTGCTAGTGTAAACACTTAGGGTTTACTTTGTAGAATTGTGTTTTGCCTAGGTGAATAGGTTTGAGGAGTTCTCAAAGGGTTGAGAATAGAGTCCTCTGTTGTATTCAAAGGGAGACACAAAGTCTATAAAGTAGTTGGTTATAAATCCTTGGTGTGAAGCCAAGGTAGTGGAGTAGGCAGTTGGCCAAACCACTATATTTTCAAGTGTTAGCATTGCCTTGTGTGTTTGTTTTCAATTGTGCTTCATATTCACTAACGAACATTACTTAGTTGCACTTGCATTTGGTTGAAATTGAAATTGGTAAAAAAGATAATTGAAGTATATTAGGTAAGTAACCCAACACTATTCAACCCCCCCTTCTAGTGTGGGATTTGACTCAACATTTGGTATCAGAGCTAGGTCGTAGGATTAGATTTAACCATCTACCCTACATGTTAAAATGACTAGTGAAATTCAACTAGCTCAAGGGTCCTCTACTCATATTCCACCATTGTTCGATGGAAACAACTATGCATATTGGAAGATACGTATGAATGGCTTCCTACAATCACTAGGCTTGAATGTATAGAGAATGATACAAGTAGAGAATAAGCAACCAACCAAGAATATGGATGAGTGGGACCAAGAAGAGATTAAACTCTTTAATGCAAATGCAAAGGCCGTCAATGCATTATATTGCGGCCTATCAATTAATGAGTTCAATAGGATTTCTACTTGTAAGTCCGCATATGAACTTTGAAAAGTCTTAGAGACTACACATGAAGGTACTTCACAAGTTAAGGAATCTAAGATAAACCTACTCATGCATGATTATGAAATGTTCAAAATGTTATCGCATGAATCTTTTGATGTCATGTATGGTCGATTTCAAAATATTACAAATGGTTTAGCTAACCTTGGTAGAGAGATAAGGGAAGAGGAGAAGGTAAGAAAGCTCCTTCGTTCCCTTCCAAAAGCTTGGGAGCCATGGGTCATCACAATTATGAAAGCGAAGGATATGAGCACCTTGAAGATCACCGAGCTCATTGGGTCTCTCATGATACATGAGACCAATCTAAAGAAATACAAGGAGGAAGATGCTCCCAAAGACAAGACCATTGTCTTAAAAGCATCACACCGGGGTGAAGAATCCTCATCATCCGAGGAAGAGATAGACGATTTTGAGGAAATGGCAATGTTGGCGAGAAGATTCATGACCTTCATGAGAGTAGGCATGAGAAAGGGAAGAGGAGGCTACACATGCTAGAGATTGTGCACTAAAGAGGAACCCCAATGCTAGATTCACTTGGGTTCCTAAGATGACTAACAATCAAGGACCCAATAAGATTTGGGTACCTAAAGTTGTTTCTTCTCCTTTTGTAGATAGGAACCATCCTCAAGCAAGTAGAAGCACACGGATATTGGATAGCGGTTGCTCAAAGCACATGATGGGTGATATCAATCTATTTGCAATGCTATCAAGTAAGGATGGTGGACATGTGACTTTTGAAGACAATGCCAAAGGTAAGATTGTTGACATTGGAGATACAAGCCCACTTGATTAAAAATAGTTTCCTACCCATGCATTAAAAATATTGTATTAGTTGATGGGTTGAAGCATAACTTGATTAGCATATCTCAATTATGTGATAATGGATATGTAGTTATTTTTGAAGCATCTAAATGTATCATTAGAAGTGCGCCATCTAATGATATTGTATTTATTGGAAATAGGCATGAAAATGTATACACACTAGTCTTAAATTTGAAAAAGATAAACTTGGTGATGCATGTCAACATGGAAAATAAGTTAAGTCCTCATTTCATAGCATTAATCATGTCACCACATCTAGAACACTTGAACTTGTGCACATGGATCTTTTTGGTCCTTGTGATGTTGCTAATCTAGGTGGTAAGTTGTATTTGTTGGCCGAGGATTTCGCCTTTGTGCTCTATTCTCTTCATGATTATTTTGATGATAACAAACCAAGTCTACCTAACTAAGTTCTTGAAGCATGAAGGTCGCAGGTTCGATAAAAGGCAGAAGCTGGTTTCGTAGTTTGTGACATTTATCTCGATACGACGTACATTTACGACGACCTATAGAAGTTTGACATGTGCACTAAAGACGGCATGGGCGAGTTTAGAGAACACATGGAAATCTCTTCAAATTGATGCACGCTGAAGGTCGGACCCCGGGAATGAAGTGCTCAAGAAGAAAGCTGGAAAATACAAGCCCAACCCATGTTTGGTTGATCGGTCGGTCGACCAAATATGGTCAAAAATTGGAAATAGCTAATTTGATCAACTAGTCAGTCGACTGAATGTTGCCAGAAAGCGGCAGTATGCCCATGATCACTCGGCGATCGCTCGGTCGATCGACTGACAAGTGATCGGGCATCGACAACGGGCAAAAATATGCCCGTTGACAAGCCATTTGTTTGGGGGGTTATAAATACTCACCCCAAACTCTCTCCCTAGGGGTTGTTGATGCCTCTAAGCCTCAAAGAGTGATCCTAAGCATCTTCTAACCTCTCTCTTGATCAAATCCTCAAAACCTAGCCTTGATCCCTCAATCTCTAGTGTTCATCATTGGAGGGTCCTCCAAGTTTGCTAGGCTCAACAAGAGAAGGTGATCCTATTGTGATAAGTCATCTTTCTCTCTCTTCTTGTGATTAAAGTATTTTTAGTTTGTTTTTCATTGTATTAACTTGATTGAGTAATAGACCTTAGGTAAGGTCTAGTGAATTTGTGGTAATCTTGGTGTTTAAAGTGTAAAGCCACTTGTGTAAAACTAGATTAGGAGTTGTTCTTAGGAATTGAGGTGGGAAAGTTCACACGGTGTGAAGGTGAATACTTCCTGGTGTGGAAGTCCCTTCGAAGGGAGTGTAGGGTCTTTCCGGTGTAAAGTTGTCGATTATAAGTCACTCTTAATTTAGTGCATTTGTGTGTGAAATCATAAGCACAGGTCTTAGGTAGTGGAGTAGGTGGTTGGCCGAACCACTATAAATTCCTTTGTGTTAGCATTGTTCTTCTTGCATTTGCTTAACTGCTTTATTTTATCGCTTCCGTATTTAATCATCTGATTGTGAATTGCCCAAGTTATAAGAAAATGATTAAAATCGATAAACCGGATTTAGGCGACAAGATTTAGTTAACACACTATTCAACCCCCCCCCCCCCTCCAGTGTAACCATTTATCCAACATTTGGAATCAGAGCGGGTGGTAAATTGAGATTTCACCGTCTCCTCAACATCTAGTCCTGATTCGAAAAATGGCACTAGAGTTGGTAGCATCTGTACCACCTAGGTTTGATGAGTCAAACTTTGGTCTTTGGAAAGGAAGAATGTATACATTCTTAAAGACTCAAGGTAAAGGTGTGTTTAATATGGTAAAATCAAAATACATAGAAGCTAAAGAAAATATGGATGCATGGACCCAAGAACAAATTAATAGGTTTGAATTATATGCCAAGGCAACAAATTGCATATATTGTTCTTTGGAAAATAATTTTTTGAAAAAGTCATGCATATATTGTACTTTGGCATATGATATTTATACTACTTTGAACATGCTTTATGATTATGCTAAAACTAATGAACTTGTTACCCTAAATGAAGGAGACGATGACAATTGTCATACTCCTATATCTGTCATGCCCCAACTCAGGGTACGCGTGACCAGCTAGGGTACGAGTCAGTACCCCGAAGCCTACCCTATGCACTGACTAACAACTCACAAAAATATAAACATAACACATCAAGTAATGACCAAAACAAACGATAACAACTTTTATTAAAAGTTCAAAACCAATTTGATCACACCAAGTTCTAAAACACCATCAATTTCAAATAAACATCTGAAAGTTTTTCCAAATAAATATTTCAAAGTTTTTTACAGAAATAAACCCAGTGCATACATCAGACTCTAACAGACACGACTACGACTAGTTATTGCTAGCTATGAGATCTACACCCACGCCTGCTCTACTGCGCGCCATGCCACCAAGCCGTACCTCATTGGTCGGGCTCTGTAAAACAACAAGAAAGGAAAATCGTGAGATCACGAGGAACTCAGTGAGCGATTCTTTCGAAACGCCACTTAAAACCTCGGCAATCACATATTAAGGAAGTTGTCAAATCACATTCCATAAATAATCAGTGAGCCAAAACGGATGACTGGATGAACCGGCCTCTCGGGCCCATATCCATGATGCAAGCTCGGCCAATAATGGCCTAAGGTATATATGGAAGGTACAGTCCTTCCTCTACTTGACTCGGCCGGTCGGCCTACTCAAACCAGCCCCTACGGGCTCCTCATTTAGAGACTTTTATACTTCGGATCCGTCAACTAGGATGGCAACTAGTTTCAGTGATCCTCTGGGTTAGGGATAGCTAGTCCCAACCCACTCGGGTCTACCGTCAGCGTGGCCCACTGACGAAATCTCAAGACCCTCTGCCACTCGGGTCTAACACCTAGCGGGCCTGCTGGTGCAATTAATCTCAAGACCCTATAAACCGCTGAGTCGTGTGCTTGCCATCCGGCTAGTGACACTTCTCAATAGACCATCAACCACAACCCAAACCAGGTTGGGCAAGTATGTTGTGTTTTGCTTTCCGGACTTTGCCCATATCTAACCCCTTACCCTAGGGTCTCATTGTTTCCCTAAATGAAGCACCTAGTGTATGTGTCTTGTATCTAAGTTAAATGATACCCCAAGTCATCTAAACCATTCTTCCTAGAATGAGAGAACTCGCCGACTAGGTAGGCACTCGACCTACGATTTCCACATCACTTACCAAAGTAATTATGGATAGCAACATCATGAAGAAATCGAATTAAAGAGTAAATAATGTAGTGGTTAAACCAATATGGAACATACTCTAAGCATAGCAACGATTAAACATGATATGAGCAATTAAATGAAACCTTTCTTGACTACGTATACCATATGAGCATTGGCAAGAACATTTCCAAAATGATAATATAGATCTATCACCAACAATTCATAACATGAATATGAATTAACATTAATCGAAGGGATATGAACAACTACACAAAATCATTCGTTCCCTCCCCCTTACCCTTGATTGACCGAAGCTTGGGCAAGGTAACCCTTGCTCAACTGAACCATCTATGTGGGAAGGGGCTGGAAATTATGCATTTTAACAGGTTGAACAGTAAATAAAAAAAAATACAATTTCATCTAACATTAAGTATGGAAGTGCGAGTTAAAGCGATATAACAAGGGATCCAACAATTCAATACAGGCAGCCCCGCATCCCCCCCCCCCCTTTTCACTGCTCGGCCAACTCGAGTAGGGTAGTAACCTGCTCGGCCGAACCTCTAGGGGTGGTGGATTTGGTTATGGTGGTATTACGAGTATCAATCCAAAGCCTAAAACATAACGATCATAAGACAATGCATGAGTTGCGAAATGAGCGAGGAAATTGGGGAAAATTTCGGATTTATTTTCATGCTATGTTGAAAAACTTAATGTTGTTGGAATTTCATACTGAGATGATGAATCTGTGCTGTTTTTAAAATACTTGTTGTGGTGTATGTGTTTCTCTGAACATAGTCGTTTAACCTATCGTTTCAACTGGAAAATATAGTTTGGAAATATAGGATACACTTTGGAGACCATATTCGGGTTAGATACATCAATTTTGGTCACAACAGTAAGCTTAAACAAATCCCTAAAACAAAATCCTATTCTTGGTGAACTAAATTTTAATTGCATAATTAAAATTGGGGAAAGGGTCAGCATAATCTGTTATGAACCAACAAATAAAGTTTATGCATGAAATAAAACCACACAGGTTTATGACATTACGGGTCTAGGAGTTGGGGTCGGGTATTGAAGTATTGAGACACTTCCCAATAACGACACCCCTAAGACACTATAGGAGAGACTTGACTTAGGTCATGTTGCGCCATATCTTTTTGAATGGCGGAGAGACTAGGTTCGGAGCCGGATTGCAGGCTGGGCCCGAAAGGTTGGACAACTAATTCCCAACCTCCATTAAAAGGGACAAGTTCGGATGGGCAAAACCCGATTGTTCAGGTTTGGCCTCGTGGAATAAATTCGGAGGCCCTTCCCGATTATTTCTGAGGTGCTTTTAAGGAATAAATTCGGATGGGCAAATCCTGATTATTCCTGTGACATCTTGAAGGGATAAGTTCGGATGAGCCAATCCGGATTATCCTTGTAAGATCTTAAAGGGGCAAGTTCGGATGGGTGATTCCCGATTGTTCCTTCACATATCGTGGAGCAAGATCGGAGGGCCTTCCCGATTGCTCCCGAGCATCTTTATATTAGGATAAGTTTGGAGGGTCTTCGCGATTATCCTAGTACGTTTTGTTGCCTTAGGGAGGCTTAGGCCTGTTGTACTTCACCCTTGAGGTGTTGGATGCCTACGGGCATGTGGTGTTGACCTCTTGAGGCTTAGGTTAAGAGGTTTGTCGAGGTGTTGAGGCTGTAGAGCGCCAGATTGATCCATTACACAAAGGACACTTCCTTTGCTCGGGTTGTAGATGAGGCGCTCCAAAAGGAGGCACTGGTACCGACATACAGGCATGATGGTCCCCAGAAGAAAAAGTTTTGGGGGGTCGGCCAGCTTACTTAGTGGGGATTTTCAGGACAGCAGATCCACCGTAGGCCAGAGGTCATAACAGTTCTAGAGGCCACATGGGTTCAGGACTAGGGGCATCATATGGAGGTTCACAATGGAGACCTGGGCCGCAGTAGTGTAACCGATGTCACAGGAAGCACTGGAGGGCTTGTTGGGGACGTTCAGAGGTATGTTTCAGCTATGGACAGACTGGACATTACAAAAAGGATTGTCCTAGCAAGGGCAGTCAGTGGCCTGATCACACCAGAGGAAAGGCACCGATGTCAGTGTGTTTCGTAGCTCAGAGGGGTCAAACTCAGGGAGGAGGCCAGCGAGTTGGTGGTTCAAAGAGGCCCACTGCATGGGTGTTTGCTATGAACCAAGAGGGCGCTGAGGCGTCCAGGGCAGTAGTGTCAAGTAACCTTGTTGTTGGTTCAGCAGTTGCATATGTCTTGTTTGATCCGGGTGCTACGCACTCTTTTATATCTTCTTTGTTTTCTGCTAAGTTGGCAGGGGAACCTTCTGTGCTTGATCCGCCTCTAGTGGTGTCTACGCCTTCGGGCATTTCTGTGATGGTAGAGATAGTCTTTCGGGGCTATGAGGTTGTCACTTGTGGGCATGTGTTGATAGCCAAATTGATACTCTTGCCGATGTTCGAGCTTGATGTAATTTTGGGCATGGACTGGTTGGTGGACCATTTCGCCTCAGTGGATTGCAGGGCGAAGACTGTGACCTTTAGTAAGCTCGGATTGCCTCAGTTTACCTTCTAGGGTGAGGGAAGGGGAGAGCCGTTGATGGCAATTTCAACTCTCAGAGCCCGAAAGCTACTTCTGGGTGGTTGCCAGTCTTTCTCGGCCTTTGTGTCTTTGGTAGAGGGAGATGGAGATGCGGCTAGGGACATCAGGGGGACGCCTGTGGTATGCAGGTTCTCTGATGTGTTTTCGGAGGAGTTGCCAGGGTTTCCTCCAGATAGAGAGATTGAGTTCTGCACTGACTTGCAGCCATGGGTGAAGCTGATCTCCATTCCATCGTATCGGATGGCACCAGCTGAGTTGAGGGAGTTGAAGCCCCTGTTACAGGAGCTGCTTGAGTTGGGTTTCATTCGACCAAGTGTTTCTCCTTGGGGTGCTCGAATGCTATTTGTGAAAAGGAAAGATGGGTCCATGCGAATGTGCATTGATTATTGACAGCTTAACAAGGTAACGGTGAAGAATCGGTACCCGCTGCCCAAGATTGATGACTTATTTGATAAGCTTTAGGGAGCTCAGTGGTTTTCTAAGATTGACCTACGGTCAGGGTATCATCAGTTGAGGATCCATGATGGTGACGTCCCTAAGACTGCTTTCAGGTCGAGGTATGCGCACTTTGAGTTTCTGCTGATGTCCTACGGGCTGACCAATGCACCTACAACATTTATGGACATGATGAACCGAGTGTTCAAAGAATACTTGGATAAATTCGTAATTGTGTTCATTGATGATATCTTGGTTTATTCCAGGAGCAGGGAGGAGCATGCTAAACACTTGGGGGAAGTTCTAGAAACTCTCAGGGAGCACAGATTGTATGCCAAATTCTCCAAGTGCGAGTTCTGGCCGGAGATTGTAGGGTTCCTTGGCCTTGTGTGTTGGCCCAAGGGTTCCCCCTAGGCTTCAATTTCTATTTTGATGATAAAAAACATGTATTTACTATATGTGTGTGTAGTTTTGAGTTCAGGTTGAGGTTGCGATAAGCACACGAACTTCGCTCGGAGAATCGAAAAAATCGCCAGGAAAGGCTCGGATGCAGATTAAGTAGATTCCTTGTAATATATCCCTAGGATCTCATCCCAAGCATATTTGTAAAGTTATCCAAGTCAAAACTTGGTAACAAAACCCATGAAAAAGCATGTAACAAAAAAAATGTAAAAATCAGTCTCAGCCCCAGTTCGGTCAACCGGTCGGTCGATCGAACAAGGCAAAAAAATGGCAGTAGCCACTTCGGTCGATCGATCGGTCGACCGAACAAGGCCAAAATCTGGCAGTGGCTAACTCGGTCGACCGGACAACAGATGAACTAAAATGCGATGAAGTTGGTCGACCGAACATAGCGGCAGAAGGGGCAGAACGCCAGCGGTCGATCAGTCGATCGACAAAGGAATGACCGGCACGCGATCAGTCGACGTCCAACGGGCGAAAAAATGGTCGTTGAAGAGCCGTTCCGTGGGAGGGGTTATAAATACCTCTCACCAACCTTCATTAAACACGGTTAACCATTGAGATAAGCTTCCAAAGTGTGATTTGTGCCTTCTAAGCTTGATTTGCTCGGGCTTGCTTCTCCAATCGACGACTTCTCTCAAGCGCTCATCTTCCCTCAACTCCGGCTTCAATTCGATCTCAACGTCTTGTGGAGTTGGAGGCATTGAAGGCTTGGAAAAGAGATCTTAACCTTGGTTTACTCTTTAGCACTTTTCATTGTAATTTTACTTGTTATTTGAACTTGATTTTCATTGATTAGCTTGCTAGGTGTGCTAGTGTAAACACTCAGGGTTTACCTTGTAGAATTGTGTTTTGCCTAGGTGAATCGGTTTGAGGAGTTCTCAAAGGGTTGGGAACTGAGTCCTCGTTGTATTCAAAGAAAAACACAAAGTCTATAAAGGATTTGGTTAGAAATCCTTGGTTTGGAACCAAGGTATTGGAGTAGGAGGTTGGCCGAACCACTATACTTTCTTGTGTTTGCATTTCTTCATGTGTATGCTTATAATTGTGTTTCATACTCACCAACGAAAATCACTTAGTTGCACTTACGTTTGGTTGAAGTTGGAGTTGATTTAAAAGAAATTGAAGTAGAAACAGAAAGTAAGACAACACTATTCAACCCCCCCTTCTAGTGTGGGCTTTCACTCAACAATTGGTATCAGAGGAAAGTCGTAGGATTAGATTTAACCATCTACCCTATAATTTAGAATGACTAGTGAAATCCAACTAGCTCAAGGGTCCTCTACTCATACTCCACCATTGTTCGATGGAAATAACTATGCCTATTGGAAGATACACATGAATGGCTTCCTACAATCACAAGACATAGATGTACGGAGAATGATTCAAGTAGAGTATAAGCAACCAACTAAGGATATGGATGAGTGGGATCAAGAAGAAATTAAACTCTTTAATGCAAATGCAAAGGCCGTCAATGTACTATATTGTGGCCTATCAATTAATGTGTTTAACAGAATTTCAACTTGAAAGTCTGCATATGAACTTTGGGAAGTTTTAGAGACTACACATGAAGGTACTTCACAAGATAAGGAATCTAAGATAAACCTACTCATGCATGAATATGAAATGTTCAAAATGTTATCGCATGAATCTATTGATACCATGTATTGCTCGATTTCAAAATATTACAAATGGATTAGCTAATCTTGGTAGAGATATAAGGGAAGGGGAGAAGGTAAGAAAGCTCCTTCATTCCCTTCGAAAAGCTTGGGAGCCCAAGGTCGTCGCATTCATGGAAGCAAAGGATACGAGCACTTGAAGATCACCAAGCTCATTGGGTCTCTCATGACACATGAGACCCATATGAAGCAATACAAGGAGGAAGATGCTCCCAAAGGCAAGACCATTGCCCTAAAAGCATCACACCGGGGTGAAGAATCCTCATCATCCGAGGAAGAGACAGATGATTTTGAAGAGATTACAATTGTGGGCGAAATGACAACACTAGAGGGGGGGTGAATAGTGTGTTTACTAAATTGATTAGCCTAAATCCGATTTTAATCGTTTACTTAATCGTTTAGGCAATTTGCAATTCGATGATTATATACGGAAGCAATAAATGATAAGGCAATTAAAACAAACAATAAAGCAATGCAAACACACAATTTATAGTGGTTCGTCCCCAATGCCTACTCCACTACCTAAGCACCCCGCTTAGGATTTTCAAACTAGATTTTACTAGATTAATTAGAGTTTCACTTACAATGAGGACTTTTCACCGGAAAGTCTCCACTCTCCAACCGAAGGTATTTCCACACTCGAAAATATCCCGCCTTCCTTCCGAGAGCACTTTCCCACCTCAACCTAAGGGACAACTAGAACTAATCCTAGTAATCACTAAGTATACACAAGTGGCTTTACTCCTTCTACACCAAGGATACCACTTCACAAACAAGACCTAACAACCTAGGTCTTACAAACTCAAATTCAAATAAAACATTCAAGTAACAGATAAAATTACAATCAAAAGAGCTAAGAATAAAACCAATAGTAAAAGCTCCTTTGCAAGCCTTTGGCACCTTCAACTCGTCAAGTGGTAGAACTCGATCAAAACCCGAGTTGAGCCCAGCTTGTGCGCTTGAAAAAGATTGTCGTGGAAAGAAACAGGGCGCAATGCAATTGATCGATTGGAAGGCTTGATTCTCCCTTTTGAGTGCTCAATGATCTCTGTAATAATCAAGGAAGAAGACTGAAAGAATCATATGAGGGTATATTTATACCCTGCTGAAGAAATAACTGTTCAACGGATAGAATACTATCCGTTACAGGCCGCCGATCGAATGGTCGATCGACCGACTAGTCCACCGATCTTTCGACCACTTCTCTTTTCTCTGTGGTCGGTCGACCGATCTTTCGACCACTTCTCTTTTCTTTGTGGTCGGTCGACCGATGGGTCGATCGCCAAATGGAAAACTATCGATCCCGACCTTCGATCGACCCATCGGTTGATCGACGCGATCTCGCATCTCGGGTATCCGCAGATCGGTCGAACGACGGGTCGACCGCCCGAGCTACTGCCTATTTTGGGCTTCCATCGGTCGGCCGCCCGGTCGACCGAACCTAGGCTGATGTTTATTTCTTCAGCCTATTTCTTCCGCGCTTCATTTCTGGGTTCCGGCTTTCAACAACCATCAACTTGGAGAGCTTTCAAGTGATCTTTGAGCCCGTCTAATACGTCTTTGGTGCATGCGTTGTTCTTCGAGAAGTTTCCGCAATGAACCCGAGCGCGACGATCAATGTCCTTCTGATTTTTCCAATCGAGGACATCGAATGCTAATTGATATGGAACCTGAAAGATGTTCTCAATGAAATCATTAGTCTCATGTTTGTTATCATCAAAACCATCAAAACTAAGATTAAGGCTTAGGTTGAAAACCTAAAGCCAACAATCTCCCCCTTTTTGATGACGATAAATATCCTTAAGAAAATATATAATCATTAAAGCACAAGGATATCAACTAAGGGATTTCTCCCCCTATCATCATGCATATTTATATAATTAAACTCCCCTATCTATATGCATGAATTTTCTATATTTTCCTCCCATTTACTTATAATTTTATCCCCAATTATACTTATACTCTTCTCCATACTTCTCCCCCTTTATACCTATACTATTCTCCCCCTTTTGACATCAATCAAAAAGGGCAAGAAAGGACAATCTAGTCAAAGGGATGAAGAACAAATAATTTTTCATGAAGTTGAGACTCTAAAGATTTTCCATGAAACATGACGATCTCAACCAAAGGGATGGAAAAACAAATAAAAACTTAAATCATACATGATAAAAAATTATAGATACAAATAAAAACTCAATCATGTATGCACTCAAATATGAATGTATTCATATCTTTTTCATGACATATTTAAATTTCATTCAAACTTTCAAAATACCAAGATATGGTTATTTAACTCATGTATATAAAGTTTGAAATGAAACTAATGTTATTTAATCCAAATATGAACTTAGCACATTTTCATTTGAAATAAGCATGAAAACATGAAGGTGCTAAATCTCAAGTTTTGCTATCTACTCATGTTTTCTCAAACTTTGGCATCTAGACATTAAACATGAGATAATGTAAGTCTATGAATCACGTTTGGGCTTAAAATGAAATTTTTAATTCACTTTGTTGACTTAGGTCAACCTATACTTAAAGTTTTCAAAAATCAAACTTTTGAGTTTATACAAAGTGATATTTTTGACAAAGATTTTGAAACCAATTTGTTTGGACGAAATTTTTTAATAGCAATTATTGAATGGTCATTTGAGATGCATGTATCAAGTTTGAACTCAAAATAAATTTAAAAGTCAATGTTCATTTTTCAACCTATATTGATTTCATGTAAACAAATGGATCCTAGCTATCATCCAAAATATCTAAATCATTCCTATAAATGATTTTACTTATGAAATTGTGTGAATGATATTAGAAATAAAATCCAAATGGTGTACGTGAGTTTTTATTGAAGTTTTTGAAGAAAAATCGAAGTATCGGAAAGATTAGTGTTTCAAGAATGATGATACTTTGTGTTTTGAAATCCAACTTCAAAAATTCATTATAAATTAGATTCTTGATGAAATTTTTTGAAATTTTTAATGATAAAACTATATTTTTCAGAGAGTGTCCAGCTTCAAGAATCATCTCAAAATTAATTTTCTATATTTTTCTAGAAATAACTGAAATTATGCCAATTGTAGATTGAAATGGCATTTATGTAATTTTTAGTTATTCTTAAAACTTGTTCAATTTTCATTCAAACTTTCATGACACCACATGATGGTCATGTAAAGAGTATATGTCAAGTTTGTGATGAAAATTATGTCCTTAAGTCAAGATATCAACCTAGCATGGTTTCATTCAAAACTAAACTAGTTTTTATGAAACTTGCTAAGTTTCAATCATAACATTTACTCATGATTTTTCAAATTTAAACATATGGATACTTAACATGAGTATATCTAAACATGTTTCTCAAATATGGATCATAAATGAGACCTTTAAGTCAACTAGGTTCAAAAGAGGTTTTCATGAAACCACCTCTATGTCATTTTATCCATATCCATATGAATTTTTCACTCTAAATGCATGGAAACATGTCATACCTATTCCTAAACATGTTTATGAAGTTTTGGACTTAAAATGAAACGTCCAAGTCGATTTGTTGACTTGGGTCAAGCTTAAGTCCTCTAAATTGACTTAGTTTTCAATTTGCTCAATCTCTTAGGAATTTTCAATTTTAAGCAAATGACAACTAATCATTACCACACATAAACATGTTCATCAAATTTTCAACTTAAGATGAAGTCTCTAAAGAAAGGTATTAACCTAGTTCAATTTCATAAATATCATGATATCATGAAATGAGCTAAGTTATCAAAAAATTTCTTACTAATGAAGATTCAAATATTTATCATGCATAATCAATCATGGGCATAGAGAAATCATTTAAGCATGTATATTCAATTATTTTACAAAGGTTTTTGCAAAATTAAATTGATACCTTATTTCTTGAAAATTTTCCCAACTTTTCATTTCCTTTTTCAGTTTCTTTTAGATAGCATAGCTTTCCAATTCTTAACTTGCAAGTACACTTCATTAGTATCATAGTGAAATAATAAGACTACTAGCAAGCTAATATACTAAATAGCACAAGTTTTAATACAAAGTTTTATTTAAAACCTTAACCTATGCTAGATAGCAAAGATTCATTTAAAGCAAGATTTTACCATAATATCAAAATGAATCTAAGAAGATCTTAGGATGTGTAATATTTGAGGAATAAGATATCTAACCATGTTAAACTAGTTTGGACTTACAAGAAGGTCTCTAATAATAGATGTTTACCTAGAGCAAGTTTCATTTAATGAAATTTGCCTAAGTGCTAAAATTCTACCTACTCATGAAAATTCAAGGGTTTAACATGCAATCCTGATCATGAGTATAGAGACATAGTTTAAGCTTAAACAATGAGGTATAACACTAAGATTTTGAATTTATCAAGATTATACCTTATACTTGAAAATTTAGTCAAACTAATATTTTTCTTCCTAATTAGTCTTCCTAAAATACTTATAACTTGTGAGTAACCTACACTAATATTTTAGAGAAAATAAAGCTACTTGGCAAGCTAACCAAACCAAAAAGCAAAGAGAAGCATTAAATATCATTATAAAAGTTCACTTTGCTAAATAGTTTGAAATCCGTTTTAAAGATGAAATCGAGTCATACCAAAATGAATTTTTAGAGATCACAAATGAAGTATAAATAAAAATATGATCTCCAACCCTTCCTATTAGTTGAAAACCGAAAGCTATAATTAGCCTACGATTTAGAACCGCTTGGTCGCTTAGGCCCATTACAGGCCACCTGGGTCTCCGAGGAGACCGAGAAATCAAAAATCAAAAATGTTTTAAAAATATATTAAGAGTGGGAAAATTAACTAATATTGAGCATATATCAACTTCAACTATAATATTAAGCAATGGGATATAGGAGATGATACCGGAATAATTTTGATGCCAACTTTATCTAAGGCATCAAGGTAGCTTGAAGTTGCAACCAAGGGAGGATTCATCATTCAAGTCCATGATCAACTTCAACTCTTCACTTCTCTTTACCCTTGTGTGGTGGCTCCCCCTACAAGAGAAGATGAGACTTTTGGTACCCAAATGGCTTTGGGTCCTAGGGGGTTAGTGGGCTTAGGTACCCAAAGTGTCTTCACAACACTTGGGTTCATTTTGAATGCGCAATCATATATAGCATGCCCAAATACACCACAACAAAAGCAATGTCCATTAAATTTCTTTTGTTATGGACATGAGATTTATTTTTGGAATGCTTGTTATTTGAACTAGGATGAGCATGAGCATTCTTAAAATATACATTCTTCTTTTGAGCATGAGGTTTAGTTGTAGAATGCTTGATGTGAGAAGCATGATGTGCATAAGCATTCTTGAATGAAACATTTGCATTTTTAGAATTCTTAAAGGAAGAATTACTAGATAGATTACTAACTTTCTTATTTAGAAAAATAACCTCATTTTTTAAATCATTCATTGATTTATGAATAGCATGCAATTGAGTTTTCAACATGCTATTTTCATTCTTCAATATGTCATTTTTATTTTTCAAATCCTTAGTGTCAATACTTAAAGTATCATGGCATGGATTGTTGACACTAATTCTTAGCTTCTCATTTTCTAATTTTACATCATGTAAATGAGAGCTAAGATTTGAGTTTTCTTTCTTCAAGTTTTTGTTTTCTTTATCTCTTCTAGTTAACCAGGCAGACATGTTTTTCTACTCATCTATTAGTTCATCATAAAGCAAATCATGAGAGCTAGATGAGTTAATGCTATCATTTTCATTAACATGACTTGAAGGAGAATAGTGTACCTCATTGTTATCATTTATGAGGCAATCTTTTGATGTGGCTTCATAGTCATGGCAAGAGGACACTTCACTTGAGTGGAATGAGGATGTGGAGGCATTCGACCTCTTCTTTGCCTTGTTCTTCATGAAAGGGCAATTTTTCCTTACATGCCCTTTTTCTTGGAAGTCGTGGCAAATCACCTTCCTTTTCTGATTTCTTGTGCTCTTATGACTAGAGATACTATGGGCTACAAAAACCATATTAGTATTGGGTGGTGATAATTGTCATCATTCCCCTCATCAAATATTTTGAGCTCTTCGGTTTTTGCATAATTATAAAACACATTTAAAGTAGCCCTGATATCGAATGCGGAAGTACAATGCATGATTTTCTCAAACACATTATTTTCGAAAGAACAAAATAAGCAATTTGTAGCTTTAGCATTTAACTCAAACATGTTAATTTGTTCTTGGGTCCATGCATTCATATTTTCCTTAGGTTCGACATATTTTATCTTTACCATATTAAAAACACATAAACCTTGAGTCTTCAAGAATGTATACATTCTTCCTTTCCAAAGACCAAAGTTTGACTCATCGAACCTAGGGGGTGTAGACGCTACCAACTCTAGAGCCATTTCAAGATCGAGATAAGGTGTAGAAAAGATGGTGAAATCTCAAGCTACGAACCCCCTCTGATACCAAATGTGGGCGAAAAGGCAACACTAGAGGGGGGGTGAATAGTGTGTTTACTAAATTGATTAGCCTAAATCCGATTTTAATCATTTACTTAATCGTTTAGGCAATTTGCAATTCGATGATTATATGCGGAAGAGATAAATGATAAGGCAATTAAAACAAACAATAAAGCAATGCAAACACGTAATTTATAGTGGTTCGGCCCCAATACCTACTCCACTACCTAAGCACCCCGCTTAGGATTTCCAAACTAGATTTTACTAGATTAATTAGAGTTTCCCTTATAACGAGGACTTTTCACCAGAAAGTCTCCATTCTCCAACCGAAGGCACTTCCACACCCGGAAGTATCCCGTCTTCCTACCAAGAGCACTTTCCCACCTCAACCTAAGGGACAACTAGAACTAATCCTAGTAATCACTAAGTATACACAAGTGGCTTTACTCCTTCTACACCAAGGATACCACTTCACAAATAAAACCTAACAACCTAGGTCTTACAAACTCAAATTCAAATAAAATGTTCAAATAATAGATAAAATTACAATCAAAAGAGCTAAGAATAAAACCAATAGTAAAAGCTCTTGTGCAAGCCTTTGGCCCCTTCAACTCGTCAAGTGGTAGAACTCGATCGAAATCCGAGTTGAGCCCAACTTGTGCGCTTGAAAAAGATTGCCGCTGAAAGAAACAGGGCACACTGTAATTGATCGATTCGAAGGCTTGATTCTCCCTTTTGAGTGCTCAATCATCTCTGTAATAATCAAGGAAGAAGACTGAAAGAATCATATGAGGGTATATTTATACCCTACTGAAGAAACGACTGCTCAACGGATAGAAAACTATCCGTTACAGGCCGCTGGTCGAATGGTCGATCGATCAACCGACTGGTCGACTGGTCTTTCGACTGCTTCTCCTTTCTCTGTAGTCGGTTGACCGACGGGTCGACCGCCAGACAAAAAACTATCGATCCCGACCTTCGATCGGCCCATCAATCGACCGACGCAATATCACGTCTCAGGTATCCACAGGTCGGTCGATCGACGGGTCGACCGCCCGAGCTACTGCCCATTTTGGGCTTCCATCGGTCGATTACCCGGTCAATCAAAGTAGCTCTGCTACTTTTTACCTTCATTCAGTCGACCGCTCGATCGACCGAACCTAGGCTGAAGTTTATTTCTTCAGCCTATTTCTTCCGTGCTTCATTTACGAGTTCCGACTTTCAACGACCATCAACTTGGAGAGCTTTCAAGTGATCTTTGAGCCCATCCAATACGTCTTTGGTGCATGCATCGCTCTTCGAGAAGTTTCTGCGACGAACCCAAGCGCGACGATCAATGTCCTTCTGATTTTTGATTTCTCTGATTTTTTCGATCGCGGACATCGAACGCTAATTGATATGGAACCTGAAAGATGTTCTCAATGAAATCATTAGTCCCATGTTTGTTATCATCAAAACTATCAAAACCGAGATTAAGGCAAAGGTTGAAAACCTAAAGCCAACAGCAATGTTGGTAAGAAGATTCATGAGCTTCATGAGAGGAGGCATGAGAAAGGGAAGAGGAGGCTACACATGCTTCAATTGCAACCCTCACAACCGGGCATCTAAGGAAGGATTGCCCACTTCTCAAGATGGCTTTCACCTCCAACCCTCACAAAAAGGACAAATACAAGAAGAAGAAGAAGAAGGCAATGATGGCTTCTTGGGATGAAAGCGAATCTTTGCCTCATGGCAAATGACAACGAGGTAAGATTTACATTTGGTGAGCTTTCATTTACGCAAGAAGAACTAGAAAATGAATTTGATCAAATGCATGATGAATTTAATGCTATTAGGAAAAAGTTTAAAGAGCTTAAAAAGGACAACCAATCCTTAGAGCTTGAAAATGATAACTTGCTACTCTCATGCAATGCATTAAGGAAAGAAGTAGATACCCTTAAGGAAGAAAAACATGCCCTAGATGATGCTAAGAAAAACTTAGAAAATGAAAACAAAAAATTGGAGAATGAAAACAAGTACTTAAGTGATCAAGTAGAGCACTTGAATGATAGCATGCTAAGTTTAAAAAAGTAACTCTGCATGCTAAATGAAAAAATGACAACCTTACAAAATGCCATGCCTAAGGTTGTTCATGCTAGAAAGTCATCAAACAATCATGCTCATGCACACTTCCATGCTCACACACACAATCCAAGAAAGTTTAATGGAAGTTGCTTTTCATGTGGTATATTTGGCCATATGGCTAGAGATTGTGCACTAAGGAGGAACCCTCATGGTAAATTCACTTGGGTTCCTAAGATGACTAACACTCAAGGACCCAAGAAGATTTGGGTACCTAAAATTATCTCTTCTCCTTTTGTAGATGGAGAAGCATCCTCAGAAAAGTAGAAGCACATGGATATTGGATAGTGGTTGCTCAAAACACATGACGACTGATATCAATCTTTTCACAACCCTATCAAGCAAAGATGGTGGACAGGTAAAATTGTTGGCATTGGTGATATAGGTATACTCTCCTACCCATTCATTAAACATATCTTACTAGTTGATGGGTTAAAGCATAATTTGATTAGCATATCTCAATTGTGTGACAATGGATATGTAGTCATTTTTGAGGCATCTAAATGCATCATTAGAAGTGCACCATCTAATGACATTGTGTTTACTAGAAATAGGCAAGAAAATGTTTACACATTAGTTTTAAATGTTTTGCCTAATCCCCATGTTAGATGCTTGGTTGCCATGGAAAATGATTTTTTGTTGTGGCATAGAAGGCTAGGACATGCTAGCATGAGCCTCATTCAAGCAATATCTAAGAAGGACTTAGTTAAAGGATTACCTAAGATAAAATTTGAAAAAAACAAACTTTGTGATGCATGTCAACCAGGTAACAAGTTAAGTCTTCATTTCATAGCATTAATCAAGTAAGCACATCCAGAACACTTGAATTTGTGCACATGGATCTTTTTGGTCCATGTGATGTAGCTAGTCTAGGTGGAAAACTATATTGCTATGTGCTGGTTGATGATTTCTCGATATTTATATGGGTTTTCTTTTTAGCTAAAAAAAATGAAACTTTTGACTTCTTTAAAAAATCTGCTACGAGAGTTACAAATGAGAAAGGAATTTCAATTTTGAAAATTAGAAGTGATAATGGAGGAGAAATTAAAAATGAAAAGTTCTCCGAATTTTGTGATGAATTGGGTATTGAGCATACCTTTTCTTCCCCGAGGACCCCTCAACAAAATGGGGTGGTCGAGAGGAAGAATAGAACCTTACAAGAGATGGCTAAGACTAAGTTTTGTGAAAATAATTTGCCCAACTACTTCTGGGTCGAAGCCATAAATACCTATTGTTAAGTGCTTAATCATGTTTTATTGAGACCTAAAATCAAGAAAACACCTTTTGAGCTTTGGAATGATAAAATCCCATGTGTGGGATATTTTCATGTTTTTGGATGTAAATGCTTTATCTTAAACACTAAGGAGCATTTAGGAAAATTTGATTCTAAATCCGATGAAGGTATTTTCCTAGGTTATTCCAATAATTCAAGGACATATAGAGTCTATAATTGTAGAACTATGATTGTTGAAGAATCTATGCATGTTACATTTGATGAAACTAATGATTCTTTTAGAAATATTAAGATTGTGAATGTAAACTTGAGGAACTAACATTTCATGACAAGGAGGTTAAAGATGAAAACAATGAGGAAACTCAGCATGAAGAACCTTCATCCTCAACTCTAACTCAAGATGAAGAAGAAGAAGAGGAAGTTCTACCACCACTCCCCAAAGGGTACCGATTAATAAGAGATAATCGAATGGATCAAATCATTAGAGAACCATCAACGGGAGTGGTAACACGTTCTAAACGTAAGAATAGTAGTCAATATGTAGCATTCATATATCAAGTAAAGCCAAAAAACATTAAGGAAGCAATAGAAGATGAATTTTGGGTAATAGCTATGCAAGAAGAACTTAATCAATTTGTTAGGAATGAAGTATGAGACTTAGTACCTAGACCTAGCGGACAAACCAATAATGGGACTAAATGGGTGTTTAGAAACCAGTTAGATGAAGGAGGTTTAGTCATTAGAAACAAAGCTAGGTTAGTGGCCCAAGGGTACAATCAAGAAGAAGGAATAGATTATAATGAAACTTATGCTCCCGTAGATAGATTAGAGGCAATTCACATGCTTTTAGCTTATGCTAGTTTTAAATGCTTTAAACTTTTTCAAATGGACGTTAAAAGTGCATTTTTAAATGGTTTTATCGATGAAGAAATTTATGTTGAACAACCCCCCTAATTTGAAAGTTTTGAGTTTCCAAATCATGTTTTTAAACTTAAAAAGGCTTTATATGGCTTAAAACAAGCCCCAATGGCTTGGTATGAAAAGCTTTCCACATTTTTGATAAATCAAGGCTTTAGTATTGGAAAAGCTGATGTCTCTCTTTTTATAAAACAAAATGAAAATGATATTTTACTCGTGCAAATTTATGTTGATGATATAATGTTTGGTGCTACTAATGAATTGCTTTGTGAGTGGTTTGCAAAGTGCATGCAAGAAGAGTTTGAGATGAGCATGATGGGAGAACTTTCTTTCATTCTTGGTCTCCAAATCAAGCAAACCAACAAAGGAATTTTCATAAATCAAGCTAAATACACAAAGGAGCTCATCAAAAGGTTTGGAATGAATGAAGCCAAGATTGCTTCTACACCAATGAGCACATCCATCAAGCTTGACAAAGATGAAGATGGTGTCAAAGTAGATGAAAAATGATATCAAGGTATGATTGGTAGCATTCTCTATTTAACTGCAAGTAGATCGGATATCATGTTTTGTGTTTGTGCATATGCTAGGTTTCAATCTTGTCCTAGAATGTCTCACTTGAGTGTGGTCAAACGCTTATTGAGATATTTGAATGGCACAGTTGACTTAGGATTATGGTATCCATGTAATACATCTTTTGATTAAATTAGTTTTTCGGATGCCGATTTTGCCGGGTGTAAAGTAGATCGAAAAAGCACTAGTGGGTGTTGTCAATTCCTAAGGATGAGTCTTGTCCCTTGGTTTTCAAAGAAACAAAACTTGGTTGCACTTTCAACCACCGAAGTGGAATACATCGCTACGGCTAGTTGTTGTGCACAAGTCCTTTGGATGAAACGAACCCTTTTAGATTATGGACTTAAGTATTCTTGTATAACTATACATTGTGATAACACTAGTGCAATCAACTTAACAAAAAATCTTGTTTTACACTCTAGGACCAAGCATATTGATCTAAGGCACCATTTTCTTAGGGGTAATGTAGCCAAGGGAAATATATCTGTGGAATTCGTATCCACCGACAAACAACTTCCAGATATATTCACAAAATCCTTAGGTGAAGAAAGCTTTACAAACTTAAGAATGCAATTAGGAATTTGTGCTTTTCCTAGTGGTTAAAAATAAAAAAATATACATGTCTTTTAAAAAATTGCATTTCATATGGTATCATCACACTTATGTATTGTCTTGTAATTGGGCTTTGCGACTTATTGATGTTTGCCTTCTATAGGTTTACATTGATAGGAAGGACTATAGTGGTAGATGATGCTCAATTTTATGGTTTTCTTGGTTTTAATGATGGAACTCATTAATAGTGCTTTAGTTCATGCCCTTTTTGATTGATGTCAAAAGGGGGAGAAAAAGTAAAGGTCACATTTGTTTTATGATGCATATAGATAGGGGGAGTTACAAGCACAATATGCATATTGATAGGGGGAATATATGTTAAATTGTGAACTAAGTTGTGTATGCCTTAACTCAAACTCACAAATGATACTTAGAGTCTTCTTTTATATAAAATTTCATGTTGTGTTTGTCATCATCAAAATGGGGGAGATTGTTGGCCCAAGGGTTGCCCCTAGGCTTCGATCTCTATTTTGATGATAACAAACATGTATTTAATATATGTGTGTGTAGTTTTGAGTTCAGGTTGTGGTTACGATAAGCACGCGAACTTCGCTTGGAGAATCGCAAAAATCATCAAGAAAGGCTCGAATCCAGATTAAGTAGATTCCTTGTAATATATCCCTAGGATCTCATCCCAAGCCTATTTGTAAAATTATCCAAGTCAAAACTTGGTAACAAACCCATGAAAAAGCGTGTAACAAAGAAAATGTAAAAATTAGCCTCAGCCCAGGTTCGATCGATCGGTTGGTCGACCGAACAAGGCCAACATCTGGTAGTGGCTAATTCAATCGACCGGATAATAGAGGAACTAAAACACGATGAAGTAGGTCGACCATCCGGTCGACTAAACATAGCGGCAGAAGGGCAGAACGCCAACGGTCGCTGGGCGGTCGATCGGTCAGTCGATCGATGATCGACCGGCAAGAGACCGGTCGGCCTCCAACGGGAGAGAAAACAGCTGTTTAAGAGCCATTCCGTGGGAGGGGTTATAAATACCCCTCACAACCTTCATTAAACACGTTTAACCATTGAGATAAGCTTCCAAAGTGTGATTTGTGCCTTCTAAGCTTGATTTACTCGCGCTTGCTTCTCCAATCGATGACTTCTCTCAAGCGCTCATCTTCCCTCAACTCCGGCTTTGATTCGTTCTCAACGTCTTGTGGAGTTGGAGGCATTGAAGGCTTGGAAAACAGCTCTTAGCCTTGGTTTACTCTTAGCTCTTTTCATTGCAATTTTACTTGTTATATGAACTTAATTTTTCTTGATTAGCTTGCTAGGTGTGCTAGTGTAAACACTTAGGGTTTACCTTGTAGAATTGTGTTTTGCCTTGGTGAATAGGTTTCAGGAGTTCTCAAAGGGTTGAGAACCAAGTCCTTGTTGTATTCAAAGGGAATCACATAGTCTATAAAGGATTTGGTTAGAAATCCTTGGTGTGGAGCCAAGGTAGTGGAGTAGGCGGTTGGCTGAACCACTATACTTTCTTGTGTTTGCATTGCTTCGTGTGTTTGCTTATAATTGTGTTTCATACTCACCAACGAACATCACTTAGTTGCACTTATGTTTGGTTGAAGTTGGAGTTGATTTAAACGAAATTGAGTAGAAAGAGAAAGTAAGCCAACACTATTCAACCCCCCCCCTTCTAGCATGGGCTTTCACTCAACAATGTGGTGTTATGGGAAGGGGTAAAGGTGGACCCCGCTAAGATAGAAGTAGTTCAAAATTGGAAGAGGCCGACTAATGTCATTAAGATCCGCAGTTTCCTGGGGTTGGCAGGCTATTATAGAAATTTTGTGGAGAATTTCTCCAGGATTGCAGCGTCGTTGACCCGCCTGACTCAGAAGAAGGTTAAGTTTGAATGGGACAGTAAGTGCGAGGAGAGTTTTCTGAAGTTCAAGGACCGCTTGACGTAGGCACCAGTTCTAGTTGTACCCTCGGGCTCGGGAGGATTTGTTGTTTACTGTGATGCCTCCCGGGTCGGCTTTGGTTGTGTGTTGATGCAGAATGGTAGGATGATAGCTTATGCTTCCAGACAGTTGAAGGTTCACGAGAAGAACTACCCAACTCATGATCTTGAGCTGGCAGCAGTGGTGTTCGCATTGAAGTTGTGGCGTCACTACCTTTATGGTGAGGCTTGTGAGATATACACTGATCATAAGAGCATCCAGTATTTCCTCACCCAGAAGGAGTTGAACTTGAGGTAGAGAAGATGGCTTGAGCTTTGGAGGACTATGACTGCACGATCATGTACCATCCGGGAAAGGCTAATCTGGTGGATGATGCTCTGAGCAAGAAATCTATGAGCAGTCTAGCACATTTGGCAGTTAGGAGGAGACCGTTGGCCCAAGATTTGGCCATATGTTTGGATGGTGGGGCAATCTTGTCAGTGTCAGCTTCTGGAGCACTGGTGGCTCACCTGAGGGTGCAGTCCACATTGGTAGATATGTTGTGAGCAGCGCAGGAGGATGATACTTTTTGTGCTCTCACTAAGGATCTGGCCAGGAGAGGCTATGTCGATAAAGGTTTCAGTATTGACTCGGAGGGCATTCTGAGGTTTAAGAACCGGATAGTGGTGCCAGATATGGCCGAACTTAGCAGGCAGTTACTAAAGATGGCCCATCGATCTACATACACTTTGCATCCGGGAGCCACGAAGATGTATCATGACCTAAGGCAAAATTATTGGTGGAAAGGCATGAAAAGAGAAGTGGTCGAGTTCGTGTCTAAGTGCCTGGTGTGTCAGCAGGTTAAGGCTGAGCATTTGAAGCCGGCAGGGTTGCTCCAGAACCTAGAAGTACAAAAGTGGAAATGGGAGAAGATAAGCATGGATTTTGTGACGGGGTTGCCAAAGTCTGGGGAGGGCAATGATTCTATCTGGGTAGTGGTGGATCGCCTAACCAAGACTTCGCATTTTATACTAGTCAGGACGATATTTTCAATCGAGCAGTATCCGAGGTTGTTCTAGGATCGGATCGTCGCTTACCATGGTGTTCCTATTATGATCATCTCAGATTGGGGTACTCAATTCACAGCTCGATTCTGGCAGTCTTTCTAGGAGGCATTGGGGGCTCAGGTTCGGTTCAGTACCGCATTTCACCCTCAGATAGATGGTCAGTCAGAGCGGACCATTCAGATTTTGGAGGACATGCTGAGGGCATGTGTCCTAGATTTGGAGGGCACTTGGGAGAGGCACTTACCCCTGATTGAGTTTGCCTACAATAACAGCTACCACATTAGCATCGGGATGGCCCCATTTGTGGCATTGTATGGGCGGAGATGCAGGTCGCCTGTAGGTTGGTTTGAGGCAGGGGATTCCCTTAAGATGGGACCTGACCTGGTGGAGGAGGTAGTAGAAATGGTGAAGCTAATCAGAGAAAGGCTGTTGGCAGCTCAGACTCGCCAGAAGATGTATGCTGATGGAAAGGCCAGGGAGGTAGAGTTTGCTGATGGGGACATGGTGTTCCTCAAGGTGTCCCCTATGAAAGGAGTGGTGAGATTTGGTAAGAAAGGAAATCTAAGCCATAGGTTCATTGAGCCGTTTCCTATTCTCAGGCGCAGGGGAGCTGTGGCCTTTGAGTTGGCCTTACCTCCTAGTATGGACCGAGTGCATCTAGTGTTCCATGTTTCTATGCTGAAGAAGTACATTCGGGATGAGTCCCATGTGATTATGCCTACCTCAGTGGAAGTGGATTCAGCAGTCTCCTATGAGGAGCGGCTAGTTGAGGTGCTAGATCGTCAGATTAGGAAATTGAGGTCCAAGGAGATTCCCTTGGTTAAGGTCAGGTGGGAGCACCATTCCAGGCAGGAGACCATTTGGGAGGTGGAGCAGCATATGAGGGAGCGTTATCCTTCATTATTTGATGATTTGGTGAGTCCTTAATTTCGTTTTTCTGAAATTCGAGGATGAATTTTCTTTAAGGAGGAAGGATTGTAATATCTTAGATATTTTAATTTCCTTTATGGTTTGTGTTTGCCAGCCTAGCGGACTAGTTCGAGGTCGAGCCGAGTCTACTCTTGGTCCGGTGCGAGCTTGCGAGCTCGGGTAAGTAGGAATATGAGCTATGTAAATTTTGCTTGTATAGATAAATTTATTTAATTTTATGTTGTGTATGCATGATTGTTTAATTATGTTGCATGTGGATGTGCATATGTTTATATCTTTTAATTTATCATGGGATTAGAAAAGGATTAATTAAGTTAGCGGGCTCGGGTTCGCCTTGGGGCGGATGAGGGTTTGATAAATGGTTTAGTGGAGTTAGGGTTGAGGAAGGAGTATAAAACCTCCTCCCCTTGGCTTGTGTCTCCCTATTGGAGCCGCACAAGCTAATTGGAAAGAGGAGCCACCAGCCAGCCGCCAAGCAAGCCAGCCGCCCCTCTTGCTCATCCAAGGAGCCGCCGCCCTCAAGAACTATGCCGCCTAGCCCTTCCCCTCTTCTTCCTTCCCTTTGGGGCCGAGCCGAGAGGAGCCGACTTGAAGCCGAGCCAGCCCCTCTCTCTTCCCCTTTCCCTCTCTTTAAGCCGGCGGCTTGAAGTGAGCCGCCGCCCCCTTTCCCCCATCCATGAGTCGAGCCGCCGACTCTTGAAGCCGAATTCGAGGGCCGTTGTCTGGGATTTCTTCTCTCATCATCCTTCCTATTCGGGTGAGTGGTTTTACCCTCCTTCTTTTCGGGTTTTCTTCGAGTTCTTGAAGCCGTTCTTGAAGGCTAGGATGTTTTGATTTGTTTTCCATCGATCTCTTGGATTCTCATCATTCTTTTTTATTTTCGTGTTTGAGGAGGCCCTAAACCCTCCCCTATGGGGTTCGGCAGCCCTAGGATGACCCTAGGGGTACTCGGCCAAGGTGGAGATGAGGGTGCCCTCAAGGTGTTCGGTGAAATGTCTAAGTAAGGATTTTTGGTGTTCTTGAGATCCATGCCTTAACTTGTTTATTTAATTGAGTTCCTACATGTTCAAGAATGTCTTGTAATTAATCTGTGATTTTTGGGTTAGAAGTCATGTTTAATAAATTAAGATCTTGATGTTGATGCCATGAAGGTTCTTGACCATGATGCTTGTTTGTTGATTAAGGTATTGTTGAAACTTGTTAGTATTGTTTAATAAGCATGAAATTTGAGAATTTTATCTCAATATTAATATTCTATTTTAATGATAATTAAGGATCTAATTTCTATTAATTTCGGATTTATTTTCGTGCTATGTTGAAAAACTTAATGTTGCTGGAATTTCATGATGAGATGATGAATCTGTGTTGTTTTTAAAATACTTGCTGTGGTGTATGTATTTCTCTGAACATAGTCGTGTAACCTATCGTTTTGACCAGAAAACATAGTTTGGAAATAAAGGACACACTCTGGAGATTTGATTCGGGTTATATACATCAGTTTTGGGCACAACAATAAGCTTAAACAAAACCCTAAAATAAAACCCTATTCTTGGTGAACTAAATTTTAATTGCATAATTAAAATTGGGCAAAGGGTCAGCATAATCTGTTATGAACCAACAAATAAAGTTTATGCATGAAATAAAACCACACGAGTTTATGACATTACGGACCTAGGAGTTTGGGTCAGGTATTGGAGTGTTGAGATGTTTCCCAATAATGACACCCCTAAGACACCGTAGGAGAGACTTGAGTTAGGTCATGTTGCGCCATATCTTTATGAATGACGGAGAGGCTCGATTAGGTCATGTTGGACGGCTAATTCCCAACCTCTGTTAAATGGGACAAGTTCGGATGGGCAAATGCCGATTGTTCCGGTTTGGCCTCGTGTAATAAGTTCGGAGGGCCTTCCCAATTATTTCCAAGGTGCTTTTAAGAAATAAGTTCGGACGGGCAAATCCTGATTATTCCTGTGATATCTTGAAGGGGTAAGTTCGGACGGGCCAATCCGGATTATCCCTATAAGATCTTAAAGGGGCAAGTTCAGACGGGCGATTCTCGATTGTTCGTTCGTGTCTTGTTGAGCAAGCTCGAAGGGCCTTCCCGATTGCTCCCGAGTTTCTTTATATAAGGATAAGTTCGGAAGGCCTTCCTGATTATCCTAGTACGTTTTGTTGCCTTAGGGTATGGTAGGCTTAGGCCTATTGTACTTCACTCTTGAGGTGTTGGATAACTTAGGGTATGTGGTGGCCAGATGGCCTGATAGCTAGTCACAACTTCGTGACTTTATTCCTGTAGAGATAGATATTATGCTTATGCTTATCTCTGTGTTGTTTTTTTTGTGGGGATTGGTAGAACCGCTCACTGAATTCTTTTGAGCTCACCCGTTGTCGTTGTTTTTGTTTTGCAAAGCCTGACCGGTGAGATGGGCTGGAGTACTTGGTGTTGGCGACATGGTGACACTAGAGTGGGGGTTGAATAGTATGTTTACTAATTCAATTAGCCTAAATTCGATTTTAAACGTTTACTTAGATTATTTAGGCAATATGCAATTTGACGATTAGATGCGGAAGCTTTTAAATGATAAAGCAATTAAGCACCACAATAAATCAATGCAAACACAAAATTTATAGTGGTTTGGCCCAAATGCCTACTCCACTACCTAAGCACCCCGCTTACGATTTCCAAACTAGTTTTACTAGATTAATTTACGTTTCCCTTACACACGAGGACTTTTCACCGAAGAGACGCACTCTCGACCTAAGGCACGTCCACACCCGGAAGTCACCGCCTACTTATTGAGAGTCCTCTTCCACCTCAACCCTAAGGGACAACTACACTAATCCTAGCAAACACTAAGTTTACAAAAGTGGCTTTACACCTAACACTAGGTAACCACTTATACACTCAAGACCAAACACTTGCTCTTCACACGCACAAATAAATACAGTTCAAATAACAGGTAAAATTACAATCAAAAGAGCTAAGAATAAAACCAATAGAAAGAGCTCTTTTGCAAGCCTTTGGTGCCTTCAACTCTTCAAGGGATGAGTTTAATGAAAACCCAAGTTGAAGCAGTAGCTGGCGCTTGAAGAATGAACTCGACGGAGAACAGAGCGCAAGCTTTAAATCCTTTGGAAGGCTCTAAATCTTCCTTTTGAATACTCAATGAACTCTGTTAGAATCTAGGAAGAAGATTAAATGATATATATAAATGTGTATTTATACCCTCGTGAAGAAACGACTGCTCAACGGATAGAAAACTATCCGTTGCAGACCGCCGGTCGAATGGTCAGTCGACCAACTGTTCGACCGCTGCTCTTTACTCTGTGGTCGGTCGACCGATGGGTCGACCGTCCAGACGTAAAAACATTGATCCCGATCTTCGGTCGACCTGTCGGTCGATCGACGTGATCTGCGTCTTCGGGTATCAGCAGGTCGATCGACCGACGGGTCGACCACCCGAGCTACTGCCCATTTTGGGCTTCCATCGATCGATCGCCCAATCGACCGAAGTAGCTTTGCTACATTTTACCTTCATTCGGTCGACCGCCCCGGTCGACCGAAGCTAGGCTGAAGTTTATTTCTTTAGCCTATTTCTTCCGCACTTCATTTTTGGGTTCCGGCTTTTAACGACCGTCAACTTGGAGAGCTTTCAAGTGATCTTTGAGCCCGTCCAATATGTCTTTGGTGCATGCGTCGCTCTTCGAGAAGTTTTCGCGACGAACCCGAGCGCGAGGATCAATGTCCTTCCGATTTCTGATTTTTCTGATTTTTTCGATCGAGGACATCTAATCTTAATTGATATGGAATCTGAAATATATTCTCAATGAAATCATTAGTCCCATGTTTGTTATCATCAAAACCATCATAACCGAGATTAAGGCTAAGGTTGAAAACCTAAAGCCAACAATCTCCCCCCTTTTGATGATGACAAACATCCTTAAGAAAATATATAATCATTAAAGCACAAAGATATCAACTAAGGGATTTCTCCACCTATCAACATGCATATTTATATAATTAAACTCTCCCTATCTATATGCATGGATTTCCTATATTTTCCTCCCCTTTACTTATAATTTTCTCCCCAATTATACCTATGCTCTTCTCCATATTTCTCCCCCTTTTGACATCAATCAAAAAGGGAAAGAAAGGACAATCTAGTCAAAGGCATGAAGAACAAATAATTTTTTTTGAAGTTGAGACTCTAAAGATTTTACATGAAACATGAAGATCTCAACCAAAGGGATCAAAAACAAGTAATTTGATATGAAACAAAGACATACATGATAAAAGAATGATAGATACAATTCAACACTCAATCATGTATGCACTCAAGTATGAATGTGTTCATATCTTTTTCATGACATTTTTAGATTTCATTCAAACTTTCAAAATACCAATATATGGTCATTTAACTCATGTATTAAGTTTGAAGTGAAACTAATGTCATTTGATCTAAATATGAACTTAGCACATTTTCATTTGAAATAAGCATGAAAACATGAAAGTGCTAAGTCTCAAGTTTTGCTATCTACTCATGTTTTCTCAAACTTAGGCATTTGGATATCTAACATGAGATAATATAAGTCTATGAATCAAGTTTGAGCTTAAGATAAAATTTATAATTCACTTTGTTGACTTAGGTCAACCTATGCTTCAAGTTTTCAAAAAAAACTCAAACTTTTAAATCTATACAAAATTATATTTTTGATGAAAAACTCTGGTACAAATTTTGGATGAGAATTTTTTGATACCAAATATTGAATGGTCATATGAAATACATGAACAAAGTTTAAACTCAAAAGAATTTTCAAAGACCATTTTACATCCTATATTGATTTTAATCAACAAATGGATACTAGTTATCATCCAAAATATTAAAATCATTCCTAGAAATGATTTTACACATGAAATTGTGTGAATGATATTAGAAATAGAATCCAAGTGGTGTACATGAGTTTTCATTTGAAGTTTTTGAAGAAAGATCAAAGTATCGAAAAAATTGATATCTCAAGAAAACGATACTTTGCATTTTTAAAGCCAACTTCAAAATTCCATTATAAATTAGATTCTTGATTAAACTTTTTGAAATTTTTACTGATAAAACTACATTTTTCACTGAGTGTGCAGTTTCAAGAATCATCTCAAAATTAATTTTCTATATTTTTCTATAAACAACTATAATTTATACCATTTGTAGATTGAAATGGTATTTATGTAATTTTCAGTTATTCTTAAAACTTGTTCAATTTTCATTCAAACTTTCATGACACCACATGATGGTCATGTAAAGAGCATATGTCAAGTTTGAAATGAAAATTATGTCATTAAGTCAAGATATCAACCTAGCATGGTTTCATTCAAAACTAAACTAGTTTTTATGAAACTTGCTAAGTATCAATGTTAATATTTACTCATGATTTTTCAAATTTAACTCAATAGATACTTAACATGAGTAAATCTAAACATGTTCCCCAAATATGGATTGAAAATGAGACCTTTAAGTCAACTTGTTGACTTGGGTCAATTAGGTTCAAAAGAGGTTTTCGTGAAACCACCTCTATGTCATTTTATCGATATCTATATGAATTTTCCATTCTAAGTGCTTGGAAACATGTCATACCTATTCATAAACATGTTTATGAAGTTTGCACTTAAAATGAAGTGTCCAAGTCGATTTGTTGACGTAGGTCAAACCTTTCGAAGTTAAGTCCCCTAAAGTAAGATACCAATTGTATTTGTTCATCTTGACATGAATTTTCAAGTTTTAAATATCTAGACTTATGTGATATGTGTATCTAAACATGTTCATTTGGTGTTTACTCAAAATGAGGTCTCTAATATGAGTTTTAACCTAGAGCAAGTTTCATTCAATCAAGATATCATGAAACTGCCTAAGTTATCAAATTTTTTCTTACTCATTAAAATTCAAACATTTATCATGCAAGATCAATCATGAGTATATAGAGACATCATTAAAGCATTAATATTCAATTATCATACTAAGATTTTTGTAAAGTTAAATTCATACCTTATTTTTAGAAATTTAATTTTATTTCAAGTTTAACTTAACATGAAGTTTCTAAAGAAGAATTTTAGCCTAGTTCATGTTTCATTCAATCAAGATATCATGAAATTGAGCTAAGTTAACAAAAAATTTCTTACTCATGAAGATTCAAATATATATCATGCATAATCAATCATGAGCATAGAGAAATTATTTAAGCATGAATATTCAATTATTTTACAAAGGTTTTTGCAAAATTAAATTCATACCTTATTTCTTGAAAATTTGCCCAACTTTTCATTTCCTTTTTCATTTTCTTTTAGATAGCATAGCTTTCCAATTCTTAACTTTCAAGTAGACTTCATTAGTATCATAATGAAATAATAAGACTACTAGCAAACTAATATACTAACTAGCAAAGATTTAATGCAAAGTTTCAAATAAAAACCTTTAACCTATGCTAGATAGTAGAGATTCATTTTAAATAAAAGATTTTACCATAATATTAAAATGAACCTAAGAGATCTTAAGATGTGAACTATTTGAGGGATAAGATCTCTAAGCATGTTTAACTAGTTTGGACTTAAAAGAATGTCTCTATTGGTGAGTGTCAACCTAGAGCAAATTTCATTAGATGAAATTTGCCTAAGTGCTAATATTCTACATACTCATGAAAATTCAAGGGTTTTAACATGCAATCCTAATCATGAGTATAGAGACATAATCAACCATGAAAATAGAGGTATTAGACTAGAAATATGCAATAACCAAAAACATACCTCATCCATGAATTTAGCCAAACTTTTCATTTCTAATTAGCCTTCCTAAAATCTTATAACTTGCAAGTATACTTTATAAATATAAAATGAAACTAAATCTACATGCAAGCTATCAAACTAAATAGTGAAGAGAGAAACCATGTATCATTTATCAAATTCAACTTCACTAAATAGCATGGATTCATTTTCAAATAAATCTTCATGATAACAAAATGAATCAAGAGATCTCAAAATATGAAATTTTGGAAAATAAGATCTCCAACCCTTTCTATTGGTTGAAAACCGAAAGTCATAATGTGCCTACGATTTAGAACCGCAAGGTCGCTTAGGCTCATTACAAGCCACCTGCGTCTCCGAAGAGACCAAAGATCAAAAAATCAAAAATCATTTTCAAAAGAACTCTTTAACAAGAGCGGGGAAAACAAGTCAATCTAAACATAGTATCATTACTCCAACTTAAATAAAAAACAATCCAAAATAAGGAGATGATAAAAAAAGGTATACCTAGATGCCAATTTCCATACCTATGGCATCATGATGGTTTGAAGTTGCAACCAAGGAATCATACTTCATTTAAGTTCATGGTCAACTTCAATTCTTCACTTCTCATTCATCCTTGTGTGGTAGCTCCCCCTACAAAAGAAGATGAGACTTTTGGTACCCAAATGGCTTTGGGTCCTTGGGGGTGAGTTGGCCTAGGAATCCAAAGTGTCTTAACTACACTTGGATTTTTCTTGAATGCACAATCAACAATAGCATGACCAAAAATACCACAACAAAAACAATGTCCTTTGAATTTCTTTTTGGTTTATGCTATGGACATTAGATCTATCATTTGAATGCTTGATATGTGAGACATGATGAATTTGAGCATTCTTAGATGAAACATTTTTATTTTGAACATGATGTTTAAAGGTAGAATGTCTAACATGAGATTTAACATTAGCATGGACATTTTTTTTACTAAAATTCTTAAATGAGGAAATATTTTTCATTTCATTCACTTTCTTGTTTAGGTTTAGAACCTCATTTTTCAAATCAATCATTGAGTTATGTAAAGCATGCATTTGAGATTTTAACATATAATTTTCCTTTTTGATTTTTGATCTTTCATTTTTCAAAGAGTCATTCTCAATTTTGAAATCATTCTTTAATTTTTCATTTTCAAGCTTTAAGTCCTTAAGATCAAGTTTCAACATATCATGACAAGGATCAAATGAGCTAGATTTTAATTTCTCATTTTCTAATTCTAGAGCATGCACATGTGAACTAAGTCTAGAATTCTCATTTTTGATCCTTTTGTTTTCCTTATCCTTTTTTAAGAGCAAGACATACATGATTTTATACTCATCCATCAATTCATCAAAATCATGAGAGCTAGATGAGTTACTACTACTATTGTTATTAACATGACTAGAAGAGGTGGAGTGTACCTCATTGTCATCATTCATGAGGCATTCTTTTGAGATGGCTTCATAGTCATGAAGGGAGGATGCTTCACTTAAGTAGGATGATGTGGAAGCATTGAACCTCCTCTTTGCCTTGTTCTTCATGGTAGGGCAATTCTTCCTTACATGCCCTTTCTCATGGCACACGTGGCAGATCACCTTTCTCTTTCGGCTTTTAGTGCTCCTATGACTGAAGACACTTTGGGCTTCAAAAACCATGTTAGCATTGGAAGGATGACAGTTGTCATCATTATCCTCATTAAAAGTTTCTAACTCCTCGGTTTTAGCATAATCATATAGCATATTCAAAGTAGCCCAAATATCATATGCCAAAGTACAATGCATGATCTTTTCAAGGATATTATTTTCACAAGAACAATATATGCAATTTGTTGTCTTAGTATTTAATTCAAACATATTAATTTATTCTTGTGGCCATGCATCCATGTTTTCCTTAGGTTCAATATATTTGATTTTTACCATGTTAAATACACCTAAACCTTGAGTCTTTAGAAAAGTCTACATCCTAGATTTCCATAGACCAAAGTTCGAGGCATCGAACCTAGGATGTGTAGACGCTACCGACTCTAGAGTCATTTCGAGATCGAGACAAGGTGTAGAAGAGATGGTGAAATCTCAAGCTACGAACCCGCTCTGATACTTTGATTACTTAGGCAATATGCAATTTGACGATTAGATACGGAAGCTTATAAATGATAAAGCAATTAAGCACCACAATAAATCAATGCAAACACAAAATTTATAGTGGTTCAGCCCCAATGCCTACTCCACTACCTAAGCACTCTGCTTAGGATTTTCAAACTAGTTTTACTAGATTAATTTACGTTTCCCTTACACATGAATACTTTTCACCGAATAGACGCACTCTCGACCTAGGCACTTCCACACTCGGAAGTCACCGCCTTCTTATCGCGAGTCCTCTTCCACCTCAACCCTAAGGGACAACTAAACTTATCCTAGTAAACACTAAGTTTACAAAAGTGGCTTTACACCTAACACCAAGTAACCACTTATACACTCAAGACCAAACACCTGGTCTTCACACGCACAAATAAATACAATTCAAATAACAGGGAAAATTACAATCAAAAGAGCTAAGAATAAAACCAATAGAAAGAGCTCTTTTGCAAGCCTTTGGCGCCTTCAGCTCTTCAAGGGATGAGCTTGATCAAAACCCGAGTTGAAGCAGCAGTTGGCACTTGAAGAATGAACTCGACGGAGAACGGAGTGCAAGCTTTAAATCTTTTGGAAGGTTCTAAATATTCCTTTTGAATACTCAATGAGCTATGTTAGAATCCAGGAAGAAGATTAAATGATGTATATGAGGGTGTATTTATACACTCGTGAAGAAACGGCTACTCAACGGATAGAAAACTATCCGTTGCAGACCGCCGGTCGAATGGTCTGTCGATCGACTGTTCGACCACAGCTTTGACCGATGCTCTTTACTCTGTGGTCGGTCGACCGATGGGTCGACCGCCCAGATGCAAAAACATCGATCCCAATCTTCGGTCGATCCATCGGTCGACCGATGGGTCGACCACCCGACCTACTGCCCATTTTGGGCTTCCATCGGTCGACCGCCCGATCGACCGAAGTAGCTCTGGTACTTTTTACCTTCATTCAGTCGACCTCCCGGTCGACCTAACCTAGGCTGAAGTTTATTTCTTCAGTCTATTTCTTTCGCGCTTCGTTTTTGGGTTCCGGCTTTCAACGCCATCAACTTGGATAGCTTTCAAGTGATCTTTGAGACTGTCCAATACGTCTTTGGTGCACGCGTCGCTCTTCGAAAAGTTTCCGCGATGAACCCGAGCGCGACGATCAATGTCCTTTCGATTTCCGATTTCTCTAATTTTTCTGATCGAGGATATCGAACGCTAATTGATATGGAACCTGAAAGATATTCTCAATGAAATCATTAGTCCCATGTTTGTTATCATCAAAACCATCAAAACCGAGATTAAGGCTAAGGTTGAAAACCTAAAGCCAACACTTGGCGCGGCTGGAGAGCAAAGGAGCTACATTGATCTCATAGCAGTCCTAGTTAGGGGTGGTAGTCGAGTTTGTAGTAGTTGGCTCATGCATTTGTGATATGATGTTTTAGAGTTGTAGTCCCGTGGGGACATTCACATTTTATCCAGTCTTTTAATTGTTAAAAGAACTATTGCTCTTTGGTGTTGCCTTAAGGGTCTCTCTCAAGCTTCGATCTTTATTTTGATGATAACAAACATGAATTTTATCTACGAGTGAAGTTTTGAGTTCAGGTTGAGGTTGCGATAAGCATGCGAAGTTTGTTCAAACAAATTGTGAGTAGAATACAATGTGTAAGTTAGAGGGATAAACAAACAAATTAAAAAATTACAAGCCACGCCATATTTATGCAACCAGAAAAGTTAACAAATTATATATAACAGATAATAAATAATAAAGACATCTAATATCTACGTCTAACTTTACATAACATAAAAACTAGATTAAATGTTTTAAGACATGGTTATCGATGATACTATGAGCTGCCTCAGTAAAGTGGAACCCATCCCAACTCACGTAGTTTGATGGATCACTGCACAATTTAGTTGTTTGCTGACCACATTCGACTTTGGAATTGTAGTGATATAGCCCACCATCTCCACAACATTGAACCAAAGTTGATTTAAAACCTACACCAATTCATCTCATAAATAATTTAATTAAAAAACAAAAATAACTAAAAACTTTATTGAAAAACTATGTATAGAACTAGGTGCAAGGGATTATTATTTAGCATTAACTTGTAATACATATAAGAATTCAACTCACCAAACTGTTTGGGATTTGCATATACAGGCATGAGAGGCTCATAGTAATCAGCAAACAAAATCTTGGCTTGAGGATAAGCTATGAGAAGCTCATGGAGCTTTGCAATAGTACAGAATTATGATGTTTCACAAAATCATTTATCGTGTTGTTGCAACCCGTTATAGGGTCGATCTCATAAGACTTTTCTTCTTTAAGCACAATTTCATGGCTCACAAAATCATTCACCTCATTGAAGTCAGTTATAGGACTAGGTACTGCATCTCTACCTTCGCGATAAAAGTGTGTGTTGTATAAAGGCGTACATCCCAATGGGAAAATTCCTGTAACCATTATTGTCTTTGCCCCATATTGGATTAAATCCTATGCAAGAATAAAATACAAGGAGTATTAATATATTTATTTAACATCATATATAAGTATATAAATAGGTGGAGTAATAATGTATATACATTCACTGCCGATCCAATTGTATCCACAACTATGGGGACATAAGGTCGTAGAATATCTATATCTTTTTGGCCACCTAATAGAAGTTGTAGGTAACTATAGTCGTTCACCCCCAACTCGCCAACTAGGAATAGTGTTGTGTTGCTTGAGATGTTAACATGAGTATCTGTCAAATTTACATATATATATATATAGGTTTAATTGAACGTTGATTCTTTTATAGGGATAATAGAAGGAAGTTAAGTAATAGGGACATTGAAAACAAACTATTTGTCAACAAGCACGAGCATGAGAATTCATGGAACCATTGAAGCTCTTTGCTCAAGGAGTCCAACTCAAGCGAATCATTATAGCCCATATGCCTAAAGAAGTCAGTGTTGAGTGCCCTAGCTCCCCCTAGTGCAAAGTTAACACCATGTTCAGAGCTCTCATAGCTGTTTTTGCTTGGATAGTATGGTGGCACAAGTGGCAGCCCTAGCTCTTGTGCTATAAATGATACAAATGCATTAGTTCATGCATGCAAACCAAATGTCAAATTTATACAATAGGCTTAATAATATTTATAACATATAAAGAGAAAATTATATGTGAGGTGATGTGAGAGAGACCAATGAAATCGATAACAAGTCTTCCATTAGAGGCACGACCGCTAGGATGATGGAAATAGGTTTGACCCAATGGAAGAGGCATTAGTCTCTCTCGACCATACATGGAGAATATGTTTCCAGTGTCCGTGAGAGAGTCCCCAAAACTGACAATGGCAGAGTATCCATAGTCGCTCTTAGCCTCTATACATAAGATTAATGGTAAGAAGAAGTTGAAAACACTTAGAGCAATGTAGTAGCGAAGCTTTGAGGGGATCGAAGGAGTTGAAGAGATGGAGGATGCCATGTTGGTGATTAATTTAATTTGTCCTAGTGAATTTGACTGACACATATATATACTAATTTTGTCACTAGCTAGAAAAATTTTTTGACCAATGAATATTTTGGCTTGTGAACAAATGTGAGTTGGTACCTTGTTATAGGCTTGCAGCTAGGTAGTTTGTTATATCATTCCTAATTATACTTAAAAAGGTTTTTACTTTTATGTATTTATCTTTTTATAAGCTCTCTTGTTTACTTATCGACAAATAATGAAGTTACTCATGGTTGCTATTTTCTTTGGTTAGTCTTAAAGGATTCTAGAGGTCTTTTGGAAGGTATTCGTGTGTGTATATATAAGAGCATTGGTCGAACATTGAAGGAGGGGCATGCAGCTTAATGGTTGAAAATAGAGTCATTGGGGATTTCAACGAAGTTCAGTCAACTAACCGTCGATCAGATTTCAGCTAAAAAGCCGCCGAAAATTATTTACACTCGTTTAGACGAAGTTCGATCGAAATAGGCTTGGTCGCCCTCGGTCGTAACTAATAGTGCCTAGTTTTTCCAATTCGTGACATTATGACTATGACATTCCAACACACAAAAGAAATCTAGTGTGAATATCCAAAGCGTTCTCAGTACACACAAATAAGACAGTGGGATAAGTAAAATAGCAACAAAATGTGCATGGAACCAAGATCGTGCCGGTAGCTAATGGAGCATAAAAAAGGTTTACATAACTAGGTATAAAAATACATCAAAAGCATAGGTACACATCAAAAAGATCCACACGGACGTGTGATGGGCTAACTAAAATGATCTAAGTCTCTACTGGGTTGGAGGACGTGGACATAGATCTGGACTGGTATTTGAAATAGGAAGAGTAACAGGGTGAGTCAAACAGACCCAGTGAGAGATGGTATGTTTATGAAAGGAATGGGACAAGGTCAAGCACAAGTTTTTCATCAAATAACACTTAAAATAAATGCTTTCAAAGTGAAGAAGAAAATGAGTAAATTTCGTATATCCCTACAAACATAATATTGTAATACTCGTGCAATTTTTTATTTAATTTTGATTTCAGCGGGAAAATTGAGATGCACGATGGAGCAGGCCGAGTGAATCACTAGAGGGCGTGGTCGAAGGTATGGCCCATGTGCGCGAAGAATTTGACTTAATTTGGGAAGATTTTGGACTTTGGGATCGAGTCAGGTCCGAGAATCGTTTATGGTGCGAGTTGTTTGAGATTGTGGGCTAGTTTAGTAAAGTTCAACTTAATGAGGATGTTCCTGCCTGAGGATCGGAGTAGTCCGGTTCGGTTCATTGTCTCTCCTAGTCAAGTGCAACTCTTGTAGGGGTGACCTGCAAAAGACACTATGTTGCTTAAGTCAGTAAGTATTCGAGCTGAAGGTAATGAAATTGGAACTTAGCTTAACTAAGGTGTGTCGTGTTTGTACTTATTGCGGATGGGGATGATGACGCCGCCTGGTAATCCCACGGGGATATTGCTCGAAATGGGTCGAGGCTGATCCCTAGAGAGGTCGGGCTTATAATGGCGTATTGTCACACCCCAAACTCGGCATGATCGACCAGAGTACCACACGTACCCCGAAGCCTAACCCATCCAAACTACAAACACAATTATAAGACCTGAACATTTTATAAAACCATTTGACTGCTGAAAACATAAACATGATATCTATAAATTCACCAAACAAATAGTTAAATATTCAAATGCTACAACCCTTAAAGAATAAAGTCTTTTAAAATGTGAATAAACTCCTCAACATAAAAATGCTGAAATAAAATCTACCCCAAGTCCACATGACTCAAATAAACAAATAAAAGAAAAATAATGAATCTAAGACTCGAGTTTCCACCCTGACCACGACATGTCACGAGATCCGCTGTCCCTGCCACCACCTGCTACACTACTACATCCCAGTACCTCTCTGATCACGCTCATGTGCTGAAAAAGACAACAAAATAGAGGGTAAGTCCAACTAGGACTTAGTGAGCAGATCAATCCTCAAACCACCATATCCATGAATAATCAATCCAGTATATAAACAAGCATATAATGGTAAAAGCATAACTCATAAGAACAAATATCAACATGCATATCCACTTCCTTGTACATCATATAACAACCAACAATAGATATGTTAACCAAGTATAAAATACATGTCCAATGCATCAACATAAATGCATGCAAGCCTACCTAGACCCATCGGTCCCACATAGCCACATAGAGTAGGTAGTCGGTGTGGCCTCCGAACTACCACCCAGCCCAGGACCGTCTCTTTGGGGCATACCCTCCCCTGATTGAAATGGGCTCTTCCGAACTGTCTCTTTGGGGCATATGTTCCCCTCACCGATCGGAATTCTGGGCCATCTCTTTGGGGCATGCTCTCCCCTCACCGGTTGGAGCTTCCAGAATAGTACCCAACACCATCTCTTTGGGGCATACCCTCCCCTCACCGATGGGGCTTCTGGGATCATGCATCAAGCACAACACCTACAAGTCATCTCACGTGTCTATAAGCAATAATATTTATGCCACATAATTATTAAACATAATACACACAGGCCATGAATATACTTATGCTCATATCTGTGCAACACATAAAACATGTCATAAGGAATTAAGTATATCTCAACCTGCATACCATTACAAGCGCATGACATAGGCATGTATCAATATAATATAACATGTAAACAATAACAATATTTGGCATGAAGAATCATTATGCAAGGTATTAAAACATAGCGAGCACACACGATAGTAGACTAAGACCCTTGTGACCCCTAACCGCACCTCATAGGGCCGGCCTACCCCTTACCTAAGTGCTTTAAAAGCAAGGGTGATTCAGCACCTACAAGTCCTCCATGGGGTCGTCTCAACACAATGTTCATCCTAAGGGTCCGTTTGGGTCGCAAACTGCCTGTAATAGGACACCAGACAAGGACAAGGACATAACACAAAGTGTCCTGAGATAGTAGTTATACCATGTTTATTTCATCAAGAACAAGACACGATATCAGTCTTGTCACAAGACAATATGACCAAAATTCCCTTGCATATTATTAATGCTCAAATTCAATTTTGTACATAAAATCTTCATACATAAAATACTTTTGCAATTTATCTTTATCACGTGCTCACAACGAGGTGTGTAAGAGTGAAAACACGTTTTCTCAAACAAATAAAAAAAATGATTGAACGGTGAACCCACTACCAGTATCAATTGGAATGGGATTGTTATGTGTTAAATACTTATGCAAGGTAAGTTGAGTCTATCTTTTACAATAAATTATGACAATGATTATCAAAATGGTAATTTCAAAGAGAATGTCCACCAAGGAATCTCCAATGGAAAATGCAAGGTAGCTTGCAAATGTTAATAGTATGTTATTGCACAAGAATATCAACAATGTGATAAATAATCTCCTTGGAGATTGTCAATGAAAATTTCTACTACAGGGTTAATGGCATTACATTCTGCAAGAGCGGATCATGCTCCCCAAGCTTTGTAATATCCACCACAAACTTTACTTTATAGGTTTTTCCCACCTTGCCCATCTTCATAAACAAAAAGATACAAAAACTGAAACCAAACTTCAAGTGCATATTGGATTAGGAGTGATCTTTAAAGGCCATCAATGTCAAGTGCATAATGAAGACTATGGAATTATTTAAATAGGCATTTGAAATTAGCTTTCTGCATACAAAATTAGTAGCAGAATTATAGTACAAAAGATGCATGTTTATGTTTGGAGTGCCACTTTTAGTAATTAGCATTGCAGAATTCAACAACTTGAAGATTGTTCATGTTTGGAGTGCTACTTTTAGTAATTAGCTCAGTATGAATTTCAAAAGCTAAATTTGAGTTGGCTACTTACAGGGAGGCTAGGGCATATAAAGGTCAATACTATAGATAAGCCTAGCTACAGGAATTGACCCTTCCATTTTATCAGATCATCAAACAATTGCTTCCATGTCTACAGGTTGGCTTGTGAAATTAAAATATAATTGAGGATTTTAGTATGACAGTGGAAAAATAGATTTCTAAATATCAAGGAACAAATAAAATGTGTCTGTTCAAATGGAAAAAGATTTCAATTGCCTCGGCGTCGCCCTTCTCTCTCTCTCCTCTTGCCTCAGGTGACGTGCGGCTAAACCCACAGCCATATGCCTCAGGTGAGTTTTAATGGGGTTTAATTGGGCCTCAAATGACCAAAATGCCCCTCCCTTAAGTGATTCGACTTATAAAATGTGTATCTAACTTGTTCTAACTCCGATTCAACTTCCGATTGGACCGCTACACTCGAATCGAGGACATCTATCATCCTAGCATGCTAAATTACAAAGAACTTATAAATAAAGTTTTCCATAAAATTTTCCACGTCGATTGCTTACCCGAAATTAATTCCGAAATTTTCCGCCAGCCCACGCTAATTCGAGCCTACGATCCCCTGCTGAAAAATAAAATATAATTATTAAAATTTTGGTCATAACAATTATCCTCCCACACAAAAAATTCATCCTCGAATTTTGAGGTGGAGAAAAAGAAATTCACCCCTGTATCAAAGAGATATGGGTACTTTTCTCTCATATCCCACTCGACCTCCCAAGTGGCCTCCTGCCCCGAATGGTGCTCCCAACAAACTTTCACCAAGGGAAGCACCGTGGACCTCAGTTTCCTTATCTACCTGTCTAGGATCTCAACGGGCTTTTCTTCATAAGAAATGGTCGGATCGACCTCCACTACAGTAACGAAAAGGAATAGTGTCCTTGAGCCAATCATATGTCGATGTGTTTAGAGACTATTCAAGGGTAATCAACTTAATGAGGAAATTTTTTCATCATATGCTACATCTTTATTCATAAAGATTGTGATGAACCCCATGAACCCGGGCAAATGATTCCGAGGCCATGATGAACCCCTTGGAATCCAGATGCCCATGTTCTAAATGTTCTTAGGCGTAGGATCACCAATTAGGGGATCAGTGATTCCAAATAGACTAGTGCACTTAGTATACGCCTTGTACGATATGGGGTAGTTACTCTCACAATTATATATGAGCCGCCATTAATGTACAAGAGCAGATGCTCATTAGGGAATGAGTTTATTGAACAAACCTACACGAGGAACACAGAATGGAATCCTTACATGAGTGTCGATAGGATGTTCCTCGGCTGATAGTAGGTGCTACTAGTCCTTGGACCCGAGGTTGTCATGGTTACCTTGTAATTGTCGACCCATTGCTTTGGACTTATCCTTATGTGGCCCTCAATGTCATGTGTCGGATATCTCTGGGCATGGGAAAGCACCCATGGAGGTATGTGAGCAACCAATATGGAATCAGTTACTCCTAATGAGATGAAATAATATCCTATATGTCCATACAAGTGTCGACTGAGGAATCTCTGGCCATAGTAGATATGAATGTCAGAAAAGGGTCATTTACATATCATTATTGAGACGACAACTTGGTAGGTAGAAAACATATGAATCTATATTAGGGTTTGACACTTCTTCCAAACCCCAACAATATTCGGGACATTGTAACTGAGGGACTTTGTTGCACGGTAACTAATCACCCAAGGGCATTCGATCCCTGTAGATTGAACCTCACACTATCCGAGTAGTCATGACATGTTGCTACACATCAATCTTGACTTGTGAGTGGAGTCTCTCATGACCACACTAAACGAGTTTAGTGGTGGCTCGTAAGATTCGAATAGAAGTCGTTCTACCGGATCCGACTCTCCATTATACATAACAAATTACTGGCTGAGTGTGGGGCCCAATGGGTCACACACAATAGTCTAACCTCGTAACGGACCTTATGAGATAAAGTTTGAATGCGGCCCTTATATGTCTACTAGCATAGACATGCGGCAACTCGATCATGGATCTCATTTACGGACATGATAGAAAGACGTTTTCTATATGAACGAAAGGGCGATGAAGGAGTTCCTCAGTAACCCTAAATTGTAGGGCATCCATAAATTGTAGGGATTGATACATGATAATATTTTATGCAGTTGATTAAATTTAATTATGAATTAAATATATTTTTTCCAAAGTTAGCAAGTTCATTACAAGAATGAGAATCAATTGTACAATCAAGTACAGGACTTACTGGGGATCGAACCCCAGACCTCTAGGAAACATCTATGATGTTGCCACCAACTGTACTACTCAGGATCGAACCCTACTAAGTACTAAGGATCGAATCCTAGATCTCTAGGCAACTTACAACATGTTGCCACCAATTGTGCTATCCACAGTTGGCTTAATAGGTGATCATACTAGGGATCGAACCCTAGATCTCTAGGCAACTTATAATATGTTGCCACCAACTGTGCTACCCACAGTTGGCTTAAAGTCACAATAGATGATCATACTAGGGTTCGAACCCTAGATCTCTAGGCAACATTCAATATATTGCCACCAACTATGCTACCCATAGTTGGCTTAATTAACTACTTGACCGGGAAAGTATTTAATTATTAATTAATTATAATTTGTTTTTGAATCAAATATACAAGGTGGGAAAATTAGTTTATAACCATGAGCCTAACCAATTAATTGGGAATTAAATTATTTGGATAAATCCTAATTAATAAGAATTTGATTTTTGAAGACAAATCATAAAATTAATAGATATATGATTTATGAGGATAAATCATAATTCTATTAATTAATAGAAAATCGAATTATTTAGATAAACCACTTCCCTATTTTTTAGGGGATTGGTTTATTCAGATAATTATCATTCTTGTTTATAGGATCGTAATTTATGGAGATAAATTAAAGTTTATATTTAATTGAATTTAATTAATTATGAAGCCAAGAAAATATAAATTATTTTTTGAGGCAAACCCCGGAATTTTGAATTCCGGGAGAGAGCTTTAGGGGGCTGGGTCTACTCTTGTAGCCACCCCCCTCTATATATATAGTGGTCGAACACTCGATAGGGAGGGGTTGGTTAATTAGTTCTTCATCTTCTTGGAGAAGATTAAGGAATTGATTATTCAGAGGCTTCTTGAAGAGGAAGGCTCCAAAGAACTCCTCCTCCTCTCCATTGGTGGGCGGCCATCTACATCCTCCTTCCCTGGTTTTCGCGAAGCCAAATTGAAGGTGTTATGTTCTTTGGTGTGCCGCAATCTTCATCTTCCGGGAGGAGTCCAAGAGGACTGCGAGGTATCTTCACCTCTTATCTTTCGTTTCGGTGTTTTCTCATCCTCTCTCCTTCCCTCTTTGGTGCTCGGTTCTTGGTGGAGGGGCCGACCTTGCCTTGGTGGATTTCGGGATTGAGAAAGCATCTCCGTTGAGTCACAACAAGCCCCAGTGTTCGCTGCCCCTATTGTTCCGAGGTGTTTGGTATGGATTATTGTTGGAGGACGTGCACGTGTGAGTCTCAAGATGGGGATAGGATCAGTCATACTAACCGCGGTTTAAGATATCTTCTCCGATGTTGAATTCCTTAACATTGCTAAATTAGATCATTGTTCACGAGATGGATTGAATTTTTTTAATTGCTATTTCCACTGTGTTTCTTATTCCCATCCCAACAGTGGTATCAGATTCACCTTTAGCAAATTTTTGGAATTTTTATTTCTCATTTTGGTCACATTTACAAATCGTTCGCTCCCTAAACGTCATGCTGCCTGGTTTTGGTTTTTGGGGTTTTTGAGTCCTTTTCTTGGCTCCATGGTATGCGATGAATCGAGATGGAAACCTACTGTCCATATTGATTTTGGACATAATTTAAAGTCAAAAATCCCTTGGGTTCATGGTTGAACAGCCATGAGAACCGAAAAATTCAGCATGTGTTGTTTGAACTGTTTTGGGTGGAAACATGATCGAATTTGCGCATTTTCGGATTTTGTTTGAACTAAAAAATTCAGCATGTGGATCGATGAGCCCTATGTGCTTGCGACTGTGTGTAAAACGTGGTTGTGATGATTGCTTGTAAATTTATGAAATTTCAGCATTGTAATTTTTAAATAGGACCTCTATACCCCTGCCTTCCTCTTGAGAATTCTGATTGTAATTCACTTCTCCCTCTCCTTGAACCTTTCCCCAAGGGTTGTTTGGGGTCTTCTTCTTTTAGATTTGTAAAAATAGAAGTTTAGGGGCAGATTCACGATGAGCATGCTTGCTGCCCTATTTTAGTGCGCGCGCGAAGAGGAGGTGTTCAGCGCCATGTTGATGATGACTTGAACCTTGGGAAGGTACTGATGCAATCGGCAACCTACAATGTGATTTTGGGCAGTGCCTTGGCGAGACAAAGCTCCCTAAAAACCCTAGGATGATGGCCTTGGTTCGCTCGGTGGCTTGTGTGGAACCCTTAGAACATCCATAATCATTCTTATTTACTTCATGCTTTTATTTATTGCTTTTGCTTCAATTGTTGATAGCTTAGATAATTATAATTGCATGAAGAAACCCTCCAATAATATTGAGTCTGAATGGCTATGATATTAATAATATCAGTCACGCCTTCCATCGTTATGAGGGACAAGTGTGTCTATTGTCACAACGGATTTGTTGTGCACACACAAGGTCTTTTGTGCTAATAGATAAGTTGCACCTAATATGGCACATATTCCTTTCGTGTCTCTGCTACCGGCTTGAACATGACTTACCTTGTTGAGCTACACTCAAGGGTGGTTGTTTTCTTGCTAGTGCATACGAACGATGGGTCCAACTCAACTAGGGCTCCTACATTTGTTGTGCACACACAAGGCCTTGGTTGCCATAGAGGCAAAAACATATGGAAGTCACATACTGATGTGATCAGTAAAGAGTTACCTACCCATGCACCTATTAGGGTTTGTTGTGTTACATGCGAGACCCGAGTAGGAGAAATGGGGTTCCATTTTTACCCTAAGGAAGTCTACCAACGAGATCTTCCCGCTTTCAAACTTGAGGGTATTATGGAACCGCGAAAATTAATGGGAGACATGATTAATTAAAAGACCTCAATAAATATGCATGTAAAATATCTGCTCATTCATGTCTTTATTTTCTTTCTAGCATATCATGTCACCTTTACTATCATTAGATTGATTTATCAATGAAAATAAATTAACTGGAAAAATTACGTCGATTGGATGCAAAATTTGAGGATCGATCTCATTTATGAGAATCTGTCTCACATTCTTGATGCTTCGGGACCGATGCCACCCCTTGGGGAAGGGGATTACACTGAGGAAGAGAGGATGGCTTATGAGAAGCTGCAAAAAATTTGGAGTGAAGATAGCACTACTGTTCAATGCATAATGCTGGCATCCATGTCTGATGAGTTGCGAAAGCAGCATGAACATTTGGATACTAAAGCTATCCTCGATCACCTCAAATTGTTGTATAAGCTATCTAAACAACTCTTTCATGCCAAAATGGAGGATAATACTCTTGTTGAGACCCATGTCCTCAAACTAATCAATTTAATTGAGGAGTTAGAGAGGTTGGAGTTCTCCATGGATAGGGAACTAAGTTAGGACTTAGTACTCCAATCTCTCCTGGATTCGTTTACACAGTTTGTTGATAACTTCCACATAAACAAGTAGGACGTCTCGCTTCCAGAGCAACATAATATGCTGAAGACTATTGAGTCCCACCTTATGAAGGGTAAGGACACAGTCTTGTTAGTGGGAGATGCCTCTGAGGCAAAGTTATACTCTGTTAAGAACAAAGTGAAAAATAGAATTGTGAAACCCATGAGAAAGGGAAAGTTGTTCCCAATGGCACCTGCTACCATTGTGGTAAAGATGGCAACGGGAAGCGCAACTGCAAGGAGTATTTTGCAGAGTTAAAACTGAAGATGGTTTTTGAAACCGTCGCTTTAGGTGAGTATGTTATAAAAAATACTTTGTCATTAAAATTGTACTTTATGGCATTTGATACCGGGCATTTGATATCAATCATCATCTGCAAGATATTGCAGGAGAAGAAGAAAAGTAGAATACTTGACAAAAGTCAACTACGACATCGGGGAAGTTGCACCCTTAGCCGTAGGAACCTATTGTATAAGTCTGTTATTCGGCAAATACAGTTGAATTGTATAATTTATTTGCTCCCGTGTTAAAAAAGGACATCTTTTCCTTTGTTATCTAAATAAGATTGTGAAAAGTTCTTTAAAAGGCAATAGTTGCCGCATGAACCATTCCGAAGAGTTACAGACTGGACCGTACCAATTTCAATTGGTATAATGGTTTTTGAAGTTAATGATAAATATTTTTTGTAAGAACGCACAAAGAGATAAAATTAACGTCACCTACTTCTGGGCTTTATGACTTTGGGCGATTATTAATCGTGGTCAAAACTTGAGAAGTGTGTCTCAGGGAATTTCTGAACGAGTCTCTATTCACCAGACCTGGCGAAAGGCTCGCTGAGTTGATTGGAGTTAGCCAACATAGGTATATGCAGACCGACAATAACTCAAGCCAGAAAAGGATACTCCTACGATATGATTAGGCACAACTACGTCCACCTGTTTGGGCACAAATCCCGATACCTTTGAATCATTTAAGGAGTATGAAGGTGAAGTTAAAGAAACATAATGGAAAAGGTATTAGGGGCCTTCAATTGGATCAAGGCAAAGAATACTTATCCACTAGGTTTGTGAGTTATCTTAAAGACAACAAGATTGTCTCTGTATGGACCCCACGTCTTACTTGTCAAACTCATTGAGAGTCCAAGGGAGTAAGGGTCATGTCCCTCTTAAGAGATTGACTGTCTGTGTCTTCTGGTTGGCTCTCAGACTGAATAGCATCAGATATAATTGGTGAAGGCCGAGGTGGTTCACCTGGTTCATCAAGAAGAGGCGGGTCAGTCTCCATTCCACTCCACTAATCAATTATTGGGTCCACATCGCCATGGACGAACTCGACATCGAATTGATCTACATGTGGAATATCTCTGTCTTCGTTCCGTAACACTCGCATTCAAAGTCGCATGTTGTAATGAACATATACGGGTTTCTTTAGTCGGGCTTATGAAAGGTGATTACGCGGCTTCGTATGAATCAAGGCAAAGGTTGACCAATTCCTCTCGCATCCACTTGATGATGTGGTTTGCGAGAGGATGCGTGTTGCAATCTTTCGAAGAGTTGGAGTTTCGGTTCCAAATTGCAACCACCATTCGACTGCAACAAATTTAAAATTAATGTTAGTAGAGGGATTTTATCTTTGATAAATAAATTGGCAAAAAAAATCTATCTACCTGGATCCATAGTATCTCGAATGGAGATTGCAAATGAATATCCAAAATTGCCAGTTGCATCTCGGAACCATTTTGATTCATTGAGAGCTTGTGCCACTTCTCGGTTGGATCCCGACATTCGTATTAGTATGCATGATTTAAATAATACCCTATAAAAAATTAAGCATAATGAATAAGTAATTAAGTATAATGAATTAAATTTAAATAATTTCCGAATATTAAATAAAAAATACATGCGATCTGTATGTCATGGCCCATTTGATTATCCCATCTCTAAGAGATAATTTCGATGAAGTGCTCATACTTGGCAGGAGAAATCATAACCCTCTTGATTTCTTCTTGTGCTTGGTGGATGTAGTGATAGAGATGGTTCATTTGAGATGTTTTTTCTATGGTGACAATTATTTCTGTGATGCAATCCTAGAAGTGCGTGTTGAGGATGTACTTCTCTGTTCATTTTGCATCGGTTTTTTCGGCATATCTTGATGAAGTTCATTCCTCTCTTGTAAACATGGTTCTAAGGGCTGCCTTTTTTTGTTGGAGCGACCTTAATGCGATGAAGTTGGTTGCAAAATGAGTCGCTCCCGTTCGAAGAATTTCACCTAAAATATGAAATTATCATTTGTAATTATTTATGATAAACTAATTAATAAATAAATACTGTAAATTATTTAAAAATTAATAAATTACCTTCTGTAATTTTTTTCATTAGGATATGTACCCATTAGGATAAATACGCCTTCTTTACCATCGACTTCACCATCGGTATATCACCGATATCTTGCATCATTAGGTGTACACAATGGGCTGCACATGGAGTCCAACATATGTGAGGATAATCCTGGTCAATTATCTCACCTGCCCTTTAGAAATTGGCTCCGTTGTCGGTTATAACTTGAACAACGTTCTGGGGTCCAATCTCCTTGATCACCTCCGTCATCAGCTTCGAGATGTAGTAAGCGTCATGGATTTCATCGGACGAGTTCACCGACTTGTGATAAACAACCCTCCCGTTGCAATAGATGAGGAAGTTGATGATGCTCATTTGGGTTGGCCCGGTCCAGCTATCGCACATCAAACTGCATCCGTACTCTCCCCATTGCCGCTTGATTCCGTCGATCCATTGCTTTATTTCATCAACCACCGCTTCAAGGTCAGGACCTAAAATTTCATAGGGAGTTGGAGGGGCAATACCTAGGCCTACCTTTTGGATGGCAAACACCATGGTTCGATAGTATGAATTGTTGGCTGCATTTGCGGGAATCCGACTTAAGTGGAACCATTTAGAGATGGCTCTCCCCAACTCCCACTTCTTCGTCTTGCCCCAAGCATCATCTATGCGTGGTTGCTTTGCTGATGGAGGAGGAAATGCCCTGGGATCAAGATCATAAATATCAACATTAGTTTTCCTACCACTTGCTCCGAGGTTTGTGAAGAATCCACAAATTTCTCCTTTGCTTTGAGGTACACTCATGCTAGAACTCCGGCTAATTTGAGGACCGGAAGGAATTGAACCACTTCGGTCCATTGATCCGACAACCGAAGTTGAGCCGACGCTGCTTGTGCCACTTCTGCCACTGTCGCCGCCATACACAAAATGAGATCCAAGATAGTACATCTAATCTCGTTCTAATGCACCATGCTCCAGTGAAGCCCGGATGTCGGCTTCAAGTTCCAGATCCTCGTCATCACCGCCACCCCGATCCTCGTAATGGCCATCGCTGCCTTCTTGGATAGCTCATCGGTCGAACTCGGCTTGTTGAGCTACATTCTTAAGACGCTGCTCCTTCTTGTTGGTGAGCATATCTTAAAACATCTGTCGGACTTCCGCCGGTGCTTTGGTGCATTTGATGACGTCGCCGGCTGTTCTAGCCAAGTGTTCCTTCAATCGAGTGATGCCTCCACCACGACAAATCATATTATAGTTGATGCATTGCCAGTGCTTATCCTTCTCCAACCGAACACCATGCTACCATGCAGGGCCGGCTTGAGATTTTGGCTCCATTTCAGTAAAGTTTTGGTGTGGAAATTAAGAAAAAAGAGATTAGAGAGAGATTTTAAGAAAGATTGAGAGAGATTGAGAGTTTAAATAGTTTAGATGAGTAGAGGGGTGAGTGGGGGTGAAATGTATATTTTGGTGAGTTTATATAGACCCCAAAATAGGTCAACTCATGTCCCAAACGGCTTATTAGCCGTTTGGGACCGTTCTACTACAGTTTAAGAGTTGTTGGGTCATACCGGGAGGTATCGCCCGATATGACATCAAATACCAGCCGGTATGGGCGGTATTTACCGAGATACCTGGTATCACCCAATACCGGGTATCTCGTATACCAGTTTTTCAAAAAACCAGTAAATACCGGCTGTACCGGGCGGTATGGTACGGTACTTGAAACCATGGTCTTACCTTTGGGGACATCTTCCTCCTAGTATTGCTTCATATGGGTCTCATGTGTCATGAGAGACCCAATGAGCTCGATGATCTTTAAGGTGCCCATGTCCTTTGCTTCCATGATTGCGATGAACTTGGACTCCCAAGCTTTTGGAAGGTAACGAATGAGCTTCCCTACCTTCTCCTCTTCCCATATGTCTCTACCAAGGGTAGCTAATCCATTTGTAATATTTTGAAAATGAGAATACATGGCATCAATAGATTGATGTGATAACATTTTGAACATTTCATAATTATGCATGACTAGGTTTATCTTAGATTCCTTAACTTGTGAAGTCCATTCATGTGTAGTCTCTAAGACTTTCCAAAGTTCATATGCAGACTTACAAGTGGAAATCCTATTGAACTCATTAATTCATAGGCCACAATATACTGCATTGACGGCCTTTGCATTTGCATTAAAGAGTCTAAGAGTCTAATATCTTCTTGATCCCATTCATCCATATCCTTAGTTGGTTGCTTAAACTCTACTTGAATCATCCATATCCATTCATGCGTATCTTCTAATAGACATAGTTGTTTCCATCAAACAATGGTGGAGTATGAGTAGAAGACCCTTGAGCTAGTTGGATTTCACTAGACATTCTAAATTGTCAGGTAGATGGTTAAATCTAATCCTACAACCTTGCTCTGATACCTATTGTTGATTGAAAACCCACACTAGAAGGGGGGGTTGAATAGTGTTGGGTGACTTTTTACTTCTACTTCAATTTCTTTTAAATCAATTTCAACTTCAACCGAAACTAAGTGCGACTAAATAATATTTGTTAGCAAGTACAAAAAGCAATTATAAGCAATCAAACAAGGCAATGCAAACACAAGAGATTATAGTGGTTCGGTCAACCACCTACTCCACTACCTTGGCTCCACACCAAGGATTTCTAACCAAATCCTTTATAGACTATGTTTTTCCCTTTGAATACAACCGAGGACTCAGTTCTCAACCCACTACAACATTTTTGACCTATAGGAACGATCGAAAAGTGTTCCAAAAACATACAAAATCGTGGCCATAGACCTATGGGAACGGTTCACACTTGTGTACTAAAAGCCACCGTTCCCTTAGGCTATAACAACGATTTTCCCACCTACGACCACACTGCCAAAAAAACTGTTCCCATAGGCCCAGTTTATAGGAACGGTTCTCAAACTATTCTTATAGGCTTGGTCTATAGGAACAGTTTGCAAACCGTTCCTATAGGTCATACATATAGGAACGGTTGGTAAACCATTCCTATAGGTCTATAGGAACGGGTGTCAAACTGTTCCTATAGGCTATACATATAGGAACGGTTTTAAAACTATTCCTATAGACCAAGCCTATAGGAACAATTTGAGAACTGTTCCTATATGTATGGCCTATAGGAACAGTTTGAGAACCGCTCCTATAGACATATGGGAACAGATTGAGAACCGTTCCTATAGACTATAAGAACAGTTTTAGAATAGTTTTCAAAATGTTCCTATATATAGGCCATGTTCCTGTAATAGTGTAGAACCGTAAAATTTCACAAACGTAAATTTCAAAACATAAATTTCATTTATAAACATAAATTCCATCCATAAATTTCCTTTCATAAGCATAAATTCAAAAACCTAATCTCAAAAGCACAAATTCCATTCAAAAAAACAAAGTTCTCTTCATGATCATCTCAAAAACATAATCCTTTCATACATGTGAAATTAATCTATCAAGTCTAGTCTTCCCCTTTCTAAATTGTTCAAGTGTTCTTGATGATCATCTCCTCCCTCCTGAATTCATCTTTCATCTCCCAAATCATCATTTTCCTGCACAAATCAATTAATAATTAAAAACAATCAAACACTCCATAATCATATATTAAACTAAAATTAACTGATTTTGTGGATGATGTGTGGAAGTGGAAGAACCAAAGATACTATTGGCATCCTTTGGAGTAGTTGGTGGTGCCAATAAAGCTGTTATAGCCTCCATATCCAAATTTGGGTTCACTTGTGCAACAAAGGTCTTCAGAAAAGATTGCATTCCTTGCATTTGGTGTTGCATCTGGTTCTGCCTCTCTACCATTATTGCATGTCTCTCTGCCATTATTACATGTTGCTCCTGCAAAGACTTCACATCCTGATCATGTTTTTCCTGCATTGCTGCCATTTCTTCATTCTTTTTCATAGGTGTAATTGTTCCTCCATAGCAACGCACCCTCCCTGACATCTCTTTCCCAAATAAAGATTGAAAGGCCTCAACAACAGGTTTCCCATCATGCTCAATCATGGTTTTAAGCTTTTCCTAAAACATACATTTAATAATCATAGTTATAAATAATAAATAATTAAGTAAAACAGTAGCTATAATAAAGAGCTCACAATTGTCTCTTCAGTTTCAACATCCAAAGCTTTTTCATCCTTAGTTCGAGTTTCAACAAACATGTCAACTTGATTGGGTTCTTCATTCTTCTTAGCATGCTTTATATAAATCACAAGAATGAGCTAAACATAATATCAATAATTACTTCAAAATTCAAATATAGATGTTTATACAAAAAAATGTTAGCAATTTTTCTTTGATTACAAAAAATCTTTTATTGCCCATTCGATGCCTCCATTTTTGGTGTGATCTGTTCAATCTATTTTGTTGGCACATATCCTACATCAATAACATAAAGACTAATTATATGCAACTAGAAAATAAAATAACAAGTATCATTAATTTTTGATTGATGGGTTCATAGCTACTTACTTGGATGGGTTCATAGCTCCAATAGTAAATCATTTGCTTGAAGTGTTAGAGAGGAATGTCTGTAGGACGATTTTTGATTGTTGTGTAAATGTCAAAATGTTCCTTCTTAATTTTTGATTTGTGTTTCCTCCAAGCTTCATCCATAAATTTGATCACAACCCCTTTCCCTATTTATGGAAGAATGAACTTTTTCTACAAAGTGAAGCAAAACAAGGGACAACAATTGGTTTGCAGAGTAAAATAAACAATATAAAAAACCATCATACATTGATATATTTCCATATGTCATCCTTGTTCGGTACGGCATTCCAATTGGTGTAAATCAAGGGACATCAATCTGAATTTCATGCCACGGTTCCCAAAAATTGGCTCAAGTCTGAAACAACTTTCTCATTGGGCCCAACTGGTTGTCCATCAGTATTGAAAATTATTTCTTGTCGCTCCTCTAGCGATCTTCCATGAATTTTGTAGCACATTGTCTTCCCTCTTGCTTTCTATTTTGGTATTCCTAATTGACAAAACAATAACGATTTAAAAATAAGCTAATTATAGAATTCCATATAATGACATAATATACCTTCGGAATCATGTTCCAACTCATCGAGTATATTGTGCTCTTCCTCAACATCTGCTTCCTCTTCTAGCTCATCGGGTATATTGTGCTCTTCCTCAACTTGTTCCATGTCATCTTCACTACATGGATCTTCTAGCTGATCTTCTTCTGGAACTTTCATACCCAGCTTCTCATGATATTCAACCATTGACATTGATGGACACAAAGGTGCAGTCTTTGTCTTCTTTGTTGCATACCCATGTCCTTGCTCATAGTTACGCTTTCTTTGTTGATCTTGAATGGTTGGCCTTTGTTGCTGCTGCACTTGGGTAGACCTTTGATCTTGAATGATTGGCCTTTGTTGTTGTTGCACTTGAGAAGACCTTGTATTGGAATTGGAAAGAACTTGCTTTTGAGTAGAGGATGTGGGTCTTTGATCTTGAATGGTTGGTCTTTTTCCTCTATTTTGAATATCATTAGAAATAGCCTACCTCATAGTAGAAATAGTAGGTTGAGTGGGGACTGCATCCTTGGACTTTTCAGAGGATGTTTTTCCTCTCTCTTGGACATTGATATTAGAGACAATATTCTTCTGATTGGCCTCTGCAATTTGTGCGACTGAACCATTCTTATTTTGTTTCGAGACTGAACCATACCTTCAGTTTTGATTTAACTTCTTATTCTGCTCAATCTTTTCACATTTAATTTTGTAATGCTTGGCTGCTAACTCTTTGCTTGACTTTGCTTGTAGTGGAAAGTCCATATCAATTCCTTATGTCCAAATTAGTCAATCAACAACTGAACAATCAAGAAGAATGTGTAACTCCAAGTCAATCAACAATAATATGGTAACATGTAAAGTTATTACCTTGAAGTGGAAAAGACTTTAATCTCAAATTGTTAAGCATTATTTGAACAGGATAATTCAGACAAGAGCAATTAGTTGAATGCAATGAAAAGGTTGAGCAAGATTTCAAATATTCATCTTTTAGTCATCATACATGGATATTTCAAATATTTTGCATAGTCTTATCAATGAATGAACCTTTTTGGTTCAAAACCATACTAGAAGACTTTTGGACATCATGCACTACTAACAAAATAACAATGTTGCATATAGAAACATGGAAGCATTGTAAGGAGCTTGATGAAGACACAGAAATAAAGATTAACTAATCATTTGCTAGCAAAATTTAATATCAGTTTACGGACAATGACAAAATTGGGATTAGCGACAACAAGGAAGGGCAAGAGTCAACTAGATCTAAAAGATTTCATACTATATATACTTATTTAAATCTTATTCCTGATAAAGTAAGTATGAAAAATGAGAAAGGAAACAAAGAAAATATAGATGAATGAAACATACTGGAGAGTTTGAATGTTGAACTTGAAATCACTTGGGAAGATGGTTATCATGCCTAGATTTACAAGCTTGCTGCACTTTCTATAATGAATTAGTGATTTAAAGACTAAAAAAAAGAGAGTAGAATATTCATCCTTTTGTTGTAATATTTTACCATTTTGGATAGTTTTCAAGTTTTATACCTTATTGATTGTTCGGGTATAATGCAACAGTGACCAAGCTTGGTCTATAAAATCAAGACAAGCTCTAAATACATTCTTTGAACCCTCTTTCTCTATGTTGAATTTTTGAATAGTGATCTTAGAGCATTTGTATGCTTTCGAAGTTTCTATTACTTGTTAAAGTACTTAAATTGTCAAAACATATAGCATTAGTCACCATTGGTACATCAATTATATAAGACTAAATCCATGAACTCATTTCACTTTATCATATAACCAGAACGGTAACACTCTAACCTGTTAGAACTATATTCGAATTTTCAATGGAAATTGAGATTTCAATGAGTATCGAAAAGAAAGCATTAGAACTATGCATTAATAACGGGCAGCTCTCAAAAAAGTTGATTATTTAGCGTACTATATGCTTAGCTTTTTGTCCATTTATAATTTGGGCCGTGAGTTGTATTAACTAAGGTAGCTTTGTCTTATGCAATAGTGAAATCTTGTGGGCAGTTTCTTATGCAAGTATTGCTAAAGGAATATGAGATATTAACATGTTCGGGCATCGTGCTCAGAAACCACTTTTGTGTGATATTGCAAGTAGTAAATATTTATACTTGATCTCGTAATCATGAACATTGTAGACAGCAAAGAAAGACTTTGTGAACTGCTATGGTATAGTTTTAGATGGTGCTCATATCTCATGGCAATAGGAATATAACTGAGACTGAAAAACTCACACCTGGACTTTAATGAGTAACAAGTAAAAAATCCACCTTCTGCTTCTTCAATCTCTCATTATCTTCTTCAAGGTGCGAAACCTATTTTTCCAACTCTCATTGGTGTATGCCTATTACCTGCAAGGTTAAAAAAGAGCTAGTCCAACAATTCAGGGGAGTAATAAGTACCATATTACACTTGATAGCAAAATATCGGATAAGCTGCCTTACCCTGCGTTAAGCAACAGTGCATGCATAAAATCTAAACTAGAATGGTTTGCTCCTTCTAACCAGCTCTACATTTTCATGTTGTTGCAGCTGTTAAATTATCTTTGAATCTCATCCAGGAATATACAATTTGCAGCTATTAATTTCAATCCTAGTTCTAATGCATCGTTTGCATTTTTCTTGATTTTTCTTCAGGAAGGATCCAAATTACAAAAGAATGGCAATTGCCTATTTCATATGCTTTTTCTGAATTTATATTGATGAGACCAACTGGTGGACCTAGGGTTGTCCTAGCACTCAGTGGAACCTTAACAAGGTTCTGTCAGGTTTCATGGAGCTCTAGAACACTTAACAAGATGGTTGAAAGATTTGGCAGCAAGAATGTGTGCGTTGGTGGGCATTCCTTGGGATCTGGGTTTGCTCTACAAGTTGGTAAAGCACTGGCCAAGCAGGGTATCTTTGTGGAATGCCATATATTTAATCCAAACAAAGACACCACTGCTATTTCATTATGTGCATAACAGTAATGTAAATAACAACAAACTCAGGTTTCATTATGTATGTAAAGACACCACTGTGTATGTAAATAATAGTGGGTATAGTCCACACTGGTGGACATGCTGCGTGCCGCGCAGGGGGAAGATGTGTTTTGTGCACTGAGCAAGGCCCTGATACAAAGAGGTGATGCAGAGAACGGTTTCAGATTGGACTCGGAAGGTGTACTGAGGTTCAGAGATCGGATAGTAGTACCAGACATGGCTGAGGTGCGCAGGCAAGTCCTGGAACTAGGTCATCGTTCCACTTACACGATGCATCCAGGGGCCACCAAGATGTACCGGGACTTAAGGCAACATTATTGGTGGAAAGGCATGAAAAGAGAGGTGACAAAATTTGTTTCCAAATGTCTAGTCTGTCAGCAGGTGAAGGCCGAACACCTTAAGCCTGCGGGGCTCCTGCAAAATCTCGAAGTGCCCGAGTGGAAGTGGGAGAAAATCACCATGGATCTAGTGACTGGGTTGCCTAAGTCAAAAGGCGGTTTTGATTCCATTTGGGTGGTGGTGGATCGGTTAACGAAGACCGCGCACTTCATACTAGTGAAGACTACCTTCTCTGCGGAGCAGTATGCCCGACTATTTTTGGGTAGGATTGTGGCCTATCATGGTACCCCAGTGATGATTATATCCGACCGCGGTACCCAGTTCACAGCCTGGTTTTGGCAGTCCTTCCAGGAAGCCTTGGGTACTCAGGTGCGTTTCAGCACAGCTTTCCATCCGCATACTGACGGGCAATCAGAGAGGACCATCCATACTTTGGAGGACATGCTGAGAACATGCGTCCTGGATATGGCAGATGGCTGGGAGAGGCACCTACCGTTGATCGAATTCGCCTATAACAATAGCTATCACAGAAGCATTGGCATGGCTCCTTTTGAGGCCTTGTGTGGGCAGTGCTGCAGGTCCCCAGTGGGCTGGTTTGAGGCATGGAAATCACTCATGGTGGGCCCCGATCTAGTTGAGGAGGTGGTAGAAAAAGTAAAGGTCATTAAGGAAAGATTGTTGGCGGCTCAGAGTCGACAGAAAATGTATGCCGACAGAAAGGCCAGGGAATTGGAATTTGCAGAGGGTGACTTAATATTCCTGAAGGTCTCTCCTATGAAAGGGGTGGTCCGGTTTGGGAAGAAGGGGAAGCTGAGCCCTAGATACATTGGGCCTTTTCTCATTCTCAAGCGGAGGGGCGAAGTGGCCTATGAGCTGGCATTGCCCCCTAGCCTGAGCAGAGTGCACCCGATCTTCCATGTATCCATGTTGCAGAAGTATGTAAAAGATGATTCGCATATGATCGAGCCCTCTTCTATCGAGGTAGATTCGGCCATCTCATTCGAGGAAAAACCGGTAGAGATTCTTGACCGCCAAATCAGAAAGCTAAGGTCCAAAGAAAATCCCCTGGTAAAGGTTAGATGGGAGCACCATTACGGGCAAGAGACCACATGGGAGGTAGAGCGGGACATGAGAGAGCGCTACCCTTCCTTGTTCGAGGAGCTGGTAAGTCCTTGTTATTCAAGTAAATTCGAGGACGAATTTCCCTTAAGGGGAGAAGGTTGTAAGACCCTAAAAAAGTTTCCTAATATAAAAATCTATTTTGGTGCAGCGCGTCGGACATGGGGGTAGTCGAGTCGAGCCTCAGGATCGCCTCGAGTGAAAAGGTATGACTCGGCTAATGAATAATGAAGTCTATTTGGATAATTAACTTTCCTTTTATAAAATCATACCTTAAATTAAGTTAACTCGAGTCATGTTATGGGTTGGGTCGGAACCCGAGTCAAGTTCGGGTTTAGTCGAGTTCCGAGTATGACTTAAGTGAGCCTTGAAACCATCTTTGGAAAGATGGTTGAGGGATAAAACCCCCCCATATGGCAGCCGTGTGACTCAACCATTGAGTCGCACAAGGCCGCAAGGGAGAAAGAGGAGAAGGAGCAAGGAGGGGGCTTGGGGCTTGGATCGATCTGGAATTCGCATCGTCGCCGGAAATTCTCAAGTCGTTGTCATCCGATCCTTATTTTTTGGCGATCTAGGTGAGTGGTTAAGGCTTTAACAGTTTGGGGGAGGCGAGTGGCCGAACCTTAGATGATAGGTCGAGTTCTCGCAATTTTTCCCGACGATCCATGATTTCAACGATATGTACTCACTGCTTTATGATGTTTCTTGATGGATCTCGCTGTTTTAATCGCCGATCTACGTATTTTTGGGGCTGCCGAGTCATGGGAAAAGGGGAAAGTTCATGCCGAAATTTTCCCCGATTCCCATGACGGCGAGAAGGCCCTTAGATGCCCTTATACCGCTGTTTTGATGTAGTTCTATGAACTCCTCACGTAATATGAAGCATGTCCCTTTTAAAGCCCCTTGAAGTGGCCGAATGAACCCTAAGATTCATGGAGAGGGTTCGGCCAAGGGTGAGGGGAAGGGTGAGTTGATCCTTGGTAAGGTTGCACCCCCATCTAGGCATAAAGCCAACTCTTGAGCTAGAGGACTCTACTTAGCTTCCAAATGAACCAAACTGCCCATGGATTTTCTGCTCATCGCATCTGCTACCACATTTGCTATCCCCGGATGATACATAATGGTGCAATCATAGTCCTTTAGGAGCTCCAGCCACCTCCTCTGCCTGAGGTCCAGCTCCTTTCGGGTAAGCAAGTACTGGAGACTCATGTGATCTGTGTAGATTTCGCAAGTCTCCCCGTACAAGTAGTGCCTCCAAAGCTTCAGTGCAAAGGCCACTGCTGCTAATTCTAGGTCATGCGTCAGATTGTTCTTCTCATGAACTTTCAACTGGCGAGATGCATAAGCAATCACTCTGCCATACTGCATCAAGGCGTAGCCCAGACCAACCCGAGAGGCATCAAAGAAAACCACAAACCCTCCTGCGCCTGAAGGTACAGCCAACACGGGTGCAGATGTCAAACATGCCTTGAGCTTTTGAAAGCTCGTATCGCATTTGTCATCCCAAACAAATCTGACCTTCTTCTGGGTCAACCGAGATAGAGGGGCTTCAATTATGGAGAAATTCTCCACAAACTTTCGGTAATAGCCGACCAACCCAAGAAAACTGCGGACCTCGGTCACACTAGTCGGCCGCTTCTTGTTCTGAAACACTTCAATCTTGGCAGGATCTATCCTTATTCCTTCCTTGGACACTACGTGGCCCAAGAACCCTACACTTTCCAACCAAAATTTACACTTGGAAAATTTCGCAAACAAGCGGTGCTCTCTGAGGGTTTCCAGGACCATTCTCAGGTGCTTAGAGTGCTCTTCCTCACTCTTGGAGTAAACCAGAATGTCGTCAATGAAGACGATCACAAAGCTATCCAAGTACTCCTTAAATACTCTGTTTATTAGGTCCATGAAGGCAGTAGGTGCATTGGTTAGGCCAAAGGACATCACAAGGAACTCATAGTGATCGTAGCGAGTCCTAAAGGCCATCTTTGGCACATCGCAGTCCCGGATTCTCAATTGATGGTACCCGGACCTCAGATCTATCTTTGAAAACCATTGAGCCCCCTGCAGCTGGTCAAACAGATCATCTATCCTCGGCAGTGGGTAGCGATTATTAATAGTCACCTTGTTCAGCTGCCTGTAATCAATGCACATGCACATCGACCCGTCCTTCTTCTTCACGAAGAGAACCGGTGCACCCCAGGTTGACACACTCGGCCGAATGAACCCCAGGTCTAGCATTTCCTACAATTGCACCTTTAGCTCTCTGAGTTCAGCCGGTGCCATCCTGTAAGGGGGAATAGAAATTGGTTTCACCCCGGGCTGCAAATCAATGCAAAAATCTACCTCCCTTCTGGGCGGCAAACCTAGCAATTCCTCGGGAAACACATCAGGGAATTCACATACCACGGGGGTTCCGCTGACATGCTTTGCTTCACCACCTTCCTCCTTAGCCATAGATACAAAGGCCAGGAAAGGTTGGCAGCCGCCCCTAAGCAATTTACGTGCCTTTAGGGCTGAGATGACCCCTATCGGCTTGCTACCTCCCTCTCCTTGGAAGATGAATTACGGCAGCCCAGGCTTATTAAACATCATTGCTTTGGCTCTATAGTCCAACATTGCGAAATGCTCTGCCAGCTAGTCCATGCCAAGGATGACGTCAAGCTCAAGAGTGGGTAGGAGTGTCAAATCCGCACTCAGCACATGGCCGCATATGAGCACTTCACACCCTTGATAAATTGAGGTTGCTAAGATTGCATAGCCCATAGGCGTTGATACCATTAATGGCCCATCAAGCATAGAGGGTGCCATTGGCAGTTTTACAGTAAATATGGTAAGCACAAATGAGTGCGTGGCACCCGGATCAAATAATACATACACAACAAACGAACATACTAAAATAGTACCTGTCACCACTGCTTTGGAAGCCTCTGCCACATCACGGTTCATAGCATATACCCGCGCAGGCGGCCTCTCTGAATAACTGGTCTACGGCCCCTTATTCTGAGTCTACCCTCTCGGTGCTACTGACCCTACTGACATAGGTGCTTTACCCCTTGACTGCTTAGACTTCTGACCAGTTCCCTCAGGGCAGTCCTCCTTGAAATGTCCGACTCGACTGCACTTGAAGCAAGAATTAGTGCGGTCAAGGCAAGACCCTCAATGCCTCCAACTGCAGCTGTCACACTGCGGCACCTCGGATCTCTGAGAACCACCTCCTCACATCGCCGACCTCACTAACCCGGTCCCTTGGCCCCCATGGCCTCGGTTGCCATTATGCCCCCGGCATTGCTGCTGCTCTGCTGTGGGCATTGCCCCCTTGGAGTGCCAAGGTCGACTACCAGAACCTTGTGACCAAAACTTCTTCTTAGCTGGCCCGTCGTTTCTCTCGAACGGCACTAAAGCTTCTTTTCGCAGGGCTTCATCCACTACCCGAGCCAGTGTAGATTCCTCGATGTAATGAATAAGCCTGCCAATTTGTGGCCTCAATCCTGCCATAACCTCTTGACCCTGGAGATCTCAGTCGCCAGTAGGGTGGGATGGTACTTGGAGAGACGATTAAACTCTATCTCATACTCCGACACTGTCATGCCACAAGACCTGCACAGCATCTCAAGGTCCCGTGCTCGCTTATCACGAACATTCATTAATACATGACATGCTCATGAATGCCAAAATTACTTGGCCCATGCTAGCCCCACAGAAAACAATACATTCATATGACCCAACCCGACCCAAACCTAGCAATCATACAAGTCGGTCGCTAGAATCTATTTAGCAAGCCTTCTACCCGGGCCCTCTCTGGTTGGGTATGGCCCACCCAACCAAATCCACTCGGGTCTAAGGGTAGTGTGGCTCCCCTTGGGTCTAACATCAGCGTGGCTCACTCACGCAGTATCAAGACCCAAAATCCACTCGCCGAGTCGAGACCAACTTGCCAAGTCGGTAAGCTTCTCGGCTCGGCCATCGCTTATCCACAAGCACAACCACAATCAATATCCATGCATAGTACGCACAAGTACATAAAGAATATTTTTTACCGACAACTGGGGTACGCGTCTACGCACCCCAACTCGACCCTCTCTTGGGTCTAACCTCTTGGCTCTATGTTTCATCACCCAATTTACTGCCACTATCGCTCAGTGCAGCATTGGGAGCCTCCATTACACTATCACAGAAAAGAAAAAGTTTCCTATCACATAATAAATTTTTAACATAAGCTTTGAAAAGTTACTAAGCGCATGGTGCGCTGAGTGCAGGAGTGGTCATCCAATCTCGTAGCATAACTATATCGTATGTCGACACGCTAGCATATGCCTTATACGGTACCCAACACTGAGTCATAGACAAGACCTAACCTAGTGCTCTGAAACCAACTTTGTCGCACCCCGACTGAGGGTAGTATGACCGGCCAGGGCCCACATCCTGCCCTGTAGCCTACTGTCTACACTGACATCAAGAAACCAAAACATATCGACTGAAAGAAACTTAACAAACTTTATAAAAAGTTTGCAAGTCACCATGTATAAGTTTTTCAAACAAGAAGAAACATCAACATCAAATCAAAATGGTCAAATATCAAGTTTTACAATTCTTTTCAATTACAACCGTCAGTGCAGAAATAAAACCAACATAACTAGGACTAGTCTAAGACTCATGGACGCCGCTACGAGATATGGCACCGCCTCTGCCCTCCAGTTGCACCATGTCGACACCAAGCTACTGCTCATGCTCTGCAAAAATAAGAATAAACTGTGAGTCCACTTGGGCCTCAGTGAGTGGCTCAATTGAACCTCCACTTAAGCCTTAGTCATGCATATGTATATATTACAAGGCAATAAAGGAATATACAAGGAGGTAAGGTGTGTTTCCAATGAAACTACCGACCCTCAACAGATCCATGAGTATACATTGTACATGATAACCTGTCACCTTGGCTTGTCACGCCTCTGGCATCTGGCCCTTGGGCCTACTCATAGCAATATATATATATATATCCCGGCTACAGCCATCCCTACCATATCAGGTAGTATCATACTAGCCATCGGCCACATCATCTCAAGATGCAAGCAAACAATCCCGGGTCGTCGACTAAGATGGCCACTAGTCTCCGGACACCGTCCGGGGTAAGGATAGCTAGTCCCACCCAACTGGGGTCTGGCACCTAGCGGGCCCGCTAGCGCACCTCTAGACCCAACTGGTCGAGCTGAGCATTGGTCATTTCCGACCTCCTCGCTCCTCGGCGGACCATCTCAAGCACATTACAAATTCAATATCCTAGGGTTTCCATATATATATATATATATACACCTCGGGCATTTTCCCGTAACTACCATGTCCGGCGACCAGGTCAACAATTCATGCTGCCCCTTTTAGTATATGTGCACCTACAATATCTAAGTTTCCAAAAATATACAGGCAATCATAAAAGTGTTATCGACTCATATCTAATTTTCCATAAATGTGCTATAAACATCTAGTGGCACCTTAAATGTTAGCTAGCCTTCTACACTGTCTTAGGTGTGAATTTCCATGAGTCAACCTTGGAATACCCTCCAAGAACATTTAGGGCAGCATACATAATTTAAAGAAAAATGCTCAAATATTATATCATTCATCATATATAACCATAATGCACATACCTAACAATTCTTATACTACCTTAGGAATATTAGCACAATAAGGACCAACTATCTAGCATGGCAAGGTAGTAATAAATTTAAATAACATGTATGAATTATAAAACATGGTAACATTGTCAACATCCAAGTTTAAGGATCAAATGCTAAATATGGTTACAATCTAGCATTTCTACAATTCAAATCAATTAAGCTACTTGGTAAGTTTGACGTTCTTCCTAAGTATTGTCATATTCCTATGTGTGATCCCTAAGATCATGAAATTTCCATCTAAGGCATGTCTCTCCTCCTCTCCCCAACCTTGGCCAAACCATGAGCAAGGGAAACCTTGCTCGGCCAAGGTCCTTGGGTAAGGAAAGATGGAAGAGACTTAACCTATACCTTGTCTCTTCAATTCCACATACTTGTTAAATACCAAGGATCAACTCACCCTTCCCCTCACCCTTGGCCGAACCCTCTCCATGAATCTTAGGGTTCATTAGGCCACTTCAAGAGGCTTTAAAGGGGACATGCTTCATATTACGTGAGGAGTTCATAGGACTACATCAAAACAGCGGTATAAGGGCATCTAAGGGCCTTCTCGCCGTCAAGGGAATCGGGGAAAATTTCAGCATTAACTTTCCCCTTTTCCCATGACTCGGCAGCCCCAAAAATACATAGATCGGCGATTAAAACAGCGAGATCCATCAAGAAACATCATAAAATAGTGAGTACATATCGTTGAAATCATGGATCATCGGGAAAAATTGCGAGAACTCGACCTATCATCTAAGGTTCGGCCACTCGCCTCCCCCAAACTGTTAAAGCCTTAACCACTCACCTAGATCGCCAAAAAATAAGGATCGGATGACAACGACTTGAGAATTTCCGGCGACGATGCGAATTCCAGATCGATCCAAGCCCCAAGCCCCCTCCTTGCTCCTTCTCCTCTTTCGCCCTTGCGGCCTTGTGCGACTCAATGGTTGAGTCGCACGGCTGCCATATAGGGGGGTTTTATCCCCTCAACTATCTTTCCAAAGATGGTTTCAAGGCTCACTTAAGTCATACTCGGAACTCGACTAAACCCGAACTCGACTCGGGTTCCGACCCAACCTATAACATGACTCAAGTTAAATTAATTTAAGGTATGATTTTATAAAAGGAAAGTTAATTATCCAAATAGACTTCATGATTCATTAGCCGAGTCATACATTTTCACTCGAGGCGATCCTGAGGCTCGACTCGACTACCCCTAGGTCCGACGCGCTGCACCAAAATAGATTTTTATATTAGGAAACTTTTTCCGGGTCTTATAGTGAGCCTACAATAATGAAAATTAGTATTTATAGAAGAATATTAACCTTGTGATCGTTTTTCTGCATAATACTATTTATAGAAACATAATAAATTTATTGCAGTAATAGTAATATAAAAGAATCATATTATTTAAGTTAAAATTTATAGAGGTTGTAAACCATTTAATCAAAGTAGTCCCAGAGTGTGTCATCAAAGTCAGATTCTTCTTCAAACTCTATTTCATTTGAAACATATGAATAAATTTTCAACAATGGTGGGATCTATGTCGTCCCTTGCCCATTCAACATTAATTTCATCATAAGGCAAAGACAAAATTGTTGTTGGTTCTGACTCAATATTGTATGTTTATTCAGCACAATATGATTGGTCATTCACATTAGGAATCTCTCTATGAAGAGTTTTCATAACGTAATACCTATTGTCTTTAGAGGGATCACGAACATAGAAGCACTGTTGGACTTGAGAAGCCAGCACAAATGGATCATCCATATAACATTTTTTATTGAAGTGAACACAAGTCAACCCATACTTTTCTAATTCTACTTCAAACCAATCACATCTAAACAAGAAAAACTTGAAATTTCCATAATAGTCTAGCTCAATTATTTCATTTATTGCACCATAATAAGTAACTGCATTTGTCATCGGATTTTGATCCTTACTACTAGCAAAGCTTTGAGTGATTGAAACCGAAGTGACACCACTATTTTGTGTCTTGCGACTTGCATCACGCTGCCTAGTATGGAATTTACATCCATTGATGACATAACCCGAAAGCCTTCTTGCAACTTTATTTGGGCATCTACACAACTCCTTCAATCGATCAGGGACATCCTCCTCCATTGCATGAATTTTAAACCACTCAATAAAATCATGGCTTTGACTTTTTGCTTTCGTCCATTTTCTTCCTCTCATCCGATTTATGACAGTCTCATATTCACTACATGAAAATTATTTTGTTACAACAATCATTCAAATGAGTATAAACAATTTTTAAGAGCAAAGAATAGTTATTTACCTAATGTAAGGTTGAACTTCATCACAATTGAACAAGATATACCGGTGAGCTTGGTTCTTCTCATTATTGTCCATCGAAAATAAATTACCTTTTTTCTTCCCTCCTATAGGATAACCTATGGGTAAAAAAAACTAGGAAGTTTAGCATCAAAAGACTCACATGTGTCAGCATTCCTTGTCACTTTGTTCCACCGTGTCTCCACATTAGAGTTCATATAATTTGAGCAAAATGTCAAGCATTCCTCAACCAAGTAATCCTCAGCTATTGAACCTTCAGGACGAGCCTTATTGCGCACGTAAGCCTTCAACTTTCCCAACTCTTTTTCTGGTGAATACATCCACCGAGAATGAACGGGACCTCCCAATCTTATCTCATTTGGTAGGTGAATAGGCAAATGAAGTATTACATCAAAAAATGAAGGAGGAAAAATCCTCTCTAATTGGCAAAGTGTTTTAGCAATTTCAAATTCTAAGATCTCTAAATCATTCACATCAATAACTCTTTGACATATGGAACGAAAAAAAGAACATAGATGTATCAAAGGGTAGGCCACTTAGTGAGGAAGTGTGTTAATCATTGCTACTGGCAGCAAGTAGTGTAGCATGAAATGAGCATCATGACTCTTGTATCCTGAGACTTTCAAACCATCTTGGTGACCACATCTTGAAATATTTGCTGCACAACCATCAGGTAATTTTGCTTTCTTGAGAACACCACAGAAAATAGACTTCTCATTTTTGTTCATGTTAAAGCATGCTTTTGCATACTTTACTTTCTTGCCTTGATCCACTGGTTTCAGATGAAGTTTCTTTCTAATTCCCAACTCTTGCAAATCTAAATGAGCATTAACATGATCTTTTGTCTTCCCCGTTATGTCCATCAAAGTCCCTATCACATTGTCAAATATGTTCTTTTCAATATGCATGACATCAAGATTATATCGTAGTCTATTATGCTTCCAATATGACAATTCAAAAAAAAAAGACTTCTTCTTCCAAGGACCATCGCTTTTCTTTTGCATCTTCCCAAATGAATTGACAAAGTCTTGCAACAAATCCAAGATCTTTGTCCCTTCTAACAAAATAGGAGCAAACCTATGTTTTTCTTTTCCATTGAAATCCCATGTGTTTCTTCTATAATCATGACTCATCGGCAAGAAAACACGGTGATCCATATAACACATCTTTTGACTATGCTTTAGGTAAGCCGAATTAGTGTAATAATTACAAGATGGACATGCTAATTTTCCCTTTGTGCTCCAACCACTCAACATAGCATATCCAGGAAAATCGCTAATAGTCCATAAAAGGGATGCTCGCAACTTAAAAGTTTGATTCTTTGAAGCATCATATGTGTCTACTCCCAGCTCCCATACAATTTTCAACTCTTCCACCAATGGTTGCAAGTACACATCAATATCAGTCCCGGGAGAGTGTGGTCCGGGGATAATTAAGGACAACATAAAATACTCCGATCTCATACATAACCATGGTGGAAGGTTGTATGGCATAACTATTACCGGCCATATACTATAAGAAATACTCATGGTCCTATATGGATTGAATCCATCGCTAGTCAACCCAAGTCTTATGTTGCGTGGGTCACTACAAAATCAGGATAACGCTCATCGAAGTCCTTCCTTGCTTCGCCATCAGCATGATGTCTTAACTTCCCATCACTTGTCCGCTCTTCGTCATGCCACCTCATTAATTATCAGTCCTCTCACACATGAACAACCTTTGAAGTCTAGTAATTAACGGGAAGTGTCTTAAAACTTTAGCCGCTACTTTGTGGCCTTCCTTGGGATTTTCTAGCTCATTCTCTGCCTGAAAATTCTCAACTCACCGTGAAGCACCGCAAAAATGACAAGACTTGTCTTTCTCATGCTCTTTCCAATATAACATACAATTATTGGGACAAGCATCAATCTTTTTATAATCAAGGCCCAAGTCCCTTATCATGGCTCTTGTTTTATTAAAAGATCGGGGGATGTTTAAATCTGGCATAGCTTCTTTTAGTAGCTCTAAGAGTGCATTGAATGACACATTACTCCAGCTGAAGAGACACTTCATCAAATATAACCGAATGGTGAAGGACAAAGTAGAGAAATTTTTACAACCAGGGTACAATTCCTTGTTTGCCTCCGATAATAAATTATAAAACTTTTTGACATCTTCATTAGGCCCCCCCTGTAACTCCATCTTCTTCTGCCACTTCTCTAAATCTATCATGCAACAGTCCATCCATATCATCCATGTAATTCTCTCCATCATCGATGTCATGCTCCTCCTCTGTGGGCATTGTTAACTCCTCACCATGGTTTACCCAAATAGTGTAGTCTTTTAGAAATCCATAGTCTATTAAATGTTCAAAGACTGCATCTTTTGTCAACCAACGACCATTACCACATTTAGCACAAGGGCATAAAATCTCTCCTCCCTGAGGCCTTCCTTTATTATAAGCAAAATCTAGAAAACATTGCACACCATTGATATACTCCGCACTATATCTCAGCATTTGAACTCATTTCTTATCCGTTGATTTCACTTAAATACTGAAAGAAAAAAATCAAATGGTAAGAAATGACAACACCAACTTGGTGAGTTATTTATAGAACTCCAAAATAGTGCAGCAAATATGATCATCTTGATCTCAACATTAATTAAATTTAACAGTAATCATGAGAAAAACACGTAGAACAAAGTGCTCATTTCCAAACACGTAGAACAAAGTATGAGAAAAACCAAAGAGAATGTGGTTCTCCTATGCTGAAGCTTACAATAGCAATAAAGTTCAAAATCATTTCATCCTTTATATATAACCAACTGAACATGACATACAAATACTTCACTTCTTAAACACCGTTAAAAAAATATATGTATATAAAAAGACCCTTAAAGTACAAGATTTATTGTAGAGAAGGTTTCAACTCCATCATCTAGGGCCTAACTGGATTAAATGTAGATGACAAGAATAGAGGTATTTGAAGTTTGAATGTGGTTCTTAGCATGCATAAGAAGCTGAATGGAAATGGTTGGAAATTAAGATCAACATATCTTCATTGCAACCAGGTTTTTACTTATGAAAAAGAAAGAAATCAATGTAGAACAAGCGAATAAGTTCTCATAGAGTCATCAGTCAATACTTTACTAATCTAGTATCAATAAACTTTTTTTTTGTTTTTATTATATTCTTAACTACAATAATATGCAAAGACATTAGCATTAGTCAAATCTAAACAAATTGATGTGATATGCCTTATTGTGATAATTTATATCACTAGCAAATAACTATGGACCAAGTTTGATGTTGATTCATCAGTAACAATCGGAAAACTTGAAGGTTCAAAATTCTAAGATAATTGAACATGTCCAAAACTATTAGTTATATGTATGATTCCATATATTCGGATACCTTGGTAAGGATATCTAAGTTGGTATTTGTATTAGTATCAATAGAATAGGAGGTTTCCAGAATAGATGCAAATGCAAAAGCTGTTATCTGTATTAGAACAGTATGAATGTTAGATACTCTCTCACTTCTACAACTCACTGTGACTGATACAAATGATTCTCTATGTGGAAACAGAGATTTTACTATGCAACTCTAGTTCATGCAGCTTGTGCTTCAAGTAACAGCAAAAAACAATTGTGTTGCCTACAGTTTCACTTCCATCAACAAACTGATCTCTTTCAGCCATCATCATACTTCAAATAGCAGTCAAAGGTGAATTTATATAGACTTTGTTTAACTAATGCAGTTCAGAGATGCTACTCACATAAGTGTTTGACAATTGACATATAAAAGTTGCATTTGAGGCTGAGCAGCTAAACAAGGAGTACTATTTTACCTTCTAATTAAGAAAATGTGGGACCTAGCTAGCTCTTTAAGGGTTTTTTCAATTCCTCATGTATATTATATAAAGCCAAACACTCGAGTGTCAACCGATAGATTGAAAAGGTAGTATAGAATAGCCAAATAGATAGTCTGATATGCATAGAAAAAAGTGGTTCATAACCACTAGGATATAACATAGAATTTCTTTTACTTATAAGCTTAAATATTAAAAAAGCCAAGATAAATCAAACGTGTAAAACTGAATATAAATCCCTGTGTCCTAGTTAGTAAACTACTAATAATCTTAAGCAGTAATCTCACTATAAGATCAGCTCAAAGTACAAACATATCAAAGTATAGAAGCCATAGATAACCAAGGAAATATGCACAAACAAATTCCATAATCCAAATCCATGGTGCTTCATTTAACATTTGCTGCAAAGTAAAATGCCTGAGGCGTTGTCGCGTTGCCGAGCGAGAATCGTTGGGCATGGAGAGGCCGTGAAGAAGAGTCTTTGTTAGATTGTCGCATTCCGGCCTGTCGCGCGTGGAGAGGGACTCCGAAAATGAGGCACTGGTGCTGGGAGGGAAACAGAGGGCGAGTGGAAGATTGAGGAGGGCGAGAGGAAGATTAAAGGTTGTTGGTGTGAGAGAGTTGATCTGGTAGAGGGCGAGAGGACTGACTGAGGAGCAACAGCTCCGAAGAGGCTAGGTCTGGGAAAGGGCGAGAGGAGTTGAGGAGGAACGACGAATGAGAGTAGATCATGGGGGGAGAGAGACGGGCGAGCAGCCGGCGGGATTTTCGTCGGCAAGAAGGGCGGGCAGAACTAATTTTGTCGGAAAATAAAGGGGGGAGCTGCGGGCGGGATTTTAGTCGAGGGAGGTTTTGACTTCAGGGAACGGTTCCCTGAAGTCTTAATTTGCTTTTTTTTTTAATTCACCTAAGTTCGGGATTTTAATTAGTCGAGGGAGGTTTTGACTTCAAGGAACGGTTCCCTGAAGTCTTAATTTCCTTTTTTTTTTAATTCACCTAAGTTCAATTTAAAATATTTGTTAAAACCTATAGGTATATATATATGCTATTATGTATATATATAGGTATATATATATATATATATATATATATATATATATTAAGTCTAGCTGTAGGAAAAAAAAGAGTGATGACATTTTGTTGGATAATTAAAAATATGATTTTTGTGTTAAGCAATTATTGGATGATTTAAAATATTTTTAAACATAAATTAAGTATTAAACATATATTTTGGAATGATTTTAGGTATTAGATTTAGCAACGATTTTTCTTATTGTTCCGATTTTAGATATATAGGAACGGTTTTGGGGTATTTAACAGGAACGGTTTTGTTTGTGTTCCTATAGTATACTAACTAAGGGAACAGTCTCTAAAATCGTTCCATATATTGGCTACAAGAGTGGTGTTTTTTATGTTCCTATAGTATATACGTTAAGGGAACGGTTTCGAAAACTGTTCCTACAAGTGATGTATAGGAACACTTTTTTAGCCGTTCCCAAATATGGCGTGGCCATAGAACCAAAATGTAGTAGTGACCCTTTGAGAACTCCTCAAACCTATTCACCTAGGCAAAACACAATTCTACAAAGTAAACCCTAAGTATTTACACTAGCACACCTACCAAGCTAATCAATGAAGAACAAGTTCAAATAACAAGTAAATTTACATTGAAAAGAACTAAAGAGTAAACCACAACTAAAAGCTCTTTTCCAAGCCTTCAACGCCTCCAATTCCACAAGATGTTGAGGTCGAATTGAAGCCGGAGTCGAGGGAAGATGAGCGCTTGAGCGAAATCGTCGATCGAAGAAGCATGCGCGAGCAAATCAAGCTTAGAAGGCACAAATCTCACTTAGGAAGCTTTTACGAATAGTTAAGAAGTGTTAAAAAAGGTTGGTGAGGGGTATTTATAACCCCTCACTCGACAGTTCATTCCAACGGGCATTTTTCTGCCCATTGGACGTTGTCCGGTCACTTGTCGATCGATCGTCTGTTGACCGACCGATCGACCACCCACCGACCACTAGGTTACTACCCTTTCTCGACCACATTCGGTCGACCGAATTGGCTACTGCCAATTTCCTCAATTGTTTGTTTGACCGGATGGCCAACCGAATGAGCCACTTCCAGTTTCTGGCTTCGTGGATGGTCGACCGAAGTGACTTTCTTGCCTTGTTCGGTCGACCGAATGGTCAATCAAACTTGGGCCGAGGCTATTTTTTACATTTGTTTTGTTACACACCTTTTAATATGGGTTTCGTTACCAAGTTTTGACTTGGATAACTTTATAAATAGGCTTGGGATGAGATCCTAGGGATATATTACATAGAATCTATTTGATGATTTAAGAACTCTACTTAATCTACATTCGAGCATTTTTGACGATTTTGTGTTTCTCCAAACGAAATTCGCACACGTATTGTAACCTCAACCTGAACTCAAAATTTCACACATATATTAAATACATATTTGTTATCATCAAAATAGAGATCGAAGCCTAGCGGGAACCCTTGGGCCAACATTATCGACAACAGATCTCTTCACAATTATTTATATGTGAGAATTGAAGGATCTGAATAAATGCTAACTTCAATCACTCTCCTCTTCGCAGTCCTCAGTTTGAAACAGTCAACATAAATAGGCATCTTAAATATATGATTATTTAAGTAAACAGTAACGCCCAAATATAAAGAATAGAAAAATCTTCAAAACTCAACTGAACACAAGTCATAAATGATGATTAAATGACCAAAAATATCAAAAGACTCGTAATTAAACCAAAAGTTCATCAGCCATCATATTCGCATCGAAAACTATCTAGAATACCATAAACTGTAGGTAGTTGAAAACTGTTTCTCCATAGTTAAAACTGTCATTATCTCTAGAAAGTCATTTATAGAAGGAGCAGTTTAAACAGTCCTAACACAGTTGAGATTGTCAATATATAAGTAGAGCTTCTCACTTGTTGAGACTATGCAAAAACTGAGAAATTACCAAAAAGCATCTTTTGCCAACTACAACCAACAAACAAAAAGTCAAACACTAACATTCTCCTCATTGGCTTATTTGGCAAAACCCAAATAGATCATATCACAAAAAATAAGGATGATAGAAGAAAGTTTCAACTGAAATATAATAACTATTAAAAAGATAATTCAATAGTTAACAGAAAGTATCTATTAGACATGGTCATTTGTTTAGAACACAAAAAAAACCACACAGACAAAGAAAAAAGATTACACCCATCAGATCATCCAGAGTATCAAATATACAACAGTTTCACAACCATAGTCTCAAGTATCATAACCAACAACCAGAACAGTAAAAAGTATCATCACCACAAATAAGTATCATAACCACAATCAAAGAGTAGTTAAAACTGCAGAGTTGTAACTTTTTGTTCTCCCCCTTTTTGGCACAATAAGCCAAAGGTGTAAATCAAGACAGTGTAACGTTCAATCAGAACTTCCAGATGAATCAGTGAAACTTCCAAAAGAATGAGAGGCAAGTCCTGCAGAAGCTGTAGTAAAGTACTCTATAACTTTATTCTCAATTGTGATTACCTGCTGTTGAAGCTTGGCCATAGTCTCTCTTGTAGAAATCTACTCATCCAAAATCTCTTTCTCAGTAGTAGATTTGGTGGTTGAAGCAGTTCCAGGTGTAGTCTTCACTTCAGACCTTAGACTTAGCAGATTTCTTCTTGGAGTACTAATCCTCTTGAGAATTTTATTATGAATCTTTAGAGATGTGCCCAAGGGTTCCAGAACTTCATCAGAGGAGCATTTAAATCCATGTTTCTCTAGAATTCCATATATCAAGTTTGGAAAATTTAAAAACATCCTGGATTTAGAGAGAAGCCGGCTCCTAACAGAGATAATTTGCTCAAAAATAAGATTACCAATATTGAATGGAATTCCATTTGTGATCTACCAATGAGGAACAAGACTACATAAAATAGTGTGGAAGTAGGAATCCGGTAGTTTCTACCAATGAGGAACTAGACTACATAAAATGTGATCATGGAGGAAGACCTGATGTCATGGTTACCTGTTCGACTAAGAAAACCGAACTCGCGATAGGTGCGCTTAGGGTCATTGAGGGCGTAGGAGCTCGATATAGGCACTGAAGCCGGCGAGCCAGACTAGTGAAAACTGAGTTCTAGCCACTGAATGAGGTGTTGAGTTGAGCATAAGCTGGTGAAAACCAAGTCTTAATTGCTTAGGCATTTGGCAATGCCGAGAGTAGGGAGGATTGAATGAGGAGGAACGGTGCATCACGTGGGTGAAGGGGCACTGGTGAGACCGTGTAGATTCCTCCTACAAAGTATGCAATATTTGAGAGGAAGGTTAGACTCAAAAGAAGTTTTTGTAATAGAGAAAGCAACTTTGTCATATAATAAAGATACATCATACCCATAGAGAGCTAGGGTAGGCTTACACTAGGCAGGGCGTCATTAAAAACCTTCCATGGAGAAAACCTAGTGGGAAAAAACCACCAAGTAAGGAAAAGAGCACCCTAGCCTTGTCATAATTTATAGGGGAATTGTTAGTTGTAATAGGCCCGCGGGGAGGCTATGTTCCAATATTGTGGGAGTTCCCGCCCAGAAAGTTGTACTATTCTGTAAGCACCTTTCCTGAGGACCTCTGTGATCCGATAAGGGTCTTCCCACTTTGGGGCAAGCTTGCCTTCTCCGGTTAGTTTTCTTTGTAGTTCAATCTTCCGAATAACTAGATCGCCTTTTGCAAAGTACCTCGACCTGACACGTTTGTCATATCCTTGGGCGATCTTGAGCTTCATTGCCTCTTCTCTGATTTTGGCGAGTTCTCGCACTTCTTCAATGAGGTCGAGTTTGGCGACTCAAGCTTTTGTGTTACCCTATTCCTCAAAAGTAATTTTATGGAGGCTGGGTTCTACGATCTCAATGGGGATCATGGCCTCTACCCAATAAATGAGGCAGTAAGCTATTTTCAAGGTGGAAGATTGAGTTGTTATGTTGTAACTCCAGAGTAGTTCGGGTAATTTGTCGACCCAGTAGGCCTTGACTCGGTCGAGATTTTTCTTTAACCCGGTTAGGATTACTTTGTTGGTGCCTTGACTCGATCGAGCTCTTTCTTTCTCCTGGTTAGGATTACTTTGTTGGCTGCTTCAGCTAAGCCATTCATTTGCGGTTGCTCAACAGATGAGAAGAGTTATTTAATGCCGAGGTCTGAGCAGAACTCTCAGAATCGCCAATCAGTGGATTGAGTCACGTTGTCTCTAACGAGTTCTCGTGGTATTCCAAATCTGTAGATGCTATTATTCCATATGAACTTTTGAACTTTATCTGTTGCAATCATTATTAGGGGTTCAACCACTATCCACTTGGTGACGTAGTCGATTGCTACGACCTAGAACTTGAATTGCCCAGGTGCTAGGGGAAAATGAGGTCTATACCCCATTTGTGGAACGACCAACTAGCGTCTGAACAGTGTAAGGGTTCTGGGTGTAGTTGAGAAACTTTCAAGAACCTTTGGCTCTTGTCGCATTTTTTGACGTAAAGGTCGCAATCTATCTTCATAGTTAGCTAGAAATAGCCGGCTCGTTGGATCTTCGCTGCCAGCGACCTTCCTCCTATGGTTACTGTAGATGCCGTCATGGACCTCTGCCATTATAGTGGATATTCGATGTTGGACAACACGCTTGAGTAGTGGTCAGAAGAGCCCTCTTTTGTAGAGTTGGTTATCAAGGAGCGCGTAATAGCTTGCCATTCTTCTGAATCTGCCATCATGGTCATTATTTAGACCACAAAAACCACACAGTCAGCCATATTCACATGATCACAAGGAGAAAAAAAGATTACACCCAGCAGATCACCGAGAGTATCAAATATACAAAACCACAGTCATAAGTATCATAACCAGCAACCAGAACAGTAAGAAGTATCATTACCACTGACAAGTATCACAACCACAGTCAAAGAGCAGTTAAAACTACTTGTTGAAACTACTTGTTCTCCCCCCTTTTGGCACAATAAGCCAAAGGAGTAGAACAAGATAGTGTAAAGTTCAGTTAGAATCTTCAAATGAATCAGAGAAACTTCCAGAAGAAGAGGAGGCAGGTCCTGGAGAAGCTGTAGTAAAGAACTTTACAACTTTCTTCTCAATTGTAATTACCTGTTGTTTAAGCTTTGCCAGCTCATCCAAAATCTCTTTCTCAGAAATGAATGTGGTGGCTGAACCAGATCCAGGTGTAGTCTTCTCTTCAAATCTTGGACTTAGCAGATTTCTTCCTAAAGAATTTTATTATGAATCTTTAGAGATGTGCCCAAGGGTTCCAGAGCTCCATCAGATGAGCATTTAAATACTATTTCTCTAGAATTCCATATATCAAGTTTGGAAAAATAAAAAACATCCTAGATTTAGAGAGAAGCTTGCTCCTAACTAAGATAATTTGCTCAAAAATAAGATTGTCAAGGTTGAATGGAATTCCATTTGAGATCTTATAACGTAACATTACCATTTCCTTACTCAGAAAAGTAATGTGAGAAGTAGGAATCCAGTAATTTCTAGCAATGAGGAACAAGACCACATAAAAAGTGTTCAAGGAAGAGGACCTGGTATCATGACTTCCGCTCCAACAAAGAACATCAGCATTTGAATCCTCTTTTCCAACAATATTAAAAAATTCATCAGTTTCATCAGATTCAATAGTAGAAGGTGTAAACTCAGAGAAGCCAATAATGATAAAGGAGTAAACATCACCATTTGGACTAAAACTATATCAACAGCCTCTAAGAAACACTTCATGATAATGGTTGCTATCTGAATTTGAAACATCATCAAACAAATTGCAGTAGAACTCTAGTATAGGCTGCTTGCAAAAAGGTCTAACTTTCATATTAGAACTACGCAAGTGTCTCTTTTCAAGAACATCAAGGACTGGTTTGCATTTTAAAGAGATTTATTTTAAAGAGGATAGAGGTCATATGTAGAGCTTTTCAAGAGGATAGAGGTCATCTGAAAATAGTCCCTTGTGGAGTTTGCTGACAGGAGTTTTCTTCTCAGAGTTTGAGAGTATTATTCTTGGGAGTTTGAGTCCTTCTTTGTTTAGGAACAGGGGCTTTCTTCTCTTTTGACATTTATGGGTTGTGCTTTCTTATCTTGGATTTTCTCAGCTTAGTAGCTCTTTGGGACATAAATTCATTATCACAATTAGTTTCTAGGTTCACTGTTTCTCCAGAAATCAAGTTGGATTTGATTGCCATTTTCCTTTTTGAACATCTTTTCATCTCAGGATCATATGAGACTTTCTTTTTCCTTTTGAGGGGGAGGGTATTTTCAGGAATAGATGGAACATCTTCCGGTTGAGGTGTAGAAGCCTCATGAATCATAGGTTCATCGGTTGGAACTTGGTTCAGATCCATAGCAGTCGGCTTACGAATGGGAGATTGTGGAAAGTCAGCAACAATGGGTGCAATTTTAGCAGTCTGAACTGCTTTAGTCATGGTTGTAACCATTTCAGATGGAGCTTCAACGTTCTCAGTAATAGGTGTCTCAGTCACATTTTCAACTATGACATTCTTAGAGCAGTCTGGTGGATTTATAATGCTTTCTTAATCAAGTTTATTTTTATCCTCTTGCACATTGAAAATAGAATCCGTAGAGATATCAAATAGTCTAGTCTTGACTAGAAAGGAGTCAACCAATATCAATGACAACAATATTTATATCAAAGATAGGACCTGAGTGTTGGTGAAATGGCCACACTAGAGGAGGTGTGGGGGGGGGGGGTGAATAGTGTGTTTACTAATCTTTTTGCCTAAATTCAGTTTTAATCGTTTCTTTAGTCACTTAGGCAAATTACAAGTTGAGTAGCAAGCGGAAGCAAAGTAAATGCGATAATGAAATAAACACAAGTAGAATCAATGCAAACACAATTATTTATAGTGGTTCGGCCCCAATGCCTACTCCACTACCTAAATACCCCACTTAGGATTTCCAAACTAGCTTTACTAGATTATCTTGTTTCCTTTACAACGAGGATGTTTTCACCGGAGAGTCTCCGCTCTCACATCGAAGGCACTTCCACACCCGAAAGTCTTCGCCTTCCGACCGAGAGCACTCTCCCACCTCAATCCTAAGGATAACAAGAACTAATCCTAGCAAACTATGTTTACAACGGTGGATTTAAGCCTCAAACACAAAGGCAACCACACCAATTTCAAGACCTAACAATCTAGGTCTTCGCAAGCTTAAATCCAATGAAATAAACAAGAAAATATACACGCAATGGATCAATAAATCGAACAACTTATACTTAGCTCCAACACAATGAATCCTAGCTCCTATTGATGCCTTGATGATGAATCAAATCAAGCATGAAGGCAAACTCAAGAAAAATAAGGTAGAAAGCTAGGGTTTCAACAAAGATGGCTCAATCAAAGCTTATAGGTGTCAAAGGATGTCTCATGAAGCATTGGGAGGTCATAGGAAGGCTTAGAAGGCCTTTAAATAGGCAAACCACCAAGTGGTGGTCAGGCACAACGGGTGAAAACAGCTATTTTTCAATAGTTATACCGTCGGTCACTTGTTCGGTCGATCGTCGGTCGACCGATCGAGCGACCGAAGGCAATATGCCGCTTCTAGGCAAACTTTGGTCGACCGGATGGTCAACCTAATTGGCTACTGCCAATTCTCTGCTTCGTCCAGTCGACCCAATTGGCTATTGCCGATTTTTAACCATATTTGGTTGACCGACTGGTCGACCGAATTGGCTACTGCCAATTATTCACTACATTCGGGAGACCGACTGGTCGACCGAACCTAGGCTGAACTTGATTTTTTCAGCCTTCTTCTTGTGCTTCATTTCCGGGTTCCGGCCTTCAATATGCGTCAACTTGGACAGCTGTCCATGTGTTCTTTAGACTTGTCCAAGACGTCTTTGGTGCACATGTCGAACTTCGAGAAACCTTCACGACAGACCCGAACACGTCGACCAATGTCCTTCTGATTTTCTGATTTCTCTGATATTTTCGATTGAGGACATCGAGCGCTAACCGATATGGAATCTAAAAATATTTCTCAATGAAACATTAGTTCGATGTTTGTTATCATCAAAACCGAGATCAAGACCAAGGTAGAAAACCTTAGGCCAACAATCTCCCCCTTTTTGATGATGACAAACATCCTTAAAAAAATATATCATTTAAAGCACAAAGGATATCAACTAAGGGATTTCTCCCTCTATCAACATGCATATCTATATAATGGAACTCCCCTTATCTATATGCATGGTTAACCTATATTTTCCTCCCTTTTTACCTACATTTTTCTCCCCCTTTTGACATTAATCAAAAAGGGCAAAAAAAGTCAACCTATAGTCAAAGTTGAGACTCTAAAACTATTTTTCATGAAGCATGATGATCTCAACTCAAGGGATGAAAAATCAAATATGAGGCTAAATCATACATGATAACATTAGATGATAAATACATTCTAAGTCTAGAAATCATGTATAGGCTTATGTATTGATATTTTCGTGTATCGATCAAGGAGTCAAAAATCATTTTGGAAATGATTTTTCTCATCACATGAGTGGAACGATACCAAATGTGAATTCAAAATATCATACTTGAAGTCTCATTCGAAGATTGGACCAAAAATCAAAGTATCGAAAAAATAAATATTTGGAAAGAATGATACTTTAAAGTTTTGAAATCAAATATCAAAAACCCATATCAAATTATATTCTTACTGAAATTTTTTGAAATTTTTACTGAAGAAACTAGATTTTTCAAAATTTGAGAACATGTAGTTTCAAGAATCATCGAAAAATCAATTTTTTGCATTTTTCTAAAAATAACTGAAATCTAGTGGCATTTTCGTAAATATTAGCTATTTTTCAAAAGTTTTCAGTTTTCATTCAAACTTTCCAGATATCAATATATAATCATTTAAAACATTTTTATCGTGTTTGAAATGAAAATAATGTCATTTGGTCAAAAAATTTACCTTAGCATGATTTCATTCAAAAATAAGCATTGTATCATGAAATTAATAAGTATCAAGTTTTAACCTTTACTCATGGTTTTTCAAATTTAAACACATGGACACATAATATGAGTAAATCTAAACATGTTTGTGAAGTTTGGACCTAAAATGAAGTCTCTAAATCAATTTGTTGACTTAGGTCAACTCTACTCAACTTTAGGTCTCCTAAAGTGAACTTGTTATCAATTTATCCATTTTTACATGATTTTTCAATTTTAATCACATGGAAGCAAATCATGAGTCAACTCAAACATGTTTATCAAGTTTCAACTTAAAATGAAGTCTCTAAGATAGATTTCTACCTAGAGCACATTTCAATCAATCTAGATGACATGAAATTGCCTAAGTATTAAAATTTTATCTACTAATGAGATTTCAATCAATTATCATGCAAAATCATTCATGAGAATAGAGAAATCATTTTATCAAGAAAATAGAGGTGTTATGCAAAAATTTTGCCAAAATGAAACTCATACCTCATTTGTTGAGAAATTGCACAATTTTCATTTTCTTTCCCAATTTTCTTTAGCCTTCCAAATTTACCACTTTCTCAACTTGCAAGTAGGCTTCATTAGTATTATTATGAAATCATATACCACCTAGCAAGCTAACTTACTAAATAGCAAATGTTCAATGCAAAGTTTCATTTAAAAGTCTTAACCTATGCTAGATAATAAAGATTCATTTTAAAGGAGTTATCATGATATCAAAATGAATCAAAGAGATCTTAAGATATAAAATATTTGAGGAATAGGATCTCTAAACAAGTTTAACTAGTTTGGACTTAAAAGGTCTCTAATAATAAGCATCAAACTAGAGCAAGTTTTATTCAATGAAATTTGCCTAAGTACTAAAATTCTACCTACTCATGAGAATTCAAAGATTTATCATTCAATTCTAATAATGACTGTAGAGACACCAATAAAACGTGAATATTGAGGTATTATGCTAAGATTTTTACGAAATTCAAAGACATACCTCTTCCATGAGAATTTTGTCAAACCTATCCTTTTTCTCCTAATTATTAGCCTTCCATTTTCATAAATGTTAACTTCCAAGCCAAAAATCATTAGTAGCACAATGATATAATAACTAGCAAGTTAGCATACTAAATAGCAAAGGTGAAATAGAAATCTTCATTTGAGAATTTCAACCTAAGCTAGATAGTGATAAATTCGTTTCAAGAAGAATTGACATGAAACCAAAATGAATCGAGAGATCTCAAAATATGAAATTTTAAAAAGTAAGATCTCCAACCCTTCCTATTGGTTGAAAATTGAAAGGAGAAAATGAGCCTACGATTTAGAACCGCAAGGTCGCATGAGCCCGTTATAGGCTACATAGGTCTCCGAAGAGACCGGAAATTAAAAAATCAAAAATCATTTGAAATATATTAAGAGTGGGAAAAATCAATCAATTTTAAGCATGTATCATAAACACCAACTTCAAACATACAAGTAGAGAAAAGGTGATGATACCAAGTGATTTAGATGCCAATTCTTAAACCTAAGGCATCTAGTCTAGGTGAAGACTTTGAAGTTGCAACCATGCAAGGATCCTTCCTTCAATTTCTTGGTCAACTTCAACTCTTCAATTTCCATTGCCCTGATGTTGTGGCTCCCCCTACAAAAGAGCATGAAACTTTTGGTAAGCTTTGAGTCCTTGGGGGTTAGATGGCCTAGGAATCAAAAGTGTCCTAGCTACTCTTGGATTTTTCTTGAATGCACAATCATAAATAGCATGGCCATATACGCCACAACAAAAGCAATGTCCATGAAATTCTTTCTTTTTATCATTTTTGTGAGCATGAGGTCTAAAGTTAGAATGCTTGGTATGAGGAACGTGGTGAGCATGAGCATTCTTAGATGAAACATTTTTCTTCCTAGGATTTCTCAAGGATGAAGCATGATAAACTACTAGTTTTCCTACTCAAGAAAACAACCTCATTTTTCAAGACATTAATGGTTTTGTTTAAGGCTTGCATTTGAGATTTTATCATACAACTTTCATTTTTCAAAGTCTCATTCTCAAGTTTGAAATCATTATTTCTAGATTTTATTTTAGATTTCAAATAATCACTTTCAAGTTTCAAAGCTTTAAGCTCAAGTTCTAAGTTATCATGGCATGAATCGAAAGGCCTAGTCTTTAATTTTTCATTTTCTACTTCTAAGGCATGCACATGTGAACTAAGCGTAGAGTTTTCCTTCTTTAGATTTCTATTCTCCTTATTCTTTTTCATAAGCAAGGCATACATTTTTTGACATTCCTCAACTAGTTCTTCATATGACATATTGAATGAACTAGAAGAGCTAGTACTATCATTATCATTATTATGACTAGAAGGGGAAGAGTGTACCTCATCATTGGTACTCTTGAGGCAAACTTTAGAAGTGGCTTCATAGTCATTGCAAGAGGATGCTTCATTTGAATGGGATGATGATGTAGAAGTTTTGACCTCTTCTTTGCCTTGTTTATTAATGAAGGGAAATTCTTCTTAATGTGGCCCTTTGCTTTGCAAGCATGACAAATCACCTTTCATTTTCGGCTCTTAGAGTTGCTCCTTTTACTAGAAGGACTATGGGCATCAAAACCGAGATTAGTAGTAGGTGAGTGACCATTGTCATAACCACCTTCATCAAAAGTGCCAATCTCTTCGGTTTTGGCATAATCATATAAAACATTTAAAGTGACCCATAAATCATAAGCTGAAGAGCAGTGCATGACTTTCTCTAGGATGCCATTTGGTAATGTGCAAAGAATACAATTCATGGCATCTCCATTACACTTAAACATTTTCTTATCTAATTCACTCCAAGCATACATGTTAATCTTAGGTTCAATGAATTCTAGTCTTAACTTGTTAAGGACACCAAAACCCTTTGTCTTTAAATATGTGTACATCCTATATTTCCGAAGACCAAAGTTCGAGGCATCGAACCTAGGAGGTGAAGAGGTTAAACTCTCTAGTGCCATTTTCAAATCGAGAGACGATGTAGAGGAGATGGTGAAATCTCAATCTACGACCCGCTCTGATACCAAATGTTGGTGAAATGACCACACTAGAGGGGGGGTGAATAGTTTGTTTACTAATCTTTTTGCCTAAATTCGGTTTTAACCGTTTCTTTGGTTACTTAGGCAAATTACAAGTTAAGTAGCAAGCGGAAGCAAAGTAAATGCGATAATGAAATAAACACAAGTAGAATCAATGCAAATTCAATTATTTATGGTGGTTCGGCCCCAATGCCTACTCCGCTTAGGATTTCCAAACTAAGTTTACTAGATTATCTTGTTTCCTTTACAACGATGACGTTTTCATCGGAGAGACTCCGCTCTCACACTGAAGGCACTTCCACACCTGGAAGTCTCTGCCTTCCTATCGAGAGCACTCTCCCACCTCAATCCTAAGGACAACAAGAACTAATCCAAGCAAATTATGTTTACACTGGTGGATTTAAGCCTCAAACACAAATGCAACCACCCAATTTCAAGACCTAACAATCTAGGTCTTCACAAGCTCAAATCCAATGAAATAAACAATAAAATATACATGAAATTGAGCAATAAATCAAACAACATATACTTAGCTCCAACACAATGAATCCTAGCTCCCCTTGATGCCTTGATGATGAATCAAATCAAGCTTGAAGGCAAACTCAAGAAAAACAAGGTAGAAAGCTAGGGTTTCAACAAAGATGGCTCAATCAAAGCTTATAGGTGTCAAAGGATGTCTCATGAAGCATTGGGAGGTCATAGGAAGGCTTAGAAGGCCTTTAAATAGGCAAATCCCCAAGTGGTGGTCAGGCACAACAGGTGAAAATGACTATTTATACCGCCGGTCGCTTGTCCAGTCGATCGTTGGTCGATCGACCGAGCGACCGAAGGCAATCTGCCGCTTCTGGGTGAACTTCGATCGATCGGATGGTCGATCGAATTGGCTATTGTCGATATTTGACCATATTCGATCGATAGACCAGTCGACCGAATTGGCTACTGCCAATTCTTCACTACACTCAGTCGATCGACCGGTCGACCGAACGTCGGTTGAACTTAATTTTTTCAGCATTCTTTTTGCTCACTTCATTTCCAGGTTCCGGCCTTCAACGTGCGTCAACTTGGAGAGGTATTCATGTGTTCTTTAGACTTGTCCAAGACGTCTTTGGTGCACACGTTGAATTTTGAGAAACCTCCGCGATAGACCCAAATGCGTCGACCAATGTCCTTCCAATTTTTTGATTTCTCCAATATTTTTGATCGAGGACATCGAGCACTAACCGAAATGGAACCTGAAAATATTTTTCAATGAAACATTAGTTCCATGTTTGTTAGCATCAAAACCGAGATTAAGACCAAGGTAGAAAACCTTAAGCCAACACTAAGTTTTGTGGAGAAGAAACTACCAAAGACTCATTCAAGACTTCTTGTCTAGAAACATCACTAGGAGATAAAATCAAAAAGTAAACTGATATCCCTTAAAGACTCCCCCTCATCCAAAACAAACTCCCCCACAATTTGAGAAACCCTAGAAGATGATTGAAGATATTTGGGAGTCATACCTCCACTGCTTCTCCTTAGCGGTTGGGTTAGCCAATCTCCTGCCAGTTTTCTTTCTCAACTTGTGTCCTTGACTAGTTGAAGGAGAAGGAGAAGGAGGCACTGGCATTTCCTCGGTTGAAGGTCCAACAGATGGTTGAGGCTCTCCGGGAGGGTTTTGAGATTGCATCTTCTTGGCTGAGGAAACATACACTTTTCTCATAAAGTCTTTCTTTCTCTTACCTCCAGCCATCTTTAATAAGAGGAAATAGCAGTTGAAAGGACAAGGAAGTAGTGGGAAGAATTTGTCGCCGGTTAGCAATCGATCGAAAGAGGTAGACAAGTAACGCTCAAAACTTTTAAGGCGAAATAAAAACTCCACTAACATTTAGGGGGCACATGTGGGGGCTTCAGACGAGTTATCAAACTCCGGTCGACATTTGATGCAAAAAGCATAGATGTTAACCTTCAAGAAAAAGTCGTTTCAATTGTTTTTTTTCAATAAATACTTAATTCATTTATTTCATCCTAAGATGAAATGTGTCAAATGACACATAATCCAAGAGGAGACCTCAATTGCTAAAACATTTCACCATTTAATGCCTTTGTAAAGATATGTGCCACTTGCTTCTCTATTGCAATCTACTCCAGTTGCAACTCCCTTCTTTCGACTAACTCCCTGATATAATGAAATCTTATATCAATGCGCTTGGTATGAGAATGCATAATAGGATTATTTGAAATATTTATTGCACTTGTGTTGTCACAATAAAGTATCATCTCTTATTGATTAAGACCATAATCATGTAACATGCTCCTCATCCAGATCAACTGTGTGCTGCAACTTCTTGCTGCCAAGTATTCTGCCTCTGCTCAAGAAAGAGAAATAGAATTTTGCTTCTTGCTTAACCAGGCCACAAGATTTGTTCCAATATAAAAACAACCACCTGAAGTACTCTTTCTGTTATCAATTTTACTAGCCCAATCTGCAAATGTAAATCCAAGTAGACAAGGGTTGCAATCAACTGAATACCAAATGCCAAAATCAAAAGTACCTTTCACATACTTCATAATCCTCTTAACTGCCTTAAGATGAGATTCCTTAGGATTTGCTTGATACTTGGCACATAATCCAACACTTAAACATAAGTCAGGTCTGCTAGCAGTCAAATACAATAGGCTGGCAATAATACTTTGTAGAGACTAGGATCAACATTCCTTCCTTCATCATCTTTGCTCAGTTTTTCAAGAGTTGAGATAGGAGTTCTAACTGCCTTAGAACTATCTAGTCTAAACATGTGAACTAGATTCTTAGCATAGTTACTCTGGGAAATGAATATTCATTCTTTAGATTATTCAACTTGAAGACTGAGAAAATAGCTCATTTCCCCAATCATGCTCATCTCAAATTTAGATTTCATATCATCCACAAATTATTTAATAAATATTTTAGAAGTTGAACCAAAAATAATATCATCAACATAAATCTGAACAATTACCAAATGAGACTCCTTCTTCTTAATGAATAGGGCCTTATCAGCTCTTCCTCTTTTAAAACATTTCAAGAGTAAAAACTGAGTTAGTCTTTCATACCAAGCTCTATGTGCCTGCTTGAGACCATATAATGCTTTCTTGAGTTTATACACATGATCAGAATGAGCAGAATCTTCAAACACTTTTGGTTGTTCAACATAGACTTCTTCACTGAGAATATCATTCAAGAAAGTAGTCTTAACATCCATTTGAAATAGTTTGAAATTCATACATTAAGATAAGGTAAGAAGTAACTTGATGGACTCCAACTTGCAACATGAGCAAAGGTTTCATCATAATCCGGACCATCAATTTGATTATAGCCTTGAGCAACAAGTCTGACCTTGTTTCTTGTGATGTTTCCTGCTTCATTAGTCTTATTTTCGAAGACCCACTTGGTTCCAATCACATTGACACATTTAGGTCTTGGAACCAATTTCCAAACATCATTTCTAACAAAAATGCTGAAGTTCTTCTTTCGTAGCTATGATCCAGAATTCATCTTTTAAACCTTCCTTGATGCTTTTGGGTTCAATAGTTGAGGTGTAGCAAGAATATCTGATCACGTCTTGATGACTATTTTTGGATTGATTCCTTGTCTTGACTCCATCATGCACATCTCCAATTATATTCTTCATGGGATGATTTTTGAGAGCTCGTGCAGACTTTTTAGTTGTATTTTCATTTTCTTGATCAGTGTCAGTCTCATAATCTGTTGAATCAATAGTTTCAACTATTTGTTCCGTTGTCTTAGAAGAGTCATGGGTAGTCTTATGATTAGTTTCAACTGTATCTCATCATCAGTCAGAGTTTGCTAGATATGTGAGTCATCAACTTTCACATTTGGTGACTCCATAACAGTTTAAGTGCGCTAGTTGTAGACTTTGTAAGCTTTGTTGTTTGTTGAGTAGCAAAGAAATATTGCTTTATCACTTTTGCTTTGCATGTTTCCGTGATATTCCCTATTATTTAGCATATAGCACCTGCTGCCAAAAACATGAAAATATAAAGATTTGGTTTTCTTCCCTTCCATAATTCATAAGGTGTTTTATAGTTTTTGGTCTGAGATAGACTCTATTTATAATGTAGCAGGATGTATTGACTACTTCAGCCCAAAATCTTTTAGAAATTTAGCATGACTTGAGCCATTTTCATCACAAAATTCAGAGAATGAAATATTCTCAAACTCTCTCCCATAATCACTTCTTATTCTGATCACCTTTAGAATAGGAAGTTTTTGTTCATTCTGAAGTCTTAGGCATAAAGGTTTGAAGTTGTTAAAGGCATTGGACTTCTCTCTTACAAATTCTGTCGAAACGAGAGTAATCATCTACACAAACTAGAACATACTTTTTACCTCCAATGCTTTCAACTTGCATAGGACCAACCAAGTCCAAGTGAAGAAGTTCTAGAGGCTTTGATGTGGTCACCAGTCGCAACAGCTTAATAACTATTCATTGAAGCTTTCTAAGAGAGATTTGTGTCTTCTAAGCTTGATTCTCACGCGCTTGTTTCACTGAACGTTCATCCAACCGAAGCGCTCTTCTCGCCTCGACTCCGGCTTTGATTCTTTCTCAAAAACTTGAGGAGTTGGAGGCATTGAAGGCTTTGCAAGGAGCTCATTGTGTGGTTTAATCTTTAGTTTCTTTTGTTGTTGTTTTACTTGTTATTAAGCTCAATTCTTATTGTCTTTGCCCCACATTGGATTAAATCCTATGCAAGAATAAAATATAAGGAGTATTAATATATTTATTTAAAATCATATATAAGTATATAAATACGTGGAGTAATAATGTATATACATTCACTACCAATCCAATTGTATCCACAACTAAGGGGACATAAGGTCGTAGAAGATCTATATCTTTTTGGCCACCTAATAAAAGGTGTAGGTAACTATAGTCGTTCACCCCCAACTCGCCAACTAGGAATAGTGTTGTGTTGCTTGAGATGTTAACATGAGTATCTATCAAATTTACATATATAATGAAATGGTTAAATATGTTTAATTGAACGTTGATTCTTTTATCGGGATAATAGAAGAAAGTTAACTAATGGGGAGCATGAAACATACTATTTGTCAACAAGCACAAAGTGTGAGAATTCATGGAACCATTGAAGCTCTTTGCTCAAGGAGTCCAACTCAAGCGAATCATTATAGCCCATACGCCTAAAGAAGTCATTGTTGAGTGCCCTAGCTCCCCCTAATGCAAAGTTAACACCATGTTCAAAGCCCTCGCAGCTGTTTTTGCTTGGATAGTATGGTGCCACAAGCGGCAGCCCTAGCTCTTGTGCTATATATGATACAAATGCATTAGTTCATGCATGCAAACCAAATGTCAAATTTATACAATAGGCATAATTATATTTATAACATATGAAGAGAAAATTATATGTGAGGTGATGTGAGAGAGAACAATGAAATCGATAACAAGTCTTCCATTAGAGGCATGACCACTGGGACGATGGAAATAGGTTTGACCCAATGGAAGAGGCATTAGTCTCTCTCGACCATACATGGAGAATATGTTTCCAGTGTCCGTGAGAGAGTCACCAAAACTGACAATGGCAGAGTATCCATAGTTGCTCTTAGCCTCTATACATAAGATTAATGGTAAGAAGATGTTGAAAGCAATTATAGCAATGTAGTAGTCACTACAAGAAAACAAGGCTTCACCGACGGATGTATTACCAACGGATACTTTTTGTTGGTATTACCAACAAAATCACCAACAGATACATATATCTGTTGGTAAAATTTAGAAAACCCTAAATTTGTCCATTCCCTCTTATTTTTTCAACTGACCAGCTTTTCCCTCTCCCCCAGCCGACAAAAACTCGCGCCTTATTTTTCTTATCAACCCGACAAAAAGCTTCTTCATCCCCCAGCGACAAAAACTCACGCGACAAAAGTTTCCCTTTCCCCTTTGTGCCATGCGATTCTTCTCCAACTGCGATCCGCTTCTTCATCCTTCTTCATCTGACGCTTCTTCCCTGCCACCCACGATCTTCCCTGCCACCCGCTCGCAGAGGCTTGTCTGTCGTGCGATTCTTCTCCAGCCGCGGCGACGCTTCTTCATCCTTCTTCATCCGACGCTTCATCCTACCACCCGCGATCTCCCCTGCCACCCGCAACAAGCTCTCGCGGAGGCCCCTTAATTTCTTCCGCAAGCTCCCCCTGCCACCCATGATTTTTCCCCCATCCAACACTCTCGCAGGCCCCTTTCTTTCGATTTCTCCAGATTTCTGCTGATTTGAGGTAAATTTCTTTAATCTTTAAATTTCTCCAGATTTCATAGTTTGTTCTTAGAGAGTTCTTATTTATTTCATCTGACGCCATGTTCTTATAGTGTGTAAATTATAATTTGAATTGAAGAGTTCTTAGTTGATTTATTAAAGAGTTGTTATTGATTTCTTAGCATGTAAATTATAGTGTGTTTGGATTATAATTTAAATTGATGCTCAAATATGTTACTTTATCTTGTTTTATTTGGTATAAGTTTCAAAAAATGTTTTATTTGGTATTCAAATGGATTAGATATATGACCTTCATATGTAGGCTCCAATAAAAATTATCATCACTTCATTGTTCCATTTGAATATTATGCATCCAGAAACAAATCATCTAAAACATAGGCAAAAAAAAGTCATCACAAGTGAGTTCAGTAGGAATACTTTTAGCATGATTAGATGCATATAGAGAGGAGAGCATGAAGTCCAGGAAATTGCAGTACTGGCTATCAGTTGGTGATAGGGAGATGTGTTAATACCTTAGATGGGTGAAACACAGAAACAAGCAGCATATACAAGACAAAGGTTGTGTCTTAGAGATTAATTAGTTCCTTCAGAATAAAATTAATTTATCTTCAAGCTGTATATAAATGAAATAAGTGAAGCTCAAATTGTTCTCAAACTTATTCAGCTCAAGTGGAGGAAAGTAAAGAACATAATTATTAGCATTATAATGATAAATGCCAATTCAAAAATCAAAAGTTTAGGAAAACCCACTGCAGTAATTCTATAAATTTATACTCTACTACTCCTCTACAAACTCGGGGAAGATAAAAATAGATACAATTCATCTTCTCCAGATACCAGACTAGCTTTGCTTTCAGATCTGCAGCATGCAGTGACCATGCATGACCAAGTTAAGATCAGTGTTCTATGTGTCTAAGATCCAACTGCAGGCTGAGCAACACCTTTAGCTTTAGCTGCTGCTTGGGCTACGGTAGCTATAGCTGCAACAGTCGCAGATGCAACAACAGAGGGAGGTATTGTTAGCATCGATGGAGTATTTGCCTGAGGAGCTGCAACCACCTGGGGTTGCTCCTCCTCCTACTGCTGCTGGCCATTTACTTAAGCAAGCAAGTTCTTGATCTATGCACCCGTGAGAGTTTCATGCTCAAGAAGTGCATTGGCAAGGGCATGCAGCTCTCTGTTATGAGTTGTCAAAATAGTTTTTGCATTATTATAAGCTATTTCCAGAAAATACTTCATCTCCTTCTCTATAAGTAGCCTTGTTTTGGTGCTCATGCTATTACCATCGTCACCATAGTTGTGAGAAACAAGACCAACCTGCTTGCTCATTCCATACTTTGTGACCATTGCTCTTGCAAGATTAGTTGCCTGTTGAATATCTGATGAAGCACCCGAAGTCACTTCATTCTCTCCAAATATCAGCTCTTCAGCTACACGGTCACCCATGCACACATCAAGTCTTGCCAGCATTTGTTTCTTAGAGATGCTATTCTCATCCTTCACTGGCAATTGCATAACCATGCCAAGGGCCATACCCAGGGGTACAATAGTAGCTTTATGGACTGGATGTGCACCCTCAGTGTGGATGGCAACAAGAGCATGACCTCCTTCATGGTAAGCTATTAACCTCTTGGATTCTTCAGAGATCACTGCTGATTTCCGTTCACTGCCCATCATGATCTTATCCTTTGCGTACTCTAAATCATCCACTATAACAGCTTTTGCTCCATCCATAGCAACCTTGATTGCGGCAACATTAACCAAATTTGCTAGATCAGCACCAGAGAATCCTGGTGTACCCCTGGCAATGATCCTCAAATCCACATCTTCTGCCTTTGAAACCTACACCAGAATGGAACTAAATGGATTGGATATATGGCCTTCATATGTAGGCTCCAGTAAAAATTATCATCACTTCATTGTTCCATTTGAATATTATGTATCTAGAAACAAATCATCTAAAACATAGAGAATATTAAGTCATCACAGGTGAGTTGAAGTTTCCCAGTCAACAATAGGAATACTTTTAGCATTATTAGATGTATATAGAGAGAGGAGAGCATGAAGTCCAGTAAATTGCAGTACTAGCTATCAGTTGGTGATAGGGAGATGTGTTAATACCTTAGATGGGTGAAACCACACAATGTGTGAGAGGGGGAAAAAAACAAATGCTTTTAGTCTAAAGATGAAGTGCAAAAAGTTGATTGAAGCTTTGTAAAAATTAACCTAATTCATGTAGCAATACTTTTATGGATTTTTTACTCTTTAATAAGAGTATGTTGTATAATAATTTGATGCTAATAATCTTTGGGATGTGAGCTTCCATACTTAGATGCATTACAAAGTATTTATGGCAAAGATAAAACTATTTCCCAAGATGTTGAAGATTATAATTATCCAGTTAAAAATATGCAAGTGGAGGTCAATGCACAATATGTTGACAAAGAGACTATTAACTTGGATGATGCTGAGGATGAAGATGGAATTTCAGTGACAACCTCCATGGCCTACTGAGATCTAAGACTAATACAATAGACACATCAACTTCTAGTCAACTTCTAGGAAGCAAAATAAGAACACACCTTTGACAAAGAAGGAATCAAAGAGAAGATGAAGCAAGTTGTTAACAAGTCTAGAAATATAATTTGAGGGTATGAAAGACTAATAAGTTTGATTAGTCATTGATGGCGTTACCACTTACTTTTCTACAAGAACAACAAGAAAGAAATGAATAATGGTCTGAAGCTTTGGCCTCATCAACACTTTTTACATCACTGAATCTTGTACTAGAATCCATGATTGGTTGAACCTCCTCATGTAGACCTAGGCCTTCTGAGATTTATGGCCCAAAAGAGAAGCTTAATCCATTTGACTGAAACATAAGCTTTCCATATAATAAAATAACTTCTTTAAATTAAAAGTAGCCAAACCTTTACTAAGCTTTCCGGATTTATCAATCCTTCTCCAAATGACCCAATTAATGTCATCAATGTGTTGTCAAACCTACTTCATATGTATGATCCTTTGTATGAAAGGAAATCAGCTACTTCAAAGTGCTGCATTCAACAGGCTTTTCCATTGTGTTCTCTGGGCCACATTCTTATTGCTTTCTTCTCAACATACATCTCCCACTTGCTCTCCTCTTTCTCACACATATTTATTTGACTTGATACATCAAATTCAAATATGTATTCAGTATTTGAAATATATTCATTTTTTTATTGGTACCTTGCCTCACTCATTATACCATTTTGTAGGATTCTCTCTCAATGCATCTTTTTGCAAGGCCCCGTCTCTCATTGCACCTGTACCAGTTCTTGTCAAACATAGTGGATGGGAAAACCAATTCCCATATAAGAATTAGACCATCTAAAGAAGAGGAAGCAAACAGTGCTTTAGTCGGAGATACCATCAAGCCATTTAGACATGTAACACCTTTCTTGTGCATTTCTGGTACTTGTAAAACACTTCTCCACTAAACCAACAACAACCACAAAAGTAGAAACATGTAAAGATGTGATAAAAAAATATGAATCCAACACTAATTAAACTAAATCAGAAAAATAAAGTACTAGCTAACTATAATTGAAAGAAAAATAAGATAGTTAAAAGTTTAATTGAAAACAATTCCAAGTAGAAGCTATAAGATATTTAAATACTCTTGTCACCTAGATAACTGGGAATTTGTTAACCATCTTTTCCTTCGTCCCCCTTTCTCTTCCCACCCCTTCTTTTGCTTAACTCAACTCCCAAACAAACCAAGGTACCACTTTGATAGCTGATTTTTTAAAATATCATCTAAATAACATGATAGCTGATTTATTTTAAAATTGTGTTCTTATTAATGTGCTTAATATTGTTTCTAGGTTGAAAAAGTTAATCAAAATGTCTACGGATCGTAGTTGGATAAAACGTCGAATAATTAGAGGAGTTTTGACTGATGAATTTATTCAAGGAGTCGAGGGATTTCTTAATTTTGCATACTCCAAAACTCAATAGATTTTTGGTGACAAAATTAGGTGCCCATGTCGACAATGTATTAATCATCATTATCATTATCGAGATGATGTGGCATATCACTTATGTTCGAAGGGATTTATGCCTCGCTACACACACTGGATTGCACATGGAGAGTTGACAAGTGAAGAAGTTGGTGAATCCTCAACCATTCCTCAATCAGAAAGCACCACTCAAAATCCCTATAGAACTATGGTGGTGGATGCAATTGGTATTGACTCATCAAATGTAGAAGAAAGACCAAAGGAAGAAGCTGCCAATTTTTTTGAATTATTGAATTACACAAATGAGCCATTATGGAGTGGTTGTAAGTGTCAAAGTAGGTTATCAGCCACGTCACAGTTACTCAATTGCAAATCTGAGTTTAACATGAGCGAAGCTTGCTATGACCGGCTGATGTCAATAATCAAAGATATGTTACTAGAAGATGCGAAGTTGGAAGAAAATTTTTATAAAACAAAGAAGATGATGAAGAAACTAGGACTTGGATACGAAAAGATAGATGCATGTCAGAATAATTGCATGTTGTTTTATAAAGAAACAACAAATTTAATGCAGTGCTCAGTGTGTGGACATCCTAGATATAAGCCAACACCATTAAATAATGGTAGGAGAAAAAAAATATCGTATAAGGTCTTACGGTATCTTCCGATAACACCAAGACTTCAAAAGCTTTTTATGTCTGAAAAAACTGCTGAGTATATGATTTGGCATGCAAAGAATCGTAGTTCAGATGTTATTGCACATCCTGCAGATAGTGAAGCATGGAAACAGTTTGATGTTCACCATCCTTCATTTGCTTCTGATCCAAGGAATGTCAGATTAGGATTGTGCACCGATGGCTTTAATCCATTTGGGCATTCTTCTATTCCATATTCAGTTTGGCCTGTGCTCATTACTGTATACAATTTGCCGCCATCTATGTATTTGAAAGATTAATTTATATTCTTAAGTTTGATAATTCCTGGACCAAAGAGCCCACGTAAAGAACTTGACATATTTTTGAGGCCATTGATTGATGAACTGAACATGTTATGTTCTGATGGGATTATGACATATGATGTGTTTAGAAAACAAAATTTTCAAATGAGAGAAGCACTTATGTGGACTATTAGCGACTTCCCTGCATATGCTATGTTATCAGGATGGAGCACACACGGGAGGTTAGCTTGTCTATATTGTTTAGAGCATAGCAAATCTTTTATTCTTGAAAATGGGAGAAAGACATCATTTTTCGATTGCCATCGTCAGTTTCTCCCTCTTGATCATCCATATCGAAGGCAAAGAGATAAATTTATGAAGGGCCGAATTGAAAGAGATGTTCCACCTCTACGATTATCGGGCGATGAAATGAAGGCACGTGTTGATAAATTACCTGGTATTCAATTTAGAAATCAATGTGTTGCTAGAATTTTAGGATTTGGGCAACAACACAATTGGGTTAAAAAAAGTATCTTTTGGACTTTACCGTATTGGCATACAAATTTAATTCGACACAACTTAGATGTGATGCATATTGAACGAAATGTGTTTGAAAATATATTCAATACGGTAATGGACATCAAGGGAAAAACAAAAGACAATGTCAAGGCTAGAGCTGATTTGCCTAAGTATTGCAAGCGCCCTGAATTAGAATTACAAAATGTCAATGAAAAACTGTTGAAGCCGAGAGCCTCATTTGTGTTGAACAAAGAACAAATCAAAGCAGTATGTCATTGGGTCAAAGAATTGAAATTTAGATGATTGCAAATTTTATGGAATTAAAACACAAGTCATGATTGTCATGTTTTCATGCAAAGGCTTCAAGTGGGTCAAATTGATGGTTATGCTTCAAACACAAGTCGATGTGTAAATATAGATAATTGCAAATTTTATGGAATTAAAAGTCATGATTGTCATGTTTTCATGCAAAGGCTTATTCCAATTGCATTTCGTGATTTGTTACCTGATCCAGTATGGGATACATTAACTGAGCTGAGTTTATTCTTTCGGGACTTGTGTTCAAGTGTGTTGCGAATTGAGGAGGTCAAAAGACTTGAGTTAAACATTGTTGAGATACTATGCAAGCTTGAGGAAATATTTCCACCAAGTTTTTTCTACTCTATGGAGCATCTCCCTGTTCATTTACCTTATGAGGCTAAAGTTGGCGGTCCTGTACAATATAGATGGATGTACAGATTCGAAAGGTAACACATATGCCTTTTGATTCTTCATTCAAATTTTTAATTTTTTTAAACGTCTTAATTTATAAGAATATTTCAGGTATATGCTTCAATTGAAGAAAAAAGTGAAGAATCGAGCATATGTTGAAGGATCAATTTGTGAAGCATATATCATACAAGAAATTTCTACTTTTTGTTCTTTCTACTTTGAACCAAAGGTAAACACAAGGTTGAATCAAGTGCCTCGAAATGATGATGGTGGAGTTCCAACTACCATGGGACGCCTATCTATCTTTACCTACCCTGGTTGACCTTGTGGGGCCGTTGGACGTTATAGGATGGTTGTCGATGAAGTTGAGTATAAAGCAATGGAGCTTTACGTACTTATAAATTGTCAAGAAATCTCTCCTTTTATTAAGTACGTAGTAGTATTAACATCAACTTTTCGTTAATTATTTCATATATTCAAATTATGTTAATGTAAACCTTATTGTTTTTAGTGAGTTTAATGATATCGTTAGGCAAAGAGAACCACACTTAACTGATGCAGAGCTAGAGAAGTTACGAGATAGAGAATTTCCAAAATGGTTGAGAGATTATGTAAGTTGAACAATTATTCTTGTGTCAATGTCAATGTGAATAATCCTGATTTTTTCTTTTTTCTTTTTTTTGATAGGTTAATCATAACATTGACATGGTTGATAATCGAATACTTGCCATTGCACAAGGCCCACAAAGATTGGTTCGTTCCATGAAGGGTTATTTTGTGAATGGATATAAGTTTCACACCAAAGAATTTTCACATGGAAAGAAAACAATTAACAGTGGTGTTTGTGTCAAGGGTAGTTGCTACAATAACTTTGAATCTGATTACTATGGCATTCTGATTGATATTGTGGAGGTAGAATACTTTGGTGGAAATAATGTGGTGTTATTTCAATGTGAGTGAATTGATACCGAAAAAGGAGCTAGAGTACATCCTCACCATGGACTTGTTGAAATCAATCACAAGTTGAGACTTTATCATGATGCTCCTTTTGTGTTGGCAGAGCAAGCTCAACATGTTTATTACACTAGTTATCCTTCAAAGAAAAAAGGAAGAAGTGATTGGTGGTCTGTATGCAAAATTAAAGCAAGAAATAGATTTGATGTTTTAGAGGGTGAAGAAACAGACAATAATATCCCTCCACAGACCGATGGTTTTTTTCAAGAGGATGAGGTTGAAACAATACAACCTATTATGCCTACAACTGAGTTGGATTTGTTAAATGTATTAGTTGATAACGATGGTGTAGTTGATGAAGTAGATCAACATGAATAATTTTTCTTAAGAACTCGAAGACAAGCCATTGAGGAGGATGAAGAAGAAGCGGACACTATAGACATGGAAGATAGTGAAGATGATGAAGTTGACGAGTATTTGTCAAATGAGGAGAACGATGATTGAAACTTTTTTTGTATAAGTTTACTTTTGATGATCACTTATAAAATCATTGTGAACATGATGACAAACTCTCATTTGTTTGTAATTGATTTTTTTTTTAAATTCATGTGTCTTGAATTATTAACTATTCTTAATGCACTTTTAGTAAATAATGGTGTCACGAGGGCGAGGACGAGGGCGAGGATGAGGTCGAGGGCGTCCTCCTTTGATTGAAATACCTTTTGCAACCTCATCATCATCTGAAGCTATAGTTGGAGCCACGACCTCTACACCTTGTACTCCTATTGTACCTGTTACTGTTCCACTAGAAACACCTTCTACTCCTACACCTTCGACGTCATCAGCACCAGCACCAGCACCAACACCCTCACCACCTTCAGTCCATTTGCATTTGATGACATCAGCTCCTCTTGTGCCATCTACATCTGCTGCTACACACAGTGATGATACTTCACGTCGAAGAGGACCAAATCAACCTTCACAACCGTCAGAGACACTAGATGATAGACGCCTATTAATTATTGATAAGAAAAGGTAGATCATTATATTTTGCATTATATTCTTTCAGTTACTATTTGGGTAACTAGCTTATTCTGCAATATGTTTCATATATTTGGAAATAGAATATTTACCTCTACAAAATGTAATAGTGCATGTATTCTTTTAAATACAACATTTTTTCATATATGCCAAATAATTAATCCTAACAAACCATGGTTACCCGTAGATGATTTGGGTTGCTTAAACATATTAAATCATTAAATACCTAATACTTTTTTTCTAATACTATATATTATTTATTTATGATGGAGATGAATCTCTTATGGCTAATTAGCAAGACATTGATCAAGCATGATAATGCGATGGAATCAAGTGTCATGCTCAAGATCAGCCAAATTTTATTTTTTGCAATGATGGAACGAGAAGTGACCACACACTACTGATCAATTACCTACCTAGCTTATATGCACCACATCCTCCCTTATGTATGCACCTACTTCTACAATAAATAGAGATCTCCACCCCCATTTCTTCAAGCAACTCAGGGCTACTTCAACAATTCTGGCATTCGTGCTTGAGAACAAGTATTTTTTCAAGGGTAGGGGATTTAATATGGACCTAACATGCCACATCATCCATATCATTATCATCAAGGGATTTATGTTCTTAATTAGTTTTATAATGGGTTGTTTGTGGGCTGTTTAGATTGGTAGTTGAGATCATGAGGTCTAATGGTTTGTTCATTGTTATCTTCTAGAGTTATCTTAAGGGTGTTGCCTTTTGCTTTTATCTTGTACATCTACAAAAAGAGAATGTAACGAATGATGGGGATCAAGAAATGAAATCAATTTTCTTTCCTTTAGTCTCTCTAGAAGGTGTTCAGCTCACTTCCCCCAATGAGTTCAAGGAGATGGTGCTCTCTCCTAACTTGAACCCTAGTTATTCATTCTCATTTCCATTTCCCTCTTTCTCCCTGTTATTCAATCTTCACCCATGTTGGATCCTAGATTTGTATTAGTGAGTACTATTGAGCTCATTTTCTTTCTTTTTATTAGTGAGTTCATCATTCTTGCCTTGTAAATATCAGCCTTTGGTGATCATATTGTTTGCATATAGCCTTGGGCTACAAGTCTTGCCTTTAACTTTGTAATCACCCCATTAGCATTCTTCTTTGCCTTGTAAGATGTCAGCTACACTTCTAAAGCCTCTGGGTGGTGGTGAAGAATCATTATTGCTCTCACTCTGAACATTTTCATTTATAGTGTGTTCAGACACAAAGTTTTCATTCGGCTTATCACTCAATAAGTTCTCTTCTTCAGCTTCTAAATCATGGACTTGCACACCATGATTTGAACTGCACCTCAAATAAGTAGAGTCTTCTTTACTCTTTCCTTTAAAATCATCTATACCAAGATGCTCTTCATCAAAGGTTACATCCCTACTTATTATCAATTCTTGCCTTTCAGGATCAAACAACCTGTAACCCTTGGTTTCTGAACTGTACCCAACAAGCATAGTTCTTCTGCTTGTATCATCCAATTTTCTTTTGATTTGTTTTTGGAGCATGACAATAGGCTATGCAGCCAAAAATCCTCAAGTGACTCACATTAGGTTTTCTGTTAAACCACATTTCATATGGTGTTTTATCCGACAAAGCTTTAGTGGTACATCTGTTGATGATATATGCTGAGGTATTCAATGCTTCAGCCCACAAGTTCTTAGGTAAACTGCTCCCCCTCAGCAAGCATCTAGTCATTTCCACTAAAACCCTGTTCTTCCTCTCAGCTACCCCATTCTGTTGGGGTGTGTAGCTGGCTGTTAGCTGATGTTTAATTCTTGTCTCAGTGCAGAATTCATCAAAAGCCTTTGAGGTGAATTCTCCACCTCTATCTGTTCTCAAGACTTTTATCCTTGAGTTAACTTCATTCTCAACTGCTGATTTGAACTTCTTGAACAGATTCAGAGTTTCGAATTTATGCTTCAAGAAATACACCCACACCATCCTGCTCCAATCATCCACAAACAATGTAACATATTTACATCCAGAGTAAGAATCAATAAGTGGTCATATCCTGCTTCCTTTCTATTTCAACTTTGGAATACCTTCAATCATATGTTTAGTGATCATATCAATAAGTGATTGTTCATTGACATGTCCCATGCGTTTATGCCATAGACTTAAATCAGTTTCAACTCCACTTTCAACCCTTAATGCAAAATTAAAACTACTCAACTTGAACAAGTTATTCTTAGCCATACTCATAGTGCATGCAATCTTGTCAGGTTGAGTACTTGAGTATATATTGCACAATTTCTCATTGAATACAACCTTGTATCCATCTCTCAACAGTTGTCCAATGCTTAAAAAGTTAGACTCCAAGTCTGGTACAAATAGTACCTTCCTGATCACCATTAAACCTTGATCAGTATTCAGTTGTAGGTCACCCAGTCCTCATGCTAGTTTCACTGAGCCATATCCAATTTCACTCCAGACCCAGATTTGCACATAATCAGCTCCATCACAGAAGAAGAACAAATAAAAGGAAAAGGTTGAAATCTGAGATTCAGATCGAATGAATTCAAATGTTTACAAAATGCAGTATTTATAGTTCAGTTAGTACTGAACTCTATTTCAAAGGAAAGACACGTGTAAACCTATATTAAATCCTATACAGAAGCTATTTGAAATGTATCTTACAATCACAGATTAATGACAAATATTTGAGCTATTTCTTATTACATTTTAACAAGTTTTTGGATCACTGCTTGCTGCCTTCAAGAACTTCTCTAGGCTCTCCCGAGTTCCATTGTCCACTATTAAAAAAAAAATCATGGAAATCAAAAGATTTGAACTATAGACTGACTGTACCACACTATATAATAAGACTTGAGTACTTGTGATCTAGTTTACTTCAACATTAATATTACTTAGTTACTTCAGCATTAATTTTCCAGCAAAGTTCATTTTAGTAGTGTTAATTACAGACTTAGCACAATTGACCATAAAGTTCATTTGTGATCTAGTTTTATTATTTTCGTAGCTTCCCCGAGACAGAAGTGGTTAGAGACATTTCATCAATTATTAAGGGAAATTTCACGGGTGTATGGCCATATTGGTCTGAAGTGCCATCACATCTGAAGGAGTTACTCTGGGACAAATCTAAGGTATTTTATTTTAAAATTTTGATTATGATAAATATATGTTGCTGATATATAAACCCCTAAAATTGAAATTTTTATCTCCACTATTGTGTATTTGGGTTTTTTAAGGTAGTTTATCGTTGGGATCCTTCTCAGACCGATGAGGTTCGAGAAATATGGGACAAGAAAGCTTGATGACGCTTCTCTGATAATATGTGTGATGCTAGAAATTATGCAAAAAGAAAGGCTAACACCGATGATATTCGCCGAACTAGCGGTTTTGGCCCTCCGTGGAAACCTCCAGATATTTGGAATCAACTTATTATTGAGCATTGGGATACAGATAAGTGGAGACGAAAATCAGAAGTCGGCCGTCTCAATCACAAGAAGGAGGTAGATGGTGACATTACACTTCATACAGGTAGATCTACTTCATTTGTTGCTCATCGAAAAAAACTGGTATGATATTGATAATATTGTTGTCATACAAAATTTATGTTAATATTGTCAACTAAATATTATTTATCTTTTTTGTAGGAAGAAAAGTTGAATCGACCACCTACACATCTTGAGTTGTTTAAACACACCCATAAGCGAAATAGTGGTGAGGGTGACTATGTCGACGACAAATCACAAAAAGTTATGGTATGTACTTGATTTAACTAATAATTAACTAATTTTTGAAATATAATAATTAACTATTTTTAAAAAAATTGTACAGGAGACTTATGAGGCTTCAATTATAGAGAAGTATGGCACAGATGCATCATTACACCCGAATTTTGATCCCGAAGAATGGATTAATGCCTCTGGACCCCCATCTCATAATCAGGTTTATGGTTTTGGATGTCGAGAGGGTGTTAAATCTATTATTGGGAGTTCAAGCTCTCAAGGAAGTACATCCTCAAGTTATGGGCATCGTCGGACACATGATGAGTGGAACAATATGCAGATGGAGGTGGCATCCATATATGCGAGAGCACATTACCACTTGGAGACATCGATGCAATCACAAGTGGAGGCTCAAGTGCGCTTGCTATTGACACAGCTTGGTATTCCTATCAATCCTTCGGAATCAACAAATTCTCCATCGAGTTCCACCGCACCACCTCCACATCGGTTAGTAAATTAAATTATTCCATTCTTAATTCAATTATCAACATGCTATAGAATTCTCAGCATGCTCTACATCGCAATTCTCAGCATGCTGAGTGAATTCTCAGCATGCTCTGCATCACAATGAGGAACTTGCTGAGAATTCTCAGCATGCTGAAAGCAATTCTCAGCATGTTGAGTGAATTCTCAGCATGCTCTGCATCACAATGAGGAACTTGATTATAACTTTAGAGGATGATCTAATCATAACCTGCCACTTGCCACGCTTCTCGGCATTATACATACTCTTGAGAGCATCATTCAAAACACTAACCCTCACCATCTTTACCAAGCCTGCATGAGGAACAAGTAATTACATATGTGAAGTTCCAATCTAAGAGAGTCTAACATAAAGAAAGAGGTGAGCTACTGTCGGGACCTAGAATAAACTTGGATTAGTAATCAGTATGCGCCACTCACTTATAATTCTAGGATTAGTAATTAGAGAGCATGGTATTCTCAGCATGCTCTCACAGCAGAATTCACTCAGCATGCTGAGTGTGCTGTGGAATTCTCAGCATGCTCTCACAGCATGCTGAGTGAATTCTCAGCATGCTGAGTGTGCTGTGGAATTCTCAGCATGCACTCACAGCATGCTGAGTGAATTCTCAGCATGCTGAGAATTCAGCATGCTGTCTCAGCTCCCTCAGCATGCTGAGAATAATTCTCAGCATGTTGAGTGTGCTGTGGAATTCTCAGCATGCTCTCATAGCATGCTGAGTGAATTCTCAGCATGCTATCTCAGCTCTCTCAGCATGCTGAGTGTGCTGTGGAATTCTTAGCATGCTCTCATAAGATGCTGAGTGAATTCTCAGCATGCTATCTCAGCTCTCTCAGCATGCTGAGAGCATGGAATACTCAGCATGTTGTTAAATTCTCATCATGCTATTATTACAATTCAGCATGCTGCATTAAAATTAAACTTGAACTTGTTGCTTTTATGCACATTAAACTTGGTAAATTAAACTTGCTGAGAATGAACATGCTGGGAATTCATTCTCAGAATCTCAGCATGCTGAATTCAATTCTCAGCATGCTGAGTGAATTCCAACTCTCAGCTGTGAATTCAGCATGCTAAGTCAATTCTCAGCATGCGTGAATTCTCAGCATGCTATTGATACAATTCAGCATGCTGCATTATTAGGTATTTCTCATTTCATTGAGTTACAAACTTTATTTACAATTTCAGAGTGTCAGTTTATTATTTTGCATTGAGTTACAAACATTGTATTCCTCGCCTCATTATTTTTTTCTTTTCTACATGCAAGTAAAAGGATGAAGTGCAAGGATCAGCTTTTTGGGAAAACTTATCTTATGTATTTGAAACTTTGAAACTTTGTAAATATTTGAATAACACAATGTATTTCGAAATTACTGGTATACAATGGTTTCTTATGTGTGTTGATTTTAATAATGTGTGATTCAAAAATTATTTTTCAGATTTCGTGTGATCAAATTATCTTATATGTGATTTCATTATTTGAGGATTGATTAGGTACACAATAATGAGCAATTGGTAGATTCTGTTGGTAATTCCAACAGATTTACCAACAAATAATTTTTGTTGTTGGTATTACCGACAGATACATATATACGTTGGTATTACCAACAGATAGGTTTTCGTTGGTATTACCAACAGATATTTTATTTTGTTGGTAATACCGACGGATATATGTATCTGTTGGTATTACCAACAAAATAAAATAGCTGTTGGTAATACCGATAGATTAATTAAAATCCGTCGGTATTACCGAGGAGCCTTTCACCGACGGATTTTACCGACAGACACTCCGTCGTAACAATATTATCGACGGATTTTTGGGTATTACCGACGGATTTGGTCCGTTGGTAATACCCTATTTTCTTGTAGTGAGTGAAGCTTTGACGGGATCAAAGGAGTTGAAGAGATGGAACACTCCATGTTGGTGATTAATTTAATTTGTCCTAGTGAATTTTACTGACACATATATAAACTAATTTTGTCTGTAGCTAGAAATTTTTTTGACCAATCAATATTTTGGATTTTGAACAAATGTGAGTTGGCACCATGTTATAGGCTTGCAGCAATGTAGTTTATTATATCATTCCTAATTATACTTATAAATGTTTTTACTTTTATATATTTAATCTTTTTATTAGCTCTCTTGTTTACCTATCGACAAATAATGAAGTTTCTCATGGTTGCTATTTTCTTAGGTTAGTCTTAAAGGATTCTAGAGGTCTATTGGAAGGTAGTCACGTGTGTATATATAGAGCATTGGTCGAACATTGAAGGAGGGGCATGCAACTGAATGGTTCAAAATAGAGACATTGGGAGTTCCAACGAAGTTCAATCAACTAATCATAGATCAGATTTCAGCTAAAAAGCTGTCGAAAACTATTGACACTAGTTTAGACAAAGTTCGATTGAAAAGACACTCTGATACTTAAGTCAGTAAGTATTCGAGATGGAGGTAATGAAATTGAAACTTAGGTTACTTGAGGCGTGTCGTGTCTATATTTATTGCAGGTGGGGCTGATGACGTCGGCCGGTAATCTCTTAGGGATATTGCTCGGAATGGGTCGAGGTTGATCCCTAGAGATGTCGGGCTTGTAATGGCGTATTTTCACACCCCAAACCTAGCATGACCGGCAAAAGTACCACAGGTACCCCGAAGCCTAACCTAACCAAACCACATACGCAATTATAAGACCTGAACACTTTATAAAACCATTTGATTGCTGAAAACATAAACATGATATCTATAAATTCACCAATCAAATAGTTAAATATTCAAATGCTCAAACCCTTAAAGAATAAAGTCTTTTAAAACATGAATAAACTCCTCAACATAAAAATATGGAAATAAAATCTACCCCAAGTCCACATGACTCAAATAAACAAATAAAAGAAAAATAATGAATCTAAGACTCGGGTATTCCAATGCTAGATCCCATGTCCATAGTATAAACAAAAAGAAATTTAATGGACGATGTTTTTGTTGTGGTACTTTTGGTCATGCCATTCGGTGTAATAGTGTAATTGAAGTGTTTTTGGTTTGATTTTGATTGTATTAATTTGATAGTGTAATAGACCTTGTGTGTGGTCTAGCTAGTTTGTGGTAACCTTGGTGTTTAAGGTGTAAGGACACTAGTGTAAAATTACATTAGGAGTTGTTCTTAGGAATTGAGGTGGGAAAGCTCACTCGGTATGAAGGTGGATACTTCCGGGTGTGGAAGTACCTTCTAAGGGAGTGTAGGGTCTTTCTGGTGTGAAGTCCTCAATTATAAGCTACTCTTAATATAGTGCATTTGTGTGTGAAATCCTAAGCACGGGTCTTAGGTAGTGGAGTAGGCAGTTAGCCGAACCACTATAAATTCCTTTGTGTTAGCATTATTCTTCTTGCATTGGCTTAACTGCTTTATTTCATTGCTTCTTTATCTAATCATCAAATTTTGAATTGCCTAAGTTGTAAGAAAACGATTAAACATGAAAAACCAGAATTAGGCAAAGGATTTAGTTAAGACACTATTCACCCCCCCCCCTCTAGTGTGGTCATTTCACCAACAGCTTCCACTGTGGCAAGGTAGGTCACTAGAAGCGCAATTGCAAGACCTACTTATAGTCTCTTAAGGAGAAGAAGCAAGGAACTACTTCTACTTCAGATATTTGTGTTATTGAAATTAATACACATATTGCTTCTAGAAACCACTCATGGGTATTGGATACTGGTTGTGGTGCTCACTTGTGTTCTCACGTGCAAGGCCTAAGGAGAAGTAGAAAGGTGAACAAAGGGGAGATAGACCTACGCAGTGCGACTAGAGCAAGATTTGTTGCACTTGCTGTAGGAACTTATCATTTATGTTTACCTAGTGGACTTATCTTGGAACTTGAAAATTGTTATTATGTTCCTTCTTTGTCTAAGAACATTATTTCCTTATCTTGTCTTGTCGAACAAGGTTTTGACATTTTCCTTACAAAGAACAAAGGTTGTTCGACTGTGTTGAATAATATGTTTTATTGTTCTAGAACAAATGTTAATGGAATATATATGCTTGATATTGATAAGGAAATTCACAACATAAATACCAAGAGAGCTAAGAAATATAGTGTAAAGCCATCTTACTTGTGGCATTGTCGTCTTGGCCATATAAACGAAACTCGCATGACTAAGTTACACAAGTTTGGTGACTTAGGTTCATTTGATTATGAATCATATGAAACATGTGAATCTTGTTTATCTGGTAAGATGACAAAAGTGTCCTTTAGTGGAAATGGTACACGTGCCAATGATGCATTGGAGCTCATACATTCAGATGTTTGTGGTCCAATGTCAACACATGCAAGAGGTGGTTTTCTCTATTTCATAACTTTCATTGATGATTACTCGAGATTTGGGTACATATATCTAATGATGTTTAAATCTGAAGGTTTTGAAAAGTTCAAAGAATTCAGAAAATGAAGTAGAGAAACAACTTGGCAAAAGTATTGAAATACTTAAATCTAATCGAGGTGGAGAATACTTGAGCCAAGAATTCCAAAGCTATTTGAGAGATAATGGGATTATTTCTCAATGGACTCCTCCATATACGCCACAACATAATGGTGTGTCTGAAAGGAGAAATTGAACATTGTTGGACATGGTTCAATCAATGATGAGTCTAGCACAGTTACCCAAGTCCTTTTGGGGTTATGCATTGGAATGCTATTTATGCACTAAACAGAGTTCCATCCAAATCGGTTGATGTTACACCATATGAGATGTGGTATAACAAGAAACCTATACTTTCACATATGAAAGTATGAGACTATCCTGCTTACATAAAAAGGACGACGTCAGACAAGCTAGAAGCTAAATCTGATATGTGCCTATTTGTGGGGTATCCAATAGAGTCTTTGGGATACTATTTCTACCATCCTTTGGAACAAAAGGTGTTTGTTTCAAAGCACGTTGTCTTCTTAGAGAAAGAATTTCTTCTAAAAGAAGATAGTGGGAGTAGACTTGAACTTGGTGAAGTTCAAGATACACAAATAGAGGTGGATCAACTGATAGATCCCACACCTACTACTCATGATGATGAGATAGTAGATGTACCTAAAGTTACACATGAACCTAGGCGATCTACTAGAGTACGCACATTTCCAGAGAGATATGGATTTCTCATAGATGAGAACAAGGATGTGCTACTAGTAGAAGATAATGAGCCTACAAGCTATGAGGAAGTTATGAAAAGTTCAGAATCTGAATTATAGCTTAAGACCATGAAATCCGAAATGGATTCCATGTATGATAACCAAGTTTGGACTTTGGTTGAGGCACCTAAAGGGATAAAACCCATAGGGTGCAAATGGATCTTCAATAAGAAGGCCGACATGGAAGGTAATGCGATTACCTATAAGGCACGCCTTGTTGCAAAAGGCTATCGTCAAAGACAAGGAATTGACTTTGATGAAACCTTTTCTCCAATGGCCATTCTTAAATCCATAAGGATATTGCTTGCCATTGCCGCTCATTATGATTATGAGATTTGGCAAATGGATGTAAAAACTGCTTTCCTTAATGGAAATTTGATAGAGGAAGTGTACATGACACAACCTGAAGGATTGACATCTGAAAATAGCAACAAAGTATGCAAGCTTCAGAAATCGAATTATGGATTGAAGCAACGTCTAGGAGCGGGAATATCCGATTTGATGATACTATCAAAGAGTTTGGTTTCTTGCAAAATGTGGATGAACCTTGCGTGCACAAGAAAGTCTGTGGGAGTGCGATAATTTTCCTAGTACTATATGTTGATGACATACTACTTATAGAAAATGATGGCTCGGTTCTTCAATCAGTCAAAATTTGGCTTTCTAAGCAATTCTCCATGAAAGACCTTGGAGAAGCAACCTATATTTTGGGGAATAGGATCTATAGAGATAGATCCAACAGGCAGGTCTTTCACAGTCTACATACATTGATAAGATGCTAAAGAGGTTTAGCATGGATCTCTCCAAGAAAGGGTTCATTCCTATTATACATGGAAAACCTCTTTCTATGTCTATGTGTCCTAAAACACAAATAGAAAGAGATAGCATGAGTAAGATCCCTTATGCATCAGCTATAGGATCTATCATGTATGCTATGTTATGTACACGACCCAATGTATCATTCGCTCTGAGTGTCACGAGTAGATTCCAATCCAATCATGGAGAGGAACATTGGGTGGCTGTAAAGAACATCCTTAAGTATTTGAGAAGGACTAAGGATATGTTCTTGGTATATGGAGAAGGTGACTTGCAAGTTAGCGGGTATACAGATGCCAGCTTTCAATCTAACAAAGATGATTATAAGTCACAGTCAGGATTTGTGTTCATATTTGGAGGAGGTGCAGTTTGTTGGAAGAGTTCCAAACAAGATACAACTGCGGACTCTACGACGGAGGCTGAATACAGAGCAGCTTCTAAGGCAGCTAAGTAAGCAGTTTGGATTAGGAAGTTCATTACTGAACTAGGAGTGGTTCCCAGCATTGTTGATCCAATACCTCTGTATTGTGATAATAGTGGAGACATTGCACAAGCAAAGGAACCTAGGTCTCATCAACGATCCAAGCATGTTCTTAGACGCTACCATCTGATTAGAGAGATCATAGGTAGAAATGATGTAAAGATTGAAAGGGTCCCCACCGATAACAATGTAGTTGATCCTCTCACTAAAGCACTTACCCAATGCAAGTTTGACTTTCATGTAAATAATATGGGTATAAAGTTTAAGGGCGATTGGCTCTAGTGCAAGTGGGAGTTTGTTAGTGATATGCCCTAGAGCCCTCATATAATAATTGGGAACTCTGCATGTATATTTTACTTATTCATGAAAGGCTATCTTTATTACTTAGTGCTCATATTAATTCATTTGCTTGTATAAAGAATTAAACTATGTAATAAAGTCCTTGGTATATGACACAGTGCAAACAAAATCATGAAGAGTCCATGATGTGAGATTCTTATTGCATGTAAATGTGTTTATACCTAAATTATCCCTAGTCATAGTATTAACAAGATAGGACATTGTTAATACGGATAGACTAGCACATGTTATACTTCTTGACTTGTTCAAGCAATAGTTCTCACAAGTTTTGAGCATTGTGATGCTTAGAGTTAACATGTGGATGCTTGTTTGAGAAACAAGTTCATTGGAGACCTAATCATGAGATCTACATAAGAATATTCAATCTATGTTTGTGAAAGCATCTCATCATATTAGTGGTGCAAGTATCCTTGGACTTGAGATCACCAAAGTATCTTAAGTGCCTAGTGTTATACTTTGACTTCATTACTTATGGTTTACCTTTGGGTGTTCATAGCTTGAAGATTGGGTATAGCATTTATCACTTGAAGATAGTTGAGTGATCAACGTAGGATTCACCACCCCATATTAATGTGGGGAGTTTATCTCACTCTTATTGTACAATCTCTTTATCCAGGAGTCTCTGGCCAGAGTAGTATGCATTTATGAATGAGATTCATAAAGGGAATTTTTTGAATAAAGATTTAAGATATAAAAATCTAAACATTGAGGACTTGATTAACCTGGATGAGATAATGAGTGGTGAAAGGAGTTGATTGCACGGTAACTACATATGGAAGGGTGAAATGGTCAAACCCCGACCTTCTGACATTTGGGTAGTCATGATGCTTGGCTAGAAGCCTCTCTTGACTTGTATAAGTGAATTTATTAATTGAGAATGAATAATAATTTAAAGAGTTTAAATCATGTAATTCCACTTCAGTGAGAATTTTAATTGACTATATACTGCCAACATGTTTCAGAAGCCTATAAGGTCACACACATATAGGAAGGATACAAAGGTAAAATAACAATGACATATATGGCATGAGTTGTCATTAGGTCCATGAGAAAGAAGAGAGAAGATGACTTGTGAGGCACATGAGATGGATTTGATCCATCTAGTTGAGTCCACTTATTGGACTGAAACCCGTTAGATAGATTTGATTCATCTTGTTTTAAACCGGTGGGCCCATGAGATGGATTTGATCCATCTTGAGCCCACTTATTAGTTTGAAACCCTAACCTTAGGAGTATTTATTTGCACTCCTAGGGTGCAGCCGAAAATAACAAAAATAGGAGGAGCAAAAATCAATTTTGTCTCTCTTCTCTCATTGTGCCTCTTCCACTCCACTTTTCTCTTTTCTCATTGTGTGGAATTCCCCTGCTAGCATATAGGGAATTTTGGCTATTGCTGCTACGCTTGAAGCGTTCTTGGATCCATCCTAGTGTGGATATTTTGGAGGTGATCCGATTTAGATCACTGTGGTTTACGATAACCCGGTGACGAGAAGGTCCTCCGTTCATCCGTTTGGGTAACAGATCTAACCTTCTCCTTGTTTTTTCTCTACTATTGTTTTGACAATGCAATTGGATCTTGGTTTAGGTGATTAATGGCACACACATTTTTTTTGTTTTCTGCTACCCCGTGTGCCAATGATTACCAACAGGAGGTGCACGTGTGCATCTCAAGACGGGGATAGGATCAGCCATACCAACCGCGATTTGAGGTATATCTTCTCCTTCTTGTCCGATGTTGAATTCCTTAACATTGCTAAAGTAGATCGTTGTTTTCGGGATGGTTTGAATTTTTTAAATTACTATTTCCGCTGTGTTTCTTATTCCCATCCAAACAATAACATCTAAGACATGGGAATCGTCATGAACATATCGCTCCTCTCCGCCGCAATATGGGGAAGGGCCCGATAAATCTAGGGCACAATTTCCCTTTATTTTCGAAACACACAACCCCTTTATAGGAGACACCTTCAGGAAAACTAAATACCCTTCCTGGAACTCCACATCTCGAGCTTTCCCATCTGCATACATCTTTTGACGACTCTGAGCTGCCAGAAGCCGCTCTTTTATTAATTCCACTTTCTCAACGGCGTCGTGAACCAAATCCGGCCCCAACATCTGGGACTCGCCAACCTCAAACCATCCTACAGGTGACCTGCATCTGCGCCCGTACAACGCCTCAAACGGTGCCATGCAATACTGCTTTAGTAGTTGTTATTATAGGCAAACCCACTGGAGGTAAATGTTTCTCCCAACCGTCCTCTAGGTGCAGTACGCACGGTCCAGGAATAGCCGCACGTACTTCTCGGTATAGAAAGTGGCCTTCACCAGAATAAAATGCGTCGATTTGGTCAGGCAGTCCACCACTACCCAAATAGAATCATTTTTTCCCTATCTCAATAAGTCTGTAACAAAATCAATAGTGATTTTCTCCCATTTTTATTCTAGTGCCTCAAGGTTCTGCAACAACCCTGCAGGTCTCAAGTGTTCGGCCTTTTCCTGGTGGCAGACCAAGCATTTAGACATGAACGCTTCTACTTCCCATTTCATTCCCTTCTATCAGTAATGCTGCCTCAGATCTCGATACATCTTTGTGGCCCCCAGATGCATAGTGTAAGTGGAATGGTGGGCCACCTCTAGCACCTACCCACGGACCTCTGTTATATATGATACTATAATTCTATCCTTGAATGTCAAGACACCCATTGAATCCAGTCCATACCCATTATCCGCGGTCAGTGAGCAGAAGGTCCTCTGCTTACACTTCTCGCAACATGTCCACCAACATGGATTGCACCCAGAAGTGCGCCACAAAGGTTTCGCAGTCTAACAAAGATAGAACTGCTCCACCATCCAAACACACGGCAAGCTCCCACGCCAAAGGCCTCCGCCCCATGATCATATCAACCAAGTTGCCCATGGATTTCCTAGTCAAATCATCTTCCACTATATTTTCCTGGGTGGGATGATAATGAATAGTGCAATTGTAGTCCTTTAGCAGCTCAAGCCATCTCCGCTACCTCAGGTTCAAGTCCTTTTGTGAAAGTAGATACTGGAGTATCTTGTGATCTGTGAAAATATCACATGCCTCCCCATACAAGTAATGGAGCCACAACTTCAGGGTAAAGACTATGGTCGCCAGCTACAGATCAGGAGTTGGGTAGTTCTTCTCATGGTTGTTTAGTTGCTTGGATGCATATGCGATCACCCTGCCGTGTTGCATTAGTACGCACCCAACCCGACCTCAAAAGCATCACAATACACTATAAATCCTCCCGACCCCAATGGTAATGCCAACACTGGGGTGGTAGTCAAGAGGTCCTTGGACTTCTGAAAGCTCTCCTTACATTTGTCATCTCAAGTAAATTTTACTTTTTTCTGAGTCAAGTGCGTGAGTGGGGCGGCAATCTTAGAAAAAATTTCCATGAATTTCCTGTAGTAACCGGCCAACCCCAAGAAGCTGCGGATCTCAGTCAGACAAGTCGGCCTCTCCCAGTTCTGAACTGTCTCAATCTTAGCAGGGTCGACTTTTACTCCATTCTGGAATACAATATGTCCCAAGAATCCCACACTAGTCAACCAGAACTCGCACTTTGAAAACTTGGCAAAGAGCTAGTGCTGCCTAAGGGTTTCTATAACTACCCTCAGATACTTCATGTGCTTAGCCTCGCTCCTCGTGTAGACCATAATATCGTCAATGAACACTAAGATGAATCTGTCCAAAAACTCCTTAAACACCCGATTCATCAGCTCCATAAAGGCTACTGGGGCATTAGTTAGCCCAAAGGACATGACCAGGAACTCATAGTGACCATACCGCATCCTCATGTATCAGTCTGCCAATCTGTATCCCTGAAATTCACTAAGCCTAAGGAGCTCCTTGGAGGGCTATATGACGTAGATATTTTCTTGACACCTAAAGTCCCGATAATTGTTCCTTAGGTAAAAACTAGATAACGAGATATTTTTAAGGAATTTTTGGAAACCTTTAGCTACCCATATTTGACCTGGGAGATTATAAAATTTTCGGTTTTTGAAAATTTGTGTTTTAAATCCTTATATAATATTTATGTTTTAAAGTTTTTAACTTATGGGCAGAATGCCTTCAATCGCTTGGCGCTCGCTCAGTCGATCGATCGACAATCGACTGGAAGGTGACCAAGCATCGCCAACGGACAGAAAAACGCCCGTTGACGAGCCTTGGTGTTTGGGGGGTTAGAAATACCCATCCCAAACTCATTCCTTTGTAGTTGTTGATGATTCTAATCCTCAAAGAGTCACTCCTTGCATCTCTGCAAGATTTCATTGAGCCATCCTTGCAAGAACCCTAGTTTTGATCTCCACTCCTAGATTTAGCCTTTAAGCTTCACCGAATCATCATCTTGAGGCATCAAGAGGACTAGAGAGTTTCTTTTGGAGCTATGTATTTGTTGTTTGATTTATTGCTCCATTAGTAAGGGAGACTTTCTGGTGAAAAGTCCTCTTTGTAAGGGAAACGATATAATCTAGTAAAGCTAGATTGGAAATCCTAAGCGAGGTGCTTAGGTTGTGGAGTAGGCATTGGAGCCAAACCACTATAAATAATTGTGTTAGCATTGTTTACATCGCATTTCTTATTGCTTATCATTTATATCTTGCTTCTGCTTACTACTCGATTTGTGAATTGCCTAAGTAATAAGGTAAATGATTAAAATTGGAATTAGGCAAGGAGATTTAGACAACACACTATTCACCCCCCCCCCCCCCCCCCCGTTAGTGTGGCCATTTCACGAACAGGAACTCCTCCCGTTCTCTACGGAATTCGTCTCGTTCTCTACGAAGTTCCTCAGTAAGATCAGCCACATGAGTCTGTAACAACACCACCTTGGGGTCCCGTGCTGCCTCCTCCTGAGCCGCTTGACTGGTATCACGGCCCCTGCCTCGGCCGCAACCCCGGCCTCGGCCTCGTCCGCCAGCAATGTGACTTCCGCTACCACTCAACACAGCATCATGATGTGCTTCCATTTCTAAAGTCAAGAAAGCAATATGGACACAATTTTAATATATAAACAACAAAATTTTTAACCATAAACTCGTACCGCTGCCGGTGAGCAAGTTTAGCCGTCGATAGCGTAACTAGGACATACCATATGTAGATACGCTAGCAATGCTCCCATACAATACCCAATATCCTATTGTCGAACCTGGCTCTGATACCATATTGTCACACCCCAAACCCAGCATAACCGACCAGAGTACCACATATACCCCGAAGCCTAACCCAACCAAACCACAGACGCAATTATAAGACCTGAACAATTTATAAAACCATTTGACTACTAAAAACATAAACACGATATCTATAAATTCACCAACCAAATAGTTAAATATTCTAATGCTCAAACCCTTAAAGAATAAAGTCTTTTAAAACATGAATAAACTCCTCAACATAAAAATGCGGAAATAAAATCTACCCCAAGTCCACATGACTCAAATAATAGAAAAATAATGAATCTAAAACTCGGGTATCCATCCCAACCACGACAATATGAAAAATAATGACTCAAATAGGGTCGACGGCCAAATGAAGGAGATGGGGGGAAGAGGGCTATTTCCACTCACCTTTTTGGATGAAACAGAGAGGAAGAAGAACCTAGAGACATTCCTACGATCAATGCCGACGAACTCGCAGATTCCGGCTTCCAATTGGCTCCCTCCTACCCGGCATCGCCCCTCTCTCTCTCCTCTTGCCTCGGATGGCGTGCTACTAAACCTCCAGTCGTATGCCCCAGGTGGGTTTTTATGGGGTCTAATTGGGCCCCAAATGACCAAAATGCCTCCCTTAAGTGATTCGGCTTATAAAATGTGTATTTAACTCGTTCTAACTCCAATTCGAGTTTCGATTCAAGCGCTAGACTCAACTCGAGGTCCTCTATCATCCTAGCATGCTAAACTAAATAGAACTTATAAATAAAAATTTTCATAAATTTTTCCACGTCGATTGCTTACCCAGAATCAATCCCTAAATTTTTCGTCAGCCCGTGCTAACTCGAGCCTACGATCCCCTGTTGAAGGACAAAATATAATTATTAAAATTTTGGTCATAACATGTATCCCTAGAAATTAGGGAGGACATGTATGTCTTTGTATGGTCGGGTGGAGCACCCAAGTGGAGTCGTTGGGTCTCACTACAAAAAAAAAAAATAGAATTAGCGACAAGCTATTTTTGCCACTGTAGTGACATATAGTGGCAAAATGATGATTCAGTGGCAAAATGATGATTCAGTGGCAAAAATGTGCTCGTCAACCGTTTGCCACATTAGGTACGCCACTAAAAGTCATTTTTGGCTTTTGTGGCGAACTTTAGCGGATTGCCACTAATTGCAATTTCTTTAGTGGCAAATGAAAAAGTCAAACTACCTCCACCCTATTGTGGCAAACGGAGCTTGTTGACGTCACGTATCTTTTATGACAAATTTTTTTACAACTTATTAATAAATATTTGTCATTATTGTACCTTTTTGGAATCTTTTCCGTGGCAAAAATATATAAAATTTGCCACTAATATCATGCTACAGTTTGCCATTAAATATCAAATTTGCTATAAAATTTTTGCCACTACATGTTTGATCCTTTGTCATTAAATGTTAAAATGAATTTGCCACTAACATGATTTTAAATTTGGATTATTGCCATAATATCAGTGATGATTTTGCCACAATATGTTATTACTTTGCCATAAATTTGAGAATAATAAAATTTGCCCCAAACACACAAAATTTAATAATTAACCATTCATTAATATAATAATCCACCTGTTAATTACAAAACCTATAACTTAGCAGGTATACAACCAATCACCTACATATCCAACCATCAACAAATCCAAAATAAGTTCAACATTGATCCAAATATATCAAAAATAACATTGTCCACCAACATGATACAGTCCAAGGTATCTAATATCCATTAAAAAGAAGTTACAGTAGGTACACAAAATATTCCATACGCCAAAAAAACCAAACAACACTGTCGCCCCAATAAAAAGAAGTTACAGTACGTCCACTTAGTTTGTCTCATTTCTTCTTTTTCTCCTACAAAAGAAGGGAAGTAAGAACACAAGTCAAAACCATTACATCAAAGAATCAAACTAATTTAGAAATGATGCTAGCAGTTCAATCAAACTAACTCCAAGAGGAACTGTGTTCATTAACTCAAATATGTGTGTGTTGAGCTTGAACAAATGGAAAAAACATTGACTAATCTCAAATATTTGAGCCTTTTCATGCTTTTCAGAAACATCATAACAATTAACTAGTTGTGTGCCAAGAATTTGCTCTCCCTAATCTATTTGTCCCAATTCATCCCCTCACCACCTACCATTTACTATATAGCTCTCATGCGTGATATTGGTTACTTTTTGCAAGGACAAAAAAGAAACCTTATGTTACAATTGAACTCCCAACCAAAGGAACACTTTTTTTAGCTCTGATGAGGTAACTCTGTAACATAAATTCATAAATTATATTGATTCATATTTAAGGCCATTGAAAACTATAAACGAACCAGTAAAGACAAAGAGGTACATAGAAAATCCCTCCCTGTTTTCGTCATACTGCATCCATATATTTCCACATGACACTTTCCCATGGGGTTGCACACCAGCTCCCTTTTCCCAATTATCAATAAAGAAATTTCTATTTGGTCACTTTCATGGACCTTCCCAGTTGTTATCAATAAAGCAGATGAGCATAACAATACTTGAAATTTCTGATTCTCATCAAGAAGGTTATTAAAATATTATTATCATCCAATGGAATAAATAATTTATTAAATTAGCAAACAAGCATACACATCAACAAAGAGCATAGAAAATGAAAGAGTGTGCACTTAAAAATTAATATATATATCCAAATTTCGACGATGAAAGTCAATAATAGAATCAGAATAAACAAATGTAGGTACCTATTGACAGACTCTTTTAAGTTCTTTTACATTTTGTTACTTCATCTCTTTACCTTGTGAAATCAAAAACTTCTTCGCTCAAAAATTGTACAAGGAAAATATACATCAAAACAAACAATTGTATAAATAGGTGAGGGGATATATCTCCAATACCATATCCCAAATGATAGAACACAAAGCCCAAACCCTATAATTCCAAAAACCCAACTACCAACACAAACAAAGGAGCCAAATAACAAAGCTTCTTTAAGAACTAAATTAAGAACTAAAGAACCAAATAACAAAGCTTCTTTAACCTGACAGGACAGGGCAGTGAACCAAGGTGAATCTGCAACAGCTCTGTCATGCCCCAACTCAGAGTCACGTGACCAACCAGGGTATGTGTCAATACCCCGAAGCCTACCACATGCACTAACCAATCACATAAAGAATCAACACTGAACCAACAGAGAATCATGAAATAAAATGGCCACCTTTATTAAATTCAAAATAGTTTTAAGTTTAAAGGAAATAACTCAACTCTTCAATTCAAACATTTCAAGTTTTGAAAACAGTAAATATTTTACAAAAGACCACTTAGTGCATGACCAACAACCTAAACAACACGACTACGACTATGTGGATGCTTGCTACGAGATCTGTCCACCAGGGCGTACCTCACTGGTCGGGCTCTGCAAAACAAAACAATAAACTGTAGTTCACAAGAAACTCAGTGAGTGGTTCTTTCGAATCTCCACTTAAATCCCTGGTAAGGTAACATATATAACAGTATGATACAAATAAGGAATTTAAGCTAACTAATTTGCCAAATCGTCTAAGTAATTAAACCGACCTCCTTGGCCCTTACCAAAACTCTATGTCATTTGGCCACTATAGGCATATGTATATGCAACGGGGGAAGGGGCGGGGGGGGTCGGCCATACCAAGCTTCCTCTCTCAACAAAACCAGGCCAGACCGGCCTCCATGAACTAGCCAAATGGGACATGCAATGTGTAAACAATCAATTCATGGGTCCGTCGACTAGGATGGCCACTAGTCTCAGGAACCCTCCGGCTTAGGGATAGCTAGTCCCACCCAACTCGGGTCTACCATCAGCGTGGCCCACTGACGAAATCTGAAGACCCTCTGCCACTCGGGTCTAACACCTAGCGGGTCCGCTGTTGCAATCTCAGGACTCTAACCACAACTGAGTCATGTGGCAGCCGTTCGGCTAATAACACTCCTCAGTAGACCATCTCAATCACAGTACACAATTAGAGTGTTCTATAGTTTCCTTAATTAAACCTCGGGCATCCACCCATATTCAGCCCTCTCTTTCTAGGCCCTGCTAACTGCACACTAGTGTCACTGATTGTTCCCTAGGGGTGAAACCTAGCTTGTCCACATTCAAGTTTTTCCGACAATTTAAACACCCTATAGTTTCCTTACAATCATCTAGCATCATTCGCCACATTCCTTAAGTGTAAACTACATGTCACAATCGTAGAAATGTCCGAACACAAATATGTCACAACAAATAAATTATAAAGAAATTACCTTACAACTACTACCATAAATAATCGCATGATTTTAGGAATAAGGTAACTAAACTCTGCATTTAATCAGTAAATTCCAGCAAGGAAACAAGTAGTATAATCATGGCAAAGATTGGCCACTAACATTAGAAATAATTGAAACATTCCATGATTCACATGCCATACTAAATCCTAACCAGGTGTGTACTATCAAGAACATTTCCTTATAACATGATAATCTCAAATACCACTACTAACAATCCATATATTGAGTGAGCAATCTATAACGTAACAAATGAGTTAACACTCTACATGTAAGCATGAACCAAATCGAGCCCATTTCTCTTTCTCACACCAACTCAGCCGAACCTAACCTAGGTTACTCATGCTCGGCCAAGGTTAACCAGGGTGGAAGGAAAGGGTTTCGGCCATGATCAAGGGGAACCAAGCCATCAACCATGAAATGAACTCGATCCGAGAGGGTTCGGCCATTCTAGGAAATTGGGGGAAAATTCGACATGACCTTGCCCCTTTTTCCTTCATGCGGCCGGCCCTAATCACCAAGAAAACTACGAGAAAACTTCATATTAACAACATACGTATATACTAGAATCAAATCTCAGAAGAAGTTTCGGTGAATCAACAAAAATACTCAAGAAATTGACAAATCCCTAAAACTTTGGGTCGGTTACCGCCTACCCAACACAACCAAGTTCGATCCACTCACCTCGACTAGAGAAGAGGATGGATGGGATGAAGACGATCTCGATTTCTCCGACGATGACGTAGATCCGGCGCCGCCCCAAAGCTTCCCTTCTCCTCCCCTCCTCACCTCGGGCTATGTGAGGCTCAAATTGTCTTGAGCCGCACGGCGGCTTGGGGTGAGGGGTTTATTCCCCTCTTCTTTTTACAATAATGCCCCTCATTCGACTCCATCTAAACCCGGATTGAGCCCCGGCTCGATACGCGAACCCGATCTCAATCCAACATGAGTCAACCAACACATACATTCCATAAACGTCAACAATGGGTCTAATAATAAAATTACAGCTGCTACTCACGGCGATCTCGTGATCTGGCCCGGCTAGTTCTTGATCCAGCCCGGCTAGTTCCTGATCCAATAGGCTACACCAAGGAAATTTCTATATTAGGAAACCCTGGGTATTTCTATATTAGTTCTCGATCCAATAGGCTGCACCAATGAAATTTCTATATTAGGGATTAATTATTAGGTATTGTTTACTGCAGTTAACAAGAAAATAATTTTATTAGGTATATCTTACTGCATTTAACAAAAAAAGTAATTTTATTAGTGTAATATCCTAGATATTTAATTTTATTTTTTTCCTCTTATGTTGTGTTTGCCAGCCTAGTGGACTAGTTCGTGGTCGAGCCGAGTCGACTCATGGTCCAGTGCGAGCTTGCGAGCTCGGGTAAGTAGGATATGAAATATATGAATTTAGGCTTGACTAGTTAAATTATTTAATTTAATGTTATGTGCGCATAATTATTTAATTGTGTTTATATGGGTGTGTGCTTAATTAATTGCTTATGATTAGAATAAGTTTAATTAAGTCTAATCGGGTTACCGGGTTTGGATTTGGCTTTAGGAGGATGCAGGTTTGATAAGAGTTAGGAGGGTTAGGGTTGAGGAGGGAGTATAAAACCCCCCTCCCCTTGGCTTGTGGCTCCTATTTTGGAGCCACCCAAAGCTTTGAGAAAGGGAGCCAGCCGCCAACCGCCAACCGCCAGCCAAGCCAGCAGCCGACCCCCTCTCTTTCCCTTTGGAGCCGCCGTCGCCAACCAAGCCTTCCTCTTCTCCTCTTCTTCCTCTCTTCCTTGTGGAGCCGAGCTGAGGGAGCCACCATCCAGAGCCGAGCCTCCCTCTCTTGCCCTCTCCCTCCCCGTTGAAGCTGGCGTCTTGGTAGGAGCTGTCGCCTGCTTCTTCCTTCCTTGAGGTTGAGCCGCCGAATTTTGAAGCCGAAATCGGAGACCGTCGATTGAATTTTCTTCACCAATCATCTTTCCAATTAGTTCAGTGGTTTACCCTCTCTCTTCAAGATTTCAATCGGATACTTGAAGTCATTCTTGGCGGCTTGGTAATTATTCTTTATTCTTGATTTATTCTTCGAGTTCTTGTCATGTTTCTTGGAATTTGTGCTTGGGGAGACCTGAATCTCTCCCCTATGGGGCTCGGCAGCCCTAGGGTAAACCTAGGGGTGCTCGGCCAAGGGGGAAACTGGGGTCGCCCTCAAGGTGTTCGATGAAAAGCCCGAATGAGTTTTCTTGTTCCTTGATATGCAAATCTTGATCTATTCTCCTAATTTGGGTTCTTGATTTGTGGATTGCATGTTGAGAATTAAATCTGGGATTTTTGGGTAGAAATCATGTGGTAGGATTAAGATCTTGATATTGATGCCTTAGGAATTCTTGAGAAGGGGGGTTCTTGATCTTAATACTTGATTCTTGATCTAAGTGTTGTGGGTTCTTGTTAATCTTGATTAAAAGCATGATTTCTGTGAATTAATTCATGGGATTAGTATTCTGCCCTAATGATAATTTAGGGGTTAATTTATGTTAATTTTCGGAATTAATTCTATAGTATGCTGAAAATTGAATGTTGTTGGAATTGTGTGCTGAGATGATGAATCTATGCTGATTTTGATTTGTGTGCTGTGATGTTTGTATTTTTGTGAATATAGTCGTGTAACCTATCGTTTCGACCAGAAAATATAGTTTGGGGTTAGATACATCAGTACAAGGCAGAACAGTAAACTAAAACAAAACCCTAATGTTGGTGATTTAAATTTTAATTGCATAATTAAAATTGGGTTAAGGGTCATCATAATCTGTTATGAACCAATACTTAAGTTTTTCATGAAATAAAACCACACTGGTTCATGACATTACGGGTCTAGGAGTTGGGGTCGGGTTTTAGAGTGTTGAGACACATTCCAATAGGATCACCCCTAAGACACCGTAGGAGAGTCTTAACTTAGGTCATGGTGTGTCATATCTTTATTAATGGCGCAGAGGCTCGTAGAGGAGCCGGATTGCGGGCTTAGCCCGGGAGGTTGGATGGCTAATTCCCAACCTACAGAACAAGTTCAGAGGGCCTTTCCCGATTATTCTTGTTCAGCGTCGTGGGATAAGTTCAGAGGGCCTACCCGATTATCCCCGAGGTGGTGTTAAGGAATAAGTTTAGAGGGCCTTTCTCGATTATTCATGTGATATCCTTTAGGAGTAAATTCGGAGGGCCTTTCCCGATTAATCCTATGATATCTTAAAGGGGCAAGTTCAGATGGGCGAATCCCGATTGTCCCTATGCGTCTCGTCGAGCAAGTTCGAAGGGCCTTTCCCAATTGCTCCTGAGTTTTTGTATACTAGGATAAGTTCAGAGGGCCTTCCTGATTATCCTAGTATGTGTTGTTGCCTTCGGGCATGGTAGGCTTCGACCTGATGTACTCCACTATGGAGGGTTAGATGCCTTGGGGCATGTGTGGCCTGTTGGCCTATTAGCTAGTCACACCTTCGTGACATTGCCCTCTTTAGACATAGATTTTATTCTTGTCATCTCTGTGTTTTTATTTATGAGGGTTGGTAAAATCGCTCGCTGAGTTCTTTGAACCCACCCGTTGTCGTTTGCTTTCTGTTTTGTAGAGCCTGACACATGAGGTGTGCCAGAGCACTTAGCGCAGTTGGAGGTCAGTGGAGCCGCATTATCTCATAGTAGTCCTAGTTAGGGTCGTAGTCGAGTTCGTTGGTAGTAGTCATACACTTGTATTAGCTTGATTTGGAGTTGTAGCCCTGAGGGCATTTATGATATTTATTTCAGGTTTTATTGTATCTGAACTTTTGAACTGCTGAACTTTAAACGTTCCGCACTTTTTGTTTCATTTGAGCTACTTGAATTAAATTTTGTTTTGGTTCACTTTCATTAAAATAAAGCTTGTTATTTCTTTCCGCTATATTATTTGTTGAGTTGGCATGTGCATGGTTTAGGTTGAGGGGTATAGGCACGTATACCCTAGCCGATCAGGTGACCCTGAGTTGGGGCGTGACAATGTTGGTATCAGAGCATGTGATTTGGTCTGACTATGATCTGGAGTTGTCACCATATAGGGCATTGCTAGCGTGTCAGTATACGGTAGGGGTATGCTATGAGATCAATGGGTTAAGTCTGCACCTCAGTGACTTGTGGTTTATTTACTTAACGACTTAGGGTCAATTAATTGTTTAAAATTTTGATGTTTTCTTTCTGGTGATTCCAGATCGATGGAGGCTTTTGATGCCGCAAGGAGCGATAGTGACAGCAACTCTACGAAGCGTCGAGGTCGAGGCCGAGGCAGGGGCCGGGGTCGTGGGAGACCACCGCAGGCCCGAGAGGAAGTGGGACAGGATCCCATGGTTGTTAGTTGTAGGGCCGTGTGGCTGAGCTGACAAAGGCACTCCGCAGGGAGCAGGAGCTGAGGCAGCAGCCACAACAAGTACCAGCAGTACCCGTAGCACCAGAGGTGGTCCAGCCAGTAGCACCTGTGGTCAGTGCCCTCAGAGCACCTTCATATGCAGATTTTGTTGCATTCAGGCCATCGGAGTATACAGGGATAGATAAGTGGGTGGAGGTCACCAGTTTCCTAGGAGATTACTATGAGCTATGCCGGGAGCTTGGTTGTTCTTTTGAGACGACCGCTCGACTGATCGAGTTATAGCTGAGAGGTCCAACCAAAGATTAGCTTCACACCTGGAGGGACCGCAGACCAGCAGATGCACCAGCCCCTACCTAGGAGGAGTTTAAAGCTGCTATGGTGGAGAAGTACCTGCTGATGAGCGTGTGGGACAAGCAGGCGAAAGAGTTCGAGTTGCTGCGTCAGACGAGCAGTATATCGGTGACAGATTATGAGATGGAGTTCACTCGGCTCTCGAAGTACCATTCCACCCTGATAGCTACATAGACTGCCAGGGTCAAGAGGTTTGTTGAGGAGTTGAGGCCACAGATCGCCAGACTGATCCACTACACCGAGGACACTTCCTTTGCTCGGGTTGTAGATGAGGCGCTCCGAAAGGAGGCGTTGGTACCGACAGACAGGCATGATGGTCCCCAGAAGAAAAATTTTCAGCCCCAGCCTTCGGGTGGTCGGGCAACTCACTCAGAAGGGACTTTCAGAATAGCAGATCCACCGCAGGGCAAAGGTCATAACAGTTCTAGAGGCCATATGGGTTCAGGACTAGGGGCGTCATTTGGAAGTTCACAGCGGAGATCTGGGCCGCAGTAGTATAACCGATGTTATAGGAGGCACAGGGGGCTTGCTGGGGACGGTCTGAGTGATGTTTCAGCTGTGGGCAAACTGGGCATTTCAGAAAGGATTGTCCTGGCAAGGCCAGTCAGCAGCCTGATTAGACCAGAGGAAAGAAACCAATATCAGTAGGTTCTGTAGCTCAGAGGGATCAGACTCAGGGAGGAGGCCAGCGAGCTAATGTTTCAGCTGTGGGCAAACTGGGCAAACTGCACGAGTGTTTGCTATGAACCAAGAGGGTGCTGAGGCATCCAGGGCAGTGGTGTCAGATAATATTATTGTTGGGTCTGCCATTGCATACGTCTTATTTGATCCGGGTGCTACCCACTCTTTTGTATCTGCTTTGTTTACTGCTAAGTTGTCAGGAGTACCTTCTGTGCTGGAGTTACCTCTTGTGGTGTCTACACCTATGGGTGTTTCTGTGATGGCAGAGATAGTCTTTCAGGGCTGCGAGGTTTTCATTTGTGGGCATGTGTTAATAGCCGACTTGACACTCCTGTCAATGCTGGAGCTTGACGTGATTTTGGGCATGGACTGGTTGGCGGATCATTTCGGCTTTGTGGATTTCAGGGCTAAGACTGTGGCCTTCAGTAAGCCTGGATTACCCTAGTTTACATTCCATAGTGATGGGAGGGGAGAGCCGTTGATGGCAGTTTCAGCTCTTAGGGCCCGGAAGCTACTTCTGGGCGGTTGCCAATCTCTTGGGCTTTGTGTCTGTGGCGGAGGAAGGCGGAAGTGCGGCTAGGGACATCGGGGGGACACCTGTGGTGTGCGAGTTCTCTGATGTGTTTCCGGAGGAGTTGCCAGGGTTGCCTCCAGAGAGGGAGATCGAATTTTGTATTGATTTGCAGCCAGGGGTGAAGTCGATCTCCATTCCACCGTACCGGATGGCACCAACTGAGTTGAGGGAGTTGAAGTCCCAATTGCAGGAGCTACTCAACTTGGGTTTCATTCGCCCTAGTGTTTCACCTTGGGGTGATCCAGTGCTCTTTGTAAACAAAAAGGATGGGTCCATGCGGATGTGCATTGATTACCGATAGCTTAATAAGGTAACAGTGAAGAATTGGTACTCGTTGCCCAGGATTGATGATTTGTTTGATCAGCTTCAGGGAGCTCAGTGGTTTTCTAAGATAGACCTATGGTCAGGGTATTATCAGTTGAGGATCCGGGATAGTGACGTCCCTAAGATTGCTTTCAGGTCGAGGTATGGGCACTTTGAGTTCCTGGTGATGTCATTCGGGCTGACTAATGCACCTGCGGCATTTATGGACCTGATGAACCGAGTGTTCAAGGAATACCTGGATAAGTTTGTGACTGTGTTCATTGATGATATTTTGATTTATTCCAGGAGTAGGCAGGAGCATGCTGAGCACTTGAGGGTAGTTCTGGAAACTCTCAAGGAGCACAGTTTGTACGCCAAATTCTCCAAGTGCGAGTTCTGGCTAGAGAGTGTTGGGTTCCTTGGTCATGTGGTGTCTAGGGAAGGGGTAAAGGTGGACCCCACAAAGTTAGAAGCAGTTCAGAACTGGAAAAGGCCGACTAATGTCACTGAGATCCGTAGTTTCCTGGGGTTGGCATGTTACTACAGGAAGTTTGTGGAGAATTTTTGTAGGATTGCAGCGCCTTTGGCCCGCCTGTCTCAAGAGATGGTCAAGTTAGAATGGGACAGTAAGTGCGAGGAGAGCTTTATGAAGCTCAAGGACCGCTTGACGTCGGCGCAAGTTCTAGTAGTACCCTCGGTCTTGGGAGGGTTTGTTGTTTATTGTGATGCCTCCCAGTCGGCTTGGGTTGTGTGCTGATGCAGAATGGTAGAGTGATAGCCTATGCCTCTAGGCAGTTAAAGGTTCATGAGAAGAATTACCCGACTCATGATCTTGAGCTAGCAGCGGTGGTGTTCGCATTGAAGCTGTGGCATCACTACCTTTATGGCAAGGCTTGTGAGATATACACTAATCACAAGAGCCTCCAGTATTTGCACACCCAAAAGGAGTTGAACCTGAGGCAGAGAAGATGGCTTGAGCTATTGAAAGATTATGACTGCACGATCACGTACCATCCAGGAAAGGCTAATATGGTAGCTGATGCTTCGAGCACAAAGTCTATGGGTAGTCTAGCGCATTTGGCGGTCAAGAGGAGGCAGTTGGCTTAGGATTTGGCCCTATATTTGGATGGCGAGGCAGTCTTATCAGTATCAGATTTTGGGGCGCTGGTGGCTCACTTGAGAGTGCAGTCCACATTGGTTGACATGTTGCGGGCAACGCAGGAGGAGGATGTCTTTTGTTCACTCACTAAGGACCTGCCCAGGAGAGGAGATGCATATAATGGGTTCAGTGTGGACTCGGAGGGCGTTGTGAGGTTTAAGGACCGGATTGTGGTATCCGATATGGCTGAGTTCACAAATAGGTACTGGAGATGGCTCATCGATCTACCTACACTATGCATCCAGGAGCCACGAAGATGTACCGAGATCTCAGGCAGAATTATTGGTGGAAAGGAATAAAAAGAGAGGTGGTCGAGTTCGTGTCTAAGTGCCTAGTGTGTCAGCAGGTGAAGGCTGAGCATTTGAAGCCGGCAGGGTTGCTCCAGAATTTAGGGGTACCGGAGTGGAAATGGGAGAGAATAACAATGGATTTCGTGACTGGATTGCCAAAGTCTGAGAAAGGCAATGATTTTATCTAGGTAGTGGTGGATTGCCTAACCAAGACGTCGCATTTCGTACCAGTCAGGATGACCTTTTCAGTCAAGCAATATGCGAGGTTGTTCTTGGATCGGATCGTCGCTTATCATAGAGTTCCGATTATGATCATCTCAGATCGGGGTACTCAGTTCACGGCTCGATTTTGGCAGTCCTTCCAGGAGGCGTTGTGCACTGAGGTTCGGTTCAGTACCGCATTTCACCCTCAAACAGATGGTTAGTCAGAGCGGACTATTCAGACGCTGGAGGATATGTGTCCTAGACCTAGAGGGCAGTTGGGAGAGACACTTACCTCTGATTGAGTTTGCCTACAATAACAGTTACCACAGCAGCATTGGGATGACCCAATTTGAGGCGTTGTATGCGCGGAGATACAGGTCACTGGTAGGATGGTTTGAGGAAGGTGATTCCCTTATAATGGGACCTAATTTGGTGGAGGAGGTTGTGGAAATTGTAAAGCAAATCATAGAGAGGCTGTTAGCAGCTCAAACTCGCCAGAAGATGTATGCAGATGGAAAGGCTAGGGAGGTAGAGTTCGTTGAGGGGGCATGGTGTTCATCAAGGTGTCCCCTATGAAAGGGGTGGTGAGGTTTGGTAAGAAAAGAAAGCTAAGCCGTCGGTTCATTGCGTCGTTTCCTATTCTTAGGCGCAGGGGAGTCTGGCCTATGAGTTGGCCTTACCTCGTAGTATGGACCAAGTACATTCGGTGTTCCATGTGTCCATGCTGAAGAAGTACATTCAGGATGAGTCCCATTTGACCAAGCCTACCGTAGTGGAGGTGGATTCAACAGTCTCTTATGAGGAGCGGCCAGTTGAGGTGCTAGACCGGTAGATTCGAAAGTTGAGATCCAAGGAGATCCCCTTGGTTATGGTCAGGTGGAAGCACCATTCCGGCTAGGAGGCCACCTGGGAGGTGGAGCAGGATATGAGGGAGAGTTATCCTTCATTGTTTGATGATGTGGTGAGTCCCTATTTTCTTTTCTGAAATTCGAGGACGAATTTTCTTTAAGGAGGGAGGATTCTAATATCCTTGATATTTTATTTTATTTTTTTCCTCTTATGTTGTTTTGCCACCCTAGCGGACTATTTCGTGGTCGAGCTGAGTCGACTCATGGTCCGGTGCGAGCTTGCGAGCTCGGGTAAGTAGGATATGAAATTTATGAATTTAGGCTTGACTAGTTAATTAAATTATTTAATTTGCTGTTGTGTGCGCATAATTGTTTAATTGTGTTTATGGGTGTGTGCTTAATTAATTGCTTATGATTAGAATAAGTTTAATTAAGTCTAATCGGGTTAGTGGGTTTAGATTTGACTTTAGGCGGATGCGGGTTTGATAAGAGTTAGGAGGGTTAGGGTTGAGGAGGGAGTATAAAGCCCCCATTCCCTTGGCTTGTGGCTCCTATTTTGGAGCCACCCAAAGCTTTAAGAAAGGGAGCCAGCCGCCAACCAAGCCAACAACCGGCCCCCTCTCTTTCCCCTTGGAGCTGCCGTCACCCAGAGCCGAGCCACCGCCAGCCAAGCCTTCCTCTTCTCCTCTTGTTCCTCTTTTCCCTGTGGAGCCGAGCCGAGGGAGCCGCCGTCCAGAGCCGAGCCTCCCTCTCTTGCCCTCTCCCTCCCCTTTGAAGTCGGTGGCTTGGGAGGACCCGCCGCCTACTTCTTCCTTCCTTGAGGTTGAGCCGCCGGATTTCGAAGCCGAAATCGGAGGCCGTCGATTGGATTTTTATCTCCAATCATCTTTCCAATTAGGCGAGTGGTTTACCCTCTCTCTTCAAGATCAAATTAATCGATAGGGCAGAGTTGCGCTAGAACAACTACAAGGTCGTCCTCGGAGCAACAGAGGGCTAGATGCAGAGGAAGCTTACCATAGTTGTGATCCACTATAACCAGTGAGAGAACAATCTCCAAAAGAAGTGCCTGGAGGTCAATCCTTTAATCTCCAGAAGAAGCGTTTTTCCCCCCTATCTCTCCACCCTCCTTTAATCACATTGTCAGTGGTAATAGGCTTCCCCTTCAGATTTGAGAAATGTCTCACCCCCTCACTCCCCCCCTCCGTGTTGGTAGTGGGAGTAAGTGGACGAGGAGGTGGAAGGGGACAATAAAAGGGCCGATTTCTTAGCTCAAAGGTGAGACTTTTGATGTTGTTCCGGAAGTAAAAATGAGCTTTATGTGTCTCTCTTGAGATAGATGGATTAGTTTATGTTTGCATCCAAGTGATGCTAGTTTTATTTATCTCAGATATTTATGCTTAGTTTATTGTGGTGGTCTCTGGAGGGGGAAGATTTGGTTGGCTTCCATGCAGCTTGCCCTGGAGGTTGAGGGGGAGAAAGGGGTGAGTTCTTGCATTGAAGAGATATTTTCTTTAATCAATTTCTCTTTTTATGTGATCAGTAATGCTCTTTTACCATGGCACCTGCCTGGGTGATGCGAACTATGCAACTGAGGTAATGCAGTTTCTATTAATTCGTCCTACCATCTTAGTAAGTCTAACCAACTAGTGCATATATTGCCTTCCTTTCTCGTAGTACCAAGCACATTAGAATATGCCTTGTCTCGAATTAGAATTGTTAGTGGATCTCATTGTTTTAGAGGTCAAATTCTTGATATTTGTCTTGAATTAGACTAGTTACCTTTTTATTTCTTTGCTATATTAGGTTTTGTGGAACTCACAACTCAAGGTAAGGATAAAAATGCATGCCTGGTTCCGTACAAATTCCTCTTTAAGCATTGTTCCATCCAATGATTTTGCTAAAGTTTACCGAACTTGGTGCCTACTTGATTATTTTGCTTGTGAGATAACTGGTTAGGGACGGTTGTTCTCTAACATTTTGAGTGGCACTGATTCGTTTGACATGGTGAGATATTTCATATGGGGAGCTCAGGTGCCTTTCTTTAATATCTGGTCTCCTTTTCTTTATGTTCTCATTCTTCAAATGTAAGTGTCTAGGAGTCTTTGTAGCTTGATTGATTGTGTCGGTCCAGTGTGCTGGGAGATCAAATATGGAGGACTGGAGGGAGATGGTATGGATTTGGAAACTCCAAACATGAAAAAAAAATTATTTGCTTCCAACTTTTGTTGATACCATATGAATACATATCTTCTAACAATGAGAAGAATTAACTGCATGCGCAGAATAATCTGCTGAAATAGTAGTGAAATTTGAGTAACTTATTAACCGTCTGCTCAGAGTTAGCTTATTGGTCAAGGACAATGAATAACGTGCTTGATTAGATTTCTCTTTGTGCCAATCCTATAGCTGTTATTAGCTACCTGCAAAAGCTTAAAAGAGCTAATGTTGTTGTGTATGATTTTGGAGATATTCATGGTTTTGTATGTTTATATTGATTTCTATTTACATTCTTGCTTAATCTGACTAAATTGATTCTGCATTAACAAATGGATTTGCCAAGTAAACCTCTGGTTTGTTAATGTTTTTGAGGATAATGGTAACAATCTCAAATGAAAGTCATAGATTTCTCAATGTCAATTTGTCTACACGTAATCATTTGTTTCTTGTTACAGAACCTAATGCCACCTTTTGCGACTCCGCCACCTCCATATGTTATGTATTCTCAAGGAGTGTATGCACATCCATCTATTCCACCGGTATGTCTTGTTAGAATAGGACCAAGACTTCTTTCCTTTGGGATATGATTTGATTTATTACTATATTATCAGGGTTCACATCCATATATATGCTCCATATACTATGACTCCTCCAAATGGAAATGATGAAACTTATGTGAGTTGCCTAATACCCCACATTGCCAAAAAAAATTTGTCCAACATTTTACATGAGGCCATGGATTGTACGACACTTGCTTTTGCATGTCATAAGGGAGTTTGCCTACGAGCATAGAACTAGATGCAAAATCATCTGAGGGTAAGAATAAAAAACCAATTGAAAAATTAAAAGGAAGTCTTGACACTTGCTTTTCTGATGAAGTTATTCTAACTCTGTTTGCATTCAAGTGCATGTCTCCAACTGGTAAATTCTTACCCATTTTGATTCCCTTATTCACCCATTATGAATTATGACTAGATATCATACTTTATTATGGATATGTCATCATACCGAACAAAAGCTCATTGAACTTATTGACTTGGTTTATTAACATAGGTTTATTGACTTTGTTTATTAACATAGGTTTATTAACAATTACTTTTTATCAAGAAAATAGTGATATGATCTTGTTGGGAATTAACAATTAACATAGGTTGGGAATTGACTTTGTGCAAGTACATTTGATCTTGTTTTTTGGTCCCAAGAAGTTAAGGATGAGGGTTACAAGATTGAACATGATGGAAAGCTTATTACTGTATTTTCTGCTCCAAATTATTGTGATAAGGTAATTATAACTATTTGCCTTAGACTGCTTTTATTGTGATCAATCAGGTAATTATTATGATATGGTAATTATGATACTAATTGTCCCATGAAGTTAAGGTAATTATGTTGACTAACTAAAGTGCAATTAGAAAAAAATTGAAGAAATCTTGCATTGGTTTAGCAAGAGAGAAAAGTCAAAAGCAAGATGCCTCCAGGTTGGTTGTAAGGAATGTTGATTTCTAAAGATATTAATACCTGTATTGCTTGTTTCCTTTGGCACTATGTGGAAAATAAACCTGAATGTTTCTTTTGAGCAGCTGACTTTTCGTTTGGCTAGTGAACATCCAACACTTTCCTAAAATGTAATTGTTTCAGGAAACAATCACTACAGTAAATGTAAGAGAAATTCATGCTTATTATATCAAAATTCGGGCATTATTTTTTACCCTAAAATGTAATTTAGACACTTCTACTAATGTTAGATGCAGGGTAAAAATATAGGAGTGAATGAATAAAAAAAAGGGCGCCCTCAAACTTGGCCAGTTAATTAATAACTGGCCCCTTTAAAAAGGTGTCGGTACATTTCTAACTGGCGCTAACCTTAGAGGAGCGCCAGTTACCAAGAAATGGGCGCCCATTTCTATATTTTATATATAATATATAATATATTATATATATTTTATATATTTTATATATTCACATGTTTATATAGATATACATTATAATATATATTACTATATATTGCTATATATTAAATATATTTATTAATTTATATTATATTAATATTTATTTAAATATATTATATATTATATTAATAAGTATATATTAATTGTATACAAACATATATTTATATTTATATCAATAAATATTAACATATGTTTATAAATATATATTTACTGTACTCTAAGACACCCAAATAACATATCTTATCTATTTATCATTAACTTTACCACATTATCAGTATTCATCATTAAGTTGTTCCAAAGCTAAAAATTACTCAAGCAATGATTCCAATTTCATGCATAAAACGTATTGCACTTTCTAAGTAAATATCACACTTTCTAATAATCTTCTCCAAGAATTTACATGATAAAACATAAAAAGAAAATTGCTCATTTTGATGCTCAAGTGAAATATGAGAACACTGGCCATGACTATGGAAAGTTATCCAAGTTGTTACTCAAGTCATCCAATCTCAAATTCAAAATTCAAAATTATAATAACTAAGAAAGACATATATTACAAATACCATTTCGCCGATAGAAATTACAAACTGTTTAGATAATTAAATCAAATTTAAAAAGAAGTATATTTGTTTATTTGCTAACATATCATTAAATAGATGCACTGTCACGCCCCAACTCGGGGTCGCATGACCGACCAGGGTAAGTGTCAATAATCTGAAGCCTACTACATGCACTTATCCAATCATAAAAGAACAACATTGAACCATCGAAAAACCATGAAATAAACAACAACCAAACTTTATTAATTTCAAAGAGTTTTAAGTCTAAAGAAACAACTCAGTTTTTCAAATAACAATTCCAGTTTAAAATCATAAATATTTTTACAAACGACTACTCAGTGCATGACCATTAACCCTAACTAACACGACTACGACCCTATGGACGCCTGCTACGAGATTGGTGCCTCCACCTACACTCCAGCTGTGCCATGCCACCAGATCGTACCTCACGGGTCAGGCTCTGCAAAACAACAATAAACAAATCCTGAGTCCATGAGGAACTCAGTGAGCGGTTCTCTCGAACCTCCACTTAAATCCCAGTTAAGATAACATATACAATAGTATGGTACAGTCAAGGAATTTAAGCTAAACAACATGTCAAGTCACCAAAATGATTGAACCGGCCTCCGTGGCCCTTACCAACTCATACCATTCGGCCACTATGGGCCTATTCATGTGTAGGGAGGTTCGGCCATACCAGGCTTCCCAACCCTATCAAACCAGGCCGAACCAGCCTTCTCAACCAGCCTAACGAGGCGTATAATGTACAAAATAATCAATCCCGGGTCCGTCGAGTAGGATGGCCACTAATCTCTGGAACCCTCTGGGTTAGAGATAGCTAGTCCCACCTGACTCGGGTCTACCGTCAGCGTGGCCCACTAACGGAATCTAAAGACCCTCCGCCACCCGGGTCTAACACCAAGCGGGCCCCGCTGGTGCAATCTCAAGACCCTATCACCGCTGAGACGTGTGGTTGCCGTTCGGTTGATGACATGCCTCAGTAGACCATCTCAATCACAAATACACAATCAATGTTTCAGTAATAATTCCATCTAGGTTTATCCGGGCAGTAACCTTATTCGATACGTCCCTTGGATCGTACTAGCTGAACGCTAAGGTCCGCCATCTATCCCTAGGTGTGACACCTAGTGTATGTATTTTGTTTCTCCGGGTACTACCATTCGTGGGTATAGAAATCCTTCCTACTTGATTTAGTTGAGTAAACGAAATATAGCTAAGAATGTGGCCTACTCTTATCAACAATAATTACAAGCAATAGTTACCAACAATAATCACCAAAATTAAATACCAACAATGGTAACTAAATGAATGCTAGAGCAAGAGATTAATTTTAGCGATTAAAGCTAAATTCGTAGTAAGGAAAGAAGTAGTATAACATGGTATGATGGGGCACTAGCATTAGAATATAATCGTAACCTTTCCATGATTTGCATGTTATACTAAATCCTAATCATCTATGCAATAACGAGAACATTTCCTTAAACATGATAATCTAAATCTATCGCTACTAACAATTCATATGATGAGCAAGAAATCACGTGACATAAATACAATTTAACACCAAGCATGTGAGCATGAATCAAAACAACCCAACATGAAATATAGCATGAATAATTCAATCAATCTTTCAGTTCCACCCTTACCCTTGCTTGGCCGAAACTTGAGCAGGGTAACACCTTGGTTGGCCGAGCCTTCTAGGTAGGAAGGGCATGCTTTTGACAACAATTCTCATGCATCAATCTAAGGATCTGATATTTACCAAAAAGAAGACGATCCATGGGTTATAAGCTACTCGATGATATTGGGGAAAATTTCGGCATGACCTTCCCCCTTTTTCCTCTATGAGGCCAACCCCTCAATCACATAAACACGATCAAAACAAAACATAATCACAGCTATGCGCATCATCCGAAGTCCGAACCCGAGAAACCACATCAATCGACAAGAAACATCGCGTAAAACTCGATTACAAGACCTCCAAGGTTCGGCCACCCGCCTCCCCTTGCTAATAAACCAACCACTCACCTCAATCAGACGCAAAGGTGGACTCGATGAAGATTTATCCTGGCTTCTCTAACGATGACGCGAGATCGGCACCGTCCACAGGATCTCCCTCCCCTTCCCTAGGGTTGCGTGCAGTTCTCTCTCCTTGAGCCGCACGGCGGCTTGAGGTCAAGGGTTTTATTCCCCCCTCCTTTGGCTTTTGACCAAAGTGCCCTCGCAACTTAAGTCTCATTACTCAACGCAACCCGAGTCCGAATTGGACCCCGACTCAACCCGTAACCCGATTCCATCCCAACTTAAATCAATCTAACACATAAGTCATACAACATGCTTCACGAGTCAACCAATTAAGTTATAACTGCCATTAGTGTCGATTCTCGCGATTCAACCCGGCTATTCCCTGATATGATCACGTGCGTTGCACCACATAAAACTTATATGTTAGGAGATCCCGGGTATTACAACCTTTCCCCCTTAAGGGAAATTCGTCCTCAAATTTAGTAAAGCATAGGTACTCACCATATCCTGGAACAGGCAGGGATAGTGCTCCCTCATGTCCCTCTCTACTTCCCATATAGCCTCTTGCCCGGTGTGATGCTCCCACCTAACTTACACCAAGGGAATTTCCTTAGATCTCAGCTTCTAGATCTGTCGGTCAAGTACCTCTACTGGCCTCTCCACATACGAGACCATCGTGTCCACCTCAACCGCAGTCGGCTCGATCACATGGGATTCATCCCTCACATATCTCTGGAGCATTGACACATGAAAAACTGGGTGAACTCTGCTCAGGCTAGGAGGCAAAGCCAGCTCGTAAGCCACCGCGCCTCTCTGCTTCAGAATAGGGAAAGGCCCAATGAACCTAGGGCTCATCTTCCCCTTCTTCCCAAACCGGACTACCCCTTTCATGGGGGAAACCTTCAGGAACACCAAGTCGCCTTCCGCGAACTCCAACTCTCTGACCTTCTTATCAGCATACATTTTCTAGCAACTCTGAGCCGCCAACAGCCTTTCTTTTATTAGATGTACCTTCTTCACTGCCTCCTCGATCAAGTCAGGACCTACCATAAGAGTCTCTCCTGTCTCAAACAAACCCACAGGAGATCTACACCGCCGCCCATATAAGGCCTCGAAAGGGGCCATGCCAATGCTACTGTGATAGCTATTATTGTAGGTGAACTCAATCAACAGTAGGTGTTTCTCCCAATTGCCTGCCAGGTCTAGAACACAGGCCCTCAGCATATCTTCCAAAGTTTGGATGGTTCTCTCAAACTATCCGTCTATCTGCGGATGGAAAGCCGTGTTGAACCGTACTTGAGTACCCAAGGCTTCTTGGAAGGACTGCCAAAAGTGGGCTGTGAACTAGGTACCTCGATCTGATATGATCATCACTAGGGTACCATGATAAGCCACAATCCCGTCTAAAGATAGTCTAGTGTACTGCTCCGCAGAAAAGGCCATTTTCACCGGAATGAAGTGTACGGCCTTAGTTAATCGATCCACTACCACCCAAATGGAATCAAAATCTCCTCTTGACTTAGGCAGCCCGATCACTAGGTCCATGGTGATCTTCTCCCACTTCCACTCGGGGACCTCGAGGTTCTATAGCAGCCCTGCGAGCTTCAAGTGTTCGGCATTCACCTGTTGGCAGACCAAACACTTGGATACAAACTCTGCTACCTCTCGCTTCATGCCTTTCCACCAGTAGTGTTGCCTTAAGTCTCGGTACATTTTGGTGGCTCCCGAGTGCATCGTGTAAGTGGAACGGTGACCCATTTCCAAAACCTGTCGGCGTACCTCTGCCATATCAGGCACCACGATCCGGTCTCTGAACCTTAGATCACCCTCTGAGTCGACCCTGAACCCGTCATCTGCGTCACCTTTTCGGACCAGATCCCTTGTCAGAGAAGAAATGCATCCTCCTCCTGCGCGACACGCAACATGTCCACCAAGGTGGACTATACCCGCAGGTGTGCCACCAGGGTACCCGAAGCTGACACAATTAGGGTTGCTCCCCCATCCAGGCACAACGCTAGCTCTCGAGCTAGGGGCCTTCTCCTGATTTCCAAATGAGCCAAACTGCCCATGGATTTTCTACATAAAGCATTCGCTACCACATTCGCTTTCCCCGGATGATACATAATAGTGCAGTTATAGTCCTTTAGGAGCTCCAACCACCTCCTCTACCTGAGGTTTATCTCTCTTTGGGTAAGCAAGTACTGGAGGCTCTTGTGATCCGTATAAATCTCAGAAGTCTCCCCGTACAGGTAATGACACCAGAGCTTTAGTGCAAAAACCACTGCTGCCAGCTCTAGATCGTGCGTCGAGTAGTTCTGTTCATGAACCTTCAGCTGGCGAGATGCATAGGCTATGACTCTGCCAAACTGCATCAGAACACAGCGTAGGCCAACCCGAGAGGCATCACAGTAGACCACAAATCCTCCTGAACCGAAAGGTACGACCAACACGGGTGCCGACGTCAAGCATTCCTTGAGCTTCTGAAAGCTCGCCTCGCACTTGTCGTCCCAAAAAAATTTGACCTTTTTCTGAGTCAACCGAGTTAAAGGGGCTGCAATTCTGGAGAAATTTTCTACAAACTTTCGATAATACTCGGCCAATCCAAGAAAGTTGCGGATCTCAGTCACGCTGGTTGACCGTCTCTAGTTCTGCACAGCCTCCACCTTTGCAGGATCCACCCTTATCCCTTCCTTGGACACTACATGGCCCAGGAACCCTACACTTTCCAACCAGAATTCACACTTGGAGAATTTAGCGAACAACCGGTGCTCTTTGAGGGTTTCCAGAACCATCCGCAAGTGTTCGGAGTGCTCCTCCTCACTCTTGGAGTACACTAACATGTCGTCAATGAAGACAATCACAAAACTATTCAAGTATTCCTTAAACAGCCAGTTCATCAAGTCCATGAAAGCCGCAGGTGCATTAGTCAGACCAAAAGACATCACTAGGAATTCGTAGTGGCCATAGCAAGTCCTGAAGGCCCTCTTAGGCACATCACAGTCCCAAATTCTCAGCTGATGGTATTCGGACCTCAAGTCGATCTTAGAAAACCATCGTGCCCCCTGCAGTTGGTCAAACAAATCGTCTATCCTCGATAGTGTGAAACGATTCTTGATCGTCACTTTATTCAGCTGCCTATAGTCAATGCACATGCGTATAGACCCATCCTTCTTCTTCACGAAGAGTACCGGAGCACCCCATGGTGACACGCTCGGCCGAATGAAGCCCAGGTCCAGCATCTCTTGCAATTGCACTTTTAACTCCTTGAGTTCGACCGGCCCCAAAATATAGGGTGGGATGGAGATCGGCTTCACCCTGGGCTGCAAATCAATGCAAAAATCAACCTCTATCTTGGGCGGCAATCCCGGCAACTCCTCGGGAAACACATCGGGGAATTCGCAGACAACCTGAGTTCCACCGACATCCCCTGCCGCACCCCCTTTTTCCTCAGCCATAGATACAAAGGCCAGGAAGGACTAGCAGCCTCCCTGAATCAGTTTACGAGCTTTAAGGGTTGAGATGACCCCAATCGTAAAGTGCTCCATCAGCTAATCCATGCCGAGAATGACATTGAGTTCAAGCATGGCCAGGAGTGTCAAATCTGCCCTCAATGCATGGCCGCAGATGAGCACTTCGCAGTCTCAAAAAATTGATTTAACTATAATTGCATCTCCCGTAGGCATTGATACCACAAATGGCCCATCAAGCAGGGAAGGTGCCATAGGTAACTCAGTAGCAAATTTGGCAGATACAAACGAGTGCGTGGCACCCGAATAAAATAAAACATATGCAGCAGATGAACAGACTAAAATAGTACATGTTACCACTGCTCTAGATGCCTCTGCCCCATCACAATTCATGGCGTAAACTCGGGCAGACGGTTTCTCAGAGTGACTAGCCTGCAGTCCTCTACTCTGTATCTGACCCTTTTGTGCCACTGACCCCACTGACATCGGCGCTTTTCCCTTTGACAGCTCAGATCTCTGGCCACCTCTGTCCGCACAATCCTTCCTAAAGTGCCCAACCAGCCCACATCTTAAGCATGCATTTGTGCGGCCATAGCAAGTCCCCCAATGCTTCCGGTTACAACAACCACACTATGGCATGTCTGTCTTCTGAGTAGCGCCCACTGTCTCGGTCTGCCTTGCCGCCCCTGACCCTGAGCCTCCGTAGCCTCGGCTACTGTTGTGCCCACGACTCTGCTGGTGATCTGCGGTGGTCACAGTCCCCTCTGAATGCCACGGCCGACCTCCAGATCCTTGAGGCCAAAATTTCTTCTTGGGCGGCCCATCATTTCTCTCGAACAGCACCAGTGCTTCCTTCCGAAGGGTCTCATCCACCACCCGAGCAAATGTGGAGTCCTCGGTGTAATGGATAAGCCTGCCTATCTGAGGTCTCATTCCCTCCACGAATCTTTTCACCCTGGCAGTCTCAGTAGCCACTAGAGTTGGGTGGTACATAGAAAGTTGGGTAAACTTCATTTCGTAGTCTGCTACTGACATGCCTCCCGACTGACGCAGCAACTCAAAATCTCATGCCCGCTTATCGCAGACACTCATCGGCAGGTACTGCTCCTCTACAGTTGCCCTAAATTCTTCCCAGGTGGGAGGTGGTGTGTGTGATGCCCTTCGACACCACAGTACTTGGCAGGTCCCCTTAGTTGTAGGCTAACCATGCGAGCCGCTGCCTCTGATGAACACCCTAGTTCTATACATAGCTCGTAACAGTCCCCCAAGAACTCGGTGACTTCCACTTGCCGGTCTGTACCAGTGAATACTGGCGGCCTGAACTTGATGAAGTCTGCGTACGTAGGTGCCCCAGGGACCCTCACCTACGGCGCTACCTGCTCAGCCACCTCCGGTACCATAGGGGCCACGGGTATCAGCTAGGGCGGCTGTTGCTGCATTTGCTGTCTCAACTCCTGCTCCCTGTGGAGCGGTTCTATTAACTGAGCTACCTGAGCTTGTAGCTGAACAACTGCAGAATCCTATCCCACTTCCTCTGACTGTTCTCTTCCACGGCCGCGGTCCCGACCTCGGCCCCGGCGTTCGGTGGAATTGCTACCGCTTCCACTCAGAGCAGTGTTACGGGTCTCCATCACACAAACATAAAAATGATATCACCAATAATATCAAACACCTCATTCAATTATAATTTAAGTTACTAAACGCATGGTGCGCTGTGTGCAGTCGTGGTTGCCTGATCTCGTAGCATAACTATACCGTATGTAGACATGATACCATATGCCTCATTTGCTACCCAATTCCTAGTCGTAGTCAAGACCTAACCAAAAGCTCTAATACCAACTTTCTCATGCCCCAACTCGGGGTCACGTGACCGGCCAGGGTAAGTGTCAATACCCCAAAGCCTACCACATGCACTTATGCAATCGTAAAAGAACAACACTGAACCATCGTAAAACCATGAAATAAATGGCTACCAAACTTTATTAATTTCAAATAGTTTTAAGTCTAAAGAAACAACACAGATTTTCAAATAATAGTTCAAGTTTAAAACCCTAAATGTTTTTACAAACGACTACTCAGTGCATGACCATCAACCCTAACTAACACAACTACGACCCTATGGACGCCTACTACGAGATCTGTGCCTCCACCTGCACTCCAGCTGCGCCATGCCACCAGGCCGTACCTCACGGGTCAGGCTCTGCAAAACAACAATAAACAAAATGTGAGTCCACGAGGAACTCAGTGAGCGGTTCTCTCGAACCAGCCCACATCTTAAGCATGCATTTGTGCGGCCATAGCAAGTCCCCCAATGCTTCCGGTTACAACAACCACACTACGGCATGTCTGTCTTCTGACTAGCGCCCACTGTCTCTGTCTGCCTTGCCGCCCCTGACCCTGAGCCTCCGTAGCCCCGGCTACTGTTGTGCCCACGACTCTGCTGGTGATCTGCGGTGGTCACAGTCCCCTCTGAATGCCACGGCCGACCTCCAGATCCTTGAGGCCAAATTTTTTTCTTGGGCGGCCCATCATTTCTCTCGAACAGCACCAGTGCTTCCTTCCGAAGGGTCTCATCCACCACCCGAACAAATGTGGAGTCCTCGGTGTAATGGATAAGCCTGCCTATCTGAGGTCTCATTCCCTCCACGAATCTTTTCACCCTGGCAGTCTCAGTAGCCACTAGAGTTGGGTGGTACTTAGAAAGTTGGGTAAACTTCATTTCGTAGTCTGCTACTGACATGCCTCCCGACTGACGCAGCAACTCAAAATCTCATGCCCGCTTATCGCAGACACTCATCGGCAGGTACTGCTCCTCTACAGTTGCCCTAAATTCTTCCCAGGTGGTAGGTGGTGTGTGTGATGCCCTTCGACACCACAGTACTTGGCAGGTCCCCTTAGTTGTAGGCTAACCATGCGAGCCGCTGCCTCTGATGAACACCCTAGTTCTATACATAGCTCGTAACAGTCCCCCAGGAACTCGGTGACTTCCACTTGCCGGTCTGTACCAGTGAATACTGGCGGTCTGAACTTGATGAAGTCTGCGTACGTAGGTGCCCTAGGGACCCTGACCTACGGCGCTACCTGCTCAGCCACCTCCGGTACCATAGGGGCCATGGGTATCAGCTAGGGCGGCTGTTGCTGCATTTGCTGTCTCAACTCCTGCTCCCTGTGGAGCGGTTCTATTAACTGAGCTACCTGAGCTTGTAGCTGAACAACTGCAGAATCCTATCCCACTTCCTCTGACTGTTCTCTTCCACGGCCGCGGTCCCGACCTCGGCCCCGGCGTTCGGTGGAATTGCTACCGCTTCCACTCAGAGCAGCGTTACGGGTCTCCATCACACTAACATAAAAATGATATCACCAATAATATCAAACACCTCATTCAATTATAATTTAAGTTACTAAATGCATGGTGCGCTGTGTGCAGTCGTGGTTGCCTGATCTCGTAGCATAACTATACCGTATGTAGACATGATACCATATGCCTCATTTGGTACCCAATTCCTAGTCGTAGTCAAGACCTAACCAAAAGCTCTAATACCAACTTTCTCATGCCCCAACTCAGGGTCACGTGACCGGCCAGAGTAAGTGTCAATACCCCAAAGCCTACCACATGCACTTATCCAATCGTAAAAGAACAACACTGAACCATCGTAAAACCATTAAATAAACGGCTACCAAACTTTATTAATTTCAAATAGTTTTAAGTCTAAAGAAACAACACAGTTTTTCAAATAATAGTTCAAGTTTAAAACCCTAAATGTTTTTACAAACGACTACTCAGTGCATGACCATCAACCCTAACTAACACGACTACGACCCTATGGACGCCTACTACGAGATCTGTGCCTCCACCTGGACTCCAGCTGCGCCATGCCACCAGGCCGTACCTCACGGGTCAGGCTCTGCAAAACAACAATAAACAAAACGTGAGTCCACGAGGAACTCAGTGAGCGGTTCTCTCGAACCTCCACTTAAATCCCGGTTATATATAATATTTTATATATAATTTATAATATATCTAATATATCTAATATATTATATATATTTATATATTTATATATTCACATGTTTATATAGATATACATTATAATATATATTACTATATAATACTATATATTAAATATATTTATTAATATATATTTAAATATATTATATATTATATTAATAAGTATATATTAATTTTATATAAATATATACTTATATTTGTATCAATAAATATTAACATATGTTTATAAATATATATTTACTCTACTCTAAGACACCCAAATAACACATCCTATCTATTTATCATTAACATTACCACATTATCAGTATTCATTATTAAGTTGTTCCAGAGCTAAAAATTACTCAAGCAATGATTCCAATTTTATGCATAAAACATATTGCACTTTATAAGTAAATATCACACTTTCTAATAATCTTCTCCAAGAATTTACATGATAAAACATAAAAAGAAAAATGCTCATTTTGATGCTCATGTGAAATATGAGAACACTGGCCATGACTATTGAAAGTTATCCAAGCTTTTACTCAAGTCATCCAATCTCAAATTCAAAATTGAAAGTTATAATAACTAAGAAAGACATATATTACGAATACCATTTCGCCGATACAAATTACAAACTGTTTAGATAATTAAATCAAATTTGAAAAGAACAATATTTGTTTATTTGCTAACATATCATTAAATAGATGCACTGTCACGCCCCAACTCGGGGTCGTGTGACCGGCCAGGGTAAGTGTCAATACTCCGAAGTCTACTACATGCACTTATCCAATCATAAAAGAACAACATTGAACCATCGAAAAACCATGAAATAAACGGCGACAAAACTTTATTAATTTCAAATAGTTTTATGTCTAAAGAAACAACTCAGTTTTTCAAACAACAATTCAAGTTTAAAACCGTAAATATTTTTACAAACGACTACTCAGTGCATGACCATCAACCCTGACTAACACGACTACGACCCTATGGACGCCTGGTACGAGTTATGTGCCTGCACCTGCACTCCAGCTGCGCCATGCCACCAGGTCGTACCTCACAGGTCGGGCTCTGCAAAACAACAAATGGCCAAGAAACCCCACACTCTCCAGCCAGAACTCGCACATGGAGAATTTGAGATACAATCTGTGCTCTCTGAGAGTTTCCAAAACTACCCTCAAGTGCTCAGCATACTCCTTCCTGCTCCTGGAATAAATCAAAATGTCATCATTGAACACAATCACAAACCTATCCAAGTATTCCTTGAACACTCGGTTCATTAGGTCCATTAATGCTGCAGGTGCATTAGTCAACCCGAAGGACATCGCCAGGAACTCAAAGTGCCCATACCTCGACTTGAAAGCAGTCTTAGGGACGTCACTATCTCGAATCCTCGACTGTTGATACCCTGACCGCAGGTCAATCTTAGAAAACCACTGCACCCCTGAAGCTGATCAAATAGGTCATCAATCCTGGGCAATGGGTACCAGTTCTTCACAGTTACCTTATTAAACTTTCGGTAATCAATGCACATCCACATGGATCCATCCTTCTGCTTTACAAAAAGCACTGGAGCACCCCAAGGCGAAACACTAGGGCGAACAAAAACCAGATCAAGCAGCTCCTACAATTGGGACTTCAACTCCCTCAACTCAGCTAGTGCCATCCGATACGGAGGAATGGAGATCGGCTTCACCCCTGGCAGTAAATCGATACAGAATTCGATCTCTCTCTCTAGGTAACCCTGGCAACTCCTCTGAAAGCACATCAGAGAACCCGCACACCGCGGGCGTCCCCCCGATGTCTCTGGCCGTACCTCGGCCTTCCTCCCCACTGACACAAAGGCCAAAAATGATAGACATCTGCCAAAGAGTAACTTCCGGGCCTTAAGAGTTGATATCGCCATCAATGGCTCACCCATTCCCTCACCTTGGAAGGTAAATTGGGGCAACCCAGGCTTACTGAAGGTCATAGTCTTAGCCCTGCAATCCATAGAGGCGAAATGGTCCACCAACCAGTCCATGCCCAATATCACATCAAGCTCTAACATCGATAGGAGTGTCAAATCGATCATCAGCACATGCCCATAAATGACAACCTCACAGCCTCGAAAGACTGTATCTGCCATCACAAAAACACCCATAGGTGTAGATACTACAAGGGGCAAATCAAGCACGGAAGATACCCCTGGCAACTTAGCAAACAAACCAGATATGAAAGAGTGCGTAGCACCTGGATCAAACAAGACATATGCAATAGCAGACCCAACAATGATATTATCTGACACCACTGCCCTGGATGCCTCAGCGCCCTCTTGGTTCATAGCAAACACTCGTGTAGCGGGTCTCTCTGACCCCTCTGAGCTATAGAACCCACTAACATCAGTGCCTTTCCTCTGGTCTGATCAGGCTGCCGACTGCCCTTACTAGGGCAATCCTTTTTGTAATGCCCAGTCTACCCACAACTAAAACATCCCTCAGACCGTCCCCAGTAAGCCCCCAGTGCCTTCGGTGACATCGATTGCACTGTTGTGGCCCAGATCTCCACTACGAACCTCCATATGACGCTCCTGGTCCTAAACCCCTGGAACTGCTATGACCTCCTCCCTGCGACGGATCCGTTGCCCTAGGAGTACCCTCAGAATGAGTGGGCGACCCCCTGAATGCTAGGGTCAAAACTTTTTCTTCTAATGTCCATCAAGTATGTCTGGTGCCTCCTTCCGGAGCGCCTCATCAACGACCCGGGCAAATGAAGTCTTCTCCATGTAATGTAAATCTAGTAATCTGCGGCCTCAGTCCCTCAATAAACCTCTTGACCCTGGCGGTCTCTATGGCTATCAAAATGGTTTGATACTTCGAGAGGCGTGTGAACTCCATCTTGTAGTCTGTCATTAACATGCTACCTGCCTGACGCAGTAGCTCGAACTCCTTCGCCCGCCTATCCCGGACGCTCATCGGTAGGTACTTCTCCACCATTGCAGCTCTAAACTCCTCCCAAGTTGGGGGCGATGCATCTGCTGCTCGGTGGTCCCTCTAGGTATGGAGCCAATCCTTAGCTGGTCCTCTCAGCTGTAACCCAATCAATCGAGCAGTCATCTCAGAAGAACAACCAAGCTCCCTACACAGCTCATAGTACTCTCCTTGGAAACTGGTGACCTCGACCCACTAATCTGTTCCTGTATACTCCGGTGGCCTGAATGCAACAAAATTTGTATAAGTAGGTATTCTAGGGGCTCTGACCACTGGTGCCACTGGCTGAACCACCTATGGTACTGTAGTGGCTATCGGTACTGGCGATTGCTGTCGCCTCAGCTCCTGCTCTCTACGGAGTGCCTCTGTCAGCTCAACCACTCTGGCCTGCAACTACACAACCATGGGATCCTATCCCACCTCCTCCCAGGCCTATGGTGGTCTCCCACGACCTCACCCTCGGCCTCGGTGCTCAGTGGAGTTGCTATCACTACCGCTCCTTGCGGCATCAAAAGCCTCCGTCAATCTAGAATCACCAGAAAGAAAACATCAAGAATTAGGCAATTGAATTCACCCTAAGTCATTAAATAACTTAACCACAAGTCGCGTTGAGGTGCAGACTTAGGCCATTGATCTCATAGCATACCCCTACCGTATACTAACACACTAACAATGCCCTATACAGTGACAACTCTAGGTTGTAGTCAGATGTTCAAGTAGCTCAAATGAAACAAAAAGTGCGGAATAACATTTTAAGTTCAGCAGTTCAAAAGTTCAGATGCAATAAAACCTAAAATAAATGACATAAATGCCTATAACTCCAAATCATGCTAATACAAGTGCATGACTACTACCAAAGAACTCGACTACGACCCTAACTAGGACTGCTATGAGATCATGCGGCTCCTCTGCCCTCCAGCGGTGCCAAGTGCATCCGACCCACCCACCGGTCAGGCTCTGCAAAACAAAAATCAAACGACAACGGGTGAGTTCAAAGAACACAGTGAGTTGTTCTTGAATAAAATGACATAAATGCCCTCAGGGCTACAACTCCAAATCAAGCTAATACAAGTGCATGACTACTACCAAAGAACTCGACTACGACCCTAACTAGGACTGCTATGAGATCATGCGGCTCCTCTGCCCTCCAGCGACGCCAAGTGCATCCGACCCACCTCACTGGTCAGGCTCTGCAAAATAGAAATCAAACGACAACGGGTGAGTTCAAAGAACTCAGCGAGCGGTTTTACCAACTCTCAAAAATAAAAACACAGAGATGGAATAAAGTCTATCTCTAAAGAGGGTAATATCACGAATGTGTGACTAGCTAACAGGCCAATAGGCCACACATGCCCCAAGGCATCTAACCCTCCAAAGTGGAGTACATCAGCCCGAAGCCTACCATGTCCGAAGGCAATAACTAGGGATGGCAATTCAAATCGATTAACCGCGGTTAACCCGTATACCGAACCGCAAAATCCGATTTTGGATAGTGGATTTGCAGTTCGGTTTCGGTTTTGGATAGTAAAAAACCAAAAATCATTTAAAATCGGTTCAGTTTCGGTTATTGGGCCGCATTTAATCGGTAACTGAAACCGGTTATATATTCAGTTTCGGTTATCGGGTTTTTACGATTAATCGGTATCCGAAACCGGTTTTGTTATTAATGTTTGAACCGGTTATCTGTTTACAACTGGTTTTTTACGGTTAACCGATATTCGAAACCGATTAGTAAACGGATAATCGATTCTATTCGAACCAAAAAATTTGGTTTCGGTCTTTGATATATATATACTTTTAAAAATGATCGGTTTTGGTTTTGATTTCGATTACCGTGTCACACCCCAACTGAGGGTAGTGTGATCGGGCAGGGCCTACATCCTGCCCTGTAGCCTACTGTCTACACTGACTGACAATAAAAACAGAACATATCGAGAAAGGAAACCACAACACAATCTTTATTTAAAGTTTTTCAAAATTCACAAATATATGTTTTTAAACCCAACGAAGAAAACCAACATCGTCACAAATAGAACGTCTCAAGTATCAAAGTTATTACAAACTTTTCAAAACACAACTGTCAGTGTAGAAACAGAAAATAACTACTATAAGACACTGGACTATGACCAAAGGACGCCGCTACGAGATATGGCACCACCACCTGCCCTCCAACTGCGCCATGACGGCAAGCCTCGATCACTGATCATGCTCTGCAAAAACAAAGGAAACAAACCGTGAGTCCACTTGGGACTCAGTGAGCAGTTCTTTCGAACCTCCACATAATCCGCAATTAGTCATGCATAACATATAAACAGCATAGAATATAATCAGGGAGGTAAACTACTTTTTGATGTGACTATATATCGACCCCGTGGGTCATTCTATATAAACCATATAGGAGAAACTTGTCATAACGGCCTAACCTTGCCACCTGGCATCCGGCCCTTAAGGCCTACTTATGGTGTAAGAATCCCGGCTACAACCGGCCCTACCATACAAGGTAGAATTACACTGGCCATTCGGCCACATCATATCAAGATATAAACATGGAATCTCGGGCCATCGACTAGGATGGTCTACTAGTCTCCGGACACCGTCTGGGGTAGGGATAGCTAGTCTCATCCAACTGGGGTCTGACACCTAGCGGGCCCGCTGGTGCATCTCAAGACCCAATCACTGGCCGAGCTAAGCATTAGTCATTTCCGACCTTCACGCTTCTCCGCGGACCATCTCAAGCACATCACACAGTCAAATGTCCTAGGTTTTCCTTGTATACACTTCGGGCGGTTGCCCATATCCGGCCCTAATCCGGTCTGCAGGGTCAACAAATTAGTGCTACCCATCCAAAAATGAATACTAGAAGTCCTAGAAGTTGTGTCATTTCCTAGCTAGGTTTCCATATATACTATGCATCTTGCAACATCCTACATGTTATCTAACCCATTCTTCCTAGAACGAGCGAACTCGTCGACTATGTAGGCACTCGACCTACCATTTCCACATCACTTACCAAATTAATTACGGATAGTAACATCATGAAGAACCAAAATAAAAAGTAAGTAATGTAGATGTTAAACCAATATGGAACATATATACACTAAGCATAGCAACAATTAAACATGATATGAGCAATTAAATGAAACCTTTCTTGACTACATATACCATATAAGCATTGACAAGAACATTTCCAAAATGATAATATAGATCTACCCCAACAAATCACAATATGAATATGGATTAACATTAACATGAATATGAATAAACATTAAGCGGAGGGATATGAACAACTACACAAAACTGTTCGTTTCCTCCACCTTTCCCTTGATCGGCCGAACCATCCATGTGGGAAGGGGCTGAAATTTATGCATATTAACGAGTAGAATAGTAAACATAAACTTCAAATTTAATCTAACATTTAAACATGAAGGTACGAGTTAATGCGATAAAATAAGAGATCCAACAATCCAATATAAATAGCCCAACTTTTCCCCCTTCTACTGCTCGGCCAACTCGAGCAGGATGATGACCATGCTCGGCTGAACCCTCTAGAGGTGGTAGACTTGGCTGCGGCGTCCACTCCAGCATCAATCCAAAACCGAAAACAAAACTAATGCAAGTCGATACGCGAGTTGCGAGATGAGCGAGGAAATTGGGGAAAATTTTGGCATGACCTTCCCCCTTTTTCCTCGACTCGACCAGCCCCTTAAAATGAGAAATTGACACATTTTCAAACATGAAATCATAGTATGTACAATGATTTAAAAATCTAACATGGGGAAACAATCCAATCGGCAAAACTCGCGGAGAAAACCTTGATTTCAAAATCTATGGGGCCGGCCACCCGCTTCCCCTTAATATCTACTCTAACCACTCACCTTGAATTGGATCGCGAAGAAATCTTGATGAAACAAGATTCCGATCTCCTCGAGCGTCGTCGCGAACTCGGCGCCGACAAGATATCCTCCTCCTCTCTCCCATTCTCCCTCTTGATGGGCTACGTGCAGCTCTCTCTTTGAGCCGCACAGGTGGCTTGGGTGAGGGGTTTTATTCCCCTCATCCAATGATCCATTTGCCCTTCACTTGACTTGACTTCTTCTCGGTTTGATCCGAGTCCGATTCGGACTCCGATCTTATCCGCACTCATGAGTTGAACTCGACTTTAATAAGACATCATAAGCAAGAAAGGAAATAACCATTCAACTAATTCAACTTCATATTTCCATGGTTCGGGTTATACCTTCTACTCGAGGCGATTTCCACAGCTCGACCCGGCTGACCTCTGATCCGGTGTGTTGCACCAAAAAGAGAGATTTTTATATTAGGAAATTTTTTCGGGTCTTACATAGCGAGTTTGGAAATCGGTTTTGGTTTCGGTTAACCCTCAAAAGTGTGGTTAACCGAACCGTTGCCATCCCTAGCAACAACACATACTAGGATAATCGGGAAAGACCCTCCAAACTTCCTCCACGAGAAGTAATCGGGCAGACCCTCCGAACTTATTCCTCTAAAAATCACCTCGGCGATAATTGGCAAAGGCCCTCCGAAATTATCCCACGAGGCCAAACCAGAACAATCGGGAAAGGCCCTCCGAACTTGTTCTGCAGGTTGGGAATTTGGCGTCCAACCTCCCGGGCGTAGCCCGCAATCCGGCTCCTAATTGAGCCGATCCACCATTTGCAAGGATATGGCACATTGTGACCCAAGTCAAAACTCTCATACGGTGTCCTAGGGGTGTCCTCATTATGAAGCGTTTCAACACTCCAACCCGAACCCTATCCCTTAGACCCGTAATGTCATGAACCCGTGTAGTTTTATTTTATGAATACTTTATAAGTTGGTTCATAACAGATTATGATCACCCCTAACCCAATTAAAAATATACATTTAAAATTAAGTTGGTTCATAACAGATTAGGGTTTTTTTTTAGGATTTTGTTTCAGGTTACTGTTCTGCCCAGAACTGATGTGTCTAATCTGAAACTAATCTCCAAAGTGTGTCCTATGTTTCCAAACTATATTTTCTGGTTGAAACGATAGGTTACATGACTATATTCACATAAATACAAATACCACAGCAAACAAACCAAAATCAGCACAGATTCATCATCTCAGCATACGATTCCAGCAACATGCAATTTTCAGCATACTATAGAATTAAATCTAATAATTAACAGAAATTAACCCCTAAATTATCATTAGGACAGAATATTAGTCTCAAGAATTAATTCACAGAAATCATGCTTTTAATCAAGATTAACAAGAACCCACAACACTTAGATCAAGAATCAAGTATTAAGATCAAGAACCCCTAAAGCATGCATCAACATCAAGATCTTAATCCTACCACATGATTTCTACCCAAAGATCACATATTTAATTCTAAGCAAGAAATCCACAATCAAGAATTCCAAATTAAGAGAATAGATCAAGATTAGCGTATCAAGGGAAACAAGAAACTCATTCGGGCTTTTCATCGAACACCTTGAGGGTGACTCCGGTTTCCCCCTTGGCCGAGCACCCCTAGGTTCACCCTAGGGCTGCCGAGCCCCATAGAGGGGAGATTAGGGTCTCCTCAAGCACGACATCAAGAAAACACGACAAGAACTCGAAATAAATCCAAGAACGAACAAAAACACCGAGCCGCCAAGAACGGTTCCAAGATTTCGAACAAAACCCAAAGAGAGGGGGGGGGGGTAAACCACTCACCTTAATTGGAAGAAAGATTAAAGAAGAAATTCCGAACGACAGGCCTCGAATCCGGCTTCAAAAGGGTGGTGGCTCGACACAAGAAAAGGGGACAAGGGTGTTGCCTTAAGGGTTTCTCTCAAGCCTCGATCTTTATTTTGATGATAACAAACAAGTATTTAATCTATGTGTGAAGTTTTGAGTTCAGGTTAAGGTTGCGATAAGCATGCGAAGTTCGTTCAAACGAAACAAAAGAAAAAACCATTGAAGAAACGAAAGAAGAAAACGTCAAAGAAAGGCTCGAGTTTAAATCAAGTAGAAATCATGTAATATACCCTTAGGATGATCTTATCCCAAGCCAAATTGTAAAGTTATCCAAGTTAAAACTTGGTAACTAAACCTATAAAAAAGCATGTAAAAAAAATTCAAAGCAAAATTTAGCCTCAGCCTGAGTTCGGTTGACCGATCGGTCGATCGAACAAGGCAGAAATTAGGCAGTAGCCTATTCGATCGACCGGTCGCTTGATCGAATGAAGCCAAAAAATGGCAGTAGCCATTCGATCGACCTATCGGTCGACTGAAGTTGGTGAAGCCTTGGCAAAAGGCTACGTCGGTCGATCGAAGCCATAAATAGACAGAAGGCTCATCTCTCGACTGATCGGTCGATCGGATCGCAAATAACAGATCAGGCGACTAGCCTTCACTGCATCGGTCGACCAATCGGTCGATCGGATCAAAAATTGCAGGTCGCATTTTTGACTTCACTGCATCAGTCGACCGGATTTGGTATTGACTAAGCTACAACTCATTCGGTCGACCCATCAGTCGACGGAACAATGCAAAAAATAGACAGAAAGCCAGCGGTCACTGGGCGGTCAATCGGTCGGTCGACCGACATGCGACCGAACGACTGTAATAACTATTTTTCTACCCGTTAAGTCGTCGTTCAACTGAGGGGTTATAAATACCCCTCACCTACCTTCTTAAAACCTTCTTGGAAATATTATTGAGCATCTTTAAGAAGTAATTAAAGCCTTTAAAGAGATCGATTGATGCGCGCTCTGCTCTTCTTTTTTAACGTTCTTCTTCAAGTGCCCGCTGCTCCTCAACTCTGCTACCACTCAAGCTCATCTACTGGCAAGTTGAAGACTTGGGAAAAGAGCATTGGTTTCTCTCTTAAATTTCTAGCTCTTTTTCATTGCATTTGAAGTTATTTTAAACCTATTTTCACCTGTAATAGCTTGCTAGGTGTGCTAGAGAAACACTTAGTGTTAGACTTTGTAGATTTGTGTTTTTCCTAGGTGAATAGGTTTGAGGAGTTCTCAAAGAGGTGAGAATTGTGTCCTCAGTTGTATTCAAAGGAAAACGCAAGTTCTATAAAGTAGTTGGTTAGAAATCCTTGGTATGGATCTAAGGTAGTGGAGTAGGCGGTTGGCCGAACCACTATAAACACTTGTGTTAGCATTGTCAGTTGCTTGTGCTTATTGCTCTGTATTTATTGCTTCCGCGTGCTAAAAATATTATGCTTATCCTAACTAATCAAAAAATGGTTAAAATCGAAGTTATGCAAATTAATAGATTAACACACTATTCATCCCCCCCTTTTAGTGTGCCATTTCAACCAACAAAGGGGGCGGCAGCTCACTCCAAGCCGGCCGCCGACTTGGAGAGAGAGAGAGAGGGGAAGGAGAGGGGTTGGCTTCGGCTGGCTCCTCTTGGCTCGACTCCAAAGGAAAGGAAGGAGGAGAGGAAGAGGAAGAGAAAGCAAGCAGCTCGGCTCAGCTCTGGGTGGCGGTGGCTCCAAGGGGAAAAGGGAAAGGGGGCTGGCGGCTTGGCTTGGCGGCTGGCTCCCTTTCTCAATTCTTTGGGTGGCTCCAAAATAGGAGCCATGAGCCATGAGGAGGTTTTATACTCCCTCCTCAACCCTAACCCCTTAAACACCTTAATCCAAAACCCGCATCCACTTTAAGCCAAAACCAAACCCGCTAACCCGATAAACTTAATTAATTTAATTAAACTTATTCTAATAAATCACAAGCAATTAATTAAATACACCCACATGAACATAATTAAGAATTATGCACACACAACATCAAATTAAATAATTTCAACTACCCAAGCCTAAAAATTCATAAATTTATATTCTACTTACCCGAGCTCGCAAGCTCGCTCCGGACCATGAGTTGACTCTGCTCGACCACGAACTAGTCCGCTATGCTGGCAAACACACATAAGAGGAAAAATAATAAATTTAAATATCTAAGATATTACAATGAACTAATCTATTTTTATTGGTCGAATCCTTTTAGCCGAACATTAAGTCCAAAGGCTCGATAGATTTTACTGGCCATAGAAATGGAAAAATTAAGAAAAATAGAAGAAACTTTGACAAAATTAACAACTATCAAGCCATCATACTTATTTAATATAAAAAAAAGTAGAAGCATATGTTGGAGAGAAAAAAACGAGAATAAGCTATAATGGAAATAGAAAAACGAGAATAAGCTATAATGGAAATAGAAAAACGAGAATAAGCTATAATGGAAGGAAAATAAATAATATTCCTTTAAATTGTTTATGACACATGACTTATTTACATGATATTCAAAAGGAACATAAGGAGTTCTAAATATCTGAGATATATTCAAAATAATATTCCTTCATTGGGATGATGCTTAAAATATGAGCAGTGCATACTTCTATGTATAGCATGCTTCACATGAGAAAAAGAAGCAAATACGAGAAGCTAGATAAAAGAGAAGATAAAAGAGAAGCTAGAATTAAAACCTTCAACACCTTTTTAAAACAATGAATTTAGAACAATTATAGCAACTTATTATAAGAAATACAGTGATTTATATTATAAGCAACTTACTTTGATCATAGAATTAGTTGATTTTAGAACAATTATATATTTGAAAAAATAGACACTTGGAGCAGAAATTTAATCTTGGGATGGCTTGGGACCAAGGTATCTTAGAACATGTTTTATAGCTGATCAATTATGATTATTCTATTCTGCATAGACTCTTTATGCACACTTACTATTCTGTTACTTGCTAAGAGTGTTCTTCAACATTTTGGTGTCAATTTCTCTCCATATTTTTCAAAAACCTACTTATTGCTTTGATACATTCAACAGAAATATAACTTATACCTGAGAAAAGTAAGCATGCCACAAAATCAGGGAATTTTTTATGCACACTATACAAGTAGCCATGAAGCAACATATAATTCAGTGGGTTCCAATGATGGATTCAATCTTCATGGTCCAAGTGTTACTAGTCAACATCCACCACAAAGTCTAGCAACTATATATTCAGAGCAAAGAATTGCCACAAGCACTGCATGGGCATATTAGCTGTTGATCAATTGGGTTTTATCAATTCTAGGATACAAGTTACAGGTGCTTCAAAAATAATATCTTCATCTTTGCAGCAAATGAACAACAAACCAATGAGTAACCTCCATGGACGCACTAAAAATATTGAACTAGGTCAACTTGGGCAGTCACATCAAGTAGCTAAACCATATGGAGGCATTAAACTGAAATTTGGGGAAGGAACATCAAATTTTCTTACCCTACCATCCTCAGCATCTACAAGCTTCTCATTACCTGGAGGCACCATCAGTGGACAACTTAATAAGTCTTTTAGCATGCATATGACAGAACATAGCCATGAAGAACAATTTTCTATGTTTCAGCAGAGTACAGTGGATATCAGTTTGCCAGGACAGCCACAACCGAGGGGACAATTACTATTAAATTCAAAGGAAGAAAGAAGGCTAACGTTATTCAAAATAGAAAAGGGACTTAAATTTTCCAAGTTTTCAAACTGATAGGCCACATTGGCCTCAAAAGGTGAACGATGTGACTCCGCGTGCAATCAAAATATTTCATCAATGCAGGATCATTATCGCCAATAGTAGTGATTGTTTCACCTGGATTTTTGAAGAGATGTTAGCTTCATGCATGAAACCAAGATTATCTGCACAGCCTCAAAATAAACTGAGCAAAAGACTTAATTTCGACACAGTAGTAGAAATTTGAGCACAAGTATCGTGCGAAAATGTCGAAATTCAGCATTCACTAACAAAAGGAGTATAACAAGGTACAGGTGGCCTTGTGTCGAGAGCTTTGAACGATGTTGCGACTCCCCAGCCCACCTGTAGGTAGGGGTGGAAACAAGCCAAGTCAGGTTAGACCTTCACCTTAACAGGCCAGGCCTGCATAGTAAAAAATAGGCCTGGGCCTGGCCTGTGGCCTGTTATAGGCTATTTTTTCGGCTTAAGCCTGGCTTGTGGCCTGTTTATAAAGTCTGCTAATATCTAAAATTTGTTTATAAAATTTACTTTTAAATTTCAATATAAAAATGATAATAATAAATTTAAACATAACAACAATAGTTATTATTTTATTAAATTAAAATATATATTTTATTATATATAATTAAAATAAACTAATAATGTTATATATTTATTATATATTATATATACCACCTTAACATGCCCAGGCCGGCCTATCAGGCTCAATAGGCCTTATAGTGAGCCTGGGCCTGGCTTGATAAGAAAAACGAGCCTAGAAATAAGCCTAGGCCTTTTTTTTTATAAAAAAGACCAGGCCATAGGCCCCTGACAGGCCGCCTGGCCTGTTTCCACCCCTACCTGTAGGACAGAAGAAAACATTATTGGAGAGGAAAGAAGTTAGATCAAGGCATGAAGAGGGCACGTGAAGAAGCCGTGAGCGAATGAAACCCAGAGTTAGGGTTTAGGGCGTTACCCAATTCGGAAGATGGAGCCGCCGTTGTTGATCACAATGGGGGTGGTCGGGGAGAAGCAAATGAAACCGATTGCCGAGAAGGCCGTGCCATCGTAGAAGAAGGAGGCATCCCGTCTTCTCAACCTTCTTTCTGGAAGCTGTTTCGTTGGGGTTTTGGAAAGTGGAGAGTGAGGTGAGAGAAATAGGGGAATTTTTATAACAGGGTGGAGAGAGGAAATGGAAATTGGGATGAAATAAATTGGGGAAGAAACAAAAATACCTTTCAATGCGGGAGAAGAAACATCTCCTCGGATCGGCTTCAAAGCGCGTGCAGACTGCAGGTCGGGAGATGGCGTGCAGACTACCGAAAGATGGAGAAGCGCGCGGTAGAAGACAGATCGGGAGAAGGCAGCTGGAAATATAAGCGGGAGAAAACAACGGGAAACAGTAAGCATAGAAAAAAAAAGTAACCGGCGTCCGTCATTAGTGCCGGTTATTAATCTAATTAACTATGTTTAATTAGATTAATAACTGACGCTAACAAAGTGCGCCGGTTATAATCCTCCAGTAAGTCTTAATTTTCTTGTAATGAATATCAAACATTAATATTAAGTAAATTCAATTGTAAGATAGGATACCAACATTAACATCAAACATGATTTATTATTTAATTATTAAACTGCTCTTCATATCTTCTTTTGAGTATTGCCTCTGATTTTATTTCCAAATATGTGGCTTGTGGAGGCACTTCCCAATCTATAATAACTGCATTACTAAGGTAGGATATATATGATTGAAAACTAAATTGGTACTTGCATTATAAACTATTATCTCATCAGTGCAGTTGAAGTTTCAATTTTCCTGATCCAATCATTGTACATTTTGCCAATCGAACTCGATTGGTAACTCCGTAACCTTATTTGTCTTCAGTTTTTATAACAATTTACCCAATATATTCTTATTTTCTAGCTCGATTTCAAAAGACGACTAACAATGTTAAGCTTTGAAATTGAGATGAGTATCTTGTTCTAGAGATGTAGTATCTTTAGTGGAGCAATGATACACCTTCAAAAGAGATTCTATAGTGGAGCAAGCTCATGAACTTCTTTGCAGTTGGATGATAGCATTGGATCCAAAGACCTCCCAATAACAATGTTCTACGTCAGAATGGCATTGCTTAAGTGGCACTAATAAGGATATAAAGATGTATTTGGAGATTTTTTTTTAGGTGAATGATGCTTTAATTAATCACTTTGCTGGTCTATTTAAACAATAAGGATATGAAAGACTATAATGTGTGAGGATAGAGTTAAACTCTAAATTGAGTTTCTTTTTGTTTCAAAATTGTCATGTGATAGTTGAAGTTCAAGTATTTCATAATATAATTCTTTTTGTTTTTGTTTGATTTTTAGTTTATTGTAATAGCTAGACATTGCTATGTTATAATTACCAATATAATGGTAATTATAAAAGCCACCATAGAAGATTATTGAATAAGATATTATAAGATTTAGCAGCAATTGTAATTACTACAAAAAATAGCCATTAAATATATATACATTTAGTGGTTATTATTTTTATCTTTACCAGCAATTGTATAAATTGCTTCTAAAGCTTTTAACGACAATGGATCTAGTGGGAATCCACTAATTATTGGTAAAAGTTTTTGCAGCATTTATAATTGCTAGCAAAAGTCATAATAATCACCGTTAAAAGACCATATTGTAGTAGTGTGTGTGCCAAACTCTAAGTGATGCTGTCTTACGACCTCGACTGGTTGGGAGGACGTCGACTGGGTCATTGTCATGTGCAGGATATGTGAGCTTTTGCGCGACTCTCCATTATCCGGGTTGGACGCGACGATTATGCGGAAGAGGAAGGTGCTCTTCTAGATGCATGCCACCTGTATGGTAGATATAGCTTGAGAGGAGAATAATTATGAGTAAAGATTCCATAAGTAATTTTCGAGTCATTGAGCGCCAACTGTGAGCTGACGGGACATGGTTCTGTCTGTGAAGAAGTGAGTCCGTCCATTAAAGTGATGATTCTTGTTTTGGACCTATAAATAGCCTCATGCATGTTGCACGTATTGGAAATCATGGAGTGGGAGGTGTCGAAGGACACCATCCCTCCGGGGTCATTTTTGACTTGGTGGGGGAATGGTTTGCAGGTTGTCGTGGATTCGTACCGTCGGATTTAAAAAAGAAGGTAGGAGGCAGAGTTCCGACCGTGGGTCTGTATTGTCGGGCTTACGGCGAAGCGATCTCCATGGTATGTGTTCTGAGGGGGGGGGGGCGTCGCGCTCTCAGCTAGCTAGAATCTTGTTCATGATTCTGCGTTTGCAGAGCGTAGGCTCTCACTTCCCTCCTCATTGTCCTTCAACTCTCGGGTCGTGGGGTGGTTCTGCCAGTAGGTCTTTATGTGGCGTTGAATCCTGGAAAGAGGATTGTTGGTCAAAATTTTCGCTTGCATTGCTTCGGAGAGGAGTACATCCTTCTCTATTATGCTCTTTGAGAGCTGTACCTTTATGGTTTGTTTTTTTAAGCTGCTCTATGTGGGTCTGTAAGTGTAACTACCCCTTTTGTGGGATTTTATGAATAAAAGGATGACTTTTCTGTATTCGCCCATGTTGTGCTTTAGCCGAGTTTGATTGGTTTCTAGATTGTTGTAGCTTTGCTGACTGTATATCTAGGTCAGAAGGATAAAATTTAAAGTTAGGGTTACATGTTTGGTAGTTATGATTAGAGCGCTAGCACTACTAGAAATTAGGGCATCTGCGACGGCTATTTTGCGACCGCGCCATAGCCGTCACAGATTGTGACGGTTCTGCGACCGCTAGCGTCAGAGGTCGCATAACCGACGAAATTGCGACGGTCTTGCGACCGCTCAAGTCACCGTCATAAATTTGAAATCTCTGCGACGGTGCAACAACTGTTCAGTGACTGTCTATTGCGACGGCGTGTGGCGGTCACAACACTGTTAGAGAGTAATCAACCCGCCCTCTGTTTTCTGACTTTTCTCTCTCTCTCTCTCTCTCTCTCTTTTTAACCTCTCTGCCGCTGGTCGCCGCCGCCTGCCCCCTTCCGCCTGCGCCGCCAGTATACCTTGACGTTTGGCAGTCTTGATCTATATAACAAGGGATTCCTCTTCGATTTCTCCCTCTCTCTTCCATCTTAAATCTATCAGAGCAATCAATTCCACCTCCTCCTCTTCTCCTCTGCCGCTATTGCTCTCACCTCCTCTGCCGGCTTGAATCGTAGATTCGGCTAGGCGAAAACCCAATAGAAGCGATGGAAAGGCGCGACCGGTCTGCAGGGAGGTCGATTGATCATAAGTTTATCATTTCAATTAATTCTTTCAGAGCAATCGAAAAAAATATCACATTTTGCATTCAATATTGCTAACAATTCTTGTTTTGGTTGTCGATTTGTTAATTTCTAGGTGGCTTATTGGAGGATGGGGCCTGAGGTGGCATTTCAGAGTGCCGAGAAGGAGATACAAGATGCCCCTGTAGTCTCTAATGATCCAAATCTCTACGCTCCACTGTTCCACAATGTATTAGCATTCAAGAGGTGAGAGACAATGACATCAATCTTCTATATTTGTTCATTCTCTTCTGTAGTTCCTTGGCAATCGAAGGATTTTTAATCTCATAATTATAACTGAATATCATTATACAACTCTTGTTTTCATGTATTAGATCTATTTATTTTGGATTATAGACCTAGAATTCGTGGTTATAAGAACTGTATGTCTATCTCATGTTAATTAGTTAGTGATGAGGTAATTGCAAATTTGCAATCTGAGTAATGCCTATTGGATAGTAATCACCTTTTGTCTATCTCATGTTTTGTGGTGACTAACTACATTTTTTGTTCTTCACCTCAAAAATTTACAGTACTTGTTCTGGTCGATACTAGTTTTATGTATAAAATTCTCAAGAAACAAGCAATATTATATTTCAAAAATGTCATGCTCATTTTCAGGAGCTATGAACCGATGGAAAAAATTCTCAAAGCTTACATCTACCAGGATGGTCCAAGACCCATTTTCCACACACCAGAACTGCAAGGCATTTATGCTTCTATGTCATCAAAGTTTAGGCATAAATGCACAGCATATATCACAGGTTATTTCATTGAAATCATTTGGTGATCTAGCATCAACTTTATATGCCTGATTTCTACAGAGATCATATTTATGCTACAACTTGAGACTCGTGCATCTATTTTACTTCTTTTTTGGAAATACAATGGTCCATATTTTGATTATTTTGTGCTCATGCTCTTCTGTTAACTAGCTAACTGATCAAAAAATATGTTATTCTCTATGATCTTTTAGCTATTCTGTATGCTACTAAATCACCACGGGTATAAACTCCATAATGGTTATCATTTCAACTTATGCTTTCAGTTTTTCTTTCATCCAATCAAATGCTTCATCTTAAAAGGGTGAAATCTTATATTGTCAGATATCTCTAATAATTATGAGAATAGACATAACATAACTTTTCTGTATTTTCAAATTATTTTCAAACTGTATTATTAATTATGGGAAATGTAAGAATATATAAATATTTTGAAATAGTCCCAGCTAGAAATTTGATGCCTTGCACTATTGAGTTAGGTACATGCTATTTTTCTTTCACCGGGAACTAACACTTTGGAAATCATTTTGTTTAACATGCATGTCTGAGTCGCAGAAAGTTGATAGTTGCAACTCTGCTTTATGGGATTCTCATTGTTGCAATAATTAAAAGCTTGTGTCTGTTATTTCGCATAATTTTTTGTTGCAATATTACATTTACCATTTTAGTTCTAGTGGTTATGTTTCTGGAATTGAATTTATTTTCTGTTAAAATTCAAATGGTACCAAAATCTCTTGTGTTGCCTAAATGTCCCAAATTAGTTTGGTTGGTATAAAGGGTTCGATGAACTTAGTACTAAATACTAATAATAACAAGGGCTCAAGCATTAAAACCATATGGTTCTAGGCCACTATATACAGTCAAAAAGGTTTATCGTGCTGGGTCAAAACTCAAAAGACTGTTCACTTTTTTTCCTGGATCTTGATTTTATATATTCTTCCATTTGGCATTCTCCAGAGGTACACATTTCATTTACTTCAGCAATAATTAATTATTTTCAATTTTATATTTTTATATTTTTTTTTTTAAAAAAAAACCATACCTTTGCGACGGCACTGCAACCGCAATACCCGTTGTAGAAGGTTTATGGCCTGGTCGCACAACACAACAGTCGTAGTAGCTATGTGATCGCTCCGCTTGCGACCGCAAAATATTATGCGACCAAGGCTTCGGCGACGGACTTGTGCGACCGCTGGCTATCGTCGTCGAAGAGCTTTTGCGATGGCAGTGGCCATCGCAGAAGGAGTTTTTTTAGTAGTGTAGGGCCGATGAGTAAGATTTGTGAAAAATCGAGCTCTGATCATTAAGGGCTCTAACGCTGGAAGTGGTGGCGATGTGGCTGATGACCAGACTCGGTGAAAACCGAGATCGCAAGGAGCGCGCTTGGGGTCGTGTTGCTCACTTAGAGCGTGTCGGGCTGAGCCGGAGGCCACATTTAGGGTTGAGGACCAGACTCGGTGGAAATCGTGTTTGCGAGAAGAACACTTGGGGTCGTGTTGCTCATTTAGAGCATGCGGGGTTGAGTCGAATGCCGCATTTAAGGCCAAGGACCAGACTCGATGGAAACCGAGCTCGCATGAAGCTTGCTTGGGGCCGGGTTGCTCATTTAGAGCATGCTGAGCTGAGCCGGAGGTCACATTTAGGGCCGAGGACCAAGCTCGATGGAAACCGAGCTCGCGAGATGCACGCTTGGGGTCTTGTTGCTCATTTAGAGCATGTCGGGCTGAGCCGGAGGCCTCATTTAGGGACGAGAATTAGACTCTGTGGAAACTGAGCTCGAAAGAAGCACGCTTGGGGTCATTGGGGGCATGAGAGCCTATAATAGGCACTGAGGTCGGCGAGCCAGACCGATAGAACTGAGCTCTGGTCGCTGATGGAATTCGAGTGTTACGATGCGGTCGACGAGTTAGGCTGGTGAAAACCGAGTCCCTATCACTATGTAGGCTTGAGATACCGAGGATAGTGGCGCTTGGCCGTGGAGGGATGGTGCGTCACATGGGTCTGTTGGTGAAATGACCTCCTACACTAGAGGGCGGTGAATAGTGTGTTATCTAAACTTTTTGCCTAAATTTGATTTGTCAGTTTTACTTATTTCTTATAACTTAGTCAATACACTAATTTGTATAGCAAACGAAAGTGATAAATAAGACAATAAAACAAAACCAAGAAAGCAATGCTAAGACAATGATTTATAGTGGTACGACCCCAATGCCTACTCCACTACCTAAGTATCCCGTTTAGGATTTCCAAACTAGCTTAACTAGATTAATTAGTTTCCTTACAATGAGGACGTTTACACCGGAGAGTCTCCGCTCTCAAACCGAAGGCACTTTCACATCCGAAAGTATCCCGCCTTCCTACCGAGAGCACTCTACCACCTCAACCCTAAGGACAACTCAACTAATCTTAGCAAACTATGTTTACACCGATGGATTTAAGCCTTAACACCAAGGCAACCACTAACCATTCAAGACCAAACAACCTAGATCTTCACACTTGTAAATACAATGAAATAAACAATAAAATTCACAAACAATGGAGCAAATAAATAACGCAACAAATACTTAACTCAAAACAATGAATCCTAGCTCCTTTTGATGCCTCGATGATGAATCGATTAAAGCTTGAAGGCAAGATCAAGGATGTGAGAATCAAAGCTAGGTTTTTGCAAAGAGTGGCTCAATCAAAGCTTAGAAGGTGTAAGGAATATCTCAATAGACTCAATAAACCCTAAGGATGGCTCTCATGGCTTGTATTAATAAGCCATGAAGAGGACACACAAAACGGCCAACCCTGGCGAATTTCTGCCCGTTAGTGCCGCTCGGTCGGTGGCCGGCGGTTGATCGATCTACTGAGCGATCGGCCACCAACATGAAGGCTCTGCTCATTTTGAGCCTTCGTCGGTCGGTGACCGACTGATGGTCGGTCGATCGATCGTCGATCGGCCATCGATTGGCCCCGTGAAAATAACCCAATTTTGGCTGATTTTTTTGCTCGTTGTTCAATACGTTTGGGTTTCATCTTCCTTAAGTCTTATATAATATTTATTAACTTTAAAACATAAATGTTTTATAAGAATTACCACCAATTTGGATTCAATAAAAATATCTAGAAAATCAAAATCCTTAAGAATCAAAATCTAACTTTTGGGGTCTAGTACAAATTTTTGAAAATCGAAAATTTCATAATCTCCTGGGTCAAATATGAATCGGTTAAAGACTTCCAAAAATTCTTTAAAAGTATGTCGTTAACTAGTTTTTACCTATGGAACAATTACCCGGACTTTTGCTGCCAAGAAAATGTCCAAGTCATATAGCTCTCCAAGGAGCTCTCTAGGCTTAGTGAATTTCAAGACCATTTTTTGGTTTTTCCGGTTTTCATGTTTTGGGGTTTGGGTTTCATTTTTGGAGTTTCTTTGCATCATAATATGGATTTATAATATATTCTAGACACCCTAAATCTAAACTCTATTTTCTCGAAGAATCCCAAGCGAGGATGACCGTCCTTGCCGATTTCTCGGATTTTTCCGATTTTTCCGATTGGGGACATCGTGCGCTAACAGATTTGGAACCTAAAAATAATTCTCCAGGAAAACATTAGTTATATGTTTGTTGTTATCATAACCGAGATCAAAACAAGGATGAAAACCTTAGGCCAACATGGTCGAGGGCCGCTGTGAGACTTCTGTAGGCGCTTTTTCGAGGACTTCTGTGATTCGGTAGGGGCCTTCCCAGTTCGGAGCGAGCTTCCCTTCTCCGATCGATTTTCTTAGTAGTTCGATATTTTGGAGGACGAGGTCCCCTTATGCGAAACTCCTGGGACTAACACGTTTGCCATACTTCTGGGCTATCTTGAGTTTCATTATTTCTTCTCTGATTTTGGTGAGCTCCTGCTCTTCTTCGATGAGATCGAGATCGACGTGTCGGGTTTCTGAGTTCCTCTGTTCATCAAAGGTGATCATGTGGAGGCTGGGCTTTGCGATCTCAACAAGGATCATGTCCTTTGCTCCATAGACGAGCCAAAAAGGGGTCTCTGAAGTGGAGGATTAGTTTCTATCTCCAGAGTACTTCAAGCAGTTCTTCGACCTAGTGTCCCTTGACCCGATCTAGTTTCTTTTTCAGTCCTGTCAGAATGACCTTGTTGGTTGCTTCAGCCAAATCATTTGTCCGTGGGTGTTTTATGTATGTAAAGAGTTGACGGATGCCTAGGTCCGAGCATAAGTCTCGAAACCGCTGACCCGTGAACCGTGTCCCATTGTCGCTGATGAGTTCACGTGGTATTTCGTACTTACAAATGATGTTTTTCCAAACAAATTTCTGGACTTTGTTAGTCATAATTGAAGATAGGGGTTCAGTCTCTATCAATTTGGTAAAGTAGTCGATCGCTATGACTAGAAACTTAATTTGCCCTGGTGCTGGGGAAAATGGGCCGAGGTGGTCGATGCCCACTTGTGAAAAGACCAACTAGGGCAATGTGCTATGCAAACTATTACCTAATGAGTTTAGAAGGATCTTGTTTCTATGAAAAACGTCTTTATTTTCAGTGAGTGTCCGAGCTATGAAGCGACTCAGGGTGTAGTTGTGAAACCTCGGAGAATCTTTGGCATTTGTCACATTTTTTGACGTAGAGACTGTAATCCACTTTCATGTTTGGCCAGAAGTAATCGACCCAAAGGATTTTGGTGGTCAAGGACCTTCCTCAGATGTGGATACCGCAAATGCCGTCTTGGATGAAAGAAACAGTGCCCTTGAGCCAATCACATATTGATGTGTAGGGAATTTTTTTTGGTTAATGAATAATATAAGGCAAGTTTTCATCATATGCTGCATCTATATTTTGTATATATTATATTATGATGAACCCCATGAAGCCGGCCAATTGATTCCAAGGCCATGATGAGATCAAGCCAGTGAGACTTGGAATCCAGATGCCCTTGTTCTAAATGTTCATAGTCGTAGGATCACCGATTAGGGGATTGGTGATTCTGGATAGACTAGTGCACTTGGTATCCATAGTATATATGAATGTCCTATGTGTCCCTGCAAGTGTCAACTCAGGAAATATTTGGCCAGAGTATATATGAATGTCAGAAAAAGGTTTTCTGACATGTCATTATTAAGATGACGACTTGACAGGCAGGTTCCAAATGATTCGATATTAGGGTTTGACACTTCTTTCGTACCCTAGCCATATTCAGGACATTGTAAATGATGGATTTAGTTGCACGGTAACTAATCATCGAAGGGCGTTTGATCCTTGTAGATTGAACCTCTCACTATCCGAGTAGTCATGACACGTTGCTAGACGTCAATCTTGACTTGTGAGTGAAATCTCTCACGACCACACTAAAAGGGTTTAGTGGTGGCTCGAAGGATTCGAATAGAAATCATTCTATCGGATCTGACTCTCCGTTATGCACAACTCACTACTGGCTTAATTAGCGTGAGGCCCAATGGGTCACACACAACAGACTAATCTCGTAACGGACCTTATTAGATAAAGTCTGAATGCAGCCCTATATGTCTACTAGCATAGACATGCTACAACTCGATCACAGATCTCGTTTACGGACATAATAGGAAAGGTGTTTCCTATAGGAACAAATGCGCGAGGAAGATTTTCCTCGGTAATCCTAATTTGTAGGGGCATCCCTAAATTATAGGGATTTGCACATGATAATATTTCATGTAATTGATTAAATTTAATTGTGAATTAAATATTTAATTAACTACTTGATTGGGAAAGTATTTAATTACGAATTAAATATAATTTGATTTTGAATCAAATATACATGGTAGGAAAATTAGTTTCAAACCATGAGCCTAACAAATTAATTTGGAATTAATTTATTTAGATTTGATTTATGGAGATAAATCATAAAATTAATAGATATATGATTTATGAGGATAAATCATAATTCTATGAACTAATAGGAATTAGAATTATTTAGATAAACCTCTTTCTTATTGTTTAGGGGATTGGTTTATTTAGATAATTATCATTCTTATGTATAGGCTCTTAATTTATGGAGATAAATTAAAGTTTATATTTATTGGATTTAATTAATTTCCAATTAATTATGAAGGCATTAAAATATAAATTATTTTTTGAGGCAAACCCCGAAATTTTGATTTCCGCAGAGAGAGTTTTTAAAGGGATGGGTCTACTCTTGTAGCCGTCCCCTCTCTCTATAAATAGTGGCTGAACATCCCATAGGGGGGTTGGTTAATTAGTTCTTGATCTTCTTGGAGAAGATTAAGGACATGATTTTTTAGAGGCTTCTTGAAGAGAAAGGCTCCAAAGAACTTCTCCTCCTCTCCTTTGGTGGCCAGCCATGTACATCCTCCTTCCCGGATTTTTGCAAAGCCAAAATTGAAGGTGTCTTCTTTTCTTGGGTGTGTCGTAATCATCATCTTCTTGGAGGAGTCCAAGAGGACAGCGAGGTATCTTCACCTCTTCTATTTTGTTCTGGTGTTTTCTCATCCTCTCTCCTTACCTTTTGGTGCCCGGTTCTTGGTGGAAGGTGAAAGAAATAGTGCCATTGAGCCAATCAAATATTGATGTGTAGGAAACTATTTTTGGTTAATGAATAATATGAGACAACTTTTCATCATATGCTGCATATATATTTTATATATTAGATTGTGATGAACCCCATGGACTCGGGCAATTGATTCCAAGGCCATGATGAGATCATGAGTGAGATTGTTCTAAATGTTCCCAGTCAATAATAGTGCACTTGGTACATGCCTTACATGATAAGCGGTAGTTGATCTCATAGTTACCTATGAGTCGTCGTTTAATGTACAAGTGCAAGTGCTCATTAGGGAATGAGTTCACTCAACGGACCTACACGAGGAAAATAGAATGGAATCCTTACATGTGTCAATAGGATATTCCTCAAGTGATAGTAGGTGCAAGCAGTCCTTGGACCTAAGGTTGTCATGGTTAATCTTACATAGCTTTCAGTGTCATGTGCTTGATACCTCTGGGCATGGGAAAGCACCCATACAAGTATGTGAGCAACCAGTATGGAATCAGTTACTCGTAGTAAGAGGAGATAATGTCCTGTTTGTCCCAGCAAGTGTCGGCTTAAGAATCTCTGGCCACAGTAGATATGAATGTCGAAAAAAGGTTTTCTGACATGTCATTATTGAGACGACGACTTGGCAGACAAAATACATATAAATTGGTATTAGGTTTTGATACTTTTTCTGTACCCTAGCTGTATTCGAGACATTGTAACTGAGAGATTTAGTTGCACGGTAACTAATCACCGAAGGGCTTTCAATCCCTGTAGATTGAACCTTACACTATCCGTGTAGACATGATATGTTGCTAGACGTCAATCTTGACTTGTGAGTGGAGTCTCTCACGACCACACTAAAGGGGTTTAGTGGTGGCTCGTAAGATTCGAATATAAGTCATTCTATCGGATCCGACACTCCGTTATGCAGAACTCCCTACTGGCTTAGTCTGGGGCCCAATGGGTCACACACAACAGGCTAACCTCGTAAAATACATTATGAGATAGTGTCCGAATGTGGCTCTATATGTCTAGTAGCATGGACATGCTGCAACTCAATCACGGATCTCGTTTGCGGAACGAATGCGCGAGGAAGAAGTTCCTCGGCAACCCTAATTTGTAGGGCATCACTAAATTGTAGGGATTTGCACATGATAATATTTCATGTAGTTGATTAAATTTAATTATGAATTAAATATTTAATTAACTACTTAACCGAGAATATATTTAATTATGAATTAAATATAATTTGATTTTGAATCAAATATACATGGTGGAAAAATTAGTTTCTAACCTTGAGCCTAACCAATTATTGAGGATTAATTTATTTGGATAATCCTAATTAATAGGAATTTTATCTATGGAGATAAATCATAAAATTAATAAATATATGATTTATGAGGATAAATCATAATTCTATTAATTAATAAGAAATTAAATTATTTAGATAAACCTCTTTCCTATTGTTTACGGAATTTGTTTATTTAGATAATTATCATTCTTGTTTATAGGCTCTTAATTTATGGAGATAAATTAAAGTTTATATTTGATTGGATTTAATTAATTTCAAAATAATTATGATGCCATTAAAATATAAATTACTTTTGGAGGCAAATCTCGAAATTTTAAATTTTGGGGAGAGAGTTTTTAAGGGGCCGGGTCTACCTTTGTTGCCCCCCTTCCCCCCCCCTCTCTATAAATTGTGGTCGAACACCCCATGGGAGGGGTTCGTGAATTAGTTCTTCCTTCTCCTCTCCATTGGTGCCCAAGCATCTACTTCCTCCTTCACGGTCTTTTACGAAGCTAAATTGGAGGTGTCTTCTTCTTGGGTGTGCCGCCTACTTCATCCACTTGGAGGATTCTGAAAAAGGACAGCGAGGTATTCTTTGATCTACCTCCTCGTGCCGTTGTTTTCTCATATCCTCTTCCTCTCATTTTGGAGCCCGGTTCTTGGTGGAAGGGCCGGCCTAGCTCTTGAGGTTTAGGGGTTTGAGAAAGCGTCTCTATTGAGCCACAACGAGTTCGGTTGTTCACTGCCCCTTTGTTGCGAGGCACCTGGTGTACGTGTGTGTGTCTTGATAAGGGAATAGGAGCATCCTATCCAACCGTGGTGTAAGGTATACCTTCCCCCTTATCTCGTAGATCGAATTCCTTAATTGTTTCTAATGTAGATTGTTGTTTTTGGATGTTTTGAATTTTTTAAATCGTTATTTCTACTGCGTTTCTTATTCTTATTCCAATAGAAGGGCCGACCTTGCCTTGGTGGATTTCGGGATTGAGAAAGCTTTTCCGTTAAGCCATAACGAGCCCTGTGTTCACTGCCCCTATTGTTGCAAGGGGCTTGATGTGGACTATCATAGGAGGACGTGCACGTGTGCGTCTCTAGACGGGGATAGGAGCAGTCATACCAACCGTGGTATAAGTTATACCTTCTCCTTCTACTCGTAAATTGAATTCATTAATTGCTTGTAAAGTAGATTGTTATTTTCGGGATGGTTTGAATTTTTTAAATTGCTATTTCCAATGCGTTTCTTATTCCCATTCCAACAGTGGTACCTTTAACAAATTTTTGGAATTTTTATTTCATGTTTTGGTCAGTTTACGAACTATTCGCTCCCTAAACGTCATGCTGTCCAGATTTAATTTTCGGGGTTTTTTTAGTCATTTTCTTGGTTCCACAGTTCAAATGATGAATTGAGGTGGAAGCCTACTATCCATATTGATTTTGGACAAAATTTAAACTCAAAAAACCCGTGGGTTCATGGTTGCACAACCCCGAGGACCGAAAAAATTCAGCATGTGTTGTTTGTACCACTTTGGATGGAAACATGATCGGATTTACGCGATTTCGAATTCTATTTTTTCCTTTCTTTTTCATATATGATGTGATGCATGAAAGGATGTTTATGGATGAGCCCTATGTGCATGTGACTATATATGTGTGTAAAACGTGGTTGTGATGATTGCTTATAAATTTATGAAATTTCAGCATTGTAATTTTTAAGTAGGGCCTACTACCCCTACCTTCCTCTTGAGAATTCTGATTGTAATTCACTTCTCCCTATCCTTAAACATTTCCCCATGGGTTGTTTGGGGTCTTCTTTTTTTAGTTTTGTAAAATTAGAAGTTTAGGGGCAGATTCGCGATGAGCACGCTTGAACCCTGGGAAGAAACTGATGGAACCGGCAACTATCATGCCCCAAACTCAGGGTGACGTGACCGGTCAGGGTATACGTGCCTGTACCCCGCAGCCTAACTCATGCACATGCCAACAGACAAAAGATAGCAGAAAGAAACAACAGTTTTGTTTATAAAGAGAAACAGAAACATATTTCATTAAACAATATAGTTTTTATCAAAAAGCTCGAGTGCAGAATAAAATGAATCAAAAAGCAACAATACTAACATTTAAATAAAATCTGAATAAAAACATGAATGTCCCCACGTGACAACAACTTCAAAATACCAAACACAAGTGCATGATAAACTACTACAGACTCAATTATGACCCCTAACTAGGACTGTTATGAGATCATGTGGCTCCTCTGCCCTCCAGTCGCGCCTAGTGCTCCAGCCCACCACACCGGTCAGGCTCTGCAAAAAAAAAAAACAACGACAACGGGTGAGTTCAAAAGAACTCAATGAGCGATTCTACCAACCCCCATAAAAAAAAAACAATCATAAATAGGATGCATAAAGCAAAACTCTTGACTCAATCCGGAAAAGGTCATAAGGGAGTGATCAGCTTATGGGCCATCCGGCCACCTCTTCCCCGAAGGCAGTCAACACCCAAACGATGAAGAACAACAGGCCTAAGCCTACCATGCCCTAAGGCAACAACACATACTAGATAGTCGGGAAGGCCCTCCGAACTTATCCTAGTATAAAGAAAAGGCCATCCGAACTTGCTCCACGAGACACGAAGAGACAATCGGAATTCGCCCATCTGAACTTGCTCCTTTAAGATATCACAGGAGTAATCAGGTAGGCCATTCGAACTTACTCCTCTAAGATATCACAGGAATAATCAGAGAGGAAAGCTTGGCTCGGCTTCAGGCGGCTGGGCTTGGCGGCTCCAAGAGAGAGGAGGGGGGGGGGGGGGGGGGGCTCCTGCGGCTGGTGGCTCCTCTCTTTCCCTCAATAGCTTGTGCGGCTCCAATAGGGAGCCGCTAGTCCAAGGGGGGAAGAATTTATAACCCTTCCCAATACTTTTAACCTGCATCCACCTCAACCTAAATCCATACCCACTAACTTCTCGACCCGCTAACCCACTGAGCTTAATTAAACTCAAATTAATCCTATAATTAAATATAAACAAAATGCACATGCACATCCACATGCAACATAATTAAACAATCATGCATACACAATATAAAATTAAATAAATTTATCTGCACAAGCAAAAATTTTATATTCATATTCCTACCTACCCGATCTCGCAAACTCGCACCGGACCATGAGTCGACTCGGCTCGACCTCGATCTAGTCCTCTAGGCTGGCAGACACAAACCATAAAGGAAAAGAATATAATTAAATATCTAGGATATTTCAATCCTCCCTCCTTAAAGAAAATTCGTCCTCGAATTTCGGAAAAAGAAAATTAAGGACTCACTAGATCATCAAACAATGAAGGATATCTCTCCCTCATATCCTGCTCCACCTCCCAGGTGACCTCTTGCCCGGAATGGTGCTCCCACCTGACCTTAACCAAGGGAATCTCCTTGGACCTCAATTTTTTGATCTGACGGTCTAGCACCTCAACTGGCCGCTCCTTATAGGAGACTGCTGAATCCACCTCCACTGTGGTAGGCTCAATCACATGGGACTCATCCCGGATGTACTTCTTTAGCATTAACTCTGGAACCCTGGATGTACTCGGTCCATACTAGGAGGTAGGGCCAATTCATAGGCCACAGCTCCCCTTCGCCTGAGAATAGGAAACAACTTCCCTTTCTTACCAAATCTCAGCACCCCTTTCATACGGGATACCTTGAGGAACACTATGTCCCCCTCAACAAACTCTACCTCCCTGGCCTTTCCATCAGCATATATTTTCTAGCGACTTTGAGCTACTAACACCCTCTCTCTGATTAGCTTCACCTTTTCTACTGCCTCCTCCACCAGGTCAGGTCCCATCATAAGGGAATCTCATGCCTTAAACCAACCTATAGGCGACCTGCATCTGCGCCCATACAATGCCTCAAATGGGGTCATCCCGATGCTGCTGTGGTAGCTGTTATTATAGGCAAACTCAATTAGAGGTAAGTGTCTCTCCCAACTGCCCTCCAAATTTAGGGCACATGCTCTCAGCATATCCTCCAGCGTTTGAATAGTCCACTCTGACTGACCATCTATCTAAGGGTAAAATGTAGTACTGAATCGAACCTGAGTGCCCAATGCCTCCTGTAAAGACTGCCAGAATCGAGCTGTGAACTGAGTACCCCGATTTGAGATGATCATAACAGGAACACCATCGTAAGCGATGATCCGATCCAATAACAACCTCGCATACTGCTCAGCTGAAAAGGTTGTCCTGACTGGTATGAAATGTGACATCTTGGTTAGGCGATCCACCACTATCCAGATAGAATCATTGCCCTTCCCAGACCTTGGCAATCTCGTCACAAAATCCATGGTTATTTTCTCCTATTTCCACTCTGGTACATATAGGTTCTAGAGCAACCCTGTCGGCTTCAAATGCTCAGTCTTAACCTGCTGACACACCAAGCACTTAGATACGAACTCAGCCACCTCTCTTTTTATGTCTTTCCACCAATAATTCTGCCCTACATCACGTTACATCTTCGTGGCTTCCAAGTGCATAGTGTATGTGGACCGATGATCCATCTCTAACACCTTGCCTGTAAACCTCGGCCATATCTAGCACCACAATCCAGTTCTTAAACCTCAGGACGCCCTCCGAGCCAACACCAAAACCATTATCGGCATCGCCTCTCCTCGCCAGATCCTTAGTGAGAGCACAAAAAGAATTCTTCTCCTGCGCTGCTCGTAACATATCAACCAATGTGGACTGCAATCTCAGGTGAGCCACCAGTGCACCAGAAGCTGACACAGACAAGACTGCCCTGTCATCCAAACACATGGCCAAATCCTGAGCCAACGGCCTCCTCTATTGGCCTAAGGTTTTCTACCATGGTCTAAATCTCGATTTTGATTATAAAAAAATATGGAACTAATGTTTCATTGAGAAATCTTTCAGGTTCCAAGTCGGTTAGCGCACGACGTCCCCGATCGGAAAAATTGGAGAAATCAAAGAAATCGGCAAGGACGCTCGTCGACGCTCATGATTCTTCAGGAAGTTGAAGTTTAGGTCTAGGGTGTCTAGCATGTGTTGTAAATCCTCATGATGATGCATAAGAACCCAAAAACCAAATTCGAACCGCAAAACATGATAAATCGGCAAATTAGAAAACACAAAGTTTAGATCGATGGTGCATGCTAAAGAATGAATATGTTGAGCCCACCATTGACGTTAATGATTGGACTCAAGAACAAATTAGATTGTTTGAATTGAATGCTAAAACAACGCACTTTCTATATTGCTCATTCTCAAATGATATACTTGAAAAAGTTATGCATTGTTCATCCACATTCGATATTTGGGCTTGTTTAAACATGCTTTACGATTATGTAAAAACCGAGGAGCTTATTACTTTCAATGAAGGAGGTGATGAAATGTCATACCTCTAGTCCTAATGAAGTTTTTGATGCACAAAGCTCATTTAGTCAAAGGAATACCAAAAATCGAAAAAGAAAACTTAGGTGTTTCCTTTGCCAAGAGAAGGGACACAAGAAGAAGAATTGTCCACTCTTGAAGAAGAAATCCAAAAAGAAGAATTGTGCTTCATCATCCACATCCAAATCGAGTGAAGCCACTTCTAAACATGATGATGAAGTTACATCAAACTTTTGCCTCATGCGTCTTCGAGATGAGGTATATTCTCCATATTCTAGTCATGTTCAAAATATTAATGATAGTGATTCTAGTAGCTCAAAATCCCTTGATATGTCGTATGAAGAACTACTAGATGAATCTAAAAAGATGTATGACTTGCTCATGAAAAAGAATTAAGGAAAATAGGAAATTAAAGAAGGAAAATTTAAGTCTTAGTTCTCATGTGCATGAATTAGAAAATGAAAAATTGAATAGCTCTTTTGATTCTTGTCATGATGCTTTAAAACTTGAAATTAAGGACTTGAAACATAGAAATGAAGAATTAGAAATTGAGAATGATGAGTTGTTAATTAAGATTTCAAAAATTAGAGATGAAAATGAGAACACGAAAAATAATGTGAATCTCAATGGTAAGGATTGTACAAATGATTTCAAATTTGAACATGATATTTTGAAAAATGAAAATTGCTTGTTGAAATCTCAAATACAAGCTTTACACAAATCCATTAATGACTTAAAAAATGAGGTTATTTTCTTGAGTAGAAAAACTAGTAATTTATCACATGCTTCATTTTTTAGAAATCCTATGAAGAAAAATGTTCCATCTAAGAATGCTAATGCTCATCATGTTTCTCATGCCAAGCATTCTAACATTAGACCTCATGATCATAAGAATGGTAAAAAGAAAGAATTTCATGGTCATTGCTTTTGTTGTGGCATGTATGGGCATGCAATTTATGATTTTACTTTTAAAGTGAACCCTAGTGTTGTTAAGACACTTTGGGTACCTAATCCCACTAACCCCCAAGGACCCAAAGTCATTTGGGTACCAAAAATTTCATGCTCTATTGTAGGGGGAGCTACCACACAAGGGTGAGATGAAGTTGGTTGATTGAAGTTGCTTGGGGATTCAAAGATTGTACCATTTCAAAGTTGCAACTTCAAGTCATCATGATGCCTTGGGTAATGAAATTGTTGGCATCAAACACTTTGGTATCATCTCCTATACCTACTTTTTTAAATTAGAGTTGGAGTTTTGATATATGTTTAATATTAGTATATTTTCCGCTCTTGATATGAGTTTCAAAAAAGTTTTTTGATTTTTCGATTTCCGGTCTCTTCGGAGACCTATTTAGTCTATAACGGGCTAATGCGACCTTGTGGTTCTAAATTGTAGGCTCACTGTGGCCTTTCGGTTTTCAACCAATAGGAAGGGTTGGAGATCTATCTTTCAAATATTTCATATTTTGAGATCTCTCGATTCGTTTCGAATTCACGATAATTTATTTTGAAACGGATTTCAAACTTTTTAGAAACGTAAATTTTGAAATCGATACTTGATTCCCTCTTTGCTATCTAGTATGATAACTTGTTAGTAGTCACATTTCCATTATGCTACTAATGAATATTGCTTACAAGTTATCAAAAATGTGTTTGAAGGCTAGTAGATTGAATTTGGAAAGAAAATAAAAAGTTTGGGAAAATTTTCAAGAATAAGGTATGAGTTCGTTTTTGCAAAAATCTTAATATAATACTTGAATATTCATGCTTTAATGATGTCTCTATATACTCATGATTGATTTTGCATGATAAATGTTTGAATTTTCATGAGTAGAAAAAATCATGATAACTAGGCAATTTCATGATATTGATATTGAATGAAATTGGTCTAGGTTAAAATACCTTATTAGAGACCTCATTTTGAGTAAACACCCAATAAACAAGATACACACATGATATGATTTTAGGTGTTTAAACTTGAAAATTCATGTGTACATGAACAAGGTGATAACTAGACCACTTTAGAGGACTTAAGCTTGGAAAAGTTTGACCCAAGTCAACAAATCGACTTGGACACTTCATTTTAAGTCCAAACTTCATAAACATGTTTAGGAATAGGTATGACATGTTTTCATGCACTTAGAATGAAAAATTCATATGGATATAGATAAAATGACATAGAGGCCATTTCATGATAACCTCTTTTGAACCAAGTTGACCCAAGTCAACAAATTGACTTAGAGGTCTCATTTTTAGTCCATATTTGAGGAACATGTTTAGATTTACTCATGTTAGGTATCCATAGGTTTAAGTTTGAAAAACCATGAGTAAATGATAAGATTGACACTTAGCAAGTTTCATTAAAACTAGTTTAGTTTTGAATGAAACCATGCTAGGTTGATATCTTGACTTAATGACATAATTTTCATTTCAAACATGACATACATTCTTTACATGATCATTTTATGGTGTCATAAAAGTTTGAATGAAAACTGAGCATGTTTTGAAAAATGATTGAAAATTATGAAAATATCATTGAAATTCTAGCATTTTCAGTTATTTCTAGAAAAATATAGAAAAATTGTTTTTAACTGATTCTTAAACCTGCACCTTCACTGGAAAATCTAGTGTCTTAAGCAAAAAATTTCAAAAAGTTTCATCATAAATATGATTTATAGTTGAATTTTGAAGTTAGATTTAGAAATTGCAAAGTATCATCATCTTGAAATATCAATCTTTCCGATATTTTTATTTTTTGTCAGAAACTTCAAATGAAACATTGTGCATACTATTTTGATTACATTTCTATTATCATTCACACCATTGCTTGAGTAAAATCATTCCTATGAATGGTTTTGATAACTTGAATGATAGTTAGAAATATCGGTTTTTCATTGAAATCAAGATAGGATGAAAAATGAACTTAGAGAATTCATTTTGAGCTCAAACTTGACACACAAATCTTAAATGATCATTCAGTGATGTCTAGAAAGTTTGAAGCAAAATTGACAACTTTTGAATATCTAAAATTTACCAAAATGCCCTTGGACTTTTAGAAATTTTATGAATTTATATAAAACTAATTTTTGACTGATTCTTGAACCTGTAGATTCCTTAAAAAACATAGTTTGTGCAGTTAAAGTTTCTAAAATTTTCATCAAGAACATAATTTTATATGGATTTCAAAGTTTGATTTTCGTCAAACTTAAAGTTTACTTTGACCTAGAGTGACGTAGAAACCTCTTTTTAAGCCCAAACTTGATTCACATACTTAGATTCACTCATGTTAGACGTCCAAGTGTCTAAGGTAGATAAAACATGAGTAAATAGCAAAATTTGGTACTTAGCATTTTCATATTTTCATGTCTATTTTGAATGAAACCGTGCTAAGTTCATATTTTGATCAAATGACATTAGTTTCACTTCAAACTTGATATACATGCTTTACATGACCATATCTTGATATTTTGAAAGTTCGAATGAAATCTAAAAATGTAATGAAAAAGAACTGATACTTACGAAAATATCCATACTTGAGTGTATACATGATTCCTAGTTTTGGATTCTATCCATCATTCTTTGATATCATGTATTGATTAGTCTCATATCAAATATTTGTTTTTCATCCCTTTGGTTGAGATATTCATGTTTCATGAAAAATAATTTTAGAGTCTCAACTTTGACTAGATTGACTTTTCTAGCCCTTTTTGATTGATGTCAAAAGGGGGAGAAAAATATAGGAAAATGGGAAGAAAATATAGGAAAACAATGCATATAGATAGGGGGAGTTCTATTATATAGATATGAATGTTGATACGGGGAGAAATCCTATGTTTGATATCCTCTATGCTTAATTGTAGATATTTTCTTAGGATGTTAGCCATCATCAAAAATGGGGAGATTGTTGGCCTAAGATTTTCTACCTTGGTCTTAATATCGGTTTTAATGATAACAAACATGGAACTAATGTTTCATTGGGAAATCTTTCAGGTTCCAAGTCGGTTAGCGCACGACGTCCCCGATCGAATAAATCAGAGAAATCAGCAAGGACACTCGTCGACGCTCGGGATTCTTCGGGAAGATGAAGTTTGGGTCTAGGGTGTCTAGCATGTGTTGTAAATCCTCATGATGATGCATAAGAACCCAAAGACCAAACCCAAATCCCAAAACATGAAAAACCGACAAATTAGAAAATGACCCTAGAATTCACTAAGCATAGGGAGCTCCTTGGAGAGCTATATGACCTAGACATTTTCTTGACACAAAAAATAATGGTAATTGTTCCTTAGGGAAAAACTAGATTACGAGGTATTTTTAAGGAATTTTTGGAAGCCTTTAGCATACCCATACTTGACCCGAAAGATTAGAAACTTTCCATTTTTCTAAAATTTGTACTAGACCCCAAAAGTTAGATTTTGATTCTTAAGGATTTTGATTTTGTAGATATTTTTATTGAATCCAAATGGGGGGTAATCCTTATATAACATTTATGTTTTAAAGTTATTACCTTAAAATTAAGAAATGTTATATAAGTATACATAGTGAAGATCGAACCCAGAAAACGAGCAGAAAATAGCAAATTGGGCAATTTTTTTCTAGTTACGGTCGACTGGACGATCGACTGAAGGGCGCTCAAAATGGGCAGAAGCCATTCGGTCACTCGGAGGTCGCTCAGTCGGTCGACCGACGACCTGCGAATGAACAACGAAAATGGCTAGTTTTCTAGTCGTTGGGTTGGTTGTTTCATGCCAACTCCTCAAGGCTTATAAATAGAAGCCTTAGCAAGCCTTCCACCTATCATCTAACATACATTGAGCCATATTTTGATGACCCTTGAGCTTGATTGAGCCACCATTCTTGTAAACCCTAGCTTTAATCTCTCCACTCCTTGAGTAAGCCTTGACTTCATTGATTCACCATCAAAGTCATCCAGAGGAAGCTAGGAAACTTTGTTTGGAGCTAAGTATTTGTTGTATCATTTATTTGCTCCATTATTTGTGTATTTCATTGTTTATTTCATTGCATCAAAGCTTGTGTAAACCTAGGTTGCTAGGTTTGATTGAGTTGGTGGTTGGCTTGGTGTTAAGGCTTAAATCCACCATTGTAAACTTAGTTTACTAGGATTAGTTGAGTTGTCCCTTAGGTTGAGGTGGGAGAGTGCTCTTGGTAGGAAGGTGGGATACTTCCAGGTGTGGAAGTGCCTTCGGTTTGAGAGCTGGGACTTTTCGATTGTAAAGTCCTCTTTGTAAGGGAAATGATATAATCTAGTAAACTTAGTTTGAAAATCCTAAGCGGGGTGCTTAGGTAGTGGAATAGGCATTGGGGCCGAACCACTATAAATAATTGTGTTAGCATTGATATATTATTTTGTGTTAATTGCTTCATATTTATTGCTTCCGCTTGCTATCAATATGGTGCTTAGCCAAACTAATCAAGATGATGATTAAAATCCGAATTAGGCGATAAGATTAGTTAACACACTATTCACCCCCCCTAGTGTGGCCATTTCACCCACATCCTCCTGACTACCAAATGTGCCAGGCTGCCCACAGACTTCATGCTCAAAGCATCAGCCACCACATTAGCTTTCCTCGGATGGTATATGATCGTGCAGTCATAGTCTTTCAAAAGCTCAAGCCATCTTCTCTGTCTTAGGTTTAACTCCTTCTGGAGGTTCTTATGATCAGTGTATATCTCACAAGCCTCGCCATAAAGGTAGTGACGCCATAGCTTCAATGCGAACACCACTACTGCCAGTTCAAGATCATGGGTTGGGTAATTCTTCTCGTGAACCTTCAACTGCCTGGAGGCATAAGCTATCACCCTGCCTTTCTGCATCAACACACAACACAAGAGTAAACAACAAATCCTCCCGAGCCCGAGGGTACTACTAGAACTGGTGCCGACGTCAAACGGTCCTTGAGTTTCAGAAAGTTCTCCTCGCACTTACTGTCCCATTCGAACTTGACCTTCTTCCGAGTCAGGCGGTTCAATGGCACTAAAATCCAAGAGTAATTCTCCACAAACTTTTTGTAATAACTTGCCAACCTTCAGGAAACTACGGATCTCAGTGACATTAGTCGGCCTCTTCAAATTCTGAACTGCTTCTATCTTTGCGAGGTCCACCTTTACCCCTTCCCTGGACAACACATGGCCAAAGAACTCAACACTCTCCAACTAGAACTCGCACTTTTAGAATTTGACATAAAACTATGCTCCCTGAGAGTTTCCAGAACTACCCTCAAGTGCTCAGCATGCTCCTCCCTGCTCCTAGAATAAATCAAGATATCATCAATGAACACCATCACAAATTTATCCAAATATTCCCTGAACACTCAGTTCATCAGGTCCATAAATGCTGCGGGTGCATTAGTCAGCCCAAAGGACATCACCAAGAACTCAAAGTATCCACACCTCAACCTAAAAGTAGTATTGGGGACGTCACTATCTCAGATCCTCAACTGATGGTACATTGATCGCAGGTCAATCTTAGAAAACCACTGAGCTCCCTGAAGCTGATCAAATAGGTCATCAATCCTGGGCAGCAAGTACCAATTCTTCCCCGTTACCTTGTTAATCTACCAGTAATCAATGCACATCCGCATGGACTTATCTTTCTTTTTCACAAAGAGCACTGGAGCACCCTAAGGAGAAACACTTGGGTGAATGAAACCCAACTCAAGCAGCTCTTGCAACTGGGACTTCAACTCCCTCAATTCAACTGGTGCCATTCGATACGACGGAATAGAGATCGGCTTCACCCCAGGTTGCAAATCAATGCAGAACTCAATCTCCCTCTCTGGAGGCAACTCTGGCAACTCCTCCAGAAACACATCAGAGAACCCGTGCACCACGGGCGTCCCCTCGATGTCCCTAGCCACACCTCTGCCTTCCTTTGTCACAGACACAAAGGCCAAGAAAGACTGGCAACCACCCAGAAGTAACTTTCGAGCCCTGAGAGTTGAAATTGCCATCAATGGCTCTCCCCTTCCCTCACCCTAGAAGGTAAACTGGGGCAATCCGGGCTTACTGAAGGTCACAGTCTAAGCCCTACAATCCACTGAGGCGAAATAGTCCGCCAACCAGTCCATGCCCAAAATTACATCAAGCTCTAACATCGGTAGCAGTGTCAATTTGGCCATTAGCACAAGCACACAAATACAACCTCGCAGCCCTGAAAGACTGTCTCTGCCATCACAGAAGTGCCCGTAGGCGTAGACACCACAAGAGGAAAATCAAGCAGAGAAGGTTTCCCTGACAACTTAGCAACAAACAAAGTAGACACAAACAAGTGCATAGCACCCGGATCAAACAAGACATATGCAAACACCCGTGCAACGGACCTCTCTGAACCACCAGCTCTGGACGCCACCGCGCCCTCTTGGTTCATAGCAAACACCCGTGCAGCGGGCCTCTCTGAACCACCAGCTCGCTGGCCTCCTCATTGAGTTTTACCCCTCTGAGCTACGGAACTCACTGACATTGGTGCATTTCCTCTGGTTTGATCAGGCTGCTGACTGCCCTTACTAAGATAATCCTTTTTGTAATGCCCAGTCTGCCCACAGCTGAAACATACCTCCAAACATCCCCAGCAAGCCTCCCAGTGCCTCCTGTTACATTGGTTACACTGCTACGGCCCAAATCTTCATTGGAAACCTCTAGATGATGCCGTTGGTCCTAAACCCATGTGGCCTTTGGAACTGTTATGACCTCCGCCCTACGGTGGATCTGCTATCTTGAAAGTCCCATCTGAGTGAGCTGGCCGACCCCCCAAAGGCTGGGGCCAAAAAGTTTTCTTTTGGGGACCATCATGCCCGTCTGTCGGTACTAGTGCCTTCTTTCGAAGCGCCTCATCTACAACCCGAGCAAAGGAAGTGTCCTCCGTCTAATGGATCAATCTAGCGATCTGCGGCCTCAACCCCTCAACAAACCTCTTGACCCTGGCGGTCTTTGAGGCTATTAAGGTGGGATGGTACTTCGAGAGACGAGTGAACTCCATCTCATAATCTGTCACCGACAAATTGCCCATCTGACGCAATAGCTCGAACTCTTTCGCTCGCCAATTTCGGACGCTCATCGATAGGTACTTCTCCACCATAGCAGTTCTAAACTCCTCCCAAGTAGCGGGTGGTGCATCTTCTGCATTGCAGTCCCTCCAGGTGTGAAGCCAATCCATGGCTGGACCTCTCAGCTGTAACCTGATCAATCGAGCGGTCATCTTAGAAGAACAACCAAGCTCCCTGCACAACTCATAGCAATCTCCCAAGAAACTAGAGACCTCCACCCGCTGATCTGTCCTTGTATACTACGGTGGCCTGAATGCAACAAAATCTGCATATGAAGGTGCTCTGGGGGCTCTAACCATCAGTGCTACTACCGCACCACCTCTGGTGCTGCGGGAGTTGCCGATACTGGTTGTGGCTGCTGCCTCAGCTCCTGCTCCCTACGGAGTGCCTAAGTCAGCTCAGCCACACGGGCCTGCAACTGAACAACCATGGGATCCTGTCCCACATCCTCTCGGGCCTGCGGTGGTCTCCCACGACCCTGGCCTCGACGCTCAGTAGAGTTGTTGTCACTACCGCTCCTTGCGGCATCAAAGGCCTCCATCGATCTGGAATCACCAGAAATAAAATATCAAAATTTAAACAATTTAATTCACCTTAAGTCGTTAAGTAATTAAACCACAAGTCGCGCTGAGGTGCAGACTTAGCCCATTGATCTCATAACATACCCCTACCATATACTGACACGCTAGCAATGCCCTATACTGTGACTACTCTAGGTCATAGTCAGACCGAACCACATGCTCTGATACCACATTGTCACGCCCCAAACTCAGGGTCACGTGACCGGCTAGGGTATACGTGCCTATACCCCGCAGCCTAACTCATGCACATGCCAACTCACAAAAGATATCGGAAAGAAACAACGGTTTTATTTATAAAAAGAAATAGAAACAAATTTCATTAAACAATATAGTTTTTATCAAAAAGCTCGAGTGCGAAATAAAATGAATCAAAGAGCAACAGTACTAACATTTAAATAAAATCTGAATAAAAACATGAATGTCCACACGAGACTACAACTCCAAAATAACAAACACAAGTGCATGACAAACTACTACAGACTCGACTACGACCCCTAACTAGGATTGTTATGAGATCATATGGCTCCTATGCCCTCCAGCCGCGCCTAGTGCTCCAGCCCACCTCATCGGCCAGGCTCTGCAAAACAAAAATAATGACAACGGGTGAGTTCAAAAGAACTCATTGAGCAATTCTACCATCCCCCACAAAAAAAAACAATCATAAATAAGATGCGTAAAGCAAAACTCTTGACTCAATCAGGAAAAGGTCATAAGGGAGTGACCAGCTAACAGGCCATCCGGCCACCACCTTGCCAAAGGCAACCAACACCCAAACGGTGACGAACAACATGCCTAAGCCTATCATGCCCTAAGGCAAGAACACATACTAGGATAATCGGGAAGGCCCTACGAACTTATACTAGTATAAAGAAACTCGGGAGCAATCGAGAAGGCCCTCCGAACTTGCTCCACGAGACATGAAGGGACAATCGGGATTCGCCCATCCGAAATTGCCCCTTTAAGATATCACAGGAGTAATTGGGTAGGCCCTCCGAACTTACTCCTCTAAGATATCACAGGAATAATCGGGTAGGCCCTCCAAACTTATTTCTTATTACCACCTCGAGGATAATCGAGTAGGCTCTCCGAACTTATCCCACGAGGCCAAACCAGAACAATCGGGATTTGCTTAACCAAACTTGTTCCACAGATTGTGAATTAACCATCCAATCTCCCAGGCCTAGCCCGCAATCCGGCTCCTCAACGAGCCTCTCCGCCATTCATAATGATATGGCACAACATGACCTAAGTCAAGTCTCTCCTGTGGTGTCTTAGGAGTCTCCTTATTGGGAAGTGTCTCAACACTCCAATACCCGAGCCCAACTCCTAGACCCGTAATGTTATAACCCGTGTGGTTTTATTTCATGCATAAACTTTACTTGTTGGTTCACAACAGATTATGCTGACCCTTTGCCCAATTTTAATTATGCAATTAAAATTTAGAACACCAAGATTAGGATTTTGTTTTAGCTTACCGTTATGCCTGAAACTGAGGTGTCTAACCCGAATCTGATCTCCAGAGTGTGTCATATGTTCCCAAACTATGTTTTCTGGTCAAAACGATAGGTTACACGACTATGTTCAGTGAAATATACACACCATAACATGTATTTTAACAACAGCACAGATTCATCATCTCAGCATGAAATTCCAGCAACATTAAGTTTTCAACATAGCATGAAAATAAATCCGAAATTAACAGAAATTTGATCCTTAATTATCATTAAAACAGAATACTAATCTCAAGATAAATTTCACAGATTTCATGCTTATTACACAAGATTAACAAGATTTCCACAACACCTTAATCAAGAACAAGCATCATGATAAAGAACCTCTTTTCAAGAATCTCCATGTCATCAATATCAAGATCTTAATCTTATAGCATGATTTCCATCCAAAAATCACAGATTTAAATCTAAGGCATGCAACCACAAATTCAAGAACCTAATTGGGCAAACAAATCAAGTTATACACCTCAAGATAAACAAGACCGCTCACTTGGGCATTTCATCGAACACCTTGAGAGAACCCTTGCTTCTCCCTTGGCCGAGTACTCCTAGGGTAAACCTGAGGCTGCCGAGCCACAAAGGGGGATTCCTGGGCCCTTCTCACACAAATCGGCACAAGAACATGGCGATCAAAACTCACGATTCGGCAAAAATCTCAAGAAACAAGAAGATGCCCAAATTGGCTCAAGATCATGAGAGAACCCAAAAAAGGAGAGGTAAAACCACTCACCCGAATAGGAAGGATGATGAGAGGAGAAATCCCAGACAACGACCCTCAAAATTGGCTTCAAAAGATGGTGGCTTGACTCAAGAAGGGGAAGAGGGGACGACGGTTCCTCCTCAGGCGGCGGCTCCCTGCTCGGCTACAAAGGAAAGAGAAGAAGAAGAGGAAGGAGAGGAAGGCTCGGCCCGGCTTCAGGCGGCTAGGCTTGGCTGCTCCAAGAGAGAGGAAGGGGGGGGGAAAGAATTTATAACCCTTCCCAATACTTTTAACCCGCATCCACCTGAACCCGAATCCATACCCACTAACTTCTCGACCCGCTATCCCACTAAGCTTAATTAAACTAAAATTAATCCCATAATTAAATATAAACAAAATGCACATGCACATCCACATGCAACATAATTAAACAATCATGCATGCACAACATAAAATTAAATAAATTTATCTGTGCAAGCAAAATTTTTATTTTCATATTCCTACCTACCCGAGCTCGAAAGCTCGCACTGGACCATGAGTCGACTCGGCTCGACCTCGATGTAGTCCACTGGGCTGGCAAACACAAACCATAAAGGAAAAGAATATAATTAAATATCTAGGATATTATAGCAACCTATAAGAGGATTTTAGGCAGCACCTTGGCGAGATGAAGCTCCATAAAAACCCTAGGATTATGGCCTTGGTTCACACGGTGGCTCGGGTGGAACCCTTAGAACATTCATAATCATCATTATTTACTTTATGCTTTTATTTATTGCTTTTTCTTCAATTTTTGATAGCTTAGATAATTATTATTTCATGAAGAAACCCTCCAATAATATTGAGTCCGAATGGCTAAGATATTAAGAATATCAGTCACGCCTTCCATCGTTATGAGGGACAAGTGTGTCTATTGTCACAATGGATTTGTTGTGCACACACAAGGCCTTTTGTGCTAATAGACACATTGCACCTCATATGACACTTATCCCTTTTTTGTGTATCTGCTACTGTCTTGAACATGTTGAGCTACACTCATGAGTGGTTGTTTTCTCGCTAGGGCATACGAACGATGGGTCCGACTCAACCAGGGATCCTTAGTTTGTTGTGCACACACAAGGCCTTGGTTGCCCTAGAGGCAAAAATATATGGAAGTCACATAGTGATGTGATCGGTAAAGAGTTACCTACCCATAGACTTATTAGGGTTTGTAGTGTTACATGCGAGACCCGAGTAGGAGAAGTAGGTTCCATTTTTCCCCTATGGAAGTCTACCAATGAGGGCATCCCGCTTACAAACTGGAGGGTATTATGGAACCGCAAAATTTAGTGGAAGACATGATTAATTAAAAGACCTCATTGATCATGCATGTAAAATGGTTGCTTATACTTATCTTTCTTTTTTCTTGTAGCATTTAATCGTCACCATGTCATCTACACTGTCATTGTGTAGCATTCTTGATGCAAATAAACTTACTGGAACAAACTATGTCGATTGGTTGCAAAATTTGAGGGTTATCCTCATCCAGGAGCATGTCTCCTATATCCTTGATAATCGGCAACCGAATGCACCTACCCAAAGGGCTACCGAGGAAGTAAGGGCCACTTACAAGAAGTGGCAAGATGACAACACTACTGTTCAGTGCATTAAGCTCGTCTCTATGTCTGATGTGTTGTAGCGATAACATGAAAAGATGGATGCTAGGGCCATCCTCTCTCACCTCACGGAGTTGTATGGTGAAGAGAGTCGGACCGCTAGGTTTGAGCTGTCAAAGCAACACTTCCAAGCCAAGATGACGGTAGGGAACCCTGTTGAAACTCATGTCCTCAAACTAATCAATTTGATCAAGAGGTTAGAGAAATTGAGCCTAAGCATTGATAAGGGGATAAGTCGGGACTTAATACTCTAATCCCTCCTAGGGTCATTTTCATAGTTTATAATCCACTACCACATGAACAAGCTGGAAGCCTCGCTTCCCGAGCTCCTTAATATGCTGAAGATTACTAAGTCCCACCTTCGAAAGGAAAAGGACAAAAAAGGCGAAGAAGCTCTCTATTAAGAACAAAGCGAAAAACAAAGCTGTGAAACCTAAGAAGGAAATCAAGAAAAAGGAAAAGACTGCTTCTAAGGGCACCTATTTCCATTGTGGTAAAGATGGCCACTGTAAGGGCAATTGCAAGTAGTACATTGCAGAAATAAGGCAGAAATAAGGCAAAAGGGGGCTTCTGAAGCCCCTCCACAGGTGCGTTTGTTATTAAAATAAAATTATCGTTAAATAATTCTACTATATGGGTATTGGATACCGGTTGTGGTTCTAACATTTGCAACTCGTTGCAGGGGTTGAGAAAAAGTAGAATGCTGAACAAGGGCGACTATGACCTCCGGGTAGGCAATGGCGCAAGAGTTGCAACTTTAGCTGTAGAAACCTATTGTTTATGTCTACCTTCTAGCAAGACCATTGAATTAAATAATTGTTATTACGTTCAAATTTTAATAAAGAATATTATTTCTATTACCCTTGTTACTTGAACAAGGTTATGAAATGTCTTTAAAGGGCAATTATTGCCACATATATCATTCTGATGAGTTATATGGAACTGGACGCATTTCGAATGGTTTAATGGTCTTAGATGTAACTGATAATATTTTTCATGTTGAAATACACAAAAGGAAAAGTGATAATTTGAACCTCACCTATCTTTAGCATTTGAAACTCGGTCATATTAATTAGAATCAGATCAACAAGTTGTATAAAGACGAGTTATTTGACCCATTTGATTTTGAATCGATGCCAACTTGTGAATCTTGTCTCAAGGGAAAAATGACCAAGTCCCCCTTTCACTGGACATAGTGAGAGGGCTATTGAGTTGTTAGAGTTAGTTCACACAGATGTGTGCGGACCGATGACAATTCAAGCTAGAGGTGGGTATTCCTACTTCATCACGTTTACAGACCGCATCGAGGTTTGGATATGTCTACTTGTTGAGACATAAGTCCGATGCTTTTGAAAGGTTCGAAGCATATAAGGCTGAGGTTGAGAAACAAGTAGGGAGAAGTATTAAAACCCTTCAATCAGATCGAGGTGGTGAATACTTATCCACCGAGTTCCTAAGTTATCTAAAGGATAATGGGATTGTGTCCAATTGGACCCCTCCTGGCACACCACAGCATAATGGAGCGTTTGAAAGGAGGAATCACACATTGCTAGATATGATTTGGTCCATGCTTTACTTTATTGATCTCCCGATTTCTTTTTGGGGATATGTGCTAGAAACTACTATCTACCTTCTTAAAAAGGTTCGCACAAAATCTGTCTCTTGTACACCATATGATATATGGAGTGGCAAGAAACCAAGTCTTAGGCATCTCAAGATTTAGGGTTGTCCTACGTACGTAAAGAAGTTGAAGTCAGATAAACTTTATGCTAAATCAACCAGGAGCAGGTTTGTGGGATACCCTAAAGAGAGTTTAGGGTATTACTTCTACTCACCAACTGAACAAAAGGTGCTTGTTAGTGGACATGCCACTTTCTTAAAAAAGAGTTTATCGAGGAAAGTGGGAGTGGAAGAAATGTTGAACTTGATGAAGATCAACAACCACAGACCGAATCGCAACAATCGATGGATAGTCCACAGGTTGAACCAGACACAGAAAGAGTACCTCCCAACACTCTTCGTAAGTCAAGAGGATTACGTCAACAACATGAGAGATTCTTCCTAACTGACAATAAGGTCTCTTAGGGAACTTCTATAAATGACAATTGCATAGGAAGTTGCAACTGCTAGAACAACTGCCTTAAGTAGCAAACTAAGAACCAAAATAAAACATACACAAATGTTGGCCTAAGGTTTTCTACCTTGGTCTTAATCTCGATTTTGATGATAACAAACATGGAACTAATGTTCTATGGAGAATTACTTTCAGGTTCCTAACAATTACCACTCGATGTCCTCGATCGGAAATATCGAAGAAATCAAAAAATCAGAAGGACATTGATCGACACATTCGGGTTTGTCGCCGAAATCTCTAGAAGCTCGACGTGTGCACCAAAGATGTCTTGGACGAGTCTAAAGAACACATGAAAAGCTCTCCAAGTTGACGCATGCTGAAGGCCGGAACCTAAAAATGAAGCGCGCAAGAAAAATACACAAGAAAATTACCCTGCCCAGATTCGCCCAACCGGCAAAAGAGGAAACCAAGCAGAAGGCAATTCGGTCGACCGGTCGGTTGACCGAATGTGGCAAAAAATTGGCAGTAGCCAATTCAGTTGACCAGTCGGTCAACCAAAGTGTGCCCAAAAGTGGTAGATTGCCTTTAGTCGCTGGGCAGTCGCTCGGTCGGTCGACCGACGATCTACCAGCAAACGATCGGGCATCGGCAACGGGCAAAAATACGCCCGTTGATGAGCCCTTTGTTTCAGGGGGTTATAAATACCCACCCTAAACTCTCTCCCAAGCTCTTAATGATTCTCATATACCTCAAAGAGTGATCTTTAGCATCCTCCAAGCTTCTCATTGATCAAATACTTCAAACCTAGCTCTTGAACCCTCATCTTCAAGTGCTCTTCATTGGAGGGCTCATCAAGGGAGCTAGGCTCAAGAAGAAGAGGTGTTCTTATTGTGATAAGTCCTCTTTACTCTCTTCTTGTGATTAAAGTGTTTTTATTTTGTTTTGAATTGGTTTACTTGAGCTTGTAAGAAGACCTAATGTTAGGTATTGTGATTGAGTGGTATCCTTGGTGTAGAAGGTGTAAAGCCACTTTTCTAAACTAAGTTAGGAGTAGGTCTTAAGAATTGAGGTGGAAAAGCTCACTGGAATTAAGGTGGGAAAGCTCACTCGGTAGGAAGGCGAGATACTTCGGGCTGTGGAAGTGCCTTCGAGGTGAGTGTAGGGTCTTTCCAGTGTAAAGTTCTCAATTGTAAGCTACTCATAATTTAGTGGATTTGGGTGTGAAATCCTAAGCATGATGCTTAGGTAGTGGAGTAGGCATCGGGGCCGAACCACTATAAATCCTTGTGTTGGCATTGATATATTGCATGTGTTAATTGCTTTATCGTTAATCGCTTCCGGATTTAGTCATCCAATCGTGAATTGCCTAAGCAATCTAAGAAAAGATTAAAATTGAAATTAAGCGATAAATTTAGTTAACACACTATTCACCCCCCTCTAGTGTGGCCATTTCACCAACAATTGGTATCAGAGTGGGTTATAGCTTGAGATTTCACCATCTCTCCTACACTTTATTTCGATCCTGAAATGGCACTAGAGCCGGTTGTTTCCGCACCTCCTAGGTTTGATGAGTCAACTTTGGTCTTTGGATGTCTAGGACGTACACCTTCTTAAAGAGACAAGGTTTAGGTGTTTTTAACATGGTAAAAATTAAATATATTGAACCTAAGGAAGACATGAATGCATGGACCCAAGAACAAATTGATATGTTTGAATTAAATTCTAAAGCTACAAATTGCATATTTTGTTCTTTGGAAAATAATGTCTTTGAAAAGATGATGCATTGTACTTCCGCATTTGATATTTGGGATATCTTAAACATGCTTTACAATTATGCAAAAACCGAAGAGCTCAATACGTTTGATGAGGGGAGTGATGACAATTGTAATCCACCCAATACTAATATGATTTTTGAAGCCCATAGTGACTCTAGTCATAGGAGCACTAAAAATTGGAAAAGGAAGGTGATTTGCCATGTGTGCAAAGAGAAAGGGCATGTGAAGAAGAACTGCCATACTATGAAGAATAAGGCAAAGAAGAGGTCGAATGCTTCCACATCGTCATTCCACTCAAGTGAAGCATCCTCTTGCCATGACTATGAAGCCATCTCAAAAAAATGGCTCATGAATGATAACAATGAGGTACACTCATCTCCTTTTAGTCATGTTAATAATAATGATAGTATTAACTCATCTAGCTCTCATGATTTTGATGAATTGATGGATGAGTATAAAAGCATGTATGCCTTGCTTTTGAAAAGGGATAAAGAAAACAAAAGGATTAGAAAGGAGAATTCTAGACTTAGTTCACACATGCATGCTCCAAAATTAGAAAATGAGAAATTAAAATCTGGCTCATTTGACTCTTGCCATGATACATTAAAACTTGAGCTTAAAGATTTAAAGCTTGAAAATGAAAATTTGAAGAATGATTTCAAAATTGAGAATGAGATTTTGAAAAATGAAAACTCAAGAATCAAAAAGGAAAATTATACGTTGAAATCTCAAATGCATGCTTTATATAAATCCATGAATGGCTTGAAAAGTGAGGTTTTAGTATTGAGTAAAAAGGTAAATGAATTTACAAAAGTTTCTACCTTTAAGAATCCAAAAGGGAGAAATAACACTTTTGATAATACTCATGCATCTCATGCTTATCATGTTAAGTATTCTACCTCTAGACCTCATGATCATAAGAAGATGAATGTTTCTCTCAAGAATGCTCATGCTTATCTTAGTTTAAATGACAAACATTCTAATAATAAATCTCATGTCCATAGCAAAAACAAAAAGAAATTTAATGGACATTGCTTTTGTTGTGGTGTTTACGGGCATGCCATTTATGATTGCGCATTTAAGATGAACCCAAGTGGTGTTAAGGCACTTTGGGTACCTAAGCCCTCTAACCCCCAAGGACTCAAAGTCATTTGGGTACCAAAGATTCCATGTTCTCTTGTAGGGGGAGCAACCACATAGGGATGAATTGATGATGGTTGATGGGAGTTGCATGAGGACTTAGAGCTTCACCAAATCCAAGTTGCAACCTCACATCTTTTGGATGCCTTCGGTATGAAGAATCGGCATCTAGTTAATTTGGTATCATCTCCTTGTTTTGTCTAGTTAGAAAATTGGAGTTTATGATAGATGAATAATTTTGGTTAATTCTTACTGCCCTTAATATGGTTTTATCACATGATTTTTTATTTTTTATTTCTTAGTCCCTTCGGAGACCAATGTAGCCTATAACGGGCTCATGCGACATTGCGGTTCTAAATCATAGGCTCATTGTGGCCTTTCGGTTTTTAACCAATAGGAAGGGTTGAAGATCTTAATTTTCAAATATTTCATATTTTGAGATCTCTTGATTCATTTTGTTATCATGAATGATTTATTTGAAAATGAATCTATGCTATTTAGTGAAGTTGAATTTAGAAAATGTTGCTTACTTTGTTTTTTTTTTTCACTTCACTATTTAGTTTGATAGCTTGCATATAGATTTGGTTTTGTTTTCTATTTATGAAGTATACTTGCAAGTTATGGGCAATTAAGAATGGAAGGCTATTTCAATGAAAAATGAAAAGTTTGGCTAAATTCGCATGGATGAGGTATGTCTATGGTTATTGCATATTTCTAGTCTAATACCTCAATTTTCATGTTTGATTGATGTCTCTATGCTCATGATCGAAATAACATGAAAAGTATATGAAATTTCATGAGTAAGTAAAAGTTTGATAACTTAAGTAATTTCATGATATCTTGATTGAATGAAACTTGCCTAGGTTAGAACTTGTCATTAGAGACTTCCATTTAAAGTCCAAACTCATGAAACATGTTTAGATATACACATGACATGCTTCTAGATATTTAAACTTGAAAAATCATGTGTAGATAGACAAAGTGATAACTAGATTACTTTAGGGGACTCATTCTTGAAAAGCTTGACCTAAGACAACAAATTGACTTAGAAATTTCATTTTGAGCCCAAATTTCACAAACATGTTTAGATTTACTCATGTTAGGTGTCCATGTGTTTAAATTTGAAAAACCATGAGTAAAGGATCAAATTTGATACTTAGCAATTTCATGATATCATGCTTATTTTTGAACGAAATTGTGCTAGGTTGATATTTTGACCAAATGATATTATATTCATATCAAACTTAATATACATGCTTTAAATGATCATACTTTAGTATCTAAAAAGTTTGGATGAAATATTGAAACGTTTGAAAAAAATGACTAATATTTACGAAAATGCCACTAAAACTCAATGAATTTTTTTAAAAAATGTAGAAAAATAATTTTTGTTGATCGTTGAATCTGCATCTTCCTTGAAAAATCTAGTTTATGGCATAAAAGTTTTGAAAATTTTGAGTATGATTGTGATTTGATTTGGATTTTTTAAATTAGATTTCGAAACTTTAAAGTATCGATCTTCCCAAATGCTCATTTCTCGATACTTTGGATTTTCGCCGAAATCTTTGAATGAGACCTCAAGTATGATGTTAGATTCTTGTTTTTAGTATCGTTCTCACTATTACCAGAGAAAAATCATTTCTAAAATGGTTTTTGCTATTTTGACTGATACTTGAAAATATTGACACTTGAGTTTATACATGATTTTCGAATTTGGACTTTAGTTATCACTCTTTGCTATCATGTATGATTTAGTCTCATATCAAATATTTATTTTTCATCCCTTTGGTTGAGATTTTCATGTTTCATGAAAAACAATTTTAGAGTCTCAACTTTGACTAGATTGACATTTCTTGCCCTTTTTGAATGATGTCAAAAGGGGGAGAAAAATATAGGTAAAAGAAAAGAAAAATATAGGAAAAAACCATGCATATAGATAGGGAGAATTCTATTATATAGATATGCATGTTGATAGGGGGAGAAATCCCATGTTTGATATCCTCTATGCTTAATTTTAGATATTTTCTTAAGGATATTTGTCATCATCAAAAAGGGAGAGATTGTTGGCCGAAGCTTTTCTACCTTCGTCTTAATTTCAATTTTGATAATAACAAACATGGAACTAATGTTTTATTGAGAATTACTTTCAGGTTCCATATCAATTAGCACTCGATGTCCTCGATCGGAAATATCAAAGAAATCGGAAAGTCGGAATGACATTGATTGACGTGTGCGTGTTCGTCACCGAAATCTCTAGAAGTTCGACGTGTGCACCAAAGATGTCTTGGAGGAGTCTAAAGAACACATGGAAAGCTCTCCAAGTTGACGCACGCTGAAGGCCGGAACCCGAAAATGAAGCACGCAAGAAAAATTCACACGAAATTTGCCCTACCCAGATTCGGTCGACCGGCAAAAGAGGAAATCTGGCAAAAAATTGGCAGTAGCCAATTCAATCAACTAGTTGGTCGACCAAAGTGTGCCCAAAAGTGGAAAATTTACTTCGGTCGCTCGACGGTCACTCGGTCGGTCGATCGACGATCGACCGACAAGCGATCGGGAGTTGCAACGGGCAAAAATACACCCGTTGATGAGCCCTTTGTTTCGGGGGTTATAAATATGTAATACCCAAAATCTTAATAATAATATTTTATTCTTGAGTGAGGGATCGTGGGCCCTAGTTAGCGCGGATTGGCAGGAAGCTTCAGAATTAGACCCGAGTAAGCATTTAATGTAGAAAAATTAAGATAAATTTTATTTGTCTTATCTTTGTGATTTGGTATGGTAGGGTGATAGAGGGTCTCGAGGCGAATTTGATGGTGCAATCGGATCTCGAATCAGGGTTAGATCGGATGAGTTAGGGGCTGTTTAAGTCGGGTAGCTTAGGTAGGGGTATTTTGGTCATTTGGACCCAACCGGTGTCTATAAATTAGACCCTAGGGTGTGCAGCTATGGGTTTTGTGCCGCACGCCATCCGAGGATAAAGAGAGAGGAGAGAAAGGGCGTCGTCGAGGAGGAGCCGTCGGAGCTGAATTTTCGCGAGTTCGTCGGTGTCGATCGGGGAAGATCCTGCGCATCTTTTTCTTCCATTTTCTCTCCGTCCGGTGAGTGGATTTAGGCATTCTTTTCTCCAATTCTTGATTCATGTCGCTGTTTTTATGTTTCGGGGTTTTTCATCAATTTTTGACGCATTTTCTCGTATCGGATCAGAAGTCGGATTGGTCGTTTCTTAATCGAATCATGTGGGTTACCTCATTTTGGAATAAAATATTGTTTTTTTCCTTTTCTTGATTTTTTTTCTTCTCCTATTGCAGTCGGTCGGTCGGCGTCGACCGTGATGGGAGGCGGCACCTGGCGAGGCACCGCGGCGGCAGCTGCACCAGCTAGGCGTCGCGGGGGAGGCGGCGCCCGGCGTGGCGTCGCTGCCACGCGCGGGCAGTCGCATGGTGGCGGTGGTGCACCGTCAGGCGCCGGTGTCAGTGTCGGCATTGGCACCATCGTCTCTGGCGGCCCGGCGGCAGCCGGAGAAGGGGCAGCGGCGGCAGGTGGAGGGGAGGAGGAGATGAAAATGATCGACCTAGGTGGGGATGATGAAATGAAGGGTTGAGATTGGTTTGGATGGGATGGAAGGCTGGATTGTAATGGTTGATATAAAGGGCAGAGATTTGATCTGGCGTAGATGTAAGGCTACAATTTCATCATATAGATGGAGGGATGAGATTGCATCAGGATAGATGTAAGGTTGTGGATGCATCATGGGTTAGATGGAAGGCCGAGATTGCATCAGGTTAGATGGAGAGCTGTGATTGCATCTGGTTAGATGGAGAGCTGTGATTGCATCTGGTTACATGAGGGGCTGTGATTGCATCATGTAAATGGAGAGCTGTGATTGCATCTAGTTAGATGGAGGGCTGTGACTGCATCTGATTAGATGTAAGGCTATGGTTTCATCATGTAGATAGAGGGTGGTAATTGCATCTGGATAGATGTAAGGCTGAGATTGCATCATGTTAAATAGAGGGCTGTGATTGCATCAGATTAGGTAGAAGGCTGTGATGTGATCCTATTTAAATGAAGGGCGGAGATTTCATTACAGATTATTGATTGTAGCACCGTCATATTTTATTCGTAACAATGATTATTAAATAAATTAAGACATTTCTTTCATTATTCTAAATAATATTTGGAGGCCTTAAAGTTAGCAAAACTATTCATATTATATATGAATTTTCACCTAATCGACATTACGAATTCATTGGTGAGGTCTGTTTTGACATCAGACCTTTGGATTTTGAAAATAGTAGCCGGGGTGTCGCCTCATTTTGCGTGCCAGGCTGAAAAATCATATTTTATATATTTTTATGATTCGATTTGAGATGATTCATGGGTATAGTAGTTAATGAGGTGAATTTAATCCTAGCTCAGTGATTTCTATGACGAGTTCTTTTATCATGTTCCAGTTCATTGATTCATAGTTGGAGTTTCTTTTTGCACTGCTTTCTTGATACACATGCATCTTTTCTTACAGTGCTATAATTCTATTTTATGGTTGTTTAATTGTGCTGAGCATTCATGATTTATGAGCAATATTTCTACATATATATATGTATGTGATTGTGATGTATGGCAGGAGGAGGTGGAGGATGAGGTATGCACTTGACATACCATTTATTACATGTTGATAGCACATATTGTTCAAACTTATATACTTGCGTGTGTGGTGTTGTGATGTGCTTGTTGCATTTCCCGAAAGCCTCGCTAGTGAGGAGAGGGTATGCCCTAAAGAGACAGCATTGGCCTTATTTCGGAAGTCCGACTGGTGAGGGGAGATCATACCACAAAGAGACAGTCCGGAGACCCGAGCAGGTGAGGGGAACGTATGCCCCAACAGGCCAGCTCGGAAGAGCCAGTGCCGGTGAGGGGAGGGCATGCCCCAAAGAGACGGCACTGAGTTGGGTGGTAGTTTAGCGGCTACCCGTCTACCTACCATATGTGGCTATGTGGGACCGACGGGTCCGGAGAGCATGTATATGATTGGGGTGCTGCATTGCATGCATATGATTGAGGTGTTGCATTCATCCTATTTACTTGTTGTCGATATGTTTATACTTATTGATGGATGCTTATACTTTTTGTTGTGGATGTGAGTAGAGTGGTGGAGGTGTTATTGATGCTTGTCCGTCATTTAAAAAAAAAAGATCTTTTATACTTGTTGACGGATGTTGATTTCATGCATAGAGCTATGGATATATTATTGCTGATTTCTTTCGACGTTGATTTATATCGGCTATTTGTGTTTTTATGCATGATGATTGATTTGCTGAATTGAGGACTGATCTACTCACTAAATCCTAGTTGGACTTACCCGTCATTACTATTGTTTTGCAGCACCTGAGTTAGATCAGAGAGGAACCGAGGTGCAGTAGCGCGACTGGTGGTGACAGGGCAGTGGGTCTCGTGACATGTCATGATCAAGGAGGATACCTGAGTCATTTTAGTGTCTCTTGAATTGTTGAGTCATGTTGACTCGGGTCGTGGTTTCTGCATTTATTTTTATTTGAGGAGTCTTATTTATTTATTTGAACCCTTTTAAATAAACTTGTCCAGTGTGTTCATATTGAGTTTTGGTTTGGTTTGGTTCGTGATGTCATGTATGTTCTTTTCAAAAAAAAAATCTTTCACTGTTCAGATTATTGTTGTTTTATTTGAGTTGGGTTAGGCTTCGGGGTACGTGTCGTGTCCTGGCCGGTCATATCGGGTTTGGGGTGTGACAAAATACCCACCCCAAACTCTCTCCCAAGCTCTTAATGATGCTCATAAACCTCAAAGAGTGATCTTTAGCATCCTCCAAGCTCCTCATTGATCAAATCATTCAAACCTAGCTCTTGATCCCTCATCTTCAAGTGCTCTTCATTGTAGGGCTCATCAAGGGTGCTAGGCTCAAGAAGAAGAGGTGTTCTTATTGTGATAAGTCCTCCTTACTCTCTTCTTGTGATTAAAGTATTTTTATTTTGTTTTGAATTAATTTACTTGAGCTTGTAAGAAGACCTAGTGTTAGGTCTTATGATTGAGTGGTATCCTTGGTGTAGAAGGTGTAAAGCCACTTGTCTAAACTAAGTTAGGAGTAGGCTTAGGAATTGAGGTGGGAAAGCTCATTCGGTAGGAAGGCGGGATACTTCTGGGTGTGGAAGTGCCTTCGAGGTGAGTATAGGATCTTTCCGGTGTAAAGTCCTCAATAATATGCTACTCATGATTTAGTGGATTTGGGTGTGAAATCCTAAGCACGGTGATTAGGTAGTGGAGTAGGCATTGGGGCTGAACCACTATAAATCCTTGTGTCAGCATTGATATATTGCACGTGTTAATTGCTTTATCGTTAATCGCTTCCGCATTTAGTCATTCAATCGTGAATTGCCTAAGTAATCTAAGAAAAGATTAAAATTGAAATTAGGCGACAAATTTAGTTAATGCACTATTCACCCCCCCTTTAGTGTGACCATTTCACTAATAGCTACCAACTATAGTGAATTAGAAATAACAAAACCTATTGCTATTACAAGTACATACTGACTTGCCTCTCTGTGACATCCCAGCAATAGAGTCTTGTCCTCCATACAATCCTTGTGTTGTAATGAGTTAGCAGCCCACAATCATCTCAACATGAAGATACGATGAGTAGGTTGTTGCCTTCTTTGAACTAAGCAGTCTTAACTCTTATAAAACTAGCAACAAGTATTGACACAATGGAGTTATCAACAACAGATCCCTTCACTAGTATTTATATGTGAGAAATGAAGGATCTGAATAAATGCTGACTTCAATCACTCTCCTCTTCGTAGTCGTCAGTTTGAAACCGTCAACATAAATAGACATCATAAACATATGATCATTTAAGTAAACAGTAATGCCCGGAAATAGAGAATAGAAAACTCTTCAAAACTCAACTGAACACAAGTCATAAATGATGATTAAATGACCAAAAATATCAAAAGACTCATCATTAAACTAGAAGTTCATCAGCCATCATATTCGCACCGAAAACTGTCCAGAATACCATAAACTGTAGGCAGTTGAAAATTGTTTCTCCATTGTTGAAACTGCCATCAACTCTACAAAGCCATTTACATAAGGAGCAGTTGAAACTATCCTAACACAGTTGAGACTGTCAATACATAAGTAGAGCTTCTCTCTTGTTGAGACTATGCAAAAATTGAGAAATCACCAAAAAGCTTCTTTTGCGAAATATAGCCAACATACAAAAGGCCAAATACTAACATTCTCCCCCTTCGGCTTATTTGGCAAAACCCAAACAGATCATATCACAAAAAAAATGGATGAAAGAAGAAAGATTCAACTGAAAATAATAACTGTTAAAAAGATATTTCAACAGTTAACAGAAAGTATCCATCAGTCAGAACTTTCAGATGAATCAGTGAAATTTCTAGAAGAAGGGGAGGCAGGTCTTGCAGAAGCTACAATAAAGTACTCTATAACTTTCTTCTCAATTGTGATTACCTGCTGTAGAAGCTTGACCATAATATCTCTCGTAGAAAATAGCTCATCCAAAATCTCTTTCTCAATAGTAGATGTGGTGGATGAAGCAGTTCCAAGTGCAGTCTTCACTTTAGACCTTGGACTTAGTAGGTTTCTTCTTGGAGTACTAACCCTCTTGAGAATTTTATTATGAATCTTTAGAGATGTGCCCAAGGGTTCCAGAACTTCAGCAGAGGAGCATTTAAATCTTTGTTTCTCTAGAATTCCATATATTAAGTTTGGAAAAATTAAAAACATCCTGGATTTATAGAGAAGCCTGCTCCTAAGAGAGATAATCTGCTCAAAAATAAGACTGTAGTGTTGGTGAAATGATCACACTAGAGGGGGGTGAATAGTATATTAACTAAAACTATTTGCCTGAATTCAATTTTAAACATTTTCTTAAACTACTTAGGCAATTCACAGTTGAACGACTAAATGCGGAAACAATTAATGATAAAGCAATTAACACAAACAAAATATCAATGCTACCATAATGATTTATAGTGGTTCGGCCCCAATGCCTACTCCACTTCCTAAGCACCCCGCTTCGGATTTCCAAACTAGTTTAACTAGATTAATTAATTTCCTTACAATGAGGACTTTACACTGGAAAGTCTCCGCTCTCAAACCGAAGGCACTTCCACACCGAGAGCACTCTCCCACCTCAACCTAATGACAACTCAACTGATCCTAGTAAACTAAGTTTATAATGGTGGATATAATTAAGCCTTAACACCAAGGCGACCACCTACTCAATCAACCTAGCACTCTAGGTTTACACAAATGATATACAATAAAAATAAACCACAAAATATATAAACAATGGAGCAAATAAATAATACAATAAATACTTAGCTCCAAAGAAAACTCCCTAGTCATCTTGATGCCTTAAGATGATGAATCGGTGAAGCTTGGAGGCTAAATCAAGGAGTGGAGATCAAAACTAGGGTTCTTGCAAGGATGGCTCAATGAAAGCTTGTAGAGATGCTTAGGATCACACTTTAAGGCTTGGAAGCATCAATAGTTGCTTAGGAGTGAGCTTGGGATGGGTATTTATAACCCCCCAAACAAGAGGACTCGTCAACGATCATTTTTTTGCCCGTTGGCGACGCCCGATCGCTTGTCGATCGATCGTTGGTCGACCCACCGAGCGATCGAAGGCATTCTGCGCATTCTGGGCATCGTTCAGTCGATTGGTCAGTCGACCGAAATGCCTTCACCTTCTACCGGTCAACCGAATTTGGGCAGGGCTAATTTTTTGCTTGTTTATTTTTTGCACGTTTGTTCATTTCTGGGTTCCGTCTTCGATAAGTCTACTTATATAACAAGGTGGAAAACTAGGGTTTCTCCAAGTAATGGCTCAATGAAAGCTTGGGAATGATCAAGGATGGCTCAATGGAGTTTAGGAGTGATCAAAAGTGTCAAAGGAAGGCTGGGACATTAGTATTTATAGAGCCATGAAGTGTGCTCGGGTGAAACATTGCTCAACGTTTCCGCTCGCCGATCGTAGGTCTGGTCGATCGTCGGTCGACCAACCGAGTGACCGAAGGAATTTTGCCCATTTTGGGAATCGTTCAGTCGACCGAAATGCCTTCTGCCCATTTTCACTTTTTGTCGGCCAACCAGTCGATCGACTGAACCTGGGTAGGGCTGAATTCATGTGTATTTTTTTGGGCAGGGCTGATTTTGGGTTTCCGACTTTGCTAAGTCTACTTATATAACATTTCTTAACTTTAAAACATAAATGTTATATAAGGATTACCCACCATTTAGATTTAATAAAAATATCTAAAAAATCAAAATCCTTAAGAATCGAAATCTAACTATTGGGGTCTAGTACAAATTTCTGAAAAACGGAAATTTGATAATCTTCCGAGTCAAATATGGGTAGGCTAAAGGCTTCCAAAAAATCCTTAAAAATATATCGTTATCTAGTTTTTACAAAGGAACAATTACCAACATTTTTGATGCCAAGAAAATGTCTAGTTTATATAGCCCTCCAAGGAGCTCCCTAGGCTTAGTGAATTTCAAGGCAGTTTTCGGGTTTTCATGTTTTGGGGTTTGGGTTTGGTTTTTGGGTTTCTTTGCATCATCATGAGGATTTACAACACATTCTGGACACCCTAAACCAAAACTCTATCTTCCTAACGAAATCCGAGCGACGACGAGCGTCCTTGCCGATTTCTCCGATTTCTCTAATTTTTTCGATCGCGGACGTCGTGCGCTAACCAACTTGGAACCTGAAAGTATTTCTCAATGAAACATTAATTTTATGTTTGTTATCATCAAAAACGAGATTAAGACCAAGGTAGAAAACCTTAGGCCAACGTGTAGAGCTTTCCAAAGAGGATAGAGGTCATTTGAAAGCAGTCCCTTGTGCAGTTTGCTGACATGAGTTTTCTTTTTAGTTTTCTTCTCAGAATTTGAGAGTTTCTTCTTGGGAGTTTGAGTCCTTCTTTGTTTAGGAACAGGGGCTTTCTTCTCTTTTGACATTTCTGGGTTGTGCTTTATTATCTTGGATTTTCTCAACTTAGTAGCTCTTTGGGATAGAAATTCGTTATCAGAATAAGTTTCTAGGTTCATTGTTTCTCCAAAAATCAGGTTGGATTTGAATTGGCATTTCCCTTTTTGAACTTCTTTTCATCTAAGGTTTATATGAGACTTTCTTTTTCCTTTTGGTGTGGAACATCTTTCGGTTCAGGTGTAGAAGCCTCATGAATCATAGATTCATCGACTGGAACTTCATTCAGATCCATAGCAGCCAGCTTACGAATAGAAGACTGTGGAAGGTTAGCAGCAACAGTTGCAATGTCAGCAGTCTCAACTGCTCCAATCATGGTTGTAACCATTTCTGATGGAGCTTCAAGGTTCTCAGTAACAAGTGTCATAGCCGTAGTTTCAGCTGAGACGGTCTCATAGTAGTTTGGTGGATTGATAGTGCTTTCTTGCTCAAGATTATTTTTATCCTCTTGCGTATTCAAAATAGAATATGTAGAGATATGAGATGGTCCAATTTTGACTGGAAAGGAGTCAAACAATATCAGTGACAATAATATTTATATCAAAGATAGGACCAGAGTGTATAGGAGAAGAAAACTGCCAAAGACTCATTCAAGACTTCTTGTCTAGAAACATCACTAGGAGATAAAATCAAAAAGTAAACTGATATCCCTTAAAGACTCCCCCTCAACCAAAACAAACTCCCCCTCAATTTGAGAAACCCTAGAAGAGGACTGATGAGATTTGAGAGTCATACCTCGACTGCTTCTCCTTAGCGGTTGGTTAGCCGGTCTCCTGCTACTTTTCTTTCTCAACTTGTGTCCTTGACTAGTTGAAGTAGAAGGAGGCGGTGGCATTTCCTCGGTTGAAGGTCCAGTAGATGGTTGAGGCTCTCTGGGAGGGTTTTTATATTTCATCTTCTTGGTTGAGGAAACATACACTTTTCTCACAAAGCCTTTCTTTCCCTTTCCTCCAGCCATCTTTAAAAAGGGGAAACAGCAGTTGAAAGGACAAGGAGTGGTGGAGAAGAATTTGTCACTAGTTAGCAATCGATCGGAAGAGGTAGATAATTAATGCCCAAAACTTTTAGGGCGAAATGAAAACTCCACTAACTTTTAGGGGGCACACGTGGGGGCTTTAGACGAGTAATCAAACTCCCGTCGACATTCGATGCAAAAAGTATAGATGTTAGCCTTCAAGAAAAAACCCTTTCAGTTTTTTTTTCAATGAATACTTATTTATTTATTTCATCCTAAGATGAAATGTGCAAATGACACATAATCCAAGAGCATATCTCAACTGCTCAAACCTTTCACCATTTAATGCCTTTGTAAAGATATCTGCCACTTGCTTCTCTGTTGCAATGTACTCCAGTTGCAACTCCCTTCTTCCAACTAACTCCCTAATATAATGAAATCTTATATCAATGTGCTTGGTACGAGAATGCATAACAAGATTATTTGGAATATTTTTTGCACTTGTGTTGTCATAATAAAGTATGATCTCTTCTTGATTAAGACCATAATCATGTAGAATGCTCCTCATCCAGATCAACTGTGTGCTGCAATTACCTGCTACCAAGTATTCTGCCTCTACTGAAGAAAGAGAAATAGAATTTTTCTTCTTGCTTAACCATGCCACAAGATTTGTTCCAATATAAAAACAACCACCTGAAGTGCTCTTTTTGTCATCAATATTACCAACCCAATCTGCGTTTGTAAATCCAACTAGACAAGCGTTGCAATCAACTGAATACCAAAGGCCAAAATCCAAAGTACCTTTCACATACTTGAGAATCCTCTTAACTACCTTAAGATGAGACTCCTTAGGATTTGCTTGATACTGGGCACATAATACAACACTAAAACTTAAGTCAGTTCTACTAGCAATCAAATACAACAGGCTGCCAATCATACTTCTATAGAGACTATGATCAACATTCTTCCCTTCAAAATCTTTTCTCGGTTTCTCATGAGTTGAGATAGGAGTTCTAACTACCTTAGAACTTTAGTCCAAACTTGTGAACTAGATTCTGAGAAATGAATAATCCTTCTTTAAATTGCTTAACCTGTAGACTAAGAAAATAGCTCATTTCCCCAACCATGCTCATCTCAAATTCAGATTTCATAACATCCACAAATTGTTTAACAAATATTTTAGAAGTTGAACCAAAAATAATATCATCAACATAAATCTGAACAACTACCAAATGAGATCGGCTCCTTCTTCTTAACGAATAAGGTCTGATCAGCTTTTCCTCTTTTGCAACCTTTCAAGTGTAAAAACTGAGTTAGTCTTTCATACTAAGCTCTAGGTGCCTTCTTGAGACCATATAATGCCTTCTTCAGTCTATACACATGATTAGAATGAGTAGAATCTTCAAACTTTTTTGGTTGTTCAACATAGACTTCTTCATCGAGAATACCATTCAAGAAAGCAGTCTTAACATCCATTTGAAATAGTTTGAACTTCATACAACAAGATAAGGCAAGAAGTAACCAGATGGACTCCAACCTTGCAACAGGAGCAAAGGTTTCATCCGAATCCAGACCTTCAATTTGATTATAGCCTTGAGCAACAAGTCTGGCCTTGTTTCTTGTGATGTTTCTTGCTTCATCGGTCTTGTTTATGAAGACCCACTTGGTTCCAATCACATTGACACCTTTAGATCTTGGAACCAATTCCAAAATATTATTTCTGACAAAACTGCTGTAGTTCTTCTTGCATAGCTATTATCTAGAATTCATCTTTTAAAGCTTCCTTGATGCTTTTGGGTTCAACAGTTGAGGTGTAGCAAGAATATCTGATCATGTATTGATGACTATTTTTGGACTGATTCTCGATCTTGACTCCATCATGCACATCTCCAATTACATTCTTTAGATGATGATTTTTGAGAGCTCGTGTAGACTTTTCAGTTGTATTTTTATTTTCTTGATCAGTGTCAGTCTTAGAATCTGTTGAATCAAAAGTTTCAACTATCTTTTTTGTTGTCTTGAAAGAGTCCTGGGCAGTCTTATCAAAAGTATCAACTATTTTCTCATCAGCAGTCAGAGTCTAGTAGATCTGTGAGTCATTAACTTTCACATTTGGTGACTTCATAACAGTTTCAGTGTGCTTGTTGTAGACTCTGTAAGCTTTACTGTTTGTTGAATAGGCAAGAAATATTGCTTCATCACTTTTGCTTTATATCTTTCCAAGATAATGTTAGAAAATTAGCCTTGGACCTAACTCCACCCCAAAAGTTAGCTCATAGGGGGGGATTGTCCAATCTATTTAAAGGCTATCTAGACCATAACCTCAACCAATATGGGACTTTAATAGCTATTCCCTATCATTTAGCACATAGCACCTGCTGCCAAAAACATGAAAATATGTAAGATTTGATTTTCTTCCCTTCCATAATTCATAAGGTGTTTTTGTACTTTTTGGTCTGAGATAGGCTCTATTTATAATGTAGCAGGCTGTATTAACTGCTTCAGCCCAAAATCTTTCAGAAATCTATTTGAAATTTAGCATGACTCGAGCCATTTCTTGGATAGTACGGTTCTTCTTTTCAACAACACCATTATGTTGAGTTGTCTTTGTCGTAGAAAATTCATGAAGTATACCATTTCCATCACAAAATTCAGAGAAGGAAATATTCTTAAACTCTGTCCCATGATCACTTCTTATTTTGATCACCTTTAGAATAGGAAGTACTTATTCATTCTGAAGTCTTAGGCATAAATATTTGAAGTTGTTGAAGGCATTGGACTTCTCTCTTAAAAATTCTATCCAAGTGAAACAAGAGTAATCATCTACACAAACTAGAACATACTTTTTACCTCCAATGCTTTCAACTTGCATAGGACCAACCAAGTCCAATTGAAGAAGTTCTAGAGGCTTTAATGTGGTCACCAATTGCAACTACTTATGAGACTGCCATGTCTGCTTTCCTTCATGACAAGGACCACAAACTTATTTTGGTTCTCCTAAAAGTTTAGGGATTCCTCTCACAGCTCCAGCATTGACAAGTTTCTTTAGGTCCCTGTAATTGACATGACCTAACCTTCTGTGCCACTAATTTATATCAGGAGAAATAATTGAAACACAGATTGAAGAATAGGCAATCTTATGTCAGTTATCTCTAGATCTACTCCCTTCAAGAATACAATGACCATTGTTATCAAAGACCTTGCAATTGTTTTTGTTGAATTTAATATTTAAATTGTGGTCACATAATTGACTGATACTCACAGTCTTGAGATCATCCACCAGTAGGACATCTTTCAAATTGGGAATTTTGGAACATTGAGTGTTGCAACTCCCAAACATTTCCATGTCTTCTATCTCCAAAGGTTATAGTTGCACCTTCGTGCTCCTGGATGTTTTTCAAAATTTCAAATTGTAGAGAACAACCATTGTCAAAATACCATGATTCAAGAGAAGAAATAGTCTTTGACATAAAAGCAATTAGAATCAATTTTCTTTACCCAGACATGTTTATCCTTCTGCTTCGGAGGATTTTTATGCTACTTTCTCCTTAGTTTATTGGCAAGCTTGAAATAATTTGCAATTTGTGTCCTCTACATTTGCTGTAGTAACATGTGGGTACTCTACTTCCCTCCTTTGTAGTCGACTATTGGTGACTTAAGGAACCTTTATGGAAGTTCTTCATTTGAATGGGCAGTTGAGACTGGAGTTTTGACTGCCTAAAGCTAGTGTATCCAGGTCCATCTTAATTTGAAGGAGATTTTCCTGCACTTAAAATTTTATTTAAAGTACTAGTGGAATTCATCATTCTGACTTCTTTCTTTACCTTTTCAAGTTCAAAAATCAACTTGAATTCTTTATCAAATTTTTCAACAATCTGACTTTGATAGGTCTCGACTTCCTCCTCAAGTTTCTTTTCTTGATCAACCAAGAGTTTGTTTTGATTTCTGAGGGTCTTGTTGAGTTTTGTCACTTCAACCCATTTATCAAACATCTCTTGATAAGCTTCTTCACGATCGTTGGAACATTGAGTCTTGTTTTGTTCATCATCAATGTTTGGGTTACAAGCAGATTGAACTATGTCAATCATGCAGGCAAAAAAGGCTCTATAGTTTCCTTGCTCAGATTCTTTTGTGTCATCTGCTTCATCATCATCACTCCAGGTAGCAGTAAATGACTTCTTGAGTTTTTTCTGCATATTTCGACATTCAGTCTAATATGTCCATATCCTTCACACTCAAAGCATTGAACACCTTTAGACTTCTGTTTGAGATCGAACTTATCAGCAGAAGATTGACTTCTTCTATTTTCAACAAAGGGAGAACTTGTTTTGGAGCCGGTTGAACTAGGCAGTTGAAACTACTGTTTGAACTGTGAATTCTGATTTTGCTTATCCTTAGCCCTTAGGAATCTTCTAAAATTCTTTATCATAAGAGCATATGCTGCATCCATCTCTTCTTCAGAATAATTTTCAGACTTGTTCTCATTTTCAATAGTTTTGAAAGCAAAATTCTTCTTTTTCTCTTTATATGAGTATTTCTCAGACAGTTGTAACTCATATGTTTCAAGTTTACCCATCAAGGTGTCAAGGGTAATGGTTGAGGGATCATGAACTTCACTTATAGTAGTAGCTTTCATGTCAAATTTTGTAGGCATGGATCTTAGAACTTTTCTTACCACCTTTTCTTCAGAGAATGGTTCTCCAAGGTTGGAAGCATTGTTCATCAAATCTTTGACTTACGAAGAGTCAAGGATCCTTCATGATTTGTTTCCAAAATTTCCCATGCTTGGTTTGCAAGAGTATAGGCGGAGATAAGTTTGAATTAAGAGGGATCAACCATACTGAAAATGGCATTTAGGGCCTTGTTATCACATTTTGCAGCAATAACTTTTGCTTCAGTATACTGGTTCTTTGGCTTCTTGTCAGTACCATCAATGATCGTCAAATGAAAGCCCTCATCCGAGCCTTCCAATAAGCATAGTTTGTTCCAACTAGAAGTTGAGGAATATTGACAAAATTACCCATTGGCATTCCTTCCATCTTGAACCTAAAAAAAGAGACACATGAAAGATCTTGTGCAGGTAGAGGTTAGCATAACCTCTCTGATACCAAATGACAATATAGGCCTCTTAGGGAACTTCTATAAATGACAGTTGAATAGAAAGTTACAACTGCTATAACAACTACCTTAAGTAGCAAACTAAGGACCAAAATAAACATACGCAAACACAAGTATTTGTTTACGCGGTTTAGTGACAAAACATGTCACCTAATCTACGGGGCACTCATCGAATAGATGCTCAATCCACTATCAGAAAGTACAACTTCTAGCTCTAAGATTTCACACACTGAAATCCAGCTATCTGTACTATAGTGAAATGGAAATAATAGAAACTATTGCTATTACAAGTACATACCGACTTGTCTCTCTATGACGTCCCAGCCACATATTTCTGTCCTCTACACAATCCTTGTGTTGTAATGAGTTAGCAGCTCACAATCATTTCAGCATGAATATATATTGAGTAGGAAGCCTTCTTTGCACTAAGCAATCTCAACTCCTTTAAAACTAGCAATAGAGTATTTGCACAATGGAGATATCGACAATAGATCCCTTCTCCAGTATTTATATATGACAACTGAAGGATCTGAATAAATGCTGACTTCAATCACTCACCTCTTCGTAGAATTCAGTTTGAAATAGTCAACATAAAAGGCATCATAAAACATATGATCATTTAAGAAACAGTAACGCCTCAAAATAAAGAATAGGAAAACTCTTCAAAACTCAACTGAACACAGACATAAATAATGATGATTAAATGATCAAAAATATCAAGAGAATCATCATTAAACCAGAAGTTCATCAGCCATCATATTCGCACAAAAAATTGTCCAGAATACCATACACTGTAGGGAGATGATAGTTGTCTCTCCATAGTTGAAAGTGCTTAAGACTATCAATACATAAGTAGAGCTAAGAGCTTCTTTTACCAAATACAACCAACATACAAAAACTAACACTAACAACAATTGTCTGGGGAGATTATGTTCCGGAACTATCTTCTCCACCAAATCCTCCTGTTACGTAGTCAATAACTCCCCGGACACTGCAGTAGGACTGCTCACTTTTTGGGTTACAGTCATCTGTTGTGTCATCGAGTTGTGGGGTCTCACTGAGGCCCCAATATGGCTGGTAACTTGGTCGGATGTACTGGTCGAGGCAACCTTCTCTAATCAATCGCTCGATCTGGTCACGAAGGGCCACACATTCTTCAGTGGTGTGTCCAAAGGTCCGATGGAATTCGCACCTTTTGCTCTTGTCGCCTCTGTACAAAGATTTTGAGCTTTCGGGGTGGCCCAAGTGTTGGTGAAATGACCTACACTAGAGGGGGGTGAATAGTATGTTTATTAATTGATTCGCCTAATTCCGGTTTTAATCATTTACTTGGTTACTTAGGCAATTTAATAAATCCAATAACAAGCGGAAGCAAAGTGAACATGCTAATTAAACAAACGCAAGAAGAAGAAATGTAAACACAGTGATTTATAGTGGTTCGGCCCCAATGCCTACTCCACTACCTAAGCAGCCCGCTTATGATTTCCAAACTTAGCTTTACTAGATTAATCTTGTTTCCCTTACAACGAGGACTTTGACCTGGAGAGTCTCACTCTCAACCTAAGGCTTCCACACCCGGAAGTCTCCGCCTTCTTACTGAGAGCACTCTTCCACCTCAACCCTACGGGACAACTCAACTAATCCTAGTAAACTATATTTACACCGGTGGATTTAAATCTTAAACACCAAGGCTACCACCCAATTTTAAGACCTACACTCCAGGTCTAACACAAACTCAAATACAAAGAAATAAACAAGAAAATACAACACTAAATGGAGCAATAAATCACACAATAAAATACTTAGCTCTAAAACAAGATTCCTAGCTTCCTCTTGATGCCTTTGATGGTTAATCAATGAAGGAGTGAAGGCAAGATCAAGGTTTTTGGCTCAAGCTTGGGTTTTCACAAGATTGGCTCAATGAAGGCTTAGAATTGATCAAAAGATGGCTCACAGAGGTTAGAGGTGATCAACATTATGAAGGAAGGCTCTCATGGCTTCCTATTTATAAGCCATGAAGAGAAGAGAGAGCTCTCTCTTCTCAACAGGCAATTTTTTGCCCGTTACAGCCCGCCGGTCGCTTGTTCGATTGATCATCGATTGATCGACCAAGCGATTGCCTGAGCGATTGGAGCATTCTGCCCGTTCTGGGCAATGTTCGATTGATCGAACTTGGGCAGGGCACACTACTTGTTTGCTTGATTTTTCTGCTCGTTTGCTCATTTCTGGTTTTGTCTTCTCTAAGTCCTCTTATATAATATTTTTTAACTTTAAGTTAGTAACTTTAAAACATAAATATTATATAAGGATTACCCCCTATTTGGATTCAATAAAAATATCTAAAAAATCAAAATCCTTAAGAATCAAAATGTAGTTTTTGGGGTCTAGTACAAATTTCCGGAAAAAGAAAATTTTCTAATCTCCCGAATCAAATATTGATATTCTCAAGGCTTCCAAAAATTCTTTTAAAATACCTCGTTATCTAGTTTTTACCCAAGGAACAATTACCGGCATTTTTTATTTCAAGAAAATGTCTAGGTGAATTTCAGGGTGGTTTCCGGGTTTTCATGTTTTGGGGTTTGGGTTTGGTTTTTGGGTTCTTATGCATCATAAAGAAGATTACATCACATTCTAGACACCCTAAACCTAAACTCTAACTTCCCGAAGAATCCCGAGCGTCGACGAGCGTCCTTGCCGATTTCTCTGATTTCTTCGATTTTTCCGATCAGGGACGTCGAGCGCTAACCGACTTGGAACCTGAAAGATTTCTCAATGAAATATTAGTTCCATGTTTGTTCTCATCAAAACCGAGATTAAGACCAAGGTAGAAAACCTTAGGCCAACACCAAGGGCCTAAGTAGTTGTAGATAATGTACTTCTTGTAGTATTGCTTCCCTTGAGGTATTAAAGGGTGTGTACCTTTCAAATCAGTTGCTTGGATGAGGTGGGGACCTCGACATCAGGTAGTAACATTGTTCGTGGTGATCGTGATCCTCTTTTTTCTTACCAAGCTTCCTGGATTTTTTATTTTCGATGATGGCTCTGAGGTTTTGCCAATCGATCCTCTTCGCCTCTCACTGATCTTCTATTCTTATAAAATCTGCCTCCTTTTACTGGAACTCGACCATGTCCTTGGGCTTGGTTAAGGCAATCTGGTTAGCAAAGTGCCTGAGTTTTAAAACGAGTTGGAGGCAAAAGAGCTCGATCTTCGGGTTGAGGTTTGATATGTTGGCCGTCGTGGCCCGGAACCTGTTCATATATTCCCTTAGGACTCATGTTGCCCTTGTTTGATATAGCGAAGGGTGGCTGCCGTCTTGTGGTATACTCGTGATGTGGTGAAACGATTGAGGAAGACGTGGGAGGGAGGTGAACCATAGCAGGGCGATATTCCCTAAGAACGGCAGAAAGGCTCGGCAGAGTGCGGAGTCGGTTGCTCCGTTATAGAGCATTATGGTCTGGAACATTATCAGGTGTAGGGCAGAGTGTTGGGCAACTCACTTCTCAGTTGAAGTTAGGTTGTCATGATGTGGTCGACGAAGGGCCCCGTGTCAAGAGCGGGAACAGCTTCGGCCTTCGTGAAGTCGGGGTCTCTATTTTTCTCAGTAGGCAACTCGCTTCTCAGTGGAAGTCAGGGTCTCTATTTTTCTCCGGGCAAGGAGAGTTGGGGGCTTTGCCATGGGGGGCGGGAGGGGCGGATCGGGCCTCCTTTTTCCTGGCTGAGTGTTGTTTCCAAGTTGTGGGTAGCAATCGTGGTTAGCCGGAGGCTGTTCACGAGATCGCGTTGGCTTCCTGGCTTGGGCCTTCAGTTGTCGGATTTCAACTTCCAAGTCACCTATTAATTGATAATGATCTTCAAGAGGGGGATAGGCCAGTACCGGAGTGTTGCTCCTCGATGTTTTAGCGTTACCAGGTTGCGGTCGATCGTCGTCATTGGGTCGTGGCCGTTGATTTGCGGCGGCAGTCGCTTGACTATGGATTCCAGCCATTTGTGGGGGAGGTAAGCTTTACTCGGCCCCACGGTTTCTGCCAGATGTTCCTGCCTAAGAGTTGGGGTCTTTTGGTCCGATTTGGTGTATCTCCGTGTTTGGTTCAGCGCCGACAGGGACGGGGGGACCTGTAAAAGACACTCTGACGCCCATTTTAGGGTGACTCCAAGGTGGAGGTTACGAAAATTGGAACTTAGGGTTAATTGGATGCGCCGCATCTATATATATTGCAGGTGGAGGTGATCGTGCTGTCAGATAATCTCTCTAGGATTGTTGCCCATAAAGGGTCGAGGCCAATCCTGGAGTTGACGAGTTTTATGATGGTGTGTCCCTCAAGTTAAGGGAGGACGTAGGAGTCCATGTTGGCCGGGTGGGTTCCACATAGCTTCAGTCTGGCTCAAAGGCGTTGCTTGGGCAATGGCCCCTGGGTGGGGCCGCATAGTTTGGTTCAGAGTGAATGGTGGGGCACTATTGGGTCTTATCTGACCGGGCCCATTAGCTCGAGTCCAGTCCAATATATTATTAGAGTTTGACTTGAGCTGATATTTTTTTTGTATTACAATATATGCTACCTTCAAATTTATTATTAGAGATATCTAGAATTTTATAAAAGTTTGTAAGCAGTGTTAAGTTCTTGGCCATTTATTAAATAGGTTTATTGGTAATGATACTTCTAATTATTTTACCAATCTTGATATGATTAAAATATATAAAAAATGTGCATTTCATGGATAATATACTAATTTATTTGCAAATTAGAGTATTTTACATCATATTCACATATCGAGAAGCTTACAACGTTTGCAATCACAAATAAATTGCGAGTAGAATACAATGTGTAATTTACAGGGATAAACAAATAAATTAAAAAATTACAAGCCATGTCATATTTACGCAACTGGAGAAGTTAACAAATTATCTATAAATGATAATAAATTTTAAAGACATCTAATATCTACATCTAGCTCAGACGTTGATTAATTGTTTTAAACATGGTTAGCGATGATACAAGATAATTGTTTTAAAACATGGTTAGCGATGATACAAGATAATTGTTTAAAAACATGGTTAGCGATGATACAAGATTAATTGTTTAAAAACATGGTTAGCGATGATACTATGAGCTGCCTCAGTAAAGTGCAACCCATCCCAACTCACATAGCTTGATGGATCATTGCACAATTTAGTTGTTTGCTTACCACAATTGACTTTGGAATTGTAGTGATATAGCCCACCGTCTCCACAACAGTGAACCAAAGTTGACTTAACACCTACACCAATTCATCTCATAAATAATTTAATTAAATAATCAAAATAACTAAAGACTTTATTGAAAAACTGTATAGGGATTATTATTTAGCATTAACTTGTAATACATATAAGAATTCAACTCACCAAATTGTTTGGGATTTGCATATACAGCCATAAGAGGCTTGTAGTAATCAACAAACAAAATCTTGGCTTGAGGATGAGCTATTCGAAGCTCATGAAGCTTTCGCAATAGTACAGAATTATGATGTTTCACAAAATCATTTACCTTGTTGTTGCAACCCGTTATAGGGTCGATGTCATAAGAATTTTTTTCTTTAAGCAGATTTTGATGGCTCACAAAATCATTGACCTCGTTGAAGTCAGTTATAGGATTAGGTACTGCATCTCTACCTTTGGGATAAAAGTTTGTGTTGTATAAAGGCGTACATCCCAATGGGAAAATTCCTATAACCATTATTGTCTTTGCCCCATATTGGATTAAATCATATGCAAGAATAAAATATAATGAGTATTAATATATTTATTTAACATCATATATAGGTGGAGTAATAATGTATATACATTCACTGCTGATCCAATTGTATCCACAACTAAGGGGACATAAGGTCGTAGAAGACCTATATCTTTTTGGCCACCTAATAGAAGGTGTAGGTAACTATAGTCGTTCATCCCCAACTCGCCAACTAGGAATAGTGTTGTGTTGCTTGAGATGTTAACATGAGTATCTGCCAAATTTACAAATATAATGAAATGGTTAAATATGTTTAATTGAACATTGGTTTTTTCATAGGGATAATAGAAGAAAGTTAACTAATAGGGAGCATGAAACATACTATTTGTCAACAAGCACGAGTGTGAGAATTCATGGAACCATTGAAGCTCTTTGCTCAAGGAGTCCAAGTCAAACGAATCATTATAGCCCATATGCCTAAAGAAGTCAGTGTTGAGTGTCCTAACTACCCCTAGTGCAAAGTTAACATCATGTTCAAAGCCCTCGTAGCTATTTTTGCTTGGATAGTATGGTGGCACAAGTGGCAGCCCTAGCTATTGTGTTATATATGATACAAATGCATTAGTTCATGCATGCAAACCAAATGTCAAATTTTATACAATAGTCTAAAGTATATTTATAACATATAAAGAGAAACTTATATGTAAGGTGATGTGAGAGAGACTAATGAAATCGATAGCAAGTCTTCTATCAGAGGCGCGACCATTGCGATGATGGAAATAGGTTTGACCCAATGGAAGAGACATTAGTCTCTCTCGACCATACATGGAGAATATGTTTCCAGCATCCGTGAGAGTCACCAAAACGGACAATGGCAGAGTATCCATAGTCGCTCTTAACCTCTATACATAAGATTAATGGTAAGAAGAAGTTGAAAGCAATTAGAGCAATGTAGTAGTGAAGATTTAAGGGGATCAAAGTAGTTGAAGAGATGGAGGATGCCATGTTGGTGATCGATTAATTTAATTTGTCCTAGTGAATTTTACCGACACATATATAGTAATTATGTCACTAGCTAGAATTTTTTTTGACCAATCAATATTTTGGCTTGTGAACAAATGTGAGTTGGCACCTTGTTATAGGCTTGCAGCTAGGGAGTTTGTTATATCATTCCTAATTATACTTAAAAAAGTTTTTACTTTTATTTATTTAATCTTGTTATTATCTCTCTTGTTTACTTATCGACAAATAATGAAGTTTCTCATGGTTGCTATACTTAAAAAAGACTTTTGGAAGGTATTCGGGTGTGTATTTATAAGAGCATTGGTTGAAAATAGAGACATTGGGGGTTCCAATGAAGTTCAGTCAACTAACTGTTGATCAGATTTCAACTAAAAAGTTGCCGAAAACTTTTGACACTAATTCAGACGAAGTTCGATCGAAATCGGCTCGATCACTCTCAGTCGTAACTAATAGTCCCTAATTTTTCCAATTCGTGACTGACATTCCTACAGGCCTATGGTAGTGCCACGTCTTGTGGAAATGGGTAGGCTACCATTTACACAATAGTGATCCTACTAGAGGGCACTTGCTCCATTAACCACAAGGAAAATCAAGTGTCTAATACCAACTTTGTCACGACCCACACTCGGAACCATTACTGGTGCATAGGATGGGCTAGCCACCCAAGTCTCTAGCCCTTTTTGATCGATGTCAAAAGGGGGAGAAAAATATAGGTAAAAGGGAAGAAAATATAGGAAAATCATGCATATAGATAGGGGGAGTTTATTTTCATAGATATGCATGTTGATAGGGGGAGAAATCCCATGATTGATATCCTTTGCGCTATAATGAATATATTTTCTTAAGGATGTTTGTCATCATCAAAAAGGGAGAGATTCTTGGCCTATGATTTTGATGATAACAAACATGGAACTAATGTTTCATTGAGAAATACTTTCAGGTTCCAAGTCGGTTAGTGCACGATGTCCGCAATCGGAAAACTTAGAGAAATCGGCAAGGACGCATGTCGACACTCGGGATTCTTCGGGAAGTTAAAGTTTAGGTCTAGGATGTCTAGTTTATGTTGTAAATCCTCATGATGATGCATAAGAACCCAAAAACCAAACCCGGATCCCAAAACATGAAAAATCGACAAATTAGAAAATGACCCTAGAATTCACTAAGCCTAGGGACCTCCATGGAGGGCTATATGACCTAGATATTTTCTTGACACAAAAAATCCCGATAATTGTTCCTTAGGCAAAAACTAGATAACGAGGTATTTTAAATGAATTTTTGGAAGCCTTCAGCCTACCCATATTTGACCCGGAAGATTAGAAAATTTTTATTTTTGGGAAATTTGTACTAGACCCCAAACGTTAGATTTCGATTCTGAAGGATTTTGATTTTTTAGATATTTTTATTGAATCCAAATGGGGTAATCCTTATATAACATTTATGTTTTAAAGCTATTAACTTAAAGTTAGTAAATGTTATATAAGTAGACTTAGCGAAGACAAAAACCAGAAACGAGCAAACAAGCACAAAAACTAGCCTAACCTAACCAAGCAGTTTGCCCTGCCCAGGTTCGGTCGACCGACAGATGGAGAAGGCATTTCGGTCGACCGACTGGTCCACCGAATGATGCACAAAATGGGGAGTAGGACTTCGATCGCTTGGTCGCTCAATCGACGATCGACCGACAAGCGACTGGGCGTCGCCAACGGTAAGAAAAATGCCCGTTGACGAGCCTTGGTGTTTGGGGGGTTATAAATACCCATCCCAAACTCATTTCTCGCCTACCATTGATGCTTCCAAGCCTCAAAGTGTGATCCTTAGCATCTCTACATGCTTTCATTGAGCCATCCTTGCAAGAACCCTAGTTTTGATCTTCACACCGTGATTTAGCCTTCAAGCTTCTTCGATTCATCATCTCAAGGCATCAAGAGGACTAGGGAGTTTCTTTTGGTGCTAAGTACTTATTGTTTGATTTATTGCTCCAATTGTTATTGCATTTCATTGTTTATTTTGATTGTATATCATTTGTATAAACCTTGGTTGCTAGGTTTGATTGAGTTGGTGGTTGCCTTGGTGTTTAGCTTAAATCCACCATTGTAAACTTAGTTTAGTTGGATTCGTTGAGTTGTCCCTTAGGTTGAGGTGGGAGAGTACTCTTGGTAGGAAGGCGGGATACTTCTGGGTGTGGAAGTACCTTCAGTTTGAGAGCGGAGATTTTCTGGTGTAAAGTCCTCTTTGTAAGGGAAACGATATAATTTAGTAAAGCTAAGTTTGGAAATCCTAAGCGGGGTGCGTAGGTACTGGAGTAAGCATTGGGGCTGAACCACTATAAAGAATTGTGTTAGCATTGTTTACATTGCATTTCTTATTGCTTATCATTTATATATTGCTTCCGCTTACTACTCGATTTGTGAATTGCCTAAGTAATCTAAGAAACAATTAAAATCGAATTTAGGCGACAAGTTTAGTTAACACACTATTCACCCCCCCCTTCTAGTGTGGCCATTTAACCAACAATTGGTATCATAGCGGGTCGTAGATTGAGATTTCGCCGTCTCCTCTACATCTAGCCTCGATCCAAAAAATGGCACTAGAGTTGGTAGCGTCTATACCTCCTAGGTTCGATGAATCGAACTTTGGTCTTTGGAAGTCTAGGATGTACACATTTCTAAAGACTCAAGATATAAGTGTTTTCAACATGGTAAAAATACAATATATTGAACCTAAGGAAAACATGAATGCATGGAGCCAAGAACAAATTGATATGTTTGAATTAAATGCTAAAGCAATAAATTGCATATATTGTTCTTTGGAAAATAATATCTTTAAAAAGATCATGCATTGTACTTCCGCATTCGATATTTGGGCTTGCTTAAATGTCTTATATGATTATGCTAAAACCGAGGAGTTAGAAACTTTTATTGAATGTAGTGATGACAATGATCATCCTACCAATACTAACATGGTTTTTGAAGCCCAAAGTGTCTCTAGTCATAGGAGCACTAAAAATCGGAAATGGAAGGTGATTTGCCATGTGTGCAAAGAAAAAGAGCATGTGAAGAACAATTGCCCTACATGAAGAACAAGGCGAAGAAGAGGTCGAATATTTCCACATCCTCATTCCATTCAAGTGAAGCGTTCTGTTGCTATGACTATGAAGCTACATCAAAAGATTGCCTCATAAATGATAACAATAAGGTACACTATTCACTACTAGAAATTGAGTCTTCAGCAATGGCTATCAGCAACGGCCTCTCAAGCCGTTGCTATTTGCAACGGCATTCTTACGGTTGCTCAAGCCGTTGCAGATATTTGTATCTGCAACGGCTTTCTAACGGACACACGAGCCGTTGCTGATGATTTTAATTATCAGCAACAGCTTTCTAATGGACAAGTGAGCCGTTGCTGATGATAACTTATTAGCAACGGCTTTCTAACGGGCAAGTGAGCCGTCGCAGATCGCCCCCGCCCCCTTCTTCCTCCCGCTGCTGCCGCCGCCTCCTCCTCCCGCCTCTCGCCGCCACTGCCGACGCCGACGACGCCGAGCTGCCACTGCCGACGCTGCCGTCCGTCCTCGACCGCCGATTTTAGGTATTCATCGCCACCCGCCCGTCTCTTCCCATTACGGCCAGCGGGAAATCCGACCAAAACCCTATTTCTAGGGTTTTGGCCGGTGGCGGTCGGCCGATGGCCGCCGCCGGATCTTGTATAGTGTCTGGACACACTGTCCAGACACTGTACGCCGGCGCCGGAAATAGTAGATTATTATTATTTTTTATTTGTTAATTAATTATTTAGATTAATTGTTTAATTTGTTAGATTAAATTTTAGGGTTTAGATTAATTTTTGAATTGTCCACTTCGGCATTGTGCCGGAATCGTCCACTTCGGACGCCCGCCGGAATAGTTCATTTTGGTCTCCTGCCAGAATCGTCTAATTTGGACTCGTGTCGGAATTATCCAACATGAACTCGAACTGTCTCGAAACATTTAGAAAATAATCATCCATTCGATGAGTTGATATGTTTCACGTACGCATCGACGAGTCGGATATGATTTAGCAAAACCTTAGATCCGTTCGGGGATTGTATATTCGTGTAAAAGAAGTAGATGATCTTTTATACGACGTACAATTCTTGAATTGTCCCTGATTGGACAATTTGGGAATATAATTATTTGTACTGCACCTACGTTTTTCTTTTAACTGTTAACTAATTATTCTAAATTTCGGCAACATCTCTCTTGTTCTACGATACGCGCCCAGATGATATGCGTATTCGGAGAACTGTAGGGAGATGCTGCCGAAATTTAGAATGAAGTTAGCAGTTAAAATAAGTACTTAGTGCAATATAAATAACATAAATCCCGAATGGAATAGGACAATCTCACCTAAAGACATTAACCAAAGAAATTGTCATTGATTGACATAATCAAGTCGGCTGATCGAAGTTGGATGTACCGACGTCTTGATCGTGGAGCTTTAACGAATGAGTTTCGATTAGGCGTAACGTACTTCCTAAATTTCGCCTATTCGAATCGGAATTTCGTTAGCATCGGTGATCAAATCCGATGTCCATGCCGCATTTATTTGAATGGATGATTTTTGGATCGGGAGACTGTCACTCTGCATCTATATAGCAAAGGATTTGCACCAAGATATTTTCTATGGACTTGTCATGGGAAGTCACGTGAAGTCGGGATGTCGAGTAATCCTGTCGTTCAGACATATGGTGAATCTTCCTCTGCTGGTGCTTCTTCATCTAGTCAATCTAATCCCTATAGAACTATGATACTTGATAGTCTTGGGGGTCAATTCCACCTGAATGATAATGTTGATTGGCTAGTTCTTCAGACATTAGTCCCACCAGATACTACAACGGTTGATATCACAGAAGTACAAACTGCGGTAGAGATTGAATTACCGAATAAAGAAGCTACAGAATTTTACGAGATGTTGAAAGCTGCCGATGAACCTTTGTATGAGAATTGTCCTAAATACACTAGGTTTTCAGCAATGACACAGCTCCTAAACATCAAGGCCGATAGTAATATCAGCGGGGTTGCGTATGATCGGATTGTAGGATTGATTAATGGAATGCTGCCTACTGATAACAAGTTTGAGCCAACTTTTTATAAGACTAAAAAGCTAATGAGAAAATTGGGGCTTGGGTACGAAAAAATACACGTGTGCCAAAATAACTGTATTTTATATTATAAAGAAAATGTGCAGTTGGATAAATGCCCTGTATGTCAACATCCTCGTTACAAGGAGAAGAAATCGATCCGACAGAAAAATATCACGTTTAAGGTGCTTCGGTATTTTCCACTAACACCGAGGCTTCAAAGATTATTCATGTCGGAAAAGACAGCCCCCTACATGAGTTGGCATGCAAGAAGTCGTGATGATACAGTAATGACTCATCCATCCGACAGTGAAGCATGGAAACATTTGGATACATATTATCCTTCATTTGCTAGGGATACTAGAAATATCAGATTGGGATTGTGCACAGATGGTTTTAATCCGTTTGGACATTCTGCAACTCCTTATTCAGTTTGGCCAGTGCTGCTGACAGTTTATAATTTGCCACCGTCAATGTGTATGAAAGATGAATTTATTTATCTTTCGATGATTATTCCGGGTCCTAAGGGTCCCGAAATTTTTTTGACATATTTCTAAATCAATCAGTCTTCAGAATGGATGAAAAATCTCATTCTTTGATTGTCATCGTCGATTCCTACCGGCTAATCATCAGTATCGAAGGAATCGTAAAAAATTTACTAAGGGCAGAGTCGAAAGAGATGGGCCACCACCAATGTTGTTTGGTGAACAAATGTTAGCACGTGTTTCAGCACTTCCAGATATAGTATTTGGTCGTAATGAAAGAGTGTCAGGTTTTGGCCAAACACATAACTGGGTGAAAAAAAGTATCTTTTGGGAATTGCCCTATTGGAGTTCATTATTGATTCGACATTGAAAAAAATGTGTTTGATAATATTTTCAACACTTTGATGGATATTTCCGGAAAAACTAAAGATAATGTCAAAGCCCGACATGATATGAAAATACTTTGTAAAAGACCAGAGTTGGAGTTACAAGAGGTCAACGGACGATATCTGAAACCGAAGGCCCTATATGTGTTAAATAAACAACAGATCAAAGATGTTTGTCAATGGGTAAAAGAACTCAGATTACCCGATGGATATGCTTCAAACTTATCTCGATGTGTGAACGTCGATGATTGCAAAATATCAGGGATGAAGAGCCATGATTGTCATGTATTCATGCAGAGATTACTTTCCGATCGTATTTCTAGATCTTCTACCTGATAATATTTGGGGTCCGTTGACTGAATTAAGTATGTTTTTTAGAAACATCTGTGCAAATGTCCTTCGAGTCGAAAATATGTCAACACTTGAAAATAATATTGTTGAAATCATATGCAAGCTGGAGCAGTTTTTCCCTCCTGCATTTTTTGACTCGATGGAGCATCTACCGATACACTTGGCATACGAGGCACGAGTTGGTGGCCCCGTTCAATATCGGTGGATGTACTTATTTGAAAGATACATGAATCATCTGAAGAAAAAAGTAAAGAACACCGCAGGTGTTAAAGGATCAATATTTAAATCGTATATCATCCAAGAAATTTCAACATTCTGCTCATTTTACTTTGAATCGGCAGTACAGACAAGATTTGATCGTCTTCCACGTAACGACGATGAGGGTGCTCGACATTCAGATGGACGTTTAAATATATTTTGTCACTCTAGTCGTGCTTTTGGTTCTCGTCCATCTCGACACTTAAGTGAGGAAGAGTATCATTTGGCACACTTGTATGTATTACTCAATTGTCCAGAGATTGAACAATTCATTGAAATATTTGACATTGAGATGGTGCAAAAATACTCTATTCACAACGATGAAGAATTGGAGAGATTACGGAATCGTGATTTCCCTACTTGGATTCAGACTTACAGCAAAGATCACAGAGCTGAAATAGATGAAAGAATATTTGAGTTTATTAGTGGACCGTCGCGACTTGTGTCGTGCTATAGCGGATATTTTGTTAATGGGTATAAATTTCACACGTTTGAATATGCATTTACAAAGAAGACGATGAATGTTGGGGTCTGTGTGAAAGGGACAACCTATGTTGAATGTGATATGGATTTTTATGGACTGGTGGAAGAAGTGATAGAGTTGCACTACTTCGGCTTGAAATCAGTTATTCTATTTAGATGTCATTGGTTCGATACAACAGAAAGAGGCATGAAAGTTCATCCAAAATACGAACTTGTTGAGGTTAATTACAAATCTAAATTGGCAGCAAATGAGCCCTTTATATTGGCATCACAAGCCGAACAAGTATATTACGCGAAGTATCCGGCTTGAAATAAAGATAGAGCAGATTGGCGTGTAGTCTGTAAGACAAAAGGTAGAGGAAAAATTAATCCGATAGTAGGAGAAAATGAGCTGATACCTGATATGACAGATGGTTTCTATCAAGAAGATGATCCTCCTACTGTAGATCGTATTATTCCAATACTCGAGGATGCAGACACAACATCAATTCAATTAGAAGTTGAATATGCTGATGATGACGATCATGAAATTGAGGAAGCTGGAGATGAAGAAGATGAAGAAGAGGAAGAAGAGGAAGAATTCGAAGACTATTATTCAGATGATGAGGAATAATTGTAAAGTATATATTTTATTAAATATATCTCTACTATTTATACAATAATCTGATTATATGTCTATTCGACAGATATGTCTGGTCGTGGTTATCGTCGCAGGAGAGCTTTGGAGTCTCCGATCGGTGAGACTCCTACACTTACTCATGCTGCTGATCCTCCTGTTGTTGATCCTCATGTCGATGATACTGCTGAGGCTAGTACATCCAGATGCAGGCGGCCACGCGGGCCGAACAGGTGGCAGCCTCCACCAGCCACAGAGTCACGTAGATTTATTAGCGTGATTGGGGAGCGGTAATATATCATGAATTATGAATCATTACAAATTCATTATATCATATTATAATATTAAAGTTTATTTTTGTTGTGCAGGTTCGAGCAAGAAGAAGTGTCGAGGAGCATTTCTTCTACTATTCGAAGATACATGCATGGGGCATGGCCTACGTGGTCTCACGTGCCTAGCGAGCACGTCGACATGTTATGGCGCGAGTTTGAGGCACGTATTATTATTTTTCTTACATGCATGATGATTAATATTGGTACTGATATTATTATTCTGCAGGCTCGCTATACATGGGCTGAGCACCAAAGGCCCTTCATTTACGCTGCCTGGGAGGCTATTTCCCGGGCAAGGTACAACGGACAGCTGGGGCAGGCCCGGTCCCAAGCGATGGCACGAGCTGGGACTACTAACATCGTGGAGACTCGAGGATACGGCCCCGATTGGATTACTCCAGATATATGGGACCAGCTCGTGGGAATATGGTCACCGATCGATGGCAGGAGGTTTCTCGGAATGCGGCTAGAAATCGCATGTCGGGGGAGCAGTGCATCACACCGGTGGCTCTATTGCATTTGCAGTGCACGCGAATAGTATGGTAAGTATACCTTTTAATTATATATTTTATTTGTTACTATGTGTACTAATTAATGTATTTGTTTTGTAAATGTAGACGACGGTGTCGGATGACAGGACTGTCCAGCGACCCTCCCCGATGGCGGTGTTTGAGCGGACTCACCGTCGAGCACATGGGACGGGGGAGTACATCGACAACCGCGCTGCATACATTATGGTAACTATATATTTGTTTAAATTATTCATTATATATTTATAATTTAAGTTTTATGTTAAATATTAAACAAAAAATCAAACTCGAGTAGGAGACCTACAGCCAGACGGTGGTGCATCGCGGGGGCACCCCCGAGGACTTTGACGCAGCAACGTGGGTCGAGGCCGCAGGTGGCTGGGACCATGGCCGCGTATATGGTTTTGCAGATAGTGGTCATGCGCGAGCCGTACTAGGGCCACTTGGGGCACCGACCCCTCCGGTCACTGGTGAGCGGCCGTCCACCTCCAGATCCAGTTATGATCATAGTAGCAGAATAAGGACTCTAGAGGAGACGGTCGCGCGTCAGAGTCAGATGATGGCGGAGATGCATGCTATGCTACGCAACATGTCAGGTCATCCCGAAGCAGGCATCTCTTCGGTATCATCTCATCCATCGTCCTCGAGTCAATCCACGCCGATGTACACTCAAGCACTCCAAACCCCGCCAAATGATCCAGGCCATCCTCCATCGTCATCGTGAGATTTTTTTTATATTGACTTTGTTATTGAGATATTATACTTGTTTAATTTATTTTGTTTGGATATTGATACTTCAATTTTGCATTTGAATAGTTTTTATACTATTGTGGATAATTATCAATATAAATATAATTGTTTTGATGTATATCTTGGTGTATTTGTGATGTGTGAATGAATGTGTGTATGAGTGTATGGGTGTGTGAGTTATGTATCAGATAATGTATCAATGTATCAATGGAAATTTGAAATTTTAATTTTTTACGTTACCAGGTTCACATCATCAGCAACGGCTTTCCCACGGCCATCTGTGGGAAAGTCGTTGCTAAAAGTTTATCGAAAGCCGTTGCTGATGACCTACAGCAACGGCTTAGCAACGAGCTTTTACTAACGGCGTTGCTACGGGCTCACCAGCCGTTGCTATTAATGTTATCAGCAATGGCTCCGCGTCCGTGGCAAAACCGTTCCTGATAATATTTTTAGCAATGGCCCGAGCGGCCGTTGCTGATCCGTTGCTAAGTTATCAGCAACGCGATTTTCTGCCACAGCTCCATTGCAACGGCGCTAGCCGTTGCACGCCGTTGCTGATGCCCATTTTTCTAGTAGTGATTCTCCTTCAAGTCATGTTAATGAAAATGATAGTAACTCATCTAGCTCTCATGATTTGCTTTATGATGAATTAATGGATGAGTATAAAAATTTGTATGTTTTGCTTTTGAAAAAGGATAAGGAAAACAAAAGGACTAAAAAGGAGAATTTTAGACTTAGTTCACATATGCATGCTCTAGAATTAGAAAATGAGAAATTGAAATCTAGATCATTTGATCCTTGTCATGATATGTTGAAACTTGAGCTTAAGGACTTAAAGCTTGAAAATGAAAACTTGAAGAATCGTTTCAAAATTGAGAACAAGATTTTGAAAAATGAAAACTCAAAAGTCAATAAGGAAAATCATATTTTGAAATCTCAAATGCATGCTTTATATAAATCCATAGATGACTTGAAAAAGGAGGTTTTAGTATTGAGTAAAATGGTAAATGAATTTACAAAAGTTTCTACCTTTAAGAATACCATGTTAAGTATTCTACCTCTAGACCTCATGATCATAAGAAGATGAATGTTTCTCTCAAAAATGCTCATGCTCATAATAGTTTACATGTCAAGCATTTTAGTGAAAAATCTCATGTCCATAGTGAAAATAAAAAGTTTCATGGTCATGCAATCTATGATTTTGCATTTAAGAAGAATCCAAGTGTTGTTAAGACACTTTGGATACCTAGGCCAACTAACCCCCAAGGACTCAAAGCCATTTGGGTCTCAAAGGTTTCTTGCTCTCTTGTAAGGGGAGCTACCACACAATGGTAAAGAGAAATGAAGAGTTGAAGTTGACCATGGACTTAAATAAAGTATCATTCCTTGGTTGAAACTTCAAACCATCATGATGCCATAGGTATGGAAATTGGCATTTAGGTATACTTTGTATCATCTCCTTACTTTGGTTTTTTTAAAGTTGGAGTTATGGTACATGTTTAATTTAACTTGTTTAGATGCGGAAGCGAAAGTAAACCAATTAAGCACAAACAAAGAAAACAATGCTAACACAGAGATTTAAAGTGGTTCGGCCCCAATGCCTACTCCACTACCTAAGCACCCCGCCTAGGATTTCCAAACTAAACTTTACTAGATTAATCTTATTTTCCTTACACATATGACTTTGACCCGAAGAGTCTCACTCTCAACCTAAGGCACTTCCATACCCGAAAGTCTCTGCCTTCTTACCGAGAGCACTCTTCCACCAAAACCCTAAGGGACAACTCAACTAATCCTAGTAAACTAAGTTTACACAAGTGGCTTTACACCTTCTACACCAAGGATACCAGTTACACACAAGACCTAACACTAGGTCTTTGTGTATGCTCAAATACAATGAAATAAATAATAAAATATAACACAAAATGGAGCAATAAATCAAACAATAAAGTACTTAGCTCCACAACAAGATTCCTAGCTTCCTCTTGATGCCTTTGATGGTGAAACAATGAATTAAGGTAAGGCTCAATCAAAGGGATGAGATATCAAAGCTAGGGTTTTTCCAAGAATTGACGCAATGAAAGCTTGGAATTGATCAATGATGGTTCAATGAAGTGTAGGAGTGATCAAAAGTGTCTTAGGAAGGCTTAGGTTTTGGTATTTATAGAGCCAAAAGGAAATGGAATGAAACAGGCGGCTCAACGGGCGGAAAACTAGCCGTTTCCGCCGTTCGGTCGCTTGCCGGTCGATCGTCGGTCGACCGCCCAGCGATCGTTGACTCTCTGTGAATTAATTGCACCGTTCAGTCGACCAATGAGTCGACCGAATTAGTCGCGACTTCAGCGATCCGCAATCCGGTCGACCAATCGGTCGACCGACGAAGCTACTACCTATTTTTGGCCTCGGTCGATCGATCGAACCTGGGCAGAGCAGTTTTCTTTGCTTTGTTTTTCTACTCATTTGGGTTCTGTCTACGCTAAGTCTACTTAAAGTTAATAACTTTAAAATATAAATGTTATATAAGGATTACCCCCATTTGGATTCAATAAAAATATCTAAAAAATCAAAATCTAGTTTTTGGGGTCTAGTACAAATTTTTCGAAAATGGAAATTTTCTAATCTTTAGAGTCAAATAAGGGTAGCCTAAAGGCTTCCAAAAAATCCTTAAAAATACCTCGTTATCTAATTTCTAGCCAAGGAACAATTACCACCATTTTTTATGTTAGGAAAATATCTAGGTCATATAGCCCTCCAAGGAGCTCCCTAGGGTATTTTAGGACGGTTTCCAGGTTTTCATGTTTTGGGATTTGGGGATGGTTTTTGGGTTCTTATGCATCATCATGAGGATATTACAATATAAAGTAGACACCCTAAACCTATACTCTATCTTCCCAACGAATTCGAGCACGTCGACCAACGTCCTTCCGATTTCTCGATTTCTTCGATATTTTTGATCGAGGATATCGTGCGCTAACCAATATGGAAACTGAAAAATATCTCAATGAAACATTAGTTCATTGTTTGTTATCATCAAAACCAAGATTAAGACCAAGGTTGAAGACCTTAAGCCAACATAACGGGCCTAAGCTACCTTGCGGTTCTAAATCGTAGGCTAATTATGGCCTTTCGGTTTTCAACCAATAGGAAGCGTTGGAGATCATGCTTTCATTTATATTTCACTTTTGATCTCTTAAATTTGTTTTGATATCACTTGATTTCATTTTGAAATGAATTTGTAACTATTTAGCAAAGTAGACTTTGATATCGATAATTGATTCTCTCTCTTTGCTACTTAGTTTGATAACTTTCTAGTAATTACATTTTCATTATCCTACTAATGAACATTGCTTGCAAGTTATGATAAAATTAGAAGGCTTTAGAAACTGGAAAGAAAAAGACAAGTTTGGCTAAATTCGCAAAGATGAGGTATGTCTTTGGTTATTGCATATTTCTAGACTAATACCTCAATTTTCATGTTAGATTGATGTCTCTATACTCATGATTGAAATAACATGAAAAATGATTGAAATATCATGAGTAGAAAAATTCTTAGTACTTTGGCAATTTTTCATTGAGTAAAGTTGCCCTACGTTAAAATTTGACATTAGAGACTTCTTTTAAGTCCAAACTCGTTATACATATTTAGAGATCTTATTCTTCAAATATTTCATATCTTAAGATCTCTTTGATTCATTTTGATATCATGATAACTCCTTAAAATGAATCTCTACTATATAGGATAGGTTAAGACTTTTAAATGAAATTTTGCATTGCACCTTTGATATTTAGTAAGTTAGCTTGCTAGTTGGTATATGATTTCATTATGATACTAATGAAGCCTGCTTGCAAGTTGAGAAAGTGGTAAATTTGGAAGGCTAAAGAAAATTTGGAAAGAAAATAAAAATTGTGCAATTTCTCAAGAAATGAGATATGAGTTTCATTTTGGCAAAACTTTTGCATAACACCTCTGTTTTCTTGATAAAATGATTTCTCTATGCTCATGAATGATTTTGCATGATAATTGATTGAAATCTCATGAGTAGATAAAATTTTGATACTTAGGCAATTTCATGTCATCTAGATTGAATGAAATGTGCTCTAGGTAGAATTTCATCTTAGAGGCTTCATTTTAAGTTGAAACTTGATAAACATGTTTAAGTTCACTCATGATCTACTTCCATGTGGCTAAAATTGAAAAATCATGTGTAAATGAGAAAAATGATAACTAGCTCACTTTAGGGGACTCAAACTTGAAAAAGTTTGACATAAGTCAATAATTTGACTTAGAAATCTCATTTTGAGTCCAAACATCACAAACATATTTAGATTTACTCATGTAAGGTGTCTAAGTGTCTATGTTTGAAAAAACATGAGTAAAGGATAAAATTTGATACTTAGCAATTTCATGTTATCATGCTTGTTTTTGAATGAAATCGTGCTAAGGTAAAATTTTGACCAAATGACACCATTTTCATTTCAAACTTGATGAATATGCTTTAAATGATTATATCTTGATATCTGGAAAGTTTGAATAAAAACTAAAAACTTTTAAAAAATAGCTAATATTTACGAAAATGCCACTAGATTTTAGTTATTTTTAGAAAAATGCAGAAAATAGATTTTTGGATGATTCTTGACATTGCATATTCTCTGAAAAATCTAGTTTCTTCAATAAATATTTCAATAAATTTCAGTAAGAATATGATTTGATATGGGATTTTGAAATTGGATTTCAAAACTTTAAAGTATCGTTCTTCCCAAATATTCATTTTTCTGATACTTTAATTTTTGGTCCAATCTTCGAATGAGACTTCAAGTATGATATTTTGAATTCACTTTTGGTATCGTTCTTATATTTTAGAGAGAAAAATCATTTCTAAAATGATTTTTGACTCCTTGACCGATATTTGGAAATATCGATACTTGAGTTAGTACATGATTCCTAGCTTTGATTTTTGACTATCGCTTCATGATATCATGTATTATTCAGTCTCTCATTCGATATGCTGTTTTTATCCCTTGAGTTGGTTGACTTCGTTTTCATGAAAACTAGTTTTCAAGTCTCAGCTTTGACCATAGTTGGCTTTTCTAGCCCTTTTTATTGATGTCAAAAAGGGGAGATAAATATAGGTAAAATGGAAGAAAATATATGAAAACCATGAATATAGATAGGGGGAGTTTATTTTCATAGATATGCATGTTGATAGGGGGAGAAATCCCATGATTGATATATTTTCTTAAGGATGTTTGTCATCATCAAAAACGGAGAGATTGTTGGCCAAAGGTTTTCAACTTGGTCTTAATCTCGTTTTTTATTATAACAAATATGGAACTAATGTTTCATTGAGAAATACTTTCAGGTTCAAAGTCGGTTAGCGCACGACATCCGCGATCGAAAAAATCGGAGAAATCGAAGAAATCGAAGAAATCGAAGAAATCGGCAAGGACGCTCGTTGACGCTCGGAATTTTTTGGAAAGTTAAAGTTTAGGTCTAGGGTGTCTAGTTTATATTGTAAATCCTCATGATGATGCATAAGAACCCAAAAACCAAACCTGAACCCCAAAATATGATAAATCGACAAATTAGAAAATGACCTTAGAATTCACTAAGCCTAGGGAACTCCTTGGAGGGCTATATGACCTAGACATTTTCCTGACACAAAAATTCCCAGAAATTGTTCCTTGTGTAAAAACTAGATAACGAGGTATTTTTAATAAATTTTTGGAAGCCTTTAGCCTATCTATATGTGACCCGGAAGATTAGAAAATTTTCATTTTTCGGAAATATGTACTAGACGCCAAAAGTTAGATTTCAATTTTTAAATATTTTAATTTTTAAATATTTTAATTGAATCCAAATAGGGGTAATCCTTATATAACATTTAAAATTTAAAACTATTAACTTAAAGTTAGTAAATGTTATATAAGTATACTTAGTGAAGACAGTACCCAAAAACGAGCAAACAAGTAGAAAAACCAGCCTAACCTAACCAAGCAGTTTGCCTTGCCTAGGTTCGGTCGACCAACTGGTCGAATGACAGATTGAGAAGGCATTTCAATCGACGATCGACAAGCAAGCGATCGGGCGTCGCCAACGGGCAGAAAAATGCCCATTGAGGAGCCTTGGTGTTTGGGGGTTATAAATACCCATCCCAAACTCATTTCTAGCCTACCATTGATGCTTCCAAGCCTCAAAGTGTGACCCTAAGCATCTCTACAAGTTTTCATTGAGCCATCCTTGCAAGAACCCTAGTTTTGATCTTCACACCTTGATATAACGTTCAAGCTTCACCGATTCATCATCTCAAGGCATCAAGAGGACTAGGGAGTTTCTTTTGGAGCTAAGTACTTGTTGTTTGATTTATTGCTCCAATTGTTACTGTATTTCATTGTTTATTTTGATTGTATATCATTTGTATAAACCTAGGTTGCTAGGTTTGATTGAGTTGATGGTTGCCTTGGTGTTTAGGCTTAAATCCACCATTGTAAACTTAGTTTACTAGGACTAGTTGAGTTGTCCCTTAGGTTGAGGTGGGAGAGTTCTCTCGGTAGGAAGGCATCTTACCCAGAAGTAGTCTCCAACACATATCTTTCAAGTATTGCAGCTATGTCTGTAGCAGGTCCTACATATTAGCCCTTTTTGGGTTTTCCTTCTGTATCATCATTCTGAATATAAGCCAATATAATTAGCTACAATTTTCAAACAACAAGGTGCCTAACCCAAGAATGATGAGACAATAACAAGAACTACCCATGAGATATAAGAGAAAGTTAGATAATCAAAGTGTTGTTACTCATGCATTTTTAATTGTTAAAAGAATAACAAGAGAAAAACTCAAGCATTTTTAATTGTTACTAGTGCATTTTTAATTAGTCAAGTAATAAACTCAAGCAGAGTTTCTACTTCTAGTCAAGCAATACTTTATACCATGAAGGAATCAAACTCAAGCAATCAGACATACTATAATTTATACCATGAAGCCATAATTTGGTACTAATATCCTTCTTTGCAATAAAGCAATCAGACATTGCAAGAGAAACAACATCGGTATCAACCTTGTAGGTGGTTTTGGATGCCAAAACTTCTAGCATAGCAGAATTGTCAATGTTGATACTCGGCAGAGTTTCATTCTCTATTATGAAGTTCACATAGTCACATGGATAATTCCTACTCATGGCATTAATATAAGATAGGAGCTAGCCGTGCAGTGTACTAAAGATTATGCCCAAAGATCTAAATAAAAAACATAAAGAAAACAAATACACAACATTGACTCTCTTAATTTCAAGGCGCTTGAACATGTAAGTATGCACATGCACTGGAATGTTGAATGCAGTAGCAGCTAACTTAGTATAGCCAGGTAGCTTGCATATAAAGCATGGGTGGGTTTCTCATATGATGCATGCATGATTCTAAGTGATCAACCATTAGATGCAGGATATGGTACAAGGTGCATCAACTTATTGTCAAGAAAACCATTAGTTGATCAATGAATTCTTCTAGAAAACTGAGTCAAAGAATTCATTTCAACCATACAACTTTCAGCAAAAACTTTCATGTAGATTGCTTTTTTATGCCCAAGAATAGACAACACTGCAGCAAACAAGCCAAAATAATAATTAACTGAAGGCATTAATGAGAAACAACAAAAAACACTAAGCATGCATATGTTTAACTAATAGAATATAAACACTCAAAATGAGAAGGTAAGCTTTCTGAAAGTAATACGATCACGTACAAAAACCAAGGATGGCCAAGAGAAGAATGATAGTTGCTACCACAATTAATGTGCAACATCTGCCAGGACCCAAAAAGAAACAGAAACAACATGTTAGTAAGTGAAGTATGCTCGACTAAATTAAACTTTAGGAAAAATAAGAATCATACATGTCATCAAATAATCAATTTACATCCCCAGAACTTTTAGCTATTTCACCTGATAGTGTATTTGCAGCATCATTTAGATCCACGTTTAATTGATCATCTTTATTCTCGACATCCAATGGAAGATAGAGCTGATCTGCACTGATTGTCTTGGCAAGTGAGAGAAAATCTGTGACATTCCTGAGGACCTCTACAGCGAAATTAGATTGATTCACAACAAAACCAAAAGTATCCAATACTTCACCATGGAACTCATCTTGACCAACTGAAAGCAGAATACATCCAATTCCGACATTCAGATTGTACAAACAAAGAGGAAAAAAGAACTCTGTTAGAAGATTTATTCATGGTAAGTTACTTTATTAAATGTGACTAATGGCTGTATAAACTATGTAGGTAAAAACCTGCCATAATGGCCTATCAAGCCTCTGGGATCCGGCCCTTGGGCCTAATCATGGTATAAGAATCTCGGCTATAACCAGCCATACCATAAAAGGTAGAATCACACTGGCCATTCGGCCACATCATTTCATGATGTAAACAATAAATCCCAGGCCATCGACTAGGATGGTCTACTAGTCTCCGGACACCGTCTGGGGTAGGAATAGCTAGTCCCACCCAACTGGGGTGTGACACCTAGCGGGCCCACTGGTGAATCTCAAGATCCACTCACTGGCCGAGCTAAGCATTGGTCATTTCTGACCTCCACGCTTCTCGGCGGACCATCTCAAGCACATCACACAATGAAGTGTCCAAGGGTTTCCTTATATACATTTCAGGCCATTGCCCGTATCCGGCCCTAATCTGGCCTGCAGGGTCAACAATTCAATGATGCCCTTTCAAAAACATGTACACCTAATAATACTAGGTTTCCAAAGATGAATACTGGAAGTCTAGAAGTTGTATCATTTCCTAGTTCAGTTTCCATATCTATTATGCACCTAACGATGTCCTACTTGTTATCTAGCATTATACGCTACCTTGGGTGAGGAATTATGTGAACCGAACTTAGAATTCCACCCCTGAATATTTCCGGACAGCATATATGAAATAAAGAACGGTAAACATAATTCACAAAAACTACCACGTATAACTACGAGGTTCAACGATAAAAATTTATATACTGCATATAGAATTAAATTCAATATGGAACATCGTATCTAGCATGGTAAAAATATCCCAATGGCACTTACCAAATTAATCATGGGCAGCAACATCATGAAGAACCCAAATTAAAGAGGCAATTAATTCAGTGATTAAAACAATAAGGAACATACATTAAGCATAGCAACAATTTAACATGATATGAGGGATTAAATGAAACCTTTCTTTGAATACATATACCATAACCATCATATCCATAAGAGCATTAGCAAGAACATTTCCAAAATATGATAATGAAGGTCTATCACTAAAAAATTCATATGATAAGCAAGAAATTATGTAACATGAATATGAATTAGCATCGAACGAAAAGGTACGAACAAGTACTCATATCATTCTGTTTCCCATTTTTTTCCCTTGCTCGGCCGAAGCTTGAGCAAGGTAATTCTTGCTCGGCTGAACCCTATGGATGGGAAGGGGCTGATATTTCATCCATAATTTATATGCATCAGCCTACGGATCTAATGTTTAACAAGAAACAAAACTCGAAATCATGCATCTAAACTCAAACAGTCCACACACCCCATTCATACCACTGATCGGCCGACTCAACCAGATTAAACCCTTACTCAACCGAGTCCTCAAATTGAAGGGGGCATGACTACAGTAAGGACAGCATATGAAGCCGTAGATCTAGCATATCATGAACACCAAGCGATCTACGAGCTGCAAAACGAGCGAGGAAAATTTGGGGAAATTTTTGGCATGACCTTTCCCCTATTTCCTCAACTCGACAGTAAACAAAAATGCAAAAAAAAACCATGATCTAAAACATAAGATCACATGCACATACATCGATTTAAAACTCTACTCAAAGAAACTCGTCGATCAACAAAAACTCGCGAAGAAAAATTTGATTTCAAATCTCATAGGGCCGGCCACCCGCCTCCCTTCAAAAGCATGATAACCACTCACCTAGATCGGATCACGAAGAAATCTTGAAGAAAACGGGCTGCCGATCTCCTCGAGCGTCGTAGCGAACTCGGCGCCGACAAGATCTCCACCTCCTCTCTCCCTTTCTCCCTCTTGATGGGCTGCGTGCGGCTCTCTCTTTGAGCCGCACGGGTAGCTTGGGTGAGGGGTTTTATTCCCCTCATCCAATGACCCAAAAGCCCCTCACTTGGCTTGATTTCTACTTGGTTCAATCCGAGTCCAATTCGGACTCCGATCCAATCCGCACTCATGAGTCGAACTCGACTTAATAAGACATCATAAGCAAGAAAGGAAATAACCATTGAACCTATTTAACTTCATATTTCCATGGGTCGGGTTATGCCTTCTACTCGAGCGATTCCTGTGACTCGACCCGGCTAACCTCCGATCCGATGCGCTGCACCAAAGATAGATTTTTATATTAGGAAAAAATTTGGGGTCTTACAACCTTCCCCCCTTATGGGAAATTCATCCTCAAAATTTGGTGGGTTACAAGGACTTACCGGCTCTTTAAACAAGGAAGGGTAGCACTCTCTCATGTCCCGCACTACCTCCCAAGTGGCCTCTTGCCCAGAGTGGTGCTCCCACTAAACTTTTATCAAAGGTATCTCCTTGGACCTCAGCTTTCTGATCTGCCGGTCAAGTATCTCCACTGGCCTCTCTTCGGACGAGACCACCGTGTCCACCTCAACCGCAGTCGGCTCAATCACATGGGATTCATCCCTCACATACCTCCGGAGCATTGACACATGGAAAACTGGGTGAACTCTGCTCAGACTAGGAGGCAAAGCCAATTCATAAGCTATCGCGCCTCTTCGCTTGAGGATAGGGAAAGGCCCAATGAACCTAGGGCTCAACTTCCCTTTATTTCCAAATCGGAGTACCCCTTCCATAGGAGAAACCCTTAGGAATACCAAATCACTCTCGACGAACTCCAATGCCCTTGCTTTCTTATCGGCATACATTTTCTGACGACTCTGAGTCGCCAACAACCTTTCCTTTATTAGCTGCACTTTCCTCACTGCCTCCTCTATTAGGTCAGGGGCCTACCATAAGAGCCTCTCCGGTCTCAAACCATCCCACAGGAGACCTACACCGCCGCCCATACAAGGCCTCAAAGGGAGCCATACTAATGCTACTGTTGTAGGCAATTTAAATCAATGGTAGATGCTTCTCCCAATCGCCTGCCAGATCCAAAACACAGGCTCTCAGCATATCCTCCAGAGTTTGGATGGTTCTCTTAGACTGCCTGTCTGTCTGCGGATGGAAGGTTGTACTAAACCGCACTTGGGTGCCCAGGGCTTCTTGGAAAGATTGCCAAAACCGGACTGTGAACTGGGTACCTCGATTTGATACGATCATCACTGGGTACCGTGGTACGCCACAATCCTACCTAGGAATAGTCGAGCGTACTGCTCCACAGAAAAGGTAGTCTTCATCGGAATAAAGTGCACGATCTTGGTTAATTGGTCCACCACCACCCAAATGGAGTGAAAACCGCCTCTTGACTTAGGCAATCCGGTCACTAGGTCCATGGTGATTTCTTCCACTTCCACTCGGGCACTTCGAGGTTCTGCAACAGCCCCACGGGCTTCAGGTTTTCTGCCTTCACTTTCTGGCAGACCAAACATTGGGATACAAACTCTGCTATCTCACCTTTCATGCCCTTCCACCAGTAATGTTGCCTTAGATCTCAGTACATTTTGGTGGCCCCCAAGTGCATCGTATAAGTGGAACGATGACCCCACTCCAGAACTTGTCTGCGCACCTCTGCCATATCTGGCACCACAATTATATCCTTGAACCACAGCATACCCTCTGAGTCCAATCTGAACCCATTCTCTGCATCGCCTCTCTGCACTAAGTCCTTCGTCAGCGCACAAAAAGCATCCTCTCCCTGCGCGGCATGCAACATACCTACTAGTGTGGATTATACCCGCAGGTGTGCTACCAAGGCACCTGAAGCTGACACAGACAAGGTTGTACCCCCATCACAGCGCCAGCTCTTGAGCTAAAGGCCTCCGCTTGGATTCCAGATGAGCCAAACTGCCCATGGATTTTCTACTGAGAGCGTACTGTTAGGGACCTTCGGGTTTGTCAAGTCCTGTATGTGTCATGACGGTCCCTAACGTGCATTGTAAATATTGCATCATGAGCATCCATGTAAATATGCATTGTAAAACGCGTCCGCGCACCGCCCACCGCTCTTGCTCACACCTAGGCAAACGGCCTCGTTTGCCTAGGCGTGGCATGGACGGTGGGGGTGTGCGAACATAGGAATTTTGTCATGCTCCTCGTGCCAAAAGGAACCTTGAGGGTGGCACTTGGGGGTTAGGCTCCACAAGTATAGTACCCAGGTATAGCCTGGGCACACTCTAGTCTTTCGTTCTAGCTTTCGCACTAGCTTTCGTTCAAGCATTTTCCAGCATTTTCATGCAATCGGCCATTTGGCCCAACAACATTTTTGCGTCCAAGCACTCAGAGGTTTTGACCCACGCGAAGTGGGAGCCCGCGACTTTTCGACATTGGCCAAGCAATTTGGCTTAAGGCTGATTCCTCGCACGGGAAGCGAGGAAGCCGCACGGACATTTTCCGCCCAAACAGTTAGTCCGTGACAGTTGGTATCAGAGCGAGGCAAGCTCGCAAAGCTTTGGTGCAAGCAATCGATGAAAACCGTCAACAGACTCGTGCCTTCGTCGTTTGAGACAAACGACGTTGGGGCACTCAGCAATCTCGCAGGAGAGATTTTCGTGACCAATCATGGGTCGCAAGACAATCGATGAAACGAGTGGTGTCGTCGACGCGATGACGACCATTTCGGAGGAGGCGTTGGTGGAAGAGCCAACGCGAACACAACCAGTTGGACAGACCAGAACGACTGTCCAACGAGTTGGAGAATTGGAGAGAATTTGTGATGCTCACTCGGCCGGCATGGCCCTAGTCGGCAAGATAGCCGACGCGCAAGAAAACTTGGAGTCAAGGCTAGAGGCACTCCATGATGACACTCAAGATGTAGTCAAACATCTGCAAGATGAGATTGCGGAGCTAAAGGCTACAGTCAAATTTCTTATCCGAGAGATACACTCGGGTGGTGGCAGTTCACGGCAGAACGAAGCGCCACAACACCATCTCAGAGCACCCGAACCAAAGCCTTACAATGGGGCCCGGGATGCCAAAGCGGTAGAAAACTTCCTTTTCGACTTGGAGCAGTACTTCAAGGTCACGAGGACAGTTGATGAGGATATGAAAGTGTTCGTTGCAACCATGTATCTGTCCGAAGATGCAAAACTTTGGTGGCGGACCAAGTATGATGAAATTCAGAAGGGGCAAACCAAGATCGACACTTGGGATGAACTCAAGCGTGAACTGAAAGTGCAATTCTTCCCCGAGAATGTGGAGTTTATCGCCCGACGGAAGTTACGTCAACTCCGTCAAGACAATTCGGTTCGGGAGTATGTGAAGAAGTTCTCGACTATCATGTTGGACATTTCAGACATGGCCGAGACTGATCAACTATTTACCTTCCTGGAAGGACTGCAGCCATGGGCACAGCAGGAACTCTCCAGGAGGAACATTCAGAGTTTGTCGGAAGCAAAGATCGCAGCAAAACTACTCTCTGACTATAGCCCAGAGGAGAATACGGCTAAGGTGGCACCTTACAAGCCGAGATTTTGGGGACCCAACAACTCCAATGGCTACAGTTCAGAGGGGAATACGACTAAAGCGACACCCCCCAAACCCAGGTATTGGGGGCCCGACAACACTCAAGGCAAAGGATTCATAGGCGATACAAGGTGGAGGAATCATACCCACAGACCATACATCCCGAGAGAACATCCTCAAAGGGGGTCCCCTCCGAGAGGGAACCATTCAATAGTTTTGCCTACTTGTGCATTGTGTAAAGGGCCTCACTCAGCCCAAGGATGTCCAGAACGACAAGCCTTGAGCGCCCTGATAGCAGAGACCGTGGTGGAGACAATGTCCAACATCTCAGCGAAGAAAGATAAGGGCAAAGGAAAAGCAGTTGCCTGAACGAGCCACAGTGGGGGGTCATCGAGCGACCACTCCAGCGAAGATGAGTACAATAGAAGAGCTAACATGGGAGCAGTACGACTGCTCAATGCTCTCAAGACTCAAGTGGGGGAGCGAAAGCCCACAACAAAGCATCCAGAAGCGACGAATGAGCTGATGTTCATCGACATCAAGCTGAATGGTAGAACCACCCGAGCGATGGTAGACTCGGGAGCAACCCATAATTTTATTGCCAGGGAGGAGGCAAAGCGAATTGGACTCAAACTAGGAAGAAGTTCGAGTCATGTCAAAGCAGTGAATTCTGAAACACGGAAGATTGACGGCATCGCAAGAGATGTTCCGTTGAAAGTTGGAGGATGGAAAGGGCAAATCAACCTGATGGCCGTGCCCCTCGATGACTATCAAGTCATTCTAGGGATAGAGTTCCTCAAATCGGCAAAGGCGGTACCCATGCCCTTCCTCGACACGATATGTTTGATGGGGGAGAACAACCCTAGTATCGTTCCAACAGTGCGTTCAGCACCAAGAAGCCAGAACAAACTTCTTTCTGCCATACAAGTGAAGGATGGAGTCCGACAGTTGTGCGCATGGCAGGTGGCCTCTAAGTCTCAAAATTTGTGTGCAGAGCAAATGGCTCATAAGATGCAAGGCTTGTGCGCATGGCAGGTGGCCTCTAAGTCGCAATATTTGTGCGCAGAGCAGAGGGCTCATAAGACGCAAGGCTTGTGCGCATGGCAGATGGCCTCTAAGTCGCAATATTTTCGTGCAGAGCATATGACTCGTAAGGCACCCGCGCAGGGTAGATGGCTCGTAAGATGCAGTGCACAGCGCAAACCCACAGTAGGGACCGGGGAGCAAGCCCCATATCGACCTCCTTACAGAAGGGCCCCAGCAGAGTTGGCGGACTTCGCAGTTGGAGGCATTTGCAAGCAGGAAGGACATTCCACCGCTTACGAGAGTCGAATGCCGAACGACACGAAGCGACGGTACCCAGTCCGCATGATGAAGAAATGGAAGATCAAGAACCAAGAGCTCTTCACCGTCTTCAAGAAACGAGTCGACGAGGGCGTCGACTTCGTAAGTGGGGGAGAATGTTAGGGACCTTCGGGTTTGTCAAGTCCTGTATGTGTCATGACGGTCCCTAACGTGCATTGTAAATATTGCATCATGAGCATCCATGTAAATATGCATTGTAAAACGCGTCCGCGCACCACCCACCGCTCTTGCTCACACCTAGGCAAACGGCCTCGTTTGCCTAGGCGTGGCATGGACGGTGGGGGTGTGCGAACATAGGAATTTTGTCATGCTCCTCGCGCCAAAAGGAACCTTGGGGGTGGCACTTGGGGGTTAGGCTCCACAAGTATAGTACCCAGGTATAGCCTGGGCACACTCTAGTCTTTCGTTCTAGCTTTCGTACTAGCTTTCGTTCAAGCATTTTCCAGCATTTTCATGCAATCGGCCATTTGGCCCAACAATGTTTTTGCGTCCAAGCACTCAGAGGTTTTGACCCACGCGAAGTGGGAGCCCGCGACTTTTCGACATTGGCCAAGCAGTTTGGCTTAAGGCTGATTCCTCGCACGGGAAGCGAGGAAGCCGCACGAACATTTTCCGCCCAAACAGTTAGTCTGTGGCAGTACGCTACCACATTGGCTTTCCCCGGGTGGTATATAATGGTGCAGTCATAATCTCTTAAGAGTTCCAGCCACCTCCTCTGCCTGAGGTTCAGCTCCTTTTGGGTAAGCAAGTACTGAAGGCTCTTGTGATCCATGTAGATCTCACAAGTCTCCCAGTACAGATAATGCCGCCAGAGCTTCAAGGCAAAAATCACCGCTGCTAACTCTAGGTCGTGCGTCGGGTAGTTCTTTTCATGAACTTTCAACTGGTGAGACGCATATGCTATGACCCTACCAAATTGGATCAAGACACGGACTAGGCCAACCCGAGAAGCATCACAGTAAATGACAAACCCTCCTGAGCCGAAAGGTACGACCAATATGGGTGCCGACGTCAAGCATTCCTTGAGCTTCTGAATGTTCCACCCACACTTGTCGTCCCAATCAAATCTGACCTTCTTCTGGGTCAACCGAGTCAAAGGAGTTGCAATTCTGGAGAAGTTCTCCATGAACTTTCGGTAGTACCCGGTCAACCCAAGAAAACTGCAGATCTCAGTCACGGTGGTTGGCCGCCTCCAATTCTGCACAGCTTCCACCTTTGCAGGGTCCACTTTTATACCTTCCTTGGACACCACGTGCCCCAGGAATCCTACACTCTCTAGCCAGAACTCGCACTTAGAGAATTTAGCAAACAACTGGTGCTCTCTGAGAGTTTCCAGGACCATCATCAAGTGCTCGGAGTGCCCCTCCTCACTCTTGGAATATACCAAGATGTTGTCAATGAAGACAATCACATAAGTGTCCAAGTACTCCTTGAATACCCTGTTCATCAGGTTCATGAAGGCAGCAAGTGCATTGGTCAGACTAAAGGACATCACTAGAAACTCGTAGTGACCATGACGAGTCCTGAAGGCGGTCTTACGCACATAGCAGTCCCGGATTCTCAGCTGATGGTATCCGGACCTCAAGTCTATCTTAGAGAACCATTGCCCCTTGCAATTGGACAAACAGATCACCACCCTGTTCAACTGCCTATAATCGATGCACATGCGCATAGATCCATCCTTCTTCTTTACGAAGAACACCAGAGCACCCCATGGTGACACACTCGACCAGATGAAACCCAGGTCTAGCATCTCTTGCAATTGCTCTTTTAGTTCCCGGAGTTCAGCCGGCACCATCCTATAGGGTGGAATGGAAATGGGCTTCACGCCGGACTACAATTCAATGAAAAATTCAACATCTCTCCTAGGCGACAATCCCGACAACTCCTCGAGAAACACATCGGGAAACTCACAGACTATTTGAGTTCCACCGACATCCCCTGCCACTTCCCCCTTCTCTCCAGCCACGGATACGAAGGCCAGGAAGGACTGCAGTCCCCCTTAAAGCAGTTTACGAGTCTTAGGGGCTGAGATGACCCCCAATCGGCTCGCCCCTCCCCTCTCCTTGGAAAGAGAACTATGACAAACCAAGCTTGCAGAACATGACTGTCTTAGCCCTGTTGTCCAGCATTGCAAGGTGCTCCGCCAGCCAATCCATGCCAAGAATGACATCGAGCTCAAGCATGGGCAGGAATGCCAAATATGCCTTCAGTGTATGGCTGCAGATAAGCACTTCGCAGCCTTGAGAAAAAAAATTAATTTGTCTTTGATTACATCGCCCGTAGGCGTTGATACTACAAATGGCCCGACATGCAAGGAAGGTGCCATCGGCAACTCAGCAGCAAACTTGGCATATACAAACGAGTGCGTGGCACCCAGATCAAATAGAACATAAGATAGTACCTGCTATAATTACTCTAGACGCCTCTGCCCCCTCATGGTTCATAACAAATACTCTGGCAGACGGCCTCTCTGAATGACTAGCCTGTGGCCCCTTGTTCTGTGTATGACCTCTCTGAGTCACTGACCCTACAAACATAGGTGCCATTCCTTTTGGTTGCTCGAACTTCTGGCCAAATCTCTTCAGACAGTCCTTCTTGAAGTGCCCGACCCGACCACATTCATAACAAGCATCTGTGCGGACAAGACAGGCCCCCCAATGCCTCCGACTGCAACTGCCACACTGCGGTATCTCCACCGGTTGAGGAGCACCTCCTAACCCTATTGGGCTCATTGATCCTGACCTTGGGCCCCCCACGACCCCGGCTACCACTCTGACCTCTGGTCTGCTGGTGGTCTGCGGCGGTCACCGCCCCCTCCGAGTGCCATGGTCAACTGCCAGATCCCTACGGCCGAAATTTCTTCATGGCCGGCCCATCATTCCTATCAAAAACACTCAGGATTCCTTCTGAAGGGCTTCATCCATTACCCGGGCAAGAGTGGAGTCCTCGGTATAGTGGATGAGCCTACCAATCTGAGGCCTCAAACCTCCAACGAATCTCTTGACCCTGGCGGTCTCAGATGCCCTTAGGGTCGGATAATAATTGGAAAGACGATTGAACTCCATACCAGCTCCCATAATCAGGCGCTACCCTCATCTTATACCAAATAGCAGCCCGAGCGCCCCCCGCGTTCGAATGTGACTTGGCCAAACCCGGCCTCCGCCACGGGACAATTACTGACACAACCCAGCCAACAATCTCCCCCCCTCAGCAATTACCCGCTGGGGTTCAAACCCGGGACCCCAGCCTCGACGTTCCGTCGAATTACTGCCGCTGCCACTTAGTGCAGCATTATGAGCCTCCATTACACTATCACATAAAAGAAAAATTTTTGCCTGTCACATAACGAATTCTTAACAGAAGCTTTTAAAATGTACTAACCGCATGGTGCGCTGAGTGCAATAGTGGTCGACCGATCTCGTAGCATAACTATACCGTATGTCGACACGCTAGCATATGTCTCATACGGTATCCAACACTTAGTCATAGTCAAGACCTAACCTAGTGCTCTGATACCAACTTTGTCACACCCCAACTGAGGGTAGTGTGATCGGCTAGGGCCTACATCCTTCCCTATAGCCTACTGTCTACACTGACATATAAGAAACCAGAACATCTCGATAAAAAGAAACCTCAATGCAAGCTTTATTTAAAAATTTTCAAAGTTCATAATATATGTTTTCAAACCAAAGAAGAAAACCAACATCGTAACAATACGAACATCTCAAGTATCAAGGTTTTACAAACTTTTTCAAAACACAACTGTCAGTGCAGAAAAGGAAAACAACTACTAAGACACTGGACTATCACCCAAGAATGCCACTACGAGATATGGCACCACCACCTGCCCTCCAGCTGCACCGTGCCGACAAGCCACAATCACTGCTCATGCTCTGCAAAAACAAGGAAACAAACTGTGAGTCCACTTGGGACTTAGTGAGCGGTTCTTCTAAACCTCCACATAATCCTCAGTTAGTCATACATAACATATAAGGCAGCATTGTATATAATCAGGGAGGTAAGTTACTTTTTTAAATGTGACTACTAGCCCTATAGGTCATGCTGTATAAACTATGTAGGTAAAAACCTGCCATAACGGCCTATCATGGTATAAGAATCCCGGCTATAACCAGCCCTACCATACAAGGGAGAATCACACTGGCCGTTCGGCCACATAATATCAAGATGTAAACAATAAATCCCAGACCATCGACTAGGATGGTATAATAGTCTCCAAACACCATCTGGGGTAGAGATAGCTAGTCCCACCCAACTGGGGTCTGACACCTAGCGGGCCCGCTGGTGCATCTCAAGACCCAATCACTGGCCGAGCTAAGCATTGGTCATTTCCGACTTCCACGCTTCTCGACGGACCATCTCAAGCACATCACACAATCAAGTGTCCTAGGGTTTCCTTATATACATTTCGGGTCGTTGCCCGTATTCGGCCCTAATCCGGCCTACAGGGTCAACAATTCAATGATGCCCTTCCAAAAATGTGTACACCTAATAATACTAGGTTTCCAAAGATGAATACTCGAAGTCCTAGAAGTTGTGTCATTTCCTAGGTCAATTTCCATATCTATTATGCACCTTACGATTACTACATGTTATCTAGCGTTATACGCTACCTTGGGTGAGGAATTCTGTGAACCGAACATAGAATTCCACCCCTGAACATTTTCGGACAGCATATATAAAATAAAGAACGGTAAACATAATTCACAACAACTACCATGTATAACTACGAGGTTCAACGATAAAAATCTATATACTGCATATAGAATTAAATTCAATATGGAACATCGTATCTAGCATGGTAAAAATATCCCAATGGCATTTACCTAATTAATCATGGGTAGCAACATCATGAATAAGAAGAATTAAAGAGGCAATTAATTCAGTGATTAAAACAATAAGGAACATACATTAAGTATAGCAACAATTTAACATGATATGGGGGATTAAATGAAACCTTTCTTTGAATACATATACCATAACCATCATATCCATAAGAGCATTAGCAAGAACATTTCCAAAATATGATAATGAAGGTCTATCACTAAACAATTCATATGATAAGCGAGAAATTATGTAACATGAATATGAATTAGCATCGAACGGAAAGGTACGAACAAGTACTCATATCATTCGGTTTCCCTTTTTTTCCCTTGCTCGGCCAAAGCTTGAGCAAGGTAATTCTTGCTCGGCCGAACCCTATGGATGGGAAGGGGCTGACATTTCATCCATAATTTATATGCATCAGTCTACAGATCTAATGTTTAACAAGAAACAAAACTTGGAATCCTGCATCTTAACTCAAACAGTCTACACTCCCCATTCATACCACTAATCGGCCGACTCAAGCAGGGTAAAACCTTGCTCGGCCGAGTCCTCAAATTGAAGGGCGCATGGCTACAGCAAGATCACCATATGAAGCCGTAGATCTAGAATATCATGAACACCAAGCGATCTACAGGCTGCTAAACGAGCGAGGAAAATTTCGGCATGACCTTTCCCCTATTTCCTCAACTCGACAGTCCACAAAAATGCAAAAAAAACCACGATCTAATACATAAGATCACATGCACATACATCGATTTAAAACTCTACTCAAAGAAACTCGTCGATCGGCGAAAACTCGCGAAGAAAAATTTGATTTTAAATCTTATAGGGTCGGCCACCCACCTCCCTTCAAAAGCATGATAACCACTCACCTAGATCAGATCATGAAGAAATCTTGAAGAAAATGGGCTGTCGATCTCCTCGAGCGTCGTCGCGAACTCGGCGCCGACAAGATCTCCACCTCCTCTCTCCCTTTCTCCTTCTTGATGGCCTACATGTGGCTCTCTCTTTGAGCCGCACGGGTGGCTTGGGTGAGGGGTTTTATTCCCCTCATCCAATGACCCAAATGCCCCTCACTTGACTTGACTTCTACTCGGTTCGATCCGAGTCCGATTCAGACTCCGACCCAATCCGCACTTATGAGTCGTACTCGACTTAATAAGGCATCATAAGCAAGAAAGGAAATAACCATTGAGCCAATTTAACTTCATATTTCCATGGGTCGGGTTATACCTTCTACTCGAGCGATTCTCATGACTCGACCCGGCTAACCTCCGATCCGGTGCGCTGCACCAAAGATAGATTTTTATATTAGGAAAAAATTTCGGGTCTTACATTTGGCCTCGTGGGATAAGTTCGGAGGGCCTACCCGATTATCCCCGAGGTATTTTTAAGGAATAAGTTCAGAGGGCCTACCCGATTATTCCTGTGATATCTTAAAGGGGTAAGTTCGGAGGGCCTACCCGATTACCCTTGCGATATCTAAAAGGGGCAAGTTCGGATGGGTGATTCCCGATTGTTCTTTCGCATCTCGTGGAGCAAGTTCGGAGGGCCTTCCTGATTGCTCCCGAGTTTCTTTATATTAGGATAAGTTCGGAGGGCCTTCCTGATTATCCTAGTATGTTTTGTTGCCTTAGGGCATGGTAGGCTTAGACTTGTTGATTTTCACCGTTTGGGTGTTGGATGCCTTCGGGCAGGTGGTGGCATGACGACCTGTTAGCTGGTCACTTCCTTGTGACCTTTTCCTACTTGAGTCAGGAGTTTTGCTTTATGCATTATATCTGTGTTTGGTTTTTCATGGGGGTTGGTATAACTGCTCACTGAGTTCTTTTGAACTCACCCGTTGTCGTTGTTTTGTTTTGCAGAGCCTAACCGGTGAGGTGGGCTAGAGCACTTGGCGCGGTTGGAGGGCAGAGGAGTCACATTGATCTCATAGCAGTCCTAGTAAGGGGTCGTAGTCGAGTTTTGGTAGTTAATCATGCTCTTATGTTTCAGTGTTTTAGAGTTGTAGTCCCTTGGGTACATTTATGTCTTTATTTCAGATTTCATTGTAATTGAATAATTGAACTTGTTTTGTTATTTCGACAATTTATATTTTGCTAAACTTACTTATAATGAATTCTGGTTTTGGTTTTTCATTTGAAATAAAACCTGTTTACTTCTTTCCGCTATGTTTTATTGTTGAGTTGGCATGTGCATGATTTAGGCTGCAGGATATAGGCACGTATACCCTGGCCGGTCACATGACCCTAAGTTGGGGCATGACATGATCCAACTGACCATGAGACTGATACTAATCATGAAGATGAAAGTGATGACTTTAGAACTGAAAGATCTGCAAGAACTCTCAAAAATCATCCTCTGCAAAATGTGATTGGAGACGTACATGATGGAGTTAAAACCAGAAATCAATCCAAGAAAAATCACTAAGATATGATCAGGTACTCTTGCTATACCTCCACAGTTGAACCCAAAAATGTCAAGGAAGCATTGAAAGATGTATTCTGAATTTTTGCTATGCAAGAAGAGTTACAATAGTTCATCAAAAATGATGTATGGGAACTTGTTCCAAGACATGAAGGTGTCAATGTGGTTGGAACAAAATGGGTTTTCAAGAATAAGACTAATGAAGCAGGGAACATCACAAGAAATAAGGCAAGACTCGTTGCTCAAGGATTTAATCAAATTGAAGGACTTGACTATGATGAAACATTTGCATCAGTTGCAAGACTGGAATCCATTAGACTGCTTTTAGCCTTATCCCGTTGTATGAAGTTTAAACTGTTCCATATGGATGTTAAGACTACCTTCCTAAATGGATTTCTCAATTAGGAAGTTTATGTTGAACAACCAAAAGACTTTGAAGATCCTGCTCATCCTGACCATATGTACAGATTGAAGAAAGCTCTATATGGGCTTAATCAAGCTCATAGAGGTTGGTATGAGAGACTCACCCAGTTGCTGCTTTTGAAAGGTTACAAAAGTGGAAGTGCTGATCAGACTCTATTCATGTAAAGGAAGGAGTCTCAACTGGTAATTGTTCAAATTTATGTTGATGATATTGTTATTGGTTCAACATTTGAAATTTATGTTAAACAATTTATTGAATACATGAAATCTGAATTTGAGATGAGCATGGTTGGGGAAATGAGTTATTTTCTCAGTCTCCAAGTTAAGCAATCTGAATAAGAGATATTCATCTCTCAGAATAAGTATGCCAGGAATTTAATTCACAAATTTGGACTTGACAGTTCTAAGGCAGTTAGAACTCCTATCTCTACTCATGAAAAACTGAGCATGGATGAAGAAAGCAAAAATGTTGATCCTAGTCTCTACAGAAGTATGATTGGAAGTCTTTTGTACTTGACTACTAGCAGACCTGACTTAGGCTTCAGTGCTGAATTGTGTGCCACATATCAAGCTAATTCAAAGGAGTCTCATCTTGATACAGTTAAAAGGATTCACAAATATATGAAAGGTACTCTGGACTTTGGTCTTTGGTATTCTATTGAATCAAACCCCTGTCTAGTAGGGTTTACTAATGCAGACTGGGCTGGTAATATTGATGATAGAAGAGAAATACAAGTGGTTGTTTCTATATTTGTACAAATCTGGTGGCCTGGTTAAGCAAATAGCAAATTTCTATTTCTCTTTCTTCAGCAGAAGCAGAATATTTGGTAGTAGGCATTTGCAGCACACAGTTGATCTGGATGAGGAATATGTTGTTAGATTATGGTTTCAAATAGGAAGAAATGATTCTATATTGTGACAATACCAGTGCCATCAATATCTCAAAAAATCTTGTTATGCATTCCCGTACTAAACACATAGATATTCGATTTCACTACATTAGGGAGTTAGTGAAAAGAAAGGAGTTGCAACTGGAATATATTTCCATAGATAGACAAGTTGCGGATATTTTCACAAAGGCTTTGAATGGAGAGAGGTTTAAGCAGTTGAGATCTGCTCTAGGACTTTGTGTCATGTGATGCATTTTTTTTACCTAAAAAAAGGAGGGAGTGGAAAATTGAAAAGACTTTTTTTTCTCTCACTTACCTTATTTCATTGAAGGTTGATGAAGATTCCCTCAATTTTGAAAGGTGTTTTATCCAATTTCTCCTCCACTTATTGCTCATTGAAGGCAGAATTGACAAAGATTCCCTAATTTTTCGACAAGAGGTTTAAATAGTTATTGCACTCTTTTATGAAGACCCGCATGTGTGTCCCAATTTATTAGAATTCCTTGTTAAATGCCCTAATTAAAACCTCTTGGTGTTACATCTTGGCTCATCTTCTCAAGTGGTAACCGACGATTTGATCCATATCTCGCCTTCTCAACTACTTCTCGCTTTCTAAAATAGAAGATTCCAAGATGGCCAGCGAAAAGCGAAAGAAAGGATTCATGAGGAAGGTGTATGCATCTTCAGCAAAGAAAATGGCATCTTCAAATCCACCCGACAAGATCGAGTCGCTTGTACCTGTACCGCCACCTGAAGAAGTCGCTTCACCCTCTACTTCTCAAGGTCACAAACTGAGAAAGAAATCAGGGAGAAGACCTGCTGACCAACCTCTGAGAAGAAGTGGTAGAGGTATGACATCTAAACCCCCCAAATCCCCATTTAGGGTTTCTGTTCTTGAGGGGGAGACATTATCTACTAAGGGGAAGTGTAAAGATGATGTTGATATTCCATCTGGTTCTATTACATTTGATGAATCTTCTAGAATAGTTGATTTTGATATTAACTTACCAGTTTCATCTCCAATGAAAATTGGTCCTAGTTTTGATATTAATATTGATGTTGCTCTTGAAGATTTTGACTCAATTCCAATGAAGACTGATCCCACTTTAATCTCTACAAATTCTAGTTTGAAAGATCTTGCATCTGGACCAGATTTTGCCGCTAATGTATCTGCTACAATCCATGTTGATAGTCTACCTCCAGTCTCAACGGATGATGCTCCAGTTGAAACCATCAGTGATGTTCCTGAAAGAGAACCTTCTCCAGTTCATATGACTGAGACTGTCCCAGTTGGGATCGTAACTGAGGTAGTTAAAACTACTGCACTTGTATCTAAAGCAATTGATACTACTGCACCTAGTCATAAAGCAGTCAAAACTGCTCCTGTTGCTATTGAAACTACCTCTCATGAACCTAAATCAGACTCATGTTGAAGAAACTACTATGGTAACACCTGAATATCCTACTACACTAAGAAAAGGATCCACTTCAAGTGAGGTCAAGTCTAGTTCAGCTAAGAAGAAAAAGAAATTGTCAAGCCAATCTGACATGAAAAGAAGTTCCAAAAGGAAGTATTTTGGGAAGTCCAAGCTCATATCTGGGGAGACTATAAACTTGGAAACAAACTCTGATGATGAGCCACTATTGGACAAGTCTGTTCAGCTAAGGAAATCCAAGAAAAGCAAACCCAATCTAGAAATTTCTAAAGGAAGAGAAAAAAATTGTGTCCCTGAGAAGAAAAGGTCACTTGTCTCTAAAAGAAAGCATTCAAAATTAGGAAGAAAGTCTGATAAGAAAGCTGCTGCTAGCAAACTCCACAAAGGACTCCTCTCTGATGATCTCTTTCCGTTGTGGAAAGCTCTTCGATCCAGAGGTATGATCTATCAGAGACTTCTTGATTTAGATCAAATTTCTCTTAAATGTAAACCTATTTTGAAAATTCTTGAAAAGAGAAATTCGTCTAGTTCTTTTATGACTGTCACACCCTTCTGCAAAATAGCTATTCTGAAATTTTACTGCAATATTTTTTAGAACATTTCTGAGCCAGATAGTGATCATTTTCATCAAGTCTATGTTAGAGGAAAATGGTACTCATTCAGGAAACAATCAATGAGTACATAGGCTTTTCTCCTTTTTCTTCTTCTGATTTGCATGATGAGTCCAACTCAAATTTAATGAAAGTTATTGGAAATGAGGTTTCAAATGGTGATGTCAAAATCTGGACAAGAGGACATGATATCAAATCCTCCTCTCTAAACACCTTCTATGTTGTATTGTTTCTGATTGCTAGAAATTATTGGATCTCTACCTCCCACATTATCTTCCTTAGCAAAGAAATGGTAATGTTATTATACAAAGTTGCAAATGGGATTGATTTTGACATTGGCAGATTAATATTTGATCAGATTGTCTCTCTAAGGTCTAGACCACATTCTAAGTCAAGAATGTTCTTGATTTTTCCTAATATGATCTATGGCATTTTGGAGAAGCAAGGATTTAAATGTTATTCAGAGGAAGTCCTTGAACCAGTGGGTTCCTCTTTGAAAATTCATCATAAAATTTTGAAGAGGGTAGTGACTCCTGTAAAGGCTCGGCAAGATTCTGGTTCATTAAAGAAATCTCTTGGTGCTTCATCTACAGCTGAGAGAACTATACTTGATGAATTATTTACTGCAAGAGAGACCATAGCTCAGCTCTAGCAACTGGTAATCTCTATTGAGAAGAATGTTATTGAATATTTCACAGCTGCTTCTGCAGGTCCTATTTCTATGTCTTCTAGTAGCATCTCTAATTCTTCTGGTTTTGACAGCTCTGAGTAATTGTGACATTTTTCTCTCTCCTTTGGCTTATTATGCCAAAAAGGGGGAGATCAAAGGTTCTTAGTTAGCAAATATTTTTTACTATTTATTTGATGTTTGCAACTGGCCTTCTATGGTGGATGATACTTTATCTTGTTTCACTGGTACTAGTTGTATGTGTTGGCCCAAGGGTTCTCCCTAGGCCTTGATCTCTATTTTGGTGATAACAAACATGTATTTAATATATTTGTGAGGTTTTGAGTTCAAGTTGAGCTTACAATACGCGCACGAACTTCGCTCGGAGAAATGCAAAAAATCGGCAAAAAAGGCTCCGATGTAAATCGTGTAGAATCTATAGATTACTAAGTAGACTTCATGTAAAATACCTCTAGGAATAAATCCCAAGCCTATTTGTAATGTTATCCAAATCAAAACTTGGTAACGGAATCCGAAAACAAAACGCACAACAAAATGAGTGTGAAAAATAGCCTTAGCCTAGATTCGGTCGACCGACGGAAGCAAAAAAGAGGCAGAAAGAAGGAGCTCGACATTCAGTCGACTAGTTGGTCAACCGTCCAAAGTCAAAAAAGAACAGAGGAAATTTGGTCGACCAGGCAGTCGACCAATGTGACCAGAAAAGGGCAGTAGGCTCGCAGTTGCCTTATAAACCCTCACCAACCTCTCTTAAATACTTTCAACAGTGATTAGTGCATTTCTAAGAGAGATTTAAGCCTTCAAAGATCGATTTGCGCTCGCTTGGTTCGCCAATAGCTTCATCTTCCTCAAGCGATCTTCTCGTCTCAACACCGGCAATAATTCGAGCTCACCATCTTGAAGAGTTGGAGACTTAGAAGGTTTTGGAAGCAGCTCACAATTGTGATTTTATTTTTATCTCCTTTGTTGTTTTTCATCATTTTTAATTGTAGTTCTCATTGTTAGCTTGCAAGGTGTGCTAGTGTAAACACTTAAGGTTTACTTTGTAGAATTGTGTTTTGTTTGGGTGAATAGGTTCGAGGCAATCTCAAAGGGCTGAGAAGCAAGTCCTCGGTTGTATTCAAAGGGAAACACATTGTCTATAAAGTGTTGGTTAGAAATCCTAGGTGTGGAACCAAGGTAGCTAGATTCGAGGCAATTCGCGTGCTTTTGGCATATGCAAGTTTTAAAGGTTTTAAACTTTTTCAAATAGATGTTAAAAGTGATTTTTTAAATGATTTTATTGATGAAGAAGTTTATATTGAACAACCCCCCGGATTTGAAAGTTTTGAGTTTCCAAATCATTTTTTAAAACTTAAAAAGACTTTGTATGGTTTAAAACAAGCCCCTAGGGCTTGGTATGAAAGGCTTTCGACATTTTTGATTGATCAAGATTTTAGAATTGCAAAAACTGATGTTTCTCTTTTTATAATTTTTCGTGCAAATTTATGTTGATGATATAATATTTGGTGCTACTAATGAATTGCTTTGTGAGTGGTTTGCTAAGTGTATGCAAGAAGAATTTGAGATGAGCATGGTGGGAGAACTTTCCTTCATGCTTGGTCTCCAAATCAAGCAAACCAACAAAGGGATCTTCATAAATCAAGCTAAGTACACAAAGGAGCTCATTAAGAAGTTCGGGTTGAATGAAGCCAAGATAGCTTCTATACCAATGAGCACACCATTCAAGCTTGACAAAGATGAAGATGGTGTGAAAGTAGATGAAAAACGATATCGAGGTATGATCGGAAGCCTTCTTTATTTAACTGCAAGTAGACCCGATACCATGTTTAGTGTTTGTGCATGTGCTAGATTTCAATCGTGTCCTAAAATATCTCAATTAAGTGCGGTTAAACGCATATTGAGATATTTGAAAGACACAGTTGATTTAGGGTTATGGTATCCATGCAATGCATCTTTTGACTTAATTGGTTTTTCGGATGTTGATTTTGCCAGGTGTAAAATAGATAGAAAAAGCACTAGTGGGTGTTGCCAATTCCTATGAATGAGACTTATTTCTTGGTTTTCCACGAAACAAAACTCGGTTGTACTTTCAACTACCAAAGCGGAATACATCGCTGCGGCTAGTTGTTGTGCACAAGTCCTTTGGATGAAACAAACCCTTTTAGATTATGGACTTAAATATTTATGTATACCCATACATTGTGATAATACTAGTGCAATTAATTTAACAAAAAATCCAATTTTACATTCTAGGACCAAGCACATTGATCTAAGGCACCATTTTCTTAGGGATAATGTAACTAAGGGAAATATATCTGTGGAATTTATATCCACCGATAAGTAACTTGTTGATATATTTACAAAACCCTTAAATGAAGAAAGTTTTACAAATCTAAGAATGTAATTAGGGATTTGTGTTTTGTCAAGTGTTTAAATTTTCAAAATTTACATGTCTTTTGAAAAATTGCATTTCATGTAATATCATCACACTTATGTAATGCCTTGTAATGGGGCTCTGCGACTTATCGATGTGTGCCTTCTATAGGCTTACATTGATAGGAAGGACTATAGTGAAAGATGATACTCGGTTTTATGGTTTTCTCAGTTTTATTGATGAAACTCATTAATAGTACCTTTGTTCTTGCCCTTTTTGATTGATGTCAAAAGGGGGAGAAAAAACAAGGTCACATTTATTTTATGATGCATATAGATAGGGGGAGTTATAAGCCTGATATGCATATTGATAGGGGGAGCATATGTCAAATTGCAATATAGGTTATGTATGGCTTAACTCAAACTCACAAATGATAGTTACGGTACTTAGAGTTTTATAGAATTTCATATTTTGTTTGTCATCATCAAAAAGGGGGAGATTGTTGGCCCAATGGTTCTCCCTATGCCTTGATCTTTATTTTGATGATAACAAACATGTATTTAATATATTTGTGAAGTTTTGAGTTCAGGTTGAGGTTACGATACGCGCGCGAACTTCACTCTGATAAATGCAAAAAAGCAGCCAAAAAGGCTCTTATGTAAATCGTGTAGAATTTATAGATTATTAAGTAAACTTCATGTAATATACCTCTAGGAATAAATCCCAAGCCTATTTGTAATGTTATCCAAGTCAAAACTTAGTAACCAAACCTGAAAACAAAACACGCAACAAAATGAGTGTAAAAAATAGCCTCAATCTAGATTCTGTCCAGATTTGGACGAGCAATTGGTCGACCGCCCGAAGTCCAGATTTGTGAATTCCAAAGAGAGATTTAAGCCTTCAACGATCGATTTGCGCTCGCTTGATTCACCGATAGCTTCATCTTCCTCAAGCGATCTTCTCATCTCAACTCCGGTAACAATTCGAGCTCACCATCATAAAGAGTTGGAGACTTGGAAGGCCTTGGAAGGAGCTCACAATTGTGGTTTCATTTTTAGCTCCTTGTTTGTTGTTTTTCATCGTTTTTAATTGTAGTTCTCATTGTTAGCTTGCTAGGTGTGCTAGTGTAAACACTTAGGGTTACTTTGTAGAATTGTATTTTGCCTAGGTGAATAGGTTCGAGGCATTCTCAAATGGTTGAGAAGCAAGTCCTCAGTTGTATTCAAAGGGAAACACGTTGTCTATAAAGTGTTGGTTAGAAATCCTTGGTGTGGGGCCAAGGTAGTGGAGTAGGCGGTTGGCCAAACCACTCCAATTGCTTGTGTTTGCGTTATGATGCTTATTTGATATTAATTGCTATTTATAATTGTCAAGCATCGTAATTTAGTTGCACGATTTATTTGGTTGCATTAGAAATCGAACTCGAAAGAAATCGAATAGAAGTTAAAACTCACCCAACACTATTCACCCCCCCCCCTTCTAGTGTGGGTATTCGATCAACAGTATGACTGATGTTGATGTTGACTGGTTGTAACTTTTTGATGGTTCTGTGGTGGTGGTTGTAACATTGTGATGATGGTTGTGACTTGACTGGAGATTTTCTTAATCTATTTTTCATAGCTATTTTGTTTCTGTTAAACTGTCTTGTTATCTGTCTTGCTGATATTGATTTTGTCAGTATGGGTTTGTTCAAATAAACCAAAGGGGAAGATTGTTAGTGTTGGCTTTATATGTTGGTTATATTTTGCAAAAGTATCTCAGTTAAATGGACAGTCAACTATGAGGAATTCTGCTTATACTGAAGATAGTTACAACTGAATGAGGATGATGATGATGATGCACAAATGAGGATGATGCTCCTGTAAACTATGGATTTCAGGATAAGGATGATGCACAAATGATGACCTTTGGTTTCTTGTATTAATGACGATTCTCTTTTATATCTCTGATATTTTTAATCTTCGTTAATTACCTTCTTATTGCCTGGATAAAGTTATGGGTAGTGGAGAGGTCCTCTTTAATCATCTCCAGGCGTTACTCCTTTGGTCCTCTTTAATTATCTCAAGGCGTTACTTCTTTAATCTTTATGGTCATTATTTTATGGTGATTTAGAGCTGGTGTTTTGAAACCTATGATTGTTTTTTTTGTAGTTGATGATGTCAATGATCGGTGTTAAGTCAGCATTTATTCAGATTAATCGGTTGTCACATATAAATACTGGTGAAGAAATCTAATTGAACAACTCTACTGTATGTATACTGTGTTGCCAGATGTTTGAGGAATTGAAACTGCTGAGTGCAAAGACGATAATAATCTACCTTTCTTATCTTGAAGCTAAGACGGTTGTGGGCTGCTAACTCGCTGCAACACAAGGATTGTGTGGAGGATAGAACTCTGTAGCTGGAGTGTCATAGAGAGGCAAGTTGGTATGTACTTGTAATAGCAAATAGGTTTTTTGTTATTTTCAGTTCACTATAGTACGGATGGCTGGATTTCGGCGTGTGAAATCCTAAAGCTAATAGTGTACTTATTGATAGTGGATTGGGCATTTGTCTGGTGAGTGCCCCGCAGATTAGATGACATGATTTATCACTGAACTACGTAAACAAATCTTATTGTTTGTGTGTGTTTTTGTTTTGATTCTTAGTTTGCTAATTGCAAATAGTTGCAATAGCAGTTGCAACTTCCCCGTGCAACTATCCATTAACGGAAGTTACTTTAATAGACTACTATCAGACCACACCCACCCGAGTAAGATGGTGAGTAGGCTTGTACCTTTTAGCTGTTGAGATTGTGCATGTTAAGCCAGCGTGTCTGGATCATTCAGGGACCATGGGTGAAAAGTGGACAGGGAGGATTGTCCAAGGATTCAGAGGTCGAATTGTGGAGCCAAGTATGGCAGAGGTTAGGTGTCGCACAGTATGCGCAGCTTGCGCTCGTTCAGGTTCAGTGGATTGGTGAACCTATAGCTTACCCCAAAATTCGAGGACAAAATTTCCTTCAGGGGGGAAGATTGTAATACCCGCAATTCTAATGGATTTTATTTTTGATATTAGCAGTATAATTTGGAGGCGCGTCGAATCGAATCGAGCAAAATGCCAAAAGGCATGAATAAAGGTATGACTCGAACGCACATGCAAAATTATTATTTCATGATTTATTATGATGTTGGGTTTGAGTCGGGCTTGAGCCGAATCCGAGGGTCCAATTGGAACCCAATTTGGATGAGAATAGGTCCATTTGAGTCCAACTTAAGACCCAAGGGCATAGTGGTAATTTTTGAAAAAAAATAAAATATAAAGCATCCACCTCAGCCGACTGTATGACTGTAGCAGTTGCACGGTGGCCAAGGCGAGTGTGAAGAGGAGGAGTTTTGGGCGAACGATGGCCGGTGGTCACGTCGTCATCGGAGATCGGAGTCGCGAGGCTTGAAGACCTTCATCTCCTTCCCTTCTTCCTCTTTCTGTGAGTAGTTTTAGAGCTTTGTAGTGTAGGGATTAGGGCCCTTGTGGACAAACCCTATGATAGGGTGTAAATCTGAGTTTTGATGCTCGTTTCCTCGATTTCTTGCATGCTTTCGATAATTAAACTCTTTGTGATGTTGTAGATCGTGCTTTCTCGATTTGTCGTATGGTTTTCCTTGAGATCTAGGACCGGCTGGTTGGGGATTATTTTAGGGAAGGTCATGTCAAAAAAAATTTATGATCCCTAGCCTTAGATTATGTTTCTTTAACGTTTGATAACACTTGTTGTGAGTTGAGATGTTTGGATGGTGTATTTAAATTGGGGCCGCCCTTATTCCTTAGGGCCGGTTGGCCTAGTGTTTGGAAAAAGGGGTAGAAATCCATGGTATAATTCCTTGTGTTGTTCTTCAAGCCGTGGATGAGGAATCTTCCGTATCGGAGCCATAGAATACGGATCAACCTTAGTATGGTTGGTTAGGGCAGCCCTAGGGTAACCTTAGACCGAAAGGGTAATAAAGGCTCTTCCTTAATCCTTAAGTTCACTTTTGTTGGTGAAATTGCTACACTAGAGGGGGGGTGAATAGTGTGTTATCTAAACTTTTCGCCTAATTCTGGCTTTAAAATATTCTTAATAACTTAGGCAAAACACAATATGAGTTAATTACATGCAGAAGCAAATGATAAGCAATTAGGCAAGCACAAATATAATCAATGCAAATACAGTGATTTATAGTGGTTCGACCCCAATGCCTACTCCACTACCTAAGCACCCCGCTTAGGATTTCCAAGCTACTTTTACTAGATTATCTTGTTTCCTTTACAACGAGGAGGTTTGTAAGACCCGAGAAAATTTTCTAATATAAAAATTTATTTTTGGGGTAGCACGCCGGACACGGGGATAGTCGAGTTGAGCCTCAGGATCGCCTCGAGTGAAAAGGTATGACTCGACTAATGATGCATGGAATTTTATTGGGTGATTGACTTTCCTTTTATGCAATCATACCTAAAATCAAGTTTAAATCGACTCATGTTGTGGGTTGAGTTGGAACCCAAGTTGAGTTCGGGTTTAGTCGAGTTTTGAGTATGAGTCAGGTGAGTCAAGAGCCTATATGGAAGGCTAGATGAGGGATTAAAACCCCTCACCCTTGTGCCGTGACACTCATCCTTGGAGTCACACAAGGCAGCCTAGCGAGAGAGGGAGAAGAGCAAGGAGAAGGGGGACTTGGATCGATCTAGGATTTCGCGCCATCGTCGAAAGATTCAAAGTCATCGTCATCTGATCTTTCGTTCTCCACAATCAAGGTGAGTGGTTAGAATTTGAAAGCTTGGGGGAGGCGGGTAGCCGAACCCCTAGATGTGATAGGATGAGTTTTCTCACTATCTTTCCGACGGATCTTGGTTTCATCGATGTGTATTCACTATTTTGTACGAGTTTTTGTCGGATCATCTTGTTTCTTCATCGATTTCTTAAGTACTAGGGCTGCCGAGTCATGGGAAAAGGGGAAAGGTCGTGCCAAAATTTTCCCAAATTCCCTTGACGGAAAGAAAGCCCTTGGACGATCTCATGTTCATGAATGATGCAGTCTTAATCATCAATTTTACGTGTTATGAAGCATGTCTTCCCTAGAAACCTTTGATGTGGCTGAATGAACCCTACACCTCATGAAGAGGGTTCGGCCAAGGGTAAGGGAAGGGGTAAAATAGTCCACTTGATATTAAGTTATATCTGAATCGAAGAATTAGAGGCATAGTTAGAGTCCTCTTTCCCTTTTCTACCTTAAGGGCCATGGCCGACCAAGGTTTTCCTTGCTCATGGCTCGGCCAAGACTAGGGAGGGAGAAAGAGGGTAGCTTTAGATGGAAACTTTCACGGTTATAAGGTTCAACAGTAGAGGTATGACGATACTTAGGAAGAACATCAATCATAGCAAGTAAATTGATTGATTATGAGATTGTAGGAATGCTAGCTTTATGACCATCCTTAGCATTAGATCTTTAATGTTGTAATTGTTTACCATGCTTAGTATTTCCTACATTTTTGAATTCATTGCTACCTTGCCATGCTAGATAATTGTTTCTTATTGAGCTTAATTCCTAAGGTAGTGTAAAGTTGTTATGCATGAATATTGTGGTTATATATAGTAGATGTTGTAACATTTGAATATTTTTCTTTAGATTATACATGCTATCCAAAAATGTTCATGGGCGGAATTCCAAAGTCGATACAAGGAATTCCTCACCCAAGGTAGTGTGGAAGGTTAGATAACATGTAAGACGTCACGAGACGTTCATAGTACTTATATGAAAACTTAGCTAGGAGATGATATCACTTCTAGGACTTCTTGTAAACATTTGGAAACCTAGAACTCTTAGGTGTACACATTTTGGAAGGGCTGCATAAATTATTGTCCCTGTAGCCCGGATTAGGGCCAGATACGGGCAATGGCCCATAGTGTATATATGGAAACCCTAGGACATTGATTGTGTGATGTGCTTGAGATGGTCCGCCGAGGAGCGCGGAGGTCGGGAATGACCAATGCACAACTCGGCCAATGTTGGGTCTTGAGGTGCGCCAGCGGGCCCGCTAGGTGCCAGACCCCAGTTGGGTGGGACTAGCTATCCTTACCCCCGACGGTGTCCGAAGACTACTGGACCATCCTAGTCGACGGCCCGAGATTATTTGCTTACATCTTGAGATGATATGGCCGATGCCCAATATGATGTAGCCGAGATATTTATTCCATAAGTAGGCCCAAGGGCTGGATGCCGGAGGCTTGATAGGCCGAGATGGGAGGTTATCACATGTTCAGTTTGTACAGATTGACCCATTGGGGTCGGTAGTCGCATTAGAAGTAGTATACCTCCTTGTACATTCATTTTGTTGCCTTATTTGATATGCATGCATAACTGAGGCTTAGGTGGAGGTTGCTAGAGCCACTCACTAAGTCCCAAGTGGACTCACAGTTTGTTCTTTATTTTTGCAAGGCATGAGCAGTGACTTTGGCATGTCGACATGGTGCAGCTGGTGGGCGGGAGACGGTGCCATATTTCGTAGCGGCGTCCATGAGTCTTAGACCAGTGTCTAGTAGTTGCTTTTAGTTTCTGCACTGATAGTTGTATTTAAAAGAGTTGTAAAACTTGTTACTTGAAACGTTCAGTTATTTTGATGTTGGTGTTCTTACTTATTTTGGAAAATATAAAATTGTGACTTTGAAAACTTTTAATAAAGTGTGCTGAGAATTCTTTTATCGATACGATTTGATTTTCCTTATGTTTGTGTGGACAGTAGGCTTCAGGGCAGGATGTAGGCCCTGGCCGGTCACACTACCCTCAGTTGGGGTGTGACAAAGTTGGTATCAGAGCACTAGATTAGGTCTTGTCTATTACTCAGTGTTAGGTTCCGTATGAGATATATGCTAGCGTGTCGACATACGATATAGTTATGCTACAAGATTGGGCGACCACTCCTGCACTCAGCGCACCATGCGGTTAGTAAATTTTAAAAGCTTATGTTAAAAATTTATTATGTTATAGGAAACTTTTTCTTTTCTGTTAAAGTGTAATGGAGACTTCCAATGCTGCACTTAGCGGCAGTGGTAATGAATTGGGTGGTGAAACATAGAGCCAAGAGGTTAGACCCAAGAGAGGGTTGAGTTGGGGCACGTAGACGCGTACCCCGATTATCGGTACAAAATATTCTTTATGTTCTTGTGCGTACTGTGCATCGATATTGATTGTGTTTGTGCTTGTGGATGAGCGATGGCCGAGCCGAGAAGCGTACCGACTTGGCAAGTTGGTCCCGACTCGGCGAGTGGATTTTGGGTCTTGATACTGCATGAGTGAGCCACGCTGACGTTAGACCTAAGGGGAGCCACACTAACCATAGACCCGAGTGGATTTGGTTGGGTGGGCCATTCCTAACCAGAGAGGGCCCGGGTAGAAGGCTCGCTAGATAGATTCTAGCGGCCGACTTGTATGATTGCTAGGTTTGAGCTAGTTTGGGTCGTATGAATGTATTGTTTTCTGTGGGGCCGGCATGGGCCGAGTGATTTTGGCATTTATGAGCATGACATATATTAATGAGTGTTCGCGATAAGCGGGCACGAGACTTTGAGATGTTGCACAAGTCTGGTGGCATGTCAGTGTCAGAGCATGAGATGGAATTTCACCGATTTTCCAAATATCATCAGACCTCAGTGGCATCTGAGACTGCTAGGGTTAAGAGGTTTGTTGGGGGATTTAGGCCATAGATAGGCAGGCTCATCCACTACACCGAGGATTCCACTCTTGCACGGGTGGTGGATGTGGCCCTTCGGAAGGAAGCCTTGGTGTCGTTCGAGAGGAATGACAGGCCGGCCAAGAAGAAATTTTGGCCGCAGGGATCTGGGATCAGTAGCTCAGAGGGGACAGGCACAGAATAAGGGGCCACACAACAGTCATTCAAAGAGACTGCCTGCGCGGGTATATGCTATGAACCGTGATAGGGCAAAGGCGTCCAAACCAGTGGTGGCAGGTACTATTTTAGTATGTTCGTATGCTGCATATGTTTTATTTGATTCGGGTGCCACACACTCATTTGTGTCTGCTATATTTGCTGCAAAATTGCCAATGGCACCCTCCATGCTCGATGGGCCATTGATAGTATCAACGCCTACGGGCGATGCAATCTTAGCAAATTCAATATACCAAGACTGTGAGGTGCTCATCTGCGACCATGTGTTGAGTGCGGATTTGACACTCCTACCCACTCTTGAGCTTGATGTCATCCTTGGCATGGACTGGTTGGCAGAGCACTTTAAGATGTTTGATTGCAGAGCTAAAATAGTGATGTTTAATAAGCCTAGGCTGCCGCAGTTCACCTTCCAAGGGGAGGGAGGTAACAAGCCGATAGGGGTCATCTCAGGCCTAAAGGCTCGTAAGTTGCTTCGGGGCGGCTACCAATCCTTCCTGGCCTTCGGATCTGTGGTCGAGGAGGAAAGGGGTGAAGCAAGGAATGTCAGTGGAACCCCAGTGGTCTATGAATTCCCTGATGTGTTTCCCGAAGAATTGCCGGGATTGCCGCCCAGAAGGGAAGTTGATTTTTGCATTGACCTACAGCCCGGGGTGAAACCAATTTCCATTCCACCTTATAGGATGGCACCAGTCGAACGCAGGGAGTTAAAGGTGCAATTGCAGGAAATGCTAGACCTGGGTTTCATCCGACCGAGCGTGTCACCCTAGGGTGCCCCGGTTCTCTTCGTGAAGAAGAAGGATGGGTCGATGCGCATGTGCATTGACTATAGGCAGCTGAACAAGATGACCGTCAAGAATCGCTACCCACTACAGAGGATAGACGATCTATTTGACCAGCTGTAGGGGGCACAGTGGTTTTCAAAGATAGATCTAAAGTTCAGGTACCATCAGCTGAGGATCCGGGACTGCGATGTGCCTAAGACGGCCTTTAGGACTCGCTACGGTCACTATGAGTTCCTAGCGATGTCCTTTGGCCTAACCAATGCACCTGCTACCTTCATGGACCTAATGAACAGGGTATTTAAGGAGTACTTGTACAGCTTTATGATCGTCTTCATTGATGACATTCTGGTTTACTCCAAGAGTGAGGAAGAGCACTCTAAGCACCTGAGAATGGTCCCGAAAACCCTTAGAGAGCACCGCTTGTTTGCAAAATTTTCCAAGTGTGAATTTTGGTTGGAAAGTGTAGGATTCTTGGGCCATGTAATGTCCAAGGAAGGGATAAGAGTAGATCCTGCCAAGAAAGAAGCGGTGAAGAACTGGAAACGGCCGACTAGCGTGACTAAGCTTCGCAGTTTTCTTGGTTTGGCCGGGTACTACCGGAAGTTCGTGGAGAACTTCTCCAGAATTGCAACCCCTTTGACTCGGTTGACCCAGAAGAAGGTCAGGTTCATTTGGGATGATAAATGCGAGGCGAGCTTTCAGAAGCTCAAGGCATGTTTGACATCTGTACCCGTATTGGTTGTACCTTCCAGCTCAGGAGGGTTTGTAGTCTTCTGTGATGCCTCCCGGGTTGGCCTAGGCTGCGTTCTGATGTAGTTTGGTAGAGTTATAGCTTATGCCTCCCGCCAGCTGAAAGTTCAAGGAAAGAACTATCCGACGCACGACCTAGAACTAGCGGCAGTGGTCTTTGCACTGAAGCTTTGGTGGCACTACCTGTATGGGGAGACTTGCGAAATCTTCATGGATCACAAGAGCCTCCAGTACTTGCTTACCCAAAAGGAGCTAAACCTCAAGCAGAGGTGGTGGCTAGAGCTCTTAAAGGATTATAATTGCACCATTATGTATCATCCGGGGAAAGCAAATGTGGTAGCAGATGCTTTGAGCAGAAAGTCCATGGGCAGTTTAGCTCATTTAGAAGTTAAGCGGAGGCCTCTAGCTCGAGAGTTGGCATTGTGCCTAGATAGGTGTACAACCTTATCAGTGTCAGCTTCAGGTGCCCTGGTGACACACCTGTGGGTACAGTCCACGTTGGTGGACATGTTGCGTGCCGTGCAGGGAGATGATGCCTTTTGTGCGCTGACCAAGGATTTGGTGCAAAGTGGTGATGCAAAAAATGGTTTCAGATTGGTCTCAGAGGGTGTACTGAGGTTCAAAGATCGGATCGTAGTACTAGATATGGCTGAGGTGCGCAGGCAAGTCCTGGAGCTGGGTCATCGTTCCACTTATACGATACATCCGGGGGCCACCAAGATGTACCGGGATTTAAGGCAGCATTATTGGTCGAAGGGTATGAAAAGAGAGGTAGCAGAGTTTGTCTCCAAATGTCTGGTCTGCTAGCAAGTGAAGGCCGAACACCTTAAGCCTGCGGGACTACTGCAAAACCTCGAGGTGACCGAGTGGAAGTGGGAGAAAATCACCATGGATCTAGTGACTGGGTTGCCTAAGTCAAAAGGCGGTTTTGATTCCATTTGGGTGATAGTGGACCGGTTAACCTAGACCACACACTTCATACCAGTGAAGATTACCTTCTCTGCGGAGCAGTACGCCCGATTATTCTTGGATAGGATTGTGGCATACCATGGTACCCCGCTGATGATTATATCCTACCGCGGTATCTAGTTTACAGCCCAATTTTGGCAGTCCTTCCAGGAAGCCTTGGGTACCCAGGTGCATTTCAGCATAGCTTTCCATCTGTAAACTGACGGGCAGTCAGAGAGGACCATCCAAAGTTTGGAGCATATGCTGAGAGCATGCGTCCTAGATATTGCTGACGGCTGGGAAAAGCACCTACCACTAATAGAGTTTGCCTATAACAATAGCTATCACAGTAGCATTGGCATGACTCCTTTTAAAGCCTTGTATGGGCGGTGGTGTAGGTCTCTGGTGGGCTGGTTTGAGGCCGGGGAATCACTCATGGTGGCCCCTGATCTGGTTGAGGAAGCGGTAGAGAAAGTGAAGGCCATAAAGGAAAGATTGCTGGCGTCCCAGAGTCGACAGAAAATGTATGCCGACAAGAAGGCCAGGAAATTGGAATTTGCCGAGGGTGACTTAGTTTTTCTGAAGGTCTCTCCTATGAAAGGGTTGGTCCGGTTTGGGAAGAAGGGGAAGCTGAGCCCTAGATACATTGGGCATTTTCCCGTTCTCAAGCGGAGGGGCGAGGTGGCCTATGAGCTAGCATTACCTCCTAGCCTAAGCAGAGTACACCCGGTCTTCCATGAATCCATGTTGCAAAAATATGTAAAAGATTATTCGCATGTGATCGAGCCATCTTCCATCGAGGTAGATTCGACCATCTCGTTCGAGGAAAGGCCTGTAGAGATCCTTGACCGCCAAATCAGGAAGCTATGGTCCAAAGAAATTCCCCTAGTAAAGGTCAGATGGGAGCACCATTTCGGGCAAGAGGCCACTTTGGAGGTAGAGCGGGACATGAGAGAGCGCTACCCTTCCTTGTTCGAGGAGCCGGTAAGTCAATGTTATTCAAGTAAATTCGAGGACGAATTTACCTTAAGGGGGGGAGGTTGTAAGACCCGAGAAAATTTCCTAATATAAAAATTTATTTTTGGTGCAAGACACCAGACCCGGGGATAGTCGAGTCGAGCCTCGGGATCGACTCGAGTGAAAAGGTATGACTCGACTAATGATGCATGGAATTTTATTGGATGATTGACTTTCCTTCTATGCAATCATACCTTAAATCAAGTTTAAATCGACTCATGTTGTGGGTTGAGTCAGAACCAAAGTTGAGTTCGGGTTTAGTCGACTTTTGAGTATGAGTCAGGTGAGTCAAGAGCCTATATGGAAGGCTAGATGAGGGATTAAAACCCCTCATCCTTGTGCCATGCGACTCATCCTTGGAGTCGCACAAGGCAGCCTAGCGAGAGAGGGAGAAGAGAAAGGAGAAGGGGGACTTGGATCGATCTGGCATTTTGCGCCATCGCCGGAAGATTCAAAGTCGTCGTCATCCGATCTTACGTTCTCCACAATCAAGGTGAGTGGTTAGAATTTGAAAGCTTGGGGGAGGCGGATAGCCGAACCCCTAGATGTGATAGGATGAGTTTTCTCGCGATCTTTCCAACGGATCTTGGTTTCATCGATGTGTATTCACTATTTTGTACGAGTTCTTGTCGGATCATCTTGTTTCTTCGCCGATTTCTTAAGTACTAGGGTTGTCGAGTCACGGGAAAAGGGGAAAGGTCATGCCAAAACATTCCCAAATTCCCTTGACGGAAAGAAAGCCCTTGGACGATCTCATGTTCATGAATGATGTAGTCTTAATCGTCAATTTTACGTGTTATGAAGCATGTCTTCCCTAGAAACCTTTGATGTGGCCGAATGAACCCTACACCTCATGAAGAGGGTTCGGCCAAGGGTAAGGGAAGGGGTAAAATAGTCCACTTGATATTAAGTTATATCGGAATCGAAGAATTAGAGGCATAGTTAGAGTCCCCTTTCCCTTTTCTACCTTAAGGGACATGGCCGACCAAGGTTTTCCTTGCTCATGGCTCGGCCAAGACTAGGGAGGGGGAAAGAGGGTAGCTTTAGATGGAAACTTTCATGGTTATAAGGTTCAACAATAAAGGTATGACGATACTTAGGAAGAACACCAATCATAGTAAGTAAATTGATTGATTATGAGATTGTAGGAATGCTAGCTTTATGACCATCCTTAGCATTAGATCTTTAATGTTGCAATTGTTTACCATGCTTAGTATTTCCTACATTTTTGAATTCATTGCTACCTTGCCATGCTAGATAATTGTTTCTTATTGAGCTTAATTCCTAAGGTAGTGTAAAGTTGTTATGGATGAATATTATGGTTATATATAGTAGATGTTGTAACATTTGAATATTTTTCTTTAGATTATACATGCTGTCCAAAAATGTTCATGGGCAGAATTCCAAAGTCGATACAAGGAATTCCTCACCCAAGGTAGTGTGGAAGGTTAGATAACATGTAAGGCGTCGCGAGACATTCATCGTACTTATATGGAAACTTAGCTAGGAGATTATATCACTTCTAGGACTTCTTGTAAATATTTGGAAACCTAGAACTCTTAGGTGTACATATTTTGGATGGGCGGCATAAATTGTTGACCCTGTAGCCCGGATTAGGGCCAAATACGGGCAATATGGAAATCCTAGGACATTGATTGTGTGATGTGCTTGAGATGGTCCGCCGAGGAGCACGGAGGTCGGGAATGACCAATGCTCAGCTCGGCCAGTGTTGGGTGTTGAGGTGCGCCAGCGGGCTCGCTAGGTGCCAGACCCCAATTGGGTGGGACTAGCTATCCTTACCCCAGACGGTGTCCGAAGACTACTGGACCATCCTAGTCGACGACCCGGGATTGTTTGCTTACATCTTGAGATGATGTGGCTGATGCCCAGTATGATACTACCTGATATGGTAGGGACGGCTGTAGCCGATATATTTATTCCATAAGTAGGCCCAAGGGCCAGATGCCGAAGGCTTGATAGGCCGAGATGGCAGGTTATCACATGTTCAGTTTGTACAGATTGACCCATTGGGGTCGGTAGTCGCATTAGAAGTAGTATACCTCCTTGTACATTCATTTTGTTGCCTTATATGATATGCATGCATAACTGAGGATTAGGTGGAGGTCGCTAGAGCCACTCACTGAGTCCCAAGTGGACTCACAGTTTATTCTTTATTTTTGCAGAGCATGAGCAATGACTTTGGCATGTCGACATGGTGCAGCTGGTGGGCGAGAGGCGTTGCCATATCTCGTAGCGGCATCCATGAGTCTTAGACCAGTGTCTAGTAGTTGCTTTTAGTTTCTGCACTGATAGTTGTATTTAAAAGAGTTGTAAAACCTGTTACTTGAAACGCTCAGTTATTTTGATGTTGGTGTTCTTACTTGTTTTGGAAAACATAAAATTGTGACTTTGAAAACTTTTAATAAAGTGTGTTGAGATTTGTTTTATCAATACGATTTGGTTTTCCTTATGTCAGTGTGGACAGTAGGCTTCAGGGCAGGATGTAGGCCCTGTCTGATCACACTACCCTCAGTTGGGGTGTGACAATGTTTTCACCGGAGAGTCTCCTCTCTCACACTGAAGGCACTTCCACGCCCGGAAGTCTCCGTCTTCCTACCGAGAGCATTCTTCCTCCTCAAACCTAAGGACAATAAGAATTAATCCTAGCAAACTACGTTTACACCGGTGGAATTAAGCCTTAACACTAAGGCAACCACCAACCATACAAGACCTAACAACCTAGGTCTTCAACCTTTGAAATACACTGAAATAAACAATAAAATACACAAGTATTGGAGCAAATAAACAAAACAACTTATACTTAGCTCCAAACAATGAATCCTAGCTCCTCTTGATGCCTTGATGATGAATCAAATCAAGTTTAAAGGCAAACGCAAGAAAGACAAGGTGGAAAGCTAGGATTTCAAGAAAGATGGCTCAATCAAAGCTTGTAGGTGTCAAAGGATGTCTCATGAAGCATTGGGAGATCATAGGAAGGCTTAGAAGGCTTTTAAATAGGCAAAACACCAAGTGGTGGTCGGGCGCAATGGGTATAAATATCTATTTTTCGAGTCATTATATCGCCCAGTCGCTGGTCATGTCGAAGGCCGGTCAATTGACCAAGCGACCGCCCGAGCAACCGGAGCCCTCTATGGACTCTAGGCTCCGTTCGGTCAACCGTCCCTGCGACCGAATCTAGGAAATCAGCCTTTGTTTATTTCTTGTCGCATTCTTCATTTGCAGGTTTCGGGTTTCGAAGTTTTGGGTTCTTAAGCATCAATTTGAGAATTTACAATAAAAGCTAGACACCCTACACCTAAACTCTAACTTCCTAAAAAATCCCGAGCGTCGACGAGCGTCCTTGCTGATTTTTCCTATTTTTCCAATCGCGGACATCGAGCACTAACTGACTTGGAACCTGAAAGTATTTCTCAATGAAATATTAATTTCATGTTTGTTATCATCAAAACTGATATTAAGACCAAGGTAGAAAACCTTAGGCCAACAATCTCCCCCTTTTTTATGATGACAAACATCCTTAAGAAAATATATCATTTAAGTGCAAAGGATATCAATCATGGGATTTCTCCCTCTATCAAGATGCATATCTATGAAAATAAACTCTCCCTATCTATATACATGATTTTTCTATATTTTCTCCTCCTTTTGACATCAATCAAAAAGGACGAGAAAAGTCCACTTATAGCCAAAGTTGAAACTCTAAAAGCTTTTTTTTTTAATCACAAAAGTCTCAACACAAGGGATGAAAATCAATCATCGAATAAGAGACTAAGTCATACATGATATCGTGAAATGATAAATGAAGTCCAAAACTAGAAATCATGTACTAACTCAAGCATCGATATTTTCATGTATCGATCAAAATATCAAAAAATGATTTTAGAAATGATTTTTATCAAACAATGATGAGAACGATACCAAAAATAGAAATATGATATCATACTAGAAGTCTCATTTGAAAATTGGACCAATAATCAAAGTATCGAAAAATTGAACATTTGGGAAGAACGATACTTGAAAGTTTGGAAATCCAATTTCAAAACCCCATATTAAATCATATTCTTGCTGAAAAATTTTGAAATTTTACGCAAGAAACTAGATTTTTCAGAGAACATGCAGTTTCAAGAATCATCCGAAAATCAATTTTCTGCATTTTTCTAAAAATAACTGAAATCTAGTGACATTTTTGTAAATATTAGCTATTTTTCAAAAGTTTTTGGTTTTCATTCAAACTTTCCAGATATCAAGATATAATCATTTAAAGCATGTTTATCAAGTTTGAAATGAAAATAATATCATTTGATCAAAATATAAACTTAGCACGGTTTCATTTGAAATAGGCATGAAAACATGAAAATGATTAAGTATCAAATTTTGCTATCTACTCATGTTTTCTCTAACTTAGACACCTGAACATCTAACATGAGTGAATCTAATTATATCAATCAAGTTTAGGCCTAAAAAGAGGTTTCTAAGTCACTTTGTTGACTTAGGTCAAAGGGATACTTAAGTATACATAAATCAAATTCTTAAATCTCTATCAAATCATATTCTTGATTAAACTTTTTGAAACTTTAACTGTAGAAACTAGATTTTTCAAGGAATCTACAGTTTCAAGAATCAGTAAAAGATTAGTTTTCTAGATATTCCTAAAATTCCTGAAAGTCTAGGGGAATTTTCGTAAATTTCAAGTATTTTTTTGAAAGTTATCATTTTTTATTCAAACTTTTAAGATATTGTTGAATGATCATTTGAGATGCATGTGTCAAGTTTCAACACAAAATGAATTTTCTAAGTCTATTTTTAAACATATCTCGATTCCAACCAAAAACTCATTTTTAAGATATCGCTCAAGTTATCAAAATCATTTTTCGACCGTTGATTTTACTCAAAGAATAGTGAGAACGATATTAGAAGCGGAATCAAAATAGTATACACAAAATTTTATTTGAAGTTTTTCAATGAAAAATCAAAGTATCAGAAAAATTGATATTTCAAGAGGGTGATATTTTGTATTTCTGAAATGCAAGTTCAAAATTCCACTATAAATCAGATTCTTAATAAAAAATTTTGAAATTTTTATTGAGGAAACTAGATTTTTCAATGAAGATGCAGTTTCAAGAATCAGTTAAAAATGATTGTTTTTCATTTTTCTAAAATTAACTGAAAATATTGAAATCTAAATGGCATTTTCGTAATTTTCAGTTATTTTTCAAAATGTGCTCAGTTTTCATTCAAACTTTCATGACACCACGAAATGGTCATTTAAAGAGTGTATGTCATGTTCGAGATGTAAATAATGTCCTTAGACCAAGTTATCAACCTAGCATGATTTCATCCTAAAATAAGCAAGTTATCATGAAACTTTACTAAGGTCAATATTATCATTTACTCATGATTTTTCAAACTTAAACCTATGGACACCTAACATGAGTAAATCTAAATATGTTCCTCAAATATGGATTGAAAATGAGACATCTAAATCAATTTGTTGACTTGGGTCAGCTTGGTTCAAAAGATGTTATCATGAAATAGCCTCTATGTCATTTTATCCATATCCAGATGAATTTTTCATTCTAAATGCATGGAAACATGTTATACCTATTCCTAAACATGTTTATGAAGTTTGGACTTAAAATGAAGTGTCCAAGTCGATTTGTTGACTTGGGTCAAGCTTTTTCAAGTTTAAGTCCCCTAAAGTGATCTAGTTATCACTTTGATCATTTACCCATGATTTCTCAATTTTAAATGCATGGCAATGAATCATTAACACTTCATGTTCATCAAATTTCAACTTAAGATGAATTCTCTAATAAAGGATTTCAACATATACAAGTTCATTCAATTAAGATATCATGAAATTATTCAAGTCTTCAAAAAAAATTTCTTACTCATGAAATTTTAAAGGTTTATCATGCAAAATGAATCATGAGCATAGAGAAATCATTTAAGCATAATTATTGAGGTAATTAAGCACGGTTTTAACAAAACTCAAACTCATACCTCTTTCAAGAGAATTTTGCCAAACTTGTCATTTACTTTCCAATTTTAATCTACTAGCCTTCCATCACATTTTTGATAACTTGCAAGCAATATTCATTAATAGCATAATGGAAATGTGACTACTAACAAGTTATCTTACTAGATAGCAAAGAGGGAATCAAGTATCGATTTCAAAATCTACTTTGCTAAATAGCTTTGAATCTGTTTCAAAGTAAACAATCATGAATCCGAAACGAATCGAGAGATCTCAAAATATGAAATATTTGACAAGTAAGATCTCCAACCCTTCCTATTGGTTGAAAACCGAAAGGTCACAATGAGCCTACGATTTGGATCTGCAAGGTCGCATGAGCCCGTTATAAGCTACCTAGGTCTCCGAAGAGACCGGAAATCGAAAAATAAAAAACATTTTTGAAACTCATATCAAGAGCGGAAAATCTACTAATATTAAGCATATATAAAAACTACAACTCTAATTTAAACAAGTAGGGAGATGATACCAAAGTGTTTGCTATCAACAATTTCATTACCCAAGCCCTCAAACTTCATCTCACCCTTGTGTGGTAGCTCCCCCTACAATAGAGCATGCAATTTTTGGTTCCCAAATGGCTTTGGGTCCTTGGGGGTTAGTAGGCCTAGGAGTCCAAAGTGTCATAGCTACAATTGGATTTCTTTTAAATGCACAATCATATATGGCATGACCAAAAATACCACAACAAAAAAAATATCCATTGAATTTCTTTTCATTTTTGCTATGGACATTAGATCTATTGTTAGAATACTTGACATGTGAAACATGATGAACATGAGCATTCTTAGAGAAATCATTCTTCTTCTTACGATCATGAGGTCTAATAGTAGAATGCATAGCATGGGAATGATGATGAACATTGGCATTCTTTACATAAGAATTTCTAGTGTTCTTAAGAAATGAAACATTTTTCAATTCGTTTACTTTCTTATTCAAAGACATAACCTCATTTTTCAAGGAATCAAGAGATTGATATAAGGCATTAGATTGAGATTTCAAATTATTGTTTTCACTTATAATTTTTGAATTCTCAAATTTCAAATTTTCATTCTCAAGCTTTAAGTCCTTAACCTCAAGTTTCAACCTATCATGGGAAGAATCAAAAGAACTAGATTTCAATATCTCATTTTTTAGTTTTAATTCATCCACATGAGAATTAAGCCTTAATCTTCTATTTTCATTATCCTTTTTAACAAGCAATGCATACATTTTCTTGTATTCATCTACTAACTCATTATATGATATCTCAAGAGAACTAGTAGAACTAGCATTATCATTAGCATTATTAGAAGGAGAAGAGTGTACCTCATCATTAGCATCCATGAGGCAAACTTTTGAAGTGGCTTCATAGTCATGAAAAGAGGATATATGCTTCACTTGAGTAGGATGATGTGGAAGTATTTGACCTCATCTTTGCCTTGTTTTTCATGCCAGGGCAGTTCTTCTTTACATGCCCTTTTTCTTTGCACAAGTGGCAAATTACTTTTCTCTTCCGGCTTTTAGAGTTGCTTCTTTGACTAGAAGCACTATGAGCATCAAAACCAAGATTAGTAGTAGGTTGGTGACCATTGTCATCATCACCTTCATCAAAAGTACCAATCTCTTCAGTTTTGGCATAATCATACAAAATATTTAAACAAGCCCATAAATCAAAAGCCGTAAAACAATATATGCATGACTTTTTCAAAGACATTATTTGGTAAGGCAAAGAATATGCAATTCATGGCATCTCCGTTAAATTTAAACCTTTCCTTGTCAAGTTCACTATAATCATGCATGCCAACCTTAGGTTCAATGTATTCTAATTTCAACATGTTATAAACACCAAAACCTCTAGTCTTTAAGAAAGTGTACATCCTAGACTTCCAAAGACCAAAGTTCGATTCATCAAACCTAGGGGGTGTAGATACTAACGACTCTAGTGTCATTTTCCGGATCGAGACAAGATGTAGAGGAGATGGTGAAATCTCAATCTACGACCCCCACTGATACCAAATGTTGGTGAAATAGTCTACACTAGAGGAGGGGTGAATAGTATGTTATCTAAACTTTTCGCCTAATTTCGATTTTAAACGATTCTTAATTACTTAGGCAAAACATAATATGAGTTAATTGCATGCGAAAGCAAATGATAAGCAATTAGGCAAACACAAATATAAACAATGCAAACACGGTGATTTATAGTGGTTCGGCCCCAATGCCTAATCCACTACCTAAGCACCCCGCTTAGGATTTCCAAACTAGTTTTACTAGATTATCTTGTTTCCTTTACAACAAGGACATTTTTCCTGGAGAGTCTCTGCTCTCACACCGAAGGTACTTCCACACCCGGAAGTCTCCGCGTTCCTACCGAGAGCACTCTCCTACCTCAAACCTAAGGACAACAAGAACTAATCCTAGGAAACTATGTTTACATCAGTGGAATTAAGCCTTAACACCAAGGCAACCACCAACCATAAAAGACCAAACAACCTAGGTCTTCAACCTTTGAAATACAATGAAATAAACAATAAAATACATAATTAATGTAGCAAATAAATAATACAACTTATACTTAGCTTCAAACAATGAATCCTAGCTTCACTTGATGCCTTGATGATGAATCAAATCAAGCTTAAAGGAAAACTCAAGAAAGACAAGGTGGAAAGATAGGATTTCAAGAAGGATAGCTCAATCAAAGCTTGTAGGTGTCAAAGGATGTCTCATGAAGCATTGAGAGATCATAGGAAGGCTTATAAAGCCTTTTAATAGGCAAAACACCAAGTGGTGGTCGAGCACAATAGGTATAAACAGCTATTTTTTGAGCCGTTATATCGCCCGGTAGCTGGTCCGTTCGAAAGCTGATCGACCTACCAAGCGACTGCCCGAGCGACCGAAGCCCTCTGTGACTCTGGGCTCCGTTCGGTCGACCACCCATGCAACCGAATTTGGGTTCTTGTCGTGTTCTTCGTTTATGGGTTTTGGAGTTTTGGGTTCTTAAGCATCAATTTGAGGATTTACAATAAAAGCTAGACACCCTAAATCTAAACTCTAACTTTTCGAAGAATCCCGAGCGTCCTTGATGATTTCTCTGATTTCTTTAATTTTTCCGATCGCGGACGTCGAGCGCTAACCGACTTGGAACCGGAAAGTATTTCTCAAAGAAACATTAGTTCCATGTTTTTTATGATCAAAATTGAGATTAAGATCAAGGTAGAAAACCTTAGGCCAACAAATTTGGGAGGTATGAGTTCACCACCATGTAGCCGAACCTTATGTTGTAGGAAGATTACTCTAGGGTAGCTCTCCCTCGAGTTTGCATTGTACTACGAATCAATTTCTTGTAACTATGTGATGAATGATAGAAACTATCGTAGAAATTAACAGAGCGTAGAAGACTTCGATGTGTAGGGATATGGAGACCTTGAATCTGTAAATTTTGTGAAGTAAAGTAGTACGCTGAATTACTACTCCTCTATGTTGAGTAATTGCTTTACTTATGCTGAATATTAGTTAATCTTGCTTGGGTGAAATATATATCCATGTAAAAATAACTCATATCCAATCAGTTATAGTTTATATCCACCCAGTATTGATTCATATCCACTCTGTTAACTACTTATACATGTTCTAATAAAGATCCACTCTATTTGATGGTATATCCACCCCGTATTGATTCACATCCACTCTGTTAACTGTTTATACATGTTGTAAAATAGATCCACTCTGTTTGGAGTTATATCCACCAGTATTGATTCATATCCACTCTGTTAACTGTTTATACATGTTGTAGTGTAGATCCACTCTGTTTGGTGTTATATCCACCCAGTCTTGATTCATATCCACTCTGTTAACTGTTTATACATGATGTAATGTAGATTCAATCTGTTTGGTGGTATATCCACCCAGTATTGCTTCATATCCATTTGGTTAACTGTATATACATACTGTCGTGAATTATAACCACCCTGAATATGGTATAGGCATGTGGTATTCATATTCATGCAGAACTAAGTGTATAAGTTGAAATCGTACATATGCATGCTGAGTTTAGATATGCATGACGAAATTAAAAGTATTCATGCTGAAATAGAAACCCGATGATGGACTATAGAGCCGAGAGATTTGGGCCCGAGAGAGGGTCGGTTTGGAACGCGCGTGCGCATACCCGAGTAGTCGGCAAAATGATAAGATCATTTGAGGAATTATCTATTTATCTTTATGTACAATAAGCATTGTTTGTGCTTGTGTTTGTGTATGGATGATGGTCGGGCCGAGAATCATACTAGTTGGCAAGAGTGGTCCCAACTCTGCGAGATTGGATACAAGTCGAGAGTTGCCTTCAGTGAGCCACGCTGACGATGTACCCGAGTGGCGTTATATGGGTCGAGAGTTGTCATCAGTGAACCACGCTGACGATGGATCCGAGTGGCTTGGTTAGAGGGCTATTCCCAACCAGAGTGGGTGCCGAAACTAGTAGGCCATCCTAGTTCAACATGCCGAATGTATGATTTGGGTCTTATAGGCCGAGTATGTGATTGGACCTTATAGGCCGAGTATATGATTTGGGCCTTATAGGCCGAGTATGTGATTGGGCCTTATAGGCCGAACATATGATTTGGGCCTCATGTGTTGAATGTATGATTTGGGCCTTATGGGCCGAGTGTGTGATTTGGGCCTCTCTGACCAAGAAGATGATATGGGCCCTTGTGGGCCAAATGGTTGTTGAGGTTGATGTCGGGCTGATTCAGGCCGAGTGAAGGGGTAGTTTGAGTATAAGTTCGCGGATGAAATATTTACTTGTCATGCTATTATATTTCAGCGATTTCATACACTTGTATTATGTTTACCATATTATGCTCGGGATTTATGTGGAGAGCTCGGTAGAACCACTCACTGGGTTCACTACAACATTTTTGACCTATAGGAACGGTCGAAAAGTGTTCCCAAAACATACAAAATCGTGGTCATAGACCTATGGGAACGGTTTCCCCATGTGTACTAAAATTCGTCGTTCCACTAGGCTATAGCTAGGAACGGTTTTTCTACCTATAGCCACACTTCCATAAAAACCATTCCCATAGGCCAAGCTTATATGAACGATTCCAAAAAGTGTTCCTATATGTAAAATCGTTCCTATAGGTCAAGCTTATAGGAATGGTTTTCAAATTGTTCCTATAAGCGTATAGGAAATGTTTCCAAACTGTTCCTATAGGCCAAGCTTATAGGAATAGTTTAGAAACTGTTCATATAGGCCAAGTTTATAGGAAAGGGTTGGAAACCGTTCCTAAAGCTAAACCTATAAGTACGATTTTCAAACTGTTCCTATAGACCAAAATACAGGAACAATTTGAAAATCATTCCTATAGGCCAAGACTATAGGAACGGTTTGAAAATCGTTCCAATAGGCACTTATGGGAACGGTATGTAAAACTGTTCCTATAGGCCGTGTTCCTATAATAGAAATAGTGTAGAACCGTTAAATTTCATAAATGTAAATTTCAAAATATAAATTTCATTCATAAACATAAATTCCATCCATAAACAATTTCATAAACGTAAATTCCAAAACATAAATTCTATTCATAAACGTAAAATATATTAATTGTTGACTCAAAAAGATAAAGTTCATAATTAAGGTATTACTACATGTGAAATTAATCTATCAAGCCTAGTCTTCGCCTTCCAAATTAGCTAAGTCCTCTTGATGATCATCTTTACTACTACTACATGTGAAATTCATGTTTCATCTCTCAAATCATCATTTTCCTGCACAAATCAAATAATAATTAAAAACGATCAAAAGACTCCATAAGCATATATATATTAAATTAAAATTAATTAATTTTGTAGATGATGTGTGAAAGTGGAAGAACCAAAGATGCTATTGGCATCCCTTGAAGTATTTGGTGGTGCCAACAAAGCTACTATAGGTCCTAAGCTAACTGAAAAATTACCCTAAAACGGGTACCAAAACTGTAACTACCCAATAAAATATCTTATAATAGTCACATGGGCCTAAGCTAACTGATAAAAGAGGTTGCATATAATTAAGCATTTTTCATATATAGGCTTACGCAGAGGTGTAATATCAAATCGTTAGGGGGATTAAGAACTAACTATACTTTTCTTGGTAAATATTTAATACTCAGCCCTGATTCTCAACAGGTACCCGACTAGATCATGTCAGTGGGTTAGCCCAACTTGAGCAATTGAGCAAAACTAAAAAATCTTGATCGAAGCCATATCCACTTTGAGCAGTTCCACAACTACAATTGCATGCGTAAGTAGTGCAATGAAGAAGGAAGCTGAAGAGAGGTAGTAGTAAAAAATGATGCACATCATGTCAAGTGTGAGGATTTCGCAACTTGCAAGGATAAAGTTGGACACTGCAGAGCATGTTACTAGCACTGATTGAAGTGGACGTGTTCAAATCTGATTGTGAACTGGTCTATTGGGGCCTAGATGACAGTGATTTCAACTAATATCAGCCAAGTCACATGGTGCAAATTTTAGTAGTACAAGGGTTGGTGTCTTGTCCCATCACCACTACTCCAATTTGGGTCTTTCATAGCATTTAACTATAGCGTTCTACCTAAACGCTATGTTAAATGAGGATGAAAATTAAAGCGCGCGGTATAATTTCCTCTCCACCTATTTCCCCCGCTCACTACTTTTTTATCCGCCAAAAGTTTTCTTATCAGCGCCCTTCTCCATCTCCCTTCCCTCAAAATTTTCATAGCAGACCAAAACTCATCCCTTCCCTTTATTTAGCCAACCACGAAACCACACCCCGCTCTCCACCTCTGACCTCTTCTTCCCCTGCTGCTGCCCCCTCAGAATCCATCACCTCTACCTTCCTCATCCTCCTGCCTCCGCCATCCATCGCCGTGACCTACAAGAAGAAGAAGACGCTGATGTCTGGTGTTGTGTGGAATCCGACACTAGAAGGGGGGTTGAATATTGTCAGTCCCCTTTTTCAATTTTCTTTTGCTCAATTTTATCTTAGCATAATGCAGTTGTTCTTTGATGGTTGATATGATCTCAATTCAATGTCAATGATAAAAGCAAGTAAATAAACAATGCAAACAATAATATTTATAGTGGTTCGGCCAACCGTCTACTCCACTACCTTGGCTCCTTACCAAGGATGTCTAAACACTACTTTATAGAATTTATGTTTCCCTTTTAATACACTTGAGGACACCCTTCTCCCTCACTTGGAGAACACCTCAATCCTAATCACCTAGGCAAAACACAATTCTACAAAGTTTACCCTAAGTATTTCCTAGCACACCTAGCAAGCTATCTCAAACTAGAAAACAAGATACAATAATGATCAAATACAAGGAAAGAGCTAAGGAATCAAAGATTAAACCAAGCTTCTTTCCACCGTCTTCTTGTCTTCAAATCACAAGATGATGACTTCAAGGATTGCAGCCAAGTTGAAGCAGAAAGAAGCAGCGCCTAGATTTGCTGTTGAGAATGGAAGCAGAGGGCGTGCACAGGTGAAGGTCTTTGAAGGCTTTAAAGATCCCTTTTAATGCTCAAGTAAGATTGCAAAAAGTGTTTAATGAAGTTTGGTGAGGGGTATTTATAACCCCTCACCCGAACGGACCGTTCAACGGGCGAAAAGTCGACCGTTGAGCCCGTTCGGTCGCGGCCGATCGATCTATCGGTCGACCGCCAACAAATCTTCCGACATTCAATCAACCCGTCGGTCGACCGAATTGCTGTAGCGAGTCGCGAGAATGAGGCTATCTTTAGGTCGGTCGACCGATTGGTCGACCGCTACCTTTCTGCCAATTTTTTCCCTCTGTCGATCGAGCAACCGGTCAACCGACACAGCCCAACTGTTTGCCCTTCGCCACATTCAATCGACCGACTGGTCGATCGAATGGCTTCTGCCAAATTTTTGTGATCTTCGGTCGACCAGTCGGTTGACCGAATGGGCTGCATCGCCATTTTATTGCCTTGTTTGGTCGACCGACCGGTCGACCGATCCCAGGCTGAGGATGATTAATTCCCTGTATTTTTACATGTCATTTCTAAGGGTTTGGTTACCAAGTTTCAACTTGGATAACCTTATAATTTTGGCTTGGGATAAACTATCCTAGGGACATATTACATTAAATCTATTTGATTCAATCCTGAGCCATTCTTCAACAATTTCTTCTTCCGTTTCTTTGACGATCTTTTCCGTCGTCCCGTTTGAACGGATTTGGCATGCGTATCACAACCTCAACCTGAACTCAAAACTACACACTTGGATTAAATACATGTTTGTTATCATCAAAATAAAGATCGAGACTTAAGAGAGACCCTTAAGCCAACAATCTCCCCCTTTTTGATGATGACAAACATAACATTAAATTTTAAGAAACTCAAAAGCATTTGTGAGTTTGAGTTAAGGCATTCAAGAGTTAGCGTATTCAAGATAAATACTTTAGCCTATGCATTCAACTTTCTAACTTAGCATATACATCCAACTACTTATAACTCAACCTATGCTCCCCCAATCAATGTGCATGTTTAATTATCTATAACTTGACCTATGCTCCCCCAATCAATGTGCATGTTTAATTATCTATAACTTGACCTATGCTCCCCCTATCATTGTGCTTGTCATTTTTAACTCCCCCTAACTATATCTCTTCCCCTTAACTATAAAACTCACACTACCTATATGCATCTTGAAAACCAAGTGTGACCTTACTTTTTCTCCCCCTTTTGACATCAATCAAAAAGGGTAAGAATTAAGGTACAATTAATGAAATTTCATCATAAAACCAAAAAATCAAGAAAGCCACAAGAACCAAGTATCATCTATCACTATAGTCCTTCCCATTAAAGTAAGCCTATAGAAGGCAAACACCAATAGGTCGCAAAGCCCCACTACAGAGCAATACATAAGTGTGATGATACTTTTTATAGAATGCAAGTTTTGAAAACATGTAAATTTTGAAGAAAATACTCTTTAATCACAAGGTAAAGCACAAATTCCTAGTTTCATCCTTAAAGTTGTGAAACTTTCTTCAACTAAGGGTTTTGTAAATATATCGGCAAGTTATTTATCGGTGGATACAAATTCTACCGATATATTTCCCTTAGCTATATTATCCCTAAGAAAATGATGTCTCAAATCAATATGCTTAGTTCTAGAATGTAAAATGGGATTTTTGGTTAAATTAATTACACTAGTATTATCACAATGTATAGATATGCAAGAATACCTAAGTTCATAGTCTAAAAGAGTTTGTTTCATCCAAAGGACTTCTGCACAACAACTAGTCGCGGTGATGTATTCCGCCTTGGTAGTTGAAAGTGCAACCGAGTTTTGTTTCTTTGAGAACCAAGAAACAAGACTCGCTCCTAAGAATTGACACTACTGGAAAAATGGGCATCAGCAACGGCTTGCAATGGCCCTGCCCGTTGCAAAGTAGCCGTGGCAGAAAAGCGTGTTGCTGATAATTTAGCAACGGCGCTGCAACGGTCGATCGGGTCGTTGCTAATAATATTATCAGCAACGGCTTTGCCACGGACACCGGGCCATTGCTGATAACCTTATTAGCAACGGCCTGTGAGGTCATGGCAAGGCCGTTAGTGAAAGACCGTTAGTAAATCGTTGCTGATGTTATACAGCAACGACTTACGATACACTTTTAGTAACGGTTTCCCACGGATAACCGTGGGAAAGCCGTTGCTGATAACTAAACCTGGAACGGAAAATTTTTTAAATTTCTAAATTTCTATTAATACATTGATGCAATCTGATACATAACTCACACACCCATACACACATCAATTCACACATCACAAATACACCCAGATATATATCAAAACAATTATACTTATATTTATAATTATCCACAATCGTATAAAAACTATTCAAATGTAAAATTGAAGTATCAATATCCAAACAAAACAAAACTAAAATATATATAGTATCGAAGTAACAAAGTCAATATAATAAAAATAATAATAAATCTCACGATGACGATGGAGGATGGTCTGGATCATATGGCGGAGTCTGGAGTGCCTGGGTGTACACCGGCGTGGACTGACTCGAGGACGATAGATCAGATGATGCTGCTCCGTGATGACTTGACAAGTTGCGTAGCATAACTTGCATATCTGCCATCATCTTACTCTGACGCTCCATCAACTCAGTCTGACGCGCGATCATCTCCTACAGTGTCCTTATCCTGCTACTATGATCATCTCTGGACCTGGAGGTCAACGGTCGTTCACCAGCATGCGGAGGCGTCGGTGCCCCAAGTGGCCCTAGCACGGCTCGCGCATGACCACTATCTGCAAAACCATACACGCGGCCGGGGTCCCAGCCACTTGCAGCATCAACCCACGCTGCTGCGTTAAAGTCCTCGGGGGTGCCTCCACGCTGTATCACCGTCTGACTGTAGGTCTCCTACTCAAGTTTAATTTTTTGTTTAATATTTTTCATAAAACTTAAATTATAAATATATAATGAATAATTTAAACAAATATACTTACCATAATAAATGCAGCGCGGTTGTCGACGTACTCCCCCATCCCATGCACTCGACGGTGTGTTCGCTCGAACACCGCCATCATAGAGGGTCGCTGGACAGTCCCGTCGTCTAACACCGTCGTCTACATTTACAAAACAAATACATTAATCAATACATAGAGTAACAAATAAAATATAAAATTAAAATTAAGGTATACTTACCAAACGGTTCGCGTGCATAGCAAATACAACAGAGCCGCCAGTGTGACGCGCTCCTCCCCCCGACATGCGGTTTCTAGCCGCAGTCCTAGAAACCTCCTGCCATCGATTCGTCGACCATAATGCCACGAGCTGGTCCCATATATCTGGAGTAATCCAATCGGGGTTGTATCCCCGAGTCTTCGCGATGTTAGTGGTCCTAGCTCGAGCCATCGCCTGGGACCGGGCCTGCCCTAGCTGCCCGTTGTACCTCGCACGAGAAATAGCCTCCCAGACAACATAAATGAAGGGCCTCTGGTCCTCGGCCCATGTAAAGCGAGTCTGCAAAATAATAATATCAGTACCAATATTAATCATCATGCATGTATAAAAAAAATTAATACGTGCCTCAAACTCGCGCCATAGCATGTCGACGTGCTCACTGGGCACGTGAGACCACGTGGGCCATGCCCCGTGCATGTATCGTCGAATAGTAGAAGAAATGCTCCTTGGCACTTCTTCTTGCTCGAACCTGCACAACAAAAATAAAATTTAATATTATATTATGATATAATGAATTTGTAATTATTCATAATTCATAATATATTACCTCTCCCCAATCACGTTAATGAATCTACGTGACTCTATGGCTGGTGGAGGATGCCACCTGTTCGGCCCGCATGGTCGTCTGCGTCTGGATGTACTAGCCTCAGCAGTATCATCGGCAGGAGGATCAGCAGTAGGAGGATCAGCAGCATAAGTAAGTGTTGGAGTCTCACCAATCGTAGACTCCGAAGCTCTCCTACGATGATAACCACGACCAAACATATCTGTCGAATAGGTATATAATTAGATTATTATATATATATTAGAGATATATTTAATATAAGATATACTTTACAATTATTCCTCATCATTTGAGTAATAGTCTTCGAATTCTTCCTCTTCTTTATTTTCTTCATCTTCCTCATCTTCTTCATCTTCTTCATCTTCTTCATCAATTTCATGATCGTCATCATCAGCATATTCAACTTCTAATTGAATTGACGCTGTGTCTACATCCTCAAGTATTGGAATAATATGATCTACTGCAGGAGGATCATCTTCTTGATAGAAACCATCTATCACATTAGGTATCGACTCATTTTCTCCTACTATCGGATCAATTTTTTCTCTACCTTTAGTCTTACAGACTACATGCCAATCTGCTCTATCTTTATTTCGAGCCGGATACTTCGCGTAATATACTTGTTCGGCTTGTGATGCCAAAATAAAAGGCTCATTTGCTGCCAATTTGGATTTGTAATTAACCTCAACAAGTTTGTATTTTGGATGAACTTTCATGCCCCTTTCTGTTGTATCGAACCGATGACATCTAAATACGATAACTGATTTCAAGCCGAAGTAGTGCAACTCTATCACTTCTTCCATCAGTCCATAAAAATCCATATCATATTCAACATAGGTTGTCCCTTTCACGTAGACCTCGACATTCATCGTCTTCTTTGTAAATGCATATTCCACCGTGTGAAATTTGTATCCATTAACAAAATATCTGCTATAACAGGACACTAGTCGCGACGGTTCACTAACAAACTCAAATATTCTTTCATCTATTTCAGCTCGGTGATCTTTGCTGTAAGCTTGAATCCATGTAGGGAAATCACGATTTCGTAATCTCTCCAATTCTTGATCATTGTGAATAGAGTATTTTTGCACCATCTCAATGTCAAATATTTCAATGAATTGTTTAATCTCTGGACAGTTGAGTAATACGTACAAGTGTGCCAAATGATACTCTTCCTCGCTTAAGTGTCGAGATGGACGAGAACCAAAAGCACGACCAGAGTGACAAAATATATTTAAACGTCCATCTGAATATCGAACTCCCCCATCGTCGTTATGTGGAAGACGATCAAATCTTGTATGTACTGTCGATTTAAAGTAAAATGAGCAGAATGATGAAATTTTTTGGATGATATACGATTCAGATATTGATCCTCCAACAGCTGCGGTGTTCTTTACTTTTTTCTTCAGATGATTCATGTATCTTTCAAATAAGTACATCCACCAGTATTGAACGGGGCCACCAACTCGTGCCTCGTATGCCAAGTGTATTGGTAGATGATCCATCGAGTCAAAAAAGGCAGGAGGGAAAAACTGCTCCAGCTTGCATATAATTTCAACAATATTACTTTCAAGTGTTGACATATCTTCGACTCGAAAGACATGTGCACAAATGTTTCTAAAAAACATACTTAATTCAGTCAACGAACCCCAAATATTATCAGGTAGAAGATCTCGGAATGCGATCGAAAGCAATCTCTACATGACAATCATGGCTCTTCATCCCTGATATTTTGCAATCATCGACGTTCACACATCGAGATAAGTTTGAGGCATATCCAAATAAGTTTATATAGGCCGAAATTTAGAATATGTTAACGATTAAAAGGAAAACGGTGCAATACAAATAACTATATTCCCAAATTGTCCAATCAGGGACAATTCAAGGATTGTACGTTGTATAAAAGATCATCTACTTCTTTTACACGAACATACAACCCCCGAACGGATCTAAGTATTTACTAAATCATTCGTCGATGCATACGTGAAACATATCAACTCGTCGGATGGATGATTATTTTCTAAATGTTTCGAGTCAATTCGAGTCCATAGTGGACAATTCTGACACGAGTCCAAATTAGACGATTCCAGCGGGAGTCCGAAGTGGACGATTCTGGCGCGAGTCCACTGAGGACTACTCCGGACTAATTAACATTTTAACTAATTAATAAATATTAATCTACAATATTTTAACTAATTTAAATAATTAACCTATAATTATTAATCTAAAACATAATATTAATCTAACTAAATTAATCTAAAAATTACTCTAAACTCTAACAATTAATCTAAAAATCATAACAATTAATCTAAAAATCATAACAATTAATCTAAACCCTAAAAATTAGTCTAACAAATTAAATAATTAATTAAATAATTAATCCAAATAATTAATTAAAAATTAAAAATATATATAAATAATATTATAAAAGCATTTTCGACGCCGGAGTCCGGTGGACTCCGGTGCTGGCGTCCAGTATCCGAACACTGTATCCGGATACTGCATAAACCATCGGCCACTGGCCGGTGACCATCGACCGCCAGCTGGAACCCTATTTTAAGAGTTTCGGTCGGCTCTAACAAGGGGGCGGAGGACGAACAAGAGGCGGCGAGAAATATCTCAAATCGAACGGGAGGCGGAGGTCGAAATCGAAGGTCGAGGACGGGGCGGCGGCGTCGGCAGCGGCAGCTCGGCGACGGCGTCGGAAGAGAGAGCGGCGGCGGGCAGAGGAAGAGGAAGAAGAGGACGGGCGTGATCGCGTGCCCTATATAAACTTATCAGCAACGGCTCACTTAGCCGTTAGAAAATCATTGTTGATAGGCTAATCATCAGCAATTGCTCACGTGTCCGTTAGAACGCTGTTGCTGATAGTTTAATCATCAGCAATGGCTCACGTGTCCGTTACAACGTTGTTGCAGATATAGCATATCTGCAACGGCTTGAGCGGCCGTAAGAACGTCATTGCGAATAGCAACGGCTTGAGCGGCCGTTGCTGAAGAACCAATTTCTAGTAGTGTGACAACACCCACTAGTGCTTTTCCTATCTACTTTACATCCGGCAAAATCAATGTCTGAAAAACTGATTAAATCAAATGATGCATGACATGGATACCATAATCCTAAGTCAATCATGCCCTTTAGATATCTCAATATACGTTTTACCGCACTTAAATGAGACATCTTGGGGCAAGATTGAAACCTAGCACATACACATACGCAAAGCATGATATCGGGTCTACTTGCGGTTAGATAGAGGAGACTACCGATCATACCTCGATATCATTTTTCGTCCACTTTAATGTCCTCTTCATCTTTGTCAAGCTTGATGGATGCGCTTATAGGTGTAGAAGCTATCTTGGCTTCATTCATCCTAAACCTTTTGATGAGCTCCTTTGTATACTTAGCTTGATTGATGAAGATCCCTTTATTGGTTTGCTTGATTTGGAGACCAAGCATGAAGGAGAGCTCTCCTATCATGCTCATCTCAAATTCATCCTGCATACACTTAGCAAACCACTCACAAAGCATTTCATTAGTGGCACCAAAAATTATATCATCAACATAGATTTGAACTAGTAGCATGTCATTTTTATGGTGCTTAATGAAAAGTGAAATATCCGCTTTTCCTATATCAAAACCTTGTTCATTTAAGAAAATAGAAAGTCTTTCATACCAAGCCCTAGGGGCTTGTTTTAAACCATATAAAGCATTTTTAAGTTTGAAAACATGATTTGGAAACTCAAAACTTTCAAACCCGGGGGGTTGTTCAACATAAACTTCTTCATTTATAAAACCATTTAAAAAAACACTTTTTACATCCATTTAAAAGAGTTTAAAACCCTTAAAGCTAGCATATGCTAAAAGCATCCTAATTGCTTCTAATCTAGCTACGGGAGCATATGTTTCATTATAGTCTATTCCTTCTTGTTGGTTGTACCCTTGTGCCACTAGCCTAGCTTTGTTTCTAATAACTAGTCCTTCTTCATCTAGCTTATTCCTAAATACCCACTTAGATCCAATTATGGTTTGATCACTAGGTCTAGGCACTAAGTATCATACATCATTTCTATCAAATTGGTTGAGTTCTTCTTGCATAGCTAATACCCAAAACTCATCTTCTATAGCTTCCTTAACATTCTTAGGCTCTACTTGAGAAACAAAAACTACATATTGGCATAAATTTTTAAGTTTAGAACATGTTACCACTCCCATTGAAGGCTCTCCAATAACTTGGTCTATTGGATGATCTCTTACCAATCGGTATCCCTTAGGGAGAGGTGGTAGAGCTTCTTCTTCTTTTTCATCTTCAACTTGAGGTTGACTTGAGGATGGAGGTTCTTCATGTTGGGTTTCCTCATTATCTTCATCATATCCTCCACTTCCTTATCATGAAGTGTGAGATCCTCAAGCTCCTCACCTACATTCACAATCTTGACATTTCTTGAAGAATCATTAGTTTCATTTAAAGTAACATGCATGGATTCTTCAACAATCATTGTCCTACGGTTATAAACTCTATAAGCCTTAGAGTTAGTAGAGTAACCTAGGAAAATTCCTTCATCGGATTTAGAATCAAATTTTTCTAAATTCACTTTAGTATTTAAAATGAAGCATTTACATCCAAAAATATGAAAATATCCCACATTTGAGATTTTACCATTCCAAAGCTCAAAAGGTATTCTCTTTATTTTTGGTCTTAATAAAACTCAATTAAAAACATAACACGAAGTATTTATGGCTTCGGCCCAAAAATATTTAGGCAAATTATTTTTGTATAACATAGTCCTAGTCATTTCTTGTAAAGTTCTATTCTTCCTCTCAACCCCCCCATTTTGTTGAGGGGTCCTAGGAGAAGATAAGGTATGTTGAATACCTAAATTATCACAAAACTCGGAAAAAAAATTATTTTTAAACTCCCCTCCATTGTCACTCCTAATTTTCAAAATAGAAACTCATTTTTTTATTTGAAACTTTCTTTGCAAATTTTTTGAAAAACTCAAAAGTTTCATTTTTCTTAGCCAAAAAAAAAACTCAAGTAAATCTAGAAAAGTCATCAACCAATACATAGCAATAAAGCTTTCCACCTAGACTAGCTACATCACATGGATCAAAGAGATCCATGTGCACAAGCTCAAGAATTCTAGATGTACTAACTTGATTAACACTATGGAATGATGATTTTACTTGCTTACTTAGTTGACATGCATCACAAAGTTTATCTTTTTCAAACTTTATCTTAGGTAATCCTTTTACTAGGTCATCCTACATATCTCTTGGATGAGGCTCATGCTAGCATGTCCTAGCCTTCTATGCCACAACCAAGAGTCATTTTCCATGGCAACTAAGCATCTAACATGAGGATTGGGCAAGACATTTAATTCTAGGGTGTATACATTTTCTTGCCTATTTCCTATGAACATGATGTCATTTGAGGATGTACTTCTAATAATGCATTTAGATGTCTCAAAGATAATTATGTACCCATTATCACATAATTGGGATATGCTAATCAAATTATGCTTTAAACCATCAACTAACAAATCATTTTTGATACATGGGTAAGGAAGTATACCTATGTCACCAATACCAATAATCTTACCTTTAGCATTGTCTCCAAATGTGACATGTCCACCATCTTTACTTGATAGGGTTGCAAACAAATTGATGTCTCCCGTCATGTGCTTGGAGCAATCGCTATCCAAGTACTCCTACTTGATTGAGGATGCTTCTCCATCTACAAAAGGAGAAGAAACTTCCTTAGGTACCCAAATTTTCTTGGGTCCTTGGGTGTTAGTCAATTTTGGAACCCATGTGAATCTTGCATGTGAGTTCCTTCTTAATGCACAATCTTTTGCCATGTGGCCAAAAATACCACAAGAAAAAAAATTTCCATAAAATTTTCTTTGTGTGTCTGTGAGCATGGGAGTGTGATGATTTCTTTTTATTGACAACTTTTGGCATGGTATTTTGAATAGTTGTCATCTTTTCATTGAGCATGCAAAGTTCCTTTTTTTAATGTAAGCATGCTATCATTTAAATGCTCTACTGTATCACATAAATACTTGTTTTCTTTTTCTAGTTTTTCATTGTCAATCTCTAGGTCTTTCTTAGCCTTTTCTAGGGTGCAATTTTCTTCCTTAAGATTGTCTATTTCTTTCCTAAGGTCTTTACATGAAAGTAATAAGCTATCATTTTCAATTTCTAAGGATCTATTGTCCTTTTTGAGATCTCTAAATTTTCTCCTAATTGTAATGAACTCATCATGCATTAGCTCAAATTCAATTTGTAATTCTTCTTGAGTAAATAAATTTTCACCAAAATTAAATTTTACCTCATCATCCTTTGCCATCAAGCAAAGGTTTGCTTTTTCACTCCTTGCCTCTTCTTCACTTGATGAGACCTCGCTTTCATCCCATGTAGCCATCATTGCCTTCTTCTTCTTCTTGTACTTTTCTTTCTTGTGAGGGTTGGAGGTAGTGGCCATCTTTAGAAGCGGGCCATCCTTCCTTAGGTGCCCCGTCTTGTTGCAATTGTAGCAATTGTAGCCACTTATTCCTTTCCTCATGCCTCCCCTCATGAAGCTTATGAATCTTCTAGCAAGCATTGCCATTTCTTCAAGGTCATCCGTCTCTTCTTCGGATGATGATGACTCTTCGGCCCGATGTGATGCTTTTAAGGCAATGGTCTTGCCTTTAGAAGTATCTTCTTCTTGATATTGCTTCATGTGGGTCTCATGTGTCATGAGAGACCCAATGAGCTCGGTGATCTTTAGCGTGCTCAAATCCTTGGCTTCCATGATGGTCGTCACTTTGGATTCCCGAGATTTTGGAAGGGAACGAATGAGCTTCCTTACCTTCTCCTCTTCCCTTATCTCTCTGCCAAGGTTAGCTAAGTCATTCGTAATATTTTGAAACCTAGCATGCACGGCATCAATAGACTCATGTGAAAGCATTTTAAACATTTGATAGTCATGCATGAGTAAATTGATTTTGGATTCCTTTACTTGCAAAGTCCCTTCATGGGTGGTCTCTATGACCTTCCATACTTCGTATGCGGACTTGCATGTAGAGATCCTATTAAATTAATTAATTGATAGGCCGCAATATAGAGCATTGACGGCCTTAGCATTAGCATTAAAGAGCCTAACTTCCTCTTGGTCCCATTTATCCATGTCCTTATCGGGTTGTTTATACTCTACTAGGATCATCCTCCATACATCCATGCCTAAGGATTGAAGGAAGCCATTCATGCGGATCTTCCAATAGGCATAGTTGTTCCCATCGAATAGTGGTGGAGTGTTAGTAGAGGACCCTTGAGCTAATTGGATTTCACTAGACATCTTGACTTGTAGGGAAGATGGTTAAATCTTAACCTACGACCTTGCTCTGATACCAATTATTGTGTGAAATCTGACACTAGAAGGGGTGGTTGAATAGTATCAGTCCCCTTTCTCAATTTTCTTTTGCTCAATTTTATCTTAGCTTAATGCAATTGTTCTTTGATGATTGATATGATCTCAATTCAATGTCAATGATAAAAGCAAGTAAATAAACAATGCAAGCAATAATATTTATAGTGGTTCGGCCAACCGCCTACTCCACTACCTTAGCTCCTTACCAAGGATTTCTAAACACTACTTTATAGAATTTATGTTTCCCTTTGAATACACTTGAGGACACCCTTCTCCCTCACTTGGAGAACACCTCAATCCTATTCACCTAGGCAAAACACAATTCTACAAAGTTTACCCTAAGTGTTTCCTAGCACACCTAGCAAGCTATCTCAAACTAGAAAACAAGATACAATAAGGATCAAATACAAGGAAAGAGCTAAGGAATCAAAGATTAAACCAAGCTTCTTTCCACCGCCTTCTTGTCTTCAACTTGCAAGATGATGACTCCAAGGATTGTAGCCAAGTTGAAGCAGAAAGAAGTAGTGCCTAGATTTGCTGTTGAGAATGGAAGCAGAGGGCGTGCGCAGGTGAAGGTCTCTGAAGGCTTTAAAGATCTTTTTTAATGTTCAAGTAAGATTGCAAAAAGTGTTTAATGAAGTTTGGTGAGGGGTATTTATAACCCCTTCGCCACATTCGGTCGACCGACTGGTCGACCGAATGGGCTACATCGCCATTCTATTGCCTTGTTCGGTTGACCGACCGATCGACCTATCCCAAGCTGAGGATGATTAATTCCCTGTACTTTTACATGTCATTTCTAAGAGTTTGGTTACCAAGTTTCAACTTGGATAACCTTACAATTTTGGCTTGGGATAAACTATCCTAGGGACATATTACATTAAATCTACTTGATTCAATCCCGAGCCATTCTTCAACAATTTCTTCTTCCGTTTCTTTGACGATCTTTTTCGTCATCCCATTTGAACGGATTTGGCATGTGTATCGCAACCTCAACCTAAACTCAAAACTACACACTTGGATTAAATACATGTTTGTTATCATCAAAATAAAGATCGAGGCTTAAGAGAGACCCTTAAGCCAACATCTGGTTCTTCATCAGCGATGACGAGGTCGTTGCATCCTCTCCAACATCGTTGCCCGAGCGCCTCCTCTGTCTCTGTGATCTCCACCCCGAGCAGCGATCCTTCCTTCGCTCCATCGGGAACAAGGTAGACGACTCCTCACTTTTTCGAGACTGAATCACGATGAGCATCTTTGCTTTCTTTTTCCTTATCACAAGTTCACAACATATAAATTTATGTTCCTCGCCGTCTCCGCTTTGGCGTTCCTCGCGTGCAGCTCGCTCATCTCCGTGCGCGCAGCTCGCTCAGCTCCCTTCCCTCTTCCCATTCTTCGTCGTCCCCACGCTTATCTCCGCCGCCGCCCTTAGCCGAGTCTACACAATCGTCTCCTCCGTCAATTTCTGCTGTCGAGTCCCCTTCTCCAACTACACCGTCGATTTGCCCCATCTCCAACTACATCGCCGAGTCCCCTTCCTTATTTGGCTTAAAATTTGGAAGCTTATTTCAATTTGAGGTCAGATATCGGATTTTACTTTGCTTTTACTAAAAAATTCGAAGCCGATTTAAATTTTGAGTGGCATTCATACTCTAATTAGCTCTAAGTTAGGAGACAGTGCAGAGGACTTCTCATCTCGGTTTGGGATTCCATTTATTAATATTTATTGCAGTATTAACAAAAGCTGGGGAAACAATCCAAGATTCAATTATCTGAACGAATATACTTCTATCTTTCTTTTGTTTTTAAAGGAGTTAAAATGTCAATTTGGGGAAATATTTCTTCGCTGGCGTCAATTTGGTGCAAGGTTTCTTCTTCCCACTGGCACAAGTCACACTGCTGTTCCAATTTATGATGATGAACCAATCAACATCATTTCATTTGTACTTGTCTCTCCTGAATATTATATTCAATTGTGAGATGAGAGAGATAGAATAAGAGATGGTGCCGATTCTTCCCCCTCATTCCCACTCTATGATGCAGGAAATTCTTTCTCTCAGTATTTTGATGAAACTTACTCTGATCCTTTTAGAAGTTTTGCATCCACTGAGGATAATATTGTCATTGTTTGGTAGCGAGGGCTCCCTGGTTTCAAATCCAGTCAAATGTAACAAAAGCAATGCATGCCAGAGTTTCTTTTACGGATGAAAGCCCATTTGGGAAAGTAAGGTATAGTGTAACTTGTTATTTTGCAAAATACTTTGATGCCCGGAGAAGAACTAGCTTGTTGCTCATCAGAGCTTGATTTTATAAGGTCTCTCAGTCATTGTAAAAAATGGGGAACACGGGGTGGAAAGAGTAATGTATTAATTCTTTGCAAAATTACTCGATGACAGGTTTATAGTGAAACAAGTAACAAAAATAGAATTAGAGTCTTTTATCAAATTTTCCCTCGAGTATTTTAAGTATCTTTCAGAATCAATAGCCACAGGAAGTCTCACATGCATGGCGAAGATCCTTGATATTTATCAGGTACCGATCTTTACTAGTGTCTTCATTTTCATTTTTTGACTATCATACTTCACTGATTCATGGGAATACTGAGATGCATTATAATCTTATATTACAAGTTACCTCCAAGAACTTGAAGGGTGGAAAAGATTCAAAGATGGATGTTATGGTGATGGAGAATCTTTTGTTTAGAAGGAACGTTATTAGACTTGTGAGAAAAATTATGACTTTTGAATGAAGCATGATTTACTTGTTCTTTCTAGTTCCATAAAATTCTTGTTTCAAGAAGTTGCTAAAATCAAATTGGAGGCTAGCTTTACCTGTTAAGTCCTTAGGTCATATCCATAGATCTCATGTGTGTGTCAAAGTAGCACCCAGATTGTTAATTTTGCAACAGTTAATCCTTCCAATATTAACCTTACGTGTTTGAAAATAATATGGCATTTTGGTTGAGAACTTGGATATGTAGAGAATATTGCTTTCTAATTAAATGGATGTGTGATTTGTATCTGACGCTATTATTGATGGTGTCCAGTGCATTGATGTTATGGATTACTCTTTGCTTGTGGGTGTTGACAAGGACAAGCACGAACTGGTACTGAGCATCATAGATTTTATGAGGTAGTATACATGGGATAAACACCTGGAGACTTGGGTCAAAGCTTCAGGAATATTGGGCGGGCCAAAGAATGTATCTCCCACTATGATTTCACCAAAGCAATACAAAAAATGCTTTCGAAAATCCATGTCAACATACTTTCTTGTCATTCTAGATCAGTGGTCACCACCTATCATCATCCCTCACAAGTTGAAGGATGAAATCAGCCAAGAAAACCAGCAGGATACCATGACATAAGCTTAGTACATAAGTTCTAAGGGGCAACACATTTGCTACTCACCATTTTTTTATATTGTAAAAGCTTCGCTGCAAGGTACTTACTCCTTCCTACAACATGATGTCACATTGTTAACCGATTGTTTGTTGAACTTTAGTCATTTGCCATATCTCTGTGTAGTTCATTGCTTCATCATTCTTTCCTTGGTGCATGTGATGATGTGAACAATTATTCTACTAAACCTATGAGATTCAATGAAATATTCAAGTTGAGAAAGATAAAGGTATATTTATTTATTAAAAATATCTACCGTTCTAAGTATATTTTTTTCAAATAAGATCTTCAGTTCTTTGATTCATTATACGATGGACATTCATATGTTTAGGTATTGGGTAGGACTATAAACCTAAAAGCTTAATCACTCAAAAGATGAACATGTTGTTTCGAGAAAATATTGATTTTCTCATTGATTTTTTTGAGAGCCAGGATCTTTGTGCAGTACACGAATTTCAAATTCTTAAAATGCTTATAGTGGTCTGGACCTAATTATTTGTTGCTTACATGAATTACAAAAGATGTTGGATATCTTGAATTAGATTCATTTAGTATGATGCTCAATGAGATGCAAGAAAATCTTCCTCTTGTTTCCTTCTCTAGCCGTCTCTCTTCACAAGTATGATGCTCATTTACTTTTAGTTTTATTTCACAAAATTATAAATCCCAGTGTACATCTCCAATGACTTCAATCAAGCACATCAATTGAATTTCCAGCAACCAGTCTTTAGCAGAGTATACTTCACTTATAACAAGTTATTTTCCTCTCCCATTAAAAAGCTTTGCCTCATCACAGCTGATCAACAACCAACCAACTATAGACTTTTCTGTCACCATTTTGATATACTGCCATTATTCTAGATTTATATTTACATCAAGTCATGCCAAGCACCTAAATCAGAACAATGAACTATTCAAGTCATGGAGAAACATCAATTAAGAGGAATCATATCTAAACATTGAGGTTAATCAATGCAAGTGACCACAAAAATAGAACCTTAATCCTTATAAGACAAGATACATTAGGACTCCACTGGCTTAAAAAAAAATAGGAGTCCATTGGCTTAATGTAATCATATAGTTTTGAGGTCTCCTTCTCATGCTTATTTCATTTTTCACAAAATTAAAATCAGGATTAGCATTTCAATAGGTTCAATGTTACTAATTTGATTATTTGATTATTAGAAGCTATAACTTTTAGTTGTTGTCTACAGAAAATTTGATTATTTTTTATCAGCTTTGAGAAATTTGTGATCTATAAGGAGTTTAGTGGTTTAAGTTATTCATTCAAACTGTAGACAAATAAAACTGATGTCAAAATATGAAACATGAAAAGATATGTTCTAAAGCCCTCTTAGAGTTTACTGCTCATTCTTCTACCGGTGGCCCTCTTAGAGTTTGCATAAATCATTGATCATATTAGCTAAAATTTAATGGAGTCTCTTAAAAAGTAATGCCATTTGGAATCACACCAACAGTAGTGCATGCATCATCTCTTCTACTGTAACGTGAGCTCCCTATTTTTCTTTAGGATTAACAGCATAAAATAATCATCTATTTCACTAGCTGATGATAAAAAATGTTAAATTTTTTTGCCATTTTGGAATTAGAACTTAAAATGTTAAAATTTTATGCAGTTTTTTATTAAAATATTTTTTTTTCTTATGCGGTTTTGGAATTAGAACTTAAAAGGTGTGAGCATTTGGAGTCACGGCACTTGTTCAGAAGTTGGTAGAACTAGATCAGAAGTGAAATATGTTTATTACTCTATCCTTTCAGTTTTTGTTGTGGATTGAAGCTGGTAGAACTAGATCAGAAGTGAAATATCAAGAATAACTTTTCATCATATTGCAATTATTTTAGGTTAAGTGCTGAATGTAATTGACTTTTATTCTACAGCAAGGGAAATTTTCTCAAGCTGAAACAACTACGAAGAAACTTTATGGCAAAAAAAAAGTTGTTGAAGTTATGCATGGCTTAGGAGCAGGGTGGTCAAAGTTCAACTAGAACTTGATGCTAGTTGGAAGATTTCAATTGGTCAAGGGTCAGATATCTTGTAGCTATGTTGGAAGATTTCATGACTATAACAAGCTAGCTACTTTTGTTTTAGAAGATAATACTTAATCCACTTTCTTTTTATTATTAGAAAACAATATTGATCTATGTTTTAGTTTATTAGTTGATATTAGACTAAGTTTGAATTATGTATGTTTTAGTAGTTTGGATTTATGTAATGTACTCTTGATTTAATATAAAAATATTTTTAAATATCGATTCTTATATTGTTAATAAATTAGAAAAATAAAAAAAATTATTTCAGTAACAGCAACAAGTTGAGATTAAACATACTTTTGTATGATAGTTTTAAAATGCTCTCTTTAATGATAGATAACGGTTCGAAAAAACTATATAAATATATATATATGATAACTAAATATTATTGCTATTGTAGAATGAAATAATAGCAGGTTCAAAATGCTATAACGAACTAATCATAACGAATACAAAATGTTATAAAATAACATTCATATAGCATTCACAATTGTATTTCCAGAAACACTATTGTAACCTCCCTACATAAGATAGCGTGCCATTTGACAGCGTTTTGTTTAATGTTATATAGGTAGATTTTTATAATAGTGCCAACTCCATTGTTACTGCCAAGCTCCTTAAGAACGTACTTCTGGATTGAAGTTTTTGGGAACTTCAAATCTGTGATGAGCTACTCCAGATTCGTCAAATAAAATAGCATGTATTATGCTTTGAGAAAAGGATACTTAAATTGTTTCACTCATTTACTTTGACTCGAGGGTAAATTATCAAAACTTTATCAATTATTGAATCGAAACATGGTCTTTGCCAACAGTGCACAGTTCAATCTTGCAACACCAGCATGTAAAAGTAGAAGAATCAGAAATAAAAATGGCCATACAAGTGCATGTACCTAACATGCAGCGAGTAATGATCATTATACCAAGTGTTTTTTTTAAGTTTTAATATATATTAATCATTGGTATTACTATTCAACATGCAGCACATAAATTTTATATGTAGATAAGCAGAAAATGGAAATAATTAAAAGTTTAAAATGGAAAATGAAAAAAAAAATCCTCTAATCTGGAAGAATGTTCAATTCATAAATTTCAACGTACTAGGCATGCAAACACAAAAAAAAAATATTTCTTCAGTTGTATATATACAATACAATGATTTTTCTGCAAGCTGGGTCCTTAATGCTTGAAGCTCGTGGAGATAGATTTAGTAATTATTCTAGTTTGTTGAGAAAAAAAGTAAATAGGAGGTCTTATTAATAAATGGAAAATACAGGCCTCTTTAGCAAATACCAAAAATGAGAATCCCTTCTAGACAAATTGAGAATTTATATTTGGGCCTTCCTCATATTACACTTCTAAAAATATAGTATTATATATTTACTCCTAACAAACATATATATATATATATCATCCCCTTCAATTCTTCCTATTCTGTCGCTTCCGCTCCTACTCCAAGGGGTGCGAAGGGTGCAGCTATTTCGCTCGTCAGAATCACTACCAGCTTTTAGCCTTCTTCCTCCCTGTAGGCATCCTCTTTTTGCAATCCTTCTAATCCCCGTCGCTTCTACACCCTCTACCCAATCCAACGCATCTGCTCTTCCGAAGTCGATCACCAGCATCTCAAAAACCTAGTAGCATGGCGACTACTGACATGCAGAGCTTCAGAGAAGATGAACTTACCATCCACTTTTCTGAAGATGGTCTTCTGGCTGCTGTTATCCCTCAGCACTGCCTGTTGGGGAAGCTTTGGACGGATCATCACCAAGCTCAGGCAACTATGCTCATAGTGCTCAAAGGTGTCTGGAACTACCCTCCTGGTTTCAGATGCGAGGAAATTGGTCCGAACATGTTCAAGTTTTATTTTGATGGTGAAATGGATATGAAAAAGATTGTGCGCAACCAACCTTGGCTCTACAAAAATCAAGTTCTGGTCCTCCGACCATGGGAACCTGAAAAACCAATCCAGGAATACAACGTCAACCTCATCCCCTTCTAGGTCCAATGTTGGGGTGTACCCGGACAATATAGAAATGCAACTGTGGGAAGGAAACTGTACGTGCAGTTTACTCGGAGAGGTGGAGGACGTTGGTTTGTTCTCTGTCCGTGACAAACAAGGTTTTATAATAAAGGCTCGAACAGTTATGGATGTCTCCCAACCAATCCGATGAGGTATACAAACTTCCATCTCATCCAAAACCTCATTTTGGACCGACTTCAGATATGAACGTCTTCCATTCTTCTGTTACTATTGTGGCCTCATCGGCCATTCAGACAAAAGCTGTGAAACTATGATCCACGACGAGTGCAAGGGGACCGTGAAGGAGACGAAAATGAGGCATTGGCTAAGAGCTGAACAAGTGGGACGAAAACTTGAGCAGGTCGATGACGGTTCATCTTCAAGGGGCATCTTCAACCAATCTGAGAACTCTCAGCCACCTACATCTGAAGTCATCCATCTCATTTCTTCTCTCTCAATGACTTGTTCGGTTGATGCTGCACCTCCTCATGATGGTAACGATCCCCCCACTTTAAAGAACACCAAAGTTTCTCCGTCCCCTTCCCTTCCCACCGGCAAAAAGACTGCCCCGCAGGAACAAGAGAAGAACACAAGTGCTGATGTAAATCCCACGGAGGAAGGAACTGAAACCCTTCCCCCTTCCTCCCCGCCAACTTAAAAGAATGGCACGAGAGAAGCACATGTTCATTGAAGAACCAGCCCCGTCCCTGAAAAGGAAGCCTACTGGTCCTTCTCTGGAATCCTCATCCATTAAGAAAAACAAGCCTGCGAACGACAATATGTTCCCGACGACGGTGGAGGTGGCCAGCACGAAATGCCCCCCTCTCCCCCCAATGAAAGCTAAGGGAACTGCCAGGGACTGGGGAACCCCCTGACAGTTCATCATTTAAGAGCTATCTGCTCAAAAAGCCCCCCGGACTGCATCTTTATCTCGGAAGTAAAAAAATAATGGAGCCAAATTCTTCAACCTTCTGCGACAATGTGGCTTCTCACAATTCTTCGCCGTCGATCCCGTGAGGAGGGCCGGCGGCCTGATCTTGTCTTGGCGGGACTCCTTACGAACGGCCATTGTAGCCTCAAATCCATTCTCCGTTCAAGCGAAGATGACATGCACCACTTCTGCCAAAGTATGGAGCTTCACCGGAGTGCACCTCCACTATAACTGTTCCATCCGTGCTTCACAAGTTGTGGCCCTTTTCTCTTCCATTGCACAGCTTCAAATGGCGGGAGTGGTTGCCGGTGACTTTAATAAAATTCTCAGGGACGAGGAGAAGCGAGGGGGTGCAAGTTTTCACTCTTCTGCTGACGCGAACCTTGCTCAGCTAATATCCACATGCAAGTTATTGGAACTCCCCCGGTCAGGCCATCCTTTCACTTGGAGTAACAGGAGATATATGCTCGGCTAAACTAATTGAACATGTCCTTGATCGTTTCCTAGCAAATGAAGAATGGTTTCAAATATTCCCGAACTGCAAAGCCACACATCTCAATGTGTTAGGAAGTGACCACCATCCCATCCTATTAGAAACAATCTCGGCTCTGCGTCCAATTAAAACCTTTAAGTTTGACAAAAGATGGATACAAGAGGCCGAATTTTCCCAACTTGTGGTATCTTCTTGGCGCACTCCAGTGTCGGGTACAAAACAGTATATCATTATGACAAAGCTGAAAAGGCTTCGTAACAACATTATGCAATGGAAGAAGCACAGCCAATCAAACTCTCAGGGGGCCATCAATTCACTCAAACAACAGCTAATCTCGGCTTCCAATAGACCTTCTACTCACCAATTCCACGAGATTAGAACTTTGGAATGTCGATTAGCGGAGGAAATCAAGAAGGAAGAGTCCTTCTGGAAACAAAAAGCTAGGCAGAAATGGTTGCTTGAGGGGGACCGCGAGCAACACAGCTTTCTTCCATGCGAGTGTTCGAGAGAGAAGACATTTCAACTCCATCCCTCAAATCCAAGACTTGGATGGCCACTGGCAAGAGGGGCCTCGTCGGGTGGCTGAGGTTGCTGTAGCTTTCTATAAAGATCTATTTGCATCCATGACTCCTGCCATTTCCTTGCCGGGGATATTTCAACTGTTGGCTTTAGGTTTTCAACCTTAGCCTTAATCTCGGTTTTGATGGTTTTGATGATAACAAACATGGAACTAATGATTTCATTGAGAATATCTTTCAGATTCCATATCGACTAGCGTTCGATGTCCTCAATCGAATAAATCGGAGAAATTGCAAAATCAGAAGGACAGTGATCGTCGCGCTCGGGTTCGTCGCGGAAGTTTATCGAAGATCGACGAGTGCACCAAAGTCGCTTGGATGAGTCCAAAAATCAAGTCAAAAGCTCTCCAAGATGATACTCGTTGAAAGCCGGAACCCGAAAACCAAGTGCGGAAGAAATAGGCTGAAAAAATAATTTCAGCCTATGTTCGGTCGACCTGGCGGTCGACCGAATAGGGTAAGAAAAGAAGGTCCATCAATTTCGGTCGATCGAACACTGCCGAAAAATGGCAGTGGGCACTTCGATCGACCAGTCGGTCGATCGACAGTGGTTGGTTTTGGGCAGTAAGGTTGGCAGTCGACCGAGCGATCGACCGACCTGCGAATAGCCGCGACGCAAGATCGCGTCGGTCGACCGACGGGTCGACCAAAGATCGCGGATCGGGGATTTGCGTCTGGCGGTCAACGAGTCGGTCGACCGACTAGAGAGTAAAAGGAGCGGTCGATGCTGGCGGTCGAACAGTCGGTCGACCGACCATTCGACCGACGGCCTATAACGAATAGTTTTCTATCCGTTGAACAGACGTTTCTTCAGTAGGGTATAAATATGCCCTCATATGATTCTTTTAACACTCTTCCTCATCTTCTACAACCTTCATTGAGCATTCTAAGAGGAAGATTTGAAGCCTTCCAAAAGATCTAAAGCACGCTCTGCTTCTTCCGCGAACATCTTCTTCAAGCGCACAAGCTTGGCTCAACTCGGGTTTCGATCGAGTTCTACCTCCTGAAGAGTTGAAGGTGCCAAAGGCTTGCTAAGAAGCTTGTACTATTAGTTTTACTCTAAGCTCCTTGGATTGTAATTTTTACCTGTTATTTAACGTTTTATTTGGATTTGTGTGTGAAGACCTTGTGTTAGGTCTTGTTGTGTAAGTGGTTACCTTGCAAGGTGTAAAGCCACTTGTGTGTGTAAACGTAGTTGTTACTAGGATTAGTTTAGTTGTCCCTTAGGGTTGAGGTGGAAGAGGACTCTCGATAAGAAGGCGGTGATTTCCGGGTGTGGAAGTGACTTAGGTCGAGAGTGCGTCTCTTCGGTGAAAAGTCCTCGTGTGTAAGAGAAACGTAAACTAATTTAGTAAAACTAGTTTGGAAATCCTAAGCGGGGTGCTTAGGTAGTGGAGTAGGCATTGGGGCCGAACCACTATAAAATCTCTGTGTTTGCATTGATTGATTGTTCGTTTTTAATTTATTAATTATATATCGCTTCTGCAATCAATCATCGAATTGCAAATTGCCTAATGATTTAAGAAAACGATTAAATTAGAAATTAGGCGATTAATATAGTAAACACACTATTCACCCCCCTCTAGTGTTGTCATTTCGCCCACAATTGGTATCAGAGCGGGTCGTGGATTGAGATTTCACCATCACCTCTACACCTTGTCTCGGTCTTGAAATGGCTCTAAAGTCGGTATCGTCTTCACCACCTAGGTTCGATGAGTCTAACTTTGAGCTTTGGAAGGGTAGAATGTACACTTTCCTAAAGACTCAAGGTTTAGGTGTTTTCATTATGGTAAAGATTAAATACATAGAACCTAAGGAAAATATGAATGCATGGACCCAAGAACAAATTAGCATGTTTGAGTTAAATGCTAAAGCTACAAATTGCTTATTTTGTTCTTTGGAAAATAATGTGTTTGAAAAAATCATGCATTGTACTTCCGCTTTCGATATTTGGGCAACTTTAAATATGCTTTATAATTATGCAAAAACTGAAGAACTCAAAACATTTGATGAGGGGAGTGATGACAATTGTCATCCACCCAATACTAACATGGTTTTAGAATCCCACAGTGTCTCTAGTCATAAGAGCACAAGAAATCGGAAAAGGAAGGTGATTTGCCATGTGTGCAAAGAAAAATGGCATGTAAGGAAAAATTGCCCTTCCACGAAGAGCAAAGCAAAGAAGAGGTCAACCTTCCCATCATCATCATCATATTCGAATGAAGTCTTCCCATGGCTATGAAGCAAACTCAAAAGATTGCCTCATGGATACCAATAATGAGGTAAAATCTTCCACTTCTAGTCATATTAAAAATCTTCATAGTGATGATAATAGCTCTAATTCTTTAGGAATATCTTATGATGAGCTATTAGAAGAATCTAAGAAGATGTATGCCATGCTCATAAAATCAAATAAGGAAAATAGAAAAATCAAGAAAGAAAACTTGAAGCTTGTCAATCATGTGCATGAGTTGAAGAGTGAAAATGAAAAATTAAAAACTAGCATGATTGATTCTTGCCATGATACATTAACTCTAGAAGTTAATGACTTGAAACATAAAAATGGAAATTTAAAGAATGAAAATAGCATGCTAAAAACTCAATTGCATGCTATTCAAATATCAATGAATGACTTGAACAATGAGGTTGTTTGTCTAAATAAGAAAGTTAATAATCTATCTAGCAATTCATCTTCCAAGAATTCTAGAAATACAAATGTTTCTTTCAAGAATGCTTATGCACATCATGCTTCTCATATTAAGCATTCTACCATTAAACCCCATGCTCAAAAGAAAAATATATCTTTTAAGAATGCTCATGCTCATCCTAGTTCAAATGACAAGCATTCTAAGAATAAATCTCATGTCCATAACAAAAACAAAAAGAAATTTAATGGACATTGTTATTGTTGTGGTGTATTTAGGCATGCCATCTATGATTGTGCCTTTAAAATGAGCTCAAGTATTGTAAAAACACTTTGGATACCGAAGCCCACTAACCCCCTAGGACCCAAAGGCATTTGGGTACCAAAGGTTTCTTCTCTTGTGGGGGGAGCCACCACACAAGGGTGAAGAGAAGTAAAGAGTTGAAGTTGACCGAGAAATTGAAGGAATGATCCTTGCATGGTTGCAACTTCAAGCTATCATGATGTCATAGGTATAAAAATTGGCATCAAAGTCTTTGGTATCATCTCCTATTCTCTCTTGATTTAATTAGAGTTGGAGTTTGATATATGCTTAACTTTAGTAGATTTTTCGCGTTTGATAAAATTTTAAAAACGTTTTTGATTTTGATTTCTCGGTCTCTTCGGAGACCCCGGTGGCCTATAATGGGCCTAAGCGACCTTGCGGTTCTAAATCGTAGGCACATTGTGGCCTTTCGGTTTTCAACCAATAGGAAGGGTTGGAGATCTTATGTTTCAAAATTTTATATTTTAAGATCTCTTGATTCATTTTGTTATCATGAATAATTTCTTTGAAAATGAATCCATGCTACTTAGTGAAGTTGAAGTTGATAAATGATACTTGGTTTTTCTCTTCACTATTTAGTTTAATAGCTTGCATGTAAAATTGGTTTCATTGTCTACTTAATAAGTATACTTGCAAGTTATAAATATTTTAGGAAGACTAACTAGGAAGAAAAGAATTAGTTTGGCTAAATCATCATGAATAAGGTATAACCTTGATAAATTCAAAATCTTAGGTAGTGTTTGGTTGGATGGAATAGAGGGGGAATGAAATACTATTCCCTATGCCCCACTTATTCCCTTGTTTGGTTGCAACTCATGGACAAGGAATAAGTGGGTCGTAAGGAATAGATAAGGAATACTATTCCCTATGCATGGGGAATACTATTCCTTACCTCAACTCAAGGAATAGTATTTATTATCTATTCCTTATGATATTTTTCTATATTGTCTTTTAATATTTATAATATTATATAAAAATATAAAAAAATAAATTATTAAATTAATTTTAATAATTGTTTATCTTAAATAGATAATTATTATTTTATTATTAAATATTATTTTAATAATTGTTTTTTTTTAGATTTAGTTTTTTATGAAAATAAATAAATAACCGTTTTTATTATTTTAAATTAATATATTATTTTACATTAATCCATATTTTTATTATGCTGTTATTAGTTAAAATAAATTATAACATAATTTATTATATTTTTGGAAGGGCATTTTGGTCATTTTTCTATATTATCATTCAATATTTATAATATGAATATAAAAATTAAATTGTTAAATTATTTTTAATAATTACATATCTTAAATAGATAATTATTATTTTATTATTAAATAATATTTTAATAATTATTTTTTGAAGATTCAATTATTTTTTATGAAAATAAAATAAATAATAGTATTTTATTATTTTAAGTTAATAAATTATTTTATATTGATCCATATTTTTATTATATTATTATTAATTAGAATAAACTATATATAATATAATTTGTTATATTTTTAGGAGGGCATTTTAGTCATTTCCTCTTAATTTATTGTATATTCTTCGTGTTAAGTAAACAAAGTAAATTTATTTCGTTTTATTAAGAAGGATATTTTGGTCATTTAACTTTCTGTTGCTTATCTATTCCTTATGCTAACCAAACAAAGTAATTCTATTCTTGACCTATTTTACAATGTCAACCAAAGAAGATAATGTTATTCCTCATCTATTCCATTCCTTGTCTATTCCTATTCCTTGTCTATTCTTATTCCTTATGAATTCACTCCATCCAATCAAACACACCCTTAGTGTTATACCTCAATGCTTAAGATGAAAGTATGTCTCTATACTCATGATTAAAATGACATGTTAAAATCCTTGAATTCTTATGAGTACTTAGACAAATTTCATTGAATGAAACTTGTTCTAGGTAAATATCTATTATTAGAGACCTTCTTGTAAGTCCAAACTTGTTTAACATATGTAGAGATCTTATTTCTCAAATAGTTCACATCTTAAGATCTCTTAGGTTCATTTTGATACTAATGATGTCTACTTGCAAGTTATGAATGTAAATGAAGACAATGTTATCTAAAAGAAAATGAAAATGAAATGAAAAAGTTGGGCAAATTTTTAAGAAAAATGTATGATTTTATTTTGTAAAAATCTTTGAAAAATACTTGAATATTTATGCTTTAATGATGTCTCTATATGCTCATGATTGATTATGCAGGATAAATATTTGATTTTTCATGAGTAAGAAAATCTTTATAACTTAGCTCATTTCATGATATCATGATATCTATGAAATTGAACTAGGTTAAATTATTCTTTGGAAACTTCATTTTAAGTTAAAAATTGGATAAACATGTTTAGGTGTGTTAATGATTAGTTGTCATGTGCTCAAGATTAAAAATTCATGTCTAGACGAAGAAAGTGACAACTAATTCACCTTAGGGGTAAGCTTGAAAAACTTGGCCCAAGTCAACAAACCACAATAGGTATCAATTGACTTGGTCATTTGATTTTTAGTCCAAAACTTCATAAACATGTTTAGAAATAGGTATGACATGTTTTCATGCTCTTAAGTGAAAATTCTTATGGATATGAATAAAATGACAATTGAGGTTAATTCATGCAAACCTTTTTTGAACCATGTTGACCCAAGTCAACAAGTTGACTTAAAGGTCTCATTTTCAATCCAAAATTGTGGAACATGTTTAGATTTACTCATGTTAGGTATTCATAGGGTTAAATTTGAAAAATCATGAGTAAATGTTAAGATTGAAACTTAGCAAGTTTCATAAAAACTAGTTTAGTTTTAAATAAAACCATGCTAGGTTGATATCTTGATTTAAGGACTTAATTTTCATTTCAAACTTGACATATACTCTTTACATGACCATCATGTGGTGTCATGAAAGTTTGAATAAAAATTGAAAAAGTTTTAAGAATAACTGAAAATTACCAAAATATCATTTAAACCTACATTTAATATCATTTTCAGTTATTTCTAGAAAAATATAGAAAATTAATTTTGAGATGATTCTTGAAACTTCACATTCACTGAAAAATCTAGTTTTATCAGTAAAAGTTTCAAAAAGTTTAATTAAGAATCTAATTTAAAGTGAATTTTTGAAATTGGATTTCAAAACACAAAGTATCATCCTTCTTGAAACACAATCTTTCCGATACTTTATTTTTTTTCTTCAAAATCTTCAAATAAAAACTCATGTATACCATTTGGATTCTATTTCTAATATCATTCACACAATTTCTTGAGTAAAATCATTCCTAGAAATGATTTTGATATTTTGGATGATAGCTAGGATCCATTTTTTGATTAAAATCAATATAGGATGAAAAATGCACTTTGATTTTTAAAATTTCATTTTGAGTTGAATCTCGATACATGCATTTCAAATGATCATTCAACAATCGGTATCAAAATTTTCATTCAACAATTGGTATCAAAAATTTTCATTCAATAATTGGTATCAAAAATTTTCATCCAACAAATTAGTATTTCAAATTTTGAAGTATAGGTTGACCTAATTAAGTCAACAAAGTGAATTAAAAATTTCACCTTAAGCCCAAACTTGATTCATGGACTTAGATTTCCTCATGTTTGATGTCTAGATGCCTAAATATGAGAAAAATATGAGTAGATAGCAAATCTTGAGACTTAGTATTTTCATAGTTTTCATGCTTATTTCAAATGAAAACATGCTAAGTTCATATTTGGATCAAATGATTTCATTTTCATTTCAAACTTCTCAAATATGCTTTAAATGATTAGATCTTGTTTCCTTTGAAAGTTTGAATGAAATCAAAAATGTTATATGTGAACATACATGATTTAATTTTGAATTCAAATACTTAGTTGTTTGAACATATCATGTATGACTTTGTTTTCATATTAAAATTATTTTTCCATCCCTTTGGTTGAGATGTTTTTGTTTCATGAAAATACCTTTAGAGTCTCAACTAAATCCTTGTTTTTCATCCCTTTGAATTGATAGACATTTCTTACCCTTTTTGATTGATGTCAAAAGGGGGAGAAAATTAAGAAAAGTCTATAGAGAAAATATATGTCAAAAGGGGGAGAAATGCATAGTCAAAAGGAGGAAAAATGTATAGTTAAAATGGGGAGAAAAGTATAAGAAATAGGAGGAAAATATAGGATATCCATGCATATAGATAGGGGGAGTTTAGTTATATAGATATGCATGTTGATAGGGGGAGAAATCCCTTAGTTGATATCCTTAATGCTTTAATGAATATATATTTTCTTAAGGATGTTTGTCATCATCAAAAAGGGGGAGATTGTTGGCTTTAGGTTTTCAACCTTAGCCTTAATCTCGGTTTTGATGGTTTTGATGATAACAAACATGGAACTAATGATTTTATTGAGAATATCTTTCAGGTTCCATATCGACTAGCGTTCAATATCCTCGATCGGAGAAATCGGAGAAATTGCAAAATCGGAAGGACAGTGATCGTCGCACTCGGGTTCGTCGCGGAAGTTTATCGAAGATCGACGAGTGCACCAAAGTCGCTTGGATGAGTCCAAAGATCAAGTCAAAAGCTCTCCAAGATGATGCTCGTTGAAAGCCGGAACCCAAAAACCAAGCGCGGAAGAAATAGGCTGAAAAAATAATTTCAACCTATGTTCGGTCGATCGGGCGGTCGACCGAATAGGGTAAGAAAAGAAGGTCCAGCCATTTCAGTCGATCGGTCGGTCGATCGAACACTGCCGAAAAATGGCAGTGGGCACTTTGGTCGACCGACAGTGGCTGGTTTTGGGCAGTAAGGTTGGCAATCGGTCGACCTGCGAATAGCCGCGACGCAAGATCGCGTCAGTCGACCAATGGGTCGACCGAAGATCGCGGATCGGGAATTTGCGTCTGGCGGTCGACCGACCAGAGAGTAAAAGGAGCGGTCGATGCTGGTGGTTGAACAGTCGGTCGACCGACCATTCCACCGGCGGCCTGTAACAGATAGTTTTCTATCCGTTGAACAACCATTTCTTTAGTAGGGTATAAATATACCCTCATATGATTCTTTTAACACTCTTCCTCATCTTCTACAGCCTTCATTGAGCATTCTAAGAGGAAGATTTGAAGCCTTCCAAAAGATCTAAAGTGCGCTCTGCTTCTTCCGCGAACATCTTCTTCAAGCGCACAAGCTTGGCTCAACTCGGGTTTCGATCGAGTTCTACCTCCTCGGGAGTTGAAGGTGTCAAAGGCTTGCTAAGGAGCTTGTACTATTGGTTTTACTCTAAGCTCCTTGGATTGTAATTTTTACTTGTTATTTAACATTTTATTTGGATTTGTGTGTGAATACCTTGTGTTAGGTCTTGTTGTGTTAGTGGTTACCTTGCAAGGTGTAAAGCCACTTGTGTGTGTAAACGTAGTTGTTACTAGGATTAGTTTAGTTATCCCTTAGGGCTGAGGTGGAAGAGGACTCTCGATAAGAAGACAGTGACTTCCGGGTGTGGAAGTGCCTTAGGTCGAGAGTGCGTCTCCTCGGTGAAATGTCCTCGTGTGTAAGGGAAACGTAAACTAATTTAGTAAAACTAGTTTGGAAATCCTAAGCGGGGTGCTTAGGTAGTAGAGTAGGCATTGGGGCCGAACCACTATAAAATCTCTGTGTTTGCATTGATTGATTATTCGTTTTTAATTGATTAATTATTTATCGCTTCCGCAATCAATTATCGAATTGCAAATTGCCTAACGATTTAATAAAATGATTAAATTGGAAATTAGGTGATTAATATAGTAAAACACTATTCACCCCCCCCTCTATTGTTGCCAGTTCGCCCACATCAACTTCCACATAAAATTACGGCGAGAATGAACAGGTGGCTTCTCCGAAATGTAAATGACGAGGAAGTTAAGAAGGCAGCCTCCTCCGTCAATCGAGATAGCTCCCAGTGCGAAGATGGATTCTCTGGTAACTTCTATCACCATTTCTGGCATGTAATCGGTGCTGACATTGTTGCTGCAGTGTCCGACTTCTTCAAGTGTCGTAGAATGCTCCATGGACTGAACCATACGCTCCTAGCTCTTATACCTAAAGGTCGTCGGGTCCAAAACATGTCAAACGTCTAAGCTTGTGCAACTGCATTTACAAGATCATCTCAAAGGTCCTCATGTTCCACCTGCAGCCGCTAATGCATATCATCATCTCGCCAAATCAAAGTGCCTTTATCAAAGGCCGTCTAATATCAGACAATATTCTCATCGCCCATGAGCTAACGCACCACCTTAACTGCAAACAAAAACACTCTTCCCAGGAATTGGCATTGAAGCTGGACCTAAGCAAAGTGTACGATCGAGTCGAGTGGAAATACTTAAGACTCATGCTGCACCAGCTGGGTTTTCATGCTCACTTCATTGAGCTCATTATGCAATGCGTGGAAACCACCTCATTCTCCACTCTCATGGAGAGTAATGCCTTCGATTACTTCAGACCGGAGCGCAGCTTACATCAAGGCGATCCGTTATCGCCCTTACTGTTCGTCATCTGCATGGAGGGATTAACTTCTCTCATCCTACAAATGGAGCTCTGAAACCAATTTAAAGGGATCAGAGTCAGCCACCATGCTCCTCCCATCTTATCCCTATTCTTCGCGGACGATATATTTCTCTTCTACAATGCTGATAGTCAATATACCCAGCTTATTCACAATACTCTGGGAACATTTGAAAAAGAAAGTGGGCTTTCCATTAACACAGCAAAATTTGTTCTATTTTTTCCAAGAACACCCCCCATCGTCTCCGCGATTAGCTTAGCCGGGATCTCAACATTCCTAACGTGGGAGCTCAAGATTATTACCTTGGATTACCAGCCATGATAAATAGATCCAAAGCGGCAACGTTCGATTATATTTTATCATAGGTGAAAGCTAAACTCGAGGGATGGAAGGCTCATCTTTTATCTCACACAGGAAGAGCAACTCTAATCAAATCCACTATCTCTGCAATTCCGACGTAGGCCATGAACTATTTTCAACTTTTGGATTGCCTGACTACCGGAATTAACAAATTCTGTCGTAACTTTTGTTGGCATGGCAAAGGCGATAGCAAAGGCCTTCACTGGTTAACTGGTCTACATTATGCAAACCTAAGTAGCAAGGAGGGCTTGGCTTCCAAGATTGCAAAGCTCTTTAACACTACTCTTTTAGCGAAACAGGCCTAGCGAATCATCTCCAACCCAACCTCTCTTCTAAGACGAACCCTCCAAGGGAGATACTTTCCTCACTCATCCTTCTCCAATGCTCCGACAAGATATAATCCTTCTTGGGGACGGCGGAGCATCCTTAAAGGCCGTGATTTCTTACTATCAGGTATCAGATGGAATGTTGGCTCATCCTCCCTCCTTCCGGTATTCGACACACCGTGGATACCGAGTGAAACTACTCCACTATCATGCCACTACAAGAAATCTGGGCTTTAGTGAGGGTCGCGACTCTCACTAAAACCCCATATGACCCTCACACGTCGTTAGGAAAAGTCTCGCCATTGAAAGTATAGGTGACGATCATGTCCCGACCCTCACTAAAAGGTAGCTTTCGTGAGGCAAAATTGACCCTCACTAATTCTTATATTTAGTGAGAGTCGCTTGTGACCCTCAATAAAAGGTAGCTTTCGTGAGGCAAAGCTAACCCTTAGTAATAATCATATTTAGTGAGGGTCGCGGGAGACCCTCACTAAATACACGTGACCCTCACTAAATATGAGTATTAGTGAGGGTCCGCTTTGCCTCATGAAAGCTACTTTTAGTGATGGTCAGGACATGACCCTCACCTATACTTTTAGTGACGAGACTTTTTCTGACGACATCTGAGGGTCGAGTGACCCTCACTAAAAGCCTTAGTGCGACCCTCACTAAATACACGTGACCCTCACTAAATATGAGTATTAGTGAGGGTTAGCTTGTCTCACGAAAGCTACTTTTAGTGATGGTCGGGATATGACCCTCACCTATACTTTTAGTGATGAGATTTTTCCTGACGACATCTGAGGGTTGGGTGACCCTCACTAAAAGCCTTAATGAGGGTCATATGAGGTTTTAGTGAGGGTCGCAACCCTCACTGGTTCCTAAATTTTGTGAGGATCGGTGACCCTCACTAATTCTTACATTTTGCGAGCGTCATTGACCCCCACTAAATCCTTTTTCATATATTTATTTCTTTTTGTGAGGGTCCCCTAACCCTCACTAAAAGTTATTATAACATTAATATAAAACCTAATAATTTTTATAATTTAATTATATTTACATAAATCTTAAGAAGCATATAAGACAAAAAAAAATACTTGTCAATCATTTAACATATAATATATGTATTACAAAATTCATTAAGTATCACTACATGATCCATTATAAAAAGCACATCTAATAAAGTATCAATACCATTACATAAAAATTTCAACTTCAAAATAAAATTCATACATGTTCTACTAATTCATACATAAATCAAGATCATTATCTTCGCAAATTCTTTCCTTCTTCACACTTTTATCTCGTCTACGAAAGCAACTATTATATATCTTTCTTCTATCGTCTTCAAATTGTTCTTCCATCTTCTTTCCCTCCTCTTCCATGCAAAAGATTCACAATGCTCTGGATCCTTTTCAGCCTGTAACAACAAATGAGAAAATCAATAACAATGATAGAATTAAAAATACAAAAGTAGAGCTTGGCACTATCCCCTTTTTGCATTTTCTTTTTCAGCATGGAAGTACCAAGTAGTGTAGCTTGGTACTATCTCCATTTATTTTTTCTTATTTTTTATTTAGTATCTCCTTTTTACACAAGTGTAACTTAACATTCTTTTCTCACTTTGAAATAGATATTGCTGCAACTAACACATGGGCATTTGATTCTATTGTCATTCCAAGCTGAATTGCAAAATGCAAAGTCAAAAAATTGATCTACTCCATTCATATATTATGGACTAAGCTCATGAGCCGTCATCCAACTCTTATCAATATTATCAATAGAAAAAGCAAAGTTTGATAGATTTGATCCTACTGCACCGTTTAAAGATATGAACAAACATTAATCATTGCAAGAAAAAAAAAATGTTATCAACTATGTTATCATATGTTAATATGTTATCATCTATGTTGACATATGAACAGTAGCATAATCAACTTCTTAATAGGATCTACCTCTCATGAGAGCTAGTGTTCAAAGTTGTAAGGCATGTATCCATTTCTAGCACATTAACTCGTCATGTGAGCATCCTTGATCATGGTTTCTCAATCCTACTTAATTGCAAAAACTCTCCTTAGTTTAACAAGGTTTAGATAAGGAGCCACAAGTTTTCAAGAACTATACAGATTATCAATACCCTACAGGCCACAACTAGGTTGAGCCTGTCTCTCCTTAAGGGTATGTTAATGAAGGATTATACCTATATATCTCAAGAATATAAAATCATCAACAAAGTCAATACTCAATGCACAAGTAAACTTGTTCGAAGCTGAAATATCCCGTGTAAGTTTCAGATTCTGACCAGTGTGAGTATGTATATATGATATCTAATAAACATAAATATATATGATATCTCATAAACATAAATAGAGAAATATATATATATGCAGTCAACTTCAACTAATTGAGGAATAATTTGGTTGGAAGATTTTGAACTTAAAGAATGAGTATGATACTCATACTTAAGAATCCAAGTACTACGCCACAATGCAAGGCAACAACACCTAACCATAAAAAATAATAGGCAAGACAACAACACCTGACCATCCAAACTAATCACCAAAAGCAAATAAGGAAGCTGTAAAATTTAGTGCTGCCAAATTTTCATTCAATAAGAAACTAATTGAAGATTTGATGCAAAGAATAAGTCAAGAAATAACATGTGTCAAGGTTTCAATGATTTTAAGTAAACATGGGTTTTGAAATGGATGTTGCAAAAAGAATAGGGTGACATCAACATGAAACATTCAAGTAGCAAAGTAATGATAAATTTCAGATATTGGTGAGATATTGCATACCTTGAAGAACTTTCCATAATCCGGACTTTCAGTATCGTGTACCGTAAATTCCCAATCAGGAACATATGTCCCGTAAATTACTGCGAAGTATATCACAATAACACATACACCAAAGAACCTGAACGGGACAATGCAGAAAGCTGGAACATTAGCCTTATGGGAATAAAATTTGCACATATTATAAGTGGCTGAGATTGCTTCTACAAAAAACTATTATTCATTTAGCATCAAATTTTGCAGTTGTGGATAACATGAACCTCCTCCTGGTTGCTGTGTTTCTACACAAAAGGTTTTGATCCTAAAAGTCTAATTGATAGACACAAAACACATATTTATAAAAGCTTAGTGCATTCTATGAAACAAAACAAATAAGTAGTCAACTGATTAATCATTTTCCTAAGAATCTCAAATAAGTATACTGCTAATATACTTATTTCATCCTCATTAATGGTTTCAATAAGGTCATTCATTAGGCTATAAGTATAGGACTATTAGATGTTGCCTTCTTTTAATTGTATGTTTTCTTTCATCTTTTATTTCCTATTCCTAACTTGATTGGATTCCAGACCGTGTGGGAATTCTAGCCTAAAGTGTGTGTAGCCCTTGGGCCATCAAAGACATAAATTTTAGAACACAATATATTATTGAATATTCTCTCATCTTTTCACTCAATTACCTTTCTCCTATCCTCCCTCAGTTCACTGCAAGGTAATCATAGTAAATCTATAGAAAGTGAACGTATTCATCTCTAACAGGATCCGTTTACTCTCTTTCTGTTTGGGAAAAGATTAGCAAAGGGAGGGGAGAAGAGGGGAGGGAAGGGAGACTGCATTCGCCTGGGAAATGCTCACTAACCACAGTATGTGCAGTTCAAGCTATGCTAGAAAATTGCAATAGTCTAAAAGATTCAATTGTCTAAAAATACTCGAGTACTCAACTACACAAGAATGCATATTTTTATACACTTGAATCACAAAATAGCAACTAATATTTTCACTACCAAATTCCAATTTCCTTATTGTTTTGACTTATGAGAGGTGGTCAAAATTCAGTATTAGTGGCTGTTAAATATATGTCATGGGACAATAAAAACAAAAGGAAATTAAGTCACCCACCACTTCATTGCCATTTCAATCCACCTAGAGCAACAGTCAGATTAAGTCATCCAAAATGTTGGAGGCTAACCGGCTATGGAAATTAAGCACTGTGGTAGATAAAAATACACATCATGTCATATGCATAAGATAATGTTTGCACTAACAAATACCAAATAGTGGATGCACTTAAAAATATTTGATAATATTCAACTAACTATTGGATATATCTGATAAAAATGAAGCCAAGGGATGGTTTTCAGAAAAATGTTTAAACGGACATGCAAAGAATTATAAAATATATCTAATTTTGTCTCCTTAAAAGGGAAGCAGCTCACCTCTGTAGTGCAACTTTTAAGGAGGACTGGATTTTCTGCAGGTTGTCTTCCTGGTAACACAAGAATATGTGTAAGCCTAAACATTAACAGAGGACATAATTGACTCCTAAAAGATTTCTTATTTGACTGTACTGAAGTTAAAACAGTTCCAAAGCTTCGAACCGGCAACGTATCATCTGGCATATCTTCCTACATCAGAAACATAATTTAACAGGAAAAGAATAAGAAAGCAATCATCAAACGTGCATTCAACAAACACTTTGACTACTCATAATATTACATTGTAGTGTTTTGATGTCCGAAATACAATTAGAGTAAAGTATTGCTTCTTAATTCTCGAATCACTTCTTGACATGCATTCAATCAAATTACTAATAGGAGTTTTTCCTATATAAAGAAAACAAGAATTATGAAGAAGATAAACAAATATGGCATATGTATTGAGTGTAATAAAGGCCTTTTTCATTGTTATCTTATCATTACTTTTGTTAAGAACAAAAATTAAAAATGGAGAGCAAAGAACACTCACAAAATGTCCTGCTCCAAGGATCCAGTAGAAATGCAAATTCTTGTAAGACTTGATGAAGCCCTTGGTAAGTGGTAACCTCACTATCACAGTATAAAGGTGTTCTATCCATGTTGTTGAAGCTATTTAGCCCTTCCCATATGAGAAGAAAAAGGGAAAGAAAAACCTCATGCACCAATTTAAAGACTTGGGAATAATTTGGAGAAGATTTAGATTGGGAGGTAGAAGTGGTTTATGATGCTCACTTCAGCTTTTGAACCCATGCCTCAGTGCCTTTAGTTGCACAAATAAGATCAACCTAATTTGCAGAAAATAATAGTTTCTCATAATTGAGATTTTTTTCCATTTCAAAATCAAATATTGTCAAGTAGAGAGATCAAAATCCATTTCCATTTCAAAATACAGTGTTCATTTCACTCACCAGCTGGTATGGCATGAAAAAAGTCAACCATACAACTCGTACATATTTGCTTGGACAAATAATAAAATGAATTATTTATTCACCTCCATTAGTTTTTTACTAGTGGAGCCTTCTCCCTGCTCTTCCCATTGAAGGCTTCAAGAGCTTCCTTGTACTCCTTCATACATTATGAATACGCTTTAGTTGTGAGAATGTACATGAATTAAGGAGATGGTTACTTGTTAATCTAATTCACCTTCTTGAGGCAATTGTGCCCTAATGGCTTGAGTTCTCTGTTGACTGCATCGATCTTCTTGCGAATGGCAGACACTTCCTTCCTCGTCGGGTCCGCCATTGCTTCAAGCTCCTATGAAATTTCAAGTTCACATCCATGGAGATCGATTATACTATCAAAGTAATAGGAATTGATATAGTTAGTAGACTTACTTTTTGGATGATGGCCAATCTTTTGGTCTCCTCCTCCACCCTCCCCAGCTGGGCAAAGACCTCCTCTCTGACCTCCATCTTCTTCTTCTCGATCTGCTCTTCCTTGGCCCGGAAGGCGGAGAGAGCTGTTCTTGATGCCTCGTTGTCTGATCTCTCTTCTTCCGACGTGTTGTCACTAGGGCTGTGGGCAGAGCTCTTGATCCGTGGAGTTTGCTACAGCTGAGGCATTGGAGTCTGCATTTTGATCTCACTCTAGTTGAGAACATGCACAATATAAGTTTCTGCTAAGGGCGGTCGGCGGTGCCCTAATTGTAGAGAGAAAACTAAGAGTGGAGTGAGAGAAGGTGAGCAGGAAAGAAAATAAGGGTGGGTAAAATAATATAATCAATGACGATTTTGCGACGGCGTAAAACGGTAGCAAAAAGCAGTCACAAAGTAGTCGCAATGCCGTCACTAAATCATTAATTTTGCGACAGCAAAAGTACCGTTCACAATGCCGACGCAGATGTGTTGAATTACGACCCCCGTGGTTGGCAATTGTAGAACCATTACATCTGCTTCTGCGACCGCTACCTGGGTCGTTGTAAAATGGCCGTCGCAAATTACTTGATTTCTAGTAGTGAGAAGAGTTATTTAAAATATAATTAAGAGTTATTTAATTATATTTTAATTATAATTAAATGTTTTAATTATACTTTCAGATATATTTTAAATATCTAAAATAAAATTATTTCAGATATATGTAATAAAAATATATTTAATCAATTGTTTTAGAAAAAATATATTATCGCTAAATAAAAATTATTTCAGATATCTGAAATAATTTTATTTCAAATATTTAAAACATATTTAATCAATTATTATTATTTCATATTTTTTATAATTTTATTATTAAAATTATTATTTATTTAATAATATTTTTATAAAGTAGATAATTTTAAGGGGTAAGGGATGAGAATTTTAATTATTTTAGTTTTTTAAATTATATTTAATCAATTATTTAATTGTCTAAAATTATTTTTATTTTAAAATTATTTTTTATTTATTTTCATATTTAGAAGCAAGAGGAAGGAATAGGCGAGGGTCATTTCTTACCATCACAAATTATAGAATTTAATGAGGGTCATATTAGACCTTCACTAATAGCAAGATCTCGTGAGAATCACGATGTCCTCACAAAATATACTTTTTAGTGATGGTCATATTCGACCCTCACAAAATGCAGGATTTCGTGAGGATTAGAATATTATACTCACAATATATACTTTTTAGTGAGGGTCATATTGGACCCTCACTAAATGTAGGATTTCATGAGGGCCACAATATCCTCATAAAATATACTTTTTAGTGAGGGTCATATTCGACCCTCACAAAATGCAAGATTTCGTGAGGGTCACGATGTTGTCCTCTGTCACACCCCAATTGAGGGTAGTGTGATCGGCCAGGGCCAACGTCCTGCCCTGTAGCCTACTGTCTACACTGACACCAAGAAAGTCAAGACACATCGAGTAAAAGAAATCTCAAAATACTTTATAAAAAGTTTTCGAAGTCACAAACTATATGTTTTCCAAAACAAGTAGAAACATCAACATCAAAATAACCGAATGTTCAAGTAACAAGTTTTACAATTCTTTTTCAATTGCAACTGTTAGTGCAGAAACAAAACCAAACACTACTAAGCACTAGTCTAAGACTCATGGACGCCGCTATGAGATATGGCACCGCCTCCCGCCCACCAACTACACCATGTTGACATGCCAAGTCACTGCTCATGCTCTGCAAAAATAAGAATAAACTGTGAGTGGCTCAAATGAACCTCCACATAAGCCTCAGTCATGCATATATATCATATAAGGCAACAAAGGAAATGTACAAGGAGGTAAAGTTTATTTTTAATGTGATTACCGACCCCCAACGGGTCCATCTGCACCAACTGAATATGATAACCTGCCATCTCGGCTTATCAAGCCTTCGGCATCTGGCCCTTGGGCCTACTCATAGAATAATATTCCGGCCATAGCCGTCCCTACCATATCAGGTAGTATCATACTGGCCATCGGCCACATCATCTCAAGATGTAATCAAACAATCTCGGCCCGTCGACTAGGTTGGTCCACTAGTCTTCGGACACCGTCTGGGGTAAGGATAGCTAGTCCCACCCAACTGGGGTCTGGCACCTAGCGGGCCCACTGGTGCACCTCAAGACCCAATACTGGCCGAGCTGAGCATTGGTCATTTCCGACCTCCACGCTCCTCAGTGGACCATCTCAAACACATCACACAATCAATATCCTAGGGTTTCCATATATACACTTCGGGCCTTAGCCCATATCTGGCCTTAATCCGGCTACAGGGTCAACAATTTATGCTGCCCTTTCAAGATGTGAACACCTACGAGTTCTAAGTTTTCAAAAATATACAATAAGTCACATAAGTGTTATCGTCTCCTAACTAAGTTTCCATATAAATGCTATGAACGTCTAGCGACGACTTACATGTTATCTATTCTTCTACACTGCCTTGGGTGAGGAATTCCTTATGTCGACCTTGGAATCCGGCCCTTGACAATTTTAGGGCAGCATGTATAATTCAAAGGAAAATATTCAAATATTTCAACATCTATTATATATGACCACAATACATATACATAACAACTTTACATCACCTTAGGAATTTTAGCACAATAAGGAACAACTATCTAGCATGGCAAGGTAGTAATGAATTAAAATTAAATGTAAGACATACTAAACATGGTAACAATTTCAATATTTCAAAGTTTAAAGATCTAATGCTAAGGATAGTTATAAGACTAGCATTCCTATAATTCGAAATCAATCAAGCTACTTACTATGTTTGGTGTTCTTCCTAAGTATTGTCATATCTGTATGTATGATCCTTATACTCATGTAATTTCCATCTAAAGTTACTCTCTTCTCCCATCTGTAGCCTTGGCTGAACCATGAGCAAGGAAGACCTTGCTCGGCCATGGCCCTTAAGGTACGAAAGGGGAAGGAGACTCTAGCTATACCTCTAATTCTTCAATTCCAAATATAGCTTAAATGTCAATGGACTGATTTATCCTTCCCTCACCCTTGGCCGAACCCTCTTCATGAGTTGTAGGGTTCATTCAGCCACTTCAAAGAATTCCTAGGGAAGGCATGCTTCATAATGCGTGAGATTTACGAGTGGGACTACATCGAACATTGACATGAGATCATCTAAGGGCTTTCTTGTTGTCAAGGGAATCGGGCAAAATTTTAGCATGACCTTTCCCCTTTTCCCATGACTCGGCAGCCCTAGAAACTTAAAAATTGACGAAGAAACAGCGAGTCCCGACAAGAAATTCCACAAAACAGTGAACATACATTGTTGAAACCAAGATTCATCGAAAAGATTGCGAGAAACTCAACCTATCACATTTAGGGGTTCGGCTACCCTCCTCCCCCCAAGCTTCAAAACGTAACCATTCACCTAGATTGCGGAGAAACAAAGATCGGGTGACGACGACTTGAAATTTCTCGGCGATGACGCAAAATCCCGGATCGATCCAAGCCCCCCAAGCTTTCACCTTGCTCCTCTTCCTCTCTCCCCTTAGGCAGCCTTGTGCGACTCAAGGGATAAGCAGCACGGCTGCAAGATGAGGGTTTTAATCCCTCATCTAGCTTTCCAAAGAAAGCCCATTGACTCACTTAACTCGCACTCAATCCTCGACTAAACCCGAACTCAACTTGGGTTCCGACTCAACCCATAATATGAATCGAGTTAACTTAATTTAAGGTGTGATTTCATAAAAGAAAAGTTAATCACCCAAATATATTCCATGAATCATTAGTCGAGGGGTCATACCTTTTTACTCGAGGCGATCCTGAGGCTCGACTAGACTACCCCCGGGTCCGATACGCTGCACCAAAATAGATTTTTATATTAGGCAATTTTTTTGGGTCTTACAACCTTCCCCCCTTAAGGAAATTTGTCCTCGAATTTACTTGAATAACAAGGACTTACCGGCTCCTCGAACAAGGAAGGGTAGCGCTCTCTCCTGTCCTGCTCTACCTCCCATGTGAATCTTGCCCGGAATGGTGCTCCCATCTGAACTTTGCCAGAGGAATTTCTTTGGACCTTAGCTTCCTGATTTGGCGGTCAAGAATCTCTACTGGTCTTTACTCGAATGAGATGGCCGAATCTACCTTGATAGAAGAGGGCTCGACCATATGCGAATCATCTTTTACATACTTCCGCAACATGGATACATGGAAGACCGGGTGCACTCTGCTCAGGCTAGGAGGCAATGCCAGCTCATAGGCCACCTCGCCCCTCTGCTTGAGAACGGAAAAAGGCCCAATGCATATAGGGCTCAGCTTCCCTTTCTTCCCAAACCGGACCACCCCTTTCATAGGAGAGACCTTCAGAAAGGCTAAGTCACCCTCTGCAAATTCCAATTCCCTGGCCTTCTTATCGGTATACATTTTCTGTCGTCTCTGAGCCGCCAGTAATCTTTCCTTTATGACCTTTACTTTCTCTACCGCTTTCTCAACCAGATCGGGGCCCACCATGAGTGATTCCCCTGCCTTAAACCAGTCCACTGGAGACCTACACCGCCGTCCATACAAAGCCTCAAAAGGAGCCATGCCAATGCTATTGTGATAGCTATTGTTGTAGGCAAACTCTATCAGCGGTAGGTGCCTCTCCCAGCCGTCGGCCATATCCAGGACGCATGCTCTCAGCATGTCCTCCAAAGTTTGGATGGTCCTCTTTGACTGCTCGTCAGTCTGCGGATGGAAAGCTGTGCTGAAACGCACTTGGGTACCCAAGGCTTCCTAGAAGGACTGCCAAAATCGGGCTGTGAACTGGGTACCGCGGTCGAATATAATCATCACCGAGGAACCATGATATGCCACAATTCTATCCAAGAATAGTCGGGCGTACTGCTCCGCAGAGAAGGTAGTTTTCATTGGTATGAAGTGCGCGGTCTTGGTTAACCGATCCACTGTCACCCAAATGGAGTCAAAACCATCTTTTGACTTAGGCAATCCGGTCACTAGATCCATGATGACTTTCTCCCATTTTCACTCGGGCACCTCAAGGTTTTGTAGAAGCCCCGCTGGCTTAAGGTGTTCGGCCTTCACCTGCTGGCAGACTAGACATTTGGAAACAAACTCTGCCACATCTCTTTTCATACCTTTCCCCCAGTAATGCTGCCTTAAATCCTAATACATCTTGGTGGCCCCCGGATGCATCGTGTAAGTGGAACGATGACTCAGTTCCAGGACTTGCCTGCGCACCTCAGCCATGTCTGGTACTACTATCCAGTCTCTGAACCTCAGTACATCCTCTGAGTCCAATCTGAAACTATTCTCTGCATCGCCTCTTTGCATCAGGTCATTGGTCAGTGCACAAAAGGCATCTTCCCCAAGCGTGGCACGCAGCATGTCCACCAGCGTGGATTGTACCCGCAGGTGTGCCATCAGGGCACCTGAAGCTGACACTGATAAGGTTGCACCCCCATCTAGGCACAAAGCCAACTCTCGAGGTAGAGGCCTCTGCTTAACTTTCAAATGAGCTAAACTGCCCATGGACTTTCTGCTCAGAGCATCTGCTACCACATTTGCTTTCCCCGGATGATACATAAGGGTGCAATCATAATCCTTTAGGAGCTCCAACCACCTCCTCCGCCTGAGGTTCAGCTCCTTTTGGGTAAGCAAGTACTGGAGGCTCTTGTGATCTGTGTAGATCTCGCAAGTCTCCCCGTACAGGTAGTGCCGCCAAAGCTTCAGCGCAAAGACCACTGCCGCTAATTCTAGGTCGTGCGTCGGATAGTTCTTCTCATGAACCTTTAGTTGGCAAGACGCATAAGCAATGACTCTACCATACTGCATCAGGACGCAACCCAAGCCAACCCGAGAGGCATCACAGAAGACTACAAACCTTCCTGAGCTGGAAGGTACAGCCAACACGGGTGCAGATGTCAAACATGAATTGAGCTTCTGAAAGCTCGCCTCGCATTTGTCATCCCAAATGAATTTGACCTTCTTCTGGGTCAACTGAGTCAGAGGGGCTGCAATTCTGGAGAAATTCTCCACAAACTTTCGGTAATAGCCGGCCAAACCAAGAAAGTTGCGGATCTCAGTCACACTAGTCGACCACTTCCAGTTCTGCACTACTTCAATCTTGGCAAGATCTACCCTTATTCCTTCCTTGGACACTACATGGCCCAAGAACCCTACACTTTCCAACCAAAATTCACACTTGGAAAATTTGGCAAACAAGCGGTGCTCTCTGAGGGTTTCTATGACCATTCTCAGGTGCTTAGAGTGCTCTTCCTCATTCTTGGAGTACACCAGAATGTCGTCAATGAAGACGATCACAAAGTTGTCCAGGTACTCCTTAAATATCCTGTTCATTAGGTCCATGAAGGCAGTAGGTGCATTGGTTAGGCCAAAGGACATCACTAGGAACTCATAGTGACCGTAGCGAGTCCTAAAGGCCGTCTTCGACACATCGCAGTCCCAAATTCTCAGCTGATGGTATCCAGACTTCAGATATATCTTTGAAAACCATTGAGCCCCCTATAGCTGGTCAAACAAATCGTCTATCCTCGGCAGTGGGTAGCGATTCTTAATAGTCACCTTGTTCAACTGCCTATAATCAATGCACATGCGCATCGACCCATCCTTCTTCTTCACAAAGAGAACCGGGGGCACCCCAGGGTGACACACTCGGTCGGATGAACCCCAGGTCTAGCATTTCCTGCAATTGCACCTTTAGCTCCCTGAGTTTGGCCGGTGCCATCCTATAAGGTGGAATGGAAATTGGTTTCACCCCGGGTTATAGGTCAATGCAAAAATCAACTTCCCCTTTGGGCGGCAACCCCGGCAATTCCTCGGGAAACACATCAGGGAATTCGCAGACCACTAGGGTTCCGCTGACATCCCTTGCTTCACCCCCTTCCTCCTTGGCCACAGATATGAAGGCCAAGAAAGATTGGCAGCCGCCCCGAAGCAACTTATGAGCCTTTAGAGCTGAGATGACCCTATCGGCTTGCTACCTCCGTCCCCTTGGAAGGTGAACTGCGACAGCCCCGGCTTATTAAACATCACTGCTTTGCCTCTGTAGTCCAATATTGCAAAGTGTTCTGCCAGCCAATCCATGCCAAGGATGACATCAAGCTCAATAGTGGGTAGGAGTGTCAAATCCGCACTTAGCACATGGCCACAGATGAGCACTTCACAATCTTGATATATTGAATTTGCTAAGATTGCATCGCCCATAGGCGTTGATACCATCAATGGCCCGTCAAGCATAGAGGGTGCCATTGGCAACTTTACAGCAAATATGCAGACACAAATGAGTGCGTGGAACCCGGATCAAATAAAACATATGCAGCAGACGAACATACTAAAATAGTACATGTCAGCACTACTTTGGATGCCTCTGCCCCATCAGGGTTCATGGCATATACCCGCGCAGGCGGCCTCTCTAAATCACTGGTCTGCGGCCCCTTATTCTGTGCCTGCCCTCTTTGAGCTATTGACCCTACTGACATAGGTGCCTTCCCCCTAGACTGCTCAGGCTTCTGACCAGTTTCCTAAGGCAGGACCCCCAGTGCCTCCGACTGCAGCTGCCACACTGCGGCGCCTCAGACATCTGAGAACCACCTCCTGACACTGCTGGCCTCACTAACCCGGTCCCTGGGCCCCCACGGCCCCGGTTGCCATTCTGCCCTGGGCTTTGCTGTTGATCTGTTGTAGTCATTGCCCCCTCAAAGTGCCAAGGCCGACTACCAGAACCCTGCGGCCGAAACTTCTTCTTAGCTGGCCCGTCATTTCTCTCAAACCGCACAAAGGCTTCTTTCCGCAGGGCTTCATCCACTACCCGAGCCAGAGTATAATCCTTAGTGTAGTGGATAAGCCTACCAATCTGCAGCCTCAATCTTGCCACGAACCGTTTAACCCTGGAGGTCTCAGATGCCACTAGGGTTGGATGGTACTTGGAGAGACGGTTGAACTCCATCTCATACTCTGATATTGTCATGCCTCCAGCCTGGCGCGACATCTCAAAGTCACGGGCGCGCTTGTCGTGGACACTCATGGGTAGGTACTGCTCTTCCACAGTCGTCCGAAATTCATCCCACGTGGGAGGTGGTGCGCCAGCTGCCCTGCGGGCCTTCCAAGTTTGCAGCCAGACCTTTGCCGGTCCCATCATCTGAAGACCGACCATACAAGCAACTGCCTCTAATGAACACCCCAGCTCCATACATAGCTCGTAGCAATCCCCCAAGAATTCTATCACTTCCACCTGACGATCTATCCCGGTGGCTTCAGTGTGATAAAATTTGCATAAGTTGAGGCCCCTGGGGTTCTGACCACCGGTGTTGTCATCTCTGCCACTTCTGGTACCACTGAAATCACGGGCACAGGTTGTGGTGGTGGCTGCTGAGACTGCTGCAGCATTTGCTGTCTCAGTTCCTCCTCCTTAAGGAGCGCCTCGGTCAATTGATTCACTTGAGCCTGTAGTAGAACAACTGTTGACTCTTGCTCTTGACCCTCAGACGGCTCTCTTTCCCTGCCTCGGGCCCAGCCTCGACCTCGGCCACTCCCGGCCTCGACGTTCTGTTGAGTTACTGTCATTGCCGCTCAAAGCAGCATTTTGAGCCTCCATTTCACTAATACAGGAAAGAAAAGAAGTTGTATATCACATAATAAATTCTTAACATAGAGCTCTTTAAACTTACTAACCGTATGGTGCGCTGAGTGCAGGAGAGGTCGCCCAATCTCGTAGCATAACTATACCGTAAGTCGGTACGCTAGCATATGCCTCATACGGTACCCAACACTGAGTCATAGATAAAACCTAACCTAGTGCTCTGATACCAACTTTGTCACACCCCAACTGAGGGTAGTGTGATGGGCTAGGGCCTACGTCCTGCCCTGTAGCCTACTGTCTACACTGACACCAAGAAAGCCAAGACACATCGAGTAAAAGAAATCTCAACATACTTTATAAAAAGTTTTCGAAGTCACAAACTATATATTTTCCAAAACAAGTAGAAACATCAACATCAAAATAACCGAATGTTCAAGTAACAAGTTTTACAATTATTTTTCAATTGCAACTGTCAGTGCAGAAATAAAACCAAATACAATTAAGCACTATTCTAAGACTCATGGACGCCGCTATGAGATATGGCACCGCCTCCCGCCCACCAGCTGCACAATGTTGACATGCCAAGTCACTGCTCATGCTCTGCAAAAATAAGAATAAACTGTGAGTCCAATTAGGACTCAGTGAGTGGCTCAAATGAACCTCCACATAAGCCTCAGTCATGCATATATATCATATAAGGCAATAAAGGAAATGTACAAGGAGGTAAAGTTTATTTCTAATGCGATTACCGACCCCCAACGGGTCCATCTGCACCAACTGAATATGATAACCTGTCATCTCAGCTTATCAAGCCTTCGGCATCTGGCCTTTGGGCCTACTCATAGAATAATATTCCGGCCACAGCCATCCCTACCATATTAGGTAGTATCATACTGGCCATCGGCCACATCATCTCAAGATGTAATCAAACAATCCCGGCCCGTCGACTAGGTTGGTCCACTAGTCTTCGGACACCATCTGGGGTAAGGATAGCTAGTCCCACCCAACTGGGGTCTGGCACCTAGCGGGCCCACTAGCGCACCTCAAGACCCAATACTGGCCGAGCTGAGCATTGGTCATTTCCGACCTCCACGCTCCTCGGCGGACCATCTCAAACACATCACACAATCAATATCCTAGGGTTTCCATATATACACTTCGGGCAGGAGACTCTAGCTATACCTCTAATTCTTCAATTCCGAATATAGCTTAAATGTCAATGGACTGATTTATCCTTCCCTCACCCTTGGCCGAACCCTCTTCATGAGTTGTAGGGTTCATTCGGCCACTTCAAGGAATTCCTAGGGAAGGCATGCTTCATAATGTGTGAGATTTACGAGTGGGACTACATCGAACATTGACATGAGATCATCTAAGGGCTTTCTTGCCATCAAGGGAATCGGGTAAAATTTTGGCATGACCTTTCCCCTTTTCCCATGACTCGACAGCCCTAGAAACTTAAAAATTGACGAAGAAATAGTGAGTCCCGACAAGAAATTCCACAAAATGGTGAACATACATTGTTGAAACCAAGATTCGTCGGAAAGATTGCGAGAAACTCAACCTATCACATCTAGGGGTTCGACTACCCGCCTCCCCCCAAGCTTCAAAACTTAACCACTCACCTAGATTACAGAGAAACAAAGATCGGGTGACGATGACTTGAAATTTCCTGGCGACGACGCGAAATCCCAGATCGATCCAAGCCCCCCAAGCTTTCACCTTGCTCCTCTTCCTCTCTCTCCTTAGTCAGCCTTGTGTGACTCAAGGGATGAGCCGCACGACTGCAAGATGAGGGTTTTAATCCCTCATCTATCTTTCCAAAGAAAGCCCCTTGACTCACTTAACTCGCACTCAAACCTCGACTAAACCCGAACTCAACTTGGGTTCCGACTCAACCCATAATATGAATCGAGTTAAGTTAATTTAAGGTATGATTTCATAAAAGGAAAGTTAATCACCCAAATAGATTCCATGAATCATTAATCGAGTCATACCTTTTTACTCGAGGCGATCCTGAGGCTCGACTCGACTACCCCCGGGTCCGGCACACTGCACCAAAATATATTTTTTTATTAGAAAATTTTTCCGGGTCTTACATCCTCACAATATATATACTTTTTAGTGAGGGTCATATTCGACCCTCACAAAATGTAGGATTTCGCGAGGGTCACGATGTACGTTGTCCTCACAATATATATACTTTTTAGTGAGGATCATATTCGACCCTCACAAAATGCAAGATTTCATGAGGATTATATTGTCCTCACATTATATACTTTTTAATGAGGGTCATATTAGACTCTCACTAAATGTAGGATTTCGTTAGGGCCACAATATCCTCATAAAATATACTTTTTAGTGAGGGTCATATTCGACCCTCACAAAATGCAGGATTTCGTTAGGGTCACGATGTTGTCCTCACAATATATATACTTTTTAGTGAGGGTCATATTCGACCCTCACTAAATGCAGGATTTCGTGAGGGTTAGGATAGTGTCCTCACAATATATACTTTTTAATGAAGGTCATAGTGGACTTTCACTAAATGTAGGATTTCATGATGGCCAAAATATCCTCATAAAATATACTTTTTAATGAGGGTTATATTCGACCTCACAAAATGCAGGATTTCGTGAGGGTCACGATGTTGTCCTTACAATATATACTTTTTAGTGAGGGTCATATTCGACCCTCACAAAATGTTTTTCTTTTACTGACATGTTTTCGTGAGGGTCATGATGTTGTCCTCACTATATATAGTTTTTAGTGAGGGTCATCTATGACCCTCACAAAAGTGTTCCTTTAGTGATAGGTTTTCGTGAGGGTCGACTAGAGACCCCCATAAATAGGTTGATTTTGTGAGGGTCGATGCGCAACCCCCACTGAATCTCGTCACTAAAAACAAAATTTCTTGTAGTGACCAATAGCTGGGCCAATTCAAAACCCAAGCTCTCCACTATTGATTGCAGACTTCTTTAACAGAAGCACTGCTATGTGGAACATCCCGGCGGTTCTCAGTTCTTCCCACCCCCCACCCCTGTTCACTGGCGGATAGTATTCTACAGATAGAGATATCTAGGGGATGGGATGTCCCAACGTGGGCGGCATCATCTTCAGGTTGCTATTCAGTCAGCTCTGGTTACAACCTAGCTTTGGCAAGGTCCCTATCCGTGGACACAACTTGTGCTGGCGTGTACTGGAACCAACTTTGGTCTCTGAAAGCCCCTCCGAAGCTTCTGCTATTCCTATGGAGATTCTGTCGAGACTCCTTGCCAATGAGAGATCAACGGGCAAAGTGGGGTGTTAACGTGGAAACTATACAATGCCTAGGTTGCTCTTCCCACCCTGAACATCTTTGCACACTTTCATGGAGTGTTAGTCTGCTCGTCAAGTTTGGAGCCGTACCCCATTCACTGGGACCATCACTCGAGGTTTCTCTTCCACAACTGAATGTTGGACCATGGTTGCCAATAGGTATAGGAACCGACCTTCCTTTCTGATGCAATTTGGCTGGCTCTTATGGAGCCTTTGGAAATGCAGAAATAACCTCGTCTTCAACAAGGAATCTGTCACGATTGAAGGTGTCCTTACGCTTGCACACAATATGACAACAGGCATTTAACTTTTGCTGTTTTTATTGCTTTCCTTCCTTTGGGAAGTGATCTTACAGGTCTTGCAAGGAGCTGTCTTGCACCTGTTTCTTTGTAATCGTCATCTCATTCCAGAAATGAAGTTCTCTATCTATCTTTGGAATATATATATATCAATAATTTTTCTTAATTTTCTCTCAATTAAAATATAATATTAATATATTAATCCCCAAACACAATAAAAATTTAATATAATAATTATTGCAATTAGTCAAAATATTTTAATAGATATATTTCCAAAATATACTTATAATTATATTATATTAATTATTTTTTCAATCATATTAAGTTTATGTTGATAGACATTTAAATATTACTGTTTGGACTAGACTAGTACTTTTGGGTCCGGTCGAATTTGGCCTCCAAATGCCCACACTTATGAACTAGACTCAAGTCAAGTCAGACAGCTAAGCCCGGGGGCTCCACCCTGCCATACAAGGACATTCACATTCTCATTAATTACGAGGGATTTGTCATTACGAGCCCAACATCTCTGGGATCAACCTCGACTCATTCTGAGTAACATCCCTATAAGATTATCAGACGACATCATCGCCAATCACCCCTCATCCTGCAATATATACCAGACACGAACCTCCACCTCCACCTCCACCGCATGGCTCCAACTTTAGGCATGAACATTTGGTGTCCACCGTGATGTCAAGAAAATCTTACCTGCCCCACAATAGTTAGTACCCAGAGCCAGGCAATCATCGTCACACATCAACAATGCCCCGACGATGTTGTTCCCCCGCTACCTAGTGACGTTGAAACAATGAAGAGCGATGCTCCAGCGCCAGCCAACCCCTCAATAGAAGAATCCCAGCGTTTGATAAACGATCTTCAGGAAGAGAACCAACAATTAGCAACCCAAGTCGATCGAGATGTTGATACGGTCCTGAGAACAACTCCCGGCCAAACACGTGCGCCACCGCTCAAAGCATGAAGAAGATAACTAGTCGAAAAGGAGGATACCAATTTTTGTCCTTCATGACGAGGTCTCCCGCACACATCAGAGAGAAGAGAAGGACACTAGGGTCATAGAGGCACCCCTCCTCTCCTTGTCGACTAGGGACCCCTCGCCAAGCACATCATGGCGGTATGTATTTCGCCCAGATTCAAGCTGCTGACTACACTAAAGCCCTACGACGGCATGGGCGACCCGACCACACACTTAACGATGTTGAGGTCTATGATGCTTCTCAACGGGGCAACCGACCCCATCCTCTACCGAGTCTTTCCAACTTTTTTGGAGACGACTGCACTACTATGGTTCTCTTCCTTCCCATCAGAGTCCATACACACCTTCGAGGAACTCTCTCGCGTCTTCACCATCCAGTTATCCTCGTCCCGGATCTACTCCAAAACTAAGGACGTCCTCCATTACATCAAGCAGGGGCAACACGAGTCATTGAGTGATTACATAAAGAGATTCCAGGCCATGATCATGGAGATCCCAAACCTAGACCCAAGCGTAGAGCAGTTCTCTACCAAGCACGGTTTGAATCCCGAACACTTTGCAGACCAGATCGCCCTGGCGAACCCAAAGGACATGGCCAAGTTTCGGGAGAAGGCTGCAAATCACATAGAGATGGAAGAGCTCTTAGAGGCTATAAAGGACGACAGGAAGAATGTTAAGGGTATTATCGAAGACAAGAAATCCAAGAAAATTAACAAGAGGGGGTGATGATTGAGATCGACGTGAGCGGGATAACGGCAAAAGAGCAAAGTTGCCACCCCGCTCATATGCCTGGTACGAGAAGTACACTCCGTTCAACAAAAAGAAGGGAACCATCCTCCGTGAGATCTACAGCTTGAAACTCCTCAGGCACCCCATCAATGATGGGAAGCAAAAATTGTCACCTAACGCCGACATGAGCAAAAAGTGTGCTTTCCACAACACCTATGGGCACACCACAGAAGAGTGTGTGGTGCTCAGAGACTAGCTTGAGGACATAGTCCGTGCAAGATGCCTTGATCGGTACATTAACCCCGGAAGGGAACGAGGTCAAAGCAGAAGCCGAGACCATTGACGACAGAGTCGAAGCTAAACACCTTTGAACCCCCATGGAGGTCAAAAGGACAACGACCGAGTCAACCACCCATGAAACGAAGTTCGAGGAATCATCAACTACATAGCTAGTGGCTTGCTAGAGGAGGCAAATCGAGATCGATCAAAAAGAGATCTCTCTGAGCAATTATGGCGATCGACAGCACTGCTCACTCGTATGGGCCCATCTCAAGAACCTCGATAATATCGTTCTATGAATCTGATTTCCAGGGGATTGACAAAAACCTACACGACCCAGTCGTGATTTCTATGATCATAGAAAGCTTCATCATTAAGAAAGTTTTGGTGGATCAAGGCAGCACGATTGATATCCTCCCTAATACCATATTCTAGGAAATGCAGCTAACAGAAGCCTCGCTCTCACCCTGCAAGGGAGACTTGGTGGGTTTCTCAAGGGAGCGAGTCAACGTCTGAGGTTCCATATAGCTAAGAACGACATTCAACTCCCAACCAAAGGCGAAAACATTGACATGCACTACCTGGTCATCGACGTCCCTAGTCCCTACCACATGATCATGGGACGACCTTCATTGAATAGCCTATGAGCCATCATTTTTGACCCCCCACCTGGCGCTAAAATTCCATGTTTCAAAAACATAAGTAGGCATACTCCATGATGACCATAAAGAAGCTCATCAATGTTACAATGAATGCCTCAAACAAAGGACAACTAGACCAAAGAAGGAGTATGATGCTTTGCCTCGTCAGGCGCTCTCAACGCCCGAAGACGACCAGTCACTGGGAACCTCCGAGCGAGACCCAAGTGGAGGCGCATAGAATTGACACCGACCCGATGCAACTTGAAAACCGAGCATCACTTGTAGTAAAGACATGAGCCTAAGCTTGCTAAGCTCAGAGCGAACCATAGACAACTGTTGGTTTCTTCTCTCCTCTCTCTCTCTCTTGCCTCAACAGGCAAAGCCACGCTCGGACCGAGCACTTTACCTTTGGAAACTCTATTATATAAACAATTTCCTTTTGCATTAATAAAGATTGTATCTTTCACATCTCTATGTGTGTACCCAGGAATATCATGGTCATCTCGTTGTCCGAGCGAATGTCCCACAATCCGAAACAAGAACGCAGTCATCTCGCCTTACGCTCCTCGGCAAGCTCAGCTCGATCCCCCGAGCGCGATCATCGACCTCAGGGCTGCTACTTTCGACCTCAGAGCCCTTATCGACCCCTTGAATAGGCCTGCCTTACGCTCCTCGGCAAGCTCGACTTGACCCCCTAAGCGCAATCCTCGACTTCCACGATGCTACTTCCGACCTTAGAGCCCTTACTCGGCCTCAACGCCACTATTTTCAACCTCAAAGCCCTTACCGACCCCTTGTGCCTGCCTTACGCTCCTCGACAAAATTAGCTTGACCCTCCAAGCATGATCCTCAGCCTCAGCGCCACTACTTTCGGCCTCAGAGCCCTTACCGACCCCTTGCACAGTCCTTCCTTATGCTCCTTGGCGAGCTTAGCTTGACCCCCCAAGCGTTGTCCTCGGCCTTAGCGCCGCTACTTCAGGCCTCGGAGCCCTTACTCGGCCTCAGTAATGCTACTTTTGACATCAAATTCCTTAGTCGACCTCAGCGCTGCTACTTCCAACCTCAGAGCCCTTACCGACCCCTTGTGAGATCCTATCTTACGATACTCGGCGAGCTCCGCTTGACCCCCCAAAGTTTGATCCTTGACCTTAGCGTCGCGACTTCCTGCTTCAAAGCCCTTACTCGGCCTCGGCGCCACTACTTTTGGCCTTAGAGCCTTACTCGACCTCAGCACCACTACTTTCGACCTTAGAGTCCTTACTCGGCCAAAGCGCCACTACTTCTGGCCTTAGAGCCCTTACCGACCCCTTGCTCGGTTCTACCTTACGCTACTTGACGAGCTCGGCTTGACCCCCCAAGAATGGTCATCGGCCTCAACGCCACAACCTCCGGCCTCAGAGCCCTTACCGACCCCTTGTGCAGTCCTTCCTTACGCTCCTCGACGAGCTTGTTTTAACCCCCCAAGCATAGTCCTTGGCCTTAGCGCTGGTACTTCCGGCCTTAGAGCCCTTACTCGGCCTCAGCGCTGCTACTTCCTGCCTCAAAGCCCTTACTAACCCCTTGCATGGTCCTGCGTTACGCTCGTCGACGAGCTCGGCTTGACCTCCCAAGTGTGGTCCTCGACCTCAGTGCCACTACTTCCGACCTCAGAGCCCTTACTCGACCTCAGCGCCAGTGCATCAGATCTCAAAACCCTCGCTACTTCATGCCTCGACGCCCCATCTATCACTTTTGAGCTCTCAATTTCATGCTCATAATAGCCACACCCTATCTTCCACAATCGCTAGACTACTACCTTAAAGGTACTTTCAAAACTAATCCTACTTATAATATGGGATCTAACCTCGGGTACAATTCCTGACCCTAGTTGCCACTAGTGAGCTCCCACGCTCCCGACAGGCACTTCACTACACACCCCCTAACAAAGAATTTTGCTACAGTTGAAGGCCTCCGTCGAGAAACGCCAGGATAGCCTCCCAATCTGATGAGGAAACTCGGCGACAAACCATCAAAATACACAACTCACAATCAGTAACATTGACAACCAAAAATATAAGCAGGGAAAAAAAAATCTCGCGAAGGGGCAATTATGTGACACTTCAAAAGCCCTTATGGGGCAATAATTCATTACAAGCAGCTATTTGGACAACCCACAAATGGGTGACTCAAAACATTATAGGACCTGTTGAGGAAGGGTCACATTGGCCTCAATAGGCATGGCAGGAGCATCCCTCCCCAGAACATCAATGTTTATTGGAGAAGATGAGCATTGCTCTGGAATTAACTACAACAAAAGGTCCCTCTTCAGGTGGCCCAGAAACCTCTTCCCCAACCTCGAGATTAACTAGAGCGTCATCCCTCACCTCCTAGAGAAGGTCGACTCCAGAAAAGTCAACATCGGGAGCGAATTAGAACTTAGCTTGCTCTATCGCTCTATCAAAACCCTCAATATATATACATGGCGAGGGTGGCATACCGAAAGCAGTTTGCCTCATCCTCAAGGTCCTGCACCATTAACTTGTATCTTTTCACCTAGACCTTGACATCTTCAACCTCAGTCTTCATACGAGAGCCCTCTGCCACAGCTGTGGCAAGATCATGGTAGATCTTTTCTAAGCTCTGCTCTGGACATACCTTCCATCTCATTCACCCGAGCAGCGGACTTAGAAACAACAACATTCAAATGTTCGACTTCGCAGACTTTCACCTCTAAGGCCTTCTGTTGACGAAATGGTCACGCTAGAGGGGGGGTGGATAGTGTGTTATCTAATCAATTAGCCTAAATTCGGTTTTAGTCATTTCTTAAATTACTTAGGCAATTTATCAATTTAAAACAATGAAACGAAGCAATGAATATAACGATTAAATACAAACACAATAAATAATGCTAACACAAGGATTTATAGTGGTTCTGCAACACCGCCTACTCCACTACCTAAGCACCGTGCTTAGGATTTCACTCACAAATCCACTAAATTACGAGTAGCTTACAATCGAGGACTTTTCACCGGAAAGACCCTACACTCACTTCGAAGGCACTTCCACAATCGGAAGTATCCACCTTCACATCGAGTGAGCTTTCCCACCTCAATTCCTAAGAACTACTCCTAACCTAGTTTACGCAAGTGGCTTTACACCTTCTACACCAAGGTAACCACTAACTCACAAGACCACACACTAGGTCTTTTTACACACTTAGATAAATCAAAGTAAAACAAACCAAAATCAATTCTATTTACAAGAAGAGAGTAAAGAGGACTTATCACAATGAGAACGCCTCTTCTTCTTGAGCCTAGCAACCTTGAAGATCCCTCCATTGAAGATGCACTTTAGGATGAGGGATCAAGAGCTAGGGATGAGAGATTTGAGCAAGAGAGAGCTTTAGAGATGCAGGGAATAACTCTTTGATGTTTTTGGGCATCAACAACTTGATGGGAGAGAGTTTAGGGTGGGTATTTATAACTCCCAAACACACCAGCTCGTCGACGGGCATTTTTTTGCTCGTTAACGACGCCCTATCGATGGCCGGACCGAAGGTCGGTCGACCGACCGAGCGATTGGCCATCGACTGGAGTCCACTATCTATTTTGGGACTATGTCGGTCGATGACCGGCTGATGGGCCGGTCGATCGGATTGTCGACCGCCCCATCGCCCGGCACCTAGAAAGCCTTATATTTTAGGCTGATTTCTCACAACGTTCGTTCCCTAGATTTGGTTTTCAAAGTGCATCAACTCGGAGAGCTTCCCAAGCATTTTACATATGCTCTAAACTCTTCCAAAGCATTTTCGGTGCACTTGTCGAACTTCTAGAGATTGTCGCGACGATGTGGCATATCGAGACGATGCCGCGTGCGACGATATCAATTTCAACCCTTATCATAGCCTGCGATTTTCATGCTTCAAAAACTTTGTTAAACCGAGTTTGTTATCATCAAAATACTCGTAGAGAGAAACGAGCACAAGGGAAAAACCCTCGGCCAAGATTCTCCCCCTTTTTGATGATGACAAACCATTGACGATAAAAAAATATATATGTGAAGTAATAATCGTTTTAGAACATGAAGCATGAGTTCGTTAATACATAAAAGAGAGCAAAAAATTTTTATCATTCATTAAATGCTCCCCCTTACCAACATGCATATCTATAATTTTGTAACTCCCCCCTATCGTCATGCTACAACTTACAAGTTAAAGATTTTGGAACCTAACATGGTGATTACATTCTTGCCCCCCTTTTGACATCAATAAAAAATGGTAAAAACAAAATGAAATGCGAGTCCATATCATTTTAACCATAAGATCCATAGCATCATGCATCATACAACTCTAAGGTAAACCATACATTCATCCAAGGTGCAAATCAATACAATGGTTTAACCCTAAAAAAATCTAAAAGCATAAAAGATGTCCAAATTACACAACAACGAGAACAAGTCAAGAAGTCAAATACAACATAGATTAGACATGTCTATAAGGTGCATACAATAAAATATCCATACAAGTCCATAGGAGAAATGTCACTAAAGAAACAATAAGACTCATCACTCCTCAGGTGGTGGAGGTGGCTGGTGTCCCTGATAGTATTGCCACAATTCATCCACATGCTCGTATATCACATCAATGTGCTCACCAAATTGATCCAAACGATTACTAAATTGATCAAATTGAGCGTTCGCCCGGTTGTTCCAATCAATCTGATCAATGTGAAACTAAGCCAATTGATGCTCAATCATCCCAAGACGCTCAGTAGTGGGAGGGTGCGATGAGCTGCCGCCTACATTGTCCTTGTCCTCATCATCATCACCACCATCATCATCATGATCAGATGGACCTCTTCATGCGCATTTTCGGAGCTGATCTCCAAGAATTTTCATGCGAGTGAGGGTTAAGGTGTCTATGGCTTTCAGAATGGGCTCTACCTAAAATCTAGATCGGTTTACTCCGGCAAGGTAAATAAAATGGGAGATCAAATTGGCATAAGGTAAGGCTTGTTTTTGAGAGGTGTGGACATCGGCTATGTAGTGAAGCATGAGATCGGGGACATTTATAGGTATGCGGGTCATAGCATAAAAGAGAACTCTAATGCTCATGCTGGTAACCTCATTGTAATGTCCTTCTCTAGGCAGGATATTATGTAAAATAATGAGGTGCATAATCCTGGCGGTGATGGATAATTTGATGCTTTGGGTATGAAGCATCCCATGATACTCTTCAGGATAGATAGCTGAGACTACTTGGTGGGATGGAAAGTCCTCATGAAAAGTATGTGTGGTTATGTTATAAACTGAGGTGCCCAGAATACGAAAGCCAAATGCCTCCCTAATGGCTGATGCAATAATGACTATAGGCTTCCCTAAGATTTTGGACCTAAGGACAAGACAGTTACCAAGTGAGGAACGTTCTAAGATCAGGTTTGCAAAGAAAGCCTTAACAAGAATGGGACATACTGGGATATGTTTCCCAAGATATTCCACCCAACCTAGGGTTGCTAGTCAGCTCCTTATGTCATATTGTTCTAGGTCTCCTAGGTTTACTAGCCGTGTTTGTAAAATAGTGTGAGTTATAAACCGTGGGGCTTGGGTCTTTCCTATAGCTGGTTGGAGACTGTTTGGAAGAGTTGGTATCTTAGTTTTAGGTGTCATATGCAAGACAATCAAAGCAATGCATAGATGGTTATTCTCTTAATGATAGATGCATGCAACCTAAGTTTAATGTGCGAGTGGAAAGCATGATTTTGAAAGTAGAATAATTTATTTTAAAATAACGTGAATGAAAGCCCTTTTCTCGATTTCTTTATGAAATGAAGATGAAGAAACATGATTTCAGGCAAAAGAACTTTTCATGTTAATTTCAATTTTTCAAAGAGCAAAAAAGTCAAATAATCCAAAAAATTTCAAGTCAAAAATCTGAAATTTCCATTTTGTCTTTCTTTCATTCTTCTAGTAATTTTGCAATTCTTTTAAATCAAAGAAAATGAGAGAGTGTGCATGATAACTCCCTTTCTTTTTGAAATATCTCACAAGAAAAATTTAATCAATATTGTAGAAACAACATGTACTCATTTAACCCAACTTCTATTTCAAAATACCAACATGTAACAAAAAAAATGAAATATCAACAAAAAAACAAACAAGAAAAATACTTCTACTTCAACATTTTTTCTTTTTGAAATAAAAACTTCATACAAATGAAACATTTTTAAGCATCAAATACCAAGAATCCCAAGAACATGTGATTTCATGAAGAAATCTCAAAATAAAATCATAAAACATGAGTTTTTGACATTCTTACTACTAATCATGAAACCAAACTCCATAAAACATCATGAATGATGAATAAAACATGAAAAACAACCTTTTTAGATGTAGATCTAGTCATGAAGAGGAAAAAGGTGAGGAACATGATACATATACTTAAGGAGGAAGAGGAAAACTTGGATTTTTACCTTACTAGTGGAAGAAGAACTCCAAAAAAATCCAAGGGAGAGAGAAGGTGGCCGGTTGGAATGACCCTAGAAGCCCTAGTTTCAGTCTTAAGAAGCTAGGGTAAAGGGTGGGGATTAAAACACTCGGCCAATGGATGGACAGGATTGTTTTTCGTCCGTCGATCGATTGGGCAGTCGCTCATCGAGCAACAGGCCGAGACCAGTTGAGTTTTCTAGCTTATATAAAAAAATTTCTCGGGAGAAATATATGTATCGTAATTTCACAAAAAGTTTACCACATAAACTAGACTTTATGAGGATTTCATAGAATTAAGAATCACTCAAAAAAGACTTATCTACAATTTTCTAAAAATCCTAGAGTTTTTGCAGTGGCGTTATTGTAAATATTTGGATATTGTGCGAATTCTCAAATTTTCATCATATTACCACGAAATCAACGAGATATCGTCTTAATTGACCAATCATAATAAAATTTCTGAACATGTAGATTTTTAACTAAAATTTTGCGCAATTTTAGTCATATTTTCAACATATCAACCGGGCACATTTTTTTATTTAACCAAAACTATAATATTGCCAAGTGTCGTTCTCGATGGGTCTTCAAGCATAATTGCGATACTACACTGCATCTTGTGTTTTAAAAAAAAATGCAATACACGAGATAAAATCCTAAACTTAATATCTACCTTTAGCGTGTGATCTTAATCAATCGAGATTTTATAGTTTTCTAATAATCAAAATCTTTCTAATCATTCCTTTTTACTTAATTTTCATGCAACTTTGCATATGTGCTTGAATTTAACATCTCATCACGAAGTAGAGGTGTAAAGTGAATATTTTGCTAAGTTGACATTCATACCTCGTTTCTTGAGATATTACATATTTTCATCTCCCTTTCTCATTTTTTCGTACTTTGCTTTCATTTGAAAACAAATAACTTGCAAGTGATAGTCATGAATATCATAATGAAATTTGCACTATTAATAAGCTATTTAGATAGATAACAAAGAATGAATAAAGCATTTATTTTTAAGAATATGTTTTGCTAAGCAACTTATAATCTGTTTCAAAATAGATTGTCATGAAACCGAACGAATTATGAGATCTCAAAATATGAAATTTTGGAAAGTAAATAGATCTCCAACTCTCCCTTTTGGTTGAAAATCGAAAGGTCATAATGACTTTACAATTTGGAACCACAAAGTCGCAATAGCCTGTTAAAGGCTATAAAGGTCTCCGAAGAGACCGAAAATCAAAAATCAAAATTATTTTATAGATACCATCTAGCGTGGAAAATCAACTCAAAGTTTTGCATGTATCATGTACTCCAACTTAAATGAAATCAATGAAAGAGAGGAGGTGATACTAAAGATACCTAGATGACAAGTTCTATATCTATGGTATCATGATGACTTTGAAGTTGCAATATGAATTTGTGTAGATTTGAGTCCTCATGCAACTTCACTTGATATGGATGAGTAAGTGGAAGCATTTGACCTCCTTTTTGCCTTATTCTTCATGGTAGGGTAATTCTTCTTCACGTACCCTTTTTCAATGCAAAGGTGACAAATCACCTTTCTCTTCTGACTCTTTGTACTTCTTTGACTAGATACACTATGAGCTTCAAGAACTTTATTAGAATTAGGAGTATGACAATTGTCATCATCTCCTTCATTTAAGGTAATAAGTTCTTCGATTTTAGCATAGTCATAGAGCATGTTTAAGCATGACCAAATATCAAATGTGGAAGTGCAATGCATGACTTTTTCAAAGAACAAAAGATACAATTCATGACTTTAGCATTTGACTCGAACCTATCTATTTGTTCTTGTGTCCATGTATTCAAATTTTCCTTAGGTTCAAGGTACGTATTTGGTCTTCTACCATGTTAAACACACCTATACCTTGTGCCTTTAAGAATGTGTACATTCTTCCTTTCCATAGACCAAAGTTTGACTCGTCGAACCTAGGTGATATAGACGCTACCAACTCTAGTGCCATTTTTTGGATCGAGACTAGATGTAGAGGAGATGTTGAAATCTCAATTACTACCTGCTCTGATACTAAATGTTGACGAAATGGTCACACTAGAGGGGGAGTGAATAGTGTGTTATCTAATCAATTAGCCTAAATTCGGTTTTAGTCATTTTTTAAATTACTTAGGTAATTTATCAATTTAAAACAATGAAATGAAGGAATGAATATAGCGATTAAATACAAACACAATAAACAATGCTAACACAAGGATTTATAGTGGTTCGGCAACACCGTATATTCCATTACCTAAGCACCGTGTTTAGGATTTCACTCAGAAATCCACTAAATTACGAGTAGCTTACAATTGAGGACTTTTCACCAGAAAGACCATACACTCACTTCGAAGACACTTCCACAACCGGAAGTGTCCACCTTCACACCGAGTGAGCTTTCCCACCTCAATTCCTAAGAACTACTCCTAACCTAATTTACACAAGTGACTTTACATATTCTATACCAAGGTAACCACTAATTAACTCACAAGACCACACACTAGGTCTTTCTACACACTTAGATAAATCAATGTAAAACAAACCAAAATCAATTCTACCACAAGAAGATAGTAAAGAGGACTTATCACAATGAGAACACCTCTTCTTTTGGAGTCTAGCAATCTTGAAGAGCCCTCCAATGAAGATGCACTTTAGGATGAGGGATTGAGAGCTAGGGATGAGAGATTTGAACAAGAGAGAGCTTTAGAGATGCAAGGAATAACTCTTTAAGATTTTTGGGCATGAACAACTTGATGGGAGAGAGTTTGGGGTGGGTATTTATAACCCCCAAACACAATTAGCTTGTCAACGGACATTTTTTTGCCCGTTGGCGACGCCCGGTTGATGGCCCGATCGAGCGATCGGCCATCGACCGGAGTCCACTGTACATTTTGGGACTCTGCCGATCGACGATCGACTGATGGGCCGGTCAATCGGATTGTCGACCGCGCCCCCATCGATCGGCACCCAGAAAGCCTTGTATTTTAGGCTAATTTCTCGCGATGTTCATTTCCGGGATTTGGTTTTCGAAGTGCATCAACTTGAAGAGCTTCCTAAGCATTTTACATATGCTCTAAACTCTTCCAAAATGCCTTCGGTGCACTCGTTGAACTTCTAGAGATTGCCACGATGATTTAGCGTATATAGATGATGCCGCGTGCAAAGATATCGATTTCAACCCTTATCATAGCCTGCGACTTTCATGCTTCAAAAGCTTTGTTAAACCGAGTTTGTTATCATCAAAATACTCGTAGAGAGAAACGAGCACTAGGGAAAAACCCTCGGCCAACACCTTCTTCACTTCAGCCAGCTCAAGCCTCAATGGCTCAATTTCCTGAGATCGTTGCAATGATCGCCGATGGCTGATGTTTTAGCTACCATGTCATCGACGTACACCTCCATGTTATGTCTGATTTTCTTTTCGAAGACTTTGTTCATCAATCATTGATATGTAGCTCTTGCTTTTTTAAGTCCGAAGGGCATTACCCTATAGTAGAAGTTTGCATGCTCAGTAATGAAGGTCATTTTTTCTTCATCGTTAGGGTAATATTCGGATCTGATTGTAGCCTGAATAAGCGACCATGCAACTCAGATACTGATATCTTGAGGTGTCGTCGACAAGTTTCAGATACTGGTATCTTGAGGAGCCGTCGACAAGTTTGTCAATGCTCGACAAAGGGTAGGAATCTTTTGGGCAGGTTTTGTTGAGGTCGGTAAAGTCGACACACATTCGCCACTTCCCTGAGTGCTTTTTGACCATCATAATGTTTGCAGGCCATGTCGTGAAATGTATCTCCCTGATGAATTTTGCTTTTAGCAACTTCGTGGTCTCTTCAAGGGATGCATGTTATCACTCGATTACAAGCTTTCTCTTCTTTTGGGCCACATGCTTGATACAAGGGTCGATGGTCAGATGATGGAAGATGACCTGGGGGTCTATTCCTGGCATATCGACGGGCGTCCATGTGAAGAAATCGTCGTTGCTTTTGAGTAAGGCACTAAGTCGAGCTTTGAGCTCGCTGGGGAGGTGTGCTCCCACGTAGGTTACTTGTTCAGGGGATGTCTCGATCTGCACAGACTCCAAGTCATCAGTGGGTCGGGGCCGCTCTTGGATGTCTCCTTAGGGATCCAAGTCTGATATCCTTGGTTGGAGTTCAGCTGGCCCGAGCTTCAAGCATTCGTTGTAGCACGCGCAAGCTTCCCTCTGGTCTACATGGATCACTCCTACTTCTACCTCTGAGATGGGAAATTTGATGGTGAGGTGGGGGGTCGATACGATGGCTCCTAAGTTGTTCAAGGAGGGCCGGCCCAAGATCATGTGATAGGGACTCGCGCACTGGACGACAAGAAACTGTACATCTGTCATTTTTGTTCTCGGTGTAGAGCCAAATGTTGTGGCTATCCATAAGTAGCCCTTGACGTCTATGTGGTCTCCTGAGAAACTGACAAGTTCTCCATGATATGGGTGTAGCGAAGATTCACTAATGCACATTTTCTCGAGTGTAGGGTAGAAGGGGACGTCAGCAGAACTTCCCTGGTCCACCAAAACCTTCCTAACAAGGAAACCACTAGCAAACACGGAAATAATGACATGATCATGTAAATTCCTATCAACCCCTTGAAAATCAATATCATAGAAGGATATTACCGAGGGTGGGTACTCGTGGCCTTTATGGCCGAGCCGCTTCGTTAACGATCATGACGATCCGGGACGGTTGTGTTTCAGAGCTACCCTCTCTGGCTAATCCTCCCATTATGTAGTCAATGACTCCTTGGACGTCGGGATGAGATTGCCCACTTTTAGAGCCGTGGTGGTTGTTTGTGTCACCAAGCCCTAATTCGGCCTGCAGGGTCAACAAATTAATGCTGTCATTCCAAAAAAGTGTACACCCAATAGTTCTAGGTTTTCAAAAATGAATACTAAAAGTCCTAGAAGTTGTGTCATTTCCTAACTAAGTTTCCATATATAATATGCATCTTGCAACGTCATACATGTTATTTAGCGTTATACGCTACCCAAGGTGAGGAATTTTGTGAACCGATCTTGGAATTTCACCCATGAATATTTCAGGACAGCATATGTAATTTAAAGAAAGGTAAGTATAATTTACAACAACTACTATATATATAACTACGAGATTCATAAATAAACTTTTGTACACTGCATTTGTAATTAAATTCAATAAGAAACAGTTTATCTAGCATGGTAAGATAACAATAAATTCAACAATGCATGAAATACTAAGCATGGTAAAAATATAACATCATTTCAAAAATTAAAGAGGAATGAGCTAAGGATGGTCACTATGCTATCATTCCCACAATTACATGAATCAATAAATTTGCTTGCTATAGTTAGAGTTCTTCCTAAGTGTCACCATGCCTCTATTGTTTTAGCACTCTAACTATGGAAATTATCATCTAAAGCTCACCCTCTCCCTCCCCTAGGCTTGGCCGAGCCTTGAGCAAGGTGAACCTTGCTCGGCCATGCCTCTTAGGGTAGGAAAGGAAGAGGAGGATTAATCCTCGACCCTAATTCATTGTCTCCGCTATATCTTAATTGCATAATGACTAGTTTGCCCCTCCCCCTATACTCGGCCGAACCCTTGTCATGAACCTTTAGGGTTTGCTCGGCCAATCATATGAGTTTTAGGGAAGACGAGTTCCTTAACACGTGAAATCGATGATTAAGAATACACTATTCATGAAATTGAGATCATCCGAGGGCTCTACTTCCGTCAAGGGAATTGGAGAAAATTTTGGCATGACCTTTCCCCTTTTCCCATGGTTCGGCAGCCCTAAAACTCGAGAAATCAATGAGAAATCTTGACGACCCGACAAGAATTGATGCAAAACAACGAATACACAATTCCGAAACCAAGAATCGACGGAAACTCGCGAGAAAACACATCCTAACATTTCTAGGGGTTCGGCTACCCGCCTCCCCCAATCCTTCAAATCTAATCACTCACCTTTGCTAGAGGAAGATGAAGGATCGAGCGTTGATGACCTCGAATCTGCTAGCGACGACACGAAACCTGCATCGACCAAGATCTATCTCCCTTGCTCCTTCTCCCCCTCTCCCTATGCACTGCCTTGTGCGACTCCAAGATGAGTTGCATGGCAGCTTGGATGAGGGATTTTAATCCCTCATCAAACCTTCCATTCTTGCCTTTGACTCTTACTATTGACTCGACTAAGCCTGAGCTCGACTTGGGTTCCGGCTCTACCCGTAACACGAGTCGATTTAAACTTGATTAAGGTATAAATACATAAAAGGAAAGAGTCATTTGCCCAATTTAATTGCATACATCATTAGTCGAGTCATACCTTTTACTCGAGGCGATCTTGAGGCTCGATTCGACTAACCCCGGGTCCGACGCGCTACACAAAAATAGATTTTTTATATTAGGAAATTTTTTCCGCGTCTTACATAGGCTGTTGTTCTGCTCGCGGAGGTAGCGATCTTTGCCTCTTTTGCCTTCTTTTTTGAATTTTTTATCTTCGATAGCAACCTCGATATTTTGCCAGTCGATCTTTTTGGCTTCTCGGAGTTCTTTCATCTTTATGAAGTTGACGACCTTCTCTTGAAATTCGGCCATGTCTCTGGATTCTGTTAGGGCGATTTGGTTGGCGAAGAGTCCGAGTTTTAGCTTGAACTAGATGGAGAAGAGCTCGATTTGTGGGTCGAGATTGGAAATTTTGGGCTCCACGGTCTGAAACCTGTTCACGTATTTTCTCAAGGGCTCATGTTGCCCTTGTTCGACATAGTGGAGGGCAGCCACCGTCTTGTGATATACCCGTGACATGGTGCATGGTGAAACAGTTGAGGAAGACACGGGATAGGTCTTTGAAGGAATAGATAGATTTCGATGGGAGAGAGGCAACCCATAACAAGACAGTTTTTCCCAAGGAGGTTGGAAAGACCCTGCAGAGTGTCGAGTCGATTGCTCCATGTAGAGCATTGTAATCCTGAACGTCGTCAATTGTATTGTGGGGTCGCCTGTTCCATTGTAGGGTGTTAGGGTGGTGGATAACTCACTCCTCGGTGGGAGGAGGGTTGCCATTATGTGCTTAACAAAGGGTCCCGTGTCAAGGGGGTGGGGGTGGGGCTGTTCCTTCTAGCTTTGGGATCATCGTCTTTTCCACGGCGGTGGGTGCTGGAGATTTCGTCCTGGAGGACAAGAATCAGTTACTTCTTGTTGGAGTAGTTGCTTTCATCGTGTTCTGAGTGGCGCGCTCGTGTTGAGCAGGGGTTGCCTATGAGATCGCCTTAGCATTTTGATTTGGGTCATTAGCCGCTGGTTTTTAGCCTCCAAATCGTCTATTTGATGTTGGGGGGTCTCCAGGGGAGGATTGACTGGCATTGGAGTGTCGCTCCTCGCTATTTCAGTGTCATCAGGTTACGATCGATCGTCGCCATCGGGTTGTTGCCATTGGCGTGCGGCGGTGGTCGCTTGGCTCCAGGTCCCAACCATTATGGCGGGAGATAAGCTTTACTCGGCCCGACGGTGGGCGCCAAATATTTCTGCCTAAGAGTTGGGGCCTTCTGGTCCAGTTCGGTGTCTCTCCTTGTCTGGTTCGACGCCGACGGGGGGGACCTACAAAAGATACTCTGACGCTCAAGTCTGTGAGACTCTAAGATGGAGGTAATGAAAATTAGAATTAGGGTTACCTGATGCGCTCCGTGTCTATATTTATTGCAAGTGGAGGTGATGACACCACCCGCGAATCCCGTGGTGATATTGCCCTAAATGTATCGAGGTCGATCCCGAAGATGACGAATTTGTAATGACGTATTTCTCCTAATAAGGTACTAAGGTAGGATGTAGGTATCCATATACAGCTAAGTGGGGTCCATGGGTAGAGCCGCTTAGTCTGGTTCGGATCAAACTTAAGGGCATGTTTAGGCGGAGCCCACCCATGGGTTGAGCCGATTGAGATTGGTTCGGTCCATAATGAATGGTGGAGCGCTACTGGGTCTGATTCGACCGGGCCTAATAGTCTTAGTCTAATCCACGTATATTCATATTTCACACTTTAGTAAATATATATAGTAAATTTAAAAGGACATTGAAAATTATTAACTTGAGAAGGATATATATATGTAAGATTTTAAAATGACATATGGTATATATAGGATTTTAATATTTATAAGAGCAATTAGAGATGGCAATGAGTCGGGCCTGCCCGTGGACGACACGAGTCTGACCCGACTTTGGATCGTGCCTGACCCGACCTACCTGTGCCCAAGGGGCGGGCTGGGCTCACCCATTGGGTACATGGGCCGTGCTCGGCACAGGCCCGATCAAGCCCCGTCGGGCTTGCTTTTGCACCCGCAGGCTAGGTCTGACGCCGCCCAAGCCTAGCCAAGTTTGCACTTGGTCTTTTGTGCCAAGCTTGAGGAGTAACTACTTATTTAATAAAATTGTATGTATGCATATAAAGACTCTTGGTGTGGTGGTTAGTTATCACAAAAAAAATCTTAAGATCAACAATTTGAGTCTTACAATTAGCTTTTAAAATCTTATTTTTGATAATTCGAGCCGACTCGAGCCTAGCCCAAGCTTGAAGGGGTGGGCTCAGACCCGGGTTGAGCCTCTCCTTTGAGTGGCCTGATCGTGCCTGTCACGATCCGGAGGTGGCCGGGCTTGCCTGGATCTGGACCGATCCAGGCACTCCTCCGGGCTTGCCTGGGTCTGGACCGATCCAGGCATGGTCCATTGCCACCTCAGAGCTATATGGATTAATTTATAAAGATAAATATGCAATTTTGTTTTATTCCTTTCAAATTTCTTCCCCGCAACCGAATGGGTCCTAATGTGGATTGAAAGTGGGACCCTCTCGGTTAAACGCTTGTCCACTTTATGAGTAAAATACTAAATAAATCCCGGATCTTAAAATTTTGTATATAACAAAAGCAGACCCTCTTCTGTAGCTTCGTTGCGCCAACCATTAAAACGTTGCCAACTCAGGTAGACCACGAATGGGTCCCAGTTACAATTGATGTACATCGCTTCCCCCTTCAGGCATTTGGATATACTAACATACCCAAACAAATACCCGGATAATAATTAAACCGTACCCAGAAAAAAAAACCACCTGATTGAGAGAGAGAGAGAGAGAGAGACCAAATGGGCAACAATAGCAGAGCCGCCGTCGACGCAGCGAAACGGAGGAAGAAGAAGGGCCGTCCCTCCCTCCTCGATCTACAGAAGCGCAGTCTTCGCCTCCAGAACCACCAGCAGCAGAATGATCGCAGCCCTAACCCTAATCCTTACCTTCGATTTCCTCAATCAGCAATAGCCACCCCCTCCTCCTCCTCCCGCCGGGTTACCCGCCGGAATCCTAATCCCCCACAGGAAGATCCCCCGCGTTCGTCATCTCACGACGACGACGACGAGGACGAGGACGAGGAGGACGGCGGATCGCGCGGCAAGCGCAGGGAGAAGAAGCTCAAGCTCGTCCTTCGCCTTCCCTCTGGCTCCGCCGGATCGGCCTCCGAGTCTGATGCGGACCCTAAGAGGAGGAAGACCGCGCATGGAAATCGCGACGAAAAGGTCTAAATTTAATCCCTTTTCATCAAGTAATCGGCAGTGAGGTGGTTGGTCCAACTTTGGGACGCGGCGATCCGAGGGTTGAATAGTGAAACGAAGGGGATTTCTGGGATTTGGATTTGCGAATTTTGGGGATTCTTTTTCCTTGCAAAAGAAAGAAATGTTGGTAGCTGTGTACGGTTGCGGCTACGGATCAGGAATCTATGCGTGGTTGTCGGGTGAATGTGCTCCTTGGGTTCCGTTCTGTCTTTTTTGCTTTGCTGTGGATTTCCTTAGCGAAAGAGGGTTAATTTTTGACTAAGTCAACTCCCCAATCATTTTTCTGAGAAGAAACTTCTGCTTTGCGAAAAAATAGTATTTTTTTTAGTATCGTGGAAAGAAATCTGACCGCTGCGTTGAAAAAGTTATCTTTGTCTTCTTCTTCTTCCTCTTTCTTCTCCCCTCCATTTGGATTTTGCCGTTATATTCCCCATTGATTATGTGGTTTTGTTTGGCCCGTACTCGTCCTATAAATTTCTTTTCCAATGTTTTTGTGGTTTTATTTTAATGATTTTTTTTGGGGTTTCAGGATGAGCGGAACGATTCGATGAAAGTAATGGATTCAGTTCCAGGTCGGTGTTTATGCATTTATTAAAAAGGGACGAGATATCTCTTTATATGTATAGCTGATATTAAGAACTGTCTAATTTATTTGTTGCTGGAAACAACACCAGGAAAGCAATCAGATTTGGGGCCCGCGACACCTTTACCGGACAACAAGTTATTGGCATTTATCCTTGATAGGCTCCAGAAGTGCGTCTTATGTTTTTCTCTATTGGAATCTTAGTTGTGGTGTCCTTTTCCTCAACTAGTGTGACGTTCTGCGCTGACATTTTTTTTTGCCACCTGCTTCATTTTCAGGAAAGACACATATGGTGTCTTCTCAGAGCCTGTGGATCCAGAAGAGGTTTGTTTCTAAAGTTCTACGTATTTACTTTCTTCACTTTTTGTGTTTTCAGTTGTAAAATCATTATAGGCCTGGAGAACTATCTGGCTTAATCTCAATGTCTGACTTTGTGTAGCTTCCTGACTATCATGATATCATAGAGCATCCTATGGATTTTGGGACAGTGCGGAAGAAGTTATCTAGTGGGGCATACACTAACCTGGAACAATTCGAGGTTCGTTCAACTTGGTACATTTTATAGAGAAATTTCGTTATCTTATGCATTTCTTTTTGTAAGTACCAAGATGTATTTAATATTAGCCTGTACTCTTGAATTCTGTGTCCATACTAATATACTTTTATATCAATGTTTTATCCCCTTTGTTTTAGTTTTCTTTTGTTTCTATTTTGAATTTGGTAATTATGCAATGGTTAAAATACTTTCCATGCGTATTAGGACTTGCACCTATAAAAGGTTTCTTTGAAGAAATAAAATTAAAATTAGGTTGGAAGTTAACAGTGGGTTGTTTAAGCTCATTCAATAGTGGCGAAAGTTTTTGGAACCTTTTCCAGATCGGGAAATGTGTCAGTGATATTTACCCTTCAGGTATTTGCCTTTTTCCACGACAGAAATGTCGCAAGACCAAAGTTAATGTAACTCATCGACGAGTCTGTGGTGATATGGCTGGAAGTTCTTAAAGCTGTTATGGAGCATGTATTTCTGTACTAATTAGAACAAGTGCAGTTGCCTACACTTGGGATAATATTGTCCTCACCAATGTTTTTTATGACATGTTCCTTTTCTTTTACTCATTTAGGTTATTCTCATTTTCCATTGATTTGGATTGTTGTGTATGTGATGTATCTGTATACACAATCTTTTTAGATACAAGGGGTTATTTTTATGCTTATTCCACTACCTTTCTATTGATCTGATTCTTCTTATCTATACACATATATACAGATTGATGATCTTCTATCAAATCCTTTTAATGCTTTGTGAAATTTCTGTATAGACACATGATATTAGAGGAGGAGAAAGAGTAAATTGAAATGTTGGAGCGGAAGCAGAAAGATGCAGTGCTTCTTAGAATGCAGAAATCCAGCAGTTGAAGTTGTTTCTGCTTTTTTTTATTGGGTCGTCAGTTTCTCTTGGATTTTTAGGAGGGTTGTCATACTCATCTGAGGTGAAGGCTGGTTGTTTATCTGGCCCTTGCCCAGTCCATTCTGTCACTGGAAAGGCAGCTTGGCTGCAATTTTCTAAATGACCTTCAGAAGGTTCACAAGATTATATCTATTTCTAAAGTAGACGTGGTAAGTGTTGTCCTATTGCAACTATCATTGCAATAATGAGTGCACGGGTTGACACAGTTCTTAGTGGTTGGGACTTGGGAATAGGTGAATGCAATCATGAAAGCAGATATCACTTTGTATAGAATTGGCAAGCTTTCATGAAGTTGTACTACCATCCATGGTTTCAAATACCGTACCGTACCGCCTGGTACGGCCGGTATTTATCGGTTGTTTGAAAAACTGGTATACGAGATAAGGTTTTAAATACCGCCCGAAACGGTATATACCGGCCGGTATATACCGGTTTTTGAGTTTCCCGGTATTCGATATACCCGGTTTTGAAAAAAACCGGGTATATTGTGTATACCGGGCGGTATGTCACCGCAATGCCGTTGGCGTTGCCAACGGCTCTGTGGCCGACAGCCCGACAGGGCTGTCGGCCACATGGGGAATCATACCGCCCGGTTTGGGCGGTATATATCAAATACCGCCCGATATCGGGCGGTATTTGATATATACCGCCCAAACCGGGCGGTATTACATACATACCGGGCGGTATACCGCCCGGTATGATCAATAGTGATCCCAAACGGCTATAGAGCCGTTTGGGATAGATTTGGGTTGTTTTGGGGGCTATATAAAGCCCCCAAAACACTTCTTTCATCCTCACTCACCCCTCTACCCATCTAAACTCTCAATCTCTCTCAATCTCTCTCAATCTCTCAATCTCTCACCCTCTACGTCGAAATTCTATCGAAATGGCGCCGAAATCTCAACCCGACCCCGCATGGCAGCACGGTACTCGGTTGGAGAAGGCTCATCACTGGCAATGCCAGCACTGTAATATGATTTCACGTGGTGGAGGCATCACTCGATTGAAGCAACACTTGGCCGGAGGATATCCCGACGTCGTCAATTGCGCCAAAGTACCGCCCGAAGTCCGGAAGATGTTCAAAGCGCAACTCAATAACAAGAAGGAGGAACGTCTTAAGACTGCAGCTCAACAAGCCGAGTTCGACCGACGAGCTACCCAAGATGTCAGCGGTGGCCATTATGAGGCTCGAGGTGGCGATAACGACGAGGATCCGGAACTTGAAGCCGGCATCCGAGCTTCATTGGAGCATGCTGAATTCGAACGAGAATGGATGTATTATCCCGGATCTCAATTCGAATATGGCGGCGGCAGTGGCAGCGGTGGGATAAGTAGCGTCGGCTCAACTTCGGCTGCCGGAGCAATGGACCGAAGCGGTCCAATTCCCTCCGGTCCTTATATTGGTCGGAGTTCTAGCATGAGAGCACCTCAAACTCAGAGCAGAGGAAGCAGCAGAGGAGGCCTTCGTGGATTCTTCACAAACCTCGGAGCAAGTGGTAGGAGAACTAATGTTGATATTTCTGATCTTGATCCCAGGGCATTTCCTCCTTCATCGGCAAAGCAACAACGCATAGACGATATGTACGGCAAGTCGAAGAAGTGGGAGTTGGGAAAAGCCATCTCCAAATGGTTCCACTTCAGCCGGATTCCCGCAAATGCAGCCAACAACCCGTACTACCGAACTATGGTGTCTACCATCCAAAAGGTAGGCCCAGGTATTACCCCTCCAACTCCGTATGAAATTTCAGGACCTTTCCTTGAAGAAGAGGTCAAGGAAATAAATCAATGGATCGACAGAATCAAGCGGCAATGGGGGGTTTACGGATGCACTTTGATGTGCGATAGTTGGACCGGTCCAACCCGAATGAGCATCATCAACTTCCTCATCTATTGCAACAGGAGGGTTATCTATCAAAAGTCGGTGAACGCATCCGATGAAGTCCATAGTTCTCTCTACATCTCGAAGCTGATGAAGGAGGTGATCGAGGAGAATGGACCCGAGAACTTTGTTCAAATTATAACCGACAACGGAGCTAATTTCAAAAGGGCTGGTGAGATAATTGAAATGGATTATTCTCACATATATTGGACTCCATGTGCAGCGCATTGTCTAGACCTAATGATGAAAGATATCGGTGATATATCGATGGTGAATAAGACGGTAAAAAAGGGGCAACAAATCACGCGCTTCATATACAACCACACATGGGTACACGCCCTTATGAGAAAATTTACAGAAGGTATTTTTTAAAAATAATTTATAGTATTTATTTATTAATTAGTTTAGGTGATAATTACTAATAATAATTTCATATTTTAGGTGAAATTCTTCGACCGGGAGCGACTCGTTTTGCAACCAATTTCATCGCATTAAGGTCGCTCCAACAACGTAAGGCGGGCCTTCGATCAATGTTTATGAGTGAGGAATGGTCTACATCAAGATATGTCGGAACTAATGATGGAAAGCAAACCGAGAAGAACGTCCTCAACACGCGGTTCTGGGATCACGTTGCGGAGATAGTCGTCGCCGTAGAACCATTGTACAAGGTTCTACAACAGGTGGAGATGGAAAAGACGCCTCAAATGGGTCATCTCTACTACTACATCCATCAAGCACAAGAAGAAATCAAGAGGGTGTTGATTTCGGAGACCAAGTATAAACCCTTCATCGACATTATCTCCCAGAGGTGGGAGGATCAAATGGGTCGTGACATACACATCGCGGGTAATTTTTTATTTAATTTTCTAAAATTTATTTAATTTTAATTCATTATGCTAAATTACTTATTAAATTGATAATTTTTTGTAGCGTATTATTTAAATCCCGCATACCAGTATCGATATGATCTTGGAACGACGGATAGTTTCTTATATCCGCTTCGCAAGGTCATACAACGAATGTCGGCAACAACCAGAGAAGCGGCGCAAGCTCTAAATGAATCAAAATATTTTCGAGATTCAAGTGGCAATTTCGGAGATCCATTTGCAATATCGTGCCGAGATTCTATGGATCCAGGTAGATATAATTTTTTTCAATTTATTTATTAATGATAAAATTGGTAATCTCGTTACTAAAATCAATTTTAAATCTATTGCAGTCGAATGGTGGTTGCAATTTGGAATCGAAGCTCCAACTCTTCGGAAGATTGCAACACGTATCCTCTCGCAAACCACATCAGCAAGTGGATGCGAGAGAAATTGGTCGACCTTCTCCTTAATTCATACCAAGCCGCGCAATCGGCTTTCATATGCCCGATTAGAGAAGCTAGTATATGTTCATTACAACATGCGGCTTCGAATGCGGACATTACAAAACGAAGATATTCGACATGTAGATCCGTTCGATGTCGAGTTCGTCCAAGACGATACGGACCCGATAATTAATTGGTGGAGTGCAATGGAGAGCGACCAGCCTCTTCTTGATGAACCAGGCGAACCACCTCAGCCTTCACCAATTATATCTGATGCACTTGAGTCTGAGAGCCAACCAGAAGACATAGCCATTACTCCCTTGGACTCTCAACGAATTCGGCAAGCAAGACGCCGATCCAAATCAGACTCTCCATCTTCCCGATCAAAGGGAAAAAAGAAGGCAACACCTTCAACGGCAAAAGGCAAAGCGGCCCAAAGCCAAAGGTAAACGACCAATTGATCCTTTGGAAGCGATTGCAGAAGCAGAAGAGGACGAAGAAGACGAACCCTCCATTCATAGCAGTAGCAGCACAAAAGACGGAGGAGATGATGATGATGATGGAGCTGGTGGAGAAGACACCGTCGTGCCATCAACATTGCCATATGATGATCCATGGACAAATGAGCAATACTTCGATCACGCCACCCAATATGATGACCGTGGTGCTAGTACCGAACAAACAACTCAGGTGTACAAGAAGAGAGGCTCGCGTCGAAGAGGTGGACCGACAGCTTTGCAAGATTACCATCACGATATGATGAGTAGTTTGCAAGAGGTTTCTGAATCCACCTACTCTGTATCCAGTACCTACTCAACTGATGATACATGGTCTAGTTCTTGGAAACCCAACAAAGAAACGCTAATGTCAATGTGGTATAATGGATACCAAGGCATTATGCCATGGGAAAATTTCCAAATATGGGCATTAGAGAACTATAGTGTTGACCTTAACCGTGTATGCCCCGAAGCCGAAGATATGTATGGGTACGACGGACGTCATTCGTCCGCATTCTAAAAATTGTATTCATGTATTTGACATTTGAATATTAATTTTAAGCATTTCTTCATCAGTTATGTGTTATTGGAGTTAGTTCTTAAAAAAAAAAAAAAAAAAAAAAAAAAAAAAAAACCAACTGGCCGGTATGCATTTTCCATACCGGACCGTACCGTGTGTCGGTACGGTATGGTGCCGGTATGTACCGGTACCGAGATTTTAAACCTTGATACGAGATACCCGGTATTGGGCGATACCGGGTATCTCGGTAAATACCGCCCGATATGAGCGGTATTTATCAAATACCGCCCATACTGGGCGGTATTGCCCGGTATGACGTAACGGCTCTTTTTAAGAGCCGTTGCTACAGTGGCATATAGCCGTTTGGGGCTGGATTTAAAATATTGTATTCATGTATTTGACATTTGAACCATAAATTTAAGTATTTCTTGATCAATTATGTGTTATTGGAGTTATTTTTACTAGCAAAAAAAACATTTTTTTGGCCGGTATGCTTTTTTTGTACTGGCCCGTACCGTGTGTTGGTACGGTACCGGTACCAATCACTGACCAAGATCGGTACCAGTACCGGTATTTTAAACCATGCTACCATCAATTGAATTGGAGGTCATTCACTCCTGGGTGGAGATACATAATACTGTTTCAGTACTTCACATGGTAAATAAGATTAATTCCACACTAGTTTTCATTTATAGAGCTGTATTGTACTTGGATACATGGTTTTAAATCAGGAGCTGTATGGCGCTACATGTACAAAAGATTAAAAGACACATTATAATATTTTATTGTTTGTACTCAGTGGTATATCTTGGTAATGGCCAGATGCGCCAGTATTGTATCAGTCATAGTCTAGACCAGTATTGTTATTGGACCTGCTTTTAAAATCTTTTGGACCAAGGCTGGATCTCCAAGAGCTTAATGCTAATTATTTCACTTTTACTGTTGCAATATTAATTTTCAAATTGTACAATGGTATGATGTCTCTCTTGAGATTGAGATTTATATGATTATTTATCTATAAACAGACTGATTTTAAATCATTTATCTCAGGAAGCAATTTATTGAACTTATACCTAGATAGGATTCGTGGATTCTCTGAAAAGTCTAAACATCTAAAATTTTTCTATTTCTGTTGTTTGCGAATTTCTACCAAGATTTAATAATTGGAACTTTGATGAATATCAACTATGTGAAATCTGGAAACTTCTATTAGGCAGCAGTCGTTCTTTATACATTAAAATCAACTATGTCAAATCTGGAAACTTCTATTAGGCAACAGATTTGGGTTTGGAAAGAAAATTCGCTTATTTTGTTTACAGAAGGAAATAATTGCTTCAAGATAAATGGCATGATTACTCGTCATGATTTGGGGTATAAAATTCAACATAAGAATATCTTTATAGTTGAACATGAGATGGGAAATAGCTCCAAGTGTTTAGCCTCTAGGAGAAATATGATTAAATCACCTACTTTGTTTCCTTTTATAGTATTACAATATACAATTTCAGAAGGACTTACGAGACATTTTGCGTGTGACCATGGACCTTGGTCAATATTCTTTGACCAATATGGGGAAGTCTATGATCACTGAATTCAAATGCGTCAATAGGTTCATGTGTCATTAATATTGTAGTGATTTTTGTATAGTAACATGGACCTTGGTTGATCATAATTTCTATGGCATCTTTTATTTGCCACAATTGAAGGTGAATCTGCATGAAACTTGTACAAGATGATAGCACTTGAGGCAATCTTGAACACATGCATATACATATGCGGCCAATATGTCATGGCAGATATATAACAAGCAGAGCATGTCAACAAATGGCTTATTGTATGGTTCTTCCATTTCTTGCCGTTTAGGTATATTTTTCTTGTTTAACAACTATCAAATAGATATGGTTATCAAAATTTTGAATTAATAGTTTATGTTTTTATTTTATTTTATATATATTTAGTTATGAACTTATATAAGTACATGTTTTTCTTACATGTGTAAATTTCTTGCTATATATTAGGACTGATTTATAGGAAGTCATTTGTATGAAAATACTTGTTAATTTTTGATATTAAATACCACGTAATTGTTGTTATTTAAATCTGAAGTATGAATTATGAACTTTGTATGGTGTAGAGGCATATGCAATTTGCAACTCGAATTGCATGCTGGCATAGATCTTTCTTTGTATGTGAAAAATAGGAATATTCTGAATTTTTTGGAAACTATGCAAATGAGTTTCTAATTATGCATTTTCTATTTGTTTGCCTTGTTTGTTTTGGGTTTTAAGTTTTGCAGCATCGTTTAGTAAGTAGATTGACATTGGAGATTCATCTTGGAGTTGAGTCAATATTGCATGTAAACTTAATCACTAGGAACTTATCACTAGAATTGGTATTCCTAAGAGGTTGCTAAAAGTAGCTATTATAGAAAATGATGGATTATGCAATCCTGTGAGGCACTATTTTTCTTGTGATTGTGTACAGACCTGATTTTGTATTGATGTTTTTTTTTTGAAATTTTTGGTAGTGGTAGTTGTGGGCCTTGTGGCTATCAATATTTGGAAGCCCAAGTATTCCCAATAGTCAATACTGACTCATGTTAGTAGCTTAAATCAACTCAAATCTTCTAATTATGTATAGTTTTTCTGTTTAAAGATTTGTGTTTCATATGATCTCCAATCTAAATGAATACTTACTAGAATGCTGATTTTAATGTATGGTCCTCAAGGCTTCAATTGTAACTTTCAGTATACTTACTACAATTAACAAGTAGTTATATGTTGGTTAACTATTATAGTCTTTTAAATCTTGATGACTTTGTGTGGAACTTCTGTAAAATAGAAAGCCTGTTTTTTAGGTAGCAAGACGTGTTGGAAGTTAGGAATACTCATTAATTTTCTATTATTGCAATTCAAAAGTGTTTTCTGTTTGCGTGGGTGTTAGATTTGTTAGACAGCTTCACCAATTTGTTTTGTTGGATGCATTTTACTCCTTATTTTATTTTCTTAACTTACAAATCTTTTAACAACCATATTTTGATGCATATTTGCAGAAAGATGTCTTCTTGATTAGCTCCAATGCAATGCGCTATAATGCACCAGACACTATCTACTATAGGCAGGCATGACCATTATCTGGATTGAAAATTAATTTTCTATTTTAGAGTAAGCCAATTAATTGTCAATACTTAGGAATTAATCTAAAATCATTTGAAGATTTGATTACTTGTTCAGGCACGATCTATTCAAGAACTTGCTAAAAAGAATTTTGAGAACTTGAGGCGAGAAAGTGATGATGAACCAGAACCAAAAACAGTAGTAAGAAGAGGTAGGCCACCAAATAAAAACAAAAAAAATGGACAGCCTCCTGCTGATCGACCTGCTTCGGACTTCTCAGCTGATGCAACACTTGCTAATGTTGGGGGTAATGCTCACTGGTCTAGTTTAGCACATGAGACATCAAAAAAGGTATCCTCGGGGGACAAGCCCGGAATAGTTGATGTTTCCAACAGGATGGCTTCTTACAGTCTTCACAACACTGATACATTTGGCTGGACTTCTGAGTGGAAGGCTGATAGAAATGAATATTCAGGTGGAGATTGTTCTATAGATAATACTCCTCCCAAATGCATTCTACAAGACTACAATCTACATTGTGTCTGATGGTAGACACTATCTAATTTAAGAACAATCCTTCCATTTGCATATTTGCAGGGTCCAGCTTGAAAGCATTTCCTTCAAAAAATGGGAAGAAACCTACTACTGTTGATGAGAGTCGTCGTAATACTTATGATCTGTCCCTATTTTCAGCTCATTCACATGAGTCAATATTTACCTTTGATGGAGAGAAGAAGCAACTTGTACCGGTATGCATTTTGGTGAATCATTTCCATGATCTTTGATTCTTTTATTTTTTTCATCGAAAATGTGATCATACTGGTGCTGTGATCTTCACTAGTATGTTTTGTTTGACAAATATGGATAGTTTCTTACTTTGGGTTGTTTTGGAGGTCGATGGTATGTTAAACTTGGTTAAGTTGATTAGATTATCTGTTTTTCATTTTATGACATCACCTTTCTTTTTACCCAATTTGTTCCATGCAAAGAATCATTTATTTACTAGTGTGAGTGGGTTGATTATCTGTTTCTGTCTGAAGTCTTCTAATTTTTTGTCTGATCCTAAAATTTGCTGATGATATTTTCACTGTGAACCAGGTTGGTCTTTATTTTGAATATGCATATGCAAGAAGTTTAGCTCGCTTTGCTGCAAAGCTTGGTCCTATTGGCTGGGACCTTGCTTCTAAAAAGATTCAAAGGGCATTGCCTCCTGGGACCAAGTTTGGCCCAGGGTGGGTGGGGGACAGTGAAGCTCCACAACATTCTCAACCGCCTGTACTATCTATATCTCCTACAAATTCCTCGGCAACACCTGTTATCTCACCTTGCTCTTCATCTAGAACTGGCAAAGTTGTCAATGAAGACCATTTTGGCAGTACTGTTCCTTCTGCTTCTCTGTCTTCACTTCCTAGTAAAACCTTCAATGTGCCAGAATATCCTTTGCCAAACAGATCTAGTCATGAGAATCACACAAGTACAATGGCCAGTGGTGGGGCTGATAGTGATATTGTTCAGCCGAAGGTTCCCTTCCAGCACGACCAGAATCCAGTAATGCAACAGACTGCTGATGGTTTCAATACTTCATTTAATTTTAATATGGATTCTCAGCTTGCTAAGATGATAAGACCAGCTGGTATTCAGTCTGGTCCCTTTAGTTCAGAAGCACAGGTAAATCATGCACACAGAGCACATGCTCAACCTCATGACATGGCCTCAAGAGACAATAGCAACAACTTCATAGGTCAAACTGCAGAAAGGCCAATGCCAGTGGATAATTGCAGTATAATCAATTCTAAAAGCCGGTTGCCATTTCCTGGCAATGTTTCAAAATTGCCATGGCAGAGTGTGACACTGCAACCAAAGTTAGATTCTGTCCCACCCGATCTGAATGTTGGATTCCATTCTGTGGCATCACCTGCTTCTACTGTAGTAATTGACTCACAACAACCAGATTTAGCTTTGCAGCTTTGAAGATACCATTAATTTTTCAATTTAGTTGACATGGGAAGGATTTATGGTGTTGGAATTGCATCTTCCAATATGAGATAAAGGGAACATGTGATAGTATTGAGAATTGTTCAGCAATATCATGTTGTAATTGCAAGGGTGGGAATGGGATATACAGATAAATGTACTAGAAATCAAAAATAATTTCTAGAAAAAGAGGTAAATTGCATTGTAACATTCAAATCAATGAATTGTTGGAGGGAAGTTCTTTCTTCAGCCGGTGAACTAGTTACATTCTTTGTTTGTTTTATCCCATGAACTAACAGATCAACAGGGTTGAGTGCATGTAAACTTTTCTATCAAAGAATAAACTATTTGTGCCTAAGCTGTGTGTTCTTGCTCTGAATTTTCTGAGGCAATAGTAAACAAATTTCTGCTGACTAGTTTGATATGAGGAATTCAGAACAGACTCAGGTTTTATATGGCTGCAGTGGAAACTTCAATTGGGTAGTTCTATTAATTAAGAAGAGTGCTGCAGATTTTGCTTCACTCAAATCATTAGCCTATTGCCATCCATCAAAGTCCTAGGGATTAGGCTTTATATGTAAATGGGCCTCAGCCGTGATATATGGAGCTCACGAGGAATTTTGATAGATGTTTTTTATCCATGATAGTCAAGTCTATCCAGTCAAAGGTCACCAGTTGAATATGGAGGAATTGAACCCATAAGAACTCAAAGCATTCTAACTAGGAGGTGTGTGAGTCATTGAGAAAGAAAGTGATGGAAGTTATTTAAGTTAACTTCCGAAGTGATGAAGCAGTTAATGAAGAAGAAAATTTTCAATTTTCTGTCTTCTATTGTGATCCCCTCCAGCTTTTTTATTTTTTCTCTCATGTGTTTGCTAATTAGATTCAGATTCAGTTGTTATTTTTGGATAGACTTTTGTGGAGGAAAGATTTCATAAGAAATGAGACGGAATTGCTACTGCAGCCTTTGTTTGACCAAATTCCTTGTTTGGTTGTCATTTGTTGTATTTCCTTTCAATATTATAACTAATAAAAAAAATGTTAGCAATGAGAAAACAAGTAGTGGAGAGATGAAAGGGGGAGATGTAGTTTGTGCTGATTTGAATTGCTCTAGGGGATTAGGATGGATCAAAATGAGCTTAAGGTTGTTTTCAGAGTGTAGATAAGCTGTTTCCTTTCTTAATTCTTATGAACTGAACATGTTTTAGACTTGTAAAATCTTCAGGTGTGCTCCTTACTCCTTAGCAATCTTCAAAAACTTGTTTGTTTGTTTATTTATTTATTGTGATTTTGGTTCTGAATTATGTTATGTTTTTTTGTGTGTGATGGTATCTTCTCTTGGTGGCGAGAGGAGTGTTCCTGCAACAAAAACAAACCATCAAAGATCTTGCAATAGCCATCCAAAATTCTAAAGTCAATTTAATCCGATAATTGGGTTTTGGAAGGTATCTGGGGGTGGCTTAGTTCAGGCCAGGTGTTAGATTCTTTCCATTTTAACTTCATTCTTTTATTTTTCATTATAATGGATGAAAGTGTAGATTATTCGATGATCAGAGCAGGTGTTGGTCATTAATAGCTTAAGCAAGATGGACTTTCAGAGAGTATACTATTTGGAGGTTCTAATGCTGGTTGCATTGCAAGTCCGCCACATCTGAATCTGTAAGTTCCATGTTCCATAGTGTACTTTGCTGAGAGTCTGTTGGTGTATGTGTTTCATGCCAATATGAAACATGGTTTCTGATTCTTGTATTGCTGCTAGAAGAACACCAAAATTAGATTTAGGTAATGTTAACTAAACAGACTTCTTGTGATCCAGAATTATTGTCCTGTTCTTGTTTGCCCATATTTTTTTTTTTTTCAATATAAGTGGAATGTAAAGTCAGCTTTAGTGCACAATCAAGTGAGGATTTAATTGTACAAATTTATACTATGTGAATGTTTGAAAAATCCTCCAATTTATATTCTTTTGATGATAGCTTTAACTTGAAATCGTCTAAAGCTTAAATGAATCATTTTAGTGAATGTTTCATATAATATCAAATAATTTGGGTGCTCACAATCAATATAATCATTTAGCGAATGTTTCATTTTTTACCATAGCTTTTGAGCCTATTTCACGGACTTGTGTCTAATCAGTGAGATATTTATCAACTTCAATAAGACTGGCCAGAGAGATAAAAAATGGATATGCCACTTCTAAGTATGTCACCACAGGTATGTAACATTTTCTTCTCCCCTTGTCTTTACACTATTTTAGGTCTTGGGAACTAAATGGACAATAAACTTAATTATCTTTAGCATATTAATTATCATCTAATGTTATACAAGGTCTTATCACACAAACAGTTTAGTAGTCATGGAACATTTTTTATTTGAATTTTATTTTTATTGGAAGATTACTATACTTTTTGTCATGAATAACTAAGCACTCAACTTTTCATTGGTAATTCTTTATCTGCTTCTGCTGGGCAATAGTATTCTATCTCACGCAAGGTTGACTCTCCCATTAGCCTCTTTCTGATGCTGATAGTTAATCTCCTTTGAATGGGGAGGTATCCTTTGAATGCTGCTCAGCAGGCAATTGAACTCACTTGATGCGTCTTTGCTGGTGACCAAAAATGCCATCGAACCCTTGAGAAGAGAAGATCTACACCATTGAGAACAAAACAGATGAAGTTTAAACCTTGATGCCATCACCCATGGGCAGTCAAATGCACTGGAAGCACCATTTAATCCAAGGCATGAAGGAGCTGGCTGTGATGTTGGTACCTCTCTATTATTTATTCTCCATACTAAGATGGCAGTAAAAAAAGATTCAAGGATTATATTACAATGTTTCTTTGGTACCGAGCTCGACCTTTTTCCTGCTGAACTTGATGATTTTTACAACACAGGCATATTGAACCATTGATTGTATCAAATATGCATTGATGTATTGTCATCTATGTCAACTAGCCATCAGAGTTTTTATTTTTAAAGGTGAATCGAGGGATATTAATCCCATTATTTATTTATTTAAAAAGAAGGAAAAAAAAACAATGCATGGTCAATGTTACAAAAGGAAAGAATAAAACATCTCTTACTACCCAGATCAACTCCTATAAGATTGCAGGATTAGTTCTCTTGCGATCCAAATGCTTCTCATCCATGTAGCTGTTAGAGTTGATAAATATGAATCAATTTTTTTTTTTTTTAATTTCAATCAAGTTTTTCTCCTCAACTGCAAATCCACATTAACTATTGATCTGTGCAACGATGACTAGTCAATAAGACATTTATGTTCCATGTGTTAAATTAATGTTATCAAGGAGTTTAGCAGACAATTTCTGTGGTGCCACATAAGTCCATCTGGAGCATAATTTTAATGCTATCATAGATCTGGGAAGCTTGCATCAAAACAAGGTTTCTAAGTTGCCCCTTTAATTGGGGTTATAGGCCTTGTCATACCGCTTGTAATTGACGAATCATATATTGATAGCAATTTTTTTCATGAGGAACTTCAACTTGATAGAAACAAATCAAGCATATAAATATCCAACCAAAAGAGTAGAGATTTTTTGGCAAGCGCTTAGGCATGCATGAATTAAAGAATATAATCTTCGAATAGGGGCGGTGATGATGGTGAACAACTTGAATTGCTACTTATCGAAGTTGCACCTAATTGGGATCGTCGTCGTCTTCTCCACTCCTACCGGCAATAAATTCCATGCGTTCCAGCGAGTCCCACTAATGGATGTTGGTCACGGGCTGCGCAACAAAACAAAATGAGTTGTATCATAATAAATATAGTTGTTGCCCACTATGTATTAGTGAAGACGATGATAATAAGGATTTTTAATTTGGTTCCATTTTCAATTGTTTTTATTAAAAAGTTTAGTTTGCTTCGAGATCACATTTCTCGTATTCTTGCTTGAAGCCGGATTAAAAAATTTAGTTTGCTTCAAGATCACATTTCTCATATTCTTGCTTGAAGCCGGAGTAATACACTCCTGCGTGTCAAGGATGGCAATAGTACCTGTTTAAGCGGGTACCTGCAAATATTTACCCATTTTATGATGGGTATTGGGGCTAATATTCTATTCGCAGAGATGTCGTGGATAAATTTTTTACTCGTTTATTATATAGGGGTACAAATATTATAATACCCATATTTGCAAGTATCCGCTACGTAGACTTGATCCTTTTATAGTTAAATTATCCGAAGAGGAGGAAACTCAAACAAGCGAAGCTGATGAAAGTACAAGTTAAAGATGTGATGATTAAATTATAGAAGATACATAGGCAGTATTTTAAGGTCACGTTTATTATAAAAACTATAAAATCGAGATAAATAAAAATTTAATTTATAATAATTTAACTTTATAATATTAAAAAATTCAAATTTTTTGTTAGTTAGGAATTATAATTACTTAGTAAATATGTATAAAATATAATATATGATGAAGCATATTGTAGTGGTTAATGCACCAAACTTCTATAATAAAGGTTGGAGGTTTAAATTTTATTGTCGGCCTTTATTTCCTTTCATTTTTAAAATTAGGTTCGTCCGAGCTCGGCCCAGCTCGGCTCAGGCTTGAGCCGAACCAGGCACCACTACAAGAAAATATAGCTTCACCAACAGAATTTTTACCAACGGATATAATTTGTTGGTATTACCAACAAAATTACCAACGGATAAATAATCCGTTGGTAAATTAGCATTTTTTTTTCGTTTCAGTCGACCAAATTTTTTTCCCCCCTCTCATTTCGGCCGACCACTTTAGTTTCCCCCTCTCCCACTCGTCAAAATAATTTCTCGTGCCTCTTTTTTTTCAGCCAACGCCGACAAAGCATCGTCATCGTCTTTCTTCCCCCTCTCCCACTCATCATCCTTCTTCCCAGGCCGCCCCGACAAAGCCATTTCTTCCTTCCCCACAGTTTCCTTCCCCGCCGGTTCCCTCCCCGCAGGCTCCTTCCCCACAGTTTCCTTCCCCGCTGGTTCCTTCCCCGCAGCCGACAGAATTATCGATTCGAGCTAGTCATCACAGATAGCGCAGGCTCTTTCTAATTTCCCGCAGCTGATTCGAGCTTTTATTTCTTCCCTCCCCTTCTACAGGTTCCTTCCCTTCCTCGTGCCCTAATCCTCTGTTACTTTGTGGTGAAGCGCAGGAAGCGCTCAGAGGAAGCGCAAGTAGTCACAGATAGCCGACCGACGAGTGAATTCCTTCCCTTCTACGGGTTTCGAGCGCTCGGTTTCCCATTCGATTGTGGAGGTTCGATTTTAGTTGCGATTTCATGATGTTCAGATGATTTTAGTTGCGATTTTAGTCAAATATTAGAGATGCTTTTAATTTTAGTTAATGAAGGTCAAATTTTCGTTAATGCTCGTCTCCACTCTCACCATCTACTATACCCACATTTTTTATTAATCACAAGATCTCATATAAAGATGAGATGCTTACACGATGAGATGCTTGATAATTTTCATTATGGCCTCTTTTGGCTAAGAAACAGATTTTATCCCTTGATCTAATTTAACCTGATAACACTTCATGCATTAGGTCTTCTCTTTTTAGTAACAGTTGCAAACAAAGGGCATGTATATATCATGATTAATGAAAAATAGATTAAATAGATGTAAGCAAGTAAATGGGATGTCCAAAACAAGTGACAATGTAGAATGGAAATGGTACTGCTACACAAGCAACAATAGCACTGCAAGCTACTGACGGAAAAGTGATGTCAATCCTGATGCATGTATGAACTACTCAGGCATGCATGGAGTTGTTTGATTATTTGTAAACTGGTCTAGCTCGTCATATTTGTGAGTTGACTAATCAGCTTTCTCTCCATCTGTAGCCACAAGTTGGGTTACAACAGACATAGAATAAGGTCATTCCTTCCTCCCCATGTGAGGAAGCCTATAAACATTGCAAAATACACCTCGTTAACTATATGAAAATTATAAGGAGAAAGAAAGAATCTAAATCAGGAACTAGTTGTGCCGCCAATTTTAAAATGGCAGCAAAAAAAGGTCATTCTTGGTTTGAACTTGCTTGTACGTATTCAAGCTATCAGAATCAGAATTTATTTTTGAAGTATTTAGTTGATACAGCACAGAACACTTGCAAATAGGATCAGGTCAGTCTATCCATCACTAGTCATATGGTGCAAAAGAAACAAATACTACACTATATGTGCTAGAAATTTCAGACATAACAAGGCTCTATAATAAGATAGTAGAATGCATCTTGAAACTTTTTTTAGAGACTTTGAGATAGATGACCCTAGACTTGAATTGAATGGAGAAAATTGAATGGAGAAAGTTAGTAAGATTTATTTTTCACTAGTTGAGTAATAAACTACAGTTCACAGGCAAAGAATTGCTTAGCTAGTTGCGTAATTAGTCTCTAGACTGATAAAATCATTTGCTTAGCTAGTTCACTAGTTGAGTAATTAACTATTTTGAGTAATTGTTTTGAATTTTGATTGTAGATTAAATTGCTTGTTGTTAAGTGTTAACTGATTGTAGATTAAAATGTTTTCATTTTTGAATGTGGATACATGATATTGGATGTTGGTTCTTGTTAAATTGTTTGTGTGTTCTGAATTGTTCTGATGAAATTGTTCTGAAATCGGAAACTTTGGTCGGTTAATCGGACCGAACCAAAAATTTTCAGTTAATTCAGTCGGTTAACTGAAAGTTTCGGTTCGAAAAATGGTTAAGAGGTTGTGTATAAATTCGGTTCGGTTAACCAAACGGTCGGTTTGGTTAATTTATCGAACTGACCGTTGCACACCCCTAGATGACGAAACTATTGGACGAGTCATGAATTGTATCGATGTGTTTTCTTGCTCATTGAACGATAGGTCGAATCGCGTAACACAAGCAAACACTTCTCACAATCAGAAACCAATAATTGATCCGACAATGAATGAAATTTTTTTGGCAAGTCCTGCAAGTGATGATATCACTGTAGTGGACCAACCTGCTCGATAATCCTATAACAGAAACATAACACGTACATATACATATATAAAGAGCTAAGTTTATAGGACTTAATTGGTTTTAGAGAATGCAATATGGATATTGTTTCATCTTTAGCTGACTAGAGTTCAACTTACTCTGCCTATATTCAGTTCAGAAGGATTGTGAAACTAAATGCAAAATGCTATTAGAAACTAAACAGCATAAACAATGCATGTTAGCACAGTACATTAAATTTAAGAAAGAAATTAAGAAGATTTTCTTGAAAGTACCTTCTTTTAGATAGCGTACTAATGGTACGAAGTAGCCGGCCTCTGCCATAAGAAGCACATAGTGTGCATTGGCTGATAACACACTCAATAACCTCTCTGTGCATTGTGATGCAACAGTGTCATTGCCATTTTGCAGTGTCACTAGCATCACCATACAGCCTCGAATTCTACCAATTCTTTGTCGAACTTTTACGATCTCGGACAAATCCAACAGCAACCCTACTGCTTCTCTACTCTCTGCAGCATCCCTTGACAAAGACCGCACTAAAGTGGAAAGAGCTTCAATGCCTGCCATCTTCTCCTGCAAGCTATATGCATGTAGCTTGTGTCAAATTAATCCCAAAGTCCAATAAAATTCTTCTCATCCAAATTGCTTGACAGCTTGCTGAAGTAGCTGATACATATTCAGCTTCGACTGAAGATAATGCAGTTGAATTCTCTTTTTAGAACACCAACACACTGTACTTGCTCTAACTTTGAATAGATATTCAGTAGTACTTTTTCTGTCAACTATTTATCCTCCCCAATCACTATCAGAATACCCTAGCAGTTTCAGATCATTGTCTCTTCCCAAATGTAATCCATAATTACCTGTCCCCTTCAAGTATCTCAAGATTCTCTTTGCTGCCTTGAAGTGTACTGCTCTGGGATCATTCATGAAACGAGATAGAACTTCCAAACCTAGGAAGAATTTTATCTCACCCAGATTAGTCATCTTAAAAGTCTTGAACATTTTGTTCTTGATCTCCTCTCTCATTTTTTCATTGTTACTACAATAAAGCAAGTCATCCACATAGAGAAGAACAATTAGAATATCTTCATTTTCATCTTCTTTTGTATATAATGTGTGTTCATTCCTGCTTCTCTAATTTGTTTTTCAGTAACAAAGTAACTATCAATTTTTTCATACTAGCTCATTAGAGCTTGCTTTAGGCCATATAAGGACTTCTTTAGCCTATAGATAATTTCTTCCTTTCCTTTAACCCTTTGATTGAACTGTTGAACTACATAAACCTCTTCTTTGAGTTCTCCATTTAAGAATGCAGATTTTACATTAAGTTGATAAATTTTCAGCCCTGAAAATTAAGAATTCACAATTTCAGCTTCATCCTGATCATATCAACCCTGAACTTGAACTGTTAGCTAAATTTTCTTAGATGACTAAGATCTGGTTTTCTTCCACACCAAATTTCAGCCCTGAAATATCTAGCCTCTTTCTTCTATGCTTAGGTATGTGACAATAAACTACACACCCAAATTTTCTTAGATGACTGAGATTTGGTTTTCTTCCATACCAAATTTCATATGATGTTTTCTCAAGAAATGCTTTGGTTGTGCTTCTATTTATAATGTATGCTGAAGTATTAAAAGCCTCTGCCCACAAGTTTTTAGGTAGCTTACTTCCCTTTAGCAGACATCTAGTCATTTCTACCAAAACTCGATTTTTTCTTTCTGCAACCCTATTCTGTTGGGGTGTATAGCTTGCAATAAGCTGATGTTTTATTTCATGTTCATCACGACCACAAAAGGTTTAGAGGTGAATTCTCCTCTATCAGTTCTTAGCACTTTCACTTTTGCATCAACCTCATTTTCAACTGCTGCTTTAAACCGAAGGTTCCCTTTGTATGTTGTGCATGTTAATAATTAATGTGCTTAATATTATTGCTAGGTTGAAAAGAGTTAATCAAAATGTATATCGATCATAGTTGGATGAAACGTCGGATAATTGGAGGAGCGTTGACTAATGAATTTATGGAAGGAGTCAAGGGATTTCTTGATTTTGCATACTCCAAAACTCAATATGTTTCTGGTGATAAAATTAGGTGCCCATGTCGACGATGTAATAATCTTCAATTTCATTGTCGAGATGAGGTGGAATAACACTTATGTTCGAAGGGATTTATATCTGGCTACACACAATGGATTGCACATGGGGAGTTGACAAGTGAAGAAGTTGGTGAATCCTTAAGCATTCCTCAATCAGAAAGCTTTGATGCTCCTCAAAATCCGTATAGAACTATGGTGGTGGATGCAATCGGTATTGAAGGTATTGGAGAAGAAAGACCAAATGATGAAGCTGCCAAGTTTTTTGAGTTACTGAATTATGCAGATGAGCCATTGTGGAGTGGTTGTAAGAGTCAAAGTAGGCTATCAGCCATGTCACAGTTGCTTAATTGCAAATCTGAGTTTAACATGAGTGAAGCTTGCTATGATCGGCTGATGTTAATAATTAAAGATATGCTACCAGAAGATTCAAAGTTGGAAGAAAATTTTTACAAAACAAAGAAGATGATGAAGAAATTAGGACTTGGGTACGAGAAGATAGATGCATGTCAGAATAATTGCATGTTGTTTTATAAAGAAACAACAAATTTAATGCAGTGCTCAGTGTGTGGACATGCTCGATATAAGCCAAGACTATTAAATAATGGTAGACGAAAAAATATACCGTATAAGGTCTTTCGGTATCTCCCTATAGCACCAAGACTTCAAAGGCTTTTTATGTCTGAAAAAATTGCAAAGCATATGATTTGGCATGCTAAAAATCGTACTTTTGACGTTGTTGCACATCCTGCATATAGTGAGGCATGGAAACAATTTGATGCTCACCATCCTTCATTTGCTTATGACCCAAGGAATGTCAGATTAGGATTGTGCACCGATGGTTTCAACCCATTCGGGCATTCTTCTATTCCCTATTCAGTTTGGCCCATGCTCATTACTGTATACAATTTGCTGCCATCTATGTGTTTGAAGGATCAATTTATGTTCTTAAGTTTGATAATTCCTGGACCAAAGAGCCCACGTAAAGAACTTGACATATTTTTGAGGCCATTGATAGATGAACTGAACATGTTATGGTCTGATGGAATTTTGACATATGATGTCTTTAGAAAACAAAATTTTCAAATGAGAGCAGCACTTATGTGGACTATCAGCGACTTCCCTGCATATGCTATGCTATCAGGATGGAGCACACACGGGAGATTAGCTTGTCCCTATTGTTTAGAGCGTAGCAGAGCTTTTGTTCTTGAAAATGGGAGAAAGATATCATTTTTCGATTGTCATCGTCAATTTCTCCCTCTTGATCATCCATATCGACGACAAAGAGATAAATTTATGAAAGGCCGAATTGAAAGAGATATTCCACCTCTACGATTATCGGGCGATGATATAAAGGCACGTGTCGATAAATTGCCTGATATTCAATTTGGAAATCAATGTATTAATGCTAGAATTTCTGGATTTGGCCAACAACATAATTGGGTTAAAAAAAGTATCTTTTGGAGTTTACCGTATTGGCATACAAATTTAATTCGGCATAACTTAGATGTGATGCATATTGAACGTAATGTATTTAAAAATATATTCAATACAGTGTATTGATGGACATCAAGGGGAAAACAAAAGACAATGTCAATGCCAGAGCTGATTTGCCTAAGTATTGCAAGCTCCCTGAATTAGAATTAGAGCATGTTAATGGGAAAATGTTGAAGCCGAGAGCCTCATTTGTGTTGAACAAAGAACAAATCAAAGCAGTATGTCAATGGGTTAAAGAATTAAAATTTCCCAATGGTTATGCTTCAAACATAAGTCGGTGTGTAAATATAGATGACTGCAAATTCTATGGAATGAAAAGTCACGATTGTCATATTTTCATGCAAAGGCTTATTCCAATTGCATTTCGTGATTTATTACCTGATCCAGTATGGGATGCATTAACTGAGTTGAGTTTATTTTTTCAGGACTTGTGTTCAAGTGTATTGCGAATTGAGGATGTAGAACGACTTGAGTTAAACATTGTCGAGATACTATGCAAGCTTGAGAAAATATTTTCACCAAGTTTTTTTGACTCTATGGAGCATCTCCCCGTTCACTTAGCTTATGAGGCTAAAATTGGTGGTCCGGTACAATATAGATGGATGTATAGATTTGAAAGGTAACACATCTTCCTTTTTATTCTTGATTGAATTTTTTGAAAAAAATTACATCTTAATTTCTAAGAATATTTTCAGGTATATGCTTCAATTGAAGAAAAAAGTGAAAAATCGAGCATATGTCGAAGGATCAATTTGTGAAGCATATATCATTGAGGAAATTTCTAATTTTTGTTCTTTTTACTTCGAACCAAAGGTACACACAAGGTTGAAGTTCATTTTATTCCTAGACCAAAAGGTACACACAAGGTTCAATCAAGTACCTCGAAATGATGATGGTGGAGTTCCAACTACCATGGGACATCTATCTATCTTTACCTATCCTGGTCGACCTTAATTGTGGGGCTGTTGGGCGTTATATGAGGGTCGACGAAAATGAGTATAAAACAATTGAGCTTTACGTACTTATGAATTGTGAAGAGATCTCTCCTTTCATTGAGTACGTATAGTAGTGTTAATTATTTCGTATATTTACTTTATATTAATGTAAACTTTATTGTTTTTTTAGTGAGTTTAATAATATCGTTATGCAAAGAGAACTACATTTGACTGACGCAGAGCTTGAGAAGTTACGAGATAGAGAATTTTCAAAATGGTTGAGAGACTATGTAAGTTGAATAATATAATAATTTTTGTCTCAATATGAATAATCATGACAATATTATAAATTGTTCTTTTTCTTCTTTTTGTGATAGGTTAATCATAATATTGACACAATTGATAGTCGAATTCTTGTCATTGCACAAGGCTCGCAAAGATTTGTTCGATCTATGAAGGGTTATTTTGTTAATGGATATAAGTTTCACACCAAGGAATATTCACATGGAAAGAAAACAATAAACGGTGGTGTTTGTGTTAAGGGCAGTTGTTACAATGATTATGATCGTGATTACTATGGCATCCTGATTGATATTGTACATGTAGAATACTTTGGTGAAGGAAATCAGGTGGTGTTATTTAAATGTGAGTGGTTTGATACCGAAAAAGGAGTTAGGGTACATCCTCGTCATGGACTTGTTGAAATCAATCACAAGTTAAAACTTTATATTGATGCTCCTTTTGTGTTAGCCGAGCAAGCTCAACAAGTTTATTACACGAGTTACCCCTCAAAGAAAAAAGGAAGGAGTGATTGGTGGGTTGCATGCAAAATTAAAGAAAGAAATAGATGATAATATCCCTCCACAGATCGATGATTTTTTTCAAGAGGACGAGGTTGAAGCGGTACAACCTATTATGCCTACAACAGAGTTAGATGCATCCAATGCATTAGTTAATGTTGGAGTAGTTGATGAGGTAGATCAACATGAAGAATTTTTCTTAAGAACTCAAACACATGCCGTTGAGGAGCTGATTGGCGTGTAGTCTGTAAGACAAAAGGTAGAGGAAAAATTGATCCGATAGTAGGAGAAAATGATCCTCCTGGTTTCTATCAAGAAGATGATCTTCCTGCTGTGGATCGTATTATTCCAATACTCAAGGATGCAGACACAACGTCAATTCAATTAGAAGTTGAATATGCTGATGATGACGATCATGAAATTGAGGAAGCTGGAGATGAAGAAGATGAAGAAGAGGAAGAAGAGGAAGAAGAAGAAGAATTCGAAGACTATTATTCAGATGATGAAGAATAATTGTAAAGTATATATTTTATTAAATATATCTCTACTATTTATACAATAATCTGATTATATGTCTGTTCGACAGATATGTCTGGTCGTGGTTATCGACGCAGGAGAGTTTCGGAGTCTCCGATCGGTGAGACTCCAGCACTTACTCATGCTGCTGATCCTCCTGTTGCTGATCCTCATTCCGATGATACTGCCGAGGCTAGTACATCCAGACGTAGGCGGCCACGCGGGCCGAACAGGTGGCAGCCTCCACCAGCCACAGAGTCACGTAGATTGATTAGCGTGATTGGGGAGCGGTACGTAATATATCATGAATTATGAATCATTACAAATTCATTATATCATAATATAATATTAAAATTTATTTTTGTTGTGCAGGTTCCAGCAAGAAGAAGTGCCGAGGAGCATTTCTTCTACTATTCGACGATACATGCACGGGGCATGGCCTACGTGGTCTCACGTGCCTAGCGAGCACGTCGACATGTTATGGCGCGAGTTTGAGGCACGTATTATTATTTTTTTTACATGCATGATGATATATTAATATTGGTACTGATATTATTATTTTGCAGGCTCGCTATACATGGGCCGAGGACCAGAGGCCCTTCATTTACGCTGCCTGGGAGGCTATTTCTCGGGCAAGGTACAACGGGCAGCTGGGGCAAGCTCGGTCCCAGGCGATGGCCCGAGCTGGGACCACTAACATCGCGGAGACTCGGGGATACGGCCCCGGTTGGATTACTCCGGATATATGGGACCAGCTCGTGGGGATATGGTCGACGGATCGATGGCAGGAGGTTTCTCGGAATGCGGCTAGAAATCGCATGTCGGGAGGAGCAGCGCGTCACACCGGCGGCTCTGTTGCATTTGCAGTGCACGCAAACCGTATGGTAAGTATATCTTTTAATTATATATTTTATTTGTTATTATGTGTACTAATTAATGTATTTGTTTTGTAAATGTAGACGACGGTGTCGGATGACGGGACTGTCCAGCGACCCTCCCCGATGGCAGTGTTTGAGCGGACTCACCGTCGAGCACATGGGACTGGGGAGTACATCCACAACCGCGCTGCATACATTATGGTAATTATATATTTGTTTAAATTATTCATTATATATTTATAATTTAAGTTTTATGATAAATATTAAACAAAAAATCAAACTCGAGTAGGAGACCTACAGCCAGACGGTGGTGCAGCGCGGGGGTACCCCCGAGGACTTTGACGCAGCATCGTGGGTCGAGGCCGCAGGTGGCTGGGACCATGGCCGCGTATATGGCTTCGCAGATAGTGGTCATGCGCGAGCCGTACTAGGGCCACTTGGGGCACCGACCCCTCCGGTCGCTGGTGAGCGGCCGTCCACCTCTAGATCCAGTTATGATCATAGTAACAGAATAAGGACTCTAGAGGAGACGGTCGCGCGTCAGACTGAGATGATGGAGCACCAGAGTCAGACGATGGCGCGTCAGAGTCAGACGATGGCGAATATAGAAGCTATGCTACGCAACTTGTCGGGTCATCCCGAAGCAGGCATCTCTTCGGCATCATCTAATCCGTCGTCCTCGAGTCAGTCCACGCCGGTGTACACTCAAGCACTCCAGACCCCGCCATATGATCCAGGCCATCCTCCATCGTCATCGTGAGATTTTGTTTATATTGACTTTGTTACTCAGATATTGAACTTGTTTAATTTATATTGACTATGTTACTCAGATGTTGATACTTCAATTTTACATTTGAATTGTGTTTATACTATCGTGGATAATTATGAATATAAATATAATTGTTTTGATGTATATCTTGGTGTGTTTGTGATGTGTGAATGAATGTGTATGAGATGTTTGTGATGTGTGTATGAGGGTATGGGTGTGTGAGTTATGTATCAGATAAATGTATCAATGTATCAACGGAAATTAGAAATTTGAAATATTTCTGTTTGCAGGTATGGGTCATCAGCAACGGCTTTCCCACGGCCGTCCGTGGGAAAGCCGTTGCTAAAAGTGTATCGACAACCGTTGCTGATGACCTACAGCAACGGCTTAGCGACGGGTTTTTACTAACGGCTTTGCTACGGACTCGAGGCCGTTGCTATTAATGTTATCAGCAACGGCTCCGGGTCTGTTGCAAACCCGTTGCTGATAATAGTTTTAGCGACGGCCCGAGCGGCCGTTGCTGATAATGTTTTGAGCGACGGCCCGAGCGGCCGTTGCTGATCCGTTGCGAAGTCATCAGCAACGCGACTTTCTGTCACGGCGCTATTGCAACGGCTCAGCCGTTGCTGATGCTCTTCAGCAACGGCTCAGCAACGGCATCAGCCGTTGCTGATGACCATTTTTCTAGTAGTGGAGGATGAAGAAGAAGCAAATGCTGTTGACATTGAAGATGAAGATACTAAAGATGTTGAAGTTGATGAGTGTTTGTCAAATGAGGAGAATGATGATTGAAATTTTTTAAACTTCTATTATACTTTTCTCAAATTATCTAATATATGTGTTTAGTGGGCCCTGAGGCCTTATAGTTGAGGAGTCACTATTTGTAATTTATTTCTAATGCAGACATGACTGACTATCTAATATGTTTGAATTATTTTTATTCTTGATGCTTGAGTTCCTTCATAATTTCCCCTTTCTCTAAAGGTACATAGTTCAGGTAGTGTTATTGGATTGTAATTGCTTAAAATTAATCCTTGCAGAGCTACAAGAAGCCAATTGGCCTTGCTGAAGTGGAGGAATTCCAAGTTAATTAAGGTTTGCATCTTGTCCAAAAGCAATCATCAAATTAATATAGTAGTGTTCTATAATTTTCCTGAAGAGAATGTGGCTGGGGGATCATTTCATTCACTTAGAAATATGCCCAGGAGATCATTTCATTCACTTTAAACTTCATTGACTGAAAGTAAGGTGATCCACAATATAATTATCTGCTAATTACTGCAACCATTCTTCTATTAAACAGGTTCTTCTGAAGGATTTGCCAACACTTTGAATTAACTGTATCAAGAACTCAGGGAACCAAGGTATCATGCACAGTATCATTTTTTTAAGTCATTGACTGAATGAACTATGTCTTTAAGTCAATAACACCTTGGTAAAACTCACCCAGTAGCAGACACTTGGCTGAGATCAATTTGATGAGTTCATGATAGAGGTTGGGCGGTTCCAGTTCTGTATTTAAGTTACTGTATAATGATCCATGATATATCTCTCAGTTATCCTCAGTATCACCCTTCTTATAAACGATATTAGCCTATTCTTAAAGCAACTTCAACTCTACCTTGAAAACGATTCTATTAATTCATCTGTTTTGCAAAAGGGAAACTTCCTATTTTTTATGTGAATAACTAACATTAGTCTCTTGAAAATGATATTTGATCCGAGTCTCGATGAGGTATTTTCTTTTCTTGTTTTTTATGTGAATATGTTAGTCATCAAATGTTTTTTTTGCTCTTCAACTAAGTAAATTTATTGCATATTACTCTGTTTTTTATGTGAATATGTTATTGCATATTGAATATGTTACTCTATTTTTCAGAAGTTGGAACCTTTTCTATGAAATTTCTGTTGAATAACTAACATTATACAATTTGATGTGTGAACAGAGATTCTACTTCTGGAGAATTTGACTTTTGAGGATGCAATATATGGTGTCAGTAAGCACTTCTGAAGCATCCAGTAACAGTGAATTAGTAACTACCTTTCTCCAATCTACTCTCAAGCTGCTTAAGGTCCCTTAGGCTCATGGAGTCAAGAGACTCGCCCATCAAATTCCTGGTAAACTAGGTTTTTTAGAGGCACAGGCTGGTAATAATTAAGGATGTGTAATTATTTCAGGATTATGCTTACATGCAGTAATTAATTAATAACTGATATATACCTGTTTGTACTTTGTATGCTGTTGATTTGTAATTATTGGAGTCAAGAGACTCACCCATCAAGTTCCTGGTAAACTAAGTTTTTTAGAGGCACAAGCTGCTTTATATTCTATTTCATGATTATGCTTGCATGTAGTAATTAATTAATAACTGATATATACCTATTTGTGCTTTGTAATTATTGCTGACGGAGTTTTGATGCTTCTTGCTAGTAGTACTGGAAATAGAGGATGTTGAAGTAGAGTGATGAGATTATTGTTGACTAGAGCATGATATAATCAGTAGATACATAACTTACACATGGATAATTATTTCACTCTGACCCAATGAAACCAAAGTAGCTCATGTAGTGTTCAGTAATGATAATTAATATTAAACTGGCCCAACCTTAAGATTATTAAGAAGCTATGTAGAAATTTCATGTAACCACTTTGAGTTGCACTTTATTAGGGTTTGATTTTTAAGTTAAGAATTGAGCTTTGTAGATTGAGGAGCACATCAAGCATTTAAGAGAGAATACTGACCCCATTATCCAATCTATGTTGGACTTGGCTTTGAGATCTCATCATGGGTCGCTGCATCTAAAGGAAGATGGCTGAAATGAGATCTCCAACAATGAGATTGGTGGCACTGGTTGCTGCCGGAGATTTCTTCCTATGATGGCAACCTGGTGTGAGCTCATTAAAATCAAAGAGAGCACACAATCTTCTTGTAAAGAAAACAACAAAACATACTACAGGACTCCTTCAAAGCAACAACTCTACTCAAAACATGTCAAAGGAAATAACAAAGAAGAGATAAGGATAAATGTAAACACAACTTCTCCTACACTTGCTAGGTAGTTAAGGATAAGGATTTCTAGTTACAGTTAACTCCATTAGTAAGCAATTAAATTAATGACATTTGTTCAATAGTAGCTTGACAGTTAATGATAGTTAACTCCATTAGTAAGCAATTAAATTAATCTAGAGATAAGACACTAAGAATCATAAATGACAATGAAGGTTGAGAGCATAAAGTGTTGATAGTAATCATAAAATCCAAATTAATGGCTATTAATATATATAGACCCCACTGCCTCAAAATAGATGGCAATGAATAAGGTATTTTATTCAAGTCTATAGTCTCCAGTTGATGGCAATAGATGGCCAGACACCCACTGTTCTGACATGAGGTAGCTTGGTACATATTCAAGTCTATAGTCTCCAGTTGCATAGGAATTTAACAAGTTATAAGGTATTTTATCATAATTTGGATGGCACTATATGTTTATATATCCTTCTAATCATCTTTAATTATTTATATATGCTTCAATTGTTTTATTAAGTAATGGTGAATACACGAAGTCGAGGTCGAGGACGAGGACGAGGACAAGGGCATCCTCCTTTGAGTCAATACCCTTCTACCACTTCTATACATTCATCATCTGAAGATACACCTGTACCACCTGTGATCATTTCTTCTGCACCCATGATACTTGAACTTGTACCTGTGATTGATTCTTTAGCACCCACAATACCTATATCTGTACCTGTACCTATTACTGTTCCCATAGAAACACCTAATATTCCTAGTATTCCTACACCGTCGACATCGGCAGCATCGTTACCCTCACAACCTTCAGTGAATTTGCCTTTGACGTCATCAGTTCCTATTATACCATCTACGTCTATACATGACACATCTATTCCTACACAAAGTGATGGTACTTCACATCAAAGTCGAGGAAGAGGACCAAATCAGCCTTCACAGTCGCCAGAGACACCAGATGATAGACACCTACTAATTATTGATAAGAAAAGGTATATATGTAGTTAGATATTCAAACACCATCATTTGTAAATACAAGATATTTATTAACATCATTTATAATGTGTTTATTTGTTAACATTCTTTTTTGCAGCTTCCCCAAGACAGAAGTAGTACGAGATATTTTATCAATAATTAAGGCAAATTTCACGGGTGCATGGCCATGTTGGTCTCAAGTACCATCACATGTGAAGGAATTCATTTGGGACAAATTTAAGGTATTTCTCTATAAAGCAAGTCAAATTTCTTGAATGTAAGTCACAAATTTCATTGATGTCCTCAACCTAAAATTTTAATATACAGTTATTTCAAGAAGAGTTGAATGAATGATGGAATAATTCACTTATAAAGATTTCGATTGAAAATGAATTTATTTTTAGAAGATAGATGCTCGTTGATGTACATTATTATTGATGAATGTTGTACAATATGTTTTTTGATACTTGGAACAAAAAAGCAAATATTTATATGTGGATTAGGTACATATTTCTAGTCAAAGAAGCTTACCAGTGGTTCACTAGCTGATGAACACCAGCATCATTTGCACAGACATGAGCTTTGGCTAATTTTCATATCCAGTTTGTTGTTGCATCATGCCCATGAGTATTGACCATTTTATTATTTTCATACAAATTATTTACATGAGAATCCACATCTACATGGACAAAACTACTACTATTTATTACATGAGGACTATTGCTTACTACACTATTTATTACAGGTAACACAACCTATTCATTGAAAGAACTACTACTACTTGGTTTGAACAAATGAATAAAACTTTCTTCCCTTCCTTTCTTCTGCTCCAGAGCAGACCTTGCTAAGTTGTGTGCATCACTGTTCATTTTCCTCTTTATATGAAACCATCCCTTGACACTGATAGGAATGACTTGATAAGCTCCAGCTTGTGGATATCAGTATAATCCCTCTTTATAATCCCTATTTATTACATCATTGTTCATTTCCCTCTTTATAATCCCTTGTGGATATCAGTATCAAGATACTAAATAAGAAGAACCTCGCTCTAGCTTATCCTGATTCTGATATCAGTATCATGACTGATATAGGAATGACTAGCTGTCCAAATTCTAAGAAAATAAAGTAACTAGGGAATAACAAGTATGTAGCATGTTCTAATACCATTAACATCTATTTGGCCTGCTTATAATAAGTATAGTTGAAGACATACTATACTTGACCTGAACACACCCCCTAGAAAAAGGGAGATTTACAAATAACACACGAGTAGAAACTAGAAAAGTGAATAGTTAGAGGAGGAAAACAGAAAAAAAAGTAACAATGTGGCTTTATAGGGGGTGTGTTCAGGTCAAGTATAGTATGTCTTGAACTTCTTGGATAATTGAAAAATTAGGAATGAACATACTAGGGTTTTATAAGATGTATGATGAGAACTCAAAATAAAATGATAGAAGTGGACGTGCAACTTATTTAGCTTATCCCTGTGGTGCTTTTTAGCTTTACTTATCTAGATGTTTTCTCTTTGGCACAAAGTCATTAGACCAAGAAATAATGTTCTTGTACCTGGATAAGAGAGAAATTGAACATGAGCTTCCTTGTTTATCTAAATATTCCCAGCTTTCTCTTTAAAAGTGGGGAATCAGTTTATCAAGCGATGACCACATTTCATACAGCTAAAAAATGTGGATTTTAGTTGGATTTATAATCTAAACTCTAAAGATCACATCTACAACGATCTTAAATAAAGTTGCACCAGCTTATCAAGAAGGAAGGAAGAAGCTCTTGTGGATATCAGTATCAGGATACTGAATAGGAAGAAGCTCCAGCTTATCCTGATATTGATATCAGTATCATGACTGATATAGGAATGACTAGCTATCTAAATTCTAAGAAAATAAAGTAACTAGGGAATAACAAGTATATGGCCTGTTCTAATACCATTAACATCTATTTGGCTTGCTCATAACAAGTATGCTGCCCATAACAAATATGCTGCCCATAAGCTGTTCTAATACCATAGCCTGTTCTAATACCTTTGTTTATTATAAATAATCTATTGTTATCCATTGCCTGCACAAGGAATTAAAAGAGAACCATCACCTCTCATGAGAGAACAACAACAATAGAGAAAAAAAGTATTTGATAGGCAACATCATTACCTCTTCAAGGGTCATTCCATTTAGTTCATGCTCAAGATATTCCTTAGTTATTGCAGACTCAAATATAGAAATCATTATGTTGATGATTTGCCTCCTGAAGTCATTTATATCTATAGTTATTACTGCTTATCCACGGCATGTCCAACCCAACACTTGAATTTATAGCCTTATGGGTCACTGCTCCACATGACTTACTGAAGAGAGAAACAAGTACCACAATTAGATTATTTTTGCTCTCTTCTTTTTTATTTCCAAGAAGAGAGCTACATATGTCTATACGCTCATCAGTTCCACTACCCTCATGAAGAAAAAAAAATCCTTTGTGAGATGATAGTACATAAATAAGTCTTTTTTGAGACAAAATAAAGAGTATCAGTTTATACTAGTACACAAGAAGTCGTTATGCTTACTTGATATAATTGTTGGAATATCATATTTCAACAGTTTTTGACCCATACTCATCATGTTATTGAGCACCGAAAGCTTCTTAGTAAGTTTATCCTGAAACCTGCATATGCCATGATTGATTGTGTGATAGACACCTACTCATATTGCAACAATTTTTGACCCATACTCATCATGTTATTGGTACACAAGAAAGCTTCTTAGTAAGTTTTAGCCATAACTGCATATGACTAATATTCATAACTGCATACTAATATTCATAACTGCATATTCATACAAAATATTCATAACTACATAACTGCATACTAATATTTAGTTTTAGCCATAACTGAATATTAGTAAGTTTTAGCCATACTAATATTCATAACTGCATATGTCTTTTCCTCTCTAAAAAGATTTAGCTGAAGTAATAGAAGGTTGGCTGCATGAAACCTGCATATGCCATGATTGATTGTGTGATCATATAATTGCATCAAATTGGTACTTCTTTAGAATGTTGTCAACTATCATTTCATTAACATATTTGTCTTTTTTCAGGCAGTCTATCGTTGGGATCCATCTAGGACAAGCGAGGTTCATGAAATATGGGATAGAACAGCTTGTCGACGCTTTTCTGACAATATGTGTGATGCAAGGAATTATGCGAAAAGAAAGGCCAATACTAATGATATTAGTCGAACTAATGGATTTGGCCCTCCATGGATATCTCCAGATGTGTGGAATCAACTTATTAGTGAGAATTGGGTCACGGAGAAGTAGAGGAGAAAATCCGAAGTTGCTCATCAAAATCGTAAGAAAGAGGTAGATAGTGATGTCACACGACATACAGGTGGATCTATTTCATTTATGGTTCATCAAAGAAAATTGGTATGATATTAATAGAATTTGTTATCCTATATGTTTTTTAAAATATTATTAATTAAATATTATTTGTCATTTTTTGTAGGAAGAAAAGTTGAACCGACCCCCAACCCATCTTGAGTTGTTTAAGCATACTCATAAGCGTAATAGTGGTGAGGGTGACTATATCGACAACAAATCGCAGAGTGTTGCGGTATGTATTTATTTTATTTATTGCTTCTTTTTAAAATATCGTAATTAACTATTTTTATAAAACATTGTACAGGAGGCTTATGAGGTATCGATCATAGAAAAGTATGGTACAGATGTAGCATCACAACCCATTTTAGATTCAGAAGAATGGATTAATGCCTCTGGACATCCATCTCATAATCGGGTTTACGGTTTTGGATGTCGAGAGGATGTTAAATCCATTATGGGGAGTTCTAGCTCAGTAGAATCTAGTACATTGGGCCATGGTCGAATGAATGATGAGTGGAATGCGATGCAGACTGAGATGACATCCATGCGACAGTATATTACTGAATTGGAAGCATCAATGCAATCACAACAATCACAAGTGCAGTCGCAAGTAGAAGCACAAGTGGAAGCTCAAGTTCGGTTGATGTTAACACAACTCGACTTTCCAGTCAACTCTTTACAATCAACAGATTCACCTTCAGCTTCCACCGCACCTCCACCTCCACCTCCACCTCCACCTCTACCTCCATCTGGGTTATGATGTTGGTTAAGATTTGTATTTGGTTAAGATTTGTATGTTGGTTATGATTTTGCACTACACAATTCGGTTAATGTTAGGGAAAATTTGACTTAGTAATGTTTGTATTTGTTTGATAATATACTCGATTGTAGATGTTTGGTTTTGGTTATGAAAATGACACTATTATTTGGTTATGAAATATGAATTTTTTTTCTTAACTTGTATATATATTTGTGATTGGGTAAATAAAAAATTTGATGTGTGATTATAGGTTGTATACAGGAAAATGAAAATTCATATGGGTATGAGCATTTTAATTAAAATGTATTAGCAACAAATATTTCTGTTGGTAATACCAACGGATGTCAGTTGATAATACCAACGGATACCTTTGTTGAATATGTCAGCATAAACAGGGATGATATCTGTTGGTATTCCCAACGAGTATTATCTCCGTTGGTAATACCAACAGAGTATGATCCGTTGGTGACACCAACGAATAGTGATCTGTTAGTATCACCAACAGAGTATATTTCTGTTGGTGTTACCAACGGACATTAATTACCGTTGGTGTTATCAACGAATATAATAATATCAGTTGGTAATACTTAGCATGGTCATCACCGACGTATTTACCAACCGATAATCCGTTGGTAATATATTACCAACGGATTTTTGAGTATTACCAACGGATTTACTCCGTTGGTAATAGCTTATTTTTTTGTAGTGCACGATCCATTGCTATCTTTACTTAAAACCTACCCGTAGTTGGTATACATTAGAGTTAATATAATTAATGTTTGCGAGTACCATATTAGAACTATATATAAAATTGACACCCAATTTTTCTTGCAGGCAAACGTTGACCTTTACGAGAGCACGTACCACAGGATGCCAAAATGGCAAAATCTTGGTCAACATCACCCATTGAAAACCGCAGTCGCGTTAACTTACCATGGAATTGTTTAACGCGCGTGCCGCAAAATAACAAGTTCCATACATCAATTACAATGACTGCACTTAGTTATCTGGCTATTATTATATATTATAGATTGGAAAATGAAGTAAAGACAAGTGACAGTTAGATTGCAACAAGCCAAAGCCGGCCTACTTTAATAGGATTCTCAGAATCTAAATGAAGTGCATGTATATTTGTTTGGTGGTGACTTGTAATTCTGTGGTCTTCCGCCAATGTTTTAGGATCAAATCGTAATTTCAGAATTTTTTAAAATCAAAGATTATTGTGTAAATGGCCCTACAGTAATAACGCTTTAGAATTTAAAGAAAACTACTCACTTTGAGGGGCTATTGGTTGTTTGTAAATGAATTTGTTATATATTATGACTCGATCGAAGGGATAATTGATTCATTAATTTCATAAATTTTATATTTGATCCATGATAAATTTAATTCATGATATTTATTTTATGCGACATAACACAGGTGTTAGGCTTCCCAAAAATTATTTTTAACAAAAGATCCCAATTATATAATCATAAATTTTGTATTAACGAGTTTGATTAAAAACTTCTAACTCATTAGATATTTTTACCCTAACATTTTGAAGAGCTATTTTAGTGTAAAAATATTTTAATGTAAAAAATATTATATTTGATCTATGATATATATTTTATTTATCTTCAAAAAATATGTTTGGTGGAGTTTATCTATCCTATATTTTGTGTGTGTTATAGAGTTTGGAAAGAAAAAATCTAACTATTTCTCTCTTTTTTATGTTTTATTTAGGGTTAAAATTTGAAAGTTGAGAGAGTTGACAAAATGAAGAAAACTGCTACAAAAAATGATGCTTAAAACATGATGATGCGAGATCGACTTTTTTTTTTCTCGTACATCTTTAAGTTTGTAATTAATGATTTAAATTTTTGCATTAACTCTTTCATGTTAGAGTCTATTCCTAAAGAAATCCTTACTTATGTTGATGGTATTGAGAATGAGAACAATTTCTCATCTACATCAACATAACTAGCTTCTAATATAGTTGACACTAGATAGAGTAAGAAATCATGCTCCAATTGACCTTAACCTTTCACTTACAATTGAGGATGATACATATGATATAGTGGATGAAGAATTAGCTAATGAGAGGATTAGAGAACAAGTGGAGCAAAATGCGGGTTTGCCCTTTATAGTGTTTACTTCACATGATGTAGTTGTAAGTATATTTACATTAAATGAATCTATGCATGAGGCTCATGATATAGAGGACGGACATAGTAGTGATGAAGAGAATGAAATTATTTTCAACAATAAGTGCCTCGAGTGGTGTGCCCAAAGGTGTTGTGGAAAAAACATTTTTTGCTCATGTCGGCATTGGGTTGTAGCTTTTGCTTTCTGGCATTGGCATGGTGCCTAAGGAGCCTTAAATCGTAGATCTCGCGAAGGATGATTTCCTTCATGGTGTTGAATGGAGAATACTTTTCAAACCGGGCATTCGGGCGGGGTGGTGATCTCGTCCCCTTGTCGTTGTCCCATTCACGGGGGCTACGATCTTTGCCTTTTCTGTTCGCTTTTCTGGACTTTTTATCTTCAAGTATAGTGTCCTTGACATTCTACTTGTCAGCCTTTATGGTCTCACGAAGTTCTTCCATTTCTATGAAACCTCTAGCCTTCTCCTCGAACTCGGTCATATCTTTTGGTTTCATCAAGGCAATTTGGTCAGTCAAGTATCCAGGCTTTGAGGTCGAGATTCGGGATTTCTGCAGCCGTGGCCTGAAATCTTCGTATGTAACCCCTCAGAGGCTCATGTGGCCCTTGCTTGATGTAGTGGAGGGCATCCTTTGTTTTGGAGTAGATCCGGGATAAGGAGAATCAGCTGGTGAAGGCGCGAGAGAGTTCGCGAAAAAGCGTGTGGGTCTCGATGGAAGGGAGGAGAACCATAATAGAGTGGCTTTCTCTATGAAGGTTGGGAAAGCCCTGCAGAGGATGGGATCGATCGCTCCGTAGAGGAGCATCATGGACATGAACATCGTCAGGTGTATGGTCGGGTCACCCATATCATCGTAGGGCTTTAGAGTGGTCGGCAACCTGAATTTGGGTGGGAGACATGTCACCATGATGTCTTCGGCGAAGGGCCCCAAGTCGATAGTGTTGGGCCAACGAGGACCGAGCAAGTAACATAAATTTTGTTTACACGCAGCGGAAATAAGAAAAACGATCCTATACCCAATCAGATCCATGCGTCTCGGTTAAATCAATACTACGTTAAGGATTATACCTTTGTAGACCGAACTCTGCCTACTGCTCCGCGAATCCAATATCACAATCTTGCTCCGAATCCAAGGTGCTCCCAAGCAACGAACACCCTCTACGGTGAGCACACGGACGAATGCAACGAACTGGGCAGCTCCCAAGTGCTAGCTTGGCTCATCGGAACACCTTCCGATCTGGACGAGCGCGAACACCTTTCGCACTCTCCTCTCTCTCTCTCTCTCTCTTTGGTGGAGGTCGGCTGGTACAAAGGGAGCTCGTCTTCCTTCAAAAGGAGGTCGGCTTCCTTTTACCAAGAGGCCGGTAGCCTTTTAGGAGATGATCGTCAACCCGTCTAAGCCATAAGCGAGTATTTATAGACGCGTCAATCATATTGATCGAGTCTTCTCATCCGTTGATTAATTCAAAGCCGATTTTAATGTCCGAATAAAATATATCCTTAATAACAATTATTAATGATAAATTTCCTAAATTCAAGATGCTAAAAATAATGTATCCTTTAATAACGATTATCAAAGATACATTACCTAAATTGTAATCAACATAATTCTAATTTTAAAATGCAGAATAATTAATTCAAATTTGAAAACTCTTTTTCAAATTCAAAATTAATTCACAAGATTACCAAGAGAGAATTGTGAGTTAATGGTCAAACAAATCCAATCCGATGAGTAATAACCCTAAGCCCAATTCAGTTCGTCCTATGTGTACGACCATGTAGATTCACTTAACGTTGGCAGTAGGTCCAAAATACATTTGCAACCCACAAGTCATAAACGGCCTCTACCAAGACATTATGACTACCCAAGTTAAGTGAAAGTTGGTGATCCGAGCAACCTAACTCATAGTATGATACTCTATCCTTTTGTCACGCGATATCTGGATCGAGCATAAAGCATAGATTAAATCATCCTTATATTGCTCAATCTGGTTTTTTAAATTATTGAGTAGACCGACTTAACAAATGATATTGATACCCCTATCAATTCATTTGAGCACATTCATGCATTTCTTCAGTCACACTCATCAAAGAGCCTAAAGATATCTCTCTCATATACGAGAGGGACAAATTCCTTCACGACTACAAATATTCCTCTACAAATAGTCCTCATTACCACCTGGTTAAAGTGATGTTAGACTAGGTCAAAACACAATATTCCTTGTGTAGGAATCCATGGTGACATCAGGTAATGCTAGGGGTGGCAATTTTATTCGCATTCGCTAACTAAAAACCACATCCGCACCATATCCGATCCATATCTGCAAGTAAAAATGGATATGGATATGGATACGGATTTAGAAAATTTATATCTGCCTGGATACGGTGTGGATATGATTATGACTGTGGATCCGCACCGTATTCGCACCATCTATTCGCGTCTTTGAATTACTATTTTGCCCATATAAGTTATTAATATATATAAGAATTCTATGGTAATTTTACGTCAAGATGAATTTTGAAGTATATTATATATTTATTTTGGATCAATGAATTAGTAATTTATTGATTTTTTAATTAAATATTATTTTAATATATTTTTTTATTAAATATGGTGTCGATACGAATGCGGTGCGGATATCCGCATTTGAAGCGGTGCATATATGGATATCCATATTCACATCCGTAGCGGATACGGTGCGGATACGGATGTGTGGATATGGGATGCAGTGTGGATACAAATATTACAGTATCCGCATCATATCCGATCTGTTGCCAGCCCTAGGTAATGCACGTAGTATTCTCATAGCTAGTGGGTATGTCAGACACCATGTTCTCCAACTTGTGTCTATGATCTAACTTTGATATCACATATCCATGACCAGTAAAATATGATCATCGTCAGTCAGACTGAATACTAATCTTCATTCATTATTGTTCCAAGACAATGACCGACTAAGGATTGTTTAGAATAGGATTCCAATTGTCTTAGGGTTTTACTATCAAGTCTTGCACTTGATGGCCATTAGGCAGAATCAACCATTCAAGGAATCTCTATCAAGTAAAATGTGCTCACAATAAATAACAAGATAAAATAAATGTTCCATTAATTCAAGGCCTAGGGCAAACTACTAACGGATAGGAAGGGGAGTAGTGACCTTTGTGACTATGGAGTCTTTTTCCCTCCCTTGGTGGGGTGTGCTGGTAACCTTGTCTCGAAGGACAAAAACTGGTCTCCTTCTCTCCGAGTGATTGCTTTCTTCAAGTTCAGAGTGGCGGCGCTCGTGATTGGCTAGGAGTTGTTCTTGGGACCACGTCAACATCTCGACTTGGGTTGCTAACCATTGGTTCTCCGCCTCCAGGTCGTTTATTCGACGTTGGGATGCTTCTGATGGGAGGTTGGTTGGTTTCAGAGCATCACTCATCACTATTTCAGCGTCACTAGGTTGTGGGAGAACATCGTCGCCAGGACGTTGTCGTTGGCGTGCGGCGGTGGTCACCTGGCTCAGAGTACAAACCATTGCGGGGGTAAGTAAGCTTTACTCGGCCCCATGGTGGGCACCAAATATTCTTGCCTAAGGATCAAAGCGGTTTGGTCCAATTTGGTGCATCTCCTATCCAAGTGCAGCTATGGTGGGGGGCCTTGCAAAAGACACTCTAACGCTCAAGTTAATAAGAGACCGAGGTCGATTTTATGGAAATTGGATCTTAGGGTACCTGAGGCATGTTGTGTTTGTATTTATTGCAAGCTGAGGTGATGATGTCGCCCGATAATCTCGTGGGGATATTGTTCGGAACGGATCGAGGCTGATCCCAGAGATGTAATACCCGAGGTTTCCAAATATATAAATTTTATTTGGTGCAGCGCACGGGATCGCAGAATAGCAGGGTTGAGTCACAAAAATCGATGAGAATAGAAAGTATAATTCAATTTGTTTGACTCGTGAGTTATGTTTATGTGATTTATGTGCTAGATCGATTCAAGTCGGGTTGAAATCGGGTTCACGGGTAGAGTCGGGGCTAAATTAGGACTCGGGTTGAGTTGAGTGAGGGAACTTAAGTCATGAGGTCATCTTTGTCAAAAAAAAGGGCTTAAAACCCTCTCACCCCAAGTCGCCGTGCGGCTCAAGGCATGAGGGAGTCACACGCAGCCCGAGGGAAGATGAAAGGGGAGAGGAGCTTGTGGACAACGCCGGTCTCGTGTCATCGTCGGAGAAATCGGGATCGTCCTCATCTAGTCCATCTCCTTCATCTGATCAAGGTGAGTGGTCTAATTGAGATCCATAGGGTAGGCGGGTAGCCGACTCAAGGTATTGGGGATTTTGTTGATTTCTCGTTATATTTTCGTCGTATCGTCGAAATTTTTATCGATCTGATCATCTTGTGTATATGTTGTTTAACAACGAAGTTTCACGGAGTTTTCCTCGAATTTAGGGGTCGACCGCATGAAGGAAAAAGGGGAAAGGTCATGCCGAATTTTCCCCCAATTTCCTAGAGTGGTCGTAACCACTTGGATCAGGTTCTTTTTATGATTTGTGGCTCGATTATTCTTGATCACGCCCAAAAACCCTCTTCTTCACCCTGATCAATCTCGGCCGAGCATGAGTAACCTAGGTTAGGTTCGGCCGAGTGGGTGTGAGGAGGGGAAAGGGGCTCGACTTGGTTCATGCTTACATGTAGAGTTTTATTTCATCGTTTATGCTATAGATTTCTCACTTGATGTATGATCTGTTAGTAGTGGTAGATTGAGTTTATAATGCTATAAGGAAATGTTCTTGAACACACATATATGGTTAGGATATAGAATGACATGTGAATCATGGAAATCTTTCATTTATTTTCTAATATAAATGTCCAATCCTTGCCATGTTATATTCCTTGTTTCCTTATCGGAATTTAGAAATTTATTGCTGAATTTAATCTCCTTATTTTTGGAAGTCATGTGATTATTCATGTGGATAATTGTAGAACGAATTGCCTATGTTATATATGCTGTGATGAACCCAAAAGTTGACATTTTCATGCTTATAAAATTTGGTTACACTTAAGGAATATAATGCATATACTAGGTTTCACACCCAGGGAAGGATAGTGGACATTGGTACTCGACTAGTGCGACCCGAGGAAGGGGTTGGGTATGGGTTGATGCCCGGGGATTTAGATGGGAGTTTTTCTTTGAGAAACTCTGATTGTGTATCGTGATTGAAATGGTCTACACTATCGTGATTGAGAAACTCTGATTGTGTATCGTGATTGATTTTGTACTTCTTATAGACAACGATATGATCTCCGAACGGATCTAAGGTATTGTAAAAAAAATTATGATCCAACAGTCGATAAGTTCGTGTCACTTTATCAACTTGTGAATCATAATATTATTTTCAATTTCAATCCTAAAATTATACCGACAAATTATGCATTAATAGTGTAGAATGGAGTTACATATTAATTGTGCTGAATTAATATTGAAAAATGCCAACCTGAATTGGGTTGAAAATTTTTAGCATTCAATCCAATTCAATTCATGCACACTTTTGACAACAAAATCATGTTTAAAGAAGATCTACATTGACATGTCATGCATTGATATATATATGTATACATGCAAAGAATTATATACTAGCATATGGTATGAAAATAACCAATGACATACATGCCAGCATATGGTATGAAAATATCGACCGTTGACACAAAGCATATGGTATGGTATGAAAATATAATAGCATACATGCCAGCATATGGTATGAAAATAACCAATGACACAAAGCAAGCACATGCTATGAAAATTTTAAGACATTGCAATGAAGTACATTTATTCTTAGATAATACCAAACCTCTATTTCAACAATAGATTTTCTAACGAGTTTCTTCAAGACAATGTGAACCAGAAATAGAGATGATTAACTTAATTAGTTTAAGTGAACTCCTTAGGAAGAAAATCATCATCATGCCAATCAACGGGATGCATGATCTCAAGTATATGCATATATATACATATCCATCGAAAACTAGCATGCAGACAAGAAATCAGCTAGCACAAAATAATAGGGAATCAATGCACTAAACAATAGCTAAACTCTTTGCTATGAGGCAACTCAAATAATTATAAAACCAGGTGTGTTTCATAGGGAAGAGATACATGCATGGGACCAATGTTTCCTAACCAAATTCAAACCATTTGGGCAAATAATAATATTACCACCATTCATATCCATCTACACTTCCCCATGCATGGTAAGGGAGGGCCCAAAAAAAAAGGAACAACCCAAGTTTCTATGTTTATTATGCTTTTTTTTTGCTCCATTGTGCAGCAACCTTTTTCACTCTTCTATGCTTTCTCTTGTTATGAGAAGGAAAAGATCGCACAAGTTGTGGAGAAGATGGCATTGAGGCCACTATTTTGCTCTTTGGTTTTCTTTTAGAGCATGAAAAAAGTAGGTAGTGTAGATGTAGTTGATGGTGTTGTGGGAAAATAAGAGAGTGATGGGGAGAAAGTCAAGTATGGTGTCAAGAGCAATTGACTATTGTTCTTCTCCATTGTGGCATCCAGCTAACCTTGCATGCCACAATGGAGAAGAACAGTAGTAAGAGCATATGTTTAAAATTAGGATGAGATGAGATATGGTGCTGTGATAAAGTGAGGTGTAGAAGCTCATTTGAAGCCTTAAACTTGAGCCTTGACTTGCAAGTAATTAAATTACATGTAGGCAACTTAACTTTGAATTGTCTGCCTAGAGAGCTAGAAGTCCAAATGAACTACCAACTTAACTTTTAATTGCTATATAAGAACCCTATGGGTTCTCTGCTATATTCATTTTGAAAGCATTTGAAATTGTGAATGAACGTGGAAGAAAGAAAGAAATACAAATCATGCTTGAATCAATACAGTACAAGAGAAACAAAAACTCAAACTAACAAATGAATCTAACAAAAACTCAAATTTTAGTGCTCAAGTTTCAAGTTGATGCATCTGAAGTATAATAAATTATACTTCATAATACTGAACAGTGCATCCAAATAGACACAGTAATTTAGCATTAAAATGTACAGTTTCTATATATAATGAACATATTAAAATGTACTACTTTTTAATCTCTCATGAGCTGAGCTAATCATGCACTCATCTGACAGAAGAATTCAGATAAGAGTTCTGACAGACAATGATAGATATCTATATATAATGAACATAGGATTAGCAGTGCTCATAGATTAAGGATTAGTTAATTGAGTTAATTAATATAGAAAAGCTGATATCAGGTTGTCGCGTCCTCGTTGATTATATATTTAACCCTAGGGAATGAATGAAATCCATTCAGAGCTGCAGGTCATTTACGCAGATCAGGATCTGATGAACTGCTGCTATAAATTGATAGGGGTGGGAAGAAAGGAAACAAAAATCTTAAGAGGGACCAATTGGAGCACTGGATCCAAATTGTGGATAGAGTTAGGGGAGGGTTGAAGGGATATGAGCATGAGCTGTGGCATGGGTTGAGAAAGGGTTTCGGACAAATGCAAGATTGATGTTGGAATAAATTTAAGCATGAGAATAATGCTCAGTGCAGCTACTGAGCTACAGCCTAGAAGGAGAGTTCATTGTTGGACCTTTTGTGGCATCATTCACCTCATTTATTTCCCTGTGTGCTTAATTTAACAATGCAAGATTCTTCTGAGGTCAAACAAAGCAGAGACTGTGATGGATGCAGCGAGTGATGTAAATGAATTATAAACAGGATAGTAGCATGTACTGCAGGTAGAGTCAGACAAGGAAAAAATAGGGGCATGGATTTTATTTACTTGATGATAAAAGAATGAAAAGATTTAAGATTGTGATGAATGATTTGGGTCTGCATCTTGGCAGTGTTTAGCTCAGACCAACTGGTTGGGTGGAAATTGATTGGGAGTCATCTAGGGTTTAGCTCAAATCAATTTGATCAAAGAACCAATTGAATAGATTGAACGAATCTACAGTCGAATTGGTTCATAGATTGATCCAAACTTTTTAAAAAAATTGACAATATGAGCATGGAATAATCTGCGTGTTGACAGCAGTTGATGCATTGTTGTCCTTCTGTTAGATGTGCTGAAGGGAGCCTTTCTGTCATCAGTCACTCTGATGGCTGATGGGACAAACAATAGAATTGAATGAAAAGCTAGAAGGAAAGGAGAGGAGAAGCCTAAGGTGATGAATTTAACTTGTGGTGTTCAAGTTTAAGTGGACTCTTGGCTCAAAGTTGACACACAGAATCATGTAGTCAAGTCTTGAGATTGTGGTAATGAGTGATTATGACAATATGACTTGTTGTATGCCAAGTCATATGTTAAAATCAAGATAATCATTCAGTTAAAAGCCTACCGATAACAATGAGAATGACAGGACAACATATGACTTGTATGCAATAACACATGATGCAATGATCGGAGTATATTTTGAAAAGAAATAATACAAGAACAAAATTATACACTAATACTATTGAATACTAAAATCTTAGCCGTTGACAAAATCTAAATATATGTAGCATGATTTCAAAATCTACAAGCTTGATTGCAAAATAAGATTTTGACATAAAATTATGACAGTGGACTATATGATAAGCTTTTACAAACATATATGAACTAAGGTTGCAAGAAAATTAGAGTATACTAATAAAAGACAAACTCCACTATATACCTAATCCCTGCCTATGTGTTTGAGATCACAGTAAGTTTCATATGTCACTTGTTAGAAAATAAGAAATAAGCACATTGCATCTATTGGATGGTGCTAATTAAACTTGACAAAAGTTGGCCACTGTAAGAAGGAAATCATGGTTGGGAGTAGCAAGAATAGCAACATCAGAAAATGATATTCTATAATTATTTGGAAAAAAATAATCATCACCAGTGTCGCTATCAATAAGGTGATCGATCATCAATTCAAATCTTACGTTAACAATCAGGATTGAGGGTGATGAAAGATTTCACGAATAGGGACTAGTCTTTGCTAATCATTAATGTGCTCTTGCATTTCCCCAATTGCATATTTTCTCCATCATTTGACATGTAAATTAGCTTGCGGATACAATTCTGCACAACCTTAGCTTGCGGATAAGAGAGAGAGAGAGAGAGAGAGAGAGGAGAGGAGAATACCGTCGGCTAGGGGTGGCCTGCTTGCGGCGGGCGACGAGCAACGGGCGGCGGCCAACGAACAACAATCGGCGATCAGCGTGCGACGTGCGGTGGCAGAGATCGAGAACGAGAGTGAGAGTCTTATGCTGACAGATATCGGCTAGGGTTGATCGAGCAGGAGAAGTGAAAAAAAAGAGATTGGGCGGGCAATTTAATAACATTTTGCAATGGCCCTAACGGTCACAAAAGATCGATCGCAATAACGGCCGCAAATGGTCGACAAACCGTCGCCATATTGCGACGACAATCTATGCGATCACAGTGTTGTCGCTGTTTTGTGGGGGCACTCAATGCGGTCGCAATACCGTCGCACTACTGCACAGTCCGCGACCCCAATGGACTACGGTCGCAGAACCGTCGTATCTACGACCGCATCAATTGTCGTCGCAAATGAGCCGTCGCAAAAAGTCATTTTTTAGTAGTGTACTCGACTCAGCGATGATTAGGGTCTTGAGATTGCACCAGCGGGCCTGCTAGGTGTTAGACCCGAGTGGTGGAGGGTCTTGAGATTTCATCAGTGGGCCACGCTGACGGTAGACCCGAGTCGGGTGGGACTAGCTATCCCTAACCCGGTGGGATCCTGAGACTAGTTGACCATCCTAGTCGATGGGCCCGGTGATTGTTGTTGACATTCCTTGTATGTTGTATAGGCTGGTGCGGTCGAGTACTGAATTGTGGTGAAGGCCGAACAGAGCTGAACCATTCATGCAGGATGAGGCCATAGTGACCGAAAGATACTTAGTCTGAAGGAGCCGATATGGCCAGATTACTTATTCGCATAGGTTGGCTAATTGGCCGGTTACCATGATATGACTAGCATAGACTCCTCATTTATGTGCTTGTATATATATTTATATGTTTTCATATCAGGGATTTAAGTGGAGGTTCGGAAGGACCGCTCGCTGAGTTCCTTGTGAACTCACGGTTTCTTGTTTTGTTTTTTTGTATAGCCCGACCAGTGAGGTACGACTTGATAGCATGGTGCGACTGAAGGGCAGGCATTGGCGCAGATCTCGTAGCAGGAAGTCATGTAGTCATAGTCGTGTCGATAGGGTTGTAGACATGCACTGAGTAGTTTGTCTTTGAAAAACTTGTATCTGCTTTAGACTTTGAAACTTGAGTTGTTTCCTTCGAATTTGAAATTACTGAAACTATTTTGACATTTTTTTTAAAATAAAGATTTGTGTCGTTGTCTTTTGTTCATGATACTTGGATGTGCAGTGTTTTCTTTGGTGTAGTGGTTTAGTGCATGTGGTAGGCTTCGGGGTACCGACACGTATCGTGGCTGGTCACGCAACCCTAAGTTGGGGCATGACAAGTTGGTATCAGAGCTTCTGGTTAGGTCTTGACTACGACTAGGAATTGGGTACCGTATGAGGCATATGCTAGCATGTCGACATACGATATAGTTATGCTACGAGATCAAGTGGCCACGACTGCACCTCAGCGAACCATGTAGTTAGTACTTTAAATTTTAGTTATAATTTGTTGGTATTAATGGTAAAAAAAATATGTGCTAGTGTGATGGAGACTCACAATGCTGCGTTGAGCGGCAGCGGTAGTAGTTCCACCGAACACCAGGGCCGATGCCGAGGCTAGGGACGAGGTTGAGGTCAGGGTCGGGGAAGAGAGCAGTCAGAGGAGGGGGTACAGGACCCCATAGTTGCTCAGCTGCAGACGGAGTGGCTTAGTTGACAGAGGCGCTCCGCAGGGAGCAAGAGTTGATGCAGCAGCAACAGCATCCGCAGCCGGTACCAGTGGTACCCGTAGTGCCAGAAGTGACTTAGCCAGTAGCACCGGTGGTCAGTGTCCCAGGGGCGCCCACCTATGCAGACTTCGTTAAGCTGAGGCCGCCGATGTTCATAGGGACAGATAGGTAGGTAGAGGTCACCGATTTTCTGGGTGACTACTATGAATTGTGTGTGGAGCTTGGGTGCTCATCCGAGTCAGCGACTTGCATGGTAAGCTTACAGCTCAGGGGACCGACAAAGAACTGGCTACACACGTGGAGGGATTGTAAGACATCAGATGCAGCACCCCCTATGTGGGAGGAGTTCAGGGCGGCCGTGGTGGAGTAGTACTTACCACTGAGTATTCGCGATAAGCGGTCAAGGGAGTTTGAGATGGTACATTAGCAGGCTCATCCATTATGCCAAGGACACCACATTTGCTCGAGTAGTGGATGTGGCACTCAGGAAGAAAACATTGGTGTCGTTCGAGAAATTTGACGGAGCCGCAAAGAAGAAGTTCCAACCTCAGGGGGCAGGGGGTGGCCTTGGCACTCTAAGGGGACTATTGTCGCTGCAGACCACCAGTAGTAGCCGGGGCCGTGGAAGCCCAGGGTTAGGGGCAGCGCGATAGGTAGAGTCCGGTGATGCCACTCAGAAGTCAGAAATGCCATAGTGTGGTCGCTGTAACAAAAAGCACTGGGGGACTTGCTATGGCTGCACGGATGCATGTTTCAAATGTGGACAGGTTGGACACTTTAGGAAAGATTGTTCGGACAAAGGTGGCCAGAGAATTGAGCAGTCGAAAGGAAAAACACCGATGTCAGTTGGGTCAGTAGATCAGAAGGGTCCAATGCAGAGTAGGGGGCCGCAGGCTAGTCACTCTGAGAGACTGTCTACCCGAGTTTGCGCCATGAACCGTGATGGAGCAAGGGCATCTAAGGTAGTGGTGATTGGTACTATTTTAGTTAGTTCATCCGCAGTCTATGTATTGTTTGATCTGGGTGCCATGCACTCATTTGTATATGCTAAGTTTGCTGCTAAGTTACCTGTAGCACCTTCTTTGCTTAATGTGTCATATGTAGTGTCGACGCCTATGGTCGATACAGTAATAGCCGAAACAATTTTTCGTGACTGCGAGGTGCTTATATGCGGGCATGCATTGAGGGCAGAGTTGACACTCCTACCAATGCTTGAACTAGATGTCATACTCGGCATGGATTGGCTGGCGAATCACTTTGCTTGAGTGGATTGTAGACTAAGACTGTTATTTTCAGTAAGCCTGGGTTGCCGCAGTTCATCTTTCAAGGAGACAGAAGAGGTGAGCTTATGGGAGTCATTTCAGCCCTGAAGGCTCGTAAGTTATTAGTGGGCGGCTGTCAGTCTTTCTTGACCTTAGTATCAGTGGCCGAGGAGGATAAAGACACGGAGAACGTCAAAGGAACACCGGTGGTTTGTGAGTTCTCTGACGTCTTTCCCGAGGAGTTATCGGGTTTGCCGCCAAGAAGGGAGATAAGTTCTGCATTGAATTGCAGCCTAGGGTGAAGCCAATCTCCATTCCACCCTATGGGATGGCGTTAGCCAAACTCAGGGAGTTAAAAGCGCAGTTGCAAGAGTTGCTGGACTTGGGATTTATTCGGTCGAGCGTATTACCGTGGGGTGCTCCGGTGCTCTTCATGAAGAAGAAGGACGGGTCCATGGGCATGTGTATCAAATATAGGCAGCTTAACAAGGTAACAATTAAGAATCGTTACCCAATGCCAAGGATAGATGACCTGTTCGACCAATTGCGGGGGGCAAAATAGTTTTCAAAGATTGATTTGAGGTTCAGATACCATCAGTTGAGAATCCGGGACTGCGATGTGCTTAAGACTGCCTTCAGGACTCGTTATGGCCACTTTGAGTTCCTAGTGATGTCCCTTGGTCTAACCAATGCACCTACGACTTTTATGGATCTGGTGAACCGAGTGTTCAAGGAGTACCTGGACAGTTTTGTGATCGTCTTCATTGACGACATCTTGGTATACTCCAAGAGTGAGGATCACTCCGAGCATTTGAGGATGATCCTGAAAACCCTCAGAAAGCACCGGTTGTTCGCCAAATTCTTAAATTCTGGTTTGAGAGTGTAGGGTTCCTGGGTCATGTAGTGCCCAAGGAGGGGATAAGAGTGGATCCCGCAAAGGTGGAGGTTGTGCAGAACTGGAGGCAGCCGACCAACGTGACTGAGATCCGTAGTTTCCTTGGGTTGGCCGAGTATTACCGGAAGTTAGTGGAAAACTTCTCCAGGATTGCAGCTCCTTTGACTCAGTTGACTCAGAAAAAGGTCAAATATATATGGGATGATAAATACGAGGTGAGCTTTCAGAAGCTCAAAGAGTGCTTGACGTCAGCACTCGTGTTGGCCGTACTTTCAGGCTCATGAGGATTTGCGGTCTACTATGATGCCTCTCAGGTTGGCCTGGGCTATGTTCTAATGCAGTTTGGCAGAGTCATAGCCTATGCATCCCGCCAGCTAAAGGTTCATGAGAAGAACTACCCGATGCATGACCTAGAGCTGGCAGTAGTTGTTTTTTCACTGAAGCTTTGGTGGCACTACTTATATGGGGAGGCCTATGAGATTTATTCTGATCACAACAGCCTCAGTACTTGCTTACCCAAAAGGAGCTGAACCTCAGGCAGAGGAGGTGGCTGGAGCTCCTAAAGGACTATGACTACACTATTATGTACCACCCGGGGAAAGCCAATGTAGTGGTGGATGCTCTGAGCAGAAAGTCCATGGGCAGCTTGGCCCATTTGGCAATCAGGAGAAGGCCACTAGCTCGGGATCTAGCACTGTGCCTGGATGGGGGAGCAGTCCTGTCTATATCAAATTTGGGTACCCTGGTGGCACACCTGCCAGTGCAGTCCATCTTGGTGGACATGTTGCGTGTCGCGCAGGAGGAGGATGCATTTTGTTCCATGACAAGGGATTTGGTTTGGAGAGCTGATGCAGATGACGGTTTTAGGGTCGACTCGGAGGGTGTCCTAAGGACTAGAGACCGGATCATGGTGCCTGATATGGCAGAGGTGCGCCGGCAGGTTTTGGAAATGGGTCATCGTTCCACTTATACGATGCATCCGGTGGCCACTAAAATATACCAAGACTTAAGGCAGCACTACTGGTGGAAGGGTATGAAAAGAGAGGTAGCAGAGTTTGTATCCATGTATTTGGTTTGCCAACAAGTGAAGGTAACACCTGAAACCCACGGGGCTGCTTCAGAACCTCGAGGTGCCCGAGTGGAAGTGGAAGAAGATCACCATGGACCTAGTGACCGGGCTGCCTAAGTCAAGAGGAGGGTTTGATTCCATTTGGGTGGTAGTGGATCAGTTGGCTAATACCGCACACTTCATTCTAGTCAAAACGACCTTTTCTACTGAGTAGTACGTCAGACTATTTTTAGAAGGATTATGGCATACCATGGTATCCCAGTGATGATCATATCATATCGAGGTACTCAGTTTATAGCCCGATCTTGGCAGTCCTTTCAGGAGGCCTTGGGTACTCAGGTGCGATTCAACACAGTTTTCCATCCACAGACGGACGGACAGTCAGAGAGAACCATCCAAACCCTGGAGGATATACTGAGGGCATGTGTCCTCGACATGGCTAGTAGTTGGGAGAAACACCTACCGTTGATTGAATTCGCCTATAACAATAGCTATCACAGTAGCATTGGTATGGCCCCGTTCGAGGCCTTGTACGTGCGGAGATGCAGATCACCAGTGGTCTAGTTTGAGACAGGAGATACTCTCATGGTGGGTCCAGACTTGATTGATGAGGCAGTGAAGAAGGTGAAGTTGATAAAAGAAAAGCTGTTGGCGGCTCAGAGCCGCCAGAAAATGTATGCTGATAACAAGGCTAAAGAGTTGGAGTTCGTTGAAGGCGACTTGGTGTTCCTGAAGGTTTCCCCCATGAAAGGGGTAGTCCGGTTTGGGAGGAAGGGGAAGTTGAACCCTAGGTTCATAGGGCATTTCCCTATTCTCAAGCGGAGGGACGCTGTAGCTTACGAGCTGGCTTTGCCCCCTAGCCTGAGCAGAGTTCACACAATTTTTCATGTGTCAATGCTCCGGAGCTATGTGAGGGATGAGTCCCACGTGATCGAGCCGACTGCAGTTGAGGTGGACACGACGGTCTCATATGAGGAGAGGCCGGTAGAGGTGCTTGACCGATAGATTAGGAAGCTGAGGTCCAAGGAAATTCCCTTGGTAAAGGTCAGGTGGGAGCATAACACCGGGCAGGAAGCTACTTGGGAAGTAGAGCAAGACATGAGGGAGCGCTACCCCTCCTTGTTCCAGGATATGGTGAGTCCCTATACTCTACCAAATTCGAGGACAAATTTTCCTTAAGGGGGGAAGGTTGTAATACCCGAGGTTTCCTAATATAAAATTTTTATTTGGTGCAGCACACGAGATCGGGGAATAGAAGGGTTGAGTTGCGAAAATCGACGAGAATAAAAGGTATAATTTAATTTGTTTGACTCGTGAGTTATGTTTATATGATTTATGTGCTAGATTGATTCAAGTCGGGTGGAAATCGGGTTCATCGGTCGAGTCGGGGCTAAATTCGAACTCGGGTTGAGTTATTTTTCGATAATTCCGATCGCGGATGTCGCACATAAATCGATATGGAACCTGAAAATATTTCTCCATGAAATCATTAGTTCCATGTTTGTTATCATCAAAATCGAGATTAAAACCAAGGTTGAAAACATTAAGCCAACACCTCAATCGCCTCCCATGGGTGGCTTGTGGCTCTGTCCTCGAGCCGTACGCCCCAAGGCAGGTTATATTATATTTTTATATACAAAATTATGAAATTGCCCCTCGTCACTTAACTCGACCCAACTTGCTCAAAACGAGCCCGATTCGAGCCCCGATCGCACCCTCGGACTCGGCTCGAACCCCACTCGAACTTTACACAATAACTAATTATAAATTTAAGTAACTTAGATTGAGCAAGAGTCTCACCTCAGTTTACGCCCGACCGCGATTAACTCTGCACGCGCCGTTACGCGTCGCGCTCATCCCACTGAAACCAATATGCAAAATTTAACAAATTTTATGGGTATTACAATCGTCTAAATGTCCGAGTAAAAGAGGTGGAAAACTAATCTACAACTGTCAAGGCACAGTCGGCTAAGCATCATCAAGACCTTGTTGTGGCCATAACGGAGAATTCTCGTTTGTAGGGTGAGTTTGAAGTGACCAGAGTGCATTTGCAAACTGAGGGGGGCAAATGGCGATTTGTTGCCCAAAAGCTTGAGGCCGAAGTGGGCCACTTCAATGGTGCTGCTCTCAATGTATACGATATAGGTTTTTATAAAGCAATCGAGCAAGCTCGACTTCTAGCTCCCGGAGTTGACTTTTTAGAGGCTGACCCTTCCAAGGATGGTGTTCTTGTGGTTTCGGAGCCCGATGAGGACTCTTCTACTCGTCCTAAGGAGAATTTGCCAGATAGTGGCATTTCGGAGGGGAGGGCTCCTATTGCGTCGGCTGAGGCCAAGTAATACCATTAAATTACCCGCGTGCGGGTCATTTTATTTGACCTGTAAAGAATTATTGCCCCTTGGGGGCTTTTAAATGTCAGCCCTTTACGGGCTTACTTTGTGATTTGCATGTTCTGCTTTTCTGACTTGGTTGTCCAGTAACGTTTGGCTCCTTTTAAAAAGGAAAAATCTTTGTTTTAGGCCAATCCTTTGGTAGGAGCATCTAGGGTAGTTTTTGTTGAGTGAATACCCACACTATAAGGGGTATTTATAAAGCGCGAGCAAATCAAGCTTAGAAGGCACAAATCTCTCTTTGAAAGCTTTAGTCAATGGTTAAGAAGAATTAATGAAGGTTGGTGAGGGGTATTTATAACCCCTCAAACGGAACAATGCTCCAACGAGCATTTTTTTGCCCGTTGGACGCCAACAGGTCGCTTGCCGGTCGATCGATCGCCCAGCGACCGTTGGCATTCTACCTTTCTACATCCATGTTCGGTCGATCGGATGGTCGACCAAATTGATCTCGATTTAAATCCTCTATTGTCCGATCGACCGATCGATCGATCGAATTAGCCACTGCCAGATTTTGGCCTTGTTCGGTCGATCGATCGGTCGACCGGAGTAGCCACTGCCAATTTTTGGCCTTGTTCGATCGACTGAATTGGATATTGCCATTTTTCTGCCTTGTTCGGTCACCGAACTTGGGCTGAGGCTGATTTTTACATTTGTTTTGTTACATGCTTTTTCATGGGTTTTGTTACCAAGTTTTGACTTGGATAACTTTACAAATAGGCTTGGGATGAGATCCTAGGGATATTTTACAAGGAACCTACTTGATCTGTATCCGAGCCTTTCTTGACAATTTTACATCTGAGTAAAGTTCGCGTGCTTATCGCAACCTCAACCTGAACTCAAGACTACACACACATATATTAAATATATGTTTGTTATCATCAAAATAGAGATCGGAGCCTAGGGGGAACCCTTGGGCCAACAGTTTCAGAGATTTAAATAGTTATGTTGAGCTAGGCCCACTTCTCAATCGAGCGGTGTCGATAAAGCGCTGAGCCCCCTAGTGAGCATAAAGAATGCAGGGTTATGCACGAGGAGTTGAGTAAGGACTCTTTGGCCGGGAGTAGCAACGTGGTAGCCAAGGACTGCATTCGGGGGGTTCAAGCTGAGCTCGCTGATGAGCATAAGGCAAAACTGCATGTGGGGAGTTGAGTAAGGGCTTTAAGGTCGGGTGTAGCGGCGTGGTAGCCAAGGACTGCACTCGAGGGTTCAAGCTGAGCTCGCCGAGGAGCGTAAGGCGGAACCACACGCGGGGAGTCGAGTAAGGGCTCTAAGGTCAGAAGTAGTGGCTTGATAGCCAGGGACTATACTCGGGGGGTTCAAGTCGAGCTCGCCGAAGAGCATAAGCCAAAATCGCACTTAAGGAGTCGAGTAAGGGCTCTAAGGCCGGAAGTAGTGGCGTGATAGCCAAGGACTGCACTCGGGGGTTCAAGCCGAGCTCACTGAGGAGCGTAAGGCGGAACCGCATGAGGAGCCGAGTAAGGGCTTTAAGGCCGGAGGTAGTGGCATGATAGCCAAGGACTACACTTGGGGGAGAGGGGTGGGTGGTTCAATCTGAGCTCGTCGATGAGCGTAAGGTGAAACCGCACGCGAGGAATCATGTTGCTCATTTTAGATCGTGCTGGCCTGAGTTAGAGGCTGCATTTAGGGCTGAGGATCAGACTCTGTGAAAACCGAGCTCGCGATAAGCACGCTTGTGGTCGTGGAGGGCATAGGAGCCCAAGATAGGCACCGAGGCCGATGAGCCAAACTAGAGAAAACTGAGTTCTAATTGCTGAGTGGAGTGCTAGGCTTTCGGGTTGAAAGCAACGACCCTGAGGGCGAATATCTGCATTTGGAGGGTTCAGGCCGAGCTTGTGCGTGAGGACTCAAGCAAAGAAAAATGCGAGGAATGCAATTTTAATGAGTAATAAAGAAATTTTGCATATAGGAGGAGTGCTCGGTTCTGAGCTTTATTAATGTTTGTTGTGGTGATTTGAACACGGCTTGAGTTCTTTTAAGGGTTGAGTCAGGGTTGCTTTCGCATATCCCGTCCTCAGCTTGGCTAGGAGGCTTCGGCCAACTATTTGCCTTTGATTGTGGAAAGCGTTTGTGGGCCATTAGACTCTTTCTTTTATTCGATCATCTTTGGCTTGAGACATTCATTATAACACCATCAGGCTTCTTTCTGGTCGCCGTGCAGCACGCCTACTTTCATTTTTGAGATCGAAAATTTTAACGCTAGGTGGGGAGTAGATACGAAGGCTCCCAGATTGTTCAAGGATGATCGTCCTAGGATCATATGATAATGGTTGGGGATGTTAATGACAAGATACTATAAATCAATTATTTTTGCCTTTGGCTGAGAGTTGAACGTCGTCCTTAGCCATATGGCTCTTAGGACGTCAACTCTTTCTCCTGATAAGCCTACGAGGTCTCCCTTGCATGGGGTGAGTGAGGCTTCTGTTAATTGCATTCTCTCGAATGTAGAGTAGAAAAGGATATCAATAGAGCTGCCTTGGTCGACTAGGACCCTTTCGATGATGAAATTTCTTGCAATCACAGAGATTATGATCGGGTCGTAAAGGTTTTGATTAGTTCAATGAAAATTAGATTCGTAGAATGATATTACCTGAGTTCATGAGGGAGACCGATGTGGGCGAATAGTGTCATTGACCGCCCTTACTATCTGAAAAGATCTTTTCCTGGCCGAGCTCGACTCTCCGCTCCTTGTAAGTCCATCGGCGATGTGGTTGATGACCCCTTCGGGTTCGTTTCCCGAGCGGTCAGATCGGCTCCCTTCCCTACGACCTGAGTGGGGATTTGGGGGTGTCCAGCTTTGTCGCCTTGGGTCACAGCTCCTGCTCCGACCTCTCTCTTTCTAGGGGTGGATGTATTTATCCAGGCGTCCTGCTCAGACTAAATCTTCTATTGATCACCAAGTACTACACACTCCTCGGTAGTGTGACCGTAGGTGTCATGGAATGCGCACTTCTTTTTCATGTCAGCATTCCGCGATAGCTTTTGTTTTCCCGCATTGGCGGGGTATCTGATGATCTTCAAGTGGTAGATGTCGCGAAGGATGATTTCCTTCCTAGTATTGAAAAGGGTATACCTTTCGAATCGGGCATTCAAATGAGCTGGTGACCTCGGACCTCTGCCATTGTTCTGCTTGTGGTGGTTGTGATCTTCACTTTTTATGTCTCTCTTTCTAGACTTTTTGTCCTTGACAACGGCTTTGAGATTTTATCAATCGGTCTTTTTCATTTCACGAAGTTCTACCATTTTTATGAAGCTAGCGTCTTTCTCTTGAAACTCGGCTATATCCTTAGGTTCTGTCAGGGCGATCTGGTCAGAAAAGAGCTTGGGTTTTAGCTCGAACGTGATGTTGTAGAATTTGACTCGTGGGTCGAGATTGGGAAATTCGGCCACTATGGCCTAGAACCTGTTTAGCTATTCTCTTAGGGGCTCATGTTGCCCTTGCTTGACATAGTGGATGGCAACCTCCATCTTGTGATGTTTGGGAAGCTTGAACAATTGGTGATGTTTTGGAAGCATGAACAATTGGTGATGGTTGGGAAGCTTGAACTGGATGCACATCATGTTGACTTTCCTGAACAATGCATGATGAGTGGACCCTCCAATCATGTTCACGAATAACGGAGCCACTTCATTCTCCACGAGATGAGCATATTGATAAACTCGAGCCGGGCATCTAACGATAACCAAATATGATTGCAAATATAATTAATGGGATAATTTTAAATATGGAAAATATAAATACACAACTTACTCTAAAATAGGTATTTTTGGTCTCTTCGCCTATAAAAACTCCAAAACCTTGAGATGTCATTGCTCTTTCCCTACGAACAACCTAGTAAGCATATTAAAGGGGTTAGCAATTATTAAATAATTATAAACTGATATGAACAAAATAAAGGGGTTAGAAGATTTTGGCTTCCATGAACTCTTGCTCCCCTACTACCTCTTCCACTTGTAGTTCCACCTTTTTCTCGAGAAGATGATGCTAATATAAAGGGATCGCGACCTTACTGAATTTTCATTTTGTGCCTACAACAATCATCATTAGATATGATGCTAATATAGTAGTAGTGTATTCTCCATGGGCAACCAACTTCGTACTTTGCTTCCATTTTCTTTGTGCCAGTTCTACACCATTTGATGTTATAACCATTCGCAATAGAATAGTTTTGAAAAGTTTCTTCAAAGTGGGCAGTCGACTCAAATTTCATTCCAAGTTCAAGTTTAACATCACTCACACGACAATCTGGATTATGAACTTTGCGGCGAACTTTTTCTCTCACATATACAGAATCAGTGTCTAGAGCAGCTTTATCATCAGTAGTGGCAGGTGTAATGATCTCATCATCGCTATTTTCATATTCACTAATTGGTTCATTGTCTTCAATGTTCATTGTCTTCAATGTTATCATCTACATTTTCATTCAGAGTTGTTGGCTGCACTGTAATGGGCCCCTCTTTGATATCATCACTTCTGCATTCAACAGTGATTGGTATGAGGGCAGTCTCTCTTCTGCCCTTCTTTATAGCTCTAGAAATCAAGTATTCATCATCAATGTGGCTTTCAAATTCAGTTGACACTACATCATCGTTGGTTTCTCCAACTAGATCATAGTCTTCATCCTCAGATGACTCAACATTGCTATTGTCAAATTCAGCTCTTTATATGTATGCATCATTTCACCTGATTAGTTGTTCATCAGCATGTACATGTGAGCCAACCTGAGCTGTATTTTCATCTTCAACATTAACTTCAGTTGTATATTCTTCTCCAACATCTACCTCTGCTGTATTTATGAGGAAAACATCTAGCTCCGGTAGTTGCACTCGATGTTGATGATCAATAACATTTTCATCTTCACTAGAATCACTACTAATATGTAACTGTAGAATAAACATTGGTTTAACATGCAATCATAATATGTAACTACAAATATTCATGCACGTACAGTGACTAGATATCTATATTCATGCACAACAAAAACTGGATATCTATATTCATGCACGTACAAACTTATTCAAGTGATACACTATATAGATAAAGCCTAATGCCCTAAATATGATTGCATCTAGTTTAAATGAAGCATTATACACAAACTGTAATGCATAAAACATTGGTTTAACATTGAGGGCATTTACCGGCGCTGAAGTAGATGACCGGTTTGCTAGAGGTAGGATGGTCCTCCGAATCCTATTTGATCGCCAAACCATTGATTAGGTCTGGACCTTGATGTGGGAAGCTTAGTATGACATAAAGCAAAGTGTGAATGACGAATGGCGAATGACGATGGCGACGACAACAAGATGGGCGACTTCACTGGAGGCAACGAGGCAGCGAGGATGACTTCACTGGAGGCGACAAGGCAATGTGGGAAGCTTAGATGGGTGACTTCACTGGAGGTGATGAGGTAGCCACTGGAGACTGGCGAACGGCGAATGACGATGACGATGACTCACGGGGGCGATTTCATGGGGGCGACAAAAAGAATCGAGTGGGGACCAAAGAAGAATTAGGTAATAGATTAGGGATTAGGGCCGTAATTGGTTAGGGTTTTTAAAAAAAACAAAATTAATAGATAGCTGAAAGTAAAAAAAAGGATTTTTTCTTTAAAAAAATTACCTAATTAATAGCTGATGTGGCAACACGATTAATAAAAAAATATTTTTTAATATGCTGAGTCAGATGCCACGTCAGCACCTAACAGTTGCATTGACATGCATCTGACGTCGGGCTAGAATTTGTTGGTCGAATGGCCTACACTAGAGGGGGGGGGGGTGAATAGTGTGTTTACTAAAATTTAAGCCTAATTCTGATTTTAATCATTTCTTTGATTACTTAGGAAAATTACAAATTGAGTAGCAAGCAGAAGCAAAGTAAATACGATAATTAAGTAAACATAAGTAGAAGCAATGCAAACACAATTATTTATATTGGTTCGGCCCCAATACCTACTCCACTACCTAAGCACCTCGCTTAGGATTTCTAAACTAGCTTAACTAGCTTAATTAGTTTACTTACAAAGAGGAATTTACACCGGAGAGTCTCCGCTCTCAAATCGAAGGCACTTCCACACCCAGAAGTATTCCGCCTTCCTACTGAGAGCATTCTCTCACCTCAACCCTAAGGACAACTCAACTAATCTTAGCAAACTACGTTTACACCGGTTGATTTAAACCTCAAACACCAAGGCTACCACTCAATTTCAAGACCTAACAACCTAGGTCTTCACAAGCTCAAATACAATGAAATAAACAAAAAAATACAATTACAATTGGAGCAATAATCAAATCAAAGTATACTTAGCTCCAAAAAAAACTCCCTAGTCCTCTTGATGCCTCAAGGTGATGAATTGATGAAGTTTGAAGGCTCAATCAAGAATGTGAGGATCAAAGCTAGGGTTTACAAAGAATCTCTTAATGAAGGCTTTAGGAATGATCAAAGATGGCTCAATGAAGTGTTGGATCAACAAGGAAGGATTCTCATGGCTGGTATTTATAAGCATAAGGAGAGATTGCCTCAACAGCCATCCTAATGGGCAAATTTCTACCGTTGGCGTCGCCAGGTCGGTGGTCGACTGATGGCCGATCAACCGGCCAAGCGACCTACCACCGACCGGAGCCTACTACCCATTTTGTGTCATGGAAGGTCGGTGGCCGGCTGTCGACCACCCATCGGCCGACAAGCTGAAACCTGCTCGATTTTGGCTGATATTTTAGCTCATTATTCATTTTCGGATTTCATCTTCGAATATTGGTTATTTTGGGATTCATGCATCATACCGAGGATTTTACAGATTGTCTAGACACCCTAAACCTAGACTTTATCCTTTCCGACGAATCTGAGCGTGTCGACGAACATCCTTACGATTTAGCGATTTCTCCGATATTTTCGATCGCGAACGTCGAGCGCTAACTGACTTGGAACCTAAAAGTATTTCTCAATGAATCCATTAGTTCCATATTTGTTATCATCAAAACAGAGATTAAGACCAAGGTTGAAAACCTTAGGCCAACAATCTCCCCCTTTTTGATGATGACGAACAGCATTAAGAAAATATATCATTTAAGCACAAATGATATCAAACATGGGATTTCTCCCCGGCCCTATCAACATGCATATCTATTGAAAGTAAACCCCCCTATCTATATGCATGATTTTCTTATATTTTATCTTTCCCTTTACTTATAATTTTCTCCCCCTTTTGACATCAATCAAAAAGGAAAAGAAAAGTTAACTATAGTCAAAGTTGAGACTCTAAAGACTATTTTTCATGAAACATGAAAATCTCAACCAAATGGATGAAAACCAAAAATTTAATATAAGATAAAATCATACATGATAGCAAGGAATGATAGCTAACATTCAAATCCGGAAATCATGTATCCCATTCAAGCATCGATATTTTCAAGTATTGGTCAAAATATCAAAACCATTTTTAGACATGATTTTCTCAAATAATAATGAGAACGATACCAAAAGTAGAATTACAATATCATACTTGACGTCTCATTTGAAAATTAGACCAAAAATCAAAGTATCCAAAAATTGAACATTTGAGAAGAACAACACTTTAAAGTTTCGAAATCCAATTTCAAAAAATCCATATCAATTCATATTCTTGCTGAAATTTTTGAAAATTTTATACAATAAACTAAATTTTTCAGTGAACATGCAGTTTCAAGAATCATCCAAAAATCAATTTTTTGTTTTTTCTAAAAATAACTAAAATCTAGTGGTATTTTCGTAAATATTAGTAATTTTTCAAAAGTTTTTAATTTTCATTCAAACTTTCCAGATATCAAGATATAATCATTTAAGGCATGTTTATCAAGTTTGAAAAAATAATAATATCATTTTGTGAAAATTTTACCTTAGCATGATTTCATTCAAAAACAAGCATGTTAACACGAAATTGCTAAGTATCAAATTTTAACCTTTGCTCATGGTTTTTCAAATTTAAATACATGAACACCTAACATGAGTAAATCTAAACATGTCAGTCAAATTTGGGCACAAAATGAGATTTTTAAGTCAAATTATTGACTTAAATCAAACTTTTCCAAGTTTGAGTCCCCCTAATGTGATGATCTACTTATCACTTTGTCTATCTACACATGATTTTTCAAGTTTAAACACCTATAAGCATGTCATGAGTACATCTAAACATGTTCCATGAGTTTGGACTTAGAAAAGAGGTCTCTAATAACAAGTTTTGACCCAGCACAACTTTCATTCAATGAAATTTGCCTGAATACTAAGAATTTTCCTACTCATGAGATTTCAACGATTTAACATGCAATATCAATCATGAGTGTAGAGACATCATTAAAGCATAGTATGTTGAGGCATTTATACAAGGATTTTGTGAAACTATAAATTATACCTCATACTTGAAAATTTTGCCAAACTAATCTTTTTCATTCTAATTAGCCTTCCATTTAACCTTAGATTTAACTTGCATGAGAAAATCATTGGTAACATAATGACATAATCATTTCAAGCAAGTTAATCACTCTAGATAGCAAAGTAAGCATCAAAGTTTTCATTCAAGATCCAACTTTGCTAAATAGTTAAAGATTTATTTCAAGAAGTACGATACAATACCAAAATGAATCAAAGAGATCTCAAAAATATAAAAATTTAAAAAGTAAGATCTCCAACCGTTCCTATTGGTTGAAAACCGAAAGGCCACAATGAGCCTACGAATTAGAATTGCAAGGTCGCATTAGCCCTTTATAGGCTACAAAGGTATCCGAAGAGATCGGAAATCAAAAATCAAAAATCATTTGATAAAAACCATATCAAGAATGAACAAAGATCAACCAAATTATGCATAGTATCAAAAACTTCAACTTAAGTAAATCAATGTTGGTTAGAAGATGATACCAAAGAATTTGACGCCAACTTTACTAAGGCATTAAGATGACTTGAAGTTGCAACCAAATGTAGATTTTTCATTCAAGTCTTGGACAACTTCAACTCACATTTTCCTTCAACTTTGTGTGGTAGCTCCCCCTACAAGAGAACAAGAGACCTTTGGTACCCAAATGCCTTTGGGTCCTAGAGGGTTAGTGGGCTTAGGTACCTAAAGTGTCTTAACAACACTAGGGTTAACTTTAAACGCACAATCATAAATAGCATGTTATTCTTATGAACATGGTGTGGTCTAATGTTAGAATACTTGGCATGAGAAACATGATGAGCATGAGCATGAGCATTCTTAGATGAAACATTTTTCTTCCTAGGATTTTAAAAGAAGAAACATGTGATAATTTACTGGTTTTCCTACTCAAGAAAACAACCTCATTTTAAGTCATTAATGGATTTATGTAAAGCTTGTATTTGAGATTTTAACAAGTAATTTTCATTTCTCAAAATATCATGCTCAAATTTGAAATCATTTGTACAATCCTTACTATTGAGATTCACATTATTTTTCATGTTCTCATTTTCATTTCTAATTTTTGAAATCTTAATTAACAACTCATCATTTTTAGTTTCTAATTCTTCATTTCTATGTTTCAATTCCTTAATTTCAAGTTTTAAAACATCATGGCAAGAATCAAAAGATCTAGTATTTATTTTTTCCTTTTCTAATTCATGCACATGAGAACTAAACCTTAAATTTTCCTTCTTTATTTTCCTATTCTCCTTTTTTTTTTTCATGAGTAAGTCATACATCTTTATAAATTCTTCTAGTAGTTCCTAATAAGACATGTCAAGGGATTTAGAGCTACTAGAATCACTATCATTAACATTTTGAACATGACTAGAAGATGAAGAATATACCTCATCTCGAAGACCCGTGAGGCAAAAGTTTGATGTAGCTTCATCGTCATGTCTAGAAGTGGCTTCACTTGATTTGGATGTAGATGAGGAAGCACAATTCTTCTTTTTGAATTTTGATGTAGTAAAAATGCTGATACCTATTAAGAAATCCAAAGACTGACTCAGGGTAGATTCCTATGGTCAGATCTGATTCATTACAACTCCAATTAAGGAGAAAGTTACAAATTGATAGAACAGTAGTTGAAACTGGAAAAAGATTCAAAAATGTCTCCCCGTTCTCGAGATTACAGAGTCTTTTTATACCTCTTTCATTATTACAGGATTAAGAAGAGCAACTCAATTCAAATGCTAGTCGTTGGATTAAAGATAAGGACACACGTCAAAAATTTGTATCTTCACTTAAGTGTTTGAACATCAGTCGCAGGATTGAGGAGATGTACACGCGTCTTAATCAGGAAGCACCATTTAACTGTTGCCCTCTAGGAGTCGAGCCATACTGAAATGTTTTCAGCTGAATAGCTGCAATGAATGAATTCACCTGCAGTAAGGCTCTGTTCAGGATGCTCCTGCATCATTCTTTTCCGCTATCAGAGGACACGTCCACGAGTTCAACCTGCTCTACATTTGCTCTGTCAGGTGGTAAGTAGGGGAATAAGTCAGATATATTGAATACTGGTGAAATTTTGATATCATCGGGAAGGTCAATGAGATAAGCATTGTCACCAATCTTTTGGAGCACTTGAAAGGGTCCAATTTTCTTTGGTTGCAGTTTGTGATAGGTTCTAGATGGAAATCTTTCCTTCCTCAGAAATACCATAACCAGGTCCTCTACTTGATAGGTTTTGAATCTTCTGTGCAGATCAGTAGCCCTTTTATATTTAGTGTTTGCCGATTCAATAATTTCCTTTATCTTCTTGTGATGTTCTGCATAGCTCTCAGTGAAAGTTGCAGCTTTACTATCTGACCCAGCTGGTAATGAAGTTAGATCAATTGTGTGATTTGGGACTTTGGTATAGACCACTGTGAAAGGCGACAATCCAGTAGTCCTATTAGTCATACTGTTAAATGCAAACTCAGCTTGTGGGAGCACTGTATCCCATTGCTTGGGTTTGTCCATTGCTAATGTTCTTAACATAGATCCTAATGTTCGGTTAATCACTTCAGTTTGCCCATCTGTTTGTGGGTGATAGGCACTGCTGAAATTGAGTTGAGTCCCAAATTTCTTCCAAAGGGTTCTCCAGCTTCTCCAACTCAGCTTGTCGGAACTGATGGTTCTTGGTATGCCATGCAACCTAACTATTTCCCTGAAGAATAGATTTGCCACATAGCTTGCATCCGCAGCCTTCTTACATGGTAAGAAATGTGCCATTTTAGAGAACCTGTCCACTATCACAAAAATCGAATCCACCTTCCTGCTGGTCATGGGGAGTCCTAGTATGAAATCCATAGACAAGTCCTCCCAAATTGTTGTTGGTACAGGGAGGGGTGAATACAACCCTATGTTTTGGCTATAACCCTTTGCTCTTTGACAAATTAAGCATCTTTCCACAAAGAAATTAACATCTCTTGTCATTCTCGGCCGGTAGTATTTATTAGTGACTAGTTTCATGGTCTTGTCCCTTTCCAGATGGGCTGCAAGTCCCCTAGAGTGGAGTTCTTCAATGAGAAACAGTCTTAGAGATGTTCTAGAAATGCAGAGCCTGGTATTTTTAAATAGAAACTGTTCAACAATATGGTAATCATCATTGTACTCATGTTTCAGACACTTACTCGAGATGTCTTGGAAATCTTCATCAGTGGCATACAGTTCCTTAACATGATCGAAATCAGTAACCTTTTATGTGTAAGGTACTCAAGAAGGCAAGTTTTCTACTAAGAGCATCAGCTACTCTATTGTTTTTCCCACTCTTATGTTGGAATGTGTATTGAAATTTTTGTAAAAATTCCAGCCATCTAGCATGCAACGAATTCAACTTTTTCGGAGAGGTAAGGTATTTCAATAGTTGATGGTCGCTGTGTAGTATGAAGTCCTTTTGGATTAAGTAGTGGCTCCATTGATCAAAGGCCCTTACTACTGCATAAAGCTCAAGCTCGTAAGTGGTCTATTTCTGCCTTGACTCAATTAATTTTTCACTGAAGTAAGCAACTGGCCTTCCTTCCTGCATCAGGACTGCTCCAATTCCTACTTTAGAAGCATCAGTCTCTAGCTCAAATACCTTATCAAAATTTGGTAGAGCCAAGATTGGAGATTCTGTGAGTTTACACTTGAGGTTTTCGAAGCTCTCCTGTTGATTTGGCCCCCAAACAAACTGCCCTTTCTTAAGACTATTTGTCAAGGACCCAACTATTTCACTGAAATTTCTAATGAACCTTCTGTAGAAGGTACTAGGCCAAGAAAACTTCTCAGCTCAGTGATGTTAGTTGGTGCTTTCCATTCTTGGATTGCTTTTATCTTCTTTGGATCAGTATGTATGCCATCTTTGCTCACTATAAACCCTAAGAAGAGGAGTTGATCTGTCATGAACTCACACTTGTGAATGCTGAGATACAACTTGTTGGACCTGAGCACTTTAAAAACCTCCTTGATCTGAGCTAAATGCTCTTCCTCTTCCTTGCTATATATAAAATGTCATCGAAGTAGGCTACTAGAAATTTACCAATGAAGGGTTTTAGTATCTGATTCATTAATATCATGAAGGTACTAGGGGCATTACATAACCCAAAGGGCATGACTAGCCATTCGTATAAACCTTCCCTAGTTTTAAAAGCTATTTTCCACTCATCTCTGGGTCTTATTCAGATTTGGTGATACCCACTATTAAGGTCCAGCTTAGAGAATATCTGAGATCCTTCGAGTTTGTCCAACATATCTTCTAGTCGGGGATTTGGAAACCTATATTTCACAGTGATTTTGTTGATGGCTCGGCTGTCAACACACATTCTCCATGAATTGTCTTTCTTTGGGACCAATAGAGCCGGCACAACATAGGGACTAGTGCTTTGTCTGATAAGTTTTTTTTCCAAAAGATCATCCACTATACTTTGGAGTAACTCGTGCTCTCTCAGACTCATTCGATAATGGGGAAGGTTAGGTAATGTAGCCCCAGGGAGAAGGTCTATCCCATGTTGAATGTCCCTCATAGGAGGCAATTCGGATGGCAATTCTTCAGGGTGGAGGTCTGCAAACTCTTCAAGTAATGGTTTGATGCTTGAAGGTACAGGTGAAGGCTCAGTAGTTGCTACATTTGATAGCACTAAGGCTAGTATGATGTCCTTGTTCCTTTTATCATGATGAAATCTTTCCTCTCTAGTCTGTTCCTTCACTAACGAGGGTTGATGTTGCTTCGGCACTGGAGAATTAGCATCTGAAGTTGGCAATAGTGTGAGTTTTTTTGCTTCCAGTTAAAGGAATAGGTGTTTGCTTTGCCATTGTGCTCTACCTCCCTGTCAAAAAGCCAAGGTCGACCCAGGAGAATGTGGCATGCATCCATTTCTAGAACATCACAAAGTATCTCATCTTTGTACAGTGAACCAATGGATATAGGAACTACGCTTTGTTGGTTAACTGTGATGTCCATTCCTTATTTAACCCAGCCAATTTTATAAGGATGAGGGTGTGGCAGTACAGGGAGTTGTAGGGCTCTCACCATAGCCTTAGAAACAACATTTTCGCAGATGCCTCCATCAATTATGTGGTTACAAACTTTGCCCTGCACGGTACACTTGGTCCTAAAAATCTCATTTCTTTGTGTGGACACACAGTGCTTCTTAGTAACAAGTAGTTTCTGCAGAATGCAGACCAAGGGTTCACCTTCATCTCCTACCAGCTGAGTCTCAATGCCTAATTCTTGTTCTAGGCAGTCATCATTGGGATCTTCATATTCCTCTACACACTACTAGAAATTGAGTCTTCAGCAACGGCTATCAGCAACGGCCGCCCAAGCCATTGCAGATATGTTGTATCTACAACGGCTGTCTAACGGACATGCGAGTCGTTGCTGATGATTTCAATTACAGCAACGGTTTGCTAACGAACAAGTGAGCCGTTGCTGATGATAACTTATCAGCAACGGTTTTCTAACGGGCGAGTGAGCTGTTGCTAATAATTTTATATAGGTCACAGATCGCGCCCGCCCGTTCTTCCTCCCGCTGTTGTCGCCGCCTCCTCCTCCCGCCTCTCACCGCCGCTGCCAAATCCGACATCGCCGAGCTTCCGCTGTTGTCCGTCCTCGATCGCCGATTTTAGGTATTCCTCGCCGCCCGGCCTTCTCTTCCCGTTGTTGCTGGCGAAAAATCTGACTGAAACCCTATTTTTAGGGTTTCGGCCGGCGGCAGACGGCCAATGGCCGCCGTCGGAGCTTGTACAGTGTCCGGACACTGTACGCCGGCGCCGGAGTCCACCGGACTTCGGCGTCGGAAATCGTAGTTTTAGATTTATTTATTTATTTGTTTGTTTGTTAATTAATTAATTAATTAATTGTTTAATTTATTAGATTAATTTTTAGGGTTTAGATTAATTTTTAGAGTTTATATTAATTTTTAGTTTAATTTAGTTAGATTAATATTTAATAATGGTAGGTTAATTATTTAAATTAATGAAAATGATGTAGATTAATATTAATTAATTAGTTAAAATATTGTTAATTAGTCCAAAGTTGTCCTCAGTGGACTCGCGTCAGAATTGTCCACTTCGGACGCACGCCGGAATCGTCCACTTCGGACGCGCGCTGGAATAGTTCATTTTGGACTCCCGCCGGAATCGTCTAATTTGGACTCGTGTTGGAATTGTCCAATATGGACTCGAACTGACTCGAAATATTTAGAAAATAATCATCCATCCGACGAGTTGATATGTTTCACGTACGCATCGACGAGTCAGATATGATTTAGCAAAACCTTAGATCCGTTCGGGGATTGTATGTTCGTGTAAAAGAAGTAGATGATCTTTTATACGATGTACAATTCTTGAATTGTCCCTGATTGGACAATTTGGGAATATAGTTATTTGTACTGCACTTACGTTTTTCTTTTAACCGTTAACTAATTATTCTAAATTTCGGCAGCATCTCTCTTGTTCTTCGATACGCGCCCAGATGATATGCGTATTCGGAGAACTGTAGGGAGATGCTGCCGAAATTTAGAATGAAGTTAGCAGTTAAAATAAGTACTTAGTGCAATATAAATAACATAAATCCCGAATGGAATAGGACAATCTCACCTAAAGGCATTAACCAAAGAAATTGTCATTGATTGACAGAATCATGTTGGCTGATCGAAGTTGGATGTACCAACGTCTTGATCATGGAGTTTTAATGAATGAGTTTCGATTAGGCGTAACGTACTTCCTAAATTTCTCCTATTCGAATCGGAATTTCGTTAGCATCGGTGATCAAATCCGATGTCCATGCCGCATTTGTTTGAATGGACGATTTTTTGATCGGGAGACTGTCACTCTGCATCTATATAGCAAAGGATTTGCACCAAGATATTTTCTATGGGCTTGTCATGGGGAGTCACGTGAAGTCGAGACATTGAGTAATCCTGTTGTTCAAACATATGGTGAATCTTCCTCTGCTGGTGCTTCTTCATCTAGTCAATCTAATCCCTATAGAACTATGATACTTGATAGTCTTGGGGGTCAATTCCACCTGAATGATAATGTTGATCGGCCAGTTCTTCAGACATCAGTCCTACCATATACTACAGCGGTTGATATCATACAAGTACAAACTGCGGTAGAGATTGAATTACCGAATAAAGAAGCTGCAGAATTTTACGAGATGTTGAAAGCTGCCGATGAACCTTTGTATGAGAATTGTCCTAAATATACTAGGTTTTCAGCAATGACACATCTCCTAAACATCAAGGCCGATTGTAATATCAGCGGGGTTGCGTATGATCGGATTGCAGGATTGATTAATGGAATGCTGCCTACTGATAACAAGTTTGAGCCAACTTTTTATAAGACTAAAAAGCTAATGAGAAAATTGGGGCTTGGGTACGAAAAAATACACGCGTGCCAAAATAACTGCATTTTATATTATAAAGAAAATGTGCAGTTGGATAAATGTCCTGTATGTCAACATCCTCGTTACAAGGAGTAGAAATCAGTCCGACAGAAAAATATTCCGTTTAAGGTGCTTCGGTATTTTCCACTAACACCGAGGCTTCAAAGATTATTCATGTCGGAAAAGACAGCTCCCTACATGAGTTGGCATGCAAGAAGTCGTGATGATACAGTAATGACTCATCCATCCGACAGTGAAGCATGGAAATATTTGGATACATATTATCCTTCATTTGCTAGGGATACTAGAAATATAAGATTGGGATTGTGCACATATGGTTTTAATTCGTTCGGACATTCTGCAACTCCTTATTCAGTTTGGCCAGTGTTGTTGACAGTTTATAATTTACCACCGTCAATGTGTATGAAAGATAGATTTATTTATCTTTCGACGATTATTCCGGGTCCTAAGGGTCCGCGAAAAGAAATTGAAATATTTCACAGATCCTTGATAGATGAATTGAAAATATTGTGGACTGAGGGAGCTGTCACTTATGATTGTCATCGGAAGCAAAACTTCAATTTAAAGGTCGTGGTCTTATGGACAATCAATGATTTCCCGGCGTACGAGCATGTTGTCTGGTTGGAGCACTCACGGCCGACTCTCTTGTCCGTATTGTATGGAACACTCTAAATCAATCAGTCTTCAGAACGGACGAAAAATCTCATTCTTTGATTGTCATCGTCGATTCCTACCGGCTAATCATCAGTATCGAAGGAATCGTAATAAATTTACTAAGGGCAGAGTCGAAAGAGATGGGCCACCACCGATGTTGTCTGGTGAACAAATGTTAGCACATGTTTCAGCACTTCAAGATATAGTATTTGGTCGCAATGAAAGAGTGTTAGGTTTAGGCCAAACACATAACTGGGTGAAAAAAAGTATCTTTTGAAAATTGCCCTATTGGAGTTCATTATTGATTCGACATAATTTAGATGTCATGCACATTGAAAAAAATATGTTTGGTAATATTTTCAACACTTTGATGGATATTTCCGGAAAAACTAAAGATAATGTCAAAGCCCGACATGATATGAAAATACTTTGTAAAAGACCAGAGTTGGAGTTACAAGAGGTCAACGGACGATATCTAAAATCGAAGGCCCCATATGTGTTAAATAAACAACAGACCAAAGATGTTTGTCAATGGGTAAAAGAACTTAGATTACCCGATAGATATGCTTCAAACTTATCTCGATATGTGAACATCGATGATTGCAAAATATCAGGGATGAAGAGCCATGATTGTCATGTATTCATGCAGAGATTACTTCCGATCGCATTTCGAGATCTTCTACCTGATAATATTTGGGGTCCGTTGACTGAATTAAGTATGTTTTTTAGAAACATCTGTGCAAATGTCCTTCGAGTCGAAGATATGTCAACACTTGAAAATAATATTGTTGAAATCATATGCAAGCTGGAGCAATTTTTCCCTCCTGTATTTTTTGACTCGATGGAGCATCTACCGATACACTTGGCATACGAGGCACGAGTTGGTGGCCCCGTTCAATATCGGTGGATGTACTTATTTGAAAGATACATGAATCGTCTGAAGAAAAAAGTAAAGAACACCGCAGCTGTTGAAGGATCAATATCTGAATCGTATATCATCCAAGAAATTTCAATATTCTGCTCATTTTACTTTGAATCGACAATACAGACAAGATTTGATCGTCTTCCACGTAACGACGACGGGGGTGTTCGACATTCAGATGGATGTTTAAATATATTTTGTCACTCTGATCGTGCTTTTGGTTCTCGTCCATCTCGACACTTAAGCGATGAAGAGTATCATTTGGCACACTTGTATGTATTACTCAATTGTCTAGAGATTGAACAATTTATTGAAATATTTGACATTGAGATGGTGCAAAAATACTCATGAAAATTCAAACATTTATCATGCAAAATCAATCATGAGTATATAGAGACATCATTAAAGCATGAATATTCAAGTATTATATTAAGATTTTTGTAAAATCAAATCCATACCTCTTTCAATAGAATTTTGCCAAATTTGTCATTTACTTTTCATTTTCTTTTAGATAGCATAGTCTTCCATTAACATTCACAACTTGTAAGTTGACTTCATTAGTAGATAATGAGATTAAGGCTACTAGCAAGCTAACATACTAAATAGCAAAGGTTTAATGTAAAGTTTCATTTAAAAACCTTAACCTATGCTAGATAGTAGAGATTCATTTTAAATGAATTGTCATGATATCAAAATGAATCAAAGAGATCTTAAGATATGAAATATTTGAGGAATAAGACCTCTAAACATGTTTAACTAGTTTGGACTAAAAATAATAGTGAATATCAACCTAGAGCAAGTTTCATTCAATGAAATTTGCCTAAGTACTAAAATTCTACCTACTCATGAGAATTCAAGGGTTTAACATGCAATTACAATCATGAGTATTGAGACTTATTTAAGCTTAAGCATTGAGGTATAACACTAAAATTTGAATTTATCAAAGTTATACCTTATTCATGATCATTTGCCAAACTAATATTTTTCATTCTAATTAGCCTTCCTAAAATACTTATAACTTGCAAGTAAGCTACACTAATATTTTAGAGAAAATATAGCTACTTAGCAAGCTAACCCAACCAAAAAAGCAAAGAGAAGCATCAAGTATCATTATCAAATTTCACTTTGCTAAATGGTTTGAAATCCGTTTTAAATAAAATCAAGTGATACCAAAACGAATTTTAAAAGATCACAAATGTAATATTAATGAAAACATGATCTCCAACCCTTCCTATTGGTTGAAAACCGAAAGGCCACAATTAGCCTATGATTTAAAACTACAAGGTCGCTTAGGCCCATTACAGGCCACATAGGTCCCCGAAGAGACCAGGAAATCAAAATCAAACATCATTACATGAAACAAATTGAGAGCATGAAGATCAACTAGAATTAAGCATAGTATCATAATCTTCAACTAAGATAAAACAATGCAAGTTAGAAGATGATACATGAATAGTTTTGATGCCAACTTTACCTCAGGCATCAAGGTAGCTTGAAATTGCAACCAAGGGATGATTCATCATACAAGTCCATGGTCAATTTCAACTCTTTGCTTCTCTTTATCCTTGTGTGGTAGCTCCCCCTACAAGAGAAGATGAGATCTTTGGTACCCAAATGGCTTTGGGTCCTTGGGGGTGAGTTGGCCTAGAAATCCAAAGTGTTTTAGCAACACTTGAATTTTTTTTAAATGCGCAATCATGAATAGCATGGCCATATATACCACGACAGAAACAATTTCCATGAAACTTTTTCTTTTGGACATAAGGTTTAAAGGAAGAATGCTTGACATGAGAATGATGATGAACCTTAGCATTCTTTACATAAGCATTTTTATTTTTAGAGTTCTTAAAGGAAGATACATTTGGTAAATCATTGATTTTCCTATTTAAGAATACAACCTCATTCTTCAAATCACTCATGGATTTGTGAATAGCATGCAATTGAGATTTCAACATGTTATTTTCATTTTTCATTCTCAATTTTGAAATCATTTTTCAAGTCATTATTCCTAAACTTCAATCTAGCTTTCAAATCCTCATTTTCATTTTTCAAGTCTTTTACCTCATTTTTTAAGTTCTCAGTTTCAAGCTTAAAATCATCATGGCAAGAAACAAGTGTACTTGTATTCAATTTTTCATTTTCTAATTCATGTACATGAGAACTAAGCCTTAAATTTTCCTTCTTTAATTTCTTATTTTCCTTATTCTTTTTCATGAGCAAGTTATACATCTTTTTACATTCTTCTAGTAGTTCTTCATATGACATATCAAGGGATTTTGAGCTACTAGAATCATTATCATTAGCATTTTGAACATGACTAGAAGATGGAGAATATACCTCATCTCGAAGACCCATGAGGCAAAAGTTTGATGTAGCTTCATTGTCATGTCTAGAAGAGGCTTCACTTGGTTGAGATGTGGATAAAGAAACACACTTCTTTTTGGATTTCTTCTTCAAGAGTGGACAATTCTTCTTCTTGTGTCCCTTCTCTTGGCAAAGGAAGCACCTAAGTTTTCTTTTCCGATTTTTGCTTGTGCTTCTTTGGCTAGAAGTGCTTTGGGCATCAAAACCGAGGTTAGTACTAGGGGGATGGCCATTGTCATCACCACTCTCAACAAAAGTATTAAGCTCTTCGGTTTTAGCATATTCATATAACATATTTAATGTTGCCCAGATATCAAAAGCGGAAGAACAATGCATAACCTTTTCAAGTATTTCATTTGAAAATGAGAAATATAGGAGATGCGTTGTTTTAGCATTCAATTCAAATAATCTAACTTGTTCTTGAGTCCAATCATTTGTGTCAATGGTGGGCTCAACATACTCATTCTTTAGCATGCACAATAGATCTAAACTTTGTGTTTTAAGAAAGGTATACATCTTACTTTTCCAAACACCAAAGTTTTCTTCATCAAACCTAGGTAGTGCAAATGCTATACTCTCTAGTGCCATTTTTCGGATCGAGGCAAGATGTAGACGAGATGGTGAAATCTCAATCGACGACACGCTCGATCTGATACTAATTGTAAAGTAGATGGCAACACTAGAGGGGGGGTGAATAGTGGTTTACTAATTCTTATTGCCAAAATTCAATTTTAATTGTTTACTTAGATCACTTAGGCAAATTGTAAATTTACGATTGGATGCAGAAGCAAGATAAACAATTAAGCACAAATAGAGTATCAATGCAAATAAACAAATTTATAGTGGTTCGGCCCCAATGCCTCCAAACTAGGTTTACTAGATTAATTCTTGTTTCCTTTACAATGAGGACTTTGACTCGAAGAGTCACACTCTCGACCTAAGGCACTTCCACACCCGGAAGTCTCCATCTTCTTATCGAGAGCACTCTTCCACCTCAACCCTAAGGGATAACTCACTTAATCCTAGCAAACTACTTTTAATTTAATCATGTTATAAACATCAAAACCTCTAGTCTTTAAGTAAATGTACATCATAGACTTCCAAAGACAAAGTTCAATTCATCAAACCTAGGAGGTGTGGAAACAACCGACTCTAGTGCCATTTCTGGATCGAAATAAAGTGTAGGAGAGATGGTTGAAATCTCAATCTATGACCCGCTCTGATACCAATTGTTGGTGAAATGGCCACACTAGAGGGGGGGTGAATAGTGTGTTATCTAAATCTTTCGCCTAATTCCAATTTTAAACTTTTCTTAAACTACTCATGCAAATTGCAATTTATCAACTAAATGCGGAAGCAATAATAAAGCTTTAGCACAAACATAGATAATAATGCTAACACAATGATTTATAGTGGTTCTGCCCCAATGCCTATTCCACTACCTAAGCACCTCGCTTAGGATTTCCAAACTAGTTTAACTAGATTTCCTTACAATGAGGCCTTTACACTGGAAAGTCTCTGCTCTCAAACCGAAGGCACTTCCACACCCGGAAGCATCCCGCCTTCCTACCGAGAGCACTCTCCCACCTCAACCTAAGGACAACTCAACTAATCCTAGCAAACTACATTTACACCGGTGGATTTAAACCACAAACACCAAGGCTACCACCCAATTTCAAGACCTAACAATCCTAGGTCTTCACACGCATAAATCAAAGAAAATAGATTTAAATAACAGTTAAAATTACAATGAAAAGTGCTTAGAATAAAACCAAGAGTCAGTGCTCTTTTCCAAGCCTTGGAACCTCCAACTCGCAGAGTCGTAGAGCTCGAATCAATTCCTGAGTTGAGGAAGAGTGTGCGCTTGAAGAAGTTGTCGATGGAAGAACCGAGCGCAAGATGTATATCACTGACGGCGTTAACCATGGCAAACAACCGTCGCTGATGTGTGCATCTCAGATGTGTTGTGACGGTCGAGCTCGACCGTCACACATAATCATCAGCGACAACCCCGTGCGCTGTCGCTGATTTAAAAACATCAGTGACGGCTCAGAGAGCTGTCACTGATAACAACCCATCAGCCACGGCCGAGTCCCGTCAGTGATGTTATTAGCAACCATGATATTTGGTTCTGCCCAGGCCATCATCCATTTACGATAAGCTTTCAGCCACGGCTTAGTGACGGTGAACCGTGGGTAAGCCGTGGCTAAAGGTATATCCTGTAATTGAAAAAACTAAAAATTTTGTAAATTCATGTATGCAACGATATATCGACTACAAATAATTTTCAATCACATATTACAATCAGAAAACATCATACACTTGCATTAGAAATCAAACGTACAAGTTTACATAAATATCATCAATATCAGCCTCAAACAGAAGGTAAATAATTATCAAAATATCAACTCGTGCATCCAAGTTTCAAAATATAAACAAAATACAAAAATCAAAAGCTCACGGCTGCGGTGGAGGCGGTGGAGTCGACAACGACTGGGTCGGGAGCGTCGATTGGGTCGAGGAGGACGATGGCTGCGACATCATAGGTAGAAGCCCAGCATGAGACGCAATTTGAGAGAGGAGTGTCTGCATGTTCTGGATCGTCCGTCTTAACTCATCATTCTCCCGTCTCTGTTCCTTCCTTTGCTCCTCCATCGTCAGCCTCTGCCCCTCCATCGCCTGCCTCTGCTCCTCCATCGTCTGTCTCTATTGGGTGAGCTCTGACTCCATGGCTGCTATTCGGCTCTTGCCTAGCGCTCGGGAAGACGAGGGCCACTCACCCGCAGTCGGAGGGGTCAGTGCCCTAAATGGCCCGAGCACGACGCGTGCATGGCCACTGTCTGCAAAGCTATAAACACGGCGGTGCTCCTAGCCACCTGCGGCCTCCACCCAAGCTCCTGTGTCGAACTCCTCCGGTGTCCCTCCACGCTCGATCACAGTCCTCGAGTAAGTTTCCTACATGTGTTTATATTTTAAATATATATAAACTATAAATAAAAATTGTAAATCAAATAGACATATATAAATACTTACCACTATGATGGAGGCTCTGCTATCAATGTAGTCCCCCGCTCCTCGTCGACGACGATGGGTGCGCTCAAACACCTCCAGCATCGACGAGCGTCGGACGATGCCGTCCTCCATCACGTGCGTCTTACATTAGAAAACAAATACATTAGTATCATTATACACAATATATAATTTAATTAAAAGTAAGGAAATTATACATACCATACGATGCTCATGCACTGCAAAAGAGATTGAGCCACCTGTGTGGCGCGCCCCCGTGCCATCCCCCCCGGACATGCGATTTCTCGACGTAGTCCGGGAGACCTCCTGCCACTCAAGAGTGTCCCACCGCTCAACAAGCTGGTCCCACACAAAGCCAGGAATCCACTCGGGGGCGTGTCCCCGAGTCTGCCCTATCTGTGTGGCCCCTAGCCATCTCATCACTGTCTGACGAGCCTGCTGAAGCAGCCCGTTATAGTGAGCGCGGGCAACATGCTCCCATGCAGCCTCCACAAAAGTGGTCTGGTCCTCCGGCCATGTATAATGACCTTGCAAAAAAAATTTATTATTACCGATGAATATTTAACATTAACATTAATTTAATAAATATACTTACCATGAACTCTCACCACAATAAATCCATATGCTCACGGGGCACATGAGACCATGTAGGCCACGCCCCGTGCATAAACTTTCGGATCGTCCCCGCTATTGTGCGAGAGACGTCCTCCTGCTCAAATCTGCACCAAATATAAATTCATATTATGATATTTTAAATTATAAATAAATTATAAGAAATAATTAATGCATATACTTACCTTCTTCCGCGCACAGTAACTGCTATGCGCAATTGTCCCTCGGGTGGTGGAGGGAAAATTCTGTTAGGCCGTCGTGGCCTACGTCTCGATGTTGATGGGCCTGGATCAGCTGAAGCGATGGTGGCTGGAGGTGGGGGGGGGTGATGTCCAGATTAGCTGGGGGAATGGTGGCCCGACCAGGTGGGGGAATGGTGGCCGGAGGTGGAGGGATGGTGGTGGAAGGCGAAGGGTCAGTGGGTACAAGTGGGGCGGGTGGTAATCGTTAGGGGGTCCTACGAGGAATGCGTCCTCGAGAACTGATATCTCGAACCATAGCTGTAAAAATTTAATATAATTAGATTTTATATAATAGATTAATAGATATATTTAATAATTGAATATATACTTCACATTTACAATTATTCATCATCATCATTATCATCATCCGTGTAATACTCTTCTTCTTGTTCTTCTGTATCTGAATCTTGAAATTCTTCTTCGTCTCTCTCATCTTCATTCTGTCCTTCCTCAACTTCATTATCATCATCATCAATGTATTCTATTTCTAATTGAACTAACTATGTGTCATCATCCTCGAGTATTGGACTAACTCGTTCCACTTCGAAAGGATCTTCTTATTGATAGAAGTCGTCTGCTAGCTCATTATCTTCAACTATCGGGTCAATTTTTTCTTTGGCTTTAGTCTTAGAAACTGCATGCCAATCTGCCCTGTCTTTCTTTCGAGATGGATACTGCATATAATATACTTGTTCAGCTTGAGATGCCAATATAAATGGCTCATTTGAAGCCAATTTTGATTTGTAATTGACCTCGACCAGCTGTTTATACTTTGGAAGAACTCTCATGCCCCTATCACTTGTATCAAACCAATGACATTTAAAAATGGCAACTGATTTATATCCGAAAAATTATAATTCAATGACTTCTTCCAATAGTCCGTAAAAGTCAACATCACATTCAGCATACGTTGTCCCTTTGACGCAGACCCCGGTATTCGTAGTCTTTTTTGTAGATGAATATTCAAGTGTGTGAAATTTATATCCATTGACAAAATAACCATTATAACACTGTACAAGTCGTGACGGTCCGCTAGCAAATTCAAAGATTTGGTTATCTATTTCGTCTTTGTGTTCTGTGCTGTAAGCTTGAAACCAATTAGGGAACTCACGATTCCGTAATTTTTCTAATTCCTCATCACTGTAAATTGAGTATTTTGTCACCATCTCAATGTAAAATATTTCAATGAACTTCTCAATCTCTGGACAGTTTAGTAAAATGTACAAGTAGGCCAAATGGTACTCTTCATCGTTTAAGAATCGAGACGAACGAGAACCCAAAGCATGACCAGGGTAACAAAAGATATTTAAACAACCATCTGATGGTCGAGCTCCCCCGTCTGATGGTCGAGCTCCACCGTTGTCATTCTGTGGAAGACGATTAAGTCTTGTCTTGATGGTTGATTCAAAATAAAATGAGCAGAAAGTTGAAATTTCTTGAATTATATATGCTTCTAATATGGAACCTTCAACTGCGGCGGTGTTCTTTTCTTTTTTCTTTAGACGATTCATGTATCTTTCAAATAAGTACATCCACCGATATTGAATGGGGCCACCAACTCGTGCCTCGTATGCCAAATGTATCGGTAGATGCTCCATCGAGTTAAAAAATACAGGAGGAAAAAACTGCTCCAGCTTGCATATGATTTCAACAATATTATTTTCAAGTGTTGTCATATTTTCGACTCGAAGTACATTTGCACAAATATTTTTGAAAAACATACTTAATTCTGTCAACGGACCCCAAATCTTATCATGTAGATGATCTCGAAACGCAACCGGAAGCAATCTCTACATGAATACATGACAATCGTGCTTCTTCATCCCCAATATTTTGCATTCATCGATGTTTACACATCGAGATAAGTTTGAGGCATATCCATCGGGTAATCTGAGTTCTTTGATCTATTGATACACATCTTTCATTTGTTATTTATTTAACACATACGACGCCTTTGGCTTATGAAATCGTCTGTTGACCTCTTGCAACTCTAACTCAGGCCTCTTACAAAGTATTTTTACATCATATCGGGCCTTCACATTATCTTTAGTTTTGCCGGAAATATCCATCACTGTGTTAAAAATATTATCAAACACATTTTTTTCAATGTGCATGACGTCCAAATTATGCCGAATCAGTAATGAACTCCAATACGACAATTCCCAAAAGATAATTTTCTTCACCCAGTTATGTGTTTGTCCAAAGCTTGAGATTCTTACATTCCGACCAAAAGTAGTATCTGAAAGCAATTGAACACATGCTAACATCGGTGGTGGCTCATCTCTTTCGTCTCTAACTTTGATAAATTTGTCACGAATCCTTCGATACTGATGGTTAGACGGTAGGAATCGACGATGACAATCAAAGAAGGAAATTTTCCGACCATTCTCAAGACTGGAGGATTTTGAGTGTTCCATGCAATACGGGAAAGAGAGTCGACCATGCGTGCTCCAACCAGACAACATGCCATAGGCCGGAAAATCATTGTTTGTCCATAATATAGCAACTCGTAAAGTGAAGTTTTGCTTCTGGTAACAATCATAAGTGACAGCTCCCTCGGCCCACAATGTTTTGAGTTCATCAATTAGGGGACGGAGAAATATGTCAATTTCTTTGCGACGACCCCTAGGACTCGGAATAATCATCGAAAGATAGATAAATTCATATTTCATACACATTGAGGGCGACAAATTATAAACTGTTAACAGCACTGGCCATACTGAATACGGAGTTGCCAAATTACCAAACCGATTAGAACCATCTATGCACAATCCCAACCTGATATTTCTAGTCTCCCCAGCAAATGATGGATAACACCTATCCAAATGTTTCCATGCTTCACTGTCGGATGGATGAGTCATTACTGTATCATCACGAGTTCTTGCATGCCAACCCATATAGGGGACAGTCTTTTCCGACATGAATAACCTTTGAAGCATCGGTGTCAGTGGAAAATACCGAAGCACCTTAAAGGGAATATTTTTTTGTCAGACCGATTTCTACTCCTCGTAACGAGGATGTTCACATACCGGGCATTTTTCTAACAGTGCATTTTCTTTATAATATAAAATGCAGTTATTTGGGCACGCGTGTATCTTTTCGTACCCAAGCCCTAATTTTCTCATCAACTTTTTTGTCTTATAAAAGGTTGGCTCAAACTTGTTATTTGGAGGTAGCATACCACTGATAAAGCCTGCAATCCGATCAAATGCAACCCCGCTGATATTACAATCAGACTTGATGTTCAGGAGTTGTGTCATTGTCGAAAATCTTGTATAATTAGGATAATTCTCATACAAAGGTTCATCGGCAGCTTTCAACATCTCGTAAAATTCTACAACCTCCTTATTCTGCAATTCAATATGTATCTCAGGTTGTTCTTCAGTGACTTCAACTGTCATAGTATCTAGTGGCACTACCGTCTCAGTAACTGACTCAATATTATCATTTAAATGGAATTATCCTCCAAGACTATCCAGAACCATTGTTCTATAAGGATTAGGTGGATTGGAAGAAGAAACATCAGCAGAAGAAGATTCACCATGAGTTTGGACAATAAGATTGCTCGACGTCCCGACTTGACGTGACTCCCCATGACAATTCCATACAAAATATCTTAGTGTGAATCCTTTTCTATACAGATGCAGTGTGACAGTTTCTCGGTCCAAAAATCTTATGTTCGAACATTTCCGGCACGAACATCGGATTTTATCACCACTAAGGAATTTTTCATTCGAGTAGGCGAAATTTAAGAAGTAAGTTATGCCTACTCGAAATTCGTCCATTATAGTTCCACGATGAATTCGTCGGTACATCCAACTTCGGTTGCCCGACATGTTCTGTCAAAAAGTTTGCAATATCTTTAGGTAATATCTTTAGGTGGGATGGTCCTATTTCATTCGGGATTCATGTTATTCATATTGAACTTAGTATTTTATTTAGTCATTAATTTCATTCTAAATTTTGGCAGCATCTCCCTATAGTTCTCCGAATACGCATATCATCTGGGTGCGTATCGGAGAACAAGGGAGATACAAGCCAAAATTTAAAAATAAAGTTAATGACTAAAAAAAATAAACTAAGTACAATATAAATAACTATGCTCCCAAATTGTCCAATTAGGGATAATTCAAGGGTTGTATGTCGTATAAAAGATCATTAACTTCGTTTACAAGAACATACAACCCCCGAACGGATCTAAGGTTTTGCAAAATTAAAACTTGACTCGTCGATCGTACGTGAAACGTATTAACTCGTCTTGATTTTTTTCTAACTTTATGGATGCTGGTGCGAGTCCATAGTGAATGATTCCGCGTGAGTCTAAAGTTGACGATTTCGGCAGGAGTCCATCCATTATGGACGATTCTGCGCGAGTCCAAAGTGGACGATTCCGCGCGAGTCCAAAGTGGACGATTCCGCGCGAGTTGAAAGTAGACGATTCCATGCGAGTCCAAAGTGGATGATTCCGGCACGAGTCCATCCATTGTGGACGATTTCGTTTGAGTCCAAAGTGGACAATTCTGCACGAGTCCAAAGTGGACGATTTCGCGCGAGTCCAAAGTGGACGATTCCGGCACGAGTCCATCCATTGTGGACGATTCCGGCACGAGCGAGTCCATTCATTGTGGACGATTCCGGCGTGAGTCCACCATGGACAATTTGACCGCGAGTCTACTGTGGACGATTCCGGCGCGAGTCCTCAGTGGACGATTCCGCACGACTATTAATTAATATTAAACTAATACTTAACCTAATTAAAAATTAATTTCTAATAAATAACCATTAATTTCTAATTATTAACAATTAATTTCTAATAATTAACAATAAAAAATTAAAAAAAAAAACTAATCATAATTTGATTAGGGATTAATTACCCTAATCAGAGTTTGATTAGGGTAATAAAACCCTAATCTCAAGCAGTAGCCGGCATCACTGCCTGCCAGCTACTGCTCATCGGCATTGGGGCCGATGGTAATCGACCCCAATGCAGCGTCGACCTGGTTGAGGCCAGGCCGGCGCGGAGAGGGCCGGGCGGGTCGACGCCGGCGCGAAGAGGCAGCGCGGGCGGAAGGGCGGCGCTAGGGATTTAATGGAGGAGGAGGAGGAGAGGAATTGAAGCATACCGGCGGCGATTGACGGTGGCGGCGATTGACGGCAGCGGCAAGGCAGCGACTCCACGACAACTCGGCAGCGACAGACGACGTCGACAGCGGCGAGCAGAGAAGGAAGAAGAAGAAAGAGGAAGGGTCGAGCATGAACGCAAATAAAAAGGATTTTCACTGACGGCGCATCGACCGTCGAAAAATCATGGATCTATAATTTTATTATCGCCGATGGCTTCGCTAGCCATCGGTAAAGAGTGTTTTATATTCGTGCTGCGTTCGTGGTAAGCGACGGTCGGAGCCAGCCGTGGCTAATGACTTACCCATATCACAGACGGCGTAGCGTAGCCGTCGCTACTAACCTATTTTATTTCGCGCACCCAGTTACTCTCATCACCAACGACTTCGGGGCCCTCGTTAAGCCATGACTACTAACCTATTTTATTTCACGCGACGTGCATGCCATGATCTAAGAGCGATGGCTTTGTTCGATCGTATGCGAGCCGTGGCTAATTTTATTATGTCACCCACGGCCGTCTAGGCCGATGCAAAGCCGTGAATGATTATGGCGGCTCTGGTGACCGTTGCTGATGTAGTATATTCTAGTAGTGGCAATTAATCTTTTAGAAGGCTTAGATCTCTCATTTTGATGCTCAATAATTTCTGTAACAATGAGAGGAGTTTAAATGAGTTATACGAGGTATATTTATACCCTCTCAAAGAAAGGGCAGCTCACGGGTAGAAAACTATTCGTTACAGTCGCTCGGTCAATTGGTCGGTCGATCGACCGATCGACTGCTCAAGCGACCGCTGCCTAAATGTCTCTGTGCGGTCGATTGATGGGTCGACCGCCAGACGCAACTCTTGCATTCTGGCAATCCAGTCAACCCATCGGTCGATCGACGCAATGAAGCCAGAGACGCGCGCTATGCAATTTTTAATCTGATCGACCGATCGATCGACATACGCACGCATTGCCCATTTTCGCCTCTGTCGGTTGACCGACCGGTCGACCGAAGTAGCTTTAGCCAATTTTTTACACCATCTTCGGTCGACCGACGGGTCAACCGATTGGCTACTGCCAATTTTTGGCAACATTCGGCCGATCGACCGGTCGACCGAATTGGCTACTGCCAATTTCCTAACTCGATCAACCGAACATAGGTTGATATTCATTTTCCAGCCATTTTTCTTGCGTGCTTCATTTTCGGGTTTCGGCTTTCAACGAGCGTCATCTTAGAGAGCTTTCCATGTGATCTTTGAGCTCGTCCAATATGACTTTGGTGCATACGTCGAACTTCGAGATATTCCACGATGAACCCAAACGCGACGATTAATGTCCTTCCGATTTATCGATTTCTCCATTTTATCAGATCGAGGACATCGAACGCTACTCGATATGGAACCTCAAAGATTTCTCAATAAAATATTATTTCCATATTTGTTATCATCAAAACCGAGATTAAGACCAAGGTTGAAAACCTTAAGCCAACAAAATAGGTCGATTTACTTACTCTCATGACATGGCAAACCGATGGGTTATCATGGTGTGATCAGCTTAAATTCCTTATTTGTATCATACCTTATATATGTTACATCGCCGAAGATTTAAGTGGAGGTTCGAAAGAATTGCTCATTGAGTTCCTCGTGAACTCATGGTTTTATTTGTTGTTGTTTTGTAGAGTCCGACCAGTTAGTTACGACTTTGTGGCATGACACAGCTGGAGTGCAGGTGGAGGCACATATCTCGTAGCAGGCGTCCATAGAGTCGTAGTCGTGTTATTTAGGGTTGATAATCATGCACTGAGTGGTCGTTTGTAAAAATATTACTGTTTAAAACTTGAACTGTTATTTGAAAAGCTGAGTTGTTCTTTAAACTTAAAATTGTTTTGAAATTAATAAAGTTTGGTCGCCATTTATTTCATAATTTTTTCGTTGGTTCAGTGTTGTTCTTTTATGATTGGTTAAGTGCATGTGGTAGGCTTCGGGGTATCGACACTTACCCTGGCTGGTCATGCGATCCTGAGTTGAGGCATGACAGCAGAATATCACGACAAATTCACCATCCATATAAATAGACCTTAGGAGGCAGTGGAAGCTTCTATAAGTAGGGGTGTTCACGGGTCTGGTCGGGTCGGGTTTAGGAGAAAAATCGATCCGACCTGACTAAGTATAATCGGGTCGGGTCAGGTCGGGTTGAGTTGAAAATTTTTCACCTCTCAAACCCGACCCAACCCAACCCGACCTAGGTCGGGTCAGGTCGGATCGGGTAGTCGGGTTTACCCGTTTAGAAAAAAAATGAGTTTTTAACAATAATTTTTTTAAAAAATTAAAAAATAATTAAAAAATATAAAAAATTTGGGTAATTGGGTCGGGTCTCGGATCATCGGGTTTTAAATATTGAAACCCGGACCCGACCTGATTATAATCGGATTTCAAATATTTGAACCCGACCCGACCCGACCCGATTACCCGACCCGGCCTGATTGATTCGGGTCGGGTCGGTTTTTCGGATTCATTGAGTCGGATTTGACCCATGAACAGCTCTATCTATAAGCACTTCCACTAACTATTGTATCTCCTCATACTCATATCCTGAAACTTCTCATAGCCAAATATGCCCTCTTGTATTCTACTTCAATGATATGATTCCAAGCAATTTTGTATACACTACGGACTAAAAATGTTCCCTTCTTATATCTTCCACAATATTTCATTTTTCCACTAATATATTATATCCTCAACAAAATTATTCTGATCGTGAAACAATTTATTCCTCGGCAAGAAGATTCTGTCGTTCATAGAGCGTAATATCCTCATCAAAATATACTTTAGATTGACGAGCTTGCAAGACAAAAGGGTTGAACATAACATAATATTTATCATCACTAGTTCATGTGCCAACAAAAATTATACTTGCTTTACCAACTATAACATTTTCTCATAAAACATCTATCTTCTTGCAAGACTCTGGTAGGCAGGCCATGAGCCTAAGTAAGTAGGCAATCCCAAAACTTGTAAGTTGGTGGGCTTAAAGAATTGTAGATGAATCAGTACATTATCTATTTTAATTTGTATTTTAAGTTGACCAATTTGGACAAAATGCAATCATACAAATAATTATTTCTCTGTAGTACCGAAAGCATGAAGTCATCATGGTAAGAGCAAAATACAAGGCAAGTAGCATGAACTCATTATGTTAGGTGGAGCAACCAACATGTCCATGTCAAATCAAACTTTCAACGGCTTGACTCATCATTCCTTAAACTTTCCCCCCAAACCCTTCTCTCTCTCTCTCTCAGTCTCTCTCATCTCACTTTCCACTTCTAAAAATCACAAAGCAATAACTTTATTCAATTCACACATGCATGGCATGATGGGCTCCACTTTTTTGTGATCATTTAATTAAATTCCATTTTTTTTATTTCCTTCAAAATTAATTACTCCATTTTTCAATTAAGCTAATATTTGAAGCATCAGTAAAGTTTTGTAAACAAATTTTCAAATTCAAAAAATTATTCATTGTTTGATCAAATTCCAAACATTAATTGCCATAAACATGAACAAAGAAAAACCTTATTTTGTTTATTTAGAAAGAAATCAAGAATTGATCTCATTGAATTATATATATATATATATATATATGATCCTCTCTTTCTCTGATAAATGAGAAAGTGTGTTCGAGAATTGAGGATGAAGGTGAAAAAGAAGACATATGGAGTGGAATAATGCATTATTTATCTTAGGCATGGAACAAGGCATATGATACCATTCGGTGGCTCTACCATCATGCCACATTAGTACTATCAAGGGCTTACCATTCTTCTAGATCTTGTCTCTATATATATATTATCTCCTTGTCAACTAGCATGGGAGAGTATATTCTTTTGAGGACTCTGTGTTTGACCTAACCAACAGGGTTCACATTTATCCATCTATTCTTGGACATTGTACAAAATTTTTTTGTTGTTGGCAATTTAATTTTCACTTATCACTAAGAGAGCTAATACAATTTGATCCACTCAAATTAACATGTCTTATAGTAGAACAACTTATTTAGTTTTTTAGGGTGGTAACTATAAATGAGTATTTAAAGCATTTTGTAGTAATTTTTATTTTTGTGCTAAAGTTTAATATTTCAAAATAACTTTATATTTTATTTTAAATAAAAGTTTCATAAAATTAAGAAGAAGGTCCAATACTGTTGAAGTTTTTATAGATGTCATAAATGGAGTGTGCTGAGTAGGGATGGCAATTCAAACTGATTAACCGTGGTTAACCGGTTAATCGAACCACAAAATTCAGTTTTGGATAGTGGATTTGCGGTTCGATTTCGGTTTCGGATAGTAAAAACTAAAATTCGTTTAAAATCGGTTCAGTTTCAATTATCGGATCACGGTTAACTGATAATCGAAATCGATTATATATTCAGTTTCAGTTACCGGTTTTTTGCGGTTAATCGGTATCCGGAACCAATTTTGTTATTAGTCTTTGAAACGGTTATTCGTTTACTATCGATTTTTTATGATTAACCGGTATCCGAAACCGGTTTTCTTATTAATCTTTGAATCGATTATCCGTTTACTACCGGTTAACCGATTAGTAAACGGATAATCGGTTCTATCCGAATCGAAAAATTTGATTTCGATTATCCGCTTTTGAAACTGATCGATCGGTTTCGGTTTCGATTAGTGGATTTGGAAATCGATTAACCCCCAAAAGTACGGTTAATCGAACCGTTATCATCGTGCTGAGACTTGGTGGAGCTTTCTCTGAAGTTTTTATAGATGTCAAAATTATACTTGGAGTCCATTTTGGCTCCTAATTTTTTCTTAAAAAATTGTTTTGATCTTTAAAAATTATTTGAGTATATATTATTTTATCTTTCCAACTTTGTAAACTTTCACTTTCATCTTTTAAATTTATTTTGATTCTCACTTTAGTCCTCACAATTTCAAAATAAAATCTAATTTTGACCATTTGAATTTATGAACTTTTTTAATCAATTTACCAAAACCTATTTTTCAAAAAAATATATCAAATTATTTTTACTACTAGAAAAGTCTTTGTAACACAGATGAAAGATTAATTTTAGATCTCAAATTTAAGTTAACAAAAAGAAAAGAATTTTTTTTTTTGAAAATAATTATGCAATTTCACTATCACAAAAAGCATGCTTATGAATACATTCAGTATATCAATTGATAGAACGTGCGAGGCATCGCAATTAAAGTGTGACTTTTCAAATTATAAGGACGAAAGTAAAAAACCAAAGCGAAATTGAGGATCAAACTGAGGTTGGAATAAAATTTCAGGACAAAAGAAAACAAATCTTTTTAGCTTTTCACCCAGAAATAACATATAGAAGTGATGATGATTTTATCATGACATCATGCTAATTAATTAATATCGATCACCTACTATTTTTTTTTTACTTTATGTATATAATTGTATGACTTGAATATATTATACAACCAAGTGCCCAAAAAGCAAAAGGCAAAATTCTTGCCATCTTGACAGCTAGCCAACTCTTATAGATTAAAAGAAAACATTAATGATTTATTGTATTGGTTCAGATAATTACATACATTGCATGAATGCACTGGGACTCTGGGAGTGACAGAATTGATTGATTTGTTTTCTAAGGTTTGATCGATGCTTTCAACTTAATTAATTAATATCCGCAGTACTGGTAGATAATGTAGGTGGAAGAAAGGTTAGTGTGGGAGAATGTGGAGGAAGGAAAGACTCATCATTAATATTAGATTTTTGGTGGCCAACATCATTGATATTTGAGAAAAGATGGTCTCAGATGGGATATATATAGTTAATGGAGCTCAACTACTTAATTAATTGATAGGCTTGCAACATTAAAGGATCTGACATAAGACCATTTTACTTTCCTCCTATTTCTTCTTCATTATTTTACACCTCTTCTCTTCTTTTTCTCATATGGACAAGTAACCTTCAGATTTACCGAGCAAAACAAGGAAGAACTTATTCTATACTTGCCTGTATCAATTCTTTGTTCAATTTTATGTTATCATGTTTAATACCCATACCAAAACGGACCCTAAAATATTTTATTGATGGACTAAAATTTAAAATATCTAGTACAATATTTGTTACTATGTTTGTTAAAAGTCAAAATATTCCAACCTAATAAATTAATTCCAAATCGATGCATTAAATGTTTCTCCATCTCTCATTCTCTTTAAATATTGGGTGATGCAGCAAGTTGTCGAGCAAGTTATCACAAAGTTGACTACTACTTGTTTACTGTCTTTCAATAGCAAGTAGTGTCTACATCCTCCAGTGTACATGCTCAAGTGGTAGGTCGCAAGTAACCATCAAATGTAACCATTTTATTAGTTGTCCCTCCTTAATTTCTTGCATGGATGTATCTACATATATAGTCAATTTAGTTATCTGCATACATAATTAGCTTATTTGTCTGTCAAATGTTCGCCAAGGGATCGATATTGCGAACATCTGGTGGGGCGGGGCATCTGGCTCTTCTCTCGGCATGATCGTCTTTTGTGTAAGGCATTCGTTGTAGCATTGACGGGCTTCTTTTTAGTCGGCGTAGAGCACGCCTACTTTTGTTTCTAAAATATGAAATTTCAACGCCAGGTGGGGGGTTGATACGATGGCCCCTAGGTTTTTTAGTGAGGGTCATCCCAAGATCATGTGGTAGGGACTGAGGACATCGATGACCAGGTAATGTACATCAATCGTTTTTGCTGTCGGCTGAGAGTCAAACGTTGTCCTTAGTCTTATGGAGCCTCAGACGTTGACTCGCTTTCCCGAGAAACCCACCAAGTCCCCGTTGCAAGGTGAGAGTGAGGCCTCGGTCAACTGCATTTTTCTCGAATGTGGAGTAAGGAAGGATGTCAGCCGAACTGCCTTGATCCACCAAAACTTTCATAATGACGAAATTTCCTGCGATTACAGAAATCATGACTGGGTCATATAGATTCTTATCAATCCCCTGAAAATTAGATTCGTAGAATGATAGGCCTTTAGGGGCAGGAGACGTCATCAGTTGTCATGATTACTTGGATGGATTTGTTCCTGGCTGAACTTGTTTCATCTCCTCTCGCGAATACGTTGGCTATGTAGTCGATGACTCCTCCGACCTCATTACCTGGGCGGTTGGCTCGATCACTATCTTTCTAACCTCCGAGGTGGTCCAAGAATGTTCGGCTTCAGCTTCAGTGTCGGTGGTTGTGGCTCTTGCCTCGGCCATGTTCTCTTCCATGGTTGATGTATTGGTCGGGTTGTCCAGCGTGGACTAGGTCCTCGAGTTGATCTCCTAGCCACACACAATCCTTTGTGGTGTGTCCATAGGTATCGTGGAAAGCACACATTTTGCTTTTATCGGCGTTGGGTGACAGCTTCTGCTTTTTGACATTGACAGGGTGTCTGAGAAGTTTTAGGTGTAGATCTCGCGGAGAATGGTCTCCTTCTTCATGTTAAGTGGAATGTATTTTTCATATTGGGTGTTTGGTCGGGGGTGATGATTTTGCCCTCTTGTTGTTGTCCTGGTAATGGTGATCTCGGTCTTCGTCTTTGTTGTCGAGTTTCTTGGATTTCCGGTCCTGGGTGGTGACTTTAGCGGTTTGCTTGTCGGCCTTTCTGGCCTCTCGGAGTTCTTCCATCTCTATGTGACACTTGGCATTTTCTCGGAATTCGGCCATGTCCTTCAGCTTTGCCAGTGCGATCTGGTGTGCAAAGTGCTCGGGCTTCAGTTCGTGCTTGACGGAGAATAGCTCGACGTAGGGTTCAGGGTTCGAGATTTCTATTGCCACAACATTGAATCTCTTTAGGTAGTCTCTCAGCGACTCATGTTGCCCTTGCTTAATGTAGTGGAGGGCATCCTCGATCTTGGAGTAAATTCTTGAGGAAGAGTTGATGAAGGCTCGAGGGAGCTCCTGAAAGGTGTGTATGGACCCTGGTGGAAGGGTGGAAAACCAGAGTAGCGCGACCTTCTCCAAGAAAATGACGGGGGAGGAGCAGTCTTTGTGAGCCCAGTGTTATCCTCTTCTCTCTAATGATGCATGCGGGAAACCTCATCCCGGAGGACAGAAGTCGACTGCCCGAGTCTTTCTAAGTGGTTGCCTTTATCACATTCTGAGCGTGGGTGCTCATGCTCAACCTAGTGTTGTTCCCAGGACTGCGTCAACGCATCGATCTGGGATGCTAATCATCAGTTCTCCGCTTGACTGAGATTCTTTTGGTGAGAGGTTGGCAGTTGTTGGAGCGTCACTCCTCACTCTTTCGGCGTCTCCATGTGGTGGCGTTTGCCTGACTTCAGGTACCAACTATTGCAGGATAGATAAGATTTATCTGGCCTCACGGTAGGTGCCAAATGTTCTTTCCTAAAGTCGGGATGATGCAGTCTGATGGGGTCTCATGGTCAAGTTCGACTCCGGGGGGCCTGCAAAAAATACTCCGACACTTAAGTAAGAATGAGTTCCAGGTGAAGGTGATAAAAATTGGAATCTAGATGTACCGAGAGAGCTTTGTGTCTGTATATAGTATAGGATGAGGGATGTTCGGCGATAATGCCTCTCGGTAATCTTGTATGGATGTGCTTAGAATAGGTCGAGGCTGATTCCAAAGATGTCGGACTCATGAATAACGAATCCCTCGCAATTAATGACGAAACTCCTTAAATAGTTTTGGTGAATTATAAAATATTTTTTATAATCCAAAATATGGACCTCATTTCATTCAGTAAATTAAAATTTATGTAATTTTTTGGTGATTTATAATGCATTTTCAAGGTGAAATGACCTAATTAAAGAGTTTCACTAAAACTATTTAAATAGTTTTGCTCTGAGACTTGTACACACTCATTTTCACTGATTCAAGATGTGGACCTCATTTCATTTAGTAAATTAGAATTTTTATGATTTTTTGATGATTTTATGATACGTTTTCAATGTGAAATGATATATTTAAACAGATTCACTAAAACTATTTAAATGACTTAAATATTTTTGCTTTGGGACTTGTATACACTCATTTTCATTGATCCAAATTATGGACACAATTGCATTCAGTAAATTAGTATTTGTGTAATTTTTTTGGTGATTTTGTGATGCATTTTCAAGTTTAAATGACATATTTAAATAGTTTCACTAAAATTATTGAAATAGTTTCAACAATTTTGCTTTGTGATTTGTACACACTCATTTTTATTGATTCAAGTTGTGGATTTTATTTCATTCAATAAATTAGAATTTTGATGATTTTATAATGCATTTCTAAGCTTAAATAACCTATTTAAACAGTTTAACTAAAACCGATGGTTTAAATAATTTTGCTTTGAGACTTGTACACGACCTAATTGCATCCAATAAATTAGAATTTATGTGATTTTTTATTAATTTTATAATACATTTCCAAACTTAAATGACCTATTTAAATAATTTCACTCAAACTATTGAAATGGTTTTAACAGTTTTGCTTTGGGATTTGTACGTAGTCAATTTCATCGATCCAAGTTGTGGACCTAATTAATTGCATTTAGTGAATTAGAATTTTTATAATTTTTTTGGTGATTTTATGATGTATTTTCCAGCTTAACTGACTTATTTAAACGGCTTCACTAAAACTGTTGAAATGATTTCAACAATTTTGCACTGGGACTTGTACATATTCATTTTTACTAATCGGAGTTGTGTACCTAATTGCATTTAGTAAATTAGAATTTATGTGATTTTTTGGTGATTTTCAAGCTTAAATGACCTATTTGAAATTGTCAAATTATTTAAATGGTTTAAATAGTTTTGGTCTGTGACTTGTGCACACTCATTTTCATCGATCCAAGTTGTGGACCTAATTGCATATATTAAATTATAATTTTGGTGATTTTATGATGCATTAAGCTTAAATGGCCTATTTAAATAATTTTATTGAAACTGTTGAAATGGTTTAACGGGTGGGACGTGAAACATGGTTGGACGGAAAGTGTTAAAGTGTTGGATGAGATATGTTAATCCCGTTATAGTAGGAGTTAAATGCGGTTAACAAGGCGACAACCCTATTATGAGAGTGGGAGGTTATTGTTGGTATATTTTGAATTTTGTTCGAGTTCCGAGGGTAACATGTTCCATATTCAACTTTTGAAAATAAACAGATTTTTTATTATGCTTTGGAAAAATTGTTGTTATTATATTGGTTCTGATAACAATGGCAGGATGCCCTTTTAATTACACTGCATGAATGCACTAGTAGTGCAAAAAAACTTGCTCTTTTCCTTTTTTACAAGGAATCTCTTGTTCCTTTTTTACCCTTCCGATTATATCCTTGCTCTTTTCCTTTTTTACCCTTCTAATTATATCATTGCTCTTTTCCTTTTTTACCGTTTAGATTATATCCTTGTAGCCAAATACGATAACTTATAAAGTACAAATACTTTTGCTGCCAAAATACATGAAAAGAAAATCGCACGGTGCCATACTCGAGTACAGTCGCCCATCTCCCAAGGCTCAAAACCCTTTCTTCATTCTTCTTCAATTGATCTTCTTTTTCTTCTTCCCATCTTCTTCGTTTACTTCTTCACTCATTCATTTTCTTCTCCTCTTCTTCATTTCCTTCCTTTATTTTCGCAAACTTCCTCAATAAATCAAGCAAATACAGAAGTTCAATACGAACTCCACGTCATCGAGCTAAAAAAACCAAAAATGGAAAGGTAAATATTCGAAGTGTATACTAATATTCATGGTAGTATTAAGATTCGTGTTTTGTTGTTATATATCAGCTGAGAAGGGAGAAGTAGTCGGAGTACGCTGGTGCAATGTTCCGATGTACCTCGGCTGCATGTTCTGGTCGATCGAGCGTTAATACATCCTGTGCAATGTTATAAGCTGGGAAGTGAGAAGTAGCCCGAGTACGCTCGTTGCAACGTTTCGATGTATTCCAGTGCATGTTCTGGTCGATCGATAATTAATACATCCCGTGCAATGTTATAACATAGATTCGAACATGATGTTATAACATCCCGCCCGCCCAATGTTATAAAACAACACAGGATGTAATAGCATCCCATGCAATGTTATAAGCTGAGAAGTCAAAAGTAGCTCGTACGCCGGTGCAACATTTCGGTGTACTCCGGGTGCATGTTATGGTCGGCCGATTGTTAATGCATCCCGTGGAATATTATAACATCGATTTGACCAGGATGTTATAACATCCACCCAATGTTATAAATCTGCATGTGCGAGGTTATAAGCTGAGAAGTCAGAAGTAGCCCGAGTACACCGGTGCAACGTTCCGATGTACTCTGGGTGCATGTTATGGTCGGACGGTTTTTAATATATCCCGTGGAATGTTATAACATCGATTCGAGCAGATTTCCCCCTTTATTTTCGATGAATCCTTCCTCCTTATTTGCTAACCCGATCCCCCCCCCCCTTATTTCAGGCATGTTTGAGATCTAGGCACACGATTTGATCAGATAATTACCTTCGGGTCGAATAGATTAATCATCCGCTATATGTTTCACTACCATTCACTATTAACAGAACGACGAAGAAATTCGTATCACATTGCACGTTGACTTCAATTACTTCATTTTTGCAAACAAAGATTGTGTTGTCAAATCAACACAAAAAATCTCTTGGATAAAACACCATTTAGGATGTAAGTTAGGGTACCACCAGTGACAATGGACACAGGGCTGATGGAATACTTAGTCGAAAATTGGGTTGACCAGCATGGTGCTTTTAAGATTAAAGATAATGAATTACCCTTTACTGCCAATGATGTGACACTTATACTAGGCTTGAAGTCATTTGGAAAGTTGGTTATGCTTGAACTAGGAGGCCGAGGTAAAAGTGAGTTCCAACTTCAATATTTTAATGGTGAACACATAACAAAGAGTACATTAGAGAAAAGGATATGCGAACTCCAAGAAGTCGAGAATGAGACACATGCCTTTGTTCAAATGATTATATTATACTTGTTTTGTACAATATTTTTCCCAAGAGAAAAAAATCCTTGGCAATTGTCTTGTGAAGTACATACATAATTTAGAAGGATTAAATCAGTACAACTGGGCCACTGTCGTTCATTCATTCTTGGTGAAGCATATCAGTTCAAAAAAAAATCTAATAGCAAGAAAAATCGACGAAGTTGTAATGATAGGGTGCTCAATTGTTTTGAATGTAAGTATGTTATATTATTAATCTATACGTAATTATTATAATTATTTGATTCAATTAATTATCATATATTGCCCAACAGGCATGATATTTTGAACACATTCCATCATTGAATATAGATGTCTGCGATCCATTGTCCAACATACTCAAGTTGTTTCGCTGGCATCGAGTGTCTTTCAAAAACGAAAGTCACATATTAATGATGTGTTGCAATTGAAAGAAGATGAGGTAAATCAAATATATATGAATTAGCCATGTGATAATTAAGTACACGTACTTGTATTGAAATTATCTATTGTTCAAAAATGTAGGTATTGGAATCATTAAGTGCAACTCCACAAGAGTTGCATTGGTTGGAATCTACTGCACAAGTTGATCAAAACAATGAACAAGTGGTAGGTTAGGCAAATCATTTGATCGAAGCATTTTTTAATATTGTCATAATAAATGTAGTTATAATATTCTTTCAGCAACTAAGGATCACTTTGAAAAAATTGCAGCCAAACAATGAAATATGGAAAGAAAAATATGAGAAAATAAGTGTTGAACTTAAGCAAACAAAACTTGAGTTAAATGCATCAGTTTGAAAAGTTGACATTCTTTCAGACGAAAACATAATATTAAAGGAAGGAATAGATCGATTGAGAAGCCTCCTTGAAGACATTCAACATGCTGGGACATGACCCGGGTCGCGAAGTATATCGAACATCTGACACTCTTTCAGTTGCGAAGTACAAATCGAAAACATAATTTGGTAATTATTTCCGAACTTAGGATAAGGTCAATGATTGGTTTTTTGTATGAAATAGAAATACCTACCGGACATGACCCGGGTCGCGAAGTATATCGAACATCTGACAAAAGCGGTTATTTCCTCACATGAAATGATTCTATCGCCGATTTACAAAATGCATCATTGGTTTTTATGTTGCGTGGACCTGAAGTGGAAAAAAAAAATTATTTTACAATTCATTAGGAATGTGCGGTCAGTTGAAAAAGAAACAAGCGAAATTATTTATACGAATAAGGTACTTAAACTTTCATAACACATATCATATTGATTTTAATATTATATGTTTCACTACTAGAATTGTCGTTGTCACCGACGGCTCGTGCCGTGGCTGAACCGTCGGTGACGACTATCACGGACGGTGCAGACCGTGGAAAAACGCCATCACTGATGTGTGCTTCTCAGATAAGTTGTGACGGTCGACCTCTACCATCACAACTAGTCATCAGTGACAGTCGTGTGCACTGTCATTGATCATATCAATGACGGAACACGGTGGCTATTGTTGATTTAAACACATCAGTCGTGGCTGCTAGCCGTCGGTGATATCATTTAGCAACTGTGATATTTGGTGCTGCCCAGACCATCAACCATTTACAATACGCTTTCAGCCACAGCGTAGTGACAAACAGCTATGGGTGAGTCATGACTGAAGTTATATCTTGTAACCGAAAAAAATTAAAATTTTAAAAATTCTTGTATACAATGATATTTATACATTACAATCTACTTACAATCACATATTACAATCACAAAATATCATACACATATATTTTCAACCAACCATACAAGTTTTACTTAAATATCATCAATCTAAGCCTCAAATCGGAGGCAAACAAGTATCAAAATATCATATATATATATATATATATATATATATATATATATACAACTATAAGTATATAAACAACTATAAGCCTCAAATGAGAGGCAAACAAGTATCAAAATATGAAATATAAAGTATAAACATCTATCAAGTATCTAAGCCTCAAACGAAGGCTAACAAGTGACAAAATATAATCAAAATACACGAACATACATCTCACGACTGCGGTGGAGGCAGTGGAGGCGGTGGAGTCGACAACGACTGGGTCGAGGAGGATGACGGCTACGACATCATCAGTAGAAGGCCTGAGTGAGATGCAATTTGAGTGAGAAGGGCCTGCATGTTCTGCATCGTCTGTCTCAACTCGTCATTCGTGTGTCTCTTCTCCTCTATCGCATGTCTCTGGTCCTCTATCGTCGCTCTCTGCTGTGTTAGCTCGGACTCCAAGGTCGCTATCCGGCTCTGGTCCTGCATCCGCGATGTCGAGGGCCTCTCACCCGTAGCGGGAGGGGTCGGTGCCCCAAGTGGCCCTAACACGGTGCGTGCATGACCACTGTCTGCAAAGCCATAAACACGATCGTGCTCCCAGCCACCTACGACCTCGACCCATGCACCCACGTCAAACTCCTCCGGCGTGCCTCCGCGCTCGATCACGGTCCTTGTGTAGGTCTCCTACACGCGCTTATATTTTAATAGTACATATATATAAACTATAAATAAAAATTGTGTAAATCAAATAGACATAAATACTTACCATGATGATCGAGGCCCTGATATCATCGTAGTCCCCCTCTCCTCATAGTCGACGGTGAGTGCGCTCAAACACCTGCATCCGCGAGGGGCGTTGGACAGTGCCATCCTCCACAACTCGCGTCTTACATTAGAAAACAAATACATTTGTATCATTATACACAATATATAATATTTTAATAAAAAGTAAAAAAATTATACATACCAAACGACGCTCATGCACCGCAAAAGACACAACTCGCGTCCCACCGCTCAACAAGCTGGTCCCACACATGTCCAGGAATCCACTCGGGGGCATGTCCCCGAGTTTGCCCAATCTGTGTGGCCCCCAGCTATCTTATCACGATCTTATGGGCCTGCTGAAGCAGCCCGTTGTAGCGAGCGCAGGCAAGGCGCTCCCACGCCCACAAAAGGAGTCTGGTCCTCCGACCATGTATAATGAGCCTGCAAAAAATAAATTTATTATTATCGATCGATATTTAACATTAACATTAATTTAATAAACATACTTACCGAGAACTCTCGCCATAGTAAATCCATATGCTCACGGGGCACGTGAGACCATGTAGGCCACGCCCCGTGTATAAACTTTCGGATCATCCCCGCTATCGTGCGTGAGACGTCCTCCTACTCGAACCTGGACCAAATATACTATAATTCTATAAATAAATTATAAGGAATAATTAATACATCTACTTACCTTCTACCGCGCACACTAACCAATTTGTGCGACTCTCCCTCGACTGGCGGAGGGAGAATTTTGTTAGGCCCTCGTGGCCTACGTCTCGATGTCGACGAGCCTGGATCGACTAAAAAGATGGTGGCTGGAGGTGGGGGGATGCTGGACGGATCAGGTGGGGGAATGGTGGATGGATCAGGTGGGGGAATGGTGGCCAGATCAGGTGGGGGGATGGTGGGTATAGGGGTTAGGGGTGAGCAATGGTTCTATTCAGTTAATAATCGAACTGAGCCGAACCAAACCGAACCAAAAAAAATCTATTAACCGTTTACCGAAAAAAATCTAATTTGATTTGATTAACCGATTTTTTGGTTCGATTCGGTTAATTTACCAAGTTAACCGAAAAGGTTGGAAAAGATTTTAAAAAATACTTTTTACAACTACAAAGACTTGAACCCAAGCAACACAATTTATTTTTTTTCCCTCTAACCATGTTAACAAACCCCATTATCAAGTTTCTTCTAACTAACGCATATTATATACCCAATTGAATATAAAATAAATAATATAACACACCAAAATTCGAACCTAGGCGATGGGAAGCATTAAAATTCCTTTTAACCACTTGGGCTAACAACATTATATGATATAATTTTTATTATATATATATTTGCTTAATTCAGTAAATTAATCAAACTATCGGTCAATTTACCAAACCGAACCAAAAACTGAAATCCAAATTTTTTTTTAACTGAAAACCGAACCAAAATTAATTCAGTTTGGTTAAATTGGTTTCGATTCTCCCTCATCATCATTATGTCCTTCTTCCTCAAGATGGTTATCGTCGTCATCAACATATTGTACTTCCAATTGAACTAACTATATGTCATCATCCTCGAGTATTGGACTAACTCGCTCCACTTCGATAGGATCCTCTTCTTGATAGAAGTCATATGTTGGCTCATTCTCTCCAACTACTAGGTCAATTTTTCCTCTGACTTTAGTCTTATAGACTACATACCAATCTGTCCTATCGTTCTTTCTAGATGAATACTGCATATAATATACTTGTTCAGCTTGATATGCCAATATAAATGACTCATTTAAAGAAGATTTTGATTTGTAATTGACCTCGACAAGTTTATACTTTGAATGAACTCTCATGCCCCTATCGGTTGTATCGAACCACTAACATTTTAAAAGGACGACTGATTTCCATCCGAAAAATTGCAATTCTATGACTTCTTCCAATAGTGCATAAAAGTCAATATCACATTCAGCGTACATTGTCCCTTTGACGCAGACACCGACATTCATACTCTTCTTTTAGATGAATATTCAAGTGTGTAAAATTTATATTATTTTCAAGTGCTGACATATCTTCGACTCGAAGGATATTTGCACAAATGTTTCTAAAAAATATACTTAATTCCTTCGATACTGGTGGTTAGATAGTAGGAACCGGCGATGACAATCTTGTTTGAGTCATTACTGTATCATCACGACTTCTTACATGTCAACTCATATCGGGGGAAGTTTTTTCCGACATAAATAACCTTTAAAGCCTCGGTGCTAGTGGAAAATACCGAAGCACCTTAGAGGGTATATTTTTTTGTCAAACCGATTTCTTCTCCTTGTAACGAGAATGTTCACATACCGAGCATTCCTGCAACTGTACATTTTTTTTATAATATAAAATACAGTTATTTGGGCACACGTGTATCTTTTCGTACCCAAGCCCCAATTTCCTCATCAATTTTTTTTTCTTATAAAAAGTTGGCTCAATCTTGTTATCTGGGTAGCATACCATTGATAAAGCTTGCAATCCGATCAAAAGCAACCTCGTTGATATTACAATCGGACTTGATGTTTAGGAGTTGCGTCATTGCCGAAAATCTTGTATATTTAGGATAATTCTCATACAACGGTTCATCGACAACTTTCAACATATCGTAAAATTCTACAGCCTGCTTATTCGGCAATTCAATCTGTATCGCGGGTTGTTCTTCAGTGACTTCAACTATTGTAGTATATGGTAGCTGCACCGTCTCAGTCACTGACTTAACATTGTCATTTAAATGGAATTGTTCGTCAAGACTATCTAGAATCATTTTTCTATAAGGATTAGATGGATTGGAAGAAGAAACAACCACAGTAGAGGATACACCATGAGTTTGGTCAACAGGATTGCTCGACGTCCTGACTTGACGTGACTCCCCTGACAATTCCATACAAAATATCTTGGTGTGAATCCTTTTGTATACAGATGCATTGTGACAATTTCTAGATCCAAAAATCTTATGTTCGAACATTTTCGGCACGGGCATCGAATTTTATCACCACTAAGGATTTTTTTTATTCGAGTAGGCAAAATTTAAGAAGTAAGTTATGCATACTCGAAAATCGTCCGTTATAGCTCCACGATGAATTCGTCGGTACATCCAACTTCGATTGCCCGACATGTTCTATCAAAAAGTTGATAATATCTTTAGATAATGTCTTTAGGTGGGATGGTCCTATTCCATTCGGGATTCATGTTATTTATATTGCACTTAGAATTTCTTTTAGTCATTAATTTCATTCTAAATTTTGGAAGCAACTCCCTACAGTACTCCGAATACACATATCATCTGGGCGCGTATCGGAGAACAAGGGAGATATAAGTCAAATTTTAAAAATGAATAATGACTAAAAGAAATAAATTAAGTGCAATATAAATAAATATGTTCCCAAATTTTCCAATTAGGGACAATTCAAGGGTTGTACATCGTATAAAAGATAATTTACTTTGCTTACACGAACATACAACCCCCGAATGGATCTAAGGTTTTGCAAAATTAAAACTTGACTCGTCAATGCGTACGTGAAATGTATCAACTCGTCTTGATTTTTTTCTAAATTTGTGGATGCCGGTGCGAGTTCACAGTAAACGATTTCGTGCAAGTCCAAAGTGGACGATTCCGGCGCGAGTTCTTCCATTGTGGACGATTCCGACACGAGTCCACCGTGGACGATTTGGTCGCGAGAACCAAAGTGGATGATTTCAAAATTGTAATTACTCCCAACTAAAATTAACCCTAACATTTATTCTACCCTTGATTAACTAACCCTAACATTAACACTAACCTAAATTTAATCTAACAGCAAAAAAAATAATTAAATCTAATTAACAAATAACCCTAATTAAATCTATCATTAACCCTAATTAACAAAACTAATTAAATCTAATTAACAAATAATCAATCTAACAATAACTTAACTAATTATATTACAAATTAATCTATTAAAAAAAATGGTTGGCGCCGACCGGAGAGGGGAGAGGGGAGTAACTCACCTGGGTGGAGGCGGAGAGGGGAGAGGGAGCAGGCGGCTATCGAGGACAAGGGCGAGGGAGCAGGCGGCGAGGGCGAGGGTAGCGTCTTTATCGATGGCGGCGAGAAGGCGACATTGACGGCGTGAAGTCGGTGCCAGGAAAAGATCGGCAGCGGCGGCGACAACACGGTCGGCAGCGGAGAGAGAAGAGAGCGAGCAAAAGAGGAAAGGTCGTGCGCGAACGCAAATAAAAAGGTTTATCACCGACGACCCATCAGCCGTCGATAAACCGTGGACAACTAATAATAGTATCAACGACGGTCGCGTAGCCCTCTCTCAGTCGTCGGTGATGTGTTTTTTATTTTTGCACCGCGTTCGCGCCATCAATTAATAAGCGACGGCTGCTTCTGGCCGTGGCTAATTACTTACTTATATCACTAACGGCCCTTTGGCCCCCGCTAAGCCATCGTGACTAGGTTATTTCATTTCGCACCCCCATGCGCGCCATCACCTATGAGCAACGGCCTTGGGCAATCGTATACGAGCCACGGCTGATTTGGTTACATCAGCCATGGCCCCCTGCGGCCGTTGGAAAGTCGTGAATAGTTTTGACGGCCCAAGCGATCGTCGGTGAGCCCCGTGGCTGATAGCTAATATTCTAGTAGTGTTTCATTAGATTGATCAGCTATTCAGACATCTGAAAGCTACATGTGACATTGATATCAAAAAGTTTTCAGTGATTTATGATGTCAAGTGTCCACAACAAGTTGACAGGTAAATCGTCGTGATGCTGCACACTATCAGTATTTTGATACTTTATTTGTTTATACTAACCTACGGACTACGGTGAACATGCAGCGTCGACTGTGCTATTTTTTGTTATGAAAGATATTGACATGCTTTCAAGGGCAAAGGAAATGAATTTCATGCAGGCGGACATGCCACATTTTAGAGGTTTGATATCTTATGATTTGTTAGTGGGAAAATTATCTCCCGGCAAAAATACATCGTTAAGTGGATATTGATCGAAAGAAAATTTGAATATTTTAGTGAAAATTTATATATTTGTATATGTATAGATTTTATTTTTCGTCAAAATTTTGTATACTTTACTAAAAATTTGTATATTTGAATCTGAGAAATGCTACATCAACTAGGAGTATTGTTATAACATCCCGGATAGTGCAATAACATCTCGGTCGATTGCTATAACATCCCGTTGCAATGTTATAATATCCTGGTTGGTTGTTGTGACATCCAGATTTCTAATAACATCCTTATTAGGATATAACATTCCGGGGATTTCTATAACATCTTGGTCAAATCCTATAATATCCCGGTTAAACTTCTAAACGTCTCTTGATCATGACATATTTTAGGGGAATTGTTATGAGGAAGATTGTTTGAGCTTTGTGCGCTAAATTCCTAAGTGGAGTTGAAAATTGTATAAGAACATTGATTTTGATTAGGATTGTAGAATTTTTTATTATATGATTGTGTGCAGCCCAAAACCCCGTCCACAAAGCCCAAGGGAGGACCGTGCATAAAGCCCAAAAGGTCTCATTTTCTAATAACATCCTAATTAGGATGTAACATCCCAGGGAGCGATATAACATCCCGGTCAATTCTTATGACATCTCGAGAAGATGCCATAACATCCCGGGTAAATTTCTAAACATCCCTTGATGATGACATATTTTAGGGGAGTTGTTATTTGGAAGTTTGTTTGAGCTTTGTGTGCTAACATTCTAAGTGGAGTGGAACATTCATTTGGTTTAAGATTGTGGAAATTTTAGATTATTGTATAGGATTGTGTGAAGATGAACACTTGGATTTTTCTTCGTGGAAATTTTAGATTGTTGTATAGGGTTGCGTGAAGATGAACATTTGGATTTTTCTTTCCAAATCCATTTGTATATAACACAAACATATCAATTGATTGTCACTTTCAAAATTTAATCAAAAGATAATCATTTTCTAATTACATCCTTATTGGGATATAACATCCCGGTGAGGGCTTTAACATATATCCCAGGTAATGCTATGACATCCCGGGATGTTGCCTTTACGTCCCGGTTAAACTTCTACATGTCCATTGATGCTGACATATTTTAGGTGATTTGTTACGTGGAAATTTATTTGAGCTTTTGTGAGCTAAATTCCTAAGTTGAGTGGAACATTCATTGGGATTAGGATTGTGGAAATTTTAGATAGTTGCATAGGATTGTGTGAAGAAGAATTATTTGGATTTTGATTTAAAAACTATTTGTATTTTGTATTTAGTCCAAACCTATCAATCGATTGTCACTTGGACAATTTAATCAAAGGATAATCATTTTCTATAAACATCCTTATTAGGATATAACATCCCGGGGATTTCTATAAAATCCCGATCAATTCTTAAAACATCCCGGGTAATGGTATAATATCCTGATATGATGCCACAAATCTCGGTTAAATTTCTAAACATCCCTTGATGATGACATATTTTAAGGGATTTGATATGTGAAAGTTTGTTTGAGCTTTTCTGTGCTAAATTCCTAAGTGGAGTGGAACATTCATTGGGATTAGGATTGTGGAAATTTTAGATAGTTGTATAGGATTGTGTGAAGATGAATGATTTGTATTTGGATTTAAAAATTATTTGTATTTAGTACACCTATCAATCGATTGTCACTTGGAAAATTTAATCAAAGGATAATCATTTTCTAATAACTTCCTTATTAGGATATAACATCCCGAGGATTTCTATAACATTCCGGTCAATTCTCATAACATCTCGAGTAATGTTATATTATCCCGATATGATTGCACAACATCCCGATTAAATTTCTAAACATCCCTTGATGTTGACATATTTTAGGGGATTTGATATGTGAAAGTTTGTTTGAGCTTTTGTATGCAAAATTCATAAGTGGAGTGGAACGTTCATTGGGATTAGGATTGTGAAAATGTTAGATAGTTGTATAGGATTGTGTGAAGATGAATGATTTGGATTTTGATTTAAAAACTATTTGTATTTAGTCCAAACCTATCAATCGATTGTCACTTGGAAATTTTAATCAAAGGATAATTATTTTCTAATAACATCCTTATTAGGATATAACATCACGGGGATTTCTATAACATCCCGGTCAATTCCTAAAACATCTCGATTACTGGTATAATATCCCGATATGATGCCACAACATCCCGGTTAAATTTCTAAACATCCCTTGATGCTGACATATTTTAAGGGATTTGATATGTTGAAGTTTGCTTGAGCTTTTGTGTGCTAAATTTCTAAGTGGAGTGGAACATTCATTGGGATTAGGATTGTGGAAATTTTAGATAGTTGTATAGGATTGTGTGAAGATGAATGATTTGAATTTTGATTTCAAAACTATTTGTATTTAGTACAAACCTATCAATTGATTGTCGCTTTAAAAATAACAAATGGGCGCCCGAATAACCAGTCCGCTAAAAGGGGGGAACCTGTGACAAAAAGGGAGGGTCAGCGAAATTGTGCAGGAAAAGGGAGGGAATCCGTGAGCAAAGGGAAGAGCTGCTACCACCACATCTCGGAATACATGCTGCCACATCCCGTGAACAGCATCCGCTAGGATGTACTCCATATACCGGAATGTTCAGTTGGTTCAAACGATTGAAGCTGAAACAACAAATGAGCTCCCGGATAACCGTCCGATCAAAGGGGGGAACCTATGACAAAAGAGGGGAGAAATCAGTGGAATTGTGCAGGAAAAGGGGGGGAATCCATGAACAAAGGGGGGGAAGAGCTGCTACGACCACATCCAAAGTACATGTTGCCACATCCCGTGAACAGCATTCGCTGGCCGTGATGTACTCAGTATACCAGAATGTTCAGTTGGTCCAAACGATTGAAGCTAAATCAATAAACGGGCGCTCGGATAATCGTCCGCTCAAAGGAAGGAACCTATGACAAAAAAGGGGGGAAATCAACGGAATTGTGTAGGAAAAGGGGGGGAATCCATGAATAAAGGGGGGAAAGCTGTTACCACCACATCCCGGTGTACATGCTGCCACATCCCAGGAACAGCATCCGCCAGGATGTACTCCATATATCGGAATGTTCAGTTGGTCCAAACGATCAAAGCTAAAACAACAAACGGGCGCCCGGATAACCGTCCACTCAAAGGGGGGAACCAGTGACAAAAAGGGGGGGAAATCAGTGGAATTGTGCAAGAAAAGGGGGGTAATCCATGAACAAAGGGGGGGAAGAGCTGCTACCACCACATCCCGGACTACATGCTGCCATATCCCGGGAATAGCATTCGCCGAGATGTACTCTGTATACCGGAATGTTGAGTTGGTCCAGACGATCGAAGCGGTGAACAACAAACTTTGTTATTTTAGCTTCGATCATTTGGACTAACTGAATATTCCGATATATGAAGTACATCCCAGCGGATGCTATTCTCGAGATGTGGCAGCATGTCTTCGGGATGTGGTGGTAGCTGTTGGTGAAATGACCACACTAGAGGGGGGTTAAATAGTGTGTTTACTAATCTTTTTACCTAATTTTGGTTTTAATCGTTTACTTGATTACTTAGGCAATTAACAAATTGAATAACAAGCGGAAGCAAAGTAAATATGCTAATTAAGCAAATGCAAGTAGAAGCAATGCAAACACGGTGATTTATAGTGGTTCGGCCCCAATGCCTATTCCACTACCTAAGCACCCCACTTAGGATTTCCAAACTAGCTTTACAAGATTATATTGTTTCCCTTACAAATAGGACTTTACACCAGAAAGTCTCCACTCTCAAACCGAATGCACTTCCACACTCGGAAGTATCTCGCCTTCCTACCGAGAGCACTTTCTCACCTCAACCAAAGGGACAACTCAACTAATCCTAGTAAACTAAGTTTACAATTGTGGATTAAGCCTTAACACCAAGACAACCACCAACTCAATCAAACCTAGCAACCTAGGTTTACACAAATGATATACAATGAAAATAAACCACAAAATACAATAACAATTGGAGCAATAAATCAAACAATAAATACTTAGCTCCAAAGGATGGCTCAATGGAAGCTTGTAAAAATGCTTAGGATCACTCTTTGAGGCTTGGAAGCATCATTTGAGGCTTGGAAGAGAGTTTGTGGTGGGTATTTATAACCCCCCAAACAAGATGGTTCGTCAACGGGCGTTTTTCTGCCTGTTGGTGACACTCGGTCGCTTGCCGGTCGATCGTCGGTCAACCGAAGGCTTACTGTCGCTTTTTGGAATACTTTGGTCATCCTTTCGGTCGACCGACTTGCCTACTATCAGTTTTTGGCAGCATTCGATCGATCAAAATTGGGCAGACTTCACTGCTTGGTTTGGCTGAGATTTTTGCTTCTTTGCTCGTTTCTGGGTTCCGTCTTAATTCACTAAATTTACTTATATAATATTTCTTAACTTTAAGAAAAACATAAATGTTATATAAGGATTACCCCCCATTTGGATTCAATAAAAATATCTAAAAAATCAAAATCCTAAGAATCAAAATCTAACTTTTGGGGTCTAGTACAAATTTCTGAAAAATAGAAATTTTCTAATCTTCCAGGTCAAATATGGGTAGGCTAAAGGCTTCCAAAAAATTCTTTAAAATATTCTGTTATCTAGTTTTTACCTAAGGAACAATTACTGGTACTTTTCGTGCCAAGTAAATGTCTAGGTTATATAGCCCTCCAATGAGCTACCTAGGCTTAGTGAATTTCAGGGCATTTTCCTAATTTGCCGATTTTTCATGTTTTGGGGTTCGGGATTAGTTTTTGAGTTTATTTGCATCATCATAAGGATTTACAACACATACTAGACACCTTAAACCTAATCTCTAACATCCCGAAGAATCCCGAGCGTCGACAAGCGTCCTTATCGATTTCTTCGATTTCTTTAATTTTTCCGATCACGGACGTTGTGCACTAACCGACTTGGAACCTGAAAGTATTTCTCAATGAAATCATTAGTTCCATATTGGTTATCATCAAAACTGAGATTAAGACCAAGGTTGAAAACCTTAGACCAATAGTAGTAGCTCTTCCGCCCCTTTTCATGCACAATTCTGTTGAATCCCCAATCCCCCCCCCTTTTGTCACAGGTTCCCCCCTTTGAGCGAACGGTTATCCGGGCGCCCATTTGTTGTTTTAGCTTCGGTCGTCTGGACCAACTGAATATTCCGGTATATGGAGTACATCCGGACGAATGTTGTTCACGAGATGTGGCAATGTGCATTATGGGATGTGGTGGTAGTAGCTTTTCCCCTTCTTTGTTCATAGATTTTCCCCCTTTTCCTGCACAATTCTGCTGATCCCCCCCCCCCCCTTTTGTCATAGGTTCCTCCCTTTGAGCGAACGGTTATCCGGGCACCCGTTTGTTGTTTTAGCTTCGATCATATGGACCAACGTAACATTACAGTATACGGAGCACATCCCAGCGGATGCTGTTCCCGGGATGTGGCAGCATGTACTCCGGGATGTGGTGGTAGAAGCTCTTCCCCCCCTTTCCTCACAAATCCCCCCCTTCCTGCACAATTCCGCTGATTCCACCCCCACCCCCCCCCTTTTGTCATAGGTTCCGCCCTTTGAGCGAACAGTTATCCGGGTGCTCGTTTGTTGTTTTAGCTTCAATCGTCTGGACCAATTGAACATTCTGGTATACGGAGTACATCTCGGTGGATGCTGTTCACGGGATGCGGCAACAAATATTCTGGGATGTGGTGGTAGCAGCTCCCCCCCTCCCCACCCCCTCCCACCCCCTCCTTTGTCACAGGTTCCCCCCTTTGAGCAGACGGTTATCCGGGAGCCCGTTTGTTGCTTTAGCTTCGTTCGTCTGAACCAACTAAACATTTTGGTATACGAAGTACATCTCGGCGGATGCTGTTCACGGGATGTGGTGGTAGTAGCTCCCCCCCCCCCCCCCCTCTTCTATCACAGGTTCCCCTCTTTGAGCGGACGATTATCCGGGCGCCCGTTTGTTGTTTTAGCTTCGATCTTCTAGACCAACTGAACATTCTGGTATACGGAGTACATCCCGACGGATGTTGTTCACGCGATGTGGTGGTAGCAGCTTTTCCCCCCGTTTCCCTTCACAACTCCGCTGATGCTGCACTTTTATCGGACGAATTATATGCTTCGGTCTTATGAAGGGTTTCATCATCGCCGCTAGGACCTTGGAGGAGAGATGGGCGGCTGTAATCGAGTTTTTTTTTCCGACTACTTGAGTATGTGTACTGTAGACGAAATGAAATTTTATATTATTTTTTTCCTTTTTCTTGTATTATGATGGGCGGCTTTTACTTGAGTATGTGTACTTTATAGGATGCTGTGGTATTTTTGCTACAAGGATATAATCGGAAGAGTAAAAATGAAAAAAGAAGTGTAAAAAGTATAAGGATATAATCGGAAGGGTAAAAATGGAAGAAGTGTAAAAATTGTAAGGATATAGTCGGAAGGGTAAAAATGGAAAAGAAAGTATAAAAAGAGATTAAAAAAAAAGTTCCCAATAACCTCGAGGAACCGATTCTTGTTACCGCATTGGGACTGCACGACTGCATGTTTTTCGCGAGCTGCACCCAAGCAGCGCTCCCAGTAGTGACAAAATTGATTAATTTGTTTCATGAGATTGATGCATTCAACTTAATTAATTAATACCCGTTGTACTGGTGGATAATGTAGTTGAAGGAAAAGTTAAGATGAGATACAGTGGAGGAAGAAAAGACTCATCATTAATACTAGTCGAAAATCGACGCGTTGCGTAATTATATGTACATATGATTTAAATTTCAACAATTGTAAAATTATGACAATAAATTATTAAATTAGTTTAGGTTTAAATTATAATTTGAATAGTAATATTAATACCTAAATAATTAAGAATAATAATATCATATATGTGAAAATTTATAAGTGTTGAAAATGAATATTAACTTAATTTAATTATAATTATAAAATCAAAATATAAATTTCATTTTTAAATACAATTTATATTTTTTGCTTCAATTTGAAATCAAAACTTAATCAAATACACTACTATAACTCATAATACAGTACTTCAAATGCATAAACTAAATTCATAGTATTTAATTATTATATTTGAATGTCATAATTTTAATACTCTAAAATACATAAACAAAATTGGCATTTAACTACTAACAATAATATATTACATATATATATATATTACTACTTATGATTACTTGCAATTTCATTCCAGCATTGAGATTCTTCATTAATTTTTTTTCTTTTATTTTGGTATTTTATTTTTCTATAATTAAAATCCAAAATTTCAAAACAAAATAATTATCAATAATTATATGTTTTAGTTTTTTCTTCTTTTTTTCTTACATTTATTTTATATTATTATTGTTATTCTTGTTTTTGGTTTCATTATATATTTTGTATTATTTAGTATATTGAATAAAATTGATTATTTTCAATTAATTTGATTTTGTTTTTAAGTTTGTTATTGTATTATAGTTTTTTTCACTTTCTGTTTTCTTTTTCTAATTTTTTACATTCATTTTCTTTAATCTTTATTTAAGTTGTATTTTTCTTAAGCTATAAAAAATTTTAATTATTTTTTCTCTCTCTCAATATTCATGTTTTTGTAATTTTTTTAAGGTTTTTTAGTAACTTGTATTCATCTTTATCAGATATTCATATTTTTGTATTTATTGTATACTAAAATTCGCTATTACTGTTGAATTTAATTGTAAAATTATAAAATTGATTTTTATTATTAGATCTATTAATATATGGTCCTATTTTTATATCTTAATGTTTAATTATATATTGTTCATTTTATAAATTAATAAACTAGAAATTTCATAATTATTATTGATAAATTAGTGAATGAAAAAAATTTGATCCCATTGCAAAGTGCATATTTTTCCCACTATTTATTTATTGTAGTAGTTCTTTTTAAAAATAAAACTTCTATCAAAAATTAAAAGAAGATTATTTCAGTTTTCATAAAAGTAAATAGTCATTAATTTTTATACACATTGTTTGTTAATCATTTATGAACCTTAAAACTATATTTATTAGTTCATAAAATTAATAATTAATTAACTTTTAAAAAAGAGAACTTATTAAGCATGTCAACTATTTATATAATAAACTATTTAATTATTTATTGTAGTTTTTTAAAATAAAGCTTTATATTAAAAATTAAAATAGAATGCAGAAGAAGAAGAAATCGCAGTGCTGCAACACTGAGATGACATCAACGTGGGGATGGGCATGTGGGTTGAGAAGTTCAAATAACTCTAAAATAGTTGCAGGCAAGGAAACGTGGAAGCTTGATTAGGATCTATACCCGGCTCGGATTGATTAGGATCTATACCCTCTAGGAAAAGATGTTATCGGATTGGAATTTCTTTCTACTCGATTGAGATTTCTTTCTACCATCTAGGATATCTCTCTACCCGATCAGGCAACATTTTCCTCGCCTGCTTCTTCGGTCATCTGGTGGTTGTTCTTCAGCGCTGCACCTATTTAGGCGATGTTCTTTGGAAGAAGAAGAAGAAATAATATTAGGACTCGTTAATAAATGAGCCAACTAAACTCAAAATTGTAAAACTTATTAAAATATTCTTGATGAAAACATAAGCAAAATAAGATACTTTAAGCTCAATTAGAGACATCGTCACCCAAGATTTTAGAAATAAAATCCTGATGCGAACCATTGCACATCTATTGTGTTGAACATGCATCACATATACCTTTGCTTCATAAACAGATATTTAAACGGAACTACATAAACTTATTTTGCAAACATATTACCTTAACAAAACTTGAAAGTTCAACAATCATATATGTTCCTATCAATACATCAGCAATTCAGCATCTACTTTTTTCACTTCAAAATATTTCTCAAGCAACAGGTTGACACTTGAGCTTGTTGTTGATGGAAAAGATGAATGAGTATAAGAAATGGTCAATGCAAGTTAATTTATGCAGAAGACATGACACAATCAACTGCATTGGTGGTATTCTAAAAAAAATCACCTATAATGGTGGAGGTTGCAGTGGGTAGTACATATGATTCTTCGTAGTTCATTTGTAACTTAAATCTGCAGAAGAAGAAGGCTGGTGGTAATGGAACAGAAACCCAGTTGCTTCTAAATACATGCTAGTGAAAACCTACAGGTTTACTTACTTTAGGAAAGCCTTTGGTGGAGATATATTGCAGTGGGTAGCACATATGATTCTTCGTAGTGCAACTTTTGTAAAAAAAGACGTTGATGTACCTGGTGACCTCACAAACCTCCATTGCTTCGGCTCTGAATTGGAGAAGGTGCGAGAAGAAGAAGAAGTGGGAGAAGAAGTGTCGGCTATGTGTGAGTAAATGAGAGAGACAGAAAATTAACTGTTGTAAATGAGAGACGTGTGAGAGTTATTGAGAGAAATGTAACTATTGTAATTAAAAGAGAGATGTGTGAGTAAATTAATTACAGAAATTGAGTTAACTGCCATAAATAAGAGAGGAAGTTATAAATAAAAGAGAGATAAGAAAGAAAAAGTAATTAAAAAAAGAGAAAATGTATAAAAAGGAGAGGAGAAAATGCCACATCAGCCATACTGAATTGTGAAAGTGCCATGTGGCACTCTTGAATCTTGCTTTTAAGTATATATATATATATATATATATATATATATATATATATATATATATATATATATATATATATATTAGATTTTTGGTGGCCAACATGAGATTGATGTTGAGAAAAGATGGTCTCAGATGTGATATATATAATTAATGGAACTCAACTATTTAATTAATTGACAGGCTTGCAACATAAAAGGATCTGACATAGGACCATCTTACTTTCCTCGTATTTCTTCATTCTCGTCGCGATGACAAGTAATTTTCGGATTTCTTGTCCAATATCGAACAAAACAAACAAGGATTTTATGTCATAATGTTTAATATGCATACCGAACGAATCCTAAAATATTTTGTTGATGGATTAAAACTTTGAAATATCTACTGCAATATTTGTTAGTATGTTTGTTAGAAGTCAAAAATATTCAATACCTAAATTAATCCTTACAAAAATGTTATAGGATCACCAAAAAAATAATAAAAAGTTACCACCCAAAATATGTCTATCACACATATTCAAAATCTTTCTAACCATAAAAATTGTAAAATCTCTAGCAAATAAATACTATAGTAGCCACAAAATAAATTGAATAATATCTTCTACCCCAGATTTTTTCCCAACTAATATTCGAGAATTTCAGGTTTGTCTCCACAAAAACATTTCAGTTCATGCTCTTCATGTATGAAATCATGTCTTCTTCTTATATGAGACTGTATAGAAGATGTGGTTGAAGACGACATTGAAGAGATCGATGGATACAATATTGCTCAATTACGATTCTATTTAATATGAGTTTAAGTGTTCAATTATATATTTTTATTATTTAATTATGCCACGTAAGGTGTGATGTGTCAATATTTTATAACTGAGATGTCGTGTGTTTGGATCAAACGACTAAAACATGTTAATTATGATTGTGGGTTAATATGAGGATAATATTATTCCAGTTTGGTAAGTTGAGGGGTAACATTGCATCAGTTTATAAGTTGAGGGGTAACATTACACCCAAATGAAGTAGAAGAATAACATTACTCTTTTTGTAATAGTAGAGGGATAAATTTGTACCTTCGTCTAATGTTTTATTGATGGAATAAAACTTCAAAATATTTGGTACAATTAATATTTGTTAATATGTTTGTTAAAAGTCAAAATATTCCAACGTAATAAATTAATTCCAAATCGATGCATTAAATGTTTCTCCTTCATCTCTCGCTCTCTTTAAATATTGGGTAACGCAGCAAGTTGACGAGCAAGTTATCACAATGTTGACTACTACTTGTTTACTGTCTGTCAATAGCAAGTAGTGTCTGCATCCTCTAGTGTACATGTTCAAGTGGTAGGTCACAAGTAACCATCAAATGTAGCCATTTTATTAGTTGCCACTCCTTAATTTCTTGCATGTATGTATCTACATATATAATCAATTTAGTTATTTCCATACATAATTAGCTTATTTGTCGGTCAAATATTCGCCGAGGGATATTATGAACATTTGGTGGGGCGGAGCGTCCAGCTCTTCTCTCGGCTTGGTAGTCTTTTGTGTAAGGCATTCGTTGTAGCATTGACGAGCTTCTTTCTAATCGGCGTAAAGAATGCCTACTTTTATTTATGAAATATGGAATTTCAACGCTAGGTGGGTTGATACAATGGCCCCTAAGCTGTTTAGTGAGGGTCATCACAAGATCATGTGGTAGGGATTGAGGACGTCGATGACCAGATAATGTACATCAATCGTTTTTGCTTAGTGCAAAAGTCTTTAAGTGCATAAATTATATATTATTTTTATTTATAGTAATTTTGCACTAAAAAAATAAAAAAAATAGTAATTTTGACTACTAATAAATTCTTTAGACACTAAAAGAAATACTAAAATGATTGTTAAAAAAATTAATTTACATTGCATTTTACTTAACAAGTGTATAATTTAAGTATTTAAATATTTTTTAAATATTTCAAAAATAAAAAATAATATTATTAGCCACTAAAATAATTTTTTATATACTATAATATCAATATGAATTGCTGAAAAAATATATTATGAATAAAAAAAATTATTTATTTTGAGTCATTTAAAGACTTTTATAAAAGCTTTTAATTAGCAAAACAAAACTATATTCTGAAATGAATGGCAAATTCGGAGCTTTGGGCATTTAGTTTTGGATCTGGGAAAACCAAATACATATTATAGATCTGGAAAAATCTCATGTCCAAGTTATGGATCTGGGTAATTGCTCAATATCATTTATTATTGATTTTGTTTAATTTAATGTACGTGGATGCTAACTAATGAGCAGTCTATTCGTACATCTACTTAATTACCAATTAATATTGCTTGACGAGTCAATGTTGCCACTGTACTAGTTCAACCACAATAGTAAATCGACGTTGCGGTGGTAGTGGGTTTGTATAAATGAGTATTTCACTCTTTTTAGATCCTCATAGGTCATTAGCGGGTTTTGCACGTTAGGTTGTGGGACAGGTATATGATTTTGACGTGAAAACCCTGTAAGATTTGGGAAGGGTTCAAAAATTAGTCCAAAACTCATCCCAAATTCATTAAGTATAAAATTATCAAAATACTCTTCATATTATCCATGTATGTAAAATAACTATGTCTTTTTAATTAGAATTCAATATAATTTATCTTATTTTAATTAAAGCTAAGTATACAACTATACACTATTTTAATTCATTAGGGTTTAAAAGTATTTTACACCTACGGTACCTACACCAATTTACTCACCCGTCGTCCATCCATCCCCATCGCCCGACGCGGCGACGCCAATCTACGTACAGATCTACTTCTCTCGTCACACGGTAGCCGCACCATCACAAACTTTGAGCTCTCTGCCTCAACCTCCACTAGCACACGGTTATTCCACTTCTTTGTCTCTCTCACAGTGACGATGTCATGACCCGCTTTAGGGTCATGTGACCGGCCAGGGTATACGTGTATATACCCCGCAGCATATCCCATGCACATATCAACTCAGAAAAAAACATAGCGGAAATACAAAATAAGTTTTATTACAACTGAGAAATCAATTAGTTTTCATTCTTAGAAATCAAATTCAGCAAACCAAATAAAGTGCGGAAAATAAAAAGTTTAACGGTTCTTCCCAATGAAGCGAAATCGGAAATAAAACATATAAATGTCTCAAAGGACTACAACTCCAAAATGCTAAAACACCAGTATATGTTCAACTACTAACAAGACTCGACTACGACCCTTAACTAGAACTGCTATGAGATCTTTGGTACCCTGCTGTCCTCCAGTTGCACCAAGTGCTCCAACCTACCTCACTGGTTAGGCTCTACAAAAAAAACATAAAAGAAATGAGGGTGAGTCTAAAGGAACTCAGTGAGCGATTCTACCAATACCCACCACAAAACCAACCACAGAGATATAGCATATAAACATATATACACATGTCTAATACAGGGGGAATGTAACATTTGTGGTATGGCTAACTAACGGACACTTGGCCGACCCATGCCCGAAGGCAAGCCTATTCACATAGCAATGAATCTACAACAGGCCTATCTGCCTACCCATGTCGTAAGGCATACAAGTCACTCACAAGGGTTATGAGGATAATCGGTTTTTATCCATCCGAACTTATCCCATGACATACCCTTAAAGAAACATATGAGAATAATCAGGATTTGCCCACCCGAACTTATTCCAAAAGAAACGGGAATAATCGGGATTCGCCTATCAGAACTTATTCCAAAGAGAAGCGGGAATAATCGGGATTCGCCCATCCGAACTTATTCCAAAGAGAAACGGGAATAATCAGGATTCACCCATCCAAACTTATTCCAAAGAGAAACGGGAATAATCAAGATTCGTCCATCCGAACTTCCTTTTTAAACACAGGTTAGGATTTACCCATCCAACCTTCCAGGCTCAAGCCCGCAACACCAGCTCTGAACTGAGCCTCTCCGCCATTCATGAAAGATATGGCACCACAAGACCTAAGTCAACTGGATGCACTCGGTCCATACTAGGAGGTAAGGCCAACTCATAAGCCATTGCTCCCCTACATTTGAGAATAGGGAAAGGCCCAATGAACCTAGGGCTTAGCTTCCCTCTCTTCCCAAACCTCACCACCCATTTTATAGGGGATACCTTGAGGAAAACCATGTACCCCTCAGCAAACTCTACATCTCTGGTCTTTCCATCAGCATACATCTTCTGGTGACTCTGAGGTCCCAATAACCTTTACCTGAATAGATTTACCTTTTCTATTGCCTCATCCATCAGGTCGGGTCCCATCATACGAGAATCTCCCACCTCAAACTAGCCTACAGGCGACCTACATCACCGCCCAAATAATGCCTCAAAAGGGGCCATCCCGATGCTGCTATGATAGTTGTTATTGTAGGCAAACTCAATCAGGGGCAAGTGCCTCTCCCTGTTGGCCTAAAGTTTTCAACATTGGTCACCATCTTAACTTTGATGATAATAAACTTATTCTAATGAATTTATCAAGTGTTTGATCTCAGGTTGAGGTTACGATACGCGCGTGAACTTTGTTCGGAGAAAGTCCAAAAATTGACAAAAATGGCTCCGTCATCGATCGAGTAGAAAATCTAGAGTTAGAAATAGATTTCATGTAATGTGACTCTAGGATTATGTCCCAAGCCAAATTGTAATGTTATACAAGTCCAAACATGGTAACGGAATTTGGAAATGAAGCGCACAAGAAGAAGACTCAAAAAATAAGCCTTAGCCCAGGTTTGGTCGACCAGTTGGTCAACCGAATGAAGTCAAAAATTGGTAGTAGTCATTCGATCGACCGAACGAAGCAGAGAATTGGCAGCAGCCAATTCGGTCAATAACTCGATCGACCGAATGTGGCCCGAAAGTGGCAGAACGCCTTCGGTCGCTCAGCGGTCGATCGACGATCGATCGGCAAGCGACCAGGCATCGCCAACGAGCAAAAAAATGCTCGTTGGGTGCCCTAGCCGTGTGAGGGGTTATAAATACCACTCATAAACCTCCTCCCCAGTAGTTGAGAACTTCATTGAGCATATCCTTAGAGATTACAAGCCTAAAGGAGTTGATTTAAAGTCCTAATCTCCATTTCCACACTCTCAATCCCTCCTCACTTCATCAAGCTTGGTCTTCACCGAGAAATCCATACTCGAAGCCTTGAAGTGCTCGGAGGAGACGCGTTGGAGCTGCATCAAGTATTGTTTTACATTTAAGCTCCATTTATATTGTTTTCATCTTTCTTTGTATCAATTTTTAGGCTAGCTTGCAAGGTGTGCATGTAAACACCTTGGTGTCTTGTAGATTATTGTTTTTGCTAGAGAATAGGTGTTGAGGCTCGCCTCTAGGGTTGAGGGATAAGTCCTCATTGAATTCTTAGAAAAACTATCAATCTATAAAGTGTTAAGGTTAGAAATCCTAGGTGAGGAGCCAAGGTAGTGGAGTTGGCGGTATTGGCCGAACCACTATATATTTCGTGTTTGCATTGCTATCTTGATGGCTCAATTTGATTTTCACTTGTGCTTAATATAATTATGATTGCATCTAGTCACACTAAGAATCAATTAACTTGAATCGTGTAGTTGAGTTGATTAAAATCGAAAAGAATTCAATTAATGATAAAAGTAGATACACACTATTCTACCCCCCCCCCCATTCTAGTGTGGCCATTTCACCAATAATTGGTATCAGAGCAAGGTTGTAGGCTTAGATTTAACCATCTAACCTACACTTATGGATTCTAGTATCACACTAGGTCAAGGGTTTTCAACTCATGCACCTCCTCTTTTTGATGGAAACAATTATCCTTATTGGAAAACTAAGATGAGTATTTTCTTGCAATCCCTAGGATTAGATACCTGGAGAACTATTCATGTTAATTATGAGCTACCCTCCAAAAGCATGGATGATTGGTCTCAAGAAGAGATCAAATTGTTTAATTCGAATGCGAAAGTAGTAAATGCATTACATTGTGGTTAATCCATAAATGAGTTCAATAGAATATCATGTTGTAAATCTGCTTTTGATATTTGGCATATTTTAGAAACTACTCATGAGGGAACTTCCCAAGTTAAAGAGTCCAAAATAAATTTGCTTATGCATGATTATGAACATTCAAAATATTGTGAATGCTTTAACTAACCTTGGAAGGGACATATAAGAGGAAGAAAAATTGAGGAAGCTTCTTCGATCACATCCCAAAGCATGGGAGCCAAAGGTTGTTGCTATCATGGAGGTCAAGAATCTTGGCACCATGAAGCTCACTGAACTCATTGGATCCCTCATGACCCATGAGATCCATATGAAGGCAAAAAAGGAGGAAGATGCCCCCAAAGGCAAGAACATTGCCTTAAAAGCATCATTTGGTGATTGGACCTCATCATCATCATCATCATCATCATCATCATCATCATCGGAGAATGAAGAATCTGAGTACCACGAAGATATGATTCACCTTGGGAGGATGTTGATGGAACTAATGGGAAAGCCTCTCAAGAAGAAGAAGGGCAAAAATAGAATCATGTGCTTCCAATGCAACAAGCCCAGACACTTGTAGAGCGATTGTCCTAAGACCAAGCTCATCTCCTCATCATCCTCAGAGAAAGATAAAAGAAGAAGGATGGAGAAGAAAGCATTAATGGTTACTTGGGATGTAAGCGAGTCATCATCACCTACAAGTGGGGAAGAAAGATCAAGGGAGAATGCAAACCTTTGTTTCATGACAAAGGATAATGAGGTGCCCACTATTACTATAGATAATATCTTTACTCAAGTAGAATTAGAAAATGAAATTGAGCATATGGCATATATATGAAGAATTTAGTATTGTTAGAAAAATATTCAAGGAACTTAAAAAGGAAAATAAAATGCTAGAACAAGAAAATGATGATCTTTTGCTTTCTTATAATGAGTCAAGAATAAAGGTTGAACTTCTAGAAAACGATAAAAATTACTTAGAAACGAAAAATGTAGATCTACAAAATTTGAATAACTCATTGAAAATAGAAAATGCCTCATTATGCTTACAAATTGAAAATTTGAATGATGGCATGTTATCATTAAGAAATGAGTTATTTTCATTAAATGAGAAAATGAAAAATATGTATACCTATGTCTCTTATGCAAAAATTTCTAAAGTATCTTCTCATGCTCATCCACACATTCATGTCCATCATCATGCTTCTATTAAATTTGAAGGTCATTGTTTTTGTTGTGGCACGTATGGACATATGGTTAGGGATTGTGTATTAAAAAGGAACCCCAATGCTAAATCACTTTGGGTTCCAAAAGCCTCTAACCTCTCGGGACCCAAAGAAATTTGGGTACCAAAGTCTCCATGCTTAAATGTAGGGGGAGACACTACACTTAAATGAAGACACATTGATGGCTTGAAGTTGCTTGGAAAGTAAAGAAAGAGGAATTAACTTTGTTGCAACTTATTGACTAATGTGATCGGTATCAACTCCTAACTCTACTCTTGTTTGCATCATTATTGGAGTTTGATAATTAGTGTATGTGTTTTATTTAGTACTCACTTGATACTTGATTGTTCGTATGTTCACCCTTGATTAACATCCTTGTGGTATAAAGTTTTTTGAATTTCAATTTTTGTTTTATTTTCGATATCCTTGGAGGCCATTTGTGACCTATAATGGGTCTATGCAACCTTTAGTATTGAAACCTTGGCTAATTGTGGCCGTGTTGGTTTTCAACCTTAGGAAGGGTTTGAGATCTTGATTTTAAAATGCTTTCACTTCTTGAGATCTCTTTGATTCATTTCTGATTGTATCTTGAAAAATGAATCTCCACTAGTTAGCAAAACTTGACTTTTGAGAAACAATCTTGACTTTCCTTTGCTATCTAGTTCATAAACTTGCTAAGTAAGAAAATGTCTATTGTGCTATTTATGATTCAATTACTTGCAAGTTGAGCATTGATTAGGATGCAAACGCTTTTAGAGAACACATGCTAAATACTTGAAAATTCTATGAGGTAGTAGTTTCACCTTTGCACTATGAAGTATGATACCTTATAAAACATGTAGAAACTCTTGCACTTTGCTCTTGATAAAACACTTGATTGTGTCTATATGAAAATTCATGAGCATTTAGGAAAATGACTTGTAGATCATTTCTTAATATACCATGTTATTTCTTGATCGAAATTGTGTAAGTCATTTGAGTAATCTTTGAGACTCTTTCTAGTAATTCAAACTTCGTATACATGATTAGAATGATCATATCTTAGTCATATACAAGTTTAATCAAAATTAGAACTGATTATGAAAAATGAGTATTTTTCGATAAAATATGAAATCTGAAATTTCAGTGGTTTATTAAAAAAATGCAGAAAATTAATCTTCAAAAAATTCTTGTTTCTGCACCTTGCTTGAAAAATCTAGTTTTTGCTGAAAAAGTTGCAAAAAGTTTCATTGAGATTTCGATTTTATATGATTTTGGATACATTTTTATCAAAAATTGGAAACTTAGTCTTTATCGAGCAAATGACTTTCGGATATTCCATAATTGAGTGTGTATAACCCTCTTGACATATCTTGACGCTTGTGTTATCTTTGTGTTTATTATTTCAAAGCATCATTGATAACGTGTATGATTAAATCTTGTCATTGTGTAATTAAGGGAAATCTAGAAGTGCTTAACTTAGGCCCTTTTTGATTAATGTCAAAAGGGGAGAAGAATCTAGACATTGATATGTATATAGTTAGGGAGAGTTTATTCTAGATATGCATGTTGATAGGGGGAGCATTGTACATTCACTTGATGAAATTCTATGCTTGTTGATACATTTCTTAATGTATTTATTGATAAGTTTGTCATCATAAAAAAGGGGGAGATTGTTGGCCTAAGGTTTTCAACCTTGATGACCATCTTAATTTTGATGCTAACAAACTTATTCTAATGAATTTATCAAGTGTTTGATCTCAGGTTGAGGTTACGGTACGCACGCAACTTCTTTCGGAGAAAGTCCAAAAATCGACAAAAATGGCTCCGTCGTCGATCGAGTAGAAAATCTAGAGTTAGGAATAAATTTCATGTAAAATAACTCTAGGATTATGTCCCAAGCCAAATTGTAATATTATCCAAGTCCAAACTTGGTAACGAAATCTGGAAATGAGGTGTGCAAGTAGAAGACTCGAAAATTAAGCATTAGCCCAGATTTGGTCGACCGGTTGGTTGACCAAATGAAGCCAAAAATTGGCAGTAGCCAATTCGGTCGATCGGTCGGTCGACCGAATGAAGTAGAGAATTGGCAGTAGCCAATTCGATCGACCACCCGGTCGACCGAATATGGCCCGAAAGCGACATAACGCCTTTAGTCGCTCAGCGATCGATCGATCGGTCGACCGACGATCGACCGACAAGCAACCAAGCGTAGCCAACAGGCAGAAAAACACTCGTTGGGTGCCCTAGCCGAGTGAGGGGTTATAAATACCACTCATAAATCTCCTCCCCAGTAGTTGAGAACTTTATTGAGCATATCCTTAGAGATTACAAGCCTAAAGGAGTTGATTTAAAATCCTAATCTCTGCTTCCACACTCTCAATCCCTCCTCACTTCATCAAGCTTGGTCTTCACCGAGAAATCCATACTCGAAGCCTTGAAGTGCTCGGAGGAGACGCGTTGGAGCTACATCAAGTATTGTTTTACCTTTAAGCTTCATTTATATTGTTTTCATCTTTCTTTGTATCAATTTTTAGGCTAGCTTGCAAGGTGTGCGTGTAAACACCTTGGTGTCTTGTAGATTATTGTTTTTGCTAGAGAATAGGTGTTGAGGCTCGCCTCTAGGGTTGAGGGATAAGTCCTCATTGTATTCTTAGAAAACTATCAATCTATAAAGTGTTAAGGTTAGAAATCCTTGATGAGGAGCCAAGGTAGTGGAGTAGGCGGTGTTGGCCGAACCACTATATATTTCGTGTTTGCATTGCTTTCATGATTGCTCAATTTGATTTTCACTTGTGCTTAATATAATTGTGATTGCATCTAGTCGCACTAAGAATCAAGTAACTTGAATCGTGTAGTTGAGTTGATTAAAATCGAAAAGAATCCAATTAATGATAAAAGTAGATACACACTATTCAACCCCCCCCCCCTTCTAGTGTAGCAATTTCACCAACACTCCCAACTGCCATCCAAATCTAGGACACATGCTCTTAGCATGTCCTCCAATGTCTGAATGGTCCGCTCTGACTGACCATCTATCTGAGGGTGAAATGCAGTGTTGAACCGGACCTGAGTGCCCAACGCCTCCTGGAAATACTGCCAAAATCGAGCTGTGAATTGAGTACCCCGATCTGAGATGATCATAACAGGGACACCATGATATGCGACGATTTGATCCAAAAACAACCTCGCATACTACTCAGCTGAAAAGGTCATCCTGATTGTTATGAAATGTGCTGTCTTGGTTAGGCGATCCACCACCACCCAGATGGAATCATTGCCCTTTCTTGACTTCGGCAACTCTGTCACAAAATCCATGGTTATCTTTTCCCATTCCCATTCTGGTACCTCTAAGTTCTGGAGAAATCCTGTCGGCTTTAAATGTTCAGCTTTCACCTACTGACATACCAAACACTTAGATACAGACTCGGCCACCTCTCACTTCATGCCTTACCACCAATAATTTTGCCTTATGTCACGGTACATCTTTGTGGCTCCTGGATGCATGGTATATGTGAATCGATGAGCCATCTCTAGCACCTGCCTGCAGACCTAAGCCATGTCTGGCACCACTATCCTGTTCTTAAATCTCAGAACGTCCTCTAAGTCAATACCAAAACTATTATCAGCATCACTCCTCTTGGCCAGATCCTTAGTAAGTGCACAAAAATCATCCTCCTCCTGCGCTGCTCCCAGCATATCTACCAACGTGGACTACACCCTCATGTGGGCCACCAACACACCAGAGGCTGACACTATCAATCCTGAGCCAACGGCCTCCTCCTAACTACTAAATGCGCTAGACTGCCCATAGACTTCCTGCTCAAGGCATCTGCCACCACATTAGCTTTTCCCGGATGGTACATGATTGTGCAGTCATAGTCCTTCAAGAGTTCAAGCCTCCTTCTCTGCCGTAGATTCAATTCCTTCTGGGTGAGCAAATACTGGAGGCTCTTATGATTAGTGTATATCTCATTGGCCTCGCCATAAAGGTAGTGACGTCATAGCTTCAATTAATGTGAACCCCACTGCTGCCAACTCAAGATAATGAGTCGGGTAATTCTTCGAGTGGACCTTCAACTGACGGGAGGCATAAGCTATCACCCTGCCATTCTGCATTAAAACATAACCCAAGCCGACTCGAGAGGCATCGCAATAAACAACAAATCCTCCTGAGCCCGATGGTACGGCTAGAATCGGTGCCTCAAATAGTCCTTGAGCTTTCGAAAGCTCTCCTCACACTTATTGTCCCAAGTCAACTTGACTTTCTTCTGAGTCAAGTGGGTCAATGGCGCTGCAATCCTAGAGAAGTTCTCCATGAATTTCCTGTAAAACACCAGTGCATGACCAACTACTAACAAGACTCCACTACGACCCCTAACTAGGACTGCTATGAGATCAATGGTACAATGTTGTCCTCCAGCCGTGCCAAGTGCTCCAGCCTACCTCACTGGTTAGGCTCTGCAAAAAAAAATATAAAAGAAACAAGGGTGAGTACAAAGAAGCTCAGAGAGCAGTTCTACCAACCCCCACCACAAAACCAACCATAGAAATATAGCATATAAACATAAATACACATGTCTCATACAAGGGGAATGTAACATTTATGGTATAGCTAACTAACAGCCACTTGGTCGACCCATGCCCGAAGGCAAGCCTATTCACATAGCAGTGAATCTACAAAATACCTATCTGCCTAGTCATGTTGTAAGGCATACTAGTCACTCACAAGAGTTATGAGGATTATCGGATTTTACCCATCTGAACTTATCCCATGACATACCCTTAAAGAAATATATTGGAATTATCGAGATTTTCCCACCCAAACTTATTCCAAAAGAAACGGAAATAATCGGAATTCGTCCATCCGAACTTATTCCAAAGAGAAGCGGGAATAATCGAGATTCACTCATCCGAACTTATTCCAAAGAGAAATGGGAATAATCGGGATTCGCTCATCTGAACATATTCTAAAGTGAAACAGGAATAATCGGGATTAGCCCATCCTAACTTATTCCTTTTTAAACGTAGATTGGGATTTACCCATCCAACCTTCCAGGCTCAAGCCCGCAACATCGGCTCCTAATTGAGCCTCTCCGCCATTCATGAAATATATGGCACCACAAGACCTAAGTCAAGTGTCATCCACGGTGTCCTAAGGGTGTTTCTAGTAGGAAAATATCGCAACACACTATGCCCGCTCCCAACGCCCCAAACCCGCAATGTTATCAACCAATGAGATTTTGTTTCATGCATTTAGATTCCTATTGGCTCTTAAATAGTTTATTTTGTCCCTTGAATTTTAATTCTACAATTAAAATTTAAATTTCTAAAATTAGGTTTTATTTTAGGGGTTTTGTTTTCAGCCTACTGTTTGAGCTCAACCCAAACTAACCCCAAGCTTAACACAAACATCATCATTATGCTCAAGCACATGCATTAAAACAAATATTTAAATTTATCTAGGCAAGTAAAGAAAACAAAAATCTCATATTTCTACTTACCCAAGCTTTCAAGGTCGCACCGGATCATGACTCGACTCAGCTCAACCTCGAATCAGCCCGTTAGACTGTCAAAGATAAATAATAAAAATTATTATAATATCTCGGATATTACATACGGCAGCCGCACCTCCACTGCGGACCTCCGGCTCTCCGCTCTCTTCCTCTCTCCCACGAGCACGATTTGCTCCTCTCTCACACTGATCTTTTCTACACCCTAAATGTGTTTTTTATCTATTTTCTTGCTCGTCTCCTTCCACTCTCTCATGCTTCCACTGTAACACGATATGTGGATTGGAGGCGTGGAGCAAGTGGAAGCATTTCTAATTCATTCTCAATTTTTTTTATATAGAACATTTTTTTATATAACTTTTGTTAACAAGCGAAAAACGAGTACCCAGTGAGTACCCATTAAATTAGTGGAACAAATTTGGGAATTTTCCTTCTAAACAATAGCGAATTTGGGACGAATTTATGATTGAATTTTCTTAATAGGTATGAGATATGATTGACTTCGCCGTTCCAAATTCTCCCAAATGTATAGTGGCCACATTGAAAGGACGGTATATATATAATATTAAATTTAGTTTGACACACTAATTTATTTATTGAAATACACACTTTTTTTTTTACTTTAGTAAAAATAAATAATTTAAATTTAATTTAATTATTTAAGTTAATTTTAATTAAATTAACTTACATCAATCAATTTAATTATTTTACGTTAGTTTTATTTAAACTAAATTTCTTGTGCTAACTTCAATTAAATTAAATTAATTTTTTAAATAATAATGATTGAGGATAAAAAATCTCCCATAATATTAATTATTAATTAAATAAAATTATTTAGATAAATTAAACTAAATTATTAGTTTAATCTTAACTAAATTTGATAGGTTAATTTTAGTTAAATTAAATTGGTTAATTTAATGAATAAAGGTTTATTTAATTTAATTATAATTTTTTTATTTTAAATAAATTAAATTACTTATGTTATGATGAGTTAATTGTGTAGTATTTTTCATGATATGAAAATTCGTAAGAATAATCATAAAAGCAACTGTTTTATATATTTTATTTATTATAAAATATTTTTATTTTAAATTAATAAACTTTGATGTGTATTTTGACTTTATTTTATTTGTTAGGGTAAATAGCAAAAATCTCTCCTAAACTATGACCCATTTATAATTATCTCTCATGAACTTTTAAATTAGACAAAAAATGATTAAACTTTATGAAATTAATAAAAATATCGCATCTGTTAACTCAATATTATTTATTTAATATAATCTTGTTTAAAATGACACGTTGGAGCTTTTTACTGGTCTAAATATTAAAAGATAAATAAAAAATTAATTAATAAATTAATAAATTAAAAATTATAAAATATTAATTGCTAGGAAAGTTAATTAGAAAAATAAATTTGCAATTAGTATTTTTTAATTTCTTATTTATCAATTTTTCAATTAATTTTCTTATTTATCTTTTTATATTTGGACCAATTAAAAATTGTTATATGTCATCTCAAAAAATAATTATGTTAAATAAATAATATTGAGTTAACAAATGATATGTTTTTACTAGTTTTATAAAGTTTATTTTTTTTAATTTTAAAGTTCATGAGAATAATTATAAATATATCATGAATTCAGAATTTTTTTTACTATTTACCATTTTTTTATATAAATTACTCTCGTTATAATTTTATTAATAGTATATTTAAAAATATTGCAAACCGTGGTTCTAAGGTCCTCGCTTCGCCATTGGACGTTGAGATTGCAATTTACTTGCTATAGGAGACAACGATCATTCATGTAAGCAGTCATTATTATTAACTTATTTCATTAATACCTAATATTTTATTTGATGGTGCATATGACAATAACAATCATAATGAGATATATTCTAATTTGTCACTACGTGAAAAGTCAAGTAAAGAATTCCTCGTAACAAAATCAGGTTCCAAGTTTATAAGAATCGTTAAATAATACATTAGCGCATACTATTGTTTCATAGGATAAAAAGAGATAGGGTAAAAAATAAATTTATATTTTTTATTTATTTAATGCATAAATTTAAAAAAAAATAATTAAAACTAAAAAAATATAAATTTGATATTAATTATACCCGGTGTATCACAAAATTTTTTAAAAAAATTTAATACTCTCTCATTTGATATCCTATCATATCCAATCTTATCTAGTAAAGCAAATAAACCATAACAACATGTTTGCTTCACGAGATATGATAGAATTGGATAGAACAATCACAATTAAAAATTAGGTAATCTACGACAACCCTTTTACGACAGCAAGAGTAGCGATCACAGATACGGCTGTTCTGCGATTGCATACAACGAAGATCGCAGAGTCACTGTTGGTGAAATGGTCTACACTAGAATGAGTGAATAATGTGATGTCTAAAACTTTAGACTAATTTTAGTTTAATCAATTATTCGATTACTTAGGTAATTTACAAAATCAAACAACAAGCGGAAGCAATGAATAAAGCAATTAAACACAAACACAATAGGCAATGCAAACACTGAGATTTATAGTTGTTCGGTTCTAATACCTACTCCACTACCTTGTTGGCTTAAGGATCTCTCTTAAGCCTCGATCTTTATTTTGATGATAACAAACATGTATTTAATCCAAGTGTGAAGTTTTGAGTTCATGTTGAGGTTGCAATAAGCATGCCAAGTCCGTTCAAACGAGACGAAAGAAAAGATTGTCAAAGGAACGGAAGAAGAAAACGTTGAAGAAAGGCTCGAGCTTAGATCAAGTAGAATTCATATAATATACCTCTAGGATAAGTTTATCCCAAGTCAAAATTGTAAAGTTATCCAAGTTGAAACTTGATAATTAAACCCACAAAAAAAAGGCATGTAAAAATCCAAAAAGAAGTTAGCTTCAGCATGAGTTTCGACCAGTCGGTCAACCGAAGTTGGCGAAGCAATCTGCGCAAGGCTGTGTCGATCAACCGGTCGGTCGACCAACCGAAGAAAAAAATGGGCAGAATGGTCACCGGTCGATCGATCGGTCGATTGGATTGGAGATCACTTGTCGCGCGACCCTGGCTCCATTGATTCAGTCGACCGAATGTGGGATCGATAGTTTTTCGTCAGTCGGTCGGCCCGTCGGTCGACCGAGCTCTCTCATACAGCCAGCGGTCGCATTGGCGGTCGATCAATCGGTCGACCGACCGATCAACCGGCCAGTGACCGAACGGTTTCAACGGCTATTTTTTTACCTGTTGAACGGACCGTTCGAGTGAGGGGTTATAAATACCCCTCACCTAACTTCTTTACTTCTTCTTAGAACTTTTATTGAGCAATTAAAGAAGTTTTTGAGCCTTCATTAAGAGTGAATTCGTGCGCGCCCTCTGCTTCCATCGACAACTCATTTCGAGCGTTGCTTCCCTACTTCCTTCAATCTTGCTGCAACACAAAGAGTGATCTTCCTGCAAGTTGGAGACGTGAAGGCGCGGGAAAGGAGCCTTGGTTCATTTTACATTTTTAAGCTCTTTTCTACTGTATTTAAAGTTTATTGTAAACTTGTTTTCCATTTGAGATAGCTGCTAGGTGTGCTAGGAAACACTTAGGGATAACCTTATAGGATTGTGTTTTGCCTAGGTGAATAGGATTGAGGTGTTCTCAGAGTGGTGAGAAGGGTGTCCTCATTGTATTCAAAGGAAAACACAGATTCTATAAAGTAGTGGTTAGAAATCGTTGGTGAGGAGCCAAGGTAGTGGAGTAGGCAGTTCGCCGAACCACTATAATTACTCTTGTTTGCATTGCTTGTTTGCTTGTCTATCATTGCTATTTATATTTGATCATATTTACCATCAAGAGACAATTGCATTAAGTGCAGCTAAAATTCAGTAAGAAGAAAATATAGAAAAAGGAGACAGATACTATTCAACCCCCCCTTCTAGTGTCGGATTTCACACAATATTTGGTATCAGAGCTAGATCGTAGGTCAAGATTTAACCATCTTCCCTACAAGTCAAGATGTCTAGTGAATCCAATTAGCTCAAGGGTCCTCTACTCATACTCCACCACTATTCGATGGGAACAACTATGTCTATTGAAAGATCCACATGAATGGCTTCCTTCAATCCTTTGGCATGGATGTATGGAGGATGATCCTAGTAGAGTATAAACAACCCAATAAGGATATGGACAAATGGGACCAAGAAGAAATTAGGCTCTTCAATGCAAATGCAAAGGCCGTCGATGCTTTATATTGCGGACTATCAATTAATGAATTCAATAGGATTTCTACATGTAAGTCTGCATATGAAGTATGGAAGGTCTTAGAGACCACCCATGAAGGGACTTCACAAGTAAAAGAATCCAAAATTAACTTACTCATGCATGATTATGAAATGATTAAGATGCTTTCACATGAGTCCATTGATGCCATGCATTCTAGATTTTAAAATATTACAAATGGCTTAGCTAACATTGGCAGAGAAATAAAGGAAGAGGAGAAGGTAAGGAAGCTCCTCCGTTCCCTTCCAAAATCTTGGGAGCCCAAAGTGACAGCCATTATGGAAGCCAAGGATTTGAGCACTTTGAAGATCACCGAGCTCATTGGGTCTCTCATGACACATGAGACCCACATGAAGCAATACCAATAGGAAGATTCCCCCAAAGGCAAGACCATTGCCTTAAAAGCTTCACATCGAGCAGAAGAGTCATCATCATCTGAGAAAGAGACAGATGATCTTGAAGAAATGGCGATGCTCGCAAGAAGATTCATGAGCTTCATAAGGGGATGCATGAGGAAGGGGAGAGGAGGCTACACTTGCTACCATTGCAACAAGACCGGGCACCTAACGAAGGATTTCTCAATTCTCAAGATGGCCTCCACCTCCAACCCTCACAAAAAGAAAAAATACAAGAAGAAGAAGAAGAAGAAGAAGGCAATGATAGCCACGTGGGATGAAAGGCGAGGCCTCATCGAGTGAAGAAGAAGCAAAGAGTGAAAAGGCAAACCTTTGCTTAATGGCAAAGGATGATAAGGTAAGATTTATTTTTGGTGAAGTTTTATTTACTCAAGAAGAGCTAAAAAATGAATTTGAGCAAATGCATGATGAATTCAATGCCATTAGGAGAAAATTTAGAGATCTCAAAACGGATAATAGATCTTTAGAACTTGAGAATGATAGTCTATTACTTTCATGCAATGCCTTAAGGAAAGAAATAGACACCCTTAAGGAAGAGACATGCACCCTAGAGAAAGCTAAGAATGATTTAGAGATTGACAACCAAAAATTAGAGAATGAAAATAAGTATTTAAGTGATCAAGTAGAGCATTTGAATGGTAGCATGCTAACATTAAAAAGGAAACTTTGCATGCTTAATGAAAAAATGACAACCATCCAAAATGTCATGCCAAAAGTTGTCCATAAAAAGAAATCATCACAATTTCATGCTCACACACACTAAAAGAAAATTTAATGGAAATTGATTTTCGTGTGGCATATTTGGCCATGTGGCCAAGGATTGTGCATTGAGAAGGAACCCACATGCAAGATTTACATGAGTTCCCAGATTGACTAACAGTCAAGGACCCAAAAAAATTTAGGTACCTAAGAAAGTTTCTTCTCCTTTTGTAGATGGAGAAGCATATTCAACCAAGTAGAAGCACTTGGATATTGGATAGCGGTTGCTCAAAGCACATGACGGGTGAATTTATTTCAACTCTATCAAGTAAAGATGGTGGACATGTCACATTTGGAGACAATGCCAAAGGTAAGATTGTTGGCATTGGTGACATAGGTATACTCCCTTACCCATGCATTATGAATGTTCTATTAGTTGATGGGTTAAAATATAATTTGATTAGCATATCACAATTATGTGATAATGGATACACAATTATTTTTGAAGCATCTAAATGTATCATTAGAAGTGCACCATCAAATGATATCATGTTTATTGGAAATAGGCAAGAAAATGTATACACCTTAGAATTAAATGTCTTGCCAAATCCTCATGTTAGATGCTTAGTTTCCATGGAGAATGACTCTTGGTTGTGGCATAGAAGGCTAGGACATGCTAGCATGAGCCTTATCCAAGAGATATCTAGGAAAGAATTAGTTAAAGGCTTACCCAAGATAAAATTTAAAAAAGACAAACTTTGTGATGCATGTCAACTAGGTAAGCAAGTTAAATCTTCATTTCATAGCATTAATCATGTTAGTACATCTAGAATTCTTGAGCTTGTGGACATGGATCTCTTTGGTCCATGTGATGTAGCTAGTCTAGGTGGAAAGCTATATTGTTATGTATTAGTTGATGATTTTTCTAGATTTATATGGGTTTTCTTTTTGGCCAAGAAAAATGAAATCTTTGAGTTTTTCAAAAACTTTGCAAAGAAAGTTTCAAATGAAAAAGGAGTATCAATTTTGAAAATTAGAATTGACAATTGAGGAGAGTTTAAAAATAAAAATTTTTCCGAGTTTTGTGATGATTTGGGTATCGAACATACCTTTTCTTCCCCTAGGACCCCTCAACAAAATGAGGTGGTTGAAAGGAAGAATAGAACTTTACAAGAAATGGCTAGGACCATGTTATGCGAAAATAATTTGCCTAAGTATTTTTGGGCCGAAGCCATAAATACCTCTTGTTATATTCTTAACCGAGTTTTATTGAGACCAAAAATTAAGAAAACACCTTTTGAGCTTTGGAATGGTAAAATCCCAAATGTGGGATATTTTCATGTTTTTGGATGCAAATGTTTTATATTAAATACTAAGGAGAATTTAGGAAAATTTGATTCTTCAAAATATATATGTTTTTCAAAACTTGCATTCTATAAAGTATCATCACACTTATGTATTGCTCTGTAGTGGGGCTTTGCGACCTATTGGTGTTTGCATTCTGTAGTGGGGCTTTGCGACCTATTGGTGTTTGTCTTCTATAGGCTTACATTTAGGGGTGTAATCGAGCCGAGCCTAGCCGAGCCAAGCTTGCATGTGCTCGAGCTCAGCTCGTTTAAGAAATGTCGAGCTCGAACTCAAGCTGGATCGAGCTTCAATATCTAGGCTCGAGCTCGGCTCGTTTAAGCTCGTTTAGGCTCATTTATTTTTCTCAAGCGTGACCGAGCTCGTTCAAGCTCGATTAAGCTCGGCTTGACTCGGGTTTATGCTCAACCCCATATGAAATATTAATATTTACATAATTATATATAAATATATGAAGCTAGATTAGGCTCGCGAGCCGTTCGAGTCGAGTATTACTTAGCTCGAGCTCGACTCGCTCATTTGTAAAGCTCGGCTCGAGCTTGGCTTGAGCTCGATAAGATCGACTCGAGTTCGAGTTTTCATCGAGTCGATCTCGAGTAGCTCACGAGCTGCTCGGCTCACTTACACCCCTACTTACATTAATGGGAAGGACTATAGTGGTAGATGATACTTGATTTTTTATGGCTTTCTTGGTTTTTATGATGACACTCAAAAATTGTACATTAATTCTTATCCTTTTTGATTTATGTCAAAAGGGGGAGAAAAAGTAAGGTCACACTTGGTTTTCACGATGCATATAGTTAGGGTGAGTTTTATAGTTACGGGGGAATTAAAAAATGATATGCACATTGATAGGGGGAGCATAGGTTGAGTAATAAGTAGTTGAATACATATGCTAATTTACATAGTTGAATGCATATGCGAAGTTACATATCTTGCATGCCCTAACTCATGAATGCCCTAACTCAAACTCACAAACACTTATGCTTTCTAAAAATTTCATGCTATGTTTGTCATCATCAAAAAGGGAGAGATTGTTGGCTTAAGGGTCTCTCTTAAACCTCGATCTTTGTTTTGCTGATAACAAACATGTATTTAATCCAAGTGTGAAGTTTTGAGTTCAGGTTGAGATTGCGATAAGCATGCCAACTCCATTCAAATGAGCCATCAAAGGAATGGAAGAAGAAAACGTTGAAGAAAGGCTCGAGCTTAGATCAAGTAGAATTCATGTAATATATCCCTAGGATAAGTTTATCTCAAGCTAAAATTGTAAAGTTATCCAAGTTGAAACTTGATAACTAAACCCACAAAAAAAGGCATGTAAAAATCCAAGAAGAAGTCAGCCTCAGCCTGAGTTCGGTCGACCGAACAAGGAAGTAGTCTGCCAAGCAGCCTATTCGGTCGACCGAACGGTCGACCGAATGATGATAAAAACTGGCAGTAGCCATTCAGTCGACTAGTCGGTCAACCGAAGTTGGCGAAGCAATCTGCGCAAGGCTGCGTCGGTCGACCGACCGAACAAAAAATGGGTAGAATGGTCACCAGTCGACCGGATTGGAGATCGCTTGTCGCGCGACCCTGGCTCCACTGATTCGGTCAATCGACTGGTCGACCGAATGTAGGATCAATAGTTTTTCGTCAGTCAGTCGACCCGTCGGTCAACCGAGCTCTCTCATACAGCCAGCGGTCGCATTGACTATTTTCTTACCCGTTGAACGAACTGTTCGAGTGAGGGGTTATAAATACCCCTCACCTAACTTCTTTACTTCTTCTTAGAACTTTTATTGAGCAATTAAAGAAGTTTTTGAGCCTTCATTAAGAGTGAATTCATGCGCGCCCTCTGCTTCCGTCGACAACTCATTTCGAGTGTTGCTTCCCTACTTCCTTCAATCTTGCTGCAACACAAAGAGTGATCTTCCTGCAAGTTGGAGACGTGAAGGCGCGGGAAAGGAGCCTTGGTTCATTTTACATTTTTAAGCTCTTTTCTACTGTATTTAAAGTTTATTGTAAACTTGTTTTCCATTTGAGATAGCTGCTAGGTGTGCTAGGAAACACTTAGGGGTAACCTTATAGGATTGTGTTTTGCCTAGGTGAATAGGATTGAGGTGTTCTCAGAGTGGTGAGAAGGGTGTCCTCATTGTATTCAAAGAAAAACACAGATTCTATAAAGTAGTAGTTAGAAATCCTTGGTGAGGAGCCAAGGTAGTGGAGTAGGCAGTTGGCCGAACCACTATAATTACTCTTGTTTGCATTGCTTATTTGCTTGTCTATCATTGCTGTTTATATTTGATCACATTTACCATTAAGAGACAATTTCATTAAGTGCAGCTAAAATTGAGTAAGAAGAAAATATAGAAAAAGGGGACAGACACTATTCAACCCCCCTTCTAGTGTCAAATTTCACACAACATACCTAAGCACCCCGCTTAGGATTTCCAATTAGCTTTACTAAATTAATTTATTTCCTTTACAATGAGGACGTTTTCATCGAAAAGTCTCCGCTCTCACACCCAAGACACTTCCACTCCCACAAGTCTCTGTCTTCCTTCCGACAACACTCTCCCACCTCAAACCCTAAGAATAACACAACTAATCCTATTAAACTAAACACACCAGTGGATTTAGGCCTCTACACCAAGACAATCACCAAACTCAAGATTTACACACTAGATCTTTACACACTTGAATTATAATAAAATAAACAACAAAATTCAATAACAAATGGAGCAATTATCAAAACAATAATACTTAGCTCCAACAAGAATCACCAAGCCCCTCTTGATGCCTTGATAAGGCAAATCTTTAAGAATTCAAAGTCAAGATCTAGAATGAAGGTTCAAGGCTATGTATTTACAAAGAATGACTCAATGAAAGCTTAGATGGTTCAAGCGATGTCTCAATGGGCTCGACAACCACTAAGGAAGGTTGCGAAGGCTTGTATTTATAAGGAGGCAAAGCATGGGGCTGAAATAGCTCGTTGCAACGGATAGAAAACTATCTATTTCGTCCGCCGATCGATCGATCGATCGACCGAACAAGCGATCGATCATTGATCGAACGCACACTGTGAGTTTTTGCCTCTCGCTGGTCGCTCATCGATCGATGGACGATCGATCGACCATTCAACTGAAATTGCTCTAAGGGCAGTTTCGGCGAGATCTAATCTCCCTAAGCATTATATAATATTTCTTAACTAAGTTAATTACTTTAAAACATAAATGTTATATAAGGATTACCCCTCATTTGGATTCAATAAAAACATCTAAAAAATCATAATCCGTAAGAATCAAATTTTAACTTTTGGGGTCTAGTACAAATTTACGAAAATCAAAAATTTTATAATCTTCCGAGTCAAATATGGATAGGTTAAAGGCTTTCGAAAATTCCGTAAAAATATCTCGTTAACTTGTTTCTACCTAAGGAATAATTACCGAAACTTTTGGTGCCAAGAAAATATCTAGGTTATATAGCCCTCCAAGGAAGCTCCCTAGGCTTAGAGAATTTCCGAGCCATTTTCTAATTTTCTGGATTTTCATGGTTTGGGGTTCGGGTTTCGGTTCTTGGGTTTTGCATCATAATGAGGGTTAATACAAATTATCTAGATGCTCTAAACCTAGACTCTATCTTTCCAATGAATCCCGAGCGCGTCGACCAACGTCCTTCCGATTTCTCTGATCGTGGAGGTCATGCGCTAACCGACTAGGAACCTGAAAATAATTCTCTATAAAATCATTAGTTCCATGTTTGTTATCTCAAAACCGAGATTAAGACTAATGTTGAAAACCTTACGCCAATAGTCACCACATCTATGATGACCATGCGACCGAAACATTTTTCATCGTAATAAGGGTAAATTACACGGAACCCCCCTTGACTATAGTCGATGTGCGCAAAGACTATCTAAACTACCAAGTGTGCACAGAATCCCCTGCGACTACACTTTTTGTTCAAATAACCCCCCTCCGTTAGTCTGTCCTTTAGTAATTTAACGATAAAACTTCCATGTGCGCAGAACCCCCTCCTTAGTGCCACGTGGCAGCAATCTGCACCCTCCATCTCATCCGATGGCCATCACTTCTTCTTCTACCCATCCCTCACCTACCTACGCCTCCCCTTGCCCTAGACTCCACCACCATCGCCGGCGACCTCCTCCTCAAGAATCCTCCCCCTCTAGAAGAAGAAGAGGAGGAGGAGGAGAAGAAGAAGAAGGTCGTCGTCATCGGAGGTCGCCAGAGGAGGAGGAGGAGTCTCGTCTCCTCCTCCTCCTCTGACAATGACCTCCGATGACAACGACGACGACGACGACGGCAATGGCAGCGACGGAGACGGTGGAGTCTAGGGCAAGGGGAGGAGTGTAGGTGGGTGAGGGATGGATAGAAGAAGAAATGATGGTCGTCGGATGAGATGGAGGGTGCATATTGCTGCCACATGGCACTGGGGAGGGGGGTTGTGCGCACGTGAGAGTTTTACCATTAAGTTACTAACGGGCGGGCTAACAAATGGGGGTTATTTGAACAAAAAGTGTAGTCGCGGGGGGGTTCCACGCAGACTTGATAGTTTAAGTAGTATTTGTGCACATTGACTATAGTCGATGGGAGTTTCGTGTAATTTACCCCAAAATTAATAGCCATGCAACGGCATGGCGACCACGTCGCGGCCTCCTTTTGCAACCGCTTTTTGCCGTCGCAAAACTATCAGGATTACAATATTTAATCCATACACGGTCCCTTTCTTCTCTCTCTCTCTCTCTCTCTCTCTCTCTCTCTCTCTTAAGGTTCTTCGGTATTTTCTAATAATTCATATATTGAAGCGACTTTTTATGTTTGAAAAAATAGCCCAACATATATATAATATGGCATGCTAGAGTCATAACCCGAATGTTATGACTCACTCGTCTGACAATGAGGCATGGAAACATCTTGATCGATGTTATCCCTCGTTTGCAAGTGACCCTAGAAATGTCAGAGTAGGATTATGTACTGATGAGTTCAATTCATTCTATCAATCATCCACTTCATATTCTATTTGGCTAGTGCTCATCACAGTGTATAACTTGCCATCGTCAATGTGCATGAAAGATGATTTCATATTTCTGAGTATGATAATCCTAGGACCAAGGGAACCAAGAAAAGAATTGGATGTGTTCCTTCGACCATTAATTGATGATTTAAATAAACTGTAGGTCGGCGAAGTCATCACTTATGATATTCATCAAAAAAGAAATTTCAACTTGAGGGTTGCGTTGTTGTGGGCAATTAGTGACTTCCCAGCATATGGTATGTTGTCTGGTTGGAGCAAACATGATAGGTTTGGTTGTCCATATTGTATGGAACAAACAAAAGATTTCAGTCTTCTGAATAGACGAAAGATCTCATACTTTGATTATCATCGTATAGTGAGTTGGTGACTGTCATCGTATTTTATACTTTAATTTCATATTTAATTAAGTTAATATTTAAATATTTTTATCTAGTTCTGTTAGGTATAATTAATTAAATTAATTTTCTTTAAAGGTCATTTATAGTGAGTTGGTGACCTAGCGGGAAGGTGATCCTGCGCAGCATAAGCTTGATGCTGACGCATGGATGCAGATGGTAGGCATCGGCCACGGTCGTGTATATGACATTGGCAAAGTGGCCCACACACGAGCATTGTTGCAGCCACATGGTGTGGGGCTCTTTGCCTTCACCTCCTCCACCGCCGGTCCATCAACATCGTGTGTGGATCAAGACCGATTAGCGGCCGTCGAGACTGCTCAGGCACGCCTATGCACCGACATGGCCTCTATGAGGGATACAATGATACAATATATGACGCATATGGCCCAGTATATTGCGCAGATGGCCCAGTATATGATGCATATAACTTCGTACATAAGGTTGTTCACGGGTCAGGTCAGGTTTGGAGGAAAAATTGGCTCGACCCGACCAATAAGTAACTAGGTCGGCTCGGGTCACATAGTTAGGTTTACCCGTTAACAAAAATGAATATAATTTTTTAAAACAAAAAATTTAAAACGCAACGTCCTGAGAAGATGCAGGCTTGTGTCTTCTTGAGACTGGTGGCGTCTCGAGAAGATGTAGGCTCGCGTCTTATCGAGACAAGTGGCATCTTGAGAGTTGTCTCGAGAAGACGCAGGCGAAGCGTGTCTCGAGACAACGCGGCCTGCATCTTCTCGGGACAAATTTCAATTTTTTAAAAAAATAAATAAATAACATAACAAATATCGTGTCATCAAATCGAGTTTGATTAAATTGAACCTGATCCGGCCCAATTGGTTCGGGTCGGCTTAGATTCTCAAGTTCATTGGATCGACCCGACCCAATGGACACCCCTATTCGTACATACCTAGTGCTCCGACCCCACCGCATCGCCTTGCCGTCGTAGAAGGTGTATCGAACTGGCCGCGTACCGTTGTCACTAATGATAATGCGACGACACTGTGACGACTAACAACGATCATCGTATCGTCACAAATTTAAAACCTACGTGTCACTAATGAGAGTGTGTCGCAGTTGGTCCACGGCCGCTTCTAGGATGCCTTGTTGTCGTCGATGGGTCGATCACAATGATTATTATTTACAACAGCAAGAACAACAATCGTACATTATTTATGACCACTTCTTTTGTGATGGAACTTTACAACAGCTACGGGCCGTCGTAGAAGAACTATGAATACGACACTAGAATATGATGTCATAGCCAATTGGGGCACCGACCCCTCCCGTTGCGGGTGAGCAGCCCTCGATATTCCAAACGCATGACCAAAGTCGGATAGCGACCTTGGAGTCTAAGCTTACACAGCAGAGATTGGCTATGGAGGAGAAGAGACTGACGAATGACGAGTTGAGACAGACGATGCAGAACATGTAGGGCCTCCTCACTCAGATTGTATCTCACTCGGACATTCATATACCGATGATGCCCCAATCGTCGTCCTCCTCGACCCAGTCGACGCTCCTTACCTAGATGTTGTCGACTCCATCACCTCCAATGCAGCCATGAGATTTTGGTGTACTGTATTTTGATTATATTTTGATACTTTTTAGCCTCCGTTTGAGGCTTAGATACTTGATAGATATTTATATACTTTACATTTGATATTTTGATACTTGTTTGTCTTTGTTTGAGGTTTATAATTGTGTATATACTTGATAGTTGTATATATACTTCTAGTTTTGATATTTGATACTTGTTTGCCTTCATTTGAGGTTTAGATTGATGATATTTAAGTAAAACTTGTATAGTTGATTGTAAATGTATGTGTATGATATTTTGTGGTTGTAAATAGATTATATTGTATAAATATTGTTGTATACAGGAATTTTTAAAATTTTAATTTTTTCAGTTACAGGATATAACTTCAGCCACGGCTTACCCACGGCTGACTGTCACTAGGCCATGGCTAAAAGCGTATCGTAAATGGCTGATGGCCTGGACAGCACCAAATATCATGGTTGCTAATAATATCACCGATAGCTCAGACCACGGCTGATAGTTTAATTTCAGTGACAGTCACCCCCGCCCGTCACTGATGTGCTTAAATCAGCGACAACACGCGCGGATGTCGCTGATGATTACTTGGGACGGCCGACCTCGATCATCACAAAATATCTGAGACGCACACATAAGCGAAAGATTTTTTCCACGACCCGCGCCATCCGTGGTATTCTTAATTCACTGACGGTTCAGCAACGGTACGAGTCATCGGTGACAGCGACTATTCTAGTAGTGTAAGAGAAAATGAAAAATCAAAGAAAAATTAGGAAAGGAGGAGAAAAAATGATTGCAATACTTATGCTAGAGAGTAGGGTTGTTCACGGGTCGGGTTTGGAGAAAAAATCGGCCTGACCCAATTAAGAAACAAATGGGTCGGGTCGGGTTTGAAGATAATTTTTTTTGAACCCGACCCGACCCGGCCCGTCCAAAATCGAGTTGGGTCGGATCGAGTAATCGAGTACCCGTTTAAAAAAAAAAACTACTGAAACTCCATTACGCAGCCACGTGGGCCGCGTTTTCACCCGAGAAGAGGCGTGGTCGCCTCCTCTCGGGAAGACGCGGCCACGTATCCTCGGGTTCAGCGTCTTCACAAGTTGATTTTTATTTTAAATAAAATAAAATAATATAAATAATATAAATAATTTGGATCATCGGGTTTTAAATATTGAAATCCGTACCCGACCCGATTACCCGACCCAACCCGGCCCGATTGGTTCTGGTCGGGTCGGTTTCTCGGGTTCATTGGGTCGAGTTCGACCCATGAACAGTCCTAGTAGAGAGGTTTGAAAACATTAAACTATTTAAATCTCCAAACGACAAATGCAATGAAAAGTTTAATTACCTAAAATAGAATTAGGAACGTAAAGCGATGCCTTTTGGAATATAGAATAAATGTGAGAACAAATTGGGGCAGAGGAGAGAGGGATGTGGAAGACCACAGGGGGAGGGGACATTGTATTGTTCTAATTTTTTTACCAAAAGTAGAACAAGTGCACAAAAAAGGCGAACCTAGGAGTTCACACTCCAAAATACAGTCCAGAGAAGGCTCCGGAGGCTGGTTAACGAGCCACATGCCTGAAATGTTCTTGGTGCGGGACCAGATTGTTACATTCACTAAAGCAAAAGGAAAAGCAAAATAAATAATTACATGAATACAGAATATCTAAAATATCTCTTACAATAGGAAACACCCGCCAAGGTATATCTGCATTGGAAGAAAGATAGTTAATTAGGCATTTGCAATCACATTCGAAAATAGTAGCGGAAACCTGCATGTCCTTTACCAGCAACAGAACACGATGAATAGCCAAGCCTCACAGGCCTGAGGCGAATCAGCCTCACACGGGGAAGCCACAACCTGCAAGCAGCGAGAGTTTGAGTCACGGATGATAATTCCCAATCCTGCCGCATCGGGAGTTCAGGAGCCGTCGTAGTTGAATTAATCGAGTCATGGCTCGGGGTAGACTATTGGATAGGCAATGGAGGATTGGGGTGGGAAGGAGGAATCCCCTCAGAAAAAAAAAAATAATTACTAGCGAAAGCTAGAGTTTGACTCATCAAACTAGTGACAGATAGCTGCCTAACGCGGTGCTTAACCAAATTTCGAGTGTGCCAAGTGAACCAGCAGACAATAGCCATGAGGCAATTAGAAGTCGAGTCGGAGGGGCCAAGGAGCCAGGTGCCAGAGGCCCAATTTACCTTATCATATAGGTCCAAGTTCAGCTCAAGGCGCAGTCGAGACCAAAATCGGGAAGAAAAGCTACAACTAAACAGTAGGTGATCAATGGTTTCAGGCGGAGAAGTGTAGAGTGTACACAAATCATTATCAGAGAGATGCAAATATACTACTCTTGCATTAGTTAAGAGCCGATTGTGCAAGACTTTCCATAAGGATAGCTTAATCTTCGCAGGAACATGGAGCGACCAGACCTTGGGCCAAATATCAGACCGATCTTCAGGGCCTTGTTCACGGCTTCATAGAAATCGAAAAGCGGAACGCGCGGTAACATACCGTCACTAGAGTTCGTTCAAATGGTGCAATCTGTTGGTAGGACCTTGACACTAGAAGGGGGGGTTGAATAGTGTCAATCCCCTTTTACAAATTTTTCTTTTACTTAATTTAATCTTTAAGTAATGCAATTGTTCTTTGATGATTGATATGATCATAATTCAATGGCAACGATAAAAGCAAGTAAAGAGCAATGCAAACAAGAGTATTTTATAGTGGTTCGGCCAACCGCCTACTCCACTACCTTGGCTCCTTACCAAGAATTTCTAAACACTACTTTATAGAATTTATATTTCCCTTTGAATACACTTGAGGACACCCTTCTCCCTCACTTGGAGAACACCTCAATCCTATTCACCTAGGCAAAACATAATTCTACAAAGTTGGACCCTAAGTGTTTCCTAGCACACCTAGCAAGCTATCTCAAACTTGAAAGCAAGATACAATGAAGATCAAATACAAGGAAAGAGCTAAAGAATGAAATATTGAACCAAGCTTCTTTCCACCGCCTTCTTGTCTTCAACTTGCAACTGGATGATGACTCAAGAAGTGCAGCACAATTGAAGCAGAACAGCGCCTGGTATTGATGTCGAGACTGGGAGCAGAGAGCACGCGCAGGTGTAGATCTTTGAAGGATTTTAAATAACTCTTTTAATGCTCAATAATATTTGCAAGAAGAAGTAAAGAAGTTAGGTGAGGGGTATTTATAACCCCTCACTCGAATGGCCCGTTCAACGAGTAAAAAATCGACCGTTGAAGCCGTTCGGTCATAGGGCCGGTCGATCGATCGATCGACCGATGGATCGACCGCCAGTGCGACCGCTGGCAGCTGTGAGAGGTCGATCGACCGACGGGTCGACCGCCCACAATTCTTCCGACATTCGATCGACCCGTCGGTCGACCGAATGGCTGCAGCGAGTCGCGCGATTGAGGCTATCTTTAGGTCGGTTGACCGGTTGGTCGACCGCTATCTTTCTGCCAATTTTTTGCCTCTGTCGGTCGACCAACCGGTCGACCGATGCAGCCCAGCTTGTTTGGCCTTCGCCACATTCAGTCGACCGAATGGCTTCTGCCAATTTTTTGCGATCTCTGATCGACCGAATGGGTTGCTATGCTATACTATTGCCTTGTTCGATCGACCGACTGGTCGACCGAACCTAGGCTGAGGATGATTTCTTCCATGTCTTTTTACATGCCTTTTCTATGGGTTTGGTTACCAAGTTTCAACTTGGATAACCTTATAATTTTGGCTTGGGATAAACTATCCTAGGGACATATTACATTAATTCTACTTGACTTAATCCCGAGCCTTCTTCAACGATTTCTTCTTCCATTTCTTTGACGATCTTTTTGGTCGTCCGATTTGAACGAATTAGGCATGCATATCGCAACCTCAACCTTGAACTCAAAACTTCACACTTTGAATTAAATACATGTTTGTTATCATCAAAATAAAGATCGAGGCTTAAGAGAGACTCTTAAGCCAACAATCTCCCCCTTTTTGATGATGACAAACACAACATAAAATTTTAAGAAAATATAAGCATTTGTGAGTTAGAGTTAAGGCATTCAAGAGTTAGGGTATACAAGAACTGTAACTTAGCATATGCATTCAACTTTCTAACTTAGCATATGCTTCCAACTACTTATGACTCAACCTATGCTCCCCATATCAAAGTGCATGTTCAATTATCTATAACTTGACCTATGCTCCCCCTACCATTGTGCATGTAATTTTTAACTCCCCCTAACTATATCTCTTCCCCTTAACTATAAAGCTCACACTGCCTATATGCATCGTGAAAATCAAGTGTGACCTTACTTTTTCTCCCCCTTTTGACATCAATCAAAAAGGGTAAGAATTAAGGTACAATTAATGAAATTCCATCATAAAACCAAAAAACCGAGAAAGCCACAAAAAAAACCAAATATCATCTACCACTATAGTTCTTCCCACTAATCTAAGCCTATAGAAGGCAAACACAAATTGGTCGCAAAGCCCCACTACAGAGCAATATATAAGTGTGATGATACTTTTATAGAATGCAAGTTTTGAAAACAAGTAAATTTTGAGGAAAATACTCTTTAATCACAAGGTAAAGCACAAATTCCTAGTTGCAACCTTAAAGTTGTGAAACTTTCTTCAACTAAGGGTTTTGTAAATATATCGGCAAGTTGTTTATCGGTGGATACAAATTCTATCGATATATTTCCCTTAGCTATATTATCCCTAAGAAAATGATGTCTCAAATCAATATGCTTAGTTCTAGAATGTAGAATGAGATTTTTGGTTAAATTAATTGCACTAGTATTATCACAATGTATAGGTATGCAAGAATACCTAAGTCCATAGTCTAAAAGGGTTTGTTTCATCCAAATGACTTGCGTACAACAACTAGCTACGGCGATGTATTCCGCTTCGGTAGTTGAAAGCGCAACCTAGTTTTGTTTCTTTGAGAACCAAGAAATAAGACTCGCTCCTAAGAATTGACAACACCCACTAGTGCTTTTCCTATCTACCTTACATCCGGCAAAATCAGCGTTCGAAAAACTGATTAAATCAAATGATGCATGACATGGATACCATAATCCTAAGTCAACTGTGCCCTTTAGATATCTCAATATACGTTTTACCGCACTTAAATGAGACATCTTGGTGCAAGATTGAAACCTAGCACATACACATACGTTAAACATGATATCGGGTCTACTTGCGATTAAATAAAGGAGACTACCGATCATACCTCGATATCATTTTTCGTCCACTTTAATGCCCTCTTCATCTTTGTCAAGCTTGATGGATGCGCTCATAGGTGTAGAAGCTATCTTGGCTTCATTCATCCCAAACCTTTTGATGAGCTCCTTTGTGTACTTAGCTTGATTGATGAAGATCCCTTTATTGGTTTGCTTGATTTGTAGACCAAGCATGAAGGAGAGCTCTCCCATCATGCTCATCTCAAATTCATCCTGCATACACTTAGCAAACCACTCACAAAGCATTTCATTAGTGGCACTAAAAATTATATCATCAACATAGATTTGAACTAGTAGCATGTCATTTTCATGGTGCTTGATGAAAAGTGAAACATCCGCTTTTCCTATATGAAAATCTTGTTCAATTAAGAAAATAAAAAGTCTTTCATACCAAGCCCTAGGGGCTTGTTTTAAACCATATAAAGCCTTTTTATGTTTGAAAACATGATTTGAAAACTCAAAATTTTCAAAACCGGGGGGGTTGTTCAACATAAACTTCTTCATTTATAAAACCATTTTAAAAAACACTTTTTACATCCATTTGAAAGAGTTTAAAATCTTTAAAGCTAGCATATGCTAAAAGCATCCTAATTGCTTCTAATCTAGCTACGGGAGCATATGTTTCATTATAGTCTATTCCTTCTTGTTGGTTGTACCCTTGTGCCACTAGCCTAGCTTTGTTTCTAATAACTAGTCCTTCTTCATCTAGCTTATTCCTAAATATCCACTTGGTTCCAATTATGGTTTGATCACTGGGTCTAGGCACTAAGTCCCATACATCATTTCTATCAAATTGGTTGAGTTCTTCTTGCATCGCTAATACTCAAAACTCATCTTCTATAGCTTCCTTAACATTCTTAGGCTCTATTTGAGAAACAAAAGCTACATATTGGCACAAATTTTTAAGTTTAGAACGTGTTACCACTCCCGTTGAAGACTCTCCAATGACTTGGTCCATTGGATGATCTCTTACCAATCGGTATCCCTTAGGGAGAGGTGGTAGAGCTTCTTCTTCATCATCATCTTCAACTTGAGGTTGACTTGAGGATGGAGGTTCTTCATGTTGGGTCTTCTCATTATCTTCATCCTCCACTTTCTTATCATGAAGTGTGAGATCCTCAAGCTCCTCACCTACATTCACAATCTTGACATTTCTTGAAGAATCATTAGTTTCATTGAAAGTAACATGCATGAATTCTTCAACAATCATTGTCCTGCGGTTATAAACTCTATAAGCATTAGAGTTAGTAGAGTAACCTCGGAAAATTCCTTCATCGGATTTAGAATCAAATTTTCCTAAATTCAATCAAATTTTAAAGTTAATAACTTTAAAACATAAATGTTATATAAGAATACCCCCCATTTGAATTCAATAAAAATATCTAAAAAATCAAAATCCTTAAGAATCAAAATCTAGTTTTTGGGGTCTAGTACAAATTTTCAGAAAACGAAAATTTTCTAACTTTCCGGGTCAAGTATGGGTAGGCTAAAGGCTTCCAAAAAATCCTTTAAAATACCTTGTTATCTAGTTTCTACCCAAGGAATAATTACCGCCATTTTTTATGTCAAGATAATGTCTAGGTCATATAGCCCTCCAAGAAGCTCCCTAGGCTTAGTGAATTCGGGGCGGTTTTCAGATTTTCATATTTTGAGATTCGGGGTTGGTTTTTTGGGTTCTTATGCATCATCATGAGGATTTACATCATAACCTAGACACCCTAAACCTAAACTCTAACTTCTCGATGAATTCGAGCGCGTCGACCAACGTCCTTCCGATTTCTCGATTTCTTCGATATTTTCGATCAAGGACATATGCGCTAACCGATATGGAACTTGAAAGATATCTCAATGAAACATTAGTTCCATATTTATTATCATCAAAATCGAGATTAAGATCAATGTTAAAAACTTTAAGCCAGCCGGCTATAGTAAAGATGTGCAAATCATGAATATCTAGGCCCCCAAGGGTGGTTGGCAAGGTTATAGTGTCCCAGCTGAGGAGGGCCATACTATTCTTATTGATTTTGCTCATAGAAGAGAGGCAGCGCTCAGAGACCCAGGAGACCGCGAAGAAGTGAAAGGATATAGAATTGAGGACGGATTTGATAAGAGTGGGTTTGCCAACTTGAGATAGGAACCCAGACTGCCACGAGCCTAGCTTCGTCTGCAGCTGCTGAAGGAGGTGATCATGAGCATTGGGAAGCGTACGCCTAGGGGCGATGAGACTTGTGGTTAAAAAGAGAGAGAGTGTGAGTGGGGTATAATAGAAAGAGAGAGAAAAGATAAAGATTTGCCTAAAAATTCAAAATGAAATAAAATAACAATTAGAAGAGAGAGGGAACGTGGGGTGGAATTTAATAAAGATTTATTTAAAAAAATATATATTTTTCATGTCAACCATATTGGGAATGCGCAAATGGTGTTTTTGAATGTTGTTTATATATATATATATATATCAAAAAATTGAATTGATACTAGAAAGACTCATAAATTTAGAATATATTTAAGTAATTTATCTAAATATTATAAAACATCTTTACTGATTAATAGTGAAATATTTTGATCCAAAATATTTTTTTAAACCCTGACATTTTTTTTATATCATACCAAATATATTGCATGGAGTAGAATTATTCTTTTTATAGTTATGAATATATTATAGGATCGGGATAAAAGTCTCTAATATATTAGAGACATTTGTCCAAAAGGTCTAGAATAATTTTATAATTATAAAAAAATAAAAAATAAATCATAGAATATATATTTTATGACATAAAAGATATTCTAGAATTTAAAAAAAAATATTTTAGACCAAAATATTTCACTATTTTTAATTTATATTTAATTTTGTAGAATTTAAGAAAAAGTCTCTATGGTCTAAATTTTTTAGATCATATCACCTTTTTATTATAAAAAAATGTATTTCAAGAATTAAAATTGAATATATATATTCAGCAAAAGTCCCTAACACATCAAAGATGTGTTAGGGACTTTTGCTGAGGGTAAAATGTGTATTATGAATTTTAGGTCACGGATCTCGGAATTTCAGTACTCATGTTTTGGATCCAAAAATTTCCATTAAAATTTTTTTTAAAATTTTTTTTTACTATATTTAAAATATTTACTGGCTAAAATTAGTAACTCATATTTTATAATTTAAAAACAAATACGTAATATATGATCACCATTTTTAACAATTAATCAGTATGAAGTGCCCGTTATTAAAACACATCAAATTTAGAAATAAAAAACTACTATTTTTCTATCTAGTATTGTACAAATAATAGTTTAATAATGCTTTTAAAATAATATTATCTTTAAATTTCAATTCATGTAAATCAATAAGTATATAACTTCAAATCAACTTTTCAGCACTATTCTTTTCTAATCGGACAGAAGGTAAATTTTACCAAATCTGCCATTTTCTTTCCCAAGTACACTCCTCATCATATAAAAAATAATATCTATAATGAGCTTTCTATCCAAGAGGGATCCTTCCCTTTTAAGTATTTGGGGGCAATTATTTTCCCTCGTAGTCCTCCTGAGAATGCTCATGACTTTCTATTTGGTCAACTAAACTCTAAATTGGGATCATGGCAATCCAATTATCTCTCTCAGGCTGGTAAGCTTACCCTTATAAATTTTATTTTAACATCTATACCCATCCATTTCATGTCTGTTTCTTGGCTTTCTAAAAAGAGCATGAAAAAAATGAATTCTCTTATAAGCAACTTCCTGTGGCAATCCAAGAAAAACAAAGCTGGTATGCATCTTATTTCTTGGGATACTACGTAGTGGACGATTCTGGCGCGCGTCCGAAGTGGACAATTTCGAAATTAATCTAAACCCTAATAATTAATCTAACAAATTAAACAATTAATCTAAATAATTAATTAACATATAAATTAAAAAATAAAAATATATAAATATACTCTTTTCGGCGCCGGAGTACAATGTCCGGACAGTGTGTCCAGACACTGTAGAAGCTCCGGCGGCGGCCATCGGCCGACCGCCGCCAGTCGAAACCCTAAAAATAGGTTTCGGTCGGATTTCCCGCCGACCGCAACGGGGAGAGATGTCGGACGGCGATGAATACCTAAAATCGGCGGTCGAGGACAGACGGCAGCGTCGGCAGCGGCAGCTCGGCGTCGTCGGCGTCGGCAGCTGCGGCGAGAGGCGGGAGGAGGAGGCGGCGGCGGCAGCAGCGGGAGGAAGAAGGGTCGGGCGCGATCTACGACCTATTTAAACTTATCAGCAACGGCTCACTCGCCCGTTAGAAAGCCGTTGCTAATAAGTTATCATCAGCAACGGCTCACTTGTCCGTTAGAAAGCCATTGCTGATAATTAAAATCATCAGCAACGGCTCGCGTGTTCGTTAGAAAGCCGTTGCAGATACAACATATCTGCAACGGCTTGAGCGGCCGTTGCTGATAGCCGTTGCTGAAGACTCAATTTCTAGTAGTGTACCACTCTCCCCAAACCCTTAGGAGGGCTTGGCATTCATGATATTTATATGCAAAGCCTTTCCCTTCATGCAAAAAGAATTGAGGCTTATGTAAATAATCAAAACAGTCCTTGGGTTAACTTGGTTAAAGCTAAATACCATATTGTTACTGCTCTTGATCATTCTCCTCCAAACCATTGTTCCTGGTCCTGGAGGCTTTTTCTAAAAGCCTATAAACATCTCAATTCTGGTTTTAAAAAAGTGATCAACTCTGGCTCAAACTCTTCCATTTTGGTTGATAACTGGTGTTTTGAAACCCCTCTCTGTTAAAGCCTACCTTTATAAACTCCTATAATATAAATTTGGATACTAAGGTTAGCTTGTTGATCACTGATCAACAGTGGAATCATGCAGTGGGTCTTGAGATATTTGGCAGGATAAATTGGGAGCAGATTACTTCTCTTGACTTACCTAGGGTTCCCTAGCATTAGGGGAAATGTTACCACTGCTGCTGCCTACTCATTTCTTCTTAACTCTAAGTTGCCTTCAAATCTCCCCTCTTTCAATTGGAATAACATGTGGAGGATAGATATTCCTACCAAGATTAAAAAATTTCTTTGGAAAATCATTCATGGTAAGCTCCTCACCAATTACAGACTCCACTAGATTGTCCTTTCTCCAAATGATCACTGCACTTTATGTGGAAATTATTCTGAAATAGCTAAACATCTCTTTTGCTATTGCACTTACACTGCCAATGTTTTCAGCCTCCTGCAAAATCATATCCCTTTAACCCTTCCTGATAAATCTACTTGGATGCTTGGTAGTAACATCCTACTTTTTAATTATGATTCAATTCATCCTTTAAGTAGGAAGTCGATTGTCGTATCCTGGTGGTTTATCTGGTTCTCTAGAAATGATAGGTTGCATCAAGTGAGGCAGCTTTCCCCTCAATGCTTGATGAGAAAAATTCTAGCTTTCCTCAAGGCTATGAATCATACCCATATTCCTGAGGGCAATGGAGTAAGGAAAACCCCTAAGTTGTGTCAATGGTCTCCTCCTCCTCCAAATAATATTAAGATCAACTGTGATGCTTTTGTTGATGGTGATGGTATTGGTATAGGTTTGATTGCTAGAAATCACATGCATGAATGCATCTTTGCAGCTAGTAAATATGTTCATTGTATTAACTCTATTTTATATACAGAAACCTTAGCTATTAAGGAAGCTGCCCTTGTTGCCATACAAAAGAATTATATGAATGTTATTTTTGAATCAGATTCAAAGATGCTTATAGAAAGCTTAGCTAAGCGTGCGTGCCCAGCCTGGAAACTTCAAGCTCTAGTGCTGGATACTTTTGATATCTTATCTGGGTGTAATTTAATCAACTTCAATTTTGTATTTCGCGAATGTAATCAAGCAGCCCATTGGGCTATAAATTGTGCTAGATCTACTTGTACTTCCCAGGTTTGGTTATCTATAAGACCACCTGAGTTAGAACAAATCATTGTAAGGGACAGTTATGGTACTGGATACTTTAGAGTAATATAAGTTTCCTTTGTTTTCTTGCAAAAAAAATATATTGTAATTAATAAGTTTACATCTAACGTATATTTGAAATATAATTTATATAAAAGGTAATAAATTTCCCGTAAAAAAAATCATATATTACAAAAATAAAAAGCACATAATTGAATACTGTATATAATTTTATCTTTTTTTTCAAATATTATTTTAAATACATTGGATATAAAAAAAAATAGTATTTGTTGACCAAGTAATTTTCACTCGCGATCAAATTCAATCCCTACGACAACCTTGGGAGATGAGTTTGATCAGCAAATTTCTCGATAAATCGTCGCCTCTTGATGTTGTCTGCTCGTGGGCTAATCGCCTTTGGTATTTGTTGGCCCAAGGGTTGCCCCTAGGCTTCTATCTCTATATTGATGATAAGAAACATGAAACTAATGCATTTGTGTAGTTTTGAGTTCAAAGTTGACTTTGCGATACGCGTGCAAACTTCGTTCGGATAAATATAAAAAAATGTCAAAATTAGCTCCGAGGTTGATCGTATAGAAAATCTAGGACCAGATATAGAAATCATGTAATATGACCCTAGGAGTATATCCCAAACTTGTTTGTAATGTAATCTAAGCCTAAACTCGGAAACGAAACCCAGAATCGGAGCTCGCCGAAAAAAATCAACAAGAAAAGGTTAATTCCCAAGTCCGATCGCAGAGTCGGTCGACCGAACCTGGCTTGGGATCCACATAAAGGTTTGCATCGCAGCAGCGGTCAACCGGAGTGTGCCCAAAAGTGGGAGAAGGCTCTGATCGCTCAAGCAATCGATCGGTCGGCCGATTGACTTTCGACCGGCCAAGCGATCGGGCACCTCAACAGGGAAAAAAATGCATGTTGAGTGTCACAACCGAGTGAGGGGTTATAAATATATACCCCTCACCAACCTTCTTTAAGGTCTCTTAACTACTCATTGAAGCTTTCCAAGAGAGATGTGTGCCTTCTAAGCTTGATTTCCACGCGCTTGCTTCACCGACGTTCATCCAACCGAAGCACTCTTCTCGCCTTGACTCCGGCTTTGATTCGATCTCAACAACTTGAGGAGTTGGAGGCATTCAAGGCTTTGCAAGGAGCTCATTTGTGTGGTTTAATCTTTAGCTCCTTTTGTTGTTGTTTTACTTGTTATTAAACTCGATTCTCATTGTTAGTTTGCTAGGTTAAACACCTTAGGGTTTTCTTTGTAGACTTATGTTTTGCCTTGGTGAATAGGCTTGAGGCGTTCTCAAAGGGTTGAGAAGCGAGTACATCCTCGGTTGTATTCAAAGGGAAACACATTATCTATAAAGAAGTTGGTTAGAAATCCTTGGTGTGGAGTCAAGGTATTGGAGTAGGCAGTTGGCCGAACCACTATAATTATTTGTGTTTGTATTGCCTTGTTTGATTGCTACTACTTGATATTCATACTTGTCAAAGCATCTCATTTAGTAGCACTTAGTTTTGATTGCATTTGGAATTGATTAAAGAAATCGAATTGAACGTAAAATTAACCCAATACTATTCCACCCCCCCCCCCCCCCCCCCCCCCTCCTAGTGTGGGTATTTGAACAACAGTATTTACATGGTTTTCAATCAGTACTTGACTTGGACGATTTTTTTTTTGTTTTCCATTTCAATTCGATCGATTCAGCAAAATTTGTTTTAATGGGTGGCCCCTGGTCCCTTCATGGGGATGTCATTCGCTTGATTTCGTGGAAACCTTTCTTTAAACCATGGGAAGAATCTCTTTCTACAGCCCCTGTGTGACTTCAGTTATAGTCTCTTCCACTTGAATTCTAGAATGCTGATTGCATTACTCACATTGCTAGTTAGTTCGGTAACATTCTTCGTGTCAATGATCGCTCTTTCGGCTTTGAAAGAGGACGTTATGTCCGTATTTGTGTAGAACTTGATTTGGCTTTACCCCTTCGACAGGGGGTGTGGATTTCTGTCGACGATGTTGATTTTTTTCTCCTTGTCTGTTATGAAAATCTGTCTTTTGTTTGTTTTCAATTCGGTTTAGCTGGGCATAGGGAATTCGGCTGCCCCATTCTTTTACAAAAGAAAATTTCTAGGGTTTCAAATCCTTTTTCCGAAGTTTCGGTGCCTATGGATTCTTCGTCTGTTTATATTCATTCTATGGAGACCTCTTATTTGAATCAAGAGGTCGTTGATACTCCCTCTGTTGCCCCTTTGGATGTCCCTCTGGATCCAGACCCTTGGGCTGGACTCTAGAATGAGGTTCAAAGGAAAAATCGTTGGAACTATCCTCGTAGTGCGCACCAACCTTCCACTTGGAAGGATGGCCGTGCTAGGACCTCTGATGAGTTTGTGGATTCTACGGAGGAAGGTGAGCATGGTTGTGGTAAAGATTCTACCATTTCAAATGGTTTTATAAATACTGCTTTTTTGGATTCTAATGTTAGAAAGCACTTTAATTCTATTAATGTTATTATTGATGATGTTGTTAAAAATAGGCCTAGTAAGAAGAGTGTAAAAAAAAAACCAGTCTACCTTACCTAAGAGTTCTAATGCAATGCCCAAAATTTTAATAATAATATTTTATTCTTGAGCAAGGGACCATAGGCCCGAGTTAACGCAGATTGGCGGAAAGCTTCGGGATTGAACTCGGGTAAGCAAATTATGTAGAAAAAAAATTAGGAAATCTTTATTTGCCATATTTCTGTGATTTAGCATGCTAGGTTGATAGAGAGTCTTGAGACGAATTTAGCAGTTCAATCGAAACTCGAATCAGAGTTAGAACGGATTAGATATGGGTTGTTTAAGTCGAATAACTTAAGTATGGGCATTTTGGTCATTTGAACTCAACCAAGGCCCCTTAATAGAGATTGTATTTTTTCTGGTATTCCGGGTGATTAATCTATCTTAAGTTTTTATTGCAAAAAAAAACTATTGTTCAGTTTTGCATCTTAAAAAATGTGAACTGAATGGACCTAATTAATTTTCGATCGTCGGGAACATCTCAAAGAGTAGAAACAAATTCATCTTCAACTCTACTACACCTTCAGTTGAAGTCACAACTCGAGTTGCCGTTGAAACGTGGAATGCAATGAAAGAAATGTAACCGATTACATTTTATCCTTCCGACGTGGAAGTGATGTTGGATTACTATCCGTGTATGACTACCAAATATTGTGTTACATCCTCGTTCCAGGAATGAAAATTTATATCTATTAAATAATAAATAATATTAATTTTCGACGGTTAAGGGGTGGAAAAAGAATAATAAAACTAGATCAGCGACTTTCGTTCAAAATTGAAAACTACGAACAGCGATCATCGCGCCGTCGCAAATTTAAAATCGTGTGACGGCAAGTGTGCATCGCAGTTCGTCCATAATCGCTTCTGCGACGCCTTGTTTCCGTCAATGGGTCAATCGCAATAGTTATTATTTGTGTTGGCTTTAGGTTTTCAACCTTAGCCTTAATATCAGTTTTGATGGTTTTGATGATAACAAATATGGGACTAATGATTTCATTGAGAATATCCTTCAGGTTCCATATCAATTAGCATTTTGATGTCTTCGATCGAAAAAGTCGGAGAAATCGAAAATCAGAAGGACATTGATCATCGTGCTTGGGTTCGTCGCGGAAGTTTCTCAAAGATCGATGAGTGCACCAAAGTCGCTTGGACGAGTCCAAAGATCACGTCAAAAGCTCTCCAAGATGGTGCTCGTTGAAAGCCGAAACTCGAAAACCAAGCGCGGAAGAAATCGGCTGAAAAAACAATTTCAGCCTAAATTCGATCGACCGAATGTAGGTAAAAAGAGGCAGTAGTCATTCGGTCGACCGAACAAAGGAAGAAAAATTACAGAGCTACTTCGGTCAATCAGGCGGTCAACTGATCGAAGCCCAAACTAGGCAGTAGCTCAGGCGATCGACCGACCTGCGTTTGCTGAAGACGCAAGATCGCGTCGGTCGACCGATGGGTCAACCGGAAGTCGCGGATCGAACAATTTTCGTCAAGCGGTCGACCGACCTTTCGACCGACGGCCTGTAACGAATAGTTTTCTATCCGTTGAACAGTCGTTTCTTCAACAGGGTATAAATATACCCTCATATGATTCTTTTAACTTCTTCCTTGACTCCTACAGATTTTTGAGCACTTTAAAAGGAGATTAAAAGCCTTCCAACGTTTGATTGAAGTGCGCTATGTTTCCTTCCGCGGACATCTTCTTCAAGCGCACAAGCTGGGCTCAACTCGGGTTTTGATCAAGCTCTACATCTTGACGAGTTGAAGGCTACAAGGATTGAAAAGAGTAATTATTCTTGTTCTATTATTAGCTCTTTTCATTGTAATCTTCATTGTTATTTGAACGCGTTTTAATTGAATTTACGAGTGACAGACCTAGGATTGTTAGGTTTGAATTTGGAAGTGGTTACCTGGTGTTAGGTGTAAAGCCACTTGTGTAAACTTAGTGTTTACTAGGATTAGTTTAGTTGTCCCTTAGGGTTGAGGTAGAAGAGGACTCTCGATAAGAAGGCGGTGACTTCCTGGTGTGGAAGTGCCTTAAGTCGAGAGCACATCTCTTCGGTGAAAAGTCCTCGTGTGTAAGGGAAACGTAAATTAATCTAGTAAAACTAGTTTGGAAATCCTAAGCTGGGTGCTTAGGTAGTGGAGTAGGCATTGGGGCCAAACCACTATAAATACCCGTGTTTGCATTGTTTTAAATTGTGTGTGCTTAATTATTTATATAGCTTCCGTATGTAAATTTCATAATTGCATCTTGCCTAAACCAATCTAAGCAATCGATTAAAAGTGAATTTAGGCTAATTGTTATAGTAAACACACTATTCACCCTCCCCTCTAGTGTCGCCATTTTGCCTACCATTGGTATCAGAGCAGGTTCATAGATTGAGATTTCACCATCTCCTCTACAAACGTCTCTCGATCGTAAAATGACTCTAGAGTGTGTAGCGTCTATACCCCCTAGGTTCGATGAATCTAAGTTTGGTCTTTGGAAGGGTAGAATGTACACCTTCCTAAAGACTCAAGGTTTAGGTGTTTTTAATATGGTTAAGATAAAATACGGTGAACCTAAGGAAAATATGAATGCATGGACCCAAGAACAAATTAGCATATTTGAGTTAAATGCTAAAGAAACAAAGTGCATATATTGTTCTTTGGGAAATAATGTACTTGAAAAAATCATGCATTGTACTTCTGCATATGATATCTCGAATACTTTGAACATGCTATATGACTATGCTAAAACTGAAGAACTTATTACTCTAAATTAAGGAGACGATGACAATTGTTATGCTCCTATATCTAATGAAGTTCTTGAAGCTCTTAGTGTTTCTAGCCAAAGAAGTACAAAGAGTCAGAAGAGAAGGGTGATATGTCACCTATGCAATGAGAAAGGGCATGTAAAAAAGAATTGCCCTTGCATGAAGAACAAGGCAAGGAAGTGGTCGAATGCTTCCACATCATCTTCCCATGAAATGTCCTCTTACAATGATTATGAAGTTACCTCGAAAGCTTGCCCCATGAATGAAAATGATGAGGTACTCTCCTCTCCTTTTAGTCATGAGAATAAAAATGATAGTATTAACTCATCTAGTTCTCATAATTTTGATGATTTAATGAATGAGTATAAAATTATGTATGCCTTGCTTTTGAAAAGGGATAAAGAGAATAAAAGGATTAAAAATGAGAATTCTAGACTTAGCTCATATATGCATACTCTAGAATTAGAGAATGAGAAATTAAAATCTAGCTCACTTGATTCATGCCATGATAATTTAGAATCCGAGCTTAAAGCTTTGAAACATAAAAATAACAATTTGAAAAATGAAAATAGCATGTTGAAAACTCAATTGCATGCTATTCAAAAATCCATGAATGATTTGAAAAGTGAAGTCATTTCCTTGAGTAGGAAAGTAAATGAATTTAAGAATGCCCCATCTCCTAAGAACAATAGAATAAAAAATGCTTATGTAAAGAATGAAAATGTTCATCATCACTCTCATGTTAGGCATTCTACATATAAATCTCAAGTTAAAAAGAAGAATGCTTCACTTAAGAATGCTCATGTCCATCATTTTTCTCATGTCAAATCTTCCAACATTAAATCTCATGTTCATAATGAAAGGAATAAATTTAATGGACATTGTTTTTGTTGCGGTGTATATGGGCATGCTATATATGATTGTGCATTCAAGATAAACCCAAGTGGAGTTAAAACACTTTGGGTAGTTAAACCCTCTAACACTCAAGGACCCAAAGCAATTTGGGTACCAAAGGTTCCATGTTCTTTTGTAGGGGGAGCAACCGCACAAGGGTAAAGGAAGATAAAGAATTGAAGTTGACCATGGACATCAATAAAGAATCCATCTTTGGTTGCAACTTCAAGTCATGAAGATGTCGTAGGTATGAAAATTGGCATCTAGGTATCCTTGGTATCATCTCCCATACTCATTTAATTAAATTATAGTTGGGGAGTTCTGATACATGTCTAATGTTAGTAGATTTTTCATTCTTGATAAATCTTATCAAAATGATTTTTAATTTTTGATTCCCAGTCTCTTCGAAGACCTATGTAGCCTGTAATGGGCTCATGCGACCTTGCAGTTTTAAATCGTAGGCTCATTGTGGCCTTTCGGTTTTCAACCAATAGGAAGAGTTGGATATCATGTTTTCATCGATATTATATTTATTATCTCTTGAAAATTCATTTTGGATTCATGACAACATATTTGGAAACGGATTTCAAACTATTTAGTAAAGTAAATCTTGAGATCGATACTTAGTTTTTTTTTTCTTTGCTATCTAGTACGATAACTTGTTAGTAGTTACATTTCCATTATGTTACTAATGAACATTGCTTGCAAGTTATCAAAAATGTGATGGAAAGCTAGTAGAGCCAAATTGAAAAGGAAATGAAAAAATTTGAAAAATTCTCGAGGGTGAGGTATGAGTTTAATTTTGCAAAAATATTTGTATAATAATTGATTATTCATGATTAATGAAGTCTCTATGCTCATGATTGTTTTTGCTTGATAAATATTTGAAATTTCATGAGTAAGTTAATGTTTGATAACTTAGGCAATTTCCTGTGTTGATTGGATGAAATTTGCTCTAGGTTAGAATCTTCATTAGAGACCTCATTTTCTATGGTAGGCAAACATGTTTTGAATGCATATATCTCATGAGTCTAGGTTGTTACACTTGGTATCACATGAAGACTCATAACTAGATGAACAATGTGATCACTAAATTAGTTCATGAGACTCAAATTGGAAATAATTGACCTAAGTCAACAATTTGACTTAGAAATCTCTTTTTGGGTTTAAATTTTCACAAACATGTTTGAATTCACTCATGTTAGATGTCCATGTGTCTAAGTTAGAGAAAACATGAGTAGATAGCCAAGTTTGATTCTTAGCACTTTCATTGTTTCAAGCATATTTTGATTAAAATCGTGCTAAGCTCATAACTTGACTAAACAATATTAATTTCACTTCAAACTTGATAAACAAGTGTTAAATGATCATATCATGATATCTAGAAAATTTGAGCAAAATCTGAAATCGGTGGATAAACAACTCATATTTACAAAAATGCCACTGATCTTGTACAATTTTTAGAAAATTGTAGGGATATCCTTTTTGAGTGATTCTTAAATTTTTGGAATCCTCATAGGATCTAATTTGTGTAAAAACATTTTCATAAAATTTGGATGATCACACCCTCTCGAAAAATATTTTTTTCTTAAGGGGTAAAAACCAGGGCAGATCGAGCGGTCGATCGGCATTAAATTGCCTAGATTGCTCGATTTCTCACCCAGATTGAATCCTAGTCGTTCAATCCATTTATTTAAGCCCGAAACTAGGGCTTTCTTGCCCATTCGACCGACTGTCCCATCTTAAGTCCTCTCTTTTCTTCTTATAGGGTTCTACCTCCTCTTCAAGACTCCCTTTTGAAGGTAAAATTTTTTTCTTGTCCATCACTCATGAGATTATAGTCAAAAATATGATTTTTTTCATCTTTTACTCTCAATGTACCTTGTTTCATACACAAAAATATGATTCATGCTTATTTTACATGAATGATAACTTTTGTTTAGCATGTTCTCTCCAAAAATAAGTCTTCTTCCAACAAAAATTAAATATTTCATGTTTTCTTCAAGTGATTCATCATTTGCTCTTTAATAGAATTTTATTTTGATCAAAAATAATTAGTCAAGAATTTTCTTGTTTGCTTTCATGAGTTCTTCTCAAATTTAAACTTATGTCTTCCTAAAAGAATCCTATTTTGGTCAAAAACAAAAATGCTTTCTATTCTTCTCTAGCCAAAATATTTTTTCTTATTTTTATTTATGGATCTTCATGATTAATCCTTCCCTCTTATTTTATTTTATTTTATTTTATGTTTTAAAAAAACTTAATGAGAAAATCCTTTTGTTTTTGCATGAGACTATGCCGATCCTTAAACTTTTTCGCTCTCATCCTTTTGCGTTAAAAGCATGCATTTTTCATTTAAAACTAATCATCTACATCATCTTTAAATTTGTCTTGCAGAATGGCACCCAAGACCAAACTCTCATCCTTACCTGATAATCTTTTGACCCAATTAGGAAAGAAACAAGCCTCTAAGTTTGTAGAAAGAGCCATCTTGCAAACACGGCCTGTTATTTTAGATGACTTAGAACGATTTGATATCCGAGGGAAATTTGCTAGCATGGTATGAGTAGAGTTCTTAGGAAAATAGGTACCGGTATGCCCCATCCTAGTGAAAGTCTTCTTCTCTAACCTAGTAATAGAAAAGGCAAGACTTGGTGATGACTTAGTTCTACGATCTGAAATTTTAGAAAAATTTATAGTCATAACCAAATCTCTCATTAGAGATGCTTTTGGGTTTCCTCTATTAGGAGCACGAATTTATAAGATGTCCACCCACCGTTTTCATGAGGAGTATCCTCCTCATGAAATTGTATCAGCTATATGCCCTGAAGATTATGAGGGAGTGATCCCTACCCAATGCATCAAGCTTTCACCCATTGCTAGGATTGTGCACCTCACCATTGCACATAATATTCTTCCTAGAGCATGACACTATGATGAGGTCACCACCATGAGTTCTAGGGTACTTTTCTGTGCCATGTCTAGTATCCCTATAGATGTCCCTGACCTCATGCTTAGATATATAGTTGAAGTCCATTCCTCCAAAAAACAAGCCTTACCATATGCCTCAATGATCTCTTATTTCATATATGAGGCTGGGGTTAATAGATCTAGGTTTGAGATAGAGCTTATTCCTAAACTCATAGATTCTTCCTCCCTTAACCGCATGAAGATTCTTGAACATCAGCGCGGCAAAAGAACCCGATGAGATCCTGTGGAACAGGCTGAGGATGAGATAGAGATGGAGGAAGGTGAAGCTGCTGGAGGATCATCATCCGGCCCTTCCCGTGCGAGCCAAAGTGATCTGGAGCATCGCTTTGCGCAGTTTCAGATTAATTAGATGGAATGGAACAGAACATCATCAGCACACATGCAAGCGATCGACTGTCAGATGGACGAGTTTGGGACCATGATCGGTGACCATGGCCGACGCATCGACGAGTATGGTCAGCAAATAGATGAGTACGGTCATCGAGTTGATGAAAGTATGGGAGAGTGGATGAGATGTGGCAGTATTATCAGTCGCATCTACTACCTCCTTCACCACCCGAGGACGAATAATCCTCCTTGATGTATTGCTATATTGACATTAGTGATGATTGATGTATTGGATGTATTGGTATTTTTTTTTATCCTTTGAACATGTCTTTGATTAACTATGTGATGTATTGACACTTTCATCTTTATGAACATGTGTTTAGTTAACCATGTGTTGGTTAGTAATGTTCATTTTTGATGTGGTTGCTATGTTTGATCCTTTTTGATGGATGACGAAAGGGGGAGAGTGCATGGATATATGCTTATCGATAGCGGGAGTAAATATATATATTGATAAGGGAAGTAGTATAATTGAATACACTCATGACAAAGTATCACACAAAATGATAAAAGAGAATTTAGAAGATACATGCATATAGATAGGGGGAGTTTATTTTTATAGATATGCATGTTGATAGGGGAAGAAATCCCTTAGTTGATATCCTCTATACTTTAAATGATATATTTTTTTATGGATATTTGTCATCATCAAAAAGGGAGAGATTGTTGGCTTTAGGTTTTCAACCTTAGCCTTAATCTCAGTTTTGATGGTTTTGATGATAACAAACATGAGACTAATGATTTCATTGAGAATATCCTTCAGGTTCCATATCAATTAGCGTTTGATGTCCTCGATCGAAAAAGTCAGAGAAATCGGAAATCGGAAGGACATTGATCATCGCGCTCAGATTCGTCGCGAAAGTTTCTCGAAGATCGACAAGTGCACCAAAGTCGCTTGGACGAGTCCAAAGATCACGTCAAAAGCTCTCCAAGATGGTGCTCGTTGAAAGCCAAAACTCGGAAACCAAGCGCGTAAGAAATCGGTTGAAAAAACAATTTCAGCCTAAATTCGGTCGACCGGGCGATCGACCGAATGTAGGTAAAAAGGGGCAGTAGCCATTCGATCGACCGAACAAAGGAAGAAAAATCGCAGAGCTACTTTGGTTGACCGGGCGGTCGACTGATCGAAGCCCAAACTGGGCAGTAGTTCGGGCGGTCGACCGACCTGCGTTTGCTGAAGACGCAAGATCGCATCGGTCGACCGATGGGTCGACCGGATGTCGCGGATCGAACAATTTGCGTCAAGCGGTCGACCCGTCGGTCGATCGCCCACAGAGTAAAGAGAAGCGGTCGAAGGACCGATCGACCAGTCGGTCGACCGACCATTCGACCGACGGCCTGTTACAGATAGTTTTCTATCCGTTGAACAACCGTTTCTTCAGCAGGGTATAAATATACCCTCATATGATTCTTTTAACTTCTTCCTTGACTCCTACAGATTTTTGAGCACTTTAAAAGGAGATTAAAATCCTTCCAATGTTTGATTGAAGTGCGCTCTGTTTTCTTTCGCGGACATCTTCTTCAAGCGCACAAGCTGGGCTCAACTCGGGTTTTGATCAAGCTCTACATCTTGACGAGTTGAAGGCTACAAGGATTGAAAAGAGTAGTTATTCTTGTTCTATTATTAGCTCTTTTCATTGTTATTTGAACGTGTTTTAATTGAATTTGCGAGTAACAGACCTAGGATTGTTAGGTCTGAATTTGGAAGTGGTTACCTGGTGTTAGGTGTAAAGCCACTTGTGTAAACTTAGTATTTACTATGATTAGTTTAGTTGTCCCTTAGGGTTAAGGTGGAAGAGGACTCTCGATTAGAAGACGGAGACTTCCTGGTGTGGAAGTGCATTAGGTCGAGAGCGCGTCTCTTCGGTGAAAAGTCCTCGTGTGTAAGGGAAACGTAAATTAATCTAGTAAAACTAGTTTAGAAATCCTAAGCGGAGTGCTTAGGTAGTGGAGTAGGCATTGGGGTCGAACCACTATAAATACTCGTGTTTGCATTGTTTTAAATTGTGTGTGCTTAATTGTTTATATCGCTTCCGCATTTAAATCGCATAATTGCATCTTGCCTAAACCAATCTAAGCAATCGATTAAAAATGAATTTAGGCTAATTGTTATAGTAAACACATTATTCACCCCCCTCTAGTGTCGTCATTTCGCCTATAATTTGCAATGGCAAGAACAACGCACGATCGCAGATTACCTGCGACGGAACTTTACGATTGATACGGGTTGTGGCAGAAGAACTATGGCGTCGACGGCACTGCGACCGAGGCGATCATCACAAAAGACAATATTTTTGGTAATAATAATTAAATTATTTTAAACTAAATAAATTTAAATGGTTTTGAAATACTATTAAAAAAACAAAGTCAAGAATTGTTATTTCAAAAACTAAAAAAATAATATAAAAAAATTCAATACATATAATAATAAATCTAAAATTAAAAACATAAAAAAATAGACTAATATAGATAAAGACACAAAAAAATTGCACCAAGAGAAAATGAAAAAATCGAAGAAAAATTAGGAAAAGAGGAGAAAAAATGATTGTAAAACTTATGTTAGAGATATGGATGAGCGAATTCGGGTACCCTGTATTTTTCATGATATCCAAACTCTACCATGTTCGAACCTGGAATCGGACCTTACCCAGAACCACAGATTCCGATTTCGAGTATCTTGTTGAAACATGCTCATTTACATGTTCCAAAATAAGTTTCAATAGGTTTCGGAATAGGTTCCAACAAGCTCTAGTACAGGTTCAAGAACAAGTTCCAGCATGTTTCAGAATAGGTTCCAACAAGGTACTCTATTGTAAATGAATAGGTTCTAGGGTATTGATTTCGGGTACCGATTTTGGTTTCGATTCTGATTCCAATTCCGAGTACCCAATGTGTTGGACTCAAACCTAAAACCAATTTTAATCGATTTCTTAACTTTTGTCCCAGATCCTATCCAAATTTAATTCGGGTCTACTCGAAACCTATTTAAGTTGAAATATTTTAATTGATTCTGAGTCTAATCGATATCCATGCATACCCCTAATAATGCCTCTTTGGAAAGTAGAGCAATGTGACAATAAATGGGGGATTGGGGGACAAGGAGAGAGAGAGACAGGAAGAATGCTAGGGAAGGGGACACTGTATTACTCTTTTAAAAAAAGATTTGGAGAGGGAGAGAGAGATGGGATTTGTGGTTAAAAAGTGTCGGGTGGGGTTTAATGGAGAGAGAAAATAGAAAGATTTGTCTAAAAAATTTAAAATGAAATGAAATGACAATTAGGAGAGAGAGAGAGGGGTAACGATGAGGTGGAATTTAATAAAGATTTGCCTGAAAAATTAGCTGCACAATTAATTTGTAATTTTAAAAATAAAAAAATTTAAAATTGAAGGTTGTATTTTAATATATGTTTATGTACAAATAGAATAGTTTATAAAAAAAATTCGGATATTTTTCATATTTTGTAATATAAATTTAATTTAAAATTATATAAATTTAAATTTAGAACTAATTTTTATAATTTTAAAAAATAGTTATTTAAAAAATTAATTATAAATTAAATTTTATTTATATTTTGATATTCGTAATAATTTAAATAAAAAAAATTAGAATTAAATAGTTATACATCTAGGTTTTTTAGGAATAAATTACTATATTATTAATATTTTACAAAAAAAATTATATATATTAAAAAATTAACTGAACAGAGAACATTAAAAAGAAGTCTTGGAAAGGAGGTAACCCTAGAAGAAGGGATACGAAGTCAGTAAATAAAACCCAAAAATTAATATAAAAAACTTTAATAAATAAAAAATATTTACAATTATTATTCAAAAAATAATAAATTAAAAATATCATATAGAGAAAATAAGTGGGGCAAAAAATTTTATTACGAATTTAAGTTGAGTAAAAATTTGGGAGAAAAAATTTAGGTGAGAAAAATAAAAAAAATTGAGGAGATATATAAAAATATAAATATAAATGATGATAAAAATAAAGATATTCTATCTTTACCATGTCACGTGAATGTCCCGTGACATTTTTGAATGTGATATATATATATATATATATATTGAAAAATTAGATTAATAGGACAAAAACTCATAAACTTGAGATATATTTAAGTAATTAATTTAAATATTATAAAACATATTTACTAGCTAATATTGAAATATTTGGATCCAAAATATTTTTAAAAAAATCACAACACCTCTTTTATATCATATATATTACATGAACTAAAATTATTTTTTTATAGTTATGAATATATTATAGGCTCTCGACAAAAGTCTCTAATGCGTTAGAAACATTTGCCCAAAATCTTTATAATTATAAAACTTAATTTTAATTCATAAAATATATTTTTTTATGATATAAAAGAGGAATTAAAATCTAAAAAAAATATTTTGCACCAAAATATTTCACTATTTTTAATTTAAATTTATTTTGGTAGAATTTGGGCAAAAGGCTACCTGGTCTAATTTTTAAAAACACTATATCACTTTTTTTATTATAGGGAAAATCATACTTTTGGTCCCTACAGTTTGCTCCAATTTTGGTTTTAGTCCACATAGTTTTAAAATTTTAGTTTTAGTCCCTACATTTTATTTTCGTTTAGGATTTGGTCCCTATCGTCACATGAGGCATAAACGAAGCTAATGTGGATAATAGGTGTTGACTGGACATTGTTGACGTGGAGCTTGTAGGGACCAACTTTATAAATTATGGGGACTAAAATCAAAATTTTGTAAACTATCTATGAGGACTAAAACTAAAATTTTGTAAACTATAGAGATTAAAATCAAAATTTAAGTAATTATTTCTCCTAATAAATATAAAAAATTACGAGATATGTTTTAAATTTATTTATAAATAATTATAATATTTAAAATATTAAAATTGAGCAAACTTTTTATGGATTAAGGTGATTTATTTTGTATTTTATTTTGAAAAGTGCAATGACATATTTATATATTTAGAAGATTAGTTTAATATTTGCAAGGTTAATTTATTTTTTATTCAGGGATAACATACACAATGGTCCCTCAAATATACATGAATTTTTAGAGTGGTCCCTCAAAGAAAAAATCGGTCAAAGTGGTCCCTTTAAAACATGACTCGGACAAAATAATTTCTGACTCGACCAAAATAGCCTATAAAAATAGCTTATAAAATATATTAGTCAAAAATATATTGTCTCTAAAATACGACTCGGGCAAAATAGTCCCAGAATCAAGCAATAATGAATTTCAACAAGTATCAAAACTCGACTATTTTACCCAAGTCAGGGATGATTTTGCCCGAGTTATGTTTTAGAGGGATTGTTTTGACCAATTTTTTCTTTGAGGGACTACTCTGAAAACTGACTATATTTGAGGGACCAAATTGTACGTTATCCCTTCTATTTAAGACACAAACATCTAACTTCGTATTCTTGCATTGAACACATTAATTAATTGAACAGAGAACATATTAATATTTTACAATATGTCATGTATCTCTGAATATCCCTTAACAATACCCATGAAATCGTAACAATAACATTGTATTATGGTGTTGCTACTACAACAAATGCATGAGAAATCGATATTTATTAGAGTGAAAATCAATACTTTAATGTTCGAAATCTAATTTAAACGGCTTTGAATGTGCCAAATTTAGGATCAAAATGAAGGTGATGATGTGATCATTGAAGAGATGAGCAGATCAAGAGAGCAGGTTTTCAAACTCTACAATCATTGCGGAATTCACGCTAAATAAGGGTAACTAACGAATAAAAATTGACGCCTAATGACGACGTCGGTTTAAATCCATTCAAATTAATGTAAATGATTGTAGTGTGCTCAATTTTAATATTTTTAAATATTATAATTATTTAAAAATAAATTTAAAAATATCTTGTGAATTTTTATATTCTTTTAATAAAAAATAATAATTTTCGTCCCTATAGTTTACTTGAATTTTGGTTTTAGTCTCCATAGTTTATAAAATTTTAGTTTTAGTCCCCATAGTTTATAAAGTTGGTCCTTGCAGGTCCATGTCAATAATGTTCAGTCAGCTCTATTTAGGCTTCATGTGACGGCATGGACCAAATCCTAAATGGAAATAAAGTGTGGAGACTAAAATCAAAGTTTTGAAAGTATGATGACTAAAATCAAAATTCAATAAACTGTAGGGACCAAAAGTATGATTTTCCTTTATTATAAAAATGTATTTCAAGAATTAAAATTATTTTTTTATAATTATATATATTTTTAGATTTTCAACAAAAGTCTATAATGCGTTAAAGACTTTTATTGAGGGTAAAATGTGTATTATAAATTTTAGATCACGAATCTCAAAATTTTAATAATCATATTTTGGATCCAGAAATTTTCATTAAAGTTATTCTCATTTTAAAAAATTACTACATTAAAAAAAATTACTGGCTAAAACTAACTCATATTTTATAATTAAAAAATGGATATATGGTCACCATTTTTAACAATTAATCGATATGAAGCAGGGATGACAACAGTTCGGTTAACTATATTTTTTGTGGTTAACTGAAATCGAACCAATAAAGAACTCGTTAACCAAAATTGAAATAGGTCGATTTCAAAAATTAGTATCAGAAATCGAAATCGGCTCGATTTTGATTATCTGACGGATAACTAAAATCGGTTAGTTGAGTTCAAATAGAACTGGTTATATTCGTTTACTATTCGATTGATTGGTTAGTAAATGGGTAACCGATTAGTAAAATAAATATTTAAATATATAAAAATTATTAAATAATTAATATTACTGGTTTAACCGTGGATAATTGATAACCGAAATCGAAACATATAATTGATTTCAGTTACCAATTATTCGCAACCCAATAACTGAAATCAAATCGATTTTAATTGGTTTTTTATTTTACTAACCGAAATCAAAATTAAATCATAAATTTACTATTCGAAATCTGATTTGGTTAATCAATTTTATTTGTCATCTAGTATGAAGTGCATGTTATTAGAACACATTGAATTTTGAAAATAACAAACTGCCATTTTTCTATCTAGTATTATACAAATAATTAATAGTTTAACAAGTTTGAATTCATGTAAATCATTAATATTATCTTTTAATTGGAATTCATTTAAATCAATATTATATATTATTTTAATTAATAAGTTTACATATAATGTCCATGTTTAGTAATATATTTGAAAAAATCTTATATAATATACAAAAATAAAAAGCACATAATTGAATACCGCATAGAATTTTATCTTTTCTTCAAATATTATTTTAAAAGAAAAAACTATGCAACCTGCCTTTGTAGTTGAAATAGAAACTATATACCACTAAATTACTTTGCATGTTTAATTTATTAATTTTAATTTGATAATAGTGAAAATTAAAATTAATGTTTATGCTAATTTAAAATATTATTAATTATATTTATACGATATGTTCTCATAATTTGTGCATATTTGTGATATTTATAGTTTATATTTTGCATGATATGTATATCTATTATATTTTTAGAGATGATTTTTAAAGTTACATAATAACATATTACAGATTTACATTATTAATTTTGTTCATATAATATTATTTAATACATATTGTATTCTTTTGATATTATATATGTATATATGTTGTTATTTATTTATTTGATTGTTATAAAATTAATGTTATTTTATCCAAAATAAAAAAATATTAAATTCTTTCACGGTGATTGAGCCTCCTTGAAGCCATGATCCATTCATTTCGCAAATGGTTCAAAATAGTGCAAGTAAAAAAATAATTTTTTATTCATTTTAAATGATAATTAATGGACAACAAATCTAGTATTGTCGTTTTCTTGTTGTAGCCAAGACTCAAAGATGAGAGATTTCGGATGAAAACAATAGGCTAGCTATAGGGGTTTTAGGATAGATAGAGAATATTGCAATATAATTTTTTAGACTTATTTTATTGTCTAGCGTCTATTTAGCATCTATATACTGTTTGAAGACATGAATTGTGTTCTTTATATAGTAAGTTTTTATAAATAAATAGTGAACAATAAATGTGAACAATGGGCTAACTATTGTTCAATTTTGTATCTTAAAAAAATGTGAACTGAATGGACCTCTGGTAAAAAAAATGAAAAAAATGAAGCTAATTAATTTTCTAAGGTACGGAACATCTCAAAGAGTAGAAACAAATTCATCTTCAACTCTACTATCCCTCCAGTTGAAGTCATAACTTGAGTTGCCATTGAAACGTGGAATGCAACGAAAAGAAATGTAACTGGTTACATTTTATCCTTTCGATGCGGAAGTAATGTTGGATGACTATCCGTGTATGACTACCAAATATTGTGTTATCTCCTAGCAGGGGTGAGTTCGGGATGGGATAGATTGGAATTTGGTATGTTTCGGTTCTGTCTCGATTTTTAGTCGGGACGCAAATATGTATCCTAATTTCGATCCTGAAATATTGCGATTTTATCTTGTCTTAGATTTTTTGGGATGGGTCCGGAATGTCCCGAATTTATTAATATCATTTTTTTCTAAAAAAGTAATATTTATATTAAATAATTAATATTGTATTATATTATGGTGTCCTAAAAAATTAATATTAAATAATTAATCTTACTTATATCATAAATCGAGTCGGATCGAGACAATCTCGATTTCTTTTATGTCGTCCCCATTTTTAATCGGGACAAATATATTTGTCCCCGTCCTATCCCGACTTTGAACCGAAACCAAATTTTTCCCGAAATTTTGGGTTGGGTCGTCTCGACTCATGCTCACCCCTACGGCTCCTAGTGGGAGGAATGAAAATTTCTATCTACTGAATTATAAAAAAAATTATTTTCCGATCGTTGAGGGGTGGAAGCAGAATAATAAAACCAGATCAGCGACTTTCGTGCAAAACTGAAAACTAGGAAGGGGTGGAACGTAATTATACTCTATTCAAGGAAGAAACGCGAACTGAATCGATGAACGCGTATCACATCATTCCCTGTTACGCCGAAACTCGAAAGCGACGTGCTCACCAAGGCACGAAATTCGCTGAAATGCCCCTCAGACGCCTGCTCCCACGTGCGGGCCCCACCAACGTGGCGCCCTCTCGTCAACCATATGATCTGTTCTGGGTCCCAGAAGTATCTCGTCACGTGACGTCACGCTCGTATATAAGTAACTGCCTCCTCTCTTCTCTCTTCCTCTCTAGTCTCAACTCCGTTTTGTGCTTCCGCAAGCAGTCTCTGTTCTCACGCCGCCAAAGACGAGGGCAAGTGAGATGGATTTCGGCCGATGGGGTTTCCTTCTCCTGGTCTCCTCTTATATCCAGGTAGGCAGGGTTTTCTTCGCGTTCTTTTGTCGGCTCCTTTCGATTTAGAAGAATTTGTCCTCTTTGGTGCAAGATTAGAGTTGCGATCGCGTGGAGTTGGGGCGATTGCTTCCGGTTGTTTTTTTTGTTCCTTCTCAGTCTGTTCTTGCTGCGGAATGGAGTTGTTTTGAGCTGTCAAAAATGGGGTGGCACCCGGCCGAAATTCTTTATATTTTTCCATTTTGGAAGGTGCGAGTAATTTGGGATTACTTTATGGGGTATTTAGGATTTGATGTTTTTTCATTCAGAGAAGTGCGAGTTATTTCGGAATATGTTAAGGTTTTTAAGAGTCTTATGAAAGAAGGAAAAACGGTTTTTCAGCTTGTGATTCTGTTCTAAACCCCAATTTGGAAATTTGGGCCTCTATAAGTCGTGGAATTTGGAGAGTAGCAGAGTAAAACGGATTTTCGAAGGATATTTTCTTTAACCAATTAAGATTTTAGTTTTATGATCAACATTTGATGCATTGAAGGAAAGCACCGAAGGCTTGTTAATCTTTCAATTTGTATACATTGCTCTAGACGTGGGAAATCGAAGGGCATGGATATAAAATGTGTCCTTTCAAGCATTGAACAATAACTGGCAATTTTTCTAATTTAATATATATAGTCCAACACTGTACTAATATAGCCTGAATTTATTGTTTCTGACTTCGCGTGTTTGGGCCTCTGCTTTAGACGTGGCAAACGGAAGGACATGTGCATAGAAATGTGCCCTTTGACGAATGGTTTTTGTGGACGCTTGTTGCTTTGTAGCAAGGATACCGTCCTCATACCACATTTATTGTGGATTGTAAATTACGAATGACCTGGGTCGGAGTTTGCCAGAATCACTCAGCTATCAATAAATATGACTTTAATATTGTCCTTCTTCTACTTTGACTTTTATTTAGCCAGTCACTGTATTAAATAAGATTACAAGAGTCAAAATAGAAAAAGGACAAGCATTCATGATAAAACAAAGGATTACACACTGTACTGCAGTAACAATATTGACTTTTTGCCCAAAATCTGAGGGCATGCAGAATTTCTTGTTCGTTCTGAAAATGTTTCTCCCTGCTACTTTGATATAAGTCGTTTTTCTTTGTCAATAATTAGAGAATTGGGACGAGACATTTTTTGGCGGTTATTTTGAGCAATAAAATTCCTGATTTTCATATTCAATATTGCATTGTTTCAGTAAGGCTGTTACAAATTGCTAACCAGGTGAACCTCACTGCAGCACTAATGGAATTTATCGTCTTGTTTAACCATGTATCTTTAGTCTATACATCACAAATGTTCAAATATGACAACAACATTTTTATTGATTATGAATATCATAAATAAAGCATAACTATATATGTTACACAAATTTTTAGGTTAAGTGATATATTAGGGAATTATCCTATGTTGAACCTACCTAAAGGAGTAACACCTGATTGTGCCAACAAGCAAGCAAGGAAAGGATTCCACATCACAACTAGAACATTTGGTTTGAAGAAAATGAACTGATATTTATGGACAAACAACGATTGACTGGGGATGTCATTGAATGTGCCTGCTATTGATTAAAGAGATGTGGGCACGCACCAGGGCATATTTAGTTTGGTTGGTTTGGTTTTTTCCGGTGGTTGTGGAGGTCATGAAGGTGTTGTTTTCTTCATCCACATGGGTAAAAAATACTATACTAGGTCATGAAGGATTCCATATTTACTTGGAAAATGATGATTGTTGATAAAAAAATATTATACTAGATTACTAGCTACTAGGTGATATTTGGAATTTTGAAAAAAAATTTAACCCAGAGTCGTGCATTTTATTGCTCTCATGTATGCTGAATTATTTAATGTCTTACATGAACATGTACTAAAGCAGCGAGATACTTATGATTAATGAATTTCAACTTGTTTCAATATCATATTTGCAGGTCATGTTCATTCTGTTTCCAGGAAGTTGTCAGCCATCCAATGCACAGTAAGATAAACCATTGTTAACTCTGAAGAATAAGATTCATGTTTCGATTTTTAATAAATCACTGAGATGTGATTTTTATTTAATTTTATTACCTTAAAAAATATTTCACCCCTCAAATAGGTTTAGATATATCATCACAATTTTCACTATATTTAGCGATGGGCTAGAGTTTCTGGTTTGGACTGTTTAAGTAGGATGTTGCAAATTTTGTCTATTTTCTTTCATTTTGGTAGTAGTGTATTTCTTATAGCTAATAAGTAACATTATTTTGGTTTGTATTAGTCGGCATAGTTTGAAGATGCTTTGCTAGAAAGCTATTGGCATGTCCTGCATTTACCACCAGCACATGTGTAGCCCAGTTGGCGGTAGGCATGGAGGGCAGACTCAAATAGACAAACGATCAACAGCATTATAATTGATAAAAATAAACCTATTTTTCAAAAGACAATTCATTATATTATATATAAAAGTAAATAAATATTATCCACACATAAAACATAACTTAAAAAAATTACAACTATTTTCCCAGAGTTTTCTTGCATAAGTCTCGCTGATTTAGTATTGAAAATATTTTTTTCAACAAATAATGATGGAGGTTGGTGAGTTGCATTACATGGTGGGAGTGGTGCGCAGGGCTGTGGTTACAAGTGGGTGGGTTGAGGTGCGAGGGCAACAACGTATGGCAATGTGAGCGTGAGGATAAGACTTTTAAATTTGATTGGATGACTAATTTTTCCAAAAGCTTAAGCTCTTAGGAAAGAGATCAATCTATGCATTTATATTCTTAACACTCCCCCTCAATTGTGGGCGAATAAACTTGGGGAGATTGACCCAAGCCCAACAAGTAGATTGACTTAGTTGAAGTGGGAGATATTTTTTTTAAAATACTTCAAACTCAGGACCTCCCACTCTCATACCATGTTAAATTTGGTTGGGTGACTAACTTTCTCAAAAAGCCAGTAGGAAAGAGAACAATCTATGCATTAACATTCTTAAAAAAACTCTCTTAGAAAACATTAGGAGAGATAAATAAACAAGAAATGAGGAAAAAATTAGGAATTGAGTTCATATTGCCTTTTCCCTTAGAACAAGTGGGGGCATCAACAAACTCCCACTTCCCAAGATAGCTATATCTTCAATAACTAGGCTATACAAATTATGTATATGCATATATATGATGTTTATATATATGTTCCCATCTCACTAAGTATCTTGCAGATCATGTTCTTATTCTGTTATAGTGTTATTCTTGAGCTAAAGCTTGGCTTGTTAATAGCTTCTGTATATGATGCCAAACAAGAGAAATTCTACATGTATCTAGTCAATTAAATGTTGTTTATCACCTTATCTTTCTGCAAATCAATAATATAATGATGAATATTTTCCATATTTTTGTTGATACTTGATACTCTCTTTCTTAAATGTATTTGACTATCTTCTTTTTGTGTTTTATTTCATTTAGAGAAATACATGCAGAAGGGTATTGTTCTATGTATGGTATATGTGGACAGCGCAGTGATGGGAAGTTTTTGAATTGTCCTAACAGTACAAGTTCTGTGAAGGTAAATAACACATTCTGATTGACATTTTACTTTTTTCGTGAAAAATACTATATTCTGCTTCTTAGTTGGATTCATGTATGTTAATTGGGTTTTGATCGTTTTTCTCCGCTGAAGCTGAATAGTTATTGAAGAAATAAGTCTTCCCAAAAAGTTCTTTATTAGGATATAGTCTTTCTGAAAAGATGCATTTTCCTGAATATTATATGGTCAAGTGCTGGAATAACAGATATGGTTTGCCCTTTATGATATCAACTGAATAAAGTTTATTTTGGTTTTTAGCCAGATGAGTTGCTTTCTTCAAAGATCCAGAGTTTGTGTCCCACAATGACCGGTAATGTGTGCTGTTCTGCTGATCAGTTTGACGTATTACGTGGACAAGTCCAGCAAGTAAGATGTCTATCTGAAGACACTATACTGTTGTTAGAGATTGCCTAAAATTGTTGCAAATTTTACTTTTAATTCATTCCGTTTGTTGTAAGCTCTACAGATATCAGTATTTTGATTTGGTCATTGTTCATCCATATATTATGGTTCAGTGATCTACAATCCTGAATATCTAATCAAGGTTGTCAAAAGCGTTAAGCGCACTCAAGGCGCAAAGGGTCCATATCGCCCGAGGCGCAAAGCGCAAAAAAAGCGCACGCCTGACTAAAATAAGGCGCACCTTACTAAATTCATATAAAAATTAGAAATTAAGCATAAGCCATAACTCATAAGCAATATAACATACACCAAACAATAATAGCAAATCAAACAATATGAATCCAACATGTACCAAGCAATATAACATACACCAAAGTGACCAAACAATATGAATCCAACATGTACCAAGCAATAATAGCAAATCAAACCACAATTACTACATGAATCCAATTATCTAAATTAAAGAGACAATCACACAAGTACACAACGCACCAAATAAAAATTAACTTGAGTCTCAAATCAAAATGCAAGAATTCTAAAGACTTTAATTTAGTGATTCCTCTAATCTCTAAAGCTCAAGCCTCTAAATGAGTGTGAATACATGGCTGAAAAAAAAAAAACTCGGCTGGAAAGAAAGAAAACATGGCTGAAAAGGAAAAAAACAGGGATGAAAAAAAAGAAAAATCTGCTGAGAAAGTGAGAAGAAGAAAATACTAGAAGTAATGAAGAAGAAGAGAACTAGAGGAGAAGAAAGAAAGAAAATGGAAGAACTTACTTGAAGAAACTGGGCGGCACTTCGGCGGCTGGGCGGCACTCCGGCGGACTTTGGTGGCTGGACGAGTGAAGGAGAAGGGAAGAAACACTCGACGACTCAAACAAGGGTGAGGAGAGAAATTTTTTTTGACTTACACGGGTGAAGCCCTAATGAGTCAATTTTTTTAATATTTTACTAAGTTACATTAAGTGGGTAGGCCCCCACTTAAAGGAAGAAAACATCAGTTCACCTAGGCGCACGCCTGATGCGCCTGGGGCTTCAAACTTAAAGCGCAGAAGCGCTGCCAAGGCACGCGCCTGGGTGAAGGCGCTGCGCCTTGGCCGCGCAGAGGCGCTAGGCCTCTTGTGCGCCTCGCCTGGTGCGCCTAGGCGCCCAGGCGCGCGCTTTTGACAAGCTTGTATCTAATACAAGACTAATGTCTTCCTTCTCTCCATGGGCTTCAAATTAATGGAAAAAAATTTCCCCTCTAGTATCCTGAATGAGATGGTGGCTTTTGGTGTAATAGTAAAGTTACCCACTTGTGACATGTGGTCATGGGTTCAAGCCACGAAAACAACCTCTCTGCAAAAGCAGGGGAAAGGCTGCGTACATCAACCCTTCTCAGAGCCCACAAATGTGGGATTGCTTCATGCACCAGGTCACCCTTTTCTAAATATCATGAATGAGAGAAGCTAGCAACCATTTAGTTTGTTTTCATAATTGGCATGATCCTACATAAATATTGTTTTATGTCTGGTCAAAATTCATGTGTAATCCTTTGAATAGAAACAAGTTTAGTAGCTTGAAGACATATGTTGAATAAACAATAGTTATTATTTAAATTTTTTGTGAGCACATGGTTAAGAATATAATAGAATAGATTCAACTTATTCCTAACCGCTTAAACTTTTGAGAAAAATGATTACCCAATCAAATTTAACATGGTACGGAAGTATATAGAAGAGGTCTTATGTTTGAATCATGTATGTCAATAATTAAAAATATGGAAAAAATAGTCATACTATCCCTCTAAATACCCATAAATAGACTTACCACCCCTCAGTGTTTCTAAAATCCCTATGCCCCCCTCAAGTTCGAGCTTGACCCCTAACGTTGATGTGGCATTTTATCCCAATAAAAATATATATATATTTTCCATCTAATACTAGTCAGCGTCCGCATATATTAAAATATTATTATTTTTAAATATCTGACAATGTCCATGTAAGTCATCAGCATTTACATATGACATTAGCGTCCTCGTCAACATTCATATATGATGTCAGTGTCCACATCATAACGATTGTTAGTATTGCCATTCATGAGTAATATATAGTTGGTTGTTTGTTTTTTAATTGGTATTTAAAAAAAAATGAAATATTTTTTAAATTGGATGATGATGTGTATTAAATAAATGAAAAATAATACTTTTTAAATTGGAATACTATGCCACGTCGTTGCCCAGGAGGCCAAGCTAGAACTTGAGGAGGGAGGGGGGCATGGGGATTTTTGAAACCATGAAGGGTTGTACGTCTATTTTTTCTTAAAATATTACCCTCATTTAAAATTAAGTTGGTCCTCATTTTGGCCCTAAGCTAGTTCAACTTAGTCAGATGTGAGGGGGAGCACTAAGAATATAGAAGTATCTCCCCCTAGGAATATAGAAGTATGAATTGGAATCATTTGATCCTTTCCTACCAGATTATGCTTTTGAGGGAAATCACCTCTTGTTTCCAAGAATAAATGGTATGGATACTTGTTTTGATATGTTCCCATGACATGTTCCAATTTGTCATGAGATCAATACAGGATATTGCGAGCAATATTGCATCAACTGTACAATTGACTTGAGATATCCTTCCAATATTATACCATAAAAGGGCCCTTCCAGTGTCATTCTAAAGCGTTATGCAGAATTGGAACTTAGAACTTGCTGAAACGCAGAACCACTATATATCTATGATACAAAGAGGACTATTATTTATAAATGATTAAGTTCATTATGCTAATTAAGTTTAGTGTAAGGAATCAATTATTGGTTGTTATACTACATGCAAATGTTGAAAGAAATGAAGTATTACATCAAAATTGATTCGCACATGGTATCTCGAAAATTCCATCATGCGGAGTGATGCTTTCAGAATGCTAATAACAAAGTCAGAGTAGATTTATGTATCACATATATTAAGCTGATAAAGGAAATTTTTTTGAGAGTGGTGGGAACTTATAAAAGTACTATTGTTTATTGTCTCAAGACATAAGATAAGAAGGGAAAAGATTTGAGAGGGCAATCGTTAAATTTTCTGGAAATAAAGTTTAACCAATTCGTTTGATGGACCAAAATGATCAAGTAGAGTTCTATATCTGGTTTTTATTCATAGATGTCTAGAAAAAATATTGAATTTTATTTTCTTTTCATTTAAAATTATGACAAGATTCAATCCGTACAACTACTTTTTTTAAAACAATTATTACTCAACGTATTAATGGATCTTATGGCTTGTTTGTTGCTGCTGCTTATAAATGATCTCTTCCTTCAAATCTTCTCCTGATTTTATCTAGTTTGATTGGTCTTATATGGATATCTTTTGCAGGCAATTCCTCTTCTTGTGGGTTGCCCAGCTTGCTTGAGGAACTTTTTGAATCTCTTCTGTGTGCTTGCTTGCTCTCCAAATCAAAGCCTATTCATCAATGTGACATCTGTTAGGAAGGTGCTTTCTTATTTTCCTTATTTGAAGAATTTAGGTGTATGCTTGATGGTACATATCTTAGCTTTGTTTTTGTTCAGCTGCGTTTTTGGTATAATAATACTTGTGTATATATACTCCATTAGCATGCACGTAATGCATAGGTAACATAGTACTTATTTGTGAATGTAACCTGTAGTAAAACATGATTTTGGGAACTAATGTTTGTTCTTGCAGATTAATGATAGCATGACTGTTGATGGAATAGATTATTTTGTAACTCATTACTTCGGAGAACAGCTATTTAATTCATGTAAGGATGTGAAGTTTGGTACTATGAATACTCGCGCAATGGATTTTGTTGGTGCTGGTGCTCAAAATTATACTGGTGAGTGATGTATAGCTCTGTTTGATACTCATACAAAACTAGAGCTAACAATGTATATGTTAATTGGAAGATCTAATCACGCTGAGACACCATAAAAGTTTATGACTTTATGCAATGATGTTAGTTGGATGTGCTCTTATACAAATATTTTCAGACAAACATGTTAGTTAAAGATATTCTTATACAAATAATTTTCAGTCAAGTCTCATGAAGATAATCCAGCAGATAGAATAACTTATAGTTGGTCAGCACCATATCAACTGCCACTCACAACAATGACATCAAGACGTAACTAATTTTCACTTGGGAGTGAAATTATCTTTTTGTATGCTTGTAACAATACAATTTCAGTGAGCTTGCAATTTTTGATACAGTTTCTGGTTGTATTTTGGCATATTGTGATACCACATTGTTCTTTTAGATTGGTTTGCATTTCTTGGTCGTCAAGCAAATTCTAATCAGCCTGGCTCACCATATTCGATTACATTTCGGTCAAATATTAGTGACTCAAGTGGAATGAAGCCTATGAATGCAACTGCTTATTCATGTGGTGACACTTCTTTGGGCTGTTCTTGTGGTGACTGTCCTGCATCTGCTGTGTGCACTGATTCTTCAAGACCAGCTCCACATGTGGAGCGGTCATGTTCAGTCAAATTTGCTTCTTTAAAGGTAAAGTTTGGGTTTTTAATTTATTTTACTCTTTCATTCTTCTATCATGAAAATCCAACAATGCATATAAGATAACTTATGTTAAAGCTAATAATTACATCGGTTGATCTTCTTGGTGCCAATTCTTCATATTAACCAATTCATGCAGATGACTCCCTTTCCAACATTATATATTCTCTTGATTGTAATTAGATTTAGAATAGCATAAGTTGGTTATTCACATGACTTTATGGTTGAATTGATATATTTCATTTTGTATTGTGAACCATGGTTTTAAAATTCGTACCGTACCAGGCGGTATGCCCGGTATTTACCGGTATTTTGACTTTTCGGTATACGAGATACCCAGTATGGGAGAATACCGGGTATCTCGGTCATACCAGGCGGTATTTATCACATACCGCCCGGTATGGGGCGGTATGATGTATATAGCCGTTGGTTGGGCACTTGGGCCTGTTGGCAACGGTGGCCGACAGCCCGATAGGGTTGTCGGCCACCTGCTATGGTTTAATACCGCCCAAAGCGGTATACCGCCCAAAGCGGTATACCGCCCGGTATGATGAACAATATCCCCAAACGGCTAAAGACGGTATGTGAACGGTATGTGGAATCTCAAGCCGACCCCGTATGGCAGCACGGTCGTCGGTTGGAGAAGGCTCATCACTGACAATGCCTCCACTGTGATATGATTTCACATGGTGGAGGCATCACTCGATTGAAGCAACACTTGGCCGGAGGATATGGCGACGTTGTCAATTGCCCCAAAGTACCGCCCGAAGTCCCAAAGATGGTACAAGGTTCTAAGACAGGTGGATATGGAAAAGACGTCTCAAAAGGGTCATATCTACCACTACATCCACCAAGCACAAGAAGAAATCAAGAGGGTTATGATTTCGGAGACCAAGTATAAACCCTTCATCGACATTATCTCCCAGAGGTGGGAGGATCAAATGGGTCGTGACATACATATCGCGGATAATTTTTTATTTAATTTTAATTCATTATGTCAAATTACTTATTAAATTTATAATTTTTTATAGCTTATTATTTAAATCCCGCATACCAGTATCGATATGATCTTGCAACAATGGATAGTTTGTTATATCCACTTCGCAAGGTTATACAACGAATGTCGGCATCAACCAGAGAAGCGGCACAAGCTCTAAATGAATCAAGATATTTCTGAGATTCAAGTGGCAATTTCGGAGATCCATTTGCAATATCGTGCCGAGATTCTATGGACCCATGTAGATATAATTTTTTTTTAATTTATTTATTAATGATAAAATTGGTACTCTGGTTACTAATATTAATTTTAAATCTATTGCAATTGAATGGTGGTTGCAATTTGGAACCGAAGCTCCAACTCTTCGGAAGATTGCAACACGCATCCTCTCGTAAACCACATCAAGTGGATGCGAGAGGAATTGGTCAACCTTCGCCTTGATTCATACCAAGCCGCGCAACCGGCTTTCATATGCCTGATTAGAGAAGCTAGTATACGTTCATTACAACATGCGGCTTCGATTGCGGACATTACAAAACGAAGATAAAGAGATTCAACATGTAGATCCGTTCGATGTCGAGTTCGTCCAAGGCGATGCGGACCCGATAATTGATTGGTGGAGTGCAATGGAGAGCGATCAGCCTCTTCTTGATGAACCAGGCGAACCACCTCGGCCTTCACCAATTATATCTGATGCATTTGAGTCTGAGAGGCAACCAGAATACATGGCCATTACTCCCTTGGACTCAACGAATTCGGCAAGCAAGACGCCGATCTTCCCAATCAAAGAGAAAAAAGAAGGCAACACCTTCAAAGGCAAAAGACAAAGTCAAAGGTAAACGACCAATTGATCCTTTGGATGCGATTGCAGAAGCAGAAGAGGACGAAGAAGACGAGCCCTCCGTTCATAGCAGTAGCAGCACACAAGACGGAGGAGATGATGATGATGGAGCTGGTGGAGAAGACACCGTCGTGCCATCAACATCGACACTTGTTGATCTGAGGACAAATGAGCAATACTTTGATCACACCACCCAAGATGAGGATCACGGTGCTAGAACCGAACAAACAATCCGGGTGTACGAGAAGAGATGCCGGCGTCGAGGAGGTGGACCGACAACTTTGCAAGATTACCATCACAATATGATGAGTAGTTTGCAAGAGGTTTCTGAATCAACCTACTCTGTATCCAGTACCTACTCAATTGATGATACAGGGTCTAGTTCTTGGAATCCCAACAAAAAATCGCTAATGTCAATGTGGTATAATGGATACCAAGGTATTATGCCATGGGAAAATTTTCAAATATGGGCATTAGAGAGCTACGGTGTTGACCTTAGTTGTGTATGTCCCCAAGCCCAAGATATGTATGGATACGACGGATGTCATTTGTCCGCATTTTAAACATTGTATTCATGTATTTGACATTTGAATATTGATTTTAAGCATTTCTTCATCAATTATGTGTTATTGGAGTTATTTCTAACCAAAAAAAAAATCCGGCCGTTATGCATTTTCATACCGGTCCGTACTGTGTGTCGGTACGGTACGGTACTGGTATATACCGGTACCGGCCGGTGACCGAAATCCGTACCGATACCGAGATTGTAAACCATTTTGTGAACAAGGTTCAAAATCTCGGTATCGGTGTTTGACCGGTACCGGTAATATACCGGTGCCATACCGTACCGACACTCGGTACCGAACGGATTTTTTTAAAAGCTGGATAACATAGTTTTGAAGCCTAAATCCTTGTTTTAATCTATAAAACATCATATTTGACGTCTTGACCAAGAAATGATGAAAAATATCCATAAAATTCTTAACTTAATAGTCAAATACATCAAGGTTTGATACAAGGTTTCAAACATAATTTAAAATGCGGACGAATGACATCCATCGTAAAAATTAGCCATTTCTTCAGGACCAACACAATTAAGGTTTCCAATGCCCATATGTGGAAATTTTCCCAAGTCGTTATATTTTGGCATCCAGAATACCACATTAACACAGATTCTTTAGTGGGAGCCCAAGCACTAGTCCCTGTATCGGGAAAGTCATGTGAGTAGGTACTAGAGACAAAGTAGGTTTAGTCTCAAACCTCTTGCAAGCTACTCAATATATCGTGATGGTAATCTTGCAAGGCTGTTGGTCCCCCTCTTGGATTTAGTTGATGGTGATCTTTGACTCTTTTCTCATAAACCTTGGTTGTTCCTCCCCTCAAACCACCGTGATCGGTATCTTGTGTACAATGGTCGAAGTAGAGCTAATTCGTCCAAAGATTGGCAGGTGCTGCGGTTGATGGTACTACGATGTCTTCTTCACCAGCTCCATCCATCATCATCATCTTGTGTGCTGCTACTGCTATGGACGTAGGCCTCTTCTTCATCTTCTGCTTCTGCAATTTGCATCCGAAGGATCCACCACTAGTCGTTTTCCTTTGCCTTTTCCCTTTGATGGCAAAGGTGCAACCTTCTTCTTTCCCTTTGATTATGATTGGGAAGATGGGGAGTCGGACTCGGATCATCATCTCGATTGAGAACGCGTTTGTTAAGTGGGAGCAAGGCTCATGTCCCTCTCAAATTGTTGGCTATCCATGTCTTGTTGGCTCTCTGACTCGAATGCATCAAATACGAGCAGTGAAGGTCGAGGTGGATCGCCTGGTTCGTTAAGAGGCTGGTCATTCTCCATTGCGCTCCACCAATCCATCATCGGGCCCGAATCGCTTTGGACAAACTCATCATCGAAAGGATCTATCTGTGCACCGTCATCTCTCTCAGATTGTATCACCCGCATTCGGAGCCACAAGTTGTAATGAACATAATCTAGCTTCTCTAATCGGGCGTATGAGAGGTGGATACGCCGCTTCATATGTATGAGCGAGAAGGTTGATAAATTTATCTTGCATCCACTTGATGATGTTTTTTGTGAGAGGATTCGTACGATGATCCTTCGAAGATTCAGACCATCACATGCAAATTATAGCCATCATTCAACTACAATACATTGAAATTGAATATTAGAAATGAGATTTTATCTTTAATAAGTAACTTGGAAAAAGAATTTTTATCTACCTGGATCCATCTTGTCTCGATAAGAAATTGCAAATGGATTAGTGAAGTTTCCACTTCATCTCGGAAAAATCTTGATTCCGAAATAGCTTGTGCAACTTCTAAGTTGGTTGTCAACATACACAGTATCACCTTGCGGTGGGCAAATAACAATGCATTTTTTGTTCTAGGGGCATATTTATGTTGGTATGCGGGATTTAAATAATAACTTATAAAAAATAAAAAATTCAATGGATATAATGATTTAAAATTAAATAATTACAGAATATTTAAAATAAATAAAATAAATGCTTGCTAAATGTATATCATGTCCCATTTGATTATCCCATCTCCTGGAGATAATATCGATGAACAACTTATATTTGTTTGGAGCAGTCAAAAGCCTCTTTATTTCATCTTGTGCTTGGTGAATATAATGGTAGACATGACCCATTTGTGGCATTTTTTCCATGTCCACCTGACGTAGAATCTTGTACAATGGTTCTACGACAACGATGATTTCTGCGATGCAATCCCATGAGCACGGGTTAAGCACGTTCTTCTCGGTTTTCTTTCCATGCGATCTTGTGGCATATTTGGATGATGACCAATCTTGGCTTGTAAACATTGTCCTTAAGCCAACCTTTCTTTGTTGGAACGACCTTAATGCGATGAAATTTGTTGCGAACTGAGTCACTCCTGGTCAAAGAATTTTACCTAAAAACAAATTAACTATTAGTAATTATTTATGATGAACTAATTAGTAAATAGTAAATAATTTTTTTTTAAATTACCTTCTGTAAATTGTTTCATATGGGCATAGAGTCATGTGTGGTTGTAGATTAATCGTATGATTTGTTGCGCCTTTTTAACCGTCAACTTCAACAATGGTAGATCACCGATATCTTTCATCATAAGATCTATACAATGTGCTGCACATGGAGTCCAAAAAATATAAGGATAATCTTGTTCAATTATCTCACTTGCCCTTTTGAAGTTTTCCCCATTGTCGGTTACAACTTGCACGACGTTATGTGGACCAATCTTCTTGAGCGCGTCTGTCATCAGCTTGGAAGTGTAGATCGCATCATGGTGCTCATCCGAAGTGTTCAGTGATTTGTGATATACCACCTTCCTATTGCAATAGATGAGGAAGTTGATGCTCATTCGGGTTGGCCAGGTCCAGCTATCACAGTGCAGTCGTAATCATGGTTATCGAATCGCAATTCACAACGTGAATCGCAAGGCTAAATTTTGAATCGTGAATCGTATTGAATCGTAAGATTCAGAAGATACATGAAAAGTTACTTATATATGAGTCATATGACATATCTTAAATAAAATGATATTATATAAGTTCAAAAAACATAGAGTTATCACTAAAGTCTCAAAAAACATAAAATGATAAATGTTTTAGACTCTCAAGTCTCAAAAAACATAAAATGATAAATGTTTTAGACTCTCAAGTCTCAAAAAACAAAAAGCTAGACTCTCAAGTACTAGCAAAGTAGCAAGCAAAACAAGTAGCAATTCATAAGTAATAAGCTAATAAAAATCAAGTATCCCCCTAATCATCAAGGCCAAAGTCATCACTTTCACTATCATTTTTATTATCATCTAGCAAGACTATTCCTTCATCATCTTCCTCTTCACTCTCACCACCATCTCCCAATTCATTTTCTTCATTTTCCTTTATCAAAATGCCTTTTCCTTTATTATTCTTCTTGGCAATGACATTGTCTTCTACCAAAATGGCGACGTTGTTGTCTTTTCCTTTATCAATCTTGTAGGCATTAATATTTCTTGGACCTAAAATTATACAAACATAAGTAATTAAGTAAATATATTTTGTAAAATAAGAAGCATAATTCAAAAATTACAAAAATATTTTTAGAAATGCAAGTGCTACCTCTCTTTCTCTTTTTGCTTGAACCTCCTTCTTCAATATTGAAGCAGTCATCTACATTCATCCAAGAGTTCCCTTCTATTAAGCAAGGATCCTCTCGTTCAGTGATCCATTCATCATCGGATTCAAGATCTGACAAGCAAATAGGATCATATGTATCTCCTTTTGCCTCCCTTAGCTTTTGTCTAGACTCAAGTTGAAGGTTGTATTTCACAAACACAAGAGCATTCAACCTTTGTTGCTCTAAGCGGTTTCTCCTTTTAGAATGAATTTGATCAAAGACACTCCAATTCCTTTCACATCCCGTAGCACTACAAGTGAGGCTTAAGACACGAATGGCTAGTGATTGAAGTTCTTTGCACTCTTCTCCATAACTATTCCACCATAAAGCTAGAAAAAAGAAAAATGAAATGAAAAGTAAAACACATAATAAAATGAATAATTAATTAATTACTAGTAAAGTAAAGCACATAATTAAATGAGTAAGAATAATTACCAGGTTGTTTCTTATCTCTTGTTGCAATCGCCAAGTTATATCCAAATAGGCCCTCAGCCTTGTCAAATTTCTCAATTTGAGCATCAATTTTGATCCTTGTCTCAAGATTAGGACATAACCTATCCAATGTTTTATACAACCCCATCTTCACCTCAATATTAGCATTGAAATTTGGATCATAATGGAACCTATCAAGATTAAAAATATTTAATAAGAGTGATAATAAAGATTAAGCAAATATTACATAAATAATAAATAACATTTTCCTTACTTGGAATTAAGAAAATATGCTGCTGCATGAAGAGGCCTGTGGAGTTGATAGTTCCAACGCTTGTCTATGATTTCCCATATTTTTTTGTATCTTTTTTCCACGTTATCAAGTCTCTTTGCAATTTGTTCCTTTGCTCTATCCATGGCCTCATAAATATATCCCATTGCCGGCTTTGAATCACCATCCACAAGCCTAAGAACTTTCATAAGAGGAGTCACACAATTCAAGCAATACTTTAGTGCATTCCAAAACTTCTTTTCAACCAAAATAATGTCTTCCACAACCTTAGCTTCAGCCTTAGAGGCATAGGAACTCTTAGCCCATTGTGGCGATGCAAATATTGATCGGAGCGGAATTTTTTGTTCCAAAATACAATCCATGGTCAAAAATGATGTAGCAAACCTTGTTATTGCAGGCCTTGCTAAGTCTCTACCATTGGAATAACTTCTAAATAAATTCAGCACCCAAGTATGTCTGTAAATGAACAATGTAATTTTTTTTGCTTTTCCAATGGTGTCTTGGAATATAGGAAGATCACTAATATCTTCAAGCATCAAATCAAGACAGTGGGCTGCACAAGGTGACCAAAAAAGTTGCTTTCTTTTTTCCATCAACTTCTCTCCAGAAGATACAAGGGCTGAAGCACAATCAGTCACCACCTGAACAACATTTTCCTCTCCAAATTCCATGACCATATCATCAAGCAATTCAAACATTTTATTGGCATCTTTGATGGAACCACTAGTGTCAATAGATTTGATAAAAACGGTCCCTTTAGGACTATTGACTAGAAAGTTAGTAATTGATCTAGCCTTTCCATCAGTCCATCCATCCGACATTAAAGTACAACGGGTTTTCTTCCATTCAAGTTTATACTTTTCCAAATTAGCATGCACAATATCAACTTCTTTCTTCAAGTATGAGACTCTAACTTCATGATAAGTTGGTGGTTTCAAGCCTCTACCATATTCACTAATTGATTTCACCATGTTGATAAAATAGGGACTCCTTACCAAATTAAATGGCAATGCATTACCATATATGCACCTACAAATATCTCTAACAACTGCAACCCTATCTTTAATCGTTGCATTTAGAGTTTGTTGCTTCATGATAGCCTTAGAGCCACTTCCCTCTTTTTTTAAAAAAGCATCCATGCTACCTTTTTTGTGTGAATCATGCTCTTGATTTGTATCATCAAAACACTCAATAACATCATCATCCACCTTACTTGCATCTTCTAAAATTTTTTTAAATAAATTTTTTACCTCTTCCGGTGCTTGATCACATGGAGCAACTTCTTTGTGTGTTCCGGCTAGATGATGCTTCATTCTAAATGCTCCACCCCACATTGTTTTCGGACAATAGTTACATTTAACATGTAACCTTGTATCAAGAGATTTGCAATGATCCCAAGTAATATCTTTCTTCATCTTTTTTTTTGAAGCCATTGAGTCAAAGAGGATTGAGGAAGGAGTGTGCAAATGAAATTATGGAAGCAACTCTGTTGAAGCAAGGCTCGGTCACTGTTGAAGCAGATGAAGCGGCTCTGTTGAAGCAAGCAGGAACCCGGCTCTGTTGAAGCGAACCCAGTCGGAGTGTAGCAGTCGCGACTCGCGACTGTTTCGGCGAGGCGGAGTCGCGACTGTGCCGGCGAGGCGGAGAGGAGAAGTCGCGACTCGCGACTTGGTTGGCGAGTGAAGAAACCACAAGCACAGGCGCCGGCGAGCGTGCAAGGAAGAAGAAAGAAGAAACGCACGCTGCTGCTTTCTTCGTATGCATGGAAGAAGAAACGTGTGCGTGCGGGGAGGAGTTTGGAGTGCGATTGAAAATGAAACGTCGGGTTTATGAAAAAAAAAACGCCGCGATTCACAAATCGCGGCGATTCGAATCGAATCGCGTTGAATCGCCGATTCAAACACCGATTCGGTGCAATCGGCGATTCAACTTCTCGATTCGAATCGCCGCTTACACGAATCGCATCGGATCGCACGATTCGCGATTCTAAATCGTGCGATTCGATAACACTGGTCGTAATCTTCCCATTGTCTCTTGAATCCATCGATCCATTGTTTGATCTCGTCGACCTCTACTTCAAGAAAAGGTCCTAAAATTTCGTAGGGAGTTGGAGGGGCAATACCTGGACTGACCTTTTGGATTATAGAGACCATAGATCGGTAGTATGGATTATTGGCTGCATTTGATGGAATCCGGCTGAAGTGGAACTATTTGGAGATTGCTTTCACCAACTCACTTCTTGGTTTTGATCTAAGCATCGTCGACGCGCGGTTGCTTCGATGATTGAGGAGGAATTGCCCTGGGATCAAGGTAAGTTTAATCAATATAAGATTTCCTACTGCCAGTTTGTCCGATGTTTGAGAACAAGCCCTAGATCCGTCCTCCTTTGCCTTTGCTTTGGGTTGTAGGTACCCTCATGCTGGAACTTCGGCCAATATGAGGACCGAAGGAAATTGAACCACTTTGGTTCATTGCTTTCGCAACCGAAGTTGAGTCGACGCTACTAGTCCCACCGCTGCCATACTCAAATTGAGATCCACGATAATACCTGCGATCTCGACCGAATGCTTGTTGCTCCAAGAAGCACGGATGGCGGCTTCAAACTCCGGATCGTCGTCGGCATCACCACCACGACCCTCATATTGGCAACCCTCACACACGTCTTCGATCGAACTCGTCTTTGTTCGGCATCCCGACCATGTTGCTCTCGCTTGTTGTCAAGCAATTCTTTGAAGAGCTTTCGGACCTTTGGCGGTGCTTTACTGCATTTGGCCACGTTGGGATATTCTCCAGCCAAATGTTGTTTCAACCGAGTGATGCCTTCACCACGAGAAATGAAATCATAGTAGAGGCATTGTCGATGCTTCTTTTCCAACCGACAAGCGTGCTGCCATGCGACGTCGGATTGAGACTTTGACGCCATTTTAGCAGTGTTTCGGTGTGGAGATAAAGAAAAAAGAGAGTTTCAAGAGTTTGAGAGAATTTGAGAGAGATTTAGGATGAGTGGGGATGAAAGAGGGTTTGGGGTGTTTATATAGCCCCAACAACCCCCCCAAATCAGCTCTCAAACGACTATATAGCCGTTTGGGACCGTTTGGGAATACTACCCAACCGATATAAAAATAGCCGTTGGGTGATACCGAGCGGTATATATCGGGTATTGACCGGTACTGGGTGTACCGAATACTAGGAATTCCATTTTCTAGTACGTACCGCCCGTACTGGGCAGTACTCTATGGTATTTAATATTGTTATAGTGAATTTTCTTTAAGTGTAGACCTCTATATTAAATAATCCTTTTCTAATCATGTTGTTGATCTTGTTTTACTAGGATGAGTAATTCTTTGTTTATCTAGTTCAATTCAGCTGATGTGTTTCAGTTTCACTATCCAGACATTCTCTAATCAGTTCTGAATTTGATTCTTAATTTATGCAGGTCAAATGTTTGGATTTTTCATTAGCAATTGTGTATCTCATCTTAGTTTCTGCCTTTCTTCTCTGGGGTTTTCTGTACAAAAGAAAGAAAAATGTGCCTTCTAGAACAAAGTCATTGTTGAAAGTAAAGGGCGAGAGTTCTGCTGACATTCCAGAGGTGCTATTATTAGTTTCTGTTCTTTATTTTTATTATTTCTTACTGTTTTGCTATGATTCTCTTTTAAATAAAAATAAGAGATCAAGTTTTGAAATACTAGTATATTGTCAGAATAATATGGGTATTGCACTGACCCATATTAATAGACAGTAAGGGTTCCCTGGCTTAGTACACTTCATAGCATGGGATGGATCCCAATCCCTATATATTATTGACACATTGCTAGTATATGGATGGTAGACAGTAGGCCCCCTACTAAATCTAATAAATTATTGACACACTGCTAGTAGTGATGCACTGATGTGTACACTTCTTGGCTTCTTGCGCATGGTATTTTCAGTAAATGCCAACATTGTACTTTGTCTTGTCATTTTCCATTTTCTTTACAGAACTCACCTTCATTTACAGGCATCAGAAGTGGTTCCTTCAGTTGTTAAAGCACATCGACCTTCCGTTACTCAACTATACATGTCAAGTTTTTTCAGGTGGCTATCTGTTCTTTAGGTGAAAATTTATCCTTGTGAATTCTGGAAATTTGGCTATTTCTGTGCAATGACTTAAACAAGTTGCTTACAATTTTTCAGGAAATATGGAGTCTTTGTCACCAAAAATCCTACTCTTGTTTTGGGCTTATCGTTGGTTGTTCCTCTTCTTCTATGCATAGGTCTTATCCGTTTCAAAGTGGAAACACATCCTGAGAAGGTACCACATTTGGGGAATATTGGCATAAACTATGTGTTTGATGCTCTATAAAATCAGTGAAGTGTTTGGAAACAATCATATGTTTATATTGGAATAGGTTTCGTCCTTTATGTGCAAATTTGTGTAAATATTGATGCATATTTATAGAACTTACTTTTTGATTCCTTAGCCACAAGTCTATATCTATTATTTAAGCTCATGTTCATATATATATAAATATAACTTTTTGTTGTGGGACTTCTATTTCTAAGCAATTTATGAAATATCTTGACATAAAATTTATTGAAGTATTAGTCTGTCTGAAGACTCTGAACTGGTTATTCTATGAAGCTTTAGGGAATATTAGAAATGAGAGAGATGATGGCATAATTTATTAGGTGACAAAATAGTATTTGAAAGATAGCCAAAAGATCAGTGATTACAAAATATTCTGAGAAGAAAACCCATGGAAAATACCTTCTCACTGGGCATGCAAGTTTGTATATGCACTTAGGTTTTATGCGTCTACAAAATATGTATATTATTTATTGGTGTTTAATTAGCATTTAATTTTTCTTCTCAGTATAATCTATTATGGTATGTTTGCTTCATTGGATAGGATATGATAAGATTGGATAATAAATGAGAGAGGATTGAATATGAATCTTTTAAATCTGGTGTACATCGTAATATCAATTTTAACCATGCATCGGATATAATATCAATTTTATATTCTTCTATTCTCATTTTCTTCTAATCCATGCACTAAACAAACAATGGATATTAATCCATCCATTATTCTATCCTCCCTTTTCCTATGAAGCAAACATGCCCTTAATGTTTCCCACTACTCTGCTAATCATTTCTTTGTGGTGGTTCTGATTTATCTTATCATGGAATTTAAGCAATTTGTGCAATTTTTTTAAAAAAATTCTTTTTTGTTTGTTTTTATTTCTTGTTACAGCTGTGGGTTGGTCCTGGAAGTAAGGCTGCAGAAGAGAAACTATATTTTGATAGCCACCTTGCTCCTTTCTACAGAATTGAACAGGTATGCATAACAATTCTAATTTGCCATGGTTATGTCACAATTTACCTGTCTTTGCCACTGTCCCAAAGACAATACCAGTGATATTGAATAAAATCGGAAGCATCAACAACTAATTAGTATATAAAAGTTGTGGAAATTGGGGAGAAAAAGATACTTCTCAAGTAGCCCCCTCTACCTATTTATATCAAGGAGACAAGGAGATTTACATATAGGTACAAGATATTGTGTAATTACAACTAGGTCCCAACTTCACACTCCCCTTCAAGTTGGGGCAAAAATATCATATATACCCAATTTGTTACAAATGTAAGTTATTCTAGGACCTCTTAATGATTTAGTTAGCATATTAGCCAACTGATCATTAAAACTCACGAATAACATAATTATTTCCTTGGATTGCACTTTTTCTCTAATAAAGTGACAATTTCGATGTGTTTTGTTCTCTCGTGAAAAATTGGATTAGAGGCTATATGCATCGCAGCATGATTGTCACATAATAATTTCATTGGTTGGTGATGCCAAGTTCCCCCATCAGTTGCTTAAGCCATATTAATTCATATGTTACTAGGGTCATAGCCCTATATTCTGCCTTAGTACTAGATCTTGCCACAACAGTCTGCTTCTTACTTTTCCATGAGATTAGATTACCACCAAGCATCATGCAATATCCCGACGTAGATCTACAATCAATAGGTGAACCTGCCCAACCAGAATAACCTGTCACTTGTAGGTAGCCCCTGTCACGATAAAGAAGCTTTTTCTAAGGTTGTCTTGAGATAACGAACAATCCTTAATGCGGCTTTCCAATGACTCTGACAGGTGACTCAAGAAACTGATTACACTTATAGAGAATGAAATATCGGGTCTTGTGAATGTAAGATAGTTCAACTTGCCTACCAATTGGCGGTATGGACCTGAATCAGCTAAGGTTTCCCCCTGTCCTGGTATCCTTACGCAACTAAACAAGCTTTCAGACGATCAACAGATCCATCAGGAGCTATCTTAATAGTGAAGAACCACTTGCACCCAACAGTTCATTTTCTTGGGGGGGGGGGGGGGGGGAGGGAGGAACAAGCTCCCATGTGCCATTAGAATGGGCAATGCACTCATCTCGTCAATCATGGCCGATATGATAAGGCATTTGAAACGGAATGAGGAATGGAAACAGTAGAAAGGGAAGAGATAATTACATAATACTCACGGGATAATGCATCATAGCTAACAAAGTGGGAGGTAAGATAGAGAGTAGAACACTTACGCATGCCGCACGCCCTTCCTAAGAGCAATAGGAAGGTCAAGATCAGGTGGTGGATCTGAGATTGGTAAGGCAGTGACTGACGTAGGTGTGGTAGACCAATCTGAAAAGAACGGGTAGACTCAAAGAAGGTAATGTCAGCCGAAATAAAGGCATGACGTAACTAGGTGAGTAACAAAGATACCCTTTCTGGAGACGAGAGTAGCCGAGAAAAACACACTTAATGGATTTTGGGGATAACTTGTCTTTGCCCGATGAAAAATGATGGACAAAGCAAGTACACCCAAATACTCGAGGTGGAAGACTATAGAGGGGGTCCCGTGGAAAGAGGATAACAAAGGGAACTTGGTCATGAAGAACAGAAGATGACATCCTGTTGATAAGGTAACATGCAGTAAGAACAGCATCATCCCAAAATTGCAATGGTACACTCATATGCAGTAGAAGGGTACGAGCAGTCTCAACTAGATGATGATTCTTCCATTTTGCAATCCCATTTTGTTGAGGTGTATGAGGACATGAAGATTGGTGAAGAAGACCATGGGCAAAAAAAAAAAGATTGAAAAGCATGAGAAAAATACTCATTCGCATTATCACTTCTCAACACACGAATAGGAGCACCAAATTGAGTTTTTATTTCAGCATAAAAAGAAGAGAATACATGAAATAGTTTGGAGCGATCCTTCATGAGGAACAACCATGTCACACGAGAATAGTCATTTATGAAGGTAACAAAATATCTAAAACCCAATTTGGAGGAGACACGACTAGGACCCCAGACATCTGAATGAATAAGAGAGAAAGGTGTCGAAACACACTTATTGACACTATGTGAGAAAGAGGACCGAGAATGTCTGCCGAGTTGATAGGACTCACTCAAGACTCGAAATGGAAGAAAGACTAGAACACATCATCTTCAGATTCTGTAAATGAGGATGCCCCAACCTGACCTGCTGTGTATCTGTAGGGGAGATGAATCAGCCACCAAGGCAGAGGAAGGTGGTATGGTCAGCTGGTATAACCCCCTAGACTCTCATGTCCTGTGTCAATCACCTTGCCAGTCCGAGAATCCAAAATAAGAACACAATCAGAGGTAAATGTGATAGAGCAATGTAAGTCTCGAGTCAATTTGCTAATAGAAAGTAAATTCAAAGGAAACTGGGGTAAAAAAAGCTTGAAGACGGCTCAGAATCGGCTCGGCTTGGCTAGAGCCGGCTAAAAGAGCCGGCTTGGAGCCGCTTGCTTGGAGAAGCCGACTTGAGAGAAAAATTGGCGCCCATCAAGGAGGCGCCCGACAAAAGGAGAGCGCACGCGTCTGCCTTGTCGATCGTGCCTTTCTCTGGCACTCGAAGAGAGGCGATGACTCCGATGAGCGCCCTTTCTTGGTGCGTCTGCGAGCGCGTGAGGGAGGCGCCTTCTCTCGGCACGCCAGCGAGATCGTGAGAGAGGCGGTCAGCGGAAGCAGCCCGGGCAAGAGCAGAATTCGCCGTCTTCTCTCTGCTTGTGAGCGACGGCGAACAACAGCGTGAAGACGCGGTGCGGAGGGCCGCCAAGAGATATGTGGCGCACGGAAGAAAGGAGGAAAAAAAAAACTTAACCCTTAGGGCTGCTTTGATACCATGTTGAGCCCCAAAAGTCTATTCAATTAATCATAGAAAAGGCCTATATATAAGCCAGAGACATCATAAGCTAAGCCTAGGAACAATATAAGCTAACCTATGCCAACAATAAATACAATACAAAAACTATTATATTTAACAAAACTAAATTAAAAATTATATAATACCAACATATTAAATTATATGAAGGTTCCAAACAAAGCAATTTGTTATAAGTTAAACACTTGGAGTTGAGAAAAACCTGCTCGAGTCAGGATCTAATGTGAAAATTTGGGCTTCATGGTCGAGTATCTAGTACTTTTTTTAGGGTATGGGTTTTTGCCTTAGACCCTAAAAAATACAGGCTCCACCCGAGTTTAATTAAAACATAAACTGATCCAACCATGGTTTAAACTCTCGGTACCTATATCGATCTTGATCTGAGGCCCGTACCAATACTGAACCGTCCGTACTAACACTAGGTACGGTCCCGTACCAATACCGAACTGTACTGAGTACTGACACTAGGTACGGTCCCGTACAGGTATCGGCCTGTATTGGGTTTTTTTATATTATTATTTTAAATGTTTTTTAATATCTAGAAAACATAGTTTTAACTTTTAAGCTCCAACAAATAGTTTTAAGTTACAAAACACAAATAATCTACTAATAAATGGCTTTGGGAGGTTTTATACCTCCCCCCCTCCCCCCCCAAACCGGTCCCAACGGCTAAATTTGCTGTTGGGAATAGTAAAAAAATATCGACCCGATATTCTTGGTACCGGGGGTGTACCGCCTGGTACGTCCAATACACCCTGGTATTGGGGTGTACTGATACCGGCTTTTCAAAACTGGTAAATATCGACCCTACCGCATATTTTAAACTATAGCTTTTCTCACTTTTTTCACTAGCACATTTATCCCTTTTTTCACTTCCTATAGCTTTTCTCTCTCTTTTCACACTTTTTTTCACTTTCTATAACCTTTCCATTTTTTTGACTTCCCATGTCCTAGACTTGAAACTTGACAGGTTATTTTTGGAAACAGATCAGGTCTTGGATTCAGGTTTTCAAAATGTAGTTTGAAAAATTAGGTTTTGTTGGATATAGGTGAAACTTTACCTGATCCAAAATCACCCCTATTGAAAACCATGTTGAACTGCATTGAGACTAGTGGTCAATTGGCACCAAATATTGTCATTTTGGTCAAAGCACGCACGCTATCATTGGTCAATGTATCATGCTAGGGAAGATAATATCAGGTTCCATTTTCATCATTATTAGAGGTATTAAAATGTGTCTAGGCCAGTTTTTGACTTATTTCATTTTTAAGAAGGGGCATGCCAATTAGATGAAATTAAACTAGGGGATGGAAATGAAGCAGGCCATCTTGGGCGTTATGCTTTCATCATGCCTGCCCCATATTGCAGGGTGGGGTAGGTTGTCAATGTAGAGGGGTGGGGTAGGTACCGTATGTATTTTATTTAAATCTTCCCTCCATAGACAGTTACAACTTGGTGAAAAATCCCATTGTATATGATCTACAATTTCTATGGTTCCTTATTTTCCATAGCTGTGAAAGATTTTATGATAATTTGATTAAATTTGCAATAATAAATGTACTAATGTACTATTAAACAAATGACGTACTATTTATTGTAAGTCCAAAGATTTATGATGAGGATCAATGAGGTTGCATCATAAGAAATCCCGGGGAAAGGGTGGTAAATTGACACCTTGTTTAGAAGATTGGATTAGTGATCCTGAGATAGATAATCCTTAGAGTTTTTAATTCTAGATTAGGCAATACTAGGATTCTTCAAAAATCTTTTTGGTATATCGTAGGATTACATATTACAATTACATTTATACCCTCATGTCAAAACATGGTAACATTATATTGTATAATATATAATATATAAATAATGATATAGTGTTATATATTAATTTTATTGTATGATATATTATATTGTATATAATAATACTGTATAATATTTCATCATATATTATATTTTAATGTTCTATGTTAAAATAATAGTATAATACAATATAAATATAATATGAGGATACAAAAGTAATTTTCATTGTAACCCCATGGGATAAATGAAATCCCATCTCCAACAGAGGATTTGAGATCCCACCCCAAATCAATTAGTTTAGACTGCAAATCCTCTTATGCTGGCTACCAAACATAGAATTAATGGAATCTCATTAAAATCCCATGGGATAGGGTTAAAAATCCTCCATACCAAACATGGCCTAAGAGTATCAAGCACAGCTAAGAACAATGAGATGAAATAACCATAGAGATATTCATGCACAGTAGTAGTATTCAAATTAGTAGTTAATTATGCACAACTTGTACAATTAACACAATAATTTTTCTGTAGAAGTCTAGAGATGTAATAGATATGACTATTGGTCTTTTTTGGAAGTTAATGCATTATTTTCCACTTGCCCTGTACACGTAGCCTGGATACATGACTTTGTCTAATTCAACTTTCTTTATTTTGCATGCTTCAGATTTTGTAATCAACACTTTACTTTATATAAAGCTAATTCTTCGTGTGAAAATGTATTCCATATCAATTTCAATTGGAACTTTTTTTCCTTAATGTTCATGCTGTACAATTAGTTATTAAATGCTCTTTTGCAGTTTGTACTAGCAAGCATTTCAACTTCAAGTAGCGAAAGGCCACCCAATATTGTCACTGAAAAGAATCTAAAGTTGCTCTTTGAAATTCAAAAGAAGGTATTTTAGATACATGCAATCCTACTTATTTTAATTTAGTTCTAATGTGTAACTGCATTTATCTATCAATTTCGGAAGGTTGATGATCTTCGTGTAAATTATTCTGGATCTATGATCTCTCTTTCCGATATCTGCATGAAGCCACTTGGTAAAGATTGTGCCACTCAAAGCGTTCTACAGGTCCTCGATTCTTCTTTTTTGCTTTATAATTTCTGAAGTTCTGTTCTTGTGAATTTACTTAAGCACGTTTCTCTATATTTAAAGTTTGTTTTAGGTCTTGTATGTTTAATGTCTGTCTCATAATTCATAAGTACTGCTATAATTTTTAAAGGTATTTAAGCACTTAGTGGGATGTTGCAAATGATTTTTGTTAAATCTAGATATCATAAGGCTGCAACACCAGTTTTCTTATCCAAAATTTTCTATCTTTAAGACGATAGACACATAATTAAGAGCATAAAGATGTATTACAAAATGTGTTAAAGAAAATGCATGCAAAATTTTGCTACTGTCAAACTTAAACATTTGATATTGGACTTGAAGTAAGGTTTAAAATCTTATACCAGTGAGGTACCGCTGAAAGGCTTGCTCCTTTGGATACCATACTGTCACGGGCCAATTGTTGTGTGCGGAAGAACCCGTGTGGCACCCTTGTATCCCGTGCAAGGGATAAGCCTATCATCTTGATTCCGTCCCGAATTGGGCTTCCCGACATAACATCGCGGGGCATGCGTTCGTCGACGTGCCAACCTCGCGCTCCATGTCCGCGCCCCCAAAAGCCAATGTTGGCCGAATGGTATTGAAGGCGTAAAGCATGGTTTAAAATACCGGTACCGTACCATACCGACACACGGTACGGACCGGTATGAAAATGCATACCGGTCGGGTTTTTTTTTTTTTTTTGTTAGAAATAACTCCAAGTCTCCAATAACACATAATTGATGAAGAAATGCTTAAAATCAATATTCAAATGTCAAATACATGAATACAATGTTTAAAATGCGGACGAATGACGTACGTCGTACCCATACATATCTTGGGCTTGGGGACATACACGACTAAGGTCAACACCGTTGGTCTCTAATGTCCATATTTGAAAATTTTCCCATGGCATAATACATTGGTATCCATTATACCACATTGACATTAGCGTTTCTTTGTTGGGATTCCAAGAACTAGACCTTGTATCATCGTTGAGTAGGTACTGGATACAGAGTAGGTTGATTCAGAAACCTCTTGCAAACTACTCATCATATCGTGATGGTAATCTTGCAAAGCTGTCGGTCCACCTCCTCGACGTCGGCCTCTCTTCTCGTACACCCGAGTTGTTCGTCCAGTTCTAGCACTGTGATCCTCATCTTGGGTGGTGTGATCGAAGTATTGCTCATTTGTCCACAGATCAACAAGTGCCGGTGTTGATGGCACGACGGTGTCTTCTCCACCAGCTCCATCATCATCATCATCATCATCATCATCGTCGTCGTCTCCTCCGTCTTGTGTGCTGCTACTGCTATGAACGGAGGGCTCGTCTTCTTCGTCCTCTTCTGCTTCTGCAATCGCATCCAAAGGATCAATTGGTCGTTTACCTTTAGCTTTGTCTTTTGCCTTTGAAGGTGTTGCCTTCTTTTTTCCCTTTGATTGGGAAGATCGGCGTCTTGCTTGCCGAATTCGTTGAGAGTCCAAGGGAGTAATGACCATGTCTTCTGGTTGGCTCTCAGACTCAAGTGCATCAGATATAATTGGTGAAGGCCGAGGTGGTTCGCCTGGTTCATCAAGAAGAGGCTGGTCGCTCTCCATTGCACTCCACCAATCAATTATCGGGTCCGCATCGCCTTGGATGAACTCGACATCGAACGGATCTATATGTTGAATCTCTTTATCTTCGTTTTGTAATGCTCGCAATGGAAGCCGCATGTTGTAATGAACGTATACTAGCTTCTGTAATCGGGCATACGAAGGTCGACCAATTCCTCTCGCATCCACTTGATGATGTGGTTTACGAGAGGATGCGTGTTGCAATCTTCCGAAGAGTTGGAGCTTCGGTTCCAAATTGCAACCACCATTCAACTGCAATAGATTTAAAATTAATATTAGTAACGAGATTACCAATTTTATCATTAATAAATAAATTGAAAAAAAAATTATATCTACCTGGATCCATAGAATCTCGGCACGATATTGCAAATGGATCTCTGAAAGTGCCACTTGAATCTCGGAAATATTTTGATTCATTTAGAGCTTGTGCCGCTTCATTGATTGATGTCGTCATTCGTTGTATGACCTTGCGAAACGGATATAACAAATTATCCTCGTTCCAACTTCCAAGATCATATCGATACTGGTATGCGGGATTTAAATAATACGCTACAAAAAATTATAAATCTAATAAGTAATTTAGCATAATGAATTAAAATTAAATAAATTTCAGAAAATTAAATAAAAAATTACCCGCGATGTGTATGTCACGACCCATTTGATCCTTTCACCTCTGGGAGATAATGTCGATGAAGGGTTTATACTTAGCTGGAGAAATCATAACCCTCTTGATTTCTTCTTGTGCTTGGTGGATGTAGTGGTAGATATGACCCATTTGAGGTGTCTTTTTCATATCCACTTGTCGTAGAACCTTGTACAATGGTTCTACGGCGACGATTATCTCCGCGATGCAATCCTAGAAGCGCGTGTTGAGGCTGTTCTTCTCGGTTTGCTTTCCATCAGTTTTTCCGGCATATCTTGATGTAGATCATTCCTCACTTGTAAACATTGATCGAAGGCCCGACTTACGTTGTTGGAGCGACCTTAGTACAATGAAGTTTGTTGCAAAACGAGTCGCTCCCGGTCGAAGAATTTCACATAAAATATAGAATTATTATTAGTAATTATCACCTAAACGAATTAATAAATAAATACTATAAACTATTTTTAAAAAATACCTTGTGTAAATTTTTTTCTCATAAGGGCGTGTACCCATGTGTGGTTGTATATGAAGCGCGTAATTTGTTGCGCCCTCTTCATTGTCGACTTCACCATCGGTATATCACCGATATCTTTCATCATGAGGTCTACACAATGGGCTGCATATGGAGTCCAACATATATGAGGATAATCTTGTTCAATTATCTCACCTGCCTTTTTGAAATTGGCTCCATTGTCGGTTACAACTTGAATAATCTTGTTGATAACAAGAGTTAACCGACTTGTGATAAACAACCTTCCGTTTGCAATAAATGAGGAAGTTGATGATGCTCATCCGGGTTGGCCCGGTCCAATTATCGCACATTAAACTGCATCCGTAGTCCACCCATTGTCGCTTTATTCCGTCGATCCATTGTTTTATTTCATTGACCTCTTCTTCAAGCTAAGGTCCTGAAATTTCATACGGAGTTGGAGGGGCAATACCTGGGCCTACCTTTTGGATTGTAGACACCATAGTTCGGTAGTATGCGTTGTTGGCTGCATTTGCGGGAATCCAGCTGAAGTGGAACCATTTGGAGATTGCTCTCCCCAACTCCCACTTCTTGTTCTTGGCCCAAGCATCGTCTATGCGCGGTTGCTTTAATGATGGAGGAGGAAATGCCCTAGATCAAGATCAGAAACATCAACATTAGTTTTCCTACCACTTGTTCCGAGTTTTGTGAAGAATCCACGAATGCCTCCTGGCCCTCCTCTGCTACCTCCTCTGCTCTGAGTTTGAGGTGCTCTCATGCTAAAACTCCGACCAATATAAGGACCGGAGGGAATTGAACTGCTTCGGTCCATTTCTCCGGCATCCGAAGTTGAGCCGGCGCTGCTTGTGCCACCGTTGCCACTGCCGTAGCCATACTCGAATTGAGATTCGGGATAATCCCATCTCGTCCGAATGCAGCATGCTCAAATGAAGCTCAGATGCCAGCTTCAAGTTCCGGATCCTCGTTGTCATCGCCACCCCGAGCATCGTAATGGCCACCCTGAGCCTCGTAATGGCCACCGCCTACATCTTGGGTAGCTCGTCGGTCGAACTCGGCTTGTTGAGCTGCATTCTTAAGACGTTGCTCCTTCTTATTGTTGAGTTGCGTTTTGAACATCTTTCGGACTTCGGCCGGTACTTTGGGGCAATTGACGACGTCGCCATATCCTCCGGCCAAGTGTTGCTTCAATCGAGTGATGCCGCCATCACGTGAAATCATATCACAGTGGAGGCATTACCAATGATGAGCCTTCTCCAACCGACGACCGTGCTGCCATGCGGGGTTGGCTTGAGATTTCGGCGCCATTTCGACAGAATTTCGACGTGGAAATTAATAAAAAAAAATTGGAGAGAGAGTTTGAGAAAGATTGAGAGTTTAGATGGGTAGAGGGGTGAGTGAGGGTGAAAGGGGTGTTTTGGGGGCTTTACATAGCCCGAAAACAAGTCAAACCCGGCCCCAAACGGCTCTATAGCCGTTTAGGGGGTACTGTACATCATACCGGGTGAAACCGCCCAATATGACACCCAATACCGCTCGGTATGGGCGGTATTTGATCAAGACCGCCCATACCGGGCAGTATTTGATAAATACCGCCCAAACCGGGTGGTATTGTGGCCGACAGCCCGACATGGCTATCGTCCATACCAGGTATCTCGTATACCGATAAGTCCAAAAACTGATAAAAATCGGGCATATCGCCCGGTACAGTACGATTTTTTGAACCATGGCTTAAAGTAAAACAACAATTACAGGACTATGGACGCAAGAAAACATAAAACCGAGTGTAGGATAAGCTCCGCAATTGTCTTGGGCAAAGATTAACTGGTCGCACACCCATATGGGCCGCTCGTGCGTCTCCGCCCAAGGCAACCGCTTTGTTTGCCGACGCTCTCCTACATTATACAAGAGACCCCTAACCCCCAAGTGTCACCCCCAAGGTTCCCAAAAGAACGAGGAGCATGACAAAATCGTGGTCATGCGAGATGGTGATTTTCCATGGCCACGCCTATGACGAATGCAAGAAAACTGCTCCGTTTAGCCATAACGCATGCACCAAGCGTCGAATGACCTCGAAATGTATCCAACTCGTACCATGGGCCCCCAGGGATCGCACAAAGGAATTTACAAGTACAAACTACAATAAAAGACAAAATTAAAAGGACGTGAAAACATATTTACAAATATGTAGGGAACATTCCGTGATTATTCGTCGTTGCTCGGGCGCATCGAAAAGTCCCTAACATCCTCCCCCACTTCAAGCTTCGACGTCCTCGTCGAACTCGCCTCGACCGCACTGCCTTTCAGGCTGCAATTGCTGAAGTGAATTCTTCAAAAGTAGTCGAAGGGAACAGTGCCTAAGTAACGATACACCATAGTGGGGCTGCAACATGCCGAGTTTCGCCGTGAAGTCCACCACCAGGAAATGACTACTTGGAACATCATTGACTTTCATCATCTCCTGTTATTGCGAGAAAGGGCTTTGAGATTCCTAAACTCGTTGCTGGGCAATGAAAGTCCAGACTTGTGGAGCAAACGAGTGCGGTTGAGCAACCCGAGAAATGGTTACTCAATTCACCAAGTCCCGTTTTGGCTGGGCAATGGAAAGTCCCAAACTTAAGGAGCATACGAGCAACACTCGTTTCAGATAACATCTGGGTGTCGTTGCGCAACACTCTTGTGATGAGTAGTTTCGTGGCCGAACCACACTAGAGCCTTGCCTCCACCGCCGCCTTGAGCCGATCACTGCTTGCTCACTCGCCCCCCGCAGGAGTCATGGCGCCCTCCTCCGAGCCCATCTCAACGAGCTTTAAGTCTTACGGATCACTGCTTGCTCACTCGCCCCCCGCAAAGGTCATGGCGCCCTCCTCCGAGCCCATATCAACGAGCTTCAAGTCTTACACTGCTCCTCGAAACACGACTTGAGGGATTTTCTCCAACCGGGTCACAACGTCCGCGAACTCTGGGCACTAAGAGCATTGCTGCCACACCACAACTGTTCTTCACTAGTGCCTGGTTCGGAGTTGTCAATCTTGTGTCTTAAAGGCTATCTTGCCATGCGCACCAATCTTGCGACTTAGGGGACATCAGCCCTGCACACCAACTTGGCGTCTCACGAGCAATCTACTATGCGCTGCGTCTTAGGGGTCATCAACCATGCACACAAACTTGGCGACTCACGAGCCATCGGCTCTGCGCTGCGTCTTAGGGGACATCGCCCTGCGCACCATCCTTGGCGACTCACGAGCCATCGGCTCTGCGCTGCATCTTGGGGGACAACGTCTTTCGCACTATCCTCGCATCTTATGAGAGAGTCTGCTTTGCGCACCACGTGCATCTTACTAGAGATCTGCTCTGCGCAGGACTTTGCGTCTTATGAGAGAGTCTGCTCTGCGCACCACCGTGCGTCTTATGAGAGATCTGCTCTGCGCACATGACTTAAGAATCATCTGCTCTGCGTGTAAACGACTTTGCATCTTAAGGACCCATTCGCCCTGCGCAAAAGTCACAATCTTCACATCAATCAATGCATGCTCGCCTCCCCGAATACAACAGTCGGAAGGTTCATCGATTGGGTTCACTGCATCAGCAACTTGAGTGCCACAGATGGAATGTACGTTGGCTATGTCTGCATCGAGGGCTTTCTCAGTTGGAGGCTTGCAATTCTTGCTCTGATACCAACTATCACGGGCCAATTGTTTTGTGCGAAAGAACTTGTGCGGCATCCTTGCATCCCGTGCAAGGGATAAGCCTATCATATCGAATCCGTCCCGAATTGGGCTTCCCGACTTAACATCGCAGGGCATATGTTGGTCCACGTGCCAACCTCGCACTCCATATCCGTGCCTCAAAAAGACCATGTTGGCCGAATGGTATTGAAGGCATAAAGTAAAACAACATTATAGGACTATGGACGCAAGAAAACATAAAACCGAGTGTAGGATGAGCTCCGCAATAGTCTTGGGCGAAGATCGACTAGCCCGCTCATTCGTCTTCGCCCAAGGCAACAGCTTTGTTTGCCAACGCTCTCCTACATTATACATGAGACCCTAACCCCCAAGTGCCACCCCCAAGGTTCCCAAAAGCACGAGGAGCATGACAAAATTGTGGCCATGCGAGATGGTGATTTTCCATGGCCACGGCCATGACGAATGCAGGAAAACTGCTCCGCTTAGCCGTAACGCATGCACCAAGCGTCGAATGATTTTTTACCAACACATACCGTGGGCCCCCGGGGATCGCACAAAGGATTTTTTACAAGTACGAACTACAATAAAAGGCAAAATTACATGGACGCGAAAACATATTTACAAATATGTAGGGAATATTCCCATCATGATTCGTCGTTGCTCGGGCGCATCGAAAAGTCCCTAACAATACGGACACTTGGTCAGACATGGTAAAAAGGGACTGTTTTGGAGATTAAGAAAGACCAGAAAATCATTATCCTATATTTTTTCATCCATAATGCTTGCTTTTAAACTCTGAATTGGACGAAAACTTAATTAAAATAAGAGATAGACAGCATTAATAAATAGCTTACATGTAAATGAATACTCCACAACAATCAAAACTAAGAACTACCTAGTAAAAAAAGTTCAAATACACGAATTACAACTCCCTACAACTAGGAAAATCATAGTTTCATATTACAAGTCTGAATAAATAGAAGAGTGGCATGCATCACTAATGCTAGCCTTAGTCAATGTTGCTTCAACTAGGTGATATCTCCATTGCGAGCAATCAAATCACAACAAAACATTATCAAATATTGCATTTCTTATTGAGTCGGGTTTTCTAGCAAGCCAAATCATTGTGAGAATTCAGTGGCATGTTGATAGAGTGAGAGGGAGTTGGAGAGTTGCTCTTGAGATTTTTAAGAGGTATCAGACACTAAGTAGAGAAAAAAGAAGGATTTGAGATATTTAAATAGCCATAAAAGTCAAAATAGCCTTGGGAGACAATCAAAATATGATTTCTTGTTTCATGCTCAGTAGCCATGAGATGAATTGCTCCAACAAATATTTTCAGACAGTTGGGCTTCTACTGAGCGGTACAAACCTTGTAGTAGACCATACAAGCCCTGTACCACTTTTACCTATACTTTTTCAAAGAATGGAATAAACACTAGCCATGCTCTATGCAGTATGATATTTGCACCATGAGCTGAAGTTTGTATCCAAAGACAATAAGCATTCTGCCAAAAAAAAAATGACTAAGTTACAACATTTTGCATATGAAACACATGTTCGTCTCTCTTAAGCTATGTTGACCAGCATGCTTGAAATGCTTACTACAATTTCTATGGTACTGGTAGTCTGGTAGTAGTGTAGTACTATACTAGGATTCCTAAATTGTCTATCTCTACTTTAGCTCTTTATTTATGAAACACTGAATGAATGATTAATCAAGATTCTCGCATCTTGTGTTATTATCATGCTTTATCTTTGATATATCAACTTTCTTTTTAATGTATCTAGAGCTCTTCTTATAGCCACATAAAGTTGTTCCATTATTGTATTGTTTTTGTATTTATACTTTTTGTTGAGATATATCAAAGAATGAATTACAATTTTATATCAAATTTTCCATATTGTGTTGGGTAGCACGCCCCTTTGTTGGCTGAATCATTCCAAGGATTGGCCTAGCTATAGGTCAGCATCCCTAGCATTGGTTTGATGGGATATGCTGATACATTTCTAATACAGCTGATTTCAATGTGTGATGAAGCATATGATGTAAACTATGAGCCATTTGGACCGAAATTGGGTAGTTTAGAATCTAAAGTCTAAACTACGAGCCATTCTGCTTATTGGTGGATGAATCTCTTCTTATCTATTCTTGTATTTCTTTTATGGATAAATGTTTTTATTCATTTTTCAATATTTTATAATTTATAAATTTGAGATTTTTTAATTGATTTTATATTTTTATATTATTTATTCTATCAAGTGTTAAGGACTTAATTGTATATACCATTTCTCTATGTACTTATATGCAAAATGAATAATTATATATTGGTAGTATTGGGGCGGGCAAATCAAGTAAGTGAATTCCCCAAACTTCTCATGGTATCAGAGCCAAGAAATTCCTAAATTTTTCTCTTTTTCTCTACGTGACTACTGTTCATCGCGCACCGTTCATCCTTGCCCCCTCCAAGCCCTTCCATTCCTCCTCCAGCTCTACGTATAGCTTCCTCAAGTTGCAGATTGATTCCGAAAAGCTTCTCTCAGAGCAATGACCTCGCAATCACCTCTGCTCCTGCTCTCTCCATCTAATTCCGAGTTCTAGAGATCCAAAGTTGGGAAAGGCTCCTCCCTAGATCCGTGCTTAGATCCAAAGTCACGGCTTAAAGGAAATCGATGACAAGACTGCGAATCAAAAGGTTTATGCTTATCACTATGAAAAAAATGAATGGAAATAACTATGCTTCATGATCCGAACTTGCTGCACAGTCCCAACATGGATTTATAGGGGGACGCAGTGGAGGCAATGATGAATGTGGACGTGGTCATAGCCTTGGTCGAGAACGCCCTAAGTGTGCTTATTGCGAAAGAAAGGTCATGTCAAGAATAACTGTAACTCCATACATGGATATTCTATTGGTCATCCATCCTATGCTATTGATTTGGCACATTTTGAGCATTTTGCTTGGGGTAATTTGGGTAGTCAACCACAACCCGTTAGTTCGACGGTCAGTATTTTTGCAAATGAGTATTCTCAATTTCTTTGGTACCAGTCTACCGAGAGTCTGAGAGATCTCAGCCTCAGACACAACTTGCTGCCTCTACCTTTGTTCATGGAGGTACTCCTATTGCGTGTCTGACTCATAACTGTGGTGCCCACCCTTGGATTATAGACTTAGATGCATATGATCATATGTCTGGTAACTTTTCCTTTCGCCAGTTTAGTCACCCCCGCCTCATCCACTAGTGTCATTCTTGCTGATGGGTCCACGGTATTGGTCTAGCCTCGCCTACACCATCCTTACCACTTAATAATGGTTTTTACATTCCTCAATTTCCCTTGAGTTTACTTTCTATTAGTAAACTAACTCGATATTTACATTGCTCAGTGACATTTACCTCTGACTCTGTTATTATTCAGGGATTCTTGGACGGGTAAGGTGATTGGCACAGGGCATGAGTCTCGGGGTTTGTACTAATGGGTGATGCCATCCTCTGCCTTAGTGGTTGATTCGTCTCCTCTTAAGATGCATATCCGGTTGGGGCATCCTCACCTGTAGAATCTAAATAAGATGTGTCCTAGTCTTTCTTCACTTTCGAGTCTTGAATGTGAGTCGTGTCAACTTGGTAAACATTCCCGATCTTCTTTTCCAAGTAGCGTTAATAAACGTGCTTCATCACCTTTTTCCCTTGTTCTCATTCTCATGTTTGGGGTCCTAGTTGTGTCTCTTCTAAACTAGGGTTCATATATTTTGTCACTTTCATAGATGACTACTCTTGTATGACCTGGTTATTTATGATGAAGGATAAATCTGAGCTCTTTCATATTTTTCTCCACATTCTATGCTGAACTAAAAACTCAGTTTGAAATTTCCATTCGCATGTTACGAAGTGATAATGCAAAAGAATATTTCTCTACTGCTTTTCAGTCTTTCTTTTCCACTCATGGTCTTCTCCATCAATATTCATGTCCTCATACACCTCAGCAGAAGAATGGTCTTGCATAATAGAAAAATCGTCATCTTGTAGAGACGGCATGTACCCTCCTATCGATATTCAAAAACAACTTATGGATCTATTGATAGGCTCAAGGCTCGTTTGGTAGCCAAGGGACATACACAACAATATGGAGTATATTATTTGGATACATTCTCTCCAGTAGCTAATATTGCCTTAGTTCACCTCCTTCTCACGCTACCAGCAATTTATGGTTGGCAACTTCATCAACTTGACATCAAAAATGCTTTTTTACATGCTTTTTATATGAGTCAACCTTAGTTTGCAAACTAAAGAAGTCTCTTTATGGTCTCAAGCCACGTGCCTGGTTTAGCAAGTTTAGCTCCGCTATCACTCAGTTTGGTATGATGAGATGCACCTCCGATCATTCACTCTTCTTTTCTCCTGCTGGAAAGTGAGTGCTCCTCATTGTTTATTTAGACGACATTATTATAACCAGAGATGATATATATAAGATATAGAAATTAAGGACCAAGGACTTAGGTGATTTGAACTACTTTCTTAGTATTGAAGTAGCTCAGTCAGGGGGAGCCATCTATATTTCTCAAAGGAAGTATGTACTTGGTATGCTACAGGAGGCAGGTATGTTAGGAGCTCGACCTGTAGACACTCTTATGGAGCCAAATATCAAGCTATTATTGAAGCAGGGGAACCCTTGGCTAATCCGGGTCTATATCATAGATTGATAGGAAGTTAAACTATCTTACCGTCATGAGACCTGATCTCTTTCATTGTTAGTGTACTCGGCCAATTCCTTGAGCATGGTTTAAAAAATCGCCCGAAACGGTACGGTAAGGGCGGTATATACCAGTTTTTGAGATTTTCGGTATACGATATACCTGGTATTTGAAAATACCGGGTATATCATGTATACCGGGTGGTATATGGCGGTATTTTGCCATATACCGCCCGGTATGAGCGATACCGGGCGGTATGATAACTTTTAAACGTTGGCAACGGGTGGCCGACAGCTCGACAGGGCTGTGGGCCACATGTTTCGGCATATACCGCCCAACTGGGTGGTATTATGTGCATACCGGGCGGTATACCGCCCGGTATGATGAACAGTAACCCAAACGGCTCTATAACCGTTTGGGGCCGGGTTTTCACACATACAAGAGAATCAAGACCGCCGAAGACTCTGCGTAGCGCAACATTAGACGTAGCGCAACATCGATTGAGATGATGAATACCATGTGTTAGTACGGTCTTAAGTTGCACTACGTCTTATGTTGCACTACGTCTTATGTTGCGCTACGCAGAGTCTCTTGTAATGATTCTCTTGTATCTATGAAAAATCCTAATACAATACCAAATGGTTTTTAAACATTGTATTCATGTATTTGACATTTAAATATTGATTTTAAGCATTTATTCATCAATTATGTATTATTGGAGTTATATCTAACCCTTAAAAAAAACGGCTGTTATGCAATTTTCGTACCAAACCGTACTGTGTGTCGGTACAGTACGGTACCGGTACCGGTACCGAGATTTTAAACCATGTCCTTGAGTCTACCCTGTGAGGGACATTGGGAAGGGCATTGAGCGTCCTTCGTTATCTCAAAAAAGCTCTAGGAAAGGGACTCTTATACTGTGACAGCCTGACACGGGTGACAAGCTATTGTGATGCGGATTGAGGAAACTCACCTACTGATCGCCAATCTACTTCAAGATATTGTGTGATGCTTGGCGGTAACTTGATATCATGGAAAAGCAAGAAACAAACTGTGGTGGCTAGATCTAGTGCGGAGGCATAATACATGGCTATGACTTTTGTGACTTGTGAATTGATATGACTAAAGCAATTAATGGGAGAGCTCGGAATCATCCATAAAGAATCAATGAAGTTGCTTTGTGATAATGAGGTTGTTGTGCATATTGCCTCTAATCGGGTTCATGAAAGAACAAAACAAATGAAAATTGATTGTCACTTTTTCAAAAGAAAGTTCAGTCTAAGGAAATAGTCATATCATTTGTAAGTTCAAATGAACAGTTGGCTGATATGCTAACTAAATCTTTAAGAGGTCATAGAATATTTTATATTTGTAACAAGTTGGGTTACATGACATATTTGCTCCAACTTGAGTGGGAGTGTTAAGGACCTAATTGTATATATCATTTCTCTATGTACTTATATTCAAAATGAATAATTATATATTGGTAATATGGGGGTTGCCAATGAAGTAAGTGAATTCCCCAAACTTCTCATCAAGTAATGGAAAACTTAAAATATCTTAATATATTGATAAAATTTACTCAACGAGAACCAAAAAAAGCTTTATTAAGGTAGGAAAAACTAGTTAAAATGTGCTTTAATGAGTCCAACTGGTATTATGCAGTGTGTTTGCCTGTACCAAGTGTGCGACTCTTAGTAACTAAAAAATTGGGAGGGAATAGAAATTGGAACCATTAATTCCCATTCTTGTTGTTTGGTTCCATGATAACTGATTCCTACTCCCATTCCCAACGGGAATGAGAATGCCTTAAATTGTCCCACCTTCCCATGGGAATCACTTGATTTGCTTCTCAGGAATGAAGTGTTTTTTCTCAGTCAAATACACTTTTTTATTTTTAAATAAAAGTATTTACTTTAATTAATATAAAATATAAATATTGTGAATATAGAAAACAGAAACATAAAACATAAAGTACAAAAGATAAATAATAAGAATAATATAGCACATTAGAAATATCAAAATATATCAAATAAACAACTAAAGTACAACATATAAAAATGGCATAACTTCATTATTTGGTATCACATATGATAAAATGATGGTTATTAAGATACCATTTAAACAATTTATTTTATATTTTATTTTCAATTATGATGTTAGAATTATAATCTAAGATTTAATGATTACAATTCCAGTTGTCTATATGAACCAAAAGTGTTAATGGATTTAGTCATTCTGATTTAATCCCATTTTGTTTTCAATACTGACACTAACACTGATTCCACTGGTGAGCCAAATGCTACCTTTAGTTATTTGGTAATAATTGTCTATCTATGTGACTTCCAATTGACTTTTTTCTCTGGTTGTAGAAGAAAATCACTTCTCTAGATGTGCATCCTTTTTCCATTAGGGGTATCTCACTTGACTAATTATAGTTATATTTTTTTCAGTATTTTCAAATGGATCCTCAAAACTATGATGCTTATGGAGGTTTAAGTCATGTTGAATATTGTTTTCAGGTAAGCACTTTTTAATTTTGCATTTAGAATATGATTGTAATAATGCAAATACAGACTTTATTCTTAGCATGCCTATCTATATATATTGGGGATGATCTAATCAAAGCTCTGTTCTGGCTTAAACCAGATGAATTAGAGTTTTGATGTAATGATCTGATTCTGACATAAGGCTTTTCCCCTACAGTGAGCTCAAATGGTGGCAAATGATTCTACAAGTCAGATATAGATCATTATGGCTTGTGCATATCATAACTGATTTTCAAAGATCCAGTATCAATCGTTTACTGGACTATAATTAAATGAGACTTTAAACCATGACCAGTTGCAATTATCTAATGACTGAATTGTAAATATTGCCCATTATTCTTTTAGTTTTGGGCTTTGATCTTCTGATGGTCAGCCTAGCTGAAAGTATAAAATTGGGCTTTAGATGGATAAACTTGTCTAGTCTTATTGGATTTAAACCAACTAATTTACTGTTTTTTTTTTCTCAAGGAAAAATCCCACCAATACTTTAAGATAAAAAAGACTTAGTTGTAAAAGTGAAACAAAAGAGCAACAAAAAGAAAGCAGAAAGAGAACATTGAAAAAATGCCATGTTAGTGGGGTCTCTTTCATTGATGGAAAGGAAGCTTGACATTTGGACTAGGAAATTCGTATGCAATGAATTAAGTTTTACTGCCTTATAGTAATATCTTTTTCTTTCTTAAAATATTTATATAATGTTTCTTATGTCTTTTAACTTTTACTCAATGGTTTGAGGTGAAAAGTTGTGCCTGTATAATAACGATGAGCTCTAACTCTCAAATCCCAACAAAAAAAAGTGCAGTGATCTTTTCCTGTAATCAACTATGTGGCAGTACATGTTTTTCAAAGTCACTAAAATTTTCGAGTTTTATGAATTTATTGTGTTAGCTGATGTAAATGGTACTTAAGTTAAACCTACATACAATTTTATAGATGTAAGTGGCATATACATGGTGCTGTTCCCCTCTTCTCTGCATATTTCATTTGACTTTTGCTTGTCAAATTGGTCTAATTTATATCAAATATTTCCATTATAAATGCATGATCGACTTCAGCATTTCTCTTCTGCTGAAAACTGCCTGAGCACATTTACTGCTCCACTTGATCCAAGCACAGCGTTAGGAGGATTTTCTGGAAATAACTACTCTGAGGTATTTGCTTAGATTACTTATAACTAAGTATGTGGGAGTTTTAACTGTTTTGTGGACAGGCCTCAGCTTTTGTAGTAACCTATCCTGTGAACAATGTGGTTGATGAAACTAGCACTGAATATAGAAATGCTGTTGCTTGGGAGAAAGCTTTCGTTCACTTAATGCAGGTTCTTTTTTCTACATCCTCACGTCACTTTATTTTGGTTCTATATAGTTCTTTCATATTTATGTGTTTTTTGAATCCTTTTTATAATGACATTTTAGTCAGTATCTTTGCTTTATATGTTCAATAAATAAATAGTTGGCAACCATAACAGGATGAAATTGTGCCACTGGTGCAGTCACAAAACTTGACACTTTCTTTTTCATCGGAAAGTTCTATTCAGGAAGAATTAAAAAGAGAAAGTACTGCTGACGCAATAACTATATTGGTAAGTATGCTACTAATAGTTTCTTTCTTACTCGAAGTTTCTATAGCTACTAGAAAGATGCATTTAGGATTTTAGAGGCTGTTGTGCTCTATCCTTAGTATATTTTATGCAGGTGAGCTATCTTGTAATGTTTGGTTACATATCCATGACACTGGGAGAGAGACACCATTTGTCTTCCATTTTGGTTTCTTCTAAGGTATTTTAATTTAGTCTTTCCTGTACTTGTCTTTTTGCTTAATGATACTTTTATAAGACTACAAGTTGTACGGTTTGCATGAAGTTTTACTTTTTGGTTCTGAAACATGACTCATTTATTGGTTATATATTCATAAAATAATTTTTAATAGTTTTTCCCTAAATATTTAAATAGTGTCATTGTTTGAGATAAGTAGTGCCTTTCTTCCCTGCATGCAGTAATATGTGTCATGCCCCCCGGCCCCCCCTCATTGCATATAGTTTGGGAATGCCACTACTACTTCTTCATTATCACTGTTATGTTCTGCTCTTACTAAATTTTCGCTTAACCTTGTTTCTATTGTAAACTTCCTTTGCTCCAAACCAAGGTTTAAAATCTCGGTACCGGTACGTACATCCGATATGTACCAATACTGTACCGGCCTGACACTCGGTACAGTTCGGTACCCGAAATGGTGCCGAGTGGTTTTTTTAAGCCGTTAAATATCACTTTGAACTCCACTAAGTGTTAAATATCACTTTAATGATTAAATTTGAACCCTAAAACCTTGTTTAAAACTAGAAAACATCATACATAACCAAGAAATGATGAAAAATATCCATAAAATTCTTAACTTAATAGTCAAATACATCAAGGTATGAATACAAGGTTTCAAACACAATTTAAAATGCGGACGAATGACGTTCGTCGTAAAAATTAGTCATCTCTTGGGAACCAACACGACTAAGGTCGATTCCATAGGTCTCCAATGCCCACATCTCGAAATTTTCCCAAGTCATTATATTTTGCAATTCAGAATACCATGAGAGATTCTTTAGTGGAAGCTCAAGCACTAGTCCCTGTATTCGCAAAGTCATGTGAGTAGGTACTGCAGACAGAGTAGGTTGAGTCTCAAACCTCTTGCAAGCTACTCAACGTATCGTGATGGTAATCTTGCAAGGCTGTTAGTCCACCTCCTCGTCTTGGTTGATGGCGATCTTTGACTCTCTTCTCAGAAACCTTAGTTGTTCCTGTCCTCCAACCACCATGATCGGTATCTTGCGTGCAGTGGTCGAAGTAGAGCTCATTCGTCCAAAGATCGGCAGGTCCTGAAATTTCGTAGGGAGTTGGAGGGGCAATACCTAGGCTGGCCTTTTGGATTGTAGAGACAATAGATAGGTACTATAGATTATTGGCTGCATTTGCTGGAATCCGGATAAAGTGGAACCATTAGGAGATTGCTCTCCCCAACTCCCACTTCTTGGTCTTGCTCCAAGCATCGTCAATGTGCGGTTGCTTGGATGATTGAGAAGGAAATGAAATGACAATGAAAGGCCATAGATGGAGGAGTTAATGCTCGGGGCCAAAGGATCCGTTGCAATGAGATCAGGCACAGCAGGTGTCAGCAGTGGGGGCTGAATCACCATGCCGTGGTCAGCGGAAAAAGTGTGGGCTTTGGGAATCCCGTTGCCCGTTGAAACACTATTAGGGAGAGTCGGGGCTAGCTCCGGCGGCTCATCGGCGACAAGGGATCTAGATCCGGGGAGTTGAAGAGGATCGTGCAAAAACCCTTTGCATTGGAATAGTGGAGATAGTGGTGTTCACAGAGAGTTTGAGAAGGGGAACTCCACTAAGGCGTACAAGGGGTCAAAGGAGAGGTGAAGTAAGGAGTGAGCTAGAGTTAGCGGGGGGTGAACTGGAGTAAGTGTTGGCCTGAGGGTGGTCTACCGAGCCATGATGATGCCGGTCAAAGTTCTGATTATCATCTTCCTGTGGTTGTTGGGTGGGATTTGAAGAGTTCCCAGTGTGATGGGACTGCTCCTCCATCGGAAGACCTAGTTCGTCGAAGTGGTCATCCGAACCGCTGGAATCACCGCCAAAGTCATGAGTCGACGGGCTGAGGTTCTCTCGAAACACCATTTGTACCATGAGATGTGGATCTGGACCACGTGACGGCATCGTTCTGCCTCAGCAAACAATCATTTGTTAGTATCTGGATGTGGCAGGCAGATAAGTCTTGCTAATGTAACAAAGACTCGGCGATTGCTTCGAAGGAGCCAAAGGGACAGATCAAGGCTGATACAGAGTGGACGTTCCAGAAGATAATTGGCAGATCGCGGAGTCCAAGTCCAACTCGCAGTTCAGGTGGGTTGAACACTGCGAACGCCTTGTCATGGAGTCAGTCGTCGAAGTGCAGAAGTGCCGGACATCATGGTTCCGGTGCAGCGAACGTCGGTGCAGCAACGAACGTTTGTAGGAGTTAACCACAGGTGGCGTGGTGATCAAGAATTTACTGTCTGGTAGCTGTCGTTGTTTCCACAAGTGGCGGTGTCGATCTTTATCCTGAAAATGTGTTGCCAAGAAGCGAGCAATATCAGCTCGCTCATGTATTTGACCGCGAACAACAACTAGGAGGCATTGAGCAGCTAGGTACTGTGCTGTGCTGAAGCTTGATGCCGCATGTGGGAGGAACACACGAATCTGGGAAGGTCTCTCAGCCATGTTGCAGCGATTGGCAATAGGGGGAGAAGATGTTGATTGCAGTGAGGGGTTGATCGTCAAGGAAAAAGAATCTGAAGGGCGCAGGTGGAGCTCACAGGAGAATTCTGTTTCATGAAGTGCATAATCGTCATGTGAGTGCCCTGCTCTTGAATGGTGAATATTGGAAGGAGGTTGGCAGGCAGCATTAAACTCCTTGCTCTTCCTCAATGAATACACGGAGTTAATGGAACCGCCAGCAAGAGTTGTTGCAGGCCTAGCATGAACAGGGCAGCGAGCCCCTATGTGTCCAGCACAGAGGCCTTTGTAGCAAACAACTTTGGGTCCACATTGCCATCCCCGTTGTCTGGCCATGAAGCAATTGAAACACTTACCCGAATTTTTGATGTTATTGAAAAAGGAGGTGAAAGTTAGTGGGTAAGAAGTCTTTGAAACATTTGCAGTTGAGGAGCTTGAAGACTGAGTCTTGTCTTTGGGTGGGGGGGGAGGGGGGGGTGACAATTTGACCACCTCGGCATAAGAACGACCGACATAGGTCCAATCCTGTGAAGAAGGTGACCCTTTTCCTCTGATGATTCCTCTGGACAAGGACCCAACCATCTTCCAGGTGAGCGGGTGAGCACTATGATCATCACACGTGTTGGAATCTTTGATTGGCCTTCCGAATCCTTCAATCTTGTTTCCCTGTTTAGCTGTCTTCTCTCTGTTGTGATGGAGCCGCCTGGTTTCCTTTTTTCCCTGAGCAGGCGGCGGCCTTCAGAGAACTCCCTCCCTCTCGCGTCCACTCATGTTCAACTCCCAAGCCTCTACATCCCTCATACATGGACCTTGTCAAGGCAACTTTAATTTTTCATCGCTGGCTCTCTCTTCATCAAGGACTTGTATGTTTTTTGCCTCTCCACTTGACATTTAATTGTTTAGGTTATCTTTGTTTCACAATTCTTCAAAAGTTGGTTCTTAGTCCTTCAAGTCTTACATAGATATTGTACTTTATCGAGATCATACAGGGGATACGGGGATACTGTAATTTATCTAGTCTTTCTATTATTTGGACATTGTTGTCATTCGTTGGATTTTTCCTTATTAAAGCATTCTTAATGTCATATAGTATGATATTAATAATAAAAAGATTCTATCATAGTTATTTGGATTATACCTTCACAAAGCCAATCCACATGTAATCAAGCTTATTATTGCGACCAAAAAAATTTCGCGGTAGCAAACCTTGATATCGATATATTGTTTCGCATTCACGACATATCAACAATATAATATATATTATTAAATTATATATATATATCAAACATAAATCCAATTAAATTCACATAGCCATGAACCATAAAATATCAAGTAGCTAAAGTCATCAAAATTAAACCATCCATACAAATAGGTTTTTTCAATTCATTACAAATGAAAACAAGTCTTAAAAAATACTCCAATCTAAAAAAGATTAATGAAATCATCTTCAATGTCTTCATTAGGGATATTATCCGTCGGAGGAGTCATTGGTTTGAGCCCAAAATTGTCTTCTATGTCTTCATCATCATCTGGAAATATGAAATATCTCTCCTTCATCACTTGAATCTTCATCCACCAATCTTGAAGTAGAATCACGATGACGTCGATTATAAGTGACAAGCTCTTTATCTCCACAAGCCCTTCTTGGAAAATTACGACCCAGTTATCACATTATGATAAAATAGTTTTATCACAGTTATCTGGATATGCCGATATGGTTCTATTGTACCTTCCAACACAGTTGCTGAACTTGGAAGTTGTAACAAAAATTCATTTTCATTTGTAGTTAAAATTTTAACAAAAGCAGGTTGTCATGCAGTAAAATTTTAATTAAAATTGATTATTACCAAGAAGACCACAAGGGTGTGTTTGAGTGGAAGTTTATGAAAGGGGGAGGAGAGAGCAATCTTTTGTTTGGAAATTTATTAAAGGGGATGAAGCAAAATTTATTTCCTTCTATCTTCCCCCACCTACATAACTCGCGAACTCTCCAAATTGGAAAAATTAGGAGGGGTTAATTGTTGTTTAGCTATATAATAACATTTCAGAACTTTACCATTTTAATACTAAACTAACTATTTAGTTATAAAGGTAACATGAGTCACATAAAAAAATATAACCTTCACTTTCCTTTATTGATAACTCCCAAATAAGGGATGCTCATCCTCCTCCCCTACCATCCCTCCCTTCCTCTCTTAATGAAAAACTCCCAAACGCACCCTAAGTTAAGGTTTAAAGTTATGAAAAACTCTCATAACCTTCTTGATCACCGAATCATATCAATAGTAAAAGATTATCACAAATCTACAATTATCTTTCAGTAAAAGTAGCTGTATCTTGCTTCTTGTTGTGGCTCCTCTGGCACATACTAGCTTAGATCAATCTCATAGGTTTCAAAGGCCCAAATCAGACACTTGTCCTAAAACTTGATGTTGCGGTCCACCAGTCAATTAAACTGCTTGGTTATACTCAGGAAATTGTGGAGGAGGATCCTTCTTCTTCATTGGTTGTCATTGAAGAATTTGCTGTTTGGGACAAAGTAATATCTTCTTCCATCTCTACCAAGCTATCTTTCGTTACTTGGTAGTTGTGATTCCTGTTGGACGATTGTCCCCTATAACTTTTCTTTTTTTGTGTACTTTTTTTTTTAAAAGAAGCAATTGTATTCAATTCAAGAGCGACGAATGGATTACAATGTAGGGGGGAGGAGAGGAATAAAAAGAAAAGATATAACAAAGGGGGTGAAGACACTCCAAACACCCCAAAACTATGTGATAATTACAAGTGAAGGTAAACATGGCCAAAGCAAGGGACTGGGAACTTGACGACATCGCCCCAAAACATCTCTGATTTCTTTCGCGCCAGATAAACCAGCTCCATACCAGTAGGATTCTCACTTTCTCAAGGTTCAAAGTAGAGGCTTGAGCCTCCAAAGTCTTGTTGAAGTAACTGTGTGTCGGGTAGAGTGGGATGCTGAGATGATGTAGGACAGGTGAGTTGATCCGATTTAATCCGGCATTTCCCTGGCAGGAGTCAGCGTCAGCCTCAACCCAGAAGAATTTTATACGCCGGCAATCAATCTTCTTGATAACCCATGACGGAGCTTTGACGCCGGCAATCAATCTTCTTGATAACCCGCGACGGAGCTTTGAATAGAGAGCATGTATCCAGGATTGCTTGTAATCATAATGTTGACGAGGGTCTACTGGCATGCACGAGATAACAATCTTCCCTTCCAGCCACACAATTTGGCATCAATCCGGTTCAACAATGAGCACCAGTCTTCCTTGTGCAGGTTGCCGATCCGAAGAGGAAACCCCAGATATTTGAGAGGAAAACAACCAGCTATGCATCCAAATAGTGTAGCTGTATCTTGGGTCAAAGCCGCATTATAAAGTAGGTGTATCAGGCAAGTCTGGTTGGGGTTGGCTTGTAGCCCAGAAGCCAGACCGAAACACCTCAAAAGGAGTTGTAGATTAAGCAGACTTGAGGTGCTTTTTGGTACTGAAAAGCACGAGGTCATAAAGGGCTTGTAGCATCTGAATGACAATGTCCCAGTGAATTGAATCGAAGGTCTTGAGACTTGTGACATGCCCAAATAGTTTCATGCACCGTAAGGAAACTGTCCAAGGAGCTGCGCCCCGAAACGAAAGCTCCTTGATATCTGTCCACCATCGGGTCCATAAAGGGTTTTGAGAAGATGCCAATGATGTTGTTCTCAAGGCTTATCGGGCAGAAGTCCTTAACATCCCTTGCTCCTGATATTTTCGGTATGAGTGTTATAGAAGCCTGGTTGAGTCTTTGCATAGCCATCGGGTTATGATAAGTTTCAGTGAGCATTCCCAACAATTCCCATTTAAGAGTGTCCCAAAACTTCAGAAAGAACTCATTGGGGAGGCCATCCGGTCCTGGAGCCTTGAACGATCCCATGCTACGTACTGCAAGGTGAATCTCCTTGAGAGAAAAAGGATCGTCCGAGATGTGAGAGGCTGTTGACTGGAGGTTGAGATACACCCAGTTGATGTTGACAAGTGAGTCCGAGTGTTGACCGAGAAGGCTGGAGTAGTAAATCCGAAATTCTCTCTTGATGTTGTTGAGATCAGATATAGAGCCGTGGGGAGTGTCAATAGTGTGGATCCAGTTGTGTTTTTTGGATATAGAAGTGCCAGGATGGAAGAAACGTGTGTTCTTGTCACCATGATGGATCCGACATTTCTTGGCATGCTGTCTCTAGTAGGTATCTTCATCCGCATAAAGTTTATCTAGCTGTGCTTTGACCTTCTATAAGTCTTTCATCTCATTTGTGCTCAGACCGGAAGCATCAGCAGCTCTATTTTAGTTGTCCGTGGTTACTTTGAGCTCCTTCCTCTTCTTATTAGTGTCTTTGATGTCGATGACCTTTCTGAGTTTCCTCTATTTATGAATCCAATGAGAGATTGATGTCTGACCCACAGAGTTACTGTTCCAGCTTGCGCTAATTATGTTGTTGAAAGTGTTCTGGTGCAACCATGAGAGTTCAATCCTGAAGGGCTTGGCCACGTTTGTCATTGACCTTCGGGAATGAAAAGTAGTGGATGATGATAAGAAAGCTTCTTGTTTACACCGTAACAACCTGCCAAAGGTAGTAGCTGAGAGGCATTTAGCGAGAGGACTCGGTCTAATTTTGCAAGGCGAGGAGGAGATTGCCCATTAGACCAAATGAATTGCACACCACCGATTGGGAGGTCAAGGAGATTAGAATCTGCAATCAGCCTGGAGAAGAGTTGTGAATCTGGGATTCTTCCAAATTTCCAATGCAGTTCTGTCTCTCATGAGGGCGAAGGGTGATATTGAAATCGCCCCCAATAATCAGCGAGTCGTTGTTGCCGGCAAGGAAGGAGGCTAATTCGGAAAAGAAAGCAGCCCGCCAAGAGTGTTGTGGTGGGCCATAGATGCTCGCAACCGAGAAGACATCACAGGAGTGTTTGTGCTGCAATCGAGCAATTGAGCAACTACTTACTAGAAAGTTAGTACGAGGTCATGAACCTACCTAGGTTAGACGGGTACTAATATGCAAGATTAAGAAAATAACCTACATAGAAATAATGGATTATATTCTTATTTTAAGAAGTTAAAAAAATATAGACAATTAAAAGTCTAAACATCACCTGCAAGTTGAATGGTCTTTCAGTACTATGGTTTAAAATCTCGGTTTCGGTACCGATTTCGGTACCTGGCCGAAACCGGTACCGTATCGACACTCGGTATAGTCCGGTACGAAAAACACCATACCGGTTTTTTTTTTAAGAAATAGCTCCAAATCTTCAATAACAACAAAATTGATAAAGAAATACTTAAAATAAATATTCAAATGTCAATTACATGAATACAATATTTAAAATGCGGACGAATGACGTCCGTCATACCCATACGGGCCATACATATCTTGGCCTTCGGGACATACACGACCAAGGTCAACACCGTAGGTCTCTAATGCCCATATTTGGAAATTTTTCCATGGCATAATGCCTCGGTATCCATTATACCACATTGACATTAGCGTTTCTTTGTTGGGATTCCAAGAACTAGACCCTGTATCATCAGTTGAGTAGGTACTAGATACAGAGTAGGTGGATTCAGAAACCTCTTACAAACTACTCATCATATCGTGATGGTAATCTTGCAAAGCTGTCGGTCCACCTCCTTGACGCGGGCCTCTCTTCTTGTACACCTGAGTTGTTTGTCCGATTCTAGCACCTTGGTCATCATCTTGGGCATGGTTTAAAATACCGGTCGGTACGGTAAGTCCGGTATTTACCGGTTTTTTGAAAAACCGGTATCCGAGATGCCCGGTATGGGTAAATACCGGGTATCTCGGTAAATACCGCCCGGTATGCCCGGTATTTATCAAATACCGGGCGGTATTTGCTATCATACCGGGCGGTATAGCCCGGTATGACATTTTGCACTGTAGCATAAGACCGAAATTTTAAAAGTACCGGTATACCGGTACATACCGGGCGGTATTTACCGGTATACCGGTATTTTAAAAAAAAAAAGAAAAAGAGGCTCGGTATGCAATTTTCATACCGGACCGTACCGTGTGTCGGTACGGTATGGTACCGGTACGTACCGGTACCGGTCATCCACCGAGATGATGACCGGTATCGGTATTTTAAACCATTATCTTGGGTGACGTGATCGAAGTATTGATCATTTATCCATAGATCATCAAGTGGCAGTGTTGATGGCATGACGGTGTCTTCTCCACCAGCTCCATCATCATCATCATATCCTCCGTCTTCTGTGCTGCTAGTGCTATGAACGGAGGGCTCGTCTTCTTCGTCCTCCTCTGCTTCTGCAATCGCATCCAAAGGATCAATTGGTCGTTTACCTTTGGCTTTGCCTTTTGCCTTTGAAGGTGTTGTCTTCTTTTTTCCCTTTGATTGGGAAGATGGAGAGTCCGATTTCGACCGGCGTCTTGCTTGCCGAATTCGTTGAGAGTCAAAGGGAGTAATGGTCATGTCTTCTGGTTGGCTCTCAGACCCAAGTGCATCAGATATAATTGGTGAAGGCCGGTCGCCTGGTTGATCAAGAAGAGGCTGGTCGCTCTCCATTGCACTCCACCAATCAATTATCGGGTCCGCATCGCCTTGGACGAACTCGACATCGAATGGATCTACATGTTGAATATCTTCATTTTCTAATGTTCGCATTCGAAGCCGCATGTTGTAATGAACGTATACTAGCTTCTCTAATCGGACATATGAAAGTCGGTTGCGCGGCTTGGTATGAATCAAGTAGAAGGTCGACCAATTTCTCTCGCATCCACTTGATGATGTGGTTTGCGAGAGGATACGTGTTGCAATCTTCCGAATAATTGGAGCTTCGGTTCCAAATTGCAACCACCATTCAACTGCAATAAATTTAAAATTGATATTAGTAACGACTAACGAGATTACCAATTTTATCATTAATAAATAAATTGAAAAAAAAATTATATCTACCTGGATCCATAGAATCTCGGCACGATATTGCAAATGGATCTCTGAAAGTGCCACTTGAATCTCGGAAATATTTTGATTCATTTAGAGCTTGTGCCGCTTCATTGATTGATGTCGTCATTCGTTGTATGACCTTGCGAAACGGATATAACAAACTATCCGTCGTTCCAAGATCATATCGATACTGGTATGCGGGATTTAAATAATACGCTACAAAAAATTATAAATCTAATAAGTAATTTAGCATAATGAATTAAAATTAAATAAATTTCAAAAAATTAAATAAAAAATTACCCGCGATGTGTATGTCACGACCCATTTGATCCTTCCACCTCTGGGAGATAATGTCGATGAAAGGTTTATACTTAGTTGGAGAAATCATAACCCTCTTGATTTCTTCTTCTGCTTGGTGGATGTAGTGGTAGATATGACCCATTTGAGGCGTCTTTTCCATATCCACCTGTCGTAGAACCTTGTACAATGGTTCTACGGCGACGACTATCTCCGCAACGCAATCCCAGAAGCGCGTGTTGAGGATGTACTTCTCGGTAAGGTTTAAAAAACCGCCCGAAACGGTATATACCGGCCGGTATATACCGGTTTTTGAGGATTCCGATATTCGATATACCCGGTATTTGAAAATACCGGGTATATCATGTATATCGGGCGGGACCGCCGAAGACTCTGCGTAGTGCAACATAAAACGTAGTGCAACAAACTTTGGTGCCGCCCGCTATCCGGCTATTAGATATGTTGTACTACGTCTTATCCGGTTAGCGGGCGGGGGTCAAGGGGGCAGCGCCCCCTGCGGGGGTGTGGGGGCGGAGCCCCCTCCCGAAAAAATTTTAGACCCTTTGGGCTGTGCTTATATGTAATTCTCTTGTATCTGCGAAAAATCCTAATACAGTAAAAATGACTTTTAATATTCATGTATCTGACATTGGAATATTGATTTTAAGCATTTATTCATCAATTACGTATTGTTTAGAGTTATATCTAACTCTAAACGGTATGCTATTCCCGTACCGGCCCGTACCGTGTGTCGGTACGGTACGGTACCGGTACCGAGATTTTAAACCTTAGTTCTCGGTTTGCTTTCCATCATTAGTTCTGGCATATCTTGATGTAGACCATTCCTCACTTGTAAACATTGATCGAAGGCCCGCCTTACGTTGTTAGAGCGACCTTAATGCGATGAAATTGGTTGCAAAACCAGTCGCTCCCGGTCGAAGAATTTCACCTAAAATATGGAATTATTATTAGTAATTATCACCTAAACTAATTAATAAATAAATACTATAAATTATTTTTAAAAAATACCTTATGTAAATTTTTTCATAAGGGCGTGTACCCATGTGTGGTTGTATATGAAGCGCTTAATTTGTTGCGCCTTCTTTACATTCGTCTTCACCATCGGTATATCACCGATATCTTTCATCATTAGGTCTATACAATGGGCTGCACATGGAGTCCAACATATGTGAGAATAATTCAGTTCAATTATCTTACTTGCCCTTTTGAAATTGGCTCCGTTGTCGGTTATAATTTGAACAAAGTTCTAGGGTCCATTCGCCTCGATCACCTCCTTCATCAGCTTTGAGATGTAGAGAGCGGTATGGACTTCATCGGATGCGTTCACCGACTTGTGATAGATAACCCTCCTATTGCAATAGATGAGGAAGCTGATGATGCTCATTCGGGTTGGTCCAGTCCAACTATCGCACATCAAACTGCATCCGTAATCCCGCCATTGCCGCTTGACGTCGTCGATCCATTCATTTATTTCCTTGACCTCATGTTCAAGCAAAGGTCCTGAAATTTCATACGGAGTTGGAGGGGTAATACCTGGGCCTACCTTTTGGATGGTAGACACCATAGTTCAGTAGTACGGGTTGTTGACTGCATTTGCGGGAATCCGACTGAAGTGGAACCATTTAGAGATGGTTTTCCCCAACTCCCACTTCTTCGGCTTGCCGAACATATCGTCTATGCGTTGTTGCTTTGCTGATGAAGGAGGAAATGCCCTGGGATCAAGATCAAAAATATTAACATTAGTTTTCCTACCACTTGCTCCGAGGTTTGAGAAGAATCCACGAAGGCTTCCTCTGCTGCCTCCTCTGTTCTAAGTTTGAGGTGCTCTCATGCTAGAACTCCGGCCAATTTGAGGACCGGAGGGAATTGGACCGCTTCGGTCCATTGCTCCGGCAGCCGAAGTTGAGCCGACGCTGCTTATGCCACCGCTGCCACTGCCGCCGCCATATTCGAATTGAGATCCGGGATAATACATCCGTTCTCGTTCGTAATGCTGATGCTCCAATGAAGCTCGGATGCCGGCTTCAAATTCCGCATCCTCGTCGTAATCGCCACCTCGAGCCTCATAATGGTCACCGCTGACATTTTGGGTTGCTCGTCGGTCGAACTCGGCTTGTTGAGCTGCATTCTTAAGACGTTCCTCCTTGTTGTTGTTGAGTTGCGCTTTGAACATCTTTCGGACTTCAGACGGTACTTTGGAGCAATTGACGACGTCGGGATATCCTCCGGCCAAGTGTTACTTCAATCGAGTGATGCCTCCACCACGTGCTATCATATCACAATGGAGGCATTGCCAGTGATGAGCCTTCTCCAACCGACGACCATGCTGCCATGCGGGGTCGGCTTGAGATTTCGGCGCCATTTCGACAGAATTTCAACGTAGAACTTAATAAAAAAAGATGTGTGAGAGAGGTTAATGGATAGAGGGGTAAGTGAGAGTGAAAAGAGTGTTTTGGGGGCTTTATATAGCCCCCAAAACACCTCAAACCCGGCCCCAAACGGCTAGAGAGCCGTTTGGGGTTACTGTTTATCATATCGAGCGGTATACCGCCCTTACATGGCGGTATGATGGTAACGCCAACGGTGCTCACTGTCGGGCTGTCGGCCACCCGTTGCCAACGGTGCTCAGCGTCGTTGGCAACGCCAACGTTAACAAACCATCATACCGCCCTTACCGGGCGGTATATAGCGAAATACCGCCATATACCGCCCGGTATACCATATATACCTGGTATTTTCAAATACCGGGTATATCGAATACCGCTAATACCAAAAACCGGTAAATACCGGGCTTACCGTACCGTTTCAGCCGATTTTTTAAACCATGTTCAGTAGTTAGTAATAATTTCAATTATGGATCCCATTTGTCCTTGATCACCAATCGTTTGATTTGTTTCATGGAGTGGTGGATAAGGTAATAAACATGAGGCATTCGTGGCTCTCCATCCATGTTGACCTTTCGTAGTGCCATGCATAATGGCTAAACAACGATTATGATCTCTCCAATGATGGTCCAAGTCCAACATCAAGTTGACAATATTAGTTTTTCAGCAACCTTAACACTCGTCCCACCTCTAGGATGAGAACATTTCCATCAATTCCACCATTTCCATCAATGATCGCAGCAGAGTAACATTTGTTGCCACCGCCATGGTATTAAATTTCGTACCATACCACCTGGTACAGGCGGGCATACAGCCTGGTATTTACCTTATACAGCCCGGCATGAGCTAGTATGGTGCTGTACACCATACTCTACGTATTGTACAGTATGGTGCTCAGCACGACACTCATACTTAGTGTAATGGTCAGCAGCACCATACTGTACAGCCCAGTATGGTGCTAGAGAGTAGAGAGCACCATATTGTAGTGCAGTCGGCTTAGTATGGTGCTAGAGAGCACCATATTGTACTGCAGTTAGTACAGTATGGTGCTCAGCACTATACTGCCGGTACCAAAATGGTATCGTACCGTGTGTCGGTATGGTTCAATTCCGGTATGTACCGGTACCGAAATTTAATACCTTGGCCACTACTACATCTTTTGTTGTATATATGCATTCCCATTTTTGGCGACCACTACCTTCTCCTCATTGAGCATGAGGCCCATACGGAATCAACACTTTATGATTGCTTAGAAGTCATTTGATCTATTTACAAAATAGATGTTTAGTAAATCATTTTTCTGTTGGACAAGAATAAACTTGGATGGATGAAAATGAAGGATTGTAGGGCTTTTATAGCTCTCACAAATGACATTTTTGTAAATATTTTAATCAGAAAACGAATTGACGCATTTTCATTTCATCTTTCATCTTAACTAAAGTGACAGGTATATTTGATTTTGATTTCTTGTCATTCTTGTTGACATAAAGATAAAAAAATAAAAATACATTAAATCTTTTCCAGAAGGTATTCTCTTTTATTTCATCTTGACAGAAGTAACTTTGATTGACTGATTGATCAGGAATATTATCTTTTTGATAAGATTTCACTAGCTTCCATCTTTTATTTTTTCTTTATGTCAACATGAATGACCCAGAATCTTGTCCTACTGGACTAAATGTGACCAAGATTCTTATTTCAGTTCATTCATGTTGCTAGAGTTAAAAAAAAAGAAAGTAAAAATTGATATTTTTTGTCCAAAAGAACAAGATTCTCAATTGTTTATGTTGGTAGACTTGGCAACACAGAAAAATTCAATAAAAAAAATCATTTTCAAGGTTTCGGATGGGATTGGCTGATACACCTGATTCGGCACACAGTGGTTTGGTACGGGGGCATGCCACCTGGTACACCCAATTAGGTGATTTTTGGATCCTAGAGATGGTCCGGGTGCTGGCCACTGCCCTTATAGGTACTATAGTGCTTGTACGGGGCAGTGCAGGTGGAAACATCAATCATTGCCTTAAGTAGGTGTCACTGCCGCATAGGGGAAACCATTTCCTACTACTTTAGAGGTTTTTACTACAATCTGAAGTGAATGGAAAGTGTGTAAACTGTAAAGTAAATGATAATAGAAAGTAGTCAATTTATTATATCTGGAACTTGTTTTGTGTGCTATTTTACATAATGTCCACATTTAGCATCAAGTACGGTGTTATCATAAATACTCTTTGGTTCATAAGGAGAGGCATTAAGTTGTGCTGCAATATCTTGAGGTCATATGCTCTTTTGCCTAGCCACTTTGCATAAACAAGTGACTTAAGCCTATAGAGGTAGGAACTTGCCTATTGTGGTGGGCCAGATTAATAATTTCATGTGTGGTTGTAGAGTTTGTTGTTTTCATTTATAAACACGAACTCTCAAAGGCCCATATTGGATGCAGTAATATTTTATGAAGCAATAGCATAGGTATTGGATGCAGTATTGACAATTGGCACTTTTTTTGGTTCACATTAGCTTAAGTGACTAGTCATTTTAATGTTCCGTTGTTTGTTGAATTGTGCTCTTCTCTGACACATGTTTATACACTTTCCAGGTTCTTCTTGGCCTATCAGGTGTTGTTTTGGTTATGCTCTCTGTTCTTGGATCAGTTGGTTTCTACAGTGCCATTGGAGTTAAGTCAACACTCATCATAATGGAAGTGATTCCTTTTCTTGTTCTGGCTGTAAGTTCTTGTTTGTCTTTAGAGTTTAGACTTCAATTGTCATTTCAATTTTTTTATATACTGGTCCATCGCTTGTAAAATAGAATACGTAAAATTGAAAAATAAAGTAGATTTTGTTTTGTTAGAAGTACAACCTTCTAATCTTTCATTAAGTCATCCCCTAAGTATATAAGGGGAGAGAAAAATAGAAGGATGCAATGAGGAGTGGAACATCGTAAGTTAACCTACACTAACGTAATGATACAAACAAATAACTCTAACACTCCTAAAGTAGGAGCATAGGTCAATCATGCCCAGCTTGTCACATACCAAGTGCTTTGGTGAAGATATCATGAAACACTAGATTGCTTGCAATATAGATGACATACTGATCATCTTAATACATCACCATAGGCTGAGTAAAAGGAAACTTAAATTCTTCCAGTAGGGTTTTAACCTACATCATTTCGCAAGTAGTCATAGCCCTGTACTTCTTTAGCACTAGAGCGAGCAAACACTTTACTTTTTGCTTTTCCAAGTAACAAGGTTTCCTCTACCATAGGTGTAAAAGCCAAAAGTAGACCTTCTATCATTGGTAGAATCTGCATAATCAGCATCAGAACAGCCCTCAATATAAAGATGTCCATTCTTTCTGTACCATCACCATGTACCATAAACCATTGACCGGAGATTTTTTTTTTTGTAGTATAGAATCCTTAGGACATCCCAATGGCATATTTTTGTCTTCTGCTACTAACCACACCAAAAACAAAAGATATGTTTGGTCTAGTTACAATAAGATATGAGTTTGCTAACAAGCCCACGATATCGGACATAGTCATCAAAGTTCTGATCATTAGATTCAGGTGGTAATTGAGACCATGGTTTAAAACACCGTACCATACCGCCCGGTACGGCCTATATTTACCATTTTTTTGAAAAACTGATATACGATACACCCGGTACAAGGTCGGTACCGGATGTACCGGTAAATGCCGCTCGTACCAGACGGTATTTAATGCTATAGTATCGCCCGGTATGACCCAACAGCTTAAAAAAGAGCCGTTGAGTACTGTAGCATAATGGTCCCAAACGGAGGGCCGAGTTTGACGGGTTTTCGGGGCTATATAAAGCCCCCAAAACCTCTCTTTCACCCCCACTCACCCCTCTATTCATCTAAACTCTCAATCTCTCTCTAATCTCTAGTTTCTTCATCTACACCTCGAAACTTTGCTGAAATGGCGCCGAAATCTCAAGCCGACCCCGCATGGCAGCACAGTCGTCGGTTGGATAAGGCTAATCACTGGCAATGCCTCCACTGTCAAATGATTTCACGTGGTGGAGGCGTTACTCGATTGAAGGCACACTTGGCCGGAACATCTGGCGGCACCGTCAAATGCCCCAACGCACCGTCGGAAGTTCGAAAGATGTTCAAAGATATGCTCACCAACAAGGAGTAACGTCTTAAGGATGCAACTTAACAAGCCGAGTTCTACCGACGAGCTACCCAAGAAGTCAGCCAACATGGGGGTGGCCATTACGAGGCTCGGGGTGACGACGAGGATCCAGAACTTGAAGCCGGCATCCGAGCTTCATTGGAGCACGCTGCATTAGAATGAGATCGGATGTATTATCCTAGATCTCAATTTGAGTATGGCAGCGATAGTGGCAACGGTGGCACAAGCAGCGTCGACTCGACTTCGGCTGCCGGAGCAATGGACCGAAGTGGTTCAATTCCCTTCGGTCCTCATATTGGCTGAAGTTCTAGCATGAGGGCACCTCAGAGCAGAGGAGGCATTCGGGGATTCTTCACAAAACCCTCGGAGCAAGTGGTAGGAAAACTAATGTTGATGTTTCTGTCTTGATCTAGGGCATTTCCTCCATCATCAAAGCAACAACGCATAGACGATATTTGGAACAAGAACAAGAAGTGGGAGTTGGGGAAAGCCATCTCCAAATGGTTCCACTTCAGTTGAATTCCTGCAAATGCAACCAACAACCCATACTATTGAACCATGGTGTCTACTATGCAAAAGGTAGGCCTAGGTATTGCCCCTTCAACTCCCTATGAAATTTCAGAACCTTACCTTGAAGAAGAGGTCGATGAAATAAAGCAATGAATCAACGGAATCAAGTGAAAATGGGTGGACTATGGCTGCAGTTTAAGGTTTTTTTGAAAAGTACATAATAATGAGGTATTTATAGACCTCAAACCCTAGACCTAAATACCTAAATAAAAGACTTTCCATAATTGCAAAACAAGCCTTAAACAAGGTTACTTGCTGAACAATTCGGACCTAATTAACAAAAACATGAAGACTAATGACTTAGCATAATAAGGCCCATAGCAAATAAGTATTCTGCCTTTAGAACAAAATAGCCCATCCAAAACATGAATTGGATCTTTAAGTTCCTTGCTTACCAAACGTTGCACATAAGCTTGATAAGCTTCTCTAAGCTTGTTGGACTTGGATCTAGTGATTGGACCTAGTGGAACTTCTAACTCATCTCTAGGCCTTGCACTCCTCTCCATAGCTTACTTCCATGCTTGCATCATTCCCTCCCCCCTTAAACGGATGCACACTCGAATCTGAAACATGAAACATCAAAAGGAGAAAGATCAGAAACATTAAAAGTAGCTCTTACACTATACTACGCGGTAAATCTATCTTGTAAGCGTTGTCATTGATTTTGGCCAAGACTTGAAATGGTTCGGCTCCTCTAGGATCCAATTTAGACTAACTTTGAGTTGGTAATCTTTCTTTCACTCTGTACCATTTCCGGTACCGAGTGTCGGTACGATACCGGTACCAAAACCAAAATTTTAAACCTTGCTGCCCCGTATGGTACGATTTTTCAAACCTTAGTTTATACTTTATACTACTATTTATGTACTAGCCAAATATCAATGATATTATTGTTGCATTCATTCTTTGGTGATTCGTTGAATTATTGTCACCTGGTGTTTTTGTCATCTGTGATATACTAGGTTGGAGTGGATAATATGTGTATCCTTGTTCATGCTGTCAAACGCCAACCACTGGAATTAGTTTTGGAAGAACGGATAAGTAATGCACTTATGGAAGTTGGGCCATCCATCACCCTTGCTAGTTTGTCCGAAGTTCTAGCCTTTGCTGTTGGTAGTTTCATACCAATGCCAGCATGCCGTGTTTTCTCCATGTTTGCTGGTTAGGTCATCAAATCTCATCTTCATTTCCTTTCCTGAAGTATAATGCTAGACTAAATTAGTTTTTTTTTCTTGTGCAGCATTGGCTGTTCTATTTGATTTCATTTTGCAAGTTACAGCTTTTGTTGCTTTGATAATTTTGGATGTCTTAAGAACTGAAGATGGAAGAATAGATTGTCTTCCGTGCATCAAACTTAGATCAAGCAATTTGTCTAGTGAAGGTAAGTAGTACCATCTCAATTTACTCTCAAGTTTCATCGAATATTCTTTTATAGCTATACAATAACTTATTTTGTTTACTTATATGCTAATTATTTATATATTGCTTCATAAGAATTTACTGTCATCTCTTTATACATGTCTAGGTAATGTCAAACAAGATCTTGGGATGCTCGCACGCTATATGAAGGTGTAGTCTAGCACTTTTCTTTGTATTTAGTCAAAACTTTTAGCTTATTTTTCCAAAAATAAAGAAAAAGTGTGATGTTAATAATTGACTCAACTTTTCTAATTGTTCCTTTAGGTTTGTATGTAGTAAACATATCTTATTCTAAGGCCAAAACAAACAAATCTTGAGTTACTCAAAATATACTTATTTCTAGCTCTCATATATATGGCATGTATGATTGTGGGGCTATTTATTTTCTCCTTGTTAGAATTAAATGTATAGTTAACTTGTATATTGCTTGGGTATATGTTTAGTTATGGTGTTACACATGTACAACTTAACAGCCATAAAAGCCTATTTATTGGTCCTCTCATGAATGAATATGACATACTCTTCTAGGGCTCTATCATGGTATAGGTCATCTCTCCATCTCTTCCTCTTCTCTACCCTGCCGTCTCCATCATCTCACGTGCAGACACTTTGTTTTTGTGCGGGTTAAACCTCACGCACATCCAAGCGGTGCACCGCCTTGTCTCTGCTACACCCAGTTCGGCTTCACATGCCCCTCCTGCGTGACACTTCATCTTTTTGCTGCCAGCTTCAAGGTATCGTCTTTGCTCAAGTCAAGAGACGCATCATCTTCAAGGTGCCAAGGCAACACTTCGGCTTCAATGCACCGTCTCTGCTCGGGTTGAGAGCCGCGCTCCACGCAGCGGCGAACGCAGCAGTGACTGCTCGAGAGCCACGCCGCGCATTGCACTCCACACGGCTTCTTCTCAATTCGCGAAGCCGTACCTCACGCAACTTCTTCTCAACTCCTAAGTTGTGCCTCACGTGGCTCCTCCTCAGCCCGAGACTCACGCCCCACGTGGCGCTGCCTCAGCCTCTGCTTGGGAATCGGGTGACTCCTTCCGGGGCCAACTTCTGCTCGAGATCCGTGCGGTCTCTCGTGTGACACGCGCTGCTTCCTGTGGAACTTCCAGCGCCGTCCATCACTCTAGCAACTGATTTGAGCAGCACACTTCCCGAGATAGGTTACAGTAATTCTGCAAATTTTTTTGTCTTGATTGTTCTACTTGTTGCCATTTAACATCAAATATGTCGAACTTGATAGACCCAAAGACCGCCTCCCTCGGCACCTCTATAAAAATCAACGGTGCTAATTACCTCCTTTGGTCGAGGGCATTCCGTCTTTTTTGTGGATCTCAAAGGAACACAAAATCTCTCGACAATGAGCCACCTCATGCAGCTAACATTGAAGGATATGCTGATTGGGAGGCGCGCAATTCTCTCATGGATGCTCAATAGTTTGGAACCACAAATTGCCTAGACAATTGTCTTTCTCACCACGACCAAAAGCATGTGGGATTCCCTCAAGAAGACCTACTTCCAAGGTACGAACATCTCAAGAATTAACACTTTGTACTCAAAGATATTCAACATGAAACTTAAGGAGGGTCAATTCAGAACTTCTACGCCACTTTGAAGAAAAAAGCAATCATCCCTTCACCAAAAGAGATAGCAAGAGGAATTCCTTGTGGCAAGATTTTTGTTTGCACTACCATCTTCATTTCAGAATGTCAAGTCTCAACTCATGGCATACAATACTATTCTTGATCTCAGCAGTGCCATGGCTCGAGTCTTGATAGTTACTGCTCACCCATGCTCCAGTCTCCTTTCCGACGGGTGAAAACTCAATGCTTATCGTCGGGGGCAGAGGCCATGGTGGTGGCAAAGCTGGAGGTCGTGGAAGAGGAAGAAACTCATTTCCTCCTTGTATACATTGTGGGAGGTACAATCACCCCTCCAATGGGTGAAAACTCAGCGCTTATCGCCAGAGGCAGAGGCCGTGGTGGTGGCAGAGCTAGAGGTCGTGGAAGAGGAAGAAACTCATTTCCTCCCTCTATACAATTGTGGGGGGTCCAATCACCCCTCTCATTGGTGCTGGCAGAAGTTTGGAAGGCCTCCACATGCTAAAGCTGGCTTCCACCAACAGTGTGAATGTTTATGGAGGAAATTATCAATGTATGACAAGCTCCTGCAGGCTTCCACCTCTTCAGCTATGGCTACCTCCTCTGGGACTGCGACTATTGCACCTCTGGTATGTCTTGGATCCTTGAATCAAGTGCTCCCGATCATATGCCAAGTAATAGGAATTTTTTCTCTAACTTTTACCCTGAGTCTAGCCTACATCATGTTCACCTTGCCGATGGCTCCACTTCTCCTATGCACGGCCTTGGCACAATTACTGCCTCAAGTATCCTAGACTTGATAGGGTGTTTGACCTTCCAAAATTTCTTGTAAATTTACTCTCCATTAGTCAGCTTACCAAGAGTCACAATTGCTCCGTAACTTTCTTCTTTTCTTATTGTGTGATATAGGATCTATAGACGAGGATGAAGATTAGTAGGGGAGCTGAAACTAGAGGAATTTACCTACTATCCTTGTGCTTTCCCGTCGCTCACCACTCCATCACCTCATTCCAGTGGTACTGTCGGTTAGATCATCCTTCTCTCCAAAAGCTCAAGTTTATTCTTGAGTTTGTGTCATGTTCTCCCTTTAAATGTGAAGATTGTGAGTTAGGCAGGCACCATCGTGTGCCCTTTCCACAAAGCTTGGTAGCAAGTCGTTTGGGGTATAAGTATTTTGTCACTTTCATTGATTACCACACTCGTATGACTTGGGTTTTTCTTTTGAGGTGTCGGTTAGAAGTGTTCAATGTATTCCAAAAATTCTATCTTGAAAGTTGAAATAAAAAATCAGTTTGGTGCTTCCATTAAAATTCTTAAGGCATATATGGCCTCAAACAAAGCCCCCGACATGGTTTCACTAGTTAAGCAAGATTGCCTCTAATACTAGACTGAAAGAATGCAAGTCTCACCATTCTGTATTTTTAAGGGATACCTATATTGGAAGTGTGGATCTTGTTGTTTATGTCGATGTCGATGATATCTTATTCACTTCACTAGCTGGGATCATGAAGGTATTGGCATAATTAAAGCTTATCTAAAGAATCACTTTGTAACAAAAGATTTGGGACGCCCAAGGTACTTCCTTGGCGCTGAATTTGCCTATAATTCTATAGGAGTGGTTCTTTCACGAAGGAAATATGCTATGGATCTTCTCAATAAGTAGGCATGTTGCGTTACAAACCAGCTGAAATGCCCATTGATTCTAATGTCATTTTTGAACTTGAAGGAGACACTGATTTTGAGGACCTTGCCAAGTTTTGAAAGTTGGCTGGAAACTGATTTACCTCACGGTTACTCGGTCAGATATTTATTATGTTGTTGGGGTTGTTAGTTCATGCATCAACCAAAATATTCCCATTAGAATGCCCTACTTAAGATCCTTCACTATGTCAAGAGCTTACCAGGGAAAGGATTGTGGTTCAAGAAAAATGGACATAAGAATAAAAGGGTACTCTAATGTTGATTACGTTGTGCTAAGTTATGATACAAGATCTACATCAGGATTTTGTACTTATGTAGGTAGAAATCTAGTGAATTGGAGGAGAAAGAAACAGAATGTGGTAGCTCGTTAAGCAGAATATAGGGCTATTGCCCACACTACGTGTGAATTAAACTTGGTTTCTCTTCTGATGAGCGTATGATTATGCATTATGCTAGCATAATCGGCCTGCTATTCACATTGCAAACAACCCTATCTTCCACGAAAAGACCAAGCACATCGTAATTGATTGTCATTTCCTTCAAGATGTCATCCTCTCAAGGAAGATCATACCTCATACTTCCTCTCAAGAATAAATGGTAGGCATCTTTACGAAAGCGCTTAGTGCCACTTGTTTTACATTCCTTTGTGGCAAGCTGGGCATGATCGACATCTATGCACCATGGGAGTGTTAAATGATACACTGTATTAGGGTTTTCATGTTATGTTGGTATAGTATAAGCTCTTATATTCCTTATGTACATCTTACCTTGTACACATCCTATATATATTCTTGAGATAAAATGAATGGATTGAACCTTTTGGCTCAACAATTATAATTTATAAGTAGGTTCTAAAACTCCTCGCAAGCTAGAGCATATATATTGCAACACCCTAGCTTGTTACAGATACCAATTATGATACCCTTTAGGGATTTAGTTAACAATTAACTGGTCACCAATTAGGTCACCAATTAGAGCTAACAAATTATATTGTGACTTCTTTAGATTGCACATTCTCTCTACAAATTGATTGTTGATCTCTATATATTTTATCCTCTTACTGGAAAACATAAAGGCCAAGTTATAACAATCTAACTTCTGACTTAAACCTAAGTCTATTATCAACCATTCGAGCAAAATCAACTCATAAGTAACTAACGTCATGGCCCTATACTAACCCTTTGCATTGCATCTTGCTGCTACACTATGCTTGTCGCTTTTTTAGGAAATCAAGTTACCTCAAAGTTATCTTATTCTAAAAAACAAAGTTACCTCCAACTCTCCAAGTAAGAAACAATATTCCAAAGCAAGGTTTCAAAAATCGTATCGTACCGGGCGTACCGATTTTTGACATTTACAATACTCGGTAGTCAGTACATCCAGTACCAGTGGGTACCACCAGTAAGTAAGGTACCAGTGAGGTAAAAGATCGAGTGGTCTAAAATACATTAGATCCTAAATTGAAGTAAAGTCTAAACTTGCCAAACCCGGTGTAGTGAGATTACTTCTTACCATACAAGGATTTCTTCAACCAACCAACTAGTCTAGACTCTGGAGAGGAAATGACACACTAGAGGGGGATGGAGGTGTGAATAGTCAATAGTGTGTTACTAATTGAGAAGTTTGGGGAAATCACTTGCTCCCTTTGGCAGCCCCCATACTACCAATATATTATTATTCATTTTTGTATAAAAGTACATAGAGAAATGATATATACAATTAGGTCCTTAACACTCCCCCTCAAATTGGAGCAAATATGTCATGTAAGCCCAACTTGTTACAAATATAAAATATTCTACGACCTCTTAAAGATTTAGTTAGTATATCAGCCAACTGTTCATTTGAACTTATAAATGATATGACTATTTCCTTAGACTGCACTTTCTCTCTAATAAAGTGACAATCAATTTCTATGTGCTTTGTTCTTTCATGAAAAACCGGATTAGAGGCAATATGCAAAGCAGCCTGATTATCACAAAGCAGCTTAATTGGTTCTTTATGGATGATTCTGAGTTCTACCATTAACTGCTTTAGCCATATCAATTCACAAGTCACAAGAGTCATAGCCCTATATTCTACCTCAGCACTAGATCTAGCCACCACACTTTGTTTCTTGCTTTTCCATGATATCAAGTTACCGCCAAGCATCACACAATATCCTGAAGTAGATCGACGATCAATAGGTGAACCTGCCCAATCCGCATCAGAATAGCCTGTCACCTGCAAGTGACCCCTGTCACAGACTCACAGTATAAGAGTCCCTTTCCTAGAGCTTTCTTGAGATAACGAAGAACCCTCAATGCAGCTTCCCAATGTCCCTCACAGGGTGACTCAAGGAATTGACTGAGTACACTAACAATGAAAGAGATATGTAGGATAGTTTAACTTGCCTATCAATCTACGATATGAACCCGGATCAGCCAAGGATTCACCCTGCCTCGGTAATAGCTTTATATTTGGCTCCATAGGAGTGTCAATTGGTTGAGCTCCCAACATACCTGCCTCCTGTAGCATATCAAGTACATACTTCCTTTGAGAAATATAGATTGCTCCCCCTCATCGAGCTACTTCAATACCAAGGAAGTATTTCAAATCACCTAAGTCCTTGGTCTGAAATTACTGATGTAAATAAGACTTTAATTTTTTTATCCCATCTGTATCATTTGCAGTTATAATAATGTCATCTACATAAACAATGAGGAGCACTCGCTTTCCAGAAGGAGAGGTGCAAAAGAAGACTGAATGATCGGAGGTGCATCTCATCATACCAAACTGAGTGATAGCGGAGCTAAACTTGCTAAACCAGGTACGTGGATACTGCTTCAGACCATAAAGAGACTTCTTTAGTTTGCAAACTAATGTGGACTCTCCCTGAGCAACAAATCTAGGAGGTTGCTCCATATACACCTCCTCATCAAGATCACCATGTATAAAGGCATTTTTGATGTCAAGTTGATGAAGTTGCCAACCAGAAATTGCTGTTAGCGTGAGAAAGAGGCGAACAGAGGCAATCTTAGCTACTGGAGAGAATGTATCCAAATAATCCACTCCATATCGCTGTGTATATCCCTTGGCTACCAAACGAGCCTTAAGCCTATCAATAGATCCATTGTTTTAATATTGAACACCCACTTGCATTTTACAGTGGATTTTCCCAAGGGAAGAGGAACAAGCTCCCACGTGTTACTAGAATGTAATGCAGTCATCTCATCAACCATGGCTTGGCGCCACCCCGGATTAGATAAGACATCCGAAACAGTTTGAGGGATAGAAATAGTGGAAAGAGAAGTGATAAAAGCAGAGTACTAGGGGGATAAAGTATCGTAAGAGACACAATGAGAGATAGGATGAGAAGTAGAACACTTACGAACACCTTTCCTCAAGGCAATGGGAAGATCAAGGTTAGATGGTGGAGAAGGATCTGAGACTGGCAAGGCAGCTATGGGGGCAGCAGAGTCAAGCGGGGAAGCTGGCAATGTCTCAGCAAGAACACGTCGAGTAAAGAACTTGGTGGGTTCTCGTTGGGGTGGCAGCGAATCATTAGTCATCCGAGAAGATGTGTCCTCAAGAGTGGATAATGGAACCGGAATATGAAGGACCTCAGCAACAAACTCGGGTGTAGTGGACTGACTCGAAAATAATGGTGTGGTCTCAAAGAAGGTAACATCTGCTGAGACAAAAGCACGACCCAACTTGGGTGAGTAGCAACGGTATCCTTTTTGAAGGCGAGAATAACCAAGGAAGACACATTTAATAGACTTTGGAGCATGGTTTAAAATACCGATACCGGTCATCATCTCGGCTGATGACCGGTACCGGTACGTACCGGTACCGTACCGTACCGACACACGGTACGGTCCGGTACGTAAATGGCATACCGAGCTGTTTTTTTTTTTTTTTTTTTTTTTTTTTTTTGATTTTGTGCTAAAAATAACTCCAATAACCCATGATTGATCAAGAAATACTTAAATTTCATATCCAAACGTCAAATACATGAATACAATGTTTAAAATGCGGACGAATGACGTCCATCGTACTCGTACATATCTTGGGGACATACACGACTAAGGTCAACACCGTAAGTCTGCAATGCCCATATCTGAAAATGATCCCATGTCATCATGTCTTGGTATCCATTATACCACATACCTATCAGTGTTTCTTTGTTGACCGTCCAAGAACTAGTCCCTGTATCATCAGTTGAGTAGGTACTTGATACGGAGTGGGTTGATTCGGAAACTTCTTGCAAGCTACTCATCATATCGTGGTGGTAATCTTGCAAAGCTGTCGGTCCACCTCCTCGACGCCGGCCTTTCTTCTCGTACACCCGAGTTGTTTGTCTGGTTCTAGCACCGTGATCCTGATCTTGGGTGGAGTGGTCGAAGTATTGCTCATTCGTCCACATATCGGTAGGTGCTAGTGTTGATGGTACGACAGTGTCTTCTTCCCCAGCTCCATCATCATCTCCTCCGTCTTCTGTGCTGCTACTGCTATGAACCGAGGGCTCGTCTTCTTCGTCCTCTTCCGCTTCTGCAATCACGTCCAAATGATCAATTGGTCGTTTCCCTTTCCCTTTGCCTTTGCCTTTTGCCTTTGAAGGTGAAGGTGAAGGTGCCTTCTTCTTTCCCTTTAATTGTGAAGGTGGAGAGTCGGACGTGGATCGTCGTCTTACTCGTCGAACTCGTTGAGAGTCCAAGGGAGCAAAGTTCATGTCCCTCTCAAGAACTTGACTGTACGTGTCTTCTGGTTGACTCTCGGACTCAATAGCATCAGATATAATTGGTGAAGGCCGAGGTGGTTCGCCTGGTTGAGGTTCATCAAGAAGAGGCGGGTCAGTCTCCATTGCACTCCACCAATCAATTATTGGGTCTGCATTGCCTTGGACGAACTCGACATCGAACGGATCTACATGTAGAATTTCTCTATCTTCGTTCCGTGACGCCCGCATTCGAAGTCGCATGTTATAATGAACATATACGAGCTTCTCTAATCGGGCGTACGAAAGGCGATTGCGCGGCTTCGTATGAATCAAGGCGAAGGTCGACCAATTCCTCTCGCATCCACTTGATGATGTGGTTTGCGAGAGGATGCGTGTTGCAATCTTTCGAAGAGTTACAGATTCGTTTCCAAATTGCAACCACCATTCGACTGCAGCAAATTTAAAATTAATATTAGTAACGGGATTTTATCTTTGATAAATAAATTGACAAAGAAAATCTATCTACCTGGATCCATAGTATCTCGGATGGAGATTGCAAATGAATCTCCGAAATTGCCAGTTGCATCGCGGAACCATTTTAATTCATTGAGAGCTTGTGCCGCTTCTTGGTTGGATCCCGACATTCGTTGTATGACCTTGCGGAGGGGATATAACAAACTATCGACCATTCCAAGATTATACCGGTATTGGTATGAAGGATTTAAATAATACCCTATAAAAAATTAAGCATAATGAATAAGTAATTAAGCATAATGAATTAAATTTAAATAATTTTTGAATATTAAATAAAAAATACCTGCGATGTGTATGTCACGGCTCATTTGATTATCCCATCTCTCGGAGATAATTTTGATGAATGGTTCATACTTGGCAGGAGAAATCATAACCCTCTTGATTTCTTCTTGTGCTTGGTGGATGTAGTGGTAAAGATGACTCATTTGAGGCGTCTTTTCCATATCCACCTGTCGTAGAACCTTGTACAAAGGTTCTACGGCGACGACTATTTCTGCGATGCAATCCCAGAAATGCGTGTTGAGGATGAACTTCTCTGTTTGTTTTCCATCAGCTTTTCCAGCATATCTTGATAAAGTCCATTCATCACTTGTAAACATAGTTCTAAGGGCCGTCTTTTTTTGTTGGAGTGACCTTAATGCGATGAAGGTGGTTGCAAAACGAGTCGCTCCCGGTCGAAGAATTTCACCTAAAATATGAAATTATCATTAGTAAATATTTATGATAAACTAATTAATAAATAAATATTAGAAATTACTTAAAAATTAATAAATTACCTTCTGTAAATTTTTTCATTAGGGCGTGTACCCATGTATGGTTGTAGATGAAGCGGGTAATTTGTTGCGCCTTCTTTACCGTCAACTTCACCATCGGTATATCACCGATATCTTTCATCATTAGGTCTACACAATGGGCTGCACATGGAGTCCAACATATGTGAGGATAATCTTGTTCAATTATCTCACCTGCCTTTTTGAAATTGGCTCCGTTGTCGGTTATAACTTGAACAAGGTTCTGAGGTCCAATCTCCTCGATCACCTCCGTCATCAGCTTCGAGATGTAGTAAGCGTCATGGATTTCATCGGACGAGTTCACCGACTTGTGATAAACAACTCTCCGGTTGCAATAGATGAGGAAGTTGATGATGCTCATTCGGGTTGGCCCGGTCCAGCTATCGCACATCAAACTGCATCCGTACTCCCCCCATTGTCGTTTGATTCCATCGATCCAGGTTTTTATTTCCTTGACCTCTTCTTCAAGGAAAGGTCCTGAAATTTCATACGGAGTTGGAGGGGTAATACCTGGGCCTACCTTTTGGATGGTAGACACCATAGTTCGGTAGTACGGGTTGTTGGCTGCATTTGCGGGAATCCGGCTGAAGTGGAACCATTTGGAGATGGCTTTTCCCAACTCCCACTTCTTCGTCTTGCCGTACATATCGTCTATGCGTTGTTGCTTTGCCGATGAAGGAGGAAATGCCCTAGGATCAAGATCAGAAATATCAACATTAGTTCTCCTACCACTTGCTCCGAGGTTTGTGAAGAATCCACGAAGGCCTCCTCTGCTGCTTCCTCTGCTCTGAGTTTGAGGTCCTCTCATGCTAGAACTCCGACCAATATAAGGACCGGAGGGAATTGGACCGCTTCGGTCCATTGCTCCGGCAGCCGAAGTTGAGCCGACGCTGCTTATGCCACCGCTGCCACTGCCGCCGCCATATTCGAATTGAGATCCGGGATAATACATCCGTTCTCGTTCGAATTCAGCATGCTCCAATGAAGCTCGGATGCCGGCTTCAAGTTCCGGATCCTCGTCGTTATCGCCACCTCGAGCCTCATAATGGCCACCGCTGACATCTTGGGTAGCTCGTCGGTCGAACTCGGCTTGTTGAGCTGCATTCTTAAGACGTTGCTCCTTCTTGTTGGTGAGCATATCTTTAAACATTTGTCGGACTTCCGGCGATGCTTGGGTGCATTTGACGACGTCGCTGGATGTTCCGGCCAAGTGTGCCTTTAATCGAGTGACGCCTCCACCACGAGAAATCATATTACAGTGGATGCATTTCCAGTGGTTAGCCTTCTCCAACCGAACACCGTGTTGCCATGCGGGGTCGACTTGAGCTTTCGGCGCCATTTGAGCAGAATTTCGACGTAGAAATTAAGAAAGTAGAGAGAGAGAGAGATTGAGAAAGATTGAGAGTTTAGAGAGTTTAGATGAGTAGAGGGGGTGAGTGAGAGTAAAAGAGGTGTTTTGGGGGCTATATATAGCCACCAAAACATCCAAAAATGACAAAAAAGACCCTAAGACCCGTTTTTTGCTGTCGGTGCTACAGTGCTGGCTGTCGGCACTGTAGCAGCCCAACGGCTCTTACAAAGAGCCGTTGGGTTGGGATGTTGAGTGATACCGGGTGATACCGGGCAATACCGCCCGGTATCATAGCTCTTACCGCCCGGTATTTGCTAAATACCGGGCGGTATTTATCGGTATACCGGTATTCCTCAAATATACATATTTTGCTACAGTGCAAAATATCATACCGGGCGGTAAAGCCCGGTATGATAGCAAATACCGCCCGGTATTTCATAAATACCGGACATACCGGGCGGTATTTACCGAGATGCCCGGTATTTACCCATACCGAGCATCTCGTATACCGGTTTTTTGAAAAACCGGTAAATACCGGACTTACCGCCCGGTATACCGCGAGATTTGAAACCATGCTTTGGAGATAACTTATCCTTCCCGGGAGAAAATTGATGGACAAAACAGGTAGACCCAAACACACGTGGTGGAAGATTATATATAGGGTCATGTGGAAAGATTAAAGTGAAGGGAATTTTGCGATGAACAGAGGAGGGCATCCTGTTAATAAGGTAACAAGCAGTGAGAATGGCATCATCCCAGTATCTCAGATTCTCAACGGTACATTCATATGCAATAGAAGGGTACATGCCGTTTCTACAAGATCACGATTTTTTCGTTCTGCAACACTATTCTACTGTGGTGTATGAGGACATGAAGATTGATGGAGAAGACCATGAGTGGAAAAGAAAGACTGAAAGGCAGTAGAGAAATATTCTTTTGCATTATCACTTCGTAACATGCGAATGGAGACATCAAATTGAGTTTTTATTTCAGCATAGAATGTGGAGAAAATGTGAAAGAGCTTAGATCGATCCTTAATCAAGAATAACCAGGTCATACGAGAGTAGTCATCTATGAAAGTGACAAAATATCTGAACCCTAGTTTAGAAGAGACACGACTAGGACCCAAACATCAGAATGGACAAGGGAAAAAGGTGATGAAGCACGTTTATTAACGATACTTGGAAAAGAAGACCGGGAATGTTTACCAAGTTGACACGATTCACACTCAAGACTCGAAAGTGAAGAAAGACTATGACCCATCTTCTTTAGATTCTGCAGGTGAGGATGCCCCAACCGGTTATGCATTTTAAGAGGAAACGAATCAACCACCAAGGCAGAGGATGGCATCACCAGGTGGTACAAACCTCGAGACTCATGCCCTGTGCCAATCACCTTACCAATCCGAGAATCTTGAATAATAATAGAGTCAGAGGTAAATGTCACTGAGCAATGTAAATTTCGAGTGAGTTTACTAATAGAAAGTAAACTCAAGGGAAATTGAGGAATGAAAAAAACATTATTAAGTGGTAAGGATGGTGTAGGCGAGGCTAGACCAATACCCTTTACTGATGAGGTGGACCCATCAGCAAGAGTGATAGTAGTGGATGAGGCAGGAGTGACTAAATTGGAGAAAGCGGAAAAGTTACCAGATATATGATTAGATGCGCCCGAGTCTAGAATCCAAGGGTGGGCACCAGAGTTATGAGTCAGACACGCAGTAGGAGTACCTCCATGAACAAAGGTAGAGACAACAGGTTGTATCTGAGGTTGAGAGCTCTGAGTGCGTCCACTATGTCCCCCTCTAAATCCATTCATTTTTTTCATAGTGATAAGCATAAACCCTTTGATTCGTAGTCTTGTTGTAGATTTTCTCGAAGCCGCAACTTTGGATCTGAGCATGAATCTAGGGAGGAACCTTTCCCAACTTTGGATCTCAAAATTAGATGGAGAGAACAGGAGATGGCAGGAGCAGATGATGAACAGTACTGCATGATGAACAGTGTTGGGTGAACAGTGCACGATGAACAGTGAACGGGCAGAAAAAAGAGAATTTTTTAGGGATTTCTTGGCTCTGATACCATGAGAAGTTTGGGGAAATCACTTGCTCCCTTTGGCAGCCCCCATACTACCAAATACCAATATATTATTATTCATTTTTGCATAAAAGTACATAGAGAAATGATATATACAATTAGGTCCTTAACACTAATAATTTAGCCTAAATTCTAAGTTTGTCAATTCTTGAAATATTAGACAAATGATAAGTAAACATAGGCAAACGGAAGCAAAGATGAAACAATTAAATACAAACGCGATTAAGCAATGCAATCACATTGTTTATAGTGGTTTAGCATTTAACCAAGCCTACATCTACTACCTTAGCTTCCCGCTTAGGATTTCCACAAATTCACTAGATATTAAGGATCCTCCAAGACAATTTACACCGGAAGCGTACAACCTTCTCCCTAAAGGTACATTCCCACCTCAAGCTCCAAGGTAACCCTAAAACTTAGGTACACAAGTGGATTTATGTCTCTACACCAAGACAATCACTCAACAAAGACTTAAACACCTAGGTATACACTTCACCTTAAAATGACAATTATAAACAACACAAAAAATACAATTAAATAAGAGCAAATAACAAACATTTGCAACTTAGCTCTCAAATGAAGAATCTTAGCTCCTCTTGATGTCGTTGATGATGAATTATTCAAGAACAAGTATAGAATCAAGAAGTAAGGCTTAAGCTGGGTTAAAAGTGAAGGATGACTCATAGAAATCTCAAACATGGCTAGATGGATATCTCAGTAGAAGCATTTGGTTCATAGGAAGGCTCAGAACCAGTATTTATAAGAGACCAATGAAAGAGAGGCTCGGGTGGAGACATTGCAACAGACGAAAAAATCATCGTTCAATCGAAATTGCACTGTGTGTAGTTTCAACACTGGTTCGGTTCTCGGTTCGGGTATTGTATTTTGGGTTTGGTTTTTTCTTCATCATCAATTGGTTTGCTCAAATAATAGAGATATGAGCAAGCTAATCAATTCTCATTTTAAGACACCCTCAGTTTGACAATCTTTAAAAGGCTGCAACTAAAATGAGATCCAAGGAAATTTATAATCAAGTTGGCCATCTTAGCCAGATTTGTTGAACCACTCAGATGCAAAGTGAAGTTCAATAATCTGCTTGTGTTCACACCCCAAGGGGGTCCTCCAAGACTTTAAATAGGGGTGCAAAAAGCCCCTTGGTTGAGTGCACTTTCCCAAGATTTTGATGATTCTTATTTTAATTTGCCATAATCAACACACTGCATCTTTTAAAGATTAAGCAATTCTATTAGATTATGTTGAGCTTGTATTCATTTCTCCTTATGTAATATGTTATTCTGATGATTCTGATCCCTAATTATGTTTTTCCTGATTTTGGTAACATTTCCTTGATGTTCTGTTGATACATTGCAGGATATCCATGCACCTCTTCTTGGCCATAGAGGAGTTAAAATTATTGTAATTGTCATGTTCGTGGGCTTTGCTTTTACAAGCATTGTGAGTTACTGCATAACTTTTTTGTAAACAATCTAGTTGTTTGGGCCTCATGAATTACCACTATTAGCATCATTTAAGTTTATAATATAAGGGCATGTTTGCTTTATGAAATAAAGGAGGATATGATAAGGGACGGATTTCAATCCTTTGTTTGTTTGGTGCTTGGATTAGAAGATATTAGAATTAAAAGAATATAAAATTGGTGTTATATCTAGTGTACACTGGATAAAATTCTATTCAATTCTTCTTCTCATTTATTATTCTATCCTAACCTATGCTATCTAGTGAAACAAATGTACCATTACAAATGTACCATTATGGTCCATTTGCTTCACCGGATAGGATAGGGGGAAGAAATAGACCATAATGGTATGCTTGTTTCACTCGATAGGATATAATACGATAGGGTAGGATAACAAATGAAAGAGAGTTAGAAAATTTTACCCGGTGTACACAAGATATAATATCAAATTTATAGTCTTCTGATCCTATTTTCTTCTAATCCAAGCACCAAAAGAAAAGAAAGAGTGACCCAGTGCACGAAGCAATCCCACTTTTGTTGGCTCTAGGGAGGGTTGATGTACGCAGCCTTTCCCTGCTTTTTCTTTTTTGTAGAGAGGCTGTTTTTGTGGCTCGAACCCATGATCTCCATATCACAAGTGCGTAACTTTACCGTTACGCCAAGTCACCCACTCTAAGTTATTAAAATCCATCCATTAATCCTATCCTCCTCCATCCCATGAAATAAACATGCCCTAAGTTCTTCGTTGAAAGATTCATTCTTGGTCTAGTGATGTTTTTTAATCATGTTCCTGAAAATGCATGCATTCAATGCTTCCAACAAAATTATACATTACACGGTGTACATATTGTTGATATATGCAATGCTCCAATTTAGCCCCACATATTGAGTTCATGATAAGTTGTATTGATTGATAAGGCTTGATGAGTTTATTACAATTAACTCCAGTAACCATCTTGAGCTAGTGGTGTAGGCCTATGAGTTTAATGGGCCAATTATCCCACTACTACAGGTCGTGACATGATAAAATATGGACAAGTTTTGTATGTTTACTTTGATACTATCCATGTCAATATGTAGCTGCTTCATTCATGTTGCATAGTTCTGCTACATGGTGGTCAGTTTATGATCAATCATGCATGAAGTGCCTTTTAGGTTTGTGCCATTGGCTTTGATTTAGGATATATAACATTTAATGTCATGTTCCTATGTGCTTACTTATCATTTCTGCTCTTTGGGATTTGTAAGGCATTATGTACCCGAATTCAACCTGGCTTGGAGCAGCAGATTGTCCTTCCTAGGGATTCGTATCTCCAGGTGCTCTTAGGGATTGTTTATCCATTTCTTTGCTTTGATGATGCAATATACATACTACCTTATGTTTTCTGTCACCTATATTACATGATTACATTTATCCTTTTTCAGAGTTATTTTGACGACCTTGCAACATATCTCAGAGTGGGACCACCACTATACTTTGTTTTAAAGAACTTCAATTACAGGTAGTATGACACTATTTTTCATAATGGCTTCAGTCAAAAGTTACCTAGAATAGTTACCATAGCTCATATTTTATTTTGAAAACTTCCTTTTTCCAGCTCCAATTCAGGGGATACAAACCAAATATGTTCAATCAACCAATGCAATTCAAACTCTCTCTTGAATGAGGTTTGATTGTTTTCATCATAGTTATTCTCAGAAAAAAAAAATAGTATGCTGATGGATGTATTGTGCTATTTATATGGAGCATGTTGAAATATACATTTTCTTTTATTTGGCGTTTAATATCAAGATGTCCTTGAATTCTTTTGTTATCTCTGATTAGATGTTATTTTTAACTTCTAGTCTTTTATGAAGCTTATATTTTTTAGCAATAATTTTCGACTTGGCAAAGCACTATTACCTGATCAACTTCTACATCAATACTTATCTTAAGCAGATTGCAAAAGCATCACTGACACCAGCATCAAGTTATATTGCAAAACCGGCTGCTTCATGGCTTGATGATTTTCTCATATGGCTGTCCCCAGACGCATTTAGCTGTTGTAGAAAGTTTGTGAATGGGAGCTATTGTCCCCCTGATGACCAGGTTGTGTGACTGTTCTATTACACCTTATCATAACTACGATCTTTGGAACTTCTTTTTTACTCTAAAATTGGGTGTAACTTTTCCAACCATATTTGCCTAAAGCATGCAAAGAGGATAATCTTTCTCATAGTTATTAGACGCAGCTAAGCATTGATTTAGTCAAGCCTCGGGTCACCAGTGGGTTGTTAATCACTTAATCATACTGCATCTTAATCCAGATATTTAAAATCATGGTTTAAAATTTCGCCCGAAACGGTACGGTAAGCCCGGTATTTATCGGTTTTTCAGGTTTCCGGTATTCGATATACCCGGTATTTGAAAAAACCGGGTATATTGTGTATACCGGGCGGTATATGGCGGTATTTTGCCATATACCGCCCGGTATGGGCGGTATTTGGCTCGTACCGCCCGGTATGGGCGATACTGGGCGGTATCAAGCGGTAATGCTGTTGGCCGTTGGCAACGGGTGGCCGCCACATGTTTCAGAATAATACCGCCCGGTTTGGGCGGTATTACATGCATATCGAGCGGTATACCGCCCGGTATGATCAACAGTGACCCCAAACAGCTATAGAGCCGTTTGGGGCCGGGTTTGGGTTGTTTTGGGGGCTATATAAAGCCCCCATTGGGTATTGTTTGATGTATTAGGGTTTTTCACAGATATAAGAGAATCATTACATTAGAATTAATATAGGGCGACACAGGACCGCCGAAGACTCTGCGTAGCGCAACATAAGACGTAGTGCAACATAAGACCGTACCAACACATGGTATTCATCATCTCAGTTGATGTTGCCCTATATTAATTCTAATATAATGATTATCTTGTATCCGTGAAAAACCCTAATACAATACCAAATGGCTTTTAAATATTGTATTCATGTATTTGACATTTGAATATTGATTTTAAGCATTTCTTCATCAATTATATGGTTATTGGAGATTTGAAGTTATTTCTTAAAAAAAAAAAAAATTCCGTACCGGACCATACCGTGTGTCGGTACGATACGGTACCGGTACCGGCCGGTGACCAAAATTGGTACCAGTACCGAGATTTTAAACCATGTTTAAAATTATATATTTTATATGATAAATATGTAATGTATCTGAAGTTTTACTCAGAATCTAAAAGTTATTAATGTAGTCAACCACTCGAATTAGGAAACATATAGTTACTTTTATTTTCTTCTTATGTTAGGGTTTAGTAAGGCCTTGATTTTAGGCCGTAATTTTAGGACAATTAAAGTCACTTGGTGTTTTTGTTATTTTGATACCTAGTGCCATTAGGGCTAGGACTTGTAGGCTACATAATTGTAGCCCCATAGGGCATTAGAGACAGTTTACTATGAATTGAACTATCGACTCCTCTTCTCTCCTCTATTTTCTCTCTTTCTTGCTTTCTCTATCTCATCTAGGGTTTGGTGCTGCATCACATCCATTATATATATATATATATTTAGCAAATCCATTATATATTTTTTAATATAGAATCTTTTCAACTAATTTTTAACCCAACATCTAAAACAACCAAGAATTTCTGAAACAAAAGTAAGATGACAGTACACAAGTGGAAAGATAGAGGTATAAAAGAAGAGGGCTAGAGAGATAAAAGAAATGAGAAGAAGAGAAAGAAGAGAAAGTTTAGTCACACATTGCTTATGCATAGATTTTTTTTAGGAAATTGCGTATGCATAGGGGTTATGGATTTTTGATTCTTATGTTATGAAAAGTTAAAGTTTAGTCTCTCTCTCAAATTGCTTATTTCAAGAAAATACCTTAATTGCATTTGGCCTTCCACACATAAAAAAGAAACATTCAGCTTTGAGAAGATAAAATGAGTTGAATAATACTCGAGTTGATCTCGAGCCAACCTTCAGTAGTGTCGTGCTAGGTTTTGGCTAAAATTAAATTAGCCAATATTGAGCTTAGCAAAGCCTCACTGGACTCAGCCGGTTCTTCTGGTTGACCAAAAACTCTGGCCAATTTCATGACTAAACTGGTTCAAATGCATCTCTGGACTGATAGATGAATCAACCTGATCGAGTGTTCAGGTCCAGTTTTTTTCCATTTCAACCAACCTCGCGCCCAAATTCTCTTTTTCTTTTTTTTTCAGGTTCTTTGATATTAGCCAAAATATAAGAAAGGTGTATGATCTCCTTGGTACAGGAGAAACTTTCAATTTAGATAATGATTTGGAATGAGTTATCTCCAGTAGAACCGAAGTTGTGTGATCATACAACCAAATGGACTTCATCTGTTAATGCTAAACTACCTTGAATTGTATGATCAAAGGTGAAATGTCTCCCTGGCTATTTCCTGGTGATAAACATGTTACTTTAGTCTTGGAAGGTCTCTATTACATATCCAAAAATCCCTTAATAGGTTGAATTTGTGTTGTTTCTGGTTGGCTGGTATCAAGAGGCCTAGGCATTTCTTTTCTAAGTTGGCTCTTCCCTATTGATCTGGGTTTGGAGGGATAATTTCTCCTTGTTGACCTAAATGACAATTATTATTATTCAGTTATTACCATTTTTTGTCATTTTTTTCTCACTGATGTGTACTAGATCTAAGGTTTAAAATCTCGGTCGGTATGGTACGGTAAGTCCGGTATTTACCGGTTTTTTAGGTTTCCGATATACGATATACCTGGTATTTGAAAAAACCGGGTATATTGTGTATACCGGGCGGTATATGGCGGTATGATGCCATATACCGCCCGGTATGGGCGGTATATGGCTCATACCGCCCGGTATGGGCAATACCGGGTGGTATGTCACGAAAAAAAAAAAACGGCCGGTATGCATTTTCATACCGGTCCGTACCGTGTCAGTACGGTATGGTACTGGTATATACCGGTACTGGCCGGTGACCGAAACCGGTACCGGTACCGAGATTTTAAACCATGGGTCTAGATCCTTTAGTCCATGGGTTCTGATCCAGATTTGGTCATGATGTCTATTTCTCCTGTAATGCTTGGCCATGGATTTCAAGTAAAAAATACTGCATTGACTTTCCAACCATGCTTGCTTGAATTTTGACCAGTCTTAAGGTCATAGTGCTTGATTTTGTTATGGGACTAAAGAGTTCTTTAATGTGATGGATGATCAACGGACTCTAAGAACAAAGATCCTTTTTTATAAAAGAACAAAATCTAAAAGATGGGTCCATCATGGATACCAGAACCAACAGTAACTATTTAATATTAATTTCTATATCAAACTAAGCTGTTACTTCACAATAGTAACTAATACGCCTTGCCTGCCTAATCAGACTGGTATATGGTGGTCAATAGTCTCCTGGTTTTTTGTGGTACTATTTCTGAACACCAAAATGATGAATACTATATTGCAATTATTTTATTTTGGATATTTTCTTAAGTCCACCAGATCCGATTTTTGAAGATTCGAAGTCATTAATAGTTAACCATAGTTGTTTTATACATCATGAATATGTAGACTCATATTGCTGGCATGAGCTTATAAAACTTAAGGAGATTTGCTTATCCACAAACAACTGATTGCTCTAGTATAACACCAGATGCCATCTTTCTTTGTACATATTCCGTCTCTTTTATATAATACAGTTACATTTTGGTGGGGATCTTCTCCTCCAGTTTCATTAAAAAAATGGCTCTAGCATAGCACCATGAGACTTCACATAGTGTATCCTAATATGTCATCATTTGGCTCTAGTCAGTAAAACTTACTCTGTGGCATGTGATTTCTCATCAATGATTTTGTCTTGCTCGTTGGCTAGTTCTGACATATGAGATGTATAAATGTTTAGAATAAATTTTGAGTCTGAGGTTTTATCCTGGATACTTCACAGTTGATATGCTTACATGTAAAATTCATGCTTTCAGCCCCCTTGCTGTCAACCAGATGATGGATCGTGCACCATTGGCACAACATGCAAAGATTGTACAACGGTATGGCATTATGATAAGTTCATTCAGTTATGATATGTGAGCATTGGCAGAACCTTTTTAAAAGTAAGAAGTACAAATCTTACCATTTTCAAAAGCAAAACCTACTAATATGAAATTTTAAAAAATAGCGTGTATTTTTTGCTATAATAAGTATTTCAAATGTTCTTGTTTTGTGTGCTATGTTTATGAATTTTCTCAAGTGATTTAATTTGATAATAGGAAGTTTTGAAACTTGTGTTGTTTTGCTGTTCTTAGTGCTTTAGTTATTCAAATTTGCATGATGGTAGACCATCTACGGAGCAATTTAAGGAAAAGCTCCCATGGTTTCTCAATGCTTTGCCATCTTCTGATTGTGCGAAGGGTGGTAAAGGAGCTTACACAACTAGCGTGGATCTCTCAGGTCTCTGCCATCTTCTTCCTCTATACCCTTTTGTTATTTGATAAAACTGCATGAATGATGTATCAAGGTAAATTTTCTTATACTCGTGTATCTTTTCAGGTTATGGGAGGGGCATAGTTTCAGCATCATCCTTTCGCACTTATCATACACCACTCAATAAACAAGTAATACCTTTGAATAAATATTTATTTTAGCTTTTCTATATGCTGTTATTTGGAACTCATATTATGTGTTTTTTTGTCACTCCAGAGTGACTATGTGAACTCAATGAAAGCAGCACTAGATTTCAGCTCCAAGATGTCACGTTCATTAAAGGTATGATGAACAATTTTCTGGTGAGCTGGTGCAATTCAGCTAAGATTCTGACATAGACAGCCATCAATGGTACTGGAGTGCACAAATAGCTTCTTAGAATAGCCATTTACATGTCATAATAGTTAGAAACTTAGAATGCCCTTGTATAAAGTATAAACTAACATTAGCAAATCTTGGCTTGCCCACTACTGGCACATGCAGCATGGGCCAGTATGACTATGAACACATGCTGATAACTTATGTCACAATAATATTATGGTTCATTCTCATGTGTACAATTAAGCACGAGAATTCTTGCTATGACATGCATAGATTTTGTAGAGATGGAGGAAACCAGGCTTAAACCTTACAGAAATTGACTGTATTGTGTCTTACATATTTTCAAATTTATGCACTGATGTCCAAACTCAAAGAGGAGCAGTTACAGATGCTTTTGATAATTAATTCATCTTAAAAGTTGGATAGCTTGATATCCTTCAACATATACTTAATCAACAAAATGATTCCTTCTGCAAAGCATCTTAAACTTAAGTAATCTGAAAATAGCTCCAATTGAATCTAACATCTTCTAAGCCAAAATAATTAATGAAAGTGAAACTTTTTCAGATAACTAAGTTGAGCTTAGGTATCACCTTAAAAGTTAGAACACAAAAGTCAATTTCAAATTGTATAACATTGTTGTCTAACTCTTACAATGGCTTAAATTTAGGGATGGCAACGAGTCAGTACTTGCATATTTTTCGACTATACGAAGCCGAACCTGATTGCATACACTGATACCCAAACCCGAACTAAACCCGACTCAAGATTTTCTTTTCTTCTACCCAAACCCGACCTGAATTTGTCACATGGTGCGGGTACCTGTGTAAATATACAATACTTAAAGTTATGAACCGAGTATCCCCATAATTTTCTCCTACCCGAACTCGACCTGGGTATTTTTTTTACTACCTGAACCAGACCCAAACTCGATTTAAATGGGTCAGGTAGTTCAGGTACCCGATAAAGACACAATTTGTTGTCATCCCTATTTGAAGTTCTCATTAGATCAGCGATGAAGACAATCTCTAAGACCATAGGTTAAATTTTTTATGTGCATTTGCATCCTGTTGAGGTTTTGCACTATTGCAAACCATTCTACCATCTCTAAGACCATATATCGCTTTCCTCAACTTGCACACATAATTCTCCCCCTGAGCAATATACCCTAGAGGTTTCTCCATGTAAACAGTCTCAGAAAGGTCACCATAGAGAAAGACATTCTTGACATCCATCTGATGCATTTGCCACCCTAGATTCACTACCGCAGAAATAAGAATTCGAACAAAGTTCAATCAAGTCATAGGAGAGAAAGTCTCAAAGTAGTCAACACCATACTCCTAAGTGAATCCATTGGCAACCAATCGGGCTTTGTATCGATCAATGATACCGTCTAGAAGATACTTAACGGTGAAAACCCATTTGGAACCAACGGGTTGAACCCCTCAAGGAAGAGGAACAAGATCCCATGTGTGTCTAGCAGTGAGGGCTGACATCTCCTCTTCCATGGCCTGCTTTCATTTGGGATCTAAAAGAGCCTCCTGATATGTCTTGGGAATGGAAACAATTGACAAGGACAAAGCAAACGTATGAAAAGAAGGTGATAGATGAGTAAAAGAAACGCATCTACTAATAGAAACACATCACTAATAGGATGGGACGTACAAGTACGCTTACCGTTCCGAAGTGCAATAGGTAGGTCAAGCTTAGTGTGCGGAGCTGCAGACTAAGGAACTAGAGGTGGAGCTGATTCAGAAGCTGCCTCTTTACTCTTTCGCCGCTGGTAAACAAGAAGAGGAGGAGAAGTAGCATCATGATTAGAAGTAGCATGAATGGTAGATGATGGAGGAACCACAATAGGTGGAGGAGGGGTGCCGGTACTTGAGAACAAGGAGAAGAAGATGATGGTAGAAAATAGGGTGTCTTCTCCTCCAAGAAGGTAACATCAGCACATGTAAAAGAGCGCTTAGAAACCGGGTTATAACATCTGTACCCCTTCTGTGTGCGAGAGTATCCAATAAAGACACATCTTATAGCCCGAGGAAACAATTAATCATAGCTAGGTCCAAGAGAATGAACAAAGCATGCACAACCAAAGACCCTAGGAGGCACACTAAAAAGTGGTTGAGTAGGGTGGAGAATGGTGACTTTCCTCCAAGGACAAAGGAGGACACTCCACTTAATTAGGTAAGTGGATTTAAGAATTCTGTCACCCCAAAACTGTCGAGGGACATTCATATGAAACATCATGGTACGAGCAACATCAAGGAGATGCCGATTTTTACGTTCAGCAACCCCATTCTTTTGAGAGGTATAGGGGCAAGATGTTTCACGAATGATTCCATGGGAATTACAAAAGGAGACAAAATTTGATGTCAAGTACTCTCTAGCATCGATAGTGCGTAAAATTTTAACAAGGAAATCAAATTGAGTTTTTATTTCAAAATAATTTTTTGGAATATACAAAATATTTCTAACGGCATAGTTGTAAATGGCGCGAGGCGCACCAAGACACCAAAGGCTCTTGGAGCCATATCACAAGGCGCAAGGTTACGCTGCACAACATAACGAGGCGAGGCTCAAAAATAAAATATATTTTATAAAATATATTTTGTACATAAATATATATATTTCTAAAATAAAATCACCTAATTAGCATCTAATGAAATAAAGATAATAAGTCTAATTTAGCATCCAATTAAATAAAGATAATAAGTCAAATTTGTTCTTAAAGAACAACTAAATAGGTACTCATCAATTTCAACATCATTAAAAAAGCTTTCATAATCTAAACTTTAAAGGCTGAAAAATGAGGGGGAAAAAAGGAAAAGAATATGAGAAAAAAAACAAGAGGAAGAACAAGATGAGCATGTGATTGACTCCACTAGAAAAGAATAGGAAAAAAAGGAGATGATGACTGTCAGCCTGCCGCTGCTGCCGAGTAGAAGTGAGAGCGCGACTGTTGAGTAGAAAGGAGAAAGGAGAGGAGTATCGAGTAGAAAGGAGAGGAGGGCTGCTGAGTAGAAAGGAGAGGAGAGAATAAAAAGGATAACTTGATGGAGGAGGATTAGCCACCGGAATTTGATGGAGGACTAGCCACCGCTAGAGCTAAAATTTGATGGAGGGCTGGCCAAAACTTAAACCCGATGGAGGACTGGTCGGAGCGAAGAAGACGACTTGCCGGAACCCGGAACTGGTGAAGGAAGAAGAAGGAAGAAAAAGAGAGGTGGTGGCCTAGGGAGGGTTCCGGGTGCCCTAAGTTTCTAACATAGGGCACCCGCCCCATACCTGTAGATGGCGCACGCCTAGGGCCCCTTGCGCTCGAGCAGATGCGCGTGCCTTAGCCCTTGAGGCGATATGGGATCGCCTCAAGGGCTAAATGGCGCACGGGCCTGCGCCCTGTGCCATGGCATGCATGAGTTGCGCCATTTAAAACTGTCTAACAAACACTTCAATAGAAAAACCCAAGTCATGTGAGTGTGGTCATCAATAAAAGTAACAAAATATATGTATCTCAAACGACTCAATAGGATTGGGACCACAAATGTCTAAATGAACAAGACAAAAAGCTGACTCACTACGACTATGTGAGTTCCATGGGAAGGACACGCGACAATTTTTCCGCAACTGACAAGCTTCACACTGGAACGAAGTCGAAGACACGGACTCATGAAGAGAACTCTTTTGCTTATCAAGTTATGGATGACCGAGAGTCTGAGACGGTAATGCCACTCTTATGGTGTTGTGGAGAGATGAGCTAATGGGTGAAGAGAAGCCATCAGCAAGGAGAACATGAGAACATATGGTAAATTAGAGGAAGAACATGAGAACATGTGTTTAGAGGCTCCAGAGTCGGGACATACCAAAAGAGGCGGTGGCTGCAACCCCAGGAGTGGAAGACGAGTGCAAGACATGGCAAGCAGAGGAGGAACTCATTTGTAAGAGTCTATCATGCTTAGCTCTAGATATCATCATGGACTTTGTGCTAGGGTTTTCCATGGACTGAGTGGACGACGAGGAAGTAGCAGCCTGAGCTTAAGGCGTTCAACCAAATTTTTGCAAACAGCGTTGAGACGGATTATTAGAGCATGGCCGGTACGAAAAAGGCATACCGGCCAAAAAAAAAATTGTTTTTTTTTTTGCTATTAAAAATAACTTCAATAAGACATAATTGATCAAGAAATACTTAAATTTAAGATTCAAATGCCAAATACATGAATACAATGTTTAAAATGCGGACGAATGACGTCTGTCGTACTCGTACATATCTTGGCGACATACACGACTAAGGTCGACACCGTAAGTCTCCAATGCCCATATCTGGAAATGATCCCATGTTATCATGCCTTGGTATCCATTATACCATATACCCATCAGTGTTTCTTTGTTAGCACTTAGCAGTCCAAGAACTAGTCCCTCTATCATTAGTTGAGTAGGTAGTAGGTACTTGATACAGAGTAGGTTGATTCAGAAACCTCTTGCAAGCTACTCATCATATCGTGATGGTAATCATGCAAAGCTGTCGGTCCACCTCCTCGATGCCGACCTCTCTTCTCGTACACCTTAGTTGCTCCTCCGGTTCTAGCACCGTGATCTTGATCTTGGGTGCAGTGGTCGAAGTATTGCTCATTCGTCCACAGATCGGCAGGTGCCAGTGTTGATGGCACGACTGTGTCTTCTCCCCCAGCTCCATCATCATCATCATCTCCTCCGTCTTTTGTGCTGCTACTGCTATGAACCGATGGCTCATCTTTTTCGTCCTCTTCCGCTTCTGCAATCGCGTCCAAAGGTTCAATTGGCCGTTTTTCTTTGCCTTTGCCTTTGTCTTTTGCCTTTGAAGGTGAAGGTGATGCCTTCTTCTTTCCCTTTGATTGTGAAGATGGAGAGTCGGACGTGGATCGTCGTCTTACTTGTCGAACTCGTTGAGAGTCCAAGGGAGCAAGGGTCATGTCCCTCTCAATAGCCTGGTTGTTAGCCTGGTAGAGATCATAATTATGGCCTTATTAAACAACTCATCTTCTTCTCGTAAGCTTGGTTGTTCGTGTTTTCTGGTTGGCTCTCAGACTCAACAGCATCATATACAATGTCGGCGTGGTCAATAATGTCTCCGCGGACACAAACAAGCAAACAACAGTTCCAAGATATTGGGCATGGATGTGACTAGATGCAGAATTTGGGAGCAAGATGTGAGCGTGAGATGGCCTATTTGCCATGTTGCATCTGTTCCCAATTGGAAGTGGAGGAGGGGCTTGCGCCGAATGCACTATGCCATTGTGAGTATCTACACTGGAGTTGCAAAGGCAAATCTTGCAGGAAATAGTAGGGATATTTCTTGCAGTCTCCGAATGTTCTTGTTCTGCTATTAAAACGGAGTTGCAGGGTGAAGGCTGGCATGTAGAAATAAATTCATGTTGGTTGGGCAGTGAATGCTCAGCATTTAAGTCTCTCAGTTCTTTTTCCTTGACAGCACTTTGATTGCATGCCTATCCTTGTGACCAGTTCGAAGACACTTGTACCAGAACATCTTTCCTTGCCTTGGAAACTGAGATGGCCAGCTTGAAAACAATAAAAGCATTTGCCAGTCCTCTTGATGTTACTCAAGAAGGATGAGTTTGTGGTGGGAGGTCGTGGTTTGTGCTCAACAAAAGGCGCCACATGCTTCTTATCGCCACTCATTCGAACCACATTGGCGAAGGAGCAAGCAACTATAGTTTAAAATCTCGGTCGGTACGGTACGGTAAGTCCGGTATTTACCGGTTTTTTAGGTTTCCGGTATACGATATACCCGGTATTTGAAAAAACCGGGTATATTGTGTATACCGGGCCGGTATGGGCGGTATATGGCGGTATACCGCCCGGTATGGGCGGTATATGGTGGTATGTCACGAAAAAAAAATAAAAAAAATAAAACCCGGCCGGTATGCATTTTCATACCGGTCCGTACCGTGTGTCGGTACGGTACGGTACCGGTATATACCGGTACCGGCCGGTGACCGAAACCGGTACCGGTACCGAGATTTTAAACCATGCAAGCAATAGAGATCTAGGATCGAGATGACGCCTTTGGTACATTAGTAAAGGACACTAGTTTGCGGCTACTGCGCCTCTGTATGGTGGTTCATTCCTCATCCAGGTTTGTGTTGTTTGACATTTCACGGGATTTCAAATTTTCTATGCCCACTTGGTTTGTATTTGTCTCTTTTGGATTTACATACATCTTGTTTCCATGCCTATCAAAAACACGATTCTGTTCCATCCCTGGAGTCATCTTCCCTATATTTGTGTTTGTCTTGGTCGCCCACAAAGTGTGTTGTTGCCGAGGAAGTTTTCCAGTTCGATCCTTAGTGTAATCATCGTCTTCATCTTTCCCTTCATGATATACCCATTAATTGTTGAAATCAGTAGTTATTGTAGATTGAGATGCATGGAAGATGGTGTAGGTGAACATGGTGATGGAGACGGTAGATGATAGCTAGGTATAGAAGATTGAGAAGTAGTGTATAATGATTTTGTTGTTCTGATAACAAGCTGCATAAGGTATCTTGATCTCTGCTACCATAGTCATGTGCTAGAAAAGGATTGCTAGGCTGATGATGCTTTGAAGAGGGAGCTACTGTATGCAACAGCTCTGATGATGGATTTATTTACTCTACAGCTAATTCATGTTATCCCATGATTTCATCTCTGTAAGCAAGGACCAAGTTCTTCCTCAGTATTAGTAGCTAAGCATCTAGATATTCTTGTAAAAAACCAAACCCTAGGTCTGCTTTGTCAATTATTGCCTCATGTAACATAGTTTCTTCATTACTCCTATCAGACTTTTTTTTTTGTTTTCAAATATGATTTTTGATATAATCATGTTGCTAATCTTTTTTAGGCATATGTATGCTTCATGCATTTTTGTTCCTTCTCAATATACTTTTTTGATTCTTTCTTTATCCTGTAATAAGTCTTGCATCCAATCAAAGACACCCTAATCACGACATTTTTTAGCGACTAGAAAGTACCTTGTCCAACTTCCAAGTTTAAATTGTTTAATCCATGAGATCAAATGTATCATTACATTAAACTTAATCTTTCAAAAAATATATACATGGTTTTAAAACTTGTACCACCAAGTACCTACTGGTTTTTCAGGAAAACCAGTACCAGTACTGGTCATTACATGTAAAATACGGATCCATACCGATTGTACTAGGTGATACAATGCATGTATCGATTGTTCCAACCATTTGTACTAGGCGGTATAGAAGCAACGACTCTTATTATAGCCATTGGGACCAGATTTAAATAGGTTTGCCCTCAAATCCCTTGCTACTCTCATACTCTAATCTCTCAAAAGTCAAAACTCTCTCATTCTCTCAAATTTCTGTCAAACTTGTCATTTTAAACTATGGGTTTGGAGTCCAAAATGATAAAAAAGAAGTATCACTACAGTCCATTGTGCACTGTGATGACGTGTCAATATGGTACGATACTGGTATGAGATTTTAAACCTTGCTCTTCGACTTAATTTTTTTTCTATAAAATATATAGCCATTGGTGGGGATATTTCCCTCTGTTTTCATCCATAAAAGCTTTAATCATTGAAAGTTTAATGCAGATCGAGATCTTCCCATATTCAGTGTTTTACATATTCTTTGAGCAATATTTAGATATATGGAAGACTGCCCTGATCAACATCTCAATTGCCCTTGGTAAGGTCTCTTTTGCCATGTTATAATTATTAGCTCTTACTTGTAATTAAAAGATCATATTTTCAGTGACCTAGGACTTCTTATTGGGTTGTCAGATATATTTTTATTTTTTCTTATCTTCCTTGCATCTACAGTAATTCCTAGAAAATTCTTGTAGGTTTCTGACATATACTTTGTACATGTATTGATTTATTACCTTTCCTAGCTTATTGAATCACTGGATCATGCCAAAATAAATCTATATAGGTCCCAACAAGCAGCACTACTACTCAATTTCTAGGCACGTTAACTTTGCTGGCTTACTAGATTTGGATTTCTGATTTATTTCACCCAAAGATATCCTCACTAGTTTGTCATTTTTGAGAATAATGCTTATTAAAGCTTCCAAATATTTTTTGTGTTTAATTGTCGAATTTGTCAATTATGAATTCTGACACCATTTTTATTATATCAATAGGTGCTGTTTTTGTGGTTTGCCTGATTCTCACTAGCAGGTACTATATCTCCTATCCATGATATCAGAACTTCACATTAGTAGTTACTAGCTCAAAAAATTTAAATGATTCATTTCTGTTTGCAGCATATGGATATCAACAATAATATTATCTGTATTGGTGATGATTGTCATTGATATGCTGGTAATCTTCTTTCTGGTCATTGTCATTACTATCTGATATTCTGATCAATGAAATTTGATTATCACTATTATGAAGTGTGGTTATAGTATACTAATACATCCCTCAATCTAGGATTTCATAGAGTTTTGATCTAATTATCAAGTTTCCTGATTTGGAGTTCTGTGAATAGTATACAGAAAAATGTTACATTTCTTCTACAGTTATACTTTTCAATTTTCTCTTCTGTTGAACCAATCTTCTGGAAAAGTTGATTACATTTTTAGTTGTGTATCATCTTTTGTGAATGTGACCACAAGTTTGCAATAGATGAACCGAATTTTCCCATCAATGAGAGGATCATGTTTGTTTCATAGGATAAAAGGGATAGGATGAGCGATCGATTTGTATCCATTGTTTGCTTAGTGCATGGATTAGAAGAAAATAGGATTAGAATAATATAAAACTGATATTATTTCCGATGTACACCGGCTTAAAAATATATATTATTGAATACTCCCTTATTTATTATCGTATCCTATCCAGTAAAGAAAACGAACCAACCAAAGTATTGGAAGGCTCATTCTCAATTCAACATGTAAATTAAATCAACTAAAAACTAGTTGTGTATTTACGCATACGATTTGCAAATTTTCAGTAGCATAGTAATCAATAAATTAACTAATATATTTTTACTATCCACAATCCAGTTGTCTAATTAAGGACCAAATGTGAAAACAAGTATTAGATTGGCCAAGTCCTGTAGAGAGAGGGGAGAAGTGGGTTTTCTAAGAGGCACAGAAAGAGAGGCAAATAACAATGTAGAGTGCAAGGAGAGACTAGAACCCGCTGAAAATTACTCGCCCAGACAAAAACATTCGAAGTTAAATTGATGTATCGAGTCGAGAAAAAATAAATTGTGTCATTGAAACAATTTATTAGATTAAATTAAAAGCCTATTGTATCTAATTCCACTTGGTCATGAGGGGGGATACTCAGTATTCAAATGAAATAATTTATCTTTGCTCGACTTCGTGCATGAGAAGTACAATGTCGCATAATTTAACTTTGGTCTCAACCCTATCATCTCCTCTGGCCTGAAAAACTACTTAAAGTATTCAATACAATGACCTTAGGGGAGGCAAAAACTACTCTCCCACCTTTACACCAATCAATAAACTTAACAACACCACAACCTAGCTACACCCTCATGTTGGCACAAGTCATAGTCAAGTATCATATACGAAGAAATCTTTGTAAAGGAGCTGAGATGGATCAAGGTTAACAAAAACCTATCTAGGTTCATCGTCAAAATATATGCAACATTGTATTCTCATGCATAGAGTCCAGATAAGTAGTCTCATTGTGGGTTGTTGAGAAGCTCAGGATGAGATGATCCAAGTTGCAATAGGGGAACTAGATTTGGTAGTACAAGGTTTAATCTGGTGCAAATATAGTTCCCATCTCAATGTAGCTTGGTGGTATGATATGTTCTCGAAACATATGGGAGGATCCAACGTGGCTTGACTATGGACTAAATAGATAAGAATTTTCATGGGAACAACATGATGATGGTGTATGGCGACAAGAATGAAGTCTATATGGAGAATTCACTTTAGTCCATTTAGTTTCGTGTGTGCTCATATAAATGTATTGAATACTTTAAGTAGTTTTTTACAGGCTTCCGATATGGCAATAGTACCAAAGTCTCCTCTTTGGTAAAATTTCAAATTTTAGTAGACCACTCATTATCTAGGCATTGGTTGATGTTGTTGGTCAGGTGTAAAATTCAGTGCATATAATTGACGACTTCTTGTTGACTTCCTAATATTGTATAAGCATGATATTGATGCAAATAACCTAGGAGTTTTGCTCGACCAAATTAGTTCATAGTAAACTAGTGATGCCAATTACTATGAGTTTGTCAGCCTTGAGGCATGACTAAGGTTACTACCAGTGTGATGTCCCAAAGTCGCTATATGATGCTTAAAGATTTAGTTAGTATATCAACCAACTGTTCATTTGAACTTACAAATGATATGACTATTTCTTTAGACTGCACTTTCCCTCTGATAAAGTGACAATCAATATCTATGTGCTTTGTTCTTTCATGAAAAACCGGATTAGAGACAATATGCAAAGCAGCCTGATTATCACAAAGCAGCTTAATTGGTTCTTTATGGATGATTCTGAGTTCTCTCATTAACTGCTTTAGCCATATCAATTCACAAGTCACAAGAGCCATAGCCCTATATTCTGCCTCAGCACTAGATCTAGCCACCACACTTTGTTTCTTGCTTTTCCATGATATCAAGTTACCGCCAACTCGCCAAGCATCACACAATATCCTGAAGTAGATCGACGATCAATAGGTGAACCTGCCCAATCCGCATCAGAATAGCCTGTCACCTGCAAGTGACCCCTGTCACAGTATAAGAGTCCCTTTCCTGGAGCTTTCTTGAGATAACGAAGGACCCTCAATGCAGCTTCCCATCACAGGATGACTCAAGGAATTGACTCAGTACATTAATAATGAAAGAGATATCAGGTCTCATGATTGTAAGATAGTTTAACTTGCCTATCAATCTACGATATGGACTCGGATCGGCCAAGGGTTCAGCCTGCTTCGGTAATAGCTTTATATTTGGCTCCATAGGAGTGTCAACTTTTTTTTGACAACGGAACCCTGTATTTCCATTCAATGAGAAATGAAGAGAGTACATGTCTAGGTGGCAAGAAGAGAATACATAGAAACTAAAAACAAAACATAGTAGTTAAAGTGATAGCAAAACATGAGACGATGAGCTCTCAAGTAGATGCGAGCATGCATGAAGAGAACATGGTAGCCGTCGTCAAAGCTCTAGATTGAGCCGAAGAAGGGGGGACTTCCAATCTGAAGATTCTGAATTACGTTCATACCATACAGACCAACACCAGATGAGGATGAGTCGAAGTCTTCTTTTTCGGAGCCGCATATCCATATGAATGTTACCTTCCCAAGGCCGAGCAGATAGAGGAAAGAAACTTTCTTTCACAGATTCGAGAAAGAACTTCCAACCAACCAAGGAATAATGGCAATTGAGGAACAAGTGTGAATGCGATTCTTGGTGCCCATTGCAAAGTGGGCAAGAGTCATCCGAAGCGATACCCCAACGAACCAACCGGTCACGGGTAAGAAGCCGTTTTCGAATCCAAATCCAGCTGAAGACCGAGAGTTTAGGGGGGTAATTGACGCTGCCATAAGAACTTATAAAAGCTATCTGAAACTCCTCGGAAGGTCAGCAAGGCATATAAACTCTTCACGGAAAACTTTCCATCTCCTACCCAAGCCCAGACGATAGCATCTTCCCTAGTCGTGTGCCGCACAACTTCCAGCTCTTTAACAAGGTCATGAAGTAAATCATTATTAACCAAGGTAGAGAAGGTAAGATTCCAGCCGACAAATTGACCTGATTCATCCACTTCTCGAGCCTCCATGATGGAAATATTCGATTGTTCAGCTAGTCTGAAAAGGAGTGGAAAATGATCTGCCAGGCACCCGCCAACACTCCATTTGTCCTTCCAAAGTTTGACACGATCACCATGCCCAACCTCTGTAGCAGGGCTGGAGCATGATAGCTAGGCGATGAAGATCCCTCCAAATCAGAGAGGCTGTCCATATAAGTGTTCTCCGGTTCCATGCTTGAATATTACCATATAGCTGCCAAATAATGTATACCCAAGGGATTTCTACTTTTTGAATTAGCTTCCACAACCATGTACCCATTCGAGCTAAGTTGTGAGCACTGACATCAATGATTCCCTGTCCTCCTTCCTTGATAGGGCAGGTAATTTGTTTCCAATCAACCAAGCATTTACCTTTAATGTTCACCGAGTCCGAACCTGTCCAAAAGAAATTCCTACGCCGTCGATCGATCTTCTTGAGGACAAACACTGGCGCCTTAAATACTGAGAGAATGTAAGCGACCGAACTGGTTAAGATGCTGTTGATTAACGTTACCCTACCTGCCCTCGATAGCAGCTGGCCTTGCCACGAACTTAGCCTAGCGTCCATCTTAACTAGCCAAATCAGCCAGTCATCCTTGCATAGTTTTCCTACTTTAAGCGGTAATCCCAGATACATTAGAGGAAAGTTAGCAGGTCGACAACCAATTACATCCGCGAGTTGTTGTGAAGCCTCCAAGTCACCATCCAAGCTTAGAACACTGGTTTTGTTGAGATTAATTTTCAAACCCGATGCAAGCTAAAAACATCGGAGAAGTAGAAGGAGGTTGTGCAAGTTGCTATCATCTTTTTGACAGAAGATAATCAGGTCGTATGCAAATAAGAAATGAGTGACACCTCCAGGAATTATATGCTCGAGTACACCCTTGATGAGACCATCTTGCACTGCCTTGTTGATCAATCTGGATAGACCATAGGAGTGTCAACTGGTCGAGCTCCCAACATACCTGCCTCCTGTAGCATATCAATCTGCCTCCTGTACATCTTTTGAGAAATATAGATTGCTCCCCCTGATTGAGCTACATCAATACCAAGGAAGTATTTCAAATCACCTAAGTACTTGGTCTGAAATTGCTGATGTAAATAAGACTTTAATTTTTGTATCCCATATGTATTATCTCCGGTTATAATAATCGGAGGTGCATCTCATCATACCAAACTGAGTGATAGTGGAGCACATGGAGACTGCTTCAGACCATAAAGAGACTTCTTTAGTTTGCTGACTAATGTGGACTCCCCGTGAGCAACAAATCTACGAGGTTGCTCCATATACACCTCATCAAGATCACCATGTAAAAAGGCATTTTTGATGTCAAGTTGATGAAGTTGCCAACCGAAAATTGCTGCTAGCATGAGAAAGAGGCGAACAGAGACAATCTTAGCTAATGGAGAGAATGTATCTAAATAATCCACTCCATATTGTTGTGTATATCCCTTGGCTACCGAACCAGCCTTGAGCCTATCAATAGACCCATAAGGAGCTGTTTTAATATTGAACACCCACTTGCATCCTACAGTGGATTTCCCCAAGGGAAGAGGGACAAGCTCCCACGTGTCATTAGAATGTAATGCAGTCATCTCATCAACCACGGCCTGGCGCCACCCTGGATCAAATAAGGCACCTGAAACAGTCTGAGGGATAGAAATAGTGGAAAGAGAAGTGATAAAAGCAGAGTTCTGGGGGGATAAAGTATCATAAGAGACACAATGAGAGATAGGATGAGAAGTAGAACACTTACGAACACCTTTCCTCAAGGCAATGGGAAGATCAAGGTTAGATGGTGGAGAATGATCTGAAACTAGCAAGGCAGCCGTGGGGGCAGCGGAGTCAGGCGGGGAAGCTGGTGATGTCTTAGCAAGAACACGTCGAGTAAAGAACTTGGTGGGTTCCCATCGGAGTGGCAGCGAATCATTAGTCATCCGATAAGATGTGTCCTCAAGAGTGGATAATGGAACTGGAACAGGAAGGACTTCAGCAACAGACTCGGGTGTAGTGGACTGACGCGAAAAGAATGGTGTGGTCTCAAAGAAGGTAACATCTGCTGAGACAAAAGCACGACCCAATTTGGGTGAATTGCAACGGTATCCTTTTTGAAGGCGAGAGTAACCAAGGAAGACACATTTAATAGACTTTGGAATAACTTATCCTTCCCGAGAGAAAGTTGATGGACAAAACAAGTACACCCAAACACACATGGTGGAAGACTATATATAGGGTCACGTGGAAAGAGAACAGTGAAGGGAATTTTGTGATGAATGGAGGGCATCCTATTAATGAGGTAACAAGCAGTGAGAATGACATCATCCCAGTATCTCAACGGTACATTCGTATGCAATAGGAGGGTACGTGGTGTTTCTACAAGATGACGATTTTTTCGTTCTGCAACACCATTTTGTTGTGGTGTACGAGGACATGAAGATTGATGGAGAAGACCATGAGTGGAAAAGAAAGACTGAAAGGCAGTAGAGAAATATTTTTTTGCATTATCACTTCGTAACATGTGAATGGAAACATCAAATTGAGTTTTTATTTCAGCATAGAATGTGGAGAAAATGTGAAAGAGCTCATGTTGATCCTTCATCAAGAATAACTAGGTCATACGAGAGTAGTCATCTATGAAAGTGACAAAATATCTGAACCCTAGTTTAGAAGAGACACGACTAGGACCCCAAACATCAGAATGAACATGGGAAAAAGGTGATGAAACATGTTTATTAACGCTACTTGGAAAAGAAGACCGGGAATGTTTACCGAGTTGACACGATTCACACTCAAGACTCGAAAGTGAAGAAAGACTAGCACACATCTTCTTTAGATTCTGCAGGTGAGGATGCCCCAACCGGCTATGCATCTTAAGAGGAAGCGAATCAACCACTAAGGCAGAGGATGGCATCACTATTGGTACAAACCCCGAGACTCATGCCTTGTGCCAATCACCTTACCAGTCCGAGAATCCTGAACAATAGCAGAGTTAGAGGTAAATGTCATTGAACAATGTAAATCTCGAGTGAGTTTACTAATAGAAAGTAACTCAAGGGAAATTGAAGAATGTAAAAAACATTATTAAGTGGTAAGGATGGTGTAGGCGAGGCTAGACCAATACCCTTTACTGATGAGGTGGACCCATCAGCAAGAGTGACAATAGTGGATGAGGCAGGAGTGACTAAACTGGAGAAAGCGAAAAAGTTACTGGACATATGGTCATATGCGCCTGAGTCTAGAATCCAAGGGTGGGCACCAGAGTTATGAGTCAGACACGCAGTAGGAGTACCTCCACGAAGAAAGGTAGAGAACAAGTTGTGTCTGAGGTTGAGAGCTCTGAGTGCGTCCATTGCGTCCCCCTCTAAATCCATTCATTTTTTTTTTCATAGTGATAAGCATAAACCCTTTAATTCGTAGTGTTGTCGTAGATTTTCTCGAAGCCACAACTTTGGATCTGAGCACAGATCTAGGGAGGAACTTTTCCCAACATTGGATCTCATATCTGAATCTCAGGATTAGATGGAGAGAACAGGAGATGGCAGGAGCATGGAGAGAACAGGAGATGACAGGAGCACATGATGAATAGTGCGCGATGAACAGTATTAGGTGAATAGTGCGTGATGAACAATGCGCGATGAACACTAATCAGATAGAAAAAAGAGAATTTTTTTTTAAGGATTTCTTGGCTCTGATACTATGAGAAGTTTGGGGAAATCACTTGCTACCTTTGGCAGCCCCCATACTACCAATATATTATTATTTATTTTTGCATATAAGTACATAGAGAAATGATATATACAATTAGGTCCTTAACATATATCTTATAGATACACAATGTACAATAGTATACAATTTCATTTGCAGGTTATTTGAAGTTTCAACAAAAGATTTTATGTCTAATGATTCAGTTTATCTTCTGAACATGTTTCCTCCTTTTTCTTGTCCGTAAATACAATGTGCCTTATGGAAATCTTTGAATTAAACATGCTTTCTTATATTTCTTTTTACTCTACTTTCTACATAGATTCTTTAGTTTTTCACTTTTCTAACCAGTGTTTCCTGGCAGGGAGTCATGGGTATCCTGGGAATTCAATTAAATGCAATTTCTGTTGTAAACCTTGTGATGTCAATAGGAATTGCAGTTGAATTTTGTGTTCATATAACACATGCTTTCATGGTAAGTAGGATGTATGTTAGCTCTACATAGTACATATGGCGTTGAAAATTCATAATTCCTGAAACTATTATTTAACAAAGGTAGTGATTTTCATTCTTCAGAAGTCAATGGTATGTTTCATTTTCAACGGTTATCGGAAATGGGAAATCCTCTATCCAACAAATGGTTATTCAAATTGGGAAATCCTCTATCCAACAATTTAGTCAATTTTACTTGGACATTATTAATTTCTTTTATTTCTTAGGGACTGCTTCTCCTAGGGCCTTACCATTGTCAATGGCTCTATCTCATGGTGATTTGAACCAACCACCTTTGGTTCGAACTTTTTGTTTTATGTTTATTCCGAACTGACCTACTGAAACATACAACCAACAAATTAAGGTTATTTTATCTAAGAAAGATATTATCTTTTTCTTAATAATGGTTCACCTTCATGATTCATCTTGTGAGCAGGAAGTTATTTAAGATTTTATGTAGAGAGAAAGTTAAGAACTTGGTAGTCCTATAGTAAAAAAAACTTCCTTATCAGCCATCATGATAAACCAATTGCTAAGTAACCATATTGACAGAAATCCACCTACTATGTATAGTAGGTTTTGCTGTTATTGTTGGTTTATACTTTATAGTGCTTCTGAACTTGCAACTAAAGTCTGATCTGGTGCCAACAGTCAAGTACTGGTGATAGAGGGACCCGGACCAAAGTTGCTCTGTCTACCATGGGTGCATCTGTATTTAGGTAACTTCTTTTTTCCTGATTATTAGTAAACTTTGTTGATTCTTCATAGCCTGTGGCATTAGTTGCTTGCAGTCAATGGATTTGTTGACTACTAATTTTGTTAACTTCTATATTTTCCCTTAATATAGAATTTAGTTTTCTACTTACTGACATTTTGTGCTTTCTGGAGTTGAGAACTAGATAAAAAATGATTGTTATTTCAATGTAGATCACCTACATTTCTTCCCCTCACATCATTGATTATTGCAGATTATATAACATGTTCTTTTTCTCTCTTGCAGTGGAATTACCCTCACAAAGCTAGTTGGGGTTATTGTTCTACGTTTTGCTAAATCCGAAGTTTTTGTGGTTTGTAATAAAACTGTAGGCTTGTGCTTAAAGTCTACTATTAATAAACCATGGTTCTTATTCATTTTCCTAAAATATCTTCCAGGTTTATTATTTCCAAATGTATTTGGCATTGGTCCTCATCGGATTCTTGCATGGACTTGTATTTCTCCCGGTAAGCTGATTAAATATACCCTTAATACCTGTATCCATCAAAGTTTTAGGTAGAGGTTTCCTTAATTGCTAACTATCAGGTGGTCTTGAGCATCTGCGGTCCTCCAAGTTCTGCGTCTGCCGACGTGCAACAACATCAGCAGACGACAGCTCAGACCAGCTAACGATGCATCCTATCTCAAAATCCATGAAGTCAATTCAGTTGGTCGACATGATATTCTCAATCTCCCTTTCTCTTTTTCTACCTTTTGCCTAGGTAGCATTCCAATGTATATACTTCCCATGGTTTTCTTTTTTCCTTCTTGCAGTATTTGTAGCAATTTCCTTATGGAAATGTCATTTTGTATATTTCAAAAAAAATTATTTCAAGTCAAAAAGAAAAGAAAATATGTATCTACAATCCCAAGTTCGCAGTTGTACTATTTGGTACAAGTTTCTTTTTTCAAAATAACCATTCTTGTTATTCATTCAAGAGAGAACGAAGAAACAACATAAGGGGAAGGGGGAAAAACAAAGACAGTTAAAATATCACACGTACAGAAGTGCGGTCCAACAAAGAAATGGTGTCAACCAGAGTGCAATTTTAGACACTACAAAGTGTTGGCGACGGCAATGGCAAGCTGGATCTGCAACTTACTTTCATTTTGGAAGATTCAACAATTTCTTTCCAGCCAAATGTACCAGAATCATATCAAGTTCTGGCGATAAATAAAGGTTCTAGAAGTCTTGTTGGGTGTCGTCCTGGGTCTAAATTCCAGCTGCGAGTAGGGAAGATGAGCAATGTGCTTGAACGTGTTCCACCCCAATCCCGGTGAAGGTGCAGCGAAAGAATAGGTACGATGTCTAGGCTTATAAGTCTCTCTCTTTTTTTTTGAAAAATGGAATACTTGTATTGATAAAAAAAAGCTTGAGAATACGGATCATGAGAGAGAGAGAACAATTACCATACATACACAGTTACAAACATAGATTGACCAGGTTAGCCCCTTCAATTGCTACTTCCATACATATACGTCTCTTAATGAGGTGATCTTAAGTTGGCAACCTTCTCTTATTGATAAGCTAGTTGGTGATCGAGATTCCTTCTGGGCAATTAGGATTTCAAACAATTTAGCTGTTGGATCATTGATGCCACTATAAGTTAGGAGTTTGTAGAGCGAGCTTGTGTTGAAGGTTTCATGATTGCTCTATTTCTAAGAAATATTGTCCTCTCCACTTGTATTCAGGATAGGTGTCAGGTCAGTAGTCAATCTTGCAATAGTGCTAATATCAACGTAGTTATTGAAGGAGATGTTCCATCCCAAAATCTCACCCTGCTCGCCAATTTCTTTGCAATCAATGATGAGCACGTTGGGTGCAGAGGCGGTGTGGAAGAGCATTGGATATTTATCAATGAGTCTAGCCCCGTTCAACCAGGGGTCGATCGAGAGCTGAGTGGTGGCACATGAGCCCACAAGATACCGAAGTGAGAGTCTAAAAATGTCGCCACCTCTCATGATGTCTTTCCATATGACAGAAATGTTATCTCTGTGACCTAAGGACAAATTGGCGATCGTAGGGTATAGAGAGGAGACGATATCAACCCAGGTCATTCCTTTCTTGCTAAGAAGTTTCCATAGCCAACCCCCATCTGGCTCAATTGTGTTGTTGTAGGTTAAGCAACCCAAGGCCTCCCTCGGCCTTCTTCATGGTGACAAAGTCCCAACTGACGTGGCACCTCCCCTTGTAGTGCCACATTTTTGAGCTCGTCCAAAGGAACATTTTCTTTCTCTTCTCTCTGTGCTTGATAACCCAGGGAGGTACTTTGTAGATAGAGAGAATATAAGAAGCTTGGCTGGTAAGAACATTATTATTAAGAGTTAGCCTGGCTGCTCTGGAGAGGAGAGAGCCTTGTCAAATTTACCAATAACATGCATCCAGTCTTCTTTGAGGAACCGCCCCAACCGCAACGGCAATCCGAGATAGTTCATGGGAAAGGTTCCCGAATAGTATCAAAGTGTTACCGCGGCTTGGTTACCATTAAAAGCAACGAGGACGTTGAAGAGTGAAGGAGTTCAGATACCTAGTTTATCCAATTTGGAGGAAAGCCTTGTGATGTCAGCATATCTTCAATGATGCTCCAATTAACGAAATCGAAGACTTTTCCAAAGTCAACCTTAACCATACATGTATTTTCGTTCTTCTGTCTGCAAGCCCATATGATTTTGTGTACTGTCATAAAACATTCAAGACTACTACTGCTAGAAATACAAGCTCCCTAATTTTTATCAACCAGACTTGACATGAATGGGGCTAGCCTATTATAGAGTAACTTGGAGAAGATTTTTATCAAGCAGTTTTCCAAACTAATCTGCCAAAAGTCGGCAATAGAATCAACACCTTCCCTTTTTGGGATGAGGCTAATGATAGCCTAATTGATCCTTTGCATATCAATGGGGTTATTTTGGAGGTTCAGAATGCGTAAGACATAGTCTCCGATCTTCTGCAACTATTTTTGAATAATTCCATGGGTATGCCATCTGGACCAGGTGATTTGTAATTCTTCATACTGCGAATTACATTTGTGACTTCATCACTAGTGAAAGGTGCTTCTCCTGGTTGGTAAAGTTCCCTCCAATTGACCCCAAGTTTAGGCATGATAGATCTTCCCAAGAGATTGGTATAAAAGTTTCTGAATTCCTTTCCAATACTTGAACCGTCAGAAATCAAGTCCAAGGTGGTTCTAATGTTGTGGATCCAATTCCAATTCTGTCTCATAGTGGCACACTAATAGAAGAACCTAATATTACGACCATCTTCTCGTATCCACCTTTTCTTTGTTCGTTGCCTCCAGTAAGTGCCCTCATTGAAGTAAAGTCTATCCAATTCAACCTTTAGGAGTTTGAATTGGTTTAGCTCCGTTGGCGTCATTGTTCCCGAATCAGGAGTTTGAATTGGTTTAGCTCCATTGGCATCATTGTTCCTGAATCTACTTTGGTCGAGGATAACTTAACCTGGTTTTCAAGTAACCTTCATTTTTCCGTCCAGATCTTTTTCCAAAAGGAATCCTTATCTTTGAGGATGACCCACAATTGCTTCTAAGCTCGAATCCACCCCTTTAGTACAAAACCATAGTTGGCTATTGAGGCGTGCTGGTCGAGCATTGTTGTCAGGCCAACATTGATCATTTTAGGAAATTCTGGGAAATTAAACCATATAGTTTCAAGGTGGAATGACCATGTCCCTCTAGTATCTGCAGTCAAGTGTTGAAGTACTAGGGGTGTGTGGTCGGAAAGTCTCCTCGAGCTACCGAGCACACAACAGTTGGGATGTGATTCCATGAATCTTGGATTGACCAATACTCGATCTAGCTTGGCCAAGGCCGTGCGAAGCTGATTGTTGGTCCAAGTGAAGGTTTATGTGATGACTAAATCCAATAGGTTAGAATTTGTGATGAATTTAGAGAAGCGCGCGTTTAGAGTCATTATTGTTCCCCCTACAATTCTGTCATTCCCCGTTATGCTTGGTCATATTGAAGCCATCCCCAATAACTATAGGGTCGGAGATATTCCTGACGGTTCAATAGAGTTCCTGAATGAAGCTTCTTCTGCTGCTGCGAGTAGGGGGCGCATAAGCTTCGATGAACCAGGAGACTTGATTGGCTTTTAAATGGAGAAGCTTTAATTTAATTGAGAAAGGCCCCAAGATTGCGTCAAGACAATACCATACAGTTGGATTCCACAAAGCTAACAACCAACTAGAAAGGCCTGCTGCATCGATGGCATGAAAATGAGGTTGTGGACCGTGCCTAAAGCTCGATAATTGCTTAATGAATCTATGTGAGACCTGTGCAAGCTTAGTTTCAAAGAGAACAACTACAGTGCATTTTAAATCTCTAATTGTCTGCTTGATCATATAGCGCTTAGATAAGCAGTTAAGATCGCGAACATTCCAATACAAAATATTAAAGTTGCTAAAGTTGGCTGTAGAGTTCATAGAAATAGGATATTGCATAAAATTAAAGCTTGAGCTCAATAGGGTACCGAACAGTTAGTACCAACCTCAAACCTTCACTGCCGTAATGGCTTTGATAACCTCAGGGGAGCTTGCCTTGAGAATGAAACCCATGTTCAGAATGCTTTGAATAGTCTTTGCATTGAGTCGGGCGGCCACAAATGCATAACCATTTCATGATGGACATTTTTTTCGGGATGCAAGGCTGCTAGAGATAACAATACGTGGGATCCTGAATACCGTGGGATCCTAAATACCGTGGAAGGTTAATAGTTTATGGTGCTAAAAACTCCATGCTCAGCCCATTTTCATTAAAATGTATCTTCTCTTTTGCCATGCAACACATTCACAATGTCATGAGAGAGCTCATCCAGAATACTTAAGGGGGCGAAGTTATGGAAGCTTATCCTCCAACCCACAGTCGGCCTTTTGGAGTTCCTTGCTTTGGCTTGACATATGGTGACATGAGGTTCATCAACTAGTTGAAAAAGGTTTGGGTATGTCCATAAGCTTGGTACCTTGTAGCCAAGGATGTCCATAGTAGTGTCTTTGCATCGTTTCTGACATCATAAGATAGGCTTACATCAAAAACATGTTGCAACTCCGTGATATATACTATGTCATAGCAGAGATAGCGTGTTGAGTTTAGAGCTCAATTCGACATATAGAGTTGAGACAACAATTGTTAACCACATCAATCCATATAAGGCCAAGCTGGCCAACCATGGGTCGAGTGAAATCCGATCCATAAATCAGTAACTAAAAGAATAGAAATAGCTTTTATTGTGTCACTTAAGTTATAGAGAAATTCCTAAACCCAAGAATTAAGAATGATGAGTTCTTCATTACTCAAAAGAAAATAACCACTTAGAATAACAAAACAGATTAGATTTGTCCATAAATGCAAAATGACATATTGGAGATCATATTCATTGTGTGCTTTGACCAATTGTAGCGTTTCTGCTTTATATTGAGAATGCCCAATCTGCCTTTTTTTACCACCCATATGTTGCTCCAACCAATTAAAGGAATGTGTTTTTTGTCTGGATTGTCGCCCCCATACAAGAAGAAGGTTCTCTGACATTTTTCTATTTGCTTAATAACCCAAGCAAGAGCCTTAAAGACCGGTTAAGGATGCTATTTAGAAGTGTTAATCTATTCGCTCTTGATAAGGATTTTCACTACCAAGAAATGAGGAGGGAATCCATTCTCATGATTAAGTCACTCCATACTTGTTTATGCAAATGTCCCATCCTCAAGGGTATTCTCAAGTACTTGATTGGAGGAGATTAAGCTTGTCATTGGATGCAATGGCTGCACGATCTGGTTGGCCTAGAATATGCATTACAAAGGTCTTAAAACTGTTGATCTTGGGTCCAGGACTTGGAACAAGTCATCCTTGATGTAATCCCAATGGACTCTGAAGAACTCCATAGGAATTTGTCCAGACAAGGTGCTTTTAAGAGCCCATCTTTTTAATTGTGGTGAAGATCTCCTCTATACCGAAGGGAGCGACCATCTGATGATCAACATATTTCATCCCATTTAATCTTGAGAAATGGAGGTTGTGCCATCCATAAAGTCGACATAATTGATCTGATTGAAATGTTTCCTAGATGAAGCAACTTGATGAAAAAACCTAGTATTCATGTTCCCTTTGTGAACCCAGCCATCGTTTCTTGACACAGGTTCTCCATGGTGTGTAGCTTGTCAATTTTGCACTTTGGTAATTTTAAATTTGTGGAGCTTATCCGTAGTAAGGTTCATGGTATTTGCCTTGGTTTTAAGAGGACTCAAGCTGAATATGGTCGGCCTTAGCCAGTCTGCTCCTTGTTAAGGTGGCTCCATTGACGTAAAATCTTCCTAAGGTGCTTCCGTAGGTACAAACAAGAGGTAATAGCCAAGTAACCTCCGATAGGCGCAATAGGCCATCTTTTTGCCATGCTGCCAGGAAGATATTTGAATTGAGGAAGATGAAGCTAGAAAATTTCCAATCTAAATGGCTGATAATGTTGGTCGGATGCTCCTTAGTTCAGCAAAGAACTTGTTCCTCTGTGTGTAGTGGGGAGTGGGAGACTCATAAACGTTGACACTATGTATTTGCTTCTTTGAATTAAGGAAGATGAAGCTAGAATATTTCCAATCTAAATGGCCTAATGATGTTCAGGGGTCTGATGCTCCTTAGTTCAACAAAGAACTTGTTCCTCTGTGTGTAGTGGTAATGCAGAATAAATATTGACAATACGTCGTATTTGCTTCCTGGATTTACTATGTTGTAAGCAAGTGGTAATGCATAAGACACCAAGAGAATGTGGGTCCTTATAGTTTACCAAGTGTTGTTAAGACATTTTTGGGTTCTTAGACCTACTAACCTCTAAGGACCTAAAGATGGTCTATGTAACCTTTCATCTTTAGTACATGAGCACTTACAAAAGTGTCAGGAGTCATCTTATAATAGTTCAATAACTTTGTGGTAGCAAACCTCTCTTGACGTGCTTGTTCTTGGAACATTTCCTTGAGATGCACAATCATGTCATAAACCTCCATTTCCTCTAGTTCTTCTAAAGCTCAGATCTCATGGTGCAAAGCATAAGGCAAGTGACATCTATAGAGTCATTCAGGTACTTACTATAAGCATCCCTCTCTGCCTTTGGGGCATTGCTTGCAAGTTCATGAGGGATAAGTTCCTTTAGGACATATAACTTTCTTTCTTGCTTGAGAACAATTCTCAAAGTTCCTGAACCAATCAAGGAAGTTTGTCCCTTTCAACTTTTCCTTCTCAAGGACAGATCGCATGTTTAAATTAGGTGTGTTGTTTGATGTCATTATCTACACAGAAAAAATATGCAAAGTATGAGCAAATAACTCCCACTAATTAAATTGATCCTCAAAAAATTAATATGAAAATATCAACAATTGGTATTTATTAGTGGGCCAAGATCCATATTTCACTCAAATCCTAAGTAAGCTTTGGCTTATCGCTTAGAGCCAAGTTATTTAGGTAGGAAACTCCTTTCCAATCACATCCCCATGTGACTCTTGGATATCTATGGGATTGACATCTCATGTCATGGTAATCCAAATCACATATTATGCCCAAGTCCCAAAACCATTTTGATGGACTAGTTAAGTCAAACCGTATCAAACCTTTGGATATCACCATTAACCAACTCCTACCTTACTAAGATGGACCAACACACCATGCTTTGGCAGAACCTATATTAGGACAATCAAGGTTTTGATAGTGTTTGATTACGGGAGGCATTTTTGATAACATACTATTTTGTGAGGGTATTAAAATAATTTTAAAATATGCACCTAATGCTCATTCATTCTAAATATATGACATCATAGACATAAATAAAATGTATAAAATAAACGTGACATAGCATAGCCCGAAAACCTAAATGATCTCCATGAGCCAATATGGAGATCAAGGAACAATCTAGGGGAGTCTTCATCTCCATGAGCTCGCCCGATGGCATCCGGTGATCGCCTCCTCGTCCTCCATCCTAGTAGCAACTAATCTAATCTTATAACTCTAAAATAAAATTAGAAAATTATAATAACGAAGGAACGACACACAAGATGTAATCAAATTACAATTTTATAAACGACAAGTAGGCTGCATAAAAATTAGAACATGCCGATCAGCTCGGCTACCAAGTAGTAGCTCGGCTCTGTCGGGACTCCTTCCGATCTGGACGTGCACAATTTTCCTTCCGTGCTCTTTTCTCTCTCTCCCTCTCTAGGTGGAGGTCGATTGTCACAAACGGAGCTTGGCTTCCTTCAAAAAGGAGGTCGACTACCTTTCTTGATGAGGTCGGCGCGAAGAGGAGATGATCTTACCCCATCTAAACCATAGGCAAATATTTATAGACACGTCAATCATATTGATTGAGTCTTCTCATCCATTGATTAGTTCAAAGTCATATTCGAAATCTTAAAACGATTTTAATACCAAAATAAAATATATCCTTAATAACAATTATCAATGATGAATTTCCTAAATTCAAGATGCCTAATATAATGTATCCTTTAATAATGATTATCAAAGATAAATTACCTAAATTTGTAATCAACATAATTCCAATTTTAAACCGTATTTAAAATTCATAATAATTAATTCTAATTTGAAAACTCCTTTTCAAATTCGAAATTAATTCCCAAAATTACCAAGAGAGAATTGTGAGTTAATGGCCATGCAGATCCAATCCGATAAGTCATAATCCTGAGCCCAATTTGATTCGTCCTATGTGTGCGACCTTGTAGGTTCACTTAATACTGGCATTGGGTTCAAATCACATTTGTAACCCACAAGTCATAAGTGGCATCTAGCAAGACATTATGACTACCCAAGTCAAGTGAGGTCGATGATTTGAGCAACCTAACTCATAATATGATACTCTATCCTTTTGCCACGCGATATTTGGATCGAGCATAAGGCATGGATTGTATCATCCTTATATTGCTCAATTTGGTTTCTTGATTTCTGAGTAGATCGACTCAACAAATTAATGATATTGATACACCTATCAATTCATTTGAACACGACCATGCAGTTCCTCAGTCACACTCATCAAGGGCCCAAAGATATCTCTCTCATATATGAGAGGGACAAATTCCTTCACGACTACATATATTCTTTTGCATGATTTGTTTTGTCCAACTGTAATTCTTATTACCATCTGGTTAAAAATGATGTTAGACTAGGTCTAAACACACAACTCATCATGTAGGAATCTATGGTGACATCAGGTCGGAGGACTGATGTATCACTATCATTGGAAATATAATAATGATATAATTCACGTAGTATATGTTAGTAGTGTGCCATAGGTCAATGAGATAATATTGTCATTGCTACTTTCCTTTTAGTAAATGGAATATTTGCTTTATCTTGTTATTTATTATGATCATGTTTGACTTGATAAAAGATTCCCTGAATAGTTGACTCCGCCTAATGGTCATCAAGTAGGAGACTTGGTAGTAAAACCCTAAGGCATCATTAGACACATGTTGGAAAACATGGTGTCGGACAAATCCATCATGAGTATACTACGTGGATTATATCATTAGTATATCTAACGGTAGTGATACGTCAATCCTCCGACCTAATGTCACCATGAATTTCTACATGAGGAATTTTATATTTTGACATAGTCTAACATCATCTTTAACCGGGTGATAATATGGATTACCGTTGGACATGGAATAAATCATGCATTGGAATATGTGTGTCGTGAAGAAATTTGTCCCTCTCGTATATGAGAGAGATATCTCTGGGCCCCTTGATGAGTGTGGCTGAAGAAATGCATGGTCGTGCTCAAATGAATTGATAAGGGTATCAATGTCATTTGTTAAGTCAGTCTACTCAGGAATCAAGAAATCAGATTGGGCAATATACGGATGATGTAGTCCATGCCTTATGCTTGATCCAGATATCATGTGACAAAAGGAGAGAGTATGATATTGTGAGTTAGGTTGTTCGAATCACCAATCTCATTTGACTTGGGTAGTCATAATGTTTTGCTAGAGGCCGCTTATGACTCGTGGGTTGCAAATGAGTTTTAGACCCACTGCCAATGTTAAGTGAACCTACAGGATCGCACACATAGGGCGAATCGAATTGGGCGTAGGGTTATGGTTTATTGGATTGGATCTGCATGACCATTAACCCGCTAATTCTCTCTTGGCAACATTGAAGATTAATTCCGAATTTAAAAAGGAGTTTTCAAAATTGGAATTAATAATTCCGAATTTTTAATATGATTTAAAATTGGAATTATGTTGATTATAATTTAGGTAATGTATCTTTGACAATCGTTATTAAAGGATATATTATTTTCGGCATCTTGAATTTAGGATATTCATCCTTGATAATTGTTATTGAGGAAACATATTATTCGGACATTAAAATTGTTTTAAAGATTTTGGATATGGCTTTGAATTGATCAACGATTATGATGACTCGTTCAATATGATTGACCCATATATAAATACCCGTCTGAGGTTTAGATTGGTTATGCGATCATCTCCTCAAAGGTTGCCAACCTCTTCTTAGGAAGCCGACCTCCTTTTGAAGGAAGCAGAGCTCCCTTTTGTGGTAGTCGACCTCCACCAAACACACACAAACACACACACACACACAGAGAGAGAGAGAGAGAGAGAGAGAGCGGAAGGTGTTCCTCGCTTGACCAGACCGAAAGGTGTTTCGGTAGTGCCGAGCTAGCACTCGGGAGCCGCCCAATTCGTCGCGCTCGTCCGTGTGCTCACCGTAGAGGGTGTTCGTCGCTTGGCAGCACCTTGGATCCGGAGCAAGATTGTGATCTTGAATTCATGAAGCAGAAGACGGAATTCGGTCTTCAAACGTATAACCCTTGACATAGTATCGATTTAGCCGAGATGCATGGATCCGATTGGGTAGAGGATCGATTTCTTTTTTCATTGCGTGCAAATAATTTTTTGTTATTTGCCCGGTCCTCTATGATCTAACTTTAATATCACATATTCATGATCAGTAAAATATGATCATCGTCGGTGAGCCTGCATACTAGTCTTCATTCATTATCGTTCCAAGACAATGACCGACTAGGGACTGTTAGTGTTTGGCTTATGTATATTGGTTATATTTGGCAAAAGAATTCCCAGTCTGTTCTCAGTTGAAGTGACAGTTACAACTACTTTTGGCTATGAAGAGTTCTTGCTTAAGTTACCTAGTAGTAGGCCAATTACAACTGCTCTTGTAATTGTGGATTTCGTGGTCAAGTTATGCTGCTGTGATGATGATTGTTTGGTTTCTGTAATTAATGATGATTTGCTTTTAATATTTCTCTATTATTTTTATTCATCCTTAATTACTTGATAATTGCCTGCTCTTTTTATGGAAAGTGGAAATGGTCTTCAATAATGATCTAGGCGTTGCACTTGGAGCTATTATGTTCGATACTTTATGGTGTTTCATGGTTGCCTTTTGGGTTTGAACTGATGTCGTAATAATCATTGATTTGATATGCGTTTATTCAGATTGGTTGGTTTTCACTATATATATTGAAAGACAATATCTGAATAGATAAGTCCCCTATGTGCGTAAACTGTGTTGCCAGTTATATGAGGAGTTTAGACTGTTGAATGTGTAAATGACAACAAACCACTTCAATTATCTTCAAGATAAGATGAAGATGGGTTGTTAACTCACTACAACACAGAGATTGTGTGGAGGACGAAACTCTATGTTTGTGTTGTCACAAGGAGGCAAGTCGGTTAGTACTTGTAATAACAAATAACTAGATTATTTGTTATTTCCAATTCACTATAGTACTAATAGTTGGATTTTAGAGTGTGAAATTCTAGAACTAATATTGTACTTGTTGATAATGGATTGGGCATCTGTCCGGTGAGGGGTCCGCAGATTAGGTGACAAGTTTATCACTGAACTGCATAAACAATTATTTGTGTTTGTGTGTTTCTTTGAGGTTATTGTTTTGTTACTTACTCTGTTTCTTGAAAGCAGTTGCAAAAGCCGTTGCAACTTCATGTGTAACTGTTGTTTTATAGAAGCTCCTTTAGAAACTATCATATCAATTGGTATTAGAGCGATTGTGCTAACCTTTACCTGCACAGATCCTTGGAGTGTCTCTTTTCTTTCTGGCTCAAGATGGAAGGAATGCCTATGGGAAATTCTATCAATGTTCCTCTATTGCTCATCAGAACAAACTATTCTTATTGGAAGGCTCGAACGAGAGCTTTCATCAAGTCTTTAGATGATCGTTGCTGGGACATTATAGAGATTAGCTACACACCTCCAACGATAGATGGGACTGAGCGGAAGCCCAAAAGCTAGTATATTAAAGCAAAAATTATTGCATCAAACTATGACAATAAGGCTCTAAATGTCATCTTCAGTGGTGTAGATCCTTCTCAATTCAAACTTATCTCGGCTTGTACTCTGGCAAAGCAAGCCTGGAAAATTTTAGAAACCAGCTATGAAGGATCCATGACTCTTCGAAAATCCTATGTAGAAATCCTCAACACCATATTTGAACATCTAAAGATGGGAGAAGATGGAAACATTCAAGACTTCCATGGGCGTATCAAAGACCTTATGAACAATGCTACCAACCTTGGAGAATCATTCTAAAAAAAAAGGTTGTTAGAAAGGTTCTGAGATCCATACCTATAAAATTCAACATGAAAGTTGCAGCCATCAGCGAAGTTCATGATCCATCAACTATTACTCTTGACACCTTGATGGGAAAACTTGAAGCCTATGAGTTAGAACTGTCTGAAAAATATTCTCACAAGGAAAAGAAGAAAAATCTTGTCTTCAGTGCTATTAAAGATGAGATTAAGTTTGAAGACTATTCTGAAGATGAGATGGATGTTGTCTTTGCCTTTATGACCAAGAACTTCAAGAGATTTCTGAGAGCCAAGAATAAGCAAAACCAAAACTCGTAGTTGCATTCACAGTTCCAATAGCAGTTTTAACCGACCAGTTCGACCAGTTCTAAATCAAATTTCTCTGCTGGAGAAAATAGAATGAGTCAATCTTTAGGACTTAAAAATGATTCAAAATAAAAGTCCAAATGTATCAGATGTTTTGAATGTGAAGGATATAGACATGTTAGATCAGAATGTCCAAATCTATAGAGTCCTTTATTGACACCTAGAGTGACGACAATGAAGAAAATGACTCTAAAAAAATCTGAAAAAGGAAATTTCAGAGCCTTCACAGCTAGTATTGGTGACTCTGTTAGAACTTCAAAAAACTCAGATGCAGAAGATGATCATTGCAAAGTTCAATGTGCTGATAGTCTTGAGGAAGCCTACCCGGAGATGTTTGACAAATGGGTTGAAGTGGCAAAGCTGAACAAGTCTCTCAGTAATCAAAACAAGTTGTTGATTGCATAAAAGAAGAACCTTGAACAAAAAATTCAACATTTTCAAACTCAAATTGCCAAAAAGGAAGACAAAGAATCCAAGTTGATTGAAGAACTTGAAAAGGTAAAGAAGGAAGTTAGAATGATGAATTCTAGTGGTACTCTTAATGAATTTTGAGTGCAGGAAAATTTCCTTCTAATCACGATGGACTAGGACACACTAGTCAATCCCAGTTGAAACCCTAGTCTCAATTGTTTACTCAATTGAGAAACTTTCAGAGGGGTTCTTCAAGTCGACTACAGCCGACTACAAGAAGAAGTCACAGGGTACCCATATGCTATTACTGCGAATGCAAAGAGCACATTATAGCAAACTGCTTTAAACTCTCAAACAAACTAAGAAGAAAGAATCAGGTAAAATCACCGAGGTAGAAAGTTAAACAAATTTGGATAAGGAAGGTCGATCTCAACTGTCATGTTGCTTTTATGTCCAAAACTATTTCTTCTCTTGGTCCATGGTATTTCGACAGTGTATGTTCTCAGTACATGACAGAAAGTCCAAACAATCTGAAAGATATTCAAAAACATGTAGGAGTAACTGTTAGCTTTGGAAATGGAGGACATGAGAATGTTGTAGGAGTTTGAACTCTTAATGTCCTAGGAATTTCGAATATGGAAAATGTTCTACTTGTTGAAGGTCATAAGGCTAATCTTGTAAGTATAAGTCAGTTTTGTGATAAAAAATTTGAATATTCAGTTTACCAGGAGCAACTGGAAAGTTTTTGATGAGGATGGTGACTACATCCTTGAAGGAAACAGATCAAAGGATAACTACTACAAAATAGCTTATTCACCTGCTTGTTTTTTTGTTGTTTTATCTGATATCAACCTGTGGCATCGACGGCTTGGCCATATTAATTACAGAGACCTTAGGAATCTTGTAAATGGCGGAGCAGTTAGAGGAATTCCTAAGCTGACTAGGGAACCAGAAGGTGTTTGCGGCCCATATCAAGAAGGAAATCAGACAAGGCAGTCTCGTCAGCAGTTATAACTGGTTGCTACATCAAGACCTCTAAAGCTACTTCATCTGGACCTGGTTGGTCCTATGCAAGTTGAAAGTATCGAAGGTAAAAAAAAAATGTTCTTGTATGTGTTGATTATTTCTCACGCTTTACCTGGAGAGAAGTCAGGCGTTTTTAACAATTTTAAGACTCTATGCTTGAGGCTTCAAAATGAACAAGAACTTCCTATTATGAAGGTGATCAAAATAAGGAGTGATCACAGAAAGGAATTTGAGAATATTTCTTTCTCTGAGTTCTGTGATAAAAATGGAATATTGCATGAATTTTCCGCTCCCAAGACTCTCAACAAAATGGTGTAGTCGAGAGAAAGAACCGCACCATCTAGGAGACGGCCCGTGTAATGCTCAATTCCAAACACATTTCTGAGATATTCTGGGCTGAAGCCATCAACATAGCTTGCTACATCATCAATCGAGCTTATCTTAGACTAAGATCTACTAAAACTCCTTATGAATTATGGAAGGGAAGAAAGCGCGCCTAACCTTATATTTTTTCATGTTTTTGGTAGCATATGTTATGTTCTAAATGATAGGGAGTATCTCGGCAAGATGCAAACCAAGAGTGATGAAACCACATTCCTTGGATATTCGACTAATAACAAGGCCTACCGAGTCTACAACAAACGAACACAAACTGTGATGGAGTGAGCAAATGTGAAGGTTGATGACTCTCAAATCAGTCAAACTCTAACTGTTGATGAGAAGGGAGTTACAACTGCTGACAAGACTGGCCAGAATACTACCAAGGTACTAAGACTGATACAGAACAGGATGATGAAAGAAAAATGTCAAAAGGAGGACAAGTGCTTCAACATCCACCTCCAAATCACAAGAAGCATCCTCTTGTCATGACTATGAAGGCACATCCAAGGTTTGCCTCATGGGTATCCATGATGAGGTACAATATTCCACTTTTAGTCATGATAAAGATATAGCTTATGATAGTGATGTTAGTTCTTCACATTCAATCAAAATGTCATATGAAGAATTAGTACAAGAATGTCAAAGTATGTGTGTCATGCTTTTGAAAAAGAGTAAAGAAATGAAGAAAATTAAAAAGGATAACTCTAGGCTCACTAAGGATTTGCAAGCTCTAGAATTAGAAAATAAAAATTTAAAGGCAAATCTAAGTTCCTCAAGTGTTGATTGCCATGGTAGTATTGATGTTTTGAGAACTAGTAATTCTTGCCATGACAATCTTAAGATTGAAATTGAAGACCTAAATGAAAATATTGACTTGAAAAATGAAAATGATGATTTGAAAATTGAATTGAAAAATATCTCAAAAGTTGAGATTGAGAATTTGAAAGTAGAAAATATGAAAATAGTATGATGCAATCTCAAATGCAAGTCTTACATAAATCAATAAATGATTTGAAAAATGAGGTCATTTTTTTGAATAGGAAAACTAGTAGTTTATCACATATCTCATCTTTTAGAAATCCTAAAAAGAAAAATATTTCATCTAAGAATGCAAATGTTCATCATGCCTCTCATGCCATGCATTCTACCATTAGACCTCATAATTATAAGAAGATGAATGAGGTTTCTAAGAATGCTCATACTCATTATGTTTCACATGACAAGCATTTTAAAAATAAATCTCATGTCCATAATAAAAATGAAAAGAAGAAATTTAATGAACATTATTTTTGTTGTGGTATCTATGGGCATGCCATATATGATTGTGCTTTCAAAATGAACCCCAGTGTTGCTAAGATACTTTGGGTACCTAAGCCCATTAACCCCCAAGGACCCAAATCAATTTGGGTACCAAAAATCTCATCTTCTCTTGTAGGGGGAGCTACCACACAAGGATAAAGAGAAGTGAAGAGTTGAAGTTGACCTTGGATCTAAATGAGAAATCTCCAAGAGGTTGCAACTTCAAATCATCATGATGCCTAAAGTATGGAAATTGACATCTAGGTATATTTTGTATCATCTCCTTCTTTGGTTTGTTCTATTTAAGTTGGAGTGTTGATATATGCTTAATTTGAGTTAATTTTCTCCGCTCTTAATATATTTCAAAAATGTTTTTGATTTTTGATTTCCCGGTCTCTTCGGAGACCTCGGTGGCCTGTAATGGGCCTAAGCGACCTTGCGGTTCTAAATCGTAGGCACATTGTGGCCTTTCGATTTTCAACCAATATGAAGGGTTGGATATCATATTTTTCATTTATTACTCTTGTGATCTCTTAAAATTCGTTTTGATATCCTTCTATTTCATTTTGAAACGAATTTAGAACTATTTAGCAAAATGAGCCTTTATAATGATATTTTGATGCTTCTATTTGCTTCTTAATTTGATTAGCTTGCTAAGTAGCTATATTTTCACTAAAATATTAGTGTAGTTTACTTGCAGACTATGAGTATTATAGGAAGACTAACGAGGAAAAAAAAGATTAGTTTGGCTAAATTTTCATGAATTAGGTATAACTTCAATTAATTCAAAATCCTAGTGTTATACCTCAATGTTTAAGTTTAAACTATGTTTCTATACTCATGATTAGATTTGCATGCTAACACACTTGAATTCTCATGAGTAGGTAGAATATTAGAACTTAGGCAAATTCCATTAAATAAAACTTGCTCTAGGTTGATACTTGCTATTAGAGATATTTCTTGTAAGTCCAAACTAGTTTAACATGATTAGAGATCTTATTCCTCAAATCCTTCACATCTTAGGATCTCTTAGATTCATTTTGATATCATGGTAAAACTTTCTTAAAAATAAATCTTAACTATCTAGCATAGGTTAAGTTATTTTTAATGAAAATCTTGCATCGAACCTTGCTATTTAGTATGTTAGCTTGCTAGGAGTCATACTATTTCATTATGATACTAATAAAGTCTACTTGCAAGATAAAAATTTGAAAGGCTATGCTATCTAAAAGAAAATGAAAAAGGAAATGAAAAGTTGGGCAAATTTTCAAGAAAAATATATGAATTTTATTTTGCAAAAATCTTTGAAAAAATAATTAAATTTTCATGCTTAAATGATTTCTCTATACTCATGATTGATTATGCATGATAAATATTTGAATCTTCATGAGTAAGAAAAACTTTGTTAACTTAGCTCAATTTTATAATATCTTGATTGAATGAAACTTGAACTAGGTTAAAATTCTTCTTTAGAGACTTCATGTTAAGTTAAACTTGAAATGAAATTAAATTTCTAAAAATAAGGTATGAATTTAACTTTACAAAAATCTTAGTATGATAATTGAATATTAATGTTTTAATGATGTCTCTATATACTCATGATTGATTTTGCATGATAAATATTTGAATTTTCATGAGTAAGAAAAAATTTGGATAACTTAGGCATTTTGATGATATCCTAATTGAATGAAACTTGCTCTATGTTAAAATTTCTTATTAGATACCTCATTTTGAGTAAACACCAAATGAACATGTTTAGATACACATATTACATAAGTCTAGAAATTTAAAACTTGAAAATTCATATCTAGATGATTAAATACAATTGGTATCTCTATATCTCAATTTAGAGGACTTAAGTTTGAGAAGTTTGACCCAAGTCAACAAATCGACTTGGAAAATTTATTTTAAGTCCAAAACTTAATAAACATGTTTAGGAATAGGTATGACATATTTCCATCCACTTAGAGTGGAAAATTCATATGGATATAAATAAAATGACAATAGAGGTTAATTCATGATTACCTTTTTTGAACCATGTTGACCCAAGTCAACAAGTTGACTTAAAGGGCTTATTTTAAATCCATATTTGTGGAACATGTTTAGATTTACTCATGTTAGGTATCCATATGTTTAATTTTGAAAAATCATGAGTAAATATTAAGATTGAAACTTAGCAAGTTTTATAAAAACTAATATAGTTTTGAATGAAACCATGCTAGGTTGACATCTTGACTTAAGGACATAATTTTTATTTTAAATTTGACATATATTCTTTGCATGACCATCATGTGGCGTCATGAAAGTTTGAATGAAAATTGAACAAGTTTAAAGAATAACTGAAAATTACAAAAATTGTCATTTGTTCAACAATTGGTATAACCAATTTCAGTTATTTCTAGAGAAATATAAAAAAATCATTTTCAGATGATTCTTGAAACTACACATTCACTAAAAAATTTAGTTTTATCAGTAAAAATTTTAAAAAATTTCATCAAGAATCGAATTAAAAATGGAATTTTGAAGTTGGATTTCAAAAACACAAAGTATCACTTATTTGATATATCAATCTTTTTGATACTTTGAATTTTCTTCAAAAACTTCAAATGAAACTTTGTGCATGCTATTTTGATTTCATCTCTAATATCATTCTCATTATTACTTGAGCAAAATCATTTCTAAAAATAATTTTGATATATTGAGCGATACCTTAAAAATAAGCTTTTGATTAAATTCAATATAGGATGAAAAATGGTATTTGAAAATTCTTTTGAGTTCAAACTTTATTCATGTATTTCAAATGACCATTCAATACTTGGTATCAAAATTTTCATCCAAAAATTGGTACCAAAGTTTTTCATCAAAAATATGATGTTGTATAGATTTCAAAGTTTGATTTTATTAATCTTGAAGTATAGGTTAACCTAAGTCAACAAAGTAACTTAAAAATCTCATCTAAAGCCCAAACTTAATTCATAGACTTGCATTATCTCATGTTTGATGTCTAAATGCCTAAGTTTGAGAAAACATGAGTAGATAGCAAAACTTGAGACTTAGCATTTTCATGTTTTCTTGCTTATTTCAAATGAAAATGTGCTAAGTTCATATTTAGATCAAATGACATTAGTTTCATTTCAAACTTGATATACATGAGTTAAATAACCATATCTTGGTATATTGAAAGTTTGAATAAAATCTAAAAATGTCATGAAAAAGATATGAATACATTCATACTTGAGTGCATACATGATTGAGTTTTGATTTGTATCTATCATTTTTTTATCATGTATGATTTAAGTTTCATATTAAATATTTGTTTTTCCATCCCTTTGGTTGAGATTTTCATGTTTCATGAAAAATATTTAGAGTCTCAACTTCATGAAAAATTATTTGTTCTTCATCCCTTTGACTAGATTGTCCTTTCTTTCCCCTTTTGATTGATGTCAAAAGGGGGAGAAGAGTATAGGTATAAAGGGGGAGAAATATGGAGAAAAATATAGGTATAATTGAGGAGAAAATTATAAGTAAAGGGGAGGAAAATATAGGAAATCCATGCATATAGATAGGGGGAGTTTATTCTCATAGATATGCATGTTGATAGGGGGAGAAATCCCTTAGTTGATATCCTCTAATGCTTTAATGTATATATATTTTCTTAAGGATGTTTGTCATCATCAAAAAGGGGGAGATTGTTGGCTTTAGGTTTTCAACCTTAGCCTTAATCTCGGTTTTGATGGTTTTGATGATAACAAACATGGGACTGATGATTTCATTGAGAATATGTTTTAGGTTCCATATTAATTAGCATTCGATGTCCTCGATCAAAATATCGAAAGAAATCAGAAATCGGGAGGACATTGATCGTCGCGCTCGGGTTTGTCACGGAAATCTATCGCAGATCGACGAGTGCACCAAAGTCACATCGGACGAGCTCAAAGATCACATGGAAAGCTCTCCGGGATGATGCTAGTTGAAAGCCGAAATCTGGAAATCAAGCGCGGAAGAAAAAGGCTGATTAAATCAATCTCAGCCTAGGTTTGGTCGACCGGGCGGTCGACCGAATGAAAGTAAAAAGTAATATAGCTACTTCGGTCGACCGGGCGATCGACCGATGGAAGCCCAAAATGGGCAATAGCTCGGGCGGTCGACCGACCTGCTGATACCCGAGACGTGAGATCGTGTCGGTCGACCGACGGGTCGATTGAAGATCGGGATCGATGTTTTTGCGTTTGGGCGGTCGACCCGTCGGTTGACCGACCACAGAGAAAAGAGAAGCGGTCGAAAGACCGGTCGACCAGTCGGTCGAAAACCGGTCGACCGACCATTCGACCGGCGGTCTACAACGGATCATTTTCTATCCGTTGAGCAACCGTTTCTTCACGAGGGTATAAATACACCCTCATATACATCATTCAACTTCCCTCCTTGACTCCTACAGATTTTTGAGCACTTTAAAAGGAGATTAAAGCCTTCCAACGATTGATTGAAGTGCGCTTTGTTTCCTTCCACAGACTTCTTCTTCAAGCGCACAAGCAGGGCTCAACTCGGGTTTTGATCAAGCTCTACATCTTGACGAGTTGAAGGCTACAAGGATTGAAAAGAGTAGTTATTCTTGTTTTATTATTAGCTCTTTTCATTGTAATCTTTATTGTTCTTTGAACGTGTTTTAATTGAATTTGCGTGTGACAGACCTAGGATTGTTAGGTTTGAATTTGGAAGTGGTTACCTGGTGTTAGGTGTAAAGCCACTTGTGTAAACTTAGTGTTTACTAGGATTAGTTTAGTTGTCCCTTAGGGTTGAGGTGGAAGAGTGCTCTCGATAAGAAGGTGGAGACTTCCGGGTGTGGAAGTACCTTAAGTCGAGAGTGAGACTCTTCAAGTGAAAAGTCCTCTGTGTAAGGGAAACGTAAATTAATCTAGTAAAATTAGTTTGGAAATTTAAGCGGAGTGCTTAGGTAGTGGAGAAGGCATTAGGGCTGAACTACTATAAATTATGTGTTTGAATTGATTTCTTATTTGCTTTAATTGCTAAATCATTTATTGCTTCCGCATATAAAATCATCGAATTGCATATTGCCTAAACCAATCTAAGTAAATGATTAAATTGAAATTTAGGCGAATCGTATAGTAAACATACTATTTACCCCCTCCCCCCTTTCTAGTGTTGCCATTTCGCAAACAGTGCAATACCAGACACTATTTATCAAAAGAAAAGAGTCTCAACTGGTAATTGCTCAAATTTATGTTGATGATATTATTTTTGGTTCAACCTCTGAAATTTATGTAAAATAATTTGTGAAAGACATGAAATCTGAGTTTGAGATGAGCATGGTTGGGAAAATGAATTATTTTCTCAATCTCCGGGTGAAACAATCTAATGATGGGATATTCATCTCTCAGAGTAAGTATGCCTGAAATCTGATTCACAAGTTTGGAATGGACAATTCTAAGGTAGTTAGAACTCCTATCTCAACTCATGAAAAACTGAGCAAAAGATGAAGAAGGCAAGAATGTTGATCCTAGTCTCTACAGAAGTGTGATTGGCAATCTATTATATTTGATAGCTAACCTGGCCTATGTTTCAGAGTGTCATTGTGTGCTAGATATCAGGCTAATCCAAAGGAGTCTCATCTTCAGGCTGTTAAAAGAATTCTGAAATATGTTAAAGGTACTATGGATTTCGAACTTTGATATTCTATTGAATCTAATCCCTGTCTAGTAGGGTTTTCTGATGCAGATTGGGGTGGAAATATTGATGACAGAAAGAGTACTACATGTGGATGTTTTTGTATTGGTTCAAATCTGGTGGCTTGGTTGAGTAAAAAAATAGAATTCTATCTCTCTTTCTTTTGTAGAGGCAGAATATTTGGCAGCAAGTAGTTACAGCACTTAGTTAATTTGGATGAGAAATATGTTGTTAGATTATGGTTTCAAACAGAAGGAAATGATTTGGTATTGTGATAATATCAGTGCTATCAATATCTCAAAGAATCATGTTATGCATTCTCGCACTAAATACATTGATATTCGATTTCACTACATTAGAGAGTTACAACTGGAATACATTTCTACAGATAGACAAGTTGCAGACACTTTCACAAAAGCATTGGATGAAGGGAGATTTGAACAACTGCGATCTTCTCTGGGACTATATGCTATATGACACATTTTTCTTTTACATAAAAAATGGGGGGAGGAAAATTTGAAAAGTTTTCAGTTATTTTTATTCCATTTATTCCTCCACTTACCACTATTTTATTGAAGGTTCTTGATGAAATCTCATTTTAGGCGGGAGTTTTGGAATTAATTGCCCACCTTTTTTGAGTCTCGCACGTGCGGCCTCCCTTATTGAAATCCCTGAGGTTTCGCCCCAAATTTATTTCCTTCGGCGCTACTACCTTCTCCAATCCCCTGTTGTAACCGAAGGATGTCGTCTCAATCTCTTTGACCTATCGACCACCCTTCTCTTCTCTTAAATGGAGCAATCGAAGAAGTCTGGTGGAAAAAGGAAGAAGAGTTACGTGAGGAAGGTTTATGCCTCAACAACAAAAAGAATGTCTTCCTAAAATCCTGGTGAAAAGGTTGATTCTCCTCCTCCTGCATAGCTTCTTGATGAAGTTTCTCCTCCTCCTACTTCACAAGGACACAAGTTGAGGAATAAATCGGGTCGTCATCCAGCATACCAACCTCTTAGAAGGAGCGACAAAGGTATGACATCTAACCTCCCTAAATCCCCACCTAAGGTTTCAGTTCCTAGGGGGGGTGAGAAATTATCTATTGATGGGGAGTGTTGTGATGTTGTTTATCCCTCTTCTGAGGCTACTGATCATGTTGAATGAGTTATAATTGCCAAACTTGATGTTACCATTCCAGTTTCAACTCCAGTGAACACTGGTCCTGCTCATGTTGTTAATGATCCTATTTTTGACAATGTTCTTGACTCAATTTCAGTCAAGACTAGTCCTTCTCTATCTTCTACAAATTCTATTCTTGAGGACCAATATCAAGATCCTGCACCTGCCACTGAAACAGTCTCAAAGGACTCAGTGCCAAGTTCTTTTGCCAGTATTCTCCCTATTACAATGGAGGGAGAACTAGTTGAAACTGCTTATATAGTACCTAAGGGTGATTATGCTCCTATAGCAGAGATCGCCGCGGTTACAACTATACCAAAAGCAGTTGAAATTGCTACTCCAGTTCCTGAAGCGGTTTATGTTCTTGTACCTGAATCTGAGGTTGAACATCAAGTGCCTGCTGAGGAAGCTGTCCAGCAAGCTACTAAGAATGCTACTGTGTTGCAGAAGAATCCAAACACAACTCCTGTCAAGAAAGATTCAACCAAAAAGAAGAAGAAACCCTCAAGCCTCACTGAACAGAAGAGGAGTTTCAAGAGGAAGCTTACTGAGAAGTCCAAACAATAGTCTATACAAACTGTAAATTTGGATACTGACTCAGAAAATAAGCCCTTGCTAGATAGGGCTATTGAACTGAGGAAAACTAAGAAGAGAAAACTCAAAATATTTTTTATTAACTGTTTCCCGAACCAAAATTTTTGGTTAACCAACCGAATTAACCAAAAAATTTTGGTTTAGTTCGATTAACCGACTAAAATCACCGAACAAAACTTCAAATAAATATGCACTAATAAGATTTGAACCATAGACCCCTCCCATGCCCTGGTAAAGACTTAACCAATTTAATAAGAATATTATATGATAATATTTCTTACTAACATAGCTATATCTGTAATTACAAATTTAAACAATAAATAAAACTTTTTTGGAATTTGAACCTTGCCTGTCGAATTAATAGCAATCGAACTCTACTAGTGAACCAAGTAATACTTTGTGATATAATTTTATATTTTTTTATACTTAATGTATAATTCGGTTAATTTGGTAAATTAACTGAACTGTCAGTTAATTTATCGAACCGAACCGAAACCAAAATCTTAAATTTTCTTTAACTGTTAACCGAATCAAAAATTAATCGAAAAAATTGATTCGGTTAATTTAGTTTCAGTTCGGTCAGTTAATCGATTTTTTGATTAATCGGTAAATTTTGCTCACGTCTATCTCACAAAGACCTCTAGATTTAGCATCGACGGTATATATGTCTCTAAGGGATTTTTTTGTTAAGGGCAGTTGAATAGGAAGTTGAAGTTGAATAAGAATTCATGGCCTCACGGAGCTCTTCCATCTCTATAAAGCTTGTAGCTTTCTCCCGAAACTTAGCCATATCTTTGGGCTTTATCAGGGCGATTCGGTCGGCGAAGTGTTCGGGCTTTAGCCTATATTTGATGGAGTAGAATTTGACTCGAGGGTCGAGATTCGGGATTTCGACCGCTGTAGCTTGAAACCTGTGTATGTATTCCCTTAAGGGCTCATGTTGCCCTTGCCTGACGTAGTGGAGAGCGTCCTCTATTTTGTAGTAGATTCGAGATGAGATAAATTAGTTAAGGAAGGTGCGAGAGAGATCCACGAAAGAGTGTATAGACTTTGGTGGGAGGGAAACAAACCACAGTAAAATGATTTTCTCCAAGAAAGTTGGAAAAGCTATGAAAGAACATGATCGGTTGCTCCGTTGTAGAGCATCATGGTCTTGAACATTGTTAAATGTATTATAGGATCACCCATACAGTCGTAGGGCATCAGAGTGGTAGGCAACATGCTCTTGGATAGAAGGCTTCTTGCCATGATCTACTCGGGGAAGGGTCCCATGTTGATAGAGAGGGCAGTCGCAACCTCCATGGCTTTGGAATCTTTCTCTCTTCCTTTACGGGGTGTGCTGGAGATCTCATCTCGGATGACAGAAACTGGTCTCCTTCTTTCTGTGTGATTGCTTTCTTCATGTTCTAAGCTTGATCGATCGGGGTTTGTTCCTGGGACCGTGTCAGTATCTCGACTTAGGTCGTTAACCATTGGTTCTCCCCCTCCATGTCGTTTATCCAATGCTGGGATACTTCTGGGGGAGTTGGGTTGGTACCGAAGTATCGCTCCTCACTATTTCAGCATCACTAGGCTACGAATGATCGTCGCCGTCAGGGCATTGTCATTGGCGTGCGGCGATAATCACTTGGCTTCGGGTTCCAACCATTGTGGGGGAGGTAAGCTTTACTCGGCCCCACGGTGGGCGCCAAATGTTCCTGCCTAAGGATCAGAGTAGTTTGGTCCGGCTCGATGTATCTCCTGGTCAGGTGCAAATCTGACGGTGGGGGGACCTACAAAAGATACTATGACTCTCAAGTTAGTAGGACTCCAAGGTGGAGGTAATGAAAATAGAACTTAGGGTAACTGAGGCGTGTCGTGTCTGTATTTGTTGCAGGTGGAGGTGATGATGTCGCTCGACAATCTTATTGGGATATTGCTCAAAATGGGTCGAGGCTGATCCCGAAGATAATGAGCCTATAATGGTGTATCCCTTGTGATACGAAAAGATGTGGATGTCCCTGTATGGTCGGGTGGAGCCCCTAGCAGAGCCATTCTGTCTCGTCGCATGAGCCCATTATAGGCTACTAAGGTCTCTGAGAAGACTAGGAAATCAAAATAAAAAAAATCATTTCATAGAAGCATATTGAGAGCAGGGAAATCAACCAATTCAAACAAGTATCATGAACTCTAATGGATCAATTGAAGTTGAGAGATGATACCAAAACTTTTAGATGCCAACTTTCATTACCATAGGCATCCTAGTGCAAACTTGAAGTTGTAACCATGTAAGGATCCTTCATTCAACTTCTTGGCCAACTTCAACACATCACTTCCCTTTATCCTTGTGTGGTAGCTCCCCCTACAAAAGAGTATGAAAATTTTGGTATCCAAATGGCTTTGGATCCTTGGGGTTAGTTGGCTTAGAAATCCGAAGTGTCCTAGGCCTACACTTGGATTTCTCTTGAATACACAATCATAAATAGCATGACCATGAATACCACAACAGTAACAATGTCAATTAAACTTTTTCTTTTGAACATGAGGTTTAAGTGTAGAATGTTTTAGTATGGGAATGATGATGAACATTATCATTCTTTACATAAGCATTTTTCATTCTAGTGTTCTTAAAGGATGAAACACTTGATAAATCACTAACTTCCCTATTTAGGAATACAACCTCATTTTCAAAGAATCAATAGATTGATATAAGACATGAGATTGAGATTTTAACATGTTATTTTCATTTTTCAATTTTTCATTCTCAATTTTGAAATCATTTTTCAAATCATTACTTCTAAGTTTCATTTTTTATTTCAAATCCTTATTTTCTAATTTCAAGTCCTTAAGCTTAAGTTCTAAATTGTCATGGCATGAATCAAAAGACTTAGACTTTAATTTTTCATTTTCTACCTCTAAAGCATTCAAGTGAGAACTAAGCTAAGAGTTTTCCTTTTTTATCTTTTTAATTTCCTTATTCTTCTTCGGGAGCATGGGAGATATCTTTTAACATTCTTCAACTAAATCTTCATAAGTCATGCATGTTAAGAGAGTCACAAGAGCTATCACTATTTTCATGATGATAAGAAGTTGTAGAGTTTACCTCATTATTAACTCTGATGAGGCACAAATAGGAAGTGGCTTCTTCGTCATGATGAGAAGATGCTCCACATGATGAGAAGATGCTCCACATGATTCCGAAGTAGACTTGGGTGAGTTCTTCTTCTTCTTGGGTTTCTCTTTCATCAAGGGACAATTCCTTCTCTTGTGTCCCATCTCTTGACAAAGAAAGCACATTAGCTTTCTTCTCTAATTTTTAGTCATCCTTTGACTAGCTTGCTTTGGACATCAAGAACCAAATTAGTAGTAGATGGATGACCATTGCCATCGCCACCTTCATCAAGAGTGATTAGCTCTTCGATTTTTGCATAGTCATACAACATGTTTAAGTATGCAATGCATGATTTTCTCAAGTATTTCATTGGGCAATGAACAATATATGAAATTCATGGCTTGAGCATCTAATTTGAACATGTCAATTTCATCTTGACTTCAATCATGCATTTCTTTTCTAGGTTCAATGAATTCAATTTTTAACATGTTAAAAACATCTAAACATTGGGACTTCAGAAAAGTGTACATTTAAGTTTCCAAGCACCAAAGTTTAAACCATCAAACCTAGGTAGTGCGAATGCTACTGATTCTAGTGTCATTCTCGGATCTAAGCATAGTGTAGAAGAGATGGTGAAATCTCAAACCACAGACCTGCTCTAATACCAAACGTAAGTCGAATGGTCACACTAGAGGGGGGTAAATAATGTGTTTACTAAAACTTAATCTAAATATGATTTTAATCGATTCATAGGTTACTTAGGCAAGAACATAATTCAACTAGAACATAATTCTTAGGTTACTAGTAATGCAAAAATCGAGATTTATAGTGGTTTGGCCCCAATACCTACTCCACTACCTAAGCACCCCTTCTTAGGATTTCACACACAATCACTAGATATAGAGGAAAAGTTCCTTGCAATGAGGACTTTACACCGGAGAATCTCTGCTCTCACGCCGAAGGCACTTCAACCCCTAGAAGTCTCCACCTTCACACCAAGAGCACTCTCTCACCTCACTCTCTTATAAGGACACTATAATCCTAGATTACAAGCACACTGGTGGACTTATGTCTCTACACCAAGGCTGCCACCAAACCCTTTGATACTTGAATGAATCATAAAGAATACAAATATGACTTATCCCTCAACTCTAGAGGATGCCTCAACTACTATTCTAAAGCCAATCAGTCAAGACCAAAGAAAACAAGGTGTATCACCTACACCTTCAAATCAAAGATTCAATTCAATGAAAACAAACTTAAAATACAATAATATTGGAGCAAAAATGTAAGCAATAAGCTACCTAGCTCCAACACAAGATCCTAGCCTCTTTTTTATGCCTCTGATGGTTAAACAATGAAGTTAGACCTCAATCAAGGAAGTTAAGGCTCAAACTAGGGTTTCTTCAACAAGATGACTTAAGTAAGCTCAAAGATTATCAAAGGATGTCTCAAGGAGTGTAAGATTACTTAAGGAAGTCAGGTGAGGTGTTTATATAGAAGGAACACCAAAAAAAGCTCGGGTTAAAACAAGCTCAACGCCTCAAAATAGAGCTATTGGGGCCACACGATCGCATATTGGAAGCAAATTGGAAGCAAATTGGTAGCAAATGATCCATCGCAGATTGGTAGCAGATGACCGATTGCAGATTGGTTGCGGATTGGTCGCATAAGACATTTGTGTGCATTTACTAGTTTTTAAGTTTTCGGGGTTCGAGTTTTGGTTTTTGGGTTCTTATGCATTGTCACACCCCAACTCAGGGTCGCGTGACCGGCCAGGGTATGTGTCGGTACCCCGAAGCCCACCGTATGCACTACACAATAATATACATGAAAACACTGTACTTCAAGGCAACACAAAATAAGGAAGAACGACGCAAATATTTATTCAAAATCAAAATAGTTTTAAAAGGTTTCAAATTCGAAGGAAACAACTCGAGTTTCAAAGTCTAAAACAGTTATAAGTTTTCAAGAACAAAACTACTCAGTGCATGTCCAACAACCCTACTCGACACGACTACGATTACATGACTGCCTGCTACGAGACCTGCGCCAACTCCTACCCTCCAGTCGCACCATGCTACCAAGTTGTACATCACTGGTCGGGCTCTGCAAAACAACAATAAACAAAACCATGAGTTCATGAAACTTAGTGAGCGATCCTTCCGAACCTCCACTTAAATCCCTGATATGATAACATATAAATATATACACAAGCACATATATGAGAAGTCTATGCTAGTCATATCATGGTAATCGGCCAATTGGCCATACTATGCAAATAAGTAGGTCTTGCCATATCGGCTCCTTTAGACTGAGTATCATTCGTCCACTATGGCCTCATCCTGCCTGACTGGTCCAGCTCTATTCGGCCTTCACCATAATACAGTACTCGGCCGCACCGGCCTATACAACATACAAGGAATGTCAATAACAATCACCGGGTCCGTCGACTAGGATGGTCAACTAGTCTCAGGATCCCACCAGGTTAGGGATAGCTAGTCCCACCCGACTCGGGTCTACCATCAGCGTGGCCCATTGACAAAATCTCAAGACCTTCCGCCACTCGGGTCTAACACCTAGCAGGCCTGCTGGTGCAATCTCAAGACCCTAATCACTGTTGAGTCGAGTAGTAGTCATTTTGGCTATCAGTACTCCTCAGTAGACCATCTCAATCACAATACAAAATCAGAGTTTCTCAAATAAAAACTTTCATCTAAATCCCCGGGCATCAACTCGGACCCGACCCCTTCCTCGGGTCGCACTAGTCGAGTACTAATGTCCGCTATCCATCTCTAGGTGTGAAACCTAGTGTATGCATTATGTTCCTTAAGTGTGACCACATTTCATAAGCATGAAAATGTCAACTTTCGGGTTCATCACAACATATATAACATAGGAAATTCGTTCTACAGTTATCCACATGAATAATCACATGATTTCCAAAATTAAGGAGATTAAATTTAACAATAAATTTCTAAATTTCGATAAGGAAACAAGGAATATAATATGGCAAGGATTGGACATTTACATTAGAAAATAAATGAAACATTTCCATGATTCACATGTCATTCTAAATCCTAACCATATATGTGCGCTCAAGAACATTTTCTTATAGCATAATAAACTCAATCTACCACTACTAACATATCATACATCAAGTGAGAAATCTATAGCATAAACGACGAAATAAAACTCTACATGTAAGCATGAACCAAGTTGAGCTCCTTTCCCCTCCTCACACCCACTCGGCTGAACCTAACCTAGGTTACTCATGCTCGGCCGAGATTGATCAGGGTGGAAGAAGAGGGTTTTTGACCGTGATCAAGAATAATCGAGCCACCAATCATGAAAAGAACTCGATCCAAGAGGTTACAACCACTCTAGGAAATTGGGGAAAAATTCGGCATGATTTTTTCCCTTTTTCCTTCATGCGGCCGACCCCTAAATCTGAGGAAAACTCCGTGAAACTTCAACGTTAAACAACATATACACAAAAGGATTAGATCTCGATAAAATTTTTGATGAGACGATGGAAATATAACGAGAAATCGACAAAATCCCCAATACCTTGGGTCGGCTACCCGCCTACCCTATGGATCTCGGTTAGACCACTCACCTCGACTAGAGAAGAAGATGGACGAGATGAAGACGATCCCGATTTCTCCGATGACGACGCAACCCAAGATCTCCTCTTCTCCTCTCCTCCTCACCTCGAGCTGCGTGCGGCTCAACTTGTCTTGAGCCACACGGCGGCTTGGGGTGAGGGATTAATTCTCTCTTCTCCCCTTTTTTTTTGACAATTATGCCCTTCTTCACTTTACCCCCTCACTCGACTCCACCTAAGCCCGAATTGGACCCCGACTCGATCCGCGAACCCGATTTCAACCCGACTTGAGTCAACCCAACATATACATTTCGAAAGCATTAACCATGAGTCTAAAATTTAACTCATACCTCCTACTCTCGGCGATCTCGCGACTCAGCCCGGTTAGTTCCCGATCCAATGGGCTGCACCAATGAAATTTTATATTAGGAAACCCCGGGTATTACATGCATCAAATAGAGGATTATACAAGTATACTAGATAACCTAAACCTAAACTCTATCTTCCCGATGAAATTCGAGTGTCGACAATCGTCCTTGTTGATTTCTCTAATTTCTTTGATTTTGATCGGGAACGTCGCGCATAAACCATCTTGGAATCTAAAAATATTTCTTGCTTAAACATTAGTTCCATGTTTGTTATCATCAAAACCGAGATTAAGACCAAGGTTGAAAACCTTAGGCCAATACATTTCATGTCCAACTTTAGGCTTTATTACCATCCGGTTAAAGATTATGTTAGATTAGGTCAAAACACATAATTCCTCATGTAGGAATCCATGGTGACATCAGGTCGAAGGATTGAGATATGATTACCGTTGTGAGATATACTAATGATATAAATTCATGTAGTATTCTGATGGTGGGTCTATCCAATATCATCTTCTCCAATATGTGTCTATGATCTGACTTTAATATCAAATATTTATGATCAGTAAAACATGATCATCATCATTCAGGCTGCATACTAGTCTTCATTCATTATCGTTCCAATAATAATGACTGATTAGGGACTATTTAGAACAATATTTCAACTACCTTAGAGTTTTACTATCAAATCCCTTACTTGATGATCATAAGACGAAATCAACTATTTAGGAAATCTCTGTCAAGTTAAATATGTTCACAATAAATAACAAGATAAACTAAGCTCTCCATTTATTAAAAAGAAAAGTAACAATATCAATAATATTCCATTGGGCTAGGGCACACTATTAACAATCTCCCACCTACACTAGGCTCAATCATTCATGTATCTCATACCCAATGATCTAGTATGACAATCATGTTTTGATTGTGGGAGTGGTTTGGTCAATGGATCAACATATCTTCACATTTCCCCTCTCAACGATCTCTTGACTGAGATGAAAATGTCTGATAATGTGTTTGGATCATTGATAGGGGCGATACAAATGGGTACGACCCGAGCATGGGACGATAATTGCGTGTTTTGGCCGGGGAGTTAAGCCCGATAAGCTTATCGGGCTGATCCGGCCTGTCACGATAAAATTGCATGTTGAAGTGGGCCGGCCCGTCGGCCCGCTAATTATTAAAAAAAATTGAATTGAATCTGTCTTATGCAACTCTCTGCCAATTCAACTCTCTGCCTAGGGTAACTTTCAATTTGGTGGTGGGGAGGACAAGTGATAGAAGTCAAATTACAATTGCACACATAAATCCTCTTACTCGATCTCTCTATGTCTTATGCAGATTGAGAAAAGATTACTTCTGATTAACAATGAGATTGGTGTGTCTACTGTTATTTGAAAAAAAAAATATTTTAAAAAACATAATAGTATTTATGGGCTCATGGGCCGTGCCGAGCGACTCGCAAAATTGTGTGGGTCGTGTTGGGCTGCGAATTTTCGATCGGCCCGCCAACTGCGACCCGACCCATTTTGCCACCTCTAATCACTGATGTGATATGGGTTCCTTAGCCTGCACAATAACTCCATTGTGTCACAATAGAGATCCACTGAGTTTGAGAAGCTAGGAACAACACCCAGTCCAGTAATGAATTTTCTTATCCAAATGACCTCCTTAGTTGCATTCGAGGTAGTTATGTACTCGACCTATAGTAGAATCGACCATAGTGTCTTGTTTTGAATTTTTCCAACTAACCACACCTCAATTCAAACAAAACATAAATCTTGAATGCGATTTAAAATCATTTATGTAAGACTGGAAGCTAGAATCAGTGTTTGTATTTTTTGTGATTTGTTTCCTAGAAAATATTGACCACTTGCTTTTGGAATATGACTTTGCTGCTAATATTTGACTCTCTTGAATCACCTTATCCAATTTGATTTTTCTTGTCACAATCTTTGGTACTATGGTGGTTGCTTTGTAATGCTAGATAATTAAGCTGTGGAAAATTCCATTTGGAGTTTAATTGCTAGCAGTGGAGTTGCGAGGTTAATAGTGGAGCTGCAAGGTTAATAAAATAGTTGGTTTATGCTATTCTTTTGTTAAAAAAGGTTTAGTTTTATAAAATTATATAATTTTTCCTTGAAGAATGATTATGACATATTTGATTAGTGGGATAAAAAGAAGATACGATAAGAGACGATTTTTAATTTTTTGTTTGATGCTTGTATTAAAAGAATACAAAATTAATGTTATATCTGATGTATAATGGATAAAAAAACTATATATATATATATATATATATATATTTCATTTGTTATTTTATTTTATCCTATCATATATATTGAAATAAACGAAAAATTAAAGTATATTTTTTTGAGGTAAAAAATATAAATATTATTCTTGCCTATCGGGGGTGCTGCAAGCCTCCGCGTTTCCTTGATCCAACGTGGCTCCGATGGTAATCCGCAAAGATACTCCGACGCTCAAGTGAGAGAGAATGCCAGATAAGAAGTATGATATTGGAATCGAGGGTATACTTGATGTGCGTCATGTCTATTTTATGAGGGAGGTCGAGATGTTTGATTATGATATCGTCCAGAATCTTACGGGGATATATCCTAAATGGATCAAAATTAATCTCGAAGATGACATTCTCATTATTGTCAAATCTCTAATAATTAATAAAAAATATTGATATCCTTGTTTGGCCGGTGGAGCCATTGGGCTAAGTTGTAGTAGACTTGATCTGAGTCTGGTTCGTGAGTGTGGTGCATTCAAGCTTGGTCCGGCCTGGTCTAAAGGGCTAGTCCTGTCAAAATATAAAATGTGAAATTAATTAAAAGAATATTGTATTAGTTATGGTGGTAAAATTATTTAAGTAATGATAAGAAGTATTGAATTGTTGGAGTATTTTACGTAAGAGGGCATTCTGGGTTTTAAAGAATTAACTTTAAATAAAAGCAAAGGAAATAAGCTTTTTGGTGAGATGTCAAATTAAAACAAACCGGACAATACTGAGTGCTGACATATATATTGATGTGGATGATGCATTGATGCGGTAATTTTATGTTTTCAACTATTATTTTATTTATATATTGGCTAATCGTGTTATAAAGGCAACACATGTACAGTGGAGGCCGGAGGGGGCTTGTTTTCCTCTCTAATATATATATTATACATAAATAAGTGAATTTGTCCCTCTTAATATATAAAATTTAGATGAAATAAAAATAATGAGAGCTTGATAATGCAATAATTTTACGTTGCCAAATTTCATTACTTTCATAGTATGTGCTACATGTAATTTATGCTAAGTAGAACCATGCTATGTGCAACTTAATTTTCTCTGGTAAATAATTGCTTTAGGAAGCGTAAGTTAATACATAGCTTAATTTTAAGTTTTCAACTGGTGCCCGGAACAAGAAAACCTCGCCCATTGTTATTTCTAAAAAGGCCAAAATAAAACCAAAAAGCCCGTTTCAGTCCAAGCGTCGGTGACGCGATGAGGAACGGGAGAGAGAGAGAGAGAGGAAGAGAGATCAGGAGGACCCCTTAATTCTTTCAGCCAACACTACTGGAGATCTCTCTCTCAGGTTAGTCTCATGTAGATCGAACTCCTCACTCTGCCAGATCTAATTTGTGAGCGATCGAGCTACTGCGACGCTCTAGATCCAGTCTTGTACCCAATGTTTCATTTTTTTTTTTTGCATACTTTAGGTGATGGGCACAACCCCTCTCCTCTATCCTCTGTTCTATGTGGAGAAATGGTGGTTGGGGACTTTAATTTTCTTCCTTTATTTATATTTTCTTTTCTTCTTCATAGTTTCTTTTCTTCTTCATAGTTTCTTTTCTTCTTCTTTTCATTATTATGATGAGAAATGGCGGTTCGAGACTTTAATTTGAGTTGCATAGCGTGATTCGGACATGCTTTTCACAAAATTTGCGTGCAAGTAGATTAGCTAGTTGAGGAGGAACAGTTGGAGGGCTTCAAATGTGAGGTCGAGTAAGGTTGACTACATAAATATTGGCGATTAGTGATCTAGGTGATGATTGTGGATGAAAGCGAAAATTAGGGACACTGATATTGAATGTGAATTGCCATTTTTACTGCTGGATCATAGGTCTGCGTTTGTGGATTGGATGTTAAGTTACATTCTGATAGTTGGTTTTTTGAAACATAAGGGAACTCTAGTCTTGAATGGTGTGGAATATATGGTCTTGAACTCTTGATGGACCAGAATCATGCTACAACATGATTAACTATAACAAATGATTAGGAAGTATTAATATTTTTGTTTGTGGTGGAAGTAACCCATCCTTCTGCGTGTATATGTTCCTCTCATATATGTGAGTTCATCTCTGTTTTTTGCCTAAACAATATTCTTATGACCTTAATACATTGGATGCTTCTTTGGCTTTCTTTTGTAGGCTGAGCCAATTTTATTGACATGGCTACTGGAGAGGATGAACCCATCTTGAATAAAGAAGAGATAGCTGATGATACTTTACGACAAAGTCTCAAGGAGAATGGTAGTGCTAATATGCTGGAGCAACCTGTTGAAACAGACCGAAAAGTAGATGATTGTAACGAAAATGCCAAAATGGAGAATGGCATTCATCACAACCTTGCTAGCCATGATGAAAATATTGATGAGCTCAGACAAATGGTTCTTGAGCTCAGTTTTCAGAATGAGTATCTGAAGTCGCAATTAAATGACTTAAAATCTGAAATTCTTAGGCCGATACCAAACTCTGAGAATGAGAGCCAAAGTAGCCAACACATAGGGTCTTCTGAACAAGATAGCAGCCTCCATGAACATGTAAAGTACTTACAGAAGGAGATTCAAGAGCAGAAGGAAACACAGAAGGCAGCCGAGGATGCTCTGGAGCATCTCAGGATGACTCACTCCGAGGCTGATGGAAAAGTCCAAGAGCTTTCTGCAAAGCTAATTGAAGGTCAGTCATTAACTTCTGAATGGTATCCACAAAGGCTGCATAAATCTTCTTTGTATTGGTATCCATGTAACATTGCTTAACCAGAATGATGACTTCATTTTTTGTTGGTAACTTTTTATTGCATCAAATAATATATTTGTAAAAGTTTTAGTAGTCTTTTCTCTTGTTCATGTATTATTGATTTTTGCTATATTTGGCTTTCTATAACTATTATCCACATGGGTCAATGGGTGTTTATGCATTATCTTTCCTTTTTTTAATCAACTATATCCATCCTAAAGAATCGAAATGTGGTTACAACATTTGAATCAATTAGGTAATTGCAACAATACGGATTGGTATTGGAGGCACGAAAACTCTGAACACTCCTACGTAGTAGGGGAAGAGATAACCACTTAAATGATATCACCAATGTAAGTAAAACAAGAAAGCCTGTGTCTGAGATCGGGTTTGGGGCCTGGAAACTCTTGGATCTGGATCCGCCACTTCCAGATCTTGGAAAATAAACCTCGAAGAGATCTTTATTTGAATAGGAATCTTGCTTCTACATTACTCTCCCTTCATCTTATATACCTATTTGAGCTACCCTCAAACCACCTTTCAGTTACATCCGAAAATGACAATTAAACCCCTCACAAAAATGACTATTAAACCCTCTACAAAATCATCTCTACTTATAAAAGAGTAAAATACATCCGAAAATGACAATTAAACCCCTCACGAAAATGACTATTAAACCCTCTACAAAATCATCTCTACTTACAAAAGAGTAAAAAGTGAAAATGTAATAAGAAAGAAATGTTTATCTAGTAATATAGATCCTTAACATCAAAGCAAATGTCCATCTGTACCACAAGTGTAGAACTTTGGAAAAGGGAGAAATGCACCACTTTTCTCATACCTACGGCTAGTGAAGGAAGTGAGTCAAGAAAGCTTTTCATTTATCCAAAATCCTTGCTTCCATCACTTTATAGGTATGGCTCCTAGGATTAAGGTGATGTTGTGATAACTAACAATACATAATAATCCACTCTTCTCAAAGCAAATTCCATCTGTACCATCAAAGCAAATGTGATATTGTGCTAACTAACAATACATAATAATCCACTCTCCTTAACATCAAAGCAAATGTCCATCTGTACCATTAGTATAGAACTTTGGAAAAGGGAGAAATGCGCCACTTTTCTCATACCTACGCCCTACGGCTAGAGAAGGAAGTTAGTCAAGAAAACTTTTCATTTATCCAAAATCATTGCTTCCATCACTTTATAGGTATGGCCCTTAGGATTAAGGTGATGTTGTGCTAACTAACAATACATAATAATCCACTCTTCTCAAAGCCATGAAGCTCAAGCGGCTGTGCCTGTCCTGCTATGACCACATTATCACTGCTTCTTGTAGAAATGAATGCAGTTCTAACCCTACAAAATAGCCCAACGAACTCCAATATAAACTAAGACCTTTGACCATGTTCTGCAACATCTTATAACCCTGGAATATTATTTTCTCTCTAGAATCTGCCATTCAGAATGCATCAGAGAAGTAAACGAGAAAGAGTTCATGATAGTAATACTCAGATAATGCCATAAATATATAAACTTCATCACCTATAAATGGGCAAGAAGCAGAGTTCAAAGAACTATTAAACAAATGCCTAACATGGTTCAAAAATTCAAAGTATTGGTGTCAGTACCTCAGGATTGGTGGGGGTGGTATCTGAAGCTGTATCGCCTGATGCCTAAAATGATAATAAAAATAGATTGTGTATCTCTTGACATAGATGGTTCAGTTTAAGGTTGATCTTCTATCGGACTGGTATACATCTCTATGGAATGCTACCTTATACAGTGAACCAAAATCATAGCAAGAACTTTGATCAAGCCATCATCTATTAAAACCAATCGATGCGTGTTAAAGTAGGGACCACCGTGTTGAATTAAAAAAATCACCCGAGAACAAATTGGATGAATGGTTAATTGATAGGTCAAGAAGTTAAGAACTAAGGTTGCATTGAACAAGGAAGGATATCCATTTGATCACAAAACCAATTCTCTCAGAGTCTCTTCATTTTCCACAAGGGAGCATATGTTCCTTCCACTTGATTTTGAGAAGGCACAACCTCTCATGTTTGCAAATTAGACACTTGGATAAAAAGCTTCTAAGGGGCCGTTTGGTTGGACGAAATGAAATTCTAACGCACAAACTCTCATGTGTGGAGCTAGAAAAGGGAAAATTGTTCATTTGCTTTGTTGAGAGAAATAGGAATTGAGAACAAGAACAGCAATAACCAGAATACCATATTCCTTGTTTAAATATGCAACCAAACAAGAGAATAGACTACCATGAATACTATTCCATTTCCAGTCAATTTGTGTCAACCAAACATCCGAGTGTTTGTGCACTGTAAACATTGTGAAACCATGTATCTGATAACCATCATCCATTACCAAGTGACTGAAAATTTGCAAACCATGCTCCATTGCAATAATATTACAGGAATTACCCAATAACATGATTACTTTTTAGGTAATTCCTAAAGCAGAACATGATTTCAAAATTTTCTAAAACTAGAACCGCTTTAATAAAATTCACAAACTGCCCTCAAAAACTTTAAGAGCCCAAACTCTTATTCAAATTGAAAATAATTGAAATTATTTAAGTATCTAAAGTGTTGTTTTAAATTAAAGTTATCACATGTCATTTACAATAAATTTTGTATATTTAAATAACTTAACGCCTTTTACTGAAAACGTTGAAATTCTTAGTTAAATTAAAATAATAGAGCTATTTGAAGTACTTGGTTGGGTTCTTAATTCATGAGTAGCGATTATTTGAATGACATGGAAGAACATGACCAAAATATTTCATTTTTTAAAATACATTGTTTTATTCATTCTTAGAGATCGACCTCCCTGGTTAATAAGATATCATCAGTTCAAGATTATAATAATATGAGCTTGAAACTAGTTATGCGAGTTAGATGTAGTTCTTTTAATATTGATTGAGATAGGACAAAGACCACTTTACAACATTAGTTACAAACGGAAGGGGTTAGCAATTAAATATCTGTAGATTTTATTTGTGAAACTTAATTGGGTTATTAACTCCTATATCATTTGCTAATCTAAGAGGTTAGCCATACTGCCATAGTTGTTCACAACACACCGGAAGGTCTAAGGGGTAAGCATAATAAATTTTGGGTAATTTCCAATAGCATATACTAGAGTTCTTCTACTTTTATTCACATAAGCTCAAAATTTTCTAATTTAAACTAAAATTTAGCTCTTAAAGACTAACTAGCTGCAAATAGCAACTCATAACTTCAATATAAAACAATACCTTAATTCTTATTTAATTTTTTAAATATTTTCAGTTTAAACAAGGACTCGAGCGTGTAAAAAACTTTCACCAAAAGTCTGGCAGGTTGGGTATTTTATTGAAGTGGTTCTAGTTTTGGGAAATTTTGAAACCATGTTTTGATTTTGGGAATCACCCAAAAGTAATTCTGCTTTTGGGTGATTCCTTGTAATATTATGAAAGGCACTTTCTATTAAATCTCCTTTAAATAGTGAGGTGGATCTCAGTAACGGCAAGAAAATGGATAGTTTTCCATATTGGCATTACATTCACTTTAGCAGCCAAGGCTATGTGCAGGAGCTAGCTCATATCAATTTTACTATTGCCATAACACTCCTTAATTTATTGTCAATTCAAAAATGAAATAATGAGAGGGATCATCATTAGACTTCTTTAGCGACAATTTCTGGGTTGGCTATATACCCATGGACTACCACTTGTTTGGTGCATGACAAGGTATCCAAGATTGCGATTGGGATTGGTTTGGGTTGACTGAGTGATGTTTCCTCTTTCTTATAACTCATCAGGTGCTTGGTAAATATGTAGTTAAGTTCTCACTCCAGCAGTTTTAATGTCCTCAGAAATTTTTTACTTAATAACAGCCAATAAAGGCAATGCATTGAGAGTTAAAGACCATCATTACAAGGAATCCTTGTGTAGGCTTTTTAGCATTCTATGATATTGCTTCCCTCGAAGAAACATACTGAAGAGTAGAAGTGTAGAACATGAGTGGACCTAATTACAAATGAACAAATTTTACAATTTAATTTATTTGTTAAAATAAGTTATTAATTCTAAACTTTTAATTCAGTTGTTTTTTGGATTCATAAAATTCTGCGAGTTATTATGTTTCATCTTTTTTAACAATTGGTTGGCGAGTGGTATATTTTTGGTGCATTACATATATTGTGTTGTAACTTGTAAGCATTACTACCTTTAGTCTCTGTCCATTATGATGACTTTAATAAAAAATAATTATACTTTTGTAGCTCAACAGAAAATGGAACAAGAAATAAGGGAGCGTGATGAGAAATATGTTGAGTTGGATACCAAGTTTGGAAGGCTTCATAAACGTGCAAAACAACGTATACAAGAGTTACAAAAGGTGATCATGGAAAATAGTTTTTCTTTGTCTTTATACGGGTACATATTGTCTCTTCCATTTGCAGAGGTCATATTTGATTACTAGCAACTATTTCACTTAGCATGATTTAGAGTGGATGAAGTTTTTACTTTTGTCTTGCCTCTTCGGTTAGATCTAAGCGAAGCATTATGTTCTATTTGACTCAGATAGAAATAATGGGAAAGAGGCAGCATTCCCCCTTGCATAGACTACGATTTGTTCTTTCTTACCTATTCCAGATATGATTTGAAGTTCTAGTTATGATTTTTTTGCAAGGAATATTTGGACTTAAGGTTTGTCTTGCCAAACTTCTTGTTTGGAAGGTGCCCATAATTGTGAAGCTGTAAAATCTTAACTAGTTAGGGTTGACTAGATATGGATCCTTTTCCACTGTTGAGCTTTCTGTGACCTCCATGTAAGATCATATGATCTTTAGGTCAACAAAAGACATTTAAACAACTACTTTTTATTGTTTCAAGGTATATTTTCTTAGGTCTCTCTGCCCCTTATCACTATTATTCCTAATTAATTCACCCCATCTAAGCACAAGATTTATGGTAGCTGTTTATTTAACTTTAACATTCGTGAAAGAGATTGTGAACATCAAGCAGTATGATCCTTATCGAGATCACGATGATCATTGTGCATGAATCTTAAAGCTAAATGAACCACTAAACCACTAAAAGTTTGGTGGAAAAGGGTCCTCATCCATTTAAGATTATAGGACCCCCCACATTATACATGTTTTTTTTTTAAAAAAAGAACTTGTATCCAGATTATACCTTCATGATTTATCTCTCTTGTTCTATTTTTCTTTGTAACTTTACACTAATCCTGAACCATAGGTCCCATTGTGAAGTAAATAGGTAGTTGTTTTAGCATGAGGCAGGAGATGGAGGAAAGATCTGCTTAGGTGATTTCTTTCATAGTTAATAAGAAATGATTAATGCTAAATTAATAAACATTAAGACAATTTTGTACTATTCTTTTGATTATGCTCTGTACCTATTTTAAACTTCAGTAGTGTTTGATAAGATGTATAGAATTTGCCAATATAAAAAGATAAAATTATGGTATCAATTGAACACCAGGAACCTACAGAAGCCATCTATTAAATTTTCAATGGAAAAATAGTTAAGATGCAAGACAAGTAGTCAACTAGTTTCACTTGAATCACTTCTGTACACTTATGCTACTCTCAATTCATTGGTGCTAAGAATATAATATAAATGAATGGATCAAGTCTCAGCTAATGGTTCAAGCTTTAAATAGACCATAAAAAAGTTGTAGTTGTAGACTTGTAGATAGGGGTTAATCTTTTCACCTATTTTTTTCTATACACTTATGCTACTCTCAATTCATTGGTGCTAAGAATATAATATAAATGAATGGATCAAGTCTCAGCTAATGGTTTAAGCTTTAAATAGACCATAAAAAAAGTTGTAGTTGTAGATAGGGTTAATCTTTTCACCTATTTTTTTTTGATGTTGCTGGTACTTGCTCGATCTATGCTGGAATATGGAGATAGAGTGGTTGGCTGAGAAGGAGAAGAAGAAATTAGAGAGAGAGTACAATGAGGAGATGTTATTAGAGTCTAAAACCAACTTGTCCATTCCTTTTGTTTCATGTCTATTTATAGATTACAATTGCAATAGGTCTGACTCTTCTCAAGAGGTGTTGTGACTCTTTCCAAGAGTTGTGACCAAAACAATTGTATCTATCTCTTCTTTGAATACATTTAACTTTGCTTAAATAAAATATAGTTCTATAATTAGTCTTCTACTTCGGCGTTGATATGTATTTTTCCATCTTGCATTTGATCTTTATTTTTGATTGGTTGGTGATGTGAATTCGGCTTGATGATGTGTTAGAAGTCCGTTTGACGAGAGTTTTGTGGCGACTGCAACTTGAGTAATGCAAGTTCATTTTCCTTGAAGGTGACATCATGGTGCTTGCGGTCATAAGCTGTTTTCATGGTTCATGATTTGCTGTGCTTGATGGAGTCTTGAATGAATGAGCAATAGATGTTTATCCCGTTCACGTAAAGAGTGATCCAAGTCATCAAGTTGAGATACCCCTACGGTGTAAGGAAGAAGACGGGGAGGTGGCCCGCCATACACTACTTCAAAAGGGGTGGTGTGCAAGGAGGTATTGAATGTGGTGTTGTAGCAATACTCCACCCGAGGCAGCCATCTTGCTCATTGTTTAGTCCTGTTGCTTGTGAAACAACGGAGATAAATTTCTATGCCACGGTTGACTACTTCGGTTTGGCCATCAGCTTGGGGACGATAGGAGTAACTAAAGCGGAGTTGAGTACTGGAAGGGTGAACAATTCACGCCAAAATTTACTTGTGAATGTGACTTCCCGATTAGAAACAATGGACTTTGGTTTGGTATTCCATGCAGATGAACGATATTGTCGAAGATGTGAGCTATGGTTGGGACGGTGTATGGATGATGTAGGGCGATGAAATGCCCATATTTGGAGAGACGGTCCACCACTATACTGTATAGCTGTTTTTCCTCCCGACGAGGGAAGACCTTCGATGAAGTCCATAGAAAGTTCAACCCATACTTGTCGAGGAATTGGGAGTGGTTGAAGGAGATCTGCCGGCTGGAATGTTTCTCTTTTGTTGCGTTGGCACACCATGCAAGTTCGAATGTACTCTCTCACGTCACGACGAAGATGCTCTCAAAAGAATTCAGCACGTACTCTTTGGAGGGTGCGTTGATATCCTTAGTGAGAGGAGTCATGAATGGCGGTGATGATGACTTGTCGTAATGATAAGGTGGCATGGATAAAAATTTTGTTTTTAAACAAAATTAACTATTAAGTCGTCGTGGACTGCCCATAGTGATGGTTGTGGCAAGGTAGGAATGTCCAGCAGTTTGCTTTGAAGGATGGGCATTGATTGGAGTTCTTCTTTTGGCTGTAGTAGAAATGTTGGTTGAGGTGAAGAAATGATAGTGATTATACCTTGTTGGGAAGGACGACAAGATAGTGCATCAGCCACTGTGTTTAGTTTGCCCGCCTTGTACTCAATATCGAAATCATAACCCAATAGTTTAGAAACCCATTGATGTTGTGGATTAGTGATCAAATGTTGCTCTAGGAGGTACTTTAAACTATAGTGGTTAGTGCGGACCACAAATGGACGACCACCCAGTATAAATTCCAACGTTTGATTGCTCGAGAAAGCCCAACGAGTTCCTTTACGTATGCTGCCAACTTCTACATATGAATTGGAAATGATCGACTGTAGTAAGCAATTGGATGACCGAGCTTAAGGACCGCTCCTATTCCGCCGCTGGCCGCATCACATTTAACGATGAAAGGTTGTGAAAAATCAGGAAGAGCTAAGGTCGGGGCTGAAATAAGTGCAATTTTGAGTGATTTGAATGCTTCGATTGCTGTTCCTGACAATTGGAAGTTATTCTTATAGAGTAATTTAGTGAGAGGAGTAGCTATGACACCAAAGTTGCGGATGAATTTCCGGTAGTACCTGACAAGACCAAGGAAACCGCGCGGCTCAGTAGGGGTAGTGGGTTGCGACCAAGACATGATTGCTGAAACTTTTTGCGGGCCAGCTTGAACTCTTTTGGCAGAAATTATGTGACCCAAATATGCCATATTTGGTGCGGCAAAGGTGCATTTAGACTTGAGAAAAACCGGGCGCTATCTTAGTGTCGCAAGTACATTGGAGACTGGAGAGATGTTGGAGATGTTCCCATTAGTGAAGAGCTGTAAATGAGGATATCGTTGCAAAACATGAGCACATACTTACATAGCATTGACAGGAACATGTCTTTCATAATGGCTTGAAAAGTGGATGGAGTGTTGGATAATCCAAATGGCATGACCACATATTCAAAGTGACCATGGTGAGTACGAAATGCTGTCTTCTCCACATCTTCCTCATGCATTCTTATTTGATGGTAACCTGAACGTAAATCAAGCTTGGAAAAAATGCAAGATCCATGTAACTCGTCTAATTGTTCATCAATATCAATAATTGGATGGTGATGGCGTTTAATGTGCGATAATCCACGCAAAGGTGCCATGTATCATCTTTCTTTTTGACGAGGAGTGCTGGAGCAGAAAATGGTGAATTGCTGAGTTTGATTAATGCCTTGTCCAAGAAGCTTGTGGCATTGTCTTTTTATCTCATCTTTTTGGTGATAAGGGTATCGATATGGCCGGGCTGTTATTAGTTCAGAGTGGGGTAGGAGCCTAATGCGGTGATCTCTGGATCGACAAGGGGGAAGCCCTTGTGGTTCAGAAAAAAATGCTCTCAAATCTGGTTAGGACAAATTGGATGTTGTCCACCTTCTCCAAGGCTATTATGTTGTTGGGTCCCAGGGTTTGCAGCCATTTGACGCCCATGACAACATCGAATCCTCTCAATTCAATAATGATGAATGATGCAATTATATTTTCGTTACCTACTTGTATCTTTGCTGGGTACTTTCCTTGACATTGAAGGCGAGCCCTGTCGGCCATTGCTACTGTGAGACCCACATCTGGTTGAAGAGGAATTTTGAGGCGGGTGGTAATTGCTGCCATGGTTTAAAATCTCGGTACCGGTACCGATTTCGGTCATCGGCCAAAACCGGTACCGTACCGTAGTGTACCGTACCGACACACGGTACGGTTCGGTACGGAAAATAGCATACCAGGTTTTTTTTATTTTTTATTTTTTAAAGAGTTAGATATAACTCTAATAATACATAATTGATGAATAAATGCTTAAAATCAATATTCAAATGTCAAATACATGAATACAGTGTTTAAAAGCCATTTGGTACTCAATTAGGATTTTTCATAGATACAAGAGAATTACATTAGAATTAATACCATGTGTTGGTACGTAACATAAGATGTACCAACACATGGTATTCATCATCTTAGTTGATGTTGCGCTACGTCTTATGTTGCGCTACGCAGAGTCTTCGGCGGTCACACCTTTGGGTTGTGGGCCTGTGTCGCCCTATATTAATTCTAATATAATTCTCTTGTATCTGTGAAAAATCCTAATAGAGTACCAAATGACTTTTAAACATCGTATTCATATATTTGACATTTGAATATTGATTTTAAGCATTTATTCATCAATTATGTATTATTAGAATTATATCTAACTCTAAAAAAAAATCGATATCGTGTAATACCGGGCGGTATAATACATATACCGCCCGGTATAATACATATACCGCCCGGTATAATACATATACCGCCCGGTATAATACATATACCGCCCTTACCGGGCGGTATATGGTGAAATACCGCCATATACCGCCCGGTATACATGATATACCCGGTATTTTCAAATACCGGGTATATCGAATACCAGAATCCCCAAAAACCGGTATATACCGTTTCGGGCGGTTTTTTGAACCATGATTGCTGCACTCAAAAAATTATGAGTGCTGCCCGAGTCAAGAAGTAGCCGTATTGGTAGGCCGCTGGTGGTGCCTATGACTTGTATTGTCTGAGCATGCGACGTCCCTTGTAGAGCCATGAGGGAGACTTTAGGATTGCTTTTCTCCAGTTTGTGAAGATCTGCATTAGTTCCATCGTTCATATCGGAGGGCATGCTGATTTCAGTTTCGGCTTCTTCATTTCCATCATGAAGAGGGTCTCTGCACCCAATCAACGTCGCAATGGAAGCAAAGTCTGCGTTGTCACTGTTCAGTCACCTCCGCTTGAGAGAGGCGACACCTTTGTTGCGGACGCTCACATCCCGTGTTCAACGCCGCGACTGGGTGGGCCTAAACGACGGTGATAGATATCATTGAAATGTCGCTCATAGTTAATGACCAAGAATTGGGCATCATCCGTCATGTGGTATGCCGCAATGGCCACGTTTGATTCTTTATGGATGCGGTGAAAAAGAAAGTACTGTTTACATGTGGCAAGCCAAGGAAGCAGTCATAGCAAGGAAATTCAAAGCACGACGAATGTTGGTAAGACATCATCAGCCCTGTTTCTTCATGCGGAGAAGGTCCTCTCAAGTTGCATTGTCGTCAGGGTATGTTGGCAAGTATCCCGCTACCATCGACGATGTGTCGTTGTACTTGGCCGACACGAGCAGATGGAGTGCCCTCACCCATTGCTGATAGTATTTTGAGTGCTTCCAGATCTTTGGAGAATTTTGTAAGTTGGTTGATTATTTGTTCCTGTTTTATGCAATCCTTTTCTCTTTCGGCATGTTCTTGTGCTTGGGATGCCTTGACTTCTGTTCTTGGAATGATTCCCCCATTTCTGGCTCTGATACCAATTTGTTACGAGCCTTAGTATAAACTCTTGTTTAGGGACGATAGGGGTTAATCTTTTCAACTATTTTTTTTTTTGATGTAGCTGGTGCTTGTTTGATCTTTGTTGGAATACGGAGATAGAGTGGTTGGTTGAGAGAAGAGAGAGAAGAGAGTAGAATGAGGAGATGAACCAACTTGTCCATTCCTCTTGTTCCATGTTTATTTATAGATCTTCCAAAGAGGTGTTGTGACTCTTCCCAAGAGTTGTGACCAAACAATTGTATCTTTTCATTGAATAATTTAACTTTGCTTAAATAAAATATAGTTGTTTATAATTAGAGTCTTCTACTTCTTGGTGTGGCGATGATATGTATTTTTTTGTCTTGCATTTGATCTTTCTTTTTGATTGGTTGGTGATGTGAATTTGGCTTGATGATGTGGCGGCTAGTAGTGATGTGGCTGTCTTGTTGGCATAACAATGACCTTTTAGCTTTTGTTGCCTTGTTTGTTTATGATGATGCATATGTTTTCTCCTCATGGAAAAATGATATTTGCTTATCATAATTTTGCTTTCTTCTTTGTTGGCTTAATTAATCTGATATTGTTTCATGAAATTTTGTATCATATTCGTAATCTTTCAACGTGATCAGTGGCGAGACGAGGACCCTCGAACTAGGGTTGCAATATTTTTAAATATACTATCAATAATATTTATTATGAGAGTAATTTACATAAAAAATGAAATACAATCTAAATACACATCAAAGTTTATTAATTTAATATAAAAATATTTTATAATAAATAAAAATTATAAGACAATTGCTTTTATGATTATTCCTATGAATTTTCATATCATGAAAAATACTGCACAATTAACTCATCAGTATTAACACACGTAATTTAATTATTTTAAAATAAAAAATTATAATTAAATTAAAGAAAAATTTGTTTATTAAATTAAGTAATTTAATTTAACTAAAATTAACCTATCAAATTTAGTTAAACTAAATAATTTAATTTAATTTAATTATAATTAACATTATGGGGAGACTGTTATCCTCAATCATTATTATTATTTTTAAAATAATTTAATTTAATTGAAGTTAGCATAAGAAATTTAGTTTAAATACAACTAACATAAGTAATATAATTTAGTTTAAATTAAAATTAACTTAATTAAATTAAACTTAAATTATTTATCTCTACTAAAGAAACTGTGTATTTCAATAAATAAATTAGGGTGTCAAACTAAATTTGATATTTTCTCTCTCTATATATATATATATATATTACTTGTATTAGAGATTTGAGGGGTGTCATTGGACACCCCTCCTTTCAATGTGGATTCGCCACTGTTACGTGATGATTGCAACTCCTAGACCTCAAACTTTACTGCTATGTGCTTAAGTCTTATCTCTCTTCCCTGGATGCATTGTCTTTATTGGTTCCAAGGTTCTTCTGCACAATATATCACTACTTTACCTTGTTAGTTACAAGGTTCTTATTAGTAAAGCACCACATCAAAGTTCTCTTGCCTGCTGTTAAGTCTTGTTAAACCATAATGTTGAATAAATTCAACAATTTGAGGGATGCACATACAATTTTTTTTCATCTGTCTATAACACTCATCTATGTTTCTTAGTTTAGTCAGGTGCTTTCTTAGTTTAGTCAGGTGCTGACAAGTTTGTGGGATCGGTGTTTATTTGCTTTACCTAGGAGAAAGATGATCTTGAAGCACGCTTCAATGATGTTAATATGAAGGTTGAACAAGCAGCATCTCAGCAGGCATTAGCACAGCAAGAATTGGAACGAAGCCGTCAACAAGCAAATGAGGCATTGAGATCAATGGATGTTGAACGGCAGCAATTACGAGCCGCAAACAGCAAGTAAGTTGATTACTAGCAATTACCTCTTACACCGTATTCTCTGAAGCTCTAATAATGAGCTAAATAGTAAATACCACCATACACTGTATTCTCGATGATGTTATTCAAAATCTGTAGGTACATCTATTGATTTCCATAATAAAGGCTAGGGTCATATCAAGAGGGGAATGGTTGGCCATTCTTGAAGATGTTATAAGTAATAACTAATAAATAAGAAACAATTGGCTTTCACATCGACATTCTCAAGCAATCTCTATGAATGTGTGGATCAGTTTAATTCTCCATTTTATTTAGGAAATGTGCCTAATAGTTTTTAAGAAAGTTCTAACACATCAAATTAATGTGAGAAACGTAAGGCTTCTAGAACTCAAAGAAATTAGGGAATAAGGATAGTAAGACCAAAAGAAGAAAAAGAGGAGGAGAAAAAGAGAATTTCTGGTAAAATCATAACTTGATCCAAAGAAACATAATTTTAGCAGTATAAATGATTATTTAATATAAGTTTACACTTTACATATATACCATACATAGAGGAAAAGAATAGGTAATTGACAGTTGACACAACCCTTCTTGACTAGTTCCTAATTTCTTATTGGTTGTTTGCAGTGTTATCAAATCGCACGATTTAGAATCGTAAATCGTGCAATCCGATGCAATTCATGTAGGCGGCGATTCAAATCGCTGCTCTGAATCGGGAAATGCCATGAATCATATTTGGAATCGGCGATTTACCATGATTCGATTCAAAATCGTGCAGAATGTGAATCGTCTGGTTTGATAAAACAAAGAAAAGATTCAAAAGATTCAATCAAAAGGGGAAGGAAGATCAACTAAGATATGCCAAAGCCGAACATTCTCCTCGTCGTTGTGGTTGCCGGCAACTCCCTTATGTTCTGGATCGTGCACCGCACGCTTGCCGGACAGAGGAGGTACTACGAGAGACGAGGAGAGAACAGGGTTGAGAGAGAGAGAGAGAGAGAGAGAGAGAGAGAGAGTTTGGTCTAAAAGAGGAGGATGAGGAGACTGCCTTCAGTTCCTGGGTTTGTGCGCGTGCGAGAGAGGGAGAGGAGCTTATATGTGACTGGGGATAGGGAAGACAGTGGGATGAAAGGTGATGTGACAGCATATTAAAGTTCTACTAGGGTTTGTGCACCGAGAGAGAGAGAGAGGAGCTTTTGTTTGACTGGACCGGGAAGATAGTGGGATGAAAGGTGATGTGACAGCATATTAAAGTTCTACTATATAATTGGGTAATATATCATAAAAGCCCTTTACCTTTTTATTTATTTTCTTTTTACATTTATAAATAAACTTTTTATTAGCTTATTACTTATATTATATGAGTTGCTACTTGTTAGTACTTGAGACTATAGTTTAAAATCTCGGTCGGTACGGTACGGTAAGTCCGGTATTTACCGGTTTTTTAGGTTTCCGGTATACGATATACCCGGTATTTGAAAAAATTGGGTATATTGTGTATACCGGGCCGGTATGGGCGGTATACTGCCCGGTATGGGCGGTATATGGTGGTATGTCACGAAAAAAAAATAAAAAAAAAATAAAACCCGGCCGGTATGCATTTTCATACCGGTCCGTACCGTGTGTCGGTACGGTACGGTACCGGTATATACCGGTACCGGCCGGTGACTGAAACCGGTACCGGTACCAAGATTTTAAACCATGGTTGAGACTTTATTTTTCTTTGAGACTTTAATGATGACTTAGTATTTTTTGAGTTTATATAATATCATTTTATTTATGGTATGTCATATATAAGTAATTTTTCATGTGTCTCTGAATTTTACGATTCGATACGATTTACGATTCACGATTCAGAAATTAGCCTTGCGATTCATGTTGTGAATTGCGATTCGATAACCTTGGTTGTTTGTTTTATCCGTTAACTTCGGATATATTAGTAATAGTTGCTACTTTATAAAGGCTGGTGCTCACTTGTTTCCTCTTCTCTAATGACTTTTTGAATATATCTTTGATTTGATAGGATCATAGGATATATAACTATTTGCACCTCTTATCAAGTTTTTAATGAATATTACATGGTACAGGTTGTAAATCCTTTTGTTATTATTGATACATTTGTAGGGTCCTGTTGCAACATATACTCACGTCACTTTGAACACTGAAAATTTATTGTTGTCTACAAGTACTGTTAATCTGTTTCAACTTGTTTTCAGCTTTCCAGCCTAGTTTTACTGTTTGGTTTATCATTGATATGCAGACTTAGGGATAATTTAGATGAAATGCGTCGCTCATTAGAGGCTAAAGACAGTGCTCTTGAGGCATTACACCAGTCCACCTTTGAGAAAGAGCAGGTATTACATGTTCATTTCTTTTTAAAAAATTTCTCAAGTTGCTTAAAGCTTTTGCCAGATCTTCTTGGTTTCAAAGATGTTTGGCAGTTCTAAGTTGCAAGTATACTTGCATCATATATAGAATCGTTTAAGTTAGTTAAGATCTGCGTAAGATGTATGCTCTGTGCACAAAGGAAAATCAACTTATGAACCCTTTGTTAAATAAACTTGCATGTTGATATTATTTGAATGGCTCATTTAATAAAATAAAGGTTACAGACATAACCTATCTCATAGTGGTGTTGATCTTGGTGAACGGTTGACACCTACATGTACTATTCCATAACGACAAATCTTGTACAAATTGGACTGTACTAACTACCAAGGTGTCTTTTGTTTTTCAAACCTAAACCTTATTTTTCATAGAGACATGATTAAAATGAATGGTAAAAATATGAAACTTTCATAAAAGTAGCATAGTTTGATAATAATTGAAATACAGTACACCTGTGCTGTTTGGTTAGCGAAAACTATTTTCTGGTTTGATTTCAGTGCGAAAACTTGATTTTGATTTCTAGTTTTCAGTTTTCTGAAAACGCGTTTGATTAATGAAAACAATATCAGTTTTAGTTAGTTGAAATAATTGAATATTTATTTGGTTATAAAAATAATATTAATTTTTCTTGAATATTTTTTGTAGTAATTAATGTTTAGTTAATTTACAAAATTAAATATTTGCTAATATGATTATAAAATATTTATATGATTTAATTAATTAAGTTATTGGTAATTTGAGATTTGTTTTTCAATTAGATATAAAAATTAATTAATAGTTATTATAAAATTTCAAAAAAAAAAAGTCGAATGGTCTAAAATTAGTTTTGATTAAATTATAAATCGATCAACTTTAAGAAAATTGAGTTATTTTAAAATTTCGAGTTTGAGTCAATTAGATATAAATTGGTTTAATTAATTTGTAAATTTAAGATAATAGTTTTAGTTGAAAATGATGATTTTTATTTTTATTTTTCAAAAATTAGATAGTTTGATTTATTTTTAAATTAATTAATTTTATAATTTTTTTTATAATTACAAAGTTGCCACTGTATTCTGAAACCGATAGTCTCGAAATCACAGAAAACAACATTATGGTGTTTTCATTTTTATAAAGAAAACTTGTTTCGTTTTCATTATCGTTTCGATTCAGTTTCATGAAAACACTAAACCAAACATGTTTTCGTAAACAGTCTCAGTGAAACCGGAATCATGAAAACAAACTTGGTTTCGGTAACCAAACAGGCTCTAAAAGTTCAAATGAAAGTTAAAATCTTAAAGGACAAACCACAAACTAAATTCAAGTAGAGAAAACAATCTAGTAATTGTAGAAGGCTAGAGTGTTGCATGTGCATCATAAATCTCTATCTCGATAGTCTGACACGACTGAGGTGAATGTCATAGGTTTTCGAGGCTCATATTAGAAATCTCTCCTAAATCATCATATATTAATTGGCAATTCCATATTGCATCAATTCTTAGTTGGAGTCAAATAATAATCATTTAGTCATAAAAAGCTTGGGAGAGTATGAGAGAGCTGGGGGGTTTGGAGCCTTTAAATAGGTTAAAAATTCTCCCCAAGAACCCCTCAATAAATAAAAAAGATCCATTGGAAATCGGTAAACAAAATCCCAGTGACTGAAATTGTAGCCATCAGGATTGTAGCAGTCCAGTACAAGGCTTTTACCAGGTGGTAAAACTGGTATTTTTCAGTGTTTAAAAGTATATTTGCAAATATTATATGCCAAGAAAATTTTGTGATATGCAGTACTATTCAGTGTCTAAAGTATCTATTGGTTGAGATCTTTGCAGTTGTTGGAACAAGTTCGGGGTGCACTACAAGCTTCTGAAGAGAAAAGACAAGTATCATTTACAGAACTTTCTGCTAAGTATCAAAAGGTAGAATAAATTGTAGAAATGACATTTTAAACTTTTGCTAGAAAAATATATTTAACTTTTTGCTCTAGACTCTGAACTCTTACTGTCCCCCCCCACCCCCCACCCCCCACCCCCCACCCCCACCCAGCAAGTTGAAAGTTTGGAAGCACAACTTACTGATGCTCTAGCAGAAAGCAGTAAAGCAGCTGAAACAATTTCTTCTCTCCAGGTACAATTTACTTCCAACGCTAAATCCTAACTGCTACACAGTTTTGTAGCAGTTTTTTCCTTTGCTTATTTGTACCTCATATATGTAAAATCATTTAATATTCATCTGAAAACTAGTAATCTTACAAATCAAACTTGGAAATGCTTGCATAAAATTAGATTTCACTACCTTCTTTGGTTTATGAAAACTTTGATAAAGAAGAGATGATTTATTATTTCTTACTTTTGCTCTTTTTTTCAAATAATTGAATTCATAATTATATAACTCTTTAATGGGACTAGCTGTGAGAATAGCTTGATGCATTAATTGATCCAACAAACATGCTTTCGTTTGGAGCATTCACCAAATAATTGATTAGTGAACTCCCTTTGCCATTAAATTACAACCAATAGTTGCCTTCTTTTCTTCATGACCTTTCAAAAGCAGTTTGGTGTGTTTGACCTCCTTATTGAAACAAGTCATCGTCACCTCATGATAAGTTGGAGGTTTCATGCCTGGACCATATTGCCCAATTGCTTTAATTATAGGTTTGAAGCTATCATATTAATTGCATTGAATGGGATCCTCACATCATATATTGTTACGCCTCGCCTAGGTTTATCCTTAGATAAGCGACATGGCCTAGGAGAAGCGTAATCAACAACCAAAAATCTCAACTAGAACAACTGAAAACTACATTGCAACAAAATGTTCTCAAAACAAAAGTTGAGCAATTTTAAGACAACACTAAGACAATAACTATGCAGCAGATGACGTCTCCTCCTTTAGGACTAGCTACCCAACTGTACGACTATCATACTTGGGGATCTGAAGCAAAAACAACAAAATGTCAGTGGAAAGCCGAGTAGGAGCATCAATATGTCAACAATAACGATAAATGAACATGATGCCATGGTACCACCAAATGCAACAATAGGACTCACACCACAAGCCAACACAACTAACTACACTCTAAATCACCATTTACTCCGATACACTATTTTTTTATAGGGTAAATATCAAAAAAAAATACGAACTTTGGACCTTTTTCCATTTTTAGCATAAACTTTTTCCGTTAACAAGAAAATACACGAACTTTGATTCCGTTACCCCGTTTAGCATGCACCGTTATTTTTGACGGTTTTTGCTGACATGACCGTTAACGGCGATGACGTGGCAAGTTACTTTGCCAACGTGACATATATTTCAACGAACGAGTAAATTAACATAAAATTACGAAATTATCCATCCCCGAAGCTAATGTTTTTTTAAATCGGGGACGGGCAAAATGGTAATTTGCTCGTCGTCTTCAAGTTGGCGCGCTCGATGCCCTAGTTTTTATTTTACCTGCTCGAACTCTGCGAAAAAGGGGAACCTTTGTTGTCGCCATTCTCACCGGATTAGGGCACGCCTTGCTGTTGCCATTGTCGCCGGATTAGGGCACGAAGGGACGATCATGTCAGGAAGGGAAACCGTGGGACGAATGGAGGAATCTTCAGTGAATTCATCGCAGGTTGTTGCTCCGCACTGCTGCCATAATGTTCGAGCTGTTCTGTTCACCACATGGAGCCAAAGAAATCCCGAAAGAAGATTTTGGGGATGCAGACATTGGAAGGTATGATCCCTTGTAATCAACTCATTCCAAAGTCCTTTATTGTAATCCCTCACTCCTATCTTTTGACAGGAGAATAATTGTCACTTCTTTGTGTGGCATGATCCTGAGGATCACTGCCACACAGAGGCTATTCTGAGAGGTTTGATTGAGAAAAAAAAAATCTTCTCGAGAAGCTGAAGCTAATGGAAGAAAGGATAGAATTGAGCAAGATGAAAGAAATGACTTTTCAAGAAAGAATTGTGATGAGATAGCTCAATTGAGGAATTACAAGAAACAAGTCAATTTAAGGAAGGACAATGTGTGTATGGTGTTTTTTGTTGTATGTATCGTGTTTTCTAGTATGTTATTGGGGGCTGGGAACAAAGACAATAGCCTAAAGCTACTGCCATGAAGTAGTTTGGTTTATGTATTTTGATGTTCATCTCTCATGTGTATTTGAAGACAATATGTTTTGGCATGTTTCAATCTGTTAGCAGTGAACTGTGCACTATAAAACATGAAATTTCACATATTTGCGAGAAAAAAACATGAACATTTTCACTTTACCTAAAAACATGAACTTTGCCACTTTAACCTAAAAATACATGAACGTTGTCACTTTTAACCTAAAATACATGAAAGTAAATTTTAACCTAAAAATACATGAACTTTGTCATTTATAGCACAGGAAGCAATTCAACTACTATATATTATTCCACATACATAAAACTTATAATGACACATAATCCATACAAGATCAAGTAATTTAACTACAAATAATCCACATCAATCCACATAAATCCAAATACATCTATAGTCAATCCACATCAATCTATATCAATCCTAACATTTGAAGATGTCTGATTGCCTGACTTCTTTTTTGTCCATAAGTCTGTTGCTGCTCCAAATTGAGGTGGTGCTTTGTTGAGTGCCTTGGGTGGGTTGGGTGACCTGGGTGCTTTGAGTGGGTTGGTTGGCTTGGGTGCCTTGAGGATGGTTAAACTGCTCTCCAAATCTTCCTTCATGGAGTATTCTAACTTGTGTATTAGACATCTACATGAAACTTAGAATTAGATAATTGAAATCTTATATGCACATATGTATTTCTTGTTTGAGTGCCAACTGTTACTCCAAATCCCTTTGCTGCTTGTGCCCTCTCCTTGTGTACAAGATTCTCATAACTAACAGGCCTCTTAATAATAGTCATCTTTAGTCTCTTTACAGGTGACTGTGACTGCACACCCTGGTTCCACTCTTGGTCTACACCCTGGTTCTCAGAATTGATCTGTACACTTTGGTTCTTAGAATTGATTTGCACACCCTAGTTCTTACGTGGCCTCCCATTCATCTTCCCTTGTCTCAAAAGTATATATACGTGTAAAAAAAAAATAAATTTTTTTTGTTAATAAACAGGTAAGGACAAATAACTAAGTTACTTCACTAGATGATAATTGAATTGATACTGGTGCTTTATCCTTGTTTTTGCATGACCTTTTGTTATGACCATATGCATTGCACTGTGTACATTTCATCTGCACCCCATCTTACTCATCTTTGTTGGATTTGCTTGTTCTTTTTTCTTCTCACTAATATTCTTGTTCCTTGCCTTTTTTGGTCTCCTTGTTTGTCTTTTTTCATTTAATGACTGAATAAGATGCTCATATACCCTTAGGTATGTGGACTTCTTAAAATAATCATGAACATTCTGTGAGATCCTCTCTCAACCAATGAATCGATGAAATGACATGAGGACAAGGGAATGCTAGTAAGTTTCCACATCGTGCACGAGCAACTATTTTGTTGTAACTCTACAACATAATTGTTATCCATGTGTTTAAACTCAAACTTCTTATATCCATCATGTGTTGCTATGTAGACTAACAATCTTATTCTCTTCTACTTTTTTTCCTAATTTTAGGGCATATAATATCATCACTTTTCATTATCATCTCCCTCTTTTCAGCCACTCTTTTCATTAATGGCCTTATGATATCCTCCAACATGTCAATTAAAAGTCTATTTATTGTCTTCAAAATGTATCCATTAAAACATTCAAACATGTTATTGTCAATAACTTCATATTTTAGCAATGTACTGTTTTTAAACCTACAGAACTTGTCTGAACCAATTTTAATGAAATCACCATGTGCAACTTGAGAAAGTACCTTCATCTCATACATGTGTTCATTGAATTCAGCTTCTGTGGTGCTCTTTGCAGCTTTCCAGTAAAAGTTTTTCAAAGCATATCCCTCATGCTTCTTCTTTCCGTTAGTATACAAGTTTTTATGTTCTGCATTAGGCATAAAAGCCCTAACTGCATTTTGAAAACCCTACAAAAGACAAACAAATATAAGTAGAGTCTACATGATACAAAAAATAAACATAAGTAGACAAAAAAAGAAATTTATTACCTTCTGCTGATCACTTATAATTGTCCATCCAAAACCATCTACAATGGCTAAGTGTTCAGTTAATCTTATCAAAAACCACCTTCATGAGTCTTCATTTTCACCTTCAACCACAGCTCAATATAGTGGAAACATCTGGTTGTTTCCATCCCTACCAACTGCAGACAGTAGTTGGCCACCAACTTCTGACTTCAAAAAGCACCCATCCAATGGAATCACAAGCCTACAACTACCCAAAAACTCATCTTTCAATGCATCAAAGTCAACAAACATTCTCTTGAATAAGTTATGCCTCTCAACCATTGTGAAAACAACCCATATTTGTATACCATCAGTTCTGCTACATAAGATGACATCTTATAATGCTCAACCAATAAGCCTGATAAAGCTTTCAATGCCCTTGCTTTGACTGATATGATAAATTTGTGGTCAATATCCCTTTGCATTAAGTACATTCCAGTCTGATTTTTCCCTAAAAGTTTTCTTGTAGTGTCTTGCAAGTTATTTATATGAGGTTTGCTTGTTTCTTGCTGATCTAGAACATTTATGCTCTAAATCATAAATTTTAATCACAAATGCTCCATTCCTTTGTGTTAAGCTTCCATAAATCCTCCAAGGATATTTGGCACTACACCTAGCCTCTACAATTTTTCTCACTAGACCTAGTAAACTTAATAGCCTTCCCATTCTTCAAAGCATAGTCTTGAACAATTTGCATGAATTGTTCTGCTGACTCACACATCTCATGTTAAGGCAAAATTCATCAGATTCTTTGCCCCTAAATCCTTTACCCTTTTGTATTCTAAATTTTTTTATATCTTCATCATCACTACTGTTAAGCGTCTGCGTCTGCACTGATTTAATTGATGTAGCATTATCACCTGAAGTATCATATGATTCATCAGAAGAACTTGATGAATCATTATTCCCACCCTCAGCTTCCTTGTGCTCATCTCCTCCACCACTCTTACATTGCTCATCTTTCTTGTGCTCATCTCCTTCACCACTAGTACCTTGCTCATCTTCCCTGTGCTCACCTTCTTTTGCAAATTAAAAATTCTCTTCTTTCTAATCACTATTCTATATTCCTCTTCATCCTCATCATGTCATCATCTCCATCAAAATCAGTATGATGAGTTTCATCAAGTTTCTCAATTTTGACAACTGTAGGGTCAGCTCCTTCATGATCAGGCTCCACATTCTCATCCTGGTTATGAGTTTTGAGAGCTTCATCTAGCTTCTTTTTCCTCAATAGTTTATAGTCTCTAACTCATTCTGAAAAGAAGTGTATACACCCACAATTTATTCCCAATTGAACCATCTCCTTAACTTCAATTTCTGTCTTTATCTCCACCAGTCTAGAAGATAAGGGTTTCCTTGGGTTTTTATACCACAATTTGCTAGGTCGAGAGTAAACATCATGTGACCACCGTGATGTACTACAATCTTAAACTTTAACATCCTACATGAAAATGCAAACGCGAAAGATGAAAAACAGTGAAAAAATTGGATTCACATAATCCGGCGACAAAAATTTTAGGACCATAGCACTCACATATAAAGATGGCTACATGCAAAAGAAACAAAAATATACATGCTATTTTTGGGACCACAGCTTCGCAATGTCCCCATCGCTCGTCCCTTCTAAGGTTTAAAATACCACCCGAAACGGTATATACCGGCCGGTATATACCGGCTTTTGAGTTTCCCGGTATTCGATATACCCGGTTTTGAAAAAAACCGGGTATATTGTGTATACCGGGCGGTATATAGCGGTATGATGCGATATACCGCCCGGTATGGGCGGTATATGCTCATACCGCCCGGTATGGGCGATACCGGGCGGTATATCACCGCAATGCCGTTGGCGTTGCCAACGGCTCCGTGGCCGACAGCCCGACAGGGCTATCGGCCACATGTGGAATCATACCGCCCGGTTTGGGCGGTATTTGATATATACCGCCCAAACCGGGCGGTATTACATACATACCGGGCGGTATACCGCCCGGTATGATCAATAGTGATCCCAAACGGCTATAGAGCCGTTTGGGATAGATTTGGGTTGTTTTGGGGGCTATATAAAGCTCCCAAAACACTTCTTTCATCCTCACTCACCCCTCTACCCATCTAAACTCTCAATCTCTCTCAATCTCTCTCTTTATTAATTTCTACGTCGAAATTCTATCGAAATGACGCCGAAATCTCAACCCGACCCCGCATGGCAGCATGGTACTCGGTTGGAGAAGGCTCATCACTGGCAATGCCACCACTGTAATATGATTTCACGTGGTGGAGGCATCACTCGATTGAAGCAACACTTGGCCGGAGGATATCCCGACGTCGTCAATTGCGCCAAAGTACCGCCCGAAGTCCGGAAGATGTTCAAAGCGCAACTCAACAACAAGAAGGAGGAGCGTCTTAAGACTGCAGCTCAACAAGCCGAGTTCAACCGACGAGCTACCCAAGATGTCAGCGGTGGCCATTATGAGGCTCGAGGTGGCGATAACGACGAGGATCCGAAACTTGAAGCCGGCATCCGAGCTTCATTGGAGCATGCTGAATTCGAACGAGAACGGATGTATTATCCCGGATCTCAATTCGAATATGGCGGCGGCAGTGGCAGCGGTGGGATAAGCAGCGTCGGCTCAACTTCGGCTGCCGGAGCAATGGACCGAAGCGGTCCAATTCCCTCCGGTCCTTATATTGGTCGGAGTTCTAGCATGAGAGCACCTCAAACTCAGAGCAGAGGAAGCAGCAGAGGAGGCCTTCGTGGATTCTTCACAAACCTTGGAGCAAGTGGTAGGAGAACTAATGTTGATATTTCTGATCTTGATCCCAGGGCATTTCCTCCTTCATCGGCAAAGCAACAACGCATAGACGATATGTACGGCAAGTCGAAGAAGTGGGAGTTGGGAAAAGCCATCTCCAAATGGTTCCACTTCAGCCGGATTCCCGCAAATGCAGCCAACAACCCGTACTACCGAACTATGGTGTCTATCATCCAAAAGGTAGGCCCAGGTATTACCCCTCCAACTCCGTATGAAATTTCAGGACCTTTCCTTGAAGAAGAGGTCAAGGAAATAAATCAATGGATCGACAGAATCAAGCGGCAATGGGGGGATTACGGATGCACTTTGATGTGTGATAGTTGGACCGGTCCAACCCGAATGAGCATCATCAACTTCCTCATCTATTGCAACAGGAGGGTTATCTATCACAAGTCGGTGAACGCATCCGATGAACTCCATAGTTCTCTCTACATCTCGAAGCTGATGAAGGAGGTGATCGAGGAGAATGGACCCGAGAACTTTGTTCAAATTATAACCGACAACGGAGCTAATTTCAAAAGGGCTGGTGAGATAATTGAACTGGATTATTCTCACATATATTGGACTCCATGTGCAGCGCATTGTCTAGACCTAATGATGAAAGATATCGGTGATATATCGATGGTCAATAAGACGGTAAAAAAGGGGGCAACAAATTACGCGCTTCATATACAACCACACATGGGTACACACCCTTATGAGAAAATTTACAGAAGATATTTTTTAAAAATAATTTATAGTATTTATTTATTAATTAGTTTAGGTGATAATTACTAATAATAATTTCATATTTTAGGTGAAATTCTTCGACCGGGAGCGACTCGTTTTGCAATCAATTTCATCGCATTAAGGTCGCTCCAACAACGTAAGGCGGGCCTTCGATCAATGTTTACGAGTGAGGAATGGTCTACATCAAGATATGTCGGAACTAATGATGGAAAGCAAACCGAGAAGAACGTCCTCAACACGCGGTTCTGGGATCACGTTGCGGAGATAGTCGTCGCCGTAGAACCATTGTACAAGGTTCTACAACAGGTGGAGTTGGAAAAGACGCCTCAAATGGGTCATCTCTACTACTACATCCATCAAGCACAAGAAGAAATCAAAAGGGTGTTGATTTCGGAGACCAAGTATAAACCCTTCATCGACATTATCTCCCAGAGGTGGGAGGATCAAATGGGTCGTGACATACACATCGCGGGTAATTTTTTATTTAATTTTCTAAAATTTATTTAATTTTAATTCATTATGCTAAATTACGTATTAAATTGATAATTTTTTGTAGCGTATTATTTAAATCCCGTATACCAGTATCGATATGATCTTGGAACGACGGATAGTTTCTTATATCCGCTTCGCAAGGTCATACAACGAATGTCGGCAACAACCAGAGAAGCGGCGCAAGCTCTAAATGAATCAAAATATTTTCGAGATTCAAGTGGCAATTTCGGAGATCCATTTGCAATATCGTGCCGAGATTCTATGGATCCAGGTAGATATAATTTTTTTCAATTTATTTATTAATTATAAAATTGGTAATCTCGTTACTAAAATCAATTTTAAATCTATTGCAGTTGAATGGTGGTTGCAATTTGGAATCGAAGCTCCAACTCTTCGGAAGATTGCAACACGTATCCTCTCGCAAACCACATCAGCAAGTGGATGCGAGAGAAATTGGTCGACCTTCTCCTTAATTCATACCAAGCCGTGCAATCGGCTTTCATATGCTCGATTAGAGAAGCTAGTATATGTTCATTACAACATGCGGCTTCGAATGCGGACATTACAAAACGAAGATATTCGACATGTAGATCCGTTCGATGTTGAGTTCGTCCAAGACGATACGGACCCGATAATTGATTGGTGGAGTGCAATGGAGAGCGACCAGCCTCTTCTTGATGAACCAGGCGAACCACCTCAGCCTTCACCAATTATATCTGATGCACTTGAGTTTGAGAGCCAACCAGAAGACATAGCCATTACTCCCTTGGACTCTCAACGAATTCGGCAAGCAAGACGCCGATCCAAATCAGACTCTCCATCTTCCCGATCAAAGGGAAAAAAGAAGGCAACACCTTCAACGGCAAAAGGCAAAGCCAAAGGTAAACGACCAATTGATCCTTTGGAAGCGATTGCAGAAGCAGAAGAGGACGAAGAAGACGAACCCTCCATTCATAGCAGTAGCAGCACAAAAGACGAAGGAGATGATGATGATGATGGAGCTGGTGGAGAAGACACCGTCGTGCCATCAATATTGCCATATGATGATCCATGGACAAATGAGCAATACTTCGATCACGCCACCCAATATGATGACCGTGGTGCTAGTACCGGACAAACAACTCAGGTGTACAAGAAGAGAGGCTCGCGTCGAATAGGTGGACCGACAGCTTTGCAAGATTACCATCACGATATGATGAGTAGTTTGCAAGAGGTTTCTGAATCCACCTACTCTGTATCCAGTACCTACTCAACTGATGATACAGGGTCTAGTTCTTGGAAACCCAACAAAAAAAACGCTAATGTCAATGTGGTATAATGGATACCAAGGCATTATGCCATGGGAAAATTTCCAAATATGGACATTAGAGAACTATAGTGTTGACCTTAGCCGTGCATGTCCCGAAGCCGAAGATATGTATGGGTACGACAGACGTCATTCGTCCGCATTTTAAAAATTGTATTCATGTATTTGACATTTGAATATTAATTTTAAGCATTTCTTCATCAGTTATGTGTTATTGGAGTTACTTCTTAAAAAAAAAAAAAAAAAAAAAAAACCAACCGCAAATAAACGGTCAGGATTTTTTGAAGTTTCACTTATTCGTACTACAACTTTTATACCACAATAACACATTCTGTTCTGGTATTGCAAATATGGTGTATTTTCACTTATGCAACTTGAGGAAACTGCCATACTATTCTGTTATGATATCGCAAGTATGTTAGTATATTATTAGTACTATGCACTAATAAAACTAATAAAATTCAAAGCATCATGAAAATAACATCATTGTATCTATTAACATAAAAAATAAAAATACATCAGCGGCGATGCACCCAAAGTTGATTAGCGATACCCTCACGAATACCATGCATTACATTTTGGCTAGAAGAAGGTTCACCTATTGATGATGTAGGTTCATTATCATCATCAATAATTTCTTCATTGTTCCAAATTTCTACTAATTCATCAAAATTTTTATATTTAATAATAAAATTGTAAATTGCACAACAAGCCAATACAATACTTCATTGTCTTGAAACCCCGTAGTTCGGCATCATCTTTAGGATCGAAAAACGTGCTTTCAAGAGTCCAAAGCATCGTTCGATAACATTCCGACAAGATGAATGCCGTTGGTTGAACAATTCTCTTTTAGACGTTGGACCTCGACTACGATAATCTGACCGATGATATCTTTCACCTCGATAAGGTGCCAAAAATCCGGATACATTAGGATATCCGGCATCGACCAAATAATATTCATCTATCAATACAATGTGATTATGGTTCATGAATTTTACCTCCGTTTGACATCGAAAAATCTGTGTTAGGAGAGTATATTATATGTGCAAAAAGCAAGCATGAAATGACAAGTCTTATTATGAGTTTCTGCAGATAGCCCTGCAAATTACTAATGCGCTCAACGCAATTTGCTAGGCTATATAGATCTGCCGGTGGGGGTGTAGTACATAATGAGGTTGCCTCACTTCGAACACGATGGGCTGCAAAGTGTTCACTAATGAGTCCATACATCTTTTGCCTCTCTTATTCTAGAGATGTTCTCACCGATGATTTACCTCGTTTTTTACTGCGACTACGACTTGAAGAAACAGATGGAAATCGAGGGATTTCATGGTCGTTATCCCCAGTGTCCTCTTCCCTTTCCTCTTCCACAAGAGACTCCTTACCGCGTGCATTCTGCCCCAATAATTCCTCATCTAACTGACGCTCCTCGGATGAATTCAAAGGCGCTTGTGTAGATGATCGGGCCATCCCACCAGTTGCCGATTGATTTTGAAAAATTAATTCCAACAATGTGCAGTTGGCAGGTGACCCATTCTTAAATTGTTTGAAACACTTTTTTTTCCTCCTCTGCATACGAAATAAACTATTAAAATGTTACCAAACATGCAACCTTACTCTATTATGAAAAATCTACCGTGCTATTCCACACCGTTTCGTCAGCCTCAATCCTCCCTGTGTCGGGATTCCAGGTGACCCAGTGTGGTTAATCAATTCTTGAAAATCTTTAAACATACGATTGAGGCGTTTCTTCTTTCCCTTACACTGATCAACCCCGTACCTAGTGCCACATTTTTTCAGAAGCCTATTGCTAATTTCTTCCCATACAGGCTTGTCAATATTCAAAGTGTCTAATTCTATTTGTTTATTATGCAGTATAAATAAAAAATCTTCCGTAGCATTTTTGGACCAATTTTTCGACTTCTCCCTCAGAGTACGATGGCATCCCATTTATAATTATATCTATTTGAAAAATAAGTAAACAATAATTATAGCTATTTAAAGCATAAATAACAGGAATCAGGCATGAATATTAAACATAACAGGAAGCAAACAATAATAGTCTGTTTACATTACAGTGCAGACTGAGCCAAACATATATACACCAGCTTGAACATGAACAGTAAACAAATATCAAACAACAAGGATACAATAATTATATCTATTTGAAGCATAAATAATATGAAGCATGCATGAATATTAAACATTACAGAAAATAATAGGAAGTAAACAATAACAGAGCAGACTTGAGCCAGAACATACAAAATTGATATAATCATATGAACATATTGAACATATCAAACTGAGCCAGAACATACAGAATCTTAGATCAGATATAAACTAATAGTATGAACATATGAACATCAACTGGTAGTATAAACTGATATGAAAAATTGATTGTATCAACATCAAACTAAACATAGAATGAACTACTGAATAGAGACAAAAATAGAGACAAAAAATAGAGACAAAAATCAGTTAATGAACTACTGTAGATTTTCTCAACCAATACCTAACAATTAACAATTGCAATACAAGCAAAAACTAACTAGTAACAAATTAGGAAGAAGAAAAGCTTAACCAAAAAATCAGCTAATGAAACAGAAACAAAAACAACTATGTAATTCAACTACTGTAAACAGAAACTACCAAAGCATACAGAGAATCATAACATATGAACATAAAGAACATACAAAATATATTTAACATCGATATAGAATATCAAAACTGATATAAACATATGAACATATTGAACATATCAAATTGAGCTAGAACAGATATAAACTTATAGTATGAATATATGAACATCAATTGGTAGTATAAACTTATATGAAAAATTGATTGTATCAATATCAAACTAAACATAGAATGTGGAAACCCTAGATCAAAGTTCAAAACCCTAGATCAAACATCAAAACCCTAAATTCGAAAATCAAAACCCTAGATCGTGTTATCATTAAAACCGTAGAGCTGAAAACCGAAAACCCTAGATAACATCACAACCATAGATCGGGGAAACAATACAACATAGATTGGAAAAATAGTATAAAATATTATAAAAGATCGAAAAAATAGTATCAAAGACCGGCAACGATCAATGTGGAAACCCTATATCGGGTAGACAACAAAAAATAAAGACAGAAATTCAAAATCCCAGGTCAAACTTCAAAAACTCTAGATTCGAAAATCAAAACCCTAGATTGGGTTATCATTAAAACCGCAGAGCCGAAAATCGAAAACTCTAGATCGGGTAATATCACAATCCTACATTGGGTAACATGACAACCATAGATCGAAAAAGATCGACTGAATGTGGAAACCCTAGATGAAATCACAAACCTGAAGGTAAAGAAAGCAAGAAACCGGCGATGTTGTAGCCGAAGGTGAAGAGAGCAAGAGGTCGGGGATCGATTTGGACCGGCAACGATCAATTTCAACAGATGGCGATAAGTTTTCGGCTGTCGCCAGCAGCAGCTGAAGAAGGGTGTCGAGGGGTCGAGGGGTCGAGGGGTGGAGTGGGTGAAACATCCGGTTTTGCTCGTGTTTTCGGGTGAAACAAGTGGATATTACAAGTATGCCACCGCTCGATTTCGTAAGTTTCGTGAAAACAAGGAAAACAGGTCCAACTCGTTTTCCCGATCCAGTATATTTGCGTGTTTCGCGAAAATAAATGAAAACAACCTTATTTCGGTCAACAAACAAGATTTCAAAACGTTTTCGTTTTCGATCGAAAATGAAAACCCAAAACAGGCCCTGAGACTCCTACCTCGAAACGCTATCCAAACCTCCGATTTCTCCTCACCGCCGAGGCGCCGCTGCACATCTCCCGTCTCCGGTACCTCCTCAGCCGCTGCAGTGATTGAAAATGAGATTAGGGAGGAATTAGGGCTTAATTTAGGTTATTAGGCTTTTTGCGAAAAAGCCCCTCCAAGATAATTATTTACACCCAAGTCCCTTTTTCTTTTTCAGGTTATAACATACATCCACCTATCAAACTTTTGCACTGCATCTTCCCTATATTTACTCTTTAGCTTTCGCACCACCTTGTTGCTTCACCATGTTTGCCTTGCCATCCTTTTTGAAATACCAATTAATAGGAACCGATGCAGTTTGTTTTGATTTTTTTGATTGTTCGAAAATTGGTTGACTTGAGGAAGCTACAACTGGTCTCTTTCCTTGAGATATGATATTAGGCATCTCTTCAACCTCTTCTTCTTCAACAAGCTCATCAAAATGAGGCACTGAATTCATTGCATTCTTTGCTTGTTTTTTGCTTCCATATGTTCTTTCATGTCAACTTTCACATATTCAGGGACTCTCTTGTATTACAAGTTGCTGCATTTCTATAACCCCCAACAAGATGCTCTTTATGCCTAGAAATTCCTCCCTTGGTAACTTTGCCACAGTAGCCTTCTTAGGATTGACTAAAGTACTGTGATCCCATTCGGGATCCTTTTTTCCCGCCTTCTCAGGATTGACTAAAGTGCCGTGATCCCATTCAGGATTCTTTTTTCCCCTGCTTGATGAACCCTCTCCAGTCGACATGCTTCAATCTTTCTTGCTGCAAAATTAGCGAGGATTTCAGAATATATTCAGCAAGAATATTCTCAAAAATATTTACAAAATACCTAGAAAATATTAACAAAGAATTTCAGAATATTCAACAAACATTTAGATGATGTTTGGTTGGATGGAATAGATGAGGAATAAAATACTATATGACCTACTTATTCCCTTGTTTGATTGCAACTTGTTGACAAGGAATAAGTGGACTATAAGGAATAAATAAGGAATATTATTCCCCATGCACTATTCCTTATCTCAATCCAAGGAATGCTATTACCCATGACATTTTCTAACATTGTCCTTTAATATTTATAATATTACATAAGAATATAATTATTAAATTATTAAATTAATTTTAATAATTGTATATATTAAATACATAATTATGTTTTTATTTTTAAATATTATTTTATGTAGATTCAATTACTATTTATTAAAATAAAATTAATAATAATTTTTATTATTTTAAATTAATAAACATATTTTACATCCGTGCATATTTTTATTATGTTGTTATTAATTAGAATAATTATAATACAACTTATTGTATTTTTTGGAAGGGTATTTTAGTTACTTTTTGCTTAATTCATTGTCTATTGTTAATGTCAACCAAACAAGGTAATACTATTCCTTGTTGATTCCTTTCCTTATCTATTCTTATTCCTTGTTTATTCCTTATGTGTTCCTATTTCTTATGATTTTATTCCATCCTACCAAACACACCCTTAGAAAATATTTAGCAAATGTTCACAAAGAATTTCATATTCACAAAGAATTTCTAAATATTCAATATTCAACAAACAATGTCATAATAGAAAATATTCAACAGATCAGAACAAACACCAAATTTTCAACAAAGCAATTTGAGAATAGTTACAAAATATTCAGCATAACTCTGTATTAGAAAAAAGGTTACCTACTGCAATTAGAAAGAGCAAAAAGAGAGCCAAATAGAAGGGAAAAGACAACAAAAAAGTAAAAAAAACGTGGATAAAAGTAAAAAGATAAACTGCTAACAGAAAGAAAAAATAATAGTAGAGAAGAATTTAGAAGATCATAAGATGAGAAAAGAGTAGAACATTACCTAGGAGATGAAGAAGACTTCTGGGCTCCGTGCTGAATTGATGCCTAAGAGTGGAGGAAGAGCATAAACGTGTAGGAGAAAAAGGAAAGGATTTATGCATGTGATTTGACTTTTGGGCTGCCTGCGCCAAAATAACTTGTGGCTCAAGGTTTAAAATACCGGTTTTGGTACCGGTGAAGCACCGGTACCGGCTCGGTACCAAAAATGGTATCGAGAGAATCTTTTTTATTTATTTATTTAAAATTTGCTGATGTTGTGCCGTGCAAGCATGCCGTGCTGCACGGCACAACATGCCGTGCTGCACACGGCACAACATGCCGTGCTGCACACGACACAACATGCCGTACTGCACACGACACAACAACCATACCGGGCGATGCTGCCCGGTATGGGTTAGTGTACCGCCCGATATGGGCAGTACTATTAAAAATCGGGTGGTATGCCCGGTATTTACCGGTACATCCGGTTCCAACGGGTACCCGGTGCAGGTATAGTAGATACCATTTTCTTAAAAAAACGGTAAGTACCGCTTGTACCGGGTAGTATGGGCTGAGGCTGAGTGTACTTCAGCGTAGCACGCTTTTTGCTGCGCTGCACTACTACACTACTGTGCGATGGAGCTGATAGAGCCGCGTAGCGCGCTCTACGCTGAAGTCTATTTCTGTGCGCTTCGCTGCACTATGCGCTATTGACAACTTTGATCTATTCCATGGTTTAAAACTATGAAGCATCGACACCAACACGGACACGGGACACGGACACGGGGACACCAATTTCAAAAATTTATAGGACACGGACACGGCATATATAGCATATATATAAATTATTATTTTTTAAAAAATTCACAGTTTATATATATATATTTTTTAAGAATTTATAATAATATTATGATATTTTACTATTTCTTAGCCCACTCCAAAAGCATGAGACACAATATCTATTGACATCTCCCAAAAAATTTCTAAATTAGCATGTCTTAGTAGAACTAGTCATGTACAACCACACGTAAACAAAAAGTTAAGTAGAGTCCCACTATCTTCCTCATCAATCATTGTTGTTATCTTCTTCAATAGAAAATATTACTCTCTCCAACTTTGGTTCATCAGGAGAAAGATTGACAACTTCAAGGATTCCATTATTTTCATCAATTAAAAATTCATCTTTTGTAATATTACTAATATCGTTTCACATTATTGTTTCCCCTTTATTGTATTGGGGAGTTTTCCTTAAAATGAGACGAAGATTACTATGGACAAATACTAAACTCTCCGCACGTTTAGGCTTCATCTTGTTCCGTTTAAGGTAATAGATAAAAGAGTAAGTGTTCCAATTTCTTTCACAACAATAAGAAGATAAAATACTAAATTCCCTTGATTGTTTTATTATTTTTTTAAAAAAGATGCATGGCTGGCCGTGTCCGGGCGTGTCCGGGCCATGTCCGAGCGTGTTCGAGCCGTGTCCAGGCGTGTCCAGGCTGTGTCCGGGCAAAAAAAACTTTGACTGGTCAAGACACTCTTGGACACGTGTGTCGGACGAGTGTCTTCGTGTGTCGGTGTCCGCGGCGTGTCGGACACGGCAGTTCCACGGAGTGTCCGTGCTTCCTAGGTTTAAAATCTTATATGGCTATTGCCTCTAGTGTTTTGTTGGGTCAGTACATATCCAGTGCTGAAACAGTTATAACAGCGCTTTTCAACTACGAAAATCTTTTGATTCATTCCTACAATGCCAGGTTTCCACAAGGAAAAAACAAAGTGTCCACACAGAAAAAACAAAGTTATCTGACTTCAGCGACATATTTGGATGAGGGAGTTGCGAGATACTTATAGAGAATTAGAGGATAAAAAAGAGTCTGAGAGTTGTTGAGAGATAGGAGATGAGCTCCTCAAGAAAATGGATTCATATGATGGTTTATATAGCCTTCAAACACCTCAAATTCTGCTTATAACAGCTAACACAGCCATTCAACCGGTGTCTAACATCATTTTTTGAACTTTTTTGGTTGTGCTTGTACGGTTCCCTACAGGCGTTGTACCAGTTGATACCACCATGTTCTATGTAGTAGGTGGTTAGTATACTATTGCTAGATAGTATGTATCTAAAACTATGATCTGTACCAAAATTTGCAAGTAGAAAAACTATGATGATAGAAAGACCTTTGTTAAAAAATGCTAAGGAAAAGATATATGCCAACAACAGTCTTTTACTTTCATATTTTAACAAATATTAATTGTATTCATGCAATATATTATTGTAGTAAATAGTTATATATTTACCTTGCCAAAGATCCAAAATTTGATCATCTGCAGCTTGGAGGTAGCAATGAATCCCATAAGAATGCAATGATATAAGTCTCCTGTGGCATTAGGGATGAATCATGAATCTGGCTGCTACCTATCCTATCCTATTTTGTTGTATTCCTCTTTGACTTGTTTACTAATAGACAATGGATATTGCAAAAATAATGGCTAATGGTGACACTGTATCCTCTGTTTTGAGTCATCAACTTATAAGAAACTACTAATATTCTCTTTTACCAATCTTGTATTCCTTCTCTTCTTTTGAGTTTGTCAATTGATTGTAATGGGGTAAAGTTGAAAACCTTGGTTGACTTGAATTGATTTAGCTAGTATCAATTATTTTTGGATTAAGGATGAAAATGGCCAATATTAGATTGGTCTTGGATGGGGTGAAGTTGACAGACCTTAGTTGAGTTTAATTGAGTATCAATTATCTTCGGATATATCATATAAGTATGAAAAATGGTCAAAATCAGATTGGCCTTGCATGATACATTATTGTACATATGGTCGGGCATATGACTTTAGAATCCAACAATACAGTTAACTATGGTTCTTTGTCTTTTTCTTTTCTTGGTATATTATCTGTTTGAAGCAAACAGACTAACAAGGATATTAGTTCCAACTGTAATGCACCTTACGTTTTCTATTCCATTTAGATTTGTTGTATTGACCTTTGAAACTAAAAATCTTTAATATTTAGATGTCCATGTATTAGTAATTTAACTTGATTTTAGCTAAAATTTTATCTTTTACTTCTTTCTGTTTTTTGATTATCTGTTCTCTGTTTTTACTGTTTAAATATTTATGCTTTTTTGAAGTATTCTGAAGTATTCTATAATTATGTGCTCATTTAGATATCTACTATGCTCAATTTTTAATTTTCCAGTCCTTAGTTGCTGAGAAAGACACAAAGATAGCGGAGTTGGATGCAGCTTCAACAGGTGAAGCTGTTAGACTTGGAGTTGCTCTGGAGGAAATGAGAGGAGAGCTTAACCATCTTAAAGACCAGCAAGTAAGAAATATATCCTTCACAATTTAATCAATAAATGGGCAAAGTCTTCAAAACTAATTGAGAGAATTCTGTATTTCTTGACTTAAGTTCCATATGTAAAGCATGTAGACATTTACATCATCCAGTCTACGAAAACACTGAATCTTTTAGTATACCTATGTGTAGTCATAAATAAATCAAAACAGCAACATGCAATCATTCCACATGTTGATTTTTAACCTTGTGGGGTACTTAATATCTGTACCTTTTTAATCTTCTTTCAGGATAAAGAAAAACAAAATTGGGAAGCAGCTTGTCAAGCTCTCCGAACTAAATTGGAGGCATCTGAGAACAACTGTTTGCGATCTGAGATTGAATTAGCTAAATTGAGAAGTATGCTTGCAACTTTGTTTAAGCATTTTAACTTTTGAAGAAAAACCAGATAAAATTCTTAATTTTGTTTTTGCAGGTCAGCTCGAACTAGAATCATCTACAAAATATCAAATGCTGAGTGCAAAAGAGGCTGAACTTATAGCTGTGAAAGATGAGGTATAAAAACTGCAAGAACCTAGGTTTTGCAATTTCTGCATACATCGTATACAAATTTATGTATGTAACAGTAAGATTATAATATTAATTTAAAGTAGTTTCATATCTTGTTGGAAATGTGAGGTTTAGTGATTCTGCCTTTTGTTCTAGGTTTATTTTCTTTTCCATAAATGAAGTATATAAAACAATAAGATGTTAATCATCTCATGAAAACTTCCAAATGCATAATTTTATGGTTATCAGAGTAGTTGTGAACTTGTAATCTTATAAAGAGTTCTACATTTGTCAATTGATTAACCTGAAGACTATCTGAGCTTAAACTAATGTCATCTTCAATATACTTTCAAATGAAGTTGGAATAGATCAGTTGATTATGTTTTAGATTATTCTGGTAAAAATCATCCTTTAAATCTGACATGTTCAGTTTGTGTAATATTTTCAGGCTGATCCATATTGAGCATTCAGCATTCTCATTATCTAATTTCATACTCGGTATATGTAGAAGATAAAACCTTCAGAGACAGTTGCACACCATACATGGCATTGAACGAGAATATTTCTGTCTGGTTTTAAGAAATTTTTTTGAGCCTTGTGCACTTGTTTTATCTGCATTCCAGTCCTTGTACAATTACTGTTTCAGAATTATGCGATAATGGAGGGACCAGATTTCATTAGAATTTTGATATACTGTTTTTAACGAAATGCAATGCCTTTGGCTACTATTCATTTTGTGGAAAAGTTATTTTCACAATTTTCACTTTTGCAGATAAAGAGACTAGAAAATGAATTTTCTTCATATAAGGTGCGCGCGCATGCACTTCTGCTGAAGAAAGATGCTGAGCTAGCTGAAGCTAAGAACTCGGAACAACTCAAATCTCTTGAGCAAGCTGTGAAAGTATGGGAGTTATCTCATTATTTTAACATTGAAATGGAATCATTGAAACTGTACTCAATAGATACTCATCATCTAGGAAGCTGAAACAGAATTAGCAACAGCCTTAGCAGAAAGAGATAAAGCTGTCCAAGCTCTTGAAGTTGCTTTGAAGGAACACGATAAAGAGATCACAGAAAGGTAACATTATTGGTGGAAATACAAGAATAGGTAAAGATGATTGAATTGCATGGATTTTATGTTTATTCAAATATCATTTACCCCAGACTTGTTCAGTTTTGTGAAAAATATTAATGAGCCATAAAAAATTAGAATCTGAATCAGTATTCAGGTTCACCTTTCTGTCTGTTGCAAGCCTGTCTTTTAGATATTTGATTCATAAGTCACAAGCATGTTTTCTTTTATCAACTAATGGGCAACGTATTAGCAAAAAAGAAGACAGATTCTGTTTGCATCAAAGCAGAAAAACCATATGTTCTTTCATAGTGGTCTCTCTATTAAGGGAAAAAATTCAACAGGTAAGAATCAATCTGCCCTGTCAATGTCAAGTAAGATGGTAATCGTCCTTTTGTGGAAGTTACTGATTTTGGGATTTGTAGTTTAGTTTGTTGTTAATACTAATGTTGCGAACTACATTCCCCTAGCATTCCAGGGTTTGATATGTTTGTTGAACTGGTACAAACCAACTAGTATTTTCTTCAACAAAGCACCAGTATTTGCATATAAGCTGTTTTAATTTTTTCTAAAAAATATGTATATTATTTTATCCATTGATACCAGGCACTAGAAGATGATATACTGATTACCTCAATAGGTTGTCAAAAGTGGTCAGCCTATCAGGTGATCTTGCTTAGGGTATGGTGTTGTAATTATAACTATTCTTTCAATGAATGTTTAGTCATTTTGTTTCCAAAAAATATTCAAAGCTAATAGAGCAAAATATAAAGCTTAGGATGAATTTCATAGTACATAAGGTACCAAGAATGGGGAAAGGACATATATTGCATGCTAAAACTAGGGGAAGAGTAGAGATTTAGGTATATTAAATAGGATTAATTTTAATTTTGTCCTATAATTTGATGTGAGTTTCAGTTCAGTCCCTATAATTTGAGAAATTTTAGTTTAGTCCCCCAAGTTTTTGATTTAGTTTCAATTTAGTCCTTGAACTAAATGCTGTCATAATTTTTCATCTGAATACACATGAGCTGCATGTCGAAGGTACGAAAATGATTTTTTTCAAGTGCAGGTGATTGGCGTAAACTTACTAAAATTAGTATTTTACTCTTACATTATTCTTTTTTTGCTTGCTATATCTATGGTTTCACCAACATTGTTGTCAGACAAATGGATCAATAATTTTCTTATTTTCTTAATTTCTAATTTTCTAATGCAGGTCATATGACACATTCTAAAATGTCACTTTTGACCTTTAGAATGTGCAACTCACATCCATACTCCAACAAGAAAGTAATGATGTTTGGTCCACGACTAAATTGAAACTGAATTTAAAATCTGGAGAACTAAATTGGAGTTTGAAATTGAAACTCACATTAAACTATCAGGGCTGACAGTATGATTGGCTAAATTGACTGATTGATTTCCTCAAAGATCTTGATTCTATAATCTATATTGAGGAAATAGACATGCAATTTATCTGGATAGACAGCCAATTGAAAAATATAGAGAAAAGAGAAAAGAGAAAAGATTTGCATATGGTTTTTATTATCAAAAGGAAAAGCCTATGACAGAGTTTCTAGAGATTTATTATGGTGGGCTTTAGGAAAAAAGAGGAGTTTCTTGTAATTATATATATGTTATAAACAATATGCATGAGGGTGCGGCTACAAGTGCAAGGACTATAGGAAGTGTGTTTAGTGAATTTCCTATAATTATGGGATTACATCATTGATCATATTAAATCCTTATCTTTCCACGATTATAATGGATGAACTTGCTAGTCATATCCAAGATAAACCCTTTTAGAATAAGTGGATTAGCCGTTTTCACACTAGTATTACATTGTTGGTATATTTTATGTTTTGCTATTCCTTAGGCTTAGTGTATTCTCCTCTCTCCCCATATAGGAGAGAGATGGTTTATGAATAAAGTATGGATTGAGTGGTCTCTAATTTTGAAGAAGATCTAATTTTGAACCCCTTTGATTGAATAAAATTTAAAAGGTCGAAGTGGAAAGGATCTAACGAGTCTTGTGTGATTCCCATGTTCCTTTTAGCTTAAAAGAAAAATATTATAAGACAGCTTAAGCATATTGCATTTTGTTAATTCCATAGTTTTTTCTTAAACACCCTAGATGTAGTTTGTCCCATAATGTACTTGACAATTATGGATGGTTTTGTAACTTCTTCTGCAGTATGTGCGAATTTATAGTCAGAATTGGTTTTAATTCATTATCTGCTTCAGGGATGCAGCCCTTTGTGATGCAGAGCGTCAAATAAGAAGTATAACCATGAAGCTTGAGTCCACTAATTCTCGCTACATGTCAGAAAAAGAAATGTGGCAGAAAAATCTGGAGAGTATAGAAGAAAGCTGGAGACGTAATCCAATTTATATATACATTTCCCATATTTGTAAATCTTTGTATATGTTTACATGATTACATTGATGACTTGGGCACTTTAGTGAAATATGGAACATTGGAAGCTCAAAAAGTTGAACATTCTGAAGACCTTATGCAAAAGGAGTTGGATGATCTTAAGCGGCGTTATGAGAAACTTAGAGTATGTTCTGTTCATTGTTTAAACTTATTTTAGTCTGTTTTTTACCTGATGAGGTTCTTTTACTTATAGGAAGAGCATGATGTTTTTCGAGATATTGCGGATAGAGCAATTGAAGATAAAGAAAAGGAGATGGCCAAGCTGATAGAGGATAATAAGAAACTTCGTGGCTCTTTGGAGTCAAATCTTCATGTATATTTCTTCTTCTTGTTCTTTTTTCCATGATAAGAAGTATTTACAATTTCTTGCTTTACTTAGTTTGAATTTCAGTTTATTTGTACTCATGAATAGTTGGAGGACAAATTTTTTAAGTTAATTTGATTAGAACTTTTTAGTTGAATGGTTTTGATATGCCTATGATTTTGCACAAACCCATATGACTTCCAATTAAGGTTTAAAAAACCGCCCGAAACGGTATATACCGGTTTTTGAGGATTCCGGTATTCGATATACCCGGTATTTGAAAATACCGGGTATATCATGTATATCGGGCGGTATATGGCGGTATTTCGCCATATACCGCCCGGTAAGGGCGGTATATGCATCATACCGCCCGGTATGAGCGGTATGTTGCGATATCGGGGGAATATTGATTTTTTTTTTTTTTTTTTAAGAGTTAGATATAACTCTAAACAATACGTAATTGATGAATAAATGCTTAAAATCAATATTCCAATGTCAGATACATGAATATTAAAAGTCATTTTTACTGTATTAGGATTTTTCGCAGATACAAGAGAATTACATATAAGCACAGCCCAAAGGGTCTAAAATTTTTTCTTGTATTTGCTTATATGTAATTCTCTTGTATCTGCGAAAAATCCTAATACAGTAAAAATGACTTTTAATATTCATGTATCTGACATTGGAATATTGATTTTAAGTATTTATTCATCAATTACGTATTGTTTAGAGTTATATCTAACTCTTAAAAAAAAAAAAAAAAAAAAAAAAAAAAAAACCCGGTATGCTATTCCCGTACCGGCCCGTACCGTGTGTCGGTACGGTACGGTACCGGTATGTACCGGTACCGGCCGGTGACCGAAACCGGTACCGGTACCGAGATTTTAAACCTTGCTTCCAATCATGGAAGAATTTCTTTTTCAGTTGGCTGTATGCATTCTAGATCAAGATTTGAGCCAAGGCAAAAACAAAATCACAGAAGAATGGTAGAGAGGCAAAATTTTAAGATGATTATATACTTATTTTTTCTTGTTGGCGGGGACACTATGAAGGTTGATGTTCAAAAAAATTTCATGATTTATTTTCTTGTAGTTATTGTAGGAAGGAGCAGTATTCATTTTTGTAAGTACATGCTAGGGTCTTGCCCTTAGAACTTATAGACAATCATATTCTTTACTATAAGGAAACCTAGTGCATGCCACCAATGCAATGCCATATCTGGTAACAGTCAATGCATGTAGCCTTATCCTTGCAAGCTGCCAGGTTTTTTCTGTGACCCAAAGAATGGTCGCTTATGCCACAACTTAACAACCTTATTCTGCACCAAATCTTTCTCTTCCCCTCAAACTTGTGATCATTATTTCAAATTTTTATGGTGCCGTTACTGATGATACAAGTTTGATAAAGATATGGATTGTAAATGGAGTTTTGTTTTAGTGATCTTTTAGTCACATAGTTGTGGGTTTTCTGAGCTTGGCATCAACGAATCCGTTGGTTGAATTAGATGGAATGGATATCTTAGGTTTACACTTGGGAAACTTTTTCAGGCTTTTCATCTATTATGTATGTTCTTTGTTACTATCTCGTAGAAAATCTAGCTCATTGCTTAAGGGCTCAAAGGGAGGTATAGAACAACTAGATCTTTCTTTGAATTTTTTCTTTTATTGTATTCCTTTGACCCTTGTATTGAAGTGATTCTCAATCAAGTTTTTGCAAAAATAAAAAAAGATTCACGCATACAAAATTTTATTTGTAGTTTTTTTAACTTAGTTTCTTATTCTTAAGAGGTTAAGTGACAGTGTCATACCTTTTTCAGGTTTCACATTCTGGAAAACAAAACTCAGGTGACCAAAAGTTGATTGTCACTTCCTAATCTGCAACTTGACTATCAGTGTGCTTAATAGTTGTTATTCTTGTTGTTTTTGGTTTTTTTTATGGCTTAGCTTTAGCATCTCAGAAGCAGGATTTGAGCATAGGAGCAGCTGACCAGCAAATTCTGGTAATTTGTATAAATCCATTTTTGTGACCTCTTATTTGGATTTATTTACAACAAATATTGTTTTTCTAATGTGATAAAACAAATTAGGCCAAGGTGAGATTGTTGAGATTTTAATATACATTGTTTTAATTGTGGATTAAATATAGAAAGGTGCATGGAAAATATCCAAAAACCCTGGTGTTGCATCTCATTCTCTCATTGGAAAGAGATGTTATGGCTGAAACTTATAGGTTTGGTTAGGATGGAAAACTTGTCATCAAGGGTTCTCCTAGTGGAAATAGCTTATCCAAAACCTCTGGTCCTTGTTAACAGTTATTGACAAGTGCTTCCTCTCCCTAATTTCATATTCCAAGGAGCAATTACAATAATTCTAGAACATGGTGAAACTTTAGAAATATTGTAACAAAACAGAGAGAGTGATGGAATGATTTCTTGTATATTATTCTAGCAAATATACCATGTATTTATACAATTACAGAGGCTATAGAAAAAAGGAACCATATCAAATTCTATCCCTACAAATCAGCCCCTAAATCAGTCCCTAATCAAATCCCTATAATTATGTATATATATTAGGAAAGCTATTACAGCTGTCCCTAATCAAATCCCTACAATTATGTACATATATAAGGAAAGCTATTATGGCTTGTAACACTCCCCCTCAAGCTGGTGCATAGATGTTAATCATGCCCAGCTTGTTACAAAGATATTCAACCCGAGTCCCATTTAAAGCCTTTGTGAATATATCACCTACTTGCTCTCCTGTCTTTACATAACCTGTGGAAATTAATTTCTCTTGGATCTTTTCACGGATAAAATGACAGTCAACCTCGATGTGTTTGGTTCTTTCATGATACATTGGATTCGAGGCAATATGAAGAGCAACTTGATTATCACACCAAAGTTTTGCTGGTGACAAAGGCTTCAAACCGACTTAGTTAATAGGTGATGTATCCATAAAATTTCACATGTAGATTGTGCCATGGCCCTGTACTTGGATTCTGCACTGGATTGGGATACAATATTCTGCTTCTTACTTCTCCATGACACCAAGTTCCCACCAACAAAAACACAATAACCTGTAGTGGATCTTCTATCAATTTTGGATCCAACCCAATCAGCATCTGTAAAACACTCAATGCAAGTGTGGCCATGATTGCTGTACAATATGCCAATTGCCAAGTCTAGGAGCTCCTTTCAAGTAACACAGGATCTGTTTTAGAGCTGCCCAATGTTTGATTGTTGGTGCAGACTTAAATTGACTAACAACGCTGACCGCATAAGTAATATCTGGGCGAGTCACCGTGAGATAGTTCAATCTCCCAACTAATCTCTTTCTGGATCGTCAAATGGATCACCATCATCTTTGGTAAGATGTACATTGGGAATCATCAATGTGCTGCACGGCTTGGCTCCTAATTTTCCGGTTTCTGCAAGCAAATCAAGAACATATTTTCTCTGAGACAATAAAATCCCTTTCTTGCTTCTTGTTACCTCTACTCCCAAGAAGTATTTCAGTTGCCCCAAGTCTTTTGTATGGAACTTGGCATGCAAGAATAACTTGAGCGATGAAATCCCTGTACTATCATCTCCCGTTATGACAATATCGTCAACATATACAACAAGAAGAAGAATGCCCGCTGCAGACTGTCTATGAGTGATCACACTTGCTTTTCTTTGGCCTAAATTCTTGAACTACTTCACTAAACTTGCCAAACCAGGCACGAGGACTCTGCTTTAGACCATACAGAGATTTCTTCAAATGACAGACTTTCCCGTTGCTCCATATACACTTCTTCCTGCAGATCACCATGAAGGAATGCGTTCTTGATGTTCAATTGGTGTAAGAGCCAATTTTGAGAAGCAGCTATGGATATGAATAGACGAATAGAAGTTAGTTTGGCCACCCGGGAGAAAGTATCAGAATAGTCCACCCCATAAGTCTGAGCATATCCTTTAGCAACAAGTCTTGCTTTAAGTCGGGCCATAGAACCATTCGGATTAACTTTGACTGCAAAGACCCACTTGCATCCCACAACCTTCTTTCCTTTGGGCAAATCCACCAAATCCCAAGTGTGATTTTCATCTGAAGCATTTATCTCCTCAATCATTGCATTATACCACCCAGGGTGGCTCAAAGCCTCCTTAACCGTCTTAGGATTAGAGATAGAGTCTATAGATGGAATTAAAGAGCTAGACGAGGGAGACAAGTGATCATATGAAATAAAATTAGCAATGGGATAAAGAAATTTAGGAAGGGTATAGTGACGTTTACCTTTGCGAAGACTAATGGGAAGATCAAGATCATTTGGAGGAGGATCAAATGACGAAGGAGTTGGTGCAGGACATGTATCATTGGTCTCTTGTCGCCTGGAATAACGTGAACAATTGGAGGTTTTGGTGGTGCTGGAGGAACACTAGCCAATAGTTGTTTGGTAGAAGCACTTGGAAATGTGAAAGTATAAATAAGCCAATCATCTTCCTCCCATTGACTTGTAGAAGTGGGAGAAGAGGAAAAGAACGGTGTGTTCTCCGAAAACACCACATCAACTGACACATCAACTGACACAAGATATTTGTTGAGGTCCGGAGAATAACATCTATATCCTTTCTGAAGGCGAGAATATCCCAAAAAGGCACACTTCAAAGATTTTGGGTCCAGCTTAGTAACATAAGGTTGTACATCTCGAACATAGCAAGTACTACCAAATATCCGTGGCTCCACAGGATATAGTGGCTTATTTGGAAAGAGAACATTGTACGGAATATCACCATTAAGCACTATAGATGGCATGCGATTAATCAGGAAGCATGCCGTGGACACATCAGCCCAGAATTGCTTAGGAACCTTCGTTTGGAATAGAAGAGCACGAGATGTCTCAAGTAAATGTCTATTCTTTCTCTCAGCAACCCATTATTGGAGGGTGTATCAACACAAGAAGATTGGTGAAGAATTCCATGTTGAGTCATGTAGTTCCGAAATGAGTTTGACATGTATTCCTTGGCATTGTCGCTTCTCAATATGTGCACAGAGACATTAAACTGAGTGTTGACTTCAGCACAAAAAGTACAAAAATGAGAAAAATACTTCTGATCGATTTTTCATAAAATATATCCAAGTCATTCGAGAAAAAATCATCCACAAAAGTGACAATATTTAAACCCAATTTTAGACACAACGGGACAAGGTCCCCAAACATCAGAATGAACCAAATCAAAAGCAGAATTAGCTCGTTTATTAATTCTAGGACCTAAGGAGCTACAATGATGTTTTGCATACTGACATGACTCACAATCCAATGAAGTTACATCATGAAATTGAGGACATAGCTTCTTCAACGTAGGCAATGAAGGATGTCCCAACCGACAATGTGCTTCAAATGGAGAGATGACACTGGAACAAGCAACAAACCGAGGCACCCATGCATCAAGAATGTAGAGACCATCAGATACATGCCCTTTACCAATAATTTGCTTCGCCATAAGATCCTAGAAAATGCAATGATAAGGAAAGAATGAGATACAACAATTAAGGTCTTTGGTAAGTCTACTCATAGAAATCAAATTAAAGGCAAGTTTAGGTAGACTTGGTACAGATGACAAGGTAATAGAGGAAGTTGGTTTAATAGTCCCAGATCCCACAATGTTATAGGTTGACCCATCAGCTATGGTTACAGGAGAAGGTGCTTAGTTAGATTGAAAACTAGAGAAGGTATTGGGATTACCTGTCATGTGATTTGTGGCACCAGAATCAATGACCCATTTGTTCAAAGAGGAGATAAGACATGTTTTACCTGACTCAGCAAGAGCAGTAACAGGAGTAGATTCTTTTAGAGATTCGTGGTACTGAGAGAATTTGGCAAATTCATCAGCTGAGACCATAACAATCTTCCCAGAACTAGAAGCAGCAGCAACATTAGCAGTTTGAGTTCTTTGATTGCGATTCTGCAATTTCTTACAGTAACGCTTTGTATGGCCTGGCTCCTCACAGTAGTAGCAAACAATGTTGCTTGGAATCACGACTGTTTCCTCCTTTGTTATTATTCTTTCTCTCAGTTTCATTTCTTCCTTTCACAACAAGAACATTGATTTGCTGAGTATTTGGAGTATTTTCCGTGCGAAGCACCCTATTGAAAACATCATGAAGAGAAGTGATCTCAGAACCGGAGAGAATATGAGATTTAGCGGTCTCAAATTCAGGTGGAAGACCAGTTAGAAAACTCATCACCGCCATTTGTTCCCTTTGAGCTTGCTGTACTTTGACATCAGAACTGAAGGGTAAGAGCATATTCAACCCCTCATGTCTTCTTGAAGTCCATAAAATAAGCTGTGAGAGACTTGGCCTCTTTCTCAGCCCGATAAAAGGCTTACAAACTTCATAAATTCGAGACACATTCCCTTTTCCAGAATACAAAAAATCCAGATAATCCATTAGCTCTTTAACAAATTCACAGTAATTAATAAGGCCAATTACCTCACTGTCAACAGAGTTCCTAATTTGCAGAAAAAGTCGTGCATCTTCTCTCATCCAGGTTTGTCTTGTATCATCAGTGGGGGGATCTTTAGCCAGATGATCGTCTTTGCCAATGCTCCGCATATAAATACGGAGTCTTGCTCCAATCCAAATAGTTGGTACCGTTTAACTTGTGCTCAGTGATGTTAGACATCACAGGAACCATTTCATTCGCATATGCCTTAGACTAAGTCATTTCCCAATAAAATACACAACAAACAGTATATGTATCACCCAAATGGACTTCAGAGATCTCAGGACAGAGAAACAGGACCACGAGAATTTCCAGCAAATCGAAAACACAAGATGAAGTACCTCAAACCAGTATTGAACGGCCACCGAAGTTCTTGAATATGATCGGAAATAAGGAGTCCACCTCAGGAAAGCCGATTGGTGCTCAAGCACTCACTCAAGCACTCACGATCTAATCACCGGTCACTGAAAAAATGACGTGTGAGGCTCACGTGCTGCACACTCAGTCACCGAAAAAGCCGCTCCTCCCTATGCTGGCGGTGAAGCAAAGCGGTCACTCTTAGAGGTTACCTACGAACAATCAGAAAAGAATCCAGCAAACAAAGACAAGAAATTGAGAAAGGCTCTGATACCATGTAACAAAACAGAGAGAGTGATGGAATGATTTCTTGTATATTCTAGCAAATATACCATGTATTTATACAATTACAGAGGCTATAGAAAAAAGGAAACATATCAAATTCTATCCCTACAAATCAGCCCCTAAATCAGTCCCTAATCAAATCCCTATAATTATGTATATATATTAGGAAAGCTATTACAGCTGTCCCTAATCAAATCCCTACAGTTATGTACATATATAAGGAAAGCTTACTTGTAACAAATATGCTAAATGGTCTAAAACAGAGATTCGCAGTTGTCTTCTGGTCATTCTACATTAACATAACCAATTCAGCCATATAGATAGAGAGTAAGAACATGACTTGTCATAAAATCTGCTTTTAATGTCCCCTATTAAGCATATTTTATAAACTTTCTGAAGGTATCTTGTTGGTTTTGTTTGTTGATATCCATATGGAAATTTTCAGATACTTCGTTATACAGTGATTTCAACTTTCAAGTATAAACTATTAGGTTTTTTTACATATATGTTTGAATCATTACACAGAAATTAATGATTGTGGATATTTTGGATTTCAGCTTCTTGCTAGGCAACAAGCACAGAGGGAGGAAGAACTTGCTCAGTCTCAAAGACATATTTTAGCACTTCAAGTGTGTTTCTAACTTGTTGGTATTATTCATCTGTTTGTTGGATGTATCTAATTTTCAATAACTTCCAGGAGGAGATTGAAGAGCTTGAGCGTGAAAATCGTCTTCACAGTCAACAGGTAGATAATGCAATTTACTTTTAACGTATCCCACTTCTGTAACTAGAAAATTCTTAGGTTAAAAGGCATATTTGATCTAATTGGACAGTTTTTTATTCATTGTTGGTGTGACTTGTCAGTTTTTCTTTGTATGTTTTCTCAAGTTAAAGCAGTATTTATGGCTAAATTTATTTTCTCCTGATGTCTCTGTTTACTTCTGCACCAAATTATTTTTTTTAGCACAGTAAGTTGCATAATATGTATTATGTAATTTTTTATAGGCAAATTGTTTGATATCATGTTTCAGTTTTGTTTTCTTAAGTTAAAGCAGTTTTTTATGGATAAATTTCTTTTCTCCTGATGTCTCTGTTTACATGGGCACCAGATTATTATTTAGCACAGTAAGTTGGATAATCCATTATGTAGTTCTCTAATATGAAATAGTTTGATATCATGCTCAAATTTTAAATTTTTGATGTGCTTTAAGGATAATATTACAACTGAAGGTAAGCAAGTAAACACTATAAACTTGAACAACAGCCAATTAGTATTTTCAATCCTAAATTCTGATATGATTAATTTCATATGTTAAGAACTAATGTATAATTTGATTCAGATTTCTTACTGTTTTTCAATGCTATGCTATAGGAAGCAATGCTAAAAGAGGAACTTCGGAACATGGAGAGATCACACAAGCGTGAAGGAATAGATATGACATATCTGAAGAACGTTATACTAAAACTGCTGGAAACAGGTACAAGTAAATCTAAACCCTCGTATATATTTTTTTCCATTCTCATTCTGCTGAACCATACCATTTTCAATTAGAAATGCAAGGGTGAGAAATGCCCAAATGAATTTATCTAACATCTTATTTTTCACAGGTGAAGTGGAAGCCTTGCTTCCAGTGGTCGCAACGCTATTACAATTTAGTCCTGATGAGGTAATAGCCATTTTCTACTCTAGCTATGAAAGATGATATTCTGTTATGCATATTACGGAAATGCTCTCCGAAGATTATTTCCTGTATCTTTATGCACATTATTTACTTTAGAAAATGTGCTTACTAAAACATCTATGTTATGGAACACCTTTGTTTCTCCTAATTAGTATGATTCTCATAGGTACGAAAATGCCAACAAGCATATCGCTCCTCTGGTGATGCTATCACCAGCCCAGCTGGACCATATTCAGAAACACCTACACAGTCGTCACTCTTTTCTAGGTTCTCATTCTAGTGAAAGTGAAGATACCCTGGTATATTCTTTTGGTTCATTCAGCACAAGAGGATTACAGTTTAACACATGTATTTTATGATTGTTCCTACTGTTTCAAGGAAACAATTTGCACCCGTACTCTTAAAAGGAACTACACTCCGCTTGTTCTTTTTGCTACTTAGACTTTTTGAACTATTTAGCAACAGTAATAATGTACATAACAAGTAATTGAAAAGCTATAATGGAATCAGTTTTTGTTTCATCTGGACCTCTGTCATCATGTTTTGTTGGTTAAAATTCATTAGATGTATTATTAATAAAATTAATTGTAAATGTATTTTTCTTATTTATCTATGTGCAAAGGAGGACTATTTCTTTGTTAGAAAATTAGCTTTGAACCCAAATTCACTCCAAAAATTAGCTCATCTTTTTTTAAAACTTTAATCCTTGTCCAACTTCATCATTTGTCTATTGTCTTCAACATGGTATTCTCATTTTAACAGTATTCTCATTTAAACATGTGATTTTTAACAGTATTCTCATTTTTTTCCTTCAACATGGTATGAGAGTGGAAAAACTTTAATCCTCGTCCAACTCCACCATCATTTGTCTATTGTCTTCTCTTTCTTTTGTTGTCTTTGCTCCTTTTCTCTGTGCTACATTTATGCTATAGTATTTTGAGGGGCTACTATAGTAATTGTAGGCATTGCTATTAAACTTGCGGCACATTAATTTCAAATGTTCAACAGTATTATTATAATAAATTGAATAAACGAATAAGAATAAAGAATGAGCATAAGGAGAAATATGTGCCACCTTCCTACACTGACGGCTTGCTTGATCAACTCCATCTCTTGAGTAGGGCTCCGTGGCCATGTCTGCAGACATAGCACAGTTCGAGGAGCTCATGGTTTGTTGTGGACTACTGGGTCTAAGAGAATGAGATCGGTAGGACTTGGTTGAGGAGCGGGTTGAGATATGAAATCCAGGCAAAGTTATTTCATTATCCTATATATTTCACTAGCGAGGATTGGATGAAACTCGATTTCTGTGCTGATTTTTACAAATTTCGGATTTGGAGTTGATTTTGATCGGAATGAAGTGCATAGCCCTTAGAAACCTATTTAAACAAGTTACAACAAGTTTATAAAATTATTTTTCATAAATAAAATAAAGTTATCTTTGGACATCTCTCCGATCGAGTTTTCGATTTGTATCGTGCACAAGTTTCGTCGTCGACTTTAAGCTGAAATTTTCATACTTAACCACATGATTAGACTTGCTTTGTTATAATCAAAACATACCTGGAGAAGACCCAAGCACGATGGTGAAAAGCTCGGCCAACATTCTCTCCTTTTTTATGATGACAAACACTTATAAAAATATAAGCAACTTAAACATAAATACTCATCCATTATCATATAAGCATGAAACAAGACATGACTATGACCGTATGAGTGCAAGTATCAACCATGTATCATTTAAGCATTGTGCTCCACCTATCAACATGCATATCTAGAAAATTTTCTCGCCCTTTCATCATGCCATAAACCAATAACAAAATACACATATTAGTCATGAATTCTATCTCATTTCTACATACCATAGTTCTTCCCCTTTTGGCATCAATAAAAAAGGGTACGAAGTAGGAGCAAGCATAAAAGTGAGAATACACCAAAAATAAATCATAAATCATCATCATCGCCGCCGCCACTGTCGTCGTCGTCGGTATCGGAAGGCTCAGCCACCTTAGCACGCTTCCCCCCTGGATCTAGGAGAATCTTCATGTGAGTGAGGGTGATGGTGTTGATCGAAGCAGGAACATGATCAATGGCAAAATGACTACGATCAATGCGAGCAAAGTTAGAGAAGTAGGACTCAAGGGTAGCATAGGGTAAAGCTTTTCTTTGAGATTGTTGGCATTCTGTCATGTAATTTAGGATCAGGTTAGGCATATCTATGCCCTGAGAGGTCAAGGAAAAGAATAGAATACGACTATTGACATTGGTAACTGAAAGGTGTTAAGGCACACTAGGGGGTGGTGAATAGTGTGAGTCTAAGGTGATTGGCTTAAATTTTAGTTTGATCACGACTAATTCAAATTCCACTATAGGTTTCTAAGTTATGATGAATGTTTGATATGATTATGCTTGATAATGAGAATGAGAACAAGTGATGAGCTAAGCAATTCAAAATATCAATGAAATAATGCTAACAAGATATTTAGAGTGGTTCGAGAAGCTTTCCTACTCCACTATCTTGGTTCACCATCAAGGATTTCACAACTACTTGTATTAACTTTTCTCTTCCTACAAATGAGGGTCAACCAAGGGCTTATCTCTTCACAATGAGAGTGTCATGCCCCATTCACAAGGACACGTGACCGGCCAGGATACGTGGACGTACCCCGAAGCCTACCAAAGCCAACACACAACATGCACATAATGAATGGAAGAGATGCAATAACCACAAATCCATATGCATAAATGATAATTATCCAAATAAAACATTAGACTCCAAAGGTTCGCAGTTAAAGCAAATACATATTCATATGCATGAATGGAAAAGACTTTACAACTCGAGTACGACTCAACTAGACCCGCCACGAGGTCTGTAGTACAAGCTTGCTCCCCCAGTAGTGCCATGTCCATTGAGTATGTAATACCCAAAAATTCTAATTGAAATTTTTATTTTGTTTAGTGGGCTGATTCGGTGATGCACCGAGATGCGTCGCGAAATCGCCGGGAAGCGCGATTAGAAGGTACGATCGGGCATATTTAATAAATTTGTAAATTTATGAAATTAATGTTATCTTGATTTGTTTAGATGTTGGGTTCATGCCAGGATAGAACCGAGTTAGTGGGTTCGATCATGGTTCGATTCAGATACAAATCGAGTCAAGTAGAGTAACTTAAGTCTTGGGGGCAATTTGGTAATTATTTTTTTAAAAATAAAATAAAAATATATAACCTACCTCAGCTGATCGTACGGCTCAAGGAGAGCCGCACGTGTACTGAGGCAGGGAGAGAGGAGAAAAGTTGGGCCGAGATTTCTTGCCGTCATCGGAGATCGGAGTCGAGGGGTCTTCTCCGTCATCACCTTGTCTTCTTCTCCTTTCATTTGAGGTGGGTTGAACCTTAAAGTGTAGGGTGAGGCCCCTTTTGGCCGAACCTTGTAGATGATGATGGAATCAGATTTTCCGTGGTGTTTCTTGACGATTGAAGGAGTTTCTTGAGTTATTGACTCGTGTGTTTCGTTGGCATCTTGATTCTTGTATTCGACGTTGTTTTCTTGTTGTTTTAGGGCCGGCCGATTGGTGAGCAAGGGAACCTTTGGAAAATAAAGACATTTTATATTGTGTAGATCGTGGACTAGAGAAATTAGATTGTGATGTTGTACTAATTAGGATTTTAATTAAGTTGTGTAGATTATTTATATGCTTTGAGATATGTTAAATTAGTTCCCTACATGTTATACTTGCTGAAATTTAGCGTCATGAACTGTAATTGAATATTTCGTATGCTAACATTAATTAGATAAATTCCAGAAATTGTTTACATAAGCTGTAATTAATTACTAATTGCTATGATCAATTATTTAATGCTGTATTTATCTTTTGCAAGCGGAAATAAATTATTAGATGCAGTATTTATTATATTCATGCTATAGATAAATATTCAAGGGTTGTGTTATTGTTATGATTGTAAATGAATGTATGATACGATATTTGTGAATGAGGGAACATGGCTATGAGTAGATATTTCATATATCCTTGTGACGTAGTATTCATGTATTTAGGAAACACTAGAGATGCTAGAGCGATAACAAAGTGGAAACCTTATGCTTATGGTAAAAACAATTGTTTAAAGTAGAGAATACCATATTAAAATCCTTGTGAGGCTGTGAGAACGGAAAAATTGAGAAGCAAGATGATGGAGCCCGAGGCAGGACTGGGTACGGGCACAAGCTCAAAATAGTATGTTATTACTGTGGAATAATTTGTGCATTGTGTATTGTGTTTGAGATGGCTTGGCTGAGAAGCGTCTCTAGCCATTACGACTATTGTCCGACTCAGCAAGTGATTGATGGATCTTGAGATTGCACCTGTGAGCCACGCTGGTGTTAAACCCGAGTAGCAGGGGTCTTGAGATTGCGTCAGTGATCCACGCTAATATTAGACATGAGTGGATTTGGATTGGATGAGATATTCCCAACCTGGTTGGGGCGCCGGAAACTAGATGGTCATCCTAGTTAAAGGGCTCAGGCTATTGATTGACGTGGTGATTGATTGATTTATTTCCTTGTGAAATTGATGTAATGCATGGGTTGGTTATGGCCGGGTAGATATACTTTTATTGATTGGCCAGTTTTGGCCGAGTGGTATCATGAATCCCAAAGTTTATAAATTGCATTAATTTATTTCGTATTGTCGTATATTTATGCATGGGATTTAAGTGGAGGTTCGATAGAACCACTCACTGAGTTCCTTATGGACTCATGGTTTTAATATGTTTATTTTGCAAAGCCTGACCAATGAGGTATGACTAGATCGGCATGACGTAGCTAGGAGGGGCAAGCTCACACCGATGATCTAGTAACAAATCGGGTCACGTTGTAGTCGTGTAGCGTCCTTTTATTTCATGCATTGGAGTTGTAGTTTCTTGTTATGAACATTTGGAGTCTGTATTCACATTAAACTTCGTTCATTTCATTTTAGTGGATTTATGGTACTTTGATTCAGTTTTAATTGTCATATATATGCATGATTTGTGTTTGCATGAGTTAGGCTTCAGGGTATATCCACATACCCTGGCCGGTCACATGATCCTGAGATTTGGGGCGTGACAGAGTAGTACCTCATTGGTCAAAATCTACAAAACAACATAAAGGAAAGTGGTGAGTTTCGAAGGAACCCAGTGAGTGGCCCTATCAAGCCCTCTACATAAATCCCGAGCATAATATAGTAAACATAATATATGTCACGCCCCAACTCAGGGTCACGTGACTGGCAGGATATGTGACAATACCCTGAAGCCTAACTCATGCAAACAACCACGTAGATAAATATGACAAGGAGACTGAACATAAAATGAAATGTAACTACTGAGATAAAATGAAAGTTCTATTCAAAGGAAAAAAAATAGACTCGAAGTGTTTGTAAAACAAGATACGACTCGAATGCATGAAAAGAAATCACTATACGACTACGACTCTAACTCAGTGTGCTACGAGATCAGCGGTGTGGTTTGCCCCTCCAGCTGCGCCATATCCATCTAGCCATACCTCAGTGGTCAGGCTTTGTAAAACAAAAATAAACAGCTGAAAGTATTACCACCTGAGCATGCGCCCGTACCCAGCCCTACCCGGGCTCTATCAATTTGATAACCAACTATTACCCTTCCCTATGGGTACTAAAGTGTAGCTGAAAGTATTTGTGTCTCTAAGGGAACTCCTGTTAAGGGCAGTTTGATAGGAAGTTGTAACTGCAATTGCAACTGCTTGTGAGTAGCAAACTAAGAACCAAAACAATAAATCACAAGGAAGCACACAAACACAAACGTTTATTTATGCAGTTCGGTGACAAAATCAGTCACCTAATATGTGGGGCACTCACCGGACAGATGCCCAATCCACTCTCTATAATTACAAAATAAGTCATTTGGATTTCACACCCGAAATCCGACTATAGTACTACAGTGAATTGAAAATAACAAAAACCTATTTGCTATTACAAGTAAATACCAACTTTCCTCTCTATGACATCCCAGCCACAGAGTTTCGTTGTCCACACAGCCTTGTGTTGTAGCGAGTTATCCGTCCGAAACCATTTTGCACTCAGCAATCTGCACTCAGTAGTCCCAACTCATATAACTGGTAACACAGTTTAAGCACATAGGAGTTGATAGAAGTGGATCCATAGAAGTAGATCAATAAGCGTGGATCCCTATTGGAATGGGTAGGAGTGGATCCATCAGAGATGGCCAATCTTCTCAAACATTCTCTCACACCTTTTATAACTAGAGTAGGCAACCCCAAAAGACATAGCCATCACTACTCAAAGAAACTCCTAACTTCATAACTCCATCCTCATAAATGACCATTCACTCGACCAATGAATGACCAAGTTCATAACGCTCCATGATGACCATAACTCCTCTAAAGTGAACGACCAAGGCCATAAATTAGTGGCTCTATGATGACCAAAAATTCCATTTAAGTATAAAAAAAGATCAAGTCCAAACGTCACCATAAATGATTAAGTCCAAAGCTTACCATAAATGATTAATCAAAATTAACTCCACCATAAATACATATATATAATATATATCATCAGGATATATTATATATTTATATTATCAATAAACTCAGTAGCAATCAAGCAATATCACAGCAGGATAAACATCGCACTAGTATAAACTTCACTACAACAAGAGCAGTTGTAACTGTCCAACGAGTAGTTAAGACTGTGTTTGCAGATCCATAACTTCTCTTTTCTCATAAATAGAGAAGGTCAACCAACTTCCATAAATGCCACTTAACAAAGGATATTAACTTCAGCAGTTTAAAACTCAAAAGACAGCCATAACACATCATAATACTTCGACCATAAAAGATTCAAGATCACTACTGCTATAAAAGCTTCAAGAAACACCACCACCACAAAAGCTTTTAAGAAAAACCGCAAGCCCATTATTGAAGACCACTTCATTTCTTCCATAATTGACTTCGGTCATAAAGGCTTCAAGATAACTGCCCAATCTGACTTAAACACTGATCATTAACAACATCCACTATTATTTATATCAGAGATATAAAAAGAGAATCATCATTAATACTAGAAACCAAAGGTCATCATTTGCGCATCATCCCTATCCAGAAAACCATAGGCTGCAGGAGTAGTTAAAATTGTCCTCACACAGTTGTAACTGTCTTCAATATAAGCAGAACTCCTCATAGTTGTGACTGTCCATTTAACTGAGAATAACTTGGAATACTTTTGCTTAAGCAACCACAGAGCAAATAACAGTTAGACAACAGAATGTAACCTGTAAGTATAAACTGAGAACTTCAGCATAAACTCCATAGTAGTTGCAACGGTCATACAATTGAGAACTGACTGATAATCCTTTTGCCAAATATAGCCAACACAACATAAGCCAAACACCAACAGTATCAATCATGACTACGGTTACCCAACTCCACCACAGAACATGGTTTTGTTTCTCTACTTATAACGTCTCTAGTGAGTTAGATTTCAGAGTCTCCATGTTTAGAAATTTAGTATTTAATTTCTAACATTTTTCGTCATCTACTAGTAGAGTATCATACAATACATTTACAACATCCACTATTATTTATATCAGAGATATAAAAAGAGAATCATCATTAATACTGGAAACCAAAGGTCATCATTTGCGCATCATCCCCATCCAGAAAACCATAGACTGCAGGAGTAGTTAAAATTGTCCTCACACAGTTGTAACTGTCTTCAATATAAGCAGAACTCTTCATAGTTGTGACTGTCCATTTAATTGAGAATAACCTGGAATACTTTTGCTTAAGCAACCACAAAGCAAATAACAGTTAGACAATAGAATGTAACCTGTAAGTATAAACTGAGAACTTCAGCATAAACTCCATAGTAGCTGCAACGGTCATACAATTGAGAACTGACTGATAATCCTTTTGCCAAATATAGCCAACACAATATAAGCCAAACACCAACAGTAGCAATCATGACTACGGTTACCCAACTCCACCACAGAACATGGTTTCGTTTTCGCACTTATAACGTCTCTAGTGAGTTAGATTTCAGAGTCTCCATGTTCAGAAATTTAGTATTTAATTTCTAACATTTTTCGTCATCTACTAGTAGAGTATACAATACAATTGCCTCTAATATTTATCTACAATGGTACACGATAAATATAGCAACCACACATCTATTTTTTGCATACCCAAGTATAATTACTGCATTTAATAATCAAATTACAACATACTAAAAATAGGATGACTTAGCAAAATAATCACAGCAACTATCAATTTATTTCCAGCAATTAAATATTCAATTTCTACATTTAAATGTTCAATTTCAGCATGCTAAATTTAATTCCAGCAACAACATAAAAATGTAGGAATCCAAATAAGTATGTTTCTTTGCATGAAAAGTATAATCTACAAGAGAAATAAAATCCTATACATTGACGTGTCTCAATCTACACTTTCTACATCATGATATCAATCATACAATGAGATAATTTCCGCTACCCAAACCACGAGTACCCCACTCGGCCAACCCTAACATCAATTACCCTTTGTAGGGTATTCGCCTGAGCCTACCTACTCAATCACACCATGGTTTCTCACCAATCGGAAACATTGAACTCACTCTACATGACATTCATCTAGGAAACATATTTTCTAATCCAATACCCTTCCTCCCTCACTCGCAAGGTTTAAAATCTCGGTACCGGTACCGGTTTCGGTCACCGGCCGGTACCGGTACATACCGGTACCGTACCGTACCGACACACGGTACGGGCCGGTACGGGAATAGCATACCGTTTTTTTTTTTTTTTTTTTTAAGAGTTAGATATAACTCTAAACAATACGTAATTGATGAATAAATGCTTAAAATCAATATTCCAATGTCAGATACATGAATATTAAAAGTCATTTTTACTGTATTAGGATTTTTCACAGATACAAGAGAATTACATATAAGCACAGCCCAAAGAGAATTACAAACTTTGGTGCCGCCCGCTATCCGGCTATTAGATATGTTGCACTACGTTTTATGTTGCGCTACGCAGAGTCTTCGGCGGTCCCGCTCCTGCGGTCCTGTAATTCTACGCGGTCCTGCGGGGGTGTGGGGGCGGAGCCCCCTCCCGAAAAATTTTTAGACCCTTTGGGCTGTGCTTATATGTAATTCTCTTGTATCTGTGAAAAATCCTAATACAGTAAAAATGACTTTTAATATTCATGTATCTGACATTGGAATATTGATTTTAAGCATTTATTCATCAATTATGTATTGTTTAGAGTTATATCTAACTCTTTAAAAAAAATAATAATCAATATTCCCCCGATATCGCATCATACCGCTCATACCGGGCGGTATGATGCATATACCGCTCTTACCGGGCGGTATATGGCGAAATACCGCCATATACCGCCCGATATACATGACATACCCGGTATTTTCAAATACCGGGTATATCGAATACCAGAATCCTCAAAAACCGGTATATACCGGCCGGTATATACCGTTTCGGGCGGTTTTTTAAACCTTACTCACTCGGCCGAACCCTATCATTAGGGGAAATTACTGTTGGGATGGGAATCAGAAATGCAGCGGAAATAGCAATTTAAAAATTCAAAAACATTCCAAAATATCGATTTACTTTAGCAACAATTAAGGAATTTAATCTACGAGTAGAAGGGGGGAGGTATACCTTACACCGCGGTTGGATAGGGTGCTCCTATTCTCGTATCAAGATGCATACACACACGTCCTCCAATGATAGTCCACACCAGGTGCCTCACAATAAAGGGGCAGCGAACAACCGGACTCGTCGTGGCTCAACGGAGACACTTTCTCAAACCCCAAAACACTACTAGAAAAATGAGCATCAGCAACGGCTGGTGCCGTTGCTGGGCCGTTGCTGAAGAGCATCAGCAACGGCCGAGCCGTTGCAATAGAGCCGTGACAGAAAGTCGCGTTGCTGATGACTTAGCGACGGCTCAGCAACGGCCGCTCGGGCCGTCGCTAAAAATATTATCAGCAACGGCCGCTCGGCCGTCGCAACGCCGTTGCTGATAACATTAATAACAACGACTTTCGATACCGTGGCCTGCGCCGGCACCAGCGATGCACCAGCGACTTTCGATACCGCCTGGTGCTTCTCCGCCCCGGCCGAGTTCTCCACCTCGAAGTCCTTCCCGATGAACCCGTCGCCAACGTCCACTCGCAACGCCTCCGATATGGTCTTGTAGTTTCCGCTCCCATCTTGCGCCGACGGAGACGATCAGCTCGCGATGGCGGAAGGGGACGAGTAGCGTCCAGGCGAGGAGATCAGCAGTGCCGTGGTTGAGGACAGTGGCGGTGGCGCGGAAGGCGTACGGCTGGTCCGCCGGGTTGGAAGTGAATGGATGGATCTTCTCCCGTTGCTCAAGAACGTAGGAGAGGTAGACGCCGTTGCAAAAGGTATCCGGTGAAGGCGCGGGAGCCGGCGCCGGTACCGGTACCGCTGCCCCAGACGGCGGCCGGGTTCTCTACGATCGGGAAGTGCTGGCGGAAAGCAAGAACACAACTAGAACAAGAAAAACCGTTGGGTGGATTAGGGCGAGAGGAAGAAGAAATATATAGAAGGAAAGAAGTAGGGAAGGGGAAGCGCGTTGGGGTCGTCGGCGGGAAGGGGCCGGCCGGCGAAGCATACCTGAACAAGTCGGCAGCAGCGGGAGGAGGAAGAGGCGTCGTCGTCGTCGGCGTCGGCGTCGGCAGCAGCGGCAGCGGCGGCGAGAGGCGAGAGCAGAAGCGGCGGCGGCAACAGCGGGAGGAAGAAGGGTCGGGCGCGACTGCGTGCCCTATATAAACTTATCAGCAACGGCTCACTCGCCCGTTAGAAAACCGTTGCTAATACGTTATCATCAGCAACGGCTAACTTGTCCGTTAGAAAGCCGTTGCTGATAATTAACATCATCTGCAACGGCTCAGTCGCCCGTTAGAAAGCCGTTGCAGATACCTCATATCTGCAACGGCTCGAGCGGCCGTATGAATGCCGTTGCTGATAATTAACATCATCAGCAACGGCTCACTCGCCCGTTAGAAAGCCGTTGCAGATACCTCATATCTGCAACGGCTCGAGCGGCCGTATGAATGCCGTTGCAAATAGCAACGGCTTGAGCGGCCGTTGCTGATAGCCGTTGCTGAAGACCATATTTCTAGTAGTGAAACCTCAAGAGCTAGGCCGGCCCTTCCACCAAGAATTGGGCTCCAAAACGAGAGAAAGAGGAGATGAGAAAACAATGGAACGAGGAGGTAGATCAAAGAATACCTCAATGTCCTTCTTCTGAATCCTCCAAGTGAATCAAGTAGGCGGCACACCCAAGTAGAAGACACCTCCAATTTGGCTTCGTAAAAGACCGGGAAGGAAGTAGATGGCCGGCCACCAATGGAGCGGAGGAGGAAGAACTAATTCACCAACCTCTCCCATGGGGTGTTCGGCCACAATTTAGAGAGAGGGGGGGGGGGGGGGGGGGGGGCTACAAAAGTAGACCCGACTCCCCTAAAAACTCTCTCCCCGGAATTAAAGATTTCGAGGTTTGCCTCCAATTTTTTTTTATATTTTATTGGATTCATAATTAATTCAAAATTAATTAAATTCAATTAAATATAAATTTTAATTTATCTCCATAAATTAAGAGCCTATAAACAAGAATGACAATTATCTAAATAAACCAATCCCCTAAACAATAGGAAAGAGGTTTATCTAAATAATTCAATTTCTTATTAATTAATAGAATTATGATTTATCCTCATAAATCATATATCTATTAATTTTATGATTTATCTCCATAAATCAAATTCTTATTAATTATGATTTATCTAAATAAATTAATTACCAATTAATCTGTTAGGCTCATGGTTAGAAACTAATTTTCTCACCATGTATATTTGATTCAAAATAAAATTATATTTAATTCATAATTAAATTTAATCAACTACATGAAATATTATCATGTGCCAATCCATACACTTTAGGGATGCCCTACAATTTAGGGTTACCGAGGAACTCCTTCCTCGTGCCATTTGTTCCTATAGGAAATATCTTTCCTACCATGTTCGTAAATGAGATCCGTGATCGAGTTGCAACATGTCCATGCTAGTAGACATATACGGTCGCATTCGAATTTTATCTCATAAGGTTCGTTATGAGGTTAGCCTATTGTGCGTGACCCATTGGGCTCCACACTAAGCTAGAGAGTCGGATCTGATAGAACTAATTCTACTCGATTCTTACGAGCCTCCACTAAACCCCTTTAGTGTGGTCGTGAGAGACTCCACTCACAAGTCAAGATTGACGTCTAGCAATGTGTCATGACTATCCAGATAGTGTGAGGTTCAATATACATGGATCGAACGCCCTTCGATGATTAGTTACCGTGCAACTAAATCCCTCGATTACAATGTCCCGACGTCATCTAGGGTACGGAAGAATCGTCAAACCCTAATACCGATTCATATGTATTCCACCCGCCAAGATGTCGTCTCAATAATGAAACGTCAAAAACATCTGTTGGCCTAAGGTTTTCTACCTTGGTCTTAATCTTGGTTTTGATGATAACAAACATGGAACTAATGTTTCATGGAGAATTATTTTCAGGTTCCATATTGGTTAGCACACGACGTCCGCGATAGTTGAAATCGGCAAGGACGCTCGTCGACGCTCGGGATTCTTTGAGAAGATAGAGTTTAGGTTTAGGGTGTCTAGATAAATTGTAAATCCTCATGATGATGCAAAGATACCCAAAAACCAATCCCGAATCGTAAAACACGAAAACCCAAAAAATTAGAAAAGGCGCTGAAATTCACTAAGCCTATGGAGCTCCTTGGAGGGCTATATGACCAATTCACATACCTCCATGGGTGTTTTCCCATGCCCAGAGGTATCCAATACATGACACTGAAGGCCACATAAGGATAAGTCCAAAGCAATGGGTCGGCACTCACAAGGTAACCATGACAACCTCGGGTCCAGGGCATGCTTGCACCTACTATCACCTGAGGAACATCGTATCGACATTCATGTAAGGATTCCATTCTGTGTTCCTCGTGTAGGTCCGTTCAGTGAACTCATTCCCTAATGAGCACATGCACTTGTACATTAAATGACGGCTCATAGGTCACTGTGAGATCAACTACCCCTTATCGTATAAGGCATGTACTAAGTGCACCAGACTATCCGGAATCACCAATCACCTAATTGGTGATCCTACGATTGGGAACATTGAGAACAGGGGCATCTAGATTCCAAGTCTCACTGGCATGATCTCATCATGGCCTTGGAATTAATTGCCCGGGTCCATGGGGTTCATCACAATCTAATATATACAAAATACAGATGCGGCATATGATGAAAAGTTTCCTCATATTATTCATTAACCAAAAATAGTTCCCTATACATCAATATGTGATTGGCTCAAGGGCACTATTTCTTTCAATTACCATGTGGCCGGCCCTTAGGGGGTGTTTGGTATGAGATAATCTAAATAGACTACTGGTAATCTTAATTAAAATTACTTGGGCCCTACTCAGATTACCGCATTTGGTTGAAACAGATTACTAGCAATCTGGATGCCTATGATAATCTACATTACCACTCAAGTGGTAATTCACATTACCAAGGAAGGGTGGCTATGTGTATTACCAGTAAGGTGGTAATGTTATTTTTTTATTTTTGACAAAAATACCCCCTACTAAAATATCCTCTATTAATATAGAAAAAATCTTCGTCTCATCTCATTCGCCTCATCTCATAGTAAAGTAGTAATCCCTATTTTCTATTCTTTATTCTTTATGTTTTTGTGTTTTTATTTTATTTTATTCTATTATTTTTTATTTTATTTTTTATTTTTTATTTGAGGTATTTTAGTTAAAGATATAAGTTTCTCAGTAATTTTTTTTTTGTACTATACACGGTAATGTGGATTATTGGCGAGATTACCAGTACATACCAAACATGGTAATGTATAATTACCGGTAATTTTAAAAGTGGTAATATATCTAGATGGTAATCTAGATCCTCGACAATCTTAAGTGGTAATGTACCAAACACCCCCTTAGGGGTTAAGGAAAAGTAATCTTCCACAAGTTCTAAGTTCTCTTTGATTCCTAAGATGTTCATGCGTATAATATATGTTAATTCTACAAGTTCTAAGCACTCAAGGGTTTAGGAAAAAATTTGGCATGACCTCCCCTCTTTCCTCTCTATTCGGCCGGCCCCAAAACCCAAAGAAAACACTACAAAAATCTCAAGAAAGCGCATCATCATCAAGAGGGAGATACAAGAATCAAAAGCCACAAGATTCATCAAGAAATTTGCCAAGAAAACATTATCACATCCACATCAAGGGTTCGTCCAAGGGGCCTTACCCTACCCTAAGGTTCAACCACTCACCTCTAATCGGAAGGGAAGAAGACGAGATGAAGACGACTACGAACACCGGCGACGACTCCTAGCTCTGGCACTGTCCTCCTCTTTTCTCCCTCCTCTTGATCACGCGTGCGGCTCTTCTTGAGCCACATGGTCAGTTTGGGGGGTGGGTTAAATATTTCCCCCCAATCAACCGCCAAAAGACTATCCTACCCCTGGGGTTTAAGTTGCTCTACCTGAATTGACTCGTACTCAAATCGAACTCAGATCGAACCCACGATCTCGCCTTCACCCCAGCACGAATCCATTAACCCTTTTAATTATAAATAACATAAATTTTTGAACCTGGCAATTTATCAAATACCCGACCGTACCTTCTAATCACGGCGATCTCGCGGCTCATCTCGGCGCGTCCCCGAATTGGCTCCTGAATCAAGTAAAAAATTAAATTAGAATTTTTTGGGTATTACAATACAAGTGAATGAAATCACTGAAATATAATAGCAAGGTAAGTAAAGATTTCATTCGTGATGTCATGCCCCAACTCAGGCTCATGTGACCGGCCAGGGTATACGTGCCTATACCCTGCAGCCTAACTCATGCACATGCCAACATATAAAAAGATAGCGGAAGAAATAAATAGTTTTTATTATAAAAGAGAAACCAAAACATATTTCTTTTAAACAGTAAAATTTTTTAGCAAAAAATGTTCAAGTGCGGAAATAACTGAATCAAAGTCCAATAGTTCATTTACAAATAAAATCTGAAATAAAGACACGAATGCCCCCAAGGGACTACAACTCCAAAATACTAAAACACAGGTGCATGCCTAACTACCAAAGACTCGACTACGACCCCTAACTAGGACTGCTATGAGATCAATGTGGCTCCTCTGTCCTCCAGCCGCGCCAAGTGCTCCAGCCCACCTCACTAGTTAGGCTTTGCAAAAAAAAAAACAAAACAACGGGTGAGTTCAAAAGAACTCAGTGAGCGGTTCTACCAACCCCCACGAGAAACCAATCATAGAGATAAGCATATGATAAAACACCTATCTCAAGGAGGAATAAAGTCACAAGGGTATGACTATCTATCAGGCCATCTGACCACCACGTGCTCGAAGGCATCCAATACTCTAACAGTGAAGTATAATAGGCCTAAGCCTACTATGCCCAAAGGCAACATGACATACACAAGGGTTACTAGGATAATTGGGATTGGCCTGTCCGAACTTGCTCCACGAGACAGGAAGGAATTAAACAATCGGGATTCACCCGTTCGAACTTGCCCCTTTAAGATATCACAGGAATAATCGGGATTTGCCCGTCCCAACTTACCCCTTTAAGATATCACAGGAATAATCAGGATTTGCCCGTCTGAACTTATTCCACGAGAAAACATAGGAACAATCGGGATTTGCCCATCTGAACTTGTTACAAAATGATAATGTAGGAATAATCGGGATTCGCCCATCCGAACTTATTCCTTTAAACACAGGTTGGGATATCCAACCTTCCGGGCCTAGCCCGCAATCCGGCTCCTAACCAAGCCTCTCCACCATTCATAAAGATATGACCCAACATGACCTAAGTCAAGTGTCTCCTACGGTGTCTCTATTAGGAAAACTCCACAATACCCAATGCTCGATCCCAACTCCTAGACCCGTAATGTCATAAATCCGTGAAGTTTTATTTCATGCATAACATTTATTTGTTGGTTCATAACAGATTATGCTGCCCCTTGAATTTTAATTATGCAATTAAAATTTATCATCACCAAAATTAGGGTTTTGTTTTAGAGTTTTATTCTCAGTTTACTGTTGAGCCCGAAACTGGTGCATCCAAGTCGAATCTGACTTCTACAGTGACCTATGGATCCAGACTATATTTTCTGATCGAAATGAAAGGTTACACGACTATGTTCAGCAAACTATACACATCACAAACAGAGATTACAAAATCAACTCAGAATCAACAAATCAACATGAAATTTCAGTAAGATTAAGTTTTCTGCATACCATGGTAATTAATCCAAAATTCACAGCAATTAAATCTTTAATTACCATCCAAAACAGAATTATAAAATTTGAGTTAAATCTCACAACATACATATTTATTAAACAAAACTAGCAAGAACCAACAATTATCTTTAAACAAGAATCAATCTTCATGGTCAAGAATCCCACACCAAGAACACACATGGTATCAAGATCAAACCCTATCTTTGTAAAACATGATTACTATCCAAAAATCATAGATTAATTTTGAAGCATGCATTAACATATAGAAACCTAAATTGACAAACAATTCAAAGCATAGGTCTGAAAGATACACAAGAACCCTCTCTTAGGCATTTCATCAAACACCTTGAGGGCGACCCTAATTCCATCTTGGCTGAGCACCCCTAGGGCCATCCTAGGGCTGCCGAGCCCCATAGGGGGGATTTTCGGGTCTCCTCTCACATGGCAATCACAAAAGAAACGACAAGGATTCGAGAGTCGACGGAAAAACCAACAAGAACATCTTGATTTCAAGAATGGCTCAAGAATACGAAAGAAATCCAAGAAAAGGAGGGGTAAAACCACTCACATAATTTAGGAAGATGAAATCGTGGAAATTCCCAATCGATGGCCTCCGAATCCGGCCTCAAAGGGTAGCAGCTCGGCTCAAACAAGGGGAAAGAAAGGCGGTGGCTCCACTCCAAGCCGTTGGCTCCAAGAGATGAGAAGAGGGAGAGGGGCGGCTCCTCTCTGCTCGGCTCCAAGAGAAGGGAAGAAGGAGAGGAAGGGGGCTTGGCTTACTTGGTGGCTCCAAGAGAGGAAAGGGAGGGGCGACGGCTTGCGGCTCCTATCTTCTCTCAATTGGCTTGTGGGGCTCCAATGGGGAGCCGTAAGCCAAAAGGGGGGGGGGGATTTATAGATGCCTTCCCAAGCACTCAACCCTAGCAACCCGCATCCTCCTCGAACCGAATCCAAACCCGCTAACCCGACTAACTTAATTAAACCCAATCGAACCCCATGCTCCACATAAGCATCCAACACATGCGCACCCATATGTGACATAATTTAATAATCATTCATACTCAACATAATAATTATTCAAATTCCTACTTATCCGAGCTCGCAAGCTCGCACCGGACCATGAGTCGACTCGGTTCGACCTCGAACTAGTCCGCTAGGCTGACAATCACAAAAAAAAAAAATCTAGGATATTACACGTGAACTATGCTCAAATAATCCCGTCACTCGGCCTGAATTGGCCCAACAGTAACCTCAACACTCATTTGACCCACGAGGGCCCACATCAACTACCTGACCCAATGAGGCCCAAATCACACACTCGACCCACAAGGCCCAAACCATGTACACGGCCCATAAAGCCCAATCCATATTCTTGGCCATAAGGCCCAATCAATATACTCGACTATAAGGCCCAATCAATATACTCGGTCATAAGGCCCAATCAATATACTCGCCTCGATGAACTAGGATGGCCTGCTAGAGTTCTGGCACCCACTCTGGTTGAGAATAGTCATCCAACCAAGCCACTCGGGTCCATCGTCAGCGTGGCTCACTGACAGCAACTCTCGACCCGTATCCAATCTCGCCGAGTCGGGACCAGTCTTACCGACTGGCCGGTACACTTCTCGGCCCGACCATCATCGAAACACAAGCACAACCACAATCAATGCTCATTGCACATAAATATAAATAAATAGTTCCTCAGGTGATCTTATCATTTTGCCGACTACTCGGGTACGCGCACGCACGTCCCAAACCGACCCTCTCTCGGGCCCAAATCTCTCATCTCTAGTCCATCACCCGGGTTTCTACTTCGGTATGAATACCTCAATTTCATCATGTACATCTAAGCTCAGCATGCACATATACGGTATAGACTTATGCATGAAAATGAATACCACATGTATATGAAGCAATACTAGGTGGATATACCACCAACAATGTGAATTTACCTTACAACATGTAATAATAGTAAACAGAGTGGATATGGATCAATACTGGATAGATATACTATCAAACAAAGTGGATCTACATTATAACTTGTAATATCAGTAAACAGAGTGAATATGGATCAATATTGGGTGGATATACAATCAAACAAAGTGGATCTACATTATAAAATGTAATATCAGTAAACATAGTAGATAAGGATCAATACGGGATGGATATACACTAAGACTGGATGGATATGAGTTATTGCTGCATGTATATTTCACCCAAGCATGGTTAGCTAATATTTAGCTTAAATAAATGATTGCTCAATATAAAGGATGAACTCTGGCTTTTCCATCCGTATATATTTTCTGGCGACTCTGAGCCGCCAACAGTCTTTCTTTGATCAATTTCACTTTCTCAACCACCTCCTCAACCAAGTCAGGACCCACCATGAGGGATTCCCCCACCTTAAACCATCCCACTGGCAAACTACACCTCCGCCCATACAGGGCCTCAAAAGGAGTCATACCGATACTACTCTGATAGCTGTTATTGTAAGCGAACTCAATCAGGGGTAAGTGCTTCTCCCAGCCATCATCCAGGTCCAACACACAAGCCCTCAGCATATCCTCTAACATTTGGATAGTTCTCTCCGACTGACCATCGGTCTGTAGATAAAACACGGTGCTAAATCATGCCTGAGTACCCAAGTCCTCTTGGAAAGACTACCAAAATTGAGCTGTGAACTGGGTACCCCGATTTGAGATGTGTTGGCTTAAGGGTCTCTCTTAAGCTTCCATCTTCATTTTGATTATAACAAACAAATATTTAATCAATGTGTGAGGTTTTGGGTTCAGGTTGAGGTTGCGATAAGCATGCTATCTTCGTTCGGAGAAACGAAAAGAAAGACCGTCAAGAAACGATAGAAAAGAACGTCAAAGAAAGGGTCGTGTATAAATTAAGTAGAAATCATGTAATATACCCCTAGGATGATTTTATCCCAAGCCAAATTGTAAAGTTATCCAAGTTGATACTTGGTAACTAAACCCCAAAAAAGAATGTAACAAATTTAAAGTAAAAATCAACCAAAGCTTGAGTTCAATCGACCGAACAACGCAGATCTTTGGCAGCAGCCAATTCGGTCGACCGGTAGATCGATCGAATGTTGCAAAAAAATGGCAATAGCCATTCGGTCGATTTGTCGGTCGACCGAAGTTGGCGAAGAAATCGCAGAAGGCTGCGTCGATTGGCCGAAGCCAAAAATTGGCAGAAGGCGCGTCGGTCGATCGATCGGTCGACTAGACTAAAGATTACCGATCGCGCGCCTGCCTTCCCTGCATCGGTCGATCGAATCTGGGATTTGGAAGTTGCGACTCCTTCGGTCGACCGAACAGAGCAAAAAACCCACAAAATGGGTAGCGGTCGATCGGTCGGTCGACCGACAATCGACCGAACGGGTTGTAATGGCTATTTTTCTACCCGTTGCGTCGCCGTTCACCTGAGGGGTTATAAATACCCCTCACCTAACTTCTTAAAAGTTTCTTAGTGAAATTATTGAGCATTTAAGAAGAGATTAAAAGCATTCAAAGTGATCGATCTGCTGCGCCCTAATTTTCAATCAAATTCTTCTTCAAGCGCCTGTCTTCTTCAACTCTGTTGCAACTCCAGTGCATCCTCTGGCGAGTTGAAGGCGTGCAGGCTTGGAAAAGAGCTTTGGTTTTTTCTTTATATTCTCAAGCTCTTTTACATTGTATTTGAAGTTTTATTTCAAACTTATTTTCCATCTGTAATAGCTGCTAGGTGTGCTAGGGAAACACTTAGGGGAAACTTTGTAGAATTGTGTTTTGCCTAGGTGAATAGGTTTGAAGGATTCTCAGAGTGGTGAGAAGAGTATACTCATTGTATTCAAAGGGAAACACAAACTCTATAAAGTAGTGGTTAGAAATCCTTGGTGAGGAGCCAAGGTAGTGGAGTAGGCAGTTGGCCGAACCACTATAATTCATCTTGTCTACATTGCTCTTTTGTTTGTCTTTAATTGTTATTAATATTTGATCACATTTATTGTTAAGAAACACGTGCACTTAAGTGAAGTTAAAATTGATTAAATCAGAAAAGGGGACAGACACTATTCAAGCCCCCTTCTAGTGTCGGATTTCCTACAACAGTTGGTATCAGAACAAGGTCGTAGGTTAAGATTTAACCATCTTCCCTACAAATTAATATGTCTAGTGAAATCCAATTAGCCCAAGGGTCCTCTACTCAAACTCCACCAATATTCGATGGAAACAACTATGCCTACTGGACGATTCACATGAATGACTTCCTACAATCACTAGGCATGGATGTATGTAGGATGATTCTTGTAGAGTATAAGCAACCTAATAAGAACATGGATGAGTGGGACCAAGAGGAAATCAAAATCCTCAATGCAAATGCAAAGGCTGTCAATGCATTATATTGCGGCCTATCAATTAATGAATTCAATAGGATTTCTACTTGTAAGTCCGCATATGAATTATGGAAGGTTCTAGAGACCACACATGAAGGGACTTCACAAGTAAAGGAATCCAAAATGAATCTACTCATGCATGACTATGAAATATTTAAAATATTATCACATGAATCCATTGATGCCATGCATGCTAGATTTCAAAATATTACAAATGACTTAGCTAACCTTGGCAGAGAAATAAGGGAAGAGGAGAAGGTAAGGAAGCTCCTCCGTTCCCTTCCAAAATCTTGGGAGCCCAAGGTCACAACAATCATGGAAGCTAAGAACTTGAGTACATTGAAGATCACTGAGCTCATTGGGTCTCTCATGACACATGAGACCCACATGAAGCAATATCAGGAGGAAGATTCCCCCAAAGGCAAGACCATTACCTTAAAAGCATCACATCGAGTAGAAGAGTCATCATCATCCGAGGTAGAGACAGATGACCTTGAAGAAATGGCGATGCTAGCAAGAAGATTCATGAGTTTCATGAGGGGAGGCATGAGGAAGGGAAGAGGAAGATATATATGCTATCATTGCAACAAGGTTGGGCACCTAAGGAAGGATTGCCCACTCCTCAAGATGGCTTCCACCTCCAACTCTCATAAAAAGGAAAAATACAAGAAGAAGAAGAAGACAATGATGGCCACGTGGGATGAAAGCGAGGCCTCATCAAGTGAAGAGCGAAAAGACAAATCTTTGCTTGATGGCAAATGATGATGAGGTAAGATTTATTTTTGGTGAAGTTTCTTTTACTCAAGAAGAGCTAGAAGATGAATTTGAACAAATGCATGATGAATTTAATGCCATTAGGAGAAAATTCAAAGACCTTAAAAAGGAAAATAAATCTTTAGAGCTTAAGAATGATAGTTTATTATTTTCTTGCAATGCCTTAAGAAAAGAAGTAGACACCCTTAAGGAAGAGACATGCACCCTAGAGAAAGCTAAGAAATACTTAGAAATTGACAACCAAAAATTAAAAAATGAAAATAAGTATTTAAGTGATCAAGTAGAGCATTTGAATAATAGCATGCTAACATTGAAAAGGAATTTTGCATGCTTAATAAAAAGATGACAACCATACAAAATGCCATGCCTAAGGTTGTCCATAAAAAGAAATCATCACACTCTCATGTTCACACACATACTAGAAGAAAATTTAATGGAAATTGCTTATCTTGTGCCATATTTGGCCATATGGCCAAGAAGTGTGCTTTAAGGAGGAACCGACATGTAAGATTTACATGGGTTCCCAAAATGACTAACACTCAAGGACCCAAGAAAATTTGTGTACTTAAGATAGTTTCTTCACCTTTTGTAGATGGAGAAGCATCCTCAAGCAAATAGAAGCACTTGGATATTGGATAGCGGTTGCTCAAAGCACATGACGGGTGACATCAAATTATTTGCAACTCTATCAAGCAAAGATGGTGGATATGTCACATTTGGAGACAATGCCAAAAGTAAGATTGTTGGCATTTGTGACATAGGTATACTCCCTTACCCATGCATTAAGAATGTTTTATTAGTTGATGGGTTAAAACATAACTTGATTAGCATATCAAAATTATGTGACAATGGATACATGATTATTTTTGAAGCATCTAAATATATCATTAGAAGTGCACCTTCAAATGATATCATGTTTATTGGAAATAGGCAAGAAAATGTCTACACCTTAGAATTAAATATCTTGTCAAATCCCCATGTTAGATGCTTAGTTGCCATGGAGAATGACTCTTGGTTGTGGCATAGAAGGCTTGGACATGCTAGCATGAGCCTCATCCAAGAGATATCTAGGAAAGAATTAGTTAAAGGCTTACCCAAGACCAAATTCGAAAAATACAAACTTTGTGATGCATGTCAACTAGGTAAGCAAGTCAAATATTCATTTCATAGCATTAATCAAGTTAGTACATCTAGAATTCTTGAGCTTGTGCACATGGATCTCTTTGGTCCATGTGATATAGCTAGTCTAGGTGGAAAGCTATATTGTGATGTATTAGTTGATGATTTTTCTAGATTTACATGGGTTTTCTTTTTGGCTAAGAAAAATAAAACTTTTGAGTTTTTCAAAAAGTTTGCAAAGAAAGTTACAAATGAAAAAAGAGTTTCAATTTTAAAAATTAAAAGTGACAATGGAGGGGAGTTTAAAAATGAAATTTTTCTGAGTTTTGTGATGATTTGGGTATTGAACATATCTTTTCTTCCCCTAGGATCCCTCAACAAAATGGGGTGGTTGAGAGGAAGAATAGAACCTTACTAGAGATGGCTAGGACCATGCTATGTGAAAATAATTTGCTTAAGTATTTTTGGGCCGAAGCCATAAATACCTCTTGCTATGTTTTAACCGAGTTTTATTAAGACCCAAAATTAAAAAACACATTTTGAGCTTTGGAGTCGTAAAATCCCAAATGTGGGATATTTTCATGTTTTTGGATGCAAATGTTTTATATTAAATACTAAGGAGAATTTAGGAAAATTTGATTATAAATCCGATGAAGAGATTTTCCTAGGTTACTCCATTAATTCTAAGGCATATAGAGTTTACAATCATAGAACCATGATTGTTGAAGAATCCATGCATGTCATGTTTAATGAAACTAATGATTCTTCGAGAAATGTGAAGATTGTGAATGTAGGTGGGGAACTTGAGGATTTCACACATCATGATAAAGAAGTAGAGGATGAAGATAATGTGGAAACCCAACATGAAGAACTGTCATCCTCGAATCTACCTCAAGTTGAAGATGATGAAGAAGAAGCTCTACCACCTCTCCCTAAGGGATACCAATTGGTAAGAGATCATCCAATGGACCAAGTCATTGGAGAGCCTTCAACGGGAGTGGTAACACGTTCTAAACTTAAAAATTTGTGCCAATATGTAGCTTTTGTTTCTCAAATAGAGCCTAAGAATGTTAAGGAAGCTATAGAAGATGAGTTTTGGGTACTAGCTATGCAAGAAGAACTCAACCAATTTGCTAGAAATGATGTATGAAACTTAGTGCCTAGACCTAGTGAACAAACTATAATTGGAACTAAATGGGTATTTAAAAATAAGCTAGATGAAGAAGGATTAGTTATTAGAAACAAAGCTAGGTTAGTGGCACAAGGGTACAATCAACAAGAAGGGATAGATTATAATGAAACGTATGCTCCCGTAGCTAGATTAGAAGCAATTAGAATGCTTTTGGCATATGCTTGCTTCAAGGATTTTAAACTTTTTCAAATGGATGTAAAAAGTGCATTTTTAAATGGTTTCATTAATGAAGAAGTCTATGTTGAACAACCCCCCGAATTTGAAAGTTTTGAGTTTCCAAACCATGTTTTCAAACTTAAAAATGCATTATATGGTTTAAAACAAGCCCCTAGGGCTTGGTATGAAAGACTTTCAATTTTTTTAATTGAACAAGGTTTTAATGTTGGAAAAGCCGATGTCTCACTTTTCATTTAACATCATGAAAATGATATGTTATTACTTCAAATTTATGTTGATGACATAATTTTTGGTGCTACTAATGAAATGCTTTGTAAGTGATTTGCTAAATGTATGCAAGATGAGTTTGAGATGAGCATGATGGGAGAGCTCTCCTTCATGCTTGGTCTTCAAATCAAGCAAACCAACAAAGGAATCTTCATCAATCAAGCCAAGTACACAAAGAAGCTCATCAAAAGGTTTGGGATGAATGAAGCCAAGATAGCTTCTACACCTATGAGCGCATCTATCAAGCTTGACAAAGATGAAGAGGGCATTAAAGTTGACGAAAAACGATATCGATGTATGATTGGTAGTCTTCTTTACTTAACCGCACATAGACCTGATATCATGTTTAGTGTTTGTGTATGGGCTAGGTTTCAATCTTGCCCTAAAATGTCTCATTTAAGTGCGATAAAATGCATATTGAGATATTTAAAGGGCACAGTTGACTTAGGACTATGGTATCCTTGTCATACATCATTTGATTTAATCGGTTTTTCGGATGCTGATTTTGCCGAATGTAAAGTAGATAAAAAAAGCACTAGTGGGTGTTGTCAATTCTTAGGAGCGAGTATTGTTTCTTGGTTCTCAAAGAAACAAAATCTAGTTGCACTTTCAACTACCGAAGCGGAATACATCGCTGCGGCTAGTTGTTGTGCACAAGTCCTTTGGATGAAACAAACCCTTTTAGACTATAGACTTGAGTATTCTTGCATACATATTCATTGTGATAAAACTAGTGCAATAAACTTAACAAAGAATCCTATTTTACACTCTAGAACTAAGCATATTGACTTAAGACACCATTTTCTTAGGGATAATGTGACTAAGGGAAATATATCGGTAGAATTTGTATCCACCGATAAACAACTTGCTGATATATTTACAAAACCCTTGGTTGAAGAAAACTTTACAAATTTAAGGATGCAATTAGGAATTTGTGCTTTTCCTTGTAATTAAAATGTTTTTCTTCAAAATGTACACGTTTTTCAAAACTTGCATTCGATAAAATATCATCACACTTATGTACTGCTCTATAGTGGAGCTTTGCGACTTATTGATGTTTGCCTTCAACAGGCTTACATTAATAGGAAGGACTATAGTGGTAGATGATACTTGGTTTTATGGCTTTCTTGGTTTTTATGATGAAACTCATTAATTGTACCTTAATTCTTACCCTTTTTGATTGATGTCAAAAGGGGGAGAAAAAGTAAGGTCACACTTGGTTTTTACGATGCATATAGTTAGGGGGAGTTATAAAAGCTATAAAAATGAATGATATGTACATTGATAGGGGGAGCATAGGTTGAGTTATAAGTTAGTTGAATGCATATGCTAAGTTACATATCTTGCATGTTCTAACTCATGAATGCCTTAACTCAAGCTCACAAAAAAATATGCATATGTTTCTTAAATTCCTTGTTATGTTTGTCATCATCAAAAAGGGGGAGATTGTTGGCTTAAAGGTCTCTCTTAAGCTTCCATTTTCATTTTGATGATAACAAATAAATATTTAATCAATGTGTGAGGTTTTGAGTTCAGGTTGAGGTTGCGATAAGCATGCTATCTTCGTTCGGAGAAACGAAAGGAAAGATCGTCAAGAACGTCAAAGAAAGGCTCGGGTATAAATTAAGTAGAAATCATGTAATATACCCCTAGGATGATTTTATCCCAAGCCAAATTGTAAAGTTATCCAAGTTGATACTTGGTAACTAAACCCCAAAAAAACATATAACAAATTTAAAGTAAAAATCAACCTCAGCTTAAGTTCGGTCGACCAAACAAGGCAGATCTTTGGCAGCAGCCAATTCGGTCGACCGGTCGGTTGATCGAATGTTGCAAAAAAATGGCAATAGCCATTCGGTCGACCCGTCGGTCGATCGAAGTTGGTGAAAAAATCGTAGAAGGCTGCACCGGTCGACCGACCGAAGCCAAAAATTGGTAGAAGGTACGTCGGTCGAATCGGTCGATCGTGTGCCTGCTTCCCTGCATTGGTCGACCGATTCAGTCGACTGGATCTAGGATTAGGAAGTTGCGACTTCTTCGGTGACCCAACGGTCGATCGAATAGAGCATAAAACCCACAGAATGGGTAGCGGTCGATCGGTCGGTTGACCGACGATCGACCAAATGGGCTGTAACGACTATTTTTCTACCCGTTGCGTCGCCGTTCAGCTGAGGGGTTATAAATACCCCTCACCTACATTCTTAAAAGTTTCTTAGTGAAATTATTGAGCATTTAAGAAGAGATTAAAAGCCTTCAAAGTGATCGATCTGCTGCGCCCTAATTTTCAGTCAAATTCTTCTTCAAGCGCCTGTCTTCTTCAACGCCCTAATTATATTTTAGATACCCTAAACCTAAAGACAAAAATCATATATGAAAAACAATAAAGAACTTTCCTTTGAACAGAACATATTTCCATCACCAACTTTGCATCCTTGCAGGTGATGGATTTGGACTATTATGGACTTGTTTATGTTGAGTGTCTGTTATGGATTTACTAGTTGTTTAGTTGAGTACTTGAGTATTTGAACCTCCTTCCATGTTGATTTACTAGTTTTTTAGTTGAGTACTTGAGTATTTGAACCTCCTTCCATGTTGATTTACTAGTTCTTTTTGGTGGCTATTTTTACTTTTATACGCTGTTATGTTGAGTTACTTGAGTATCTGTTATGTTGAGTACCGGTGGTTGTTCATGTTGAGTATTTGTGGTGGATTTAAGTTTTGGTGGATGTTTATGTTGAGTAATGTTTAGTTGTTTATGTTTTCTAATGGCTGTTTTTTAATGCTGCTCTTGTTCAATTTTAATTAGAAGATTGGTGGTTGTTTACAGATGTGATTCATGTTGAGTATTTGTGGTGGATTTACTTTTTGGTGGATGTTTATATTGAGTAATGTTTAGTTGTTTATGTTTTCTAATGTCTATTTTTTAATGCTGCTCTTGTTCAATTTTAATCATTGTATGATGAGAATCTTGGAGAAGCTATAGGCCAGATACTTATAATATGTGGCAGGAACACAAAACATGCCAATAGATTGCAGTCAATTGACCGGAAGATAGTTATAGTTGACATTTAAGTGTTATACAATATTCCTTTTGCAAGCTACACTATAAGATAATTATAGTTGACATTTAATAATCAAGTCTCTTTTTAGCCCACTACACTCAAATGATGCATTGTGACTGTTACCAAGATAGCAGTCTTGTAGACTCTTTGGCTGCAGCCAACATTGCATAATAAAATAAAAATGACTCTGTCCTTGTAGTGTAGACAACTACTTAATCGAGCTTAGTCGAGCTCGAATTCGAGCTTAGTCGAGCTCGAATTCGAGCTCGAGCTCGAGCTCGATCGAGCTCATTCACGAGTTTAGTCGAGCTTGATCTCGAGTTGAGTTCGATCGAGCTCGCGAACGAGCTCGGCTCGGCTCGACTCGGGAAAAAATCGAGCCACACGAGCCGAGCTCGAGTGACTTGAGTGTAGCTCAAGCTGAGCTTGAGCCGATAGAGCAAAGCTCGATTGAGCCCGAGCTGAGCTCGAGCTCATTATTTTCCAGAAGAGCCGAGCTCGAGTAGTGACAAGCTCGGCTCGACTCGGCTCGATTACACCCCTAACTATATAATATATTTAATACTTTATTATTAAATGATTATTTATTTTATTTTATTTAAGTAATATATCGTAATGTCAGAGATGAAGAAGTGGATATCTTTTCACTCGTGCGTGTACGGGAAAAGGAAAATAAAAGTGAAAAAGAAATAGATTAAATGAATACTCGCTTTTTTGGTGCTTTATTTTATTCATCTTATTTTTCTCTCTCTCACATATGTTATAATAATAATAATTATTATTATTATTATTATTATTATTATTATTTTAAGATGGGAAACGTTCGTTCACCTTAACTATTTATCCATACAATATGTTATGGTATCAAATTAATGAATAAGAATTCTGATACTTGCTACATGACTACATAACTATTTAACAAACTTAACACATCTCTGGGCTTGTATGATATCTAATTTTTAATTCCTAGAAAACTTCTTCTCAAAAAATAATAATTTTGGAAAAAAAGAATCTTAAAACTTTCTCTAAAATCATGCGTGACCTTATATAACGAGAAAAGTATTAATTTCTTTTTAACTTTATTATAGTATCCTTATCTATGTAATAAATAATTACATTATAAAAATAAAATCTTTTTTTTTAAAAAAACTAAATTTATAACATAGTCATTATAAAGTATACACATGACAATATACACACAAGACACATTACAAGCCATATATGTAGACATGAAAAAAAGGTGCAATTAAGCGCTACAACGAGGGATCGAACCTAAGACCTACCAGCAACATACATAGATGTTACTATCACTTGAGCACAAGTTAGTTCACTACATTATAAAATTTAACATATATGAATGCAATCTTATGCTCAAAATATAAATTCTACTTAACATAAATAATTATTGTTCCTGCATGAGGATCAGAGTAGTCTGGTCAGTTGGCCTAAGATTTTTATCTTGGTCTTAATCTCAATTTTGGTGATAACAAACATCGAACTAATATTTCATTGAGAAATCTTTCAGGTTTCAAGTCGGTTAGCGCACGTCGTCCCCGATCGGAAAAATCGAAGAAATCGGCAAGGACGCTCGTCGGCGCTCGGGATTCTTTGGGAAGTTAAAGTTTAGGTTTAGGGTGTCTAAAATATAATGTAATCCTCTTTATGATGCAAAGAATCCAAAAAAAAATAAATCCGAACCCCAAAACATGAAAACTCGAAAACCGTCCTGAAATTCACTAAGCCTAGGGAGCTCCTTGGAGGACTATATGACCTAGACATTTTCTTGACACAAAAAATGGCGATAATTGTTCCTTGGATAGAAACTAGATAATGAGGTATTTTTAAGAAATTTTTGAAAGCCTTTAGCATACCCATATTTGACCCGGGAGATTAGAAAATTTCCGTTTTTCAGAAATTTGTACTAGACCCCAAAAACTAGATTTTGGTTCTTAAGGATTTTATTTTTTAGATATTTTTATTGAATCCAAATGGGGGGTAATCCTTATATAACATTTATGTTTTAAAGTTATTAACTTAAAGTTAAGAAATGTTATATTAGTAGACTTAGCAAACACGAAACTCAAACGAGCAAAAAATTCAGCCTAGCCAAACCAAGCAATGTAATCTGCCCAGTTTCGGTCAACCGGTCGATAGACCGAATGCTGCCAAAAATTGGCAGTAGCCAATTCGGTTGACCGGTCGGTCGACCGAAGTGTGCCAGAAAGCAACAGTTTTCTTTCGGTCGACCGACGATCGATCGGACTTGCGATCGAACGACGGAAATAGCTAGTTTTTCGCCCGTTGAAGTGGCTGTTTCATGCCATCTCCTCAAGGCCTTTAAATAGAAGCTTTAGCAAGCCTTCTACCCTCAATCCAATATTCCTAGAGCCATAGTTTGATGATTATTAAAGCATCATTGAGCCACTCTTTGGTGAAACACTAGTTTGATCTCTCATCTCCTTGACATAGCCTTCAAGCTTCATCGATTCATTAATTTGAGGCATCAAGAGGACTAGAGAGTTTCTTTTGGAGCTAAGTATAGTTTGATTTGTTTATTGCTCCAATTGTTATTGTATTTTCTTGGTTATTTTCATTGTATACCATTTGTGTAAACCTAGGTTGCTATGTTTGATTGAGTTGGTGGTTGCCTTGGTGTTAAGGCTTAAACCCACCATTGTAAACGTAGTTTACTAGGATTAGTTGAGTTGTCCTTAGTTTTGGCTTAAGATTTTCAACCTTGGTCTTAATCTCGATTTTGATGATAACAAACATGGAAGTAGTGATTTCATGAAGAGTTTCTTTCAGGTTCCATATCGGTTAGCGCACGACGTCCTCGATCGGAAATATCAAAAAAATCAAAAAATTAGAAGGACGTTGGTCGACGCGCTCGGATTCATCGGGAAGATAGAGTCTAGGTTTAGGGTGTCTATTTTATGTTGTAAATCCTCATGGTGATGCATAAGAACCCAAAAACTATCCCCGAATCCCAAAATATGAAAACTCGAAAACTGCCCTGAAATTCACTAAGCCTAGGGAGCTCCTTGGAGGGCTATATGACCTAGACATTTTTTTGACACAAAAAATGGTGGTAATTGTTCCTTGGGTAGAAACTAGATAACGAGATATTTTTAAGGATTTTTTGGAAGCCTTTAGCCTACCCATATTTGACCCGGGAGATTAGATCATTTTTGCTTTTCGAAAATTTGTACTAGACCCCAAAAACTAGATTTTGATTCTTAAGGATTTTGATTTTTTAGATATTTTTATTGAATCCAAATGGAGGGTAATCCTTATATAACATTTATGTTTTTGTAAGATATGGAAAAAAGTTTCCTAATATAAAAATTTATTTTTGTGCAGCGCGTCGGACCCGGGGGTAGTCGAGTCGAGCCTCAGGATTGCCTCGAGTGAAAAGGTATGACTCGGCTAATGAATCATGAAAGATATTTGGATAATTAACTTTCCTTTTATAAAATCATACCTTAAATTAAGTTAACTCGAGTCATGTTATGGTTTGAGTCGGAACCCAAGTTGAGTTCGGGTTTAGTCGAGGTTTGAGTGCGAGTTAAGTGAGTCAAGAGGCCTCATTTGGAGAGCTAGATGAGGGATTAAAACCCTCATCTTGCAGCCGTATGGCTCATCCATTGAGCCACACAAGGCTGCCTAAGGGGAGAGAGGAAGAGGAGCAAGGTGAAGCTTGGGGCTTGGATCGATCTGGGATTCGCGTCGTCGCCGGAAAAATTTCAAGTCGTCGTCACCCGATCCTTGTTTCTCCGCAACCTAGGTGAGTGGTTAAGTTTTGAAGCTTGGGGGAGGCGGGTGACCGAACCCTAGATGAGATAGGTTGAGTTTTCACGATCTTTTCGACAAATCTTGATTTCTATGATGAGCGTTCACTGTTTTATGAAATTTCTTGTCGGAGCTCGCTGTTTCTTCGCCGATTTGCAAGTTTTTAGTGCTGCCGAGTCATGGGGAAAGGGGAAAGGTCATGCCAAAATTTTCCCCAATTCCCTTGACGGCAAGGAAGCCCTTAGATGACCTTGGATCAATGTTCGATGTAGTTCTACTTGTATATCTTTCGTATATTGAAGCATGTCTTCCCTAGGAGTCCCTTGAATGTCCGAATGAACCTTACCACTCATGAAGAGGGTTCGGCCAAGGGTGAGGGAAGGGTAAATTAGTTGATTGACATTTTAAGTTACATTCGGAATTGAAGAGGTACAGGTATAGCTAGAGTCTCCTCCCTCTTTTCCTACCATTAGGACCATGGCCGAGCAAGGTCTTCCTTGCTCATGGTTCGGCCAAGGCTAGGGAGGGGAGAAGAGATTAGCTATAGATGGAAATTACATGACTATAAGGATCATACATAGAGATATGATAATACTTAGGAAGAACATCAAACATAGCAAGTAGCTTGATTGTTTTGAAACTTTAGGAATGCTAGTCTTGTAACCATACTTGGCATTTGATCCTTAAATTTGGATGTTGACAATGTTACCATGTTTTATAATTCATACATGTCATTTAAATTTATTACTACCTTGCCATGCTAGATAATTGCTCCTTATTGAGCTAATATTCCTAAGGTAGTATAAGAATTATTAGGTATGTGCATTATGGTTATATATGATGAATGATGTAATATTTGAGCATTTTTCTTTAAATTATGTATGCCGCCCTAAATGTTCTTGGATGGTATTCCAAGGTTGACTCATGAAAATTCTCACCTAAGATAGTGTAGAAGGCTAGTTAACATGTAAGGTGCCACTAGATGTTCATAGCACATTTATGAAAACTTAGATATGAGACGATAACACTTCTATAACTGCTTGTATATTTTTGGAAACTTAGAGATTGTAGGTTCGCATATACTAAAAGGGGCAGCATGAATTGTTGACCCGGTAGCCGGACATGGCTAGGTACGGGCAAAGGCCTGAGGTATATATATATATATATATATATATATATATATATATATATATATATATATATATATATATATATATATATATATATATGGAAACCCTAGGATATTGAATGTGTAATGTTCTTGAGATGGTCCGCCGAGGAGCGAGGAGGTCGGAAATGACCAATGCTCAGCTTGGCCAGTTGGGTCTAGAGGTGCGCCAGCGGGCCCGCTAGGTGCCAGACCCCAGTTGGATGGGACTAGCTATCCTTACCCCAGACGGTGTCCGGAGACTAGTGGCCATCCTAGTCGACGGCCCAGGATTGTTTGTTTACATCTTGAGATGTTGTGGCCTAGAGCCAGTGTGATACTACCGGATATGGTAGGGACGACTGTAGCTGGGATATGATTCTATGAGTAGGATCAAGGGCCGAATGCCAAAGGCTAGATAAGCCGAGATGGCAGGTTATCATATTCAGTTGATGCGGACGAACCCGTTGGGGGTCGGTAATCGCATTAGAAATAAAATTTACCTTCTAGTACATTTCCTTTATTGCCCTGTATGATATATATATATATATGACTGAGGCTTATGTGGAGGTTCAATTGAGCCAATCACTGAGTCCCAAGTGGACTCACAATTTATTTCTATTTTTGCAGAGCATGAGTAGTAGCTTTGTGTTGACATGGTGCAGCTGGAGGGCAGAGGCAGTGCCAAATCTCGTAGCGGCGTCCATGAGTCTTAGACTAGTCCTAGTTATGTTGGTTTATTTCTACACTGACGGTTGTAATTGAAAAGAATTGCAAAAACGTGATGTTTGTCCATTTGGATTTGAGGTTGATGTTTCTTCTTGTTTTGAAAAACTTATACATTGTGACTTGCAAACTTTGTTTTATAAAATATGTTAAGTTTCTTTCAGTCGATGTGTTTTGGTTTCTTGATGTCAGTGTAGACAGTAGGCTACAGGGCAGGATGTGGACCCTGGCCGATCACACTACCCTCAGTCGGGGTGTGACAGAGAAACACTCGAGCATGTGAAGCCCAGATCTAGCAGCTCCTACAACTACGACTTCAACTCTCTCAGCTCCGCCGGTGCCATCCGATAAGGAGGAATGGAAATCGGCTTCACCCCAGGCTGCAAGTCGATGCAAAATACAACCTCTCTTTCTGATGGCAAACCCGACAACTCCTCAGGAAACACGTTAGGGAACTCACAAACTACCTGTGTTCCCCCAACATCAATAGCCGCACCCTTGTCCTCCTCTGCCACATACACAAAGGCCAGCAAGCACTGACAGTCACGTAGAAATAACTTGTGAGCCTTCAGAGCTGATATAATCCCAATAGGGTCCCCCCTTATGTTTCTTTGGAAGGTAAACTATGGCAATCTTGGCTTACTAAAAGTGACAGTCTTAGCCCTGTAATCCACTGATGCAAAATGATCCGCTAGCGAATCCATGTCAAGTATAACATCTAGCTCAAGCATCGGCAAAAGTGTCAACTCCGCTTTCAACACGTGTCCACAAATGAATACCTCGCAGTCTCGAAAGACTGTCTCAGTCAGAATAGCATCGCCCGTAGGCGTTGACACCACATAAGGCACATCAAGCAAAGAGGGTTTCCCCAATAATTTAGTAGCAAAAATAGCAGATACGAAGAAGTGTGTGGCACCCAGATCAAATAACACACATGCAACAGATGAACCAACAATAATAGTACATGTCACTACGGCCCTTGACGCCTCAGCGCCATCGCGGTTCATAACATACACACGCGTGGAAGGCCTCTCATAATGACTGGTCTGCTATCCTCTGCCCTGCGCCTGACCCTTTTGAGCCACAAAACCAACTGACATTGGTGCCTTCCCCCTAGACTGCTCAGGTCTCTGGCCACCTCTGCCTGGACAATCCTTCTTGAAGTGCCCAACCTGCCCACACCCAAAGCATTCATTTGTGCGGCCATAGCAAGCTCCCCAGTGCCTCCTGTCACAATAACCACACTGCAGCATCTCAGTCTTCTGTGGTGCACTCCCTGACCCTACCTGCCGAGATGCCCCCAGTCCTGAGCCTCCACGGCCTCTTGAACTGTAGTGCCCTCTACTCGACTGATGATCTGCCGCCACAACGGTCCCCTCTAAATGCAAGGGCCGACCTTCGGATCCCTGAGGTCGGAGCTTCTTCTTTGGGGGCCCATCATGTTTCTCGAACGACACCAGTGCCTCCTTTCGGAGTGCCTCATCCACCACCTGAGCGAAAGTAGTGTCCTCAGTGTAATGGATGAGCCTGCTGATTTGCACTCTCATCCCCTCGACGAATCTCTTGACCCTGGAGGTCTCAGTCGCCACCAAGGTAGGGTGGTACTTCGAGAGTCGAGTAAATTTCATCTCATAGTCTAGCACTGTCATGCCGCCAGTCTGACACAGTAACTCAAACTCCTTCGCCCGCCTATCGCAGACGCTCCTCGGCTTGTACCGCTCCACAATGGCGGCCTTGGGCGCATATGTCCCCCTACGATCTCTCCAAGTATGAAGCCACTCCTTGGCCGGTCCTCTCAACTGTAATTCGACCATACGAGCAGCCGCCTCAGAGGAGCACCCGAGCTCTACACATAGCTCGTAGCAGTCGCCAAGGAAATTGTTGACCTCCACCTGCTAATCTATCCCAGTGAACTTCGGCAGCCTCAATTTGACAAAATCTGTGTATGTGGCCGCCCTAGGAACTCTGTCCACTGGCATAATTGGCTCAGCCACCTCCGATACCACCGATGCCACCGATACCGGCCGCGGCTGCTGCTACTGCCTCAACTCTTGCTCCCTACGGAGCGCCTTAGTCAATTGGGTCACTTGGGCTTGCTATCACATCCTCCTACGCCTGCTGCTCTCTCTCACGGGCCTGGGCCCGACCTTGGCCTTGGCCCTGACGCTCCATGGAATTACTGTCACTGCCTCTCAACCCAACATTATAAGCCTCCATCACAATGGCATTTTAAGAAAAGAGACATCATCAAAATCAAGTAATTTATTCATAAGACCTTTAAATTACTAACCACATGACGCGCTGAGGTGCAAACTTGGCCGCCTGATCTCGTAACACAACCACACTGTATGTCGACATACTAGTTATGCCTCATATGGTACTTAGACTCTAAGTCGTAGTCAAGACCTAACCACATGCTCTGATACCACTTTGTCACACCCCAACTCAGGGTCTCGTGACCGGCCAGGATACGTGAAGGTACCCTGAAGCCTAACTCATGCAATGCAATCCATGCAGATATATACATAAATAACAACAATCGAATCAAAATGTCATGAATCCATTAAAATGAAATAAAAGATGTTCGAAGTGAATACAGACTCCAATTGTTCAAAAAACAACTCAACCCTGATGCATGAATTAAAACACAACACGACTATGACTCTATAACTCAGCCCGCTACGAGATCATCAATGTCGTTTGCCCCTCCAGCTGCGCCATGCCATCTAGCCATACCTCACTAGTCGAGCTTTACAAACCAAACATAAATAAACCATGAGTCCATGAGGAACTCAAATGAGTGGTTCTACCGAACCTCCACTTAAATCTCAGGTATAAGTATATATAACAATATGAATTAATTCAACCAGTTATAATCTTGGGATTTAAAACACCACTTGGCCCATACCGGCCAACCACATATCATAAGTCCACTCGGCCCTAACCGGCCCATGAAACACACCCGTCCATATAAGGAGTGATTAAATCAAGTTCACATACGCATATAGTGAAAAAAACTCAGGCCCTTCAACTAGGATGGCCATCTTGTTTCTGATGCCCTAACTGGGTTGGGGATATCTTATCCATCCCAATCAACTTGGGTCTAACATCAGCGTGGCCCACTGACGCAATCTCAAGACCACTGCCACTATTGTCTAACACCAGTGTGGCTCACTGGTGCAATCTCAAGACCCCTCGTCCACTTGCAGAGTCAGGCAATAGCCGTGCCGGCTAGAGACGCTTCTCAGCCCAGCCATCACAAGCACAATACATAATGCACTCAATTATCCCACAGTAATTAAATACTGTCCTACGCTTGTGCCCGAACCCAGCCCTACCAGGCTCCATTAATTTATTGTTTTCAATTTTACTCGTTCTTGTGAGGACTATAGTATGGCAATCTCTACTACAATTTTCCATTCTCATCACGAGAATAAAGTTACCCCTTTTCCATATTTAACGTCTCTAGTGTTCCTAATTTCATAACTACTATAATGGATAAAAGTATGATGCCTAACTTATAAGTATGTTCTCGTCATCCCAAAAGTACGGTGTCATACACTTATTTATGCTTGTATCGCTAATCATAGCCTCTAGTGCTTATCTACAACTCACTCATGATAAATATAGCATCAAGTAATCTATTTCAGCATGCGCGTAGATAAACACAACATTTAAATAATTAAACACAGCCATAATAACTCATGACAGCTTAAGAACAATAATTTCAGCATTTATCTGATTATATCCAGCAATTAATTATTTAATTACAGCATATAAGAATAAATTCCAGCAACATAAAAAATATGTAGAGAATCAACTAGCACATCTCAAGGCAAGAAACAATCTACACAAGTTAATAAAAAGAATCATAATTAGCACGACATCAAATCCATGTTCTCTAAGCTATGATCTCAACAAGCTAAGGTATATATTTTATTTTCCTTTTGCTTTCCAAAATCGAGCCTTGGTTTACCCCTCTCTGCCGACCCCCTCAAATTGGGGAAAACCTTCATGGCCAGCCCTACGGGTTTGGGGAAACCAAACACTCGACGAAGAACTCTAGCAATTTCTCCTAAGATTATAAACATGCTTGAGAATAGTTCTACAAGGATTTAAGCACTCGAGGATTGGGGGAAATTTTGGCATGACCTTTCCCCTTTCCTCATCATTGGGCCGGCCCCCAAATCCGCAAGAAATTGAATACCGAAGACAAGAATCAATACATCGATGAAGAACACGATTCAAGAATCCGAGTAACATCATCTAACGACAAGAATCCACACAAAAATCTGAGTACCATCATTAACAAAGAAAACAGCCAGGAGACCAGCTGACTTGCAGTTAAGGAGAAGCAGTCGAGGTACGAACCCCAAATCTTCTCAATCATCCTCTAGGGTTTCTCAAATTGAGGGGGAGTTTGTTTTGGGTGAAGGCGAGTCCAGTAAAAGTTTTGTTTTTGTCTCTCCTAGTACTATTTCTAAATAAAAAGTTTTGAATGAGTACTTGGCAGTTTCCTCTCCAGTGCATACTGATCCTATGGTTGATATAAATATTATTGTAACTAATGTTTTTGACTCTATTCCAGTCAAAATTGGTCCATCTGATATCTCCACAAAGTCTAATATGGATAAAAGTATTCCTAAACAGCAAATAACTATCAATCCTACAAAGTGCTTTGAGACGATCTCAACCGCTAATAAGGCCGTTGAAACTACCGTTGAAATGGTTGCTTCTGAGAACCTGAAAACTCCAAATGAAATAGTTTCAACCGTGAAAAGAAGTAGTTCAGATTGTTGAGACTATTCCTGCTGATGATAACACTCCAAAATCTTCTATTCCTGAACTAGCTGCTATGGATCTGAATCAAGTTCCTGCTGATGAGGTAGAATTTGAGACTCCTGAGGCTTTTGTACCTCAAAAAACTACCTCTATTCCTGAAGTTGATACTTCTGTTCCTGAAAGCACTACCTCCTCCAAGAAGACAAATAGAGTTTCTTATGAACCTGAGATAAAGAGAAGTTCAAAAAGGAAAATACATGTGAAGTCCAACCTTGTCTCTGGAGAAACTGTGGATCTAGAATCTGATGATGAGGATGAACCCCTATCCATAAGGGCTAGTGAGTTGAAAAAGTCCAAGAAAAGAAAACACAATCCTGAAACACTAAGAGAGAAGAAAGTAACTGTTGCCGAACAGAAAAGGATACAAACTCCTAGGAAGAAGCAATCAAAATCTAAGAAGAAAGCTGAAAAATAAACTCATGTCAGTAAACTGCACAAGGGACTACTGCCTGATGACCTCTACCCTCTTTAGATCAAATCTAGAGGTATTATCTCTCAGAGAATTCTTGATTTAGATCAAATCTCTTTAAAATGCAAACAAGTCCTTCAGATTCTTGAAAAGAGAAATTTATCTAGTTCTTATAAAAAGATTAGACCGTTTTGCAAGTAGCCTATACTAGAGTTCTATTGCAATCTATCTGATAATATTTCAAATCCTGAAAGCAATCACTATCATGAAGTGTTTCTTAGAGGTTGTTGGTATAGTTTTAGTCCAGTTGTGATTAATCAGTTTGTTGGATTTTCTGAATTTTCTTCCAGTGTTGTTGATACTGATGAAATAGATGACTTTTTGAAAATGATTGCTAAAGATGTCTCAAATGGTGATGTTATAAATTCGACAGGCAGTCATGACATCAAATCTTCATATTTGAATACCTTTTATGCAGTCTCGTTACTCATTGCCAGAAATTACTAGATTCCTACTTCTCACATTACAATTCTAAGTAAGGAAATGGTAATGTTGCTTGATAAGATCACAAATGGAATTCCATTCAATCTTGGTAGCCTTATTTTTTAGTAGATAATCTCAATTAGGAGCAGACTTCACTCTAAATCCAGGATGTTTTTAATTTTTTCAAACTTGATATATGGAATTCTAGAGAAATGGGAATTTAAATACTCTTCTGATGAAGTACTAGAACCCTGGGTGTATATCTCTAAAGATTCATCCCAAAATTCTCAAGAGGGTTAGCACTCTAAGAAGAAATCTGCTCAGTCCAAATTTTGATATGAAGACGACATCTAGGTCTTCATCAGCTGCCACACCTACTTCTGAAAGAGAGATCTTGGACGAGTTATTTTCTACTAGAGAAACTATGGCCAAACTTCAATAGCAGGTAATCACCTTTGAGAAGAAAATTATAGAACACTTAACAGCAGCTTCTGCCGGACCTGCCTCTCCTTCTTCTGGTAGTTTATCTGATTCCTCTGACAGTTCAGACTAAACTTTTCACTGTGTTTACTCCTTTGGCTTATTATGCCAATAAGTGGGAGAACAAGCAGTTACTTTGGTTGCTCTACAATTTTAACTGCTCTGGACTGGTATGGTGATACTTTTACCATTCTGATTGCTGATACTTGTGGCTGTGTTTGTGAAACTATTGTAAATTTTTGATACTCTGGATGCTCTGCTAGGTGTAATTTTTATGTGACTATGGTTGATTGTGTGGCATGACTAATGGATACTTTCTATTAGCTGTTGAATTTTCTTTTAGTTGTTATTATATCTCTGATGAAAAACCCTCTACTGTCATACAAATTACTATGGGTTTTGCCAAATAAGCCAAAGTGGGAGAATGTTAGTATTTGGCTTTTGTATGTTGGCTATATTTGGCAAAAGGAGCTTCTGGTGATTTCTTAGACTCAACAAGAAAGGAGCTCTACTTATGTATGTGACAGTCTCAACTGTTAAGAGGTAATCATAATTGCCTACAGTCTAAAGATTTTTTGGACAGTTTCTGATGCGAACTTAGTGACTGCTCAGCTTCTGAATTAAGGATGATTTCTTTAAATGTTTTTGGTCATTCAATCATCATTATTTGTGTCGTATGGTCACTTAAGTTTCGAAGAGTTTTTCTTCATTTATTTTCTAGGCGTTTCTTAATTTGTACTTAAATGATCAAATAGTTAAAACGCCTATTATGTTGACGGTTTCAATCTAAAGACTACGAAGATTAAAAGTGATTGAAGTCAGCATTTATTTAGATCCTTTAGTGACATCTATAAATATTGGCGAAGAGATCTATTGTCTACAACTCCATTGCGCGGAAATGCTGTTGCCAAATATATAGAAGTTGATACTACTGAGTGCAGACTGCTGAGTGCAGAAAGGCAACAACCTTTTTATCTTCAGGAAAAGATTAGTTTCGGGCAGATAACTCGCTACAACACAAGGCTGTATGGAGGACGGAACTCTCTGACTGGGATGTCATAAGAGGCAAGTTGGTATTTACTTATAATAGCAAATAGGTTTTTGTTATTTCCATTTCACTGTAGCACTGGTAGTCGGATTTCGAGTGTGAAATTCAGATGACTTATATTGTACTTATAGAGAGTGGATTGGACATCTGTCCGGTAAGTGCCTTGCAGATTAGGTGACTGGTTTGTCACTAAACATCATAAACAAATATCCTGTGTTTGTGTATGCCTTTTATTTTTTGGTTCTTACTTTGCTACAATAGGCTATTGTTAAGAAGTTGCAACATCCTTGCAACTATCCCTTACAGAAGTTCCCTAAGAGACCTATATTGTCATTGGAGAAATTCTACAGACGTGGAATGCGGCCTCCTTGCGGGCCTACTACAACTAAGCAATCCCTTAAACTACAAGTGGTTGGTGCACTTTTTTACCTTCACTGCAATTTATTCCCGGCCATATGGTTTTCCCTTTGAAGATTTTAACGAGGCATAATTGTAAATCGAATGGTCTACACAAGAGGGGGGTGAATAGTGTGTTCGGTAAAACTTAACCTAAATTTGGTTTTAATCAATTCTTTATTACTTTAGGAAATTCACAATTTAAAGATTAAATGAATGCGAAAGCAAGTAAATAAGTCAAGTAATCAAAACACAAAGAAGCAATGGAAACAATAAGATTTATAGAGGTTTGACCCAATACCTACTCCACTACCTATGCACCCCCGCTTAGGATTTCCAAACTTAACGTTACTAGATTATAATTGTTTCCTTTACAATAATGATATTTTATCCGAAGAGTCTCTACTCTCACACTGAAGGCACTTCTACACCCGGAAGTCTCCGCCTTCACACCGAGAGCACTCTTCCACCTCAACCTTAAAGGACAACAATCAGTAATCCTAGTAAATCAAACTACACCAGTGGACTTATGCCTCAAACACCAAGGCTATCAACCGATCAATCAAACCAAGCAACGTAGGTTTATACAACTTGATATAGAATGAAAATAACAATAAAATACAAGTATAAATGGAGCAAAATTACAATCAATACAATACTTAGCTCCGAAACCGAATCCTAGCTTCCTCTTGATGCCTCCGATGATGGAATAATAAAGTCATGGCTCAAACCAAGTATTCTATATCAAAGCTAGGATTTGAACAAGAGATGGCTCAAGAAAGCTTAAGGATGGTTCGACGTCATTAAGGATGGTTGGTCACTGTTAGTAGTGTGCCCTAGGACAATAGAATAATGTTATAATTGTAGTTTTCCTTTTGAATAAATGGAATACTTATTTTATCTTGTTATTTATTATGAGCATATTTAACTTGATAAAGATTCTTTGAATGGTTGATTCCGCGTAATGGTCACAAAGTACAAGACTTGATAGTAAAACCCTAAGGCAGTTGTAATCCTATTCTAAAGAGTCCCTACTTGGTCATTGTCTTGGAACTATAATGAATAAAGACTAGTATGCAGTCTGACTGACGATGATCATGTTTTACTGGTTAGGGATATGTGATATCAAAGTCAAATCATATACACATGTTGGAGAACATGGTGTTGGACAAACCCACTGTGAGAATACTACATGGATTATATCATTAGTATATCTCCAGTGGTAGTGATATGTCATTCCTCCGACCTAATGTCACCATGAATTCGTACATGAGGAATTCTGTGTTTTGACCTAGTCTAACATCACCTTTAACCAGGTGGTAATAAGGACTACTGTTGGATATGGAATGAATCATACAGAGGAATATGTGTAGTCATGATGGAATTTGTCCCTCTCGTATATGGGAAATATCTTTGGCCCCTTGATGAGTGTGACTGAGGAAATGCATGACCGTGCTCAAATGAATTTGTTGGGGTATCAATATCATTTGATTAAGTTAGTCTACTCAGGAATTAACAAACCAGATTGAGCAATATAAGGATAATGCAATCCATGCCTTATGCTCAATCCAGATATCGCGTAACAAAAGGACGGAGTATCATGTTGTGAGTTAGGTTGCTCAGATCACCGACCTTCACTTGACTTGGGTAGTCATAATGTCTTCCTATAGGCCGCTTATGATTTGTGGATTACAAATGTGACTCAAACCCACTACCAATGTTAAGTGAACCAACATGGTTGTACACATAGGGCGAACCGAATTGGGCTCAGGGTTATGAATCATCGCATTGGATCCATAAGACCATTAACCCAGAATTCTCTCTTGATAATTTTGGGAATTAATTTCGAAATTGAAAAGGACTTTTCAAATTGGAATTAATTATTCTAAATTTTAAATACGATTTAGAATTGGAATTATGTTGGTTACAATTTAGGTAATGTATCTTTGATAATCGTTATTAAAGGATACATTATTTTCGACCTCTTGAATTTAGAAAACTCATCCTTAGTAATTGTTATTAAGGATATATTTTATTCGAACATTTAAACTATTTTAAAGATTTTGGATATGGCTCGTTCAATATGATTGACGCGTCTATAAATACCCGCGTATGGCTTAGACGGGTAGGTGATTTTCTCCTAGTGGGTGTTGACCTCTTCCTGAAAGGAAGCCGAGCTCCCTTTGTGGCAGCGGACCTCTACGAGAGAGAGAGAGAGAGAGAGAGAGAGAGAGAGAGAGAGAGAGAGAGAGAGAGAGAGAGAGAGAGAGAGAGAGAGAGGTGTTTCGTGCTCATCCAGATCGAAAGGATTTCCGATAGTGCCGAGCTAGCACTCGGGAGCCGTCCAGTTCATTGTGTTCGTCCGTGTGCTAACCGTAGAGGGTGTTCGTCACTTGGCAGCACCTTGGATTCGGAGCAAGATCGTGATCTTGGATTCATGGAGCAAAAGACGAAGTTCGATCTTTTAAGGTATAATCCTTAACATAGAATTGATTTAACCGAGATGCATGGATCCGATTGGGTAGATGATCGGTTTTTCATATTTCCACTACATGTAAACAAAATTTCTGTTACTTGCCTGGTTCTTCATGACCCAACAGTCATTAGAGCTGTTGGCTTTTCATCGGTCGTCCACCAGTCGATGCTCGGTCAACCGACGATCAGTCCGGTGTCGGTCGATAACACACTGGTAAGGGGTAAGGTCTGAAATTCCCAGCCTTATTAATTTTATGTTAATGTCTCTATTTATTTTTATTCTCCATTAACCTTAAAACATAAATGTAAATAAGAAAATACCCCCACCATTTGGATTCGATCAAAATATTAGAAAAATCAAAATCCTTAAGGGTCACAAATTTTAGGTTTTAGTACAAATTTGCGAAAAACAAAAATTTAAAAATGTCCCGGGTCAAGCATGGATGGGTTAAGAGTTTCCAAAAATTCCTTTAAAATGGGTCTTTTACTCATTTCTACCCAAGGAACAATTATCGGGACTTTTGGTACCAAGAAGGTGTCTAAATCATATAGCCTTCAAAGGAACTCCCTAATACAAACATTGAAAATTTCTAGGTTGTTTTCTGAATTTTTTGGTTTTTAGGTTTTTGGGGCCGGGTTTTGGTTTTTGGGTTTCCTTGCATCACAACGAGGATTCTACAATGAATCTAGACACCCTAAACCTAAACTCTATCCTTCCGACGAAATCAGAGCGTCGACGATCGTCCTTCTATTTACTTCGATTTTTTCGATCGCAGATGTAGCGCGCAAACCGATATGGAACCTGAAAATATTGCTTGCTCAAACATTAGTTCTATTTTTGTTATCATCAAAATCGAGATTAAGACCAAGGTTGAAAACCTTAGACCAACAACAACCATGCGTGGGACAAGCACCCCACTCGGTGGGACCTTATGTACTGTCATTTGACAATTATTCGATAATATTATTCTCCTTTTTTCCATGTCTCTTTGTTTCCAGATTATTCTTAGCTATCTCAAAGCAAATAACTAAGCAACTCTCACGATCTCGCGATGGGAACACCGCCCCATGACGGTAACAACTTCCATCCTACGCGACGCATCTATCCTTCATGACCCCGAGTGTTGTCCTTAGCCTCATTGCCATCATTCGCAGCCTCGGTGGCATCATTCAAGGCCTTAGCACCATTATTTGCGACCTGAGTGCCATGGAAGACTTCCTCAACCTCGGCTTTCCTTGAATTATCCTTGGCCCTAAATGTGGCCTTCGATTCTAAATGATGTTGGACTAAGGTTTTCAATCTTGGTATTAATCTTGGTTTTGATGACAACAAATATGAAACTAATGATTTCATTGAGAAATATTTTCAGGTTCCAAGTCGGTTAGCGCATGACGTCCACGAGCGAAAAAAATCGGAGAAATTGGCAAGGACACTCATCGACGCTCGGGATTCTTCGGGAAGTTAGAGTTTAGGTATAGAGTGTCTATATAAATTGTAAATCCTCATGATGATGCAAAGAAATCCAAAAATCAAACCCGAACCCCAAAACAAAAAATAACCCAGAAAATTAGAAAATGTCCTGAAATTCACTAAGCCTAGGGAGCTCCTTGGAGGGCTATATGACCTAGATATTTTCTTTGGACCAAAAGTGCCGGTAATTGTTCCTTAGGAAAAAACTAGATAACAAGATATTTTAAAGGATTTTTTGGAAGCCTTTAGCTTACCCATATTTGACCCGGGAGATTATAAAATTTCTAATTTTCGGAAATTTGTACTAGGCCCCAAAAGTTAGATTTTGATTTTTTAGATATTTTTATTGAATCCAAATGGGGGGTAATCCTTATATAACATTTATGTTTTAAAGTTAATGTTATATATGTAGACTTAGTGAAGACGGAACCTAGAAACAAGCAAACAAGCAAAAAACTCAGCCAAATCAAGAAGAAAACTTCCAGTTCGGTTAACTGAAAGTTCGGTTCGCTTAACTAACCAAGAAGACCGATGCTCATCCCTACACCATTTATTCCACCATTATCTATCATTTTTACGGATTTAAAACCTACCTTAGTCTACATACCAAGATGAGCAACCGAGGATTTCCCTTAACCCAGTAAATCGATTTCTAGGGGTCGGCCCTTAAGTTTAGAGTTGGACCTTAATTCCCTAGCAAGTATCTATCCTTCTACATCCCTTAGGATTTTAATAATCAAGTCCTTATAAACTATAAGATAATTGACCAAATCCACCACCGTTTCACTTAAATTTTCAAGAAGAAACCTGTCCCTAAAATACCTAACCGGCCAACCCTATAACCTTAGCGACTACCCTAATGTTGTAATACCCGCTAAATTATTTGTGTATACTTATTTCAGCGGGTTGCGAGTGACGCAAGATGGTGCGTGCGGGCTTGAGCATTGACGCTTAGCTTGAGGTGAGACACGGATACTCTAGAATTTTTCTTAATTAAAATGTAAATGGTAAAATATTTTATTCATCACATTTTTGAAGAGGACTTCGAGAGGAATCCAACGGTTCAATCGGATCCAAATTCAGACTTGGATTGGGTGAGATAGAGGAGGTTTAGTGAACCACTTAAGTTAGGGCCAGATTAGTAATTTCAGCCCAAGTAAATATATATATATATATATAAAATAACTGTCGCCTGGGGGCGTATGGCACTGTAGCCACACGCAACCCGAGTCGCTTGGGAGAGAAGGGGCAGCGATCGGGAGTTTGATCGGGGTGTCCGATCCGGTCGGAAACTCGCGAATCGTCGGCGTCGAGCACCGATAGGCCTTCCCTACTCCTTGTCCTTTCCGATTTCTTTCCGGTGAGTAGATTTCCCTTTTCTCTTCCCCTGTCCTTCCTCCTTGTGCCGCCCATGGCATAGGAAACTTTTGACGAATTGTTGAAAGCTTGTAGAGGATTGATGTTGGATTAAACCATGTCATAGATTGGTTAAAGAGGGGGGCAAATGAGTTCCTCTTGTGCTGTGCGGCAGCCCTAGGCATGCCCTAGGGCTGGTCGGCCAAGAGAGGGGAGGTGTTTTTGGTTAATTGGTTGTATATGAATTGCTAGATAAAAATGCATATGTATTGATGTTATACATTGAAAGGAATGCTATGTTACTGATTTTTTTTAGCGTTGAATTTCTATGGTTTATTTTGCTGAAATTTATAGGTTATCTATGCTGAAAATTCATGTTGAAATTGGTGTACAAAAGCAGGAAATTACCTTTATACATATAATGGAGAAATTCCCTAAGTTTAATGATGAAAGTTCATAGTTTTCTTGCTGAAATTGTGTAGTCTTGATGCTGTCAATCTCATAGTATATTGCTGAAATTTCTTGTGTTTGATTGCTGAAATACCATATGTTTTGAAGCTCAAATTTCATATAGTTGATTGCTGAAATTACCTAGTGCATGATGCTGAAAATTCTATGCAGGAATTTTCTATGTAGATGTTGAAATTTAGTGAAATCTGTGCTGATTTGATTTAGTTGTTTGGGAAATCAATTTAAGGCGGAAGGTATCGATGTAACCTATCGATTTGCTATAAGGTACACTTTGGGAACTTAGAACGGATGTATGTGACTCAAACAGTAACGTGGGGGTAGGAATCGGAGAAATTCAGTAAGCTGAAATTTTCCTAGTGCATTTTAATCAAGCCGGGATGCGGGCTTGGTGTGACGATCCTAGTTGTCATAAACAACTAGGGTTTTAGTTGATACCAGGGATAGGTGAACCTTGGGTGGGTTGACATGAGCATGTGACTCCCGGGTAGTGGTCCGACCTGCATTGGGCCGAGTGGTGTGCACAGCACACGAGGTGTTTATGGGCCTTCATAGGTCCAGAGGTGTGCTCCGCGCACGAGATACATTGGGTCGGTGGGCTGAGTGGTATAAATTGCGTACGAATGATCATGGGCCAGAGGGCCTTCCTAACTAAGTTGGGTACTGGTTCTAGAGGGCCTTCCTAGACCAATGAACCCGAGCATAAAAATAGTGGGTACTGGCTCTAGAGGGCCTTCCGAGACCAGTGTACCCAATGGGAAGAGGCAGTTGGACACTGAGTCTAGAGGGCCTTCCTAGACCAGTGTACCCAAGGGGGAGAGGCAGTTGGACACTGAGCCTAGAGGGCTTTCCTAGATCAGTGAAACTGAGAAAAATAACTCATTTGGGATTCAGAACTTAGAAAGTATTTTTCGTAGAGTCGGATGAGATTGTATTCCTTACATATATAACTTGGCATCCACCCTTACTTGATATATATTGTATGAACTGCCATTACTGGATTCCATTTCCTAAGGATTGGAAAAACTATTCATTGAGTTTTATACTCACTTTTACTCTCATGTTTGTTTTGCAGAGCGTGACCCTGAGGTACGACGCAGCTGATGGGGGCGAACTCCGGTAGCGATCTCGTGAGCTAGTTGGTATAGTCGAGTCTAGTTGAGTCTAGTGGAGTCAACATGTTTGAGAACTAAGACATCATAGTCTTTAGAGTTATTTAAACTCTTAGTTTAACCTTTTTCTTTTGAGATACCTGGTATGTGGATTGTATCTTTATAACTGAGTTGTTATTGATTATTCCCTAGTCATGTTATAAACACTTTGTTTTCAAGTTGTACCTATTTAAATGTTTGTGTAATGATTTAGGCTTCGGGGTGCTAGACTGCACTCTGGCCGATCACGTGACTAAATTTGGGGCGTGACAAATGTGGCCGGCCCTTAGCCCTTTCATGTAACATCAATTAAATATCTATTAGGACTTAGTAAATTGCAAAACAACATGATCACCAAGTTGTAGGATATTCCAAAGATCACCTTCCCTTACGCTACTCGGTCGGCCCTTAAGTTTAAGGAAACCCCAAGGTGACCGATCGTTAAACTTTACATCGATCACCAACAATAAGTATTATAGGACATGAAGAAACTGCATTCAAACACCATTATCCTATTTTAATTTTTGTCAAGAACCATTTCCCGTTTCTTTTTTCTAGTCGGCCGGCCCTAAAGAACAAGGGCAGGTCATATGACAGCTGCCATAGACCCTCAATTCCATAAGAAATTCGGAATTAATCTATATCCAACCACGAAACCAGATTTTTATATGAAAATCCCTATTCTTATACTCTATTTGGCTGGCCCTAAGGGTTTAGGGCACCCTCTAGGGCTGCTGCACCCTACACTTTCTCAAGGACCTCAATCTCCATGATTATTCATAACAGCATGCATTCAACGATGAAGAAATCTGGACAAAGAAAAAAATTCAGATTTAATCCACATAAAAGGGTGGACTACAAGGAAAAGGGAAAATCCTAAAGCTAGGGATCAAAAATCATTCAGATTCCGGCCTCCACCAAGTGGCGCCGCCCTCTTCTTCCCCTCACCCACTCGCCCAAACATTCCTTAGGATGCGTGTGACTCTGTCAAGAGCCGTACGGTACCAAGGTTATTTATTTAATATTATTTTTTCAAAATTACATTCTTGCCCTTATGACTTAAATTTATTTCACCCATAACTTAGTCTATATTCATCCAATTCGAGTTCTGATTGAACTCCCGGACTCGACTCGAGTCCAACTCGCATCCAAGGACCAAACCAACCTATGTAATAAAATTTACTCGCACGTAAGGACCATACCCTTAATCGCAGCCTCCGGCGATTTTCTCGGCCCGCTTCGACGCCCATCCAAAATTTTCCCCCCAAAACCAATAAATTTAATTAAAAAATTTTACGGGTATTACAATCCCCCCCCCCCCCTTAAAGAAAATTAGTCCTCGGATTTTGGGGTAAGAAAAAGGCTCATCAAATCACAGAACTCGAAAGAGCATTTGCAGTGCTTATTGCTCCCCATCTAACCTCCACCACACTTGGCACCACAAATCTATTCTAAATCCCTTGGACAACCTCTCTATTCACACTGGACCTGGATCAGCCCCGCATTTATAAGCTAAAAATTTCTAGTCAGAGTGTGGTTACCAAAAACCAAAGCAAGTGATTAACATATTTTCGCCCACGGTTCCTGCACCACCAAAATACATTGGCCTGTCATGCATAATCTCATAGATAAAATGTGCAGGCATGATCACCACTATTCAACTTTGGTGGGTGTAGTCTCCCCTCAACAATTCAGGTGCACTCAAGTGTAAACCCCACATGGCCTTTATCTCAGCCCCACAATACCCGACTACACCGTCCAAAAGACCTCGGTAACCAAACCAATCATTAGGGTGAATGTCTACACACCAATCGGAATTTTCAGAAATCCATATCAATTTCTCATCTAAGTTTCGGCCACAAAAAGACATCTATATATGAAGAATTTATACACATGCACCTTATACACCTCCTCTGGTGATTGAGGTATTTTGCCGTTGTCCTCGGCTCGGGTGCGCATATGAGCACCCCTGATTCTCGGCCCTCCCACGGGCCCTAAACTCGTGGCCACATACCTCACCAACCCAATCGATGTATTGACAATCCTATGTGTGTTTACCAAGTTGACAGCAAAAATCTACGGTTTCCATTTAAAAGAAAGGACTAAAATTCCAACTTGCACGCCAACTCAATTTCGGCAAACAACCCTTGTCCAAAATCTGAAATCATTGGGCATCAAGACCTGCACACTAATCCAATATTTCGACACCCAATTCCACCTTGAATGTGATCTATACTCACATAGATACCTGCTACTCTATCTCATTCACGTGCACATAATCGCCGAATGAAATCAGCCCTCACATGAGGTCACAATAAAAATCTCCAACACTTAGCTAAAATTTCTGCACCTCTCAAACATAATCAGATTCACTTTTGCCACCACTGGCAAACCCCTAGTTTTCAGTGGAATAACCACAAAAATCACATACTGAGCATGCTTGTAAGTCATACTATCTATCCTCCAAGTTTCAGGTCATTTGGGCAATGTATCAACCAAGAAATAGCGTAAGGAACATGTCAACCCAGATTTTTTTCCTGCAATCAGTAACAGTTTTCATAGTTTCTCCAACCATTTTGTTAAATTCATATCTTTATCATTTTCTGACAGATTTATCTCAAACTTGATTCATTTTCTTGTCCACATGTTCTACAAGTTCTCCCCAAAGTTTCACTATCATAGGATGTCAACTCACCCTCCGAAAATCGTGCCAAACTCACTACCAATTATAAAATCTGCTACGTGCAGAAATTGATAATTTTCGTTAGCCCACTTGTCAACTACACCATTTACTCATCTTAGCTCAGAACCTGCTGAAATTTGGTATCGGAGTTGTACATACGTCCCATAAACTAACCCCGACAGTTCGCACTAATCAGACGACACCTCGGTCTCCGAACTCCGTGTCAAATATGCCTAAAAACCATATCTGGACAGCTTGTGCCCCTTTTTAAGTTCCTTCCATACATACACCAAGTTGTGGGATTTCCGACCCTTAACTTGGCCAACCAACTATACTTAGTTTCCCTATGCATAGCTCATGTAGATGCAAAGATTGGAAACCAATTATTAGGAATAGGACATAAACCTATGAGTGTGGTATTTCACCAAACAATTAGTGAGCAAGTTTGGACCATAGCTCAACATGTACCATAAGCTTCCACCTAAGCTAGCTCCACCACCACCCCCCCACCCACCCCCTCCCGATTCACTTCATCCTCGAACTTGGAACTACCCTAAGGGTAGGCAAATCCCTATGGTTTTAGGCTAGGCTACTCACACGCCATCCCGCCTTGTGATAACCAACACCAATCTCCTCATCAACAACTATAACCAAATTTCAACAACTTAGTTCTCTTTTCTGATCTGAGCCAAACCCACTCTTGATCTCACTTTTTAGCGACCATCTACGTCGCTGCTCAACTACAACATACCTAGGGTCTACCATGCCATAGACATTACGAAATCAAATTCATAAGTAAGGCTACTCAGATGGTTGGGCCATTTTGCCGAACACCTAGGGTGGTGCGTACGTGGACGACCCATCCCGGCCCTCTCTCGAGCCTTAAACTCACAGCCACAAACTCCACCGCATAACAAGGTGTTAAATGGGAAATAAAGCTAGGTAGCATCAAAATAATTTGGCGTTCCTAGCCCCTACCTCAACCTCTATCACTGCCCCTTCTCAAGCCGAATCCAAAAGGGGAATCTACGCCCTACACAACAGCCTTGTAGCTTTCATTAGACACCTCCCTAGGAACATAAGTCATGAAAATCTCATATTTGTAAGAGGCCTTCAACAAGTACTATATCCTATATTGAACCATACATGTTCATATGATCATTTCTTTTTAAAACCCAAGGAAATTCGGAATTAAATATCCCATTAAATCAAAACCCAAAACTTGATATCACCTGCCTCTTAACATTTGGTTCGGTCGGCCCTATGGGTTTGGGGACAACCCTAGGGTTGCCATACCTTCACCCCTTTCATGGGGTACCAACTCCTACACCAAAACACATGGAATCAATAAAATTCGAAATTTAAATATACCATCAACCAAAACCAGGATTTGCAAGAAATTTCCTCCCCAAATCCCCAATGTAATGACTGGCCACATCAAGGAAAAAAATACTCATCAAAGAAGGGCAAACCACTCACCCTTGTATGATATATTAAAGCAGGAGAACTCCAGCGAATACGCACGATGGCAACTCCCGTGACGGATCTCTCGGATCAAAGTCCCAAGCTGGACCACCTTGGGTCCCGCTCAACCTTCTCTTGGATTGGCTACCCATGTCCGCGGCCCTGGCCTCGGCATGTGACCCTTGTCATTTGACTACCACATTAAACATACAATAAACAATTTAGGCATTGTAATTTACACTATTAAATAATCACAAATAAATTAAATATTTAATACCACACATACCACCGCTTATGCGCAAACTCAGTCGTCCGATCTCGTGACTAGGACACACTGTATGCCGACACGCTAACAATGCCCATATAGTACCCTATGCCCTATTATCATAGTTAAGATCTAACCTGGCTCTCATACCACTTTGTCACGCCTCAAATATAGTACACGTTCATACTCCGAAGCCTACCCAATCTATGCATACCAAAGCGGAAATGGAGAATAACAACCAATGCATTTACCCAAAAGAGTAAATATAAATAACAACTCCAGTACCATAATGAGATACCAAAACTGAATGTACTCAAAGATTACAACCAGAATGAACAAAATGGAAATGCATAAACATCCTAAGACTCGACTACGACTGACTCGTCATGAGACCTGAACTCTTAGCTCGCCACCCCATCTGCCCCATGTAGGTACATTAGTACCTCTACTGATCAGGAGCTGTAATAAAATATATCAACAAAAAGAGTGTGAGTTCATAAAGAACTCAATGAGTGGCTCAATCCCGAGCCCTCGCTAAGTCATTAATCTAAACAATGCCATAATTCACATAAATCCAATTATCATGTATTTTTCCATAATTAACCAGATAAATATATATCCATGAAATCCATAAGAGATTATATTCACCCTACCATAATTTGATATTTCCAATAACATGCGTCCATACAATTCAAGAGATAAGAAAAACTAAATCATTATAATAATCCAGTGCACCTACACCCAATTCATCCATATACAAACAAAAGCATGCATAAGCACAAGAATAGGGGTCGGACACTAGGACGTGCCTAGTGAGTCCTCACCCATAGCCCCTGAGCTAGGAAGGTCATCTAGCCTCAGGTAATCCCAGTGGTTGGGGAAAACCCTTCCACCAATGCCTCTCCGGGTCTGCAATCAGTGTGGCTCGATGACACGTTTCCCAGCCTATAAACCACCGGCTGACCAGGCTAGCTATGTATCCGATCTCAATTACAAGCCCAAACACATCCATGTTTAAGATAAATGACAACAATGTAAATGAATATGTCTCTTAGCTAAACTAAGTTTCCTAAGGGTTGGCCTATACTTCCAAGATACGCCCCTACCCTTAAACTATATTTTTAACACCATTTATTCCACCATTATCTACTGTTTTTACAAATTTTGCTCCTCCCTGCTCCTGGAATATATCAAAATATCATCAACAAATACTATCACAAATTTATCCAAGTATTTCCTGAACACTCGATTCATCAGGTCCATAAATGCTGCAGGTGCATTAGTCGGCCTGAATGACATAACCAAGAACTCATAGTGGTCATACCTTGACCTGAAAGCAGTCTTTGTGATGTCACTATCCCGAATTCTCAACTTATGGTACCTTGACCGCATCTCAATCTTGGAAAACCACTGAGCCCCCTGAAGCTGATCAAACAAATCATCAATCCTGGGCAGCGGGTAACGATTCTTCACCGTCACCATATTAAGCTGCAGATAATCAATGCACATCCGCATGGACCCATCCTTCTTTTTCACGAAGAGCACTGGAGCACCCCAAGGCGAAACACTTGGGTGAATGAAGCCTAACTCAAGCAGCTCCTGCAACTAGGACTTCAACTCCCTTAACTCAGCTGGTGTCATCTGATACTGTGGAATGGAGATCGGCTTCACGCCAGGCTGCAAATCAATACAGAACTCGATCTCCCTCCCTGGGGTCAAACCTAGCAACTCCTCTAGGAAAACATCAGAGAACCTGCATACCACTAGCGTTCCCTCAATGCCCCTAGTCGCACCTCTGCTCCCCTCTGCTATAGACATAAAGGCCAAGAAGGATTGGCAACCGCCTAGAAATAGCTTCGGGGCCATGAGAGCTGAAATGGCCAACAACGAATCTCCCCTTCCCTCACAATGGAAGGTAAATTGGGGCAATCCGGCTTACTGAAGGTCACAGTCTTAGCCCTGCAGTCCACTGAGGCAAAATGGTCCGCCAACCAGTCCATGCCCAAAATTACACCAAGCTCCAGCATCGGCAGGAGTGTCAATTCGGCTATCAGCACATGCCCACAAATGACCACCTCACAGCCCCGAAAGACCGACTCTGCCAGCACATAATCGCTCGTAGGCGTAGACACCACAAGAGGCAAATCAAGTATGGAGGGTTTCCCCGACAACTTAGCAGCAAACAATGCAGATACAAAAGAATACGTAGCACCAAGACCAAACAAAACATAAGCAATAGCAGAACCAACAGCAAGGTTACTTGACACTACTACCTTGGACGTCTCAGCACCCTCTTGGTTCAAAGCAAACATCCATGCAGCGGGCCTCTCTGAGCTAGCAGCTCGCTGGCCTCCTCCCTGAGTCTGACCCCTTTGAGCCACGGAACCTACTAACATCGGTGCCTTCCCTTTGGTCTGATCAAGCTGCTGACTGCCTTTGCCGAGACAATCCTTTCTGTAGTGCCCAGCCTGCCCACAGCTAAAACATACCTCTGAACATCCCCAGCAAGCTCCCCAGTGCTTCTTGTGACATCGATTACACGGTTGCGGCTCAGGCCTCCGCTGCGAGCCTCCTGATGACACCCCTGGTCCTGAGCCCATGCGGCCTCTAGAACTGTTATGACCTCCACTCCACTGTGGATCTGTTGTCGTGTGAATCCCCTCAGAGTGAGCTAGCTAATTCCCCGAGTGCTGGGGCCGAAACTTTTTCTTTTAGGGTCCATCATGCCTGTCCGTCGGTGCCAATGCCTCCTTCCGGAGTGCCTCATCTATAACCCGAGCAAAAAAAGTGTCCTCCGAGTAATGGATAAGTCTGGCAATCTGCGGCCTCAGCCCCTCAACGAACCTCTTGACCCTGGCGATCTCTGTAGCTACCAAAGTGGGATGGTACTTCGAGAGTCGGGTGAACTCCATCTCATAGTCCATCACTGACATACTGTCGGTCTAGCGCAGTATCTCGAACTCTTTCGCCCGCCTATACTGGACGCTCAACGACAGGTACTTCTCCACCATAGCAACTCTGAACTCCTCCCAGGTAGGGGGTGGTGCACCTGCTGCTCTGCAGTCCCTCCAAGTGTGAAGCCAATCCTTGGCTGGTCATCTCAGCTGCAACCCGATCATCCGAGCAGTTGTCTCAAAAGAACAACCGAGCTCCTGGCACAGCTCATAGCAATCCCCAAGGAAACTGGTGAACTCCACCCGCTGATCAGTCCCTGTAAATTTCGGTGGCCTGAATTTGACAAAATCTGCATAAGTAGGTGCTCCGGGAACTCTGACCACAGGTGCCACAGGCTCGACCACCTCCGGTACTGCTAGTACTGCTGGCACCGGTTGTGGCTGCTGCCTCAGTTCTTGCTCCTTGTGAAGTGCCTCAGTCCGCTCAGCCACTCGAGCTTGCAACTGCGCAACCATGGAATCTTGTTCCACATCTTCCCGGGTCTACGGTGGTCTCCCATGACCCCGGCCTCGGCCTTGGTGCTCTGTGGAGTTACTGCCACTACCGCTCCATGCGGCATTAAAAGCCTCCACCAATCTAGAATTACCAGAAAGAAATAGTAGATTAGATAATTCAATTCACCCTAAATCTTTAAGTAAAGTTAACCACAAGTTGTGCTGAGGTACAGACTTAGCCCATTGATCTCATAACACAACCCTACCGTATACTAACACGCTAGAAATGCCCTATACGGTAAACAAACTCTATTTCGTAGTTAGACCGTAACCACATGCTCTGATACCACATTGTAACGCCCGAAACTTAGGGTCACGTGACCGGCCAGGGTACGTATACATGCCTATACCCCGCAGTCTATCCCATGCACATGCCAACTCATAATAAATCATGATAGAAGAATAACAGACTTTATTATGAACGAGAAACCAAACAGATTCTATTAAAGATATTAAACTTTAGCAAAACTTTTTAAAGTACGGAAGTAAATAAATCAAGTTTAGCAGTTTGCTTTAACAATGAAATTTGAATGAAAGACATAAATGTCCCCAAGGGACTACAGTTCCAAAATACAAAAAAAAAACACAAGTGCATAACAAATCTACCAAAGACTCGACTACGACCCCTAACTAGGACTGCTATGAGATTAATGTGACTCCTCTGCCCTCCAGCCGCGCCAAGTGCTCCAGCCCACCTCACTGGTCAGGCTCTGCAAAAAAAAAAAATAGAAATAAACTATGGGTGAGTTCAAAAGAACTCAGTGAGTAGTACGTTCTACCAACCCCCACCATAAAGACCAACCATAGAGATAAATGAATAAATGTCCCTGTCTCATACAAGGATAATGTATCAAGTGGTATGACTAGCTAATAGGCCATCTGGCCATCACATGCCCAAAGGCAAGCCTACTCACTTAGCAATGAAGTACAACAGACCTCAGCCTACCCGTGCCCTAAGGCAAAAAATCACATTCAAGGGTTATGAGGATAATCGGGATTGATCCATCCGAGCTTATCCTATAATAGAACCCTTAAAAATAGCACAGGCATAATCGAGATTCGCCCATCCGAACTTATTCCTTAAAAAAAGAAACTCGAGAACAATCGGGATACGCCCATCCCAACCTGTTCCACAAGAAACGCAGGAACAATCGGGATTCGCCCATCCGAACTTGTTCCATAAATAACGCAGGAACAATCAGGATTCGCCCATCCGAACTTGTTCCATAAATAATCGCAGGAACAATCGGAATTTGTCCATTCGAACTTGTTCCATAAATAATCGCAGGAATAATCGGGATTCACCCATCCGAACTTATTCCTTAAACACAAGTTGGGAATCAACCATCCAACCTCCCAGGCCAAGCCCGAAACCCGACTCCTATCCAAGCCTCTCCACCATTCATAAAGATATGGCACTAACAAGACCTAAGTCAAGTGTCATCTACGGTGTCTTAGGGATGTCTTTATTGTGAAACGCCGCAACACTCTATGCTTGATCCCAATGCTTAGACCCGTAGTATCATCAACCCATGAGGTTTATTTCATGCATATAATTTATTTTGTTGGCTCTTAACAGATTATGCCCTTGAATTTTAATTATACAATTAAAATTTCCATTTGCCAAAATTAGGGTTTTGTTTTAGGGTTTTATTTTCAGTTTACTATTGAGCCCAAAAATGATGCACCCAAGACGAATCTGATTTCCGAAGTGTGTCCTATGGTTCCAGACTATATTTTTTGGTTAAAATGATAGGTTATATGACTATGTTCAGTAAACCATACTCATCACAACAGAGATTACAAAATCAGTCTTGAATTAATAATTTCAGCATGAAATTTCAGCAAGTTGAGTTTTCAGCATGTCAAGGTATTAAATCCGAAAATCACAATAATTAATCCTAAATTACCACCCAAACAGATTTATAACATCAAGATAAAGCATACAAAAACTAAATCATGATTCCTAATCAGATTTAGAATGCATCCACATCATCCTAAAATCAAGACTCAAGCTTTAAACCAAAAATCCCAACATGAATATACATGGCATCAAGATTTAATCTTTCCACATGCAAAACATAGATTCATATGCTGAAATTTTTGTATCTAGGAATCAATCATGCAATGGCATCATAGGAATTTAATTAAAACAATTAATTCAAAACCTAGATCTCAAAACCTTCAAGAATCTCTATTAGGCATTTTAACGAACACCTTGAGGGCAACCCGTCTCCCACCTTGGCCGAGCCTCCCTAGGGTTGCCGCACCACAAAGGGAGGTATTCGGGCTTCTCTTTCATGAAAACACGTGAAACCAACGACAAAACTTCAAGTACAACGGAGAATTCGACAAGAATTTCTAAATCTCCAACAACGGCTCAAGAACAAAGAAATTCAAGAAAAGGGGGGAGGGAATATCCACTCACAAGATTGGGAAGAAGGAAAAAGAGAAATCTTCCCGATCGGTGGCCTCCAAATCCGGCCACAAGAAGGTGGCGGTGGCTCGGCTTGCGGCGGCTCTAAGAAGCAAGGAGGGGGGGCAGCGGCTTGGCTTCCAAGGAAAGGAAGGAAGAGAGGGGGGGGGGAAGAGAGCTCGGCTTGGCTCCTTCCTTCGGCGGCTAGCTCCAAAAGAGGGGGAGAGGGGCGGCGGCTCTTCTCTCTCTCTCTCAGCGACGGTGGCTTGTGCGGCTCCAACAAGGAGCCGCCTAGCCTTAGGGGGGATTTTATAATCTTTCCTCATCTCATCCAACCCTACCCCCTTTTAACCCGCATCCGCCTCAAACCCAGATCCAAACCCGCTAACTCCTCAACCCAAACTAACCCCATGCTAAATACAAGCATCAGTCACATGCACATTCATGCAATACATTTTAATAAATCAAGCACACCCATTAAAATAATTAAATAAATTTATCTAAGCAGGAAAATAAATCACATAATTCATATTCCTACTTACCCGAGCTTTCAAGCTCGCACCGGATCATGACTCGACTCAACTTGACCTCGAATCAGCCCGCTAGACTGGCAAAGATAAATAATAAAAATTATCATAATATCTCGGATATTACAATGTCAGACCAAATATTAAAACTAGAATTTTCCAAAACCGGATTTTGGAAGAGAAAAATTCTCAAATCTGAATTTTGGGGGTCAAAATTTCCAAAATAGAAACTTAGTGCTTTGGATACCCATTTTACCCTTAGGCCAAAGTCTCTCACAAATTAGAGACTTTGTTTAAAAATTATATATATATATGTGTGTGTGTAAATTTTTTAAAAATAATTTTAATTTATAAAATATTCTTTTATAATTAAAATGAGATGTTAGAATTTAAAAAAAAATATTTTCAAATTCTCTAATTCATTAGAGACTTTTGCATAAAGTCTGTAAAATTAAATTAAATTAAAATTAAAAATTATGAAATATTTTGAGGAAAAATAATTTTTTGAACCACAACACATTTTTTGTATTTTAAAAAATAATTCATTAATTAAAATTACTTTTTCTGAATTATAAAGCTATTATAAACTTTGGACAAAAGTCTCTAACTTATTAGAGACTTTTGTCCAAAGCCTATAAAATTAATTTTTAATTAAAAATAATGAAATATTTTTTCCAAAATATTTTAATAGACTCTAGCACATGTTTTATATCACATACATAATTTTTATGAATTAAATTTTATTTTTTATAATTATAAAATTATTATAAATAAAAGTCTCTAACTCATTAGAGACTTTTGTGCAAAGTCTATAACTTCATATTTTTTAAAAAATATATTTAAATTCATGAAATAAATTTTTAATAATACAAAAGAGGTACTAGGATCCGAAAAAAATACTTTTTTGAACCACGATACATCTTTTGTATTTTAAAAAATACTTCATTAATTAAAATTACTTTTTCTGAATAATAAAGTTATTATAGATTTTGGACAAAAGTCTTTAACTTATTAGAGACTTTTGTCCAAAGCCTATAAAATTATTTTTTAATTAAAAATAATGAAATATTTTTTTCCCAAAATATTTTAATAGACTCTAGCACATCTTTTATATCACATATATAATTTTTATGAATTAAATTTTATTTTATATAATTATAAAATTATTATAAATAAAAGTCTCTAACTCATTAGAGACTTTTGTGTAAAGTCTATAATAACTTTATATTTTTAAAAAATATTTGAATTCATGAAATGATTTTTTAATTTAGAAGGAGGTCGTTGGCCCAGGATTTGACCATATGTTTGGATGGCGGTGCAGTCTTGTCAGTATCAACTAGGGATGTCAACGGGGCGAGGCGGGTACGGGGGTGCCTACCTGCTACCCGCCCCGTGAAATAAACGGGTACCCGCTACCCGTTTATTCTCCGCGGGTATCAAAAATGGGTACCCATTTAATTACCCACAGGGGGGGAGGGGGGGCGGATACCCACGGGTATTAGCGATTACCCATGACACTTAAAAATTTATATAAATTACAATATTTTAATAACACTTCAACTCTTCATATATTTTGATAACAACTTCAAGTATAACAACTTTTTTTTTATAAACACACAATATTTTGATAACAACATCATCATAAGGTTTTAAAACATAAAGTATATAAGTATTGAATTAGGTTAGGGTTTTTTTGTATATGTACCAAGGGTAATATTCTAATTTACTAATTCTCGTGGGTAACGGGTACCTGCGGGTACAGGTACTATAATACTCGTACCCGCCCCATATAATAATCTGGTAAGAAAAATTACTCGCAAAATCCCCACGGGTAGGAAACCACCCCCCATACCCGTCATAAATGGGTAAATACCCACGGGTACCCACCTAAACGGGTAATATTGCCACCCCTAGTATCAGCTTCTGGTGCGCTGGTGGCTCACCTGAGGGTGTAGTCCATGTTGGTGGATAAGTTGCGAGCAGCGCAGGAGAAGGATGCTTTCTATGCTCTCACTAAGGATCTGGCCAGGAGGGGCGATGTCGATAATGGGTTCGGTGTTGACTCAGAGGGTGATCTGAGGTTCAAAAACTAGATAGTGGTGCCAGATATGGCCGAGGTTCGTAGGCATGTGCTAGAAATGGTTCATCGGTCCACATACACTATGCATCCGGGAGCCACAAAGATGTACCGAGATCTAAGGTAGAATTATTGATGAAATGGTATGAAAAGAGAAGTGGCCGAGTTCGTGTCTAAGTGTCGGGTGTGTCAGCAAGTTAAGGCTGAGCATTTAAAGCCGACAGGGTTGCTCCAGAACCTAGAAGTACCAGAGTGGAAATGGGATAAGATAACCAAAGATTTTATGACGGGGTTACCAAAGTCTGGGAAGAGCAATGATTCTATCTGGGTAGTGGTGGATCGCATAACCAAGACGTCAAATTAATTTTATACCAATCAGGACAACCTTTCAGCCGAGCAGTATGCGAGGTTGTTTTTGGATCGGATCATCGCTTATCATGGTGTTCTGGTTATGATCATCTCAGATTGGGGTACTCAGTTCACAGCTCGATTTTGGCAATCTTTCCAGGAGGCATTGGGCACTCAGGTTCAGTTTAGCATGTTGGCGTGTAGGCCTAGCGGGCCGATTCATCAATCGTCTCGTGGCATGTAGTCCTAGCAGGCTGAGTCACACTCAAACGCCGAGGGGGCTCGGGCCCTATACGGTATAAGAAGAAGGTGTTGGCTTTAGGTTTTCAACCTTAGCCTTAATCTCGGTTTTGATGGTTTTGATGATAACAAACATGGGACTAATGATTTCATTGAGAATATCTTTCAGGTTTCATATCAATTAGTGTTCGATGTCCTCGATCCGAAAAATCGAAGAAATTAGAAATCGAAAGGACATTGATCGTCGCGCTCGTGTTCATCGTGGAAACTTCTCGAAGATCGATGAGTGTACCAAAGTCGCATCAGACGAGCTCAAAGATCACATGGCAAGCTCTCTGAGATGATGCTCGCTGAAAGTCGGAACCCGAAAACCAAGCGCAGAAGAAAAAGGTTGAAGAAATCAATCTCAGCGTAGGTTTGATCGACCAGGTGGTCCACCGAATGAAGGTAAAAAGTAGCAGAGCTACTTCAGTCGATCGGGCGGTCGATCGATGGAAGCCCAAAATGGGCAGTAGCTCAGGCGGTTGACCCGTCGGTCGACCGACCTGTTGATTCCCGAAGACGCAGATCGCGTCGGTCGACCGAAGATCGGGATCGATGTTTTTGCGTCTGGGCGGTCGACGCGTCGGTCGATCGACCACAGGGAGAATTACAATGGTCGAAGGACCGGTCGACCAGTCGGTCGACCGACCATTCGACCGGCGGCCTATAATGGATAGTTTTCTATCCGTTGAACAGCCGTTTCTTCAGCAAGGTATAAATATACCCTCATATGATTCTTTTAACACTCTTCCTTGACTCCTACAGATTTTTTAGCACTTTAAAAGGAGATTAAAAGCCTTCCAAAAGATTAGTGATTGTGCTCTGTTCTTCCGCCAAATTCTTCAAGCACAAGCTCTGCTACCTCAACTCGAAAGTTGACTTGAGCTCCACCACTCGGCGAATTGGAGGTTCCAAAGGCTTGGAAAAGAGTAGATAATATTGTTTTACTTCAAGCTCTTTTCCCTTGTAATTTTAACTGTTCTTTAAACTGTTTTGGATTTAAGCGTGTAAGAAAACCTAGATTGTTAGGTCTTGAATTGGGTGAAGTGGTATCCTTGGTTTAGAAGGAGTAAAGCCACTTGTGTAAACTTAGTGTTTACTAGGATTAGTTTAGTTGTCCCTTAGGGTTGAGGTGGAAGATGATTATCGATAAGAAGGTGGTGACTTCCGGGTGTGGAAGTGCCTTAGGTCGAGAGTGCGTCTCTTCGGTGAAAAATCCTCGTGTGTAAGGGAAACATAAATTAATCTAGTAAAACTAGTTTGGAAATCCTAAGCGGGGTGCTTAGGTAGTGGAGTAGGCATTGGGGCTGAACCACTATAAAATCTCAGTGTTTGCATTGATTCTTAATTTCGTGCTTAATCGCTTTATCATTTATCTTGCTTCCGCATTCAATTGTAAATTGCCTAACTAATCTAAGAAAATAGTTAAAAGTAAATTTAGGCTAATCGAATGAGTAAACACACTATTCACCCCCCCCCCCCCCCGCTAATGTCGCCATTTCGCCCACAATTGGTATCAGAGTGGGTTCGTAGCTTGAGATTTCACCGTCTCTTCTACACCTTGTCTCTATCTTGAAATGGCTCTAGAGTCGGTAGCGTCTACACCCCCTAGGTTCGATGACTCAAACTTTGGTCTTTGGAAATATAGGATGTACACCTATTTAAAGACCAAAGGGTTTGGAGTCTTTAACATGTTACATTGGAAATTCATTGAACCTAAGGATGATATGCATGCCTGGAGTGAAATGGATAAGAAAATGTTTAAGTATAATGGAGATGCCATGAATTATATTCTTTGCACATTACCAAATGGCATCTTAGAAAAAGTCATGCATTGTTCTTCGGCTTTTGATTTATGAGCCTCGTTAAATGTTTTATATGATTATGCCAAAACCGAAGAAATTGACACTTTTGATGAAGGTGGTGATGACAATGGTCACATACCTACTACTAGTTTTGATGCCCATATCTCTTCTAGTCAAAGAAGTAGCACCAAGAGCCGAAAAAGAAGAGTAATCTGTCATGCTTGCAAAGAGAAGGGGCATGTGAAGATAAATTGCCCAAGCATGAAGAACAAAGCAAGGAAGAGGTCCGAAGTGCTTCCACCTCCACCTCTCACACATTTGAAGCACCCTCTAGCAATGACTATGAAGCTACTTCAAAAGTTTGCCTCATAAGTACCAAAGATGAGGTACACTCCTCTCCTTCTAGTCATAATAATAATAATGTTAGTACTAGCTCATCTAGTTCATTCAATGTGCCATATGAAGAACTAGTTGATGAATGTCAAAAAATGTATGTCTTGCTTGTTAGAAAAGATAACGAAAATAAAAGATTGAACAAGGAAAATGTGATGCTTAATTCTCATTTGCATGAATCCAAACTAGAAAATGAAAAATTGAGATCTAGGTCATTTGATTCATGCCATGAAAATGTTAAACATGAGCTTAAGGATTTGAAGCTTAAAAATAACAATTTAGAAAATGAGAATTGCAAGTTAAAATCTCAATTGCATGCATTGCATAAATCCATAGATGATTTGAAAAATGAGATGTTGATTTTGAGTAAGAAAGTTAATACTTCCTCTTTTAACTCTAAACATCAAAATGTCTCATTTAGAAAACCTCAAAAGAAAAATGTTTTATCTAAGAATGTCCATGCTCATCATGCCTCTCATGCCATGCATTCTTCCATTAGACCTCATAATTATGAGAAGACGAATGAGGTTTCTAAGAATGCTCATACTTATCATGTTTCACATGACAAGCATTCTAAAAATAAATTTAATGGACATTGTTTTTGTTGTGGTATTTATGGTCATGCAATTCATGATTGTGCATTTAAAAGAAATCCAAGTGTTGCTAAGACACTTTGGATTCCTAGGCCAACTCACCCCCAAGGACCAAAAGCTATTTGGGTACTAAAGATTTCATCTTCTTTTGTAAGGGGGGCTACCACACAAGGATGAATGAGAAGTGGTGTATTGGAGTTGACCATGGACTTGAATGATGAATCCTTCCTTGGTTGCAACTTCAAGCTACCTTGATGCCTTAGGTAAAGTTGGCATCAAAACTATTCCGGTATCATCTCCTATATCCCTTTGCTTTATCTAAGTTGGAGTTATGATACATGCTTAAAATTGATTGATTTTCCCCTCTCTTAATATATTTCAAAAACGTTTTTGATTTTTGATTTCCCGGTCTCTTCGGAGACCCCTGTGGCCTGTAATGGGCCTAAACGACCTTGTGGTTCTAAATCGTAGGCCAAGTGTTGCTTTCGGTTTTCAACTAATAGGAAGGGTTGGAGATCATGTTTTCATTTATTATTCTTGTGATCTTTTAAAATTCGTTTTGATATCACTCGATTTCATTTTGAAACAAATTTGAAACTATTTAGCAAAGTGGTATTTGATATTGATACTTAATCCTTCTCTTTGCTTTTTGGTTGAGTTAGCTTGCTAAGTAGCTATATTTTCACTTAAAATATTAGTGTAGCTTACTTGCAAGTTATAAGTTTTTGGGAAGGCTAATTAGGAAGAAAAAGATTAGTTTGGCAAATTATCATGAATAAGGTATAACTTTGATAAATTCAAAATCTTAGTGTTATACCTAAATGTGTAAGCTTAAACTATGTCTCTATACTCATGATTAGAATTGCATGTTAAATCCTTGAATTTTCATGAGTAACTAGATTCTTAGTACTTACACTACTAGAAACTTCGTCTTCAGCAACGGCTATCAGCAACGGCCGCTCGAGCCGTTGCTATTTGCAACGGCATTCTTACGGCCGCTCGAGCCGTTGCAGAAAACTGTATCTGCAACGGTTTTCTAACGGAAAACCGAGCCGTTGCTGATTATTTTAATTATCAGCAACGGCTTTCGGACGGAAAGGCGAGCCATTGCTGATTATTTTAATTATCAGCAACGGCTTTCGGACGGAAAGGCGAGCCGTTGTTGATATTTTAATTTTCAGCAACGGCTTTCTAACGGATAAGTGAGCCGTTGCTGATGATAACTTATCAGCAACGGCGTTCTAACGGGCGAGTGAGCCGTTGCTGATAAGTTTATATAGGGCACGCTCTCGCGCCCGACCCTTCTTCCTCCCGCTGCTGCCGCCGCTCCTGCCGCCGCCACTCGCCACCGCTGCCGCTGCTGCCGACGACGCCGACCGCTGCTTCCGACTTGTTCAGGTATGTCTCCTCCCTGCGGCCATCTCTTCCCTGCGGCCGGCGGGAATCACCCGACCAAAACCCTATTTCTAGGGTTTCGGCCGGCGGCGGTCGGCCGATGGCCGCCGCCGGACCTTCTGCAGTGGCCGGACAGTGTGTCCGGCCACTGTACGCCGGCGCCGGAGGGTGGACTCCGGCGCCGGAATTTATAATTTATATATATAATTTATATTATGTTATAATTGTTAATTAATTATTTTATAATTGTTAATTAATTGTTTAGATTAATTATTTAATTTGTTAGATTAATTATTACGGTTTAGATTAATTTCGGACGCGCGCCGGAATCGTCCACTTCGGACGCGCGCCGGTATCGTCCAATTCGGACTCACGCCAGAATCGTCCACTTCGGACGTGCGCCGGAATCGTGCAATTCGGACTCGCGCCGGAATCGTCCACTTCGGACTCGCGCCGGAATCGTCCACTTCGGACGCGCCCCAAAATCGTCCAATATGGACTCGAACTGTCTCGAAACATTTAGAAAATAATCATCCTCCGACGAGTTGATATGTTTCACGTACGCATCGACGATCGGATATGATTTAGCAAAATCTTAGATCCGTTCAGGAATTGTATGTTCGTGTAAAAGAAGTAGATGATCTTTTATACGACGTACAATTCTTGAATTGTCCCTGATTGGACAATTTGGGAATATAGTTATTTGTACTGCACTTACGTTTTTATTTTAACTGTTAACTAATTATTCTAAATTTCGGCAACATCTCTCTTGTTCTCCGATACGCGCCCAGATGATATGCGTATTCGGAGAACTGTAGGGAGATGCTGTCGAAATTTAGAATAATTAGTTAACAGTTAAAATAAAAATGTAAGTGCAGTACGAATAACATAAATCCCGAATGAAATAGGACAATCTCACATATACAATAATCTGATTATATGTCTGTTCGACAGATATGTCTGGTCGTGGTTATCGACGCAGGAGAGTTTCGGAGTCTCCGATCGGTGAGACTCCAGCACTTACTCATGCTGCTGATCCACCTGTTGCTGATCCTCATTCCGATGATACTGCCGAGGCTAGTACATCCAGACGTAGGCGGCCACGTGGGCCGAACAGGTGGCAGCCTCCACCAGCCACAGAGTCACGTAGATTGATTAGCGTGATTGGGGAGCAGTAATATATCATGAATTATGAATCATTACAAATTCATTATATCATAATATAATATTAAAATTTATTTTTGTTGTGCAGGTTCGAGCAAGAAGAAGTGCCGAGGAGCATTTCTTCTACTATTCGACGATACATGCACGGGGCATGGCCTACGTGGTCTCACGTGCCTAGCGAGCACGTCGACATGTTATGGCACGAGTTTGAGGCACGTATTATTTTTATTTTTTACATGCATGATGATATATTAATATTGGTACTGATATTATTATTTTGCAGGCTCGCTATACATGGGCCGAGGACCAGAGGCCCTTCATTTACGCTGCCTGGGAGGCTATTTCCCGGGCAAGGTACAACGGGCAGCTGGGGCAGGCTCGGTCCCAAGCGATGGCCCGAGCTGGGACCACTAACATCGCGGAGACTCGGGGATACGGCCCCAGTTGGATTACTCCGGATATATGGGACCAGCTCGTGGGGATATGGTCGACGGATCGATGGCAGGAGGTTTCTCGGAATGCGGCTAGAAATCGCATGTCGGGAGGAGCAGCGCGTCACACCGGCGGCTCTGTTGCATTTGCAGTGCACGCAAACCGTATGGTAAGTATATCTTTTAATTATATATTTTATTTGTTATTATGTGTACTAATTAATGTATTTGTTTTGTAAATGTAGACGACGGTGTCGGATGACGGGAGTGTCCAGCGACCCTCCCCGATGGCGGTGTTTGAGCGGACTCACCGTCGAGCACATGGGACGGGGGAGTACATCCACAACCGCGCTGCATACATTATGGTAATTATATATTTGTTTAAATTATTCATTATATATTTATAATTTAAGTTTTATGATAAATATTAAACAAAAAATCAAACTCGAGTAGGAGACCTACAGCCAGACGGTGGTGCAGCGCGGGGGTACCCCCGAGGACTTTGACGCAGCATCGTGGGTCGAGGCCGCAGGTGGCTGAGACCATGGCCGCGTATATGGCTTCGCAGATAGTGGTCATGCGCGAGCCGTACTAGGGCCACTTGGGGCACCGACCCCTCCGGTCGCTGGTGAGCGGCCGTCCACCTCTAGATCCAGTTATGATCATAGTAACAGAATAAGGACTCTAGAGGAGACGGTCGCGCGTCAGACTGAGATGATGGAGCGCCAGAGTCAGATGATGGCAGATATACAATCTATGCTACGCAACATGTCAGGTCATCCCGAAGCAGGCATCTCTTCGGCATCATCTAATCCGTCGTCCTCGAGTCAGTCTACGCCGGTGTACACTCGAGCGCTCCAGACCCCGCCATATAATCCAGACCATCCTCCATCTTGATCGTGAGATTTTTTGTTTGGATATTGAACTTGTTTAACTTATTTTGTTTGGATATTGATACTTCAATTTTGCATTTGAATTGTTTTTATACTATCGTGGATAATTATCAATATAAGTATAATTGTTTTGATGTATATATGTTGGTGTGTTTGTGATGTGTGAATGAATGTGTATGAGGTGTTTGTGATGTGTGAATGAATGTGTGTATGAGGGTATGGGTGTGTGAGTTATGTATCAGATAAATGTATCAATGTATCAATGGAAATTTGAAATTTTCAAATTTTCTGGTTGCAGGTATTGGTCATCAGCAACGGCTTTCCCACGGGTATCCGTGGGAAAGCCGTTGCTAAAAGTGTATCGAAAGCCGTTGCTGATGACCTACAGCAACGGCTTAGCGACGGTGTTTTACTAACGGCGTTGCTACGGACTCAGCGGCCGTTGCTATTAATGTTATCAGCAACGGCTCCGGGTCTGTGGCAAACCCGTTGCTGATAATAGTTTTAGCGATGGCCCGAGCGGCCGTTGCTGATAATGTTTTGAGCGACGGCCCGAGCGGCCGTTGCTGATCCGTTGCGAAGTCATCAGCAACGCGACTTTCTGTCACGGCTCTATTGCAACGGCTCAGCAACGGCATCAGCCGTTGCTGATGACCATTTTTCTAGTAGTGTTAGGCAAATTTCATTGAATGAAACTTGCTCTAGGTTGATACTAGAGACCTTATCATTAAGTCCAAACTAGTTAAACATAGGTAGAGATCTTATTCTTCAAATGTTTCACATCCTAAGATCTTCTTAGATTCATTTTGATATCATGATATCCTCATTGAAATGAATCTTTTCTATCTAGCATAGGTTAAATTTTTAATGAAATTTTGTATTGTACCCTTGCTATTTAGTATGTTAGCTTGCTAGTAGTCATATTATTTCATTATGATACTAATAATGTCTACTTGCAAGTTGTGAATGTAAATGAAGGATATGCTATCTAAAAAGAAAATGAAAAAGGAAATGAAAAGTTGGGCAAATTTTTAAGAAAAATGTATGAATTTAATTTTGCAAAAACCTTAGTATAGTAATTGAATATTCATGTTTAATGATGTCTCTATATACTCATGATTGATTATGCATGATAAATATTTGAATTTTCATGAGTAGGAAAAATCTTGATAACTTAGCTCATTTTATGATATCATGATATATGAAATTGAACTAGGTTAAAATTCTTCTTTAGAGACTTCATTTTAAGATAAGAATAAAATGAACATGTTTAGATACACACATGATATGATTCTAGGTGTTCAATCTTAAAAATTCATGTGTAGATGGAAAATGAGATATCTAAATCACTTTAGGGGACACTTGGACACTTGATTTGACCCAAGTCAACAAATTGACTTGGACACTTGATTTTAAGTCCAAAACTTCATAAACATGTTTAGGAATAGGTATAACATGTTTCCAAGCACTTAGAATGGAAAATTCATATGGATATGGATAAAATGACAATAGAGGTTAATTCATGATTACCTCTTTTGAACCTAGTTGACCCAAGTCAACAAGTTGACTTAAAGGTATCATTTATGATCCATATTTGAGAAACATATTTAGATTTACTCATGTTAAGTATCCATATGTTTAAATTTGAAAAATCATGAGTAAATGTTAAGATTGAAACTTAGCAAGTTTCATAAAAACTAGTTTAGTTTTGAATAAAACCATGCTAGGTTGATATCTTGACTTAAGGATATAATTTTCATCTCAAACTTGACATAAACTCTTTACATGACCATTATGTGGTGTCATAAAAGTTTGAATGAAAACTAAGCATTCTTTGAAAATAACTGAAAAATTATGGAATTATCATTTGTTCAACAATTGGTATCACTAATTTCAGTTATTTCTAGGAAAATATAGAAAAATCTCTTTTAGATGATTCTTGAAACTACACATTCACTGAAAAATCTAATTTTATCAGTAAAAATTTCAAAAAGTTTCATCAAGAATCGAATTTAAAGTGAATTTTTGAAGTTGGATTTCGAAAACTCAAAGTATCACTTATTTGAAATATCAATCTTTCCGATACTTTGATCTTTCTTCAAAAACTTCAATTGAAAACTCATGTATACCATTTGGATTCTATTTCTAATATCATTCACACAATTTCTTGAGTAAAATCATTCCTAGAAATGATTTTGATATATTGGATGATAGCTAGAAATATCCATTTGTTTATTAAAGTCAATATAGGATGAAAAATGAACTTAGAAAATTCATTTTAAGTTCAAACTTGATACATGCACTTCAAATGACCATTCAATAATAGGTATCAAAAAATTTCATCCAAACAAATTGGTTTCAAAAATATTTGTCAAAAATATGACTTTGTATAAACTTAAAAGTTTGATTTTTGAAAACTTTAAGTATAGGTTGACCTAAGTCAACAAAGTGAATTAAAAATTTTATCTTAAGCCCAAACTTGATTCATAGACTTACATTATCTCATGTTTAATGTCTAGATGCCTAAGTTTGAGAAAACATGAGTAGATAGCAAAACTTGAGACTTAGCACCTTCATATTTTCATGCTTATTTCAAATGAAAAAGTGCTAAGTTCATATTTCGATTAAATAACATTAGTTTCACTTCAACCTTAATACATGAGTTAAATGACCATATCTTGGTATTTTGAAAGTTTGAATGAAATCTAAAAATGTCATGAAAAAGATATGAATAGATTCATACTTGAGTGCATACATGATTGAGTGTTAAAATTGTATCTATCATTCTTTTATCATGTATGTCCTTGTTTCATATCAAATTACTTGTTTTTCCATCCCTTTGGTTGAGATTTTCATGTTTCATGAAAAATCTTTAGAGTCTCAACTTCATGAAAAATTATTTGTTCTTCATCCCTTTGACTAGATTGTCCTTTCTTGCCTTTTTTTATTGATGTCAAAAGGGGGAGAAGAGTATAGGTATAAAGCGGAAATATGGAGAAGAGTATAGGTATAATTGGGGAGAAAATTATAAGTAAAGAGGAGGAAAATATAGGAAACTCATGCATATAGATAGGGGGAGTTTAATTATATAGATATGCATGTTGATAGGGGGAGAAATCCCTTAGTTGATATCCTCCATGCTTTAATGATCATATATTTTCTTAAGGATGTTTGTCATCATCAAAAAGGAGGAGATTATTGGCTTTAGCTTTTCAACCTTAGCCTTAATCTCGGTTTTGATGGTTTTGATGATAACAAACATGGGACTAATGATTTCAATGAGAATATCTTTCGGGTTCCATATCAATTAGTGTTCGGTGTCCTCAATCGGAAAATCGGAAAATCGGAAATCGGAAGGACATTAATCGTCGCGCTCGGGTTCGTCATGGAAACTTCTCGAAGATCAACGAGTGCACCAAAGTCGCATCGGACGAGCTCAAAGATCACATGGAAAGCTCTCCGAGATGATGCTCGCTGAAAGCCGAAACTCGAAAACCAAGCGCGGAAAAAAAAGGCTGAAGAAACCAAGCGCGAAAGAGGACTCTCGATAAGAAGGCGGTGACTTTCGGGTGTGGAAGTGCCTTAGGTCGAGAGTGCGTCTCTTCGTTGAAAAATCCTCGTGTGTAAGGGAAACATAAATTAATCTAGTAAAACTAGTTTGGAAATCCTAAGCGGGGGGTGCTTAGGTAGTGGAGTAGGCATTGGGGCCGAACCACTATAAAATCTCAGTGTTTGCATTGATTCTTAATTTCGTGCTTAATGGCTTTATCATTTATCTTTCTTCCGCATTCAATTGTAAATTGCCTAACTAATCTAAGAAAACAATTAAAAGTAAATTTAGGCTAATCAAATTAGTAAACATACTATTCACCCCCCTTCTAGTATCGCCATTTCGCCCACAGAAGGTGCGTCCTTCCCTTTCACCAATTGGTTTGGGGTTCGTTGGTTAGCACCGGATTCTGGGAACAATATTGTTGGCTTAAGGGTTTCTCTCAAGCTTCGATCTTCATTTTGATGATAACAAACATGTATTTAATCTATGTGTGAAGTTTAGAGTTCAGGTTGAGGTTGCGATAAGCATGCGAAGTTCGTTCAAACGAAACGGAAGAAGAAAACGTCAAAGAAAGGCTCGGGTATAGATCAAGTAGAAATCATGTAATATACCCCTAGGATGATTTTATCCCAAGCCAAATTGTAAAGTTATTCAAGTTGAAACTTGGTAACTAAACCCATGAAAAAGCATGTAACAAATTCAAAGTAAAAATCAGCCTCAGCTTGAGTTAGGTCGACCGATCGATCGACCGAACAAGGCAGAATACTGGCAATAGCCTATTTGGTCAACCGGACCGATCGACCGAATGATGCCACAAAACGGCAGTAGCCATTCGGTCGACCTATCAATCGACCAAAGTTGGTGAAAAATTGGCAGAAGGCTACGTCGGTCGATCGACCAGTCGACCGATCGAAGCCAAAATTTGGCAGAAGGTGCATCGGTCGACCGGATTGCAAATTGCAAATCGCGCCTCTGGCTTCACTGCATCGATCGACCGATCGATCGACCAGATTTGGGATCAATGAAGTTGCGATCCATTCGGTCGACCCGTCGATCGATCGGACGGCGCGAGTAAAGCCCAAAAAGGTAGCAGTCGCAGGCGGTCGATCGGTCGGTCGACCAACAATCGATTGATAAGCGACCGAACGGCGGTAACGGCTAGTTTTCTACCCTTTGAACTGCCCGTTCAACTGAGCGGTTACAAACACCCCTCACCTAACTTCTTTAAAGCTTCTTAGAAATTTAATTGAGCATTCAAGAAGTGATTTGAGCCTTCAAAGAGATTGATTTGTTGCGCCCTACTCGTCCAACATCCTTCTTTAAGTGCCCGCTTCCCTCAACTCTGCTACAACTCAAGTTCATCTTCTGGCAATTTGGAGGCTTGAAGGCTTGGGAAAGAGCTGTGGTTCCTTCTTACGATTCTTAAGCTCTTTTTCATTGTATTTGAAGATTTATTTCAAACTTGTTTTTTATCTGTAATAGCCTGCTAGGTGTGCTAGAGAAACACATAGGGTAGACTTTGTAGATTTGTGTTTTGCCTATGTGAATAGGTTTGAGGAGTTCTCAAAGAGGTGAGAAGAGTGTCCTCCGTTGTATTCAAAGGGAAACACAAGTTCTATAAAGTAGTTGGCTAGAAATCCTTAGTGAGGAGCCAATGTAGTGGAGTAGGCGGTTGGCCGAACCACTATAATTCATCGTGTTTGCATTGCTTTCAATATTTGCTTATTATTGTTCCTGATATTTTATCACATCCACTGTTAAGATACACTTGCATTTGATTGAAGTTAAATTGAGCAAAAAGAAAAATTGATTAAAACAAAAGAGGGGACAGACACTATTCAACCCCCCCTTCTAGTGTCGGATTTCATACAACACAACACTGCATTTCACCCTCAGACAGATGGTCAGTCAAAGCGGACCATTCAAACGTTGAAGGATATGCTGAGAGCTTGTGTCCTAGATTTGGAGGGTAATTGGGAGAGGCACTTATCCCTGATTGAGTTTGCCTACAATAACAGCTATCACGGTAGCATCGAGATGGCCCCATTTGAGGCATTATATTGGCGGAGATATAGATCGCCTTTTGGTTGGTTTGAGGCAGGAGATTCCCTTATAATGGGACCTGACCTGGTGGAGGAGGTAGTAGAAAATATGAAGCTAATCAGAGAGAGGATGTTGGCAGCTCAGAGTCGCTAGAAGATGTATGCCGATGGAAAGGCTAGGGATCTAGAGTTTGCTAAGGGGGACATGGTGTTCCTCAAGGTGTCCCCTACGAAAGGGGTGGTGAGATTTGGTAAGAAAGGAAAACTAAGCCCTAGGTTCATTAGGTCGTTTCCTATTCTTAGGTGCAGGGGAGCTGTGGCCTATGAGTTGGCCTTACCTCCATGTATGGATCGAGTGCATCTAGTGTTCCATGTGTCTATGCTGAAGAAGTACATTCGGGATGAGTCCCATGTGATTGAGTCTACCGCAGTGGAGGTGGATTCAGCAGTTTCCTATGAGGAGCGGCCAGTTGAGATGCTAGACCAGCAGACCAAAAAATTGAGGTCCAAGGAGATCCCCATGGTTAAGGTCAGGTGGGAGCACCATTCCGAGTAGGAGGCCACCTGGGAGGTGGAGCAGGATATGAGGGAGCGTTATCCTTCATTGTTTGATAATTTGGTGAGTCCTTAAGTTCTTTTTCTGAAATTCGATGACGAATTTTCTTTAAGGTGGGAGGATTGTAATATCCTTGATATTAATATTAGTTTTCCATCTATGTGTGTATTTGTCAGCCTAGTGGGTCAGTCTGAGGTCGAGCTGAGTCGACTCATGGTCCAATGCGAGCTTGCGAGCTCAGGTAAGTTGGAATATGTGTTATGTAAATTTTTGCTTGCGTAGATAAATTTATTTAATTTTATGTTGTGTATGCATGATTATTTAATTATGTCGCATATGAGGTTAATTTGGGTTTAATTAAGCTTAGTGGGTAGCGGGTTGAGAAGTTAGTGGGTATGGATCCGGGTTGAGACGGATGCGAGTTAAAAGAGGTGGGAAGGGTTATAAATTTTCCCCCCTAAGGCTTGCGGCTCCCTATTGGAGCCGCACAAGCCAATTGAGGGAAAGAGAGGAGCCGTCAGTCGCCCCTCCCTTCCTCTCTCTTGCAGCCGCCGAGCCAAGCCCCTCCCCCCTCTCTCTCTCTCTCTCCCTTCTTTCTCCCTTGGAAGCCAAGCCGTTGGATTGAGGAGGAGCCGCCGCCCCTCCTTTTCTTCTTCTTGGAGCCGCCGACTTGAGGAGGAGCTGCCGCCCCCTTTTATCCCTTGGGGGAGCCGAGATGCCACCTCTTAGAGCTAGATTCGGAGGCTGTCGATCGGGATTTCTCCTCTAATATTTTTTCCTATTTATGTGAGTGGTTTTACCTCTCCTTTCTCGAGTTCTCTCATAGTTTTGAGCCGATTTAGGCATTTTCTTTATTCTTGTGATTTCTCGCCGAATCATGGGTTCTGATTGTCGTGTTCTTGTGCCGAATCGTGGAAGGAAGGCCGAGACTCTCCCTTTTGGCTCGTCAGCCCTAGGTTTACCCTAGGGGTGCTCGGCCAAGGGTGAAGCACGGGTGCCCTCAAGGTGTTCAACGAAATGCCCAAGTGAGAGTTCTTGTTTATCATGAAGTCTATATCTTGAGTTGCTTGCCTATTTGGGTTTTTGAATTGTTGTGCATGCTTTAGATTTAAATTTGTGATTTTTGGATGTGGAGCATGTTTTACAAAATTGAGATTTGATCTTGAAGCCTTGAGTGATCTTGATATGAGATTATTGATCATGTAAATTGATTCTTGCTTGAAGATTTTCTTGGTTCATGCTACTCTTGGTTAAACAATCATGACTAGTTTCTTGAGAAGTTTTATCTCAATGATGTAATTCTGTTATGTAGATAATCAAGGAATTTACTTCTGAAATTTCGGATTTATTTATCTTGAGATGCTGAAAACTCAATTAGGCTGAAAATAGTATGCTGAATTATTGATTTAGGGCTGATTTTGAAATTATATTTGTAATGTGCATAGTATGCTGAATATAGTCGTGTAACCTATCATTTCGACCAGAAAATATAGTTTGGAAACATAGGTCATACTCTGGAGACCATATTCGGATTAGACACATCAGTTTTGGGTACAACAGTAAACTAAAATAAAACCCTAAAACAAAACCCTAACCTTGGTGATTAAATTTTAATTGCATAATTAAAATTGGACAAAGAGGCAGCATAATCTGTTAAGAACCCACAAATAAAGTTATGCATCAAATAAAACCTTACGGATTATGACATTACGGATCTAGGAGTTGGGGTCGGGTATTGGAGTGTTAAGATGCTTCCCAATAAAAATACCCCTAAGATACCGTATGAGAGACTTGACTTAGGTCATGTTGCGCCATATCTATATGAAGGGCGGAGAGGCTCGTTGAGGATCCGGGTTGCGGGCTAGGCCCGAAAGGTTGGATGGCTAATTCCCAGCCTGTGGAACAAGTTCGGATGGGCAAATCTCGATTGTTCCTATGTATCTTGTGGAACAAGTTCGGACGGGCAAATTCTGATTGTTCCCAAGATTCTATATTTAAAAGAATAAGTTCGGATGGGCGAATCCTGATTATTCCTACGTTATTTATTGGAGCAAGTTCGGATAGGCAAATCTCGATTGTTCCTATTTGACCTCGTGGAATAAGTTCGGAGGGCATATCCCGATTATTCCTGAGATCTTTTTAAGGCATAAGTTCGGACGGGCAAATCTTGATTATTCCTGTGATATCTAAAAGGGGCAAGTTCGGATGGGCGATTCCTATTTGTTCCTATGTGTCTCGTGGAGCAAGTTCAGATGAGCCAATCTCGATTGCTCCCGTGTTTCTTTATATTAGGATAAGTTTGGAGGGTCATCCCGATTATCCTATTATGTTTGTTGCCTTAGGAAATGGTAGGCTTAGGCCTGTTGATCTTCACCATTTGGGTGTTGGTTGCCTTCGGGCATGTGGTGACCAGATGGCCTGGTAGCTAGTCACTTCTTTGTGATCTTTCCTGCTTAAGTCAGGTGTTTGCATTTATGCTTTATATCTGTGTTTGATTTTTCGTGGGGGTTGGTAGAACTGCTCACTGAGTTCTTTGAACTCACCCGTTGTCGTTGTTTTTATTTTGTAGAGCCAGACCGGTGAGGTGGGCTGAAGCTCTTGGCACAGCTGGAGGGCAGAGGAGCCATATTGATCTCATAACAGTCCTAATTAGGGGGCGTAGTCGAGTTTTTGGTAGTTAGTCATGCACTTGTGTTTTAGTGTTTTGGAGTTGTAGTCCCTTAGGGACATTCATGTCTTTATTTCATTGTTGCACTTGTGTATCTTGCCCATCCGAACTTGCACTTGTGTTTCAGTGTTGCGCCATATCTTTATGAATGGCGGAGAGACTCGTTGAGGAGCCGGGTTGCGGGTTAGGCCCGGAAGGTTGGATGACTAATTCTCAGCCTGTGGAACAAGTTCAAATAGGCAAATCCCAATTGTTCCTGTGTATCTTGTGGAACAAGTTCGGACGGGCAAATCCTGTCTGTTTCCAAGATTCTATATTTAAAGGAATAAGTTCAGATGGGCGAATTAATCCTGATTATTCCTACGTTATTTATTGTAGCAAGTTCGGATAGGCAAATCCCGATTGTTCCAGTTTGACCTCATGGAATAAGTTTGGAGGGCCTATCCCGATTATTCTCGAGGTTTTTTAAGGAATAAGTTCGGATAGACAAATCTCGATTATTCTTGTGATATCTAAAAGGAGCAAGTTCGGATGGGTGATTCTCGTTTGTTCCTACGTGTCTCGTGGAGCAAATTCGGATATGCCAATCTCGATTGCTCCCATGTTTCTTTATATTAGGATAAGTTCGGAGGGTCATCCCGATTATCCTAGTATGTTTTGTTGTCTTAGGGCATGGTAGGCTTAGGCCTGTTGATCTTCACCGTTTGGGTGTTGGTTGCCTTCGGGCATGTGGTGGCCAAATGGCCTGGTAGCTAGTCACTTCTTTGTGACCTTTCCTACTTAAGTCAGGTGTTTGCATTTATGCTTTATATCTGTGTTTGGTTTTTCGTGGGGGTTGGTAGAATCGCTAACTGAGTTCTTTGAACTCACCCGTTGTCGTTATTTTTATTTTGTAGAGCCTGACCGGTGAGGTGGGCTGGAGCTCTTGGCGCGGTTGGAGGGCAGATGAGCCATATTGATCTCATAGCAGTCCTAGTTAGGGGTCGTAGTGGAGTTTTTGGTAGTTAGTCATGCACTTGTGTTACAGTGTTTCGGAGTTGTAGTCCATTGGGGACATTCATGTCTTTATTTCAAATTTTATTGTAATTGAGCAGTTGAACCTGATTTATTATTTTTCGCAGTTTATTATTTTGCTAAGCTTACTTGTAATGATTTCTGATTTGATTTTCCATTTAAAATAAAATTTATTTATTTCTTTTCGCTATGTTTTATTTTTTAGTTGGCATGTGCATGATTTAGACTGCGGGGTATAGGCACGTATACTCTAGTCGATCACATGACCCTGAGTTGGGGCGTGACATTATTTAAATCATTTTTGATAAGTTTTTTTTATTCAAATCACTTTCTTTATTCATTATTAGAGGAACAAAAGTAAAAGTTTTGATTTTATATAAAATGTACTCATTGTTTGCCGAATAGTAAATCCTGAGTCTAAAAATTTCTTTTTATTTATTTCATTTTCAAATTAATTTTCTTAAATAGATGAATCTATTAATTTAGAAGTGAGAAAAAAAATTGATCAGGAATTGACCGAATCTGATCTAGAATGAGTGAACCTACGAGAAAGTAAATGTTTTTAACCAGAAAGTCAATGAATTTGACTAGTACGAAGGCAAAAATTTAAAAAAAAATATTACTTTGATATTTAGACTTTGGCGTTTGGAAAGAGATGAACGAGATTGCACTAATTTTAAGTGCATCCTAGATTTTACTAAAGTTATATTTGATTAATCTATTTATACATAACATTAACATTCACAGTTACCACGTGATACCTTTATAGTAAAATTTTGCTGACATAATCATTATAACTTTTTTTAAAATTCTATTTATTTTAAATGATTTATTATTTTATTTTAATTCTGGAGTATTAATTGTCATTAATTTGACGACATTAATTATAGTAATTATAATAAATTGATAATGATTACTCAAATTTATGTATTTTTCTCTCTAATCTCTCTAATCTCTCTCTTCTCTTTCTATCTCTCGTTAAATATTATTCTTTATTTATTTTAATTGTTGTGTATTGCCGTGCATATTAATTGTTGTATTACTTCAATATTAATTGTTATAATTTCAAACGATTGTTATACTTATGTTTGTCCATTTGGTTTAACCCGAATCGAATCGAATTAAATTATTCAAAATCAAATTTTTTTTTTTGAATACCCGAACCGAATTACCCAAAAACCAAATAAATCAAAACCAAAATAATTCAGTTCGATTCGGTTCCCTACTAGAAATAACCGAAATTTCATTTACACGAAGATACATGAAAAAATTAATCGGATCTGAGTGAAATATCAGGTTCGGATGTATTAACTATTAAGTTAAAAATTAATATATATATATATATATATATATATATTTAAATTAGTTCGATTTGTGGTTCGGATCGATTCCCGAATTTTGGGAACCGAATCTCAATATTCGAGTTCAGTTCGGGTCAAGAACCGAACCCAACAGTATCCAAACCGAACCGAACCAAAAAATTTGATTCGATTTTTCAATTCGATTCGATTCAATATAAATCGAATAATGAACAACCCTAGCTATACTCCTTTTTTTTCTCTACCCTCTCGCCTCTTCATCTCTCTCATTGCAATTAAATGTAACTTTTCTAAACATTAAATGCAATTAAATCAATTAAAATATTATCCTTTTTTCCCGCTCTCGAATGTTAAAATTAATTAAATATTGTTTATCTCAATTAATTAATACCCCTCTCTCTCTATTAACCAAATAAATACATATATCTCTCTCTCAATATATTTTGCTTATATATATCGGCATTGTTTCAACGGTCTCTAAGCAAAGGTTGTTGTCACGCTCCAACTCAGGATCACGTGACCGGCCAAGATATATATGTCAATACCCCAAAATCTAACTCATGCATACAACAACGCAGATATAAAGACAAAATGGAAGCTAATCATGAAATGAAGTAAGAGTTCTGATGTAAAATAAATGTATGCAGACTCTAACATCTCAAAATACATCACTATGCATGAAAGAAAATCAAGACTCGACTACAACTCCCTAAACTCAGTCTGTTATGAGATTAACGGTGTCGTTTGCCCCTCCAGCTACGCCATGTACTCTAGCCAGTACCTCACTGGTCAGGTTCTGCAAAACAAAAATTAAACAAACGTGAGTCCATGAGGAACTCAGTGAGTAGTTCTTCCGAACCTCCACCTAAATCTCAAATCATAAGTATATAATAGGAAATACATTCTCAAATAAACTCAAGAATTTAATACAACATCTAGCCGATTGGCCAACCTACATAAATAAGGGTATTCAGCCTTATATGACCTCGTACCACAGAAGGAATATTCGGCCATATCTCTGGCCCACATGTGTAAATAATACTTGGTCACAACCGGCCTCACAGGCATGAATAATACTCGGCCATAATTGATCATACAAGCATGAAATTTCATTTACACAATGTGCACATATCGATCAACTCGACCTGCATAAGCAAAACCTCGGGACCTTCAGCTAGGATGGCTAGCTAGGTTCCAGTACCCCACTGGGTTGGGATTCGCCCATCCAACCCAAACTCAGGTCTAACACCAGCGTGGCTCATTGGTGCAATCACAAGACCCCTCACCCATTGCTGAGTACGCTTCTCAGCCCGGCCATCACAAGCACAATACACAATAGACAGTGCATCCAAGGATTCTCTACTCATCCAACTACCCGGGCATGAGCCCGTACCCAGCCCCTTCCCGGGCTTTCTCCGTCAAATCCTTAAATGTCACCCTTCCTTATTGGGTGCAAGGTATGACTATCACGCTCGTAGAATAAAGTTCTATGTCCCTACTTATGATGTCCCTATGTTCGAAATTATGTATCTAATTTCTACTATTTGGCATCATCCATTAGTAGGGGTACGTCATGATTTCATGTTCTACATGTCACATACATCTCTATTATTATCCATCTCTTAAACACAATAAATATTACAAGCATTCTCCTATAATTAATATTCTTGTGGATAATTACTGTAATTATATTTTAATTCACAACGTTCCATAAATAGGGACGTCGCTACAATTTAATTACTGCATTTACCTAATAATTTCCAGCAAATAAATACACAATTTCTGTATTTAATTAAATAAATTTCCAGGAACTACTGAATTAATGTAGAGACCAATTTAGGCATGTTATCTAATATGAATTCAATATACAAGTACAATAATCACCATGATTATCTACATATCATATGTCATGATAGCCTCTACATGAATATAATCATCATGATAATAACAACATAAAATAGGATCACCATGATAATAGTAACATATATACAATATGATATTAATTTATGACAATAACAACATGAAATATATTCACCATGATAATAGCAACATAATTATGGTCACCAAAATAGTTTCTAAATTCATAAATCCTAGCTAGGGGTGTGCATGGGTACTGGGTAGACTCGAAACCGGTTGGAATCGACCTGATCTGGTAGGTTCCGGATAGACCCGAATTAAATTCGGGTAGGGTTCGGATAACAAATCAAGGAACCGGTTAAAATCGGTTCCGATTTCGGGTCCAACACGTCGGGACCCGAAACCGAAACCGAAACCGGTACCGAGTTATATATATTTAATTATTTAACTCGAATCCGATATATTAGATAATAGATATATTTCTAGAATTTTGAGAATTTATGGCATGCACAACCACTATATTACCAATGATCATAGTTGCCAATGAAGTAGATGATATCATTCATTTTGCAACATGAGTATTTTGTAACATTTATAGTGCATATATCTCTTTCAGGAGCCTATTTGCAATTTCTCAATATAATTTATTGGTTACACTCTACATATATTACTATTTTTGCCACAAAGAACAATAAAAATTATAGTGAACATTATCAAACTCTTTCATTCATTAATTCATTATTTTCTATTCACATTAACAAAATTAAATATGTGATCCAACAGGGTATCCGGAACCGAAACTGGTGGTTCCGAGTAGGGTCCGGTTCTAGGTTCCAACAGGATAGGGTCTGGGTCCAAAATATAGGAACCGGTCCTATATAGGGTAGGGCGGGTATCATGAAAATTACAAGGTACTCGGACCCGCTCACCTCTAATCCTAGCGTACATGAAGATCGATAGGTCATATCGATATTTTACATAATAAATCAGCATCTCAAACAAGAAAATCAACTCAGCACGTGTCTAACTAAATTTCTAGCAAAATAGAATAATTCTCAGCATACTAGAATTTAATTTCAGAATGCTTATGAAATTTCAACATCAAATTATATATATCAATTTTAGCATCATATAACTAAATAAGGGAAATTCAATTCAATTGAGAATCTCATCAATTTCCCTTAACAACAGGCGGAATTAAATGACGTGAATACGATACCTAGGTTTGCTAATTAACTTGTATCATATAGATATGGTTCATACCATTCAACAAAGAAATCTCACCCACACGTTGATCACCAAGTGAAAGCAACAGTAAAGTCAATTGGTCAAATCCCATGCTTGGGATTCTATCTTCACAAGCATGTGTGACTTCCACGGTGGAAAGTCCACCTATGATCATTACCAATTATTTCAATCAAGAGGAAACATATTTTTATAAAGAAATCTTCAATTCTTCTTCTCCTACAGTGGGCGGCTGCAAAAAAAGAAGAGTTCTACCTAGATTTCTTTATCCCAAAAATCAATCAATCACACCTTAAAACCTTTAAATTTCAAAAGAGAATCCCCTTACAAAATTCAATGTCGAATCAATTAAGAGATCCCAAATTTTATCCACATGGTGAGGGGCGGCCAAGAAGAGAAAATAATCTCAATTCATGCAAGCAAACCACTCACCGGAGAAGGAAATTGAAAAGGAAATCAGTCCACCGTGCTCCCACAAGTTCGGGTGCGCTGCCCAGATTCGAGTCCTTCCCATGCCTTCTCTTTTCCTCTCGTGTAACCCAAGATTTCGCCATCCAAATTCGATCTCCACCGTTCACATCTAAGAGCAAGGGTTCACGAACATGCTCCCCAAATTTCAGACCGATCAGCCACAGGATATGGTGCCGATTTCCCGAATCGGCGGAACTCAATGTAGCAAAATTCTGGAGAAGAAAGCCAAAAATAGAGCTTCGGTAATTCCATGATAGCGATAGATCCGGCCGTCAAAACCCAATCACCACCGATCAGATTGTGAATTAAGAAGTCTATAACTTATATTCCAAATTTCATTACGATCCGACCATGGACGCTCCAAGAAGCAGTCTATCGAGATTCCCTCTCTCCCTCTCTATGTGTGTGCCTCTTCCTTTGGACGCACAAGGGGGGTGGGCGTCTACGGCTATCACCCGCGCGCCCCTGAGGTATGAATACTAAAATTTCAATCGCCAAATGACCAAAGTGTATCTTAACTTAAGTTAAGTCTAAAATAAGTCATAACTCGACTAATACAAGTCTGATTCAAGTTCCGCTCAAACCTCCGAACTCGTCTCAAATCAAACAACCCATCTAAGGACTAATCAAACCTAGATGAATTAATTTCCTTATGCACAAAGGCCAATCTTCAATTCAAGCCCTCCGACGTTTCATCTGGCCCATCCCTACGCGCGACCAAATTATTCCACAAGAATAATTAAATAAAATGAAATTTTCTTTAAAAAATTGCGGGTATTATAGTTACTCTCATCATCGAGATTCCAAGTGACATTGGCCAGAGCACGACAAAGCCCTTCTCCCACCATGGTGCCCGAGTCGTCGTCGCCGACATCAGCAGCATCGGCCAAAGCATGACAAAGCTCTTTGCCACTTTCGCTCTCTCACGAAACTCTCCCAACTTCCCAATCCAAGCCCCGAATTTTGTAATATGCTTCAGGAAATCCAAAAGCAGACAATATTTCCTTTTTTTCTTATGAAAAGATTAATGTTTCTTTCTAGATTTACATTTTATTGATATTTATGAATTTTAGTCTTTTAAAATTATAAAATGTACTCCATTTTTATTGATTTTTTAGTATTTTTTCTATATCAACTTACTTTTTAATTTTGGATTTATTACTATTTGTATTGATATATTTTTTATATTTTTTTGAGTTTTTAAAATATCATTTATTAAATTTGTTTTTAGTAGTATTTCAAAATCAAAGAACTTTATTTAGTTTAAAACAATTTAACTTTTTTATTTAATTTGTTATAATATATCTTTATTATATTGATTTTTATCCAAAAAATATAACTATTTTTGTAATTTTCTTTTATTTATTTATTTTGGCTGTTGAAATATATATAGATTTATTATAGTTCCTATCTTTTTTTCATGTAAAATATTATTACCACAAAGATTTTTTATAAAAAATACTCTCTAAAAAATAAAAATATTTTAGAACAAATGTATACAATTACAAAAAAAGCATTATTTGTGTATTGAAGTCATTTTTTACTTTATGTTTTTGTTATTTGATGTATACTCTTGAAATTTCTTTGTTTTTTAACAAAGATAGAAAATCATAATAGGTTATCGTACTAGGGTTTGAATCCTAGATCTCTAGGCAACATACAACATGTTGACACTAACTGTGAATACATCAATTGTGCTACTCACAGTTGGCTTACTCTTAAGATTTCTTTACTTTAATATAAATTCAAAAAATTATAACAAACAAGATGATTAAAATTCGTTTAAAATAAATTATAGTTCTAAATTTTCTAGTATTTTTTGAATATCAACTTAATTTTTTAATGTTTTTAATTTTGGATTTATTACTATTTTGAAAAATTAATAAAAATATATTTTAATGTATTGAAATGTTTTTTATATTATTTTTTGAGTTTTTGAAATATCATTTATTGAATTTTTTTAGTAGTATTTGAAAACCAAAGAACTTTATTTAGTTTAAAACAATTAAAAAAAGTTATTTAATTTGTTATGACATATATTTATTATATTAATTGTTTAGTTTTTTAGTTTTCTTTCATTTATTTGTTTTGGTTGTTGAAATATATATAGATTTATTATAACTTCTAATTTTTTCATGTAAAATATTATTACCATGAAGATTTTTTATAAAAAATACTCTCTAAAAAATAAAAATATTTTGGAACAAATGTATACAATTATAAAGAAGCGAGTAAATTTTATTTATTTACATGTATTGAAGTAATTTTTTCTCTTAAAAAATATTAATCGAGTAAATTTACATTTTATTATCAATTTACTCCTTTATTATTAATATTATTTTTATATATTTTTATATATTTATTCTTTGAACCTATTATTTTTTGATGGTAACATTAAATGTCTTATATATTTTTAAAGTATAAATTTATTTTGTTATCAGCTTTGTATTCTTGGAATATCATTTTAAATTTATTTTTTAGAAAATTTATATAATTTTCAATTTCTTATTTCTAAAATCAGTTATCTACACTTATACAATTTTAATCGCTAGTGTATACTTTATGTTTCTGTTATTTAATGTTTACTCTTGAAAATGTATAATATCATTATCACGAAGATTTTTTATTAAAAAATACTCTCTAAAAAATAAAAAAATTGGAACAAATGTATATAATTATAGATAAGAATTATTTGTGTATTGAAGTCATTTTTTCTCTTAAAAAATATTAAGATAGTAAATTTACATTTTATTATCAATTTACTCTTTTATTATTATGAATTTTACACTATTCTTAGATATTTTTCTATATTTATTCATTGAACCAATTATTTTAAATATTGATAATTTGTTTAGTATTGAATATTAGAAGATAATATTTTAAATATATATATTTTATTATTTATTACATAATTGCATCTTTGTTTTATATACCCTAAAAGGACGAAGTCTTATTATTTTACTATTTTTAATTACATATTTGGTCGTATATTTTTTTTTAATTTACTCATGTTTAATATAATGTAAAAATATCAAATATTATAATAAAATTATGTGTAATATCCTAGATATTTTTATTTAATATCCCCTAATTGTTTGTGTTTGCCAGCCTAGCTGGCTAGTTCGACATCGAGCTGAGTCGACTAATGGTCTGGTGCGAACTTGCGAGCATGGGTGAGTAGAAGTTTGAGTTATGCAGTTTCATTTCTTGATTGGATGAATTTATTTAATTTTATGTTGTGTTTGCATGATTATTAAATTATGTCGCATTTGGGTGTTTATGTGGAGCATGGGGTTAGAGTGGGTTTATTTAAGTTTAGTCGGGTTCGGATTCGGCTTGAGGCGAATGCGGGTTTGTTAAGGAATTTAGTGGAGTTGGGTTTAAAGAGAGAGTATAAAACCTCATCCCCTTTGGCTTGCGGCTCCCTATTGGAGCTGCACAAGCCTTGAGAGAGGAGAGGAGCCGCCGAGCAGGAGCCAAGCCGCCCCTCCCCATCTCCCTCTCTTGGAGCTGCCGAGCCAAGCCCTTCCTCCTCTTCTTCTTCCTTTCTCGCCCTCCCTTCCTCTCCTTTGGAAGCCAAGCCATTGGCTTAAGGAGGAGCCGCCGCCCCTCCTTTTCCTCTCCTTGGAGTTATCGGCTTGAGGAGGAACCATCGCCCCCCTCTTCCCCCTTGGTGGAGCCGAACCGCCACCTCTTGGAGTCGGATTCGGACGCCGTCGATCGGGATTTCTCCTCTAATCTTCCTTTCTATTTTTGGTGAGTGGGTCTACCCTCCTTTTTCCATGGTTTCTCGTGTTTGGGCTTTCTTTGAGCCATTCTTGAATTCGGGTTATTGTGAACCATTTTTTCGTCGATCTCTCGAAGTCTCATCGTTCTTTTTGATTGCCGTGGTTGAGGAGGCCCGAAAACCCCCCCTTATGGGGCTCAGCAGCCCTAGGATGACCCTAGGGATGCTCGGCCAAGGTGGAGGATGGGTTGCCCTCTAGGTGTTCGATAAAATGTCTAAGAGAGGATTCTTGTGAAATCTTGAGATCCATGCCATGATTTGCTTGTCAATTTATGTATTCACATGTTAATGTATGCTTTATAAATAACCTGTGATTATGAATAGAAATTATGTTTTTCAAAAGATGAGGTTTTGATCTTGATGTCAAGCATGTTCTTGTGAGGGTTTCTTGATCATAAAGCTTGGTTCTTGCTTAAAGAAGATGTTGATGCATGTTAGGTCTTGATTAGCAAATTATGAAGTTGTTATGTATGATGAACTTGTTGATATGAATCTGTGATGAGGGAAATTTAGGATCTATATTCAGTAAATTTTGGATTTATTTCCATGTTATGCTGAAAACACAAACTTGCTGGAATTATATGCTATTTTGTTGAATCTGTGTTGATTTTGATTTCTCTGTTGAGATGAGAATAGCTCACTGAACATAGTTGTGTAACCTATCATTTCAAACAGAAAATATAGTCTGGATCCATATGGCACATTTTGGGAGTGCGATTCGACTCGGGTGCACCAGTTTGAGGCTAAACAGTAAACTGAGAATAAAACCCTAAAACAAAATCCTAAGTTTGGTGATGATAAATTTTAATTGCATAATTAAAATGCAAGGGGTAGCATAATTTGTTATGAACCAACAAATAAATGTTATGTATGAAATAAAACCTCACGGGTTTATGACATTACGGGACTAGGAGTTGGGATCGGACATTGAGCGTTGTAGAGTTTTCCCAATAGAGATATCCCTAAGACACCGTAGGAGACACTTGACTTAGGTCATGTTGTGTCATATCTTATTGAATGACAGAGAGGCTCAGTTAGGAGCCGGATTACGGGCTACGCCCGGAAGGGTGGATGACTAGTTCCCAACATATGGAACAAGTTCGGATGGGCAACTCCCGATTGTTCATGCGTATCTTGTGGAACAAGTTTGGACGGGCAAATCTCGATTGTTCCCAAGATTCTATATTTAAAGAAATCAGTTTGGATGGGCGAATCCCGATTATTCCTACGTTATCTTTTTGGAACAAGTTCGGATGGGCAAATCCCGATTGTTCCTGTGTGGTCTTGTGGAATAAGTTCGAACGGTCAAATCCTGATTATTCCCGAGTAGCTTTTAAGAAATAAGTTCGGATGGGTAAATCCCGATTATTCATGTGATATCTTAAAGGGGCAAGTTCGGTTGGGCGAATCCCGATTGTTCCTTCGCGTCTCGTGGAGCAAGTTTGGACGGGCCAATCTCGATTGCTCCCGAGTTTTTTTATTTTAGGATCAGCTCGGATGGATCAATCCCGATTATCCTAGTATGTTTTATTGCCTTAGGACATGGTAGGCTGAGGCCTGTTGCTAGTATGTTTTGTTGTCTTAAGACATGGTAGGCTAAGTCCTATTGCTAGTATGTTTTGTTGCCTTAGGGCATGATAGGCTAAGACCTGTTGTTAGTATGATTGTTGTCTTAGAGCACGGTAGGTTGAGGCTTGTTATATTCATTGATAGAGTTTGGGTTTGCCTTCAGGCATGTGGTGGCCAGATGGCCATATTGTTTGTCACACCCTTGTAACTTTATTCCTGTTGGAGACATGTGTTTTATCATATACTGTATTTCTGTGATTGGTTTTTCGACCAAAAAGTGCCGAAAAGAGGCAGCAGCTACTTCGGTCGATCGGGCAATCGATCGATCGAAGCCCAAAATGGGCAGTAGCTCTATCGGTCGACCAACCGATCGATCGACCAACCGATCGATCGACCTGCGTTTGCTGAAGACGCAAGATCGCGTTAGTCGACCGACTGGTCGACCGAATGGCAAATCGCCAAAGTTGTATCTGGGCGATCGACCCGTCGGTCGACCGCACACAGAGAGGAAACGATGGTCGATGTGAGCGGTCGATCGGGCGATCGATCGACCAATCGACCGATGGCTTGCAACGGATAGAAAACTATCTGTTGAGCTGTTGTTTCTTCAGGAGGGTATAAATACACCCTCATATCTCACATTGAACCTTCTTCCCTGTCAGATACAAATATTATTGAGCATTCAAAGGGAAGATCTAAGCCTTCCAAACGATCGACTGCTTGTGCTCTGTTTCTTTCCGCGGACATCTTCTTCAAGCGCACAAGCTGGGCTCAACTCGGGTTTTAATCAAGCTCTACCTCTTGACGAGTTGAAGGCGCCAAAGGCTTGGAAAAGAGCTTGCAATATTGGTTTTCTCTTTAAGCTCTTTTGATTGTATTTTATTATTATTTGAATTGTTGTTTCTTTAATTTGGGTTTGTACGAAGATCGGGTGTTAGGTCTTCTTGTGTGGAAGTGGTTACCTGGTGTTAGGTGTAAAGCCACTTGCGTAAACTTAGTATTTACTAGGATTAGTTTAGTTGTCCCTTAGGGTTGAGGTGGAAGAGTGCTCTCGGTAAGAAGACGGAGATTTCCAGGTGTGGAAGTGCCTTAGGTCGAGAGTGAGACTCTTCAAGTCAAAGTCCTCTGTGTAAGGGAAACGGAAATTAATCTAGTAAAAGTAGTTTGGAAATCCTAAGCAGGGTGCTTAGGTAGTGGAGTAGGCATTGGGACCGAACCACTATAAATCCTGTGTTAGCATTGTTATTTATTATTGCTTGTGCTTAATTGTTTATATCGCTTCCGCATCAAATCGTAAGATTGCAAATTGCCTAAACGATTTAAGAAAATGATTAAAATCAAATTTAGGTTAATCAATTAAGTTAACACACTATTCACCCTCCCTCTAGTGTTGTCATTTCGTCTTTCAATTGGTATCAGTGCGGGTTATGGATTGAGATTTCACCATCTCGTCTACATCTAGTCTCGATCTAAAAATGACTCTAGAGAGTGTAGCGTCTTCACCTCCTAGGTTCGATGACTGGAACTTTGGTATTTGGAAGTATAGGATGTACAATTATTTAAAGACTAAATGTTTTGGAGTCTTTAACATGTTACATTGGGAATTCATTAAACCTAAGGTTGACATGCATGCTTGGAGTGAATTAGACAAGAAAATGTTTAAGTATAATGGAGATGCCATGAATTGTATTCTCTGCACCTTACCAAATGGCATTCTTGAAAAAGTCATGCATTGCTCTACGACTTTTGATTTATGGGCTAGTTTAAATATTTTATATGATCATGCCAAAATCGAAGAAATTGACACCTTTAATGAATGTGGTGATGACAATGGTCACTCACCTACTACTAATCTTGGTTTTGATGCTCATAGTGCTTCTAGTCAAAGGAGCAATTCTAAAAGCCAAAAACGAAAGGTAAAATGTCATGCTTGCAAAGAAAAGGGAAATGTGAAGAAAAATTGCCCAAGCATGAAGAACAAAGCAAGGAAGAGGTCAAGTGCTTCCACCTCCACCTCTCCCTGACTTGAAGCACCCTCCATCCATGACTATGAAGTCACATCTAAAGTTAGCCTCATGGGTGCTAATGATGAGGTACACTCTCCTTCTCCTAGTCATGGTAATGCTAGTTCTACTAGTTCTCATGACATGCCATATGATGAGTTGGTAGATGAGTGTAGAAAGATGTATGTCTTGCTTGTTAGAAAAGATAAGGAAAATAAGATGCTATAGAAAGAAAATGTGATGCTTAATTCTCATGTGCATGAACTAAAGCTAGAAAAGGAGAAATTGAAATCTAGTTCATTTGATTTATGCCATGATGATATGAAACTTGAAATTAAGGACTTGAAACATAAGAATGAAAACTTAAAGAATGAAAATAGCATGCTAAAAACTCAATTGCATGCTATTCAAAGATCAATGAATGACTTGAAAAGTGAGGTTAATTTATTGAACAAGAAAGTAAATGAATTCAAAAATACTTCATCTATTAAGAACAATAGAATGAAAAATGGTTGCGTAAAGAATGTCAATGTTCATCATCATTCTCATACTAAGCATTCTACAACTAAACCTCATGCTCAAAAGAAGAATGTATCTTTTAAGAATGCTCATGCTCATCTTAGTTCAAATGACAAGCATTCTAAAAATAAAACTAATGTCCATAGCATAAATAAAAAGAAATTCAATGGACATTGTTTTTGTTGTGGTATTTTTGGGCATGCCATCTATGATTGTGCCTTTAAAATGAACCCAAGTGTTGTGAAAACACTTTGGGTACCTAAGCCCTCTAACCCCCAAGGACCCAAAGCCATTTGGGTACCAAAGATCTCATCTTCTATTTTAGGGGGAGCTACCACACAAGGGTGAAGGATTGACGAATTGGTTGAAGTTGACCATGGACTTGAATGATGAATCCTCCCTAGGTTGCAACTTCAAGCTTTCACCTAGATGCCTTAGGTAAAATTGGCATCAAACATCTTGGTATCATCTCCTTACCTTAATTTGCTTTATTTAAGTTTGAGTTATGATACATGCTTAAAACTGATTGATTTTCCCCGCTCTTAATATATTTCAAAAATATTTTTTGATTTTTGATTTCCCGTCTCTTCGGAGACCTATGTAGCCTATAATGGGCTTATGCGGCCTTGCGTTTCTAAATCATAGGCTTACTATGGCCTTTCAGTTTTCAACCAATAGGAAGGCTTGGAGATCATATTTTCATTAATATTACATTTGTGATCTCTTAAAATTCGTTTTGGTATCACTTGATTTTATTTAAAACGGATTTCAAACCATTTAGCAAAGTGATCTTTGATAATGATACTTGATGCTTCTCTTTGCTTTTTGGTTGAGTTAGCTTACTAAGTAGCTATATTTTCTCTAAAACATTAGTGTAGCTTACTTGCAAGTTATAAATATTTTAGGAAGGCTAATAACTAGCAAGAAAAAGATTAGTTTGGCAAAGTATCATGAATAAGGTATAACTTTGATAAATTCAAAATCTTAGTGTTATACCTCAATGCTTAAGCTAAAATTATGTCTCTATACTCATGATTAGGATTGCATGTTAAACCCTTGAATTTTCATGAGTAGGTAGAATTTTAGCACTTAGGCAAATTTCATTGAATGAAATTTGCTCTAGGTAAATATCTATTATTAGAGACCTTCTTGTAAGTCCAAACTAATTTAACATGGGTAGAGATCTTATTCCTCAAATGTTTTACATCCTAAGATCTCCTTAGATTTATTTTGATATCATGTTAATTCATTTAAAAATGAATCTGTACTATCTAGCATAGGTTAAGGTTTTCTTATTTGAAATTTTGTATTGAACCTTTGCTATTTAGTATGTTAGCTTGCTAGTAGACATATTATTCCATTATGCTACTAATGAAGTCTACTTGCAAGTTGTGAATGTTAATGAAATGATATGCTATCTAAAAGAAAATGAAAAAAGAGATGAAAAGTTGGGCAAATTTCTAAGACTAAGGTATGAATTTAATTTTTGCAAAAATCTTAGTATAATAATTGAATTTTCATGTTTAATGATGTCTCATTACTCATTATTGATTTTGCATGATAAATATTTAAATCTTCATGAGTTAGAAAAATCTTGATAACTTAGCTCATTTCATGATATCATGATATTTATGAAATTGAACTAGGTTAATACTTTTTTTTAGAGACTTCATCTTAAGTTGAAAATTTGATGAACATGTTTATGTGTGTTAATGATTAGTTGTCATTTGCTTAAAATTGAAAATTCATAAGAGATTGAGCAAATTAAAAACTAAGTCAATTTAGAGGACTTAAGCTTGAGAAGTTTGACCCAAGTCAAAAATCGACTTGGACATTTTATTTTAAGTCCAAAACTTCATAAACATGTTTGACATGTTTCCATGCATTTAGAATGAAAAATTAAAATGAATATGAAGAAAATGACAATAGAGGTCAATTTATGAAAACCTCTTTTGAACCAAGTTGACCCAAGTCAACAAGTTGACTTAAAGGTCTCATTTTCAATCTATATTTGTGAAACATGTTTAGATTTACTCATGTTAGGTATCCATAGATTTAAATTTAAAAAATCATGAGTAAATGTTAAGATTGAAACTTAGCAATTTTCATAAAAACTAGTTAGTTTTGAATGAAACCATGCTAGGTTGATATCTTGACCTAAGGACATAATTTTTATTTTAAACTTGACATATGCTCTTTGCATGACCATCATGTGGTGTCATGAAAGGTTGAATGAAAATTGAAGAGGTTTTAAGAATAACTGAAAATTACAAAAATACCATTTCAACCTACAATTGGTATCAATTTCAGTTATTTCTAGAAAAATATAGAAAAATCATTTTTAGATGATTCTTGAAACTACACATTCACTGAAAAATCTAGTTTCTTCAATAAAAATTTCAAAAAGTTTCATCAAGAATGGGATTTAAAGTGAATTTTTGAAGTTAGATTTCGAAAACTCAAAGTATCACTTATTTGAAATATCAATTTTTTTCAATACTTTGATTTTTTGGAAACTTAAAATGAAAGTTTGTGTATACCATTTTGATTATGTTTCTAATATCATTCATACCATTGATTGAGTAAAATTATTTCTAGGAATGATTTTGAATTCTTGAATGATAGCTAAAAATATCTAGTTTTTTCATTAAAATCAATATAGGATGAAAAAATGGTCTTTGAAAATTCTTTTGAGTTCAAACTTTATACATGCATTTCAAATGATCATTCAATATTTGGTATCAAAATTTTCATCCAAAAATATACCAAAGATTTTCATCGAAAATACGATTTTGTATAGATTTAAAAGTTTGATTTCTTTTTAAATCTTGAGGTATAGGTTGACCTAAGTCAACAAAGTGAATTAAAAATTTCATCTTAAGCCCAAACTTGATTCATAGACTTACATTCTCTCATGTTTGATATCTAGATGCCTAAATATGAGAAAACATGAGTAGATAACAAAACTTGAAACTTAGTATTTTCATGTCTTTCATGCTTATTTCAAATGAAAACATGCTAAGTTCATATTTGGATCAAATGATATTAATTTCACTTCAAACTTGATATACATGTTTTGTATGACTAAATCTTTGTATTTTGAAAGTTTGAATGAAATCTAAAAATGTCATGAAAAAAATATGAGTACATTCATACTTGAGTGCATACATGATTTAGTTTTGAATTGTATCTATGACCTTTTTTTTCTATCATGTATGATTTTGTTTCATATCAAATATTGTTTTCCATCCCTTTGGTTGAGATTTTCATGTTTCATGAAAACTAATCTTTAGAGTCTCAACTCCATGAAATAATATTTGTGTTTCATCCCTTTGACCGGATTGACATTTCTTGCCCTTTTTGATTGATGTCAAAAGGGGGAGAGAAAAGTATAGAAAGGGAGAGAAATATGGAGAAATGTATAAGAAAAAAGATGAGAAAAGTATAGGAAAATTGGGGAGAGAATTATAGATAAATGGGAGAAAAATATAGGAAATCCATGCATATAGATAGGGGGAGATTATTTCATAGATATGCATGTTGATAGGGGAGAAATCCCTTAGTTGATATCATTCATGCTTTAATGTTATATTTTCTCAAGGATGTTTGTCATAATCAAAAAGGGGAAGATTGTTGGCTTTAGGTTTTCAACCTTGGTCTGAATCTCTTAATCTCGGTTTTGATGATAACAAACATGGAAGTAATATTTCGTCGAGAAATCTTTCAGGTTCCATATCAATTAACGTTCGATATCCTCGATCGGATAAATCGGAAGAAATCAAAAAATCGAAAGGACATTGATCGTCGCACTCGGGTTCATCGCAGGAATTTCTCGAAGCTCGATGAGTGCACCAAAGTCGCATTGGACGAGCTCAAAGATCACATGAAAGCTCTCCAAGTTGATGGTCGTTGAAAGTCGGAACCCGAAAATAAAGCACGAAAGAAAATCGGCTAAAAAATAAAATTTAGCCTAAGTTTGATCGACCGAGCAGTCGACCAAATAGGGTAAGGAGAATGGCACCAGCCATTTCGGTCGATCGGTCGGTCGACCGAATAGTGCCGAAAAGAGGCAGCAGCTACTTCGATCGATCGGGCGATCGATCGATCGAAGCCCAAAATGGACAGTAGCTCTGTCATTCGACCGACCTGTGTTTGCTGAAGACGCAAGATCGCGTCGGTCGACTGACTGGTCGACCGAATGGTTAATCACCAAAGTTGCATCTGGGCGGTTGATTATCCCTACATTATCTTTTTTGAACAAGTTTGGATGGGCAAATCCCGATTGTTCCTGTGTGGTCTTGTGGAATAAGTTCGGACGGGCAAATCCTGATTATTCCCGAGTTGCTTTTAACAAATAAGTTCGGATGGGAAAATCCTGACTATTCCTGTGATATCTTAAAGGGGCTAGTTCGGACGGGCGAATCCCAATTGTTCCTTCGCGTCTTGTGGAGCAAGTTTGGACGGGCCAATTACGATTGCTCCCGAGTTTCTTTATTTTAGGATCAGCTCGGATGGGTCAATCCCGATTATCCTAGTATGTTTTATTGCCTTAGGACATGGTAGGCTGAGGCCTGTTGCTAGTATGTTTTGTTGTCTTAAGGCATGGTAGGCTAAGGCCTATTGCTAGTATGTTTTGTTGCCTTAGGGCATGGTAGACTGCGACCTGTTGTTAGTATGATTGTTGCCTTGGGGCACGGTAGGTTGAGGCATGTTATATTCATTGATAGAGTTTGGGTTTGCCTTCGGGTATGTGGTGGCCAGATGGCCAGATAGTTTGTCACACCCTTGTGACTTTATTCCTGTTGGAGACATGTGTTTTATCATATACTGTATTTCTGTGATTGGTTTTTCGTGAGGGTTGGTAGAACCGCTTGTTGGCTTTAGGTTTTCAACTTTGGTCTTAATCTTTTAATCTCGGTTTTGATGATAACAAACATGAAACTAATATTTCATCGAGAAACCAGCGTTCGATGTCCTCAATCGGATAAATCGGAAGAAATTAGAAAATCGAAAGGACATTGATCGTCACGCTCGGGTTCGTCGTGGGAATTTCTCGAAGCTCGACGAGTGCACCAAAGTCACATTGGAGGAGCTCAAAGATCACATGAAAGCTCTCCAAGTTGAGGTCGTTGAAAGTTAGAACCCAAAAACAAAGCGCAGAAAAAAAAATCGACTAAAAAATAAAATTCAGCCTAAGTTCGGTCGACCGAATAGGGTAAGGAGAATGACACCAACCAATTCGATCCATCGAATAGTGCCGAAAAGAGGCAGCAGCTACTTCGGTCGACCAAGCAGTCGATCGATCGAAGCCCAAAATGGGCAGTAGCTCTATCGGTCGACCAACCAATCGATCGACCTGCATTTGCTGAAGACACAAGATCGCGTCGGTCGACCAGTCATGGTCGACCGAATGGCAAATCGCCAAAGTTGCATCTGGGCGGTCGACCCGTCGGTCGACCGCACACAAAGAGGAAACGACGGTCGATGTGAGCGGTTGATCGGGCGGTCGACTGACCAATCGACCGACGACCTGCAACGAATAGAAAACTATCCGTTGAGCTATTGTTTCTTCAGGAGGGTATAAATACACCCTCATATATCACAATGAATCTTCTTCCCTGTCAGTTACAAATATTATTGAGCATTCAAAGGGAAGATCTAAGCCTTCCAAACGATCAACTGCTTGTGCTCTGTTTCTTTTCGCGGACATCTTCTTCAAGCGCACAAGCTGGGCTCAACTTAGGTTTTGATCAAGCTCTACCTCTTGACGAGTTGAAGGCGCCAAAGGCTTGGAAAAGAGCTTGCAATATTGGTTTTCTCTTTAAGCTCTTTTGATTGTATTTTATTGTTATTTGAACTATTGTTTATTTAATTTGGGTTTGTACGAAGATCGGGTATTAGGTCTTCTTGTGTGGTAGTGGTTACCTGATGTTAGGTGTAAAGCCACTTGTGTAAACTTAGTGTTTACTAGGATTAGTTTAGTTGTCCCTTAGGGTTGAGGTGGAAGAGTGCTCTCGGTAAGAAGGCAGAGACTTCCGGGTGTGGAAGTGCCTTAGGTCAAGAGTGAGACTCTTCAAGTCAAAGTCCTTTGTGTAAGAGAAACAAAAATTAATCTAGTAAAACTAGTTTGGAAATCCTAAGCGGGGTGCTTAGATAGTGGAGTAGGCATTGGGACCGAACCACTATAAATCTTGTGTTAGCATTGTTATTTATTATTGCTTGTGCTTAATTATTTATATCGCTTCCGCATCAAATCGTAAGATTGCAAATTGCCTAAACGATTTAAGAAAATGATTAAAATCAAATTTAGGCTAATCAATTAAGTTAACACACTATTCAACCCCCCTCTAGTGTTGCCATTTCGTCTTTCACCGCTCACTATGTTCTTTTGAACTCACTCGTTGTCGTTTGTTTTTGTTTTGCAGAGCCTGACCAGTGAGGTGGGCTGGAGCACTTGGTGCGGCTAGAGGACAGAGGAGGCACATTGATCTCATTGTAGTCCTAGTTAGGGTCGTAGTCGAGTCTGTAGTAGTTTTGGTCATGCACTTGTGATTTGGTGTTTTGGAGTTGTAGTCCCATGGGGACATTTATGTCTTTTATTCAGATTTTATTTGTTAAAGTACAATGTTAAACTTTGATTGATTCTTTTCGCACTTTACTATTTGATAAAATTACTTCTAATGAAATCTGATTTGGTTTTTCATTTTTTTTTAAAAAAACTGTTTCGCTCTTTTCGCTATGTTTTATTGTTATGAGTTGGCATGTGCATGGTTTAGGCTGCAGGGTATAGGCATGTATACCCTGGCCGGTCACGTAATCCTGAGTTGGGGCATGACAATGTGGTATCAGAGCATGTGGTTCGGTTTGACTACGACTTAGAGTTGTCACCGTATAGGGTATTGCTAGTGTTAGTATACGGTAAGGGTATGTTATGAGATCAATGGGCTAAGTCTGCACCTCAGCGCAACTTGTGGTTAAGTTTTCAAAAATTTGTTTAGAGTGAATTAAATTATCTAATTGTGATGTTTTCTTTCTGGTGATTCCAGATTGATGAAGGCCTTTTAGTGCCGCATAGAGCGGCAATGGCAGTAACTCCACGCGGGGCCAAGTCCAAGGCCAGAGCGGAGGCTGATGGCGGGGCCAGGGTCGTAAAAGTAGACGACCAGTTGAGAAGGAACTGGGACAGTCCCAGGGTAGCTCAGCTTGAGGCCGTGAATGACCATGTGCTAGAGAGTGCACCATTTTTGGGGGCTACCTTTGTATGGGTGTCTGGATTAGAGATCCTTGCAATGTTTGCTTAGTATCTTGAATGATTCATTGGGTCTCGTCATATAGTTTAAATATTTATGGTGCGGTTTGGTTAGGGCGACCCTAGGGATCCTAGGGGGACCGGTTGATAGAGTTCTACAAAAGGGATCTGTAGGTGTTGGCTGATGGTAAATTTCCCCTATAGCCGAAATTTTGGATTGATTGGAGGATCTTTCCCCTAGATTTCAAGAAATATAAATTATGGGTGTAGAGTGACCTTATGCTTAAGGGTCATGATTATGTGCGACCAGAGTTGAGTAGGACCCAAAACGGTTTCACTCTGAGGCATGTTTTGGGTGCGGGCAGGTTGGGCACTTTAGGAAGGATTGTCCTGGCAGAGGTAGTCAGCAGTCTGGTCAGACCAGAGGGAAGGCATCAATGTCAGTAGGTTTTGTAGCTCAATGGGATCAGACTTAGGGCAGAGGCCAGCGAGCCGCTGGTTTGGGGAGGCCTGCTGCATGGGTGTTTGCTTTGAACCAAGAGGGCGCTGAGGCGTCCAGAGCAGTAGTGTCAAGTAACCTTGTTGTAGGTTCTGCTATTGCTTATGTCTTATTTGATCCGGGTGCTACGCATTCTTTTGTATCTGCATTGTTTGCCGCTAAGTTATCAAGGAAACCCTCTATTCTTGAGTTGCCTTTTGTGGTGTCTACGCCTACGGGCATTTTTGTGCTGGCAGAGACAGTCCTTCAGGGCTGTAAGGTGGTCATTTGTGGGCACGTGCTGATGACCGAATTGACACTCTTACCGATGCTGGAACTTGATGTGATTTTGGGCATGGACTGGTTGGCGGACCATTTCACCTCAGTAGACTACAGGGCTAAGATTGTGACATTTAGTAAGCCCGGATTGCCCTATTTTACCTTCCAAGGTGAGGGAAGGGGTGATTCGTTGGTGTCGATTTCAGCTCTCAAGGCTCGAAAGCTACTTCTGGGTGGATGTTAGTCCTTCTTGACCTTTGTATCAGTAGCAAAAGGAGGCAGAGGTCTGGCTAGGGACATCAAGGGGACGCCCGTGGTATGCAGGTTCTCCGATGTGTTTCCAGAGGAGTTGCTAGGATTGCCTCGGCGGAGGTCCGGCTAGGGACATCGAGGGAATGCCCATGGTATGCGGGTTCTCCGATGTGTTTCCGAAGGAATTGCCAGGATTGCCTCCAGAGAGAAAGATTTAGTTCTGCATTGATTTGCATCCAGGTGTGAAGTCGATCTCCATTCTGCTGTATCAGGTGGCACCAGCTGAGTTGAGAGAGTCGAAATCCCAATTGCAGGAGTTGCTTGAGTGGGGCTTCATTCGCCCTAGTGTTTCTCCTTGGGGTGCTCCAATGCTATTTGTGAAAAAGAAAGATGGGTCCATGCAGATGTGCATTGATTACCGATAACTTAACAAGGTAACGGTGAAGAATCAGTACCCGATGCTCAGGATTGATGACTTATTTAATCAGCTTCAGGGAGCTCAGTGGTTTTCTAAGATTGACCTGCGGTCAGGCTATCATCAATTGAGGATCCGGGACAGTGACATCCCTAAGACTGCTTTTAGGTCGAGGTATGAGTACTTTGAGTTCTTGGTGATGTCCTTCGGGCTGACTAACGCACCTGCAACATTTATGGACCTGATGAACCGAGTGTTCAGGGAATACTTGGATAAATTTGTGATAGTATTTATTGATGACATCTTGATTTATTCCAGGAGCTGGGAGGAGCATGCTGAGCAATTGAGGGTGGTTCTTGAGACTCTCAGGGAGCACCGCTTGTATGCCAAATTCTCCAAGTGCGAGTTCTGATTGTAGAGTGTGGGGTTCCTTGGCCATGTGGTGTCCAGGGAAGGGGTAAAGGTGGAGCCCACGAAGATAGAAGTACTTCAGAATTGGAAGAAGCTGACTAATGTCACACATATTCGCAGTTTCCTAGGGTTGGCAGGTTATTACTGAAAAATTCATGAAGAATTTCTCCAGGATTGCAGCTCCATTGACCCGCCTAACTCGGAAGAAGGTCAAGTTCGAATAAGACAATAAATGTGAGGAGAGCTTTCTGAAGCTCAAGAATCGCTTGACATTGGCACCAGTTCTAGCTGTACCCTCGGGCTCGGGAGGGTTTGTTGTTTATTGTGATGCCTCCCGAGTTGTCTTGGGTTGTGTGTTGATGCATAATGGCAGGGTGATAGCTTATGCCTCTCGGCAGCTGAAGGTCCACGAGAAGAATTACCCGACTCATGATCTTGAGCAAGCAGCAGTGGTGTTTGCATTGAAGCTGTGGCATCACTACCTTTATGGCGAGACTTGTGAGATATACACTGATCATAAGAGCCTCCAGTATTTACTCACCCAGAAGCAGTTGAACCTAAGGCAGAGAAGATGGCTTGAACGCTTGAAAGACTATGACTGCACGATCATGTACCATCCGGGAAAGGCTAATATGGTGGTTGATGCTTTGAGTAGGAAGTCTATGGGCAGTCTAGCGCATTTGGCAGTCAGGATGAGGCCGTTGGCTCAGGATTTGGCCATGTGTTTGGATGGCGGGGCAGTTTTGTTAGTGACAGCTTCTGGCGCGCTGGTGGTTCACCTGAGATTGCAGTCCACATTGGTTTACATGCTGCGGGCAGCGCAGGAGGAGGATGCTTTCTGTGCACTCACTAAGGATCTGGCTAGGAGAGGCGATGCCGATAATGGTTTTGGTATTGACTCAGAGAGCGTTCTAAGGTTTAAGAACATGATAGTGGTGCCAAATATGGCTGAGTTTTGCAGGCAGATACTAGAGATGGCTCATCGATCCACATATAATATGCATCCGGGAGCCACAAAGATGTACCGAGATCTAAGACAGAATTATTGGTGGAAAGGCATGAAAAGAGAGGTGGCCGAGTTCGTGTTTAAGTGCATGGTGTGTCAGCAGGTTAAGGCTAAGCATTTAAAGCCGGCAGGGTTGCTCCAGAACCTAGAAGTACCAGAGTGGAAATGGGAGAAGATAACAATGGATTTTGTGACGGGATTGCCAAAGTTTGGGAAGGGCAATGATTCTATCTGGGTTGTGGTGGATCGTCTAACCAAAATGTCACATTTTATACCAGTCAGGACGACCTTTTCAGTCGAGCAGTATGCGAGGTTGTTCTTGGATCAGATCATCGTACATCATGGTGTTCCTGTTATGATCATCTCACATCGGGGTACTCAATTTACAGCTCGATTCTGGCAGTCGTTCCAGGAGGCATTGGGCACTCAGGTTCGGCTCAGCACTGCATTTCACCCTCAAACAAATGGTCAGTCTGAGCGGACCATTCAGACATTGGAGAACATGCTGAGAGCATGTGTTCTAGACTTGGAGGGCAATTGGGAGACACACTTACCCCTGATTGAGTTTGCCCACAACAACAACTATCACAGCAGCATCGGGATGGCCCCATTTGAGGCATTATATGTGTTGGTGAAATTGCCACACTAAAGGGGGGATGAATAGTGTGTTTACTAATCTTTTTGCCAAATCTATTTTTAATCGTTCTTTGGTTACTTAGGCAAATTACAAGTTGAGTAGCAAACGAAAGCAAAGTAAATGTGATAATGAAATAAACACAAGTAGAATCAATGCAAATACAATTATTTATAGTGGTTCGGCCCCAATGCCTACTCCACTACCTAAGCACCCCGCTTAGGATTTCCAAACTAGTTTTACTAGATTATCTTGTTTCCTTTACAACGAGGACGTTTTCACCGGAGAGTCTCCGCTCTCACACCGAAGGCACTTCCACACCCGGAAGTCTCCGCCTTCTTACCGAGAGCACTCTCTCACCTCAAACCTAAGGACAACAAGAACTAATCCTAGCAAACTATGTTTAGACCGGTGGATTTAAACATTAAACACCAAGGTTACCACCCAATTTCAAGACCCACACTCTAGGTCTTTCTCTAACTCAAATACAAAGAAATAAATAAGAAAATACAACTCTAAATGGAGCAATAAATCAAATAATAAGATACTTAGCTCCACAACAAACTCCCTAGTTCTCTTGATGCCTCAAGGTGATGAATCGATGAAGCTTTGAAGACTATATCAAGGAATGAGAGATCAAACTAGGGTTTTTCCAAGTAATGACTCAATGAAAGCTTGGAATAGATCAAGGATGGCTCAGTGAAGTATATGAGTGATCAAAAAAACCTCAAAGGAAGGCTTAGGCTTAGGTATTTATAGAGCCAAGAAAAAAGCTCGGGTGAAGCAGCGCTCAACGGCAAGAAATCTCGCCGTTTTCTGCCATTCGATCGATTGTTGGTCAATCAGACACTGCTAGTTTTTGTCCTCGTTCGGTCGACCGAAATAGCCACTGCTAATTTTTAACCATCTTCGATCGATCGACTAGTCGACCGAATTGGCTACTGCCAATTTTTAACATCATTCGATCGACTAACCGATCGACCGAACCTGGGCAAGACAGTTTTGTTGAGCTTTGCTTGTTTGTTTTCTGGTTCCTAAAACATAAATGTTATATAAGGATTACCCCCCATTTGGATTCAATAAAAATATCTAAAAAATCAAAATCCTTAAGAATCAAAATCTAGTTTTTGGGGTCTAGTACAAATTTTTAAAAAACGGAAATTTTCTAATCTTTCGAGTCAAGAATGGGTAAGCTAAAGGCTTCTAAAAAATCTTTTAAAATACATCGTTATCTAATTTCTACCCAAGGAACAATTACCGCCATTTTTTGTGTCAGGAAAATATCTAGGTCATATAGCCCTCCAAGAAGCTCCCTAGGCTTAGTGAGTTTCAGGGCGATTTTCGGGTTTTCATGTTTTGAGATTCAAGGATGGTTTTTGGGTTCTTATGCATCATCATGAGTATTTACAACATAAACTAGACAACCTAAACCTAGACTCTATCTTCTCGATGAATCTGAGCGCGTCGACCAATGTCCTTCTGATTTCTCGATTTCTTCGATACTTCCAATCGAGGACGTCGTGCACTAACCGATTTGGAACCTAAAAAATTTCTCAATGAAATATTAGTTCCATGTTTGTTATCATCAAAACCGAGATTAAGACCAAGGTTGAAAACCTTAAACCAACAGTATGGGCGAAGATGCAGGTCGCTTGTAGGTTGGTTTGAGGTAGGGGATTCTCTTATGATGGGACCTGACCTGGTTGAGGAGACAGTAGAAAAAGTGAAGCTAATCAGGGAGAGGTTGTTGGTAGCTCAGAGTCGCCATAAGATGTATGCGAATGGAAAGACCAAGGAGGTAGAGTTTGCTGAGGGGGACTTGGTGTTCCTCAAGGTGTCCCTTATGAAAGGGGTGGTGAGATTTGGCAAGAAAGAAAATCTAAGCCCTAGGTTCATTGGGTTGTTTCCTATTCTCAGGCGTAGGGGAGCGGTGGCATATGAGTTGGCCTTACCTCCAAGTATGGACCGGGTGCATCCAGTATTTCATGTATCTATGCTGAAGAAGTTTGTTCGGGATGAGTCTCATGTGATTGAGCCTACCGCTGTGGAGGTGGGTTCAGCGGTCTCAAATGAGGAGCGACCAATTGAGGTGCTAGACCGGCAAATCAGAAAATTGAGGTCCAAGGAGATTCTTTTGGTTAAGGTCAGGTGGGAGCACCATTCCAGGTAGGAGGCCACCTGGGAGGTGGAGTAGGATATGAGGGGGCGTTATCCTTCGTTGCTTGATGATCTGTTGAGTCCTTAAGTTTTTTTTTCTGAAATTCGAGGACGAATTTTCTTTAAGGATGGAGGATTTTAATATCCTAGATATTTTAATTTATTATCCCCTAATTGTTTGTGTTTGCCAGCCTGGCGGGATAGTGCGAAGTCGAGCCGAGTCGACTCGTGGTCCGGTGCGAGCTTGCGAGCTCGGGTGAGTGGAAGTTTGAGTTATGCAGTATATTTTCTTGATTGGATGAATTTATTTACTTTTATGTTGCATGTGCATGATTATTAAATTATGTCGCATTTGAGTGTTTGTGGAGCGTGGGGATAGAGTGGGTTTAATTAAGTTTAGTCGAGTTCAGATTCGGCTTGAGGCGGATGCGGGTTTGCTAAGGGATTTAGTGGAGTTAGGTTTAAGGAGAGAGTATAAAACCCCCTCCCCTTTGGCTTACGGCTCCCCATTGGAGCGCACAAGCAAGCCGCACCTCCCCATCTCCCTCTCTTAGAACCGCCAAGCAAGCCAGCCGCCGAGCCAAGCCCTTCCTCCTCCTCTTCTTCCTTTCTCTCCCTTTCTTCCTCTCCCTTGGAAGCCAAGCCGTTGGCTTAAGGAGGAGCCGCTGCCCCTCCTTTTCCTCTTCTTGGAGCAGTCGGCTTGAGGAGGAGCCACCGCCCCCCTCTTCCCCTTTGCTGGAGCCGAACCGCCACCTCATAGGATTTCGGTTTCTTTGCCACTATTTGCAAATCATTATGCAATTTCAAATATTTTTTTAAAACAGAGATAGAAAATCACTATAGGTGATCATACTAAGGATCGAATCCTAAATCTCTAGACAACATACAACATGTTGCTATCAGCTGTACCCACAGTTAGCATGCAATTTCAAATATTTGCTATTTAATGAGTGGTTGTGATCATGTAAAGTTTACTTTTGTTGTACTTAGTTGATCCACTAGTAGCTTAGTGGTAATATGTTGCCAATGGATCATGGGTTTTATCCCTAATTGTAGCGCTTTATGCGTCTATTTTTGTGTATATGTGTACGCTTTATAATGGATCTTGTGCGTATATTCTCACGTTTGTGTATATTTTGTAATGACTATGGCCTTGTTTGGTTGATATAATTTTCTACAGGAAATTGTACTTCCTAGGAAGTAGTCGAAACAGCTCTTGTTTGGTTGACACACTTCTTGCATTTTGCAGGAAGTACAACTTCATCAGCAAGTGCAACTTTCTGCAAAACATATGAAGTAACTTACCTAGAAGGACCTAAGTAAGTTATACTTTCTGCATTGTAATTGAAAGGAAAAAGTCAATATTAGCCCCACATTTGTATTTAATACAAAATTTATAATTTATATTATCAACCTTATGATATTAAATAATCTTTGAATTCTTCACGTATTTATTTTATTTTATTTTATTTTTACTAAAATTTATAATTTTTCATATTAACTATAAATAAAAATTAATTTTTTCTATATAATAAAATATATATTATATTAATTATATATGAAAATATTATATTATATTATATTTATTTACCAATAAAATTTATTATATATATATATATACTAATACATATATATTATATTATATATATATACTAATACATATATATTATATTATATTATATTGATCATTTTGTATGTACTTTCTAGATAGTACTCGTGTCAATCTAACATTTTTTAAGTACTTGATACTTTTCATGAAAAACTTTTTAAAAAGTACTCATGTCAATCTAATATTTTTTAGGTACTTGATACTTTTCAAAAAATACACGTGAAAAATTAATTAATAAAAATTATAATTTTATATAGAAAGTTATTTACTTGTCAACCCAACGAGATTTTTACTGTATGCATTTAAGTAAAAAAAAAAAAGATATTTTCTAAAATTAAAGAAAATGATATTATCTAAAAATCGGTTTGTCCAATTTACATTTAACATAATAAACTTTGTGTGCAAACTACTGCTTAATTTTTATTAAGAAAAGGAGCGCATGCTTCGTAACTCTTCCCGATAAGCTAATGAGTGCATGCATTTAGTGGATGGATACTGGATTTAGCCAAAAATATTGCAATCTGCAGCAGGCGATTGAAGGTCTTCATCAACCTCCGTCTTTTCATTTACATGTACTCGATCGTTTGCACCAATCGTGCTACTCCCTATTAATACGGAAATTGCTCCTCTCTCTCTCTCTCTCTCTCTCCCTCTCTCTCTCTCTCTCTATATACCTTCTTCTTCCGCGCCGCCCAATTGCGAAAGCTTCACCTCCTCCACCACCCTCTTCTCCTTTTGCCGCATAATGCTGAATCCCAGAGCTCCACCATTTGAATACTCTCCACCACCGCCACCCCCACCATCTCCTTTTTCTTCCTACTTCCTGCCGCCGCCATTTTCCCCCCTATATCACCTCTCTTCTCCGCCTTATTTTTATCCACCACCATTCTCCCACAAGTTCTTCGTTGACCCCTCTCCTCGTCCTCCCGTGCTTCCATCCAACCAGCTGGTATCAGATTTTTCGAATCTTACTATTCAAGGATTTCATGAACAACTAGCAACAACACAAGCTACCGATCATCTTTCCGGCGAGAGTTCCTCGGTCCAATTAGTCGAACACCACCACAACAACACTCCGCCGCCGCCGCCGCCGCAGCCGCCATATCACCTATCTTCTCCGTCTTATTCCTATCCACCACCATTCTCCCACAACTTTTTCTCCTACCCCTCTTCTCCTCCTCCTCCTTCCGTGCTTCCCTCCAACCAGCTGGTATCAGATTTTTCCAATCTTACTATTCAAGGATTTCATGAACAACTAGCAACAACACAAGCCATCGATCATCTTTCCTGCGAGAGTTCCTCGGTCCAATTAGTCGAACACCACGACAACAACACTCCGCCGCCGCCGCCGCCGCAGCCGCCATCTCCGCCACCACCTCCACAGTTCACCAAGAAAAAGTATCATAAATCAAGAGAAAAAAAACCATCGGTTTCGCTTCGTCGCGTAAAAGAAAGGAGCAAGCAATTTGATGCATCCATGGAGTTCGATCAAAACTCCAGCCACTCTCAAGTTGATCAGCGGACCACTGTAATGATTCGAAACATTCCGAATAAGTTTAGGTAATTTAACTCATCTCTTCTCCCTCTCGTTTATTAATTATATTTATAATCTCATTTATACCAAAAACAGTCGAGATATGTTGATCGAACTGCTGGATCAACACTGCGCGAAGGAAAACAAGGAGGCGCCGCCGCCGTCGGCATACGACTTTGTCTACTTGCCTATGGATTTCAAGTATGTTTATTAATTAATTATTGCTTAATTACTTCAATCAACTAAATTAAGCATACAGGAGCGGGTGCAATTTGGGCTATGCGTTTGTAAATTTCACGACGGTGGTGGCGGCGCACCGGCTATACGGCGCGCTGCATGGCCAAAGGTGGACGCTCTTCGGCTCCAAGAAGATCTCTCACGTCTGCTATGCTCGTATTCAGGTTGCCCCACTTTTAATTTTCCTTACTAGCTTTTGAAGAGAAGTGAGGCACGAGCCACACGAGCAATTACTAGCCTTTGAGTTACATCAGTAATTAATTAATGACAGAGTCTCATTAATACCAGCGTATGATTACGAGTAATTTATGTACTTTACCAGGGAAGAAAAGCTCTGGAGGAGCACTTTTGGACAAGTTGTTTTGAGTGCAACGCCGCCGAGTACTTACCGGCGGTCATGTCACCGCCCCGCGACGGCTTGGCCTCGCTCCCGGCGCCGGTGCCTGTTGGAATACGCCACAAGGGTTACCGTCAGTGAACTTACCTTCTGCTGTAATGTGCTTTTGTTTCTTCCTCGCTCCTTCCATTTCTTTCTGGTGTAAGACAAAAGATGGAAGAAGAAGAAGAGACGTGATGTTTTTGGTGTTTAAAATATGTAAAATATTGCTCCTGTAGCAGTGGGATGTAGCTGCCGCCGGTACGGAGGAAAAAGTTGATGTGTGTCAAAAGATTACTTTTAGTGTCAGAATTAATGTGTGGTAAAGAAGATCATATCTCGTGCGCACCATAATTATCGTAGTACGAAGAAAAGACCAGGAGTTCTGGATATAATGCGGGGGCATTGCAAATTTGCAAGAACCTGGTATGCAACCTTTTTAAGAATCAGCCATTATGGAAGAGATGCTTGTTCTGAATAATTAGGTGTTTATCGGTAAGCGAAAATTATTTTTTGATTTAATTTTATTGAAATTAAAATTTTGATTTTAAAAATTTGATTTTAATTTCTAATTTTAAAAAATATTATTTGATTAACAAAAATAACATCAATTTTAATTAATTTAAATTAATAAATATTTATTTAATTATAAAAAATAATATTAATTTTTATTTTTAATAGTAATTTAATTTTTGATTAAATAGTAAATTAATTTATATAAAATAATTTATAAAATCTAATATGATTGTAGAAGAAAGTCCTATATTATATGTTATTTATATATTATTTGTAGTTAATTTACAAAAATAAATATTTATTAATATGATTATAAAATATTTATAAGATTTAATTAAGAGAAATTAGATTTAAAAAATCACAATGTTAGTAGAAATTTTATATTCTACTCGCGTTTTCAAAATTTATCTATAAATGCATAACTTTTATATTTGTTTATATCATCTACCAAATTGTCAAGCGACGTCTCAATTTAGCTGACGGCGCTTGACGATTTGATAGATGATATAAACGGATGTAAAGATTGTGCATTTATAGATAAATTTTGAAAATACGAGTAGAACAAAGAATTTTTGCAAATCTTGTAATTTTTTAGTCTAATTTTTTTGTGATAATTTTTTTCAAACCTTGAGTTGAGAGGAAAACATCAATATATTTACGTTTCAAGAACATGTATATTATAATTGCTAGAATTAGGGTGGAAGTGGATTTGTGTAAATGAGTATTTCACCCGTCCCAGATCTTGATAGGTCAATAACGGGTTTGTAGAAATTTTATGTTCTATCCGCACTACTAGAAAAATGGTCATCAGCAACGGCTGATGCCGTTGCTGAGCCGTTGCTGACGAGCATCAGCAACGGCTGAGCCGTTGCAATAGCGCCGTGACAGAAAGTCGCGTTGCTGATGACTTAGCAACGGATCAGCAACGGCCGCTCGGGCCGTCGCTCAAAACATTATCAGCAACGGCCGCTGGGCCGTCGCTAAAAATATTATCAGCAACGGTTTTGCCACAGACCCGGAGCCGTTGCTGATACCATTAATAGCAACGGCCGCTGAGTCCGTAGCAACACCGTTAGTAAAACTTCGTCGCTAAGCCGTTGCTGTAGGTCATCAGCAACGGCTCTCGATACACTTTTAGCAACGGCTTTCCCACGGACGCCCGTGGGAAAGCCGTTGCTGATGACCTATGCCTGCAATCAGAAATTTTGAAAATTTCAAATTTCCATTGATATATTAATACATTTATCTGATACATAACTCACACACCCATACCCTCATACACACATTCATTCACACATCACAAACACCTCATACACATTCATTCACACATCACAAACACACCAACATATATACATCAAAATAATTATACTTATATTCATAATTATCCACGATAGTATAAACACAATTCAAATGTAAAATTGAAGTATCAACATCTCAATAACATAGTCAATATAAATTAAACAAGTTCAATATCTGAGTAACAAAGTCAATATAAACAAAATCTCACGATGACGATGGAGGATGGCCTGGATCATATGGCGGGGTCTGGAGTGCTTGAGTGTACACCGGCGTGGACTGACTCGAGGATGATGGATTAGATGATGCCGAAGAGATGCCTGCTTCGGGATGACCCGACAAGTTGCGTAGCATAGCTTCTATATTCGTCATCGTCTGACTCTGACGCTCCATCATCTCAGTCTGACGCGCGACCGTCTCCTCTAGAGTCCTTATTCTGCTACTATGATCATAACTGGATCTAGAGGTGGACGGCCGCTCACCAGCGACCGGAGGGGTCGGTGCCCCAAGTGGCCCTAGTACGACTCGCGCATGACCACTATCTGCGAAGCCATATACGCGGCCATGGTCCCAGCCACCTGCGGCCTCGACCCACGATACTGCGTCAAAGTCCTCGGGGGTACCCCCGCGCTGCACCACCGTCCGGCTGTACGTCTCCTACTCGAGTTTGATTTTTTGTTTAATATTTATCATAAAACTTAAATTATAAATATATAATGAATAATTTAAACAAATATATAATTACCACAATGTATGCAGCGCGGTTGTCGATGTACTCCCCCGTCCCATGTGCTCGACGGTGAGTTCGCTCAAACACCGCCATCGGGGAGGGTCGAACGGATCTAAGGTTTTGCTAAATCATATCCGATCGTCGATGCGTACGTGAAACATATCAACTCGTCGGAGGATGATTATTTTCTAAATGTTTCGAGACAGTTCGAGTCCATATTGGACGATTTCGGCGCGCGTCCGAAGTGGACGATTCCGGCGCGAGTCCGAAGTGGACGATTCCGGCGCGATTCCGAATTGGACGATTCCGGCGCGCGTCCGAAGTGGACGATTCCGGTGCGAGTCCGAATTGGACGATACCGGCGCGCGTCCGAAGTGGACGATACCGGCGCGCGTCCGAAGTGGACGATTCCGGCGCGCGTCCGAAGTGGATGATTCCGGTGCGCGTCCGAAATTAATCTAAACCCTAATAATTAATCTAACAAATTAAACAATTAATCTAAACAATTAATTAACAATTATTAAATAATTAATTAACAAATATAAAATAATATAAACTATATATATATATACTAAATTCCGGCGCCGGAGTCCACCCTCCGGCGCCGGCGTACAGTGGCCGGACACAATGTCCGACCACTGCAGAAGGTCCGGCGGCGGCCATCGGCCGACCGCCGCCGACCGAAACCCTAGAAATAGGGTTTCGGTCGGGTGATTTCCGCCGGCCGCAGGGAAGAGACGGCAGCAGGGGAGACTTACCTGAACAAGTCGGCAGCAGCGGTCGGCGTCGTCGGCGTCGTCGTCGTCGGCGTCGGCAGCAGCGGCAGCGGCGGCGAGTGGCATCGGCAGGAGCGGCGGCGGCAGCAGCGAGCAGCGGGAGGAAGAAGAGTCGGGCGCGAGAGCGTGCCCTATATAAACTTATCAGCAACGGCTCACTCGCCCGTTAGAACACCGTTGCTGATAAGTTATCATCAGCAATGGCTCACTTATCCGTTAGCAAGCCGTTGCTGAAGATTAAAAAATCAGCAACGGCTCGCCTTTCCGTCAGAAAGCCGTTGTTGATAATTAAAATAATCAGCAACGGCTCGGGTTTCCGTTAGAACGCCGTTGCAGATACAGTTTTCTACAACGGCTCGGGCGGCCGTAAGAATGCCGTTGCAAATAGCAACGGCTTGAGCGGCCGTCGCTGATAGCCGTTGCTGAAGACGAAGTTTCTAGTAGTGCCGTATTTTCAAAATTCGTCTACAAATGCACAACTTTTACATCTGTTTATGTCATTTACCAAATCGTCAAGCGTTGTCAGCTAAGTTGAGACGACGTTTGACGATTTGATAGATGGTATAAATGGATATAAAGATTGTGCATTTACAGACGAATTTTGAAAACACGAGTAGAATATAAAAATTTTCCAAACTTTGTGATTTGTTAGTCTATTATCTTTTTAATTAATTAAGTTATTGATAATTTAAATTTTTTTAATTAGTTATAAAATAAATTAAAATATTATAAAATTTTAAATAAAAAAAAGTCTAAAATTAATTTTAATTAAATTATAAATAGATTGATTTTTTTAAAAATGAGTTATTCCAAAATTTAGGTTTGAGTTAATCAGATATAAATTGGTTTAATTAATTTATCAATTTAAAATAATAATTTTAGTTTAAAATAATTGTTTTTTACTTTTATTTTTATAAATTAAATATAGTTTGATTTATTTTTAAATTAATTAATTTTATAAAAAGTATTTATAATTATAAATTTATCACTGTATTTTGATAACGAAATCGACAGTTTCGAAATCACAGAAAATAACCTTATGATGTTTTCATTTTTATTAAGAAATTTGATTTTGTTGAAATCTATTTTCATTATGATTTTGATTTAGTTTCACGAAAATGATGAATCAAATACGTTTTCGTAAGCAGTTTTGATTTTTAGTGAAGTCAAAATCATGAAAATAAACTTGATTTCGCTAACCAAACAGATTGTTACAGTTTTGCATGATCGAGTCCGAGCCGATCTTGTTGTGTGCTTGTACGTTATTATTTGGTTTCAAAGCTGTTTTAGGAAATATAGCGTTTCGGGTAATAAATCTGTCACGCCCCAAAATCTAGGGTCACATGACCGGCTAGAGTACGCGCCCGTACTCGAAGCCTACTAACTCATGCAAACTAAATGCGGAATATATGACACAACCAAGTAGAAACCAATGAACATATATATGAGCGAATGCTTTAATTGAAATTATAAACATCAATATGAATACAAATCTTGTCTACAATCAAGACATGCTTATATGTATACATAACTTCTACAACTCGACTACGACTTGACACATCACGAGATCCACTGCCTGAGCTTGCAACCCCAGCCGCGTCACATGGGTACCACCGTACCTCTAGTAGTTAGGATCCGCAAACAACCACAAAGAGAGGGGTGAGTTCCAACGAACTCAATGAGTGGCTCTACCCAAGCCTTCTACAAGCTACCCCAAGCATAAATATAATCAAGCATAAATTATAATTAAGGAATTGCAGAAATATAATAACATGAAAGGTCAATGCATTCATCTACAATCTCGTGCTCAGAAACACAAAATCCACGGCCCATACTGGCCCAAACATACAAACACACGAGTCAGCCACCAAAATCTCTATCTAGCAAGCTCCCCGCTCGGGCCCGCTGAACTAGGATGGCTTACTAGTTCCGACGCCCACTCCGGTTGGGGAATAGTCCACCCAACCACATCCACTTGGGTCTAACGTCAGCGTGGCTCACTGACGCAATCTCAAGACCCATATCCAACTCACCGAATCGGGACCAACTTGCCAAGTTGGTACGCTTCTCAGCTTGGCCATCTAATTACACACACATACATAACCACATCCATAATGTTGTAGTAAAGGAAACAAGCATACTCAACTATGAATGCTTGGGTGGTTAGGCATTCTTGCCAACTCGCACGATGTGCACATGGTCGTCTAAGGTCGGCCTGCTCTCGGCCCAAATTCTTGGCCCAACACCAACCACCCTCCTATTAAGCATATCTCAAGCATTTCTTATGCACTTCATTTATGCATAAGCTCATATGCTAGACACATTGGGATTAAAGTAAATCAACATACTTACATGTGAACTCCATAAGAGTTTCATTCAATATCGTGCTTACTCTCAACTATTGGGATATTAACCCACATGGTCATCCATGATCAAAATAAAATAACTTATTGTACATCACCACATGTATCAACCTCATCATGGCATTAAACATGAAAAATTGGACCTTTTTCTGTTAAGTGTGAAAATAGGGAATTTAAACTTGATATGAAACATCATAGTTCTCAAGTACAAATAGTGTGATCGGAGCTTCCCCGAACCAACCAATCCTACGGCCGACCCTACCCCCTTTCTAGTATCCCTAAGTATGACCAAGGCCTTAGGGTCAACTCCCTCTCTAAAGAGTCTTCTTATTCTTCCCTTTCACCCGTTAGTCATGGTTCAACCAAACCCTTATCACTTACAACCAACCTCACCCTAGTTTTTTTAAGGCAATCCCCACTCGGCATTTCCTAAGGAAGTTAGGTCGAATCACGAACTATCCTCCACCTCAATTCAGGCTTGGATTATACCACCCGGCATTTAACTTACCGCATGGTGAACAGTTTCATACTTATTTAATATCCTATCTAAATCAATTTATGCATTAGCAATTAAATAAAAGAACTCATCAACATGCTACAAGAAAAGAAATAGAACGAAGCGTTTCCCTTCTTTTTTTTTTTCTTCCTCATCAACGAATAATACAAATGGAAAGATAACAATAGGAATAGGGAGGGATTGCAGTCATCTCCCCGTGCAACCCATTCACAAAATCAACTCAGCAAAGCTTCAATGCACGCAAGGTTTCCCTTAAGGTTTCATCACAAGCAGGACGCTACAGTGGCAAGGATGAAGACAACGATGCCCATTTTTGAGAATGAAAACAGTGAGGCAGATAAAATCAATCGAAAAACCAATCCACAAAAGAAATTTCCACTATGAAATATCACCACAAGGGGCGGCTAATGAGGGGGAAATCAACCCTACGATTAGAAGTCAAATCACTCACCAGCAAGGGACGATCTCCGGCATGACGGCGCACCAACAAACTCCGGTCACCTCCAAGCGGTGTTTCTTCCTCCCTCGCTGCCAAGGATGTGTGCGGTTCTCCTTAGAGTCGCACCATCCCAAGCAATGGTTTATTAGTTTTTTTAAAATCCAAATTACCAAATTGCCCATGGCTAATTTAAACCCCTCTTATCCACTTAACTTGATCTAAAGTAATTCAAATCGAGTTCCGATCGGACCGTCGGATTCGACTTGAACTCCACCGGAACCCAACCTACCAAATTCACTTAAATAATAATATTTATCGCGTGTAAGGACCGTACCTTAACTCGCGCCCTCCGACGTCTCACCCGGCCCGTTCCGACACGCATCCTCTTTTTTTTTTGCTGAAACAAAATCATATATATATATATATTTGCGGGTATTACAAAATCGGCCGCTCCGCAACTGAAGCATGGTGTAAAATCTGAAGTGCAAATTAATTGTGTTGATTCAGTCGACTAAGTTTTCTTTTGGTGGGCTCGATTAACATGGTTATATTTTGTTAACTCATGACTCAATCTGGATTGTGCCTGAGTTAAACGCGGAAAATTTGAAATTTAATTGGACCAAAAAAGTTGGGATTGGGATGAATTAGGTTAACTTGAATTAGCCAGATCTTTTTGTTTTTTTATATATTATTTAAAAAATTAATGAAGTGATATTAAAATCTTGTACCTATTATCAAATAGGGTTTAGTTTCAATTTGATCCTAGAGTTTTTAAATATTTTCAATTTTGATCTCATATTTTAAGAAATGTTGTTTTTGAAGTTGTCAATTTAATTTTAATTTAATACTTTTGCTTCCGAAGCACTCCTATCATACTTTTGAATTTTATCATTTCCTGGTCATATGCTAAACACTTTGTGATATATTTGCTTCGTTTGATAGGATAAGATTCAATTGAATTAAAAAAAAATTAAATATAATTTTTTTAAATTTGATATACATCGAATATAATATTAATTTTATATTTTTTTATTCTTATTTTCTTTTAATTTATGAACTAAACAAACAATGAATAATTCATCCATTATTCTATGAAGCAAACATGCCCTTGTTGTTTAGACATGAAAATATGTGAATTTTATGTCTTTTACAAGCTCCAACAATAGATATGATTCATTTTGCCAATCATCATCATCTCATCCTCAACCAAATTCTTTATATTTTATCTTTGTAAAATTATTTATCCTATATTTTTATTTGAAACAATTGTCAGTTGCATGTTATTTGCAGCTGTTATATACTGATATGGAATCTCACTCGGTATCTAAAAAATAATATTTTATTCAAATATATCATGTCATCATGCATGCTTAGACAAAAAAATTACATCATTAAAAAAATATTTTTTTATTCAAATATACCATATCATCATGCATGCTTAGAAAAAAAAAAATTACTAATCCCGAAAAAACCAAATCAAACTCGATTGTCTCCCGTTAATATTAATGCACATCATTAAGGCCATCACAAAAGTATGTTATCGAAGTTGTAAGGTGAAGGATGTTAAATTTGAACTTCGGATGAAATTTGACTTAAATGTTCGTCTAGTTTAAGGAGTAGGCAATCATGTTTGATTGGGGCTATGTAGGGATTAACATTTTAATTTATTTATTTTTTGTCTCGGCATGCATGATAATGTGGCAAATTTGAATAAAAAAATATTTTTTAGATGTTGAATTTTTTTTTGACTCACAATGCATGATGATGTGGTAGATTTAAATAAAATATAATTTTATATTTTGATTGAGATTTCATGTCAACATATAACGACTGCAATAACGAACAATTGATGACGAGATAGATTTGATATAAAATTGAAAATTCAAGTATACAATTATTTCAAATAAAAATATGAAATAGATTTATTAATAGCCTCGTAGTTAAGAATATATTCATTAAATTTTTTTTATCTTTAATTTAATTGTTAGCACTTGCCAAAGATCTAAAGGTTAATTTATTCTCATACTTAAAGAGAAAGTATTTCATATTTGACTGAAAATGATATAATTCTAAAAACGAAAGAACTAAATTGAAACAAAATGATAAAATAAAATATAATGCCCAATTGAAAAAAAACTTTACGGGCCAAATTAATTGAAATAAAATAAAAAAATAAAAAAAATAAAGTTTTCTTCCATGTCATTATCATTAAAAAATTAGTAATTAAATTTATACTATAATTTAATTAAAATTAATTGATGTAATTTAATTAAAATTAAATTAAATAATTTAATTAAACTTAAGTTATTTATCCTAACTATATATATTTCAACAAATAGGAGTGTCAAATCATCACGTGTAATATATTTTTATTAATATACATATAAACTTATTAAACATATTACATATTTTAAATATACGTATAAGTTGATTATCTTATATATTTGACACCTCTACTTTTAATGCGTCTTTGTCACTGATTTGAGTGATGATCGTTGACCTAGATCAATTTTAGTTGAGGTCCAGTCCAAATTTAAAAACATTATATAGTGATCGAGAACTAGATACCTTACTCGACCCTTACTCGAATACTTGAAATAATAATAAATTTGGAGATAAATCCACAAAGTAAATTTACTTTAGAGATCATTCCCTCGTAAAATAGTTTTAGGTATCGTTTGATGGTATCGTTAGATTGACACAATTTTATATAAAAAATTATACTTCTAAAAAAATTATATTTTTTTGATCTTATTTGATTGATATACTTCATGTGTTGTATTTGAAAAAAAAAGAAGATAATTGTATCTCACTTTTGCATTTAATTTTAAATTTATATTTTTTATTATCAATATTGTGATATTTGATAATTCATAAATTTTTAACTTATTTATTTTAATTTATTTTTGAGAAAAATATGTATTTTTTTATATTAACTCTGAAAAAAAAATTATTTGTATATACAATAAACTATATATTATATTAGTTATATATGAAAAATACTATATTTTACATATATGTGTTAAAATATTAATTTATAAATAAAAATTATTTTTTTTCATATATTCTAATATATATATATATATATAAAGAAGAATATATTGATCATTTGATATATACTTCGAAATATCCATATCAACCAAACATGTTACGGGTAGCTAGGGATAGCAATTTAAATCGATTAATCGTAGTTAATCGGTTAATCAAACCGCAAAATTCGGTTTTGGATAGTGTATTTGTGGTTCGGTTTCGGTTTCGGATAGTAAAAATCAAAAACCGTTTAAAATCGATTCGGTTTCGATTATCGATTTTTTGCGGTTAACCGTTATCCGAAACCAGTTTTGTTATTAATCTTTGAACCGATTATCCATTTACTACCGATTTTTTACGGTTAACCGATATCCGAAATTGGTTTTGTTATTAATATTCGAATCGATTATTCGTTTACTACCGGTTAACCGATTAGTATACGGTTAACCGATTCTATCAGAACCGAAAAATTCGATTTCGGTTATCCGTGGATAATCGAAACCGAGCCGGTTTCGATTTTGGATATAGGCTTTTGAAACCGATCGATTTTGGTTTCGGTTAGCGAATTTGGAAATCAGTTTCGATTTCGGTTAACCCCCAAAAGTGCGATTAATCGAACCATTGCCATCCCTAGTTACGGGTGAGAAGTCTTCATATCAATTAACTTTTTGTCAATCAAATATATTTTTGGTACTTTTCTAAAAATATATTTAGAAAGTTAATTCATGAGAATTATAATTTTTCATAAAAATTTATTTCTCATATCAATTAAACGAGACCTACGTTATAATCGTAAATTCCTCTTGTTGTTCTTAATTGTACTCAAGCGTATGGGCTCATGTTTGACCACCTAAGTTTGAAAATATCATTGTAAGAGATCATTCGGTCTAACTTTAGTGGTCTTTGGTAATAATATTATATTTATTTAGATATGAAAATTGCTGGCAACACATACCACGTGACACATGTCGAAAAAAATTTATATTGATATTTGCCCATAAAATTTTTTAAGAACGATCATGAGCTTTGATCGAACTTGAATAATAAAAAAATGAATATAATTAAATAAATATAAATTTATATATTATTATTATTATTCATATTTATTATTTATTTTTATTTAAGTCCACTCGTTTATGTATATTTTTTTTATGAATGTTCTGTCCATAGAAGTTACACTCACCGCTGCTTTACATGAGTGGGGGCCAGCAGAAAAGGATTATACTAAATGCGAGAAAAGGAAATTAATGGATGTGCTCATCTTCTCTAATAAGGGCTGTTATAGGCCCACAGTAATCTGGAAATTAGGAGGACTTAATTAATTAGGAGGTATCTATTTAGACCTACCTTTCCCGGACATTAAACTATTATACATGTTGTCTTTTCCAGATCATTTCTCACCCCATCCAAATTAAAAACATATAAAAGAAGGTTTTACAAAATTGAATACAAAATATATTCATGATATTCCTGAAATAGAAGCTGAGATCTATCTTGAAATATTATCAAAAACATTTATGTCTCATATCTTAATTATATACAAGGGATGATGGTACAGAATATATAGTATTACACAATCATGTCCTAATGTCTTTGATTGATGACACCATATTTTATAACATAAAACTATATACATTGATTCTATATATCGTTGCAAAATGTTAATTATACAATGCATACTTTATTTATACATTATATTATTCATTATAATAATGAAATAATACATTTTTTTTTGCGATAAACATAAATGACTATATTAATTTAGGATAACTAGGACCAAAATAATTCCTTACAAAAGCTTGTTCCAATTCAGGTGGTCAAACTGCAGACCATACCTAAGAGGAACGACCCACACGGGCCCAGTTTGCAGCCCAATGGGTTGCTTTATTACACTCCCGATATACAAAATTGAATTCAATATAATTAAAATTTGACGCTAAGTCAAAGATATCATAAAAAGTAGCCTGAATTCTCTAGTCCGGGCAGATCTTTTGATTAAGTCCATCCATCAAAATTTTGAAGTCTGATTCAATGATAACATCCCCAAGATGTTCCTGCGCAGCAAAAGCTTCAGCATGAAGAACATTAGACATGTTATTAATAAATTTGCAAGAAGTAAATAATAGATTTTTCAAATGATTTCTAATAACAAATCCAATACCAACATCATTACCATCCACCGAGGCATCACAGTTTATTTTAACATGTGAGGGAGGGGCATTCCATCTGCATAAGATAAGGGATGTATGTCTCTGGTTTCCTTTAGGGACTTGGGTTTGGTCATAGGCCTTTAAGAAGACAATAATCCGTCTCATCAAGCTGTCGGGGGAGAGTTGCCTCGCCTGTGCAGCTTTTCATTTAGGGAGAACCAGATAAACCACAAGGATACGACAATCGATCGCTTGTTTTGATGACAAATCAAATTATCATCCAAAAATAAGAGGTTACTATCAAGTATCCAAGTAGAACTATTTGTAGGCAGGTTTGGAAGGTAATTATTTTTGAGGAGGTGCAGGACAGTAATAGTGTAAGTACAGGAGCAAAAGATGTGTTCAAGGATTTCAGAACACAAATCACAAAAAATACAGCTATTGTTCTAGGACAGACCCAGATAGTAGAGTCTATCCATAGTGAGCAATCTACCATGAGCAATTTTTCAAAGGAAAAGCTTAATTAATTTTTTCAGGAACAACAAACTGCCAAATAGAATTCAAGTTAAAAGGGGAAGGAGAGATAACAGTTGAAGGCTTAAGGAGGAATGAATAAGCCGCAGCAGTGGTAACTCTACCCCTAGAGCTGTCAGTCCATACCCAAGTATCATCATAGGGATTACGGGATAACTCAAGTGTAGTAATCTGGTCCCACAGTTTATTATCAAGCATGGTCAAACCCACATTATGGTTCTAGCTTTGATTATCAATTAAGCAAGAAACAAAAGTATGCTCAGTAACCATGTTATTGTTAAACAAAGTAGGCTTTAGACATAAAAGAATATCCAAACACCAGTTATCACTTAGAACAAAAGAATTCATGCCAGAATTAATGATTCTTTTAAAGCCAACATGCAATTGCTCAAAAGCCTCAATGAACAATCTCCGGGACCAAGAACATTGGTTAGGAGGGGAAAGGTGAAGGGAATTTACCAAGGAGTACTTGGATTTGACTAGATCAACCCACAAGGATTCATGGTTGTTAAGGTAGGCTTCAACTCTTTTAATTAGTCTGAAGAGAAATACTTTGGAGCTGAACGTTTTTGATACCCAAACCACCTAGGTCTTTGGGAAGAGTAGTGTTACTCCAAGAGATTAGGTGCATCCCTTTTTTGTCAGGACTGTTTTGCCATAAAAAGTTGCTAATAAGGGAGTTAATTTTGGTCATACTTGTTTGAGATAACTAAGAAACAGACATAGAATGAATAGGACAAAGGTAAGAACATATTTGATTAGAGTTACCCTACCAGCTTGGGATAGAACTTGGTTTGCCAAGAACCCAATTTGGAATTTAGCTGGTCAAAGAGGAAGTCATGAGTGTTTTCGTGGGGGCCTGCGAGGAGATATAACAAGTCTCAAGTATTTGAAGGGAAATGAGCCTTCATGAATACCTAATTTAGTGCAAATGCTGGTTTTAATGGTCAGGAGGGTATACTTAGGGAAAAAAATAGCAGATTTTTGGAGATTTACCTTTTGACCAGTAAGCTGAGCATAATGGGCAAAGATGATTTTAAAACTACTAATGCTAGTATCATCAGCTTTAAAAGCAAGGAGAATATCATCGGCAAACATAAGATGACAGATAGCAAGAGAGTTGTTTATCCTAAGAAGGGTAAAAATGTTGTCATTCACAACTTTATTGATCAATAAAGTCAAGGTCTGGGCAACAATGATATAAAGGAAGGGTGATAAATGATCACCCTGCCGAATACCCCTAGAAGATGGAAAGAAATAAGAAACATTGCCATTCACCATGCAAGCAAAAGATGCAGTGGATATGCAAGCTTTGATCCAACTGATAAACAGAGGAGGAAACTGACAAAATTCTAAAACCAGGAGAATAACATCCCAAGATAAGGAATCATAAGCCTTCTCCAGATCAAGTTTAACAATAATGTAAGGTTTCCTACTCTTAGAGCTGAAAATTGTGTGAGTCATCTCTTGGGTAACCAAAATATTATCATGGATACTACGACCCTTGATGAAGACAGATTCCTCCTTGGAGATGAGACTGGAAAGGCAAACCTTAAGTCTATTTGCAAGGAGCATAGTGAGAATTCTATAGGACAGATTACATAAAGCAATTGGTCTAAAGTCTTTAATTCTATTGGGATTTTGGCATTTAGGAATGAAAGTTAAGATGATTTTGTTTCATTCAAGAGGGATGAAGCTAGTAGAGTGAAAATGATGAAAGTAGTTGAAAAGATCATCAGAAATGATTTCCCAATAGCTTTTATAAAACTCTACAATAAAATCATCAATACCAGGGCTCTTGCCATTAGCCATATAGCTAATGGTATTCCAAATCTCAATTCTGGAAAAAGGAGCAATTAGAAAGTTCTTAAAGCTATCAAACACAGAGGGGAAAAGAGGCCAAAGTTGAATGATGAAAGGGTTTGAAGAATTTGTCCAAAGATTCTGGTAAAAATTGGAGAATTCAGATAAAATCTCTTTATCATTAGAAAGAATGGAACCATTTTCAGTAGTAATAGAAGAGATATGATTTATTCTTCTTCTTGAGGTAACCATATGATGGAAATAGACAGTATTCCTATCTCCCTCAAGGTACCACTTAAGCTTAGCCTTAGCACACCATTTAAGGCTAATCTGCATTTGTAAGGCAGTGGCTTTATTAATGAGGGAATTAAGAGTCTCATGCTCATGGGTGGAAAGGTTGTTATTAGCTTATTTGGTTTCCAAGTTATTAATGAGACCTTGAGTGATTCTAAGGTTAGTTTCTAGATTCCCTAGCACATCTCTATTACACTTGGAAAGGGCTTGTCTAGTAGCAGAGAGCTGCACATGAAGCTTGGATTGGGGAATAGGATTTGCAATGGGCTTACACCAAGCCTGGTGGACCACATCCTTAGAATCAGGATAGGCAGCCCAGAAGTTCTGGAACTTAAATAACTTGTTCTTTCTAGACATATCAGGGTTTAAGTTTAGAAGTAAGGGGTTATGGTCAGAGGCAGTTCTGACAAGGTGTTTGACAGTAGAATTGCCAAAGAAATTAAGTCAAGCAGGATTAGAAAATGCTCTATCTAGCCTAGTCAAAATCCTAGTTTCACCCTTTCTATTATTACACCAAGTAAATTTGGGACCAGTAAAGCCAATGTCGATAAAATTTGCATAAGTAATGAAGCTCCTAAAGTCCTGAATGTGAGATGTAAGCCTAAAGGGAAGGCCACCTTTCTTATCATCTTATTCAGGTTCAGGATACAATTAAAATTCCCCAGCAAGAGCCAGGGATAATCATTTAAATCAAAATTAGAGAGACTTTTCCATAAAGTATATCTCAAGGTAGGATTTGTATTAGCATAAATAGTAGATATGATGAAAGGTATAGAATTATTGAAAGCAATGATAGTATGAATAACATCAACTTGAACAGTAAGAGTGTGAGCAATTATAGTATTAGTATTCCAAGACAGAATAATGCCTCTAGAGGCACCATTTGATGGGGATGCAACCCCTTTCCAGGTGCTACCAAGCTTATGAATAAAAGAATTTGCAATATCAATAGAAACATGAGTCTCCTATATATAAGCAAAGTAAGCTAACACTGTATACTTTGATGAAGGAAAAAATCCTATCTGTTGGTCGAAATGGCACACTAGAAGGGGGGGAGGGTGAATAGTGTATTAACTAATACTTGTCGTCTAATTCCGATTTTAATCATTTCTTGATTTGTTAGGCTAAGCACGATATTTATAGCAAGCGGAAGCAATAAAGATAAGACAATAAACGCAAACAAGCTGCCAATGCTAACACACAAATTTATAGTGGTTCGGCCAACTGCCTACTCCACTACCTTGGCTCCACACTAAGGATTTCTAACCAACTATTTTATAGAACTTGTGTTTCCCTTTGAATATAACTGTGGACACAATTCTTATCTCTTTGAGAACTCCTCAAACCTATTTACCTAGGCGAAACAAAATCTACAAAGCCTAACCCTAAGTGTTTCTCTAGCACACAAAGCAATCTATTACAAATAACACAGGTTTGAAATAAATCTTCAAATATAAAGAAGAAGAGTTGAGAATTGAAAGAATGACCAATGCCCTTTTTCCCAAGCCTTCAAGCCTTCAACTCAACCAGTAGATGAACTTGAATCACAGTAGAGTTGAGGAATAGAACTGGGCGGAAGAATAAGGCGCGTTGCAATCGATCTTTGGAAGGCACAAAACTTTCTTTTTAATACTCAATAAATTCTGTAAAAATGGTTAAAGAAGTTAGATGATAGATATTTATAATCTCTCAAAGAAACGACAGCTCAATGGGCGAAAAACTAGCCGTTACCGTAGTTCGGTCGATCGTCGGTCGATCGACCGATCGATCGTCGATCGATCGACCGATCGATCGTCGATCGATCGACCGATCGATCGCTCGAGTGACCACTGCTCAATCTCTCTGTGCAGTTGACCGACTGGTCGACCGATTGAGTCACGAGATGAGCGATCCGCAATTCGGTCGACCGACCGATCGATCGATGAAGTGAAGCCAGAGGCGCGAACATGCGATCTGTAATCCGGTCGACAGATTCGGTCGATCGACGCACGCATTGTCAATTTTTCACCTCTATCAATCGACCGGTCGGTCGACCAAAGTAGCCTTAGCCAATTTCTACACCATCTTCGATCGATCGACGGGTCAACCAACGGGTCAACCAACGGGTCGACCGATTGGCTATTGCCATTTTTTGGCAACATTCGGTTGACCGACCGGTCGACCGACAAGGCTACTGCCAAATTCAAACTATATTCGATCGACTACCCGGTCGACCGAACCTAGACTGAACTTGATTTTTTTTCAGCCTTCTTCTTTCGCGCTTCGTTTTTGGGTTCTGGTTTTCAACGAGCATCAACTTGGAGAGCTTTTTATGTGATCTTTGGACTCATCCAATACGTCTTTGGTGCACACGTTGACTTTCGAGATATTCCACGATGAACTCGAGCGCGACGATCAATGTCCTTCCGATTTTCCAATTTCTTTCGATATTTTTGATCGAGGACATCGAACTCTAACCGAAATAGAACCTGAAAGATTTCTGAATGAGATATTAGTTCCATGTTTGTTATCATCAAAACCGAGATTAAGACCAAGGTTGAAAACCTTAAGCCAACACTATCTATAACAGCATTGCGCATGACACCCCTAACATTCCAATTAATTATTTTCATGTAAAACAATTGCTAGGTTGTTTGACTGCTCCATTTCCTCATCAGGAGGGTCTAAAAGGGGGACAGTCGTATGCCTTTTACTAGAAGAGGGGGCAGAAGGAAGAGAATAGGGCTCCTCCATAGGATATCTCTCATTAGGAAATTTCAGATGCTTATCCTGCTTGTTAATTGCCTTACTATTTGGAGGAGGTTGCGCATTAAAAATTATTGAGACCTCCTGCACAAGTTGGTCAAAGGACTTCTGGATGCTAACTTTGTGCTTATTTACCTCAGCAACATCTTTTCCTAGAGAAGAGTCAGAAGAAACCTTCGGCTGTTTGGAGTTTTTATCAATGGAAGTAAGGCCTCCAGCTTTGGTATTTTTCTTACCAGGAGGGGGTTTGCTTCTAGATTCCTTAGGGATATATTTCTGACTGGGTCTAGGGTTGTCCTTCCTAGTGGTAATTATTTTTCCAGAGTTTGAAACATGGTTGAAAACTCCCTTAGTATGTTCCTTACGGATTTTATTAAGGTTTTCAATTGGTTGAGGGCCAGAGCTCTAGGAAGGGGGCTTAGGTCTACTCCTTCTTCTTGCAACTTGTATCAAAGGCCCAAAAATAGGCTCTTTATTGCTGCTCGAAGCAGGGGAGGGAATAGGGGCTTCCTTAGGGGGGGTAGACCTCAGCATTGGTATTTAAATTTGACTTATGAGTGTTTTCATTTGGGTGACTAGCAATGTTCACCTCATGAAGAGTGGGGCAGGAAGCCTCCCTATGACCTATCAAGCCACATTTAAAACAAACATCAGGTAAATTTTTATACGGAATAGGTTGAAAAAACTCACAATCAGGAATATTAATAACAACACCTTGTTTAATAGGCTTCGATAAATCAATCTCAATACAAACTCTAACACATTTTCCTCTGTTAAAGTTAAACGAACGATTATCAATAGTTATCAATTTACCCAGACTATTAGCAATTAAACCAACAGAAGTAGGATTCCAGAGTTCTAAAGGCAAAACATGAATTTGAACTCATACAGGGGCATGAGAGAAAGTTTCCAACCACGGGCGAAAAAATGGCTTCCAAGGAACCAATCTAATTGCATCCCCCCGGCAAGACCAGGGCCCACCGGTGAGGATGTTAGTAGCTGCTTCCATGGAGGAGAAATGGAAAACGAAAAAACCCTCTTCAATATCAAGAACATTGAGAAGGCCGATAGAAGACCAGAGATTCAAAGTCCAGCGAGAAACCACGGTTAAACGGGGTGGTTTGCCCAAAAACTTGCCGATAAGGGAAGCACGTCATGGATTTTGTCATTGTTGTATTTGCTCAGTCGAGAAAGAAACCTTACAAGAGGAGTTTGACTGAATCCGAGATAAAGTAGAGGATTGAACCGATTTGGAGCTATTAGGGTTTGAACCTCGGAGGATTTGCGCCCATGAGAGTGTGCTTGAGCCAGAGGAAGGAGGATCGGGCTTGGGGGTGGTCGGCAAGGACATCGGCCGACGCATCACTTCGGATACTCCATCAGTGGAAGACGACGTTAGATTAGGGTTTTCCCCTAAGTTTCCCTTGGTCGGAGGAGAGGGGTTTCCTTCTGCAGAGGCCAGATCTACAAGCGCATGGACGTTGAAGACCATCGAGGAGGCAGAACCCTCACCGGAGAACTGAAGCCCTAAATTAGGGTTTGCGGAGGGACTCAATAACGGTTGAGGGGAGGCTACATCAGCCATGGAAACATCCTTGACCGAAGGGGAAGGGAACATGGGAGGTTTTTGAGGAGAGGGGCCGGAGGGGATCATCGGGGTGAAGCGGGGAATCGTCAGAAATCGCCACAGAAGTCGTTACCTGAGTCGCCCTAGGGCACCCAAGCGACTCACGAGACATCCGATTTCTAGAAGAAAAAATAATACATACTATATAATAATTAATAGTATATTAGATTAATTTTAATATTTAATATATTTAATACTTTTTAATTTAGGTAATACTATATATGTATTTTTCCTAATTACATATTGCTTTTCTAGTTAGGTAATACTATAGTTCGTGATAATAAAATATGATATCATGGTGTTATATACTATATGGGCCCGTTTGTTTCGTTAAAAAATGAAGGACTGAACTTAATTTCGAGTTGTGTTCCTCGTTTCTTTTGCACAAAGATGAGGGACTAGATTTGGGATCATATTCTGGACATGATATCATATATATGTCTTATATCGTAATGCACAAAACATTATAGTAAGTGTTATATTAGTGGGGAACAAGTGTTATATTAGGAGGGAAACGAGTTGGCTACTTACATTTCTCTCTACCACCGCATTGACTTCGTATCCAAATTTAACTCAATTTTTTTCACCTATACTTGAATTCTTCCTTAATTAGAAAAGAAATAATAGTGTAAAATATACACTATATTTGATGCACTCACTAATTAATTAAAATACTTGCATATTTTTTTTATCTATTCGAACTTGGCTCAAACCCGACCCAAGTATATAATTTCGATTGTCAAACCCGATTAAATGGGATGGGTACCCTAAAAATACAAGATTCATTGTCATCCTTACTTATATCATGCTTCATCGTAATATCTCATAATATCTTCTTATTCTATATGTTTATCTTAGTTAATATTTTTAGGCTTTTCAAAAATGAATTAATTATTATTATTTTAATATTTGTGTCTTATTAATTCAATAAATCTCAAATACTACTTAAAAATGCGTTTTACTACGGTACCTTTTATTTTATTCTTTTAAACTTTAATTTCTATAGAGAAGGGATCGACAAATAAAACAACGAAGAATAAGAAAATAAAAAATATAACACACAAAATTTACGTGATTCGAGACAATGATGTATCGTCTGTACATCCACGAGCAAAGGAGGAGAAGATCTTCACTATTCACCATAAAACACAAGTACAGAGAGAAAATCTTAGTCCCCAAAATACATAATATCTCACATTGCTCTACACCGAACTGCTCTTCGAACCTATAAATACATAATAATTCTAAATAGATCGGATTATAACATAACAGATTGAATAGTTCGTACCGCAGGGGACAGACTATTGGCCCTCCGCTCCCGCCCGATATTATAAATTCAAGACACATCTAATAATTTCTTATATATATTTAGTTTTCTTAACACAAATGTATATTCTTTGTTGGTATCTTATAAATCCAAAAAAGATAGTAGTGACTAAAAACAAATTAAAAGTTGGATTTTGTTTGGCGATTCAATTTCAATTAAGACAATATATAATGGAATCTTAGGGCCTGTTTGGTTAGCGAAACCAAGTCTGTTTTCATGATTTCAGTTTCACTGAAACCAAAACTGCTTACGAAAACGTGTTTGGTTTAGTGTTTTCGTGAAACTGAATCGAAACCAGAATGAAAACGAAACCAGTTTTCTTAATAAAAATGAAAATAACAGAATGTTGTTTTCTGTGGTTTCGAGACTGTCGGTTTCGTTATCAAAATACTGTGACAACTTTGTAATTATAAATATTTTTTTTATAAAATTAATTAATTTAAAAATAAATCAAACTATATCGAATTTTTAAAAATAAAAATAAAAATCATCATTTTTAACTCAAACTTTTATCTTAAATTTATAAAATAATTAAACCAATTTATATCTAATTGACTCAAACCCAAATTTTAAATAACTCAATTTTCTTAAAATTGATCTATTTATAATTTAATATATCAAACCTAATTTTAGATTAGTGGACTTGTTTTTTTTTTGAAATTTTATAATAACTATTAATTAATTTTTATATCTAATTGAACAAAAAAATCTTAAATTACCAATAACTTAATTAATTAAATCATTTAAATATTTTGTAACCATATTAACAAATATTTAATTTTGTAAACTAACTAAACATTTAATTACTACTAAAAATATTCAAGGAAAATTAATATTATTTTTTATAATCAAATAAATATTTACTGGTTTCAACTAATTAAAACTGATGTTATTTTTATTAACCAAACGCGTTTTCAGAAAACTGAAAACTAGAAACCAAAACCAAGTTTTCGAAACCAAGTTTTCAGTTTCACTGAAACCAAATCAGAAAATAATTTTCGCTAACCAAACAGCACCTTACTCTCTACTTGTTCTGTGGGATCGAGGGGCATGGATGGATGGATGAATTTGAATTATACTACTTTAATTTGATAATTGCTTTGTGGCATATTTTAACTTATACCGCTTTCCATAAAATTATTGCAACCACCGTTTAAATTTCCACTTGGCTTTAATAGTAAATGTAATATTTTATTCTACAAAACAAGCAAGTATTCGTTAATTCGCCTTTATTATTTTCAACAGCGTAATTAATCCTACACGTAATCGTTATATAAATTATTTGACCGTTATATAAATTATTTGACCGTTATGTCCTCGCCTTCCCTCCTTATTCCCCATGCTTTAAATGATCGAACTGGAGAATGCACGAAGACCTGCAGTAACCCTAAACCTCTTCCCCCACACAAGCAATGGATCGCCGGCAGACGCTCTCCGTGTCGACGCGCCTCCTCCGCTCCCGCCACCCGCCCGCGCTGCTGCCCGGCTCTCTCGCTCCGCCCGCCCGCTGCGCGCCACCTTCAGCAGGTTCCCACCACAAGACACCTTTGCTCGTTATTTATACGTTCTATTAATTATCGCATGTTTTGAGTTCCGATCACGATCTCGCTGCAGTAACTCGCAAGAAGCCGTCGCAGCACCCGACCCGCTTGTCCATGTCCATCTCGGGATCGCCAGCGCGGACCGAGTCGCGGCGCCATTCGCTGGACGTGAGGGCGCTCGCGCGGAGGAGCGGCGAGGAGTGCGCCTTGTTCGAGCGCGGGCGCTTCTACGAGGTCTACGCGGCGCGGAGGAACGAGCGGCTCAGGATGAGGAAGGCGGAGGAGGTGGCGGTGGCAGAGGATCCCGGCGTCGCAGTGGAGCTAGCGAGGAGGAGGGGCTCGAAGAAGGCGGAAGCGGCGAGGAGGGCGGTGGTACCGGAGGAGTTTCCTGTGATCCGAGCGAGGAACCTGCGGTCGCCGGTGTCTGCGAGGAGCAGCAAGGAGATGAAGACGCCGTGTTATGGTGCTGCTGAGTGTTATTCTGGTTGCGGGAAGAGAGCGGGCGGCAGTTCGGTGCGCAGGCTGTGAGTTTGACACTTGGAAGAATGAAATTTTTTCAGCTTATAATTCTCAACTTGTTGTGTTTCTTTCTTGGTTTTATGATGGGATTAATTAGTTGTTGATGCTGTTGGATTTATTCCAAGTTTTTCTTTTTCATTTGTATTTTGTGTTAGTTTTCCCCATAAATCATTTATATTTTGTTAGATCTGTTAGAAAGGTATACTGATGTTACTTAAGTGTTTGGTTAATTGTTGGTTTGTAATAAAGTTACTATTGTATGGGATCTTTTACAAGTGTGGGTTAACTGTCAAAGAGCGAGGAGTCTCTGATGTAAAAAGTGAGTAGTGGACCTGGGTATAAATAGCTCTCTGTTTTGTTCTGTTGTAGGGTTTTTTTTTGAATCGTATAGCTATTAAGAGTTCTTGGTGTTACACATTGCATTTTCTTTCTGTTCTTTGCTGTGCTTTCAATTGTTGTCTTCAGATCTGATCTGCTGAGGATCGATTCAAGGTCAACAAGTGGTATCAGAGCCAAGAGAAGAGAATCTGCGTCATGGCTACCTCTTTCGGACTTCCTCCTCCTCCAATCTTCACTGGCGAGGGCTGCGATCTTTGGAGTTCGAAGATGCAGAACTATTTTATCTCACTGGAGATGTGGGATTTAATAGAAGAATGTTATAACTCTAAGGACCTAGATCCGAAGGAATTGAAGGAAATAAAAAAAAGGGATGCCAAAGCAAAGTTCTCTATTCAGCAAGCTCTTACTGAGCAGATTGCCACTCGTTTGGGCACGATCTGATTAGCTAAATCTGCTTGGGAGCAGCTTGAGAGAAGATATCGGGGAACTACCAAAGTTAAAGAGGTAAAACTTCAAAATCTTTGCATGAGATTTGGAAGCTCGTTTATGGATGAGGAAGAAGATTTGAATACCTTTGTTTGCAATTTAATTGAATTAGCTAATCAATTAAGAAGCTGTGGTGAAGAAATTGATGAATCAAAGGTTGTGAGGAAGATCCTTCGGAGTCTTCCTCAAAAATATGACCACGTGGTCACGGCTGTTGAAGAAGGCAAAAATATAAGAGCTATGACCACTGAAGAACTTCTAGGATCTTTGCTATCCCATGAGGATCGGATGAAAAGATTTGAAAAAAATAAGGAGAATGTGGCATTCTACATGAGAAACAATAAATCAAAGAATACAAGCATGAATTACAGGAAGAAAAGTGAAGCTCCATTGGTTGATGGTAAAAAAGAAACAGAAAATGTTCAGTTCAGTCAGATTGATGACAAAAGAAGAGATAGAAGAAAAATACAGTGTTACTATTACATAGAGAGGTTCTGTAGATTAAAAGAAAAACATGAGAAAGAGAAGCTAGAATATGCAAATTTTGTTGAAGAAGAAGAGTCTTCAGAGAAGGAGAATATTGTAGAGGAAGAGGAAGCTGTTCTACTTCTTGCTAAGCTTGGTAATCATGAAGCACAAGACTGGTACATTGACTCTGGATGTAGTAATCATATGACATCTAATGAGACTCTTTTTATGAAGATTGATAGAACATTTACTACTGTGGGCGAAATGACGACACTAGAGGGGGGGTGAATAGTATGTTTACTATGATAATTAGCCTAAATCAAATTTAATCGTTTACTTAACTTGATTAGGCAATTTGCAATTCGATGCGGAAGCAAGATATAACAATTAAAAGCAAACAAGAAATCAACAATGCAAACACAAGAATTTTATAGTGGTTCGGCCCCAATGCCTACTCCACTACCTAAGCACCCCGCTTAGGATTTTCAAACTAGGTTTTACTAGATTAATTAGAGTTTCCCTTACAATGAGGAATTTGCACCGGAAAGTCTCCGCTCTCCAACCGAAGGCACTTTCACACCTGGAAGTATCCCACCTTCCTACCGAGAGCACTTTCCCACCTCAACCTAAGGGACAACTAAACTAATCCTAGTAAGCTTTAAGTTTACACAAGTGACTTTACTCCTTTTCACCAAGGATACCACTTTACTCAACAAGACCAAAACACCTGATCTTCTCAAACTCAAATTAAACAGATACAAATAACAATTAAAAATACAACGGAAAGAGCTAAAAGTGGAACCAAGTGTTCGTGCTCTTTCCAAGCCTTTGAATCCTCCAACTCTTCAAGTTGTGAAGCTTGAACAATTTCCGAGTTGAGGCAACAACAGACGACGCTTGAAGACGAACTCGATAGAGGAATAGGGCGCGCTGCAATCCCTCTTTGGAAGGCTCAAATCTTCCTTTTAGATGCTCAATAATCACTGTATAAATCAAGGAAGAATGTTAAAAGAATCATATGGGGGTATATTTATACCCTCATGAAGAAACAGCTGTTCAACGGATAGAAAACTATCCGTTACAGACTGCCGGACAAAGCGCCGGTCGAAGCATCGGTCGACCGGTCATTCGATCGCTGCAATTTTCCCTGTGGTCGGTCGACCGACTGGTCGACCGCCAGACGCAAATCAAGCAATTCGCGATCTTCGGTCGACCGACGCGATTGCATCTTGCGCTGTTCGCAGGTCGGTCGACCGCTCGGTTGACCACCTAAGCTACTGCCCATTTTGGGCTTCCATCGGTTGATCGCCCGATCGACCGAAGTAGCTGTGATTTTTTTCTTCCCTATGTTCGGTCGACCGACGGGTTGACCAAATGACTACTTCCAAATTTTACCTACATTCGGTCGACTGCCCGATCGACCGAACCTAGGCTGAATTTGATTTTTCAGCCTAGTTTCTTCCGCGCTTTATTTTCGGGTTTCGGCTTTCAATGAGCATCATCTTGGAGAGCTTTTGACTTGATCTTTGGACTTGTCCAAGCGACTTTGGTTCACTCGTCGATCTTCGAGATATTTCCACGACGAACCCGAGCGCGACGATCAATGTCCTTCCGATTTCTCCGATTTTTTCGATCGAGGACATCAAACGCTAATTGAATGGAACCTGAAACATATTCTCAATGAAATCATTAGTTCCATGTTTGTTATCATCAAAACCATCAAAACCGAGATTAAGGCTAAGGTTGAAAACCTAAAGCCAACAATCTCCCCCTTTTTGATGATGACATACATCCTTAAGAAAATATATATTCATTAAAGCATTAAGGATATCAACTAAGGGATTTCTCCCCCTATCAACATGCATATGTATATAATTAAACTCCCCCTATCTATATGCATGGGTATCCTATATTTTCCTCCCATTTCTTATACTTTTCTCCCTATTTTAACTATACATTTATCCTCCTTTTGACTATGCATTTCTCCCCCTTTTGACATATATTTTCTTTGTAGACTTTTCCTAATTTTCTCCCCCTTTTGACATCAATAAAAAAGGACAAGAAATATCTATCTATTCAAAGGGATGAAATACAAATAAGTTTTCATGAAGTTGAGACTCTAAGGATTTTTCATGAAACATGACAATCTCAACCTTAGGGATGGAAAACAAGTAATTAGCATGATACCAACTTAAATCATACATGATATCAAGAAGTAATAGATAGAATTCAAGCCTAAATCATGTATGCACTCAAGTCTGATACCAATGTTGTAGTTTATCTTTTTCATGATATTTTTGATTTCATTCAAACTTTCAAAATATCAAGATATGGTCATTCAAATCATATATATCAAGTTTGAACTGAAACTAATGTCATTTAATCAAATTTTGAACTTAGCATGTTTTCATTTGACATAAGCATGAAAACTATGAAAATGCTAAGTCTCAAGTTTTGCTATCTACTCATGTTTTCTCATATTTAGGCATCTAGACATCAAACATGAGGAAATGTAAGAGCATGAATCAAGTTGGGGCTTAAGATGAAATTTTTAATTCACTTTGTTGACTTAAGTCAACCTATACTTCTAGTTTTCAAAAAATCACCCTTTGAAGTTTATACAAAATCATATTTTTTGATGAAAATTTTGAAACCAATTTTTGGATGAAAATTTTTGATACCAAATATTGAATGGTTATTTGAAATGCATGTGTCAAGTTTGAACTCAAAATGAGTTTAAAAATTAAAGTTCATTTTTCATCCTATATTGATTTTAATTAAACCATACCAAATGTAGTTAATTTTTAGCTATCATTTAAGAATTTAAAATCATTCCTAGAAATGATTTACTTAATCAATGGTGTGAATGATATTAGAAACATAATCAAAATGGTATACTCAAATTTTCATTTAAAGTTTTGGAAAAATCAAAGTATTAAAAAAATGATATTTCAAAAAGATGATACTTTTTATTTTGAAAATCCAACTTCAAAATTTCACTAAAAATTAGATTTTTGATGAAACTTTTTGAAGCTTTTACACACCATACTAGATTTTTCAATGAAAGTGCAGCTTCAAGAGTCATCTCAAAATTAATTTTTTATATTTTTCTAGAAATAACTGAAATTAACACCAATTGTAATTTGAAATTGTATTTTTGAAATTTTCAGTTATTCTTAAAACTTCTTTAATTTTCATTCAAACTTTCATGACATCACATGATGGTCATGTTAAGAGTATATGTCAAGTTTAAAATGAAAATTAAGTCCTTAAGTCAAGATATCAACCTAGCATGGTTTCATTTAAAATTAAACTAGTTTTTATGAAACTTGTTAAGTTTCAATCTTAACATTTACTCATGATTTTTCAAATTTAACCTATGGATACCTAACATGAGTAAATCTAAACATGTTCCACAAATATGGATTGAAAATGAGACTTTTAAGTCAACTTGTTGACTTAGGTCAACATGGTTCAAAAAAGGTTTGTATGAATTAACCTCAATTGTCACTTTATCCATATCTATAAGAATTTTTACTCTAAGAGCATGAAAATATGTCATACCTATTCCTAAACATGTTTATGAAGTTTTGAACTTAAAATCAAATGACCAAGTCAATTGATACCAATTGTGGTTTGTTGACTTGGGCCAAGCTTTTCAAGCTTAAGTCCCATAAGGTGATCTAGTTATCACATTTTCATCTACACATGAATTTTCAAGATTGAACACCAAGAGTCATATCATGTGTGCCTAAACATGTTTGTTTGATGTTTACTAAAAATAAGGTATGAATTTAACTTTACAAAAATCTTAGTATGATGATTGAATATTAATGCCTTAATGATGTCTCTAAAGAAGAATTTTAACCTAGTTCGATTTCATAAATATCAAGATATCATGAAATGAGCTAAGTTATCATAATTTTGCCTACTCATGAAACTTCAAGTGTTTATCATGCAACATCAATCATGAGCATAGAGAAATCATTTAAGCATGAAAATTTAATTATTTTACTAAGACTTTTCCAAAAATTAAAATCATACATTTTTCTTGAAAATTTGCCCAATTTTTTCATTTTCTTTTCATTTTCTTTTAGATAGCATTGCCTTTCATTAACATACACAACTTGCAAGTAGACTTCATTAGTAAACAATGAAATTAAGGCTACTAGCAAGCTAACAAACTAACTAGCAAGGGTTCAATACAAAGTTTCATTTAAAACCTTAACCTATGCTAGATAGTTAAGATTCATTTTAAGATGGATAATCATGATATCATAATGAATATAAGAGATCCTAAGATGTGAACATTTGAGAAATAAGATCTCTAATCATGTTAAACTAGTTTGGACTTTTAAAATAAGGTCTCTAGTATCAACCTAGAGCAAGTTTCATTTGATGAAATTTGCCTAAGTGCTAATATTCTACCTACTCATGAGAATTCAAGAATTTTATATGCAATTCTAATCATGAGTATAGAGACAAACTTTAAGCTTAAGCATTGAGATATAACCCTAAGATTTTAGATTTATTGAAGTTATACCTTATACTTGAAAATTTAGCCAAACTAATTTTTTTCTTCCTAATTAGCCTTCCTTTTATCCTTAAATTTAACTTGCATGAGGAAATCATTAGTAATGTAATGGCATAATTATTTCAAGCAAGTTAATCCTTCTAGATAGCAAAGTAACCATCAAATATTTCATTCAAAATCTAACTTTGCTAAATGGTTTCAAATTTGTTTCAAAAATGAAATCGAGTAATATCAAAACGAATTTTAATAGATCACAAATAATAATTATGAAAATTGATCTCCAACCCTTCATATTGGTTGAAAACCGAAAGGCCACAATGTGCCTACGATTTAGAACCGCAAGGTCGCTTAGGCCCATTACAGGTCACATAGGTCTCCGAAGAGACCGAAGATCAAAAAGTCAAAAATCATTTTCAAAAGAACTCTTTTGCAAGAGCGGGGAAAACACCTCAATCTAAACATAGTATCATATTTTTCAATTAAGATTAAACAATGCAAGTTAGAAGATGATACCGAAATATTTGATGCTGATTTTACCTAAGACATCTAGGTGAAAGTTTGAAGTTGCAACCATATAAGGATCCTCCATTCAACTCATTGGTCAACTTCAACACATCATCAATCTTTCACCCTTGTGTGATAACTCCCCCTACAAAAGAGCATGAGATATTTGGTACCCAAATGACTTTGAGTCCTTGGGGGTTAGAGGGCTTAGGAATCAAAAGTGTTCTAGCAACACTTGGATTTCTCTTTAATGCGCAATCGTAGATGGCATGCCCATATGTACCACAACAAAAGCAATGTCCATGAAATCTTTTCTTTTCATTTTTAACATGGACATGAGATTTAATTTTTGAATGCTTATCATGTGAACCATGGTGAGTATGAGCATTCTTAGAAATATCATTCCTCTTTTTATGATCATGAGGTCTAATGATAGAATGCTTGGCATGAGAGGCATGATGAGCATGAGCATTCTTAGATAAATCATTTTTCTTTTGAGGTTTCCTAAATGAGACATTTTGATTTTTAGAACTAAAAGAGGAAGTATTAACTTCCCTACTCAAAATCAACATCTCATTTTTCAAATCATCTATGGATTTATTTAATGCATGTAATTGATATTTTAACATGCAATTCTCTTTTTCTAAATTATTATTCTTGAGCTTCAAGTCCTTAAGCTCAAGTTCTACATTTTCATGGCATGAATCAAATGACCTAGATTTCAAATTTTCATTTTCTAGTTTGGATTCATGCAAATGAGAATTAAGCATTTCATTTTTCTTTTTCAACCTTTTATTTTCTTTATCTTTTCTAACAAGCAAGGCATGCATTTTTTGACACTCATCAACTAGTTCTTCATATGGCATATTGAATGAACTAGAAGAGCTAGTACTAACATTTTTATTATTATGACTAGAAGGGAAAGAGAGTACCTCATCATTGGTACTCATGAGGCAACCTTTTGAAGTAGCTTCATAGTCATTGCTAGAGGGCGCTTCAAATGAGTGAGAGGTGAAAGTAGAAGCACTTGACCTCTTCCTTGCTTTGTTCTTCATGCTTGGGCAATTTTTCTTCACATGCCCCTTTTCTTTGCAAGCATGACAAATTACTTTTCTTTTTCGACTCTTGGTGCTACTTCTTTGACTAGAAGATCTATGGACATCAAAACCAATATTAGTAGTAGGTGAGTGACCATTATCATCACCACCTTCATTAAAAGTGCCAATTTTTTCGATTTTGGCATGATCGTATAAAACATTTAAACTAGCCCATAAATCATGAGCTGAAGAACAATGCATGATTTTTTCTAGTATGCCATTTGGTAATGTGTAAAGTATGCAATTCATGACATCTCCATTAAACTTAAACATTTTCTTGTCCATTTCACTCCATGCATGCATGTCAACCTTAGGTCCAATAAATTCCAAATGTAACATGTTAAATACACCAAAACCTTTAGTCTTCGGAAATGTGTACATCCTAGATTTCCATAGACCAAAGTTTGATTCATCGAACCTAGGGGGTGAAGTCACTACACTCTCTAGAGCCATTTCTAGATCGAGATGAATTGTAGAAGGGATGGTGAAATCACAATCTACGACCCGCTCTGATACCAAATGTGGACGAAATGACGACACTAGAGGGGTGAATAGTGTGTTTACTATGATAATTAGCCTAAATCAAATTTAATCGTTTACTTAACTCGATTAGGCAATTTGTAATTCGATGCAGAAGCAAGATATAGCAATTAAAAGCAAAAAAGAAATCAACAATGCAAACACAAGAATTTTATAGTGGTTCGGCCCCAATGCCTACTCCACTACCTAAGCACCCCGCTTAGGATTTCCAAACTAGATTTTACTAGATTAATTAGAGTTTCCCTTACAATGAGGACTTTGCACCGAAAAGTCTTCGCTCTCCAACCGAAGGCACTTCCACACCCGGAAGTATCCCACCTTCCTACCGAGAGCACTTTCCCACCTCAACCTAAGGGACAACTAAACTAATCCTAGTAAGCTTTAAGGTTACACAAGTGGCTTTACTCATTTTCACCAAGGATACTACTTTACTCAACAAGACCAAAACACCTGGTCTTCTCAAACTCAAATTAAATAGATACAAATAACAATAAAAAATACAACGAAAAGAGCTAAAAGTGAAACCAAGTATTCGTGCTCTTTCCAAGCCTTTGAATCCTCCAACTCGTCAAGTCGTAAAGCTTGAACAATTTCCGAGTTGAGGCAACAACAGGCGGCGCTTGAAGAGGAACTCGACAGAGGAATAAGGCGCGTTGCAATCCCTCTTTGGAAGGCTCAAATCTTCCTTTTAGATGTTCAATAATCATTGTAGGAATCAAGGAAGAATGTTAAAAGAATCATATGAGGGTATATTTATACCCTCGTGAAAAAATGACTATTGAACGGATAGAAAACTATCCATTACAGATCGTCGAGCAAAGCGCCGGTCGAAGCATCGGTCGATAGGTCATTCGACCGCTGCAATTTTCCCTGTGGTCGGTCGACCGACTGGTCGATCGCCAGACGCAGATTGCACGATCCGCGATCTTTGGTCGACCCGTCGGTCGACCAACGTGATTGCATCTTGCGCTATTCGCAGGTTGGTCGATCACTCGGTCGACCGCCTAAGCTACTGCCCATTCTGGGCTTCCATCGGTTGATCGCCCGATCGATCGAAGTAGCTACGATTTTTTTCTTCCCTATGTTCGGTCGATCGACGGGGCGACCAAATGGCTACTGCCAAATTTTACCTACATTCGGTCAACCACCCGATCGACCGAACCTAGGCTAAATTTGATTGTTTAGCCTAGTTTCTTCCGCGCTTTGTTTTCGGGTTCCGGCTTTCAACGAGCATCATCTTGGAGAACTTTTGACTTTATATTTGGACTCGTCCAAGCGACTTTGGTGCACTCGTCGATCTTCGAGATATTTTTGCGATGAACCCGAGCGCGACGATGAATGTCCTTTCGATTTTTCTAATTTTTCAGATCGAAGACATCGAACGCTAATTGAATGGAACCTGAAACATATTCTCAATGAAATCATTAGTTCCATGTTTATTATCATCAAAATCATCAAAACCGAGATTAAGGCTAAGGTTGAAAACCTAAGGCCAACAACTACTAATGTAAGGCTGGGTGATGGCTCTATCAGAAGGTCCAGTGGACTTGGTGATATTAAACTTGAGGCTTGCAGTAATCATGTGCTGAAGAATGTTATGCTTGTTCCTAAGCTTGAAACAAATTTACTCAGTGTAGGACAGCTAATGAAAGATGGTTATGGAGTTCTATTTGAGAATAATTGTTGCAAAGTATACTCTGGAAAGGATAAAGAAAATGTGCCGTTTGCAGTTTTCGTGGCCGTTAATAATCTGTTCAGATTGGGCAGCTCAATAAAAGCATTCAAAGTTGAAAATGAAGCAGAATCAATTTTGTGGCATCAAAGATTTGGTCACATCAATTTTCAGAACTTGGTAGAGATGTCTGAGAAAGAGATGGTTCAAGGGATTCCTAAACTAAGTGATAAACTTAGTATCAAAACTTGTGAAGCCTGTGCACTGGGAAAACAAAGCAGGCTGCCATTTCCTAATGGTCAAGTCACAAGGGTTGACAGTCAACTTGAGCTTGTTCATGCTGACTTATGTGGACCCATGGAGGTAAATTCTAATTCTGGCTATAGATACTTTGCAATTTTTGTTGATGATTATAGTTGGTATTCATGTGTTTACTTCTTAAAAAACAAATCTGAGGCCTTGTTAGCTTTCAAAAAATATGTTGCTGCTACTGAAAATGAAACAAGCAAGAGGTTGAAATTATTGAGGACTGATAGAGGTGGGGAATTCATGTCAAATGAATTAAATTTAGTAAATTCTGTTTGAAAAAAGGAATTCAAAGGCAATTGACTGCAGCTTTCACACCCCAACAGAATGGGGTAACTGAGAGAAAAAATAGAAGCATAATTGAAATGACAAAATGTATGCTGAAGAGTAGTGGACTGTCAAAAGAATTTTGGGCAGAATCAGTAAATACAGCTGTGTATTTACCCAATAGATGTATAACTTCAGCTGTAAAAAACAAAACACCTGCTGAGGCTTGGAGTGGTAAAAAACCAAGTGTAAATCATCTAAAAATCTTTGGGTGTCGTGCCTATGTTTTTGTTCCTTCACAGAAGAGGGTGAAACTAGATGATAATAGTGTGGTTTGTATTCACTTGGGTTATAGCAGTGAAACAAAAGGGTATCGCCTATATGATTCAGCCACAAAAAATATAATTGTCAGCAGGGATGTCTGGTTTCATGAGTCAAAATATTGGAGAGATAGGAATAGTGAAAACACTGCCAGTACCTCTACAAATCCTGAAATTGTTTTGGTAGATGACTTTGTTGACAGTAGGAGAAATAGAGAAACACCACAGACTCTTGATGATGATATCAATGAGTCTTCAGTTGAGGGTGAAGAAGAAACTGAGCTTGAAACTGCACCATTGTCTAGCAGCAATAGTGAAAATTCAAAGACACCACCAACTAGAGGATATAGGAGTCTAGAAGAGATTTATTCAAGAACTCAAAGATGTCAATTGATGGAGTTGACTGAACCATCCAATTATGAAGAGGCTGCAAAAGATAAATGTTGGAACATTGCTATGCAGGAGGAGATAAACTCCATAGTGAAACATGACACTTGGAAACTTGTTGACTTGCCGAAGAATAAGATTCCTATAGATTTAAAATGGGTCTATATAGTGAAATATAAATATGATGGAAGTGTTGATAAACTCAAAGCTAGATTGGTAGCTCAGGGTTTTATGCAAGTGGAAGGACTTGACTACTTTGAAACATTTGCTCCAGTAGCAAAATTTGATACCATCCGAATTATGTTGGCTCTTGCTGCAATGAAAGGATAGAAATTGTTTTAGTTAGATGTTAAATCATCTTTTTTGAATGGTGATTTAAATGAAGAAGTTTATGTCAAGCAACCATCTTGGTTTGTGATTCAAGGCCAAGAGAGTAAGGTTTACAGATTGCAAAAAGTCTTGTATGGTCTTAAACAAGCTTGGTGTGAAAAAAATGATTCTTATTTCTTAAATCAAGGTTTTCATAGAAGTAAGAATGAACAGACCATGCATGTACATTAAGCATGCTTTAAATGAAAAGAGTATATTTGTCCTGTTATATGTAGATGAAAAAATGTGTTCAAAATTTGAAATGTCAGACCTAGGTGTACTAAGCTACTTCTTAGGACTGGAGATTAAACATCACAACAAAGGTATTGTTGTTTCACAACAAAAAGCTATTAATGATCTGCCGAAAAGAACTGGTTTAGAAAACTGCAATGTTGTGGGAACACCAATGATGACTAATGCAAAGTTTACAATGAATGATGAGAGTACCAAAGTTGAACCTTTTGCTTATAGGAGTGTTATTGGAAGTCTGTCCTTCTTGACACAAACCAGACCAGATATACGAAAGCTACAAACTTACTATCCAGATTTATGGGAGAACCAAGTACCATACATCTGAATGCAACTAAAAGAATTCTGAGATATTTGAAAGGGACTAGAAATTATGGATTGTTCTGTTCCGAGGAAAACATTGATGAGCTATTGTCATTCTCAGACAGTGATTGGGCAGGTTTTATAGATGACAGGAGGAGTACTACTGGGTTTGTGTTGAGCCTAGGAACCAGTTGTATATGTTGGTGTTCAAAGAAACAAACTTCTACAGCTCTCTCTTCAGCTGAAGTTGAGTATGTAGCTCTTACTGCAACTACCTGTCACACTGTCTGGGTGCGCAGGTTATTAGAGGATTTGGGTGTTGTTCAGAAGGAAGCTACACTGATTTATTGTGACAATAAATCTGCTATAGCTATTGCACATAATCCTGTACAACAAGCTAGAACTCGTCATATTGATACAAGAATACATTTCATTAGAGAGTTAATTGCAAACAAAGACATTGAAGTAATTTTTTGCAGGTCTGGAGATCAACTTGCTGATATTTTTACAAAAGCTCTTACCGTGGAGAAATTTCTATTTTTTCGTGATTTGTTGGGAGTTAGAGAAATCGGTATTAAGGAGGAGTGTTAGAAAGGTTAATACTGATGTTACTTTAGTGTTTGGTTAATTGTTGGTTTGTAATAAAGTTACTCTTGTATGGGATCTTTTACAAGTGTGGGTTAGCTGTCAAAGAGCGAGGAGTCTCTGATGTAAAAAGTGAGTAGTGGAGCTGGGTATAAATAACTCTGTTTTGTTCTGTTGTAGGGTTTTTTTTTTAATCGTATAGCTATTGAGAGTTCTTTGGTGTTACACATTGCATTTCCTTTCTGTTCTTTGCTGTGCTTTCAATTGTTGTCTTCAGATCTGATCTGCTGAGGATCGATTCAAGGTCAATAAGATCTTGGTCATTGGAATATTTGGAATCGATAGGCTAATTAAGTAGATCTTTACAGAGGTACTTCAAAGTATATCTTCTTTTTTCTTTTGATGAATGAGAGCATAATTGTATTCAAATATTCAAAATAGATTACAATTTTAGTAGAGAGGGGCAAAAGCAAAGGAAAGAGAAAAAGAAAAATGACAAAAAAGAACTAGCTATTGAGAAGTGATAATACCAGTGATGATACATAACAAGAGGCAAAAACATGAGAGAATTGCAACCCGGTTATAACCGAGACTTCGAAGCGATCTATCCTCTCGAGTAGGCCGAGGCAAGTGAGTTCAAATAGTAATCTTCTAGGAGCATCACTAAATTTATTTTCAAAACAGTGAAAGCTCATTCCAGATTTCGCGGGTCTGCTGATCGAGCAAGCTTTCTGTTGAACGACTAAAATGTAAATACTACATCATTGGACTAAAATATAAAATGACATGAATAATCAACGCCTGCATCCTCCCTCATGCGAACCTCCCTCAACTAATTCTCACTGACAGTAGCGTCTCCCTAAATAGAATACTAATCTTGAGATAATCTAACAACTATTCTATGCATTAAATAAAGCAAACAAGCATCAATCATCATCTTTAAACAAGAATCAAGTATCATTATCAAGATCTCATCTCAAGATTTCACATGACATCAACATCAAGATCTTAACTTGTAACACATGAGTTCTATCCAAAAATCACAGATTAGTTGCAAGGTATTCTTTGGAATGTAGGAACCTAAATAAACAAGTGATTTAAAGCATAGATCTCAAGAACACAACAAAAACATCTCTTAAGCATTTTATCAAACACCTAGAGGGTTACCCTCATCTCCACTTTGGTCGAGCACCCCTAGGATCAGCCTAGGGCTGCCGAGCCCCATGGGGAGGGTATAGGGCCTCCTCAAGCACGACAAATAAAAAGAACGGTGATAATTCGAGAGATCGCCAAAAAACAAATCAAGAACATCTTTGCCTTCAATAACGGCTTCAAGAATTCGAAGAAATCCGAGAAAAAGGAGGGGTAAGACCACTCACCTAGATTAGGAAAAAGAATTGGAGAAGATCTTCCAAGCGGCATTCTCCGAATCCAGCCTCAAAGAAAGCGACTCGGCTCCACCAAGGGGAAAAGGGGGCGGCGGCTCCTCCTCAAGCCGCCGGCTCCAAGAAGACGAAGAAGAGGGGCAGTGGCTCCTCCTCAAGCCACGGCTTGGCTTCCAAGGGAGAGGAAAAGGAAGAAGAAGAAGAGGAAGGGGCTTGGCTTTGGTGGCTCCAAGAGGGGAGAGGAGAGGGGTGGCTGGCTTAGCGGCTGGCGGCTGCTCCTCTCTTCAAGATGCTTGTGCGGCTCCAATGGGGAGCCGCAAGCCAAAGGGGAGGGGGTTTTATACTCCCTCCTCAACTGTAATATCCTAGATATTTTAATTATATTCTTTTCCTTTATGATTGTGTTGCCAGCCTAGCGGACTAGTTCGAGGTCGAGCTGAGTCGACTCATTGTCCGGTGCGAGTTTGCGAACTCGAGTAAGTAAGAATATGAGTTGTGTAATTTTGCTTGTGTAGATTAATTTATTTAATTTTATGTTGTGTATGCATGATTGTTTAATTATGTCGCATGTGGGTGTGCGTGTACTAGATGGTTATGTGGAGAATAGGATTTGTTAAGTTAATGTAAGTTAGCGGGTTCGGGTTTGGCTTGAGGCGGATGCGGGTTGGATAAAGGGTTTAGAAGGGTTAGGGTTGAGGAGGGAGTTTAAAACCCCCTCCCCTTGGGTTGTGGCTCCTTATTTGGAGCCGCACAAGCCAATTGAAGAGAGGAGCAGCTGCTAGCCGCTAAGCCCATCCGCCAGCCGCCCCTCTCTCCTCTTCTTCTTCCTTGGAGCTGCCGCCCTTGAGCCAGCCGCCGAGCCCCTCTCCTTCCCCTCTCTTCCTCTCTCTCTTTTCCCCTCTCCTTGGAGCCAAGCCAACAGCTTGGGTGGAGCCGCCGCCCTTCTTGTAGAGGAGCCGTCGCCCCTTGTTGAGCCGAGCTGCCCCGTTGAGGCCAGATTCGGAGGCCGCCGATTTAGAGTTACTCGTATTCCTTCTTCCTAGATCAAGGTGAGTGGTTTTACCCTCCTTCTTTCGGGTTTCTCCGTCTTCTTGAGCCGTTCTTGAAAACAAAGTGTTCTTGTTGAATTTTACTGTTGGTTTTCGAGTTCTTGTTGTTTCTTGTGATTGCCATACGAGAGGAGACCCGAACCCTTCCCTTATGGGGCTCGGCAGCCCTAGGATAATCCTAGGGATGCTCGGCAAAGGTGGAGAAAGGGGGTGCCCTCCAGGTGTTCGATGAATTGTCTATGTGAAGGGTGTAAATTTCTCTTGCCTTCTATGATTCAATTTGTTCATGAATCTTGACGCTTATAATTTAAATGCATGCTTGATATTAAATCTGAGATTTTTTGGAAATATACCATGTAATTCAAAGATGAGTTGATTGTGAGGGCATGAGGGTTATGATGCTTGTTATTCTTGTTTATTAAGCATGGTATATGTGAGATTTATCTTGATAATTTTAATCCTGATGTGATGGTAATTAGGGAGTTGTATTCTTTGAATTTTCGAATTTAAATCTTAATAATGCTGAAATTTAATGTTGCTGGAATTTCACGATGAGATGATGAATCTGTGCTATTTTTAAATTGCCTACTGTGATGTGTGTATATCTCTGAACATAGTCGTGTAACCTATCATTTCGACCAGAAATCATAGTTTGGAAACATAGGACTCACTCTGGAGACCAGATTCGAATTAGATACATCAGTTTCGGGTAGAACAATAAGCTAAAACAAAACCCTAAAACAAAACCCTAAAACAAAACCCTAATGTTGGTGAACTAAATTTTGGGAATGAGGTCGGGTATTAGAGTGTTGAGGCGCTTTCCAATAGGGACAACCCTAAGACATCGTAGAAGAGTCTTGACGTAGGTCTTGGTGCGCCATATCTTTATGAATGACGGAGGGGCTCGTTGAGGAGCCAGATTGCGGGCTAGGCCCTCGAGGTTGGATGGCTAATTCCTGACCTATGGAACAATTTCGGAGGGCCTTTCTCGATTGTTCTGATTTGGCCTTGTGGGATAAGTTTGGAGGGCCTACCCGATTATTCCTGTGATATCTTAGAGGAGTAAGTTCGGAGGGTCTACCCAATTACTCCTGTGATATCTTAAAGGGGCAAGTTCGGATGGGCGAATCCCGATTGTCCTTACGCGTCTCGTGGAGCAAGTTCGGAGGGCCTTCCCCATTGCTTCCGAGTTTCTTTATACTTGGATAAGTTCAGAGGGTCTTCCCGATTATCCTAGTATGTGTTATTGCCTTAGGGCATGGAAGGCTTAGGCCTGTTGATCTTCACCGTTTGGGTGTTGGCTGCCTTCGGGCAGGTGATGGCCATATGGCCTGATAGCTAGTCACACCTTCGTGACTTTATTCCTGTAGAGATAGATAGTATGCTATTGCTTATCTCTGTGCTATTTTGTTGTGGGGGTTGGTAGAACCGCTCACTGGGTTCTTTGAACGAACCCGTTGTCATTGTTTTGTTTTGCAGAGCCTGACCGGTGAGGTGGGCTGGAGCACATGGCGCGGCTGGAGGGCGGAGGAGCTACATTGATCTCATAGTAGTCCTAGTTAGGGGTCGTAGTCGAGTCTGTAGTAGTTTGATCATTCACTAGTGATTTGATGTTTTAAGAGTTGTAGTCCCGTAGGCACATTCATGTTTTAGTCAGTCTTTTATTTGATAAAAGAACTGTTGCTCTTTGATTTTTTTATTTCCGCACTTGAACTATTTATTAAAAACTTTGATATTTGAAAATCTGTTTTGGTTCTTTTTAATTAAATTTTTTTTGTTGTTGTTCGGCTATTCTATAAGTTGGCATGTGCATGTGTTAGGTTGCGGGGTATAGGCACGTATACCCTGGCCGGTCATGTGATCCTGAACTTGGGGCGTGACATCAACCCTAACTCCACTAAACCCTTTAGCAAACCCGCATTCGCCTCAAGCCCAACCCGAACTCGCTAACCCGATTAAACTTAACTAAACCCACACTAACCCCATGCTTCACATAAACACCATATGCGACATAATTTAATAATCACGCACATGCAACAACATAATTAATTAAATTTATCTAATCAAGAAATAATCCGCATAAACCAAACTCCTACTTACCCGAGCTCGCAAGCTCGCACCGGACCACGAGTCGACTCAGCTCGACCTCGGACTAGCCCGCTAGGCAGATCATCAAACAATAGAGGAAAAATAAATTTTAAAAAAAATCTAGGATATCACAAATTGCTTGATGAGTAATAAATGACAAATAAACACAATCAAACAAGCAATGCAAAGACGAGTAGTTATAGTGGTTTGGCCAACCGCCTACTCCACTACCTTGGCTCCACACCAAGGATTTTGTCACGCACCAACTCACGGTCACATGACTGGATAGGGTATACGTGCCTACCCCGCAGCCTAAACCATGCACATGCCAACTCAACAAATAAATATGGCGGAAAAGAAATAACATAATTTATTTCAATGAAAAATGAACCAAAACAGAGTTTATTTCAAGTAGCTCAAATGAAACGGAAAGTGCGGAAATAACATTTTAAGTTCAACAATTCAAATGTCCAGATACAATAAAGTCTAAAATAAATGACATAAATGTCCTCAGGGTTGCAACTCCAAATCAAACTAATACAAGTGCATGACTACTAGCAAAAGACTCGACTACGACCCCTAACTAGCGGCTCCTTTGCCCTGCAGCGGCGCCAAGTGCTCCAACCCACCTCACCAGTTAGGCTCTGCAAAACAGAAATCAAACGACAACGGATGAGTTCAAAGAACTCAGTGAGCAGTTCTACCAACCCCCACAAATAAAACAACACAGACATAAGCAAGAATAACATCTATCTCTACACGAGGTAAAGTCACGATGGTGTGACTAGCTAACAGGCCAACTGGCCACTACCTGCCCGAAGGCAGCCAACACCCATACGGTGAAGAACAATAGGCCTAAGCCTACCATGCCCTAAGGCAACAACACATACTAGGATAATCGGTATGGCCCTCCAAATTTATCCTAGTATTCAGAAACTCGGGAGCAATCGGGAAAGGCTCTCCGAACTTGCTCGACGAGACGCGTAGGGACAATCGGGATTCGCTCATCTGAACTTGCCCCTTTAAGATATCATAGGAGTAATCGGGAAAGACCCTTCGAACTTACTCCTAATAGATATCACAGGAATAATCGGGAAAGGCCCTCCGCACTTATTCCTTAACACCACCTCGGGGATAATCGGGTAGGCCCTCCGAACTTATCCCACGAGGCTAAACCAGAACAATCGAGAAAGGTCCTCCTAACTTGTTATGCAGGTTGGGAATTTGTCATCCAACCTCCCTAGCTTAGCCCGCAATCCGGCTCCTTTATGAGCCTCTTCGCCATTCATAAAGATATGGTGCACCATGACCTAAGTCATGACTCTCCTACGGTGTCTTAGGGGTGATCTTATTGGAACGTGTCTTAACACTCCAAACCCGACCCCAACTCCTAGACCCGTAATGTCATAAACCCGGTGTGGTTTTATTTCATGAAATAACTTGATTCGTTGGTTCATAACAGATTATGTTGACTCTTTTCACAATTTTAATTATGAAATTAAAATTTAAATTAACCATATTCGGGTTTTGTTTTAGCTTACTATTGTGCCCAGAACTAATGTATCTAACCCGAATCAAGTCTCCAAAGTATATCCTATGTTTCCAAACTATGTTATCTGGTTGAAACGATACGTTACACGACTATGTTCACAGAAATACACACACCACAACAAATAATCTAAAATCAGCACAGATTCATCGTCTCAACATACAATTCTAGCAACATACAATTTTCAGCATACTATGAAATTAAATCCGAAAATTATCAAAAATTAACTCCTAAATTATCATTAGGGCAGAATACTGATCTCAAGATTTAATTCACATAATTCATACTTTTAATCAATATTTAAAAGAATCTATCATGCTTTAATCAAGAAACAAAATTAAGATTTAAAAGTCCCCATTCTCAAGAACCCTCATGGAATAATTTACAAAATCTTGATCCTAAACATGATGTCTACCCAAAAATCACAGATTTAATCCTAAGCATGCAATCCATATATCAAGAACTCCATTTAGGTGAAAAGATCAAGATTTTCATGTCAAGAAAATAAGAAGGCCCATTCGGGCTTTTTATCGAACACCTTGAGGGCGACCCCAGTTTTCCCCTTGGCTGAGCACCCCTAGGTTTATCCTAGGGCTGCCGAGCCCCTTAGGGAAGAGGTTAGGGCCTCCTCAAGCACAAACTACAAGAATCACGGTAAGAACTCTAAAGAATGTCGAAACAATTTAAGAATGAAACAAGAACTCCAAGCCACGAAGGATGACTTCAAGAATTCGAAGAAAACCCGAAAGAGAGGGTAAAACCACTCACCTTAATTTGGAAAAATGATTAGAAGAGAACCCCAGACTACGGCCCTCGAATTGGCTTCAAGAAACTCAGTGGTTCAACCCAAGGAAGAGGAAAGACATGCGGCGGCTCACCTCAAGTCGCCGGCTTGAGAGAGGGAGATGGGAAGAGAGAGGGGCTGGTTTCAGCTGGCTCCTCTCGGCTCGGCTCCAAAGGGGTGGAAGGGGAGAGAAGAGGGCTTTGGGGCAGTGGCTCGACTCGTGGTGGCGGTGGCTCCAAGGGGAGAGGGAAGGGAGCCAGCTGGCGGCTGGCTCCTCCTCTCAAACTTTTGTATGGCTCCAAATTGGGAGCCACAAGCTAAGGGGAGGGGTTTTTATACTCTCTCCTCAACCCTAACCCCTCTAACCCTTTATCCAACCCGCATCCACTTTAAACCGAACCCGAACCTGCTAACTTAAATTAACTTATTCTAAAATAAATCATAAGCAACTAATTAAATACACCCACATGAACATAATTAATAATTATGCACACACAACATCAAATTAATATTTTAACTACTCAAGCCTAGATTCATAAATTTCATATCCTACTTACCCGAGCTCGCAAGCTCACACCGGACCATGAGTCGACTCGGCTCGACCACGAATTAGTCCACTAGGCTGGCAAACACAACATAAGAGGAAAATAATAAAATTAAATATCTAGGATATTACAATCCTCAATCCTTAAAGAAAATTCGTCCTCGAATTTCAAAAAATAAACTAAGGACTCACCAAATCATCAAATAATGAAGGATAATGCTCCCTCATATCCTGCTCCACCTCCCAGGTGGCCTAAATAAACTAAGGACTCACCAAATCATCAAATAATGAAGGATAATGCTCTGTCATATCCTGCTCCACCTCCCAGGTGGCCTCCTGGCCGGAGTGATGCTCTCATCTGACCTTAACCAAGGGGATCTCCTTGGACCTCAACTTTTGAATCTGTCGATCTAGCACCTCAACTGGCCGCTCCTCATAAGAGACTACTGAATCCACCTCTACTACGGTAGGATCGATCACATGGGACTCATCCCGAATGTACTTCTTCAGCATAAACACATGGAACACCGGATGTACTCGGTGCATACTAGGAGGTAAGGCCAACTCATAGGCCATAGCTCCCCTGCGCCTTAGAATAGGAAATAGCCCAATGAACCTAGGGCTTAGCTTTCCTTTCTTACCAAATCTCACCACCCATTTCATAGGGGACACCTTGAGGAACACCATGTCCCCCTCAGCAAACTCTACCTCCCTAGCCTTTCCATCTGCATACATCTTCTGGCGACTCTAAGCTGCTAACAGCCTCTCTCTGATTTGTTTTACTTTTTGCACAACCTCCTCCACTAGATCAGGTCCCATCATAAGGGAATCCCCTGCCTCAAACTAGGGGTGAGCATCGGTTCGGTTCGGTTAAAAACCGAATCAAAAATTCGGTTAACCGAACTGAACCAAAGAAATTTTTTTAACCGTTTACCGAACCGAAAAAATTCGGTTAATTCGGTTCGGTTAACCAAATTTTCGGTTCGGTTCGATTAATTTGGTTCGGTTAACCGAAAAGATAAAAAAATATATATTCAAAGAATGCATGTGGACTCAAACTCGGCCCAACTGAGAATTAGATTTTAATTTTTACCCTTCTAACCATCTTAGCAAACATTACTATCAATTTATATATAACTAACACCTATTATATATATATCGAATGTTAAATAAATATTATTTCACAACATGGGATTCAAACCCGGGCGGCGAAAAGCTAAACATAACACTTAACCACCAAGACAAATGCCAAGATCTAATATATCTGTTATTATATATATATATATACATATACATATATATATATACATATATATTCGGTTAATTCGGTAAATTAACCGAATCGTCGTTTAATTTACCGAACCGAACCGAAAACCGAACCCAAAAATTTCTTTAACCGAAAACCGAAAACCGAACCGAAATTAATTCGGTTAATTCGGTTCGGTTAAATCGGTTTCGGTTCGGTCGGTTTCGGTTCGGTTTCGGTGAGTTGGTGAAGTTTGCTCATCCCTACCTCAAACCAACCTACAGGCGACCTGCATCTCCGCCGACACAACGCCTCAAATGGGGCCATCCCAATGCTGCTGTGGTAATTGTTATTATAGGCAAACTCAATTAGAGGTAAGTGCCTCTCCCAACTACCCTCCAGGTCTAGGATACATGCCCTCAGCATATCCTCCAGTGTTTGAATAGTCCACTATGACTGACCATCTCTCTGAGGGTGAAATGCGGTACTGAACCAAACCTGAGTGCCCAATGCCTCCTGGAAAGACTGTCAAAAATGAGCTGTGAACTGAGTACCTCGATCTGAGATGATCATCATAGGAATGCCATGATATGCGATGATCCGATCCAAGAAGAACCTCTCATATTGCTTAGTAGAAAAGGTCATCCTGACCAGTATAAAATGCAAAGTCTTGGTTAGGCGATCCATCACTACCCAGATAGAATTATTGCCCTTCCTAGACTTTGGCAATCCTGTAATAAAATCCATGGTTATCTTCTCCCATTTCCACTCTGGTACTTCTATGTTCTGAAGCAACCCTGCCGACTTTAAATGCTCAGCCTTCACCTGCTGACACACTACGCACTTAGACACAAACTCGGCCACTTCTCTTTTCATGCCTTTCCACCAATAGTTCTGCCTAAGATCTCGGTACATCTTTGTGGCTCCCGAATGCATAGTGTAGGTAGATCGATGAGCCATCTCCAGCACCTGCCTGCGAACTTCAACCATATCGGGTACCACAATCCGGTTCTTAAACTTCAAAACGCCCTCCGAGTCCACACTGAACCCATTATCTGCGTCTCCTCTCTTGGCCAGATCCTTAGTGAGTGCACAAAAGACATCCTCCTCCTGCGCTGCCTGCAGCATGTCTACCAACATGGACTGCACCCTTAAGTGAGCCATCAGTGCACCAAAATCTGATACTGATAAGACTGCCCCGCCATCCAAACATAGGGCCAAATCTTGAGCCAACGGCCTTCTCCTGATCGCCTAATGCACCAGACTACCCATAGACTTCCTGCTCAAAGCATCAGCTACCACATTAGCGTTCCTCGGATGGTACATGATCGTGCAGTCATAGTCCTTCAACAGCTCAAGCCATCTTCTCTGTCTCAGGTTCAACTCCTTCTAGGTGAGCAAATACTGGAGGCTCTAATGGTTAGTGTATGTCTCACAAGCCTCACTATAAAGGTAGTGACGCCACAGCTTCAATGCGAACACCACCACTGCTAGCTCAAGATCATGAGTCGGGTAATTCTTCTCATGAACCTTCAACTGACTGGAGGCGTAAGCTATGACCCTGCCATTCTGCATCAGCACACAACCCAAACCGACCCGGGAGGCATCACAATAAACAACAAATCCTCCCGAGCCCGAGGTTACTACTAGAACTGGCGCCGACGTCAAACGGTCCTTTAGCTTCATAAAGCTCTCCTCACACTTATTGTCCCAGTCGAACTTGACCTTTTTCTTAGTTAGGCGGGTCAATGGCGCTGCAATCCTGGAGAACTTCTCCATAAACTTTCTGTAGTAACCTGCCAAATCCAAGAAACTGCGGATCTCAGTGACATTAGTCGGCCTCTTCCAATTCTGAACTACTTCTATCTTTGCGGTGTCCATTTTTATTCCTTCTTTGGACACCACAAGGCCAAGAAACCCCACACTCTCCAGCCAGAACTCACACTTGGAGAATTTGGCATACAATCTGTGCTCCCTAAGAGTTTCCAGAACTACCCCCAAGTGCTCAGCATGCTCCTCCCTGCTCCTGGAATAAATCAAAATATCATCAATGAACACAATCACAAACATATCTAGGTATTCCTTGAACACTTTGTTCATCAGGTCCATAAATGCTGCAGGTGCATTAGTCAGCCTGAAGGACATCACCAGGAACTCAAAGTGCCCATACCTCGACCTGAAAGCAGTCTTAGGGACGTCATTGTCTCAAATCCTCAATTGATGATACCCTGTCCGCAGGTCAATCTTAGAAAACCACTGAGCTCCCTCAAGCTGATGAAACAAGTCATCAATCCCGGGCAACGAGTACTGATTCTTCACTGTTACCTTATTAAGCTGTCGGTAATCAATGCACATCCGCATGGACCTGTCCTTCTTCTTTACAAAGAGCACTGGAGCACCCCAAGGTGAAACACTGGGGCGAATGAAGCCCATGTCAAGCAGCTCTTGCAACTGGGACTTCAACTCCCTTAACTTAGCTGGTGCCATCCGATACAGTGGAATGGAGATCGACTTCACCTCTGGTTGCAAATCAATACAAATTTTGATCTCTCTCTCTCTCTGGAGGTAACCCTGGCAACTCCTCCGGGAACACATCAGAGAACCCGCATACCACGAGCGTCCCGCTGATGTCCCTGGATGCACTTCCGCCTTCCTCTGCCACTAACACAAAGGACAAAATGGATTGACATCTGCCAAAGAGTAACTTTCGGGCCTTAAAAGCTGAAATTGGCATCAACGGCTCACCCCTTCCCTCACCTTGGAAGGTAAACTGGGGCAATCCGAGTTTACTAAAGGTCACAATCTTAGCCCTGCAATCTACTGAGGCGAAATGGTCCACCAACCAGTCTATGCCTAAGATCACATCAAGCTCCAACATCGACAGGAGTGTCAAATCGGCTATCAGCACATGCCCACAAATGACAATCTCGCAGCCTCGAAAGACTGTCTCTGCCACCATAGAAACACCCGTAGGTGTAGACACCACAAGGGGCAAATCAAGCACAAAAGATACCCCTAACATCTTAGCAGCAAACAAAATAGATACAAAAGAGTGCGTAGCACCCAAATCAAACAAGACATTTGCAATGGTAGACTCAACAATAATATTACCTAACACCACTGCCCTGGATGCCTCAGCGCCCTCTTGGTTCATAGTGTGCAGCGGGCCTCTCTGAACCACTAGCTCATTGGCCTCCTCCCTAAGTCTGACCTCTCTGAGTTATGAAACCCACTAACATCGGTACCTTTCCTCTAGTCTGATCAGACTGCTTACTGCCCTTGCCAGGACATTCCTTTTTGAAATGCTCAGTCTGCCCCTAGCTAAAGCATACCTCCGAACGTCCCCAGCAAGCCCCCTAATGCCTCCTGTGACATCGGTTATATTGCTGCGGCCCAGATCTCTACTACGGCCCTCCAGATGATGCTCCCGGTCCTGGACCCTTGGACTATTATGACCTCCGCCCTACGGTGGATCTGCTGACCTGAAAGTCCCCTCTGAGTGAGCTGGCCAACCCCCCGAAGGCTGGGGCCGAAACATTTTCTTTCGGGGACCCTCATGCCTATCTGTTGGTACCAGCGCCTCCTTCTGGAGCGCCTCATCAATGACCCGGGCAAATGAAGTCTACTCCGTGTAATGGATCAGTCTGGCGATCTGCGGCCTCAACCGCTCAACAAACCTCTTGACCCTAGCGGTCTTTGTGGCTATCAAGGTGGGATGGTACTTCGAGAGTCGTGTGAACTCCATCTCATAATCTGTCACTAACATGCTACCCGTCTGATACAGTAGCTCGAACTCCTTCGCCCGCCTATCCCGGACGCTTATCGGCAGGTTCTTCTCCACCATAGCAGCTCTAAACTCCTCCTAGGTAGGGGGTGGTGCATCTACTGCTCTGCGGTCCCTCCAGGTGTGAAGCCAATCCTTGGCTGGACCTCTCAGCTGTAACCCGATCAGTCGAGCGGTCGTCTCAGAAGAACAACCAAGCTCCCTGCACAGCTCATAGCAATCTCCCAGGAAATTGGTGACCTCCACTCGTTGATTTGTCCCTGTATACTCTGGTGGCATGAATGCAACAAAGTCTGCATATGAAGGTGCTCTAGGGCTTTGACAACCGGTGCTACTGGCTAGACAACCTCTGGTGCTACGAGTACTGCCGGTACCGGTTGTGGCTGCTGCCTTAGCTCCTGCTCCTTACGGAGCGCCTCTGTCAGCTCAGCCACACGGGCCTGCAACTGGACAACCATGGGGTCCTGTCCCACATCCTCTCGGTCCTGCGGTGGTCTCCCACGACCCCGGCCCCTGCCACGGCCTCGGTCTCGGTGCTTAGTAGAGTTGGTGTCACTACCGCTCCTTGCGGCATCAAAGGCCTCCATCAGTCTGGAATCACCAGAAAGAAAATATCAAAATTTAGACAATTAATTCACCCTAAGTCGTTAAGTAAAAAAACCACAAGTCGCCCTGAGGTGCAGACTTCGCCCAATGATCTCATAGCATAACCCTACTGTATACTGACACGCTAGCAATGCCCTATACAATGACAACTCTAGGTCGTAGTCAGACTAAACCACATGCTATGATAGCACATTGTCATGCCCCAACTCAGAGTCACGTGACCGGCCACGGTATACGTGCCTATACCCCACAGCCTAAACCATGAACATGCCAACTCAACAAATAAATATTGCAGAAAAGAAATAACAAGTTTTATTTCAATGAAAGACGAACCAAAACAGAGTTTATTTCAAGTAGTTCAAATGAAACTAAAAGTGCGGAAATAACATTTTAAGTTCAACAATTCAAAAGTCCAGATACAACAAAGTATGAAATAAATGACATAAATGCCCTCAAGGCTATAACTCCAAATCAAACTAATACAAGTGCATGACTACTACCAAAAGACTCGACTATGACCCCTAACTAGGATTGCTATGAGATCATGCGGCTCCTCTGCCCTCCAGCGGTGCCAAGTGCCCAATTGGCCACTACCTGCCTGAAGGCAGCCAACACCCAAACGGTGAAGAACAACAGACCTAAGCCTACCATGCACTAAGGCAACAACACATACTAGGATAATCGGGAAGGGCCTTCGAACTTATCCTAGTATTCAGAAACTTGGGAGCAATCGGGAAAGACCCTCCGAACTTGCTCGACGAGACGCGTAGGGATAATCGGGATTCACCCATTCGAACTTTCCCCTTTAAGATATCATAGGAGTAATCGGGATTCACCCATCTGGGTGTGGAAGTGCCTTCTGTTTGTGAGCGCAGACTAATTAATCGGGGTGCTCATTGTAAGGAAACTAATTAATCTAGTTAAACTAGTTTAGAAATCCTAAGCGGGGTGCTTAGGTAGTGGAGTAGGCATTGGGGCCGAACCACTATAAATCATTGTGTTAGGATTGTCTCTCTTGTGTTTGCTTAATTGCCTTATTATTTGCTTCCTCACGTAATTATCTCATATTGTGTTTTGTCTCTCTTTAGGCGAAAAGTTTAGATAACACACTATTCACCCCCCTACTAGTGTAGACCATTTCACCAACACTCAGTAACCCTACTTGTACTACATCCCTAAATTATAGGGATTGACACGTGATAATATTTTAATTATGAATTTAATTTGAATTAAATATTTAATTAACTATTTGATGGGGAATGCATTTAATTTTGAATTAAATATAATTTGATTTTGAATCAAATATACATGGTGGGAAAATTAGTTTCTAACCATGAGCCTCACCAATTGATTAGGAATTAATTTATTTGGATAAATCCTAAGGAATAGGAATTTGATTTATGGAGATAAATAATAAAATTAATAGATATATGATTTATGAGGATAAATCATTATTCTATTAATTAATAGGAATTAAATTATTGAGATAAACCTCTTCCCATTGTTTAGGGGATTGATTTATTTAGATAATTATCATTTTTATTAATAGACTCTTAATTTATGGAGATAAATTAAAGTTTATATTTAAATGGATTCAATTAATTTTGAATTAGTTATGAAGCCAATAAGTATAAATTATTTTTTGGAGGCAAACCCCGGAATTTTGAATTCCAGGGAGAGTTTTTTAGGGGGTCGAGATTACTCTTGTAGTCGCCCATGCCCCCTATAAATCCTTGGTGGCCGAACCTCCTTGAAGAGGTTGAGTGATTTATTTTTTCATTTTGGAGAGGATTAAGAACTTGATTCTTGAGAGGGTTCTTGAGTGGAAAAGTTCCAAAGAATCCCTCCTCCTCTCCCGTGGTGGCCGGTCATTTTCTTCCTCCTTTCCTGGGCTTTTGTGAAGTCGAATTGAAGGTGTCTTCTACTTGGGTGTGCCACCTACTTCATCTTCTTGATAGCGAGGTGTTGATCAAATACCCACACTAGAAGGGAGGGGGGTTGAATAGTGTTGGATGAGTTTTAACTTCTATTCGATTTCTTTCGAGTTCAATTTCTAATGCAACCAAATTAACATGCTACTAGATAGCGATGCTTGATGAATAATAAATAGCATATAAGCACAATCAAACAAACAATGCAAAGATGAGTAATTATAGTGGTTCGGTCAACTGCCTACTCCACTACCTTGGCTCCACACCAATGATTCCTAACCAACACTTTATAGACTATGTGTTTCCCTTTGAATACAACCGAGGCCTTCATTCTCAACCATTTGAGAATGCCTCGAACCTATGCACCTAGGCAAAACACCGTTCTACAAAGCAAACCCTAAGGTGCTGTTTGGTTAGCGAAAACTATTTTTCGATTTGATTTCAGTGAAACTGAAAACTTGGTTTCGAAAACTTTGTTTGGTTTCTAATTTTTAGTTTTCTAAAAACACGTTTGGTTAATGAAAACAACATCAGTTTTAGTTAGTTGAAACCAGTGAATATTTATTTGGTTATAAAAAATAATATTAATTTTTCTTGAATATTTTTAGTAGTAATTAAATGTTTAGTTAGTTTACAAAATTAAATATTTGCTAATATGGTTATAAAATATTTATATGATTTAATTAATTAGGTTATTGGTAATTTAAGATTTTTTTTGTTCAATTAGATATAAAAATTAATTAATAGTTATTATAAAATTTCAAAAAAAATAAGTCCAATGGTCTAAAATTAGTTTTGATTAAATTATAAATAGATCAACTTTAAGAAAATTGAGTTATTTAAAATTTGGGTTTGAGTCAATTGGATATAAATTGGTTTAATTAATTTATAAATTTAAGATAATAGTTTGAGTTGAAAATGATGATTTTTATTTTTATTTTTAAAAATTAGATAAACTTTGATTTATTTTTAAATTAATTAATTTTATAAAAAATATATTTATAATTATAAAGTTGCCACTGCATTTTGATAATGAAATCGACAGTCTCGAAACCACAGAAAATAACATTCTGGTGTTTTCATTTTTATTAAGAAAACTGGTTTAGTTTTCATTCTGGTTTCGATTCAGTTTCTTAAAAACGCTGAACCAAACATGTTTCGTAAGCAGTTTTAATTTCAGTGAAACTGAAACCATGAAAACAGACTTGGTTTCACTAACCAAACAGGCCCTAAGTGTTTACACTAGCACACATAGCAAGCTAACAATGAAGAAACAAGTTCAAACAACAAGTAAAATTACAATGAAAAGAGCTAAAGAGTAAACCACAACTAAAATCTCTTTTCCAAGCCTTCAAGGCCTTCAAGGGAAGATGCGCGTGAGAGAAATCATCGATCAGAGAAGCAAGTACGAGCAAATCAAGCTTAGAAGGCACAAATCTCACTTAGGAAGCTTTAATGACTAGTTAAGAAGAGTTAATGGAGGTTGGTGAGGGATATTTATAACCCCTCACTCGGCAGTTCACTCCAACAAGCATTTTTCTGCCCATTGGACGCTGTCCGGTCGCTTGTCGGTCCATCATCGATCAACCGCGAGGCTACTACCCTTTCCTGGCCACATTCGGTCGACCGACTGGTTGATCGAATTGGCTACTGCCAATTTTCCGCCTTGTCCGATCGACCGACCAGTCGATCGAATTGGTCACTGCCAATTTTTGGCTTTGTTTGGTCGACCGACCAGTCGACCAAATTGGCTACTGCCAATTTTTTGCCTCGTTCGATCGACGGACCGGTCGACCAAACTTGGGTTGAGGCTATTTTTTACACTTATTTTATTGCGCGCTTTGTTTCCGGGTTCCGTTACCATGTTTTGACTTAGATAACATTACAAATAGGCTTGTGATATATTCCTAGGGATATATTACATAGAACCTATTTGGTGATCTATCAATTCTACTCAATTTACGTCGGAGCCTTTTTTTGTCGAATTTTGCATTTCTCCGAGCAAAGTTTGCACGTGTATCGTAACCTCAACCTGAACTCAAAACTTTACAAATATATTAAATACATATTTGTTATAATCAAAATAGAGATCGAAGCCTAGGGGTAACCCTTGGGCCAGCACGAGGTATTCCTTTTTCTACCTTCTCGTTTCATGGTTTTCTCATCCCCTCTTCCTCCCTTTTTGGTGCTCGGTTCTTGCTGGAAGGGTCGGCTTCGCCTTGGTGCGATTCGGGGTTGAGATAGCCTCTCCATTGAGCCACTACGAGTCCCGGTGTTCGCAACCCCTTTGTTGCGAGGCACTTGGTGTGGACTTTTGTTGAAGTATTTGTGGGTGTACGTCTTAAAACGGGGATAGGAGCAGCCGTACCAACCGCGGTATAAGGTATATCTTCTCCTTCTACGCGTGGATTGAATTCCTTAAAGATTGCTAAAGTAGATGGCTATTTTCGAGATAGTTTGAAGTTTTTAAATTGCTATTTCCGCTGCATTTTTGATTCCTATCCCAACAGTGGTATTAGAGTCACCTTTAGCAATTTTTGGGAATTTTTATTACGCGCTATTGTTGCATTTACAAACTGTTCGCTCCCTAAACGTCATGTTGCATGGTTTTTGTTTTCGGGGGTTCTTGAGTCATTCTCTTGGCTCCACGGTTCATGCGATGAATCGGGGTGGTAGCCTACTATCGCAAGAGACCCATGGGTTCTGTTGGCCTAAGGTTTTCTACCTTGGTCTTAATCTCGGTTTTGATGATAACAAACATGGAACTAATGCTTCATTGAGAAATCCTTCAGGTTCCAAGTCGGTTAGTGTATGACGTCCCTGATCGGAAAAATCAGAGAAATCGAAGAAATCGGCAAGGACGCTTGTCGTCGCTCGGGATTCTTCGGGAAGTTAGAGTTTAGATTTAGGGTGTCTAGCATGTGTTGTAATCATCTTTTATGATGCAAAGAACCCAAAAACTAAACCTGAATCCCAAAACATGAAAACCGGCAAACCGCCTTGAAATTCACTAAGCCCAGGGAGCTCCATGGAGGGCTATATGACCTAGATATTTTCTTGATACAAAAAATGACGGTAATTGTTCCTTGGGTAAAAACTAGATAACGAGGGATTTTAAAAGATTTTTTGGAAGCCTTTATCCTACCCATACTTGACCCGAAAGATTAGAAAATTTTCGTTTTTCAAAAATTTGTACTAGACCCCAAAAGTTAGATTTTGATTCTTAAGGATTTTGATTTTTTAGATATTTTTATTGAATCCAAATAGGGGTTAATTCTTATATAACATTTATATTTAAAGTTATTAACTTAAAGTTAAGAAATATTATATAAGTAGACTTAGCGAAGTCGGAACACAGAAACGAGCAAACGAGCAAAAAAATCAACAAACTAGGCTGATTTTTTGCAGTTTCGGTCAACCGAATAGGGTCGAAAATTGGCAATAGCCAATTCGGTTGATCGGTTTGTTGACTGAAGTGCGCCCAGAATCGGCAGAATGCCGTGGTCGCTTGGGCGGTCGATCCATCGGTCGACCGACGATCGACCGGCAAGCAATCGGGCGTCGGCAACGGGCAAAAATACGCCCGTTGATGAGCCATTTCATTTTGGGGTTATAAATACCCACCCTAAACTCTCTTCCAAGCTTTCAATGATGCATCCAAGCTTCCATTGAGCCATATTTGTTCATCTCTAAAGAATTTCTTGAGCCATCTCTTTGCAATCCCTACTTTCCATATATGATAAAACCTTGATCTAGCCTTTGAACCTTCAGGAATCATCTTCTCAAGGCATCAAGAGGACTAGGGAGTTTATTTTGGAGCCAAGTATAGTTTGATTTGTTTATTGCTCCAATTGTTATTGTATTTTCTTGTTTATTTCATTGTATTTGAGCTTGTGAAGACGTAGGTTGTTAGGTCTTGAAATTGGGTGGTTGCCTTTGTGTTTGAGGCTTAATTCCACCGGTGTAAACATAGTTTACTAGGATTGGTTGAGTTGTCCCTCAGGTTGAGGTGGAAGAGTGCTCTTGGTAAGAAGGCAGAGACTTTCGGGTGTGGAAGTGCCTTAGGTTGAGAGCGAGACTCTTCGGGTCAAAGTCCTCGTTGTAAGGGAAACAAGATTAATCTAGTAAAGTTTAGTTTGGAAATACTAAGTGGGGTGCGTAGGTAGTGGAGTAGGCATTGTGGCCGAATCACTATAAATACTTGTGTTAGCATTGTTTCTTTCTGTATCGCATTGCTTATCTTTATTACTCGCTTTCGCATTTAGTCGTACAATTGTGAATTGCCTAAGTAATTTAAGAAATGATTAAAATTAGATTTAGGCTAATTGATTAGTTAACACACTATTCACCCCCCCTCTAGTCTGATCATTTCACCAACATATTCATGGTTGAACAGCCTTGAAAATTGAAATTTTCAGCGTGTGTTGTTTGGACCTTTTTGGGTGGAAACGTGACCCGATTAGCGCATTTTCATATTCTGTTTTTTCCTTTCATTTTCTTAGTTGTTTAGATGCATGAAAGGATGATTATGGATGAACCCTATCTGCATGTGACTGTGTGTAATTCGTGGTTGTGTTGATTGCTTGTGTATTTATGAATTTTCAGTATTGTAACTTTTAAATAGGACCTGCGTACCCTTGCCTTCCTCTTGAGAATTCTAATTGTAATCCTCTTCTCCCTCTCCTTAAAACTTTCCCCAACGATTGTTTGGGGTCTTCTTCTTTTAGTTTTGTAAAATTAGAAGTTTAGGGTCAGATTCACGATGAGCACTCTTGCTGCCCCGTTTTGTTTCAAGTATAATGTTGCAGTCAAGCACATCACTTTTCAAAAAACCTATAAGCAACAATATGTTCAGGATAACCAATATATAAACAATCAGATGTTTTCGAACCTATTTTTCTTTTCTTAGGTTCAGGGAGCATAACTTTAGCTAAACACCCCCACACTCTGAAATGTTTAAGGTTAGGAGGATAGTCTTTCCATAATTCATAAGGTGTTTTTCTAGTTTTCTTATATCGTATCCACTAAAATGGAGAGGTACAAAGATGATAAGACATAAGATCTAGTAAGGACAGCCCTTTTTCAACCTACACATATTAACAACACGGAAGTCCTCGCAGTGAAATAGCTACAGGGTGACAAAATTCACCTTCCTTTGATAATCAATTAATTTAGTCTTTCATAAATCCCCTTTCATTCAACCACCCAATATCATCTAATACAAAGTAATCACTCCTTGATTGCCAAATACAATTAGTATACTCGTCAGATCATTCACTCACGGCATTCTTCTCATTTTAGCATGACATTACTATATTGTTTTAGTTTCAGTCATGTACAATGTCTAGAATAGGTTAACGATAATTTCCTGAGCAATTAAAATCGTACAAGATTATTCACCAATTAAAATAAGATGGGAATCAGATGCCTGCCAAACTTCAATCTCCAACATGTTTACGTGTGCATGTCAAATCCAAAATTTATAGGGTCAATTATCTGTGCTCTCACATATATATATATATACAATTAATGTCGGAATTTTCAGTCTTTTAAATCAAGATTCTAGCTCAAATAAAAATCCGAATTCTAACGTAACTGAAATTCTAAAACTTCAACTTCTATAATTTGGAATTCTAACATACACAAATATTTAATTAAATATGAAATTTTAGTCCTATAAATCTGAGATTTTCAACATACATAGTCGCCAAATAAAATCTAAAATTTCAATCCTAAAAATTAGAATTTTCAACATATGCGATTGTACAATTAAATATGAAATTCCATCATATGTAATTACGGTATAACTCCACAATTTTAGTCCAAAAATTCTGAGATTTAACACAATCAAACCTACAATTTTGCTCTCTAAAAATAGAATTTATCATGTTGAAACACACAATTTATGTGAAAATTCAGCACCTAAAAACCTGATGTTTATACCATGTATTCCAATCTAAACTCTCCAAAAAATATACTAACCATGCTACAACCTAACCAAGACTACAATCAAAATTCATATATAGCCAGGAATTCGAACAAATCCATCATTAGAATCATGGGAATATAGACCACCAGAAAAAAAAAATGAGCAAAAAAGTACATTTTCATCGCAGGGAAGGCACAACATCATCGGGAAGGCACACCGCAGCCTCAGCGGCGGCACAGAAAAGGACAACGAAAGCACTCTTGCAGACGTCATAGATCGTTCTCATCTTCCCCTCCTCTCATCTCATGGCTTAGCAAAGTGTGTGGGAGGTAGTAGGGGAAGTGCAGCAATGGTAGGGGATGCACTTGCAAATGTGGCGGCAATAGAGGGTTGATGAGCATCGTCGATAGCAACTACGGTAGTGGCAGAGACATCCATATTAAATCCTTAAGATTGTTGGGAAATATGGATGTAGATGTGATGCTCGAGGCGTGTCCTTGACACCGTCCTTAAGGATTTATTCGTCCGCCGGCGTATCCTCCAGAATTCAACGAGCCCTTCTGATGAACAAAAGCAGAAAGTAGCAGAAAGTAGCAGAAAGTATAACCCAACTTTAGAGAGAGAGGGAGAGGAGATGTGGCGGAACCACATGTATTTTTAGGGCCAAGAGGATGTGATAGATATCAAAATTCATGGTCAAGAATGAAACGTGGAGGATAAGGATGTGGAGAAATGGAAAGTGGGTTTATCACGTATAAAACGTGGTAAAAAAAATATATTTGAAGATAAACATCCTCTGTAGTTATCATTATCTCTTAAGAAAAACAATAACTAAAAAACAAATATGTGATGTGGGAATGAAGGCCTTTTGAAATACCTTACCATATACAACATGTATTTGAGGAGAGTTGGAAGAGGAGTGGGTGTCTGGAGCTTAAATTGCGAATCCAGCCAAGGTTCTGTTTAGAGTTTGATGCATTCTTCGATGCAAACCATGTAATTAAGATTTATCCTGAACAGATTTTTAAGTGACAGAATGCTTCACCATATTGGAGAAATTTGTCTAATTGGTTTCCCCTCATACCGAAACCTGATTCTAAAGTAGGAGTTCTCGATCAATGATGACAATATAGTATATGTCTCTAAGAGAACTTCTGTTAAGTATAGTTGCATAGGGAGTTGCTACTGCTACTACTAGCAAAGTAAGAACCAAAACAAAAATCACACGCAAACACTAAAGGTTTGTTTATGCAGTTCAGTGACAAAACATGTCACCTAATCTGCGGGGCTCTCACTGTACAGATGCCCAATCCACTCTCTATAAGTACAATAAAGTCCTCAAGATTTCACACCTGAAACCCGACTGTCAATACTACAGTGAATAATAAAAACCTATTTGCTATTATAAGTACATACCAACTTGGCTCTCTGTGACATCCCGGCCGCAAAGTTTCGTACTCCACACAGTCCTTGTGTTGTAGTGAGTTATCAGCCCAAAACTATCTTCACTTGAAGATAAGAAGGATAGATTGTTGCCATCTGCACTCAACAGTCTTGCACTCAGCAATCTTGCACTCAACAATTTGCACTTAGTAGTCTGTACTCAGTAGTTTGCACTCAACAATCTCAACTAAACAGTTTACACTTAGCAGTCTGCACACAACAGTCTCAACTCTTCATATAACTATCAACACAGTTTACGCACATAGGAGTGGATCCATACGAGTAGATCAATAGGAGAGGATCCGCATTGGAGTGGATAGGAGTGGATCCATCAGAGAGGATCAATCTTCTCAAACATTCTCTCACACCTTTTATAAGTAGCGTAGGAAACCCAAAAGACATAGCCATTACTCCACGAGAGAAACTCCTAATTCCATGATGACCATTAACTCCATTAATGACCAGTAACTCCACCAATGAATGACCAAGGCCATAAAGTTTCATGATGACCATAACTCCACCAAAGTGAACGATCAAGACCATAAAGTAGTAGCTCCATGATGATCAAAACTCATTAACTATCATAAAAGACCTAGTCCAAAAGTCATCATAAATGATCAATCAAGATTAACTCCACTATATATATATATATATATATATATATATATATATATTTATATTTATATATATTATCAATAATCTTAGCAACATTCAAGCAACATTGCAGTAGGATAAACATTGCTGCAGTATAAATTTCACTGCAGCAAGAGTAGTTGTAACTGAGCAACGAGCAGTTAAGACTGTGTTGACATAGGAGACTTGTAGAACCATAACTTCTCTTTCCTCATAAATAGAGAAGACCAACCAACTTCCATAAATGTCAGTTAGCAAAAAGATCTTAACTTCAACAGTTTCAAACTCAAAAGACAACCATAACACATCATAATCCTTCGGCTATAAAAGCTTCAAGAAAAATTGCCGCCATAAAAGATTTTAAAAATCGCCAGCTATTTAATGAAGACCAATTATTTCTTTCATAATTGACTTTGGTCATAAAGGCTTCAAGATAACCGCCAGCCCATCAATGAATACTACTTCATTTCTTCCATAGACAATAAATAAGTAATTAAAGATGATTTAAAAATATCTGAGATATAAAACAGAATCATCATTAATACTGGAAACCAAAAGTCATTATATCCGCAGCATCCTTATCCAGAAAACCATAGTCTGTAGGAGTAGTTGAAACTGCCCTCACACAGTTGTAATTGTCTTCAACATAAGAAGAACTCCTCATAGTTGTGACTATCCATTTAACTGAGAATAACCTGGAATACTTTTGCCAAATATAGCCAACACTACAAAAGCCAAACACCAACAATCTCCCCCTTTGGCTTATTTGGCAAAACACAAGCTGTCAAGAGAATATCCAAAGTATATCCCAATCACTACATTTAAGCAACTCGTCAAGCAAGATGAGTTGTAACTAAGTTAATAGACATCACACATAGTATCATAAGCTTCATCATAAACTGCTCAGCAACCAGAGCAGTTGTGACTGTCTTCACAATTGTGAACTTATCAAAACTCCTTATAGGCAAAAGCAGTTGTAACTGTCTTTTTAACTGAGAACAATATGAGAATACTTTTGTCAAATATAGCCAACACACATAAGTCAAACACTAACAAATGAGATCCAATTCAAGTCTTTCATGTTGATTAGTTTCCATGCATAACCAAAAACCCAATTAGGGTGAGATTAAGCAATTTGATCTCGAGAATACCCAAGCCCTCGTGATTTTTATTCAGTGTAAGAATTTTCCAGCTCACTAAACCTTTATATTTTTAAATATTTTTACTTTGTCCAACCCGGAAGAAAGCTCATTTCTTTCGTCAATCTTTGCAATGAGCCAGTTCGGAGTTTTGTGGATTGAAAGAATATATGAGGGGTAGGTGGGTAAGTCTTTAAAGCTCATTTCTTTAAACTTATTAGCCTGAAGTCTTTAACAGAAACAACTCCCTCAACTTTTGGTAGTAATGATAAGAATGCTTTGTTAATTTTGGAGAGATATGATTTATGCGAGTAAAAATATTGGACAATGACAATCAAGTCGAGAATGACAATATTGGAGAATGAATTCTCCGCCCACAATAAGAGGTTTTGAAAAGTTGTTGATGGTCTGCCTCATATCTTGGATGAAGACATTCATGTTCTGCATTGTTAGAGGGCCATACACTCCCACCATATATTATGTAAGTTGAATGGTCTACACTAGAGGGAGGGTGAATAGTATCTTAACTAAAACTTTAGCCTAAATTCAGTTTTAACAGTTTTTTGATTACTTTAGGCAAATCATAATTTAATACTAAATGCGGAAGCAAGTGAATACGACAAATAAGCAAGCACAAATAATAACAATGCTAACACATGAATTTATAGTGGTTCGGCCCTAATACCTACTCCACTAATCAAGCACCCCGCTTAGGATTTCCAACTATAGTTTACTAGATTAAAGTGTTTCATTTACACTGAGAACTTTTCACCGGAAAGTCTTTGCTCTCACACAGAAGACACTTCCACACTCGAAAGTCTCTCGCCTTCCTACCGAGAGCACTCTCCCACCTCCAACCCTAAGGACAATACAACTAATCATAGTGAACTAAGTTTATACCAATGGATTTACGCCTCAACATCAAGGGAACCACCAAACTCAAGATCTACAACTAGATCTTTACACACTTGATATACAATCAAATAAACACTAAAAATACAAGTAAATGAGAGCAATTAATTGTTGGATGAATGTCCACACTAGAAGGGGGGGGGGGTTGAATAGTGTGTATTTACTTTTATGATTAATCAAATTCTTTTCCGATTTTAATCAACTCAATTACCCGATTCAAGTTTCTTTATTCTTTGTGAGACTAGATGAAATTACAATTATATCGAGCACAAGCAAGAATCAAATTGACCAATCAAGATAGCAATGCAAACACGAAATATATAGTGGTTCGGCGAATACCCCCTACTCCACTACCTGGGCTCCTCACCAAGGATTTCTAACCTTAACACTTTATGGATTGATAGTTTTTTGAAGAATACAATGAGGACTTATCCCTCAACCCTAGAGGCGAGCCTCAACACCTATTCTCTAGAAAAAACAACAATATACAAGACACCAAGGTGTTTACACGCACACCTTGCAAGCTACCCTTAGAATATAAATGGAGCTTAAATGAAGACACAAATTTGATGAAGCTCCAATTCGTCTCCTCCGAGCACTTCAAGGCTTCGAGTATGAATTACTCGGTGAAGACCAAGCTTGATGAAGTGAGGAGGGATTGAGAGTATGGAAATGGAGATTAGGACTTTAGATCAACTCCTTTAGGCTTGTAATCTCTAAGGATGGGCTCAATGAAGTTCTCAACTGTTGGGGATGAGGTTTATGAGGGATATTTATAACCCCTCACTCGGCTAGGGCACCCAATGGGCATTTTTCTGCCCCGTTGGCGTTATCCGGTCGCTGGCCTGGTCGAAGGCCGATTGATTGACCGATCGATCGCCCTAGCGACCTTATCCCTCTGCCACTTCCGAGCTCTATTCGGTCGACCGAGCGATCGGCCGAACCTGGGGAATCAACTTTTTTGCTGATATCTTTGCGCGACGTTCGTTTCCGAATTTCGGCTTCGAGTTTTGACTTCGAACATATTATAAATAGGTTGACTTAGTTCCTTAGAAGAATTTTACAATTATTTCAAAGTTCTAGACCTAACTTCCGACTCGATCGCCTCTGAAGTTGCCGATACTTGAATTTCATGATTTTTCGTAACTTTTCGATGAATTTCGCGTGCGCATCGATCGCTCAACCTGAGGTCAAACACTTGATAAACTCATTAGAATAAGTTTGTTATCATCAAAATCAAGATGGTGACCAAGGTTGAAAACCTTAGGCCAACAATCTCCGCCTTTTTGATGATGACACACATTTCTATAAATGTATTAAGGAATGTATCAACAAGCATTGCATTTTATCAAGTGAATGTATAATGCTCCCCCTATCAACATGCATATCTAGAATAAACTCCCCCTAACTATATGCATGTCTATGTCTAAATTCTTCTCCCCCTTTTGACATCAATCAAAAAGGGCCTTAGTTAAGCATTTCTAGGCTTCCCTTAAGTTACCCCAATGACAAGATTTAAGCATACATGTTATCAAGGATGCTTTGAAATAATAAACACAAAGATAACACAAGTGTCAAGATATGTCAAGAGTGTTATAAATAATCAACTATGGGATATCCAAAGGCATTTACTCGATAAAGACAAAGTTTTTGATTTTTGATAAAGATGAACCAAAAATCATATAAAATTGAATTCTCAATGAAACTTTTTGAAACATTTTTAGCGGAAACTAGATTTTTTTGGCAAAGTGCAAAAACAAGAATTTTTCAATGAATTAATTTTTTGCATTTTTCAATAAATCGCTGAAATTTTAGATTTCATGTTTTATCGACAAATACTCATTTTTCACAATGATTTGTAATTTTGATCAAACTTGTATATGACTAAGATATGATCATTCTAATCATGTATACAATGTTTGAATTATTAGAAAGAGTCCCAAGGATTACTCAAATGACTTAGCACAATTTCGATCAAGAATCAACATGATATATCAAGAAATTATCTACAAGTCATCTTCCTAAATACTCATGAATTTTCATATAGACATAATCAAGTACTTTATCATGAGCAAGGTGCAAGAGTTTCTACATGTTTTATGAGGTATCATACTTCATGGTGCAAAGATGAAACTAGTACGTCATAGAATTTTCAAATATTTAGCATGTGTTCTCTAAAAATTTTGCCTCCTAATCAATGCTCAACTTGCAAGTAATTGAATCATAAATAGCACAATAGACATTTTCTTACTTAGCAAGTTCCTAAACTAGATAGCTAAGGTAAGTCAAGTTTATTTCTCAAAAGTCAAGTTTTGCTAACTAGTGGGGATTCATTTTTCAAAATACAACCAAAATTGAAATCAAAATGAATTAAGGAGATCTCAAGAAGTGAAAACATTTTAAAATCAAGATCTCAAACCCTTCCTAAGGTTGAAAACCAATACAGCCACAATTAGCCAAACTTTAAAAACCAAAGGTTGCATAGACCCATTATAGGTCATAAAAGGCCTCCAAGAAGACCTAAAATAAAATGAAACATTCAAATTCAAACTTGATACCACAAATGTTAATTAAAGATAAACACACGGAGAATCAAGTATCAAGTGAATACTAAATAAAGCACATTCACAAGTCATCAAACTCCAATAGTAATATGGGCAAGAATAGAGTTAGGAGTTGATACCGATCACATGTGTCTTCATTTGAGTGTAGTGTCTCCCCCTATATTTAAGCATGAAAACTTTGGTACCCAAATTTCTTTGAGTCCTTGTGGGTTAGGAACTTTTGAAACCCAAAGTGATTTAGCATTGGGGTTCCTTTTCAAGACACAATCCCTAACCATATGTCCATACATGCCACAACATAGACAATGACCCTTAAATCTAGTAGATGCATGAGGATGGACATGAATGTGTGGATGAGCATGGGAAGATGCTTTAGAAAATTTTTCATGTGAGGAATGGGCATACATGTTTTTCATTTTATCATTCAATGAAAGCAACTCATTTTTTAATGATAGCATGCCAACATTCAAAATTTTCAATTTGTAAGCATAATGAGGCATTTTCTATTTTCAATGAGTCATTCAAATTTTGTAGATCTACATTTTTCTTTTCTAAGGATTTTTTATTGTTTTCTAGAAATTCGACCTTCATTCTTGACTCATTACAAGAAAGCAAAAGAACATCATTTTCTTGTTCTAGCATTTTATTTTCCTTTTTAAGTTCGGTAAATCATTTTCTAACAATATTAAATTCTTCAGACATATGCTCAATTTCATTTTCTAATTCTACTTGGTTAAAATTATTATCACCTATGGTGATAGTGGGTACCTCATTGTTCTTTGTCATGAATCAAAGGTTTGCATTCTCCCTTGTGTTTTCTTCCACACTTGAAGGTGATGATGACTCGGTTTTATCCCAAGTGGCCATTAGTGCTTTCTTCTTCATCCTTCTTCTTTTATCCTTCTTTGAGGATGATGGGGAGGTGAGCTTGGACTTGGGACAATCGCTCTCCAAGTGCCCAAGCTTGTTGCATTGGAAGCACATATGTCTATCTTTGCCCTTCTTCTTTTTGAGAGGCTTTCCCATTAGTTCCATCAACATCCTTCCAAGGTGAATCATATCTTCTTGATACTCGTATTCTTCATTCTCCGATGATGATGATGGGTCCTATCACCATATGATGCTTTTAAGGCAATGTTCTTGCCTTTGGGGCCATCTTCCTCCCTTTTTGCCCTCATATGGAGCTCATGGATCATGAGGGATCCAATTAGTTCGGTGAGCTTCAAGGTGCCAAGATTCTTGGCCTCCATGATAGTGACCACCTTTGGCTCCCATGCTTTGGGAAGCGATCAAAGAAGCTTCCTCACTTTTTCTTCCTCTTGTATGTCCCTTCCAAGGTTAGTCAAAGCATTCACAATATTTTGAACACGAGCATACATTTCATCTATGGTCTCATGAGCATGCATTTTAAAGAGTTCATAATAATGCATAAGCAAATTAATTTTAGACTCTTTGACTTGGGAAGTTCCCTCATGAGTATTCTTTAAAATGTGCCAAATGTCAAAAGCGGATTTGCAACATGATATTCTATTAAATTCATTTATAGATAAACCACAATGTAATGCATTCATTTCTTTGGTATTTGAATTAAACAATTTGATCTCTTCTTGAGACCAATCATCCATGCTCTTGGAGGGTAGTTTATAATCAACATGATTAGTTCTCCAAGCATCTAATCCTAAGGATTGCAAGAAAATACTCATCCTAGTTTTCCAATAAGGATAATTGTTTCCATCAAAAAGAAGTGCATGAGTTAAAAACCTTTGACCTAGTGTGATACTAGAAGCCATAAGTGTTGGTTAGATGGTTAAACCTAAGCCTACAACCTTGCTCTGATACCAAATGTTGGGTAAATGTCCACACTAGAAGAGGGGTTGAATAATGTATATCTACTTTTATGATTAATTGAATTCTTTTTCAATTTTAATCAACTCAATTATCTGATTCAAGTTTCTTGATTCTTAGTGTGACTAGATGAAATTACAATTATATCGAGCAGAAGCAAGAATCAAATAGAGCAATCAAGATAGCAATGCAAACATGAAATATATAGTGGTTCGGCCAATACCGCCTACTCCACGACCTTGGCTCCTCACCAAGGATTTCTAACCTTAACACTTTATAGATTGATAGTTTTTCTAAGAATACAATGAGGACTTATCCCTCAACCCTAGAGGCGAGCCTCAACACCTATTCTCTAGCAAAAACAACAATCTACAAGACACCAAGGTGTTTACACGCACACCTTGCAAGCTACCTTTAAAATTGATACAAAGCAAGAGGAAAACAACACAAAAGGAGCTTAAATGAAAAGACAAACTTGATGAAGCTCCAACCCATCTCCTCCGAGCACTTCAAGTATTCGAGTATGAATTTTTCGGTGAAGACCAAGCTTTATGAAGTGAGGAGGGATTGAGAGTATGGAAATGGAGATTAGGACTTTAGATCAACTCGATCCTTTAGGCTTGTAATCTCTAAGGATGGGTTCAATAAAGTTCTCAACTGATGGGGAGGAGGTTTATGAGGGGTATTTATAACCCCTCACTCGGCTAGAGCACCCAACGGGCATTTTTCTGCCCGTTGGCATCGCCCGATCGCTGGCCCGATCGAAGGCCGGTTGACCGACCGATCGAAGTTTGGTTGACCAACCAGTCGACCGCCCCCGTGACCAGAGCCCTCTTCCACTTCTGGGCTGCATTCGATCGATCGGCCAGTCAACCGAACCTTGGGAATTAGCTTTTTTGCTGATTTCTTTGCGCGATGTTCGTTTCCGAGTTTCGTCTTTGAGTTTTGACTTTGAACATATTACAAATAGGTCGACTTAATGCCTTAGAAGAATTTTACAATTATTTTGAAGTTCTAGACCTAACTTCCGACTTGATCGCCTCCGTAGCTGTTGGTACTTGAATCTCAAGATTTTTCCATAACTTTCCGACGAACTTCATGTGCGCATCGATTGCTCAACCTGAGGTCAAACACTCGATAAACTCATTAGAATAAGTTTGTTATCATCAAAATCAAGATGGTGATCAAGGTTGAAAACCTTAGGCCAATATTAATAAACAATATAAACTTAGCTCTCAACCAAGAAGTCCTAGCTCCTCTTGATGCCTTTGATGATGAAACTCAAGGTTGAAGGCTCAATCAAGAAGGTAGAAGCTCAAAGCTTGGGTTTTCCACAAAGATTGGCACAAAGAAGCTTAGAGATAATCAATAGATGTCTCATGAATTGTTGGATTGCTTGGAAGGCATGTTTGGGGTCTTATATAGGGATCCCAAAGGTAGGTGCTTGGTTTCCAACAAGCTCAATGGGTGGAAACTCAAAATATAGCCGTTGGGGGAATTCTGGGAATTTTGGACAATTTGACCCATAGAGTACCGGTACTCTACGGGCTATTCCAGGATGTCCATCCGGGATGTTCCGGGCAATTTCGGGATGTCCATTTGGGATTGTTGGCCTAAGGTTTTCTACCTTGGTCTTAATCTTGGTTTTTATGATAACAAACGTGGAACTAATGTTTCATTGAGAAATATTTTTAGGTTCCATATCGGTTAGCACTCGATGTCCTCGATCGAAAATATCAAAAGAAATCAAAAAATCGGAAGGACATTGGTCGATGCGTTCGGGTTCATCGCGGAGGTTTCTCAAAGTTCGACGTGTGCACCAAAGACATCTTGGACGAGTCTAAAGAACACATGGAAAGCTCTCCAAATTGACGCACGTTGAAGGCTGGAATCCAAAAATGAAGCGCGCAAGAAGAAGGCTGAAAAAATCAAGATCAGCCTAGGTTTGGTGGACCGGTCGATCGACCGTATATGGTGAAGAATAGGTAGTAGCCAATTCGGTCGACCGGTCAGTCGACCGAAGTGTGCCCAAAGGTGGCAGATTGCCTTTGGTCGCTTGGTCGATCGACCGATGATCAATTGACAAGCGATCGGGCGTCGACAACGTGCAAAAATACACCCGTTGACGAGTCCATTGTTTGGGGGGCTATAAATACACACCCCAAACTCTCTCCCAAACTCTTAATGATGCTCATAAACTATAATATCCTAGATATTTAATTATATTCTTTTCATTTATGATTTGTGTTTGCCAGCCTAGAGGACTAGTTCGAGGTCGAGCCGAGTCGACTTATGGTCCAGTTCGAGCATGCGAGCTTGGGTAAGTAGGAATATGAATATGGAAATTTTGTTTGCGCAGATAAAATTATTAAATTTTATGTTGTGTATGCATGATTGTTTAATTATGTTGCATGTGGATGTGCATGTGCATTTTGTTTATATTTATTTATGGGATTAATTTGGGATTAATTAAGCTTAGTGGGTTAACCGGTCGAGAAGTTAGTGGGTATGGATTCAGGTTGAGGTGGATGCGAGTTAAAGGTATTGGGAAGGGTTATAAATTCTTTGCCCCTAGGGCTTGCGGCTCCCTATTGGAGCCGAACAAGCCATTGAGGAAAGAGAGGAGCCACCGGCCGCCCCCCTCTCCCTCTCTCCTGCAAGCCGCCGAGCCAAGCTTGTCAGGCACCGAGTCTTCTTCCTCTCATTCTTCTTTCCCTTTAGAGCCGAGCCAAGAGGAGCCAAACCAAGCCAGCCCCTCTCTCTTCCTCTCTCCCTCTCTTCAAGCCAGCGGCTTGAGGTGAGCCGCCACCCCCTCTTCCGGATTCGAGGGCCGTCGTCCGGGATTTCTCCCCTAATCATCCTTCCTATTTAGGTGAGTGGCTTCACCCTCCTTTCGGGTTTCTTCGAATTCATGAAGCCGATCTTGAAGGCTTGGTTGTTCTTATATGTTTTCCGTTGATCTCTCAAGTTTTCGCCGTTCTTTAGATTACCGTGTTTGAGGAGATCCTAAACCCTTCCCTGTGGGGTTCGGCAGCCCTAGGATGACCCTAGGGGTGCTCGGCCAAGGGTGGAGCAAGGGTGCCCTCAATGTGTTTGATGAAATGCCCAAGTGAGTGATCTTGGTTATCTTGTAGTTTATGTCTTGAATTGCTTATTAAAATGAGTTCTTATATGTTCAAGCATGCTTTGTATTTAATCTGTGATTTTTGGAAAAATATTCTTTTTACAAAATATGGATCTTGATGTTGATGCCATGAAGGTTCTTGGAAGATGGGTTATTGTTCTTGGTGTTTGTTCTTGTTTATGGTGTTGTTGGTGCTTGTTAGCCTTATTTAAAGATTGTGAAATTTGAGAGATTTTTCTCAAGATTAGTATTCTATTTTGATGATAATTAAGGATATAATTTCTTTAAATTACGGATTTATTTTCATGCTATGATGGAAATTTAATATTGCTAAAATTTCATGCTGAGAATGAAGAATCTATGCTATTTTTAAAATGCTTGTTGTGGTGTATGTATTTATCTGAGCATGGTCTTGTAACCTATTGTTGCGACCAAAAAATATAGTTTGGAAACATAGGACGCACTGCTTAGACCAGATTTGGGTTAGATACATCAGTTTTGGGCTCAACAGTAAGCTAAAACAAAACCTGAGTTTTAGTTGCATAATTTTAATTGCATAATTAAAATTGCATAATTAAAATTGGGAAAAGGGTCAGCATAATCTATTATGAACCAACAACTAAAGTTTATGCATGAAATAAAACAACACGAGTTATGACATTACGGGTCTAGGAGTTGGGGTCGAGTATTGGAGTGTTGAGATGCTTTCCAATAAGGACACCCCTAGGACACCGTAGGAGAGATTTGACTTAGGTCATGTTGCGCCATATCTTTGTGAATGGCGGAGAGGCTCGTAGAGGAGCCGGATTGCGGGCTAAGCCCGGGAGATTGGATGGCTAATTCCCAATCTGTGGAACAAGTTCGGTTGAGCAAATCCCTACTGTTCTGGTTAGCCTTGTGGGATAAGTTCGGAGGGCCTACCCGATTATCCCCGAGGTGTTTGTAAGGAATAAGTTTGGAGGGCCTACCCGATTATTCCTATGATATCTTATAGGGGTAAGTTCAGAGGGCCTACCTGATTACTCCTATGATATCTTAAAGGAGCAAGTTCGGATGGGTGAATCTCGATTGTCCCTACGCCTCTCATGGAGCATGTTCGGGGGGGCCTTCCCTATTGCTCCCGAGTTTCTTTTTGGTAGGATAAGTTCGGAGGGCCTTTCCGATTATCCTAGAATGTGTTGTTGCCTTAGGGCATGGTAGGCTTAGGCCTGTTGATCTTCACCGTTTGGGTGTTGGATGCCTTCGGGTAGATGGTGGCCATATGGCCTGTTAGCTGGTCACTCCCTTGTGACATTTTCCTGCTTGAGTGAGGACTTTTGCTTTACGCATCTTATCTGTGTTGTTTTTTCGTGAGGCTTGGTAGAACCGCTCACTGAGTACTTCTGCACTCACCCGTTGTCATTGTTTTGTTTTGCAAAGCCTGACCGGTGAGGTGGGCTGGAGCAGTTGGTGTAGCTGGAGGGCAGAGGAGCCACATGATCTCGTAGCAGTCCTAGTTAGGGGTCGTAGTCGAGTCTGTAGTAGTTTGTCATACACTTTTGTTTCGGTATTTTGGAGTTGTAGTCCCATGGGGACATTCAAGTTTTTATTTAAATTTTATTTAAATATCAGTATTGATACTCTTTGATTCCTGTTATTTCGCACTCATGTTTTTGACCAAAATTATATTGTTTAATGAAATCTATTTCTGTTTCTCTTTATAAATAAAAATGTTTTTTCTTTCTGCTATATTTTGTGAGTTGGCATGTGCATGAGTTAGGCTGCAGGGTATAGGCACGTATACCTTGATCAGTCACGTGACCCTGAGTTTGGGGCGTGGTAATGTGGTATCAGAGCATGAGGTTCGGTCTGACTACGACCTAGAGTTATCACCGTATAGGGCATTGCTACCGTGTTAGTATACGATAGGGGTATGTTATGAGATCAATGGGCTAAGTCTGCACCTTAGCTCCACTCGTTGTTAAGTTTGCAAAATGTTAGGGTGAATTCAATTGCCTAATTGATGGAGGCCTTTGATGCCGCCAGGAGCGGTAGTGACAACAACTCTACTGAGCGCCAAGGACGAGGCCGAGGCCTAGGCCAGGGTCGAGGGAGACTAGCGTTGGCCTGGGAGGAGGTGGGACAAGATCACATGGTTGTGCAGTTGCAGGTCCGGGTGGCTGAGCTGACAGAGGCACTCCGCAGGGAGCAGGAGTTGAGACAGCAGCCACAACCAATACCGCCAGCACCCGCAGCACCAGAGGTGGTCCAGCTAGTGGCACCGGTGGTCAGAGCCCCCAGAGCACTTTCATATGCTAATTTTATTGCATTCAGACCACCGGAGTATACAGGAACTGATCAGTGGGTGGAGGTCACCAATTTCCTGGGAGATTGCTATGAGCTGTGCAGGGAGCTTGGTTGCTCTTCTGAGATGTCCGCTCAACTGATTGAGCTACAACTAAGAGGTCTAGCCAAGGATTGGCTTCACACCTGGATGGACCACAGAGCAGCAGATGCACCACCCACTACCTGGGAGGAGTTTAGAGCTGCTATGGTGGAGAAGTACTTGTCGATGAGCATCCGGGACAGGCGGACGAAGGAGTTCGAGCTACTACATCAAACGGGCAGTATGTTGGTGACAAAGTATCAGATGGAGTTCACTCGACTCTCGAAGTATCATCCTACCTTGATAGCCTCAGAGACCGCCAGGGTCAAGAGGTTTGTTGAGGGGTTGAGGCCGCAGATCGCCAGACCGATCCATTACATGGAGGACACTTCATTTGCTCGGATTGTAGATGAGGCGCTCCGAAAGGAGGCACTTGTACCGACAGATAGGCATGATGGTTCCCAGAAGAAATTTTTTTGGCCCCAGCCTTCGGTGGGTTGGCCAGCTCACTCATAGGGGAATTCAGGACAACAGATCCACCGCCGGGTAGAGGTCATAATAGTTCCAGAGGCCACATGGGTTTTGGACCAGGGGCGTTATCTGGAGGTTCGCAGCGGAGATCTGGGGCGCAGCAGTGTAATCGATGTCACAGGAGGCATTGGGGGGCTTGCTGGGGATGGTCGGAGGTATGTTTTAGTTGTGGGCAGGCTGGGCATTACAAAAAGGATTGTCCTAGCATGGGCAGTCAGCAACCTGATCAGACCAGAGGAAAAGCACCAATGTCTGTGGGTTTCGTGGCTCAGAGGCGTCAGACTCAGGGAGGAGGACAGCGAGCTGGTGGTTTAGAGAGACCCACTGCATGGGTGTTTGCTATGAACCAAGAGGGCGCTGAGGCATCCAGGGCAGTAGTGTCAGGTAACCTTGGTGTTGGTTCCGCTATTACATATGTCTTGTTTGATCTGGGTGCTATGCACTCTTTTGTATTTGCTTTGTTTGCTGCTAAGTTGTCAGGAATGTCTTCTGTGCTTGAATTGCCCCTTGTAGTGTCTATACCTACGGGCGTTTCTGTGATGGCAGAGACAATCTTTCGGGGCTGCGAGGTTGTCATTTGCGGGCATGTATTGATAGTCGACTTGACCCTCCTACTGATGTTGGAGCTTGATGTAATTTTGGGCATGGACTCGTTGGTGGACCATTTCGCCTCAGTGGATTGCAGGGCTAAGATGGTGACCTTCAGTAAGTCCGAATTGCCCCAGTTTACCTTCTAGGGTGAGGGGAGGGGAGATTTGCTGGTGTCGATTTCAGCTCTCAAGGCTCGAAAGCTACTTCTGGGCGGTTGCCAGTCCTTCTTGGCTTTTGTGTCTGTGGAAGAGGAAGGCGGAGGTACGGCTAGGGACATTGGGGGGACACCCGTGGTTTGCGGGTTCTTTGATGTGCTTTTGGAGGAGTTGCTAGGGTTTCCACCAGAGAGGGAGATTGAGTTCTGTATTGATTTGCAGCTTGGGGTGAAGCTGATCTCCATTCCGCCGTCTCAGATGGCACCAGCTGAATTAAGGGAGTTGAAGTCCAGTTACAGGAGCTGCTTGAGTTGGGTTTCATTCGCCCAAGTGTTTCTCCTTGGGGTGCTTCAGTGCTCTTTGTAAAAAAGAAAGATGGGTCCATGCGTATATGCATTGATTATCGATAGGTTAACAAGGTAACGGTGAAGAATCGGTACCCGCTGCCCAGGATTGATGACTTATTTGATCAGCTTCAGGGAGCTCAGTGGTTTTCTAAGATTGACCTGTGGTCAGGGTATCATCAATTGAGGATCCGGGACAGTGATGTCCCTAAGACTGCTTTCAGGTTGGGGTATGGGCACTTTGAGTTCTTGGTGATGTCCTTCGGGCTGACTAATGCACCTGCACCATTTATGGACCTGATGAACTGAGTATTCAGGGAATATCTGGATAGTATTTATTGATGATATCTTGATTTATTCCAAGAGTAGGGAGGAGCATGCTGAGCACTTGAGGGTGGTCCTGGAGACTCTCAGGGAGCACCGCTTATATGCTAAATTCTCCATGTGCGAGTTCTGGATGGAGAGTGTTGGTTTTCTTGACCATGTGGTGTCCAGGGAAGGGGTAAAGGTGAACCCCGCAAAGATAGAAGAAGTTCAGAATTGGAAGAGGCCGACGAATGTCACTGAGATTCGCAGTTTCCTGGGATTGGCAGGTTATTACAAAAAATTTGTGGATAACTTCTCCAAGATTGCAGCGCGATTGACCTGCCTGACCTAGAAGAAGGTCAAGTTCGAATGGGACAGTAAGTGCGAGGAGAGCTTTTTGAAGCTCAAGAACCGCTTGACGCGGCACCAGTTCTAGTAGTACCCTCGGGCTCGGGAGGATTTGTTGTTTATTATGATTCTTCCCGGGTCGGCTTAGATTGTGTGTTGATGCAGAATGGCAGGGTGATAGCTTATGCCTCTCGGCAGTTGAAGGTTCTCGAGAAGAATTACCCAACCTATGATCTTGAGCTAGCAGCAGTGGTGTTCGCATTGAAGCTATGGCGTCACTACCTTTATGGCGAGGCTTATGAGATATACACTGATCATAAGAGCCTCCAGTATTTGCTCACCCAGAAGGAGTTGAACCTGAGGCAAAGAAGATGGCTTGAGCTTTTGAAGGACTATGACTGTACGATCATATACCATTCGGGAAAGGCTTATGTGGTGGCTGATGCTCTAAGCAGGAAGTCTATGGGCAGTCTGTCATATTTGGCGGTCAGGAGGAAGCTGTTGGCTCAGGATTTGGCCCTATGTTTGGATGGCAGGGTAGTCTTGTCAGTGTTGGCTTCTGGTGCGTTGATGGCTTACCTGAGGGTGCAGTCCACGTTGATTGATATGTTGTGGGCAACATAGGAGGAGGATGCTTTCTGTGCTCTCACTAAGGATCTGGCCAGGAGAGGTGATGCCGATAATGGCTTCAGTGTGGGCTCGGAGGGCGTTCTGAGGTTTAAGAACTGAATAGTAGTGCCTGATATGGCCGAGGTTCGCAGACAGATACTGGAGATGGCTCATCGATCTACATATACTATGCACCTGAGAGCCACGAAGATGTACCATGACCTACGACAGAATTATTGGTGGAATATGAAAAGAAAAGTGGTCGAGTTCATATCTAAGTGTCTGGTGTGTCAGCAGGTGGAGGCTGAACATTTGAAGCTGGTAGGGTTGCTCCAGAACCTCGAGGTACCAGAGTGGAAATGGGAGAAGGTAACCATGGATTTTGTGACTGGGTTGCCAAAGTCTGGGAAGGGCAATGATTCTATTTGGGTAGTGGTGGATCGCCTAACCAAGACGTCACATTTTATACCATTCAGGACGACCTTTTCAGTGGAACAGTATGCGAGATTGTTCTTGGGTCGGATCATTCCTTATCATGGTGTCCTGGTTATGATCATCTCAGATCGGGGTACTCAGTTCACAGCTCGATTCTGGTAGTCTTTTCAGGAGGCGTTGGGCACTCAGGTTAGGTTCAGTACTGTATTTCACTCTCAGACAGATGGTCAGTCAGAGCGGACTATTCAGACATTGGAGGATATGCTGAGAGCATGTGTCCTTGATTTGGAGGGTAGTTGGGAGAGGCACTTACCTCTGATTGAGTTTTCCTACAATAATAGTTATCACAGCAGCATCGGGATGGCCCCATTTGAGGCATTGTATGGGCGGAGATGGAGGTCGCCCGTAGATTGGTTTGAGACAGGGGATTCCCTCATGATGGGACCTGACCTGGTGGAGGAGGCAGTGGAAAAGGTGATGCTAATCAGGGAGAGTCTGTTGGCATCTCAGAGTTGCCAGAAGATGTATGCGGACAGAAAAGCCAGGGAGGTAGAGTTTGTTGAGGGTGTTCCTCAAGGTGTCCCCTATGAAAGGAAAGCTAAGCCCTAGGTTCATTGGGCCATTTCCTTCTCAGGCGCAGGGGAGCTGTGGCCTATGAGTTGGCCTTACCTCCTAGTATGGACCGAGTACATCCAGTATTCCATGTATCTATGTTGAATAAGTACGCCCGTGATGAGTCCCATGTGATTGAGCCTACCACAGTGGAGATGGATTAAGCAGTCTCCTATGAGGAGCGGCCAGTTGAGGTGCTAGACCGTCAGATTAGAAAATTGAGGTCCAAGGAGATCCCCTTGGTTCAGGTTAGGTGGGACCACCATTCCGGGCAGGAGAAAACCTGGGAAGTGGTGCAGGATACGAGGGAGCGTTATCCTTCATTATTTGATGATTTGGTGAGTCCTTAATTTTCTTTTTCTGAAATTCGAGGACGAATTTTCTTTAAGGAGGGAGAATTTTCTTTAATTATATTTTTTTCCTTTATGGTTTGTGTTTGCCAACCTAGCGGACTAGTTCGAGGTCGAGCCGAGTTGACTCATGGTTCGGTGCGAGCTTGCAAGCTCGGGTAAGTAGGAATATGAATATGGAAATTTTGCTTGCAAAGATAAATTTATTAAATTTTATGTTGTGTATGCATGATTATTTAATTATGTTGCATGTGGATGTGCATGTGCATTTTGTTCATATTTATTTATGGGATTAATTTGGATCTAATTAAGCTTAGTGGGTTAGCGGGAAGTTAGTGGGTATAGATTCGGGTTGAGGCGGATGCGGGTTAAAAGTATTGGGAAGGGTTATAAATTCTTTGCCCCTAGAGCTTGCGGCTCCCTATTGGAGCCGCACAAGCCATTGAGGAAAGAGAGGAGCCGCCAGCCGCACCCCTCTTCCTCTCTCTTGCAAGCCGCCGAGCCAAGCTTGTCAGTCGCTGAGTCTTCTCCCTCTTCTTCCTTCCCTTTCGAGCCAAGCCGAGAGGAGCCGAGTCTTCTCCCTCTTCTTCCTCTCCTTCTATCTTCCTCTCTCCCTCTTTTCAAGCCGACGGCTTGAGGTGAGCAGCCGCCTCTTCCCCCTTCTTGGGGTCGAGCAACCATCTCTTGAAGCCGAATTCGAGGGCCGTCGTCCATGATTTCTCCCCTAATCATCCTTCCTATTTAGGTGAGTGGTTTCACCCTCCTTGGTTATCTTGGTTATCGATGAAATGCCTAAGTGAGGGATCTTGGTTATCTTGTAGTTTATGTCTTGAATTGCTTATTAAAATGAGTTCTTAAATGTTCAAGCAAGATTTGTATTTAATATGTGATTTTTGGAAAAATCTTGTTTTTACAAAATATGGATCTTGATATTGATGCCATGAGGTGCTTAGAAGATGGGTTCTTGTTCTTGGTGTTTGTTCTTGTTTATGGTGATGTTGGTGCTTGTTAGCCTTATTTAAAGATTGTGAAATTTGAGAGATTTATCTCAAGATAAGTATTCTATTTTCATGATAATTAAGGATATAATTTTTGTAAATTTCGAATTTATTTTCATGCTATGATAGAAATTTAATATTGCTGGAATTTCATGCTGAGAATGATGAATCTGTGCTGTTTTTAAAATGCTTGTTGTGGTGTATGTATTTATCTGAGCATAGTCGTGTAACCTATCGTTTCGACCAGAAAATATAGTTTGGAAACATATGACTCACTCATGAGACTAGATTTGGGTTAGATACATCAGTTTTGGGGACAACAGTAAGCTAAAACAAAACCCTAAAACAAAACCCTAATCCTAGTGAAATAAATTTTAATTGTATAATTAAAATTGGGCACAGGGTCAGCATAATCTGTTATGAACCAACAACTAAAGTTTATGCATGAAATAAAACAACACGGGTTATGACATTACGGGTCTAGGAGTTGGGGTCGGGTGTTGGAGTGTTGAGACACTTTCTAATAAGGACACCCCTAAGACACCGTAGGAGAGACTTGACTTAGGTCATGTTGCGCCATTTCTTTGTGAATGGTGGAGAGGCTCGTTGAGGAGCCGGATTGCGGGCTAGGCCCGGGAGATTTGATGGCTAATTCCCAATTTTTGGAACAAGTACGGTTGGGAAAATCTCGACTATTCTGGTTAGCCTCGTGGGATAAGTTCGGAGGGTCTACCCGATTATTCATGTGATATCTTAAAGGGTAAGTTCGGAGGGCCTACCCGATTACTCCTGTGATATCTTAAAGGGGCAAATTTGGATGGGCGAATCCCGATTGTCCCTACGCGTCTCGTGGAGCAAGTTCGGAGGGCCTTCCCGATTGCTCCGAAGTTTCTTTATGCTAGGATAAGTTCGGAGCACCTTCCTGATTATCCAAGTATGTGTTATTGCCTTAGGGCATGGTAGTCTTAGGCTTGTTGATCCTGTTTGGGTGTTGGATGCCTTCGGGCAAGTGGTGGCCAGATGGCCTGTTAGCTGGTCACTCCCTTGTGACCTTTTCCTGTTTGAGTTAGGAGTTTTGCTTTACACATATTTTATGTGTTGTTTTTTCATGGGGGTTGGTAGAACCGCTCACTAAGGGGTGCTATTTAGCCTCCTCTAAGCTTCTCATTGATCAAATCCTTCAAACCTAGTTTTTGATCCCTCATCTTAAAGTGTTCTTCCTTGGAGGGCTCATCAAGGGTGCTAGGCTCAAGAAGAAGAGGTGCTTTCATTGTGATAAGTTCTCTTCACCTCCTTCTTGTAATAGATTTGTTTTTTATTTGTTTTTACTTTAATTTACTTGAGTTTGTAAGAAGACCTAGTGTGTGGTCTTGTGTGTAAGTGGTTACATGGATTTAGAAGGTGTAAAGCCACTTGTGTAAACTAAGTAAGGAGTAGGTCTTAGGAATTGAGGTGGGAAAGCTCACTCAGTAGGAAGGCGGGATACATCTAGGTGTGGATGTACCTTCGAGGTGAGTGTAGGGTCTTTCCGGTGTAAAGTCCTCAGTTGTAAGCTACTCATAATTTAGTGGATTTAGTTTGGAAATCCTACGCGGGGTGCTTAGGTAGTAGAGTTGGCATTGAGGCCGAACCACATAAATCATTGTGTTAGCATTGATATTTTGTTTATGTAAATTGCTTTATCATTATCGCTTCCGTATTTAGTCGTTCAATTGTGAATTTCCTAAGTAGTTTAAGAAAACATTTAAAATTGAATTTGGCGATAAATTTAGTCAACACACTATTCACCCTCCCCCCCTCTAGTGTGGGTATTCACTCAACATTTGGTATCGGAGCGGGTCCGTAGCTGGAGATTTCACCGTCTCTTCTACACTTTGCTTGGATTCGGAAAATGACACTAGAGTGTGTAGCGTCTATACCACCTAGGTTTGATGATTTCACCATCTCGTCTACATCTAGTCTCGATCCGAAAATGGCACTAGAGTTGGCAGCGTCTATACCACCTAGGTTTGATGAGTCAAACTTTGGTCTTTGGAAAGGAAGAGTGTATACATTCTTAAAGACTCAAGGTATAGGTGTGTTTAATATGGTAAAGTCAAAATACATTGAACCTAAGGAAAATATGGATGCATGGACCCAAGAACAAATTAATAGGTTTGAATTAAATGCTAAGGCAACAAATTACATATATTATTCTTTGGAAAATAACATTTTTAAAAAAGTCATGCATTGTACTTCGGCTTTTGATATTTGGACAACTTTAAACATGATATATGATTATGCCAAGACCGAAGAGATTGGCACTTCTAATTAAGGTAGTGATGACAATGGCCATTCACCTACCACTAATCTTGGTTTCGATGCTGATAGCTCTTCTAGTCAAAAGAGTAGCTCCAAGAGCCAAAAAAGGAATGTAGTGTGTCATGCATTCAAGGAAAAGGGGCATGTGAAGAAAAATTGCCCTTCCATGAAGAACAAGGCAAAAAGGAGGTCAAACGCTTCCACGTCATCATCTTATTCGAGTGAACCATCCTCTTACCATGGCTATGAAGCTAGTTGAAAAGATTGCCTCGTGAATGCTAATGATAAGGTACACTCTTCTTCTTGTAGTCATGATAACAAAAAGGGTAGTATTAATTCATCTAGTTCATCATGTATGCCTTGATGGTTAAAAAAAAATAAAGAAAACAAAAAATTAAAAAAAGGAAAACTTGACTCTTAGCTCTCATTTACATGATGCTAAACTAGAAAATGAGAAGCAAAAAATTAGTGTCTCTAATCCATGCCATGATGTTTTAAGTATTGACACTAAGGATTTGAAAAACAAAAATGACATATTAAAGAATGAAAATAACATGTTGGAAACTCAATTGCATGCTTTGTATAAATTTATGAATGATTTGAAAAATGAGATGTTGATTTGAGTAAAAAAGTTAATACTTCTTCTCTTAATTCTAAAAATCAAAATGTCTCATTTATGAAACCTCAAAAGAAAAATGTTTCCTTTAAGAAACTCATGCTCATCATGTTTTTCATGCTAAGCATTCTAACATTAGACCTCATGTCCATGAGAATAATGAAAAGAAGAGATTTAATGGACATTGCTTTTGTGGTGGTGTTTACGGGCATGCCATTTATGATTGCGCTTTTAAGATGAATCCAAGTGTGGCAAAAATACTTTGGGTTCCTAAGCCCTCTAACCCCCAAGGATCCAAAGCCATTTGGGTACCAAAGATCTCATGCTCTTTTGTAGGGGGAGCTACCACACAAGGATGAATGAGAAATGAAATATTGGAGTTGACCTTGGATCCAAATGAGAAATCTCCAAGAGGTTGCAACTTCAAGCTATCATGATGCCATAGGTATGGAAATTGGCATCAAAGACTTTGGTATCATCTCTTATACCCTCTTGCTTAAATTATAGTTGGAGTTTTGATATAAGCTTTTAATATTAATAGATTTTCCGCTCTGGATAAGTTTTAAAAAATGTTTTTATGTTTTGATTTCCAGTCTCTTCGGAGACCTATGTACCTATAATGGGCTCATGCGACCTTGCGGTTCTAAATCGTAGGCTCATTATGGCCTTTCGGTTTTCAACCAATAGGAAGGGTGGAGATCTTGCTTTTCAAAATTTCATATTTTGAGATCTCTCAATTCATTTTAGTTTCATGACAATTCTACTTGAAGCGAATTTATCACTATCTAGCTTAGGTTGAAATTCTCAAATGAAGATTTCTATTTCACCTTTGCTATTTAGTATGCTAACTTGCTAGTTATTATATCATTAGTGTTTATGAAAATGGAAGGCTAATAATTAGGAGAAAATGATAAGTTTGACAAAATTCTCGTGTAAGAGGTATGTCTTTGAATTTCGTAAAAATCTTAGCATAATACCTCAATATTCATGCTTTATTGGTGTCTCTATACTCATGATTAGAATTGCATGATAAATCCTTGAATTCACATGAGTAGGTAGAATTTTTATACTTAGGCAAGTTTCATTGAATGAAAGTTGCCATAGGTTAAAATTTGACATTAGAGACTTCTATTTTATGTCCAAACTCATGAAACATGTTTAGATATACATATGACATGCTTCTAGGTGTTTAGAGTTGAAAATTCATGTGTAGATCAACAAAGTGATATGTAGCTCACCTTAGGGGACTCAAACTTCAAAAAGCTTGACCTAAGTCAACAATTTGACTTAGAAATCTCATTTTGAGCTCAAATTTCACAAACATATTTAGATTTACTCATGTTAGGTGTATATGTATCTAAGTTTGAAAAACCATGAGTAAATGATCAAATTTGATACTTAGCAATTTTATGTTATCTTGCTTATGTTTGAACGAAATTGTGCTAGGTTGATATTTTGACCAAATGATATTATTTTTATCTCAAACTTAATATACATGCTTTAAATGATCATACTTTGGTATCTAGAAAGTTTGGATGAAATTTGGAAATGTTTGAAAAAATGACTTTTATTTATGAAAATGGCACTAAAGTATCACTCTTCTCAAGTTGCTCATTTTTCCGATACTTTAAATTTTCATTAGATTTTCAAATGAGACTTAAAGTATGATATTTTAAATTTACTTATGGTATCATTCTACTTATTTGATGAGAAAAATCATTTCTAAAGTGATTTTTGACTGTTTGACCGATACTTAAGTTACTACATGGTTCTTGGTTTTGGATTTCATTTATCATTTCACGATATCATGTATGACTTAGTCTCTTATTCGATGTTTGGCTTTCATCCATTGAGTTGAGACTTTCGCGGTTTTAAAAAATCTTTTAGAGTTTCAACTTTGACTTTTGATTGATTTTTCTTGCCCTTTTTTGAGTGATGTCAAAAGGGGGAGAAAAATCTAGGTAAAAAGGGAAGAAAATATAGGAAACCATGCATATAGATAGGGGGAGTTTATTTCCAAAGATATGCATGTTGATAGGGGGAGAAATCCCATGTTTGATATCCTCTATGCTTGATTATAGATATTTTCTTAAGGATGTTTGTCATCATCAAAAACGGGGAGATTGTTGGCCTAAGGTTTTCTACCTTGGTCTTAATCTTGGTTTTGATGAAAACAAACATAGAACTAATGTTTCATTGAGAAATATTTTCAGGTTCCATATCGATTAGCACTCGATGTCCTCGATTGGAAATATCAGAAGAAATCGGAAAATGGGAAGGACATTGGTCGATGCGTTCGGGTTCGTCGCGGAGGTTTCTCAAAGTTCAACGTGTGCACCAAAGACGTCTTGGACGAGTCTAAAGAACACATGGAAAGCTCTCCAAATTGACTCACGTTGAAGGCCAGAACCCGGAAACGAAGCGCGCAAGAAGAAGGCTAAAAAAATCAAGCTCAGCCCATGTTGGTCGACCAGTCGATTGACAGAATATGGTGAACAATTGGCAATAGCCAATTCGGTCTACCGGTTGGTCGACCGAATGTGGCAAAAAATTGGCAGTAGCCAATTCGGTCGACCAAGTGTGCCCAAAGGCGGCAAATTACCTTCGGTCGCTCTGTGGTCGCTCGGTCCATCGACCTACAAGCAATCGTGCGTCGGCATCGGCCAAAAATACGCCCGTTGACAAGCCCTTTGTTTGGGGGGTTATAAGTACCCACCCCAAACTCTCTCCGAAGCTCTTAATGATGCTCATAAACCTTAAAGAGTGATATTTAGCATCCTCTAAGCTTCTCATTGATCAAATCCTTCAAACCTAGCTCTTGATCCCTCATCTTCAAGTGTTCTTCATTGGAGGACTCATCAAGGGTGCTAGGCTCAAGAAGTTAATCGTGAGTAAACTCAAACATGTTCATCTGGTTTCAACTTAAAATGAAGTCTCTAAGTTGGATTTCTACCTAGTGCACATTTCATTCAATCAAGGTATTATGAAATTGCCTAAGTATCAAAATTTTATCTACTAATGAGATTTCAATCAATTATCATGCAAAATTATTCATGAGTATAGAGAAATCATTTTATCAAGAAAATTGAGGTGTTATGCAAGAATTTTGCCAAAATTAAACTCATACCTCATTTCTTGAGAAATTTTAAAATTTTCACTTTCTTTCTCAGATTTCTTTAGCCTTTCATTAAAATTAAGTTTATCTTGCAAGCAAGCATCATTAGTATCATAATGAACTTATGGCTACAAGCAAGATATATAACTAGACTAGATAGCAAAGAGGAAATTTCAAGTATCATTTTGAACCACCCATTTTGAACCACCTACTTTGCTATGTAGTAAAGATTCATTTTAAAGAAGGTCAATCAGGAAACCAAAATAAATCAAGAGATCTCAAAATATGAAATATTTGAAAAAAAAATGATCCCCAACCCTTCCTATTGGTTGAAAACTGAAAGCCCACAATGAGCCAACGATTTAGAACCGCAAGGTTGCATGAGCCCGCTATAGGCTACAAAGGTCTCCGAGGAGACCGGAAATCAAAATCAAAATTCATTTTTCAAAAGACTTTTAAGAAGAGAGGGAAAACAACTCAAATTAAGCATGTATCATAACTCCAACTTGAATGAAACAAATCAAAGTAAGGTGATAATACCGAATTACTTAAGATGTCATTTTTCATACCTTAGGCATCATGATGACTTCAAGTTGCAACCAAGGATGGATTCTTCATTCAAGTCCATGGTCAACTTCAATTCTTGAATTTCCTTTTCCCTTGTGTGGTAGCTCCTCCTACAAAAGAACATGAAACTTTTGGTACCCAAATAGCTTTGAGTCCTTGGGGATTATAGGGCTTAGCCACCGAAAGTATCTTAGCACCACTTGGGTTCATCTTAAATGTGCAATCATATATAGCATGGCCAAAAATACCACAACAAAAGTAATGTTCATTAAACATTTTTTTCATTTTTGCTATGGACATGAGATTTATCATTAGAATGCTTGACATGTGAACTATGATGAGCATTCTTAAAGGAAACATTCTTCTTTTGAACATGAGGTTTAATGGTAGAATGCTTAACATGGGAATAATGATAAACATTGGCATTCTTTAAATAAGCATTTCTCATTCTAGTGTTTTTAAGAGATGAAACATTTTTGAATTCATTTACTTTCTTATTTAAAAACACAACCTCATTTCCAAAGAATCAATAGATTAATATAAGGCATGAGATTGAGATTTCAAAATATTATTTTCACTAATGATTTTTGAATTCTCAAATTTCAAATTTTCATTTTCAAACTTTAATTCCTTAAGCTCAAGTTTCAACCTATCATGGGAAGAATCAAATGAACTAGATTTCAATATCTCATTTTCTAGTTTTAATTCATCCACATGAGAATTAAGTCTTACATTTTCTTTCTTCAATCTTTTATTTTCATTATTCTTTTTAACAAGCAAGGCATACATTTTCTTGTATTCATCTACTAACTCATTATATGACATGTCAAGAGAACTAGTAGAGCTAACATTATCATTATCATTAACATGACTAGAAGGAGAAGAGTGTATCTCATCATTAGCATCCATGAGGCAAACTTTTGAAATGACTTCATAGTCATTGCAAGAGGGTGCTTCACTTGAATGGGATGATGATGTGGTAACATTTGATCTCTTCTTTGCCTTGTTCTTCATGGTAGGGCAATTCTTCTTCACATGCCCCTTTTCTTTGCACAAGTGGCAAATTACCTTTCTCTTTCGACTTTTAGTGCTTCTTTGACTAGAAACACTTTGGGCTTCAAAAACCAAGTTAGCATTGGAGGGATGACCATTGTCACCACCACCTTCATGAAAAGTAGTTAACTCCTCGGTTTTGGCATAATCATAAAGCATGTTTAAACAAGCCCAAATATCGAATGTGGATGAACAATGCATAACTTTTTCAAATATATCATATGAGAATGAGTAATATAGAAAGTGCTTTGTTTTAGCATTCAATTCATATGAGAATGAACAATCTAACTTGTTCTTAAGTCCAATCATTAATGTCAATGGTGGGCTTAACATATTCATTTTTTAGCATTCACCATAAATCTATACTTTGTGTTTTAAGAAAAAGTATACATCCTACTCTTCCAAACACCAAAGTTAGCCTCATCAAACCTAGGTGGTGCAAACGCTAAGCTCTCTAGTGCCATTCTACGGATCGAGGCAAGATGTAGAAGAGATGGTGAAATCTCAATCTACTAACCCGCTCTGATATCAAATGTAAGTTGAATGGCCTGCACTAGAGGGGAGGGTGAATAGTGTGTTAATTAAAACTATAGCCTAAATTCGGTTTTAATCATTTCTTGATTACTTTAGGCAAATCATAATTTAGTACTAAATGCGGAAGCAAGTGAATATGGCAAATAAGCAAGCACAAATAATAACAATAACACATGAATTTATAGTGGTTCGGCACCAATGCGTACTCCACTCCTGAAGCACCCTGCTTAGAAGTTCCAACTCTAGTTTACTAGATTAAAGTGTTTCCTTTACAATGAGGACTTTTCACCGAAAAGTCTCCGCTCACACACTGAAGGCACTTCCACACTTAGAAGTCTCCCGCCTTCCTACCGAGAGTACTCTCGCACCTCAAACCCTAATGACAACACAACTAATCCTAGTGTACTAAGTTTACACCGATGGATTTACGCCTCAACACCAAGGCAACCACTAAACTCAAGATCTACAACTAGATCTTTACCCACTTGATATACAATCAAATAAACACTAAAAATGCATGTAAATGAGAGCAATTAATAAACAATACAAACTTAGCTCTCAACCAAGAAGTTCTAGCTCCTCTTGATGCCTTTGATGATGAAACTCAAGGTTGAAGGCTTAATCAAGAAGGTAGAAGCTCAAAGCTAGGGTTTTTCACAAAGATTGGCTCAAAGAAGCTTAAGGATGATCAATAGATGTCTCATGAAGTGTTGGATTGCTTGGAAGGCAAGTTTTGGATCTTGTATAGAGATCCCAAAGGTAGGTGCTCGATTTCCAACAAGCTCAACGGGTAGAAACTCAAAATATAACCGTTGGGGGCATTCTGGCAATTTTGGACAATTTGACATGTGGAGTACTGATACTCTACTGGCTATTATGGGATGTTGATCTGGGATGTTCCAGGATTCGGTTTGTTCCGGGATGTCCATTTGGATGTTCCGGGATTCGGGATGTTCTGGGGTATTCCAACATCCCATCTGGGTTATTCCGAGATGTTACAACATTCCATCCGGAATGTTATTTATGACTTAAAAACTCTTGGTAATAGGTTAGGTTCATGTCCTAGGAATATTTGCATCATTAAGAGGATTAATACAATTATTCTAGACACTCTAAACCTAAACTCTATTCTTCTTGAAGAATCCGAATGCGTCGACCAACGTCCTTTCGATTCACCAATTTTTCGATATTTTCGATCGCGGACGTGGTGCGCCAACCAACTTGGAACCTGAAAATATTTCTCCATGAAAACATTAGTTCCATGTTTGTTATCATCAAAACCGAGATTAAGAACAAAGTTGAAAACCTTAGGCCAACATATTAATCTAGCGACTAGTCTATATGTGAGAAAGAGTTACGTGAATTATCCCATCTCCCACGTGGCTGTTCAGGTAGCTCCAAATTGTTATTATTGTGCCCTAGGCTAATGGAATAAATTTGTCGTTGTTACTTTCCTTTTGATAAATGAGACACTTTATCTTGTTATTTATTGTGAGCATATATGACTTGATAAAATAATCTTTGAATAGTTGATTCTACCTAATGTTCATCAAGTACGAGACTTGGTAATACAACCCTAAGACAGTTAGAATATTATTCTAAGCAGTCCCAAGCCGGTCATTATCATGTAAAGACTAGTATGTAGTCTGACTGATGATCATGTTTTACTAGTCATTAATATAAGATATCAAGTCAAATCATAGACACATGTTCGACAACATGATGTTGGACAGACCCACCTTGAGAATACTACATGGATTAATATCATTAGTATATCTCACAGCAGTAGTAATATATAAGTCCTCCGACCTAATGTCACCATGGATTCCTACATGAGGATTCCATGTTTGATCGACCTAGCTAGTCTAACATTTTCTTTATCAGGGTGATAACAAAGACTACAATTAGACATGGAATAAAAGACACAGTGGAATGTGAGTGGTCGTAAAGGATTTTTTCTCTCTCATATATGAGAGTGATATCTCTGACCCCTTGATGAGTGAAATTGAAAAAATGCATGGTCGTGCTTAAATGAATTGATAAGTGTATCAGTGTCATTTGTTAATTTAGTATGCTCAGGAAACAAGAAACTAGATTGAGCAATATAAGGATGACGTAATTCGTGCCTTATGCTTGATCCAGATATCACGTGACAAAAGGATAGAATATCATACTATGATATTCTGATCACCGGCATTCACTTAACTTAGGTAGTCATAATGTCTTGCTTGAGTTCAGTTATGACTTCTGGGCCGCAAATGAGATATGGGTATACTAAAAATGTTAAGTGAGCCTACAGGGTTGTATTCATAGAACGAATTGAATTGGGCTTCGGGTTACGTTCAACGGATAAGATCTACATGACAAGCAACTCAATTAATTCTCTCATGATATCCATCTTTAGATTTAATTTTGAATTCAAAAAGGAGTTTTTAAATCTAATTAAATATTCTCAATTTTAAATAAGATTTTAAAATTGGAATTATGTTCCTAACGATCTAGGAAATATATCTTAAATAATTGTTATTAAAGGCACAATAAAATCAAATTGGAACCTGAAAATATTTCTCCATGAAAACATTAGTTCCATGTTTGTTATCATCAAAACCGAGATTAAGAACAAAGTTGAAAACCTTAGGCCAACATATTAATCTAGCGACTAGTCTATATGTGAGAAAGAGTTACGTGAATTATCCCATCTCCCACGTGGCTGTTCAGGTAGCTCCAAATTGTTATTATTGTGCCCTAGGCTAATGGAATAAATTTGTCGTTGTTACTTTCCTTTTGATAAATGAGACACTTTATCTTGTTATTTATTGTGAGCATATATGACTTGATAAAATAATCTTTGAATAGTTGATTTTACCTAATGTTCATCAAGTACGAGACTTGGTAATACAACCCTAAGACAGTTAGAATATTATTCTAAGCAGTCCCTAGCCGGTCATTATCATGTAAAGACTAGTATGTAGTCTGACTGATGATCATGTTTTACTAGTCATTAATATAAGATATCAAGTCAAATCATAGACACATGTTCGACAACATGATGTTGGACAGACCCACCTTGAGAATACTACATGGATTAATATCATTAGTATATCTCACAGCAGTAGTAATATATAAGTCCTCCGACCTAATGTCACCATGGATTCCTACATGAGGATTCCATGTTTGATCGACCTAGCTAGTCTAACATTTTCTTTATCAGGGTGATAACAAAGACTACAATTAGACATGGAATAAAAGACACAGTGGAATGTGAGTGGTCGTAAAGGATTTTTTCTCTCTCATATATGAGAGTGATATCTCTGACCCCTTGATGAGTGAAATTGAAAAAATGCATGGTCGCGCTTAAATGAATTGATAAGTGTATTAGTGTCATTTGTTAATTTAGTATGCTCAGGAAACAAGAAACTAGATTGAGCAATATAAGGATGACGTAATTCGTGCCTTATGCTTGATCCAGATATCACGTGACAAAAGGATAGAATATCATACTATGATATTCTGATCACCGGCATTCACTTAACTTAGGTAGTCATAATGTCTTGCTTGAGTTCAGTTATGACTTCTGGGCCGCAAATGAGATATGGGTATACTAAAAATGTTAAGTGAGCCTACAGGGTTGTACTCATAGAATGAATTGAATTGGGCTTCGGGTTACGTTCAACGGATAAGATCTACATGACAAGCAACTCAATTAATTCTCTCATGATATCCATCTTTAGATTTAATTTTGAATTCAAAAAGGAATTTTTAAATCTAATTAAATATTCTCAATTTTAAATAAGATTTTAAAATTGGAATTATGTTCCTAACGATCTAGGAAATATATCTTTAATAATTGTTATTAAAGGCACAATAAAATCAAATTATAAATTTAAGATAATTTATCCTTAATAATTGTTATTAAGGATATTTTATATTCAACTATATATATATATATATATATATATATATATATATATAGAGAGAGAGAGAGAGAGAGAGAGAGAGATGATTCGAAAGTAGTTCTAAGACCTGTCGAGCTCGCACCCTATCGTCGACCGTTTCATTGTTCGTGTGCAATCTATACAGAGTGTTCGTCGTTGGAAACACCTACGACCTGAAGGCAGATCGAGATCTTGGACTTGCAGATCTAAAGACGGAACACAATCTACAAAGGTATAATTCCTAAACTTGAATTGATTTAATTGAAACACTTGGATCCTCTTGGGTTAAGGATCGGCTTTTGTTTTTCTGTTGAGTTGTTTTGTTGCTTGCTCCGTCCTCGTTTCCCTACACAAACATGGGTTCAAAATAGCGACGACGCCCCCCGTGAGGCCAAACGCATTAATGGCCCTGTGATGACTTGTGATACTGTTTGGAAAGCCAATCAATTGTTTCAGAGTTCTAATTGAGACGTGCTCAAGTTTTGTTTCAGACAAAAGGAGCAAATTGCATTTCGATTCATTAACAACTTGTTGAACCATATATCTCATAGAAAGCCTATTAAGTCCCTTCACATTCCAAAATAGGACACTAACATTGCAATTGTCCATTAAAACAAAGATCTAACACCCACACAATATAAGACAACCAAACCAGAAACAACCATCCGTGAAAGGTTCATGCTTTAGCTATACGAAGTGCTCATATTATGTCAGTGTGATCGAATCCTGAAGCGTTAAAAGAGTTGATGATGCTTGTGTGGAGATTGGTGATCATTTCCATGTATGTCGAATCAAGAGAAACAGATTGGGAGCTTCATACAGGGAAATAGGGAAATTTGTGTCAAAAACTTCGGATTCAAGCGTCCCTCTAAACATTCAACCTTCCAGAGGTTATCTTCATAAGTTGTTTTGCCCACAATTTGGTGCTACGCCAGAGAGTAGTAGGATCCGATAGGGCAGATGAGATCCTGAGATTTATGGCCCAACATCTATGTCAAACCTCGCGAGACAAGAAATAGGAAACCCATGGCAGCTCCATGCGCCTGCTCCCAAGCTCAGTGGTCAGAATAGGGGGAAAAATGCAGCGTCGCGTTAGTGCTGCTGCCTCCAAGTAGGACTCCAAGTTGTGCGATCACTACAAGTAAAATAAGAATCAATGATGAAAAGATTCAACACTAATGTCTGAAAATCCATCACGGAAGAGTACCAGTGATGGAAAATTATATCACAATGTCTATCGCTAAAAATCTCCTCGCTAATGGTCGATCCGCTCTTCTGTGATAGATGTGTCCGTCACAAAACTATGTGACAAAAAAGTTTCTGACATAAAGTTTGTCACATATATATGATCGAAAGGAACTTTTTCATCACAATTTGTGATGGAATTGCGTCCGACGATCGGCCGGGGGTCGACCGATAATACACTGGTAAGGGCTGAAATCTAGTTTTTTTTTTTGGTTTTCGGAAAGCTTTATCTACATTTCTATTCTTATGTAAATAAGAAAATGTCTATATTCATTTTTATTCTTCATTAACTTTAAAATATAAATGTAATAAGGAAATACCCCCTTATTTATATTTAATAAAAATATCTAAAAAATCAAAACCCTTAAGGGTCAATATTTAAATTTTGGATTCTAGTACTAATTTGTGAAAATAAAAATTTTTAAAATCTCCCGAGTCAAATATGGATAGGTTAAAGGTTTTAATTTTTTTCTAAAAAAATTGGTCTACAACTGCCCAAGGAATAATTACCGGAACTTTTGGTGCCAAGAAAATATCTAAATCATATAGCCCTCCAAGGAGCTCCCTAGACTTTGAAAACTTCTGGGCCACTTTCTGATTTTTCTAGTTTTTAAGTTCTCGGGGTTCGAGTGTTGGTTTTGGGTTCTTATGCATCAAATAGAGGATATACATATAATATAGACACTCTAGACCTAGACTCAAACTTCCCGATGTATCCCGAGCGTCCTTGCTGATTTCTTTGATTTCTTCGATTTTTCTGATCGGGGACGTCGCGGGCAAACTGATATGGAACCTGAAGAATATTTCTTGCTCAAACATTAGTTTCATGTTTGTTATCATCAAAATCAAGATTAAGACCAAGGTTGAAAAACTTAAGCCAATAGTGTCAACCTCTAACCTCGGCATGATAGGTAGACATCGGCTGGATCGATGTGTTAATTAGGAGATCTCGGCGAGAATTAGGGTTACTGCTTTGTGATCCTTTGGTTTTCTGGAATAAATGCAGCGATTGTGCGTGGGAAAGGGTGTCTTTTTGCGTGCCTGCTGCCTGGTATTCATTAATTCTAACAAAGAGTAATTATGACAAAAGATCTGATCAATAGTTTCCAAGGCACTTAAGTGTTGATTGTTGACTAACAAACGTGGTCCCGTTAGTGGGGAAGGTGGCGAACGACTATTAGGGTGATGATTCTGCTCGAGCCTATAAGAGCCCCCTGCATTTTTGCATTTTTCATGCGTGAGTTTGTCATGGAGTGGGAAGTATTGGAGATTACTGTTCCTTTGGGAGTCAGCCTTGGGCTGGTAATGAGGAGATGATAGATCGCCATGGGTTCACACCGCAAGGCTTAGGAGGAAGGCGGGAGGTGCGAGGTTGGCCTTGGTGGCGGAGGCGGCTGAAGACCTGGGACCGGCGAATCACAGTGAGTTCGCATCATGGGGTTTACGCACTGGATGTCGCTCTCAATGGTTGGTTGTCCTGCACTTGGAAGCATCTAGCTGCCTTGTGCCTCTTCATTCTTGTCAACAACAACTCCCAACCCTCTCAGATTGGGGCTATTGCTTTTGTAGTTCACAAGTAGCGCCAACGTCTGCTTGTGGTCCAGCATCGATGTGGTCATGGAGAAAGAGTACTTCCATTTCACTCTTATAGTCTTCCATAGCTGCATCGAAATGTCTAGAGATTGTATATGTAGGCATCTTTGTATATTTTAGAAATTTATTTTTGAACTTGTAAATTGTCCTTTGTGGTCTATAAGTGTAAATATGCCATTTGTGGGGCTTCATGAATGAAAAATGCATTTATGCTTTCGTGTCGATTGCTTTTGGTTTTTGTTGAGTAGATCGACCATTTTCCAACTAATATGTTGAGCAGTGGCGATGTTGTGTTTGCCGGCCATAACTAATTGTGTGTTCCTGCCAATTCACGAAGTTAAGCCAGACTCGGTGAAAACCAAGTTCACAAGGAGCACACTTTAGGACATTGAGGGCATGGGGCCTGGAACTTTGAGGACTAGACTCATTGAAAATCAAGATGTCGATGAGCGTGCTTTGGGCCATTGAGGGCACGGGGCCTGAATCTTCAAGGACTAGACTCAGTGAAATCGAACTTGTGAGGAGCGCACTTCTGGTCGTTGATGGCGCGAGGCCTGAATCTTTGAGGACTAGACTCGGTGAAAACCTAGCTCGCGAGGAGCTCACTTTAGGTCATTGTGTTGGGATGGAAGAAGAAGCACAACGGAAAAAGTCATTTTAAAAAAAATACAAACCATCCTGAAACCAGCGATCAAATTTAGCAATCTTTAAGGAATTCAATGTACGAGTAGAAGGATGTGATATACATTATACCACGGATGGTAAGGCTGCTCCTATCCTCGTTTCAAGACGTCCAAGCGCACGTCCTCCAAGGAAGGTCCACACCAAGCGCGTCGCAACCAAGGGATAGCGAACACCAAGACTTGTTGTGGCTCAATGGAGAGGGAATCTCAACCCCGAAATGCACCAAGGTGAAGCCGGCCCTTCCACCAAGAACCGAGCACCAAAAGGAAGGAAGAGGGGATGAGAAAACCACGAAACGAGGAGGAAGAAGAAGGAATACCTCACTGTACTCGTTGGACTCCTCCAAGAAGATGAAGGAGATGACAAACCCAAGAGGAAGAGACCTCCAAACCAGCTTTACAAACCTAGGAAGGGCGAGCTTGATGGTCAGCCACCCATGGTGATCAAGAGGAGCTCTTTGGACTCTTGCTCTTAGGAGTTGCAATTTTATCCACATCCGCTAACTAAAAACCGCATCCGCACCATATCTGCAAGTAAAAATGGATATGGATACTGATATGGATTTAGAAAACTTATATCCGCACGGATACGGTGCGAATAAGGATATGACTATGGATCTGCACCATATTCGCACCGTATCTGCACCGCCTATCCACGTCTTTGAATTACTATTTTGCCCATATAAGTAATTATTAATATATATATAAGAGCTCTATGGTATTTTTTTGTCAAGATGAATTTTGAAGTATTTTATATTTGTTTTGGATCAATGAATTGGTAATTTATTAATTTATTAATTAAATATATTATTTTAATGTTTTTTTAAAATATGGTGCGGATATCCGCATTTGAAGCAGTGCGGATATGGATATCCATATTCACATCCGTAGCGGAGACGGTGCGGATACGAATGTGCGGATATGGGGTGCGGTGCGAATACGAATAATGCAGTATTTGCACCATATCCGATCCATTGCCAGCCCTACTTGCTCTTCACAAAACTTCTCAAGAATCCATGCCTCTTCTCCTCTCCAAGATCTCTAACCAATTTGCTTAACCTCTCTCAAATGAGGTTAGACCATCTATTTATAAGGGGAGTAGGTGGCCCCCATGGTGGAATTACGTAATGATAAATTTATTTCAATAACAAACACACCTGCGGAGGGGGCTTCAGAAGCCCTCTTCTGCTTTACTTCTACAATATACTCCTTGCAGTTGTGCTTCCAGTGGCCATATTTACCACAATGGAAACAGGTGCCCTTAGGAGCCTTCTTCTTCCCTTCCCTTAGGGGTTTCACATCTTTGTTTTTCGCTTCGTTCTTAACAAAGCGCTTCTTTGCCTTTTAAGGGGCACTACCCACTAACAAGACTTTCTCCTTTTCCTTTGGAAGGCGGGACTCAGCAGTCTTCAGCATATTAAGGAGCTCGGGAAGCGAGGCGTCCAGCTTACTCATGTGGTAGTTAATGATAAACTGTGAAAATGACCCTAGAAGGGATTAGATTATTAAGTCCTGACTTAGCCCCTTATCAATGTTTACGCCCAATTTCTCTAACCTCGCGATCGAATCAATTAGTTTGAGAACATGGGTTTCAACAGGGGTCCCTGCCTTCATCTTGGCCTGGAAGAGTTGTTTTGACAGCTCAAACCTAGCAGTCTATCTCTCTTCACCGTACAACTCCTTGAGGTTAGAGAGGATGGCCCCTACGTCCATCTTTTTATGTTGTCGCTGCAACACATTGGACATAGAGGCGAGCATTATGCACTGAACAATAGTGCTATCATCTTGCCACTTCTTGTTTGTGGTTCTCACTTCCTCAGTAGCCCTTTGGGAAGGGGCATCTGGTGGCTTGTTATCAAGAATATAGGAAAGTCTCTCCTGGGTGAAGACAATCCTTAGGTTTCGCAACCAATCGATGTAGTTCGTTCTAGAGAGTTTATTTGCATCAAGTATGCTTCACAATGGCAGTGTAGATGACATGACGACAATGAAATGCTACAAGGAAAAGTAAAAACAAACATGAGCTACCATTTTATATACATGATTATTAAGGTCTTTTAATTTATCATGTCTCCCAGTAATTTTTGCAGTTCCCAAATAACCCTCCTATTGGGAAGCGGGAAGCCCTCATTGGTATACTTCCTTAGGGGAAGATGGAACTCCACTTCTCCTACTTGGGTCTCGCATTTAACATGACAAACCCTAATAGGTCCATGGGTAGGTAACTCTTTACCGATCACATCGTTTTGCGACTTCCATCAAGTTTTGCCTCTAGGGTTACCATGGTCTTGTGTTTGCACAACAAACCAAGGAGCCCTTGTTGAGTCGGACCCATCATTCATTTACCCTAGCGAGAAAACAACCACCCTTTTGTTTTCTCAACAAGGTAAGTAACGTTCAAGCTAGTAGTAGAGACACAAGGGTATGTGCCATATGAGATACAACGTGTCGCTCATCACAAAAAGGTCTTGTGTTTGCACAACAAACCCGTTGTGACAATAGACACACTTGTACCTCACAACGATGGAAGGCGTGACCAATATTCTTAATATCATAGCCATTCAGACTCAATATTATTGGAGGGTATCTTCGACCATTGAAGCAAAAACAATAAATAAAAGCATAAATTAATAAGGATGATTATGGATGTTCTAAGGGTTCCACCCGAGCCACCGGATGAACCAAGGCCATCATCCTAGGGTTTTAGGGAGCTCTGACTCACCAAGGTGCTTCCCAAAATCATCTTGAAGGTTGCCGGTTCCATCAGTGCCTTCCCGGGGTTCAAGTCGTCATCATCATGGCGCCGAACACCTCCTCTCCGCACGCGCACCAAAACGGGGCAGCAAGCATGCTCATCGCGAATCTGCCCCTAAACTTCTAATTTTACAAAACTAAAAGAAGAAGACACCAAACAACCCTTGGGAAAAGTTTAAGGAGAGGGAGAAGAAGATTACAATCAAAATTCTCAAGAGGAAGGCAGGGGTACACAGGCCCTATTCAAAAGTTGTAATGCTGAAATTTCATAAATTTACAAGCAATCAACACAACCACATTTTAGACACAGTCACATCACATAGGGATCATCCATAATCATCCTTTCATGCACCTTAACAATTAAGAAAAATAAAGGAAAAAATAGAATCCGAAAATGAACTAATCGGGTTACGTTTCCACCCAAAACGGTCCAAACCACACATGCTGAAAATTTAAGTTTTTGGGGCTGTTCAACCATGAACCCATGGGGTTCTTGAGTTCGAATTCTGTCTAAGACAAGTTTGGATAGTAGGCTACCACCCCGATTCATCGCATGAACCGTGGAGCCAAAAGAATGACTCAAGAAGCCCCAAAAACAAAAACCGGGCAGCATGACATTTAGGGAGCGAATGGTTCGTAAACGCAACAATAACGCGTAATAAAATTCCAAAAAATTGCTAAAGGTGGCTCTAATGCCACTGTTCTGATGGAAGAAGAAGCACAAAGAAAAAAGCGATTTAAAAAAAAATACAAACCATCCCAAAACCAGCGATCAACTTTAGCAATCTTTAAGGAATTCAATATACGAGTAGAAGGACGTGATATACCTTATACCGCGGATGGTAAGGGTGCTCCTATCCCCGTTTCAAGATGTCCAAGCGGACGTCCTCCAAGGAAGGTCCACACTAAGCACCTCGCAACCAAGGGACAATGAACACCAACACCCATTGTGGCTCAACAGAGAGGGAATCTCAACCCCAAAATGTACCAAGGTGAAGCTGGCGGCCCTTCCACCAAGAACGAAGCACCAAAAGGAAGGAAGAGGTGATGAGAAAACCATGGAACGAGGAGGAAGATGAAGGAATACCTTGCTATCCTCCTTGGACTCCTTCAAGAAGATGAAGGAGATGACACACCCAAGAGAAAGAGACCTCCAAATCGGCTTCACAAACCCGGGAAGGAGGAGCTTGATGGCCGGCCACCCATGGAGACCAAGAGGAGCTCTTTGGAGTCTTGCTCTTCAAGAAGCTTCTCAAGAATTCAAGCCGCTTATCCTCTCCAAGATCTCTAACCAATTTGCTTAACCCCTCTCAAAGGAGGTTATACCATCTATTTATAAGGGGAGTAGGTGGCCCCCATGGTGGATCCGACCCCCCCTTTTTAAATCCTCTCTCCGAAACTCCTTCCTCGCGTATTCGTTCCTATAGAATGTTGGCCTAAGGTTTTCTTCCTTGGTCTTAATCTCAGTTTTGATGATAAAAAATATGGAACTAATGTTTCATTGAGAAATCTTTCAGGTTCCAAGTTGGTTAGCGCACAACGTCCCCGATCGAAAAAATCGAAGAAATCGACAAGGACGCTCGTCGACGCTCGGGATTCTTCGGGAAGTTGAAGTTTAGGTCTAGGGTGTCTAGCATGTGTTGTAAATCCTCATGATGATGCATAAGAGCCCAAAAACCAAACCCGAATCCCAAAACATTAAAAACCGGCAAATTAGAAAATGACCCTATAATTCACTAATCCTAGGGAGCTCCTTGGAGGGCTATATAACCTAGACATTTTCTTGACACAAAAAATGCTAGTAATTATTCCTTGGGTAAAAACTAGATAACGAGATATTTTAAATGAATTTTTGGAAGCCTTTAGCATACCAATATTTGACCCGGGAGATTAGAATATTTTCTTTTTCCGAAAATTTGTACTAGACCCCAAAAAGTAGATTTTGATTCTTAAGGATTTCGATTTTTTAGATATTTTTATTGAATCCAAATGGGGGGTAACCCTTATATAATATTTATGTTTTAAAGTTATTAAATTAAAGTTAGTAAATGTTATATAAGAGGACAAGACTTTCGATCGCTCGGCAGTCGCTCGGTCGGTCTACCGACGATCAATCGGACCTGCGATCGGACCGTGAAAATGGTTAGTTTCCTAGTCGTTGAGTTGGCTGTTTTATGCCAACTCTCCATGGCTTATAAATAGGAGCCTTAGCAAGCCTTCCACTCATCATCCAAGCTTCCATTGAGCCATTCTTGATCATCTCAAAGCTTTTCTTGAGCCATCCCTTTGATAACCCTAGTTTCCATGATACATTCTTGATCTTGCCTTCAAGCTTTGAATGATTTATTATTGGGGCATCAAGAGGAACTAGGACTCGTGTTTGGAGCTAAGTATTTGTTGTTTTATTTATATGCTCCATTATTTGTGTATTTTTGTGATTTATTTCATTGTATTTGAGCTTGTAAAGACCTAGGTTGTTAGGTCTTGAAATTGGGTGGTAACCTTGGTGTTTGAGGTTTAAATCCACCATTGTAAACTTAGTTTACTAGGATTAGTTGAGTTGTCCCTTAGGTTTGTTGGACGAAATGGCACACTAGAGGGGGGGGGGGGGTGAATAGTGTGTTTACTAATTTTTATTGCCTAATTCCGGTTTTAATCATTTCTTAAATTATTTAGGCAAATCGCTATTTATCAACTAGATACGGAAGCAAAAATAAGACAATTAAGCATAAACAGAATATCAATGCTAACACACTGATTTATAATGGTTAGGCCCCAATGCCTACTCTACTACCTAAGTATCCCGCTTAGGATTTCCAAACTAAGTTTACTAGATTATATCTTGTTTTCCTTACAACAAGGACTTTACACCGGAAAGTTTCCGCTCTCCAACCGAAGGCACTTCCACACCCGGAAGTATCCCGCCTTCCTACCGAGAGCACTCTCCCACCTCAACCTAAGGGGCAACTAGAACTAATCCTAGTAAACTACGTTTACAACGGAGGAATTAAGCCTTAACACCAAGGCAACCACCAACCAAATCAAACCTAGCAACCTAGGTTTACACAAGTTTTAATACAATGAAAGGAACACGAAAATATACAAGTAATGGAGAAAAAAATACAACAATACAAATACTTAGCTCCAACACAATTAATCCTAGCTCCTCTTGATGCCTTGATGATGAATCAAATCAAACTTGAAGGCAAACTCTATGAATGAAAGCTCAGACTAGGATTTCTCTTAAATATAGCTCAATGAAAGCTTAGAGTTGATCAATGATAGCTCAATGAAGGTTAAGAGTGATCAAAAGTGCTTTAAGGAAGGTTGGGTTTGGGTATTTATAGAGCCAAGAAGAAATGGAATGTAACGGGCGGCTCAATGGGCAAAAAACTAGTCGTTTTCGCCATTCGGTCGACTGACAGGTCAATCGCCAGACGTGATTTCTGTGATCCTCAATTTGGTAGACCGATTGGTCGACCAACACAAGTTGCAACTTCAGCGATCCGCAGTTCGGTCGACCGACACACTCACTGCCATTTTTTCGCCTCTATCGATCGACCGACTGATCGACCGAAAACTGGACAGACTGGGGAGTTTTCTATTTTGCTTGGGTTTTTCTACTCGTTTGGGTTTCTTATTCGCTAAATCTACTTATATAACATTTATTAACTTTAAGTTAATAACTTTAAAACATAAATGTTATATAAGGATTACCCCCCACTTGGATTCAATAAAAATATCTAAAAAACATAAATCTAGTTTTTGGGGTCTAGTACAAATTTTCCGAAAATGGAAATTTCTTAATTTTTCGGGTCAAATAAGGATAGGATAAAGGCTTCCAAAAATTTCTTTAAAATACCTCGTTATCTAAATGTAACCCAAGGAACAATTACCACCATTTTTTATATCAAGAAACTATCTAGGTCATATAGCCCTCCAAGGAGCTCCCTAGGCTTAGTGAATTCAGGGCGGTTTTCGAGTTTTCATATTTTAGGGTTCGGGTTTGGTTTTAGGGTTCTTATGAATCACCATGAGGATTTACAGTATAAACTAGACACCCCAAATCTAAACTCTAACTTCTTGAAGAATTCGAACGCGTCGACCAACGTCCTTCCGATTTCTCGATTTCTCTGAATTTTCCGATCGCGAACGTCGTGCGCTAATCGATATGGAACCTGAAAGATTTCTCAAAGAAATATTTGTTCCATGTTTGTTATCATCAAAATCGAGATTAAGACCAAGGTAGAAAACCATAGGCCAACAATCTCCCCTTTTTTGATGATGACAAACATCCTTAAGAAAATATCTACAATTAAGCATAAAGGATATCAAACATGAGATTTCTCCCCCTATCAACATGCATATCAATATAATAGAGCTCCCTCTATCTATATGCATGGTTCTCCTATATTTTCTTTCCCTTTACCTATATTTTTCTCCCCCTTTTGACATCAATCAAAAAGGGCAAGAAAAGTCAATCTAGTCAAAGTTGGGACTTGAAACTAGTTGTCATGAAAACGAAGTCAACCAACTCAAGGGACAAAAACAATATATCGAATGAGAGACTAATTAATACATGACATCATGAAGAGATAGTAAAAAACCAAAACTAGGAATCATGTACTAACTCAAGTATCGATATTTCCAAGTATCGGTCAAAGAGTCAAAAATGATTTTAAAAATGATTTTTCTCTCTAAAATATTAGAACAATACCAAAAGTGAATTCAAAATATCATACTTGAAGTCTCATTCGAAGATTGGACCAAAAAATCAAAGTATCAGAAATATGAACATTTGGAAAGAACAATACTTTAAAGTTTTGAAATCCAATTTCAAAAATCCAAATCAAATCACATTCATACTCAAGATTTTTGAAATTTTTATGCCATAAACTAGATTTTTCAAGGAAGATGCAAATTCAAGAATCAAGAAAAATTTATTTTTCTGCATTTTTCTAAAATTCATTGAGTTCTAGTGGCATTTTCGTAAATAATTGGAATTTTTCCAAAGTTTTCAGTTTTCATTCAAACTTTCTAGATATCAAGATATAATCATTTAAAGCATGTTTATCAAGTTTGAAATGAAAATGATGTCATTTGGTTGAAATTTTACCTTAGCATAGTTTCATTCAAAAGTAAGCATGTTAACATGAATTTGCTAAGTATCAAATTCTAACATTTACTCATGGTTTTTCAAATTTAAACATATGGACACCTAACATGAGTAAATATAAACATGTTTGTGAAGTTTGGACCTAAAATGAAGTTTCTAAGTCAATTTGTTGACTTAGGTCAACTCTACTCAACTTTAGGTCTCTTAAAGTGAAGTTGTTATCAATTTATCCATTTTCTCATGATTTTTCAATTTTAATCACATGGAAGCAAATCATGAGTGCACTCAAACATGTTTATCAAGTTTCAACTTAAAATAAAGTCTCTAAGATGAAATTCTACCTAGGGCACATTTCATTCAAATAAGGTTTCTTGAGATTACCTAAGTATCAAAATTTTATCTACTCATGAGATTTCAATCAATTTTCATGCAATATCATTCATGAGCATAGAGAAATCATTTTACCAAGAAAATAGAGGTGTTATGCAAGAATTTTACCAAAATGAAACTCATATCTCATTTCTTGAGAAATTTCAAAAATTTCCACCTTCATTCTATTTTCCTTTAGCCTTCCGAATTTTACCACTTTCTTAACTTGCAAGTAGGCTTCATTAGTATCATAATGAAATTATATACCAACTAGCAAGCTAACATACTAAATAGCAAAGGTTTAATGCAAAGTTTCATTTAAAATCTTAACGTATGCTAGATAGTGGAGATTAATTTTAAAGAGTTGTCATGATATCAAAATGAATCAAAGAGATCTTAAGATATGAAATATTTGAGGAATAAGATCTCTAAACATGTTTAACTAGTTTGGACTTAAGAATAAGGTCTCTAATAATGAATATCAACCTAGAGCAAGTTTCATTTAATGAAATTTGCCTAAGTGCTAAAATTCTACCTACTCATGAAAATTCAAGGGTTTAACATGCAATTCTAATCATGAGTATAGAGACACCAATAAAACGTGAATATTGAGGTATTATGCTAAGATTTTACGAAAATTCAAAGACATACCTCTTACATGAGAATTTTGCCAAACTGATCATTTTTTCCTAATTATTAACCTTCCTAAATTACTCTTAACTTGCAAGTAAGCTACACTAATGTTTTAGAGAATATATAGCTACTTAGCATGCTAACCAAACCAAAAAGCGAAGAGAAGCATCAAATATCATTATCAAAGTTCACTTTGCTAAATAGTTTGAAATTTGTTTTAAATAGAGTCAAGTGATACTAAAACGAATTTTAAGAGATCACAAAAAATAATAAATATGAAAATATGATCTCCAACCCTTCCTATTGGTTGAAAACCGAATGCCACAATGAGCCTACGATTTAAAACCGCAAGGTCGCATAGGCCCATTACAGGCTACTTAGGTCTCCGAAGAGACCGGGAAATCAAAATCAAAAACAATTTTGAAATTCATATCAAGAGCGAAAACTCTACTAATGTTAAGCATGTATCAAAACTCCATCTCTAATTTGAGCAAGTGAATATAGGAGATGATACCAAAGTGTTTGATGCCAACAATTTCATTACCCAAGGCATCATGATGACTTGAAGTTGCAACTTTGAAATGGTACAATCTTTGAATCCCCAAGCAACTTTAATCAACCAACTTCATCTCACCCTTGTGTGGAAGATCCCCCTACAATAGAGCATGAATGTTTTGGTACCCAAATGGCTTTGGGTCCTTGGGGGTTAGTGGGCTTAGGTACCCAAAGTGTCTTAACAACACTAGGGTTCACTTTAATAGCACAATCATAAATTGCATGCCCATACATGCCACAACAAAAGCCATGACCATGGAATTCTTTCTTTTTACCATTCTTATGAGCATGAGGTCTAAAGTTAGAATGCTTGGTATGAGGAACATGAAGAGCATGACCATTCTTAGATGAAACATTTTTCTTCCTAGTATTTCTCAAGGATGAAGCATGTGATAAATTACTAGTTTTCCTACTCAAGAAAACAACCTCATTTTTTAAGTCATTAATGGATTTGTGTAAAGCTTGTATTTGAGATTTCAACAAGCAATTCTCATTTCTCAAAATATCATGCTCAAATTTGAAATCATTTGTACAATCCTTACCATTGAGAATCACATTATTTTTTGTGTTTTCATTTTCATCTCTAATTTTTGAAATCTTAATTAACAACTCATCATTCTCAATTTCTAATTCTTCATTTCTATGTTTCAAGTCCTTAATTTCAAGTTTTAAAGCATCATGGCAAGAATCAAAAGAGCTAGTATTCATGTACATGAGAACTAAGCCTTAAATTTTCCTTTTTTAATTTCCTATTTTCCTTATTCGTTTTCATGAGCAAGTCATACATCTTTTTACATTCTTCTAGTAGTTCTTCATACGACATATCAAGGGATTTTGAGCTACTAGAATTATTATCATTAATATTTTGAACATGACTAGAAGATGGAGAATGTACCTCATCTCAAAGACCCATGAGGCAAAAGTTTGATGTAGCTTCATCGTCATGTCTAGAAGAGGCTTCAATTGATTTGGATGTGGATGATGAAGCACAATTCTTCTTTTTGGATTTCTTCTTCAAGAATGGACAATTCTTCTTCTTGTGTCTCTTCTCTTGGCAAAGGAAGCACCTAAGTTTTCTTTTTCGATTTTTGTTGTTCCTTTGACTAGATGAGCTTTGGCCATCAAAAACTTCTTTAGGACTAGAGATATAACAATTGTCATCACCTCCTTCATTGAAAGTAATAAGCTCCTCGGTTTTTGCATAATCGTAAAGCATGTTTAAACAAGCCCAAATATCGAATGCGGATGAACAATGCATAACTTTTTCAAGTACATCATTTGAGAATGAGCAATATAGAAAGTGAGTTGTTTTAGCATTCAATTCAATCAATCTAATTTGATCTTGAGTCTAATCATTAATGTCAATGGTGGGCTCAACATATTCATTCTTTAGCACGCACCATAGATCTAAACTTTGTGTTTTAAGAAAAGTATACATTCTACTCTTCCAAACACCAAAATTTTTCTCATCAAACCTAGGTGGTGCAAATGCTATACTCTCTAGTTCCATTTTCCGGATCGAGGTAAGATGTACACGAGATGGTGAAATCTCAAACTATGACCTGCTCTGATACCAATTGTTGGACAAAATGGCACACTAGAGAGGGGGTGAATAGTGTGTTTACTAATTCTTATTGCCTAATTCCGATTTTAATCATTTCTTAAATTATTTAGGCAAATCGCTATTTATCAACTTGATGCAGAAGCAAAAATAAGACAATTAATCACAAACAGAATATCAATGCTAACACACTGATTTATAGTGGTTCGGCCCCAATGCCTACTCCACTACCTAAGCACCCCGGTTTAGGATTTCCAAACTAAGTTTACTAGATTATATCTTGTTTCCCTTAAAATGAGGACTTTACACCGGAAAGTCCCCGCTCTACAACCGAAGGCACTTCCACACCCGGAAGTATCCCGCCTTCCTACCGAGAGCACTCTCCCACCTCAACCTAAGGGACAACTAGAACTAATCCTAGTAAACTACGTTTACTATGGTGGAATTAAGCCTTAACACCAAGGCAACCACCAACCAAATCAAACCTAGCAACCTTGGTTTACACAAGTTTTAATACAATGAAAGAAATAAGAAAATATACAAGTAATGGAGCAAAAAATACAACAATACAAATACTTAGCTCCAACACAATGAATCCTAGCTCCTCTTGATGCCTTGGTGATGAATCAAATCAAACTTGAAGGCAAACTCTAGGAATGAAAGCTCAGACTAGGATTTCTCTAAAAAATGGCTCAATGAAAGCTTAGAGTTGATCAATGATGGCTGAATGAAGGTTAAGAGTTATCAAAAGTTTTTTAAGGAATGATTATGTTTGGGTATTTATAGAGCCAAGAAGAAATGAAATGAAACAGGTGGCTCAATGGACGGAAAACTAGTCGTTACAGCCGTTCGATCACTTACCGATCGATCATCGGTAGACCGACCGATCGACCGCCTGCGACTTCTACCCTTTATGTGAACTAATCGTGTCGTTCGGTCAACCGAATGAATTGCGAGTTCAGCGATGCGCAATCCGGTCGACCGACGCACTCACTACCATTTTTTCGCCTTTGTCGGTCGATCGACCGGTCGACCAAAAACTGGATAGACTGGGCAATTTTCTATTTTGCTTGGGTTTTTCTACTCATTTGGGTTCCATCTTCGCTAAGTCTACTTATATAACATTTATTAACTTTAAGTTAATAACTTTAAAACATAAATGTTATATAAGGATTACCCCCCATTTGGATTCAATAAAAATATCTAAATAATTTAAATCTAGTTTTTGGGACTTGAAAGATTTATCAAAGAAATATTAGTTCCATATTTGTTATCATCAAAATCGAGATTAGGACCAAGGTAGAAAACCTTAGGCCAACAAGGTTGAGGTGGGAATGTGCTCTTGGTAGGAAGACGCGATACTTTCGGGTGTGCAAGTGCCTTCGGTTTGAGAGCGGAGATTTTCGGTGTAAAGTACTCTTTGTAAGGAAAACGATATAATCTAGTAAACCTTGTTTGGAAATACAAAGCGTGGTGCTGTGGTAGTGGAGTAGGCATTGGGGCCGAGCCACTATAAATCATTGTGTTAGCATTGATATCTTTGTTTGTGTTTAACTATTTTATTATCGCTTCGGCATTTAGTCGATAAATTGCAATTTGCCTAAGTAGTTCAACAAATGATTAAAATGGAATTTAGGCAAAAAGATTTAGATAACACACTATTCACCCCCCATCTAGTGTGGCCATTTCTCCAACATAGGAAACATCTTTCCTATCATGTCCGTAAACGAAATCCGTGATCGTGTTGCAGCATGTCCATGCTAGTAGACATATAGTGCCACATTCGAACTTTATCTCATAAGGTTCGTTATGAGGTTAGCCTATTGTGTGTGACCTATTGGGCCCCACACTAAGCTAGCAGTGAGTTGTGCATAACGGAGAGTCCGATTCAATAGGATGACTTCTATTCGAATCTTACGAGCCACCACTAAACCCAAGGGTGTGGGAGCTCGAGATAGGCACTGAGGTTAGGGAGGATTGATCTGACGTGCAGGGTTGGAGCTGTCGCCATTATCTGGCGGTGTGACTATCGCGAAACCGTAATAGTTCATCTAATGTGTGTTGTGAGATAGCAGTGAATATTCTAGACACAAAGAGAGTGTGCATAAAAGAAGAGTAGTTTTATTAATAACTGCCATGGTCATAGTACATTGTGTCCCACTGAGTGGTACTCGACCTACGCAGGGTGGTGCCTCTCTAAAACTTGGGAACATGCCTAGAGGGCGGTCTTCCTGTCCCGTTGTGGCTTTGGTCGCAATAGTCTCTGTCTTCACTCCTTGTGTGGAGCCTTTTTCCCTTCCTATCATGTTAGTGTGGCATTTGTATGTTGGTTATATTTGGCAAAAGTATTCCAGTATGATCTCAGTCTTAACTATGAGGATGCACATATTAAGGACAGTCTCAACTGCTCCAACAATCCATGGATTTCATGTCAAGGATCCAGCACAAAAAGAACACTTTTTGTTTCCTACAAAGATGATGACTCTTGGTCTGCATTATTAATGATGATTCTCCTTGTTGTCTCTAAGATCTTCTATTCATCGTTAACTTTTTATTTGCCAGAATAACTTTTAGAGGTGAGGTCCTCTTTAAATATTTTTGGGCGTTACTCTTTGGATCTTTATGGTCTTTAGGAGTTAAGCGTTGTCTATTTGTTTTGAACTAATGACTATTGGTTGTTAAACTTATGGGTTCATTAAACAAAATAGTTATGGACAACATTGATTCAGATCTTTTAGTTGTCTCATATAAATTTCGATGGAAATATCTGATCCGCAACTCTCTCAATGCACAAACATTGTGTTGCTAGTTATTGAGAGGAGTTGAGACTACTGAGTGCAGAATGACAACAGTCTATATTTCTTATCTTCAGGAAAACATGGTTTCGGGCTGCTAACTTGCTATAACACAAGACTATGCAGAGGACGGAACTTTGTGGCTGGGTTGTCATAGAAAGGCAAGTCGGTAAGTACTTGTAATAGCAAATAGGGTTTTTTTTGTTATTTCCAATTCACTGTAGTACTGATAGCCGAATTTTAGTTTTTTTTTGTGTTTGCGTGTGTTTTTGTTTTGGTTCTTACTTTGCCGCTAGTAGTTGTTGCAATAGCAGTTGCAACTTCCCATTCAACTGCTATTAACAGAAGTTCCCTTAGAGACATATACTGTCAATTGGTTTCAGAGCGGTTGTGCTAACGTTTACCTGCACAAGATCCTTTGTGTGTCTCTTCTTTTTCAAGATTGAAGGAATGCCTATGGGAAATTCTATCAATGTTCATCCTTTGCTTATTGGAATGAACTATGCATATTAGAAGGCTAGGAAGAGGGCTTTCATCAAGTCCTTGGATGATCGTTGATGGGACACAATAAAGATTGGCTACACTCCTCCCACGACACCTAATGGGACTGATCGCAAACCAAAGAACCAATATACCAAAGCAGAAATAGTTACAACAAACTATGATAATAAATCCCTTAATGCCATCTTCAGTGGAGTTGATCCTTCTCAATTTAAACTAATCTCGGCTTGTACCTTGGCAAAGCAGGCGTGGGAGATTTTAGAAATAAATCATGTAGGATCCCCAAAACATGAAAAACAAAAAAAATAGAAAAGGCCTTAAAATTCACTAAGCCTAGGGAGCTCCTTGGAGGGCTATATGACCTAGACATTTTCTTGTGACCAAAAGTCCTGGTAATTGTTCCTTAGGTAAAAATTAGACAACGAGATATTTTTAAGGATTTTTTGGAAGCTTTAGTCTACCCATATTTGAACCGGAAGATTATAAAATTTTCATTTTTCGAAAATTTGTACAAGAGACCCCAAAAGTTAGATTTTAATTCTTAAGGATTTTGATTTTTCAGATTTTTTTATTGAATCCAAATGAGGGGTAATCCTTATATAATGTTTATGTTTTAAAGTTATATAACTTAAAGTTAAGAAATGTTATATAAGTAGACTTAGCGAAGACAAAATCTAGAAACGAACAAATGAGCAGAAAAATAAACAAGCAAAAAATTAGCGCTGCCCAGATTCGGTCGACCGACTAGTCGACCTACTGAAGAAGAAGTTAGGTAGAAAGCATTTCGGTCGACCAATCGATGCCCAGAATGGGAAGAATGCCATCGGCCGCTCATCGGTCCCTCGGTCGGTCGACTGACGATCGACCAGCAAGCGACCAAGCGTCGAAAGCGGGCAAAAATATGCCCGTGACAAGACTTGAGTGTTGGAGAGTTATAAATACGCATCCCAAACTCATTCCAAGCTGATTATTGATGCTTCCAAGCCTCTAAGAGTGATCCTAAGCATCTCTACAAGCTTTCATTGAGCCATCCTTGCAAGAACCCTAGTTTTGATCTCCACTAGTTAATTTAGCGTTCAAGCTTCACCGATTCATCATCTTGTTGCATTAATAGGACTAGGGAACTTCTTTTGGAGCTAAGTACTTGTTGTTTGATTTATTGCTCCATTAGTTGTTGTATTTTGGTGTTTATTTGAATGTATTTGAACTTGTGTAAACCTAGGTAGCTAGGTTTGATTGAGTTGGTGGTTGCCTTGATGTTAAGGCTTAAATCAACCATTTTAAACTTATTTTACTTGGATTAGTTTTGTTGTCCCTTAGGTTGAGGTGGGAGAGTGCTCTCGGTAGGAAGGCGGGATACTTCCGGGTGTGGAAGTGCCTTTGGTTTGAGAGCGGAGACTTTCCAGTGTAAAGTCCTCTTTGTAAGGGAAACGATACAATCTAGTAAAGCTAGTTTGGAAATCCGAAGCGAGGTGCTTAGGTAGTGGAGTAGGCATTGGGGCCGAACCACTATAAATAATTATGTTAGCATTATTTTCTTTGTGTATCACATTGCTTATCTTTATTACTCGCTTTCGCATTTAGTCGATAATTTGCAATTTGCCTAAGTAATCCAAGAAAATGTTTAAAATGGAATTTTTGTGAAAAGATTGGTTAACACACTATTTACCCCCCCCCCCCCCCCCCCCCTCTAGTGTGGCCATTTCACCAACAGACACTTCGGAAGTGAAAGGTTCAAATTCTCAACACCAGATTTGAGAATTTAAAGATGAGAAAAGATGAAAGTATACAAGACTTTCATGGGTGTATCAAAGACCTCATGAACAATGCTACCAACCGTGGAGAGTCATTCTCTAAAGAAAAGGTAGTAAGAAAAGTTTTGAGATCCATGCCTACCAAGTTTGATATGAAAGCTGTTGCCATAAGTGAAGTTCATGACCCACCTACTATTACTCTTGACATTCTAATGGGCAAACTTGAAACTTATGAGTTGGAATTATCCGAAAAATATTCTCACAAAAAGAAGAAGAAGAATCTTGCCTTCAGAGCTACTGAGGATGAGATCAACTCAGAAGATTATTTTGAAGAGGAGATGGATATTGTATTGGCTCTTATGACAAAGAATTTCAAGAGATTTCTGAGAGCTAAGAATAGGCTAAACCAGAACTCTCAGTCCAGCTTGCAGTTCGAACAACAATTTCAACCACCTGAGTTTGCCAGTTCAAGATCAAACTCCTTCGCTGGAGAAAATAGAAGAAGTCTATTGTCTAGACAAAAGGATGATCTCAAATTGAAGTTCAAAGATATCCAATGCTTTGAATATGAAGGATTTAGATATATGAGATCAGAATGCCCAAATCATCAGAAGAAGATCAAGAAGTCATTCACAGTTACTTGGAGTGATGATGATGAAGAAACTGACTCAAAAGAGCATGAACAAGGAAACTTTAGAGCTTTCATAGTCTGCATAGATGACACAATTAAGACTGCTGACATATTTGATGCAGATAATGATCACAACAAAGTTCATTGCGCAGATAGTCATGAGGAGGCCTATCAGGAGATGTTTGACAAATGAGATGAAATGGCAAAACTTAACAAATCTCTCGGCGATCAGAACAAGCTTTTGGTTGAAGAAAAGAAGACCCTTAAGGAGAGAGTTCAAACCCTTCAAAGACAAATTGTTCAAAAAGAAGACAAAGAGTCTAAGTTAATTTCCGAACTTGAAAAGGTAAAGAAAGAAGTTAGAATGATGAATTCTACAAGTACTCTTAACAAAATCTTGAGGTCGGGGAAAAGTCCTTCTAATCACAAGGGACTAGGATACACTAGTTCATGCCAGTTGAAACCCCGGTCTCAACTGCCTATTCAACCGAGGAACTTTCATAGAGGCTCTCCAAGTCATCAAAAGCCTACTACAAGAAAGGGAAATTGGGTGCCCATATGCTACTATTGCATGTGTAGAGGACACATTATAGCAAATTGCTTTAAATTCTCCAACAAATTAAGGAGAAAGAATCACATAAATTGCCCAAGTCAAAAGTTTAAGTGAATCTAGGTAAGAAAGACAAATTTTAGCTGCCATGTTGCTTTTATGTCAAAGACTATTTCTTCTCTTGGGTCTTGGTATTTGGACAGTGGATGTTCTTAGCATAAGACTAAAAGTCCTGAAAATTTGAAAGATATTCAGGATCATGGAGGTGCAACTGTCACTTTTAAAGATGGAGGACATGGAAATGCCATAGGAGTTGGAACTCTAAATATTACAGGAATTCCTAATATGGAAAATGTACTACTTGTAAGAGGTCTCAAGGCTATTATTGTGAGATAAGCCAATTGTGTGATCAAAATTTAAACGTTCAATATATTAAAAATAGTTGCAAGGTTCTTAATAAGGATGTTGATTGTATCCTTGAAGGGAATAGATTTAGAGACAACTGCTACAAAATTGTCTATTTTATTATTTGTCTTTCAGTTGTCTCTTCTGACATTAATCTGTGGCATCAACGATTAGGTCATGTTAATTATAGAGATTTGAAGAAGCTTGTAATTGCTAAAGCGATCAGGGGTATTCCTAAACATTCAGGAGAACCTGAAGCTGTCTACGATGCTTATCAAGAGGGAAAGAAAACTAGGCAGTCACAACTGGTAGCTACTTCTAAACCTCTTGAGCTTCTTCACTTTGATCTTGTCGGTCCTATGCAGGTTGAAAGTATTAGTGGTAAAAAATCCAATGCTTTTAGCATTTTTAAATCTCTATGTTTGAGACTATAGAATGAGCAAGAACTCCTGATTCTGAAGGTGATTAGAAGAAGGAGTGATCACGGAAGAGAATTTGGAGAGAATTTGGGAACATATCTTTCACTGAATTCTATGATGAAAATGGTATATCGCATGAATTTTTTGCTCCAATGTTATGACCAAAATTTTAATAATCATATTGTAATATCCTAGATATTTTAATTATTTTCTTTTCATGGTTGTGTTTGCTAGCCTAGCGGGCTAGTTTGAGGTCGAGCCGAGTCAACTCATGGTTCGGTGCGAGCTTGGGTGAGTTGAATTATAATTTTTAATTATATATAGCTAATTGATTTAATTAGGTTGCGTGTGGATGTGCATGTGTTGGTTGCTTGTTTTCATCTATAGGTTTACGTTGTAATAATTAAGCTTGTTCGGGTTAGCAGGTTTAGTTTTGGCTCAAGGGGGATGTGGGTTTGCTAAGGGAGTTAGTGGGTTTAGGTCTAAGGAAGAGGGTATAAAAACCCTCCCCCATTGGCATGCGTCTCCCCATTGGAGCCGCACAAAACTTTGAAGGGAGGAGCCAGCCGCCCCTCCCGTTTCCTGCTTGGAGCCACCAAGCCAGCCGTCTTTGAGCCCGCAACCATCTCCCTCTTCTTCCTCTTCTTCTTTTCCTATGGAGCCGAGCCGAGAGGAGCCGCTTGGAGCCGAGCCAACCCCTCTCTCTTCCCCTTCCCCTCTCTTCAAGCCGGCGGCTTGTGGTGAGCCGCCGCCCCCTCTTCCCCCCTTCTTGAGTCGAGGACCGTCATCCAAGATTTCTTTTTTAAATCGTCCTTCCCATTTAGGTGAGTGGTTTTACCCCTCCTTCTCGGGTTTTCTTCAGGTTCTTGAAGTTGTTCTTGAAGGCTTGGATGATTTGATTTGTTTTCCGGTGAACTCTCGATTTATCGTTGATCTTTTGTGTTCCGTGTTTGATGAGGCCCTAAACCTTCGCCATTGTGGCTCGGCAGCCCTAGGATGTGCCAAGGGGTGCTTGGCCAAGGTGGAGAAAGGGGGTGCCCTCCAAGTGTTCGATGAATTGCCTAAGAGATGGGTGTAGCTTTTTCTTACATTCTATGATTTCAATTTGTTAATCAATCTTGATGCTTTCAATTTAAAAGCATGCTTTGTAATAAATCTCTGATTATTGGGTAGAAATTAATCATGTTTCTAAAAAAATTAAGATCTTGATGTTGATGCCATGAAGGTTCTTGAATAAAGTTTCTTGATCATAGTGCTTGGTTCTTGTTTATAGTATTTGTTGGTTCTTGTTAGCATTGTTCTTAAGCATGGAAATTGAAAAAAATATCTCAATATTTATATTCTATTTAAATGATAATTAAGGGCTTAATTTATGCAATTTTCGGATTTATTTTCATGCTGTGCTGAATTTTTTATTTTGCTGGAATTCTATGCTGAGATGATGAATCTGTGTTGTTGTTAAATTACTTACTGTGGTGTGTGTTTTTCTCCGAACATAGTCGTATAACCTATCGTTTTGACCAGAAAACATAGTTTGGAATCATGGGAAACTATCAGGAGACCTGATTCGGGTTAGATACATGAGTACTGGGCACAATAGTAAGCTAAAACAAAATCCTAAAACAAAATACTAATCTTGGTTATCTAAATTTTAATTGCATAATTAAAATTAGGCAAAGGGTCAGCATAATCTGTTATGAATCAACAAATAAAGTCTTGCATGAAATAAAACCACATGGGTTCATGACATTACGGGTCTAGGGAATGGGGTCAGGTATTGGAGTGTTGAGGCGCTTTCCAATAAGTACACCCCTAAGACACCGTAGGAGAGTCTTGATGTGGATCAAGGTGCACCGTATCTATATGAATGGCGGAGAGGCTCGTTGAGGAGCTGGATCGTGGGCTAGGCCCGAGAGGTTGGATGGCTAATTCCCAACCTGTGGCACAAGTTTAGAGGGTCTTTCCCGATTGTTCTGATTTGGCCTCGTGGGATAAGTTCGGAGGGCCTACCCGATTATCCCCGAGGTGGTGTTAAGGAATAAGTTCGAAGGGCCTACCCGATTATTCCTGTGATATCTTTAAGGAGTAAGTTCGGATGGACGAATCCCGATTGTCCCTACGCATCTCGTGGAGCAAGTTCGGAGGGCCTTCCCTATTATCCTAGTATGTGTTGTTGTCTTAGGGCATGGTAGACTTAGGCCTATTGTTCTTCACCAGTTGGGTGTTGGCTGCATTCGGGCAAGTGGTGGCCAGATGGCCTGATTAGCTGGTCACTCCCTTGTGACATTTTCATACTTGAGTCAGGGGTTTTGCTTGATGCATCTTATCTGCGATGTTTTTTTTTTCGTGGGAGTTGGTACAATCGCTCGCTGAGTTCTTTGAACTCACCCATTGTCGTTGTTTTATTTTGTAGAGCCTGACCAGTGAGGTGGGCTGGAGCACTTGACGCAGCTGGAGGGCAGAGGAGCCACATGATCTCGTAGTAGTCCTAGTTATGGGTCGTAGTCGAGTCTGTAGTTGTTGTCATGCACTTGTGTTTTGATATTTTGGAGTTGTAGTCCCTTGGGGACATTCATGTTTTCATGCAGATTTTATTTAAATATCAGTACTGTTGCTCCTTGATTCATTTTATTCTGCACTCGAGCTTTTTGATAAAAACTATATTGTTTAATGAAATTTGTTCATGTTTCTCTTTACAAATAAAACTGTTGTTCTTTCCGCTATCTTTTGTGAGTTGACATGTGCATGAGTTAGGCTACCGGTCACGTGACCCTGAGTTTGGGGCGTGACAATGTGGTATCAAAGCATGTGGTTCGGTTTGACTACGACCTAGAGTTGTCATCGTATAGGGCATTGCTAGCGTGTCAGTATACGGTAGGGGTTGTTATGAGATCAATGGGATAAGTTTGCACCTCAGTGCGACTCGTGGTGAAGTTTGCAAAATATTAGGGTAAATTCAATTACCTGATTATGATTTGTTTCTTTTCTGATGATTCCATATTGATGGAGGCCTTTGATGCCGCCAGGAGTAGTAGTGACAGCAACTCTACTGAGCTCCTAGGCTGGGGCTGGGGTCATGGGAGACCACCATAGGCCCGAGAGGATGTGGCCGAGGAGGAGCTGAGGCAGTAGCCACAACCAGTACCGGCAGCACCCAGGGTATACCAAAGGTAGTCTATCCAGTGGCGCCGGTGGTCAGAGCCCCCAGAGCACCTTCATATGTACATTTTGTTGCATTCAGGCCATCAGAGTATACAAGGACAGATCATCTGGTGGAGGTCACCAATTTCCTGGGAGATTGCTATGACTTGTGCAGGGAGCTTGGTTGTTCTTTTGAGACGACTGCTCAACTGATCGGGCTATAGCTGAGAGGTCCAGCCAAGGATTGACTTCACACCTAGAGGGACTGCAAAGCAGCAGATGCACCACCCCCTACCTAGGAGGAGTTTAGAGTTGCTATGGTGGAGAAGTACCTGCAAATGAGCGTCCGGGATAGGCGGGCGAAAGAGTTCGAGCTACTGCGTCAGAAAAGTAGTATGTCGATGACAGATTATGAGATGGAGTTCACTCGACTCTCGAAGTATCATCCCACCTTGATAGCTACAGAGACACCCAGGGTCAAGAGGTTTGTTGAGGGGTTGAGGCTGCAGATCGTCAGACTGATCCATTACACGGAGGACACTTCCTTTGCTCAGGTTGTAGATGAGGCACTTCGAAAATATGAAAATTTGAAAAATAAGATCTCCAACCCTTCGTATTGGTTGAAAACCGAATGCCACAATTAGCCAACGATTTAAAACCGTAAGGTCGCTTAGGCCCATTACAGGCCACATAGGTCTCCGAAGAGATCGGGAAACCAAAATCAAAATCATTTTCAAAGAACTCTTTTACAAGAGTGGGGAAAACAACTCAAATTAGACATGTATCATAATCTCCAACTAAAATAAAACAAACCAAAGCGAGGAGATGATACAAATAATTTGATGCCAACTTTACCATAGGCATCCATACGATGCGAAGTTGCAACTTGGATTTGGTGAAGCTTTAAGTCTTCATGCAACTCCCACCAACCATCATCAACTCATCCTTGTGTGGTTACTCCCCCTACAAGAGAGGATGAAATCTTTGGTACCCAAATGGGTTTGGGTCCTTGGGGGTAAGTGGGCTTGGGAACCCAAAGTGTCTTTGCTACACTTGGGTTCATCTTGAAAGCGCAATCATAAATGGCATGCCCATAGACACCACAACAAAAACAATGTCCATTAAATCTCTTATTTTCATGTTTATTATGGACATGAGGTTTATTATTAGAATGCTTGACATGTGAACTATGTTGAGCATGAGCATTCTTAAAGGAAATAACTTTCTTTTGAACATGGGGTTTAATGTTAGAATGCTTGACATGAGAAGCATGATGAGCATAAGCATTCTTGAAAGAAACAATTATATTTCTAAAATTCTTAGATGATGAATTACTAGATAGATTATTAACTTTCTTATTTAGGAAAACAACCTCATTTTTCAAGTCGTTCATGAATTTATGAATAGTATGCAATTGAGTTTTCAACATGCTATTTTCATTTTTGATTTTCATATTTTCTACTTTCAAATTCTCAATCTCAACTGTTGAGATATTTTTCAATTCAATTTTCAAATCATCATTTTCATTTTTCAAGTCAATATTCTCACTTTTTAAGTCTTCAATTTAAATCTTAAAATTGTCATGGCAAGTATTACTAATTCTCAAAACATCAATACTACCATGGCAATCAACACTTGAGGAACTTAGATTTGCCTTTAAATTTTTATTTTCTAATTCTAGAGCTTGCAAATCTTTAGTGAGCCTAGAGTTATCTTTTTTAATTTTCTTCATTTCTTTACTCTTTTTCAAAAGCATGGCACATATATTTTTACATTCTTCTACTAATTCTTCATATGACATTTTGAGTGAATGAGAAGAACTAGCATCACTATCATATGCTATTTCTCTGTCATGATGAAAAGTAGAATATTGTACCTCATCATGGATACCCATGAGGCAAACCTTGGATGTGCCTTCATAGTCATAACAAGAGGATGCTTCTTGTGATTTGGAAATGGATGTTGAAGCACTTGTCCTCTTGTTGACATTCTTCTTTAATAAAGGACAATTCCTCTTCTTGTGTCCCGTCTCTTGGCAAAGGAAGCACCTAAGTGTTTGTTTCCGATTATTGCTTGTGCTTCTTTGGCTAGAATTGCTTTGGGAATCAAAACCGATATTAGTACTAGGGGGGTGACCATTTTCATCATTACCCTCAACAAAAGTATTGAGCTCTTCGGTTTTAGCATAATCATGCAACATATTTAAGCAAGCCCAAATATCGAATGCGGAAGAACAATGCATAACTTTTTCAAGTATATCATTTGAGAATGAGCAATAAAGAAAATGCGTTGTCTTAGCATTCAATTCAAACAATCTAATTTGATCTTGTGTTCAATCATTAATGTCAATGGTGGGCTCAACATATTCATTTTTTAGCATGCACAATAGATCTAAACTTTGTGTTTTAAGAAAAGTATACATCCTACTTTTCCAAACACCAAAATTTTTATCATCAAACCAAGGTGGTGCAAATGCTATACTCTCTAGAGCCATTTTTGGATCGAGGCGAGGTGTAGGAGAGGTGGTGAAATCTCAAGCTACGAACCCTCTCTGATACCAATTGTTGGCGAAATGGCGACACTAGAGGGGGGGGGTGAATAGTTTATTTACTAAATTGATTAGCCTAAATCCGGTTTTAATCTTTTCTTGATTAGTTTGGGCAATTTGCGATTTGATGTTTGGATGTGGAAGCAATAAATAATTAAGCAATTAAAATAAACAATAAAGCAATGCAAACACGTTAATTTATAATGGTTCGGCCCCAATGCCTATCCACTACCTAAGCACCCCGCTTACGATTTCCGAACTAGTTTTACTAGATTAATTTTCATTTCCCTTACACAGAGGACTTTTCACCAGAAAGTCTCCGCTCTCCAACCGAAGGCACTTCCACACCCAGAAGTATCCCGCCTTCCTACCGAGAGCACTTTCCCACCTAAACCTAAGGGACAACTAGACTAATCCTAGTAAACACTAAGTTTACAGAAGTGACTTTACTCCTTCCACACCAAGGATACCACTTCACACAACAAGACCTAACAACCTAGGTCTTACAAATACAACTACAAATAAAACATTCAAATAACAGGTAAAATTACAATCAAAAGAGCTAAGAATAAAACCAATAGAAAAAGCTCCTTTGCAAGCCTTTGGCACCTTCAACTCGTCAAGAGGTAGAGATTGATCAAAACCCGAGTTGAGCCCAGCTTGTGCCCTTGAAAAAGATTGCCGCGGAAAGAAACAGGGTGCAAACGTTGATCGTTTGGAAGGGCTTGGATCTTCCCTTTGAATGCTGAATAATTTTTGTAAGAACCAAGGAAGAAAACTTGAAGGAAGTTAGAACAGGTATATTTATACCTTACAAAGAAATGACAGCTTCAACGGATAGAAAACTATCCGTTGTAGGCCATTGGTCGATTGGTCGGTCGACCGACTGATCGACCACTCACATCGACCGTTGCTTATTGTCTTTGTGCAGTCGATCGACACATCGACCGCCTAGACACAAAAACTTGTGATCCTCAACTCGGTCGACCCATCAGTCAACTAACGCAAGTCTGCGTCCGCGGCTATATACAGGTCGGTCGATCGACGGGTCGACCGCCCAGACGTTAATTCGCGTTCCCTCATTCCGATCGACCGCTAGGGCTACTACCCAAATCAAGCCTCTATCGATCGACCGATCGGTCGATCGAAGTAGCCACTGCCTATTTTAGACAGTGTTCGGTCGACCGACTAGTCGATCGACAAGGCTATTGCCTGATACCTTACCTATTCGGTCGACCGCCTGATCGACCAAATTTAGGCTAAATTGAAATTTCAGCCTGGTTTTCTTCCGCGCTTTATTTTTGGGTTCTGGCTTTCAACGACTATCGACTTGGAGAGCTTTCACGTGATCTTTGAGCTCGTCCAATACGTCTTTGGTGCACGCGTTGCTCTTCGAGAAGTTTTCGTGACGAACCCGAGCGCGACGATCAATGTCCTTTCGATTTTTGATTTCTCCGATTTTTTCGATCGAGGACGTCAAACGCTACTCATATGGAACCTGAAGATATTCTCAATGAAATCATTAGTCCCATATTTATTATCATCAAAACCGAGATTAAGACTAAGGTTGAAAACCTAAAGCCAATAGTAACATGTACTATTTTAGTCAGTTCATCTGCTGCTTATGTTCTGTTTGACCCGGGTGCCACACACTCGTTTGTATCTGCCAATTTTGTTGTTAGATTTCCTATGACACCTTCCTTGCTTGATGTATCGTACGTGGTATCAACGCCTATGGGCGATACATTAATAGCTGAATCAATTTTTCGAGACTGCGAGATGCTCATTTGCGGGCATGCATTGAGAGCAGAATTGACACTCCTGCCATTGCTTGAACTCGATATCATACTCAGCATGATTGGCTGGCGGAGCACTTTGTGTCAGTGGATTGCATGGTTAAGACTATCACATTTAGAAAGCCCGGGTTGCCATAGTTCACCTTCCAAGGAGATGGAAGGGGTGAGCCCATGGGAGTCATCTTAGCCCTTAAGGCCCGTAAACTGCTTTTGGGCGACTGCTAGTCTTTTGTGGCCTCTGTATCTGCGACTGAGGAAAAGGGGGGCACAACAGGGGATGTCGGAGGAACTCGATTGGTCTGTGAGTTCCCCGATGTATTCCCAAAGTAGTTATCGGGATTGCCGCCTAGGAGAGAGATTGAATTCTACATCGAGTTGCAACCTGGAGTGAAGTCGATCTCCATCCCACCCTATCGGATGGCGTCGGCCGAATTCAGGGAATTAAAAGTGTAGTTGTAGGAGTTGCTAGACTTGGGTTTCATTCACCCAAGTGTGTCTCCGTGGGGTGCTCCGGTACTCTTTGTGAAGAAAAAGGACGGGTCCATGCAGATGTGCATCGACTATAGGTAGCTTAGCAAGGTGACAATCAAGAATCATTACCCGCTGCCTAGAATTGATGACTCATTCGACCAATTGCAGGGGGAACAATGGTTTTCAAAAATTGATTTGAGGTCTGGATACCATCAGGTAAGAATGAGAGACAGTGATGTGCCCAAGATTGCCTTCAGGATTTGCTATGGCCACTATGCACCTACGACTTTTATGGATCTGATGAACAGAGTATTTAAGGAATACCTAGACAGATTCGTGATCATCTTTATTGACGACATATCCTTGTATACTCTAACAGTAAGGAGGAGCACTCCGAACACTTGAGGATGGTCTTGGAAACCCTCAGAGAGCACCGGTTGTTCGCCAAATTCTCCAAGTGTGAATTCTGGTTGGAAATTGTAGGCTTACAGGGCCATGTAGTGTCCAAGGAGGGGATAAGGGTGGACCCCGCAAAGGTGGAGGCGGTGCAGAACTCGAGGCGGCCAACCAGCGTGACTAAGATCCGCAGTTTCCTTGGATTGGCTGTGTATTATCGGAAGTTTGTAGAAAGGTTCTCTAGGATTGCAGCCCTTTTGACTCAGTTGACTTATAAAAAGGTCAAATTTGTATGGGATGACAAGTGTGAGGCGAGCTTTCAGAAGCTCAAAGAGCGCTTGATGTCAGCCCCCGTGTTGGCCGTACCTTTAGGCTCAAGAGGATTCGTTATCTACTGTGATGCCTCTCAGGTTAGCCTGGGCTGTGTTCTGATGCAGTTTGGAAGAGTCATAACCTATGTGTCCCACCAGTTAAAGGTTCATGAGAAGAACTACCCGACGCATGACTTAGAGCTAGCAGTAGTGGTGTTTGCACTGAAGCTCTAGCGCCACTACCTATACGAGGAGGCCTGTGAGATTTATAGTAATCACAAGAGCCTCCAGTACTTGCTTACCCAAAAGGAGCTGAACCTCAGACAGAGGAGGTGACTGGAGCTCCTAAAGGACTTTGACTGCACTATTATGTGTCACCTGAGGAAAGCCAATGTAGTGGCGGATGCTCTGAGCAGGAATCAGGAGAAGACCCATTTGGCAATCAAGAGAAGACCACTAGCTTGGGAACTAGCACTATGCCTGGATGGGGGAGCAATCCTGTTTGTATCAGATTCGACTACCCTGGTGGCACACCTACGGGTACAGTCCACCTTGGTGGACATGTTGGGTGCCGCGCAGGAGGAGGATTCATTTTGTTCACTGACAAGGGATCTGGTCTTGAGAGGTGACGCAGATGACGGTTTTAGGGTCGACTCAGAGGGTGTCCTAAGGTTCAGAGACCGGATCGTGGTGCCTAATATGGTAGAGGTGCGCAGGCAGGTTTTGGAAATGGGTCACCGTTCCACTTATACAATGCATCTGGCGGCGACCAAAATATATCGAGAGTTAAGGCAACATTACTGGTGGAAGGGCATGAAAAGAGAGGTAGCAGAGTTTGTATCCTAGTGTTTGATTTGCCAACAAGTGAAGGCCAAACACTTGAAACCCTTGGGGCTACTACAGAACCTCGAGGTGCTCGAGTGGAAGTGGGAGAAGATCACCATGAACCTATTGACCGAGTTGCCTAAGTCAAGAGGAGGGTTTGATTCCATTTGGGTGGTAGTGGATCAGTTGACTAAGACCGCGCACTTCATTCTAATCAAAATGACCTTTTCTGCTGAGCAGTATGCCAGACTATTTTTGGATGGGATTGTGGCATACCATGGTACCCTAGTGATGATCATATCAGATCGAGGTACCCAGTTCATAGCCTGGTTTTGGCAGTCATTCCAACAGGCCTTAGGTACTCAGGTACGGTTCAACATAGCTTTCCACCCACAGACGGATGGGCAGTCCGATAGAAGCATCCAGACACTGGAAGATATGCTGAGAGCGTGCGTTCTGGACCTGGCTGGCGGTTGGGAGAAACACCTGTTATTGATTGAATTCGCCTACAACAATAGCTATCACAGTAGCATTGGTATGGCCCCTTTCGAGGCCTTGTACGGGCGGAGATGCATATCACCATTGGGCTGGTTTGAGACAGGAGAGACTCTCATGGTGGGTCCTGACTTGATTGAGGAGGTAGTGAAGAAGGTGAAGCTGATAAAAGAAAGGTTGTTGGCGGCTCAAAGCCGCCAGAAAATGTACGTTGATAAGAAGGCCAGGGAGTTGGAGTTCATTGAAGGCGACCTGGTGTTCCTGAAGGTTTCCCCCTTGAAAGGGGTGCTCCGGTTTGGGAAGAAATGAAAGTTGAGCCCTAGGTTCATTAGGTCTTTCCCTATTCTCAAGCGGAGGGGCACCGTGGCTTACGAGCTGGCTTTGCCCCCTAGACTGAGCAGAGTTCACCCAGTTTTTCATGTGTCAATGCTCAGGAGATATGTGAGGGATGAGTCCCATGTAATCGAGCCGACTGTGGTTGAGGTGGACATGGCGGTCTCATATGAGGAGAGGCCGGTAGAGGTACTTGACCAACATATCAGAAAGCTAAGATCCAAGGAAATTCCCTTGATAAAGGTCAGGTGGGAGCACCACACCGGGCAGGAAGCCACTTGGGAAGTACAGTAGGACATGAGGGAGTGCTACCCCTCCTTGTTCGAGGATATGGTGAGTTTGTGTGCTCTACTAAATTCGAGGACGAATTTCCCTTAAAGGGGGGGAAGGTTGTAATACCCAGGGTTACCTAATATAAAATTTTTCCTTGGTGCTGCCCATCGTATCGGAAGCTAGCCGGGTTGAGTCGCAAAGATCGAAGCGAATAGAAAGTATAACTCAATTTGTTTGTCTCGTGAATTACGTCTTTTATGAGCTATATATCAGATCGATTCAGGTCGAGTTGAAATCGGGTTCGCAGGTCGAGTCGGGGCTCAATTCGGGCTCAAGTTAAGTTAAGTGAGGGAACTTAAGTCTAGAGGGCATATTTGTCAAAAAAAAGAGATGAAATTAAAACCGTCCCACCCCAAGTCGCCGTGCGGCTCAAAGCAAGAGAGAGCCGCACTCAGCCCGAGGTGAATAGGAGAGGGGAAAAGCTTGTGGATGGCGCGGACCTGCGTCGTCATCGGAGAAATCGGGATCATCTTCATCTCATCTGTCTTCTTCCCTAGTCGAGGTGAGTGGATCAAACCTGGTTATGTAGGATAGGCAGGTAGCCGACCCAAGGTTTTTGGGATTTGCTAATTTCTTGAGTAATTCCGTCGATTCACCGAAATATCTTCCAAGATTTGATTCTAGTACATATGTATGTTGTTCAAATGAGGTTTTCTTGTAGTTTTCTTGATGATTAGGGCTGGCCGTATGAAGGAAAAAGGGGAAAGGTCATGCCGAATTTTTCCCCAATTTCCTAGAGTGGTCGGAAACCCTCAGATTGAGGTTCTTTCATGATTGATAGCTTGACCTTCCCTTTATCATGGCCGAGAATCCTTCTCCCCACCCTGGTTAGTCTCGGCCGAGCATGAGTAACTTAGGTTAGGCTCGGCCGAGTGGGTACGAGGAGGGGAAAAGGGCTCGTTTTGGTTCATGCTTACATGTAAGGTGCTAAATCATTTTTATGTTATAGATTACTCACTCAGTATATGAATTATTAGTAGTGATAGATTGAGATTATCATGTTATAAGGAAATGTTCTTGATAGTACATACTTGGTTAGGATTTAGTATGACATGTGAATCATGGGAATGTTTCATTTATTTTCTAATATTAGTGCTCAGTCGTTGCCATGTTATACTACTTGTTTCCTTATTGATATTTAGAATTTAATCGCTGAATTTAATCTCCTTATTTCGGCATTCACATGGTAAATATTGTTGATAATTGTTCATGGTAATTATTGTTGGTAACGATAGACCACATTCCTTTCTATGTTTCGTATGCTCAAATGAATCAAGAAGGAAGAGTTTTTGTACCTATGAATGGTAATTAACCTGAGAAACAAAGTACATATACTAGGTTTCACACCTAGGGATAGATAGCGGACATTAGTGTTCGACTGGTGTGACCCGAGGGGAGGGTCGGATATGGGCAATGCCCGAAAAACTTAAATGGAAATTATTATATAAACCTTGGTTGTGTTTGTGATTGAGATGGTCTACTGAGGAGTGTTATTAGCCGAATGGCTAACACACGACTCAGCGGTGATTAGGGTCTTGAGATTGCACCAGGGGGCCCGCTAGATGTTAGACCCAAGTGGCAGAGGGTCTTGAGATTTCATCAGTGGGCCACGCTAACGGTAGACCCGAGTCGGGTGGGCTAGCTATCCCTAACCCCGAGGATTTCTGAGACTAGTGGCCATCCTAGTCGACAGATCCATGACATGATTGTTTAATATTAAATGCCCCATTGGGCTGGTTCAAGGAGGCCGGTCTGTCCTAGTTTTTGGTAGAGAGGGGGAAGCCCGATATGGCTGAACCCCTTATACATTAATAGGCCTATAGTGGCCGAATGACATAGAGTTTGGTATGGGCCAAGGAGGTCGGTTAAATTACTAAGATGACTTAACAAATTAATTAGTTTAAATTTCTTAACTGTATCATACTATTATATATGTTACCTTACCAGGGATTTAAGTGGAGGTTCGGAAGAACCGCTCACTGAGTTCCTCGTGAACTCACATTTTATTATTTTGTTTTTGCAGAGCTCGGCCAGTGAGGTATGGCCTGGTAGCATGGTGCAGCTAGAGGGCAGGTGGAGGCACAGATCTAGTAGCAGGCATCCACATAGTTGTAGTCGTGTCGTTTAGAGTTGTTGGTCATGCACTGAGTGTCTTTTGTAAAACATTTACTGCTTTCAAAAAACTTGAAATGTTTACTTGAAAAGTTGAGTTGTTTTTTCTAAACTTAAAACTGTTTTGAATATAATAAAGTTGGTTGTCATTTTATTTTATGATTCTCTTGTTACTTCAGTGTTGATTCTTTATATGGTTGGTTAGTGGATGTGGCAGGCTTCGTGGTATTGACACATACCCTCGCCGGTCACGCGACCTTGAGTTGGGGCATGATAGATAGTCTTGTTATGTTTTGCCACTTCAACCCATTTGTCAAACATCTCTTGATATGCATCCTCAAGACTATCTGCATATTGAACTTTGTAGTGATCACTATCTGCATCAAGAATGATGGCAGTCTTAGCTGTGTCCTTTGTGCAAGTTATGAAAGCTCTAAAGTTTCTTTGTTCATGTTCTTCTGAGTTTGTTTCTTCATCATCGTCACTCCAAGTAGTAGTGAATGACTTCTTCACCTTTTTCTGAAGATTTTGACAGTCTGATCTCTTGTGTCCAAATGCTTCACATCCATAGCATTGGATTCCTTTGAACTTCTGTTTAGCATCAAATTTTTGTCTAGACAATTGATTTCTTTTATTTTCTCCTGCAGAGGAATTTCATATTGAACTGGTAGACTCAGGCAGTTGAGACTGCTATTGATACTGCGGGCTGACTGAGAGTTCTGGTTTACTCTATTCTTAGCTCTCAAAAATCTCTTCAAATTCTTTATCATAAGAGCTAGTACAACATCCATCTCCTCTTGAGAAGAATCTTCTGACTTGATCTCATCGTATTTCTGAAAGCAAGATTCTTCTTCTTTTCTTTGAGAGAATATTTTTCAAATAATTCCAACTCATAAGTTTCAAGTTTCCCCATCAGAATGTTAAGAGTAATAGTAGATGGGTCATGAACTTCACTTATGGTAGCATGGATCTCAGGACTTTCCTTACTACTTTTTCTTCAGAGAACGACTCTCCAAGGTTGGTAGCACTGTTCATGAGGTCTTTAATTCGCCCATGAAAGTCTTGTATGCTTTCATCTTCTCCCATCTACAGATTCTCAAATCTGGTATTGAGGATTTCAACTTTTGACTTCCGAAGAGTCAAGGTTCCTTCATGATTTGTTTGTAGAATTTTCCATTCCTACTTTGCCAAGGTACAAGCAGAGATTAGTTTAAATTGAGAAGGATCAACTCCACTGAAGATAGAATTTAGGGCTTTATTGTCATAGTTTGCTGCAGTTATTTCTGCTTCTGTGTATTGGTTCTTTGGCTTGCGCTCATTCCCATCAGGTGTTTTCGGAGGAATGTAGCCAATCTCTATAGAGTACGAACACCGGTCATCCAACGATTTGATGAAAGCCAACATCCTAACCTTCCAATAGTCATAGTTTGTTCCGGTAAGCAAAGGAGGAATATTGACAAAATTTTCCATTAGCATTATTTCCATCTTTAGTCTGAAAAAGAAGAGACACACCAAGGATCTTGTGCAAGTAAAGGTTAGCACAACCGCTTTGATACCAATTGACAGTATATGTTTTCAACCGTGGTCTTAATCTCGGTTTTGATGATAACAAATATGGTACTAATGTTTTCATTAAGAAAAATACTTTTAGGTTCCAAGTTGGTTAGCGCTCGACATCCCCGATCGAAAAAATTGGAGAAATCGGAGAAATCGGCAAGGACGCTCGTCAACGCTCAGTATTCTTCGGGAAGTTAGAGTTTAGGGTGTCTAGCATGTGTGGTAAATCATCATGAAGATGCAAAGAACCCAAAATACCAAACCCTAACCCCAAAACATGAAAAACTGGCAAATTTGAAAATGGCTCTGAAATTCACTAAGACTAGGGGGCTCCTTGGAGAGTTATATGACATAGATATTTTCTTGGCACCAAAAGTCCCGGTAATTGTTCCTTAGTTAAAAACTAGATAACGATATATTTTTAAGAATTTTTTGGAAGCCTTTAGCCTACCCATATGTGAAGAAGAATTGCCCTACCATGAAGAATAAGGCAAAGAAGAGGTCGAATGCTTCCACATCCTCATTCCACTCAAGTGAAGCATCCTCTTACCATGACTATGAAGCCACATCAAAAGATTGCCTCATGAATGATAACAATGAGGTATACTATTCTCCTTCAAGTCATGTTAATGAAAATGATAGCATTAACTCATCTAGCTCTCATGTTTTGCTTTTTGATGAATTAGTGGATGAGTATAAAATCATGTATGTCTTGCTTTTGAAAACGGATAAGAAAAACAAAAGGATTAAAAAGGAGAATTCTAGACTTCGTTCACATATGCATGCTCTAGAATTAGAAAATAAGAAATTAAAATCTAGCCCATTTGATCATTGTCATAATATGTTGAAACTTGAGCTTAAGGACTTAAAGCTTGAAAATGAAAATTTGAAAAATGGTTTCAAAATTGAGAATGAGATTTTGAAAAACGAAAACTCAAAAATCAATAAGGAAAATCATATGTTGAAATCTCAAATTCATGCTTTATGTAAATCCATGGATGACTTGAAAAATGAGGTTTTAGTATTAAGTAAAAAGGTAAATGAATTTACAAAAGTTTCTACCTTTAAGAATCCAAAAAGGAGAAATAACACTTTTGAGAATACTCATGCATCTCATGCCTATCATGTTAAGTATTCTACCTCTAGGCCTCAAGAATGCTCATACCCATCTTAGTTCACATGTCAAGCATTCTAATAATAAATCCCATGTCCATTGCAAAAATGAAAAGAAATTTAATGAACATTGCTTTTGTTGTGGTATTTCTGGGCAAGGAATATATGATTGCGCCTTTAAAATGAATCGAAGTGTTGTTAAGACACTTTGGGTACCTAAGCCTACTAACCCCCTAGGACCCAAAAGCATTTGGGGTACCAAATTAAAGTATCATGTTCTCATGTAGGGGGAGCTACCAAACAAGGGTAAAGAGAAACAGAATATTGAAGTTGACCTTGGATCCAAATGAGAAATCTCCAAGAGGTTGCAACTTCAAGCTAGCATGATGCCATAAGTATGGAAATTGGCATCAAACACTTTGGTATCATCTCCTATACCCACTTGCTTAAATTATTGTTGGAGTATTGGTATATGCTTAATATTAGTAGATTTTCCACTCTTGATAAGTTTCAAAATTGTTTTTTGATTTTTGATTTCCGGTCTCTTCGGAGACCTATGTGGCCTATAACGGGCATAAGCGACCTTGCGGTTCTAAATCGTATGCTAATTGTGGCCTTTTGGTTTTTAACCAGTAGGAAGGGTTCGAGATCATGTTTTCATATTTATTACTATCAAATGAATCCAGCTTAAGTACCTAGTCTCTTAAAATTCATTTTGGTATCACTTAATTTCATTTAAAATGGATTTCAAACTATTTAGCAAAGTGAACTTTGATAATGATTTTTGATGCTTCTCTTTGCTTTTTGGTTTGGTTAGCTTGCTAAGTATCTATATTCTCCCTAAAATATTAGTGTAGCTTACTTGCAAGTTATGAGTCTTTTAGGAAGGCTAATAATTAGGAGGAAAAGTATAAGTTTGGCAAGTTATCATGAATAAGGTATAACTTCGACTCTTTTAAAATCATAGTGTTATACCTCAATGTTTAAGCTTAAATTATGTCTCTATACTCATTATTAGAATTGCATGTTAAACCCTTGAATTCTCATGAGTAGGTAGAATTTTAGTACTTCGGTAAATTACATTAAATGAAACTTGCTCTAGGTTGATATTTGTCACGCCCCAACTCAGGGGGCGTGACCGGCCCGGGTATGTGTCTGTACCCTGAAGCCTACCACATGCACTACACAATAATATACATGAAAATACTATACACCAAGGCAACACAAAATAAGGAAGAGCGGCACAAATATTTATTCAAAATCAAAATAGTTTTAAAGGGTTTCAAATTCGAAGGAAACAACTTGAGTTTCAAAGTCTAAAATAGTTACAAGTATTCAAAAACAAAAGTACTCAATGCATGTCCAACAACCCTACTCCAACGCCTGAGTACTCGACACGACTACAACTACATGACTGCGTGCTACGAGACCTGCGCCAACGCCTGCCCTCTAGTCAGACCATGCCACCAAGCCGTACCTCACTGGTCGGGCTCTGCAAAACAACAACAAACAAAACCATGAGTTCACGAGGAACTCAGTGAACGGTCCTTCGAACCTCCACTTAAATCCCCGATATGATAACATATAAATATATACACAAGCACATATGAGAAGTCCATGCTAGTCAGATCATGGTAATCAGCAAATAACTAGGTCTGGCCATATCGGCTCCTTTAGACTAAGTATCATTCGGCCACTATGGCCTCATCCTGCCTGACCAGTCCGGCTCTATCTGGCCTTCACCATAATACAGTACTCGGCCGCACCGGCCTATACAACATACAAGGAATGTCAATAACAATCACTGGGTCCGTCGACTAGAATGGTCAACTAGTCTCAGGATCCCACCGGGTTAGGGATAGGTAGTCCCACCCGACTCGGGTCTACCGTGTGTGGCCCACTAACGAAATCTCAAGACTCTCCACCACTCGAGTCTAACACCTAGAGGGCCCGCTGGTGCAATCTCAAGACCCTAATCACCGCTGAGTCGAGTAGTAGCCGTTCCGGCTATCGGTACTCCTCACTAGACCATCTCAATCACAACACACAATCAGAGTTTCTCAAAGAAAAACTTCCATCTAAATCCCCGGGCATCAACCCGGACCTGATCCCTTCCTCGGGTCACACTAGTCGAGTACTGATGTCCGCTATCCTTCCCTAGGTGTGAAACCTAGTCTATGCATTATGTTCCTTAAGTGTAACCACATTTCATAAGCATGAAAATGTCAACTTTCGGGTTCATCACAACATATATAACATAGGAAATTCATTCTACAATTATCTACATGAATAATCACATGATTTCCAAAAATAAGGAGATTAAATTCAGCAATAAATTTCTAAATTTTGATAAGGAAACAAGGAATATAACATGGCATGGATTGGGCATTTACATTAGAAAATAAATGAAACATTTCCATGATTCATATGCCATTTTAAATCCTAACCATATATGTGCACTCAAGAACATTTCCTTATAGCATGATAAACTCAATCTACCACTACTAACAAATCATACATCAAGTGAGAAATCTATAGCATAAACGATGTAATAAAACTCCACATGTAAGCATGAACCAAGTCGAGCCCCTTTCCCCTCCTCACACCCACTCGGCCGAACCTAACCTGGGTTACTCATTCTCGGCCGAGATTGATCAAGATGGAAGAAGAGGATTTTTGGTCGTGATCAAGAATAGTCGAAACACCAATCATGAAAAGAACTCGATCCAAGAGGTTACAACCACTCTAGGAAATTGGGGGAAAATTCGGCATTACCTTTTCCTTTTTTCCTTCATGCGGCCGACCCCTAAATCCGAGGAAAACTCCGTGAAACTTCATCGTTAAACAACATATACACAAGAGGATCAGATCTCGGTAAAAATTTCAACGAGATGACGGAAATATAATGAGAAATCAAAAAAGTCCCCAATACCTTGGGTCGGCTACCCGCCTACCCTATGGATATCGGTTAGATCACTCACCTCGACTAGAGAAGAAGATGAACGAGATGAAAACCATCCCAATTTCTCCGACGATGACGCAAATCCGGCACTGCCCAAGAGCTCCTCTTCTCCTCTCGTCCTCGCTTCGGGCTATGTGCGGCTCAACTTGTATTGAGCCGCACGTCGGCTTAGGGTGACGGATTAATTCTCTCTTCTCCCTTTTTTTGACAATTATGCCCTTCTTCACTTAACCCCCTCACTCGAATCCACCTAAGCCCGGATTGGACCCCGACTCGATCCACGAACCTGATTTCAACCCGACTTGAGTCAACCCAACATATACATTTCAAAAGCCATTAACCATGAGTCTAAAATTTAACTCATATCTCCTACTCACGGCGATCTCACAACTTGGCCTGGTTAGTTTTTGATCCGATTGGCTGCACCAATGAAATTTTATATTGGGAAACCCCGGGTATTACAACCTTCCCCCCTTAAGGGAAATTTGTCCTCGAATTTTGTTGAATTATAAGGACTTACCAATTCTTCAAACAAGGAAGGGTAGCGTTCTCTCATGTCCTGCTCCACCTCCCAAGTAGCTTCCTGCCCGAAGTGGTGCTCCCACCTGACTTTCACCAAGGGGATTTCTTTGGACCTTAACTTTTTGATTTGACGGTCAAGAACTTCTACCGGCCTCTCCTCATACGAGACTGTTGAATCCACCTCAACCACAGAAGGTTCAATTACATGCGACTCATCTCTCACATATCGCCTGAGCATTAACACATGAAAAACTGGGTTAACTCTGCTCAGGCTAGGGGGCAAGGCTAGCTCATAAGCCACAACGCCCCTCCGCTTGAGAATAGGAAAGGCCCTATGAATCTAGGGTTCAACTTTCAATTTTTCCCAAACTAAACCACCCCTTTCATGGGGGAGACCTCCAGGAATACTAGGCCGCCCTCTACGAACTCCAATTCTCTAGCCTTCTTATCAGCATACATCTTCTAGCGACTCTGAGCCGTCAATAACCTTTCTTTTATCAATTTCACCTTCTCTACCGCTTCCTCAACCAGATTTGGACCTACCATGAGAGTCTCTCCTTCCTCAAACCAGCCCACAGGTGATTTGCATCTTCGCCAATACAAGCTTCGAAAGCGGGCATACCAATGCTACCGTGATAGCTATTGTTGTAGGCGAATTCGATCAACAGTATGTGTTTCTTCCAACCACCAGCCATGTTGAGGACGCATGCCCTCATCATATCCTCCAGGGTTTGGATGGTTCTCTGTGACTGTCCGTCCATTTGCGGATGAAAAGCTATGCTGAACCACACCTGAGTACGCAAGGCCACTTGAAAGGACTACCAAAACCAGGCTGTGAACTGGGTACCTCGATCTGAAATGATTATCAATAGGGTATCATGGTATGCAACAATCCTGTCTAAAAATAGTCTGGCATAATGCTCAGTAGAAAATGTCATTTTGATTGGGATAAAGTGCGCGGTCTTAGTCAACCGATCCACTACAACCAAAATGGAATCAAACCCTCCTCTTGACTTAGGTAGCCTGGTCACTAGTTCCATGGTGATTTTCTCCCACTTTCACTTGGGCACCTTGAGGTTCTGAAGCAGGCTCGCGGGTTTGAGGTGTTCGGCCTTCACTTGCTGGCAGACCAAACACTTGGATACAAACTCTGCTACCTCTCTTTTCAAGCCCTTCCACCAATAGTGCTGCCTTAAGTCTCGGTACATTTTGGTGGTCCCCGGATGCATCGTATAAGTGGAACGGTGGCCCATTTCAAAAACCTGCCTGTGCACCTCTGCCATATTAGCCACCACCATCTGGTCTCTGAACCTTAGGACACCCTCTAGGTCGACCCTAAAACCGTCATCTGCGTCAGCTCACAGGACCAGATCCCTTGTAAGTGAACAAAATGCATCCTCCTCCTGCGCAGCACGCAACATGACTCTGCCAAACTACATCAGAACATAGCCCAGGCCAACTCGAGAGGCATCACAGTAGACCACAAATCCTTCGGGCCTGAAGGTACGACCAACACGAGCGCTGACGTCAAGCACTCTTTGAGCTCCTGAAAGCTCACCTCGCACTTCTCATCCCATAAAAAATTTGACCTTTTTCTCAGTCAACCGAGTCAAAGGAGCTGCAATCCTGGAGAAGTTTCCCACAAACTTCCGATAATACCCGACCAACCTAAGGAAACTACGGATCTCAGTCAGGTTGGTCGGCCGCCTCTAGTTCTGCACAGCCTCCACCTTTGCGGGATCCACCCTTATCCCCTCCTTGGACACTACATGACCCAGGAATCCTTCACTCTCCAACCAGAATTCACACTTGGAGAATTTGGTGAACAACCGGTGCTCTTTGAGGGTTTCCAGGACCATCCTCAAATCCTCGTAGTGTTCCTACTTACTGTTGGAGTATACAAAGATGTTGTCAATGAAGACAATCACAAAACTGTCCAGGTACTCCTTGAACACTCGATTCATCAGATCCATAAAAGCCGTAGGTGCATTGGTTAGACCAAAAGACATCACTAGGAAATCAAAGTGGCCATAACGAGTCCTGATGGCAGTCTTATGAACATCGCTGTCCCTGATTCTCAGCTGATGGTATCCGGACCTAAAATCAATCTTTGAAGATCATTGTGCCCCCTGCAGTTGGTCGAACATGTCATCTATCCTTGGTAGTGGGTAATGATTCTTGATTGTCACCTTGTTAAGCTGACTATAGTCGATGCACATGTGCATGGACCCGTCCTTCTTCTTCACGAAGAGCATCGGAGCACCCCACGGTGATACGCTCGGTCGGAAGAAGCCCAAGTCCAGCAACTATTGCAACTGCGCTTTTAACTCCCTGAGTTCGGCCAACGCCATCCTATAGGGTGGAATGGAGATTGGCTTCACCCCAAGCTGCAATTCAATGCAGAACTCTATCTCCTTTTTTGGCGGTAGACCCGGTAACTCCTCGGGAAAGACGACCGAGAGCTCACAAACCACCCGTGTTCCTTTGACGTTCCCAGTCATGTCTCTATCCCCCTTGGCCACTGATACTAAGGCCAAGAAAGACTGACAGCCGCCTTCTAGTAACTTACGAGCATTCAGGGCTGAAATGACTCCTATAGGCTCACCTCTTCTGTCTACTTGGATGATGAACTACGGCAACCCGGCTAATTGGAAAAAATAGTCTTAGCCCTACAATCCACTAAAGTAAAGTGATCCGGCAGCCAATCCTTGCCGAGTATAAAATCCAGTCCAAGCATTGGTAGAAGTGTCAACTCTACCCTCAATGCATGCTCGCATATGAGCACTCGCAGTCGCGGAAAATTGTTTCGACTATTACTGTATCGCCCGTAGGCGTTGACACCACATACGGCACATTAAGCAAAGAAGGTGCTACAGGTAACTTAGCAGCAAACTTAGCAAATACAAATGAGTGTGTGGCACCCAGATCAAACAATACATAAGCTACAGATGAACTAACTAAAATAGTACCTATCACCACTGCCTTAGATGCCTATGCCCATCACGGTTCAAGGCGTAAACTCGGGCAGACGGTCTCTCAGAGTGACTGGCCTATAGCCCGCTACTCTGCATTGGACCCTTTTGAGCTACTAACCCAACTGACATCGGTGCTTTTCCTTTCGACTGCTCAGTTCTCTCACCACCTATGTCCGGACAATCTTTCCTAAAGTGTCCAACCTGCCGACATCTGAAACATGCATTCGTGCGGCCATAGCAAGTCTCCAATGCTTTCTGTTACAGTGACCACACTGTGGCATTTCTGACTTTTGAGTGGCATCCCCGTACTCTACTTCTCGTGCTGCCCCTGACCCTGGGCCTCCACTGCGCCGGCTACTGCTATGTCCTCGGCTCGCCTGGTGGTCTACAATAGCAAGAGTCCCCTCATAGTGCCAAGACCTACTCCCTGCCCCCGGAGGTCAAAACTTCTTATTTACGGGTCCGTCAAATTTCTTGAAAACGACCAATGCTTCCTTCCTGAGTGCCTCATCCACTACCCGAGCAAATGTGGTGTCCTCGGTATAATCAATGAGCCTATTGATCTGGGGTCTCAACCCCACGACGAACCTCTTGACCCTGGCGGTCTTAGTAGCTACTAGGGTTGGGTGGTACTTAGAGAGCCTGATGAACTCCATCTCGTAGTCTGACATGGTCATACCACCTATCTGACATAGCATCTCAAACTCCATTGCCCGCTTATCACGGATACTTAGTGGTAAGTACTGCTCTACTACGGCCGCCCTGAACTCCTCCCAAGTAGGGGGTGGAGCATCTGTTGTCCTACAGTCCCTCCACGTGTGTAGCCAGTTCTTTGCTTGTCCCCAGAATTGTAAGCTTACCATGCGAGCCGTTGACTCGGATGAGAACCAAAGCTCCACACACAGCTCGTAGCAGTAACCTAGAAAATCGGAGACTTCTACATGCCTATCTATCTCGGTGAACATTGGCGGCCTTAGCTTAACGAAGTCTGCATAGGTGAGCACCCCCTGGGACTCTGACCACCGACGCTACTGGCTCAGTCACTTCTGGCACTACGTGTAGCACTAGTACCGGCTGCTGCTGCTACTACTGCTACCTCAACTCTTGCTCCCTGAGGAGCGCCTTTGTCAACTAGGGATGTCAACGGGGTGGGGCGGGTACGGGGGGTGCCTACCTACTACCCGCCCCACGAAATAAATGGGTACCTGATACCTATTTATTCCCCGTGGGTATCAGAAATGGATACCCATTTAATTACCCGCGGGAGGACGGATAACCACAGGTATTGGCGAGTACCCATGACAGTTTAAAAAAATATAAATTACAATATTTTTATATTACTTTAACTCTTCAAGTATTTTGATAACAACTTCAAGTATAACAATTTCATTTTGATAAACACACAACATTTTGATAACTTCATCATCATAAGGTTTCAAAACATAAAGTATATGGGTATTGAATTAGGTTAGAGTTTTTTTAGTATATGTACCGATGGTAATATTGTAATTTAGTAATTTTTGCGAGTAATGGGTACCCGCCCCATATAATAAACGGGTAAGAAAAATTACTCGTGAAATCCTCCCGGGTAGGAAACTACCCCCCATACTCGTCATAAACAGGTAAATACCCGTGGGTGCCTACTTAAATGGGTAATATTGCCATCCCTACTGTCAACTAAGACACCTAAGTCTGCAGCTGAGCAACTATGGGGTCTTGTACCCCTCCTCTAACTGCTCTCTTCCCCGCCCCCGGTCCCGACCTTAGCCTCGGCCTCGGCCCTGGCATTCGATGGAATTACTACCGCTGCCGCTCAACGCAGCATTGTGAGTCTCCATCTCACTAGCATATTTTTTTTTACCATTAATACTAACAACTTATAACTAAAATTTAAAGTTCTAACCGCATCGTCCGCTGAGGTGCAATCGTGGCCACTTGATCTCATAGCATAACTATATCGTATGTCGACATGCTAGCATATGCCTCATACGGTACCCAATTCCTAGTCGTAGTCAAGACCTAACCAGAAGCTTTGATACCAACTTTGTCACTCCCCAACTAGGGGTCGCGTGACCGGCAAGGGAATGTGTCGGTACCCCGAAGCCTTCCACATGCACTACACAATAATATACATGAAAATATTGTACACCAAGGCAACACGAAATAAGGAAGAGAGGCGCAAATCTTTATTCAAAATCAAAATAGTTTTAAAGGGTTTCAAATTCGAAGGAAACAACTCGAGTTTCAAAGTCTAAAATAGTTATAAGTTTTCAAGAGCAAAACTACTCAGTGCATGTCCAACAACCCTACTCGATACGACTACAACTACATGACTGCCTGCTACGAGACCTGCACCAACGCCTGTCCTACAAAACAACAACAAACAAAACCATGAGTTCACGAGGAACTCAGTGAGCGGTCCTTCCGAACCTCCACTTAAATTCCCGATATATGAGAAGTCTATGCTAGTCATATCATGGTAATCGGCCAATTGGCCATACTATGCAAATAACTAGGTCTAGCCATATTGGCTCCTTTAGACTGAGTATCATTCGACCACTATGGCCTCATCCTGCCTGACTGGTCCAATTCTATCTTGCCTTCACCACAATACAGTACTCGGCCGCATCGGCCTATACAACATACAAGGAATGTCAATAATAATCACCAGCCCGTCAACTAGGATGGTCAACTAGTCTCAGGATCCCACCGTGTTAGGGATAGCTAGTCCCACCTGACTCGGGTCTACTGTTAGCGTGGCCCACTAACAAAATCTCAAGACCCTCCGCCACTCAAGTCTAACACCTAGCGGGCCCGCTGGTGCAATCTCAAGACCCTAATCACCTCTAGTCGAGTAGTAGCCATTCCAGCTATCGGTAGTCCTCAGTAGACCATCTTAATCACAACACACAATTAGAGTTTCTCAAAGAAAAACTTCCATCTAAATCCCCAGGCATCAACCCGGACCTAACCCCTTCCCCGATTCGCACTAGTTGAGTACTAATGTCTATTATCCTTCCCTAGGTGTGAAACCTAGTGTATGCATTATGTTCCTTAAGTGTAACCACATTTCATAAGCATGAAAATGTCAACTTTCGGGTTCATCACAACATATATAACATAGGAAATTCGTTCTACAATTATCCACATGAATAATCACATGATTTCCAAAAATAAGGAGATTAAATTTAGCAATAAATTTCTAAATTTCGATAAGGAAACAAGGAATATTACATGACAAGGATTGGGCGTTTACATTAGAAAATAAGTCATGCCCCTTTCCCCTCCTCACACCCACTCGGCCGAACCTAACCTAGGTTACTCATGCTCGACCGAGATCGATCAGGGTGGAAGAAGAGGGTTTTTGGCCATGATCAAGAATGATCGATCCAAGAGGTTATGACCACTCTAGGAAATTGGGGAAAAATTTGGCATGACCTTTCCCTTTTTTCCTTTTTGTGGCCGACCCATAAATCCGAGGAAACTCCGTGAAACTTCATCGTTAAACAACATATACACAAGAGGATCAAATCTCGATAAAAATTTCGACGAGACGACAGAAATATAACGAGTCCCCAATACCTTGGGTCGGCTACCCGCCTATCCTATGGATCTTGTTTAGACCACTCACCTTGACTAGAGAAGAAGATGAACCAGATGAAGACGATCCCGATTTCCCAATGACAACCTAGATCCAACGCCGCCCAAGAGCTCCTCTTCTACTCTCCTCCTCACCTCGGGCTGTGTGCGGCCCAACTTGTCTTGAGCCGCACGGCGGTTTGTGGTGAGGGATTAATTCTCTCTTCTCCCTTTTTTTGATAATTATGCCCTTCTTCACTTAACCCCCTCACTCGACTCCACCTAAGCCCGGATTGGACACCGACTCGATCCGCGAACCCGATTTCAATCCGACTTGAGTCAACCCAACATATACATTTCAAGATTTCAATCCGACTTGAGTCTAAAATTTAACTCATACCTCCTACTCGCGGCGATCTCACGATTCAGCCTGGTTAGTTCCGGATCCGATTGGTTGCACCAATGAAATTTTATATTAGGAAAGCTCGGGTATTACAATATTCATTATTAGAGACCTTCTTTTTAAGTCCAAACTAGTTAAACATGTTTAGAGATCTTACTTTCCAAATATTTCACATTTTAATATCTTTTTTATTCATTTTGATATCATGATAACTCCTTAAAATGAATCTCTAATATCTAGCATAGGTTAAGACTTTTAAATGAAACTTTGCATTGAACCTTTGCTATTTGGTAAGTTAGCTTGCTAGTTGGTATATGATTTTATTATGATACTAATGAAGCCTACTTGCTAGTTGAGAAAGTGCATGATAAGTTTGGAAGGCTAAAGAAAATTGGGAAAGATAATGAAAATTGTGGAATTTCTCAAGAAATGAGGTCTGAGTTTCATTTTGGCAAAATTCTTGCATAGCACCTCAATTTTCTTGATTAAATGATTTCTCTATGCTCATGAATGACTTTGCATGATGATTGATTGAAATTTCATGAGTACATAAAATTTTGATAACAAGGCAATTTCATGATATCTTGATTGAATGAAATTTGCTCTAGGTTGAAATTCATATTAGAGATCTCATTTTTGAGTAAGTAGTTAGTAAACATGTTTAGATACACATGTCACATGATTCTAGACGTTTAAATATGAAAATTCATGTGTAGATGAACAAGGTGATAACTAGATCACTTTAGGGGACTTGGACACTTCATTTTGAGTCCAAACTTCATGTGTAGATACCCAAGTTAACCAATCGACTTGGACACTTCATTTTGAGTCCAAACTTCATAAACAAGTTTAGGAATAGGTATGACTTGTTTCCTTGCATTTAGAATAAAAAAATTCATATGGATATTGATAAAATGACATAGAGACCATTTTCTTTTGAACCAAGTTTGAGGAACATGTTTAGAATTACTTATGTTAGGTGTCCATAGGTTTAAATTTGAAAAACCATGAGTAAATGATAAGATTGACACTTAGCAAGTTTCATGATAACAAGCTTAGTTTTGAATGAAACCATGCCAGGTTGATATCTTGACTTAATGACATAATTTTCATTCCAAACTTGACATACATTCTTTACATGACCATTATTTGGTGTTATAAAAGTTTGAATGAAAACTGAGCACGTTTTAAAAAAAAACTGAAAATTACGGAAATGTCATTGAAATTTTAGCATTTTCAGTCAATTTTAGAAAAATGTAGAAAACTGATTTTGCGATAGTTCTTAAAACTGCACTTTCATTGAAAAATCTAACTTGTTGTGTCAAAATTTCAAAAAATTTCATCAAAAATCTAATTTATAATGGAAATTTGAATTTGGATTTCGGAAACACAAAGTATCACTTACTTGAAATACTCACTTTTCCGATACTTTGATTTTTCATCAAAAACTTCGAATGAAAACTCATGTATACCATTTTGAATGATAGCTTGAATGATAGCTAGAAATATCGATTTTTCATTGAAATCAAGATATGATGAAAAATGAACTTAGAAATTTCATTTTAAGCCCAAACTTGACTCATATACTTAGATTCACTCATGTTAGATATCTAGATGCCTAAGTTAGAGAAAACATAAGTAGATAGCAAAATTTGATACTTAGCCATTTTCATGTTTTCATGCCTATTTCGAATGAAATCGTGCTAAGTGCATATTTTGATCTAATGACATTATTTTCATCTCAAACTTGATAATCGTATTTTAAATGATCATATCTTGGTATTTTGAAGTTTGAATGAAATCTGAAAATGTCATGAAATTTTTTAGTTATTTATGAAAATGCCACTAGAACTCAATGAATTTAGAAAAATACAGAAAAATGATTTTTTGTCAATTCTTGAACCTGCATATTCCTTGAAAAATATAGTTTATGGCATAAAAATTTCAAAAATATTGAGTATGAATGTGATTTCATTTGGATTTTTGAAGTTGGATTTTTAAACTTTAAGTATCGTTCTTCCTAAATGGTCATTTTTCTGATACTTTGATTTTTGGTCCAATCTTCGAATGAGATTTCAGGTATGAAATTTTGAATATATATTTGGTATCGTCATCACTATAAGTTGAGCAAAATCACTTCTAAAGTGATTTTTGATTGTTCAGAACGATACTTGTAAATATCCATACTTGATCTTATACATGATTTCTAGACTTGAAATTTATTTATCATCTAATGCTATCATGTATAACTTAGTCTCTTATTTGATGCTTTGTTTTTGTCCCTTGGGTTGGTTGACTTTGTTTTCATGAAAACTAGTTTTTAAGTCTCAACTTTGACCATAGTTGACTGTTCTCATCCTTTTTGATTGATGTTAAAAGGGAGAGAAAAATATTGTCATGCCCCGACTCAGGGTACTCGTGAACGACCAGGGTAAGAGCTAGTACCCCGAAGCCTACCCTATGCACTGACCAACAACTCATAGAAAAATAACCAGAATAACATCAAGTCATAAACAAAAGCAATAATAGCAACATTATTAACTGTTCAAAATCGGTTTGACCAAATCAATTTCTAAAACATCACAAGTTTTAAAAATAACATCCAAAGGTTTTCCAAAAAAAACACCTCAAGTTTTACAGAAAGGACACAATGCATACACCAACCTCTACTAGACACGACTACGACTAACGACTACTAGCTATGAGATCTGCACCCATGTCCGTCCTCATGCGCGCCATGCCTCCAAGCAGTACCTCACTAGTCGGGCTCTGCAAAACAACAATAAAGGAAACTGTGAGTTCACGAGGAACTCAGTGAGCGGTTCTTTCGAACCTCCACTTTAAACATGGGCAATTAGCACATATAAGGAATAAAACTAATATCACTCCACATGAGTTAATCGGTTTTGCCAAGATAGTACAATGGATGAACCGGCCTCTCAGGCCCTTACTCATTTCACTAGCTCGGCCATTAATGGACCCAATTATATATGGAAGGTTCGATTCTTCCCTTTATGAAACCAGGCCGATCGGCCTACTCAAACTAAGGGCATTTCGGTTATAAACTTTCATAATTCGGATTCGTCGACTAGGATGGCCACTAGTCTCAGAAATCCTCTGGGTTAGGGATAGCTAGTCCCACCCAACTCGGGTCTACCATCAACGTGGCCCACTGACGAAATCACAAGATCCTCTGCCACTCGGGTCTAACACCTAGAGGGCCCGCTGGCGCAATCTCAAGACCCTATAAACCGCTGAGTCATGTTGTAGCCATTAGGCTAATGACACTCCTCAGTAGACCATCATCCACAACTAGAACCAGGTTGTGCAAGTCATATTGTGTTTTGCTTTACGGGCATTGCCCCTAACCGACCCTTCCCCTAGGGTCACCCTACTTTCCCAGGTGTAGAACCAAGTAGGATACCTTGTCTCTAGATTAAATATCACCAAATAGGTAACGAAACCATTCTTTCTAGGTTGCCAGAACTTGCCGACTATAGACAAGAACTCGACATACCATTGTCAACAACACTTGCCTAAATTAATCATGAGCAATCATTATTCACTGATAGCCGAATACAAGAGGAACAATTCCATTATTAAATTGATAAGGAACATGCAATATACATACATAGCAACAATTGAATGTAATATCTAACAATTAATGAAATCTTCCTTCATTAATTAAATGAAATTTCAGCCTAAGATAACAAATCCAGCGTAAGAGATATAATTTCAGCATAAGAGATATAATTTCAGCATTAATCAAATAATTCCAGCATTAATTAAAATAAATTTCACATGCTAATAGTTATTTCAACATTCTTTGAATAATCTTAGCATTCCAAAGATAATTGCAGCCTTCTAAAAATAATTACTGCATTCTAATCTAATTACGACATGACAGCAAATAGGTACAATTTCTAAGAACACTTCCTTGTGCATTAAATAGATACCGCATATATAGATAATTACTGCAGCCTTGATTTTCTATAAGAAATTCAAATTTCACTACGTTTTACAGTGCTACAGGAAATGTACAACTCTTGACATCTAATCTACCCGTTTCCAACTTGAACATCTAGATTAGGGGACGATCCCAGTTAACCAGCTGGCCTAGGAGTTTCCCTAAGGCGACTTTGCTTGACCTTTCCCTTGAGGATGTGCATATACCAATGATGTGATAAGGGAAGATCCAAGCGCGGCTAAAGAACAAACATGGGACATCAATTATTGCATTTATCCCCTCCCCTTTTCCCTAAACCTTACCATCCGACCCTAATGAAAATAGGGCTGCCCTAATCCATGCGCATCATGCGACCATCAATCCAAAACAAATATTAGCAAGTGTTAACTAATCAAAACTAAGTCGAGAACTCGGAGAAAAATCCGGCATGACCTTCCCTAATTTCTCCCCAATTCGGCTGACCCTAAGGTTCTCGAAAATCTTCACAAAATTTCAAGAAAACATTAACTCGATCACAATATGAAATCTATCTATCGAAAACCACCAAGAAATCGTAGAACAACTCAAAAACCAATGGGATTTCTCTTACCCTACAACAAGGATCGGCCACAAGGCCTCTACCTAAACTTAGAAAACCAAAACCACTCACTTGATTAGATCCCGAGGAAGCCTCGATGAAGACGAGCTCCGATCTCCACGAGAGTCAACGCGAACTCGACGCCAACAAGATCTCCCCTCTCTTCCTTCTCCCTCTTGCTCGGGCTGTGTGTGGCTCCAAGATGAGCCACACGGCTGATGATGAGGGATTATATTCCCTAATCCAATAATGACTCAAATGCCCCTCATACGACTTAACCTCTACTCGATGCGATCCGAGTCTGATTCGGGCTCCGATTCTATCCGCACTGAAGAGTCAAACTCGACTTAAATACGACATCTTATGCATATAAGGAAATAACCATAGAGCTAAATTAATCTTCATATTTTCATGGGACGAGTTATGCCTTCTACTCGAGGCGATTATATATTAGGAAATTTTTGGGTCTTACAACCTTCCCCCCTTATGGGAAATTCGCCCGCGTATTTTGAAGATTCATACGGACTTACCAAATCTTCGAACAAGGAGGGGTAACGTTCCCTCATGCCCGGAGTGATGCTCCCACCTAACTTTTTACCAAGGGAATTTCCTCGGACCTCAGTTTCCTGATCTGTCGGTCAAGTATCTCCCCTGCACTCTCCTCATACGAGAGACCACCATGTCCACCTTGTTGGCGAAATGGCGACACTAGAGGGTGGGTGAATAGTGTGTTTACTAATTCAATTAGCCTAAATCCCAATTTTGATCGTTTGATAACTTGTTTTGGCAATATACAATTTGACAATTTTATATGCGAAAGCAATAAATGATTTAGAAATTAAAGCAAATAAGAAATCAATGCAAAAACACAAGATTTATAGTGGTTCGGCCCCAATGCCTACTCCACTACCTAAGCACCCCACTTAGGATTTCCATACTAAGTTTACTAGATTAATTTGAATTTCCCTTACAACGAGGACTTTGACTCGAAGAGACGCTCTCTCGACCTATGGGTCAACTAGAACTAATCCTAGTAATCACTAAGTATACACAAGTAGCTTTACTCCTTCTAGACCAAGGATACCACTTCACAAACAAGACCTAACAACCTAGGTATTACAAACTCAAATTCAAATAAAACGTTCAAATAACAGGTAAAATTACAATCAAAAGAGCTAAGAATAAAACCAATATTAAATGCTCTTTTGCAAGCCTTTGACGCCTTCAACTCATCAATTGGTAGCGCTTGATCAACACTCGAGTTGAGCGAAGCTTGTGCTCTTGAAAAAGATTTGCGCGGAAGGAAACAGGGCGCACTGCAATTGATCGATTGGAAGGCTTAGATCTTCCCTTTGAATACTCAATAATTTCTGTAAGAATCAAGGAAGAAGCTGATTGAAGTATATGAGGGTGTATTTATACCCTCGTGAAGAAACGACTGCTCAACGGATAGAAAATTAACCATTGCAGACCGCCGGTCGAATGGTCGGTCGACTAGTACTTCGACCGCTGCAATTCTCCCTCTGGTCGGTTGATCGATGGGTCGACCGTCCAGACGCAAATTTCACGATCCGCCATCCGATCGACCCATCGGTCGACTGACGCGATCTTGCATCTTTGGCTTATACACAGGTCGGTCGACCACCAAGCTACTGCCTATTTTGGGCTTTGGTCGGTCGACCGCCCGGTTGACCGCCTGACGCAAGAAACTTGCGATTTCATTATTGGTCGACCGACGCAAGCTGAGTCCCGTCGACCGATCAATCGACCGTTGGGGCTACTGCCCATTTCTTACCCTATTCGATCGACCAATCGGTCGACCGAACTTAGGCTGAGTTTATTTTTTAGCCGATTTCTTCGGTGCTTCGTTTCTGGGTTTCGGCTTTCAACGCGCATCATCTTGGAGAGCTCTCATGTGAACTTTGAGCCCGTCCAATGTGAGTTTGGCGCACACGTCGATCTTCGATAAACTTTCCGCGACAATCAATATCCTTCCGATTTCTCGATTTCTCTAATTTTTCCGATCAAGGACATTGAACGCTAATTGATATGGAACCTGAAATATATTCTCAATGAAATCATTAGTCCCATGTTTGTTATCATCAAAACTGAGATTAAGGCTAAGGTTGAAAACCTAAAGCCAACACACCTCAACCACAGTCGATTCAATTACATGGGACTCATCCCTCACATATTTTCGGAACATTGACACATGGAAAGCCGGGTGAACTCTGCTCAGATTAGGTGGCAAAGCCAGCTCATAAGCCACCACACCTCTTCGCTTGAGAATGGGAAAAGGCCCAATGAACCTAGGGCTCAACTTTCCCTTCTTCCAAAATCAGACCACCCTTTTTATGGGGGAAACCTTTAGGGACACCAAGTCACCCTCAGCGAACTCCAACTCCCTTGCTTTCTTATCGGCATACATCATCTGACAACTCTGAGCCGCCAACAACCTTTCCTTTATGAGCTGCACCTTCCTCACGGCCTCTTCTATCAGGTCAGGGCCTACCATGAGAGCCTCTCCAGTCTCAAACCAGCTCACAGGAGACCTATACCGCAGCCCATACAAGGCCTCGAAGGGAGCCATGCCAATGCTACTAGATAGCTATTGTTGTAGGCAAACTCAATCAACAGTAGATGATTCTCCCAACCGCCTACCAGATCTAGAATGTAGGCCCTCAGCATATCTTCCAAGGTTTGGATGGTCCTCTCAGAATGCTCGTCTGTCTGCGGATGGAAAGCCGTACTAAACTGTACTTGAGTGCCCAAGGCTCCTTGGAAAGATTGCCAAAATCGAGCTGTGAACTGGGTACCTCGATCTGATATGATCATCACAGGGGTACCGTGATAGGCCACGATCTGATTTAGAAATAGTCAGGCGTACTGATCTGCAGAAAAGGATGTCTTGGGCATTAAATGGCCCAGGAACCCTACACTTTCTAGCCAGAATTCGCACTTGGAGAACTTAGCAAACAACCGGTGCTCTCTGAGGGTTTCCAGGACCATCCTCAAGTGCTCGGAGTGTTCCTCCTCACTCTTAGAGTACACCAAGATATCGTCAATGAAGACGATCACAAAATAGTTCAGGTACTCCTTAAATACCCTGTTCATCAGGTCCATGAAGGCAGCAGGAGCATTGGTCAGACCAAAAGACATCAGTAGAAACTCGTAGAGGCCATAGCGAGTCTTGAAGGTAGTCCTAGGTACATCACAGTCCCAGATTCTCAACTGATGGTATTCGGACCTTAAGCCTATCTTTAAAAACCATCGTGCCCCCCTGCAATTTGTCAAACAAATCATCTATCCTTGGCAGTAGGTAACGATTCTTGACAATCACCTTGTTCAGCTGCCTATAGTCGATGCACATGCGCATCGACCCATCCTTCTTCTTCACGAAGAGTACCGAAGCACCCGACGGTGACACACTCGGTCGGATGAAACCCAAGTCCAACCTTTCTTGCAATTGCACTTTCAATTCCCTGAGTTCGGCCAGTACAATCGATGAACCGACCTCTCAGGCCCTTATCCATTTCACTAGCTCGCCCATTAATGGCCCCAATTATATATGAAAGGTTCGATTCTTCCCTTTATGAAACCAAGCCGATCGGCCTATCCAAACCAGCCCCTAAGGGCATTAGGTTATAAACTTTCATAATTCCGATTCGTCGACTAGGATGGCCACTAGTCTCAGAAATCATCTGGGTTAGGGATATGCTAGTCCCACCAAACTCGGGTCTACCATCAGCGTGGCCCACTGACGAAATCTCAAGACCCTCCGTCACTCGGGTCTAACACCTAGCGGGCCCGGTGGTGCAATAAGACCCTATAAACCGCTGAGTCGTGTGGTAGCCATTCGGCTAATGACACTCCTCAGTAGACCATCATCCACAACCAGAACCAGGTTGTGCAAGTCATATTGTGTTTTGATTTTCGGGCATTGCCCCTAACCGACGCTTCCCCTAGGGTCACCCTACTTTCCCAGGTGTAGAACCAAGTAGGATACATTGTCTCTAGATTAAATATCATCAATAGGTAACGAAACCATTCTTTCTATGTTGCCAGAACTTGCCGACTATAGACAAGAACTCGGCATACCATTGTCAACAACACTTTGTCACACCCCAACTGAGGGTAGTGTGATCGGCCAGGGCCTACATCCTACCCTGTAGCCTACTGTCTACACTGACATATAAGAAACCTGAACATCTCGATAAAAAGAAACCTCAATGCAAGCTTTATTTACAATTTTTCAAAGTTCACGATATGTTTTCAAACCAAAGAAGAAAACCAACATCGTAACAATACGAACATCTCAAGTATCAAGGTTGTAGAAACTTTTCCAAAACACAACTGTCAGTGCAGAAAAGGAAAACAACTACTAAGACACTAGACTATGACCCAAGGACGCCGCTACGAGATATGGCACCACCGCCTGCACTCCAGCTGCACCATGCCGACGAGCCACAATCACTGCTCATGCTCTGCAAAAAAACAAGGAAACAAACTGTGAGTCCACTTGGGACTCAGTGAGCGGTTCTTTCGAACCTCCACATAATCCTCAGTTAGTCATGCATAACATATAAGGCAGCATTGTATATAATCAAGGAGGTAAATTACTTTTTAAATGCGACTACTGGCCCTACAGGTCATGCTGTATAAACTACGTAGGTAAAAACCTGCCATAACGGCCTATTAAGCCTCTGGCATCCGGCCCTTGGGCCTAATCGTGGTATAAGAATCTCAGCTATAACCGGCCATACCAAACAAGGTAGAATCACACTAACCGTTCGGCCACATCATATCAAGATCTAAATAATAAATCCTGGGCCATCGACTAGGATGGTCTACTAGTCTCCGGACACCGTCTGGGGTAGGGATAGCTAATCCCACCCAACTGGGGTCTGACACCTAGCGGGCCATCTCAAGCACATCACACAATCAAGTGTCCTATGGTTTCCTTATATACATTTCGGGCCGTCGCCCGTATCCGGCCCTAATCCGGCCTGCAAGGTCAATAATTCAATGATGCCCTTCCAAAAATGTGTGCACCTAATAATACTAGGTTTCCAAAGATGAATACAGGAAGTCCTAGAAGTTGTATCATTTCCTAGTTCAGTTTCCATATCTATTGTGCACCTTACGATGTCCTACATGTTATCTAGCGTTATACGCTACCTTGGGTGAGGAATTCTGTGAACCGAACTTAGAATTCCACCCCTGAACATTTCCGGACAGCATATATGAAATAAAGAACGGTAAACATAATTCACAACAACTACCATGTATAACTACGAGTTTCAACGATAAAAATTTATATACTGCATATAGAATTAAATTCAATATGGAACATCGTATCTAGCATGGTAAAAATATCCCAATGGCACTCACCAAATTAATCATGGGTAGCAACATCATGAAGGACCCGAATTAAAGAGGCAATTAATTCGGTGATTAAAACAATAAGGAACATACATTAAGCATGGCAACAATTTAACATGATATGAGGGATTAAATGAAATCTTTCTTTGAGTATATATACCATAACCGTCATATCCATAAGAGCATTAGCAAGAACATTTCCAAAATATGATAATGAAGGTCTATCACTAAACAATTCATATGATAAGCGAGAAATTATATAACATGAATATGAATTAGCATCGAACGAAAAGGTACGAACAAGTACTCATATCATTTGGTTTCCCCTTTTTTTTCCTTGCTCGGCCGAAGCCTGAGCAAGGTAATTCTTGCTCGACCAAGCCCTATGCATGGGAAGGGGCTGACATTTCATCCATAATTTATATGCATCAGTCTACGGATCTAATGTTTAACAAGAAACAAAACTCGAAATCATGCATCGTAACTCAAACAGTCCACACTCCCCATTCATACCACTGATTGGCCGACTCAAGCAGGGAAAACCCTTGCTCGGCCGAGTCCTCAAATTGAAGGAGGCATGGCTGCAGCAAGAACACCATATGAAGTCGTAGATCTAGCATATCATGAACACCAAGCGATCTACGGGCTGCGAAACGAGCAAGGAAAATTTGGGGAAATTTTCGGCATGTCCTTTCCCCTATTTCCTCAACTCGGCCATCCATAAAAATGCAAAAAAAAACCACGATCTAATACATAAGATCACATGCACATACATCGATTTAAAACTCTACTCAAAGAAACTCGTCGATCGGCGAAAACTCGTGAAGAAAAATCTGATTTCAAATCTCATAGGGCCGGCCACCCGCCTCCCTTCAAAAGCATGATAAACACTCACCTAGATCGGATCACGAAGAAATCTTGAAGAAAATGGGCCACCGATCTCCTCGAGTGTCGTCGCGAACTCGGCGCCAACAAGATCTCCACCTCCTCTCTCCCTTTCTCCCTCTTGATGGGCTACGTGCGGCTCTCTCTTTGTGCCGCACGGGTGGCTTGGGTGAGGGGTTTTATTCCCCTCATCCAATGATCCAAATGCCCCTCATTTGACTTGACTTCTACTCGGTTCGATCCGAGTTCGATTCGGACTCCGATCCAATCCGCACTCATGAGTCGATCTCAACTTAATAAGACATCATAAGCAAGAAAGGAAATAACCATTGAAGCAATTTAACTTCATATTTCCATGGGTCGGGTTATACCTTCTACTCGAGGCGGTTCCCGCGACTCGACCAGGCTAACCCCCGATCCGGTGCGCTGCACTAAAGATAGAATTTTATATTAGGAAAAATTTTCAGGTCTTACACACTTGCCTAAATTAATCATGAGCAATCATTATTCACATATAACCGAATACAAGAGGAACAATTTCATTATTAAATTGATAAGGAACATGCAATATACATACATAGCAACAATTGAATGTAATATCTAACAATTAATGAAATCCTCCTTCATTAATTAAATGAAATTTCAGCCTAAGATAACAATTCCAGCGTAAGAGATATAATTTTAGCATCAATCAAATAATTCCAACATTAATTAAAATAAATTTCACATGCTAATAGTTATTTCAAAATTCTATGAATAATCTTAGCATTCCAAAGATAATTGTAGCCTTCTAAAAATAATTACTGCATTCTAAGCTAATTACGACATGACAACAAATAGATACAACTTCTAAGAACACTTCCTTGTGCATTTGATAGTGTACAACTCTTGACATCTAATCTACCCATCTACCAGTTTCCAACTTGAACATCTAGGTTAGGGGACGATCCCAGTTAACCAGGCCTAGGAGTTTCCCTAAGGCTGCCTTACTTGACCATTCCCTTGAGGATGTGCATATACCAATGCTCCGATCAGGGAAGATCCAAGCGCGGCTAAAGAACAAACATGGGACATCAATTATTGCATTTATCCCCTCCCCTTTTCCTTAAACCTTACCATCCGACCCTAATGAAAATAGGGCTGCCCTAATCCATGCGCATCATGCGACCATCAATCCAAAGCAAATATTAGCAATTGTTAACTAATCAAAACTATGTCGAGAACTCAGAGAAAAATCCGGCATGACCTTCCCTAATTTCTCCCCAATTCGGCCGACCCTAAGGTTCTCGAAAATCTTCACAAAATTTCAAGAAAACATGAAATCGATCACAATATGAAATCTATCTGTCGAAAACCACCAAGAAATCGTAGAACAACTCAAAAACCAATGGGATTTCTCTTACCCTACAACAAGGATCGGCCACAAGGCCTCTTCCTAAACTTAGAAAACCAAAATTACTCACTTGATTAGATCCCGAGGAAGCCTCGATGAAGACGAGCTCCGATCTCCTTGAGAGTCAATGCGAACTCGGCACCGACTAGATCTCTCCTCTCTTCCTTCTCCCTCTTGCTCGGGCTGTGTGCGGCTCCAAGATGAGCCACACGGCTCATGATGAGGGATTATATTCCCTCATCCAATAATGACTCAAATGCCCCTCATACGACTTAACCTCTACTCGATTCGATCCGAGTCCGCGGGCTCCGATTCTATCCACACTCAAGAGTCGAACTCGACTTTAATACGACATCTTATGTATATAAGGAAATAACCATAGAGCTAAATTAAACTTCATATTTTCGTGGGTCAAGTTATGCCTTCTACTCGAGGCGATTCCGCGGCTCGACCCGACTAACCCCCGATCTGGTGCACTGCACCAAAATAGATTTTTTAAAAAAAAAATTAGGAAATTTTTGGGTCTTACAAATATAAGTAAAAAGGGAAGAAAATATTATAAAACCATGCATATAAATAGGGGGGGTTTATTGTCATAGATATGCATGTTGATAGGGGGAGAAATCCCATGTTTGATATCCTTTGTGCTTAAATGATATATTTTCTTAAGGATGTTTGTCATCATCAAAAAGGGGGAGATTGTTGACCTTAGGTTTTCTACCTTGGTCTTAATATCGTTTTTGATGAGAACAAACATGGAACTAATGTTTCATTGAGAAATACTTTCAGGATCCAAGTCGGTTAGCGCTCGACATCCGCGATTGGAAAAATCGGAGAAATCGACAACGACGTGTTCGGATTCATCGGGTAGTTAAGTTTAGGTTTAGAGTGTCTAGAATGAATATGTATTCCTCTTTTATGATGCAGAGAACCCAAAAACCAAAACCGGAATTCGGAAATGAAGAACGCAACAAGAAATCTTTTATGTCTAGCATGTGTTGTAAATCCTCATGATGATGCAAAGAACCCAAAATACCAAATCCAAACCCCCAAACATAAAAAACTAGCAAATTAGAAAATGGCCCTGAAATTCACTAAGCCTAGGGAGCTCCTTGGAGGGCTATGTGACCTAGACATTTTCTTGGCACCAAAAGTCCCGGTAATTATTCCTTAGGTAAAAACTTGATAATGAAATATTTTTAAGGATTTTTTCGAAGCCTTTAGCCTACCCATATTTGACCCGGAAGATTATAAAATTTTCATTTTTCGACTTCATCGATCTCAACAAAGCCTGCCCAAAAAATTCTTGCCCATTTCCAAGCATTGACAAACTCATCGATGGCTCCTTGGGATACCAATATCTAAGTTTCATGGATGCCTATTCAGGCTACAATCAGATCTAGATGTACCCCGATGATGGAGAAAAAATGACTTTCATCATTGAACATGCAAACTTCTACTACAGGGTAATGCCCTTCAGACTTAAAAATGCATGAGCCACATACCAGTGGTTGATGAACAAAGTCTTTGAGAGGCAAATCGGTTGTAACATGGAGGTGTACATCGATGACATGGTAGCTAAACACCAACCACCGGAGATCTTTGAGAGGCAAATCGGTTGTAGTGATCTCATCGAGATCTTTAGCCAGCTCACATACTACAACATTAGATTAAACCCGAAAAAGTGTGCCTTCGGAGTGCAGGGTGGAAAAATCCTCGGCTTCATGCTAACACATTGAGGGATAGAGGCCAATCCGGAGAAATGTGGGGCCATTCAAGAGATGCGAAGCCCGCGCAACATCAAGGAGGTACAACAGCTTACTGGGAGGATGGTCGTGTTGTCAATATTCATCTCCAAGGTCAATAGATCGAGGCACCCTATTTTTCAAGATCTTAAGGAAGAAACAAAATTTCCATTGGGATCAAAAATGTGAACAAGCCTTCGGAGAATATAAACATTTCCTTGCTAGTCTACCAATTTTGGATAAACCACGACAAGGGGAAAGCTTGTTTCTTTACCTCACAGTCACAGAAAGCACCCTTAGCTCAATCCTGATCCGAGAATAGGAAAAAGATCAAAAATTGATCTATTTCATCAACAAGGTCCAAAAATCAGGTACCAGACGCTTGAAAAGCTCTCTTTTGCCCTAATCATCTCGGCTCGGAGACTAAGGTCGTATTTATAGAGCCACCACATTCAGGTGCGCATCGAACAACCAATCAGGCAGGTATTGACTTAACTTGAATTCGCAAGATGAATGATATCCTGGTCGATGGAAAATTCAGAATTCAACATCGAGTACCAACCTAGGGTTCCCAAACCCGGGCCAACTTCATTGTCGAATTCATCGATCGAGAAGATACTCCGAAACTAGAGAAAACTTCGATGCTATTTGTGGATGGCGTCTTCGACAAAAAGGGGAGTGGGGGCAGACATCATTTTGGAAAATGGCCAGAGAATCACCTTGGAACAGTCTCTTTAATTCAAGTCAAAGATATCAACAACCAGACGGAATACAAAGCTCTAGTCGCTGGGCTAAAACTCTCTCATGAAGTGAAGGCTCGAAACATTATCATAAAAAGCAACTTATCGTAGCACAGGTCAACAACACTTGCCAAGCCAGAGACCCTTCCCTTGAAAGGTATCTCGCACTAATACTTTCTTTGATCACTAACTTCGATAGTTGTGTGATCCAGCATATACCTCGGGAAGAAAACACTTGAGCTAATCGGCTATCCAAACTTGCTAGCACCAAAAGACTCAAAGCAATAGGTCGATCATTCAGCAAGTCCTCAGACATCCGAGCATCCAATCGGTCGACACCTCGGCCAAAGTCTAAATAGTCGAATAAGGCACGAATAGGAGAACTCCCTACATCAATTACCTTAAGCGAGGTGAGATCCCGGAACACATCTCCAATCCAGGTAGATTTAAAAGAATGGCAAGTTATTACACACTCTTTGACAACCAGCTTTACAAGCGAGGGTACTCCCAACCGCTCCTCAAGTGTGTGGCTCAGCCCCGGATAGCCACCACAATGGCAGAAGTCCATGATAGCATATGTGGCAACCACATCGAAGGAAGATCACTGGCGGCCGAAATCCTCCTGGCTGGCTACTTGTGGCCAAGCATGAAAGTTGATTGTAGCATCTACGTCAAAAAATGTGACAAATGCCAAAGATTATAGGAAGTATCTCAACCGCACCCTGAACCATTGCACAGCTCAGACGTCAGTTGGTCATTCCACAAATGAGGCATATACCTCCTCGGTCCATTCCCCCACCACAAGGATAATTCAAATACTTGGTTGTAGTAATCGACTGCATCACCAAATGGATAGAGGCTGAACCCCTATCTACAACTGTGACTGACAAAGTTCAGAAGTTTGTTTGAAAAAACAACATTTGCAGATTCGGAATACCACGTGAACTCGTCGGCAATAACAGAACATAGTTAACGGATCATCAATTCGAGAGTTCTGCTCAGACCTCGGCATCCGACAACTTTTTTCGTCTGTTGAGCACCCACAAACAAATGGCCTGGCTGAGTCAGACAACAATGTCATTCTAATGGGATTAAAGAAAAAGCTCGACCGGGTCAAGGTATTTTAGGTCGAAGAGCTACCTGAAGTGCTTTGGAGTTACAACTAGGGGTGGCAATTTTATTCGCATCCGCCAACTAAAATCCGCATTTGCACCATATTTGATCCATATCTGCAAGTAAAAACGCATATGGATATAGATACGGATCTAGAAAATTTATATCCACGCGGATACGGTGTGGATAGGATATGACTATGGATCCGCACTGTTTATTCACTCATTTAAATTACAATGTTACCCATATGTGTAATTAACATATTACATATATAAGGGGCTAAGGGCACTATGGTAAGTTTATGTCAAATATATATTAAAGTATTAAACATTTCATGTCTTTGCCCTAACCCCTAAATCTGATACGGTTCCTCAATCCTTAGTGCCTCTTTTATCTACACGGTGAGCTGTTCGCCCAGTCGCCCTCGCTTGCCACTTGTTTGTCATTCTTCTTTGCGTTCCTTCTCCTCTGTCGCTCGCCTGCTCCCAACTCTCGTATGATGGTATGAGTCCCAACCTCCTTCCTCTTCTTTTTTCTTCTCCTTCTCCATCTATCCATATTTATTTTCTGCATTTTCCCTTCTTCTTTCTCTTATCCTTATTCTCCTTCTTTTTCTTCCTGTTTCTTTTCTTCTCCTTCTTCTCCAGAGTCTCCCAAATCTATCCCTCTTATCCACAAATCTACCCCTCTTCTCTTGTTTTTTTTCATCTTCTTCTCATTCTTTTTTCTTCTTCTTCTTAACTGCAGATTCGTCCCTCTCATTCCTCTTTTCTTTTTCTTTTTCTTTCTCATTTTTTTCTCTTTCTTTATGTTGGTTTTAATTCATTTTATGAAATTGCTGTCGGATTAGAATAGCAGCACCTGCAACTCTGCAAGCCTGGGTTAGCAATTGTTAACTTTGCATTTTAAGGTTCTTCAATTATTTTATTTACACTAGCAAGTTAAATTTCTCAACTTCGTGTAGATAGGATTGTGTGAGATCCTATAATGCTTCAAGTTAAACACTTAAATTGCAATTGAGATTCTGTTAAATTGAATCATGTACATAAATCTTTTTAGTTAACACCCATACATGACAATTTTGGTTTGTAGATGAATAGGATCATTGATTTTGAACATGAGGAATATATTTAAGCTACAAAATTTGTGAACATTTGCATATTAAAATGACATATTTAGCTCCATCCCACATGAAATGTCATTTTTTCCAATAGACAATATTCTTGTAGTTAATGTCCTTATTAAGTTCTTGAACAGCCTGCTTTGCATCCCACATTTGCATATTAATTTTAATATGTGTTATATATTTGGGTTTTGTTTCTAATTTGTAGGATTGAAGAACATGAAGAACAATGAAGAACATGTTGGTGTGAGAACTTTGGAAGAAATAATTATGTTTGCAATTTGATTTTAAACAAAATCATTTCATGTAATGGTGATGGAATATTGTTGTTTTGTTAAACTATGGATTGTTAAATATTGTTGTTTTGTTAAATTATGTATTGTTAAATATTGTTGTCTTTTAATATTATTATGGCTGATGGTGGTTAAATTATAAATTGTGGTTGAGTAGTTGAATTGCGTTTTTTTTTATTGATATGAAGTTTTAATTGAGTATGAATTTTATGGTTGATGGTGTTTTGAAGTAGATGAATTTGATATGTTGTTTTATGGTTGGTGGTTAAGTTATAAATTGTAATAGTTGATGAATTTTGAAGTATATTATATACTTATTTAGGAATAATAAATTGGAAATTTATTGATTTTTTAATTAAATATATTATTTTAATATTTTTTATTAAATATGGTACGGATACGAATGCGGTGCAGATATGAATATCCATTTTCATATCCATAGCGAATACGGTGCAGATGTAGATGTGTGGATAATGCGGTATCTACACCGTATCTGATCCGTTGCCAGCCCTAGTTACAACACAACTATGGAGCAGAGATCATGATCCCTATTGAGATCGCAAAGCCCAGCCTTTATAGAATTACCTTCGAGGAATTGGGCAACACATAAGCTGAAGTCATCGAGCTCGATCCTATTGAAGAAGAACGAGAGCTCGCCAAAATCAGAGAAGAGGCAATGAAATGTAAGATTGCTCAAAAGTACGACAAACATGTCAGGCCCAGCAATTTTACAGGAGGATACCTCATTCTTTGAAAGATTGAACAATAAATAAAACTAGTCGGAAAGACAAGCTTGCTCCAAATTGGGAGGGTCCCTATCGGATCACAGAGGTCCTTGGCAAAGGGTGCTTATAGAATTACCGAGCTCTCCGGAAAAAAACTCCCACAATCATGGAACGCAACCTTCCTATGAGCATACTACAGCTAAGGTTTCACCCTTAAATTACAACAACGCTGGAGTACTCTTTTTCCTACTTGACGGTTTTTTCCCACTGGGTTTCCCCATGAAAGGTTTTAACGAGGCTCCACAATATGTAGGCCGAGCTCAACTCTCGGTGAGATAATATGTATATTTATATTTCGCAATGAAATTACTCTTTCCATTATGCACATTTCTTATGTGTCTAATATTATTTGCAGTCATTGCATACTTTGTAGGAGGAATCTACACGGTCTCACAAGCGGCCCTTGACCCACGTGATGCGCCGTTCCTCCTCGACCAATCTTCGCTACCCTCGACGTTACCAAGCGCCTAAGCACTTAAAACCTAGCTTTCACCAGCTTAAGCTTGTTAGCCTCAACGCCCCATTCAGCGGCCAGAACTCGGTTTTCACCAGTCTATCTCGCCGGCCTCAGTGCCTATCTTGGGCTGCTGTGTTGTAATACCTGCGAAAAATTAATAATCTTGTATATTGGATTCAACGGGGTGAGCGCAACGCACATGACGCACGCGGAGTTGACCACAGATGGATGCGATTTGAGGTGAGACCCTTGATCAATTTAAGTTACTTAAATATAGTGCTAATTATTATGTTAAATCCAAGTTGGGTTTGAGTCGAGTATGAGTGTGCAATCGGAGCTCGAATCAGACTCGTCTTGAGAAAGTTGGGTCGAGTTAAGTGAGGAGGGGCATTTTGGTAAATTGGCATTTAAAAACAAAAATATATATATTACCCGCCACTTGGGGCCTACGGCTCCAGAAAAGAGCCGTACACCATCCAACGGGGGGGGAGTGAGGGAGGAGGTGAATCGGAGGAATCGGCTAGAGGATCTAGGTTTCGTCGGATCAGATACGACGCAAGGCTTCTCCATCGTCTTCCTTGTCCCTAAGGATAATTAGTTGAGTTTTACTTGATCAAATATTTGGCATCATGCTGTGATTAAATTGTTTAAAGCTGATTATTATTGTATTTGCTGAAATTATGCTATGTATGCTGGAATTGATTAAAGATATGCTAAATTCACATTTTATTCATGTCGGAAAGGGTATTACATGCTGTAAAATGCTGGTGTAGTATATCGATCTTTATGTACGCTATATTCTGTGACTTTTGAGTACCATATTGTGAGATGTTCAATTGTGTACGAACAATAACTAGACTAGTCAAGTAGGTTGGAAATTATGACTTTCTTGTTGAATTGGTTGAGTCGCGAGCCTAGGATGTCACTCTACGGCTTGCTGTGGATGTTAGTAGTTGAACTTATAAGAACAACGGGTTATTTAGAAATTTCTATTCCCGAGAGAGGGTATAAGCTCTCAGGTGAAAAATAAGAAAAGTAACACTATAAAGGGCTGAATTTCCGCGAGACTTGGGTAAAATAAGAAATCTGAGATTATTAGGATCTCTAATTAAATAAGGAAACTCTTGGATATATATGGTATCCCATTTCGTTGTCCAGGAATTTCCACGAGTTCAGATGAGATTTCGAATGAGTATGGTTGTGGCGGGGAGGTACGATGTGCAAAAACTATTCAACATAACATAGCATTTCGCTACATGACGACCGCAATAGATGTTAGATTCTTGGAAAGAAAATGGTAACGCAAACTATTGAGGTGTTTGCAATGGGTAATTCGGCGGTGAATAATTAAGTGGGCTGAGTGGAGGCCAAGCGGGTGCTACTGAGCGTGCACTAAGAAACGTGAACTATGTTGTATTTATCAAAGTAATTCACCTATTTACAAATGTATAAATCAGTCCCTTTAGTGGACGTGGTTGTGGATGTACATGTGATGGCCGAGTAGTGCGCAGCGCACACAAGTTAATGTTGGGCCGAATTGGGCCGAATTGGGCTGAGTGTTGCACAGCGTGTATGAGTTGATTTTGGGCTGAACTAGGCCGTCGGATTGATTCTGGGTCGAGATATACGTTGGTTAGCCTCGCCAAACGACTGACTCGAGTGGCATTGGTTGGAGGGCCTTTCCTGATCGAGTTTTGGGCACTAATACTAGAGGTTCTTCCTAGCTCAGTGAGCCCGAGGCGGGAAGTTCGCTAGGGTGGCCAGCCTAGCGAGCAACCTGTGAGTTATAGGCGGCTAATTTAGGTTGGTTCATTTGGGCTGGATCGGGCCGAGTGGTGCGTATAGCGCACGAGATGACTAATGCAAACCATTATTACGCTTCATATCAGTTGCATGAACATTGAGTTATTTACTGTATTTATTTATGTGGTTTGGCTTGGAGATGGTCGAGACGACCACTCACTGAGTTCTTTCGAACTCACCATTCTTTTCTTGGTATTGTTTTGCAGAGCATGATCATTGAGGTATGGCGCGGCTGGTGGTGCGAGACTCTAGTGGCGATCTCGTGAAACCTGTTGGTGTAGTCGAGTCGTGTTGAGTCATGTTGTTTATTTGAGCATGTGAACTTATGTAGTGTTGATACTAGAACCTTCGATATGTAGCTTATGCATTGGGTTTGGTACGAGGATTGCTACTTTCTATAAATAAATGTTTATGTTGTGTTAATCTGAGTTGTTATATTGCATGCTTGATATGGTTGTATGGTCTAGGCTTCGGGGTGCTTGTCCGCACTCTGGCCGATCGCGTGACCCGATTTTGGGACGTGACAAAGTTGTATCAGAGCTTGTGGTTAGGTTCATACTACATCATTAGGGAATAGAGTACTGTATAGGCATGTGTTAGTATGTCGGTATACAGTGTGTCCTATTTCACGAGACTGAGCCACGGAGCTTGCGCGCACCAGCAGCAGTACGTAGGTTCATTGCATGTAATTAGAATTGTGCTTATTTCAATTTATTTGTTTTCCTTATAGCGATGGAGGCACATAATTAGGCAGTGATGAGCGGAAGCAGTAGTAATTCTGCAGGCTAGAAGGGCAGAGGCCGAGGCAAGGGTCGCGCTGGGGGTTCGGGCCGTGATCGCCCAGCCCAGGAGAGGGCAGACCAGGACCCCAGGTGGCTCAGCTAGAGGCACAGGTGTCCGAGTTGACTGAGTAGCTCCGACTGGTGTGGGAGTTGAGGCAACAACAGCCTCAACTTGAGTCGTTTGTACCAATGGCTCAAGAGTTTGAGGAACTAGTCCCACCAGCGGTCAGAGCAGCTGACCGTTAGAAGGCTGTAGGGCACGAGGTTCCATACCAGAAGTTTGTGAAGTTGAGGCCCTAGAGTTTATTGGCATCAATCTGATAGTGGAGTTCACTTACTTCCTGAGTGACTGCTACGAGCTGTGCGAGGTGCTGGGGTGTTCATCTGAGGCAGCAGCACACATTGTGGGACTATAGTTGAGAGGACCGGCAGAGGAGTGTCTCCATTCCTAGAGGCCCCGTAGGAGGATTACTGCACCATCCCCTACAAGAGACGAGATTAAGGCCATTTTTACAGAGCGGCGAGCAAGGGAGTTTGAGCAACTCCATTGGAGATCACTCGGCTGTCTCGCTATCACCCTACACTGGTGGCTACAGAGACGGCCATGGTTAGGAGGTTTGTTGAGGGACTACGGGCACTGATTGGCCGCCTTATTCACTACACTGAGGCTATGCAGAAGGAAGCTCTAGTACCTTTAGAGCGACCTGAGGGTCCCTGAAGGAATAGATCCATATTCCATGGACCAGGAGAGCGATAGGCCAACTCTAAGGGTGCTTCTGTGAGGATAGGCCAGCAGGTGAGCCGAGGTCAGAGTTTGGTAAGGGGCCGCTCAGGGTCGGGTTCGGCGCAGAGGGTAGTGATAAGGAACACGTTTGTGCAGAAGAATTCTGAGGCACTGCCGTCATGTGGACAGTGTGGCAAACGACACTAGAGTGTGTGTTATGGCCGTATGGATGCTTGCTTTGGATGCGGCCAACTTGGGCACTTTAAGAAGGATTGCCCGACCAGTGGAGCTCAGAGGGTAGCCCAGTCTCAGGGGATGGCACCGGTGTTAGTGGTTTTCGTGGCTCAGAGGGGTCAGGTTTAGGGCAATGAGTGGTTCCGAAAATGTTCCTACCCGAGTTTTCTCCCTTACAACGAGTGGCGCAAAGGCGTCGAATGTTGTGGTAACATGTACACTTCTAGTTTGTTCTGCTAGTGCTTATGTATTATTTGATCTAGGAGCCACCCATTCTTTTGTATCGGCTTCTTTTGCACCTCTCTTGAGAGAAGAGAAAGATTTACTTGAGGCACCTTTACTGATGTCAACACCTCTGGGCGATGTAGTCGTGGCTGAGTTAGTCTTCTCGGACTATGAGGTATGTCTACGACCACCTTTTGGAAGCCAAATTGGTTCTACTCCCATCATTAGAGATAGATATTGTCTTGGGCATGGATTGGTTGGCTACCCATTACGCGAAAGTAGACTACAGGGCTAAGATTGTAATTTTTAGTAAGCCCGAGCTACCACAGTTTATTTTCCAAGCTGATGGGAAAGGGGATTCTTGTAGGGTGATCTCAGCCTTGAAAGCTCAGAAATTACTCCGTAGAGGCTGCTAGTCATTTATTCCTTGATTGATCATAACATGAATATGCGATCATAACTTGATAATTCTTTCTTGATTGATTTTTGGATTTGGCTCCCTCATTCAGATTTCCAATCACATTATGTGGAGGATGATTTTTGAAAAATTTTGTAGGTTTTTCTATTTCGGTGTCACCACTTTCATCATCCTGTTCAGCATCAATCTTAGTGTCAGTTGCATCGGCAGTTTCAACTGCTTGATCAGTTAGCTTGGTAATGTTCTGACTAGTTTTGATCTCAGTTGCAACTCCCTTCTCATCGCAAAACTCAATGAAAGAGCTATTTCTGAACTCCCTACCATGATCACTTCTTATTCTGATCACCTTTATAATTGGAAGCTTCTTTTCATTTTGCAGTCTTAAGCACAATGATTTGAAGTACCTGAAAGCACTTGACTTTTCTCTTAAAAAATATGTCCAGGTAAAACATGAGAAATCATCAACACAGACAATAAAATATTTTTTACCTCCAATACTTTCTACTTCCATAGGACCAACTAGGTCCAGATGAAGAAGCTCTAAAGGTCTTGGTATAGCAACCAGTTGTAACAGGTGATGAGACTGCCTTGTTAGCTTTCCTTCTTGACATGGGCTGCAAACAGGTTTAGGTTCTCTAGTCAGTTTAGGAATTTCTCTAACTGCTCTGCCATTTACAAGATTCTTGAGGTCTTTGTAATTAACATGGCCTAGTCGTCAATGCCACATGTCAATGTCAGATAAAATAGCAAATAACCAAGCAGATGAATATGTTATTTTGTAGCAGTTGTTCTTGATCTGTTTCCTTCAAGGGTGCAGTCACCATCATCATCAAAAACATTGCAGCTTCTCCTAGTAAACTGAACATTCAAATTTTGATCACAAAGCTGACTTATACTTACAAGATTAGCATTGAGACCTTCAACAAGCAGGACATTTTCCAAATTAGGAATTCCTGGGACATTAAGAGTTCCAACTCCTACAACATTCTCATGTCCTCCATCTCCAAAGGTAACAGTTGCTCCTCCATGTTTTTTAATATCCTTCAGATTATCTGGACTTCCTGTCATGTGCTGCGAACAACCACTGTCAAAGTACAAAGAAACAAGAGAAGAAATAGTTTTTAACATAAAAGTAACATGATAGTTTAGATCAACCTTCCTTACCCAAATTTGCTTAACTTTCTTCCTTGGGGATTTAACATGATCCTTTCTTCTCAGTTTGTTTGAGAGTTTGAAGCAGTTTGCTATAATGTGCCCTTTGCGTTTGCAATAATAGCATATGGGCAGTCTCTGACTTCTCCTTTCTGTAGGTTGTTTTTGACTTGAAGAACCTTTTTGTATGTACCTCAATTGAATAGGCAGTAGAGACTGAGGTTTTAACTGGGATGGACCAGTGTATCTCAGCACTCAAAATTTCATCAAGAGTACCACTAGAATTCGCCATTCTAACTTCCTTTTTACCCTTCCAAGTTCTTCAATTAACTTGGATTCTTTCACTTCCTTTTCTACAATCTGAGTTTGAAGATCTTGAATTTTCTGCTCACAATTTCTCTTTTCTTCAGTCAATAAATTGATTTGATTATTGAGAGATTTGTTCAGTTTTGCTACTTCAACCCATTTATCAAACATCTCCGGGTAGGCCTCCTCAAAACTATGAGCACATTGAACTCTGCTGTGATCATCTTCTGCATCTTAGTTTTCTGAAGTTCTAACCAAGTTACCAATATTGCTTTTTGTGAATGCTATAAAATTGCCTAACTATTTCTTAGATTGTTCAAGGTCATCTTGCTCATCATCATCACTCTAGGTGATAGTAAAAGACTTATTGAGCTTCTTTTGAAGATTAGGGCATTCGGATCATACATGACCATAGCCTTCACAGTCAAAGTATTTTACTCCTTTGTTTTTCTATTTCAAATCACTTTTGGATGTTGACGACTGACCTCTATTGTTTTCCCCCACTATGAATTTTGATTTTGAACAGTTGAAACTGTGGTTGGAACTACGGTTGAAACTACTTGTTTTTAGCTTCCAGAAACCTTTACAAATTCTTTGTAATAAGGGTACACACTACATCCATTTCATCATCTGAACACTCTTCAGACCTTACTTCATTTTCAGTAGCACTGAAAGCAAGGTTTTTCTTTTTCTCTTTGTGTGAGTATTTTTCTGACAGTTCTAACTCATATGTTACAAGCTTTCCCATCAAAGTATCAAGAGTCATAACGGATGGATCATGAACTTCACTGATAGCTGCAACTTTTATATCAAATTTTGAAAGCATAGATCTAAGAACTTTTCTTACCACTTTTTATTCTGAAAATGATTCACCAAGATTTGTTGCATTGTTCATAAGATCATTGATACGCCCAAAGAAATCTTGAATGTTTTCATCTTCTCCCATCTTTAGATTCTCAAATCTGGTGTTGAGGATTTCAACTTTGGACTTTCAAAGCGTCAGGGATTCTTCATGATTGGTTCCTAAAATTTCCCATGCTTGTTTTGCCAAGGTACAAGCCGAAATTAGTTTAAACTGAGAACGATCAACTCCACTAAAGATAACATTAAGGGCTTTATTGTCATAATTTGTTGTAATAATTTATGCTTTAGTATACTGGCTTTTAGGTTTGCGCTCAGTCCCATCAGGTGTTGTGGGAAGAGTGTAGCCAATCTCAATAGTGTCCTAACAACGATCATCAAAGGACTTGATGAAAACTCTCATTCGAGCCTTTCAATAAGCCTAGTTTGTTCCGATGAGCAATGGTGGAACATTGATAGAATTTCCCCTTGGTATTCCTTCCATCTTGAGTTTGAAAGATTAGAGACACTTCAATGATCTATGCAGGTAAAGGTTAGCACAACCGCTCTGATACCAATTGACAAGATAGTCTCTAAGGAATCTTTTTGTTAATACTCAATTGCACTAGAAGTCTAGAAGTTGCATCTACTATGGTAACTTCTTTAAAAACAGAGTGAGCAGCAAATATGAAATAACCAAAAAAACATGCAAACATACAAGGAATTGTTTACGCAATTCAGTGACAAACTCGTCACCTAATCTGCAGGGCCCTTATTGGACAGATATCCAATTCTCTATCAACATAGTACTATAGAAGCTCCAAGTTCTCACAACCCGAAATCCAACTCTCAAATATAACAAACAAACTATTTGCTATTACAAGTACTAACCAACTTGCCTCTCTATGACAACTCAATCATAGAGTTCTGTCCTCCAAACAGTCTCTGTGTTGTAGTGAGTTAACAACCCAACTCCATCTAGACTTGAAGATAATTGAAGTAATTTGTTGTCGTCTACACACTCGGCAATCTCAACTCCTCATATAACTGGCAACTCTATTTCAGCGCATTGGAGTGGATAAGAGAGAATCCATAGGGGTGGATCACCAACTCAATCATTCTCTCATTTCTTTTATAAATAAAGAAGACAACCCAAAAGACACAACCATTACTCCACTAGAGAAACTCAAGTAAACTCCTAACTCCATGATGACCATTAACTCCACTAAGTATCATAAATGACCATTTGATGGATTCCATCAAATGAATGACCAAGGACATAAAGCACAATGATGACCATAACTTCCACCATGACCAAGGTCATAAAGCACCATGATGACCATAACTTTCACCAAATAAATGACCAAGGCCATAAAGATCCATAATGACCATAACTCCACCAAATGAATGACCAAGGTCAAAAAGCTACTGTTGCTAGAATGGCCACACTAGAGGGGTGGTGAATAGTGTGTTAACTAAATCCTTTTTGTCTAATTCCGATTTTAATCTTTTCTTAAACTACTTAGGTAATTCACAATTCAATGACTAAATGCGAAAGCGAGTAGTGAAGATAAACAATGCGATACAAAATGAAAACAATGCTAACACAATTATTTATAGTGGTTCGGCCCCAATGCCTACTCTACTACCTAAGCACCCCGCTTACGATTTTCAAACTAGCTTTACTAGATTATATCGTTTTCCTTACAAAGAGGACTTTACACCGGAAAGTCTCCGCGCTCAAACCGAAGGCACTTCCATACCCGGAAGTATCCCGCCTTCCTACCGAGAGCACTCTCCCACCACAACCTAAGGGACAACTCAACTAATCCAAGTAAACTAAGTTTACAATGGTGGATTTAAGCCTTAACACCAAGGCAACCACCAACTCAATTAAACCTAGCAACCTAGGTTTATACAAATGATATATAATCAAAATAAACAACAAAATACAATAACAATTGGAGCAATAAATCAAAACAATAAGTACTTAGCTCCAAAAGAAACTACCTAGTCCTCTTGATGCCTCAAGGTGATGAATCGATGAAGTTTGCGGACTCAATCAAGTAGTTGAGGATCAAAGCTAGGGTTTAAGAAGAATTTCTCAATGAAAGCTTTAAGATTGATCAAAGATTGCTCAATCAAGGTTAAGATCATGGAGGAAGGCACACAAGGGCTAGTATATATAAGCCCCACGAAGAGAGAGCCAAAATAGCTCTCCTAACGGGCTGATTTCTGCCCGTTGGCAACACCCGGTCGCTTGCCGATCCATCGCCGATCAACCGATCGAGCGACCGCCGAGCGACCGAAGGCACTGTCTATTCTAGGCATCGTTCAGTCGACCAAAATGTCTTCTGTCGATCGACTAGTCGGTCGATCGAATCTTACCTTTAAGTTAATAACTTTATAACATAAATGTTATATAAGGATTGCCCCCCATTTGGATTCAATAAAAATATCTAAAAAATCAAAATCCTTAAAAATCACAATCTAACTTTTGGGGTCTAGTACAAATTTCCCAAAAATGAAAATTTTATAATCTCCCGAGTCAAATATGGGTGAGCTAAAGGCTTCCATAAAATCCTTAAAAATATCTCGCTGTCTAGTTTAAACTAAGGAACAATTACTGGCACTTTCGGTGCCAAGAAAATGTCTAGATTATATAGCTATCCAAGGAGCATCCTAGGCTTACTGAATTTCAGAATCTTTTTTGATTTTCTGGGTTATCGTGTTTTGGGGTTTGAGTTTGGTTTTTGGATTTATTTGCATCATCATGAGGATTTACAAAACATTCTAGACACCCTAAACCTAAACTCTATCTTCTCGAATCATCCCGAGCATGGACGAGCGTCCTTGCCGATTTCTCCGATTTCTTCAATTTTTCCGATTGCGGACAACATGCGCTAACCGACTCGGAACCTGAAAGTATTTCTCAATGAAACATTAGTTCTATATTTGAAAACCGAGATTAAGACCAAGGTTGAAAAACTTAGGCCAATAATCTCCCCCTTTTTGATGATGACAGACAACATTAAGAAAATATTTCAACATGCATATCTATGTAATAGAACTCCCCCTATCTATATGCATGGTTCACTACTAGAAAAATGGGCATCAGCAACGGCTGATTCCGTTGCTGAGCCGTTGCTGAAGAGTATCAGCAATGGCTGGAGCCGTTGCAATGGAGCCGTGACAGAAACTCGCGTTGCTGATAACTTAGCAACGGATCAGCAACGGCCGCTCGGGCCGTTGCTAACAATATTATCAGCAATGGTGTTGCCACAGACCCGGAGCCGTTGCTGATAACATTAATAGCAACGGCCGCTGAGTTCGTAGCAACGCCGTTAGTAAAACCCCGTCGCTAAGCCGTTGCTGTAGGTCATCAGCAATGACTTTCGATACACTTTTAGCAACGGCCTTCCCACGGACGGCCGTGGGAAAGCCGTTGCTGATGATGTGAACCTGGTAACGAAAAATTTTAAAATTTCAAATTTCCATTGATACATTGATACATTGATACATTCTGATACATAACTCACACACCCATACACCCATACACACATCCACACATTCATTCACACATCACAAATACACCAAGATATACACCAAGATATACATCAAAACAATTATATTTATAGTGATAATTATCCACAATAGTATAAAAACTATTCAAATGCAAAATTGAAGTATCAATATCCAAACAAAACAAATTAAACAAGTCCAATATCTCAGTAACAAAGTCAATATAAAAAAAATCTCACGATGACGATGGAGGATGGCCTGGATCATATGGCGGGGTCTGGAGTGCTTGAGTGTACACCGACGTGGACTGACTCGAGGACGATGGATTAGATGATGCCGAAGAGATGTCTGCTTCGGGATGACCTGACATGTTGCGTAGCATAGCATGCATCTCTGCCATCATCTGACTCTGACGCGCGACCGTCTCCTCTAGAGTCCTTATTCTGCTACTACGATCATAACTGGATCTAGAGGTGGACGGCCGCTCACCAGCGACCGGAGGGGTCGATGCCCCAAGTGGCCCTAGTACGGCTCGCGCATGACCACTATCTACAAAGCCATATACGCGGCCGTGGTCCCAGCCACCTGCGGCCTCGACCCACGTTGCTGCGTCAAAGTCCTCGGGGGTGCCCCCGCGCTGCACCACCGTCTGGCTGTAGGTCTCCTACTCGAGTTTGATTTTTTGTTTAATATTTATCATAAAACTTAAATTATAAATATATAATGAATAATTTAAACAAATATATAGTTACCATAATGTATGCAGCGCGGTTGTCGATGTACTCCCCTGTCCCATGTGCTCGACGGTGAGTCCGCTCAAACACCGCCATCGGGGAAGGTCGCTGGACAGTCCCGTCATCCGACACCGTCGTCTACATTTACAAAACAAATAAATTAATTAGTACACATAGTAATAAATAAAATATATAATTAAAAGGTATACTTACCATATGGTTCGCGTGCACTGCAAATGCAACAGAGCTGCCGGTGTGACGCGCTGCTCCCCCCGACATGCGATTTCTAACCGCATTCCAAGAAACCTCCTGCCATCGATCCGTCGACCATATTCCCACGAGCTGGTCCCATATATCCGGAGTAATCCAATCGGGGCCGTATCCCCGAGTCTCCGCGATGTTAGTGGTCCCAGCTCGGGCCATCGCCTGGGACCGAGCCTGCCCCAACTGCCCATTGTACCTTGCCCGGGAAATAGCCTCCCAGGCAGCGTAAATGAAGGGCCTTTGGTCCTCGGCCCATGTATAGTGAGCCTGCAAAATAATAATATCAGTACCAATATTAATCATCATGCATGTAAAAAAAAAAATAATACTTGCCTCAAACTCACGCCATAACATGTCGACGTGCTCGCTAGGCACGTGAGACCACGTAGGCCATGCCCCGTGCATATATCGTCAAATAGTAGAAGAAATGCTCCTCGGCACTTCTTCTTGCTCGAACCTGCACAACAAAAATAAATTTTAATATTATATTATGATATAATGAATTTGTAATGATTCATAATTCATGATATATTACCGCTCCCCAATCACGCTAATAAATCTACGTGACTCTATGGCCGGTGGAGGCTGCCACCTGTTCGGCTCGCGTGGCCGCCTGCGTCTGGATGTACTAGCCTCGGCAGTATCATCCGCATGAGGATCAGCAACAGGAGGATCAGTAGCATGAGTAAGTGCTGGAGTCTCACCGATCGGAGACTCCGAAGCTCTCCTGCGTCGATAACCACGACCAGACATATTTGTCGAACAGACATATAATCAGATTATTGTATAAATAGTAGAGATATATTTAATAAAATATATACTTTACAATTATTCCTCATCATCTGAATAATAGTCATCATTCGAATTCTTCCTCTTCTTCCTCTTCTTCATCTTCTTCATCTCCAGCTTCCTCAATTTCATGATCGTCATCATCAGCATATTCAACTTCTAATTGAATTGACGTTGTGTCTGCATCCTCGAGTATTGGAATAATACAATCTACAGCAGGAGGACCATCTTCTTGATAGAAACCATCTGTCACATCAGGTATCGGCTCATTTTCTCCTACTATCGGATCAATTTTTCCTCTACCTTTTGTCTTACAGACTACACGCCAATATGCTCTATCTTTATTTCGAGCCGGATACTTCGCGTAATATACTTGTTTGGCTTGTGATGCCAATATAAAAGGCTCATTTGCTGCCAATTTAGATTTGTAATTAACCTCAACAAGTTTGTATTTTGGATGAACTTTCATGCCCCTTTCTGTTGTATCGAACCAATGACATCTAAATAGGATCATTGATTTTAAGACGAAGTAGTGCAACTCTATCACTTCTTCCACCAGTCCATAAAAATCCATATCACATTCAACATAGGTTGTCCCTTTCACGCAGACCCCAGCATTCATCGTCTTCTTTGTAAATGAATATTCAACCGTGTGAAATTTATACCCATTAACAAAATATCCGCTATAGCACGACACAAGTCGCGACGGTCCACTAACAAACTCAAATATTCTTTCATCTATTTCAGCTCTGTGATCTTTGCTGTAAGTCTGAATCCAAGTAGGGAAATCACGATTCCATAATCTCTCCAATTCTTGATCGTTGTGAATAGAGTATTTTTGCACCATCTCAATGTCAAATATTTCAATGAATTATTCAATCTCTGGACAATTGAGTAATACATACAAGTGTGCCAAATGATACTCTTCCTCGCTTAAGTGTCGAGATGGACGAGAACCAAAAGCACAACCAGAGTGACAAAATATATTTGAACGTCCATCTGAATGTCGAACACCCCCGTCGTCATTACGTGGAAGACGATCAAATCTTGTTTGTACTATCGATTCAAAGTAAAATGAGCAGAATGTTGAAATTTCTTGGATGATATACGATTCAGATATTGATCCTTCAACAGCTGCGGTGTTCTTTACTTTTTTCTTCAGACAGTTCATGTATCTTTCAAATAAGTACATCCACCGATATTGAACGGGGCCACCAACTCGTGCCTCGTATACCAAGTGTATCGGTAGATGCTCCATCGAGTCAAAAAATGCAGGAGGGAAAAACTGCTCCAGCTTGCATATGATTTCAACAATATTATTTTCAAGTGTTGACATATCTTCGACTCGAAGGACATTTGCACAGATGTTTCTAAAAAACATACTTAATTCAGTCAACGGACCCCGAATATTATCAGGTAGAAGATCTCGAAATGCGATCGGAAGTAATCTCTGCATGAATACATGATAATCATGGCTCTTCATCCCTGATATTTTGCAATCATCGACGTTCACACATCGAGATAAGTTTGAAGCATATCCATCGGGTAATCTGAGTTCTTTTACCCATTGACAAACATCTTTGATCTGTTGTTTATTTAACACATATGGGGCCTTCGGTTTCAGATATCGTCCGTTGACCTCTTGTAACTCCAACTCTGGTCTTTTACAAAGTATTTTCATATCATGTCGGGCTTTGACATTATCTTTAGTTTTTCCGGAAATATCCATCAAAGTGTTGAAAATATTATCAAACACATTTTTTTCAATGTGCATGACATCTAAATTATGTCGAATCAATAATGAACTCCAATAGGGCAATTCCCAAAAGATACTTTTTTTCACCCAGTTATGTGTTTGGCCAAAACCTGACACTCTTTCATTGCGACCAAATACTATATCTGGAAGTGCTGAAACACGTGCTAACATTTGTTCACCAGACAACATCGGTGGTGGCCCATCTCTTTTGACTCGGCCCTTAGTAAATTTATTACGATTCCTTCGATACTGATGATTAACCGGTAGGAATCGACGATGACAATCAAAGAATGAGATTTTTCGTCCATTCTGAAGACTGATTGATTTAGAGTGTTCCATACAATACGGACAAGAGAGTCGGCCGTGAGTGCTCCAACCCGACAACATGCCGTACGCCAGGAAATCATTGATTGTCCACAAGACCGCGGCCTTTAAATTGAAGTTTTGCTTCCGATGACAATCATAAGAGACAGCTCCCTCAGTCCACAATGTTTTCAATTCATCTATCAAGGGTCTGAGAAATATGTCAATTTCTTTTCGCGGACCCTTAGGACCCGGAATAATCATCGAAAGATTCACCATATGTCTGAACAACAGGATTGCTCGACGTCCCGACTTCGCGTGACTCCCCATGACAAGTCCATAGAAAATATCTTGGTGCAAATCCTTTGGTATATAGATGCAGAGTGAGTCTCCCGATCCAAAAATCGTCCATTTGAACAAATGCGGCACGAACATCGGATTTGATCACCCATGCTAACGAAATTCCGATTCGAATTGGCAAAATTTAGGAAGTACGTTACGCCTAATCGAAACTCATTCGTTAAAGCTCCACGATCAAGACGTCGGTACATCCAACTTCGATCAGCCGACATGATTCTGTCAATCAATGACAATTTCTTTGGTTAATGTCTTTAGGTGAGATTGTCCTATTCCATTCGGGATTTATGTTATTTATATTGCACTAAGTATTTATTTTAACCGTTAACTTCATTCTAAATTTCGGCAGCATCTCCCTACAGTTCTCCGAATACGCATATCATCTGGGCGCGTATCGGAGAACAAGAGAGATGTTGCCGAAATTTAGAATGATTAGTTAACAGTTAAAATAAAAACGTAAGTGCAGTACAAATAACTATATTTCCAAATTATCCAATCAGGGACAATTCAAGAATTGTACGTCGTATAAAAGATCATCTACTTCTTTTACACGAACATACAATCCCCGAACAGATCTAAGGTTTTGCTAAATCATATCCGACTCGTCGATGCGTACATGAAACATATGTACTCGTCGGATGCATGATTATTTTCTAAATGTTTCGAGACAGTTCGAGTCCATATTGGACGATTCCGACGCGCGTCCGAAGTGGACGATTTCGGCGCGCGTCCGAAGTGGACGACTTCGGCGCGCGTCTGAAGTGGACGACTTCGGCGCGCGTCCGAAGTGGACGATTCCGGCACGCGTCCGAAGTGGACGATTCCGGCGCGCGTTCGAAGTGGACGATTTCAGCGCGCGTCCGAAGTGGACAATTCCAAAATTAATCTAAACCCTAATAATTAATCTAACAAATTAAACAATTAATCTAAATAATTAATTAACAATTAATTAACAATTAATAAATAATAAAAAATTATATATAAATCTACAAATTCTGGCGCCGGAGTCAGGTGGAATCCGACGCCGGCGTACAGTGGCCGGACACACTGTCCGGCCATTGTACAAGGTCCGGCGGCGGCCATTAGCCGACCGCCGCCGACCGAAACCCTATTTTTAGGGTTTCGGTCGGATTTCCCGCCGGCCACAATGGGAAGAGACGGCCGGTCGGCAAGGCATACCTGAAAATGTCGGCAGCAGCGGGAGGAGGAAGAGGCGTCATCGGCGTCGTCGGCGTCGGCAGCGGCGGCGACAGGCGGGAGCAGGAGACGGCGGCGGCAGTAGCGGGAGGGAGAAGGGTCGGGCGCGACTGCGTGCCCTATTTAAACTTATCAACAATGGCTCACTCGCCCGTTAGAAAGCTGTTGCTAATAAGTTATCATCAGCAACGGCTCACTTGTCCGTTAGAAAGCCGTTGCTGATAATTAAAATATCAGCAACGGCTCGCCTTTCCGTCAGAAAGCCGTTGCGGATAATTAAAATAATCCGCAATGGCTCGCGTGTCTGTTAGATGCCGTTGCAGATACAACATATCTGCAACGGCTCGGGCGGCCGTAAGAATGCCATTGCAAATAGCAACGGCTTGAGCGGCCGTTGCTGATAGCCGTTGCTGAAGACTCAATTTCTAGTAGTGGTTTTCCTATATTTTCTTCCATTTTACCTATATTTTTCTCCCCCTTTTGACATCAATCAAAAAGGACGAGAAAGTCAACCTATGGTCAAAGTTGGGACTTGAAAACTAGTTTTCATAAAAACGAAGTCAACCAACCCAAGGAATGAAAACAACATATCGAATGAGAGATTAAGTGATACATAATATCATGAAAAGATAGTCAAAATCCAAAATTAGGAATCATATACTAACTCAAGTATCGGTCAAAATATCAAAAATCATTTTATAAATGATTTGTCCCGAATCAGAATGAGAACAATACCAAAAAGGAATTCAAATTATCATACTTGAAGTTTCATTCAAAGATTGGACCAAAAATCAAAGTATCGAAAAAATGAACATTTGGGAAGAACGATACTTTAATGTTTTGAAATCCAATTTCAAAAATCCATATCAAATCATATTCTTACTGAAAATTTATAAAAAATTTACTGGAGAAACAAGATTTTTCAGAGAATATGAAGTTTAAAGAATCATCCAAAAATTAATTTTCTGCATTTTTTAAAAAATAACAAAAATCTAGTGGCATTTTTGTAAATATTAGCTATTTTCAAAAGTTTTCAATTTTCATTCAAACTTTCTAGATATCAAGGTATTATCATTTAAAGCATGTTTATCAAGTTTGAAATGTAAATAATGTCCATTGGTCAAAATTTTACATTAGCATGATTTCATTCAAAAACAAGCATGGTATCATGAAATTGCTAAGTATCTAATTTTAACCTTTATTCATGGTTTTTCAAATTTAAACACATGGACACCTAACATGAGTAAATCTAAACATGTTTGTGAAGTTGAACCTAAAATGAAATTTCTAAGTCAATTTGTTGACTTAGGTCAACTTTACTCAACTTAAGGTCTCCTAAAGTGAACTTGTTATCAATTTATCCATTTTCACATGATTTTTCAATTTAAATCACATGGAAGTAAATCATGAGTGAACTCAAATATGTTTATCAAGTTTCAACTTTAAAATGAAGTCTCTGAGATGAAATTCTACCTAGTGCACATTTCATTCTAACTAGATGACATGAAATTGCCTAAGTATCAAAATTTTATCTACTCATGAGATTTCAATCAATTATCATGCAAAGTCATTCATGAGCATAGAGAAATCATATAATCAATAAAATTAAGGGTGTTATGCAAGAATTTTGCCAAAATGAAACTCATACCTCATTTCTTGAGAAATTCCACAATTTTCATTTTCTTTCCCAAATTTTTTTAGCCTTCCAAAGTTATCACTTTCTCAACTTGCAAGTAGGTTTCCCTTTATTATTAGATTTAACTTGCATGAGGAAATCATTGGTAACATAATGGCATAATTATCTCAAGCAAGTTAATCACTCTAGATAGCAAAGTAAGCATCAAAGTTTTCATTCAAAATCCAACTTTGCTAAATAGTTCGAAATCCATTTTAAATGAAATCAAGTAATATCAAAAATGAATTTCAAGAGATCACAAGCATAATGAAGATGAAAACTTGATCTCCAACCCTTCCTATTGGTTGAAAACCAAAAGGCCACGATGAGCCTACGATTTAGAACCACAAGGTCGCATGAGCCCGTTATAGGCTATAAAGGTCTCCGAGGAGACCGGAAATCAAAAACAAAAATCATTTTTCAAGAAATATATCGAGAGCGGATAAAGCCAACTAGAATCAATCATGTATCATGAACTCCAACTTTAATGAGATAAAATAAACATGGGAGATGAAACCAAGTTAACTAGATGTCAATTCTTCATACCGAAGGCATCCATAAGATGTGAAGTTGCAACTTGGACTTGGTGAAGCTTTAAGTCCTCATGTAGCTCCAATTAACCATCATCAACTCACCCTTGTGTGGTTGTGCCCCCTACAAGAGAACAAGAAACTTTTGGTACCCAAATGCCTTTGGGTCCTAGGAGGTTAGTGGGCTTAGGTACCCAAAGTGTCTTCATAACACTTGGGTTCATTTTAAAAGTTATGGACATGAGATTTAAACACCACAATCATAGATGGCATGCCCATAAACACCACAACAAAAATAATGTCCATTAAATTTCTTCTTTTCATTATGGACATGAGATTTAATGTTAGAATGCTTGACATCAGAAGGATGATGGACATGAGCATTCTTAAGTAAAACATTTTTCTTCCTAGAATTTCTAAATGATGAAACATTGAATAAATTATGTGTTTTGTTACTCAAGAAAACAACCTCATTTTTCAAGTCATTAATGGACTTATGCAATGCATGAGATTGAGATCTCAACAAACAATTTTCATTTTTCAAACTCTCATTTTCCATTTTGAAATCATTTGAAGAATCATTACCCTTAAGTTTTAAAATATTTTTCAAGCTCTCATTTTCATTTCAAATTTTAGAAGTCTTATTTAATAATTCATCATTTTCAATCTCTAACTTTTCATTTCTATGTTTTAAGTCCTTAATTTCAAGCTTCAAATCATCATGGCATGTATCAAGCATACTAGTGTTCAATTTTTCATTTTCAACTTCTAAGGCATGCAAGTGACTAGTAAGCTTAGAATTCTCCTTTTTAATTTTCTTTATTTCATTGTTCGTTTTCATGAGTAATTCATACATCTTTTTACATTCTTCTAGTAGTTTTTCATACGACACATCAAGGGATTTAGAGCTACTAGAATCACTATCATTAACATTTTGAACATGACTAGAAGATGGAGAATATACCTCACCTCGAAGACCCATGAGGCAAAAATTTGATGTAGCTTCTTCATCATGTCTAGAAGTGGCTTCACTTGATTTGGATGTGGATGAGGATGCACAATTATTCTTTTTGGATTTCTTCTCCAAGAGTGGACAATTCTTCTTCTTGTGTCCCTTCTTTTGGCAAAGGAAACACCTAAGTTTCCTTTTCCGATTTTTGGTATTCCATTGACTAGATGAGCTTTGGGCATCAAAAACTTCATTAGGACTAGAGGTATAACAATTTTCATTACCTCTTCCATTTAAAGTAATAAGCCCAAATATCGAATGTGGATGAACAATGCATAACTTTTTCAAGTATATCATTTGAGAATGAGCAATATAGAAAGTGCGTTGTTTTAACATTCAATTCAAACAATCTAACTTGTTATTGAGTCCAATCATTAATGTCAATGGTCGGCTCAACACATTCATTCTTTAGCATGCACCATAGATCTAAACTTTGTGTTTTAAGAAAAGTATACGTCCTACTCTTCCAAACACCAAATTTTTCTTCATCAAACCTTGGTGGTGCAAATGCTATACTCTCTAGTGTCATTTTCGGGATCGAGGCAAGATGTAGACGAGATGGTGAAATCTCAATCCACGACCCGCTCTCATACTAAATATTGGTGAAATGGCCACACTAGAAGGGGGGGGGGGTGAATAGTATGTTAACTAAATCGTTTTTGCCTAATTCTGATTTTGATATTTTCTTAAACTACTTAGGCAATTCATAATTCTACGACTAAATGCGCAAGCGAGTAATGAAGATAAACAATGCCATACAGAAAGAAAATAATGCCAACACAATTATTTATAGTGGTTCGGCACCAATGCCCACTCCACTACTTAAGCACCCCGCTTAGGATTTCCAAACTAACTTTACTAGATTATATCACTTCCCTTACAAGGAGGGCTTTACACCAAAAAGTCTCTGCTCTCAAACCAAAGGCACTTCCACACCCAGAAGTATCCTGCCTTCCTACCAAGAGCACTCTCCCACCTCAACCTAAGGGACAACTCAACTAATCCAAGTAAACTAAATTTACAATGGTGGATTTAAGCATTAACACCAAGGCAACCACCAACTCAATCAAACCTAGCAACCTAGGTATATACAAATGATATATAATTAAAATAAACAACAAAATACAATAACAATTGGAGCAATAAATCAAAACATCAAGTACTTAGCTCCAAAAGAAACTCTCTAGTCCTCTTGATGCCTCAAGGTGATGAATCGATGAAGTTTGCGGGCTCAATCAAGTAGTTGAGGATCAAAGCTAGGGTTTAATAAGAATCTCTCAATGAAAGCTTTAAGATTGATCAAAGATGGCTCAATGAAGGTTAAGATCATGGAGGAAGGCACTCAAGGGCTAGTATATATAAGCCCCAAGAAGAGCGAGCTAAAATAGCTCTCCCAAAGGGTTGATTTCTGCCCGTTGGCGACGCCCGATTGCTTGCTGGTGAATCATCGATCGATCGATCGAGTGACCGCCAAGCGACCGAAGGCATTCTACTCATTCTGGGCATCGTTCGGTTGACTTGTCGGTCGACCGAAATGCCTTCTGCCCATTTTTGCCTTCTACCGGTCGACCACTCGGTTGATCGAATCTTAACATTAAGTTAGTAACTTTAAAACATAAATGTTATATAAGGATTACCTCCCACTTGGATTCAATAAAAATATCTAAAAAATCCAAATTCTTAAGAATCAAAATCTAACTTTTGGGGTCTAGTATAAATTTCCCAAAAATGGAAATTTTATAATCTCCCGGGTCAAATTTGGGTAGGCTAAAGGCTTCCAAAAAATCATTAAAAATATCTCGTTTTCTAGTTTTTACCTAAGGAACAATCACTACTAGAAAAATGGTCATCAGCAACGGCTGATGCCGTTGCTGAGCCGTTGCAATAGAGCCGTGACAGAAAGTCGCGTTGCTGATGACTTCGCAACGGATCAGCAACGGCCGCTCGGGCCGTCGCTCAAAACATTATCAGCAACGGCCGCTCGGGCCGTCGCTAAAACTATTATCGGCAATGGGTTTGCCACAGACCCGGAGCCGTTGCTGATAACATTAATAGCAACGGCCGCTGAGTCCGTAGCAACGCCGTTAGTAAAACGTCGTCGCTAAGCCGTTGCTGTAGGTCATCAGCAACGGCTTTCGATACACTTTTAGCAACGGCTTTCCCACGGATACCCATGGGAAAGCCGTTGCTGATGACCAATACCTGCAACCAGAAAATTTGAAAATTTCAAATTTCCATTGATACATTGATACATTTATCTGATACATAACTCACACACCCATACCCTCATACACACATTCATTCACACATCACAAACACCTCATACACATTCATTCACACATCACAAACACACCAACATATATACATCAGAACAATTATACTTATATTGATAATTATCCACGATAGTATAAAAACAATTCAAATGCAAAATTGAAGTATCAATATCCAAACAAAATAAGTTAAACAAGTTCAATATCCAAACAAAAAATCTCACGATCAAGATGGAGGATGGTCTGGATTATATGGCGGGGTCTGGAGCGCTTGAGTGTACACCGGCGTAGACTGACTCGAGGACGACGGATTAGATGATGCCGAAGAGATGCCTGCTTCGGGATGACCTGACATGTTGCGTAGCATAGATTGTATATCTGCCATCATCTGACTCTGGCGCTCCATCATCTCAGTCTGACGCGCGACCGTCTCCTCTAGAGTCCTTATTCTGTTACTATGATCATAACTGGATCTAGAGGTGGACGGCCGCTCACCAGCGACCGGAGGGGTCGGTGCCCCAAGTGGCCCTAGTACGGCTCGCGCATGACCACTATCTGCGAAGCCGTATACGCGCCCATGGTCCCAGCCACCTGCGGCCTCGACCCACGATGCTGCGTCAAAGTCCTCGGGGGTACCCCCGCGCTGCACCACCGTCTGGCTGTAGGTCTCCTACTCGAGTTTGATTTTTTGTTTAATATTTATCATAAAACTTAAATTATAAATATATAATGAATAATTTAAACAAATATATAATTACCATAATGTATGCAGCGCGGTTGTGGATGTACTCCCCCGTCCCATGTGCTCGACGGTGAGTCCGCTCAAACACCGCCATCGGGGAGGGTCGCTGGACACTCCCATCATCCGACACCGTCGTCTACATTTACAAAACAAATACATTAATTAGTACACATAATAACAAATAAAATATATAATTAAAAGATATACTTACCATACGGTTTGCGTGCACTGCAAATGCAACAGAGCCGCCGGTGTGACGCGCTGCTCCTCCCGACATGCGATTTCTAGCCGCATTCCGAGAAACCTCCTGCCATCGATCCGTCGACCATATCCCCACGAGCTGGTCCCATATATCCGGAGTAATCCAACTGGGGCCGTATCCCCGAGTCTCCGCGATGTTAGTGGTCCCAGCTCGGGCCATCGCTTGGGACCGAGCCTGCCCCAGCTGCCCATTGTACCTTACCCGGGAAATAGCCTCCCAGGCAGCGTAAATGAAGGGCCTCTGGTCCTCGGCCCATGTATAGCGAGCCTGCAAAATAATAATATCAGTACCAATATTAATATATCATCATGCATGTAAAAAATAATAATAATACGTGCCTCAAACTCGCGCCATAACATGTCGACGTGCTCGCTAGGCACGTGAGACCACGTAGGCCATGCCCCGTGCATGTATCGTCGAATAGTAGAAGAAATGCTCCTCGGCACTTCTTCTTGCTCGAACCTGCACAACAAAAATAAATTTTAATATTATATTATGATATAATGAATTTGTAATGATTCATAATTCATGATATATTACCGCTCCCCAATCACGCTAATCAATCTACGTGACTCTGTGGCTGGTGGAGGCTGCCACCTGTTCGGCCCGCGTGGCCGCCTACGTCTGGATGTACTAGCCTCGGCAGTATCATCGGAATGAGGATCAGCAACAGGTGGATCAGCAGCATGAGTAAGTGCTGGAGTCTCACCGATCGGAGACTCCGAAACTCTCCTGCGTCGATAACCACGACCAGACATATCTGTCGAACAGACATATAATCAGATTATTGTATAAATAGTAGAGATATATTTAATAAAATATATACTTTACAATTATTCTTCATCATCTGAATAATAGTCTTCGAATTCTTCTTCTTCTTCCTCTTCTTCCTCTTCTTCATCTTCTTCATCTCCAGCTTCCTCAATTTCATGATCGTCATCATCAGCATATTCAACTTCTAATTGAATTGACGTTGTGTCTGCATCCTTGAGTATTGGAATAATACGATCCACAGCAGGAAGATCATCTTCTTGATAGAAACCAGGAGGATCATTTTCTCCTACTATCGGATCAATTTTTCCTCTACCTTTTGTCTTACAGACTACACGCCAATCCGCTCTATCTTTATTTCGAGCCGGATACTTCGCGTAATATACTTGTTCGGCTTGTGATGCCAATATAAAAGGCTCATTTGCTGCCAATTTTGATTTGTAATTGATCTCAACAAGTTTGTATTTTGGATGAACTTTCATGCCCCTTTCTGTTGTATCGAACCAATGACATCTAAATAGGATCACTGATTTTAAGCCGAAGTAGTGCAACTCTATCATTTCTTCCACCAGTCCATAAAAATCCATATCACATTCAACTTAGGTTGTCCCTTTCACGCAGACCCCAGCATTCATCGTCTTTTTTGTAGATGAATATTCAAGTGTGTGAAATTTATACCCGTTAACAAAATATCCGCTATAGCACAACACAAGTCGCGACGGTCCACTAACAAACTCAAATATTCTTTCATCTATTTCAGCTCTGTGATCTTTGCTGTAAGTCTGAATCCAAGTGGACGATTCCGGCGCGAGTCCGAATTGCACGATTCCGGCGCGCGTCCGAAGTGGACGATTCCGGCGCGAGTCCGAATTGGACGATACCGGCGCGCGTCCGAAGTGGACGATTCCGGCGCGCGTTCGAAGTGGACGATTCCGGCGCGCGTCCGAAGTGGACGATTCCGCCGCGCGTCCGAAATTAATCTAAACTGTAATAATTAATCTAACAAATTAAATAATTAATCTAAACAATTAATTAACAATTATAAAATAATTAATTAACAATTATAACATAATATAAATTATATATATAAATTATAAATTCCGGCGCCGGAGTCCACCCTCCGGCGCCGGCGTACAGTGGCCGGACACACTGTCCGGCCACTGCAGAAGGTCCGGCGGCGGCCATCGGTCGACCGCCGCCGGCCGAAACCCTAGAAATAGGGTTTCGGTCGGGTGATTCCCGCCGGCCACAGGAAAGAGACGGCCGCAGGGAGGAGACATACCTAAACAAGTCGGAAGCAGCGGTCGGCGTCGTCGGCGTCGGCAGCAGCGGCAGCAGCGGCAGCGGCGGCGAGTGGCATCGGCAGGAGCAGCGGCAGCAGCGGGAGGAAGAAGGGTCGGGCGCGAGAGCGTGCCCTATATAAACTTATCAGCAACGGCTCACTCGCCCGTTAGAACGCCGTTGCTGATAAGTTATCATCAGCAACGGCTCACTTATCCGTTAGAAAGCCATTGCTGAAAATTAAAATATCAGCAACGGCTCGCCTTTCCATCCGAAAGCCGTTGCTGATAATTAAAATAATCAGCAACGACTCGGATTTCCGTTAGAAAACCGTTGCAGATACAGTTTTCTGCAACGGCTCGAGCGGCCGTAAGAATGCCGTTGCAAATGGCAACGGCTTGAGCGGCCGTCGCTGATAGCCGTTGCTGAAGACGAAGTTTCTAGTAGTGAATTATCGGCACTTTTGGTGCCAAGAAAATATCTAGGTTATATAGCCCTCCAAGGAGCTCCCTAGGCTTAGTGAATTTCAGGATCTTTTCTAATTTTCCGGGTGTTCGTGTTTTCGGGTTCGGGTTTAGTTTTTAGGTTTATTTGCATCATCTTGAGGATTTACAATGCATTCTAGACACCCTAAATCTAAACACTATCTTCCCGAAGAATCCCGAGCGTCCTTTCTGATTTCTCTAATTTCTCTAATTTTTCTGATCGCGGACATCGTGCACTAACTGACTTGGAACCTAAAAGTATTTCTCAATGTAACATTAGTTTCATATTTGTTATCATCAAAACCGATATTAAGACAAAGGTTGAAAACCGTAGGCCAACAAATACATGATAAATGATAAGTCCAAAAGTCACCATAAATAATCAAGTCTAAAAGTTAATTTGTAGATAAATACATATATACAATATATATCATCAGAATATATCATATATATATACATTGTAAGACCCAAAGTTTCCTAATATAAAATCTATTTTTGGTGCAGCGCACCAGATCAGGGGTTAGTCGGGTCGAGCCGTGGAATCGCCTCGAGTAGAAGGTATAACTCGACTTATGAAGCTTAATTGGTTAAATGAGCATTCTTTTGTTTAGCATTAGATGTATTATTAGAATCGAATTCGAATCGTGTATGCGGATCGAATCGGAGCCCAAATCGGACTCGGATTGAGTCGAGTAGGGGCTAAGTTTTGAGGAAGGGCATTTAGGTAAATGGAAGATGAGGGAATAAAACCCCTCATCTATAGGCGTGCGGCTCATCCTTGAGCCGCATGCAGCCCGAGCAAGATAGTGAGGAGGGGAGATCTTGGGTCGGCGCAGGAAATTGTGTCATCGTCAGAAGTATTGAGATCGCCATCGTCCATCCCTTCTTCTTCCTTAATCAAGGTGAGTGGTTAGATTTCAAATCGCATGGTGAGGCAGGTGGCCGAACCAACTAGGTACTAGATCGAAGGATTTTTCTCGTTGTTCATGTCGATTCGTGGTATTTCTTCGATCTCTTCGTTGTTTTATTATTCATGGATGTATTAGATTTGATTTAAATGTTCAAATTTTGGTGTTCTAGGGGCCGACCGAGTAGAGGGAAAAGGGGATAGTTCATGCTGAAATTTTTCCCAATTCCCTCGCTTGGATTAAACCCCCTTTAGATCGTTTAAATTTAAATTCATGTAGATTCAGGATTCAATCGATGTAGTAGTTGATCAAGATTCCTTCTCCCTAATGCCTTGAGTGCTCAGCCGAAAAAGGGGAACCTTGTTCAAGGTTCGTCTGAGCAAGATGGGGGAGAGAACTTGATCTGGAGTTTATCTATGGCAGGTCACAAGCAAAAAAAAACCCCTCTTCTCCTACCCTTGTAGGCTAGGCCGAGCAAGGCATGCCTTGCTCAAGGTTCGGCCGAGCCAAGTAGGGGGAAAGGTGATCGGAGGGGACTAACCTTCACAGTTGGAAACATTGGAAACATTAGGGAACGAGGGTCACCTCGATCGACAAGTAGAATTTAGATGAGAAATAGGAAAGACACCAATATATTAAGGAAACCACCACCCTAGTGCACTATGAGGTAGCAAATATTTCCAACATTTTTCCTTATCAATGACTAATGCTAGTAATGAATTGCCATGATAGATTTAATGTTACCTTGCTGGAGTTTTATGATTAAATGCAGAATTTAATTATTGCATATTGTAATCATGTGGTTATTAATGGTAATAGTGGTAGATTAACTTCCTTATAACCTAAGGGTTGTGACACGTATATACTTGGACATTCTACACTTATGACATGTAGCTCACACTAGTAAAAGTAGCAATTGATGCTAGATGACTAGTAGTGTGCTGATGGTAAGGCTCGAAATAAAGGGCTGAACACGAGTGGACGCCCGGGATGTTAAATAAGGAAACTCTATGACACTTTAATTGTGTGATGTGATTGTGATGGCCCGTCGAGAAGCATGGATAGTCGGATTGACTAATGCTTGACTCGGCTAGAGATTTGGGTCTTGAGGTTGCACCAGCGGGCCCGCTAGGTGTGAGACCCCAGTAGGGTGGGACTAGCTATCCCTAACCCGGTAGGTGTCCGAAGACTAGCAGACCATCCTAGACGACGGCCTTGAGATTTCCCTAATTTACATGTGTGTTATACAGGTCGTACGACCAGTGTGTTACTATCTTTGTGTGGTAGGGCTGGTTAGGGCCGAACCACTAGATCATGATAATAGCTGGTTGTTTGTATGTACGGTCTATACAGGACGACCCTTGAGGTCGGTTGTCATATCAGAAGCAAATTATATCCCTAACTTTATATTTTGCTACCTTATATATATATATATATATGATTATTGGGGATTTACGTGGAGGTTCGAAAGAACCGCTCATTGAGTCCCATGTGGACTCACGATTTATTTTCCTTATTTTGCAGAGCTCGATCAGTGAGTTGAGGCTTAGAGTCATGGTGCAACTGGAGGGCAGGCAGTGACGTAGATCTCGTAGCAGCGTCCAGTAGTCATAGTCTAGAGGTCAAGGACTGTTGTTTTACATACACTGAGAGTGTCTATTTGAAAACATGTATTCGACTTTAAATTTGAGTTGTTTCATATTGTGGTTGTTGTTTCACAACTTTTCCTTTTATTAAAAAATTATGAACCTTCTTTAAAAATTTGAATATACCTGCATCGTTGTTTTTATTCATGTGTTTTCGGTTTCTTGTTAGTCAGTGTATGTAGTAGGCTTCGGGGTAGGAGGACATAGACCTTGGCTGGTCACACGACCCAGAGTAACCAGAGCAGTTGTAACTTATTAACAGCTGACTAACATCAGCATAACCTCCACTGCACCAAGAGCAGTTACAACTGACTGTGTTGACATAGAAGACTTGTAGATCCATATCTTCTCTTTCCTCATAATATTTCATAATGATTCAGCCATAAAATCCTCAAGAAAAACCGCCCAGCTCATCAATGAAAAACTAACATTACAGCATCAATGATCACGTAATTAAAAAGATGAATATTAAGAAAATAATGACTACTCAAGAAGCATCAATAATTTCAACAAACAAAAAAACATTATCGTAGTATCACGCTTCAGTATAAAACTTCGACAACAAGAGCAGTTGCAACTAACATACAACTGAGAACTTTAGCATAGACTACACAGCAGTTACAACTGACATACAACTGATAACTGACTGATAATCCTTTTGTCAAATATAGCCACCATGACATGAGCCAAACACCAATAATCTCACCCTTTGGTCAAAACACAAGCTGTTAAGAGAATATCTAGAGTAAGCAACCATAGCGCAAATAACAGTTAGACAATAGAATATGACCTGTAAGTCAACAGGCAGACATCAGTTGCAATTGAACTGGTAGGCATCACATATAGCAGTTGCAACTGATAAATGTATCCATCAAACAGAATTCAGAATTCAGGGGTCTGAATATTTCTCCCCCTTTTTGGCAAGTAAGCCAAACGATGTAGGGAATGTCTTAACCCGAAGAGGGTGAGTCTGAAGAACCAGTAGAAAAAGTTGATAGATCACCTAGTTGGAGCAGAAGATGAGGTAAAGTGGTCCAAGACCCTTTGCTCCAAAGAAATAACCTGCTTTAGTAAGGTGGAAACAGCCACTTTCACATTTGAAAATGATCCCAAGGGCTTAATTGCATCTCCTTTAGATTTTTGAAAACCTTTCTTCTCCAGAATACCATATATAGGATTTGGAAAATCACGAACAACCGTGATTTTGGCCTTATTCCGGAAGTTCGGTTGGTGAGGGAAGATCATACCCCAAAGAGACAGTCTGGAGACCCGACCGATGAGGGGAACATATGCCCCAAAGAGATGATTCAGAAGAGCCAATGTTGGTGAGGGGAGTGCATGCCCCAAAGAGACGGTACTGAGCTAGGTGGTAGTTCGGAGGCCACACCGTCTACCTACCCTACGTGGCTATGAGAGACCGACGGGTCCGATGATCATTCATATGGATGTGACATTGTATTGTGAAACTATGTGTGGTAGATGTTGTTATCATGCGCAGGGTAGTAGATAGCATATTGTGTTATGTTGTTATTTACTGCTTTTATTATGCTTTCTTATTGTTATTGATTGCATGACGATGATGTGGTGGAAATGAGAACTAATCTACTCACTAAGTCCTAGATGGACTTACCCCTCATTTATGTTATTTTTTTCAGCACCTGAGTGAGATCAGAGAAGTACCAGGGTACAATAGCGTGGCTGATGGCGATAGGGCAATGGGTCTCGTGACATGTCGTGGTCGAGGGGGATACCAGAGTCAATTTTTTTCTCTTTCTTTGAGTTATTGAGTTATGTAGACTCGGGTTATTATTTTCATATTTTTATTACTTTTAGGCGTCTTGGTTTGTTTATTAAACTTCTTTAATAACTTGAACACTTTTGTTTCACCGAGTCTATGCTTTGGGTTGAAACCAAGTGTGTTTTTATCTTTTTTTAAAAGGTTATAAATATTGTATAGGTCATTTACTATATTGTGGTTTGAGTTGGGTTAGGCTTCGGGGTACGTAGTGTACCCTGGTCGGTCATAGCGGATTTGGAGTGTGACAATGTGGTATCAGAGTGGGTACGACAATAGGATAGTGGGTATCGTATGGGGGCATTGCTAGCGTGTTCACATATGGTATGTCCTAGTAACGAGATAGACAACTGAACCTGTGCACCAGCGGCGGTACGTATTTTTGATTAAGTTGTTTGTCCATGTGTTAAATTGTGTAGTACTTGCTTTCTTATTAATATAAATGGAGGCGCATGATGATGCCATGATGAGTCGAAGTAGAAGTAACTCTGCTGGTGCGCAGATAAGGTCGAGGTCGGGGTCATGGCCGAAGTAGAGGCTGTGCTACCAGCTAGGTGGCTCAAGAGGAGGCAATACGAGATCCAAGAGTTGTACTGCTAGAGACCCAGGTGACGGAACTGACCGAGGAGCTTTATAGAGAACTGAATGAATTTCGTAGAGAATGGGAGGTATTCCATAGGGAGCGAGAGGAGCTCTGTAAGGAACTAGAGCTGGCGCAGCATCGGACTCCACTTGTACCACTAGCGGCACCCAAAGTAACTGAGTCAGTCGAGCCGGTTCAGTCTGGATATGGGGAGGAGGAGCGACGAGAGTCCGTGGTACGAAACTTGTTTTACATAGATTTTGTAAAGCTGAAGCCGCTAGTATTCACAGGCACAAATCAAACAGTGGAGGTGACAACATTCCTAAATGATTGTACAGAGCTATGCTTAGTCTTGGACTGTTCTTATGAGGCGATGGCGCACATAGTTGGGCTGCAACTTAGGGGCCCAGCAAAAGAGTGGCACCAAGCATGGAGGGAACGTAGGGGGACTTATGCACCAGCCCCTACGTGGGGTGAATTCCGGTCTGCTATCATCGAAAAGTACCTACCTAGGAATATCCGCAAAAGGCGGGCTAGGGAGTTCGATCAGCTTCGCCAAATGGGCACTATGACAATGTCGGAGTATGAGATCGAGTTCACACGGTTGTCCTATTTCCACCCATCCCTAGTGGTGACTGAGATGGACCGGGTGAGGCGGTTCATGGAGGGTCTGAGGGTACAGATTGATAGACTAATACACTACACTGAGGACACTACCTTTATTCAAGTGGTAGACAAGGCAGTGTGGAAGGAAGCCATGGTACCTACCGACCGACAGGATGGACTCGTTCGGAAGAAGTTCAGGAAGCACACCGTCAGGAGGACAGGCGCACTCAGTCTGAGGGTGCAGGCACTGGGAGGACGCGCCCACGGAGCTTGGGACACGAAAATTTCAGAGGCTATACATGGATGGGACCACCGACGGCTACTCAGAGTACCACAATACGAAGAAGACGGAGAGGCAAGGTGCCAGAGTGTGGATAGTGCTGGAGGAGGCACAAAGGAGCTTTCTATGATCCGAGTACCTCTTTTGGGTGTGGCCAACCAAGTCACATTAGGAGGGACTGCCCTGCAGGCGATCAAGCCGCAGTACCACCCAGAGGGAGAGCTCCTATGTCGACGGCTTCAGTGGTGCAACAGACTCAGACTGAGGGGATGGGGCAACACCGCACGGCAGTACTGAGGGCGCAGAGGCATCCAATGTAGTGGTGATAGGTAGCATTTCAGTTAGTACATTACCTATTTATGCACTATTTGATCCAGGTGCTACACATTCATTCCTATCTGAGTTGTTGACATTGAGGTTGGGAAAGGACAAAAGTTGGTTAGTTGAACCATTAGCAGTGTCTACACCTACAGGTAGTACTGTTGTTGCTAGGATGGTCTTCAGGGACTGCGACATTTCCGTAGGTGGGCACGATTTGAAAATGGAGCTGATGTTATTACCAACCTTAGAGTTGGATGTGATTCTGGGCATGGACTGGCTATTAGCCCATTATACTTCGCTCAATTGCAGAACGAAGGTGGTCACATTTTGCAAGCCAGGAATACCACCCTTAACCTTTCAGGGTGATGGGAGAGGGGACTCTATCAAGGTGATCTCTGCTCTCTAGGCCCGTAAGCTGATGGTGGGTGGTTGTCAATCTTTCTTAGATTTTGTCTCTACAAATGTTACCGATGAGGGCTCGGCTAGCAGCATAGAGAGCACACCAGTTGTCATGGACTTCCCAAACGTGTTTCCTGAGGAGTTGTCGGGACTACCACCGGTGCGGGAGACCGAGTTCTATATTGAGCTGCACCCAGGGTGAAGCCTATATTGATTCCCCCATACTGAATGGCACCCGCCAAGCTGAGGGAGCTTAAAGGATAGTTGTAGGAACTATTAGACATTGGATTCATTCGCCCAAGTGTCTCACCTTGGGGGGCGCTGGTGTTGTTCGTGAAATAGAAAGATGGATCCATGCGGATGTGCATTGATTACTGGCAGCTCAATAAGGTGACGATCAAGAATCGATACCCTCTTCCTAGGATTGATGACTTATTCGATCAGTTGCAGGGGGCTTAGTGTTTCTCAAAGATTGCTTTGAGGTCAGGGTATCACCAGTCGAGGATCAGGGATGAGGATATTCAAAAGACTGCTTTCAGGATGCGATATAGACACTATGAGTTCTTGGTCATGTCCTTTGGGCTTACTAACGCCCCGGCAGCCTTCATGGAGCTGATGAACCAGGTGTTTAAGGACTTTTTGAACAGATCCATCATAGTTTTCATTGACGACATTCTGGTATATTCTAGGAGCGAGGTGGAACACAGGGAGCACTTGAGGGTAGTTCTAGAGATCCTTAGACAGCACCAGCTCTTTGCAAAGTTTTCAAAGTGTGAGTTCTGGTTAATCAGTGTGGGATTCCTAGGGCATATTGTATCCTGCGATGGTGTAAAGGTCAACCGTATAAAGTTTGAGGCAGTTCAGAACTAGGAGAGGCCGACCAGTGTGACCGAGATCTGCAACTTCTTGGGGTGGGTCAGTTACTATATAAAGTTCATGGAATTTTTTTCCAAGATGCCCCGCTCACACGCTGAACTCAGAAGAAAGCAAAGTTTATCTGGGGATGACAAATGCGAGGAGAGCTTTCAGAAGCTCAAGGACCGCTTGACTACCGCTCCTATACTAGCACTACCGTCAGGGTCGGGAGGATTTACAATTTATTATGATGCCTCTGGGGTTGGATTGGGGTGCTGTTATGCCCAAAAATCCTAAAATAATATTTTATTCCTTAGCAAGGGACCGTGGGCCAGAGTAGCGCGGATTGGCGTAGAGTCGCGGAATTAAATTGAAGTAAGCTTATTATATGAAAAAAAATTAAGAAAAATATATTTATTTTTGTTTCCATGATTTAGCATGCTAGGATGATAGAGGGTCTCGATACAAATTTAGTGGTTCAATCAAAACTCGAATCGGAGTTAGAACAGGTTAGATACGGGGTAGTTTAGTCGGATAACTTAAGTGGGGGCTTTTTGATCATTTGGACCAAACAAGGGTCTAAAAATTAGAACCTAGGGCATGTGGCCAGGGGTTTTTGCCACACGCCACTGGAGGCTTAGAGAGGATGAGAGAGAGGCGCCGCCTAGAGGAGGAGGAGAAGTTCTGGTGCCGGATTTCACAATATCGTTGGCGTTCAACGTAGGGAGATCCCTATCTTCTTCTTCCTCCCCGGTTTCTCCAAAAGAGGTGAGTGGATTAACCTTCTTCTTCCACTTTTCTTCATCAGCCATGCCGCCCCTATGTCATGGGGTTCTTGTCGTTTTCCGTTGGGTTTTTCGTGAATCGAATTGGTTAATCGCGTTGAGAATTTTATCATGATCGTAACGATTCTATCTGATTGATTTTTAAGCGATTGGCCGCCCCTTACCTTGCTGTGCCACCCCTTCTTCTTCAGTTCTTGATGAATTCTTTGAGGTTTCTTTATGTTTGTTGAGGGTTCTTGGTGGTTGTTTGATATCTTGATGGAAGGGGGGGACAAGGAGGATGTTTAGGATGTGTCGCCCCCTTGTAGGGCACTTTAGGAACACTAGGTTGGCCGGCCATCCCAAAGGTGAGAATTTTAGGGGTTCAATCTATTTCTCACATCTAGGAGACACACTATATGGTATGTTGAACTTGTTCCTAAGGGTAGAATCAATGTAGGACCCTACACTTAGACAATTGGAAACCTAGGGACACCTAGAGACACTAGGATCCCGGTTTAACTTTCGGGAGGGCTGACCTAAGGACACCTAATGGGGGCCGAACCTTTCTTGCCCTAGGGCATTCAGCTAGGGTCCTTAAGGGCAGATTAAATTGTTAAGGGGTGATGCCCTATTCCTAGGGTTTGCTATACATGCTTTCCATGCTCTTTTCCAACGCTTTTGTACGTACTATGCTATAATTCCATACTTATTGTGCATGCTGTAATGTTATGGTTTTAGTGTTATTTTCATTATTATATAATTGCTTGTGATTGTGGTGGATGACGGGAGGAGGAGGAGGTGAAGGTATGCACTAGACATGCCTTTGTTTACCTATCGTGCATATCTTGTTTATGCTCATTTATATATGTATCTGCGTGTGTGATATTGTGGTGTGATTGTTGCATTTCCCAGATGCCTCGCTGGTGAGGGAAGGGTATGCCCCAAAGAGACAATGTTTGCCTTATTTCGGAAGTCCGAAAGGTGAGGGAAGTTCATACCCCAAACGAGATAGTCCGGAGACCCGACCTGTGAGGGGAACGTATGCCCCAAAGAGACAGATCAGAAGAGCCGTGTTGGTGAGGGGAGAGCATACCCCAAAGAGACGACACTGGCTGGGTGGTAGATCAGAGGCCACACCAACTACCTACCCTATGTGGCGATGTGGACCGCCGGGTCCGGTTGAGCATGTGGATGTTTGCATTGAGCATATATTGTGGCATTTTCTTGCAGGTTGCTATATGTTGACGAGGATGATTGTGCCGCTAAAATAAATGCATATGTAAATTTATGCTTTATATTCTTATGCTTACTTATATCACTGCTAGAATTGTCATTGTCACCGACGGCTAAGGCCGTGGCTGAACCGTCGGTGAAAACTAGCACGGACGGCGGGAGCCATGGCAAAAGGTTGTCCCTGATGTACGCATCTCAAATAAGTTGTGATGGCCAACCGCTGCCTCACAAGTAATCAAAAGCATAGCCGCGCGTGCTGTCATTGACTTAAACACATCAGTGATGGTCCTCGGCGGTGGTCGTTGATTTAAACACATCAGCTGCGGCTGTGAGCCATCAGTGATATTATTAGTAATCATGATATTTAGTGTTGCCCAGGCCATCAGCCATTTACGATACGCTTTCAGCCACGGCGTAGTGACGGGCGACCGTGGGTAAGCCGTGGCTAAAGTTTTATCTTATTACTGAACAAAATTAAAATTTTGAAAATTCATGTATATACAATGATATCATCAATCACATATTACAACTATACATTTTCAATCACATATTACAACCACAAAACCTCATACACATTCATTTTCAACAAACCATATAGGTTTTACTTAAATATCTTCAATCTAAGCCTCAAACCGGAGGCAAACAAGTATCAAAATATCATATATATATATACAACTATAAGTATATAAACAACTATAAGCCTCAAATCAGAGGCAAACAAGTATCAAAATATGAAATGTAAAGTATAAACATCTATCAAGTATCTAAATTTGTACGTGAAATGTATCAACTCATCGATGAGTATGTGAAACATATCAACTCGTAATGATTATTTTCTAAATTTGTGGATGCCGGTGCGAGTCCATAATTGACGATTCCGCGCGAGTCCAAAGTGGACAATTTGGTCGCGAGTCCACCGTGGATGATTTCGGCGTGAGACCACGGCGGACGATTTGGCCGCAAGTCCACAGTGGATGATTCCGACGTGAGTCCACAATGGATGATTCCATTAATACTAATTAATTAACATTAAACTAATTTTATTAAACTAATCAACAATAACATTAAATGACCTAAAAATAATTAAACCCTAACCAACATTAACAATTAATTAACATTAACCAAACTAATTAACTAATTAATAATTAATTTCTAATAATTAACAATAAAAAATTAAAAAAATTAAAAGGGTTTAATTAAACCCTAATCAACTAATTGATAAGGGTTAAACCCTAATCATTAATAGTAGCCAACCTAACTGTCGGCTACTGTTGCATACGTTGGGGCTGAAATCTAGCGGCCCCAAATTCGGCGCCGGCGGCGGGCGGAGACAATAAAAGGGGGTGGCGGGAGGAGAAATTAAAAGGGGCCAGTAGGGAGATAGAGATGAATACCAGAGAGGAGAAATTGAGCGACGGAGGGTCGACGACGAAATTGATCACTGGCGGCAGAACGACAACAGTCGACAACAAGCGATAGTGGAGCGACGGTAGCATAGTAGAAGAAGAAAGGAAGAAAGAGGAAGGGTCGAGCACGAACACAAATAAAAAGGTTGATCATCGACTACTCGCTAGCCATCGGTGAAACATGGATTCTCGTAAACAATCTCATCGACGACCCAATCTGCCCTGTCTAAGCCGTCGATGATGTGTTTTTTATTTTTGCACCACGTTCACGCCATCAATTAATAAGCGACGGCCGCTGCTAGTCATGGCTAATTACTTTCTTATATCACTGATGGCCCCATGGCCCCCGCCAAGCTATCGCTATAATGTTATTTCATTTCGTGCCCCGTGCACGCCATCAGCTATGAGTGATGGCATTGGGCGATCGTGTGCGAACCGCGGTTGATTTGGTTACATCAGCCATGGCTTGTGAGGCCTTCAGAAAGCCGTGAATGTTTTTGACGGCCCAGGCAACCGTCGGTGAGCCCCATGGCTGGTATCTAATATTCTAGTAGTGTATGCTTTTGATTTCACATGTTTATGATGATATGGTGGAAATTGAGGACTGATCTACTCACTAAGTCTCAGTTGTACTTACCCGTCATATCTGTTGTTTTGCAGTACCTGAGCTAGATCAAAGAGGCACTAGGGTGAAGTAGCGCGGCTGGTGGCGGCAGGGCAGCAGGTCTCGTGACATGTCATGGTCGAGGGGGATACTTGAGTCATTTTTTTATTCTTTTGAGTCGTTGAGTCATGTCGACTCAATTTATTTATTTCTGCACTTTTTATTACTTGAGGTGTCTTGTTAGTAATTAAACTTTTGAAACCGATTTGAATTATTGTTATTTCTTGAGTTGGTGATTTAGTGTTTTCTTGAAAATAAATGTTTCGTTTAAAAAATCCTTAAAATGTTATTAAATGCTCAGGCCTTTTTATGTGTCCATGTGGTTTGGTTTGGGTTAGGCTTCGGGGTACGTGGCATACCCTAGCCGGACATACCGAATTTGGGGTGTGACAGGTGCGTTCTGATGAAGCATGGCAGGGTGATTGCATACGCATCAAGGCAGTTGAAAACCCATGAGAATAACTACCCGACTCATGATTTGGAGTTGGCGGCCATAGTCTTTCCCTTGAAGCTGAGGCGTCATTACTTATATGGAGCATGTGACATATTAACAGATCACAAGATCCTCCAATATCTGCTTTCGTATAAGGATCTGAACTTGAGGCAGCGGAGATGGCCTGAACTGTTGAAAGATTATGACTGCACTATTTAGTATCACCAGGGGAAGGCAAATGTAGTAGTAGATGCTTTGAGCAGAAAGTCGATCGATAGCTTAGCTCACTTCGCCATGAGTTGGAGATCCCTGGCCAGAGAGCTAGCGGTGAGCCTGGGTCCAGGGGACTTGTTATCTGTGGTTGATTCGGGTGGACTCGTGGCACACATGCGTGTAAAGTCCAGTTTGGTTGATATGCTACGAACAGCTCACGGTGAGGATGCCTTCTATCCCCTGACGAAGGATCTGGCTATGAGAGGTGATGCAGAGGGTTTCATGGTGGACTCCGAGGGAATTCTCAGATACAGAGACAAGATTGTAGTACCAAACATGGCCGAGGTCCGTAGGCGGGTACTAGAGGTGGCCCACTGCTCCACTTACACTATGCATCTGGGGGTCACCAAGATATATCGAGATCTGAGGCAACACTATTGGCGGACTGGGATGAAATGGGAGGTGGCAGAGTTCATATCTAAATATTTGGTCTACCAGCAGGTAAAGGATGAACACTTGAGACCCCTGGGTTGTTGCAGAATCTTGAGGTGCAAGAATGGAAATGGAAGAAAATCACCATGGACTTTGTTACCGAGTTATCGATGTCAGAGAAAGAAAATGACTCTATCTTGGTAGTGGTGGATTGCTTGACCAAATCCGCACACTTTATTCCGGTGAAGACCTCTTTCTCTACTAAGGAGTTTGCATGGTTGTTTCTTGACTGTATTGTGGCTTACCATGGGATCCCAATGTTAATCATATCCGACTGCGGTGCACAGTTCATCGCTCGGTTCTAGCAGTCGTTTCAGGAGGCTCGATCTAGAGTACATAGGTGCGGTTCAGTATTGCTTTTCATCCTCAGATGGATGGACAGTCAGAGAGAACCAACTAGACATGACATGCTGAGGGCATGCGTGATGGACCTGGAGGGTAGTTAGGAGAGACATTTACCTTTGGTAGAGTTTGCCTATAATAACAGTCACCATAGCAGTATTGGCATGGCCCCGTTTGAGGCTTTGTACGGGCGCTGGTGTAGGTCGCCGGTAGGCTGGTTTAAGGCTGGTGAGCCCCAAATGCTGGGGTCGGACTTGGTTCATGACGCCGTTGAGCAAGTGAAGCTGATCAAGGAATGACTTCTAGTAGCTCAGAGTCATCATAAGATGTATGCCGATAGTAAAGCCCGCGACATGGAGTTTCAGGAAGGGTATTCGGTTTTCCTAAAGGTGTCCCCTATGAAGGGGGTTGTGCGCTTTGGGAGGAAAGGAAAGTTGATCCCTAGATTCATCGGGCCCTTCCCTATCTTGCGGCGCAGAGGACCGGTTGCTTATGAGTTGGCTCTACTGTCTGGCATGGACTGGGCGCATCCCATTTTCCATGTATCCATGCTTAAGCGATATGTTCGAGATGAGTCCCATATTCTAGATGTTGCTGCGGTGGAGGTTGATCCAACCATTTCAAATGAGGAGCGGCTTGTAGAGATCCTAGACAAGCGGGTGAGGAAGCTGAGGTCCAAAGAAGTTCCCTTGGTGAAAGTTTGTTGGGAGCACCATTTTGGGTAGGAGGCCACTTGGGAGGTCGAGTAGGATATGAAAGAGAAGTACTCGTACCTTTTTGATGCCGAGGTGAGCTTCTTTTCTTCATCTCAAAATTCGAGGATGAATTTTCTTTAAGGGGAGAGGAAATTGTAATGCCCAAAATCTTAATAATAATATTTTATCCTTAAGCAGGGGACCATGGCTCGAGTTAGCGTGGATTGGCGTAGAGTTGTGGGATTGAATCCGAGTAAGCATTAAATATAGAAAGAAAGATATTAGGAAAAAATTATTTACCTTGTTTCTTTGATTTAGAATGCTAATATGATAGAGGGTCTCGAGATGAGTCTATAGGTTCATGCGGTACTCGAATCGGAGCTAGAATGAATTAAATATGGGTTTTATAAGTTGAGTCACGTAAGTGGGGGTGTTTTGGTAATTTGGGCCAACCAGGGCCCATAAAATACCCCTTGGGCGCATGGCTACGGGTTTAGATGCACGCCACCCAAGAGAGAGAGGGAAGGGGTGACACCAAGGAGGAGGAGCCGCCGGAGCCGGAATTCCCTGAGTTCGTCGGCACTGATTGAAGGAGGATCCCTGGCGTCTTCTTCCTTTTCATTTTCTCCAAAGAGGTGAGTAGATTAGCCTTCTTTTTCCCCCTTTTCATCAGCCATGCGGCCCACGCCGCCGATCCTATGTCATGGGGTTTCAACAATTTTTTGTTCGATTTTGTCGTATTTGATTGTGTATTCGAATTGAGGGTTTTCTCGTCGTCGTTGTGATTTCGTCGGATAGATTTTTGGGCGATTTGGCCGCCCCTACCATTGCTGTGCCGCTCCTCTTTCATTCAGATTCTTGATGAATTATTGTGGGTTTCTTGATGGTTGTTGAAGCTTCTTGATGCTTGTTTGATATCTTGAGGGAAGGATGTTTTGGGGGAGTTTTAGGGTATGTCGCCCCACCCTTTAGGAACCCTAGGGTGGCCGGCCATTACAAGGTTGGATTTTGGGGTTCTAAATATATTTTCACATCTAGGGGTTTTACTTTAGTGTATGTTGAATTAATTCCAAAGAGTATAAACATTGTAGGAACCTAAACTTAGGAATTAAGGACCCTAAACATTATAGGAACACCTAGAGATATTTGGACCCTAATTTGACATTCGGAAGGGCTGACCCTAAGTACACCCATGGAGGCCGAACCCTCCTTTCCCTTAGGGCACTAGGGTGAGGGAGGTAGGCCGACTAGGGTACTCGTCTAGGTTCACCAAGGTGGGTTAAAATTACGTAGGATTGTTAGGTGGTGATTTCAGAAACTCAGTCTTGTCTGTAGTTACAATCGATTTCTTGAAAGATTGAAATATTTCTTGAAAAATTATGTAGGAGAAAGGAGTAACATGAACAAAAGAACTTGAAAGATTTCTTTCCTCAAGAATATCCATAATAGGCTTGCATTTCAGATTAAAATGTGTAACATCTAACGGCCTTTGAGTTATAACTCCTTTCAATTGTAAAGCTTTCCATAGTGTGAAGAGGTCATCATAAAGCAAACCTGAGTGCAGTATGCTTGTGGCAATTATAACTTCTGGTACAAGATCAGTCACTTGTGGAGTAGTAGGTTCAAGATCAGTCACTGAAATAGGTACAAGTTTGTTATCGTCTTCATTGACAATATTTTGGTGTATTCTCGGAGTAGAGAGGAGCATTGTGAGCACTTGAGAGTGGTTTTGGAAACTCCCAAGAGACATTAGCTTTTTGCAAAGTTCTCCAAGGTGCGAGTTTTGGATGGAGAGCGTGGGATTTTATGGGGCTTGTAGTGTCTCAGGAGGGAGTAAAAGTGGACCCTACTAAGATTGAGGCTGTGTAGAAATGGGAGAGGCCGACCAGTGTATCTAAGATACGTAGCTTCTTGGGTCCGGCCTCGTATTACCGGAAATTCGTGGATAACTTTTCCCGAATTGCGGCTCCCCTGACTCGGTTGACTCAAAAGAAGGTCAAGTTCGTTTGGGATGACAGATGCGAGGAGAGCTTTTAGAAGCTCAAGGATTGCTTGATGTTGGCACCTATTTTAGCATTGCCATCAGGCTCAGGGGGATTTGTCGTATACTACGATGTCTCAAGAGTTGGCTTGGGTGTGTCCTTATGTAGTACGACAAGGTTACTGCCTATGCATCGCGGCATCTCAAGAACCATGAAAAGAATTACCCGACACATGATTTGGAGCTGGCAGCCGTGGTGTTTGCCTTAAAGCTTTGGCGCCATTACTTGTATGGTGAGGCCTGTGAAATTTACACCGATCACAAAAGACTTAAGTATTTGCTCGCACAGAAGGAGCTGAATTTTAGGTAGAGGAGATGGCTTGAGCTGCTTAAGGATTATGATTGCACCATCCTGTATCATCCTGGGAAGGCGAACGTCGTGGCAGGCACCTTAAGTAGGAAATCTATGGGGGGATCCAAGCACACATGGCAGTGGAGAGGAGACCTCTAGCTCGGGAACTATCAGCCTGCTTGGATGGCGGGTCAGTGATTTCAATGATCGGCACCGGGGACATAGTGGCGCACTTGCGAGTGTGGTCCACATTGGTAGAGATGTTTTAGGCTACCTAGAAGGAGGATGCATTCTGTGCTCTAACTAGAGACTTGGTGGAGAGAGGGGATGCAAATGATGGGTTCCGAATAGACACCGAGGATGTTCTAAGGTTCAAGGACAGGATTGTGGTGCCGGATATGGCAGAGGTTAAGAGGCAAGTGCTCGAGACTGGCCACCGCTCCTCTTACACCATGCACCTTGGGGCCACTAAGATGTATCATGACCTAAGGTAGCACTACTGGTGGAAAGAGGTGAAGCGGGAGGTGGCTAAATTTGTGTTTAGGTGCTTGACTTGTCAGCAGCTTAAGGTGGAGCACTTGAGGCCTGCCGGGCTACTTCAGAACCTAGAGGTAGCTGAGTGGGAGTGGGAGAAGATTACTATGGACTTTGTGACCGGATTGCCGAGGTCGAGAGGAGGTTATGACTCCATTTGGGTTATTGTGGACTGGCTGACCAAGTCGGCACACTTCATTCCGATCAAGACGACCTTATCAGCTGAGCGGTATGCTAGACTTTTCTTAGATCGGATTGTGGCTTACCATGGGATCCCAGTGATGATCATATCAGACAGGGGTACCCAGTTCACGGCTAAATTTTGCAAGTCCTTTCTAGAAGCCATGTGTACCCAGGTTCGGTTCAGCACAACTTTCCACCCGCAGACTGGCGGATAGTCAGAGAGGACCATCCAGACCCTGGAGGACATGTTGGGAGCATGTGTCTTGGATTTTGAGGATGGCTAGGAGAGGCACCTATACCATTGGTAGAGTTTGCCTACAGTAACAACTATCAGAGTAGCATCGGGATGGCCCTGTTTGAGGCCCTATACAGGTGGAGATGTGAATCTCTAGTGGGGTGGTTTGATGTGGGTGAGACTCATATGTTGGGGCCAAACTTAGTTCAAGATGTTGTTGATAAGGTGAAAATAATCAAGGATCGTCTTTTTGCAGCCCATAGTCGGCAGAAGATGTATTCTGACGGAAGAGAAAGAGATTTGGAGTTTGTAGTTGGGGACTTGGTATTCCTAAAGGTATCCTCGATGAAGGGGGTAGTGAGATTTGGCAAGTGGGGGAAATTGAGCCCCCGATTCATTGGGTCGTTTCCCAATCTTAAGCGAAAGGGGGCAGTAGCGTATATGTATCAGCTGGCCTTACCTCCTAGCATGGACAGTGTCCACCCAGTGTTTCATGTATCCATGCTGAAGCGGTATGTCAGAGATGACTCATATGTGCTTGAGCCTACCGCAGTAGAGGTGGATGCAACGGTCTCTTATGAGGAGAGAGCTGTGGAGATTTGGACCTGAAAGTTAGAAAGCTGAGGTCTAAGGAGGTTCCTTTGGTGAAGGTTCGATGGGAGCACCATTCAGGTTTGGAAGTGAGCTCAGAGTTGGAGCAAGATATGATAGAGAAATATCTGCAGTTATTTGATTGAGATGGTAAGCTCTCTTTCTTTTACCCCTAAATTCGAGGACAAATTTTTTTAAGTGGGGGAGATTGTAATACACATTAAAAATTAATAACCTTGTATATTGGTTTCAGTGGGGTGAGCGGATAATTAATAACCTTGTAAATTGATAACCTTGTAAATTCGATGCGCATGACGCACGCGGAGTTGATTGCGGATGGATGTGATTTGAGGTGAGACCCTTGTTCAATTTAAGTTACCTAAATATAGTGATAATTATTGTGTTAAGTCATGAGTTGGGTTCCAGCCGAGTCCGAGGGTGCGATCAAAGCTTGAATCAGACTCGTTTTGAGCAAGTTGGGTCGAGTTGAGTGAGGAAGGGCATGTTGGTAAATTGGCATATATATATATATATATTACTTGCCACTTGGGGTGTACGGCTCCAGAAAAGAGCTGCACGCCACCCAAGGGAGGCGAGTGAGGGAGGAGGTGAATTGGAGGAATCGGCCGGAGGATCGCGGCTTCGTCGGATTGAATACAACGCGAGGCTTCGTCAGATCGGATACGACGCGAGGCTTCTCCATTGTCCTCCTCGTCCCTAAACTCATTTTAGGTGAGTGGTTCTTCCCTAAAATCCCTAGATTTAAGAATAGGGGCTGCCGATCTTTGTAGATGAATTCGGGAGCGAATTTGATCCATTTTTCTGCGAGTATACTTCTTATTATTGATGTTTGTTGCCCCGGATCGATTGTAGGGCGCCTTCTTGGGGTTTGGACTGGGCGACAGCCCTAGGGCATGCCCCAAAACCCTAGGGAGGGCTGGCCCTAGTGTCGAGAATGTGAAATTGATGTTTAGGAATTATTGTATATTTATCTAATGATTGATTCCGAATTTCTAATATTGAAATAATGCTAGAAATCCAAGTTGTGTTGTGGCATAGGGTGGCCGAGTAACCCTAAGGGTGTAGGGTACCCTTAAGGATAATTAGTTGAGTTTTACTTGATCAAATATTTGCCATCATGCTGTGATTATATTGTTTAAAGCTGATTATTATTGTATTTGCTGAAATTATGCTATGTATGTTGGAATTGATTAAAGATATGCTGAATTCATATTTTATTCATGTCAGAAAGGGTAGTACATGCTGTAAAATGCTGGTGTAGTATATCGATCTTTATGTACGCTATATTATGTTAATTTTGAGTACCATATTGTGAGATTTTCAGTTGTGTACGAAGAGTAACTGGACTGGTCAAGTAGGCTGGAAATTATGACTTGCTTATTGAATTGGTCAAATCGCGAGCCCGGGATGTGACTCTGCAGCTTGTTGTGGATGTTAGTTGTTGAACTTATAAGAACATCGGATTATTTAGAAATTTCTATTCTCTAGAGAGGGTATAAGCTCTCGAGCGAGAATTAAGGAAAGTAATGCTAGAGAGGGCTGAAATTCCAGCAACGGGCTGAATTTCCGCGACACTTGGGTAAAATAAGAAATTTGAGATTATTAGGATCTCTAATTAAATAAGGAAACCCTTGGACATATATAGTATCACTTTTGGTCGTGGCGAGGAGGTACGTCGTGCGGAAACTACTCGACAGAACATAGCATTTCGCTACGTAACAACCGCCACAGATGCTAGATTATTGAATAGAAAATGGTAAGACAAACTATTGAGGTGTTAGTAGTGGGTAATACGGTGGTGAATAATTAAGTCGGCCGAGTGGAGGCCGAGCGGGTGGTACCGAGCGTGCACCAAGAAATGTGAACTATGTCTTTTTTATCCGAGTAATTCACCTCTTTACAAATGTATAAATCAGTCCCCTTAGTGGACATGGTTGTGGATGTACATGTGATGGCCGAGTAGTGCGCAATGCGCATGAGTTAATGTTGGGCCAAACTAGGTCGAGTATTGCACAGCGCGCACGAGTTGATTATGGGTTGACATATACGTCGGTGAGCCACACTGACGACTGACCTGAGTGGCATTGGTAGGAGGGCCTTTCCCGATCGAGTTTTGGGCACTAATACTAGAGGGCCTTCCTAGCTCAGTGAGCCCGAGGCGGGAAGTTCGCTAGCATGGCCAGCCTAGCAAACAACCTGCGAGTTGTAAGCGGCTAATTTTGGTTGGTTCATTTGGGCTGGATCGGGCCGAGTGGTGCGTATAGCACACGAGATGACTAATGCAAACCATTATTACACTTCATATCAGTTGCATGAACATTGAGTTATTTACTATATTTATTTATGTGGTTTGGCTTGGTGATGGTCGAGACGATCACTCAATGAGTTCTTTCGAACTCACCATTCCTTTCTTGGTATTGTTTTGCAGAGCATGATCATTGAAGTATGGCACGGCTGGTGGCGACAGACTTCAGTGGTGGTCTCATGAAACTTGTTGGTGTAGTCGAGTCGTGTTGAGTCATGTAGTTTATTTGAGCATGTGAACTTATGTAGTGTTGATACAAGAACCTTGGATATGTAGCTTATGCATTGGGTTTGATACTTGAATTGCTACTTTTTATAAATAAATGTTTATATTGTGTTAATCTGAGTTGTTATATTGCATGCGGGGTGCTTGTCCGCACTCTGGCCCGTCGCGTGACTCGGTTTTGGGGTGTGACATGTGCCCTCAACGACCCGAGCGCACTTCTCGCGAGCTCGGTTTTCACCGAGTCTAGTCCTCGGCCCAAAATGTGTCCACTAGCTCAGCCCGGCACGCTCTCAACGAGCAACACGACCCCGAGTGTGTTTCTCGCGAGCTTGGTTTTCACTCAGTCTGGTCCTCGACCCTAAATGTGGCCTTTGGCTCAGCCCGACACGGTCTCAAGAAGCAACATAACCCCAAGCGCGCCTCTCGCGAGCTCGAGTTGCACTGAGTCTGGTCATCAGCCCCTAGAGCCGATTAAAACCCTCAAGCGCAGTCCTTCGCCTCCAGAACCATCACCTCCGGCCTCAGCGCCTTTGTGCAATCAGGACTCAATTTTCATCGATCCGTCCCAAATGGCCATCACGCCGCTATGTTCGGCTCTAGCGCCTTCCTCACAAAATACCAATAGGTAACCCCAAATTTAGATATTATTCTAATTGGGACATGCATGGAACAAAGCTTCAATAACTAAAAGAGCTGACCAAAGTCAACAAGAAACACAACATGGATGAATAAGGAAGACATCTTTTTCATTCATAATGTCCCACAATGGGAATAGTCACACTACTAGAATATACCACATCAGCTACGGGGATCACCGACGGCCGCCAGGGCCGTCATAATCATTCACGGCTTTGCGTCGTCTGCAGCGGCCGTGGCTAATGTGACCAAATCAGCCGTGGCTCACATTCGGCCAGCTAGAGCCGTCGCTCCTAGTTCATGGTGCACAGGGTGCGTGAAATAAAATAAGTTATTAGCCAAGGCTTAGCGGGGACTCTGGAGCCGTTGGTGATGTGAGTAACCAAATCAGCCGCGGCTCGCATACAACCGTCACTCATAGTTGATGGTGCGCATTGGAGCGCAAAATAAAATAAGGTATTAGCGACGGCTGGAGGCGGTCGTCGCTTATTGTTTAATGCCACGAATGCAACGCGAATAATAAAACACTCTTAACCGATAGCTCTGGTAAGCGTCCATGATAATAAAATTACAGATCCACGGTTTTTTTATGGCTCTCAGGCTGTCGATGAAAATCCTTTTTATTTGCATTCGCGCCCGACCCTTCCTCTTTCTTCCTCTTTCTTCTCTGCTCACCGCTGTCGCTGCCGAGTTACCATGGAATCACTGCCTGTTGCCGCCGCCGGTGAACCTCTCCCTTCCGGTATGCTACCTCTCCTCTCCTCCTTTCATTCCCCTGTGTGCCGCCCTCTCCGCCCGCGCTGCCCTCACCGCGCCGGCGTCAGCTTGGCTGGCCTTCTCCACGCCGACGTCGGCCCGACCGGCCCTCTCCATGCCGGCGTCGACCCGGCCATTCATATCCGCGCCGGCCTCAACCCGATCGACGCAGCATTGGGACCGATTACCATCGGCCCCAATGCCTCGATGAGCAGTAGCCGGCTACTGCTTGATTAGGGTTAATTACCCTAATCAATTACTTGATTAGGGTAATTAACCCCTAATCAAACTGTGATTATAATCACAGTTTGATTAGGGTTTCTTTAAAAAAAATTATTGTTAATTATTATAAATTAATTATTAATTATTAGAAATTAATTGTTAATTAGGTTAATTATTAGTTTAATATTAATTAATTAGTCGCGGGAATCGTCCACTGAGGAATCGCGCCGGAATCATCCACTGTGGACTCACGACCAAATCGTCCACTTTGGACTCGCGGTCAAATCGTCCATGGTGGACTCGCATCGAAATAGTCCATAATGGATGGACTCGTGCCGAAATCGTCCACTTTGGACTCACGCGGAATCGTCCACTATGGATTCACACTGGCATCCATAAATTTAGAAACAAATCAAGACGAGTTGATACATTTCACGTATGATCGACGAGTCAAGTTTTAATTTTGCAGAACCTTAGATCCATTCGGGGGTTGTATGTTTGTGTAAACGAAGTTAATGATCTATTAATCTATTATATATAATCTAATTATATTAAATTTTTATAGCTATGGTTCAAGATATCAGTTCTCAAGGAGGCATTCCTCGTAAGACCCCCTGAAGATTACCACTCGCCCCACCTGTACCCATTGACCCTTTGCCTTCCACCACCATCCCCCCACCTCCGGCCAACATCCCCCCACTTCTAGCCACCATCCCCCCACCTCCAGCCACCATTCCCCCACCTGATCTGGTCACCATCCCCCCACCTCCAGCCACCATCCCTTCAGTCGATCCAAGTCCGTTGACATCAAGACATAGGCCACAAGGGCCTAACAGAATTCTCCCTCCGCCACCCGAGGGACAACTACGCAGAGCAGTTAGTCTGCGCGGAAGAATGTAAGTATATGCATTAGTTATTTCTTATAATTTATTTATAATTCAAAATATCATAATATGAATTTATATTTGGTGCGGATTTGAGCAGGAGGACGTCCCCCGCACGATAGCGGGGATGATCCGAAAGTTTATGCATGGGGCGTGGCCTACATGGTCTCACGTGCCCCGTGAGCATATGGATTTATTGTGGAGAGAATTCACAGTAAGTATATTTATTAAATTAATGTTAATGTTAAATATTCATCGATAATAATATTTTTTTTGTTTGCAGGCTCATTATAAATGGCCGGAGGACTAGACCACTTTTGTGGAGGCTGCATGGGAGCGTGTTGCCCACACTCGCTATAACGGGCTACTTCAGCAGGCCCGTCAGACTGTGATGAGACGGGTAGGGGCCACACAGATAGAGTAGACTCGGGGACACACCCCCGAGTGGATTCCTGGCCTTGTATGGGACCAGTTTGTTGAGAAGTGGGCCACACCTGAGTGGCAGGAGGTCTGCCGGACTGCGTCGAGAAACCGCATGTCCGAGGGGGACAGAACGGGCGCGCGCCACATAGGTTGCTCCATCTCTTTTGTGGTTCATGAGCGTCGTATGGTATGTATAATTTTTTTTTATAATTATATTATATATTGTGTATAATGATACTAATGTATTTGTTTTCTAATATAAGACGCGCGTGATGGAGGACGACACCGTCCAACGCCCGTCGATGATGGAGGTGTTTGAGCGCACCCACCGTCATCGACGAGGAGCGGGGGACTACGTTGATAGCAGAGCCTCCATCATAATGGTAAGTATTTATATATGTCTATTTGATTTACACAATTTTTATTTATAGTTTATATATATTTAAAATATAAACACGTGTAGGAAACTTACACGAGGATTGTGATCGAGCGTGGAGGGACACCAGAGGAGTTCGACGCAAGAGCTTGGGTGGAGGCCGCAGGATGCTGGGAACACAGTCGTGTTTATGGCTTTGTAGACAGTGGCCATGCACGCGCCATGCTCGGGCCACTTGGGGCACCGACCCCTCCGACTGCGGGTGAGCGGCCCTTGACATCCCGAGCGCAGGACCAGAGCCGGATAGCGGCCATGGTGTCAGAGCTCACCCAATAGATACATGTGATGGAGGAGCATAGGCAGGCGATGGAGGAGCAGAGGCAAATGATGGAGGGGCAAAGGCTAGAGATGGAGGAGCAGATGCAGGAGTAGAGACGGGCGAATGACGAGTTGAGACAGATGATCCAGAACATACAGACACTCCTCACTTAGATTGCATCTCACTCTAGCCTTCTACCGATTATGATATTTTGATAATTGTTTGCCTCCGGTTTGAGGTTGATATTGATGATATTTATATAAAACTTGTATGTTTGTTTTCTAATGCATGTGTATGATGTTTTCTGATTGTAATATGCGATTGAAAATAGTTTGTAGTCGATATATCATTGTATACAAGAATTTATAATTTTTTTAGTTTTTTTAGTTACAAGATACACCTTTAGCCACGGTTTACCCACGGTTCACCATCACTAAGCTGTGGCTGAAAGCTTATCATAAATGGCTGATGGCCTGGGCAACACCATATATCACAATTGCTAATAATATCACCGATGGGCTAGGGCTGTGGCTGATGGGTTGGTATCAGTGACAGCGCCCCGAGCCGTCACTGATGTTTTTTAATCAGTGACAGCGCACGAGGCTGTTGCTGATGATTATGTGTGATGGTCACGCTCGACCGTCACAACTTATCTGAGAGGCACTCATCAGTGACAGTTGTTTGCTATGGTTGATGCCGTCCGTGATATCTATCACCGACGGTTCAGCCATGGATATAATCGTCGCTGATGACTACAATTCTAGTAGTGTCAGGTAACCCCAAATTTTGATATTATTCTAATTAGGACATGCAAGCAACAAAGCTTCAATAACTCAAAGAGCTGACCAAACTCAACAAGAAACACAACATGGATGAATAAGGAAGACATCTTTTTCATTCATAAATTAGTCCCACAATGGGAATAGTTACATTTACAAACTCGTAAAGGGTCGCTCATTAACGAAAAAACAAATGAACTGCCAGCAAAGCAACTAGTTGGAAAGTATTCCAGGAACAACATCATCAGCGACCAAGCTGTGTAGACAAGAACTCCGGCTCAGAGTTCTACTACCAGGTTTTAATGCCATGTTAGTGTTGGCTTTTGTATATTGGCTATATTTGGCAAAAGTATTCTAGTTTGTGAACAGTTGTAACTATGCAGAGCTCTGCTTATATTTGAAGACAGTTACAACTATGTGAGAACAATTTCAACTACTCTTGTAGACTTTGGTTTTCTGGATAAGGATGCTGAGAATATGATGACTTTTGGAGGACTGTTTCATCGTTAATTATTTTATTGCCCAATTAACTTTAAGAACTGAGGTCCTTTTTAATATTTCTGAGCGTTACTCATTTGATCTTTAAGGTCTTTATGATTTATGTACTGACTGTTTGTTTTGAACCAATGACTGTTGGCTGTTGAACTGAAGGTTTTATTGAACAAATAGTTATGTCAACATTGATTCAAATCTGTCAGTTGTCACATATAAATTCCAATGAAAAGATATGATCTGAGACTCTCTCCATGAGCGAACACTATTTTGCTAGTTATTGAGAGGAGTTGAGACTACTGAGTGCAGGACGACAACAATCTACTTTTCATATCTTCGAGTGAAGATGGATTTGGGTTGTGAACTTGCTACAACACAAGGCTGTGTGGAGGATGGAACTCCGTGGCTGGGATGTCATAGAGAGGCAAGTTGGTATGTAATTGTAATAACAAATAGATTTTTGTTATTTCCAATTCACTGTAGTACTGGTAGTCGAATTTTCGGTGTGAAATCTTGAGGACTTATATTGTACTTATTGAGAATGGATTGGGCATCTGTCCGTTGAGTGCCCCGCATATTAGGTGACAGGTTTTGTCACTGAACCGCGTAAACAAATCTTTGTGTTTGCATGTGTTTTTGCTTTTGATTCTAATAGTTGTTGCAATAGCAGTTGCAACTTCCTATTCAACTATTCTTAACAGAAGTTCCCTTAGAGACAAATATTGTCAATTGGTATCAGAGCAGTTGTGCTAACCATTACCTACACAAGATCATTGGTGTGTCTCTTCTTTTTCAGGCTCAAGATGGAAGGAATGCCTATAGAAATTCTATCAATGTTCCTCCTTTGCTTATCAGAACGAACTATGGTTATTGAAGGCTAGGATGAGGGCTTTCATCAAGTCCTTGGATGATCATTGTTAGGACACAATATAGATTGGCTACACTCCTCCAAAAACACCTGATGGGACTGAGCGCAAACCTAAAAGTCAATATACTTAAGCAGAAATTCTTGCAGCAAACTATGACAATAAAACCCTTAATGTTATCTTCAGTGGTGTTGATCCTTCTCAATTTAAACAAATCTCGGCTTGTACCTTGTCAAAGCAGGCTTGGGAAATTTTAGAAATGAATCATGAAGGATCCCTGACGCTTCGGGAGTCAAAAGTTGAAATCCTCAATACCAGATTTGAGAATCTAAAGATCGGAAAAGATGAAAGTATACAATATTTGCATGGGCGTATCAAAGATCTCATGAACAATGCTACCAACCTTGGAGAGTCATTCTCTGAAGAAAAGGTAGTAAGGAAAGTTCTAAGATCCATGCCTACCAAGTTCGATATGAAAACTGTTGCTATAAGTGAAGTTCATGACCCGTCTACTATTACTCTTAACACTCTAATGGGAAAACTTGAAACTTATGAGTTAGAATTATCTGAAAAATATTCTCCCAAAGAAAAGAAGAAGAATCTTGCCTTTAGAGCCACTGAGGATGAGAATAAATCAAAAGATTATTCTGGAGAGGAGATGGATGTTGTATTGGCTCTTATGACAAAGAATGTCAAGAGATTTCTAAGAGCTAAGAATAGGGTAAACCAAAACTCTCAGTCTAGTTTGCAGTCCAAACAACAGTTTCAACCACCTGAGTGTACCAGTTCAAGATCAAACTCCTCTACTAGAGAAAATAGAAGAAGTCAATAGTCTGGATAAAAAGATGATCTCAAGCAGAAGTTCAAAGGTGTCCAATGCTTTGAATGTGAAGGATTTGGACATGTGAGATCAGAATGTCCAAATCTTCAGAAGAGGGTCAAGAAGGCATTTACTGCCACATGGAGTGACGATGATGAAGAAACTGACTCAGAAGAACATGAACGAGACAACTTTAGAGCTTTCATAGCTTGCATAGATGACACAATTAAAACTACCAACATCTTTGATGTAGATGATGATCACTACAAATTTCAATGTGCTGAAGTCTCTCAGTGATTAGAATAAGCTTTTGGATGAAGAAAAAAGACTCTTAAGGAGAAAGTTCAAACCCTTCAAAAACATATTATTGAAAAAGAAGACAAAGAGTCTAAGTTAATTTTCAAACTTGAAAAGGTAAAGAAGGAAGTTAGGATGATGAATTCTATTAGTAGTCTTAACAAAATTTTAAGTGCAGGAAAATATCCTTTTAATCATAAGGGACTAGGATACACTAGTTCATGCCAGTTGAAACCCCAGTCTCAACTGCCCTCTCAACTGAGAAACTTTCATAGAGGATCTTCAAGTGATCAAAAGTCTACTATAAGGAAAGGAAACAGGGTGCCCATTTGCCACTATTGCAGGTGCAAATGACACATTATAGCAAATTGCTTCAAACTCTCCAACAAATTCAGGAGAAGCAATTATGTTAATTGACCAAGAAAAAAGGTTAAGCAAATTTGGGTAAAAAAGACTGATCTTAACTGCCATGTTACTTTTGTGTCAAAAACTTTTTCTTCTTTTGGATCTTGGTATTTCGACAGTGGCTGTTCACAGCATATGACAGGGAATCCAAAAAATCTGAAAGATATTAAGAAAAATGAAGGTGCAACTGTCACTTTTGGAGACTGAGGACATGGAAATGTCAGAGGAGTTGGAACACTAAATGTTCCAGGAATTCCTAATCTAGAAAATGTCCTGCTTGTAGAAGGTCTCAAGACTAATCTTGTAGAGGAGTACTTGGACAGTTTTGTGATCATCTTCAATGATGACATCTTGGTATACTCCAAGAGTGAGGAGGAGCACTCCGAGCATTTGAGGATGGTCCTGGAAACCCTCAAAGGGCACCGGTTGTTCACCAAATTCTCCAAGTGTGAATTCTGGTTGGAAAGTGTAGGGTTTTTCTTGCCAAAGAGTGCTTGACGTCAGTGCCCATGTTGGCCATACCTTCTAGCTTAGGAGGATTTGTGGTCTACTGTGATTCCTCTCAGGTTGGCCTGGGCTGTGTTCTGATGCAGTTTGGCAGAGTCATAGCCTATGCATCCCGCCAGCTAAAGGTTCATGAGAAAAACTACCCGACGCATGACCTAGAGCTGGTAGCAGTGGATTTTGCACTAAAGCTTTGGCGCTACTACCTGTACGGGGAGGCCTGTGAGGTTTATACTGATCACAATAGCCTCCAGTACTTGCTTACCCAAAAGGAGCTAAACCTCAGGTAGACGAGGTGGCTGGTACTCCTAAAGGACTATGACCGCACTATTATGTATCACCCAGGGAAAGCCAAAGTAGTAGAGGATGCTCTGAGAAGAAAGTCCATGGGCAGCTTGGCCCATTTAGCAATCAGGAGAAGGCCCCTAGCTCGAGAACTTGCACTGTGCCAGGATGGGGGAGGAATCCTGTATGTATCAGATTTGGGTACCCTAGTGGCACACCTGCGTGTATAGTCCACCTTAGTGGACATGTTGCGAGCCGCACAGGAGGAGGACGCATTTTGTTCACTGACAAGAGATCTTGTCCGGAGAGGTGACGTAGATGATAGATTCAAGGTTGACTCAGAGGGTGTCCTAAGGTTCAGAGACCAGATCGTGGTGCCTGATATGACAGAGTTGCACAGGCAAGTTTTGGAAATGGGCCACCGTTCCACTTACACGATACATTTGGGGGCCACCAAAATGTACCGAGACTTAAGGCAGCACTATAGGTGGAAGGGCATGAAAAGAGAGGGTCACCATGGACCTAGTAACCGGGCTACCTAAGTTAAGAGGAGGGTTTGATTCCATTTGGGTGGTAGTGGATCGGTTGTCTAAGACCGCGCATTTCATTCCAGTCAAAATGACCTTTTCTGCTAAGCAGCCAGACTATTTTTGGATGGGATTGTGGCATACCATGCTACCCCAGTGATGATCATATTAGATCGAGGTACCCAGTTTATAGCCCAATTTTGGCAGTCCTTCCAAGAGGCTTTGGGTACTCAGGTGCGGTTAAGCACAGATTTCCATCCACAGACAGATGGACAGTTAGAGACAACCATCCGGACCTTGGAATATATGCTGAGGGCGTGCGTTTTGGACCTGGCTGGCGGTTGGGAGAAACACTTGTCATTGATAGAATTTGCCTACAACAATAGCTATCACAGTAGCATTATATGGCCCCTTTCGAGGCCTTATATGGGCGGAGATGCAGATCACTAGTGGGCTGGTTTGAGGCGGGAGAGGCTCTCATGGTAGGCCCTGATCTGGTTGAGGAGGTGGTAGAGAATGTGAAAATGATAAAAGAAAGGTTATTGGAGGCTTAGAGTCGCCAGAAAATATATGCTAATAAGAAGGCCAGAGAGTTGGAGTTCGCTGAAGGTGACTTAGTGTTCCTGAAGGTTTCCCCCATGAAAGAGTAGTCCGGTTTGGGAAGAAGGGAAAGTTGAGCTCTAGGTTCGTTGGGCCTTTCCCTATTCTCAAGCGGAGGGGCGCGGTGGCTTATGAGTTGGCTTTGCCCCCTAGCCTGAGCAGAGTTCACCTAGTTTTTCATTTGACAATGCTTCGGAGATATGTGCGGGATGAGTCCCACGTGATCGAGCCGGTTGCGGTTGAGGTCGACACAATGGTCTAATATGAGGAGAGGCTGGCAGAGGTGCTTGACTGACAGATCAGAAAGCTGCGGTCCAAGGAAATTCCCTTGGTAAAGGTCAGGTGGGAGCATCACACCGGGCAGGAAGCTACTTGGGAAGTAGAGCGGGACATGAGAGAGCACTATCCCTCCTTGTTCGAGGATATGGTGAGTCTCTATGCTCTACTAAATTCGAGGACAAATTTCCCTTAAAGGGGGAAGGTTGTAATATCCGGGGTTTCCTAATATATATATAAAAAATGTAAAACCCAAAGTTTCCTAATATAAAAATCTATTTTTGGTGCAGCGCACTAGATCAGGGGTTAGTCGGGTCGAGCCATGGAATCGTCTCGAGTAGAAGGTATAACTCGACTTATGAAGCTTAATTGGTTAAATGAGCATTCTTTTTTTAGCATTAGATGTCTTATTAGAATTGAATTCGAATCGTGTATGCGGATCAAATCAGACTCGGATTGAGTCAAGTAGGGGCTTAGTTATGAGGAAGGGTATTTAGGTAAATGGAAGATGAGGGAATAAAACCCCTCATCTATAGCCATGCGGCTCATCCTTGAGCCGCACGTAGCCCGAGCAAGAGAGGGAGGAGGGGAGATCTTGGGTCGACGCCAGAAATCGTGTCATCGTCGGAAGGGTTGAGATCGCCATAGTCCATCCCTTCTTCTTCCTTAATCAAGGTGAGTGGTTAGATTTCGAATCGCATGGTGAGGCGGGTGGCCGAACCAACTAGGTGCCAATTAAGGACCTGCAAAATAATTAAAAAAATCAAAAGTCACATCAATTAGTCTTGGCATCAGTGAACTTTCTTTGGGAAAGTGCCACGTGGCAGGTGTGAATCTTACTTTTATATATATAGATTAGAGAGTTTGTATATATATATATATATATATATATATATATATATTCCTGCTCAAGTCAGTGGGACTCCAAAGTGCCAAGGTGGAGGTAATGAAATTGGAGCTTAGGTTACTTGAGGCGTGTCGTGTTTGTATTTATTATAAGTGAAGGTGATGACGCCGCTCGAAAATCTCGTGGGGATATTGCTCAGAATGGATCAAGATTGATCGCAGAAATGACGGGCTTGTAATGGCGTATCCCTCGTGATAAGGAGGGACGTGTTTGCCCATGTATGGTGGGGTAGGGCCCTTGGGTGGAGCCGTCTGATCTGGCTCGAGTTATTGTGGGGCGCTGCTGGGCCTAGTCCGACTGGGTCCAATAATTCTAGTCCAGTTCAACAACTAATATTATGCAAATGTTAGTGATTATTTGTATTTTTAGTAAGCAATCAAGGAGGGAGGAGGAGAACATGCGTGGTATGTATAGATGTGCTTAATTAGTAACGCTGGTAGCGATCCTTCAATAGCCAACTCGACATAGTTGCCTAATGTTGAGAGGAATTGTTCCCTCCCTTTTTTTTGTGTGACCAAGCTTAGACATATATTTTTTCAAGGGTGCATAGCTTGACATTATAATAGAAATTTCGTAATGAATGTGGAAGGTACCGTACAAGAAATGTGGACTTTAGTGAGAGTCGAGACACTCACTAAAACCCCATATGACCCTCAGACGTCGTTACGAAAAAGTCTAGACCCTCACTAATTGTTATATTTTGCGACCTCACAAAAAGATTTATATTCTCATTGAAAGATAACTTTTGTGAGGCATGATAGACCCTCGCTAATTCTTAAATTTTATGAGGGCCGCCCGCGATTCTCACTAAAAGATAGTTTTTGTGAGGCCGGACCGACCCTCACAAATTCTTATATTATATGAGGGTCGCTCGCGACCCTCACTAAAAGATATAGCTTTTGCGAGGCCTAACTGCCCCTCACTAATTCTTACATTTTATGAGGATCGCTGACCCCATTAATCCTTATATTTTGTAAAGGTCGACCCTCACTAAAATCTTTTTTCATATATTTATTTATTCTCGTGATGATCTCCCGACCCTCACTAAAAGTTATTATAACATGCATATAAAACCTAATAATTTTTATAATTTACTTATATTTACATAAATCATAAATTTTAACAAGCATATCCATTACATAAATCATAAATCATAAATCTTAACAAAAAAACACATCTCATTCTCAACATTTAACATATAGCATATCCATTACATAAATGATAAATCTTAAATCTTGACAAAAAAACACATCTCATCATTTAACATATAGCATATTCATTACATAAAATTTCAACTTAAAAAATAAACTTCATACATATTCTACTAATCCATACATAAATCAAAATGCATTTTCTTCGCAAACTCTTTCTTTCTTCTCACCTTTCATCTCGTCCATGCAAGCAACTATCATACCCATCTTTCTTCTCTCATTTTAAAATTGTTCTTCCACCTTTCTCTCCTCTTCCATCTTCTCTCTTCTAACATCTTGAAATTGTTCTTCCTTTTTTTTCAAAAATAAAATCCTTGTGTTTGTTGCAACTAACACATGGGCATTTGGTTATATTGTCATTCTGAGCTGAATTGCGAAATGCAAAGTCGAAAAAGCGACCTATGAGCCGTCATCCAACTCTTATCAATATTATCCATAGAGAAAACAAAATTTAATAAATTTAATCCAACTGTATTATTTAAAGATATGAACAAATATTAATCATTTCAAAAATAATAATTCATGAGTCATACTAAGTTATCAAACATTGATGAGAAAAGAACATGTGCATAAGCCCATAATTTTCATAATTTTCTTGCATGAAAGAGTTTGTTAATTTAATCAGCAAATGATGGAATAAATTTAAGAATGATTCACAATCATAGCAATTTAAATTACACACTATAATTGCTGTGACTTATTAACTTTAAGAATGATTAAAAAGCATAGCAATTAAGAACGATTTATTACACACTATAATTAAAATTAAGAAACCAGAAACATTGGATATGTGTAGAAACTAGTAACATTGATATGTGTAGAAACTAATATATGTACCTGGACTGGACTAGTACTTCTGGGCCCGGCCGCATTAGGCCCAACGACGCCCACACTTACGAACCAAACTCAAACCAAGCCAGACGGTTTAGCTCGAGGGCTTCACTTGGTCACACAAGAACACTTATGTCATCATTTATTACGAAGGATTAGTCATCATGAGCCTGACATCTTCGAGATCTGCCTCGACCTATTCCGAGCAACATCCCAGTGGGATTACCGGGAAGCATCATCGACATTCCTTCCTCATCGTGCAATATATACAGACAAGACATGCCTCTAGTAACTTAGAGTCTAATTTCCAGTACCTCCACCGCTACAGCATACTCACTTGAGCGTCTTTTGCAGCCCCCCGCCCCGCTGAAGTTAGACCAGACCAAGAGACACACCGAACCAGACTACACCGCTCTGACCCTCAGGCAAGAACATTTGATGTCCACCACGAGGGCTGAGTAAGTCTTGCTTGCCCCACCATGGTTGGAACCAGGAGCCAGTCGAACACCGCCACATGCAGGCAACAACCTAGTGGCGACGCACCCCCTGCTACCTGGAGACGCTGATGCAGTGAGGTGCGACGCTGCGACACTAACCAATCCCCCATCAGAAGTATCCCAACGTCGAATAAATGACCTTGAGGTGGAGAACCAATAGTTAGTAGCCCAGGTCAAGATGCTGATGCGATCCCGAGAACAACTCCTAGTCAATTATTATCACCACCACCCAGATCACGAAGAAAGCAATCATTCAGAAAAGAGGAGGCCAGTTTCCATCCTCCAAGATGAGGTGTCCAGCATACCTCACCTGAGAAGAGAGAAAGACCCAACCCTCTTCCGTCGATTCAGGATCCTTGCCTGAACACATCAAGGCAACATCCTTCCACCCATATTTAGGCTGTCGACCACGCTGAAGTCCTATGATGGAATGGGCGACCCAATTATACACCTTACGATGTCCAGGTCCATGATGCTACTTAACGGGGTGACCGACCCTATCCTCTAGGGCCTTCCCGACATTCTTGGAAAAAGCCGTATTATTGTGGTTCTCTTCTATACCACCAAAATCCATACACTCCTTCACGGAACTCTCTTGCGCTTTCACCAGTTGATTCTCCTCATCTCGGATCTACTCCAAGATTGAGCACATACTCCACTACATCAAATAGGGGCAACATGAACCCATGGGGAATATATACGAAGATTCCAAGCTATGGCTGCGGATCTCGACCCCCCCCCCCCCCCCCCCTCGAAGATGAGCTCTTTTCTATTAAACATGGGTTGAAATCCAGGCACTTCATAGACCAGATCGCTCTGGAAAAGTCGAAGGACATGATCGAGTTTCAAGAAAAGGCCATGTTAACGGTAGTTGAATAGGAAGTTGCAATTGCTATTGCAATAGCTACTAGTAGCAAAGTAAGAAACTAAACAAAAGCACACACAAACACAAGAGGTTTGTTTACGCAGTTCAGTGACAAAACCAGCCACCTAATCTGTGGGGCACTCACCGGACAAATACCCAACCCACTCTCTATAAGTACAATTTTATTCCTCATGATTTCACACCCAAAATTTGACTACCAGTACTACAGTGAATTGGAAATAACAAAAAAAAAACCTATTTGCTATTACAAATACATACCGACTTGCCTCTCTATGACATCCCAGCCACAGAGTTTCGTCCTCCACATGGCCTTGTGTTGTAGCAAGTTATCAGCCCGAAACCATCTTCTCTTGAAGAGAAGAAATGTAGATTGTTGTCGTTCTGCACTCAGCAGTCTCAACTCCTCTCAATAACTAGCAACACAATGTTCGCGCATAGAGAAAGTTGCAGATCAAATATTTTCATCGAAATTTATATGAGACAACTGAAAGATCTAAATCAATATTGTTCATAACTATTTTGTTTAATGAGCCCATCAGTTTATCAACCAACAATCATCAGTTCAAAACAGATAGACATCACTTAACTCCTAAAGACCATAAAGAACCAAAGAGTAAGGCTTGGAAATATTTAAAGAGGACCTCATCTCTAAAAGTTATCCGGGAAAATAAAAAGTTAACGATGATTAAAAGATCTCAAAGACAACAAGGAGAATCATCATTAATAATGCAGACCAAGAGTCATCATCTCTGTAGGAAACGAAAAGGCATCTTTTTGGGCTGCATCCTTGACATGAATTCCATAGGTTGCTAGAGCAGTTGGACTGTCTTCACACAGTTGAGATTGTCTGCAATACGTGCAAAGTTCCTCATAGTTAAGACTGAGATCATACTGGAATACTTTTGCCAAATATAGCCAACATAGAAAGGCCAACACTAACATTCTCTCCCTTTGACTTATTTGGTAAAAACCCAACCTATCATAATCTATTTCAAAAAGACAGATAACAAAAGAGTAGATTCACATATAAGCAAACAAACTGTCAAAATATAATTAATAGTTCAGAGAAAATGTCCAGCCATCACAGAGTCATGGTCATAACCACCATAGTCATAGACAAGAAAATACAACTAGTCAACCAGTCAATAGACCAGACTCAGCTAAACAAGATTTAATTACCGTCCACTATGGCCAGTTGCAATTATCAGACACCCCATTTATCTCCCCATTTTTGGCCTAATAAGACAAAGGAGAGAAATCAGTGTAATATCCTAGATATTAATTCTAATTTCCATTTATTGTGTGTGTTAATTTGCCAGCCTAGCGGACTAGTTTGAGGTCGAGCCGAGTCGACTCATGGTCCGGTGTGAGCTTGCGAGCTTTGGTGAGTAAGAATTTGATTTTGTAGTTTCTTTCCTTGATTGGATGAATTTATTTAAGTTTAATGAACGATTGTTTAATTATGTGCATGTGGTTGTTGCTTGTAATTTGTCATTGGATTAGAATAGGATTAATTAAGCTTAGTTGGGTTAGCGGGTTGAGAGATTAGTGAGTTTGGATCCGGGTTGAGGCGGATGCGGGTAAATGAAGGTTAGGGTTGAAGAGGAGGGAAGAGATTATAAAATCCCCCCCCCCTAGAGCTTGCGGCTCCATATTGGAGCCACACAAGCCGTGTAGAGAGAGGAGCAGCCCAGCCATGCTGAGTCGCCCCTCTCCCCTCTTCCTCTTCCTTGGAGCCGCCGCCCCCAAGCCAACCGCTGAGCCTCTCTCCCTCCCCTCTCTTCCTTTATCTCTCTTCCTTTATCTCTCTTCCCCTCTCCTTGGAGACAAGCCGACGACTTGGGTGTAGCCGGCGCCCCCGTGAACCTTGGAGCCGCCGCCTTTCTTGAAGAGGAGCCGCTGCCTTTCTTGAAGAGGAGCCACCGCCCCTTGTTGAGCCGAGCTACCCCCTCTGAGGCCGGATTCGGAGGCCGCCGATTTAGAGTTTCTCGTACTCTTTCCTCCTAGATCAAGGTGAGTGGTTTCACCCTCCTTCTTTTAGGATTTCTTCGAGTTTTTGAAGCCATTCTTGAAGGCTAGTACGTTCTTGTTTGTTTTCTGTTGATCTCCCGAATTTATCGCCGTTCTTTTGTTTGCCGTGTTTGAGGAGGCCCTAAATCCTTCCCTCCTATGGGGTTTGGTAGCCCTAGAATAACCCTAGGGGTGCTCGGCCAAGGTGGAGACAAGGGTGCTCTCAAGGTGTTCGGTAAAATGCCTAGTGAGGGGTTTTTGGTGTTCTTGTGATCCATGATTTAAATTGCTTATCAATTTGAGTTTCTATATGTCAAAGCATGACTTGTAGTAGATCTGTGATTTTTGGATAGAATTCATGTTTTACAAAATTTAGATCTTGATATTGATGCCATGAAGGTTCTTGAAAGATGGGTTCTTGATCATGATGCTTACTTCTTGTTTAAGGAGTTGTTGATGCTTGTAGCCTTGCTTAATAAGTATGAAATTGGAGTGTTTTATCTCAAGATTAGTATTATGTTTTGATGGTAATTTAGAATCTAATTTCTGTAAATTTTGGATTCATTTTCATGCCTTGTTGAAAATTTAAATTTGTTGGAATTTCATGCAGAGATGATGAATCTGTGCTGTTTTAAAATTGCGTGCTCTGATGTGTGTATTTCTCTGAACATAGTCGTGTAACCTATCGTTTTGACCCGAAAATATAGTTTGGAAACATAGGACACTCTAGAGACCAGATTCGGGTTAGATACATCAGTTTCGGGGATAACAGTAAGCTAAACAAAATCCTAAAACAAAACTCTAATCTTGGTGATCTAAATTTTAATTGCATAATTAAAATTGGGCAAAGGGTCAGCATAATCTGTTATAAACCAACAAGTAAAGTTTATGCATGAAATAAAACCACACAGGTTATGACACTACGGGTCTCGGAGTTGGGGTCGGGTATTGGAGTGTTGAGATACTTTCCAATAAGGACACCCCTAAGACACCGTAGGAGAGACTTGACTTAGGTCATGTTGCACCATATCTTTATGAATGGCGGAGAGGCTCGTTGAGGAGCCAGATAACGAGCTAGGCCTGGGAGATTGGATAACGCCGACAACGGGTGAGTTCAAAAGAACCTGGGCTAGGCCCGGGAGATTGGATAACACCAACAACGGTTTTTGCATAGCCCGACAATCACCCGCTTTCTAATAAAACCATGTTTTTGACCTCATTCGGTCGATCGACCGGTCGATCGAACTTGGGCTGAGGCTGTTTCTTTAGCTTTCTTCTTGCGCGCTTCGTTTCCGAGTTCCCTTACCAGGTTGGACTTGGATAACATTACAATTTGGCTTGGGATATATTCCTAGTGTCATATTACACGAAATGTATTCCAATAAAGCCATTTTTGCCTATTTTTGGTATTTCTCCGAACGAACTTCGCGCGCGATCGTAACCTCAACCTGAGATCAAACACTTGATAAATTCAATAGAATAAGTTTGTTATCATCAAAATTAAGATGGTGACCAATGTTGAAAACCTTTGACCAACAATCTCCCCCTTTTTGATGATGACAAACTTCTCAATAAATGCATTAAGAAATATATCAACAAACGTAGCATTTCATCAAGTTAATGTATAATGCTCCCCCTATCAACATGCATATATAGAATAAACTCCCCTTAACTATATGCATGTCTATGTCTAGATTTTTTCCCCCTTTTGACATCAATCAAAAAGGGCCTAAGTTAAGCACTTCTAGACTTCCCTTAAATTACACAATGATAAGATTTAAGCACACATGTTATCAAGGATGCTTTGAAATAATAAACACAAGTGTCAAGATATGTCAAGAGGGTTATACATAATCGATTATGGGATATCCAAAATGCATTTCCTCAATAAAGACTAAGTTTCTGATTTTTGATAAAGATGTATCCAAAATCATATAAAATTGAATTCTGAATGGAACTTTTTACAACTTTTTCAGCGAAAACTAAATTTTTCAAGCAAAATGCAGAAATAAGAATTTTTCAAAAATTAATTTTCTGCATTTTTTGATAAATCGCTGAGATTTCAAATTTCACGTTTTATCGAAAAATACTCATTTTTCATAATCATTTCTAATTTTGATCAAACTTGTATATGACTAAGATATGATCATTCTAATCATATATACAAAGTTTGAGTTACTAGAAACAGTCCCAGAGATTACTCAAATGACTTGGCACAATTTCGATCAAGAATTCACATGGTATATCAAGAAATTGTTTACAAGTCATTTTCCTAAATGCTCGTGAATTTTCGTATAGACACAATTAAGTAGTTTATCATGAGCAAGGTGCAAGAGTTTCTACATGCTTTATGAGGTATCATACTATATGGTGCAAAAATGAATCTACTACCTCATAGAACTTTCAAGTATTTAGCATGTGTTCTCTAAAACATTCGCCTCCTAATCAACGCTCAACTTGCAAGTAATTGAATCATAAATAGCACAATAGACATTTTCTTACTTAGCAAGTTTGTAAACTAGATAGCAAAGGAAAGTCAAGATTGTTTCTCAAAAGTCAAATTTTGCTAACTAGTGGAGATTCATTTTTCAAGATACAATCGAAAATGAAATCAAAATGAATCAAAGAGATCTCAAGAAGTGAAAACATTTTAAAATCAAGATCTCAAACCCTTCCTAAGGTTGAAAACCAACACGGTCACAATTAGCCAAGGTTTCAAAACCAAAGGTTGCATAGACCCATTATAGGTCACAAATGGCCTCCGATGAGACCGAAAATAAAATGAAAATTGAAATCCAAAAACTTGTTATCACAAGGATGTTAATCACGGGTGAACAGATGGACAATCAAATATCAAGTGAGTACTAAATAAAGCATATACAATAATTATCAAACTCCAATAGTGATGTAAGCAAGAGTAGAGTTAGGAGTTGATACCGATCACATTAATCAAGAAGTTGCAACAATCTTAATTCCTCTTTCTTTACTTTCCAAGCAACTTCAAGCCATCATTGTGTCTTCATTTAAGTGTAGTGTTTCCCCCTACATTTAAGCATGAAGACTTTGGTACTCAAATTTCTTTGGGTCCTTGGGGGTTAGAAGATTTTGGAACCCAAAGTGATTAGCATTGGGGTTCCTTTTTAATACACAATCCCTAACCATATGTCCATACATGCCACAACAGAAACAATGACCTTCAAATTTAATAGAAGCATAATGATGGACATGAATGTGTGGATGAGCATGGGAAGATACTTTAGAAAATTCTGCATAAGAGGCATGGGCATACATATTTTTTTATTTTCTCCTTTAATGAAAGTAACTCATTTTTTAATGATATCATGCCAACATTCAAATTTTCAATTTGTAAGCATAATGAGGCATTTTCTATTTTCAATGAGTCATTCAAATTTTGTAGATCTATATTTTTCTTTTCTAAGGAATTTTTATCGTTTTCTAGAAGTTCAACCTCCATTCTTGACTCATTACAAGAAAGCAAAAGATCATCATTTTCTTGTTCTAGCATTTTATTTTCCTTTTAGAGTTCCTTGAATATTTTTCTAACAATACTAAATTCTTCATACATATGCTCAATTTCATTTTCTAATTCTACTTGTGTAAAGATATTACCACCTATAGTAATAGTGGGTACCTCATTATCCTTTGTCATGAAACAAAGGTTTGCATTCTCCCTTGAGCTTTCTTCCCCACTTGAAGGTGGTGATGACTCGCTTACATCCCAAGTAGCCATTAGTGCTTTCTTCTTCATCCTTCTTCTTTTATCTTTCTTTGAGGATGATGAGGAGGTGAGCTTGGTCTTAGGACAATCACTCTCCAAGTGTCAGGGCTTGTTGCATTGGAAGCACATGATTATATTTTTGCCCTTCTTCTTCTTGAGAGGCTTTCCCATTAGTTCTATCAACATCCGTCCAAGATGAATCATATCTTCGTGGTACTCGGATCCTTCATGCTCTGATGATGATGATGATGATGATGATGATGAGGTCCTATCACCAAATGATGCTTTTAAGGCAATAATCTTGCCTTTGGGGGCATCTTCCTCCCTTTTTTCCTTCATATGGATCTTATGGGTCATGAGGGATCCAATGAGTTCGGTGAGCTTCATGGTGCCAAGATTCTTGGCCTCCATGATAGCAACCACCTTTGGCTCCCATGCTTTGGGAAGTGATTGAAGAAGCTTCCTCACTTTTTCTTCCTCTTGTATGTCCCTTCCAAGGTTAGTTAAAGCATTGACAATATTTTGAAAACGGGCATACATTTGATCTATGTTCTCATGAGTATGCATTTTAAAGAGTTCATAGTCATGCATAAGCACATTTATCTTGGACTCCTTAACTTGGGAAGTTCCCTCATGAGTAGTTTCTAAAACATGCCAAATATCAAAAGCAGATTTACAACATGATATTCTATTGAACTCATTTATGGATAAACCACAATATAATGCATTCATTGCTTTGGCATTTGAATTAAACAATTTGATCTCTTCTCGAGACCAAACATCCATGCTCTTGGAAGGTAGCTCATAATTAACATGAATAGTTCTCCAAGCATCTAATCCTAGGATTGCAAGAAAATACTCATCCTAGTTTTCCAATAGGGATAATTGTTTCCATCGAAAAGAGGAGGTGCATGAGTTGAAAACCCTTGACCTAGTGTGATACTAGAATCCATAAGTGCAGGTTAGATTGTTAAACCTAACCCTATAACCTTGCTCTAAAATCAAATGTTGTTCAAATACCCACACTAGAAGAGGGGGGGGGGTTAAATAGTGTTGGGTTAATTTTAGCTTCTATTCAATTTCTTCTAAATCAATTCCAACTTCAACCCAAATTAAGTGCGACTAATTGATATGTGATAGCGAGTATGAAAAGCAATTATAAGCACCAAAAACAAGGGAATGCAAAGTTGAAAAATTATGGTGGTTCGGCCAACCGCCTATTCCACTACCTTGGCTCCAAACCAAGGATTTCTAACCAATCATTTATAGACAATGTGCTTCCCTTTGAACACAACCGAGGACTCGCTTCTCAACCCTTTGAGACTGCCTCAAACCTATTCATCTAGGCAAAACACAATTCTACAAATGTAACCCTAAGGTGTTTAACCTAGCACACCAAGCAAGCTAACAATGGAAACCTAGTTTAATAACAAGGAAAATAACAACATAGGAGCTGCAAATTAAACCACACAAGTGAGCTCCCTTGCAAAGCCTCCAACTCATCAAGATGTAGAGCTCGAAGTGAAGCCGGAGTTGAGGCGGAAAGAATGCTTCGAGTAGATGAACGATCATCGAAGCTTGCGCGATGAAATCCACTTGGGAAGGCTAAAAAACACTCTAGGAGATCTTCAATGAATGGTTAAGAGGCTCTTAGGAGGCCGATGAGGGGAATTTATAACCCCTCACTCGGCAGCTCCACCCAACGGGCATTTTTCTGCCCGTTGGGGATGCCTGGTCAGTTGTCGGTCGATCGTCGATCGACCGACCGATCAACCATCGAGCGACCAAAGGCATTCTACCATTTTGGGTGACATTCGATCGATCGACCGAATTGGCTACTGCCAGTTTTTGACCTCATTCGGTCGACTGACCAGTCGACCGAACCTGGGTTGAGGCTATTTTTTTTAGCTTTCCTCTTGCGCGCTTCATTTTCGGGTTCCCTTACCAAGTTTGGACTTGGATAACATTACAATTTGGCTTGGGATATATTCCTAGAGTCATATTACAGGAAATCCTAACTCTAGATTTTCTACTCAATCGATGACGGAGCCATTTTTGCCAATTTTTGGTATTTCTCCGAACGTACTTCGTGCGCGATCGTAACCTCAACTTGAGATCAAACACTTGATGAATACATTAGAATAAGTTTGTTATCATCAAAATCAAGATGGTGACCAACGTTGAAAACCTTAGGTTAACAATTTTCTCTTTTGTGGAATTGAGTCAAGCTCTTCATCAGCAACAACAAAATTAGTACCAATATCTACTACTTTAGAAGAATCATCATGAAAAATAGAGCAAGAAGAAATATTGACTTCATCTTTACCCTCCCCCTCAGAAGATAATTCCTCCCCCCCAGGACCAGGAATTTGAGATAGAGATTTGAAGGTTTTAGATGCCACACCTCTACCATTTCTTCTTAGAGGACGGTCTGAAGCTCTTCTCCTTAATTTCTTTCTCAGATTTTGACCTTGAGAGGTAGAAGGTGGAGACACTACTATAATTTGGTCTTTTAGCGGTGATTGTTATGACGTCTTCTCGCAATTATAAATACTGCAAAAACTTTTACCAGCAATTAATGAATTCTCAATAAACCCATTGTCGTTAAAGGCTTTAGAAGCAATTTATGCAATTGTTGGTAAAGGTAAAAATAATCATCATTAAATGTATACATATATATTGAAATCTATAATTTTTTTATAGAGTTTCTAATAATAGTTGCTAATTGATGTACCTCTAAGTTATTTAGCAGCAATTATCTTATTGCTACAAATTAATTGTCACTAAAGAAATAATCTCTTGTAGTGAGATAATTTATTAGGAGACGGAACTGGAACATGTGTTTCTATCTTCTCAGAATGACCTGAAATCATCATTTCCTTTGTCAAGGACGCATTCATCTCTTTCACAAAACTCATCTTGCTATTCTTTCTGCCCATCATTGAATCTTCTAGATTAAATAGATGAGAGGTAGACAAGAGGGCGCTTGAAGAGCAAAAGTGTCGATTATTTTTCAAGATAGTGAATCAAGTTGCAACGCCAAGAGGATATAATTGAGGACATAAATCCCATATGTCCGGATCCTCATAAATAGCAACCTCTTGCCGAAATGAGGGACTTTAAAATGAGCAATAAGAGGAGAATTGAAGGTATAAAATGCCTGTCGAAAACAATAATGAGGGAGAATAAATTGAGAAAAACCTTCAATGAACAAGGTAAGTGAAAAATTAATTGAAACACACTTCAATTATTCTTCTCTCCCATAAAAATTGTGTCATATGACACACACTCCCAGAGCAGATCTCAACTGCTCAAACTTTTATCCATTTAATGCCTTTGTGAAGATATCTACAACTTGTTTGTCTGTAGGAATATATTCCAGTTGCATCTCCTTTCTTTCGACTAGCTCTCTGATGTAATGAAAATAGATATCAATGTGTTTAGTTTGAGAATGCATAACAGGATTCTTTGAGATATTTATAGCACTGGTATTATCACAGTATAGAATCATTTATTCCTCACTACTACAAGTTGGCCTTTTAGCGGTGATTGTTATGACGTATGCTAGCAATTATAATTTCTACAAAAAAATTACCAGCAATTAATGAATTCCCATTAGATCCATTGTCGTTAAAAGCCTTTAGAAGCAATTTATACAATTATTGGTAAAGATAAAAATAATCACCACTAAATCTATATACATTTAAATCTATAACTTTTTTGTAAAGTTTTTAGTAATAGTTGCTAAATGATGTAAAATATTTGCTCCCTCTAGTAGCAATTATCTTATTGCTACTAGTTAATTTCCACTAAAGAAATAATCTCTTGTAGTGCATGTTTGCAACCATAATCAAGCAACATATTCCTCATCCAAATCAGTTTTGTGTTGCAACTCCCTACTGCCAGATATTATGTTCCAATATAGAAACAAAATTCTATTTCTACTGAAGAAAGAGAAATAGAATTTTGCTTTTACTTAACCAGGCCACCAAATTTGTTCCAATATAGAAGCAACCACCTGATGTAGTTTTTTTGTCATCAATATTTCTAGCCCAGTCTGCATCTGTAAATACTACTAGATAGGGGTTAGAATCAATAGAATACCAAAGACTGAAATCCAAAGTACCTTTAACATATTTGAGAATTCGTTTAACTATTTGTAGATGAGACTCCTTCGGGTTAGCTCACACAATCCAACACTAAAACACAAGTCAGGTCTACTAGCAGTCAGATACAATAAACTACCAATCATACTTCTATAGATACTAGGATCAACGTTCTTGCCTTCATCATCTTTATTCAGTTTTTCATGAGTAGAGATAGGAGTTCTAACTGCCTTAGAATTGTCTATACCAAATTTATGAATAAGATTTCTTGCATACTTACTCTGACAGATAAAAATCCCCTCTTTAGACTGCTTTACTTGAAGGCTAAAAAAATAACTCATTTCCCCAACTATTCTCATTTCAAACTCAGATTTCATGTCATCCAGAAATTGTTTAACATAAGTTTCAGAGGTTGAACCAAAAACCATATCATCAACATAAATTTGAACAATTACCAGTTTGGACTCCTTTCTTTTAATGAACAAGGTCTGATCTGCTCTTCCTCTTTTGTAGCATTTCAAGAGCAGCAACTGGGTGAGTCTCTCATACCAAGCTCTAGGAGCCTATGTAAGCCCATATAAAGGTTTTTTAAATCTGTACGCATGATCTGGATTAACAAAATCTGCACAACCTTTAGGTTGTTCAACATAGACTTCTTCATTGAGAAATCCATTGAGGAAGGCAGTATTAACATCCATCTGAAATACTTTGAACTTCATACAATAGGATAAGGCTAGAAGTAACCTGATGGATTCCAATCTTGCAATTGGTGCGAAGGTTTCATCATAGTCCATACCTTCAATTTGGTTGAAGCCTTGAGCAACAAGACGAGCTTTATTTCTTGTAATGTTTCCAGCTTCATCAGTCTTGTTCTTAACTACCCATTTAGTTCCAACAACACTGACATTTTTTGGTCTTGAGACAAGTTCCCGAACATCATTTTGAACAAACTGCTGTAACTCTTCTTACATAGCATAAATCCAAAATTCATCCTTCAAGGCTTCCTTGATATTTTTAGGTTCAACAGTTGAAGTGTAGCAAGAGTACCTGATCATATCCTGGTGATTTTTCTTGGATTGACTTCTGGTCTTAACTCTATCATGTACATCTCCGATAACATTTTGGAGAGGATGATTCTTGATGGATCTTGCAGATTTTTCATTTCTAGAGTTATCCCTTTCATCTTCTTGATTAGTGTCTATCTCATGGCCAGTTGAATTTTCAATTTCAACTGACTGTTCAGTGGCCTTGGAGGAATTCTGGGCAATCTTATTAATAGTTGAGACTACCCTCTCATCAGTCAGCAGGGTCTGGTATACTTGAGAGTCATCAACCTTCACGTTTTGTGATTCCATCACAGTTTGAGTACGTTTGTTGTAGACTCGGTATGCCTTGCTATTTTTGGAATAGCCAAGAAATATGGCTTCGTCACTCTTGCTTTGCATTTTTCCAAGGTATTCCATATCATTTAGAACATAATACATGCTACTAAAAATATGGAAATATGTAAGGTTAGGTTTTCTACCTTTCCATAATTCGTAAGGAGTTTTAGTAGATCTTAGTTTGAGATAAGCTCGATTTATGATATAGCAAGCTGTGTTGATGTCTTCAGCCCAGAATATTTCAGAAATCTACTTAGAATTAAGCATAACACGTGCCATCTCCTGAATAGTACAGTTCTTCCTTTCAACTACAATTCTTGTGAGGAGTCTTTGGATGTCACACCCCAAAACCCGGTATGACCGGCCAGGGTACGCCATGTATCCCGAAGCCTAACCCAAACAAACCATAGATAAAAAACTACACTAAACCTGAACATTTATAAACCATTTCAAAAATGAGCAAAGACATTTGCAATAAATCCCAAATCGCCAACTTAAATAAATGTTCAAATGTTCAAAATTTCTTTCAAAGATAAAAGTCACTAATCAAATGACACCTCAAAATAAAAAGAATGCATGCAGAAATAAATGAACCCGAGTCCAAATGACTCAATCGACTCTAAAAGAAACACAAGTAGACTTAGGTATTCCCCCGACCACGACATGTCACGAGACCCGCTGCCCTGCCGCCACCAGCTGCACTACTGCACCCTGATACCTCTCTGATCTCGCTCAGGTGCTGAAAAACAACATCATAATGAGGGTAAGTTCAATTCGGACTTAGTGAGCAGATCAGTCCTCAATCAACCATAATCAACGTCAATAAAACCAACATATAAGCATGCATATAATGATGAGCATAACTCATAGGAATGAAAACCAATATGCATATCTATTGTCCTATGCATAATATAGCAACCATCAACAGATGTATAACCAAGTAATAAATGCAAGTCCAATGCCTCAACACAATCACATGAATGCCAACCCGGACCCGTTGGTCCCACATAGCCACATAGGGTAGGTAGACAGTGCGGCCTCCGAGCTACCACCCAGCCTAGTGCCGTCTCTTTGGGGCATGTCCTCCCCTCATCGACACAGCCTCTTCAGATCCGTCTCTTTGGGGCATACGTTCCCCTCACTGGTCGGGATTCCAGACCATCTCTTTGGGGTATGATATCTCCTCACCGGCCAAAACTTCTGGAATAATTCCAACACCGTCTCTTAGGGGCATACCCTCCCCTCACCTGTGAGGCTTCCGGGATAATGCACCAATCAAATCACACACACATAACAACATATATAAAGAGAATAACACATCCACATGACAGTTATATCAGAGATATGCTAAGGACATACCTCGACCTCCATATCCTCATGCCACACACCAAATCTCACATGTCTATAAATAATGGTTCTCATGCCTCATAATTATTAAACATAACAAATGCAAGCCATGAATATAAATGCATCATATCCGAGCATCACATGAAATGTGCCAAATTAACTAAGTATATTCTAGCCCGCATATCATCACAAGTACCTGACAAAAGCACGTGCCAATGCAATAGCACACGTAATCCATTAAAGTATTAAACATGAATAACCTTAAACAAGGTGTTACAACATAACGAACCTATACACTAGTGAACCAACCCTTGTGACCACTAGCCACATACCCTAGGGCTGGCCTACCCCCTTACCTGAATGCTCTAAAGGCAAGGGGGGTTCGGCACCTATAGGTTCTCCATAGGTCATCTCAACCAAGTATTATCTTAAGGTCTCTATGTCTCTAGGTGTTCCTAAGTCCTTGCTTTCCTAATTGTAGGTCTCTACACTTATACAAAATCTAATAACATATGATAATTTTCTTAAAGTGTAGTCCCTGTTGGGATGGGAATAAGAAATGCAGCGGAAATAGCGATTTAAAAAATTTAAAACACCCCAAAACAATGATCTACTTTAGCAACAATTAAGGAATTCAATCTACGAGTAGATGGGGCAAGGTATACCTTATACCATGGTTGGACAGGGTGCTCCTATTCCGGTATCAAGATGCATACACACACATCCTCGAATGATAGTCCACACCAGGCACCTCGCAATAAAGGGGCAGTGAACAACTGAACTCGTCATGGCTCAAGAGAAATGCTTTGTCAAACCCCGAAACCTCAAGAGCTAGGCTAGCCCTTCCACTACGAACTGGGCTCCAAAACGAGAGGAAGAGGAGATGAGAAAACAACGGAACAAGGAGGTAGATTAAAGAATACCTGCTGTCCTTTTTCGGAATCCTCCAAGTGGATGAAGTAGGCGGCACACCCAAGTAGAAGACAGCTCCAATTTGGCTTCGTAAAAAACCGAGAAGGAGGAAGTAGATGGCCGGCCACCAATGGAAAGGAGGAGGAGTTTTTTGGAGCCTTCATCTTCAAGAAGCCTCTAAAGAATCGAGTCCTTGATCTTCTCCAAGAAGATGAAGAACTAATTAACTAATTTATGGGGTGTTCAGCCATAACTTATAGAGAGAGAGGGGAGGGGGGCACTATAAAGGTAGACCCGACCCCCTAAATATTTCTCCTCAGAATTCAAAATTTCAGGGTTTACCTCCAAAAATAATTTATATTTTAATGGCTTCATAATTAATTCAAAATTAATTAAATCCAATAAAATATAAATTTTAATTTATCTCTATAAATTAAGGGCCTATAAACAAGAATGTTAATTATCTAAATAAAATAATTCCCTAAACAATAGGAAAGAGGTTTATCTAAATAATTCAATTTCTTATTAATTGATAAAATTATGATTTATCCTCATAAATCATATATATATATATATATATATATATATATATATATATATTAATTTTATGATTTATCTCCATAAATCAAAGTCTTAATAATTAGGATTTATCCAAATAAATTAATTCCCAATTAATCGGTAAGGATCATGGTTAGAAATGAATTTTTCCACCATGTATATATATTTGATTCAAAATCAAATTATTTTTAATTCATAATTAAATATATTTCCGGTCAAGTAGTTAATTAAATATTTAATACATAACTAAATTTAATCAACTACATAATATATTATTATGTGCCAATTTCGATAATTTAGGGATGCCCTACAAATTAGGGTTACCGAGGAATTCCTTCCTCGCGCATTCGTTCCTATAGGAAACAACTTTCCTATCATGTCCGTAAACGAGATACGTGATCGAGTTGTAGCATGTCCACACTATTAGACATATAGGGACGCATTCGGACTTTATCTCACAAGGTCCGTTACGAGGTTAGCCTGTTGTGTGTGACCTATTGGCCCCCACACTAAGCTAGCAGTGAGTTGTGCATAACGGAGAGTTAGATCTGATAGAATGACTTCTATTCAAATCTTACGAGCCACCACTAAACCCCTTTAGTGTGGTCATGAGACAAGTCAAGATTGACATCTAGTAATATGTCATGACTACCCGGATAGTGTGAGGTTCAATCTATAGGGATTGAACGCCCTTCGGTGATTAGTTACCATGCAACTAAATCCCTCAGTTATAATATCTCAAAGTCGGCTAGGGTACGGAAGAAGTGTCAAGCCCTAATACCGATTCATATATATTCTGCCAACCAAGATGTTGTCTCAATAATGAAACATCATAAAACCTTTTCCCGACATTCATATCTACTCTGGCCATAGATTCCTGAGTCGACACTTGCAGTAATACATATGACATTATCTCATCTTACTAGGAGTAACTGATCCCATATTGGTTGCTCACATACCTGCATAGGTGCTTTCCCATGCCCAGAGGTATCTGGCACATGACACTGAAGGCCACGTAAGGATAAGTCCAAAGCAATGGATTGAGACTCACAAGGTAACCATGACAACCTCAGGTCCAACGACTGCTTGCACCTACTATCACCCGAGGAACATCCTATTGACACTCATGTAAGGATTTCATTCTGTGGTCGTGAGACAAGTCAAGATTGACATCTAGTAACGTGTCATGACTACTCGGATAGTGTGAGGTTCAATCTATAGGGATTGAATGCCCTTCGGTGATTAGTTACCATGCAACTAAATCCCTCGGTTACAATATCCCAAAGTCGGCTAGGGTACGGAAGAAGTGTCAAGCCCTAATACCGATTCATATGTATTCCGCCAGCCAAGATGTTGTCTCAATAATGAAACATCATAAAACCTTTTCCCGACATTGATATCTACTCTGGCCAGAGATTCCTGAGTCGACACTTGCAGGGATACATATGACATTATCTCATCTTACTAGGAGTAACTGATTCCATATTGGTTGCTCACATACCTGCATAGGTGCTTTCCCATGCCCAGAGGTATCTGGCACATGACACTGAAGGCCACGTAAGGATAGGTCCAAAGCAATGGATTGAGACTCACAAGGTAACCATGACAACCTCAGGTCCAACGACTGCTTGCACCTACTATCACCCGAGGAACCTCCTATCGACACTCATGTAAGGATTTCATTATGTGGTCGTGAGACAAGTCAAGATTGACATCTAGTAACGTGTCATGACTACTCGGATAGTGTGAGGTTCAATCTATAGGGATTGAATGCCCTTCGGTGGTTAGTTACCATGCAACTAAATCCCTCGGTTACAATATCCCAAAGTCGGCTAGGGTACGGAAGAAGTGTCAAGCCCTAATACCGATTCATATGTATTCCGCCAGCCAAGATGTTGTCTCAATAATGAAACATCATAAAACCTTTTCCCGACATTGATATCTACTCTGGCCAGAGATTCCTGAGTCGACACTTGCAGGGATACATATGACATTATCTCATCTTACTAGGAGTAACTGATTCCATATTGGTTGCTCACATACCTGCATAGGTGCTTTCCCATGCCCAGAGGTATTTGGCACATGACACTGAAGGCCACGTAAGGATAAGTCCAAAGCAATGGATCGGCACTCAGAAGGTAACCACGCCAACCTCAGGTCCAACGACTGCTTGCACCTACTATCACCCGAGGAACATCCTATCGACACTCATGTAAGGATTTCATTATGTGTTCCTCATGTAAGGACACTCACAAGTCTCACTGGCATGATCTCATCATGGCCTTACAATCAATTGCCCGGGTGCATGGGGTTTATAATAATTTTCTATATACAAAATCTAGATGCAACATATGATGAAAAGTTGCCTCATATTATTCATTAACCAAAAATAGTTCCCTACACATCAACATGTTATTGGCTCAAGGGTACTATTTCTTTCAATCTCCCACTTGCACTTGTAGCCAATCATTGCGGTATTTAATACCCATACAACTAAAGTGGCGATCAAACTGCTACCGTGGTAACGACTTTGTGAATGGATCTGCTATATTGTCTTTCGTATCGACACGTTCAACATTTATATCACTATGTCCAACGATCTCTCTGATCAGGTGATACCGCCTTAAGATGTGTTTTGATTTGCAATGGGATGTAGGTTCGTTTTCTTGAGCAACAACCCCAATGTTATCACAATAAATAGGGATGGGACCGATAACTTCAGGAACAACACCCGTCTCAGAGATGAACTTCTTTATCCACACTCCTTCCATGGCGGCTTCGCTTGCAGCGATGTACTTAGCTTCTGTCACCGAGTCGGCCAAAGTACCTTTCTTAGAACATTTCTAGCATACTGCGCCACCATTCAGAGTAAATACATACCTAGAAATGGATTTACTATCATTTGGGTCCGATTGGAAGCTAGAATCTGTGTAGCCCTCCAGTTTAAAATTTGACCCACCATAAATCAAGAGATCATCTTTAGTCATTCTTAAGTACTTAAGAATGTTCTTTACGACTTTCCAATGTTCCTCTCCAAGATCCACCTAAAATTTGCTAGTTACCCCTAGGGCAAAAGTGACATCAGGCCAAGTACAGAGCATTGCATACATGATGGATCCTACTATCGAAGCATAAGGGATCTCACTCATCCTTTTTCTCTCCTCAGTTGTCTTAGGACACACTGTCCTGGAAAGAGTGATGCTATGACTCATAGGCAAGTAACCTCTTTTACTGCCTTCCATGCTAAACCTTTTTAGCACGGTATCAATATACTGAGACTGGGACAAACCAAGCATCCTTCTAGACCTATCCCTATAGATCTTAATGTCGAGTACATAGGATGCTCCACCCAAGTCTTTCATGGAGAAGTTTTTGGATAACCATGCTTTCACTGATTGGAGCAGAGGAACATCATTCCCCATGAGCAGTATGTCATCTACATATTGTTGGGATAGGAATCTAAAACGCAGCGGAAATAGCAATTAAAAAATTTGAAAGCATCACGAAATCAACGATCTACTTTACCAACAATTAAGGAATTTAATTTATGAGAGAAGGGGAAAGGTATACCTTATACCGCGGTTGGATAGGGTGCTCCTACTCCCGTATCAAGACACCCACATGAACGTCCTCCAATGATAGTCAACACCAAGCGCCTCACAACAAAGGGGCAGCGAACAATTAGACTCGTCGTGGCTCAACGAAAATGCTTTCTAAAACCCCGAAACCTCAAAGGCTAGGCCGGCCCTTCCACCAAGAACCAGGCTCCAAAACGAGAAGAAGAGGAGATGAGAAAACAATGGAACGAAGAGGTAGATAAAAGAATACCTCACTGTCCTTGTTCAGAATCCTCCAAGTGGGTGAAGTAGGTGGCACACCTAAGTTGAAGATACCCCAAAATTTGGCTTTGTAAAAGTCTGGGAAGGAGGAAGTAGATGGCCGACCACGAATCGAGAAGAGGAAGAACTAATTCACACACCACCTCCATGGAGTGCTCGACCACCATTTATAGAGAGGGGGGCGGTTACAAGGTAGACCCGGCCACCCTAAAAACTCTCTCTCCGAATTCAAAATTCCGGGGTTTGCCTCCAAATATAATTCATATTTTAGTGGCTTCATAATTTCATTCAAAATTAATTAAATCCAATAAAATATAAACTTTAATTTATCTCCATAAATTAAGAGCCTACAAATAAGAATGATAATTATCTAAACAAACCAATTCCCTAAAAGGTAGGAAAGTTGGAAAGTGGTTTATCTAGATAATTCAATTCTTATTTATTAATAGAATTATGATTTATCCTCATAAATCATATATCTATTAATTTTATGATTTATATCCATAAATCATATTCTTATTAATTAGAATTATCCAAAAAAATTAGTTCCTAATTAATCAATTAGGCTCATGGTTGAAAATGAATTCTCCCACCATGTATATTTGATTCAAAGTCAAATTATTTTTTAATTCATAATTAAATATATTCCCGGTAAAGTTGTTAATTAAATATTTAATTCATAATTAAATATAATCAACTACATGAAATAATATCATGTGCCAATATCTACAATTTAGGGATGCCCTACAAATTAGGGTTTACCGAGGAACTCCTTCCTCGTGCATTCGTTCCTATAGGAAATAACTTTCCTATCATGTCCGTAAATGAGATCCGTGATCAAGTTGCAACATGTCCATACTAGTAGACATATAGGGCTGCATTCGGACTTTATCTCATAAGGTCCGTTACGAGGTTAGCCTATTTTGTGTGATCCATTGGGCCCCACACTAAGCCAGCAGTGAGTTGTGCATAACAGAGAGTCGGATCCGATCAAACGACTTCTATTCGAATATTACGAGCCTCCACTTAACCCCTTTAGTGTGGTCGTGAGGGACTCCACTCACAAGTCAAGGTTGACGTCTAACAATGTGTCATGACTACCCAGATAGTGTGAGGTTCAATCTACAGGGATTGAATGCCCTTCGGTGATTAGTTACCGTGCAACTAAATCTCTCTATTACAATGTCCCGAAATAGGCTAGGGTACGGAAGAAATGTCAAACCCAAATACCAATTTATATGTATTCCACCTGCCAAGATGTCGTCTCAATAATGAAACATCAAAAACATCTTCCTGATTTTCATTTCTACTCTGGCCAGAGATTCCTGAGTCGACACTTGCATGGACACATAGGACATTATCTCCTCTTACTAGAAGTAACTGATTCCATGTTGGTTGCTCACCTACCTCCATGAATGCTTCTCCTTGCCTAGTAATACCCGACACATGACGTTGAGGGTCACGTAGGGATAGAACCAAAGCAATGGGTCGTCACTCACAAGGTAACCATGACAACCTCAGGTCCAAGGACTGCTTGCACCTACTATCACCCGAGGAACATCCTATTGACACTCATGTAAGGATTCAATTATGTGTTCCTCATGTAGGTTCGTTCAGTGAACTCATTCACTAATGAGCACCTGCACTTGTACATTAATGACGGCTCATAGCTAACTGTGAGATCAGCTATCCCCTATCGTATATAACAAGTGCACTAGTCTATCCGAAATCACCAATCCCCTAACCCGTGATCCAATGACTAGGAACATTTGGAACAGAGGCATCTGGATTCTAAGTCTCACTAGCATGATCTCATCATGGCCTTAGAATCATTTGCCCAAATTCTTGGGGTTCATCATAATCTTTATAAATAAAGATGCAGCATATGATGAAAAGTTGTCTCATAAAGTTGATTACCCTTGAATAGTCCCTGAACACATCGACATATGATTGGATAAAGGGCACTATTCCTTTCACATACAGCATAATAAACAAAACGACGCTCCCACTAACCTTTTTGTAGACATAAGGTTCGTTTACATTTTTGATAAAACCAAACTCTTTGATTGTCTCATCAAAACGGATGTTCGAACTCCTGAAGGCTTGCTTGAGTCCATAAATGGACCTTTGCAATTTGCATACTTTCTCCGGTCCAACCAGAGACACGAATCCTTCTGGCTGATATTAATCTCTTCCTCAAGTTCACCATTGAGGAATGTAGTCTTGACATCCATCTACCAGATCTCGTAGTCATGATATGCAACAGTGGCTAGCATTATCCTAATGGACTTGAGCATGGGTACAGGAGAAAAAGTTTCATCATAGTCAACACCTTGCCTTTGAGTGAAACCTTTTACTACTAGCCTAGCCTTATAGGTCTCCTCTTGGCCATTAGCTCCAATCTTTCTCTTAAAGATCCACTTACACCCTATATGAGTAACTCTTTCGAGTAAGTCAACCAAAGTCCAAACTGTTGGCGTAAGATTTTCAACCTTGGTCTTAATCTCGGTTTTGATGATAACAAATATGGAACTAATGATTTCATTGAGAAATAACTTTCAGGTTCCAAGTCGGTTAGAGCTCGACATCCGCGAGTAGAAATATCAAAGAAATCGAAAAATTGAAAGGACGTTTGTCGACGCGCGCTCAGATTTTATCGAGAAGATATAGTCTAGGTTTAGGATGTTTAGATAAATTATAAAATCCTCATTATGATTCTAAGACTCTTAAAGAACTAAACTCATAATCTGAAAACTAAACCGAAGAAAGAAATCGTCTAAAACTCAATGTAGAGTACATGTACACTATGTAGAGTAGCAGTACTCTACGGCCGGTCGATTGATCGGTTGATTGACTAGTCGACCGAAATGAGCCCAAAAAGCACTGTAGGGCTTCGGTCACTCGGTCGGTCGACTGACGATCTACCGGACCTGCAACCGGCGGGCGGAAATGGCTCTATTTCGAGCCGTTGAGCAATGTTTCATCCGAGCCCACTTCATGGCTCTATAAATACTGATGTCCCAGCCTTCCTTTGATACTTTTGATCACTCCTAAACTTCATTGAGCCATCCTTGATCATTACCAAGCTTTCAATGAGTGTAAGACCCAAGGTTTCCTAATATAGAATTTATTTTGGTGCAGCGCACCGGATCGGGAGCTAGTCGGGTGGAGTCACGAAATCGCCGCGAGTATAAGGTATAATTTAAGTTTTATGAAAGTTTTGCTGAATATTCCTTTCCTTCATGATCATGAAATGATTTAGTAGAGTCGGATCTGATATCATGTTCGCGGATCGAGTCGGGTTTCAAATCGGGCTCAGATTGAGTTGAGTAGGGGCTAATTAAGTGAGAGGGGCAAATTGGTCAAAGGTAAATGAGGGTATTAAACCCTCACCCCCTTAGCAGTCGTGCGGCTCAAGCATTGGAGCCGCACGCAGCCCGAGAAGAGCGAGGAGAGAGAGAGAGCTTTGAGGTTGCCGCCGGATTCATGCTGCCGTTGGAAAAATTGAGATCGTCGTCGCTCGTCCAATTTTTCCCTTAGATCAAGGTGAGTGGATCGAACCCGATTATGTAGGGTAGGCGGGCAGCCGATCCAAGGTTTTAAGGATTTTTTCAATTTCTCCTCGAGTAATTCCATCGATTCATCGATGTTTCTTTCAAGATTCAATTCAAATGTTATGTATGTTGTTCGTATGAAGTTTTCTCATCATTTTCTTGATGATTGGGGCCAGCCACATGAAGGGAAAAAGGGGGAAGGTCATGCCAAATTTTCCCCCAATTTCCTAGAGTGGTCGGAAGCCCTTGGATTGAGTTTCTCTCGCGATTGATGACTTGATTCCTCTCAACCATGGCCGAGAACCTTTTTCCCCTACCCTGGCTGCTCTCGGCCGAGCATGAGCAGCCTTGGGTAGGCTTGGCCAAGTAGGTGGGGGAAAGGGAATAGGGCCCGAGTTGGTTCATGTTTACATGTAGAGTATTAAATCCTTGATTTCATATGGATCACTCAATCAATATATGAATTGTTAAAAGTGATAGATTGAGAATATCATACTATAAGGAAATGTTCTTGATAGTGTATACATGGTTAAAATTTCATATGGAATATAATTTTGAGAAAGTTCCTCCATTAATTTACTAGTATTGAATTTTTACCATGATAGTTCAATTATTACCTTGCTGAAATTTATTGATTAAATGCAGAATTAAATTTCTTTATTGTTACAAACATGTGGTCATTCATGGTAGTAAGTGTAGAACAGTTTCCTTATAATTTAGATGTTGTGATATAACTGTATTTGAACATTTCTATGCTTATGACATGTGATTTACACTTAAGGAACGTGGTGAATGACACTAGATGATTATAAGGACATTATAGGGTGTTAATTGTCGGAGAAATTTGGACATAGACAAGCTGGGTTTCACACCTAGAAATAAATCAGCAGGCACTAGTGTGCGGATGGGAGAGCCCGGAATGGGGGAACCTGATCCGGGTGAATGCCCGAGATTAAATAAGGAAACTTTAGAACACTTTGCTTGTGTATTGTGATTGTGATGGTCGGCTGAGAAGCATGGACGGTCGGGACGACTAATGCTTGACTCGGCGGGTGATTAGGGTCTTTAGATTGCACCAGCAGGCCTGCTAGGTGTTAGACCTGAGTGGCGAAGATTCTAGAGATTCCGTTAGTGGGGCACCATGACGGTAGACCCGAGTTGGGTGGGACTAGCTATCCCTAACCCGGTGGGTTCCTGAGACTAGTTGACCATCCTAGTCGATGACCCGATGATTGCTCTAACTTTCCTTATGTTATATGTGGGCCGTGCGAACGGATTATTATTTTGTGGTAAAGGCCGGGCAAAACCGAGCCACCAGTTCTTGAGCAGGTTCTAGTGGCCGAGTGTTGCCCAATCTAGTAGGGCCGTTATGGTCGGCAGTATGGTTTATACAGGATGTCCTCTGGGCCGGTTGTCATGACTAGAATAGATCCCTAAATTTATAAACTGCTGACTTATATGCATGTTGTTATTGGGGATTTATGTGGTGGTTCGGAAGAATTGCTCACTGAGTCCCATGTGGACTCACGGTTTATTTCTCTTGTTTTTGCAAAGCCTGACCAGTGAGGTGAGGCTTGGAGGCATGGTGCAGCTGGAGGACAGGCGTAGATCTCGTAGCAGCGTCTAGTAGTCATAGTCGTGATGTCTAGGGTTGCTTTTTATACACCGAGTGATGTTTAATTTGAAAACATGTATTTGATTTCTAACTCGAGATGTTCTTAATAGTTGATTTGTTTTTACAACTTCTTTAAATTTGTTCGAGACTTGTTTTAAATTAAATAAAATTTTGTGTCGTTGTCCTTCTACTTGTATGTTTTCTGGTTGGCATGTATTCTCAGAATTTTGCTATTCAGTGTATGTGGTAGGCTTCAGGGTAGGACATAAACCCTAGCCAGTCACGCGACCCTGAGTTGGGGTGTGACAATGAGCCATTACTTGGAGAAACCCTAGCTTTCCACCTTGTCTTCCTTGAGTTTGCCTTCAAGCTTGATTTGATTCATCATCAAGGCCTCAAGAGGAGCTAGGATTCATTGTTTGGAGCTAAGTATAAGTTGTTTGATTTATTGCTCCATTAAGTTGTGTATTTTCTTGTTTATTTCATTGTATTTGAGCTTGTGAAGGCCTAGGTTGTTAGGTCTTGGAATCGGATGGTAGCCTTGGTGTTTAAGGTTTAAAAACACTAGTGTAAACTTAGTTTACTATGATTAGTATTGTTTGTTGAATAAGCCACGATAAACACGAGACAGATGCTCAATGGAGAGATGCTTCCATTCATAAAATAAGTGGCTTTTTATAGGCTTACAAGACACAATGATAACTCCTAAAGACTCAGTAATTAATTGATAATTACCCACTAGGCTAACATGATAAATACCCACTAATAGAAGGATAAATGCTAACTATGTGATAAATCAAACTAATCTAAAGGATAAATACGAATATGAAGCTAGGTGTTGCATTATTTTTAACACTCCCCCTCAACACCAGCTTCCTTTACCAAGCCGAGCTTTCAATCCAATCATCCTCTACCTGATCAGATACTATAGTTGTGAGAGCTAACTCCTCAGCATCCCACTCTTCCTCATTTTTGAAAGTAACAACATTACCTTCCTCGAGCTTTTTCTTCGATCGGCATTCTCTTGCCATATGACCAATCTTGCCGCAATTATAGCACTTCCATTCAAATTTCTTGCCATGCTTCTTCGATGCTCCCCTTGCACGAGCGCTCCCTTCTCCTTCATGACTTTTCACTTTACCTTCATTCTTCTTAGATCCTCCGTCGGCATGTTGCTTGGAATTCCATCTATTTTTCTTTGCGTAGAGCGCTTCCTCTTCACCTTTTTGTGAAATTCCTCCTATTTGCTTGGCCAACGCTTCCTGACCTGCAAGCAAATTCTCAAACTCAACAAGTGATGGTTGGTTCTGCCATCCCTGAACTGCAGTTACAAAGCCTCTAAACTCAGACCTCAAACCATGGATGATTGTCCTCTTCATCCTGGATTCCCCGATCGGAGCTTTTGGATCTAACTCTGCAATCTCCCGGCAGAGCATCTTCACTTTGTGAAAGTATTGAGCGATCGCCATGTCGTGTTGCACTATCGACAGTAGCTCGCTTTCTAAAAGCTGGAGCCTTGTGTCATTCCTTTTTGAAAATAGCTTGGTGAGTGTATCCCAAGCTTCTTGGGGGGCTTTGGCATCCTAGATGTGCTCTAGCACTTCTTCTTCAACAGTTGTCTTCAAGACAAACATTGCCTTACCAGCTTTGATTCTCCACTTCTGTAGTGCACCATTTGTATCTTCTTCCGGCTGCATAACTTCACTCCCATTAACAACTTCCCACAAATCTTGGCCCTGCAAATATGACACATACAAGTCGACCAAGTATTATAATTTTGATTGTTGAGCTTCTTCATTCTGCCAATAAAATGTTGTTCGCTCATTTTGTCACCATAAATTGTCCACCAACTTGAGACTAATTTGTCCCTTTATCTCCCTCTCTCTTCTTCTAGGCAATGATTGCTTCTGAAAATCCACTTTGGAGACCTACTATTGCTGAACAAGCGGGGGTCGGTTGGTGCTTCTTCCACAATCGCAGTCTGCCCTATGTGGCGATCAACGTCTTGTCACCAGAATGAGCGGGAATCAATTTGGTGGTTGGAGATGACTCTTTTTTTTATCTCACTCTTTTCTCTCTTTGTTTTTTTTTTAAATTACAAATAAGAGAAAAAACAAGGAAATAATTCCTAAACTAGCTTGCTTGGAGAACTGTTGGAGATCTTCTTCTCTAGGTATTTTGACCAAAGTCAAAATAAATACCTTTAATTGAATGGCTGCACATTTACTGTTGCTTCAATATTTTTGAAGTGGGGCCCGCTGTTGCTTTTAATCCTTCACTCTTTTTCGTTGCCTCTTTTGGAACCTCTTTTGCTCGTGTTCCTCTTCTTCTCCCGAGCGGGAACTTTGATCGAAGAGGAGCGACTGATCTGGAGAGCGGATCTGGTGAGCTCTCTTTTTCTCTTATGGGCGGCGAGTCTTGATCTTGCGGCGACTTGGATCTGATGCTGGATTGGGGATGGGATCCGACGAACAGTAGGTTCGTCTTATTCTTCTTCCTATGTTCAATGCAAAGGTCTTCTTCCTCTCTTCGGCGATACTCGACGGCAGCGTCTTCAACATCGTCGGGCATATCCTAAACTGGTATGCTCGTACTTAATCACGCCAAGGTAATCTTAATCTCAAGAAGATGTCGATAGTGGCTGGCCGTCGGCGTCCTCCTCCTCGGTCTTGGTTGGGCTCGTGACCTCTCATTTGCGCTCCTCAGCCTCTGCGTGTTCGGCGTTGATGAACACTATCTTTCACCTCTATTCAAAATAGAGGAAATACACCTTCTTCCACAGACGTGGCGCGGACCGAAATCTTCACAACGGCCTTCTATCTCTTCGGTGATGTCAATAGCGAGGAACCTTTCTGCTCCTAGTCGCCCAGCAACATAGGATCGTCGAAGAACCTTCCTTTGGCTTCTTGAATTACTTGAGACGAGTACTGGCTTCACCCTCTCTGCACGACAGAGAAATCTCTCTTCCTCTGCTTTGGCTCTTCGCTCTCTCTTTGTGGCAACTGAGGTAGCGATCTCTCCTTCTCCTCGCATTCTCTCGTACCAGCTCTGATAGTAGTTGTTGAATACGCCAGGATAAACACGAGAGAGATGCTCAATGGAGAGATGCTTCCATTTATAGAATAAGTGGTCTTTTATAGGCTTACAAGACACAACGATAACTCCTAAAGACTCGATAATTAATTGATAATTACCCACTAATAAAAGGATAAATGCTAACTATGTGATAAATGAAACTAATCTAGAGGATAAATATGAACATGAAGCTAGGTGTTGCATTATCTTCAATATTGTTGTCCTTTAGGTTTGAGGTGGGAGAGTGCTCTCGGTAGGAAGGCGGAGTCTTTTGGGTGTGGAAGTGTCTTAGGTGTGAGAGTGGAGACTCTCCGGTGAAAACGTCCTTGTTGTAAAGGAAATAATTAATCTAGTAAAGTTTAGCTTGGAAATCCTAAGCAGGGTGCTTAGGTAGTGGAGTAGGCATTGGGGCTGAACCACTATAAATAATTTTGTTTGCATTGCTTCTACTTGTGTTTACTTCATTATCGTATTTACTTTGCTTCCTCTTGCTAGTTAATTTGTAATTTGCCTAAGTAACCAAAGAAACGATTAAAACCGGATTTAGGCAAAAAGATTAATAAATACACTATTCACCCACCCCCACCCCCACCCCCCCTCAAGTGTAGGCAATTTCACCAACATTTGGTATCAGAGCGAGTCTGTATCTTGATATTTTACCATCTCTCCTACACTTTGTTTCGATCAGGAAATGGCACCAGAGTCGGTTGTTTCCATACCTCCTAGGTTCGATGAATCGAACTTTGGTCTTTGGAAGTCTAGGATGTACACATTCCTAAAGACTTAAGGATTGGGTGTTTTTAATATGGTAAATATTCAATATATTAAACCTAAGAAAAACATGAATGCATGGACCCAAGAACAAATTGATATGTTTGAATTAAATACCAAAGCTACAAATTGCATATTTTGTTCTTTTGAAAATAATATTTTTGAAAAGGTCATGCATTGTATTTCAGCTTTTGATATTTGGGCAACTTTAAACATACTATATGATTATGCCAAAACCGAGGAGTTAACTATATTTCATGAAGGTGGTGATGACAATGGTCATCCCTCCTATGCTAACTTGGATTTTGAAGCACAAAGTATTTCTAGTCAAAGAAGCACTAAAAGTCGAAAGAGGAAAGTCATTTGCTATTTGTACAAAGAAAATGGCCACATTAAGAAGAATCGCCCTTCATTAATGAACAAGGCAAATAAGACGTCAAAGGCTTCTACACCATCATTCCATTCAAATGAAGCATTCTCTTATAATGATTATGAAGCCACTTCAAAAGTTTGCTTCATGAGTACCAATGATGAGGTACACTCTTCCCCTTCTAGTCATATTAAAGATTTTGGTAGTAAAAGTGATAATAGTTCTTCATGTTATCTTAAAATGTCATATGAAGAATTATTAGAAGAAAGTCAAAAATTATATGTCTTGCTCTTGAAAAAGGATAAGGAAAACAAGAAGATTAAAAAGGAGAATTCTAGAATTAGTTCACATTTGCATACTCTAGAATCAGAAAATGAGAAATTGAAATCTAGCTCATTTGATCATAGTCATAATACATTAAAACTTGAGCTTAAGGACTTAAAGCTTGAAAAAGAAAATTTGAAAAGTGGTTTCAAAATCGAGAATGAGATTTTGAAAAATGAAAACTCAAAAATCAAAAGGGAAAAATTATATGTTGAAATCTCAAATGCATGCTTTACATAACTCCATGATTGATTTGAAAAATGAGGTTCTAAACCTAAACAAGAAAGTGAATGAAATGAAAAACATTTCCTCATTTAAGAATTTTAGTAGAAATGATTTTTCAAAAAAGAATTTTCATACTCATGTTAGGCATTCTACCTTTAAACCTCATGTTCAAAAGATAAATGAAAATAAAAAGTTTCATGGAAATTATTTTTGTTGTGGTAACTATGGCTACTCTATATATGATTGTGCATTCAAGAGTAATCCAAGTGTTGCTAGAACACTTTGGATTCCTAGGCCAACTCACCCCCAATGACCCAAAGCCATTTGGGTACTAAAAGTCTCATCTTCTTTTGTAGGGGGAGCTACCACACAACGATGAATGAAAAATGATATATTCAAGTTGACTTTGGATTCAAATGAAAAATCTCCATGAGGTTGCAACTTATAGCCATCATGATGCCATAGGTATGAAAATTGGCATCTAGGTATACTTTGTATTATCTCCTTACTTTGGTTGGTATCATTTTAGTTGGAGTGTATGATGCATGTTTAATTTGAGTTGTTTTCCTCACTCTTGATAAGAGTCTTTTGAAAAATGATTTTGATTTTTGATTTCCCGGTCTCACTACTAGAATTGTCGTCATCACTGATAGCTCAAGCCGTGGATGAACCGTCGGTGACAACTATCACGGACGGCGTTAGCCGTGGCAAAACACCATCACTGATGTGCACTCTCAGATAAGTTGTGACGACCACTCCCAGCCATCACTATTAATCATCAGTGACAGCCACGGGCGTTGTCGTTGATTTAAATACATCAGTGACGGCTGTAGACGACTATCACTGATACAAACGCATCAGCCACGGCTTCGAGCTGTCGGTGATACTATTAGCAACCGTGATATTTGGTGCTGCCCAGGCCAATGGCCATTTACGATAAGCTTTCAGCCACGACTTAGTGACGATCGACCATGGGTAAGCCGTGGCTGAAGGTATATCCTATAACTAAAAAAATAAATATTTTGTAAATTCTTGTATACAATGATATTTATAGATTACAATCTATTTTCAATCACAGATTACAACGAGAAAACATCATACACATGCATTGGAAATCAAACATACAAGTTTTACATATTTTACATCAATCTAAGCCTCAAACCGGAGGCAAACAATTATCAAAATATCATATATATACAATCATAAGTATATAAACAACTATCAGTATACAAATAAGTATCAAAATATAAACAAAATACAATAAACCAAAATCTCACGGTTGCGGTGGAGGCAGTGGAGTCGACATCGACTGGGTCGGGAGCGTCGACTAGGTCGAGGAGGATGATGGCTGCGACATCATCGGTAGAAGGCCAGAGTAATACACAATCTGAGTGATGAGTGCCTGCATGTTCTTCATCGTCTGTCTCAACTCTTCATTCGTCTGTCTCTGCTCCTCCATCACCAGCCTATGCTCCTCCATCGCCTGTCTCTGCTGGATGAGCTCTGACTCCAAGGCCGGTATCCGACTCTAGTCTTCCGCCCGGGATATTGAGGGCCACTCACCCGCAGTCGGAAGGGTCGGTGCCCCAAGTGGTCCGAGCATGGCGCGTGCATGGCCACTATCTACAAAGCCATAAACACGGCCGTGCTCCCAGCCACTTGCGGCCTCCACTAAAGCTCCTGCGTCGAACTCCTTCGGTGTGCCTCCACGCTCGATCACAGTCCTCGTGTATGTTTCCTACACATGTTTACATTTTAAATATATATATAATATAAATAAAAATTGTGTAAATCAAATAGACATAAATACTTACCATTATGATTGAGGCTCTACTATCATTGTAGTCCCCCGCTCCTCGTCGATGATGGTGAGTGCACTCAAAAACCTCCATCATCGACGGGCGTTGGACGGTGTCATCCTCTGCCAAGCGCATCTTATATTAGAAAACAAATACATTAGTATCATTATACACAATATATAATTTAATTAAAAATAATTAAATTATACATAACATACGACGCTCATGAACCGCAAAAGACACGGAGCCACCAATGTGTTTGACCTGGTAATTTAATTTAAATTATGCTAAATTAGTAATGAAGTCCAATACTACAATTCCCAAAAGGTACTTTTGTTTACCCAGTTATGTGTTTGACCAAAGCCTGAAATTCTTACATTCCGACCAAAAGTAATCTCTGAAAGTAATTGAACACGTGCTAACATATATCTGTTCACCTGACAACATCGGTGGTGGCTCATCTCTTTCGACTCTACCCTTGGTAAATTTGTCACGATTCCTTCGATACTGATGGTTAGACTGTTGGAATCGGCGATGACAATCAAAGAAGGAAATTTTTCGACCGTTCTCAAGACTGAAGGATTTTGAGTGTTCCATGCAATATGGGCAAGAGAGTCACCCATGCGTGCTCCAACCAGACAACATGTCGTAGGCCGGTAAATCATTGATTATCCACAATATAGAAGCTCGTAAGGTGAAGTTTTGCTTCCGGTGACAATCATAAGTGACAACTCCCTCAACCCACAATGTTGTCAATTCATCAATTAGGGGTCGGAGAAACACGTCAATTTCTTTGCGAGGACCCCTAGGACCCAGAATAATCATCAAAAGATCGATAAATTCATCTTTCATACACATTGAGGGCAGCAAATTATAAACTGTTAACAACACTAGCCATACTGAATACGGAGTTGCTGAATTACCAAACAAATTAAAACCATCCGTGCACAATCCCAACCTGATATTTCTAGTATCCCTAGAAAATGAAGGATAGCATCTATCCAAATGTTTCCATGCTTCACTGTAGAATGGATGAGTCATTACTGTATCATCAGGACTTCTTGCATGCCAACTCATATATGGGGCAGTCTTTTTCGACATGAATAACCTTTGAAGCCTTGGTGTCAGTGGAAAATACTGAAGCACCTTAAAGGGGATATTTTTTTGTTGGACCGATTTCTTCTCCTTGTAACGAGGATGTTCATATACCGAGCATTGCTCCAACTCTTCATTTTCTTTATAATATAAAATGTAGTTATTTGGGTATGCGTGTATCTTTTCATACCCAAGCCCTAATTTCCTCATCAAATTTTTTGTCTTATAAAAAGTTGGCTCAAACTTATTATTTGGAGGTAGCATACAATTAATAAAGCCTGCAATCCTATCAAACGCAACACCGCTGATATTACAATCGGACTTGATGTTCACGAGTTGCGTAATTGCCAAAAATCTTGTATAATTAGGACAATTCTCATACAAAGGTTCATCGGCTGCTTTCAACATCTCGTAAAATTCTGCAGCCTCCTTATTCGACAATTCAATCTCTACCGCAGGTTGTACTTCTGTGACATCAACACCCATAGTATCTGGTGGCACTAACGTCTCAGTAACTGGTCGATCGACATTATCATTCAGCTGGAATTGACCCCTAAGACTATATAGAATCATTGTTCTATAAGGATTAGATGGATTGGAAGAAGAAACACCAGTAGAAGAATATTCACCATGAGTTTGGACAACAGGATTGCTCAATGTCCCGACTTGACGTGACTCCCCGTAATAATTCCATAGAAAATATCTTGGTGTGAATCCTTTTACATACAGATGCATTATGACAGTTTCCCGATCCAAAAATCTTATGTTCGAACATTTTCGGCACGAACATCGGATTTTATCACCACTAAGGAATTTTTGATTCGTGTAGGCAAAATTTAAGAAGTAAGTTACGCCTACTCGAAATTCATCCGTTATAGCTCCACGATGAATTCGTCGATATATCTAAGTTCGATCGCCTGACATTTTTTGTCAAAAAGTTGGCAAGGACAAGGGAGCAGGCGGCGGCGACACTGCACGACGAGGGCGAGGGGCAGGCGGTGTCTCGACGGCGAGAAGGGTCACGGCGGATGGTGCAGAGGATGATCGGCGATGAATCTTGGTCGACAGCGGCAGAGAAAGAAGAGAGTGGGTAAAGAGGAAGGGTCGGGCATGAATGCAAATAAAAAGGTTTTTCACCGACGGCCCCTCGATCGTCGGTAAACCATGGACAACTAATAATAGTATTAGCGATGGTCGCGAAGCCCTCTCTCAACTGTCAGTGACGTGTTTTTTATTTATGCGCCGCGTTGGCGCCATCAATTAATAAGCGACGGCCGCTTTTGGCCGTGGCTAATTACTTATATCACTACGGCCCTTTGGCCCCTGCTAAGCCATCGCTATTAGGTTATTTCATTTCGTGCCCCGTGCGCACCATCACCTATGAGCCACGGCTTTGGGCGGCCGTATATGAGCCACGGCTGATTGGGTTACTTCAGCCATGGCCCCTGCAGTTGTTGGAAAGCCGTGAATGGTTCTAACGGCCCAGGCGGCCGTCGGTGAGCCCCGTGGCTAATAGTTAATATTCTAGTAGTGTCTCTTCGGAGACCTATGTAGCCTATAACGGGCTCATGCGACCTTGTGGTTCTAAATCGTTGGCTCATTGTGGCCTTTCAATTTTCAACCAATAGGAAGGATTGGAGATCATGTTTTCATTTATATTTCATTTGTGATCTCTTAAAATTCATTTTGGTATCATTTGAATCCTTTAAAAATGAATTTGAAGCTATTTAGCAAAGTAGACATTGATAACGATACTTCATTCTTCTCTTTACTACTTAGTTTGATAACTTGCTAGTAGTCATATTTTCATTATACTACTAATGATTATTGCTTGCAAGTTATAATAAAATGGAAGGCTTTAGAAATTGGAAAGAAAAAGACAAGTTTGGCAAAATTTCCAAGAATGAGGTATGATTTTGGTTTTACAAAAATCTTATTTTAATACTCAATATTTATGCTTTAATAATGTCTCTATACTCATGATTGAATTTGCATGATAACTTCTTGAAATCTCATGAGTAGGATGAATTTTAGTACTTAGGCAAATTTCATTGAATGAAACTTGCTCTAGGTTAAGATTTGTCTCTAGAGACCTCGTTTTTAAGTCTACACCCAATAAACATGTTTAGATACACATGTCACATGATTCACGACATTTAAACTTAAAAATTCATGTGTAGATGAACAAGTGTGATAATTAGATCACTTTAGGGGACTTAAACTTGGAAAAGTTTGACCCAAGTCAATAAATCGACTTGGACACTTCATTTTAAGTCCAAATTTCATAAACATGTTTCCATGCATTTAGAATGAAAAATTCATACGGATATGGATAAAATGACATAGAGGCGATTTCATGCTTACCTCTTTTTAACCAAGTTGACCCAAGTCAACAAATTGACTTAGAGGTCTCATTATCAATCCATATTTGAGGAACATGTTTAGATTTACTCATGTTAGGTGTTCATAGGTTTAAATTTGAAAAACCATTAGTAAATGATAAGATTGACACTTAGCAAGTTTCATGATAACTAGCTTAGTTTTGAATGAAACCATGCTAGGTTGATATCTTGACTTAAGGATACTATTTTCATTTCAAACTTGATATACACTATTTGCATGATCTTTATGTGGTGTCATAAAAGTATGAATGAAAACTGAGCACGTTTTGAAAAATAATTGAAAATTACGAAAATACCATTGAAATTTCAGCATTTTTAGTTAATTTTAGAAAAAAATGTAGAAAAATCCTTTTTAACTGATTGTTGAAATTGCCTCTTCATTTAAAAATGGGTAAATTACACTGACCTACCCTGAGGTTTAGTGAAATTACACTAACCCCCCCCCCCTCTATTTGTCCAGGTTACAATCACCTCCCCTGAGTAATCTTTGAGTAATTCTTTTAGGAAGGTTTGTGTAATGTTTTACAAAACTCAGGGGGTTATAAGATAAAATTACAAATAGAGAGGAGTCAGTGTAATTTCACTAAATCTCAGGGGAGGTCAGTGTAATTTAACCTTTAAAAATCTAGTTTCTTCAATAAAAATTTCAGAAATTTTCATTAAGAATATGATTTATAGTGGAATTTTGAAGTTGGATTTCAGAAATATAAAGTATCATGCTCTTGAAATATCAATCTTTCCGATACTTTGATTTTTCGTCAAAAACTTCCAATGAAACTTTGAGTATACTATTTTGATTTCATTTCTAATGTTGTTATCGCTATTGTTTGAGTGAAATCATTTTGATAACTTGAGCGATATCTTGAAAAATGAGTTTTTGGTTTAAATCGACTTTGGTTGAAAAATGAACTTAGAGAATTCATTTTGAGCTCAAATTTGACACGTGAATCTTAAATGATCATTTAGTGATATCTGGAAAGTTTGAATCAAAATTGACAACATTTGAAAAAAAATACCTTTTTATTTATGAAAATGCCCCTAGAATTTTAGGAATTTTATGAATTTATAGAAAACTCATTTTAGCTGATTCTTGAAACTATATATTCCTTGAAATATCTAGTTTGCCCAGTTAAAGTTTCATAAATTTTCGTCAAGAATATGATTTTATATGTATTTAAAAGTTTGATTTTTGTAAACTTGAATTATACTTTGACCTAAGTCAAGAAACTGACATAGAAACCTCATTTTCAGCATAAACTTAACTCATATATTTACATTGACTCATGTTAGATATCTAGGCACCTAAGTTATAGAAAACATGAGTAGATAACAAAATTTGATACTTAGCCATTTTCATATTTTCATACATATTTCGAATGAAACCGTTCTAATTTCATATTTTGATCAAATGACATTCTTTTCACTTCAAACTTGATATACATGTTTTACATGACCATATCTTGTTATCTGGGAAAGTTTAAATGAAATCTGGAAATAGTTTGAAAAATTCCAATTATTTACGAAAATACCACTAGAACTTAGTGAATTTTAGAAAAATATAGAAAAATGATTTTTTGTTGATTCTTAGATCTGCATCTTCCTTTGAAAATCTAGTTTATAGCATAAAATCTTCAAAAATCTTGAGAATAAACATGATTTGTTATGCATTTTTTAAATTGATTTTAGAAACTTTAAAGTACCGTTCTTTCCAAGTGTTCATTTTTCGATACTTTGGATTTTCATTGAAATTTTCAAATGAGACTTCAAGTATGATATCATAATTCTATTTTTGGTATCATTCTCATTATTATTTGAGAAAAATCATTTGTAAAATCATTTTTGATATTTTGACCGATACTTGAAAATATCGATACTTGAGTTAGTACATGATTTCTAGTTTTGGATTTTGACTATCCTTTCATGATATCCTGTATTACTTAGTCTCTTATTCGATACGTTATTTTCGTCCCTTGGGTTGGTTGACTTCGTTTTCATGAAAACTAGTTTTCAAGTCCCAACTTTGACCATAGTTGACTTTTCTTGTCCTTTTTGAGTGATGTCAAAAAGAGGAGAAAATATAGGTAAAGGGGAAGAAAATATAAGGAAACCATGCATATAGATAGGGGGAGTTCCATTATGTAGATATGCTTGTTGATAGGGGGAGAAATCCCACGCTTGATATCCATTGTGTTTTAATATATATTTTTTCTTAAGGATGTTTGTCATCATCATAAAGGAGATTGTTGGCCTAAGGTTTTCAACATTGGTTTTAATCTCAATTTTGAAGATAACAAATATGGATCTAATGGTTTCATTGAGAAATAACATTCAGGTTCCAAGTCGGTTAGTGCTCGACATCCGCGATCGGAAATATCGGAGAAATCGAAAAATTGGAAGGACGTTGGTCGACACACTCGGATTTCATCGGGAAGATAGAGTCTAGGTTTAGGGTGTTTAGATAAATTATAAAATCCTCATTATGATGCTAAGACCCTTAAATAACCAAACTTGTAATCCAAAATCCGAACCGAAGAAAGAAATCGGCTGAAACTCAATGTACAGTACAGGTACACTATGTAGAGTAGCGGTAGGTCTCATGGTCGATCGACCGGACTTGCGACCGGTGGGCATAAACGACTCTATTTCGAGCCGTTGAACAATGTTTGACCCGAGCCCACTTCAGGGCTCTATGAATACTGATGTCCGAGCCTTCCTTTGATACTTTTGATCACTCCTAAACTCCATTGAGCCATCCTTGATCATTCCCAAGCTTTCATTGAGCCATTACTTGGAGAAACTCTAGCTTTCCACCTTGTCTTTCTTGAGTTTGCCTGCAAGCTTGATTTGATTCATCATCAAGGCATCAAGAGGAGCTAGGATTCATTGTTTGGAGCTAAGTATAAGTTGTTTGATTTATTGCTCCATTAAGTTGTTTATTTTCTTGTTAATTTCATTGTATTTGAGCTTGTGAAGACTTAGGTTGTTAGGTTTTGAAATTTGGTGGTAGCCTTGGTGTTTGAGGTTTAAATCCACCGGTGTGAACTTAGTTTACTAGGATTAGTATTGTTGTCCTTTAGGTTTGAGGTGGGTGAGTACGCTCAGTAGGAAGGCAGAGACTTCTGGGTGTGAAAATGCCTTAGGTGTGAGAGCGGAGACTCTCTGGTGAAAATGTCCTCGTTGTAAAGGAAACAATTAATCTAATAAAGTTTAGCTTGGAAATCCTAAGCGGGGTGCTTAGATCCGTTCGGCGATTGTATGTTCGTGTAAACGAAGTAAATGATCTTTTATACGACGTACAACCCTTGAATTGTCCCTAATTGGATAATTTGGGAACATAGTTATTTATATTGCACTTAGTTTATTTCTTTTAGTCATTATTCTTTTTAAAATTTTGGCTTGTATCTCCCTTGTTTTCCGATACGCGCCCAGATGATTTACATAATTTTTATTTATAGTTTATATATATTTAAAATATAAACACATGTAGGAAACATACACGAGGACTATGATCGAGCGTGGAGCACACCGAAGGAGTTTGACGCAGGAGCTTGGGTGGAGGCCGCATGTGGCTGGGAGCACGGTCGTGTTTATGGCTTTGCAGACAATGGCCATGCACGTGCCGTGCTCGGCCCACTTAGGCCACTGACCCCTCCGGCTACGGGTGAGCGGCCCTCGACATCCCGGGCGCAGGACCATAGCCGAATAGAGGCCTTGGAGTCGGAGCTCACCCAACAGAGACAAGCAATGGAGGAGCATAGGCTGGCGATGGAGGAGCAAAGACAGACGAATGAAGAGTTGAGACAGACGATGCAGAACATGTAGGCACTCCTCAGTCAAATTGTGTCTCACTCTAGTCTTCTACCGATGATGTCGTAGCAGTCATCCTCCTCGACCCAGTCGACACTCTCGGGGTTTGCCTCCGAAAATAATTTATATTTTAATGGCTTCATAGTTAATTCAAAATTAATTAAATCCAATAAAATATAAACTTTAATTTATCTCCACAAATTAAGAGTCTATAAACAAGAATAATAATTATCTAAATAAACCAATTTCTTTAAGAATAGGAAAGAGCTTTATCTAAATAATTCAATTTCTTATTAATTAATAGAATTATCATTTATCCTCATAAATCATATATCTATTAATTTTATGATTTATCTCCATAAATCAAAGTCTTATTAATTAGGATTTATCCAAATAAATTAATTCCCAATTAATTAGTTAGGCTTATGATTAGAAACTAATTTTCCCACCACATATATATATTTGATTCAAAATCAAATTATATTTAATTCATAATTAAATATATTCCTAGTCAACTTGTTAATTAAATATTTAATTCATTATTAAATTTAATCAACTATATGAAATATTATCATGTGCCAATCCCTACAATTTAGGGATGCCCTACAAATTAGGGTTATAGAGGAACTCCTTCCTCGCAGATTCGTTCAAATAGGAAACAACTTCCCTATCATGTCCATGAACGGGATCCGTGATCGAGTTACAGCATGTCCATTCTGGTAGACATATAGGGCCGCATTCGGACTTTATCTCATATGGTCTGTTACGAGGTTAGCCTGTTGTGTGTGACCTATTGGGCCCTACACTAAGCGAGCAGTGAGTTGCGCATAATGGGGAGTCGAATCCGATAGAATGACTTCTATTCGAATCTTACGAGCCACCACTAAACCCTTTAGTGTGGTCGTGAGAAACTCCACTCACCAGTCAAGATTGATGTCTAACAACGTGTCATGACTACCCGGATAGTGTGAGGTTCAATCTACATGGATCGCACGCCCTTCGGTGATTAGTTATAGTGCAACTAAGTCCCTGAGTTACAATGTGCCGAATACAGCTAGGGTACGAAAAAAGTGTCAAACCCTAATACCGATTCATATGTATTCTGCCTGCCAAGTCGTCGTCTTAATAATGACATGTCAGAAAACCTTTTTCCGACATTCATATCTACTATGGCCAGAGATTCCTGAGTCGACACTTGTAGGGACACATAAGATATTATGACCTCTTACTAGGCGTAACTGATTCTATTTTGGTTGCTCACATACCTCCATGGGTGTTTTCCCATGCCTAGAGGTATCCGGCACATGATACTGAAGGCCACGTAAGGATAAGTCCAAAGCATGACAACCTCCGAGGAACTGCTTGCACCTACCATCACCCGAGGAACAACCTCAGGTCAATGGGTCGACACTCACTAGGTAACCATGACAACCCCAGGTCTAAGGACTGCTTGTACCTACATCACTCGAGGAACATCCTATCAACACTCATGTAAGGATTCCATTATGTGTTCCTCGTGTAGGTCCGTTCAATTAACTCATTCCCTAACGAGCACCTGCACTTGTATATTAAATGATAGTTCATAGGTAATTGTGAGATCAGCTACCCCTTATCGTATAAGGCATGTACCAAGTGCACCAATTTATCCAGAATCACCAATCCCCTAATTGGTGATCCTACGACTAGGACATTTAGAACAGGGCATTTGGATTCTAAGTCTCACTGGCATGATCTCATCATGGCCTTGGAATCAATTGCGTAGGTCCATGGGGTTCATCACAATCTATAATATACAAAATATAGATGCAGTATATGATGAAAACTTGCCTCATATTATTCATTTACCAAAATAGTTCCCTACACATCAATATGTGATTGACTCAAGGGCACTATTTATTTCAGTCCCTATGTGTAAACTTGTCTCAATATCATCTATATAATTTATTAAGGGTCGGCCATCCCATGGGATTCCTAAGGAACCTCTTAGGAGGGGGCGGCACACCCCTAAACCCATATTTTCTCTTCTACCAAGAACCAAGAAACCAACAAGATCAATGGCTACCATCAAGATCAAGAAGAAAGGAGGGGGCAGCGGTTCCTCTAAACTTCGCCATGACGCTTACGGCCAAAGCTCCAAAATTCAGACCAAGAAAATCACGACGACAACGTAAAATCCTTTAATCAATTCACGTATTCGATACGAGAAACATCATCAAAAATTTTAGAAAATCCTCTCTCATAGGGGTGGCGGCATGATGAAGAAAATGGGGAAAGAGGGCTTAATCCACTCACCTTTTGGAAGAAATTGGAGAGAAAGAAGAAGCTAGGGACCTTCCTACGATGAACGCCGACGAACTCGCGAATTTTGGCCGCCGAATTGCTCCCTCCCCACTTAGCGTCGCCTCTCTCTCTCTCTCTCTTCTCTTGCCTCAGGTGGCGTGCGACTAAACATCAGGCTGCACGCCCCAGGTGAATTTTTATGGGGCCTGGTCGGGCCCCAAATGACCATTTTGCCCCTTCTTAAGTAATTCAACTTCTAAAATCCATATCTAACCTGTTCTAACTCCGATTCGAGTTTTGATTTAACCACTAGACTCGACTCGAGGTCCTCTATCATCCTAGCATGCTAAATCCCAGAAATATTGCAAACAAAATTTTCCTAATTCTTTTTCTACATTAATTGCTTACTCGAAATAAACTCTGAAGCTCTCCGCCAGCCTGCGCTAACTCGAGTCTACAATCCCCTACTCAAGGACAAAATATGTGTCACGCCCCAAACTCAAGTTCACATGATCGGCCAGGGTATACGTGCCAACCTTCTGAAGGCTAGGGCCAAAACTTTTTCTTCTAGGGACCCTCATGCTTGTCTGTCGGTACCAGTGCCTCCTTTCGGAGCACCTCATCTACAACCGGATCCAAGGAAGTGTCCTCCATGTAATGGATCAGTCTGGCGATCTGTGGCCTCAACCCCTCAACAAATTTCTTGACCCTGGAGGTCTCTGTAGTTATCATGGTGGGATGATACTTCGAGAGTCAAGTGAACTCCATCTCATAATCTATCACCGACATACTGCTTGTCTGACGCAGTAGCTCAAACTCTTTCGCCCGCCTATCCCGAACGCTCATCAGTAGGTACTTCTCCAACATAGCAGCTATAAACTCCTCCCTGGTAGGGCATGGTGCATCTACTGCTCTGCGGTCCTTCTAGGTGTGAAACCAATCCTTGGGTGGACCTCTCAGCTGTAGCCCGATCAGTTGAGCGGTTGTCTTAGAAGAACAACCAAGCTCCCTACACAACTCATAGCAATCTCCAAGGAAACTGGTGACCTCCACCCGTTGATCTATCCCTGTATACTCCGGTAGCCTGAATGCAACAAAATCTGCATATGAAGGTGCTCTGGAGGCTCTGACCACCGGTGCCACTGGCTGGACAACCTCTGGTACTGCGGGTGCTGCTAGTATTGGTTGTGGCTGCTGCCTCAGCTCTTGCACCCTACGGAGCACCTCAGTCAGTTTGGCAACCCTGGCCTGCAACTGCACAACCATGGGATCCTATCCCACATCCTCTTGGGCCTGCGGTGGGCTCCCACGACCCTAGCCCCGGCCTCAGCCTCAGCCTCGGTGCTCAATAGAGTTGCTGTCACTACTGCTCCTGGCAGCATCAAAGGCCTACATCAATCTGGAATCACCAGAATAGAAACAAACCATAATCAAGCAATTGAATTTACCCTAACATTTTGCAAACCTAACCACGAGTCGCACTGAGGTGCAAACTTAGCCCATTGAACTCATAACAACCCCTACTGTATACTGACACGCTAGCAATGCCCTATACGGTGACAACTCTATGTCGTAGTCAGACCGAACCACATGCTCTCATACCACATTATCACGCCCCAAACTCAGGGTCACGTGACCGGCTAGGGTATACGTGCCTATACCACGCAGCCTAACTCATGCACATGCCAACTCACAAAAGATAGCGGAAAGAACAACAATTTTATTTATAAAGAGAAACATAAATAGATTTCATTAAACAATATAGTTTTTATCAAAAAGCTCGAGTGCAGAATAAAATGAATCAAAGAGCAACAGTACGAAAAAAAAACATCACAGATAAGATGCATCAAGCAAAACCCCTGACTCAAGCAGGAAAAGGTCACAAGGGAGTGACCAGCTAATCAAGCCATCCGGCCAGCACCTGCCCGAAGGCAGCCAACACCCAAATGGTGAAGAACAATAGGCCTAGCCTACTATGCCCTAAGGCAACAACACATACTAGGATAATCGGGAAGGCCCTCCGAACTTATCCTAGTATAAAGAAACTCGGGAGCAATCAGGAAGGATCTCCGAACTTGCTCCACGAGACGCGTAGGGACAATCGGGATTCGCCCATCTGAACATGCCCTTTTAAGATATCACGGGAGTAATCGGGTAGGCCCTCCGAACTTACTCCTTAAAGATATCACAGGAATAATCAGGTAGGCCCTCCGAATTTATTCCTTAACACCACCTCGAGGATAATCGGGTAGGTCCTCCAAACTTATCCCACGAGGCCAAATCAGAACAATCGGAAAAGGCCCTCCAAACTTGTTCCACAGGTTGGGAATTAGCCATCCAACCTCCTGAGCATAGCCCGCAATCTGGCTCCTCAATGAGCCTCTCCGCCATTCATATAGATATGGCGCACAATGACCCACGTCAAGACTCTCCTATGGTATCTTAGGGGTGTACCTATTGGAAAGCGCCTCAACACTCTAATACCCGACCCCATTCCCTAGACCCGTGTGGTTTTATTTCATGCAAGACTTTATTTGTTGGTTCATAAAAGATTATGCTGACCCTTTGCCTAATTTTAATTACGCAATTAAAATTTAGATCACTAAGATTAGGGTTTTGTTTTAGCTTACTGTTGTGCCTAGTACTAATGTATCTAACCCGAATCAGGTCTCCTGAGAGTGTCCTATGATTTCAAACTATATTTTCTGGTCGAAACGATAGGTTACACAACTATGTTTGGAGAAAAACACACACCACAATAAGTAATTTAACAACAGCACAGATTCATCATCTCAGCATAGAATTCCAGCAACATCAAAAATTCAGCATAGCATGAAAATAAATCAGAAATTTGAAGAAATTAAGTCCTTAATTATCATTTAAATAGAATATAAATCTTGAGATAAATTTCTCAATTTCCATGCTTAACAACAAGGCTAACAAGTACCAACAAATACATGAACATCAAGATTGAAAGCAAGCTTTTAAATTGTAAGCATAAAGATTGATGAACAAATTGAAATCATAAAAGGTAAGAAAAAGCTACACCCTTCTTTTAGGTAATTCATCGAACACTTAGAGGGCACCCCCTTTCTCCACCTTTGCCGAGCACCCCTAGGCACATCCTAGGGCTGCCGAGCGACATAGGGGAAGGTTTAGGGCCTCCTCAAACACAGCACACAAAAGATCAACGATAAATCAAAAGTTCACCGGAAAATAAATCAAATCATCCAAGCCTTCAAGAAGGAGGGGTAAAACCACTCACCTAAATGGGAAGGACGATTTAAAGAAGAAATCCCGGATGACGGTCCTCGAATTCAACTTCAAAAGATGGTGGCTCGACTCAAGAAGGGGGGAAGAGGGGGCAGTGGCTCACCTTAAGCTGTCGGCTTGAAGAAAGGGGAAGGGGAAGAGAGAGGGGCTGGCTCGACTCCAAGCGGCTCCTATCGGCTCGGCTCCAGAGGAAAAGAACAAGAGGAAGAAGAGGGAGAGGGCGGCTGGCTTGGTGGCACCAAGCAGGAAAGGGGAGGGGCGGCTAGAGGCTGGCTCCTCCCTTCAAAGTTTTGTGCGGCTCCAATGGGGAGCCGCATGCCAATGGGGGAGGGTTTTTATACCCTCTTCATTAGACTTAAACCCACTAAACCCCTTAGCACACCCGCATCCGCCTTGAGCCAAAACCAAACCCGCTAACCCGAACAAGCTTAATTAATACAATCTAAACCCATAGATGAAAACAAGCAACCAACACATGCACATCCACATGCAACCTAATTAAATTAATTAGCTATTTATAATTAAAATTATAATTCAACTCACCCAAGCTCGCAGGCTCGCACTGGACCATGAGTCGACTCGACTCGACCTCGAACTGGCCTGCTAGGCTAGCAAACACAACCACGAAAAGAAAATAATTAAAATATCTAGGATATTACAATCCTCCCTCCTTAAAGAAAACTTGTCATTGAATTTCAGAAAAGAAAATTAAGGACTCACCAAATCATCAAACATTGAAGGATAACGCTCTCTTATATCCTGCTCCACCTCCCAAGTGGCCTCATGCCCGTTATGGTGCTCCCACCTGACCTTAACCAAGGGGATCTCCTTGGACCTTAATTTTTTGATCTGACGGTCTAGCACCTCAACTGGCTACTTCTCACAGGAGACTGCTGAATCCACCTCCACTACGGTAGGCTCAATCACATGGGACTCATCTCGAATATACTTCTTCAGCATAGACGCATGGAACACTGGATGTACTCGGTACATACTAGGAGGTAAGGCCAACTCATAAGCCACAGCTCCCCTGCGCCTGAGAATAGGAAACAATCCAATGAACCTAGGGCTTAGCTTTCCTTTCTTACCAAATCTTACCACCCCTTTCATAGGGGACACCTTGAGGAGCACAATGTCCCCCTCAGCAAACTCTACCTCCCTGGCCTTTCTATCAGCATACATCTTCTGGCTACTCTAAGCTGCCAACAATCTCTCTCTGATTAGCTTCACCTTTTCTACTGCCTCCGCCACTAGGTCAGGTCCCATCACAAGGGAATCCCCTGCCTCAAACCAACCTATAGGAGATCTGCTTCTCCACCCATACAATGCCTCAACTGGGGCCATCCCAATGCTGTTGTGATAGCTGTTATTGTAGGCAAACTCAATCAAGGGTAAGTGCCTCTCCCAAATACCCTCCAAATCTATAACACAAGCTCTCAGCATATCCTCAAGCATCTGAATAGTCCGCTCTGACTAACCATCTATCTGAGGGTGAAATACGGTACTGAACCAAACTTGAGTGCCCAATGCCTCCTGGGAAGACTGCCAGAATCGAGCCGTGAACTGAGTCCCCCGATTTGAGATGATCATAACAGAAACACCATGATATGCGATGATGCGATCCAAGAAAAGCCGCGCATACTACTCGACTGAAAAGGTCATCCTGACTGGTATAAAATGCGAAGTCTTGGTTAGGCGATCCACCACTACCCAGATAGAATCATTGCCCTTCCCAGACTTTGGCAACCCCATCATAAAATCCATGGTTATCTTCTCCCATTTCCACTTTGGTACTTCCAGGTTCTGGAGCAACCCTGCCGGCTTCAAATGCTCAGCCTTAATCTGTTGACACACCAGGCACTTAGACACAAACTCGGCCACTTCTTTTTTCATGCCTTTCCACCAATAATTCTGCCTTAGGTCCCGGTACATCTTCATGGCTCCCGGATGCATGGTGTATGTAGATCGATGAGCCATCTCAAGTACCTGCCTGCGAACCTCGGCCATATCAGGCACTACTATCTGGTTCTTAAACCTCATAACAGCCTTCCGAGTCCACACTGAACCCATTATCGACATCACCTCACCTAGCCAGATCCTTAGTGAGAGCACAAAAAGCATCCTCCTCCTGCGCTGCCTGTAACACACCAACCAACGTGGACTGCACCCTCAGGTGAGCCACCAATGCACCAGAAGCTGACACTGACAAGACTGCCCCGCCATCCAAACATAGGACCAAATCCTGAGCTAATAGCCTCCTCCTGACCGCCAACTATGTCAGACTGCCCATAGACTTCCTGCTTAGAGCATCAGCCACCACATTAGCCTTTCCCGGATGGTACATGATCATGTAGTCATAGTCCTTCAAAAGCTCAAGCCATCTTCTCTGCCTCAAGTTCAACTCCTTCTGGGTGAGCAAATACTGGAGGCTCTTATGATCAGTGTATATCTCACAAGCCTCGCCATAAAGGTAGTGACGCCACAGCTTCAATGCGAACACCACTACTGCTAGCTCAAGATCATGGGTCGGGTCATTCTTCTCATGAACCTTCAATTGCCTGGAGGCATAAGCTATCACCCTGTCATTCTGCAACAAACAGACAACCCAAGCCGAACAGGAAGCATCACAATTAATTGCAAACCCTCCCGAGCCCGAGGGTACTACTAGAACTGGCATCTACGTCAAGCGATCCTTGAGCTTCAGAAAGCTCTCCTTGCACTTATTGTCCCATTCAAAGTTGACCTTCTTCTAAGTCAGGCGGGTCAATGGCGTTGTAATCCTAGAGAAATTCTCACAAACTTTATGTAATAACTTGCCAACCCCAGGAAATTGCAGATCTCAATGACATTCGTTGGCCTCTTCCAATTCTGAACAGTTTCTATCTTCGCGGGGTCCACCTTTACCCCTTCCCTGGACACCACATGGCCAAGGAAACCTACACTCTCCAGCCAAAACTCGCACTTGGATAATTTATCATATAAGCGGTGCTCCCTGAGAGTCTCCAGGACCACCCTCAAGTGCTCAGCATGCTCCTCCTTGCTCCTGAAATAAATCAAGATATCATCAATAAATACTATCACAAATTTATCCAAGTATTTCCTGAACACTCGGTTCATTAGGTCCATAAATGCTGCAGGTGCATTAGTCAGTCCGAAGGACATCACCAGGAACTCAAAGTGCTCATACCTCAACCTAAAAGCAGTCTTAGGGACGTCACTATCCTGGATCCTCAACTTATGATACCCTTATCGCAGGTCAATCTTAGAAAACCACTTTGCTCCCTGAAGTTGATCAAATAAGTCATCAATCCTGAGCAACGGGTACTGATTCTTTACTGTTACCTTGTTAAGTTGTTGGTAATCAATGCACATCTGCATGGACCCATCTTTCTTTTTCACAAATAGCACTGGAGCACCCCAAGGAGAAACACTAGGGCGAATGAAGCCCAACTCGAGCAGCTCGTACAACTGGGACTTCAACTCCCTCAACTCAACTGGTGCCATCCGATACGGTGGAATGGAGATCGGCTTCACCCCTGGCTGCAAGTCAATGTAGAACTCAATCTCTCTATTTGGAGGCAACCTTGGCAACTCCTCCAGAAACACATCAGAGGACCCGCACACCACAGGCGTCTCCCCGATGTCCCTAGCCGCACCTCCGCCTTCCCCTGCCACAAACACAAAGGCCAAGAAAGACTAGCAACCACCCCAGAAGTAGTTTCCGAGCCTTGAGAGCTAAAATTGCCATCAACAACTCTCCCCTTCCCTCACCCTAGAAGGTAAACTAGGGCAATCCGGGCTTATTGAATGTCATAGTCTTAGCCATGCAATCCATTGAGGTGAAATAGTCCATGCCCAAAATTACATCAAGCTCCAGCATCGGTAGGAGGGTCAAGTCGGCTATCAATACATGCTCGCAAATGACAACCTCGCAGCCCCGAAAGATTGTCTCTGCCATCACAGAAATGCCCATAGGCGTAGACACTACAAGGGGCAATTCAAGCACAGAAGATATCCCTGACAACTTAGCAGCAAACGAAGCAGATACAAACGAGTGCGTAGCACCTGAATCAAACAAGACATATGCAATAGCGGAACCAACAACAAGGTTACCTGACACTACTGCCTTGGGCGCCTCAACACCGTTCATAGCAAACACCCATGCAGCAGGCCTCTTTGAACTACCAGCTCGCTGGCCTCCTCCCTGAGTCTGGCCCCTCTGAGCCACAGAACCCACTAACATTGGTGCTTTTGCTCTGGTCTGATCAGGCTACTGACTCCCCTTGCTAGGCAATCCTTTTTGTAATGTCAAGCCTGTCCACAACTAAAATATACCTCTGAACATCCCCAACAAGCCCCCTAGTGCCTCCTATGACATCGATTACACTACTGCGGCCCAGATCTCCATTGCGAACCTCCAGATGACGCCCCTCATCCTGAACCCATGTGGCCTTTGGAACTATTATGATCTCCGCCCAATGGTGGATTTTCTGACCTGAAAGTCCCCTCTGAGTGAGATGGCCGACCCCCCGAAGGCTGACATCAGTACCAGTGCCTCCTTTCGCAGATCTCTTGATTCATTTTGTTATCATGAATGATTATTATGAAAATGAATCCATGCTATTTAGTGAAGTTGAATCTTGAAAATGATATTTGGTTTTTCTCTTCGCTATTTAGTTTGATAGCTTGCATGTAGATTTGGTTTCATTTTCTACTTATAAAGTAAACTTTAAAGTTATAAATAATTTAGGAAGGCTAGTTAGGAAGAAAATGATTAGTTTGGCTAAATTATCATGAATAGGGTACAACTTTGATAAATTCAAAATCTTAGTGCTATACCTCAAATGTTTAAGCTTAAACTATGTCTCTATACTCATGATTAGATTTGCATAATAAAATCCTTGATTTCTCATGAGTAGGTAGAATTTTAGCACTTAGGCAAAATTCATTGAGTGAAATTTGCTCTAGGTTGATACTTACCATTAGAGACATTCTTTTAAGTCCAAACTAGTTAAACATACCTAAAGATCTTATTCCTCAAATGCTTCACATCTTAAGATCTCTTAGATTCATTTTGATAACATGTTAATTCTTTAAAATGAATCCTTATTATCTAGCATAGGTTAAAGTGTTAAATGAAACTTGCATTGAACCTTGCTATGTAGTAAGTTAGCTTGCTAGTTGACATATTATTTCATTATGATACTAATGATGACTACTTGCAAGTTGTGAATGCTAATGAAAGCTATGCTATCTAAAAGCAAATGAAAAAGGAAATGAAAAAGTTTGGGAAAATTTTCAGAAATAAGGTATGATTTAGTTTTATAAAAAATTTAGTTAATTCTTGAATTTTCATGTTTAATGATGTCTCTATACTCATGATTGATTATGCATGATAAATATTTGAATCCTCATGAGTAAGAAAAATCTTGATAACTTAGCTCATTTCATGATATCATGACATTTTATGAAATTGAACTAGGTTAATACCTTTCTTTAGAGACATCATCTCAAGTTGAAAATTTGATGAACATGTTTATGTGTGTTAATGATTAGTTGTCATTTGCTTAAAATTGAAAATTCATAAAAGATTGAACAAATTGAAAACTAAGTCAATTTAGAGGACTTAAGCTTGAGAAGTTTGACCCAAGTCAACAAATCGAATTGGACACTTCATTTTAAGTCCAAAACTTCATAAACATGTTTAGGAATGGGTATGACATGTTTCCATGCATTTAGAATGAAAAATTAATATGGATATGGATAAAATGACAATAGAGATCAATTCATGAAAACCTCTTTTGGACCTAGATGCAATTTCACACCTAACAAATACACTCTTAGGGCCCGTTTGTTTTGCAAAAAAATGGGGGATTGGATAGGACACCGCCCTGTGTCCTGTGTTTATTTTGCAAAATTGACCCCGGGACAGCATAATACTCGTGTTCGGGACAGGATTTGGTGTACCAAATTTGGTGTACCGAGAAATTTCTTGGTACACCAAAATGAGGCGAAGGACATGAGCTGCAAAAGACCAAAATATCCCCTATAAGAGGGGTCTCTCACGCACCTCCCTCTTTAGACTCGACACCTCAACACCACGAAGCGACGGCGACGCAGCGCCACTACTGTCGCCTCATCTTCCTCCAGACCCTAACCCTAAATAGGGATAACGCAGTAGTCATCGGGTCCTGTGGTGGCATCGCAGCACTCCTGGAGATCTATCGCGCCGGAACTCCCTCTGCCCAGCTCGATGCAGCCACCGTGCTGAAGCCTAGCCACTGTGCAAGACCTCCAGCAGAATTTTCTGGAAGAGAACGGGGTCCCCGTCCTTATCGGCGTTCTGGCATCTGGAACCCCTCTTGCACAAGAGAATGTGGTGAGGAATCGCAGAGCCCAAAGCTGTCCATTTTCAAAGAAGGCGCTTTGCAATGCCTAAAGAAGTACTAGGAAGCAGGCGACAGAGGGGAGTATCAAAATCTTGAGCTTGGGATTGGTTTATTAAGTAATTTGTCATCTTTTAGGTACATTGTTGAGATCATTGCCACAATTGGCTCTAGAAAGCAACAAGCCAAGAACAAGGACGGAGGCAACCAGGGCAATTGTTGAGTTGGGTTTGGTTGTAGGGAGGATGAGGAAGGAATTCGAGGATGCAGTGCATCGACTGCTTCTTATGTTGGAACTGAAAGCTGTAGAGGAGAAAGAAGCTACTGCAAGGGCTTTGGCTTCCTTAATGCCAGTCCCTGGGTATCAGAGGTTACTAAGGAAGGAGGAGAAGGGGATTGTAAACGTGGTTCAGTTGCTTGATCCTTAGTTCATAGTATGGATAAGAAGTATGCAATAACAGTATTGGTATTAATTTCACAATCAAGGAAGTGCATAAGGCAAATAGTGGCTGTAGGAGCTTGCGGATACCTGCAGAGACTTGCAGCGATGGAAGTGGATGGTGCAAAGAAGCTCCTTGAGAACTTGGGAAGGGGGAAAATATTGGGAGTATTTCCAAGAACTTGACTACCAAGTCATCAAGAAGGATCCCGAGTTTGAAGGCTACTTCTTGATTTGTATGTATCATTAACACTTCCTAATCAAATTGTCATCCAATGCCTCCTTAACCTTTCTGTAGATGATTTTGTTATAATTCCATAGTGTACATGTTTTGGATGTTGATGAGATTGTTGTTATGTATGTATAGATAAAGAAAAATTCTTTTCATGAAATGTTCTTCCCCTTGTTTATAGTCAACCTTAAGCAAAACTGTTAGTAGTCTACAATTGAGAAATTCTCAATCATTTCATTTTTCTAAATTTTTTAATTGCACAAAAATATAAAGGGTATTAAGACTTTTTTATGTATTAAGAAATATTAAGACTATTTTATGTATGAAGAATTTTATGTATAAAATTGAATTTGAGCATTAAAAATATGCAAGGGTCTTTTGGTCATTTTGTCCTCTACGGGATTGTGTTATAGCGAAACAAACGCAGGACGGAACTGGATATCGTCTCCCGTTCTTGACAAAACAAACATGGTATAGCTGTTGTCCCAGGACACCTAATGTTCTGTCCTTGTCCTTGTCTGGCATCCTGTGACGGGTAGTTTGCGAACCAAACAGGCCCTTAGGTAATTATAACTTATGTTTAGGTGTTGTAAAATTGTAGAGACTTACAATTTGGAAAATAAGGACCTAGGGACACCTAGAGACATTGGAACCCTAGGATGACATTTGGAGGAGTTGACCCTAAGGGAACCCCAAGGGGCCGAACCCTCCTTCCCATTAGGGCATTTGGGTGAGGGGGTAGGCCGGCCCTAGGGTGCACAGTTAGGGGTCTCAAGGGTGGGTTAAAATCGCGTAGGCTCGCTAAGTGGTATTACTTCGATCTAGGATCGTTTATGCTTATTATTCTCATTACATACATGACTATGTTGGATACTTGTGATGTTATGCATATGGATTGTGTTTAGCCGGTTTGGCATGTTCCTACGTTGTTGGATGTTAAGTATTTCCTTTATTTATGGCTTACTTATCATGTTGAATATTCATGAAGTATGAGCTTTATTATTATATACATGTGAGTGTGATGTGGCATGAGGATGTGGAGGCCGAGGTATGTCCTTAACATATTTATGATATTTCTATTGTGTCGAGCACTTTCCTTATGTCTATATGTTGCTATATACGTGTGTGATGTGCTTGTTGCATTTTCCTGGAAGCCTCACTGGTGAGGGGAGGGTATGCTCCAAAGAGACGGTGCTGGCCTTATTCTGAAGTCCGGATGGTGAGGGGAGATCATACCCCAAAGAGATAGTCCGGAGACCCTATGTGGCTATGAGGGACCGACGGGTCCAGGGTGTATTCATGTGATTGAGATGTTGCATTCGCCATACTTTTTATTTATGTGGTTATTTATATATCTGTTGGTAGATGTTTTATCATGCGCAGGGTAGTAGATAAGCTTGTGATGTCATTCTTGTGATTTATGCTTATATTTATATGTCTACTTTATGTTGGTTTTGCATGATGATGATTATAGTTGATTGAGAATTGATCTGCTCACTAAGTCTTAGTTGGACTTTTCCCTCTGTTGATGTTGTCTTTCAGTACCCGAGCGAGATCAAGGAGGTACTGGGGTGCAGTAGCGCAGCTGGTGGTGGCAAGGCAACGGGTCTCGTGACATGTCGTGGACGAGGGGGATACCTAAGTCGAGTCATGTTTTACTTTCAAGTTATTTGAGTCATATAGACTCGGGTTATATGTTTTTGCATTCTTTTTCTTATATTCTGGTGTCATTGTTTAGTTAATTTAATAACTAAGCCAATTTGAACATTTAGGCATTTATTGAGTTGGTAGTTTGGGTTTTGAAATTAAATGTTTTTTTATCTTTTGAATTGTTATAAATGTTTAGGTTTAGTTAAATTCTGTTTGTGGTCTACTTTGGGTTAGGCTTCGGGGTACGTGGCGTACCCTGGCCGGTCATACCAAGATTGGGGTGTGACAATATACTGGTTAATGCCAGTTGAAACCCTAGTCTCAACTGCCTACTCAACCGAGAAACATTCATAGAGGCCCTTCAAGACACCAAAAGCTTGTTACAAGAAAATGAAATAGGGTGCCCATATACCACTATTGTAGATGCAGAGGACACATTTTAACTAACTGCTTCAAACTTTCCAACAAATTAAGAAGAAAGAATCGTGTTGATGGCCAAAAGAGAAAGGTAAAAAAAACTAGCTAAGAAAACTGATCTTAACTGCCATATTGCTTTTATATCAAAGACTGGTTTCCCTTTTGGATCTTGGTATCCCGATAGTTGGTGTTCACAGCATATGACAGTAAATCGAGAAAATCTTAAATATATTAAGGAACATAAAGGCAAAATTGTTACTTTTGTAGATGAAAAGCATTGAAATATCACATGAGTTGGAACTCTAAATGTTTCAAGAATTCCTAATCTGGAAAACATTCTGCTTGTAGAAGGTCTCAAAGCTAATTTTGTGAGTATAAGCCAATTGTGTGATCAAAATTTAAAGGGTAAATTACACTGACCTCCCCTGAGGTTTAGTAAAATTACACTGACCACCCCTCTATTTGTAATTTTATCTTGTAACCCCCCCCCCAAGTTTTGTAAAAGATTACACAAATCTCCCCTATTTCGAAATAAGATTACACAAACATCCCCTGAGTTTTGTAAAATATTACACAAACCTCGCCTAAAAAGATTACTCAGGGGAGGTGATTGTAACCTGGACAAATAGAGGGGGGTCAGTGTAATTTTACTAAACCTCAAGGGAGGTCAGTGTAATTTACCCAAATTTAAATGTGCACTTTACTAACAACTGTTACAAAGTTTTTGATAAAGTTGGGAACTGTATTCTTGAAGGGAATAGATATAGAGACAACTGTTACAAGATTGACTACTCTTCCATTTTTCCTTAAATTGTTTCTTCTGACATGAGTCTATGGCATCGACGTTTAGGTCATGAAAATTACAGTGTTCCAAAAAAATCTGTAAGTATTAAAATTACAGAGGAATTTCTAGATTTTTCTAAAAAACCAAAAGCTTTATGTTATTCTTGGGGAGAAAGAACATAACTAGAGCAGTCTTATCAGCAGTTAAAACTGGGTGGTGTCTTAAGACTTCCAAGCTCTTTTCATCTTGAATAAATGGGTGTCAAGAATGCTCTCATATATGGTTTTCAAAATGAAGAAATAAATTTTAGAAAGTTCAAAGGCTCTGATGACCCCGATCATCCTAATCATGATCAGAGAATAAACAAGGATGATGATATTTGTAATGCCCAAAATCCTAATAATAATATTTTATCCTTAAGCAGGGGACTGTGTGCTCGAGTTAGAGCGGATAAGCGTAGAGCTTCGTAATTGAATCCGGGGTAAGCAGTTAATGTAGAAAAATTAGCAAAAAAAATTATTTATTATATTTCTATGATTTAGCAGGCTAAGATGATAGAGGGTCTCGAGTCAAGCCTAGCGGTCCAATCGAAATGCGAATCAGAGTTAGAACGGGTTAGATATGGGTTTTAGAAGTTGAGTCGCTTAAGTGATGACATTTTGATAATTTGGGCCAGCCAGGGCCCATAAAAGGGCATTGAGGGGTGCACGACTATAGTTTTTGCTGCATGCCACCCGAGAGAAGAGAGAGAGGGCGACGCCGAGTGCGGAGGAACCAATCCGAAGGCCGGAGATCACGAGTTCATCGGCGTTCATCATAGGAAGGACCGTAGCATCTTCTTCCTTTTCGTTTTCTCCAATAAGGTGAGTGAATTAACCCTCTTTCCTTGATTTCCTCATTATGCCGCCACCCCCTATGAGAGGGATTTTCCAAATTTTTGTGTGGATTTCCTCATTATGAATTTGATTGCTGAATTGATTAAGTTTCTGTTGTTGTCGCAAATCTTTTGATCCGAATTTTGGACCTAGCCGCATGCTCCAACCCAAATTTTCTTGAGGAGTCGCCGACCCCCTTCTTCTTTCTTTTCTCCTTGGTATCTTGGGAAGTTCTTGAGTCTTGAATCTTGATGGTAGTTGATTCATGAATCTTGTTTCTTGATGGGAGAAGAATTGGGAGTTAGGGTGTGCCGCCCCTTCCCTAAGGATTCCCTAGGAATCCTAGAGGTCGGCCGACCCTTAGTACCCCATAGAGAACCTTGAAAAAGATGGTAGGTATTAAGATTACACATTAAGGACACTTTCACACATTGATAGAGCATGCCTTAGGGTAGAGACCCTTAATTTGGGAAAACAAGAATTTAGGGACACCTAGGGAAACCTAAAGATGTAGGATCATAGATTATATTTAGCGTTGAGACGACCCTAAGGCGGGCTAATAGAGCCAAACCCCCCTTGCTCTTAGAGCACTCAGGTAAGGGGAAGGCCGACCCTAGGTGGTGCGGTTAGGGACATAAAATGAGATTGTGATTTATTGTAAATGCTCGCTACCCTTAATACCTTGTGTAGGGTTCTTTATTGATAGATATTTTTGTAGCTTAAATTATAAATTATTATGGCACAATTTACGTGATGTACCATTATGATGCCACACTTAATTATGACTATGCACATGTTATTCTTTATATATATGGGATGTGAGTCCGATGTATGTTCATAGCATAGTTTATTTATTATTGTGTCGTTGCATCTTCTCCTTAGTATGCTATTATGTGTTTGTAATGTGCTTGGTGCAAATTCCTGAAAGCCTCACCAGTGAGGGGAGGGTATGCCCCAATGAGACGGTGTTGCCACTATTCCGAAAGTTCCGATCGGTGAGGGGAGATCATACCCCAAAGAGACAGTTCAGAATCCCGACCGGTGAGGGGAACATATGCCCCAAAGAGATGGATGAGAAGAGCCGTGTCGGTGAGGGGAGAGCATACCCCAAAGAGACAACATTGGTGGTTGGTAGATTGGAGGCCACATCGACTACCTACCCTATGTGGCTATGAGGACCGATGGGTCCGGGTGAGCATGTGGATTGTTGCATTGAGCATATTTATATTTTATACTTGGTGGCACATTTTCTGCAGGTTTCTATATGATGTATAGGAGGATTGTTCTGTTGATTAATAAATGCACTTGGATTATGCCTCATTTTCCTTATGCTTAAATATGCGATTTATTTGATAATGCTGGATGTGGTGGATTGGGGACTGATCTACTCACTAAGTCCTGGTTGGACTTACCCCTCTTATGTTGTTATTTTTTTAGCACCTGAGCGAGATCAAAGAGGTACTGGGGGGCAATAGCATGGCTACTTGCGGTAGGGCAGCGGGTCTCGTGACATGTCATGGTTGAGGGGGATACCGAGGCGAGTCATGTTACTTTTCGCGTCGTTTGAGTAATGTAGACTCGATTCACTATATTTCCGCATTTATGTTATTTTGAGGTGTCTTTGTTTAGTAAATTAAGTTCTGAAATCGATTTGAACATTTAGCTATTTATTGAGTTGGTGGTTTGGGTTTTTGAAAATAAATGTCTTTATAGAAAACTTTGAAAAGCTATTAAATGTATAGGTCTGGTTTGATTTATTTGTGGTTTGGTTTGTGTTAGGCTTCGGGGTACGCGGCGTACCCTATCCAATCATACCGGTTTTGGGGTGTGACAATATTAATATTAGTTCTTACAGAGCATATACCAAAATAGATTGGACTAATAATGACAGAAAGAGTACCACGGGTGGTTATGTTAATTCAAATCCGATAGCCTGGTTGAACAAAAGACAAAATGCTATTACTTTCTTTTCTAAGGAACTTGAACACTTGAAAGACGGTAGTTGTACTACACAGTTAACTTGGATAAGGAATGTACAATTGGAACATATTTCAACAAAAAGACAAGTGGCAAATCTTTTTGAACAATCAAAGTCTGCTCTCAAATCATGTGTCAGATGACACACTTTATTTCAAAAAGAAATAAATAAATATTTAGTTGGGAGAATGAAATGAAAAGGTTTCAAAGTTTAAATTCTTTTTGCTTTATGAAGGGTTATTTATGGTGTTTTACCCAACTCTCGGCAGAAGATTATTTAAGTTTTTTAAAACGCTCACCTTTTTGAAGCTCGCACGTATGCCCCCTTCTTTATTGGAAGACTCGATTTAAAGCCATAAATTAAAAATTTTGGGCATTGTAATTTCTTTTCTCTTCTTCCCTTCAAGGTAACTGGCGACGAGTGAAATCTCCACTCTACTATCCCTTCTTCTGCACCCTCTCTCTTAAATACAAGATGGCCAAAGAAAAGAGGGAGAAAGGTTTATGCGTCGACAACGAAGAAGATGGAGTCTTCAACCCCTAGCAAGATGGATGAACCGACTACTGCTGCGACTCCTTCTGTGGAAACGTCACCTCCTCCTCCTCTTCCCACTCAAGGTCATAAGCTGAAGAAGAAAGCAAGAAGAAGACCGGTTGATCAACCGTTGAGAAGAAGTGAAAGAGGTATGATTTCAAAACGCTCCCAATCTCCTTATGGGATGTCTAATGAGGGGGAGAATGTTTCGACTAAGGGGGAGTTAAAAGAGAATACCAAATTTCCTTGTGGTTCTAATTCTTGTGGTGTTGCCTCTAGAACAAAGGACTTTGACATAAATATGCCACTAGTGCAAACTGGTCCTGTTCGATTTTGACATTAATGTTGTTGTTATTGATGATTTTGACATAATTCCAGTCAAGACTGGTGCATCTCCTATTTCTACAGTTCCTAGTCAAAATGATCAAGAGGAAGTGATTGTACCTGTACAAGGCAGTGATGTCAATACTTCTGATTCTGCACAAGAAGTCTCAACTGTGAAAGTCAAAGTTGAAACTAAAAAAGAAATTCCTATGAGTGAACACTTAAAATAAATAGTGCGCTTGAGCCAATCATATGTTGATGTGTAGGGAACTATTTTTGCTTAATGAATAATATGAGGCAACTTTTCATCATATGCTTCATTTATATTTTGTATATATTAGATTGTGATGAACCCCATGGACCCGGGCAATTGATTCCAATGCCATGATGAGATCATGCCAGTGAGACTTGGAATTCAAAACCCTTGTTCTAAATGTTTCCAGTCTTAGGATCACCAATTAGGGGATTGGTGATTCCGGATAGACTGGCGCACTTGGTATATGCCTTATACGATAAGAGGTAGTTGATCTCACAGTTATCTATGAGTCGTCATTTAATGTACAACTACAGGTGCTCATTAGGGAATGAATTCACTGAATGGACCTACACGAGGAACACAGAATGGAATTCTTACATGCCTTATGTGATAGTAGGTGCAAGCAATCCTTGGACATGAGGTTGTCATGGTTACCTTGTGAGTGTCGACCCATTGCTTTGGACTTATCCTTACGTGGCCTTCAATGTCATGTGTCGGATACCTCTGGGCATGGGAAAGCACCCATGGAGGTATGTGAGAAACCAATATGGAATCAGTTACTCCTAGTAAGAGGAGATAATGTCCTATGTGAATTGGTAAGTGTCGACTCAGGAATCTCTGGCCAAAGTAGATATGAATGTCGGAAAAACATTTCTGACATGTCATTTTTGAGACGACGACTTGGCAGGCAGAATACATATAAATTGGTATTAGGGTTTGACACTTTTTTCGTACCCTAGCCGTATTCAGAACATTATAACTGATGGACTTAGTTGCACGATAACTAATCACCGAAGGACATTCAATCCATGTAGATTGAACCTCACACTATCTGAGTAGTCATGATACGTTGCTAGACGTCAATCTTGACTTGTGAGTAGAGTCTCTCACAACCACACTAAAGGGGTTTAGTGGTGGCTCGTAAGATTCAAATAGAAGTCATTCTATCAAATCTGACTCTCCGTTATGCACAACTCACTACTGGCTTAGTGTAGGGTCCAATGGGTCACACATAACAGACTAACCTCATAAAGGTCCTTATGAGATAAGGTCTGAATGTGGCCCTATATGTCAACTAGAATGGACATACTGCAACTCGATCACGGATCTCATTTACAGACATGATAGGAAAGTTGTTTCCTATAGGAACGAATGTGCGAGGCAAAAGTTCCTCGGTATCCCTAATTTGTAGGGCATCCCTAAATTATAGGGATTGGCACATGATAGTATTTCATGTAGTTGATTAAATTTAATTATGAATTAAATATTTAATTAACTAATTGACTGAGAATATATTTAATTATGAATTAAATATAATTTGGTTTTGAATCAAATAAACATGGTGGTAAAAATTAGTTTCTAACCATGAACCTAATCGATTAATTGAGAATTAATTTATTTGGATAAATCCTAATTAATAAGAATTTGCTTTATGGCGATAAATCATAAAATTAATAGATATATGATTTATGAGGATAAATCATAATTCTATTAATTAATAACAAATTGAATTATTTAGATAAACCTCTTTCCTATTGTTTGGGGAATTGGTTTATTTAGATAACTATCATTCTTGTTTATAGGCTCTTAATTTATGGAGATAAATTAAAGTTTATATTTTATTAGATTTAATTAATTTTGAATTAATTATAAAGCCATTAAAATATAAATTATTTTTGAAGGCAATCCCTGGAATTTTGACTTCCGAGGAGAGAGTTGTTAGGGGGCCGGGTCTACCTTTGTAGCCGCCCTCCCTCTCTATAAATTATGGCAAAACACCCCATAGGAGGGTATGGTGAATTAGTTCTTCCTCTTCTTGGAGAAGATCAAGGACTTGATTCTTTACAGGCTTCTTGAAGAGAAAGGCTCCAAAAAACTCCTCCTCTCCATTGGTGGCCGGCCATCTACATCCTTCTTCCCCAGTTTTTGCGAAGCCAAAATTGAAGATTCTCTGTTGAGCCACAACAAGCCTCGTGTTCACTGCCCCTATTGTTGCAAGGTGCTTGGTGTGGACTATCATTGGAGGACGTGCGTGTGTGCGTCTTGATACGGGAATAGGAGCACCCTATCCAACCACGGTATAAGGTACACCTTCCCCCTTCTACTCATAGATTGAATTCCTTAATTATTGCTAAAGTAGATCGTTGTTTTCGGATATTTTGAATTTTTTAAATTGTTATTTCTGCTACGTTTCTTATTCCCATCCCAACAACACTTACAGACTCCTACAGTAGCAATTGAAACTGTACTCGAAGGTGTTAAAACTGCCTGTACTACATCAAGCAATGAAGCAATTGAGACTGCTAACATTGATTTTGTCATTGCAAGCACCCCACAAAAAATTGTTGATGAACCTATAGCTGATCCAGAAGCTAAGGATTTGAACAAACTCCCTGCTGATGAATTAGAATCTTTTATTCCTGAGGCTTCTACGTCTTAGAAGGAAAATGCTCTATCTAGTCTTGAGAAAGCATCCCCATCTATGAAGAAAAAGAAAGTGCCAAGTAAACTAGACATGAAGAGGGGTTCAAAAAGAAAAATGTAGTTAAAGTCAAATATGGTATCTGAAGAAACTGTCAACCTAGAGATAGATTCTGATAATGAACCTTTGTCTCAAAGAGCTACTGAGTTAAGGAAGTCCAAGAGAAGAAAGCAAAATCCTAAAGTGTGAAAAGAAAAGAAGACTGCTATTCCTGAACTGAAAAAGACTCCAACTCCCAAGAAGAAACTCACAAAATCTGGGAAGAAAACTGAAAAAGGAACTGTTGTCAGTAAACTGCACAAGGGACTACTATCAGATGACATTTATCCTCTTCGAAAAGCCATGCAGTCAAGAGGTATTATCTCTCAAAAAATTCATGATTTAGATCAAATTTCTTTGAAGTGTGAACCAGTTCTTGATGTGCTTAAGAAGAGAAACTTAACTTGTTCTTATAAGAAAGTTAGACCTTTTTGCAAACAACCTATTCTAGAATTCTATTGCAATTTGTCTGATGATATCTTAGATCCTGATAGCAATCATTATCATGAAGTATTTCTTAGAGGCAGTTGGTACCATTTTAGTTCATATGTCATTAATGATTTTGTTGGCTTCTTTCAGTTTACTTCTTCTACTGATGAATCTGATGAAACTGATGAGTTTTTGAATGTTGTCAGTAAAGAAGTTTCAAATGGTGATGTTCTTAATTGGACTAGAAGTCACGACATCAGATCCTCTTCTCTGAACACATTTTATGTTGTTTTGTTCATTATTGCCAGAAATTAGCGGATTCCAACATCCCATATTACTTTTCTAAGTAGAGAAATGATATTGTTGCTATACAAAATAACAAATGGAATTTCTTTCAATATTGGCAGTCATATTTATGAGCAGATAATCTTAATTAGGAGTAGACTTCTCTCTATGTCCAGAATGTTCTTGATCTTTCCAAACTTGATATATGCAATTCTAGAGAGACATTGATTCAAATGCTCATTTGATGAAGTTCTAGAACCCTTGGGCACCTCTCTCAAGATTCATCATAAAATTCTCAAGAGGGTTGGAACTCCAAGAAAGAGTCTGCTAAATCCAAGTTCCGAAGTCAAGACTCCATCTGGAACTACTTCAAGAGCCACTTCAAATGCTGAGAGAGAGATTCAAGATGAAATATTCTCTACAAGAGAGACTATGGTCCAGCTCAAACAGCGAGTAATCACTATCGAGAAGAAAATTATTGAGTATTTTACTGCAGCTTCTGCATAACCTGCCTCTCTCTCATCTAGCAATATCTCTGACTCATCCTTTGAGAGCTCTGACTGAATATTTGACTGTCTTGTTTTACTCCTTTGGTATATTATGCTAAAAATGGGGGGAACAAGTAGTTGTTGCTCTATTGTTTTACTTATTGATCTTTTTTTGTGGTGATGATACTTTTAATCTCTCTGGTTGCTGGTTGTGTTGATACTCTCTGGTTGCTGATTGTGTTTGATACTTTGTTGTGGTTACTTGTTTTGGACATTGATGATGTGGTTTTGTGGTCTAAACAATGACCATGACTGCTGGATACTTTGTTAACTATTAAATTATCTTTTTAACAGTTATTGTGCTTAAGTTGAAACTTTCAATTAGTTGGATTTTGCCAAGTCAGCATTGATTCAGGTCTTTGGATGTCTCATATAAATACCGATGGAAAGATTTGATCAATAGCTTGCTCTCGATGTGCGAACACTGTTGATAATTATTAAGAGGAGCTAAGACTACTGAGTGCAGACTACTAAGCGCAAACATTTATTATCTTCAGGAGAAGATTGGTTTTGGGTGGTTAGCTCACTACAACACAAGGTTGTGTGGAGGACGGAACCCTGTGGTTGGGATGTCATAGAGAGGCAAGTAGGTTTTTTACTTGCAATAACAAATAGCGTTTTTGTTATTTCCAATTCACTATAGTACTGTAGTCGGATTTCGGGTGTGAAATCCAAATAACTTATTTTGTACTTATAGAGAGTTGATTGGGCATTTGTTCGGTGAGTGCCCTGCAGATTAGGTGACTGGTTTGTCACTGAACTGCGTAAACAAACCTCTTGTGTTTGCGTGTGCTTTTGTTTTGATTCTTACTCTTCTTTTAGTAGCAATTGCAATAGCAATTGCAACTTCCTATTCAACTGCCCTTAACAGGAGTTCCCTTCGAGACACACATATTGTCAGTACAGACTCTAAGTCATCAGTGGGTTGGGGCCGCTCTTGGATGTCTCCTCTAAGATCCAGGTCTGATATTCTTTGTTGGGGTTCAGCTGGCCTGAGCTTTAGGCATTCGTTGTAGCATGCACGAGCCTCCCTCTGGTTTGCATGGATTACTCATACCTCTGTCTCTGAGATGGGAAACTTGATGGCGAGGTGAGGGGTTGATACGACGGCTCCTAAGTTGTTCAAGGAGGGTCGGCCCAGAATCATGCGGTAGAGACTTGCGCACTAGATGACAAGGAACTGTACGTTTATTGTCGTTATTCCCGGGGTGGAGCCGAATGTTATGGTTATCCATAAATGGCCTTTGACATTTACATGGTCTTCTTAGAAACTGATAAGTTCTCCATGGTACGGGTGTAGCGAATTCTCGCTCATGCCCATTTTTTCGAATGTAGGGTAGAAGAGGACGTCGACGGAACTCCCCTGATCCACCAAAACTTTCCTGACAAGGAAACCAGCAACAATCACAAAAATAATGATAGGATCATGTAAATTCCTATCAACTACTTGAAAGTCAGTATCATAGAAGGATATTACCAGGGTGGGTATGCGTAGCCTTTGTGGCCGAGCTGCTTCATTGACAATCATGATAGTTCAGGATGGTTGCGTTTCAGAGTTGCTTTCTCCGACAAATCCTCCTGTTATTTAGTCGATGACACCCTGGATGCCAAGGTGGGATTGTTCTCCTTCATAGTCATCGTGGTTGTCTGTGTCGCTAGATGGCTGTGTGCTGTAGGGGATTTGGCGTTGTCGGCGATTCCGTCGACCCTGGCTGCAACTCTGATCATATATGCCAGATGTAGTGGTCGAGGCAACCTTCTCTGATTAAACGTTCAATCTGGTCACAGAGGACCACACATTCTATTATTAAACCTTTTGCTCTTATCGCCTTTGAATGAAGATCTTGCCCTTTCATGGCTATTGGAGGGTGTAAGTAGCTACAAGTAGTATATCTCTTGTATGATGGTTTCTCTCGAGGTGTTGAGAGGTGTGTACCTTTTAAATCGGGCATTCAGACGAGGTGGTGGCCTCGGTCTCACTCTTTTTGTCTCCCTTTCTGGACTTTTTGTCCTCGACAGCGGCCTTGAGATTTTATCAATTAGTCTTTTTAGCTTCCCGGAATTCTTCCATCTTTATGAAGCTAGCAGCTTTCTCCTAAAATTCGGCCATGTCTTTAGGCTTCGTCAGGGCAATCTAGTCGGCAAAAAGTTTGAGCTTTAGCCTGAGCTTGATGGAGTAGAATTCGACTTGTGGGTCGAGATTGGGAATTTCAGCCGCTATGGCCTGGAACCTATTCAGGTATTCACTTAGGGGCTCGTGTTGCCCCTGCCTTACATAATGGAGGGCTGCCTCCGTCTTGTGATAGATTCGTGATGTGGCGAACTAATTGAGGATGACATGGGAGAGGTCCTCGAAGGAATGAATAGATCCTCGCGGGAGGGAGATAAACCACTGCAAAGCAATTTTCCCTAGGAAAGTTAGAAAGACTCTGTAGAGTACGGGATCGGTTGCTCTGCCTAAGGTTTTCTACCTTGGTCTTAATCTCGATTTTGATGATAATAGATATGGAACTAATGTTTCATTGAGAAATACTTTCAGGTTCCAAGTCGGTTAGCACTCGACGTCCGCAATTGAAAATATCAAATAAATTAAAAAATTGGAAGGACGTTGGTCGACATGCTCGAATTTCATCGCGAAGAAAGAGTATAGGTTTAGGGTGTCTAGATAAATTGTAAATCCTCATGATGATGCAAAGAAACCTAAGAACCAAACCCATAATTCGAAACTCAAACCGAAGAAAGAAATTGGCTCAAACTCATTGTAGAGTACAGGTACAATACGTAGAGTATCGGTACTCTACGACCGGTCGATTGACCGATTGACTGAAATGAGCCCAAAAAGCACAGCGAGCTCCGGTCACTCGGTCGGTCGCTTGGTCAGTCGATAGACGATTGACCGGACCTACGACTGGACAGTGGAAACGGCTAATTTTCTAGCCATTGAGTTAGTTGTTTGAGGTCAACTATTCGAGGCTTATAAATAGAAGCCAAGAGAGCCTTCATTAGGTGTTGTTGAGCCTATTGAGACACTCCTTACAACATCTAAGCTTTGGTTGATCGTTCATTTGCAAAAACCCTAGCATTGAACCTTCTTTCTTGAGTTTTGCCTTCAAGCTTCATTTGATTAATCATCAAGGCATCAAGAGGAGCTAGGTTATCTTGTTCTGGAGCTAAGTATTCTATTGCTTGATTTATTGCTCCATTTAGTGTTGTATTTATTGTTTATTTCATTGTATTGCTCAAGGGTGTAAACCTAGGTTGCTAGGTTTGATTGAGTTGATGGTTGCCTTGGTGTTAAGGCTTAAATCCACCAGCATAAACATAGTTTACTAGGATTAGTTGAATTGTCCTTAGGGTTGAGGGGGGAGAGTGCTCTCGGTAGGAAGGCGGGATACTTTCGGGTGTGGAAGTGCATTCGGTTTAAGAGCGGAGACTTTCCGGTGCAAAGTCCTCATTGTAAGGAAACTAATTAATCTAGTTAAACTAGTTTGGAAATCCTAAGTGGGGTGCTTAGGAAGTGGAGTAGGCACTGGGTCTGAACCACTATAAATCATTGTGTTGCATTGCTTATCTTTATTTGTGTTAATTGCTTTTTTAATCGCTTCCGCATTTACTACTTGAATTGATAACTTGCCTAAGTAGTTTATGAAAAGATCAAAACCAGATTTAGGAAAAAAAATTAGATAACTATTCACCCCCCTCCCCACTCTAGTGTGGCCATTTCACCAACATTTGGTATCAGAGTTGGTCATGGATTGAGATTTCACCATCTCGTCTACATCTTGTCTCGATCAGAATAAATGACACTAGAGAGTATATCATTTGCACCACCTAGGTTTGATGAGGAAAATTATGGCGTTTGGAAGAGTAGGTGTTAGGTTTTCAACCGTAGCCTTAATCTCGGTTTTGATGGTTTTGATGATAACAAACATGGGACTAATGATTTCATTGAGAATATGTTTCAGGTTCCATATCAATTAGCGTTCGATGTCCTCGATCGAAAAAATTGGAGAAATCGGAAATAAGAAGGACATTGATCGTCGCGCTCGGGTTCATTGCAGAAACTTCTTGAAGAGCGATGCGTGCACCAAAGACATATTGGACGGGCTCAAATATCACTTGAAAGCTCTCCAAGTTGATGGTCATTGAAAGCCGAAACCCGAAAACAAAGCGCGGAAGAAATAGGCTGAAGAAATAAACTTTAGCCTAGGTTCGGCCGACTAGGCGGTCGACCAAATGAAGGTAAAAAGTAGCAGAGCTACTTCGGTCTACCGATGGAAGCCCAAAACGGGCAGTAGATTGGGCGGTCGACCTGTCGGTCGACCGACCTACTGATACCCGAAGACACATATCGCATCGGTCGATCGATGGGTCGACTCAAGATCGGGATCGATGTTTTTGCATCTGGGCGATGGACTCGTCGGTCGACCGACCACAGAGTAAAGAGCAGCGGTCGAAGCTGCGGTAGAATAGTCGGTCGACCGACCATTCGACCGGCAGCCTATAACAGATAGTTTTCTATCCGTTGAAATAGTCGTTTCTTCAGCAGGGTATAAATACACCCTCATATGATTCTTTTAACACCTTCTCTTGACTTCCACAGAGATCATTGAGTAATTGAGAGGAAGATTTAAGCCTTCGAAAAGATTTTAAGCTAGTGCTCTGTTCTCCGTCGAGTTCATTCTTCAAGCGTCAACTGCTGCTTCAACTCTGGTTTTGATTAAGCTCATCCCTTGAAGAGGTGAAGGCGCCAAAGGCTTGCAAAAGTGCTCTTTCTATTGGTTTTATTCTTAGCTCTTTTGATTGTAATTTTACCTGTTATTTGAATTGTATTTATTTGTGCGTGTGAAGGCGAGGTGTTTCGTCTTGAGTGTATAAGTGGTTACCTGGTGTTAGGTGTAAAGCCACTTTTGTAAACTTAGTGTTTACTAGGATTAGTTTAGTTGTCCCTTAGGGTTGAGGTGGAAGAGGACTCTCGATAAGAAGGTGGTGACTTCCGGGTGTGGAAGTGCCTTAAGTCGAGAGTGCGTCTCTTCTGTGAAAAGTCCTCGTGTGTAAGGGAAACGTAAATTAATCTAGTAAAACTAGTTTGGAAATCCTAAGCGGGGTGCTTAGGTAGTGGAGTAGGCATTGGGGCCGAACCACTATAAATTCTATGTTTGGATTGATTTATTATTGTGCTTAATTACTTTATCATTGATAAGCTTCCGCATCTAATCGCCAAATTGCATATTGCCTAATTAATCTAAGTAAACGTTTAATATCGGATTTAGGCTAATTGAATTTGTAAACACACTATTCACCCCCCCTCTAGTGCTGCCATTTCGCCAACAATTGGTATCAGAGCGGGTTCGTAGCTTGAGATTTTACCATCTCTTCTACACCTTGTCTCGATCTTGAAATGGCTCTAGAGTCGGTTGTTTCCGCACCTCCTAGGTTCGATGATTCAAACTTTGGTCTTTGGAAATATAGGATATACACTTATTTAAAGACTAAAGGGTTTGGAGTCTTTAACATGTTACATTGGGAATTCATTGAACATAAGGATGATATGCATGCTTGGAGTGAATTAGATAAAAAAATGTTTAAGTATAATGGAGATGCCATGAATTGTATTCTTTGCACATTACCAAATGGCATCTTAGAAAAAGTCATGCATTGTTCTTCGGCTTTTGATTTATGGGCCTCGTTAAATGTTTTATATGATTATGCCAAAACCGAAGAAATTGGCACTTTTGTTGAAGGTGGTGATGACAATGGTCACACACCTACTACTAATTGTGGTTTTGATGCCCATAGCTCTTCTAGTCAAAGAAGTAGCACCAAGAGCCGAAAAAGAAGAGTAATCTGTCATGCTTGCAAAGAGAAGGGGCATGTGAAGAAAAATTGCCCAAGCATGAAGAACAAAGCAAGGAAGAGGTCAAGTGCTTCCATCTCCACCTCTCACACATTTGAAGCACCCTCTAGCAATGACTATGAAGCTACCTCAAAAGTTTGCCTCATGAGTACCAATGATGAGGTATACTCTCTCCCTTCTAGTCATAATAATGAAAATGTAAGTACTAGCTCTTCTAATTCTCATGATATGCAATATAATGAGTTAGTAAGCAAATATAAGATAATGTACACCTTGCTTACTAAAAAGGATAAGGAAAATAAGATGCTAAAGAAAGAAAATGTAATGCTTAATTCTCGTGTGCATGAATTAAAGCTAGAAAATGAGAAATTGAAGTCTAACTCATTTGATTTATGCCATGATAGATTGAATTTTGAGCTTAAGGACTTAAAGCTTGAAAATGAAATTTTAAAATTTGAGAATTCAAAAATAGTAAGTGAGAACAATATATTGAAATCTCAACTATATGCCATGCATAAGTCAATTGAAGTTTTGAAAGATGAGATTTTGGTTTTGAACAAGGAAGTACATAATTTGAGAAACTCAACTTCCTTCAAGAAAAATGGAAAGAAAAATGTTTCCTTCAAAAATGCCTATGATCATCATAAATCTCATGCTATGCATTCTAATGCAAAATCTCATGATATGCATCCTAATGCAAAATCTCATGTTAGACATTGCACTTTTAAACCTCAAATTCAAAAGAAAAATATTTCACTTAAGAATGCTCATGACCATCATCCTTTTCATGTCAAGCATTCTAAGGATAAATCTCATGTCCATAACAAAAACAAAAAGAAACTTAATGGACATTGCTTTTGTTGTGGTGTATTTGGGCATGCCATCCATAATTGCGCATTAAAGAGAAATCCAAGTGTTGCTATGACACTTTGGATTCCTAAGCCCTCTAACCCTCAAGGACCCAAAGCTATTTGGTTACCAAAGGTATCATGCTCTTTTGTAGGGGGAGGAACCACACAAGGGTAAAGAAATCGAAGGATTAAAGTTGACCTTGGATCTTAATGAGAAATCTCCAAGTGGTTGCAACTTCAAATCATCATGATGCCATAGGTATGGAAATTGGCATCTAGGTATACTTTTTATTATCTCCTTATTTTGGATTGTTTTTATTTAAGTTGGAGTAATGATACTATGTTTAGATTGAGTTGTTTTCCCCGCTGTTGTTAAAGAGTTCTTTTGAAAATGCTTTTGATTTTTGATTTCCCGGTCTCTTCGGAGACCCAGGTGGCCTGTAATGGGCCTAAGCGACCTTGCTGTTCTAAATCGTAGGCCAATTATGGATTTCGGTTTTCAACCAATAGGAAGGGTTGGAGATCATGTTTTAATTTATTATTCATGTGATCTCTTAAAATTTATTTTGATATCACTCGATTTCATTTTAAAACGGATTTCAAACCATTTAGCAAACTGATCTTTGATAATGATTCTTGATGCCTATCTTTGCTTCTTGGTTGAGCTAGCTTGCTAAGTAGCTATATTTTCACTAAAATAATATTGTAGCTTACTTGCAAATTATAAATATTTTAGGAAGGCTAACTAGGAAGAAAAAGATTAGTTTGGCTAAATTCTCATGAATAAGGTATAATCTTGATAGATTCAAAATCTTAAGTATTATACCTCAATGTTTAAGTTTAAACTATGTCTATATACTCATGATTAGATTTGCATGTTAACACACTTGAATTCTCATGAGTAGGTAGAATATTAACACTTAGGCAAATTTCATCAAATGAAACTTGCTCTAGGTTAATACTTGCTATTAGAGACATTTCTTGTAAGTCCAAACTAGTTTAACATGATTAGAGATCTTATGCCTCAAATGGTTCACATCTTGATCCCTTAGATTCATTTCGAAATCATAGTATCCATCTTAAAATGAATCTTAACTATCTGGCATAGGTTAAGGTTTTAAATGAAATTTTGTATTGAACCCTTGCTAGTTAGTATGTTATTTCATTATGATAGTAATGATGTCTACTTGCAAGTTATGAATGTAAATGAAGACAATTCTATCTAAAAGAAAATGAAAAAGTTGGGCAAATTTTCAAGAAAAAGGTATGGTTTTAATTTTGCAAAAATCTTTGTATAATTCTTGAATTTTCATGTTTAATGATGTCTCTATATACTCATGATTGATTATGCATGATAAATATTTGAATTTTCATGAGTAGAAAAAATCTTGATAACTTAGCTCATTTCATGATATCTTGATATTTGTGAAATTGAACTAGGTTAAAATTCTTCTTTAGAGACTTCATTGTTAAGGTAAAAATTAAATAAACATGTTTAGATACACACATGACATGAGTCTAGATATTTGAAACTTGAAAATTAATGTCTAGAGGAACAAATACAATTTGTATCTCACTTTAGAGGACTTAAGTTTGAGAAGGTTTGACCCAAGTCAACAAATCGACTTGGTAACTTCATTTTAAGTCCAAAACTCATAAACGTGTTTAGGAGTAGGTATGACATGTTTCCATGCATTTAGAGTGAAAAATTCATATGGATATGGATAAAATGACATAGAGGTTAATTCATGTTTACATCTCTTTGAACCATGTTGACCCAAGTCAACAAGTTGACTTAAAGGTCTCATTTTCAATCCATATTTGTGGAACATGTTTAGATTTACTCATGTTAGGCATCCATAGGTTTAAATTTGAAAAATCATGAGTAAATGTTAAGATTCAAACTTAGCAAGTTTCATAAAAACAAGTTTAGTTTTGAATAAAACCATGCTAGCTTGATATCTTGACTTAAGGACATAATTTTCATTTCAAACTTGACATATACTCTTTACATGATCACATTATGGTGTCATGAAAGTTTGAATGAAAATTGAACAAGTTGTAAGAATAATTGAAAATTACAAAAATACCATTTCAACCTACAATTGGTATGAATTTCAGTTATTTCTAGGAATATATAGAAAAATCATTTTCAGATGATTCTTGAAACTACACATTCACTGAAAAATCTAGTGTTATGTGTAAAAATTTCAAAAAGTTTCATCAAGTATAATAGAATTTTGAAGTTGGATTTCAAAAACACAAAGTATCCTTATATGAAATATCAATCTTTCCGATACTTTGAATTTTCTTCAAAAACTTCAAATGAAAGTGTGTGTATACCATTTTGATTATGTTTCTAATATCATTCACACCATTGATTGAGTAAAATCATTTCTAGGAATGATTTTGAATTCTTGAATGATAGCTAGAAATATCTAATGTTTTCATTAAAATCAATATAGGATGAAAAATGAACTTAGAAAATTCATTTTGAGTTCAATCATGATACATGCATTTCAAATGACCATTCAATATTTGGTATCAAAATTTTCATCCAAAAATTAGTTTCAAAAGTTTTTCATCAAAAATATGATCTTGTATAAACTTAATAGTGTGATTTTTGAAATCTTGAAGTATAGGTTGACCTAAGTCAACAAAATAACTTAAAAAGTTCATCTTAAGCCCAAACTTAATTCATAGACTTACATTATCTCATGTTTAATGTCTCGATGCCTAAGTTTGAGAAAACATGAGTAGATAGCAAAACTGGAGACTTAGCATTTTCATAGTTTTCATGCTTATTTCAAATGAAAACATGCTAAGTTCATATTTGGATTAAATGACATTAGTTTTATTTCAAACTTGATACATGAGTTAAATGACCATATCTTGATATGTTGAAAGTTTGAATGAAATCTAAAAATATCATGAAAAAGAAACAACATTCATACTTGAGTGCAAATATGTTTTAGTGTTGAATTGTATCTTTTTTTTTCATGTATGATTTTGTTTCTCATTAAATATTTGTTTTTCATCCCTTGGTTGAGATTTTCATGTTTCATGAAAAATACTCCTTAGAGTTTCAACTTCATGAAAAATTATTTGTTCTTCATCCCTTTGACTAGATTGTCCTTTCTTGCCCTTTTTGATTGATGTCAAAAGGGGGAGAAGAGTATAGGTATAAAAGGGAAGAAATATGGAGAAGAGTATAGGTATAAAGGGGGAGAAAAGTATGGAGAAATGTATAGTTAAAATGGGGAGAAACATATAGGTAAAGGGGAGGAAAATATAGGAAATCCATGCATATAGATAGGGGAAGTTTATTCTTATAGATATGAATGTTGATAGGGGGAGAAATCCCTTAGTTGATATCCTTGTGCTTTAATGATTATATATTTTCTTAAGGATGTTTGTCAACATCAAAAAGGGAGAGATTGTTGGCTTTAGGTTTTCAACCTTAGCCTTAATCTCGGTTTTGATGATAACAAACATGGGACTAATGATTTTATTGAGAATATGTTTCAGGTTTCATATCAATTAGCGCTCGATGTCCTCGATCGAAAAAATTGGAAATAAGAAGGACATTGATCGTCGCGCTCGGGTTCATCGTGGAAACTTCTCGAAGAGCGACGCGTGCACAAAAGACATATTGGACGGGCTCGTAGATCACTTGAAAGCTCTCCAAGTTGATGGTCGTTGAAAGCCAGAACCCGAAAACGAAGCACGAAAGAAATAGGCTAAAGAAATAAACTTCAGCCTAGGTTCGGTCGACTGGGCGGTCGACTGGGCGGTCGACCGAATGAAGGTAAAAAGTAGCAGAGCTACTTCGGTCAATCGGGTGGTCGATCGATGGAAGCCCAAAATAAGCAGTAGCTCGGGCGGTCTACCCGTCGGTCGACCGACCTGTTGATACCCGAAGACGCAGATCATGTTGATCGATCGAAGATCGGGATTGATGTTTTTGCATCTAGACGATCGACCCGTCGATCGACCAACTACGGAGTAAAGAGCAGCGGTCGAAGTTGCGGTCGAACAGTCGGTCGATCGACCGTTCGACCGGCAGCCTATAACGGATAGTTTTATATCCATTGAAATAGTCGTTTCTTCAACAGGGTATAAATATTCCCTCATGTGATTCTTTTAACACCTTTTCTTGACTTCCACAGAGATCATTGAGTAATTGAGAGGAAGATTTAAGCCTTCCAAAAGATTTAAAGCTTGCGGTTTGTTCTCCGTCGATTCATTCTTCTAGCACCAGCTACTGCTTCAACTCTGGTTTTGATCAAGCTCATCCCTTGAAGAATTGAAGGCGCCAAAAGCTTGCAAAAGAGCTCTTTCTATTGGTTTTATCCTTAGCTCTTTTGATTGTAATTTTACTTGTTATTTGAACTGTATTTATTTGTGTGTGTGAAGACCAGGTGTTTGGTCTTGAGTGTATAAGTGGTTACCTGGTATTAGGTGTAAAGCCACTTTTGTAAACTTAGTGTTTACTAGGATTAGTTTAGTTGTCCCTTAGGGTTGAGATGGAAGAGGACTCTCGATAAGAAGGCGGTGACTTCCGGGTGTGGAAGTGCCTTAGGTCGAGAGTGTGTCTCTTCGGTGAAAAGTCCTCGTGTGTAAGGGAAACATAAATTAATCTAGTAAAACTAGTTTGAAAATCCTAAGCGGGGTGCTTAGGTAGTGCAGTAGGCATTGGGGCCGTACCACTATAAATTCTGTGTTTGCATTGATTAATTATTGTGCTTAATTGCTTTATCATTTATAAGCTTCCGCATCTAATCGTCAAATTGCATATTGCCTAAATAATCTAATTAAACGTTTAATATCATATTTAGTCTAATTGAATTTGTAAACACACTATTCACCCCCCCTCTAGTGTCACCATTTCGCCAACAGTAGGATGTATACATTTCTTAAAACATGAAGTTTAGATCTATGGTGCGTGCTAAAGAATGAATATGTTGAGCGCACCATTGACATTAATGATTGGACTCAAGAACAAGTTAAATTGTTTGAATTGAATGCCAAAACAATGCATCTTCTATATTGCTCTTTTTCAAATGATATACTTGAAAATGTTATGCATTGTTCTTCCGCATTTGATATTTGGGCCACATTATATATGTTTTATGATTATTCCAAAACCGAAGAGATTGGCACTTTTGATGAAGGTGGTGATGACAATGGTCATCCCCCTATTACTAACCTTGGTTTTCATATCAAAAACACTTCTAGCCAAAGGAGCACAAGCAAGAATTGGAAACGGAAACGTAGGTGCTTCCTTTGCCAAGAGACAGGACACAAGAACATGAATTGCCCTCTCCTGAAGAAGAAATCCAAAAAGAAGAAGTTGCTTCTCCATCCACTTCTCAATCATGTTAAGCCTCTTCTAGACATGACGATGAAGTTACATCAAACTTTTGCCTCATGGGTATTTGGAATGAGGTATATTTACCATCTTCTAGCCATGATCAAAATAGTGATTCTAGTAGCTCCAAATCCCTTGATATGTCTTATGAGGAACTATTAGAAGAATCTAAAAAAATGTATACCTTGATTATGAAAAAGAACAAAAAAATAGAAAACTAAAGAAAGAAAATTTAAGGCTTAGCTCACATGTGCATGGATTAGAGAAAGAGAAATTAAAGACTAGTTTGGTTAATTCTTGCCATGATGATTATAAGCTTGAAATTAGGGACTTAAAAAGTGAGAATATGGATTTAAAAAATGAAAATGATATGTTGAAATCTTAATTGCATGTCATTCACAAATCCATGAGTGATTTGAATAATGAGATTGTGTTCTTAAATAAGAAAATCAATGATTTGTCAAATGTCTCTTCCTTTAAGGATTTAGAAATAAACGCTTCATTTAAAAATGCTAATACTCATCATCATTCTCTTGAAAAGCATTCTTCCTTTAAACCTCGTGCCCAAAACAAAAAATTTCATGAAAATTATTTTTGTTGTGGGATATATGGCCATGCTATACTTGATTGTGCATCTAAAAGAAATCCTAGTGTTGCTAAGACACTTTGTATTCCCCGGCCAACTCACCCCGAAGGATCCAAAGCCATTTGGGTACCAAAAATTTCATGTTCTCTTGTAGGCTAGCAACCACATAAGGATGAGTTGATGAAGATTGATCGAAGTTGCATGAGGACTTAAAGCTTCACCAAACCCAAGTTGCAACTTCGCATCTTGTAGATTCCTTCGGTATGAAAAATCGACATCTAGTAACATTGGTATCATCTCCTATACTCACTTGCTTAAATTAGAGTTGGAGTTTTGATATATGTTTAATATTAGTAGATTTTCCGCTCTTGATAAGTTTCAAAAATGTTTTTTTTATTTTTGATTTCAGATCTCTTCGGAGACCTATATAGCCTATAACAGGCTAATGCGACCTTGCAGTTCTAAATCGTAAGCTCATTGTGGCCTTTCAGTTTTCAACCAATAGTAAGGGTTGGAGATCATGTTTTCATTTATATTCCACTTGTGATCTCTAAAAATTTGTTTTAGTATCACTTGATTTCATTTGAAACGGATTTCAAACTATTGAGCAAAGTGGACTTTGAAAATGATACTTGATTCTTATCTTTGCTATTTGGTTTGAGTTGCTTGCTAGTAGCTTTATTTTCATTAAATCTACTAATGAAGTCTACTTGCAAGTTGAAATGATAATTGGAAGGCTAAAAGAAAATGGAAAAGGAAATGAAAAGTTTGGGAAAATTCTCAAGAATAAGGTATGAGTTTGATTTTGCAAAAATCTTAGTATAATACTTGAATACTTGTGCTATAATGACGTCTGTATGGTCATGATTGATTTTGCATTATAAATCTACAAAATTTCATGAGTTGATAAAATTTTGATATTTAGGCAATTTCATGATGTTGATATTGAATGAAATTGTATTAGTTGAAGTTCATTATTAGATACCTCATTTTGAGTTAGTACTTGGTAACATGTTTAGATACACATATGACATGATTCTGGGAATTTAAACTTGAAAAGTCATGTGTAGATGAACAATGTGATGACTAGATCACTTTAGGAGATTTAAGCTTGGAAAAGTTTGACCCAAGTCAACAAATCGACTTGGACACTTCATTTTAAGTACAAACTTCATAAACATATTTAGGAATAGGTATGACATGTTTCTATTCACTTAGAATGAAAAATTCATATGGATATGGATAAAATGACATAAGGCCATCTCATGATAATCTCTTTTGAACCAAATTGACCCAAGTCAACAAATTGACTTAGAGGTCATATTTTCATTCCATATTTGAAGAACAAGTTTAGAATTACTCGTGTTAGGTGTCCATAGGTTTAAATTTCGAAAACCATGAGTAAATGATAAAATTGACACTTATCAAGTTTCATGATAACTAGCTTAGTTTTGAATGAAACCATGTTAGGTTGATATCTTGACTTAAGGATATAATTTGCATTCCAAACATGACATACACTCTTTACATGACCATTATGTGGTGTCATAAAAGTTTGAATAAAAACTGAGCACGTTTTGAAAAATGACTAAAAATTACGGAAATGTCATTGAAATTTTAGTATTTTCAGTCAATTTTAGAAAAATGTAGAAAAAAGTCAGATGATTCTTGAAATTGCACTTTCATTGAAAAATTTAGTTTGTTTTGTAAAAAATTTCATCAAGAATCTGATTTACAATGGAATTTTGAAGTTGGATTTCGGAAACACAAAGTATCACTTACTTGAAATACTGATTTTTCCGATACTTTGATTTTTCGTCGAAAACTTCAAATGAAACTTTGTGCATACTATTTTGATTCCATTTCTAACATCGTTCTCACTATTCTTTGAGTGAAATTATTTTTAAAAATGATTTTGATATCTTGAGCGATATCTTAAAAAAGAGTTTTTGGTTGAAATCAAGATCGGCTGAAAAATGGACTTAGCGAATTTATTTTGAGCTCAAACTTGACACACACATCTTAAATGATCATTCAGTGATGTCTGAAAAGTTCGAAGTAAGTTTGACAACTTTCTAAAAAATGCTTGAAATTTACGAAAATGCCCCTGGACTTTGAGGAATTTTATGAATTTATAGAAAACTGATTTTTGACTAACCTGAACCTATAGATTCCTTAAAAAATCTAGTTCGTCCAGTTAAAGTTTCAAAACATTTTGTCAAGAATATGATTTTATAAGGATTTAAAAGTTTGATTTTTGCAAACTTGAAGTGTACTTTGACTTAAGTCAAAAAAGTGACTTAGAAATTTTATTTTAAGCCCAAACTTCACTCACAGACTTAGATTCACTCATGTTAGATATCTAGATGCCTAAGTTAGAGAAAATATGAGTAGATAGTAAAATTTGATATCTAATCATTTTCTTGTTTTCATGCCTACTTTGAATGAAATTGTGCTAAATTGAAATTTTGATCAAACGATATTATTTTCACTTCAAACTTGATATACATGCTTTAGATGACCATATCTTGGTATCTGGAAAGTTTGAATGACATTTGAAAATATTTTGAAAAATTCCAATTATTTACGAAAATGCCACTAGAACTTAGTGGATTTAGAATCTGCATCTTCCTTGAAAAATCTAGTTTATAGCATAAAAATTTCGAAAATCTTGAGTATGAATGTGATTTTATTTGGATTTTTGAAATTGGATTTCGAAACTTTAGAGTATCGTTCTTCCCTAGTGCTCATTTTTTGATACTTTAGATTTTCGTCGAAATATTCGATGGAGACTTGAATTATGATATTTCATAATTGTAATTACAAAAAAATATAAAATAAACATATAAAATCCCCCCAGCCATCGTACAGCTCAAGAAGAGCCGCACATAAACCGAGAGGGTGAGAGAGAGAGGGGAGCTCGAGAGGGCGGCGTCGGAGTTCGGGGTCATCGTCGGAGGCCGGAAACGTCTTCGATCCTTCTTCCTTTCCTTCCTTTAAGGCTAAGGTGAGTGGTAGAATCATGGATTTAGGGCAAGGCCCTAGCCGAACCCCCTTGTGATGAGATTTGATGCTCGCATGTGGTTCTTGATGTTTTCTTGTGGGTTCTTGAATCTTGTGGTTTCTTTATGCAATCCTTGTTGAAATTGTGATTTTTCCCGTGTCGATTTCTTGGTTTTGGGGTGCCAACCAGATTGAGGAAAAAGAAAAAGATTATGCCGAAATTTTTCCGAATTTCCTCGAGTCGTAGAAACTTGTAGATCTAGGTTCCTTGTATGCTTAATGTGTGTAGAGATGATGGAAAACTTAGAAATTGATAGAACATATTTTCTTCACCCTTAAGGTTCGGCCGAATAGGAGAAACCCATGTTTAGGTGGATTTGGCCGAGTGGGGGGTAGGGGTTTTGGGGTAGAAAATTATATCTCCTAAGTGATCTACAAGTAAGGGTATGATACATGAAAGATTAGCGTTTTATCTTGCTTGTAGGATATTTTTCTTGCCTAGATCATCCACTTTTAGGTTCCTACATTAATATGATGTTGCTAGAATTTAATTTAAATGTGCTGAAATTACATATTTAAATGCAGGAAATTGATATTTAATTGTTGTGATTATGTAGATAATTATGGTGAATTAATTGTGGAATTATCTCATTATTTGTATGCTGTGATATAATAATTTATGCAAATATTATGTCCATAATGTACTAAATAATGATGAGGGTATGTGATATGTGACATGAAACTAGGTAGAGGAAAATTAGATACAATCGTTTAGCATCTTGGACACGAATGTGAGATGCGGAACTCTAGTAAATGACGTAAATTACTAGGGGTTAAATGTGATTATTTTTTAACATAGAGACATTAGGTGTTCACACCTAGGAAGGGTAACACTAAAATGTTGATCTGATAAGGCCCCGGGGCCCTGGTATGGGCGAAAGCCTGAGAGATGTTTAGAAAATTAGTGAAATACATTGTATGTGTATTGTGGTTGTGATGGTCGGGCTAAGGAGCATCCTTAGTTGGCATGGCTATTGCCCGACTCAACGAGTGGATATAGGGTCTTGAGATTACACCAGTGGGCCACCCTAGGTGTTACACCCGAGTGGCAGGGATCTTGAGATTGTGTAAGCGGGCCACGCCGACGTTAGACCCGAGTGGAATTGGGTGGGATAAGCTATCCCTAACCCAGTGGGGTTCCAAAAACTAGTTGGCCATCCTGGTTGACGAACTCGGTGATTTATTCGCTAAATACAAAATTTATACAATAATATAACTTGTTGCGCTATTTATATATATATGTGGGTGTGTGTGTGTGTGTGCATGATTGTGTAGGTAGGTTATGGTCGGGACTATTTTTGGTAGCTTAGGGCCTATAGTGGCCGAGTAGTTTAATATGTGCAAGGCCATGACTGGCCGGTGTATTCTTATTTGCAGGGTCGGCCGATTGGCCCGGTGATGTGAAAGAACAGTATATTTTAACTATGCATATTATATTGGGGATCTAGGTGGAGGTTCAGTAGAACCACTCACTAAGTTCCTCATGGACTCACGGTTTTCTTTGATGTTGTTTTTGCAGAGCCTGAGCAGTGAGGTACAGCTTGACGGCGTGGCGCGGTTGGAGGGCAGATGGCGTTGATGATTTGATAGCGGGGTGTTTAGAGAGTCGTAGTCGTGTTGAGAGTTATGTTTCATACATTTGAGTCATGTTGCTATGTCATTGGAGTTTGTAAACTTTGATTTCAAAACATTATTTATATTTCAGTGGACTTATTTACGTTTCATGTTAGTTTCAGTGGACTTCATATACCTGAGTTAGGCTTCAGAGAATTGACACATATCCTGGCCGGTCACGTGACCCTAAGTTGGGGTGTGACACTAAATGCCGCGATTGAGGACAAAAGGTCCACAAAGGAAGATAAAAGAACTAAAGACCACAATCGACATGAATGGGGAAATGGCAGGGGACCGAGGTCACCACCTCGCCCAAGCGCCCGTTTCGAAAGACACACCCCCCTCAACGCCAAGAAAGAAACAATCCTTCAGGATATCTATCATCTGAAGCATATCAAATACCCTACCAATGCAATAAAACAAAAGTTACCACCCAACGCCGACATGAGCAAGAAGTGTGCATACCATGACACTTACGGACACACTACAGAGGAATGTGTAATGCTCAGAGATCAGCTTGAAGATTTAGTCTGCACAGGACACCTTGATAAATATCTTCATCCCGAGAAAGAGAGAGGCTGGAGCAGGAGTCGCAACCCTCGACGACGAAATCGAACACCCCCAAAAAGAGCATAGCCAAACGAATGAATCCCCGAGGGGTTATCAACTACATCGTCGGCGGATTCACAGGAGGTGGAGAGTCAAGCTCAGCCAGGAAAGGGTCTCTTCGGGCGATCATGGCTGTCGACAACGTTGTTCGCCCACACCAACCAGTTCTTGAAACCCCAATAATTAATATCGTTCTATGAATTTGACTTCCAAGGAATTGATCAAAATGTGCACGACCCGATCGTTATTACTGTGATTGCAAGAAACTTTATTGTTAAAAAGGTCCTTGTCGACCAAGGGAGCTCGGCCGACATTCTTTTCTACTCTACCTTTGAGAAAATGCAATTAACAAAAGCCTCGCTCACGTCATGGAAAGGAGACCTGGCAGGTTTCTTAGGAGAGAGGGTCGATGTTCGAGGAGCCATATGGCTAAGGATGACATTCGACTCTCAGTCAAAAGCAAAGACGATTGATGTACAGTATCTTGTCATCAACATTCCCAGCCCATATCATATGATCTTGGGACGACCGTCCTTAAACACTTTGGGGGCTGTCGTATCAACTCCTCATCTAGCAGTAAAATTTCTTGTCTTGGAGACAGAGGTAGGAGTGTTGCATGCCAATCAGAAGGAAGCCCGATGGTGCTACAATAAATGCCTCAAACCGAAGGCGACTGAACCAAGGAATTCATTTATCGGCCCGCAAGAACTTCCCAGGGACAAGAATAAACAATCGGCAGAAAATCTAGAACCAAGCTTAGGACGAAACATGCGGAAGCAACCCCAGCTCGGCCCTTGAAAAGAACTCCAGCTGAAATCAGATCGTCAATAAAACTCATAAAATAGCACTTCCCTTGTATGCACAATTTCTTTATTGCTCAAATAAAAGTTATATTTCTCGCATTTTTCGCTATGAATGATCAGGAAACCATTAAAGCAATCTCGTTGCTTTAATAAATACTCTACTTGAAACTTGCTCGAGTCTCCATATACGAACTCGACCCAAACTCTTATGCACGAATTACCACCTTCGGGCCCGTGGTATTCGTCTCCAAAAGCCTAAACACTTCCCACTTCACGCAGCGACCAAGATATGGTCCTCACCGGTCTGGCTCGCCAGCCTTAGTGCCTATCCCGGGCTCTCACGCCATCAACAACCCCAAGCACGCTCCTCGCGAGCTCGGTTTTCACCAAGTCCAGTTCGTGGCTACTACGTCGTTACTTTCAGCCTCAGCGCCCTTACAAGACTTCTCGAGCGTAGTTCCGCCTTACGCTCCTTGATGAGCTCGGCCTGAACCCCAAGTGCAGTTCTTGGCTACCACGTCGTTACTTCTGGCCTCAACGCCCTTACATGATTCCTCGAGCACGATTCAGCCTTACACTCCTCGGAGAGCTTGGCTTGAACCCCCCGAGTGCAGTTCTCCGCTACCATGCCGTTACTTCTGGCCTCTGCTCCCTTACATGACTCCTAGAGTGAGGTTCCGCCTTACACTCCTCGGTGAGCTCAGAATGAACCCCCAACTACAGTTCTCGCTTACCATACCACTACTTCCAGCCTTAGCGCCCTTACGTGACTCTTCGCCAACGGTTCCACCTTACGCTCCCCAACGAGCTTAGCCTAAACCCTCAAATGCAGTCCTCGGCCCCAGAGCCATTATTTGACTCCTCACGCTCAGTCCCAACTTACGCCCTTTGGCAAGCTCAGCCTAAAACTCCCAAGTACAAACCACTAACCTACCACGCTATTACTCATGCGTGATTTTACATTAGCATAGCTCGGTTCAAACCAGATCCCTAAGGGTCCAAACTCGAAACAAATTTTAGAAGGTTCAATCATGAACCAGATTTCAGATGGTTCAACCTCAAACCAGACTTCAGAAGGTTCAACCTTGAACACAATTTCAGAAGGTTCAACCTTGAACCAGATTTTAGAAGGTTCAACCATGAATCAAATTTCAGAAGATTCAACCTTGAATCAAATTTCAGACGGTTCAACCAGATGGTTCAACGTTGAACAAGATGGTCCAACCTTGAGCCAGATCTCAAAGGATCGAACAGAGATATTCCCTTCTTGAAAAATCAAGCAGGAGATGTATATGTACAAAACAGAATAAGCTCACGAAGGAGCAATCACATAATCAACAAAATGGACCTACACAGGGGCAATTGTCAATCAAAAAGGGGGGAAACAACCAACCCCAAAGAAGTTCCCAGAGTCAGCAGAAGAAAAATCTAAAGGAACTGCTCAGGAGAAACTGCACTCACCTTGGTGCACTCAGCAGGAGCATCCATCTCTGGAACAGGGAATCCTCGTGGAGAGAATGAGCATTGGCCCGGAGTCGCACCCAAAGGATCCACTCTTAGCAACCAAGAAACTCCCTAGTCCTCTTGATGCCTTGAGAAGATGAATCTTGAAGGTTCAAAGGCAAGATCAAGCTTGCATCATGAAAACTAGGGTTCTTTGCAAAGATGGCTCAATAAAATCTTTAGAAATGATCAAGGACGGCTCAATGAAGGTGAAGATCAAGGGAGGAAGGCTCTCATGGTCTTGTATTGATAGACCATGAAGGGCCTCAAACAGCCAACTCAACGGCTAGAAAAATAGCCATTTTCGTCGTCTGGTCCATCATCGATCGACCGACCGAGCGACCGATCGGTCGACCGAAACTAGAAAATCAATGTAGTTTTGCTATTTTTTCTGCTTGTTTGTTCATTTTTGGGTTCCGTCTTCGCTGAGTCATCTTATATAACATTTTTAAAGTTAATAACACATAAATATTATATAAGGATTACCCCCCATTTGTATTCAATAGAAATATCTAAAAAGTTAAAATCCTTAAGAATCAAAGTCTAACTTTTGGGATCTAGTACAAATTTTCGAAAATCGAAAATTTTATAATCTCCCGGGTCAAATATTTTTAGGTTTCGTCTTCGCTAAGCTTACCCAGCAAAAGATGGACGTGTTCCAAACTGGATGATTCCAGTGCGAGTCCAAAGTGGACGATTCCGGAGCGAATCCAAAGTGGACGATTCCGCGCGAGTCCAAAGTGGACGTTTTTAAAATTGTAATTACACCCAACTAAAGTTAACCCTAATATTTATTCTGCCCTTGATTAACTAACCCGAAAAATAACCTAAATTTAATATAACAGTAAAAAAACTTAATTAATCTACAATTAACATCTAAAATCTACAATTAACACATAATAAGTCTACAATTAACAAAAGATTAATCTAAAATTAATCTAGATTCAACACATAGTAAATCTACAATACATATAAATTAATCTTAAAAAAATTAAACCTAGTTAGATTAGGAGTTAAACCCTAATCAAATAGTCGCCGACAATGTAGCTGTCAACTACTGTTCTTGCTGTTGCGGCCGAGGAATTCAGCCCCAAATCCGGCGCCGACGCAATTGGCCAGTGTTAGCGTCCACGCCGAACGCCGACACTGGTGGCGACTCTTGCGGGTAGAGGAAATCAAAAGGGGGCGGTGGGGGGGGGGAGGGGGGGAGGGAGGAGGAGGAAAATACCTCACCAAGAAGAAGGGCGACAGTCGGTGGACGGTCGTAATACGGGCGGCGACGAGGAGCGGCTGTGGGCGATTGCAGTGGCGACACCAGCAACGACAGAAGAAGACAAGTAGAAGAGGAAGGGTCGGGAGCGAATGCAAATAAAAGGTTTATCACCGACAGTTAGATAGTCATCGATAAACTGTGATTTATTATTTACTATATAGCCGACGGCCCACACAGCGCTCTCTAGGCCGTCGGTGATTAGTTTTTTATTTTTGCGCCGAGTGCGCGCCATCATTTTATCACCGACGACCGCTCCTAGCCGCGGCTAATGACTAATTACTATAACCGATGGCCTATCTCGCCCACTCTAAGCCGTGTCTGATGACTTTTTTAATTTTGCGCACTGTGCGCGCCATCGGCTATGAGCGACGGTCTGAGGCGGCTGTATAAGTGTCGTGGCTTATGGGGTCACATTAGCCGCGGCTTGTGCAGCCGTTAGAAAACCGTGGATGTTTCTGATGGCTTGGGCGACTGTGGGTGAGCTCTGTCAGTGAAAGCCACTATTCTAGTAGTGAGACCAACTAGCTGTCGAAGCAAAGCTGCAACACCGAGCCTGGCTAACGAACCCCTGCTGAAGGGACTCATTCCCCCGAGGACGAGCATTCGCTTTGGCAAGTAGGTTCTCCCCTAAATACCCAGCCCTTTTTCGTTGCCCCGCCAGTGAGCGAATTAAGGAGGACCAAAGAATCCAAAGAGGCTAATGAGTCGGTCGTCTCCACCCTCGCTCCAGAAACCCCTGGCTTCCGAGAATGTGAAGTCCTCAAAGGCCTCAACAGCTCATCCACCAGCGGTTTCTTTTCCCTGTCTCCCGCAAACCTCTCCCGCATCTGTGTCAAGGGAGAGCACATGCCTGGAACATTCAGAAATAGGGTACGCATGCCTGAACGGCAAGAAGAGGCTAAATAGCTCGCATGAAAAAATGTAAAACATAAAGCCAACGACAATAGTTAAATATGTGTATCATTTTAATTGGAATCATACTTCATACTTGAAAATTTAGCCAAACATATGATTTTCATTCTAATTAGCCTTCCAAAAACACTCATAACTTGCAAGTGAGCCACACTAATATTTTAGGGAAAATATAGCTACTTAACAAGTTAACCAAACCAAAAAGCAAAGAGAAGGATCATGTATCATTTTTAAAGTTCACTTTGATAAATAATTTGAAATCCGTTTTAAATGAAATTAAGTGATACCAAAACGAATTTTAAGAGATCACAAGAGCAATAAATATGAAAACATGATCTCCAACCCTTCCTATTGGTTGAAAACCGAAAGACCACAATTAGCCAATGATTTAGAACCGCAAGGTCGCATGAGCCCGTTATAGGCTACATTGGTCTCCGAGGAGACCAGAAATCAAAAATCAAAAATCAAAAATTGTTTTCAAAACACTATCTAGAGTGGAGAAGCCAACTCAAAATTTCACATGTATCATATACTCCAACTTAAATGAAATCAAGAATAGTAAGGAGAAGATACCAAATATACCTAGATGCCAATTTCCATACCTATGGCATCATGATGACTTGAAGTTGTAATTTTGAATTTGTGTAGCTTTGAGTCCTCATGCAACTCTCATCATCAACTCATCCTTGTGTGGTTGTCCCCCCTACAAGAGAACATGAAATCTTTAGTACCCAGATTGCTTTGGGTCCTTGGGGGTGAGTCGGTCTAGGAATCCAAAGTGTCCTAGCAACACTTGGACTTCTCTTGTAGGCACAATCATGGATAGAATGACCATAGATACCACAACAAAAATAATTTCCATGAAACTTTTTGTTTTGGACATGAGGTTTAAAAGAGGAATGCTTAACATGAAGATGGTGATGAGTGTTAGCTTTCTTACTTGAAACATTTGTATTTCTAGAATTCTTAGAGGATGAATTACTAGATAAATTATTAACTTTCCTATTTAGAAAAACAACCTCATTTTTCAAGTCGTTCATGGATTTATGAATAGCATGCAATTGGGTTTTCAACATGCTATTTTTATTCTTTAAAATATCATTTTTGGTCTCCAAATCCTTAGTGTCAATACTTAAAATATCATGGCATGGGTTAGAGAAACTAACTTTTAGCTTCTCATTTTCAAGTTTTACATCGTGTAAATGAGAGCTAAGAGTTAAGTTTTTCTTTTTTAATTTCTTGTTTTCTTTATCCTTTTTAACAAGCAAGGCATACATGTTTTTACATTCATCCATTAGTTCATCATAAAATATGTCATGAGAACTAGATGAGTTAATACTATCATTTTTGTTATTAAGACTAGAATAAGAAGAGTGTGTACCTCATTATTGGCATTCATGAGGCAATCTTTTGAACTAGCACTACTAGAAAAATGGGCATTAGCAACGGCAGATGTCGTTGCTGAGCCGTTGCTGAAAATCATCAGCAACGGCGTGCAACGGTTGGCGCCATTGCAATGGAGCCGTGGCAGAAAATTGCGTTGCTGATAACTTAGCAACGGATTAGCAACGGCCGCTCGGGTCGTTGCTAAAAATATTATCAGCAACGGTTTTGCCACAGACACGGAGCCATTGCTGATAACATTAATAGCAACGGCTGGTGAGCCCGTAGCAACGCCGTTAGTAAAAGCTCATTGCTAAGCCGTTGCGGTAGGTCATCAACAACGGCTTTTGATAAACTTTTAGCAACGGCTTTCCCACAGATGGCCGTGGGAAAGCCGTTGCTGATGATGTGAACCTGGTAACGAAAAAAATTAAAATTTCAAATTTCCATTGATACATTGATACATTATTTGATACATAACTCACACACCCATATACTCATACACACATTCATTCACACATCACAAATACACCAAGATATACATCAAAACAATTATATTTATATTCATAATTATCCACAATAGTATAAAATCTATTCAAATGCAAAATTAAAGTATCAATATCCAAACAAAATAAATTAAACAAGTATAATATCTCAGTAACAAAGTCAATATAAAAAAAATCTCACAATGACGATGGAGGATGGCCTAGATCATTTGGCGAGGTCTGGAGTGCTTGAGTGTACACCAGCGTGGATTGACTCGAGGATGATGGATGAGATGATGCCGAAGAGATGCCTGCTTCGGGATGACCTGACATGTTGCGTAGCATAGCATGCATCTCCGCCATCATCTGACTCTGACGTGCGACCGTCTCCTCTAGAGTCCTTATTCTGCCACTATGATCATAATTGGATCTGGAGGTGGACGGCCGCTCAGCAGCGACCGGAGGGGTCGGTGCCCCAAGTGGCCCTAGTACGGCTCGCGCATGACCCCTATCTGCAAAGCCATATACGCGGCCATGGTCCCAGCCACCTGCAGTCTCGACCCACGTTGCTGCGTCAAAGTCCTCGGGGGTGCCCCCGCGCTGCACCACCGTCTGGCTGTAGGTCTCCTACTCGAGTTTGATTTTTTGTTTAATATTTATCATAAAACTTAAATTATAAATATATAATGAATAATTTAAACAAATATATAGTTACCATAATGTATGCAGTGCGGTTGTCGATGTACTCCCCCGTCCCATGTGCTCGACGGTGAGTCCGCTCAAACACCGCCATCGGGGAGGGTCTCTAGATAGTCCCGTCATCTGACACCGTCATCTATATTTACAAAACAAATACATTAATTAGTACACATAGTAACAAATAAAATATATAATTAAAAGGTATACTTACCATACGGTTCGCGTGCACTTCAAATGCAATAGAGCCGCTGGTGTGACGCGCTGCTCCCCCCGACATGCGATTTCTAACCGCATTCCTAGAAACCTCCTGCCATCGATCCGTCGACCATATTCCCATGAGCTGATCCCATATATCCGGAGTAATCCAATTGGGGCCGTATCCCCGAGTCTCTGCCATGTTAGTAGTCCCAGCTCGTGCCATCGCTTGGGATCGGGCCTGCCCCAGCTGCCCATTGTACCTTGCCCAGGAAATAGCCTCCCAGACAGCGTAAATGAAGGGCCTTTGGTCCTTAGCCCATGTATAGCGAGCCTACAGAATAATAATATCAATACCAATATTAATCATCATGCATGTAAAAATAATAATAATACGTGCCTCAAACTCGCACCATAACATGTCGACGTGCTCGCTAGGCACGTGAGACCACGTAGGCCATGCCCTGTGCATGTATCGTCGAATAGTAGAAGAAATGCTCCTCGACACTTCTTCTTGCTCGAACCTGCACAACAAAAATAAATTTTAATATTATATTATGATATAATGAATTTGTAATGATACATAATTCATGATATATTACCGCTCCCCAATCACGCTAATAAATCTACGTGACTCTGTGGCTGGTGGAGGCTGCCACCTGTTCGGCCCGCGTGGCCACCTGCATCTGGATGTACTAGCCTCGACAGTATCATCGGCATGAGGATCAGCAGCAAGAGTAAGTGTAGGAGTCTCACCGATCGGAGACTCCAAAGCTCTCCTGCGACGATAACCACGACCAGACATATCTGTCGAATAGACATATAATCAGATTATTATATAAATAGTAGAGATATATTTAATAAAATTCTGCAGCTTTCAACATCTCGTAAAATTCTGCAGCTTCTTTATTCGGTAATTCAATCTCTACCGTAGTTTGTACTTCTGTGATATCAACCGCTGTAGTATCTGGTGGGACTGATGTCTGAAGAACTGGCCGATCAACATTATCATTCAGGTGGAATTGACCCCCAAGACTATCAAGTATCATAGTTCTATAGGTATTAGATTGACTAGATGAAGAAGCACCAGCAGAGGAAGATTCACCATATGTCTGAACGACAGGATTACTCGACATCCCGACTTCACGTGACTCCCAGTGACAAGTCCATAGAAAATATCTTGGTGCAAATCCTTTGCTATATAGATGCAGATTGACAGTCTCCCGATCCAAAAATCGTCCATTCAAACAAATGCGGCACGGACATCGGATTTGATCACCGATGCTAACGAAATTCCGATTCGAATAGGTAAAATTTTGGAAGTACATTACGCCTAATCGAAACTCATTCGTTAAAGCTCCACGATCAAGACGTCGATACTTCCAACTTCGATCAGCCGAAATGATTCTGTCAATCAATGACAATTTCTTTGGTTAATGTCTATAGGTGAGATTGTCCTATTCCATTCTGGATTTATGTTATTTATATTGCACTAAGTACTTATTTTAACCGCTAACATCATTCTAAAATTCGGCAGCATCTCCCTACAGTTCCCCGAATACGCATATCATATGGGCGCGTATCGGAGAACAAGAGAGATGTTGCCAAAATTTAGAATAATTAGTTAACAATTAAAAGAAAAACATAAGTGCAGTACAAATAACTATATTCCCAAATTGTCCAATTAGGGACAATTCAAGAATTGTACGTCGTATAAAAGATCATCTACTTCTTTTACACGAACATACAATCCCCGAATGGATCTAAGGTTTTGCTAAATCATATCCGACTCGTCGATGCGTACGTGAAACATATCAACTCGTCGGATGAATGATTATTTTCTAAATGTTTCGAGACAGTTCGAGTCCATATTGGACAATTCTGACACGAGTCCAAATTAGATGATTCCGATAGGAGTCCAAAATGAACTATTCCGGCGCGCGTCCGAAGTGGACGATTCCGGCGCGCGTCCGAAGTGGACGATTCCGGCACAATGCCGAAGTGGACAATTCCGACGCGAGTCCACTGAGGACAACTTTGGACTAATTAACAATATTTTAACTAATTAATTAATATTAATCTACATCATATTCATTAATTTAAATAATTAACCTACCATTATTAAATATTAATCTAACTAAATTAAACTAAAAATTAATATAAACTCTAAAAATTAATCTAACCCTAAAAATTAATCTAACAAATTAAACAAGTAATCTAAATAATTAATTAAATAATTAATTAACAAATAAATAAATAAATAATCTACTATTTCCGGCGCCGGAGTCCGGTGGACTCCGGCGCTGGCGTACAGTGTCCAGACAGTGTGTCCAGACACTGTACAAGATCCGGCGACGGCCATCGGCCGATCGCCGCCGGCCGAAACCCTAAAAATAGGGTTTTGGTCGGATTTCACGCCGGCCGCAACGGGAAGAGACGGTCGGGCGGCGATGAATACCTGAAATCGGCGGTCGAGGATGGATGGCAACGTCGGCAGCGGTAGCTCGGCGTCGTCAGCGTCAACAGCGGTGGCGAGCGGCGGGCGGAGGCGGCGGCGGCAGCAACGGGAGGAAGAAGGGGCGGGCGCGATCTGTGACCTTTATAAACTTATCAGCAACGGCTCACTCGCCCGTTAGAAAGCTGTTGCTGATAAGTTATCATCAACAACGGCTCACTTGTCCGTTAGAAAGCCGTTGCTGATAATTAAAATCATCAGCAACGGCTTGCGTGTCCGTTAGAAAGCCATTGCAGATACAACATATCTGCAACAGCTTGAGCGGCCGTAACAATGTCGTTGCAAATAGCAACGGCTTGAGCGGCCGTTGCTGATAGCCGTTGCTGAAGACTCAATTTCTAGTAGTGTAGCTTCATAGCCATGGCAAGAGGATGCTTCACTTGAGTGAGATGAGGATGTGGAAGCATTTGACCTCCTTTTTGCCTTGTTCTTCATAGTAGGACAATTCTTGTTTACATGCCCTTTTTCTTTGCATAAATAGCGAATCACCTTCCCCTTTCGACTTTTAGTGCTTCTTTGACTAGAAACACTTTGAGCTTCAAAAATTATGTTAGTATTGGAGGGATGACCATTGTCATCACCACCTTCAATAACAGTCGCTAACTCCTCGATTTTAGCATAATCATATAAGACATTTAAGCAATCCCAAATATCGAGTACAATGCATGACCTTTTCAAAGATGCAATTTTCCAAAGAACAAAATATGCAATTCATAGTTTTAGCATTTGACTCAAACATATCTATTTGTTCTTGGGTCCAGGCATTCATGTTTTCCTTAGGTTCAATATATTTAGTCTTTACCATGTCAAATACACCTAAACCTTGAGTCTTTAGCTAGGAAAGTGTACATTATACTCTTCCAAAGACCAAAATTAGACTCATCGAACCTAGGTGGTATAGTCGCTGCCAACTCTAGTGCCATTTTTGGATCGAGACTAGATGTAGAGGAGATGGTAAAATCTCAATCTACGACCCGCTCTGATACCAAATGTTGGTGAAATGGCCTACACTAGAGGGGGAGTGATTAGTGTGTTATCTAAACTTTAACCTATATTCCGATTTTAAACATTTCTTACAACTACTTCGACAATTAACAAATTGACTAGCAAGTGAAAGCAAAGTAAATATGCTAATTAAGCAAACACAAATAGAAGTAATGCAAACATGATTATTTATAGTGGTTCGGCCTCAATGCCTACTCAACTACCTAAGCCCCCCGCTTAGGATTTCCAAACTAGCTTTACTAGATTAATTAGTGTCCTTACAATGAGGACATTTTCACAAGAGAGTCTCCACTCTCAAACCGAAGGCACTTCCAGACTCGGGACTATCCCACCTTCCTACCGAGAGCACTCTCCCACCTCAACCCTAAGGACAACTCAACTAATCATAGAACACTTCGTTTACACTGGTAGAATTAAGCCTTAACACCAAGGCAACCACCAACCATTGAAAACCTTACAATCTAGGTCTTCACACTTTCAAATACAATGAAATAAACAAGAAAATACACAAATAATGGAGAAAATAAACAATACAACAAATACTTAGCTCCAAACAATGAGTCCTAGCTCCTCTTGATGCCTTGATGATGAATCGATTAAAGCTTGAAAGCAAGATCAAGGATGTGGGGATCAAAGCTAGGGTTTTTGCAAAGAATGTCTCAATGAATGCTTAGAAGGTGTAAGGGATGTCTCAATAGGCTCAACAACAACTAAGGAAGGCTCTCATGGCTTGTATTTGGAAGCCATGAAGAGAGAAGGCAAGACAAGCCATCCCAACGGGCATTTTTTTGCCCGTTGGCGCCGCTCGGTCGATGGCCGGCTGATGGCCAGTCGTCCGCCCAAGTGACCGGCCACCAACCGGAAGACTCTGCCCATTTTGAGCCTTCGTCGGTCGATGTTCGACTGATGGTCGATCGACCAACCGTCGACCGCCCATCAACCCACACCCTGAAAATAACCCGATTTTGCTAATTTTTCTATGCGATGATCATTTTCGGGTTTCATCTTCGGGTTTGGTTCTTTAGGGTTTTCTTGGCATCATAATGAGGATTTTACAATTTGTCTAGACACCCTAAACCTAGACTTTGATTTCCCACCGAAAAAAAGCACGCCGATCACCGTCCATTAGATTTTTTGATTTCTCGAATATTTTCGATTGCGGATGTCGTGCACTAACCGACTTGAAACCTGAGATTAATTCTTCATGAAATAATTAGTTCCATGTTTGTTATCATCAAAACTAAGATTAAGATCAAGGTTAAAAATCTTAGGCCAACAGCAAGGACGATGGATATGTGACTTTTGGAGACAATGCCGAAGGTAAGATTGTTGGCATTGGTGATATAGGTATGCTTCCTTACCCATGCATTAAAAATGTTTTATTAGTTGATGGGTTAAAACATAACTTGACAAGTATATCTCAATTATATGATAATGGGTATCTAGTTTACTTTGAAGCATCTAAATGCATAATTAGAAATGCACCATCAAATGATATAGTTTTCATTTCAAATAGGCGAAAATGTTTACACTTTATGCTTAAATGTATTGCCTAATCCATATGTTAGATGATTAGTGGTAAAGGAAAATCATTCTTGGTTATGGCATAGAAGGAGAGGACATGCTAGCATGAGCATTATCCAAGAAATAACTAAAAAGGATTTAGTTAAAGGAATACCCAAGATAAATTTTGAAAATGATAGACGTTGTGATGCATGTCAACATGGTAAACAAGTTAAGTCGTCCTTTCATAGCATAAATCAAGTTACCACATCTAGAATACTTGAACTTGTGAATATGGATATCTTTGGTCCTTGTGATGTTGCTAGCTTAGGTGGTAAACACTATTGCTATGTTTTAGTTGATGATTATTCTAGATTCACATAGGTTTTCTTATTATCTAATAAAAATGAAACATTTGATTTCTTCAAAAAATTTGCTAGGAGAGTTGTGAATGAAAAATGAATTTATATTTTGAAATTTTGAAGTGATAATGGAGGTGAATTTAAAAAAGAAAAATTTTCTGAATATTGTGATGAACTGGGTATTTGAACATACATTTTCTTCCCCTAGAATCCCTCAACAAAATGGGATGATTGAGAGGAAGAATAGAACTTTACAAGATAAGACTACGACTATGCTTTGTGAAAATTATTTGTCTAAGTATTTTTGGGCCGAAACCATAAATACCTCTTGCTATGTTTTAAATCGAGTTTTGTTAAGACCACATATTAAGAAAACTCCTTTTGAGCTTTGGAATTATAAAATCCCAAGTGTGGGATATTTTAAAGTCTTTGGTTGCAAATGTTTTATTTTGAATACTAAGGAACATCTAGGAAAATTTGATTCAAAATCGGATGAAGGAATCTTTCTTGGATATTCTACTAGTTCTAAGGCTTATAGAATTTATAATCGTAGAACTATGGTAGTTGAAGAGTCCATGCATGTCACATTTGATGAAACTAATGACTCTTCTAGAAATATCAAGATTGTGAATGTAGGTGAAGAACTTGAGAATTGACTTTTCATGATAAAGAGATTGAAGATGAACCCAATAAGGAACCTCATGATGAAGAACCTTCATCCTCAACATCCCAACCTCAAGTTGAAGAAGAAGCTCTACCTCCTCTCGCAAAAGCTTACCAGTTGATAAGGGATCACCCAATTGATCATGCCATTTGAGAAACTTCCCAAGAGTGGTAACACATCCTAAATTTAAAAATATTTGTCAATATGTTGTTTATTGTGATTTTTCTGGGGTCGGATTCCTGATGCAGCACGGCAGGATGATCGCATACGCTTCCAAGTAGCTTAAAACCCATGAGAAGAACTACTCGACTCATGACTTGGAGTTGACGGCCATAGTCTTTGCCTTGAAGCTGTGGCATCAATACTTATATAGAGAGGCATGTGACATATTCACATATCACAAGAGCCTCCAATATCTATTTTCACATAAGGATCTGCACATGAGGTAGCGGAGATGGCTTGAGTTGTTGAAGGATTATGACTGCACTATACAGTATCACCTGGGGAAGGCAAATGTAGTAGCAGATGCTTTGAGCAGCAAGTCGATGGGTAGCTTAGCCCTCTTGGTCGCAAGTAGGAGATCCCTAGCCAGAGAGCTGGCAGCGAGTCTGGGTCTAGGGGACTTGTTATTTGTGCCTGATTCGGGTGGATTGGTGACACACGTGCGCGTATAGTCCACTTTGGGTGAGAATGCTTTTTGTTCCTTGACGAAGGATCTAGCTATGAGAGATGATTCAGAAGGTTTCAGGGTAGACTCCGAGGGGGTTCCTAAATACAAAGACAGGATTGTGGTACCAGATATGGCAGAGGTCCGTAGGCAAGTACTAGAGGTGGTCCGTTGGCCTAAGGTTTTCTACCTTGGTCTTAATCTCGGTTTTGATGATAACAAACATGGAACTAATGTTTTATGGAGAATTACTTTCAGGTTCCATATCGATTAGCACTCGATGTCCTCGATCAAACATATCGAAGAAATTGAAAAATTGAAAGGACATTGATCGACGCATTCGGGTTCGTCGCGAAAATCTCTAGAAGTTTGAGGTGTGCACCAAAGATGTCTTGGACAAGTCTAAAGAACACAAGGAAAGCTCTCCAAGTTGACGCACGCTAAAGGCCGAAATCCAAAAATAAAGCGCGCAAGAAAAATTCACAAGCAAATTGCCCTGCCCATATTCGGTCGACCGACATAAGAGGAAATTGGGCAGAAGCAATTCGGTCGACCGAATGTGGTGAAAAATTGGCAATTTGGCTAAATTCACATGGATGAGGTATGTCTTTGGTTATTGCATATTTCTTGTCTAATACCTCAATTTTCATGTTTGATTGATGTCTCTATGCTCATGATCGAAATAACATGAAAAATATATGAAATTACATGAGTAGGTAAAATTTTGATAACTTAGGCAATTTCATGATATCTTGATTGAATGAAACTTGCCCTAGGTTAGAACTTGTCATTAGAGACTTCCTTTTAAAGTCCAAACTCATGAAACATGTTTAGATATACACCTGACATGCTTCTAGGTGTTTAAACTTGAAAAACCATGTGTAGATAGACAAAGTGATAACTAGATTATTTTAGGGGACTCATTCTTGAAAAGTTTACCCCCTGTGTCAACAAATTGACTTAGAAATTTCATTTTGAGCCCAAATTTCACAAACACATTTAGATTTACTCATGTTAGGTGTATATGTGTCTAAGTTTGAAAAACCATGAGTAAATGATCAAATTTGATACTAAGCAATTTCATGTTATCTTGCTTATGTTTGAATGGAATTATGCTAGGTTGATATTTTGACCAAATGATATTATTTTCATCTCAAACTTAATATACATGCTTTAAATGATCATACTTTGATATCTTGAAAGTTTGAATGAAATCTCAAAATGTCAAGAAAAAGAACTAATATTCACGAAGATATCCATACTCGAGTGCATACATGATTCTTAGTTTTGGATTCTATCTATCATTCCTTGATATCATGTATTGACTAGTCTAAAAATTGATATAATGTTTTCATCCCTTGACCTGGTTGACTTTGTCTTTCATGAAAAATGTTTTCTAGTCTCAACCTTGATTTTAATTGTCTTTTCTAGCCCCTTTTGAGTGATGTCAAAAGGGGGAGAAAAATATAGGTAAAAGGGAAGAAAATAGAGGAAAACCATGCATATAGATAGGGGGAGTTTATTTTCATAGATATGCATGTTGATAGGGGGAGAAATTCCATATTTGATATCCTCTATCCTTAATTGTAGATATTTTCTTAAGGATGTTTGTCATCATCAAAAAGGGGGAGATTGTTGGCCTAAGGGTTTCTACCTTGGTCTTAATCTTGGTTTTGATGATAACAAACATGGAACTAATGTTTTATGAAGAATTACTTTCAGGTTCCATATCGATTAGCACTCGATGTCCTTGATCGAAAATATCGAACAAATTGGAAAATCGGAAGGGCATTGATCGACGCGTTCAGGTTCGTCGCAGAAATATCTAGAAGTTCAACGTGTGCACCAAAGATGTCTTGGACGAGTCTAAAGAACACATAGAAAGCTCTCCAAGTTGATGCATGCTGAAGGCCAGAACCGGAAAATGAAGTGCACAAGAAAAATTCACAAGAAAATTACCCTACCTAGATTCGGTCGACCAATAGAAGAGGAAATCGGGTAGAAGGCAATTAGGTCGACCGGAAATCGGGTAGAAGGCAATTAGATCGACCGGTCGGTCGACCGAATGTGGCGAAAAATTGGCAGTAGCAAATTTTGCGGACCAGTCGATCGACCGAAGTGTGCCCAAAACTGGCAGATTGCCTTCAGTCGCTCGGCGGTTGCTTGGTCGGTCAACCGACAATCGATCGGCAAGCAACTGGGCATCGACAACGGGCAAAAAGAGTTTTCTTTGCCGACGACACATACACCTTCCTTTTCCCACCAAACTTCGATTGCTCCATTTAAGAGAAGAGAAGGGCAGATGAGAGGTCAAAGAGTTTGAGACGATGACCTTCGGTTACGACAGGGAACCAAAGAAGGTAGCATAGCCAAAAGAAATGAATTTGGGGAGAAATCTTCGGGATATCAATAAGTGAGGCCACACGTGTGAGACTCCAAAAAGGTGAGAAATTAAATCCAAAACTCCCACCCATAAATGAGATTTCATCAAGAGTCTTCAATAAAACATAAGTGGAGGAATAAATGGAATAAAAATAACTGAAAAGCTTTTAGATTTTCCTCATTTTTTTATAGAAAATAAAAATGTGCCATATAACACATAGTCCTAGAGTAGATCGCAACTACTCAAATCTCACTCCATCCGGCACATGTCACTGAAGGCCACGTAAGGATAAGTCTAAAGTGTTGGTGAAATGGCCACACTAGAAGGGAGGGTGAATAGTGTGTTAACTAAATCTATTTGCCTAAATTCGATTTTAAACGTTTCTTAGATTACTTAGACAATTCACGATTGAATGACTAAATGCGGAAGTGATAAATGATAAAACAATCAATACAAACAAAATATCAATGCTAACACAATGATTTATAGTAGTTCGACCCCAATGCCTACTCCACTACCTAAGCACCCCGCTTAGGATTTTCAAACCAGGTTTGCTAGATTATATTGTTTCCCTTACAAAGAGGACTAAATAACTTTAAAACACAAATGTTATATAGGATTACCCCCTCATTTGCGTTCAATAAAAATATCTAAAAAATGAAAATCCTTAAAAATCAAAATCTAACTTTTGTGGACAAGTACAAATTTTCTACTCTTTCTGGTCAAGTATGGGTAGGCTAAAGGCTTCCAAAAAATTCTTAAAAATACCTCGTTATCTAGTTTTTACCTATGGAACAATTATCGACATTTTTGGTGCCAAGAAAATGTCTAGGTCATATAGCCCTCCAAGGATCTCCCTAGGATTAGTGAATTTCAGGACCTTTTCTAATTTTCAAGGTTTTTGTGTTTTGGGGTTCGGGTTTAGTTTTTGGGTTTTTTTCCATCATCATGAGAATTTACAACACATTCTAAACACGCTAAACCTAAACTCTATCTTCCCGAAGAATCCGAGTGCGTTGACCAACGTCCTTTCAATTTTCTAATTTCTCTAATATTTTCGATTATGGACGTCGTGCGCTAACCGATATGGAACCTGAAAATAATTTTTCATGAAATCATTAGTTCTATGTTTGTTATCATTAAAACCGAGATTAAGACCAAGGTTAAAACCTTAGGCCAACACAAAGCAATGGGTCGACACTCACAAGGTAACCATGAAAACCTCAGGTCCAAGGACTGCTTGCACCTACTATCACCCGAGGAACATCCTATCGACACTCATGTAAGGATTCCATTATATGTTCCTCGTGTAGGTCCGTTCAATGAACTCATTCCCTAATGAGCACCTACACTTGTACATTAAATGATGGCTCGAAGGTAACTATGAGATCAACTACCCCTTATCGTATAAGGCATGTACCAAGTGCACTAGTCTATCCGGAATCACCAATCCCCTAATCGGTGATCCTACGACTAGGAACATTTGAAACATGGGCATCTGGATTCCAAGTCTCACTGGCATGATCTCATCATGGCCTTGTGACAATATAGGTCTCTTAGGAAACTTCTGTAAAGGATAGTTGCAACTGCTTATCAAAAACCTATTGTAGCAAAGTAAGAGCCAAAAAATAAAAGGCATATGCAAACACAAGAGATTTGTTTATACAATTTAGTGACAAATCAATCACCTAATCTGGGGGGCACTCACCGGATAGATGCTCAATCCACTCTCTATACGTACAATATAAGTCCTCTGGATTTCACACCCAAAATCCGACTACCAGTACTATAGTGAATTGGAAATAACAAAAACCTATTTGATATTACAAGTAAATACCAACTTACCTATCTATGACATCCCAACCACAAAGTTCTGTCCTCCACACAACCTTGTGTTGTAGCGAGTTATCTGCCCAAAACCAATCTTATCTTGAAGATAAAAAGGTTGTTGCCTTTTTGCACTCAGATAATAGTTTCAAAAAGAAAAAGTTCAACCATCACAGAGTTTATAACCAACCATCATAGGAAAGTATACCAAAACCATCACAAAGTCACAAAGTCACAAAGTTCATATCTAGTCATCAGAGAGTAGTACCAAAACCACCATAATAGAAACAGACAGACAACAGACCAGTTCAGTCTTGACTAGACGTTAACAAGACTCGACTTCATTACTTCACATAATACTCCCCAATTATCTCCCCCTTTTTGGCCGAATACGCCAAAGGAGAGAAAGCAATCAAGTAGAGCGGTCTGGACCGGGTGAACCAATATCTTCCCCAGAAGACCAACAGGGAACACCTACATTACTAGCTATAAAATAGTTGAACAACTTTTTCTCAAGAGAAATTACCTGCAACTGAAGATTTGCCAAAGTCGCATGCACTTTGAATAGTTCATCACAAATAACTCTTTCTATTGTATTTTCAGGAGACAGATAGAATTCTAGGGCTCTAGATGCAAGCGCTGAAGTTATATCAACAGGAGTTGGAACAGAGACATTAAGTCTTGTATCAGCAGTTTAAACTACCACAGATGTAGTTTCATCTGTGAATGACTTAGCCAGAGATCTTGTCTTTCTTGGAATTGAGTCAAGTTTCTTATCAACAATAATAGCAGATCCAGAAGAGACTTCATCTTTACCCTCCCCCTCAGAAGAAAACTCTTCTTCAGAATTAGGAAAAATATAAATATATTTGAGGGTTACGGATATAATACCTCTATCATGACGGTCTCTAACTTTTCCCTATGATTTCTTTGTCAGATTTGGACCATGAGAGCTAGACGGAGATGCCCTTTTATCAATAGTCGGTGCTGCATCAAGTTTTTCGACTTTTGCAGTAGAACTTGAAAACACCATCTCCTTTGTCAAGGAAGCTGCCATCTCTTTCTCGGAGCTCATGTTGTTTAACTTTTATGCTCTTCAATGAAGCTTCTGCTTAAATAGACAAGAGTATGAATGAAGATAGCGGCTGTCAATTAAAATCTCAAGACATGGAACCGAGTTGCAATGCCAAGAAGTCTTAAATGATGACATAAGTCTCATATGTTTAGATTCTTATTAAATAATAGCCTCTTGCCGAAAAAGAATGCAAGGATATAATTGATGAGTTGCAGTTACACAAGAAACGCCAGCTGAAAATAATAATGAGGGGGAATAAACCTTCAATAACCCAGACGATGCATTAAATAACACATTGTCCTAGGTAGATTTTGGGATTCTTCAAGAATATCCCCTTAAAAGAAAAAATCTATGATTTGACGTACTATCCTTGGTCAAATTTCAAATGGTCATACTTCACCCCACTAGGAGCTTTTGAGATGATATTTGCACCTAGTGTGGTCAGACACACCCTATTTCTTAAAAGAAAAATTCAATTAAAAAGAGCACACGTGTGGGCAAAAAAAATATTTCTCAAATGCTCTATCCAATCATCATTTAGAATCTTTGAGAAGATATCACCCAATTATCTCAGTTGCAGTGAATACCAGTTGCAACTTCCACCTTTCAACTAGATTCTTGATCTTAAATCAACAAATTTTGACACCTGAATAGATAATAGAATTTTTGAAATCATGATTACACTAGTGTTATCACAATAGAGTACCATTTCTTCTTGATTAAGACCATAATCAAGTAACATGATTCTCATCCAAATCAACTGCCTACTGCCAAATATTCTACCTCTGCTGAAGAAAGAGAAATAGAATTTTGTTTCTTGCTTAACTAGGCCACAAGAATTGATCCAACATAAAAACAACCGTCTGAAGTACTCTTTCTGTCATCAATGCTACTAGCCTAATATGCATTTGAAAATCCAGCTAGATAAGGGTTACAATCAATAGAATACCAAATACCAAAATTCAAACTACCTTTCACATATTTGAAAATTCTCTTAACATCTTGAAGATGAGATTCCTTAGGATTTTCTTGATATCTAGCACACAATCCAACACTAAAACATAAGTCAGTTCTGCTAGCTATCAAATACAATAAATTGCCAATCATGCTCCTGTAGAGACTAAGATCAACACTCTTCCCTTTATCATCTTTACTTAGTTTCTCATGAGTTGATATAGGGGTTCTTAGTATATTTACTTTGTCCAAACTTGTGAACAATATTCTTAGTATATTTAATTTGTGAAATAAATATTCCTTCTTCAGATTGCTTGACCTAGAGGCTAAGAAAATAGCTCATTTTTCCAACCATGCTCATCTCAAATTCAGATTTCATATCATCCACAAATTATTTAGCAAACATTTTAGAAGTTGAACAAAATGCAATATCATCAATATAAATTTGAACAATTACCAATTGAGACTCCTTTTTCTTGATGAATAAGGTCTGATCAGCTTTTCCTCTTTTGTAACCTTTAATGAGTAAAAGATGAGTTAGTCTTTCATACCAAGCTCTAGGTACTAGCTTGAGACCATACAAGACTTTCTTCAGTCTATGTACATGGTCAGGATGAGTAGGATCTTCAAACCCTTTAGGTTGTTCAACATAGACTTCTTCATTTAGAATACCATTCAAGAAAGTAGTCTTAACATCCATTTAATATAGTTTGAACTTCATACAATAGGATAAGGCAAGAAGTAACCTAGTAGACTCCAATATTGCAATAGGTGCAAAGGTTTCATCATAGTTCATACCTTCAACTTGATTCTGACATTGAACAACAAGTCTGACATTGTTTCTTGTGATGTTTCCTGCTTCATCAGTCTTGTTCTTGAAGGCCCACTTGGTTCCAATCACATTGACACTTTCAGGTATTGGAACCAATTTCTAAACATCATTTCTGACAAACTGTTGCAGTTCTTCTTGCATAGCCATGATCTAGAATTCATCTTTTAAAGCTTCCTTCATGTTTTTAGGTTCAACAATTGAAGTGTAGCAATAGTATCTAATCATGTCTTGACTACTCTTCTTAGATTGATTCCTGGTCTTGACTCCTACATGCACATCACCAATTATATTTTTCAGAGGATGATTATTGAGAGTTTTTGCAGACCCTTCATTTGTATTTTTCTTTTCTTGATCAGTGTCAGTCTCAGAATCTGTTGGGTCAGCAATTTTATCAGTCTATTCTGTTGTCATAGAGGAGTTTTGGCAGTCTTATTAACAGTTTCAACTGCCTCTTCATCAACAGTCAAAGTCTGGTAATTTGTGAGTCATCTACTTTCACATTTGGTGACTTTATAATAGTTTGAGTGCGCTTGTTATAGACTCTCTCCAAGGAATATTGCTTCATTACTTTTACTTTGAATCTTTCCAAGGTATTCTCTATCATTCAGCACATAGCACCTACTACCAAAGACATGAAAATATGTAAAGTTAGGTTTTCTTCCCTTCCATAATTCATAAGGAGTTTTTATAGTTTTTGGTCTGAGATATGCTCTATTTATAATGTAGCAGACAGTATTGATAGCTTCAGCCCAAAATCTCTCAAAAATCTTCTAGGAATTTAGCATAACCCGAGCCATTTCCAGGATAGTGTGGTTCTTCCTTTCAACAACACCATTCTATAGAGGAGTCTTTGGAGCTGAAAATTCATGTAGAATACCATTATCATCACAGAATTCTGAGAATGAAGTGTTCTCAAACTCTCTTCCATGATCACTTCTTGTTCTGATCACTTTCAGAATAGGAAGTTCTTATTCATTCTGGAGTCTCAAACAAAAGGATTTGAAGTTGTTGAAGGTATTAGACTTTTTCCTTAGAAATTTTGTCCAAGTGCAATGTGAGTAATCATCTACACAAATAAGAACATACTTTTTACCTTCAATGCATTCTTGGAAAGAACCACAAACCGATTTAGGTTCGCTTGTGAGTTTAGGAATTCCTCTCATTGCTCCAACATTAACCCGATTCTTTAGATCCTGATAATTTACATGACCTAACTTTCTGTGCCACAAGTTTGTATCAGAGGAAATAACTAAAAAATAGATTAATGAATATGCAATGTTATAGCAGTTATCTATAGATCTACTTCCTTCAAGAATACATTCACCATCTTTATCAAAGACCTTGCAACTATTTTTGTTGAATTTGACATCTAAATTTTGGTCACATAATTGACTGATACTCAGAAGATTGGCCTTGTGACCATCCACCAACAGAACATCTTTCAATCTAGGAATTCCTAGAACATTGAGAGTTCCAATTCCCAAGACATTTGCATGTCTTTCATCTCCAAAGGTTACAGTAGCACCTTCATGTTCCTGAATATTTTTCATATTTTCTAAATTCGCTGTCATATGCTGAGAACAATCACTGTCAAAATACCAAGATCCAAGAGAAGAAATAGTCTTTGACATAAAAGCAACTTTGCAGTTAAGTTCAGTTTTCCTTACCCATACTTGTTTGAACTTCTATTTTGGAGAATTTCCATGCTTCTTTCTCTTTAGTTTGTTGGCAAGCTTTGAACAACTTGCTATTATATGTCATCTACACTTGTAGTAGTAACATGTGGGCACTCTGCTTCTCTTCCATGTAGTGGACTGTTGATGACTTGAGAGTCCTTTATAAAAATTCTTCTTGGGCAGTTGAGACTGGAGTTTCAACTATCTCGAACTAGTGTATCCAAGTCCAGCATGATTAGACGGAGATTGTCTTGCACTCAAAATTTCATTTAAAGTACCAGTGGAATTCATTATTTTGGCTTCTTTCTTTACCTTTTCAAGTTCCGAAATCAACTTGGATTCTCTATCAAATTTCTTAGCAATATGATTTTAGAAGGTTTTGACTTCCTCCTCAATTTTCTTCTTTTCTTCAACCAAAAGTTTGTTTTGAATTTTGAGGGTTTTGTTGAATTTTCTCACTTTAATCCATTTATCAAACATCTCTTGATATGCTTCTTCACGATTGTCTCATTATGATCATCATCAGTGTCTAGATTACAAACAGTTTGAACTATGTTGACTATGCAGGCAACAAAAGCTCTATAGTTTCCTTGTTCAGATTCTTCTGCTTTATCTTCTTCATTATCACTCAGGTACATTTTCTCTGTATATTTTGACATTCAGACCTGACATGTCCATATCCTTCACATTCAAAGCACTAAACACCTTTAGACTTCTATTTGAGATCAAATTTATCAACAGAAGATTGACTTTTTCTATTTTTACCAAAAGAACTTGTTTTGGGTCCGGTTGAACTGGGTAGTTGAAACTATTATTTGAACTGCACATTCTAATTTTGCTTGTTCTTAGCTCTTAGAAATCTTCTGAAATTTTTTGTCATAAGAGAATATGCTGCATCCATCTCTTCTTCTGAATAGTCTTTAGACTTGTTCTCATCTTCAGAACATTGAAAGCAAAATTCCTCCATTTCCCTTTATGAGAGTATTTCTCAGACATTCCAACTCATAAGTTTTCAGTTTACTCTTTTTATGGTTCTCCTAGGTTGGAAGCATTGTTCATGAAATCTTTGATGCGCCCATTAAAGTCTTGAATGCTTTCATCTTCTCCCATTTTCAGGTTCTCAAATCTGGTGTTGAGAATTTTAACCTTTGACTTACGAAGAGTCAAGGATCCTTCGTGATTTGTTTCCAAAATCTCTCATGCTTGTTTTGCAAGAGTACAAGCATAAATGAGTTTGAACTGAGAGGGATCAACACCACTAAAAATGGTATTAAGGACCTTGTTGTCATAGTTTGCCGCTACAACTTTTGCTTATTTATAAAGGTTCTTTGGCTTTTTCTCGGTCCCATCAATAGTTGGAGGAGTATAGCCATCTTCTTTAGTATCCCAAAAATTATCATCTATGGACTTGATGAACACCCTCATTCGAGCCTTCCAATAAGCATAGTTTGTTCCAACAAGAGGTGGTGGAACATTGATAGAATTTCTCATTGACATTCCTTCCATAAGGAGCCTAAAAGATGAGTGACACACCAAGGATCTTGTGAAGGTAAAGGTTACCACAACCGCTATGATACCAAATGACAATATAGGTCTCTTAGGGAACTTCTGTAAAGAATAGTTGCAAGAAAGTTGCAATTGCTTATCAACACCCAATTGTAGCAAAGTAAGAACCAAAAAATAAAAGGCATACACAAACACAAGAGATTTGTCTACGCTATTCAGTGACAAACCAGTCACCTAATCTGTGGGGCACTCACCGGACAAATGCCTAATCTACTCTCTTTTAAGTACAATATAAGTCTTCTATATTTCACACCCGAAATCCGACTACCAGTACTACAGTGAATTGGAAATAACAAAAATCTATTCGCTATTACAAGTAAATATCAACTTGCCTCTATATGACATCCTAGCCACAGAGTTTCGACTTCTACATAGCCTTTTGTTGTAGTGAGTTATTTGCCTGAAACCAATCTAATCCTAAAGATAAAAAGGTTGTTGCCTTTTTGCACTTAGTAGTCTCAACTCCTATATATTTGGCAACAACATTTCCGCGCAATGGAGTTGTGGACAATAGATCTCTTCGCCAGTATTTATAGAGGTCATTGAAGGATCTAAATAAATGCTAACTTCAATCACTTTTAATCTTTGCAGTCTTTGGATTGAAACCGTTAACATACTAGGCATTTTAACTATTTGAACATTTAAGTAAAAAGAAATGCATATAAAATAAATGAATAAAAACTCTTGGAAACATAACTGACCATACGACACAAATAATGATGACTGAATGTCCAGAAACATGAAATCATCATTAATTCAGAAGCTCAGCAGCCACCAAGTTCGCATAAGAAATTGTTTAGAAAACCTTTAGACTGTAGGCAGTTAACACTTACTCTTCACAGTTTAGTATATCCTAGTCACAGTATTTAAGCAACTCATCAAACAAGATGAATTGTAACTGAAATAATATACATCATACATAGTATCGCATAAGCTACTTATCATCCAAAGCAGATGTGAATGTCTTTTCAACTGAGAACAAAACTGGAAATGTTTTTGCCAAATATAGCCAACATACAAAAGACCAATACTAACACCTTGGAATCAATTGCCCGGGTTCATGGGGTTCCTCACAATCTAATAGATACGAAATATAGATGCAGCATATGATGAAAAGTTGCATATCATTCATTAACCAAAAATAGTTCCCTACACATCAACATGTGATTGGCTCAAGGGCACTATTTCTTTCACCAGATTGATACTCTTTGTGCTTAATGGAATTATATTTTATAAGAGTGTTTGTCATCATCAAAAAGGGGGAGATTGTTTGTTGGCCTATGGTTTTCAACCTTGGTCTTAATCTAAGTTTTGATGATAACAAACTTGAAACTAATGTTTGAGCGAGAAATAATTTTAGGTTCCAAGTCGGCTTGAGCATTTTGGATTCGACAAAGGTTTAGGGTGCTAGAATACATATATTATCCTTTAGACACTCGAAACATAAGGATCCAAAAAGCAGAAACTTGAAACCCGAATACACAAAAAATCAAAAGTGCTGAAAAATCAGCATAAGCCAAGTTGTCGATTAATCTTCGGCTGATCTTCGATCGACTGATGGTCGAATGGAGATTGATCAAAATGTTACTAGAAAACTAGTAATATTTCGGTCGAAGCTCGGCCAATCCTCGATTGATCGAGATTCGATCGGTGATCAACCGAAGTGACTAACAAATCTATCTTGATCCGTTGAACGACTCTTTTTGAGCCCATGCCATTGGAATATATATATATATATATATATATATATCCCAAACCTACCTTCCTACCGATCAAATGCTTCACTGTGACATTCCTTGACATTTGCTAAGCCTTCTTGAGCTATTCTTTGAGCAAACCCTAGTTTGTGTATTGATTCCTTGATTTTGCCTTGCTCTCCATTGATTCATCATCTTGAGGCATCAAGATGACAAGGGAACTTGTGTTGGAGCTATGTACAATTTGTTTTGTTTATTTTCTCCATTATTGTTGTATTTTATTGTTTATTTCATTATAATTCAAGTTGTGTAAACCTAGGTCACTAGGTTCTTGAGTTTGGTGGTAGCCTTGGTGAAGAGGCATAAGTCAATGGTGTAACTTAGTTTTCTAGGATTAATTTTTGTTGTCCTTTAAGGTTTGAGGTGAGACAGTTCTCTCGATGAAGCAGAGGTGCTTTCAATGTGAGAGCAAAGACTCTGTGGTGAAGAGTCCTCAAGTGCCAGGAAACAAATTTAATATAGTAAAGCTAAGTTAGAAATCATAAGGGGGTGCTTGGGTAATTGAGTGGGGAAGGGTCCTGAACCATTATAAATTTATCGTGTTTTTTCACACACCAAATCCAGTACGACCGGCTAGGGTACGCCACGTACCTCGAAGCCTAACCCAACTCAAACCACAACATAATAAATAACCTGAACAATATATTGATATTTAAAAGAGATAAAACAGACATTTCTTTTTAAACCAAACTATATACTCAATAAAATATGAAGTGTTCAAGTTACTTAAAGAAACTTTAATCAAAGAACCAAGACACCTAAAGGTAAATAAAATGCGGAAACAATGACCCGAGTCTACATGACTCAACAACTCAAAGAAAGATAAAACAACTCAGGTATCCCCCTTAACCACGACATGTCACGAGACCCACTGCCCTGCCGCCACCAGCTGCACTACTGCACCCCAGTATCTCTCTAATCTCGCACAGGTGCTAAAAAACAACAAAGACGAGGGGTAAGTCCAACTAGGACTTAGTGAGTAGATCAGTCCTCATTTCACCATATCAACATCATGCATAATCAAATGAAAGTAGGAATAAAATATAAGCAGTAAATGACAAGATACTATCATAAGCTTATCCACTACCCTGCGCATGAATTAACATCCACCAATAGATAAATAATCACATAATACAATAGCACAACCGCATGAATGATCACCGGACCCATCAGTCTCTCATAGCCACGTAGGGTAGGTAGACGGTGTGGCTGTCGAACTACCACCCAGCTCAGTACCGTCTCTTCCGAGTATGCACTCCCCTCACCGGACACTGGCTTTTCCGAACTGTCTCTTTGGGGCATACGTTCCCCTCACTAGTCAGATCTCTGGACTGTCTCTTTGGGGTATGATCTCCCCTTACCAGTCAAACTTCTGGAATAAGGCCAATTCTGTCTCTTTGGGGCATACCCTCCCCACACTAGTAAGGCTATCGGGAAATGCAACAGGCACATCACACACGCAGATATATATAAACGTAAGATGCGCTAAACAATAATAACAAGATGAGTTAAGGACATACCTCAACCTCCGCGTCCTCTTGCCATATAACACAATCACGCATAGGTATATATATCATAATGAATGCACAAATCACAATAAACAGATACAACACATTAATATCGAAGGAAAAGAAAATGGAAAGCATATATAACCCTAAAATAGGGTAACACCACTCAATAATCCTACGCAGTTTAAACCCGCCTTGGTGACCCTAACCATGTACCTTAGGGCCGGCCTACCTCCCTCACCCGAGTGCCCTAAGGGAAAGATGGTTCAGCCCCCTTAGGTTTCCTTATGTTCAGTCCATACAAATGTCAATCTAGGGTTCTAATGTCTCTAGGTGTCCCTAGGGTCCTTAATTTCCTAATTGTAGGTCTCTACAATTTTGATAATTATTCAAAATAATCTAACATACTCTAAAGTGTATTCCCTATGTGTGAAAATATATTTAGAACCCTAAAGTCCACCTCTAAGTGGCCGGCCACCCTAGGGTTCCTAAAGAACCGTAATACGGGGGGGGGGGGGGATACCCTAAATCATCTAAACTTCCTTCTTTAAACAAGATACCAATCAAGGAACAAGAATCCTCAACAACCATCAAGAAACTCAAAGAATTCCTCATGAATTCAAGGAAGAAGAGGGGCGGCATAGCAAGGGTAGGGGCGGCCAAATCGCCCAAAAATCGATCCGATGAAATCACAACGACAACAAGAAAACCCTCGATTCGAATATCCAGTCCAATATGACAAAAATGAACCAAAAATCATCGAAAACCCCATGAGATAGGGGCGGCGGCATGGATGAAGAAAAGGGGAAAAAGAAGGCTAGATCCACTCACCTCTTTGGAAGAATCGGAGAGGAAGAAGAAGGTAAGGATCCTCCTACTATCAACACCGACGAACTCGCGGAAATCTAGCTCCAATCGGTTTCCTCCCTCTTACGTCACTCTCTCCTCTCTCTCCTCAGGTGGCGTGAGGCTAAACCTGTAGTAGTATGCCCCAGGTGGCTTTTTATGGGCACTGGTCGGGTCCCAACAAACCAAAATGCCCTCACTCAATGATTCGACTTCGAAAATCCATATCTAACCTGTTCTAACTCCGATTCGAGTTCCGATTGAACCGCTAGACTCGTCTCGAGACCCTCTATCATCCTAGCATGCTAAATCACAGAAATATGGTAAATAATATTTTTTGCTAAATTTTTCTACATTAAATGCTTACCCGAATTAATTCCCGAAGCTTTACACCAATCTGCACTAACTCGAGCCTACGGTCCCCTGCTTAAGGATAAAATATTATTATTAAAATTTTGGGCATTACATGTTTGCATTGTCTATTTTGTGTTGCTCGTATTTACTTATCATTTGCTTCCGCACGTAATTGACTCAACTTGTGAATTGCCTAAAATTTGAAGAAACGTTTAAAATTGAAATTAGGCTACATTTTGTAGTAAACACACTATTCACCAATCTCTAGTGTAGGCCATTCATCCAATAATTGGTACTAGAGCGGATTCGTAGTTTGAGATTTCACCATCTCTACTACATTGAACTCTGATCCAAGAATGGTAGTAGAGTCGAAAGTTTCTACACCACCTAGGTTCGACGAGTCTAACTTTGGTCTTCGAAAAGGTAGAATGTACACATTCCTAAAGACTCAAGATTCAAGAGTTTTTAACATGTTAAAAACTCAATATGTTGAACCTATGATTGATATGCATGCATGGACTCAAAATGAAATAGACTTGTTTAATTTGAATGCAAAAGACATGAATTGCATATTTTGCACTTTGCAAAATGATATTTTTGAAAAGCTCATGCATTGTAGTTCGACATTTGATGTTTCGGCTGGTTTGAATGTTTTATATAATTATGCAAAAATCGAGTAGTTGACAATCTTTGATCAAGGAGGTGCTGACAATTGTCATCCCCCTATTACTAATATGGTTTTTGATGCCCAAAGCACATCTAGCCAAAGGAGCACATGAAAGTGATTCTAGCAATTCAAGTTCACATAATATTTCATATGATGAACTAGTTGAAAAATATATCTAGAAAAATGTATGAATTGCTTGTGAAAATGAATAATGAAAATAGAAATTTCAAGAAATAAAATTTAAGGCTTAGTTCTCATGTGCATGAATTAAAACTTATAAAATAAAAAACTGAAATATACTTCATTTGATTATTGTCAAGATATTTTGAAAAAACAAAAATTCAAGATATTTTGAAAATTGAGCTTAAAGACCTATAGCTTGAAAATGAAAATATAAAAAATGAATTGAAATGTAAAAAAAATGATTTCAAAATTGATTTCAAAATTGAGAATGAGATTTTGAAAAATGATGAAAAGTCAAAAATCAAGAATGAATGTTGTAAGTTGAAATCTCAATTTCATGCCTTATATCAATCTATTGAGACTATGAAAAATGAGGTTGTGATTTTGAATAAAAAGCTAAATGAATTTAAAAATGTTTCAAATCTTAAGAACACTAGAATAAAAAATGCTTATGTCAACAATGCTTATATTAATTCTCATGATACCTTGAAATCTCATGACCATCAAACACGCACAAGAGCAATGCCAACACAATGAATTTATAGTGGTTTGGCCCCAATGCCTACTCTACTACCTAAGCACCCTGCTTAAGATGTCAAACTCTAGTTCACTAGATTAAGTGTATCCTACAAGAGGATTTACGAGCTAAGGCACCGACCCTCAGAACTCAAGGTTACACTCACACTCGACAGTACCTCCAACAACTCTTCTCCTAAGGACTACACAACTAACCCTAGCAAACTAAGTGTACACCGGTGGATTTAAGCCTCTACACCATGGATATCACCATACACACAAACCTAGCACCCTAGGTTTTCACAACTTGATGTACAACGAGAATAACAACATGACTAGACTAGTACTACTTGGGCCCGGTCAAATTAGACCCAGTAGCGCCGTATAAACCCAACTCAAGCCGACCAGACGGCTCTGCCCGGGGGCTTCCCCCGGCCATAATTCCAAACCTGACTCGAGCAAAACCAAAGGGCTTTGCCCAAGGGCTCCACCCAGTCATACAATGACATCCACGTCCTTCTTTATCATGAGGGATACGACATTATAGGCCCGCTATCTCCGGGATCAGCTTCGACCCATTATGAACAATATCTCGCAAGATTGCCAGGCGGCGTCATCATTTCCACCTACAATAATTACAGACAGGACATGCCATAGTTACCTTAAGTTCCATTTTCTATTATATCCATGTTGAAGTCCCACTAACTTGAGCGTCAGAGTGTCTTTTGCAGGTGCCCCCCTCCCTCCCCCCATCGGAGTTGCACCTGACCATGAGAAACACCGAGTTGGACCGGACTACTTCGACTCTCAGGCAGGAACATTTGGCGCCCACCGTGGGGCCGAGTAAAGCTAACCTCCCCCACAATGGTTGGAACCCTAAGCCAAGTGACTGCTGCACCATGCCAACGACAATGACCCCGACGACGATGATCGTCCACAACCTAGTGATGGTGAAACAGCGAGGAGCGAATGTTCGACACCAATCCTACTTCCCCTAGAAGAACCCCGATGTCAGATAAACGACCTGGAGGCAGAGAACTAGCGGTTAGCACCCTAGGTTGAGATACTGACACGGTACGGTCCCGAGGACAACTCCCGGCTGACCACGAGCGTCGCCGCTCTGAATAGGAAGAAAGCAACCACTCAGAAAGAAGGAGACCGGTTTCCATCCTTCGTGATGAAATCTCTAGCACTCCCCACCAGGAAAAGGAGAAATACATCAAAGCCATCGAGGTTGCGACTGCCCTCCCTATCGATGCGGGACCCTTTGCCGAGCACTTTATGCAAACAAGCATCCCGTCCAAGAGCAAGTTTCCCACTACGCTAACACCCTATAACGGTACGGGCAACCCTGCAATACACCAAGATCCTCGATAATGGAGCAACCGATCGTACGCTCTAGAGGGATTTTTCCAACTTTCATGGGAAAAACTGCTTTACAATGGTTTGCTACCCTCCCAACGAGGTCTATTCACTCTTTCGTGAATCTCTACAACACCTTCCCCAATTGGTTTTCCATATCTCAGGTCTACTACAAAACAAAGGACGCCCTCCACTCCGTTAGACAAGGGCAACATGAGCCCTTAAGAGAATACATATGTAGGTTTCAGGCTACAGCGGCTGAAATCCTGAACCTCGATCCTCGAGTCGAGCTCTTTTCCATCAAATTCGGGTTGAAGACCGAATCCTTTGCTGACCAGATCACTTTGATAAAGCCTAAAGATTTGGCTGAGTTCCAGGAGAAAGCTGCCAGCTTCATAAAGATGGAAGAGCTTTATGAGGCCAAAAAGACTGACATGCAGAACATCAAAGACGCTACCGAAGATAGAAAATCAAGATGGGCAGATAGAAAAAGCGAAGACCGCAACCACTACGAACAAAATAATGGCAGAGGGCCAAGGTCAACACCTCGCTCGAACGCCCGATATGAAAGGTATAATCCTTTCAATACTAGGAAGGAGACCATCCTTCATGAAATCTACAACCTGAAGCTTCTCAAATACCCTTCGATCGCGGGAATACAAAAGCTGCCACCTAACGCCGACATGAGCAAGAAATGTGCCTTCCACGATTACCTATGGGTACACCACCCACGACTGTGTAGTAGTGGGCGATTAACTTGAGGATTTGGTCCGTCTAGGACACCTAGGATTTGGTCCATCGCCGAAGAGAACGAGGTCGGAGCAAGAGCGGTGACCCTCGATGACGAGCCTCCAAAATCCTAGTCGGGTCAAAGGGAGAACAACAAAGCTGATCGCTCAGGAAACGAACTCCAAGGAGTTATTGACTACATCGCTGGTGGATTCGCGGGAGGTGACTAATAAAGCTCGGCTAGAAATGGATCCCTCCGGGCGATCATGGTGGTTGGCAACACTACTCACTCACGCTAGCTCATCTCGAAAACCTCGATAATATCATTTTATGAATTCAATTTCCAGGGAACTAATCAAAATGTACACGACCCAGTTGTAATTTCTATGATCGCAAGAAATTTCATCGTCAAAAAGGTCTTAGTCGACCAAGGTAGCTCTACAGACATCCTTTTCTATTCCACTTTCGAAAAATGCAACTAACCGAAGCCTCACTCACCACCTGCAAAGAAGACTTGGTGGCCTTCTCGGGAAGAAGGGTTAACGTCCTAGCTTCCACATGGCTAAGGACGATGTTCAACTCTCAGCCAAAAGTAAAAAACCATTGATGTGTAGTACCTGGTCATCAATATTCCTGGCCCGAATCATATGATCCTAGGATGACCTTCCGTAAAGAATTTGGGAGCATGAGTTGAAAATACTCATCCTAGTTTTCCAATAGGGATAATTGTTTCCATCAAAGAGAGGAGGTGCATGAGTTGAAAACCCTTGACCTATTGTGATACAAGAATCCATAAGTGCAGGTTAGATGGTTAAACCTAAGCCTACAACCTTGCTCTAATATTAATTGTTGGATGAATGTCCACACTAGAAGGGGGGTTGAATAGTGTGTATCTACTTATATGATCCATCGAATTCTATTCCGGTTTTAATCAACTCAACTACCTAATTCAAGTTTATTGATTCTTAGTGCGACTAGATGCAATTACAATTATATTGAACACAAGCAAGAATCAAATAGAGAAATTAAGATAGCAATGCAAACACGAAATATATAGTGGTTCGGCCAACACCGTCTACTCCACTACCTTGGCTCCTCACCAAGGATTTCTAACTAACTCCTTTATAGATAATGTGTTTCCTTTTGAATACAAATGCGGACTCACTTCTCAACCCCTTTGAGAATGCCTCAACCTTATTCACCTAGGCAAAACACAAGACTACAAAGGTAACCCTAAGGTGTTTACCCTAGCACACCTAGCAAGCTAACAATGAAAACCTAGTATAATAACAAGGAAAATAACAACAAAGGAGCTAAGAATTAAACCACACAAGTGAGCTCCCTTGCAAAGCCTTCAAAGTCTCCAACTCATCAAGATGTAGAGCTCGAGATGAAGCCGGAGTTGAGACGGAAAGAATGCTTCGAGTAGATGAACAATCGTTAAAGCTTGCGCGATGAAATCCACTTAGGAAGGCTCAAAAACACTCTAAGAGATCTTAAATGAATGGTTAAGATGCTCTTAGAAGGCTGGTGAAGGGTATTTATAACCCCTCACTCGGCAGCTCCACCCAACGGGCATTTTTCTGCCCGTTGGGGATGCCCAGTCGCTTGTCGGTCGACTGACTGATCGATCGCCGAGTGACCGAAGGCATTTTGCCAATTTTGGGCATCTGTCGGTCGATTGGTCGGTCATCTGAATACCATTCTACCAATTTGTGGCTTCATTCGATCGACCGAACGTGGGTTGATACTATTTCATTGAGTTTTCTTCTTGCGCTGCACTTACGGGTTCCGTTACCAAGTTTGGACTTGGATAACATTACAATTTGTCTTGGGATATATTCCTAGAGACATATTACATTAATTCTATTTCTAACTTTAGATTTTCTACTCGATCTACGATGGAGCAATTTTTGCCAATTTTTTGTATTTCTCCGAACGAAGTTCGCGTACGTATCAAAGCCTCAACCTGAACTCAAACACTTGATAAACTCATTAGAATAAGTTTGTTACCATCAAAATCAAGATGGTAACCAAGGTTGAAAACCTTAGGCCAACAATCTTCCCTTTTTGATGATGACAAACTTCACAATAATTAAATGCATTAAGAAATGAATCAACAAGCATAGCATTTCTTAATGAATTGTCATGGTTACCTTTTGATTGATGACCCATTGCTTTAGTTTTATCCCTATGTGGCCTTTAAGAGTCATGCGTCGGATACTTCTGGGCATGGGGAAGCATTCATGGAGGTAGGTGAGCTACCAATATGGAATCGATTACTCCTAGTGAGAGGAGATAATGTCCTATGTATCCCTGCAAGTGTCAACTCATGAATCTTTGGCCAGAGTACATATGAATGTCGAAAAAGGGTTTCTAACACGTCATTTTTGAGATGATAACTTGGAAGGTGGAATACATATGAATCGGTATTAGGGTTTGACACTTCTTCCATACCCTAGTTGACTTCGGGACGTTGTAACAGAAGGATTTAGTTGCAAGGTAACTAATCACTGAAGGGCATTCAATCCTTGTAGATTGAACCTCATACTATCCGGGTAGTCATGACATGTTGCTAGACGTCAATCTTGATTTGTGAGTGGAGTCTCACATGACCACACTAAAGGGGTTTAGTGTTGGCTCGTGAGATTCGAAGAGAAGATGTTCTATCAAATGCGACTGTCTGTTATGCATAACTCACTGCTGGCTTAGTGCAGGGCCCAATGGATCACACACAATAGGCTAACCTCGTAACAAGCTTTATGAGATAAAGCTCACTCGCTGCACTACATGCCTACTAGCATGGACATGCTGCAACTCAATCACGAATCTCATTTACGGATAAGATAGGAAAGGTGTTTCCTATAGGAACGAATGCACGAGGACGAAGTTCCTCGGAAATCCTAATTTATAGGGAAACCCCTATTTTGTAGGGTAACCCTAAAGTCATAGGGTTTTGGCACGTGGTACTATTTTATATGGTTGATTAAAATTTTAACCATGAATTAAGAAATTAATTAACCATAAACCGAGGATATGTTCAATTAAGAATTAAACATAATTAATTTGATTTTTGAAATAAAAAAAATCATGGAGGGAAATTTGATTTTTGCACTAGTTTTATAGATGAATGTTTTTACTTTACATGCTATTACATTTGAGTATTTCCAAAAGTATGATTTATGTTTCTTATGCTTATGCTCGGGATATATTGTAGAGGGCTCGGTTAGAGCCACTAACTGAGTTCCCTAGGGTCTCACCACTTTGTTTTTGTTGTTGTTCGCACACTTGACTAATAGAGGTACGATAGTGTTGGGATGGGAATAAGAAGCACAACGGAAAAAATGATTTAAAAAATTCAAACCATCTCGAAAACAATGATCAACTTTAGTAATCTTTAATGAATTCAATCTACGAGTAGATGGAGAAGATATACCTTATTCTACGGATGCTATAGCTGCTCCTATCGCCGTTTCAAGATGAACACGTGCACGTGCTCCAAGAAAAGTCCGCACCAAGTGCCTTGCAACAAAGGGGCAGCGAACACCGGGACTCGTTGTGGCTCAACGGAGAGGCAATCTCAACCCCAAAACGTACTGAGGTGAAGCCGGCCCTTCCACCAAGATCCGAGCACCAAAAGAGAGGAAGAGGGGATGAGAAACCACGGAACAAGAACGAATATGAAGGAATACCTCACTGTCCTTCTTGTACTCCTTCAAGAAACTTTATAGCTGCTCCTATCCCCATTTCAAGACGCACACGTGCACGCCCTCCAAGGAAAGTCCACACCAAGCGCCTCACAAAAAAGGGGCAGCGAACACCGGGACTCTTTGTGGCTCAACGAAAAGGCAATCTCAACCCCAAAACGCACCAAGGTGAAGCCGGTGTAAACCAAATAACACACTAGAGGGGGGGTGAATAGTGTGTAGCCTAAATACGCTAAGTTCAATTCTGATTTTTTTTCTCAAGTTGGCCTAAGTATGAATTTTTGCTATTTTGAGTTATATGCTTTCAAGATGCAAATATAAATGAGTAATGATTAATAACAAGCAAGATTAAATAGATAAGCAATGCTAACATGTGAAATTTAGAGTGGTTCGGCCACACCGCCTACTCCACTATCTTGGCTCCTTACCACGGATTTCTAACCTTAAATCTTTATAACTTGAATGTTTTCTAAAGAATACAAAGAGGACTTATCCCTCAACCTTAGAGGATGCCTCAACTACTATTCCAAAGTAAAACAATCAAAAATAAAGAAACCTAGGTGTAACACTACACCACACTTAACAACTTGAAATGAGAAGCAAGTAAGAAAGAAAATACAAGTAAATGAGCTATATGTTGGCCTAAGGTTTTCTACCTTGGTCTTAATCTCGGTTTTGATGATAACAAACATGGAACTAGTGTTTCATTGAGATATCTTTCAGGTTCCATATCAGTTAGCACACGACATCCTCGATCGGAAATATCGAAGAAATTGAGAAATCGGAAGGACGTTGGTCGACGCGCTCGGATTCTTCGAGAAGTTAGAGTTTAGGTTTAGGGTGTCTGGATAAATTGTAAATCCTCATGATGATGCAAAGAAACCCAAAAACCAATCCCGAACCCCAAACATGTAAATCCGGAAACCGCCTTGAAATTTACTAAGCCTAGGGAGCTCCTTGGAGGGCTATATGACCTAGATATTTTCTTGACACACAAAATAGCGGTAATTGTTTCTTGGGTTAAAACTAGATAATGAGGTATTTTAAAGGATTTTTTAGAAGCCTTTAGCCTACCCATATTTGACCCAAAAGATTAGAACATTTTCGTTTTCCAAAAATTTGTACGAGACCCAAAAACTAGATTTTGATTCTTAAGGATTATTTTTATTGAATCCAAATGGGGGGTAATCCTTATATAACATTTATGTTTTAAAGTTAAAGTTAATAAATGTTATATAAGTAGACTTAGCGAAGACGGAACTAGAAAACGAACAAGCAAAGACTAACCAAACTACCCTGCCCAAGTTCAGTCGACCGGTCGGTCGACCGAATGGTGTTGAAAATTCACAGTAGCGAATTCGATCGATCGGTCGGTCGACCGAAGTGTGCCAAAAACTGGAGTGCCTACTTCGATCGATCGAGCGGTCGACTGGATAGCAGAGGAGCTGAAGCGCGATTGAGTAGATCGACCATTCGATCGATCGAATAGAGTAGTAGAAGCACAAAATTCCAGTGGTCACTGGGCAGTCGATCGGTTGATCGACCGGTGATCGACCGACAATTGACTGGATGGCGGAAAACGGCTAGATTTTGTGCCGTTGAGCGCTGCTTCACCCGAGCTTTCATCTTGGCTCTATAAATACCTAAGCCTAAGCCTTCCTTTGATACATTTGATCACTCCTATACTTCATTGAGCCATCCTTGATCAATTCCAAGCTTCCATTGAGCCATTACTTGGAAAAGCTCTAGTTTGATCTCTCATTCCTTGATATAGCCTTCAAAGCTTCATCGATTCATCACCTTGAGTCATCAAGAGGACTAGGGAGTTTGTTGTGGAGCTAAGTATCTTATTGTATTATTTATTGCTCCATTTAGTGTTGTATTTTCTTGTTTATTTCTTTGTATTTGAGCTTGTGTAAGACCTAGAGTGTGGGTCTTTAAATTTGGGTGGTTGCCTTTGTGTTTGAGTCTTAATTCCACCGATGTAAACTTAGTTTACTAGGATTAGTTGAGTTGTCCCTTAGGTTGAGGTGGAAGAGTGCTCTCGGTAAGAAGGCGGAGACTTCCGGGTATGGAAGTGCCTTAGGTTGAGAGTGAGACTCTTTGGGTCAAAGTCCTCGTTGTAAGGGAAATGATAATCTGGTAAAGCTAAGTTTGGAAATCCTAAGAGGGGTACTTAGGTATTGGAGTAGTCATTGGGGCCGACCCACTATAAATCTCATTGTGTTAGCATTGCTATCTATGTTTGTGTTTAACTGTTTTATTATCGCTTCCGCATTTAATCGATAAATTATAATTTGCCTAAGTAGTTAAAGAAATGATTAAAATTAAATTTAGGTGAATCGATTAGATAATATACTATTCACCCCCCTTTAGTGTGACCATTTCACCCAACAATTGGTATCAGAGCGGATCGTGGATTGAGATTTCACCATCTCGTCTACATCTTGCCTCGATCCGGGAAATAGCACTAGAGAGTGTAGCGTCTATACCACCTATGTTCGATGAGTCTAACTTTGGTCTTTGGAAAAGTAGAATGTATACTTTCCAAAAGACTCAAGATTTGGGTGTATTTGACATGGTAAAGACAAAATATATTGAACCTAAGAAAAACATGAATGCATGGACCCAAGAACAAGTTAAATTGTTTGAATTAAAGGGTAAAACAACGCATCTTCTATATTGCACATTTTCAAATGATATACTTGAAAAGGTTATGCATTGTTCTTCCGCATTTGATATTTGGGCAACATTAATCATGTTTAATTGCAAAAACCGAGGAGCTTATTACTTTAAAAGAAGGAGGTGATGACAATTGTCAATTGTCATGACAATTGTCATACCTCTAGTTCTAATGAAGTTTTTAATGCCCAAAGCTCATCTAGTCAAAGGAACACCAAAAATTAGAGAAGAAAGCTAAGGTGTTTCTTTTGTCAAGAAAAGGGACATAAAAAGGGGAATTATTCCCACTTGAAGAAAAGGACCAAGAAGAAGAATGCTTCCAAGTCCACCTCCGAATCTAGTGGAGCATCTTTCTCTCATGATGATGAAGTCACATCTCAAATATGCCTCATGGGTTTTCGGAATGAGGTAAAATCTTCTACTTCTAGTCATGTTAAAAATCTTGATAGTGATAATGATGATAGTAGCTCTAATTCTTTAGGTATGTCTTATGATGGGCTATTAGAAGAATCTAAGAAGATGTATGCCATGCTCATGAAATCAAATATGGAAAATAGAAAAATCAAGAAAGAAAACTTGAAGCTTGCTAATCATGTGCATGAGTTGAAGAGTGAAAAAGAGAAATTGAAAACTAGCATGATTGATCCTTGCCATGATACATTAACTCTTGAAGTTAATGACTTGAAACTTGAAAATGAGGTTTTGAAAAATTGAGATTGAAAATGTGAAAGTAAAGAATTCAAAAATTATAAATGAAAATTGTATGCTAAAATCTCAATTGAATGCTTTGTATCAATCTATTGATACTTTAAAAAATGAGGTTGTGTTCTTAAGTAGGAAGGTTAATGATTTGTCAAATGGGTCATTTAAGAATTTAAGTAGAAATGGTGTTTTTAACAAGAATTCTCATGCTCATGTTAATTCTCATGTTAGGCATCCTACATTTAAACCTCGCGTTGAAAAGAAAAACGAAAAGAAAAAATTTAATGGAAATTGTTTTTATTGTGGTATATATGGCCATGCTATTCATGATTGTGCTTTTAAAACAAATCCAAGTGTTGCTAGGACACTTTGGATTCCTAGGCCAACTCACCGCCAAGGACCCAAAGCTATTTGGGTACCAAAAGTGTCTTGTTCTTTTGTAGGGGGAGCTACCACACAAGTATGAATGGGAAATGGAACATTGAAGTTGACCTTGGATTCAAATGAAAAATCTCCATTTGATTGCAACTTCAAACCATCATGATGCCATAGGTATGGATATTGGCATCTAAGTAAACTTGGTATCATCTCCTTTGCTTTATTTGAATTCATTTAAGTTGGAGTTTTATGATACTCGATTGATTTGAGTTGATCTTATCCGCTCTTAATATAATTTTATTAAAATAATTTTTTATTTCCGGTCTCTTTGGAGACCTATGTGGCCTGTAATGGGCCTAAGCGACCTTGCGGTTCTAAATCGTAGGCTCATTGTAGCCTTTCGGTTTTCAACCAATAGGAAGGGTTGAAGATTATGTTTTCATATTTATTATTTTTGTGATCTCTTAAAATTCATTTTGGTATGACTTGATTTCATTTAAAATAGATTTCGAACTATTTAGCAAAGTTGGATTTTGAATGAAATCTTTGATGCTTACTTTGCTATCTAGAATGATCAACTTGCTTGAAATAATTATGCCATTATGTTACCAATGATTTCCTCATGCAAGTTAAATCTAAGGTTAAATGGAAGGCTAATTAGAATGAAAAAAGATTAGTTTGGCTAAATTTTCAAGTATGAGGTATGATTTTGATTTTCATAAAATCTTAGTGTTATACCTCAATGTTTAAGCTTAAATTATGTCTCAATACTCATGATTAGAATTGCATGTTAAACCCTTGAATTCTCATGAGTAGGTAGGATTTTAGTACTTAGGCAAATTTCATTAAATTAAACTTGTTCTATGTTGATATTCATTATTAGAGACCTGATTTTTAAGTCTAAACTAGTTAAACATGTTTAGAGATCTTATTCTTCAAATATTTCATATCTTAAGATCTCTTTGATTCATTTTGATATCATGGTAACTTCTTTAAAATGAATATCTACTATCTAGCCTAGGTTAAGACTTTTAAATGAAACTTTGCATTAAACCTTTGCTATTTAGTAAGTCAGCTTGCTAGTTGGTATATGATTTTATTATAATACTAATGAAGCCTACTTGCAAGTTGAGAAAGTGGTAAAATTTGGAAGGCTAAAGGAAAATGGAAAAAATGTGGAAATTTTGGAATTTCTCAAGAAATGAGGTATGAGTTTCATTTTGGCAAAATTCTTGCATAACACCTCTATTTTCTTGATAAAATGATTTCTTTATGCTCATGAATGATTTGGCATGATAATTGATTGAAATCTCATGAGTAGATAAAATTTTGATACTTAAGCAATTTCATGAAACCTTGTTTGAATGAAATGAGCTCTAGGTAGAATTTCATCTTAGAGACTTTAGTTTAAGTTGAAACTTGATAAACATGTTTAAGTTCACTCATGATTTGCTTCAATGTGATTAATCTTGAAAAATCATGAGAAAATGAATAAATTGATAACAAGTTCACTTTTGGAGACCAAAAGTTGAGTAGAGTTGACCTAAGTCAACAAATTGACTTAGAAACTTTATTTTAGGTCCAAACTTCACAAACATGTTTAGATTTACTCATGTTAGGTGCCCATATGTTTAAATTTGAAAAACCATGAGTAAAGGTTAAATTTTGATACTTAGCAATTTCATGATACAATGCTTGTTTTTGAATGAAATCATACTAAGGTAAAATTTTGACCAAATGATATTATTTTCATTTCAAACATGATAAACATGATTTAAATGATTTCATTCAAAAATCTAGTTTCTTCAGTAAAAATTTCAAAAATTTTCAAGAAGAATATGATGTCCAATCTTTGAATGAGACTTCAAGTATGATATTTTGAATTCACATTTGGTATCATTCCACTCATGTGATGAGAAAAATCATTTCCAAAATGATTTTTGACTCCTTGATCGATACACGAAAATATCAATACTTAAGCCTATACATGATTTCTAGATCTGGAATGTATTTATCATGTAATGCTATCATGTATGATTTAGTCTCATATTAGATATTTGATTTTTCATCCCTTTAGTTGATATTTTCATGTTTCATGGAAAAATTTTAGAGTCTCAACTTTGACTATAGGTTGACCTTTCTTGCCCTTTTTGATTGATGTCGAAAGGTGGGGAAAAATATATGTAAAGGGGAAGAAAATATAGGAAAACCATACATATAGATAGGAGGAGTTCTATTATATAGATATGCATGTTGATAGGGAGAGAAATCCCATGTTTGCTATCCTCTATGCTTAATTGTAGATATTTTCTTAAGGATGTTTGTCATCATCAAAAAGGGGGAGATTGTTGGCCTAAGGTTTTCTACCTTGGTCTTAATCTCGGTTTTGATGATAACAAACATGGAACTAAAGTTTCATTGAGATATCTTTCAGGTTCCATATCGGTTAGTGCATGACATCATCGATCAGAAATATCAAAGAAATCGAGAAATTAGAAGGACGTTGGTCGACGCGCTCGGATTCTTCGGAAAGTTAGAGTTTAGGTTTAGGGTGTCTAGATAAATAATTGTAAATCATCATGATGATGAAAAGAAACTCAAAAACCAATCTCGAACCCCAAACATGAAAACCCAGAAACCGCCCTGAAATTTACTAAGCCTAGGGAGCTCCTTGGAGGGCTATATGACCTAGATATTTTCTTGACACAAAAAATGGCGGTAATTGTTCCTTGGGTTAAAACTAGATAACGAGGTATTTTTAAGGATTTTTTAGAAGCCTTTAGCCTACCCATATTTGATCCAAAAGATTAGAAAATTTCCATTTTTCGAAAATTTGTACTAGACCCCAAAAACTAGATTTTGATTCTTAAGGATTTTTATTTTTTAGATATTTTTATTAAATCCAAATGGGGGGTAACCCTTATATAATATTTATGTTTTAAAGTTAAAGTTAATAAATATTATATAAGTAGACTCAGCAAAGACGGAACCAGAAAACGAACAAGCAAAGCCTAACCAAACTACCCTGCCTAGGTTCGGTCAACCGAAGTGTGCCCAAAATCAGCAATGCCTACTTCGGTCGACCGAGCGATCACCGGATAGCAGAGGAGCTGAAGCGCGAATGAGCCGATCGACCATCCGATCGACCGAACAGAGCGGTAGAAGCGCAGAATGCCAGCGGTCACTGGGCGATCGATCGGTCGATCGACCGATGATCGATCGGCAATCGATCGGATGGCGGAAAATGGCTAGATTTCGTGCCGTTGAGCACTACTTCACCCGAGTTTTCATCTTGGGTCTATAAATACCTAAGCCTAAGCTTTCCTTTGATACTTTTGATCACTCCTATACTTCATTGAGCCATCCTTGATCAATTCCAAGCTTCCATTGAGCTATAACTTGGAAAAACCTTAGTTTGATCTCTCATTACTTGATATGGCCTTCAAAGCTTCATCGATTCATCACCTTGAGGCATCAAGAGGACTAGGGAGTTTGTTGTGGAGCTAAGTATCTTATTGTATTAATTATTGCTCCATTTAGTGTTGTATTTTCTTGTTTATTTCTTTGTATTTGAGCTTGTGTAAGACCTAGAGTGTGGGTCTTGAAATTGGGTGGTTGGCTTTGTGTTTGAGGCTTAATTACACCGGTGTAAACTTAGTTTACTAGGATTAGTTGAGTTGTCCCTTAGGTTGAGGTGTAAGAGAGCTCTCGGTAAGAAGGCGGAGACTTCCCGGTGTGGAAGTGCCTTAGGTTGAGAGCGAGACTCTTCGGGTCAAAGTCCTCGTTGTAAGGGAAACGATATAATCTAGTAAAGCTAAGTTTGTTTGTGTTTAAGTAGTGGAGTAGTCATTGGGGCTGAACCACTATAAATCTCATTGTGTTAGCATTGCTATCTTTGTTTGTGTTTAACTATTTTTTATTATCGCTTCCGCATTTAATCGATAAATTGCAATTTTCCTAAGTAGTTCAAGAAACGATTAAAATCGAATTTAGGTGAATCGATTAGATAACACACTATTCACCCCCCTCTAGTGTGGCCATTTCACCCAACACTATAAATTAAAACAAACTCAAATGAGCTCCTCCAAATTGCCTCCTAGTACTCCATGGCCTCAAGATGATGTAGAAATTCGGATTGAATACTTGAAATGGAGTTTTGAAGACTTTGAGAATGAGAAGTTGAGGTTTGCACCTTGAATCACTCTTAAGGCTCAAGAAAATATTTTGGTAGCTCAATTGAATAGTTGCGAGCCTTAGGAATGGAGTTTTGGGTGTATTTATAGAGTTGGTATTGGAGTATGAAAGCAAAGAGCCGTTCAAACCTTATCTAATTTAAAAAAGAGCCGTTTGGGGGCATTCTAGGAATTCTGGGCAGTTTTTAAAAAAAACTGGGTGGGGGCATTCTGGAAATTCTAGGTAGTTTGGAGGTTTCTAGCCTTTCAAGCATTATTTGTTTAGGTTAACGATTTCCAAATTTTTTAAAAAAATATGTCCTCAAGTTGTTTTTACCTAAGGAACAATTACAATTATTGGGACTTTTTATGGTAAGAAAATATCTAAATTATATCTAAATTACCAAGGAGCCACAATACTTAGAAATTTTCAAGATCATTTTTTGATTTGTCTAGATTTTAAGTTTTTGGGGTTTGGATTTCAGATTTTGTTTATGGATTCACTGAGGACATCAAACTACGGCTTAGGAGAATTTATAATAAAAGAAACTAAGTCCTAAACTAATTTTGACATGCTCGACTCCGAAGCCTCCGATTCTTGATTTTTCGTGATTTTTCTAACGAGCTTCGAATGGGTATCGTATGTCCAACCTGAGACCAAACCTTGAGGAAACTATTAGAACCATGTTTGTTATCATCAAAACTAAGAGTGTTTCCAAGGTTGAACCCTTGGGCCAACAGCTAGCCCTTCCACCAAGAATCGAGCACCAAAAGGGAGGAAGAGAGGATGAGAAAACCACAAAAGAAGAAGGAAGATGAAGGAATACCTCGCTATCCTTCTTGGACTCCTCCAAGAAGATGAAGTAGATGACACACCCAAGAGGAAGAGTCCTTCAATTAGGATTCACAAAACCGGGGAAGGAAGCTTTAGATGGCCGGCCACCGAAGGAGATATATGAGAAGGAGTTCTTGGAGCTTCTCTCTTCAAGAAGCCTCTCAAGAACCAAGACCTTGCCCTTCTCCAAGATCAATAACCAATTTGCTTAACCCCCTTGAAGGAGGTTAGGCCACCTATTTATAAGGGGCAAGGGCGGCTACCAAGGTAGACCCGTCCCCCTACCCCCCTTTTTTAAAACCTCTCCCCGAAATTCAAAATTCCGGGGTTTGCCATGAAAATAATAATTTATATTTAATGGATTTATCATTAATTCAAAATCAATTAAGTCCAACTAAATATAAATTTTAATTTATCTCTAGAAATTAAATTCCTATTGATTAGGATTTATCATGTGACAATCCCTACAATTTAAGGATGCCCTACAAATTAGGGTTACCGAGCAACTCCTTCCTCGCGTATTCATTCCTTATAGGAATAACCTTACCTATTATGTCCGTAAACAAGATCAGTGATCGAGTTGAAGCATGTCCATACTAGTATTCGGACTTTATCTCATAAGGCCCGTTGCAAGATTAGCCTGTTGTGTGTGACCCATTTGGCCCCACACTAAGCCAGCAGTGAGTTGTGCAAAATGGACAATCGGATCCGATAGAACGACTTCTATTCGAATCTTACGAGCCACCACTAAACCCCTTTAGTATGGTTTTGTAAGACTCCACTCACAAGTCAAGAATGACGTCTAGCAACGTGTCATGACTACCTGGATAGTGTGAGGTTCAATCTACAAGGGATCAAACGCCCTTCAGTGATTAGTTACCGTGCAACTAAGTCCATTGGTTACAACAGCTGGAAGTCGGCTAGGGTACGGAAGAAGTGTCAAACCCTAGTACCGATTCATATGTATTCCACCCACCAAGATGTCATCTCAATAATGAAATGTCATAAACATCTTCCTGACTTTCATGTCCACTCTAGCCAGATATTCTCGAGTCGACACTTGTGGGGAAACATAGGGCATCATCTCCTCTCACTAGGAGTAACTGATTCCATGTTGGTTGCTCACCAACCTCCATGAATGCTTCCCCATGCCCAGTAATGTCATGCCCAAACTCAGGGTCGCGTGACCAGCCAGGGTTTATGTTCTACCCTGGAGCCTACCACATGCACTGAAAATCAAAATAATGAGAATACACACCAACCAGAAAACATACAAGTAGAAGAACACGACACAAACTTTTATTTGATTTAAAAGAAAGTTTTCAACAATTTTAAAAGAGTTGTAAAAGCAAACCAACTATTAAGAACAACTCGATTTAAAAGTCAAATACATGTTTTCAAATTAAACATCACTCGGTGCATATAAAGAAACAACCCTAGACATCACGACTACGACTACTGGACACTGCTACGAGATCTACGCCACTACCTACCCTCCAGCTACACCATGACTCCAACCCTCACCTCATTGGTCGGGCTGTGCAAAAAAAAGAGAAATAAATCGTGAGTCCACATGGGACTCAGTGAGCAGCCCTTCCGAACCTCCACATAAATCTCCAATAACAACATGAATATAAGTCAGCAATTTATAAATTTAGGGATCTGAACTAATCATGATATGACGACCGGCCTAAAGGCCATCCTGCATAAACCATACAACCGGCCCAAACAGCCCTACCAGAATGGGCAACACTCGGCCACTAGAGCATGTACAAGAACTAGTGGCTCGGCTCTACCCGGCCTTTACCACAAAATAATAATCCGGCCGCACGACCCACATATCACATAAGGAAAGTCAGATCAATCACCAGGCCGTCGACTAGGATGGTCAACTAGTCTTAAGAACCCATCGAGTTAGGGATAGCTAGTCCCACCCATCTCGGGTCTACTGTCAGCGTGGCCCATTGACGGAATCTCAAGACCCTCTGCCACCCGGGTCTAACACCTAGAGGGCCCGCTGGCGCAATTTCAAGACCCCAATCACCTGCCGAGTCAAGCATTAGTCGTCCCAATCGTCCATCTTTCTCAGCCGACCATCACAATCACAATACACTAGCAAAGTGTTCTAAAGTTTTCTTATTTAAACCCCAGGCATTCACCCGTATCCGGCCCCCTCGTTCCGAGCCATACCAACCACACACTAATGCCCGCTGATTATTTCCTAGGAGTGAAACCTAGCTTGTCTACATTCAAGTTTTCCCGACAATGTAAGCACTCTATAATTTCCTTATAAGAATCTAGTGTCATTCGCCAGATTCCTTAAGTGTGAATTACATGTCATAAGTGTAGAAATGTCCAAATACAAATATGTCATAACACATAAGTTATAAGGAAAGTATTCTACAGCTACTACCATAAATAACAACAGGCTTTCAACAATAAGGTAATTAAATTCTGCATTTAATCAATAAATTCCAGCAAAAAAATAATTGATCTAACATAGTAAAAATTCAATACTAGTAAAATTAATGGAGGAAATTTCCTAAGATTATGTGCCATACGAAATTCTAACCATATGTACACTATCAAGAATATTTTCTTATAGCATGATGTTCTCAATCTATCAATACTAACATTTCATACAAAAATTTAGTGATCCAAATGAAATCAAGGATTTAATACCCTGTATGTGAATGTGAAACAACTCGAGCCCCTTTGCCCTCCTCACACCTACTCGGCCGAGCCTACCCAAGGCTACTCATGCTCGGCCGAGAGGAACCAGGGTAGGGAAAAGGGTTCTCGGCCACGGTTGGGAGGAATCAAGTCATCAATCGCGAGAAAAACTCGATCCGAGGGCTTCCGACCACTCTAAGAAATTGGGGGAAACTTCAGCATGACCTTCCCCCTTTTTCCTTCATGTGGCAGGCCCTAAACATCAAGAAAAACGAACATCTAAAACTAGAATCCATACATCGACGAAGAACATGATTTGGGATTTCGAGAAACACCATCGACCGATAAGAAACGATGCATAAAATCTCGATTCATCACTTCTACATGGTTCGGCCACACGCCTCACCCTACTAATCGAGGTTCGACCACTCACCTTGATTAAGGAAGAAGAATGGACGAGCGACAACGATCTCAATCTTTCCGACGGTGGCACGAATCCGGCGTCGACCCCAAGCTTTCCCCTCCTCCCTCTCGCTTCTTGGGCTGCGTGTGTCTCCAATGATGAGCCTCATGGCTGCTAGGGGGATGAAGGATTTATTCCCTCATTTCCCCTTGACCATTTTGCCCCTTCCACTCACTTAGCCCCTACTCGACTCAATCTGAGCCCGATTCCAGCCCCGACTCGATCAGCAAGCACGATTTCGGACTCGACTCTACTAAATCATCTTATGATTAAGAAGGAAGGAACATTTATCAAATAAAATTTTATAAGGCTTAAATTATACCTTCTACTCGAGATGATTTCATGAGTCGTCCTAACTAACTCCCGATCCGGTGCGCTGCACCAAAATAAATTTTATATTAGGAAACCTCGGGTCTTACAACCTTCCCCCCTTAAGGGAAATTCGTCCTCAAATTTTGTTGAATTATAAGGACTTACCGGTTCTTCAAACAAGGAAGGGTAGCGCTCTTTCATTTCTCGTTCTACCTCCCAAGTAGCTTCCTGCCCGAAGTGGTGTTCCCATCTAATCTTTACCAGAGGGATTTCTTTGGACCTGAACTTTCTAATTTGGCGGTCAAGGATCTCCATAGGCCTTTCCTTGAAAGATATAGCTGAATCCACCTCAACCACAGAAGGTCCAATCACAAGTGAATCATCTCTTACATATCGTCTGAGCATTGATACATGAAAAACCAGGTGTACCCTGCTCATGCTAGGGGGCAAGGTCAACTCATAAGCTACACCACCCCTCCGTCGGAGAATGGGAAAAGGCCCAATGAACCTGGGGCTTAGCTTTCCTTTCTTTCCAAATCGAACCACTCCTTTCATGGGGGAGACCTTCAGGAACACTAGGTCGCCCTCCATGAATTCCAACTCTTTAGCCTTCTTGTCAGCATACATCTTCTGGCGACTCTGAGCCGCCAAAATCTTTCCTTTATGATTTTTACCTTCTCCATCGTCTCCTCAACTAGATCAGGACCCACCATGAGAAATTCTCCGACCTCAAACCAGCCCACTGGTGATCTACACCTCCGCCCATACAAGGCCTCGAAAGGAGCCATGCTAATGCTACTATGATAGCTATTGTTGTAGGCGAACTCAATCAACGGTAGGTGTTTCTCCCAACCGTCAGCCAGGTCTAGAACTCAGGCCCTCAACATATCTTCCAAGGTTTGGATGGTTCTCTCTGACTGTCCGTCCGTCTACGGATGGAAGTTGTGCTAAAGCACACTTGAGTACCCAAGGCTTCCTGGAAGGACTGCCAAAATTGGGCTATGAACTAGGTACCTCGACCTTATATAATCATCACTGGAGTACCATGGTATGCCACAATCCTGTCCAAGAATAGCCTGGTGTACCGCTCAGAAAAAAAAAGGTTGTCTTGACAGGAATGAAATGAGCGGTCTTTGTCAACCGATCTACCACCACCCAAATGGAATCAAATCCGCCCCTTGACTTAGGCAGCCCTGTCACTAGATCCATAGTAATCTTTTCCCACTTCCACTCGGGAACTTCGAGGTTTTGCAGCAGCCCTGCGGGCTTCAAGTGTTTGGCTTTCACTTGTTGGCAGACCAAACACTTGGATATGAACTCTACTACCTCCCTTTTCATGCCCTTCCACCAATAATGCTGCCTTAAGTATCGGGCGTACCGCTCAAAAAAAAATGTTGTCTTGACAGGAATGAAATGAGCGGTCTTTGTCAACCGATCTACCACCACCCAAATGGAATCAAATTCACCCCTTGACTTAGGCAACCCTGTCACTAGATCCATAGTAATCTTTTCCCACTTCCATTCGAGAACTTCGAGGTTTTGCAGTAGCCCTGCGGACTTCAAGTGTTCGGCCTTCACTTGCTGGCAGACCAAACACTTGGATATGAACTTTGCTACCTCCCTTTTCATGCCCTTCCACCAATAATGCTACCTTAAGTATCGGTACATTTTGGTGGCTACCGAATGCATCGTATAAGTGGATCGATGCCCCAACTCTAGAACCTGACTGCTCACCTCTGTCATATCAGGCACCACTATTCGGTCTCTGAACCTTAAGACACCTTGTAAGTCCAACCTGAAACCATTCCCTGCATCGCCTCTCTGGACTAAGTCCTTTGTCAGGGCACAGAAGGCATCCTCCCCTTGCGCGGTATGCAACATATCCACTAGTGTGGATTGTACCCACAGATGTGCCACTAGGGCACCCGAAGCTGATACTACCAGAATTGCTCCCCCATCCAGGCACAATGCCAACTCTCGCGCTAGCGGCCTCTTCCCGACTGCCAAATGGGCCAAGCTACCCATGGATTTCCTGCTCAGCGCGTCCGCCACAACATTGGCCTTCCCAGGGTGATACGAGATGGTACAATCATAATCTTTCAGTAGTTCAAGCCATCTTCTCTATCTTAAATTGAGCTCATTTCGGATGAGCAAGTACTGGAGGCTTTTGTGGTTGGTATAAATCTCACAAGCCTCACCGTACAAGTAGTGGCGCCATAGCTTCAGAGCAAACACTACCGCCGCCAGTTCCAAATCATGTGCTGGGTAATTCTTTACATGAACTTTCAATTGGCGAGATGCATAGGCGATCACTCTGCCATACTGCATCAGAACACAGCCCAGGCAAACCCGAGAGGCATCATAGTATACCACAAATCCATTCGAGCCTAAAGGTACGGCTAGAATTGGTGCTGACATCAGACATTCTTTGAGCTTCAGCAAGCTCTCCTCACACCTTTTGTCCCAATCAAATTTGACCTTCTTCCGGGTTAACCGAGTTAGAGGAGCTGCAAACCTGGAGAAATTTTTTGCAAACTTTTTGTAATAACTACGGACTTCAGTCACACTGGTCAGCCGCTTCCAGTCCTTTACCGCCTCTATCTTGGTGGGATCCATACTGATTCCTTCCTTGGACACTATATGACCTAGGAATCCAACACTTTCTAACAAAAACTCACATTTGGTGAATTTGGCATACAACTGATGTTCTCTGAGGGTTTTCAGGACCATCATCAAATGCTCGGAGTGCTTCTCCTTGCCCTTGGAATACACTAGGATGTCGTCAATAAAGATGATCATAAATCTGTCCAAGTATTCTTTGAACACTCTGTTCATGAGGTCCATAGAGGCCGCAGGTGCATTAGTCAATCCAAACGATATCACTAGGAACTCATAATGGCCATAGCGAGTCCTGAAGGCAGTCTTGGGTACGTCACAGTCTCGGATTCTTAACTGATGATATCCAGACCTCAAATCAATCTTTGAAAATCATTGTGCCCCCTGCAACTGGTCGAACAAGTCATCGATTCTGGGCAGCAGGTAACGATTTTTTATTGTCACCTTATTGAGCTGCCTATAGTCGATGTGCATGTGCATGGACCTGTCCTTTTTCTTCACAAATAGGACCGGAGCACCCTACGGGGACACACTTGGGCGAATGAAGCCCAAGTCCAGCAACTCTTGCAACGACGCCTCTAACTCCCAAAGTTCGGCCGGTGCCATCCTATAGGGTGGGATGGAGATCAGTGCCGCCCCGAGCTGCAATTCAATGCAAAATTTGATTTCTCTTCTAGGCGACAATCCTAGCAATTCCTCTAGAAAGACATCAGGGAACTCACAGAACACCGGGGTCCCACTAACCTCCTGAGCCGTGCCCCCTTTTTCCTTGGCCATAGATACGAAGGCCAAGAAAGACTAGCAGCCGCCTAACAGTAATTTACGAGCCTTAAGGGCTGAAATGACGCCCATCGGCTCATCCTTTCCATCTCCACTGAAGGAGGATTGCGGCAACCCGGGCTTACTGAATGTGATAGTCTTAGCCCTATAGTTAACTGACGCAAAGTGCCCCACTAGCCAATCCATGCCGAGGATGATATCAATTTCAAGCATAGATAGAAGTGTCAATTCTGCCTTCAACACATGACCACATATTAGCACTTCGCAGTCACGGAAGACAGATTCTGCTATAAATGCATCACCCGTAGGCGTTGACACCACATACGACACAACAAGCAAGGAAGCTGCCATAGGCAATCCGGCAGCAAATTTGGCAAATACAAACGAGTGCGTAGCACCCGAATCGAATAGAACATAAGCAGTAGAAGAATTGACTAAAATAGTACCTGTCACTACTGTCATTGATGCCTCTGCCCCATCGCGGTTCATGGAAAAAACTCTGGCAGATGGTCTCTCTGAATGGCTAGCCTGCGGTCCCTTGCTCTACATCTGACCTCTCTGAACCACTGACCCTACTGACATAGGCGCCTTTCCTTTTCACTATTCAGATATCTAGCCAACTCTGTCTGGATAGTCCTTCTTAAAGTGCCCGACCAGACAGCATTTGAAGCAGGCATCCGAGCGGCCAAAACAAGGCCCTAGTGCCTCCGGTTATAGCGACCACACTGTGGCATATCTGACTTATGAGAAACACCCCTTGACACTGCCGGTCTCCCTGTCCCGAACCTTCGGCCCCCATGGCCCCGGCTACCACCCTGCTCTCGGCTCTGCAGGTGATCTGCGGTAGTTACAGTCCCCTCAGAGTGACCCGGTTAGACTCTAGATCCTTGTGGCTGAAATTACTTCTTGGCCGGTCCGTCGTTCCTCTCGAACGGCACCAAAGCTTCCTTCCGAAGGGCCTCATCCACCACCCGGGCAAGAGTGGAATCCTCGATGTATTGGATGAGCCTACCTATCTGAGGCCTCAAGCCCCCCCAATGAATCCCTTGACCCTGGCAGTCTTAGAAGCCACTAGGGTTGGATGATATTTGGAAAGCCGATTGAATTCCATCTCATACTCTAACACTGTCATGCCACCAGTATCGCGTAGCATCTGAAAGTCCCATGCTCGCTTGTCGCGAACACTCATTGGCAAGTATTGTTCCACCACAATCGCCCAAAACTCTTCCTAGGTGGGAGGCGGCACGTCTGCTACCCTCCGAGCCCTCCAAGTGTGCAGCCAGACCTTTTCCAATCCCCTCATCTGTAGCCCGACCAAACGAGCCGCTAACTCCGATGAGCACTCCAGTTCCATGCACAATTCGTAGTAGTCCCCCAGAAACTCAGTGACTTCCACCTGTCGATCTGTTCCGATGAATTCTGGCGGCTTCAACTTGATGAAGTCTGTATAAGATGGGGCTACTAGAACCCTGATCACTGGTGCTACAGTCTCGGCTACCTCTGGTACCACCAAACATACAGGTATAGGCTACGGAAGCGGCTGTTGCTGCTGCTGCATCTGATGTCTCAACTCTTGCTCTCTGAGGAACGCTTCTGTTAGCTGAGCCACCTGAGGTTGCAGTTGAGCAACCACGAAATTTTGTCCCTGCTCTTTGGACTACTCGTTTTCCCTGCCTCAGCCCCGACCCCGGCCTCAGCCTCAACCCCAACCCTAGCCTTGGCCTCGACCCAGGCGTTCTGTCGAATTACTACCACTACCGCTCAGTGCAGCATTATGAGTCTCCATCACACTAACATAGAGAAAAAAAAAAAAAACCAATTTTCCTGTTAACATAAATAATTCATTCAACTGTAATTTAAGTTACTAACCGCTTGGTGCGCTAAGTGCAATCGTGGTTGCTAGAACTCTAGCATTCTATATCGTATGTCGACACGCTAGGATATGTCTCATACGGTACCCAACTCCTAGTCGTAGTCAAGATCTTACCAAACGATCCAATACCAACTTTGTCACGCCCCAACTCAGGGTCGCAAGACCGGACAGGGTTTATGTTCTACCCTGAAGCCTTCCACATGCACTGAATATCAAAAAACTGAGAATACACACCAACTAGAAAACATACAACTAGAAGAACGCAACACAAACTTTTATATGATTTAAAAGAAAGTTTCGAACAATTTTAAAAGAGTTGTAAAAGCAAACTAACTATTAAGAACAACTCAATTTAAAAGTCAAATACATGTTTTGAAATTAAATATCACTCAGTGCATATAAAGAAACAACCCTAGACATGACTACTACAACTACTGGACACTGCTACGAGATCTACGCCACTGCTTACCCTCCAGCTACACCATGACTCCAAGCCTCACCTCACTGGTCGGGCTCTACAAAAATAAGAGAAATAAATCGTGAGATTTAAGTAAGCAATTTATAAATTTAGGGATCTGATCTAATCATGATATTACGACCGGCCCAAAGGCCATCCTGCATAAACCATACAATCGGCCCAAACGGCCCTACCAGACTGGGCAACACTCGGCCACTAGAACCTGTTCAAGAACTAGTGGCTAGGCTCTGCCCGGCCTTTACCACAAAATAAGGAAAGTCAGAGCAATCACCGGGCCGTCGACTAGGATGGTCAACCAGTCTCAGGAACCCACTGAGTTAGGGATAGCTGGTCCCACCCATCTCGGGTCTACCGTCAGCGTGGCCCACTGACGGAATCTCAAGACCCTCTGCCACCCAGGTCTAACACCTAGCAGGCCTGCTGGTGCAATCTCAAGACCCCAATCACCCGCCGAGTCATGCATTAGCCGTTTCAACCGTCCATGCTTCTCAATCGACCATCACAATCACAATACACAAGCAAAGTATTCTAAAGTTTCCTTATTTAAAACCCGAGCATTCACCCGTATCCGGCCCCCTCGTTCTGGGCCATACCAGCCGCACACTAATGCCCGCTGATTATTTCCTAGGTGTGAAACCTAGCTTGTCTGCATTCAAGTTTTCCCGACAATGTAAGCACTCTATAATTTCCTTATAAGCATCTAGCGTCATTCGCCAGATTCCTTAAGTGTGAATTACTTGTCATAAGCGTAGAAATGTCTGAATACAAATATGTCACAGCACATAAGTTATAAGGGAAGTATTCTACAACTACTACCATAAATAACAACATGCTTTCAACAATAAGGTAATTAAATTCTGCATTTAATCAATAAATTCCAGCAAGGTAATAATTGATCCAACATAGTAAAAAGTCAATACTAGTAAATTAATGGAAGAAATTTCCTAAGATTATGTGCCATATGAAATTCTAACCATATGTACACTATCAAGAACATTTTCTTATAGCATGATGTTCTCAATCTATCAATACTAACATTTTATAAAAAATTGAGTGATCCATATCAAATCAAGGAATTAATACCCTGTATGTGAATGTGAAACAACTCGAGCTCTTTTCCCCTCCTCACACCTACTTGGCCAAGCCTACCCGAGAGGAACCAGGGTAGGGACAAGGGTCCTCAGCCATGGTTGGGAGGAATCAAGTCATCAATCGCGAGAAAAACTCGATCCGAGGGCGTCCGACCACTATAAGAAATTGGGGGAAAATTCGGCATGACCTTCCCCCTTTTTACTTCCTGTGGCCGGCCCTAAACATAAAGAAAATCGAACATATAAAACTAGAATCCATACATCGATGAAGAACATGATTTAGGAATTCGAGAAACACCATCGATCGACAAGAAACGACGCACAAAATCTTGATTCATCGCTTCTACATGGTTCAGCCACACGCCTCACCCTACTAACCGAGGTTCGACCACTCACCTTGATCAAGGAAGAAGAATGGATGAGCGACAATGATCTTGATCTTTCCGACGGTGGCACGAATCCATCACCGACCCCAAGCTTTCCCCTCCTCCCTCTCGCTTCTCGAGTTGCGTGCGGCTCCAATGTTGAGCCGCACGGTTACTAGGGGGATGAGGGATTTATTCCCTCATTTCCCCTTGACCATTTTGCTCCTTCCACTCACTTAGCCCATACTCGACTCAATCCAAGGCCGATTCGAGCCCCGACTTGATCCGCAAGCACGATTTCGCACTCGACTCTACTAAATCATCTTACGATTAAGAAGGAAGGAACATTTATCAAATAAAATTTTATAAGGCTTAAATTATACCTTCTACTCGCGGCGATTTCGCAACTAGACCCGACTAACTCTCGATCCAGTGCGCTGCACCAAAATAAATTTTATATTAGGAAACCTCGGGTCTTACAAGTAATACCTAGCATGTGATGCCGAGGGCCACTTAGGGCTCGAATCAAAGAAATGGGTCGTCACTCACAAGGTAACCATGACAACCTCAGGTCCAAGGACTGCTTGCACCTACTATCACCCGAGGAACATCCTATTGACACTCATGTAAGGATTCCATTATGTGTTCCTTGTGTAGGTTCGTTCAGTGAACTCATTCTCTAATGAGCACCTGCACTTGTACATAAATGACTCCTCATTGATAACTATGAGATCAGCAACCTCTTATCGTATAAGGACTATACCAAGCGCACTAGTTTATACGGAATCACCAATCCCCTAATTGGTGATCCTACAACTGGGAACATTTAGAACAGGGGCATCTGGATTCCAAGTCTCACTGGCATGATCTCATCATGGCCTTGAAATCAATTGCCCAGGTTCATGGGGTTCATCACAATCTAATATATATAAAATATAGATGCAGCATATGATGAAAAGTTGCCTCATATTATTCATTAACCAAAAATAGTTTCTTGCACATCAACATATGATTGGCCCAAAGGCACTATTCCTTTTAGATGGTACCTATGTGGTGCGGCTGGGGGTTGCAAGCTCAAGCAGCAAATCTCGTGACATGTCGGGTGGTAGTCGAGTTGTAGAGAGTCCTTATTCGCATACTATTATGAATTAATTATAGTTCGTTATTTAAACATACTTAGCATTTTGACATTTACATTTGAGTATGCATGGTTGCTCCTTTAATTTTTGCATTGGTATGCACGTGTTGGCCAATCACGTGATCTGGGATTTTGGGGCGTGAGAAAGTGGTATTAGAATATGACTAGCTAGGTCCTGACTATGACAATAGGGCATAGGGTACTGTATGGGCATTGCTAGCGTGTCGGCATACAATGTGTCCTAGTCACGAGATCAGGCGACTGATCTTGCGTGCGAGCGACGGTATGTGTGACTATTTAGTGATTGAAAACTAAAATGATTAGATTGATTATTATATGTTTTTCTTGGTAGTCAAATGATAATGCTGTGTTAGTGGCTTTGAGATCCTAGATGTAGGATTTTGCCTTGTAGCCGCCCCTTAGCATGATGCGTGCATCTGAAATTTTCATTGTCCAATTGGCTTCTTCTTTGATTGATTCTTTACCTTATGTTTGATGATGCAATTGGAATGCTTGGGAGAGGAAACTAAGGTTAGCAGCCCTAGAATGAACCTAGGTTTCTAGGGCCGGCCGAATAGGACATGTGAGGGAAGAGCATGCTGAAATTTTCTTGATTTTCCCCAGGAGATCCTTGTTTCTTGCTTCTACTATGATTAAGGGCAAAATGAAATGCTTATGATGTCTTGTGTTAGGGTCGACGGCTTGAAGGGAGACTTTTGGGATAAAATTCTAATTAATTTTAGTTATTTCTGAATGTAGGATGTATGGAAGTTGTTGGGAGAAAATATGAATCTTCGTTGCAAGGAAATAGGTGTAGGTTGATTTCGGACAAAGACCCTAAGTTTCTAAGGTCGGCATCCATGGTGAATGTGGAATCTTAGAGACTCATTGTTTCTCATTCTTGAATGGAGGTGGTTGTGTGATTGATGTTTGTAAGGGTCACCTTGTTAGGGTGTAGTCAAATTTGGATAGCTCTTAAAAAGGGCCAAGGGCCGAGTGTCCCTAAATTAAGGACCTACTTACGGGTTGAGATAAACCTAGGAAATTGGTTTAAGGTGAAGAGTTGTAATTTGGAAATAATAGAAAATTCATATTAGGATTTGGAGGGAACATTTTGTCAAAGAATAATAAAACCTAGCATGCTATATTTGCTATAGTATTTTGGTGGTTAAGACATAACATTTCAGATCTTAGCATATGAAGACAGGAATTAAATCTTTACCCACCTGATAGAAAAGATCAAAAAAATAGGTGCATTCATGAAAGGTTGGTGCATTGTTGTTAACATGAAGCCATGAACGAAAAGGAGGTGCAACCCCCTTTTGGTCGGACCTTCGCCGTCATCGATTACCGTCATCACGAGGTGTCGTCATTTTTATGGGCTGAATTACTCATCTTGTAAGCATGCTGGAAATTCCTTAATCTTATGGTTCTTGGTTGTTTCTCATCTTTCCATGTTGTATGCTTGTTAAGAGAGGAGGGTATAGGAAGCCTTGGCGATCTCTTTGCTTGATCGTCCGGAGAGGAGAGGCCGGACTTGAGACCAATTGGCTGCATGGGGGTGTGCCATGGAGTGGGAGACGGCGGTGTCGAGCAGAGCAGGGAGAGAGAAGAAAGAGATGAGAGGGCTTTTAACAGGGTATTAGAAATTCTTTTAGGTTAATGACTTGAAGTAATAATAAGCAGACGTGTATTATATGATTATGGTTTAGTTAATTTACTAAATCTAATGTGATCTCATGTTGATGAAAAAGGAAGGGCAACTGATGATGAAACCAGTAGAATAAGATGTCTGACAAATCAAGCAATGGCAATCAATAAACAATTACATATCAAGTGGTGGACAAAAGCAAGAACTAATTGGATTGACATGAATGACAAGAACACAAAGTACTTTCATAGGCTTGCAAATTTCAAAAAATGAAAGAACTATATTCTTGAAATAAAAGTGGAAGATAGGACTCTCTCTGATCCTACTGACATTAGCAATGAGTTTGTTAAATGATACAGTTCTCTGTGGGAAGAGGATATAATGAGATTTGCAAACTAGGACATGATAAAGGAACTGAACTGGAATCCTATCCCTTCAAACAGATATCATGAACTGATTAAGGGCTTCACTGAACATGAAATTTTTGTAGCCATGAACAGCCTTGGTAGGGGCAAGGCCCCTAGTCCTGATGGATACAGTTTGGAGTTCTTCATTAGCTTTTAGGAGATTATCAGAAAGGATTACATGGAAACAATAAACACCTTTCATAAGGACTGTTGGCTTCCTAAGTCTTGGGGTAGTACAAGTCTTGTTTTCATTCCCAAAAATGATTGCCCCAAGGTCATTAAGGACTTTAGGCCCATTGCACTCTACAATGTGGCCTATAAGATCCTTTCAAAAGCTCTTGTCAATAGGCTAAAGCCATGGATCAACACCATAATTTCAAAAGAGCAGGTTGCTTTTGTGAAGAAAAGGAACTTAAGTGACAGTGTCATTCTTCTTTCTGAAGTTGTTAACATCATACGTAAATCAAAGAGAAAATGCCCTTTCTTTATAATGAAAATAGATCTTGAAAAGGCCTTCGACAAAGCTAATTGGGAAGCTATCAGGAACATCTGTAAGTGTATGAACATGCTTGAGCAGTTTATAAATTGGATAATGACTTGCCTGATGATTGCTAATTTCAGATGCAACATTAATGTAGCTCTATCAGATTGTTTCAAAAATTACAAGGGGATAAGGTAGCGAGATCCTCTCTCCCCGTACCTATTCATCATCCTCCAAGAATTGTTGACTGTTATGATCAACAAAGAAGTTGATAGTGGCCACATCAAAGTCTTTAAATACAGGGGAATTTTTCTAAGTCATCTTTTTTATGTTGATGACATTATATTAACTGTCTAATGTTGTAAGAAAACCTGCGCTAATGTTAAGGAAGTGCTTAACAAGTATGGAATGATCACTGATCAAAGAATAAATTTTGATAAGTCTGACTTATTTTTTCCAAGGGATTATCCTTTGAAGAAAAAAGAAGAATTATGCAACTTGATGGGCATAAAGGAAGGCTCCTTACCATTGAACTTGTATTGACCAAAGCAAAATTCCTTTGAACCTTCAAAGGCAGATGATATGTAAGGCCGAAAAGAGACTCAACAGTTGGGCAAGCAAAAACATTTGCCAAGCTGGGAAAGTGGTCCTTCTAAACTCTGTGGTCAACTCAATTCATATACATACTTTAGCTTCATCCTGGATCAGTGATAAAGTCATCAGTGAGCATGAGCAAATTGCAAGGAATTACTTCTGAAAATCTAGCTCCAAAAAACATGGTTTCCACTTGATTAGCTGGAAAAAGATTACACTAAGCAAGAGCATGGGAGGCCTAGGCATTAGAGACTTAAAGACAGTTAAAATCTGTTAAAGTCCCACATTGGTTAAAAATATGATCAATGTAGCCTTTAAATAGTTTGGGCAATCCTCTCCTCACGAGCTAGCTTTTGAGGTGAGTTAGGCCCACTAATTTCTTAAAATGGTATCAGAGCCAAACCTATGGTTGATATTGTGCCACCCACAGATGTCCAGTCCTGCAAAACTCCACGCTCCAGTTATCTAATCTTGGGCGTGAGAGGGGTGTGTTAAAGTCCCACATTGGTTAAAAATATGGCCAAGGTAGCCTTAAATAGTTTGGGCAATCCTCTCCTCAAGAGCTAGCTTTTGAGGTGTGTTAGGCCCACTAATTTCTTAACAAAATCTCTCTACATGCCAAGAGGATTCTCCCTCTTTTTAATAGGAAAAACACTCATTGGGCAAATCTCTTGAACTTGAGATACAAATCAATTCATCCATGGAATGAGTTGGAAGGGAAACCTAAGAGCTGGACAGTTAAAGGCATCTTTGCTGCTTTATATGGCCTTAGGAGTGGGCTTAAAATTAAAATTTGTAATGGCTGTAAGACAAGCATTTGGAATGATCTGGACTGTGTTCCCCTAAGCAAATGGCCTACCTTCATCAATATGGAGAAAATGCAAGCTAGAGTTCAATCTGGTGAGTGATTTATTTGCCAATGGTACCTAGTGCTCTTCCATTATTAATCCTTTGTTTGTCAAGGAACTTGCGCATAAGATAAATTAGACTTATCTCCCTACTAGAGTAGTTCAGGACAAATGGATTGGGTGCTTGAACAACAAAGGAAAACTCAAATGTAAAATTGCTTACAATTTCCTTAGAAATGGTGACAAAGACAAACATAGCTCTGCTCATGATTGGAATTAATTATGGAACCTAAAGGTGCAGTATTTGTCTTTCTGTGATAATGGGAAAGACAGCCTAGAACACATCCTCTTTGAATGCAGGCAAGACCTTAGACAGAGAAAGCAGTATTTGTCTTTTTGGAATTCCCTAGAGGAGATTTTAAGGCTTCAATTTGTGCATAAGAATCACTGAGTGTCTAGAAAATGGCTGGATGAAGGCAAGACCTTAGACAGAGAAAGCAGTATTTGTCTAAGGAGCTGCATTGCATCTGGGTTATGGTTCCTTTGGAAAAACATGAATGAAAAATGCTTTAATTTAGCACCTTGTGTATAGAACCTTGGCTGAATTTAGCAACTATCTTCAAATTAATCAATATCATTCTTTCAAAGGGAATAAGGTTAATAGCATGGCTTTTTCTCAGAATTTCAATCACTGTCCTGATTTGTATCAGGAAGGGGCATCTTCATTTCAGTATTCTATCTTTTGTGATGCTTCTTGGCTGGAGATTACTGGTCAAGCTGGATATGGGTTTCATGTTCTTAATGAAAAAAATGAAGAATTTTTAATAGGCTATGGCAAAGATTCATTCTATGATACTTTATTTGCTGAATTAAATGATATTTGGATGAGTCTCATTCTGGCAAGCAGGATGAATCTGAAACACCTCAAAATCTTATCTGACTCTAAGAAAGCAATTGACATCCTGAACAACTTTATTATGCCTCCATGGTTCATCAAGGACTTGGTAAAAGACATAGATAGCCCTATCTATGATGGTCGAAAGTTGGAAATATATATGTAGGGACAGTAACACTAAAGCCCATCATTTAGCTAAAGCTGATCTTTCTGAACCTACTTTGGCCCTTGTGGATGCTGCTAACTCGACCAGGGTTGATTGCAGTTCTCTCTCAATACACAATTCGAAGTTGTTTTTAAATGTTCAGGCTGTTGAAAATAAAGATTGTAAGATGCTATCCTTAGAAGACATTAAATGTTTGAATGCTTCTTCGTATCCTTCTCTGATGTACAGCAAGCTTTGGCTACTGATTTGAATGCTATAAATAAAATCCTACCTTCTCTGATGGAATATGGTGGTATGCAGGTTATTGGCAAGGAGTGCACCTGTGGGTCCTCTACCTCCTCTCCCCAATGTATGGATATCATCTGACCTGATGGGTTTTTTTTTCTTAAAACAAAAAAAAAAAAAGTGGTCTCAGGTTATCATTTCTATTCCACATTGTGATGATGGAATTTTTAAATCATGGCTATACACGTTATTCGGCATGGTGTGAAGATGACTAATGTAATTAATTCTATGGTTGATTATTATATTTAAGAACTAAAGTTATTTGAGTGCTTAGAGTTTTTATCAATTCAAAAGTCTTAAGGTACGTGATGAAGATAAAGAGTAGATTGTTTGATTTTTATTCATTGTTAGCATTTGAGTTAGCATTCGAGTTAATAAATTGCCTGTGTGCAAAAGAATTATAATTATAATTTCATTAAATTGCGTTGAATTATCGTTGAAAAGAGGGACACGTGTGTTGAATCGAGAGCCTGTTTGAAATCAACTGTTCTCATAAGTTTTCTTTAAACTGCGGAGGGTATTTAAACCCGTAGCTTGTATATTTGAACGCAGTTTTCATTTTTAAACTTGTAAGTCCACTTTCTTCTGAGATCTTCTAGATCGAGGAGTGTTATCAATGGAATCATCCCAGAATCAGCATCTGGGATTATTTTGGGTCCTTAATTGGATTTTCTTTCTTCTGCTGCTGCATCAGTACAGTTGTAATTAATTTCCCAAGTTGAATATGAAATGATTGCTACTGGATGAACTTTATGGTGAGGATTAAGTTGATGCACTTGATTAAATGGTGAACTAAGGTTGATTATATTAAGTTAAAGTTCAAAGCAAAATTGTAGACTACTCTCGTTTATTATTATCAGTTTATTTGGTTTATTAAAATAAAATGATATGTAGTTTATCTTTAGTGTTAAACCAAATGTCGGTTTAGGCTTTAGGTGATTAAATGTATTTAAATCTAGGATGAACTGAGATTTCACTGAATTCATTAAGTCGAAGGTGAAGTTAGCTTTAATTGTCTTAGTATACCTATATGTGAATTGAGCAAAAGTATAAGTTGCGTGTAGTTTATTGAACCAAGAGTTCATTGGATTTCCATATTTCTACATATTATCTGTTACCTAAGTTGAACCATGGGAAATGAGTGACGGTAAAATGTTAATTAAATCTGGCATTGAACTTATAATTACGTATGTTGAAAATGTTGAATGTTGTATGGAAAAGCTAGAATAACGGCAGTGTCGGATGTTGATATTTCTGTGTTGAGTGGATAAAGCTTGTTGAATTTTATTGAGCCAATAGCTGAGTTAAGTTTTGATAGTCATGGTCATGCAAGCTGAATCTTCTATCTTTGGGTGTATGGCATATGCTGAAATTTTATCTTAAGGTGTTCGTTTGCTGTTGAAATTTTATGGATTTATGCGGATGTTCAAGATGTTGAACTGTGGTGTATGTAAGTAATCTATTTAGTCCCGAAATATGGGCTACTAGAGCTGTGCAGAAAATTTCTGAAGTGGAGGTTGGAAATTATGGACTAAAGGGGTGGTGGTCAATATTAAATTTATGCTTTCAAGCTTATGGTAGGTGCTAAAATTATAATTGAGACACCATAGTTTGTTGGAATTGCATATGTGAATGGTTGACTTTCATTATGTCCAATGGTTACTTGTAGGACTGAATTTGGTTTGGTTGAATGATAGAATACACTGCTGAGAGATTGGGGCCTGAAGGAGGGCCGGGATAGGGGCGCATGTACGTTTTCCAAAAATTGTCGGCAATTACTCTAACTATCCTAGTAAATTTTATTGATATATTATTGTGTTTATTTACATTACGAGTGGAAATGGTTGTTCTTGTGCTTGAGATTGGTGTATGGCCGGGCTGGGAAGCGTGTTAGCATGCAAAGCTAATGCCCAACCCAGCAAGTTGAGATTGAGTCGAGTTATTCGTCGGTGGGCTACGCCGACAACTGACCTGAGTTGCACCAATCGGAGGACCTTTCCCAACCAAGGACCGAGGGCACTAAGACTTGGGAGCCTTCTTAAACCAGCGGACCCTGGGCAGAAGCTCACTAGGGAAGCCAGCCTAGTGAGCAACCTGCGAGTTGTGAATTATAATTCTTGATCACTTGATGTTTTTGGCCGAGGTGGACAAGAGGATGCGTGGGCGTACGAGTATCCTTAGCTGATGTAGGTGAACACTTTAATAGCTCAATTAATATAGGTAGTAATGGAAGATATGTGATTAGTGAAGAGGGAGCCCAGATAGAATGTATCAAGGAATTTATCTAATAGGTTCATTTTGGGGTTTAATACTTTCTACATTAATGCCTATGGGAAGTTTGGCATATTTAGCTGCCACAACAGGATCCTTAGCGGGAGAGCTTGCTTGTTGTTTGGGTAATAGTGGACAGTCTGACTAAATCAATACATTTCATTTTTCAGTTAAGACGACCTCCACTGCAGAGAATTATGCAACATTATTGTTGGTGAAATGACCACACTAAAGGGGGTGAGGGCGAATAGTGTGTTATCTAAATGTTTTTGTCTAATTCCGATTTTAATTGTTTACTTGATTACTTAGGCAATTCACAAATCGAGTAGTAAACGAAAGCAAACGATAAGCAATAAGAAACACAAGGAAAACAATGCTAAGACAATGCAATTTATAGTGGTTCGGCCCGAATGAGCTACCACTACCTAAGCACCCCGCTTAGGATTTCCAAACTAGTTTTACTGGATTATATCGTTTCTCTAACAAAGAGGACTTTACACCGAAAAGTCTTTGCTCTCAAACCGAAGGCACTTCCACACCCAGAAGTATCTCGCCTTCCTACCGAGAGCACTCTTCCACCTCAACCTAAGGGACAACTCAACTAATTCTAGTAAACTAAGTTTACAATGTTGGATTTAAGCCTTAACACCAAGGCAACCACCAACTCAATCAAACCTAGCAACCTAGGTTTACACAAGTTCAAATACAATGAAATAAACACCAAAATACAACAACTAATGGAGCAATAAATTAAACAATAAATACTTAGCTCCAAAAGAAACTCCCTAGTCCTCATGATGCCTTGAGAAGATGAATCTTGGAGGTTCAAAGGCAAGATCAAGCTTGTATCATGGAAGATTCGGTTCTTTGCAAAGATGGCTCAAGAATTATTGTAGAGATGTAAGGAGTGGATCTTTGAGGCTAAGAGGCATCAACAACCATGAGGGAGAGAGTTTGGGGTGGGTATTATAACCCCCATAACAAGAGGGCTTGCCAACGAGCATATTTCTATCCGTTGCCGACGCTCGAATGCTTGTCGGTCGATCGTTGATCGACCGACCGAGCGACTGAAGTCATTCTGCCCATTTTTGCCTTCTATCGATCGACCAATCGGTCGACCAAACCTAGGCAAACTGTTTGCTTTGGCTGAGTTTTCTACTTGTTTGTTCATTTCTGGGTTCCGTCTTCGCTAACTCCTCTTACAAATTTCTTAACTTTAAGAATCAAAATTTAAATTTTGGAGTCTAGTACAAATTTCTGAAAGATAGAAATTTTATAATCTTCCAGTTCAAATATGGGTAGGCTAAAGGCTTCCAAAAAATCCTTAAAAATATCTCGTTATCTAGTTTTTACCTAAGGAACAATTACCGAGACTTTTGGTGCCAAGAAAATGTCTAGCATATAGCCCTCCAAGGAGCTTCCTAGGTTTAGTGAATTTCAGGGCATTTTCTAATTTTTTGGGTTTTCCTATTTTGGGGTCCGGGTTTGGTTTTTGGTTTTCTTTGCATCATCATGAGGATTTACAACATATTCTAGACACCCTAAACCTAAACTCTATGTTCCCGATGTAATACGAGCGACGACGAGCGTCCTTTCCGATTTCTTCAATTTCTCTAATTTTTTCGATTAGGGACGTCGAGTGCTGCTAACCGATACGGAACCTGATAATTTTCCATGAAACATTAGTTCCATATTTATTATCATCAAAACTGAGATTAAGACCAAGGTAAAAAACTTATGCCAACAATTATTTCTAGATCGGGTCATAGATTACCATGGGGACCCAGTGATGATTATTTCAGATAGAGGCACCCAATTTATGAATAGACTTTGATAATCGTTTCGGGGGGCAACTTGGGAAGTGGAACTAAGATTGAAGGAATAAGTTCCCCTATCTTTTCGGAGAGTTGATCATTTATTTTCTCACCTTAAAATTCGAGGATGAATTTTCTTTAAGGGAGGAAGATTGTAATACCCGTGGAAAAATTTATCTTTTTGTGGTGTTTTCAATGGAGAAGTTGGATGCAAATTGAGGTACGACCTTTATCGCGCAAGTAAAACTATTTTACTTATGTTGGTTTGGATATTGGATGTGTGTTAGACTCGAGTCATGTTCGGGAAGATCGTCGAAGGTTGTGGTCTGAGGTATGAATCACGTGTTTGTGATTAATTTAGTTAATGGAATAAAATTTAAGTTTGTGTGATTTAGTCGAGTCCTAGAAATATTTGGGTGCAATTTAATTGAGTTCTAGACTCATTTAATCACATGACTTAGGTGAGGGGTGTTTTGGTAACTTGACAACTTAAGAAGGGTTTTCTTTTATTTATTTAGTTTATGTGCAGCCCCCCTCTTGTGCATGCGAGCAAAGGAAGAGGAGTTGTGGCTAGCATAAACGAAGTGGTGGCCGACCGTGTTTTCAGCAGATTTACGGCGTGAGTTTGTTGGGGTCGCCAAGGCCTTCTTTCAAGGGAGAAAGGTATAGGAGTTTTTTTTAGGTGAGTGATTTTATCATGTTTTCTTCCCTGCTGTTATGTGGATTCTATGCATAGAGTAGATTCGGATAAAGGAATTTTATCAGAAGAGGTTTTGATCAAAGAAATGGGAACATAAGGAGATGGGCGGGAAGGGTGTGGCGATCGCACCAATTCTAGTGGTGCCACAATCGCGTCGAGGCCATCAGCGGCTGCTGCCACACCATGGTGGCGGTGGCTGTTGCTGCGGGCGAAGGAGTCCACTGTGGCCTCCTAACCGTGAGCTAGTGCTTCGCCGGTGCCAAGGTCCGCGAGAGGCGCCGATGGGACCTGCGGAGACCGATCAATGTTGGCCAGGAGGCTGTCGAGAGTGAAGCCGAGAAGGGGCAGGGGACGAGTCGAGGAAGAGATACGAGTGGGCAAGTGATGAGTGTTGTTGTATTTTATATATTATTTAATTAAAAAGGAGAGTGTATCAAAAATTCAAAGAAATAGATTGGTATTTAGAGATTATTGGGGTAGTTTTGAAGTTGTTCGTAGAGACGTCAGATGAGATCGAGGTAAATATGAAAGTTGTAGATTTTTGCATTCTGAATGTAATGGTGGTGTTTGATTTCAGATCAGAGGTCGTTTGATAGGACTTTTATATATTTTTTGTATTTGAGTAAATGAATATTATGTTGATCTTGACTAGTCTCTTAATAGGAAAGCCCTACATTTCAATGAGTAAGATGGGTGTAGATTTCAGATCAGAGGTCGTTTGATGGGTGTAGTAAGGGGTTAGAGCCGACCCTATGCTTAGGGCCAACCTCTACGAGTTCGGGGTTTTATGACATCATGAAATCTTTATCCTTGAATACAATGGTGCCTAGATTGACGATATTGTTGGGTGAAATGACTACACTAGAGGGGGGTGAATAGTATGTTAACTAGATCTATTTGCCTAATTCCGATTTTAATCATTTTCTTAAACTACATAGGCAATTTATAATTTGACGACTAAATGCGGAAGCAATAAATAATAATGCAATCAATACAAATAATATTTCAATGATAACACAGAGATTTATAGTGGTTCGGCCCCAATGCCTACTCCACTACCTAAGCACCCCGCTTAGGATTTCCAAACTAAGTTTTACTAGATTAATCTTGTTTCCCTTACAACAAGGACTTTACATCGGAAAGTCTCCGCTCTCCAACCGAAGGCACTTCCACACCCGGAAGTATCCCGTCTTCCAACCGAGAGCACTCTCCCACCTCAACCTAAGGGACAACTAGAACTAATCCTAGTAAACTACGTTTACAACGGTGGGTTTAAGCCTTAACACAAAGGCAACCACCAACTCAATCAAACCTAGCAACCTGGGTTTACACAAGTTCAATTACAATGAAATAAACATTAAAATACAATAACAATTGGAGCGATAAATCAAACAATATGTACTTAGCTCCAAAAGAAACTCCCTAATCCTCTTGATGCCTTCAGATGATGAATTGGTGAGGCTTGAAGGCTAAATCAAGATGAGGAGATCAAAACTAGGGTTCTTGAAAGGATGGCTCAATGAAATCTTGTAGAGATGCTTAGGATCACACTTTTAGGCTTGGAAGCATAAAAAAGTAGGCTAAAAGAAGGATTGAGATGAGTATTTATAACCCCCATATGAAACAGCATGTCAACGGGCATATTTTTGCCCATTGCCGACGCTCGGTCGATTGTCCGGTCGACCGACGGATCTACCGCCCAATCGACTGCGGCATTCTGCCGCTTCTGGGCGAGCTTCGGTCGACTGACTGGTCGACCGAATGGCTACTGCCCATTCTTCGCCACATTCGGTCGACCGAATTGGTTACTGCCGAATTCTGGCATTGTTCAATCGACCGATCGGTCAACCGAAATGCCTTCTCCTTCGGTCGGTCGACCGAACCTGGGCAGGGTGAATTTCTTGGTTTTTTTTTGCTTGTTTGCTCGTTTTTTGGTTCCGTCTTCACTAAGTCTACTTATATAAAACATAAATATTATATAAGGATTACCCCCTATTTGGATTCAATAAAAATATCTAAAAAATCAAAATCCTTAAGAATCAAAATCTAGTTTTTGGGGTCTAGTAAAAATTTTCCGAAAATGGAAATTTCCTAATCTTTCGGGTCAAGTATGGGTAGGCTAAAGGCTTCCAAAAAATCCTTAAAAATATCTCGTTATCTAGTTTTAACCCAATGAACAATTACCGCCATTTTTATGTTAAGGAAGTGTCTAGGTCATATAGCTCTCCAAGGAGCTCCCTAGGGTAATTCAGGACGGTTTTCGGATTTTCATGTTTTGGGATTCGGTGATGGTTTTTGAATTCCTATGCATCATCACGAGGATTTTACAATATAAACTAGACACCCTAAACCTAGACTCTATCTTCCCGACGAATCTGAGTGCGTCGACCAATGTCCTTTCGATTTCCCAATTTCTTCGATATTTTCGATCGAGGACGTTGTGCGCTAACCGATATGGAATCTAAACGATATCTCAATGAAACATTAGTTCCATGTTTGTTGCCATCAAAACCGATATTATAACTAAGTTTTATTTCAAATGGAAAACCAAACAGAGTTCATTATAACTAAGTTTAGCAAAAATATAAAGTGCGAAAATAATAAATCAGGTTCAACTTGTTCAATTACAATGAAATCTAAAATAATGACATGAATGTCCCCAAGGGACTACAACTTCAAAACACTGAAACACAAGTGCATGACTAACTACCAAAAACTCGACTACGACCCCTAACTAGGACTGCTATGAGATCAATGTAGCTCCTCTGCCCTCCAGCCGCGCCAAGTGCTCCAGCCTACCTCACCGGTCAGGCTCTGCAAAATAAAACAACGACAACGGGTGAGTTCAAAAGAACTCAATGAATGATTCTACCAACCCCCATAAAAAACCAAACACAGATATGATGCATAAAGCAAAACTCCTAACTCAAGCATGAGAGGTCACAAGGGAGTGACCAGCTAACATGTCATCTGGCCACCACCTGCCCGAAGACATCCAACACCCAAACGATGAAGATCAATAGGCCTAAGCCTACCATGCCCTAAGGCAACAAAACATATTAGGATAATCGGGAAGGCCCTCCGAACTTATCCTAATATAAAGAAACTCAGGAGCAATCGGGAAGGCCCTCCGAACTTGCTCCACGATACGCGAAGGAACAATCGAGAATCGTCCATCTGAACTTGCCCCTTTAAGATATCACAGGAATAATCAGGTAGGCCCTCCAAACTTATTCCTTAAAAGCACCTCGGGAATAATCGGGTAGGCCCTCCGAACTTATCCCATGAGGCTAACCGGAATAAACGGGAATTGCTCATCCGAACTTGTTCCACAGGTTGGGAATTAGCCATCCAATCTTCCGGCCCTAGCCCGCAGTCCAGTCCTCAATGAGCCTCTCCGCCATTCATAAAGGTATGGCACAACATGACCTAAGTCAAGTCTCTCCAACGGTGTCTTGGGGGTGTCAACCTTATTGGGAAGCGTCTCAACACTCCCATACCTGACCCCAACTCCTAGACCCGTAATGTCATAAACCCGTATGATTTTATTTCATGCATAAACCTTGTTTGTTGGTTCATAACAGATTATGCTGACCCTTTGCCCAATTTTAATAATGCTTTTAAAATTTAGATCACCACGATTAGGATTTTGTTTTAAGGTTTTGTTTTAGCTTATTGTTGTACCCGAAATTGATGTATCTAACCTGAATCTGGTCTTCAGAGTGTGACCTATGTTTCCAAAATATGTTTTCTGGTCAAAATGATAGGTTACACGACTATGTTAAGTAAACTATATACATCATAACAAGTATTTCAAATATAATACAGATTCATCTTCTCAACATGAAATTCCAACAACATTGAATTTTCAGCATATCTTGAAAATAAATCCAAAAATTCATAGAAAATAACTCCCAAAATTTCCATCACATCATATTCATAATCATTACAATAAATCTTATAGAAATAATATTTAGCATGCAAAGACAACAAGCATCACAACCTTCTTTAGCCAAGAATCAACCTTTATACTCAAAAATTTAAATCAAGAACTCTCATGCCTTTAAAATCAAACCCATCTAAGAAACACATGATATATTTCCAAAAAAATCACAGATTTAATAACAAGGATGCATTTAAATTTACAAGCATCAAGATTGATGAACAAATTGATTTATATAAGGCAAGAAAATCTACACCCTTCACTTAGGCATTTCATCAAACACTTGGAGGGCACCCTTTTTCTCCACCTTGGCCGAGCACCCCTATGGTCACCCTAGGGTTGTCGAGCCCCACAGGGGAGGGTTTAGAGCCTCCTCAAGCATGGCACATAAAAAGAACGATGAGAATTCAAGAGATCATAGGAAAACAAATCAAAATCATCATTGCCTTCAAGAACAGCTTCAAGAACACGAAGAAACCCGAGAAGGAGGGGTAAAACCGCTCACCCAAATAGGAAGGATAATGAGAGAAGTTATCCCGAACAACGGCCCTTGAATTTGGCCTCAAGAATCGGCGGCTCAACTCAAGAAGGGGGAAAAAGGGGGTGGCGGCTCACTTCAAGCCGCCGACTTAAATAGAGGGAAAGAGGGAGAGAGAGGGGCTGGCTCGGCTTTAGGCGGCTCCTCTCGGCTCGGCTCCAAAGAGAAGGAAGAAGTGGAAGAAGAGGGGAAGGGGTTGGCGGCTAGCTAGCTCCTCCTCTCAATCAGCTTGTGCGGCTCCAATAGGGAGCCGCAAGCCAAGGGGAGGGGGTTTTATACTCCCTCCTCAACCCTAACTCCACTAAACCCTTTATCAAACGCGCATCCACCTCAAGCCGAATCCGAACCCGCTAACTTAATTAATCATTTTCTAATCCCAAGAATAATGAATGAAAAATATGATCTCCAACCCTTCCTATTAGTTGAAAACCGAAAGGTTACTTGTGCCTACGATTTAGAACCGCAAGGTCGCTTAGGCCCATTATAGGCCACAGGGGTCTCCGAAGAGATCGGGAAATTAAAAATCAAAAACATTTTTGAAATATATTAAGAGCGGGGAAATCAACTAATATTAAGCATATATCAACTCCAACTATAATCTTAAGCAGTGGGATATAGGAGATGATACCGGAATAATTTTGATTCCCACTTTACCTAAGGCATCAAGGTAGCTTGAAGTTGCAACCAAGGGAGGATTCATCATTCAAGTCCATGGTCAACTTCAACTCTTCACTTCTCTTTACCCTTGTGTGGTGGCTCCCCCTACAAAAGAACATGATACCTTTGGTACCCAAATAGCTTTGGGTCCTTGGGGATTAGAGGGCTTGGGAATCCAAAGTTCCCTAGCAATACTTGGATTTCTCTTTAAAGCGCAATCATAAATAGTATGCCCATACACACCACAACAAAAGAAATGTCCATGAAACTTTTTCTTTTCATTTTTAACATGAACATGAGATTTATTATTAGAATGCTTCTTACATGAATTAAGATGAGCATGAGCATTCTTGAGAGAAGCATTCATCTTTGGAGAATGAGGTTTGATGTTGGAATGCTTGATATGAGAAGCATGAGGAACCTTAGCAGTCTTTACAAAAGCATTCTTATTCCTAGGATTCCAAAAAAAATGAAGCATGTGATAAGTTACTAGTTTTCTTACTCAAGAAAACAACCTCATTTTTTAAGTCATTTATGGATTTGTGTAAAGCTTGTATTTGAGATTTCAACAAGCAATTTTCATTTTTGATTTTCATATTTTCTACTTTCAAATTCTCAATCTCAACTTTTGAGATATTTTTCAATTCAATTTTCAAATCATCATTTTCATTTTTCAAGTCAATATTCTCACTTTTTAGGTCTTCAATTTCAATCTTAAAATTGTCATGGCAAGAATTACTAGTTCTCAAAACATCAATACTACCATGGCAATCAACACTTGAGGAACTTAGATTTGCCTTTAAATTTTTATTTTCTAATTCTAGAGCTTGCAAATCCTTAGTGAGCCTAGAGTTATCCTTCTAAATTTTCTTCATTTCTTTACTCTTTTTCAAAAGCATGACACACATACTTTGACATTCTTGTACTAATTCTTCATATGACATTTTGATTGAATGTGAAGAACTAGCATCACTATCATATGCTATATCTTTATCATGACTAGAAGTGGAATATTGTACCTCACCATGGATACCCATGAGGCAAACCTTGGATGTGCCTTCATAGTCATGACAAGAGGATGCTTCTTGAGATTTGGAGGTGGATGTTGAAGCACTTGTCCTCCTTTTGGCATTCTTCTTTGATAAAAGATAATTCCTCTTGATGTGCCCATTTTCCTTGCACAATTAGCATATCACTTTTCTTTTTCGGCTTTTTGATTTGCTTCTTTGACTAGAAGCACTAAAATCATTAAAATTGAGGTTAGTACTAGGGGGATGACCATTGTCATAACCACCCTCAACAAAAGTGGTAAGCTCTTCGGTTTTAGCATAATCATATAACATATTCAATGTTGCCCATATGTCGAAAGCCGAAGTGCAATGCATGATTTTCTAAAACACATTGTTTTCCAAAGAACAAAATAAGCAATTTGTAGCTTTAGCATTTAACTCGAACATGCTAATTTGTTCTTGGGTTCATGCATTCATGTCTTCCTTAGGTTCACTATACCTAATTTTTACCATGTTGAAAACACCCAAACCTTAGGTCTTTAAGAAGGTATACATCCTAGACTTCCAAAGACCAAAGTTTGACTCATTGAACCTAGGAGGTGAGGATGCTACACTCTCTAGAGCCATTTCTAGATCAAGACTAGGTGTAGACGAGATGGTGAAATCTCAAGCTACGAACCCGCTCTGATACCAATTATTGGCGAAATGGTGACACTAGAGGGGGGGTGAATAGTGTGTTTAATATACGATTCGCCTAAATCCACTTTTAATCTTTTACTTAGATTGGTTTAGGCAATATGCAATTCAATGATTTTATATGCGGAAGTAATAAATGATTTAGCAATTAAACACAACAATAAATCAATGCAAACACAGAATTTATATTGGTTCGACCTCAATGCCTACTCCACTACCTAAGCACCCTGCTTAGGATTTTCAAACTAGTTTTACTAGATTAATTTACGTTTCCCTTATACAGAGGACTTTTCACTTGAAGAGACGCACTCTCGACCTAAGGTACTTCCACACCCAAAAGTCTCCGCCTTCTTATCCAAAGTCCTCTTCCACCTCAACCCTAAGGGACAAGTAAACTAATCCTAGTAACAACTATGTTTTACAAAAGTGGCTTTACACCTAGCATAAGGTAACCACTTGTACACAACAAGACCTAACAGCCTAGGTCTTCACACAAACCCAAATCAAAAAATAGTTTCGAATAAAAGTTAAAATTACAAGGGAAAAGAGCTTTAAGTAAAACAAAATTATCTACTCTTTCCAAGCCTTAAAACCTTCAACTCGGCCAAGTCGTTGAGCTTGAATTAAATCCCGAGTTGAGGAAGCAGACAACGCTTGAAGAAGAACTCGATGAAGAATAGGGCGCACTTCAATCAATCTTTTGGAAGGCTCAAATTTTCCTTTTAATGGCTCAAAAAATCTGTAGGAGTGAAGAAAGAAGATTAAATGAAACATACGAGGTGTATTTATACCCTCGCGAAGAAACGGCTATTCAACGAATAGAAAACTATTTGTTACAGGCCGCCAATCGAATGGTCGGTCGACCGACCTATCGACCGGTCCTTCGACCACTTCTATTACTCTCTGGTCGGTTGATCGCCCAGACGCAAGAATCACGATCTCGACCTTCGGTCGACCCGTCGGTCGACCGACGCAATCTCGTGTCTTCAGCAAACGCAGGTCAATCGACCGGTGGGTCGATCAGGCCGAGCTACTACCCATTTTGGGCGTCCATCGCTCTGCTGCGCTTTGTTTATTATGTTCGGACGACCGATGGGTCGATCGAATGTCTACTGCCCCTTTTTACCTACAGTCGGCCGACCGCCAGGTCGACCGAACCTAGGCTGAGATTAATTTCTTCGGCCTTTTTCTTCCATGCTTCGTTTTCGGGTTTCGACTTTCAACACGCATCAACTTGGAGAGCTTTCATGTGATCCTTGAGCTCATCTAATACGTCTTTGTCGCACACATCAATTTTTGAGAGATTTTCGCAGCGAACCTGAGCGCGACGATCAATGTCCTTTCGATTTCCCGATTTGTTCCGATTTATCCGATCGAGGACATCGAACGCTATTTGATATGGAACCTGAAATATATTCTCAATGAAATCATTAGTCCCATGTTTGTTATCATCAAAACCATGAGAGCCGAGATTAAGGCTAAGGTTGAAAACCTAAAGCCAACAAAGCATTCTATCATTAAAGCTCTTGTTCAAAAGAAGAATGTTTCCTTTAAGAATGCTCATGTTCATCATAGTCCACATGTCAACCATTTTAGTGATACATCTCATGTCCATAGTGAAAATAAAATATTTCATGGACATTATTTTTGTTGTGGTACATATGGCCATGCAATCTATAATTGTGGATTTAAGAAAAATCCAAGTGTTGCTAAGACACTTTGGATACCTAGGCCAACTAACTCCCAATGACCCAAAGTCATTTGGGTACCAAAGGTTTCTTGCTCTTTTGTAGGGGGAGCTACCACACAAGGATCAGGGAAAGAGATGTGTTGAAGTTGACCAAGTATTGAATGAAAGATCCTTAAATGATTGCAACTTCAAGTTTTTCACGTAGATGCCTTTGGAAATGAAAGTTGGCATCTAAAAGGTTTGGTATCATCTCTTAACTCCAATTGATCCATTAATAGTTAGAGTTCATGATACTTGCTTAGATTGATTGTTTTCCCTCTCATGATATGCTTTCAAAAACATTTTTGATTTTTGATTTTTGGTCTCTTCAGAGACCTTGGTGGCCTATAATGGGCCTAAGCAACCTTGCGGTTCCAAATTATAGGCTCATTGTGGCCTTTCGGTGTTCAACCAATAGGAAGGGTTGGAGATCTTATTTTTCAAAATTTCATATTTTGAGATCTCTCGATTCGTTTTGGTTTCATGATGATTCACTTTGAAACGGATTTAAAGCTATTTAGAAAAGAAGATTTCGAAGATGATACTTGATTTCCTCTTTGCTATCTAGTACGATAGCTTGTCAGTAATCATGTACTTTTTCATCATGCTACTAATGAACATTGCTTGCAAGTTATGATAAAATTGGAAGGATAAAGAAAATAGAGAAAGAAAATGAAATGTATGGAATTCTTGAAGAAATGAGGTATGAGTTTCAATTTGGAAAAAATTCATACATAACACCTCTTTTTTTGTCTTGATTAAATGAATTCTATATGCTTATGAATGACTTTGCATGAAATATCATAAGTAAGAAATTTGTGATGAAAAGAAACTCCAAAATCTTGATTTCTTGAGATTACATGCTATAGATAGATATTAAGTCTAGAATCTTGTATCTTGCATGATGATTTTGTCATGAGCATAAATTGCAAATAATTTCATAATCACATTTAAAGAGTTGATCTTGATAGATACTCGAGATTTCATAATTCCGAACAAATAAAAAAAATGTGACAGGTGGATGTACCGATAAATTAATATATATAATTAAAATTGCATAAAAAAAGAAAAAAAATTAGTAAAATTCTACATGCTCAAGATCACCTTTATAAGTGATCTAGATGATATCTTAACAGATTTGGAGATCTTGCGATAGAAATTTAAGGTTTCGCACGAAGTCCAAATATATACAAAAATGCCACTGTGAACTTTAGGATTTTCTAGAAAATTGTAGAGAAGTGTGTTTTGAGTGATTCTCGATTCTATGAAATCCTCATGAAGTCTAGCTCATGTCGAAAACGTTTCATAAAATTACCAAGACGAGTATGGTCAACGCATTGATTAGTACGGCCAGAGAGTTGATGAGTACGATCGCCGCATTGATGAGATGTATGGTCGGGTGGATGAGATGTGGCAATACTATAAGATGCATCTGCCACCTCCACCACCTGAGGATGGTTAGTCCTAGTGTTGCATGATGACATTTATTCTATGGACTTGTATTGATATTGTGCTATGTCTAGACTATTTTGTATATAAGAATGAGGCTGATGCTGGTGGAAGCTCGTTGGCTACTACTCCTATTGGGCGATTGGATGAGTTGGAGCATCCATTTGCTCAGTTCCATATTGACGAGTTCGAATGGAACAGAGGTACTCATATGGACAAGAATGAGGCAGATGCTGATGGAAGCTCCTCGGCTGCTACTCCTATTGGGCGATTCAATGAGTTGGAGCATTGATTTGCTCAATTCCATATTGACCAGTTGGAATGGAACAGAGGTAAGACTGGCTATCTAGATGAGTATGACCAATGCATCGATCAGTATGGCCAGATAGTTGATGAGCACGGTCGCCGGATTGATGAGTATGGTGAACGCATCGATCAGTACGACCAGAGAGTTGATGAGTACGGTCGCCGCATTGATGAGATGTATGGTCAGTTGGATGAGATGTGGCAATACTATCAGATGCATCTGCCACCTCCACCACCTAAGGATGATTAGTCCCACTGTTGCATGATGACATTTATTCGATGGACTTGTATTGATATTGTGCTATGTCTAGACTATTTTGTATTTGACTCATATGGATTTGTAGATGAGAATGCTTGCCTTTATTTCTATGTGGTTGCTTTGAACATATATGATGTTGCACTTAATTGTATAGTTTACCATGAATATGCATGACTCGTGGTTTATTTTTATTTTAGTACCCTTTTTGATTGAGTCCAAAAGGGGGAGAAAAATGATCATCATGATAGGAATTAACATGTTTAAATTATGGCATGATGATAGGGGGAGAACTAAAGATATGCATATTGATAGGGGGAGCACTAAATGTAATGCGTCTTCATCATTTTATAATGCTCTTATATATGCACTTATAAACTCATGCTTCAAACTCTAAAGAATTGATTAATACGTTACATATAGATTTTTATCGTTGATGGATTGTCATCATCAAAAAGGGAGAGATTGTTGGCCGAGGGTTTCTCCTTTGTGCTCTACTCTCTCCATGATTATTTTGATGAAAACAAACCAAGTCTTCCTAACTAAGTTCTTGAAGCATGAAGGTCGCAGGTTCGATGAAAGACGGAAGCCGGTTTCATGGTTCACAACATCGGTCTCGATACTATGTACATTTACGATGACTTATAGAAGTTTGACGTGTGCACCAAAGACGCCATGGATGAGTCTAGAGAATGTATGAAAATTTCTCCAAGTTGATGCACGCTAAAGGCCGGAACCCGGAAACGAAGCGTGTAAGAAGAAGGTTGAAAAAAACAAGCTCAGCCCAGGTTCTGTTGACTGGTCGGTCGACCGAATGTGGTCAAAAATTGTCAGTAGCCAATTTGGTCGACCTATGTTGCTAAAAAGTGGTAGTAGGCCTGTGGTCGCTTAGTCGGTCGACCGACGATCGATCGATAAGCGATTGGGCATCAACAACGGGCAGAAATATGCCCATTGACAAGCCCTTTGTTTGGGGGTTATAAATACCCACCCCAAACTCTCTCGCAACTCTCGAATGATGCTTCTAAGCCTCAAAGAGTGATCTTTAGCATCTTCTAAGCTCTCTCTTGATCAAATCCACTTAACCTAGCTCTTGATCCCTCAATCTCAAGTGTTTTTCATTGGAAGGCTCATCAAGGGTGCTAGGCTCAAGAGGAAGATGTTCTTTCATTGTGATAAGTTCTCTTCACTTCTTGTAATGGATTTGTTTTTTATTGGTTTTTATCTTGAATTACTTGAGCTTGTTAGAAGACCTAGTATTGGGTCTTGTGATTAAGTGGTATCCTTAGCTAAGAAGGTATAAATCCACTTGTGTAAACTAAGTTAGGAGTAGGTCTTGGGAATTGAGGTGGGAAAGCTCACTTGGTAGGAAGGCGGTATACTTTCGGGTGTGGAAGTGCCTTCGAGGTGAGTGTTGTGTCTTTCCGATGTAAAGTCCTCGATTGTAAGCGACTCGTAATTTAGTGGATTTGGGTGTGAAATCATAAGCGCAATGCTTAGGTAGTGGAGTAGGCATTGAGGCCGAACCACTATAAATCTTTGTGTTAGAATTGATATTTTTGTTTGTGTTAATTGCTTTATCATTACGCTTTCACATTTAATCATTCAATTGTGAATTACCTAAGCAAACTAAGAAATGATTAAAATCGAAGTCAGCCTAATTGATTTAGTTAACACACTATTCACCCCACTCAAGTGTGGTCATTTCACCAACACGAACGCCCTTTGGTGATTAGTTACCGCGCAGCTAAGTCCCTTAGTTACAATGTCCCGAATATGGCTAGGGAACGAAAAAAGTGTCAAACCCTAATACCGATTCATATATATTTTGTCTGCCAAGTCGTCGTCTCAATAATGACATGTCAGAAAACCTTTTTTCGACATTCATATCTACTCTAGCCAGATATTCCTGAGTTGACACTTGCAAGGACACATAGGATATTATCTCCTCTTACTAGGAGTAACTGATTCCATATTGGTTGCTCACAAACCTCCATGGGTGCTTTCCCATGCCCCGAGGTATCCGACACATGACACTGAAGGCCACGTAAGGATAAGTTCAAAGCAATTGGTCGACACTCACAAGGTAACCATGACAACCTCAGGTCCAAGGACTGCTTGCACCTACTATCACCCGAGGAACATCCTATCAAGACTCATGTAAGGATTCCATTATGTATTCCTCGTGTAGGTCCGTTCAGTGAACTCATTCCCTAATGAGCACCTGCACTTATACATTAAATGATGGTTCATAGGTAACTATAAGATCAGCTACCCCTTATTGTATAAAGCATATACCAAGTGCACCAGTCTATCCGGAATCACCAATCCCCTAATTGGTGATCCTACGACTGGGAACATTCAGAATAGGAGCATCTCGATTCCAAGTCCCACTGGCATGATCTCATCATGGCCTTGGAATCAATTGCCCGAGTCCATGGGGTTCATCACTATCTAATATATACAAAATATAGATGCAGCATATGATGAAAACTTGCCTCATATTATTCGTTAACTGAAAATAGTTCCTTACACATCAATATGTGATTAGCTCAAGGGCACGATTTCTTTCAATCTCCCACTTGCAGTTGTAGCCAATCATTGTGGTATTTAAGACCCATACAACTAAAGTGGCGATCGAACAACTGCTGTGGTAATGGCTTTGTGAATGGATCTGCTATATTGTCTTTTGTGTCGACAAGTTCAACATTTATATCACCACGTCGAATGATCTCTCTGATCAAGTGATACCGCCTTAGGATGTATTTTGATTTGTGGTGGGATCCAGGTTCCTTTTTTTGAGCAACAGCTCAAGTGTTATCACAATAAATAGGGATATATTGGACCGGCAACCTCAGGAACAACACCCAGCTCAGAGATGAACTTCTTTATTCATACTCCTTCCTTGGCGGCTTCACTTGCAGCGATGTACTCAGCTTCTGTAACCGAGTCGGCCACAGTACCTTGCTTGGAACTTTTCCAGTATACTGCACCACCATTCATAGTAAATACATACTCAAAAATGGATTTACTATCATCCGGGTCCGATTGGAAGCTAGAAATTGTGTAGCCCTCTAGTTTAAAATTTTACCCACCATAAATCAGGAGAACATCTTTAGTCCTTCTTAAGTACTTAAGAATATTCTTTACGACTTTCCAATGTTCCTCTCGAAGATCCACCTGAAATCTACAAGTTACCCCTAGGGCATAAGCAACATCAGGCCGAGTACAGAGCATTGCATACATGATGGATCCTACTACCGAAGCATAAGGGATATCACTCATCCTTCTTCTCTCCTCGGGTTTCTTAGGAGACATCTTCTTGGAAAGAGTGATGTCATGACACATAGGCAAGTAACCTCTTTTACTGCCTTCCATGCTAAACCTTTTTAGCAGGGTATCAATATACCGAGACTGGGATAAACCAAGCATCCTTCTAGACCTATCCCCATAGATCTTAATACCGAGACACAAGGTTCGTCTATATTTTTGATAAAGCCAAACTCTTTGACTACCTCATCAAAATGGATGTTCCAACTCCTCGAGGCTTGGTTGAGTCCATAAATGGACCTTTGCAATTTGCATACCTTCTCCGGTCCTACAAAAGACACGAATCCTTCTAGCTGGGTCATATAGACCTCTTCCTCAAGTTCACCATTGAGGAATGCAGTCTTCACATCCATCTGCCAAATCTCATAGTCATGTATGCAACAATGGCTAGCATTATCCTAATGGACTTGAGCATGGCTACAGGAGAAAAAATTTCATCACAGTCAACACCTTGCTTTTGGGTGAAACCTTTAGCAACCAGCCAGGCCTTATAGGTCTCCTCCTTGCCATCTACTCCGATCTTTATTTTAAAGATCCACTTACACCCTATAGGAGTGACTCTTTCAGGTAAGTCAACCAAAGTCCAAATTTGTTTGTGAACATCGAGTCTGTTTCGGATTTCATTGCATTTCGGAATTCATTGCCATCCTGCCATTGATTGCAATTAACATCCTTGATTACTTGATCATAGGTTTGAAGATCAATGTCTTCCTGGTCATTTTCAATGGTTAGGAAGAATCTCTCAGCTTGTCGACGCAATCTCCCTGATCTACGAAGAGTATTGGGAGGTAGTGTTTCTAAGACTGGTTCAACCTGTGGACTATCCATCGGTTGTTGCGATTCGGTCTGTGATTGTTGATCTTCATCAAGTTCAACATTTCTTCCACTCCCACTTTCCTCGATAAACTCTTTTTCTAAGAAAGTGGCATGCCTACTGACAAACACCTTTTGTTCAGTTGGTGAGTAGAAGTAATACCCTAAACTCTCTTTAAGGTATCCCACAAACCTGCACCTGGTTGATTTAGCATAAAGTTTATTTGACTCCAACTTTTTTACGTACACTGGACAACCCTAAATCTTGAGATGCCCCAGACTTGGTTTCTTGCCACTCCATATCTCATATGGTGTACTAGAGACAGATTTTGTGGGAACCTTATTAAGAAGGTAGATAGCGTTTTCTAGCGCATATCCCCAAAAAGAAATTAGGAGATCAGTAAAGCAAAGCATGAATCGCATCATATCTAACAATGTGCGATTCCTCCTTTCAGACACTCTATTATGTTGTGTTGTGCCAGGAGGGATCCATTCGGAGACAATCTTATTGTACTTGAGATAACTTAGGAACTCAGTGGATAAGTATTCACCACCTCGATTTGATTGAAGGGTTTTAATAATTCTCCCTACTTGTTTCTCAACCTCAGCCCTATATTCTTTGAACTTTCAAAAGCATTGGACTTATATCTCAACAAGTAGACATATCCAAATCTCGATGCATCGTCTGTAAACGTGATGAAGTAGGAATACCCACCTCTGGCTTGAGTTGTCATCGGTCCGCACACATATGTGTGAACCAACTCTACCAACTCAGTGGCCCTCTCACTATGACCAGCCAAGGGGGACTAGCTTGGTCATTTTCCCCTTGAGACAGGATTCACAAGTTGGCATCGATTCAAAATCGAATGGGTCAAATGACCCATCTTTATACAACTTGTTGATCTGATTCTCATTAATATGACCGAGTCTCAAATGCCAAAGATAGGTGAGGTTCAAATTATCTCTTTTTCTTTTGTGTGTTTCAACATGAAAGATATTATCAGTTACATCTAAGACCATTAAACCATTTGAAATGCGTCCAGTTCCATATAACTCATCAGAATGATACATGTGGAACAATTGCCCTTTAAAGACATTTGATAACCTTGTTCAAGTAACAATGGAATAGAAATAATATTCTTTATTGAAATTAGAACGTAATAAAAATTATTTAATTCAATGGTCTTACTAGAAGGCAGACATAAACAGTAGGTTCCTACGGCTAAAGCTGCAACTCTTGCGTCGTTGCCTACCCAGAGGTCAATAAATTTATTTCAATAACAAACACATCTACAGAGGGGGCTTCAAAAGCCCTCTTTTGCCTTATTTCTGTACTCCTTGCAGTTGCACTTCTAGTGGCCATCTTTACCTCAATGGAAACAGGTGCCTTTAGAAGCAGTCTTTTCCTTTTTCTTGATTTCCTTCTTAGGTTTCACAGCTTTGTTTTTCGCTTTGCTCTTAACAGAGCGCTTCTTCACCTTTTTCGGGGCACTACCCACTAACAAGACTTTGTCCTTTTCCTTTGAAAGGTGGGACTCAGCAGTCTTCAGCATATTAAGGAGCTCGGGAAGCGAGACATCCAGCTTATTCATGTGGTAGTTGATTATAAACTGTAAAAATGACCCAAGGAGGGATTGGAGTATTAAGTCCCGACTTAGCCCCTTATCAATGCTTAGGCCCAATGTCTCTAACCACTCGATCAAATCGATTAGTTTGAGGACATGGGTTTCAACATGAGTCCTTGCCGTCATCTAGGCCTGGAAGAGTTGCTTTGATAGCTCAAACCTAGCAGTTCGGCTCTCTTCACCATACAACTCTTTGAGGTGAGAGAGGATGGCCCTAGCGTCCATCTTTTCATGTAGTCGCTGCAACACATCGGACATAGAGGCGAGCATAATGCATTGAACAGTAGTGATGTCATCTTGCACTTCTGGTAAGTGGCCCTCACTTTCCCAGTAGCCATTTGGGAAGGGGTATCCGGACGCCGGTTATCAAAAACATAGGAAAGTCTTTCCTGGGTGAGGACAATCCTCAAATTTTGCAACCAATCGATGTAGTTTGTTCCAGTGAGTAAACCGGGCTTAGTGAAGCTAATAGTTTTACAATCCTTTTCCTTCTCCCTAGAAGGTAAAATGTGGCAAACCGAGCTTAGTGAAGGTAACAATTTCAGCCCTAGAATCCACTGACGTGAAATGGTCTGCTAGCCAGTCCATGACCAGAATTACATCAAGTTCTTGCTATGGCAAAAGTGTCAACTCAGCCATCAATGCATGCCCACAGATGACCACCTTGTAGTTCCGAAAGACCATCTCTGCCAGCAAAGCATCGCTCGTAGGCGTCGACACCACAAGAGGTACATCAAGTAAAGAGGGTTTCCCCAATAGTTTAGCAGCAAATAAAGCAAACACAAATGAGTGTGTGGCACCCAGATCAAATAATACAAAGGCAGCAGTAGAACCAACAATAAAAGTACCTGTCACTACTGCCCTTGACGCCTCAACGCCATCTCAGTTCATAGCAAACACCTGTGCAGGAGGCCTCTGTAAACCACTGGTCTGATATCCCTGCCCTGTGCCTGACTCCTCTGAGCCACAGAACCCATAAATACTGGCGCCTTTCCTCTAGACTGCTCAGGCTGCTAACCGCCGTTGTCATGATAGTCCCTCCTGATATGCCCGACCTGCCCGCACCGATGCCATAGCACCGCCCATGTTCGGACAGTCAAATCAATGTGAGTCATAAGCGACCTTGACCAGCCACGTCAATGTGATCAAATCTCGACGTCGACCAGCCGGATGATCAAGGGTTATTCTTGACCTTGACTAGCCGGATAACCACGCACATCAATCGACCTCGACCAGTCGTATGTGCATTAATCGGCCTCGACCAGCCGTAGAATCACAATACACATCACACATCACACATACATAATTTCTACTTATCTTAAACCCAGGCACGTGACACATATATAAAATAATCTATACCAATGATTTTGATAAATTGATCGATACTTAGGAAATTCTCCGAAATGAATGAGATTTTGAGATTTTATGCTTTATTGTGTTCATCTCCACTTAAGCCCTATGATGGGGTTTCACCGCTCAATGAATGAGATAATGGTCATGATTTCAGTTCAAAGAGGATTGCTTTAAGTTTTGATGGTAAATCATGTTTAATCTCTCATATTTGTACTTAGGCAAGATTGATATCGGGATTGATACATGGATCTTTGAACATGGACTTTGAGTATATTTTTTTGGTCTCATGTATATAATCTCGCATTTAGTTTACTTCGCTTTAGTTCAGATTTAAAAATCTTTCGAAAAATCCTTTGGTGTCTCAACTTTGACTTTTGGTTGACTTTTCTTACCCTTTTTGTTTGATGCCAAAAGTGGGAGAAAAACATGGGTTAAAAGGAGAGAAAATTTAGGAAAACCATGCATATAGGTGCGGGGGGGGGGGGGGAGGTAAAATTATCTAGATATGCATGATGATAGGAGGAGAAATTCCATATTTGATATCCTTTTTGCTTGATTGAAAATACTTTCTAAAGGATGTTTGACATCATGAAAAGGGGGAGATAGTTGGCCTAAGGTTTTCAACATATCTAGGTCTTAATCTTGGTTTTGATGATAACAAACATGGAACTAATGGTTTCATGGAGAAATATTTGCAGGTTCAAAGTCAGTTTGCGGGCGATGTTCACGATCAGAAAAATTATAGAAATTGGAGAACTCAGAAGGACACTCGTTGACACTGGGGATTCATCAGGAAGATAGAGTTTAGGTTTAGGATGTCTAGATTAAATGTATAATCCTCTTCATGATGCAAAAGAAACCTAAAAATTGAACTCGCAACTCGGAGAATCAAAAAATCAGAAATCAGCCAAAATGAGAGTTATCAGTCGATCTTCGGTTGTCCGAATTGACCAGGGATTGACAAAAATGTTACTAGTTTTTTCCAATAATAGTTCGGTCAAAACTCGGTGGATCCTCGGTCGATTGAGATTGGACCGGTGATCGACCGATGTGTCTAACAGATCTATTTTGATCCATTAAACGTGTTGGCCTAAGGTTTTTAACCTTGATCACTATCTTGATTTTGATGATAACGAGCAAATTTTGGTAATTTTATCCAGTGTTCGATTTTAGGTTGAGTGATCGAAATACGCGCGAAGTTCATCGGAAAATCATGAAAATTCAAGTGTCGACGGCTTCAGAGGTTAGGTCTAGGCCTAGATTTTCTTCTAAAAAGATTCAAAGGCCTCTAAACACCTATATCTATGTATTTATCCAAAGTCAAACCCCTACCGAAACCCAAAACTGAACCTGAGTCGAAAACTTAGCAAAAATCAGAAATGGGTTATTAGTTAGGTTATCGGTCGATGTTCGTCCTATCCTCGATAGACCGATAATTGACTGAAGATCGACTTGAATGCCCAACAAATCTATTTTGATTCGTTGAACGGCTAGTTTCGACCCCATACTCTTGTCACCTCTATAAAAGCTCATGAAACCAGCCTCCCTTGGATCAAAATGCTTCATTGAGTCCATCCTTAAAAGATTGAGCCAATTTCCTTGAGTTTTAAACCCTATTTCTCAATCTCATCATCCTTAAGCCTTCTACTCATCTTCAAGCATACCTTGGTTCAAAGATACATCATCTTGAGGCCTTGAAGTATTACAAGGAAGCAAGCAAGAACATCAACTAGTTTTGTTTCATATTTGTGCTCTTTATTATTGTTTTTACTTGTATTTTTGTTCTCATTTAAACTTGTTTAAGACCGAGGATGTTAGGTCTTGAGTGTTGGTGGTTGCCTAGATGTAGAGGCATAAGTCTACCTTTGTAATATATGATTAGAGTGTCCATAGGAGAGTGAGGTGAGGAAGTGCCTTCGGGGAGAAGGCAGAGACTTTTCGGTTTAAAAGTCTTCATTGTAAAGGAACTCTACATCTAGTGGATTGGGTTTGAAATCTCAAGCGGGATGCTTAGGTAGTGGAGTAGGAGGGTTGCCGAACCACTATAAATTCACTTGTGTTAGCATTGCTTATTTATTCTTAATTGCTTTATATACTCGCTTTCACACCTAGCTAATTGCTTTTGTTTGCCTAAGTATTTAAGAATTTGTTAAAACCGAAATTACACATAAGAATTAGCATAACTCACTATTCACCCCCCGCTAGTGTGGATATTTAATTCACCTGAAAGGCTCTTTTTGAGCTCATGCCTTTGGGATCTTTATAAATAGACCCCAAACAACCCTTCCTTATGATCTAATTCTTCACCGAGCCATCCCTTGATTTTTTCTAAGCCTTTTTGAGTCATTCTTTGAGCAAACCCTAGTCTTTATCAATTCATCATCCAAATGCATCAAGAGGACTAGGGAACTTGTCTTAGAGCTAAGTATTCATTTGTTGCATTTTTGCCCCATTTTTGCTTGTATTTTATTATTTATTTCATTGTATATGATGCTGTGTAAACCTAGATAGCTAAGTTTGTGAGTTTGGCGGTTGCGTTGGTGTATTGGCATAAGTTTAACGGTGTAACTTAGTTTCCTAGGATTAGTTTTTGTTGTCCTTTAGGGTTTGAGTTGGGAGAGTGCTATCAGTGTGAAGGCAGAGATGCCTACTCCACTACCTAAGCACCCCGCTTAGGATTTTCAAAGTAGTTTAACTAGATTAATTAGTTTCCTTACAATTAGGACTTTGCACCAGAAAATCTCCGCTCTCAAATTGAAGGCACTTCCACACCCAGAAGTATCCCGCCTCCCTACAGAGAGCACTCTCCCACCTCAACCCTAAGGACAACTCAACTAATCCTAGTAAACTATGTTTACACCGGTGGATTTAAGCCTTAACACCAAGGCAACCACCAACTCAATCAAACCTAGCAACCTAGGTTTACAAAAATTCAAATACAATGAAATAAACACCAAAATACAACAACTAATGGAGCAATAAATCAAACAACAAATACTTAGCTCCAAAAGAAACTCCCTAGTCCTCTTGATGCCTCAAGATGATGAATCGGTGAAGCTTAAAGGCTAAATCAAGGAGTGGAGATCAAAACTAGGTTTCTTGCAAGGCTGGATCAATGAAGGCTTGTAGAGAAGCTTAAGATCACTCTTTGAGGCTTGGAAGCATCAATAATAGGCTAGGAATGTGTTTGGGATGGGTATTTATAACCCCCCAAAACACCAAGGCTCGTCAACGGGCATTTTTCTGCACGTTGGCGATGCTCGATCGTTTGCCGATCGATCGTCGGTCGACCGATCGATCGTCGGTCGACCGACCGAGCGACCGCCAAGTGATCAAAGGCTTTCTGCCCATTTTGTGCATCATTCTATCGACTATTTGGTCGACCGAAATGCCTTTTACACTTTTTTACCTTTTGCCGGTCGACCATTCGGTCAACCGAACCTGGGCAGACTGCTTGGTTTGGCTGAGTTTTCTGCTTGTTTGTTCATTTCTGGGTTCCGTCTTCTCTAAGTCCTCTTATGTAACATAAATGTTATATAAAGACTACCCCCATTTGGATTTAATAAAAATATCTAAAAAATCAAAATCCTTAAGAATCAAAATCTAACTTTTAGGGTCTAGTACAAATTTTTGAAAAACAAAAGTTTTATAATCTCCCGGTTCAAATATGGGAGGCTAAAGGCTTCTAAAAAATCCTTTAAAATATCTTATTATCTAGTTTTTACCTAAGGAACAATTACCGGGACTTTTGGTGCCAAGTAAATGTCTAGGTCATATAGCCCTCCTAGGGAGCAATTTTAGGGCCATTTTCTAATTTTTTGATTTTTCATGTTTTTGGGTTCGAGTTTGGTATTTTGGGTTCTTTGCATCATCATAAGGATTTACAACACATGCTAGACACCCTAAACCTAAACTCTAACTTCCCGATGAATCCCGATCGTCGACGAGCGTCCTTGCTGATTTCTCTGATTTTTCTGATCGGGGATATCGTGCGCTAACCGATATGGAACCTGAAAATAACTCTTCATGAAATCGTTAGTTCCATATTTGTTATCATCAAAACCAAGATTAAGACCAAAGTTGAAAACCTTAGGCCAACAACCGCCCCCTCCCCTCTGGTGTAGGCCATTCGCCAAAACAGATTGCTCACCCACCTCCATGAAAGCCTCACTATGCCCAAAGTATAACACACGTCTCTATGAACCATGCTAGGGAATACACCAAACTGATAGGTCGTCAATCACAGGGTGACCGTGACAACCTTAGGTTCGAGGATTACTTGCACCTACTATCACCTAAGGAACACTCTATTGACACTCAAGTAAGGATTCCTTTTGGCGTTCCTCAAGCAAGTCCATTTAGTGAATGTTTCTCCAATGAACACCCACACTTGTACATTAATGACACATCATAAGTAATTGTAAGATTAGATACCTCTTACAATAGGGCATGTACCGAATTTGTAGGTCCCCTACTCGATGATCGCACGACTAGATTCTAATTCTCACTAGCATGTTCTCATCGTGGCCTTAGGTTCATCATAATCTATTAACAATTAAAGATGCAACATATGATGAAAAAGATGCCCTATTTTATTCATTACCCTTGAATAGTCCTTCAATACATCGACATGTGATTGGCTAGAAATCCTTAGCGGTGATTATATTTTGGTACTCTACATTACTCTACATCGCTAAAATAACACATATTCTATATTGCTCATTTTCAAATGATATACTTGAAAAGGTTATGCATTATTCTTCCGCGTTTGATATTTGGGCCACATTAAATATGTTATATGATTATGCTAAAATCGAAGAGCTTAACACATTTGTTGAGGGTGGTGATGACAATGGTCATCCTCATAGTACTAACCTCGGTTTTGATGATCTTAGTGCTTCTAGTCAAAGAAGCAAATCAAAAAGCCAGAAAAGAAAGGTTAGATTCTACTTATGCAAGGAAAAATGTCACATTAAAAGGAATTGCCCTTCATCGAAGAAGATTGCCAAGAAGAGGACAAGTGCTTCAACATCCACCTCCGAATCACAAGAAGCATCCTCTTGTCATGATAATGAAGCCACCTCTCAACTTTGCCTCGTGGGATTTGATGATGAGGTAAATTCTATCGCTTCTTGTCAAAATAGTGATTCTAGCGACTCAAGCTCTTTTAACATGTCTTATGATAAGTTGATTGAAGAATGTAGACAAATGTATGAATTTGTAATACCCAGGATTTCCTAATATAAAAATTTCATTGGTGCAGCCCATCAGACCGGGAACTAGCTAGGCCGAGTCGCGAGATCGCCAAGAGTAGAAGGTATAATTTAAATTTTAGACCCATTGTTGACGTTTGTGGAATGTATGTGTTGGTTGACTCAAGTTGATTGAGATCGGGTTCGCGGATCGAGTCGGGGCTCAAGCCGGGTTTAGGTGGAGTCGAATGAGGGGGTTTAAGTGAAGAGGGGCATTATTGTCAAAAAAAAAGAGAATAAACCCCTCACCCCAAGCCGACGTGCGGCTCAAGACAAGTTGAGCCGCATGCAACCCGAGGTGAGGAGGGGAGGAGAAGAGAAGCTTTGGGAGGCACCGGATCTGCGTCGTCATCAGAGAAATCGGGATCTTCATGTAGATAGTAGTAGAACGAATTTCCTATGCAATATATGCTGTGATGAACCCAAAATTAGACATTTTCATGCTTATGAAATGTGGTTACACCTGAGAAATATAATGCATATACTGGGTTTCACACCTAGGGAAAGATAGCGAACATTAGTATTCGACTAGTGCGACCTGAGGAAGGGGTCAGATATGGGTTGATGCCTGGGGATTAAGAATTGAAAAATTGAAGAAACCTGATTGTGTATTGTGATTGAGATGGTCTACTGAGGAGTGTTACTAGCCATACGACTACTACTCGACTCAACGGTGATATGGGTCTTGAGATTGCACTAGCGGGCCCGCTAGGTGTTAGACTCGAGTGGCGGAGGGTCTTGAGATTTCATCAGTGGGCCACACTAACGGTAGACCCGAATTGGGTGGGACTAGCTATCCCTAACCTGGAGGGTATCTGAGACTGGTGACCATCCTAGTTGACGGACCCGGTAATTTGGTTGTTGAATAACATATGTCTTATTGGGGCACTTGTGGTGGCCGACCCGGCTTGGTTCGTAGAGAGGGGAAGTCTGGCATTGCCGAACCTCCTACATAGTTTAGGCCCATAGTGACCGAGTGACACTGAGTTGGTATGGCCCAAGAGGCCGGGTTACGTACTTGTATGGCATAGTAAATTGATTAGCTTAAATTTCTTAACTATATCATACTATTATATTTGTTATCTTACCGGGGATTTAAGTGGATGTTCGGAAGAACCGCTCAGAGAGTTCCTCGTGAACTCATGGTTTGTTATTTTGTTTTTGTAGAGCCTGACCAGTGAGGTATGGCCAGGTGGCATGGTGCATTTAGAGGGCAGGTGGAGGCACAGATCTCATAGCAGGTGTCCATGTAGTCGTAGTCATGTTGTTAGAGGTTTTGGTCATGCACTGAGTGGTCTGGTCTTGTAAAACATTTACTATTTTGAAACTTGAAATGTTTCCTTGAAAAGTTGAGTTGTTTTCTTTAAACTTAAAACTGTTTTGACATTAATAAAGCTTGGTCGCCATTTTATTTCATAACTCTCTTGTTGGTTCAGTGTTGTTTTTTTTTATGATTGGTCAGTGCATGTGGTAGGCTTCGGGGTACTAACACATACCTTGGCCTATCACGCGACCCTGAGTTGGTGCGTGACAAAGTTGGTATCAAAGCTTTTTGTTAGATCTTGTCTACAAGTAGGAATTGGGTACCGAATGAGGCATATTCTAGCATGTCGACATACGGTATTGTTATGCTACGAGATCAGGCAACCACGGCTGTACTCAGTGCACCATGTGGTTAGTAATTTAAATTATGGAGACCCGTAATTTTTTATGTTAGTGTGATGGAGACCCATAACATTTTACTGAGTGGTAGCGGCAACAATTCCACTGAATGTCGGGGCCAAGGCCGAGGTTGGGGACGAGGCCGTGGAAGGGAACAGTCAGAGGAAGAGCAACGGGATTCTGCAGTTGTTTAGCTGCAAGCTCAAGTAGATCAGCTAATAGAAGCGCTCCTCGAGGAGCAGGAGTTGAGGCAACAGATGCAATAGCAACAGCAACCGCAACAGCAACCGCAGCTGGTACCGGTGATACCCGTGATACTAGAGATGATGGAGCTAGTAATGCCGATAGTCAGGGTTCCAGGGGCCCCTACCTATGCAGACTTTGTTAAACTAAGGGCGCCGATGTTCACCAGGACAGATAAGCAAGTAGAGGTCACTGATTTTCTGGGTGACTGCTACGAGCTGTGTGTGGAGCTTGGATGTTCGTCTGAGGCAGCAGCTCGTATGGTAAGCCTATAGCTCAGGGGACCAGCCAAGAACTGGCTACACACGTGGAGGGACTGCAGGGAAGTACATGAACCACCCCCTACGTGGGAAGAGTTCAGGGTGGCCGTAGTGGAGCAGTACTTACCATTGAATGTCCGCGATAAGAGGGCAAGGGACTTTGAGATGTTACGTCAGATGGATGGTATGACTGTGTCATGCTACGAGATGGAGTTCACCAGGCTTTCTAAGTGCCACCCAACCCTAGTGGCCACTGAGACCGCCAGGGTCAAGAGGTTCGTTGGGGGGTTGAGACCACAGATCAGCAGGCTCATCCATTATACCGAGGACACCACATTTGCTCGGGTAGTGGATGAGGCACTCAGGAAGGAAGCATTGGTGTCATTCGAGAAATTTGACGGACCCACAAAGAAGAAGTTTCGCCCTCCAAGATCTGGAGGTCAGTCGTGGCATTCAGAGGGGACTGTAACTGCTGCAGAGCACCAGCAGAGTCATGGGCACAATAGTAATTGGGGCCGTGAAGTCCCAGGGTCAGGGGCGGTGAGGCAGGCAGAGACAGGGGGCACCACTCAGAAGATAGACATGCCGCAGTGTGCTCGTTATAACAGGAAACACTAGGGGGCTTGTTATGGCCGCACAGATGCATTCTTCAGATGTGGGCAGGTTGGACACTTTAGGAAAGATTGTCCGGATAGAGGTGGCCAGAGATCTGAGCCGTTGAAAGGAAAAGCATAGATGTCAGTGGGGTCAGTGGCATAGAAAGGTTAGATGCAAAGCAGGGGGCTGCGGGCTAGCCACTCTGAGAGACCGTCTGCTATAGTCTACGCCATGAACCGTAATGGGGCAGAGGCATCTAAGGTAGTGGTAACAGGTACTATTTTAGTAGTTCATCTACTGCTTATGTTCTGTTTGATCCGGGTGCCATGCACTAGTTTGTATCTACCAAGTTTGCTGCTGGATTACTTATGGCACCTTCCTTGCTTGACGTGTCGTACGTGGTATCAACGCGTACGTGCGATGCATTAATAGCTAAATCAATTTTCTGAGACTGTGAGGTGCTTATCTACGGCCATGCATTGAGGGCAGAATTGACACGATTGCCAATGCTTGAACTCGATGTCATACACGGCATGGATTGGCGGGCGGAGCACTTTGTGTCAGTAGATTGCAGGGCTAAGACTGACACATTCAGTAAGCCCGGGTTGCCACAGTTCACCTTCCAAGGGGTGAGCCGATGGGAGTCATCTCAGCCCTTAAGGCTCGTAAACTAATTTTAGGCGGCTACCAGTCTTTCCTGGCCTTCGCATATGTGGCCGAGGAAAAGGGAGGCACGGCAGGGGATGTCAGAGGAACTCAGGTGGTCTGTGAGTTCCCCGATGTGTTTCCAAAGGAGTTACTGGGATTGCCGCCTAGGAGAGAGATTAAATTCTGCATCTAGTTGCAACCTGGAGTTAAGCCGATTTCCATCCCACCCTATCGGATGGCGTCGGCCGAACTCAGGGAATTAAAGGTGTAGTTGCAGGAGTTTATAGACTTGGGTTTCATTCGCCCAAGTGTGTCTCTGTTGGGTGCTCCGGTTCTATTTGTGAAGAAAAAGGATGGGACCATGCACATGTGCATCGACTATAGGCAACTTAATAAGGTGACAGTCAAGAATCATTACCCGCTGCCAAGAATCGACAACTTGTTCGACCAATTGCAGGGGGCAAAATGGTTTTCAAAAATTGATTTGAGGTATGGATAACATTAGCTAAGAGTCTGAGACTGTGATGTGCCCAAGACTACCTTCAGGACTAGCTATGGCCACCATGAGTTCCTGGTAATGTCGTTCGGGTTGACTAATGCACCTGCGGCTTTTATGGATCTGATGAACAGAGTATTCAAGGAATACCTGGACAGATTCGTGATCGTCTTTATTGACGACATCCTAGTGTACTTCAAGAGCAAGGAGGAGCACTCCGAGCATTTGAGGATGGTCCTGGGAACCCTCAGAGAACATCAGTTGTATGCCAAATTCACCAAATGTGAGTTCTGGTTAGAAAGTGTGGGGTTCCTAGGTCATATAGTGTCTAAGGAAGGAATAAGCATGGACCCTGCCAAGGTAGCGGCGGTAAGAGACTGGAAGCGGCCGACTAGTGTGACTGAAGTCTGTAGTTTCTTGGGGTTAGCCGAGTATTACATAAAATTTATAGAAAATTTCTCTAGGATTGCAGCCCCTCTGACTCAGCTAACCCAGAAGAATGTTTGACGTCAGCACCAATATTGGTCGTACCTTTAGGCTTGGGAGGATTTATGGTCTACTGTGACGCATCTCGGGTCGGCCTAGGGTGTGTTCTAATGTAGTATGGCAGAGTAATTGCTTATGTGTCTCGCCAGTTGAAGATTCATGAGAAGAACTACCTAGCACATGATTTGGAACTGACGACGATAGTATTTGCTCTGAAATTATGGCGCCACTACTTGTATGGTGAGGCTTGTGAGATTTATACCGACCACAAAAGCCTCCAGTACTTGCTCACTCAAAAGGAGCTGAATTTAAGGCAGAGAAGGTGGCTTGAACTTCTGAAGGATTATGACTGTACCATCTTGGGAAGGCCAATGTGGTGGCGGATGCTCTGAGCAGGAAGTCCATGGGCAGCTTGGCCCATTTAGTGGTCAGGAGGAGGCCACTAGCTCGGGAGTTGGCACTGTGCCTGGATGGGGGAGCAGTTCTAGCAATGTCAGCTTCGGGTGCCCTTGTGGCGCATCTATGGGTACAATCCACTCTAGTGGATATGCTACGTATCGCACAGGGGGAGGACTCCTTCTGTTCTCTGATGAGATCGTCGTGAGTAGCAGGTATAATTTAAATTTTAGACCCATTGTGTTGACGTTTGTGGAATGTATGTGTTGGTTGACTCAAGTTGGATTGAGATCGGGTTCGCGGATCGAGTCGGGGCTCAATCCGAGTTTAGGTGGAGTCGAATGAGGGGGTTTAAGTGAAGAGGGGAAATATTGCCAAAAAAAAGAGAGAACAAATCCCTTACCCCAAGTCGTCGTGCGGCTCAAGATAAGTTGAGTTGCACGCTGCCCGAGGTGAGGAGGGGACGAGAAGAGAAGCTTTGGGAGGGGCCGGATCTGCGTCGTCGTCAGAGAAATTAGAATCGTCTTCATCTCATCCATCTTCTTCTCTAGTCGAGGTGAGTGGTCTAACCGAGATCCATAGGGTAGGCGGGTAGCCGACCCAAGATATTGGGGATTTGGTCGATTTCTCATGATATTTTTGTCGTCTCGTCGAAATTTTATCGAGATTTGATTCTCTTGTGTATATGTTGTTGAATGACAAAGTTTCACGGAGTTTTCCTTGGATTTAGGGGTCGCCCGAATGAAGGAAAAAGGGGAGAGGCCATGTCGAATTTTTTCCCAATTTCCTAGAGCAGTCGAAACCTCTAGCATCGAATTCCTTGCAAGACTTGTGACTCAATTATTCTTGTTCATGATCGAAATAGCCCGGATCTCACCTTGATAGGCTTGACCGAGCATGACAACCCTTGTGCAGGGTTCGACCGAGAGGGTAAGAGGGGAATATCTTGTCCTAGTATGCGATTATACTATTAAGTATTTTGTTCGATGAATGGATTGTTGATAGTGGTAAATTGCAACTAACATTTGTTAAGAAAATGTTCTTGAATGCACTTATATGGTTAGAATCTAATGTGAATCATGGAAATTCTTCATTGTTTACCATGCTATTGTTAAATCTTTGCCATGTTAGACCAATTGTTTCCTTGCATAAATTTTAGTAATTAAAAGCTGAATTTAATCTTCTTATTTTGGAAATCATGTGATTATTCATGTGGATAGTAGTAGAACGAATTTCCTATGTTATATATGCTGTGGTGAACCCGAATTAGACATTTTCATGCTTATGAAATGTGGTTACACTTGAGAAATATAATGCATAGACTAGGTTTCACACCTAGGGAAAGATAGCGAACATTAGTATTCGACTAGTGCGACCCGATGAAGAGGTCGGATACGGGTTGATACCTAGGGATTAAGAATGGAAAATTGAAGAAACCTGATTGTGTATTGTCATTGAGATGGTCTACTGAGGAGTGTTACTAGCCGAACGACTACTACTCGACTCAGCGGTGATATGGGTCTTGAGATTGCACGAGCATCCAGCGGGCCCGCTAGGTGTTAGACCCGAGTGGCGGAGGGTCTTGATATTTCGTCAGTGGGCCACGCTGACGGTAGACCCCAGTTGGGTGGGACTAGCTATACCTAACCCGGAGGGTTCCTGAGACTAGTGGCCATCCTAGTTGACGGACCCGGTAATTTGGTTGTTGAATAACATGTCTTATTGGGGCAATTGCGGAGGCCGACCCGGTCCGGTTCGTAGAGAGGGGAAGTCTGGCATGGTCAAACCTCCTACATAGTTTAGGCCCATAGTGCCCGAGTGACACTGAGTTTGTAAGGCCCAAGAAGTCAGGTTACATACTTGTATGGCATAGTAAATTGATTAGCTTAAATTCCTTAACTATATCATACTGTTATATATGTTATTTTACCGGGGATTTAAGTGGAGGTTCGAAAGAACTGCTCACTGAGTTCCTCGTGAACTCATGATTTGTTATTTTATTTTTGCAGAGCCCGGCCAGTGAGGTACGACCTGGTGGCATGGTGCAGCTAGAGGGCAGGTGGAGGGACAAATCTCGTAACAGTCGTCCATGTAGTCGTAGTCGTGTTGTTAGAGTTGTTGGTCATGCACTCAGTGGCCTGGTCTTGTAAAACTTATACTGTTTTGAAACTTGAAATGTTTCCTTGAAAAGTTGAGTTGTTTTTTTTAAACTTAAAACTGTTTTGACTTTAAAAAAGCTTGGTCATCATTTTATTTTATAACTCTCTTGCTGGTTCAGTGTTGTTTTTTTTTTATGATTGGTTAGTGCATGTGGTAGGCTTCGGGATACTGACACATACCCTGGCCGATCACGCGACCCTGCGTTGGGGCGTGACAGAATTGCTTATGAAAAAGAATAAAGAAAATAGGAAAATAAAGAAAGAAAACTCTAAGCTTAGTTCCCATGTGCATGCTTTAGAGTTAAAAAATAAGAAGTTAAAGTCTAAGTCTTTTGATTCTTGTCATGATACATTGAACCTTGAGCTAAAGGCTTTAAAAAATGAAAATGATGATTTGAAAGCTAGATTGAAGTTTAGGAATGATGATTTGAAATATGATTTCAAAATTGAGAATAAAAAATTAAAAATTAAAAATAACATGTTGAAATCTCACACTACTACATTTTGGCTCTATGACCACAACTTTTGGGAATGGTCAAAAAGTGTTCCCATACATCATTTATAGGAACGGTTTTGAAAGTTGTTCCCTTAGCCAATATACTATAGGAATACAAAAAAAATCGTTCCCTTAGCCAATATATGGGAACGATTTCGGCAACTGTTCCCTTAGCCTATATCTATAGGAACACAAAAAAATTATTCCCTTTTAAAAATCTCAGAATCATTCCTATATGTCAAAAACAAAATAATAATAAAAATGTTCCTACATCTAAAAAAATTTGGCCCTGTAATTTATTATTTCCCTCCCAATTTTTCATTTTCCCTCCCTAGCCTATTTTTCATTTTTCATTTATTTCACTTTCCCTTTCCCGATCCCTAACCCTCTCCACTTCTTCCTCTTAGGTTCTTCCCACGCCACGTGATCCACCGGTCCACCCTTTTCTTCTTCCTCGCCATCACCACTCCTCCATCCTATTCTTCCTCTGTCTCGTAGCGCCGGGTTACAGCAAAAGCGAAGGATCAAATATCAATGGGCAGAACTGGCACGAGGCTACCTAGCTTCTGCTTGAATCGGGTGGCCACTCGTGTCAGAGTCCGATCGCCGCCGATCGAATCGAAGCCGCTGTCCCCGAAGGCGAGCAAGTTGAGTAGCGAGCCTCTGAGCAAAGCGGATGGGAATGTGAGAGTTCGTGGAGGAGGAAAGGAGGAGGTGGACCACGAGAGGAGGATCATTATAGTGGTGGACTCCAGCCCAGAAGTTAAAGTTGCTCTGCGATGGGCATTCTCGCACTCGATTCAGAGCAATGACACCGTCGTCCTTGTTCAAATTGTGAAGCCTCCCAAGCGTGGAAAAGGTTAAGCCGGTTAAAACTTTTGATTGATAGAAGCATAAAACGTTGTGCTTGAAGAGAAACTTGAGATTGATTGAAGTAATTGGATTCTGTTTATTTGCCATAACAGGTGATAGAACTCAGAGGGAAAGGTATCCCAAAGGATTGGAGCTTCTCCTTTCTATGAAGAGTATTTGTCAAGCAAAGAAGCCTGAGGTAAAGGCGTTCGATTAAATGACCCTTTAAATTTAGATGTAAATAGTACAAAAGCATACGTGCTCGTCTGTAATGGTACTTCCAAAATTTTATTATGACAAGCACAAGACAACTCATCACCTTCATACACAACAACTGGCTTTGCTTCGCATCATCTACAATTATCACAATGATACCTTTTCATGCTAGATTAAGCATCAAGTAGATTATGCTCTAAATGTTCCTCTAAAAGATGGAATCAATGATGATAGTTTTCGGTATTCAAAAGGTGATGGAAGATTATCAACCTAATGTAGTTGTTCTCCAGAGTGGTGCTCATTCATTGACAAGGGACAAAATAGGTGTCGTCAACTTGACATTGAATGGTCATGCAGATTGTCTACGATACCTTAGGTCATTCAATATACCCATGCTGGTTTTGGGAGGTGAAGGATATACGATGCATAATGTTGCTCGCTGTTGGTGCTAATAGGGTTGTCCTTCATTTGTAAATTCTGATTCACCGAATTTAGTGTTGTAGTTGGAGCTGTTTATTAATACCACAAGTATTATTTTGCAGACAATAGTTGCCATTGATTTGGAACTCGATAATGATTTGCCTTACAATGATTACTATGAATATTTAGGTCCCGACCATAAACTTCACATTCAACCAGCAACCATGAGGAAGTTTTCTTGTATTTAGCAGTAGTTTTCTTGTCATTTATATGCTTCTCACAAGGACATGTATTTTGAACATTCCCTATTTTTCCAAAACTACTTCTTACTCACTATGTTGTTCAATGACATGTTTGCTTCTGGTGATGTTGCACTAGTTTGTTTGTATGTATATTAATAACAAGGTTTGGATGTTTAGTTGTTAGCAATGTAGCATTACATCTGTTAAACAAAACATGTTTTCTACCAGGTTGCAACCTTTTGCAAAATATCACTGTTGTCATCCATCTGATCTCCATTTTATATTTCAATATGCAATATAACTTGTTTGGCTTAATGGAAGTATTCATTTGCCATATTTATTAAACATACATTAATGATCTTCTCTTTTTACATTTTTCATATATCAACATACATTTTTCATATATCACAAAATTTACAAATACTATTAGTTTCTTTTCCCTCTTAGGGTCATAAACAATGGTTAGCAGAAGTGCAAACTGGTAGTACTAGAGATCATAACTGAAAATAGAATCAGAGGTGGAAACTGGTAGTGAGAGCTGGAAAGTCCTCTTCCTTGCTCCTAGTTTCCTTTGCATCTCATTTCTTGACGAAGATAAATAAAACTCACTTCAATGCACGTATAACTAAGTGCCCCTAGATATACTTGTTGTAAACTTCATTTAGTTTGATACTGGTTGCTATCTATTTCATTGGCATCTTGGGTAGTCGTAGCTCCATATGGCTATGACCATTGCTACATTTACTGAGCTTGTTGTTTTCTTTTGACAATTCCCATGTTTGTTGGTTACTTGGTTGCATGACGTAACATTGCAGGCCAACATGTAGTGCTTCCTACTATCAATTTCAGGTTTTATGGTAGCTTCATGTCCTAACTCTTAAATTAACTTGTATAGGACATAAGAACCAACTAAAGTGGACTTCCTCTAGATGAGGATGCTCATCAAGTTTCATTGAGCATTAAATAAAATCATCTTGACCTGATTTGTTTAAAGAGTATTTTGCCTTTTCAATTTTCCTGTATAGTTTTGTTTGTCTATGAACTGAGTCAAGCTTTATAAGGATTGAGACTATTTCTTGCATGTTAACACTCTAAGAATCAACTTTTAGATTCTTTTTTTTAATGAGTTAATTGCCTCTCTCTTTTTCTATGGTGGGAATGGTTAATGTCTTTCTTTAATATGTTAATTTTGGTCTATATATCCAAAAACTTGTGATTGAGAGTTTTCTTTTTGCTAGATATCATATCTGCCGCAGACTTTTTTTGACTGGTACTCCAATACAGAATAGTTTGCAGGAGATGTGGGCATTGCTTAATTTCCTCCTACCTAGTATATTCAATTCAGTACAGAATTTTGAGGAATGGTTTAATGCACCCTTTGTGGATAAGTGTGAAGTTTCTCTTACGGATGAGGAAGAATTATTGATTATTCGTCGTCTGCATCAGGTGAATGCATACTTACATTTTTATTCGTATTTTGGTTTCTTTTATCACATATACATATTGCCTTGTAAGACAACTGAATTTCTCAGGTTATAAGGCCATTTTTACTAAGAGGGAAGAAGGATGAGGTGGAAAAATATATTCCTCAAAAGACACAAGTTATTCTAAAATGTGATTTATCTGCTTGGCAAAAAGCATATTATCAGCAGGTCACTGATCGAGGAAGGGTTGGCCTAGATTCCAGTACTACAAGCTTTAATGTTCACATTCTTCATTTTGTTAAAAATGGCATCTTCTGTTGGTCCACAACTCCACATTCTTCAAGACATACATCAATATGTGATTTTGGCAAGTCGCATTTAGTGTCATATATGTACTTGGGGCTAGTTACATGAAGAACTGAAATTGTGAGATGTAAGATATGAAACATTAGAAAAAGGTCATATATCCATCTAGACTATCTAATCATCTTTAGAGGGGTAAATATGAAGATTTTGAACTCTACAAGAGTCACATGATCTTGTCTTGAATAGGATCTTGAATTACAATTTCTCATCCACAACAATATAACAGTATGTGAAGTGTCTTTATGATAATATCACTAGTCAAACTACAAGCTGTCATAGATGAAGTATCTTTATCAATGCAAATTCTTCAAGACATACATCAATATGTGATTTTGGCAAGTTGCATTTAGTGTCATATATGTACTTGGGGCTAGATACATGAAGAACTGAAATTGTGAGATGTAAAATATGAAGCATTAGAAAGAGGTCATATATCAGTCTAGACTGTCTAGTCATCTTTAGAGGGGTAAATATGAAGATTTTGAACTCTACAAGAGTCACATGATCTTGTCTTGAATAGGATCTTGAATTACAATTTCTCATCCACAACAATATAACAGTATGTGAAGTATCTTTATGATAATATCACTAGTCAAACTACAAGCTGTCATAAATGAAGTATCTTTGTCAATGCAACTAAGGAAGTGCTGCAATCATCCCTATTTATTCGTAGGAGATTATAACATGTGGCAAAAGGAACCAACATAATTTGAAGTATCTCAATTTTAATTTGTCAGATTAAATTTTTGATCGTTTTTAGTTATTAATTGATTTGAATTGTGCAGGAAAAATAATGATTTGGGAGATGAAGATGAACTTCACAGAGGAGATGATCATCAAGAGAACTTAGCTAATTTGGAATGAGAAGATGAAGTATTTGAAGGAGCAACATGCAATAATGGTAGAGAGACAGAACCAGATGCAACACGAAATGCAAGGAATGCAATCTCTTTTGGAGATCTTTATTACATAGGCGAACCCAAATTTGGACATGGAGGCTATAGCAGCTTTGTTGGTACCACCAACTACTCCAAGGGATGCCAATAGCATCTTTGGTTCTCTTTCATTTCCACGCATCATCCATAAAATCAGGTAATTTTAGTTTAATATATGATTATTGAGTCTTTTGATCGTTTTTAATTATTAATTGATTTGTGCAGGAAAAGTGATGATTTGGGAGATGAAAGATGAATTTCACGAAGGAGATGATTATCAATAGGACTTGACTAATTTGGAAGGGGAAGACTAGGCTTAATAGATTAATTTCACTTGTAATAGTAATTTTTTTTTTTAGTCAACAATTATACTTTACATTTATGAATGGAATTTATGTTTTAGAATTTACGTTTATGATATTGTTATGAATGGAATTTATATTTTGGAATTTACGTTTATGAAATTTTATGGTTCTACTTTCTATTACAGGAACACGACCTATAGGAATGGTTTTACATGTTCCAACAAGCGCCAACTATAGGGATGGTTACCAAACCGTTCCTATAACTTTGGCCTATAAGAACAGTTTGGAAATCGTTCCTGTAGCCCAAACCTATAGGAACGATTTTCGAACCGTTCCTATAGGCCAAACCTACAGGAACGGTTTCCAAATCGTTCCTATAAGTTTGGCCTATAGGAACAGTTAGAGAACCATTCCTATACGCCTATAGGAATAGTTTGAAAACTGTTCCTATAAGCTTGGCCTATAGGAACACTTTTTGGAACCGTTCCTATAGGTTTGGTCTTTGGGAACGATTTTTTTGGCAGTGTGGCCATAGGTAGGAAAACAGTTCCTATAGCCTAGCGGAACGGCGGGTTTTAGTACACATGGGGAAACTGTTCCTATGGGTCTATGGCCACGATTTTGTGTATTTTGGGAACACTTTTCGGTCATTCCTGTAGGTTAAAAATGTTGTAGTTTCAATTGCATGCTATTCACAAATCCATGAGTGATTTGATAAAAGAGGTTGTATTCTTAAATAACAAAATCAATGATTTATCAAATGTATTTTCCTTTAAGAATTCTAGAAATAAAAATGCTTAGGTAAAGAATACTAAATGTTCATCATCATTCTCATGTCAAACATTCTTCCTTTAAACCTCATGTCCAAAAGAAAAAGTTTCGTACAAATTGTTTTTGTTGTGGTATATATGGTCATGCTATTTATAATTGTGCATTTAAAAGAAATCAAAGTATTGCCAAGACACTTTGGATTCCTAGGCCAACTCACCCCCAAGGACCCAAAGTCATTTGGGTACCGAAGGTTTCTTGTTCTCTTGTAGGGGGAGCTACCACACATGGTTGAAGGAAAGTGACGTGTTGAAGTTGACCATGGACTTGAATGATGAATCCTCCATTGGTTGCAACATCAAGCTACCTTGATGGCTTCGGTAAAGTTGGCATCAAAACTATTCCGGTATCATCTTCCAACTTGCATTGTTTTACCTTAATTGAAGATTATATTACTATGCTTAATTCTAGTTGATCTCCGTGCTCTCGCTTTGTTACTATGCTTACTATTCTAACTGATTCTTGAAACTGCATCTTCATTGAAAATCTAGTTTCTTTAGTAAATATTTCAGAAATTTTCATCAAGAATCAGATTTATAGTGGAATTTTGAAGTTGGATTTCAGAAATGCAAAGTATCACCTTTTTGAAATATCAATTTTTCCGATACTTTGATTTTTTGTTGAAAACTTCAAATGTGACCTTGTGTATACCTTTTTTATTTCATTTCTAATGTCATTCTCACTATTCTTTGAGTGAAATCATTTCTAAAAATGATTTTGATAACTTGAGCGATATCTTGAAAAAATGAGTTTTTAGTTGAAAACGAAATGAGATGAAAAATGGACTTTGAAAATTCATTTTGAGTTAAAACTTGACACATGCATTTCAAATGACCATTCAGCGATATCTGAAAAGTTTGAATAAAAAATGATAACTTTCGGAAAAATACTTGAAATTTACGAAAATATCATGGACTTTTAGGAATTTTATGAATTTATAGAAAATCGATTTTTGATTGATTCTTGAAACTGTAGATTCCTTGAAAAATCTAATTTGTCTAGTTAAAGTTTCAAAAAAATTCGTCAAGAATATGATTTTATATGGATTTAAAAGTTTGATTTTTGTAAACTTAAAATATACTTTGACCTAAGTCAACAAAGTGACTTAGAAACCTCATTTTTACTCCAAACTTGACTCACATACTTAGATTCACTCATGTTTGATGTCCAAGTGTCTAAGTTAGAGAAAACATGAGTAGATAGCAAAATTTGATACTTAACTATTTTCATATTTTCATGTCTATTTCAAATGAAACCGTGTATACATGCTAAGTTCATATTTTGATCAACTGACATTCTTTTCACTTCGAACTTGATATACATGTTTTACATGATCGTATCTTTGTATTTTGAAAGTTTGAATGAAATCTGGAAACGTTTGGAAAAATCTCACTTATTCACAAAAACGTCACTAAAGTATCACTCTTCTTAAATGCTTATTTTTCAGATACTTTGAATTTTCATCGGATTTTCTAATGAGACTTCAAGTATGATATTAGAATCATTTCTAAAATGATTTTTGATATTTTGATCGATATGTGTAATATCGATACTTGAATTAGTACATGATTTCTAGTTTAGCTTATGTTTACCATTCTATGATATCATGTATTGATTATTCTCACTTGTATGTATGTTTTCATCCCTTGAGTTGAGATTTACATGTTTTTCATGAAAACATGTTTTTAGGTCCCGACTTTGACTTTAAGTTGACTTTTCTCGTCCTTTTTGATTGATGTTAAAAGGAGGAGAAAATATAGGTAAAAAGGGAAGAAAATATAGGAAAACCATGCATATAGATAGGGGGAGTTTTTTTTCAAAGATATGCATGTTGATAGGGGGAGAAATCCCATGTTTGATATCCTCTTTGCTTTAATATATATATTTTCTTAAGGATGTTTGTCATCATCAAAAAGGGAGAGATTGTTGGCCTAAGGTTTTCAACCTTGGTCTTAATCTCGGTTTTAATGATAATAAACATGGAACTAATAATTTTATGGAGAATTATATTTAGGTTCCATATCGCTTAGCACACGACGTCCACGATCGGAAACATTGGAGAAATCAGAAAATCAGAAGGGCATTAGTCAACACGCTCGGATTTCGTCGGGAAGATAGAGTTTAGGTTTAGGGTGTCTAGAATGTGTTGTAAATCCTCATGATGATGCAAAGAAACCCAAAAACCAATCCCGAACCCCAAAACATGAAAACTCGATAAATTAGAAAAAAGTCCTGAAATTCACTAACCTTAGGGAGCTCCTTGGAGGGCTATATAACCTAGATATTTTCTTGGCATCAAAAGTGCCGGTAATTGTTCATTAGGTAAAAACTAGATAATGAGGTATTTTTAATGAATTTTTAGAAGCCTTTAGCATACCCATATTTGACCCGGGAGAATATAAAATATCTATTTTTTAGAAATTTGTACTAGACTCCAAAAATTAGATTTCGATTCTTTAGGATTTTAATTTTTTAGATATTTTTATTGAATCCAAATGGGGGGTAATCCTTATATGACATTTATGTTTTAAAGTTATGAAATGTTATATAAGAGGACCTAGCAAAGACCAAACTCAAAAACGAACAAATTGTTGGCTTAAGGTTTTCAACCTTAGCCGTAATCTCGGTTTTGATGATAACAAACATGAAACTAATGATGTTTCATTGAGAAATCTTTCAAGTTCCAAGTCGGTTAGTGCACAACGTCCTCGATCAGAAATATCGAAGAAATCGGAGAAATAAAAAAATCGGAAGGACGTTGGTCTACGCACTCGGATTCATCGGGAAGTTAGAGTTTAGCTTTAGGGTGTCTAGTTTATATTGTAAATCCTCTTTATGATGCATAAGAATCCAAAAACCTAACCAAACATGAAAACCCAGAACCGCCCTGAAAATCACTAAGCCTAGGGAGCTCATTGGAGGGCTATATGACCTAGATACTTTCTTGATATAGAAAATGATGGTAATTGTTCCTTGGGTTAAAATTAGATAACGAGGTATTTTTTATGAATTTTTGGAAGCCTTTAGACTAACCTTATTTGACCCAAAAAATTAGGAAATTTCTGTTTTTTGAAAATTTGAACTAGACCCCAAAAACTAAATTTTGATTATTAAGGATTTTGGTTTCTTAGATATTTTTATTGAATCCAAATGAGAGATAATCCTTATATAAAACCGCAATGAGCCTACGATTTAAAATCGCAAGGTCGCTTAGGCCTATTACAGGCCACAAAGGTCTCCGAAGAGACCGAAAAATCAAAATAAAAAATTATTTTATAAAACAAATCGAGAGCACAAAGATCAACTAGAATTGAGCATATGATACCAGAATATGATACCAAGGTAAAACAATGCAAGTTAGAAGATGATACCAGAATAGTTTTGATGCCAACTTTACCTAAGGCATCAAGATGACTTGAAGTTTTAACCTCTTGGAGATTTTTTCATTTGAATCCAAGGTCATCTTCAATGATCCATTTCTTATTCATACTTGTGTGGTAGCTCCCCCTACAATAGAAGATGAAATTTTTGGTACCCAAATGGATTTGGGTCCTTGGGGGTTAGAGGGCTTAGCTACCCAAAGTGTTTTAACTCCACTTGGGTTCATCTTAAATGCACAATCATATATAGCATGCCCAAAGTACCACAACAAAAGCAATGTTCATTAAACTTCTTTTCCTTTTTGCTATGGACATGAGATTTATCATTAGAATGCTTGACATGTGAACTATGATGAGCATGAGCATTCTTAAAGGAAATATTTTTCTTTTGAGGTTTCCTAAATGAGACATTGTGATTCTTAGAATTACAAGAGGAAGTATTAACTTTCCTACTCAAGGTCAACATCTCATTTTTCACATCATTCATGGATTTATGCAATGCATACACTTGAGATTTCAACATGTTATTTTCAACTTTCAATTTTTCATTCTCAAGTTTGAAATCATTTTTCAAATCATTACTTCTAAGTTTCATTTTTGATTTCAAACCTTCATTTTCATTTTTCAAGTCTTTTACCTCACTTTTTAAATTCTCAATTTCAAGCTTAAAATCATCATGGCAAGAAACAATTGTACTTGTATTCAATTTTTCATTCTCTGGTTCATGCACATGAGAACTAAGTCTTAAATTTTATTTCTTTAGTTTTCTATTTTCCTTGTTCTTTTTTACAAGCATGACATACATTTTTTTGTATTCTTCTAGTAGTTCTTCATAAGACATGTCAAGGGATTTAGAGCTACTAGAATCACTATTTTGATCATGACTAGAAGACGGTAAATATACCTCATTACGAACACCCATGAGGCAAAAGTTCGATGTAGCTTCATTGTCATGTCTAGAAGAGACTTCACTTGATTGAGATGTGGATGGAGAAGCACACTTCTGGAACAACATGTCCTAAGAAGTGTCTCCTATGGTGTCTTAGGGACATCTCTATTGGGAAAACTCCACAACACCCAATGCCCGATCCCAACCCTTAGACCAGTAATGTCATAAACCCGTGAGGTTTTATTTCATGCATAAACTTTACTTATCGGTTCATAATAGATTATGCTGCCCCTTTGCTCAATTTCAATTATGCAATTAAAATTATAGTCACCAAGATTAGGGTTTTGTTTTAGGGTTTTGTTTTAGCTTACTGTTGTATCCGAAACTAATGTATCTAACCCGAATCTGGTCTCCAGAGTGTGTCCTATGGTTCCAAACTATGTTTTCTAGTCAAAACGATAGGTTACACGACTATATTCAGTAAACTATACACATCACAAACAAAATTTCAAAATCAACCCAGAATTCATCAACTCAGCATGAAGTTTTGAGCATAATAAGGAATAAAATCCGAAGCCAACTGTGGGTAGCACAGTTGGTGGCAACATGTTGAATGTTGTCGAGAGATCTAGGGTTCGAACCCTAGTATGGTCACCTATTGTGACTTTCTATCTTTGTTAAAAAAAAAGGAATAAAATCCAAAAATTCACAGAATATAAATCTCTAATTTACCATCACATTAGATTTATAATCAATAAGTTAAATGTTATAAAACCATATTTCTTATACAAGATTAACAAGCATCACAACCATCTTTAATCAAGAACCAACTTTTAGAATCAAGAATTTATATCAAGAACCCCCATGCCATCAAGATCAAATCTCATCTTTGAAACACATGATGAATTTCCAAAAATCAAAGAATTAATATCAAAGCAAGCATTAATATTATAAGCATCCAAATTGATAAACAAATTGAATCATAGATAGCAAGATAAACTATACCCTTCACTTAGGCATTTCATCGAACACCTTGAGGACACCCTCTTCTTCCACCTTGGCCGAGCACCCCTAGGGTATTCCTAGGGCTGCCAAGCCACAAAGGGAAGATCCTCGGGTTCCCTCCCACAAGTTGACACAAGATTCGGCGATCAAAACCCACGATTTGACGAAAAACACAAGAAACAAGAATGTCACCCAAACCTGCTCAAGAACATGAGGAAACCTGAGAAAGGAGGGGTAAAACCACTCACCTTGATTTAAGGAGAAGAAATAGAGAAAGACTTTCAAGCGGCGGCCTCCGAATCCGGTCTCAAAGGGGGTGGCTCGGCTCAACAAGGGGGCGACTGCTCCAAGATCAAGAAGAGGGGGGGCGGCGGCTCAACCTCAAGCTAGCTACTCCAAGAGAAGGGGAACAGAGAGGGGAAGAGGAGAGGATGGCTCGACGGCTGGGGCTTGAGGGTGGCAACTCCAAGGAAGAGGAAGAGGGGAGAGGGGCGACTCAACTTGGCTGGGCAGCTCCTCTCTCCACGCGGCTTGTGTGGCTCCAATAGGGAGCCACAAGCCAAAGGGGGGGATTTTATTATCCCCTCCTCAAACCTAATTCCACTAACCCTCTTAGCAAACCCGCATCCACCTCAAGCCGAATCCAAACCCGCTAACCCAACTAATCTTAATTAACTCAATCTAACCCCATGCCCCACATAAACATCAAGCACATACACACCCATATGCGACATAATTTAATAATCATACACAAGCAACATAACAATTAAATAAATTCATTCAACCAAGAAAAGAAACTACATACATCAAATTCCTACTTTCTCAAGCTCGCAAGCTCGCATCGGACCATGAGTCGACTCGGCTCGACTTTGAACTAGTCTGCTATGCTGACAATCACATAAATAAAAATATTAATATCTAGGATATTACAGCCACATTACTTCTGGCCTCACCGACTTTACACGACTCCTCGCGTGTGGTTTCGCCTTACGCTCCTCGGCGAGCTCGGCTTGAACCCCCGAATGCCATCCTTAGCTACCACGCCAAATTACTTCCAACCTCAGTGCCTTTAAATGACTCCTCAATTGCGGTTCGCCTTATGCTCCTCAGTGAGCTCGGCCTGAACCCTCGAGTGCAATTCTTGGCTACCACGCCACACTTCTTTCGCCTTACGCTCGTCAGCAATCTCGGCTTGAATGCCAGAGTGCAGTCTTTGGCTACCACACCACTACTTTTTGTCTTAAAAACCTTATCGACCTATACACTAGGGGGCTTGGTACCCTCTCATCGACACTTGATGTGAAAGCAGGCCCAGCTAAATGAGACCATCTTAGATGCTTCGACCAAAAGATCTGCCTAAAATAGAGAGCTTTTACGGGAAAGCCAAATAATACTGTACAACCAAATCAGAAAAGTAGAGACTACAAGTCACAGGGTGAGCCCATAAAGGGCTAATAGTTAAAAGGGCCCTCAGGGGCAATAATTCTTTACAGGCCGAATAAAATGACTCGCATACGGGAAATTCAACAAAATTAATTGGCCTCCGTCGATGCTACATGAACCATTCTCTCCAAAACAGCACTCTCCGACATATCCTCCTCAGGACAGGTAGAAGTCTCCTCCTCGGGCTGGGAAACCATAAGCACATCGTCCTTCACTTCCTTGGAGGGGTCAGCCTGAAAAATCAACTCTAGGAACTAGGAGTCGAGCCTGCTCGATGGCCTTATAAAAAATTGTATCATACACCCTGACAGCAGCACTATTAAAGTGGCGCACCTCGGCCTCAAGCCTCTAGGCGTCGGATCGCCATTTGTCCCCCTCAGCTTCGTAGTTGCACTTTAATTACTTCAAATTCAGCCAGCAACCGTGCTCAGACTACCTAAGTCTCCGCCTGCAGACTATAATTCTTCGCTATAGCCACAACCATGTCTTGGTGAAGCTTAGTTAACTCCACTTGGGCAGTCGCGGATTGGTTTTCTGTCTTCTTTACTCGGGCAGTTAAAAGATTAACCTCATTGGTCTTGGACTCCAGGGCCCTCTTTAATGACTCAACCTCACAAGAACGAGTGGCCGACTCTTTACGCAAAGTCTCTTGCAACTTTTCGATCAAACTGAAGAAATCAGACTAAAAATACTCCCATGGACTTACCACAAGACGTCACCTGAACACCGACACAAGCACCACTGCCTCCCCAGAAGGGATAGCTGACGGAGGATTTCCCATCACTTCCACAGGCACAATCGTAACACCACCTATTGGAAAATATGCTAATTGGGAAATTGGATCCTTGATGACACTTCTATTTCTTTTGTGGCATCTCAAGAGGGAGCGGGGAGGGGTAGGAGCATCCGAGAATGTCAACTGCTCAATCGCATCTGAAGTAGGGTGTATTGAAGACCTAGATAGTCGAGATTTCATAGACCTTAGCAAGGTCTTCGTCAAGGGATTGTTCTCCGAGTCACTCCCCCTCATTGCTGCCCACCGAGTGTGGGCAGCAGGAGCATTCCATAGCGAAGACATTCTCCCTACACAAAACAAAGACCAAACGAGTGAATAATTTTCAGAGAAAGAAAAAGACGCTAAACGTATTGCTCCACAACACCTACATATATACTCCAAAACCGAGGACTCATCGCGACTTCTATTAAAAATCTCTTGAGGAGCAAGAGGGATAGACGAAAAAATCCTTTTCTAAAAAGTCAATTAAAACTTCATCCTCACGAGGAATACTCCCCTCCTCAAAATCCTGAAGAGAGTGGTGATCCGACCTCCAGGACAAAGGAAACTTCTCTATACAACTTGGAGAAGGGCCAAACCCCCTCTCGCAATGACCCTGAAGAAGCGGGTCTTGAGCCCTTGTATGAGCTCTTAAACATAGCAAAAATCTTCCACCCTGGGACAACATTGAAAGATACGCATAGCCCTTTCTGGGCACCTTGCTTGAAAGAAAGAAAAGAAGACATGGAGGCTCAGTTTGACTCCAAGGCATTCCATCACAATCTCAAAGCACCAAACGAAAGCCTAACTGTTCGGGTGAAATTGCGTGGGAGCCACGTTAACGAGATTCAGAATGTTGTGCTCAAACTCGGTGAAGGGTAGATGAATTCCCAATTCTTCAAAGAATTTCCGGTACATGAAGAAAAACTTCGAGTTAGTACTACAACACACCCAGTCTGACAGGTGGCAGGGAAGACATTCGTAGTCCTCCTTCTTACCTTCGCAAGTGATGGACATGCTCTCCCTGAAGGACAAAATGTTATCTAGGTCGATTAACACCGAACCGCTTAACTTCACATCCTCCTGAATCCATTAGTAGGAATTTGGATCCCTCATAGGTGTCCCAAACTCTGATTTCGCTACGACACCTTTTCTCGCCATTGCAGAAACCCTAGAATGGGGACTAGTTAGTTTAAACCTACAAACCTAAGACATGACCTACAAGAACAACAGGGAACTCACTTGAAAAAGAAATGGAGGCGACGACAATAGAACAAACTTCAAAGTTGTTGCCGAAGAAAATCCCTAGAAACACCAAGTCGAGGGAAATTCTAGACTTCTAGACTTCGGAACTGAGAAAGGCTTTATAGGCGGCATGATGGACGAAGAACCCCCCCCCCCCCCCCCCCCCCCACCCATCGAACGGTCAACAATCCCGCCTAGAGATAAATCTGGACCATTCAAATAAAAGCGGTGGATCCCTAGGGAACGAGGGAGAACGTGTAAAACACCCTTTTCCGCCATGATTACCCCTTGAACCAAAAAAGCGAGGAACCAATCAGAAAGCGCCATGAAGAAAGAGAAATCCCTATTACAAAAAGCTATCATACGAAGCACAAGAGACTAAACGACATAAGAACAATATGACAAAAATATGTTGACTCGACTCACCTTAGGACAAGACGGGAAACTGTTTGGCTTCCATGGCCAGTCCCAACAACTCGGCCCCTACGGCCACCCACTCCAACTTGGCTTTAGCAGCCACCTACCCAGCCTTTACCCTAGTTCGACCTCTAGGGTCGATTACTTCAACACGGTTTCCACGATCGTCCACCCCAACGTGGCCTTCGTAGCCACTCGGGGCGGTTCGGCCATCACCGCCTCTCACATCAGCTTCATCTCCATGACCCCTTACTCCAACTCGGCCTCCCCGGCCATTTCTTTCAGCTCGGCCCCTATTGTCGTCTTCCTCGACATGGCCTCCACGGCCACTCTCAATAATTTCAGTGTAATACCCGGGGTTTCCTAATATAAATTTTTTCGTGGTGCAGCCCATCGAGTCGGGAGCTAGTCGGGTCGAGTCACGTCATCGCCTCGAATAGCAGGTAAAAATTAATTTAAATCATAACTAAATGTTGGTGATTGAGTGGATGAGCATATTGGTTGACTCAAGTTTGGTTTGAGTTTTAGTTCGCAGATCGAGTCAGGACTCGATTCGGGTTCGGTGGAGTCGGATGAGGAGGTAAGTAAGTGATCGGGGGTAAATGAGTCATTGGAAGAGGGGAATAAAACCCCTCACCCAAGCCAGCCGTACGGCTCAATAGGGGAGCCGCACGCAGCCCAAGAGGAAGGGGAGCAAGAGGGATCTTGTTGACGCTTGAGGAAATCGGAGCTCATCTTCATCGAGGTCACCTTGGGATCTGATCAAGGTGAGTGGTTAGTGTGTTTATGAAGGGACGCGGGTGGCCGACCGTAGCAGTTTTGAAATCGGGATTCTTTCGTGAGTTTCTTGCCGATCGACGCGTTTCCTCGTGTTGGAACTTTAATCAATGTGTATACCTATGATATTATGTTTTAAAATGTATCTATTTTGCATTTTGTGGGCTGGCCGAGTGGAGGAAAAAGGGGAAAGGTCATGCCAAAATTTTCCCCAATTTCCTCGCTTGTCTTGCAACTCGCGGATCGCTTTATGTTCGTTATATTTTAGATCTTGGATTGATGCTTGTGTTGTTGTCGTAAACATGTCCATCTTCCTTAGAGGGCTCAGCCGAGTAGGGTGTTACCCTGCTTGAGTCGATCGAGCAATGGAAAGGGTGGAAAATTCGGGACTGTTCGGATCTATATGCTGGGTTTCATGTTATGTCGTCTTGATTCCTACTTTTGCTTAGTGTTAGATTCAAATTTTATTATGTGATTGCTGTTCATCATAGAAATTGAGAGCAACTTTAGATCTATATTCTCATGGTTATGGAAATGTTCTTGCTAATGCATACATGGATAGGATGGTTATGATACCTGAATCAAAGGAAAGGTTTCATAAATTTTCAGATATTATGTTTAATTGTTGCTACGTTTATTGCATGTTCCTTATCGATTTATTTAATGGAATTTAACCTCTTTTATTCGGCTTTCACATGATGATTGTTGCTCATGATTATTTTTGGCAAGTGTCGTTGACAATGGTAAGCTGAGTACTTATCCATAGTCGGTAAGTTCTAACAATTTTATAAAGAATGGCTTCGATACCTAGTTGTGACAGTTAACTTAGAAACAAGTACACTTACTAGGTTTTACACCTACGGATGGTTAGCGGATGTCAATATCCTCGTAGTGTGACCCGAAGGGAAGGGTCGTACATGGGCAATGCCCGGAAAGCAAAACATAGGAAAACTTGCACAACTTGGTTCTGGTTATGGTTGAGATGGTCTACTGAGGAGTGATATTAGCCGAACGGCTACCACGCGACTCGATGGTTTATAGGGTCTTGAGATTGCACCAGCGGGCCCGCTAGGTGTTAGACTCGAGTGGCGGAGGGTCTTGAGATTCCATTAGTGGGTCACGCTGACGGTAGACCCGAGTTGGGTGGAACTAGCTATCCCTAACCAGGAGGATTCCTGAGGCTAGTGGCCATCCTAGTCGACGGATCCGAATCATGAAAGTTCATATTTGAGATGCCTTTATGGGGTGGTCTTGGGTAGGCCGACCGGCCTGGTTACGTAGAGGGAAGGACCGAACCTTCTATATATATTTTTAGGCCATTAGTAGCCAAGCTAGTGAAATGGACAAGGGCCCGAGAGGTTGGTTCATCCATTCTTCTATCTTGGCAAACTGATTAACTTTTGTGGTGTGATCTTATTTAAATTCCCTATTTGTGTCATACCTTATATATGTTATCTTGCCGAGGTTTTAAGTGGAGGTTCACTGAGTTCATCGTGAACTCACAATTTCATTATTGTTGTTTTGCAGAGTCCGACCAGGGAGGTACGACTTGGTGGCATGGTGCGATTGGAGGGCGGACGTGGGTGCAGATCTCGTAGCTGGCAGTTATTAGTCGTAGTCGTGTCTCAGTAGAGTCGTGTGAATGCACGGTGTTGTTTTGTAAAACATTGAGATGTTCTTTGAAAAACCTTTAGATGTTTATTTTAAAACTTGTGGTGTTTCGAACTTGGTTTGGTTAAACTATTTTCAAACTACTAATACAGTTTGGCACTATTTCTAATATGTTTACGATTTCACTGTCAGTCTGGTTGTGTTTTTATGAGTTGTTGGTCAGTGCATAGTGTATGCTTCAGGATATCGACACGTACCATGGACGGTCACGCGTACCCTGAGTCGGGGCGTGACAAAGTTGGTATCAGAGCGTCAGGTTAGGTCTTGACTACGAATAGGGATTGAGCACAGAACGAGGCATATGCTAGCATGTCTGTGTACGGTATAGTTTTGCTACGAGATCAGGCAACCACGATTGCACTCAGCGCACCATGCAGTTAGTAACTTAAATTATAATTGAATGAGTTGGTTAATATTAATGGTGAAATCATTATTTTTTTATGATACTTTGATGGAGGCCCGAAATGCTGCTCTGAGTGGTAGGGGTAGCAATTCCATCGAACGTTGCGGCCGAGGCCGAGGCCGGGGGCGAGGCTGAGGTCGGGGTCGAAGCCATGACAGAGAGCAGTCTGAGGCAGAGGGCCAAGATTATGCAGTTGTGTAACTTCAGGCACAGGTAGGTCAACTAACAGAAGCGCTCCGTAGGGAGCAGGAGTTGAGACAGCAGATGCAGCAACAACAACAACCGCCCCAGCTGGTACCCACTGCCCCTGTGGTACCGGAGGTGGCTGAATAGGTGGCACCGCAGGTCAGGGACCCAGGAGCACCTACATATGCAGACTTCATCAAGTTCAGGCCGCCAGTATTTACCGGTACAGATCGGCAAGTGGAAGTCACCGAGTTTCTGGGGGACTGTTACGAGCTGTGTATAGAGTTGGGGTGTTCGTTAGAGGCGGCGACGTGCATGGTTGGCTTGCAGCTAAGAGGACCTGCCAAATACTAGTTGCATACCTGGACGGGCCGTAGGGCAGCACACACACCACCTCCCACCTGGGAAGAATTTAGGGCAGTTGTAAAGGAGCAGTATTTGCTGATGAGTGTCCGCGATAAGCGGGAATGAGAATTTGAGTTGCTACGCCAGTATGGGGGTATGACAGTAGGAGATTATGAAATGGATTTCACCCGGCTCTCTAGGTACCACCCAACTCTAGCGGCTACTGAGATCGCTAGGGTGAAGAGGTTCGTGAAGGGTCTGAGACCTCAGATAGGCAGGCTTATCCATTACACCGAGGACTCCACATTTGCTCGTGTAGTGGATGAGGCCCTCTGGAAGGAAGCACTGGTGCTGTTCGAGAGGAAAGATGGATCACCCAAGAAAAAGCTTCGGTCTCAAGGGTCAGGAGGTCGGCCGAGGCATTCGGAGGGAACTGTGACCACCGCAGATCACCAGCAGAGTCGTGGGCATAGCAGTAGCCGGGGCCATGGAGGCTAAGGGTCAAGGGCGGCGAGACAGGCAGAGTCAGGGGGGCTGCTAAGAAGTCAGACATGCCGCAGTGCGGTCATTGTAAACAAAAACACAGGGGAGCTTGTTATTGCCGCACAGATGCATGCTTCAGATGTGGGCATGTGGGATACTTTAGGAAGGATTTCCCTGACAGAGGTGGCCAGAGAACTGAGTTGTCAAGAGGAAAGGTGCCGACGTGAGTAGGGTCAGTGGCACAGAAGGGTCAGACGCAGAGCAGAGGACCGCAGGCTAGTCACTCTGAGAAATCGTCTGCCCGAGTCTACGCCATGAACCGTGATGGGGTAGAGGCATCTAGAGCAGTGGTAACAAGTACTATTTTAGTATGTTCATCTGCTGCTTATGTTCTGTTTGATCCGGTTGCACATACTCGTTTGTATCTACCAAATTTGCTGACGAGTTACCAATGACACCTTCTTTGCTTGACGGGCCATTTCTAATATCAACGCATACGAGCGATGCAATCATAGCCAAATCATTTTTTAAGACTGCGAAGTGCTCATCTGCGGCCATGCATTGAGAGCAGATTTGACACTCCTGCCCACGCTTGAACTCGATGTCATTCTCGGCGTGGATTGGCTGGCGGAGCACTTTGCGTTGCTGGATTGTAGGTCTAAGACAGTCATGTTCAACAAGCCTGAGATGTCGTAGTTCACCTTCCAAGGTGAAGGAAGAAGCGAGCCGATTGGGGTCATCTCAACCCAGGTGAGAGGTGGATTTCTACATTGATTTGCAGCCCGGGGTGAAGCCAATCTCCATCCCACCCTACAGGATGGCGTCGGCCGAACTCAGGGAGCTAAAAGTGCAACTGCAAGAGATGCTGGACCTGGGCTTCATTCAGCCGAGTGTGTCACCATGGGGTGCTCCGGTACTCTTCGTGAAGAAAAAGGATGGGTCGATGCGCATGTGCATCGACTATAGGCAGCTGAATAAAGTTATAGTCAAGAATCATTACCCACTGCCGAGGATAGATGATTTGTTTGACCAACTGCAGGGGGCACGATGGTTTTCAAAGATAGACCTAAGGTCCGGATACCATCAGCTGAGAATCCGGGACTGCGATGTACCTAAGACTGCCTTCAGGACTCGCTATGGCCACTACGAGTTCCTAGTGATGTCTTTTGGTATAATCAATGCACCTGCTGCTTTCATGGACCCGATGAACCTAGTATTTAAGGAGTACTTGTACAGTTTTGTGATCGTCTTCAATGACGACATCTTGGTATACTCCAAGAGTGAGGAGGAGCACTCCGAGCACTTGAGGATGGTCTTGGAAACCCTCAGAGAGCACCGGTTGTTTGCCAAATTCTCCAAGTGCGAGTTTTGGTTAGAAAGTACAGGGTTCCTGGGCCATGTAGTGTCCAAGGAAGGGATACAAGTAAACCCTGCAAAGGTGGAGGCGGTGCAGAACTGGAGGCGGCCAACTAGCATGACTGAGATCCGCAGCTTTCTTGGATTGGCCAGGTACTACTGAAAGTTCATAGAGAACTTCTCCAGGATTGCAGCCCCTCTGACTCGGTTGACTCAAAAAAATGTTAGATTTTTTTGGGACGACAAGTGTGAGGCGAGCTTTCAGAAGCTCAAGAAATGCTTGACATCGGCACCCGTGTTGGCCGTACCTTCCGGCTCAGGATGGTTTGTGCTCTATTATGATGCCTCTCGGGTTGGACTAGGCTGCGTTTTGATGCAGTTTGGCAGAGTCATAGCCTATGCGTCCCGCCAGCTAAAGGTGCATGAAAAGAACTACCCCACACATGATCTAGAGCTGGCAGCAGTGGTTTTTGCACTGAAGCTCTGGCGTCATTACCTGTACGGAGAGACTTGTGAGATTTATACAGATCACAAGAGTCTCTAGTACTTGCTTACCCAAAAAGAGCAAAACCTTAGGCAGAGAAGGTGGCTGGAGCTCCTGAAGGACTATGACTGCACTATTATGTATCATATGGGTAAAGCCAATGTGGTAGCAGATGCTTTGAGCAAAAAATCCATGGGCAATTCGGCTCATTTGGAAATCAAAAGAAGGCCCCTAGCTCGAGAGTTAGCGTTGTGCCTGGATCGGGGAGCAACACTGACTGTGTCAGCATCAGGGACCCTGGTGGCGCACCAGCGGGTACAGTTCACCTTGGAGGACATGTTGTGTGCCGCGCTGGAGGAGGACGCATTTTATTCTCTGATAAGGGATCTGGTCCGCAGAGGTGACGCTGATGATGGATTCAGGGTCGACTGAGAGGGTGTCCTAAGGTTCACGGACCGGATCGTAGTGCCTGATATGGTAGAGGTTCGCCGACAAATTTTGGAAATGGGTCACCGTTCCACTTATACGTTGCACTCGGGAGCCACCAAAATGTACCGAGACTTAAGGCAGCATTATTGGTGGAAGGGCATGAAGGGAGAGGTAGCAGAGTTTGTATCCAAATGTCTGGTCTGCCAGCAGGTGAAGGCTAAACATTTGAAGCCCGCGGGGCTGCTGCAGAACCTCGAGGTCCTTGAGTGGAAGTGGGAGAAGATCACCATGGACCTAGTGACCGAGTTGCCTAAGTCAAGAGGAGGTTTTGATTCCATTTGGGTGGTAATGGATCAGTTAACCAAGACCACACACTTCATTACAATAAGAATGACCTTCCCTACGGAGCAGTATGTCCGACTATTTCTAGACAGGATTGTGGCTTATCACGCAACCCCAGTGATGATCATATCAGATCGAGGTACCCAGTTCACAGCTCGGTTTTGACAGTCTTTCCAAGAAGCCTTGGGCACTCAAGTGTGTATCAGCACGGCTTTCCATCCACAGACAGACTGACAGCCTGAGAGAACCATCCAAACCTTCGAAGATATGATGAGGGCCTGCATTTTGGACCTAGGAGGCGGTTGGGAGAAACACCTGCCGTTGATTGAGTTCGCCTACAACAATAGCTATCACAGTAGCATTGGCATGGCTCCCTTCGAGGTATTATATGGGCGGTGGTGTAGGTCCCCTGTGGGCTGGTTTGAGACCGGAGAGACTCTCATGGTAGGTCCCGACTTGGTCGAAGAGGCCGTGAGGAAGGTACAACTAATAAAAGAAGGCTGTTGGCAGCTCAGAGTCGCCAGAAAATGTATGCCGATAAGAAAGCAAGAGAGTTGGAGTTCGCTGAGGGTGACTTAGTGTTCCTAAAAGTATCCCCCATGAAAGGGGTGGTCCGATTTGGAAAGAAGGGAAAGTTGAGCCCTAGGTTCATTGGGTCTTTCCCTATTCTCAAGCGAAGAGGCGCGGTGGCTTATGAGCTGGCTTTGCCTCCTAGTTTGAGTAGAGTTCACCCAATTTTCCATGTGTCAATGCTCCGAAAATATGTGAGGGATGAGTCCCATGTAATCGATCCGACTGCGGTTGAGGTGGACACGGCAGTCTTGTATGAGGAGAGGCCAGTGGAGATACTTGACCGACAGATCAGGAAGTTGAGGTCCAAGGAAATTCCCTTGGTAAAAGTTAGGTGGGAGCATCACACCGGGCAGGAAGCTACCTGGGAAGTAGAGCAGGCCATGAGGGACCGTTACCCTTCCCTATTCGAAGAACTAGTAAGTCCGTATGAATCTACAAAATTCGTATGAATCAACAACGTTACCCTTAAGGAGGGAAGGTTGTAATACCCGGGGTTTCCTAATATAAATTTTTTCGTGGTGCAGCCCATCGAGTTGGGAGCTAGCCGGGTCGAGTTGCGTGATCGCCTCGAATAGCAGGTAAAAATTAATTTAAATCATAACTAAATGTTGGTGATTGAGTGGATGAGCATATTGGTTGACTCAAGTTTGGTTTGATTTTTAGTTCGCGGATCGAGTCGGGACTCGATCTGGGTTAGGAAGAGTCGGATGAGGAGGTAAGTAAGTGATCAGGGGTAAATGGGTCATTGGATGAGGGGAATAAAACCCCTCACCCAAGCCAGTCGTGCGGCTCAATAGGGGAGCCGCACGCAGCCTAAGAGGAAGGGGGAGCGAGAGGGATCTCGTCGGCGCTGAGTTCGCGTTGACGCTTGAGGAAATCAGAGCTCGTCTTCATCGAGGTTACCTTGGGATACAATCAAGGTGAGTGGTTAGTGTGTTTATGAAGGGAGGCGAGTGGCCGACCCTAGCAGTTTTGAAATCGGGTTTTTCGCGAGTTTCTTGTTGATCGACACATTTCCTCGTGTTGGAACATTAATCGATGTGTATACCTATGATATTATGTTTTAGAACGTATCTATTTTTCATTTTGTGGGTTGGCCGAGTCGAGGAAAAAGGGGAAAGGTCATGCCGAAATTTTCCCCAATTTCCTCGCTTGTCTTGCAACTCGATGATCATTTTATGTTCGTTATATTTTAGATCTTGGATTGATGCTTGTGTTGTTGTCGCAAACATGTCCATCTTCCTTAGAGGGCTCGGTCGAGCAATGGAAAGGGGTGGAAAATTCGGGACTATTCGGATCTATACGCTGGGTTTCATGTTATGTCGTCTTGATTCCTACTTACATGCTTAGTGTTAGATTCAAATTTTATTATGTGATTGTGTTCATCTTAGAAATCGATAGCAACTTTAGATCTATATTCTCATGGTTATGGAAATGTTCTTGCTAATGCATACATGGATAGGATGGTTATGATACCTGAATCAAAGGAAAGGTTTCACAAATTTTCAAATATTATGTTTAATTGTTGCTATGTTTATTGCATGTTCCTTATCGGTTTATTTGATGGAATTTAACCTCTTTTATTCGGCTTTGACATGATGATTGTTGCTCATGATTATTTTTGGCAAGTGTCGTTGACAATGGTAAGCTGAGTACTTATCCATAGTTAGTAAGTTCTAACAATATTATAGAGAATGGTTTCGATACCTAGTTGTGACATTTAACATATAAACAAGTACACTTACTAGGTTTTACACCTAGTGATGGTTAGCGGATATCAATATCCTCGTAGTGTGACCCGAAGGGAACGGTCGGACATGGGCAACGCCCGGAAAGCAAAACACAGGAAAACTTGCACAACCTGGTTCTGGTGGTGGTTGAGATGGTCTACTGAGGAGTGATATTAGCTGAGTGGCTACCATGCGATTTAGCAGTTTATAGGGTCTTGATATTGCACCAGCGGGACCGCTAGGTGTTAGACCCAAGAGGCGGAGGGTCTTGAGATTCCGTCAGTGGGCCACACTGACGGTAGACCCGAGTTGGTTGCGACTAGCTATCAACCTAGAGGATTCCTGAGGCTAGTGGCCATCCTAGTCGACGGATCCGAATCATGAAAGTTCATATTTGAGATGCCTTTATGGGTTGGTTTTGGGTAGCCCAATCGACCTGGTTACGTAGAGGGAAGGACTGAACCTTCTATATATGTTTTTAGGCCATTAGTGGCCGAGCTAGTGAAATGGACAAGGGCCCGAGAGGTCGGTTCATCCATTCTTCTGTCTTGGCAAACTGATTAACTTCTGCGGTGTGATCTTATTTAAATTCCCTATTTTTGTCATACCTTATACATGTTATCTTGCCAAGGTTTTAAGTGGTGGTTCGAAAGAATTGCTCACTGAGTTCCTCGTGAACTCACAGTTTCATTATTGTTGTTTTGCATAGCCCGACCAGTGAGGTACGACTTGGTGGCATGGTGCGATTGGAGGGCGGACGTGGGTGCAGATCTCGTAGCTGGCATTTATTAGTCGTAGTCGTGTCTCAGTAGAGTCGTGTGTGTGCACTGTGTTGTTTTGTAAAACATTGAGATGTTCTTTGAAAAACCTTTAGATGTTTATTTTAAAACTTGTGGTGTTTCGAACTTGGTTTGGTTAAACTATTTTCAAACAGCTAATACAGTTTGACACTATTGCTTTGTTTACGATTTCACTTTTAGTCTGGTTGTGTTTTTATGAGTTGTTGGTCAGTGCATAGTGTAGGATTCGGGGTACCGACACGTACCCTGAGTCGGGGTGTGACATTCGGTTGGTTTTAGCAGCCACCTGCTCGACCTCTATGGTCAACCACTCCAAAACAATGTCTAGTTCGACCTCCCTGGCCTCCCAGCATAACTTGGTAGATTGTTTTCGAAGACTCCTAAGAGATATCATAAGACAAAAGCTAACTCAACTCAAGAGCTCGACACACAATCCTGTAGACTCCGACCAAGCTCGCGGGCTATGGACTGAACTAGAACTAACAGGCTAGGTCGGATTAGACCCAGCAGCGCCTCACCACTCATTTCGGGCCGAATCAAGCGGCTCCACCCAACGGGCTTCGCTCAACTATGCCCCTGAATTAGATCCGAACCAGACCAGATGGCTCTTCTCGGGACCTTACCCGGCTATACATAGGATATCTACATCATTCCTTATCGCGGAGGATACGCCATTACAGGCATGCCATCTCCGTGATCGGTCTCGACCCATTTTGGGCAACATTCCCTCGAGATTACCGCACTACAAGAAAATAGGGTATCACCAACATACCAAATCCGTCGGTAATACCCGAAAATCCATCGGTAATACTATTATCGATGGAGTATCTTTCGATAAAATCCGTCGGTAAATGGCAGCTCGGTAATACCGACGAATTTTAATTAATCTATCGATAATATCGACAGATTTTTTATTTTGTTGGTATTACCAACAAATATATATATATATATATATATATATATCCGTTGGTATTACCAACGGATAAATATCTGTTGGAAATACCAACTGATACATATCTGCTGGTAATACAAACAGTTACATATTTGTTGGTAATAGCAGTAGTGTCCACTAGCGTTGGTATTACCAACAAATAATTTTTGTTGGTATGTCCGTTGGAATTACCAATAGAATCTTTTCGTTGCTCATTATTGTGTACCTGAATCAATCCTCAAACCATGATAATTCACACGAAATCATAAAATTAATTTTTGAAATCAGACATGAACCATTGTATTTCAAAATCCACACACATAAACTTAAGGAAATCATTGTATACAACTAATTTTGAAATACATTGTGCTAGTCAAATGTTTACATTGTTTCAAAGTTTTAATGCATTAAGATTGTTTCAAAAATACATATAAAATAGTTTTTTCCAAGAAGTAGATCATTGCACTTCATCCTTTTTACCTGCATGTAAAAATAAAAGAAATAATGAGGCAATGAAATGAAAGTATAGATTTTTCTTTCTATAAGTTCGTTAAAGTAAAATGCTCAAATATGTTTAATAGTTTAACACACAGTAGAGATATGAAACAGTGAGGCAATGAACATATTCATAGGACCATGCTTTCATTAATATGCTCAAATATGCTTTCATTGAATACATGTCAGCATATTATAGGATAAGTTAGGTGTCACATGATCCTAATTCGTGAAATACACTTCACCACACGCTCTGATTCCATTGAAGCTTTCAGTAAAGGAGCCAACAGAACCAATTGATCTAGTTCTTCACAACGATGTATGTGCAGTAGAGCGTGTAGAATTTGATCTTCAGGTAAAACTCTCTACACTATCATCATATCGGTTAACTAATATTCCTTTTTCACAAACGTGTTGCTTATGTTGCATAAGAGTTCAATTATGTCGATTAAATATACCAGTTGCTATTTATCTAAGATTGCTGAGCATCTAAGCTTCATTGAGCAAATAAAAATAGAGAGAGAAAGGTAGCAGAAGGTACAAAAAATTTAATGTCAAATGCATGCTTTGAACACTATTTTGTAACTAAATTATCTAATGCTCAACCATGCTTACAGTACTATTTAACTCTAAATTCTCACATCCACAGTAAGCACTATTTAACTATTTCAGCTGCATGATTAAAATATAAAGGAGATACAGGTAAACTAAATTAAATTTGCTTTCATATATTTAGTCTACAAAAGACCTCATTGATAGTTTAATTTACTGACCAGTACTCATAATCCAACTGATGGAGGTGGTGGTGGAGGTGGTGCGGTGGAACTCGAAGGAGAATTTGTTGATTCCAAAGAAATGACAGGAATATCAAGTTGTATCAATAGCAAACGGACTTGAGCCTCCACTTGTGATTGCATCGATGTCTCCAAATGGGTAATGTGCGATTGAGACGGCCAACTTCTGGTAAGTACATCATCAATAGGTCTCTTTTAATGTTTTAAGTGGATCAATGTCAACAGGTTACACCCATGCCAGCATTCAATAGTGGCAGCCACTGTGCCAACCAGTGGACGCAGTGAAGTATTACACTACACCTCGCTCTCTCTCTATAATCAGATCCCCCAACTGGGAATGAGACAATATTTCTGCACTGTTCACCCGAGCAGTAGTACTGCGAGCAAGCCCACTCTTGATTCAAAGTAAATAAACTATGTGAGCAAATGAACCTTCTGCAGAAGGATCTCCCCTCAAGGGAGCTGTCTTAGATGCAGCTAAGGGAGGAAGTCCTACAAATGGACAAAGAGATCAGGAATGCAGTTGAGATTGCAGGAGATAGAAGAGATTGTGAGCTTAGGAAGGTTTTGGCAAAAATTTCACCAAAAAACTTTGAGAATATTAATAGGCATCTGACAGGATGAGATCAGGATCTTATCTGTACACTGGAAACATGAATTGTGTGTGCGTGTGTAGGTAACTGATTCACTAATAATAATATCACTAATATTATGCAGATACATGAATTTGATTCACTAATAATAATATCACTAATATTATGCACTCGAGAGTAGAGATAAATATGCACTCAACATAGGGATAACTCATTATAGCAAATTGCATATATTAAGATGTATACAACCTTCATATTTGCTTCAAACTATGTGTAAATTAGTGTATAAAATTTAGGCAATCTAGTAAATATCTATATCATTCACAATATGTAGGTAATTGTAACCAATTCCTAACTTCCATATGAAGTATGTTCACAAATTAATCCTCTTACCTAAAAATCAAGATTTTAGACCAACTGAGGAAACCAGTTTTATTTCTGTCATTCACAATATGAATTTATAATCAAAACTTATCTTTTACACCAAAGTAACAGCGTGCTTAAATAATTCTCTAAACTAGAATCAAGGTTGAAGCTAAATAAATGAATCATATTATACTTCAATATTATAGTTCACAATTTGTACTTGTAACCATTTCCTAACCTGCAAACAAAAGTGACAACATGTTCACAATCCTCTAACCATTTCCATTCATATTAATTAAACATCATTAAGATGGATACCATGATATAGATAATTTTATTCAAAGTATATGTTCAATGAAAAGATGAAAGGTACCTTTGGAGTCCCTAGATGCAATTTGATTAGCTATGCAATAGTAGATTCTGATTGAACAAATAAATCAATCAGATCAATTTATACTTTCTATTAAAACTAAACTGAGATTTGAAAATGCACAAGAAACAAACCGAGATGACAAGATATCGCAGTAGGCGTGCGGCAGTGATGTTATCAATAAGAGATTTTTGACGATGTCAATGCCCGGAGGTGGAGATGGCGCAGTGAATGGTTTAGGGATTGGAGGTATCGAGAGGTGGCTTAGGGGGAGGTGTTGACGGAAGTGGCACGGGAAGAGCACCGGCGAAGCGATGGCGCAGGGAGGTGTCGGGGAGAGAGGATTGCTGGCTGCAGCGAAGAAAAAAAAGAGGGGAAATGTACCAGCGGGGGAGGTGGCATGGCAAGGTGTCGGGGGAGAGAGGTATCGCGGTGAGGTCTCACAGGGAGAGGTGTCGCGGGAGAGAAGTGTCGGGGGAGAGAGCTGGCACGACAAGGTGTTGGGGGAGAGAGATGTCGCGGGGTGTTGTCGGCTGCAAAAAAAACAAAAGGGATTTGTCGGGTCGAAGTATTAGGGTTGGATTTGTTTGGGTCGACTGAAGAAAATATGGTGGGGAAATAATATTTTGGCAAGTTAGTAGGGGGTAAATATTTGGTCGGCTGAAATAGAAGGGGGGGGAAATTATAGGCTGATTTACCAACCGATATTTTAATATGTTGGTAATTTTGTTGGTAATACCAACAAATTAAATATGTTAGTAATACCAAAAAATTAAATATGTTGGTAACAAATTCCTCGGTGATGCTATATTTTCTTGTAGTGCCGGGTTATGTCATCACCTTCACCTGCAATAAATATAGACATGGAGCACCTCAGGTAACCCTAATTCTAATTTACATTACCTCCACCTTGGAGTCCCACTAACTTGAGCGTCAGAGTGTCTTTTGCAGTTCCTCCCCCGTTGGCGTTGAACCAGACAAGAAGAGACATCGAACTGGACCAAAAGGCCCCAACTCTCAGGCAGGAACACATATAAAATCTAATAATTTTTATAATTTACTTATATTTACATAAATTATAAATCTAAACAAGCATATCCATTGCATAATCCATTACATAGATCATAAATAATAAATCTTAACAAAAGAACACATCTCATCATTTAACATATAGCATATCCATTACATATTCCATTACATAAAATTTATACATGCTCTACTAATCTATATATTTAAAAGCAATATTCACAATTTCCAATTACACTACAATCAAGTACTACGGTGGATAAACATCCAAGATCACTTCCACAAACGAAAGGATGAACAAATCAACATTACAAATCAATAATACCAAATAAACTAGAAAATACACCATTTAAACGGTTATACTGGGGGTTTGAATCAGATATCTACTAAGTAGTAGATGATGTTACTGCTAGTTGTGCTAGAAGTGGATTCCTTTCAAATAATATTGCATGAATTAACGTTGCATGTAATTATAATTCAGTAATATTAAAATGTGCATTTTCTAAACTTAAAAAATTAATATCTTTATTGTAGCATGAACTGCAAAATTTTCTTTAACATTAAATGTTGATTGGTTTAATTATGAATTTAGATCCAAATTTTATACTTTATATATATATTTGTTTTTTTTTCATTCAATAATATTATAAATTTCTATCAATTATGTTTATTAACTCATATGCAAAAATTTCTATCTTTTATAGTAGGATTAAGTATTGTTTGATTTAATTATGAATTTAAATCCGAATTTAATACTCTTTATATATCTTTTGTTTCTTTTTCATTTCAATAATATTATATTTTTCTATCAATTAATGCTTATTAATTCTAATTTAATAATATTAGCATTAAATATTGGTTGATTTAATTATGAATATAAATCTTATTATATATATATATATATATATATATCATTCAATAATATTATAATTTTTTATCAATTAATGCTTATTAACTCTAATGCAAAAATTTCTATCTTTTATGGCAGAATTAAGTGTTGTTTGATTTAATTATGAATTTAAATTCGAATTTTATACTCTTTATATATTTTGTTTTTTTCATTTCAATAACATTATATTATTCTATCAATTAGTGCTTATTAAGTCTAATTCAATAATACTATAATTTTCTATTAATAAATTAGGATGTTTCCAAACACAAAAAATTCATAACTTTTATTAATTCTAATTCACAATTAATTATCATTTAATAATATTATAATTTTCTATCAATAAATGCTTATTAATTCCAAATCAATACTATTGTAATTTTATATGCAAAAAATTCTCTTTTATGATAGCATTAAATGATGTTTGATTTAATTATGAATTTAAATCCGAATTTTATACTATATATATATATATATTTCTGTTTTCCATTCAGTTTAATGCTTACTAATTCTAATTCAACAATATAATAATTTTCTATCAATTAATTTTTATTAATTCCAAATCAATAATATTACAATTTTATACAAGTAATGCTTATTAATTCTAAACCAATAATATTATAATTTTATATGCAAAAATTTCTCTTTTATGATAGCATTAAGTGTTGTTTGATTTAATTATGAATTTAAATCCGAATTTATACTTTTTATATATTTTTTGTTTCTTTTTCCATTCAATAATATTATAATTTTTTATCAATTAATGTTTACTAGTTTAATTACCCGTGCAATGCACGATTTTTCGAATTGATATAATATATATGATATGAAAAAATGATATATATGAATAATCTTAAGTTGCATATATAGAGTACATGAACATTAATATTTTCATATATATTACATAAAGTAGACAAAAGAGAAAATGCTAAAAATAATTATCATTCATAATATTTGATTCTACAAAAGTTCAAAATTACATATGATAAAAAAGTTCAAAAGAGAACACTTCTACACTACTAGAAATCATGCTATTTGCGGTGGCACTGTTTGCGATCGCAAATGCGACGGGTCTGCCACCGCGCCCAAAAGTGGTTGCATCGGCATCAAATGTGCGACAGCATTGCGACCGCGTATGTGACCGTCGCAAATCTATAGCTTTGCGATCTCTCTTGCAACCGCGACACGCCGTCGTAGAGCCCGTCGGATAACTAAAATTTATAACCACTTTTTTTTCCCGCTCGTTCGCTCGCTGCGATTTCTCTACCGCGCGCCCGCCGCTCGTCGCCCACCACTCACCGCCGGTATTCTACCCTTATCTCTCTCTCTCTCTCTCTCTCTCTCTCTCTCTCTCTCTCTTGGGCCACTGAAACACTAGCAGTTGTCTACTAGGGTTTCGACCAACGGTAGGTGGAAGGGCCGCCGACCCTCCCATCTGTGCTTGTGTATATATAGATGTCTACCCTCTTTAGGTTGCATAGAATGTTTGAAGGTTACAAATCAATTACATTGGTTAATGAACTAAAATAGGGCAGGCAAAGATGACACTGGGACAAATTGTGGAGCCACTGCCATTAATTACTTAGTGCTGATTTGGTCCTTTAGTTGCTTAAAAAACTAAGAGGAGAGAGACCTCACATGGGAAGGCCACCCTGCCCTTAAGTTCCATGCTTGCCTAAAGTCCCTATGCACCATGAGAGCGACATGAAGAGAGTAATGAGCAAGCTTATCTTCTGTCATGGGCTATTAGCTTGTAGAACTCCTTGCTTAGGACCACGCACTGCCTTAATTAGTGCCTTCAACTCACTACTCTCTCACTCAACATTGTTGGTTGGAACTTATTTAGTTGTGAATTCATAGCAAAGCACTTTACCTTTTGAGATCATTGCTAGTTTGTGAGGCACAGAGCAGCCGACATGGATATCTTATTTATTGGATTCCTAGCTTGAACTCTTAATTTGGTCCCCCAACCAATTGCTAAAATAATTAGAGTAGCCAACCACTCTAATAGAAAACTAAATATGCAATCCCCAATTTTAAGTTTTGCACATCCAAAACATGTGCAATATCTGAACAACTTGGCCAAACATGTGCACATCCTTTTCTTCACCTTTTCGTTTGGCCATACATGGCCAAACAATTTTAAGTTTTGTTTTAGTGTTACCTAGCATATATTAATTAGCTACATGAAAGAGTTAGATGGTCATTAATGGAAGTTGTTGATAGCCACCACAAGTATCTTTGAATTGAAGGTATCCAATGTTGATATTATTCTTAGCATGGGATTCTCTATAACATATCTCTTTTCCTGTACCTACATATATGTTTGTTTTTGCTGAGCAAGTATGTACTCTGTTTTTAATTCATTAACGCACATGAGGCTAAGCTGTATTTTTTTACCCTTTTTTATTTAATGCATCCACTTTTCTTTTGCCAAGAAAAGAAAGAATTATATTATAACTCTAGGTACACCGGGACCAATAAGATCCCTAGATACAATAGTCAGAAGGTCAGGGGGTCTACTGCAGGACAAGTAAAGACTGGAGAGTAGAGACCTGCCTTTATTTGCTGCCCAATGGGCAGCTTCATTACACTCTTTATAAACAAAATTATACAAGACAAAATTACAATGTAAAGCTTTTGTTTCAATCTTCTGCAAAATACATCTCAAAGGGATTGGAGCAGGGAGGTTTTCATTGAGTATATCAATTAGAATCTTGCTATCAGATTCAATTAACACATGGATGAAATCATGCACAACAACATAGGAAAGTGCCATCCAAACTGCATAGGCCTCACAATAGAGAACAAACTTGTCAAAAAGATAGCAGAGACATTTATAATGATACCACCAGTATTGTTCCTTGAAACAAACCCTGCACCACAATTAAGGTTAAGAATAGAGCCATCACAGTTACATTTAATCCAAGGAATGACAGGAGGATTCCATTTGAGATTGATGGTGTTTAATTTAATATTGCCATCAGGTTTTGGTTTTGTTGAATAATTCCGGGTGAACTCAGCAATAGAAATCATGAGACTTTTGGGGGAGAGCTGCCTACCTTCATGCAGTTTCAAGTCCCTAGCGTGCCAAATGAACCAAAGGGTATTGGCAATAGTGGCCTTGCACTGAGAAGAGAATGAAGAGTTAGAATTAGAGCTAAGCCAAGAGTTAGATACCCAATCATTCCTATTGGATAGATCAATATGTAGTATCTCTTCTAAAATTAACCAGATTTGAAAAGCAAAAGTGCATTCCAAGAAAAGGTGAATAAGGGATTCATAATGGTTAATACACGTAACACAGGTGTCATTAGTACCAATATTTAAATCCAAACAGACGTTGTTTGGTAAGAAGTCTGTTATGAAAAAATTTCCATAAGAACATATGCACTTTAGGAGCTGTAAGAAGGTTCCAGAGGGAGGACCAAATAGGGGAAATCTCAATAGAAAGGGATTCTTGGCTTTTAAGAAATTGAAAAGCAGTTCTAGTGGTAACTGACCCCCTAGTCTCCATCATCCAAAACTATTTCTCATCATTTGGATTAAAAGAAACCTCCATCAATCTTATTTTGTCCCAAACAGAATCATGAAAGAGATATAAACCAAACAAATCATTCCAATCATCATCTAAAAGTAAATCTGAAACATGCAAATTTAAATCAGCAAGAGCAGTACTATAAAAGGAAGGTTTAAGAGCTAAGGGTAAGTCAAAAACCCAAGCATCATTAATAACAGAAGTATCAAAACCAGTGCCAACATATTTTCTAAAGCCAAACCTGAGATGACTGAAAGCTTTTATAAAAAGTCTCCAAGACCATGAACATTTGGAAGGAACAGAACAATTAGTATAAGAAATTAAAGGATATTTAGCTTTAACAATAGAGTTCCAGGGAGAGTCAACATTATTTAGATAGGACTGAATCCTTCTTACATGCAAAGCTAAACTCTTAATATATAAGTTGTGAATGTTTAGCACACCATAATTTTTGGGAAGTAAAACAACATTCCAACTAATAACATGCATTCCAGAACTACCATTACCATTGGACCAAAGGAAATTTCTAAGGATTTTATCAATCTTAGAGAAACATTCTTTAGAGATCCAAGAAACAACAAGTGAATGCAAAGGAATAGAATTCAAAACAAATTTAATTAAAACAATCCTACCCGCTTGAGTGAGGTATTTGGCTTGCCAATTACCCAATCTAGCATGCAAGGCATCATGAATATAAGTATAGCTATTAGGGGGAGCTCTTCTGGGAATAATTAAAGCACCCAAATATTTAAAGGGAAAAGAACCAGATTTCATTCTTAAAGAATGACAAATGTTGTTCTTAGTCCTAAGAGAGCATCCAGCAGGAAAGTAAATCTCAGATTTATTATAATTAAGAGTTTCTCGTGCAAGTCAAAAATGTCAATTATTTATTTAAGGGTATGAGTGTTAGCTCTACAAATAAATAATATATCATCTGCAAACATGAGATGACTAATAGCAATTCCATTTTTAATCTTAAAAGGAGAATATTTTTTAAGATTGATAGCTTGATGAAAAAGCAATGAAAGAGTATTAGCTACAATCACATAAAGGAAGGGGGAAAGAGGATCCCCTTGTCTAATTCATCTATTAGAATTAAAAAAAGGAGAAGTGCTACCATTAATCATGCATGGAAAAGAAGAAGAGATGCAAGCATACATCCAGTTAATAAAAATCCTAGGAAAATTACAAGCTTCAAGAACATGTAAGATGGATTTCCAATAAATAGTGTCAAAGGCTTTTTCTAAATCTATCTTGATAGGATTATTTCGGTTTTTGCCTTTAGAAGAATACATTAAATGAGCTAATTCTTGAGCAATTAAAATATTATCATGTATGCTTCTCCCCTTAATACAAGCAGATTGATCAAGAGAAAAGAGCTTAGGTAAATATAATTTAAGTCTTGAAGCAAGCACCTTAGCAAGGATTCTATAACTTAAATTACAAAGTGCAATAGGTCTAAAATCTTTTATAAGTTTAGGATTAGTGCATTTAGAAATGAAAATGAGCAAAGTTTTGTTCCAATTAGGATGAAGATAAGCATGAGAATGAAAGGCAGTACAACTGTGCATGAAATCATCAGAAATAATATTCTAATATTTTTTACAAAATTCAGCTGTGTAACCATCATAACTAGGACTCTTTCCATTTCCTATAGACTTTGCAGCATCCCGGACTTCAGATTTGGAGAAAGAAAGGGTAAGATTGACAGAGAGGGAAGAAGTAATGGAGGGGAAAATAGGCCAAGAGCTCGAAGGGGGATAAGAATTAGAGTTTGAGCTAGACCAGAGATTAGAGTAAGCATAAACAAACTCATCAACGATATCCTTATCATTAAAGAGGATTTGATTAGAGGAGGAGAGAATGGAAGTGACCCTATTGGTTCTTCTACGAGCAGAAACTACTCTGTGGAAGAAAGCAGTGTTAGCATCCCCATAAGATATCCATCTAGTCTTGGCCTTTGCCCATCATTTAAGAGTTATCTGTTTTTGAAGGGCATTGGCCTTGTTACGAAGACTTCTAAGGATAATATAATGGGAATCATCAAGAGCATAAATAGAGTCGATGTGCTCAAGAGAATGAATATCATTAAGGGTATTCTGAAGTAAATCCTCTAATTTTCCTAGAGAGTTTCTGTTCCATATAGAGAGAGCAGCTCTAGTCTTAGAGTGTTTACTGTTAAAGTTGGAAAAAGCATTTTGAACAGGAGAATGGAGAGACCAGGAGTTGCTAATGATAGAGGTGGGCTCTTCATAATCAGTCCAAAAGTTTTGGAACCTAAAAAGCTTACACTTAGTCCTACTACAATAAGGAATAGAGGTAAGCAAAGGGCAATGATCAGATGTGAGCTTAGGAAGATATTTGGTAGTCCAATCTTACAAGGATACAAGATTGACCTTTCCTATTATTGGTCCAGGTATAAGAAGGGCCAAAGAAACCAAGATCAATGAGATTGGAGTTAGAGATGAAATTTCTAAAGCAAATGATAGAATGATTAATAGAGAAGGGAGAGCCTCCTTTCTTATCTTCCTGATTAAGGATACAGTTAAAATCACCAGAAATTAACTAGGGAAAAGGAGAGAAGTCAGAGTTAGAAAGGGAATCCCAAAGAGAATTTCTAAGAAGAGGGTTAGTACTAGCATAGGTATTGGAGAAGAGAAAATGTTCCAAGTTGTCAAACTTTAGGATAGCATGAATTATGTCAAAGTTAGAAAAAATCACTTTAGCAAGGACAAAGTCTGAATTCCAAGCAAGAATAAGACCACCTGAGGTACCTTGAGATGGTTGAATAAAACCATCACAGTTCCTCCCTAGACTTTTTATAAACTTAAGAGCCTTAAGGGAGTCAAGGTGGGATTCTTGAATGGAAATAACCCTGATAGAGTGACTTTTAATAACAATGGAGAGGTGATCTGTAACTGGCTTCCAAGAAGCTCCTCTACAGTTCTAACTTAAAACATTCATGGACATAATTAAGTTGTTTTCAGTATTAGAGCTAAAGGATTCTCAGGGGATCCTACAGAATGGAAGTAGAATCTTCAGGGAAGTCTAGAAATCTATAGGGCCTATGCTTTTTAGACTTAGAAGGAGCATCTAAAAAGAGCACATATGGTGAAATTTTTAGTAGTGCTATTCTTGTAATACCTGCATATTTTGATTGAATTTTATTTTATGTGTTAGCGGGAAGACCCGGAGGCGCATCAGAGCGGTCCGAGTGAATTGCCGAAGGGAGCGACTTAAGGTACAACCCGATTGCGCAAGAGATTTTGTTTTAATCTTCTTGTTTGTGATGTTCGGTTCAAGTGAGTCGAGTCTGATGGTTCGATTGGGACCCAATTTGGATGGGTTTAGGTAGACCTTGGGTTCAACTTAAGTGAGAGAGTAAATTGGTAATTTAAATAAAAAAAATAGGGTGATCGATGACCATACGACTCCTGTAGAGTCGCACGAATACCAAGGTTGCTTGGGGGCGATGCTTGCTTCGTTTTGGCCGAAGTTCTTCTCGCCATCAGCGGAGAACGAAGTCGCGAGGTCTCACTTTTGTCATCTTCCTTTAATCCTCTTCTTATTGGTCAGTGTTTCTTGACTCCTTATTCTAGATTTTTCATCTACTGTGGCCAGTTCTTCCATGTTCTTGTATGCTAGAATTTTTATCTTCTCCTTGCTATTTCTTGGTGTTTTTATTAGGGATGAAATTGGTGAGGGATTTCCTCTCTAGAGGAAGGAGATTTTGGTTGTAGGAATACCCTAGTGGTTTAGGGTCGAATGCATTGGGGATTAAGGGAAAAAGCAAAAAAATTTCTTCACTAGCTCTTTAGCATTTCATCCTTTGATCTTGGTAGGAAAAAAAAAAACTAGAAAGTGATACCGTGGTTGTGTACGGAAAAAAACTTATATGGGCAGTCTGCCCATATAAATCTCTATGCACGAGTGGATATGGGCTTTAAGCGACTGAATATGGATAGAAAAGGAATAGATATGTTCATATTCATTCGTTTTCTATCCATGTTCATATCCATTCGTTTTTTATTCATGTTCAGTCGCTTAAAATTTATATTCACTCGTTCATAGGTTTTCTATGGGCAGCCCTAGGATTGGCATTTTTCTTTTCTTAGGGCTGGCCAATCCTCACCTAAGAAAAATCTATATATTAATATAAATAAACCTTGGTTTTGGCGTAACGACCAGGCAAACGTTTAAATTCTTAGAAAGTTAACAACAGTGCTTGGGTGGTGTCCGTTAAGGAAACAGTAGTGAGTTGTTGGACTTGGGTCGGTCCTCGGGTTGAGGGTTGGGTTCTATGGGTTAAATACTTTTATCGGTAAGAATCATGGTCTTATGTCGTTGCCGAAATCATTAAATATTGATGCTGAAATTTTCCACATGTATGAAATTTTCAGGTTCCAATTACGATTCATTCTTTATGTATGCTTCTATTGATACTTTGATAAACTAATATCACGTGGAGTTGTGGTAGAAGTGTACATGTGTATTATGCATTATTAACTAGTAAACTCCATATTGAATGTAGGGTTAATTACATGGTATATTCTCAACTTTGGGTGTTTTCTCAATTATGTCCCGATTTTTTATTTGAATCGATTTTATACTTCAACTTTAATTTTATTTCAATTTCTATCCCGACGTCAACCATCTGTTAATTTTCTGATTTAAGTGATGACATGACATTGCTGACCAGTATCATAAATAATAAAAAATATATCACTGCCACGTCATTATATATATACACACAATAAAATAAAATGCTGACATGGATTAATAAATAATCCATATCAGCACATGAGGTCAGTTCTCCTCCTCTGTTATCGGCACCACCTTCACGTCCATCTCTAGCCTATGATCGCCGCCTTAAGTATCTCCGGGCTCGACGACGACAGCGGCGGCAGCGAGCAACACTACAAGAAAATAGGGTATCACCGACGGTCTAAATTCGTCGGTGATACTTAAAAATTCGTCAATAATAGTGTTACCGACAGAGTGTCTGTCGGTAACATTCATTGGTGAATGCTGATTTGGTAATGCTGATAGATTTTAATAAATCTGTTGGTAATACCGACAAATTATTTCGTTTGTTGGTATTACCAATAAATATATTTATCCGTTGGTATTACCAACGAAATTAATTTTGTTGGTGTTACAGCCCGCTTAGGCTTATCCCTAGATAAGGGACTTCACCCAGGAAAAATGCAACTAGCAACAGAACAACAACACATAGAGAAAAGAATTGAACTTACAACCAGATTCATACTCCAATTCAAATCAAAAGTCTAACATAAGATAAACAACGAAAGTTCAACAGTCCATCCAATAAGGTTGGAATCAAAGTTCAATCTAAGTGTCTAACAAAGTTCAATAGATAATAAGAGTTTAATAGTTCAACTAGGGGCTAAGAAACTAAGATAATATGCGGAAGACATCTACTCCTCCGTGTAATATCCTAGATATTAATTCTAGTTTCCATTTATTGTGCGTGTTTGTCAGCTTAGCGGGCTAGTTGAGGTCGAGCCGAGTCGACTCTTGGTCCGGTGCGAGCTTGTGGGCTTGGGTAAGTAAGAATGTGAAATATGTAATTTATTTTCCGCAATGATGAATTTATTTAATTATCCTATTGTGTGTGCTTGATTTACTTCATTATGTTGATATGCTATGCATGTGATTTGTGTTTGTGGTAGCATGGGATTAGAATAGGATTAATTAAGTTAGCGGGTTCGGGTTCGGCTTGAGGCAGATGCGGGTTTGATAAAGGGTTTAGTGGAGTTATGGTTGAGGAGGGTGTATAAAACCCCCTCCCCTTGGCTTGCGGCTCCCTATTGGAGCCGTACAAGCCAATTGAAGAACAGGAGCTGCCAACCAGCCACCCCTCTTCCTCATCCTTGGAGCAGTCGCCGCCCTCAAGAGCCGAGCCGCCGAGCCCTTCCCTTCTTCTTCCTCTTCTTCGTTTCCTTTGGAGTCGAGCCGAGAGGAGCCGCCTGAAGCCAAGCCAGCCCCTCTCTCTCCCTCTTTCCCTTTCTTCAAGGCGGCGTCTTGAAGTGAGCCACCGCCCCTTTTTCCCTTCTTGAGTCAAGCTGCCAATTCTTGAAGCCGAAGTCAAGGGCCGTTGTCCGGGATTTCTCCTCTCATCATCCTTCCTATTCATGTGAGTGGTTTTACCCTCTTTTTTTTTCGGGTTTCTTCGAATTCTTGAAGCTGTAGTTGAAGGCTAGGATGTTTTGATTTGTTTTCCGTTGATATCTTGAGTTTTCACCATTCTTTTTTATCTCCGTGTTTGAGGAGGCCCTAAACCCTCCCCTATGGGGTTCGGCAGCCCTAGGAGGTCCCTAGGGGTGCTCGGCCAAGGTGGAGACGAGGGTGCCCTCAAGGTGTTCGGTGAAATGCCTAGGTGAGAGTTTTTGTTGTTCTTGAGATCCATGCCTTAAATTGCTTATTAAATTAAGTTCCTTTATATTCAAGCATGCCTTGTAATTAATCTGTGATTTTTGGAGAGAACTCATGTTTTTTCAATATTTAGATTTTGATGTTGATGCCATGAGGGTTCTTGGGATTGGTTCATGAACATGATGATTGATTCTTGTTTAGGTTGTTGTTGATGCTTGTTAATCTTGTTTAATCAGTATGAAATTTGAGATATTTACTCTTAAGATTAGTATTCTATTTTGATAATAATTAAGGGTTTAGTTTCTGTGAATTTCGAATTTATTTTCATGCTATGATGAAAATTTAATGTTGTTGGAATTTCATGCTGAGATGATGAATTTGTACTGTTTTTGAAATGCTTGTTGTGGTATTTGTAATTTGCTGAACATAGTCTTGGTAATTTGTAATTTGAAATGCTTGTCGTGTAACCTATCATTTCGATCATAAAACATAGTTTGGAAACATAGGACACACTCTGGAAACCAGATTCAGGTTAGATACATCAGTATCAGGCACAATAGTAAGCTATAACAAAATCCTAAAACAAAACCATAATCTTGGTTATCTAAATTTTAATTGCATAATTAAAATTGAGCAAGGGGTCAGCATAATCTGTTATGAACAAACAAATAAAGCTATGCATGAAATAAAACCTCATGGTTTGGCCTCGTGGAATATGTTCGGAGGGCCTACCCGATTATTCCCGAGGTGCATTTAAGGAATAAGTTAGGAGGGCCTACCCGATTATTCATGTGATATCTTAAAGGGGCAAGTTCGGATTGGCGATTCCTGATTGTTCCTTCGCGTCTCGTGGAGCAAGTTCGGATGAGCCAATCTCGATTACTCCCGAGTTTCTTTATATTAGGATAAGTTCGGAGGGCCTTCCCGATTATCCTAGTATGTTTTCTTACCTTAGGGCATGGTAGGTTTAGGCCTGTTGATCTTCACCGTTTGGGTGTTGGATGCCTTCGGGCAGGTGGTGGCCAGATGGCCTGTTAGCTGGTCACTCCCTTGTGACTTTTTTCCTGTTTGAGTCATGAGTTTTGCTTTATGCATCATATCTGTGTTTGGTTTCTTTACGTGGGGGTTGGTAGAACTGCTCACTGAGTTCTTTTGAAGTCACTTGTCGTCGTTGTTTTGTTTTGCAGAACTAGACCGGTGAGGTGGGCTGGAGCACTTGGCACGGCTGGAGGGCAGAGGAGCTACATTGATCTCATAGCAGTCCTAGTAATGGGTCGTAGTCGAGTATTGGTAGTTAGTCATGCACTTATGTTTCAGTGTTTTGGAGTTGTAGTCCCTTGGGGACATTTATGTCGTTATTTTAGATTTTATTGTAATTGATTAGTTGAACTTGATTTGTTATTTCCACACTTTATATTTTTGCTAAACTTACTTATAATGAATTCTGGTTTGGTTTTTCATTTGAAATAAGACTTGTTTATTTCTTTCCAATATGTTTTATTGTTGAGTTGTCATGTGCATGGTTTATGCTGGGGTCTAGGCATGTATACCCTGGCCAATTGTCATATGCATGGTTTAGGCTGGGGGTATAGGCACGTATACCCTGGCCTACCCCATAAACATTTGTCGTCATACTTGAGGATCTGAGGCAAAAGCAACAAACATCAGCAGAAGGCTGAGTAGGATTTCAACAATATGTTATGATGTCATGGTATTCAACAGAAGTTATGATTCAGCAAATATGTCAACTATTATCTACATGTGTGCAAGGTCATAGACCCAATTAAGAGCGTAAAGGACATTGGGTCCCCCCCCTCCCCCCCGCACTCTTCCGAGAGTGGCTCCTCAAGTCCGCTCTAGCTAGAGATGCGACTATCCAAAAAGGTAATATGTCGGCGTCTAACACCTTAACGCCGCAGACGCACCCGTGTGGTAAATAGGTGATCATCGGTGTCACTTGCCCTACACCTCGGTAAATAATAAATATTGTCCAGGGCCACCTCCCAATAGTAGATCAACAATGTGACATGTCAACGACTTACACTAGTACAACTCAACTAATGAAGAATACTAGTAATCATGACATCATATATGAATTAAATATATAAACGACTACATAATGATGTTACCAACAGATACGACATGCAACTATATATTTCTACTAGCATTCTCAACTAATAAGCATATGAAAATATCATGCTTTCAACATATATCAATAAATATGCATAAAGAGCTTCAACGGCAATAGATATCAACTTTCAACGGAGTAGAACAACAAGGTAATATTTCGACATAGGGTAACAATCGATCTAGGATGAGATTCACCATAACAACTATTATAACAACCAAACAACTCGCGGGATGTCGCGTGTGGCGACTCACAGCACCGCTCCTGGCGATGGCGATGACAATAGGCGGCATTGTCGTGCGGTCGCCAATCGCAGGAATAATGCTCAACCGAGTGCGATCCAGCATCTTTATTATTTGAAAGAGCCAATCAGATCTCGAAATCCTCTATTCATCGGCTACTCGGATTGCAAGCAGTCCACCGGCGGAGGCAACGACGAAAACAACCCGATTCGACAACAATATGTCATATCCGAAAATTTTAACAAGCAAGAACACATCGAAAACACATCAAAACTCGAGGGAACCACAAGAAACTTTCAGATCTACGAATCGACATGATACCTACACAAATCTCATCCCAAAGTCGAGGTTACTCTACACGAAAGGAAAAAGTAGGAACGTGGATCCTACCTCAAGGTCCACCACCTCAAGGTCGCACACCGCCGCTACGATCTGCCACATGCTCACGATCTCCGCGGTCCACATCGGCAACATCTACTGACAAAAAGGGGTTAGAGCGACTTAAATAAGCGATTAGTCACACACTTTACTAAAATACCCCCGAACGACCAATTAATTATAAACATCCCCCCGACTATTAATATTAATTATTTAATTAAATTTCAGGGCTTAACAATTCTTCCCACCTATAGGAATTTGGTCCCCCAAATTCGAGTACCTGTCTCAAAGAGGTGAGGGTAGAGTGCTCGAATATCCTCCTCTCACTCCCAAGTGGCCTCCAAATCAGAATGATGCTGCCATCCCACCTTGACGAGAAATATCACATTGTTGCGTAGCCGATGCTCTTTCCTATCAAGAATTCAAACAAGCTGCTCCTCGAAGCTAAAGTCAGACTGAAGCTGAACTGATTGCTGCTCCAAGATGTGAGTATGATTTGGCACGTACTTCCTCAGCATGGAAACATGGAAGACATCATGCACATCAGCTAATAACGGAGGCAAGGCTAGCCGATAATCTACTGCTCCCACTCTCTCTAAGATCTTGAATGGGCCAATATAACATGGTGCGAGTTTTCCTTTCTTCCCAAACCGCATAACACCTCTAGTACGGGACACTCTAAGAAATACATGATTTCCAACTGAGAACTCCAAGTCTCTCCTACGCCGATCAGCATAACTCTTCTGGTGGCTCTGGGCTATCAATAATCTCTGCTTGATCATCTGTACCAGCTCTACATCCCATTGAACCATCTCTGGTCCTAAAAGACGTCGATCGCCTACCTCATCCCAATGCACTGGTGATCTGCATCTCCATCCATAAAGAGCCTCAAGCGGTGCCATCTGAATAGCTGAGTGGTAGTTGTTATTATATGAAAACTCCACCATATGAAGATGATCCTCCCAGCTACCTCTGAAATCCAACATGCAGTGTTGAACCGAAGCTGCGTACCCAAAGCCTATTGCAGACTCTCCCAAAAATGCGAAGTAAATTGTAGATCTCTACCTAAGATGATGCTGGCGGGTACACCATGTAGCCAAACAATCTCTCTACATTATAAAGCTACCAATCGACTAAGAGGGAAAGTTTTCTTCAACATCAAAAAGTGGGCATACTTAGTAAGTCGATCAATGATCACCCAAATTGAGTCATGCCCTCTCTACGATCTCAGAAGTCCAGTAACAATATCCATTGTGATATGCTCCCATTTCCACTCTAGAATAGGAATGTTCTGAAGTTTCCCCTGCTGGTCGCTGATGTTCTACCTTGATCTGCTGACAGATCAATCACTTAGCCATGAACTCTGCCACATCCTTTTTCATCCCTTGCCACCAATATGACTGCTTCAGGTCTCGATACATCCGAGAACTCACAAGATGTATTACAAATCGAGATCTGTGAGCTTTCGCCAATAATTCTTCCTTTACCGCGTGCCCCCCAGGCACGCACAACCTGCTTCTAAATCTGATGATACCATCTGCATCTCTAGAGAAGTTGGGCTACCGCCCCTGATCTATCTCCTCAATCATAGCCTGAAGATGGCGATCCTCAATCCGACTCCTAAATCCACTAAACAATCAGCGAATGAGCAATGAGCTGAGCTAGTACTCTTCTCTCAATAGGGCGAATCACATCCAAACTCAACTCTGACAATTGCCTAATTAGTTCGGACGCTGCAACTCTGAGGTGAGCCAACATCCCAACTGATTTCCTACTTAAGGCATCTGCCACCACATTAGCCTTACCAGGATGATAGTTAATGGAGCAATCATAGTCCTTCAGAAAATCCATCCATCTGCACTACCTCATGTTCAGTTCCTTCTAAGTGAAAAGGTACTTCAAGCGATTTTATGATATGTGAAGATCTCAAAAGTCGCTCCATACAAGTAATGCCGCCAAATCTTCAATGCAAAGATGATCGCTACTAGCTCCAAATCATGCACTGGGTAGTTCTTCTCATGCTCCTTTAACTGTTGAGAAGCATAAGCAACTACTCTCTGCATCAAAATAGCTCCAAGTCCTTGAATAAAAGTGTTTGTAATCAACACAAACACGTCACATCTAGATGGAACTACCAAAATGGGTGCACTGGTGACCCGCCTCTTGAGCTCATGGAAGCTCGCCTTGCACCGGTCGTCCCAAAAAATTTCACCCCTTTCCTCCTCAATCAAGTCAGGGGTGAGGCAATCTTTGAGAAACCTTCGACAAATCGCCGATAGTAGCCTGCTAGTCCCAAGAAACTCCGAATCTCATGGACTGTCCTAGGCCATTGCCACTCGATCACTGCATTAATCTTCTGGGGATCCACTGCAATGCCGGCTCCAGAAATCACATGACCAAGGAAGCTAACTTCCTTCAACCAGAAAGTGCACTTGCTGAATTTGGCATACAACTACTCTTTCCTCAGCACACCAAACACCATCCTCAAGTGCTCCTTATGCTCTGCCTCACTACGAGAGTACACCAAAATATCATCGATGAACACCACGACGAACCAATCAAGAAATTCCATAAATATGCGGTTGATCAAGTCCATAAATAATGCAGGTGCGTTGGTCAGCCCAAACGGCATAACCAATAACTCGTATGCCCATAGCGAGTCCTGAATGCAATTTTCTGAACATCCTCATCTCTAACTCTGAGCTGGTGGTAGCCAGATCTCAATTCAATCTTGGAGTACACACTCGTCCCCTACAACTGATCAAATAGATCATCGATCCTGGGAAGAGAGTATCTATTCTTTATAGTCATTGAGTTCAGCTGCCTGTAGTCAATGTAAAGTCTCATAGAGCCATCCTTTTTCTTCACAAATAGCACTGGAGCTCCCCAGGGTGAGACACTGGGTCGAATGAACCCTTTATCCAACAGTTCCTGCAGCTGCTCCTTCAACTCCTCCAACTCCTTAGGTGTCATTCTATACGGTGCCTTTGAAATAGGAGCAATATCAGGATACACGACAATGGTGAAGTCAGTCTGACGCACCGGGGGTAATCCTGGTAAGTCCTCGAGGAACACATCTGGAAAATCACAGACCACAGGTAAATCCTCAAGCCAACTCCAACTGCTTTCGGAAGTGCCCACCAATGAAGCAATGAAGCCAAGGCATCCCTGAGCTAATAATCATCGGGCCTGCGGTGCTGAGATTAAGGGAGTCATGGTTTCTCTCACCCCCAAGAACTCAAATGAAAGAAATCTCGGAGGTGATATTGTTACAACCTTCTCATGGCAGTCAATTTTAGCATGGTTGGCAGAAAGCCAATCCATACCTAGAATAACATCAAAATCAGAGAAGTCTAACACCAACAAATTAATCAGCTAAGCAAACATGGCTACCAAAGTCGAGTCTACACCCACTCAACTGCAACTCTGACACTAGCACATCCCAGACGGTGTATGCATGGCCAGGCTTATTGTGCTTGGTGTAGGCTCCAAATTCAATTTTTCAACCATATGTGGAGCAATAAAATAGTATGTAGAACCAATATCAAATAACAAGGATGCAGGAATACTAAAAATCTGAATTATACCTCTCACAACTATACCAAAAGCCTCCGGAGCCTACTGCTGGGTAAGTACGACCACTCTAGCAGACTGCTGGGTACTCTGCTGCGGGCCCCTCTATCGCTGTTGCTGGAAGCTCTGATCCCTGTCTGTTGTCTGGTTGAACACTCTCTACTAAAACTGGCCTTTGCCCGTCTGACCTCCTGACTGATGTGAGGGTCGTGAAGATGCTTGAGACTGGGCTGGTGCTGAACTGGCCCTCTTGGGCTGTGGCTGTGCAAACCCCCTGCCACCATCTCTACGTCCTCTACGCTGCTTGGAGTGAGACTGACTGTCATTGTCCTCTACCACCCTGACTCCGTGCTTGAGCTGGATGGCTGGCCTCCACCTGCTCACGGTCTGAAAACATCTCAGCATAATTCACCTCCGCTCGCAGTGCCCGCTGCAGAACTCTGTCATACTTTCCAAGATCCTCGCTAGCCATCAACCCCTTAATGGAGTTGTTCAGCCCACTGAAGAAGAACTTTGCCCGCCTGCTATCAATGGAAACCAAATCCGGGATGAATTACCTCGCGAGCGCATCAAACTCGTTAGCATACTCCATCACCCGCATCGTACCCTGACGCAGCTGAAGGAACTCTTGTGAATTTTGCCTCACATAAGTGGCTAGATAATAATTCTTGAAGAATATCTTCAAGAATTTATCCCAAGAGATGACCTTCCCTCTCAACTTCCTCTACTGCATCTCCCACCAAATCAGAGCCTCTCCAGTAGGACAATAGGTTGCCAAACCGACCCGCTCCTCCTTAGGGTAGCCCATAATACCAAAAGCTCGCTCCACCTCGCGGACCCACGACTTAGGGTCAGTGGTCCTAAAAAAACTGTCGAACTTGCCTCTCCCTAGTCGTAGAAACTGATTCAGTTGATTCATCTTCCGTCCCTCATGGGACTCGATCTGTATTGGATCATACTGAGCTACTGGCTGAGGCTGCACTGATGAATCCTCTGAAGGCTCCCCAGCAGACAGATCAAAAGATGTATCCATACTGCATGCTGAGTCAGAGTTAGAATCAAACTCGGAATTAGACTCAGGTTGAGGCTCCATCCGCTCTCTCTGTCCTCCCACTCGGCCACCCCGAGTGCTACTCTGGCTAGGCCTATGACTAGAGCGTGCCCGGTGCTAAAACTGAGCTAAAGGAACATCATCTACCAATTCTATCTCAACTCGGGTCGGAACTAGATCGACCCGCTGAGTTTGCGTAGATTGCCTACCGCCTCGACCTCAGCCTCGGCGTCCACCTCTGAAGGAAGTCCTGACACCCGCGTTACCTCTAGCCTCCATACTTCATAAAAGGAAATAATAACTTAGGTTTCAATTTCAATCAACATCCAAACAATTTAACAATCAACTTATCAACTTAAAGTAAAGTTGAGTCTCATCCTTAGACCTATACACCCAACCTTAAATCCCATGGAGGAGGACGATCCTAAGCTCTGATACCAAATTGTTACAACCCGTCTAGTCTTATCCCTAGATAAGGGACCTCAGAAATGCAACTAGCAACAAAACAACAACACATAGAGAAAATAATTGAACTTACAACTAGATTCATACTCCAATTCAAGTCAAAAGTCTAACATAAGAAAAACAATGAAAGTTCAACGGTCCATCCAATAAGGTAGGAATCAAATTTCAATCTAAGTGTCTAATAAAGTTCAATAGATAATAAGAGTTTAACAGTTCAACTAGGGGCTAAGAAACTAAGATAACGTACGGAAGACGTCTCCTCCTCCAATACTCTAGCTACCCCATAAACATCTGCCGTCACACCTGAGGATCGAAGGAAAAAATAACAAACATCAGCATAAGGCTGAGTAGGATTTCAACAATATGCTATGATGTCATGATATTCAACAGAAGTTATGATTCTACAAATATGTCAACTATTATCTACATGTGTGCAAGGTCATAGACCCAATCAAGAGCATAGTGGATATTGGGTCCCCCCCGGGACTCTTGCATCTCCGAGAGTGGCACCTCAAGCCCGCTCCAGCTTGAGATGCGACTATCCAAAAAGGTAGTCCGTCAGCATCTAACACCTCGACACCGCACACGCACCCGTGTGGTAAATAGGTGATCACCGGTGTCACTTGCCCTACACCTCGGGCAATAATAAATATTGTCCAGGGCCACCGCCCAATAGTAGATCAACAATGCCACATGTCAATGACTTACACTAGTACGTACAACTCAACTAATAAAAAATGCTAGTAATCATGACATCATATATGAATTAAATATATAAACGACTACATAATGATGTTAGCAACAGATACGACATGCAACTATCTCTACTAGCATTCTTAACTAATAAGCATATGAAAATATCATACTTTCAACATGTATCAATAAATATGCATAAAGAGCTTCAACGACAGTAGATATCAATTTTCAACGGAGTAGAACAATAATGTAATATTTCAACATAGGTTAACAATCGATCTAGAATGAGATTCACCATAACAACTATTATAGCAACAAAATAACTAAGGTTGAAATCATAAAAACAATTAAAATAATATTTTCTGACTCGGCACACAAAACAAGACAATGAACACCTACAATTTTCAACATCTGAAAGTCAAATGGTGAAACGGACACCACCAATAAATCCGAAACGTCGAATAGGTAAAAATTTATATATAATATGACTATTTTTGACCAACTATAAAGCCTCAAAATAATAATTCAAATATCAATACTATTCCAAAATAATAATTAGATACGTTCCTGCTACAATATTCGTAACAGTGTTATAATCCATAAATCACTGCTACAACTGCAGTGATACCAACTATAATACATAAAGCCAACTTATTATATATAACAATATTATTTATCTAAATCCATTACCAAATAATAATAACCCAATATATATAAAGATAACACTGCTACAGAGTATATAACATTGATATAACTTACTGCACCTCTTCACCCAAACTGTTCACCAGTGCCTCCTTCATCCCACTGCTGCCGCCGCCGCCTGAATCGAACAGCGAGGTGGAAGTCGTGGCATCTCCGACCGGCGACGGTGGCTCGCCGATCGACGCCATCGGCCGTCGCCGCCCCTACGAACAGGGGACTACGGGAGCGAGGAGGCGGCGGTCCCAACTCTGGGCGATCATGCCCCTCGCGCAATGTCGCACGTTGCGACTTGTGGCACCACGCCTGGTGACGACGATTGCGTCCGCCAACAATGATGCGCCCGACAGCGGCATCGCGCCCGACGAAAAGGTGTTGCGTTGTGGTGCGGTCACCAATCACACGAATAACGCTTAACCGAGTGCGATACGGCATCTTCAATATTTGACAGAGCCGATCGAATATACAAATCCTCTATTCGCCGGCTACTCGGACTGCAAGCAGTCCGCCGATGGAGGTAACGACGAAAACAACTCGATTCGACAACAATATCTCAGATCCAAAAATTTCAACAAGCAAGAACACATTAAAAACACGTCAAAACTCGAGGGAACCACAAGAAACTTTCAGATCTAGGAATCGACATGATACCTACACAAATCTCATCCCAAAATCGAGGTTACCCTACACGAAAGGAAAAAGTAGGGACGTGGATCCTACCTCAAGGTCCACCAACTCCGGATAATTTTCCGAATTCTTCAAAGTCGCACACCGCCACTATGATCCGCCACGTGCTCACGATCTCCGTGGTTCACGTCGACAGCAACTACGAGACAAAAAGGGGTTAGAGCGACTTAAATAAGCGATTGGTCGCACACTTTATGAAAATACCCCCGAACGACCAATTAATTACAAACAGGCCCTGACTATTAATATTAATTATTTAATTAAATTTTAGGGCTTAACAGTTGGTAATACCAATAGATATATTTCTGTTGGTAATACCAATAGATATATTTCTGTTTGTAATACCAACAGTGTCCACTGTTGTTGGTAGTACCAACTATGTCCACTATTTGTTGGTATTACCAACAAATACATCTGTTGGTAATACTGTGTTGGTATTACCAACTAGATAAACCTCTGTTGGTATTTTCGTCGGTATTACCAACAAAATTTATCGGTTGGTAATACATTATTTTGTACCTGAATTAATCCTAAAATCATGATATCACATTCACATAAAATCATAAAATAAATTTTTGAAACCACAACTAAATCAAATCCTAAACCATTGTATTTCTAAATCCACACACATAAAATTAAGGAAATCATTGTATACAACTTACTTTAAAATACATTGTGCTAGTCAAACAAATACATTTTTCAAAGTTTCAATGCGTTAAGATTGTTTCAAAAATACATATGAGAGTTTTTTATCAAAAAGTAGATTCTTGCCGTTCATCTTTTTTACCTGCATGTAAAAATAAAAGAAATGTGAATAAAAGATCTTAGGTACGATAATAATTTAGAAGCTGAAATTTCATTATAATAGTATGATAAAAACAAAAGGCACTATACCGAAATGTTCATCCTACATGGATAAAATGGCATCTTAAGATTATACTAATAAAAAAATTGAAAGAAATTTACATCAATCAACAGAATTCGTATGCAGCTTATGCTGCTTCTAATTTAATGGAAATCTGCTAGAATGATAAAATAAACATGTTAATACCCTAACTCTAAACGACAAAATCTAAGTGTAACACAGAATTGAACTTTAAACTTAAACTACACGAAAAAAACAGAACATTTGACTTCTGGGAAACACTTATCTTGTATTTAGCCTTGGCCAACTGTTCTAAGGCTTAGTATTTCAAGCAACCTCCAAAGGGACTACATCACCCACTTATCTTATGCATTTCCAAAGGCTGCAAATTTGGCAGCCTCAAGCAGTCCATTCATATTATCATACCTCTCATATCATCAAGGTATAAAAAGCTTGGCATTTTGAAAAGCATATTCTTGTCCATGGCCCAGTCAAAGTATGAACAAAGAAGGAGCATGTGCTTCTGAATTCCAGAGCCACAACTTTTTCAAAGTTTTTGCATCGATATTTTTCTAAGATTCAAAATGTGTTAGTCCAAACTTAGCTCGCTCTCAATTAGTCCACACCACAAGCAGCTTCCTTTTTTCTTCAAACGCAAGATGATGTATACTTATAGCTTATATAAATAACTGCATCCATTGAACTGACCTTCCACCTACATTTTTGTCTTGGACCTTACCTTGGCTTAAGAATTGGACTTTATCTTGGCTTAATAATTAATCCAACCTTGAGCATTTGTCTCATTTTTGTTGGAGAAGAGATTAATAATAATAATAAGAGAAGCAGAGAACTCTACAGACCACTTATCATAACAAGAGATTAATAATAATGAGGCATTTATCATAACAACCAGTGAGCCATCATGCAGTTAAGAGCATTGCCATTTTTTTTTGCAATCATAAGATCATTCAAAAATAAACCAACAATCAGACTCATGCATAAGATCCATGCACCCACAATGTATTGGAGACTATTATATGTCAAAACTAAACATGAGGTGTGCATGCTACAATTCCATTATTTCTAGATTTGGTTGTGTGAATGCACCTAATCGTTTGAGAAGCTCCTAACCATTAGTGATATTAATTAAGAATGCAGTTTAGTATACTGACTAGTAATCAAAACACAGCTAATGGAGGTGGAGGTGGAGGTGGTGGAGGTGGTGGAGGTGGTATGGTGGAACTCGAAGGAGAATTTGTTGATTCAGAAGAAAAGATAGGAATACCAAGTTGTGTCAACAGCAAACGGACTTGACCCTCCACTTGTGATTGCATCGATGTCTGCAAATGGGTAATGTGCTCTCGCATGGATGCCACCTCCCTCTGCATAGTGTCCCACTCATCATGTGTCCGACCATGCCCACAACTCGTGGATGCACTGGATCCTCCAAAGCTAGAACTCCCAATAACAAATTTAACACCCTCTCGACATCCAAAATCATAAACCTGATTATGAGATGGAGGTCCAGAGGCATTAATCCATTCTTCATGATCAAAATTCGGGTGCAATGATGCATCTATGCCATACTTCTCTATGATCGATGCTTCATAAGTCTCCTGTACATTTTTTAAGAAAATAGTTAATTATTATATTTCAAAAATTAGCTAATTATTCGATAAAACAAGTACATACCGTAACTTTTTGTGATTTGCCGTCGACATAGTCACCCTCACCACTATTTCAATTATGGATGTGTTTAAACAATGCAAGATGTGTAGGTGGTCAATTGAACTTTTCTTCCTACAAAAAAGATAAATAATATTTAATTAATAATCTTAACATAAATTTTGTATGACAATAATATTATCAATATCATACCAATTTTTTTCGATGAGCAACAAATGAAATAGATCCACCTGTATGAAGCGTAATATCACCATCTACTTCTTTCTTGTGATTGAGACGGTCGACTTTTGATTTTCTTCTCCACTTATCTGTATCCTCCACTTATTTGTATCCAATGCTCAATAATAAGTTGATTCCAAATATCCGAAGGTATCCATGGAGGGCCAAAATCGCTAGTTCGACGGATATCATCGGTATTAGCCTTTCTTTTTGCATAATTTCTAGCATCACACATATTATTAAAGAAGCGTCGAGAAGCTGTCTTGTTCCATATTTCTCGAACCACATCGGTCTGAGAAGGATCCCAACGATAAATTGCCTAAAAAAGCCAAATACACAATAGTGGGGAGAAAAACTTTAATTTTAGGGAGTTTATATGTCAACAACATATAATTATCATAATCAAATATTTAAAATAAAATACCTTAAATTTGTCCCAAAGTTACTCCTTTAGATGTGATGGCACTTCAGTACAATATGGCCATACACCTGTGAAACTTTCCTTAATAATTGATGAAATGTCTCGAACCACTTCTGTCTCGGGGAAGCTGCAAAAAAGATATTCACAAATTAATAGATCTTATATATAAATATTCACAAATTATATGAAGAAAGGACAGTTTGAACCACTTCTGTCTCGGGGAAGCTCCAGCATTAGATTACTTGGTTCAATTTTTAGCCTTACTTGGTTTAGATTACAACATCAAATTACAACATTAGATTAGTTAGTTTAGATTATGAATCCTTGGTTAAAACTCTATTGCTAGGGTCATTCTAAGGATATCAAAAATATGATAGGACACTATCAGCTTTTAGAGGATTGGTATGAATTTTCTATCCCTTTCTATGGAAAGATGTATACAGATCCAATACCATCTCGTAGTTCATGGGATCAAATCAATTAAACACTTCTCCTCATAGACGGTTATAGACGATACTAGTGGAACGGTAATAGGTATAATAGGAGTACAAGGTGTTTCTAGTGGAATACTAACAGGTACAATAGGAGTAGGCATAAACATCGTGGCTCCAACTATAACATCAGATGATGATGACTATGTAGAGGTCGCAAAAAGATAATGAATCAAAGGAGGATGCCCTCGACCTCGTCCTCGCCCTCATTACACCATTACTAACTAAATGTGCATTAAGAATAGTTAATAATTCAACACACATGATTTTTTTTTAAAAATCAATTACAAACAAATGAGAGTTTGTCATCATGTTCACAATAATTTTATAAGTGATCATCAAAAGTAAACTTATACAAAAAAGTTTCAATCATCATTCTCCTCATTTGACAAATACTCATCAACCTCATCATCATCACTATCTTCCGTGTCTGCAGTGTCCGCTTCTTCTTCATCCTCCTCAATGGCTTGTATTTAAGTTCTTAAGAAAAATTCTTCGTGTTGATCTACTTCATCAACAACACCATCGTTATCAACTAATACATTTAACACATCCAACTCAGTTGTAGGCATAATAGGTTATACTATTTCAATCTCATCCTTTTGAAAAAAATCATCAGACAGTGGAGGGATATTATCGTCTGTTTCTTCAACCTCTAAGATATCAAATCTATTTCTTATTTTAATTTTGCATACAGTTCACCAATCACTCCTTCCTTTTTTTATTTTAGGGATAACTCATGTAATAAATTTGTTGAGCTTGCTCTGCTAACACAAAAGGAGCATCATGATAAAGTCTCAACTTGTGATTGATTTCAGCAAGTCCATGATGAGGATGTACTCTAACTCCTTTTTCGGTATTAAACCACTCACATTTAAATAACACCACATTATTTTCATCACCAAAGTATTCTACCTCCACAATATCAATCAAAATGCCATAGTAATCAGCTTCAAAGTCATTGTAACAACTACCCTTGACACAAACACCAATGTTAATTGTTTTCTTTCCATGTGAAAATTTCTTGGTGTGAAACTTATATCCATTCACAAAATAACCCTTCATGGAACGAACCAATCTTTGTGGGCCTTGTGCAATGGCAAGTATTCGACTATCAACCGTGTCAATGTTATGATTAACCTATTACAAAAAAATAAAATAATCAGAATTATTCATATTGACATTGACACAAGGATTATTGTTCAACTTACAAAATATCTCAACCATTTTGGAAATTCTCTGTCCCGTAACTTCTCAAGCTCTGCGTCAGTCAAGTGTGGTTCTCTTTGCCTAACGATATCATTAAACTCACTAAAAACAATAAGGTTTACATTAACAAAATTTGAATATATGAAGTAATTAACAAAAAGTTGAAGTTAATACTACTATGTACTTAATGAAAGAAGAGATTTCTTGACAATTCATAAGTACGTAAAGATCCATTGCTTTATACTCAATTTCGTCGACAACCATCCTATAACGCCCAACGGCCCCACTTGGTCAACCAGGGTAAGTAAAGATCACTACAAGAAAATAGGTTATCAACAATAGATTTATTACCAATGGATGTACGTCGTTTCTATTACCAACTAATTTACCAATGGATATAAACTCGGTTGGTAATTTAGCTTACAAGTATTTTAATTTCTTATTTTTTCTTCTCTCTATACTATTTTTCAGCCGACCAATATGTAATTTAATTTATCTCTACTATTTTTCTTCTCTCTATTTTTCAGGCGCCCTAACTCTCCCATCCGACAACATATCTATCGCCCAACTCTCCCAGCCAACCTCTCTCGCCCCGACTCTCTACAACGCCCGATCTCTTAGCCCGACTCTCCCAGCGACCCTCTGCAATGCCTCCCCTCGCTGTTGTTGGGAGTAGATCTAGTGCAATAGATGAAATGAGAAGAAAATGAAACACACAGAGGAACACACAAGATTTACGTGGTTCGGCGAAAACTGCGTACTTCCACGGCCACACTAGAAGTTTTTTTTCCAGAAGTACAAGACAAATATTACATGTGAGTTCATATAGGGTGACACAGGCCCACGGCCCAAAGGACTCAAAAATCTCTGGGGGCACTGCCCCCACAGCCCTGGCAAGGGACCGCCGAAAAACTCTGCGTAGCGCAACATAAAAGGATTTGGGCAGATCAATCACCACACATCCCAACAATCTCCCACTTGGAGACTGATCTAGGTATACCAACAATGCTCATATAAACTTTCTCTTCTTATACAAGATCCATCCACTTCTAGTGCGACACCTCCTCATCACTAACCATGGAGGCTAATTGAGGTCATGCATAACCTCAACTTATCAGTGGTGACGACCTTGGTCAACATATCTGCAGGGTTCTTTGAACCTAGAATTTTCTTTAGTTGTAGCGTTCCATCATCTATCAAATGACGAATATGATGATAACTCAGCTGAATATGTTTAGTCCTTGAATGAAATACCGGATCTCTAGCAAGATGGATAGCACTCTGACTATCACTGAATAGCTTGTTGTTGCCCTGTAGAGTAGCACTATTCTTTTTAAACTGAAGTGTTGTACTTAATGTACCTTTCAAGTATCTCAATAGCCACTTTACTGCTTCCCAATGCTCCTTTCCTGGATCAGACATAAACCTGCTTACAACTCCCACTACATGTGCTATATCTGGTCTGGTACAAACCATAGTATACATTAGGCTTCCTACTGCAGGTGCATAAGGCACTTTGGACATCTGCTCACGCTCTTCATTTGTCCTTAGAAACTATTTCTTACTGAGATTGAAGTGATTTCCTAGAGGAGTGCTTCTAGGCTTTGCATCCTGAATGTTGAATCTGCTAAGCACTTTCTCTATGTACTTTTCTTGAGATAGGTTGAGAATTCCTTGTGCTCTGCTTCTACTAATTCTCATTCCAAGTATCTGCTTAGCTGGTCCGAGGTCCTTCATCTCAAATTTCTTTGCCAATTGTTTCTTCAATTTTTCTATCTCTTGCAAATTTGATCCTACAACTAGCATGTCATCAACATATAAAAGCAAAATATTGTAACAGTCACCAATTCTCCTTGTATAACAGCAATGATCCATCTGACACCTTGTGAAACCAATGTTGCATATAAAACTATCAAATTTCCTATACCATTGTCTGGGAGCCTGCTTTAGTCCACATAGGCTTTTCTTGAACTTGCACATGAGGTTTTCTTTACCAGTAATTTGAAACTTTTTGGTTGTACCATGTAGATATCTTCCTCGAGGTCGCCATGCAAGAAAGTTGATTTTACATCTAGCTGTTCTAGATGCAAATCCTTAGTGACTACAATGCTCAGCACTAATCTGATAGTGGTCAGCTTCACTACAGGAGCAAAAATCTATGCGTAGTTAATCCCCCATTTTTGTTGGAAACCTTTTACTACCAGTCTTGCTTTGTGTCTTCTACTGCCATCAAGTTCTTCCTTCACCTTATACATCCACTTATTTTGCAATGCTCATTTTTCTTTTTGTAATACCCAAGGTTTTCAAATATAAAATTTTTATTTGTTGCAGCGCACGAGATCGGGGAATAGCAGGGTTGAGTCACGAAAATTGACGAGAATAGAAGGTATAATTCAATTTGTTTGACTCGCGAGTTATGTTTATATGATTTATGTGCTAGATCGATTCAAGTCGGGTTGGAATCAAGTTCACGAGTCGAGTCGGGGCTAAATTCAAACTTGGGTTGAGTTGAGTGAGGGAACCTAAGTCATGAGGGCATATTTGTCAAAAAAAAAGGGATTAAAACCCTCTCACCCCAAGCCGTCGTGCGGCTCAAGGCAAGAGGGAGCTGCACGCAGCCCGAGGGAAGAGGAAAGGGGAGAGGAGCTTGTGGACGGCGCCGGTCTCATGTCATCGTCGGAGAAATTGGGATCATCCTCATTTAGTCCATCTCCTTCATCCGATCAAGGTGAGTGGTCTAACTGAGATCCATAGGGTAGGTGGGTAGCCGACCCAAGGTATTGGGGATTTTGCCGATTTCTCATTATTTTTTCTTCATCTCGTCGAAATTTTTATCGAGATCTGATCCTCTTTTGTATATGTTGTTTAATGACGAAGTTTCACGAAGTTTTCCTCAGATTTAGGGGTCGACCGCATGAAGGAAAAAGGGGAAACGTCATGCCGAAATTTTCCCCAATTTCCTAGAGTGGTCGTAACCTCTTGGATCGAGTTCTTTTCATGATTTGTGGATCGATTATTCTTGATCACAGCCAAAAATCCTCTTCTTCCACCCTGATCAATCTCGGCCGAGCATGAGTAACCTAGGTTAGGTTCGGCTGAGTGAGTGTGAGGAGGGGAAAGGGGATAGACTTGGTTTATGCTTACATGCAGAGTTTTATTTCATCGTATATGCTATAGATTTGTCACTTGATGTATGATCTGTTAGTAGTGGTAGATTGAGTTTATCATGCTAAAAGGAAATGTTCTTGAATGCACATATATGGTTAGGATTTAGAATGGCATGTGAATCATGGAAATATTTCATTTATTTTCTAATGTAAATGCCCAATCCTTGTCATGTTATATTCCTAGTTTCCTTATCAAAATTTAGAAATTTATTGCTGAATTAATCTCCTTATTTTTGGAAATCGTGTGATTATTCATGTGGATAATTATAGAACGAATTTCCTATGTTATATATGCTGTGATGAACCCGAAAGTTGACATTTTCATGCTTATGAAATGTGGTTACACTGAAGGAATATAATGCATAGACTAGGTTTCACACCTAGGGAAGGAGAGCGGACATTGGTACTCGATTAGTGCGACCCAAGGAAGGGGTCAGGTACGGGTTGATGCCCGGGGATTTAGATGGAAGTTTTTCTTTGAGAAACTCTGATTGTGTATTATGATTGAGATGGTCTACTGAGGAGTACCGATAGCGGAACGGCTACTACTCGACTCAGCGGTGATTAGGGTATTGAGATTGCACTAGCTGGACCGCTAGGTGTTAGACCCGAGTGGCGGAGGGTCTTGAGATTTTGTTAGTGTGCCACACTGACGGTAGACCCGAGTCGGGTGGGACTAGCTATCCCTAACTCGCTAGGATCATGAGACTAGTTGACCATCCTAGTCAACGGGCCCGTTGATTGTTATTGACATTCCTTGTATGTTGTATAGGCCGGTGCGGCCGAGTACTGTATTATGGTGACGGCCGGATAGAGCCGAACCATTCATACATTATGAGGCCATAGTGACCAAAAGATACTCAGTATGAAGGAGCCGATATGGCCAGATTACTTATTCGCATAGGTTGGCCAATTGGCCGGTTACCATGAGATGACTAGGATAGACTCCTCATTTATGTGCTTGTGTATATATTTATATGTTATCATATCAGGGATTTAAGTGGAGGTTCGGAAGGACCGCTCACTGAGTTCCTTGTGAACTCACGATTTCTTGTTTTGCTTTTTTTGTAGAGCTCGACCAGTGAGGTACAACTTGGTGACATGGTGCGACTGGAGTGTAAGCATTGGAGCTGATCTCGTAACAGGCAGTCATGTAGTCGTAGTCGTGTCGATAGGGTTGTAGACATGCACTGAGTAGTTTGTCTTTGAAAAACTTGTATTTGCTTTAGACTTTGAAACTTGAGTTGTTTTCTTCGAATTTGAAATTACTAAAACTGTTTTGACAATTTTTTAAAAAATAAAGATTTGTGCCGCTGTCTTTTGTTCATGATACTTGGATGTGCAGTGTTTTCTTTGGCGTAGGGGTTTAGTGCATGTGGTAGGCTTTGGGGTACCGACACGTACCCTGGTCGATCACGCAACCCTGAGTTGGGGCGCGACACTTTTGGTAACTCGACAAGCACCCATGTATTGTTCTTCTGTAGGGACTCCATCTCATCTTTCATGGCTAGCTCCCACTTAACAGAATTTGTCACCTGAATTGCCTCACCAAAACATTCTGGTTCCCCAACATCAGTCAAAAGAAAATAATGCAACGAGGAGAGTACCTTTGTACGGGCTTGGGTATTCCTGTAGACCTTCTTTACTGAGGTTCTGGTGTAAGTGGATCTGGCCCAATTTCATCTTCAGCCTCTTCAAGATCATCTGGCATTTCTTCAGTCCATCCACTTATATCATTCTCTGATATTTCTTCGAGTTCAACCTTCTTACTTTAATCTCGTTGTTTTCCTGCACTATTAGATTCTAGTCCATGTCTATCTTTATACATTACATTCTCATTAAATGTAACATCCTTGTGCCTAATGACTTTCTTATTATGATCATCCCAAAAGCGATAACCAAAATCATCGGAACCATACCCAATGAAATAGCACTTTTTGGCCTTAGGATCAAGTTTATGACGAATATCAGAACTTAAATGTACATATGAAACACAACCAAAGACCTTTAAGTGTGAGAAGTTTACCTCTTTACTTGTCCATCCCTTCTCAGGTATTTTAAAATTCAGTTGAACTAAAGGTCCTCTATTTATTAGGTGGGCTGATGTGTTAACTACATCTAGCCAGAACATTTTTGGTATTCCTGAACATATCCTCATGCTCCTAGCTCACTCGTTCAAGGTCCTATTCATCCTCTCAGCAACACCATTCTGCTTAGGTGTTCCACGAACTGTCTTGATCATTCTGATCCCATTCTCATAACAGAAAGCCTTGAACTCTTTCCTGCCATACTCCCCTCCATTATCTGACCTAAAGCATTTGATTTTTAAGCCTGTCTAATTTTTCACTTCTGCTTTCCACCTCTTAAATACAAAAAACACGTCAGATTTATTTTTAAGAAAATAAACTCATACCTTTCTGGTGGAGTCATCAATGAAAGTAACATAGTAGCGTGAGCTGCCAAGGGAAGCCACCGGAGCTGGTCCCCAAACATCTGTACTGTACCAATTCCAACTTCTTAGACTTTGAAGTTCTTCCGACCTTCAATAATTTTACTCTTTTCTGCTTCCCATATACATAGTCTTCAAACAAGCCAACATCAACTGACTGCAAGTCTGGTATTTTCCCCTTTGAGGCGAGCAACTTCATTCCTTTTTCACTCATGTGACCCAACCTTCGGTGCCACAATGTCGACTTTGTACATGATTCCACCACTGATATTGTATTCTTAGTTTCCGTGGTTATGTACAATGTTCCAACCTTTTTACCTCGAGCTACTATCAGATTTCCTTTTGTGATCTTCCATGAACCGTTTCCAAACATTGTAGTGTACCCTTCTTCATCAATCTGACCCATGGAGATAAGATTCTTCTTCAGGCCTGGAACATGTCTGACATTCTGCAGCTTTAGTTGATTTCCATGGGTAGTCTGAATATAGACATCGCCTTTACCCACAATATCTAAGGGCTCATCATCTGCAAGGTACACCTTTCCGAACATACCAGAAACATAATTATTGAATAATTCTTTGCGCGGACTAGCATGGAATGATGCACCTGAATCGAGATGCCATGAGTTAGTACCATTGTCCACGCTGGAAATCAAAACATATACGATCTCCCCAGTAACAGTGTTTGTTGAATCGTCATACTGATTCTTCTTCTTCTTCTTCAGTTCCTTGCATTGGTTTCTGAAATGACCCTTCTATCGTAATTCCAGCAAATTATTTCTTTGTGATGCCTAGACTGACTTCTCCCCTTAGATTTGGGTCTGCCCTGGCCTTGATTTTGGCTTCGATGAGGGTTTCTGCCCCTGGCTTCGCTGCTGAAGGCAGAACCTAAAGATTCACCTGACTCCTTTCTACGGATGTCCTCGTTGAGAATCAAGTCACGAACTTCACACAACTTTAGCTTTTCATCTCGCGTCGAACTACTCACCGTAGTCACTGTCACTGACCAACATTCAGGTAGTGATGACAACAAGATCAATGCTTTAACTTCGTCATCAAACATGATCTTCACCAAGCTCAATCGATTTGTGATATCATTGAACTCGTTGATATGTTCTGTAACAGACGCACCCTCAGACATCTTCAAATTGAATAAGTGACACATCAGATATACCTTGTTTGGAGTGGAAGGCTTCTCGTACATATCTGATAGTGTCTTCATCAAACCCTGAGTAGTCTTTTCATGGATAATGTTGAACGCAATGTTCCGCGTCAGCGTCAATCGGATCACCACAAGTGCTTGGCGATCTAACAGATCCCAATCTTCTTTCTTCATGTTATCTGGTTTCTCCCTCGACAACGGTTGGTGCAACTTCAATTCTTCTGGTACAAATAATCCTCGATCTACATCTTCCAGAAACTGAAATATGTTCCATCATACCTGTCGATCTTCACCTTCCCATCTTCTGACGCCATCTCTCCCACGGATCCTTTGCAAACGTGATGGCTTTGATACCAGTTGTTGGGAATAGATCTAGCGCAATAGACAAGAAATGAGAAGAAAATGAAACACACAGAAGAACACACAAGATTTACATGGTTCGATGAAAACTGCCTACTTCCACGGCCGCACTAGAAGTTTTCACTGTTAGGGTTTTTTTTTCAGAAGTACAAGACAAATATTACATGTGAGTTTATATAGGGCGACACAGGCCCACAGCCCAAAAGGCTCAAAAAATCTCCGGGGGCTCCGCCCCTACAGCACAAAGGGACTGCCGAAAAACTCTGCGTAGCACAACATAAAAGGATTTGGGGAAATCAGTCGCCACACATCCCAACAATTGCAACTCCCGTCACCTTCCCCACTGCAACGCCCATTGCCTCCCCTCGCTGCAATGCCCGTCGCCTCCCCTCGCTCGCCTAGGTTTCTTTCTCTGCTCGCCTATTTTTTTCTGAAATTTAAACTTGCTTTCTTCATTGTCTCTCTCGAACGTAGACCTCAAGTAATACAATTTCTGAAAATTAACTATTCCTTGCTGCCATTTCTCATATATGCTGATTTCTCTATCACGGTCAAGAATTATATATGTGTTGATTAAATGGGGAGTTTAATTTGGCATTTGGGTAATAGGTGTAATTTTTCTATGAACTTGATTAAATGTGTTTAATTTCTGTATTAAACACATTCAGAAGCTGATGATTCTGTTATTCAAAATTTGGATTTATTGAATTTAGAAGATAAGGTACTAATAAACTTGACGAACTCTGAACTTAGCAATGCAAATTGTATGAACTATGAAGTTAGTTTTAATGATCACCATGCTTATTGCACTATGCAGCAGCAGGAAGTTCCACTAGTTTTGGAAATTGTGCAACTGAATGAGGATATAAAATATATATTATGCATACTTAGAATTGTTTACTCTTATTGGTTCTAATTTTCTGTTTAAGCATAGTGGATATTTTGCTATATTGGGAAATGGGGATCTTGTTCACCAGAATCAAGTTTCATGTTTATTGATATTGACGCAATTGCCAAATTTGTCATGTCCTCTTTGTCCAGTCTTGTTGTGGCTCCAGGAGAATTGTAAAGGATTCTTCTTTGCAAAATCTGCAACCAAATTATATTTTTCAGGACCATGTCTCTTTTTCCTCTCTTGTTTAAATTATCTCAGATATGATTTTGATGGTCATAAAAATTTTAGTTTCTTCATAGAGCCCTGTAATTTTTTAGTTAGAGTTTGAGCCTTGGATCATTGCAAAAAGTTACAACTAACATAAAACACCATTGTTTTCCCTTTTTAGCCTGGGTCAAGGTAAGGAGTATTTGGCAATATCTGTATCTTTGTTCTTATATATCTTTATTTGGTTAGTAGTTAAAATTTTATCAAGGTTTTCAAAACCTGATTAGATAAATAAAGAAAATGCTTTACTGAAAGTAGCCCCCTAAACATATTAGTATATCTGGAGTCTAACTTGACATTTAGCACGAGTATCCATCTATTGGCATTTAGCGACTTTTCATTCTATTGTCATTCTGCAATAGAAGTAATTAGTGAATGATAGTGATTTTTCATTCTGCAATAGGAGTATGATAGTGATGGAATGACAATAGATGCTAATGACAATTTGAATGTCCATGGTGTATTGAATTAGTTAATAGTTATATGATATTAGAATATATATATATAATATGAGTATAATTAGTGAAGTAATGATAGTGATTTTTCTATGATCCATTCCTGTGGACTCTCCAATTTTTCTATGTAGGATAGTGATTTTGATAACTTAAAGGAGCATGCAATAATGCAACATATTAGAAACCGTGTGGCCATGGTCAATCATGATTTATTTGTTGATTAATTCAAGTAGTATATATAATTTTACTTCTCTGGAATGTTTTACTTGGTATCATTATGAAATACTAGCTGACATCTTAAAAACCTATGGTATAATAAAATAAGCTCAACTAGATATTGTAGTTGGCATACTTCCATTCTATAGTTTATTGTGGCCACATATACATATTGGAAGTAGGACTACATGTGAGTTGTCGGTGGGAAGCAATAATGCATCTTCCTCATTCCTGAATCAAAATTAAATAGGAAGACATGAGGAGCTTCCTTCGGAAGCACTTTTTCAAGTAGGAACTGCATGGAAATATGTACTCTTTTGGGTATTTTAATACAAACATGGACTTTTTGTACACATTAATATTTACATTTCTGTTTATTTTATCATTTCACATTTCTGTTTCAAACTTAATCAGTACTTAACTCAAACTTAATCAACTCAAACTTAATCATTACTTAATCAGATGAAACATTTGTGTTTCAAACTTAATTAGTACTTAATCAGTACTGATTGGATTGCCTTGTGAAATGCATAAGTAAAATTGCATTTGCCTTGTCAAACTTTAGTTTATCATTTCACATTTCTGTTTAATGCAATTCAACACCCTATATAGAGATAGATTAATGCCTTATTTTGATATTCTAACTCTAAGGTTTCCCTTTGTATGTTGTGCATGTTAATAATTAATGTGCTTAATATTATTGCTAGGTTGAAAAAAAATCAAAATGTATACCGATCGTAGTTGGATGAAATGCCGGATAATTGGAGGAGCTTTGACTAATGAATTTTTGCAAGGAGTCGAGGGATTCCTTGATTTTGCATACTCCAAAACTCAATATGTTTCTGATGATAAAATTAGGTGCCCATGTCGACGATGTAATAATCTTCAATTTCATTGTCGAGATGAGGTGGAATATCATTTATGTTCGAAGGAATTTATGTCTGACTACACACAATGGATTGCAGATGGGGAGTTAACAAGTGAATAAGTTGGTGAATCCTCAACCATTCCTCAATCAGAAAGCTTTGATGCTCCACAAAATCCATATAGAACTATAGTGGTGGATGCAATTGGTATTGAAGGTATTGGCTCATCAAATGTAGAAGAAAGACCAAATGATGAAGCTGTCAAATTTTTTGAATGACTGAATTATGCAGATGAGCCATTATGGAGTGGTTGTAAGAGTCAAAGTAGGCTATCAGCCATGTCACAGTTGCCTAATTGCAAATCTGAGTTTAACATGAGTGAAGCTTGCTATGATCGGCTGATGTTAATAATTAAATATATGTTACCAGAAGATGCGAAGTTGGAAGAAAATTTTTACAGAACAAAGAAGATGATGAAGAAATTAGGACTACGGTACGAGAAGATAGATGCATGTCAAAAAAATTGCATATTGTTTTATAAAGAAACAACAAATTTAACACAGTGCTCGGTGTGTGGACATGTTTGATATAAGCTAAGACTATTAAATAATGGTAGACGAAAAAATATACCGTATAAGGTCTTACAGTGTCTCCCTATAGTACCAAGACTTCAAAGGCTTTTTATGTCCGAAAAAACTGCAAAGCTTATGATTTAGCATGATAAGAATCGTAGTTCCTGACGTTGTTGCACATCCTGCACATAGTGAGGCATGGAAACAATTTGATGCTCACCATCCTTCATTTGCTTCTGACCCAAGGAATGTTAGATTAGGATTATGCACCGATAGTTTCAATCCATTCGGGCATTCTTCTATTCCCTATTTAGTTTGACCCATGCTCATTACCGTATAAAATTTGCCACCATCTATGTGTTTGAAGGAACAGTTTATGTTCTTAAGTATGATAATTTTTGGACCAAAGAGCCCATGTAAAGAACTTGACATATTTTTGAGGCCATTGATAGATGAACTGAACATGTTATGGTCTGATGGAATTTTGACATATGATGCGTTTAGCAAACAAAATTTTCGAATGAGAGCATCACTTATGTGGACTATCAGCGACTTCCCTGCATATGCTATGCTATCAGGATGGAGCACACACGGGAGGTTAGCTTGTCCCTAATGTTTAGAGCGTAGCAAAGCTTTTGTTCTCAAAAATGGGAGAAATACATCATTTTTCAATTGTTATCGTCAGTTTCTCCCACTTGATCATCCATATCGGCATCAAAGAGACAAATTTATGAAAGGCTGAATTGAAAGAGATATTCCACCTCCACGATTATCGGGCGATGAAATAAACACATGTCGATAAATTGCCTGATATTCAATTTGGAAATCAATGTATTAATGCTAGAATTCCAGGATTTGGCCAACAACATAATTGGGTTAAAAAAATTATCTTTTGGAGTTTACCGTATTGATATACAAATTTAATTCAACCTAACTTAGATGTGATGCATATTGAACGGAATGTATTTGAAAATATATCCAATATAGTGATGGACATCAAGGGGAAAACAAAAGACAATGTCAAGGCCAGAGTTGATTTGCCTAAGTATTGCAAGCGCCCCGAGTTAGAATTAGAGCATGTTAATGGGAAAATGTTAAAGCCGAGAGCCTCATTTGTGTTGAACAAAGAACAAATCAAAGCAGTATGTCAATGGGTCAAAGAATTAAAATTTCCCGATGGTTATGCTTCAAACATAAGCCGGTTTGTAAATATAGATGACTGTAAAGTCTATGGAATGAAAAGTCATGATTGTCATGTTTTCATGCAAAGACTTATTCCAATTGCATTTCGTGATTTATTACCTCATCCAATATGAGATGCATTAACTGAGCTGAGTTTATTTTTTCGGGACTAGTGTTCAAGTTTGTTGCGAATTGAGGATGTAGAATGACTTGAGTTAAACATTGTCGAGATACTATGCAAGTTTGAGAAAATATTTCCACCAAGTTTTTTTGACTCTATGGAGCATCTCCCCATTCACTTAGCTTATGAGGCTAAACTTGGTGGTCTGGTACAATATAGATGGATGTATAGATTTGAAAGGTAACACATCTTCCTTTTTATTCTTGATTGAAATTTTTTTACGTCTTAATTTCTAAGAATATTTTCAGGTATATGCTTCAATTGAAGAAAAAAGTGAAAAATCGAGAATATGTCGAAGGATCAATTTGTGAAGCATATATCATTGAGGAAATTTCTAATATTTGTTCCTTTTACTTCAAACCAAAGGTACACACAAGGATGAATTGATTTGTGAAGCATATATATATATATCATATAAGAAATATTATGGTGGAGTTCCAACTACCATGAGACGTCTATCTATCTTTACCTACCATGGTCGACCTTGTGGGGCTGTTGGGCGTTATAGGAGGGTCGACGAAAATGAGTATAAAGCAATTGAGCTTTACATACTTATAAATTGTGAAGAAATCTCTCCTTTAATTGAGTACGTAGTAGTGTTAATTATTTCATATATTTAATTTATATTAATGTAAACTTTATTATTTTTTAGTGAGTTTAATAATATTGTTACGCAAAGAGAACCACACTTGACTGACGCAGAGCTTGAGAAGTTACGAGATAGAGAATTTCCAAAATGATTGAGAGACTATGTAAGTTGAATAATATAATAATTTCGGTCTCAATATGAATAATCATGACTAAATTATAAATTGTTCTATTTCTTCTTTTTGTGATAGGTTAATCATAATATTTAGAGGTGGTAAAATGGGCCGGGCCGGCACGATAAGGTAAAGTGTTGGGCCGGCCCGGCACGCTAACTCCGTGGGCAAGAAATTTTAGGACTGGCTCGCTAGCCCGTTATCAACTAAAAATTTGCTAAAAACTTGTAAAAAAAATTAATTTAAAATGTTTGAGAGACTAAATAAGCACCAAATATGACATTTCACATGAAAAGCTCCATGGATTAACTTCACCTTCAATTTTAAAACACTAAACTTGACTTGAAATTAAATTTTTTTATACTTAGCGGGCCAAACAGGCCGGCCCGGCCCGATAAGAGCCGGCCCGCGTCGGCTCGCAATGTTATCGTGTCGGGCCGACCCAGCCCGACAAGCTTATTAGACCGATTTTTTTGGCCTGGCCCAATAATAGCTGGCCCGCGTAGGCCCGCAATGTTATCGTGTCGGGCCGGCCCGACCCGATAAGCTTCTCATATCGAATTTTCTAGCCCAGCCCGCAGTGCTCGTGCCGTGCTCATGTCGTGCTATCGTGTCGTGGTCATTTCTGTCGTCCCTAATAATATTGCACAAGGCCCGCCAAGATTTGTTCGATCTATGAAGGGTTATTTTGTTAATGGATATAAGTTTCACACCAAGGAATATTCACATGGAAAGTAAACAATAAACAATGGTGTTTGTGTTAAGGGCAGTTGTTACAATGATTATGATCGTGATTACTATGGCATCCTGATTGACATTGTACATGTAGAATACTTTGGTGAAGGAAATAAGATGGTGTTATTTAAATGTGAGTGGTTTGATACCGAAAAATGAGTTAGGGTACATCCTCATCATGGACTTGTTGAAATCAATCACAAGTTAAAACTTTATATTGATGCTCCTTTTATATTAGCTGAGCAAGCTCAACAAGTTTATTACATGAGTTACTCCTCAAAGAAAAAAGGAAGGAGTGATTGGTGGATTGCATGCAAAATTAAAGCAAGAAATAGATATGATATATTAGACATCGAAGAAACAAATGATAATATCCCTCCACAGATCGATGATTTTTTCACGAGGATGAGGTTGAAGCAGTACAACCTATTATGCCTACAACTGAGTTAGATGCATCTAATGTATTAGTTAATGTTGGTGTAGTTGATGAGGTAGATCAACATGAATAATTTTTCTTGAGAACTCAAACACATGCCATTGAGAAGGATGAAGAATAAACAAATGTTGTTGACATTGAAGATGAAGCTACTGAAGATGATGAAGTTGATGAGTAATTGTCAAATGAGGAGAATGGTGATTGAAACTTTTTAAATTGGCTATTATAATTTTTTAAATTATCTAATATACTTTGTCAAATGATGAGAATGAGCATTTGAACTTTATACTAAGGGATTTGATTAGTTAGTGCCTATAACTTGTTACTTAATTCTTTTCCTATTTGATTTGTAAAAACCTTCTCCGACATAGTGTGGTTCTCCTTGTTTTTGGATTGTTGATTTTTCGAGGATTATTTCATACTTTGCATACAATCCATCATAGTTTCCTCTAACTTGTGAAATGCAATTGCCAAGATCTACTTACTGCAGTGGTGCTTTTTTTTTAGGATATTGTGGCACAATTTGTTAAGCAATAAAGTTCATTTTTCATATGAAATTTGCATTTTATTGTGCCTTTGCAGATTTAGAAACCGGTGAACTCTACTGAACAAATTAATTAGTTTCTACTTTCTAACGTACATATACTGTTTTCCATTAATGTTTGAAGTTATAATTTTGAATATTCTGTTCCTCTAGTTGTTCCGGGCATAATTTTGATCAACTATTGTGATTATAATGTTTGAAGTAGTGAATACTGTATTTAGGGTTGTTCAATTTATTTTCCTGTATCTGTAGTCTTTGCCATTTATATTGTTGCAGGAATCTTTGGCCAATCTTAAGGCACTTGGTACATTTAAACACATCAATTCTTCATCAAAAGGAAGGTTTGTTAATGATTCTAATTTTTGTTGAGCTCTCCTATGCTCTTTTTTCTTCTTCTTTTATTATATAGTTATTGTGCAAGCCCTTTTGATGATAAGCTGAGTGCAAGAATATTGACAAGTGTATTATTGCCATGAGAAAATAGACAAAGAATGAGAACAATGTAGTTGAAGTGTTTGAGTATGTGAAAATGGACATGAGAAGAAACAAGTACAATAAGACAGCCACTAGTGCTCATTAGTTCACTAAAAAAACACTTGCTATATGAAGCCTTGAAGCCAGTTGATCTGAGAAAAAGGAAATTAATAATTATATAGGTGGGCTGTTCATTTTGATTCTGATAATAAAAACATGAAGAGGCTTCATGCAAGTTGCAAGGCAATTAAAATCTGTTCTTATTTGAGCCAGCAGTGTACATGTTTAAGAACCATGTAGCAAGTCTTGCCATCTATTGTCCTCTAGCTGTGTATTCTGTTTCATGTTTGAATTGTATTTATTCTTAAATAAGTCTCAATGAGTCCAACTCATTCAATCAATCAATCTGTATCAACCCATAAATTCAATGATATATCATCCCCAATTCCACCCTCTTGCTGTCCCAGAAATTAAGATTCAATCTTATCCCCAATCCAAAGTCTCCCACAACAAGACAATTAGAACAACAACATGAACTGCATTTGAACGAGGTCGAGGGGAAATTATGTACGGTAGAGGGGAAATTATGTGGAATCTGGAATAGAAATTATGTGATCATCTTGGAGGAAAAAGGAACTCCTTCTACCACTTATTTATATATGCTTCAATTGTTTTATTAAGTAATGGTGAGTACACAAGGTCGAGGTCGAGGTCGAGGACGAGGTCGAGGGCGTCCTCCTTTGATTTTCTACCACTTCTGTACATTTATCATCTGAAGATATACCTGTACCACCTGTGATCATTTCTTCTACACCCACGATACCAGGTTTACCTGTGATTGTTTCTTCAACACCCATGATACTTGAACCTATACATGTTATTGTTTGTTCAACACCCACGATACCTATATCTGTACTTGTACCTATTACTGTTCCCATAGAAACACCTAGTATTCCTACACCGTCAATGTCGTCAGCACCGCTACCCTCACAACCTTCGTTGAATTTGCTTTTGATGTCATCAGTTCCTATTATACCATCTACGTCTATACATGACACATTTATTCCTACACAAAGTGATGATACTTCACATCACAAAGTAATGATACTCCACATCAAAATCGAGGAAGAGGACCAAATCAGCCTTCACAGTCGCCAGAGACACCAGATGATAGACACCTACTAATTATTGATAATAAAAGGTATGTAGTCAGATATTCAAGCACCATTGTTAATAAATACAAGATCTTTTTATTAACATTATTTATAATGTGTTTATTTGTTAACATTTTTTTTGCAGCTTCCCCGAGACAGAAGTAGTTCGAGATATTTCATCAATAATTACTTTGGTCTAGAGTACCATCACATGTGAAGGAGTTCCTTTGGGACAAATTTAAGGTATTTTCCTGAAAAGAATTTGCTCCATGGTTTTCCCACTAAAGGTGGGGCAAACACTGTTCTCTTGCCCTTCAAGCATGCACCATGATCTGTTCTTATAATATGAATCCATTTGATGATCTACTCATTCTTTTTGGGTGTCAACAGACTAATTAGCAACACATACATCATCAGCAGCAAGTGACAGCACAAAAATCCATTTGAACCCCATCTACCAAAAATAATAATAAGAAGAAGAACAATAATTAAAGATCAACTGGACATCCTACATATGAAGTCAAGTCTAGAGGAGTTGCAGAAAGCTGCAGGGTTAGTTACCAGTTTTCTCTCTTCCATCTCTGACTCCGCTGGCCAAGACAAAAATGTCACAACATCCTTCCCCATCTGTTATTAATTTCACACCTGAAGAAACTCATCAGCTCTACATAACAAAAACAATGGAGATCAATATCTAGACTATAGCAAAGTTTGGAAATGATACCTGGGATTCTGTGGCAGGAGTACCATCTTCATATTCAACTACACCATCGATAAGCATTTTGGGCATAGCTATTGTACCACCAGGAAAGTATGGATTATAGTGCAGCCCTTCTCGAATCTGTCAAAAATTTGCAGGAATAAGAAGAAGTTCAATGTATTAAATGCTGATCATGTAGATAACCAAAGTAGGAAAGACAAATTTGTGATAGATACATAGCACATCAAACATATAAGAAGCTGCTGAACTAACTCCTACAAACACAAGGGCTCATAGAAATTACAGAGGGACATTGTATGCTATCAATTTGCCTCTTCTTAACGCAGAGCTTGATTCAGATTCCGAGGGTGTTAAAATTTTGTACATGCTAATTAGGACGTGTACTTAGAGAAAACTACATCTAATTCATGACTAAACAAAAGCTAATTACTGTATTTCCATTACACCCTAATTTGTTGTTTACTTTTAACTTTATCACAGTATAGAAGGTTTGACTTGAAACTACCCCTTCAGCCACTGCTATGTCATAGGGTATTGATAATTTGATAACTTCATCGCAATATAGAAGGTTTAACTTGAAACACCCTAAGTAGATGGCACACCATCACCATTAGCAAAGCAAGGCCTTAACCTGAAACCTTGGGAGCTTATTACTACAAGACTAGCCTTAACCTTTTTATAGTAATTTTAATTCCAAAATGAAGTTTACAGATTGAAGTTTCGTTAAGTTCAGTTATGACATTTTACATAATGCTTTATACTAGTTTATTTCCTAATGTAGTAATTGAGTTGAGCAGTTTCATTAACTTATTTGTCTTTTTCAGATAGTTTATCATTGGAATCCATCTAGGACAAGTGAAGTTCATGAAATATGGGATAGAACAGCTTATCGGCGCTTCTCTGACAATATCTGTGATGCCAGGAATTATGCAAAAAGAAAGGCTAATATTGATGATATCAGCTGAACTAGCGGATTTGGCCCTCCATGGATATTTCCAGATGTGTGGAATTAACTTATTGGTGAGCATTGCGTCATGGAGAAGTGGAGGAGAAAATCAAAAGTTGCTCATCAAAATCGTAAGAAAGAGGTAGATAGTGACGTCACACGACATACAGGTGGATCTATTTCATTTGTGGCTCATCGAAGAAAATTGGTATGATATTAATAGAACTTGTTATCCTATATGTTTTTTTAAATACTATTAATTAAATATTATTTCTCATTTTTGTAGGAAGAAAAGTTGAATCGACCACCAACACATCTTGAGTTGTTTAAGCATACTCATAAGCGTTGGTGAGGGTGACTATATCGACAATAAATCGTAGAGTGTTGTAGTATGTATTTGTTTTATATGTGGCTTCTTTTTGAAATATCATAATTAACTATTTTAAAAAAAATATACAGAAGACTTATGAGGCATCGATCATAGAGAAGTATGGTACAGATGTAGCATCACAACCCATTTTAGATCCTGAAAAATGGATTAATGCCTCTGGATATCCATCTCATAATCAGGTTTATAGTTTTGGATGTCGAGAGGATGTTAAATCCATTTTGGGGAGTTCTAGCTCAGCAAAATCTAGTATATCGAGTTATGGGCATGGTCGAACGGATGATTAGTGGAATGCGATGCAGACTGAGATGACATCCATGAGACAGTATATTATTGAATTAGAAGCATTAATGCAATCATAAAAATCACAAGTGTAGTCATAAGTACAAGCACAAGTACAAGAACAAGTACAAGCACAAGTATAAGTACAAGCACAAGTGGAAGCTCAACTTTGGTTGATGTTAACACAACTCGGCTTTCCAGTTAACTCTTTGCAATCAACAGATTCACCTTTAGCTTCCGCCGCACCTCCAGCTCCACCTCCATCTCCATCTGGGTTATGATTTTCATGTTGGTTGTTAATTTTGTTATGAAAATTTAACTTTTGTTATGGAAGACTTTTAGTTAGGCTTGTATTTGTTTGATATATAATCGATTGTAGATGCTTGGTACTAGTTGTTTTGGTTATGAAAATGACAATATTATTTGGTTATGAAAATTAATATGAGTTTTTTTCTTGACTGATTGTATATATATTTGTGATTGGATAATAAGAAATTTGATGTGTGATTTACTTTCTAGGTTGTATACATGAAAATGAAAATTCATATGGGTATGGATATTTTGATTATAAAATGTATTACCAACAGATGTCCCCGTTGTTAATACCAACGGATGTCCCCATTGTTAATACCAACGAATATTAGTTTGTATTACCAAAGGTTACCTTTGTTGATAATACCTATGAATAATACCGACGTCTATTTTCATTGGTATTCCCAACAGAGAACTCCGTTGGTAATCCCAACGGACGTGCATTTGTTAGTATTACTAACAGATATAATATCTGTTGGTATTCCCAATGGAGATGATATCTGTTGGTATTCCCAACAGATACAATATCCGTTGGTATTCCCAATGGATTATAATATTCGTTGGTGTTACCAACGAATATAATAATATCCGTTGGTAATACCCAGCATGGCAACACCGACGTATTTACCAACGGATAATCCGTTGTCATTCTATTACCAATGGATTTTTGAGTATTACCAACGGATTTAGTCCATTCACTACTAGAAAAATGGGCATCAGCAACGGCTGATGCCGTTGCTGAGCCGTTGCTGAAGAGCATCAGCAACGGCCGGGCCGTTGCAATAGAGCCGTGACAGAAACTCGCGTTGCTGATAACTTAGCGACGGATCGGCAACGGCCGCTCGGACCGTTGCTAAAAATATTATCAGCAACGGTTTTGCCACGGACACGGAGCCGTTGCTGATAACATTAATAGCAACGGCCGCTGAGTCCGTCGCAATGCTGTTAGTAAAATCCCGTCACTAAGCCGTTGTTGTAGGTCATCAGCAACGGCTTTCGATACACTTTTAGCAACGGCTTTCCCACGGATGGCCGTGGGAAAGCCGTTGCTGATGATGTGTACCTGGTAACGAAAAAATTTAAAATTTAAAATTTCCATTGATACATTGATATATTATCTGATACATAACTCACACACCCATACACTCATACACACATTCATTCACACATCACAAACACACCAAGATATACATCAAAATAATTATATTTATATTGCTAATTATCCACGATAGTATAAAAACAATTCAAATGCAAAATTGAAGTATCAATATCTCAGTAACAAAGTCAATATAAATTAAACAAGTTCAATATCTCAGTAACAAAGTCAATATAAAAAAATCTCACAATGACAATGGAGGATGGATTGGATCATATGGCGGGGTCTGGAGTGCTTGAGTGTACACCGGCGTGGACTGACTCGAGGACGATGGATTAGATGATGCCGAAGAGATGTCTGCTTCAGGATGACCTGACATGTTGCGTAGCATAGCTTGTATATCCGCCATCATTTGACTCTGGCGCTCCATCATCTCAGTCTGACGCGCGACCGTGTCCTCTAGAGTCCTTATTCTGCTACTATGATCATAACTGGATCTAGAGGTGGACGGCCGCTCACCAGCGACCGGAGGGGTCGGTGCCCCAAGTGGCCCTAGTACGGCTCGCGCATGACCACTATCTGCAAAGCCATATACGCGGCCATGGTCCCAACCACCTGCGGCCTCGACCCACGATGCTGCGTCAAAGTCCTCGGGGGTACCCCCGCGCTGCACCACCGTCTGGCTGTAGGTCTCCTACTCGAGTTTGATTTTTTGTTTAATATTTATCATAAAACTTAAATTATAAATATATAATGAATAATTTAAACAAATATATAATTACCATAATGTATGCAGCGCGGTTGTGGATGTACTCCCCCGTCCCATGTGCTCGACGGTGAGTCCGCTCAAACACCGCCATCGGGGAGGGTCGCTGGACAGTCCCGTCATCCGACACCGTCGTCTACATTTACAAAACAAATACATTAATTAGTACACATAGTAACAAATAAAATATATAATTAAAAGATATACTTACCATACGGTTCGCGTGCACTGCAAATGCAACAGAGTCGCCGGTGTGACGCGCTGTTCCCCCCGACATGCGATTTCTAACCGCATTCCGAGAAACCTCCTGCCATCGATCCGTCAACCATATTCCCACGAGCTGGTCCCATATATCCGGAGTAATCCAACCGGGGCCGTATCCCCGAGTCTCCGCGATGTTAGTGGTCCCAGCTCGGGCCATCGCTTGGGACCGAGCCTGCCCCAGCTGCCCGTTGTACCTTGCCCGGGAAATAGCCTCCCAGGCAGCATAAATGAAGGTCCTTTGGTCCTCGGCCCATGTATAGCGAGCCTGCAAAATAATAATATCAGTACCAATATTAATCATCATGCATGTAAAAAAAATAATAATACATGCCTCAAACTCGCGCCATAACATGTCGACGTGCTCGCTAGGCACGTGAGACCACGTAGGCCATGCCCCGTGCATGTATCGTCGAATAGTAGAAGAAATGCTCCTCGGCACTTCTTCTTGCTCGAACCTGCACAACAAAAATAAATTTTAATATTATATTATGATATAATGAATTTGTAATGATTCATAATTCATGATATATTACCGCTCCCCAATCACGCTAATAAATCTACGTGACTCTGTGGCTGGTGGAGGCTGCCACCTGTTCGGCCCGCGTGGCCGCCTGCGTCTGGATGTACTAGCCTCGGCAGTATCATCCGCATGAGGATCAGCAACAGGAGGATCAGCAGCATGAGTAAGTGCTGGAGTTTCACCGATCGGAGACTCCGAAGCTCTCCTGCGTCGATAACCACGACCAGACATATCTGTCAAACAGACATATAATCAGATTATAGTATCTGGTGGGACTGATGTCTGAAGAATTGGCCGATCAACATTATCATTCAGGTGGAATTGACCCCCAAGACTATCAAGTATCATAGTTCTATAGGGATTACATTGACTGGATGAAGAAGCACCAGCAGAGGAAGATTCACCATATGTTTGAACGACAGGATTGCTCGACGTCCCGACTTCGCGTGACTCCTCGTGACAAGTCCATAGAAAATATCTTGGTGCAAATCCTTTGGTATATAGATGCAGAGTGACAGTCTCCCGATCCAAAAATCGTCCATTTGAACAAATGCGGCACGGACATCGGATTTGATCACCCATGCTAACGAAATTCCGATTCGAATAGGCAAAATTTAGGAAGTACGTTACGCCTAATCGAAACTCATTCGTTAAAGCTCCACGATCAAGACGTCGGTACATCCAACTTCGATCAGCCGACATGATTCTGTCAATCAATGACAATTTCTTTGGTTAATGTCTTTAGGTGAGATTGTCCTATTCCATTCGGGATTTATGTTATTCGTACTGCACTTACGTTTTTATTTTAACTGTTAACTAATTATTCTAAATTTCGGCAGCATCTCCCTACAGTTCTCCGAATACGCATATCATCTGGGCGCGTATCGGAGAACAAGAGAGATGTTGCCGAAATTTAGAATAATTAGTTAACAGTTAAAATAAAAACGTAAGTGCAGTACAAATAACTATATTCCCAAATTGTCCAATCAGGGACAATTCAAGAATTGTACGTCGTATAAAAGATCATCTACTTCTTTTACACGAACATACAATCCCCAAACGCATCTAAGGTTTTGCTAAATCATATCCGACTCGTCGATGCGTACGTGAAACATATGAACTCATCGGATACATGATTATTTTCTAAATGTTTCGAGATAGTTTGAGTCCATATTGGACGATTTCGGCGCGCGTCCGAAGTGGATGATTTTGGCGCGCGTCCGATGTGGACGATTTCGGCGCACGTCCGATGTGGACGATTCCGGTGCGCGTCCGAAGTGGACGATTCTGGCGTGCGTCCGAAGTGGACGATTCCGACGCGCGTCCGATGTGGACGATTCCGGCGTGCGTCCGAAGTGGATGATTCCGGCGCACGTCCGAAGTGGACGATTCCGACGCGCGTTCGAAGTGGACGATTTCGGCGCGCGTTCGAAGTGGACGATTTCGGCGCGCGTCCGTAGTGGACAATTCCGAAATTAATCTAAACCCTAATAATTAATCTAACAAATTAAACAATTAATCTAAATAATTAATTAACAATTAAAAAACAATAAAAAATTATATATAAATCTATAAATTCCGGCGTCGGAGTTAGGTGGACTCCGGCGCTGGCGTACAGTGGCCGGACACACTGTCCGGACACTATACAAGGTCCGGCGGCGGCCATCGGCCAACCGCCGCTGGTCGAAACCCTTAAAAAAGGGTTTCGGTCGGATTTCCCGCCGGCCGCAATGGGAAGAGACGGCCGGCCGGCGAGGCATACCTAAAAAAGCCGGCAGCAGCGGGAGGAGGAAGAGGCGTCGTCGGCGTCGGTAGCGACGGCAGCGGCGGCGACAGGCGGGAGCAGGAGACGGCGGCGGCAGCAGCGGGAGGAAGAAGGGTCGGGCGCGACTGCGTGCCCTATATAAACTTATCAGCAACGGCTCACTCGCCCGTTAGAAAGCCGTTGCTAATAAGTTATCATCAGCAACGTCTCACTTGTCAGTTAGCAAGCCGTTGCTGATAATTAAAATATTAGCAACGACCCGCCTTTCCGTCAGAAAGCCGTTGCGGATAATTAAAATAATCCGCAACGGCTAGCGTGTCCGTTAGAACGCCGTTTCATATACAAATATCTGCAACGGCTCGGGCGGCCGTAAGAATGCCGTTGCAAATAGCAACGGCTTGAGCGGCCGTTGCTGATAGCCGTTGCTGAAGACCAAGTTTCTAGTAGTGATTTGTGATACCCTATTTTTTTGTAGTGGATAGATAAGCATCCCATGGTAGTTGGAAATCCACCATCATCATTTCGATGTACTTGATTCAACCTTGTGTTTACCTTTGGTTCAAAGTAGATAGAACAGAAAGTAGAAATTTCATGTATGATATATGCTTCACAAATTGATCCTTCAACATATGCTCGATTCTTCACTTTTTTCTTTAATTGAAGCGTATACCCGAAATATTCTTATAAATTAAGATGTTTAAAAAACTTAGAAATTTGAATGAAGAATCAAAAGGCATATGTGTTACCTTTCGAATATATATATATCCATCTATATTGTACAGGACCGCAAACTTTAGCCTCATAAGTTAAATGAATTGAACAGGGAGATGCTCCACAAAGTCGAAAAAACTTGGTGGAAATATTTTCTCAAGCTTGCATAGTATCTCAACAATGTTTAACTCAAGTCTTTCTACCTCCTTAATTCGCAACACACTTTAACACAAGTCCTGAAAGAATAAACTTAGCTCAGTTAATGTATCCCATACTGGATCAGGTAACAAATCACGAAATGCAATTGGAATATGCCTTTGCATGAAAACATGACAATCATGACTTTTCATTCCAAAAAATTTGCAATCATCTATATTTACACATCGGCTTATGTTTGAAGCATAACCATCAGGAAATTTTAATTTTTTGACCCAATGACATACTGCTTTGATTTGTTCTTTGTTCAACTCAAATGAGGCTCTCAGCTTCAACAGTTCCCATTAACATTCTATAATTCTAACTCGGGGTGCTTGCAATACTTAGGCAAATCAGCTCTAGCCTTGATATTGTCTTTTGTTTTCCCCTTGATGTCCATTACCGTATTGAATATATTTTCAAACACATTTTGTTAATATGTATCACATCTAAGTTCCGTCGAATTAAATTTGTATGCCAATACAGTAAACTCCAAAAGATATTTTTTTTAACCCAATTGTGTTGTTGCCCAAATCCTAAAATTCTATCAACACATTGATTTCCAAATCGAATATCAGGCAATTTATCAACACGTGTCTTCATTTCATCGCCTGATAATCGTGGACGTGGAACATCTCTTTCAATTCGGCCTATCATAAATTTGTCTCTTCGTCCTCGATATGGATGATCAAGAAGGAGAAACTGACGATGGCAATCAAAAAATGATATCTTTCTCCCATTTTCAAGAATAAAAGCTTTGCTACGCTCTAAACAATATGAACAAGCTAACCTCCCGTGTGTGCTCCATCCTAGTAACATAGCATACTCAGGGAAGTCGCTGATAGTCCACATAAGTGTTGCTCTCATTTGATAATTTATTTTCTAAACACATCATATGTCATAATCCCATCAGACCATAACATTTTCAGTTCATCAATCAATGACCTCAAAAATATGTCAAGTTCTTTATGTGGGCTCTTTGGTCCAAAAATTATCAAACTTAAGAATATCACCTGATCCTTCAAACACATAGATGGCGACAAATTGTATATAGTAATGAGCATAGGTCAAACTGAATATGTAATAGAAGAATGCCCAAATGGGTTAAAGCCATCAGTGCACAATCTTAATATGACATTCCTTGGATTAGAAGCAAATGAAGGATGGTGAACATCAAACTGTTTCCATGCTTCACTATTTACAGGATGTGCAACAATATCTGAACTATGATTCTTTGCATGCCAAATTAAATGCTCGGCAATTTTTTTCAGACATAAAAAGCCTTTGAAGTCTTGGTGTTATCAGAATATACCGTAAGACCTTATACGGTATTTTTTTCTCCTACCATTATTTAATGGCATTGGCTTATATCTAGGATGTCCACACACTGAGCACTGCATTAAATATGTTGTTTCTTTATAAAACAACTTGCACTTATTCTGACATGCATCTATCTTCTTGTATCCAAGTCCTAGTTTTTTCATCATCTTCTTCGTCTTATAAAAATTTACCTCTAACTTCACATCTTCTGGTAACATATCTTTAATTATTCACATCTTCTTCGTCATAGCAAGCTTCGCTCATATTAAACTCAGATTTGCAATTGAGTAATTGTGACATGGCTGATAACCTACTTTGACTCTTGCAACCACTCCATAATGGCTCATCTGCGTAATTCAATAATTCAAAAAATTTGGCAGCTTCATCATTTGGTGTTTCTTCTATATTTAATGAGTCAATACCAATTGCATCCACCACCATAGTTCTATAGGGATTTTGAGGAGCACCAAAGGTTTCTGATTGAGGAACGATTGAGTATTCACCAACTTCTTCACTTGTCAACTCCCCATGTGCAATCCAATGTGTGTAGCGAGGGCTAAGAAACATGACTGAATAATGTCACTAGAAATTTATTTCCATTCAATAGTCTAAGACTGCAATATGAACATCTAGTTATGAATAAATTGCCTACCCAAGAAAATCTGGAAAATATAGTATACTAAAATTTATATGATTAGACTCTATGATATCAACTAAAATTTATAAGTAACCAAGCCTGCAAAGTGCAGTATTTTAGACAAACTTGTCCTTTTTAGCACTTAGTAACCCTGCAGCATCATAAGACTTCAAATAAACCTATGCCAGATCTTGTAAAGAGTAAGTGAACATGCACTATGTCAGATCTTAACTTGTATTTTATTCCATAATTGGCCACTGATCTTGGCCTCATCTATTAATTAAACATCAGTTCACTTCATTCCTAGGAAATAAGCCAAATTGATCCAAATGCATGACAATGAAAAAAGATCTCTGAACTTTGATTGTGATGTAAAAAAACCTCATGAACTTTGATTGTAATGTTAAAAACCCCATGAACTTTGATTGTAATGCAAAAAAATCCTGAACTTTAATTATTATGCAAAAAACTCCTGGACTTTTATTATTACATTTCAAACTTGTATGAGAGTAGATAAAATGCATTGACAACTAATAATATATACAAGACAATCATAAAATATACTAAAAATCTTTTCCTACTTTATAATAAAGTTGTCAAAAGCAACATTAAAACAAATAAACAATAGCCTAAACAATACAGTAAACAATGCAGTGAACTATAAAAAATGCCCCAGTAAAGCAATCTCAAAACAATGTAGTAAAAATGCCCTAATCTCAATGCACTAAACAATGAAAGTAAACTAATCTCAATGCCCTAAACTGGATATCTGATGTGATAATCTCAATGCTAATCTAAAACTTTTAAAAACCCTAATATTAAGACAGTGTCACTATTCGCCATGTTTCGCCAACTCGATCTTTGGCGTCTTCCTTCTATGGACGATTAGGGTTCGTCGCTGATTAAAAAGTCCGGCATTTGGCTCTTTATTTGGACGATTAGGGTTCAATTGCAATGGTCGCCAATGTCGCTGGGGTGGTGAGTTGAAGGGGTCGGAGGAGGGTTTTCCGCACGGGGGACTTGTAAAGTTAATTTATATCGAAGAGGTTGGAGAGGGGTTTTGTGCATGAGTCACTTTTATCGTTAAGTGACTAACGGGCGGGCTAACAGATGGGGGCTATTGAAACAAAAAGTGTAGTCGAGGGGGGCTCGTGCACGCTAGGTAGTTTAGGTAGTCTTTGCGTACAATGACTATAGTCGAGGGGGGCTCCGTGTAATTTACCCTTAAAATAAAGAGCAAATTCCCAAATCCATATCTTCAACCCCACTTTTTCCCAAAACCATAACATCTAGGAAGCACGAACACTCCGTGGGACTGCCTTGTTCGTGTGTCCGACATGACTTGGTGTCCGATGCATGAAGACACTCCTCCGACATACATGTCCCACGTGTCCAAGAGTGTCCCACGAAGACACTCGTCGAACATGGTCGGACATGCTAATTTAGAAAAAAATTTGGGAGATGTCAATAGATATTCTTCCCTATGAGTTTGAAAGAGACTTAGAAATAGTAAGTATTGACATAAAAAATTATCTAGAATGTTTCATATATTTTGAAAGGAGCCTAGAAAATAGTAAAAATTGGTAGTATGTAAATCATTATATTATTATAAATCTTGAACTTTATGTATATCAATGAAAATAATATCAATGAAAATATCATGATATTATTATAAATCTTGAACTTTATGTATATATATATATATGAATTGTAAATTTTTTAAATATATATATATATATATATATAAGCCGTGTTCGCGTCCTGTAAATTTTTGAAGTTGGTGTGTCCCCGTATCCGTGTCCGTGTCGTGTCCCGTGTCCGTATCGGTGCTTCATAGCATAACATGGATCCAGATATTCCCGGATCCATAACTAAATTCCAAACTTTCTAGTTTTGCCCTAAAAAATGTTGGACCGGTTAGTTTGCACGCTGGTCGACCGGTTCAATAAAAAATGGACCGGTTCAACAAGGTTTCCCAAATGTACCTTGTATTTTTTCTCGCTCATCTCCTCCTTTACCTTTTATCGTACCCTTACCTCGCTTTAATATTCATCCCGATATCCCGACCTAGAGAGCATTCACAGCATTTGTCGCCGCCCTGCCGACGTGTTCCCCGTCCTCGTCCAAAGCGTCGGAAGCAAATGCTTTAGTAGTCGCCGCCCCCAAACCCTGTCGTCTTCCCCGCCCAAAGCGCCGAAAGTAAACCCCAGTGTCACCGCCCCGAATCGACACCCTCGCCACCCCAAACCCCACAGGTTTTGCCGCCCAAAATCTACGCCCAAAATTTTTAGATTATGCACAAATTTAAATGTAACACCCGCGGAAAATATATATATATATAATTTATTTATTTATTTTGGCTTCGGTGGGAAAGCCGGGATGCGCGGCTGGGCGGATCGAGAATTCATCGGAGGGCGCGATTTGTGATGTGACATTTAAAGATGAGGAAAATTATTTCAATCTAGTCGGGATGAAAGTTTGGGTCGAGTGGAGTCCGTAGGTTCAAACGGAACTCGATTCGGTCGAGTATGGGCCGAGTTATGGTTCGTTTAAGTAATAGGTGCAAAAAGGGTAATTTTGAAAATAAAATATTTTATATAACACCTACCATGGACCGTACGGCTAGATATAGAACCGCATGCATCCCTATGCATAGGTGAGAGGAGAAGAAGGAGGTGTAGCCCCCTTTTTGCCAGATCTTTGTCGTCGACGGTTGTCGTTGTTGCGAGGTATCGTCACCATCTTCTTCCCCTTGTATCGTTCTTTAAGTGAGTGGTTTAGGTTTCCAAGTTTAAGATAAGTGGCCTTGTGGCTGATCCTTGTTGTGGGAAATTAGTAATCCGAGTTTTCTTGTAATGATCTTCAGTTTCTCGTTGGTTTTACGTCATATGGATTTTATGATGAGATCAATTTCAGGATTCCTTGAGATTTTATGAAAACTTTTGAGAATTTTAGGGCTGGACGACTAGAGATGAAAATAGGGAAGGTCATGCCGGATTTTTCTTGATTTCTTGACTTCATTCGATTAATAAGCAAATTTGATTGTATTTAAGTCTTGGATGGGGAATTTGTGTGGTGCGCGCCGGGTATAGGCAGCCCGTTCTCCTTGGGGCCGACCACCTTGGGGGTTTTCCCCTAAATTACAAGGGCCGGCTAAATAGAGGAAAAAGGAGAGAAAGCTCTTGTTGACAATATTCCTATTTTGGATAAACCGTAGGTGGATTTAATTCCTTGAAATATATGAAGTAGTATCGCTAAATCCTTTTTTCCAAATTCCTTATGGCAAATAGAGGTGTGTGATGTTTATCTATATATATATATATGTGGTATTTATCTTACATAAGTAGTAATTGTCGAATGCATATGGAAGGTTTCATAGAAGTTATATCTATTCTTGTTACACCGTAATTAATTTAGAAAGTGGTAATTATGTTTAGAAGGTTATAATTATCTTAGGAACGCTAAGATTATTCTTAGGATGTTAAAATAAATTTTAGCATGTTAGTTTATGTTAATTCATGTTAATTGAGGCTGGAATTATTTTAGTTGATGCTGGAATTATTTTATTGATGCTGGAGTTATTCTAGTTAATGCTGAAATTAATTAGATAAATGCTGGAATTTTTATACATGGGCTGTAATTAATTTTTAAATGTTGTAATTAATTATTTAATGCTGTATTTACCTTTTGGTAAGCTGAAATAAATTATAAGATGCAGTATTTATTATGTTCATGCTGTGGATAAATATTTGAAGCTGTGTTTATCGTTTTGAGTGTAAATAAATGTACGATGGGATATTTGTGAATGGCGGAATGTGTTATAAGTTAGATATTATGTATATCCCAATGATGTGGTATTTATGAATTTAGAAACACCAGAGATGCTAATGATAGCAAAAAGGGAATGTTTAATCACATGTTATGGACGATTATTTGAAGTAGAAAGTGGTAATTATGTTTAGAAGGTTGTAATTATCTTAGGAACGCTAAGATTATTCTTAGGATGTTAAAATAAATTTTAGCATGTTAGTTTATGTTAATTCATGTTAATTGAGGCTGGAATTATTTTAGTTGATGCTGGAGTTATTCTAGTTAATTCTGAAATTAATTAGATAAATGCTGGAATTTTTATACATGGGTTGTAATTAATTTTTAAATGTTGTAATTAATTATTTAATGCTGTATTTACCTTTTGGTAAGCTGAAATAAATTATAAGATGCAGTATTTATTATGTTCTTGCTGTGGATAAATATTTGAAGCTGTGTTTATCGTTTTGAGTGTAAATAAATGTACGATGGGATATTTGTGAATGGCGGAATGTGTTATAAGTTAGATATTATGTATATCCCAATGATGTGGTATTTATGAATTTAGAAACACCAGAGATGCTAATGATAGCAAAAAGGGAAAGTTTAATCACATGTTAAGGACGATTATTTGAAGTAGAGAACATCCTACTATAACTCCTATGAGGACGGAAAATTGAGAAACAAGATGACGAAGCCCGAAGCAAGGCTGGGTATGGGCGCAAGCCCAGAACAGTATGATATTACTATGGAATAAAATTGTGTATTGTGTTTAAGATGGCTGGGCTGAGAAGTGTCTCTAGCTGGTACAGCTACTAACCCACTCAGTAAGTGGTTGATGGGTCTTGAGATTGCACCAGTGAGTCACGCTGGCATTAGACCCGAGTGGCGGTGGTCTTGAGATTGCGTTAGTGAGCCACGCTGACGTTAGACCCGAGTTAATTGGGGGGTGGATGAGATATCCCTAACCCAATTAGGGCACTTAAAACTAGATGGTCATCCTTGTTAAAGGGCCCAGGTTATTGGATTACTATGTGCGGACGTGGTGACATGATTTAGTTATTTCCTTGTGTAATTTGATGTATTGTATGGGCCGATTATGACCGGGTATTTATATTTATTGGTTGGTCGGTTATGGCCGAGTGGACACATACTATATGGTTGGCCGGTTATGGCCGAGTGAATACACTTTATGTTGGTTGGCCGGCTCTGGCCATGTGGTATCATGAATCCCAAAGTTTATAAACTACTTTGATTTATTCCATATTTCCATATATATACTTATCCTTGGGATTAAGTGGAGGCTCGATAGAGCCACTCATAGAGTTCCTTTGAACTCACCACTTTATTTATGTTGTTTTGTAGATCCTGACAAGTAGAGGTACGGTTGTACATGCGTGGCACGGCTGGGGGTTACAAGCTCAGATAGTGGATCTTGTGATGTGTTGGGTCGTAGTCGTGTCATAGAATGATGCCATTTGTACTTGCATTTGAGTCATGTGGTTTCAGTCATTGTACTTGCTTCTTGTACTCATAATCGATATTATGATTATGTTCATGAGTAAATTGCATGGTTATTGTCATTTATTCCGCATTTTAGCTTGCATGAGTTGGTAGGCTTTGGAGTACTAACGCGTACTCTGGCCGGTCACGTGACCCTAGTTTTGGGGCGTGACAAAGCTCCTAACCCCGCAGGTAAGCTCCTAACCAAAATTTTGAGCTAGCTTGTGCCCTAATTTCAGAATTCTACACTTTAAAGATTTCTACAAACTGTTTACTTCTTTGAATTGTTACACATTTCTTTGTTTACTATTTATTAATAGTTATGAAATAGTATCATTTCAATGTGATTCCATACTTTTGCAAAAGTATGGAATTGTTATAAATTAGGGTAATATTGCATTAATAAGCTTTATATAGACTTCTATATGCATGTATATATTGATTCCATATTTTGAATGAAATCTGGTGGTTTTTTTTGTTAGTTATAGATTTTTAAAGAAGTATGAAATACTATTTTATTAAGTAATATTTCGTTTTATTTGAGTCCAAGCAGTGGTATTTACATGATAAAATCCTATGACCCTATTACAAACATATATGTTGATAAACTTATGAAATAGTATAATTTCAATGCAATTTCATACTTTTGCAAAAGTATGGAATTGTCATAAATTAAGCTAATATTGCATTAATAAGCTTTATGTAGACTTCTATATGCATGTTTATATTGATTCCATATTTTGAATGAAATCTGGGTTTTTTTTATTATTAGTTATAGACTTTTAAATAAGTATGGAATACTATTTTATTGAGTAATATTTGGTTTTATTTGAGTCCAAGCAGTAGTATTTACATGCTAAAAGCAGTAATATTTGAGTCTAAGCAATAGTATAATTTCAATGCAATTCCATACTTTTGCAAAAGTATGGAATTGTCAAAAATAAGAGTAATATTGCATTAATTAGCTTTATGTTGACTTGTATATATAGTTTCTTGGCGAATTTATTAAAAAAATTTTGAAGTATTATAAATTCAATTCACTTCCATATTTTTCCTAAAGTATGGAATGGTCATAAATTAGATCAATCTTGATTTAATAAGCTTTATGTAGACTTTTATGTATATTTTCATACTCTTCTTTTACATAGTTTTTGATAAGTTTATTAAATATTATAAATTCAGTGCACTTCCATACTTTTCCAAAAGTATGGAATGGTCATATATTGGTCATAAATTAGTCCAATATTGAAACATTAAGGCTTATATAGACTTCTATATGTCATTTACAAAATGATTAATTTATTTTCAATGAAATGTGGTGCTTAGTTTTTTTAGAATTACATTTGGAATATGAGGACTCGACAAAGCACTTGCAAGGTTAGGTTTGTAGGTATGAGTCTGTTATTTTCATTATTTATTAACAATTAAATCTTCTCTATTTTTTAAACAACAAACTATTTATGTTGCAGAACCAATTGATGATAGAAGTGAGCAAGATAGATCTGAGCAAGCTCCAACTGAGCAAAATGAAGGTCGTACAACACAACAAGCAGAAACCTCTTATGCACCACCCTCAAGAGTAGTAAAAGGACATGCACATGTCCTTCAATGGACTTGCTATGTTGATAGATTCAGAAGGATCCTCAGATTAGGTTCCAAGCATAATTGGGTCAACCTCCAAAGCATTCATATAAGTCCACAAGAGAAAGCTCTCATACAAACTACCCAATTTGGAATATTCCTGGACATAGGAGAATTCCCAATGTCCAGGAAGTTGCTCTTATTAGGAAGTTGCTCTTATTAATTATGAAGCAATGGGTGAAAGAATTAATTTTCAACTTCAAAGGAAAGGAAGTGAGATTCTTGGAATCTGACGTGGCTCTCCTCTTAGGCTTGCCTAATCAAGGAGAAATAATTCGAATTCCAGAGGAGGCAAGTGAAGCCACTTCCGAGGGCTATATGAAGGATTATTTTTTTTCTTGATGGAGCAGCACATACTCGGACCAAAATTGAAGACCTGATGATTCAAGTGCATGATTGTAACAGCCCTAAAGATATCGAGGATTTCTGTCGTTTGTATATTTTATATATTTTTTTTTGTATAATATTTTATACGCCCGGATATTGTGTACCAGGTTATTTATTGGGTTATGTATATAACTTGAAAGACATTAGTAAGTATAATTGGTCCAATTGTATATATTCATTCGTAGCCGGACAAATCCTCTCCATAGGGGAAAGAATTAGATGAGTAGTTGAACAACAGCAAGCCAACCCAACTGCCACCTACATGCGTGGTTGTATTATTCTTTTGCTGGTTAGTATGATATTTTTTATATATCAATATTTTGTTTTATATGGTTAATAACCTATTTTATGGATTATATTGTCTTTGACAGGGTTGGTTTTTTGAACATGTTCCCATTTTGGTACCAAGAGCCATACCAGATAAGCCTAGATTGTGGAAATGAGTTATTATAAATTGGCAAACAATGACTCTCGATTCCAAATGGGAGTGTGTGACCCATGATGGAGTTGTTGAAAATCTTATTCCTTCACCCGAAGAACAACTTCTATTCCGGCCACGCACTAGGGTATGAAGTTACATATTGAAGTTACATATTTATTCTAGTTCAATACTTTCACCAAAGTATGGAATGATTTATTCTGATATCTAGTTGATATCAGAATTTAGTATACTCTTTAGAAATGACATCCAAAAAATGATACTTGTACTTGTATCCAATAAATTGAGTTTCAAAATAGTATTTTCTCTAATTCCATACTTTCACCAAACTATGGAATGACTTATTTTTTCGTAATATTTTTCAGACGGCGGAAGAATTTTTGATTGATTTTGTAACAGAATACTGCCAAGAGCACATCAATAGATATTTGCGAAGGCAGATGAGGGAACAAAAAAGGCAGAAGAAGAGAGATACCCCTGATGCATGCCCTCCGACACCAAGCAATGTTTACAGGAATATTGTTATCAGGGCATCCATTCAAAATAATACATACAATCTCAGGGAAAGGAGGGGAACCCCCCTTTGGCAGAAGGTAGATGGCAAAAAAGTCAAAAAAAATAAGAAGGTTGGAGAATTTGTTGTTCCAAGCCCGGAACTAACCAAAACTGTTGTTGCAAGCCCGAAACAAACAAAAAGAAAAAAAATAGTTGTTGCAAAGAGATATTGTAAGAGGTCAAAACATGAGAAAAAATATACCACGGCAATTTTTCCATTGAATTTAAGAGTGGATGATGAAGATCAGGAGAAAAAAGAGAAGAAAGCTGAAGTTATCATTATAAAGCATGCAGCCACAAAAGGAAAAATTCTTCACAAGGTAAAAACTCTCTTTTTAATTTATTTTAGTTATATAAAAAATATAAAAAACTATAATGACAATTTCATAGAGGATTGTCACAGTGTAAGCATATTATTATACAGGGTTTAATTTGGCTAGTTGTATGTTTGTATTTCATCTAATTCCATACGTTCACAAAAGTATAGAAGCTCTATTCTGGTATGATTATTGTTGTTTTGCAAAGTCATCTCATTCTCTAATTCCTTACTTTTATGAAATTATGAAATGGCCTTCACTGTTGAGATTATTGTAGTTTTGCACAGATAACATATCCAATCATACATTAACAGATACTAATAGGCATGACAGTGTCAAAAACTAGTTTTTATTCTAGTTCCATAATTTCACAAAAGTATGGAATGACTTATACTGAGTTTAACTCATACAGAATTCAGATTATAGTCATTAGAAATGATATCCAATCATATATTAACGGATAATAATTGTGCTACAGAGTCAAAAACTAGTATTTTCATCAGTTCCACACTTTCACCAAAGTGTGGAAAAAGCATAATATGATATCAACTCAAAGATAATTCAAATTTAGTCATTACAAATATATTGACTATACTTATAGATAATACAATCATACATTAAGAGATACTAACAGGCATGACAGAGTCAGAAACTAGTATTTATTCTAGTTCCATACTTTCACAAAAGTATGGAATGACTTATACTAAGTTCAACTCATACAGAATTCAAATTATAGTCATTAGAAAGGATATCCAATCATATATTAACAGATAATAATTGTGTTACAGAGTCAAAAACTAGTATTTTTATCAGTTACATACTTTCACCAAAGTGTGGAGAAAGCATAATATGATATCAACTCATAGATAATTCAAATTTAGTCATTACAGATATATTTACTATACTCATAGTCATTACGCAATCCAATAAATTATGACTATACATCAAATGGTATCCAAAAAATGATATATACCTTCAAAATTTTATCCAACAAAAATGTTATCCAAAAAATGAAGTGTGTTGTCAATTAGGTGGGGGAGCTCTGCATGAACGCTTATTGTACCTTACTTGCTTGCATCTTAAGCACTTCCTCTGAAGTGTGCCACTATGTCTTGATTCTCTTCTATTGTTTCTTTCTCTATCAGGTTGTGCTAAAGATTGGGGTGGTTTCACTTGAGTATCATAAGGTTCTCACTACTAAAAAACTTGTCATCTGCGACTGACAAAGTCATCGCAAACCGGTCGCAAAATACCATATGCGACAGCTTCAAGCAGTCGCAAACGATGGTCGTAAAATGAGTAGTCGCTGATGTGTTGTGACCGCAACCTCCGCAGTCGCAAGTAAAACTTCCTGTGACTGGTCTGCAACGGTAAGGTACCGTCGGATAAATGTGGTCGCGTGATATTTGCGACGCAAATAAGCCATCATACTTTATATCTGCGACGGTATGGCGACCGTAGTCGTCGTTGTAAAATGTAGATACACGACGGTGGTGCAACTGCGCATGCCGCCGTCGAATTGGTCACCAATTGCCAGCGTATTTGGCGACCAGGTCGAAGAGCATCTACAACAGCCCTATGGTCGCAGAGCCGTCGTAGAGGTATATTTTTTTTATAAAAAAAATCAAAATATATAAATTCTTGTTCCAATATTTAATTAAAAATACATATGAAACAAAAGACAACAAATTATAATATATGGATATCAAAATATTATTTACATCGTATCAAAATAATAATGATTACATCATATCAAAAATGTACATCAATTATCAGGCGCAACAGGCGACGGCGTGGAGAGGGGCTGCGTGGGGAGCACATTAGTCGGCGTCGATGACGATGATGGATCTGATTTTGATGTCATCGCACCGAATGATGGGGGAGGTGGAGGAGCCGAAGCACCAGGTATGATAGAAGATATATGTGTCATGTACTCGGTCATCTACGCCATATATAATGTCACAATATCTCTCATAGCGACCATGTCGGTGCTGAGGCGTGCCTGAGTAGTCTCGACGGCCGCTAATCGGTCTTGATCCGCACGTGATGTTGATGGACGAGCGACGGAGGAGGTAAAATCAGACGGACCTACACCATGTGGCTACAACAACACCCGTGCGTGGGTTGTTGTGCCAATGCCATATACACGGCCGTGGCCGACGCCTACCACCTGCATCCATGCGTCAGCATCAAGCTGATGCTGCGCAGGATCACCTCCTCGTTGGGTCAGCAACTCACTATATGTGGCCTTTAATTTAAATAAAAGTAAATTAATTAATTAAATTAATTATATATAATAGAACTAGATATTCTTTTTAAAATATTAACTTACTAGTACTATCTCCGGCCTCCTGCTGATGAACTCACCCTAGCGAGGACAACGTTGGTATCTATGTGTCTCCTCGAAGACCCTCAGAGGATCAGCAGGGATGAGTGTCCCATGCTCGTCTAGAATCTCCTACAATAAAATAAATATAATTAGTTTTTCTATAATAATAAATAATAAAAATAATTATTAAATTACTTACCAATCGACGCTCATGGCTGATAAATGGGATGGACCCACCGATATGTCGGGCGACAGATCCCACGACCAGCGTCATCCGATTTTGGTGCGCCATCCAGGAGGCACCCTGACATCCCTCCGACGCCCAGATGTCGCATGGCTGATCCCATATGTTGACCTGCATCCAAATTGTCCCGTGTCCCTTGAGTGCATCCATAGGCGTATCTCTGTTACCGCCTATACTCACGCACGCCTTATCCCACGCCCGATGGAGGATATCCTTGAAAAGCTTCTTATTGTAAGCTTTCCAAGCATCTTTCACCTGAGCCTCAATGGAGGGATCCCAGGTATATCGGGCCTACAAAAAGAAAACATTAATACAAGTTCACGAAAAGTAGATATTAAACATCAAACTTCATATTTGTATTCAAAAAATCATATCTAGTATAGCAGAATGGTGAACATAAAGCATAATAACTACTTACTTTAATAGGTTAATAGTTGCATAACTCCACAAACATCTTAAATTATAAGAATGGAACCGAACAGAATTATGTTAAGTGCAGCAATGCATAATAACATTTATAATATAAAATCCAAGGTTAAGGGTCTCTTGTTTATCGATATAGCATTTACACTACAAAATTGAGTCTCTCTTTTTTACCAGACTAATATATCTACCCTAGAAAATTTACAGTATCCTTCAACTTTAACTTTTCTTGAAAACACTAGAAACTAGATTGTTACTTTACCATATTAATAATTTTCCAAAAAGAAAAATGAATTGATTAAAATGAACATACATCAAATTAATCCCATTTCTAAACCAAACAAGTAACAATTCTAGCTCCCTCTTACCAATTCCAAGTGTGTGAATTGTGGATTGACATCAAAGTACATTGTCACGGTAGAACAAATGAATATTATTGGTGAAATAATTTATAAAATCAACACTTAAGCAGATATCAACACTTAAAACAGATATCGACACTTGGTAAAGAAGAGAGGCTCAATTTTGATACTTTACCGTATAAGATCCAACAAACATAATAACATTTAAATCCACCTATTAATTAGTTACAGTATCTAAAATTAATAAGCTGCGTACCTCGAACTCAGACCATAATGAATCGCGATTATGCTGCGGCACATGGGTCCATGAATGTCACGGCTCGTGAAAGAACCTCTTGATAATAGAGGTGATGTTGCGAGCAACATCGTCCTACTTGAATCTACAACTCAAGTATAACAATATAAGTAGTAATTAATTAATTAATAATTATAATAAATAAACTTTGATACTTACTTTAGATCGCACAACGATATCCGCTGACGCTGGTCAGTCGATAAAGGTGCATGAGCCCCCCCCCCCCCCCTGATTAGGCCCACGAGGCCTACGATGGCCTCGAGCCTCCGGGGCCGGTGGTGGCGGCGGCACTCCGGTGGACGTTGAAGGTCCAATGCCACGGCTGGTGGTGGTGGTGCTACCATGCTAATTGTCAAATTCTAATGACTGAAAAAATAGTGTATATATTACCCATGATGTCATCATCATACTAATTTTCTTGATGAAGACCACGAACATAAAGTCCATGATGTCATCATCAAGAAAACCCATGAATGGGAATCTAAAAAAACGAAGCTTGAAATCAGACTTATTCAGCTTCGAGCTCAAATGGAAGCCAAAGTTGAAATTAGCACCTCTTTTGACCGTGAGCTTTGCTCAAAAATTGAAAGTCTCGAGGAAGAAAAGTGTGCCCTCAAGGATCAACTTGCTACCCTTGCTGGGGATCTACAAATGAGAACACTAGAATTGGAGCTCAGCATCAGTACAGCAGAAGCTGCTAGCAAACAACATTTGGACAACATAAAAAGAGTTACCAAGCTTGAAGCTGAGTGCTGTCAATTACGAGCTGATGCACGAAAATCATCATTAGCCCATGAGCAGAAGCTCATTTCTAATTCACATTATGATGAATCCGTAAGATCTGAAAATTTTTCCTAATATAAAAAATCTATCTTTGGTGCAGCGCACCGGATCGGAGGTTAGCAGGGTCGAATCGTGGGAATCGCCTTGAGTAGAAGGTACAACCCGACCCATGGAAATATGAAGTTAAATTGGTTCAATGGTTATTTCCTTTCTTGCTTATGATGTCTAATTAAGTTGAGTTCGACTCATGACTGCGGATTGGATCAGAGTCCGAATCGGACTCGGATCGAACTGAGTAGAAGTCAAGTCAAGTGAGGGGCATTTCAGTCATTGGATGAGGGAATAAAACCCCTCACCCAAGCCACCTGTGCGGCTCAAAGAGAGAGCCGCACGCAGCCCATCAAGAGGGAGAAAGGGAGAGAGGAGGTGGAGATCTTGTCAGCGCCGAGTTCGCGACGACGCTCGAGGAGATCGACAGCCCATTTTCTTCAAGATTTCTTCGTGATCCGATCTAGGTGAGTGGTTATCATGCTTTTGAAGGGAGGCGGGTGGCCGGCCCTATGAGATTTAAAATCGGATTTTTCTTCGCGAGTTTTCGCCGATCGACGAGTTTCTTTGAGTAGAGTTTTAAATCGATGTATATGCATGTGATCTTATGTATTAGATCATGGTTATTTTTGCATTTTTGTGGACTGCCGAGTTGAAGAAATAGGGGAAAGGTCATGCCAAAATTTCCCCCCAAATTTTCCTCGCTCGTTTCGCAGCCCGTAGATCGCTTGGTGTTCATGATATGCTAGATCTATGGCTTCATATGGTGTTCTTGCTGCAGCCATGCCCCCTTCAATTTGAGGAATCGACCGAGCAAGGGTTTACCCTGCTTGAGTCGGCCGATCAGTGGTATGAATGGGGAGTGTTGACTGTTTGAGTTAAGATGCATGATTCCGAGTTTTGTTTCTTGTTAAACATTAGATACGTAGACTGATGCATATAAATTATGGATGAAATGTCAGCCCCTTCCCGTCCATAGGGTTTGTCCAAGCAAGAATTACCTTGCTCAAGCTTCGGCCGAGCAAGGGAAAAAAAGAGGGGAAACCGAATGATATGAGTACTTGTTCGTACCTTTCCGTTCGATGCTAATTCATATTCATGTTACATAATTTCTCGCTTATCATATGAATTGTTTAGTGATAGACCTTCATTATCATATTTTGGAAATGTTCTTGCTAATGCTTTTATGGATATGATGGTTATGGTATATGTATTCAAAGAAATGTTTCATTTAATCCCTCATATCATGTTAAATTATTGCTATGCTTAATGTATGTTCCTTATTGTTTTAATCACTGAATTAATTGCCTCTTTAATTCGCGTTCTTCATGATGTTGCTACCCATGATTAATTTGGTAAGTGCCATTTGGATATTTTTACTGTGCTAGATACGATGTTCAATATTGAATTTAATTCTATATGCAGCATATAAATTTTTATCGTTGAACCTCGTAGTTATACATGGTAGTTGTTGTGAATTATGTCTACCGTTCTTTATTTCATATGTGCTGTCTAGAAATGTTCAGGGGTGGAATTGTATGTTCGGTTCATGGAATTCCTCACCCAAGGTAGCGTATGACGCTAGATAACATGTAGGACATCGTAAGGTGCATAATAGATATGGAAACTGAACTAGGAAATGATACAACATCTAGGACCTCCAGTATTCATCTTTGGAAACCTAGTATTATTAGGTGTACACATTTTTGGAAGGGCATTATTGAATTGTTGACCTTGCAGGCCGGATTAGGGCCGGATACGAGCAACAGCCTGAAATGTATATAAGGAAACCCAAGGAGACTTGATTGTATGATGTGCTTGAGATGGTCCGTCGAGAAGCATGGAGGTCGAAAATGACCAATGCTTAGCTTGGCCAGTGATTGTGTCTTGAGATGCACCAGCGGGCCCGCTAGGTGTCAGACCCCAGTTGGGTGGGACTAGCTATCCCTACCCCAGACGGTGTCCGGAGACTAGTAGACCATCCTAGTCGATGGCCCGAGATTTATTGTTTACATCTTGATATGATGTGGCCGAATGGCCAGTATGATTCTACCTTGTATGGTAGCGCCGGTTATAGCCGGGATTCTTATACCATGATTAGGCCCAAGGGCCGGATGCCAGAGGCTTGATAGGTCGTTATGGCAAATTTTTACCTACATAGTTTATACAGTATGACCTATAGGGCGAGTAGTCGCATTTAAAAAAGTAACTTACCTCCCGGATTATTTACAATGATGCCTTATATGTTATGCATGACTAACTGAGGATTATGTGGAGGTTCGAAAGAATCGCTCACTGAGTCCGAAGTGGACTCACAGTTTGTTTTCTTATTTTTGCAGAGTATGAGCAGTGATTGTGGCTTATCGGCATGGTACAGCTGGAAGGCAGGTGGTGGTGTCATATCTTGTAGCAGCGTCCTTCGGTCATAGTCCAGTGTCTTAGTAGTTGTTTTCCTTTTCTGCACTGACAGTTGTGTTTTGGAAAAGTTTGTAAAACCTTGATACTTGAGATGTTCGTATTGTTACGATGTTGGTTTTCTTCTTTGGTTTGAAAACATATATTGTGAACTTCGAATAATTTTAAATAAAGCTTGCATTGAGGTTTCTTTTTATTGAAATGTTCTGGTTTCTTATATGTCAATGTAGACAGTAGGCTACAGGGTAGGATGTAGGCCCTAGCCGGTCACACTACCCTCAGTTGGGGTGTGACAAAGTTGGTATCAAAGCACTAGGTTAGGTCTTGACTATGACTAAGTGTTGGATACTGTATGAGACATATGCTAGTGTGTCGACATACGGTATAGTTATGCTAAGAGATTGGGCGACTACTACTGCACTCAGCGTACCATGCGGTTAGTACATTTTAAAAGCTTATGTTAAGAAATTGTTATGTGACAGGCAAAAATTTTTCTTTTATGTGGTTGTGTAATGGAGGCTCATAATGCTGCACTGAGTGGCAGCGGCAGTAATTCGACGGAACATCGAGGCTAGGGTCTCGGGTTCGAACCCCAACAGGTAATTGCTGAGGGGGGGAGATTGTTGGCTAGGTTGTGTCAGCAATTGTCCCATGGCGGAGGTCGGGTTTGGCCAAGTCACATTCGAATGCGGGGGGGCGCTCAGGCTGCTATTCGGTATAAGATGATGGTAGCGCCTGATTCTGGGAGCTGGTATGGAGTTCAACCGTCTTTCCAATTATTATCCGACTCTAGGGGCATCTGAGACCACCAGGGTCAAGAGTTTCATTGGAGGCTTAAGGCCTCAGATTGGCAGGCTCATCCACTATACCAAGGACTCCACTCTTGCCCGGGTAGTGGATGAAGCCCTTCGGAAGGAATCTTGGGTGTTTTCAAGAGGAATGATGGGCCGGCCAAGAAGAAATTTTGGCCATAGGGATCTGGGAGTCGACCATGGCACTCGGAGGGGGCGGTGACCGTCACAGACACCAGTAGACCAGAGGTCAATGTGGTACCCGGGGCCGTGGGGGGCCCAGGGTTAGGATCAGTGAGACTGGCAAGGTCAGGAGGTGCTCCTCAGAAGGTGGAGGTACCACAGTGTGGCAGTTGCAGTCGGAGGTACTGGGGGGCCTGTCTTGGCCGCACAGATGCTTGTTATGAATGTGGTCGGATCGGGCACTTCAAGAAGGACTGTCTGGAGAGATTTGGCCAGAAGTCTGAGCAGCCAAAAGGAAAGGCACCCATGTCTGTAGGGTCAGTGGCTCAGAGAGGTCAGGCACAGAACAAGGGGCTGCACGCTAGTCATTCAGAGAGACCATCTGCCAGAGTATTTGCTATGAACCGTGAGGGGGCAGAGGCGTCTAGAGCAGTTGTAGCAGGTACTATCTTAGTATGATCATTTGCTACTTATGTTCTATTTTATCCGGGTGCCACGCACTCGTTTGTATCTGCCATGTTTGCTGCTAAGTTGCCGATGGCACCTTCCTTGCATGTCGGGCCATTTGTAGTATCAACGCCTACGGGCGATGTAATCAATGCCAAATTATTATTATTTTTTTCAAGGCTGCGAAGTGCTCATCTGCGGCCATACACTGAAGGCAGATTTGACATTCCTGCCCATGCTTGAGCTCGATGTCATTCTTGGCATGGATTGGCTGGCGGAGCACTTTGCAATGCTGGACAGCAGGGCTAAGACAGTCATGTTCAGCAAGCCCGATTTGCTACAATTCTCCTTCCAAGGAGAGGGGAGGGGCGAGCCGATTGGGGGTCATCTCAGCCCTTAAGACTCATAAACTACTTCAGGGGGGGCTGTCAGTCCTTCCTGGCCTTCGTATCCGTGGCTGGAGAGAAGGGGGAAGCAGCAGGGGATGTCGGTGGAACTCAGGTAGTCTGCGAGTTTCCCGATGTGTTTCCTGAGGAGTTGCCGGGATTGTCGCCTAGGAGAGATGTTGAATTCTACATTGAATTGCAGTCCGGCGTGAAACCCATTTCCATTCCACCCTAAAGGATGGCATCGGCCGAACTCAGGGAACTAAAAGAGCTGTTGCAAGAGATGCTAGACCTAGGTTTCATCCGGCCGAGTGTGTCACCATGGGATGCTACGGTGCTCTTCGTAAAGAATAAGGATGGATCTATGCGCATGTGCATCAATTATAGGCAATCGAACAGGGTGGCGATCTGTTTGTCCAACTACATGGGGCAATGGTTCTCTAAGATAGACTTGAGGTGCGAATACCATCAACTGAGAATCTGGGATTGCGATATGCCAAAGACCACCTTCAAGACTCGTCATGGTCACTACTAGTTTCTAGTGATGTCCTTTAGTTTGACCAATGCACTTGTTGCCTTCATGGACCTGATGAACAGGGTATTCAAGGAGTACTTGGACAGTTATGCTATCGTCTTCATTGACGACATCTTGGTATACTCCAAGAGTGAGGAGGAGCACTCCGAGCACCTGAGGATAGTCTTGGAAACCCTTAGAGAGCATCGGTTGTTTGCTAAATTCTCTAAGTGTGAGTTCTGGCTAGAGAGTGTAGGATTCCTAAGGCACGTGGTGTCCAAGGAAGGTATAAAAGTGGACCTGCAAAGGTGGAAGCTGTGCAGCATGACTGAGATCCGCAGTTTTCATGGGTTGACCGGGTACTACAGAAAGTTCATGGAGAACTTCTCCAGAATTGCAGCTCCTTTGACTCGGTTGACCCAGAAGAAGATCAGATTTGATTGGGACGACAAGTGTGAGGCGAGCTTTCAGAAGTTCAAGGAATGCTTGACGTCGGCACCCATATTGGCCATACCTTCCGGCTCAGGAGGGTTCGTGGTTTACTGTGATGCTTCTCGGGTTGGCCTAGGCTGCATCTTGATGTAGTTTGGCAGGGTCATAGCATATGCGTCTCGCCAGTTGAAAGTTCATGAAAAGAACTACCCGACGCACGGCCTAGAGTTAGCGGCGGTGGTTTTTGCCTTGAAGCTCTGGCGACATTATCTGTACGGGGAGACTTGCGAGATCAACACAAATCACAAGAGCCTTCAGTACTTCCTTACCCAAAAGGAGCTGAACCTCAGGCAAAGGAGGTGGCTGGAACTCTTAAAAAATTATGACTGCACCATTATGTACCACCCGGGGAAAGCCAATGTGGTAGCGTACGCTCTCAGTAGAAAATCCATGGGTAGTTTGGCTCATTTGGAATCCAAGCGGAGGTCTTTAGCTCGAGAGCTGGCACTGTGTCTAGATGGGGGTACAACCTTGTCTGTGTCAACTTCAAGTGCCTTGGTAGCACACTTGCGGGTACAATCCACACTGGTGGGTATATTGCGTGCCGCGCAGGGAGAGGACGCTTTTTGTGCGCGGACGAAGGACTTAGTGTAGAGAGGTGATACAAAGAATGGGTTCAGATTGGACTCAGAGGGTGTGCTGAGGTTCAAGGATAGAATTGTGGTGCCAGATATGACAGAGGTGTGCAGACAAGTTCTGGAGTGGGGGCATCGTTCCACTTATACGATGCACCCAGGGGCCACCAAAATGTACCGAGATCTAAGGCAGCATTACTGGTGGAAGGGCATGAAAGGTGAGATAGCAGAGTTTGTATCCAAATGTTTGGTCTACCAATAAGTGAAGGCCGAACACCTGAAGACCGTGGGGCTACTGTAGAACCTCGAAGTGCCTGATTGTAAGTAGGAGTAAATCACCATGGACCTGGTGACCAGGTTGCCTGAATCAAGAGGCGGCTTTGACTCCATTTGGGTGGTGGTGGGCCGGTTAACCAAGATCGTGCACTTCATTCCGGTGAAGACTACCTTTTTTGCGGAGTAGTACGCCCGTCTATTCCTAGGCAGGATTGTGGCGTACCATGGTACCCTAGTGATGATCATATCAGATCAAGATACCCAGTTCACAGCCCGGTTTTGGCAATCTTTCCAAGAAGCCCTGGGCACCCAAGTGCGGTTCAGGACAGCCTTCCATCCGCAGATAGACAGACAGTCTAAGAGAACCATCCAAACTCTGGAGGATATGCTGAGAGCCTGTGTTTTGGATCTGGCAAGCGGTTGGGAGAAGCATCTACCACTGATTTAAATTGCCTGCAACAGTAGCATTGGTATGGCTCCCTTTGAGGCCTTGTATGGGCGGCGGTGTAGGTCTCCTGTGGGCTGGTTTGAGACTAGAGAGGCTCTCATGGTAGGCCCTGACCTGATAGAGGAGGCAGTGAGGAAAGTGCAGATGATAAAGGAAAGGTTGTTGGTGGCTCAGAGTCATCAAAAAATGTATGCTGATAAGAAAGCAAGGGCGTTGGAGTTCGCCGAGGGTGATTTGGTATTCCTAAGGGTTTCTCCTAAGAAAGGGGTACTCCAATTTGGAAAGAAAGGGAAGTTGAGCCCTAGGTTTATTGGGCCTTTCCCTATCCTCAAGCGAAGAGGCGCGGTAGCTTATGAATTGGCTTTGCCTCCTAGTTTGATCAGAGTTCATCCAGTTTTCCATGTGTCAATGCTCCAGAGGTATGTGAAGGATGAATCCCATGTGATCGAGCCGACTGCGGTTGAGGTGGACACGGCGGTCACGTACGAAGAAAGGCCAGCGGAGATACTTGACCGGCAGATTAGAAAGCTGAGGTCCAAGGAGATACCTTTGGTAAAAGTTAGGTGGGAGCACCACTCTGGGCAAGAGGCCACTTGGGAGTAGAGCGGGACATGAGAGAGTGCTACCTTTCCTTGTTTAAAGAGCTGGTAAGTCCTTGTAACCCCCCAAAATTCGAGGACGAATTTTTCATAAAGGGGGAAGGTTGTAAGACCCGAGAATTTTTCCTAATATAAAAAATCTATCTTTGGTGCAGCGCACCGGATCGAAGGTTAGCCGGGTCGAGTCGCGGGAATCACCTCGAGTAGAAGGTATAACCCGACCAATGGAAATATGAAGTTAAATTGGTTCAATGGTTATTTCCTTTCTTGCTTATGATGTCTTATTAAGTCGAGTTCGACTCATGAGTGCGGATTGGATTGGATCGAACCGAGTAGAAGTCAAGTCAAGTGAAGGGCATTTCGGTCATTGGATGAGGGGAATAAAACCCCTCACCCAAGCCACCCGTGTGGCTCAAAGAGAGAGCCGCACGCAGCCCATCAAGAGGGGGAAAGGGAAAAAGGGTCGCAAGATCTGACGACACCGGTAGCGTAAGCGAGCACGAAGGAGGAAACCCTAGCACGAGGACCCGAGGTGCCGTAGGCTTCCGCCGCATCATGCACTTGCGAGCAAAGAGGGAGAGAGAAGAAGGGCGAAGACTCTATATTAGGAAGCCCTTGGATTCATCAGGAGGGCGAGTGAGGGAGGGCAATGGCAGGCGAGTGAGTGGGGAAGAAAATTAGAAAGGGTTGGCGGGCTAAGTAATTGCAACCCCTAGCAGTGTTGCGACTGCTCGTGATAGTCGCAATAGCACAGTCGCAAAGCGGTCGTACAGTCGTCGCCCTGCCACTAAAATTGCGACGGCATCTAAAGCGGTCGCACGGCCGTTGCAAATGTGTCTGCTTTGCGACCACCCATTGCAAGCGGTCGCAGAACCGTCGCATCTGCGACTGCAACAGATGCCGTCGCAAAAGATGTTCTTTTTAGTACTATCTCTATGCCAATATTGCTTGCTTCTTGTCAGATGAATTTTATCCTCATATTTTTTTTTATGTCTCAACAGTGAAATAACGCTCACAATACTGATAAGGGTCAGGACTACAATAACTGATAACAGCCATGGCATGTGAGCAAGGAATACCATAAGTTGAAACTTCTTGTAAAAGCATGATCTATTAGCTAAATCAACAATAATTGTTTGGTATTATGTTTGTACCGGGTAGCAATTGTCCCAATATGGATGCACAGCATGCCAATGACATTTGTGGCGATTCTCTGCTAAAACTGTTTCCATTTTTCTAGTCAAAGTAGTGGTCAATGTAAGAGAAACTTTACGTCTCTTGAAAAACCACTCCGAGACCTTGCGTCTTGTCATCTCAATCAATGTTGTGATTGGCAACCCACGGACTTCCCTAAATAATATATGCATTCAAGCATTTCACAGAATTAGTTGTTATGAAATCATACCTCCTATCGGGGAAAAAAAAATTAGCCCATTTCTCCTTCTCCAATTGAGATGTCCATTGGTAACTTTGCTCATGAATAGCCAATATCTTTTGCATACATTCATTAAATGAATGTTCCGTGGTTGATCTTGTAGCTGCCCAAAACAAGGGCACAACATCTTTTGAACGAACATCATGTACTAGATTTTTTGCAAGATGAACCATACAATATCCATGCGCAGCATCTGGAAAGACATTTCTCACAGCAGCTATAATGCTTGGGTTCCAATCACTCATAAAACTTAATCCCCTATAACCGGGGATACATCTCAAAAGTTCATCGAAAAACAACTCCCATGTTTCTGTTATTTCAATTTCAGTCATAGCTAATGCCATGAGAAAAAGCCTATTTTCTGCAACAATAGAAGTTGCAATCATAAGAACCCCTGGGTATTTACCTCTCAGATGTGTTGCATCAATACATAATATAGGCCGCATATATTATCTAAATCCACACAAGCTTGCTCCGAAAGCCCAGAAGACATGTCGAAAACGGTGGGTCGAGGAACAACTCATCAATTTAACTTGTGATTCAAAGTCATGAATCCTTAATTCCCTAAGATATGCTGGCAAATCTTTGTAGCATTGATCATAGTCACCACACACAAAAACGAGAGCAATTTGGAGTGCATTGTACGCTTTCTTATAAGATATACACACTCCAAATACCTTTCTTATCTCAGAGATAACGAAACTACTAGTGATTTTCTCATTGCCCAAAAGATGCTCCTTTATGTGATACGCAACAAAAGTGGCAGTGCATTGTCGATGGTCCAAGTTGAGCCTTGCAACAGTATAATTATGTTAATTGACAAAAGTCACTATTTGAAATTTACCCCTACTGGTTGCGCACTGACAACGTCCAACAACAATTGGGCTCTTTGCATCCGACTTTGATATAGTGACTATTGCTTTGGATGCGTCTCAATTCAAAATTTCGCTTGATGCAATAATTGGTAAGAGCTCTCTTGAAACTATCTCTATCAGAAAATACCTGAAAATAATACAAGGTCTCATCTAAACTCATAAACTGGATGGATATAAACTCATAAAAACCAACGACATTGATGATACAAACCTGGACGGATATACTTACATATTTTTGCGAAAGTCTTGAAACCACTCTCAAGTTACAACTAGGGTTCCTATTACTTATAGTTTAACAACCATTCTTGTTTAAAGTGCGTAATAATCAAGAAACTGTATGAAATGCCGCTAAGTATCCAAAAACTAGGGCATTAGATACTTTCATAAAAGTATGGAATCAAGCAAAAAGAGGATATCGTTCGAGATTTGTTCACTAATATGGAATGTGTGTACATAATAAACAGAAAAAACTAGTGAAATAGTTAGGTACAAACCTGTGAAGGCTAATTCCAGACTTTGCCGAAAGTATATTGCCAAGGTGTTAGTCGAGGTCGTAGAGGAATGAAGAGAAAACCTCAGTGTCAACAAAGCAAGAAATCCTCGGCGTCAACAAAGGAAGCCGCTAGTAGCAACTGTAAACCAAATAACCATACTAGAGGGGGGGTGAATAGTGTACAGCCTAAATACGCTAAGTTTAATTCTGATTTTTTTAAAAAAAAGTTGGCCTAAGTATGGATTTTTTCTATTTTGAGTTATATGCTTTCAAGATGCAAATATAAATGAGTAATGATTAATACCAAGCAAGATTAAATAGATAAGCAATGCTAACATGTGAAATTTAGAGTGGTTAGGCCACACCGCCTACTCCACTACCTTGGCTCCTCACCAAGAATTTCTAGCCTTAAATCTTTATAACTTGAATGTTTCCTAAAAAATACAAATAGGACTTATCCCTCAACCTTAGAGGATGCCTCAACTACTATTTCAAAGCAAAACACTCAAAAATAAAGATACCGAGGTGTAACACTACACCACACTTAACAACTTGAAATGAGAAGCAAATAAGAAAGAAAATACAAGTAAATGAGCTATAAATTAAAACAAACTCAAATGAGATCTTCCAAGTTGCCTCATAGTACTCCAAGGCCTCAAGAAGATGTAGAAATTCGGATTGAAGACTTGAAATGAAGTTTTGAAGACTTCGAGAATGAGAAGTTGGGGTTTGCACTTTGAATCACTCTTTAAGGCTCAAGAAAATGGAATAGTTAGGAGCCTTAGGAAGGGAGTTTTTGGTGTATTTATAGAGTTGGTATTAGAGTATGGAAGCAAAGAACCGTTCAAACCTTATCTAATTTGAAAAATAGCCATTTAGGGGCATTCTGGGCAGTTAGGAGGTTTCTAGCCTTTCAAGCCTTATTTTTTTAGGTTAACGGTTTTCCAAAATTCCTTTAAAATATATCTTTAATTTATTTTTACCTAAGCAACAATTATTGAGATTTTTTATGTCAAGAAAATATCTAAATTATGTAGCCCTCCAAGGAGCCCCGTATACTTTTAGAAAATTTTAAGACCATTTTTTGATTTTTCTAGTTTTTAAGTTTTGGGGGTTCGGGTTTCGGTTTTTTTGTTATGAATTCAATGAGGACATCAAACTAAGGCTTATGAGGATTTACAATAAAAGAAACTAAGTCCTAAACTAATTTTGGCATGCTCGACTCCGAAACCTTCGATTCTTGATTTTTCGTGATTTTTCCAACGAGCTTCGGATGCGTATCGTATGTCCAACCTGAGACCAAACCTTGATAAAACTATTAGAACCATGTTTGTTATCATCAAAACTAAGAGTGTTGCCAAGATTGATCCCTTGGCCCAACATTATCCCCCTTTTTGATGATGACAAACATTTCATTAAGAACACTACACCAAAGGTTTATTTTAAACATCCAATTTTTATTTTAATGAACTTGGTATTGAAATCTAGCTTAAGCTCCCCATATCTATATGCATCGTTAAAACCAAGTGTGACCAAGTCTTCTCTCCCCCTTTTGACATCAATCAAAAAGGCAAGAATGCAAGGTTCTATTAATGATATGATCATGAAAACCAAAATCTCACTAAAACCGGATTTCATCAAACACTATAGTCCTTCCTACCGATGGATGCCTATAGTAGGCAAACACCAATAAGTTGCAAAGCCCCATTACAAGGCATATACACAAGTGTGAGGATATCATGAAAACCAAATTTTCAAGAAATCTCAATATTACATGCAATTTTCCAAAATTCAAATATTCGGAATAGTACAAATTCCTAATCGCATTCTTAAGTTTATAAAACTTTCTTCATTTATAGGTTTAGTAAATATATTTGCAAGTTGCTTATCGGTAGGCACAAAATCAATAAAGATATTTTTCTTAGGTAGATTATCTCTAAGAAAATGGTGCCCTAAGTTTATATGTTTTGTCCTAGAGTGCAAGATGGGATTTTTTGTCAAATTTATGGCACTAGTGTTATCACAATAAATGGTTATACATGAATAGTTCAATCCAAAATCAAGTAGGGTTTATTTCATTCAAAGGACTTGTGCACAACAACTAGCCGCCGCGATATACTCCGCTTTGGTAGTTGAAAGTGCAATCGAGTTTTGCTTCTTAGAAAACCAAGAAAGCAACCTCATACCTAGGAATTGACAACACCCACTAATGCTTTTTCTATCAATCTTACAACTGGCATAATCCGCATCAGAAAACCAATCAATTCAAAGGATGCACTACTAGGGTACCAAAGGCCTAAGTCAAAAGTGCACTTTAGATATCCTAATATGCGTTTGACCGCACTCAAATAAGACATCTTAGGTCAAGATTGAAACCTAGCACATTGACATACAGTAAACATTATATCAGGTCTACTTGCGGTTAAATAAACTAAGCCACCAATCATACCTCAGTATCATTTTTCATCAACTTTGATACCTTCCTCATCCTTATCAATCTTGATGGATGGACTCATGGGGGTTGATGCAATCTTTGCTCCATCCATCCCAAATCTTTTGATTAGCTCCTTTGTGTACTTAGCTTGATTGATGAAGATCCCCTTCTTGGTTTGTTTGATTTGAAGTCCAAGCATGAAAGAGAGCTCTCCCATCATGCTCATCTCAAATTCATCTTGCATACACTTAGCAAACCACTCACAAAGGGTTTAATTAGTAGCACCAAAAATTATGTCATTTTCATCATGTTTAATGAAGAGTGAAACATCGGCTTTTCCAACATTAAAACGTTGTTCAATTAAGAATTTTGAAAGCCTTTCATACCATATAATGCTTTTTTCAATTTGTAAACATGATTTGAAAAATCAAAGTTTTTAAAACCGGGGGGGGGGGGTTGTTCAACATAAACTTCTTCTATAATAAAATCATTTAAAAATGTGCAATGTGCTTTTAACATCCATTTGAAAAATCAAAGTTTTTAAACTAGGGGGGGGGGGGGGAGGGGTTGTTCAACATAAACCTCTTCTATAATAAAATCATTTAAAAATGTGCAATGTGCTTTTAACATCCATTTGAAATAGTTTGAAACCTTTAAAACTTGCAAAAGCTAAAAGCATGCGAATAGTCTCTAATCTAGCTACGGGAGCATAAGTTTCATTGTAATCTGTCACACCCCAAGTTCAGGGTCACGTGACTGGCCAGGGTATACGTGCATATACCCCGTAGCCTAACCCATGCACATGCCCACTCATAAAATAGCAAAATAAACAATAACTTTTATTAATAAAAAAAACAAAATAGATTTTTATTTCAAAACATCAAAGTTTTTAATAAATAGCTCAAGTGCAGAAATAAATAAATCGGAGAGCAACAGTTCTTTAATAAATAAAAGACTGAATAAAAACATGAATGTCCCACGAGACTACAACTCCAAATACCAAAACAACAGTGCGTGACAACCTACTACAGACTCGACTACGACCCCTAACTAGGACTGCTATGAGATCATGCGGCTCCTCTACGCTCCAGCGGCGCCAAGTGCATCCAATCCACCTCAACGGTTAGGCTCTGCAAAATAGAAAATCAAACAGCAATGGGTGAGTTCAAAGAACTCAGCGAGCGATTCTACCAACCCTCACAAATAAATATCACAGAGATAATAAGAATGAAAATCTATCTCTACATAAGGTAAAGTCACGAAGATGTGACTAGATAACAGGCCTACATGCCACACATGCCTCAAGGTATCTAACCCTCCAAGAGTGGAGAACATCAGGCCAAAGCCTACCATGCCCGAAGGCAATAACACATACTAGGATAATCGGGAAGGCCCTCCGAACTTGCTCCATGAGACATGATATCACAAGAGTAATCGGGCAGGCCCTCTGAACTTATCCCATGAGGCCAAACTAGAACAATCGAGAAAGGCTATAAGACCCAAGGTTTCCTAATATAAAATTTATTTTGGTGCAGCGCAATGGATCGGAAGTTAGTCTGGTCGAGTCGTGAAATCACCGCGAGTAGAAGGTATAATTTAAGCCTTATAAAATTTCACTTGATAAATGTTCCTTCCTTCTTAATCATAAGATGATTTAGTAGAGTCGAGTCTGAAATCGTGTTCGCAAATCGAGTTGGGGCTCGAATCAGGCTCGGATTGAGTCGAGTAGGGGCTAAGTGAGTGGAAGGGGCAAAATGGTCAAGGGAAAATGAGGGAATAAATACCTCATCACCCTTGCAGCCGTGTGGCTCATCATTGGAGCCGCACGTAGCCCGATAAGAGAGGGAGAGATGGAGAGCCTTGGGGTAGATACCAGATTCGTGCTGCCATCGAAAAAATCGAGATCGTCGTCGCTCGTTCAGTTTTTCCCTTAGATCAAGGTGAGTGATTGGATATTAGTTGTATGGTGAGGTGGGTGGCCGAACCAAATAGAGATGCTAGATCGAGGATTTTTCTCATGAAGTTCTTGTTGATTGGTGATGTTCTTTGATCTTTTCATCATTTTCTTCGTTTATGTATCGGCTTTGCTTTAGACAAACTTGTTTTGATGATCTTGGGGCCGGCCACATAGAAGGGAAAGGGAAAAGGTCATGCCGAAATTTTTCCCAATTCCCTCGAGTGATCTAAACCCCTCTAGGTCAATTTCTAATAAAAATATTGTAGATCTGTGATTGGTTTGTGATTTTTTTTCACGACATTTTCTTGAGCAAGGGGCCAGCCGCATGTAGGAACCCTTGTCTAAGGGGGTCAGCCGAGTGGGGAGGGGAAGAATCAGGGTAGGAAAACATGTTTCCTAAGTGATCGACATCTAAGGATAAAATAACTTAAAGAATAGAATTATATCTTGTTTGTAGTCTATTATCTTGTATAGAACACCTACACTTGGGTTCTTACTTTAACATGACCTTGCTGTGATTTAGTTTAATGTGCTGAAATTGAGCAAAAAATTGCTGGAATTTAATGGATAATTGAGGTGCTTTAATTGTAAATTGTTTCTTGCCTTAGATCTGTTACAGAATTTTCTACATGTTCATGTTGCTGGAACTTTACTTTTATATGCTGAGATTAAAAAATTACTTGTTGTAAATAATTATTTAATTGCTGAAATTATTGTTTACAAGTTGTTATGAATTATTAGTGTTGCGATTAGGTATGAAATCATGGTGACATAATTGTTGGATCTTCTTATTTTTAGCATGCTAAAATTCTTTAAATATGATATATATTTAATCAATGACATGCTAAATATTGAGGAGCATGTATGGTATGTGACATGGAACTAGGTAGAGAACCATTTGTGAAATTGTTTAGTACCTCGGACCCGGGTACAAGATGTGAAACTCCGCTAGTAAATGACACAATTACTAAGACTTCTTGTGACCATTTTTGAAACCTAGAAATATTAGGTGTACACGCCGAGGAAGGGTAACATTGAGTTGTTGACCCTACAGGTCCCGGGGGTAGGGCCGGATATGGGTGAATGCCCGGGGTTTAAATAAGGAAACTTTAGAATACTTTGTTTGTGTACTGTGATTATGATGGTCGGCTGAGAAGCATGAACGGTCGGAACAACTAATGCTTGACTCGACGGGTGATTTGGGTCTTGAGATTGCACCAGCAGACCCGCTAGGTGTTAGACCTGGGTGGCAAAGGGTCTTGAGATTTCGTAAGTGGGCCACACTGACGGTAGACCCGAGATGGGTGGGACTAGCTATCCCTAACCCGGTGGGTTCCTGAGACTAGTTGATCATCCTAATCGACGGCCCGGTGATTGTTTGACTTTCCTTATATGATATGTGGGCCGTGCGGCCAGATTACTATCTTGTGGTGTAGGCCGTTTTGGCCGGGTGTATGGTTTATACAGGTTGGCCTTTGAGCCGGTAGTTATATCATGATTAGATTAGATCCCTATAACTATAAATTACTGACTTATATGCATGATTATTATTGGGGATTTATGTGGAGGTTCTGAAGGACCGCTCACTAAGTCCCATGTGGACTCACGGTTTATTTCTCTTGTTTTTGTAGAGCCCGACCAGTGAGGTGAGGCTTGGATTCATGGTGCAGCTAGAGGGCAGGCAGTTGCATAGATCTCGTAGCAGCATCCAGTAGTCGTAGTCGTGATGTCTAGGGTTGTGTTTTATTTATATATATACACTGAGAGATATTGATTTGAAAAATATGTATTTGACTTTAACTTGAGTCGTTCTTAATAGTTGGTTGGCTTTGCAACTCTTTTAAAATTGTTGAACCTTTTTTAAATTAAATGAAAGTTTGCATCGTTGTTCTTTTATTCGTATGTTTTTTGGTTAGCGTGCATTCTCAGTATTTTGTTATTCAGTGTATGTGGTAGGCTTCAGGGTAGGACATAGACCCTGGTCGGTCACACGACCCCGAGTTGGGGCATGACAAAGGCCCTTCGAACTTCTTCCACAGGTTGAGAATTTGTTGTCCAACCTTCCGAGCTTAGCCCGCAATCCGGCTCCTAATCGAGCAGATTCGCCATTCGTAAGGATATGGCGCATCATGGTAAGTCAAGACTCTCCTACGGTGTCCTAGGGGTGTCCTCATTAGGAAGTGTTTCAACCCTTCACACCCGACCCCTATCTCTTAGACCCGTAATGTCATGCACCTGTGTGGTTTTATTTTATGCATACTCTATAAGTTGGTTCGTAACAGATTATGCTCACCCTTAACCCAATTTTAATTATGCAATTAAAATTTAGATCACCAAGATTAGAGTTTTGTTTTAGGGTTTTGTTTTAGCTTACTGTTCTGCCCTGTACTGAATCTAGTCTCCAAAGTGTATCCTATGTTTTCAAACTATGTTTTCTGGTCGAAATGACAAGTTACACGACTATATTCACAGAAATACACACACCACAGCAAGCAATCTAAAAATAGCACAGATTCATCATCTCAGCATAAAATTCCAACAACATACAATTTTCATCATAACATGAAATTAAATCCTAAAATTAACAGAAATTAACTCTTTAATTGTCATTAGGATAGAATACTAATCTCGAGGTTAATTTCACAGAATTCTTTCTTTTTAAACAAGATTAAAAAGAATCTACAACACTTTAATCAAGAAATAATATCAAGATTAAGAATCCCCCCTTCTCAAGAATCCCCATAGCATAAATTACAAGATCTTGATCCTAATCATGATTTCTACCCAAAAAACACAGATTTAATCCTAAGCATGCAATCCACAAATCAAGAACCCAAATTAGGTAAAGAGATCAAGATTTACACATCAATGAGACAAGAAGGCTCATTCGGGCTTTTCATCGAACATCTTGAGGGCGACCCCGGTTTTCCCCTTGGCCAAGGACCCCTAGGTTTACCCTAGGGCTACCGAGCCCCTTAGGGGAGAGGTTAGGTCCTCCTCAAGCACATACTACAAGAAATTACGGCAAGAACTTGAAAGAACGTCGAAACAATTCAATAATGAAACAAGAAACGCCAAGCCGCTAAGAACGGCTTCAAGAATTCGAAGAAAACCCGAAAGAGAGAGGGTAAACCACTCACATAATTTGGAAAGAGGATTGGAGAAGAAAATCCAATCAACAGTCTCTGATTTTGGCTCTGAAATCCGGCGGCTCAAACCCCAAAGAAGAAGGGGCAGGTGGCGGCTCCTTCCAAGCTGTCGGCTCCAAGGGGAAGGGAAGAAGCAAGAGGGGAGCGGCTCGGCTCAAGGTGGCGTCTCCCTCAGCTCGGCTCCACAGGGAAGAGAAGAAGAAGAGGAGAAGGGAAGGCTAGCGGCGGCTCGACTTTGGGCGGCGATGACTCCAAGGGGAAAGAGAGAAGGGGGCCAGCTATTGGCTTGGCTGGCAGCTGGCGGCTGGCTCCCTCTCTTCAAAACTTTGGGTGGCTCCAAAAATAGGAGCCACACGCCAAGTGGAGAGGGTTTTATACTCCCTCCTCAACCCTAACCCCTCTAAACCCTTTATCCAACCCGCATCCATCTTAAGCCGAACCCGAACCCGCTAACTTAAATTAACTTAGTTAAACTTATTCTAATCCTAAAACAAATCATAAGCAATTAAATAGGCACATAAGCATAATTAAACAATCATATATGCACAACCTCAAATTGAAAAATTTTAACTACTCAAGCCTAATAATTTCATATCCTACTTAACCGAGCTTGCAAACTCGCACCGGACCATGAGTCGACTTGACTCGACCTCGAACTAGTCCACTAGGATGGCAACAGAAACATAAGAGGAAAAAATAAAATTAAAATATCTAGGATATTACATAATCAATACCCTCTTCTTGATTGAAACCTTGAGCCACTAACCTAGCTTTGTTTCTAACAACCAAGCCATTTTCATCTAACTTATTCATAAAGACCCACTTAGTTCCAATTACCATTTGTTCACTAGGTCTAGGAACTAAATCCCAAACATTATTCCTAACAAATTGATTTAGTTCCTCTTGCATGGCCATAACCCAAAATTCATCATCTATGTCTTCCTTAATATTTTAAGGCTCTACTTGAGAAATAAAAGCAACATGTTGACAAATATTTTTGAGTTTAGAACGTTACCACTCCCGTTGAGGGTTCTCCAATGACTTGTTCAATGGGATGATCACTTATGACTCGGTTAGCTTTAGGAAGTGGTGGTAAAGCTTGTTCTTAAACTTGAGGTAAGGAGGTTGAGGATGAAGGTTCTTCATTATGAGGCACTTCATTAGGCTCATCTTCAACTTCTTCTTCATTGAAAGATAAAGCCTCAAGTTCTTCACCTACATTCACTGTCTTAACATTTCTAGACAAATCATTAGTTTCATCAAAACTTACATGCATGGATTCTTCAACAATCATAGTTCTATGATTATAAACTTTGTAGGCTTTAGAACTAAATGAGTATCCTAGGAAAATGCCTTCATCGGATTTTGAGTCAAATTTTCCTAAATGATCCTTAGTGTTCAAAATAAAGCACTTACAACCAAACACCCTAAAGTATCCCACATTTGGAATTCTATCATGCTAAAGTTCAAAAGGAGTTTTCTTTATTTTAGGTCTCAATAAAACATGATTTAAAACATAGCACGAGGTATTTATGGCTTCGGCCCAAAAACACTAAGGTAAATTATTTTCACAAAGCATAGTCCTAGTCATTTCTTGCAATGTCCTATTCTTCCTCTCAACCACCCTATTTTGTTGAGGGGTTCTAGGGGAAGAAAAGATATGTTCAATCCCAAAATTTTCACAAAATTCGGAAAACTTTTCATTTTTAAATTCACCACCATTATCACTTCTAATTTTTGAAATTGAAATCCTTTTTTCATTGACAACTCTTTCAGCAAACTTTTTAAAGAAATCAAATGTTTCATTCTTCTTTGCTAAAAAGAAGACTCTTGTAAATCGAGAGTAGTCATCAACCAAAACATAACAATATAGTTTACCACCTAAGCTAGCAACATCACAAAAACCAAAAAGATCCATGTGTACAAGTTCAAGAATCCTAGAGGTAGTAACTTGATTAACACTATGAAAAGATGATTTGACTTATTTGCCATGTTGACATGCATCACAAAGTCTATCTTTTTCAAATTTTATTTTAGGGATTCCTTTAACTAGGTCTTTCTTGATAGTTTCTTGAATGAGGCCCATGCTAGCATGTCCTAGCCTACGGTGCCATAACCAAGAATCATTGTCGATTACTACTAAGCATCTAACATGAGGATTAGGCAAGACATTTAAACTCAAAGTGTAAACTAATTGAGAAATACTAATCAAGTTATGTTTCAAGCCATCAACTAGTAAGATATTCTTAATGCAAGGGAATGGAAGTATACCTATATCACTGCCAATGATCTTACCTTTGGCATTATCTTCAAAAGTAACATACCCTCCATCTTTTCTTGATAGGATTGCAAATAATTTGATATCTCCAGTCATGTGCTTTGAGCAACCACTATCCAACACCCATGTGCTCCTAGCTATGTGCTTGAGGATGAATCTCCACCTACAAGTGGAGAAGAAATAACACCCAAATTTTTTTGGGTCTTTGAGTGTTAGTCATTTTAGGAACCCGAGTAGATCTAGCATGAGAGTTCCTCTTGAGTGCACAATCTCTAATCATGTGTCCATAAATTCCACAACAAAAGCAATAATCATGAAACTTAGTGGAATAATGAGTATGAACATGAGTATGGGAATGAGGATTTGATGATTTTCTAGTATTTCTAGCATGTGATACATGATCATTTTTAGTATTTTGTAAGCCATGCATTTTTTCATTCAAAGTAAATAAGTCCTTCAATGAGAGCATGCTTTCATTCAAGTACTCAACTCAACTTGTGAACTCAAAAATTTGTTTTCCTTTTCTTACACATCATTTGAATCTTGTAAATCATTTTTTGCCTTTTCTAAAACGAGTTTTTCATCCTTCAAAGTTTCTACTTCCTTTTTCAAAGCATTGCATGAAACAAGTAATTCCTCATTTTCCGCTTCTAAAGACTTATTTTCCTTTCTAAGTTCTTTAAACCTCTTTCTAATAGCATTAAACACAACATGCATTTGTTCAAACTCATGCTCTAATTCTTCTTGAGTAAATGTAAATTCGCCAAATGTAAAAGTTACCTCATCATCATTTGCCATGAGGCAAAGGTTGGCTCTTTCATCCTTGGAGTTTTCCTCACTTGATGAAGATTCACTTTCATCCCAAGAAGCCATCAATGCCTTATTCTTCTTCTTGAGCTTGTCCTTCTTTGTGGATGAGGTAGGGGTGAGCTTCAATTATGGGCAATCCTTCCTCAAGTGCCCCAATTTGTTGCAATTGAAACAAATGTACCTTTTGCCACCCTTTATGAACCTCATGAACTGTTTTGCAAGTAAGGCCATCTCCTCATAGTCATTAAGCTCCTCTTCGGATGAAGAAGTGTCATTATTCCTAGTGATGCTTTTAAGGCAATGCTCTCTCCTTTGGGGGCATCTTCCTTCTTGTGTGCCCTCATATGGATCTCATGTGTCATGAGGGATCCAATGAGCTCGGTGAGTTTCATGGTACCAAGATCCTTAGCTTCCATGATAGCTATCACCTTTGACTCCCAAGCTTTGGGAAGTGATCGAAGTAGCTTTCTCACTTTTTCTTCTTCCCTAATATCTCTTCCAAGATTGCATAAGTCATTAGTAATATTTTGGAATCTAGCATATATTTCATCAATAGTCTCATGAGATAGCATTTTAAACAATTCATAATCATGCATTAGAAGATTGATTTTTGACTCATTTACTTGAGAGGTCCCTTCATGAGTAGTTTCAAGAACTTGCCAAATTTTAAATGCAGATTTACATGTACAAATTCTATTAAACTCATTAATTGATAATCCATAATGTAATGCATTCATGGCTTTAGCATTGGAATTAAATAATTTAACTTCTTCTTGGGTCCAATCATTCATGTTCTTAGTTGTTTGCTTATAATCATTTTGAATCATCCTCCAAACCTCTAGACCTTGTGATTGAAGGAAAATATTTATTCTAATTTTGTAATAAGCATAGTTATTTCCATCAAACAAATGAGGTGCATGGGTAGAGGTCCCTTGAGCTAGTGTGTTTTCGGTAGACATTCTAACTGTAGTGTAGATGATGAAATCTAGTCCTACTACCAAGCTCTGATACCAAATGTAAACTAAATAACCACACTAGAGGGGGGATGAATAGTGTGTAGCCTAAATACGCTAAGTTTAATTTTGATTTTTTTTTTTTCTTGAGTTGTCCTAAGTATGGATTTTTGCTATTTTGAGTTATATGCTTTCAAGATGCAAATATAAATAAGTAATTATTAATACCAAGCAAGATTAAATAGATAAGCAATGCTAACATGTGAAATTTAGAGTGGTTTGGCCACACCGCCTACTCCACTACCTTGGCTCCTCACTAAGGATTTATAGCCTTAAATCTTTATAACTTGAATGTTTCTTAAAGAATACAAAGATGACTTATTCCTCAACCTTAGAGGATGCCTCAACTACTATTCCAAAACAAAACACTCAAAAATAAAGAAACCTAGGTGTAACACTACACCACACTAAACAACTTGAAATGAGAAGCAAATAAGAAAGAAAATACAAGTAAATGAGCTATAAATTAAAACAAACTCAAATGAGCTCCTCCAAGTTGCCTCATTATACTCCAAGGTCTCAAGATGATGTAGAAATTCGGATTGAAGACTTGAAATGAAGTTTTGAAGACTTTGAGAATGAGAAGTTGAGGTTTGCATTTTGAATCACTCTTTAAGGCTCAAGAAAATATTTTGGAAGCTCAATGGAATAGTTAGGAGCCTTAGGAATGGAGTTTTTGGTGTATTTATAGAGTTGGTATTGGAGTATGGAAGCAAAGAACCGTTCAAACCTTATCTAATTTGAAAAATAGCCGTTTAGGGACATTCTAGGAATTCTGAGCAATTTTAAAAAAAACTGGCTGGAGCCATTTTGGGAATTCTGGGTAGTTTAGAGGTTTCTAGTCTTTCAAGCCTTATTTTTTTAGGTTAACGATTTCCAAAAATTCCTTAAAAATATGTCTTTAATTTTTTTTTACCTAAGCAACAATTATTGAGATTTTTTATGTAAAGAAAATATCTAAATTATGTAGCCCTCCAATGTGTCCCTATACTGAAATTTTCAAGACCGTTTTTTAATTTTTCTAGATTTTTAAGTTTTCAGGGTTCGGGTTTCGAATTTTTGGTTATGAATTCAATGAGGACATCAAACTAAGGCTTAGGAGCATTTACAATAAAAGAAACTAAGTCCTAAACTAATTTTGGCATACTCGACTCCGAAGCTTTCGATTCTTGATTTTTCGTGATTTTTCCAATGAGCTTCGGATGCGTATCGTATGTCCAACCTAAGACCAAACCTTGATGAAACTATTAAAACCATGTTTGTTATCATCAAAACTAATAGTGTTGCCAAGATTGGACCCTTGGGCCAACAGCAACAAGGTCTAGCTACTGTTGAGCACGGGGAAGAGCAAACGATTCGGCGTCAACAAAGCAAGGCGCTAAGAAAACCTCGAGTCTCCAGAAGCTCTAATGCCGGCCGGGGAAGAAGAGCAATAGAAGATGAAGAAGAAGATACGTGCTCCAAGCTCCAATGCCAAGTACATGCAGAATAGTGGCGGTATAGGGTAAAAAGGGCGGTATAAAGTAAATTGGATGGTATTAAATATTTATTAGGTTTAAATGTTTTGAGGTTGAACCACAAAACCCTGTTGAACCGGTCCATTTTTTATTGAACCGGCCAACTATTGTGTAAACCAACCCGCCCAACACTTTTGAGGGCAAAATCGAAAAGTTTGAAATTTAGTTATGGATCTAGAAATATCCGGATACATGTTATGGTTTTTGGAAAAAGTGAGATTGAAAATATAATTTTGGGTAGTTGCTCTAAAAATAATACCAAAAAGTGATGCGGTAATGTGGTCAAGTTTACCACTATTAATGTGGTAATGTGAAAAAAATGACCACTAAGTGTTGAAGTTAGGTGGGTTTTTGCATCGCAATCAAAGTTCGGGGATTTTTTCGTATCACATTTAAAGTTCATGAAATTTTTTGCATCGCAATTAAAGTTCATCATATTTTTTGCATAGCACTACAAGTTGAGAGAGAATTTATATATATGTTTATATATAGAAATATTTATATATTTATTTAATTTTTAAAAAATATTAAATATGACGTGAAAAATAAACAACACGTGGACGAATGAATTGTCGACACGTGGTGCTGATATAGAATTTCTTTAAAAAATTAATGGAGAGACAATCACATATGTCTTTTTGATAGTTTTTCAATAGTTTGGTTTTTTTTTTTTGTATGTTTTTAAAGTTCGTGAGATTTTTTGCTAATTATGTTCGGAGGACTTTTTGCTTTTTACCCTTAGTTTTATCTTAATTATAAGGGCTAAATTGATAAAAACAAAAATTATAAGGGTCAAACTGAATTTTACTCATACGTAAACAATTGAATTTTGATAAGTTCGACTTTTGAAAAATTCAAAATTCAATATTTAAAGAACGTTTTATTTTTCATCAAGAACAGCGGGTGATTTTGTGGGCCTTCCAATTCGACCGTGTCCGACTGCCATGACAGAAAATTTAATTTGTCAAAATAAAATATTACCTTCGTTATTAGAGTATTTTAATTATAAGAATTAATTAATCAATATATTTTGATTTTTACTAAATTTTTTAAAATTTATCATCTTTTTTCATTTGTTTTATGATGCAAATTTTAATTCTGAATTCGTTTTAGTTATAACACACCCTCAATTTAGGGTTAAATTTTTCGTTTATATGCTAATAGGACAAGTTAATCCCGAACTGATGGTGTCCTATAAATGAAATGAATTGAGAATTAAAATTTGTATTTCAAATTTTAAAAAATAGATAAATTTAAGAATATTAGTAAAAATCAGAATATATTCATTAAAAATTGTATTTGAAATTTAAAAATATAGATAAATTTAAGAATATTAGTAAAATTCAGAATATATTAATTAAAAATTGTATTTGAAATTTAAAAACAAAAATAGATAAATTTAAAAATATTAGTAAAAATCAGAATATATTCATTAACTAATCCTAACTATAAACAGCTCATTACGCCATCCTCATTCTTTCCGATGTATTTTAACACGTGCCACTCCCTCACGATCACAGGCTCACACCCCAGGCTTACCGATGGCGGATGATCCAAATCGCTCTTCCCCAACTCCTCCCCAATCCAAAAGGTCCCCCTGGTCACTTCTCGGCGCTCTCCTCGTCCTCGCACCAGTCGCTGTCTCCGTCGTCCTGTATCACACCGATGACTTCCACCCGGCGCCGATCCCCGCGGACTACTTCGCCGCGGTGGCGCCGGTTCCGGAGCGCAACGACCGCATCCTCGCCATCAGCGATCGCCTCGGCGAGGGCCTCCTCCCCGGTCCGGAGGACTTGGCTTACGACGAGGCCAGCGGCTTTCTCTACACCGGGTGCTATGACGGCTGGATTCGGCGAGTTAACCTGAGGGAGGAGGAGGCGAAGGTGGAGGACTGGGCTTTCGTCGGCGGTCGGCCGCTCGGGGTGGTGTTCGCGCCCGGCGGCGACCTCGTCGTCGCTGAAGCTGACAAGGTGAGATTTAACCGTTTAAAGCAGATTATTCATGCTGAACTTGGCAACTTATATGAGGTTTAACTCTGAATTTGATGGTTAACTCTGAATTTGACATCCTCCTGCTGACCGAGTTTTGACTTTTAGATGTGTTTTTAGCGCTTGCGCAAGTGATTTGACAGAGGAATTTGAAGGGACTACTTTCGTTTATTAATTGATTGGAATATATGCAACTTTATTTAGCCTATGATTGTATTGGAGGAGTCTACGTACAACAAGTTTAATCATCTCAAAATCTATAAATTCGATTCTACAGGGCCTGATGCGAGTGAAGCCAGATGGAACGATGACCATGTTAACCAACGAAGCAGAGGGGGTAAAATTCCGCTTGACGGATGGCGTCGATGTCGCAATCGACGGTTCGATCTACTTCACGGATGCATCCTACAAGTATAACTTCAGCGAGCACATGTTGGATGTTCTCGAGGGGCGGCCACATGGAAGGCTGATGAGCTTCGATCCTTCCTCCAACCAGACTGCGGTGCTCGCTCGCGATCTCTACTTCGCCAACGGTGTCTCCGTCGCACCCGATCAACGCTCTGTAATCTTTTGCGAGACCATGCTGTGAGTTTTGCAAATTAAGCTTGCTTTCTAGTGTTCGTCGTTGGTATCAAATGAGAAAGATATGCAGTGGAAAGTTGAAATGACTGCAGGAGGAGATGCAGAAAGTATCACATTCAAGGGGAAAAGAAGGGGACAGTGGTTGACTTCATCCGTGATTTGCCTGGGCTTGCTGATAACATTCGATACGACGGACAAGGCCATTACTGGATCGGGTTATCAGCGGTGTGTAGTTTTTGTTACTTCTACACCATAGCAAATCCAATTTCGACTTTGCACAAAACTCAAATTGGTCAAGAATGGATCAATTCCGATCAAAAATCGTCCACTAATTGGTTGATACAGTGAAACTCAGTTAGTTTAAAACTAACCCACTCTTAAATGTTGCTATAATGCAGTATACGTTGCTAAAATTTGGTTGGATTAGCCTATTCAAACAATTCATATTGTTCCTTTTCTTTACAGGGGAAGACGCTTGAATGGGATGTATTAATGAAGTACCCCTTGCTGAGAAAAGTGCTTGTAATAGTAGAGAAATTCATAAAGGTTCCACTAGCAGTGAGAGATTCTGGAGTTTTGAAAGTCGACTTGGAGGGTCGACCACTTGCCTTGTACTCAGATCGAGGGCTGGCTCTTGTAACCGGTGGAATCCAAATTGGGAAGCATCTCTATTATGGATCACTTGACAAGGCCTACATCAGCAGGATATTGATCTAACTCAGCATGCATCAAAAGCTAATTAAATTAGGGAGTGAAAGAATAATGCTAATATTAGCATGTTCAGTATGCTTGATTTAATATATTTTACTTGCACTGTGTATTATGACTTTAACATAATGTTAAGATTAGCATGTTCAATACTCTTGATTTAACCGACAAGAGATTTGATTGATTTAATTAATTAACAAGGGATTTTGGCATAAGTGCTGTCTAATTATATATTGATGTCACCGTATCACATCACAGTTATTTATGAAACTAGTATTGCTCAAAAGTTAGTGATTATTTGTGTCTTTTTTAAGGACCACTACTGTTTAATTTATAATATATGAAACTAGTATTGCACAAAAATTAGTGATTATTATGTCTTTTTTGTAAGCACCACTACTAATAAATTTATTAGGAGGGGTACCAAGGAATACAAGTAGGGATGACAAAAAAATCCGTTTAGGCGGGTACCCGCGGGTATTTACCCATTTATGACGGGTGTGGGGGGTAGTTTTCTACCCGCGGATATTTCGCGGGTAATTTTTCATACCCGTTTATTAAACGGGGCGGGTACGGGTATCATAGTATCCGTACCCGTGGGTACCTGTTATCCGTGAGAATTAATAAATTACTATTTTACCCTCAATACATATACTAAAAAACCCTAAGTTCCTAACCTAATTCAATAGTCAATACCCATTATCCACTACCTACCCATTGAAGTGTGTTTAATTGTTTATATTTGAAGTACTTGTCCCGCCCCGCCCCGTTGACATTTTTAAATGGGTACTCATTTTTAATACCCGCGGGGAATAAACGGGTAGCGGGTACCCGTTTATTTCGTGGGGCAGGTAGTGGGTAGGCACCCCCCGTACCCGCCCCGCCCCGCCCCGTTGACATCCCTAAATACAAGTAGGGAGGAGGGGTATGTATGGATGTGCTTAATCAGTAGCTCTAGTAGCCAACTCGACATATAGTTCCCCTCCCTTATTTTGTGTGACCAAGCTTAGACATATATCTTTTCAAGGGTGCATAGCTTGACAGTATAATAGAAATTTCGTAATGAATGTGGTAGGTACATGTTATGGTTGTGCGAATATACTCTCGTTTGAGGACGACTTGGCCTGCTGGAATCACCTATATATTATGTTTATGCGGGTGATTCGATTTGTAATTTCTGTGATTTATAGAAACGCGAGAGAAGGTGGCTGGGAACTACGGTGGAAGGAGAGGGAAGAAGGGAGAGGGAGAGGGAGATAGAAAGAGAAAGAGGAAAGAGGAAGAGGGAGAGGGAGAGAAAGAGAGAAAGAGAGAAAGAGCGGAGAGTAGATGCCAAAATTTAATGTCTTTTTCATTTTTTATCATCATGTATTTATTGGGTACATGATGAATGCCAGCCAAATGAAATGTTTAGGATCTGTACAATCATAATTAAAAGAGAATTGATTATATGATATTTCCCGAGCACATTAATGGTTGTTATCTTTGATTTGGTTTTTGCTTCTTGTTTGGTATTTGAGTCTCCAACGAAGAGTTGTGTCTCTTGCATGCATTTGTTGACTTGATGATGTGGTTGATAAGTTTTGACTTGATGATGTGGCTGGTATGTGGAGCTGTTGGTGATCTCTCGTATCAATTCCTCTCCCGTGAGATAGCTGCTTGTCTGCAAGCAATGAACTGAGGAAAGGCATGCTGAAAAGGAAGTGATGCCTCTAATGTATGTAGCTTTTGAAGCAATGTGGCCAGTCTAGTCAAAAGTATTCTTCTTCACCATTAAATGTGCGTGAGGGGAGAATGGCATACGGCTGTAGCGGTTCACTAGTTTGGGGAAGAGTAGGAAGTGATGGAGGAGAAAGATCGAGGTGTGCCATGATACCTCTTGAGTAGAGAAATATGGAAGACATTATGAAGTTTGCTCTCTTGTGGAATGTCCAATTTGTAGGTGATGGAGCAGACTCCGTTGATGATGAGGAAAGGACCATAAAACTTGGGAGAGAGTTTTTGTGATGTTCATTTGGCGAGGGAGAGTTGACGGTAGGGGTGAAGCTTGAGAAGCACCCAGTCATTCTCCTGGAATTGAAGATCGCGATGATGGTGGTCATAGTGTTGCTTCATATAGTTTTGGGCTTGGAAGAGATGGCTGCGGATGAGGCGAAGCTGCTGGTCGTGCTCTTGTAGGAGCTGGTCTATTGACTCAAGGCGAGTTGTCTTGGTGGAATAAAGAATGAGTCGTGGTGGTGGCCACTCATAAGCGACTTCAAATGGAGTGGAGCGAAGGGCGAAGTGGTAAGCCGTATTGTAGCAGTATTCAACCCATGGTAGCCATTTGAACCATAGGTTGGGTTGATCGCTTGAGAAGCGGATGAGCTACATTTCAAGGCCGCAATTGACTACCTCTGTTTGGTCATTAACTTGTCGATGGTAAGCTCAAGTAAAATTGAGACGCGTGCCACATAGGGAGAAGAGTTCGCACCAAAATTTGCTAGCAAAAGTGGTATCCTGGTCGGAGACGATAGTCTCGGGAATTCCAATGGTCGATGAAGATGCAGGCCACAAAGGAAGTAGTGAAGGGGTGGCTGAGCGCGAGGAAGTAACCATATTTGGAGAAGCGATCGATGAATACTAGAATGATGTTTTTGCCGCTGGAAGAAGGTAGACCTTTAACAAAGTCCATAGAGAGGTCAGCCCAAATTTGTTGTGGAATTGGTAAGGGCTACAGGAGGCCGTCCGATTGGAGAGTTTCTACTTTGTTTTTCTGATATGTGATGCAAGATTGAATAAAGGTGCGAACATGACACCTCATGTTGGGCCAAAAAAGTTCTATTTTGAGACATTGGAGAGTACGTTGGTAGCCTTCATGGGTGGCCTCATGGAACATCTGCAGAATTGATGGCGGAGGGTTGAGGATGGTGGTATAAATAGCCTGTGTTTGAAATAGATGAGGCTGTCCTGCATGTGCCGAAGGGAGGGCTGCGACATACTCATAATGTTTGTCATGAGTTGATTGGAGCCATCGTATTGTTCCAGTGCTTCTTTGACCTAAAAGGGAAAGGAATTTTGAGGCATTGAGAGGGCTAAGATAGCACCTTCTGAATGGGAACGACGTGAGAGTGCATCAGCAGCAGCGTTTGATTTTCCCGTTTTGTACTCTATGTTGAAATCGAAAGGAAATTTTTTTGAGACCCATCGATGTTGTGGATTGGTTGTGAGTCGTATTGGTGAAATGGCCACACTAGAGGGGGGGTGAATATTATATTATCTAAATCTTTTTGCCTAAATTTCATTTTAATCGTTTCTTGAACTACTTAGGCAAATTATAATTTATTGACTAAATGTGGAAGCGATAATAAAATAGTTAAACACAAACAAAGATAGCAATGCTAACACAATGAGATTTATAGTGGTTCGGCCCCAATGCTTACTCCACTACCTAAGCACCCCGCTTAGGATTTCCAAACTAAACTTTACTAGATTAATCTTGTTTCCCTTACAATGAGGACTTTGACCTGAAGAGTCTCGCTCTCAACCTAAGGCACTTCTACATCCGGAAGTCTCTGTCTTCTTACCGAGAGCACTCTTCCACCTTAACCTAAGGGACAACTCAACTAATCCTAGTAAACTAAGTTTACACCGGTGGAATTAAGCCTCAAACACAAAGGCAAGCACCCAATTTCAAGACCTAATAACCTAGGTCTTTACAAGCTCAAATACAATGAAATAAATCACAAAATACACAAACAATGGAGCAAATAAATAATACAACAAATACTTAGCTCCAAACACGAGTCCTAGTTCCTCTTGATGCCTCAATGATGAATCGTTCAAAGCTTGAAGGCAAGATCAAGGATGTATCATGGAAACTAGGGTTATCAAAGGGATGACTCAAGAAATGCTTTGAGAATGATCAAGAATGGCTCAATGGAAGCTTAGATAAAGAATGGAAGACTTGCTTAGGCTTCTATTTATAAGCCTTGAGGAGATGGCATGAAAGAGCCACCTCAACGAGCAGAAAACTAGCCTTTTCCGCAGTCCGGTCGTTGGTCCGGTCGATCGTCGGTCGACCAACCGAGCGACCGAAGGCATACTACCATTTTCTGGCACATTTTGGCCGACCATTTGGTCGACCGACTTGCCTACTGTCAGTTTTTGGCAGTATTCGGTCGATCGACCGGTCGACTGAAATTGGGTAGACTGCACTATTTGGTTTTTTCTGCTCGTTTGCTCGATTCTAGGTTCCGTCTTTGCTAAGTCTACTTATATAATATTTCTTAAATTTAAGTTAATTAACTTTAAAACATAAATGTTATATAAGGATTACCCCCCATTTGGATTCAATAAAAATATCTAAAAAATCAAAATCTTTAAGAATCATAATCTAGTTTTTGGGGTCAAGCATAAATTTTCGAAAAACGAAAATTTTCTAATCTCCGGGATCAAATATGGGTATGCTAAAGGCTTCTAAAAATTTCTTTAAAATATCTCGTTATCTAGTTTTTACCCAAGAAATAATTACTGTCATTTTTTTGTCAAGAAAATGTCTAGGTCATATAGCCCTCCAAGGAGCTCCCTAGGCTTAGTGAATTTCAGGGCGGTTTTTGGGTTTTCATATTTTGGGGTTCGGGTTTGGTTTTTGGGTTTTTTTCATCATAAAGAGGATTACATCATATTCTAAACACCCTAAACCTAAACTCTAACTTCTCGAAGAATCCCGAGCATCGACGAGTGTCCTTGCCGATTTCTCCGATTTCTTCGATTTTTCCTATCGGGGACATCGAGCGCTAACCGACTTGGAACCTGAAAGATTTCTCAATGAAACATTAGTTCCATATTTTTTATCATCAAAACCGAGATTAAGACCAAGGTAGAAAACCTTAGGCCAACAAATCATTGTTCCAACAAATATTTAACACTATAGTGATCTGTGCAGATGGTGAAGGGTATGTCCCATAGATATGAAGACTAGTGCTTGATTGCTTTGGCAAGGCCTACTAATTCCTTTTTGTAGACTACGAGTTGTTGTGTTTTGGAAGGAAATAGGCGGCTGAAAAGGCAATGAGATGGTTGTTTTGATGGAGGATAGTGCCAATGCCATTACTTGAAGTGTCACATTTGATAATGAATGGCTTGGTGAAGTTCGGCAAGGCCAATGTGGGCGCCGATGTAAGAGCATGTTGAAGGAGGCTGAATGAGGAGAGGGCAGTCTCGATTCAGCTAAAGTTGTTCTTCCGCAGCATGTTTGTAAGAGGTGTAGCGATAGTGCGTAATCTCGGATAAACTTTTGGTAGTAGTCGGTGAGACCGAGGAAACTTTGCAGTTCCGTCGTGGAAGAGGGGCGCGGCCAGGAAGATATGCCATCGATGTTGTCTGGGTCGGTGCTAATGCCCTTGTGGGAGATGACATGGCCCATATATGAGACGGAAGGTAGGGCAAAGGAACACTTGGCTTCTTTAAGGAAGAGATGATGCTTGCGCAAAGTAGCAAGAATGGCCGTCAAGTGTTGGATGTGGGCCTCCATGGTGAAAGAAATAGTGCCCTTGAGCGCGCCAATCACATGTTGATGTGTAGGAAACTATTTTTGGTTAATGAATAACATTAGGCAACTTTTCATCATATGTTGCATCTATATTTTGTATATATTAGGTTGTAATGAACCTCATGAACACGGATAATTGATTTCAAGGCCATGATGAGATCATGCCAGCGAGACTTGGAATCAAGATGCCCCTGTTCTAAATGTTCCTAGTCGTAGGATCATCGATTAGGGGATTGGTGATTCCGGATAGACTAGTGCACTTGGTACATACCTTATACGATAAGGGGTAGCTGATCTCACCATTATCTATGAGTCGTCATTTAATGTACAAGTGCAGGTGCTCATTAAGGAATGAGTTCACTGAACGGACCTACACAAGGAACAGATAATGGAATCCTTTCATGAGTGTCGATAGGATGTTCCTCGGGTGATAGTAGGTGCAAGCAGTCCTTGGACCTGAGGTTGTCAACGTTACCATGTGAGTGTCGACCCATTACTTTGGACTTATCCTTACGTGGCCTTTAGTGTCATGTGCCGGATACCTCTGTATCGGCCTAAGCTTTTCAACCTTGGTCTTCATTTTGATTTTGATGATAATAAACTTATTCTAATGAGTTTATCAAGTGTTTGATCTCAGATTGATATTGCGATACACGCACAAACTTAGTTCGGAGAAATACTAAAAAATGTTAAACATAGCTCTGACGACGATCGCGTAGAATATCTAGGGTTAGAAATAGAAATCATGTAATATGACCCTAGGAATACATCCCAAACCTAATTGTAATATTATCCAAGTCAAAACATGGAAACAGAACTCGGGAGCGAAGTGCATGAGAAGAAAAACAAAAAAATCAGCATGGAAAGTTCCCAAGTTTGTTCGACCGGCGAGCGACCGGGCGTCGGCAACAGGCAATTTTTTGACCGTTGCAACAGGTCTTTTTGGGCTCCTCCCCTTGTCTTATATATAAGAGTCCCATAACAGCCTCCTACCCCTCTCTTAATCTTAATAGAGTCTGTTGGAAATTGGGGCACCCATGATGGCATAACTATAACGAGACCCGTTGGTTAATTGATTTAACCAAATGAAATAATTAATTATTAATTAATGGATTAATTAAAAGAGAGGGTCAATTATGTCTTTTCCTATTTAAGGAGTGGCAGGTTACAAACAATTTTGGTTTTTGTAGAGGTTACAACTAGTTTTGTATGGTTATGTTTCCTCAACTTTTAGTAGAGAAACAGATATCCCTAAAACAGTAAACAAAGATTTTTTCTAAGTGAGATGATTGGGGTGTGTTTGTTGTGAGAAACACATCAAATCCGACATTGTGATTTGGTGTAAAGCCGTGTGGACAGTTCGTGGAAGAAGCATATCACAGTAAAGCCAAACGATTGTGGTTTTATTCCATTGAGATTAGGTATGTAATTATATCCTAATTTAATTCTATTGAAATCCTTAAGAGTCCATCCTAAGTGTTTTTAAGCTTAAAAGAGTGATCTTGTGCCGTAATCCCTCCTCAATTCATCAAGCGTTGATTTCACCGAGAAATTCATACTCGAAGTCTTGAAGTGCTCGGAGGAGACATGTTGGAGCTTCATCAAGTATTGTTTTACATTTAAGCTTCATTTATATTGTTTTCATCTTGCTTTGTATCGATCTTAAGGGTAGCTTGCAAGGTGTGCGTGTAAACACCTTGGTGTCTTGTAGATTGTTATTTTTGTTAGAGAATAGGTGTTGAGGCTCGCCTCTAGGGTTGAGGGATAAGTCCTCTCATTGTATTCTTAGAAAAACTATCAATCTATAAAGTGTTAAGGTTAGAAATCCTTGGTGAGGAGCCAAGGTAGTGGAGTAGGCGGTGTTGGCCAAACCACTATATATTTCTTAATTATTTGCATTGCTATCTTGATTGCTCAATTTCATTCTTATTTGTGCTTGATATAATTGTGATTGCATCTAGTCGCACTAAGAATCAGGAAACTTGAATCGGGTAGCTGTGTTGATTAAAATAGGAAAAGAACTAGATTAATCATAAAAGTACATACATACTATGTTGGCCTAAGGTTTTTAACCTTGGTCTTGATCTCGGTTTTGATGATAACAAACATGGAACTAATGTTTCATTAAGAAATACTTTCAGGTTCCAAGTTAGTTAGCGCACGATGTCCGCGATCAAAAAAATCAGAAAAATCGGAAAGGACGCTCGTCGACGCTCGGGATTCTTCGGGAAGTTAAAGTTTAGGTTTAGGGTGTCTAATTTATGCTGTAAATCCTCATGATGATGCATAAGAACCCAAAAACCAAATCCGAACCCCAAAACATGAAAACCCGGATACCGTCCTAAAATTCACTAAGCCTAGGGAGCTCCTTGGACGGCTATTTGACCTAGATATTTTCTTGACACAAAAAATGGCGGTAATTATTCCTTGGATAAAAACTAGATAATGAGGTATTTTTAAGGAATTTTTGGAAGCTTTTAGCATACACATACTTGACCCGGAAGATTAGAGAATTTCCGTTTTCCGAAAATTTGTACTAGACCCCAAAAACTATATTTTGATTCTTGAGTATTTTGATTTTTTAGATATTTTGATTAAATCCAAATGGGGGGTAATCCTTATATGACATTTATATTTTAAAGTTATTCACTTAAAGTTAGTAAATGTTATATAACTAGACTTAGCAAAGACGAAACCCAAACGAGCAGAAAATCTAGCCTAACCAAATTGCCCTGCCTAGATTCGGTCGATCGACTGGTCGACCGGCGACATTTTGATCAACCGATCGGTCAACCGAACGTTGCCCAGAATGGGCATAATGCTCCGGTGGATCGGGTGGTCGCTTGGTCGGTCGACCGACGATCGACCGAACAAGCGATCGGTGGTCGATAATGGGCAAAAATTCGCCCGTTGAGAAGAGAGGTGTTTCTCTTCTCTTCATGGCCTATAAATATAAGGGCATGAGAGCCTTCCTCCATACTTTTGATCACTCCTAACCTTTTTGAGCCATCTTGTGATCATTCCCAAGCTTTATTGAGCCAATTCTTGTGGCCAACCCTAGCTTTGATCTCTCATCTCTTTGATTGAGCCTTACCTTCATTGTTTCATCATCAAAGGCATCAAGAGGAAGCTAGGAATCTTGTTGTGGAGCTAAGTACTTTAGTGTTTGATTTATTGCTCCATTTATTGTTGTATTTTATTGTTTATTTCACTACTAGAATATACCACATTAGCCATGGGAATCACTGATGGCCGCCTCGGCCGTCAGAATTATTCACGGCTTTTCGACGGCCGTAGTGGCCGTGGCTGATGTAATCGAATCAGTCACGGTTCGCATAGACCACCTAGAGCCGTCGCTCATAGTTGATGGCGCGCATAGGGCGCGAAATAAAATAAGTTATTAGCCACGGCTTAGCGGGGGCAAGAGAGCCATTGGTGATATGAATAAGTCATTAGCCACGGCTACAAGCGGCCGTCGCTTATTAATTAATGGCGCGAATGCAACACGCAAACTAAAACACTCTAAACCGACGGCTTAGAGAGGGTCAGCCGTCGGTGACATTAAAATTATGAATTAATTAGTGTTAATTCGGTGATATTAAAACTAAAACACTCGAAACCCTAGTGTTTTGGCCGGCGCCGGCCAATATTATATATATTTAATTAATTAATTAATTAGTGTTAATTATGATTAATTAGATTTATTTACTGTTATTTACTGTTATTTACTGTTATTAGAGATTAATTAGGGATAATTTTAGATTTAATTAGTAAATTAGTGTTATTTTTTTTAAAATTAGATTAATTAGTTTTCAATTAGATTTAATTAGGGTAGAATAAATGTTAGGGTTAATTTTAGTTGGGTGTAATTATAATTATGAAATTGTCCACTTTGGCCTTAGGCACCCCGGAATCGTCCACTTTGGACTCACGCCGGAATCATCCATAATGGATGGACTCGCGCGCGCCGGAATCATCCACTTTAGACTCGCGGCCAAATCGTCCACGGTGGACTCGCACCGGAATCAAGACGAGTTGATACGTTTCACGTACGCATTGATGAGTCAAGTTTTAATTTTGCAAAACCTTAGATCCGTTCGGGGGTTGTATGTTCATGTAAATGAAGTAATGATCTTTTATATGATGTACAACCATTGAATTGTCCCTAATTGGACAATTTGGAAACATAGTTATTTATATTGCACTTAGTTTTTTTTTTATAGTCATTATTCATTTTTAAATTTTGGCTTGTATCTCCCTTGTTTCCGATACGCGTCCAGATGATATGCGTATTCGGAGAACTGTAGGGAGATGCTGCCGAAATTCAGAATGAAGTTAATGACTAAAAGAAATACTAAGTGCAATATGAATAACATGAATCCCGAATAGAATAGGACCATCCCACCTAAAGACATTACCTAAAGATATTGCCCACTTTTTAACAGAACATGTCGGGCGATCGAAGTTGGATGTGCCGACGAATTCATCGTGGGGCTATAACGGATGAATTTCGAGTAGACGTAACTGACTTCTTAAATTTTGCCTACTCGAATGAAAAATTCCTTAGTGGTGATAAAATTCGATGTCCGTGCCGGAAATGTTCGAACATAAGATTTTTGGACCGAGAAACTGTCACAATGCATCTGTATACAAAAGGATTCACACCAAGATATTTTGTATGAAATTGTTACGGGGAGTCACGTCAAGTCGGGACATCGAGCAATCCTGTTATCCAAACTCATGATGAATCTTCTTCTACTGGTGTTTCTTCTTCCAATCCACCTAATCCTTATAGAACAATGATTCTGAATAGTCTTGGAGGACAATTCCATTTAAATGATAATATTGAATCAGTTACTGAGACGGTAGTGCCACCAGATACTACGACAGTTGAAGCCACTGAAGAACAACCTGCGATACAGATTGAATTGCCGAATAAGGAGGCTGCAGAATTTTACAAGATGTTGAAAGTTGTCGATGAACCTTTGTATGAGAATTGTCATAATTATACAAGATTTTCGGCAATGACACAACTCCTGAACATTAAGTTCGATTGTAATATCAGCGGGATTGCATTTGATCGGATTGCAAGTTTTATTAATGGTATGCTACCTCCAAATAACAAGTTTGAGCCAACTTTTTATAAGACAAAAAAGTTGATAAAGAAATTAGGGCTTGGGTACGAAAAGATACACGTGTAGACAAATAACTGTATTTTATATTATAAAGAAAATGCACAGTTAGAGCAATGCCCGTATGTGAACATCCTCATTACAAGGAGAAGAAATCGGTGCGACAAATAAATATCCCCTTTAAGGTGCTTCGGTATTTTCCACTGACACCGAGGCTTCAAAGGTTATTCATGTCGGAAAAGACTGCCCCCTATATGAGTTGGCATGCAAGAAGTCATGATGATACAATAATGACTCATCCATCCGACAGTGAAGTATGGAAATATTTGGATAGGTGTTATCCTTCATTTTCTAGGGATACTAGAAATATCAAGTTGGGATTGTGCACGGATGGTATTAATCCGTTTGGTAATTCGGTAACTCCGTATTCAGTATGGCCAATGCTGTTAACAGATTATAATTTGCCGCCCTCAATGTGTATGAAAGATGAATTTATCTATCTTTCGATGATTATTCCGGGTCCTAGGGGTCCTCACAAAGAAATTGATGTGTTTCTTCGTCCCCTAATTGATGAACTGAAAACATTGTGGGTTGAGGGAGCTGTCACTTATGATTGTCACCGGAAGCAAAACTTCACTTTACGAGATGCTATATTGTGGACAATCAATGATTTCCCGGCCTATGGCATGTTGTCTGGTTGGAGAACGCATGGGCGACTCTCTTGCCCATATTGCATGGAACACTCAAAATCCTTCAGTCTTGAGAACGGTTGGAAATTTTCCCTCTTTGATTGTCATCGCCGCTTCCTACCGTCTTACCATCAGTATCGAAGGAATCGTGATAAATTTACCAAGGGTAGAGTCGAAAGAGATGAGCCACCACCGATGTTGTCTGGTGAACAGATGTTAACACGTGTTCAATTGCTTCCAGAGATTACTTTTGGTTGGAATGTAAGAATTTCAGGCTTTGGTCAAACACATAACTGGGTGAAAAAAAGTATCTTTTGGGAATTGTCGTATTGGAGTTCATTACTGATTCGACATAATTTGGACATCATGCACATTGAAAAAAATGTGTTTAATAATATTTTTAACACAGTGATGGATATTTCCGACAAAACTAAAGATAATGTGAAGGCCCGGCATGATGTAAAAATACTTTGTAAGAGGCCTGAATTAGAGTTGCAAGAGGTCAATGGATGATTTCATAAGCCAAAGGCGTCATATGTGTTAAATAAAAAACAGATGAAAGATGTGTATCAATGGATCAAATAACTCAGATTACTCGATGGATATGCCTCAAACTTATCTCGATGTGTAAACGTCGATGAATGCAAAATATCGAGGATGAAGAGCCACGATTGTCATGTATTCATGCAAAGATTGCTTCCGATCGCGTTTCGAGATCATCTACATGATAAGATTTGGGATCTGTTGACAGAATTAAGAATGTTTTTCATAAATATTTGTGCAAATGTACTTCAAGTCAAATATATGAAATTATATTTTGTGTGGATTTGAGCAGGAGGACGTCCCTCGCACAATAGCGGGGATGATCCAGAAGTTTATACGCGGGGTGTGGCCTACATGGTCTCACGTGCCCCGTGCGCATATGGATTTATTGTGGCGAGAGTTCACGGTTAGTATATTTATTAAATTAATGTTAATGTTAAATATTCATCGGTAATAATAATTTTTTTTTTGCAGGCTCATTATACATGGTCGGAGGACCAGACCACTTTTGTTGAGGCTGCATGGGAGTGTGTTGCCCGCACTCGCTATAACGGGCTGCTTCAGTAAACCCATCAGACTGTGATGAGATGGCTGGGGGCCACATAGATAGGGCAGACTCGGGGACACGCCCCCGAGTGGATTCCTGGCCCTGTGTGGGACCAGCTCGTTGAGCGGTGGGACACACCTGAGTGGCAGGAGGTCTCCCGGACTGCGTCAAGAAACCGCATGTCCAGGGGGAACGGCACGGGTGTGGGCCACACTGGTGGCTCCATCTCTTTTGCGGTTCATGAGCGTCATATGTTATGCATAATTTAATTATTTTTAATTAAATTATATATTATGTATAATGATATTAGTGTATTTGTTTTCTAATGTAAGACGCGAGTGGCGGAGGATGGCACCGTCTGATGCCCGTCGATGATGGAGGTGTTTGAGCGCACCCACCATCGTCGACTAGGAGCGGGGGACTACATTGATAGCAGAGCCTCATATATAATGGTAAGTATTTATATATGTCTATTTGATTTACACAATTTTTATTTATAGTTTATATATATTTAAAATAAAAACATGTGTAGGAAACTTACACGAGGACTGTGATCGAGCGTGGAGGCACACCGGAGGAGTTCGATGCAGGAGCTTAGGTGGAGGCTGCAGGTGGCTGGGAGCATGGCCATGTTTATGGCTTTGCAAACAGTGGCCATGCACACGCCGTGCTCGGGCCACTTGGGGCACCGACTCCTCCGGCTGTGGGTGAGCAGCCCTCGACATCCCGAGCGTAGGACCAGAGCTAGATAGCGGCCATGGAGTGGGAGCTCACCCAACAAAGATAGGCGATGGAGGAGCAAAGGTAGGCGATGGAGGAGCAGAGGCTGGTGATGGAGGAGCAGAGACGGACGAATGACGAATTAAGACAGACGATCCAGAACATGCAGACACTCCTCACTCAAATTGCGTCTCACTCCTCCCAATCGACGCTCCCGACCCAGTCGCTGTCGACTCCACCGCCTCCACCGCAGTCGTGAGATTTTTATTTATTGTATTTTATTTATATTTTGATACTTGGTTGTGTGTGTGTGTATATATATATATATATATATATATATATATATATATATATATATATATATATATATATATATATGATATTTTAATAATTGTTTGCCTCCGGTTTGAGGCTTAGATTGATGATATTTATGTAAAACTTATATGTTTGGTTTCAAATGCATGTGTATGATATTTTCTGATTGTAATATATGATTGAAAATAGATTGTAGTCTATATATCATTGTATACAGGAATTTACAAAAAAATTAGTTTTTTTAATTACAGGATACACCTTTAGCCACGGCTTACCCACGGTTCACCGTCACTAAGCCGTGGCAGAAAGCTTATCGTAAATGGCTGATGGCCTAGGCAACACCAAATATCACAGTTGCTAATAGTATCACCGACGGGCCTGGGCTGTGGCTGATGTGTTGGTATCAGTGACAGGCGCCTAGAGTCATCACTGATGTTTTTAAATCAGCAACAACACACACGGTTGTCGTTGATGATTACGTGTGACGGCGTAGCTTGTCCGTCACAACTTATCTAAGACGCGTGCATCAATGATAGCGTTTTGCCACGCCCTTTACCGTCCATGATAGTTATCACCGACGGTTCATCCACGGATTCAGTCGTCGGTGATGACGACAATTCTAGTAGTATTTCAATGTAATTGAACTTGTGTAAACCTAGAGTGCTAGGTTGATTGAGTTGGTGGTTGCCTTGGTGTTAAGGATTAAATCCACCATTGTAAACTTAGTTTACTAGAATTAGTTGAGTTGTCCCTTATGTTGAAGTGGGAGAGTTCTCTCTGTAGGAAGGCGGGATACTTCCGGGTGTGGAAGTGCCTTGGGTTTGAGAGCGGAGACTTTCCGGTGTAAAGTCCTCTTTGTAAGGGAAATGATATAATCTAGTAAAGCTAAGTTTGGAAATCCTAAGCGGGGTGCTTAGGTAGTGGAGTAGGCATTGGGGCCGAACCACTATAAACACTTGTGTTAGCATTATTTTCTTTGTGTATCGCATTGCTTATCTTTGTTACCCGCTTCCGCATTTAGTCGTCAATTGTGAATTGTCTAAATAACCAAAGAAATGATTAAAACCGGATTTAGGCTAATTGATTAGTTAACACACTATTCACCCCTTCCCCCCCCCCCCTCTAGTGTGGCCATTTCACCAACATACTATTCAACCCCCCTTATATTATAGTGTGGACATTCATCCAACATTTGGTATCAGAGCAAGGTTGTAGGCTTAGGTTTAACCATCTAACCTACACTTATGGCTTCTAGTATCACACTAGGTCAAGGGTTTTCAACTCATACACCTCCTCTTTTTGATGGAAACAATTATCCTTATTGGAAAAATATGATGAGTATTTTCTTGCAATCCCTAGGAGTAGATGCTTGGAGAATTATTCATGTTGACTATGAACTACCCTCCAAAAGCATGGATGATTGATCTCAAGAAGAGATCAAATTGTTTAATTCAAATGCCAAAGCAATGAATGCATTACATTGTGGTTTATCTATAAATGAATTTAATAGAATATCATGTTGCAAATCCGCTTTTGAAATTTGGCATGTTTTAGAGGCTACTCATGAGGGAACTTCCGAAGTCAAAGAGTTTAAAATTAATTTGCTTATGCATGATTATGAACTCTTTAAAATGCATGCTAATGAGACCATAGATGAAATGTATGCTCACTTTCAAAATATTGTGAATGCTTTGACTAACCTTAGAAGGGACATACAAGAGGAAGAAAAAGTGAGGAAGCTTCTTCGATCGCTTCCCAAAGCATGGGAGCCAAAGGTGGTTGCTTTCATGGAGCCCAAGAATCTTGGCACCATGAAGCTCACCGAACTCATTGGATCTCTCATGACCCATGAGATCCATATGAGGGAAAAAATGGAGGAAGATGCCCCAAAAGGCAAGAACATTGCCTTAAAAGCATCATATGGTGATAGGACCTCGTCATCATCATCGGAGAATGAAGAATGCGAGTACCAAGAAGATATGGTTCACCTTGGAAGGATGTTGATGGAGCTTATGGGAAAGCCTCTCAAGAAGAAGAAAGGCAAAGATAGACATATGTGCTTCCAATGCAACAAGCCCGAACACTTGGAGAGCGATTATCCTAAGTCCAAGCTCACCTTCCCATCATCCTCAAAGAAAGATAAAAGAAGAAGGATGAAGAAGAAAGCACTAATAGCCACTTGGGATGAAACCGAGTCATCATCACCTTCAAGTGGGGAAGAAAACACAAGGGAAAATGCAAATCTTTGTTTCATGACAAAGGACAATGAGGTACCCACTATCACTATAGGTGATAATATTTTTACTCAAGTGAAATTAGAAAATGAAATTGAGCATATGTATGAAGAATTTAATATTGTTAGAAAAAGATTCAAGGAACTTAAAAAGGAAAATAAAATGCTAGAACAAGAAAATGATGATCTCTTGCTTTCTTATAATGAGTCAAGAATGAAGGTTGAAATCCTAGAAAACGATAAAAATTCCTTAGAAAAGAAAAATATAGACTTACAAAATATGAATGACTCATTGAAAATTGAAAATGCCGTATTATGCTCACAAGTTAAAAATTTGAATGTTGGCATGCTATCATTAAAAAATGAGTTACTTTCATTAAATGAGAAAATAAAAAATATGTATGCCCATGCCTCTTATGCAAAATTTTCTAAAGTCTCTTCCCATGCTCATCCACACATTTATGTCCATCATCATGCTTGTATAAAATTTGAAGGTCATTGTTTTTGTTGTGGCATGTATATGGACATATAGTTAGGGATTGTGTATTAAGAAGGAACCCCAATGCTAAATCACACTACAAGAAAATTTAGATTTATCGACCATATTTTCCGACAAGAAGATGTTGTCGAAAATTTTTGTTATATTTTCGACGACCGATAGCGTCGGAAAGAGTTACCGACAAAACTTTTCGACCAAAATGTGTCGAAAAATTATTATATTATTATCGATGAATTTTCGTCGAAAATTTGGTCGGAAATATTAAAGACATATTTTTATAATGAATTTATCGACCAAAATTTTTGACGAAAATCTATCGTCGAAAATTTTCGTTAAAGTTCCGACAACTTACCGATGAGAAATTGGATTTATCGACCACAACTTTCGACGAGAAGATGTTGTCGAAAAATTTCGTTAGATTTCCGACACGTCTTTGCGTCGGAAAGAGTTACCGACAAAAATTTTCGACCAAAATTAGTCGGAAAATTATAAATAATTATAAATAAAAAAAAGAAAAAAAAGCATGTGGCCGCCCAAGCAGGAGGCGGGAGATTTCCCGCCTCCCCGCCTCCTGCTCTCTTTCTATTTTTAATAAATAATTATATTTTTATATTTAATTATATTTCTTCTTCACTTCTTCTTTACTTCTTCTTTTTCTTCTTTGTTCCTCGATCGCCCAAGCAGAGCTCTTCTCCGGCCCCTTCCCCGACGCCCTCCTCTCCGTTCGCAACCTCCGCGTGCTCGATCTGTCCTCCTCCTCCGCATGCCGATCCTGCTCCTCACGGGGCGCACGTTGATCCTGCGCCGTCCTCCACCTCCTGATGAGGGTCGGCACAACGCCTTCCTCCGCAGCCTTCAGGCTTTGTTCCTCGATCTCAACCTCTTCTCCGGCCCCTTCCCTGACGCCCTCCTCTCCGTTCGCAACCTCCGCGTGCTCGATCTGTCCTCCTCCTCCGCACGCTGATCCTGCTCCTCACGGGGCGCACGTTGATCCTGCGCCGTCCTCCACCTCCTGACGAGGGTCGGCACAACGCCTTCCTCCGCAGCCTTCGGGCTTTAATAATCTCCGCGGATCAAGCGGATCAAGCGGTTGCCCATCAGGAGACTCACGAGGCCGAGTCATGAGACTTCCTCCTCAATTTTCGCCGTCGGAGCCGCCTTGACCCGGGGGCAGAGGGCAACGAGAGGCCGTCCACGTCCGCGCCTCCTCCCCCGGTGGAGTTACTGGGTTGGGGAAAGCAGATCAAGCGGTCGCCCGTCACGAGACTCCGGAGGCCAAAAATAATCTCCGCGATGGGAGGAGAGGAGGACAACATGGCGGCACTAACAGAGAAGAGGAAAGGAAAGAGGAGGGCCAGCCGCAGTCTCTGGAGGGTTACAGTAGCTCGTCGGTGAGCGGAGACGAGGAGAGGGCGGAGAGATCTATTAGCCCGATTTATTAGCTTTTTTTTTAAAAAAAAATCTTGAGTTTTCGACGAAATTCCGACGACATGTCGTCGGTAATTACCGACCACAGTTTTCGACAACACTTGTAGTTGGTAATTACCGAGGAGCAACCGACAAACCTTTTGTCGGAAGTTACCGAGGAACTACCGACAACTTTTCGATTAAAATGTTGGTCGGTAATTATCGACAATATTTTTTCTCGATAAACTATCGATACTCGTTTCGACCAAGGTTTTACCGACGCAAATATTAGCCTCGGTAACCGGTCGAAATTTGGTCGGTAAATAATTGTTACCGACCAACTTTCGACCACTTTTCGACTATAATGACTGTCGAAAATTGCCATATTTCTTGTAGTGTCACTTTGGGTTCTAAAAGCTTCTAAGCCCCAAGGACCCAAAGAAATTTGGGTAACAAAGTTTTCATGCTTAAATGTAGGGGGAGACAATACACTCAAATGAAGAGACATTGATGGCTTGAAGTTGCTTGGGAATTAAAGAAACATGAATAAATTCGATTGCAACTTCGTGACAAATGTGATCGGTATCAACTCCTAACTCTATTCTTGCCTACATTACTATTGGAGTTTGATGACTTGTGAATCTGCTTCATTTAGTAGTCACTTGATACTTGATTCACCGTGTGTTTATCTTTGATTAATATCTTTTTGGTATCAAGTTTGAATTTGAACGTTTCATTTTATTTTCAGTCTCCTTGGAGGCCATTTATGACCTATAATGAGTCTATGCAACATTTGGTTTTGAAACCTTGGCTAATTGTGGCCGTATTGGTTTTCAACCTTAGGAAGGGTTTGAGATCTTGATTTTAAAATGTTTTCACTTCTTGAGATCACTTTGATTCATTTTGATTTCAATTTTGATTGTATTTTAATAAATGAATCCCCACTAGTTAGCAAAACTTGACTTTTGCGAAATAAACTTGACTTTCCTTTGCTATCTGTTTATGAACTTGCTAAGTAAGAAAATATCTATTGTGCTATTTATGATTCAATTACTTGAAAGTTGAGCATTGATTAGGAGGCAAATGTTTTAGAGAACAAATGCTAAATACTTGAAAATTCTATGAGGTAGTAGTTTCATCTTTGCACCAAGTAGTATGATACCTCATAAAGGCATGTAGAAACTCTTGCACCTTGCTCATGATAAAGTATTTGATTGTATCTATATGAAAATTCATGAGTATTTAGGAAAATGACTTGTAGACAATTTCTTGTTAATTCTTGATCGAAATTGTGCCAAGTCATTTGAGTAATCTTTGGGGCTCTTTCTAGTAATTCAAACTTTGTATACATGATTAGAATTATCATATCTTAGTCATATACAAGTTTGATCAAAATTAGAAATTATTGTGAAAAATGAGTATTTGTCGGTAAAACGTGAGATCTAAAATTTCAGCGATTTATTGAAAAATGCAGAAAATAAATTTCTAGAACATTCTTGTTTGTGCACTTTGCCTAAAGAATCCAGTTTTCGCTGAAAAAGTTTCTAAAAGTTTCATGGAGAATTCAATTTTATATGATTTTGGGTTCATCTTTATCAAAAATCGAAAACTTTGTCTTTATCAAGTAAATGCTTTCTGGATATTCCATAGTTGATTGTTTATAACTCTCTTGACATATCTATATCTCGGTGCTTATTATTCCAAAGTTTCTTCATAACATGTATGTTTATAACTTGTCATTGGGTAACTTAAGAGGTGCCTAGAAATGCTTAACTTAGGCCCTTTTTTATTGATATCAAAAGGGGGAGAAGAATCTAGACATAGACATGCATATAGTTAGGGGGAGTTTATTCTAGATATACATGTTGATAGAGGGAGTATTATACATTCACTTGATAAAATGCTATGCTTGTTGATACATTCCTAAAAGCATTTATTGAGAAGTTTGTCATCATCAAAAAGGGGGAGATTGTTGGCCTATGGTTTTCAACCTTGGTCTTCATCTTTATTTTGATGATAATAAGCTTATTCTAATGAATTTACCAAGTGTTTGATCTCAGGTTGATATTGCGATACGCGTACAAACTTCGTTCAGAGAAATACCAAAAAAATGTCAAAATTGGCTCCGACGACGATCGCGTATAAAATCTAGGGCTAAAAATAGAAATAATGTAATATGACCCTAGGAATACATCCCAAATCTAATTGTAATATTATCTAAGTCAAAACTTGGAAACGGAACCCGGGAACGAAGTGCGCGAGAAGAAAAACAAAAAAATCAGCTTGTGCCCAGGTTCGGTCGACCGAACGGAGCCCACATCGCACAGTGGGCTCCGGTCGCACGGTCGGTCGATCGACAATCGACCGACGGCGACCAAGCGTCGACAACGAGCGATTTTTTGACTGTTGCAATGGGTCTTTTTGGGCTCCTCCCCTTGGCTTATATTTAGGAGTCCCATAACAACCTCCTACCCTCTCTTAATCTTAATAGAGCCTATCCTAAGTGTTTTTAAGCTTAAAAGAGTAATCTTGTGCCCTAATCCCTCCTCACTTCATCAATCGTTGATTTCACCGAGAAATTCATACTCAAAGTCTTGAAGTGCTCAGAGGAGACACGTTGGAGCTTCATCAAGTATTGTTTTACATTTAAGCTTCATTTATATTGTTTTCATCTTGCTTTGTATCGATTTTAAGGGTAGCTTGCAAGGTGTGCGTGTAAACACCTTGGTGTCTTGTAGATTGTTGTTTTTGCTAGAGAATAGGTGTTGAGGCTCGCCTCTAGGGTTGAGGGATAAATCCTCATTGTATTCTTAGAAAAACTATCAATCTATGAAGTGTTATGGTTAGAAATCCTTGGTGATGAGCCAAGGCAGTGGAGTAGATGGTGTTGGCTGAACCACTATATATTTCTTGTTTGTATTGCTATCTTGATTGCTCAATTTGATTCTTACTTGTGCTTGATATAATTGTGATTGCATCTAGGCGCACTAAGAATCAAGAAACTTGAATCGGGTAGTTGAGTTGATTAAAACCATAAAAGAACTAGATTAATCATAAAAGTACATACACACTATTCAACCCCCACTTCTAGTGTGGACATTCATGGAGCTAATGTCCTATTTAGAGGAGATAATGTCCTATGGAATGTCGGAATCATTTACTCCTAGTTAGAGGAGATAATGTCCTATGTGTCCCTGCAAGTGTCAACTCAAGAATCTTTGACTAGAGTATATATGAATGTCGGAAAAGGGGTTCCGACATGTCATTTTTGAGATGACGGCTTGGCAGGCAGAATACATATGAATCGTCCACTACCTTGGCTCCACACCAAGGATTTCTAACCAAATCCATTATAGACCTTGTGTTTCCCTTTGAATACAACCGAGGACTCGGTTCTCAACCCTTTGAGAACTCCTCAAAACTATTCACCTAGGAAAAACACAATTCTACAAAGTAAACCTTACACTAGCACACCTAGCAAGCTAATCAATAAAAAACAAGTACAAGCAACAAGTAAAATTACAATGAAAAGAGCTAAAGATTAAACCACAAGTATGAGCTCTTTTTCAAGCCTTCAATGCCTCCAACTCCACAAGACGTTGAGGTCGAACCGAAGCCAGAGTCGAGGGAAGATGAGCACTTGAGAGAAATCGTCGATCGAAGAAGCAAACGCGAGCGAATCAAGCTTGGAAGGCACAAATATCTCTTTGAAAGCTTTAATCAATTGTTAAGTAGGATTAATGAAGGTTGGTGAGGGGTATTTATAACCCCTCAAACGGAACAACGCTCCAACAGGCATTTTTTTGCCCGTTGGACGCCGACCGGTCGCTTACCGATCGATCATCGATCGATCGACCGATCGACCACCCAACAACCGCTGGCGTTCTGCCTTTCTACAACCATGTTCGGTCTATTCCCTCTTCTTGATTGTACCCTTGGGCCACTAACCTAGCTTTGTTTCTAATGACTAAACCTCCTTCATCTAGCTTGTTTCTAAATACCCATTTAGTCCCAATCACGGTTTATCCGCTAGGTCTAGGTACTAAGTCTCATACTTTATTCCTAACAAATTGATTAAGTTCTTCTTGCATAGCTATTACCCAAAATTCATCTTCTATTGCTTCCTTAATGTTTTTTCGCTCTACTTGAGATATGAATGCTACATATTGACAAATGTTCTTAAGTTTAGAGCGCATTACCACTCCCGTTGATGGTTCTCCAATGACTTGATCCATTGGATGATCTCTAATCAACTGGTACCCTTTGGGGAGAGGTGGTAGAGCTTCCTCTTCTTCTTCTTCATCTTGAGGTAGAGTTGAGGATGAGGGTTCTTCATGTTGAGTTTCCTCATTGTTTTCATTCTCATCCTCATTGTTTCCTCTTTGGGTTCTATATTCAACCTCTTAGTCATTTGTTTTCATATTCTATTTTCAGTTCCTTTTAGGTTTGGCCGGGTATTATTGGAAGTTTGTGAAGAACTTCTCCAAAATTATAGCCCTTTTGACTTGATTGACCCAGAAAAAGGTCAGGTTCATTTGGGATGACAAATGTGAGGCAAGCTTTCTGAAGCTCAAGGCATGTTTGACATCTGCACCCATGTTGGTTGTACCTTCCGGGTCAGGAGGGTTTGTAGTCTTCTGTGATGCCTCTCGGGTTGGCCTGGGCTGTGTGTTGATGCAGTTTGGTAGAGCCATAGCTTATGCGTCCCGCCAGCTGAAAGTTCATGAGAAGAACTATCTGACGCATGATCTAGAGCTAGCGGCAGTGGTCTTTGCACTGAAGCTCTGGCGGCACTACCTGTATGGGGAGACTTGCGAGATCTACACGGATCACAAGAGCCTCCAGTACTTGCTTACCTAAAAGGAGCTAAACCTCAAGCAGAGGAGGTGGCTAGAGCTCTTAAAGGATTATGATTGCACCATTATGTATCATCCGGGGAAAGCAAATGTGGTAGTAGATGCTCTGAGTAGAAAGTCCATGGGTAGTTTGGCTCATTTGGAAGTTAAGCGGAGGCCTCTAGCTCGAGAGTTGGCATTGTGCTTGGATGGGGGTACAACCTTATCAGTGTTAGCTTAAGGTGCCCTGGTGGCACACCTGCGGGTACAATCCACGCTGGTGGACATGCTGTGTGCCGCGCAGGGGGAGGATGCCTTTTGTGTGCTGACCAAGGATCTGGTGCAAAGAGGCGATGCAGAGAACGGGTTCAGGCTGGACTCAGAGAGTAAACTGAGGTTCAAAGACCGGATCGTAGTACCAGATATGACCGACGTGCGCAGGCAAGTTCTGAAACTGGGTCATCGTTCCACTTATACAATGCATCCGGGGGCCACCAAGATGTACTGAGATTTAAGGCAGCATTACTGGTGGAAGGGTATGAAAAGAGAGGTAGTAGAGTTTATCTCCAAATGTCTGGTCTGCCAGCAGGTGAAGGCCGAGCATCTCAAGCTTGCGGGACAACTGCAAAACCTCGAGGTGCCCGAGTGGAAGTGGGAGAAAATCACCATGGATCTAGTGACTGGGTTGCCTAAGTCAAAAGGCAGTTTTGATTCCATTCGGGTGGTAGTGGACCGGGTAACAAGGACCAAACACTTCAAACCAGTGAAGACTACCTTCTCTGCGGAGCAGTACGCCCTATTATTCTTGGATAGGATTGTGGCATACCATGGTACCCCGGTGATGATTATATCGTAGTACCAGTTTACAACCCGGTTTTGGCAATCATTCCAGGAAGCCTTAGGTACCCAGGTATATTTCAGCACAACTTTCCATCCGTCGACTAACGGGCAGTTAGAGAGGACCATCCAAACTTTGGAGGACATGCTGAGAGCATGCATCCTAGATGTGGCCGACGGTTGGGAAAGGCACTTACCGCTGATAGAGTTTGCCTACCACAATAGCTATCACAGTAGCATTGGCATGGCTCCTTTCGAGGCTTTGTATGGGCGGTGGTGTAGGTCTCCGGTGGGCTGGTTTGAGGCCGGAGAATCACTCATGGTGGGCCCTGACCTAGTTGAGGAAGCGGTAGAGAAAGTGAAGGCCATAAAGGAACGATTGCTGGTGGCCCAGAGTCGACAAAAAATGTATGCCGACAAGAAGGCCAGGGAATTGGAATTCCTGAGGGTGATTTAGTCTTTCTGAAGGTCTCTCCTATGAAAGGGGTGGTCCGGTTTGGGAAGAAGGGAAAGCTGAGCCCTAGGTACATTGGGCCTTTTCCCATTCTCAAGCGGAGGGGCGAGGTGGCCTATGAGTTGGCATTACCTCCTAGCCTGAGCAGAGTACACCCGGTCTTCGATGTATCCATGTTGCGGAAATATGTAAAAGATGATTTGCATGAGATCGAGCCCTCCTTTATTGAGGTAGATTCGGCCATCTCGTTTGAGGAAAGGTCGGTAGAAATCCTTGACCGCCAAATCAGGAAGCTAAGATCCAAAGAAATTCCCCTGGTAAAGGTCAGATGGGAGCACCATTCCGGGCAAGAGGCCACTTGGGAGGTAGAGCAGGACATGAGAGAGCGCTACCCTTCCTTGTTCGAGGAGCCGGTAAGTCCTTGTTATTCAAGTAAATTCGAGGACAAATTTCCCTTAAGGGGGGAAGGTTGTAAGACCCGAGAAAATTTTCTAATATAAAAATTTGTTCTTGTTGCAGCGCGCCGGACCTGGGGATAGTCGAGTCGAGCCTTAGGATCACCTCGAGTGAAAAGGTATGACTCGACTAATGATGCATGGAATTTTATTGGGTGATTGACTTTCCTTTTATGCAATCATACCTTAAATCAAGTTTAAATCGACTCATGTTGTGGGTTGAGTCGGAACCCAAGTTGAGTTCGGGTTTAGTCGAGTCTTGAGTATGAGTCAAGTAAGTCAAGAGCCTATATGGAAGGCTAGATGAGGGATTAAAACCCCTCATCCTTGTGCCGTGTGACTCATCCTTTGAGTCGCACAAGGCAGCCTAGGGAGAGAGGGGGAAGAGCAAGGAGAAGGGGGACTTGGATCGATCCGGGTTTTGCGTCGTCACCGGAAGATTCAAAGTCGTCGTCATCTGATCTTTCGTTCTCCGCAATCAAGGTGAGTGGTTAGAATTTGAAAGATTGGGGGAGGCGGGTAGCCGAACCCCTAGATGTGTTAGGGTGTGTTTCTCGCGATCTTTCCGATGGATCTTGGTTTCATTGTTGTATTCACTATTTTGTACGAAATATTGTCAGATCATCTTGCTTCCTTATCGATTTCTCAGATCTAGGGCTGCCGAATCATGGGGAAAGGGGAAAGGTCATGCCAAAATTTTCCCCAATCCCCTTGACGGAAGTAGAGCCCTTAGATGATCATAAATCTCCCACTAAAGCACTCTCTGTCGTTGATTTCACATATGAAACACTTTGATTTCCCTAGAACTCCTAGGTGTGGCTGAATGAACCCCACACCTCATGAAGAGGGTTCGGCCAAGGGTAAGGGAAATGGGTAAATTAGTCCACATGACATTATGATATAGCGGAGACGAAGAGTTCGGAGTGTAGTTAAAGTCTTCCTTCCCTTTCCTACACTAAGGGCCATGACCGAGCAAGGTTTCCCTTGCTCAAGGCTCGGCCAAGCCTAGGGAGGGGGAAAGAGGGTGACTTTAGATGGAAACTTCCATGGTTATAAAGTTTGAGTTATGGAGACATCATGATACTTAGGAAGAATACTAACCATAGTTAGTAAATTGATTGATTTAGGATATTGTAGGAATGCTAGCTTAACGACCATCTTTAGCCCATTCAATCTTTAAATTTCGAAATGATGTATTAGTTTACCATGTTTAGTATTTCATGCATTATTGAATTCCTTGCTACCTTGCCATGCTAGATAAATTGTTTCTTATTGAGCTTAATTTCAAAGGTAGTGTATAATTATTATGTATGAATATCATAGCTATATATGGTATATGTTGTAAAGAATGCTTATTTCTCTTTAGATTGCATGCTGTCCAAAAATATTTATGGGCTGAATTCCAAGGTCAGCACAAGGAATTTCTCACCCAAGGTAGTGTAGAAGGTTAGATAACATGTAGGACGTCTCGACTTCTAGTAAACATTTTGGAAACTTAGCTAGGAGATGTTATCACTTCTAGGACTTCTAGTAAACATTTTGGAAACTTAGAACTCTTAGGTGTACACATTTTGAAGGGCGGCATTAATTGTTGACCTGGTAGCCCGGATTTGGGCCAAATACGGGCAATGGCCCGAAGTGTATATAAGGATACCCTAGGACATTAATTGTGTGATGTGCTTGAGATGGTCCACCGAGGAGCATGGAGGTCGAGAATGACCAATGCTCAGCTCGGCCAGTGTTGGGTCTTGAGGTGCGCCAGCGGGCCCGCTAGGTGCCAGACCCCAGTTGGTTGGGACTAGCTATCCTTACCCCAGACGGTGATCTGAGACTAGTGGACCATCCTAGTCGATGGCCCAGGATTGTTTGTTTACATCTTGATATGATGTGGCTGACGGCCAGTATGATTCTACCTTGTATGGTAGGGCCAGTTGTAGCTGGGATTTTTATTCCATAAGTAGGCCCAAGGGCCAGATGTCGAAGGCTTGATAGGCCGAGATGGTAGGTCTTCACATATTCAGTTTACATAGAATGACCCATGGGGTCAGTAGTCACATAGAAGTAGCTTACCTCTCTGTATATTCAGTTTGTTGCCTTATATGATATGCATGAATAACTAAGGATTATGTGGAGGTTCGCTAAAACCACTCACTGAGTCCCAAGTGGACTCACAGTTTGTTTCCTTATTTTTGCAGAGCATGAGCAGGATTGTGACCTGTCGACATGGTGCAGCGGGTGGCAGGAGGTGGTGTCATATCTCATAGCAGCACCCATGAGTAATAGTCCAGTGTTTAGTAGTTATTTTCTTTTCTGCACTGACAGTTGTATTTATAAAAAAATTGTAAAACTTTGATACTTGAGACGTTCAGTTATTCTGATATTGGCTTTCTTCTTTGGTTTGAAAACTTAAAATTGTGAACTTTGAAAACTTTTAAATAAAGGTTGTGATGAGATTTCTTTTTGTCGACATATTTTGGTTTCTTTATGTCAGTGTAGATAGTAGGCTACAGGGTAGGATGCAGACCCTGGCCGGTCACACTACCCTCAGTTGGGGTGTGACAAAAGTAAAACCCTAAGGCAGTTGGAATCCTATTCTAAACCATCCCTAGTTGGTCATTGTCTTGGAACGATAATGAATGAAGACTAGTATGCAGTCTGACTAATGATGATCATGTTTTAATGGTCATGGATATGTGATGTCAAAGTGATCATATCATAGACACATCTTGGAGAACATGGTGTCGGACAGACCCGCCGTGAGTATACTACATAGATTATATCATTAGTATATCTCTGTTGGCCGAGGGTTTCATCCTTGCACTCTAATTCTCTCAACAAATGTTTTGATAATAACAAACTATGTCTAACAAAGTTTAGGCATGAAAGTCATAGGTTGAAGTTGATATCGTCTCATGTGGCATCAGCTCGAAAAGTCAAGTCTCCGTGAAGTTTCCTAAATCCTCAACGAGCTCACCAAAGAGATTTAGGAAATACATAGAATGATTGTAAAACTTCTTGGGTAGGTCTCCAGGGTGTATGCATTTCGGAAATCTCAAAAACCCGAAAATCGAAACCCAAATGACAAAATTCAACCTGCAGACTGTCTATCGATTGAATGGCCGATCGCATGGTCGATCGACCAGATGACCGACCGAGCATCGATCGAATGTCGTAAAAAAACATCCAGTAGCCATTCGGTCGATCGGTGGTTGAATGGTCGGTCAATCGACCCATCGACCTACTGATCGACCAATGTCGTAACGGATAGAAAAATAGATCCATTGAGCTGATTTCCACTCGACACCTCTCTCTCAAAAGCCTATATAAACTTCCCTTAAACCTCTCCTCAGTGACCATTTATGCCCTAAGTCCCTCTTGAGTAAATCTCTGTATCCCCAAGCTTTTATTGATCAAATCTCTCATGCCTAGCCTCTTGATTGCTCATCCCAAAATGCATCATCATTGGAGGGTTGTTCAAGTTTGCTAGACACAAGAAGAAGTGTTGTTCTTTGATGTGATAAGTTCTCTATCCTCTTTCATTGTGATAAATATTGCTTTGTTTCATTTTGTGATTGTATATTCAAGTGTGTAAGAACACCTAGTATTTGGTCTTGTAATTTTGTAGTCACCTTGGTATAGAGGTCTAAACCCATTTGTGTAAACTAGGTTAGGAGTGTTCTTTATGAATTGAGGTGGGGAAGTTCACTCGGTGTGAAGGCGGAGACTTCCGAGTGTGGAAATGCCTTCGAAGTGAGTGTAGAGTCTTTACGATGAAAAATCCTCGATTGTAAGAAACTCTCAACTTAGTGTATTTTTTTGCAAAATTCTAAGCACGGTGCTTGGGTAGTGGAGTAGGCGGTGTTGCCGAACCACTATAAATCTTGGTGTGTTAGCATTGCTTCATTTAGTGTTGATTTCACTTTCTTTAAAGTATACTCTCTTAATTTGAATCAACAACTTGCTTAAAGAATTGAACTCGAAATAAAATTAACAGTACACACGATTCACTCCTCTCTAGTGTAAGTCATTTCACTTACATTTGGTATCAGAGCAGGTCATAGATTGAGATTTCACCATCTCCTCTACATCTAGTCTTGATCCGAGAATGGCACTATAGTTGGTAGCGTCTATACCTCCTAAGTTCAATAAGTCTAAATTTGGTCTTTGGAAGAGTAGAATGTACACATTCCTAAAGACACAAGATTTAGGTGTGTTTAACATGGTAAAGATTCAATATTTTGAACCTAAGGAAAACATGAATGCTTGGACCCAAGAACAAATTGATATGTTTGAGTCAAATGCTAAAGCTATGAATTGCATACTCTGTTCTTTGGAAAATGGTATCTTTGAAAAGGTCATGCATTGTACTTCCGCATTCGATATTTAAGATTGTTTAAATATGCTATATGATTATGCAAAAACCAAGGAGCTTATTACTTTCAGTGAAGGAGTTGATGACAATTGTCATACTCCTAGTTCTAATGAGGTTTTGGAATCCCATAGTGTCTCTAGTCAAAGGAGCACCAAAAGCCGAAAGAGAAAGGTGATTTACCACCTATGCAAAGTAAAAGGACATGTGAAAAAGAATTGTCCCACCATGAAGAACAAGGCAAAGAAGATGTCAAATGCTTCCATATCCTCATCCCACTCAAGTGAAGCATCCTCTTTCCATGACTATGGAGCTATTTCAAAAGATTACCTCATGAATGCTAATGATGAGGTACACTCTCCTCCTTCTAGTCATGATAATAAGAATAATAGTATTAACTCATCTAGTTCTTATGATATGCTTTATGATGAATTAATGGATGAGTGTAAAAACATGTATGCATTGCTAGTTAAAAAGGATAAAGAAAATAAGAAATTGAAGAAGGAAAACTTTAGTCTTAGCTCTCATTTACATGATGTAAAATAAGAAAATGAGAAGCTAAAAATTAGTTCCTCTAATCCATGCCATGATCTTTGAGTATTGAAACTAAGGATTTGAGAACTAAAAATGACATTTCAAAGAATGACAATATCAAGTTGAAAACTCAATTGCATGCTATTCACAAATCCATGAACGGTTTGAAAATTGAGGTTGTGCTCCTAAATAGGAAAATTAATGATTTATCAAATGTCTATTCCTTTAAGAATTCTAGAAATAGAAATGCTTCTTCTAAGAATATCAATACTCATTATCATTCTCATGTCAAACATTCTTCTTTTAAGCCTCATGTCCAAATCAAAAAGTTTCATGAAAATTATTTTTGTTGTGGCATATATGGCTATGTTATTCATGATTGTGCTTTTAAAAGAAATCCAAGTGTTGCTAAGACACTTTGGATTCCTAGACCAACTCACCCCTAAGGACCCAAAGCCATTTGGGTACCAAAGGTTTCTTGTTCTTTTGTAGGGGGGGCTACCACACAAGGATGAAAGATTGATGGTGTGTTGAAGATGACCAAAGAGTTGAATGAAGGATCCTTATATGGTTACAACTTCAAGCCTTCACCTAGATGTCTTAGGTAAAGTTGGTATCAAATATTTTGGTATCATCTTCTATCTAACTTCGATCCATTCTAGTTGAAGTTTATGATACTATGCATGATTCGGCTGAATTTCATCCACTCTCGATATGATTTCAAAAATATTTTTAATTTTGATTTACGGTCTCTTCGGAGACCTATGTAGCCTATAACAGGCTAACGCGACCTTGCGGTTCTAAATCGTTGGCTCATTCTGGCCTTTCAGTTTTCAACCAATAGAAAGGGTTAGAGATCTTCTTACCTTTCAAAGTTTCATATTTTTTAGATCTCTTGATTCATTTTGATATCATTTTGACTTCTTTAAAATGAATCTTTACTACTTAGCAAAGTAGGTATTTTGGAAATGATAGTTGATTTCTCACTTTGCTATTTAGTTGATTAACTTGCTAGTATGTGTATTTTCATTATGATACTAATGAGATTACTTGCAAATCATTAACAATTGATTGGAAGGCTAAAAGAAAAAGGAAATGAAAATGAAAATTCTCAAGAAATGAGGTATGGTTTTCATTTTTGGCAAAACTCTTGTTAAATACCCCAATATTCTTGACTAAATGTTTTATCTATGCTCATGATTGATTATGCATGACAATTGATTAAAATTTCATGAGTAGATAAATTATTTGATACTTAGAAAATTTCATGATACCTTGTATGAATGAAATTTACTCTAGGTAGAAATTCATATTAGAGAATTCTCTTTTAAGTTGAAACTTGATAAACATGGTTTGGTTTGTTTATAATTTGTCCTCATGTGATTAAACTTGAAAAACCATGAGTAAAAGATCAAATCCAATAATTAGCACCTTCATGTTATCATGCTTAAGTATGAATAAAAGTGTGCTAGGTTAATGTGTTGATCGCTTGACTAAAATCGCACAAAATCCTTGTTGAAAATTTAAGTTGGACTTAAAACCTATTACAATATGTTGAAATAATTTTTGTCGATTCCATAAATGTTATGATTAGATTTTGAGAATTTCCGCAAGATCCAAATTGTTACAAGAATGCCACTACGCATTCAGGGATTTTTAGAAAAATGTAGAACAGTTATTTTTGAGTGATTCTTGAGTCCATGCAATCCTCATGAAACCTAGTTTGAGTGGTAAAATTTTCGTAACATTCTGATGTATATAAATGTTTATAAAAATTTTCATACATTAGTTGGAAAATAATTTTTATATCGATCGGTCGCTTGACATGCGACAGCCGCATCGACTGACTGACAGAAATAAATATGGACTGTTCATTTGGGAGTCTTTTCATCCCAACCACTCACCTAAACTTTTTAAGACCAAAACTAGGGCTCATCCACCCTTATTAGCTGACCCCTTGCTTGGTTTTGGAGTCTCCCTTGCATTCTAGAGGTAAGAAACTCATACCCTAGCTAGTTTTATGAGATTTATTCATGATAGTGGTGTAGATACCTCTCTTTTCACTCCCATACGATGGTTTCTACATGTTGTTAGGCTCATTTCCTTATACCTCATGCATTCATCAAGGTACTTTGTTATTTACATGATTTATGTTAACATAATTATGTAGAAAATGCAAGTTTCACAATTTTATCAAGTTTAGAAGCCTCATTTCAACCACTTTCATAAAAAAAAATTAAATTTCTGAGGTATCTCTTTGAGTTGAGTACTGTGACTATTAAAAGAAATGAAAAATAAAAGAGAAAAATAATTTTTTTATATTTCTATCTTTTTTATTATTTTTCTTTGTTTATTTTCGTGATATTGAAATTATCATGCCAACATCATCTAAAAATTGAAGGGTTCATTTTTTAAAATATGATTGAAGGAAATTTAATAACAGGAATTTAACCTATGTCTAGAATCATACATGTCAAACCATTGAGAAACGTTAGATGTGAAAGCGTACCTGAATCCATTGCTTAATTTGAGAGATGGGGGGCGGCCTTCCAAGTCTATGCACCGACCATAAGACGTCTCAAAATAATGGAGCTTCAAAAACTAGAATAAAGTGCATGACCCAGGGACCATAACCCCTCTATTTATAACAAAAATCTGAGGTAATGGTAATTCCAATTTTGCCCATCATAAAATTAGAAATTACCCCAAATGGTATCTGTACAATTAAATCTCATATATTGTTGAGATGTCACGGGCCCACGGATAAATAACAATTAGCTCACTTAAGATCTGGGTCGTTAATTTTTGATAGTGATGAATGCATGTCTATTAATATATGTTGGCCCACATGAGGTTATTAAAATTAATCTAACAATCTCTCACTGGGGCCAACAAACATATCACCATAGAGCTATGCATGTTAACTTTATGAGCTCAACATCACTATTATTATCAACCATCTCCAACAATCTGGTCCATCGATCATACTAACAATGAACCAAAGTGACTTTTGTCACATTTATCGTGACTAAATCCATCAATGATCACAATGTTAATATTCTCAACGATAAAGATCATATATGGGTGCACAACATGAAAATTACATGCAATGTGATCCAAACATGCCTATTTCCAACTGGTCCTACTGTATTGAGATCAAATAAAATATTCAGAGTGTAAAATAATAAAACTTTATTCTGCAGAAAAATATCCATAAAGCATAGTAACAGATTATAAACTCCCACTAAACCATCATATCAATACATGATGTAACACCCAAATGAGCATCATGCTCATGAAAGACCGTGGGTGGAAAACCTTTAGTAAGCGGATCCGCCCTCATGGAAGTTGTACCTATGTGCTTTATGGTCACTCTAAATTCTTTCTTTAACAAGGAACTTTACGTTGATTTGCTTAGATTTCGAAGAGTTCCTGCTGTTGTTGGAATATAACACTGTCGATTTATTATCACATAATAACTATACTGGTCTTTCAATTCTATTACAATGAGCAGCCAAGTGACAAAGTTTCGCAGTCATACTCCAAGGTTGGATACTTTAAAACAAGTTATGAATTCTGCTTCCATATTTTAAGCTGCAGTGAGTGTCTACTTAGCACTCCTCTAATGAACAGGTCCCCTGGCAAACAGATAAACATAACCAGAAGTGGATCTTCAACTATTTAGGCATCCAGCAGAATCAGAATCAAAAAAATCCAATGATCTCCTGCTGATCTGATTTTCTGTATGTAATGATTTATTCTCTATAGATACCACATAACTCGTTTGGCTGCTTTCTAATTATCCATTCTGGGATTACTTAGATATCTGCCTAATATCCCTTCAGTGTATGCAATATCCGGACGCGTACTCTCTTGAGCATACATCAGACTCCCTATAGTAGACGCATATGGAATCTTCTGCATTTCCTTCTACTCAAATTTATCCTTGGGGTACGGGTTGAGTCTAAATTTGCCTCCTTTAGCAATAGGGGTATATAAGAAAATTACTTGCTTCCATTGAACTCATGGTATATGCATTCATCAATCGCATTTATCTCAAAACAAAATGAGATAATAACTTAATAAAATTATGATACTACTAACGGGAATCTTTCGTTCTAGAGGTCATTGAGTTTATACTTCATGGGTAGATTCCTAAAGAGTTAATACTCCTTATCTCTCCCAAACTCAATAACCTCAATGAACAGGGCATTTCCTATATCAAAGAATATCTTATTCAATGGATCATTTAATTTTATACCCCGTAGACCTATCAAAGTACCCAATAAAGTAGCAGTTGATTGTTCTAGAGTCCAGTGATTTTTTCTTTGACCAATATGGCATAGTCTCAACTGGACAACCCCAAATATTTAGTCTGGGCTTCTTGCTTGTCCATAATACATAAGGGGTTTTATGCACTACTTTAGATGGTACTCTATTCAGAATGTAAGCCGCAGTCTTAAAAATTAATCACATCTAGTGATTGAGACTTCTCACTAATTAGATATAGGTACCCGTATATGGAGTAATCATCTATGAACGTAATAAAGTATTGTTTGACCATTCCAAGAAGCCATAGGGAAAGGTCAATAAACATTCGTATAATTATGTTCTAAGACATTTGCACTCCTATTAGTACCTTACCCTAATGTTTGTTTGTTTCCCCTTATTGCATTCAGTATAGACATCAAAGTCCGTAGCATCAGGGATAACTATGTTGGCTTAAGGTTTTCAACCTTGGTCTTAATCTCAGTTTTGATGATAACAAATATGGAACTAATGTTTTATTGAGAAAACTTGCAGGTTCCATATCGGTTAGCGCACGTCCGCGATCGAAAAAATTGGAGAAATCAAAAAATCGGAAGGACGTTGGTCGACGTGCTCGAACTCTTCAAGAAGTTAGAGTTTAGGTTTAGGGTGTCTAGATATGTTGTAAATCCTCTTTATGATGCAAAGAACTCTAAAACCAATCCCGAATCCTAAAACATGAAAACCCGAAAACCGCCCTGAATTCACTAAGCCTAGGGAGCTCTTTGGAGGGCTATATGACCTAGATAGTTTCTTGACATAAAAAATAACGGTAATTATTTCTTGGGTTAAAATTAGATAACGATGTATTTTAGGGATTTTTTGGAAGCCTTTAACCTACCCTTATTTGACCCGAAAAATTAGAAAAGTTCTATTTTCAGTAAATTTGTACTAGACCCCAAAAACTAGATTTTGATTCTTAAGGATTTTAATTTTTTAGATCTTTTTATTGAATCCAAATGGGGGGTAATCCTTATATAACATTTATGTTTTAAAATTTTTAACTTTAAGGTTAATAAATGTTATATAAGTAGACTTAGTGAAGACGAAACTAGAAAAAGAACAAACAGAACCAAACTGCCCAGCCTAGTCCAGGTTCGGTCGACCGAATGCTGCCAAAAAGTAGGCAATTTGGTCGACCGGTCAGTCGATCGAAGTGTGCCAAAATTTGGCAGAGGGCGCATCGATCGACCAAACTGCGGATTGTTGAAGTCGCAACTTGCGTCGGTTGACTGATCGGTCGATCGAATTGCGGATTGTAGGAATCGTGTCTGGCGGTTGACCGCACAGAGAGATTGAGCCAACGGTCGCTCGAGCGGTTGATCGGTCGATCGATTGACGATCGATCGGCATGCGACCGAACGGCGGTAACGGCTAGTTTTCCGCCCGTTTTCCGTCCATTGAGCTGTCATTTCTTTGAGAGGTTATAAATATCCCTCATCTAACTCCTTTAACTTCCTTTACAGATTTTATTGAGCATCAAAAAGAGAGTTTTGAGCCTTCTAAATATTGATTAATAGCGCTCTGTTCTTCCGTCAATATTTTCTCAAGCGCCCAGTTTTCTCCTCAACTCGGCTTCAATTCAAGCTCAACAACTTGGGAAGTTGGAGGCTTGAAGGCTTGGAAAAGAGCACTGATTCTTGGTTTTATTCTTTAGCTCTTTCAATTGTAATCTTTATTGTTATTTGAACGTGTTTACTTATTGAAGTTGAGTTTGTGTAAGACCTAGTGTCAAGTCTTGGATCTAAGTGGTTACCTGAGTACAGAAGGTGTAAAGCCACTTGTGTAAACATAGCTTACTAGGATTAGTTGAGGTATCCCTTACGGTTGAGGTGGAAGAGAACTCTCGATAAGAAGGCGGAGACTTCCGAGTGTGGAAGTGCCTTAGATTGAGAGTGAGTCTCTTCAGGTCAAAGTCCTCTTGTAAGAGAACCGATTTAATCTAGTAAACCTAGTTTGGAAATCCTAAGCGGGGGGTGCTTAGGTAGTAGAGTTGAGGTAGTAAATTGCCTAAGTAATCTAAGAAATATCTAAAATTGAATTTAGGCTAATTAATTTAGTTAACACACTATTCACCCCCCCCCTCTAGTGTGTCATTTCACCCAACAAACTAGAATCCCATTAGGCACAAGCCTCTGTTTCTGATGCTTGGATATATAACCTAAGCGCTTGTGCCACATCATGGTGGAATTCTTATCAGCTAATTTTTATTTTGTACCATGTGAATTGGTATGCAGGGTTTCATTACATGAAGCAATTACATCAAGCATATAAAGGTTATTGAAATAGGACAAAGATGGTACCAACAATATTAGAATTAAGATAAAGACTAAACTTTTCATTTCCAAATGAACAAGAATAATTATATTTGTCCAAAAAAAAAAAATAGAGATAGAAATCAAATTTTGTCTAAAGACGGTGCTACAAAAGTCTCTCTCAAATTCTAAACAATATTCAATCCTAAGCAATAACCTAAATGTGTCTATAGCTTCAACTTTAACGGATTTGCCATCGCCCACAAGGATTAATCTTTCAGCATCACTCGGCAGTTCGCAGCTCAGGTAATCCTACATAAGCACACTTATGTGAGTAGAAACGCTGAAATCTATCCACCAAGTGTCTATAGGTACAAAATTTAAAAACTTTAGAACAAACCAAACTGAGAAATGTACCCTTCTTAACACGCCAAGCGAGATACTTGGTACAATCTTTCTTTACATGCCCACTTTTCTTGCAGAAGAAATAGGTAAAAACCTTAGTCTGATCCTTTTGCTTTCTCTTTTATGGAGCATTTGCAGCTTTTGTAGTCTTAGGTCTTTTCTTGCCCTTATCTTTAGAGACTACAGTCAAAAGAGCACTTTCAATCTTATCTAGTTTTAGTCTTTCTTCCTCTTGCACACAATAAGAGATAAGCTCATTAAGAGTCCACTTTTCCTTTTGACAGTTATAATTGATTTTAAAATGATTGAATTGTGTCAGAAGAGAGATCAAAACCATATGCACCAATAAGTCCTCAGGGAGGTCTAATTTCAGTGCCTTTAATCTAGAGACAATATTTGACATCTCCATAATGTACTCACTTATGTTCCCTTTGCCTTTATACCTCATTGAGACCAAACTTGTTAACAACATGCTTGTCTCAACCTTTTCATTTTTCTCAAAATGTTTTTCAAGAGCATCTAGGAACAATTTGGCATTAATCTCTTCAGATATAGCACCCCTAAAACAATCTGATATTGCCCATCTCATAATCATAAGACTTAGGCGGTTGGATTTTTCCCACCACTCATATTTTCTCTTATCATCAAGACAAGTTTCATCTATAAGAGGAGCAGGCTCAGTCATCGAAGTGCCAAGTCTAGATCCATGCAACCGAGAACAATCATAATGTTTTCTTTCCAAGCTTTGAAATTCGTGTCAGTCAGCACAGGGATAGAATTCAAAGTGGCAGTAATATTTGATAAAGCATAAATATTAGCTGAACAGAGAATAAAACAAAACATTAATATAATCAGCTCAATAAATTGATTAAAGCAAAAGAAATAAATAATTAGCAGGTCCCATTACAAGATACCAAGCACAACATTGACATTTCATCTTTGGACAAAAATATCAATTTGCAAACGGTACTCTCAATGCAGTAATCAAATACTGACAATCAGTCTTGTCAAATAAGAAGCTTTTCTTTGGACCGACTCTTGTCCACATGGAAAACCTTATGATCATCACATATTTATTACCGCAGGCACACAAGGAATCCAGCCAAGTAGTAACCTTCCTTTAAGCCAATCACTACCCGCATGAATTTCAAGCATGCAAACATCTTTTATGTTCTAAAACATGCTAATTTTACACAAGAGAGCATATTTTGGCGAGATGTTATTTCAAATCAACATATTTCAAAACATTAGACATGATGGGCTATTATTTTATTTCAAGGTAAATTGGTCAAACTACAATAAAGCGGTCAAAATTATGTTGAACCAATATTAATTGAGCTGAACCAAGGCTAAATTAGGTTGATCCTAATGCTAATTATATAGAACCAGTTGAAATTATGATATACCATATGCTAATTTTAGTGAACCGGTCAAGAGTCCTAATGAACCGCTTAAAATGTGCACTGAATCGGCCTAAATTGACTTGAACTGGCGCTGAATCGGGGAAATTTGACCTAAACCAGTGCTGAATCAGACCCAATTGTACTGAATCGGACCTAATTGCAGTGAACCAGACCCTAATTATCCTAAATAGGTGTTGAACCAGATCTAATTCCAGCAAACCGGACCTAAATCTATGGTTCGGGCCATATTTGATTGAACTAGACTTGATTTACTTTAACTTAAAAGGTGGGTCGGGTTTAATTAGATAGAGGGTCGAGTTTTAATTAAAGGGTGATAGGGTTTGTGGCTTTCATTTTAATGGATCCGGATTCATATAATAAACTTTAGATCCAACCCGTTTGACTTTAGATCCGCCGCCTCCCATATCTCCTACGCCGATGCAACGCTCACGCCAATTCCGCCCTTCCTGCGATGCTGGCGAACCTTGCTTCGGCATTAAGCGACGATGAGAAGATGAAGCAGCCAGCCTCTCAAGGTCGACAGTGGTTGGTGTTAGCCACCGACGTCTGTCAGACAGGAGAAGAACTACATACGGTGATACCCAGATAGGAAACACCGCACTAGAGGATCGACGACATCCACTTCCTCGGGCCTGGCTGCAGACGGTGGTGCTACCCGCATGCACCGAACTGCAGCCAATGGTGCATGCACCATGTTGTAGGCCGAGGCGCCACCCAGACACGCCGCTGTCGACCAGAAATCTAATCGCCAACGCGGCTATAGATAGGGCCACCGCCTGCTACCGAAGCGACACCGACGATCGCCGTCCAACGGAGGGATGATTGCTCTTGAAGCCGCCTGCGGCAATCGTAGCATGAGGAAGAAGAAGGACAGCGGATGCATCCTTCGGCACAGACTGCCGCATCCAAAGCAATTTTTTTTTTCTGAATAGTGTAATCAACAGATTCTAATGTAATCATGATTCATGAAGAACAGTGAATGCTAATCTTAATGTAGAAAAATCTACAGTTCTTGAAAAATAGGGGAAATCATGAATCTCGACAACTATCAACAGTAGATATAAATCCAAAGCGTAAGAAGATTTTTCTCAATGATTCAAGCATGTAGATGGCTCTGATACCAATTGAAGAAAATTTAATAACAGGAATTTAACATATGCCTAGAATCATACATGTCAAACCATTGAGAAATGTTAGATGCGGAAGCGTAACTAAATCCATTGCTTAATTTGAGAGATGGGGGGCGACCTTCCAAGTCTATGCACCGACCACAAGACGTCTCTGAATAATGGGGCTTCAAAAACTAAAACCAAGTGCATGACCCAGGGACCATAACCTCTCTATTTATAATAAAAACCTGAGGTAATGGTAATTCTAATTTTGCCCGTCATAAAATCAAAAATTACCCCAAATAGTGTCTATACAATTAAATCCCATATATTGTTGAGATGCCACGATCCCATAGATAAATAACAGTTAGATCACTTAATATCTAGGCCGTTAATTTTTAATAGTGACGAATGCATGTCTATTGATATGTGTTGGCCCACATGAGATTATTAAAATTAATCTAACAATGTTTTCTTTGTTTTCACTTAAAAATTGCATTCACTTTGTTTTAAACAAAATGCACTCCCATTTCAGATCTAGATTACATGCATCACTTATTCATGATTAATCATTTATGTATTGTCTCAAAATGTCTTGTAGATGGCACCCTGAACCAAGAAACCTAGTCTCCCCGATAACCTTCTTACTCGCTTGGGAAAAACCCAAGCAGCACGGTTTAGCACCCGTACCGTATTGCAAACCCGTATAGTCAATTTGGGGGATCTTGAACAATACGACATCAGGAACCGATTGAGTGCACTAGGTTGGGTGGAGTTCTTTGTTTCCAGTATGTCCTATACTCATTAGAGCCTTCTTTGCAAATCTTACAATTGATCGTCCTCCTATTAATGACTATCTAGTTCTTCATTCTGAAATCTTAGGAAAACCCATAGTTATCATTGCATCAGCCATTAGGGAAGCATTTGGTTTTCCTCTCATTAGTGTTCGTGCATACACTATGTCCACTCATGCATTTAACAAAGACTATCCTACATCTGAAGTGACATCAGCTATCTTCCCTGTGGAATATTGTGGAGCAATTCCAATGCAAACCATAAAATTATCCACTGCCATTAGGATTATGCATCTTATCATAGCACATAACATCCTTCCTAGAGCGGAGCATTATAATGATGTGACTAGTACTAGTCTTAGGGTACTATTTTATGCCATGACCAGTTGAATTATTGATATCCCTGGTCTTATGCTGAATTACATTGCTGAGTTACATGCATCTACCAAACAAGCCTTTCCCTTTGCATCTGTCATATTATACTTCATTTACCTATCTCAAGATTTGAGATCGAGCCTACTCCTAAGGCAATTGATACATTGACACTCACTCGTATGAAGAGTTTGGGAGATCAACGAGGGAAGCATGACGAGTAGGAGATCCATTCGATCCAGATGATGATTATGATGATGATGATGATGATGATGATGATGACGATGATGATGACGACGATGATGAGGAGGAGGATGGTGAAGGTGGTAGCTCATCGCATCCTCCATCAGATGAGCATTTTGATATGATAGAGTCTGGGTTGGCTCAGCTGCACTTTGATCAAGTCGCATGGAACACTAACACGACTACTCGCATTGATCTGATTAGTAGCCGTGTTGATGAGATGTATGACTGTGCTGATGAGATGTATGGTCGTGTCGATCAAATGTGGTAGTGCTATTAGGCTCACCAGCCACCACTGCCCGAATGATGAACACGACTTGTATCTAGTTTCTTTTTATGGACTTGTGTTGTCATTATGGTTGTACTAATCTAGTTGGATATGGATGCACTTTTCTTTTAGAAACTATGATTGCTTTGTAGACTTTATGGATTATCTTTTGTATACTTTGTGGCATATGGATTATCTTTTGTGGATTATCTTGCTTCGGTATACATTTTTATCTTCTCTTTTCTTTTTTTTTTATGTACCCTTTTTGATTGATGTCAAAAGAGGAAGACGAAAGTGTTGATTATCATGCTAGCTCTTGTATTTATAACATGAAATGTATGGCATGATGATAGGGGAAGAGTTAAGGTTTATAGATACCTAACATGTTGATAGAGGGAGCACTTAAATTATTTGTTATATCATTCTCTTGCTCTCACTCATGTGTTATGAATTCATGCTTATGCGACTGTATTAAATGCATATCGTTATTGGTTTGTCATCATCAAAAAGGGGAAGAATGTTGGCCGAGGATTTCATCCTTGCGCTCTAATTCTCTCAACAAATGTTTTGATGATAACAAATTATGTCTAACAAAGTTTAAGCATGAAAGTCACATGTTGAAGTTGATTTCGTCTCATGCGACATCGTCTCGAAAAGTCAAGTCTTTGTGAAGTTTCCTAAATCCTCAACGAGCTCACCAAAGAGATTATGGAAGTACATAGAATGATGGTAAAATTTCTTGAGTAGGTCTCTAGGGTGTATGCACTTCAGAAATCTCAAAAACCTGAAAACCGAAACCCAAATGACAAAATTAAACCTGCAGATTGTCTACCGGTCGAATGGTCGGTCGCATGGTCGGTTGACCAGATGACCGATCGGGCATTTGCCAGATGTTTTCAAAAACATCTAGTAGACATTCGGTCGATCGGTGATCGAATGGTCGGTCGATCGACCCATCGACCGACTGATCGACCGGTGTCGTAACAGATAGAAAAATAGATTCGTTGAGCTAATTTCCACTCAACACCTCTCTCTCAAAAGCCTATATAAACATCCCTTAAACCTCTTCCCAGCGGCCACTGATGCCCTAAGTCCCTCTTGAGTAAATCTTTGCATCCCCAAGCTTTTATTGATCAAATCTCTCATACCTAGCCTCTTGATCTCTCATCTTAAAGTGTATCATCATTGGACGGTTGTTCAATTTTGCTAGGCACAGGAAGAGGTGTTGTTCTTTTAATGTTGTGATAAATGTTGTTTTGTTTCATTTTGTGATTGTATATTCAAGTGTGTAAGAAGAGCTAGTGTTTGGTCTTGTAATTAGGTGGTCACCTTGGTATATAGGTATAAACCCACTTGTGTAAAATAGGTTAGGAGTGTTCTTTAGGAATTGAGGTGGGAAAGTTCACTTGGTGTGAACACGGAGACTTCCGGGTGTGGAAGTGCCTTTGAAGTGAGTGTAGAGTCTTTCTGGTGAAAATTCCTCGATTGTAAGAAACTCTCAACTTAGTGGATTTGTGTGTGAAATCTTAAGCACGATGCTTGGGTAGTGGAGTAGGCGGTGTTGCCGAACCACTATAAATCTTGGTGTGTTAGCATTTGCTTCATTTAGTGTTGATTTCACTTTTTTTAAAGTATACACTCTTAATTTGAATCAACAACTTGCTTAAAGAATTGAACTCGGTATAAAATTAATGGTACACACTATTCACTCCCCCTCTAGTGTAGGCCATTTCACTTACAATCTCCAACGGTAGTAATACGTCAGTCCTCCGACCTGATGTCACCATGGATTCCTACATGAGGAATTTTGTGTTTTGACCTAGTCTAACATCACCTTTAACCGAATGGTAATATGGACTATAGTTGGACATGGAATAATTCATGCAGCGGAATATGTGTGTCGTGAAGAAATTTGTCTCTCTCGTATATGAGAGAGATATCTCTGAGCTCCTTGATGAGTGTGACTGAAGAAATACATAGCCGTACTCAAATGAATTAATAGAAGTATCAATGTTATTTGTTAAGTCAGTATACCAGGAATCAAAAAACTAGATTGAGCAATATAAGGATGATCTAATCCATGCCTTATGCTCGATCTAGATATTGCATGACGAAAGGACATAGTATCATATTGTGAGTTAGGTTGCTCGGATCACCGACCTTCACTTGACTTTGTAGTCATAATGTCTTGCTAGAGGCCGCTTATGACTAGTGGGTTATAAATGTGATTTGAACCCACAACCAATGTTAAGTGAACCTACAGGGGCGCACACATAGGGTGAACCGAATTGGGTTTAGGGTTATGGTTTATCGGATTGGATCCACATGACCATTAACTTGCTAATTCTCTCTTGGTAATTTTGAAAATTAATTTCGAATTTTAAAAGGAGTTTTCAAAATTGGAATCAATTATTCAGTATTTTAAATGTGATTTAAAATTGAAATTATGTTGATTACAATTTAGGTAATGTATCTTATTAAATGATACATTATTTTCAACATCTTGAATTTATGAAATTCATCCTTGATAATTGTTATTAAAATTGTTTTAAAGATTTCGGACATGACTTTGAATTAATCAACGATTTTGATGACTCATTCAGTATGATTGACACGTCTATAAATACCGGTCTGAGGTTTAGATCTAAATTATTTGCCCCCTCTAAATTATTTAGCAGAGAGAGAGGGCAAATAAATTATATTATTGCTACTAATTATTTGCCACTAAAAGCATAATCTCTTGTAGTGAGATGGGGTAGGTGATGATCTCCTGAAAGGTTGCCGACCTCTTGTTGAAGGAAGTTGAGCTCCCTTTGTCACAGCCGACCTCCACCAAACAGAGAGAGAGAGAGGAGAGCATGAAAGGAGTTTTGTGCTCATCTAGATCGGAAAGAATTCCAGTAGAGACGAGCTAGCACTTGGCAGCCACCCTGTTTGTCGCGTTCGTCCGTGTGCTCACCGTTGAGGGTGTTCATCGCTTGGCGGCACCTTGGATCCGGAGCAAGATCGTGATCTTGGAATCGCAGAGCAAAAAATAGAATTCGGTCTTTAAATGTATAACTCTTAACATAGTATTGATTTAACCGAGACACATGGATACGATTGGGTAGAGGATCGGTTTTATTCCGTTGCGTGTAAAATTTCTGTTACTTGCCCGATCCTCCATGACCCAACAGAAGTGTTGGCCATCTCCTTGTGCAAAAGAAGGTCCTTTTCTGTAGCATAGAGCCACGACGAGTTTCTGGAGGTGCGATTCTTTGCGGGATAGCTTGGTGTGGATCACCATTGGAGGGCGAACACTTGGACGCCTCTTGGATTGGAGTCTGGGTCTTCTTCCTTGTCGAAGGTATAACCCTTTGCTCTACTCTCTTTTGTTTAGATCCTTAACCATATCAAGGAGATCGCTTGTTTAGGATAAAAATTTTAGGGAAAATGCCTAAAATGGTCCCTCAACTATGGCAGATTATTCACTTTGGTCCTAGAACTTTTTTTCAGCTCACATGGGTACCTAAAGATTTTTCCGTCCCCACTTTGGTCCTTGGCCCACACCCAACTATTAAAAAATATCTAAGTGGCTAACGTTCCCACGACGTGGCATCCGGCTTTTGTTGACTTTGCTATTTACATGTGCCTATGTGTTTAATTAGACTACTATTAAGAGGGCTTATATATTAACAAACCCTAAATTGAAAATGCAGCTAGGTTTCTCTACAACAATGGCGATACTTGATGATGCATCTAGAAACAACACTCAGCGAGGCAGTGAGATGCGTAATGGAGCTCGGCACCAACTCTATTGTGATTGTGGTGGCCAAATTGTGACCTACACATCAATGAGGGGTGTTAATAGGGGTCGGCGGTTCTATAAGTGTCCTAATTTCCGGGTAAGTAGCTCCTTCCTATTTTTCGGTGCTGTAATTTTGGAGCTTGAAACTAATGCTCCCTCATTGTGCTATTAGGAAAGTTGGTTGTGTCAGTTCTTCGAATGGGTTGATGAGCCAGTGCCGCAATGGGCTCAAAACCATTTCTAGGAGCTTGAAATGGCGATAGCTACCATGAGGCTTTTCAAGCTGATGATGATGATTTAGTGGGGATTGATAGCTTTTTTAATGTTTATTGTAGTGATAATTGTAGCTAGGAAATGAAGTGGTGTTATGTTGTGTGGGTTTTAGGTTAATGGTATGAACACTGTAATAAACTATTTTACTGCAATGAAGTTACCCTTTTTGAAGTAATTGTAATGAACATTAGTGTAATGAAGTGTGGTTCTGCAATTTATTTGTTTGAGGGACCAAAGTGACAATCATCAGAAAGCAGTTCACTATCAAGTAAAAGTACAAAATAAGTAACATAACACTGTCAAGTATAATACAAAACACATGCACTGTCAAGTTAATAACTTTGGACCACCAACTATAAAAAACAAAAAACACTATCAAGTATGGTCCACCACTTCATTGTTTACAATAAACCAACATCAAGTTCACAAAAACTAGGATCATAAAATATTAAAGTATTCATTACAAAAAGTTCACAACATTTGAGGCACTTAAAGTATTTATTACAGTAGGACCACATGAGTTTGTCACTTCTTTTTTTGGGAACTGTACTTATGAAATGGAACCTTGACCTTAGCTATGCAACCATTCTTCCTGGGTGTCACTTGTCGATGTTGTGGAGGCTGTGAGAAGTAAAGCCTTGTTGGTGTTGGATCACATGTTCTATCTATAAAAATAGGTTGTGAAACTGCAACAATAGGATCACCAGATTGTGAAGCTTGAGTTGAAGGTTGTGAAGCTGCAGCGTGTGAAGATTCACCAATTTTTTTCTGTTTTGCAACTTTGGGCCTAGGTTCACACCCTTGATTCTTACAAGTTTTTCTATTGTGCCCATAGTTTCCACAATTTGCACAAATTGTTGAGCTACGATTGTAACTCTTCTTCCATTTGTTCTTGATAGTTGGCTCATCCTTATCTCTTCTTCTAAGCTTTTATGGTCTTCCAATTGGTACCTGTCACGCCCCAAGTTTAGGGTCACATGATCGGCCAGGGTATACGTGTCTATACCCCGCAGCCTAACTCATGCACATGTCAACTCATAAAAATAGCGGAGTAAACAACAACTTTTATTAATAAAAAGAACCAAAACGGATTTTTATTTCAAAACATCAAAGTTTTTTAATAAATAGCTCAAGTGCGGAAATAAATAAATCGAAGAACAACCGTTCTTTAACAAATAAAAGACTGACTAAAACATGAATGTCCCCACGGGACTACAACTCTAAAACATCAAATAACTAGTGCATTTTCAAACTACTACAGACTCGACTATGACCCCTAACTAGGACTGCTATGGGATCAATGTAGCTCCTCCGCCCTCCAGCCGCGCCAAGTGCTCCAGCCCACCTCACCGGTCAGGCTCTGCCAAATAAAACAACGACAATGGGTGAGTTCAAAAAACTCAGTGAGCGGTTCCTACCAACCCTCACAAAAACAAATATCTGGGATAAGATGCATGAGGTAAAACTCCTAACTCAAGTAGGAAAAGGTTACAAGGGAGTGACCTGCTAACAGCCCATCCGGCCACCACCTGCCCGAAGGCAGCCAACACCCATACGGTGAAGAACAATAGGCCTAAGCCTACCATGCCCTAAGGCAAACAACACATACTAAGATAATCGGGAAGGCCCTCCGAACTTATCCAAGTACAAAGAAACTCGGGAGCAATCGAGAAAGACCCTCCGAACTTGCTCCCCGAGATGCGTAGGGATAATCGGAATTCACCTATCCGAACTTGCTCCTTTAAGATATCATACGAGTAATAGGGTAGGCCCTCCGAGCTTACTCCTTAAAGATATCACAGGAATAATTGGGAAAAGCCCTCCGAAATTATTCCTTAAAACCACCTCGGGGATAATCGGGTAGGCCCTCCGAACTTATCCCTGTTGGGTGAAATGGATACACTAGATGGGGGGTGAATAGTGTGTTTACTAATCAATTAGACTAAATCTAATTTTTAATCATTTCTTTGGTTACTTAGGCAAATTACAAGTTGAGTGACTAAAGGGCAAAAATTTAGCCTTTTTCGCCGTTCGGTCGATTGGTCGGTCGATCGACCGAAAGCTTACTGCGCTTTAATCGCTCTGTTCGGTCGACCGACGGGTCGACCGAATGAGTCACAATTCATTTCATCCGCAATCCGGTCGACCGACTGATCGACCGAAGCACAAACTGCCACTTTTTGGCAACATTCGGTCGATCGACCGGTCGACCGAAACTGGGCAAACTGCACTATTTTTTTTGCTTTGTTTGCTCGATTGGGTTTCGTCTTCGCTAAGCTTACTTATATAACATTTATTAACTAAGTTAAAAACTTTAAAACATAAATGTTATATAATAATTACCCCCCATTTGGATTCAATAAAAATATCTAAAAAATCAAAATCCTTAAGAATCAAAATCTAGTTTTTGGGGTCCAGTACAAATTTTCCGAAAACGAAAATTTTCTAATCTCCCGGGTCAAATATGGGTATGCTAAATGCTTTCAAAAATTCCTTAAAGATACCTCGTTATCTAGTTTTGACCCAAGGAACAATTACCGCCATTTTTTATGTCAAGTAAATGTTTAGGTTATATAGCCCTCGAAGGAGCTCCCTAGACTTAGTGAATTTCAGGACGGTTTCGGATATTCATGTTTTGGGGTTCGGGATTGGTTTTTGGGTTTCTTTGCATCATCATGAGGATTTACAATTTATCTAGATACCCTAAACCTAAACTCTAACTTCTCGAAGAATCCAAGCACGACGACCAACGTCCTTCCGATTTCCCGATTTCTTCAATATTTTTGATCGAGGACGTCGTGCGCTAACCGATATGGAACCTGAAAATAACTCTTCAAGAAATCATTAGTTTCATGTTTGTTATCATCAAAACCGAGATTAAGACCAAGGTTGAAAACCTTAAGCCAACAATCCCACGAGGCCAAACCAAAACAATCGGGAAAAGCCCTCCGAACTTGTTCCACAGGTTGGGAATTGTCATCCAACCTCCCGGGCCTAGCCCGCAATCCGGCTCCTCAACGAGCCTCTCCGCCACTCATAAAGATATGGCGCACTATGACCTAAGTCAAGTCTTTCATACGGTGTCTCATGGGTGTTCCTATTAGAAAGTGTCTCAACACTCTAATATCCGACCCCAACTCCTAGACCTATAATGTCATAAACCCGTGTGATTTTATTTCATACATAAACTTCACATGTTGGTTCATAACAGATTAGACCCTTTTGCCTAATTTTAATTATACAATTAAAATTTAGTTCACCAAAATTAGGATTTTGTTTTAGGGTTTTGTTTTAGTTTACTGTTCTACCCGAAACTGATGTATCTAATCCGAATTTGGTCTTCAGAGTGTGTCCTATGTTTTCAAACTATATTTTCTGGTCGAAATGATAGGTTACATGACTATATTCAAATAATTACAAACACCACAGCAAGTATTACAAAAATAGCACAGATTCATCATCTCAGCATGAGATTCCAGCAACATTGAATTTTCAGAGTATCATGAAAATAAATCCGAAAATTCACAGAAATTAAATCATTAATTCACCAACATATCAGAATTATAACATTTAGATAATTCTCATAAAAACTATATTTTTAAATAAGATTATCAAGCACTATCATCATCCTTAATCAAGAACAAAATTTAAGATCAAGCATCTAAATCAAGAAACCATCTTGCAAAAACCTTCATGGCAGCAACATCAAGATCCTAACTTTCACAAGACATGATTTTCTCCAAAAATCACAGATTAAATACTAAGCATGCTTGAACATATAAGAACTCATTTTAATCATCAATTTGAGACATAAACTACAAGATTATCAAGATCTCTCACTTAGGTATTTCATCGAACACCTTGAGGGCACCCTTGCTACACCCTTGGCCGAGCACCCCTAGGGCCAGCCTAGGGCTGCCGAACCCCTTAAGGAAGGGTTTAGGGTATCCTCAAACACGGCACATAAAAAGAATGGCAAGAATCTGAGAGATCATCGAAAACAAAACAAGAACATCAAGCCTCCAAGAACGGCTTCAAGTAACTCGAAGAAATCTTGAAAGAAGGAGGATAAAACCACTCACCTAATTTGGAAGGATGATTAGAAGAAATCCCAGACGATGGCCCTCGAATTCGGCTTCAAAAGATGATGGCTCGACTCAAGAAGGGGGAAGAGAGGGGCGGCGGCTCACTCCAAGCCGCCGGCTTGGAGAGAGGGAAAGAGGAAGAGAGAGGGGCTGGCTCCTCTTGGCTCGGCTCCAAAGAGGAGGAAGAAGAAGAGGAAGGAGAAGGGGGAAAGCCTTGGGCGGCTCGACTCTTGATGGCGGCGGCTCCAAGGGGACAGAGGAGAGGGGCGGCTGGCAGCTTAGCTGTCGACTGGCTCCTCTTCTCAATAACTTGTGTGGCTCCAAATAAGGAGCCACAAGCCAAGGGGAGAGGGTTTTATACTCCCTCCTCAACTCTAACCCCTCTAAATCCTTTATCCAACTCGCATCTGCCTCAAGCCGAACCCAAACCCACTAACTTAAATTAACTTAATTAATCCTTTTCCCCACATAACCATCCAACACATGCACACCCATCATGCATACACAACATAAAATTTAAATGAATTAATTTACACAAGCAAAATCACATAACCCATATTCTTACTTACTCGAGTTCGCAAACTCGCACCAAACCATGAGTCGACTCAGCTCGACCTTAGACTAGTCCGCTAGGCTGCCAAACACAAACCATAAGAGGAAAAAATAAAATGTAAAATATCTAGGATATTACGGTACCCTATAAATGGGAGGAATTATGGTGGGCAAGTCAATGGCAGGAACCCACATGTTCTCCCTATTTATAGGGTTAATTGAAGTTGCATAACACTGATCATATGTGTCAATGGAATATCAATTCTCCACAAATTCTTCAGGGTCTCCATGGTGTGCATAGATAGCACACACAGCATGTAGTCATGGCAATCCACACAAACCCCACAACCTGCATGAACAATCTCTGGATGCCAAATCAATTGTGAACTGTACACTATCAAAATTCCCCACCTCATATTTTGATCCCCCTATCCATGAAGCTCCCCTTTTGGCAGATTCCACCACATGTTTTTTCAAGTATTTTCCCTAGTCTTGGGAAAATCTTGCTATTCCCTTTGGACCTCTCACATAAAATTTTGTTCTTTACAAACCTTCTCATTAGGTACTCAATTATCCAGTTCAATAAGCTAATGATAGGCATCTCTCTGGCCTCCACAAGTAGGCCATTGAATGATTCTGAAATTTTGTTCATCAAGATGTCACACTTGCTCCACATATTGAAATGGGATTTTGCCTATCTCTTTGGTTCATGTTGCATTAACTAGTTATGGGCATCCATATTAATAAGTTGCAGCTTCTTCATTTTCCTTTGTCATTCAGCCACATAGGTAGCCTTAGCTGCTACCATAATTGTGTTCTTAGTAGTGTAGCCCCTCCATAGTATCTCTTCAAGTTGGAATAGATATGCCTCAAGCAATATCTATGTTCAATACATGGATAGGCTTCTAATGTTGGTACCAGACCCTGCAGTGATAACAAGTTAGTTGATATACAAAGTGACAATTAAAAATTAGTTGGGGGACCAAAGTGACAATTACCTTTTCATATCTGAAATAATTATTCAGCCACCATCTCTTCCTAAATCAGACAATAGAAGCTCCATAAACCAAGTCCAAGATTCCTTGTTTTCACTTTCAACCACAGCTACAACCAAAGGAAAATATTGATCATTAGGATCTCTCCCAACTGCCACTAACAGTATTCCACCATATGTCCCCTTCAAAAAATAACTATCTAGACCAATTACAGGTCTACATGAAGCTAAGAAACCTGTTAAAATTGCTTTTAGGCACACATATATCCTCTAAAAGTGTCTATGTCCTACATTGGAGGTTGTTGCTTTTGTCTTTATGATTGTTGTACTTCCAGGATTTGTCCTTCTTATCTCAGCATAAAACTCATACAACTTGTCATATTTCTTGTTTACATCACCCTCAATCCTCTAGTTAGCAATTTTCCTAGCCCTTACAGTCTTAGAAAGAGTGATATCAATAAAATAGTTCTGCCTTACTTCCTCAATTACTCCTCTCAATTCCAAATCCTTGTTTATGGTCATTGTCTTGTATCTTCTTAGCAACCCACTTCATAGTCAAGATCTTACTATTATGCACTCTTGAACCAGTGTGTTTGTTATTTAAGGTGTTAATTTGGTAAACATCATTCCTACCGACCCTACTACACAAACACAGTCAATTACATCCTTCTCTACAAACAACTCTACATGTCAATTTGTCATTCTTCTTGTATGTTATTCTATAACCATGCAATCTTGAATACTCCTTGATTGCATCCTTAAACTCCTCAGTTGTTGAAAATTGCATACCAAGCTTGAACCTGAAGTTGGGTCTCATATCTGTTGGGTTGTATTTGCAACCCTGCCTCATCATCACTTTCATCTGAAAACAACTGCTCAGATTCAAGCTCTGAATCCAGATGTTCATCTTGAGAAATATTTGGTTCCTCAATTCTTGTTGCACTTGTGCTTGTGTTTGGTTCATTGGTTCATTCTGGTTGGGTATTTGGTGCCTCACTTCTAGTTGGTTCATTGACAGTAGCATCAATGTAATCACCAAAGTGATCATTAACACTTTCGTCCTCAGAATCAACAAAATTTATATCATCAGAATTATCATCTTGAACATCATTATCACCCTCATTCTCACCCACATTAGAAGCATTCTCATCTTCATTCACAGCAGCATTGTCAGCCACGTTGTCACCCACATTAGGAGCATTCTCATCTTCATTGACAGCAGCATTCTCAGCCTCATTGTCATCCACATTAGGAGCATTCTCATCACCCTCATTGTCATCTTCACCCTCTGTCAACTTCACCCATCACAATTAGGTCCTCCACTTATTACATACAACTTAATTTTCTTGGAAACCAAACTAAGAGCAGCCCTTCCTAGAAGTGCAGCATGTGCATCATTCTTCACTTCCTTTAACCCTAGCTCCAAAGGGTATGCAGGTCTACAAAAGTATAAATTAACACTGCCCTTGTTTCCTAAATCCCTCAAAATAGCTGTTATTTTTTGTAGGGACCATCTATCCAACTCACAGTTGCAAAGACTATGCATTGTCCCCCCACATATTGCATAGACTCTCTATCAACAAAGTGGTCACCATGATGTATTCCAACAATAAAAAGCAAATTCAAATCACCTAAAAATCATAATGTGCATGTATGCATAGAATACACAACTAACCAAAAACATGCGAAGTGCATAGGGTTTACCAAAGCACAACTAATCAAAAAAATTTACCAAAACACAAATTATCATTGACATTCAAGGGTTTACCTTCTTTGACTAGTGGATTGAAAGGAGGTAGTGGTGAAAGAGCTCGAACAATAGGTTGCAAATTGGTCATTTTTTCTTTTGCGACAACCTTGGGAATTTCGTGTGGTCCTCGTCATCCTTCTTTGGTGCAGCGCTCCTTGTCGATCTTCTAGTGGTCCTCGTCGAGAGTGAGAGATTTAGAACTGTGAGTGTTTGTCGGGAGTGAAGGATTTGGGGGTGAGTTGGGTCGAGAGTGAGGGATTTGGAGGTGAGTTGCATCGAGAGTAAGTGTTATTTAGGTTAAAGGGAATTTAGAGATTATTTAAATTAAGTAGTTTAAGCGGTCTAATCAGATACACATGTAAATACACGTAAGCAAGGTCAACTAAAACCGGATGCCACGTTGTGGGAATGTTAGTCACGTAGACATTTTTTAACGGTAGGGTGTGGGCCAGGGACCAAAGTGGGGACGAAAAAATCTTTAGATACCCATGTGAGTCAAAAAAAAAATTCTGGGACCAAAGTGAATAAATCCGCCATAGTTGAGGGACCATTTTAGGCATTTTCCCAAAATTTTATATGCTACTTTTTCACTGCACATTGTTTTTTCTTCCGTTTTATCCCAACATTTACCGTTTTCATCAAGCTTTTAAGCCTGATTTGCTTGGTATTCATATATAATTGTTTTGCAGAAAGCATTAAAAGGACAGAGTTTTATTTCACAAGGATCAATGAAGTAAAATTAGAAGAAAAACCGAATGGTTTATTTGGTACAAATCTGACTCAATCAATCTATGAAAAATACAATTTGAGTACTGTCTTTTGTAAAAGGACAGAGTTTTATTTCACAAGGATCAATGAAGTAAAATTAGAAGAAAAACCGAATGGTTTATTTGGTACAAATCAGACTCAATCAATCTATGAAAAATACAATTTGAGTACTGTCTTTTGTTGCTACAACACATGATACTCAAGGAGAGAATGAAGGGCATACCGGAGGGAAGGTGTTTCCTGATGTGAAAACATTGGCATTGTAACAATAAGACATTGAGGGATCTCCGGAAGTTGTTGCTGCTATCATAACATTGTTAAATTCAATGCCAGTGCAAGCTACAGTTTGGCTACAGTTGAGGCTAATGGCAATATTTGTCTTTGCAGTTCCAGCACAATCTGCATATGCCACGTTGCTGATGTTGACTGCATTTTTCTTCACGGAATCATCCAACATATTAGAATCATTCCTAGTAAAAAATGACTTCTCTGCAATACAAAAGTCTATTTTGCAAGTTTTAAATTGTAATAAGAAAGATTTTATGCATTGACTTCAGATGTGTTAATAGTAACAGAAATCGTAGAAATGAAGCAAAAGGCATAATATGATTTATATCTCAATGGAAACTTCTCTTGCTACGTGTAAATTCTATGAATGCTCATTTAAATTTGATTCATGGCCTTTCTGTATGGATTTTAAGGGCATATAGGCAGGGTTTCTATCTCATACGTCGTCTTAGGCAAGTCAAGAGCCATGTTATGATCTACTAAATTACTATTTCACTCTCTTTAGTACTTAATTTGCTAGAAGATTATCAAAATAGGAAACATGTGTATGTTTACCTCTTTTTAACCTCTTTCTGTCGACTTAAAAAAACATATTTCCACAAAGTCAATAAATAAAGGAAGAGCTAGGATCCAGTATAATTGTAGCATTTAGGTTCATCAACTATCTGAATCACACATATGAACTTAAAATCATGCATTCATATCTTCTAATGAACATATATTTTATGAAAAGAATGAACAACAATGATGAAGCTGAAAAATAGCTGTTGTCAGAGTGTCAACTTAATCAGGAAAAAATAGCACATCCTGTAATAATATAATTTCTCTAGTAGAAGAAATCAGATAAGCATACCTGAATGGTACAATTGTTGGCTTTAGAACAATAATTTTGATCAATAATGATGGGATATTTTACATTGTTGAATCTAATTCTCTCAAATGATACAGATTTTACAAAACCAAAGCCTCCCTGTGCAAAAAAGATCGTAAATCAGCCATTAAAAAACTTTAAAATGGGTCATTCTTGTTAAAGTTCTACATTGGTTGAGGTTGTGGTCAAGATAGCCTTTAAATAGATTGGACAATCATTCCCTCATGAGCTAGCTTTTGAGGTGGAATTAGATCCAAGACTGATTTTCTAACAATTTTCCACCTGGAATGTAGTTTGATAAGTCTATCAGGATCCTGTGACTACAATATTTTTGTAAATAAGACTAGTCTTATTGCAGGCAATGAGAGTTGTTTATGACCATTTTTAATGAAATTAACCTATTTAGCCGTTCCTACATTCACAGAGAAAAAATGTAAGGTCTTCACTGATTCTAAACTAATGATTCCGTATGAATTGAATTTGTCATATAACAGTACCTAGGTCACCTATAAGTTATACAAAACATGATGAAACATGGTAGAGATGAAAGAACATCGCAATGCAAACACGGTTGATAGTACTCAGAAGATATCTTCACCAAAATATAAATCTTTTTTCAGAACTTTTGTAAAGAAGGTAATTAACTATAATAACCAAAAATATGACTCCAGATAAGTTCGATCTGAAGTCAGGATTTCATCAAGTGGCGATGGACCCGGACTCAATTCCATGGACTGCTTTCACAGTTCCAGGAGGCTTATATGAATGGCTGGTCATGCCATTCGGGTTAAAGAATGCCCCTGCTGTGTTCCAAAGAAAGATGGACCAGTGCTTTCAAGGAACAGAGAAGTTCATCGCAGTCTACGTCGACGACATACTAGTGTTTTCAGAAACCGAAGAGGAACACTCAAAGCATCTGAAGAAGATGCTAGAAATATGCGAAAGGTGGGGACTTATCCTATCACCCACAAAAATGAAAATCGCTACGAATGAGATAGAGTTTCTTGGAGCTATAATTGGAAATAGCAGAATTAAGCTCCAACCACATATCATCAAGAGGATTGTTACATTTGATGAGAAAAATCTCCTTACTAAGACTGGGATGAGGACATGGCTTGGGATCCTGAACTATGCAAGAAGTTACATCCCTAACTTAGGAACTTTGATTGGGCCTCTATACTCGAAGACCAGCCCACATGGAGATAAACGACTGAAGACATCTGACAAAGAGTTAATCAGCAAGGTAAAGGACTTGGTACAATGTTTACCCGACTTAGAATTACCACCGTCTGATGCATACATCATTTTAGAAACCGACGGTTGTATGGAGGGTTGGGGTGGCATCTGCAAGTGGAAGCCACTCAAAAATGATAAAAGGCAGATGGAGCGCATATGCGCTTACGCAAGTGGAAAATTCTCAACTGTGAAATCCACAATAGATGCTGAGATCCATGCCTGCATGGAGACACTGTCTGCGCTAAAGATCCACTACCTTGATAAGAAGGAGATAACCCTTAGAACAGATTGCCAAGCAATCATAAGTTTCCACAATAAGTCAAGTCAGAACAAACCCTCACGGGTTAGATGGCTAAACTTTGTGGACTTCATCACGGGAACCGGAATAACCATCAACTTTGAGCATATAGATGGTAAGTTAAACATCTTGGCAGATGCTCTTTCACGCTTAACGACAAAATTGGTGACCATTGAAGAGGTTCCAGTTCATGTGGAGGGTTACATAAAAATGATTGAGGAAGCAGTGATCGAAGCCCAAGAGGCACCACCGAAGATCCTACTAGAGCTTAAAGCTACAATTGATACTGTGAGCAATCTCATCTTTAAAGAAGAGTCCATTAATGCAGCCTACACTTGGGACGACGAGGAACAAGAGATCATAGAAGATAATGGTGAAGCTATTTCAATACTCATGGAGGAGATGAGGCGAGACCAACTAGCCTTCTATGATTACTACCCGGAAACCGGAACTTTCATGGATATACCCGGCTGGGTAGAACATATGGACAACGTAATGAGACTTCGAGATGAGAATGAGCAACTAAGAAGGATCATTGAGACTTTCGAAAGAAGCCACTTAACGGGAACTACACCAGAATCATCATCCAAAGAGAAATCGGAGGACCAAAAGGAATCTGAAGAAATCTTGTATAAAACTGCTATGAACATGCTGGATGAAAATACAAAAGATTTCTTTGAAGAGCTCAGCAAAAACCCAGAAGAGGGAGCACCACCACCTCGCTGGTATCCAGAAGATGTATGGGGCTCGGACATTGAAGACAATGTATGGAATACTGAAAATACTGGAAAAACAAAAGAAGACGATGATGACTGGGGTTCTGACAATAGTGAAGTCATATCTGACGAAGAACCATGGTACTTAACCAGAAGAAGGAGGGGAAAAGAACCAGCACAAGATGATGACTAACTGGGATGAATCCAGGAATTATGTTAATTAATATTAATTTTCTTGTTTTGTTTTCTTTAGATGATCTTAGAGGAGCTGAAGAAACTGGCGGACTCTAACCGAAGTACTTATGCGACAACCAAGAGGGCAATCATGACTTCGCAACATTGGGCCATTCTTGGAGGTACTACCGAAGAACTCCTCAAAACGGAGAAATTAACGGGGAAATTACTATTCAAGAAGCCGGTAAAGCTTGACCAGCAAGACAAATGGGCATATAAGGTTTTTAAAATCCATCAAGAGCAAACCCAAAGAACCTTATCTGAACTTGAGCATCTGCTAGCAATGGCGTACATGCAGAAAGCAAGACTGGAGCAAGCTGCTCCGAATGACAGCTACACTGAGGACCTACTACAGCCTGTCATCCACCACATCAAAAATTTAGAGACATGCCATAAGATGATTGCCAGCAGCAAGAACAGTAATCAATATTGTCACGTACTATCTGCTGACAGATAAGCCCGACAACTAAACGTGCCTGTCAACATCAAGAACAGTATTCAAGATAAGATCAGGTCACTTCATTCCACGTCAAGCCAGCTGTAAAACTCTATTATTGCTTACTTTCTGTAAAGGAGTGTAAAAGCAAGACTGAGTGCTAGACTCAATTATTCTTGCTTCATAATTAAGCAATCTCGGCCTATATAAGGCCACCTCTATGGAGTTGCAGAGACAGACTGGACACACCAGACAATCTCTACTTCTCTAACTCTCCCTTCTCTAGTGTGCTTTCAAAGAGTGTGTAAAAGCTTTCAAGAGTGTGCTGCTAATTAATCAAGCAAGCTTTCAAGAGTTAATGTTTTCCAAAGAAGCTGTTTTCTCCTTTGCTTAATTCTAGCGTCTTTCACGACCCAGGAATTTTGCGAAGCTGTTGTTTGCAGACGACCCGACCGTTCCACACCTGGTATCAGAGCTATATAAGGTATTCCTGTTAATTACTCTGTAATCTTTTACTAAGAAACACAGTCTTTAGAATTTCGATTGGCTTAGGATAGGCGATAAAGAGGGATAACAGTACCCAAAACGGAGAAGATTTCCCACACGTTCGTAATCCAAAAACCAGTCCTAGTTCTTATTTCTGTGCTATTAGTTTAACTATTACATGAGCGATTGGCACAAGACTGCCTTAAGCACTGTTTATACAGATGCACTTCAAGCAACTGAATCTTTAGGATCTCCTCCTGAAGGATTCATAAAACCTGCAAGCATAGTAACAAAACAATCAGAGTACATCTTTAAACAGCTTAATACTTTGATTCAATTAACCTGTCAAATTAAGGAGCAAGTTGATAACTTAGCAGCAGAACTTAAAACAATCAAAACCAATAAAGCTATAGCACCACAGTCCCTCACGGACTCCATTGACGCACTAGCAAAAGATCTCCAGAAACTTAAACTCGGAGAAGGGGAGCCAGCGAAGAAGACTCCAAAACCTCCAGGTCTACTCTACGTATTCAAAGATCCGAAAGAAATCTTTGAACTTGAAAAAGCAAAGCTCAAGCAATGACTGCCTCCAGAAACAACAACGCTACCAGAACCGAGGTGCTGACACCAAGGCCCTCGATCGCAGGTAACGACAATCGGCAGCCTACAATAGATGATCAAATCAGAGGATACCGCCTAAGCAACCGCTTAAGGCACGAAGCCCAACGAAGGATTTCATCCTCAAACAGAAGAAATAGCTTCAGATGAAGTTTGGAGTCGCAGATCGACCCAAACACTGAACTATCCATCTCACAATACCAACGGGCCCAGCAAGTGCCCGCAGAAACTTTGTATCAGGCAGGATGGGCCGAGCGCAACCACCGAGTATATCAACATTATTCTGACGAAAGAATACTCGTCACTGAAGGTTTGCAACTCGAGCTACCTTTTATCACTGACCAAAGTTACTCCATACTGGTACAGGAAGGGCTACAACATCTGCACCTAGGTATGATTATGGTGCGACTACAAACACTACACCGCAGAAGTGCTGGTGTAAACGCCCTTATTCTCCTAAGGGATACAAGATGGTCTGATGACCGAGCAGTCATCAGCACGATGGAAGTCGACCTAACGTCTGGTACACAACTAGCTTATACAGCACCAGACATCACAATTAGCATCCACGACTTCCGAGAACACATCCAACTCGTCGTTCAGACACACGGGTACACAGGTTGGCAAGGAGGTGAAAGTAACCTCCTCCTGACAAGATCTCTGATTGGTAGACTTTCAAATACAAGTCATACCAATTTCAGGTACAACGTCCAGCACGTTGCAGACCATTTGGCCAGCCGCGGCATCCGGGCAATCCCTGGACAAATCCGCACTACCGAGAGCCTCCAAGGGCAGAATTGGATAATCCGTCCTGCAAATATTGCTGTTATCAGCAACCCACAAACATCATCGTTTGTCACTCGTACAGACGGGGCTCTAGCTATTCAATTCGCAGATTATTCTGTGCAACCCAACTCTCACAACACAGAAGGAGAACTTCCAGCAGATGAATTTGCCGGTATGTTATTTGACGATATTGACTATAACTTCGAACCACTTGAAACAGATTGGGAAAGTAACTATGATGAAGATGAAGAAGAAGAACTAAGTGAAGAAGATTACCATCATCTCTTTTCCTTAACCAAAGATGTAGACTACACTCTACCACCAAAGTGGGATACGTCAGACGAAGATCGTCAAAAGCACAGAGGTGAAGATGAAAACGATTATGATGACAACACGTCTGAATACTCAGACGACGAAGAAGACTTTGAAGCAAGGTACAGTAAATACAGCAATACAGAAGATGAGAGAGATAATGAAGCCGTATTTGCAGCAGAGCTTGAGTATCCAGTTCTAAGAAAGTTAAAGGATACGATCATTGACGCATCTGAAACAGCGTTCGCGACTATATTCCTGTTAATTACTCTGTAATCTTTTACTAAGAAACACAGTCTTTAGAATTTCGATTGGCTTAGGATAGGCGATAAAGAGGGATAACAGTACCCAAAACGGAGAAGATTTCCCACACGTTCGTAATCCAAAAACCAGTCCTAGTTCTTATTTCTGTGCTATTAGTTTAACTATTACATGAGCGATTGGCACAAGACTGCCTTAAGCACTGTTTATACAGATGCACTTCAAGCAACTGAATCTTTAGGATCTCCTCCTGAAGGATTCATAAAACCTGCAAGCATAGTAACAAAACAATCAGAGTACATCTTTAAACAGCTTAATACTTTGATTCAATTAACCTGTCAAATTAAGGAGCAAGTTGATAACTTAGCAGCAGAACTTAAAACAATCAAAACCAATAAAGCTATAGCACCACAGTCCCTCACGGACTCCATTGACGCACTAGCAAAAGATCTCCAGAAACTTACTGTTCTTGCTGCTGGCAATCATCTTATGGCATGTCTCTAAATTTTTGATGTGGTGGATGACAGGCTGTAGTAGGTCCTCAGTGTAGCTGTCATTCGGAGCAGCTTGCTCCAGTCTTGCTTTCTGCATGTACGCCATTGCTAGCAGATGCTCAAGTTCAGATAAGGTTCTTTGGGTTTGCTCTTGATGGATTTTAAAAACCTTATATGCCCATTTGTCTTGCTGGTCAAGCTTTACCGGCTTCTTGAATAGTAATTTCCCCGTTAATTTCTTCGTTCCACAAACATCATCGTTTGTCACTCGTACAGACGGGGCTCTAGCTATTCAATTCGCAGATTATTCTGTGCAACCCAACTCTCACAACACAGAAGGAGAACTTCCAGCAGATGAATTTGCCGGTATGTTATTTGACGATATTGACTATAACTTCGAACCACTTGAAACAGATTGGGAAAGTAACTATGATGAAGATGAAGAAGAAGAACTAAGTGAAGAAGATTACCATCATCTCTTTTCCTTAACCAAAGATGTAGACTACACTCTACCACCAAAGTGGGATACGTCAGACGAAGATCGTCAAAAGCACAGAGGTGAAGATGAAAATGATTATGATGACAACACGTCTGAATACTCAGACGACGAAGAAGACTTTGAAGCAAGGTACAGTAAATACAGCAATACAGAAGATGAGAGAGATAATGAAGCCGTATTTGCAGCAGAGCTTGAGTATCCAGTTCTAAGAAAGTTAAAGGATACGATCATTGCTTTTATTATAATTGGAGTAAGAACCAGATCACCTGCAAAATAGAGGTAATCAACCCTGATATTACCATTCAAGATAAACCTCTAAAACATGTTACTCCTCTGATGAAAGATCAGTTTGAGGTTCATATCAAAAGCCTACTGCAAATTGGAGCAATCAGGCCAAGCACGAGCCGTCACAGAACCATGGCTATGATTGTGAACTCCGGGACAACACTGGATCCAATAATGAAGCCGTATTTGCAGCAGAGCTTGAGTATCCAGTTCTAAGAAAGTTAAAGGATACGATCATTGACGCATCTGAAACAGCGTTCGCGACAGGCTCAACCTCATCAGTAACACAAATCCCCAGAGAGCCCATCATGGGCCCAGCTCAGTATCCACCCAGTCACACAAACACAAACATGGACACTCCCAATCAAGGAACGGTGTTCAACTCAAAGATTGACAAGTTCAGAGGCGGATACACGAAAGCATATAACGAAAGGTACACACTACCATTTGCTCAGTCAAATACTGGTGCAATTCTAGTTTTACCAGAAAACTTCGGACTATACAGTGATGTTATCTCAAGGTGGGAGTCCATTACTCTCAACCTATTAAATGAGAGAACTTGGTCCGATAACAAAGCGAAAGTTTGCTTTGTTGAAAACTTATTAGGGGAAAATGAGAAGAAAATGTGGATTCAGTGGCGGATGGCATATCCAGCCGAATACGATGAAATAGTAGGCATCGCTGATGATCCGCAAAACATCCTTTCACAAGTCAGAAGGATGGTGCTGTTGATAGATCCAACAACTGGCTCGACGGACGAGCAAAACAGAGCATATGATGATCTGGAAAGGTTATCATGCTCAAACGTCCGTGATCTATTCGAGTTTCTTAACGAATACAAGATTTTGGCGGCGAAATCAGGGAGGATGTATATATCCCCTGAATTATCTGACAAAGTTTTCCGAAAACTACCGCCTGTGATAAGTAAGGAGTTAGAAAATGCCTTTAAAAAGAAGCATCCTGGCAACCAGATTGGAGTGGTGCCACGAATACACTTCATCTATCAGTATATAGAGGATCAGTGCAAAAATGCTGCCTTCCACAGAAGCCTGAAGGACATTTCAATTTGCAGCAAAATACCAATCCCTGGGTATTATAATAAAAGCAAGAAATACGGCCTGAGAAAGATCATCCAGTTCGGACTATAAGATGATCACCCACAATTAAGGCACCAAGGCCCTCGATCGCAGGTAACGACAATCGGCAGCCTACAATAGATGATCAAATCAGAGGATACCGCCTAAGCAACCGCTTAAGGCACGAAGCCCAACGAAGGATTTCATCCTCAAACAGAAGAAATAGCTTCAGACGAAGTTTGGAGTCGCAGATCGACCCAAACACTGAACTATCCGTCTCACAATACCAACGGGCCCAGCAAGTGCCCGCAGAAACTTTGTATCAGGCAGGATGGGCCGAGCGCAACCACCGAGTATATCAACATTATTCTGACGAAAGAATACTCGTCACTGAAGGTTTGCAACTCGAGCTACCTTTTATCACTGACCAAAGTTACTCCACTTTGCTTAATTCTAGCGTCTTTCACGACCCAGGAATTTTGCGAAGTTGTTGTTTGCAGACGACCCGACCGTTCCACACCTGGTATCAGAGCTATATAAGGTATTCCTGTTAATTACTCTGTTAATTAACCTGTCAAATTAAGGAGCAAGTTGATAACTTAGCAGCAGAACTTAAAACAATCAAAACCAATAAAGCTATAGCACCACAGTCCCTCACGGACTCCATTGACGCACTAGCAAAAGATCTCCAGAAACTTAAACTCGGAGAAGGGGAGCCAGCGAAGAAGACTCCAAAACCTCCAGGTCTACTCTACGTATTCAAAGATCCGAAAGAAATCTTTGAACTTGAAAAAGCAAAGCTCAAGCAATGATCACGGACGTTTGAGCATGATAACCTTTCCAGATCATCATATGCTCTGTTTTGCTCGTCCGTCGAGCCAGTTGTTGGATCTATCAACAGCACCATCCAATCACGTTCTACAAGAAGTTAACAACAATAACTACGAGAGCTGAAGCGGAATCTATGACAGCCTCGCTAGATGACGAATTGGCGCTATCTGAAGACGAAAGGTTTGAAGTCTTAAGCGCTTATACTTATGATTTCAAGGAATCAGAAAGATTCCACAAGAAGTTTCAACCGCTACTGCAGAGGCTAAGAGATCAAGGGTTTATTGGAGATAACCCGTTGACGCATTGGAGTAAGAACCAGATCACCTGCAAAATAGAGGTAATCAACCCTGATATTACCATTCAAGATAAACCTCTAAAACATGTTACTCCTCTGATGAAAGATCAGTTTGAGGTTCATATCAAAAGCCTACTGCAAATTGGAGCAATCAGGCCAAGCACGAGCCGTCACAGAACCATGGCTATGATTGTGAACTCCGGGACAACACTGGATCCCGTGACCAAGAAGGAAGTAAAAGGCAAGGAAAGACTGGTGTTCAACTACAGGACCTTAAACGACAACACCTACAAGGACCAGTACAGTCTTCCAGGTATAAATACAATACTTAAGAGAGTAGGGAATAGCAGAATATTCTCTAAGTTCGATCTGAAGTCAGGATTTCATCAAGTGGCGATGGACCCGGACTCAATTCCATGGACTGCTTTCACAGTTCCAGGAGGCTTATATGAATGGCTGGTCATGCCATTCGGGTTAAAGAATGCCCCTGTTGTGTTCCAAAGAAAGATGGACCAGTGCTTTCAAGGAACAGAGAAGTTCATCGCAGTCTACGTCGACGATTGAAGAGGTTCCAGTTCATGTGGAGGGTTACATAAAAATGATTGAGGAAGCAGTGATCGAAGCCCAAGAGGCACCACCGAAGATCCTACTAGAGCTTAAAGCTACAATTGATACTGTGAGCAATCTCATCTTTAAAGAAGAGTCCATTAATGCAGCCTACACTTGGGACGACGAGGAACAAGAGATCATAGAAGATAATGGTGAAGCTATTTCAATACTCATGGAGGAGATGAGGCGAGACCAACTAGCCTTCTATGATTACTACCCGGAAACCGGAACTTTCATGGATATACCCGGCTGGGTAGAACATATGGACAACGTAATGAGACTTCGAGATGAGAATGAGCTCATACCTAGGTGCAGATGTTGTAGCCCTTCCTGTACCAGTATGGAGTAACTTTGGTCAGTGATAAAAGGTAGCTCGAGTTGCAAACCTTCAGTGACGAGTATTCTTTCGTCAGAATAATGTTGATATACTCGGTGGTTGCGCTCGGCCCATCCTGCCTGATACAAAGTTTCTGCGGGCACTTGCTGGGCCCGTTGGTATTGTGAGACGGATAGTTCAGTGTTTGGGTCGATCTGCGACTCCAAACTTCGTCTGAAGCTATTTCTTCTGTTTGAGGATGAAATCCTTCGTTGGACTTCGTGCCTTAAGCGGTTGCTTAGGCGGTATCCTCTGATTTGATCATCTATTGTAGGCTGCCGATTGTCGTTACCTGCGATCGAGGGCCTTGGTGCCAGCACCTCGGTTCTGGTAGCGTTGTTGCATCGCTATCTGGTTCATTTAAATCAATAGATAGGACATCCCAGTCCTCAGGTAGTTCTAGATTGTCAACTATAGCAGCTCGTGCTATATTTCCTTGTTTCTTCTTGCAGTCGCGTGCAAAGTGGCCTTCAGCGCCACAGATAAAACACTTACACTACTGCAGAGGCTAAGAGATCAAGGGTTTATTGGAGATAACCCGTTGACGCATTGGAGTAAGAACCAGATCACCTGCAAAATAGAGGTAATCAACCCTGATATTACCATTCAAGATAAACCTCTAAAACATGTTACTCCTCTGATGAAAACTAGGACTGGTTTTTGGATTACGAATGTGTGGGAAATCTTCTCCGTTTTGGGTACTGTTATCCCTCTTTATCGCCTATCCTAAGCCAATCGAAATTCTAAAGACTGTGTTTCTTAGTAAAAGATTACAGAGTAATTAACAGGAATACCTTATATAGCTCTGATACCAGGTGTGGAATGGTCGGGTCGTCTGCAAACAACAGCTTCGCAAAATTCCTGGGTCGTGAAAGACGCTAGAATTAAGCAAAGGAGAAAACAGCTTCTTTGGAAAACATTAACTCTTGAAAGCTTGCTTGATTAATTAGCACACTCTTGAAAGCTTTTACACACTCTTGAAAGCACACTAGAGAAGGGAGAGTTAGAGAAGTAGAGATTGTCTGGTGTGTCCAGTCTGTCTCTGCAACTCCATAGAGGTGGCCTTATATAGGCCGAGATTGCTTAATTATGAAGCAAGAATAATTGAGTCTAGCACTCAGTCTTGCTTTTACACTCCTTTACAGAAAGTAAGCAATAATAGAGTTTTACAGCTGGCTTGACGTGGAATGAAGTGACCTGATCTTATCTTGAATACTGTTCTTGATGTTGACAGGCACGTTTAGTTGTCGGGCTTATCTGTCAGCAGATAGTACGTGACAATATTGATTACTGTTCTTGCTGCTGGCAATCATCTTATGGCATGTCTCTAAATTTTTGATGTGGTGGATGACAGGCTGTAGTAGGTCCTCAGTGTAGCTGTCATTCGGAGCAGCTTGCTCCAGTCTTGCTTTCTGCATGTACGCCATTGCTAGCAGATGCTCAAGTTCAGATAAGGTTCTTTGAGTTTGCTCTTGATGGATTTTAAAAACCTTATATGCCCATTTGTCTTGCTGGTCAAGCTTTACCGGCTTCTTGAATAGTAATTTCCCCGTTAATTTCTCCGTTTTGAGGAGTTCTTCAGTAGTACCTCCAAGAATGGCCCAATGTTGCGAAGTCATGATTGCCCTCTTGGTTGTCGCATAAGTACTTCGGTTAGAGTCCGCCAGTTTCTTCAGCTCCTCTAAGATCATCTAAAGAAAACAAAACAAGAAAATTAATATTAATTAACATAATTCCTGGGTTCATCCCAGTTAGTCATCATCTTGTGCTGGTTCTTTTCCCCTCCTTCTTCTGGTTAAGTACCATGGTTCTTCGTCAGATATGACTTCACTATTGTCAGAACCCCAGTCATCATCGTCTTCTTTTGTTTTTCCAGTATTTTCAGTATTCCATACATTGTCTTCAATGTCCGAGCCCCATACATCTTCTGGATACCAGCGAGGTGGTGGTGCTCCCTCTTCTGGGTTTTTGCTGAGCTCTTCAAAGAAATCTTTTGTATTTTCATCCAGCATGTTCATAGCAGTTTTATACAAGATTTCTTCAGATTCCTTTTGGTCCTCCGATTTCTCTTTGGATGATGATTCTGGTGTAGTTCCCGTTAAGTGGCTTCTTTCGAAAGTCTCAATGATCCTTCTTAGTTGCTCATTCTCATCTCGAAGTCTCATTACGTTGTCCATATGTTCTACCCAGCCGGGTATATCCATGAAAGTTCCGGTTTCCGGGTAGTAATCATAGAAGGCTAGTTGGTCTCGCCTCATCTCCTCCATGAGTATTGAAATAGCTTCACCATTATCTTCTATGATCTCTTGTTCCTCGTCGTCCCAAGTGTAGGCTGCATTAATGGACTCTTCTTTAAAGATGAGATTGCTCACAGTATCAATTGTAGCTTTAAGCTCTAGTAGGATCTTCGGTGGTGCCTCTTGGGCTTCGATCACTGCTTCCTCAATCATTTTTATGTAACCCTCCACATGAACTGGAACCTCTTCAATGGTCACCAATTTTGTCGTTAAGCGTGAAAGAGCATCTGCCAAGATGTTTAACTTACCATCTATATGCTCAAAGTTGATGGTTATTCCGGTTCCCGTGATGAAGTCCACAAAGTTTAGCCATCTAACCCGTGAGGGTTTGTTCTGACTTGACTTATTGTGGAAACTTATGATTGCTTGGCAATCTGTTCTAAGGGTTATCTCCTTCTTATCAAGGTAGTGGATCTTTAGCGCAGACAGTGTCTCCATGCAGGCATGGATCTCAGCATCTATTGTGGATTTCACAGTTGAGAATTTTCCACTTGCGTAAGCGCATATGCGCTCCATCTGCCTTTTATCATTTTTGAGTGGCTTCCACTTGCAGATGCCACCCCAACCCTCCATACAACCGTCGGTTTCTAAAATGATGTATGCATCAGACGGTGGTAATTCTAAGTCGGGTAAACATTGTACCAAGTCCTTTACCTTGCTGATTAACTCTTTGTCAGATGTCTTCAGTCGTTTATCTCCATGTGGGCTGGTCTTCGAGTATAGAGGCCCAATTAAAGTTCCTAAGTTAGGGATGTAACTTCTTGCATAGTTCAGGATCCCAAGCCATGTCCTCATCCCAGTCTTAGTAAGGAGATTTTTCTCATCAAATGTAACAATCCTCTTGATGATATGTGGTTGGAGCTTAATTCTGCTATTTCCAATTATAGCTCCAAGAAACTCTATCTCATTCGTAGCGATTTTCATTTTTGTGGGTGATAGGATAAGTCCCCACCTTTCGCATATTTCTAGCATCTTCTTCAGATGCTTTGAGTGTTCCTCTTCGGTTTCTGAAAACACTAGTATGTCGTCGACGTAGACTGCGATGAACTTCTCTGTTCCTTGAAAGCACTGGTCCATCTTTCTTTGGAACACAGCAGGGGCATTCTTTAACCCGAATGGCATGACCAGCCATTCATATAAGCCTCCTGGAACTGTGAAAGCAGTCCATGGAATTGAGTCCGGGTCCATCGCCACTTGATGAAATCCTGACTTCAGATCGAACTTAGAGAATATTCTGCTATTCCCTACTCTCTTAAGTATTGTATTTATACCTGGAAGACTGTACTGGTCCTTGTAGGTGTTGTCGTTTAAGGTCCTGTAGTTGAACACCAGTCTTTCCTTGCCTTTTACTTCCTTCTTGGTCACGGGATCCAGTGTTGTCCCGGAGTTCACAATCATAGCCATGGTTCTGTGACGGCTCGTGCTTGGCCTGATTGCTCCAATTTGCAGTAGGCTTTTGATATGAACCTCAAACTGATCTTTCATCAGAGGAGTAACATGTTTTAGAGGTTTATCTTGAATGGTAATATCAGGGTTGATTACCTCTATTTTGCAGGTGATCTGGTTCTTACTCCAATGCGTCAACGGGTTATCTCCAATAAACCCTTGATCTCTTAGCCTCTGCAGTAGCGGTTGAAACTTCTTGTGGAATCTTTCTGATTCCTTGAAATCATAAGTATAAGCGCTTAAGACTTCAAACCTTTCGTCTTCAGATAGCGCCAATTCGTCATCTAGCGAGGCTGTCATAGATTCCGCTTCAGCTCTCGTAGTTATTGTTGTTAACTTCTTGTAGAACGTGATTGATTGGTCTTCAATCCTCATGCCACCTTTCATAGCTTTGATGAAATTGCAGCCCACTAGCATCTGTATCCCATCTTTCTTACTCATGGGAAAAGCATAGGTGAACGGGATAGGAAACTTATTTTCCTCAATTATCATATACCCACCTTTCAGTCGCTTGCTGGCTAGTTGCTGGGAATTAACTCCGTTTATGAGGATAGGATATGCACTGGGTTCCAGTGCATCTTCAGGTACGGATCCTTCGTCTATGCAACAGACTGTTGCTCCAGTATCAAGAATCGCTTGGATCGTAAACTTCTGAAGATTAGGAATCTCCATGGTGAGTGTCATGTTGTACAGTTTGTTCATGACTCTTTTTCCTTTTGGCTGATCCACCTTATCAGCAATTGTTGCAAATTCTTGATTTAAATCAGTGGTAATACTGATCGATGAAAGTTTTGAATGCTCGAGTTGCTCAGCTTGAATTGTGATCCCTGAAACTCTGGTCCTTGTTGGTTCAGGATGGAGCCATTCACTTTCTGTCATCAGTTTTTCTTTTCCTTTTCTCTTCCTGTCTGCTTCTTCTAAGTTCAATTTGTGGAATTCCTCTTCGAGATCTTCTATCTGGCTGGAATGAAGCTTCGTATTCTCAGTTTTCAACTTCTCAATTTCAACTTGTAATGTTTGTCTTTCTGTCTTTAAGTGCTCAATTTCTGCCAGTAGATGGTTCGTATACTCGAATAATTCCTTGATTAGGGCTTCTTTCTCTTGGTACTGGGGGAACTCTCCTTTGATTATGGTAAGCCTTCTGTTTAGGATAAACCTCGAACACATTGGACATACCGTAATTGTGCATTTACGGCAGTGTGCTCGCATCTTTGGATTTGTGAATTCTTTGCAGCAGGTGCATCTCTCACATCCTGCTGTGATATCAGGCGAGTTGTCTTCCCAAACATGAGTACAGTTATCCATTTGATCTGGGAGTACAATGTTTGTTCTCCAGTTTGTTTCTGCTGCACCCCATGTGTAAACTTTCTTATCCACTTTCGGGTTCTCTTCAATCAGAACTAGAACTATCTCATCATCTAAAGAAAAAGCTGTTTCATATGGGAGTCCTAATTGTTCAAGCACCAGTGTGTGTGCTGCCCCATACTCCCCCTCGGAAAATGAACAGATAGCATCGCTATCTGGTTCATTTAAATCAATAGATAGGACATCCCAGTCCTCAGGTAGTTCTAGATTGTCAACTATAGTAGCTCGTGCTATATTTCCTTGTTTCTTCTTGCAGTCGCGTGCAAAGTGGCCTTCAGCGCCACAGATAAAACACTTACATTTTCGAAGCTTGTCTGAGTACTTCTTTCGGAAAATCCTGATGTGGGTGTCATGCGGCTTGCCTTTGTAGTTCTTGGCTTTTCTCAGGCCGTATTTCTTGCTTTTATTATAATACCCAGGGATTGGTATTTTGCTGCAAATTGAAATGTCCTTCAGGCTTCTGTGGAAGGCAGCATTTTTGCACTGATCCTCTATATACTGATAGATGAAGTGTATTCGTGGCACCACTCCAATCTGGTTGCCAGGATGCTTCTTTTTAAAGGCATTTTCTAACTCCATACTTATCACAGGCGGTAGTTTTCGAAAAACTTTGTCAGATAATTCAGGGGATATATACATCCTCCCTGATTTCGCCGCCAAAATCTTGTATTCGTTAAGAAACTCGAATAGATCACGGACGTTTGAGCATGATAACCTTTCCAGATCATCATATGCTCTGTTTTGCTCGTCCGTCGAGCCAGTTGTTGGATCTATCAACAGCACCATCCTTCTGACTTGTGAAAGGATGTTTTGCGGATCATCAGCGATGCCTACTATTTCATCGTATTCGGCTGGATATGCCATCCGCCACTGAATCCACATTTTCTTCTTATTTTCCCCTAATAAGTTTTCAACAAAGCAAACTTTCGCTTTGTTATCGGACCAAGTTCTCTCATTTAATAGGTTGAGAGTAATGGACTCCCACCTTGAGATAACATCACTGTATAGTCCGAAGTTTTCTGGTAAAACTAGAATTGCACCAGTGTTTGACTGAGCAGATGGTAGTGTGTACCTTTCGTTATATGCTTTCGTGTATCCGCCTCTGAACTTGTCAATCTTTGAGTTGAACACCGTTCCTTGATTGGGAGTGTCCATGTTTGTGTTTGTGTGACTGGGTGGATACTGAGCTGGGCCCATGATGGGCTCTCTGGGGATTTGTGTTACTGATGAGGTTGAGCCTGTCGCGAACGCTGTTTCAGATGCGTCAATGATCGTATCCTTTAACTTTCTTAGAACTGGATACTCAAGCTCTGCTGCAAATACGGCTTCATTATCTCTCTCATCTTCTGTATTGCTGTATTTACTGTACCTTGCTTCAAAGTCTTCTTCGTCGTCTGAGTATTCAGACGTGTTGTCATCATAATCGTTTTCATCTTCACCTCTGTGCTTTTGACGATCTTCGTCTGACGTATCCCACTTTGGTGGTAGAGTGTAGTCTACATCTTTGGTTAAGGAAAAGAGATGATGGTAATCTTCTTCACTTAGTTCTTCTTCTTCATCTTCATCATAGTTACTTTCCCAATCTGTTTCAAGTGGTTCGAAGTTATAGTCAATATCGTCAAATAACATACCGGCAAATTCATCTGCTGGAAGTTCTCCTTCTGTGTTGTGAGAGTTGGGTTGCACAGAATAATCTGCGAATTGAATAGCTAGAGCCCCGTCTGTACGAGTGACAAACGATGATGTTTGTGGGTTGCTGATAACAGCAATATTTGCAGGACGGATTATCCAATTCTGCCCTTGGAGGCTCTCGGTAGTGCGGATTTGTCCAGGGATTGCCCGGATGCCGCGGCTGGCCAAATGGTCTGCAACGTGCTGGACGTTGTACCTGAAATTGGTATGACTTGTATTTGAAAGTCTACCAATCAGAGATCTTGTCAGGAGGAGGTTACTTTCACCTCCTTGCCAACCTGTGTACCCGTGTGTTTGAACGACGAGTTGGATGTGTTCTCGGAAGTCGTGGATGCTAATTGTGATGTCTGGTGCTGTATAAGCTAGTTGTGTACCAGACGTTAGGTCGACTTCCATCGTGCTGATGACTGCTCGGTCATCAGACCATCTTGTATCCCTTAAGAGAATAAGGGCGTTTACACCAGCACTTCTGCGGTGTAGTGTTTGTAGTCGCACCATAATCATACCTAGGTGCAGATGTTGTAGCCCTTCCTGTACCAGTATGGAGTAACTTTGGTCAGTGATAAAAGGTAGCTCGAGTTGCAAACCTTCAGTGACGAGTATTCTTTCGTCAGAATAATGTTGATATACTCGGTGGTTGCGCTCGGCCCATCCTGCCTGATACAAAGTTTCTGCGGGCACTTGCTGGGCCCGTTGGTATTGTGAGACGGATAGTTCAGTGTTTGGGTCGATCTGCGACTCCAAACTTCGTCTGAAGCTATTTCTTCTGTTTGAGGATGAAATCCTTCGTTGGGCTTCGTGCCTTAAGCGGTTGCTTAGGCGGTATCCTCTGATTTGATCATCTATTGTAGGCTGCCGATTGTCGTTACCTGCGATCGAGGGCCTTGGTGCCAGCACCTCGGTTCTGGTAGCGTTGTTGTTTCTGGAGGCAGTCATTGCTTGAGCTTTGCTTTTTCAAGTTCAAAGATTTCTTTCGGATCTTTGAATACGTAGAGTAGACCTGGAGGTTTTGGTGTCTTCTTCGCTGGCTCCCCTTCTCCGAGTTTAAGTTTCTGGAGATCTTTTGCTAGTGCGTCAATGGAGTCCGTGAGGGACTGTGGTGCTATAGCTTTATTGGTTTTGATTGTTTTAAGTTCTGCTGCTAAGTTATCAACTTGCTCCTTAATTTGACAGGTTAATTGAATCAAAGTATTAAGCTGTTTAAAGATGTACTCTGATTGTTTTGTTACTATGCTTGCAGGTTTTATGAATCCTTCAGGAGGAGATCCTAAAGATTCAGTTGCTTGAAGTGCATCTGTATAAACAGTGCTTAAGGCAGTCTTGTGCCAATCGCTCATGTAATAGTTAAACTAATAGCACAGAAATAAGAACTAGGACTGGTTTTTGGATTACGAACGTGTGGGAAATCTTCTCCGTTTTGGGTACTGTTATCCCTCTTTATCGCCTATCCTAAGCCAATCGAAATTCTAAAGACTGTGTTTCTTAGTAAAAGATTACAGAGTAATTAACAGGAATACCTTATATAGCTCTGATACCAGGTGTGGAACTTTCTGTAAAGACGCTAGAAATTCTAAAGACTGTGTTTCTTAGTAAAAGATTACAGAGTAATTAACAGGAATACCTTATATAGCTCTGATACCAGGTGTGGAACGGTCGGGTCGTCTGCAAACAACAGCTTCGCAAAATTCCTGGGTCGTGAAAGACGCTAGAATTAAGCAAAGGAGAAAACAGCTTCTTTGGAAAACATTAACTCTTGAAAGCTTGCTTGATTAATTAGCACACTCTTGAAAGCTTTTACACACTCTTGAAAGCACACTAGAGAAGGGAGAGTTAGAGAAGTAGAGATTGTCTGGTGTGTCCAGTCTGTCCCTGCAACTCCATAGAGGTGGCCTTATATAGGCCGAGATTGCTTAATTATGAAGCAAGAATAATTGAGTCTAGCACTCAGTCTTGCTTTTACACTCCTTTACAGAAAGTAAGCAATAATAGAGTTTTACAGCTGGCTTGACGTGGAATGAAGTGACCTGATCTTATCTTGAATACTGTTCTTGATGTTGACAGGCACGTTTAGTTGTCGGGCTTATCTGTCAGCAGATAGTACGTGACAATATTGATTACTGTTCTTGCTGCTGGCAATCATCTTATGGCATGTCTCTAAATTTTTGATGTGGTGGATGACAGGCTGTAGTAGGTCCTCAGTGTAGCTGTCATTCGGAGCAGCTTGCTCCAGTCTTGCTTTCTGCATGTACGCCATTGCTAGCAGATGCTCAAGTTCAGATAAGGTTCTTTGGGTTTGCTCTTGATGGATTTTAAAAACCTTATATGCCCATTTGTCTTGCTGGTCAAGCTTTACCGGCTTCTTGAATAGTAATTTCCCCGTTAATTTCTCCGTTTTGAGGAGTTCTTCAGTAGTACCTCCAAGAATGGCCCAATGTTGCGAAGTCATGATTGCCCTCTTGGTTGTCGCATAAGTACTTCGGTTAGAGTCCGCCAGTTTCTTCAGCTCCTCTAAGATCATCTAAAGAAAACAAAACAAGAAAATTAATATTAATTAACATAATTCCTGGGTTCATCCCAGTTAGTCATCATCTTGTGCTGGTTCTTTTCCCCTCCTTCTTCTGGTTAAGTACCATGGTTCTTCGTCAGATATGACTTCACTATTGTCAGAACCCCAGTCATCATCGTCTTCTTTTGTTTTTCCAGTATTTTCAGTATTCCATACATTGTCTTCAATGTCCGAGCCCCATACATCTTCTGGATACCAGCGAGGTGGTGGTGCTCCCTCTTCTGGGTTTTTGCTGAGCTCTTCAAAGAAATCTTTTGTATTTTCATCCAGCATGTTCATAGCAGTTTTATACAAGATTTCTTCAGATTCCTTTTGGTCCTCCGATTTCTCTTTGGATGATGATTCTGGTGTAGTTCCCGTTAAGTGGCTTCTTTCGAAAGTCTCAATGATCCTTCTTAGTTGCTCATTCTCATCTCGAAGTCTCATTACGTTGTCCATATGTTCTACCCAGCCGGGTATATCCATGAAAGTTCCGGTTTCCGGGTAGTAATCATAGAAGGCTAGTTGGTCTCGCCTCATCTCCTCCATGAGTATTGAAATAGCTTCACCATTATCTTCTATGATCTCTTGTTCCTCGTCGTCCCAAGTGTAGGCTGCATTAATGGACTCTTCTTTAAAGATGAGATTGCTCACAGTATCAATTGTAGCTTTAAGCTCTAGTAGGATCTTCGGTGGTGCCTCTTGGGCTTCGATCACTGCTTCCTCAATCATTTTTATGTAACCCTCCACATGAACTGGAACCTCTTCAATGGTCACCAATTTAGTCGTTAAGCGTGAAAGAGCATCTGCCAAGATGTTTAACTTACCATCTATATGCTCAAAGTTGATGGTTATTCCGGTTCCCGTGATGAAGTCCACAAAGTTTAGCCATCTAACCCGTGAGGGTTTGTTCTGACTTGACTTATTGTGGAAACTTATGATTGCTTGGCAATCTGTTCTAAGGGTTATCTCCTTCTTATCAAGGTAGTGGATCTTTAGCGCAGACAGTGTCTCCATGCAGGCATGGATCTCAGCATCTATTGTGGATTTCACAGTTGAGAATTTTCCACTTGCGTAAGCGCATATGCGCTCCATCTGCCTTTTATCATTTTTGAGTGGCTTCCACTTGCAGATGCCACCCCAACCCTCCATACAACCGTCGGTTTCTAAAATGATGTATGCATCAGACGGTGGTAATTCTAAGTCGGGTAAACATTGTACCAAGTCCTTTACCTTGCTGATTAACTCTTTGTCAGATGTCTTCAGTCGTTTATCTCCATGTGGGCTGGTCTTCGAGTATAGAGGCCCAATTAAAGTTCCTAAGTTAGGGATGTAACTTCTTGCATAGTTCAGGATCCCAAGCCATGTCCTCATCCCAGTCTTAGTAAGGAGATTTTTCTCATCAAATGTAACAATCCTCTTGATGATATGTGGTTGGAGCTTAATTCTGCTATTTCCAATTATAGCTCCAAGAAACTCTATCTCATTCGTAGCGATTTTCATTTTTGTGGGTGATAGGATAAGTCCCCACCTTTCGCATATTTCTAGCATCTTCTTCAGATGCTTTGAGTGTTCCTCTTCGGTTTCTGAAAACACTAGTATGTCGTCGACGTAGACTGCGATGAACTTCTCTGTTCCTTGAAAGCACTGGTCCATCTTTCTTTGGAACACAGCAGGGGCATTCTTTAACCCGAATGGCATGACCAGCCATTCATATAAGCCTCCTGGAACTGTGAAAGCAGTCCATGGAATTGAGTCCGGGTCCATCGCCACTTGATGAAATCCTGACTTCAGATCGAACTTAGAGAATATTCTGCTATTCCCTACTCTCTTAAGTATTGTATTTATACCTGGAAGACTGTACTGGTCCTTGTAGGTGTTGTCGTTTAAGGTCCTGTAGTTGAACACCAGTCTTTCCTTGCCTTTTACTTCCTTCTTGGTCACGGGATCCAGTGTTGTCCCGGAGTTCACAATCATAGCCATGGTTCTGTGACGGCTCGTGCTTGGCCTGATTGCTCCAATTTGCAGTAGGCTTTTGATATGAACCTCAAACTGATCTTTCATCAGAGGAGTAACATGTTTTAGAGGTTTATCTTGAATGGTAATATCAGGGTTGATTACCTCTATTTTGCAGGTGATCTGGTTCTTACTCCAATGCGTCAACGGGTTATCTCCAATAAACCCTTGATCTCTTAGCCTCTGCAGTAGCGGTTGAAACTTCTTGTGGAATCTTTCTGATTCCTTGAAATCATAAGTATAAGCGCTTAAGACTTCAAACCTTTCGTCTTCAGATAGCGCCAATTCGTCATCTAGCGAGGCTGTCATAGATTCCGCTTCAGCTCTCGTAGTTATTGTTGTTAACTTCTTGTAGAACGTGATTGATTGGTCTTCAATCCTCATGCCACCTTTCATAGCTTTGATGAAATTGCAGCCCACTAGCATCTGTATCCCATCTTTCTTACTCATGGGAAAAGCATAGGTGAACGGGATAGGAAACTTATTTTCCTCAATTATCATATACCCACCTTTCAGTCGCTTGCTGGCTAGTTGCTGGGAATTAACTCCGTTTATGAGGATAGGATATGCACTGGGTTCCAGTGCATCTTCAGGTACGGATCCTTCGTCTATGCAACAGACTGTTGCTCCAGTATCAAGAATCGCTTGGATCGTAAACTTCTGAAGATTAGGAATCTCCATGGTGAGTGTCATGTTGTACAGTTTGTTCATGACTCTTTTTCCTTTTGGCTGATCCACCTTATCAGCAATTGTTGCAAATTCTTGATTTAAATCAGTGGTAATACTGATCGATGAAAGTTTTGAATGCTCGAGTTGCTCAGCTTGAATTGTGATCCCTGAAACTCTGGTCCTTGTTGGTTCAGGATGGAGCCATTCACTTTCTGTCATCAGTTTTTCTTTTCCTTTTCTCTTCCTGTCTGCTTCTTCTAAGTTCAATTTGTGGAATTCCTCTTCGAGATCTTCTATCTGGCTGGAATGAAGCTTCGTATTCTCAGTTTTCAACTTCTCAATTTCAACTTGTAATGTTTGTCTTTCTGTCTTTAAGTGCTCAATTTCTGCCAGTAGATGGTTCGTATACTCGAATAATTCCTTGATTAGGGCTTCTTTCTCTTGGTACTGGGGGAACTCTCCTTTGATTATGGTAAGCCTTCTGTTTAGGATAAACCTCGAACACATTGGACATACCGTAATTGTGCATTTACGGCAGTGTGCTCGCATCTTTGGATTTGTGAATTCTTTGCAGCAGGTGCATCTCTCACATCCTGCTGTGATATCAGGCGAGTTGTCTTCCCAAACATGAGTACAGTTATCCATTTGATCTGGGAGTACAATGTTTGTTCTCCAGTTTGTTTCTGCTGCACCCCATGTGTAAACTTTCTTATCCACTTTCGGGTTCTCTTCAATCAGAACTAGAACTATCTCATCATCTAAAGAAAAAGCTGTTTCATATGGGAGTCCTAATTGTTCAAGCACCAGTGTGTGTGCTGCCCCATACTCCCCCTCGGAAAATGAACAGATAGCATCGCTATCTGGTTCATTTAAATCAATAGATAGGACATCCCAGTCCTCAGGTAGTTCTAGATTGTCAACTATAGCAGCTCGTGCTATATTTCCTTGTTTCTTCTTGCAGTCGCGTGCAAAGTGGCCTTCAGCGCCACAGATAAAACACTTACATTTTCGAAGCTTGTCTGAGTACTTCTTTCGGAAAATCCTGATGTGGGTGTCATGCGGCTTGCCTTTGTAGTTCTTGGCTTTTCTCAGGCCGTATTTCTTGCTTTTATTATAATACCCAGGGATTGGTATTTTGCTGCAAATTGAAATGTCCTTCAGGCTTCTGTGGAAGGCAGCATTTTTGCACTGATCCTCTATATACTGATAGATGAAGTGTATTCGTGGCACCACTCCAATCTGGTTGCCAGGATGCTTCTTTTTAAAGGCATTTTCTAACTCCATACTTATCACAGGCGGTAGTTTTCGAAAAACTTTGTCAGATAATTCAGGGGATATATACATCCTCCCTGATTTCGCCGCCAAAATCTTGTATTCGTTAAGAAACTCGAATAGATCACGGACGTTTGAGCATGATAACCTTTCCAGATCATCATATGCTCTGTTTTGCTCGTCCGTCGAGCCAGTTGTTGGATCTATCAACAGCACCATCCTTCTGACTTGTGAAAGGATGTTTTGCGGATCATCAGCGATGCCTACTATTTCATCGTATTCGGCTGGATATGCCATCCGCCACTGAATCCACATTTTCTTCTCATTTTCCCCTAATAAGTTTTCAACAAAGCAAACTTTCGCTTTGTTATCGGACCAAGTTCTCTCATTTAATAGGTTGAGAGTAATGGACTCCCACCTTGAGATAACATCACTGTATAGTCCGAAGTTTTCTGGTAAAACTAGAATTGCACCAGTGTTTGACTGAGCAGATGGTAGTGTGTACCTTTCGTTATATGCTTTCGTGTATCCGCCTCTGAACTTGTCAATCTTTGAGTTGAACACCGTTCCTTGATTGGGAGTGTCCATGTTTGTGTTTGTGTGACTGGGTGGATACTGAGCTGGGCCCATGATGGGCTCTCTGGGGATTTATGTTACTGATGAGGTTGAGCCTGTCGCGAACGCTGTTTCAGATGCGTCAATGATCGTATCCTTTAACTTTCTTAGAACTGGATACTCAAGCTCTGCTGCAAATACGGCTTCATTATCTCTCTCATCTTCTGTATTGCTGTATTTACTGTACCTTGCTTCAAAGTCTTCTTCGTCGTCTGAGTATTCAGACGTGTTGTCATCATAATCGTTTTCATCTTCACCTCTGTGCTTTTGACGATCTTCGTCTGACGTATCCCACTTTGGTGGTAGAGTGTAGTCTACATCTTTGGTTAAGGAAAAGAGATGATGGTAATCTTCTTCACTTAGTTCTTCTTCTTCATCTTCATCATAGTTACTTTCCCAATCTGTTTCAAGTGGTTCGAAGTTATAGTCAATATCGTCAAATAACATACCGGCAAATTCATCTGCTGGAAGTTCTCCTTCTGTGTTGTGAGAGTTGGGTTGCACAGAATAATCTGCGAATTGAATAGCTAGAGCCCCGTCTGTACGAGTGACAAACGATGATGTTTGTGGGTTGCTGATAACAGCAATATTTGCAGGACGGATTATCCAATTCTGCCCTTGGAGGCTCTCGGTAGTGCGGATTTGTCCAGGGATTGCCCGGATGCCGCGGCTGGCCAAATGGTCTGCAACGTGCTGGACGTTGTACCTGAAATTGGTATGACTTGTATTTGAAAGTCTACCAATCAGAGATCTTGTCAGGAGGAGGTTACTTTCACCTCCTTGCCAACCTGTGTACCCGTGTGTTTGAACGACGAGTTGGATGTGTTCTCGGAAGTCGTGGATGCTAATTGTGATGTCTGGTGCTGTATAAGCTAGTTGTGTACCAGACGTTAGGTCGACTTCCATCGTGCTGATGACTGCTCGGTCATCAGACCATCTTGTATCCCTTAAGAGAATAAGGGCGTTTACACCAGCACTTCTGCGGTGTAGTGTTTGTAGTCGCACCATAATCATACCTAGGTGCAGATGTTGTAGCCCTTCCTGTACCAGTATGGAGTAACTTTGGTCAGTGATAAAAGGTAGCTCGAGTTGCAAACCTTCAGTGACGAGTATTCTTTCGTCAGAATAATGTTGATATACTCGGTGGTTGCGCTCGGCCCATCCTGCCTGATACAAAGTTTCTGCGGGCACTTGCTGGGCCCGTTGGTATTGTGAGACGGATAGTTCAGTGTTTGGGTCGATCTGCGACTCCAAACTTCGTCTGAAGCTATTTCTTCTGTTTGAGGATGAAATCCTTCGTTGGGCTTCGTGCCTTAAGCGGTTGCTTAGGCGGTATCCTCTGATTTGATCATCTATTGTAGGCTGCCGATTGTCGTTACCTGCGATCGAGGGCCTTGGTGCCAGCACCTCGGTTCTGGTAGCGTTGTTGTTTCTGGAGGCAGTCATTGCTTGAGCTTTGCTTTTTCAAGTTCAAAGATTTCTTTCGGATCTTTGAATACGTAGAGTAGACCTGGAGGTTTTGGAGTCTTCTTCGCTGGCTCCCCTTCTCCGAGTTTAAGTTTCTGGAGATCTTTTGCTAGTGCGTCAATGGAGTCCGTGAGGGACTGTGGTGCTATAGCTTTATTGGTTTTGATTGTTTTAAGTTCTGCTGCTAAGTTATCAACTTGCTCCTTAATTTGACAGGTTAATTGAATCAAAGTATTAAGCTGTTTAAAGATGTACTCTGATTGTTTTGTTACTATGCTTGCAGGTTTTATGAATCCTTCAGGAGGAGATCATAAAGATTCAGTTGCTTGAAGTGCATCTGTATAAACAGTGCTTAAGGCAGTCTTGTGTCAATCGCTCATGTAATAGTTAAACTAATAGCACAGAAATAAGAACTAGGACTGGTTTTTGGATTACGAACGTGTGGGAAATCTTCTCCGTTTTGGGTACTGTTATCCCTCTTTATCGCCTATCCTAAGCCAATCGAAATTCTAAAGACTGTGTTTCTTAGTAAAAGATTACAGAGTAATTAACAGGAATACCATATATAGCTCTGATACCAGGTGTGGAACGGTCGGGTCGTCTGCAAACAACAGCCTTAATCTCTTTCAAGTGGTTCGAAGTTATAGTCAATATCGTCAAATAACATACCGGCAAATTCATCTGCTGGAAGTTCTCCTTCTGTGTTGTGAGAGTTGGGTTGCACAGAATAATCTGCGAATTGAATAGCTAGAGCCCCGTCTGTACGAGTGACAAACGATGATGTTTGTGGGTTGCTGATAACAGCAATATTTGCAGGACGGATTATCCAATTCTGCCCTTGGAGGCTCTCGGTAGTGCGGATTTGTCCAGGGATTGCCCGGATGCCGCCATCTTAATGACATGATCTTTCAGGTGCCAACTCATTTAGCATAGCAAAACATCAAAATCTTTGCCTTTTCCTAAGGGATTGCAGAAACTCTACTTTATGAGTAACCAAGGTTGAGGTCAGGAATGTAAATCAGGCAGAATATCCAAAAACCTAAATAGTTTATGTGGAGAAAAAAATTCAATTAAAAAACTCAGTTTAATTAAGTGTATTGGGTCAGTCAATACACAATTTCCATGAAATTGATGGTCATTTAAGTCATAATTCTGAGGCACCTCATTCTAATTGTTGCTATGAAGAGTGAAGGATTTCAGTACATAATTGGATCTTAACTCACACGGAATCAATATTTTACCACTTATAATTGATCAAAGGTCGACACGTCAAGTTTTCTTCTTAGCTTCTATTTAATTTGATTAGATGCATGGTATTAGAGCACAGGTCCCGAGTTTCAATCCTCCTGGCATCAATACTTTCCAACGGTCAGTTAAGTCAATCCACATATTGGGCATTTATGGATTGGTCTTTTCCTAATAGCTTAAGCTTTTGCGAAAGTTGGTTATCTAATCAAATTTAACAGCTTCAATATTTGATAGAGAACTGGACATTATGATGCAGAAAATAGTTTCTAAATTCTTAACTTGTCCAATAAGTGGACAATTAACAATAAAATTTAGCTCTTTCAAAGGCAACAAACATTTTCAATTTTGTCTACATCTATGAGATTACTTATTTAAGAAAGTGTTTGTGAAACCTTCAAAGAATCCTATATGGCTGTTTAGTATTACCTGCCATGTCTTGATCCTGGCACCATTAGTTGTGTTAAAAAGATACACATCGGATACATGAATCCTTTCAACTGAAACATTTGAGCCTCCCTTTCCTAAGCTTCCTATACTGAAAAAATTAATGACTTAAAAAGTAACAACTATAGTTAAAAATCCAGCAGAGTTCTAAAGAACTAAGTTCAGAACATGATCAATCAAATACAAGTAACATCAATGATAATATCTGTATCTCAAAGGATGATTTAATATAAAACCATGTTTGTCATTGATGTGTTCTAGAGATTATTAGAATTATAGTAACATGGACCTGTGGTTTCACCATAATCCACGATAAGTTTCTCAGGTTGTTTTTTCAGTTGCTATATATATAATGCCCAAATTTTTGGCTGAAAACATAAATATCGATGATAAAGGAACTGCCATCTTCTGGAACGAAAATTTGTACTTGACTTTTTTCTGCTACATGGATATTATTAACTCATTATTCAGATTTCAGAAAAGATTGCTGCCACTTCATAGTATTGTTTCATGAGAATAACTGAGAATATCCCTTATGCAGAGCCATGACTTAGACTTTTGACTATTAATAAAAATTTACAAGTTCCTACTAATCAGGAAAATTTACTTAGGTTGATAGTTTATGGATGAACAATAACACTAGTTCTTAGTTTTTTGGGCTGCAACAAATTACAAGCTAGTATTACTTATAACGAGAAATGGAAAAGCTGACATGCAATCTTCAGAACTAATATAGAAGTAGCCTACTCATGGATGAGCGAGTTATCCATACGTAGATCACTATATTGTTAAAGTCCCACATTGCTTGAGGTTGTGGTCTAGATGGCCTTTAAATAGATTGGGCAATCCTCCCCCTAAGAGCTGGCTTTTGGGGTGGAGTTAGGTCCAAGGCTGATTCTCTAACATGGTATCAGAGTATGGTATCAGATTGGCTTTGAGACAATTTTCCAACAACAGATCGAAAAGATGACAGAGTTGGTCACCTCCACCTGTCCAGCAACAGTATGGTATAACCAAGCCAATCTCTACCACTGGGCCTGCTGATCTTGAAAGGTTCCTGGTTGAAGTCGGACTTTACGAGAGCAAGGAAGAATCAATTAAGAGGGAAAAGGTTTTAGGAGAAATAGACACGATTGTTAAAAGCTGGGTAAAGCAGTTAACTCGTCAAAGAGGATACTCTGATCAAATGGTTGAAGAGGCAAATACTGTCATTTTCACATTCGGATCTTACCACTTGGGGGTCCATGGACCTGGGGCTGATGTTGATACATTATGTGTTGGGCCCTCCTATGTTAACCGCGAGGAGGATTTTTTCATCATTTTGCACAACATTTTGGCGGGAATGGAGGAGGTTTCTGAATTGCAACCTGTACCTGATGCACATGTCCCTGTTTTTAAATTTAAGTATCGTGGAATATCTAATATCTTCTTTATGCCAGTATTTCGCGGTTAGTTGTACTAGAGGATTTGGACATCTCACATGGATCTGTGCTTTATGATGTTGATGAGGCAACTGTTAGAAGTCTTAATGGTTGCAGAGTAGCAGACCAAATTCTTCGTCTAGTGCCAAATATTGAGAATTTTCGAACCACTCTCAGATGCTTGAAGTTCTGGGCTAAGAAGCGCGGAGTTTATTCAAATGTCACAGGTTTTCTTGGGGGTGTTAATTGGGCCCTATTGGTTGCTCGGATTTGCCAGCTTTATCCTAATGCAGTTCCCAGTATGCTAGTGTCACGATTTTTTAGAGTTTATACACAATGGCGTTGGCCAAATCCAGTTATGTTGTGTGCAATTGAGGAAGATGAACATGGATTTCCTGTATGGGACCCACGAAAGAAGCCCCAAGACCGTCATCATCATATGCCAATTATTACTTCAGCATATCCATGCATGAACTCGAGCTATAATGTATCGACAAGCACACTAAGGGTCATGATAGAACAATTTGAGTTTGGCAATAAGATATGTGAGGATATTGAGCTGAATAAGGCGAGCTGGGGTGCTCTTTTTGAGCCTTACCTTTTCTTTGAAACATATAAAAATTATCTCCAGGTTGACATTGTCGCTGCTGATGCCGAGGATCTAAGGTTATGGAAGGGATGGGTTGAATCTCGTCTTAGGCAGCTGACTCTGAAGATTGAGAGGGATACATATGGAATGTTGTAGTGCCATCCTTACCCCAATGAGTATGTAGATCCTTCTAAACAATGTTCACATTGTGCGTTCTTCATGGGCTTGCAAAGGAAACAAGGGGTGAAGGTTCAAGAAGGCCAACAATTTGATATTCGTGCAACAGTTGATGAGTTTAGACATGAAGTAAACATGTATCTCTTCTGGAAACCTGGGATGGATATATATGTATCTCATGTTCGGAAAAAGCAGATACCTTCTTATGTTTTTCCTGAAGGATATAAGAAACCTCGTCCTACGAGGCCCATGTGCCAGCAACAGATTGATAAATCTGCTGGTGAAGCAATTGTTGAGGATGCTCAAGGTGGATCCTCAGAGCGACGACTTAAGAGGAAAAATGTTGCTGATTGTTTGGGTGCTGGACCAAATAGGCCTGAGAAACGGGCATCAATTAGCCCTAGTCCAGACAAATCTCCAACACCCGAACGACAAGATTGTGTTGGTATAGAAGCTATTGGTGAGGACTGTCAAGGAGGATCCTTTGAGCGACAACTTAAGAAAAGAATTGATGCTGATTGCTTTGGAGCCGAACCAAATGGACCCGGAAAACAAGCATCAATTAGCCCAGGGCGGGACACATGCCTAACATCTGGTCAACAAGATGCTGTAGGTATGGAAGGTATAAGTGAGGTTGGTCAGGGAGGAAGTTCAGATAAGCAATCTAAAAGGAAAGGATCAAATAGACCTCCTGAGAAACATGCATCCGATAGCCCAATTTATTTAAAGGTCATCTAGACCATAACCTCAAGCAATGTGGGACTTTAACAATATAGTGATCTACGTATGGATAACTCGCTCATCCATGAGTAGGCTACTTCTATCAGAGTATGGTATCAGATTGGCTTCGAGACAATTTTCCAACACCAGATCGAAAAGATGACAGAGTTGACCAAGGTATGATTTGTCAGTTAAGCTCACATTAGGATGTCAAATTGAAGAAAGATGTGCCCCTTCTTGATGCCCATGCTAATATTTTACTGTCAGAGTGGATATCCAATAATGTGCTGGAATTTCGCACTACAAGTTTGAAAGATTTGGCGAGTGTCATGAGCACAGTGGATAGTGGTGTGCCATCTTCTTATGAGACATGCAGAGGTGAAAATGGAACCGACATGGTGAATGGGGCTTCGGTCGGAGATCTACTATTCAATTCAGAGGTTGCTATTAAAGATGTTGTTCTGCAGCAGGTTGCAAGCAGTAATGGCAATGATGAAGGTGGCCGCAAACTATTGCAAAATGGCAGACAAGAGACAGACATAGTGAATCAATTGGATAATGGGATGACGCAGAACAATGTGGCAGATGAGTTGGAGCCCTACTTGGCACTTGAAGTGGTGGCCCTTAAATCTCATGGAGCTAGTTTTTGGGGTGGAGTTAGGTCCATGTCTGATTTTCTAACATGGTATCAAAGCCAGACCTATTGTTGATTGTGGGCCACCTGCAGAACTTCACGCTCCAGATGTTGATTATGGGCGTGAGGGAGGTGTGTTAAAGTCCCACATTGCTTGAGGTTGTGGTCTAGATGGCCTTTAAATAGTTGGGCAATCCCCCCCTAAGAGCTAGCTTTTGGGGTGGAGTTAGGTCCAAGGATGATTCTCTAACATATATCAGACTTTAGCTATTTTTCTTCAACTCTATGGTCAAAACTAGTGAAACTTATATTGTGTTCTTGTTCTAGATATCCTCGTTCTATCATAAAATTAAGGTCTATTAACTTTTTTGTTTCCTCTTTTTCTTGCATAGAAATTAAAGCCAAATTTCCACCCACCAGTACTAGATCCATAATTAGGATCAGAAGACCAATTCTTAATTCCTTGCATATGGACAGGTACTGGGATACCAGAAATTCAGAAGGATAAAGGGCATCCAGTGAATGATGTTCCTGCCAATGTAAGGTATGGGGGGAAAGTTAATATGTAGTGTCACCCTTGCATGGCAAAGAGATTATTTTCATGACCCAAATTTTGAACTGAACGTCGCAACAGAGCAACCGCCTTATACCAATAGTGCTTTGCCCCCCACCAAAAATTCAGAAGCATATATAATTAAAATGTGCAGTTGTACTTTACCTTATACCATGGCCTGGTCCGCATGTTATGCGTGTTACCACTATGTCACTAGTATGATCTCCAATGGATATGCAGTCATCACCTGTTACAGGAGAAAGTCCCTTATTATGACAAATCTTTTTGAGAACTAGAACAGCAAGCTGTGAGAGTAGAAATGTATGTATATAACCTGTTCCAATGATTATGTCTTCAATATGAACAAATTGACAAGCATGGATGTGAATGCCATCGGTATTGGGACTTGTCCCAGGGGCTGTGATCGTAAGATTAGTGACATGAACCCTCTGACTATTTATTAACAGGACATGGGTTTGGGGGCTGTCCACAAACTGTAGATTGCCCACTACGAGATCATTGCATTGAACAAAGTTTACTGCCTGAAAGAACAGAAAACAACTTAAGTATAATTGTTCTATAATGGGCCTTTCTAGCCAACCTCAAATAGTTGAGATTTAATAGCTCATGCATTGTAAACAACATAACGATTATTAAAAATTTATTACCTAAATTATGATCAACATAATTCCAATTTTAAAATCTCATTTCAAATTGAGAATAATTAATTCTGATTAAAAAAACCCTTTTTAAATTCGAAATTAATTTTAAATATAAATATCAAGAGAGAATTAATTGAGTTACGTACTTGTCATGCAGATCTAATCCGATGAATATAACCAAAAGCCCAATTTGGCTCATTTTGTGCATGTGATCCTGTAAGCTCACTTAATGTTGGCAATAGGCCCAAATCTCACTTGTGTGACCCACAAGTCATAAGCAAGACATTATTGACATAATAGTCTCTAAAGGATCGGTTGTTAATGGACAGTTACATAGGAAGTTGCGATCGATTGCAACTGCTTGAAAGAAATAGAGTGAGTACCAAAACAGAATAATCACAAGAAAACACACAAACACAATAATTTGTTTACGCAGTTCAGTGACAAACTTGTCACCTAATATGCGGGGCTCTCACCGGACAGATTCCCAATTCACTATCAACAAAGTACAATATTAGCTTTAGGATTTCACACTCCGAAATCCAACTATCAGTACTACAGTGAATTAAAAATAACAAATAATCTATTTGTTATTACAAGTACTAACCAACTTGCCTCTCTATGAAAGCCATAGAGTTCTGTCATCCGCACAGTCTCTGTGTTGTAGTGAGTTAACAACCTAACTCCACCTTGACTTGAAGATAGTTGAAGTAGTTTGTTGTCGTCTACACACTCAGCAGTCTCAACTCCTCATATAACTGACAACTCTGTTTACGCACATAAAAGACTTGTCCATTCAGATCTTCTCTTCTAATATATATAGTGAAAACCAACCAATCTGAATAAATGCCTACTAATTCAATGATCATAACGACATCAGTTCAAACCCAAAAAGCAGCCATGAAACACCATAAAGTTAGAACAAACTAGCTCTGGGAGTAACGCCTAGTCCATCAGTGAAGACCAATTCCACTTTCTAAAAAAGCAGGCAATAATCAAACAATTAAAGATGAATAAAATATCAGAGAGATATTAAAAGCAAATCATCATTAATTATAGAAACCAAACGGCCATCATCTCAGCAGTAACTTTATCACAAAAACCACAGTTACAACAGCAGTTGTAACTGGCTTACAACTGAGTAACTTAAGCAGAGCTTCTCATGGACCAAAGCAGTAGCAACTATCATTTCAACTGAGAACAACGGAAAGTCCTTTTGCCAAATATAGCCAACACCAACAATCTCCTCATTTGGCTTATTTGGCAAAACACAAGTTGTTAGATCAACCCAGCAAGACAAAGAACAAAAGTAACAGTCTAAACTGAAACATATTAACTGTTAAAATAGAAGGATAATATTTAATAGAAAATATCCAAAATCCAACCATCACAGTCATCAAACATTACCATAGCCATCCACAGTCATAGACAAAAAACTACAACTAGCAATCAGTGAGACAAACAATCACAATAGACAACCCAGTCATAAGTTAAAGTCACCGTCAAAATACAGTTGCAACCAAAGAATAGACAAGACAAATAAGGTTACAACTAGATAGAGTATCAGAGTATCAAATTCTTTCTCCCCCTTTTTGGCAATAAAAGACAAAGGAGAATAGTATCAACATCAACCTAAGCTAGAAGATCCAGAAGGACTACCGGAAGATGTAGAAAGAGGACCTAAATGAGCTGCAAAGAAATAAGCTGTTGTTGAATGTTATAGCCTGAAAAAGGAGGACTTAATTGTAAATATTTTTCTTAGAAGGGTGTTTTTGCAAAAGTACCTTATCTTATATAATTAGTCTAATCCCCTCTCTAATCTTTTCTCTCCCGAACCCTGTAGCAGCGGCAGCCGGCGGAGGAGCATGAGGCGTTGGCAGTTGAAGGCTCCGGTGAATCGGAGTTCGAAGGAGTTGTAAGGTAGGATTCTCGTCCTACCCTTTTCATTTCGCGTAGGATAACGTTGTTCTTAGGATGAGATTCTAAGATGTTGTTGTCGATTTGGGTTCTGCATTTTTTTCGTGATCTCGTGCGATTTGTGCACCGTACCTTCTGTTTGTGTTTCTCATCGTCGGATCTTCGAATCACGTCGTGTTGGTCGTTGTTTTATTGAGTTGTTTGTCGTTGCCTCCGTCGAGTGGACTGCTTGCAGTCCGAGTAGCCGGCGAATGGAGGATTGGAGTTGAAGATTTGATCGGCTGAAGACTGCCGAATCGCACTCGGTTGAGTGTTAGTTGTGCGATTGAAGACCGCACGGCACACAACCCATGGTCATCGGGCGCGATGCTGCCGTCAGGTGCGTCTCCGTCGACGGACGCGATTGTTGCCGTCGGGTGCGTCGTCGTCGCCAGGTGTAGTGCTACGAGTCGCCACGGCGACATCGCGCGAGGGCGTAGCGTCGTGCAGGAGGGGGGACACGATCACCCCCGATCTGGACCGCCGCCCCTTGTTTTCGTCCTCGCCGGTTCGCAAAGCGGTGGCGAAGTCGAGGGCGCCGATGTCAGGCTCCTCCGGCGATCCGATTAGGCGGGATGGTCGGGGTTGGCGACTGGTAGGGATGGCAGCGGATGAAGAGGCGACGGGTAGAGGGATGTGGTGAAACTTAGGTGCGGGAAGATGAATAGGTTTAAATATAGCGGTGTTATACTCTTGGTAGCAGTGTTATAATCTTAATAACGGTGTTACATGCTGATATATATTGATTTATGTTGATATTCGCTGATGTGGGCATATGATAGGTATAGTTGTATTATATCGGTTTGTAGCACTGTCTCAAAGATTAATAGCAGTAATTTATTAAGTAGTACTTAAGGTATTTTATTAATCATTCTAAATATTGTTTTGAGGTCTTAGAGTTATCAAATATAGTCGTATTATATATGTTTTTGTACCTACTCAGCGCCCCGAATTCATTGGTGAGGTCAGTTTTGTCGTTTGACTTTCAGATGTCAAAAATAGTGGGTGTTTTTTATCTCATTTTGCGTGCCGAGTCGGAAAATATTATTTTATTCGTTTTTGTGATTTCTACCGAGTTCTTCTGTTGTAGTAGTTGTTGTCAAGGTGAATCTCATCCTAGATCGGTTGTTACCCTATGTCGAAATATATCTTGTTGTTCTATTCCGTTTAAAATTGATATCTACTGCCGTTGTAGCTCTTTATGCATGTTTTGTTGCTACATGTTGCCAGCATGATATTTTTATATGCATATTAGTTGAGAATGCTAGTATAGACGTAGCATGAATTATGCTGTTGTTTATATATTTAATTCATACATGATGACATGGCTACTAGCATTATATTAGTTGAGTTGTAGTAGAGTAGTTGTTGACATGATGCATAGTTGACCTACTGTTGGGCGATAGCCCTGGACACTGTTGATATATTACCCAAGGTGTAGGGAAAGTGACACCGGTGATCACCTATTTACCACACGGGGTGCGTGTGCGACGTCGAGGTGTTAGACGTCAGCGGACTACCATTTTTGGATAGTCGCATCTCTAGCTGGAGCGGGCTTGAGGTGCCACTCTCGGGGTGCGAGAGTGCGGGGAAAACCCAATGTCCACTACGCTCTTGATTGAGTCTATGACTATATATTCATGTAGATAATAGTTGACCTAGTTGACATAGTTGTTTGGTGTAGATGCATTAAATGAATCGTTGAACAATATCTTTCGTTGTATTCATGGCATCATAGCATCTTATTGCAATCCTACTCAGCCTTCTGCTGATGTTTGTTATTTTTGCCTCAGATCCTCAGGTATGATGGCATTTCCTTATGGGGTAGCTAGAGTTTGGAGGAGGAGATGTCTTCCGCATAGTATTTAGTTTTCTATTTTACTAGTTGAACTGTTCACTCTATCCACTTTAGACTATTTAGACTCTTTGGCTAGACTTTGGGATTCCTTTGTTCATATGGACTATTGAACTTTCATTATTTATTACCTTGTTGAACGATTGCCTTGGAATCTGGTTGTAATTTAAATTTCAGTCCACCTATTATGTTGTTGTTCTGTTGCTAGTTGCGTTTCTCCTAGGTGAGGTCCCTTATATAGGGATAAACCTAGGCGGGGCGTAACAATTTGGTATCAGAGCTTAGGATCGTCCTCCTCCATAGGATTATTGGGTGTTTAGGTCTAAGGATGAGATTTCACCTTACTGTAAGATAATAAGTTGATTTTTAAATTGTTGGTTGTTGGTTGAATGAGAAACCTGAGTCGTACTTTTCTTTTAGGAAATATGGAAGCTAGAGGTAGAGCGGGTGTCAGGACTGCCTTTAGAGGTGGATGCCGAGGCCGAGGCCGAGGTCGAGGCGGTAGGCAGTCTGCGCAGACTTAGAGGGTTAGTCCAGTTCTGGCCAGAGTCGAGCCAGACCTGGCAGATGATGTTCCTTTGGCTCAGTTTCAGCGTCGGGCATGCTTGAGCCGTAGGCCCGGCCAGAGTAGCACTCGGGGTGGCCGAGCGGGAGGATAAACCGAGCAGATGGAGCCTCAGTCTGAGTCCGATTCTGAGTTTGATTCTGACTCAGCTCACAGTATGGACACACTTTCTGAGATGTCTGCTGGAGAACCTTCAGAGGATTCACCGGTGCAGCCGCAGCTAGTAGCTCAGTACGACATGGTGCAGATTGAGTCCTTCGAGAGGCGGAAGATGAACCGGCTGAATCAATTTTTGCGCCTGGGTAGAGGCAAGTTCGACAGCTTCTCTGGGACAACCGACCCTACTGGTTCAAGAATTTTTTCAGATGAGCATTTAAACCCTTGCCTTTCCAGAATTCCATAAATCATGTTTGGAAAGATTAAAAAAAAAAAATCTGGATTTAGAATTTAATCTGGATCTAAGAGTAGTTCTTTGTTCAAATGTCAAGCTTCCTAGATCAAACTGAATCCCATTTGTTATTTTGAACAGTAGAATCGCCATTTCTCTACTCAGAAATGTGATGTGAGAGGTAGGGATCCAGTAGAACCTTGTAATTAGAAACAACACTACATAGAAGGTATTTAAAGATTAAGATTTGATATTATGTTCTCTTGCCCAGTCTGTAATTTCACCATTAGATACCTCTATCCCAATAGTTTTCAGAAGATCAACACTGGATTCATCATACTGATCAACAAAAGAAGAAGAAGAAGAAGAAGAAGAAGAAGAAGGGGTAAAGCCAAGAAACTCATTAATGACTTCTGGACTGAATGAGTACCACTTCCCTCTAACAAATACTTGTTGAAAATGATTGCTTTCAGGATCATATATTTCCTTAGAAAGATTACAGAAAAACTCAAGTACTAGTAATTTGCAGAAAGGGTTAACATTCATGAAAGAGCTAGATAAATTTCTTTTCTCTAGAATGTCCGTAGCTAGTTGGTTTGCATTTCAAAAAAAAATTGTGCTAAATCCAAGGGTCTTTCTAAAAGAATACCTCTCGATTGAAGGGCCTTCCAAAGAGGGTAGAGACAATCAGAAAGTAGTCATTGATGAAGCTTGCTAGTGATTGTCTTCTTTCCAGCCTTCCTAGAAGATTTAAAGGACTTCTTAGAGACAGAAGTCATGATCTTCTCAGGCAATTGAGATTTTTCTTTCTCCTTAGTATCTGCAGGATTGAGTTTGCTCTTTTTTTATTTTCTTAGCTCAGCTGCCCTTTCCAGTAAGGGCTCATTCTCTGAGTCGGTATCCAGATTTACAAATATTCCATACTATTGTTTGGATTTGCTGCCAAATATTCAGCCTCTGCAGAAAAAATAGAGATATAATATGTTTCTTACTCAACCAGGCCACCAAATTTGAACCAATATAAAAGCATCCACCTGTAGTACTTTTTATGTCATCAATATTTCCAACCCAATCTACATCTGTAAACCCTACTAGAACTACTAGGAAATGGACTTCTAAGGACACAGTTGTAGGGACACTTTTATTAGCGTTGCCAAAATTTTAAAACTCATATTATTTAGAGACGCTATAAAAAATGTCATCCTTTCTGCTGTAATTGGGGACACATTTTTTCTTAGCGTCTTAATTTTTTTCGATTAAGGATGCTTTATTATGAGCGTCTCAGAATTAGAGACGCAATTTACATTGCATTCCCGATTTATTAAAAAATAGAGATGCATCCGATTTTAATATTAGAGATGCCAATTTATATGCATCTTTGATTTAAATAATTTGAAACACAATTTATATTGCGTCTCTGATTTAAAATTAGAGACGCAAATTTATATGTGTCTCCGGTTTAAAAAATTAGAGCCACCAATTTATATGCGTCTTCGATTTCAAAAATTAGATAGGCAATTTATATGCGTCTCCAATTTAAAAAATTAGAGACGCAATTTATATGTGTCTTCGATTTAAAAAATTAGAGAGGCAATTTATATGCGTCTCCGATTTAAAAATTTTGAGACGCAATTTATATTGCGTCTCTGATTTAAAATTAGAGACGCAATTTATATTGTGTCTCCGATTTAAAATTAGGTACGCAATTTATATTGCGTCTCCGATTTAAAATTAGATACGCAATTTATATTGCGTCTCTAATTTTAAATCAGAGACGTCAATTTATATGTGTCTCCGATTTAAAAAATTAGAGACGCTAATTTATATGCGTCTCGATTTAAAAAATTATAGACACAATTTATATCGCGTCTCTGATTTAAAATTAGAGATGCAATTTTTATTGCGTCTTTGCTTTAAAATTAGAGACGCAATTTATATCACGTCTCTAATTTATTTATTTATTTTATTCAAAAAGGAAAAGTACAATAAGTCTCAAATTACATAAGATTAATAAGGTCAAGTGGCCAATCTTTGGTCCTAATGAAATTATGCTTCAACAGCTTTGCCTTCTTTGCAAGCTAGTCGGCAGCTTGATTATTATCCCTCCTTATGAATTGAACTTTGATTTCTTCGAATTGATGTGCAAGAGATCGAATGTCAGTAAGAATATTTTTAATTATCCCTCCTTAAGAAGTATCAACTAATATACTGAAATCACTTTCAATAATAATCTTTTTAAGCTTGAAATTATCAGCATGATTAAGCGTGTTCTTAATGGTCATAGCTTCATTTACTAAAACAGAATCATTATGATGAAAAAAACCGGCAGCTACCAAGCAAGAGCCACTACTATCTCTACTGATGAAAGCATAAGAACCAGAGTTACTAGCAGAATCAACAGCACCATCAGTATTAAATTTGACCCAATTTGGTGGAGGTAATTTCCAGACCATATCCTCCTTAGTAATATTAGAGGAATTGCCCTCAGACAGAGATGTATCAGCATAATGAACTGTCAGGGCCAGAGAGGTTGAAAATAGGTTTTCAACATGGGGATTAACATTCAGAAATACAACCTAATTCAGAGCCAACCTGCGAGAATATAGAGCATTTAAACAGAGTGCCAAAGCAATGGGAGAATACTTACCATCCCCATTATTAGGCAGCCTGTCCAAACCAACTCTACAAAGCTCTCTTTTAATACCCGCAAATTGTCCCTCAACTAATTCCCAAATGGCCCTAGCTACCTCACACTCAAAAAACACATGAAGCACGATTTCTTGAGGACTGCTGCAAAGGGCACAACACGGGGAATTAACCATACCAAACCTAAACAGCCTATCAACAGTTGGAAGTTTTTTATGTAAAGCCTTCTAGGAAAAAAATTTAACTCGAGGGGCAATCGGAACTTTCCAAAGAATTTTTCACTGCTAGAGGCTAATTAGATTGGGATGTTTTTTATTTAGGATAAAATTATAGGTAGATTTAGAACTGATAATCCCTTTATCGTTTGGCCACCAAACCCAATTGTCATCATAGGGCTCGGGGGGAAGGGGCAACCCGGAAATTACATCCACCAAATCGTCACCAAAAAATTCAAACAACAAATTCATATTCCAAGCATTATTACTAATAAAGAAATCCACAGACACATTCAAATCAAATAGAGCCACATTAATATATGATGGTTTCAAATGTAATGGAGTATCAAAAATCCAGCTATCCATAGGCATAAATGTATTACAACCATTGACAATCAATTTTTTAAAGCCAAATTTCAAGTAATTAACAGCATAACAAAGCATTTTCCAAGGATTACTGCCTTTAGAACTAAACTTAAGATTTGAGAGATAACCACAATTATATTTATACCGAATGATACTAGAAAAAAGAGAATCAAAATTATTAAAGTGTTGAGAGATTCTTCTAGCATTCAAAGATAGGCTCATAATGCTAAACTAAGGTCCTTAGGACATAATTAATGAGCACTAGGCGCCCAGCATGAGAAAGATGACCCATGTTTCAATTATTAAGTCTGTTATTTACTTTATCAATAATGTGATTACAGTCACTGATCTTATGAATGTGAGGGGAAATATTAATACCCAAATACTTCATAGGGTAATGACCAATTTTCATTTTAAATTCTCTTTCAAGCCTAAGCTTAACAACATGATCAACATTTCTAGGAAAAAATATCTCAGACTTAAACAAGTTAATTTTCTGATTAGCAAAACAACCATAGGTCTCAAAGATGCATTTAATGGTCTTAATTGATTTATCATTAGCTCTAAAAAATAATAAAATGTCATCAGCATACATAAGATGACAGATTTTAAAATCATTCTTAATTCTAACAGGAGTAATCCTACCTTTATTCATGGCATCATTCAATATTTTAGAAAGTAAATGACTGACAATGATATATAGATAAGGGGAAATGGGATCCCCTTGTCTAATTCCACACTGGGCCTGAAAAGACTTGGAATTACAATTATTAATATAGCATTGAAAACTGACATAAGAGATACAACATTTGGTCCAATCAATATATTTTTTGGGAAAATTAAGCAAACCAAGCATTTTGGTAATGGAGCTTCAGAAAATTCTATCATAGTTCTTTTCAAGGTATATTTTAATGATAATATAAGGATTTTTACCTTTAGAGTTGTAAATGGAATGTAAAACCTCCTAAGCAATGATAACATTATCATGAATGGATCTACCACTAATGAAAGCGGATTGGTTTTTAGAAATGATTCCATCAAGAACAAGTTTTATCCTATTGGCCAAAACCTTGGTGAGAATTCTATAATTGACATTACAAGGAGAGATAGGCCTATAATCTTTGATTGAACATGGAGAATCATTTTTAGGTATAAAAACTATTTCTATTTTATTCCAACCAGCCGACAAGAAAGAAGAATCATAAAATTCATTAAAAGCTTGCAGAAAGAAACCATACAAAATGTTCTAATAAAATTTATAGAATTCTCCCGTATAACCATCAGGGCTAGGGCTTTTGCCCTGAGCTAAAGATTTAACAGCAATAGAAATCTCATCCAAGGAAAAATGTCTAGTTAGCAAATTATGATCATCTTCAGAAATTTTATTCATAGCAGGCAGCTCAATACAGTTTAAAGAACAAGTATTATCAAAAGATCAAAGAATGGAATAAAATTTTGCAAAACAATTGCAAATATCCTCAGAATTTGAAATAGAAATATTATTTTCAGAAATAGAAGAGATCCAATTTCTTCTTTTATTTTTCACTGCAGCCCTATGATAAAATTTTGTATTCATATATCACCATCATGGAACCATTTTTCCTTAGACATTGCCCACCATTTAAGATTAATATGTCTTCTTAATGCTTTAGTCTTATTGTATAAACAAGTAAAAAGTCAATTTCATAGTCAGACAGCATATGAGTAGCATCTCTAGCTTCAAGATCATCAATGTGAGCATTAACAACACTAAGATTTACTTCCAAATCACCAACAACATGCTTATTCCAAAAAGAAATCTTACTTCTAAGGGAAACAAGATTTTTTGAAATACAAACCAACATAGAACAACCATTATTAACGATTTTTCGGTTATTCTCCACAATTTCAGGAACTTGAGAATAATGGGTCCAGAAATTTTGAAATCTAAATTTATGAACACCTTTAAAAGAAGAATCAACAACACATAAAGAGATAGGATAGTGATCAAACACGGATCTGTTTAAATGTGTAACCTAAGAATTATTGAAAAGAGCAATCCAGGAAGAATTAGCGAAAGCTCTATCAAGCTAACAAGAATTCTTTGAAGACCCTTTCTATTGTTACACTAAGTAAATTTATTGCCTGAAAAGCCTAAATCAGTAAAGTCGCAATCACTAATACGTACATTTACGCAAAGAAAGCACATTATTATTTTCATTGAAAGGAGAGCCACCAATTTTATCACATGGATTAATAATGCAGTAACCAAGGATAATCCTTTATTTCAAGATTACTAAGCTTATTCCATAAGATATTCCTATTAACAAGGTTACTATCAACATATAAACCAGAAAAAAACCAGGGTTTACTATCATGATATTGAACAACTAAATTGATAAGCTTCATGGATTTAGAAATAACATGAGTTTTGACAAAAGAAGAATTCCAGGTAGGGGTGGAAATAGGCCAGGCGGCCTGTTAGGGGCCTGTGGCCTGGCCTGACCTGACTAGTTCAAAAAACAAACCAGACCAAGGCTTTGAAATGGGCATATTTTCCTTATCAGGCCAAGCCCAGGCTCAATTTAAAGCCTATTGAGCCTGATAGGTCGGCCTGGGCCTATTAAGGTGATGTATATATAAATATATAAAATATAAAATATTATTTTATTATATATTTACATTAAAATTATTTTAATGTAATAATTAATATTGTTTTAATTTAATAAAACACAGGTCACAGGCCATAGGCCACAAGCCAGACCAATATTTTGTATTTGAAGCAAGCTTCGTTAACAAGCCACAGGCCAGGCCAGGCTAATGAACAGGCGAGGCTCATGCCAAATTTTAAGCCTATTACAGGCCACAGGCCAGACCCAGGCCAATTTTCTACCATATAGGTCTGGCCTGTTTCCACCCCTAATTCGAGGCAACAAGCAAACCACTAGAAGCTCCTAAAGAACTAACAACAATACCAAACCAATTTTTACCAATAGAGGAAATAAAATCCAAAGCAATAGTATCTTGCACATGAGTTTCCTGCGAGAAGAATAAGCAAACAGAGTTATTCCTAACCTGAGCTTTAACAAAATCTTTAACAAGTTTCCTCCTTAAGCCTCTACAATTCCAACTAACAAACTTCATTGGCATGATTAATTGGATAACTAGTAACATTGTTAACAATCAGCTCCTGATTCCTAAGAGAGTTTCCAACCTCAGTATCAGATCGCATCTAACCCCCAGAAAAGTTATGCAGTGTCACGCCCCATCCTAGGGTCACGTGACCGGTCAGGGTATACGTGTCTATATCACGCAGCCTATCCTATGCACATATCAACTCAGAATAAAACATAGCAGAAATATGAGACAAGTTGTATTATTATTGAGAAACCCAAATCAGTTTTTATTTTAAGAAATAAAGTTCAGCAAGCCAAATAGAGTGCGGAAATAAATAATAAAAAGTTTATCAATTGTTTTTTCAAGAAACGTAATTTGAAATAAAACATATGAATGTCCCAAAGGACTACAACTCCAAAAATGCTAAAATACCAAGTGCATGATCAAATACTAACAAGACTCGACTATGACCCCTAACTAGGACTGCTATGAGATCAATGTAGCTCCTCTTCCCTCCAGCTGCGCCAAGTGCCCCAGCCCACCTCACTGGTCAGGCTCTGCAAAAATAGAAAGAAAACAAATGTGAGTCTAAAGGAACTCAGTGAGCGGTTCTACCAACCCCCACCACAAAACCAACCACTGAATAATGTATATATGCGCCTATCTCATATAGGAAAATGCAAGACTAGTGGTATGGCTAACTAACTGGCCACTTGGCCATCTCATGCCCAAAGATAATCTATTCACATATCCGTGAATATAGAACAAGCCTATCTGCCTACCCATGCCGTAAGGCATACAAGTCACCCACAAGGGTTGTGATGATAATCTGGATTTACCCATCGGAACTTATCCCATAAACATACCCTTTAAGAAAATACGAGAATAATTGGGATTCGCCCATCCGAACTTATTCCAAATAGCATACAAGAATAATCGGGATTCGCCTATCCGAACTTATTCCTTTTAAACACAGGTTGGGATTTACCCATCCAACTTTCCGGGCACAAGCCCGCTAACCGGCTCCTACCCAAGCCTCTTCGCCATTCATGAAAGATATGGCGCCAACAAGACCTAAGTCAAGTGTCTTCCACAGTGTCCTATGGGTGTTCTTACTGGGAAACGCCGCAACACACTATGCTCGTTCTCGATGCCCTACACTCGTAATATCGTCCACCCATGAGGTTTTTGTTCCATGAATTAAATTCTTTTGTTGGCTCTTTAACAGTTTATTCTGCCCCTTGAATTTTAATTCTATAATTAAAATTTCAATTCCCGAAATTATGTTTTATTTTAGGTGTTTTGTTTCAACCCACTGTATGAGCCCAATTCTGGTGTACCCAAGCCGAATTTGGTTTTCAGACTATGTTTTCCGATTAAAATGATAGGTTACACGACTATGTTCAGTAAACAACACACATCACAACAGAAATTACAAATCTCAGCATCCACAATGAAAATCCAGCATGAAATTTCAGCATATTTGAGAATCCAGCATGTCAAATTAATTAACACGAAAATCACAGTAATATTCATTCCTACTTAATGCCAAATCAGATTTCCAACATCATAATCAACAATTCAAAAATAAATCCTATTCAATAAACATCATTGGGCATGCATCAAAATCCATCTCCATATCAAGACTCATGCTTCATTAAACAAGAACATAAACATGCTATCAAGATCAAACCTTTTTACATGAAAACATAAATTTACTCGCTGAGATTCAAGATTTTGATACTGAACATGCATTAGCATCATATGAACATAAACAAGATCATCATTAAATGGCCTAGATCTCATTAAACGCAAAAAGCACACTTAGGCAGTTTATCGAACACCTTGAGGGCGCCTTCCCGTCTCCCACACTGGCCGAGTACCCCTAGGGTAGTCCTAGGTCTGCCGCACCACAAAGGGGGGGGGGGTCTTCGAGCCTCCTCTTTCATGGAAACACATGAAATCGACAAGAAATTTCAAGAACCAACGGGAAAATCTGACAAGAAATTTTCAATCACCAAGAACGGCTTAAGAACACAAGAAAATTCAAGAAAAAGGAGGGAAGAACCACTCACTTTATTAGGAAGAAGGAAAAAGGGAAAAATTCCCAATCGGCGGCCTACGAAATCCGGCTACACATGAGGCAACGACGGCTTGGCTCCTAACTCGGCTCCTCCTTGATGGCTTGCGGCTTGGCTTCCAAGAGAGGGGGCGGCGCTCGGCGGCTTGCGGCTCCCTCACACGGTGCAGCTCTCTCTCTCTCTCTCTCTCTCTCTCTCTCTCTCTCTCTCTCTCTCTCTCTCTCTCTCTCTCTCTCTCTCTCTCTTGATGGCTTGTGCGGCTCCAAAAGGGAGCCGCCTAGACCTAGGGGAATTTTATAATCCCCTCCCAAACACCCATCTACACCCTACCCCTTTAGCTAACCCGCATTCGCCTCAAATTCGGATCCAAGACCCGCTAACCACAAGCATCAATAATACATGCCCAAGCATATGCAATACAAATTAATTAAGAAGTAAAGAAAACACACAACTTATGTCTCTACTTCCCCGAGCTCTCAAGCTCGCACCGGACCATGAGTCGACTCAACTCGATCCCGAATCAGCCTGCTAGACTGGCAAACACAAAATGAATAATAGAAATTAGCCATAAGATCTCGGATATTACATGTAGGGGAGGCTCATCAGACTTAAAAGGAATGGAATTTAGGAGCCAACTGTCTAACTCAAAGTTTAGTTGAGGGTTAACCTACTTAACTTTTTTCTTTCTCTTAGTTTGCATAACATTATCAAGCTTGACAAGGTTTTTAGCTATCTCAACCTTGGTAAACTTGCCCTTCGTAGTTTGAGTTTGAAGTTTTTTAATACCCTCATGAGGATTTGCAACAGAAGCATCTACACTATTGCCACCAAGGGTTCCTAAACTAGATGCAACCTGATTAACTAAACCAGATAAAGAAAGATTTTCCATAGTAGTACTATTAGTGATTAAAGTATTACTGCCCTTCTTACTAGGTTTAATATCATCAAGCTTGGGACCATTAATAAAGGAACCGTTATGAATCTCCTTTCTATCTATCACCTTAATATGAATATTAACAAGATCATAAGACTCATTTAAAATGGCATCTATATCAGAGTTTCTTTGATCGTTAAGAGGAATCCCATTGTGGTTGGGAGTAGAATGATCACCCAAATCCTCTTGTTCCAATATAGGAGATTGAGGCATTCTATCCTCTTCCATCTCAAGATTTAAATCAGTATTCCTATCAAAATTAGTAGGGGTATCACATGGTTCAAAATACCGTACCATACCGTCCGGTACAGTCGATATTTACAAATTTTTAAAAAAACCAGTATCGGTTAATACCACTCGGTATGGGTGGTATGGGTGGTATTTATCAAATACCGCTCATATCGGGTGGTATTTGATGTCATACCAGGTGATACCGCCCGGTATGACACAACGGCTCTTTTTAAGAGCCGTTGCTACAGTACTCGACAGCAACCCAAACGGCTATATAGCCATTTGGGGCCACAATTAAGACTGTTTGTGGTCTTTATAAATACCCCAAATAATTATGTGTTATTGGAGTTATTTTTAACAGCAAAAATAAAAAAACAAAACAAAACAAAAATTTCACTGGCCGATATGCCTTTTTCGTACTGGCCCGTACCATGTGTCGGTACGGTACGGTACCAATATTTTAAACCATAGATTAGGATATATCCTATATTCCTGACTATTGCTTCTAGGTTTATTCCTATTCTGAGGTTTACCTTTGTTAGCTTAAGGTTTTCAACCTTGGTCTTAATCTCGGTTTTGATGATAACAAACATGGAACTAATATTTCATTGAGATATATTTTAGGTTCCAAGTCGATTAGCGCACGACGTCCCCGATCGAAGAATCGAAGAAATCGGAGAAATCGGCAAGGACGCTCGTCGGCGCTCGGGAATCTTCGAGAAGAGGAGTTTAGGTTTAGGGTGTCTAGTTTATATTGTAAATCCTCTTTATGATGCATAAGAACCCTAAAACCAATCCCGATCCCCAAAATATGAAAACCCGGAACTGCCCTAAAATCGACTAAGCTTAGGGAGCTCCTTGGAGGGTTATATGTCCTAGACTTTTTCTCGTCATAAAAAATGGCGGTAATTGTTCCTTGGGTAGAAACTAGATAACGAGGTATTTTTAAGGGTTTTTTGGAAGCTTTTAGCCTACCCATACTTGACCCGGGAAATTAGAAAAATTCCATTTTCTGAAAATTTGTACTATACCCCAAGAACTAGATTTTGATTCTTAAGAATTTTGATTTTTTAGATATTTTTATTGAATCCAAATGGGGGGTAATCCTTATATAACATTTATATTTTAAAGTTATTAACTTGAAGTTAATAAATGTTATATACGTAGACATAGCGAAGACAGAATCAGAAAATGAACCAAGCAAAGAAAACTGCCCTACTGCCCTGCCCAAGTTCGATCGACCGATTGGTCGACCGATCGAATGAGAAGGCAGTTCGGTCGACCGAACATTGCCAAAAATTGGCAGTAGCTGCATCGATCGATCGATCGGTCGACCGGATTGTAGATCGCAAGTCGCGACCCTGGCATCTTTGCTTCGGTCGACCGATCGGTCAACCGGATTGTGGATTGACGATGTCATAACTCATTCGATCGACCCATCGGTCGATCGAACAGCACGAATATCTCATAGAAAGCCAGCAGTCGATCGGTCGATCGATCGACGATCGATTAGACCATCGACTGGGCGTCGGCAACGATCAAAAATACACCCGTTGATGCCATGTTTTAGCTGGGGGGTTATAAATACCCATCCCAATCCTTCTTCAAGCCTTAAAACGATGCTTCCTAGCCTAAAAAAGTGATCCTAAGCATTTCTACAAGCCTTCATTGAGCAATCCTTTCAAGAACCCTAGCTTTGATCTACACACCTTGATTTAGCCTTCAAGATTTACCGATTCATCATCTCAAGGCATCAAGAGGACTAGGGAGTTTGTTTTGGAGCTAAGTAACTATTGTTTGATTTATTGCTCCAATTACTATTGTATTTTGTTATTTATTTTATTGTAATTGAACTTGTGTAAACCTAGATTCCTAGGTTTAATTGAGTTGGTGGTTGCCTTAGTGTTAAGGCTTAAACCCAACGTTGTAAAAGTAGTATACTAGGATTAATTCTAGTTGTCCCTTAGGTTGAGGTGGGAGAGTGTTCTCGATAGGAAGGCGGGATACTTTCGGATGTGAAAGTGCCTTCGGTTGGAGAGCGGAGACTTTTCGATGAGTCCTCGTTGTAAGGGAAACTCGATATAATCTAGTAAAGCTAATTTTGGAAATCCTAAGCGGGGTGCTTAGGTAGTGGAGTAGACATTGGGGCTGAACCACTATAAATTCTTGTGTTTGCATTGGTATTTTGTTTGTATTAATCGCCTCATCATTTATCGCTTCCGCATTTAGTCACTCAACTTGTAATTTGCCTAAGTAACCAAAGAAATGATTAAAATCGGATTTAGACAATAAGAATTTGTAAACACACTATTCAACCCCCCCTCTAGTGTGACCATTTCACCCAACAACCTTTTCTGCTCACCTGAATCCAAGGCCCATAAACAAGCTTAGGATCAGAAACAGAAATAGTAGGCCTATTATTATCTAAAGATTTATCACTATCAGAAAGAGCCAAATAACAAAAGAATCTTTCATCACAGTGTCAACATCATTAGAATGTGAAATAGGAAAAGCACTAGAACAATTATTAATTTGATGACCAACAATACCACATTTAAAGCAAAAAGTGGGTAACCTTTCATACTGAATTGCTTGAAAAATACCATCACCAGGTCTACTCATCCATATACCTTGTTTTAAAGGTTTACTAAAATCCAAATCTATACATATTCTAACAAATTTACCTCTGAGTTAATTAAAGGAATTTTCATCTACTTTAATAGGCCTACCAATAGCTGAAGCAATTTTTAAAAGACTAGCATTTTGCCAATATTCCATGGGTCAATCCGAGAGCTAAATCCAAATCGGAGTAGAAGAAATAGTTTCAGTTAAAGCCTTAAAATCCGGTTTCCAGGGCTGGAGGTTAATAAGATCACCTCTAAAAGCCCATGGACCCTCGGTAAGGACTTTAACAACATCCTCTTCAGAAGAAAACCGGAAAAGGAAAAAACTATTTTCGAGATCAATGACACTAGAAATATTAAAATTTGACCAAATCGTAAAGGCCCATTCACGGACCTAAAAATGAGGAGGTGATCTCCTTAAGAATCTACCGATCAAAGACGCAAACCAAGATTTTCGCAGATCTTTAAGTTCAAAATCCTCAAACAACATGAAATCAGAAATCAAGGACTTAATGGAAGAGAGAAGTTCGGAAGAAGAAAACGAACTCGTATCAGAAGCCCTAGCCTTAAATAGATTCGCCCAAGAAACATTATTCGAAGACAACTTAGTATTATTCACCGAAACAGAAGCTTTACCAACAGATATATGAACTAAAGGATTAGGGGGAAGGGTGTTACTAAGGGTCGCACCACCAATTTTTTCAGAAGGTATAGAGTTCTTACGACGATCCATAGCATTAGCAGAACCAGGATCATCCAGATTAGTTCGAACGGGTGCAACAAAAACTATACTAGTGGCACCACTATCAATCTCAGTAAAAAAAGATTTATTTAAAGACTCGCCTTGAAAAGTCGCCAAGTTCATGCCAGGAGGAGGCAAACGTAAACGAGTGTTCGGCAAACTTGCCAGAAAATTATCACCGAAAGAGCCATTCTTTAAAACACCAACAACTTCACCAGAGATAGAAAGATCAGTAGATAAACTAGTAGAATGTGAAATCAACTTACCATCTGAAGATAAACTGGGATCTGACATCTTCATCTTCACCGTAGGGCTTCCCATCTCGAAACAACTCCAAGAGGGAAACCCTAGCACAACGACGAAAAAAAGAAACCAAGTTGCGGAGCATAAGAAAAGATGATTTAAATCACAAGAACAAACCCTAATTCCTCCTCGGGACCTAACGAGCGAACACGTGAAAAAGCACGAGTAGCGCACACGCCGAAGCACCTAATCCATACGCAGCCCACCGAGCTCAGGCAAACCACCGAAGCCCATGTGTGACGTAGTCTTGAACGAGAGTCAAGACTCAATAATCGTCAGGTGGGTGGAGCATCAACTGCCTCTGATTTATAATTAGACACGCCAATTTATATTGCGTCTCCGATTTAAAATTAGAGACATTTAAGTGTTTAAAACTTATATTGCATTAATAAGGGTTTAAATTTAACATTAGATGGTTTTTTATTTATTTTAAATTTAGACGATATTGTTATATCCAATATACAAATTTAAATTTAAGTGTTTTGATTTAAAATAAATAGCAAGTACTTTATTTTAAATTGGATATATTACAATATGCAATTTTAAGGGTTCAAAATTTGTATACAACAGTATACAAAGAAAATTGGATACTTTTCTATTTAAAATTAGATACAATTTTAAGGGTTTAAAGTTTGTATATGGTAATATACAAAGAAAATTAGATGCTTTGTTTTCCATTGGGATAATAGACCAAAAAATAACAAGATTTGCAAAATTTTTACGTTCTACCCACGATTTCAAATTTAGCCTATAAATGCACAACCTTTGCTTCCGTTTATGCCATCTACCAAATCGTCACGTGTCGTCTCAACTTAGCTGATGTGGAGGTAAACGGTGCTTGTGTGTCATGACGGCGTCATACGTGGCCTGCCACGTATATCTAGACACGAATAATAGATTAAAAAATATATTTTTCTCTTTTTCTTCTCTTTTTTCTCCCACCTACCGCCGCCTCCGCCTCCTCCTCCTCCATCCCAAAGATCTGCAACAGAACCACCTCCCCTCCGACAAGCCGACATCCTCCCCCTCCCACCGCTCCTCCTCCTCCTCCTCCTCCTCATCCATCCCAAAGATCTACAAGCAGAACCACCTCCCCCTCCGACAAGCCAACATCCTCCCCCTCCCACCGCCACTAGTACTCCCACACCCTCCGCTCCCTCCCTTGCCACGTACCGGCGGCGACCATGGCTGTAGAGGATGGTGCTCAACCATATGGGGAGGAGGCGGTGGACGAGAAGAAGGAGGTGGAGGAGAAGAAGGAGGAGGAGGAGGAGGAGGCGAGGTGCTCAGCCATATGGGGAGGAGGACGTGGAGGAGAAGAAGGAGGTGGAGAAGAAGAAGAAGTTCACCGTGCCGGCGGCGACCATGGCTGTGGAGGATGGTGCTCAGCCATATGATGTCGTTGGTGAAGAGCATGATGGTGAGGGCAGAGACAAGGCAAACGCAGCAGAGTAGGTCGTGGCCGCCCTTGCTCTTCCAGGAGAGGAGGCGGCCCAAGTACTTGAACATCTCCGCCCCGACATCATGTCTCCACACATGATGTGCAGCACGGATGACGAGCTCCCCTGCCGTGGCCTACTTCAGCATGAAGTACTTCACTGTGCCGACGACGACCATGGCTGTGGAGGATGGTGCTCAGCCATATGGGGAGGAGGAGGTTGAGGAGAAGAAGAAGAAAAAAAAGAAGAATAAGAAGAATTTAAAAAAAGGTGGCCGAAGTACTTGAACATTTCCGCCCCGACATCATGTCGCCACACATGATGTGTAGCGTGGATGACGAGCTCTCCCGCTGTGGCCTACTTCAACATGAAGTGCTTCACCGTGCCGGCGGCGACTATGGCTGTGGAGGATGGTGCTCAGCCACATGGGGAGGAGGAGGTGGAGGAGAAGGATGAGGAGGAGGAGGCGAGGTGCTCAGTCATATGGGGAGGAGGAGGTGGAAGAGAAGAAGGAGGTGGAGAAGAAGAAGAAGTTCACTGTGCCGACGGCGACCATGGTTGTGGAGGATGGTGCTCAGCCATATGATGTCGTTGGTGAAGAGCATGCTGGTGAGGACAGAGACGAGGCAAACGCAGCAGAGCTGGTCGTGGCCACCCTTGCTCTTCCAGGAGAGGAGGCGGCCCAGGTACTTGAACATCTCCGCCCCGACATCATGTCTCCACACATGATGTGCAGCACGGATGACGAGCTCCCCTGCCGTGGCCTACTTCAGCATGAAGTACTTCACTGTGCCGACGACGACCATGGCTGTGGAGGATGGTGCTCAGCCATATGGGGAGGAGGAGGTTGAGGAGAAGAAAAAAAAAAGAAGAAGAAGAAGAAGAATTTAAAAAAAGGTGGCCGAAGTACTTGAACATTTTCGCCCCGACATCATGTCGCCACACATGATGTGCAGCGTGGATGACGAGCTCTCCCGCCTGGCCTACTTCAGCATGAAGTGCTTCACCGTGCCGCCGGCGACCATGGCTGTGGAGGATGGTGCTCAGCCACATGGGGAGGAGGAGGTGGAGGAGAATAAGGAGGTGGAGGAGAAGGAGGAGGAGGAGGAGGAGGAGGCGAGATGCTCAGCCATATGGGGAGGAGGAGGTGGAAGAGAAGAAGGAGGTGGAGAAGAAGAAGAAGTTCACTGTGCCGGTGGTGACCATGGCTGTGGAGGATGGTGCTTAGCCATTGGGGAGAAGAAGAAGAAGGAGAAATTAAAAAAAAAGGTGATAGTTGTTGGAAGGAAGAAAAGAAGAGAGAGAGAAAAAAAAAATGTGGGACCATCTACCACGTATGATGCAGTCAGACCACTCAAACGTCGTTTACCTCCACGTCATCTAAGTTGAGACGGCGCGTGACGATTTGGTAGATGGCATAAACGGAAACAAAGGTTGTGCATTTACAGGCTAAATTTGAAATCGTGAGTAGAACGTAAAATTTTTACAAACCTTGTGATTTTTTAGTCTATTATCCCTTTTCTATTCTCCCCCTTCTTTTTCTCCTGTGCGTGACTTCTCCCGCTCCCTTCTTCATCTCCACGCCAATCTCTATTCCTCCTCATCTCTCTCTTTTTTTCTCCTATGAACAACCCTAAACCCTTTTCCTTCTTCTCTCCCTTCTTCCCATTTCCTCATCTCTATTTTTCTGATCCTTTCCTATCTCTATTCTGCTCGATCACAGACGCAGCGGCTCAGCGGCTGCGCAGTTGCGGAGGATCACATAGTGGTGGTAAGTGATCAATCCCTTCTTTCGTTTTAATTGCTATAATGGGGTGTCTCATTTCTCCATCGACTCTTCTTGTGAAATCTAAAGGTGCTTTCGTTTTAATTTTTAACATTTGAAAGGGTTGCCAAAGTGGACTAAGATCTCTCTATGCGACTGCCGACCTTATCAAAGCTGTAAAAAGCTCTCATCTCTATTTTCTACGAGGATTAAACTCGTAACCAAAAGCTGTAGGTAACAAGACTTGCATAGTATCAATAAAATTAGTCTTGTTTTGCAAGAAAGAAAAATTAGTCTTGAATCCTGATCAACCTGAAAAGGAATGAAGACAAATATATGCGCTCATCTTTCTTTCCTCCAACAAGAAATAATAAGTTAATAAGGATAATAATGAGAGCAGCATTACAATGCTAACTGGAAACAGAGAACTCAGTAGCATCATTGTTAGAAGAAGAATACCATCTGTGAAAAATCAGTTTATCGGCACCCTTTTCCCCAGAGTTAAGGATATACATATAAATTGTACGTAGTTGGGTTTGGTATTGGCCCAAAGTTAATTTGACCCAAAACAAAAATTTTAGATCAAAGTTTTTCTAAACAGCTTAACCTGACTCAGGTTGCAGCCCGACTAATCATGAGAAAAACTTAACATAGTATTCTTTTTGAGGATTAAACTGTGAGGTAGTCTACCTAAATAGATTATAATAAAAGAGACAAGGATGTAAACTAGGAAAAGCAAAATAAAAGGTAGGAAAAAATAGTTAGTGGTTTCATGAGTTGTGGGCATACATCCAAAACTAAGGCCTCGGTTAGGAAATTGTATTTTTCATAAATGATTATTGGAGATGGTAGATGAGGACTTTAGAAGGGAGTTAAGGGTGAATTTTTATATGGTTCGTAAAAGATCTTTTGCTGAATGATTGAGTGATATTATATTGATCTAATATAAGAAGAGATGATTGGTGAGGATGAGAATGCAGGATGACACTGTTTAGAATCATGAGAAATTCGAGCAAAGATCATGGAAGGAACAAACTAGGCTCATCAGATCTTTGCTTAATAGCTTCAGTGGTCCTTTTGTTGCCTGCAAAATTGATTTCTAGTGAATTATCAGGTGATGCCAAATGGCTTCTTGAAAGGTCCTTAACTTGGAGGGTTTTTCAATAGGCCTAAACCTATCTCACAGGAAATGAAGTTTCTAATGTGATTTAATTGTATGTTAGTTTGCTACATTGTATTGGAACATTCTTATGACTAATGAAATGGAACATTCTTAACTTGGAGGTGTTTATGACTAATCTTACAAGTATCATGTCTCTCTGCTATGTACTGCTTTAATAGTTGCTAGTTTTATGATTTGAAATTTACATACCTACCTTAGTAGATCATTTGTTACACACCATGAGTCATGCTGGTTAAGCTTTAGTAGTTGCTAGTTTTATGATTTGAAATTTACATACCTTAGTAGATTATTTGTTACACACTATGAGTCATGCTTGTGGAGCTATGAACATTGCTTTGGTCATTTACGAACTCTATACAAAGTTGGGTGATATCTTGAAAAAAATATTTTTGCTTGCAGGTATCCTGAAAAAATATTCTGAAAAAACACTCTCAAGGTCAAGTATTTTTGCTTGAAAGGGACAATATCCTGAAAAAATATGGATTTTATATACTTATGTTACATGATTCTCTTATGTAATTTTATATGATAATGCTTATGTTACAAGGTCAAGTATTTCAATATGTGATGATTATTATAATCTATTAATTTTGTGATGGTTTAATTTGCATGAACCAATTATAAAGCGTTCATGCCAAGTAATGATAGGAAGAGATTGATCCTGAAAATTATAACTTGTGGTAGGAGACGAAAGAACTGAAAATTATTCTCATAAAATATCATCTCTTGATTATTATTTCAATCTGTGATGATTTTGGTTAAATGCTTCCACTACAGCAAAATCAGTGATTGGTGGTAGATTAAAACTTGCGCTTGTCACTAGTGCCGGTCTTAATCTAATTAAACCATGTTTAGTTAGATTAAAATCAGCGCTAATGACAAGTGCCGCATTTTTTTTTTTCATTTTTTTGCACTCACTTCATCTTCACTCTCATCTTCTGCATGCATACTTCACATCTTCTTCACTGATCACCTTCGCAATCCCCTTTCTTCATCACCTCTGAAAACCCTAAACACCTTTCCTCAACCTCCAGCTGAAGCTTAATCTGAACATAGTGGGCAAGCGCGGCGACGGGTAGAGTGATTGATCGAATAGGAAGAATTGAGCATTGGATTGCAAGAGATGCTAAATGAGTCCTCTATGGTGGTTTCACGAGGGTTTTGATCGGTGATGGAGCTCGGGAAGCTCACCATCGTCATCGGAGTAGGTACGCGTATCTCTCTCGCCCGCAGAATCTAGGGTTTTCATGTAGCTTTCATAGTTTTGAATGTAAAAGCGGGAATGAAGTTTTCCTCCCATACTATGTTCCTATATGTCAAAGCAGGTTTGAAGTTTTCTGCTCAAAAGAGGCAAGAATTAGTTCCCTAATTCTCAAAGGATAACTAGCCTCTAAATGGAGATCGGTCTCAAATACAGTCCTGCTAGTACTACTACTTTCTCCAGCCATTAATTAACAACAACCTTGTTGTCTCTTTCTTAGATCGGGTTAAAACAAGGGGCTCGCTATTTTATCCTTGTTCACGGGGAGAGAGAGAAAGAGAGAATTAATTGAAGTAATCTAATCAAACCTGCTACAATTTCATTCTTCAAGATAGTTGGAGTGAAAGAATTCATTTAGCTTCATCCCAGCTCTAATATACTTTTCTATATTATATACCAGATTGTAGTTTTTCTCTGTATCACTTCTTCACTATTTAATTATAATACTTTGCTTGCTTGCTATAAGTTAATTAATAGGTATTAAAGAAGTGACTTTAATAGGTATCACTTCTTCACTTTTTTAGGAGTTACCTCAAATTACTTGTTTGCTATAAGTTAAAACATATCCTTTGTTCCTGAAAGGAATAATGCCCTTGACCCAATCACATGTTGATGTGTTTGAGGACTATTCAAGGGTAATCAGCTTAATGAGACAATTTTTCATCACATATGCTGCATCTTTATTTATAAAGATTGTGATGAACCCATGAACCTGGACAAATGATTCTGAGGCCATGATGAGATAATGCAATGAGACTTGGAAACCAGATGTCCATGTTTTAAATGTTCCTAGTCCTAGGATCACCAATTAGGAGATCGGTGATTCATGATAGACTAGTGCACTTGGTACATACCCGATATGATAAGGGGTAGCTGATCTCACAATTACCTATGAGCCGTCATTAATGTACAAGTGCAGGTGCTCATTAGGGAATGAGTTCACTAAACGGATCTGCACGAGGAACACAAAATGAAATCTTACATGAGTGTCAATAGGATGTTCCTTGGGTGATAGTAGATGCAAGTAGTTCTTGGACCTGAGGTTGTCATGTTTACCTTGTGAGTGACGACCCATTGCTTTGGTTCTATCCCTACGTGTCCCTCAGCGTCATGTGTCGAGTATTACTGGGCATGGGGAAGCATTCATGGAGGTATGTGAGCAACCAACATGAAATCAGTTACTCCTAGTGAGAGGAGATAATGTCTTATGTGTCCCTACAAGTGTCGACTTGGGAATCTCTAGCTAGAGTAGACATGAAAGTCAGGAAGATATTTCTGACATTTCATTATTGAGATGACATCTTGGCAGGAGGAATACATATGAATCGATATTAGGATTTGACACTTCTTTCGTACCCTAGCCGACTTCGGGACATTGTAATCGAGGGATTTAGTTGCACGGTAACTAATCATCGAAGGACGTTCGATCCCTGTAGATTGAACCTCACTATCCGGGTAGTCATGACACCGTTACTAGACGTCAATCTTGACTTGTGAGTGGAGTCTCTCACGACTACACTAAAGGGGTTTAGTGGAGGCTCGTAAGATTCGAATAGAAGTCATTCTATTAGATCCGACTCTTCGTTATGCACAACTCACTGTTGGCTTAGTGTGGGGCCCAATGGGTCACACACAATAGACTAACCTTGTAACGGGCTTTATGAGATAGAGTCTGAATGCAGCATTATACGTCTACTAGCATGAATATGCTATAACTCAATCACGGATCTTGTTTACAAACATAATAGGAAAGGTGTTTCCTATTGGAATGAATGCGCGAGGAAAGAGTTCCTCGGTAATCCTAATTTGTAGAGTATTCCTAATTGTAGGGATTGACACGTAATAATATTTTATGTGATTGATTAAATTTAATTATGAAGTAAAAAATTAATTAACCACTTGATGGGGATTGTATTTAATTATGAATTAAATATGATTTAATTTTGAATCAAATATACATGGTGGGAAATTTAGTTTCTAACCATTTGCCTAACCGATTAATTAGGAATTAATTTATTGAAATTTGATTTATGGAGATAAAACATAAAATTAATAGATATATGATTTATGAGGATAAATCATAATTCTATTAATTAATAGGATTTTATTTATCTAGATAATTATTCCTATTTGATAGGAATTTAATTAGTTTAGATAAATCATATTTTATTTAGATAAACCTCTTTCCTATTGTTTAGGATATTGGTTTATTTAGATAATTACGATTTTTATTTATAGGCGACTAATTTATGGAGATAAATTAGAGTTTATATTTAATTGATTTTAATTAATTCTAAATTAATTATGAAACAATTAAATATGAAATATATTTTGGAAGCAAACCTCGAATTTTTGAAGTCCGGGGTGAGTTCAAAATTGAACTCAAGTGGCCATGGCCCCCTTTTTCTCTCATGTGGCCGCCCCCTTTAAAAGTGGCATAGGGTGGCCAATTCAAAGTGATGAAAAAATATGGATAAAGGAATAGATGAAGAGAAGAAAGATTGTGAATCTTAAGAAGAGTTCTCGTGTGGAAGAGTTCCAAGAACCCTAATGGTTCGTTTGCTTTAGTGGATAGGATTGGATAGGATATGATATCAAATGATGGAGTATTGGATAAGATTTTTTTTTAACCGGTATACACCGGATATAATATCAAATTTATATTCTTCTAATTTTATTTTCTTCTAATCCATGCACTAAACAAACAAAGGACTGTCTCTAATCTTATCAATCTCTATCCTATGAAGCAAACATGCCCTAAGTACTTCTCCTTGATGGTCGGCCTCCTCCTTCTTCATCCTCTCGTCTTCTCTTCTTTGGTGTGTCGTATCTTCATCTTCATGGAGGAGTCCAAGAGGACAGCAAGGTATCTTCACATCTTCTTATTCGTCTAATGTTTTCTCATCCTCTCTTCCTTCCCTTTTTGGTGCCTTCTTGGTGGAAGGGTCGGCCTTGCCTAGGTGGATTTCGGGATTGAGAAAGCTTCTCCGTTGAGCCACAATAAGCCCCAGTGTTCGCTGCCCCTATTGTTGTGAGGTGCTTGGTGTGGACTATCATTGGAGGACGCGCATGTGTGCGTCTTAAAATGGGGATAGGATCAACCATACCAACTGCGTATTGAGGTATACCTTCTCATTCCTCTCTGATGTTAAATTCCTTAATATTGCTAAAGTAGATTGTTGTTTTTGGGATTGTTTGAAATTTTTAAATTATTTTTTTCGCTGTGTTTTCTTATTCCATCCCAACAGTGGTATCAGAGCCACCTTTAGCAAAATTTTAGAATTTTTATTTCGCGTTTTGGTCACGTTTATGAACCGTTCGCTCCCTAAACATCATGCTGCCCGATTTTGGTTTTCGGGGGTTTTTGAGTCATTTTTTTAGCTCCACGGTTCATATGATGAATCAAGGTTGAAGCCTACTGTCCATATTGATTTTGGACAGAATTTAAACTAAAAAATCCCGTGGGTTCACGGTTGAATAGCCCTGAGAACTGAAAAAATTCAGCATGTGTTGTTTGGACTGTTTTGGGTGGAAACGTAATCGGATTTGCACGATTTTGAATTCTGTTTTTTCCTTTCTTTTTCATATATGATGTGATGCATGAAAGGATGATTATGGATGAGCCCTATGTGCATGTGACTGTGTGTAAAACGTGATTGTGATGATTGCTTATAAATTTATGAAATTTCAGCATTGTCATTTTTAATAGGGCCTACATACCCCTGCCTTCCTCTTGAGAATTCTAATTGTAATTCACTTCTCCCTCTTCTTAAACCTTTCCCCAAGGGTTGTTTGGGTCTTCTTCTTTTAGTTTTATAAAATTAGAAGTTTAGGGGCAGATTCGCGATGAGCATGCTTGCTGCCTTGTTTTGGTGCGTGCGCGGAGAAGAGGTGCTCGATGCCATGTTGATGATAACTTGAACCCTGGGAAGGCACTGATGAAACATGCAACCTACAAGGTGATTTTGGGCAGCGCCTTGGTGAGACAGAGCTCCCTAAGAACCCTAGGATGATGGCCTTGGTGAGACAGCACTCATCCTTATTTACTTTATGCTTTTATTTATTGCTCTTGCTTCAATTGTTGATTGCTTAGATAAATTATAATTGAATGAAGAAATCCTCCAATAATATTGAGTACGAATGGCTAAAATATTAAGAATATCGTTCACGCCTTCCATCGTTATGAGGGACAAGTGTGACTATTGTCACAATGGGTTTGTTGTGCACACATAAGGTCTTTTGTGCTAATAGACACGTTGCACCTCATATGGCACATATCCCTTTTGTGTCTATACTACCGGCTTGAACATGACTTACCTTGTTGAGCTACACTCAAGGGTTGTTGTTTTCTCGCTAGGAGATACGAACGATGAGTCTGACTCAACTAGGGCTCCTTGGTTTGTTGTGCACACACAAGGCCTTGGTTGCCTTAGAGGCAAAAAACTTATGGAAGTCACGTAGTGATGTGATTGGTAAAGGGTTACCTACCCATGGACCTATTAGAGTTTGTCGTGTTACATGCGAGATCCGAGTAGGAGAAGTGGGATTTTATTTTCCCCTAAGAAAGTCTACCAATGAGGGTTTCCTGCTTTCAAACCGGAGGGTATTATGGAATCGCAAAAATTAGTGGGAGACATGATAAATTAAAAGACCTCAATAAATATGCATGTAGAATATCTGCTTATTCATGTCTTTATTTCATTGTAGCATATCATGTCACATTTACCGTTGTTAGATTGTTTCATCAATGAAAATAAATTAACTGGACCAAATTACGTCGATTGGATGCGAAATTTGAGGATCGTCCTCTTCCACCTTTCTTATCTTCAGCTAATAATATACACATAAAATCACTGGCAGACAAGCAACTAAGGATAAGAAGAAAAATCATGTTTAAAAATGTTTTGTAGTAGTGTTTTATGAAAATTAGGTTAGTACTCACATATTAGGTAAGGAAGAGAAAAGGCTCTTTATCAACCTTCGTCGTGGTGGAGTTCTAAGGATAACCCTTAGCACCAACAACAGGGTTGAGTTAAACCTTGCTAGCAACAGCCAAATGACTTAATTAGGTCTTGAGTAGCTTCAGCTCCTATATAAGATTCTAAGGCTAGGAAGCACGGACACTCTGTGGGACTGTCGTGTTTGCGTGTCCGACACACCGCGGACACCGACACACGAAGACACTCGTCCGACACACGTGTCCAAGAGTGTCTTGACCAGTCAAAGTTTTTTTTGCCCGAACACGGCTCGGACATGGCCCGGACACGCCTGGACATGGCCAGGACACGTCCGGACACGACCAATCATGCATCTTTTTTTAAAAAAATAATAAAACAATCAAGGGAATTTAGTATTTTATCTTCTCGTTGTTGTGAAAGAAATTGAAGCACTTACTCTTTTATCTATTCCCTTAAAAGGAACAAGGTGAAGCTTAAACGTGCGGAGAGTTTAGTATTTGTCCATAGTAATATTCGTCTTATTTCAAGAAAAACTCCACAATACAATAAAGGGGAAATAATAAGTTGTCAATTGATGAAGATAACGGAATCCTTGAAGTTGCAAATCTTTCTCTTGATGAACCAGGGTTGGAGAGAATAATATTTTTTAATGAAGAAGATAACAACAATGATTGATGAAGAAGATAGTGAGACTCTACTTAACTTTTTGTTTACGTGTAGTTGTACATGACTAGTTCTACTAAGACATGCTAATTTAGAATTTTTTTTGGGAGATGTCAGTAGATATTGTGCCTCATGCTTTTGGAAGGGGCTAAGAAATAATAAGTATTGACACAAGAAATTATTTAGAACACTTCATATATTTTGAAAGAGACCTAGGAAAAACTGAAAATTAGAAGTTTGATATCAATGAAAATATCATGATATTATTATAAATTCTTGAACTATATATATATATATATAAACTGTGATTTTTTTTTAAATTTTTAATATATATATATATTATATGTCGTGTTCGTATTCCGTAAAATTTTGAAATTGGTGTGTCCCCGTGTCCGTGTCTGTGTCGATGCTTCATAGTTCTAAGGAGATAAGAGAGGATGAAATTTTCCTTATCAACGTAGCAAAAAAAGATTAAGCACAAATTATATAAATAATATATGGCTATCGATAATCGAATTCGCTCATAGTATCAACTCTAGTACAATTAAAATATGAAATTATTTATTTAATTATATTCTATAGCTCTACGAATAGCATTTCTCAAAACATACTAGAATTAAATAAATAATAATGTATTTGAAAAATTGGATACTATCATCATGTCCAAAATACCAACATGAATAAAATTTGTATGTAATATGCCATCTTTGGCTATCGAAAACTCACAAATTATATCCATTTAATAAATAATCAAAATGAATATAACACTACATAAAATACACCCAAATAAATAAATCAAATTTTATTTAGGAAAATAGACCCGACCATTATGTCCAAAATGTCAAAACAAATAAAATCGTATATAATAAGTCAACATATGTCAAAACAAATAATGATTCATCCCAAAAGTTAAATTTAGCACGACTATTCTAGATATAAGATTTCTTTTTACCTAAATTTAAGCAGTTTTACTAGTAAGTCGTCCAAAACTTTAATTTTATAAATAAGCTTCTACATTTTGAATAAAATTTCAAAAAAGTCTAATATAGAAATAAGATTTCAAGATTTTCAAGCATAACAATAAAGCACGTGAAACACATACGGATTTTATTTAATATAGGAACAATAATAACTAGTTAGGGATTTTTGGATTACAATAAAACAAAAATTAATTTATAGGACCAAAGTGATACTTTTTTAAAATTTATAAGGACTAAAGTTAGAATTAAAATAAATTTAATATGTTATAACGAGACTTTTCAAATTTCAAAAGCCAAAGTGAAATTAATAGTAAAATTTATGTCCTAAAATGAATCACTTTAGGCTATAGTGGAAACTTTAGAAGAGAAAAGTGGAATTAAGTCTATAGATTTTATGATTTGACTAAACTTGTTACACAACTTTAAATCACATGTTATACATTTATTAGTGAATTTTAAATGTATCTCACATTTTCTTATCAAAAAAAAAATTGTATCTCACATTTAGTATATAACCCCCATTAAACTAATAAAAGTGTTAAGGTTCATGCTGAATGATTGTTTAACTGCCCAAGACATAAAATCTCATCACAGCCCACAGGCGAAATCATGTATTCCTCTTCTTTCCAACTGTGGAATTGTGCCATCCTATTCAATAATGAAACACATCCCACCTACCTTCTGCTTTGCCAACTTATATGCTACAGTCTCCTTCACAATGATTTCAATTTTCAACATAATTTTGAATTAGTTGGACAGTCAAGTCAAAGTCTAGCCGGTTCAAATAATTTAATCATCAGATAATTATTTTTTAAGAATACAAATTTTGGATAATTAGTTTCGATAGAACTAATGGGATCTAGTCCAACTATAAAAATTATTGTCCTTTCCAGTGAAATCAATTTGATTTATTTTCTCAAATGTATATGAATATACAAATGCTCAATTCAGAAAATTTGATCCTTCTTAGGATTAACAAAATCATACTTGGGATTAACAAATGTATATGAATATACAAATGCTTTCAATTCAGAAAATTTGATTTATTTTGTTAAATGATGTATATGAATAAACATCATACTTAGGATTAACAAAAATAATATAATGAATACCAACTATATCTAATATGATTTGATTATTCAGATTGAACTGATTGCACATCCCTCCTCCCTCTGGTCATCATTTTTGGATCAGTCCAAAAGATGAATTCATAAAGCTCTACTTTGATGGTCAACATCATGATTAATGTTTTCCTTTGCCAGTTTGCCCTTCTAATTATGCCACCATTTATATATTATATATTAATTTTCTTTTGGTAAAGATGGATTCCCATTGGCCCAGGAAGCACATACACGGACTACAGTGTATTTTTTATTGCAAAGCCAAAGCATGAAATGATAGATGTGGACTACACAGACTACTGGAGAAGAAGAAGATGACCAGGAAGCTGCTTTACATGGAGGAAGCTACGTTAATGAAGTGAGTCATGATGCAGGGAATCATAGGAAGCCAGTCAGCCTAATTTTTTTTCTTTAAAGAGACATTGCATTTAATTATTTAGTGACCGTTACTGTTCAGAATAAAATACTATCAATAAACCTAGCACTATCATTAGTTAACTTGGATGACTTGGACTCTGTTTGAATTGAGTCCTTTTTTTATTAGGACATAATTTGGTGCGATAGTTTTCTTTTCTCATCCCTTAATAAAGATGGTACTTATTACGGGGGATGAGAGGATCATGTATTTATAGGATTAGTTTTTAAATTTTAAAAGCAGACCATACCCCTATTAGAATCTATAATCGTATACTAGGTTCCAATTTCGATTTCGAATATTTTATTAGAATTTGTTCATTTATATATTCCAGAATAGATTCCAACATATTTTAGAACAAGTTCCAACATGTTCCACAATAGGTTCCAAAATAAATTTTAGAACAAGTTTCAAAATATATTCCAAAATAGATTTCAAAACAGATTCTAAAATAGGTTCTAGAACATATTCCAATAAATTCTAACATGTTCCAGTACATGTTCCAGTACATGTTTCAATAGGTTATAGTACATGTTCCAAAATAGGTTATGGGTATCGATTTTCGATTTCGATTCCGAGTACCCAATGTGTTGGACATGGAACCAGAATCGGTTTTAATCGGTTTCTTATTTTTTGTTCCGGATTCTATCCAAATTTAATTCGGATCCACCCGAAACCTATCCAATCGGGTAGGTTCCAATCGATTTCGGGTCTACTCAGTACCCATGCACATCCCTACTTATTATAGTGAAACTATATTTATTGTCCCATGAGTTTCTCTTTCTATGTACGTGGGAGTACAAGATTCACCGAAGAAATAAATTTTATAGAATTCCCATGTAATAAAAATTAAATTACTTTCAAATTCTTAATAATACAAAAACTTTTTATTCTTGAATTTTAATATTGTAGTTTGACTGAACTAGTACTATTGGGCCTGGTGGAATTAGACCTGACAGCCCTACACTCTCCAAACTCAACTCAAGTCAGATCAAACGGCTCCGCCGGGAGGCTCTACTCGGCCATACAAGGACATCCACATCCTTCCTTATCACGAGTTATATGTCATTACATGCTCGCTATCTCTGGGATCAACCTCGATCTATTCTGAGTAATATTCCCGCAAGATTGTCGGGCGGCGTCATCACCTCAACCTACAATAGATACAGACACAATGTGCCTCAGGTGACCTAAGTTTCATTTTTCATTACCTCTATCTTGGAGTTCACCTATATAAGCTGCGGCTAACGTTGCAAAAATAAGAGCTTGAATACCACTTGTAAATAATCCAAGAAACATAACAAGTATCAGAACTACTGAAGGGACTAAAGAAACAAGAACAACAACTACTAATTCATCAACCAATATATTCTCGAAAAGTCTCTAACTAAGAGAGAAAGGTTTTATGAAATCTTCTAGGATGTTAATTGGTAAAAGGATTAAAGTTGGTTGAATATATTGTTGGTGAAATGGCCACACTAGAGGGGGGGTGAATGATATGTTAACTAAATTTGTCGCCTAATTTTAATTTTAATCGTTTACTTGATTACTTAGGCAATTTACGATTGAATGACTAAATGCGGAAGCGATAAATAATAAAACAATTAATACAAACATAATATCAATGCTAACACAAAGATTTATAGTGGTTCGGCCCCAATGCCTACTCCACTACAAGCACCCTGCTTAGGATTTTCAAATTAAGTTTACTAGATTATATCATTTCCCTTACAAAGATGATTTTACAATCGAAAAGTTTTCGCTCTCAAATCGAAGGCACTTTCACACCCGGAAGTATCCCGCCTTCCTATCGAGAGCACTCTTCCATCTCAACCGAAGGGACAACTCAACTAATCCTAGTAAACTAAGTTTACAATGGTGGATTTAAGCCTTAACACCAAGGCAACCACCAACTCAACCAACCTATCACTCTAGGTTTATACAAACTCGAATACAATGAAACAACAAGAAAATACGTACAATACTAAATGGAGCAATAAATCAAACAATAAAATACTTAGCTCAATAATAAGATTCCTAGCTTCCTCTTGATGCCTTTGATGGTGAAGTAATGAAGTAAAGGCTCAATCAAAGAGATAAAAGGTTCAAGCTAGGGTTTTCACAAGATTGACTCAATAAGGGCTTAGAATTGATCAAAAGATGACTCAAGGAGGTTAGAAGTGATCAACATCATGGAGGAAGACTCTCATGGCTTCCTATTTATAAACCATGAAGAGAAGAGAGAGCTCTCGTCTTCTCAACAGGCGAATTTTTGCCCGTTACCGACTACTGGTCGCAGGTCCGATCGATCGTCGGTCGACCGACCGAGCGACCGCCAAGCGACCGAAGGTATTTTGCCCGTTCTGGGCAACGTTCGATCGACCGGTCGATCGATCGAAATGCCCTCATCTTCTGCCCATCGCTCAGTCGATTGACAGAACTTGGGCAAGGCAGTTTGGTTTGGCTAAATTTTCTGCTTGTTTGCTCGTTTCTGGGTTCCGTCTTCACTAAGTCTACTTATATAATATTTTTTTAACTTTAAAACATAAATGTTATATAAGGATTGCCCCCCATTTGGATTCAATAAAAATATCTAAAAAATCAAAATCCTTAAGAATCAAAATATAGTTTTTGGGGTCTAGTACAAATTTTCGAAAAATGAAAATTTTCTAATCTCCCGGGTCAAATATGGATATGCTAAGGGCTTCCAGATATTCCTTTAAAATGCCTCGTTATCTAGTTTTTACCCAAGGAATAATTACCGCCATTTTTTGTGTCAAGAAAATGTCTAGGTCATATAGTCATCCAAGGAGCTCCCTAGGCTTAATGAATTTCAGAGCAGTTTTCCGAGTTTTCATATTTTGGGGTTCAGGTTTGGTTTTTGGGTTCTTTGCATCATAAAAGAGGATTACAACACATGCTAGACACCCTAAATCTAAACTCTAGCTTTCTAAAGAATCCCGAGCGTCGACGAGCGTCCTTGCCGATTTCTCCGATTTCTTCGATTTTTCTGATCGGGGACGTCGTGTGCTAACCGATATGGAACCTGAAAATAACTCTCCATGAAATTATTAGTTCCATATTTGTTATCATCAAAACCGAGATTAAGACCAAGATAGAAAACTTTAGGCCAACAATCTCCCCCTTTTTGATGATGACAAACATCCTTAAGAAAATATATATATTAAAGCACAAATGATATCAACCAAGGGATTTCTCTCCCTATCAACATGCATATATATGAAAATAAACTCCCCCTATCTATATGCATAATTTTCCTATATTTTCTTCTCTTTTATTGATATTTTTCTCCCTCTTTTGACATTAATAAAAAAGGACTAGAAAAGTCAATCAAAAGTCAAAGTTGAAACTCTAAAAGATTTTTCAAAACTGCGAAAGTCTCAACTCAAGGGATGAAAGCCAAACATCGAATAATAGACTAAGTCATACATGATATCGTGAAATGATAAATGAAATCCAAAACTAAGAATCATGTATGCACTCAAGTTTGGATATTTTCGTGAATAAGTGAATCTTTCATGACATTTTCATAGTTCATTCAAACTTTCAAAATACCAAGTTATGATCATGTAAAATATGTATATTAAGTTTGAAGTGAAAATAATATCATTTGATCAAAATATGAACTTAGCACGGTTTCATTTGAAATAGGCATGAAGACATGAAAATTGCTAAGTATCAAATTTTGTTATCTACTCATGTTTTCTCTAGCTTAGGCATCTATACATCTAACATGAGTGAATATAAGTATATGAGTGAAATTTGGGCTTAAAATAAAATTTCTAAGTCACTTTATTTACTTAGGTTAAAGTACACTTTAAGTTTGCAAAAATTAAACTTTTAAATCCTTATAAAATCATATACTAAACGATTTTTTTTTAAACTTTAACTGGACAAACTAGATTTTTTAAGAAATCTACAGGTTCAAGAATTAGTCAAAAATCAATTTTCTATAAATTCATAAAATTCATGAAGGTGCAGGGGCATTTTCATAAATTTCAAATATTTTTTTCAAAAGTTGTCAATTTTGCTTTAAACTTTTTATACATCGTTGAATGATCATTTAAGATGTGTGTGTCAAGTTTGAGCTCAAAATGAATTCTCTAACTTCATTTTTCATCCTATCTTGATTTCAATGAAAAATCGATATTTATAATTATCATTCAAGTTATCAAAATCATTCCTAAAGATATTTTTTTTTTATTCGTAAAAATAATTTTACTCAAAAAATGGTGTGAATGATATTAGAAATGTAATCAAAATAGTATTCACAAAGTTTCATATGAAATTTTCGACAAAAAATTAAAGTATCGAAAAAATTAATATTACAAGAAGGTGAAAAATCCCATTATAAATTCGATTCTTGATGAAAATTTCTAAAATTTTTACTGAAGAAACTAGATTTTTCAATGAATATGCAGTTTTAAGAATTAGTTAAAAATAATTTTTATATATTTTTCTAGAAATAACTGAAACTATTGAAATTTCATTGGCATTTCTGTAATTTTTAATTATTTTCAACACGTACTTAGTTTTTATTCAAACTTTTATGACACCACATAATGGTCATTTAAAGAGTGTATGTTAAGTTTGGAATAAAAATTGTGTTCTCAAGTCAAGATTTCATTCAAAACTAAGCTAGTTATCATGAAACTTGCTAAGTGTCAATCTTATTATTTACTCATGGTTTTTCAAATTTAAACCTATGGACACCTAACATAAGTAAATCTAAATATATTTCTCAAATATGGATTGAAAATGAGACATCTAAGTCAATTTGTTGACTTGGATCAACTTGGTTCAAAAGAGGTTATCATGAAATGGCCTCTATGTTATTTTATCCATATCCATATGAATTTTTTATTCTAAGTGCATGGAAACATGTCATACCTATTCCTAAACATGTTTATGAAGTTTGGACTTAAAATGAAGTGTCCAAGTCAATTTGTTGATTTAGGTCAAACTTTTCCAAGCTTAAGTCAATTAAAGTGATCTAGTTATCACCTTGTTCATCATGAATTTTCAAGTTTAAACACCTAGAATCATGTCATGTTTGTATCTAAACATGTATTCCAACTACTAACTCAAAATGAGGTCTCTAATATGAATTTCAACCTAAAGCAAATTTCATTCAATCAAGATATCATGAAATTTTCCAAGTTATCAAAATTTTACCTACTCATGAACTTTCAAATATTTATCATGCAAAGTTGTTCATGAGTATAGAGACATCATTAATGCATGAATATTTAATTATTATACATAGATTTTTGTAAAATTAAACTCATACCTTATTCTTAGAAATTTTGCCAAACTTGTCTTTTTACTTTTCAATTTTCTTCATGATAGCATAGCCTTCCATTAACATTCTCAACTTGCAAGTAGACTTCATTAGTAGATTTAATGAAAATAAAGCTACTAGCAAGCAACCCAAACCAAATAGCAAAGAGAATAATCAAGTATCATATTCAAAATCCACTTAGCTAAATAGTTTGAAATCCATTTCAAAATGAAATCAAGTGATATCAAAACGAATTTAAAGAGATCACAAGTGAAATATAAATGAAAATATGATTTCCAACCTTTCCTATTGGTTAAAAACCGAAAGACCACAATGAGCCTACGATTTGGAACCGCAAGGTCGTATGAGCCCGTTATAGGCTACATAGGTCTCCGAAGAGATCGGAAATCAAAAGTCAAAAACATTTTTGGAACTTATCAAGAGCGGAAAATCTATTAATATTAAGCATATATCAAACTCCAACTATAATTTAAGCAAAAGGGTATAAGAGATGATACCAAAGTACTTTTGATGCCAACCTTACTAAGGCATCAAGATGACTTGAAGTTGTAACTTTGAAATGGTACAATCTTTGAATCCCCAAGCAACTTCAATCAATCAACTTCATCTCACCCTTGTGTGGTAGCTCCCCCTACAATAGAGCATGAGATTTTTGGTACCCAAATAGTTTTGGGTCCTTTGGGGTTAGAGGGCTTAGGAACCCAAAGTGTCTTTGCCACACTTGGATTATCTTAAAAACACAATCATAAATGGCATGCCCGTAAACACCACAACAAAAGCAATGTCCATTAAATTTCTTTTTGTTTTTGCTATGGACATGAGATTTATTATTAGAATGCTTGTCATTAATTTGAACTAAGATGAGCATGAGCATTCTTGAGAGAAACATTCATCTTGTTATGATCCTGGGGTCTAGAGGTAGAATACTTAACATGATAAGCATGAGATGCATGAGTATTATCAAAAGTGTTATTTCTCCTTTTTAGATACTTAAAGATAGAAACTTTTGTAAATTCATTTACCTTTTTACTCAATACTAAAACCTCCTTTTTCAAGTCATCCATGGATTTATATAAAGCATGCATTTGAGTTTTCAACGTGCTATTTTTATTCTTTAAGATGTCATTTTTTGTTTTCAAACCCTTAGTGTCAATACTTAAGGTATCATGACATGGATTGGAGACACTAATTTTTAGCTTCTCATTTTCTAATTTTACATCATGTAATTGAGAGCTAAGACTTAAGTTTTCTTTCTTCAATTTTTTGTTTTCTTTATATTTTCTAACAAGCAAGGCATACATGCTTTTATATTCATCCATTAATTCATCATAAAGTAAATCATGAGAACTAGATGAATTAATACTACCATTTTTGTTATCATGACTAGAAGAAGAAGAGTGTACCTCATCATTAGTATCCATGAGACAAACTTTTGAAGTGACTTCATAGTCATGGCAAAAGGATGCTTCATTTGAATAACATGATGATGTGGAAGCGTTTGACCTCTTCTTTGCCTTGTTCTTCATGGAAGGACAATTTTTCTTCACATGTCTTTTTTCTTTGCACATATGACAAATCACCTTCCTTTTTCGACTTTTAGTGCTCCTATGACTAAAGACACTTTGGGCTTTAAAAACCATGTTAGTATTGAAAGGATGACCATTGTCATCACTACCTTCAATAAAAGTTTCTAACTCCTCGGTTTTAGCATAATCATATAAGACATTTAAGCAAGCCCAAATATCAAATGCGGAAGTACAATGCATGGTCTTTTCAAATATATTATTTTCCAGAGAACAATATATGCAATTTGTTGCCTTAGTATTTAATTCAAACATATTAATTTGTTCTTGGGTCCATGCATCCATATTTTTCTTAGGTTCAATATATTTTGTCTTTACCATGTCAAATTCACCTAAACCTTAAGTCTTTAGGAAAGTATACATTCTACTCTTCCAAAGACCAAAGTTAGACTCATCGAACCTAGGAGGTGAAGACGCTGAACTCCCTAGTGCCATTTTTTGGATCGAGAGACGATGTAGAGGAGATGGTGAAATCTCAATCTTCGACCCGCTCTTATACCTATTGTTGGTGAAATGACCACACTAGGGGGGGGGGGGTTGAGTGGTGTGTTAACTAAATTTGTCGCATAATTTCAATTTTAATCGTTTACTCGATTACTTAGGTAATTTATAATTGAATGACTAAATGTGGAAGCGATAAATAATAAAGCAATTAATACAAACAAAATATCAATGCTAACACAAAGATTTAAAGTGGTTCGGCCCCAATGCCTACTCCACTACCTAAGTACACCGCTTAGGATTTCCAAACTAAGTTTACTAGGTTATATCATTTCCCTTACATAGAGGACTTTACAACCGGAAAGTCTCCGCTCTCAAATCGAAGGCACTTCCATATCCGGAAGTATCTCGCCTTCTTACCGAGAGCACTCTCCCACCTCAACCTAAGGGATAACTCAACTAATCCTAGTAAACTAAGTTCACAATGGTGGATATATTTAAGCCTTAACACCAAGGCAACCCCCAACTCAATCAACCTAGCACTCTAGGTTTATACAAATTCGAATACAATGAAATAACAAGAAAATACAACACTAAATGGAGCAATAAATCAAATAATAAAATACTTAGCTCCACAACAAGATTCCTAGCTTCCTCTCGATGCCTTTGATGGTGAAGCAATGAAGTAAAGGCTCAATCAAAGAGATGAAAGGTTCAAGCTAGGGTTTTCACAAGATTGGCTCAATGAGGGCTTAAAATTGATCAAAAGATAGCTCAAGGAGGTTAGAAGTGATCAACATCATGGAGGAAGGCTCCCATGGCTTCCTAATTATAAGCCATGAAGAGAAGAGAGAGCTCTCGTCTTATCAACGGGCGAATATTTGCCCGTTACCGACCGCCGGTCGCAGGTCCGGTCGATCGTCGGTCGATCGACCGAGCAACCGCCAAGCGACCGAATGTATTCTGCCCGTTCTGGGCAACGTTTGGTTGACCGGTCGATCAACTAAAATGCCCTCATCTTTTGCAGGTCAACCAGTCGGTCGACCGAACCTGGGCAGGGCAGTTTGGTTTGGCTGAGTTTTCTGCTTGTTTGCTCGTTTCTGGGTTCCGTCTTCACTAAGTCTACTTATATAATATTTCTTAACTTTAAAACATAAATATTATATAAGGATTACCTCCCATTTGGATTCAATAAAAATATCTAAAAAATCAAAATCCTTAAGAATCAAAATCTAGTTTTTGGGGTCTAGTACAAATTTTCTAATCTCTCAGGTCAAATATGGGTATGCTAAAGGCTTCCAAAAATTCCTTAAAAAAACCTCATTATCTAGTTTTTACCCAAGGAATAATTACCACCATTTTTTGTATCAAGAAAATGTCTTGGTCATATAGCCCTCCAAGGAGCTCCCTAGGCTTAGTGAATTTATGGGTAGTTTCCGAGTTTTTATTTTTTGGGGTTCGGATTTGGTTTTTGGGTTCTTTGCATCATAAAAGAGGATTACAATACATGCTAGACACCCTAAATCTAAACTCTAACTTCCCGAAGAATCCCGAGCGTCGACGAGCGTCCTTGCTGATTTCTCTGATTTCTTTAATTTTTCCGATCGAGGACGTCGTGCACTAACCGATATGGAACCTGGAAGTAACTCTCTATGAAATCATTAGTTCCATGTTTGTTATCATCAAAACCGAGATTAAGACCAAGGTAAAAAACCTTAGGCCAACATGTATTTCCCAAAATAACCCGTTCCACTAACTTGAGTGTCGCAGTGCCTTTTGTAGGTCCCCCCGTTGGAGTTGCACATGACCAAGAGAGACACTGAGCCGGACCATGTTGGTGAAATGGCCACACTAGAGGGGGGGTGAATAGTGTGTTATCTAAATCTTTCGCCTAATTTCGATTTTAATCATTTACTTGATTATTTAGGCAAGTTGCAATTTATCAACTAAATGCGGAAGCAACAACAAAACAATATAGCACACAAAAAGATACCAATGTTAACACAATGATTTATAGTGGTTCGGCCCCAATGTCTACTCCACTACCTAAGCACCCCGCTTAGGATTTCTAAACTAGTTTAACTAGATTAATTAGTTTCCTTACAATTTAGGACTTTACATCGAAAAGTCTCCGCTCTCAAACCGAAGGCACTTCCACACCCGGAAGTATCCTGCCTTCCTATCAAGAGCACTCTCCCACCTCAACCTAAGTGTTGGGTTAAATGACCTACACTAGAGGGGGGTGAATAGTATGTTATCTAAATCTTTTGTCTAATTTCAATTTTAATCGTTTTCTTAAACTACTTAGGCAATTTATAATTCAACGACTCAATGCAGAAGCGAGTAATGAAGATAAACAATGAATACATAAAGAGAACAATGCTAACACAGTTGTTTATAATGCCTACTCCACTACCTAAGCACATCGCTTAGGATTTCTAAACTAGTTTAACTAGATTAATTAGTTTCCTTACAATGAGGACTTTACACCGAAAAGTCTCCGCTCTCAAACCGAAGGTACTTCCACACCCGGAAGTATCCTACCTTCCTACCGAGAGCATTCTCCCACCTCAACCCTAAGGACAACTCAACTAATCATAGCAAACTACGTTTACACAAGTGACTTTACACCTTCCACACCAAGGATACCACTCAATCACAAGACCTAACACTACTAGAAACTTGGTCTTCAGCAACGGCTATCAGCAACGGCCGCTCAAGCCGTTGCTATTTGCAACGGCATTCTTACGGCCGCTCGAGCCGTTGCAGATATGTTGTATCTGCAACGGCGTTCTAACGGACATGCGAGCCGTTGCTGATGATGTTAATTATCAGCAACGACTTTCTAACGGACAAGTGAGCCGTTGCGGATGATAACTTATTAGCAACGGCTTGCTAACGGACAAGTGAGCTGTTGCTGATGATAACTTATCAGCAACGGCTTTCTAACGGGCGAGTGAGTCGTTGCTAATAAGTTTATATAGGTCGCAGATCGCGCCCGCCCCCCTTCTTCCTCCCGCTGCTGCCGCCGCCGCCTCCTCTCCTGCCTCTCGCCGCCACTGCCGACGCCGACGACGCCTCCCACTGCTGCCGACACTGTCAGGTATGTGCCCTTCGACCGGCCGTCTCTTCCGTTGCGGTCGGTAGAAAATCCGACCGAAACCCTAAAAATAGGGTTTCGGCCGGCAGCGGTCGGCCGATGGCCGCCGCCGGACCTTGTACATTGGCTGGACAGTGTGTCCGGCCACTGTACGCCGGCGCCGGAGTCCACCTGACTCCGGCGCCGGAATTTGTAGTTTAATAATATTTTTTTATTGTTTTTTAATTGTTAATTAATTGTTAATTAATTGTTAATTAATTATTTAGATTAATTATTTAGATTAATTGTTTAATTTGTTAGAATAATTTTTAGGGTTTAGATTAATTTCGGAATTATCCACTTCGGACGCGCGCCGGAATCATCCAATTCGGACGCGTGCCGGAATCGTCCACTTCGGACACGCGCCGAAATCGTCCACTTCGGATGCGCGCCAGAATCGTCCACTTCGGACGCGCGCCGGAATCGTCCAATATGGACTCAAACTGTCTCGAAACATTTAGAAAATAATCATCCATCCGACGAGTTGATATGTTTCACGTACGCATCGACGAGTCGGATATGATTTAGCAAAACCTTAGATCCGTTCGGGGATTGTATGTTCGTGTAAAAGAAGTAGATGATCTTTTATACGACGTAGAATTCTTGAATTGTCCCTGATTGGACAATTTGGGAATATAGTTATTTGTACTGCACTTACGTTTTTATTTTAACTGTTAACTAATTATTCTAAATTTCGGCAACATCTCTCTTGTTCTCCGATACGCGCCCAGATGATATGCGTATTCGGAGAACTATAGGGAGATGCTGCCAAAATTTAGAATAATTAGTTAATAGTTAAAATAAAAATGTAAGTGCAGTATGAATAACATAAATCCCGAATGGAATAGGACAATCTCACCTAAAGACATAACCAAAGAAATTGTCATTGATTGACAGAATCATGTCGGCTGATCGAAGTTGGATGTACCGACGTCTTGATCGTGGAGCTTTAACGAAAGAGTTTCGATTAGGCGTAACGTACTTCCTAAATTTTGCCTATTCGAATCGGAATTTCGTTAACATGGGTGATCAAATCCGATGTCCGTGCCGCATTTGTTCGAATGGACGATTTTTGGATCGGGAGACTATCACTCTGCATCTATATACCAAAGGATTTGCACCAAGATATTTTCTATGGACTTGTCACGGGGAGTCACGCGAAGTCGGAACGTCGAGCAATCCTGTCGTTCAGACATATGGTGAATCTTCCTCTGCTGGTGCTTCTTCATCCGGTCAATGTAATCCCTATAGAACTATGATACTTGATAGTCTTGGGGGTCAATTCCACCTGAATGATAATGTTGATCGGCCAGTTCTTCAGACATCAGTCCCACCAGATACTATAGCGGTTGATATCACAGAAGTACAAACTGCGGTAGAGATTGAATTACCGAATAAAGAAGCTACAGAATTTTACGAGATGTTGAAAGCTACTGATGAACCTTTGTATGAGAATTGTCCTAAATACATTAGGTTTTCAGCAATGACACAGCTCTTAAACATCAAGGCCGATTGTAATATCAGCGGAGTTGCGTATGATCGGATTGCTGGATTGATTAATGGAATGCTGCCTACTGATAACAAGTTTGAGCCAACTTTTTATAAGACTAAAAGGCTAATGAGAAAATTGGGGCTTAGGTACGAAAAAATACACGCGTGCCAAAATAACTGCATTTTATATTATAAAGAAAATGTGCAGTTGGATAAATGCCCTGTATGTCAACACCCTCGTTACAAGGAGAAGAAATCGGTCCGACAGAAAAATATCCCGTTTAAGGTGCTTCGGTATTTTCCACTAACACCGAGGCTTCAATGATTATTCATGTCGGAAAAGACAGCCCCCTACATGAGTTGGCATGCAAGAAGTCGTGATGATACAGTAATGACTCATCCATCTGACAGTGAAGCATGGAAACATTTGGATACATGTTATCCTTCATTTGCTAGGGATACTAGAAATATCAGATTGGGATTGTGCACAGATGGTTTTAATCCGTTTGGACATTCTGCAACTCCTTATTCAGTTTGGCCAGTGCTGCTGATAGTTTATAATTTGCCACCGTCAATGTGCATGAAAGATGAATTTATTTATCTTTCGATGATTATTCCTGGTCCTAAGGGTCCGCGAAAAGAAATTGACATATTTCTCAGACCCTTGATAGATGAATTGAAAACATTGTGGACTGAGGGAGCTGTCACTTATGATTGTCATCGGAAGCAAAACTTCAATTTAAAGGCCGCGGTCTTGTGGACAATCAATGATTTCCCGGCTTACGACATGTTGTCGGGTTGGAGCACTCACGGCCGACTCTCTTGTCCGTATTGTATGGAACACTCTAAATCAATCAGTCTTCAGAACGGACGAAAAATCTCATTCTTTGATTGTCATCGTCGATTCCTACCGGTTAATCAACAGTATTGATGGAATCGTAATAAATTTACTAAGGGCAGAGTCGAAAGAGATGGGCCACCACCGATGTTGTCTGGTGAACAAATGTTAGCACGTGTTTCAGCACTTCCAGATATAGTATTTGGTCGCAATGAAAGAGTGTCAGGTTTTGGCCAAACACACAACTGGGTGAAAAAAAGTATCTTTTGGGAATTTCCCTATTGGAGTTCATTATTGATTCGACATAATTTAGATGTCATGCACATTGAAAAAAATGTGTTTGATAATATTTTCAACACTTTGATGGATATTTCTGGAAAAACTAAAGATAATGTCAAAGCCCGACATGATCTGAAAATACTTTGTAAAAGACCAGAGTTGGAGTTACAAGAGGTCAACGGACGATATCTGAAACCGAAGGCCCTATATGTGTTAAATAAACAATAGATCAAAGATGTTTGTCAATGGGTAAAAGAACTCAGATTACCCGATGGATATGCTTCAAACTTATCTCGATGTGTGAACGTCGATGATTGCAAAATATCAGGGATGAAGAGCCATGATTGTCATGTATTCATGCAGAGATTACTTCCGATCGCATTTCAAGATCTTCTACCTGATAATATTTGGGGTCCGTTGACTGAATTAAGTATGTTTTTTTAGAAACATCTGTGCAAATGTCCTTCGAGTCGAAGATATGTCAACACTTGAAAATAATATTGTTGAAATCATATGCAAGCTGGAGCAGTTTTTCCCTCCTGCATTTTTTGACTCGATGGAGCATCTACCGATACACTTGGCATACGAGGCATGAGTTGGTGGCCCCGTTCAATATCGGTGGATGTACTTATTTGAAAGATACATGAATCGTCTGAAGAAAAAAGTAAAGAACACCGCAGCTGTTGAAGGATCAATATCTGAATCGTATATCATCCAAGAAATTTCAACATTCTGCTCATTTTACTTTGAATCGACAGTACAGACAAGATTTGATCGTCTTCCACGTAACGACGACGGGGGTGTTCGACATTCAGATGGACGTTTAAATATATTTTGTCACTCTGGTCGTGCTTTTGGTTCTCGTCCATCTCGACACTTAAGCGATGAAGAGTATCATTTGGCACACTTGTATGTATTACTCAATTGTCCAGAGATTGAACAATTCATTGAAATATTTGACATTGAGATGGTGCAAAAATACTCTATTCACAACGATCAAGAATTGGAGAGATTACGGAATCGTGATTTCCCTACTTGGATTCAGACTTACAGCAAAGATCACAGAGCTGAAATAGATGAAAGAATATTTGAGTTTGTTAGTGGACCGTCGCGACTTGTGTCGTGCTATAGCGGATATTTTGTTAACGGGTATAAATTTCACACGGTTGAATATTCATTTACAAAGAAGACGATGAATGCTGGGGTCTACGTGAAAGGGACAACCTATGTTGAATGTGATATGGATTTTTATGGACTGATGGAAGAAGTGATAGAGTTGCACTACTTCGGCTTGAAATCAGTGATCATATTTAGATGTCATTGGTTCGATACAATAGAAAGGGGCATGAAAGTTCATCCAAAATACAAACTTGTTGAGGTTAATTACAAATCGAAATTGGCAGCAAATAAGCCTTTTATATTGGCATCACAAGCCGAACAAGTATATTACGCGAAGTATCCGGCTCGAAATAAAGATAGAGCAGATTGGCGTGTAGTCTGTAAGACAAAAGGTAGAGGAAAAATTGATCCGATAGTAGGAGAAAATGAGCTGATACCTGATATGACACATGGTTTCTATCAAGAAGATGATCCTCCTGCTGTAGATCGTATTATTCCAATACTCAAGGAAGCAGACACAACGTCTATTCAATTAGAAGTTGAATATGCTGATGATGACGATCATGAAATTGAGGAAGCTGGAGATGAAGAAGATGAAGAAGAGGAAGAAGAGGAAGAAGAGGAAGAATTCGAAGACTATTATTCAGATGATGAGGAATAATTGTAAAGTATATATTTTATTAAATATATCTCTACTATTTATACAATAATCTGATTATATGTCTGTTCGACAGATATGTCTGGTCGTGGTTATCGACGCAGGAGAGCTTCGGAGTCTCCGATCGGTGAGACTCCAGCACTTACTCATGCTGCTGATCCTCCCGTTGCTGATCCTCATACGGATGATACTGCCGAGGCTAGTACATCCAGACACAGGCGGCCACGCGGGCCGAACAGGTGGCAGCCTCCACCAGCCACAGAGTCACGTAGATTGATTAGCGTGATTGGGGAGCGGTAATATATTATGAATTATGAATCATTACAAATTCATTATATCATAATATAATATTAAAATTTATTTTTGTTGTGCAGGTTCGAGCAAGAAGAAGTGCCGAGGAGCATTTCTTCTACTATTCGACGATACATGCACGGGGCATGGCCTACGTGGTCTCACGTGCCTAGCGAGCACGTCGACATGTTATGACGCGAGTTTGAGGCACGTATTATTTTTACATGCATGATGATTAATATTGGTACTGATATTATTATTTTGCAGGCTCGCTATACATGGGCCGAGGACCAGAGGCCCTTCATTTACGCTGCCTGGGAGGCTATTTCCCGGGCAAGGTACAACGGGCAGCTGGGGCAGGCTCGGTCCCAGGCGATGGCCCGAGCTGGGACCACTAACATCGCGGAGACTCGGGGATACGGCTCCGGTTGGATTACTCTGGATATATGGGACCAGCTCGTGGGAATATGGTCGACGGATCGATGGCAGGAGGTTTCTCAGAATGCGGCTAGAAATCGCATGTTGGGGAGAGCAGCGCGTCACACCGGCGGCTCTGTTGCATTTGCAGTGCACGCGAACCGTATGGTAAGTATATCTTTTAATTATATATTTTATTTGTTACTATGTGTACTAATTAATGTATTTGTTTTGTAAATGTAGACGATGGTGTCGGATGACGGGACTGTCCAGCGACCCTCCCCGATGGCGGTGTTTGAGCGGACTTACCGTCGAGCACATGGGACGGGGGAGTACATCGACAACCGCGCTGCATACATTGTGGTAATTATATATTTGTTTAAATTATTCATTATATATTTATAATTTAAGTTCTATGATAAATATTAAACAAAAAATCAAACTCGAGTAGGAGACGTACAGCCAGACGGTGGTGCAGCGCGGGGGTACCCCCGAGGACTTTGACGCATCATCGTGGGTCGAGGCCGCAGGTGGCTGGGACCATGGCCGTGTATATGGCTTCGCAGATAGTGGTCATGCGCGAGCCGTGCTAGGGCCACTTGGGGCACCGACCCCTCCGGTCGCTGGTGAGCGGCCGTCCACCTCTAGATCCAGTTATGATCATAGTAGCAGAATAAGGACTCTAGAGCAGACGGTCGCGCGCCAGAGTCAGATAATGGCGCAGATGCATGCTATGCTACGCAACATGTCAGGTCATCCCGAAGCAGGCATCTCTTCGGCATCATCTCATCCATCGTCCTCGAGTCAGTCCACGCCGGTGTACACTCAAGCACTCCAGACCCCGCCATATGATCTAGGCCATCCTCCATCGTGATCGTGAGATTTTGTTTATATTGACTTTGTTACTGAGATATTGAACTTGTTTAATTTATATTGACTTTGTTACTTAGATATTGATACTTCAATTTTGCATTTGAATTGTTTTTATACTATCGTGGATAATTATCAATATAAATATAATTATTTTGATGTATATCTTGGTGTGTTTGTGATGTGTGAATGAATGTGTGTATGAGTGTATGGGTGTGTGAGTTATGTATCTGATAATGTATCAATGTATCAATGGAAATTTTAAATTTTAAATTTTTTCATTACCAGGTTCACATCATCAGCAACGGCTTTCCCACGGCCGTCCGTGGGAAAGCCGTTGCTAAAAGTTTATCGAAAGTCGCTGCTAATGACCTACAACAACGGCTTAGCGACGGGCTTTTACTAACGGCGTTGCTACGGACTCAGCGGTCGTTGCTATTAATGTTATCAGCAACGGCTCCGTGTCCGTTGCTGATAATATTTTTAGCGACGGCCCGAGCGGCCGTTGCTGATACGTCGCTAAGTTATCAGCAACACGAGTTTTTGTCACAGCTCTATTGCAACGGCTCGGCCGTTGCTGATTCTCTTCAGCAACGGCATCAGCCGTTGCTGATGCCCATTTTTCTAGTAGTGGCAAATACAAGGAAATAAACAACAAAATACAATAATAAATGGAGCAATAAATCAAATAATAAATTACTTAGCTCCACAACAAGATTCCTAGCTTCCTCTTGATGCCTTTGATGATGAAGCAATGAAATAAAGGCTTAATCAAGGAGATGAAAGGTTCAAGCTAGGGTTTTCACAAGATTAACTCAATGAGGGCTTAGAATTGATCAAAGGATAGCTCAAGGAAGTTAGGAGTGATCAAAAGTGTCAAAGGAATGCTTAGGCTTAGGTATTTATAGAGCTAAGAAGAAAGCTCGGGTGAAGCAGCGCTCAACGGCATGAAATCTAGCCATTTTCTGCCTTTCGATCGATTGTCGGTCGATCGTCGGTCGATCGACCGATCGACCGCCCAGTGACCGTTGGCATTTTGTGCTTTTACCGCTCTATTCGGTCGACTGACTTAATCGCGCTTCAGATCCTCTGCTATCCAGTCGACCGCTCGGTCGACCCAAGCAAGCACTACTTGTTTTTGGCACACTTCGATCGACACCATTCGGTTGACCGACCGGTCGACCGAAACTGGGCATACTACTAGTTTGCTTGGTTTTCTTTACTTGTTTGCTCGTTTCTGGTTCCATCTTCGCTAAGTCTACTTATATAACATTTATTAACTTTAAGTTAATAATTTTAAAACTGTCACACCCTGATTGAGGGTAGTGTGACCGGCCAGGGTCCACATCCTGCCCTGTAGCCTACTGTCTACACTGACATCAAGAAACTAAAACACATCGACTGAAAGAAACTTAACATACTTTATAAAACAAAGTTTGCAAGTCACAATGTATAAGTTTTTCAAAACAAGAAGAAACATCAACCTCAAATCCAAATGGACAAACATCACGTTTTTGCAATTCTTTTCAATTACAACCGTCAGTGCAAAAATAAACCAACATAACTAGGACTAGTCTAAGACTCATAGACGCCGCTACGAGATTTGGCACCGCCTCTGCCCTCTAGTTGCACCATGTCGACACAAAGCTATTACTCATGCTCTACAAAAATAGAAATAAACTGTGAGTCCACTTGGGACTCAGTGAGTGGCTCAATTGAACCTCCACATAAGCCCCAGTCATATATATATATATATATATATATATATATATATATATATATATATATATATATATATATATCATACAGGGCAATAAAGGAAATGTACTAGGAGGTAAAATTTATTTCTAATGCGATTACCGACCCCCAACGGGTTCGTCCGCATCAACTGAATATGATAACTTGCCATCTCGGCTTATCTAGCCTTCGGCATTCGGCCCTTGGGCCTACTCATAAAATCATATCCCGGCTACAGCCGTCCCTACCATATCCGATAGTATCACACTGGCTCTAGGCCACAACATCTCAAGATGTAAACAAACAATCTCGGGTCGTCGACTAGGATGGCCACTAGTCTCCGGATACCGTTTGGGGTAAGGATAGCTAGTCCCACCCAACTGGGGTCTGGCACCTAGCGGGCCCGCTGGCGCACCTCTAGACCCAACTGGCTGAGCTGAGCATTGGTGATTTTCGACCTCCTCGCTCCTCGGCGTACCATCTCAAGCACATTACACATTCAATATCCTAGGGTTTCAATATATATATATATATACCTCAGGCCTTTGCCCGTACCTAGCCATTTCCGGCTACCGAGTCAACAATTCATGCTGCCCCTTTTAGTATATGCGTACCTACAATATCTAAGTTTCCAAAAATATACAAGCAGTTATAGAAGTATTATCGTCTCATATCTAAGTTTCCATAAATGTGCTATGAATATCTAGTGACACCTTACATGTTAACTAGCCTTCTACACTGTCTTAGGTGAGAATTTCCATGAGTCAACCTTGGAATACCATCCAAGAACATTTAGGGCAGCATACATAATTTAAAGAAAAATGATCAAATATTACATCATTCATCATATATAACCATAATGCACATACCTAACAATTCTTATACTACCTTAGGAATATTAGCTCAATAAGGAGCAACTATCTAGCATGACAAGGTAGTAATAAATTTAAATGACATGTATGAATTATAAAACATGGTAACATTGTCAACATCCAAGTTTAAGGATCAAATGCCAAGTATGGTTACAAGACTAGCATTCCTAAAATTTCAAATCAATCAAGCTACTTGCTATGTTTGATGTTCTTCCTAAGTATTGTCATATCTCTATGTATGATCCTTATAGTCATGTAATTTCCATCTATAGCTAATCTCTTCTCCCCTCCCTAGACTTGGCCGAACCATGAGCAAGGAAGACCTTGCTCGGCCATGGTCCTAATGGTAGGAAAAGAGGGAGGAGACTCTAGCTATACCTCTACCTCTTCAATTCAGAATGTAACTTAAAATGCCAATCAACTAATTTACCCTTCCCTCACCCTTGGCCAAACCCTCTTCATGAGTGGTAAGGTTCATTCGGCCATTCAAGGGACTCATGGGGAAGACATGCTTCAATATACGAAAGATATACAAGTAGAACTACATCGAACATTGATCTAAGGTCATCTAAGGGCTTCCTTGCCGTCAAGGGAATTGGGAAAAATTTTGGCATGACCTTTCCCCTTTCCCCATGACTCGGCAGTCCTAAAAACATGCAAATCAACGAAGAAACATCGAGCTCTGACAAGAAATTTCATAAAACAGTGAACGCACATCATAGAAATCAAGATTTGTCGGAAAGATCATGAAAACTCAACCTATCTCATCTAGGGTTCGGCCACCCGCCTCCCCAAAGCTTCAAAACTTAACCACTCACCTAGGTTGCGGAGAAACAAGGATCGGGTGACGACGACTTAAAATTTTTCCGGCGACAACGCGAATCCCGGATCGATCCAAGCCCCAAGTTTCACCTTGCTCCTCTTCCTCTCTCCCCTTAGGCAGCCTTGTGCGGCTCAATGGATGAGCCACACGGCTGCAAGATGAGGGTTTTAATCTCTCATCTAACTTTCCAAATGAGGCCTCTTGACTCACTTAACTCGCACTCAAACCTCGACTAAACCCGAACTCAACTTGGGTTCCGACTCAAACCATAACATGACTTGAGTTAACTTAATTTAAGGTATGATTTTATAAAAGGAAAGTTAATTATCCAAATAGACTTCATGATTCATTAGCCAAGTCATACCTTTTCACTCGAGGCGATCCTGAGGCTCAACTTGACTACCCCTGGGTCCGACGCGCTGCACCAAAATAGATTTTGATATTAGGAAACTTTTTTCCGGGTCTTACAAAAATATAAATGTTATATAAGGATTACCCTTCATTTAGATTCAATAAAAATATCTAAAAAATCAAAATCCTTAAGAATCAAAATCTAGTTTTTGGGGTCTACTACAAATTTTCGAAAAGCGAAAATGTTCTAATCTCCTGGGTCAAATATGGGTAGGCTAAAGGCTTCCAAAAAATCCTTAAAAATACCTCGTTATTTAGTTTCTACCCAAGGAACAATTACCACCATTTTTTGTGTCAAGAAAATATCTAGGTCATATAGCCCTCCAAGGAGCTCCCTAGGCTTAGTGAATTTTAGGGTAGTTTTTGGGTTTTCATATTTTGGGATTCAGGGATAGTTTTTGGATTCTTCTGCATCATCATGAGGATTTACAACATAAACTAGACACCCTAAACCTAGACTCTATCTTTCCGACGAATCCGAGCACGTCGACCAATGTCCTTTTGATTTTCCGATTTTTTTGATATTTTCGATCGAGGACGTCGTACGCTAACCGATATGGAACCTGAAAGAAACTCTTCATGAAATCATTACTTCCATGTTTGTTATCATCAAAATCGAGATTAAGACTAATGTTGAAAATCTTAAGCCAACACTAAGGACAACTCAACTAATCCTAGTAAACTACGTTTACTGGGTTTAAGCCTTAACACCAAGGCAACCACCAACTCAATCAAACATAGCAACCTAGGTTTACACAAATGGTATACAATGAAAATAATCAAGAAAATACAATAACAATTGGAGCAATAAACAAATCAAACTATACTTAGCTCTAAAAGAAACTCCCTAGTCCTTTTGATGCCTCAAATTAATGAATCGATGAAGCTTGAAGGCTATGTCAAGGAGATGAGAGATCAAACTAGTGTTTCACCATAGAGTGGCTCAATGATGCTTTAATAATCATCAAAATATGGCTCTAGGAATGTTGGATTGAGGGTAGAAGGCTTGCTAAAGCTTCTATTTAAAGGCCTTGAGGAGATGGCATGAAACAACCACTTCAACGAGCGAAAAACTAGTTGTTTCCGTCGTTCGATCGCAGGTCCGATCGATCGTCGGTCGACCGAAAGAAAACTATCGCTTTCTGGCACACTTCGGTCGACCGACCGGTCAACCAAATTGGCTACTGCCAATTTTTGGCAGCATTTGATCGATCGACCGATTGATCGAAATTGGGCAGATTACACTGCTTGGTTTGGCTAGGCTGAATTTTTTGCTCGTTTGGGTTTCGTCTTTGCTAAGTCTACTAATATAATATTTCTTAACTTTAAATTAATAGCTTTAAAACATAAATATTATATAAGGATTACCCCTTATTTGGATTCAATAAAAATATCTAAAAAATAAAATCCTTAAGAATCAAAATATAATTTTTGAGGTCTAGTACAAATTTTTGAAAAACGAAAATTTTTTAATCTCCCGGGTCAAATATGGGTATGCTAAAGGCTTCCAATTTTTTTTAAAAAATACCTCATTATCTAGTTTCTACCCAAGGAACAATTATCGTTATTTTTTGTGTCAAAAAAATGTCTAGGTCATATAGCCATCCAAGAAGCTCCCTAGGCTTAGTGAATTTCAGGACGATTTTCGGGTTTTCATGTTTTGAGGTTCGGATTTTTTTTTTTTTGATTCTTTGCATCATAAAGAGGATTACATTATATTTTAGACACCATAAACCTAAACTTTAAGTTCCCAAAGAATCCCGAGCACCGACGAGCGTCCTTGCCGATTTCTCCAATTTTTTCGATCGGGGACGACGTGCACTAACCGACTTGGAACCTGAAAGATTTCTCAATGAAACATTAGTTCCATATTTGTTATCATCAAAATCGAGATTAAGACCAAGGTAGAAAACCTGAGGCCAACAGACCAGACTACTCCGATCCTTATGCAGAAACAATAATTATTTATGTTAAGTAGAATTTATATTTTGAGCATAAGACCACATTCATAAATGTTAAATTTTATAACGTAGTGAACTCACTTGTGCTCAAGTGATAGTAACATCTAGGTATGTTGCCGGTAGGTCTTAGGTTCGATCCCTCGTTGTAGCGCTTAATTGCACTGCACCTCTTTTCATGTCTACATATATGTCTTATAATGTATCTTGTGCGTATATTGTCATTTGTATACTTTATAATTGCTATGTTATAAATTTAGTTTTTTTTTTAAAAAAAGATTTTTTTTTATAATGTAATTATTTATTACATAGATAAGGATACTATAATAAAGTTAAAAAGAAATTAATACTTTTCTCGTTATATAAGGTCACGCATGATTTTAGAGAAAGTTTTAAGATTCTTTTTTTCCGAAACTATTATTTTTTGAGAAGATGTTTTCTAGGAATTAAAAATTAGATATCATACAAGCCCAGAGATGTGTTAAGTTTGTTAAATAGTTATGTAGTTATGTAGCAAGTATCAGAATTCTTATTCATTAATTTGATAGCATAACATATTGTATGGATAAATAGTTAAGGTGAACGAACGTTTCCCATCTTAAAATAATAATAATAATAATAATAATAATAATAACATATGTGAGGGAGAGAAAAATAAGATGAATAAAATAAAGCACCCAAAAAACGAGTATTCATTTAATCTATTTCTTTTTCACTTTTATTTTCCTTTTCCCGCACGCGCACGAGTGAAAAGATATCCACTTCTTCATCTCTGACATTACGATATATTACTTAAATAAAATAAAATAAATAATCATTTAATAATAAAGTATTAAATATATTATATAGTATGTGTTGGTATAAGTTAAATATAAAGAGAAAGGTAGTGAAGAAGAGAAGAAAAAGGAGAGATTTTTATTCTTCGAAGGCTTTTGAGAGGGCGCCGGGGTCGACCATGGGGTATTGTTGCTCGGTTCTGCTGCCGGAGAACGGCCACCCGGGGGCGGAGGAGCCGGTGGCGGAGAAGCAGAACCACAATATCCAGCTGAACCACCACTCCGCTAAGCGACGGTCTTTCTCGCTCGGCGCTGTTGGCGGTAGCGGTGGGGAGGTGCCCGCTTTCGCCGAGTTCTCTCTCGACGAGCTCAAGGCGGCAACGAATGACTTCAGCACCGCGAACATCGTCTCCGAGAGCAGCGACAAGGCTCCCAATCTCGTCTACAAGGGCCGGTTGCCGAATCGGCGATGGATCGCCGTCAAGAAGTTCAGCAGGACGGCGTGGCCGGATGCCAAGCAGTTCTCTGTTAGCTCTTCTTCCCCTCAATTCTATTTTTTTGCTTCCGTTCTTTTCGTTAACGTTGTTGCTGCTGTTTTTTCGAATTAGTTGGAGTTCCTTCTGAGAAAAGAGCAACTTTTCTTTGGAATAAATTCAGGAAGAAGCTTCCGGAGTTGGTAAATTGAGGCACCCAAGGTTGGCGAACTTGATTGGATACTGTTGTGATGGTGACGAAAGGCTTCTTGTTGCTGAGTTTATGCCCAATGATACTCTCTCCAAGCATCTGTTCCACTGTATGTGCGATCAGACCTTTCTTTTCCATATTGATTCTCCAACTTTGTTGTCTCTGTAATTTGTTTCTTGAGTGGTTGTACCTTTATCTTCAAACCACTCTTTTATAAGTTTGTTAAGTTAGCGAAGTATTTGACAGAGCAATAGAAATAGAAGTTTGCTTCTTAAAGAAAGTTCCTGATTTAAGATACTGTGAGGAATTCTAGGCTTCATTTGGAAGTTGCTTCCTATAAAGAATTATTCTGTGTAAAGTTTCCTAGCCCATATTTGGCAGCCTGTCTCTGTAGTTTATCTATTTGTACGTATACACAATAATGCTACCAATTGATTGAGCCATAGCTGGCATCCCTGCTTTTGCTATCTGGAGTTTGATTAAGATTCCTTCTTTATCTTGGTTAGTTTACACCTAACTACTAACTAGTTGACTGCATGCTTACCAAGAAATGCAGTAAGCATAACTAGCCATCTGCATTTGTACACCAAGGGATGATGCTGATTGCCTCAGTAGAATAGTAATCATAAGCAAGAAAATCTCTGCTTTCTGACAAAGTTGGTGGTGGAAATATGTTCTGTTCAAAGGAAAGTTCTTTATTGTTTTTCATATATGATTTTTGTCTTAACAGATAGAGCTGTAATTACATAAGTAGTGATCATGCAGGTGACTATTGTCATTTCAGGATCTTTGTGTTTCTCTGCAATGGTCTTATCAAGGAACTATTTGAAGTTCCTTGTCTTGTACTTGGTGCGTGCAATGTCGCTACTTGGATGCTTATGCTCTTTTCTGTCATTTTTCTTCAATAGGGGAAAAGAAGACTATTGAGTGGGTTATGCGGCTGAGGGTCGCATTCTATATAGCTGAAGCCTTGGAATATTGTAGTAATGAGGGACACCCTTTATATCATGATCTAAATGCATATAGAGTCCTTTTTGATGAGGTGATATATATGTTTTTCCTGTTTACATAATTGATTATTGGTTGGTGCCCTCGGATATTGGGTAGGTAGTTTATTGATCAGTGACAAGCACATCTTGCACATGTACATGGTTTTTGCCTGATAGTTTACTGGTTAGCGCTATTGATATCTTTGTTAGTCATCGCAATCACAATTTTGTAACAATATAGAGCAATATATTTGTTGGTTAGGATCTAGTTGTAAATATAATAAATCTTGTACCTATGTATAACAGGAAGTATTCATATAAAATATATTGGTAGAGGGGACTACTGATTTGGATTTTGACATTTTCCCCAAAATCACAATATTACATTGATTTGTATTTGAAGATAAGGATCTTTCTATTGACGATGTTTCGGTCCTTATTAAGGTGGAATCTTTATTTTCTTTAGTAAGTCATAGGATGATGTTGACTTTATATGTTGTCCATCAGGATCTTGTAAAGAAATTCATTGTGAAACCTCTCCCAGCATTGCATTTATGAAATAGTTACAAGGTGTCACCAAAATTGGGTTCATGGTTGAAGATATATACCATTATGAACTATGAATTATTCAGTTTGTCAGATACTTTTTTTCCCATAGAATATATGATCACATACACTATACTAAGATACTAAGTTACTGCATGAAATGGTCATATTATCAATAGGTACTCTTGTTCATCACTGAGAAACCCTACACATAAAATGTAGGACAGTGAAATGATCTCAAGTTTTCCCATTATGGAAATGGGCCTTGCAATGAGAACATACACATGTTTACACGAGGTTGAAGAAATACCATACATTAGAGGTGCTCATTGGGTAGGCAGCCCATTGGACAAGTCCTAGCCCTTTCGCAATTTAAGAGGGCTTGGACTATCACTTGAGCCCATATTAAAGGGCTCAGATAAATTGAGGTCTCATTTAATTTTTAGACACCAAACTGAATGCTTAGCCCAACCTGAAAGAATTTAATTAGAGGCATATATATTTATATTAATATATATTAAGTAACATTCAAATGATATTTCCTTTACTCAATGGAAACAATAGTAATTGTTTTCCTTTTAATTAACTTATAGCAATTAAAGGAAGATAATTGATTGGTAGTTGTTAATTTGATGACATTTTTTAAAAAATTATCATCAAATATATTTTAATTTATTTATATGCTAATACTTAGGATTAATGTAATGATTAGTGGACCAACTTGGACATGAATAGTTTAGGGCAGGGCTTGGACAAGGAAAAACAAATTTAGGCCCAAATAAACCAGTTTCTGCCATGCCTGACCTGTCATGAAATGGTTTCTTTACAGAGTTACTGGCATTTGACTGACTGCTATATTGTTTATTCACCAACAGATCAGGATATGGAAGTCAAAAATATTTTGCACACAAATTTTTGATGAAAAAGTTGCTTAAATTAAATCAAATAAGTTTCTAGTATGAATTGAATGAAAGTACTCTGGGTAGAAGATGACCCAAAAATGGAAAATAAATGAAATGTTCAAAAAGTATTCAATGGATGGAGTTGGGGATGTAACCTATCATAAGAGAATGAGAGGCTGGTTTTTGTCTAATGTTTTCAAGATTTGGGTCCCTGACATTTTTTAACACACTGATAAAATGCAAGAAGAAAAATATAACACAATGATATCATGCAAGGAAAAAAATATACACTGATATCATGAAGTAGAGAACATTTTTCTTAGCCTTTATTATGAAAGCCCACATCAGATGATTGCGTGGTATTTCTAGAGAATTGAGGTTCCCCAAAATTTTCCACAGTTGAGGAGTTATTTTTATTTTGCTTCTTGTTTGGCAATTTGGTGACTAGGAATCATATAATTATAAGCTTAGTTTTCTAAAGGCTGATAAATTTGCTAGATTAGTGTTGCCTATGATAATTAGGCATTTTTTGCCAACTTAGATAACTGATTTTCTTTTCCTCCAGAAGTTCCAGTGTCAAATGGTGAATTATGTTTATCATGTATTTGCAGGATGGTGATCCACGTCTTTCTTGTTTTGGTCTCATGAGAAACAGCCGGGACGGGAAAAGTTATAGCACAAACCTAGCTTACACGCCACCAGAGTATTTGCGAAATGGTATCCACTATTGCTTCTGAAGATTTGCTTTGTTGCTTTTTTGACTTTGAGTTTGATAATAAATTGCTTATTGAAGTTATCTGTTTCGTGGTTATACTTTCTGGCTTGCTACTTTCTCCTATAAACAAACCAAATCTAGTGCATATAACTTTAGCAATATCATCAATCTCGGCATGTTCTTTTTTAATATTTTGCATTTACTAAATTGCCAATCAATATGTTGCACATTGATGTAATAACATGTTGGGCCATGAGAGAAAAAACATTTCAGATTCTTGTACAAATTGATTGACTGTTGGAGATTTAGAAAGCTGTCTGTTGTGATCAAGTAGTCAACCTTCTTACAGCAGCTGGTATCATTTAGAAGTAATAATAAAATGTAGTTTATCCTTTTTTTGGACTATTAAATAATTGTTTTTAGGTACTGTACGACCCATTCATTTAGTTAAATTTGATTGGATGACCAATTTTTTTAAAAGCTTAAGCTCTTAGAAGGGGCCTAATTTATACGTTTCTATTCTTAACACTCGCCTTCCCCTTCATGTGTGGATGAACAAACTTCATTAGGTTGACCCAAGTCTATTCAACACATGAACTTACTTAACTAAATTATTCTTTTTGTTGCGCCCCTCCTAGGTTCAATCCTAATAAGGAACACCACCTAGGAGAAGCGCAACCAACAATCAATCAACGCATCAAAACCTTCATGAACAACTTGCAACAAGAACCTCAATCACTTGCATTAGAATAATATCTATTACAATAATGAAATACTATTCAAGAAACTTTATACATCTCTACGGAAATCAATGTCAAAGTGCCTCCTCTACTCTATCTAACTTGACCTTCTCAGCTACCAACTCGAACCTGCAGATATGAGGCAAAAACAACAAAAATTAGCGGAAAACTGAGTAGGATACCACAATATGTCAAAGAGGTAAAGATGACCATCCATGATGCCATGATGACATGGTATTCAACTATGTGCATACCACAACCAACATTATATGCGCATACCAACCAATGCGATGTCATCCTTAGATAAACACTTATGCATCTAACAACAACTATATACATGTATAATAATGTATGCACCTCATAACTATTATCATATACTCATGTCAACTAGCACAACGTCAAATCATACATATCCTACCGACAATGCGTACATGCATAATAATCACCCAATCAAGAGCGTAGTGGATAATTGGGCTTCCCCCGCACTCTCGCACCTCGAGAGTGGCACCTCAAGCCCGCTCCAGCTGGAGATGCGACTACATAAAAGATAGCCCACCGACGTCTAACACCGCGACGCCGCACACGCACTTGTGTGGATATTTGGTGATCACCGGTGTCACCGCCCATACACCTCGGGCCAAAAATATCAACAGTGTCCAAGCTTGCGCCCAACAACGGTCATAATGCACAACATGCCAATATAACTCTCACAACTATAGAAGCAACATGCGTAAAATGCTATTAGCATGACATCAACAATATAATGCATACGACAACGACTACATCAATAATGCGACCAACCAACAATTTGAATCTAACATTATGCAAATCATTATAATCACTATAGATGCAATTCATGCAACATAATATGATATCAACATGTATATGAGCCAACAACATGCAATAGAAATTTCAACAATAACAGATATCAAGATCAACGAAAGGAACAACAAGATAAATACTTTAGTTTAGGGTAATCAGCCATGTGTCGGGATGAGAATCAACGAGAGTCAACAAGAATCAACCACCTTTAAAACCATACTCAACTGTACCATCATAATAATTTACTTAAAATATTATTTAAGGCTCGACACGCAAATCGAGGCAATCCACCCAATACTATTTTCGAAATCCGATCATCTTTTAGAGAAACAGACATCACCGATGAATCCGGAACGTCGTTTAGGTAAAGATTCATATATGATTTATGCAAATTCGACAATCCAAAGGTCCTCAAAATAATTCTACAAGATAATACCAAAATAATCCTTCAATATACCAATATTCTCAAATATAACACTGCCACCATCATTTATATCACTATCACAAACTGAATGTAGCATCATCATCTAGATTATAACACTGATTAAAATATAAAACTTAAGTTACATACCTAAAACATCAATATATCACTGTTACATCATCAACTTAAGTTATAACACTATTACATCAATATACTACTGTTATAAACTTCATCTTCTACCTCTCACCCTCAACCTAGGGTTCAACCAACCTCCACCATCTCTCACTCCCCACCGCCACCGCCACCAGATCCGGCGACCGCGGCGACAAGCCGCCGGAACCCAATGGCAGTCGAGGCGGTGCTGCCTCGACTTCGCTAGGTAGTGGCAGCGCTGCGCTCGGCCGGCCGCTGCCTTGCATGGTAGCATCGCGGCAGAGTGTTGCCGCGCCGGGCAGCGCCATCGCCGGCGCTGCAGGCCCAGCCATGGCTGATGGCAAGGCTGCAGTCAAGGCTTCCGACGAACAAAGCTTCCGACAAACAAAACAGTCCAACAACGATGAAAATCCGAAAATATCAACAAAAATTCCAAAAAATTCCAAAAATCCAGATCTAAATCATTTATGCGAATCTCCGATGTCAATCTCATCCAGACATGACTTTTACCCTAAACGAAGGACAAAAAACGGAGAAAAGAATCCTATCTCGAATTGCTCCGATCAACGGCCAATCACCCCTCCGATAGCCGACCTCTTTTGACGACGACTGCCATCTCCCCTTCTCACGACGGCTGCCACTTCCGCAACCAAAGACCTAATAAATCTAGGTTTTTAATCCGGTTTAGATATTTTACATAAAAACCCTTCAATGCATAAATTTACCAAAATACCCCTCAATCATAATAAAATTCTAAAAATTCCCAAAAAATCTAGGAAAATAATTATTCAAATTTTCACGGTGTAAATTTTATAGTTGGGAGGAAAATAAGATGGAAAACTTCCCATTGTTGTAGACCTCCCCTACCACATATTTATTTATATAATGGAAATAATATTTACATTGGAGAATTAACCCATGTGGGACTATATACAAGCAAAGTTGTCAAATCGTGAATCGTTTGATCAAAATTTGAATCGTGTATCGTGTATCGTTTCGTATCGTACAATACAGAATCATATTCATAAAAAGCCTAAATAACAAAATTACATACATAGAACATAAAGAAAATACTTAAAAAATAAAGCATTATAAATCAAATCCATCCACTAGTACCAAAATACCATCACAAGTCACTAGTTTTAAGTAAACTCATAAAAGTCATATCAAAATGATAAATTGATAATATGTTCTTCAATTCCCCTCCCCCTAAAGGTCAAGATCATCAAAGTCGTGAATAGCTTGAATGCTATCGTCAACCACAACCACTTCTTCATCATCTTCATCTTCGTCACCATCATCAACTTCAACAACTTGTATGCCATTTCCCTTGTCCTTCTTGCTCACAGTCACAACATTAATGTTTCTTGGTCCTAAACATAGAATATAGATTGTAATTTGTAAGTTTCTTAAGTAATGTAAGTATGATTTAAGAAAATTTCGTAATTTTACCTCTCTGTCTCTTTCTATTTGGAGCTCCTTCTTCAATATTGAAGCACTCTTGGACATCCATCCAAGATTTATCTCCTTGGCCTTGCAGCTCTAAATCATGTAAGCAAGACTCCTCTCTTTCTGTGATTCATTCATCATCAGATTCCATGTCTGAAAGACAAATAGGATCATGTCTCTCCTTTTTCTTCTCTTATGTTCTGTCTTGACTCAAGATTAAGATTGTATTTGACAAATACAAGCGCATTGAGCCTTTGTTGCTCTAGACGATTTCTCTTCTTAGAGTGAATGTGTTCAAACACACTCCAATTCCTTTCACACCCCGTAGCACTACACATGAGACTTAGTACACGGATGGTAAAAATTTGCAACTCCTTGCATTCCACTCCAAAACTACTCCACCATCAAGCTAACAAAGAGGAAAAGAATGAAATAAATACAAAATAAAGAATTACAGATGGCAAAGCAGGAAAGTGTACCAAGCTGCATCTTATTTCTAGTTGCTATTGCCAAGTCATATCCTAACATTCCCTCTGCCTTGTCAAATTTTACAAGTTGGCCAATGATTTTCACCATTGTCTCTATTTCTGGAGCAAACTTATCCATCACTTTATATAACCCAGTCATCACCTCGTATCCGCACTAAAGCTTGATTCATAATGAAGCCTAAAAAACCAGCCATAAATTTTATAAAATTAATAATTTAATACTAATACATTAGTACTCTAATAGTAGTATAGTACTACTCTAATAAAGGAATGAAAAAATTGTTACCTAGGATTAAGGTAGTATCCAGCAGCATGAAGTGGTCTATGGAGTTGATAATCCCATCGTTTGTCAACAATTTCCCAGAATTTCTTGTATTTGCTCTCCACATTATTTAAATTATTTGCTATCTGCTCCTTTTCTCTATCCATTGCTTCATAAATGTAACCCATGGATGGCTTTGAATCACCATCAACAAGTCTAAGAACTTTCACAAGTGGAGAGACACAAGAGCAATAATAAGTCAAAGATTTTCAAAACATTGAGTCTCCCAAAACTATCTCCTTAAGTGAATCACTATCATCTTTATGAGCATAAGTGCTGCTAGCCCATTCTTCTGATGCAAACATGGATTGAAGTGCTACCTTTTGATCCAAAATTGATTTCAGTGTGAGATAAGCAGTATCAAATCTAGTAACCGCCGGCCTTGTTAACTCCCTACCATTGGAAAAGCGCCTAAACAAATTAAGCACCCAAGTGTGCCTATAGATGAAGATTGTGATCTTCTTTGCCTTTCCAATTGCATTAAAAAATTCTGGTAAATTACCAATATCTTCAAGGACCAAGTCAAGACAGCGGGCTGCACATGGTGTCTAAAAGAGGCTTTTTCTTTTCTCCATTAACTTTTTTCCAGCAGCTATAAGTGCAGAGGCACTATCGGTCACTACTTGAGCTACATTCTTTTCTCCAATTTCATCCACCATACTGTCAAGCAACTCAAATATTTTTTCAGCATCTTTAATTGAACCGCTAGCATCAATAGACTTAATGAACACAGTTCCTCTTGGACTATTGACTAAAAAATTAATCAAACGTCTGTTCTTTCCATCAGTCCACTCATCTGACATCAATGTACAACCTGTTTTCTTTCATTCATCCCTGTAGATTTCCAATCTTGTATTGATATCATCAACCTCTTTTTTTAAATAAGTTACTCTAACCTCATGGTAACTTGCAGGCTTTAAACCTCTTCCATATTGAGATATTGACTTCACCATTTGTGTAAAGAGATGACTTTTCACCAAGTTGAATGGCAAAACATTGTCATATAAGCATCTACATATATCTCTAACCACCATGTCTCTATCGTTTACCATCTCATTCAAAGTCTGCTGTCTAGGTCCACCTTTCCCCTTCATAGCAAAGGCATCCATTGATCCTTTGTTTTGTGAACCCGGCGTCAAAGTTCCTTCCTCAAAAAAAATCTGTATCATCCTCCTTCTCTTTTTCTCCCAAAATCTTCATGAATAAATTTTTCACATCCTCTGGAACTTGCGGGCATGGAGCAACTTCTTGATGAGTTCCAGCTAAATGATGCTTTACTCGAAACGTACCACCCCACATAGTTTGTGGACAATAATTACATTTGACATGTAATCTATTGTCAGGAAGACTAACACAATGCTCACAAGCAATATCTTTCTTTCCCTTCTTCTTAGCCACCACCGTAGGAGCCGATTTAGGAGCTATAAATCAATAAAACTGTAGGTTTTTTGTCTACAAGTCACAAAGATATAAAAAAATCAATAAAACTACCGTAGCTAAATATAAAATTATAAATTTTGATCAAGTAAATAGATGCTAATAGATGCTAGTATGTTACTACTACTGTGCCTAAATCAAAGAGATGCTACTGTGCATAAATCAAAGAGATGCTACTGTGCATAAATCAAAGAGGTGAAGATGCGACTGTGCGGTTTGCTACTATGCAATGTGCATAAATCAAATTGACCCAATGCTATACTGTGCCTAAATCAAATTGACCAAATGTTATACTGTGCATAAATCAAAGACATTGGAGATGCGGTCTGTGCAATCTGCTACAGTGCATAAATCAAAGACATGCTACTATGCGGTCTGTGCCTAAATCAAATAAGAATTGATCAATTGACTAATTGACCACATGTTTAATAGTAAATAAATTAACTAGTCTACAGAAGAACCTGAAATCTCGCGACCCGCCGCTCGCCCGCTCGCGTGAAGAAGTTGATCGCGTGAAGAAGACTCGCAGTTCCAGTCGCTCGCATGAAGAAGCTGATCGCGTGAGTCTGAATCGCAGTTCCAGTCGCGTGAAGAAGACTCGCGACCCGCCGTTCGCGTGAAGACGCCGATCGCAGACTCGCCGCGATTCCAGTCGGGGGAGGGGGTTTGCAGAAGTCGCGTGAAGTGGCGGCGTCGCGATTGTAGTGACTCGTCGGCGTCGGTGTCGCGATTACAGAAGCGCGATTGAGTCAGAGTCGATGTCGGCGTCGCCTCTCTCGCGTGAAGTCGAAGCAGGTGGATTGCAAAAATGAGGCTTGCCGCGTGTCGCTCGTGTGCCTGTGAAGTCGCGGAAGAGCAATCGACGCGGTAGAGGAAGCGTCACCGAGATTTCCGCGTGAAATCGCGCTTGTGAAGGCGCGATGAATCACACATCTCCGAATCGCCTGAATCGCGGATTCAGAATCGCGAGTCTGAATCGCTGCGATTCAAGCGATTCTTATACGATTCAGCGTCCAAAACGATTCGATCTGATTTTCGAATCGCTGGGACCCCGGATCGAATCGAATCGTGAATCGCACGATACTAACAATAGAGTATACAAGAGTCCTAACACTCCCCCTCAAGCTGGGGGATAAATGTTATGAAGAAAGCTTGAACTTGTTACAAATATACTCAACCCTTGGACCACAGAGCGATTTGGTTAATACATCAGCTAACTAGTCGATGGACATGATAAATGACATTGTAATTTCTTTAGACTGCACATTTCCTCTAATAAAATGACAATAAATCTCTATGTGTTTTGTTCTCTCATGAATAACTGGGTTAGAAGCTATATGCATAACTTCTATATGCATAGCAACTATATGCATAGCAGCTATATGATTATCACAATATAAACTTCATAGGCTTAGGATGCTTGAATCCTAACTCGGTCATTATTTGTTTCACCAACATTAGTTCGCAAGTAGCCAGTGCCATAGCCTAGTATTCAGCCTCTACACTTAATCTCGCTACTACATTTTGCTTTTTACTTTTCCATGAGATAGATTTCGTCCAAGATGAATACATAAGCCAGATGTAGATCGCTAATCAGTGGGTGCACCTGCCCAATCTGCATCCGTATATGCAGTTACTTGAAAGTGATCTTGACTATAATATAGCAATCCTTTACCTGGAGCGTCATTAAGATAACAAACTACCCTCAAAGCTGCTGCCCAATGATCCTTGTAAGGAGTCTTGAGAAACTGACTAATCACATTAACATCAAATGAAATATCATGTCTAGTAATTGTGAGATAGTTGAGTTGTCTTACTAGCCTGCGATATTTTCCTGGATCAGATAAAGGCTCCCCCTGTCCAGGTAGTAGCTTGACATTACAATCCATAGGTGAGTCAACTGGTTTAGCTCCTGTATACCCGTGCCCACGAGTATATCTAGTGCATATTTTTTTTGTGACATATATATCCTTCCTTCATATCGAGCTACCTTAATGCCTCAGAAATATATCAAATTGCCCAAGTCTTTTGTTTAAAATTATTGATATAAATAGACTTTTAGTCTCCTTATCCCCTCGATGTCATCTACAGTGATAATTACATTATGGACATAAACAATGAGGAGTATTCGTTTTCTAGAGGATGAATTGAGGTAGAAGACCGAGTAATTTGAAATGCATATGATCATGCCAAACTGAAGTGCTAAATTTTTCAAACCAAACTCTCGGAGATTGCTTCAGACGATATATTGATTTCTTCAATTGACACACTAGTCTCGACTCCCCGTGAGTAACAAAATCTGGTGGTTGCTCCATATATACCTCCTCATCAATGTCCCCATGGAGGACTGCATTTTTGATGACGAGCCGGTGAAGTGGCCAATTAAAAGTGACAACCATAATAAGAAATAGACGTATAGAAGCAATTTTGGCAACATGAGAAAAAGTGTCCATATAATCCACACCATAAATCTGAGTATCCCTTGGCTACCAATCGATCCTTAAGCCTATCAACAGAACCACCAGACGAGGTCTTTACAGTGTAAATCCATTTGCAGCCAACTGTAGATTTGTTTGAAGGAAGGGCAACCAAATCCCATATGCCTTTTTCACGAAGAGCGGATATCTCCTCAATCATAGCTTGTCTCCATCCTTTATCCTTTATGTGGAAAGCACTTCTGAAAGATGCTGTGGAATTAGGGGTGAGCATGGACCGGTTAACCGGTCCATTAGCAATTTTATTAATCGGTCCATTAATTTCGGTTTTTCAAAATCATTAACCGTAAATCGGTCCTTTAATTTCGGTTAACCATCACTTCGGTTTCGATTTTTTCAGTTCGATTAATCGATAGTTTCTGATTAACCAATAATATTTTTTAACCTACAAACATAGTAACATTATACAAATCACATATGCAGAAAAATTCAAACAAATATTGAATCCCCCATTGGGAAAAAAGAAAAAAAAATTTGAAACCACTTGAACCAAGATAATTTGATGCAAAAATTAATAATTTTTTATAATTTTTTATAATTTTTTATAATTTTTTATAATTTTTTATAATTTTTTATAATTTTTTAATAATTTTTTATAATTTATAAATCATTTGATTAATTTTTTATAATTTATGAATCATTATATATATATATATATAATTAAAAATTAATAAATTATATTGAACCGGTCGATTAACCGAAACTGGTGGACTTTTTAAATCGTGGATCGAACAAAATCGAATTTTTCAAAAATATAACCCGAAAAAATCAATTCGATTAACCGAAAAAATCGATTCGGTTTTGGATTGTTTTTTTGGTTAACCGAAAAATCGATTTTTTTGCTCATCCCTATGTGGAATAGTAATCGAGGACAAGAAGGAAACAAAAACATAATAGTCTGATGATAAAGTAGAGGAAGATACAAAATATGACAGAGGCCAAGGTGTTTTATGTTGACGAGTACCTTTTTGGAGAGCAATGGGAAGATGAGTGTCAGTGTCACGTGGAAGACTCCAAACTATAGGGGTGGCAGGCGGGGTAGCGAAATTATGAGGAATCTATTATGATCGACGACAATATACTTGAGTCGGAGCAGGGTCGAAAGAGACAGGATTAGGTGGAGTAGATAGGGGTACAGGAATAGGCAAAACCTTAATAATGATACAAATGTGGAGGACTCACAGGTAAAGAATGGTGTATCCTCGAAGAAGGAAACATCAACGGAGATGAAGACATGATGAAATTTAGGAGAATAACAACGATAATCCCACTGAAGACGAGAATATCCAAAAAAACACATTTAGTCGCTCTTGGGGCTAGCTTGTCTTTTCTTGGAGATAAAGCATGAACAAAGCAGGTACAACGGAAGGTTTGAGGCGGAAGTTTGTAAAGTGAGTCATTTGGCAAAATGATAGAATAAGGAATTTGTCCTTGTAAAACAGAGGACATGCAGTTTATAAGATAACACACCATCAATACAACATCATCTGAAAAGATAAGGGGGACATTCATTTGAAGAAGAAGAGTTCTAGCAGTTTCTACTAGATGTCTATTTTTTTGTTCAGCAATCCCATTATGTTGAGGTGTGTGTGGACAAGATGATTGGTGAAGTATGCCATGATGAGCAAAGAATGTCTAGAATTGGTTTGAAAAATATTCTCTACCATTGTCACTTCGTAAGATATGAATAGGGGTGCCAAACTGAGTTTTAATTTCAGCAAAGAAAGTAGAGGAAATGTTAAAAAAGAATAATCATATCATTCTAGAATAATCATCAATGAATGTAACAAAATATTTGTACACCAACTTGGAGGAAGTACGACTATGCCCCCAAATATCAAAATGTGTATTAAGGAAAAAAGTGTGGAAGCTTGATTACTTGTTTTATTAGGAAACGAGGAATTAGTGTGTTTTCTTAACTGACATGATTGACATTCAAGATTCTGAAGATGAGAAAGAGATGGTACCATTTGTTGAAGCTTATATAGATGAGGATGGCCTAGACGACAATGGATCTGGAGTGGGGATGACTCAGCTAGTGTTGTCAAACTCGCGAGTTAACTCGTAAACTCGGACGAGTTTACGATCCCAGGTATCAAAATCGAGCTAACTCGTACCCAAACTCGTTTTTGGGTAAACTCGGGTGAACTCAGGGTAAATTTGGTAAACTCGTATAAACTCGGTCAAACTCGCGAGTAAACTCGGTCAAACTCGCTGGTAAACTTGGGTGAACTCAGTTTGATGATAATTATTATGGATTCAACTTGTATTTTTATATTTTATCTTTGAGTCATTGTGTGTGTTTTATTATGGACTTAGAATACTTCATTATGTATGTATTAGACTTGTACTCTTATATTTTATCTTTATGTGTGCTTTATTAGAGAGTTGAATTGTGCCTTAATTATGATTTTCAAGTTATATTAGATTATATTTTTGTAGTATTAATATTTTTAATATTTTTTTAATATCAGGTAAACTCTTACGAGTTTACGAGTCGAGTTTACGGAGACTCCACGAGTTTACTTAAACTCTCGAGTTTAACAACCTTGGACTCAGCCCACTATTGCAGTAGATTGTTTTGTAGCAAGGTTGTATAAGCCTCGACATTTATGTTGAGTGCTAATCACTTTTCAAGTTCGCCAGTCATGAATAATAACGAAATCAGAAGTGAATGTGATTGAACAATTCAATGATTTTGTAAGTTTGCATATAGATAAGAGATTTAGTGAAATCCAGGGATATAAAAGGCATAAGATAATGATAATGAGGGTGTAGGAGAAACAATACAATGAGTGAGACCCATCAGCAAGGGTAATCGTGGTAGGATGGGATGGTGTTTTGAGATAATAGAAAAAAGAGATGTTACCAGACATATGTTCAGAAGTTCTTGAATTCGAAATTCAAAGATTATGTTCAGAGGTATGTGTTAAGCAAACAGTAGATGCACCTCCATGAGCAGACTGCGAGATAGATGTCGAAGCATTTTGAAATTGAAGAAATCGAACGTATTTCTCAGCAGAAATACTAATATTAAGCATGTGTCATGCTGGTGGCTTCCGAACAGATTGGGCAACTTCTCCATTTTTGCTTCCTTTTTGACCAACTTGAACAAAAGACATGATTTTTTTTTAATCGCTGCCCTTTTTTTACCCTTTTTTTGTGTGGAAGATGGTCCTCTTCTTAGCGGACCCGGGTCTTTATTAGATGGATCGAATCTAAACACTTGTTATAACAAGTTGATCTGGATCACAAATGCCGACTCAAGCAGATTGATTTGATTCGTAGAGCAGCAGCAAGGTACACGGCGAACTCACACACTCGGCGAGAGCGTGACCATCTCATGCGCGCAGGCGGCAGGGAAGGTCGCGGACGGGGATTGCGGCGTCGAGCTCGGTCTCAATCTTGGAGATCAATCTCCAAAGCGTCTCGGCGGGTGAAGAGACGTGCCAAAGCCGATAAGAAACCGACAGAGAAGAAGCCGACAGAGTACAAGGCCTCGGCGGAGAAGAACCCCTCTCGGCGATTCGCTGCCACTGTAGCTGCCGTGAGTAGAGGAGAAGAGGAGGTGTTTGTCGAGAGATACCCAGCGAAGGGGCAGTCTCTTGGCGGAAGCCAACGAAGGAGAGGGAAAGCCGCTGCTGTCGAGGAGAACGACTCGTATTCCTCTGTTTGCAACAGAGGAAGATGACGAGGTGATGCCGCAAAATCTCGATCTGGTAGAGACGCAGATTCTGATCCGGTGCTCGACTGCAGCGAAATTGGCTACCAATTGAAAGAAGAGAAAAGAAGCGAAATAGGGCTACAGGACATGAAGTATGCGTGGATCGAATCACACAAGTTAACAGCAGGTGTTAAGGAGGGATTAATGGAAAACTGTAGAAGTGAAAAGAAATTTTGTTATGGCTCCGATACCATGTAGTTGGGAGGAAAATAAGATGGGAAACTCCCCATTGTTATGACCTCCCCTACCACATATTTATTTATATAATGAAAATAATATTTACATTGGAGAATTAACCCATGTGGGACTATATACAAGAGTCCTAACACATGAACTGACTTAACTAAATTGTTCTTTTTCAATATTAAATTTTAATAGTGACATCGGCAGGAATTGATCTCAGGATCTACTGCACCAATACCATGTTATATTTGATTGGAATTTGGATGATCAATTTCCCCAAAAGCTTAAGCTGTTAGGAAAGGGCTCAATCTATACATTTATATTCTTAACACATGTATATGTGCTTTTTACTATCTGGTTACATATACTAATAGTCAAGAAAGCGTTGTTGAAAATAGACAAGATTGCTTAGGATACTGAAAGCCTTTATAATCCACATTGAATATTTTGAGTTTCCTTAGAATGACGCAATGCATTGTTCATCCTCCTATTACTGCTTTTTTTCTTAAAAACAACAAAGTTATTCAAATTAGAATAATATATTTACTAACACTTACAGTATCTGACAACTAGCATGTGTTAGTTCTCTCAACAATACAGCTTGCTGAATGTTTGCATAACTTAAAAAGTCCTACATTTATTGTTGTTTTGATAATTTTTTCTTAAGTTGATGCATACTTTGTTAGAAAATGGAAACTGACAAAACCAATAAAAATATGATCAGAAATTTGTTTCCACAGGGAGGATCACACCGGAAAGTGTGATATATAGCTTTGGTACTATTCTTTTAGATCTTCTCAGTGGAAAGCACATTCCTCCAAGTCGCGTAAGTATTTTGAATCTTGTATATCCAACATGATCTTTTCTCTGAACTTGATCTTAAGTAGATACCTTTTTTAACTGTATTCTCATAATTTGTTTTTACTCTTTTCTTGTAATGGTCTGTTATTTTTTTGGAGAAACATACTAATTAAATTTCAATCTGTATAAGTAAGCATCATCTAATCATTTTTGGGGGAATAGATGGGCTAAATTCTATTTTGATATAAACTTACCAATAATTTTAGGATAATGATCTGGATCTAAATAAAATAAGCATTTCAAAGGTTGTGATGAATTTGGTGGAACCATTTTTACAACCAAGGTATTCCAGAATTTGATTTCTCACCAATGTTAAGACTTAATAGATTGTTGAAGATATTCAGCTGCTAAGGAATTATTGGGATCCTTACATAAATGGGGATTGAGGCTTAGTTGTTGTTGTTGTTACATAAATGGGGAGGCCTTATAAGTTGATCCATGGTCAAGCATGTCTCTTATTGAGCAGTTAACAGAGTGGAAAAATCAAAGTCTTGGAGTTGACCAATTTGACATGGAGATAAATCAGATATTCCATTCTAGTTATTGTTTAAAATGTAGAATAGGAATGGAGTGGCTTATTTAAGTTGTCTCTGAACTTCTTTTGTGTAATATATCAAAGAGTACTCTCAGGAAATTAATATTAGAATGAGTCATTTAGTTATTCTATGTTTGCTTAATAAAATAATACTGGTGCTATTAGAAAAGAAAAATACTCTATCATATGAAAATTATAATGTATCTAAAAGAGTTGATCAGATTTGTCTTTTTTTCTTCACTTTTATGGCTTGGTTGGTCATGAGAATTACAAGTCAAATACCCAATTGACATGGAACTCTTCATTAGGTAGAATTGTAGAATGCCCTTGATAATAAACTCATGAAACTATATTAGTAGGAACTTCATTGTTCCTGAACCTTGTAGATGACTGATGGGACTATAATAACCAAACATAAGAGTTCCCTTAGTTTCTTCAGAACAGATAACAGAACATAAGGTGCTGTATGACATGTTACCTGCAAAATGAACTTGGTATCACCAATATGTTCCTTTTCATATTTTTGGCAGCAATATGTTGTTGTTTTTGTATTTCTGCATAGTCATTTTTGTATTAGCTTCTGATCTATTAGTGACATAAATTTCTTGCTACTGTGTTCTCAACAGTATTAATAGATTCACATTTGGAAGGAAACTTCTGATGACTCTTTCAGGCTCTTGATATGATAAGAGAGAAAGATATCTTACCATTGATGGATTCACACTTGGAGGGAAATTTCTCAACAGAAGAGGCAACTACACTTGTTGAACTTGCTTCTCTATGCTTACAATATGAACCTAGAGATCGGCCCAACACAAAGCAGCTGGTTGCTACTCTTGCACCATTGCACAGCAACTCAGAGGTATGGCCTTGTTTTTGAATATTGTTAGTAACTTATTTTGACACTATATATCTTTCCTACCCTGCTGTTGAATATGTACAATTGCAAAGTTAAGTATGGTATAGAACTATAGATATCATCATTATAATGTTTTAACATTCAACGTGCAATTGCAAAGTTAATTAAGTATGGGTGTAGAACTATAGATATAATCATTATAATGTCTTAATATTCAACTACACGACTAAATTATAATAGCCTATAAAATAGTTTTTGGTAAAAAATGTAACCGAAAATGCCTAAAGCACATAGCTTATCTGGTTGGACGGAGAACTGGATGCTTAGGACGGGGTTAAGATTGCGTTGTTTTTCCTCACCAATACTCAAAGTTTTATTAGTTTTCAGCTGTGTTCTCGGATAAAAGATTAGCCTACTATTGGTTATAGTGTTCCAGATACTACAGAGTTCTTCTGGACAGAAAATTGGAGCATAAGAATAGTGCTAAAGAAACTTGTCTTACAATGGATGTTCAAACATCCTAAGTATGCTTTTGATGCGCATCTTTTGCATCAAATGATATATATACAGGTGCCTTCATATGTTATGTTGGGGGTTCAAAAGCAGGAAGAAGCTCCTGCTACACCACAGCACCCACTTTCACAGATGGGAGAAGCTTGCTCTAGAGTGGACCTTACTGCCATCCATCAGATTCTAGTAACGACGCATTACAGAGATGACGAAATAACTAATGAGGTATACATGGCATTTTGAATGCATGTGGTTTGTGATTTAAGTATATGATTATGAATTTTGATTGTGGAAGTATTCTCAATTTCAGAAGTGAATATGTATTTTTTCTTCTCTGCTAGTTATCATTCCAAGAGTGGACACAGCAGATGAGGGATATATTGGATGCGAGGAGGAGGGGGGACTTCGCTTTCCGTGATAAAGATTTCAGGATAGCCATCGAGTGTTATTCACAGGTTATATTATTTTTCTATGTTATTTGGATATGCTGCATTTTGGATTCTTATAAGTTTCTACTATTTTCTGTTTGCTGAATCACTGATATCTCTTGTTGCCATCAAACACTAAGCACTTGACTTGCCTATTATCTCATAAAATGAAGCTTTAATGTTTAAGCATGCACTTACTACTATATTGATGAGAGTTAATAATCATGATGCTGCTATTTGTCTGGCCTTCATACAGTTCATTGATGTTGGCACAATGGTCTCATTTACAGTATATGCAAGGCGAAGCCTGTGCTATCTTATGTGTGATCAACCTGATCCTGCCTTGCGGGATGCGATGCAAGCACAATGTGTATATCCTGAGTGGCCTACGGCATTCTACATGCAAGCAGTTGCCCTAGCTAAGATGAAGATGCAAAGTGATGCCATGGATATGTTGCATGAAGCTTCCAAGCTTGAAGAGAAGAGGCAAAACGGTGGAAGAAGCCCCCAATAGCTGAGCGATTGTCCAACCATCTACATCTCTCAACTTCTTTTCTTTTCGACAAGATTATTCTGCCTCGCCGAGAAAATGTATTATAGCAAGTTCCCTCTGATTGTGTTAATACATTTGTCTTGCCATTTATGTAATATTTTTTGGCCCACTGTATATCAACATTCAATCAAAGAGGACCAGTTTTTCAGGGCATTTTGATTCATTCCGTTTCAAATTTAATTATGTCTAGGGAACTTTTTGAAGTGTGTCAAATGTAAACTAAATTTTTACCAGGACTTACGGCATCCCATGTTTTATGATCATTGAACATACTTTTACATTACAATCCTCAGGAGGAAATTGATTGAGAAGTTCTTCTCTGAAGTATATGATTGGGTCTAAAAGATCTTAAGGTTAAACAGGGATATATAATGTTTTAGTCTAATTTAAGCTCGTAATATGTGGTCTTTGATAAAACTAGCAATTTTTTAATGAGACATGAAATACGAGCATTGATCAATTATTTTTTGGCTTTGATATATGAAGATACTGTAAAGCTTGAAAAGACTGACATGCTTTGAGCCAACAAGAGGATAACTTCATGTTTCAATAAACAAGCAAACTAGAATTCGTTACAGCGTGAAGGCATGTTTTACAAGTCAAATTATACTTTTGGTACAGGGAATATTATACATATGACCTCCATTTTTATTTTTTCAAATATTATTCAAAATTTTAATTTTAACAAATGTGTACAAAATTGTAAAAAAAAATTCTGGCTCCTATATATTCTTTTTAAATTGATATGGCTTCTATATACGTGGTAATTACCATACAATTGTCACCTCATATAGTAAGCCCTATTTGAATTTAATATAGATATAATAAATAATATTATCCATTATTATTTAAAAAAATAAGAAAGCATTAGTGAGCGTAGTTCTTGGATGTAAGAGATGAATTAGATTAGGCTACTATCAAATTAGATGACATTTTTCCGTAGGATTCCAAAGGGTTGATTTATTTTTCGCCAACATGGGGTTAGGGTAATGAAAAAGCCTTCACTTGAATATCATTTCTTTACTTTTTCCTTTTCTTTATATGTTATATGGTAACTGTGTTGGGGTGCGGAGTGTAGTTGGGAGAAAAATATTATGGGAAACTCCCATTAATGATAGACCTCCCCTACCACATATATATTTATATAATAGAAACAAGATTTACATAAGTGAATTACTCCATATGAGACTAAATACAAGTGTCCTAACTCCTAACACTCTCCCTCAAGCTGGGGCATAAATGTTATAAAGCCCGAGCTTGTTACAAATATACTCAATCTTTGGACCACGAAGAGATTTAGTTAATACATCAGCTAACTGATCACTCGAACTGACAAATGACATTGTAATTTCTTTAGACAACACATTTTCTCTAATAAAATAACAATCAATCTCTATGTGTTTTGTTCTCTCATGAAAAACTGGATTAGAAGCTATATGCATAGCAGCTTGATTATCACAATATAACTTCATAGGCTCGCGCGGGATGCTTGAATTCTAACTCTGTCATTATTTGCTTCACTCACATTAGTTCACAAGTAGTCATTGCCATAGCCCTGTACTCAGCCTCTGCGCTTGATCTTGCTACTACATTTTGTTTTTTACTTTTTCATGAGATTAGATTTCGTCCAAGAAGAACACAAAAGTCGAATGTAGATCGTCGATCAGTGGGTGCACCTGCCCAATCTGCGTATGTATATGCAGTTACTTGAAGATGACTTTGACCATGATATATTAGTCCTTTACTAGGAGTAGCTTTAAGATAGCGAACTACTCTCAAAGCTGCTGTCCAATGATCCTCGCAAGGAGTCCCAAGAAATTGGCTAATTACACTCACAACAAATGAAATATCAGGTCTAGTAATCGTGAGATAGTTGAGTTATCCTACTAGCCTGCGATATTTTCCTGGATCAGATAAAGGCTCCCCCTGTCCAGGTAGTAGCTTGACATTACAATCCATAGGTGAGTCAACTGGTTTGGCTCCCAGCATACATGTGCCCTCGAGTATATCAAGTGCATACTTTCTTTGTGACATAAATATCATTCCTTCAGATCGGGCTACTTCGATGCCTAGAAAATATCTTAAGTTGCCCAAGTCTTTTGTTTGAAATTGTTGATGCAAATAGATTTTTAGTCTCCTATTCCCATCTATGTCATCTCCTGTGATGATTATATCATCAACATAAACAATCAACAATATTCGTTTTCCTGAGGATGAACTGAGGTGGAAGATCGAGTGATCTGAAATGCATCTGATCATGCCAAACTGAAGTAGGGCAGAGCTGAATTTTCCAAACCAAGCTCTCGAAGATTGTTTCAGACCATATAAAGATTTTTTTAATCGACACACTAGTCTTGACTCCCCCTGAGCAACAAAACCTGGTGGTTGCTCCATATATACCTCCTCATCAATGTCACTATGGAGGAATGCATTTTTGATGTCCAACTGGTGAAGTGGCCAATTAAAAGTGGCAGTCATAGCAAGAAATAGACGAATAGAAGCAATTTTGGCCACGGGAGAAAAAATGTCCATATAATCTACGCCATAAATCTGAGTGTATCCCTTGGCTACCAATCGAGCCTTAAGCCTATCAATAGAACCATTAGGCGAAGTTTTTATAGTGTAAACCCATTTGCAGCCAACTGTAGATTTGCCTGGAGGAAGATTGACCAAATCCCATGTGCCATTATCATGAAGCGCGGACATCTCCTCAATCATCGCCTGTCGCCATCCTTTTTGGGAAAGAGCTTCTAAAGATGCTGTGGAATAGTAACAGAAGACAAGGAGAAAATAAAAGCATAATAGTCTAGTGATAATGCAGAGTAGGAAACAAAATTCGATAAGGGATAATGAGTTTTATGCTGACGAGTACCTTTCCGAAGAGCAATGGGGAGGTCAATGTCAGCATCAGGTGGTAGACTCGGAACAGTAGGGGCAGCAGGCAAGGCAGCAGAATCATGAGAAGTTGGTTGTGTTCGACGACGATAAACCTGTAATGGCTGAGCTGGAGCAGGGTTGGAGGGAATAGACTCAGGTGTAGTAGATAAGGGAATAGGAATAGGCAAAACCTCGGTAATGGGCATAGATGTGGAGGGTGTATTGGTAAAGAATAGTGTATCCTCGAAGAAGGAAACATCAGCAGAGATAAAGCCACGTTGAAGTTTAGGAGAATAACAACGATAACCCCCGCTGAAGACGAGAATACCCAAGAAAAATACATTTAATTGCACGTGGGGCTAGCTTGTCTTTTCTTGGGGATAAAGCATGAACAAAGCAAGTACAATCGAAGGTTCGAGGTGGAAGTTTGTAGAGTGTGTCATTTGGAAAAATAATGGAAAAATAAATTTGTCCTTGTATAACATAGGAAGGCATGCGGTTTATAAGATAGCAGGCCGTCAAAATAGCATCATCCCAAAAAGTGAGAGGGACATTCATGTGAAGAAGAAGTGTTCTAGTAGTTTCTACGAGATGTCTATTTTTTCGTTCGGCAACCCCATTTTGTTGAGGTGTGTGGGGACAAGATGATTGGTGAAGTATGCTGTGATGTGCAAAGAATGTTTGGAATTGGTTTGAAAAATATTCTTTAGCATTATCACTTCGTAACACACGAATAGGAATGCCAAACTGAGTTTGAATTTCAGCAAAGAAAGCTAAAAAAATGTTAAAGAGTTCAGAACGCTCTTTGAGCAAAAATAACTATGTCATTCTAGAATAATCATCAATAAAGATAACAAAATATTTGTACCCTAATTTGGAGGAAGTACGACTAGGGCCCCAAATATCTGAATGTATTAAGGAAAAAGGTGTAGAGGCCCAAGTATTTGCTCTACTAGGAAATGAAGATCTAGTATGTTTTCCTAGCTGACATGATTGACAATCAAGATTCTGAAGGTAAGAAAGAGATGGTACCATTTGTTGAAGCTTACGAAGATGAGGATGACCCGGACGACAATGGATTTTGAGAGGAGATGACTCAGCCACTAATGCAGAAGAATGTTCTGTAGCAAGGTGGTATAAGCCTCGAGATTCATGCCCAGTGCCAATCACCCTTCCAGTTCGCAAGTCCTGAATAATAACAGAATGAGAAGTAAAAGTGATTGAACAATTCAATAATTTTATAAGTTTGCTGACAGACAAAAGATTTAGAGGAAATTCTAGAATATAGAAGGTAGAAGATAATGATAATGAAGATGTAAGAGAAACAATACCAATTCCTTTAACTGATGAGTGAGACCCATCAGCAAAAGTAACTGTGATAGGATGGGAAGGTGTCTTGAGATGAGAGAAGGAAGAAATATTACCAGACATATGTTCAGAAGCTCCTGAATCTAAAATCCACGAATTAGACCCTGAGGTTTGTGTTAAGCAAGCAGTAGATGCACCTCCATGAGCAAACTGTGAGGTAGATTTCTGAGCATTTTGAAATTGGAGAAACCGAGCATATTCCTCAGTAGAAATACTAATATTGAGCTTGTGTCTCATGTGTGACTTCCGAAGAGATTGAGCAGCACTAACAGTACGAGAGAGATACCATTTGTTTCCTTTTTGATTGCCAAGAGACATGATGATGTTGGAGTTTAAAGGCTCAAGTGGACTTAGTGGGCCACATAAGCCCAAGCTTCTCAAATGAGGTTATTGGACTTGTGGGCCACAAGTGGAATAAAAGAAATATCCAATTTTGTTTTCTTGTTTCTTGCAGCAGTCTTCACCAAGGTCACGTGACCTCTTGATAAGAAAACAATGGCTATTCTTTTGAAGGAGAAGAAATCCAATCACCAAATCAGATGATTTCGAAGAAGATTTTAATCGCTGTGGATGGTTGCCTTGGATCGCTCAGGAGATTCCAGCAAGGAGGAGATTTGGTGAAGAAGGCGTTCACAGAAGACTCCACTGAATAGTGCGCTGCCGGATGCGTCGTGGGAATGAAGAAGGCGCGGAGCGGCACAGCAAAGAGGCGACACGTGTGACCTGGAGGCGTTGTTGAAGATGCGTGGTGATGACGCGTAAGCAGGAGGAAGCGCTGAGAGGAGGCACTGATGTTGATTCCTCTGTTGATGACGAGTGATCAGAGGTGTTGATGATGACGCTTCAGGGCGTTGATGATGCTCGGCGTGAAGATATGTAGCCGTAGAGGTGACGCCCCAGATGCGTTCTTGCGGTGTGAACAGATGGCCGACGCCTCAAGAGCGTGTTGAGAAAATAACGGGCTGGCTCTGATACCATGTAGTTGGGAGGAAAATATTATGGGAAACTCCCGTTAATGGTAGACCTCCCCTACCACATATATTTATATAATAGAAACAAGATTTACATAAGTGAATTACTCCATATGAGACTAAATACAAGTGTCATAACTCCTAACACGGAGAGAAAACACAGTGGAAAAAGGCGAAAAAATACATTTCAAAATTTTTAAGGATAACCCGAAAACAACGATCTACTTTAGCGACGTAGATGAATTTAATAGGAGAGTAAGTAGCAGTTTTATACCTTAGCCAAAAATGATGAAGAGCTGCTATGATCCTCAATTCCGAGACGCACACGCGTCGCGTCCTCCAATGATAGTCCACACCAAGCTACTTGTAACTTTGGGAAACCTCTTTCCTGGGCAGCAATCACACTCTCGTCGTGCTCTATGGATGATCGATCTTTACAAGGTTCAAAAGGGGGGCCGTCCCTTCAATTAAGCAAGGTGTGGCCCCAAGAAGAAAGAAAGAAGGACAAGAAGTGGCAACAAGAAATAAAGGATATAACCATTGTACCTTGTTCTAGGGGGCAGCTCCAAAGGGGAAGGACATCTTCTTCTCCTCGCTGCCTTTCTCAACGGTGGAAGAGGGAAGACGAAGAGGAGGGCGAGGACTCCAAGAGGGAGAAATCGGCCACCACAAAACCCAAGAGGAGCTGCTCCTATTGTTCCTTGAAGGTGATGGCTCCAAGAAGAATCAAGAACCCCTTCTTAATTCTTGGGAGGCACTTGAGTTATTTCTCTAGAGGAGAGTGGCAATTCTTGATGAAAATTCATTAATTTGGAATTAATTTGCTGCCCCATAATATAACTCACGTTGAGATAATATGGATAATATCTCAACTTGATCTCAACATGGCACAAGTTGAGATTATTATCTGAACATGTGGCCGCCACTTCTAGTAGGGGAATTCAAAATTCCCTTCTAATTTAGCCCACCAATCAAGGAGATAATTCACCCAATAAATATTGATGAAAAGAATCATTATTTCAAGGAGATTATATATTCCTTTAAAATAGGAATTTTTAATGAGGAACCATTCTTCATTTGTCTTGTAGCCTATTTGAGTTTAAATCTTATTTAAATTCAAATTCAAATTTTAATTTTAGAATTTAAATTCAAAACACTTCCTTTTCAAAAAATTCAAAGATGAAGTGATCGCAAGCAGTATGTCTGTGCTAGCAAACATTAAGAGTTGCGTTTGAGCTTTATCCCATAAAGCTTGTTACGAGAGAAGCCTATTTGCGTGTGACCCATTGGTTCGACAATGATTGTCTCCCGAATTCTTGCGGGGATATGCCCTAAATGGGTTGATGATTATCCCTTATGTTACGCCCCACCTAGGATTATCCTCAAATGGAGGGGGTCACCTAGGACTCGCGTAACGAAGATCTAAAAATACAATATAGACCTTAATCACTTGCAGTAGAATAATATTCATTACAATAATGGAATATTCACAAGAAAATTTATACAACCCTACGGAAATAGACGTCAGAGCCTACCTCATCTACTCTATCTAACTAGACCTCCTCAGCATCTAACTCGAACCTGCAGATCTGGGGCAAAAGCAACAAAAATAAGCGGAAAGCTGAGTAGGATATTACAATATGTCAGGGAGGAAAAAATGATCGTCCATGATACCATGATGATATGGTATTCAACTATGTGCACACCACAACTAATATTATATGCTCATACCAAGCAATGCGATGTCAACCTTAGATAAACACTTATGCACCTATCGACTAGTGTATACATGCTAAATGATAACCACCCAATCAAGAGCGTAGTGGATATTGGGTTTCCCCCGCACTCCTGCACCTTGAGAATGACACCTCAAGCCTGCTCAAGCAAGAGATGCGACTATCCAAGGTAGCCCGTTAACGTCTAACAGCGCGACGCCACAGGTGCGACTATCCTAGGATAGCCCGTCGACATCTAACAGCGCGACGCCGCACACGAGCCCGCCGACGACTAACAACGCGACGCCGTACACGCACCTTGTATGAAAATTTCGTGATCACCGGTGTCACCGCGCATAAAACACGGGCAATCAATCAACAATGTCTGAGCTTGCGCCCAACAACAGTTATAATGCAGCATGCCAACATAAACCTCACAACTATAGAAATAACATGTAATAAACGCTATAAGCATGATATCAACAAACATGATGCATACGACAACAACTACATCAATAATGCGACCAATCGACAATCTGAATCTATCATTATGCAACTCGTTAACAACTACACATGCTTCCTAATCATCATAATATCTATAGATGCAATTCATGCAACATGATATGATATCAACATGTATATGAGCCAACAACATGCAACAAGAATTTCAACAATAGAAGATATCAAGATCAACATAAAGGAACAACAAGATAAATACTTTGACATAAGGTAACCACTGAGCTAGGATGAGATTCGACCTTATCAACAATTATAAGAACGAATCAACTCGGATTGAAGCAATAAAAATATATAAAATATTATTTTTAAACTCGGCACGCAAAATGAGGCATCGTCCGCCTACTATTTTCAAAATCCGGAGGTCTGACTGTGGAACTGACCTCACCAATAAATTCGGAACGTCAATTAGGTAAAAATTCATATATAATATGACTATTTTTACTAACTCTAAAGCCTCCAAATAATTATTTAAAACAATAGTAAAAATGCCTTAAATAACTACTCAATAAATCACTGTTACGAACTCCTGTAACAGTGCTACAACTTGTGACTGCTACTACATAACCACTTATCAACTTATAGCAGTGTTATATACTTATATTAAATACCCACTGATACAACTCATAATAACATTGCTATAATACTTGTAACACCGCTACTATGAATAAAACAATAACTAATATAATATCACCGTTACATTAGAAATAGCACTGTTATAAACTAAATAATATAACACATCATCTCCCTCACCCAATCTAGGGTTCACTAGCGTCGCCTCCATCCCACTACCGCCGCCGCTAGCCTTCATCCCCAACTACTCCGGCCAATCGGGTCGCCGGGGAGCCCGACGATAGTACCGCCGACGTGCCGTCGCCACCACGCAGTAGCGGCCACTCATCTGTCGTGCGCGACTGCCCTCAATGGACCGCTGTGCTTGGCAGAGGTCGCCTACACGTGTGGCAGCGATGCCTCGCTGGGCGCCGCTGCTCTCTACGGCACCTCGTCAGGCACTGTAGTCCGTTGCGGCCGGCCCTGACTGAGACTCACCCTCGGGTCTTGACGTGGCCTGGCGGAACAACCAAAATAGTGCTGGCTGGCACTGTTGCCAGCGACTGCGAGTTTGAGCGCAATGAAGACGACACAAAACGATGACGAAATGACATGATTCAACAACGAAACAACAGATCCGATCGTGTATGGTGATTGTCTCCTCGCCGGCGGCTCGGACTGCGAGCAGTCCTTCGGAAAAATCGATGGAAAAGACAAGATCCGAGAATAATATTTTTAAATCCGAAATTATTAGAAGCAAGAACACATTAAATCTTGGAAAACCACAAAACAATTTCAAATATACAAATTGATAGAAAATCTATGCGAAATCTCATCCTAAATCCACCCTACACGAAAAGAAAAAAAGTAGGATGGGAATCCTACCTCGAATCGCTCCGATCGTAGGCGGTTCACCACTCTGATCTCCCGTTCTCACGATGGCTGCCTCCTCCCCTTCTCACGATGGCTACCACCTCCACAAGAAAAGACAATATCAATCTCGATTTTAATCTGCTTTAGGTATTTTACATAAAAGCCCTTCAATTATATAAATTTACCAAAATACTCCTCAATCATAATAAAATTCCGAAAATTCCCCAAAGAAATCCGAAAAATAATTATTCAAATTTTTGGGTGTAAAACCTTAGATCGTGGGTTCATTATTGCTGAATCCTTGGTGATAAATGAAGGATGTTGATATCTTTATTTGGTCGGGTGGAGCCCCCAGGCTAAGTTGTAGTTGGTTCGACTTGAGTCTTGGTTCATAAGTTTGGGTGCTTCCGGGCCTGATCTGGTCGGGCCAAAAGAGCTAGTGCCGAGTTCTAATACTGTACTGACTTCTATTTGTCTACCAAGCTTTTCGTATGTTACGAGTATTTGACTTCTGTATGTGAGAACATGTTGGTTTCTGCCCTTAGTTGAATTTCCAAGGTAGGTGCGATCAACGTATCTTGGCTTTGTCATTTTAAGACTTTTCGATTTCTGCGCTCAGTATGGTGGTTGCAGGAAAAGGGGGTGTCTTTCCCAGGTGTCCTTTTCCCGTTAGGACTTGCTCTTCCCGCATTTAATTTTTGGAAGGGAGTAATCATGGCACGGAGATCTGGCAATTCATATTGAAGGTGTTGGGTATCCGTCGTTGATGGGGCAAACGACTGGGGTTCACTTTGCTATCTGAATGTGGTTGTCGACCGTTCGATGGGGAAGTTGTTGCTTCCTGGGCTTCTAAAGTTCCCTCCTTCCCTTCATTTCGGGCTTTCTCGTATTTTGAGTTTTTGTTCACCTCTTGCTTCTTGCTCTCAGGGTTTTTGTCGACGACGTTGTCGCTCCGTTCATTGCCTTGTCAATTTTTATCCATTACGGTGAGTCTTCGTGACCTGACTTTTTATTTCTATTTTTTCGAGGTCGACCTCAGGTTGATAGGCTACACTGACTCATCCCTCGTTCGTTAGGGTTCTTGTTCCATCGGATCGAGGGGGAGGAAGGACGGTATAATTGTGGTGGTATATAGTCTAGGCTTGTGGATTGATTGCCTTCTAGCCGATGAATTATTGTTGGATAAAATGAATAATTTACCCATTTGCCTCTATTTGTTTGTTATTGATTCTATTATGTTGGATTCCCATTACATATGATTATTAAACATTTCATATAGCTAGACTTGTGATTAATTGATGTTATTTGATAAATTGCATGATTATGATTTTTATTATTCGGCCCGTTAAATACAGGTGTACTGTGTTATTGGGCCTATGGATATCATTATTGGGCTTGTATACGAGTGTATTGGGGGCTTCGGCTTATAGATATTATTATTGGGCTCATGAGCGGCATGAGCGGCCGTTGCTAAATAACATATTTCTAGTAGTGTCATTAAATACGAGTGTATTGAGGTCTTTGACCTATGGCCTATGGGCATTATTATGGGGTCCGTTAAACACGGGCGTTGACATTGGTGTCATTTGGATACACTCGTGTGCGAGTATGATGAGTGTCGGATGCGGCGGTCGTGGGCTACTCTTTCAGGTAGGGATGGCAATATTACCTGTTTAGGCGGGTACCCGTGTGTATTTACTCGTTTATGACGGTATGGGGGGGTAGTTTCCTACCCGCGGGGATTTTGCGGGTAATTTTTTTTACCCGTTTATTATATGGGGCAGGTACGGATATTATAGTACCACTATCTGTGGGTACCTATTACCCGTGAGAATTAGTAAATTATAATATTACCATCGGTACATATACTAAAAAAAGACCCTAACCTAATTCAATACCCATATACTTTATGTTTTGAAACCTTATGATGATGTTGTTATCAAAATGTTGTGTGTTTATCAAAATGAAGTTGTTATACTTGAAGTTGTTATCAAAATACTTGAAGAGTTGAAGTGTTATTAAAATATTATAATTTTCATTTTTTTAAAGTGTCATGGGTACCCGCCAATACCCGTGAATATCCGTCTCCCCGCAGGTAATTAAATGGGTATCCATTTTTTATACCTACGGGGAATAAGCGGGTAGCGGGTACCCGCCCCATTGACATCCCTACTTTCAGGGTAGGCACCCCCCGTACCCGCCCCGCCCCGTTGACATCCCTACTTTCAGGGTAGTCGTACAGTTAGGAAGAAAAATGGATCTTCTGACAAGGATCCAAAATTCAAAAATGCCAAAAGAAAAAATATCGAAGTGAATAAATCCAAAAGAACAAAACACCAAGATTTACGTGGTTCGAACTCGGTAGGGTACCGATCCTACTCCACAGGGAGAAGAGGGCATTGATCTTTTATTAATGAAATGGTGGAAAAACAATCGACCAATACAAATGAATAAGAACAATACTAAAAATTAAACAATATAAAATACTACCTGGATGGAGAGTTTTTTCTGCCCATAAATTTGATTCCTGTCTGAACCTTTGCCTATAACTGAGAAGAAAATATGCACTTCTTGCTTCTGCTTGGAACAATGTGAAGAAGAAGCTTTGCACTCTAGTGACAGGTGGGGAAAAGAAATTTCTAACTTGATGATAAATCTCATGAAATAGGCTCCTTTTATAGGTGAATAGAGCCAATTTAGAAGGAAACAACATTTAATTGCATTTATATCCATCCATTTCAATAATCTCCTATTTTGACAGCTATATTTGTTTAATACCCCGGTTTAATCCCACATTGGAATATATTGGATGTGATGTTGGCTTATAAGGCTTGATGGGTGTACTACCATCAACTTCAGCTTGAGCATTTTAATTAGGCCAATAGGTTGGCCTATGAAGTTGATGGGTCGGTTATCCCATCAAGCGGGTCGTAACAAATGGTATTAGAGCATGACCTAGTCCTAGGCATGGAGAAAGGACTGCCCAGGTGATGGGGTGGAGCCGCTACTAGGCTAGGCCTCAAATGCCGCCGACTTGGGTGTGATTCTGGGCTATGTGTTAGACCTGGGTCTTCACGAGGACGTCAAAACATAAGTGGGGGAGATTATAATACCCGAGTTTAGTCCCACATGGGGAGTATATGGGTCAGTTATCCCATCAAGCGGGTTGTACTAAATGGTATAAGAGTAGGACCTAGTCCTAGGCATGGTGAGGGTGTCTATGTGAGAAAGGGCCGCACAAGTGATGCGGTGGAGCCGCTACTAGGCTAGGCCTAACATGCCACTGACTTAGGTGTGATTTTGGGCTATGTGTTAGACTCGAGTTGGATCTTGACGAGGACGTCAAAACATAAGTGGGAGAGTTTGTAATACCCTAGTTTTGTCCCACATCAGAAATATATTGGACGTGTAATTGGCTTATAAGGCTTGATGGGTGTGCTACCATCAATTTTAGCTTGAGCATTTTAATTAGGCCAATAGGTTGGCCTATGAAGTTGGTGGGTCAGTTATCCCATCAAGCGACATGTCAACATGGCATGTCTAACGATATTATGCAATAGGAGTTCAACGACTTTTAGAAGCAAAATCAAGCAAATAGAAGCAAGGGGTAAAATCATCATTTTACCCATTCAACATTCATCGGCTACAATAGGAGTCAACTCACACCCAACACAACTATCTATACTCTAAATTACCAACTAATATAGAATACAACTATTCTACATTATTTAACTATTTATCAAACTGAATTAATCATATTTAACTACCAAATAATACTAAAAAATAGAAAATACCTACTAGACGACCTCCTATCTGAAATCCGACACCACCATCGCGTTCAGAACGCGAAAACCTATAACTTTGGTATTCACCACGACTCAATCCAACGACTCTATGATCAACTCCAAAAATACCCCATAATCTACATATACTAAACCATTTCCTACGATACAGCTCTCCTTTTTAATTATTAATTTATAAAAATCTAAAATAAACCTCTCTCTCACTCGTCTCCTGCCCCCGACGCCGCCCTTCCCTCTTCTCCTAGGGTTAGTGCCAGGCGACCGCCCAAGCTGTCGGCAACCGACTCTCCAGCCTGGTGCACGCCTCCTGCGGCCTCCAGCGTCGTCGGAGCACCATGTCACGAAACTTGACTCCTCCAAGCACCCATGCGACACTTAGCCCCTCAGTCGCCCCTCGGAATAAGGGCCAAGTCAGCCTCCAATGCAACAACGCACAAGAGAGAAACTTTGGGAAAGAACCTTTCACTATATTCACTTAAATAAGAGTTTACAATTCAATGATTGAATTACTGCTTGAATGATTACAAGTGAAGTTCTTATCTCTATTTATAGTGTTGGTTGCACCCCTTCTTGGATGGGCATATCTCCTCTTGATTGATCTCATCCTTTCCCCAAAGGTTGTGCTTGGTTGGGCATGATCTTGACCATCAATGTGTCAAGTATGCATCCTTCAATGCCAAATGGCACCATACCTTGCTGGTTGCACCAATTTGCCAAGATCTAGTTGCCCACTCCTTGTGTTGGCCAATTCCAAGGCCAACATTGCATAGGGCAACATCTTGGCAATGTTCGCCCTGCATCCGTCTCGGCCAATGTCCGCATCAACGGCTGCACATCATGGCAATGTGAACACATTGCTTGTTGTGCCATCACCATATCTCCCCATGCTCCGCCCCGCACCATTGTGCATGCGGGTCTTTGCTCCGTCACGCTCCATGACATGGCATGTCCTTGTAGCACCATGCCCGTGCCTTCATGCAATCGAGCCTTTGCGTCACCATGACCCTCACCAAGGTGCCCATGGGTCTCTGCTGCTTCGCATGGGACATTACCCAATGATGTTCCCTTAGGCCGTCGCCATGGTCATGCCGCGGCGTGCCAATGCTTCGCCAAGTGTGAACCCCCTTGGATTGTTCGCTAACAGTATATGTCTCTAAGGGAACTTCTGTTAAGGGAAGTTGAATAGGAAGTTGCAATTGCTACTAGTAGCAAAGTAAGAAACAAAACAAAAGTCACATGCAAACACAAAAGGTTTGTTTACGCAGTTTAGTGACAAAACCTATCAACTAATTTGCGGGTCACTCACCGGACAAATGCCCAATCCACTCTCTATAAGTATAATATAAGTCCTCAGGATTTCACACCCGTAATCTGACTACTAGTACTTCAGTGAATTGGAAATAGCAAAAACCTATTTGCTATTACAAGTACATACCAACTTGTCTCCTCTCTATGACATCCAAGCCACAGAGTTCTGTCCTCCACACAGCCTTGTGTTGTAGCAAATTATCAGCTCAAGACCATCTTCACTTGAAGAAAAGAAAAGAAAATTATTATCGTTCTGCACTCAGTAGTCTCAACTCCTCTCAATAATTGGCAACACAAAGTTCGCACATGGAGAGAGTTTTAGATCAACTCTTTTTATCGGAATTTATATGTGACAACTGCAAAATTTGAATCAATGAAAAGTGTTTACTCTAGCATACCTAGCAAGCTATTACAAGCGAAGACAAATTTAAAACAACACTTAAAATACAATGAAAATAACTAAGAATTGAAACCAAGAATCAGTGCTCTTTTCCAAGCCTTCAAGCCTCCAACAGAGCGCAAGCAATTGATCTTTTGAAGGCTTAAAAATCTCCTTTGAATGCTCAATTAAGTTTCTAATAAGTATTAAACGAGTTAGGTGATGGGTATTTATAACCCCTAACCGAACGGCTGTTCAACAGGCGGAAAACTAGCCATTTTCACCGATCAGTCACTTGTCGATCGATCAACCGATCGACCGCCCAGTGACCGTTGGCTTTCTGTGCCTTAAACACTCTATTCGGTCGACCGATGTGTCAATCGAATGAGTCACAATACTGCGATCCGCAATCCGATTGACCGATCGATCGACCGAAGCACATACCGCTAATTTTTGGCCTTGGTTGGTCGACCGACCAGTCGATCGAAGTAGCCTTCTACCATTTTTTCACTATCTTCGGTCGATCGACCTGTCGACTGAATTGGCTACTGCCATTTTCAGGCATCATTCGGTCGACCGACCGAATAGGCTACTGCCAATTCTTCTGCCTTGTTCGGTCGATCGAACTCAGGCCGAGGCTGATTTTTTCTTTATCTTTGTTACATGTTTTTTCATAGGTTTAGTTACCAAGTTTTAACTTGGATAACTTTACAACTAAGCTTGGGATAAGATCATCCTAGGGGTATATTACAAGATATCTACTCAATCTATGCCCGAGCCTTTCTTTGATGTTCTTTTCTTTCGTTTCTTTGACGATCTTTTCTTTCGTTTCTCCGAACGAAGTTCACATGCTTATCACAACCTCAACCTGAACTCAAAACTTCACACATAGATTAAGCACTTGTTTGTTATCATCAAAATGAAGATCGAAGCTTAAGGAGAACCCTTAAGCCAATAATCTCCCCCTTTTTGATGATGACAAACATAACAAGGAATCTTGAAGAAAATATATGCACATTCTTTGTGAGTTTGAGTTAAGGCATACAAGATATATAACTCAACACAAATATATATAACTCAACATATGCTCCCCCTATCAATGTGCATATCATTTTTGCATCATAAAATGATATATGCTCCCTCTAACTATATGCATCATAAAAACAAATATGACCTTACTTTTTCTCCCCCTTTTGACATCAATAAAAAAGGGTAAGAATTAAGGTACAATTAATGAGTTTCATCATGAAAACCAAGAAAGCCATAAAACCAAACATCATCTACCACTATAGTCATTCCTATTAATATAAGCCTATAGAAGGCAAACATTAATAAGTCGCAAAGCCCCACTACAGAGCAATACATAAGTGTGATGATACTTTATAGAATGCAATTTTTGAAAATATATATGTTTTGAAAAAGAACGTCTTAACCACTAGGAAAAGCACAAATCCCTAATTGCTTCCTTAAGTTTGTAAAACTTTCCTCAACCAAGGGTTTTGTAAATATATGGGCAAGTTGTTTATCGGTGGATACAAATTCTACAGATATATTTCCCTTAGTCACATTAGCCCTAAGAAAATGGTGCCTTAGATCAATATGCTTAGTCCTAGAGTGTAAAATAGGATTCTTTGTTAAATTTATTGCATTAGTATTATCACAATGAATAGGTATGCAAGAATACTTAAGTCCATAATCTAAAAGGGTTTGTTTCATCCAAAGGACTTGTGCACAACAACTAGCCGCAGCGATGTATTCCGCTTCGATTGTTGAAAGTGCAACTTAGTTTTGTTTCTTTGAGAACCAAGAAACAAGACTCGCTCCTAAGAATTGACAACACCCACTAGTGCATTTTCTATCTACTTTACATCTGGCAAAATCCGCGTCCGAAAAACCGATTAATTCAAAGGATGTATGACATGGATACCATAGACCCAAGTCAACTATGCCCTTCAAATATCTCAATATGTGTTTGACCGCACTTAAATAAGACATTTTAGGACAAGATTGAAACCTAGCACATGCACAAACGCTAAACATGATATCGGGTCTACTTGGGGTTAAGTAAAGAAGACTACCAATCATACCTCGATATCGTTTTTCGTCGACGTTGACACCATCTTCATCTTTGTCAAGCTTTATGGATGTGCTCATTGGTGTAGAAGCTATCTTGGCTTCATTCATCCCAAACCTTTTGATGAGCTCCTTTGTGTACTTGGCTTGATTGATGAAGATTCCTTTGTTGGTTTGCTTGATTTGGAGGCCAAGCATGAAGGAGAGCTCTCCCATCATGCTCATCTCAAATTCATCTTACATACTAGCAAACCACTTACAAAGAGTTTCATTAGTAGCACCAAAAATTATGTCATCAACATAAATTTGAACTAACAAGATATCATTTTCATCATGTTTAATAAAAAGTGAAACATCTGCTTTTCCAACATTAAAACTTTGTTCAATTAAAAAATTTGAAAGTCTTTCATACCAAGCCTTAGGGGCTTGTTTTAAACCATATAATGCCTTTTTAAGTTTGAAAACATGGTTTGGAAACTCAAAACTTTTAAATCCGGGGGGGGGGGGGTTGTTCAACAAATACTTCTTCATTGATAAAACCATTTAAAAATGCACTTTTAACATCCATTTGAAAAAGTTTAAAACCTTTAAAACTAGCATATGCCAAAAGCATTCGAATTGCTTCTAATCTAGCTACGGGAGCATAAGTTTTATTATAATCTATTCTTTCTTGTTGATTATACCCTTGTGCTACTAACCTAGCTTTGTTTCTAATAACTAATCCTCCTTCATCTAACTTATTCCTAAATACCAATTTAGTCCCAATTATGGTTTGTTCGCTAGGTCTAGGTACTAGGTCCCATACATCATTTCTAGCAAATTGGTTAAGTTCTTCTTGCATAGCCATGACCCAAAACTCATCTTCTATTGATTCCTTAATGTTCTTAGGCTCTACTTGAGATATAAATGCTACATATTAACAAATATCTTTAAGTTTAGAGCGCGTTACCACTCCCGTTGATGGTTCTCCAATGACTTGATCCATTGGATGATCCCTTATCAACCAATATCCTTTGGGGATAGGTGGTAGAGCTTCTTCTTCCTCATCTTCAACTTGAGGTAGAGTTGACGATGATGGATTTTCATGTTGAGTTTCCTCATTGTCTTCATCCTCCACTTATTTATCATGAAGTGTGAGGTCCTCAAGTTTCTCACCTACATTTACAATCTTCACATTTCTAGAAGAATCATTAGTTTCATCAAAAGTGACATGCATAAATTCTTCAAGAATCATAGTTCTACGATTGTATACTCTATATGCTTTAGAATTAATGGAGTAACCTAGGAAATGCCTTCATCGGATTTTGAATCAAATTTTCTTAAATGCTCCTTAGTGTTCAAGATAAACCATTTGCATCCAAAAATACGAAAATATCCCACATTTAGGATTTTACCATTCCAAAGCTCAAAAGGTATTTTCTTAATTTTAGGTCGCAATAAAACACGATTAAGCACATAGCAAGATGTATTTATGGCTTCGGCCCAAAAATACTTAGGCAAATTGTTTTCGCAAAGCATGGTCCTAGCCATTTCTTGTAAGGTTCTTTTCTTCCTCTCAACCACCCCATTTTGTTGAGGGGTTCTAGGGGAAGAAAAAGTATGTTCAATACCCAAATCATCACAAAATTCATAATTTTTTTCATTTTTTAACTCTCCTCCATTAGCACTTCTAATGTTTAAAATTTAAACTCCTTTCTCATTTGTAACTTTCTTAGTAAATTTTTTAAAAAACTCAAAAGTTTCATTTTTCTTAGCTAAAAAGAAAACCCATGTAAATCTAGAGAAATCATCAACTAGTACATAACAATATAGTTTTCCACCTAGGCTAGCTAGATCACATGGACCAAAAAGATCCAACATATCACATTTGGAGACAATCCCAAATGTAAGATTGTTGGCATTGGTGACATAGGTATACTCCCTTACCCATGCATTAAAAATGTGTTATTAGTTGATGGGTTAAAACATAACTTGATTAGTATATCACAATTATGTGATAATGGATACATAATAGTTTTTGAAGCATCTAAATGTATTGTTAAAAATGCACCATCAAATGATATCATGTTTATTGGAAACAGGCAAGAAGATGTATACACATTAGAAATAAATGTCTTGCCAAATCCTCATATTAGATGCTTAGTCGCCATGGAGAATGACTCTTGGTTGTGGCATAGAAGGCTAGGACATGCTAGCATGAGCCTTATCCAAGAAATATCTAGGAAAGAATTAGTTAAAGGCTTACCTAAGATAAAGTTTGAAAAAGAAAAACTTTGTGATGCATGTCAACTAGGTAAGCAAGTAAAATCCTCATTTCATAGCATTAATCAAGTTAGTACATCTAGAATTCTTGAGCTTGTGCACATGGATCTCTTTGGTCCATGTGATGTAGCTAGTCTAGGTGGAAATCTATATTGCTATGTATTGATTGATGATTTTTCAAGATTTACATGGGTTTTCTTTTTGGCCAAGAAAAATAAAACTTTTGAGTTTTTCAAAAATTTGCAAAGAAAGTTTCAAATGGAAAAGGAGTTTCAATTTTGAAAATTAGGAGTGACAATGGAGGGGGGTTTAAAAATGAAAAATTTTCCGAGTTTTATGATGATTTAGGTATTCAACATACATTTTCTTCCCCTCGGACCCCTCAACAAAATTGGGTGGTTGAGAGGAAGAATAAAACTTTACAAGAAATGGCTAGGACCATGTTATGCGAAAACAATTTGCCTAAATATTTTTGGGCCGGAGCCATAAATACTTCTTGTTATGTTCTTAACCGAGTTTCATTAAGACCAAAAATCAAGAAAACACCTTTTGAGCTTTGGAATGGTAAAATCCCAAATGTGGGATATTTTCTTATTTTTGGATGTAAATGTTTCATATTAAATACTAAGGAGAATTTAGGAAAATTTGATTCTAAATCCGATGAAGGAATTTTCCTAGGTTATTCCACTAACTCTAAGGCTTATAGAGTTTATAACCGTAGAACAATGATTGTTGAAGAATCCATGCATGTTACTTTCAATGAAACTAATGATTCTTCTAGAAATGTCAAGATTATGAATGTAGGTGAGGAACTTGAGGATCTCACACTTCATGATAAAGAAGTGGAGGACAAAGATAAGGAGGAGACCCAACATGAAGAACCTCCACCATCAAAACTTCCTCAAGTTGAAGTTGAAGAAGAAGAAGCTCTACCACCTCTCCCTAAATGATATCGATTGGTAAGAGATCATCCAATGGACCAAGTCATTGGAGAGCCTTCTACGGGAGTGGTAACACATTCTAAACTTAAGAATGTTTGTCAATATGTTGCTTTTGTATCTCAAGTAGAGCCTAAGAATATTAAGGAAGCAATAGAAGATGAGTTTTGAGTACTAGCTATGCAAGAAGAACTCAACCAATTTGCTAGAAATGATGTATGGAACTTAGTGCCTAGACCTAGTTATCAAACTATAATTGGAACCAAATGGGTATTTTGGAATAAGCTAGATGAAGAAGGGTTAGTTATTAGAAACAAAGCTAGGTTAGTGGCACAAGGGTACAACCAACAAGAAGGAATAGACTATAATGAAACATATGCTCCCGTAGCTAGATTAGAAGCAATTCGAATGCTTTTGGCATATGCTAGTTTTAAAGGTTTTAAACTTTTTCAAATGGATGTTAAAAGTGCATTTTTAAATGGTTTTATCAATGAAGAAGTATTTGTTGAACAACCCCCCCCCCCCGGTTTTGAAAGTTTTGAGTTTCCAAACCATGTTTTCAAACTTAAAAAAGCACTAGTGGTTGATGATACTTGGTTTTGTGGCTTTCTTGGTTTCTTTTGGTTTTTATGATGAAACTCATTAATTGTACCTTAATTCTTACCCTTTTTGATTGATGTCAAAAGGGGGAGAAAAAGTAAGGTCACACTTGGTTTTCATGATGCATATAGTTAGTGTGAGTTTTATAGTTAAGGGGAAGATTTATAGTTAGTTAGAGTTAAAGATGATATGCACATTGATAGGGGGAGCATAGGTTAAGTTATAGGGGGAGCATAGGTTGAGTTATAAGTAGTTGGATGCATATGCTAAGTTAGATAGTTGAATGCATATGCTATGTTACATATCTTGCATACCCTAACTCTTGAATGCCTTAACTCAAACTCACAAATACTTATGTTTTCTTAAAAATTCCATGTTATGTTTGTCATTATCAAAAAGGGGGAGATTGTTGGCTTAAGGGTCTCTCTTAAGCCTCGATCTTTATTTTGATGATAACAAACATGTATTTAATCAAAGTGTGAAGTTTTGAGTTCAGGTTGAGGTTGCGATAAGCATGCCAAATCCATTCAAACGAGATGAAGAAAAAGATCGTCAAAGAAATGGAAGAAGATATTGTTGAAGAAAGGCTCAGGCTTAGATAAAGTAGAATTAATGTAATATATCCCTAGGATAGTTTATCCCAAGTCAAAATTGTAATGTTATCCAAGTTGAAACTTGGTAACTAAACCTATAAAAAAAGGCATGTAAAAATCCAAGGAAAAGTCACCCTCAGCCTGGGTTCGGTCGACCGAACGAGGCAGTCTTTGCCTAAGCAGCCTATTCGGTCGACCGATCGATCGACCAAATGTTGATAAAAATAGGCAGTAGCCATTCGGTCGACCAGCCGGTCGATCAAAGTTGGTAAACAAAAAAATTTTGGGCTGCGTTGGTCGACCGGTCGGTCGATCGATAGAAGGCAAAAATGGGCAGAATAGTAGCGGTAGCCCATTCGCGACCCTGGTTCCAATCATTCGTTCGACCGAATATCAGAAGAAATTAATTTGCATCAGCCGGTCGACCCATCGGTCGACCGAGCTCTCATAGACAGCCAGCGGTTGCACTGGCGGTCGATCCGTCGGTCGATTCGTCGGTCGATCGACTTGCGACCGAATGGCTTCAACGGTCATTTTTTCACCCGTTGAACGGGCCGTTCGGGTGAGGGGTTATAAATACCCTCACCTAACTTCTTTAAAACTTCTAACAACCATTATTGAGCAATCAAAGAAGTTTTCTAAGCCTTCAAACAAAGACTTCTGCGCACGCGTCTCTGCTTCCTTCAACAACGAATTCCAGGCGCTGCTGATCCACTACTTCTTCAACTGTGCTGCAAATCAAAGAGCAATCTTCTTGCAAGTTGGAGACATGAAGGTGGTGGAAAGTGTGGGCGAAATGGCGACACTAGAGGGGGGGGGGGTTGAATAGTGTGTTTACTAAATCTATTAGCCTAATTTCCAATTTAATCATTTTCTTAAATCGTTAGGCAATTTGCAATTCGATGATTGATTGTGGAAGCAATAAATAAATAATCAATTAAGAACGAACAATCAGTCAATGCAGACACAAAGATTTTATAGTGGTTCGGCACCAATGCCTACTCCACTACCTAAGCTACCCACTTAGGGTTTCCAAACTAGTTTTACTAAATTAATTTGAGTTTCCCTTACAACGAGGACTTTTCCCCGGAAAGACTCCGCTCTCCAACCAAAGGCACTTCCACATTCGGAAGTATCCTGCCTTCCTACCGAGAGTTGTTTCCCACCTCAATCTAAGGGACAAGTAAACTAATCCTAGTAAACACTACATTTAATTACACGAGTGGTTTTACTCCTTTTTCACCAAGGATACCACTTCACCTGACAAGACCAAACACCTGGTCTTACAAACTCAAATCCAAATAAAAATAGTTCAAATAAAGATATAAAATACAATCAAAAGAGCTACAATATAAAACAAGATTAAAAGCTCTTTTTAATCCTTCAAAAACCTTCAACTCGCCAAGTGGTAGAGCTTGAGTTGAAGCCCGAGTTGAGGAGCAGGCGTCGCTTGATGAAGAACTCAACAGAGGAACGGAGCGCGCTGCGATTATTCCTTGGAAGGCTTTGATCTCTCTTTTGGATACTCAATAAGTTTTGTAAACGTCAGAGAGAGAGATTAAAAGATGTGTATGAGGTGTATTTATACCCCCAGCTGAAATGGGGCGTCAACGGGATTATTTTCGATCGTTATAGATGCTCGGTCGATGGTCCGGTCGAATCGTTGGTCGACCGGTCATTCGACCGCTGCAATTTTCTCTTTGGTCGGTCGACCGACGGGTTGACCGCCAGACACAAATCGCGCAATCTGCGTTCTTCTGTTGACCCATCGATCGACCGACGTGATTTGCATCTTCGACTATTCGCAGGTCGATCGACCGACTGGTCGACCGCCCAGCCTACTGCCGTTTTTGGTCTTCGGTCGGTCGACCGGGCCGGTCGATTGACAGACGCAAGAAGCTTGCGATTTCTCTTTCGGTCGACCGATCGATCGACCGACGCAAGATACATCTGCAGCTACCCTCAATCCGATCGATCGATCGGTCGACCGCTAGGGCTACTGCCCATTTCTTACCCTATTCGGTCGACCGCCCGATCGACCGAATTTAGGTTGAGATTATTTTCTTCAGCCTTTTTCTTCCGCGCTTCATTTTCGGGTTTCGGCTTTCAACGAGCATCATCTTGGAGAGCTTTTGACTTGATCTTTGGACTCATCCAAGCGACTTTGGTGCACTTGTCGATCTTCGAGAAACTTAGCGACGAACCTGAGCGCAACGATCAATGTCCTTCGATCGAGGACATCGAACGCTAATTGATAAGGAACCTGAAACATATTCTCAATGAAATCATTAGTCCCATGTTTGTTATCATCAAAACCATCAAAACCAAGATTAAGGCTAAAGTTGAAAACCTAAAGCCAAAAATCTTCCCCTTTTTGATGATGACAAACATCCTTAAGAAAATATATATTCATTAAAGCATTAAGGATATCAACTAAGGGATTTCTCCCCCTATCAACATGCATATCTATATAATTAAACTCCCCCTATCTATATGCATGGATATCCTATATTTTCCTCCCCTTTCTTGTACTTTTCTCCCCATTTTAACTATGCATTTCTCCCCCTTTTGACATATATTTTCTCTATAGACTTTTCCTAATTTTCTCCCCCTTTTGACATCAATCAAAAAGGGCAAGAAATATCTATCTATTCAAAGGGATGAAACACAAATAAGTTTTCATGAAGTTGAGACTCTAAGGATTTTTCATGAAACATGACAATCTCAACCTTAGGGATGGAAAAATAATTTTAATATGAAAACAAAGTCATACATGATATGTTCAAAAACTAAGTATATGAATTCAAAATTAAATCATGTATGTTCTCATATAACATTTTTGATTTCATTCAAACTTTCAAAGGAAACAAGATTTAATCATTTAAAGCATGTTTGAGAAGTTTGAAATGAAAATGAAATCATTTGATCCAAATATGAACTTAGCATGTTTTCATTTGAAATAAGCATGAAAACTATGAAAATGGTAAGTCTCAAGATTTGCTATTTACTCATGTTTTTCTCATATTTAGGCATCTAGACATCAAACATGAGGAAATCTAAGTCCATGAATCAAGTTTGGACTTAAGATGAAATTTTTAAGTTGTTTTGTTGACTTAGGTCAACCTATACTTTAAGTTTTCAAAAATCAAACTTTTAAGTTTATACAAAATCATGTTTTCGATGAAAAGCTTAGGTACCAATTTTTGGATGAAAATTTTGATACCAAATATTGAATGGCCATTTGAAATGCATGAATAAAGTTTGAACTCAAAAGAATTTTCAAAGACCATTTTTCATCATATATTGATTTTAATGAAAACATACCAAATGTAGTTTCTAGCTATCATTCAAGAATTCAAAATCATTCCTAGAAATGATTTTACTCAAGAAATTGGTGAGTGATATTAGAAATGGAATCCAAATGGTATATATAAGTTTTTATTTGAAGTTTTTGAAGAAAGATCAAAGTATCGAAAGATTGATAATTTCAATTAAGGATGATACTTTGCATTTTGAAATCCAACTTCAAAAATTCATTATAAATTGGATTCTTGATGAAATGTTTTGTAATTTTTACACATAAAACTAGATTTTTCAGTGAATGTGTTGTTTGAAGAATCATCTAAAAAGATTTTTCTATATTTTCCTAGAAATAACTGAAATTGGTGATACCAATTGTTGAACAAATGACAATCCTTGTAATTTTTAGTTATTCTTTAAAATTTGTTCAATTTTCATTCAAACTTTCATGACACCATAATGTGATCATGTAAAGAGTATATATCAAGTTTGAAATGAAAATTATGTCCTTAAGTCAAGATATCAACCTAGCATGATTTTATTCAAAGCTAAACTAGTTTTTATGAAACTTGCTAAGTTTCAATCTTAACATTTACTCATGATTTTTTCAAATTTAACCCTATGGATACCTAACATGAGTAAATCTAAACATGTTCCACAAGTATGGATTGAAAATGAGATCTTTAAGTCAACTTGTTGACTTGGGTCAACATGGTTCAAAAAAGGTTTGCATGAATTAACCTCAATTGTCACTTTATCCATATTCATAAGAATTTTCACTCTAAGAGCATGGAAACATGTCATACCTATTCCTAAACATGTTTATGAAGTTTTGGACTTAAAATGAAGCGTCCAAGTCAATTTGTTGACTTGAGTCAAACCTTTTCAAGCTTAAGTCCCCTAAGGTGAATTAGTTGTCACTTTCTTCATCTAGACATGAATTTTCAATCTTGAGCACATGACAACTAATCATTAACACACCTAAACATGTTTATCCAATTTTTTACTTAAAATGAAGTCTCTAAAGAAGAATTTAACCTAGTTCAATTTCATAGATATCATGATATCATGAAATGAACTAAGTTATCAAGATTTTACCTACTCATGAAAATTCAAACATGTATCGTGCATAATCAATCATGAGCATATAGAGACATCATTAAAGCATACATATTTAAGTATTATATTAAGATTTTTTCAAAATCAAAATCATACATTTTTTCTTGAAAATTTGCCCAACTTTTTGATTTCCTTTTTCATTTACTTTTAGATAGCATTGTCTTTCATTAGCATACACAACTTGCAAGTAGACTTCATTAGTAAACAATGAAATTAAGGCTACTAGCAAGCTAATAAACTAACTAGCAAGGGTTCAATACAAAGCTTCATTCAAAACCTTAACCTATGCTAGATAGTTAAGATTTATTTTAAGATGCATACCATGATTTCAAAATGAATCTAAGAGATCCTAAGATATGAAACATTTGAGGAATAAGATTTCTACCTATGTTAAACTAGTTTGGACATACAAGAATGTCTCTAATAGCAAGTATCAACCTAGAGCAAGTTTCATTCAATGAAATTTGCCTAAGTATTAAAATTCTATCTCCTCATGAGAATTCAACGATTTAGCATGTGATTACCATCATGAGTATAGAGACATAATTTAAGCTTAAGTATTTAGGTATAACACTAAGATTTTGAATTTATCTAAGTTATACCTTATTCATGATAATTTGCCAAACTAAACTTTTTCCATTCTAATTAGCCTTCCTAAAACACTTACAACTTGCAAGTAAGTTACACAAATATTTTTAGAGAAAATATAGCTACTTAGCAAGCTAACTCAACCAAAAAGCAAAGAGATACATCAAGTATCATTATCAAATATCACTTTGCTAAATGGTTTCAAATTCGTTTCAAAATAAAATCGAGTGATATCAAAATGAATTTTAAGAGATCACAAGAATAATAAATGAAAAATATGATCTCCAACCCTTCCTATTGGTTGAAAACCGAAAGGCCACAATGGGTCTACGATTTAGAACCACAAGATCGCTTAGGTCCATTACAGGCCACCGGGGTCTCCGGAGAGACCGGGAAATCAAAATATCAAAAATGTTTTTGAAAGATGTTAAGAGCGGGGAAATCAACTAATATTAGGTACATATCAAACTCCAACTATAATTTTAAGCAATGGGATATAGGAGATGATACAAATGTGTTTGATGCCAACTTTACCATAGGCATCTAGATGACTTGAAGTTGTAACTTTGAAATTGTTCAATCTTTGAATCCTCAATCAACTTCAATCAACCACCTTCATCTCACCCTTGTGTGGTACCTCCCCCTACAAAAGAGCATGAAATTTTTGGTACCCAAATGGCTTTGGGTCCTTGGGGGTTAGTGGGCTTAGGTACCCAAAGTGTCTTAACAACACTAGGGTTCATTTTAAAAGCACAATCAAATATGACATGCCCATATATACCACAACAAAAGCAATGTCCATGAAACTTTTTCTTTTCATTTTTAGCATGAACATGAATTATAATTTTAGAATGCTTATCATGTGAAACATGATGAGATGAGCATTCTTAGAGATATCATTCCTCTTTTTATGATCATGAGATTTAAGAGTGGAATGCATGGCATGAGAGGCATGATGAGCATGGACATTCTTAGATAAAATATTTTTCTATTGAGTATGAGGTTTAATGGTAGAATGCTTAGCATATGATTTAACATTAGCATGAGCATACTTTTTACTAGAATACTAGAATTCTTAAATGAAGAATTACTAGATACATTACTAACCTTCTTGTTTAGAAAAACAACCTCATTTTTCAAATCATTCATTGATTTATTTAATGCATGTAATTGAGATTTTAACATGCAATTCTCTTTTTTCTCAATTGTTATTCTTGAGCTTCAAGTCCTTAAGCTCAAGTTCTACATTTTCATGGCATGAATCAAATGACCTAGATTTCAATTTTTTATTTTCTAGTTTGGATTCATGCAAATGAGAATTAAGCATTTTATTTTCTTTTTTCAACTTTTTATTTTCTTTATCTTTTCTAACAAGCAAGGCATGCATTTTTTGACATTCATCAACTAGTTCTTCATATGGCATATTGAATGAACTAGAAGAGCTAGTACTAACATTTTTATTATTATGACTAGAAGGGAAAGAGTGTACCTCATCATTGGTACTCATGAGGCAACCTTTTGAAGTAGCTTCATAGTCATTGCTAGAGGGTGCTTCAAATGAGTGAGAAGTGGAGGTAGAAGCACTTGACCTCTTCCTTGCTTTGTTCTTCATGCTTGGGCAATTTTTCTTCACATGCCCCTTTTCTTTGCAAGCATGACATTTTACCTTTCGTTTTCGGCTTTTAGAATTGCTTCTTTGACTAGAAGCACTATGGGCATCAAAATTAAGATTAGTTGTAGGTGAGTGACTATTGTCATCACCACCTTCATCAAAAGTGCCAATTTCTTCAGTTTTGGCGTAATCATATAAGACATTTAACGAGGCCCATAAATCAAAAGCCGAAGAGAAATGCATGACTTTTTCTAGTATGCCATTTGGTAATGTGCAAAGTATGCAATTCATGGCATCTCTATTATACTTAAACATTTTCTTGTCCATTTCACTCCATGCATGCATAACAACCTTAGGTTCAATAAATTCCCAATGTAACATGTTAAATACACCAAAACCTTTAGTCTTCAGAAATATGTACATCCTAGATTTCCATAGACCAAAGTTTGATTCATCGAACCTAGGGGGTGAAGACACTACACTCTCTAGAGCTATTTCTAGATCAAGACGAATTGTAGAAGGGATGGTGAAATCACAATCTACGACCCGCTCTGATACCAAATATGGGCGAAATGGCGATACTAGAGGGGGGTGAATAGTGTGTTTACTAAATGTATTAGCCTAATTTCTAATTTAATCATTTTCTTAAATCGTTAGGCAATTTGCAATTCGATGATTGATTGCGGAAGTGATAAATAATTAATCAATTAAGAACGAATAATTAATCAATTAAGAACGAACAATCAATCAATGCAAACACAGAGATTTTATAGTGGTTCGGCCCCAATGCCTACTCCACTACCTAAGCTCCCCGCTTAGGATTTCCAAACTAGTTTTTCTAGATTAATTTGAGTTTCCCTTACAACGAGGACTTTTCCCCGAAAAGACTCTGCTCTCCAACCGAAGGCACTTCCACACCCGGAAGTATCCTGCCTTCCTACCGAGAGCTCTTTCCCACCTCAACCTAAGGGACAACTAAACTAATCCTAGTAAACACTACGTTTAATTACACGAATGGCTTTACTCCTTTTTCACCAAGGATACCACTTCACCCGACAAGACCAAACACCTGGTCTTACAAACTCAAATCCAAATAAAAATAGTTCAAATAAAGATATAAAATACAATCAAAAGAGCTACAATATAAAATAAGATTAAAAGCACTTTTTAATCCTTCAAAAACCTCCAAGTGGTAGAGCTTGATTTGAAGCCCGAGTTGAGGAGCAGGCATCGCTTGATGAAGAACTCAACAGAGGAATGGAGCGCGCTGCGATTACTCCTTGGACGGCCTTGATCTCTCTTTTGGATGCTCAATAATTTCTGTAAACGTCAGAGAGAGAGATTAAAAGATGTGTATGAGGTGTATTTATACCCCCAGCTGAAATGGGGCATCAACGGGATTATTTTCGACCGTTACAGACGCTCGGTCGATGGTCCGGTCGAATCATCGGTCGATCGGTCATTCGACCGCTGCAATTTTCTCTCTGGTCGGTCGACCGACGGGTCGACTGCCAGACGCAAATCGCGTGATCCGCGATCCTCGATTTTCGATCGACCCGTTGGATGACCAACGTGATTTGCGTCTTCGGCTATTCGCAGGTCGGTCGACCGACTGGTAGACCGCCAATCCTATTGCCCTTTTTGGGCTTTGGTCGATCGACCGGGCCGGTCGACCGATAGACGCAAGAAGCTTGCGATTTCTCTTTCGATCGATCGGTCGGTCGTCCGACACAAGCTATGTCTGCAACTAGCCTCAGTCCGGTCGACCGATCGGTCGATCGCTAGGGCTACTGCCGATCGACCGAATTTAGGCTGAGATTGTTTTCTTCAGCCTTTTTCTTCCGCGCTTCATTTCCGGGTTTCGGCTTTCAACGAGCATCATCTTGGAGAGCTTTTGACTTGATCTTTGGACTCATCCAAGCGACTTTGGTGCACTCGTCGATCTACGAGAAACTTAGCGACGAACCCAAGCGCGACGATCAATGTCCTTCGATCGAGGTCATCGAACGCTAATTGATAACGAATCTGAAACATATTCTCAATGAAATCATTAGTCTCATGTTTGTTATCATCAAAACCATCAAAACCGAGATTAAGGCTAAGGTTGAAAACCTAAAGCCAACATAAAGAAGCCTTGGTTAATCTTTCATTCTTAAAGCTCTTTCCGTGTATTTTGAATTTTATTGTAACTTGTTTTCAAAGTTGAGATAACTGCTAGGTGTGCTAGGAAACACTTAGGGATAGCTTTATAGAGTTGTGTTTTGCCTAGGTGAATAGGATTGAGGTGTTCTCCTAGTGGTGAGAAGGGTGTCCTCATTGTATTCAAAGGGAAACATAAATTCTATAAAGTAGTGGTTATAAATCCTTGGTGAGGATCCAAGGTAGTGGAGTAGGCGGTTGGCCGAACCACTATAAGCATTCTTGTTTGCATTACTTTCTTACTTGCTTTTATCGTTGTTATTGAATTTTGATCACATTAATCAGTAAGTAACAATTGCATTAAGTAAAGATAAAATTGAGTAAGAAGAAAATTAAAAAAAGGGACGGACACTATTCAACCCCCCCTTCTAGTGTCAGGTTTCACACAACACTGACTAGCTATGCCAGGACAATCCTTCCTAAAGTGTCCAACCTGTCCGCACCCAAAACAGTCCTCAGGGGGAAATCGCTCTGGGTCCCGCTCAACTCTGGTCGCACATAATCATGGCCCTTAAGCTTAAGGCCGCTCTACACCCATAATTCATATTTCCTAAAATCTAAGGGAAAGATCCTCCGATCAATCCAAAATTTTGGCTATAGTAGAAATTTACCATCAGCCAACCCCTATAGATCCCTTATGTAGATCTCTATCAACCGCCCCCCTAGGATCCCTAGGGCCGTCCTAACCAAACTGCACCATAAATATTTAACTATATGACGAGGCCCAATGGATCATTCGAGATACTAAGCAAACATTGCAAGGATCTCTAATCCTGGCACCCACCATACAAAGGTAACCCCCAAAAATGGTGCACTCTCTAGCACAAGGCCATTCATGGCCTAAAGCTGTGCTACCCTGGGACCGTCCTAGTTCCTTCTCCACTGGTCGTCTACTTTTATGATCCCGGCCCCGCCATCAGCCTACACTCTGGCCTCGGCCTTCACCTCGCGTGGAGTTATTGCCACTACCGCTCTACGTGGCACTAGAAGGCCTCCATAAATTTGAAATCACCAGAAAGAAAACATCACAATTAGACAATTTAATTCACCCTAAGTCGTTAAGTAACTCTATCGTATATCGACACGATAGCAATGCCCTATACGGTGACAACTCTAGGTCATACTCAGACTGAACCACATGCTCTGATACCACATTGTCACGCCCCAACTCAGGGTCACGTGACTGGCCTAGGTATACGTGCCTATACCCCGCAACCTAAACCATGCACATGCCAACTCAACAATAAAAGATAGCGGAAAGAAATAAACAAGTTTTATTTCAAATGGAAAACCATACATAATTCATTATAAGTAAGTTTAGCAAAAGTACAAAGTGCGGAAATAATAAATCAAGTCCAATAGACCACCAATAATGAAATCCGAAATAAATGACATAAATGTGCCCAAGGGACTACAACTCCGAAATACCAAAACATAGTGCATGACAATCTACTACAGACTCGACTACGACCACTAACTACGACTGCTATGATCATCAATGTAGCTCCTCTGCCCTCCAGTCGTGCCAAGTGCTCCAGCCCACCTCATCGGTCAAACTCTGCAAAACAAAACAACGACAACGGGCGAGTTCAAAGAACTCAGTGAGTGGTTCTACCAACCCTCACGAAAAACCAAACACAGATATGATGCAATAAGCAAAACTCCTGACTCAAGCAGGATAGGTCACAAGGTAATAACCAGCTAAGAGGCCATCTGGCCACTACCTGTCCGAAGGCATCCAACACCCAAACAATGAAGATCAATAGGCCTAAGCCTACCATGAACTAAGGCAACAAAATATACTAGGATAATCGGGAAGACCCTCCGAATTTATCCTGATATAAATAAACTCAGGAGCAATCGGGAAGGCCCTCCGAACTTGCTCCACGAGACACGAAGGAACAATCGGGAATCGCCTATCCGAACTTGCCCCTTTAAGATATCACAGGAGTAATTGCGTAGGCCCTCCGAACTTACCCCTTTAAGATAGCACAGGAATAATCGGGTAGGGCCTCCGAACTTATTCCTTAAAACCACCTTGGGATAATCGGGTAGGCCCTACGAACTTATCCCACGAGGCCAAACCGGAACAATTGGGATTTGCCCATCCGAATTTGTTCCACAGGTTGGGAATTAGCCATCCAACCTCCCGGGCCAAGCCCGTAATCCGGCTCCTCAACGAGCCTCTCCGCCATTCATAAAGATATGGCGCAAGATGACCTAAGTCAAATATCTCCTATGGTGTCTTAGGGGTGTCAATTTTATTGGGAAACGACTCAACCCAACTCCTAGACCCGTAATGTCATAAACCCGTGAGGTTTTATTTCATGCATAACTTTACTTGTTGGTTCATAATAGAATTATGCTGACCCCTTACTCAATTTTAATTATACAATTAAAATTTAGATCACCAAGATTAGGGTTTTATTTTAGGGTTTTATTTTAGCTTACTGTCTACAACTGTTTTGTTAATTGTCTCCGTAGTTCCTCTAGTTCGGGCGGAGCCAAACGGTAGGGTGGCATGGCAGGGGGTTTGACACCTAATTCCAGTTCTATCTTTGTGGTCCACTTCTCGTCTAGGTGGAGGCATTTTTGATAACTCGGGTGGCATAACGTCCCTTTTCTCTTCTAGGACGCCTTTAATAATGGATGGGATGTTGTTCACCTGTGCCTCGTCCGACGGATCTTCAAGCTTCAAGGCTGCCATGAAAGTTGGTTTTCCCCTCTTCATGTCTTTGGCTAATTGCATGGTTGATAGTTGGTTGGCCTCAGTTGCCCCATTTACCGCCGGTATCAAATATGATGCCCCTTGATCTACTATGCACACAGAATTGAAGGAAGGCATAGGAATGGTTGTTACCTTCCGCAAGAACTCCATTCCTAGTACCATTTTGAAGTCATCCATCGGTTCTACAGAAAAGTCCACTTGGCCCTTCCAAGCGCCTAACTGTATCTTCACGCCTCGGGTTGTCCCGGTGAGTGATTTGGCGCTAGTGTTCACAGTCTTGAGCCATCTATCGCCCTTGGTCACTTCAAGGTTCAACTTTCTGGCCTTGTCCTCAGTCACAAAGATGTGCGTGGTAGCTGTATCCACCATGGCTTGGGTTGATTGTCCGTTGACGCATGCCTCCATGTACAACAACCCCTTGTTGGTCATACTCGATGCCGCCTTGGCTTTGAGCGCACTGAGAAGCTGTAAGGAACCCATTTGAGAAGTACCTTCATTTGAGGGGCATGTAGACTCTCTTTCGTCCACCATGGCTGACAAGGTCCCTAGCTTTGGACAGCTTTTCATAGCATGCGGCCCTTTGGACATATAACACCCCTTCTTTGGTACGAAAGTGCCCTTCCTTTCTTCGTACTCCTTGCGCACGGTTGGTGTAAGGTCTATAGTCTCCACCTCTGGAATTGAAAGTTGGTCTCCACGGTTCCTTTGTGCCTCCCCCACCGTTTCCCGTGTTGGCATTTGGGTGGATATGATTGTTGGTGCAGCGTCTTTCAAATTTTGACAAGGACTCCGTCACGGCTATGGCCTCGTCCAATGACTCCGCACCCCTGCGTTGTACTTCCTGCTTGGTCCAATTGTTCAGACCGTCCACAAAGTAGAAGAGGAGATCTTCTTCAGACGTACATGTTGGGAATTTGAAGCATGATGGTGGTGAACTCCTTGACGTTGTCTCCAATGGTACTTTTGTGCTTCAACTCCCTCAACCTCTTCCATCCCTCGTACACCACATTTTACGGGTAGAAGTGCTTCTTGAGTTCCCTCTTGAAGTCATCCCATGTTTCTATTTGACGAGTCCCTCTCTCAAGGTCAGTGTGCTTCCGGCGCAACCACAAACTGGCCACTCCATAAAGATAAAGAGTGGCGGTGCGTATTTTGGTGGCCTCATCCATCAAGTTGAGGCCCTCAAAGTACAACTCCATGTGCCATAAATTTTTTTTGACCTCCTAGGGACGCATTCTGTCAAATGGCTCGGGCTTTGGGAGGTTCATTCGTGGACCAATTACTCCTACATTTGCCCCACCGTTGGCCGCTACCTTCTTGCACAGGACTAGGTCATCTTGCATCTCATCGATGGCAATCTACATTTCTAGACAGACATCTATTAGTCTTGCTTCAAGCCGAGCGTTCCGCTCAATCATTGCTTCCTCAAGTTGGGGGTAGCATTTTTCCATGGCCGCCTCAAGTAGTTTGAGGCGCTTCTCCTCGACGCAAGCCTCCATGCTTGCCTTCATGGAATCAAGCTGCCCAAGGACGTGGTCCTCCAACGTCTCAATGATGTGCTCTACTCGCTGCATGCAAAAGAAAATGCCCACAATTCCACAAATAAATTTTGCAGCCTACCGTTTGGTTGTCCACAAGTAGAGTTGCAACTTCTATTTGCAAGCGTTTGGTTGGCTGCAAATGGAAGTGGCAATTACACTCGCAACTTGTATCTTACGAATTTTTTCAGACCGGGACGGATACAAATATTTTTGGGCTTGGTTGGGCACAATTTTTTCAACGCCGGGCCGTGCACAAATTTTTTCGAGTCGGGCATGAATTTTTTCGGGTCGGGCCGGGCACGAGTTTTTTCTGGCCGGGCCGAGCACAAATATTTTCGGGCCGGGCCGGGCACGAATTTTTTCGAGCCGGGTCGGGCTAGAATATTTTCGGGTCAGGCCGAGCCGAGTCGGGCCGTACATGAATTTTTTTCCGGGCCGCGCTGTGACGGGCCGAGCCGGATCATGCACGAATTTTTCCGGGCAGGATAGGCCAGGCACGATTTTTTTCAGGCTGGGTCGGGCATGAATTTTTTCGAGTCGGTCCGACTCGGGCTAGGCCGAGCATTAATTTTTTTAGGCCGGGCCGGGCATGAATTTTTTTGGGCCGGGTAAGGCACGAATTTTTTCAAGTCGGGCCGAGCCAGGACGGGTCAAGCACAAATTTTTTCGGGCAGGCTGGGTTGGGCACGAATTTTTTCGGGCCAGACGAGGATGGACAGAGCACGAATTTTTTCGACTTGGGCTAGGCACCAATTGTTTCGGGTTGGGCCGAGCCGGCTTGGCCGTGCACGAATTTTTTCTGGCCGGGTCAGGCTCAAATTTTTCGAGCCGGTATAGGCACAAATTTTTTTGGGCCAGGCTGGGCACGAACTTTTTTGGGCTGGGCCGAGCCGAGGCGCGTCGTGCACGAATTTTTTCGGGCCAGGTCGGGCATGAAATTTTTCGGGCCAAACGGGGCAGGGCACAAATTTTTTCGAGCTGGGCCGGGCACAAATTTTTCGGGCCGGGCCAGGCACAATTTTTTTCGGGTCGGTTCGAGCTAGATCGTGCACGAATTTTTTCGGGCCGGGCCGGGCATGAATTTTTTTTGGGGTGGGCTCGAATCTTTTCGGGCCGGGTCAAGCACTAATTTTTTTGGGTCGAACCGAGCCGGACTGGGCTGTAGACGAATTGTTTTGGGCCGAGTCGGGCACAAATGTTTTCGGGCCGGTTCGGGCACGATTATTTTAGTGTCGAGCCGAGCCGGGCCGAACCGAGCCGGGCACAAATTTTTTTCTATGCCGGGCCGAGCACAAATTTTTATGAGTCAGGCCGGGTACAAATTTTTTTGGGCTGGGTTGGGTACGAATTTTTTCGGGTCGGACGGAGCCGAGCCGAGCAGTGCATGATTTTTTTCGGACCGGGTCGTTCACGAATTTTTTCGGGTCCAACCGAGCCAGTCCAGGATGGCCCGCGCTGTGCACGATTTTTTTCAGACCCTGGTAGGCACGAATTTTTTCGGGGTGGGCCTGATATGAATTTTTATGGCCGGGCCGAAAACTTAGGCCCGACACGATTTGTCAAACCTAGTCTGATAAATTAATAATTTTTATTTTTTTTATAATACGAAAAATATATTTAAAAATATATCAAACGACGTCAAATCTAAAATCAGACACTACCATCACATTCAGCGCTCGAAAATCTACAACTTTGATATTTATCCTATCTGCATCCGACGACTCTAAGTCACCAAAATTAATTATTTTTCAAAATTTAAATTATTGCATTTCCCACCTGCATTCTTGTATTGCGGGCATTTTGGGCTGCAATTGCATTTGCAGCCCGCAAATGATAAAAGAAATACAAGTTGCAACTTGTAAATGCTGCAAAATGCTTTTGCAGCCAATCAAACAAATTTCTTATCTAAATATTGTAACTAGAGTTGCAGCCACTTGCTGGCAACCAAACACCCCTTTAGTTGAATAAATTGCTTATCGTTAGAGCATGTATTTTGAAGCTGAATAAAGTGCCTATGGTTTGATTGGTTGCTCAGGTGAAATTTAGTTGGGCCTGTAAATGGTTTGAAGCTGAATAAAGTGCCTATGGGTGTATAAATAGCTCGTGCTACGATGTAAACAACATGATGTAACACCTTCTTTTCTATAATTTTACAAGTTTCTCTTCAATCGACTGCCCAGCGACCACTAGGCTTCTACCCTTTCCTGGCCATATTCGGTCGACCGTCTGGTCAACCGAATTGGCTACTGCCAATTTTCCGTCTTGTCCAGTCGATCGAATTGGCCACTACTAATTTTTGGCTCCATTCGGTCGACCAATCAGTCAACTGAATTGGCTACTGCCAATTTTTTGCCTTGTTCGGTCGATCGAACTTGGGCTGAGGCTGTTTTTTACACTTATTTTGTTGTGCGCTTTGTTTTCGCGGTTCTGTTACCAAGTTTTGACTTAGATAACATAATAAATAGGCTTGGGATATATTTCTAGGGATATATTACATAGAATCTACTTGGTGATCTGTGAACTCTACTCAATTTACGTCGGAGCCCTTTTTTGCCGATTTTTGAATTTCTCTGAGCGAAGTTCGCACGTATCGTAACCTCAACCTGGACTCAAAACTTCACAAATATATTAAATACATGTTTGTTATCATTAAAATAGAGATCGAAGCCTAGGAGGAACCCTTGCGCCAACACTAAATGCGGTCTCCGACTCCAATGAGACCGGCTCGCTATAAATGAGGAGAATGACCTGAAGCGTGCTCCTCACGAGCTTGGTTTAACACTCAAAACTCGAACAACTTCGAGGGGAATCAACAACTACCAATCAGGTAACTTTAGCCTGAACTCCACTTTTGGCAGGGATCCATGCTCGACTCCGACAGAATCAGTTGACGACACAACATTGGCATCATCTGGTGCTCAGGCCGAGAGAAAGCCAGACATCTAAATGAGAAGGCAAATGCCACAAGAAAGAATCATCATAGAAATGAATATACACATATATTCTCAAAAACTCACAAAGAGGAGACATACATTCATAGACTCATAAAAGGAGAGCGTACAACAGAGAAACAAGTTACTGAAATATACAATGAAGAACAACTATCAGAGAAAAAACACTCCACCACGCACTACAACGATCGTATCAACTCCGATGTCACTAAAAGCGAGAGAGCCCGATCGATTGCATTCCATTCTCCCCCTGGCACCGTCAGACCTAGTGCAAGGAGACCAAGAATAGTCATTAATAAAATGGAGAAGGGTGGGATACCGAGTCACGGGAGGTACTATGCGGCTAGGGCTTCCAGAAGAAAGACAACTAACACCCCTCTTTAGTTCGGGGTGAAGGAGGCTCCCACTTCATAGGGCCCATGGTGCAAAGCTCAATGCGAACCACCGATGACATCTGCTACGTAAGCCCCGTGATGAGAACTTACCATTGTCCGTCGGCCTTGGGTCCCCAACCATCTCGGTCACCACAACTGGCCACGTGCCTCCTACCTTCCTCATAAGCCCAATTGTCCAAACCCACGTCAATCTTTGATCTACTCACTACTAGCCCAAGGTTGATTCTCGGAGGAATGAAAACTCCCAGCACCTCTCACTCTATACCAAAATTCACACATGCAGGAAAAAGAAGAGACATGGGGCTTTTATAGACCCAAGAAGAGCCGCCCCCCTAACGGCCATTGACAACTACCCCATTAACGGAGCCATATTCGTCAACTGACGGCAAGCACTCAAGTACCTTGGAAACCGATAACCAGATTAAAAAAGTCATAATTGCCCCTCTTGTTAGAATTAAAAGCTGGACAGGCGGTGGGCGCACAAAAATATGCCCCTTCCTCCTCACAAACCACCACATTTACATTAGAAATCAAAGAGTCGTGAGGCGACGAAACCAACGCATATCGATCGGGGCCTCCTGCTCTAGCAAATGAGCTAAAGAAGGAACACAATATATGCTCATATGTTAGTCTGCGGTCAGAAGTCGGTGTACTACTAGAACTTAGCTCAAAATTCTGGACTCCGACCAATCTCAGGGGCTATGGACTGGACTAGGACTTTGGGCTCGACTGGATCAGGCCTAGAAGCGGCCACGCTCATGAACCAGACTCAAGACAAACCAAACATCACTTAGCCCGGGGGCTCCACCCGACCATACAAAGAGACCTACATCCTCATTAATTATCAAAAATTCAACACTAATGAGCACTACTAGGTTTAACAACATCTCATATGGTGTCTCAAGCACATTCTTAGATAAAACTCTATTAAGAAGATGCATGGTCATCTAGGGCAAAACTTAATTGAACGATAAAAGATTAGTGAACTCATCATCTATCAAATCATTCATTATGGTTCGATTTCCTTGCTCGAACAAACCATTTTGCTTTGGTGTTCTATGCATAATCCACTGCTAAACGATCTCATTCTGAAGTCATTCTCTTTAGATGATTAAAAAACTCAAAATTCAAGATTGTCCTCAATCGGAGCCGAGAATTCAAGATTTTTCTTGTTATTTGAACTTGTTTCTTCATTGTTAGCTTGGTAGGTGTGCTAGTGTAAACACTTAGGGTTTGCTTTGTAGAATTATGTTTTGCCTAGGTGAATAGGTTCGAGATATTCTCAAAGGGTTGAGAAGGAAAGCCTCGGTTGTATTCAAAGGGAAACACATAATCTATAAAGTGTTGGTTAGAAATCCTTGGTGTGGAGCCAAGGTAGTGGAGTAGGCGGTTGGCCGAACCACTATAATTACTCGTCTTTGCATTGCTTGTTTGATTGTGCTTATTTGCTATTTATTATTCATCAAGCATCTCTATCTAGTAGCACGTTAATTTTGGTTGCATTAAAAATCGAACTCGAAAGAAATCAAATAGAAGTTAAAATTAACCCAATACTATTCAACCCCCCTTCTAGTGTGGGTATTTGATCAACAATTGGTATCAGAGAAAGGTCGTAGGATTAGATTTAACCATCTACTCTACAATCTAGAATGTCTAGTGAAATCCAACTAGCTCATGAGTCTTCTACTCATACTCCACCATTGTTCGATGGAAACGACTATGCCTATTGGAAGATACGCATGAATGACTTCCTTCAATCACTAGGCATGGATGTATGTGTTGGCTTAAGGTTTTCAACCTTGGTCTTAATCTCGGTTTTGATAATAACAAACATGGAACTAATGTTTCATTGAGAAAATCTTTCAGGTTTCATATCGGCTAGCGCACAATGTCCGCAATCGAAAAAATTGGAGAAATCGGAAGGACGTTGGTAGACGCGCTTGAATTCTTCAAGAAGTTAGAGTTTAGGTTTAGGGTGTCTAGATATATTGTATATCCTTTTAATGATGTAAAGAACCCTAAAACCAAATTCGAAACCCAAAATATGAAAACCCGAAAATCGGCTTGAAATCCACTAAGCCTAGGGAGCTCCTTGGAGGACTATATGACCTAGATAGTTTCTAGACATAAAAAATTATGGTAATTGTTCCTTGGGTTAAAACTAGATGACGAGGTAATTTTTAGGAATTTTTGGAAGCTTTTAGCCTAATCATATTTGACCCAAAAGATTAGGAAATTTGTATTAAACCCCAAAAATTAGATTTTGATTATTAAGGATTTTGATTTTTTAAATATTTTTATTGAATCCAAATGGGGGTAATCCTTATATAATATTTATGTTTTAAAGTTATTAACTTAAAGTTAATAAATGTTATATAAATAGACTTAGCGAAGATGGAACCCAAACGAGTAGAAAAACCCAAGCAAACTGCCCAGTCTAGTCTAGGTTCGGTCGACCGAAAGTTGCCAAAAATTAGCAGTAGGAAATTCGGTCGACCGAAGTGTGCCAAAAATTGGCAGTAGGATCTTCGGTCGACCGGATTGCAGAGAAAAAGAGTCACGACTGCAGCTCATGCGTCAGTCGACTGGATTGCGGATCGCAAGTCTCGCGACTCATTCGGTCGACCCGTCAGTCGATCGAATAGAGTGTTTAGGCGAGCGGTTGCTGGCGGTCGATCAGTCGGTCGACCGACGATCGACCAGATAAGCGTCCGAAAGGCTATAACGGCTAGTTTTTAGCCCGTTGAGCTGCCATTTCTTTGAGGGGTTATATATATACTTCTAACTCTTTTAACACTTTTTTACAGATTTAATTGAGCATTTCTAGAAGTGATTTGAGCCTTCAAAAAGAATTAATTATTGCACCCTGTTCTTCCGTCAACATCCTTCTCAAGCTCCCAGTTCTGTTCCTCAACTCTGCTGCGATTCAAGTTCATCTATTGGTCAAGTTGAAGGGTTGAAGGCTTGGGAAAAAGAGCATTGGTCATTCTTTCAATTCTCAGCTCTTTTTCTTTGTATTTAAAGATTTATTTCAAACCTGTTTTCATCTGTAATAGCTTGCTAGGTGTGCTAGAGAAACACTTAGGGTTAGACTTTGTAGATTTGTGTTTTGCCTAGGTGAATATATATGTTTGAGGAGTTCTCAAAGAGGTGAGAATTGTGTCCTCAATTTTATTCAAAGGAAAACATAAGTTCTATAAAGTAGTTGGTTAGAAATCATTGGTGTGGAGCCAAGGTAGTGGAGTAGGCGGTTGGCTGAACCACTATAAATACTTGTTTTAGCATTGTCAGTTGCTTTGCTTATTGCTCTGTATTTATTGTTTCCGCGTGCTATACATATCGTGCTTAGCCTAACTATTCAATAAGCGACTAAAATCGGATTTAGGCTAATTAATAGATTAACACACTATTCACCCCCCCTCTAGTGTGTCATTTCACCCAACAATTGGTATCAGAGCGGGTCGTAGATTGTGATTTCACCATCCCTTCTATAATTTGTCTCGATCCTAGAATGGCACTAGAGTCGGTAGCTTCTTCACCTTCTAGGTTCGATGAATCGAACTTTGGTCTTTGGAAGTCTAGGATGTACACTTACTTAAAGACTAGAGGTCTTGATGTTTATAACATGATTAAACTAGAATACATTGAACCTAAGGTTGACATGCATGATTGGAGTGAACATGATAAGAAAATGTTTCAATTTAATGGAGATGCTATGTATAGCTTTTTTTGTACCTTACCTAATAACATCCTTGAAAAAGTCATGCATTGCACTTCGGCTTTTGATATTTGGGTAACATTAAATATGTTATATGATTATACTAAAACCGAATAGCTTAATACTTTTGTTGAGGGTGGTGACGACAATGGTCATCCCCCTAGTACTAACCTCGGTTTTGATGCCCAAAACACTTTTAGCCAAAGAAGCACAAGCAAAAATCGAAAACGAAAACTTAGGTGCTTCCTTTGCCAAGAGACGGGACACAAGAAGATGAGTTGTCCTCTCTTGAAGAAGAAATCCAAGAAGAAATCAGCTAACGTCATTAGGGTGTGATTAATTGCTTGATAGAATAGGAAATGAATTGTAATTCTTTATTTATTTAGTGTCCGGATTAAAAAAATATAAAATGTTAATAAATTAGTGAGTCTAACTCACCTCAAAAATTAGCTCAGGAGGAGAGGATTGCTCAAACTATTTAAAGACTACTTTGATCATATTTTTAACCAACGTGAGACTTTAGCACACCCTCTCACGCCCATAATTGAACAGCGTGGAGTTTTGCAGGACTGGACATTTGCGGGTGGCACAATATCAGCAACACAATTAGCTTTGATATCATGTTAAGAAATTAGTAAGCCTAACTCACCCCAAAAGTTAGCTCATGAGGAGAGGATTGTCCAAATTATTTAAAGACTATTTTTATCATATTTTTATCCAATGTGAGATTTTAACATAAAATTAGAAGAATATAAAACTAACATTATATCTAATATATACGGGATAAGAAAGATTCTTTCTGTCTCATTTATTATCCTAGCTATCATATTATATAATTTTTGATTAAACAAATGAATGATTAGTTTTTTTAGAAGGTAGAATGATCAAGGCCACTATTGATTTTCCCACTATATACTAAATATATTTGAAAATAGGGCATTGACTTCCAATAATTTATGTTGGTCCAACTAATTAAAAATGATATGGTATAATGCGGAAGTCTTTAAGTTTGAATTAGTCTTAATTACGTAAATTAGCTATTTAAGTAGTTATCAAATAATATGTACAGCGAACATGATAATTAAATTGGATTAGGTAGTTCAGTTGTCCAAGAATGGTTGAATAATTCAATCATGATGATTAGGTAGATCAATTCTATTTAAAATACAGTTCAGCTGAAATTGAATTGAACTAAGAAAATATATTATTCCATCTCAAATGTAATTTCTTTTGACGACTGTAGAAAACATAATTACATTAAAAACCATCTCCTAATTTCGTGTTATACAACTAATAAATAGTCTTTGTAATAGTTTCACATTAAATAAAAATATATAAAAATACTCAAGATATATCTATGGATAGCACAGGCAACATATTATAAATTGCTTAGAGATTTAAGGTTCAATTTCTAATATAATTTTCTATTATAATTTTTTATCTTTGTTAAAAAAAGCGCAAGGTGAAGAAAGATTAATTAAGACAAATTAATTTAATCAGAAGACAACACAATTAAACACACTGTCTATTTCTTCAAGCTTGAGCTTTTTCCCAAATTGACTCGTTTATGCAATTACTATATTGTGCTTGATCTCGTCTCAACTTAGCTTGTTTAATTGCATTGCTAAAAAGATTACGGATTTAGACAAATTTAGACAAAAAAGATTACGGATGTAGCTAAGACTAATTTAGACAAATATATATTAACAAGATTACGGATTAAAACCAAATTAAATATATATTTGAATTAATTTAGATTAATTTATCATTCTCTTTAATATATATATATATATATATATATATATATATATATATATATATAAAAGAATAACTTATATTCTAGCTCTTAAATAAGGTGATACATAAATACATTATCAAGCTTATAAACAAACTTATCCAAAAGGTTGTCACATACTGATGCGGTTAAACCGCATCCATATCAAGTTATAGAAGAGCAAAAAAAAATTTAGAACTTTAGCATAATTAGTAAAAAATCTCATAAACTTTAAAAACATGCAAAAAAACACCACATATTATTAAAAACTAGCAAAAAAACCTCATATTGTCATTTCTTTATTAATTTTTTAACAGAATTCCACATCAATGCCACGTGTCGACACCTCATTAGTCCACATGTAATTTATTTTCACCTCATATTTAATATACTTTTTAAAAAAATTAAAAATATATAAATATTTTTAAAAATATTTTTTTAAAAAATATTCTCTCTCTCAACTTGTAGTGCTATAGAAAAAACACCCTGAACTTTAATTGCGATAAAAAAAACTCCTAAACTTTGATTGTAATGCAAAAAACTACTAAACTTTAATTGTGATGCAAAAAATCTTGGACTTTTATTGTTATATTTCAAACTTGTATGGCTAGTAGATAAATGTTTATTTTTTTTTAAAAAAATATATTAAATATTTTTTATTTTTTAAATATATTGAATATGACATGAAAAATAAATTACATGTGGACGAATGAAATGTCGACACATGACTCCTAATGTGGAATTATGTTAAAAAGTTAATAAAGAGATAACGACATGAGGTTTTTTTTGTTAATTTTTAGTAGTTCGTGAGATTTTTTAATATTTTTAAATTTTGTAGGGATTTTTTACTAATTAGATTAATGTTCGGGATCTTTTTACTTTTTTTTTTTTCCAAAATTAAATTTATGAGAAAGTCAAACTCTAGATTGAACAGTAAACAATTTCATTGCAATACAATAAAATATTAATTATAACGTATCATCTAAGCTTATGTACATGTGCTAGCGCCAATCAATCGTTAAAAATATTCTATAGACTTTAATTTGACAAAGTTAAGGTCAACAAGCAAGCTTAATTAGTATACATAGGACATTAACCCTATAAAGCTGGACGCAAGCCTATAAATACCAGTAGAAAAGAGCATCTATTCATATCCTATCACTCTCCAAACTCTAAACAAAAGTCGAGCAAAAGAGCAAGACAGGCATAAATTAGAGAAAGATGGCGCGTTCTGCACAATATCTACTCCTAATTGTAGTGTTCATCTACATGTGCTTCATCGTCGATCAGGCATTGGCTGTCAGAAACTTGTGTAAGCCATCAATCACTTACAACTTCTTTTAATTAAGCATATGATTTAATTTGTTTTATTCGCTAGTTGGATGCATAAAGATCACTAAATCATTCTACTTTTATATGGAAACACATATATGATTTTCTTCCTTTTAAAGATATCGAGTAAAATATCAACAACAATTATATTAATTTTTGTGATATATATATACGTAGAATTTGTTTTCTTTTTCTTTGTGTGAATTGTTTGTATTCTTGTTAATACAATTTGTGGCTATGAGTTCTTCCAGATTATTCCCGCCGCAATCCTTACTACCAGCCCCCTGAATATGGAACGTATCACGGATCGAATTCTGAACGTCTGCGTATCGCTGGGCAGGGCCTGCAAAAAATTAGGTATATATATAAACTATTAATGTCAAACTATAAATTAATTATACGTTCCATAAAAATATTGATTTTACTATTGTTCTATGTATTTTAATGTATGTGGCAGGTGTAGAACTATTCTTCTGAACATATATGACAACCAACTGTAGCAGATCTGGAGGTTGATCGATGTATACTTGATTGATATATATAATAGGTGGTCTTCATCTGAATTGTTTGCTATCTTTGTTTTGGTATGAAAGAAAATGAAATAATTTGGACTCAATTATTTTTTTGAATGAATAAATTTAAATCTTCCTATATGTAATCGGTGTAAGGTAAATGATATTTATTATATGTTTCTGTTGGAATGTATTAAGCTCATCTTTGTTAATTAATCTATCTCTCTCGCACAGACAATAGTATGTGAAAGCATTGCCTATTGGATTGATTAACAAGCATAAATATACATCTACAGTAGCAAGTTACACTACTAAAAAAAATAGTTTTTTGCGATGACTCATTTGCAACGGCACCGAATGCGGTTGCAGATGCGATGGGTTTGCGACCACTTAGAGTGTCGTCGTAATATGGCGACGACAATGCGACCGCATAGAGTGCCGTCGTAATATGGCGACGGTTTGACGACCATTTGCGACCGTCATGTTGCGACCACTTATCTACGACCGTTAGGACCGTCGTAAAATGTTATTAAATTCCTCGCGCGCCCAATTCTTTTTTTTTCACTTCCCCTGCTCGATCAACCCTCTCACTTCCCCTGCTCGATCTCTGCCGCCGCACGCCGACCGCCGCATGCCGCACACCGACCGTCGCGGTGCCGCCTGCTGCTCGTCGCCCCACCGCAAGCAAGCCACCCGTCGAACCCTAGCCGACGGTATTCTCCTCTCATTTCCTCTCTCTCTCTCTCTCTCTCTCTCTCTCTCGTCTGAAACCCTAGCCGACGGCTAGGGATGATTAGAGGACGCATTTGCTTTCCAGATGTCCTTTTTGCCAATGGGGTCTTCTACTAATTAAAAGTGCACATCTTGGCAGATTTCTAGGGTTCCTCATTGCAAGCCCCAGCTCCAAATCGTGCCCTCTTCTTGGATCTTCTGGAGCTGAGTCCTAAGCTTTCCATCAAGCAGGTGACAGTTTAGCAGGAACACGGGTTTGTAGTAAATAGGTATCTAAATGCTGCTCTTTTTTGCCGAGCCGGCAATATTTTTTCGGAATTTTCGGAATTTGGTGTTGCGCATACTAAAAATTGGGCTAATATTTGATCTTTTTGAGAAACAATGTCCCGATTGTTAGCACCGCCAATTGTTGCAATTGATGCTTGTTTTTGTATGTTTTTTTATTATTCTTAGGTGTGTTTACCCTTCTATTTGCTTCTTTAATCATTGGGAAACTACTGCTATTCTTTTATAATTTATTTCCTTTAATCGAATTGGATAAAGAGGGTAGAAGCTTTTCTGTTTTATCCCCATTGAAAAGAATTTCTTTGCTGCAAATGCAACAATTTCCTCAGCTGTTTCAATGGGAATGATGTGTGATTGTGGGCTATGATTTTAAACACTTTCATTTAAGGTATTTGAATATTTCTATATATTTTTAATTTCATTTAAGGTATATTGCTTGTACTTGGAATCTCATTAATTATCACCAAAAATTGCAAAAAGAATATAAAAGGAGAAAAGTTATAAGAATATCACCAAAATAGTTCTTGAACTAATGATGTTGGAAGTACCTTGAGTAGGATAAATTCTTAATATTTCTGTTGCAAGAATCATCAGGCATTCCTTGAACATGGAAGCTGCTTTCTTACACTAGACATCCTACAAATCATCAATCATGGCATTATGCAATGGACTTATTCCCTTCTTCTCAGTATCTCATATAAACCCAAGCCTCATTAGCTATTGTTGTTGTCTCACCATCTTCAATTCATTATAAGTAGGAAACATCTGACCCATTCATTATATTACTGGTATAAATATTGCTTTGCTTTGCCATCACTGTCCTACCATAATTGAAATGCATAGATTAGGGTTGAAACTTGATATTATCTTCGTGTGAATGCTGATTTTTACTTCCCAATTCATATGTTTGTTTATATAGTTCAATGATGTCATAATCTTAAATTTTATTAAATTTCATTCAATTTCCCTATTGATAATCTATATAGTTTTATTTTTTTATTTCAGGTTTAATATATAGTGTCATAATCTTATGAGACAAGTGAAGATGTCGGGACCTTCCACGCTCGCCGCAGTGCCATCAACACCACCACCACAACCACCGGCCCCGGAGGCTCGAGGTCGTCGTAGGCCTCATGGGCTTAATTGGGGGGCTTGTGCACCTTCATCGACCGACCAACGCCAGCGGATATCACTGCACAGTCTAACGTAAGTATCAAAGTTTATTTTTTATAATAATTAATTAATTAATTTCTACTTATGTTGTTATACTTGAGTTGTAGATTCGAGCAGGACGATGTTGCTCGCAACATCACCTCTATTATCAAGAGATTCTTTCGGGAGCCGTGGCGTTCATGGACCCACATGTCGCAACATATTCGAGATTCACTGTGGTCCAAGTTCGAGGTACGTTGTTTATTCATTATGATCCAACTTTACTGATGCTTGTTTTCCTTCCCCAAACTGTTTATATTAATTAAGCCTTCTATTTCTGTCGAACAAAAAGTATCAAGCCTTCTAATTCTATCCAACAAAAAGTATCAAGCCTTCTATTTCTATCCAACAAAAAGTATCAAGCCTTCTATTTCTGTCTTTACATTTGAAGTACCACAAGATAAACCTAAGCAGAGAAACTACAAAAACCAATTAGAATAACATGAAAACTATTCCACAAGATAATAAGTATCTCAATCATCTCTCCACTTAAGTTAATTCATTGTCCTCCCCAGGGCAGGGCAGCTGCAACACATCATCTTCATGTCAGGTTCTCCAAGTTACCTATTTTCAACCTTCTCTTTCTTACCAAGGTTTTGGAAGTGGACTTATAATGAATCCAACAAATTATAATAAATCCAAAGAAATTGTATTAGAACCTAACAGGTAGTACTAAAACTTAACAATACCAAGGTATGTATACCAACTCATTTTCTAGTAGTTTGCATTTTGACATGAACATTAATCAATTCAATAACCCAAACCTAATATGCCAAGTTTAAATTAAGAAATGAATGCAGACAATGAGTAATTCCATCAAGTTGAAAGCATTTTAATTGACACTCGCATCCTTAGAAACCAAATTAAGAAGAAAGTGACAAGGACATGAAGATTATAAGGAGTAGCAATTTCTAGGAACCTTTCATACGTGTAGCCAAGAGTAGCTCTACTGATGAGTCCAAGAAGCAGCGAGCCCTAGAATAACATACTAGGAACCTGCACTAGATCTCCTGCTGCAGCTAGATTTGAGGACAATAACAAGCCAACAAAAAACATTGAGAAGGAAAGTGTCACACCCCAACTGAGGGTAGTGTGACCGGCCAGGGCCTACATCCTGCCCTGTAGCCTACTGTCTACACTGATATAAGGAAAACTAAATCGTAACGATAAAAGAAATCTCAACACATTTTATTAAAAGTTTTCAAAGTCACAATTTTATGTTTTCCAAAACAAGTACGAACACCAACATCAAAATAACTGAACGTTTCAAGTAACAAGTTTTATAACTCTTTTAATTACAACTGTCAGTGCAGAAACTAAAATCAACTACTAGACACTGGTCTAAGGCTCATGGACGCCGCCACGAGATAATGGCACCGCCTTCCGCCCACCAGCTGTGCCATGTCGACATGCCAAAGTCACTGCTCATGCTTTGCAAAAATAAAGAATAAACTGTGAGTCTACTTGGGACTCAGTTAGTGGCTCTAGCGAACCTCCACCTAAGCCTCAATTATGCATGCATATCATATAAGACAACAAAATGAATGTACAAGGAAGTAAACTACTTCTAATGCGACTACCGACCCCAATGGATCAGTCTGTACAAATTGAACATGTGATAACTTGCCATCTCGGCCTATCAAGCCTCCGGCATTCGGCCCTTGGGCCTACTTATGGAATAAATATCTCGGCTACAGCTATCCCTACCAAATCAGGTAGTATCATACTGGCCATCGGCCACATCATCCCAAGATGTAGGCAAATAATCCCGGGCCGTCAACTAGGATGGTCCACTAGTCTTCGAACACCGTCTGGGGTAAGGATAGCTAGTCCCACCCAATTGGGGTCTGGCACTTAGCGAGCCCGCTGGCGCACCTCAAGACCCAACACTGGCCGAGCTAAGCATTGGTCATTCCCGATCTCCACGCTCCTCGGCGGACCATCTCAAACACATCACACAATCAATGTCCTAGGGTTTCCATATATACACTTCGGGCCATTGCCTGTATCTGGCCCTAATCCGGGCTATAGGGTCAACAATTTATGCCGCCCTTTCAAAATGTGTACACCTAAGATTCTAGGTTTCCAAATGTTTACAAGAAGTCCTAGAAGTGATATCATCTCCTAGCTAAGTTTCCATATAAGTACGATGAACGTCTCGCGACGCCTTACATGTTATCTAACCTTCCACACTACCTTGGGTGAGGAACTTCTTGTATCGACTTTGTAATTCCGCCCATGAACATTTTTGGATAGCATGTATAACCTAAAGAAAAATATTCAAATGTTACAACATCTACTATATATAACCATAATATTCATGCATAACAACTTTACACTACCTTAGGAATTAAGCTATAAGAAACAATTATCTAGCATGACTAGGTAGCAATGAATTCAAAAATGTAGGAAATACTAAGTATGGTAAACAATTGCAACATTAAAGATCTAATGGTAAGGATGGTCATAAAGCTAGCATTCCTACAATCTCATAATCAATCAATTTACTTGCTATGATTGGTGTTCTTTCTAAGTATCATCATACCTTTATTGTTGAACATATAACCATGAAAGTTTCCATCTAAAGCTACTCTCTTTCCCCCTCCCTAGTCTTGGCCAAGCCATGAGCAAGGAAAACCTTGCTCGGCCATGGCCCTTAAGGTAGCAAAGGGAAAGGGGACTCTAACTATGTCTCTAATTCTTTGATTCCGATATAACTTAATATCAAGTGGACTATTTTACCCCTTCCTTTACCCTTGGCCGAACCCTCTTCATGAGGTGTAGGGTTTATTCGGCCACATCAAAGGTTTCTAGGGATGACATACTTCATAACACGTAAAATTGACGATTAAGACTACATCATTCATGAACATGAGGTCGTCCAAGGGCTTTCTTTCCGTCAAGGGAATTGGAAAAAATTTTGGCATGACCTTTCCCCTTTTCCCATGACTCGGCAGCCCTAGTACTTAAGAAATTGGTGAAGAAACAAGATGATCCGACAGGAACTCGTACAAAATAGTGAATACACATCGACAAAACCTAGATTCGTCGGAAAGATCTAGGGGTTCGACTACCCGCCACCCCCAAGCTTTCAAATTCTAACCACTCACCTAGATTGCAGAGAACGAAAGATCGAATGACGACGACTTTAAATCTTTCGGTGACGACGCGAAATCTTAGATCGATCCAAGTCCCCCCTTCTCCTTGCTCTTCTCCCTCTCTCCCTAGGCTACCTTGTGCAACTCAAAGGATGAGTCGCATGACACAAGAATGAGGGGTTTTAATCCCTCATCTAGCCTCCCATATAGGCTCTTGACTCACCTGACTCATACTCAAAACACGACTAAACCCGAACTCAACTTGAGTTCCGACTCAACCCACAACATGAGTCGATTTAAACTTGATTTAAGGTATGATTGCATAAAAGAAAATTCAATCACCCAATAAAATTCCATGCATCATTAGTCGAGTCATACCTTTTCACTCGAGGCGATCCTGAGGCTCGACTCGACTATCCCCGGGTCCGGCTTGCTGCATCAAAAATAGATTTTTATATTAAGAAATTTTCTCGGGTCTTACAGAAAGTGTGGTACCCGCCAATGGACCTGCCATTGAGATATCAACCTTCGTCTTACGATCCGGAAGAATAGACTTGAACTACATGAGTCAATAATGAAATATGAGCCACAGGGAAAAACCTAATGACAACTTCCATGATCAGGTTAATATAATTCAGGAAACAAATTTCAGAAACAGTGCACTGGTAGTGGATAAAACTCATAATTCATTGAATTGCTTTTCAAAATGATGGAAATGGTCACCACGTGGGTCTGGTTCTTCTGAGTTGGGCTCCTCTACCATAAATAGATTATATTTAAAATGAACCAAATATATGATTAGTATATCATTTGGAAGCTTCCATCAGAATGAACCAAATATATGATTAATATTTAAAATAAGTGAAGTACTACAATGTAGATCAGTGCTTCACAACCATTGCTCTGCACTTGAAGGATATCAGTATTATAAAGAAAACTAATTAGCTATACAAGTTTGTTTTTCCAAAAAAAATAAACTCCTTAACTAAGCTGTACAAGTTTCCATTTTAGTCCCTCAATGCATCAATTATAATTGCATGATGGTATAGATGGTAAGATATACGACATACTTTGCGCAATCACATTTGGTCTAAAGTAAGGAATAATTGCAGTGTCCCAAAGCAGACCAATGGAAAAAAGGAACCAAAGGCATGAATTTATAGGCAACTATGAATACGTAAGAGTCAACGAAAAGGTGAAACTGATGTACCCTAGAAGAAATAGATGTTTGGGTGGGCTCTGAGTTGAGGTCCTCATCGGCAGCAATTTGCTCCATTTCTTCAGTCGACTGATTATCTTCGGTAGCAATGTGCTTCACAACAAAATGTTTCTTCCAGAACTTCTTATGCAGAGAGCAGTTCATAAGTTTGCATCATCATCAATCATAAAATGTCAACCTTTAGAATCCCAAAAATTAAAATGGAAAGAACATCTTTATTCTTATTGACATCGACTAAAGAGCTACCTTTCTCTTGGACTAATACTAAGATTATTGCAGTTGTCGTACTTCAAGTAATCAACCCCTCAAATAGAAACAAAATAAATAAATAAATAATATATACTAAGTTAGTGAAGTATAATATAAAGAAATTTAATTAAAATTGAAAAAAGAAATTATGTATACCCAAGAGGAAATGGTTCTTATCTTGTTCTTCATGTCCAAGTGAGCCTGGCATTGTTCTGCTGCATGTCTGTGACTTGAATTTTTTTACAATTGTGGTGATTGATTAGAATGAATTTATTGTAACTTAGTAGTCAAATATTACTAAAAATTCATGAATTCACCATTATGTAAATTTTAACTTAATTAGATTCATTGCTTATGAAGTCATGCATCCTAGTTGGTAAGCATATGCTCAACTCTAAGATTTTAATGAGGTTCAGTATCTTGGAACTACGATCATACTTTTCCTTGTGTGTTCATTATTGACTTGTGTCTACATTTTTATTTCATGGTATAGAGGTGCTATTTTCAGTTTCATTGCTGCTTATGAATCCATTGTGAACTAAGAGAAGGGTTAGAATCAAAATCAGTTACCATTAAAATATGTCAAGCAATTTTCATTGCTGCTATTTTCAATTTCATTGCAATTTTTATTGTTTAATTCAAGCAATGTACTTGATTTACATGAAAGAAAGCAAGATGATGAAACTGGTGTTGGGTGAAATGGCCACACTAGAGGGGGGTGAATAGTATGTTAACTAAACAGTTAGCCTAAATCTGATTTTAATCGTTTCTTTGGTTACTTAGGCTAAGCACAATGATAATAGCAAGAGGAAGCAATATGTATGAACCAATTAACACAAAACAATAAATCAATGCTAATACAGAGATTTATAGTGGTTCGGCTCCAATACCTACTCCACTACCTAAACACCCCGCTTAGGATTTCCAAACTAAGTTTACTAGATTAAATCGTTTCCCTTACACAGAGGACATTGACTCGAAGAGTCCTACTCTCAACCTAAGGCACTTCCACACCCGAAAGTCTCCGCCTTCTTATCGAGAGCACTCTTCCTCCTCAACCTAAGGGATAACTCAACTAATCCTAGTAAACTATGTTTACACAAGTAGCTTTACTTCTTCTACACCAAGGATACCACTTACAAACAAGACCTAATACTAGGTCTTTTTACAAGCTTGAATACAGTGAAGAAATCACAAAAATATACAAGTAATGGAGCAAATAAATACTATAATAAATACTTAGCTCCAAACACGAGTCCTAGTTCCTCTTGATGCCTTGAGATGATGAATCGATAAATCTTGAAGGCTAAATCAAGATGTGTATCTTGGAAACTAGGGTTATCAAAAGGATGGCGCAAGAAAAGCTTTAGAGTGATCAAAAGTTATTTAGGGAAGGCTGGGTTTGGATATTTATAACCCTGCAACAGAAACAACGCGTCAACGGGCGGAAAAACTAGTCATTTCTGCCATTCGGTCGCATGCCGATCGATCTTCGGTCGACCGACCGATCGACCGCTCGAGCGACCGTTGGTTTAATCTCTATGTCCGGTCGACCGACGGGTCGATCGCCAAACGCGATTCTTCTTCTCTGCAATCTGGTTGATCGATAAGACTTCTGCCAATTTTTGGCACTAGTCGATCGACCGCCCGGTCGACGAATGTGGCCTTCTGCCACTTTTTAAAGCCATTCGATCGGCCGACCGATCGACCGAAACTAGGCTGGGCAGTTTGGTCTGCTTTGCTTCTCTGCTCGTTTGGGTTCCGTTTTCGCTAAGCCTACTTATATAACATTTATTAACTTTAAGTTAATAACTTAAAAATATAAATGTTATATAAGGATTACTCCCCATTTGGATTCAATAGAAATATCTAAAAAATCAAAATCCTTAAGAATCAAAATCTAGTTTTTGGAGTCTAGTAGAAATTTTTAGAAAACGAAAATTTTCTAAATTCTTGGGTCAAGTATGGGTAGGCTTTAGGCTTCCAAAAATTCCTAAAAGATACCTCGTTATCTAATTTTAACCCAAGGAATAATTACCGCCATTTTTTATGTCAAGAAACTATCTAGGTCATATAGCCCTCCAAGGAGCTCCCTAGGCTTAGCGAATTCAGGGTGATTTTTGGGTTTTCATGTTTTAGGATTCGGGATTGGTTTTAGGGTTCTTTGCAACATAAAGAGGATTTACAACATATCTAGATATCATAAACCTAAACTCTAACTTCTTGAAGAGTTCGAGCGCGTCAACCAACGTCCTTTCGATTTTCTGATTTTTTCGATCGCGGATGACGTGCGCTAACCGATATGGAACCTAAAAGATTTCTCAATAAAATATCAGTTCGATGTTTGTTATCATCAAAACAGAGATTAAGACCAAGGTTGAAAACCTTAAGCCAACAATCTCTCCCTTTTTGATGATGACAAACATCCTTAAGAAAATATACATATTAAAGCACAAAGGATATCAAACATGGGATTTCTCCCCCTATCAACATGCATATCTATGAAAATAAACTCCCCTTGTCTATATACATGGTTTTCCTATATTTTCTTCCATTTTCCTATATTTTTCTCCCCCTTTTGACATCAATCAAAAAGGTCAAGAAAATTCAATCAAAAGTTAAAGTTGAAACTCTAAAAGATTTTTCAAAATCCGTGAAATTCTCAACTCAAGGGATGAAAGCCAAACACCGAATAAGAGATTAAGTCATACATGATATCGTGAAATGATAAATGAAATCCAAAACTAAGAATCATGTAGTATCGATATTTTCAAGAATATCATATCCTTTTTATGAAATTTTTAAATTTAATTCAAACTTTCAAAATACTATGATATGATCATTTAAAGCATGTATATCAAGTTTGAGATGAAAACAATATCGTTTGATCAAAATATGAACTTAGCACGATTTCATTTAATGTAGGCTTGAAAATACGAAAATGGCTAAGTATCAAATTTTGCTATCTACTCATATTTTCTCAAACTTAGGCATCTAGACATCAAACATGAGTGAATCTAAATATATGAGTCAAGTTTGGGCTTAAAATGAAATTTCTAAGTCACTTTGTTGACTTAGGTCAAAGTATACTTTAAGTTTACAAAAATCAAACTTTTTAATTCTTATGAAATCATAATTTTGAAACTTTAACTGGGCAAACTAGATTTTACAAGGAATCTAGAGGTTCAAGAATCAGTCAAAAATTAGTTTCCTATAAATTCATAAAATTCTTGAAATCCAGGGGTATTTTCGTAAATTTAAGGTATTTTTTCAAAATTTGTCAATTTTGCTTCAAACTTTCTTGACATTGCTGAATAATCATTTAAGATGCACGTGTCAAGTTTGAGTTCAAAATGAATTATCTACGTTCATTTTTCATCCTATCTTGATTTCAACAAAAAAAAAACTCATTTTGAAGATATCGCTCAAAATATCAAAATCATTTTTAGAAATGATTTCACGTATTCAAAGAATAGTGAGAACGATATTAGAAATGGAATCAAAATAGTATGCATAAAGTTTCATTTGAAGTTTTCGACGAAAAATTAAAGTATCAGAAAGATTGATATTTCAAGAGGATGATACTTTGTATTTTTGAAATCCAACTTCAAAATTACATTATAAATCCGATTCTTAATGAAAATTTCTAAAATTTTTACCGAAGAAACTAGATTTTTCAATGAAGATGCAGTTTTAAGAATCGGTTAAAAATGTTTTTTTTTAACATTTTTCTAGAATTGAAAATGCAAAATTTTCAATGCCATTTCCGTAATTTTCAGTTATTTTCAAAACGTGTTTAGTTTTTATTCAAACTTTTATGAGACTACATAATGGTCATGTAAAGAGTGTATGTCAAGTTTGAGATGAAAATTATGTCCTTAAGTCAAGATATCAACCTAGCATGGTTTCATTCAAAACTAAGCTAGTTATTATGAAACTTGCTAAGTTTCAATCTTATCATTTACTCATGGTTTTTCAAATTTAAACCTATGGATACCTAACATGAGTAAATCTAAACATGTTTCTCAAATATGGATTGGAAATGGGACCTCTAAGTCAATTTGTTGACTTGGGTTCACTTGGTTCAAAAGAGGTTATCATGAAATTGCCTCTAAGTTATTTTATTCATATCCATATGTATTTCTCATTCTAAGTGTATGGAAACATGTCATATCTAATCCTAAACATGTTTATGAATTTTGAACTTAAAATGAAGTGTCCAAGTTGATTTATTGACTTGGGTCAAACTTTTTAAGCTTAAGTTCCCTAATGTGATCTAGTTATCACATTTTTCATTTACACATGAATTTTTAAGTTTAAACACCTAGAATCATATCATGTGTGTATCTAACCATGTTCATTGGGTGTTTACTCAAAATGAGGACTCTAATAAGAAATTTCAAACTAGTCCAATTTCATTCAATATCCATATTATGAAATTGCCTAGTTATCATGATTTTTCTTACTCATGAAAATTCAAACATTTATCATGCAAAATCAATCATGAGTATATAGAGAGATCGTTAAAGCATGAATATTCAAGAATTATATTAAGATTTTGCAAAAACGAACTCATACTCATTCTTGAAAATTTTCCTTTTCATTTTCTTTCCAAATTCTTTTAGATAGCATAGCCTTCCATTAACATTTTCAACTTGCAAGTATATTTCATTAGTAGATAATGAAATTAAGGCTACTAGCAAGCTAACCAAACCAAATAGAAAAGAGTGATTCAAATATCATTTTCAAAATACATCTTTGCTAGATAGTTTGAAATTCATTTTAAATGAAATCAAGTGATATCGAAACGAATTTTAAGAGATCACAAAAATAATAAATATGAAAACATGATCTCCAACCATTCCTATTGGTTGAAAACCGAAAGGCCACAATGAGCCTACGATTTAAAACCGCAAGGTCGCATGAGCTCATTACAAGCTACATAGGTCTCCGAAGAGACCGAAAATCAAAAATCAAAAACGTTTTTAAAACTTTATGAAGAGCAAAAAATCTACCAATATTAAGCATATATCAAACTCCAACTATAATTTTAGCAAGAGGGTATAGGAGATGATACCAAAGTCTTTGATGCCAATTTCCATACCTATGACATCATAATGGCTTGAAGTTGCAACCAAAGATGCATTCTTCATTGAAGTCCATGGTCAACTTCAATTTTTCAATTTTCTTTACCCTTATGTGGTAGCTCCCCCTACAATAGAGCAAGAAACCTTTGGTACCCAAATGGCTTTGGGTCCTTGGGGATTAGTTGGCCTAGGTATCCAAAGTGTCTTAGCAACACTTGGATTCTTCTTAAATGCACAATCATAGATTGCATGGTCATATGTACCACAACAAAAGCAATGTCCATTAAATTTCTTTTTATTTTTGCTATGGACATGAGATTTATTATTAGAATGTTTGTCATGTGAAACATGATGAGTAATTCTTGGAAACATCACTCCTCTTATTATGATCATGAGGTTTAAAAGTAGAATGTTTAATATGAGATTTAATATTAGCATGAACATTCCTTTTTGAAAAATCATTTCTACTAAAATTCTTAAATGAGGAAATATTTTTCATTTCATTCATTTTCTTGTTTAGGTTTAGAACCTTATTTTTCAAATCAATCATGGAGTTATGTAAGGCATGCATTTGAGATTTCAACATATAATTTTCCTTTTTGATTTTTGAGTTTTCATTTTTTAGAATCTCATTCTCAATTTTGAACCCATTTTTCAAGTTTTCATTTTCAAGCTTTAAGTCCTTAAGCTTAAGTTTCAACATATCATGACAAGGATCAAGTGAGCTAGATTTCAATTTCTCATTTTCTAATTCTAGAGCATGCACATGTGAACTAAGTCTAGAATTCTCATTTTTAATCCTTTTGTTTTCCTTATCCTTTTTCAAGAGCAAGGCATACATGATTTTATACTCATCACTACTAGAAATTAGGTCTTCAGCAACGGCTATCAGCAACGGCCGCTCGAGTCGTTGCTATTTGCAACGACATTCTTACGGCCGCCCAAGCCGTTGCAGATATTTGTATCTGCAACGGCGTTCTAACGGAAACTCGAGCCGTTGCGGATTATTTTAATTATCAGCAACGGCTTTTTGACGGAAAGGCGAGCCATTGCTGATATTTTAATTATCAGCAACAGCTTGCTAACGGACAAGTGAGCCGTTGCTGATGATAACTTATTAGCAACGGCTTTCTAACGGGCGAGTGAGCCGTTGCTGATAAGTTTATATAGGGCACACTCTGCGCCCGACCCTTCTTCCTCCCGCTGCTGCCGCCGCCGCTCCTGCCGATGCCTCTCGCTGCCGCTGCCGCTGCTGCCGACGCCGACGACGCCTCTTCCTCCTCCCGCTGCTGCCGACTTGTTCAGGTATGTTGATCGGCCGGCCGTCTCTTCCCTGCGGTCGGCGGGAATCAATCCGACCGAAACCCTATTTCTAGGGTTTCGGCCGGCGGTGGGCGATCGGTGGCCGCCGCCGGACCTTCTACAGTGGCCGGACAGTGTGTCCGGCCACTGTACGCCAACGCCGGAGGGTGGACTCCGGCGCCGGAATTTATAATTATATATATTTTTTATTTTGTTTGATAATTGTTAATTAATTGTTTTATAATTGTTAATTAATTATTTAATTTGTTAGATTAATTATTTAATTTGTTAGATTAATTATTAGGGTTTAGATTAATTTTGGACGCGCGCCGGAATCGTCCACTCCGGACGCGCACCGGAATCGTCCACTTCGGACGCGCGCCGGAATCGTCCAATCTGGACTCGCGCCGGAATCGTCCACTTCGGACGCGTGCCGGAATCGTCCAATTCGGACTCGTGCCGGAATCGTCCACTTCGGACTCGCGCCGGAATCGTCCAATATGGACTCGAACTGTCTCAAAACATTTAAAAAATAATCATCCATCCGACGAGTTGATATGTTTCACGTACGCATCGACGAATCGGATATGATTTAGCAAAACCTTAGATCCGTTCGGGAATTATATGTTCGTGTAAAAGAAGTATATGATCTTTTATACGACGTACAATTCTTGAATTGTCCCTGATTGGACAATTTGGGAATATAGTTATTTGTACTGCACTTACGTTTTTATTTTAACTGTTAACTAATTATTCTAAAATTCGGCAACATCTCTCTTGTTCTCCGATACGCGCCCAGATGATATGCGTATTCGGAGAACTGTAGGGAGATGTTGTCGAAATTTAGAATAATTAGTTAACAGTTAAAATAAAAACGTAAGTGCAGTACGAATAACATAAATCCCGAATGGAATAGGACAATCTCACCTAAAGACATTAACCAAAGAAATTGTCATTGATTGACAGAATCATGTCGGCTGATCGAAGTTGGATGTACCGACGTCTTGATCGTGGAGCTTTAACGAATGAGTTTCGATTAGGCGTAACGTACTTCCTAAATTTCGCCTATTCGAATCGGAATTTTGTTAGCATGGGTGATCAAATCCGATGTCCGTGCCGCATTTATTCAAATAGACGATATTTGGATCGGGAGACTGTCACTCTGCATCTATATACCAAAGGATTTGCACCAAGATATTTTCTATGGACTTGTCACGGGGAGTCACGCGAAGTCGGGACGTCGAGCAATCCTGTCGTTCAGACATATGGTGAATCTTCCTCTGCTGGTGCTTCTTCATCCAGTCAATGTAATCCCTATAGAACTATGATACTTGATAGTCTTGGGGGTCAATTCCACCTGAATGATAATGTTGATTGGCCAGATCTTCAGACATCAGTCCCACCAGATACTACAGCGGTTGATATCACAGAAGTAGGGGCTGCGGTAGAGATTGAATTACCGAATAAAGAAGCTGTAGAATTTTACGAGATGTTGAAAGCTGCCGATGAACCTTTGTATGAGAATTGTCCTAAATACACTAGGTTTTCAGCAATGACACAACTCTTAAACATCAAGGCCGATTGTAATATCAGCGGAGTTGCGTATGATCGGATTGCTGGATTGATTAATGGAATGCTGCCTACTGATAACAAGTTTGAGCCAACTTTTTATAAGACTAAAAGGCTAATGAGAAAATTGGGGCTTGGGTACGAAAAAATACACGCGTGCCAAAATAACTGCATTTTATATTATAAAGAAAATGTGCAGTTGGATAAATGCCCTGTATGTCAACACCCTCGTTACAAGGAGAAGAAATCGGTCCGACAGAAAAATATCCCGTTTAAGGTGCTTCGATATTTTCCACTAACAGCGAGGCTTCAAAGATTATTCATGTCGGAAAAGACAGCCCCCTACATGAGTTGGCATGCAAGAAGTCGTGATGATACAGTAATGACTCATCCATCTGACAGTGAAGCATGGAAACATTTGGATACATGTTATCCTTCATTTGCTATGGATACTAGAAATATCAGATTGGGATTGTGCACAGATGGTTTTAATCCGTTTGGACATTCTGCAACTCCTTATTCAGTTTGGCCAGTGCTACTGACAGTTTATAATTTGCCACCGTCAATGTGCATGAAAGATGAATTTATTTATCTTTCGATGATTATTCCGGGTCCTAAGGGTCCGCGAAAAGAAATTGACATATTTCTCAGACCCTTGATAGATGAATTGAAAACATTGTGGACTGAGGGAGCTGTCACTTATGATTGTCATCGGAAGCAAAACTTCAATTTAAAGGCCGCGGTCTTGTGGACAATCAATGATTTCCCCGCGTACGGCATGTTGTCGGGTTGGAGCACTCACGGCCGACTCTCTTGCCCGTATTGTATGGAACACTCTAAGTCAATCAGTCTTCAGAACGGACGAAAAATCTCATTCTTTGATTGTCATCGTCGATTCCTACCGGTTAATCACCAGTATCGAAGGAATCGTAATAAATTTACTAAGGGCAGAGTCGAAAGAGATGGGCCACCACCGATGTTGTCTGGTGAACAAATGTTAGCACGTGTTTCAGCACTTCCAGATATAGTATTTGGTCGCAATGAAAGAGTGTGAGGTTTTGGCCAAACACACAACTGGGTGAAAAAAAGTATCTTTTGGGAATTGCCCTATTGGAGTTCATTATTGATTCGACATAATTTAGATGTCATGCACATTGAAAAAAATGGGTTTGATAATATTTTCAACACTGTGATGGATATTTCTGGAAAAACTAAAGATAATGTCAAAGCCCGACATGATCTGAAAATACTTTGTAAAAGACCAGAGTTGGAGTTACAAGAGGTCAACGGACGATATCTGAAACCGAAGGCCCTATATGTGTTAAATAAACAACAGATCAAAGATGTTTGTCAATGGGTAAAAGAACTCAGATTACCTGATGGATATGCTTCAAACTTATCTCGATGTGTGAACGTCGATGATTGCAAAATATCAGGGATGAAGAGCCATGATTGTCATGTATTCATGCAGAGATTACTTCCGATCGCATTTCGAGATCTTCTACCTGATAATATTTGGGGTCCGTTGACTGAATTAAGTATGTTTTTTAGAAGCATCTGTGCAAATGTCCTTCGAGTCGAAGATATATCTACACTTGAAAATAATATTATTGAAATCATATGCAAGCTGGAGCAGTTTTTCCCTCCTGCATTTTTTGACTCGATGGAGCATCTACCGATACACTTGGCATACGAGGCACGAGTTGGTGGCCCCGTCCAATATCGTTGGATGTACTTATTTGAAAGATACATGAATCGTCTGAAGAAAAAAGTAAAGAACACCGCAGCTATTGAAGGATCAATATCTGAATCGTATATCATCCAAGAAATTTCAACATTCTGCTCATTTTACTTTGAATCGACAGTACAAACAAGATTTGATCATCTTCCACGTAACGACGACGGGGGTGTTCGACATTCAGATGGACGTTTAAATATATTTTGTCACTCTGGTCGTGCTTTTGGTTCTCGTCCATCTCGACACTTAAGCGATGAAGAGTATCATTTGGCACACTTGTATGTATTACTCAATTGTCCAGAGATTGAACAATTCATTGAAATATTTGACATTGAGATGGTGCAAAAATACTCTATTCACAACGATCAAGAATTGGAGAGATTACGGAATCGTGATTTCCCTACTTGGATTCAGACTTACAGCAAAGATCACAGAGCTGAAATAGATGAAAGAATATTTGAGTTTGTTAGTGGACCGTCGCGACTTGTGTCGTGCTATAGCGGATATTTTGTTAACGGGTATAAATTTCACACGGTTGAATATTCATTTACAAAGAAGACGATGAATGCTGGGGTCTGCGTGAAAGGGACAACCTATGTTGAATGTGATATGGATTTTTATGGACTGGTGGAAGAAGTGATAGAGTTACACTACTTCGGCTTGAAATCAGTGATCCTATTTAGATGTCATTGGTTCGATACAACAGAAAGGGGCATGAAAGTTCATCCAAAATACAAACTTGTTGAGGTTAATTACAAATCGAAATTGGCAGCAAATGAGCCTTTTATATTGGCATCACAAGCCGAACAAGTATATTACGCGAAGTATCCGGCTCGAAATAAAGATAGAGCAGATTGGCGTGTAGTCTGTAAGACAAAAGGTAGAGGAAAAATTGATCCGATAGTAGGAGAAAATGATCCTCCTGGTTTCTATCAAGAAGATGATCTTCCTGCTGTGGATCGTATTATTCCAATACTCGAGGATGCAGACACAACGTCAATTCAATTAGAAGTTGAATATGCTGATGATGACGATAATGAAATTGAGGAAGCTGGAGATGAAGAAGATGAAGAAGAGGAAGAAGACGAAGAAGAAGAAGAAGAAGAATTCGAAGACTATTATTCAGATGATGAGGAATAATTGTAAAGTATATATTTTATTAAATATATCTCTACTATTTATACAATAATTTGATTATATGTCTGTTCGACAGACATGTCTGGTCGTGGTTATTGACGCAGGAGAGCTTCGGAGTCTCCGATCGGTGAGACTCCAGCACTTACTCATGCTGCTGATCCTCCTGTTGCTGATCCTCATGAGGATGATACTGCCGAGGCTAGTACATCCAGACGCAGGCGGCCACGCGGGCCGAACAGGTGGCAGCCTCCACCAGCCACAGAGTCACGTAGATTGATTAGCGTGATTGGGGAGCGGTAATATATCATGAATTATGAATCATTACAAATTCATTATATCATAATATAATATTAAAATTTATTTTTGTTGTGCAGGTTCAAGCAAGAAGAAGTGCCGAGGAGCATTTCTTCTACTATTCGACGATACATGCACGGGGCATGGCCTACGTGGTCTCACGTGCCTAGCGAGCACGTCGACATGTTATGGCGCGAGTTTGAGGTACGTATTTTTTTTTTTTTTACATGCATGATGATATATTAATATTGGTACTGATATTATTATTATGCAGGCTCGCTATACATGGGCCGAGGACCAGAGGCCCTTCATTTACGCTGCCTGGGAGGCTATTTCCCGGGCAAGGTACAACGGGCAGCTGGGGCAGGCTCGGTCCCAAGCGATGGCCCGAGCTGGGACCACTAACATCGCGGAGACTCGGGGATACGGCCCCGGTTGGATTACTCCGGATATATGGGACCAGCTCGTGGGGATATGGTCGACGGATCGATGGCAGGAGGTTTCTCGAAATGCGGCTAGAAATCGCATGTCGGGGGGAGCAGCGCGTCACACCGGCGGCTCTGTTGCATTTGCAGTGCACGCGAACCGTATGGTAAGTATATCTTTTAATTATATATTTTATTTGTTACTATGTGTACTAATTAATGTATTTGTTTTGTAAATGTAGACGACGGTGTCGGATGACGGGAGTGTCCAGCGACCCTCCCCGATGGCGGTGTTTGAGCGGACTCACCGTCGAGCACATGGGACGGGGGAGTACATCGACAACCGTTCTGCACACATTATGGTAATTATATATTTGTTTAAATTATTCATTATATATTTATAATTTAAGTTTTATGATAAATATTAAACAAAAAATCAAACTCGAGTAGGAGACCTACAGCCAGACGGTGGTGCAGCGCGGGGGTACCCCCGAGGACTTTGACGAAGCATCGTGGGTCGAGGCCGCAGGTGGCTGGGACCATGGCCGCGTATATGGCTTCGCAGATAGTGGTCATGCGCGAGTCGTGCTAGGGCCACTTGGGGTACCGACCCCTCCGGTCGCTGGTGAGCGGCCGTCCACCTCTAGATCCAGTTATGATCATAGTAGCAGAATAAGGACTCTAGAGGACACGGTCGCGCGTCAGACTGAGATAATGGAGCGCCAGAGTCAGATGATGGCGGATATACAAGCTATGCTACGCAACATGTCAGGTCATCCTGAAGCAGGCATCTCTTCGGCATCATCTAATCCATCGTCCTTGAGTCAGTCCACGCCGGTGTACACTCAAGCACTCCAGACCCCGCCATATGATCCAGACCATCCTCCATCGTGATCGTGAGATTTTTTGTTTGGATATTGAACTTGTTACTGAGATATTGAACTTGTTTAACTTATTTTGTTTGGATATTGATACTTCAATTTTGCATTTGAATTGTTTTTATACTATCGTGGTGTGTTTGTGATGTGTTTGTGATGTGTGAATGAATGTGTGTATGAGGGTATGGGTGTGTGAGTTATGTATCAGACAATGTATCAATGTATCAATGGAAATTTGAAATTTTTAATTTTTCTGTTCCCAGGTATGCGTCATCAGCAACGGCTTTCTCACGGCCATCTGTGGGAAAGCCGTTGCTAAAAGTGTATCGAAAGCCGTTGCTGATGACCTACAGCAACGGCTTAGCGACGGGGTTTTACTAACGGTGTTGCTACGGACTCAGCGGCCGTTGCTATTAATGTTATCAGCAACGGCTCCGGGTCTGTGGCAAAACCGTTGCTGATAATGTTTTTAGCGACGGCCCAAGCGGCCGTTGCTGATAATGTTTTGAGCGACGGCCCGAGCGGCCGTTGCTGATCCGTTGCTAAGTCATCAGCAACGCGACTTTCTGTCACGGCTCTATTGCAACGGCGCGGCCGTTGCTGATTCTCTTCAGCAACGGCATCAGCCGTTGCTGATGACCATTTTTCTAGTAATGCATCCATCAATTCATCAAAATCATGAGAGCTAGATGAATTAATACTATCATTATTATTAACATGACTAGAAGAAGTGGACTGTACCTCATTGTTATCATTCATGAGGTATTCTTTTGAGATGGCTTCATAGTCATGAAAGGAGGATGCTTCACTTGAGTAGGATGATGTGGAAGCATTTGACCTCCTCTTTGCCTTGTTTTTCGTGGTAGGGCAATTCTTCTTCATATGCCCTTTTTCTTTGCACACATGGCAAATCACATTCCTTTTCCGATTTTTAGTGCTCCTATGACTAGAGACACTATGGGCTTCAAAAACCATATTAGTATTGGGTGGATGACAATTATCATCACTCCCCTCATCAAACGTATTGAGCTCTTACGTTTTTGCATAATTATAAAGTATGTTTAAGGTAGCCCAAATATCGAATGCGGAAGTACAATGGATGATCTTTTCAAGGACATTATTTTCCAAGAAACAAAATATGCAATTTGTAGCTTTAGCATTTAATTCAAACATATAAATTTGTTCTTGGGTCCAAGTATTCATGTCTTCCTTAGGTTCAATATATTTAATTTTTACCATGTTAAAAACACCTAAACCTTGAGTCTTTAAGAAGGTGTACATCCTAGACTTCCAAAGACCAAAGTTCGAGTCATCGAACCTAGGAGGTGAAGACGCTACCAACTCTAGTGCCATTCTCAGATCGAGACAAGGTGTAGAAGAGATGGTGAAATCTCAAGCTACGGACCTACTCTAATACCAATTATTCGGTGAAATGGCCACACTAGAGGGGGGTGAATAGTGTGTTAACTAAACAGTTAGCCTAAATCCGATTTTAATTATTTCTTTGGTTACTTAGGCTAAGCACAATGATAATAGCAAGAGGAAGCAATATGTATGAACCAATTAACACAAAGCAATAAATCAATGCTAACACAGAGATTTATAGTGGTTTCGCCCCAATGCCTACTCCACTACCTAAGCACCCCGCTTAGGATTTTCAAACTAAGTTTACTAGATTAAATCATTTCCCTTACACAGAGGACATTGACTCGAAGAGTCTCACTCTCAACCTAAAGTACTTCCACACCCGGAAGTCTCCGCCTTCTTATCAAGAGCACTATGTTGTATATAATGGCACACTAGAGGGGGGGGGGGTGAGTAGTGTGCTAACTAATTCTTGATGCCTAATTTCGGTTTTGCTCATTTCTTAAATGTTTAGGCAAATTGCAATTTTACAATTAAATACGGAAGCAAGATGAATCAATTAAGCACAAACGAAAGATAACAATGTTAACACACAAATTTATAGTGGTTCGGCCCCAATGCGAACTCCACTACCTAAGCACCCCACTTAGGATTTCCAATCTAAGTTTTACTAGATTAATTAGTTTCTCTTACACAGAGGACTCTGACTTGAAGAGACTCACTCTCAACCTAAGGCACTTCCACACCCGGCAGTCTCCACCTTCTTATTAAGAGCACTCTTCCACCTCAACCCTAAGGGACAACTAGAACTAATTGAGTAAACTACGTTTACACAAGTGGCTTTATACACCACTTAAATCCAAGACCTAACACTAGGTCCCTATAATTCAAATACAATGAGTTGAAGAACAAATTAAAACAGAACTTATTACAAGAAGAGGAATGACAGCTTATCACACTTAAACGCCTCTTCTTTCCACCCCTAACCGGCTTGATGAACCATTTGAAGGAGAGCTCTTTTGACAGCAAGGGATCAACTGTTAGGCTGATGAATGTTGTTGTTTTGAAGCTTGGAGGATGTGATGGAATCACTCTTTGAAGGCATTTTGCATCCAAAATTGTCTAAGAGACAGACACAAAAGAGGTTAGAAGAGAGTATTTATAATCCCCAACTGAAATAGGGCGTCAATGGGCATAAATTTTACCGTTACAGACGCCCGGTCGATGGTCCGATCGATCGTCGGTCGATCGACCAATCGACCACCCAGCTTTCTGTAAGTATTACGCGCCCTTCGGTCGACCGACGGGTCGACCGACTGTCGTGAGATTAGCAATCCAAAATCCGGTCAACCGAATCAGTGATGCCAAAATCGCGTGACTCGTAATTTTCCATCCGGTCGACCGATGCGCTTTCTGCCAAGTTTTGGCTTCGGTCGGTCGACCGACCGGTTGACCAATGCAGCCTTCTGTGATTCCTTCACTAACTTCGGTCGACCGATAGATCGACTAAATGTCTACTGCCACTTTTTCGCATCATTCGGTCGACCGACCGGTCGACCAAATTTGCTGCTGCCAATACTTAACACCATTCGATCGGCCGGACGGTCGACCGAACCAGAGCTGGAAAGTTCTTTCTTGGCTTTCTCATTTCGCGCTTGGTTTTCCAGCTTCGTTCTTCAACATGCTTTAACTTTAAAGGATTCTCAATGCTATCCAAAACATTTTTGATGTATGCATTGATCTTATTTGGAGATTGATCAAAAGACGTAAGGCTTGACGTATCTTTCATCGATCCTGCAATTTTCATACTTCAAGCACTTGTTAAATAGGTTTGTTATCATCAAAATAATCATGAGGAGAATAAAGCATGAAGGAAGAAACCTTCAGCTAACAATCTCCCCTTTTTTTATGATGACAAACCATTGACGATAAGTATCAAGATGAAATAATGTATCCGATAATTATTATGAAGCATGACTTGTTAAATGGATACATGGGAGCTTCAAGGAAATGAAGTAATGTATTCAATTAGAGCTCCCCCTATCTATATGCATATATTTTTTTTTTTCCTTTACCTATATTTTTCTCCCCCTTTTGACATCAATCAAAAATGGCAAGAAAGGTCAATCTACTCAAAGTTGAGACTCTAAAGATTATTTTTCATGAAACATGAAAATATCAACCAAAGGGATGGAAAACAAGTATTTAATATGAAACAAAATCATACATGATATGTTCAAAAATAAATATTTGCATGATATGTTCAAAACAAAATCTGAATTAAATCATGTATGTTCTTAAGTATGAATATTTTCGTGAATATTGATTCTTTTTCATGACATTTTTAGATTTCATTCAAACTTTCAAAATACTAAGATAGGGTCATTTAAAACATGTATATCAAGTTTGAAGTGAAAAGAAAGTCATTTGATCCAAATATGAGCTTAACACATTTTCATTTGAAATAAGCATGAAAACATGAAAATGACTAAGTATCAAATTTTGCTATCTACTCATATTTTCTCTATCTTAAGCATCTAGACATCAAACATGAGAGAATATAAGTCTATGAATCAAGTTTGGGCTTAAATGAAATTTCTAAGTCACTTTGTTGACTTAGGTTAAACTATAGTTCAAGTTTTCAAAAATTAAACTTTTAAATCTATGCAAAATCATATTTTCATCGAAAATTTTTGATATCAATTATTAGATGAAATTTTTGAAACTTTAACTGGACAAACTAAATTTTACAAGGAATCTAGAGGTTCAAGAATCAGTCAAAAATTAGTTTTCTATAAATTCATAAAATTATTAAAAGTCCAGGGGTATTTTTATAAATTTTAGGTATAAAAAATTGTCAATTTTTCTTCAAACTTTTCAGTCATCACTGAATGGTCATTTGAGATGCATGTGTCAAGTTTGAGCTCAAAATAAATTTTCAAATTCCATTTTTCATCCTATATTATTTTTAATAAATAAATAGATATTTCTAGCTATCATCCAAGTTATCAAAATCATTCCTAGAAATGATTTTACTCAAGAAATTGTATGAATGATATTAGAAATGGAATCCAAATGGTATACATGATGAGTTTTCATTTGATATTTTTGAAGAAAAATCAAAGTATCAGAAAGATTGATATTTCAAGAAGGATGATACTTTGTGTTTTCGAAATCTAACTTCAAAATTCCATTATAAATCAAATTATTGATGAAACTTTTCAAAATTTTTACTGAAGAACCTAGATTTTTCAGTGAAGGTGCAGTTTTAAGAATCAATTAAAAAGGATTTTTCTATATTTCTCTAGAAATAACTGAAAATGCATACCAATTGTTGGGTGAAATGACATTTTTTTAATTTTCAGTTATTCTTAAAACAAGTTCAATTTTCATTCAAACTTTTATGACACCATAAAATGATCATGTAAAAAGTGTATGTCAAGATTGAAATGAAAATTATGTCCTTAAGTCAAGATATCAACCTAGCATGGTTTCATTCAAAACTAAGCTAGTTGTCATGAAACTTGCTAAGTTTTAATCTTATCATTTACTCATGATTTTTCAACCTTAAACCTATGGATACATAACATGAGTAAATCTAAACATGTTTCTCAAATATGGATTGAAAATGAGACCTCTAAGTCAATTGGTTGGCTTGGGTCAACTTGGTTCAAAAGAGGTAAGCATGAATTGACCTCTATGTCATTTTATTCATATCCATCTGAATTTTTCATTCTAAGTGCATGGAAACATGTCATACCTATTCCTAAACATATTTATGAAGCTTGGACTTAAAATGAAGTATCTAATTCAATTTGTTGACTTGGGTCAAACTTTTTCAAGTTTAAGTCCTCTAAATTGAACTAGTTTTCAATTTGCTCAATGTTTTAAGAATTTTCAATTCTAAGCAAATGACAACTAATCATTAACACACATAAACATGTTCATCCAATTTTCAACTTAAAATGAAGTCTCTAAAGAAAAATTTTAACCTAGAGCAAGTTTCATTCAATCAAGATATCATGAAATTGCCTAGATATCAAAATTTTACCTACTCATGAAATTTCATATATTTATCATGCAACATCAATCATGAGTATAGAGACATCATTTAAGCATAGGTATTCAAATATTATGCTAAGATTTTTGTAAAATCAAACACATACCTTATTCTTAGAAAATTTTCCCAAACTTTTCATTTTATTTTCCATTTTCTTTTAGATAGCATAGCCTTCCATTTACATTTACAATCTTGCAAGTAGACTTCATTAGTAGATAATGAGATTAAGGCTACTAGCAAGCTAACATACTAAATAGCAAAGGTTTAATGCAAAGTTTTATTTAAAAATCTTAACCTATGCTAGATAGTGGAGATTCATTTTAAATGAATTTTCATGATATCAAAATGAATCAAAGAGATCTTAAGAAGTGAAACATTTGAGGAATAAGATCTCTAACCATGTTAAACTAGTTTGGACTTATAAGAAGGTCTCAAATAATAGATATTTACATAGAGCAAGTTTCTTCAATGAAATTTGCCTAAGTACTAAAATTCTACATACTTATGAGAATTCAAGGGTTTTAACATGCAATTCTAATCATGAGTATAGAGACATAATTTAAGCTTAAACATTGAGGTATAACACTAAGATTTTGAATTTATCGAAGTTATACCTTATTCATGATAATTTGCCAAACTAATCATTTTCATTCTAGTTATTAGCCTTCCTAAAATACTCATAACTTGCAAGTAAGCTACACTAATGTTTTATTGAAAATATAGCTACTTAGCAAGCTAACCAAACCAAAAAGCAAAGAGAAGCATCAAATATCATTATAAAAGTTTACTTTGCTAAATAGCTTGAAATCCGTTTTAAATAGAATCAAGTAATACCAAAACGAATTTTAAGAGATCACAAGAGTAATAAATATGAAAACATGATCTTCAATCCTTCCTATTGGTTGAAAGACGAAAGGCCACAATGAGCCTACGATTTAAACCCGCAAGGTCTCTTAGGCCCATTACAGGCCACATAGGTCTCCGAAGAGACCATAAATCAAAAATCAAAAATGTTTTTGAAACTTATCAAGAGCGAAAAATCTACTAATATTAAGCATATATCAAACTCCAACTATAATTTAAGCAAGAGGGTATAGGAGATGATACCAAAGTACTTTTGATGCCAACTTTACTAAGGCATCAAGATGACTTGAAGTTGCAACTTTGAAATGATATAATCTTTGAATCCTCAAGCAACTTCATTCAACCAACTTCATCTCACCCTTGTGTGGTAGCTCCCCCTACAATAGAGCAAGAAATTTTTGGTACCCAAATGACTTTGGGTCCTTGGGGGTTAGTGGGCTTAGGTACCCAAAGTGTCTTAACAACACTAGGGTTTACTTTAAAGGCACAATCATAAATTGCATGCCCATACATGCCAGAACAAAAACAATGTCCATGAATTTTTTTTTTAATCCTTTTTGTGAACATGAGGTTTAAAGTTAGAATGCTTAACATGTGAAATATTATGAGCATGAGCATTCTTGTTTGGAGATTTTTCTAAATGAGACATTTTGATTTCTAGAATTCTTAAAGGATGAAGCATTAACTTTTCTACTCAAAACCAACATCTCATTCTTCAACTCATCCATGGATTTATGCAATGCATGTAGTTGAGATTTTAACATGCAAATCTTAACTTTCAATTTTTCATTCTCAAGTTTGAAATCATTTTTCAAATCATTATTCCTAAGTTTCATTTTTGATTTCAAACCTTCATTTTCATTTTTCAAGTCTTTTACCTCACTTTTTAACTTTTCAATTTCGAGCGTAAAATCATCATGGCAAGGAACAAGTGTACTTGTATTTAATTTTTCATTTTTTAGGTCATGCACATGAGAACTAAGCCTTAAATTTTCTTTCTTTAGTTTTCTATTTTCCTTGTTCTTTTTCACAAGTAAAGCATACATTTTCTTAGATTCTTCTAATAGCTCATCATAAGTCATATCTAAAGAATTTGAGCTACTATCATTATTATCATTATCAAGATTTCTATCATGACTAGAAGTAGAAGATTTTAGCTCATTCCGAAGACCCATGATGCAAAAGTTCGATGTAGCTTCATGTGATTTGGAGGTGGATGTTGAAGTACTTGTTCGCTTCTTGGCATTCTTCTTTGATGAAGGGCAATTCCTTTTAATGTGCCCCTTTTTTCCTTGCACAAGTAGCATATCACCTTTCTTTTTCGACTTTTTGATTTGCTTCTTTGACTAGAAGCACTAAAATCATCAAAACCGAAGTTAGTACTAGGGGGATGACCAATGTCATCACCACCCTCAACAAAAGTATTAAGCGAATAGCATAATCATATAACATATTTAAAAGCAAGCCCAAATATCGAATGCGGAAGAACAATGCATAACTTTTTCAAGTATATCATTTGAGAATGAGCAATAAAGAAAATGCGTTGTCTTAGCATTCAATTCAAACAATCTAATTTGATCTTGATTCCAATCATTAATGTCAATGGTGGGCTTAACATATTCATTCTTTACCATGCACAATAGATCTAAACTTTGTGTTTTAAGAAAAGTATACATCCTACTTTTCCAAACACCAAAATTTTTCTCATCAAACCTAGGTGGTGCCAATGCTATACTCTCTAGTGCCATTTTCGGATCGAGATAAGGTGTAGAAGAGATGGTGAAATCTCAAGCTACGGACCCGCTCTGATACCAATTGTTGTATAAAATGGCACACTAGAGGGGGGGGCGAATAGTGTGTTAACTAATTCTTGATGCCTAATTTCGGTTTTACTCATTCCTTAAATTGTTTAGGAAAATTACAATTTTACGACTAAATGCGAAAGCAAGATAAATCAATTAAGCACAAACGAAAGATAATAATGCTAACACACAAATTTATAGTGGTTCTTCCCCAATGCCTACTCCACTACCTAAGCACACCGCGTAGGATTTCCAATCCAAGTTTTACTAGATTAATTAGTTTCCCTTACACAGAGGACTCTGACTCGAAGAGACTCACTCTCAACCTAAGGCACTTCCACACCCGGAAGTCTCCGCCTTCTTATTGAGAGCACTCTTCCACCTCAACCCTAAGGGACAACTTAAACGCCTTATCACACTTAAACGCCTCTTCTTTCCACCCCTAATCGGCTTGATGAACCCTTTGAAGGAAAGCTCTTTTGATAGCAAGGGATCAAGTGTTAGGCTGATGAATGTTGTTGCTTTGAAGCTTGGAGGATGGTATGGAATCACTCTTTGAAGGCTTTTTGAAACCAAAATTATCTAAGAGACAGACACAAAATAGGTTAGAAGAGAGTATTTATAATCCCTAGCTGAAACAGGGCGTCAACGGGCATAAATTTTACCGTTACAGACGCCCGGTCGATGGTTCGATAGATCGTCGATCGACTGATCGATTGACCGCCCAGCTTTCTATGAGTATTACGCGCCCTTCAATTGAACGACGGGTCGACCGACTGTCATGAGATTAGCAATCCCAAATCTAGTTAACTAATCGGTCGACCAAATCTGTGATGCCAAAATCGTGCGACTCGTAATTTGCGATCTGGTCGATCGATGCGCCTTCTGCCAAATTTTGGCTTCGGTCGGTTGACCGACGCAGCCTTCTACGATTCCTTCACTAACTTCGGTCGACCAACAGGTCGACGGAATGGCTACTGCCACTTTTTTGCATCATTCGATCGACCGATCGGTCAACCAAATTGGCTGCTGCCAATACTTAACACCATTCGATCGACCGTCCGATCGATCGAACCAGAGCTGCAAAGTTCTTTCTTGGCTTTCTCATTTCGCGGTTGGTTTTCCGGCTTCGTTCTTCAGCGTTCTTTAAATTTAAAGGATTCTCCATGCTTTCCAAAACACTTTTTTATGTACGCATTGATCTGTTTTGGAGATTGATCAAAATATGTAAGGCTTGACGTATCTTTCATCGATCCTGCAATTTTCATACTTCAAGCACTTGTTAAATAGGTTTCTTATCATCAAAATAATCATGAGGTGAATAAAGCATGAAGGAAGAAACCTTCAGCTAACACACTATTCCACCTGAACCTAAGGGAGAACTCAACTAATCCTAGTAAACTATGTTTACACAAGTGGTTTTACTCCTTCTACACCAAGGATACCACTTACAGACAAGACCTATTACTAGGTCTTTTTACAAGCTTGAATACAGTGAATGAAATCACAAAAATATACAATTAATGGAGCAAATAAATACTACAACAAATACATAGCTCCAAACATGAGTCCTAGTTCCTCTTGATGCCTTGAGATGATGAATCGATAAATCTTGATGGCTAAATCAAGGTGTGTATCTTGGAAACTAGGGTTATCAAAAGGATGGTGCAAGAAAAGCTTTAGAATGATCAAGAATGGCTCAATGAAGTTTTTAGAGTTATCAAAAGTTATTTAAGGAAGGCTGGCTTTTGGTATTTATAACCCTGCAACGGAAACAACGCGTCAATGGGCGAAAAACTAGCCATTTCAGCCGTTCGGTCGCATGTTGCTCGATTGTCGGTCGACTGACCGATCGACCGCTGGCTTAATCTCTCTGTCAGATCGACCGACGGGTCAACCGCCATACACGATTCTTCTTCTCAACAATCCGATCGCCCGATGAGCCTTCTACCAATTTTCCGCACTCGTCGGTCGACCGCCCAATCAACCGAAGTGGCCTTCTACCACTTTTTAACGCCATTCGGTCGACCGACTTTAATCCGATTTTAATCGTTTCTTTGGTTACTTAGGCTAAGCACAATAATAATAGCAAGAGGAAGCAATATGTATGAACCAATTAACACAAAACAATAAATCAATGCTAACATAGAGATTTATAGTGGTTCGGCCCCAATGCCTACTCCACTACCTAAGCACCCCGCTTAGGATTTCCAAACTAAGTTTACTAGATTAAATCGTTTCCCTTACACAGAGGACTTTGACTCGAAGAGTCCCACTCTCAACCTAAGGCACTTCCACACCCGAAAGTCTCTGCCTTCTTATCGAGAGCACTCTTCCACCTCAACCTAAGGGACAACTCAACTAATCCTAGTAAACTATGTTTACACAAGTGGCTTTACTTCTTCTACATCAAGGATACCACTTACGGATAAGACCTAATACTAGGTCTTTTTACAAGCTTGAATACAGTGAAGAAATCACAAAAATATACAAGTAATGGAGCAAATAAATACTATAATAAATACTTAGCTCCAAACACGAGTCCTAGTTCCTCTTGATGCCTTGAGATGATGAATCGATAAATCTTGAAGGCTAAATCAAGATGTGTATCTTGGAAACTAGGGTTATCAAAAGGATGGCGCAAGAAAAGCTTTAGAGTGATCAAAAGTTATTTAGGGAAGGCTGGGTTTGGATATTTATAACCCTGCAACAGAAACAACGCGTCAACGGGCGGAAAAACTAGTCATTTCTGTCGTTCGGTCGCATGCCGATCGATCTTTGGTCGACCGACCGATCGACCACTCGAGCGACCGTTGGTCTAATCTCTATGTCCGGTCGACCGACGGGTCGATCGCCAAACGTGATTCTTCTTCTCTGCAATTTGGTTGATCGATAAGACTTCTGCCAATTTTTGGTACTAGTCGATCGACCGCCCGGTCGACGAATGGGGCCTTCTGCCACTTTTTAAAGCCATTCGATCGGCCGACCGATCGACCGAAACTAGGCTGGGCAGTTTGGTCTGCTTTGCTTCTCTGCTCGTTTGGGTTCCGTTTTCGCTAAGCCTACTTATATAACATTTATTAACTTTAAGTTAATAACTTAAAAATATAAATGTTATACAAGGATTACTCCCCATTTGGATTCAATAGAAATATCTAAAAAATCAAAATCCTTAAGAATCAAAATCTAGTTTTTGGAGTCTAGTAGAAATTTTTAGAAAACGAAAATTTTCTAAATTCTTGGGTCAAGTATGGGTAGGCTTTAGGCTTCCAAAAATTCCTAAAAGATACCTCGTTATCTAATTTTAACCCAACGAACAATTACCGCTATTTTTTATGTCAATAAACTATCTAGGTCATATAGCCCTCCAAGGAGCTCCCTAGGCTTAGTGAATTCAGAGCGATTTCTGGGTTTTCATGTTTTTGGATTCGGGATTGGTTTTAGGGTTCTTTGCAACATAAAGTGGATTTACAACATATCTAGACACCCTAAACCTAAACTCTAACTTCTTGAAGAGTTCGAGCGTGTCGACCAATGTCCTTCCGATTTTCCAATTTTTCCGATCGCGGACGACGTGTGCTAACCGATATGGAACCTGAAAGATTTCTCAATAAAACATTAGTTCCATGTTTGTTCTCATCAAAACCGAGATTAAGACCATGGTTGAAAACCTTAAACCAACAACTGGTTGGTCTTTAAAGTTCTCTGATTGCTTATCTTGCTGTTTGGCATGTTGTAATGCTACCTGATCTTCTCATCGAGACCGACTGATGTGCTCCCCATGCAGGCCCTCTCCCCGTCGCCTGATGCGCCCGATCATTAATGTACTTTTTTAATATTTTATTTTGATATAATGTAAACATTATTGTTTTGATACGATGTAAATAATATTTTGATATCTATATATTAATCTGCTGTCTTTTGTCTATATTTTAATTAAATATTGAAGCAGGAATTAATATATATATATATATATATATATTTAAATATATATTTTTCTGCGACTGTTTTGCAATTGTCAAGGCCGTCACAGATGCTCACCACAAAGTCGCATGAAGCGGTCGCAAAAAATTGTACGACGGCCATTGCGACCGCCAGATGCAGTCGCAATAGCGGTCGTAAAAACTATGCGACAGCCTTTGCGACGCTTGTTTGCGGTCGCAATATATGCATCTTTGGCGATGGTGATGTGGCGGTCGCGTAGAATCTATGACCAGACTATCCACGACGAACTATTTGCGACAGCCTCTGTCGTCACAATTGCTTTTCTGCGATGGCTTTGCGACCGCATAGGCCGTCGCATATGACAAAGTTTTTAGTAGTGTTAGAAGAGGGGATGAATATGACACCATTGACAACTCACTTGATCTTTGTCATGCATGGGGACTCCATCCTTATTCACACTTAGTTGAAAGGGCACATTATTTATTATGGTATATCAACAATTTAATTTTTTTGGCTTATAAAGAGGCCAAGGATATGAAAAAACATTCATTGTAATGCCATGAGCACACATATTATATATGCCGACAAAATGATCCACATCAAATTTAGAACAAGCTATTTCGGGTTGATGTAGTGACTGACTCTTCGTCAATCAAGTTACGAGAAAAAAATGACACTAGATGGGAGGAGAATAAAATGCACCTAGAATTAAACCTAAATTCTAATTTTATCTGTTCTTAAGATAGCACAAAGCATACAAAAGCAAGCATAAACTTATGTACACTAGCATATATATATATCAATGTCAACACAAATAATTTATAGTGATTCGACTTCTAAATAAGCCTACATGTACTACCCAAGCTTCCCACTTACATTATATGACCCTCTCCCTGAGGGTTACTCTCTCCCATAGAGTACCTCAAATACCTCTATCCCAAACCAAGCGGACTTATGCCTTAACACCATGGCTACCACTCAAACCCTAAGATCTACGCCCTAGGTCTTTTACAAGCTTAAATGAAAATAAAATATAAATATAATATAATATAAATGGAGCAAATAATCAAATACATTATTTAGCTAAAGCCCAATTCAGTTCGTTGTAAGCGTGTGACCCTTGTAGGCTCAGTTAACGTTGAAAGATGCTTTTCCTATTGAGAAATCTGCAACAGCCGATGGAGACACGATTGCATGCGAATCTGAAGGAAGAAGGCAAAGGTTAATGGAGCTACAAATACTAATTAGTAGCTCACGATCAACTCAATGCACCACACCTGCTGAAACATGCTCACTACTACTGCCACCACCTTCATACATGTCTACTACATCACATTATTCTCCATTATCTATAGATTATCATTTAATTCGTGAGCAAGTGAGGGACAAAACCATTACAACATGTCTTATCTTCCTCACAACTAGCTGATTCACTCACCAAATAAAGTTGTCTCTACTGCAACCTTCCTTCATCATCGAACCAAGAAGGACCATCACCGACAGCCTAAGTCATTGCAAACACGGCATTGCAACTAATGGTGTCGCTAATAGTTTAGCGATAGCTGAAGCGGCTTTTCGTGTTTATATATTAGCGACGACCGCATCGGCTATGGTTGGTATAGTTATCAGCAACATGCGACTGGGCCGAGGTAAGGCCGTTGCTAAAAGCTTGTTGTTGAGCCGTCACTATAGGTCATGAGCAACGCCATTAACGATGAGGACCAGCCATTATGATACGCTTTCAACGACGGCCTACGAACGGCTGATTGTTGGTAAGCCATCGTTGATGTTGTTATCCTGAACCTGAAAAATTTAAAAATTAAAAATTTCTATTAATACATTTATAATCCCTGATGCATAACTCACACACACACCCATCACAACACCATATATCACAAATATACATTATAGATACCCATATACACATCAAAACTATTATATCTACAATTATAAGTATCAAAATAATCGTAACACAATTGTATAAAAACTATTGTATCAACACGATATGAATCAAAATGATACGAATCAAAACTATCGTATCACAAAAATTTATCATAACACAAGTATATCACAAAATAAGTCAAGTCATAAACACAAGTCAAATATATAAAGTCTCACGACTGCGGTGGAAGCTAGTCCGGATCGTGTGGCAGCGTCTGCAGTGCTTGGGTGTGGAATAGCATGGACTGGATCGAGGACAAATGATCTAATGTGGGAGGCATGCCAACGTTGGACTGAGTTGTTATATGCCTCAACATCTCATGCATATCATCTATCAACCGACTCTGACGTTCGACGGTCTCCTCCAAGGCCATTATACGACTATGATCCTGCGATCGGGATGTGGAGGGCCGCTCACCAACGCGCATGGCTACTGTCCACGAAGCCATAAATGTGGTCGTGGTCCCAGCCATCAGCAACATCGATCCATGCTCGGGCATCAAATCGTCGAGAGTGCCTCCTCAATGTCGAACTCCCCTGTCATACTTCCGTGGAAGTATGATGAAGTATGATCAAATCTTGTCTACACGATCGATTCGAAATAAAATGAGCAGAATGTTGAAATTTCATGAATGATATACGCTTTCGGACTAGACTAGAACTATTGAGCCCGGTCAGGTTAGACCCAACAGCGCCCCATCATCCATTCTAAATCGAACCACGCGTCTCCATCTAGGGGGCTCCACCCAACTATACTCTTGAGTCAGACCCGAGCCAAACTATGCGGCTCTAGGACCCCACCTGGCCAATGAAGGATACCCATATCCTACCTTATCAAAAGAGATATGCTATTACAAGCCCGTCATCTTCGGGATTGACCTCCACCCATTCTGGGCAACCTCATCGTGAGATTTTCGGCGGCATCATCATCTCCACCTGCAATAAATATGGACACGGCACACCTCGGGTAACCCTAATTCCAATTTGCATCATCTCAACCTTGGAGTCCCATTGACTTGAGCGTCGAAGTATCTATTGCAGGGCCCCCCTCCCGTCGGCGTTGAACCAGACAAAGAGAAACACCGACGGACTAAAAGGCCCCCAACTCTCAGGCAGGAACATTTGGCGCCCATTGTAGGACCAAGTAAAGCTTACGTTCCTCATAATGGTTGGAACCCGGAGCCAAGCCACTGCCACCGCATAGCAACGACAATGACCCGACGGTGATGATCGATCGCAACCTAGTAATGTTGAAACAGCGAGGAGTGACGCTCCAGTACCGGGCAACCCTCCCCCCCCGAAGACCCTCTACGATGAATAGATGATTTGGAAGCTAAAAATCAACTGCTAATGGCTCAAGTTAAGATGTTGATGTGATCCCGTGGATAGCCCTCGGCTGACAACGAACGCTACCGCTCACAACCAGGAGACAACATTCATTCGGGAAAAAGGAGACCCGATCCAGTTCCCCACGACGAAGTCTCCAGCACCCCCCATCCAGAGAAAGGTGAGGATCCCAGAATCCGAAGAGTCAGGACTGCTTCCCCTCTCGACGTAGGACCCTTTGCTGAGCACATCATGCCAACCCGCCTCCCATCGAGAAGCGAGCTACCTACCACCTTGACACCCTACAATGGTATAGGCAACCCCACACTACACCTAACGGTGTTTCGGACCATTAATTATACTTTATCATTGAGTAATCGATTTCGCACTTTGTAGAGCCTTCTCGACCTTCCTGGGGAAAACCGCCTTGTTAAGTTTTTGCCTCGCTCCCGCTAGGATCGATCCACTCTTTCGACGACCTTTCCCGCATCTTCCTCAGCTAGTTCACCATACCACGAGTGCATCACAAGACAGGAGCCGCCCTCCACTATGTTAGGCAGGGTCAACTATTGAGTGAATTCTCACACTAGAAGGGGGGTTAAATAGTGTTGGGTGAGTTTTTAATTATACTTCAATTTATTTTAAATCAATTCCAACTTCAACCGAAACCAAGTCCGACTAAATAATATTCGTTAGCAAGTATGAAAAGCAATATAAGCAATCAAACAAGGCAATGGAAACACAAGAGATTATAGTGGTTCGGCCAACCGCCTACTCCACTACCTTGGCTCCACACCAAGGATTTCTAACCAACACTTTATAGACTGTGTTTCCCTTTGAATACAATCGATGCCTTCCTTCTCAACCCTTTGAGAATGCCTCGAACCTATTCACCTAGGCAAAATATAATTCTACAAAGTAAACCCTAAGTGTTTACACTAGCATACCTAGCAAGCTAATAGTAACGATACAATTTATATACAATCAAGAATGACAAGAAGAAGCTAAAAATGAAACCAAGAGTGTAAGCTTCTTCGAAAGCCTTCCAAGTCTCCAACTCTTCAAGACAGTGAGCTTGAATCATTGCCGGAGTTGATACGAGAAGATCGCTTGAAGAGGATGAACCAATCGATGGAGCAAGCGAGAACAAATCAATCTTTGAGGGCTTGGATCTCTCTTAGAAATGCTCTAATGATCATTAAGAAGGAATAAGAGAGGTTGGTGAGGGGTATTTATAACCCCTCACACACAACAGCTCTCCAACGGGTGTTTTTCTACCCGTTGGACGCCGACCGGTCGCTTAACGATCGATCGTCGGTCGATAGTCCAGTTGGTCTCGGTCGACCATCTAGTCGATCGAATGAGCCACTACTAGTTTCTGGCTTCGTTCGGTCGATCGCCCAATTGGTCTTAGTCAACCGTTCGGTTGGTCTTGGTCGACCGTCCGGTTGGTCTCGGTCGATCGAAGTGGCTATTGCCAATATCTTGCTTTGTTCAGTCGACCGACCGGTCGATCGAACCTAGGTTGAGGCTATTTTTTACATTTGTTTTGTTACACGCCTTTTTATATGGGTTTCGTTACAAAGTTTTGACTTGGATAACTTTACAAATAGGCTTGGAATGAGATCCTAGGGATATATTACATAGAATCTACTTGATAATTTATAAACTCTAGCTAATCTACATCAGAGCCCTTTTGACGATTTTGTGTTTCTCCGAGCAAAATTCGCGCGCGTATCGTAACCTCAACTTGAACTCAAAACTTCACACATATATTAAATACATGTTTGTTATAATCAAAATAGAGATCGAAGCCTAGGGAAAACTCTTGGGCTAACATCAACAAGTGTCCCTAAGAGAATGCCTGAATAGGTTCCAGGCCATAGTAGTCGATATCCTCAATCTCGACCCACAGATTGAGCTTTTCTACATCCAACTCGGGTTAAAAACCTGAACTCTTTATTGACCAGGTCGCCCTTACGAAACCTAAAGACATAGCCGAATTTCAGGAGAAGACTGCTAGCTTTATTAAGATGGAAGACCTCCGAGAGGCCAAAAAGGCTGACCAACAAAATCTTAAGGCCATCGTCGAAGATAAAAAATCCAAACAAGGAGAGACACCGAATCGGACCGGAAGGCATCCAACTTGAGGCAGGAACAACTTCATATATTGATCATTCAACGACTGTGGTGTTCTTTACTTTTTCTTCAGACGTTCATGTATCTCTTAAATAAGTACATTCACCAGTATTGATCGGGGCCACCAATTCATGTTTCGTATGCCTAGTGTATTGATAGATGCTCCAAGGGAAAAACTGCTCCAACATGCATATAATTTCAAAAATATTACTTTTGTTAAGGGTTGACTAAAATTGGGCCCGAACCGAATCCAACGAGTCCGACAAAACCCAAATTGAAGTTGATTTGATCAAGATATACTTGAACCAATTTACCAATTTGGTTGAATCATATTGAACCAGAGGCTAACCAAAATCAACCATGATTTATGAAACCATGGGCCTTGAAGCCTAGTACCCAGAATAGGCCCATTGATTCGTTACATGCTAAACGTGCAACCTCCTCCTATTGAGTTGCTCAATTTTGACCAAAGTTAAAATTGAGCATAAATTGCATGCACCAGCGTACATCACGTGAAGCATGCAACTTTTTCTCAATTTTGATGCACCCAATTCGAAGCCTACAACCGCTCCTTTTTGGCCTATTTATTCGGTCAACAATTTCAATTTTTTCTCGGTGAAAAATTAAATCACAGCCACACTAATAAATTAGACGACTTTAGATTTAGTTCCATCCTAATTTTTTTCTTCGGACTGACTCATCCCTTGAAGTATAAATATATGCAGTTTCCTTGAGAATAGAATATCCCATATCGAGAGGAAGATCATCCCACCATACGAGAATTTCAGAAATCCAAAAAATTAAGAGTGTCGCTACAACTATTTTCCAAGGAGTGCCCCTTATCAGTTTCCGACATACAACAGCAGGAGTTCAGTTTCAAGGCAGATTTTATAGAGACAGTGCATCTACTCCGTACCGATTTTAGGTTCAATTTATTTAAGACAGTTTGCTGTATTCTGAAGGGGATTTAGATTATTATCGCTCTTATTGAAAGGTTCTTTTCTGGAATTAATGAAGTAGTCTCATCTTCTCCCTATGGACGTAGGTTCGGTACCCCGCAGAGTTCAAACCACATTAACCCCCTTGTGTCTTTTATTTTTTCGCATTATTATTATTGGATTTGATTTTCCGTTTCTCTTGCCGAGATTGGGTTTTGTAGATCCAATGACCTTGCTCTGATAGCAATTGTTGTGTGAATACCCACACTAGAAGGAGGGGTTGAATAGTGTTGGGTGAGTTTTTAATTCTATTTTAATTTCTTTTAAATTAATTCCAACTTCAACCGAAACTAAGTGCGACTAAATGATATTTGTTAGCAAGTATGAAAAGTAATTATAAGCAATCAAACAAGACAATGCAAATACAAGAGATTATAGTGGTCCGGCCAACCGCCTACTCCACTATCATAGCTCCACACTAAGGATTTCTAACCAACACTTTATAGACTATGTGTTTCCCTTTGAATACATCCGAGGCATTCCTTCTCAATCCTTTGAGAATGCCTTGAACCAATTCACCTAGACAAAACACAATTCTACAAAGTAAACCCTAAGTGTTTACACTAGCACACCTAGCAAGCTAATAGTAACGATTACAATTTATGAACAATGAAGAATAACAAGAAGGAGATAAAAATGAAACCAAGAGTGTAAGCTCCTTCTAAATCCTTCCAAGTCTCCAACTCTTCAAGACGATGAGCTCGAATCGTTGCCGGAGTTGAGATGACAAGATCGCTTGAAGAGGATGAACCAATCGATGGAGAAAGCGAGCACAAATCAATCTTTGAGGGCACGGATCTCTTTTAGTAATGCACTAATGATCATTAAGAAGGAATAAGAGAGGTTGGTGTGGGGTATTTATAACCCCTCACACGCAATAGCTCTCCAACGGGTGTTTTTCTGCCAGTTGGACGACGACTGGTCGCTTGTCGATCGACCGACCGATTGACCGCCCAGCGACCGCTAGGGTTTTGCCCTTTTACAGCCACATTCGGTCGATCGAATGGTCAACCAAATTGGCTACTGCCAATTTCCGCTGTTGTCCGGTCGATCGAATGAGCCATTGTCAGTTTCTAGCTTCGTTTGGTCGACCGAAGTGGCTACTGCCAATATCTTGCCTTGTTCGGTTGATCGAATATGGGCTGAGGCTATTTTTTACATTTGTTTTGTTACACGCCTTTTTATATGAGTTTCATTACCATGTTTTGACTTCGATAACTTTACAAATAGGCTTGGGATGAGATCCTAGGGATATATTACATAGAATCTACTTGATGACTTATGAACAGTCATAGAATCTACATAGACGATGAGCTCCAAAGGACTTGTGCACAACAAATAGCCGCAGCGATGTATTCTGCTTCGGTAGTTGAAAGTGCAACCGAGTTTAGTTTCTTTGAGAACCAAGAAACAAGACCCATCCCTAGGAATTGACAACACACACTAGTGCTTTTTCTATCTAGTTTACTCCCAGTAAAATCGGCATCCGAAAAACTAATTAACTCGAAAGATGCATTACATGGATACCATAATCGTAAGTCAACCGTGCCCTTCAAATATCTCAATATGCGTTTGACCGCACTTAAGTGAGACATTTTAGGACAGATTGAAACCTAGCACATGCACAAACACTAAACATGATATCGGGTCTACTTGTAGTTAAATAGAGAAGGCTACTGATCATATCTTGATATCATTTTTCATCTACCTTTACATCATCTTCATCTTTATCAAGCTTAATGGATTACCTCATTGGTGTAGAAGCTATCTTGGCTTCATTCATCCCAAATCTTTTGATGACACTATAACACAATTGATCTATACAAACATAAAATTAGAGATAAAATATATTTTTGTTTCTAAATCTTCACATTTAGAGACTAATAGATACAAAATTTATTCCTAATTGGTCTCGAAAAATTTATAGAAACAACGACAGAGTCACTTAATTGATTTGACTCTAAGCTATAGAAACACCAACAACAAAGTCACTTAATTGATATGACTCTAAAGTTATTTTTAGAGGCTAATTAGAAATAAATTTTGTATCTATTAGTCTCTAAATGTGAATATTTAGAAATAAAAATCTAATTTGTCTCTATAGGCCGGTTGTGTTGTAGTGTGAGCTCCTTTGTGTACTTGGCTTGATTTATGAAGATCCCTTTGTTGATTTGCTTAATTTGGAGACCAAGCATGAAGGAAAGTTCTCCCATCATGCTTATCTCAAACTCCTCTTGCATGCATTTTGCAAACCACTCACAAAACAATTCACTAGTAGCACCGAATATTATATCATCAACATAAATTTGCACGAGTAAAATATCATTTTCATTGTTTTTTATAAAAAGAGAAGCATCGGCTTTTCCAATGCTAAAGCCTTGATCAATCAAAAAGGTGGAAAGCCTTTCATACCAAGTCTTAGGGGCTTGTTTTAAACCATATAAAGCCTTTTTAAGTTAAAAAATATGATTTGAAAAATCAAAACTTTCAAATTCGGGGGGTTGTTCAACATAAACTTCTTCATCGATAAAACCATTTAAAAAAGTTCTTTTAGCATCCATTTGAAAGAGTTTAAAACCTTTAAAACTAGCATAAGCCAAAAGCATGCGAATTGCCTCTAATCTAGCTACAGGAGCATAAGTTTCATTATAGTCTATTCATTCTTCTTAATTGTACCATTGAGCCACTAAACTAGCTTTGTTTTTAATGACTAAACCTCATTGATCTAACTTGTTTCTAAATACCCATTTAGTCCCAATTACGGTTTGTCTGCTAGGTCTAGGTACTAGGTCCTAAACTTCATCCTAACAAATTGATTAAGTTTCTCTTGCATAGTAATTCCCAAAATTCATCTTCAATTGCTTCCTTAATGTTTTTTGGCTCTACTTAAGATATGAATGCTACATATTGACAAATATTCTTAAATTTAGAGCATGTTACCACTCCCGTTGATGGTTCTCCAATGACTTGATCCATTGGATGATCTCTTATCAACCGGTACCCTTTGGGGATAGGTGGTAGAGCTTCATCATCTTCTTCTTTATCTTGAGGAAGAGTTTAGGATGAGGGTTCTTCATGGTGAGTTTCCTCATTGTTTTCATCTTCAACCTCTTTATCATGAAATGTTAGTTCCTCAAGTTCCTCACCTACATTCACAATCTTAACATTTCTAGAAGAATCATTAGTTTCATCAAAAGTAGTATGCATTGATTCTTCAACAATCATAGTTCTACGATTATAAACTATTAGAATAACCTTGCAAAATACCTTCATCGGATTTAGAATCAAAATTTTCTATATGCTCGTTAGTGTTTAAGATAAAGCATTTACATCTACAAACACAAAAATATCCCACACTTGGGATTTTATCATTTCAAAGCTCAAAAGGTGTTTTCTTGATTTTAGGTCTTAATAAAACACGATTAAGTACATAACAAGAGGTATTTATGGTTTCAGCCGAAAATTACTTGGGCAAATTATTTTCACAAAGTATGGTCCTAGCCATCTTTTGTAAGGTTCTATTCTTCCTCTCAACCATCACATTTTGTTAAGGGGTTCTAGGGGAAGAAAAAGTATGCTCAATACCCAATTCATCACAAAATTAGAAAAACTTTTCATTTTTAAATTCTCCTCCATTATCACTTCTAATTTTCAAAATTGATATTCCTTTGTCATTTGTAACTCTCCTAGAAATTTTATTAAAGAAATCAAATGTTTCATTTTTCTTAGCTAAAAAGAAAACTGATGTAAATCTTGAGAAATCATCAACCAAAACATAACAATATAGTTTTCCACCTAGACTAGCTACATCACAAGGACCAAAAAGATCCATGTGCACAAGTTACAAGTTCAAGTGTTGTAGATGTACTCACTAGATTAATGCTATAAAATGAAGACTTAACTTGTTTTTCATGTTGACATGCATCACAAAGCTTATCTTTTTCAAATTTTATCTTAAGTATTTCTTTAACTACGTCCTTTTTAGATATTTCTTGAATGAGGCTCATGCTAGCATGTCCTAGCCTTCTATGCCACAACCAAGAATTATTTTCCATGGCAACCAAACATCTTACATGAGGATTAGGCAAAACATTTCAGACTAGTGTGTAAACATTTTCTTGCCTATTTCCAATAAACACAATATCATTAGATTATGCACTTCTAATGATGCATTTAGATGCTTCGAAAATGATTACATATCCATTATCACACAATTGAGATATGCTAATCAAGTTCTGCTTTAACCCATCAACTAGTAAAATATTTTTAATGCATGGGTAGGGGAGTATACCTATATCACCAATGCCTACAATCTTACCTTTGGTATTGTCTCCAAATGTCACATGTCCACCATCCTTGCTTGATCGGGTTGCGAAGAAATTGATATCACCCATCATGTGTTTTGAGCAACCACTATCCAAGATCCATGTGCTTCTACTTGCTTGAGGATGCTTCTCCATCTACAAAAGGAGAAGAGACAATTTTAGGTACCCAAATCTTCTTGGATCCTTGAGTATTAGTCATCTTAGGAACCCAAGTGAATCTAGCATGAGGGTTCCTCCTTAGTGCACAATCTCTAGCCATATGGTCAAATATACCACATGAAAAGCAACTTCCATTAAACTTTGTACAACCTTAGGAATGACATTTTGTAAGGTTGTCATTTTTCCATTTATCATGCAAAGTTCCTATTTTAAGTTTAGCATGCAAAGTTCCTATTTTAAGTTTAGCATGCTATCATTCAAGTGCTCTAATTGATCACTTAAGAACTTGTTTTCATTCTCCAATTTTTTGTTTTCATTTTCTAATTTTTTCTTAGCATCATCTATGGCATGCTTTTCTTCCTTAAGGGTATCTACTTCATTCCTTACTGCATTGCATGAGAGTAGCAAGTTATCATTTTCAAGCTCTAAAGATTTGTTGTCCTTTTTAAGCTCTTTAAACTTTTTCCTAATATCATTAAATTCATCATGCATTTGATCAAATTCATTTTCAAGTTCTTCTTGCATAAATGAAAGCTCGCCAAATGTAAATCTTACCTCATTGTCATTTGCATGAGGCAAAGATTTGCCTTTTCACTTTTGGAGTCTTCTTCACTTGACAAAGACTCATTTTCATCCCAAGAAGCTATCATTGCCTTCTTCTTCTTCTTCTTCTTCTTCTTGTATTTGTCTTCCTTGTGAGGGTTGGAGGTAGAAGCCATCTTGAGAAGTGGGTAATCCTTCCTTAGATTCCCGATTTTGTTGCAATTGAAGCATGTGTAGCCTCCTCTTCCCTTTTCTCATGCCTCATCTCATGAAACTCATGAATCTCCTTGCCAACATTTCCATTTCTTTAAAATCATCTGTCTCTTCCTCGGACGATGAGGGTTCTTCACCCCGGTGTGATGCTTTTCAGGCAATGGTCTTGCCTTTGGGGGTATCTTCCTCCTTGTATTGCTTCATATGGGTCTCATGTGTCATGAGTGACCCAATGTGCTCGGTGATCTTTAAGGTGCTCATTTCCTTTGCTTCCATGATTGCGATGACCTTGGGCTCCCAATCTTTTGAAAGGGAACGAATGAGTTTCCTTACCTTCTCCTCTTCCCTTATATCTCTACCAAGGTTAGCTAATCCATTTATAATATTTTGAAAGCGAGCATACATGACATTTATAGATTCATGTGATAACATTTTGAACATTTCATAATCATGCATAAGTAGGTTTATCTTGGATTCCTTAACTTGTAAAGTGTCTTCATGTGTAGTCTCTATGACTTTCCAAAGTTCATACGCCGACTTACAAGTGAAAATCCTATTAAACTCAATTATTGATAGGCCACAATATAGTGCATTGACGATCTTTGCATTTGCATTAAAGAGTCTAATATCATCAATTATTGATAGGCCATATCCTTAGTTGGTTGCTCATACTCTACTTGAATCATTCTCCATACATCCATGCCTAGTGATTGAAAGGAAGCCATTCATGCGTATCTTCTAATAGGCATAGTTGTTTCCATCAAACAATGATGGTTGAGCTAGTTGGATTTCACCATACATTCTAGATTGTAGGGTAGATGGTTAAATCTAATCCTACGACCTTGCACTGATACCAATTATTGAGTAAATATCCACACTAGAAGGGGGGGTTGAATAGTGTTGGGTGAGTTTTTAATTCTACTTTAATTTCTTTTAAATCAATTCCAACTTCAACTGAAACTAAGTGCGACTAAATGATATTCATTAGCAAGTATGAAAAGCAATTATAAGCAATGAAACAAGGCAATGCAAACACAAGAGATTATAGTGGATCGGCCAACTGCCTATTCCACTACGTTGGCTCCACACCAAGGATTTCTAACCAATACTTTATAGACTATGTGTTTCCCTTCGAATATAACCGAGGCCTTCCTTCTCAACCCTTTGAGAATGTCTCGAACCTATTCACCTAGGCAAAACATAATTCTACATAGTAAACCCTAAGTGTCATGCCCCAAATTCAGGGTCACGTGATCGGCTAGGGTATATGTGCCTATACCCCGCAGCCTAACTCATGCACATGCCAACATCATAAGATAACGGAATAAACGACAACTTTTAAAAACAAAAAGAACCAAACAGATTTTCATTTTAAAATAGCAAGGTTTTAAATAAATATCTCAAGTGCGGAAATAAATAAATTGAAGAGCAATAGTTCTTTTAATAAATAAAAATTGAATAAAACATGAATGTCCCCATGGGACTACAACTCCAAATACCAAAACCAAAGTGCACGACAACCTACTACAGACCCCTAACTAGGACTGCTATGAGATCATATGGTTCCTCTGCCCTCCAGCTGCGCCTAGTGCTCCAGCCCACCTCACCGATCAGGCTCTGCAAAACAACACAACAACAACGGGTGAGTTCAAAGAACTCAGTGACCGATTCCTACCGACCCCCACAATAAAACAACAAAGAGATAAACAATAGCATAATATCCAACTCTACAGGAATAAGGTCACGAAAGTGTGACTAGCTATCATGCCATCTGGCCACTACCTGCCCGAAGGCAGCCAACACCCATATGGTGAAGATCAACAAGCCTAAGCCTACCATGTCCTAAGGCAACAATACATACTAGGAAAATCAGGAAGGCCCTCCGAACTTATCGTAGTATATAGAAACTCGAGATCAATCGGGAAAGACCCTCCGAACTTGCTCGATGAGACACAAGGACAATCGGGATTCACCCATTCGAACTTGCCCCTTTAAGATATCATAAGAGTTATCGGGTAGGCCCTCTGAACTTACTCCCCTAAGATATTCTCGGAATAATTAGGTAGGTCCTCCGAACTTATTCCTTAACAAATCACCTTGAGGATAATCGGGTAGGCCTTCCGAACTTATCCCATGAGACCAAACCAGAACAATTGGGAAAGGCCCTCCGAACTTGTTCTGTAGGTTGGGAATTAGCCATCCAACCTCCCGGGCATAGCCCGCAATCCGGCTCATCTACGAGCCTCTCCACCATTCACAAAGATATGGTGCACCATGACCTAAGTCATGACTCTCCTACGGTGTCTTAGGGGTGATTCTATTGGAAAGTGTCTCAACACTCCAAACCCGACCCCAACTCTTATACCCATAATGTCATAAACTCGTATGGTTTTATTTCATGCATAAACTTCTCATGTTGGTTCATAACAGATTATGCTGACCACTTTCCAAATTTTAATTATACAATTAAAATTTAGTTCACCACAATTAGTGTTTTGTTTTAGGGTTTTATTTTAGCTTAATGTTCTGGCCGAAACTTATCATAAAATTAAATCCAAAAATTAACAGAAATCAAATCCTTAATTATCATTAGGACAGAATACTAATCTTAAGATTTATTTCACAGATTTCATGCTTATTAATCAAGATTAACAATAATTTACAATATCAAGAACAAGCATTAAGATCAAGAACCCTTCTTTCAAGAACCCTCACGGCATCAACCTCAAGATTCAATTTTTTTTTAAAACATGATTTTTATCTAAAATCACAGATTTAATACTAAGCATGCTTGAACATATAAGAACTCATTTCAAACATCAATTGGGGATATAAACCACGAGATAATCAAGATCCCTCACTTAGGCATTCCATTGAACACCTTGAGGGCACCCCTGTTCCACCCTTGGCCGAGCACCCCTAGGGCCGTCCTAGGGCTGCCGAATCCCAAAGGGAAGGGTTTAGGGTCTCCTCAAACATGGAACACAAAAAGAACATCGAGAATTCGAGGTATCGTCGAAAAATAAATCAAGATTTCAATAGCCTTCAAGATTGGCTTCAAGAACTCGAAGAAACCCGAAAGGAGGGTAAAACCACTCACCTAGATTTGGAAAGATGATTAGAATAGAACCCCGGACAACGACCCTCGAATCGGCTTCAAGAAACTCGGTGGCTTAACCCAAAGAAGAGGAAGGACGTGCGATGGCTCACCTCAAGCTGTCGACTTGAGGAGAGAGAGAGGGGCTGGCTTCGGTTGGCTCCTCTCGGCTCGGCTCCAAAGGGGAGGAAGAGGAGAGGAGAGGGATGGGAAGAAGGCTTCGGGGCGGCAGCTTGCTCTTGGTGGCAGCTCCAAGGGGAGAGGGAAGGGGGGCCGGCTGGTGGCTGGCTCCTCTTCTCAAAATTTTATGTGGCTCCAAATAGGGAGCCACAAGCCAAGGGGAGGGGGATTTATACTCTCTCCTCAACCCTAACCTCTCTAAACCCTTTATCCAACCCGCATCCACCTAAAGCCGAACCCGAACACGCTAACTTAATTCAACTTAATTAATCCTACTCTCCACATAATCAAGCAATACATGCTTATAATTAAACAATCATGCAACATAACATATAATTAAATAAATCTATTTATGCAAGCAAAATTCACATAATTATATCCTACTTACCCGAGCTCGCAAGCTCGCACCGGACCATGAGTCAACTTGGCTCGACCTCGAACTAGTCCGCTAGGCTGGCAAACACAACAATAAAAGGAAAATAAAATTAAAATTTCTAGGATATTACAATCCTCTCTCCTTAAAGAAAATTCGTCCTCGAATTTCAGAAAATAATATTAAGGACTCACCAAATCATCAAACAATGAATGATAATACTTCCTCTTTTCCTGAAAATCCACCTCCCAGGTGGCCTCCTGGCCGGAATGGTGCTCCCATCTAACCTTAACCAAGGGCATCTCCTTGGACCTCAACTTTCGAATCTGCCAATCTAGCACCTCAACTGGACGCTCCTCATAAGAGACTGCTGAATCCACCTCCATTGTGGTAGGCTCGATCACATGAGAGTCATCCCGAATGTACTTCTTTAGTATGGAGACATGGAACACTGGATGTACTCGATCCATACTAGGAGCTAAGGCCAATTCATGGGCCACAGCTACCCTGCGCCTGAGAATAGGAAACGACCCAATGAACCTAGGGCTTAGCTTTCCTTTCTTACCAAACCTCACCACCCCTTTCATAGGGGACACCTTGAGGAACACCATGTCCCCCTCAGCAAACTCTACCTCACTGGCGTTTCCATCCGCATACATCTTCTGGCGACTCTGAGCTGCCAACAATCTCTCCCTGATTAGCTTCACCTTTTCCACTGCCTCCTCCACCAGGTCAGGTCCCATCATGAGGGAATCTCTTGCCTCAAACCAACCTATAGGCGACCTGTATCTCCGCCCATACAATGCCTCAAATGGGGCCATCCCGATGCTGCTATGATAACTATTATTATAGGCAAACTCAATTAGAGGTAAATGCCTCTCCCAACTGCCCTCCAAATCCAGGACACATGCTCTCTACATATCCTCCATTGTCTGAATCGTCCGCTCTGGCTGACCATCTGTTTGAGGGTGAAACGTAGTACTGAACTGAACCTGAGTACCGAAAGCCTCCTGGAATGACTGCAAAAAATGAGCTATGAACTGAATACCTCAATCTGAGATGATCATCGCAGGAACACCATGATATGTGACGATTCGATCCAAGAACAACCTCGCATACTACTCAGCTAAAAAGGTCATCCTGACCGGTATAAAATGCGAAGTATTGGTTAGGCGATCCATCACTACCCAGATAGAATCATTGCCCTTCCCAGACTTTGGCAATCCTATCACAAAATCCATGGTTATCTTCTCCCATTTCCACTCCGGTACCCCCAAGTTCTGGAGCAACCCTGCCGGCTTCAAATGCTCAGCCTTCACTTGCTGACACACCAAGCACTTAGACACAAACTCGACCACTTCTCTTTTCATGCTTAGGTCACGGTACATCTTCGTGGCTCCCAGGTGGATAGTGTATGTAGATCGATGAGCTAACTCTAACACCTGCCTGCGAACCTCGGCCATATCAGGCACCACTATCCGGTTCTTTAACCTCAGGATGCCCTCCGAGTCAACACTAAACCCATTATCTACATCTCCCCTCCTGGCTAGATCCTTAGTGAGTTCACAGAAAGCATCCTCCTTCTGCGCTACTCGTAGCATGTCAACCAACGTGCACTGCACCCTCAAGTGAGCCACCAGCGCACCAAAATTTGATACTGATAAGACTGCCCTGCTATCCAAACATAGGGCCAAGTCCTGAGCCAACAGCCTCCTCCTGATTGCCAAATGCACCAGACTGCCCATGGACTTCTTGCTCAAACCATCAGCTACCACATTTGCCTTTCCTGGATGGTACATGATCGTGCAGTCATAGTCCTTCAACAACTCAAGCCATCTTCTCTGCCTCAGGTTCAACTCCTTCTAGGTAGCAAATACTGGAGGCTCTTATGATCAGTGTATATCTCACAAGCCTCACCATAAAGGTAGTGACGCCACAACTTCAATGCGAACACCGCCACTACCGGCTCAAGATCATGGGTTAGGTAATTCTTCTCGTGAACCAACAACTACCTAGAGGCATAAGCTATCACCCTGCCATTCTGCATCAACACACAACCCAAGCCGATCCGGGAGGCATCACAATAAACAATAAACCCTCCCGTGCCCAAATGTACTACTAGAACTGGCGCCGACGTCAAGCGGTCCTTGAGCTTCAAAAAGCTCTCCTTTCACTTACTGTCCCATTCGAAGTTAACATTCTTCTGGGTCAGGCGGGTCAATGGCACTGCAATCCTGGAGAGATTCTCCATAAATATTCTATAATACCCTGCCAACCCCAGAAAACTACGGATCTCAGTGATATTAGTCGGCCTCTTCCAATTCTGAACTGCTTCTATCTTTGCAGGGTCCACTTTTATTCCTTCCTTGGACACCACATGGCCAAGGAACCCAACACTTTCCAACCAGTAGTCGCACTTGGAGAACTTAGCATACTAGCGGTGCTCCCGGAGAGTCTCTAAAACCATCTGCAAGTGCTCAGCATGCTCCTCCCTGCTCTTGGAATAAATCAATATATCATCAATGAACACAATTACAAACTTATCCAAGAATTCCCTGAACACTCGGTTCATCAGATCCATAAATGATGTAGGTGCATTACTCAGCTCGAAGGACATCACCAGGAACTCAAAGTGCCCATACCTCGACTTGAAAGCAGTCTTAGGGACGTCATTGTCCCGGATCCTCAACTGATGATACCCTGATCACAAGTCAATCTTAGAAAACCACTGAGCTCCCTGAAGCTGATCAAACAAGTCATCAATCCTAGGCAGCGGGTACCAGTTCTTCACTGTTAATTACCTTGTTAAGCTGCCGATAATCAATGCACATCCGCTCCAACATCGGCAGGAGTGTCAAGTTGGCTATTAACACATGCCCACAAATGACAACCTCGCAGCCCTGAAAGACTATCTCTGCCATCACAAAAATGCCCGTAGGCATAGACACCACAAGAGGTAATTTAAGCACAGAAGGTACCCCTGACAACTTAGCAGCAAACAAAGCAGATGTAAAAGATTGCGTAGCCCCCAAATCGAACAAAACATATGCAATGGTAGACCCGACAACAATATTACCTGACACCACTGCCTTAGACGCCTCAGCGCCCTCTTGGTTCATAGCAAACACCCGTGCAGCGAGCCTCTCTAAACCACCAGCTCGCTAGCCTCCTCCATGAGTCTGACCTCTCTGAGCTATGGAACCCACTGACATCAGTGCCTTTCCTCTGGTCTGATCTGTTGGCTTAAGGTTCTCAACCTTGGTCTTAATCTCAGTTTTGATGATAACAAACATTGAACTATTGTTTCATCAAGAAATATTTTCAGGTTCCATATCGATTAGCTCTTGATGTACTTGATTGGAAATATTGAAGAAATCGGAAAATAGAAAGGACATTGATCGTCGCGTTCGGGTTCATCGTGGAAATCTCTCAAAGTTTGACGTGTGCACCAAAGACGTCTTGGACGAGTCTAAAGAACACAAGGAAAGCTCTCCAAGTTGACGCACATTAAAGGTCGGAACCCGAAAATGAAGCGCGCAAGAAGAAGACTGAAAAAAATAAGTTTAGCCTAGGTTCGGTCGATCGGTCGATCGACCGAATGTAGTGAAGAATTGGCAGTAGCCAATTCAGTCAACCGAATGCGGCAAAAAATTGGTAGTAGCCAATTCGGTCGGTCGACCAAAGTGCGCCCAGAAGCGGCAAAATGCCGCAGTCGCTTGGGCGGTCGATCCATCGATCGATCGATGATCGACCGACAAAGGACTGGGCGTCGCCAACGGGCAAAAAAAATGCCTGTTGACGAGCCTTGGTGTTTGGGGAGTTATAAATACTTATCCCAAACTCATTCCTAGCTAAATTCTGATGCTTCTAAGCCTCAAAGAGCCACTCCTTGCATCTCTACAATAATTCTTGAGCCATCTTTGCAAAGAACCCTAGCTTTGAGCCTAGAAACCTTGAGATTGACTTTGAGCTTGCCTTGATTCATCTTCAAGTCATCAAGAGGAGCTAGGACATCTTGTTTGAGAGCTAAGTGTGTATTGTTTATTATTTGTTCCCATTATTGTTGTATTTTGTTGTTTATTTCATTGTAATTGAACTTGTGTAAACCTAGAGTGCTAGGTTGATTGAGTTGGTGGTTGCCTTGGTGTTAAGGCTTAAATCCACCATTGTAAACTTAGTTTACTAGGATTAGTTGAGTTGTCCCTTAGGTTGAGATGGAAGAGTGCTCTCGGTAAGAAGGCAGAGACTTCCGGGTGTGGAAGAGCCTTAGGTTGAGAGTGAGTCTCTTCGGGTTAAAGTCCTCTTTGTAAGGGAAATAATATAATTTAGTAAAGCTAAGTTTGAAAATCCTAAGCGGGGTGCTTAGGTAGTGGAGTAGGCATTGGGGCCGAACCTCTATAAATACTTGTGTTAGCATTATTTTCTTTGTGTATCGCATTGCTTATCTTTATTACTCGCTGCCGCATTTAGTCATCAATTGTGAATTGCCTAAGTAACTTAAGAAATGATTAAAATCGGATTTAGGCTAATTGATTAGTTAACACACTATTCACCCCCCCTCTAGTGTGGCCATTTCACCAATATTTGGTATCAGAGCGGGTCGTAGATTGAGATTTCATCATCTCATCTACATCTAGTCTCGATCCGAAAATGGCACTAGAGTTGGTAGCGTCTACACCTCCAAGGTGCCGGTGTTCACTGGGACAGATAGGCAGGTAGAGATCACCGATTTTCTGGGTGACTGCTACGAACTGTGTGTGGAGCTTGGGTGCTCATCCGAGTCAGCGGCTCGCATGGTAAGCTTACAACTCAAGGGAACGATAAAGAACTGGCTACACATGTGGGGGGAATGTAGGACAACAGATGCACCACCCCCTACATGGGAGGAGTTCAGGGCGACCTTAGTAGAGTAGTACTTACCACTGAGTGTTCGCGATAAGCGGGCAAGGGAGTTTGAGAGGGTACGTCAGATGGGTGGTCTGACCATGTCAGACTAAGAGATGGAGTTCACCAGGCTCTCTAAGTACCACCCAACCCTAGTGGCTACTGAGACCGCCAGGGTCAAGAGGTTCATCGGGGGGTTGAGACCCCAGATCAGTAGGCTCATCCATTATACCGAGGATACCACATTTGCTCGGGTAGTGGATGAGGCACTCAGGAAGGAAACATTGGTGTCGTTCGAGAAATTTGACGGACCTGCAAAGAAGAAGTTCCAACCTCAGGGGGCAAGGGGCCAGCCTTGGCACTCTAAGGGGACTATTGCCACTGCAGACCACAAGAAGTAGCCATGGCCGGGGAGGCCCAGGGTCAGGGGCAGTGCGACAGGCAGAGTCCGGGGATGCCACTCAGAAGTTAGGAATGCCTTAGTGTGGTTGTTGTAATAGAAAGCACTGGGGGACTTGCTATGGCCGCACAGATGCATGTTTCAAATGTGGACAGGTTGGACACTTTAGGAAAGATTATCCGGACAAAGGTAGCTAGAGAATTGAGCAGTTGAAAGGAAAATCACCGATGTTAGTTGGGTCAATAGCTCAGAAGGGTCCAATGTAGAGCAAGGGGCCGCAGGCTAGTCACTCTGAGAGACCGTCTGCCCGAGTTTGCGCCATGAACCGTGATGGAGCAAGGGCATCTAAGGCAGTGGTGATTGGTACTATTTTAGTTAGTTCATCTGCAGCCTATGTATTGTTTGATCCGAGTGCCACACACTCATTTGTATCTGCTAAGTTTGCTGCTAAGTTACCTGTAGCACCTTCTTTACTTAATGTGTCGTATGTGGTGTCGACGCCTACCGGCGATACAGTAATTACAGGAACAATTTTCCGCGACTGCGAGGTGCTTATATGCAGGCATGCATTGAGGGTAGAGTTGACACTTCCACCAATGCTTGAACTAGATGTCATACTCGGCATTTCAGTGGATTGGCTCGCGGATCACTTTGCTTCAGTGGATCACCAATGCTAAGACTGTTATTTTTAGTAAGCCCAGGTTGCCGCAGTTCATCTTCCAAGGAGACAGAAGAGGTGAGCCTATGGGAGTCATTTCAGCCCTGAAGGCTCGTAAGTTACTAGTGGGCGGCTGTCAGTCTTTCTTGACCTTAGTATCAGTGGCCGAGGAGGATAGAGACACGATGGGAAACGTCAAAGGAACATCGGTGGTTTGTGAGTTCTCTAACGTCTTTCCCGAGGTGTTATCGGGTCTGTCGCCAAGAAGGGAGATAGAGTTCTGCATTGAATTGCAGCTCAGGGTGAAGCCGATCTCTATTCCACATTATAGGATGGCGTCGTTCGAACTCAGGGACTTAAAAGTGCAGTTGCAAGAGTTGCTGGACTTGGGCTTCATCCGGCCGAGCGTATCACCTTGGGGTGCTCCGGTGCTCTTCGTGAAGAAGAAGGACGGATCCATGCGCATGTGTATCGACTATAGGCAGCTTAACAAGGTGACAATAAAAAATCGTTACCCACTGCCAAGGATAGATGACCTGTTCGACCAATTGCGGGGGGCAAAATGGTTTTCAAAGATTGATTTGAGGTACGGATACCATCAGCTGAGAATTCGGGACTGCAATGTGCCTAAGACTGGCTTCAGGACTCGTTATGGTGATTTTGAGTTCCTAGTGATGTCCCTTGGTTTGATCAATGCACCTGCGACTTTTATGGATCTGGTGAACCAGGTGTTCAAGGAGTACCTGGATAGTTTTGTGATCGTCTTCATTGACGACATCTTGGTATACTCCAAGAGTAAGGAGGAGCACTCTGAGCATTTGAGGATGGTCCTAGAAACCCTTAGAGAGCACCGGTTGTTCGCCAAATTCTCCGAGTATAAATTTTAGTTGGAGAGTGTAGGGTTCCTGGGTCATGTGGTGTCCAAGGAGGGGATAACAGTGGATCCCACAAAGGTGGAGGCTGTGCAGAACTGGAGGCGGCCGATCAACATGACTGAGATCTGCAGTTTCCTTGGGTTGGCCGGGTATTATCGGAAGTTTGTGGAAAACTTCTTCAGGATTGCAGCTTCTTTGACTTGGTTGACTCATAAAAAGATCAAATATGTATGGGATGACAAGTGCGAGGTGAGCTTTCAGAAGCTCAAAGAATGCTTGACATCAACACCCGTGTTGGCTGTACCTTCAGGCTCATGAGCATTTTGTAGTCTACTGTGATGCCTCTCGGGTTGGCCTGGGTTGTGTTCTAATGCAGTTTGGCAGAGTCATAGCCTATCCGTCCCACCAGCTAAAGGTTCATGAGAAGAACTACCCGCCGCATGACCTAGAGCTGTCAGTAGTGATTTTTTTCACTAAAGCTCTGGCGCCACTACCTGTACGGGGAGGCCTGTGAGATTTATACTGATCACAGCAGCCTCCAGTACTTGCTTACCTAAAAGGAGCTGAACCTCAAGCAAAGGAGGTGGCTGGAGCTCCTAAAGGACTATGACTGCACTATTATGTACCACCCGGGGAAAGCCATTGTAGTGGCGGATGCTCTGAGCAAAAAGTCCAAGGGCAGCTTAGCCCATTTGGCAATCAGGAGAAGGCCACTAGCTCAGCAAACTAGCACTGTGCCTGGATGGGGGAGCAGTCCTGTCTATATCAGATTCTGGTACCCTGGTGGCACACCTGCGAGTGCAGTCCACCTTGGTGGACATGTTGCGTGCTGCGCAGGAGGAGTTGCATTTTGTTCCCTAACAAGGGATCTGGTCTGGAGAGGTGACATAGATGACAGTTTTAGGGTCGACTCAGAGGGTGTCCTAAGGTTTAGAGATCGGATCATGGTGCCTGATACGGTAGAGGCGCGCTGGTAGGTTTTGGAAATGGGCCACCGTTCCACTTATACGATGCATCCGGGGGCCACCAAAATGTATCGAGACTTAAGGCAGTACTACTATGAAAAGAGAGGTAGCAGAGTTTGTATCCAAGTGTTTGGTCTGCTAGCAAGTGAAGGCCGAACACCTGAAACCCGCAGGGCTGCTTCAGAACCTCGAGGTGCCCAAGTGGAAGTGGGAGAAGATCACTATGGACCTAGTGACCAGGCTGCCTAAGTCAAGAGGAGGGTTTGATTCCATTTGGGTGGTAGTGGATCAGTTGGCTAATACCGCGCACTTCATTCCAATCAAAACGACCTTTTCTACGGATCAGTACGCCAGACTATTTTTAGACAGGATTGTGGCATACCATAGTACCCCAGTGATGAACATATCAGATCGAGGTACCCAGTTCACAGCCCGATCTTGGCAGTCCTTTCAGGAGGCCTTGGGTACTCAAGTACAATTCAGCACAGTTTTCCATCCACATACAGACGGACAGTCAGAGAGAACCATCCAGACCCTAGAGGATATGCTGAGGGCATATCTCCTCGATATGGCTGGCAGTTGGGAGAAATACCTGTTGTTGATTGAATTCGCCTACAACAATAGCTATCATAGTAGCATTGGTATGGCCCCGTTCTAGCCTTGTACGGGCAGATATACAGATCACCAGTAGGCTGGTTTGAGACAGGAGAGACTCTCATGGTGGTTCCTGACGTGATCGAGCCGACTGCAGTTGAGGTGGACACGACGTTCTCATATGAGAAGAGGGCGGTAGAGGTGCTTGATCGACAGATCAGGACGCTGAGGTCCAAGGAAATTCCCTTGGTAAAGGTCAGGTGGGAGCATCACACCGGGCAGGATGCTACTTGGGAAGTAGAGTAGGCCATGAGGGAGCGTTACCCCTCCTTGATCGAGGATATGGTGAGACCTTGTACTCTACGAAATTCGAGGACGAACTTTCCTTAAGGGGGGAAGGTTGTAATACCCGAAGTTTCCTAATACAAAAAATTTATTTGGTGCAGCGCACGGGATCGGGGAATAGTAGGGTTGAGTCACGAAAATCGACAAGAATAGAAGGTATAATTCAATTTGTTTGACTCGTGAGTTATATTTATATGATTTATGTGCTAAATCGATTCAAGTAGGGTTGAAATTGGGTTCGCGGGTCGAGTCGGAGCTAAATTCGAACTCGGGATGAGTTGAGTGAGGGAACTTAAGTCATGAGGGCATCTTTGTCAAAAAAAAAAGGGGGATTAAAACCCTCTCACCCCAAGCCGTCGTGTGGCTCAAGGCAAGAGGGAGCCACACGCAGCCCGAGGGAAGAGGAAAGTGGAGAGGACCTTGTGGACAGCGCCAATCTCGTGTCATCGTCAGAGAGTTCGGGATCGTCCTCATCTACTCCATCTCCTTTATCCGATCAAGGTGAGTGGTCTAACTGAGAACCATAGGGTAGGCGGGTAGCCGACCCAAGGTATTGGGGATTTTGTCGATTTCTCGTTATATTTCCATCGTCTCGTCAAAAATTTTATCGAGATCTGATCCTCTTGTTTATATGTTGTTTAACGATGAAGTTTCACAGAGTTTTCCTTGGATTTAGGGGTTGGCCGCATGAAGGAAAAAGGAGAAAGGTCATGCTGAATTTTCCCCCAATTTCCTAGAGTGGTCGTAACCTCTTGGATCGGGTTCTTGTCATGATTTGTGGCTCAATTATTCTTGATCACGGCCAAAAACCCTTTTCTTCCACCCTGATCAATCTCAGCCGAGCATGAGTAACCTAGGCTAGGTTCGGCCGAGTGGGTGTGAGGAGGGGAATGTGCTCGACTTGGTTCATGCTTACATGTAGAGTTTTATTTCATCGTTTATGCTATAGATTTCTCACTTGATATATGTTCTATTAGTAGTGGTAGATTGAGTTTATCATGCTATAAGGAAATGTTTTTGAATGCGCATATATGGTTAGGATTTAGAATGGCATGTGAATCATGCAAATATTTCATTTATTTTCTAATGTAAATGCCCAATCCTTGCCATGTTATATTCCTTGTTTCCTTCTCGGAATTTAGAAATTTATTGATGAATTTAATCTCCTTATTTTTTGGAAATCATGTGATTATTCATATGGATAATTGTAGAACGAATTTCCTATGTTATATATGTTGTGATGAACCCAAAAGTTGACATTTTGATGCTTATGAAATGTGGTTACATTTAAGGAATATAATGCATAGACTAGGTTTCACACCTAGGGAAGGATAGCGGAAATTGGTACTCGAGTAGTGCGACCCGAGGAAGGGGTCGGGTACGGGTTGATGCCCGGGGATTTAGATGGAAGTTTTTCTTTGAAAAACTCTAATTGTGTATTATGACTGAGATGGTCTACTGAGGAGTACCGATAGCCAGAACAGCTACTACTCGACTCAGCGGTGATTAGGGTCTTGAGATTGCACCAGCGGGCCCGCTAGCTATTAGACTCGAGTGGCGGAGGGTCTTGAGATTTCGTCAGTGGGCCATGTTGACGGTAGACCCGAGTCGGGTGGGACTAGCTATCCCTAACCTGGTGGGATCCTGAGACTAGTTGACCATCCTAGTTGACGAGCTCGGTGATTGTTATTGACATTCCTTGTATGTTGTATAGGCCTGTGCGGCCGAGTACTGTATTGTGGTGAAGGCCGGACAGAGCCGAACCATTCATGCAGGATGAGGTCATAGTGACCAAAAGATACTCAGTCTAAAGTAGCCGATATGGCCAGATTACTTATTCGCATAGGTTGGCCAATTGGCCGATTACCATGATATGACTAGCATTTTTTTTTTCAAACATGATGTGACTAGAATAGACTCCTCATTTATGTGTTTATGTATATATTTATATGTTATCATATCAGGGATTTAAGTGGAGGTTCGGAAGGACCGCTCACTGAGTTCCTTGTGAACTCACGGTTTCTTATTTTGTTTTTTTCGTAGAGCCTGACCAGTGAGGTACAGCTTGGTGGCATGGTTAGACCAGAGGGCAGGCATTGGCGTAGATCTCGTAGTAGGCAGTCATGTAGTCGTAGTCGTGTTGATAGGGTTGTAGACATGCACTGAGTGGTTTGTCTTTGAAAAACTTGTATCTGTTTTACACTTTGAAACTTGAGTTGTTTCGTTCGAATTTGAAATTACTAAAATTGTTTTGACATTTTTTTAAAAAAATAAAGATTTGAGCCGCTGTCTTTTGTTCAGGATACTTGGAAGTGCATTGTTTTCTTTGGTGTAGTGGTTTAGTACATGTGGTAGGCTTCAGGGTATCGACACGTACCCTGGCCGGTCACGCGACCTTGAGTTGGGGCGTGACAGCGGTCGATCGACGATCGATCGGTAAGCGATCGGGTGTCTCCCAACGGGCAAAAAAATGCCCGTTCGGTGGAGCTGCCGAGTGAGGGGTTATAAATACCCCTCACCAACCCTCTTAAACACTCTCTCACTATTCATTAAAGCTTTCCAAGAGAGATTAGTGCCTCCTAAGCTTGATTTGCTTGCGCTTGCTTTCCCGATCGACTATCCCTCTCAAGCGCTCGTCTCGCCTCAACTTCGGCTTCGATTCGATCTCACCATCTTGTGGAGTTGGAGGCATTGAAGGCTTTGGAAGGAGCTCTTTGTTGTGGTTTACTCTTTAGCTTCTTTTGTTGTGTTTTTACTTCTTCTTAAACTTGATTCTCATTGTTGTGGGCGAAATGGCGACATTAGAGGGGGGGTGAATAGTGTTGGATGGACCTTGACACTAGAAGGGGGGGTGAATAGTGTCAATCCCCTTTTTTCAATTCCTTTTAACTTAATTTTGTCTTAGCTTAATGGGATTGTTCTTCAATGAATGATATGATCACAATTCAATCACAATGATGAAAGAAAGTAAAGATCAATGCAAACAAAGCAATTTATAGTGGTTCGACCAACCGCCTACTCCACTACCTTGGCTCTTTACCAAGGATTTCTAAACACTACTTTATAGAAATTATATTTCCCTTTGAATACACTTGAGGACACCCTTCTCCCACACTTGGAGAACACCTCAATCCTCTTCACCTAGGCAAAACACAACTCTACAAAGTATACCCTAAGTATTTCCTAGCACACCTAGCAAGCTATCTTAACAAGAAAACAAGTTTCAACAAATTACAAACTTTAGGAAAGAGCTAATGAAAGAGAAATTGACCCAAGCTTCTTTCCACCGCCTTCTCATCTTCCACTTGCAACTGGATGAAGATTTCAATGAGCGCAGCAAGGTTGAAGAGAAAGAAAACATCGCCTGATGAAGTCGAGACTGGGAGCAGAGAGGCGCACGCAGGTGTAGCTCGTATGAAGGCTTTAAGACTCACTTTGAATGCTCAATTAAGTTTTGCAAAAGTGTTTTATGAAGTTTGGTGAGGGGTATTTATAACCCCTCAACCGAACGGCCATTCAACGGATAAAAAATCAACCATTGAAGTCGTTCGATCGCAAGGTCGGTTGATCAGTCGGTCGATCGACATATCGACCGCCAGGTCCGATCGCTGCAGCTGAGAGAGGTCGGTCGATCGACAGGTCGACCGCCAACATTTCTTCTGACATTCGATCAACCCGTCGGTCGACCGAATTACTGCAGTGAATCACGCGATAGAGGCCATCTTTAGGTCGGTCGATCGATTGGTCGACCGCTACCTTTCTACCAAATCTTTAGGCCATCTTTAGAGCCCAGCTATTTGCCCTTCTCTACATTCGGTCGACCGACTAGTCGACCGAATGGCTTCTGCCAATTTCTTGCGATCTCCGATTGACCAGTCGATCGACCAAATGGGCTGCATCACCATTTTATTGCCTTGATCGGTCGACCGATCCCAGGCTGAGGATGATTAATTCCTTGTATTTTTACATGTCAATTCTAAGGGTTTGGTTACCAAGTTTCAGCTTGGATAACCTTACATTTTAGGCTTGGGATAAACTATTCTAGGGACATATTACATTAAATCTTCTTGACTTAATCCGGAGCCTTTCTTCAATGATTTCTTCTTCCGTTCTTTGACGATCTTTTTCGTCGTCTCGTTTGAATGGATTAGGCATGCGTATCGCAACCTCAACCTAAACTCAAAACTACACACTTGAATTAAATACATGTTTGTTATCATCAAAATAAAGATCGAGGCTTAAGAGAGACCCTTAAGCCAACAATCTCCCCCTTTTTGATGATGACAAACATAACATTAAATTTTAAGAAAATTACCAGCATTTGTGAGTTTGAGTTAAGGCATTCAACTTTCTAACTTAGGCTATACATCCAACTTCTTATAACTCAACCTATGCTCCCCCTTTCAATGTGCATGTTCAAATTATCTATAACTTGACCTATGCTCCCCCTACAATTGTGCATGTCATTTTTAACTCCGCCTAACTATATCTCTTGCCCTTAACCATAAAACTCACACTACCTATATGTATCGTTTAAACCAAGTGTGACATTTCTTTTTCTCCCCCTTTTGACATCTATCAAAAAGGGTAAGAATCAAGGTACAATTAATGAGATTTCATCATAAAGCTAAAAAACCGAGAAAGCCACAAAAACCAAGTATCATCTACCACTATAGTCCTTCCCATCAATATAAGCCTATAGAAAGCAAACATCAATAGGTCGCAAAGCCCCAATACAGAACAATACATAAGTGTGATGACACTTTTATAGAATGCAAGTTAAAAGATCTTGTAAAATTTTCTTTAATCACAGGTAAAGCACAAATCCCTAGTTGCATCCTTAAGTTTGTGAAACTCTCTTCAACTAAGGGTTTTGTAAATATATCGGTAAGTTGTTTATCGGTGGATACAAATTCTACCGATATGTTTCCCTTAGCTACATTATCCCTAAGAAAATGATGTCTCCAATCAATATGCTTAGTTCTAGAATGTAAGATAGGATTTTTGGTTAAATTAATTGCACTAGTGTTATCACAATGTATAGGTATGCAAGAATACCTAAGTCCATAGTCTAAAAGGGTTTGTTTCATCCAAAGGACTTGCGCACAACAACTAGCCGCGGCGATGTATTCCACTTTGGTAGTTGAAAACGCAACCGAATTTTATTTCTTTGAGAACCAAGAAACAAGACTCGCTCTTAAGAATTCACAACACCCACTAGTGCTTTTCCTATCTACCTTACATCCGGCAAAATCAGCATCTGAAAAATCGATTAAATCAAATGATGCATGACATGGATACCATAATCCTAAGTCAAGCGTACCCTTTAGATATCTCAATATACGTTTTACCGCGCTTAAATGAGACATCTTAGGACACGATTGAAACCTAGCACATAAACATACGCTAAACATGATATCGGGTCTACTTGCAATTAAATAAAGGAGACTACCGATCATACCTCAATATCGTTTTTCATCCACTTTAATCCCCTCTTCATCTTTGTCAAGCTTGATGGATAAGCTCATAGGTGTAGAAGTTATCTTGGCTTCATTCATTCCGAATCTTTTGATGAGCTACTTTGTGTACTTAGCTTGATTGATGAAGATCCCTTTGGTGGTTTGCTTGATTTGGAAACCAAGCATGAAGGAGAGTTCTCCCATCATACTCATCTCAGATTCATCCTGCATGCACTTAGCAAACCACTCACAAAGCATTTCATTAGTGGCACCAAAAATTATATCATCAACATATATTTGAACTAATAATATGTCATTTTCATGGTGCTTAATGAAAAGTGAGACATCCGCTTTTTCTATGTCAAAATCTTGTTCAATTAAGAAAATAGAGAGTCTTTCATACCAAGACCTAGGGGCTTGTTTTAAACGATACAAAGCCTTTTTAAGTTTGAAAACATAATTTGGAAAGTCAAAACTTTCAAAACCAGGGGGTTGTTCAACATGAACTTCTTCATTTATAAAACCATTAAAGAAAGCACTTTTCACATCCATTTGAAAAAGTTTCAAACCTTTAAAACTAGCATATGCTAAAAGCATCCTAACTGCTTCAAGTCTAGCTACGGGAGCATATGTTTTATTATAGTCTATTCCTTCTTGTTGGTTGTACCCTTGTGCCACTAGCCTAGCTTTGTTTCTAATCACTAGTCCTTCTTCATCTAGCATATTCCTAAATACCCATTTGGTTCTAATTATGGTTTGATCACTAGGGGCCCGTTTGGTTTGCTAAAAAATGGGGGACTGGACTGGACATCCGCCCATGTCCCCCGTTTCGTTTGCAAAAGAAGCTTCGGGACAAGGACTTCTCCTTGTCCGGGATAAGATTTCCACCCATTTTGGTGTACCGAAAAATTTCTCGGTACACCGAAATCGGGCGGAGGACAAGGGCTGCAATTGTCAAAATTATCCCTTCATTTGATCATAGAATCGTCGGATCGAGTCGAGGTGAATACCAAAGTTGTAAATTTTCGCGTGCTGAACGCAATGGTGGTGTCAGATTTCAGATTGGAAATCGTTTGGTATGATTTTTATATTTTTTGATATTATCCTATTGTTATACTTTTAGGTTAATTGAAAATTAGTTGAACACTTATTAGTTAAACTAAAACTTCTTATTGTATTAAAGTATTTGATACTATATATTAATATTTTTTTACATATTAATTAATTTTAAGACTAATTTACAAGGGTATTTTAGTCATTTGTCATATATAATACTTTGTTATAGCGAAACAAACGCAGGACAGAACGGAATATCGTGTCCTGTTCTTGACGAAACAAACACGGTATAGCTATTGTTCCAGGACATCTGATGTCCTGTCCTTGTCCCTGTCTGGTGTCCTGTGATGAGCAGTTTGCGAACCAAACGGGCCCTAGGTCTAGGTACTAAGTCCCATACATCATTTCTATCAAATTGGTTGAGTTCTTCTTACATGGCTAATATCCAAAACTCATCTTCTATAGCTTCCTTAACATTTTTAGGCTCTACTTGAGAGACAAAAGCTACATATTGACATAAATTTTTGAGTTTAGACCGAGTTACCAGTCCCATTGAAGGCTCTCCAATGACTTGATCCATTGGATGATCTCGTACCAATCGGTATCCCTTGGGGAGAGGTGGTAGAACTTCTTCTTCTACTTCATCTTCAACTTGAGGTTGACTTGAGGATGGAGGTTCTTCATGTTGAGTCTCGTCATGGTCTTCATCCTCCATTTCCTTATCATGCATTGTGAGATCCTCAAGCTCCTCACCTACATTCACAATCTTTACATTTCTTGAAGAATCATTAGTTTCGTCAAAGGTCACATGCATAGATTCTTGAACCATCATAGTTCTACGGTTATAAACTCTATAAGCCTTAGAACTAATAGAATATCCTAGGAAAATTCCTTCATCTGATTTAGAGTTAAATTTTCCTAGATGTTCTTTAGTATTTAAAATAAAGCATTTACATCCAAAAACATAAAAATATCCCACATTTGGGATTCTACCATTCCAAATCTCAAAAGGTGTTTTCTTGATTTTTGGTCTTAATAAAACACGATTAAGAACATAACATGATGTATTTATGGCTTCAACCCAAAAGTATTTAGGTAAATTATTCTCACATAATATGGTCCTAGCCATCTCTTGGAGGGTTCTATTCTTCCTCTCAACCATCCCATTTTGTTGAGGGGTCCTAGGGGAAGAAAAGGTATGTTGAATACCTAAGGGCGCGTTTGTTTGCGAAAATATTTTGAGACTTTTCGTTTCGTGAAAACCGAAATGGATTTTCAAATTTCAGAATTTTGGTTTCGATTTTTTTGTTTGGAGAAAACGCGTTTGTTTGACATGTCCAAATTTAATGTTTCGCGAAATGAAACCAACAAAAAATTGTTTGTTTTGTGTTGATTTCATTGACAATTTTCGGGACGAAAATTGAAACTGTGTTTGTTTATCAAATATAGTTTTAGTTTCAGTTTATTAAGTTATACTATTTTATTATAATTGTGAATATTATTTATTTAGGGTATAAAAATCATTAAAATATATTTTATTATATTTTTTAATTTATAAATAATTCAAAATAAAAATAAATATTTGTAAATAATATTTATTAGTTAATAAAAATATAAGCTAAGTATTAATATCATCATGAATTAATTATCAATTAAATATCAACTAAGTATGCGCTACATATCAACTAAGTATGAACTCGTATTTTTATACTTCTTTAACCAACCCAACTTAATAATTGTTGAAATTATTGATATTTACAAATATATTTAAATTATTGAATTATTTAAATTATGTTATAAATATATTTTTTCGATTTGATAATTTGTGCTACGTGAAAGATACTGAAGTAAAAATACTTGTTCAATACAATAGATATTAGCAATTATTACTTAAGTATCAATTCACTCAAATTATTGATCCATTACTTGCAGGATAAATTCCACCTTTTTTATTCATGATGTAGCAGATTAATTGTGGGCTCGAGCTTAATATAGGTTAAGATTAATAATGAAGATAATGTTGGTCAACGTGCAGAAGTCAACTGAGAATAAATAGACTATTGAGACTTCAACCCGGTGATCTTTTTCTGGCGAATGATGCAGGGATCGAACAACAAAGTGAAGTAAAGTGCACTCACTAGACGGGAGAAGAAACGAGTTATTTTTTTTATTACTTATTAATATCTCTAAATTGAGCACTGATCCATGGCATCAAAGTAAATGAAGTATCAATTCACACACAATGGTATTGATCCATTCACACAAATCAAGTATCAATTCACACAATTAGTAAATGAAGTTAGTATCTACATCTAAAATGAGAGCAAAACTGCTATGAATAGCGTGATACAATGACATATGTTTTATTAAGTATCAAAGACAATGACATATGTTTTATTAAGTATCAAAGACAATGACATATATTACTGCATCCGCCTGTGGATCCAAAGATATGTCACGGAGGTCGATGAGCCAACGGAAGTTGCCAATCAGAAAACGTCAGGCGGCATCAATCATTGCTACGTTTCTTTTTTTTTCATACACTCACCGATAAGCATTGCATAATAGTTACAACCCAGCAGCCAAGCACCATCAACATAATAGTTACAACCCAGCAGCCATGCACCATCAACCCAGCAGTCTTGTCCATCAACAATTCTCACGACATCAATTATGACGGTAAAAATATAGGACAATGAAGGAAAATGCGTATCACCATTAATTGATGGTCGCCTCCAATTCATAGTCCACCAAAATAAAGTTTGCTCATTATCTTAAAACAACCAAAGTATTAAATCAACCACGCATTTATATAAGCACAACCAAACAATGAAACAACCACACATTTATATAAGCACAACCAAACAATGAGCACAACCACACATTTATATAAGCACAGCCAAACAATGAAATATAAGCACAACCACGCATTTATATAAAACCATAACTGATAATGGGCAACATTACTTTACGACCTTAGGAGGAAAGTGCGCATAACCATTGATTGGTTATCGCCTCAAATTCCCCGCCGATATAAAACTAAAGTTAATCAAATAATAAGATAAAGTAGTCAAATTACATTAGTAGTCCAATAAAGTATTTAGGTTTACATCATTATTGTTATCTAACTTATTTAAACAAAAAAATAATTGCAATGAAAACAAGTACTATCAACCCCTTGCAACCCATGTCAAGGAGCTTGTCCATTTTTGCCTCAAGTGAAAAGAGGTCCCTACTTCTTTGATTCACTTCTTCCTCATTGCGTATTGTCGTTGCAATGGGAGTGATCCATCGAAAGAATTGACAACTGGGAATGTCGATTTTGCTTCTATTTATGCAAACCGCATATAATCGGCCGGGATTTTTCTCACTTTCACTTATCCGTACCGCGGCTCACAAACCGCAAAAATATTCTCTATTTTGATATCTCAAATACGTTTCGCTTATTCGGGATGAAGAAGTTGTCATACTATTTAATGAAACTAAAATTAGTACATTGTTGGTAACATACACTATCAAAAATATATCTAAGTAGCAATTAAATCTATTACAAGTCCAAGACATATAATTCTATTTACATGTTTAAACCTAATTAAAATATGGAAGGGCAATCATCGTCGATGTGCCCAAAGCTGATTTGCAATCCCTTCCCGAATGTCATGCATAATATTTTGAGTTGAAGAATATTCACCTACTGATGATTCAATAGGGGGTGAAGATTGTTCTTGATCATCAATAATAACTTCTTCATTGTTCCAAATATCGATTAATTTATCTGAATTACAATATTTAATAATGAAGTTATGAATTGTACAACACGTCAATACGATATTATTTTGTCTTGCTAGAGGGTAATTCAGCATCATCTTTAATATCAGAAAATGTGCTTTCAATAGTCCAAAGCATCGTTCGATTACGTTCCCAACGGAGGAATGTCGTTGATTGAACAATTCACTTTTTGTGGAGGGGCCTCGCCTACGATAATCTGATCTATGATACCTTTCACCACGATAAGGTGCCAAAAATCCAGATACATTCGGATATCCCGCATAAACCACGTAGAATTCATCTAATAAAAGGTAAGAAAAATTTCTATTAAAACCAAATCAATACTAAGGAAGTGATTACGTTGAGTTAAATTTACTTCCTATTGGCATAGGAAAATCTGAGTTGGGAGAATAAATAGTGTGGCTGAAAATACGCGTGTCATTCGTGCTTCCCTTCCAACCACTCTTTACGTAGGTGAATAGCATGTTGTGAGTGCATGCCGCCATTACATTTTGTGTAATGGTTCCTTTACAGCCCCAATATAAAGATGCCTTATTTGTGGGAACGAATGCTGATATATGTGTCCCGTCTATCTCCCCTATGCAATTCTACAAAAGGATTGTTCAAATGTTAGACAAACCCTATGGAATTATACATAAGGACTAGGAAGGAATTTTACCTCAAAATAAGGGAACCACCTAGGATGCCCTTCAATTTCAGGTTGAACAGTTCGAGGTTATCGGGATTTGATAATTTATGTCCCCAACCTAAGAACCGCTGCAAGTGTCAACTTGAACCACGTTTGAGTGGAGTGTTGATAATGCTTCGCAACCACTCTCACTCGTTTATTATGACAAAGTGTATATAAGAACATTGCAACTGCTTCCTCCACAAATATATTTTGGTCTTCTAAGCCAAGTCTCCTAAGATCGGTGCATAATCTAAGGAATAGACTTGGCTCCATACGTAAGTTCTCGTAGCATCGTACAGGACTATGTATTAACTCCTGCACATAGTCCGCACCTCTCAAAATTGAAGTGCGCACTGCTCTTCTTGAGGTTGGGTTTTCTAATTCATCCAACTTATCCAATATATCCAACATGAGTAATAATACCAAGTCATCGAAAATTTCTTCATCGCTAAAAAATGTATGTGGAGGTTGATGACTCATTCTACGATAATTAAAAAAAAGTAAAAAACATAATGCTTGAAAACATAACGGATGAAAGTAAACAAACTAGAAATAAATTATTCAGTTCAGTTCATAACCAAAGCATGAAAACAATAATATAAAGTATTATTACACACATTGTACATCCATGTGAACAAGTGTCACACATTAAAGTATTGTTCAATTCGATATCATAAAAAATAAACAAGTGTCACCCATGTAAACTTTGCATCCATTTCTTGAGTTGTTCGTCATTCAATGACATAACAAGTGGTCGAGCATCTGGGTGCTCAACCAAGTAAGTCATTGTCTTAAACAAGTGAGCTTCAGGTAGCCCTTCCACACTAGTAATGCGTCCAACACAATTTGGGACGCTATATGGATCCGGGGGTGTGTACACTGGAGCTGCATCACTTCGACGGGCTGCATAGTGATTTGAAATAAGTTCATACAGCTTTTTCTTCACCTGTTCTACAGTTGATCTCACTGATGATTTACCTCTTTTATTGCCGCGTGAGGAAATAGATGGACGTCTATCTATCTCCTCAACACTATCATCATCTTCCTCCACTAAGGGCTCCTTCCCACGTACATCCGGATTCAAATATTCATTCTCTAACATACGCTCTTCATCCGAATTCATTGGGGGTTGTGTTGATGATCGGGCCATCCCACCAGTTGCAGATTGATTTTGAAATATCAATTCCATCAAATTATAATGTGGTGGTGGTCCGTTCTTAAAGGGTTTGAAATAACTTTTTGTCGTTCCTTTCTGCACACGAATTTTTTTTTTCTAAAACCAACTAACTTAACCCCATTGATTAAATACAGAACAACATACCGATGCGTTCCACACTATTTCATCGGCATCAATCTTCCCCGTGTCAGGATTCCATGTGACCCTAGTGTGGTTAATCAACTCTTGGAAATACTTATATAAACGAAGAAGCCGTGTTTTTTTGGACTTACATATCTCCACCCCGTAATTAGTCCAACACTTCTCCTCCAATTTTTTACTACTATCTTCCCAAACAGTCTTATCAAAATTGAGAATGCCTAATTCATCTTGTCTATTATGCAAGAGGTACAAAAATTCTTCTGTGACATTCTTTGGCCACAACTCCGACTTTTCCCTCGGATTCTGATGGCCACCCATATGTTCAACTTATTATATCTACTAAAAAATTGATACAGAAACCGAACTCAAGCAATAACCGAAGGCATGTAACCATATGAACTCATAAAATATAATATTAACAGTAGATTAAAAAACCAGTGTTATAATCAGTATCTATAAATATGCAAACTGTTATAACAGTGAATTAAAAACCAATCAAACAGATAAATTAACAAATCATAGTTACAAACCAATAAAAAACCATAGGTACTAGTAAGAACAAGTAGTAACAGTAAATATATGAATTAACAAACAAATAGGTACAAACTAATAATATTTAATAAAACCAAAGTAAACTGATAAGAGAACATCAAACCGATAAGTCCAATAAAACATCAAAGTAAACTGATAACTCATAATAGAGCAAGTATACTTTAGCAAACTGATAGCAGACCATCAAAATAACCCATGATACATGCATCACTGATACAAAGTATACTAACACAGATAAAGTATACTAACAGCACATAAAGACATGAATGAAAGAAGGAAAACGTAAACCGAACATAATTGATAACAAATATACAAAATGAGCATAATTGATACATAACTGAACATACCTGTTAAAATCAGTATCTATAAATATGCAAACTGTTAAAACGGTGAATTAAAAAAACAATCAAACAGATAAATTAACAAACCAATAAAAAACCATAGGTACTAGTAAGAACAAATAGTAATAGTAGACATATGAATTAACAAACAAATAGGTACAAACTAATACTATTTAATAAAACCTAAGTAAACCGATAAGAGAACATCAAACTGATAAGTCCAATAAAATATCAAAGTAAACTGATAACTCATAATAGTGCAAGTATACTTTAACAAACTGATAGCAGACCATCAAAATAACCCATTGAGAAAATATAACCCATGATGCATGCATCAATTATACAAAGTATACTAACAGCACATAAAGACATGAATGAAAGAAGGAAAACGTATATCGAACATAACTGATAACATATATGCAAAATGAGCATAATTGATACATAACTGAACATAAGTGTTATAATCAGTATCTATAAATATGCAAATTGTTATAACAGTGAATTAAAAAAACAATCAAATAGATAAATTAACAAACCAATAAAAAACCATAGGTACTGGTAAGAACAAATAGTAACAGTAGACATATGAATTAACAAATAAATAGGTACAAACTAATACTATTTAAAAAAACCAAAGTAAACGGATAAAAGAACATCAAACTGATAAGTCCAATAAAATATCAAAGTAAACTGATAACTCATAATAGTGCAAGTATACATTAGCAAACTGATAGCAGACCATCAAAACAACCCATTGAGAAAATATAACCCATGATACAGGCGTCACTGATACAAAATATACTAACACAGATAAAGTATACTAACAGCACATAAAGACCTATATGAAAGAAGGAAAACGTAAACCGAACATAACTGATAACAGATATGCAAAAAGAGCATAATTGATACATAACTTAACATAAGTGTTATAATCAGTATCTATAAATATGCAAACTGTTATAACAGTGAATTAAAAAAATAATCAAACAGATAAATTAACAAACCAATAAAAAACCATAGGTACCAGAAAGAACAAATAGTAACAGAAGACATATGAATTAACAAATAAATAGGTACAAACTAATACTATTTAATAAAACCAAAGTAAACTGACAAGAGAACATCAAACTGATAAGTCCAATAAAATATCAAAGTAAACTGATAACTCATAATAGTGCAAGTATACTTTAGCAAACTGATAGCAGACCCTCAAAACAAACCATTGAGAAAATATAACCAATGATACATGCGTCACTGATACAAAGTATACTAACACAGATAAAGTATACTAACAGCACATAAAGACATGAATGAAAGAAGGAAAATGTAAACCGAACATAACTGATAACAGATATGCAAAATGAGCATAATTGATACATAACTTAACATAAGTGTTATAATCAGTATCTATAAATATGCAAACTGTTATAACAGTGAATTAAAAAAATAATCAAACAGATAAATTAACAAACCAAAAAAAAACCATAGGTACTCGTAAGAACAAATAGTAACAGTAGACATATGAATTAACAAATAAATAGGTACAAACTAATACTATTTAATAAAACCAAAGTAAACTGATAAGAGAACATCAAACTGATAAGTCCAATAAAATATCAAAGTAAACTGATAACTCATAATAGTGCAAGTATACATTAGCAAACCGATAGCAGACCATCAAAACAACCCATTGAGAAAATATAACCCATGATACATGCGTCACTGATACAAAATATACTAACACAGATAAAGTATACTAACATCACATAAAGACCTATATGAAAGAAGGAAAACGTAAACCGAACATAACTGATAACAGATATGCAAAATGAGCATAATTGATACATAACTTAACATAAGTGTTATAATCAGTATCTATAAATATGCAAACTGTTATAACAGTGAATTAAAAAAATAATCAAACAGATAAGTTAACAAACCAATAAAAAACCATAGGTACCGGAAAGAACAAATAGTAACGGTAGACATATGAATTAACAAACTAATAGGTACAAACTAATACTATTTAATAAAACCAAAGTAAACTTATAAGTGAACATCAAACTGATAAATCCAATAAAATATCAAAGTAAACTGATAACTCATAATAGTGCAAGTATACTTTAGCAAACTGATAGCAGACCCTCAAAACAACCCATTGAGAAAATATAACCCATGAGACATGCGTCACTGATACAAACTATACTAACACAGATAAAGTATACTAACAGCACATAAAGACATGAATGAAAGAAGGAAAATGTAAACCGAACATAACTGATAACAGATATGCAAAATGAGCATAATTGATACATAACTGAACATAAGTGTTATAATCAGTATCTATAAATATGCAAACTGTTATAACAGTGAATTAAAAAAATAATCAAACAGATAAATTAATAAACCGAAAAAAAACCATAGGTACTAGTATGAACAAATAGTAACAGTAGACATATGAATTAACAAACAAATAGGTACAAACTTATACTAGTTAATAAAACCAAAGTAAACTGATAAGAGAACATCAAACTGATAAGTCCAATAAAACATCAAAGTAAACTGATAACTCATAATAGAGCAAGTATACTTTAGCAAACTGATAGTAGACCATCAAAATAACCCATTGAGAAAATATAACCCATGATACATGCGTCACTGATACAAAGTATACTAACACAGATAAAATATACTAACAACATATAAAGACATGAATGAAAGAAGGAAAATGTAAACCGAACATAACTGATAATAGATATGCAAAACGAGCATAATTGATACATAACTGAACATAAGTGTTATAATCAGTATCTATAAATATGCAAACTGTTATAACAGTGAATTAAAAAAATAATCATACAGATAAATTAACAAACCAATAAAAAACCATACGTACCAGAGAGAAGAAATAGTAACAGTAGACATATGAATTAACAAATAAATAGGTACAAACTAATACTATTTAATAAAACCAAAGTAGACTTATAAGAGAACATCAAACTGATAAGTCCAATAAAATATCAAAGTAAACTGATAACTCATAATAGTGCAAGTATACTTTAGCAAACTGATAGCATACCATCAAAACAACCCATTGAGAAATTATAACCCATGATACATGCGTCACTGATACAAAGTATACTAACACAGATAAAGTATACTAACAGCACATAAAGACATGAATGAAAGAAGGAAAATGTAAATCGAACATAACTGATAACAGATATGCAAAATGAGCATAATTGATACATAACTGAACATAAGTGTTATAATCAGTATCAATAAATATGCAAACTGTTATAACAATGAATTAAAAAAACAATCAAACAGATAAATTAACAAACCAATAAAAAACCATAGGTACTGGTAAGATCAAATAGTAACAGTAGACATATGAATTAACAAACAAATAGGTACAAACTAATACTATTTAATAAATCAAAAGTAAACTGATAAGAGAACATCAAACTGATAAGTCCAATAAAACATCAAAGTAAACTGATAACTCATAATAGAGCAAGTATACTTTAGCAAACTGATAGTAGACCATCAAAATAACCCATTGTTAAAATATAACCCATGATACATGCGTCACTGATACAAAGTATACTAACACAGATAAAGTATTCTAACAGCACATAAAGACATGAATGAAAGAAGGAAAACGTAAATCGAACATAGTTGATAACAGATATACAAAATGAGCATAATTGATACATAACTGAACATAAGTGTTATTATCAGTATCTATAAATATGCAAACTGTTATAAGTGAATTAAAAAAACAATCAAATAGATAAATTAACAAACCAATAAAAAACCACAGGTACAAATAGTAACCGTAAGAACATCAAACTAACAAACAAATAGTACAAACTAATACTATTTAATAGTAACCGTAGTAACCGTAGACATATGAATTAACAAACAAATAGGTACAAACTAATACTATTTAATAAAACCAAAGTAAACTGATAAGAGAACATCAAACTGATAAGTCCAATAAAACATCAAAGTAAACTGATAACTCATAATAGAGCAAGTATACTTTAGCAAACTGATAGCAGACCATCAAAGCTTATATTAACTGATAAACAATGATATCAATTATAGAAATAGTATACAACATAATGAAACAATCAGATAATGAAACAATGATAATAATCAGATAATGAAACAATATAGAAATAAGATAAAGTATACCAACTTCTATGTTCTGTATAATGAAACAATTAGATAACAAAACCCTAGATCTGTATAACCTTACAAATAAACTACACCAGATAGCCCTAGATCTGTATAACCCTACAGATAAACTTAGCCGAACCACCAAAAAATTCTAGAATAAACCCTAAAATCAGATGTAAGCATAGATAAAAGGCCAAAATCAAAAAACAAAACCCTACTTCTAACCCTAGATCGAACTGGGAATAACAAACCCTAATTTGAAAGAAACCCTAATTAGAAGATGAGGGAGAAGAACCTTTTAAAATGAAAATCAAGTAGTCGAAAGAAGAAATCCCTAGATTGAACCTGGCCTAAAACCCTAGATCTAGCCATGGAATAAACTCTAGGTCTAGTTGAAGGGTCGAGAAGAAATCGGAAAAATAAACACCAGAATGTGCAGTCGGAAGAACAAGGTCAACACACAAACGCAAGAACAGACGATATAGGGGGAAAAATGCGCAGTTGGAAGAACGTGGGAAGAAGAAATAAAAAAAAACATTAACATGGATGAAAACTTACCTTGAAGAGTGGTTGTCATCTCAGGCGACGAGACAACAAGATTCAGAACGTTGTCGGTGAAATGGGCTCAACAAAATGGGATCGGCGACCACTTGTCGCCTGTTGTCGCCGAAGAGAGGGGCTCACACGAAGAGAGGGGTGGGATGCCCTAACCCACTCAGTCACAGGTTTTGTTAGTTTTCGCAAAACGGGTGGAAATGAATTTAGTTACAAGTTTGCCACCGCCTGTTTCGAATGGTTTTCGCAAAAACCCGAATTCTACTCCGAGTAGAATTTGGGCTCATGTACAAAATAATGTTTCGCGAAAATTGGGTTTCGCGAAATGGATTTCAAAATCTTACCCGATTTCGGTCAACAAACACGATTTCGGAGCGGATTTCGATTTCACACGAAACGGAAATCCAAAAAGGGCCCTAACAAACAGGCCCTAAATCATCACAAAACTCGGAAAATTTTTCATTTTTAAATTCCTCTCCATTATCACTCCTAATTTTTAAAATAGAAACTCCTTTTTCATTTGAAACATTTTTTGCAAATTTTTTGAAAAGCTCAAATGTCTCATTTTTCTTTGTCAAAAAGAAGACCCAAGTAAATCTCGAAAAATCATCAATTAAAACATAGCAATAAAGCTTTCCACCTAGACTAGCTACATCACATGGACCAAAGAGATCCATGTGTACAAGCTCAAGAATTCTAGATGTACTAACTTGAATAATACTATGGAATGAATATTTTACTTGCTTACCTAGTTGACATGCATCACATAGTTTATCTTTTTCAAATTTTATTTTAGGTAAGTCTTTTACTAATTCCTTCTTAGCTATCTCTTGGATGAGGCTCATGCTAGCATGTCCTAGCCTTCTATGCCACAACCAAGAGTCATTTTCCATAGCTACTAAGCATCTAACATGAGGATTGGGCAAGACATTTAATTCTAGAGTGTATACATTTTCTTGGCTATTTCTCATGAACATGATATCATTTGAAGGTGTACTTCTAATAATGCACTTAGATGCTTCAAAAATAATTATATACCCATTACCACATAGTTGAGATATACTAATCAAATTATGCTTTAAACCATCAACTAATAAAACATTTTTGATACATGGGTAAGGAAGTATACCTATGTCACCAATGCCAACAATCTTACCTTTGGCATTGTCTCCAAATGTGACATGTCCACCATCTTTACTTGATAGGGTTGCAAACAAGTTGATATCTTCCGTCATGTGCTTCGAGCAACCGCTATCCAAAATCCAAGTACTCCTACTTGATTGAGGATGCTTCTCCACCTACAAAAGGAGAAGACACTTTCTTAGGTACCCAAATTTTCTTGGGTCCTTGGGTGTTAGTCACTTTTGGAACCCATGTGAATCTTGCATGAGGGTTCCTTCTTAGGGCACAATCTTTGGCCATATGACCAAAAATACCAGAAGAAAAACAATTACCATAAAATTTCTTTTGTGTGTGTGTGTGAGTATGAGAGTGTGATGATTTTTTCTTGTTGACAACTTTTGGCATAGCATTTTGAATAGTTGTCATTTTTTTCATTTAGCATGCTATCATTCAAATGCTCTACTGTATCACATAAATACTAGTTTTCTTTTTCTAGTTTTTCATTGTCAATCTCTAGTTCCTTTCTAGCCTTTTCTAGTGTGCTATTTTCTTCCTTAAGGTTCTCTATTTCTTTCCTCAGATCCTTGCATGAAAGTATTAATCTATCATTTTCAATTTCTAAGGATCTATTGTCCTTTTTAAGATCTCTAAGTTTTCTCCTAATTGCAATGAACTCATCATGCATTTGCTCGAGTTCAATTTGTAATTCTTCTTGAGTAAATGACATTTCACCAAAATTAAACTTTACCTCATCATCCTTTGCCATCAAGCAAAGGTTTGCTTTTTCACTCCTTGCCTCTTCTACACTTGATGAGGCCTCGCTTTCGTCCCATGTAGCCATCATTGCCTTCTTCTTCTTCTTGTACTTTTCTTTCTTGTGAGGGTTGGAGGTAGTGGCCATCTTTAGAAGCGGGCAATCCTTCCTTAGGTGCCCCATCTTGTTGCAATTGAAGCCATTCGTAATATTTTGAAACCTAGCATGCATGGCATCAATAGACTCATGAGAAAGCATTTTAAACATTTCATAGTCATGCATGAGTAAATTGATTTTGGATTCTTTTACTTGTGAAGTCCCTTCATGGGTGGTCTCTAGGAACTTCCACACTTCGTATGCGGACTTGCATGAAGAGATCCTATTGAATTCATTAATTGATAAGCCGCAATATAGAGCATTGACGGTCTTGGCATTAGCATTAAAGAGCTTAACTTCTTCTTGGTCCCATTTATCCATGTCCTTATCGGGTTGTTTGTACTCTACTAGGATCATCCTCCATACATCCATGCCTAAGGATTGAAGGAAGCCATTCATGCGGATCTTCCAATAGGCATAGTTGTTCCCATCGAATAGTGGTGGAGTGTTAGTAGAGGACCCTTGAGCTAATTGAATTTCACTAGACATGATGACTTATAGGGAAGATGGTTGAATCTTAGCCTACTACCTTGCTCTGATACCAATTGTTGGATGGACCTTGACACTAGAAGGGGGGGTTGAATAGTGTCAATCCCCTTTTCTCAATTTCTTTTAACTTAATTTTATCTTAGCTTAATGGGATTGTTCTTCAATGAATGATATGATCACAATTCAATCACAATGATGAAAGCAAGTAAAGATCAATGCAAATAAAGCAATTTATAGTGGTTCGGCCAACTGCCTACTCCACTACCTTGACTCCTTACCAAGGATTTCTAAACACTACTTTATAGAAATTATGTTTCCCTTTGAATACACTTGAGGACACCCTTCTCCTACACTTGGAGAACACCTCAATCCTATTCACCTAGGCAAAACACAACTCTACAAAGTATACCCTAAGTATTTCCTAGCACACCTAGCAAGCTATCTTAACATGAAAACAAGTTTCAACAAATTACAAACTTTAGGAAAGAGCTAATGAAAGAGAAATTGACCCAAGCTTCTTTCCACCGCCTTCACGTCTTCAACTTGCAACTGGAAGAAGATTTCAATGAGCGCAGCAAGGTTGAAGAGAAAGAAAACAATGCTTGATGAAGTCGAGACTGGGAGCAGAGAGGCGCGCGCAGGTGTAGCTCGTATGAAGACTTTAAGACTCGCTTTGAAAGCTCAATTAAGTTTTGCAGAAGTGTTTTATGAAGTTTGGTGAGGGGTATTTATAATCTCTCAGCCGAACGGCCGTTCAACGGATAAAAAATCGACCGTTGAAGCCGTTCAGTCTCAAGGCCAGTCGATCAGTCGGTCGACTGGCAGATCGACTGCCAGGTCCGACCGCTGCAGCTAAGAGATCGATTGTAAGGTCCGACTGCCAACATTTCTTCCGACATTCGGTCGACCCGTCGATCGACCGAATTACTACAACGAATCACGCGATAGAAGCCATCTTTAGGTCGATCGATCGATTGGTCGATCGCTACCTTTCTGCCAAATTTTTGCCTCTGTCGATCGATCGACGCAGCCCAACTATTTGCCCTTCTCTACATTCGGTCGACTAACTGGTCGACCGAATGACTTCTGCCAATTTCTTGCGATCTCTGGTCGACCGAATGGGCTGCATCGCCATTTTATTGCCTTGGTCGGTCGACCGACCGGTCGACCGATCCCAGGCTGAGGATGATTAATTCCTTGTATTTTTACATGCCAATTCTAAGGGTTTGGTTACCAAGTTTCTACTTGGATAACCTTACATTTTAGGCTTGGGATAAACTATTCTAAGGACATATTACATTAAATCTTCTTGACTTAATTCGGAGCCTTTCTTCAATGATTTCTTCTTCCGTTCTTTGACGATCTTTTCCGTCGTCTCGTTTGAACGGATTAGGCATGTGTATCGCAACCTCAACCTGAACTCAAAACTACACACTTGGATTAAATACATGTTTGTTATCATCAAAATAAAGATCGAGGCTTAAGAGAGACCCTTAAGCCAACAAATAGTGTGTTTACTAATACGATTAACCTAAATTCCAATTTTAAATGTTTACTTAGTTCGTTTAGGCAATTTTTTAATTTAACGATTGGATGTGGAAGTGATAAATGATTAAGCAATCGAAGCAATCAATCAATCAATGCAAACACAGTAATTTATAGTGGTTCGGCCCCAATGCCTACTCCACTACCTAGGCACCCCGCTTAGGATTTCCAAACTAGTTTTACTATATTAATTTATATTTCCCCTATACATAGGACTTTTCACTTGAAGAGACACTCTCGACCTAAGGTACTTCCACACCCGGAAGTCACCGCCTTCTTATCGAGAGTCCTCTTCCACCTCAACCCTAAGGGATAACTAAACTAATCCTAGTAACAACTACGTTTTAGAAAAGTGGCTTTACACCTAACACTAGGTAACCAGTTGTACACAACAAGACCTAACAGCCTAGGTCTTCACACAAACCCAAATCAAAAAACAGTTTCAAATGATAATTAAAATTACAAGGGAAAAGAACTTTAAGTAAAACAAAATTATCTACTCTTTTCCAAGCCTTAAAACCATCAACTTGGCCAAGTCGTTGAGCTTGAATTAAATCTCGAGTTCAGGAAGCAGACGGCGCTTGAAGAAGAACTCGACGAAGAATAGGGCGTGCTTCAATCAATCTTTTGGAAGGCTCAAATCTTCCTTTCAAAGGCTCAAAAAATCTGTAGGAGTGAAGGAAGAAGATTAAAAGGTTTATATGAGGGTATATTTATACCTTGTTGAAGAAACGGCTATTCAACGAATATAAACTATCCGTTACAGGCCGCCGGTCGAATGGTCGGTTGATCGCTTCTCTTTTCTCTGTGGGCGGTCGACCGACGGGTCGACCGCTTGACGCAATTCTTTGATCCGCGACTTTCGATCGACCCATCGGTCGACCGATGTGATCTTGCGTCTTCAGCAAACGCAGGTCGGTCTACCGGCTGGTCGACCGCCCGAGCTACTGCCTAATTTGGGCTTCGATCGGTCGACCGCCCGGTCGATCGAAGTAGCTCTACGATTTTTCTTCCTTTTGTTCGATCAACCGAAGGGTCGAGTGAATGGCTACTGCCCCTTTTTACCTACATTCGATCGACCGCCCAGTCGACCGAGTTTAGGCTGAAATTGTTTTTTTTAGTCGATTTCTTCCACGCTTGGTTTCTGGGTTCCGACTTTCAACGTGCATTATCTTGGAGAGCTCTCATGTGAACTTTGAGCTCGTCCAATGTGACTTTGGCGCACACGTCGATCTTCGAGAAACTTTCCATGATGAACCCGAGCGCGACGATCAATGTCCTTCTGATATCCGATTTATCCGATATTTTCGATCAAGGACATTGAACGCTAAGTGATATGGAACCTGAAATATATTCTCAATGAAATCATTAGTCCCATGTTTGTTATCATCAAAACCATCAAAACCGAGATTAAGGCTAAGGTTGAACACCTAAAGCCAACAATTCTAAGCTTGGTAGGTGTGCTAGGTTAAACACCTTAGGATTTTCTTTGTAGAGTTGTGTTTTTTCTAAGTGAATAGGTTTGAGGCATTCTCAAAGGGTTGAAAAGTGAGTCCTCGGTTGTACTCAAAGGAAAACATATAGTCTATAAAGGATTTGGTTAAAAATCCTTGGTGTGGAGCCAAGGTAGTGGAGTAGGCAATTGGCCGAACCACTATACTTATTTGTGTTTGTATTGCCTTGATTGATTGCTATTCATACTTGTCAAGCATTGTAAAATAGTAGCACGTTGATTTAGTTGAGTTTGGTATTGAATTAAAAAGAAATCTAATTGAACGTAGTTTTAACCCAACACTATTCAATTCTTCTAGTGTGGGTATTTGAACAACATTTGGTATTAGAACATAGGTCGAAGGATTAGATTTAACCATCTACCCTACAATTTAGAATGTCTAGCGATATCCAACTAGTTCAAGGGTCCTCTACTCATACTCCACCGTTATTCGATGGAAACAACTATGCCTATTGGAAGATACTCATGAATAGCTTCCTACAATCACTAGGCATAGAAGTATGGAGAATGATACAAGTAGGCCATGTTTACTTGGCCGGATTGGATTTTGATGGGATATGATATGAAGTGGATAAGGATAGGATAGAAATTCAATGTGATATCTTGAAATCTTATCATTTGTTTGTTTTGACACAAGATAAAAAGCTTGGATAAGATATGAAATCCATATCTTATGTTTGTTTTGGTTATGTCACACCCCAACTGAGGGTAGTGTGACCGGCCAGGGCCTACATCCTGCCCTGTAGGCTACTGTCTACACTGACATAAAGAAAACTAGAACGTATCGATAAAGAAATCTCAACACAACTTTATTAAAAGTTTTCAAATTCATAATTTTATGTTTTCAAAGCAAATAAGAAAACCATCATCAGAACAACTAACGTCTCAAGTAATCAAGTTTTACAAACTCTTTTCCAAATACAACTGTCAGTGCAGAAATTTTAAAAAAAAAACTACTAGACTCTGGTCTATGACTCATGGACGCCGCTACGAGATATAGCACCACCTCCGGCCCACCAGCTGCACCATGTCGACATGTCAAAGTCACTGCTCTAGCTCTGCAAATACAAAGAATAAACTGTGAGTCCACTTGGGACTTAGTGAGTGGCTCTAGCGGACCTCCACATAATCCTCAGTTATGCATGCATATCATATAAGGCAACATAATGAATGTACAAGGAGGTAGACTACTTCTAATGCGACTACCGACCCCAATGAGTCAATATGAACAAACTGAATATGTGAAAACCTGCCATCTCGGCCTATCAAGCCTCCGGCATCCGGCCATTGGGCCTACCTATGGAATAAATATCTCGACTACAACCGGCCCTACCATACAAGGTAGAATCATACTGGTCGTTCGGCCACATCATATCAAGATATAAACAAGCAATCCCGGGCCATCGACTAGGATGGTCTCTAGTCTCCGGACACCGTCTGGGGTAAGGATAGCTAGTCCCACCCAACTGGGGTCTGGCACCTAGAGGGCCCGCTGGCGCACCTCAAGATCCACCACTGACCGAGCTAAGCATTGGTGATTCTTGACCTCCACGCTCCTCGGCGGACCATCTCAAGCACATCACACAATCAAGTGTCCTAGGGTTTCCTTATATACACTTCGGGCCATTGCCCGTATTCGGCCCTAAGCCAGCCTGCAGGGTTAGCAAATTAATGTTGTCCTTTCAAATTGTGCACACCTAATGGTTCTAGGTTTTCAAAAATGTTTACTAGCAATCCTATAAGTTATGTTATCTCCTAGCTAAGTTTCCATATATGCTGAGCATCGCACAACGTCCTACACGTTGCCTAATGTTATACGCTACCTTGGGTGAGGAATTCTATGAACCGATCTTAGAATTTCACCCACGAATATTTCAAGGCAGCATGTGTACATCACTTACCAAATTAATTTTGGAAATTAACATCATGAAGAACCGAAATAAAAAGTAAGTAATGTAGAGGTTAATCCCATATGGAACGTACACTAACATGATATGATATGAGCAATTAAATGAAACATTTCTTGTCTACATATATTATATAAGCATTAGCATGAACATTTCCTATTTGATAATATAGATCTATCCCAACAATTCACAACATGAATATGAATTAACATTTATGTGAATATGAATAAACATTAAACGGAGGGATATGAACAACTACACAAAATCGTTCGCTTCCTCCCCCTTTTCCTTGATCGACCGAAGCTTGAGCAAGGTGAACCTTGCTCGGCCGAACAATCCATGTGAAAAGGGGCTGGAATCTATGCATTTTAACCAATGGAACAGTAACATAAACTTCAAATTGAATCTAACATTTAAACGTGAAGGTGCGGGTTAAGACGATAAAATACGAGGTCCAACAATCCAATACAAACAGTCCTACTTTTCCCCCTTCTAGTGCTCGGCCAACTCGAGCAGGATCTTAACCATGCTCGGTCGAACATATAGGGGTGGTGGACATGGCTACGACGTCCACACGATTGTCAATCCAAAAGCAAAAACAAGCGAATACAAGTCGATGCGCAAGTTGCGAGACGAGCGAGGAAATTGGGGAAAATTTCGGCATGACCTTTCCCCTTTTTCCTCGACTCGACCAGCCCCTTAAAACAAGAAATCGACACGTATAAAACCACGAAATCACAGCATATACAATGATCTAAGAATCTAACATGGAGAAAACAACTCGATCGGCAAAACTCGCGAAGAAGAATCCTGATTTCAAAATCTATGGGGCCGGCCACCCACCTCCCCTCAACATCTATATAACCACTCACCTCGATTGCGGAGAATGAAAGATTGGATGATGAAGACTTCGAATCTTTCGGCGATAGCGCGAAATCCCGGATCGACCCAAAGTTCCCCTTTTCCTTGCTTCTTCTCCCCTTCTGCCTAGGCTGCCTTGTGCGACTCCAAGGTGAGTCGCACGACACAAGGATGAGGGGTTTTAAATCCCTCATCTAGCCTTCCATATAGGCTCTTGACTCACTTGACTCCTACTCAAGACTCGACTAAACCCGAACTCGACTTGGGTTCCGACTCAACCCACAACATGAGTCGATTTAAACTTGATTTAAGGTATGATTGCATAAAAGGAAGGTCAATCACCCAAATAAAATTCCATGCATCATTAGTTGAGTCATACTTTTTCACTCAAGGCGATCCTGAGGCTCGACTTGACTATCCCCGGGTTCGGCGCGTTGCACCAAAATAGATTTTTATATTAGGATTTTTTTTTCTCCGGGTCTTACAAGTTAGGATAACGAAATCGGATAATAATATTATTAACAAATTAAATTCCTTTTTACAAAAATATTCTTTACTCGATATGAAAACTAAAAATAATTGGCCTAACAAACATGTACAATTGAAATAATTGGCCTAACAAGCATCACGAAAAATATTCTTTTACTCGATATGTAACAAGCATCACGAAATTGAAATTTCAACAAATATTAAAATAATGGAAATAACAAGCATCATCCTAACAATATTAAAAAACATGTACTAGATTCAATAATTAAAGTTAATAAGCAAACTTTAAATCACAAGCAAAAAAGAGAAATGAGAAGAGGAAGCAGAAGAAGAAATGAGAAGATTAGATTAATAATTTTAAATTAAGAGATACTGACCTTGATTTCAAGAGGAGTGATGTTTTTTCATAATATACTCTAAAAATCCAACGTTGTCCTCCACTTTATCTATTCCACTAAAAACCATCAACTCATTTGGATGTGCCCCTAAATAACTAGCAAGGAAAAAAAATCCATTGAAGCTAATAGTGGAAGTTTCTTTAATTGTTCATGAATTTCTCTCTGCATCTTTGCCAAATCTTTATCATGTCCAAATTGATTTGACAATATTGTTATATTATGCGTTATATCCCCGATTTTGGAAGCTAATGCGCCGATATACTCTCCAATTTTAGCAACCTCTAAGGCCATTTTATTATCTCCACGATCCTTCCTCTTTCGCCCTTCACGACTCTAATTCCTACTAGTGGATCCATCAACAATTACGTGCGTGTGGAGATGATACCTTCATATCATTTGTTTTGCTTGCCTCATCTGTTTTGTTAGTCTCCTCGTCATTCAACATTTCAAGAATATCAGCAGGTGTCTCCACATTTTTACTAGTTATCTGATCTTTCCCAAAGACTATAGATAGCTTCTCATAATGAGGAAAACGTTTGCTTTTCTTCAGTTTAGCATCTTTGTCTTTCAGTAAAAAAATAATTTACATATAGTAAAATTCTATAATTATGAATGAAAAATATTTAATAAAACTAAAACATATATACCTTTAGATACTCTTCCCAAACACCATCTTCAACTGTGACACAATTAGGCTCATCGTCCCGTCCAAAGCCCGACTGGTTTAGCATGTCATAAACAATATTATATTGTTTTTTAAGATTTTTTAATTTCGATTCAATATGTGGAGTGGGTCAAATCCCACATCCTGGACACATAACCTCCATCCATCACTCAATTTCAACATACATACTGGACCTAAATTTATTATCATTTTTCCACCCAGCATTAACCAAATTTTCTAAAATGTCAACAATGAATCCTCTTCTTTTTTAGTCTAAACTCGTCTATCTCAAGTCTTCTTGTTTTGAGTATTTTGAGTGCTTTGAGAACTTTGATGATCCATCTTATGAAACCAAAATTAAATTCAAATTATAAGGTACAATATCATCACATCATGGTATAGCTTAAAATACATAACAAGTTAGATAAGAAAATTTGTGCAATTTAAGCATCTAAATAAGAGTTCAATAACAAGTCAAATAAAAGTACAAAATGCCAAGTCAATTGTGCATACGCCACTCATTATACATTTCATTAGCCAGTCTATCACGAATTTTTTTCCAATGTGATGATGTATCTACACTATTTATGGTATCAATGTCTTCGTCATTGTCATTGTTTTCCTCCATACTACTTAATTGCGCCTTCAGAGGATCTAAACTCATTTCTCTTCTAATGAAATTATGTAAAAGACAAGAAGCTATAATTATTCTATTTTGCGTGGTGATTGGATAAAAAGATGGACTTCTAAAAATAGCCCAGTGCATCCTCAGCAATCCAAAATATCTTTTTATCACATTCCTAGCTGATGAATGATGCATGTTAAAATACTCTTGAGGTATTGATGGAGCTCAAGAACCTTCCCCCCATTTTGATATATGATATCTTGTTGATCTATATGGTGCAAGAAATCCTTCTCCATTAGTGTAACCAGCATCCACCAAATTAATAATACTTCCCTAAAATATCAATTGTATAACTCGTATCACAACTTTTTATTACATGACACTATAACCTAAGTATGAATTTGTAACTTAATAATGACTTACCAGTGGGGACTTTTAACCCATTCCTCCTATTGATGGCATCTCGTAGCACTCTAGAATCTGCAGTTGAACCTTCCCATCCAGGCATCACAAAAATAAAGCTCATATCAGGGGTACAAACACCCAATACGTTAGTGGCAATATCCCTTTTACGATTGCGATAACAAGGTTTATCTTCAGTAGAGACACACACTCTAATATAGGTGCCATCTAATGCTCCTAAGCAATTCTGGAAAATACAAAATAAAAATTACATAGCATGAGAACATATTCAACATATGTGAAAAAATATATCATTATTTTATTGAACTTCTTACGCACCTTAAACCACTTCCATTTTGGATCGGTACAATTTTCGGCTATAGGTTCTAGGGATCTCAACAAGATATTCTGCAATCTTATGACAATATTCAATACAGTGTTTAAATGCTTACTCATTGTTTGACCTGAACGAACAAAATTGAACTTAATCACATGATTTTTCACATGATGTGCAAGTACATGCAAAAACATCGCGACTTGCTCCTCCACGCCAACAAATCCTTTTACTCTTAACTTACCCACTATGCAAAGTAACTATCTCAAAACTACGTCCATCAACCCTTAGTTGATCAATGCAAGTAACATCACTATGATTGATAAATTGATTCAACCTCTCTAATCGGGTTTCGTGCCCCAAAGTTCTTTACTCTCTTATTGTCCTACGTTCTTCAATTCTACCTAAAATCTCTATGAGCAACACAGTAGAAGGTAAAAGAACAAACACAACTTCAGCAATCATTGCCTCTACTGCTACTAAAGTTGCCGCAATCACTTCTTCTGGCGTCATAACTAAGAAATTAAATAAAGAATCAATAAATAATAAATGGTAGACAAAGTACTGAAATAATAACTCCTAGTTAAAAGCAAAATTAATTAGGAACAATTAAAACTGACACTACTAGAAACTTGGACTTCAGCAACGGCTATCAGCAACGGCCGCTCAAGCCGTTGCTATTTGCAACGGCATTCTTACGGCCGCCCGAGCCGTTGCAGATATCTGTATCTGCAACGGCGTTCTAACGAAAAACCGAGCCGTTGCTGATTATTTTAATTATCAGCAACGGCTTTCGGACGGAAAGGCTAGCCGTTGCTGATTTTTTAATTTTCAGCAACGGCTTTCTAACGGATAAGTGAGCTGTTGCTGATGATAACTTATCAGCAACGGCTTTCTAACGGGAGAGTGAGCCGTTGCTGATAAGTTTATATAGGGCACGCTCTCGCGCCCGACCCTTCTTCCTCCCGCTGCTGCCGCCGCCGCCTCCTGCCGAGAACTTCGCCGCTGCTGCCGTTGCTGCCGACGCCGACGCCTCTCGCCGACGCCTCTCGCCGACGCGCCGCTGCCGCTGCTGCCGGTATGTTGATCGGCCGGCCTATACGGTTTCGGCCGGAGATGTTAAAATCCGACCGAAACCCTATTTCTAGGGTTTCGGCCGGCGGCGGTCGGCCTATGGCCGCCGCCGGACCTTCTACAGTGGCCGGACAGTGTGTCCGGCCACTGTACGCCGGCGCCGGAGGGTGGACTCCGGCGCCGGAATATATATATATATATATTGTTTTTGAAATTGTTAATTAATTATTTTATAAATGTTAATTAATTGTTTAGATTAATTGTTTAATTTGTTAGATTAATTATTAGGGTTTAGATTAATTTCGGACACGCGCCGGAATCGTCCAATTCGGACTCGCGCCGGAATCGTCCAATTCGGACTCGCGCCGGAATCGTCCAATTCGGACTCGCGCCGGAATCGTCCACTTCGGACGCGCGCCGGAATCGTCCAATTCGGACGCGCGCCGGAATCGTCCACTTCGGACGCGTGCCGGAATCGTCCAATTCGGACTCGCGCCGGAATCGTCCACTTCGGACGCGCGCCGAAATCGTCCAATATGGACTCGAACTGTCTCAAAACATTTAGAAAATAATCATCCATCCGACGAGTTGATATGTTTCACGTACGCATCGATCAGTCGGATATGATTTAGCAAAACCTTAGATCCGTTCGGGGATTGTATGTTCGTGTAAAAGAAGTAGATGATCTTTTATACGACGTACAATTCTTGAATTGTCCCTGATTGGATAATTTGGGAATATAGTTATTTGTACTGCACTTACGTTTTTATTTTAACTGTTAACTAATTATTCTAAATTTCGGCAACATCTCTCTTGTTCTCCGATACGCGCCCAGATGATATGCGTATTCGGAGAACTGTAGGGAGATGCTGTCGAAATTTAGAATAATTAGTTAACAGTTAAAATAAAAACGTAAGTGCAGTACGAATAACATAAATCCCGAATGGAATAGGACCATCTCACCTAAAGACATTAACCAAAGAAATTGTCATTGATTGACAGAATCATGTCGGCTGATCGAAGTTGGATGTACCGACGTTTTGATCATGGAGCTTTAACGAATGAGTTTCGATTAGGCGTAACGTACTTCCTAAATTTCGCCTATTCGAATCGGAATTTCGTTAGCATGGGTGATCAAATCCGATGTCCGTGCCGCATTTGTTCGAATGGCCGATTTTTGGATCGGGAGACTGTCACTCTGCATCTATATACCAAAGGATTTACACCAAGATATTTTCTATGGACTTGTCACGGGGAGTCACGCGAAGTCGGGACGTCGAGCAATCCTGTCGTTCAGACATATGGTGAATCTTCCTCTGCTGGTGCTTCTTCATCCGGTCAATGTAATCCTTATAGAACTATGATACTTGATAGTCTTGGGGGTCAATTCCACCTGAATGATAATGTTGATCGGCCAGTTCTTCAGACATCAGTCCCACCAGATACTACAGCGGTTGATATCACAGAAGTAGGGGCTGCGGTAGAGATTGAATTACCGAATAAAGAAGCTGCAGAATTTTACGAGATGTTGAAAGCTGCCGATGAACCTTTGTATGAGAATTGTCCTAAATACACTAGGTTTTCAGCAATGACACAGCTCTTAAACATCAAGGCCGATTGTAATATCAGCGGAGTTGCGTATGATCGGATTGCTGGATTGATTAATGGAATGCTGCCTACTGATAACAAGTTTGAGCCTACTTTTTATAAGACTAAAAAGCTAATGAGAAAATTGGGGCTTGGGTACGAAAAAATACACGCGTGCCAAAATAACTGCATTTTATATTATAAAGAAAATGTGCAGTTGGATAAATGCCCTGTATGTCAACACCCTCGTTACAAGGAGAAGAAATCGGTCCGACAGAAAAATATCCCGTTTAAGGTGCTTCGGTATTTTCCACTAACACCGAGGCTTCAAAGATTATTCATGTCGGAAAAGACAGCCCCCTACATGAGTTGGCATGCAAGAAGTCGTGATGATACAGTAATGACTCATCCATCTGACAGTGAAGCATGGAAACATTTGGATACATGTTATCCTTCATTTGCTATGGATACTAGAAATATCAGATTGGGATTGTGCACAGATGGTTTTAATCCGTTTGGGCATTCTGCAACTCCTTATTCAGTTTGGCCAGTGCTGTTGACAGTTTATAATTTGCCACCGTCAATGTGCATGAAAGATGAATTTATTTATCTTTCGATGATTATTCCGGGTCCTAAGGGCCCGCGAAAAGAAATTGACATATTTCTCAGACCCTTGATAGATGAATTGAAAACATTGTGGACTGAGGGAGCTGTCACTTATGATTGTCATCGGAAGCAAAACTTCAATTTAAAGGCCGCGGTCTTGTGGACAATCAATGATTTCCCCGCGTACGGCATGTTGTCGGGTTGGAGCACTCACGGCCGACTCTCTTGCCCGTATTGTATGGAACACTCTAAATCAATCAGTCTTCAGAACGGACGAAAAATCTCATTCTTTGATTGTCATCGTCGATTCCTACCGGTTCATCACCAGTATCGAAGGAATCGTAATAAATTTACTAAGGGCAGAGTCGAAAGAGATGGGCCACCACCGATGTTGTCTGGTGAACAAATGTTAGCACGTGTTTCAGCACTTCCAGATATAGTATTTGGTCGCAATGAAAGAGTGTCAGGTTTTGGCCAAACACACAACTGGGTGAAAAAAAGTATCTTTTGGGAATTGCCCTATTGGAGTTCATTATTGATTCGACATAATTTAGATGTCATGCACATTGAAAAAAATGTGTTTGATAATATTTTCAACACTGTGATGGATATTTCTGGAAAAACTAAAGATAATGTCAAAGCCCGACATGATCTGAAAATACTTTGTAAAAGACCAGAGTTGGAGTTACAAGAGGTCAACGGACGATATCTGAAACCGAAGGCCCTATATGTGTTAAATAAACAACAGATCAAAGATGTTTGTCAATGGGTAAAAGAACTCAGATTACCCGATGGATATGCTTCAAACTTATCTCGATGTGTGAACGTCGATGATTGCAAAATATCAGGGATGAAGAGCCATGATTGTCATGTATTCATGCAGAGATTACTTCCGATCGCATTTCGAGATCTTCTACCTGATAATATTTGGGGTCCGTTGACTGAATTAAGTATGTTTTTTAGAAGCATCTGTGCAAATGTCCTTCGAGTCGAAGATATGTCAACACTTGAAAATAATATTGTTGAAATCATATGCAAGCTGGAGCAGTTTTTCCCTCCTGCATTTTTTGACTCGATGGAGCATCTACCGATACACTTGGCATACGAGGCACGAGTTGGTGGCCCCGTTCAATATCGTTGGATGTACTTATTTGAAAGATACATGAATCGTCTGAAGAAAAAAGTAAAGAACACCGCAGCTGTTGAAGGATCAATATCTGAATCGTATATCATCCAAGAAATTTCAACATTCTGCTCATTTTACTTTGAATCGACAGTACAGACAAGATTTGATCGTCTTCCACGTAACGACGATGGGGGTGTTCGACATTCAGATGGACGTTTAAATATATTTTGTCACTCTGGTCGTGCTTTTGGTTCTCGTCCATTTCGACACTTAAGCGATGAAGAGTATCATTTGGCACACTTGTATGTATTACTCAATTGTCCAGAGATTGAACAATTCATTGAAATATTTGACATTGAGATGGTGCAAAAATACTCTATTCACAACGATCAAGAATTGGAGAGATTACGGAATCGTGATTTCCCTACTTGGATTCAGACTTACAGCAAAGATCACAGAGCTGAAATAGATGAAAAAATATTTGAGTTTGTTAGTGGACCGTCGCGACTTGTGTCGTGCTATAGCGGATATTTTGTTAACGGGTATAAATTTCACACGGTTGAATATTCATTTGCAAAGAAGACGATGAATGCTGGGGTCTGCGTGAAAGGGACAACCTATGTTGAATGTGATATGGATTTTTATGGACTGATTGAAGAAGTGATAGAGTTGCACTACTTCGGCTTGAAATCAGTGATCCTATTTAGATGTCATTGGTTCGATACAACAGAAAGGGGCATGAAAGTTCATCCAAAATACAAACTTGTTGAGGTTAATTATAAATCGAAATTGGCAGCAAATGAGCCTTTTATATTGGCATCACAAGCCGAACAAGTATATTACGCGAAGTATCCGGCTCGAAATAAAGATAGAGCAGATTGGCGTGTAGTCTGTAAGACAAAAGGTAGAGGAAAAATTGATCCGATAGTAGGAGAAAATGATCCTCCTGGTTTCTATCAAGAAGAAGATATTCCTGCTGTGGATCGTATTATTCCAATACTCGAGGATGCAGACACAACGTCAATTCAATTAGAAGTTGAATATGCTGATGATGACGATCATGAAATTGAGGAAGCTGAAGATGAAGAAGATGAAGAAGAGGAAGAAGAGGAAGAAGAGGAAGAAGAAGAAGAATTCGAAGACTATTATTCAGATGATGAAGAATAATTGTAAAGTATATATTTTATTAAATATATCTCTACTATTTATACAATAATCTGATTATATGTCTGTTCGACAGATATGTCTGGTCGTGGTTATCGACGCAGGAGAGTTTCGGAGTCTCCGATCGGTGAGACTCCAGCACTTACTCATGCTGCTGATCCTCCTGTTGCTGATCCTCATTCCGATGATACTGCCGAGGCTAGTACATCCAGACGTAGGCGGCCACGCGGGCCGAACAGGTGGTAGCCTCCACCAGCCACAGAGTCACGTAGATTGATTAGCGTGATTGGGGAGCGGTACGTAATATATCATGAATTATGAATCATTACAAATTCATTATATCATAATATAATATTAAAATTTATTTTTGTTGTGCAGGTTCCAGCAAGAAGAAGTGCCGAGGAGCATTTCTTCTACTATTCGACGATACATGCACGGGGCATGGCCTACGTGGTCTCACGTGCCTAGCGAGCACGTCGACATGTTATGGCGCGAGTTTGAGGCACGTATTATTATTTTTTTTACATGCATGATGATATATTAATATTGGTACTGATATTATTATTTTGCAGGCTCGCTATACATGGGCCGAGGACCAGAGGCCCTTCATTTACGCTGCCTGGGAGGCTATTTCTCGGGCAAGGTACAACGGGCAGCTGGGGCAAGCTCGGTCCCAGGCGATGGCCCGAGCTGGGACCACTAACATCGCGGAGACTCGGGGATACGGCCCCGGTTGGATTACTCCGGATATATGGGACCAGCTCGTGGGGATATGGTCGACGGATCGATGGCAGGAGGTTTCTCGGAATGCGGCTAGAAATCGCATGTCGGGAGGAGCAGCGCGTCACACCGGCGGCTCTGTTGCATTTGCAGTGCACGCAAACCGTATGGTAAGTATATCTTTTAATTATATATTTTATTTGTTATTATGTGTACTAATTAATGTATTTGTTTTGTAAATGTAGACGACGGTGTCGGATGACGGGACTGTCCAGCGACCCTCCCCGATGGCAGTGTTTGAGCGGACTCACCGTCGAGCACATGGGACTGGGGAGTACATCCACAACCGCGCTGCATACATTATGGTAATTATATATTTGTTTAAATTATTCATTATATATTTATAATTTAAGTTTTATGATAAATATTAAACAAAAAATCAAACTCGAGTAGGAGACCTACAGCCAGACGGTGGTGCAGCGCGGGGGTACCCCCGAGGACTTTGACGCAGCATCGTGGGTCGAGGCCGCAGGTGGCTGGGACCATGGCCGCGTATATGGCTTCGCAGATAGTGGTCATGCGCGAGCCGTACTAGGGCCACTTGGGGCACCGACCCCTCCGGTCGCTGGTGAGCGGCCGTCCACCTCTAGATCCAGTTATGATCATAGTAACAGAATAAGGACTCTAGAGGAGACGGTCGCGCGTCAGACTGAGATGATGGAGCGCCAGAGTCAGATGATGACAGATATACAATCTATGCTACGCAACATGTCAGGTCATCCCGAAGCAGGCATCTCTTCGGCATCATCTAATCCGTCGTCCTCGAGTCAGTCCACGCCGGTGTACACTCAAGCACTCCAGACCCCGCCATATGATCCAGGCCATCCTCCATCGTCATCGTGAGATTTTGTTTATATTGACTTTGTTACTCAGATATTGAACTTGTTTAATTTATATTGACTATGTTACTCAGATGTTGATACTTCAATTTTACATTTGAATTGTGTTTATACTATCGTGGATAATTATGAATATAAATATAATTGTTTTGATGTATATCTTGGTGTGTTTGTGATGTGTGAATGAATGTGTATGAGATGTTTGTGATGTGTGTATGAGGGTATGGGTGTGTGAGTTATGTATCAGATAAATGTATCAATGTATCAACGGAAATTAGAAATTTGAAATATTTCTGTTTGCAGGTATGGGTCATCAGCAACGGCTTTCCCACGGCCGTCCGTGGGAAAGCCGTTGCTAAAAGTGTATCGACAACCGTTGCTGATGACCTACAGCAACGGCTTAGCGACGGGTTTTTACTAACGGCTTTGCTACGGACTCGAGGCCGTTGCTATTAATGTTATCAGCAACGGCTCCGGTTCCGTGGTAAAACCGTTGCTGAAAATATTTTTAGCGACGGCCCAGCGGCCGTTGCTGATAATATTTAGAGCGACGGCCCGAGCGGCCGTTGCTGATCCGTTGCTAAGTCATCAGCAACGCGACTTTCTGTCACGGCTTTATTGCAACGGCTCAGCCGTTGCTGATTCCCTTCAGCAACGGCTCAGCAACGGCATCAGCCGTTGCTGATGACCATTTTTCTAGTAGTGTGACATCTCTAAGATAGTTAAAAACTAACAAATAAAAACTTATAACTCCTAGCTAAAAGCAATGAAATACATAACATATATGATATGCTGCTAAAATTTCAATTTCAACACTAATGCTGCTGCTACAATTCACTAATGCCGCTAAAAACATTAGTATATGAATTTATGCTGCTAAAAATAGAATTTACAAATGAAAGAGGAAGTATAATTGCTGAAGGGACATAATATTCAAAATATGGAGGAATCTGATTTCACATGGACCCAAACAAACCCGGATTGAGTTAATATAAGGAGGCAAACAAACACGGATATCAGTATGATACTGAAACTAGTCATGAGGTTTAAGTCATCAGTATTTCAAATTTTCAAGCTACATAAAATGGTTTCTCAATGACCTTCTAAAGGGTCATCAAACATCATTAAACCTGTGATTTCCACATATCTATCTTCATTATGCAGAGCATGTTTTCGACATAATAATAGAAGAACATATAGAACAATCACATAGAGTGATAACTACCTTATCACTAATTTTAGAATTCAAAATGTGAAATATGAAAAAAACAGGATAGAGAGAATAACATATTGCAATGCAATTGTGAAATATGAAAAAAACCAAAAACTGTTCTGTGTTTAGAATAGATATTCATGGTGAAAATTAAAGGCATGCATGGTCAAAACGTACTGAAGGAAGATCTAAAAGAAAAATGTACCTCAAACTTTGGTATGTTTCTCCGTGTTCCACCCTCAAATGAAAGTACCGGTAAAAATGCCAAAGTGGGAGCTTTTATGTCAACCAGCAAATTCTGGAAAATGATAGCACTCATAATAAAGAAATCAGTTCATAACTAAAGATAAGAGTATCGTAGGAAACATAACAAGATGTAACCAGAAAGCTGCATGATAAACATAACTAAAGATAAGAGTGGTCAAAGCTGCATGTTTTAGATAAGAGTGGTCAAACTTTGGTATGTTTCTCCGTGTTCCACCCTCAAATGAAAGTACCGGTAAAAATGCCAAAGTGGGAGCTTTTATGTCAACCAGCAAATTCTGGAAAATGATAGCACTCATAATAAAGAAATCAGTTCATAACTAAAGATAAGAGTATCGTAGGAAACATAACAAGATGTAACCAGAAAGCTGCATGATAAACATAACTAAAGATAAGAGTGGTCAAAGCTGCATGTTTTAGGTAAGGTCTTCCCTCAATATTCTTATATAAATAAATATATTCCATCTTATATAGTGAAGTTTATTGTATTGAGATAAAACAATAATACTACTGTTTGTTGCTTGTTGCCTCATTGTCAGTTTTGGAGTTGTACAGGCACGATTATATTGTGCTAAACAATAATACTATACAAAGCCTCAAGGCCTCTTTCGAACTTTTCCATTAGTTTAACAACAAAAAAGAGAAGAAGAAATCATTCTACGACTTGCATGATAATGTCAGTTGTCAATTTCACAAAATGAAAAGGAAAGTTTTCCCACCTCACAAGTTGATTAGTACTCTCTGCCATACTAATAATCTTTGTTAGTAACTATAGTCTATATATAGTGTATTCTCCAAAGAACAATTTAGAGAAACCCAGTTTTTGGCTTTATAAATTTAGCTAACTTAGACAGAAGGTTTACAAGGGAAAAGAAAACCACTTATGATTTTTCAAAAAAACCAATTCCAAAGATCAATGACAAAGGAAACAAACCTTAACTTTAGGATGTTCCTTTGCAATAGCTGTGGTAAGATTGGGCATAAGGATGATAAGTGTTCTGATAAAGAGAGAAATACTGTCAGCTCTTAGAAAGACATAATTCAAATGAATGGGGAGAATGATAAAGAGAAACTCTTGGGACCATGGATTCAAGTACATAAGAAGAATAGAAGATTTTAGAGAGGAAATGAAAAAAATACAGATGAAATGAATAAGTCTTTTATGGTTCTAAACAATCCTACTTATGAAGATGGCAGTAATGAGAAAAAGAGTAGTGATAAGGAGGTCTTTGTACGGCCTGATGATGAGATGGATGACTGTAAAAAATAAAGAAGTGTTACTGAAAAAGAGTTATGAAAATAGAAATTGGGTGAACAATAGTGGCAAATCAGTTTGGATGAAAAAAATGGAAAATAAGGATGTTTCAAAAGACAATTCTGTGAAGAAAATTGTTGAGAAAGATGAAAAAGGCAAGAGGAAAGTAGTCAAAAATATGGAGATATAATTTTTGAAAGGTGAGTGGGAAACCAGCAAGGTTTGTTTCAATGCCAAAATTCAAGAAAATTCAGATGAAAAAAAGGGGACTAATGAGGAGCTAGATATTTTATCAGAAAAGCTATCACCATCTTTCACTCAAATTTTGGAGAATAAAAATGCTAAAGAAGATTTTTTTAAAGTTGGTTTTGACCCTGAATTATCAAGGTGTGCTAGGAAAATAGGGACAAAAACAAGAAAAGGTTCTTGTAAGAAAGATGGTATAGTTAATGTACCAATTATTTTCAAGAATAATAGATTGAAAAAGAGAAGGTTCTTGACAGAGACTAATGCACTTGGTGATGAGGGGGATCCCGGAAGCCAGAATAGTAAAGAGGAAGATATTATTTCTTTGAAATGAAGATAATATCTTGGAATATAAGGGGAGCTGGAAAAAAAGAGGCAATTGAGTTTTTTAAAACAATGATTAATGAACACAAAGTTGACATTGTTATCATGCTAGAAACACACTTGGAGGAGTCTGAAGTTAAACATACAATTGGAGGCTTTGGGAGACAGGAGTTGTGGGAAGTAAAGGTAGAGCTGAGGGAATTTTAATGATGTGGAGAAGAAACAAATTGAAGTGTAAGGTTATTTACAGAGATGACCAACAGATCAATGCTATGGTGGGAATGAATAATGGGAAGGCTTTTTTACTCTCAGCAATTTATGCAAGTGTTAATAAGAGAAGGAGGGGACAATTATTGAATATGTTAGGTGAGCTAGATATTCCTAATTTACCTTGGTTGATTGTAGGAGATTTGAACAATATTAAAAATTCTGATGAAAAAAGGGGCGGGAGACCTATTAGAATGAAGAAATCTATAATTGACTTCAAAGAGTTCATAAAGAAAGCAGGTTTGTTTGATGCTGAATTTTTTGGGCCAAAATTCACTTGGACAAATAATAGAGAAGGAAGCAAGTGCATTATAGCCATATTAGATAGAGCTCTGTTTAATATAAACTGACATGGATTATGAAGTAAAAGTTAAGCCCTTGTAGTTATTGGGGTCTGATCATAGACCAATCATAGTATCATGCCAGCATAAAAGGTACTGTAAAAAGAAAAAAAAAAATTGTGTTTGAGCAATTTTGGTTAGAATATCCAGAATTCTGGGAGGTGCTGAGAGAATATTAGGGTGAAAATGATGAAAAGGGCAGTAGCTTATCAGAGAAGTTAGAAAATATGAAATCTGTGTTGGGCAAATGGAACAAGGAGACAATTGGGAATCTAGAGAGCAATTTAAGGAAAGCTGAAAAAAGACCGGAGGAGTTAGAGAAGAAGGAAGAAAGGAATGGCTTGACTTATAGTGAAAATATGTTGAAGAGAAGCTTATCTAACAGGGTGTTGGCTTTGTGTAAACAGATACAAATAAAATGGTGAAGTAAATCAAGAAAAGCCTAGATTGAGGGGGCTGAAAAGAACACAAAATGTTATGCCCTAAAAATATTTAATTATTTAATTGGGGGGCTGTTTTGTAATTAATTATTTATTCGGGGGGATTTTCATAATATGAGCGACTAATCGCTTATTTAAGCCGCTCTAATCCCTTTTGTCTCGTAGTTCCTGCGGACGTGTACCTAGGAGATCGTGAGCACGTGGCGGATCGTAGCGGCGGTGTGCGATCTTGAAGACTCCGGAAAAAAATGTCGGAGTTTGTGGACCTTTAGGTAGGATTCTCATCCTATCCTTTTTCCCTCGCGTAGGGTAACACTGTTCTTAGGATGAGATTATAGGATTTTTGCCGTCGATTTGTGATTCCGCGATGTTTTTGAGATTTTATGCGCGTATGTCCTGTGTTTTTGTTCGTGTTTTCTCATCATCGGCTCATGCGGTGGTAGTCTTGATCGTCAACAAGATGGCAGCCGGGAGGGGCTCCGATCAATGCTGACAAAAGCGTCGGGGTGAGATCACCCCCGTCCGGTGATCTGCCAGCACTCTGCCGTTGCGAATCGCAACCGCTGCCAGGCGCAGCCGCCACCGGGCACAGCCGCTGCCAGGCAGGTGCCATCAGGCCGAGTCGTGGCTTGCCTAGGCCGGTGATAGTGCCGTCGATCGCAGCGCTCGACAGGACAATGTTGTCTTGCCATCGAGTACCTTGAGATCGGCGGGCCATTTGGAGTCACCGCCGCTCGATTAGGTTGCGTTGGCGAGTCGTCGTGGGACGGCGAGGGTTCCGGCGAAGGCATTGGGCGATAGCCCTGGACATTGTTGATATATTGCCCAAGGTGTAGGGAAAGTGACACCGGTGATCACCTATTTACCACACAGGTGTGTGTATGGCGTCGAGGTGTTGGACGTCGGTGGACTACCATTTTTGGATAGTGACATCTCTAGCTGGAGCGGGCTTGAGGTGCCACTCTCGGGGTGCGAGAGTGCGTGGGAAACCCAATGTCCACTACGCTCTTGATTGGGTCTATGACCATATATTCATGTAGAGAATAGTTGACATAGTTGTTGGTGTAGGAGCATTAAATAAACGGTTGAATCATATCTTCCAATGTATAGATGGCATTATAGCATTTTGTTGCAATCCTACTCAGCCTTCTGCTGATGTTTGTTGTTTTTGCCTCTGATCCTCAGGTATGACGACATTTCCTTATGGCTAGAGTTTTGGTGGAGGAGACGTCTTCTGCACATTATTTTAGTTTCCTATTTTGTTAGTTTTACTATTCACTCATATTATCTTCTGGACTTGTTTAGACTTTTGGACTAGACTTTGGATTTTCTTGTTCCTAAATGGACTGATGAACTTTCATTATTTGTTATCGTATTGGACATTTGTTTTAGAATCTGGTTGTAAATTTAAATTTCGTCCATTTATTATCGTTGTCCTATTGCTAGTTGCACCCCTCTCGGGTAAGGTCCCTTATATAGGGATAAGCCTAGGCGGGGCGTAATAATTTAGTATCAGAGCTTAGGATCGTCCTCCTCCATAGGATTGTTGGGTGTTTAGGCCTAAGGATGAGATTCCACCTTACTTTAATTTGATAAGTTGAATTTTAAATTGTTTGGATGTTGATTGAATTTGAAACCTGAGTTGTTCTTTCCTTTTATGAAGCATGGAGGCTAGAGGTACCGCGGGTGTCAGGACTGCCTTCAGAGGTGGACACCGAGGCCGAGGTTGAGCCATAGTCAGAGGGTTAGTCCAGTTCCAGCCAGAGTCGAGTCAGACCTAGCAGATGATGTTCCCTTAGCTCAGTTTCAGCTTCGGGCACGCTCGAGCCGTAGGCCCAGCCATAGTAGCACTCGAGGTGGCCAGTGGGAGGACAGATCGAGCAGATGGAGCCTCCGCCTGATTCTGATTCTGAGTTTGATACTGATTCAGCTTGCAGTGTGGATACACCTTCTGAGATGTCTGCTGGAGAGCCTTCAGAGGATTCACCAGTGTAGCCACAGCTAGTAGCTCAGTATGACCAGTGCAGACCAAGTCTCTCGAGAGGCGGAAGATGAATTTCTGCGCCTAGGGAGAGGCAAATTTGATAGTTTTTTTGGGACCACCGACCCTGCAGTGGCTCAGTCATGGGTCCGCGAGGTGGAGTGGGCCTTTGGTGTATTGGGCTATCCCGATGAGGAGCAGGTTGGTTTGGCGACTTATTATTTTACTGGGATGGCCTTGGTTTGGTGGGAGATGCAGCAGAGGCTATTGAGAGGGAAGACTGTCTCTTGGAAGAGATTCTTGAAGATATTCTTCAAGAAGTATTATCCAGCTACCTATGCGAGACAGAAGTTACAGGAGTTCCTTCAGTTGCGACAGCGGACGAGGCGGGTGGTGGAGTATGCTAATGAGTTTGATGCACTCACGAGGTTCGTCCCAGATTTGGTTTCCAGCAGTAGCAGGCGGGCAGAGTTCTTCTTCAATGGATTGAACAACTCCATCAAGGGGTTGATGGCTAGTGAAGAGCTGGAGAACTATGACAGAGTTCTGAGGCGGGCACTACGGGTGGAGGTGACTCATGCTAAGATGTTCCCGGGCCGTCAGCAGGTTGAGGCTAGCCAGCCATCTCAGGCTTAGAGTCAGGGTGGCAGAGGACAGGGACAGTCGGGACAGTCTCATTCCAGGCAGCACAGAGGGCGCAGAGATGGTGGCAGAGGGTTTGGACAGCCACAAACCAAGAGGGCCAGATCAGCACCAGCCCAGTCTCAAGCATCTTCACGACCCACACATCAATCGGGAGGCCAGATGAGCCGAGGCCAGTTCCATTACTTTAAGTGTGGGGATGCTTCCTACTTTGTCAGGGACTGCCCATCGTCGCAGAGTCTGTGCTTTAGCTGTAAGCAGCCAGGCCACATCAGTAGAGACTATCTGACCAGGCAGCAGGCAGGGGGCTAGAGCTCTCAGAAGCAGCAACAGAGGGGCCCGCAGCAGAGCACCCAGCAGTCTACCAGAGTGTTCGCACTGACTCGGCAGCAGGCCCAGGAGGCTTCTTGTACAGTTATGATAAGTAAAATTAAAAATTTTTGTACTCTTGCATCATTATTGTTTGATACTGTCTCTACACACTCTTTTATTGCTCATCATATGATTGAAAAATTGAATATGGAGCGTACACCTAGTGCGACGAGCCTAGCCGTGTATACACCGTCTGAGGATGTGCTAGTGTCAGAGTTGCAGTTGAGTGGGTGTAGACTCGACTTTGGTGGCCATGTTTGTTTAGCTGACATGTTGGTGTTAGACATCTCTGAGTTTCCTCCAGGATTGCCTTCATTTGAGTTCTTGGGAGTGAGAGAATCCATGACTCCCCTAATATCAGCACTGCAGGCCCAACGATTGTTAGCTCAGGGGTGTCTTGTCTTTGTTGCTTCATTGGTGGGCACTTCTGAAAGAAGTCAGAGTCGGCTTGAGGGTTTACTTGTGGTCTGTGATTTTCCAGATGTATTCCCGGATGAGTTACCAGGATTACCCCTGGTGCGTCAGACTGACTTCACCATTGACTAGCATCCTGGTACTGCTCCTATCTCGAAGGCACCATACAGAATGGTGCCTAAGGAGTTAGAGGAGCTGAAAGAACAACTGCAGGAGCTGTTGGATAAAGGGTTCATCCGACCCAATGTCTCACCCTGGGGAGCTCTAGTGTTGTTTGTAAAAAAGAAGGATGGTTCTATGAGGCTTTGCATTGATTATAGGCAGCTGAACTCGGTGACTATAAAGAATAGATACCCTCTTCCCAGGATCGATGATCTATTTAATCAGTTGCAGGGGACGAGCGTGTACTCCAAGATTGATTTGAGATCAGGCTACCATCAGCTCAGAGTTAGAGATGAGGATGTTCAGAAGACTGCATTCAGGACTCGCTATGGGCACTACGAGTTCTTGGTTATGCCGTTTGGGTTGACCAATACACCTGCGGCATTTATGGACTTGATGAACCATATTTTCATGGACTTTCTTGATCGATTCGTCGTGGTGTTCATCGATGATATTTTGGTGTACTCTCACAACGAGGCAGAGCATAAGGAGCACTTGAGGATGGTGCTTGGTGTGCTGAGAAAAGAGCAGTTAATGCGAAATTCAGCAAGTGTGCTTTCTGGTTGAAGGAAGTTAGCTTCCTTGGTCGTGTGATTTCTGGAGCCCGCATTGCAGGGGATCAACATAGGACAGTCCATGAGATTCGGAGTTTCTTGGGACTAGCAGGCTATTATCGGCGATTTATTGAAGGTTTCTCAAAGATCGCCTCACCCTTGACTAGATTGACAAAGAAAGGGGTGAAATTTGTTTGGGACGACCGGTGCGAGGTGAGCTTCCATGAGCTCAAGAGGCGGCTCACTAATGCACCTATTTTGGTAGTTCCAGTTGGATGTGATGGGTTTGTGTTGTTTACAGACGCCTCCATTCAGGGACTTGGAGTTGTGTTGATGCAGCATGAGAGAGTAGTTGCTTACGCTTCTCGACAGTTGAGGGATCATGAGAAGAACTACCCAGTACATAACTTGGAGCAAGCAGCGATCATCTTTGTACTGAAGATTTGGCGGCATTACCTGTATGGAGCGACTTTTGAGATCTTCACATATCATAAGAGCCTAAAGTACTTGTTCACTCGGAAGGAACTGAATATGAGGCAGAGCAAATGGATGGATTTTCTGAAGGATTATGACTGCTCCATTAACTATCATCCTGGTAAGGCTAATGTTGTGGCAGATGCCTTAAGCAGGAAATCAGTTGGGATGTTGGCTCACCTCAGAGTTGCAGCGTCTGAACTAATTAGGCAGTTTTCAGAAGTGGGTTTAGATGTGATTTGCCCTACTGAGAGAGGAGTACTAGCTCAGCTCATTGCTCATTCACCGATTGTTTAGCGGATTCAGGAGAGGATCGAGGATCGTTATCTTCAGGCTACGATTGAGGAGATAGAGCAGGGGCGAAAGCCCGACTTCTCTAGAGATGCAGATGGTATCATCAGATTTAGAGGCAGGTTATGCGTGCCTGAGGAGCACCCGGTAAAGGAAGAATTATTGGCCGAAGCTCACAGATCTCGATTTGCAGTACATCCGGGGAGTTCTCGGATGTATCAAGACCTAAAATAGTCATATTGGTGGCGAGGGATGAAAAAGGATGTAACAGAGTTTGTGGCTAAGTGCTTGATCTGTCAACAGATCAAGGAAGAGCATCAGCGGCCAGCAGGGAAGCTTCATAATATTCCTATTCCAGAGTGGAAATGGGAGCATATCACGATGGACTTTGTTACTGGACTTCCGAGATCGCAGAGAGGGCATGACTCGATTTCGGTGATTGTTGATCAACTTACCAAGTCTGCCCACTTCTTGCCGATGAAGAAGACTTTTCCTCTTAGTCGATTAGCAGCTCTATATTGTAGAAAGATTGTTCGGCTGCATGGTGTACCCGCCAGCATCATCTCAGATAGAGATCTGTGATTTACTTCACATTTTTGGGAGAGTCTGCAGCCATCTTTGGGTACGCAACTTCGGTTCAGCACCGCCTATCACCCTCAGACTGACGGCCAGTCGGAGCGCACGATCCAGACTCTTGAGGATCTCCTGCGTGCTTGTGTGTTGGACTTCGGAGGTAGTTGGGAGGACCATCTTCATCTGGTGGAGTTCTCATATAATAATAGCTACCACTCGGCTATTCAGATGGCACCGTTTGAGGCTCTTTATGGCCGGAGATGCAGATCACCAGTGCATTGGGATGAGGCAGGTGAGAGACATCTTTTGGGACCAGAGATGGTTCAGTGAGACATAGAGCTGGTGCGGATGATTAGGCAGAGGTTACTGACAGCCCAGAGTCGCCAGAAGAGTTATGCTGATAAGCGTAGGAGAGAGTTAGAGTTCTCAGTTGGAGATCATGTAGTCCTTAGAGTGTCTCCTACTAGAGGTGTTATGCGGTTTGGAGCAACAGTCAGTTCAACTTCAGCCTAACTTTAGTTTCGAGGGGCAGCCTATTTGAATTCTTGATAGGAAAGAACAGCAGCTTTGGAACAAGGTGATATCTCTCGTCAAGGTGGGGTGGCAGCATCATTCTGATTCGGAGGCCACTTGGGAGCGAGAGGAGGATATTCGAGCGCTCTACCCTCACCTTTTTGAGACAGGTACTTGAATTTGGGGGACCAAATTCCTATAGGTGTGGAGGATTGATATGCCCTAAAAATATTTAATTATTTAATTAGGGGGCTGTTTTGTAATTAATTATTTATTCGGGGGTATTTTCATAATATGAGCGACTAATCGCTTATTTAAGCCGCTCTAATCCCTTTTGTCTCGTAGTTGCTACCAATGTGTACCCCGGAGATCGTGAGCACGTGGTGGATTGTAGCGGCGGTGTGCGACCTTGAAGAATCCGAAAAGAAATTCCGGAGTTGGTGGACCTTTAGGTATGATTCTCGTCCTATCCTTTTTCCTTCGCGTAGGGTAACACTGTTCTTAGGATGAGATTATAGGATTTTTGCCGTCGATTTGTGATTCTGCGATGTTTCTGAGATTTTATGTGCGTATGTCATGTGTTTTTGTTCGTGTTTACTCGTCATCAGGTCTTGCGATGGCAGTCTTGATCGTCGGCAATATGGCAGCCGGGAGGGGCTCCGATCGACGCTATCAGGAGCGTCGGGGCGAGATCACCCCCGTCCGGTGGTCTGGCAGCACTCTGCCGTTGCCAATCGTAACCGCTGCAAGGCGCAGCCGCCACCAGGCATGGCCGCTGCCAGGCGGGTGCCATCAGGGTGAGTCATGGCTTGCCTAGGCCGGCAACAGTGCCGTCAATCGCGGCGCTCGGCAGGACAATGTTGTCCTGCCCTCGAGTACCTTGAGATCGGTGGGCCATTTGGAGTCGCCGTCGTTCGATTAGGTTGCGCTGGCGAGTCGTCATTGGACAGCGAGGGTTTCGGCGAAGGCCCGCATGGCCGGGCGCAGTGGGTGGCGGCGGCGGCGAGTTGTAGTCGGCGCTGGTGAACCCTAGGTTAGGGTAGCTGAATGGGTTAAGTTTATAATCTTGTTATATTAATATAATATAATTAAGAGTTTATATCGGTGTTATCTTCTTATAGAGGTGTTATATTCTTTATATCAACGTTATGTTTTGATATGTGTTAAGTGGCGTTACAAGTGGAAGTTGATAGCACTGTAGTTGTAGTAGTGATATGTTAAATTATAGCACTAATATATATTTCGTAACATCAATTAATGAGTAGTAATTAAGCTATTTTACTATGGTTTTAAATAATTATTTGGAGGCTTTATAGTTGGCCAAAATAATCATTTTATATATGAATTTGTACCTTCTCGATACCCCGAATTCACTGGTGGGCTCAGTTTCGTCGTTTAATTTTCAGATTTTGGAAACAGTAGACATTTATTGCCTTGTTTTGCGTGCCGAGTCAGAAAATATTATTTTAAACATTTTTATGGTTTCAATCCGAGTTGTTTGGTTTTTATATTAGTTGATAAGATGAATCTCATCCTACATCGATTATTACCCTATGTCAAAATATATCTTGTTGTTCTATTCCATTGAAAATTGATGTCTACTGCTGTTGAAACTCCTTATGCATAATTGTTGAAACATGTTGCCAGCATGATATTTCTATATGCATATTAGTTGAGGATGCTAGTATAGGTGTTGCATGTCTTATTCTGTTGTTTATATATTTAATTCATACATGATGACATGACTACTAGCATTATATTAGTTGAGTTGTAGTAGTGTAGTCGTTGACATGATGCATAGTTGATCTTCTTTTGGGCGATAGCCCTAGACACTATTGATATATTGCCCAAGGTGTAGGACAAGTGACACCGGCGATCACCTATTTACCACACAGGTGTGTATGTGGCGTTGAGGTGTTAGACGTCGGCGGACTACCATTTTTGGATAGTCGCATCTCTAGCTGAAGCGAGCTTGAGGTGCCACTCTCGGGGTGCGAGAGTGTGGGGGAAACATAATATCCACTACGCTCTTAATTGGGTCTATGACCATATATTCATGTAGAGAATAGTTGACGTAGTTATTGGTGCAGGAGCATTAAATAAATTGTTGAATTCTATCTTTCAGTGTATATACATGGCATCATAGCATCTTGTTGCAATCCTACTCAGCCTTCTGCTGATGTTTGTTGTTTTTGCCTCAGGTCCTCAGGTATGACGGCATTTCCTTATGGGGTAGCTAGAGTTTTGATGGAGGAGACGTCTTCCGCACATTATTTTAGTTTCCTATTTGTTAGTTGAACTATTCACTCATAGTATCTTCTGGAATTGTTTAGACTTTTGGACTAGACTTTGGATTTTCTTATTCTTAAATGGACTGATGAACTTTCATTATTTGTTATCGTATTGGACATTTGTTTTGGAATCTGATTGTAAATTTAAATTTCGGCCATTTATTATTGTTGTCATGTTACTAGTTGCACCCCTCCCGGGTGAGGTCCCTTATATAGGGATAAGCCTAGGCGGGGCGTAACACGAAATATTATCATAATGTGGTTAAAATAAGAAGGCAGAGAAATTGGATAGAGGAGTTAATTGTGGATGATAGACATGTGAAAGATGCAAAGGAAATGGTAGTGCATATGGCCAGATGGTATGAGAATTTATGGAAAAAAGAGAATGTGAATGAAACAAAGTTATCAGAATTAAGAGATTTAAACTATGAGAAATTAATAGTGACTGAACAAAATTGGCTGAAAAGAGACCTGTGCATTGAAGAAGTTTGGTGTGCTTTAAACTCCATGGGAAGGGGGAAAAGTCCAGGTGCAGATGGATACACAGTTGAATTTTACATTGCTAGTTGGAGTGTCATGAAGGATGATTTGTTTAAAGAATTGAATGAATTTTTCAGAACTACAAAAATGAATGACAATTGAAGAAGCATTGTGTTAGTGTTAATTCCAAAAAAGGAAAAACCAAGGGAGATTACTGATTTCATACCAATATCATTGTGTAATATCCTTTATAAGTTGCTTGCAAAAATCTTGGTCAACAGGATAAGACCTCATCTGAACAAACCAATAATTAGTGAGCAGTCTGCCTTTATTCCTAGGAGAATGTTACGGGACAATATACTCATTGTAAGTGAGATTGTAAAATCCTTCTACAGCTCAAATGCTAAAAGACCTTTTTTTATCATGAAGTTAGATTTAGAGAAAGCATATGATAGAGTCAACTGGGTTTTAATACACAAAGCTATGGAAAATATGGGGTTTCAGGATGAGATGGTTAAATGGATAAGAGGATGTTTAGAAGATGTATGTTTCCAATGCAAAATGAATGTTTTTAAAGGATATAAAGGAATAAGGCAGGGAGATCCTTTATCTCCCTACTTTTCATTTTGATGGAGGAATACTTGTCAAAGATACTAAACAAAGCTGTTGCTTATGGGAAAATTGTTCCTTTAAAAAATGGTGATGTATGTTTCAATCCTTTGAGTTTTGCTGATGATATTATTATTGTTACAAAAGGAAGCAGGAGATCTTGCAATGAACTGAAGAAAGCTTTAAAATTATACTATTGTATCTTTGGTCAAAAGATAAATGAAAAAAGTCTGAGTTGTTTTTTCCAAAGAGGTGCAATGCTGAAATTAAACATGAAATCTATGAGTTTTTTGGTATGAAAGAAGGAGGGTTTCCAATGAAATATTTGAAAACTTATATTTACCCAAAAAAAGAATGGGAAGGGAGTTTGAGCAAATTTTGGAAGAAAAAGTCAAGAAAAAAATTGAGCCATGGGCAAAGAATTTGATATCACAAGCTGGGAGGAAAGTGTTGATAAGCTCTGCTATAAATTCCTTACCTGCACATAACTTCATAACCTCTTGGGTGAGTGAGAAGTTTGTGGAAAAAATTACAAAGATGACAAGGAAATTTTTTTGGAATTCAGGGGATAATAGGAAATCTGCAAAACTATTAAGTTGGAATGTGGTGACTACTAATAAGGGTGAGGGTGGACTGGGTATAAGAGATTTAAAAATAATGAAAAAGGCTCTTATGGCAAAAAGGATACTTCCTATTTTGAATTCTGATTTGAACATGTGGTCTCCTCTCGTGATCAGCAAATATGGGTGTTTACACCCTTGGAAAAATGTTACATTAAGAAAGGCTTCATGGAATATGAAGGCAATAATAGGTAGCATGGAATCATTAAAAGATGGATTCAAGAAGAGGGTGGAAAATGGAAAGAATACTAATATTTGGGAGGACCCATGGATTAATGGTTGGCCTTTAGATAAATGGCCAACTTTTATCAATGTAGAGGAGCTAAAAAAACTCAAAATGGTAAGTGAGTTGATTGTGATGGATGGTTGGGATGAGGAAATAATAGGTTGTTTTTTTGGTGAATCTCTAAAACAACAAATTCTGTCAATTCAGGTTGAGGAAAAGGAGGGAAAGGATAGTTGGGTATGGGCTGAAAATAGGAAAGGTGAGCTTTCAGTTAGGAATGCCTACCTGCATTTAAAGAATAAGCAAGGAATAAAAGGGAAATTTGAGCTAAATTGGGAAAAAGTTTGGAATATTAAATGCTCTAAAAGATCCAAATTATTTGTGTGGAAAATGATATGGGGCAGATTACCTACTTCTGCTTGGTTTGCAAAATTTTCAGAATTGAAAGCTGACAAGTGCTATGTGTGCAAAGATGGTTTATATGTATCAGAACACATTTTCTTTAATTGTGAGTATGCAAGTGTTTTCTAGGAGCAAGCTGAGAAGGTCCTGGGTCTAAATTTAAATATAAAGGGAACTGGAATGATGGGAAATGGTTAACTGAAGCTGGAGGTTTTGAGAAGGAATCAACTGAGTTAATAAAAGCTTTTATGGTAGTATCAATGTGGATGTTGTGGAAAAATAAAAACAGATGCAAATTTGAGCGAAAAAGATGGAATGTTGAATGGCTAATTGATAGAGTTATGATGGAGGTGCTGGAATATAAGAAAGGAAAGAAAGCAATGGAAAAGAAGATTGTAGGGAAAGGGAGGAGGAAACTAATAATGTGTTTACTTTGCAGTGTGATGCAGCATGGAGTTGAAGAACAACAGGAAGTAGATCATGGAAGGTGGAGGAATTGAATTTGCAAATGGACCTTTGCTAGCTGAAACAAAAGCAATCAGGTTTGGTATGGATAATGTAAGGAAGAAAGGTATTAAAGGTGTAATTGTAAAATCATATTGCTTAAGGATAATTAGGATTTTCAATGGTGAATTTGAATAATCATGGAATCTAGCTGTGTTGATTAACAAGATAAAGAGATTGGCCATTGATATTGATGTATTCAAATGGCAGTTTATCAAAAGAGAGCATAACGAGGAAGCCCATGTAGGTGCGAAAAGAGCTTCGGATGATTTTGAGAAACAAATCAATAGCAGGTTTAGTTTTGATAAAGAGAGTAGCTTAATGGAGGGAAACTGTATAGTGAGAAGTGAGGGGTGTGTAGAAAGTGAAAACCGTAGAAATTGCAGTTGTATTAATGTTTTTGAAATGAATAAAGAGTATGAAACTATGGTGAAATATAGAGGAATACAAGGTCATTGACCTTCTGTACCCTCTTCCCTCTATTTGGGTGGGAGGTGACCTTTCTTAGTTTCTATTTTTTTTAAAAAAAAAAACTTTAGGATGTTCCCCACTAAAAATGGTAATCTCTTCATCAATGGCACCATCAGTGTCAGTTTTGGTGGGATGATTCCTCGTTGGTGAAGTAATAAGAGAAGACCTGCAAGAAAAATGAAGGCAAGAAAGGATGAGAGACCACATCAATTTGAGTGAAGAAGCTCGAGCACCTTCTCTACTTAGGTTACATTGGATAACAATTTCTTTTCTTATTTAACCTTTGGGCTATGTTTGCATGAAATTTAATCATTCATTCACTGGTACATCATCCCAGGTGAAGCTCAAGTGCTCGCTAATACATGCATGCCAACTGTGGAGTTCTCATATAAAATCATCTAGCTCGTACATGAGAAAAGGGCCACATACTCCAGCCAATGTACAATCTAGCATATATTATGCATTGCTATGCAACAAGGAATCACAAATGTAGTAAGAATGCAGTTCAGTATGTTAAATCATGGGGCTGGAATGAATATCATAGAGAACAGTAATCCAAATATGTTCTATGTGCATATTTGAACTACATGCATTGAAAGCTCATTTATGGTTAACTCAACTACATATGTCCAATTAATATTTTTCACTAAAACCAGTTATGTACAATGAATATTTGAGACTTGCGACTTGCGAGCGTCGGGGTGTTGTAGTCGTGTGGAGAAGCGAGAGAGTCTGGGTGTCGAGTGGCGGATGGAGATTGCATCCGTCAATACCCTAAACCCACCAAGAAGAAGAAGGAGGAGGAGGAGGAGGAGGAGGAGGAGGAGGAGGAAACTTGATGAGAAGCTGTCGTGTGGAGAAGCTGTAGGCACAGAGTTGTTGCAGGCCCGTTGGGGAGAAGAGCGTCGTGGTGTTGTAGGGCTGCAGAGTTGCGACTTGCGAGCGTCGGAGAGAAGAGCATCGGGGTGTTGTAGTTGTGTGGAGAAGCGAGAGAGTCTGGGTGTCGAGCGGTGGATGGAGATTACATCTGTCGATACCCTAAACCCACCCCCTCTCCCGATTTTCTTAACTGGGCTCGGGCTGGATTTAGGCTAAAATGAATCTAGCCTATTTCCGGCTCAAATCCTATATGTGGATGCAACAAACGGTGGATTGGATTTTTAAAATCCAATCCGCCTCCAAATCCACCCAAGCAAACATGGCCGTAGAGTATAAGCAACCCACTAAGGATATGGATGAGTGGAGCCCGAATGAAGTTAAACTCTTTAATGCAAATGCCAAGGCCATCAATGCACTATATTGTGGTCATCTATTAATAAGTTTAATAGGATTTCCACTTGTAAGTCGGCATATGAACTTTGGAGTGTCCTAGAGACTATATATGAAGGGACTTCACAAGTTAAGGAATCCAAGATAAACCTTCTCATGCATGACTATGAAATATTTAAAATGTTATCACATGAATCAATTGATGTCATGTATGCTAGATTTCAAAATATTACAAATGGCTTAGCTAACCTTGGTAGAGACATAAGGGAAGAGGAGAAGGTAAGAAAGCTCCTCCATTCTCTTCCAAAAACTTGGGAGCCGAAAGTGATTGCGATCATGGAGGCCAAGGATTTAAGCAAGTTGAAGCTCACCGAGCTCATTGGGTCTCTCATGACCCATGAGACCCACATGAAGCAATACAAGGAGGAGGATGCCTGCAAAAGCAAGACCATTGCTTTAAAAGCATCACACCGGGTCGAAGAACTCTATCATCCAAGGAAGAAATGGATGATCTTGAAGAAATGACGATGATGGCAGGAAGGTTCATGACCTTCATGAGGGGGAGAAAATACAAGGGAGACTACACTTGTTTCAATTGCAACAAAACCGGACATCTAAGGAGGGATTGTCCCCTTCTCAAGATGGTCTCTACCTCCACCCCCTACAAGAAGGACAAGCACAAGAAGAAGAAGAAGAAGAAGGCAATGATGGCCTCTTGGGATGAGAGTGAATCATCTTCAAATGAAGAGGAGACCAAAAGTGAGAAGGTAAATGAGAATGAGGTCAAATTTACTTTTGGTGAAATTTCGTTTACTCAAGAAGAATTAGAATTAGAATTTGATCAAATGTATAATGAATTCAATGCTATGAAAAAAAAGTTTAAAGAACTTAAAAAGGACAACAAATCTTTAGAGCTTGAAAATGACAACCTACTACTCTCATGCAATGCCTTAAGAAAAGAGATAGCCACCCTTAAGGAAGAAAAACGTGCCTTAGATAATGCTAGAAAAGACTTAGAAAATAAAAATGAAAAATTAGAAAATGAGAACAAACTTTTAACTGATCAAGTAGAGCACTTGAATGATAGCGTGCTAAACTTAAAAAAGGAACTATGCCTAAATGAAAAATGACAACCTTACAAAATGTCATGTCTAAGGTTGTACATGCTAGAAAGTCATCAAACAATCATGCTCATGCACACTTCCATGCTCACACATAGCACAAGAAAATTTAATGGAAGTTATTTTTCATGTGGTATTTTTGGTCATATGACTAGAGATTGTGCTCTTAGGAGGAACCCCCATGCTAGATTCACTTGGGTTCCTACAATGACTAACACTCAAGGACCCAAGAAGATTTGGGTACCTAAAATTATCTCTTCTCCTTTTGTAGATGGAGAACCATCCTCAGTAGGAGCACATGGATCTTAGATAGCGGTTGTTCAAAACATATGACCGGTGATATCAATCTCTTTGCAACCCTATCAAGTAAGGATGGTGGACATGTGACATTTGGAGACAATGCCAAAGGTAAGATTGTTGACATTGGTGATATAGGTATACTCCCCTACCCATGTATTAAAAATATTTTACTAGTTGATGGGTTAAAGCATAACTTGATTAGCATATCTCAATTATGTGATAATGGTTATGTAGTCATTTTTGAAGCATCTAAATGCATCATTAGAAGTACACCATCTAATGATATTGTGTTTATTGGAAATAGGCAAGAAAATATTTACACATTAATTTTAAATGTTTTGCCTAATCCTCATGTTATATGCTTAGTTGCCATGGAAAATGATTCCAGCACTACAAGAGATTATTTCTTTAGTGGCAATTAATTTGTAGCAATAAGATAATTGCTGCTAAAAAACTTAGAGGTACATTGTAATATCCTAGATAATTAATTCAAATTTTCATTTATTGTGTATGTTTGCCAGCCTAGAGGACTAGTTTGAGGTCGAGCCGAGTCGACTCATGGTCCGGTGTGAGCTTGCAAGCTTGGGTAAGTAGGAATATGAGTTACATAAATTTTACTTGCATAGATAAATTTATTTAATTCTATATGGTGTGTGCATGATTGTTTAATTATGTTGCATGTGGATGTGCATATGTTATTGCTTGTATTTTATCATGGGGTTAGAATAGGATTAATTAAGTTAGTGGGTTCGGGTTCGGGTTCGGCTTGAGGCGTATGCAGATTTGATAAAAGGGTTTAGTGAAGTTAGGGTTGAGGAGGGAGTATAAAACCCCCTCCCCTTGGCTTGTGGCTCCCTATTGGAGCTGCACAAGCTTGTATGCGAATGGAAAGGCCAGGGAGGTACAGTTTGCTGAGGGGGACATGGTGTTCCTCAAGGTGTTCCCTATGAAAGTGGTGGTGAGATTTGGTATGAGATTTAATTACCTTTATTGTGCTGAAACTCAATTAGGCTGAAAACTGCATGTTGAATTGTTTGTTTTAGGGGTGATTTTGAAATCCTGTTTGTAATGAGCATAGTTTGCTGAGCCTAGTTGTGTAACCTATCGTTTCGATCAGAAAACATAGTTTAGAAACATAGGACACACTTTGGAAATCAGATTCGGGTTAGATACATCAGTATCGGGCACAACAGTAAGCTAAAACAAAACTCTAAAACAAATCCCTAATATTGGTGATTTAAGTTTTAATTGCATAATTAAAATTGGGCAAAAGGGTCAGTATAATCTGTTATGAACCAATAAGTAAAGTTTATGCATGAAATAAAACCACACGGGTTCATGACATTACGGGTCTAGGAGTTGGGGGCGGCGGGTATTGGAATGTGAAGACGCTTCCCAATAAGGACACCCCTAAGACGCCGTAGGAGAGACTTGACTTAGGTCAAGTTGCGTCATATCTTAATGAATGGCGGAGAGGCTCGTTGAGAAGCCGATTTGTGGGCTAGGCTCGGGAGGTTGGATGGCTAATTCCCAACCTGTGGAATAAGTTCATATGAGCAAATCCTGATTGTTCTGGTTTGGCCTCGTGGGATAAGTTCGGAGGGCCTACCCGATTATCCCCGAGGTGGTTTTAAGGAATAATTTCGGAGGGTCTACCCGATTATTCCTATGATATCTTAAATGGGTAAGTTCGGAGGGCCTACCCAATTACTCCTTTGATATCTTAAAGGGGCAAGTTCGGAGGGCCTTTCCAATTTCTCTCGAGTTTCTTATACTAGGATAAGTTCGGAGGGCCTTCCCGATTATCCTAGTATGTGTTGTTGCCTTAGGGCATGGTAGGCTTTGGCCTGTTGATCTTCACCGTTTGGGTATTGGCTGCTTTCGGGCAGGTGGTGGCCAGATGGCTTGTTAGCTGGTCACTTCCTTGTGATCTTTTTCTTGCTTGAGTCAGGAGATTTGCTTTATGCATCCTATTTATGATTGTTTTTTTGTGGGGGTTGGTAGAACCGCTCACTGAGTTCTTTTGAACTCACTCGTTGTCGTTATTTTATTTTGCAGAGCCTGACCGATGAGGTGGGTTGGAGCACTTGGCGCGGTTGGAGGGCAGAGGAGCTACATTGATCTCATAGCAGTCCTAGTTAGGGGTCGTAGTCGAGTTTTGGTAGTTAGTCATGCACTTATGTTTTGGTGTTTTGGAGTTGTAGTCCCTTTGGGGATATTTATGTTTTTTTTTTAGATTTTATTGTAATTGAACAGTTGAACTTGTTTTGTTATTTCCACACTTTATGATTTTGCTAAAATTACTTATAATAATTTCTAGTTTGGTTTTCCATTTGAAATAAAACTCGTTATTTTTTTTCCGCTATGTTTTATTGTTCAGTTGGCATGTGCATGGTTTAGGCTGCAGGGTATAGGCATGTATACCTTGGCCGGTCACGTGACCCTAAGTTGGGGCGTGACATACATCATTTAACAACTATTATTAAAAACTCTACAAAAAAGTTATAGATTTCAATATATATGTATACATTTAGTAGTGATTATTTTTATCTTTACCAGCAATTGTATAAATTACTTCTAAAGTCTTTAACGACAATGGATCTAGTGTGAATTCGTTAATTGTTGGTAAAGTTTTTTGCAGTATTTATAATTGCTAGCAGACGTCATAACAATCACCGCTAAAATGCCAAATTGTAGTAGTGTTGGTTGTGGCACAGAAGGCTAGGGAATGTTAGCATGAGCCTCATCCAAGAAATATCTAAAAAGGACTTAGTTAAAGGAATATCTAAGATAAAATTTGAAAAAGACAAACTTTGTGATGCATGTCAACATGAAAAATAAGTTATATCCTCATTTCATAGTATTAATCAAGTACATCTAGAACACTTGAACTTGTGCACATGGATCTTTTTGAACCTTGTGATGTTGCTAGTCTAGGTGGAAATTTATATTGCTATGTTTTGGTTGAAGATTTTTCGAGATTTCTTTTAAAAGTTTGTTATGAGAGTTATAAATGAAAAAGGAATTTCAATTTTGAAAATTAGAAGTGATAATGGAGGAGAATTTAAAAATGCAAAGTTTTCCAAATTTTGTGATGAATTAGGTATTGAGCATACCTTTTCTACCCTTAGAACCCCTCAACAAAATGTGGTGGTTGAGAGGAAGAATAGAACCTTACAAGAGATGGCTAGGACCATGCTTTGTGAAAATAATTTGCGTAAGTATTTTTGGGCCGAAGCCATAAATACATCTTGTTATATATCATGTTTTGTTAAGATCGAAAACTAAGAAAACACCTATTGAGCTTTGGAATAATAGAATCCCAAGTGTGAGATATTTTTGAGTTTTTGGATGCAAATGCTTTATCTTAAACACTAAAGAACATCTAGGGAATTTTGACTCTTAATCTGATGAGGGTATTTTCCTAGGTTATTCTAATAGTTCTAAAGCTTAAAGGAACAACTTGATAGTTGAAAAATCTATGCATATCACTTTTGATGAAACTAATGATTCTTCTAGAAATATTAAGATTGTGAATGTAGGTGAGGAACTTGAGGGATTGACATTTCATGACAAGGAGGTTGAAGATGAAATAAATGAGGAAACTCAGCATGAAAAGCCTTCATTCTCAACTTTACCTCAAGGTGAAGAAGAAGAATAAGAGGAAGCTCTACCACCTCTCCCAAAATGATACCGGTTGATAAGAGATCATCCAATGAGCAAGTCATTGGAGAATCATCAACAGGAGTGGTAACGCGCTCTAAACTCAAAAATGTTTGTGAATACGTAGCTTTCATATCTCAAGTAGAGCCTAAAAATATTAAGGAAGCTATAAAAGATGAATTTTGGGTAATTGTCATGCAAGAGGAACTAAATCAATTTGTTAGGAATGATGTTTCAGATTTAGTACCTAGACCTAGTGGACAAAGCATAATTGGAACTAAATGGGTGTTTAAAAATAAGTTAGATGAAAGATGTTTAGTCATGAGAAACAAAGCTAGGTTAGTGGCCCAAGGGTAATCAAGAGGAACGAATAGATTACAATGAAACTTTTGTTCCCATAGCTAGATTAGAAGCAATTCACATGCTTTTAGCTTGTGCAAGTTTTAAAGGCTTTAAGCTTGTTCAAATGGATGTCGAAAGTATATTTTTGAATGGTTTTATTGATGAAGAAGTTTATATTGAGCATCCCCCAGTTTTGAAAGTTTTGAATTTCCAAATCATGTTTTATAACTTAAAAAGGCTTTGTACGGTTTAAAACAAGTCCCTAGGGCTTGGTATGAAAGGCTTTCTTGTGGGCCCTAAGCCTGTAGCACTTTTGTTGGAAATGCGATGCCATCATCCCTTATATATTTTTCTTGTAGGTTGAGCTGCTGTATAATAATCATGTTTATAAGTGATTTAGGATTTCAAGTTCTTATGTTGATAGATTCTAAATTTGTTATGTGTGACTCGAGTCCCAAAGTATTAGCATCAGATGTTAAAATTTATCCTCAATATGTTGTTTGAAATTGAACTATAAATTCATACACTAAAGGAGAAGGAGATGTGTTTTAATAAATATATATATTTAATATAAACAGATCATATAAATAATGATAAGTGAGTTTAGTTTTAGAAAATAAATTATTTGGAGGATTTAGAGATTTCGGTTGAAGATGAAGTGAATAGCAAAGTTGTAGTTTTTTACGTTTCAGACTCAATGGTGAAGTCGGTTTTCTGGTTTGAAGTCATTTGACTAGGATTTCATTGTGTTAAAGTATGATGTGATGATTAAAAGTATGATTTTATTGATTTAATCAGTTGAGTATTATTTAATTGAATCATGTTAGACTTTGGTCTTAAAGGATGGTGGTTGAGAGCTTGTATCCTGGACTTAGAGGATGGTTGAGAGAAATACATATCTTTGGTAGACGCACGCATGGAGAGGGAGGAAGGAATCTCGGCAGTGTGGTCCTTATGGCATCGGACGTCTACAAACTATGCGATCGGCGGAGCATCCATGGTAGGATCCTAATGGAATTTGGACTGTAAGTTGTAGACTTCTTAATTCACATTCTGATCGGTGAGGATCGGTTTTTGATGGTTGGATCTATCGTTATCGTGGAATTACCGAAGCCCTATTTTTGGGTTCTTCTCCAGGATTCTACTACGTCGAGTTTCGCTGATTCGGACAATCGGGACCATATCCTATGGCTGATCAGGCTTAAATTTAGGGAGCTTGTTCAAGACCTCTTGCTCCCTCCTAGATTTGAACGGTGGAGATCGGATTTGGACGACTTAAGCTTGGGTTACATGAGAGGGAAGGAGAAGGTGTGGGAGGACATGAAACTGGGTAGCGCATTCAGACTTGTGGGAGCGTGGAAGACCATCTTTCTTTTTAATTTCCTTCTCTGGTGAGTGATTTACTTGTTCCTCGATTTGTACCACTCCCCCCTTCCTTAAGGATTTCATTGAGGATTTTTATGTCGTGGCTCCGAGATTCTTGGTAAATCTAGAAGCTATGTTGTTGTTTTAACGAATATAATATCCGGTTTCTTCCGATTCTTTCTCCAATCGCATGGGAGATGTCAAAATTTAGGTGTGCCGCCCCTTTTTCTTGAGTTTCTTGGTCTTGGATTTTTTATGACAATTTTTGTAGGTGGTAAACCAAAGTGTGAGATTTAAATCGCCATTGAAATCTTCCCCTCTTTAGCTATGCCGCATAGGGTAGCCCTTATCAAGGGCTGTGCCGCCTCTCCCCATCATAAGAAATTCATGCCATGATATCTATGGTTTAATTCCTAGACTTGCTTGTTAGATAGAATTTATTTTCATTAGAAAGCATCCATTGTTTTGGTTAAACTAGGTGGCCGCATGGCTTTAGGTAAATTAGGGAGCATGTCGCCCTTCTCTAGGGCAAGGTTTGAGGAGCCTAACATTAAATTGATGAGTTTGGATTAGTGTACAATAAATTAGAGTCCTTAACCTTATTGAACAAGATTATACCATCTTGTAAAATTATTAAATTTGATTAGGAAGATAATCATAATTAGGGAAGGGTTAGAGACACATGGAATTTAGGCTCTCCTTGACATGGTATTTACTTTTTGTATAAACTCATGTAATCAAAAATTGGGGGTGAGGAAATTCTAATCTAAGCCATCGGCCCCATGAATAAGAAATATGGTGAAAATTATATTTGATTTTTCTCTTGCATGGGATTATGGAATAATTGGTATTGTTTAATTATATTGTGGTCTAGTACAAATTTTCAGAAAACGGAAATTTTCTAATCTCCCAAGTCAAATATGGGTAGGCTAAAGGCTTCCAAAAATTCCTTAAAAATACCTTGTTATCTAATTTCTACCCAAGGAACAATTACCACCATTTTTTATGTTAGGAAAATATCTAGGTCATATAGCTCTCCAAGGAGCTCCCTAGGTTATTTCAGGACGGTCTTTGGGTTTTCATGATTTGGGATTCAGGAATGGTTTTTGGGTTTTTATGCATCATAAAGAGGATTTACAATATAAACTAGACATCCTAAAACTAGACTCTATCTTCCCGACGAATCCGAGCGCCGACGAGCGTCCTCGTCGATTTCTCCAATTTCTCCGATCGCGAACGTCGTGCGCTAACCGATATAGAACCTGAAAGAATTTCTCAATGAAATATTAGTTCCATGTTTGTTATCATCAAAACCGAGATTCAGACCAAGGTTGAAAATCTTAAGCCAACAATACCCAAGTCTGTAGGGTCATTATGTTTTAGTCTTATGAGTCTCTGTTAGAGTTTTTTTTCGCATCTAAGTGAAGGATTTTATTCTTGTTAATTAGACTCGATTCTTTTGTTTTGGACATGTTGGCTTGGGACTGTTATTAAAATTCTTATTTATTTAATAAATTTATGTTAGGAAAACGGCTTCTATTTTATGAATTTGTTCAGGATTTCTATGTAGTTGTTCTTTCTTTTGGTTGGGTTAGGCTTCGGGGTACGATTTATACTCTGGCCGATCACACATGATTTTGGAGTGTGACATGAAGTATATGATAAAAAGTTGTCTTATATTATTCATTAACTAGAAATAGTTTCATACACATCAACATGGATTGGCTCAATGGCACTATTTTTTTCAGCAAGAAGGAAAGCAACTAAGAGGTGATTCTTTCCATGAAACTTAGTGGCCTTTTATAGGCTTACAAAACAACTAACACTATGTTTGTATAGGGTTTATTAAGGGATAGGGAAGGAAAGGGAGAGGAGGAAAGACGAGGGGAGAGGAAGGGAGGGTAAAATTTAACCTTGTTTGGATATAGCTTAATAAGGAGAAGAGAAGGGAAGGTAAGAGAAAAATTAATCTTGCTTGAATATACATGATAAGGGGAAAGAAGGAGAATGAATTTTTTTTTATTTAATAGATAATTATACCTTTTTTATTTTTGTGTTATATGTGATGCTTCAAGACAAGACTGAAATTTATCGTAGGAAAGTAACCCCAACCAATAAGGATGGAAAGATGTCACTAGGGTTTAATAAATATCTTGTAAATTTATGAAAATAATAAGGGATATTTCGTAAATTTATTTTGGACAAATTTTTTCATAATTTTGTTCACCCTCATACAATCTCAACTCGGAGTTGAAAGAAAACTGAGGATTTGGAGGAATTCAAGGTAAATAATTCTCCCTTTTTTGCTCAATTAAAATCATAAAATAAAAAGAAAAAATTTTCCTCCTCCTTCCCTTCCCTCCTTTAACCCCAATCCAAACATAGCTTAAGATTAAACATGACTTGAACACCCACTGATCTAGGATAATTGCAACTTTGCAAGGTGATAAATGCGTAGTAAGATATAAGCTGAAGGATAATTGCAAGGTTTGGTCAAACAAGCCTTGCCCAGTTGTCCAGTTGTGGAACTGGTGTTGTTATCTTTAACATATTTTTCATCTTCCCAAGTAAACGTAGGGTATCCTCGTGAACAAAGCAACTCCTTAAACCCCATCACAGATGCCACCATTTCCAAACTCATGGTATGCATTCCTAATTGCAACCATTTTGCCATGAATACTCTTCATGTCCATCCGTGCATGAGGTGCTTCTTTTGAGCACATAAGGCCGATCTCTATCATGGAGGTCAAACACCTTAGCGTCCTCCTCCTTTGGCCTCCATCTTCCGTGGTAGATAGCATTGCAGGAACCACGACTTCGGTTATTCTATCTAAGAAGGCTTTCTCAACAAAACTGCGAAGCGATTGGCTGTCATCGAACATCTCATCGGTGGGTCTCTTCCCGGTCACCATCTCCAGCAGGAGTATTCCATAGCTGTACACATCTCCAGTAGTGGAGACGTCCCCTCCAATGCCATACTCTGCGCGAAAGATAAAGCATGGAAACTCTAAATGCAAGATCACTAATGTAGACAGGAATTGTATGTTAAAAAATCCATGAGACGTGTACCTGGAGGTATGTATCCTATGGACCCTTTTAATGCAATGGAGTAACTGGGATATCCATTTGCTGCAAACATGCTTCGACCGAGGAACTTTGACAACCCAAAGTCGCCTAATTGAGCACACATGTCATTGCTAAGAAGGATGTTGCTTGGCTTCACATCACAGTGAACAATTGCAGTCTGCCCATGGCGATGATGTAGGTACTCCAATGCAGAGGCGACATCAATGGCTATGTCCAACCTTTGTGCGAGGCTCAAATGCTTCATGTCAATACCTGAATGCATTTTTAGATGCAGCCAATCTTCCAGGCTTCGGTTAGGGACGAACTCGAATACCAGTGCTTTAAAATCGTTTCCGCTGTGGTCGATGGTGGAGCAGCAAGTGAGGATCTTGACCAAATTCCGGTGTCGGATACTTCTCAAGACCTCACATTCTGCCACGTAACTCTTGAGAGCTCCCGTCTGTCCAAGATTTAATACCTTGACTGCAACACATTTCTGATAGCCGTCGAGAGTTCCTTTGTATACAGAGCTGAAGCTACCGGTGCCAATTAGATTAGCAGAGGAAAAACCATTAGTTGCTTTGTGCAGCTCAGCATAAGAAACCTTTAGGAATTGATCCCTGGAGGAAGAAGTGACTGATAATCTCTGGCTTGAAACCTTCTTCCGTAAGACAATAATGGTGGACATAGCAATCAAGCAGAAAGCTAAGCTGCAAATTGCGAGAGACACAATTCTGAGTGAGCCAGAGCTTTTAGAAGAGTGGATAGAGCATGATGGAAGACGTAACGCAGGAGAACCGCCACAGAGTTTGGGATTTCCATTGAGAAAAACTTCACTTGTGTTTGCAAAGGCACCTTCCTCGGGGACCGGCCCATCAAAATCATTGAAGGATAGATTGAGATACTGGAGGCTAGTCATAGACGTGAAGAATTCTGGGATTTGGCCAGAGAGTTCGTTTTGCGAAATATCGAACCTCTGAAGGCTTTTCAAGTTACTCAATTGTGAAGGTATGCTGCCCTCGAACGAGTTGCCTTCCATGTAAAGTTCATTTAAGGTCTGGCAACTACTAAGGCCAATTGGAATTTCACCAGAAAGCTTGTTTTCAGAAACATCAAGCAGAACAAGAAGATTCAACTTCTCTATATCTCTCGGAATAGGCCCATAGAAAAAATTATGAGAAAGGTCAAACACCTTTGAAAGAGATGAAATGCTGAGAACCTCTCTAGAAATGGTGCCATTTAGCTGGTTATAAGAAACATTCAGCTCGTTCAATAGTTTGAAACCCATAAAGTTTGAAGGTATGCTACCTTGGAGATGATTGTCTCCCAAGTGGAGTACTTCAAGCTTATTCAAGTTTGCTAAAGAATCAGGAATCGGCCCAGAAAGCTTGTTTCCAAACAAATAGAGTCGAGTCAAGTTCCTGAGGAAGCCAATAGTGCTAGGAATTTTGCCAGTCAGATTATTATGGCTGAGGTCAAGCTGCTCTAGGCCGTGGAGTTTTCTGATCTCCAACGGAATCTCCCCAGATAGTTGAAGCCCTGCTAAAGACAGCCACTTTAGCTGCGATGACAGATTCAGGACAGAAGCTGGGAATTCTCCAGCAAGATCATTGTCGGATAGATGAAGAGTCTTAAGATTTGTGCAGTTACTCAAAGAATCTAAGAAACTCCAGTCCTTAGCATCCCTTGCCTTGAGTCGATTCCCTTCCAGGTTCAGGAAATTTAGATTGTTAAGTCGACCAAGGTTAGCAGGAATCACACCACTGAAATTGTTGGAAGAAAGATCAAGGGATTGAAGCTCCAAAGCATTAGCTAATGATGCTGGAATCAAGCCCTCCAAACTATTATTCTGCACGTTAAGGTATTCGAGTCTAGGGAGATTATGTCCTATATCTGGAAGAATGGTTCCTGTGAGTTGGTTCATCCCCAAATTCAAAATACTCAACAACGATAGATTGTATAGAGAAGAGGGGATCACACCGGCTAGCTGGTTGAAAGACAAATCAAGATATGTTAAGTTGGTGAGGTATCCCAGACTTTGTGGTATTTCTCCCTCCAAGTTATTATTTCTTAAATCAACCTCAATAAGATTCAGGCATTTCCCCAGGGAAGGAGGTATTCCTCCTTCCAAGTGGTTGGTATGAAGAACGAGTTGAGTGAGGAAGGACAGGTTGCCAATGGAATCTGGAATTTCTCCTGTAAGACTGTTGTTGGATAGCATAATACGTGTGAGTTGAGAGGAGCTGGTTCCGAGAGTAGCAGGAATGGCACCTGATAGATTGTTATTGTTAAGGTGGAGCAATGAGAGTTCTGAAAGCAATCCAAACTCTTCGGGTATCTTTCCGATGAAGAGGTTTCCGGTTAAGCAAATGACTTGGAGCTTCGAGCAGCGAGCTAGGCTCACTGGGAGCCTCCCTTCGAGCTTGTTGTTGTCCATGCTGATGATTTCAAGCTTGGAACATTGAGACAGGGTGTCTGGAATTCCACCTGAGAGAGCATTGTAGCTGAGGTTTAGATACCTGAGCTGAAGCAAGTTGCCAAGCTCATGTGGGATGCTTTCATTGAACTGGTTACCTGCCAGATGAAATATATGGTATATTATAGACTCTCTTTTGGTCTTATTACCTTATTGAATCATCCTATGATTACAAAAGAAGAAAAACAACAACCAGCTAAATTAAGGATCTGGAGGGATAACCAGCTAAATTAAGGAACTGGAGGGAAGTGAGGTCGGCGATGGAGGGTGATATCCGGCCTGCAAGTCCAAGGGAGTCCAGCTTTAGGGCTGTGACTCTCTGGGCATCACTGCACATTACGCCGTACCAATTGCAGACATCACCGGCAGTTTGGTTGCTCCACGAGGATAAGTTTAAATTTGGGTCGGAGAGTAGAGACTTGAACGATAGAAGAGCGACCGCATCGCCAGCAGTGGGTGAGGTCGAGTTGAGCAATGCGGGTGAAACCGGGGAGGATTGGTGTGTTGGTGCGACCAAGCAGGCTAAAATGATGATTGCTTGTAGAAGGCGAACTGGATTTGGCACTCTCTCAATCAGCAAGTCCATTTTTTGGAAACTCTTCATAGGAGTAAATAAAAGCTATGTTAAGCACCTAGTATACGTTATAGTGCTAAACAAATAGAAGACTGAACTCAGAAAGTTATGGTGGGAATATTTATAGAGTTTTCTTTAAATACGAAAAAAATATAATTTGGTCTTTAAACAGACACCGGTAGAAACTGGTGGCTTCTTCTTCGCAGCTGCACAAATGAAAAGAAGACAATCCTTTGGACGTTTACTTAATATGTTGACCGACGACCCAGTCTGGATTTATTAAGTTGATTTGGTCTTGCAAGAGCTGGGGTGTCTTAGTCGTCAACGGTAGCTGGAGACAGCAAGTTAATTTAGAAACACAGCAGTACTGCTTGTTGCAGTCATCCTACGGCACGAGCAAGTCCAGCTAGTCCTGGACCAAGAACAAGTCAAAGTCAATCACAACAAAATTGATGAAGATCGAACACGATTCCAGCTAAGAAATCAAAGAGGGATTGATTCAGGAAGATTCCTGAGCTCAGATCAGCCTAGTTTCATTGAACATTCAAAATAAAAATTATAGAAAATTAAAAAAATGGTGAAAATCAAATTACCAATGTTTTTTCGCAGGCTTTTATAGTACTAGTTTATTACACGTGTCGTGGAATTCACGTGTCAACCATCTATCAATTCACTTAACCAATATGAATGTCGTCCATCAGATTTGATAATCAATCTTGCGGCCTCATCCAACGGCTTGCATTTAAATGACTGGTTTAACTGTTACTCTGCTAAAGTCGCTGGCTTCCCGAGCCAAGCAATCTCTGATGATTATTACCGGATGCTCCTGCATCATTCCTCCCCGCTATCAGAGGACTCGTCCATGAGTACGGCTTGTTCGATAGAAGCTCCATCAGAAGGTACATATGGAAACAAGTCGGCCACATTAAACACAAGAGAAATTTTGAAGTCTTCCAAAAGGTCAATGAGGTATGTGTTATCACCAATGACTTGCAGAATTTGATATGGCCCAATTTTCTTTGGCTGTAACTTGTGATAGGTTCCTGTTAGGAACCTTTCCTTTCTCAGAAACACCATAACAAGATCACCAACCTGATATGTTTTGAATTGCCTGTGCCTGTCAGCCGCTTCTTTATATCTTTTGTTGGCTGCTTCAATAGTCGTATTTTTTGTGTTGTTCCACGTAGCTGTCAGTAAAGTTTATATAGCCTTCTTGTCAGACCATGTTGTTAAGGATGTGAGGCCAACTGTGTGATTTGGAGTTTTTGTATAGACCACTTCAAAAGGGGATACACCAGTAGTTCTATTGACCATATTATTTTTTATAAACTCAGCTTGTGGAAGCACTAAATCCCACTATTTTGACTTGTCAATTGCAAGGGTTCTCAGTATGCAGCCCAAGGTCATGTTAACTACTCCAGTTTGCCTATCAGTTTGAGGATGATAGGCACTGCTGAAGTTTAATTGGGTACCAAAATTCTTCCACAAAGTCCTCCAAAAATGACTTACAAACTTAACATCTCTATCAGATGTTATTGTTCTTGGAATACCATGCAGCCTCACTATTTCTCTGAAGAATATATTTGCTACATAACTGACATCTGTAGCTTTTTTACATTGCAAGAAATGAGCCATTTTTGAAAATTTGTCCACTACTACAAAGATTGAATCAACCTTCCTGCTTGTCATTGGAAGACCTAAAATAAAGTCCATGGAAAGGTCTTCCGAGATTGTTTGTGGTACTTCTAGTTGAGAATAGAGTTTTGTATTTTGGCTATGGCCTTTTGCCCTTTGGCATATCAAACATCTTTCTACAAAATTAGTAATATCATTTGTCATTCTTGGCCAATAGAATCTAGCATTGAGTAGCTTTAAAGTTTTATCTCTTCATAGATGGGCTGCCAGTCCTCCTGAAAGAAGCTCTTTAATAAGGAACAACCTCAAGGATGTTCTAGGAATGCAAAACCTAGTGTTTTTAAACAGGAACTGATCATCTATATGGTAATCTTCAATGTTTTCATTATGTGTGCATTTATTCAAGATGTCTTGGAAATCTTCATCATTGATGTGCAGCTCTTTAATGTGATCAAAATCAGTAATTTTAACTTGTAGAGTAGTCAAGAAAGAAGGTTTCCTGCTAAGGGCATCAACCCCTTTGTTGCTTTTGCAACACTTGTGTTGGAATGTGTATTGAAATTTCTGTAGAAACTCAAGCCACCTAGTATGAAGTGAATTCAACTTTTTCTGAGACGTGAGATATGTCAATGGTTGGTGGTCACTATGTAGGATAAAATCTTTTTGGATTAAGTAATGACTCCAATGATCAAAAGACCTTACTACTGCCTAGATTCAAGCTCATAGGTAGTCCACTTTTGCCTAGATTCACTCAGTTTTTCATTGAAATATGCAATTGGTTTATCTTCTTGCATTAGAACCACACCAATGTCTATCTTAGAAGCATCAGTTTCTAACTCAAACACTTTGTCAAAATTTGGTAAAGCAAGAACTAATGATTTTGTGAATATGCATTTGAGGTTTTCAAAGCTTTCTTGTTGTTTTTGCCCCCAAACAAATAGTACTTTCTTTAAGCTGTGTCAATGGACCTGTAATTTCACTGAAACCATTGATGAACCTTTTGTAAAAGGTAGCTAAGCCCAAAAAACTCCTCAATTCAGTTATGTTAGCTGGTGACTTCTAATCACTGATTGCTTTAATTTTTTTTGGATCAATGTGTATGCCATCCACAATAATTACAAACCCCAAGAACAAAAGTTGGCTTGTCATGAACTCACATTTTTGTATACTGAGATCCAACTTGTTGGACCATAATACTTGGAATACTTCTCTAATTTATTCTAAGTGTTCCTTTTCTTCTTTGCTGTAGATTAATATGTCATCAAAATAGACCATCAGGAACCTTCCAATAAAGGGTTTCAATATCTGGTTCATTAACCTCATGAAGGTACTAGAAGCATTGCACAATCCAAATGACATAACAAGTCATTCATAGAGTCCCTCCCTAGTTTTGAAGGTTGTTTTCCACTCATCACCTAGTCTTATCCCGATTTGGTGATAATCACTTTTAGGATCCAACTTAGAAAATATCCTTGAACCCTCTAACTTGTCTAACATGTCTTCCAATCTAGGAATTGAAAATTTATACTTCACTGTGATCTTGTTGATAGCCCTACTATCAACACACATCATCTAAGAATTATCCTTCTTAGGCACGACATAAGGGCTTGTGCTTTGTCTGATGAGCTTCTTTTCTAAAAGATCATCCACTATGTTTTGAAGGAGTTCATGTTCTTTAGGGCTCATCTTGTAGTGGGGAAGATTGGGTAGAGTGACACCAGGAATGAGGTATATTCCATGTTGTATGTCTCTCGTGGGAGGAAGCTTAGATGGTAACTCTTCAGGATGAATATCTGCAAATTCCTCAAGTAGTGGCTTGACAGTGTTTGGCACACTAGATAGCTCGATCTATTGAAATTGAGTTCTTCAGTTCTTCAGGCACAGGATGAGTTCTTCAGTATCCTTGTGTCCTTTGTTCATAGGTTATTTGTTTTTTTCTACTGTTCCTGTACTAGTTGTAGATTGTGTTGACCTTGGAATGGAGGGTTAGTGGTTGGAGTGGGCATCAATGTAAGTTTCTTGTGTTTCCACAAGAAAGAGTAGGTGTTTAATTTGCCATTGTGTTCAACTTCCCTGTCAAAAAGCCAATGTCTGCCAAGGAGAATATGGCAGACATCCATCTCTAAGATGTCACAAATTAATTCATCTTTGTATAAAGAACCAATTGAGATTGATACTAAGCACTATTGATTCACAATAATGTCCACTCCCCTTTTGATCCACCTTATCTTGTAAGGATTGGGGTGTGGAAGGATTGGTAGTTGGAGAGCCTTAACCATGTCTTTGGAAACAATATTTTCGCAGCTACCACCATCAATTATTAAGTTGCAAACTTTGCCTTGAACAGTACACCTGGTCTAGAATATCCCATTTCTTTGTGTGGAAGTAGTGTGCCTCTCAGTGATAAGTAGTTTCTGTAGCAAACATATCAGTGGCTCCCCTTCATCTCCTTCAAGATGTGCTTCAATACATGGTTCTTGCTCTGGACATTCTTCACAAGGATCCTCAACACCCTCAATATGTTTAGCCATCTGTAGGAACCTTCTTCTAGGGCAGTCACTGGATTTATGACCCACTTGGTTACATTTGAAACATTTCATTGGGAAGGGCTTCTAATATGAATTTGGTAATCTATTAGGAGGTAGGGAAGCCTTCTTAGTCACTGCTTCTGTGAGCTTGATGGCCTGTCTACTGGAGTTAGATTGAATTGAACCATACTGACAATTGAAATTGGTTGCTTTAGCCTTATCAGTGTAGCCATCATGATGGGACCTCCATTTAGCTGATACTTTACTAGATTGCCTCAGTATTTGTTGTTATACCCGCAAGGCAAAATTGACTGTGTAATATCCCAAATATTTAAATTTATTATTTTTCCTTTTATGTGTATTTGCCAGCTTAGCGGACTAGTTCGTGGTCGAGTCGAGTCGACTCATGGTCTGGAACAAGCTTGCGAGCTCGGGTAAGTAGAATATAAATTTATGAATTTATGAATTTTTAGGTTTGGGTGGTTGAGAGTATTTAATTTGGTGTTGTGTGCATAATTGCTAATTATGTTCATATGAGTATTTAATTAATTATTTGTGATTTATTAGAATGAGATTAATTAAATTATTTAAGTCTATGCACTCTTTTGTGTCTGCCTTGGTTGCTGCTAAGTTGTCTACACCTACGGACATTTCTGTGATGGCAGAGACAGTCTTTCGAGACTGCAAGGTTGTCATTTGTGGGCATGTGCTGATGGCCGATTTGACACTCCTACCGATGTTGGAGTTTGATGTGATATTGGGCATGGAATGGTTGGCGGACCATTTCGCCTCAGTTTATTGCAGGGCTAAGACTGTGACCTTCAGTAAGCCCGGGATACCCCAGTTTACCTTCTAGGATGAGGGAAGGGGTGAGCCGTTGGTGGCGATATCAGCTCTTAAGGCCCGGAAGTTACTTTTTGGCGGGTGTCAATCATTTTTGGCCTTTGTGACAGTGGCAGAGGAAGGTTGAGGTGCGGCTAGAGACATCGGGAGGACGCCTGTAGTATGCGGGTTCTCTGATGTATTTTCCGGAGGAGTTGCTAGGGTTACCTCCAGAGAGAGAGATAGAATTCTGTATCCATTTACAGCTAGGGGTGAAGCCGATCTCCGTTCCTCCGTATCGGATGGCACTAGCTGAGTTGTGGGAGTTGAAGTCCCAGTTGGAGGAGCTGCTTGATCTGGGTTTCATTCGCCCCAGTGTTTCGCCTTAGGGTGCTTCAGTGCTCTTTGTAAAGAAGAAGGATGGGTCCATGCGGATGTGTATTGATTACCGATAGCTTAATAAGGTAACAGTGAAGAATCGGTACCCATTGCCCAGGATTGATGATTTGTTTGATCAGCTTCAGTAAGCGCAGTGGTTTTCTAAGATTGACCCATGGTCAGGGTACCATCAGTTGATGATTCGGGATAGTGACGTCCCTAAGACTGCTTTCAGGTCAAATTCAGGAGGAGCATGCAGAGCACTTGAGGGTAGTTCTGAAAACTCTCATGGAGCACAGGTTGTATGTCAAATTCTTCAAGTGCGAGTTCTGGCTAGAGAGCGTAGGGTTTCTTGGTCATGTGGTGTCCAAGGAATAAATGTGGACCCTACAAAGATAGAGGCATTTCAAAACTAGAAGAGGCCGACCAATGTCTCGGAGATTCATAGTTTTCTGGGGTTGGCAGGTTACTACATGAAGTTTATGGAGAATTTCTCCAGGATCACAGCACCATTGACCCGCCTGACCCAGAAGAATGTCAAGTTCGAATGGGACAGTAAGTGCGAGGAGAGCTTTCTAAAGCTCAAGGACCACTTGACGTCGGCGCCAGTTTTAGCAGTACCCTCGAGTTCAGGAGATTTTATTGTTTATTGTGATGCCTCTTGAGTCGGCTTGGGTTGCGTGCTGATGCAGAATGGCAGAGTGATAGCCTATGCCTCCAAGCAGTAGAAGGTTCACGAGAAGAATTACCCAACCCATGACTTTGAGCTAGCAGCGGTGGTGTTCGCATTGAAGCTGTGACGTCACTACCTTTATGGCGAGACTCGTGAGATATTCACTGATCATAAGAGACTCCAGTATTTGCTTACCCAGAAGGAGTTGAACCTGAGGCAGAGAAGATGGCTTGAGCTGTTGAAGGACTATGACTGCACGATCATGTACCATCCAGGGAAGGCTAATGTGGTAGTTGATGCCTTGAGCAGGAAATCTATGGGTAGTTTAGCACATTTAGCATTCAGAAGGAGGTCGTTGGCTCAGGAGTTGGCCTTATGCTTGGTTGGAGGAGCAGTCTTGTCAGTGTCAGAATCGGGTGCGCTGGTGGCCCACTTGAGAGTGCAGTCGGCGTTGGTTGACATGTTGCGGGCAGCGTAGGAGGAGGATGCCTTTTGTGCACTCACTAAGGATCTGGCCAGGAGAGACGATGCCGATAATGGGTTCAGTGTGGACTCGGAATGCGTTCTGAGGTTTAAGAACAAGCTAGTGATGCCAGATATGGCCGAGGTTCGCAGGCATGTGCTGGAGATGGCTCATCGATCGACCTATACTATGCATCTGGGAGCCACGAAGATGTACCAAGATCCCAGACATAATTATTGGTGGAAAAGCATGAGAAGGGAAGTGGCCAAGTTTGTGTCTAAGTGTTTGGTGTGTCAGCAGCATTGGGATGACCCCTTTGAGGCGTTGTATAGGTGGAGATGCAGGTCGCCTGTAGGCTATTTTGAGGCAGGAGATTCCCTTATGATGGGACGTGATTTGGTAGAATAGGCTGTGGTAAAAGTAAAGCAGATCAGAGAGAGGCTGTTGGCAGCTTAGAGTCGCCAGGAAATGTATATTGATGGAAAGGCTAGGGAGGTAGAGTTTGCTGAGGGGGATATGGTGTTCCTCAAGGTATCCCCTATGAAAGGGGTAGTGAGGTTTGGCAAGAAAGGAAAGCTAAGCCCTAGGTTCATTAGGTTGTTTCCTATTCTCAGGCGGAAGGGAGCCGTGGCCTATGAGTTGGCCCTACCTCCTAATATGGACCGAGTACATCCAGTATTCCATGTGTATATGTTGAAGAGGTATATTCGTGATAAGTCCCATGTGACTGAGCCTACCGCAATAGAGGTGGATTCAGCAGTCCCCTATGAGGAAGGACTAGTTGAGGCACTAGACCGGCAGATCCGGAAATTGAGGTCCAAGGAGATTCCCTTAGTTAAAGTCAGATGGGAGCACCATTCTGGCCAGGAGGCCACCTGGGAGGTGGAGCAGGATATGAGGGAGCATTATCCTTCATTATTTGTTGATGCGGTGAGTTCTTATTCTTTTCTGAAATTCGAGGACGAATTTTCTTTAAGGAGGGAGGATTGTAAAATCCCAGATATTTAAATTTATTATTTTTCCTTTTATGTGTATTTGCCAGCTTAGCAGACTAGTTTGTGGTCGAGTCGAGTCGACTCATGGTCCGGAGCAAGCTTGCGAGCTCGGGTAAGTAGAATATAAATTTATGAATTTATGAATTTGTAGGCTTGGGTGGTTGAGAGTATTTAATTTGGTGTTGTGTGTGCATAATTGCTAATTATGTTCATTTGGATATTTAATTAATTGTTTGTGATTTATTAGAATGAGATTAATTAAATTATTTAAGTCTATCGGGTTAGCGGGTTTTGGTTTTGGCTTAAGATGGATGCGGGTTGTGAATTAATGGTTTAAGGGGTTAGGGTCGAGGAGGGTGTATAAACCCCCCCCCCCTCATGGCTTGTGACTCCTATTTTGGAGCCACCTAAAAAGTTGAGAAAGGGAGCCAGTCACCATTCCAAGCCAAGTCATCGTCGACCTTTTGAAGCCCGATTCGAGGGCCGTCGTCCGGGATTTCTTTTCTAATATTTTTCCAAATTAAGGTGAGTGGTTTACCCTCTCTCTTCAGGATTTTAATCGGATTTTTGAAGCCGTTCGTGACGGCTCGGTATTTATGCCTTGTTCTTGGATTATTTTTTTTGAGTTCTTGTCATATTTTCTTGATGTGCAAATCATGATTTATACTTCCAAATTTGGCTTCTTGATTTGTGGATTGCATGCTTAGGATTAAATATGTGATTTTGGGTGAAATCATGTGGTAGGAGTAAGATCTTGATAATGACTAATTAAGGGTTCTTGAGAAGGGGATTCTTGATCCTAATGTTTGACTCTTGATTTAAGTGTATGAATTCTTGTTAATCTTGATTAAAAGCTTGATTTATGTGAATTAATTTCCGAGATTAGTATTATGTTATAATGGTAATTTAGGGATTATTTTTTGTTAATTTTCGGATTTAATTCTATAAGTATGCTGAAATTGCATGTTTGCTGGAATTGTATGCTGAGATGATGAATCTGTGCTGATTTTAATTTATTTGCTTTGATGTGTGTGTAAGTGTGAATATAGTCGTGTAATCTATCGTTTCGATCGGAAAATATAGTTTGGAAACATAGGACACACTTTGGAGACTAGATTCGGGTCAGGCACATCAGTTCTATGAAGAACAATAACCTAAAACAAAACCCTAATTGAGATGATTTAAATTTTAATTCTATAATTAAAATTGAGCTTAAGGGTGAGCATAATCTGTTATGAACCAACTTACAAGGTATTCATGAAATAAAATCACATGAGTTCATGACATTACGGGTCTAGGGGATAGGGGTCGGGCTTGGAGTGTTGAGACGCTTCATAATGAGGACACCCCTAGGACATCGTAGGGGAATCTTGACTTAGGTCTTGATGCACCATATCCTTGGAAATGGCGGAGCAGCTCGATTAGGAGCCGGGGTTCGGGCTACGCCCAGGTGGTTGGACGCCAAAATTCCCAACCTGCAGGATAAGTTCGGAGGACCTTTCTCGATTATCCTAGTATGTGCGATTGCCTCTAGGCATGGTAGGGATTCGACCCGATGCACCTCTTGATGGTGATGTTGCCTTTGGGTATGGTAGGGATTCGACCCGATGCACCTGTTGATGGTGATGTTGTCTTTGGGCATGGTAGGACATCGACTCGATGCATCTCTTTGATGGTGATGTTGCCTTCGGGCATGGTAGGGCTTCGGCCTGATGCACCTCTTTGATGCTGATGTTGCCTTCGGGCATGGTAGGGCTTTGACCCGATGCACATTTTGTGAGTGATGTTGCCTTCAGGCATGGTAGGGCTTCGGCCTGATGCATCTCTTTGAGAACTAGATGCCGTGGGCATGGGTGGCTTGTTGGCCTAGTAGCTAGTCACACCTCTGTAACATTGCCTCTCTAGAGATAAATATATTCTTGTTATCTCTGTGGTGTTGATTTGTGGGGGTTGGTAAAACTGCTCACTGAGTTCTTTGAACTCACCCGTTCTCGTTGTTTTGTTTTGTTTTACAGAGCCTGACCGGTGAGGTGGGCTGGAGCACTTGGCGCAGCTGGAGGGCAGAGGAGCCACATAATCTCATAACAGTCCTAGTTAGGGGTTGTAGTCGAGTCTGTTGTCATGCACTTTTGTTTTGGTATTTGAAGTTGTAGTCCCGTGGGGACATTCACATTTTATTCAATTTTATTTATTAAAAGAAATGTTGCTCTTCGCTTTATTTCCGCACTTAAGATATGTATTTAAAATCTTGTTGTTTTGAAATGAAAATCTGTTTTGGTTCTTTTATTATTAAAAGTTGTTATTTACTTGTTGTTTATGATGTTGGCATGTGCATGAGTTAGGCTGCGGAGTATAGGTACATATATCCTGGCCGGTCATGTGACCCTGCAATTGGGGCGTAACAGACTGCTTCATTCAAACTCCAGATGTTATTTAATTCCAACTTCTCCTGGATAGGTAGACTAAGACCACTGATGTATCTAGCTACTTACTGGTTTCTGTTTCCTGCAAATTATCGCGGGAGCTAAGTTTGTAAAATTACTCAGTATAATCAAAACTGATCTTCCCTCCTGCTGGCAATGATGAAGCTGCATGTTGGTATAGAATTTGTTCAAAATTGGATGGAAGAAACCTGGATTTCATCAACTGTTTCATTCTAGGCAAAGTTCTAACCTTTTCTTTGTCTTCTCTTAGCTTGTTATGTTGTAATTGGTCCCAGCAGGCTGAAGCACCTCCCCTAAGCTTATCGGAGACCAGTTCACTTGCTGGTGATCAGGTATATTCATGTAATCTAAGAAAGTCTCGACATTGTGTATCCAATCCAAAAAATCCTCAATATGTAGGTGGCCATCAAATATAGGTATGTATATTTTCAGTTTATAATTTGAGTAATCGTAATTACTTTGATACTTGTTTTGGTAGTTGGCTGGATGAGTGTTCCTGGGTTGCTGATGACAGAAATGTCGGCGAGAGGATGGCCCGGAAAGAGTCGCTTCATACTCATCATCAGAGTCCATTTCAAGCAGCTTGGAGGTGGAATGAAGTTGGTGGGGATGTGATTCCTCATCTCCTGCTTCATAGTGCTCAACCCTTTGCTGAGTTGGTGGGTACGCTGATGGCGACTCAACTATAAAGTTGCGATTCATTTGATGAACCTTAGACCACATAGGATTGGTGCTTGTCTCCGGCGCCAGACAAGTCCGAGTTAGAGACTGTCAAACCTCCATTGTAAGGTCTTACATCCGCCGATTCATGGTTTGCATCTCTCGCCATAGCAACTCCAACGATACCGCCGGTGCTGGAAGAGGGATCTTGTCCACCGCAGGGTTGACCATCGTGTCTGGGGAAGTCCAGATCTATCGATGCCCAATTGATGAAGATCGAACACCGATTCCAGCTAAGAAATCAAAGAGGGATTGAGTCAGGGAAGATTCGCGAGTTCAGATCAGCCTCGTTTCATTGAACATTCAAAATGGAATTATAGAAGATTAGAAAAATGGTGAAAATGAAATTACAAATGTTTTTTTCTCAGGTTTTTATAGTAATAGTTTATTACACATATCGTGGAATCCACGTGTCAATCATCTATCAATTCACTTAACCAATTTGAATGTTGTCCATCAGATTTGATAATCAATCTCGTGGCCTCATCCAATGGCTTGCGTTTAAATGAATGGTTTAACTGTTACTCTACTGAAGCCGTTGGCTTCCTAGCCAAGCAATCTTTGATGATGATTACTAGATGCTCCTGCATCAAAGATGAATGCCTCAAATAGGCATTTTGAAAATAATTTAATTGACAATAATCTGTCAACAACGATGGCGGCCTTTGTTGTGCACAGTGGCGAAAATAATGACGAAAAGGGCGAGTCTTCCCCGATCTATCCGCCGCGAGCGAAGAAACCCCCAGACAAATTCATTCATGTTCTTGATGATACAAGACCCTCTTCTTCATTGGTTTCCAAAGATCATGCACCACAAGGATCCTGCGAACCGACTGCTCTGGGTAATGATCAAATCTCAAGGATCAGATCGATCTCCTCAAGCGATTGCTCTAGATGCCTAAAGGATTAGATCTCCTCAAGCGACCGTTCTGGATGCCTAAGGTTCAAATCTCCTCAAGTGATTGTTGTGGGTAATGATCCTCAAGCGTCTGCTTTGGGTAAAAATCTCGTTCCCTCTTCTGTTAAGTATCATGTTAGTAATGATGCATCTACTTTTCTTGTTCTGGTTGTTTCTGAGAAAGATAAAACTGAGAAAAATTAGATTCATGGGCTGCTTTATTAAAATAAGTAAATTCATCCGTGGATTTGCGTGTGGGTAATAATTTGGAAAAGAAAGTTAAATTAATACAAAGCAATACTTCCGGTGAAGTAGTGATTGATGAGGATCTAATAATTGTTTCTAGATCACTCTGGTCAAATTGTTTGTATGAAATTTTTTTTGGCAGAACCCCTCCCTTCCCTTCGGTACAGTCTGTTCTTCCAAAATTTTGGAAAATAAATTGTAGCATCCAAGTAGTCGATTTAGCATCTGATTATTTTTGTTCAAAATTTTTCCAATAAGGATAATTTAAATAAAGTCCTTGCCGAAGGTCCTTGCTTCTTGTGTGACCAAGTCTTGCATCTAGTCCCCTGGAAGCCCAATTTTCAACATCTGCTAGAAAGAACCAATAATATCCAAGTATGGATTCAACTCCCAGGTCTCCTAGTTGAGTATATCCAAAGGGAAATATTGATAAGTATTGCTTCTACAATTGGCCAACCAATTAAGATTGACAAAAGTACTTTAAGGGGTTAGAGAGCAAAATTTGCCCGCATTTGCATCCTTTGGGAATTAGATAAAATACTGCGGCATGGTATTTGGATTAACTGTTCAGGTCACAGATTTTGACAAGCTGTAGCTTTTGAAAATGTACCTAAATTATGCTACTCCTTGGGAAAATAGGTCACACAATAAAAGTAACAGTTAAAGAAAATATCTTGCATCAAACTAATAAAGGAGATGCTACAATGAGTAACAATCAGGATGTTAAACGTAAATGAGGGTCGGTATGACCCATGGATGGTGGTAAACAAAAGGAAAAGAATGATGAATAGGAAGATAATCAAAACTTCTAATGCTTTTGAAAGCATTGCAAACCAAAAAGAGGAAGAATTGGCAATGGTTGACAATTCAAATACTAAAACGGTAAACCTAAAAGCTGAGGCTTTTACAAATCCTTTTGATAAGAAAGTAAGTAAACAAAAGGATAAAATCCAGATTCAAAATATGGAAATAGAGGAATTCAGTTCAAATCGGGCTAGTAATATACCTGTTATAGTCAACTTAGACAAGAAGGTAGATGATTTGCATAGGAAATTGACTGACACATTTGCTATTACAGTTAGCAAAATAAAAGAATATGATGTTTCCCAACAAGAGGAGATTGAAAAAGATTTGATTGAATGTTCCCAAATTAAGGACTTTGGAGTCAGGAAACCTTCGAGTCAGTACATTCACACAAGCAATTTTCCTTTTAATTTGAAACAAACCAAATCAAAGAAAAAGAAGTTTTCTAATGACCCTAAGTTGATTGGCCTGGATCTTGATAACCCCCCCCCCCCCTATGATTACTTGATGAAAATTTTTATCTTGGAATATAAGGGATGGTCTCAAAAATGTTTAATGTTGAAAAATAAAAAACCAGACATTGTTTTGCTTGTAGAAACTCATTAAAAAATGATGATTCCCAGTACTGCATCAAAAAATTTGGCAAGGATTGGGAGGTATTTTCGTTCCTGGTAATGGAAGATCGGGGTGGTATTGTGTTAGTTTGGTTGAAGGAGTTTTTTCATGTCAACCTCATTCATAGTAACAAAGAGGCTATTCATGCTTTAATCAACAAAAAAGGCTCAACTCCATGGTTATGCACCGGTTTATATGCTAGTATAAAAAGTGCAGATAGGAAATTACTTTGGGATACAATGAAAAGTATTGATAGCATGGGTACCCCTTGGCTGATAATGGGGGATTTTAACTGTGTAAGCAATCCCGAGGACAAAAAAGAAGGGAAGACTTTATAGTTTGGAAGCTCATTAAACACTTTCAACTCTCTTTGCTTAGAGGCTAGTCTTATCGACCTATCTTTTAAAAGGACCCAGATTACATGGTGCAATAATAGATTTGGTAACCATAGAATTATGGCAAGGCTTGACAAGACCTATGGTAACAGTGATTGGTTATCTATTTTCTGTAAATTTGTTGTCTTTCATTTGAAAAAAATTACATCTGACCATATGTCAATAATGCTAGACATTTGTCCATGTATGTTTCTAAAACTTGTTAGAAAAGGATTCATGTTCAAATTGTATTGGCTTGAATATCCTGAAGTGGAAAAACTGATTGAGAATCTCTGGAAAAACAATGAGTGTAATGCTAATACAATGAAAAACTTTAAAGAGTTTGAGCAAATCTTTGAGAAACTGGAATAGAAATGAAATTGGTTCTCTAGAGGAAAATATTAAATAATTAATGGAGGAATTGAAGGTCTTGGATGAAATTGATTCTCATGATTTATGCAATGAGAACGACTTGTTAAGATTGAGAAGCCTAAACAATAAAGTCATGGCCCTGAACAGACAAATACATATAAAATGATGGTCAAAATCTAGGGCTTTATGGATGGAGCAAAATGACAAGAACACAAGGTATTTCCATAACCTATATTCAGGGAAAGAATAAATTCAATTATGGAAATAGAAGTAAATGGTAGCATCATTTCTAATTCAAAGTTGATTGCTAAAGAGTTTAAAAGATTAATAAATGTTTAAAACTGGAATTAGGCGAAAAGATTTGGTATCATCAACATTTCATCACCCCCCCCCTCTAGTGTGGCCCTTTCGTCAACACAGAGCAGGTCGTAGATTGAGATTTCACCATCTCCTCTATATCGTATCTTGATCCAGAAAATGACACTAGAGAGTTTAGCGTCTTCACCTCCTAGGTTCTATGCCTCGAACTTTGGTATTTGGAAATATAGGATGTACACATATTTAAAGACTAAAGGTTTTGGTGTCTTTAACATGTTAAATTTAGAATTTATTGAACCTAAGGTTGATATGCATGCTTGGAGTGAATTAGATAAGAAAATATTTAAGTATAATGAAGATGCCATGAATTGTATTATTTGCACATTATCAAATGACATCCTAGATAAAGTCATGTATTGCTCTTTGGCTTATGATTTATGGGTCACTTTAAATGTTTTATATGATTATGTCAAAACCAAAGAGATTGACACTTTTGATGAAAGTGGTAAAGACAATGACCACTCATCCACTACTAATCTCGATTTTGGTACCTATAGTGCTTCTAGTCAAAGGAGCAACTGTAAGAGCCGAAAACGAAAGGTGATTTGTCATGCTTGCAAGGAAAAGGGTCATGTGAAAAAAAATTGCCCTACCATGGTAAACAAAGTAAGGAAGAGGTCAAGTGCTTCCATGTCCACATCTTACTCAAGTGAAGCATCCCCTTTTCATGACTATGAAGTTACTTCAAAAGTTTGCCTCATGGATGCTAATGATGAGGTACACTCTTCTCGTTTTAGTCATGCAAATGATAATGATAATGCTAGCTCTACTAGTTCTCTCGACATATCATATAATGAGTTAGTAGATGAATACAAAAAAATGTATGCCTTGTTTGTTAAAAAAGATAAAAAAAATAAAAGATTGAAGAAAGATAATATAAGGCTTAACTCTCATGTGGTTGAATTAAAATTAGAAAATGAGAGAATAAAACCTAGTTCTTTTAATTCTTCCCATGATAGGTTGAAACTTGATCTTAAGGACTTAAAGCTTGAGAATGAAAATTTGAAACTTGAGAATTCAAAAATTATAAGTGAAAACAACAATTTGAAATCTTAATCTAATGCCTTATATCAATCTTTTGATTCATTGAAAAATGAGCTTGTGTCTTTAAATAAGAAAGTAAACGAATTGAAAAATGTTTCATTTCTTAATAATATTAGAAATGCTTGTGTAAAGAATGTCAATGTTCATCATCATTCTCATGCTATGCATTCTACCATTAGACCTTATGATCATAAGAAGAAGAATGATATTTCTAAGAAGGCTCATACTCATCATGTTTCACAATGTTAATCATTCTAGCGATAGATCTAATGTCCGTAGGAAAAATGAAAAGAAATTCAATGGACATTATATTTATTGTGGTATTTTTGGTCATGCCGTATATGATTGCATATTTAAAAAAAATCCAAGTGTGGCTAGGACACTTTCGATTCCTAGGCCTACTAACCCCCAAGGACCCAAAGACATTTGAGTACCAAAAATTTCATGCCCTATTGTAGGGAGAGCTACCACACAAGGATGAATGAGAAATTGTGTATTGAAGTTGACATTGGATTCAAATGAAAAATCTCCATGAGGTTGCAACTTCAAGTCATCATGATGCCATAGGTATGGAAATTGACATATATGTATATTTTGTATCATCTCCTTACTTTGCTTTGTTTCATTCAAGTTGGAGTATATGATACTTAATTAATTCGAGTTGATTTTATCTACTCTTAATATGGTTTCATAAAATGATATTTGTTTTTGAATTCTGGTCTCTTCGGAGACCTATGTAGCCTATAACGGGCTCATACGACCTTGCGGTTCTAAATCGTAGGCTAATTGTGGCCTTTCGATTTTCAACCAATAGAGAGGGTTGAAGATCATGTTATCATTTATATTTCACTTGTGATCTCTTTAAATTCATTTTGATATAACTTGACTTCATCTTGAAACGAATTTAAAACTATTTAGCAAAGTAAACTTTGATATGGATAATTGTTCCCTCTCTTTGCTACTTAGTTTGATAACTTGCTAGTAATTACATTTTTATTATCCTACTAATGAATATTGCTTGCAAGTTATGATGTTAATGGAAGGCTATGATATCATCACTACAACAAAAGTGATAATTAGAGACAACCAAATTTATTTCTAAAAGTTAAATATTTGTCTCTATAACTTTTAGAGACAAATAAAATTGTTCGTCTCTAGAGCCCCCCCCATCCCTAAAAGTATTAGGGACCTATAATGTATTTGTCTCTACAAATATAATAGAGGCATATATATTTGTCTCTAATATATAAATACTGTTAGAGACACATAATATAGTTGCCTCTAAAAATATTAATAGAGGCATATATATTTGCATCTAAAAATATTAATAGAGGCGTATATATTTGCCTTTAAAAATATTAATAGAGATATATATATTTGTGTCTAGAAATATTAGTGGAGGCATTTATATTTGCCTCTAAAAATATTAATAGAGACATTTATATTTGCCTTTAGTATACATACACGGTTAGAAGCATGTACCATATTTGACTCTAAAATATCATTAGAGGTATATATATTTGTCTTTAATATATATAAATATCATTAGGGGAATATCCAATTGCCTCTAAAAATATTAATAGATACATATATATTTGTCTTTAATAAAAGTAAATTTTATTGACTCTAAATTAAAAATTAGGCTATTTTTTTGAATTATATTAATTAATAGATAATTTAAATATTTAATTGCCTATAAAAATTACGGAGAGACAATTAAATTTACTAAGAAAATTAATTTGGATTAGAGACAATATATTTTTAAATAAAAATATTATAATTATTAAGAAAAATATAATTACAACTTAAATAACTACATTTCACACGTGTATAAGTTTGTACTCAACTATAAACTTTTTAAAGATAAAAGCAAAACATTCTACTAAAAGGTAGATATGTCTGTTCTAAAACTAATATTGACAAATAAGTATGTTAAATCTCAAACTTTTAAAGTTCACTTAAATCTCGAACATCTAAAGTTCACTTAAAGTTCAAACTTCTAAAGTTCACCTAAACCTCAAACTTCTAAAGTTCACTAAAAATATAAAAATGTATGATTGTTCAATCAACCGTCGTCCGAGGCACGTTCAACCTACAAAAAAAAAAAAACAATAATTAGAAATTTGGTACAATAATATTTTAAATAAATTATATATAAATATTTCAACACATACCAAATTATGTGGCCATGCAACACTTAATCCAACAGCTTGTCGAATGGTCTTGGTAGATCCAAAAGGCCATAATAGTGGTTCGTTCTTAATCAATGCTTCTTCAATATGTACCCCATACCATTTTTCTCCTAATTTATGCCCTCCAACTCTTGTAGATTGATGTGTACTCTTCAAAATACCTTTAGCTACTAGTATCGCATGAGAAGGCTTAGAACTCTTCAATACAATTTCACTTCCAATCTATTATTTAAATATAATTAAAAAAATTAAAAACTAATATTAGTAATAATGTAGTTTAAGATAAGAAAAAATTGTATCTAATATCATATTTACCTCAATAGAAGGACGTACGTCTTTGCTCTTTTGGAATTAGAATTTTAAAGAAAATAAAAAACATATCATTTTACCAAAATGTAAAAATAGCATAATCATTTGTTTAATAGATAATCATGCAACAAAAATATTTTAACTTATATACCTTAATAAAATCATTTCCATCATTTCTTCTTAAATGTTGCCTCTGCAATATAGATTGAAAAACAATATCATTAAAAAACTTCCAATATATATAGATATACACTTTTATAACTTGAATCACAATAACCTTATGAGCTTGAATTGCACGGACATGATGATGAGAAGTCGATGATAAAAAATTCCTTCGTGGTGATATTTCAGTAGCATTATGATCATGTATATTCTTATGTCATTAAAATAAAAAAATTAAATTAGTTGAAAAGAAAAAATTATGGAATATAAATAACACATACACCTCATTAAAATCCAATGGTACATTTGATTCTCCTATATGTTGAAGTGGTTGCTGTGCTTGTCTGTCGCGTAGATTTAAGTAACTATAGAAGTTCATTAACTTGACTTTGCAACTCATTTTGCTTTGCTTCCATAGATTTTTGTAATTCAATTTATTTTTGCTCCATTTCTTGCATGCACTTTAAACTTAATGCACGCTCCTCTTCTAGTTCTTTCCTGGCTTCTATAACTTCTCTCATGCATTGAGTTTTGCTAGGAAGTGGACCACATAAATTAGATGGCCTTGGGCCAAGGCCATATGTGCGCACCCATCCATGTTTTTCTTGTCCCATAACCCGAGAAAAAATATCATCATCAAATGCACCTCTTGTAAAATTCTCTGGTTGTTCTTCCATAAGTTTTTCCATTTGTGCCTATTTAATAAATTATCAACAATAACTTTTATAACAAAATGAATTAATAAAAAATGAATATTAAATTAAAACAAACTAATAAATAATATCATGCTATAATGATGAATTTTCTAACTCACAATTGCATTTCTCGAGAAATCATCCACAGACTTTTCATTTCTTTTATGTGTTGCAATAAACATTTCAGCTCGAGTTGGCTCTTTGCTATTTTTTGCTTGTTGTCAAAACAAAATTATGAATATTACATGAAATTAAAAAAATTATATAAACAAGACTAGAATGTGAATGACAATTACCATTTCTTCACGAATTCTTACAAAACTTTTTGTACCAGAACAATGCACTGTTTTTAACATAGCTCGATTTGCCTTATTTGTAGCACTACGTGCTTATTATAAAGTTAGCAATTATAAAATTTCATTAAATAATTTTAAAATTAATAAATCTATATTGCATCTATTCAAATTAAAATTTCTCAAATATATGTACCCGTAGTTTTGATGATCTCCAATAGTCAATTAAAGTCTTCCAATCTTCACTACTAATCCTTTCATCATGTGTAGCCATAAGTTGATCATTTGTCAAGTTAGCATCAAAGTAATTCTTCTTTAAATTGTTCCTAAAAGCCTTCCATTTCTTTGCAAGCGATTCCATTGTCCAAGCATAAGAAGTTTCATCTACATCAAATTTTTTCTGCATTAAAATATAAATACTTTAGTAAATAAAATCATGTATAATTAAATAACTAATTCAAACTTTGAAACTTTATTACATGTACAAGTGCCCAAACATCTAGCTTTTTTGATTTTGGCACATTTCTCCAATCAATGTACTTTAGTGGAATAAATCCACTTCTGGCTATAGTTCCAAGAAAGCTCGTAAAGTATGATGCATTAGGACCAGGACCAATAGGTTGACCATATTCATTAAAATCAACATGAATGAGCTCCCCCGGTGGCTTATTCCATACATTACGCATTATTGTGTAACCTCGTCCTTTTTTCTTAGCCATATTTCGAACTAAATAATTGTTTTAAAAAAGTAAAAAATGTAAGTATAATCATGTTAAACTCCAAAAACATATCTATTATAAACACCCACATATAGTAAACTAAGAAAAGATATATGGTAAACATAAAACAGGTTATGTATTTATGTTAATCTCATATTTATTACTTGTAGAAATGTATACATTAAGATGCATAATAATATACTCTAAATATAAAATAAGACATGAAAAAAAAAGATACGTAATTATACAATAAATAAGTCTACTATGAATGCATTATAAATTTGCATTTTAAAAACTAATTCATTTACCTGTATCTTCTTCCTCTACATCTTGTAGCTCAACATTGCCTGACTCGTCTGAACTTGCACTATCTGACTCGTCTGAACTTGGTTCCAAACCAATTTCTGTTGTAAATGTTGGTGGTTACAATAGTTGCCTATAGCCTGATCGAGATCGTCGTGCAACATTTGGCCAAATTTCTTCAATATTCAATCGATATTCTTTTCTAGCATGTCTGTTCTAATATAAAAATATATATAATAATACAATTCAAACGAGTAATTAGAACAAAGAGTCTAAAATATGAATAAATGCAAAAAATATAAATATACAAACAATAATATAAATAATCAATTTCATAATGAGGAACTTGAATAATCAATTTCTATGAAAAAGATATGAACATTAAATAAAATGAACAATATAAGAGATACTTTCTAACTAAGTTCCAACAAATGACTTTGCAAAGTTTAATAAAGTAAACAAAAAGAACATCGTCCTCCAATCATCACTAGAATCAAAATCATCTTCATTTCCATTTGGCTTTGCTTGACTAAATAGTAAAGGTGACTTAATAGTGGTTCCTTGAATATCCTCCCTTCTCCAATCTACAACATCTTCATCATTGCTTCCTACCATTTTGACCAAGTTCCTCTCTATATATATTTCAGCATCATCCGAAGAAGTCTCTCCTTGCATATCAAAAAAATCTCTGGGTTTTGTTATTACAATTGAATGTCAATCTCTTTGTTGTGGATCTTGAACATAAAAAACTTGTTGCACTTGAGATGCTAGGACAAAAGGCTCGTCAGAAATTTGTTGTCCACAACCTAGAAGATATTTAAAGTTTACAAGGGTGAAACCGAATTCATCTTGTTTAATTCCTCTACCTTTAGCTCGAACATCTACCCAATCACATTTGAATAATACGAATGTCAATTGATCATAGTAGTTGACTTCAATGATATCTGTCAACTTTTCATAATATGTAATATCTCCATCAATAGAATTTTTATCTTTTGCACTTGAAAAACTTGATGTCCTCGTAGTCACCAAAACACCACTATTTTGAGTTTTTTTTTGTTCATCACGAGATTTAGTATGAAATCTAAATCCATTTATAAGAAAACCATTATATTGTTTTGCCATTTTACTAGGGCCATTAGCTAGCCATCTAATTTCCTCTTGTACAATTTCCTGATTGACTTCATGTTGTTGCTCTACCTGTGTTAAAATAAATTTTCTAATTAGTAATCTAAAATTTTAATTTCAACAATAGAAATGATTTATCAATCCATCCCCTAATGCATTTTAAATGATAAAGTTGGACTATGAATGATAGCTTCGAAATTTTGTTGCATCCTAGATATAGTTCTTGATTTGCATCTTCAACTAACTTATAAAATTTTGTTGCTTCTTCATTGAGAGTAGTATCTTTACTTGAATGATCATTTAAACCACAATCTAGAGTATCTAGATTGGGTATTGGAAACATATCATGTAAAATATCATGCTTGTTATCATGCATATTATCTGGTACGTGTATGTCTTGATCATTAGCAGATGTTATTTCTCCATGCAATATCCAATCTCTATAACCTCTAAAAAATTCATCACATATTAAGTGTTCTTGAACAATTTCTCGATTCTTCCACATGCAATTGCAACAATTATTGCATGGGCATAAGATCATTCCTCTTCTGGTTGTATTAGAAAATGCAAAATCAAGAAATCGATCAACACCATGTATGTATTCATCACTTGCTCTATGAAGATCAATCCAACTTTTATCAATCCAACTTTTATCACATATATGATTTATTTTCTGTCAATAAAATCAATATATTAATAGTTATTATCCATTAATACATATAATAATATAAAAAAATGTATAAAAAATTAATGAAATAAGCCAAAAAAATTTATATTTGCACACAAGAATCTTATATGCTCATACAGGCTTGGACAAAATAAAAAACATAAAAATAACAACTAAGAATTACTCAAGTTTTAAAAGTACCTTGGTCTTCTAAGAACAAATAAAAAAAGTGAATACAACCAAGCAAAGAAAATTGACTCAAATTCTATAATACTCCAAAAAAATTGTTAATGATACTTCAGAAACTTGAAAGGATAAACATGGTAATGATTAGTGATAATGTAAACTATCTAAAAAATTACTAAGGTATGCAGTAACGAAGTGCTCAATGCTAGTATTATTTTACGGATAAGATTCCTAGAACAAAGAAGCATATTGTTAGGAAATTTGGGGTAATTTCCTGCAGGATCTACAAAACCCGATCCCGGCGAGAAAAACAGAAAACCAAATTCGATAATAATAATGCAGGAAAAAACAAAAGACACAAGGGGGTTAACGTGGTTCGGACTCGGCGGGATGCCGATCCTACGTCCACAGGGAGAAGAGGAGACTGCTTTATTAAATCCAGAAATGAACTTTTACAATAAGAGTGCAATAATCTAAATCCCCTTCAGAATACAGCAAACTATCTTAAATTAATTGAACCTAAAACTAGTATGGAGTAGAGGCACTGTCTCTGCAAGATCTGCCTTGAAACTGAACTCCTGCTGTTGTATGTCAGAAACTGAGAAGGGGCACTCCTTAGGAAAAGGGTCATAGCGGCACTCTTAATTTTCTGGATCTTTGAAACTCTCATATGAGAGATTTTCTCTTGGTGTGGGATTCTTTTGAACTGCATATTAGGCCCCTATTTATAATAGAGGGGGAGAGTCGATTCATGCCTACTTTAGTGGAGAAAAAATCTCCAAGGAATTTGCTGCTCCGTCTGATTTAATCGGATGGCTGAAATGTTTCTTTTGACCAAAGAAACTTTCAAAATGCTTGGTGGCTTCACGTGATGCCTCCATCTTTTTCTCCCTTTGACTAGTCAAAAGCAATATTTGATTTTCACATCATCAATTTGAAAACTTCTGAAGTTATCATCAATTTGAAAATTTTTACGTGTGCCGCTGCAACATTGACATGGGTATCTTGAGAAGATGGTGGGCTGGGCTCCCAGGCCCATGATTATAAAATCATAGTTTATTTTGATCGAGTCCGGTTCAACATGGTTCAATCAAATTAGCAAATTGGTTCAAGCATATCTTGATCAAATCAACTCCGATTTGGATCTGGTCGAACTCATTGGATTCGGTTCGGACCCAATTTGAGTCAATCTCTAACAATTCCTCCTTTGATGAAAATTGGGGCCGATGCAATCCTCAAAAAATTATCCTCCTCTCCCACAAGGCCCGTACAGGGCCTACGTTGAATTAGTGTTCAAGTGGGCCGAGTCAGCTTCCTGCTTGACCTTAGGAACCCACATAGTCCTCCGAGTCTCCTCCTTCATTGTGTATCTCTGAGAAGGGATTTTCCTGAAAGTAAAATTTATACATGACCTGGTGTCTGATTTTGCTGTGTTTTGCCTCGGAATCTGAACTATTTCACGAAAGATGGATCCGTCCACCTTGTACAAATTATTCGACGTCCTTAGAGCCTTCAGTACTATCGTGGCTTCATCCTGTACCTCCAAGACTCCTCCTACAGAGGATGTCGTATAGCCCCTAGTGTCAAGAACTCCAAGAGACACTAGATTCCTTCCTAGCTTCAGGACATGGCGAACATTTGCTAGGATCTTTGTCGAGCCATCATGCAATTTTAATTTCACTGTTTCGAATTCGACAACTTTGCAAGGAACGTTGTTGCCGACATGAACTACTCCACCATTGGTGCGCCGATAATCCACAAAGGCCGTCCGGTGTGGAGTCATGTGATAGGAACACCCAGAATCTAGGAACCACTCATTAATGCTACTGGTGGTTGATCTGTTCGCCTGCTGACCTGGATTGCATGTTGCATGATCAGACATATCAGAAGAAGATGGAGAGGAATTTTGACTTGAGGTGTGTTGTCGCCGACGAGACCGTCGTTGCCCACGACGTGTCTTAGCAGTGCGTGTGCCATCTGTCACGACCAGTACCTCAACTTTCTCAAAATCTGCATAAGAGGCCTCCACATGTGCGTCTTGACCCTTATTTTGCTGCTGCAACTTTTTCTTAAGACTGCGACATTCTGACTTGATGTGACCTCGTTTCTTGCAGTAATAACAAGTGACATTTGATTTGTTACCTCCTCTTGCTTCATTAGAGTAGAGAGCTTCTTCTTTCCCTCCACCAGATGAATTTGCTGTAAGATGTGTGTCCATGAGCTCCTTACACACAAGAGCAGTGATTACCTGTTCTGGAGTAATAGTAGTCTTTCCAAAAAGCATTGTTTCACAAAAATTTTTAAAAGAAGTAGAAAGTGAACATAAAAGGAATAAAGCCTTATCTTCCTCTTCAATTTTGACATCCATATTCTCCAGGTCCATGATTATTGTCTGAAAAGTATTGATATGCTCTTTGACTGATGTGCCTTCTGCCATACGTAGGAAATAGAGCTTCTGCTTCAAAGTTATCTTACCGGTGAGAGTTTTGTCCTGATACAAGGATGCGAGCTTGTCCCAAATACCTTTAGTTGTCTTTTGGGATGCAATTTCTCGAAGTGCTTCATTTGACAGGCTTAGGTACAAAACTACAATTGTCTTTTGCTCCTTATATTCTTTCTCCTCCTCGGTCCCCTGCATCTTATCCTTACCGAGAATAGCATCATGTATTTTCTCCATAGTTAAGATCGCTTTCATCTTCATTGACCAAAGTGCATAGTTGACATTGCGATCTAACTTCTCAATATCAAATTTAGTGCTCGCCATGGTTGGGGAAGTAGGCTCTGATACCAACTGTTAGGAAATTTGGGGTAATTTCCTGCAGGATCTAGAAAACCCGAACCCGACGAGGAAAACAGAAAACCAAATCCGATAATAATAATGCAGGAAAAAACAAAAGACACAAGGGGATTAACGTGGTTCGGACTCGGCGGGGTGCCGATCCTACGTCCACAGGGAGAAGAGGAGACTGCTTTATTAAATCCAGAAATGAACTTTTACAATAAGAGTGCAATAATCTAAATCCCCTTCAGAATAGAGCAAACTATCTTAAATTAATTGAACCTAAAACTAGTATGGAGTAGAGGCACTGTCTCTGCAAGATCTGCCTTGAAACTGAACTCCTGCTGCTGTATGTCAGAAACTGAGAAGGGGCACTCCTTAGGAAAAGGGTCGTAGCGGCACTCTTAATTTTCTGGATCTTTGAAACTCTCATATGAGAGATTTTCTCTTGGTGTGGGATTCTTTTGAACTGCATATTAGACCCCTATTTATAATAGAGGGGGAGAGTCGATTCATGCCTACTTTAGTGGAGAAAAAATCTCCAAGGAATTTGCTGCTCCGTCTGATTTAATCGGATGGCTGAAATGTTTCTTTTGACCAAAGAAACTTTCAAAATGCTTGGTGGCTTCACGTGATGCCTCCACCTTTTTCTCCCTTTGACTAGTCAAAAGCAATATTTGATTTTCACATCATCAATTTGAAAACTTCTGAAGTTATCATCAATTTGAAAATTTTTACGTGTGCCGCTGCAACATTGACATGGGTATCTTGAGAAGATGGTGGGCTGGGCTCCCAGGCCCATGATTATAAAATCATAGTTTATTTTGATCGAGTCCGGTTCAACATGGTTCAATCAAATTAGCAAATTGGTTCAAGCATATCTTGATCAAATTAACTCCGATTTGGATCTGGTCGAACTCATTGGATTCGGTTCGGACCCAATTTGAGTCAATCTCTAACACATATCCAAGAGATAAATTTACTAAAAGAATATTGTACTGAAATAAACTATGAAGTAGGAGAATAGAAAATAATTTGATCTCTTAGAGAGCCCCAAGAGGCGGTGACAAAAGAAAGGACTAGGGAGAAAATCAACAAGATCACACCTGAAAAGAAGTAGGATTTATAGACAAGAACAAAAACTACACCTATCTACTTGCATGTCAAAGTTGATTCAAATTTCATACAATAACAAAAGTAAATGGAACTGTGCATATTAACTTTGGGTAACAAACGAAAGGACTAGGGAGAAATTCAACAATAAACGTGTCTGCAATGCAACATATGTTGATAAATTGCTGCAACATGAAATCCCCAAAACCATAGTACAAGTCCACCATAAAATCCGCAATAGAGAACTATTGGTAAAAGTGAAAAAAAATAAATCATAGAATCCTTACCTTGCAACTATGAGGCCTTACCTTGCAACTATGAGGTATCTTATGTAACACATATTCAGGATGATAAATATACAACTGTGAGGTATCTTATCTTGCATAACATACCTAGGTGTCGATGAAGCTTTGTGTCCAGAACTTGGGCTATTGAAGCTAGGCTTTGAAGTTGGTTTTCGACCCCAATAGACCTCTCATTGCATCTGAAATTTCCTCTTAAAATATCAAATGAGACATTGATTAAAAGACAAGTTAAACTACCAACTTAGACAAAGTGAGGAGCTATACTTCATTATATCCGTCAAAGCAAGTACACAGATAACTGCTAATAAGGTACTTGTGCTTGCTATGCTTAAAAATTCCAGAACAAACTAAAAGCAAATGGGAATGGAAAGAAAAGGATATCATGCTACAAAAATCCATTCAAACACTAAAGGAATAGTAACAAAACAATTCTAAGAGAAGTATCAAGAGCCATGGTTCTAAGAACTATTGGAGATGAGCCATGGTTTTATCATTGTCATCCCAACAGGTGAGTTTATTGGAGTTTACTATAGCGAAGAGTTAAAGTATGCAAGAAGACTAGGCTACACAGTGATCCCTATCTCTGGCTACCTCTTGAAAAGAAGGAAAGCCCATTCAAGGACTTCGTCCTCACTCTATAATAACAGGTTGTTGGCAAAGAAGACTGGAAATGAAAGCTTGTCATTTATATACAAGATACTGATGAATTATGGTAGATTTGGTATTAATCCTAAAAGCACTAAAACCATTATCTGCGATAATAAGAAATACATAGATTTACTAATGAATACTGATTTTATATATGCTGATGAGATTTGCTAAAACCAATTCATTGTTGCCTACCATACCAATACCAAAAGAGGGGGAGATCAATGGGACCCACCGAAAAACGTTGTTGTACAACTCGGATCTATACGTACCCCTTTATTTCAAGAGACGACTGCTACTACACTGACACTGACTCCGTTGTTCTTGGTAAACCACTTCCAAATGATATGATTTCTACTGATACCTTGGGGATGTTTAAGCTAGAGGACCAAATAGTGAAATGATACTTTTTAGCTCCTAAATCTTATTACAATATTGCTAAAGATGAAAATGATGTCATCAAGTTCAAGGGACCCGCTAAGGAGGAGGTCAAATCAGAATTGTTTCAGAAACTACTATCTGACCCATCTCATAAACAAGAGGTCAAGATTACATTCAACTTCCGAATTGATTTTCACTCTATGGACATATTAAAGAAAGAAACATCGGTCAGACTTGGTATTAAGGTGGGTTATAATTAAGAGGAAGCCAGTATATGATGATAATATCTGGGTGGATACTGATCCTATTGATATCATAGTCTTATCCTCCCTAGATCATGCCGGAAAACTCATCATAAAAGAACTTCGGAATAATGTGAAACATAATAAACCAGTGATTAAAGAGTTAAAATTTCTTTTGAATTCTATAAATGATAAGCACACACAATCATCCACTCTGACTGATGACACAAACCCTTTATCTAAAGAAGATGAACCAACAAAGCTTAATAACCCTGATCCTGATCAAAGTAAGATAGACAATAAGATAGCCAAGACAAAGAAGAAGAAACCTAAGCCAATAAATAGAAATAAGAGAGATCCACCTTAAAGAACATTGAATGCTACCCTATTGTACGTTCTGTTAGAGCTACCCTACCTCATGTTAGAGCTACACTTAGGATGTCTCATCATTGTATTTGTAACCTCCATTGTAATGCATTAGTATGTTGTTTTGGGATTCGTGTACTTTGAACATCCAAAGAAAATCATAATGCTCGTGATGGTTTACGCTTGAAGGAGCAAAAGCTACCAAAAACTGACAACATAATGTAAAGAGACATAGTGGATATGGAGCAATATGAATAACAAATTGGAGAAGAACCGAGACCATTGACTCAGTCCTGCTTGAGTAAAGTGGTAAACAAGGGCCAATAGGAAGAATGGCTATTTGAGTTGTCAGTTTGATGAATGAAGCTGACAAGAGCAAGCTATATCTTTTTTCTCATTATAGTTTTGTGTCTCTAACTAGAGGATTTTTAAGAAGGGATGTCTGCTATTGGGAATTTGGGATGATAAACAAAGAGGACATTGGAATGAACCACAACAATTTTCTTATTATAAATCTCCAGTCGATACATAGCATAATAAGTTATTGCACTTGTTCTTTTTTTTCTTTGCTGCAATTTTCATATTACATATATTTTTTAAAAGAATCTCAAATGCCAGCCAAATGAGTCATGAAAGGTGAAAAAAAGAAAAGGATACCATGTTATATGACATTTAACCAAAAAGTACTATTTCCAAATGTGTGATGTTGGGTACAGCCTGGGTGTATGCAAGATCCCCAAAATATTATTCCTATAAAATCTATGCCTCAATTATATGTACTGTGTTCTTTGGAGTATTTCACCTGTTTCCTGAACAATTTGATTTTTGGAAGCATGCATAAGAAAAGCATGATACAATGAAGAGGGAAGGCAGCATTGAACCAATCTATTATGTGATATATAGTAATGGCAAAAACCACTCATCATAAAATCAACATGTGGTTATATACCTTTGATATTTCAAGATCATCTTTAATATACTAATTCAAACACTTTAGCAGTCATGCTGTCTGCTAACTATTATGTAAAAAATTACCAAAGATGCTTGAAGAATCCCTATCAGAATTCGATCCCTGAGTGGTTCAACAATGACATCACAAAGCTGGTTCAAAATCCTGCAAACTCAAAAAGTAATAAGTGCAGGAATTAGGATGTGGTAATTGTAGTTAATAAGTACGCTGATGTCATGTTGAGAGCTGAGTTAAATGTTCCCAAACTTCTAATTAAGATGGTGTTGTCTCACTCTCATCCATTCTATAATAGTACATATACGTCTAAGCATTTATCCTCTTAGTCTAAACATATATGCTTAGTCTAAACCAACTAAGTGAACAAACAAGAAGAAAATGGATCATTTTAACTAAGGGGGCGTTTGGTTACCCGCAAGTGTAAATGCTGCAAAATCTATTTGCATGCAAAAGCAAATGCCCGCAAATAGATTTTGCAGCCTACCGTTTGGTTGCCCGCAAGTAGAGTTGCAACTTCTATTTGCAAGCATTTGGTTGGCCGCAAATGGAAGTTGTAATTACACTTGCAACTTGCAACGTGCAACTTGCATCTTACGAAATTTTTCGGGTCGGGTCGGGCACGAATTTTCTCAACTCGGGCTGAGCCGGGCCGGGATGGGATGGGCCGAGCATGCACGAATTTATCCGGGCCGGGTACAAACTTTTTCAGGCAGGGCCGGGCACGAGCTTTTCGGGTCGGGTTGTGCACAAATCTTTTTGGGTCGGGCCGGACACGATTTTTTTCGAGTCGGCCCGAGTCGGACCGGGATAGGTTGGGCAGTGCACGAATTTTTTCGGGCAAGGCTGGGCCGAACACAATTTTTTTTTCGGGCTGGGCACGAATTTTTTTTCTGGTCAGGCTGGGCCGGGCACGAATTTTTTCAGGCCGGGTCGGGCAGGAATTTTTTCGGGCCGGGCCGAGCACAAAATTTTTTTGGCCGGGAACGAATTTTCTCATGCGGGGTCGGGCATAAATTTTTTGGGCCGAGCCGAGTCAAGATGGGCAGTGCACGAATTTTTTCGGGCAAGGTTGGGCCCGATGCGAATATTTCGGACTGGGCATGAATTTCTTTTCGTGTTAGGTCGGGCTAGGCATAAAATTTTTCGGGTCGGGTCGGGACACGAGTTTTTTTGGGCAGGGCTGACCACGAATTTTTTCGGGCAGGGCTAGGCAAGAATTTTTTCGGTCCAGACCGAGCACAAATTTTTTTGGGGCGGGCCGAGCACAAAATATTTTGGGCCGGGTTGGGCACGAATTTTTTGGGGTTGGGCCGTGCACGAATAATTTTGGGCCGGGCAAGGCACGAATTTTTTCGGGTCGGCACGAGTCGGGCAATGCATAAATTTTTTCGGGCAGGGCTGGGTTGGGCACGAATTTTTTCGGGTCGGGCATGAATTTTTTCGGGTCGGGCCGGGGTACGAATTTTTTTTGGGCAGGGCCGGGCCAACAGTGAATTTTTTTGAGCCAGGCTGAGCACAAATTTTTTCAGGCCTGGCCGAGCACAAATTTTTTCGGGCTAGGCCAGACACGAAATTTTTGAGTCGGGCTGGGCACGAAATTTTTTAGGCTGGGTTGGGCACGAATTTTTTCGGACCGAGCCGGGCTGGGACGGGCCGTGCAGTGCACGAATTTTTTGGGTCGGGTCGGACACAAATTTTTTCGGGGCGGGACGGACACGAATTTTTTCGGGCCGGGCCGGGCACAAATTTTTTCGGGCCAGGCTGGACACGAACTTTTTTGGGTCGGGTCGGGCATAAATTTTTTGGGTCGAGCCTGGGACAATTTTTTTCGGGCCAGGCTAAAAACTTAGGCCCGACACGATTTGTCTGACAAATTAATAATTTTTAATTTTTGTATAATACTGAAAAAATATTAAAAAATCTATCAAATGACATCAGATGTAAAATCTGACACTACCATCAGGTTCAGCACGTAAAAACCTACAACTTTGATATTTATCTCGTCTTCATCCGACGACTCTACGTCGCCAAAATTAATTATTTTTCAATACTTAAATTATTGCATTTGCAGCCCGCAATCTTGTATTGCGGGCTTTTTGGGCTGCAATTCCACTTGCGGCCCGCAAATAATATTTGAAATACAAGTTGCAACTAGTAAATGCTGCAAAATGATTTTGCAGTCAACCAAATAAATTTGTTATCTAAATGCTGCAGCTAGAGTTGCAGCATTTGTACTTGCGGGCAACCAAACGCCCTCTAAGTGTTTCATCAAAGTATAACTGGGTTTGTATTGTAAGATGTATGAGCAGAATAATAAATCATCATAAAGTACACAAAGTAGTCTTTCAAATTTACTTGTCATGATCTGTAGAGGACAAAATGAATAATTCCAGAAAGTTGATTATTTGGTAAGTCTAATGCACCAAAGCATTATAATCATTAACTCATTTCCTGGCAACAGTTGAGACAGACTCCAATGACCTCAAGTACTAACTTTTATTCATCGTGATATCTAAACTTGTCAAGCCGATTCCAACCTTGGATACAATCCAATTACAGACTTTGGCTTTAAAGCAGTGATATTAGGGGAGAACACAACAGGTATTAATCGCACAAAATTACTCATATTGGGGAGAACACACGACGGAAAAAAGAAGCGATATTAGGGGAGAACACAACAGGTATTAATCGCATAAAATTACTCATCTCCCACAACAGGTATTAATCACACAAAATTACTCATATTGGGGAGAACACACGACGGAAAAAAGAAAAGGTGTATCTTGATGAGTACCCAGTAAAAGCGAGGTGGAAATCGCAGCAATGACGATCAAAGGAGCAACTGGAAGAGAGAGCAGATGCAAAAAAAGAGAAGGAAAGCAAGATAGGTTAGGAGACTTACCGATCTTGGGGACGGAGGAAGTGACGGGCGGTGGTCAGTGGTAGAGAATGGAGGGGGAAAGTGTGCCCTATATCTGCAGGGCAGTCAGCGGTGCATGATAATTGTCTCTAAGGATCACTTTTGTTGTAGTACATGAAGAAAATTGAAAAGTTAAAAAAATAAGTTTGGCAAAATTTTTTAGAATGAGATATGGTTTTGGTTTTGCAAAAATCTTATTATAATACTTGAATATTCATGCATTAATGATGTCTTTATACTCATGATTGATTTTGCATGATAAATATATGGAATTTCATGAGTACGTAAAATTTTGATAACTTAGGTAATTTCATGATATCTTGATTGAATGAAACTTGCTCTAGGTTAAGATTTGTCACTAGAGACTTCGTTTTTAAGTCTACACCCAATAAACATGTTTACATACACACACGACATGATTCTAGGTGTTTAAACTTGAAAATTCATGTGTAGATGAACAAAGTTATAAAAAGATCACTTTAGCGGACTTAAACATGGAAAAATTTGACCCAAGTCAACAAATCGACTTGGACACTTCATTTTAAGTCCAAACTTCATAAACATGTTTAGGAATAGGTATGACATATTTCCATGCACTTAGAATGAAAAATTCATATGAATATGGATAAAATGATATAGAGACCATTTCATGATAATCTCTTTTGAACCAAGTTGACTTAAGTCAAAAAATTGACTTAGAGGTCTCATTTTCAATCCATATTGGAAAAACATGTTTAGATTTACTCATGTTAGGTGTCTATAGGTTTAAATTTGAAAAACCATGAGTAAATGATAAGACTGACACTTAGCAAGTTTTATTATAACTAGTTTAGTTTTGAATGAAACCATGCTAGGTTGATATGTTGACTTAAGGACATAATTTTCATTTCAAACATGACATACACTATTTACATGACCATTTTGTGGTGTCATAAAAGTTTAAATGAAAATTGAGCAGATCTTGAAAAATAACTGAAAATTATGAAAATGCCTTCGAAATTTTAGCATTTTCAGTTATTTCTAGAATAATATAGAAAAATTATTTTTAACTGATTCTTTAAACTGCATATTCATTGAAAAATCTAGTTTTCAGAGTAAAATTTTTATAAATTTTCATTAAGAATCGAATTTATAGTGGAATTTTGAAGTTGGATTAAAAAAATGCAAAGTATCACCCTCTTGCAATATCAAACTTTTCGATACTCTGATTTTTCGTCGAAAACTTCAAATGAAACTTTGTGCATACTATTTTGATTCCATTTCCAATATCGTTCGCACTATTCTTTAAGTGGAATTATTTCTAAAATTTTTTTTGATATCTTGAGCGATATCTTAGAAATGAGTTTTTGGTTAAAATCGAGATCGATTCAAAAATAGACTTAGATGGCACATGCACTTCAAATAATCATTCAGCGGAATAAAAAATGATAACTTTCGGAAAAATACCTAAAAATTATGAAAATGCTCCTGGACTTTTAAGAATTTATGAATTTATAGGAAATTGATTTTTGACTAATTCTTGAACCTGTAGATTCCTTGAAAAATATAGTTTCTACAGTTAAAGTTTCAAAAAAATTCATCAAGAATATGATTTGATAGAGATTTAAGAATTTGATTTAGGGTTTAGGGTTTAGGGTTTAGGGTACAGCTGGTAGTCAAGATAAAGGAGGAACTCGAAGACGTAAAGATTGGAATAAAAAAACTTGAGGCAGACAAAGCAGCTGCTTCAGAAAAACCAGACGAGCTATCTGAGTCAATTGACAAACTGCAGAAAGATCTCCAGAAGCTAAGTCTTGGAGAAAACCCCTTTGACCTAAGTCAATAAAGTGACTTAGAAACTTCCTTTTAAGCCCAAACTTGATCAATATAATTAGATTCACTCATGTTAGATGTTGAGGTGTCTAAGTTAGAGAAAACATGAGTAGATAACAAAATCTGATACTTAGCCATTTTCATATTTTCATGCCTATTTCGAATGAAACCGTGCTAAGTTCATATTTTAATCAAATGACATTATTTTCACTTCAAACTTAATATACATGCTTTACATGATCGTAACTTGGTATTTTGAAAGTTTGAATGAAATATGGAAATGTCATGAAAGATTCAATTATTTACGAAAATGCCACTAAAGTATCACTCTTCTCAAATTACTCATTTTTTTTGGATACTTTGGATTTTCGTCGAAATTTTCAAATGAGATATCAAGTATGATATCATAACTCTATTTTTTGTATCGTTCTTACTATTACCCAAGAAAAATCGTTTCTAAAATGGTTTTTGATATTTTGACCGATAATTGAAAATATCGATACTTGAGTTTATACATGATTTCCGGATTTGGATTTTAGTTATCACTCCTTGCTATCATATATTATTTTGTCTCATAATGGATATGTATGTTTTCATCCCTTGATTTGAGATCTACATGTGTTTCATGAAAAATAGTTTCCAAGTCCCAACTTTGAACATGTTTGACTTTTCTCGTCCTTTTTGAGTGGCGTCAAAAGGCGGAAGAAAAATATAAGTAAAAGAAAAGAAAATATAGCAAAATCATGCATATAGATAGAGAAAGTTCTATTATATAGATATGCATGTTGTTAGGGGGAGAAATCTCATGTTTGATTTTCTCTATGCTTATTTGTAGATATTTTCTTAAGGATGTTTGTCATCATCAAAAAATGGGAGATTGTTGGCCTAAGATTTTCAATCTTGGTCATAATCTCGGTTTTGATGATAACAAACATGGAACTAATTATTTCATGGAGATTTATTTTTAGGTTCCAAGTCGGTTAGCGCTCAACGTCCCAGATCGAAAAAATCAGAGAAATCAAAGAAATCGGCAAGGACGCTCGTCGACTCTCGAGATTCTTTGAAAAGGTAGAGTTTAGGTTTAAAGTGTCTAGCATGTGTTGTAATCCTATTTTATGATGAAAAGAACCCAAAAAAAACTAAACCCGAACCCCAAAATATGAAAACCCAAAAATTGCCCTGAAATTCACTAAGCCTAGGGAGCTCCTTGGAGGGCTATATAATCTAGATATTTTCTTGGCACCAAAAATGCCAGTAATTGTTCCTTATGTAAAAACTAGATAACGAGATATTTTTAAGAATTTTTTGGAAGCCTTTAGCCTACCCATATTTGACTCGGGAGATTATAAAATTTTCAATTTTGGAAAATTTGTACTAGACCCCAAAAGTTAGATTTTGATTCTTAAGGATTTTTTTAAAATAACATTTATCAAATATTGAGCATCTAAATATGAGATCCATCTATATGATTCTAAATACTGAGCATCTAAAGAAAGTGGCTACTTCTAGTTGCAACTGGCTATGCAAGAAACTTGATTTCTAAGGTCATTAATGTAACAATATTATCTTTTCTTACTGCTTCTTTACAATATCATAGAAAGCATGTGGGTGTACTTTGAGTTGTCTAATGTCTATGGACTGTTATAACTAATGAGCACCATAAATCCATTGCTTTGCTGGTTTCACTCTATTTTTGGTTAAATAAATCAAGAATTAGACTAATTGAATCTTGGTATAATTATATATTAGAGATGCCCTTTCATTTATGCAGTAGTTTAATTATTCTCTTGCACCAAAATCATATTCCACAAACATTGGCATGATGCATTAGTGATGATGCAAAAATAACATGTTTTCCATAGAAATATTCTACCAAAACAACAGATAAAATAAAAGATAAATGACACAAGACCCGGTAACTGATTAAAACAATTAAAATTACTAGGATTTGGACATTATAATAATTTCCATTATACATTCAAAATCAAGCAGGATTCAGATATTTACTTACCAGTTCATTCATTTGACAGAGTAATGTTTTGATGGAAGTTTCCATCTCTCCAGTTTCTAGCAATTGAATATTTTTCTTACACTCCTTGATCTTAAACAGAAGATAAGGACCTATTCAAGAATATCAGTTTATATAATATAGTTTATATAATATCAGTTTAAAATAATATTATTACTATTATTTTAAAGCGGTCCATACTCCACGAGTACATGTGACAAAAGACTAAATGATGTGTAATTTCTCCCTATTTAAAAGCCATCCACATCAGACTCCAGGGGTGCTAGGGGTGTCATGTGTTTCCAGGAGTGCATGAGGTAGTCTACAGAGTAAAAAGAGATGCACACTCTTGTAAATGACTACATAAAAGGTTCAAAGGCTTGTGTAGTATGTACATGTATTTGACAATACCTACCTTTAGGCTACAATAGGGAATTGAAAATCATATACTATATGCAAATGTAAGAGCCACATTAGAAGCTTGTAAACTTAGTGTTGCGGATGTAGGAGCAGCTGACGTGGCTCGTAACGAATCCAAGGAAGCCAAGAAGGAACAAACGCACGTAGCGGAACGCCAGTCACATCAGGGACAACAGACACGGTCGACATGCAATCATAGGATACCACGTCGATATAACGATTACGAACAGTAAATATACGAGGATATAAATATGTAGAGTTGCCGCTGTAACGGGATAACAAAAAAATAGCAATTGAATCTTGTTTCTTCTTCTTGAACTCCCATTCTTTCCTCCTCTTCTCGCTTCCACACGTCATCTTCGTCTCTCTAATGTCGAGCGCCCTGGCCGAAGGGGAAACGCTAGGCTGCGGCTCTTTCGACGAGTGAGTAGCGTCGAGTTACCAGCTATGTTAGATCGGTGATACTAACATTGGTGCTTTCATTCTCGTCTCTGATTACCAATGAAGACAAGGGCTCAAGCGCTCACGGAGGCCATTAAAGGCCTGCAGGAGACGACTTAGAAGCATGACCGCCTACTGGAGACATTCCAAACCAGTTTGGAGTCACAACACCAAAACATGGAGGCCCAGCAGAAGATATTATAGACAATGTCATCTCAGATTGGGTTGCTTAATTCTCAAATGGTCCAACTCTCAAAAAACACGGCAAAGCAAGTCGGGACCATTGGGGGTAATGGCGATTTAAATGGTCGACGGAGTGTCATGTGGCGAGGTGAAACCAGAGAGGATGATGACTTTCCTTTTCGTCCTAAGCCGCCATTGGTCGAACTACCAATCTTCAACGGAGCCGACGCGGAGGATTGGATAACATCGGCAGAAGACTTCTTTGATTTCTACTCCACCGAGGATCAACATAGACTTACGATGGCGTCTTTCCGAATGGAAGGGACAACGAAGAAGTGGTTTCGTTGGATGCAACGGCGGAAGCAATTAACGGGGTGGCATCATCTGGTCGAGGCCATACGGCGGCGTTTTGAACCGACGGACCTCGAACACCCGGAAGGTCAGCTCACCAAGCTGACTCAGACGGCCAAAGTAGAAGCTAGAGTACGAGGGAAGGTTTGAAGATCTTGCACTTAGAACCACAAATCTTTCTGAATCCTTTCTTGTCAAATGTTTTGTCTCCGTATTGAGGGTCGACTTCAAGACGGAGGTCTTGGCGGCACAACCAGGGACCATGCACAAAGCAGTCACTTTGGCTAAGCGGGTGGAAGCTAAAACTTCTGCTATTCGGCAGTTTTTGGGTGCAAATTACGGATGGAAAAGAGAGATAAATCCGACGAGTACTCAGAGGAATGGACTTTTACCCTTACCTTCAATCGCTGCTAAGTTGTCATCATCAGTAGGGAGTACAACAAGAACACCGGGATCCGTAACACCTACCAATTTCAAAGGAAATTAGCGGAAAATATCGTCGGTCGAGGCGCAAAAGTGTCGCGAATAAGGCCTCTGTTACTATTGCGATGAGAAGTTTGTGTGGGGCATAAATGCAAGACGCCGCAGATGTTCATGATGGACGAAGGAGGTGAAGGCGAAGGGGATGGATCTGAGTGGCAAGTGGAAGCAGTGGAGGTAGAGCCACCGGAGCAAACACTCATATCTTTCAACGCCATAGCAGGGTATTTTTCACCCATGACGTTGCGATTCAAAGGGGCGATTAAAGGCCGTGAGGTGCAAGTGCTGCTCAACGGAGGTAGTACACATAACTTCATACAGGCAAGGGTGACTAAACATCTGGGTTTGGCGATTGAACCCACGCCAGCATTTGGAGTAATGGTGGGTAGCGGCAAACGTATTTGAAATGAAGGAGTCGTGAAGAATTTGACACTTAAGATACACGACTCCATGATAAGCGCTGACTTCTATGTCCTTCTGATCAAAGGGTCGGATGTGGTACTGGGGGTAGCGTGGATGGCAACTCTTGGTCCGGTAGTGATGGATTTCGCCAACCTATTGTTTGAATTTCAATGGCAAGGTAGCAAACATTCGTGGAGAGGTGAGAGTTCTTTGTGAGTGGAACCAATCCAATACAACACTCTGCAAAGGATGAATAGCAGTCAGGCCGTGATGGAATGGTATCAGCTGGAACTCTAGCCACCAGAGGGAGAAGAAAGCCAAGTCGAACATGATGCACTTGCGCAATTACTGACTCAGTTTCCCGAGGTGTTCAATGTAGCTCCGGGCCTGCCACCCGAAAGATCGACGAGTCATAAAATTCATGTATCGGCGGGGCAGCCACCGGTCAATGTGAAGCCTTACCGATATCCTCACTTCCAAAAGGAGGACATTGAGCGACAGGTGTGGCAAATGATGAATGACGGGCTCATACAAAACAGTAGCAGTTCTTTCTCCTCTCCAGTTTTGCTGGTGAAGAAGAAGGACGGGACGTGGAGGTTCTACATGGACTACAGGGCCTTGAACGTTGTTACCACAAAAGAGAGGTATCCAATTCCGACGGCGGATGAGATGTTCGACGAGCTGGATAATGCACAGGTGTTTTCGAAGCTTGATTTGCTGGCGGGGTATCACTAGATCCATGTTCATCCAGCAGATGTGTATAAGACAACTTTCAGAACTCACGAAGGGCACTACGAATTTTTGGTAATGCCCTTCGGATTGACCAATGCTCTGGCTACGTTTCAGTCGATGATGAATGACCTGTTCAGGCCCTATCTCCGTAAGTTCATCCTCGTTTTTTTAATGATATACTGGTATATAGTTGTTCGATGGAAGAGCACCTGCAAGATGTGCGAATCGTCTTGGAAATTTTAAGAGATCACCAATTCGTAGCCAAGCGTTCCAAATGCACCTTCGGGACTTCAGCGGTTGAGTACTTGGGTCATTGGGTATCATCAGATGGCCCGAGGGTGGATCCTTCTAAAGTAGCAACAGTTCAAAGATAGCCGATTCCACGCAATATCAAGGGAGTGTTAGGATTCCTTGGACTCACGGGCTACTATCGACGTTTCATACGAGGGTTCTCACAGCTAGCCGCACCCTTGACGGACCTGCTTCGAGTGGGAACCTACATTTGGAATGAAACAGCTCAACGAGCGTTTGAGCAGTTGAAGCAGGCGCTCAGTGGTGCACCAGTGTTGGCTCTTCCCGATTTCCAGAAGCAATTCGTGGTGGAGACAGATGCGTTGGGCGTTGGTATTAGAGCAGTGTTGTCGCAAAATAAGCGGCCTATTGCCTTCTTCAGCCAGAACTCGGCACCTCGGACGCAAGCTGCATCAGTCTATCAAAGGGAAATGTTAGCGATTACACAAGCAATAAAGAAGTGGAGACAATAACTCTTGGGACGTCGATTTGTGGTGATGACGGACCACTGCTCGTTGAAAGAATTGAATACTCAGGTCATCCACACCCTCGACCAGCAGAAGTGGCTTGCGAAGCTAATGGGGTACGACTTTGAGATACAGTACAGAGCGGGGCGTAGTAACAAAGCGGCGGATGCATTGTCCAGAGAGGCTGAATTCACTTTGATAGCCCTGTCGCAACCGGTATTTGGTATCTTGGAAGAAATAAGACGATTAAATCGGGAAGATAAGGAATTTTAGCGCTCCATGAAGGGGCAAGAAGGGCAGACGACGAGTATCAGGTGCGGGATGGCATCCTATTGTTTAAAGGTCGAATATTGACACCAAATGATAGAACTCTTAAATCCCTGCTGCTGAGAGAATTCCACTGCTCGGTGATTCGAGGGCACGCGGGAGTTAACCAGACCTATCATCGAATGGCAGCTAACTTCTTTTGGAAGGGAATGCGAACTGATATCCGCCGATTTGTGATGGATTGCCAAACGTGTAAACGAATAAAAAGTAAGCAGCTGTCGCCGGCGGGCCTGCTCCAGCCATTACCTATACTGGAGGACGTGTTCGAAGATATAGTTATGGATTTTATCACGGGACTGCCGACGTCCAATGGGAAGTTGACTATCCTCGTGGTCGTTGATCGACTAATAAAGTACGGGCATTTCTTCGCCCTTCCAAAGAAGTTCACAATGGCGATGGTCGCAGAGACCTTTGTTAATGGCATCATCAAACTGCATGGGTTGCCGCGGTCCATTGTTAGCGATCGAGATTGTATTTTTTTGAGCGAAATGTGGAGGGAAATTGCTCGATTGCAGGGTTCTGAGGTAAAGATGAGTTCGGCTTACCATCCACAGATGGATGGGTAAACCGAATCACTGAATAAATGCGTAGAAATGTACCTACAGAGTTTTGTAGTCGACGAACCAAGTCGCTGGGAGAGGCATTTAGCGTGGACAGAGTACTGGTACAACACTTCTCTGCAAGTGTCGGCCGGAATGACGCCATTCAAAGCCTTGTATGGTCGCGAGCCTCTTGAGTTAATTCGGTACGCGAGGGGGGGGGGGCGTCCGGAAACACCAGAGTCGATTAGGAACTGGTGGCGCAAGACGAAATCTTACGACTGCTCATGGAAAATTTACGAAGAGCGCAGGAGCGGATGAAGCTTCAGGCAGATAGGAAGAGAAGGGAGCTCGAGTTCCGAGAGGATGAATGGGTTTTCATCAAGCTGTAACCTTATCGGCAGTTATCACTAAGGCTGCGACGACAGCAGAAACTTGGCCCTCGGTTCTTCGGACCATTCTGTATCATCAAAAGAGTAGGGAAGGTCGCTTACAAATTGGAGTTATCGGTGACGGCCAGGCTGCATCCCGTTTTCCATGTCTCCGTTTTGAAGCGCTACAGAGATCGACCGAGTGTTCAAGTTACACCGCTGGAGCTATTAGGCAGCAATAATGCTCGAGAAGATGGAGTGTCCAACCTTGAGGACAAGGTTCTTGAAGGGTGGGGCACTGTTGCAGATGTAGGAGCAGCTGATGTGGCTCGTAATGAATCCAAGGAAGCCAAGAAGGGACAAACGCACGTAGTGGAACGCCAGTCACATCAGGGACAACGGACACGATCGACACGCAATCGCAGGATGCCATGTCGATATACCGATTACGAAAGGTAAATATACGAGGATATAAATATGTAGATTTGCCGTTGTAACGAGATAACAAAAAAATAGCAATTGAATCTTGTTTCTTCTTCTTGAACTCCCATTCTTTCCTCCTCTTCTCGGTTCCACACGTCATCTTCGTCTCTCTAATGTCGAGCGCCCTGGCCGAAGGGGAAACGCTAGCCTGCGGCTCTTCCGACGAGTGAGTAGCGTCGAGTTACCAGCTGTGTTAGATCGGTGATACTAACACTTAGTTATTTGGAATATGCACACAACACAACCGACCTATAGAGACAAATTAGATTTTTGTTTCTAAATCTTCACATTTAGAGACTAATAGACACAAAATTTGTCCCTAATTAGCCTCTAAAAATAGCTTTAGAGTCAGATCAATTAAGTGAGTCTGTTGCTGGTGTTTCTTTAGCTTAGAGTCAAATCAATTAAGTGACTCTATTGTTGTTGTTTCTATAGATCTTTAGAGGCTAATTAGGAGCAAATTTTGTATCTATTAGTCTCTAAATGTGAAGGTTTAGAAATAAAAATATAATTTGTCTTTAATTATGTGTCTCTATAGGTCAATTGTGTTGTAGTGATGGATTGTGACCAAATCAAATTTCTATTATCATACAGTTGATACTTTCTGCCTTGACAACTGATATTTTAGCATTTTAATCACTATAATGAGAATAAGTTAATTACTTAAGAAAAAAATAGAAGGAAACTACACAGATCAGAAGTGAAACTATATTCAGCTTGAAGGGAAACAAAAGGATACATAGGTTTAAAAGGGCAATGGTGGTTTGTATGCCTATGGCCAAATGTGTAGGTCTCTATGTGAGAGAAAAAATGAACTAGTGTAGCTCAAAAATATTTGAAACTGAATTTGTTTTAATGATATATAGCATCAGATACATGTTAATACCAAAATTCTCTTATAAATTGCATTTCAGGTTGTGGTTTTAAACATACCCTACTCGGTAGGAGCCTGGTGCATTAGAACACCCATTTCCAATCCCAGCATGCAATATACAATATTGAAGATATAATAATCATAGGCTGCTATTGATCACAGGTAACAAGAAAATGAGAAAAAGAAACTAATAGAAATTACCATTGCTCCACCCAACTGCAATCTGGGTTAATGCACTCTGCTCCAGCAGAAGTTGGAGAAGCGAACTTTATAACCTGGTAATTAAGATAAGTAAGTTTGCAATTCTTAGTGTTAGGGACATTTAGGATAGATCCCTTTAACTTCATCAAAACAGACTCATTTTCAGCAAGGAAGGATATGGAACCAATGAGATATATTCAAAATTATGATGAAATAAATGTTCTATTGAACAAAAAGAAAGATACTCTATTAACTTTCATAATTAAGTAAGATTCTTTAATCATAAAGCCACTTCTTTTACATGAGCTGACTTGCGGAGCGGAGCCAAGAATATTCGAATATTCAATAATAAGGTTGCAATCAAGCCAAGCTAGACTGGGCGGAGCCCTGATGTGTTTGAACTTGAGCTTGATTAGAGTGGTTCAAGCTCGAGATCTAGTTGAGCTTCATACAAGCTTGAAAACATCTTGTTCGAGCTTGAGCTTGTTTGATTTTTTCATGCTCAAGCTCAAGCTTGATAAAGCTTGATTTACAATAAAACTAGATCAAGCTCAGCGCACGAACTTATAGTATAAATATGAAAATTATATGTATATATTGTATAGGCTCGCGAGCCAACTTTCAAGCCTAGCTCACAAGCTTAGGTTAACGAACTCACGAGGACCCTTCAAAACTTGAGCTCGATAATCTAAACAAGTCTAGCATCAACCTCAGGCTTGGCTCGCTTAATAAACAAGCTCGAGCATAGCTTAGCTCGGGCTGCTTGCGAGCTTCTTAGCTAATTTACAACTCTACTCGACAAGCATTAAAACTAATCTCTAGAAGAAAAAATAATCATATGCACTTGTTGGACAAGACCTTGAGAAGTGCTCTATCATCATCATTCACATAGCCATTCCACATGTCACTTGCTGTACCATTATCATCGCCTAAAGGGATTCTGTCAAAACCAAACAAAAAGTAATAGTTACAATTTCTAAAAAAATCACTTGAAGGAGGATCAAGCATTAACAACCATTGATGGAAAGGTAATTTCCTTAAAGAATCAAAAAACAAAAGGTTTCTTGCACATAAGATGGATGACCTGCTTTTGAGTGAGAATGTAGTTGGCCTTGGCTTAATGTCAAGAATATCCATCAAATGTGGCAAATTGAACCGTCTATCAAAATCCTCCTGGTAGTGCTTCTTCCAATCTGGGTCACTAAAATCAATCTCTTGTTTCATAGCAGGTGGTTCAGAACTTGTAATTTCAGATTGAGCTCTAATCACTCTCTTGATCATTCTCATCCTTACATAGCTGGAATTTGCAATTCCATAACTGGCATGCAACCTTATACCATGTTGCCGCACATTAACTAAATCAACACCACTAGATGGTGCAGCAAAAGCCATCCTCCAAATGTAGCAGAGTTAGCAGTTCCAATGAACCAAACTGGAAACACAAGCAGTTGCAATCAAATTTGCAATCTCAAATTTTTAACAAGGACCAATTGAACAATAGAAAGTGCTAATGCACCATGCAGGTCATAGCAGAATCAAATCTCAAAATCAAATATAACAAACATTATCAGGATATATAAAATCTATTTATATAAAAAGATTGTGCAATTAATTATTAGAAAGAAAACATACAGTCAAGGTTTCATGTAATGGATTTTCAATGATAATTAGCAGACAAATAAGCAATAATTTGAGGATTTTCAAGAGCGAGATTTACAAGAACCATCAGAAGTCAATCACAAATGAGTAAGCTTTAAGAGCTGCCACGCCCCTGATCCTAGGTTTTAATTTAAGACACTGCCATAAGAGAAAGTCCCATGCTGCATAAGGTCCATCAGCAAGCAACATGTAGCAGCCGATTGCTAACGGTACTACATAGACAAGATCTTGCAAAGGATCATAAGGTAGATATAAGAAGAAAAATAGGACTGAGAAGGGGAGAGAAAGAGACGAAAAATGACAATAAGGAAGAGAGAGAGGCACGGAAGAACATAGAAGGGGAGGAAAGAAACGGGAGGAGGGAAAGAAAGAGGCTTTCGCACCGAGCGACTACGCCACACCTTTGGAGGAAGCCGCCGTTGAGGACGACGGTGTCGCATCGATGCAGGAACCCGCGGCCAAGGACGACAACGACGCATTGATCCCCGACGTCCGCACCAAGATTCGATGAAGGGAAGGCGCAATAGGCGTTTGTTCCAGTGAAGAGATGGGAAGAAGACGTCCGCGGATTCGGCAGAGGGCGGCGGCGAAAGATGATGCGGGAGAAGATGAAGAGATGGGAAGAAGACGCCGCGCAGAGAGAAGATGAAGCGGGTGTAAAACGAATTCGCGGGAGAAAAATAGTCCTGAACCGCAGCCTACTATATCACTTTAAGTACAATTTTTTTTGTACGGTAGACAAAAAAAAATCCGCTGGTTTAGTATATCTATAGCTGAGATTTTAAAAATCATAGCTCAATGAACTGCCGCCTAAAATGCATTTTGCTTTCACGGGAAAAATAATTATGAGCTACGATTTTTAATCTCTTATCATTTCATCTCATGTCATGTGTGTAGAGGGGACCTAATCTCTATTTATAATTAATCAAATGAGCTCGTCCATCACAGACTTCATTAGTCGGATCTATATTTGATTAATCACATCAATCAATATTAAGTGTTTCGAGCTCAAGTCGCATGAATCAAATTAAATGAGCCAATATGCATTTCAAATAGGATTATAAGATTAATTTGTATAAATCAAAAATCAAAATTAATCATAGCTCACAAAAAAAATATTTTAAAAATAAAAAATAAATATTTAATAGCTGGAAGGTGTTTTTGCCTAGGATATGAGAAATATTTAACACGAAATGAAACGATAATCGTTGATCACAAAGGCTATTCTTAAGTGTGGTTAACATGGAGACCTAACTAAATGTAGCTTCCTGCTTCCATTGTGGTCTTTTAGGCCTATGTTTGTGTTATGAATTCAAAATCTAGAATCAGGACTTGAGGGCTATTAGGAACAAATTGCACCAATTATTTTGGATTTAGGATAGGTAGTTACTGAGATAAGTTTCGAACGTTTAGTTAGGAGGGTTACAGTTCTCACTGTTTGGTTTCTAGTTTCAAGGAAGCATATTGTAATTTGAATGGATAATCTCTGCATACAAAGTAACACTTACTGACTTTTCTGATTTGTTTTTGATATTTGTCTTGTTTCCCACGGTAAGCTTTGTTGTGTAAAAATCCATTTTTAGATTCCTTGGCTTTTCTCCATATGCCCTTTCAATCATAAGTAAATATCCATTATAGAATCAGGGAACATAATTTAATTTTTATTCGTTACTTTTAGTATTTTATTTTTAAGTTTTTGCTTACTTATGTCATCTTTCAACAAGTAAACTAGGGGATTTTTCATATTTTAAACTTGTTGACAAGCATAATTAATAACACATTTGGAATTTGAACATTCCTACTAGATGCTATAAAGTGATTTTTTTAAATTATGGATGAGTTATATTATAGTTAATTTCGATCCAATAGATAATTAATTTGCTCATTCTATTGATAAAGTGCTTTTTAAATATGTTTCTCTTCTTTCGGCCATAGAAGTATTAGCAAAGTCAACAATTGTTTCTATTTTTGGAATAATGCATAAGATTCAGATTATAGTCAACTAATACTATTTCATCTATTTGTATGGCACGCTTGTTTGTTAATACAAGTAATTATGTAAAACTTTCAGTATGCGAAAATGCAAGTAACTTAAAGCAACAAGCTTAAGTTAATTAGATTATCTTCTAGTGGATGTTAATTATATAGATGTTAAGTTCTATGTTATCGCGGTTATGAGTAGAATTTGTAGAATTTGTTTGTAAGTGTTCAGTAGCTCCTATTTCATGTAATGCAACAATGACTTGGATAACAGTCATAACCGCATGACTTGTGCCTTGGATAACAAAGATAGTAAGTTTCTTGTACATTCAAATTTATATGGGATAGAAAATATTCCATCGACTTAGTCGCATTATCATAAATCTCAAATGTATAAACTGCACTTATGTTAGTAAATGAGATTTTATGTTTTTTCATTGGCAAATTGTCATTTCATCTTTGATAATAAATTCTATTACAGTCTGTGTTTGTGGTGCACTTAATATTTTTCTTGTCTTTCTTTGATATCACTGTAAATATATACAACTTTAAACAATTTTTTTAATGATTTTTTGTGAATGAAATGACGTTACATTTATATGCATTGATGTTAAGTTCTTTATTAAAATATAATTATTTTTCTTATGCAGTTCCGGAATTGAAACTTAAAGGGTGAGAACACTTGGAAGCTATGTTGGAAGATTTCATAACAAGCTAGTTATTTTTGTTTTACAAGACAATACTTAATCTACTTTTGTTGACTATAACAAGTTAGCTATTGTGTAAATAATACTTAATCTACTTTTGTTGATATTTATTAAGTTTGGATTAATGTTATGTTTAGTAGTTTGGATATATGTAATGTACTCTTGACTTAATTAAAAAATATTCTTTAGATATTTATCTATGTTAATATTTTAGTATGACAAGCTGAGAACCTACTTTTGTGACAAGCTGAGACTAAACCTACTTTTGTATGACAGCTTTAAAATGATCTCTTTAGTGACAGATGACGGTTTGAAAATGCTATATAAGTATATGATAACTAATTAATATTGCTATTGTAAGAAACAAATAATAGCAAGTCAAGCATACTATAACAAACTAATAATAATAGTTTGAAAATGCTATATAAATATATATGATAACTAACTATTATTGCTATTGTGAAAATAAGTAATAACATGCTAAAATGTTATAAAATAATATTCATATAGTATTCTCAATTGCATTCCCAAAAATGCTATTGTAATCTCCTACATAAAATAGCGTGATATGACAGCGTTCCTGTGAATGTTATACACTATATACAGACACGATGCTGTCTAGGTACATCAAGATTCCAATTTTTATTATTCTTCTCACTTGGAACTTTATCTTACTAGAGCACCGAAGTATCTTTTCAGACCCCCAGAGTCACATCAAACAAGGAGACGCATCGGACTGCATCACCTCGACTTCGGGCAAGAACATCTTACTTGCCCCACAATGGTTGGTAGTCGGAGTCAAGCGAACGTCGCCGCACATAGGCGACTTCCTATGTTATAATTGGAATTTAATGAGAATATTTTGGCTTTTTAGCAAGAGAATGTGAACTCGAGTTAATGCGGGTTAATGGAATTATCACGATAAATTTCGGGTAAGAATCTATCATGGAAAATTATAAATATTTTTTTATTGTGATGAGATTCGAAAAACGCAGCGGAAATAGCAATTTAAAAACTCAAACCATTCTGAAACAATGATCTACTTTAGCAATCTTTAAGAAATTCAATCTACGAGTAGAAGGAGAAGATATACCTGATACCGCGGTTGGTATGGCCGCTCCTATATCTGTTTCAAGACATACATGCGCACGTCCTCCAATGAAAGTCCACATCAAACGCCTTGCAACAAAGGGGCAACAAACACCGGGACTCGTAGTGGCTCAACGGAGAGGCTATCTCAACCCCGAATAACACCAAGATGAAGCCGGTCCTTCCACCAAGAACTGATAACCAAAAAGGGAGGAAGAGGGGATGAGAAAACCGCAGAATGAGAAGGTAGATAAAGTAATACCTTGCTGTCCTTCTTGGACTCCTTCAAGAAGATAAAGTAGGTGGCACACCAAAGTAGAAGACACCTTCGATTCGACTTCACAAAAGCCCAGGGAAGGAGCTGAGGAAGAAGATGGCCGACCGCCAAGGGGGAGGAGGAGGGATTCTTTGAAACTTTTTCACTCAAGAACCCTCTTAAGAATCAAGTTCTTAATCCTCTTCAAGATGTAAAACTAATTTTCTCATCAAGCTTGAAGGAGGTTCGACCACCAATTTATAAGGGGCATGGGCGGCTACAAGACTAGATCCGACTCCTTTTAAAAACTCTCCTCGGAATTCAAAATTCCGAGGTTTGCCTTCAAAAGATAATTTATATTTAATGGCTTCATAATTAATTCGAAACTAATTAAATTTAAAAAAATATAAACTTTAATTTATCTTCATAAATTAATAACTTATTAACAAGAATGATAATTATCTAAATAAACCAATCCCCTAAACAATAGGAAAGAGGTTTATCTAAAAAATTTGAATTTCTATTAATTAATAGAATTATGATTTATCCTCATAAATCATACACTACTAAAAAATTGGCCATTTGCGACGGACAATGTTGTCGCCAAACCGTCGCAAAAGTTCATCGGCGACAGCAGAAAGCGGTCGCATATGTTGGTCGCAAAAGAAGGAATCGCTGATGCGTTGCGATCGCAACCGCAACGGTCGCAAGTAAAAACTTATTGCGACTGTTCTGCGACGGTGGAACGACGTCGCAGAAGTTGGTCGCGTGACATTTGTGACGCACATGTACCGTTGCACTTGACATCTGTGACGTACATGTACCGTCGCACTTGACATCTGTGACGTACACATACCAGGTCGAAGAGAATCTGCGATGGCCTTGCGGTCGCAGAGCCGTCGCAGACGTATATATATATATTTTTTAAAATAAAAATATATAAATTTATGTCCCAATATTTAATTAAAAATACATATGAAACAAAAGATAACAAATTATAATATATGAATATCAAAATATTATTTACATCATATCAAAACAATAATGTTTACATCATATCAAAATAAAATATCAAGAAGGCCCTGCACCATGTGGCTGCAACAACGCTCGTGTGTGGGCCGTTGTGCCAATGGCATATACACGACCGTGGCCGACGCTTGCCACCTGCATCCATGCGTCAGCATCAAGCTGATGCTGCACAGGATCACCTCCCTGCTGGATCACCAACTCACTATACCCAGCCTTTAATTTAAATAAAAGTAAATTAATTAATTAAATTAATTATACTTAATACAACTAGATATTCTTTTTAAAATATTAACTTACCAGTACCGTCTCCGGCCTCCTGCTAGGGGTGAGCATCAGTTCGGTTTGGTTCGATTAATAACCGAACCGAATCATCGATTAACCGAACCAAACCAAAAGAAATATTTTAACCATTTACTGAACCGAAAAAATTTGGTTAATTCTGTTCGGTTAACCGAATTTTCGGTTCGGTTCGATTAATTTGGTTCATTTTACCGAAAATATTTAAAAAATAACCAAATTTTTTTATAAAAAAAATGCATGTGCTAAGACTTAAACCTAGGCAAATAGGCAAAGAAACCTTAATTTCATACCCCTTTAACCATCTTAGCAAACTTCATTATCAATTTATTTATAACTAACACATATTATATATATAATCGAATGTAAAATAAATAATATTACATAGCACTAGGATTCAAACCTGGGTGGACAAGAGACTTAACATTACACTTAACCACCAAGGCAAATAGCAATATATGGTATAACTATTATATATATATATATATATATATTCGATTAATTCGATAAATTAACCGAACCGTTGGTTAATTTACCGAACAGAACCGAAAACCGAAAACCGAAATCCAAAATTTTCTTTAACCGAAAACCGAACCGAAATTAATTCGGTAAATTCAGTTCGGTTAAATCGGTTTTGGTTCGGTCAATTTCGGTTCGGTTTTGGTGAATCGGGGAATTTTGCTCACCCTTATCTCTTGCTGATGAACTCACCGTAGTGAGGACCACACTGGTATCTATGTGTCTCCTTGAAGACCCTCAAAGGATTAGCAGGGATGAGCGTCCCCTGCTCGTCTAGCGTCCACTACAATAAAATAAATATAATTAGTTTTTCTATAATAATAAATAATAAAAATAATTATTAAATTACTTACCGATCGACGCTCATGGCTGATAAATGGGATGGACCCACCGGTATGTCGGGCGACGGATCCCTCAACCAACGTCATCCGATTTTGGTGCATCGTCCGGGAGGCACCTTGCCATCCCTCCGACGCCCAGATGTCGCATAGCTGATCCCATACGTCGACTTGCATCCAGGTTGGCTGGCCTGTGTCCCTTGAGCGCATCCATAGGCATATCTCTATTACCGCCTATAGTCGCTCGCGCCTCATCCCGCGCCCGATGGAGGATATCCTTGAAAAGCTTTTTATTGTAAGCTTCCCAAACATCCTTCACCTGAGCCTGAATGGCGGGATCCCAAGTATATCGGGCCTACAAAAAGAAAACATTAGCTTGAAAAATCATGTCCAGTATAGCTTTAGAATGATGAACATAAACCATGATAACTACTTACTTTAATAGCTTAATAAAAGTTATTTCATAAATCCTAAAAGCTACAACTCAAATGAAACCAACATGTGTCCATAAATATATCACTGAGTTATCAAAATTCGGAAAATGTACAACTCAAATGAAACACATGAAGTAAAAGAAAGAAAAAAGAGAGTTAAGAATGCTACATATAAATTATTAGGATAATTGTTTCCATTTGAAAGTTAATTACCCCAAATAGCACTTAATTATCCCTCTCCCTAAATATCTTACCAAAAGGAAGATAGGAAGTCAAATACATGGATGGTTAGCTCATAGCATCTTAGATGGTAAATTCCTTGCCTTGTAAGCATAATGTTAACAACTGTACATTAATTATATATCTTATCATGAAACATTGAGACAACTAAAAAGTTGCTTGTTAATTAGCACATACACATCATCCATGCTCTGTTTGATACATTTATAACTATACACTAATCTTGCTTGTTAAAGTATATAATATGTAGTTCATGGCTGTAGCCATTGATAGTTTGATACCTTTATAACTTTGTTGTCCATAGAAGCAAATTTAATATGAAGAACAAGTAGATATAATGGCAAATCAACAATTTGATGATATTCATTTCAATGCTCTGTTTTGAGAAAGATGACTATGAAACCAACAATTTTTTATCTTCCACATCTTTCTGAAAGACCAAAAGGCTGGAGATTTTTATTTCTCAACAAAATCTTCAAGATTTTGCTACTTAGAAGTTAAGAACCTAAAAGGTGGTGCTAGTTTCTAAAGGATATTTAGTCTCAGTCTTCCTACGGTAAAAGTCTAATTGAGTACCAAAATAAAATTCACTTCCCAATTCAGGAAAACCTTATCATAATCTATGTTTTGTTCAAAGCATAAAGATTTTGGTGAATGAACTATCAAACATTGAGAAAAACGTAGCTTTCCATATTCTTACCAAATATTCCATCAATCTATGTCCCTCATGTATAAAATCATTGGCCAATTCTTAACATTTTACAGTATCCAAAATTAATAAACTACATACCTCGAACTCGGACCATAATAAATCTCGATTATCCTGCGGCACGTGGGTCCATGAACAACACGACTCTCGAAAGAACCTCTTTATAATAGAGGTGATGTTGCGAGCGACATCGTCCTACTCGAATCTACAATGCAAGTATAACAACATAAGTTGTAATTAATTAATTAACAACTATAAAAAATAAACTTTGATACTTACTTTAGACCGTCCAACGATATCCGCTGACGCTGGTCGATCGACGAAGGTGCATGAGCCCCCTGATTAGGCCCACGAGGCCTACGACGACCTTGAGCCTCCAGGGCTAGTGGTGGTGGTGGTCCTGACATCTTCACTTGTATTGTAAGATTATGGCACAACTAATCATGGAAATAAAACTATATATTGAACCTGAACTGAACTTAAAAACTTGTCTATGCAAAATTAAAGTAGATGCGTATATTTGTTAAAAATGAAAAACAGCTAAACCAAGTAAAATAAAATACGAAATAAATTTAACAATTGAAGAAAGAAAAACAAACCAAGCAGGCAAGCTAGAACAGAAGCAAGCCAACTACGCACAAGACTAGGTCATTTTGAGATAACGTAGAATTCATTTTGACCAGGTTATACATCAGGAATGGTGACCTCAGGATTTTAATCCACTCACAAGACCAGCATCATGGTAGATTAAAGAAACAGCTGAAGCATTCTTTTTAAAGGAAGTTGTTCTTACTGTGATTGGTTGATAGAGTCTTTTTAAAGGAAATTGTTCTCATGGTCATTATGGAAATTTCTGGCTCTTCTTTCATTATGTTCGAGTCAAAAAGGTGGAGGCTCTGTTGAAGCACATTCCAAAGGATGAGTATAGACCTTGGCTCAATGTACTTTTGATCAGGATGTATGCACAGGAGGATTTAGTTGATGTTATGGAATGATTAATATTAGAGGCACTCCAACAAAACACAACAGTTACTACTGTAGGTGTAATGTGTTATATCATATCGAGTTACTTTAGAAGTAATGCAGTTGACCAGCTAGCTAGGTTCAAAGTTAGCGAGTTCGGGTTCGGCTTGAGGTGGATGCGGGTTGGATAAAGGGTTTAGAGGGGTTAGGGTTGAGGAGAGAATATAAAACTCCCTCCCATTGGCTTGTGGCTCCTATTTTGGAGCCACCCAATGTTTTGAGAAATGGAACCAACTGCCAAGCTGCCCAGCCGCCAGCCCCCTTTCCTCTTTCCCTTGGAGCCACCGCTGCCCCTAGAGCCGAGCTGCCCAAGGCTCCTTCGCTTCTCCTCTCCTCTTCCTCCCCTTTGGAGCCAAGCCGAGAGGAGCCAGCCGAAGCCAACCCCTCTCTCTCTCCTCAAGCCGACAGCTTGAGCTGAGCCGCCGCCTATTCTTCCTCTTCTTGGGTTGAGCCGCCGAGTTTCTTGAAGCCGCCGTCTAGGGTTCTCTTTTAATCATCTTTCCAAATCTAGGTGAGTGGTTTACCTCTCCTTTCCGAGTTCTTTCTTGATTTTGAGCCGATTTGGGCGTGTTCTTGATTCTTGTGTTTTCTTGACGATTCGTGGGTTTTGATTGCCGTTTTATTGTGCCAAATCATGGGAAGAGGGCCAAGACTCTCCCTTTGTGGCTCGACAGCCCTAGGTTTACCCTAGGGGTGCTCGGCCAAGGGTGAATCAAGGGTGCCCTCAAGGTGTTCGGTGAAATACCTAAGTGAAGGTTTTCGGTGTTCTTGAGATCCGTGTCTTGAATTGATTATGAAATCGGGTTCATATATGTTCAAGCATGCCCCGTATTTAATCTGTGATTTTTAGATTAAATCATGTTTAATAAAAACTAGATCTTGTTGTTGAAGCCTATATGCTGGATTCTTGAAAGGGGTTCTTGATTATGATTCTTGATTCTTGGTTTATGTGTTGATTGATACTTGTTAATCTTGAGTAATAAGCATGAAGTTCGAGAAATTTATCTTAATACTGTATTATGTTATAATGAGAAATTAGGATTTAATTTCTGGAAAGTTTGGACTTATTTTCATGTGATGTTGAAAATTTAATGTTGCTAGAATTTTATGCTGAGAACAATGAATCTGTGTTGTTTTTCTTATGCTTGTTGTGGTGGAAGTATTCATCTGAACATAGTCATGTAACCTATCATTTCGACCAGAAAACATAGTTTGGAAATATAGGACACACTTTAGAGGCTTGATTCAGGTTAGATACATCAGTATGGGCACAACAGTGAGCTAAAACAAAACTCTAAAATAAAACCCTAATCTTGGTGATTTAAATTTTAATTTCATAATTAAAATTGGGTTAAGGGTCAGCATAATTTATTATGAACCAACACAATAAGTTTGCATAAAATAAAACCACACGGGGTCATGATATTACGGGTCTAGGAGTTGGGGTCGGGTTTTGGAGTGTTGTGACACTTTCCAATAGGATCACCCCTAAGAGACCGTAGGAGAGTCATGACTTAGGTCATGGTGCGCTATATCTTTATGAATGACAGAGAGGCTCGTAGAGGAGTCGGATTGCGGGCTAAGCCCGGGAGGTTGTAGTAGGAGTCGGATAGCAGTCCTAGATAGGGGTCGTAGTCGAGTCTGTAGTAGGTTGTCATCCACTTTTGTTTTGGTATTTGGAGTTGTAGTCCCGTGGGGACATTCATGTTTTATTCAATTTTTATTTATTAAAAGAACTGTTGCTCTTAGATTTATTTATTTCCGCACTTGAGATATTTATTTAAAACCTTACTATTTTAAAATGAAAATCTGATTGGTTCTTTTTATCTTTAAAAGCTGTTGTTTATTCCGCTATCTTATGATGTTGGCATGTGCATGAGTTAGGCTGCAGGGTATAGGCACATATACCCTGGCCGGTCATGTGACCCTGTATTTGGGGTGTGACATATTGGCCCTACACTGCACAAGTAAATCCTGGCCATACCCGGCCCTCATCACATGACAACACTTGGCCATTACCGACCTACACAATCATGCATATATATAATCCACAACAAATCATGTTCCTATGTGTTTCGCATTTTAGCGATCAAGATCACCGGGTCTGTCAACTAGGATGGCCAACTAGTTTCTAGAGCCCCACCGGGTTAGGGATAACACATCCCACCCAATCCACTTGGGTCTAACATCAACGTGGCCCACTGACGCAATCTCAAGACCCCTGCCACTCGTGTCTAACACCAAGCGTGGCCCACTGGTGTAATCTCAAGACTCTAAATCCACTCGTTGAGTCGGGCAATAGCCGTGCTGGCTAAAGACGCTCCTCGGCCCGGCCAATCACAAGCACAATACACACATAATGTATTTCACTAATTGTTATCACCTCCCGGGCTTTCGCCCGTACCCAGCCCTATCCTGGACCCTGTCCGATCAACACTTAAAGTGTTACAATTCCTAGGTGCAAGCACCTAACGTTTCTATGTTCACAATGACAACATATAGTCCCTAGTAATTTATGTCATCTACTAGAGAAGCCTCACATCTTACATTTATGTTCGTAAAGCTAAACAATTTCCCCTAATTTTTCTTTTATATAGGTTCATGTCAAATATGTCATCTACTCATCAATATGTAGTACATCATTGACATAAAAATCACAATAATTGTTAAATCACAACGTGCTAAAAATAAGATAATTCCATAATTAAATTACCATAATTATCTACATAATCACAACAATTAAATACCAAATTTTTTCATTTAAATATTATATTTTAGCACATTAAAATTATATTCCAACAACATCATGATAAAGTAGGAACCCAAAATTAGATGTTCTTTGCTAGAAAAATATCCTACAAGCAAGATAAGATCCTAATCTTTCATGTATGTCACTTGTAGGTCACTTAGGAAACATATTTTTCTACCCCAAAATTCCCTATCCCCTACTCGGCCGACCCACCTAAACAAGGGTTTATCCTACTCAGCCGAACCTTAGGGGTAGAGAAGATGTGTTTCTACCAAGTTCTATGTTTTCATTGTCCTCTACAATAATTAAACATGCAAGGAACCTAGATCTACAAGTTTCAACGACCCGATAAAATTGGGGAAAATATCAGCATGACCTTCCCCTTTTCATCAATTCAACTGGCACCTCAAAACCAAGAAAACGATGCGAAAAAATCACAAATATACCATAGATCGCAATAAGAAGCCACAAGATTCAAGAAACCTCAAGAAGACGACGAGAATTACACACCAATTAACAAAATCATCATCACAAGGGTTCGGTTAGGGCCTTCCCCTAAAATCCTAGATTCTACCATGTTGGGTGAAATGGCACACTAGAGGGGGGGGGGGTGAATAGTGTGTTTACTAATTGTTATTGTCTAAATCCGATTTTAATCGTTTCTTTTGTTACTTAGGCAAATTACAAGTTGAGTAACTAAATGCGAAAGCGATACATGATAAAGTAATTAATACAAACAAGATATCAATGCAAACACAAGAATTTATAATGGTTCGGCCCCAATGCTTACTCCACTACCTAAGCTCACCACTTAGGATTTCCAAACTTAGTTTACTAGATTAAATCGTTTCCCTTACATAGAGGACTTTTACCTGAAGAGTCTCACTCTCAACCTAAGGCACTTCCACACCTGGAAGTCTCCACCTTCTTGCCGAGAGCACTCTTCCACCTCAACCCTAAGGGACAACTCAACTAATTCTAGTAAACTATGTTTAAACAAGTGACTTTATACCTTCTATACCAAGGTAACCACTTACACACAAGACCTAACACTAGGTCTTCTTACAAGTCCAAATACAAAGAAATAAATAAGAAAATACAATACTAAATGGAGAAATAAATAATACAATAATATACTTAGCTCCACAACAAACTCCCTAGTCCTCTTGATGCCTCAAGGTGATGAATCGATGAAGCTTTAAGGCAAAATCATGGATGTATCTTGGAAACTAGGGTTATCAAAGGGATGGCTCAAGAAAAGCTTTAGAATGATCAAGAATGACTCAATAGAATCATAGATAGATGGAGGAAGGCTCTCATGGCCTTGTATTTATGGACCATGAAGAGAAGAGAAAGCTTTCTCTTCTCAACGGGCGATTTTTTTGCCCGTTACAGCCCGCCGTTCGTTTGTCCGGTGGATCGACCAAGCGATCGCCTGAGCGACCGAAGTAATTTGCCCATTCTGGGCAATGTTCGGTCGACCGAAATGCTGCCGATCGACTTATCGGTCGACCGAACTTGGGCAGAGCAGACTAGTTTTTCTTGTTTTTTTTTTGCTCGTTTGCTCGTTTCTGGTTCCGTCTTCGCTAAGTCTACTTATATAACATTTATTAACTTATATAACAGTTAATAACTTTAAAACATAAATGTTATATAAGGATTACCCCCCATTTGGATTCAATAAAAATATCTAAAAAATCAAAATTCTTAAGAATCAAAATATAGTTTTTGGGGTCTAGTACAAATTTTCAAAAAACGGAAATTTTCTAATCTCCCGGGTCAAATATGGGTATGCTAAAGGCTTCTAAAAATTCCTTAAAAATACCTCATTATCTAGTTTTGACCCAAGGAACAATTACTGTCATTTTTTATGTCAAGTAAATGTCTAGGACATTTAGCCCTCCAAGGAGCTCCCTAGGCTTAGTGAATTCAAGGCGGTTTCCAGGTTTTCATGTTTTGGGGTTCGGGTTTGGTTTTTGGGTTCTTTGCATCATAAAAAGGATTACATTATATTCTAGACACCATAAACCTAAACTCTAACTTCCCGAAGAATCCCGAGCGTCGACGAGCGTCCTTGATGATTTCTCCGATTTATCCGATTGCGGACATCGTGCGCTAACCGATATGGAACCTGAAAATATTTCTCAATGAAACATTAGTTCCATGTTTGTTATCATCAAAACCGAGATTAAGACCAAGATTGAAAACCTTAGGCCAACATACCACTCACCTTAGTCTTGAAGGAAGGAAATGAAGGATTGAAGGCTTTTCCGGTCTCCGGCGACGACACCAAACTCCGGCGCCCTCTCTCGACTTCTCCCCTCTCGCCCACCTCGGTTCATGTGCGGCTATCCCTGGGCCGTACCGCGATTGGGGAGGGATTTATATTTTCTTTTTTCTATTTATTTTCAACTATGCCAGTATTCACTTAAATCCTCTACTCGACTCAACCCGAATCCAAATTGAGCCCTGATTGAACCCACAAACACGGTTCTAACCCGACATGAGTCTGACATCAAAATATAAAATACAAAAGCAAAATTTACATAGCCCTACAAATTAAGGTATACCCGACCATACCTTCTAATCGCAGTGATCTCGTGACTCATCCCGGCTAGTCCCCGAACTGGCATGCTGAACCAAACAAAATTTAATTTAGGAATCTCGGGTATTACAGAGAACATATTAGGATTCCCTTTGTAGATTTGTGTTTTGCCTAGGTGAATAGGGTTGAAGCTTTCTCAAAGGGTTGAGAAGTGAGTCCTTAATTATATTCAAAGGGAAACACTTAATCTATAAAGGAGTTGGTTAGAAATCCTTGGTGTGGAGCCAAGGTAGTGGAGTAGGCAGTTGGCCGAACCACTATAACTATTTGTGTTTGTGTTGCTTTGTTGGCTTGCTCTCATTTGATATTTATTTTTGTCAAATCAATTCAATTAGTCGCACTTACTTTTGGTTGCATTTGGAATTGAATTAAAAGAAATCGAATTGAACGTAGTTTTAATCCAACACTATTCAACCCCCTTTTTAGTGTGGGTATTTGAACAACAGGATGTCATAGAAAGGTATGTTGGTATTTACTTGTAATAGCAAATAGTTTTTTGTTATTTCCAATTCACTCTAGTAATGGTAGTCGGATTTTGGGTGTGAAACTTGAGGGTTAAAATTGTACTTATAGAGAGTGGATTGGACATCTGTCTGGTGAGTGCCCCATAGATTAGGTGACTAGTTTTGTCACTAAACTACGTAAACAAACCTCTTGTGTTTGTGTGTCTTTATGTTTTGGTTCTTACTTTGCTACTAGTAGCAATTGCAATAGCAGTTCCAACTTCTTATTCAACTACCCATAACAGAAGTTTCCCTAGAGACATATACTGTCAATTATTATGTGTCAATCCCTACAATTTAAGGATGCCCTACAAATTAGGGTTACAAAGGAACTCCTTCCTCGCTCATTCGTTCCTACAGAAAATATCTTTCCTATTATGTCCGTAAACCTATAGTTGCAGCATGTCCATGCTAGTAGACATATATTTAAGGATGCCCTACAAATTAGGGTTACAAAGGAACTCCTTCCTCGCTCATTCGTTCCTACAGAAAATATCTTTCCTATTATGTCCATAAACCTATAGTTGCAGCATGTCCATGCTAGTAGACATATAGTGCCGCATTCGAACTCTATCTCATAAAGTCCGTTATAAGGTTAGACTGTTCTGTGTGACCCATTGGGCCCCACACTAAGCTAGTAGTGGGTTGTGCATAACGAAGAGTCTGATCTGATAGAACGACTTCTATTCCGATCTTACGAGCCTTCACTAAACCCCTTTAGTGTGGTCGTGAGAGACTCCACTCACAAGTCATGATTGACATCTAACAACGTGTCATGACTACCCGGATAGTGTGAGGTTAAATCTACAAGGATTGAATGCCCTTTGGTGATTAGTTACCGTGCAACTAAGTCCCTTGGTTATAATGTCCTGAAGTCTGCTAGGGTACGGAAAAAGTGTCAAACCCTAATACCGATTCATATGTATTCCACCCGCAAAGATGTCGTCTCAATAATGAAACGTCAAAAATTTCTTCTTGACTTTCAGGTCTACTCTGGCCAGAGATTCCCGAGTTGACACTTGCAAGGACACACATGACATTATCTCCTCTCACTAGGAGTAACTGATTCCATGTTGGTTGCTCACCTACGTTTATGAATGCTTCCCCATGTCCAGTAATACCTGGCACATGATGCTGAGGGCCACGTAGGGATAGAACCAAAGCAATGGGTCGTCACTTACAAGGAAACCATGACAACCTCAGGTCGAAGGACTGCTTGCACCTACTATCACCCAAGGAACATCATATTGACACTCATGTAAGGATTCCATTTTATGTTCCTCATGCAGGTCCATCCAGTGAACTCATTCCGCAATGAGCACATGCAGTTGTACATTAATGATGGCTCATAGGTAATTGTGAGATCAGCTACCCCTTATCGTATAGGGCATGTACCAAGTGCACTAGTCTATGTGGAATCACTGATCCCCTAATTGGTGATCCTACGACTAGAAATATTTAGAACATGGGCATTTGGATTCCAAGTCTCTCTGGCATGATCTCATCATGGCCTCGGAAGCATTTGCTTGGGTTCATGGGGTTCATGGGGTCCATTGCAACATATGATGAAAAAGCTGTCTCATTAAGTTGATTACCCTTGAATAGTCCCTAAACACATCGACATGTGATTGGCTCAAGGGCACTATTCCTTTTATTTTTATATTTGGTTTTTTCTTGATTTGACATGTCATGGTTAAAGTAGATCTCGAGTCGAGTCCGACGGTTCAATCGGAACTCAATTCGGACTTAAAATGGATTCAATATGAATTTATCTAGTCGAGACGTGGAGAGAGGGGCAAACTTGTAATTTGGAATCAAAAGAAATCAGAACAATATACTTGGACCGTACAGCTGGAGGAGCCGGATGGTACCCGAGGTATTTGGAAAAGGAGGTGGCGACGGCAACGTGTGAGGAGGTGTTCTTGCGGTCGGGGTTCGCGAGATCGCCGGAGTTGGGTGTCGTCGAGAGGCTCTCAAGGTCCTTCTTCCTTTTCGATTTCCCTAGATGGTGATTCTTGTGGATTTCTTGATGATACCTTGTTCTCCTGGGAAGGGATGTCATCAAGGATTTTGGATGTTGATTGGATTCTCATTTAATTTTGTTGGCCCATGCCCCCCCCTCCCTCAAGGTTCACATTAGAGATTGGATTGAAACATGAAACATAGTTGGGGAAAGGTTGGGAAATATTGAATGTAGATTCACCTACATACATGATTTATCCCTTAGATTGGCAACCTTAGGTCATCAAACTAGAAGGGAAGGGTTTCGGTAAGGGCCGAATTTCCTTGAGGAAATTCCAAGTTTATGTGGCCGGCTCTAGGTGAATATTAACATGGTAACGATTGATATGTTTGGGTAATTACAAGCTTGAGTTTATGTAATTTAATTCGGAATATGTCTATATTTTAGAGTATGGTTAAATTGGTATGTGTGGAAATTTATTGGCTCATGTACGAGTATGGTTTGGCGCTTGGTTATGAACATTTATGCATAATTGGAAATTGGTTTACTTCTTTATGAACAGTTATATATTGGGTATGGAATGGAAAAAATGAAATGGGAAAATGCACAGGTCGGGGTAAGGCAATTGGTAGCATGAGGACATTAAGGACCCTAGGCAGTCCTCAGATATATTTATTGGTTGTGTGGATGGTTATATGCACTTCTATATTATACTAGTTGATTATATGAATGTTTAGGTGTGCTTGTGGTTGCACTAGATTATTACTGCACCGAGAAACTCATCAGTGAGCCACGTTGACGAAGGAACCATAGTGGCATTGGTTGGAGGGCTTTCCCAACCAAACTGGGGCCACCTGATGCTAGAGGGCTTTCCTAGCACTGGTAGCCATGGGCGGGAAGTTTGCTGAGCATGACTCAGTGACCAACTCATATTGGACCGGGTGGTCCCTGGGCGGAAAGCTCGCTAAAGCACAACTCAATGACCGACTCGCAATATACTGGAATTGGTTGTTTATGCATATTGTGGATAATTATGGAATTTACATATTTTATATAATGTTGGTTACTTATTGCTTGGACATGGTGGGACGAGAAACGAACCACTCACTTAGTCCTAATTGGACTTATGGTTTTATTTGTTTAATTTGTAGCTTCTGAGCAGGATCAGTAGAGGTACTAGACTGGAGTAGCACAGCTAGATGCGGCAGTGACAGCGGATCTCGTGACGCGTCATTGTCTGGGTTATTACCCGAGTATGTGGAGGGATTTTCTTTATTGAGTCATGTGGACTTGGGTTAGATTTTTATTATTGTCATACTACCGTTGTTGATGAATTTCATTTGATAAACTAGATTTCTTTTTAACCCGGGACTGCTACAGTTTTGTGGAACGACTTGGTTGATTCTCGATTTGGAAACCTTATGTTTTTATGTGCTTCTTATGAATTAAGTTGATTACAAAATGTTCAATTTATGTTTGTATGTCATTTCGGTTGTTTGGATTTTGATTAGGCTTCGAAGTACGGGTAGTACTCTAGCTGGTGACACGTCCGGGTCAGGGAGTGACATCCTATCAACGACGTTCCCTGCTATTTGGAGACGCTGAAATAGTGAGGTGTCATGCTCCGGTACCTGCCAACCTTTCACTAGAAGAATCCCAACATTTGATCAACTACCTTCAAACAGAGAACCAACAGTAAGCAGTCCAGGTCAAGACATTGAAGCGGTCCCGAGAACAACAGTCGGTCGGGCACGAGCGCCACCGCTCAAAAAGTGATGAAGATAGTCACTTGGAGAGATCCGGGAGGTCGGCCTCTATCCTTCGGAATGAGGTATCCCTCACACATCATCAGAGAGAAGAAGAGGACACTAGGGCCATAGAGACCCCTCCTCCCCCCATCGTCGACTCGGGACCCTTCGCCAAGCACATCATGGAAGTCTGACTCCCTCACAACTTCAAGCTGCCAACCACGCTCTAGCCCAACGATGGCACGGGCGATCTGACCACTCACCTGACAATGTTTAAGTCTATGATGCTCTTCAACTATGCAATCGATCCCATCCTCTACCGAGTCTTTCCAAATTTCACGGAGAAGGTAGTACTACTCTGGCTCTCTACCCTTCCACCAAGGTCTATAGACATCTTTCAGGAGCTCTCTCGAGCCTTCACTAATCAATTATCTTTGTTGCAAATTTACTCCAAGACCGAGAACGCCCTCCACTACATTAAGTAATGACAACATGAGTCAACTGAGAGACTACTTGAAGAGATACAACATCCTGGCAATGGAAATCTCAAAACTCGACCCGCATGTCGAGTTATACTCCATCAAGCACAAATTGAAGCCCTGGCGAAATCCAAGGATATGGCCGAGTTATGAGAAAAGGTTATATGTCACATGGAGATGGAAGAACTCTGGGAGGCTAGAAAGGCTGACAAACAGACTGTCAAAGATGACTCCTAGGACAGGAAGTCCAAGAAGCTTGACAAAAGGGGTGAGGATCGAGATCGTCACGAGCGGGACCGTGGCGGAAGAGGAAGGTCGCCTTCCTGACCTTGCCCCAAATTCAACGAATACACCACACTGAATACCAGGAGGGAGGCCATCCTTCAGGAGATCTTCCACCTACAACTACTAAAGCTGCCTAAAAGCATAGGGAGGTCGAAACCCCCACCTAACATTGACAAGAGCAAGAAGTGCGACTTCTATTGCACCTATGGGCACACCACTGAGGAGTGCGTGATGCTCCAAGACCAAATCAAATGCCTAATCAGAAAAGGCCTCCTCGACCACTACGTCCATCGCAGATGAAGTCATAACCAAGATTGACAAGATTACGGCCGCTGGCACCAAAGTCCAAGCAGAACGTCATCGCCATGTAGTGCAACAAGTAATCATGATGACTGCAGAGCCAATCAATCAATTGCTGAAATCTGTGAAGTCATCGACTATGTTGTGGGAGGATTCACCGGAGGAGCCGAGTTGAGCTTGGCCCAAAAGGACTCGTTCCCAGCCAACATGATAGACTGACGGTCGATGGCGCAACTCGCCTACAGAGGCCGAACATTCAAACCCCGATAACATCCTTCTATGAATCTGATTTCCAGTGGATTGATGAAAATTTACATGACCGTGTTGTTATCACCGTAATTACTGGTGATTTCCTTGTCAGGGAAGTCCTGGTAGATTAGGGAAGATCAGCCGATATCCTATTCTACTCAATGTTTAGGAAGATGCACATCGGTGAACCTCACTTCTCCCTTACCGCGAAGGCCTCATCGGTTTCTTAAGAAAACGATTCAACGCTCAAGGTTACCTATGGCCACATATGCTAGAATGTATGTCTAAAGGTAAGGCCGATCGACCCGGAGGAAATATTGGATACCTCATCCCAGCCAGCAATGTCAGTTCTTCACACAAAACAACAACCCAAAATTTTTGAATTGGATCCCAAAGGAGACGTCCAAGAGCGGCCCTAACATGTCGATGACCAAGAGCCTGTGCAAGTCGTGGCCTTGCCCGAACAAGTAACTTACACGGGATCTCACCTCCCCGCTGAGCTCAAAGCTCAACTTGGCTCTCTACTTAGAGACAACGTTGACCTCTTCGCATGGATGCCAGCCGACATGCCAAGAATAGATCTTCGAGTCATCTATCACGGACTTGCCATTGGCCCCCAGGTCAAGCTCATAGCAAAGAAGAAAAGAAAGCTTGGGACCAAGCACCAACAATCCACTACTAGAAAAATGGTCATCAGCAACGGCTGATGCCATTGCTGAGCCGTTGCTGAAGAGAATCAGCAACGGTCGAGCTGTTGCAATAGAGCCGTGACAGAAAGTCGCGTTGCTGATGACTTAGCAACGGATCAACAACGGCCGCTCGGGCCGTCGCTCAAAACATTATCAGCAACGGCCACTCGGGCCGTCGCTAAAAACATTATCAGCAACGGTTTTGCCACAGACCCAGAGCCGTTGCTGATAAGATTAATCGCAACGGCCGCTGAGTCCGTAGCAACACCGTTAGTAAAACTCCGTCGCTAAGCCGTTGCTGTAGGTCATCAGCAACGACTTTCGATACACTTTTAGCAACGGCTTTCCCACGGACGCCCGTGGGAAAGCCGTTGCTGATGACGTATACCTGCAACCAGAAAATTTGAAAATTTCAAATTTCCATTGATACATTGATACATTTATCTGATACATAACTCACACACCCATACCCTCATACACACATTCATTCACACATCACAAACACCTCATACACATTCATTCACACATCACAAACACACCAAGATATACATCAAAACAATTATATTTATATTGATAATTATCCACGATAGTATAAAAACAATTCAAATGCAAAATTGAAGTATCAATATCCAAACAAAATAAGTTAAACAAGTTCAATATCCAAACAAAAAATCTCACGATCACGATGGAGGATGGTCTGGATTATATGGCGGGGTCTGGAGCGCTTGAGTGTACACCGGCGTGGACTGACTCGAGGACGATGGATTAGATGATGCCGAAGAGATGACTGCTTCGGGATGACCTGACAAGTTGCGTAGCATAGCTTCTATATTCGCCATCGTCTGACTCTGACGCTCCATCATCTCAGTCTGACGCGCGACCGTCTCCTCTAGTGTCCTTATCCTATTACTATGATCATAACTGGATCTAGAGGTGGACGGCCGCTCACCAGCGATCGGAGGGGTCGGTGCCCAAAGTGGCCCTAGTACGGCTCTCGCATGACCACTATCTGCGAAGCCATATACGCGGCCATGGTCCCAGCCACCTGCGGCCTCGACCCACGATGCTGCGTCAAAGTCCTCGGGGGTACCCCCGCGCTGCACCACCATGTGGTTGTAGGTCTCCTACTCGAGTTTGATTTTTTGTTTAATATTTATCATAAAACTTAAATTATAAATATATAATGAATAATTTAAACAAATATATAATTACCATAATGTATGCAGCGCGGTTGTGGATGTACTCCCCCGTCCTATGTGCTCGACGGTGAGTCCGCTCAAACACCGCCATCGGGGAGGGTCGCTGGACAGTCCCGTCATCCGACACCGTCGTCTACATTTACTAAACAAATATATTAATTAGTACACATAATAACAAATAAAATATATAATTAAAAGATATACTTACCATACGGTTTGCGTGCACTGCAAATGCAACAGAGCCGCCGGTGTGATGCGCTGCTCCTCCCGACATGCGATTTCTAGCCGCATTCCGAGAAACCTCCTGCCATCGATCCGTCGACCATATCCCCACGAGCTGGTCCCATATATCCGGAGTAATCCAACCGGGGCCGTATCCCCGAGTCTCCGCGATGTTAGTGGTCCCAGCTCGGGCCATCGCTTGGGACTGAGCCTGCCCCAGCTGCCCGTTGTACCTTGCCCGGGAAATAGCCTCCCAGGCAGCGTAAATGAAGGGCCTCTGGTCCTCGGCCCATGTATAGCGAGCCTGCAAAATAATAATATCAGTACCAATATTAATATATCATCATGCATGTAAAAAATAATAATAATACGTGCCTCAAACTCGCGCCATAACATGTCGACGTGCTCGCTAGGCACGTGAGACCACGTAGGCCATGCCCCGTGCATGTATCGTCGAATAGTAGAAGAAATGCTCCTCGGCACTTCTTCTTGCTCGAACCTGCACAAGAAAAATAAATTTTAATATTATATTATGATATAATGAATTTGTAATAATTCATAATTCATGATATATTACCGCTCCCCAATCACGCTAATCAATCTACGTGACTCTGTGGCTGGTGGAGGCTGCCACCTGTTCGGCCCGCGTGGCCGCCTACGTCTGGATGTACTAGCCTCGGCAGTATCATCGTCATGAGGATCAGCAACAGGAGGATCAGCAGCATGAGTAAGTGCTGGAGTCTCACCGATCGGAGACTCCGAAACTCTCCTGCGTCGATAACCACGACCAGACATATCTGTCGAACAAACATATAATCAGATTATTGTATAAATAGTAGACATATAATCAAATTGTCCAATCAGGGACAATTCAAGAATTGTACGTCGTATAAAAGATCATCTACTTCTTTTACACGAACATACAATTCCCGAACGGATCTAAGGTTTTGCTAAATCATATCCGATTCGTCGATGCGTACGTGAAACATATCAACTCGTCGGATGGATGATTATTTTCTAAATGTTTCGAGATAGTTTGAGTCCATATTGGACGATTTTGGCGCGCGTCCGAAGTGGACGATTCCGGCGCGAGTCTGAAGTGGACGATTCCGGCGCGAGTTCGAAGTGGACGATTCCGGCGCGAGTCCGAATTGGACGATTCCGGCGCGCGTCCGAAGTGGACGATTCCGGCGCGCGTCCGAAATTAATCTAAACACTAATAATTAATCTAACAAATTAAATAATTAATCTAAACAATTAATTAACAATTATAAAATAATTAATTAACAATTTCAAAACAATAATATATATATATATATATATATATATATATATATATATATATATATATATAAATTCCGGCGCCGGAGTCCACCCTCCGGCGCCGGCGTACAGTGGCCGGACACACTGTCCGACCACTGTAGAAGGTCCGGCGGCGGCCATAGGCCGACCGCCGCCGGCCGAAACCCTAGAAATAGGGTTTCGGTCGGATTTTAACCTATACTCCGGCCGAAACATAGTGAGAGCCGGCCGGCCGATCAACATACCGGCAGCAGCGGCAGCGGCGGCGAGAGGCGTCGGCAGCAGCGGCAGCAACGGCGAGAGGCGTCGGCGACAGCAGCGGGAGGAAGAAGGGTCGGGCGCGAGAGCGTGCCCTATATAAACTTATCAGCAACGGCTCACTCGCCCGTTAGAAAGCCGTTGCTGATAAGTTTTCATCAGCAACGGCTCACTTATCCGTTAGCAAGCCGTTGCTGAAGATTAAAAAATCAGCAACGGCTCGCCTTTCCGTCAGAAAGCCGTTGCTGATAATTAAAATAATCCGCAACGGCTCGGTTTTCCGTTAGAACGCCGTTGCAGATACAGATATCTGCAACGGCTCGGGCGGCCGTAAGAATGCCGTTGCAAATAGCAACGACTTGAGCGGCCGTTGCTGATAGCCGTTGCTGAAGATCAAGTTTCTAGTAGTGATCATCCCTCGAAGAGACCAAAAAGCTACTGAAGGCATACTTCATCAGAGAAATCAGATTCACCACATGACTTACAATCATCGTTGACAGTAAAGTCTCTAGCAGAACTTCTATTAAGGACAGTTGCACAGGAAATTGCAACTACTTCTAGTAGCAAAGTAAGAACCAAAACAAAAACACAAGGAAGCACTCAAACAAAATGATTTGTTTATGCAGTTCAGTGACAAATCTTGTCGCCTAATTTATGGGGTACTCACCGGACAGATGCCCAATCTACTATCAACAAGTACAATATTAGTCTTCAAGATTTCACACTCCAAAATCCAACTATCAGTACATCCCAACCACAAAGTTCTGCTCTCCACACAGTCCTTGTGTTGTAGTGAGTTAACAACCCAAATCCATCTTTGCTTGAAGATACGACATGTAGATTGTTGTTGTCTTGCACTCAGCAGTCTCAACTCCTCATATAATTGGCAACTCTGTTTCGACGCATTGGAGTGGATAGGAGTGGATCAATAGGAGAGGATCAACCAAAACAATCATTCTCTCACTTCTTTTATAAACAAAGTTGGCAACCCAAAAGACATAGCCATTACTCCACTAGAGAAACTCAAGGAAACTTCTAACTCCATGATGACCATTAACTCCATAAGTTCATAAATGACAATTAATTCCACCAAATGAATGACCAAGGCCATAAAGCAACATGATGACCATAACTTCCACCAAATGAGTGACCAATGTCATAAAGCACCATGATGACCATTAATTCCACCAAATTAATGATCAAGGCCACAAAGCTCCGTGATGACCATAACTCCACCAAAAATACATATATACAATATATCATCAGAATATATCATATATATATATATATATTATCAATAACCTCCGCAACATTCAAGCAACATCGCAATAGCATAAACTTCACAATAGCAAGAGCAGTTGTGATTGACAACAAGAGCAGATAATTGACTAATAATTTTGAGAGCAACAAGAGCAGTTATAATTGACTAACGATTTCAGAGCAACAAGAGCAATTATAACTAACTAACAATTTTCATAGCAACAAGAGAAGTTATAACTTACTAACAGTTGACAAACAACATCATAATCTCCATGGCACCAAGAGTAGTTGCAACTGACTGTGTTGACATAGAAGACTTGCAGATCTATATCTTCTCTTTCTAAATGATAGTAAAGTATAGGTCTCTAAGGGAACTTCTGTTAATGGACAGTTGCACGAGGAGTTGCAACTGCTATTACAACTGCTTGTGAGTAACAAACTAAGAAACAAAGCAAAAATCACAAGGAAGCACACAAACACAATGGTTTGTTTACACAGTTCAATGACAACGCAGGTCACATAATCTGCGGGGCACTCACCGGACAGATGCCCAATCCACTATCAATAAGTACAATATAAGTCCTCAGGATTTCACACCCGAAATCCAACTACCAGTACTACAATAAATTGAAAATAACAAAAACTTATTTTCTATTATAAGTACATACCAACTTGTCTCTCCATGACATCTCAGTTCTGTCCTCCACACAGTCCTTGTGTTGTAGTGAGTTAACACTCAAAACCATCTTCACTCAAAAGATAAGAAAGATAGATTGTCATCCTTTTTGCACTCAGCAGTCTCAACTCCTCAGATATTAGTATAATTAATTGATAATCTTATGATCTTATCATGATTTGAACTTTGGTAGATGGGAGGAAAGTGATTCATCTTAACCACTCAAGAAAGCTATAACATGTAATATATATATTTATTTTTATTTATTTAAACTATATTTTGGTTAATCCGGACCAAACCGAAAATTGAAAATCTTTAAATTTTTAATTGTTAATTGAACCGAAAATCAATTGAACAAATCAGTTTGGTTAATTCGGTTTCAGTTCAGTCAGTTAATCGATGAATTTTTCTCACCCCTACCGGGCTATTGGGAAGGGCTGAAATTTGTCTAGCCTATTAGTAACGATTCATTCATTAGTATATAAGATGTTTCGCTAATGTATGCAACTTCGTTAGATCCTTTACAAACGTCCCAAAAAATTCGTTAGTATAGAAGATGATTTACTAACGATCCATAAAATTTGTTAGCAACTTTACTAATGGATACATAATCTGTTACCATTAGTTTGCTCTATACCAACGATAAAGCTTGTCCCTTGGTATAGGGTATGACTTTCAGCAACGATTGTTGTTTCCGTTTGTAAAAGTTACATTTACTAACAAATTTTCTTACTGTTAGTAATATTATCTATTAGTAGATATCATTTATTTTGTAGTGTGGCAACACAGTTTACGCACATAGGAGTGGATTCATAGGAGTAGACCAATAAGAGATGATCAATCTTCTCAAACATTCTCTCACACCTTTTATAAGCAGAGTAGGCAACCCAAATGACAACCATTACTCCATAAGAGAAACTCAAGGAAACTCCTAACTCCATTAATCATTATAAATGACCATTAACTCCACCAATGAATGACCAAGGCCACAAAGCTCCATGATGACCTTAACTCCATCAAAGTGAATGACCAAGGTCATAAAGTAGTGCTCCATGATGACCAAAACTCCATTAAGCATAATAAAAGACCAAGTCCAAAAGTCACCATAAATGATCAAGTCCAAGAGTCACCATAAATGATCAATCAAGATTAACTCCAACCATAAATACATATATATATATATATATATATATATATATATATATATATATATATAACAACATTCAAGAAACATCACAGCGGGATAAACATCGCAGCAGCATAGACTTTACTACAACAAGATCAGTTGTAACTGACCAACGAGCAATTGCAACTAACTGTGTTGACATAGAAGACTTGCAAATGCATAACTTCTCTTTCTCATAAATAGAGAAGACCAACCAACTTCCATAAATATCACTTAACAAATTATCTTAACTTCAGCAGTTTCAAACTCAAAAGACAACACTAACACATCATAATATTTCGACCATAAAAGCTTCAAGAAAAACCGCCAGCCATTAATGAATATCACTTCATTTCTTTCATAATTGACTTCGATCATAAAGGTTTCAAGATAACCGTCCAATCTGAATAAAAGCTAACCTAAACACTCATCATTAACAACATCAATTCAAATCAAACAGGCAGCTATAAATCATCATAAAGCATTGAACATTAAGCAATAAACAGGTAATTAAAGATGATTAAAATAGCCAGTAACGCTTGGAAACATCAATGAAGACCACTCCACTACCCATTTATAAAATAGGCAATAAACAGGTAATTAAAGATGATTAAAAATATCAGAGATATAAAAGAGAATCATCATTAATACTGGAAACCAAATGTCATCATCTGTGCAACATCCTTATCCTGAAACCCATAGTTTACAGGAGTAGTTGAAACTGTCCTCACATAGTTGTAACTATCTTCAACAAGCAGAACTCCTCATAGTTGACTCTGTCCATTTAGTTGAGAATAACCTAGAATACTTTTGCAAAATATTGCCAACACTACAAAAGCCAAACACCAACAATCTCCCCCTTTGGCTATTTGGCAAAACACAAGCTGTCCAGAGAATATCCAGAGTATATCCCAGTCACAACATTTAAGCAACTCGCCAAGCAAGACGAGTTATAACTAAGTTAATAGACATCACACAGTATCATAAGCTTCAGCATAAACTGCTAAGCAACCAAAGCAGTTGTGACTATCTTTACAACTAAGAACTTAACAAAACTCCTCATAGGCAAAAGCAGTTGTAACTATCTTTTCAATTGAGAACAATCTGGAAATACTTTTGCCAAATATAGCCAACACTCAAAAGCCAAACACTAACACTCATATATAGTAGAAAGTCAAAACCACAACAGCAATTAAGCAGAAGACCTTAATTACATCAGCTTCAAACTCAAAGGTCATCCATAATATATCATAATGATTCAGCCATAAAAACCTCAAGAAAAACCGCCACCAAAAGAGCTTCAAGAAAAACTGTCAGCCCATTAATGAAAATCACTTCATTTCTTTCATAATTGTAACTGGCAGACATAAAAGTGTCAAGAAAAACCGCCAGCCCATTAATGAAGACCACTTCATTTCTTCTATAATTGACTTCGGTCATAAAGGTTTCAAGATAATCGTCAGCCCAACAATGAAGACCACTTCCACTTTCCATAAGTGAATAGACAATAAACAAGTAATTAAAGATGATTTAAAATATCAGAGAGATGATAAAGGAAATCATCATTAATTACAGCGATAAAAAAGGGCATCATCTCAACAACAAGCCTTCAACCTGAAAGCCATAATTACAAGAACTGTTGTAACTAGCTTACAACTGAGTAACATAAGCAGAACTCGTCAACGATAAAAGCAGTTGTAACTGTCCACAAAAGCGGTTGTAATTGTCAATTCAACTAGCAACAAAACTAGGAATCCTTTTGCCAAAGATAGCCAACACACAAGCCAAACACCAACAATCGTGATGGTCAAGAAGCACTCAAGGAAATCACGGATGTCCGTCAAATTTTGCCGACCTCAACAAAGCCTGCCCGAAAGACTCCTGCCCACTGCCAAACATAAAAAAGCTTGTCCTTGGCTCTTCAATATACATGAGCTTCATAGACACCTTCTCAGATTACAATTATATTTGAATGCATCCAGAGGATGAGGAGAATATAGCATTTATCATCGAGCATGCCATCTTCTGCTACAAGTCCTTCGGGCTCAAAAATGCTGGGATAACATACCAGCACCTTAGGAACAAGGTCTTCGAGCAACAGATCGGCCAAAACATGGAGGTGTATGTAGACGACATGGTCGCCAAAACATCAGCCACCGAAGACCACTGCACCAATCTCATCGAGATTTTTAACCAACTCAGGCACTACAACATGAGACTGAACCCATAGAAGTGTGCCTTTGGAGTCCATGGTAGAAAATTCCTTAGTTTCATGCTTACAAATCGAGGCATCGAGGCCAACCCTGAAAAGTGTCAGGCCATCCAAGAGATGCGCAGCTCGCATAACATAAATGAGGTGTAACAACTTATGGCGAGAATGGCTACCCTATCGAGATTCCTCAACAGGTCGGCCGATAGGGCTGGACCCTTTTTCAAGATCTTGAAAAGAAATAGGATTTTCAATGGAATGAGAAGTGCGAACAAGCATTCGAGGAGCTCAAGAGTTTCCTTGCTAGCCCACTAGTTTTAAATAAGTCACAATAGGGACAGACACTCTTCCTCTACCTCACAGTCACGAAAAATGCCGTCAGCTCGGTACTAGTCTTGGAACAGGTTAAGGATCAGAAACTGATGTAGTTTGTTAGCATGGTCCTACAGGGACCTAAAACCAAATACCAGAGGCTAGAGAAGCTTACCTTAACCCTGGTCTTCTTGGCCAAAACACTAAGGCCATACTTCTAGAGTAACCACATCGAGGTACGCACAGAATAACCGATTAGGCAGGTCCAGGCCAAGGCCGAGCTCCCCGAATGGATGATATCTTGGTTGGTGGAGCTCTTAGAGTTCAATATTGAATACCAGCCCAGAGGCCCTATCAAAGCTCAAGCATTGGCGGACTTCGTCGTCAAATTCACATAACAGAAAGGCACCCCAACCAGATTGAAACTTGGATCCTATTCATGGACGACGCCTCTAACGAAAAAGGAAGCAGAGCCAGACTTGATTGCATGCTCGGTGATGAAAGCCATTTTTTCTTCATCGTTAGGGTGCACCCGGATCTAGTTGTAGCCTGAATAGGCATCCATGAAACTCAAGTACTGATATCTTGAGGAGTCGTTGACAAGTTTGTCGATACTTAGCAATGGATAGGAATCTTTTGGGCAGGCTTTGTTGAGGTCGGTGAAGTCGATGCACATTCGCCACTTTCTCGAATGCTTTTTGACCATCACAACGTTCGTGAACCATGTTGTGAAACGAATCTCCCTGATGAATTTCACTTTTAGCAGCTTCGTAGTCGCCTCAAGAGATGCCTGCTATCGGTCGACTCTGAGCTTTCTCTTTTTCTGGGCCATAGGCTTGACACGAGGATCGATGGCCAGCCGGTCGCAGATGACCTGGGGGTCTATTCCCAGCATATCAGTAGGCGTCCATGCAAAGAGGTCGGCATTACTTTTGAGCAGGGGGCTAAGTCGGGCCTTGAGCTCATCAAGGAGGTGTGCTCCAACATAGGTTACCTGTTCGGAGGATGTGCCGATTTGTGTGGGGTCCAGGTCGTCAGCGAGCTGGGGCTGCTCCTCGATGTCTCCTCTGGGATCCAAATCTGATATCCTTGGATAGGCTCAGCTGGCTTGAGCTTCAGGCATTCGTTGTAGTATGCGCGAGCTTCCCTTTGGTCCGCATGAATGACTGACTCCTATGTTTGTCTCTGAGATGGGAAATTTGATGGTGAGGTGGGGAGTCAATACTACGACCCCTAAGTTGTTCAAGGAGGGATGACCCAAGATCATGAGATAGGAGCTCGCACACTAGATGACAAGAAATTGTATGTCTATCACTTTTGCTCTTGGTGTAAAGATGAAGGTTGTGGCTATCTATAAGTGGCCCTTGACGTTTACATGATCTCCTCAGAAGCTGACGACCCCTCCATGGTATGGACGTAGCGAAGATCCGCTGATGCTCATTCTCTTGAGTGTTGGGTAGAAGAGGATGTCGACAGAGCTACCCTAGTTCACCAAAACTTTTCTAACAAGGAAACGAACAACGAACATAGAAATAACGACAAGATCATGTAAGTTCCTGTCAACCCCCTCAAAATCAGAGTCGTAGAAAGATATTACCGGGGTGGATATGCGTGGTCTTTGTGGCCAAGATGTTTTGTCGACGATTATAATAGTCTGGGGCGAATGCTTTTCAGAACTACCTTCTACAGCAAATCCCCCTATTATGTAGTCAATAACTGCCTGGACGTTGGGGTAGGTGAAACAAATAGTGACTTTGAGCCAATCACATGTTGATGTGTAGGGAACTATTTTTGGTTAATGAATAATATGAGGTGACTTTTCATCATATGTTGCATCTATATTTTATATATTTTAGATTGTGATGAACCCCATGAACTCGGGCAATTGATTCCAAGGCCATGACGAGATCATGCCAATTAGACTTGGAATCCATATTCCCCTATTCTAAATATTCCCAATCGTAGGATCACAAATTAGGGGATTGATGATTCTGGATAGACTGGTGCACTTGGTACATGCCTTATATGATAAGGGATAGCTGATCTCATAATTACCGATGAGCCGTCATTAATGTACAAGTGCAGGTGCTCAATAGAGAATGAGTTCACTGAACGGACCTACACGATGAACATAGAATGGAATCCTTACATAAGTGTCAATAGGATGTTCCTCGGGTAAAAGTAGGTGCAAGCAGTCCTTGGACCTAAGATTGTCATGGCTACCTTGTGAGTGATAACCCATTGCTTTGGTTCTATCCCTGCGTGGCCCTCAGTGTCATGTGTCGGGTATTACTGGGCATGAGGAACCATTCATGGAGGTAAGTGTCATGTCCCTGCAAGTGTCGACTCGGGAATCTCTGGACATAGTAGATATGAAAGTCAGGAAGATGTTTCTAACATTTCATTATTCGAACGACATCTTGGCGGGTGGAATACATATGAATCGGTATTAGGATTTGACACTTCTTCTGTACCCTAGCCGACGTCGGGATATTGTAACCGAGGGACTTAGTTGCACGGTAGCTAATTACCGAAGGGCGTTCGGTCCCTATTGATTAAACCTCATACTATCCGGGTAGTCATGACACGTTGCTAGACATCAATCTTGACTTGTGAGTGGAGTCTCTCACGACCACACTAAAGGGGTTTTAGTGGTGGCTCATAAGATTTGAATAGAAGTCGTTCTATCGGATCTGACTCTCTGTTATTCATAACTCACTACTGGCTTAGTGTGGGGCCCAATAGGTCACACACAACATGGTAACCTCATAACGGACCCTATGAGATAAAGTTCGTATGCGGCACTATATGTTTACTTGCATGGACATGCTACAACACGATCACATATCTCGTTTACGGACATGATAGGAAAGATGTTTCTAATAGAAACGAATACATGAGGAAGGAGTTCCTTGGTAACCGTAATTTGTTGGGCATCCCTAAATTGTAAAGATTGGCACATGTTAAATCCTAATCAATAAGAATTTAATTTATAGAGATAAATTAAAGTTTATATTTAGTTGGATTTAATTAATTTTGAATTAATTATAAATCTATTAAATATAAATTATTGTTTTGGAGGCAAATCCCGGAATTTTGAATTCTGGGGAGAGGATTTAAAGGGGGGGGGCACCTAGTCCCCTTATAAATAGATGGCCTAACCTCCTTCAAGGGACTTAAGCAAATTGGTTACTCATCTTGGAGAAGGTTTAGGATTGGATTCTTGAGAGTCTTCTTGAAGAGAAAGACTCCAAAGAGCTCCTCTTGATCTCCATGGGTGGCCGGCCATCAAGTTCCTCCTTCCCGGGTTTGTGAAGCCGATTTGAAGGTCTCTTCCTCTTGGATGTGTCATCTCGTTCATCTTCTTAGAGGAGTCCAAGAAGGACAGTGAGATATTCGTTCATCTTCCTTCTCCTTCCGTGGTTTTCTCATCCCCTCTTCCTTCCTTTTGGTGCTCGGTTCTTGGTGGAAGGGCCAGCTTCACCTTGGTGCGTTTCGGGGTTTAGATTGCCTCTACGTTGAGCGACAACGAGTCTCCCCATGTTTGCTGCCCCCTTATTGTGAGGAGCTTGGTGTGGACTTTCCTTGGAGGACATGCGCGTGTGCATCTTTAAATGGGGATAGGAGCAGCCATACCATTCGTAGTATAAGGTAAATATTCTCTTTCTACTCGTTGATTGAATTCCTTAGAAATTGCTAATGTTGATCGCTGGTTTAGGGATGTTTTGAATTTTTAAATCATTTTTCGCTGTGCTTCTTCTTCCCAAACCAACAGTGGCATCAGAGCCACCCTTAGCAATTTTTTTGTAATTTTATTATGCGTTATTATTGCGTTTACGAACCGTTCGCTCCCTAAACGTCATGCAGCCCAGTTTTTGTTTTGGGGAGTTCTTGAGTCGTTCTTTTTTCTCCATGGTTCATGCGATGAACAGGGGTGTTAACCTACTATCAAAACTTGTCTTGGACAGATTTTGAACTCAAGAACTCCATGGGTTCATGTTTGGACCATTTTGGGTGGAAATGTAACCCGATTAGCGCATTTTCGGATTCTTTTTTTCCTTTAGTTTTCTTAATTGTTATGATGTATGAAAAGATGATTATGGATGAGCCCTATTTGCTGTGACTGTGTGTAAAATGTGATTGTGTTGATTGATTGTAAATTTGTTAAATCTCAGCATTGTAACTTTTGAATAGGGCCTGTGTACTGCTGCCTTCCTTCAGTAGGATATGTGTGGCCTTTGTGGCCAAGATGTTTTGTCGACGATCATAACAGTCTAGGGCGAATGCGTTTCAGAACTTCCTTCTCCAACAAATCCCCCTATTATGTAGTCAATAACTGCCTAGACGTTGGGGTACGAATGTTCACTCTCTGGGCCGTGGTTATTATTTGCATCACCGGATAGTGGGGTCTTACTAAGGCAACGGCGTGGCTGGTAACTTTGTTAGCTTTGGCTACGACTCCGATCACACCGGATGTAATGATCGAGGCAACCTTTGATAGCTTCAGGTTTTCACCCTTGGTCTTAATCTCTTAATCTCGATTTTGATGATAACAAACATGGAACCAATATTTTGTCGAGAAATCTTTCAGGTTCCATATCGATTAGCATTCGATGTCCTCGATCAAAAAAATCAAAAGAAATCAGAAAATTGGAAGGACATTGATCGTCGCGCTCGAGTTTGTCGCGAAACATCTCAAAGATCGACGTATGCACCAAAGACGTATTGGAAGAGCTCAAAGATCACATGGAAAGCTCTCCAAGTTGATGCTCGTTGAAAGCCAGAACCCGAAAATGAAGCGTGCAAGAAAAAGGGCTAAAAAATCAATATCAGCCTATATTCGATCGATCGGTCAATCAATCGAAGAGTGTAAGAAAAATGGCAGCAGCCATTTCAGTCGATCGGTCGGTCGACCGAACAGTGCTAAACAGCAGCAGAAGCTACTTCGGTCGATCGGATGGTCGACCGATCGAAGCCCAAAATTGGCAGTTGATCTATCGGTAGACTGACCTACGGATCGCTAAAGATGCAACCTGCGTCAATCGACCAATCGGTCAACCGGATTGAGGGAACGCAAATTTGCGTATGGGCGGTCGACTCATCGGTCGATCGCACAGAGAGAAGATGCAGCGGTCGATCGGTCGGTCGACTGACCAATCGACCGAGCGTCTGCAATGGATAGTTTTCAATCAGTTGAGCTGTCATTTCTTTGAGAGGGTATAAATATACCTCATCTAACTCATTTTACCCTACCCTCTCTCATTGTTTCAAGAATAATTGAGCATCAAAAAGAGAGATCTAAGCCTTCCAAAAGATTTAGTGCTTGCGCTCGGTTCTTCTGCCGACTACTTCTTCAAGCGCACACTCTGCTCCTCAACTTGAGATTTGATTCGAGCTCTACTACTCAGCGAGTTGGAGGTTCCAAGGCTTGGAAAAGAGCTTTTAATCTTGGTTTATCTTTTTAGCTCTTTTGATTGTATTTTAACGTTTATTTGAACTTGTTTACTTTGATTTTTTGCCTGTGAAGACCTAGGCTATTTAGGTATTGTGTGGAAGTGGTTACCTTGTTGTGAAGGTGTAAAGCCACTTGTGTAAACTTAGTTTTACTATGATTAGTTGAGTTGTCCCTTAGGGTTGAGGTGGAAGAATGCTCTCGGTTAGAAGGCGGTGACTTCCGGGTGTGGAAGTGCCTTAGGTCGAGAGTGCGACTCTTCGAGTCAAAGTCCTCTGTGTAACGGAAACCGATTTAATGTAGTTAAACTAGTTTGGAAATCCTAACCGGGGTGCTTAGGTAGTCGAGTAGGCATTGGGGCCGAACCATTATAAATTTGTGTGTTTGCATTGATTCTATATTGTGTGCTTAATTGCTTATCTTGCTTCCGCATTCAATCGTAAAATTGCAAATTGTCTAAATATTTTAAGAAACGATTAAAATTAAATTTAGGCTAATTAATTTAGTAAACACACTATTCACCCCCCCTCTACAATTTGTCTCGATCTTGAAATGGCTCTAGAGTTGGTAGCGTCTTCACCTCTTAGGTTCAATGACTCAAACTTTGGTCTTTGGAAATATAGGATGTACACTTATTTAAAGACTAAAGGTTTTGGTGTCTTTAACATGTTACATTGGGAATTCATTGAACCTAAGGTTGACATGCATGCTTGGAGTGAATTAGATAAGAAAATGTTTAAGTATAATGGAGATGCCATGAATTGTATTATTTGCACATTACCAAATGGCATCCTAGATAAAGTCATGCATTGCTCTTCGGCTTATGACTTATGGGCCACTTTAAATGTTTTATATGATTATGCCAAAACTGAAGAGATTGACACTTTTGATGAAGGTGGTGATGACAATGGTCATTCACCTACTACTAATCTTATTTTTGATGCCCATAGCTCCTCTAGTCAAAGGAGTAGCTCCAAGAGCTGAAAAAGGAAGGTAGTGTGCCATGCATGCAAGGAAAAAAGGGCATGTAAAGGAGACTTGCCCTACCATGAAAAACAAGGCAAAGAATAGGTCAAAAGCTTCTACATCATCATCCCATTCAAATGAAGCATCCTCTTGCAATGACTATGAAGCTACTTCAAAAGTTTGCCTCATGAGTACCAATGATGAGGTACACTCTTTCCCTTCGGGCCCGTTTGGTTTGCTAAAAAATGGGGGACTGGACTGGACATCCGCCCATATCCCCCGTTTGGTTTGCAAAAGAAGCTTCGGGACAAGGACTTCTCCTTGTCCGGGATAGGATTTCCACCCATTTTGGTGTACCGAGAAATTTCTCGGTACACCGAAATCGGGCGGAGGACAAGGGCTGCAATTGTCAAAATTACCCCTTCCTTCGACGGAGCCGGGCCACCATCGTCGGATTGGTCGCGGAGGTCGGGGAGAGGGCGGACGTGTCGCCGGGATGATCGCCGGCGGCCGGGAGGACCGGCCGACGTGGGTCCGAGCGAAGCAGAGGAAGGCGACACTCGGACGGGAGGAGGCGGCGGGATCGGACGCAGAAGGGGCTGGTGATGAGTCGGATCGTGTCGCCTGGAGTGATCGCTGGCGGCCGGGAGGACCGACCGGCGTGGGTCCGAGCGGACCAGAGGAAGGCGGGGCTCGGGCGGGCGTCGGGTGGGCGTCGGGTGGAGAGGGAGACGAGTGAGGGAGAGGGTATTTATTTAATAAATTGGGTAATTAAAGAAGAGAGCTGTATCATATGAAATTGGATTAATTTATGAATTATTGGAGTATTTTTGTAGTTGATCGTAGAGTCGTCGGATCGAGTCGAGGTGAATACCAAAGTTGTAAATTTTCACGTGCTGAACGTGATGGTGGTGTCAGATTTCAGATTGGAGATCGTTTGGTATGATTTTTATATTTTTTGGTATTATCCTATTATTATACTTTTAGGTTAGTTGAAAACTTATTAGTTAAACTATATATTAGTTGAAAAATATTTGATACTATATATTAAGATTTTTTTACGTATTAATCAGTTTTAAGACTAATTTACAAGGGTATTTTAGTCATTTTATCATGTACAGTACTTTGTTATAGCGAAACAAACGCAGGACAGGACGGGATATCGTATCCTGTTCTTGACGAAACAAACACGGTATAGCTACTGTTCCAGGACACCTGATGTCCTATCTTTGTCCCTGTCTGGTGTCCTGTGACGAGCAGTTTGCGAACCAAACAGGCCCTTCTTGTCATAATAATGATAATGATAGTACTAGCTCTTCTAGTTCATTCAATATGCCATATGAAGAACTAGTTGAGGAATGTCAAAAAATGTGTGCCTTGCTTGTTAGAAAAGATAAGGAAAATAAAAGGTTGAAAAAGGAAAATGAGATGCTTAATTCTCATTTGGATGAATCCAAACTAGAAAATGAAAAATTGAAATCTAGGTCATTTGATTCATTCCATTGTAATGTAGAACTTGAGGTTAAGTATTTGAAGCTTAAAAATAACAATTTAGAAAATGAGAATTGCATGTTAAAATCTCAATTACATGCATTGCATAAATCCATGAATGAATTGAAAAGTGAGATTACTTTCTTGAATAAGAAAGTAAATGAATTAAAAAATGCTTCATCTCCTAAAAACGCTAGAATAAAAAATGCCTATGTAAAGAATGCCAATGTTCATTATCATTCTCATGTTAGGCATTCCACATTTAAACCTCATGCTCAAAATAAAAATATTTCATTTAAGAATGCCCATGCTCATCATGCTTCCTATGTTAAGCATTCTAACATTAAATCTCATGTCCATTGTGCATTCAAGAAAAATCCGAGTGTAGTTAAGACACTTTGGATTCCTAGGCCAACTCACCCCCAAGGACCCAAAGCCATTTGGGTACCAAAAGTCTCATCTTCTTTTGTAGGGAGAGCTACCACACAAGGGTGAAAGATTGATGATGTGTTGAAGTTGACCAAAGAGTTGAATGAAGAATCCTTTTATGGTTGCAATTAGCAACTTCAAGCTTTCACCTAGATGCCTTAGGTAAAATTGGCATCAAACATTTTGGTATCATCTCCTTACTTTGGTTTGCTTTATTTAAGTTGGAGCTATGATACATATTTAATTTGAGTTGTTTTCCCCGCTCTTGTTAAAGAGTTCTTTGGAAATGATTTTTTGATTTTGATTTCCGGTCGCTTCGGAGACCTAAGTGGCCTGTAATGGGCCTAAGCGACCTTGAGGTTTTAAATCGTAGGCTCATTGTGTCCTTTCAGTTTTCAATCAATAGGAAGGGTTGGAGATCTTATTTTTCAAAATTTCATATTTTGAGATCTCTTGATTCATTTTGTTATCATGAATGATTCATATGAAAATGAATCCATGCTATTTAGTGAAGTTGAATTTGGAAAATGATACTTGGTTTTTCACTTCTCTATTTAGTTTGATAGCTTGCATGTAAATTTGGTTTCATTTTCTTTTAATAAAGTATACTTGCAAGTTATTGTAAATGGAAGGCTTATTAGAATAAAAAAGATTAGTTTGGCTAAATCATCATGAATAAGGTATAACTTTGTAAATTCAAATCTTAATGTTATACCTCAATGCTTAAGCTTAAAAAATGTCTCATACTCATGATTAGAATTGCATGGTAAACCCTTGAATTTTCATGAGTAGGTAGAATATTAGCACTTAGGCAAATTTTATTAAATGAAACTTGCTCTAGCTTGATACTTACTATTAGAGACATTCCTTTAAGTCCAAACTAGTTAAACATGTTTAGGGACCTTATTCCTCAAATGTTTCACATATTAAGATCCCTTAGATTCATTTTGATATCATGTTAACCTCCTTAAAATGAATCTCTTCTATCTAGCATAGGTTTAATTTTTCCAATGAAACTTTGCATTGAAGCGTTGCTATTTAGTATGTTAGCTTGCTAGTTGGTATATAATTTCATTTTGATACTAATGAAGCCTACTTGCAAGTTAAGAAAGTGATAAAAATTGAACGCTATGCTATCATGATGAAAATGAAAAGTAAATGACAAGTTTGGCAAATTTCTAAATACTAAGGTATGGATTTAATTTTGCAAAATTTTTGTATAAAACTTGAATATTCATGCTTTAATGATGTCTCCATATACTCATGATTGATTTTGCATGATAAATGCTTGAATTTTCATGAGTAGGAAAAATTTGGATAACTTAGACAATTTCATGATATCTTGATTGAATGAAACTTGCTCTAGGTTAAAATTCCTATTAGAGACCTCATTTTGAGTAAACACCTAATGAACATGTTTAGATACACATATCATATGAGTCTAGATATTTAAAACTTGAAAATTCATGTCTAGATGATCAAATACAATTGGTATCTCACTTTAGGGGACTTAAGCTTGAAAACTTGGACTCAAGTCAATAAATCGACTTGGACATTTCATTTTAAGTCCAAAATTCATAAACATGTTAGGAATAAGTATGACATGTTTCCAAGCACTTAGAGTGAAAAATTCATATGGATATGGATAAAATGACATAGAGGTCAATTCATGCTTACCTCTTTTGAACCAAGTTGACCCAAGTCAACCAATTGACTTAGAGGTCTCATTTTCTATCCATATTTGAGGAACATGTTTAGATTTACTCATGTTAGGTATCCATAGGTTTAAGATTGAAAAACCATGAGTAAATGTTAAGATTGAAAGTTAGCAAGTTTCATGATAACTAGCCTAGTTTTGAATGAAGCCATGCTAGGTTGATATATTGACTTAAGGATACAAATTTTCATTTCAAACTTGACATACACTCTTTACACGACCATTATGTGGTGTCATAAAAGTTTGAATGAAAACTGAGCACTCTTTGAAAATAACTGAAATTTACGGAATTGCCATTTGGCTTACATTTGGTATTAGTTATTTCTAGAGAAATATAGAAAAATCCTTTTTAGATGATTCTTGAAACTGCACCCTCACTGAAAAATCTAGGTTCCTCAGTAAAAATATTGAAAAATTTCATCAAGAATCTGATTTAAAATAGAATTTTGAAGTTAGATTTCGAAAACACAAAGTATCATCCTTCTTGAAATATCAATCTTTCCGATGCTTTGATTTTTCTTCAAAAACTTCAAATGAAAACTCATGTATACCATTTGGATTCCATTTCTAATATCATTCACACAATTTCTTGAGTAAAATCATATCTAGGAATGATTTTGATATCTTGGATGATAGCTAGAAATATCCATTTGTTTATTAAAATCAATATAGGATGAAAAAAGAACTTATAAAATTCCTGTTGAGTTCAAATTTGATACATGCATTTCAAATGACCATTCAATAATTGGTATCAAAAATTTTCATCCAACAATTGGTATTTCAAATATTGAAGTATAGGTTAAACCTAAGTCAACAAAGTGACTTAAAAATCTTATTTTAAGCCCAAACTTGATTCATAGACTTACATTCTCTCATGTTCGATTTCTAGATGCTTAAGATAAAGAAAACATGAGTAGATAGCAAACACTTGATACTTAGCATTTTCATGTTTTCAAGGTTATTTCAAATGAAAATGTGCTAAGTTCATATTTGGATCAAATGACATTAGTTTCACTTCAAACTTGATATACATGATTGACCATATCCTGATATTTTGAAAGTTTGAATGAAATCTAAAAATGTCATGAAAAAGATATGAGAACATACATGATTTAATTTTGAATTCAAATATTTAGTTTTGAACATATCATGTATGATTTAAGTTTCATATTAAATATTTGTTTTCCATCCCTTTGGTTGAGATTTTCATGTTTCATGAAAAATAATCTTTAGAGTCTCAACCTCATGAAAAAATATTTGTCTTTTATCACTTTGACAAGATTGACATTTTTTGCCCTTTTTGATGGATGTCAAGAGGGGGAGAAAAGTATAGGATAAAGGGGGAGAAAAGTATAGGGTAAATGGGGAGAAAATTATAGGCAAATGGGAGGAAAATATAAGAGATCCATGCATATAGATAGGGGGAGTTTATTTTCATAGATATGCATGTTGATAGGGGAAGAAATCCCTTAGTTGATATCCTTTATTCTTTAATGAATATATTTTCTTAACGATGTTTGTCATCATCAAAAAGGGGGAGATTGTTGGCTTCAGATTTTCAACCTTGGTCTTAATCTCTTAATCTCGATTTTGATGATAACAAACATGGAGCTAATATTTCGTCGAGAAATCTTTCAGGTTCCATATCGATTAGCGTTCGATATCTTCGATCGGAAAAATCGGAAGAAATCGGAAAATTAGAAGGACATTGATTATCATGCTCGGGTTTGTCGTGAAACATCTCAAAGATCGACGTATGCACCAAAGACGTATTGGACGAGCTCAAAGATCACATGGAAAGCTCTCCAAGTTGATGCTAGTTGAAAGTCGGAAACCAGAAATGAAGCGCGCAAGAAAAAGGGCTAAAAAATCAATATCAGCATATATTCCGTCGACCGGTCGATCGACCGAAGAGTGTAAGAAAAATGGCAGCAACCATTTCGGTCAACCGGTCAGTCGACTGAATAGTGCTAAAAAGCAGCAGAAGATACATCAATCGATCGGGCGATCGACCGATCGAAGCCCAAAATGGGTAGTAGCTCTGTCGGTCGATCGATCGGTAGACCGACCTACGGATCTCTAAAGACGCAACCTACGTCGGTCGATCGATCGGTCGACAGGGTTGAGGGAATGCATATTTGCGTTTGGGCGGTCGACCCATCGGTCGACCGCACAAAGAGAATATGCAGCGGTCGCTTTAAGCGGTCGATCGATCGATCGACCGACCAATCGACCGAGCATCTGCAACAGATAGTTTTCTATCCTGTGAGCTGCCGTTTCTTTGAGAGGGTATAAATATACCTCATCTAACTCATTTTACCCTACCCTATCTCATTGTTTCATAAATCATTGAGCATCAAAAAGAGAGATCTAAGCCTTCCAAAATATTTAGTGCTTGTGCTTGGTTCTTCCGCCGACTACTTCTTCAAGCGCACACTCTGCTCCTCAACTTGGGATTTGATTCGAGCTCTACTACTCGGCGAGTTGGAGGTTCCAAGGCTGGGAAAAGAGCTTTTAATCTTGGTCTATCTTTTTAGCTCTTTTGATTGTATTTTAACGTTTATTTGAACTTGTTTACTTTGAATATTTGCGTGTGAAGACGTAGGCTATTTAGGTCTTGTGTGGAAGTGGTTACCTTGTTGTGAAGGTGTAAAGCCACTTGTGTAAACTTAGTTTTACTATGATTAGTTGAGTTGTCCCTTAGGGTTGAGGTGGAAGAGTGCTCTCGGTAAGAAGGCGGTGACTTCCGGGTGTGGAAGAGCCTTAGGTCGCGAGTGCGACTCTTCGAGTCAAAGTCCTCTGTTTAAGGGAAACCGATTTAATCTAGTTAAACTAGTTTGGAAATCCTAACCGGGGTGCTTAGGTAGTCGAGTAGGCATTGGGGCCGAACCACTATAAATTTGTGTGTTTGCATTGATTCTCTATTGTGTGCTTAATTTCTTATCTTGCTTCCGCATTCAATCGTAAAATTGCAAATTGTCTGAATATTTTAAGAAACAATTAAAATTGAATTTAGGCTAATTAATTTAGTAAATACACTATTCACCCCCCCTCCAATGTTGCCATTTCGACCTACAACCTTCTCTGATCAATCACTCAATCTGGTGTGTCCAAAGGTCCGGTGGAATTCACACCTTTTGCTCTTGCCGCCTTGGGATGAAGACTTTATGCTTTTGGGGCGGTCAGGAGGACTGAGCAGTTGCAGATAATATACTTCTTGTAGGATAATTTCCCTTGAGGTGTTAAGGGGTGTGTACCTTTCAAATCAGGTATTCCGACGAGGTGAGGACCTCAGCATTAGGTTGTGGTTCTGCTCGGGGGAGTAGCGACCCTTGTCTCTTCTGCCTTCTTTTTCGAGCCCCCCGCTTTCAATAGTAACCTCAATGTTCCACCGGTCAAACTTTTTGGCTTCTCGGAGGTCCTCTACCCTTATAGAGTTAGCGGCCTTCTCCTGAAATTTGGCCATGTCTTTAGGCTCCGCGAGGGCGATTTGGTCAGCAAAGAGTCCAGGTTTTAACCCAAATTGGATGCAAAAAAGATCGATCTGTGGGTCAAGATTAGGGATATCAGCCGCTATGGCCTGAAACCTATTCAAGTATTCTCTTAGGGGCTCATGTTGCCCTTATCTGACGTAGTGGAGGGTGGTTGTCGTCTTGCAGTATGCCCGTGATGTGGTGAAATGGCTAAGGAAAATGCGGGAGAGGTATTCGAAAGAGTGAATAGAGCCTGGCAGGAGATGACTCATCGGATTGGATCTACATGGCAATTAACCGACTAAATTTTTCTTGGTATTTTTGGAATTAATTTTGAATTTTAAAAGGAGTTTTGAATTCTAAATTAATTATTCTTAATTTTAAATGAGATTTAGAGTTGAAATAATGTCAATCCTTATTTAGATAATGTATCTTTGATAATCGTTATTAAATAATAGATGAAAATTGGAATCTTGGATTATGGTAATTCGACCTTGATAATTGTTATTAAGGATATATAATATTCAGGAATTAAGGGTGTTTCAATATTCCGAATATGGCCTAAATCAATCAACAGATGAGATGATGCGATATTTATTTCTTGATGTGTCTATAAATACTCACCTATGGATAAGATAGGTACATGACCTAATCTTGGTACCTACCGGCCTCATTGTGAAAGGAAGCCGACCTCCACCCAAATGGGAGAGAGAGAGAGAGAGAGAGAGAGAGAGATAGAGAGAGATAGAGAGAGAGAGAGAGAGAGGAGCTCGGAAGGAGTTCCTTGCTCAACCAGATCGGAGGGAGTTTTGAGCACAGCCGAGCTAGCACTCGGAACCTGCCCAGAGGGTGTTCGTCACTAGTAGCGCCTTGGATCCAAAGCAAAATCGTGATCTTGGATTCCTAGAGGTGAAGTCAGAAGTCATTTTTATTTTTCTGCTGCGCAATTTTTGTTGCTTGCCCGGTCCTCGTCGACCCAACACTTACGTCCTCATTAATTATAAGGGATTCGTCAATCATGAATCCGACATCTTTGGGATCAGTCTCGACCTATTCTGAGCACATCCCTGCGAGATATCCCTGAGATCTATCTCGACCTATTTTGGGATCAATCTCGACCTTATCTCTAGATATCTCGCACTATATTGACACAATGCTCCCCAGGTACATCTAGATTCCAATTTCCATTGTTCCCCTCATCTGCGACACTTTCTTACTTGAGAGCGCTAGAGTATCTTTTGCAGGTGCACACCCCCCCCCCCTTCCCCCCGCTGCCGGAGTTGCACTGGACCAGAAGATGCACTGGACCGCATCACCCCGACTTCAGGCAAGAACAACTACTTAAAATGCTCAACAACAAAGAGATTCAAATTGTGCTTGTAAGATACTGTATCAAAAATGGTGAAAAGTAATTTTGATATTGCACTTCTTGCGATGGCTAGGGATCCATCGTTGGCCCAAGGGTTCAACCTTGGCCTAGGTCTTAGTTTTGATAATAACAAACATGATACTAATGTGTTTATCAAGTTTCCATTTTACATCGGAGAACGATATACATCCCAAGTTCAACTTAGAAACTCAGATTGGAAAATTAAAGAAAAAAGGGGACTTCAGAGCGCAAGCATATCAAAGTCTAGGTTTAGGTTTTAGTTTTAATTGTAAATTACTTTAATGGCCTCAAAATCACAATTTCGAATTTTTCCACAAAGTTTTGAACTCAAATTGAAACCCAAGATCAAAGCCTTGGTTCAGTCATTACTAGAACTACTAATAGTAGTTTCAGCCTATAGTTGATTGATCATTTAGTTGGCCACCCATTGATCGAACAACGATCGAACTATCCAACTACCATTTTTTTATCAGTGTCCTTATTCCTTCTAATGCTTCATTAAATTTAGTTGACTCCATTCAAAGCCCTAATCTCCAAGAAAACTCTTTCAGGCTTTCTTTGTCGACTTCAAGACTTTCAATCTTCAATTTGCAATCCTTTGAGACCTTGAAGTAGTAGGAGGCAACCAAGAAGACCTTCTCTTGCCAAAGTATAGAGGTTAAGGCATCATCAAGGGTTGAGGATATAAGTCCTTGGTGTACCCCCTTTAGGAGGAAGATAATTTGATTTAATGAATTGAGTTAGAAATATTTAGTGGTGAGCCAAGGTAGTGGATGTAGACAAGGTTGTTAAACAACTATAAATTATTGAATTTGTATTGCTAATAATTGTATGTTGGATACTTGCTTAGCTTACTTCACAATTGTGCTCACCAAATCTAGCCAATTTGTCATTTTTGAAAATTGTCACACCCCAACTGAGGGTAGTGTGATCGGCCAGGGCCTACATCCTGCCCTGTAGCCTACTATCTACAATGACATTAAGAAAACCAAGACATAGCGAATGAAAGAAATCTCAACATACTTTATAAAAAGTTTTCAAGTCACAATCTATAGTTTTTCCAAAACACGAAGGAACATCAACATCAAATAACCAAATGCTCAAATAACAAGTTTTACAATACTTTTTCAATTTCAAATGTCAATGTACAAACAAAACCAATATAACTAAGCACTAGTCTAAGACTCAAGGACACCGCTATGAGATACGACACCGCCTCCCGCCCACCAGCTGCACCATGTCGACATACCAAACTACTGCTCATGCTCTACAAAATATAAAGAAACTGTGAGTCCACTTGGGACTCAGTGAGTGGCTCAAATGAACCTCCACACAAGCCTCAGTCATGCATATATATCATACAGGGCAATAAAAGAAATGTACAAGGAGGTAAAATTTATTTCTAATGCGATTACGGACCCCCAACAGGTTCATCCGCATCAACTGAACATGATAACTTGCCATCTCGGCTTATCAAGCCTTCGGCATCCGGCCCTTGGGCCTATTTATAGAATCAATCCCGGCTACAACCGTCCCTACCATATCAGGTAGTATCATACTGGTTATCGGCCACATCATCTCGAGATGTAAGCAAACAATCCCGGGCCGTCGACTAAGATGGTCCACTAGTCTTCGAACACCGTCTGGGGTAAGGATAGCTTGTCCCACCCAACTGGGGCCGACACCTAGCGGGCCCGCTGGCGCACTTCTAGACCCAATACTGGCCGAGCTGAGCATTGGTCATTTCTGACCTCCACGCTCCTTGGCGGACCATCTCAAACACATCACACAATCAATATCCTAGGGTTTCCATATATACACCTTGGGCCTTTGTCCGTATCTGGCCTTAATCCGGCTACAGGGTCGACAATTTATGCTGCCCTTTCAAGATATGAACACCTACGAGTTCTAAGTTTCCAAAAGTATACAAGAATTCATAGAAGTGTTATCGTCTCCTAACTAAGTTTCCATATAAGTGCAATGAACGTCTAGTGACGCCTTACATGTTACCTAACCTCCTACACTATCTTGAGTGAGGAATTCCGTGTGTCAGCCTTGAAATCCCGCCCAAGAACATTTAGGGCTGCATGTACAATTCAAAGGAAAATATTCAAATATTATACATTCATCATATATGGCCACAATGTATATATATAACAACCTTACACTACCTTAGAAATTTTAGCTTAGTAAGGAACAACTATCCAGCATGGCAAGGTAATAATGAATTCAAATTACATGTAGGAAATACAAAACATGGTAACAATTTCAACATTCAAAGTTTAAAGATCTAATGCTAAGGATGGTTACAAGACTAGCATTCCTACAATTTCAAATCAATCAAGAACTTGCTATGTTTGGTGTTCTTCCTAAGTATTGTCATATCTCTATGTATGATCCTTATAGTCATGAAATTTCCATCTAAAGGTAATCTCTTCTCCCCTCCCTAGCCTTGGCCGAACCATGAGCAAGGAAGACCTTGCTCGGCCATGGCCCTTATGGTAGGAGAAGAGGGAGGAGACTCTAGCTATACTTATACCTCTTCAATTCCGAATATAATTTAAATGCTATTGAACTAATCTACCCTTCCCTCACCCTTGGCCGAACCCTCTTCATGAGTTGTTGGGTTCATTCAGCCATTCCAAGGGATTCCTAGGGAAGGCATGCTTCATAATGTGAGAGATATACAAGTGGAACTACAACAAACCTTAATCTAAGGTCACATAAGGGCTTCCTCACCGTCAAGGGAATCGGGGAAAATTTTGGCGATTCCATGATTTCATAAAAGGAAAGCTAATCACTCAAATAGATTCCATGAATCATTAATTGAGTCATACCTTTTCACTCGAGGAGATCCTAAGGCTCGACTCGACTACCCCCGGACCCAGCGCTCTACACCAAAACAGATTTTATATTAGGAAATTTTTTCGGGTCTTACAACCTTCCCCCCTTAAGGGAAATTCATCCTCGAATTTACTTGAATAAGAAGGACTTACCGGCTATTCGAACAAGGAAGAGTAGTGCTCTCTCATGTCCTGCTCTACCTCCCATGTGGCCTCTTGCTCGGAATGGTGCTCCCATCTGACTTTTACCAAGGGAATATTTTGGACCTTAGCTTCCTAATTTGGCGGTCAAGAACCTCTACCGGCATTTCCTCGAATGAGATGGCCAAATCTACCTCGATAGAAGAGGGCTCGATCACATGCGAATCATCTTTTACATACTTCCACAACATGGACACATGGAAGACCGGGTGCACTCTGCTCAGGCTATGAGGCAATGCCAGCTCATAGGACACCTCGCCCCTCCTCTTGAGGATGGGAAAAGGCCCAATGTATCTAGGGCTCAGCTTCCCCTTCTTCCCAAACCGGACCACCCCTTTCATAGGAGAGACCTTTAGAAAGACTAAGTCACCCTCAGCAAATTCTAATTCCCTAGCCTTTTTGTCGGCATACATTTTTTGTCGACTCTAAGTCGCCAACAATCTTTCCTTAATGACCTTTACTTTCTCTACCACTTCCTCAACCAGATCGGGGCCCACCATGAGTGATTCCCCTGCCTCAAACCAGCCCACTAGAGACCTACATCGCCGCCCATACAAGGCCTCAAAAGGAGCCATGCCAATGCTATTGTGATAGCTATTGTTGTAGGCGAATTCTATCAACGATAGGTGTCTCTCCCAACCGTCGGCCATATCCAGGACGCATGCTCTCAGCATGTCCTCCAATGTTTGGATGGTCCTCTCTGACTGCTCGTCAGTTTGCGGATGGAAAGCTGTGCTGAAATGCACATAGGTAGCCAAAGCTTCCTGGAAGGACTACCAAAATCGGGCTGTGAATTGGGTATCGCGATCGGATATAATCATCATCGGGGTACCATGATATGCCACAATCCTATCCAAGAACAGTCGGGCATACTGCTCCGCATAGAAGGTAGTTTTCACTGGTATGAAGTGCGTGGTCTTGGTTAACCGGACCACAAATGGAATCAAAACTGCCTTTCGACTTAGGCAATCCAGTCACTAGATCCATGGTGATCTTCTCCCATTTCCACTCGGGCACTTCGAGGTTTTGCAGAAGCCCCGCAAGCTTAAGGTGTTCGGCCTTCACCTACTAGATTTGGAAATAAACTCTGCCACCTCTCTTTTCATACCTTTCCACTAGTAATGCTGTCTTAAATCCCGGTACATCTTGGTGCCCCCTCGATGCATTGTGTAAGCGGAATGATGACCCAGTTCTAGGACTTGCCTGCGCACCTCAGCCATGTCTGGTACAATTATCTGGTCTCTGAACCTTAGTACACCTACTAAGTCCAATCTGAAACCGTTCTCTGCATCACCTCTTTGCACCAGGTCCTTGGTCAGTGCACAAAAGGCATCCTCCCCCTGGGAGGCACAAAGCATGTCCACTAGCATGGACTGTACCCGCAAGTGTGCCATTAGGGCACCTGAAGCTAACACTGATAAGGTTGCACCCCCATCTAGGCACGAAGCCAACTCTCGAGCTAGAGGCCTTCGCTTAACTTCCAAATCAGCTAAACTGCCCATGGACTTTCTGCTCAGAGCATCTGCTACCACATTTGCTTTCCCGGGATGATACATAATGGTGCAATCATAATCCTTTAGGAGTTCCAGCCACCTCCTCTGCCTGAGGTTCAGCTCCTTCTGGGTAAGCAAGTATTGGAGGCTCTTGTGATCTGTGCAGATCTCGCAAGTCTCCCCGTATAGGTAGTGCCACCAAAGCTTCAGTGCAAAGACCACTACCGCTAATTCTAGGTCATGCGTCGAATAGTTCTTCTCATGAACTTTCAACTAGCGAGATGCATAAGCAATGACTCTACCATACTGCATCAGGACGCAACTCAGGCCAACCCGTGAGACATCATAGAAGACTACAAACCCTCCTGAGTCGGAAGGTACAGCCAACACGGGTGTAGATGTTAAACATGCCTTGAGCTTCTGAATGCTCGTCTCGCATTTATCATCCCAAAGGAACCTGATTTTCTTCTGGGTCAACCGAGTCAGAGGAGCTACAATTCTGGAGAAATTCTCCACAAACTTTCGGTAATAGCCGGCCAAACCAAGAAAACTGCGGATCTCAGTCACACTAGTCGGCCGCTTCCAGTTCTGCACCACTTCAATCTTGGCAGGATCTACCCTTATTCCTTCCTTGGACACTACATGGCCCAAGAACCCTACACTCTCCAATCAAAATTCACACTTGAAAAATTTGGCAAACAAGCGGTGCTCTTTGAGGATTTCCAGGACCATTCTCAGGTGCTTAGAGTGCTCTTCCTCATTCTTGGAGTAAACCAGAATGTCGTCAATGAAGACAATCACAAAGCTGTCCAGGTACTCCTTAAATACCCTATTCATTAGGTCCATGAAGGCAGCATGTGCATTGGTTAGGCCAAAGGACATCACTAGGAACTCATAGTGATCGTAGCGAGTCCTAAAGGCCGTCTTCAGCACATCGCAGTTCCGGATTCTCAGCTGATGGTATCCGGACCTCAGATCTATCTTTGAAAACCATTGAGCCCCTTGCTGCTAGACAAACAGATCGTCTATCCTCGACAGTGGGTAGCGATTCTTAACAGTCACTTTGTTCAGCTGCCTATAGTCGATGCACACGCGCATCGACCCATCCTTCTTCTTCACGAAGAGAACCGTGGCACCCCAGGGTGACACACTCGGCCGAATGAACCCCAGGTCTAGCATTTCCTGCAATTGCACCTTCAACTCCCTGAGTTCGGCTGGTGCCATCCTATAAGGTGGATTGGAAATTGGTTTCACCCCGGGCTGCAGTTCAATGCAAAAATCAACTTCTCTTCTGGGCGGCAATCCTGGCAATTCCTCGGGAAACACATCTGGGAATTCATAGACCACTGGGGTTCCGCTGACATTCCTAGCTTCACCCCCTTCCCCCTCGGCCACAGATACGAAGGCCAAGAAAGATTGACAGCCGCCCCGAAGCAACTTGCGAGCCTTTAGGGCTGAGATGATCCCTATCGGCTTGCTACTTCCCTCCCCTTGGAAGGTGAATTGCAGCAGCCCAGGCTTATTAAACATCACTGCCTTTGCTCTGCAGTCCAACATTGCGAAGTGCTCTGCCAGCCAATCAATGCCAAGGATGACGTTAAGCTCTAGAGTGGGTAGGAGTGTCAAATCTGCACTCAATACATGGCCGCAGATGAGCACTTCACAGCCTTGATATATTGAATTTGCCAAGATTGCATCGCTTGTAGGCATTCATACCATCAATGGCCTATCAAGCATAAAGGGTGCCATTGGTAACTTTTCAGCAAATATGGCAGATAGAAATGAGTGCGTGGCACCCGAATCAAATAAGACATATGCAGCATACGAACATATTAAAATAGTACCTATTACCACTGCTTTGGACGCCTCTGCCCCATCACGGTTCATGGCATATACCTGTTCAGGCGGCCTCTCCGAATGACTGGTCTGCAGCCCCTTATGTTGCGCCTATCCCCTCTGAGCTACTGACCCTACTGACTTAGGTGCCTTGCCCCTAGACTGCTCAGGCTTCTGACTAGTTCCCTCAGGACAGTCTTTCTTGAAGTGTCCGACTCGACCGCACTTGAAGCAAGCATTAGAGCGGCTAAGCCAGGGACCCTAGTGCCTCCGACTGCAGATGCCACACTGTGGCACCTCAAATATCTGAGAACCACCTCCTGACACTGCTGGCCTCACTGACCCGATTCCTGGGCCCCCACAGCCCCGGTTGCCATTCTGCCCCCGGCTTTGCTACTGATCTGCTGTAGCCATTGCCCCCTCGGAGTGCTAAGGCCGACTACCAGAATCCTGCGACCGAAACTTCTTCTTAGCTGGCCCATCATTTCTCTCAAATGACACCAAGGCTTCTTTCCGCAGGGCCTCATCCACTACCTGAGCCAGAGTAGAATCCTCAATGTAGTGGATAAGCCTGCCAATCTGTGGCCTCAACCCTGCCACGAACCTTTTAACCCTAGCAGTCTCAGACGCCACTAGGGTTGGATGGTACTTGGGGAGACAGTTGAACTCCATCTCATACTCTGACACTGACATGCCCTAGCCTAGCGCAGCATCTCAAAATCACGGGCGCGCTTGTCGCGGACACTCATGGGTAGGTACTGCTCTTCCGCAGCTGCCCAGAATTCCTCCCATGTGGGAGGTGGTGCGCCAGCCGCCCTGTGGGCATTCCAAGTTTGTAGTCAAACCTTTGCCAATCCCCTCATCTGAAGGTTGACCATACGAGTAGCTGCCTCTGATGAACATCCCAGTTCCATATATAGCTTGTAGCAATCCCCCAGAAATTCTGTTACTTCCACCTAACGATCTGCCCAGGTGAACTCCGGTGGCTTCAGTGAGATAAAATTTGCATACATTGGGGCCCTGGGGTTTTGACCACCGGTGCTGTCACCTCTGCCACTTCTAGTACCACTGGAATCACAGGCACGGGTTGTGGCGGTGGCCGCTGGGACTGCAGCTACTGCTGTCTCAGTTCTTGCTCCTTAAGGAGCGCCTCTGTCAGTTGATTCACTTGAGCCTGCAGTAGAACAACCGCCGACTATTGCCCTTGACCCTCTGACTGCTCGCCTTTCCTGCCCCGAGCCCGACCTCCACCTCGCCCCCGATCTCGATGTTCTGTCGAGTTACTGCCACTGCCGCTCAAAGCAGCATTTGAGCTTCCATTTCAATAACACAGGAAAGAAAGAAGCTGCATATCACATAATAAATTCTTAACATAGAGCTCTTTAAACTTACTAACCGCATGGTGCGCTGAGTGCAGGAGTGGTCGCCCAATCTCGTAGCATAACTATACCGTAAGTCGGCACGCTAGCATATGCCTCATACGGTACCCAACACTGAGTCATAGACAAGACCTAACCTAGTGCTCTGATACTAACTTTGTCACACCCCAACTAAGGATAGTGTGATCGGCCAGGGCCTACATCCTGCCCTGTAGCCTACTATCTACACTGACATTAAGAAAAATAAGACATAGCGAATGAAAGAAAACTCAACATACTTTATAAAAAGTTTTCAAGTCACAATCTATAAGTTTTTACAAAACACGAAGGAACATCAACATCAAATAACCAAATGTTCAAATAACAAGTTTTACAATCCTTTTTCAATTTCAAATGTCAATGTAGAAATAAAACCAACATAACTAAGCACTAGTCTAAGACTCAAGGATGCCGCTACGAGATACGACACCGCCTCCCGCCCACCAGTTGCACCATGTCGACATACCAAACTACTGCTCATGCTCTACAAAATAGAAAGAAACTGTGAGTCCACTTGGGACTCAGTGAGTGGCTAAAATGAACCTCCGCACAAGCCTCAGTCATGCATATATATCATACAGGGCAATAAAAGAAATGTACAAGCAGGTAAAATTTATTTCTAATGCAATTATCGACCCCCAACGGGTTCATCCGCATCAATTGAACATGATAACCTGCCATCTCGCATTATCAAGCCTTCAGCATCCGGCCTTGGGCCTACTTATAGAATCAATCTCGGCTACAGCCGTCCCTACCATATCAGGTAGTCATACAAGCCATCGGACACATCATCTCAAGATGTAAGCAAACAATATCAGGCCGTCGACTAGGATGGTCCACTAGTCTTCGGACACCGTCTGGGGTAATGATAGCTAGTCCCACCCAACTGGGGTCTGGCACCTAGCGGGCCTGCTGGCGCACCTCTGGACCCAATACTGACCAAGCTGGGCATTGATCATTCCGACCTCCACGCTCCTCGGCATACTATCTCAAACACATCACACTATCAATATCCTAGGGTTTCCATATATACACCTTGGGCCTTTATCATTATTTGGCATTAATCCAGCTACAGGGTCGACAATTTATGCCGCCCTTTCAAGATATGAACACCTACGAGTTCTAAGTTTCCAAAAGTATACAAGAAGTCATAGAAGTGTTATCGTCTCCTAACTAAGTTTTCATATAAGTGCAATGAACGTCTAGTGACGCCTTACATGTTACCTAACCTCCTACACTGCCTTGGGTGAGGAATTCTGTGTGTCAGCCTTGAAATCTCACCCAAGAACATTTAGGGCTGCATGTATAATTCAAAAGAAAATATTCAAATATTATACATTCATTATATATGGCCACAATGTATATATATAACAACCTTACACTACCTTAGAAATTTTAGCACAATAAGGAACAACTATCCAGCATGGCAAGGTAGTAATGAATTCAAATAACATGTAGGAAATACAAAACATTGTAACAATTTCAACATTCAAAGTTTAAAGATCTAATGCTAAGGATGGTTACAAAACTAGCATTCCTACAATTTCAAATCAATCAAGCTACTTGCTATGTTTGGTGTTCTTCCTAAGTATTGTCATATCTCTATGTATGATCCTTATAGTCATGAAATTTCCATCTAAAGGTAATCTCTTCTCCCCTCCCTAGCCTTGGCCGAACCATGAGCAAGGAAGACTTTACTCGGCCATGGCCCTTATGGTAGGAGAAGAGGAAGGAGACTCTTGCTATACTTCTACCTCTTCAATTCTGAATATAATTTAAATGCTAATGAACTAATCTATCCTTCCCTCACCCTTGGTCTAACCCTCTTCATGAGTTGTAGGGTTCATCCGGTCATTCCAAGGGATTCCTAGGGAAGGCATGCTTCATAATGTGAGAGATATACAAGTGGAACTACAACAAACCTTAATCTAAGGTCACATAAGGGCTTCCTTGCCGTCAAGGGAATCGGGGAAAATTTTGGCATGACCTTTCCCCTTTTGCCTTGACTCGGCAGCCCTAAAACTTGCAAATTGACGAAGAAACAGCGAATTCCGACAAGAAATTTCATAAAACAGTGAACATACATCATTGAAATCAAGATTCGTCGGAAAGATCGCCAGAAACTCATCCTATCTCATCTAGGGTTCGGCCACCCGCCTCCCCCGAGCTTCAAAACTTAAGCAATCACCTAGATTGCGGAGAAACAATAATCGGGTGACGATGACTTGAAATTTTTTCCGGCAACGATGCGAAACCTGGATCGATCCAAGCCCCGAGCTTCGCCTTGCTCCTCTTCCTCTCTCTCCTTAGGCAGCCTTGTGCGGCTCAATGGATGAGCCGCACGGCTGCAAGATGAGGGTTTTAATCCCTCATCTAGCTTTCCAAATAAGGCCTTTTGACTCACTTAACTCGCACTCAAACCTCGACTAAACCCAAACTCAACTTGGGTTCCGACTCAAACCATAATATGACTCGAGTTAACTTAATTTAAGGCATGATTTCATAAAAGGAAAGCTAATCACCCAAATAGATTCCATGAATCATTAATTGAGTCATACCTTTTCACTCAAGGCGATGCTAAGGTTCGACTTGACTACCCCGGATCTGGCGCGATGCACCAAAATAGATTTTATATTAGGAAATTTTTCTGGGTCTTACAAAAATTTACACTAAGATTAATTTCCACTTAGTCTAATTTTAAATTGAATTTAGAATATTTGATACATACTTCGCCCCCTCTAGTGTGAACATTCACTTTACATTCATTTTCTATTATCAAAAGATACGATGGAATGATTATGAATGAAGATAGGTTTCAAACAAAACAATGAGAAGAAGCTTATAAAACACAAAATAATAACCTAATGGTTAAGGCTAATGACAATAAAAATTATAGGGTTTATGGATGTAATTGAATTGGACTATCGTAGGGCATTAAGACACTTCCTTTTTGTGTAAATTGGATTGACATAAAAAATACACATTAATTACAAGTAGATGACTGATATATACTATTTAATTTTTATTGATTTTTCTACACTAGTTTTCATCTAAGAGAATTGTGGAGTTCATGATGGCCACACAAAAGGAGGGGGACATATTGTTGGCCCAATATTTTCAATCTTGCTCTTAATCTTAGTTTTAATGATATATGTTGGGTTGGCGAGGATCGGGCTAGCAACAAAAATTTTACACGCACTAGAAGAATGAACTGATCCTCTACTCAAGCGGGTCCATGCATCTTGATTAAATCAATACTAGGTTTAGGAATATACCGAAGGCCAAGCTCCATCTTCTACTACACAAGACCAAGGCTTCAGGTCCTAAGTGCTGCCAAAGACGAACACCCTCTTCTGTTGGCACACGAGCGAATGTACGTGACAATTTGGGCGCTTTTTGACTTCTAGCTCGGCTTTCTCGGAACCCTTTCCGATTTGGACGAGCATGGAACTCCTTCTGCCCTCTCCTCTCTTTGTCTCTGTTTGGTGGTGGTCGACTACCACAAAGGGAGCTCAGCTTCCTTCAAAAGGAGGTTGGCTTCCTTTCACAATGAGATTGGCAGTCTTCAACAGTAGATCATCTACCCATCTAAATCCTAGGTGGGCATTTATAGACACATCAATCATATTGATCGAGTCTTCTCATACATTGATTGATTCAGGCCATATTCAGAATATTAAAACCTCTTTTAATACCCGAATATGTATATCCTTAATAATAATTACCTTAATTCGATCTTCTAAATTTAATATATCCTTTAATAAAGATTGTTAAAGATACATTGCCTAAATTAGGATCAACATTATTCCAATTTTAAATATAATCTAAAATTCAAAATAATAAATTTCAATTTGAAAACTCCTTTTCAAATTCGAAATTAATTTTCAGAGATAAATATCAAGAGAGAATTAATCGATTACTTGTCATGTGGATCCAATACGATGAACGTAACGCAAAGCCCAATTCGGTTCGCCTTATGTGTGCGACCCTGTAGGTTCACTTAACGTTGGCAGTGGGTCCAAAACTCATTTGTAATCTACTAGTGATAAGTGGCCTCTAGCAAGACATTATTACTACCCAAGTCAAGTGAGGTCCGTGATCTAAGAAACCTAACTCGCAGTATGATATATGTCCTTTTGCCACGCGATATCTAGATCGAGCATAAGGCATGGATTACATCATCCTTATATTGCTCAATCTGATTTCATGATTCCTGAGTAGACTAACTTAACAAATGACATTGATACTCCTATCAATTCATTTGAGCACGACCATGCATTTTCTCAATCACACTCATCAAGGGGCCTTGAGATATCTCTCTTATATATGAGAGGAACAAATTCCCTCATGACTACACATATTCCTCTGCATGATTCATTACATGTCCAACTACAGCCTTTATTATCATCCGGTTAAAGATAATGTTAGACTAGGTCAAAACATAGAATTCCTCATGTAGGAATCCATGGTGACATTAGGTCAGAGGACCGACGTATCACTACTATTGTGAAATATACTAATGATATAATTCACGTAGTATTCTCACGGTGGGTCTATCCAACACCATATTCTCCAGCATGTGTCTATGATCCGACTTTAATATCACATATTCATGACCAGTAAAACATGATCATCATTAGTCAAACTGTATACTAGTCTCCATTCATTATTGTTTCAATGATAGACCGACTAGGGATTGTTTAGAATATGATTTTCAATTACCTTAGGGTTTTACTATCAAGTCTCGGACTTGATGTCAATTAGGTGGAATCAACTATTGAATGAGTCTTTAATCAAGTCAAATATGCTCATATTGAATAACAAGATAAGGTAAATGTTCCATTTAAACAAAAGAAAAACAACAATGTTGCTGCTATTCCATTGCCCTAGGGCACACTACTAATAATGACAAACTAGGAACTAATGTTTATTTGAGAATAATCTCAAGTTTCATGTTGATAAGCACACGACGTTTGCGATCGAAAAGATTGAAGCGTAACTGAGAGAATTCAAGAGCATGTTTATCGATGTTCGAAAGTGATGAAAAGTTATCAAGACTATATTCAGAGTTTAGAATCATTGTAATATTCTTGGGTTGCTTGTTGATGATAATGAAAAACAAGCCTAAAGCTCAAAACTCGAACTGAAACACGAACCACATTGAAATGGTACAATTTATAGTTTCAGGTAGGTTGATCGGTCAACCAAATCTTCAACCGATCATTGACTGTCCATCAACAAAAATGTGCAACGGCTCTTTTTTTAGCCGTTGTGAGTTGTATATATCGAGCCTCTTCTCATGAACCTTATACATATCCCTCATGCCTTTCTCTACCATGCTAGAACTCATTGAGACATCCTAAAAGATATCTTGAGCCTTTATTGTGTCAATCTTCTAAGAAACCCTAGCTTGACACCTTCTTTATTGTTTGGGCCCTGAACCTTGAATGATTCATCATCAAAGACAGCAAGAGGAGCTAAGAGCTTGGTTTGAGAGCTAAGTTGTATTTACTTGATTATTGCTCTCATTTTAATTGTATTTTGGTTTGTTTTTAGTTCTTATTTTGAGCTTGTAATAGACCTAAGTGTTTAGGTTTTGAATGAGTGATTGCTTTGGTGTAGAGGCATAAATCCCCTCTCGTACACTAGGTTTAGAGTGTCCTCGGAGAGTAGGTGGGAAGTTGCCTTTGGGAAGAAGGTGGAGTGCTTTTGGTGTAAAATTCCTCAATGTATACCTTTTTAAAGACTCAATGTTTAGGGGTTTTTAACAATGACAAAATCCAATTTGTTGAGCCTAAAGTTGACATGCATGCTTGGACTAAAAATGAGATCGATTTATTTGATTTGAATGTCAAGGCAATGAATTGCATGTTGGGTTGCAGAGAATACGCGTAGCAAAAAAGGCACAAAAAATAGATTTCAAAAATCATTTCACAACTCGAAAAATAGCGATCCCTTTAGCTATAATAAGGAATTCAAAGATGGAATGGGAAGATTTTATACATTAGCCGGGAGGAAGTAGGCGCTGCTCCGATCCTCAAGCACCAAGTGCACACGCGCACACCCTCCAATGATGATCCACACTATGACTTCTCGTAACACCAAGAAAAAACCTTTGCCCTTTTACGTGGGCACTCATCCTGGTTCTATGGATGGCCAGCCTTCACAAGGGTCAAAGAGGGAGGCCGACCCTTCAATCAAAGTGCGGCCCCAAGAAGAGGAAAGAACGACAAGAAGCGGCAATAAAAAATAAAAGATACAACTATTGTACCTTGTTGAAGGGGGGCAGCTCCAAAGAGGAATCTTCTTCTCCTCATTGCCTTTCTCAAAGGTGGAAGAGGGATGGAGAAGAAGAGGCTTGGTGCTCCAAGAGGAAGAAATTGGCAGCCACAAAATATCGAGAGGAGCTGCTCCTATTGTTCCTTGAAGATGGCGGCTCCAATCAAGAACGCCTTCTTAATTATTGGGATGGCATTTGAGTTATTTTTCAAGTGGGGCGGCGACAACTTTGTTGAAAAATCATCATTAATTCATTGTTCCAAATATAATTCGTGTTGAGATCATTATCTCAACATGGCTCATGTCATTATCTTAACATGTGGCCGACCACTTAGGGGATTTTGAATACCCCTCTTGGCCGACAAATAAAATTATTCTAAACCATAAACCAAGTGGATTTAAAGGCTAGGAGGGAAATTCAAAATTTCACACTAATCTAGCCAAGGTTACAACCCTCAACCTCTCAAGTTCTAAATAACACTATTCTAAACCATAAACCAAGTAGATTTATGCCTTAACACCAACCCTACAACTTTGCCTTAGACGTACACCTATGTCTAACACATAAGCTTTAAATCAATAAATATCACATTAAAATTACAAAGCAAATAGAGCAATAATTAAAATAACACTACTTGACTCTAATGAGAAGTTCTTGACTCTTCTTGATGTCTTTGATGTTGAATCTTTGAAGTACATCAAGAAAACAAAGCTCAAGCTTTTCTCACAGGAGTCGCATAATAGAAGCTCTAAACTAGAGTATATAATGGCTCTATATGTTCACGAGACTTTAGGAATGCAAACATACAATATACACAGTGTTCTATAAAGATAAGATGCGCTCGAAGAAGGCAAAAACCAATGGGTGGAAAAGATATTTGTTGCAGTTGTTTGATCGAAGGTTGATTAATGGATTCCTCGATCGAATGGTCTATCGAAATTTTATCTCAATGGGAAATTTTCAGCATAATTTCACTTTGGATTCAAGTTTTGATACATTAATTGAATTTGGTGTTCATCGTCGTCATCACACATTTCAAAGATAACAACATGATTCTAACTTTATAACTAATCTTAGAATTCTTTTTTTTTTTACTTCTAAACCCTATAGGAAGGTGATCACATATCAATTCAACTTAAGGACCTTCAGTAATCCTAGATTTGGTCGGCAATATTGAATAACTTCGAACTCATGATCCTGAAGCACCTTTTACTTGGGACGCACCGGGCAGTCTTACTAATTAATTAACCTAGCCTCTAGAGTTAGCTAAAGAAAAATGTCAAAAATGATTATAATTATTTAAAATAATTACTTTAAATTATTAAAATAGTGGCGTTGGAGGAGTGTGTTGACTGGTAAGTTCATTGTTGGTTATGGTTGAGGAGTGTGTTGAATGGAATAACAGAAATTGCACGGCACTGAACACATTGATGTCGTTGAGTCTATACGTTGACCTGCGAACAGAGCAGCTCGAACACGGCACATGACGCCACTTAATTAACTGGATCTTCCAAGTTATCAATATAAAGATACTATAGATATTAATTTGACAAGGTCAAAAGTCAGGAAAGCTTATAAATACCGGTAGCAAGATCACCCCTTAATTCATAAGAGGAAGGGAAAGAGGAGCGTACGTAGTATTAAATAGGTAAAGATATGGAGCGTTCTCAACAATATTTATTCCTAATTTTAATGTTTCTGTGCTTCTCCTTCATCATTTGTCCGGCGTTGGCTGCCAGAAAATTGTGTAAGTATAAATTGGTTCCTTTCGTGTGTATAAATTATATCTACATCTATTCTCCGTAATTTATACTTGCTGTTCAATTCCTCCAGATGAATACCAACTACCATATCCTCCGATTCAAGCTTATCCTACTGGGCCTCCTTATCTTCCGTCTCCAAATCCTTAGGTATATAATATCATCTTTAATTCTCATCATGGCAACTATACATATTTTTTTTATATATTTATAATAATAACGCTCTATATTTTCATAATGTTTAATAAAGAAAAGAAATTTCGTATTTTACATTTTTTTTTTAAAAAAAAAAAAATTATAATAAATGATTATATATATATTATCATCAACTATGCTATCCACGGTTGGCAACTCCGTATTCTTACATTACATTAACAAAGAGCTCGTGGCGAATTTCTTTATCAAAATAATAGCTAATTTCTCGTAAAAGTATTTATTAATTATTGTAACCTACATTAATGTACGTACTTTGTATATGATCGACAGGTGCACATCTATAGACACTACCACACCTTCAGAAATAAAGGGAACAACGATCGCGGAGAAAGGAAGCAAAGGTTTGGAGTTGTTTCATATATATAAATATACGAGATGATCGATTAATATATTATGCTTTATATCTTTACTTTAAAGAATAAAATAATTTTAACTTGGTTGCTGCCAAATATATATATAATCTTCCTACGTATTTATGTACGCTTGACCAATTTATAGGTCACTTGATATAAACTACATTGTTATTACTACAATCTGCTTGATGAATTTTTCATCAATTTCATTGGTTTGAACCACTAACCTTATAATATTTAAAACTGAAATTGATGATATTATCAAGCTCTTTCTAAAGTGAATCACATAATTGTTTGAATATCGCTTAAGAGATTATGTTACGACCCGCTTGATCGGATAATTGATCTATTAACACTACAAGAAAAATGAGCATTAATGACGAAAATTTTATGACGATTAAACTTCATCACAAACTGTGATAGATTTATGACGAATTTGTGACGGCTTGAAATGAACATTTTTTTTTCAAAATAGTAACAGATTTGTGACGAAAAATTCGACACAAGACGATTCTATCACAAATCAATCACGAAAATTTTAATCTATTTGGCCTAGAATTTTTAATAAATAACATCAGTGATAAAATAGTGATTGATTTTATTTTCGTCACTAATATTCTGATACTAATTCATCACTGATTTTTTTTCTCCATATCCGTCACAGCTAGATCCGTTACTAAACCACCGCATAATAGTGACAGAAATAGAAATCCGACATAAAATTAAAATAAATATTATTAAGACAAATTTTATAAAGTTAAGTCTTACGTGGGTCAAAAATATTTTTTTACTTATTCTTAACCATTATAAATATATTTTTTTTAGTCTCATATGGATTAATTTTTTTTCTCCTAATTTTCTTAAATTTTATAAATTGATACATCATGAGATCAAAAAGTTTACTATCATACTATCTTTTATGAATTTATTAAAAATATTATAATAATATAAATTGATACCTCAATGTCCGTTGCTCCGCTCGTGCAGTGCAGCAGCATTTGCCCAGCCATGGCTAGAGAAACGAAGCTATTTTTCCCAATTTGCCTAGCCACGGGCTAAAATGCGCACCAAGCACCGAATGACATCGAAATGCATCCAACTCGTACCGTGGAACCCTAGAGTCGTACAAGGGGTTTAAGGGTTCATGTATAATGTAGGGGAGTGATGGCAAACAAAGCGGTTAATTGCCTTGGATGGAGACGAACGAGCTACTCATATGGGTGCGTATGATCACTCGATCTTCGCCTAAGATAACTTATGGAACGCATCCTACACCTGGTTTTATGTTTTCTTGCGTCCATACTCCTGTGAATGTTGTTTTACTTTACGCCTTCAATATCATATGACCAACATGGTCTTTTGGAGGCGCGTATATGACGCTCGAGGTTGCTATGATAGCAAACGCATGCCCCGCGATGTTAAGTTGGGAAGCCCAATTCGGGACGATAGACTTATCCCTTGCACGGGATGCAAGGGTGCCGCACGGATTTTTTCACACAAAATAATTGGCCCATGACAGTTGGTATATTATTATATTATTATATTATTATATTATTATATTATTATATTTTTTATAATTAATGACGGAAAAATTATTTTCGATCATCGACATTAGTGATGGATTTTGTAATAAAATTTTTTCCGTCATAGATTTTTATGATGGACACATCTGTCACAGAAGAGAAAATGGAGCATTAGCCACGAGACTTTCAGCGACGAATTTTGTGATAGAAATTTCTGTCAATGATACCCTTTAGTGATGGATTTTTCCATCACCGATGCCTATTTTTCTTGTGGTGCAACTTCATAGGCCAACCTATTGGCCTAAGTAAAATGGTCAAACTGAAGTTGATAGTAGCACACCCAGCAAGCCTTATAAACCAACATCACATTCAACATACTTCCCATGTGACATTACACTGGGTTATTGCAATCTCCCCCACTTATGTCTTCACGTCTTCGTCCAGATCCAACTTAAGTCTAGCACATAACCAAGAATCACACCCAAGTTAGCGGCATGTGAGGCTTATCCTAGTAGCAGCTCCACCCGATCACTTGGGCAACCCTTTCTGACATAGGGGTCCCTCACCATATCTAGGACTAGATCATGCTCTGATACCATTTGTTACGAACCGCTTAATCAGATAACTGACCTATCAACTTCATAAGTCAACCTATTGACATAATTAAAATACTTAAACTGAAGTTGATAGTAACACATCCATTAAGTCTTATAAGTTAACATCACATTCAATATACTTCTTATGTGAAACTAAATTAAGGTATTTACAGATCATGAGGAAATGGGTATCATTCACACAATTTAAGAAAATTTATCACTAATTTGCAATTGAATTTTTTTAATATTATCACAAAAGTTAAACATATATAAAAAATATTGAATAATTCTAGCAAATACTTCAATAAAGTGAACTCGATTTAACATAAATAAATAATGGTATTGTGTAGACATTTACGGTTAGGATTTGAACAAAATATAAAGAAATGATAAACTAAGACTCAGGAAATTTGAGGTAGGAAAAGACACATCAAAGCGTCGCCCCTTCTAAGTGTATCTAACTAATCCACCTCTAATACCAGTTCCAAACTATGTATCTAAGATAAGAGCAAAGAGCCAGAATGTTAAATAAAATTTAAACCAAGCATGTCCACCACTAAAGTAGAACCTAAGATATCATAATTATCATTGAAAGAAATAGTATCCTTAGTCAATTACATATTGATGAGTAAAAAATTAGTTTTGGTTAATGAATAATATGAGGTAATTTTTCATCATATGCTGCATCTATATTTTATATAGAGTAAATACAAAAAAAAATACAAAATTTCGTTAGCAAAGAAATGCATGAACATTCATTCTGTTGTCATGTTTAGCACGCCCCGTCATTTTTGATGTGTTTGGCTAATGTGGCACATTAATAGCGCTGACGTGACAAATTTTATCCTACAAATTATTATTTTATTATTTTAATCAATTTTATTATTAAAAAATATTATTAAAAATATTATTATTATTATTATTATTATTCCTACTTCCTCTCATCTTCTCATCTTCTCCTCCGATTCATTTTCGCCTCGCGCAGGCGAAGCCACATTATAGCTTGGGGTGTCCAATGATACCCCTACATTTTAAATATAATTTTACATATACATGCAAGGGCCCCACTTAGACACCCCTTCATGAAAAATTTTGCACCCCTTCCAATATCGCTTCAGTGTCTCTTCGAAATTCGGTCACCCACTCATCCCAAATCTCTCCTTAATTAGCTCAATTATTGGTTGTTTCCAAATCCTCTCTTCACTGTCTTTTCTCTCTCTCCTCACGATCTCTCATCTATGCACTTCCATTGGCTCAGATTCACTCAATCGCTCATTCCGCTCGCAGCCTCACACAGTCGCACATCACAATGGACTAGTGGAGGGACACCTCATGCTTGGACACTGAGGCAGTGCCTCTATGAGCTAGGCATCATCGCTAGTTCGCTACGACGCTACCGGAGTACCGGCAGAGCCGCAGAGCAGTGGTCATCGCCCATCGGCCCATTGTAGATTCGCTCGGTGCTCGCTACTTGCACATCATAGGCTCACAGCGGACTAGCGGAGCAATAAGGACGCCTCACGCCTAGACGCTGAGGCATCATCACTAGTTCTCTACAGGCGGAGGCGCGGACTCGCAAAGTAGTGCCGCACTGTCGGCGCCGGCGTCGGAGCATCTTGAATCCACACTTCTAAGCAAATAATAACTATATTATATATAAGAAATCAGTTTTAAATCAACACTTCAACCGTTATAATGATTAGTTATAGACATTATTACTTACAAGTTGCTTCCCACTTGTATGCTCGAGCACTCCAAGACTCAAAGTCAAAGTCAAAGCTTCATCTGAATCATCTTCATCTTCCTCTTGAGACTTGCGTCCAGGTAAGTAAATAATACATTATATATTAGAATTTAAAAATAGATTTAATTTTAAATCACCACTGCCAATCTGCAATTAACAAAGAATTATATATTTGTTATTGATTGTATAAAAAATTAGGTTATGTTATGAATTGATTAATATTTATTATTTTAAAGCTAAGAGTTGATTTTTAATTTAATTAAATATATTGCTTAAATATATTAAATAGGTTATGGATAAATTTCTCAAAAGAAAAATACCATCAGATCAATCACCATCTTCACAAGGTGGTGCAAAACAACTTAAAAGTCAGTTTCGAGTTCTAGATAAGATTGATGATCTTCCTTGCGACCCTTGGTTACAACACAAAATTTCAGAGTATCATCCTAATGATCGAGATAAGATACGAATATGGTTTTTACAGAAGGGACCTTTTCAACCTCGTACATATAAATTTCCACAAAAAGAAATGGGAACTTCATCACGAAGATTTTGTGTATCATGGTTTAGTGAGCATCCTAGTTGGCTTGAGTATAGTATAGAAAAAGATGTTGCTTTTTGCCTTTGTTGTTATTTATTCCGAAATGATATGGGCAAACAAGGTGGAGATGCATTCACTATAAAGGGATTCACTACTTGGAATAAGAAAAATTAAAGCTTTATAAAACATATTGGTGGTCCGAATAGTGCTCATTCTCAAGCCTTAAAAAATGTGATGGCCTGATGAAACAAGATCAACATATTGAAACTGCATTGTCTAGACATTTAGAACAAGTCCGCAATATATATAGAAATCGATTGTCTGCTTCAGTGGATTGTGTTAGATGACTTTTATGACAAGAGCTTTCATTTCGTGGTCACGATGAATCAACAAGTTCTAAAATCAAGGAAATTTTTTAGAACTTCTCAAATTTTTAGCGGATCACAATTCAGACAAAAAGAAAGTTGTACTAGATAATGCTCCAGAAAATAATAAGTTGATTTCTTCAGATATTCAAAAAGATATTGTTCATGCTGCTACACTAGAAACCACTAATGCAATTATTAAAGATTTAGGAGATGAATTATTTGCTATCATAGTTGATGAGGCACGTGATGCATCTGATAAAGAACAAATGGCTCTCGCTTTGCGCTATGTAAATAAAAAAGGAGACATTATTGAGCGTTTCATTGGGATAGTGCATGTCAATGATACCACAACTTTATCACTTAAGACAGCAATTGAGTCATTGCTTTCTAAATTTGGACTAAATATGTCTAGAATACATGGACAAGGATATGATGGTGCTAACAATATGCGAGAGGAGTTCAATGGACTCAAAAGTTTGATATTAAAGGAAAATCCCTTTGCTTTCTATGTACATTGCTTTGCGCATCAACTCCAACTTACACTTGTGGCTGTTGCAAAAAATCATTTTCAAGTTACATCATTTTTTGAATTGATATCCAACTTGTTGAATGTAGTTAAAGGTTCATGTAAGCGTCAAGATATGGTTCATGATAAAAACATGACAAAAGTTAAAGAAGCATTGGCAATTGGGGAAATTGCGACTGGACGAGGATTCAATCAAGATATTAGTCTTAAACGTCCGGCAGATACTCGTTGGGGCTCACATTATGGAATAATAATTAATTTGATCTTGATGTTTTCTTCAGTAAGTGAGGTTCTTGAATATGTTACAGAAGATGGTTGGACAATGGAGCAAAAGGTAACAACCAATGTTCTTTTAGATTCAATGCTCACATTCGATTTTGCATTTATTTTGCATATGATGAAAAATATATTGGGTGTTACCTATGAATTATCATCACTCTTACAACAGAAAGATCAAGATATTGTGAATGCTATGAATCAGGTCAAAATTTCAAAGGAGTGATTGCAAGCAATGAGAAATGATGGTTGGGAGGATTTATTAAATGAAGTATCATTATTTTGCAATAAGCATGATATTGAAATTCCGAATATGGATGAAGTATATGTTCTTAAGGGAAGATCACGACGTAAAGCTCAAGCACAACCTATTACATATTTGCACTATTATCGAGTAGATTTATTTTATAGCATCATAGATATGCAACTTCAAGAACTTAATAATCGATTCAATGAAATGACAACAGAGTTACTTCTATCAATGCAGTGTTTAAATCTAGATAGTAATTTTGATACTTTTAACAAGGAGAAGTTGATTCAGTTTGCTCATTCTTATCCGTCTGAGTTTTCTACAGTTAAACTGGTGATGCTTGAGTCCCAACTTGAGAATTACATTGTTGATATGTGTAATAACGAGGAATTTTCAAACTTAAATGAGATTGTAAGCCTTGCAAATAAGTTAGTTGAGACTAAAAGAGAGAATGTCTATCCATTGGTTTACTTACAAATAAAGTTGGCTAGTATCTTACCTGTTGCTACTGCAACCGTGGAGAGAGCATTTTCGGCAATGAAGGTGGTTAAAACTCGATTCCGTAATCGGATGGGAGATGATTGGATGAATGATTGTCTTGTTAATTACATCAAGAGTGATGTGTTTGAAAAAATTGATAATGAATTGATTTTGCAGTGTTTTCAGAATATGAAGATTCGCAGATGACAATTATGAAGAAAGACTTTGTAAATTTTTTTAAACATTTCTTTTGACATAATAAAAGTTTGATTTATATTTAGGATCATTTGATAAGTATTTTTAAAAATGAAGAATTTAAAAATATTGCACCCCCTTAGTCCGGGGTCCTGGCTTCGCCACTAGCCTCGTGGACCTGACATTATCCACCGCCGCCGAAGTTGAGCCCGCGGGGTCCTCCTCCGTCGTCGTCGAGGATGGTGAGAGAGAGACTGAGTCACCATGGGCTGTCGGCGAGCTCCGCCTCCGACGTCATGCTGAGCTCGGTGCCGTCTCTGCCACCGAATGTTGTTGCTGTTGTTGGTGGTTGTTGCCTACTTGTCTATTTGGGCCATACCAGTTACCAGAGAAGACGAGAGATGCTAAAAAATACCAGTTGAGTTTTGGTTCATGTGTAGGTCAAGCGCCGCCAGCCCAAGCACCTGGAAATTGAACATGTTCGACAACTTGTTGCCTGTGCCGACGGAGGTGGATTCATAGATACCAGGCTCCTAGCCTTGCTCCTCGATGGGGAGAAGTGGGTATCCATGGGCATCGAAGCCTTGCACTCAGAGCTTGTCCCGCCTGCTTTGCTGCATGATACACGACTGTTGTACTTCTCGGGTCGCGGATCGGTTGAACTGCGCGCAATTCAACGAGTCCAAATTTGATGTTTTCTCATGTTGTTGGTCAAAATTGAATTAATCAATTCATTACGTGAAGCAGCGCATTCCTCTTTCAAAATTCCATATATTTGGTCAAAATTGATGTTTATCCGCTCGATTTAATTTGGATGCCTCAACTTACTTTTTGCCTCAATTTTTAGTAAATTATGTCAGCTCTTTTCACTATAAAAAGAGGCCGAATACAAGGTTCCAAGCATCCCAAAACTTCTAATCAAGAGTAGAGTCTCCTTGAGAAAATTAGAGAGGAAATATTGTGAGAGATTTAGAGATCCAAAAAATTAGGAGTGTCGCTACCACCCTTTTCAATGAGTGCCCCTTCTCAAGTTCAAACATACAAAAAGTAGCAGAGCTTAGTTTCAAGATAGATATTGCAAAGATAGTGCCTCTACTCCATACTAGTTTCAAGTTTAATTTATTTGAGAGAGTTTGTTGTGTTCCGAAAGGGATTTAGTTTTATTGTCACTCTTATTGTAACTCTTTTCTAGAATTAATAAAGCAGTCTCCTCTTCTCCCCGTGGACGTAGGACCGGTACCCCATCGAGTCCAAACCACGTTAACCCTCTCCCCCCCCTCCCCCCCCACAGTCTCTTCTTTTTCGCATTATTGTTATCAAATTTGGTTTAACATTTCTCTCACAGGATTCGGGTTTTGTTGATCCTGTAGAAAATTTCCCCAAATTTTCTAACAGTTGGTATCAGAGCCTACTTCCCCAACCATGACAAGTACCAAATTCAATATTGAGAAATTAGATCGCAACGTTAACTATGCACTCTGCTCAATGAAGATGAAAGTGGTTCTAAATATGGAGAGGATACATGACGCCATCCTATGTAGGGATAATATGTAGGGGACAGAGGAGGACAACGAATACAAGGAACAAAAGACGATTGCAATTTTGTACCTGCCTGTCAAATGAAGCACTTAGAGGGATTGCATCCCAAAAGATAACTAAATGTATTGGGGACAATCTCGCATCCTTGTATCAAGAGAAAACACTCACCGACAAGATGAAGTTAAAGAAAAAGCTCTATTTCCTACAAATGACGAAAGACACTTCAGTCAAAGAGCACATAAATACCTTTCAGACAATCATCATGGACTTGTAGAATATGGGTGTCAAAATCGAATAGGAAGATAATGCTTTATTCCTTTTATCTTCACTTCTTTCTTCTTTTAAAAATTTTCGTGAAACTATGGTTTTTGGAAGGACTACTATTACTCCACAACAGGTGATCACTGCTCTTGTGTCTAAGGAGCTTATGGACATGCATCTTACAACAAATTCCTCTAGTGGAGGGAAAGGAGAAGTTCTCTACTCTAATGAAGCAGGAGGAGGTAACAAATCAAACGTCACTTGTTATTATTGCAAGAAACGAGGTCACATCAAGTCAGAATGTCGTAGTCTTAAGAAACATTTATAGCAACAAACCAAAGGTCAAGACGCATATATGGAGGCCTATTATGCAAATTTTGAGAAAGTAGATGTATTGGTTGTGACAGATGGCACAGGTACTGCTAAGACACGTCGTGGGCGATGACGGTCTCGTCAGCGACAACACACCTCAGGTCAAAATTCCTCTTCCTCTTATTTTGATATGTCTGATTAAGAAAAATGCAATCCAGGTCAGCAAGCGAACAGGTCAACCATCGGTAGCATTAATGAGTGGTTCCTGAATTCTGGGTGATCCTATCATATGACTCCACACTAGATGGCCTTTGTAGATTATCAGTACACCAATTGTGGAGTAGTTCGTATCGGCAACAATGTACCCTACAAAGTTGTCGATTTGGAATGGTGAAATTAAAATTGCATGATGGCTCGACAAAGATCCTAGCAAATGTTCGTCATGTCCCAAAGCTAGGAAGGAATCTAGTGTCTCTTGGAGTTTTGGACACTAGAGACTACACGACATCCTCTGTAGGAGAAGTCTTGGAGGTACATAATGGAACCACGACGGTGCTGAATACTCTAAGGACATCGAACAATTTGTACAAGGTGGGCGGATCCATCTTTTGTGAAGTAGACCACATTCTGAGGTAAAACACAACAAAATTAGACACTAGGTCAGGTATAAATTTTTCTTTCAGAGTAAGCCCTTCTCAGAGATACACACTGAAGGAGGAGATTCGGAGGACTATGTGGGTTCCTAAGTCCATACAGGAAGTTGATTTGGCCCGCTGGAGCACTGATCGGCATAGCACCCTCCCCCCCCGTACGGGCCTTGCGGGAGAGGAGCACGACTTCTGAGGACTGCATCGGCCTTAATTTTCATCAAAAGATGAATTGTTAGGGGTTGACTCAAATTGGGTCCGAAGAATTCAACGAGCCCGACTAAACTCAAATTGGAGTTCAAAGATCAAGTTATGATTGAATCCAGAGAAAGAAAATAAGAGTAAAGGGCTGCTCTTCTCTGGGCTCGGCCTGGCCCATGTGGGCCGAGCCCATCTATTCCCAAATTGCACCATGTGCAACACACATGGTGTTGTGCTACCACTACCTCAATTGTTGCACACAATTTGAGGCAACATCTCAATTTCCAATATGAAGTGTTTAAACAAAATACATTTGACTGGTCGAATGTTGATGATCTCGCATGCAATTCGAGTATTTTGGAGAGCTGCTTCAATTGCGCCTATTGCTTCGATCAACCTTTCCAATTAATTTGGTCAAAATTGCTTTCATCGAATCAGCTGCGGACAAATTGCAAATGACGTGATTTTTACAAGATGTCACGCGTTGTGTTTGGGAAAAAGGTCGGCTGATTTTATATATAAAAGGGACAAGGTTCCAAATCATCCCATACCGAGAAACCATCTCAGATTCTGAATTAGAGAGGAAATTAAGTAAGAGTTTTAGAGATCCAAAAAATTAAGAGTATCACTACCACCATTTTTCAAGGAGTGCCCCTCCTGAGGTTCCAACATACGTCAGCGGAGTTTAGTTTCAAGATAGATATTACAGAGACAGTGCCTCTACTCGATACCGATTTTAGGTTCTATTTATTTGAGACAGCTTGTTGTATTCTGAAGGGAATTTAGTCTATTTGACACTTTGAATAGTGTGAGTTCCATCAAACCGATGGACACACCATTGAATAGTGTGTGGTCCTTCGAGACCAGATTGAGCGATTAATTATAGAAGGTCATCTCGACCACTACATCCGGCTAGTCAGAGTTGTAGCCAAAGCCGACAAAGTCGCCAGCAACGACAAAGTCTGAGCAACATCCCACCACATGATGATACAGACAACCACCATTGCTTTGAAAGTAAGCAATCCTACCCCGACGTCCAAGGAGCCATTGACTATATAACGGGAGCATTTGCTCTGAAAGTAAGCAATCCTACTCCTCGGTAATATCTTTCTATGACTCTGATTTTCAAGGTGTTGATAGGAATTTTCATGATCCCATCGTCATTTCTATGTTTGCCGATGGTTTCCTTGTTAGGATTTTGGTGGACCAAGCAAGTTTTGCCGACATCCTATTCTACCCTATGCTTGAGAAAATATGCATAAGTGAATCTTCGCTACCCATTGTCGAGCATTGACAAACTTGTTAACGGCTCATCAGGATATCAATACTTGAGTTTCATGGACGCCTATTCAGGCTACAATTAGATCCGGATGTACCCTGACAATGAAGAAAAAATGGCCTCCATCACCCAGCATGCAAACTTCTGCTACAGGGTAATGCCCTCCGGACTTAAAAATGCAAGTGGTACATATCAGCAATTGATGAACAAGGTCTTTAAAAAGCAAATCAGATGCAACATGGAGGTGTATGTCGATGACGTGGTAGCTAAAACTTCTGCCACCGACGATCATTGTAATGATCTCATCAAAATCTTCAACACTACAACATGAGATTAAATCCTAAAAAGTGCGCATTCGGGGTGCACGATGGAAAATTCCTCGGTTTCATGCTGACACATCGGGGGTAGAGGCCAACCCAGAGAAATGTCAAGCTATTCAAGAGATGCGGAGCCCACGTAAAATAAAGGAAGTGCAACAGCACACTAGAAGGATGGCGACTCTCTCCAGATTCCTCTCCAAATTGGTCAATCGAGCCGCTCCTTTCTTCAAAATCTTACGAAAAAGCAGAACTTCCATTGGGATGAAAAATGCGAACATGCCTTCAAAGATTTGAAATGATTCCTCACTAGCCCACCGGTTTTAGACAAACGATGACAAGGAGAAACCTTGTTCCTTTACCTCATAGTCACAGAGAATGCCCTTAGCTTGGTCCTGATTTGAGAGTAGGAGAAAGATCAAAAATTGATCTACTTCATGAGCAAAGTCCTCTAGCACCAGAAATTTGGTACCAAAAGCTTGAAAAGCTCGCCTTTGCCCCGATCATCTTGACCCGGAGACTAAGGTCGTATTTCTTGAGCCATCACATTTAGGTACAGACCAAACAACCAATCCGACAGGTATTGGCTAAACCCAAACTCACGAGATGAATGATATCTTGGTCGGTGGAGCTTTCAAAATTCAGCATCGAGTACAAACCCAGGGGTCACATAAAGACCCAAGAGTTGGCTGACTTTGTTGCCGAGTACACCAACCAAGAAGATACTCCTACTTGAACATTGTTTGTGGATGGAGCCTCCAATGAGAAATGGAGTGGGGCAGGCATCATTTTGGAGAATGGTCTGGAAAATTGCCCTGGAACAATTCTTTCAATTCCAGTTTAAAGCCAACAACAACCAGGCAGAGTACGAAGCTCTGATTGCCAGCCTAAAACTCTCTCAAGAAATGAAAGCTCGAAACATCGTCATAAAAAGTGACTCATAACTTGTTGTGGGGCAAGTCAACAATACCTGTGAAGCCAGGGATCCCTCCATCGAAAGGTACCTCGCATTAGTACTTTCTTTAATCAATAAATTTGATAGTTGTGTGATTCAGCATATACCTTAGGAAGAGAACACCCGGGCCGACCTACTATCCAAACTTACTAGCATCAAAAAGCCCCAAAACAATTGGTCAGTCATTCAACAAGTTCTCAAACATCCAAGTACCCAACCGGCCTATACCTCAGTCGAACAAGACATAGATTGGAGGATTCCTTACATCAATTACCTCGAACGAGGCGAGGTTCCAGAGAACATATCCAATCTAGGCAGATTTAAAAGAATGGCAAGTTACTACACACTTTTCAATAATCAGCTTTACAAGAGGGGTTTCTGTCGGCCGCTCCTCAAGTGTGTCATCCAACCCCGAATAGCCACTATAATGGCAGAGGTTCATGACGGCATCTGTGGCAACCACATCGGTGGGAGGTCCCTGGCGGCCAAAATCCTCCGAGCTGGCTACTTCTGGACAAGCATGAAAATAGATTGTAGTCTCTACATAAAAAAATATGACAAATGCTAGAGATTCTCGAAAGTTTCCCAACTACACCCTGAACCATTGCACAGCTCAGGCGTTAGCTGGTCGTTCCACAAATGGGGGATAGACCTTCTCGGTCCATTTCCCCAAACACCAAGGCAATTTAAATACTTGGTCGTGCAATCGACTACTTCACCAAGTGGATAGAAGCTGAACCCCTATCAACAATTGTAAATGATAAGGTTCAAAAGTTCACCTGGCAAAATATCATCTACAGATTCGGAGTACTGCGTGAGCGCATTAGCGACAATGGAACGTTGTTCACAGATCATCGATTTCGAGAGTTCTGCTTAGACCTCGACATCAGGCAACTCTTCTCATCTATTGAGCACCCACAAACAAACGGTCTGGCAATCCTAAAAGGATTGAAGAAAAAGCTTGACTGGGTCAAGACATACTGGGTCGACGAACTACCCGAAATACTCTAAAGTTACAACACAACCACTCAATCTTCTACCTCAGAAACCCTTTATCGGCTTGTCTATGGAGCAGAGGCCATGATCCTTGTAGAGATCGCAGAGCCCAGCCACCTCAAGATTACCTTCGAGGAACAGGGCAACATAGAAGCCCGAATCGCCGAGCTCGATCTTGTTGAAGAAGAGCGAGAGCTCGCCAAAATCAGAGAAGAGGCAATGAAGCTTAAGATTGCCTAAAAGTATGACAAATGTGTTAGGCCCAGGAACTTTGTAGAAGGGGATCTCATTCTTCGAAGGATTGAACCACAAAGAAAACCAATCGGAGAAGGTAAGATTGCTCCAAACTGGGAAGGCCCCCATCGGATCACAGAGGTCCTCGAATAGGGAGCTTACAGAATTGCCGAGATCTTTGGACGAGAGCTCCCACGATCCTGGAACACGGCCTCCCTGTGGGCCTACTACTACAACTAAGATTCCACTCTTAAATTACAACAAGGCTGGAGTACTCTTTCTCCTACTTGGCAGTTTTTCCCATTGGGTTTTCCCCATGAAAGATTTTAACGAGGCTCCAACATGTGTAACTCGAGCCTAACTCTCGGTGGGATATGATGTATCTTTGTGATATTTCACAATGAAATTATTCTTTCCATTCTGCACATGTCTTTTGCATCTAACATCCCTTGCAGTCATGGCATACTTTGTAGAAGGAATTTACACGGTCTCACAAGCGGCCCTTGACATATGTGACGTATCGTTCCTCCTCGGCCAATCCTCCCTCTGCACTATTAAGCATCCAAGTGATCAAGACTTGGTCCCCACCAGTCCAAGCTCAAACTCAATACCTCATACAACGATCAAAATTCAGTTTTCACCAGTCTAGCTCACCGGCCTTAGCACCTATCTCGGGCTCCTACGCTCTCAACGACTTGAAGCGCGCTCCTCAGCCTGGCACACTCTCAACGAGCAACATGACCCCAAGCGCACTCCTCGCGAGCTTGGTTTTCACCGAGTCTGGTCCTCAGCCATAAACGCGGTCTCCACCTTAGCTCGACACGCTCTCAACGAGCAACATTACCCCAAGTGCACTTCTCGTGAGCTCGGTTTTCATCGAGTCTGGTTCTCGGCTCTAAAAGCGGCCTCCTGGTTAGCTCGACACGCTCTCAGCAAGCAACATGGCCCCAACATCTTGCTCATGAAACACCAAATAGGTAAATGGTAGTACAGATACTACTCTAATTAGGACATGCAGGGAACAACCACTCGGTAAGAAAAATAACTAGTATGAACAAGGAAGATATCTATTTAATTTCATAAAGCCCCACAAAGGGAACAATTACACTTATAGATCCACAAAGTGATACTCATCAACAAAAAGAAAGTAAAACTACCAAACAAAGTATCCACTTGGAGAGCGTCTTGAAAATATGATCACCGACCAAGCTGCGCAGCAAGAAGCCCCGGCTCGGAGTCTTGCTCCCATGATTTAGCGCCGTGTGCAAACTGGGTCGAAGAATCTGTTACGGATGGCTTCGTTGTAACTCGTTGCAGTAATTAGAAGAGGCAAGAAGAAAAGATAGAATGGGATGAAAAGAAGAAGATGATTCAGATCTTGATTCTTTGTTACCTGAAGGCACTATACATCGTCGCTTATATACGACGTTACACGCGGCCAACTAGTTATACGTGGCCAACTAATTCAGCTAGAACTAATCACCCGTGGCTAACCACTTTGACACGTAGTTAACTATATTAACTGATAATCGTTGAGATGGCGAGGCGCTCTTCTCTCGTGCTGTGGCCGCTGTGTTGGAGCTACAGCTTCCGTTGCATGGATGTGACGTACGTCGACATCCTTATTAGTCATAGCATTTGCGTCATGCGCCCCCCCGCGTGACATTTCTCCCCTGTTCTGAAGGAACCTCGTCCGCGAGGTTAGCGGTTGTGCCCTCTTGCTCCTCATGGCTGTTAATTTCTTCCTGCTCCGATGGATCTCCCACCGGTCTTAACAGTGGAATGGGGGTGATTTGTAGCTATGGTTTCCCTCGGCACTGCTTTAATCTCGACACGTGGAATATGGGATGCAGAAGTGCCTATATTGGCAAATCGAGCTTGTAGGCGACCTCTCCAACCTTTCCTATAATTTGGAAGGGTTTGAAAAATTTTGGGCTCAGCTTCTGATGTCGATGGAGGCGAAGGGACAACTGCCAGTAAGGCTGAAGCCTAACAAAATCCAATCGCCAACATTGATGCTGACTTCTCGGCGCCGCCGGTCTGCCTACATCTTCAAGTGGTGTTGCGCTTTAACAAGTTGCCTTTGAGTTGCCTTAAGACTTCATCCCTCTTTCCCAATTCACGATCAACCATGGACTTGTTGGCAGACCTGGCTGTGTAGCGTATCAACGTCGGTGCTTCCCGTCCATACAACACTTTGAACAGCGTCATCCCTACCGCCGATTGATACGCCGTGTTATACCAATATTCCGCGCGTGGCAAGAATTTTCTCCATACCTTCGGCTCATCTGACACAAAGCTACGGAGGTACATTTCCAAACAACGGTTCAGAGCTTCCACTGGCCGTTAGTTTGGGGATGGTAAGACGAGCTGAATTTGAGCTCAATCCCCTGTAGGCGCACCAACTCCCTCCAAATTCCACCGACGAAATAGCTATCACGATCGCTCACAATCGATCGAGGAATCCCGTGTAATTTAATCACTCCTTCCACTAATACCTCAGCCACTTTTTCACTGGTATAGGTTCTTGGCAAAGCTAAAAAATGTGCATACTTCGTTAACCGATCAACCACCACGAGTATGTCAGTCTTCGCGTCGGACGGTGGCAGGCTAGTGATGAAATCCATGGAGATATCTTCAAATACCTCCTCAGGAATTGGTAGTGGTTGTAGCAGACCAGCCGTAGATAGCTGCTCCACCTTCATCCTTTCTCATGTCTGACATTCCTTGACGTAGCCTTCAACATCCTTGCATATTGTGTCCTAGTAAAAAATTGCCACAATTCACCGGTACGAACGATCGATGCCCGAGTGTCCCCCGACCACTGAGCTGTGATACTCCCGCAAAATCATGCTTCTCAATATTTGGTCTTCTGGTACGATGATTCTTTTCTGGTATAATGCCAACCCATCGTGCCAACTATAACGATCGTCTTACCACCCTTCGGAAGCCATCTTCGCTAGCAAATCTTGCAGTTTTTTATCACTCCGAGTCGCCCTTCTAATGCCATCCAATATCCCATATACAGGTTGTATTAAGGACATACACTGACCCGTGAATTGTCGAGATAAAGGATCCGCTACTGTATTCAATCTCTCCGCCCTGTATTTTACTTCAAACTCATACCCAAGCAGGTTACTGATCCACTTTTGTTGCTTCGGAGTTTGGATGACTTGCGTGGTCATCTCCTTCAGGGCTTGTTGATCAGTAACAATGGTGAACCTCCTGCCCAAAAGGTATTGCCGCCATTTCCCAATGGCCTGCGTCATGGCAAACATCTCCAGATGATAAGTCAAAGCGGCTTGCTTTCGCGGCGACAACTTCATGCTGTAAAAAGCCACTAGCCGTCCTTTCTGCATTAACACAACCCCAATGCCAGTCCCTGAAGCATCCATCTCGACTTCGAATTGCTGATTAAAGTCAGGTAGCGATAGCACCGGGGCTTGACTCAACTTGTCCTTGAGTTGTTTGAAGGCCAACTGAGTTTTCTGAGTCCATTCAAACGCCTCATTTCGTAGCAGATCAGATAGGGGTGATGCAATGCTGGCAAACCCTTTAATGAATCGCTGGTAGTACCCGACTAGCCCGAGGAATCCTCTGACTCCTTTGGCATTCACTGGCCTCGGCCAAGCTCACACCACCGCCACCTTGTTGGTATCAGCCTGAAGTCCTTCTTCTGATAAGAAATGTCCCAAATACTCCACAGTGGCACATCTGAAGGAACACTTAGCCCGATTCGCTACTAACCCGTGTGAGCTTCAACACGGTTTCCAGGTGCCTCATGTGCTCTCCTCGACTACTACTATATATAGATTAGTATGTCATCAAAGAAGACTAACACAAACTTCCTCAGTTGGGGGCAGAAGATGCGATTCATAGTCGCTTGAAAGGTCGAAGGCGCGTTCGTTAACCCAAATGGCATCACAAGGAACTCGTAGTGTCCCTCGTGTGTCCTAAACGCTGTATTGGCCACATCCTCAACCTTAACCCGTATCTGGTGAAATCCTGAGAGAAGATCCAGCTTCGAGAATAATTTTGCCGCTCCCAATTCATCAAAAAGCTCGTCGGCGGAGGGAATGGGGAAGTGATCTTTAATGGTCACTATATTCAGTGCTCGGTAGTCAATGCAAAAGCGCCATGTGCCATCCTTCTTATTCACAAGCAATACAGGCGATGAAAACGGGCTATTGCTATGTCGTATAATACCTTCTCCCAGCATCTTTTGAATCTACCTTTCTATCTCCAACTTCTGGTAATTCAGATATTTATAAGGTCGCACATTAATCGCAGCTTGCTGCGGTGGTAAATGGATGCAATGGTCACTGGCCCTGACGGGTGGAAGTCCCTGAGGCTTAGTGAAGACCTGGGAGTATTTGTTTAGCAACTGCTTCAGTTCTTCTCCCTCAATGCTTACACTTGCCTATTCGCTTGGCCGTAGCTCTAGGTGATAGAGTTATGAGATCGCCTGCATTTCCCCAGCCTTCGCAGGGCATGGTACTCTATCTGTTCCATTCCACCCTATTCACCCTTCCAAACGTGCTTCTGACCTTGCTGCCGGAACTCAAATTTGAGTTGTGCGTAATCCATGATGATGGGTCCAAGAGTAGCCATCCAAGCTACTCCTAGAACTAGTTCAGACCCATTGATCGGTAAAACATAAAAATCAACATCTATAGTGGTCTCTTGCACTATCAACTTCAGTTGACGTATAACTCCCTCTCACTGGACTCGAGCTTCATTACCCACCATGACTCCAAAGTGCAGAGCTGGTTCAAGTCTTAATCCCTAATAGCGAGCGACGCGAGTCTGGATGAAGTTATGAGTATTTCCGCCATCCAATAGAATCTGAACATTCTGTCCTTCCACAGCTCCTTTGAATCGAAGAGTCATGGGAAGGAAGCATCCGGATAATGCATTGAAGGAAATCAAGAATTGCTCAGAAGTCTCAGCTTCGCCTACTGCCTCCAATTCTTCGACCCTTTCTTCTTCTTCATTGGCGTCTACCCTCGGTCCATCATCTAACATGAACATCTGTGGCATCTTACACTTGTGGCCCCAAGTGTATTTCTCATTGCAGTAATAACACAACCCCTGCTCCTTTCGTTTTTGGGCCTCGGACGACGTCAGGCATCGCATGTTCAGCTGGTTACTCCTCGTCTCGTTGGCTGAAAATGACCGGCTCTCTTGAGACGCTGGTGTGGATACTTTATCCGCGCCCTCTAGCATCGACAAACTTCAGCTAGGAGTAGGTAGTATACCCGCAGACCTCGATCCCACCGTTGATCCTTGATATCTTCTGGCGGCGATGATCTTGGCTTCATATTTCTTTACAAGAATCATCGTTTCGTGCATTGAACATGGTTGGTGTGTCAACACCTCCGCCTTAATGTCTGGTCATAACCTCGAAATGAAACAATTAATGAAGAATGTCTCCGATAGTAGGGTGGTTCATAGCGCCATATCCTCAAACCGGCATTCATATTCTTCCACTGAGGTGACTTGAACGAGTTTGGTCAACTAGCCTTCAAGGGATTCCAAATCCATCGGCTCAAATCATCGACGTATCGCCTCCACCAAGTGCCGCCAACCCACAAGTTGCTTCCGCCTCTGCATCCACCGGAACCATTTCTTGGCGGTGCCCTCCATCCGAAAAGAGGCCATCGTTACACGGTGGTGATCCTCTGTACCATCGAAATCAAAAAAATCTTCTGCTAAGGCGATCCAATCCTCAGCCTCATTCCCATTGAAGATGGGTAGCTCTACCTGAGGTGGTCGTGGATGGAAGGGAAATTCGCCTTCCTCCCCGAACCCTCGTTGCATCCGACCCCGTATTGCCGATCCAAAACCCCCTCCCTCTCCTCTGGAGGTCTCTGACTTCGACGACACAAACTGGCCTAATTGGGAATTTAAAAGAGAGATTTGGGATGTTACATTTTGTAGCAATTGCTGCTGGTTCTCCATGGACTGCCTTTGGAGCTCCAACACCTGCTGCCGATCTTCAAGGTTTGCCTGCATTGATCCAAGAACCTGCTCGTGCCGACTACTAGCATCTTGCAATGCCTTCAGCGACTTCAATGAAAGCACTAATGTTATGGATGGCTTCGCCGTAACTCGTTGCAGTAATTAGAAGAGACGAGAAGAAAAGATAGAATGGGATGAAAAGAAGAAGATGATTCAGATCTTGATTCTTTGTTACCTGAAGGCACTATACATCGTCGCTTATATACGACATTACACGCGGCCAACTAGTTATACGTGGCCAACTAATTCAGCTAGAACTAATCACCTCTGGCTAACAACTTTGACACGTAGTTGACTATATTAACTGGTAATCGTTGAGATGGCGAGGCACTCTTCTCTCACACTATGGCCGCTGTGTTGGCGCTATAGCTTTCGCTGCATGGATGTGACGTACGTCGGCTTCCTTATTAGCAGTAGCATTTGCGTCACGCCCCCCCCGCGTGATAGAATCTCCTGCAACCCAAGAGTTGGAAGGATAGGCAGAGAAGGAATTCGAAGTGATGGGGGTGGTGGTGGGGGGGGGGGGCAAACAAAGAACCACTAACAAGGGTTCTATGCCAGCATGACATTTCCTAAAAACCACAGAAACAGGCTCTATCGTAAGCCCGATCGTACAGACCTACACTGGAACTCCTCCGCCTGCTCAAATCCTTAAGCCCGATGGTACAAACCCTTGGCAAACGGCGAGCCATTCACCAAATAAGTAACAACAACCTCCGACAGAATGGCAATCTTCGACACTTCCCAATCCATGACTCCCGAAGCACACAACAAGTAGGTGGCTATTTATAGGCCCAGAAAATGAACCATCATCGTAATTGATAGATCCACGAGACTTCTTTTCTGTCAAATTATAATTGACATTTGATGCTTTGGAAACAAATTACAGAATCTTTATTCATCTACCGCACAGGTGGCGAACATCTACCGCACAGGTGGCGAACATCTGGGAGAGCTTGCACATGCGTCACATCCAGCCCGAATACCAAAAACAATACACCAAAAACCATGCATTCATCCCGTGATCAACCAAGGTTATGAAGACTGACCACACTTAGAGCGCGGCATGCAGTCCTATAGACTTCGGTCGAACTCGGGGGATGTGGACTACACTAGGACTATTGGGCCCAGTCGGATTAGACCCAGTAGTGCTCCTTCATTGTGAAAGGAATAGTGCCCTTGAGCCAATCACATGTCGATGTGTTTAGGGACTATTCAAGAGTAATCAACTTAATAAGGCAACTTTTTCATTATATGCTGCATCTTTATTCATAAAGATTGTGATGAACCCCATGAACCTGGGCAAATGATTCCGAGGCCATGATGAGATCATGCCAGTGAGACTTGGAATCTAGATGCCCATGTTCTAAATGTTCCTAGTCTTATGATCACCAATTAGGGGATCAGTGATTCCGGATAGACTAATGCACTTGGTACATGCCCTATACGATAAGAGGTAGCTAATCTCACAGTTACCTATGAGCCGTCATTAATGTACAAGTGCAGGTGCTCATTAGGGAATGAGTTCAATGAACGGACGTGCACGAGGAACACAAAATGGAATCCTTACATGAGTGTCAATAGGATGTTCCTCAGGTGATAGTACGTGCAAGCAGCTCATGGTTACCTTGTGAGTGACGACCCATTGTTTTGGTTCTATCCCTACGTGGCTCTCAACATCATGTGCCGGGTATTACTGGGCATGGGGAAGCATTCATGGAGGTTGGTGAGCAACCAACATAGAATTAGTTACTCCTTGTAAATGTCCTATGTGTCCTTGCAAGTGTCAATTCGGGAATGTCTGGCCAGAGTAGACATGAAAGTTAGGAAGATATTTCTGACGTTTCATTATTGAGACGACATCTTGGTAGGTGGAATACATATGAATCGGTATTAGGGTTTGACACTTCTTCTGTACCTTAGTCGACTTTGGGACATTGTAACCGAGCGAATTAGTTGCACGATATCTAATCACCGAAGGGCATTCGATCCCTGTACAATGAACCTCACACTATCCGAGTAGTCATGACACATTGCTAGACGTCAATCTTGACTTATGAGTGGAGTCTCTCACGACCACACTAAAGGGGTTTAGTGGAGGCTCGCGAGATTCGAATAGAAGTCGTTCTATCGGATTCGACTCTCTGTTATGCACAACTCACTACTGGCTTAGTGTGGGGCCCAACGGGTCACACACAACAGGCTAACCTCGTAACATGCTTTATGAGATAGAGTCTGAATGCGGCATTATATGTCTACTAGCATGGGCATGCTGCAACTTGATCACGGATCTCATTTACGGACATAATAGGAAAGAAGTTTCATATAGGAACGAATGCGTGAGGAAGGAGTTCCTCGGAGACCCTAATTTGTAGGGCATCCATAAATTATAGGGATTGACACATAATAATATTTTATATGGTTGATTAAATTTAATTATGAATTGAATATTTAATTTACCACTTGACAGGGATTGTATTTAATTATGAATTAAATACAATTTGATTTTGAATCAAATATATATGGTGGGAAAATTAGTCTCTAACTGTGAGCCTAACCTATTAATTAGGAATTAATTTATGTGGATAAATCCTAATTAATAGGAATTTGATTTATGGAGATAAATCATAAAATTGATAGATATGTGATTTATGAGGATAAATAATAATTCTATTAATTAATAGGAATTCAAATTATTTAGATAAACCTCTTTCCTATTGTTTAGGGGATTGCTTTATTTAGATAATTATCATTCATGTAAATAGGCTCTTTATTTATGGAGATAAATTAAAGTTGGCTTACTTATGTTTTTGGTCCCCAAAAATATCATGTTTTTTTAGTTTGATCCCTCATTTTTAAAAACTTTCCGTTTAGTCCCTCAAAGATTATTTTTGTTTCTGTTTGGTCCCTCCGTTAACTTTTGATGTTAAGTGCCAACATGGAATGCTAGCATCGACTAAAGAGGGACCAAATGGAAAAAATAAGATATTTTAAGGGACTAGATGGAAAAAATATATATTTTAATAAACTAAAACATAATTTTATATTGTTATGCTTTAGGTTATTAAAATGTATATTGTTTTGTTTTATGTTACTCATAAAAATATTTTTTCCATCTAGTCCCTTAAAATATCTTATTTTTTTCGTTTGATCCCTCTTTAGTCCATGTTAGCATTCCACACTTAACATCAAAAGTTAACGGAGGGACCAAATGGAAACAAAAATAATTTTTGAGAGACTAAACGAAAATTTTCGAAAAATGAGGGACCAAACGGAAAAAAACATGATATTTTAGGGGACCAAAAACATAATTAAGCCATTAAAGTTTATATTTATTTGTATTTAATTAATTTTGAATTAATTATAAATCCATTAAATATAAATTATTGCGTTGGAAGCAAACTCTGGAATTTTGAATTCGGGGGAGAGGATTTAAAGGGGGGTCTACCATGGGTGGTCGCCTACTCCCCTTATAAATAGATGGCCTAACCTCCTTCAAAGGAAGTTAAGCAAATTGGTTACTCATCTTGGAGAAGGTTTAGGATTGGATTCTTGAGAGGCTTCTTGAAGAGAAAGACTCCAAAGAGCTCCTCTTGATCTCCATGGGTGGCCGGCCATCAAGTTCCTCCTTCCCCGGGTTTGTGAAGCCAAATTGAAGGTCTCTTCCTTTTGGGTCTGTCATCTCCTTCATCTTCTTGGAGGAGTCCATGAAAGACAACGAGGTATTCCTTTATATCTTCCTTTTCATTCCGGGGTTTTCTCATACCCTCTTCCTTCCTTTCGGTGCTTGGTTCTTGCTGGAAGGGCCAGCTTCAACTTGGTGTGTTTCGGGGTTAAGATTGCCTCTTCGTTGAGCCACAATGAGTCTTGGTGTTCGCTGCCCCTTGGTTGCTTGGCGCCTGGTGTGGACATTACTTGGAGGACGTGCACATGTGCGTCTTGAAATGGGGATAGGAGCGGCCTTACCATCAACGGTATAAGGTATATCTTCTCCTTCTACTCGTACATTGAATTCCTTAAAGATTGCCAAAGTTGATCGCTATTTTCAGGATGGTTTGAATGTTTTAAAATCGCTTTTTTCATTGTGCTTCTTATTCCCATCCCAACACATTGTCGGACCGAACCACGTGATTTCATCCAAGGGGCTCCGCCCAACTACACCCGTGAATCAGATCCAAGGCATACTAAGCGGCTCGGCCCAAGGACACCACCTGGCCACACAAGGATACCCACACAATATCTTTTCAAAAGAGATACTCCATTACAAGCCCGCCATCTCCGAGATCGACCTCGACCCATTCTGGGCAACCTCACCGCGAGATTTCAGGGCGGGGCATCATCTTCTCTGCCTGCAATAAATATAGATAGGGCGCTCACCAGGTAACCCTAATTTCCAATTTCCATTAACTCCACCTTGAAGTCCCACTGACTTGAGCGTCGGAGTGTCTTTTGCAGGCCCCCCCTGTCGGCATCTAGCCATACAAAGAGAGACACCGAATCGGACTAAAAGGCCCCAACTCTCAGGCAGGAACAAGCTTTAAGGTTACGTTCACGGGATTAGATCTACATGACAATGAACGAATTAATTCTCTCTTTGGAAATTAAATATCGAATTTGAGAAGGAGTTTTCAAATCAGAATGAATTTCTCAATTTTAAATGAGATTTTTAAATTGGAATTTTGTTGATCACAATATAGGAAATGTATCTTTAATAATCGTTGTTAAAGAATACGTTAAAATTGGAATATCAAATTAAGGTAATCCGACCTTCATAATTGTTATTAAGGATCTACAATATTCGGATATTAAAAGTGTTTTAAGATTCCGAATATGGTCATAATCGACCAATGGTCGTGATGACGTGATCCATGTTTATTGATGCATCTATTAATATCCACCTATGAATTTTCATATGTGATGATCTCTTTTTGAAAGGAAGTTGACCTCATTTTGAAGGAAGTTGAGCTCCTATTGTGATAGCCTACCTGCACCGAAGGAGAGATAGAGAGGAGAGCTAGGAAGGAGTTTCGTGCTCATCAAGATTAAAATGAGTTCCGAGACATACGAGCTAACACTCGAAAACCGCCTTGTTCATCTTGTTCATTCGTGTGCTAATGGTAGAGGGTGTTCTTCTTCAGCAACACCTAGGATCTAAAGCCAGATAGAGATCTCAAATTTGTGGAGCAGAAGACAGAGCTCTGTCTTCAAAGGTATAATTCTTGTACCTGCATTGATTTAACCAAGATGGATGGATCCACTTGGGTAGAGGATCATTTTATTTTTCCGTGGCACAAATTTTTGTTGCTTGCCCGGTCCTTGCCGACCCAACATGGAGATTGAACCGAGCAAGAGAGAATAGGCCATGGTATACATTGGGAACCGTGGGAAAATGGACTGAAGTAGGACAAACTTACCAACTTTAGAGAGCGATTTATATTTCAGTTGTGAAGTTTGTTGTGTAGTCGTAAGATGATATAATCAAAGGTCTAGCTCTTTGATCTTGTTACAACAGAAGGGAGATCAAGGTACTTGTCGGGAAGAGTCTCTGCTCTCACACCGAATGCACTTCCACACCCGTAAGTCTCCGCCTTCACACCGAGAGCACTCTCTCACCACAAATACTAAAGGACACTCTTAACCTAGATTACACAAGTGGTTTTATGTCTCCACACCAAGACTAGAACCAAATCACAAAGCTAGAACTCTAGGTTTACACAAACTAGAATCACAAGTAAATAAACAATAAATACAAGTTAATGAGAGCTATATATCAAATAAACACAACTTAACTCTCAAAACAAGCTCCTAGTTCCCGTCTTGATGCTCGAGGATGAATCTTATGGAGATCAAAGGCAAGGTCAAGATTTGTTAGCTTGGAAACTAGGTTTTGAGGAATAATGGCTCAAGAAGGCCCAATGTGGCTCAAATGATCTCTCAAGATGTTTAACCAACAATTTAGAAGGCTAGGAAAGGGTCTATATATGTAGAGAATGGTGAAAGAATCGGGTGGTGAAAGAATCGGGTCGACTCTGGGTCGACCCACGACTAGTTGAGACTCGATTGATATAGCTACTGGAATTTCCAGTAGCATTTCAGATGATCGAGGGTCGAGGATTGATCGTTAACCAGTAAAAATCAATGATTACTGATTTTTTGATCAACTCTCAACTCAGGGTTCAGATATCGGGTTTTGAGGATTCTAGGCATCATAAAAAGGGAAATACATCATGACTAGACATCCTAAACCTAAATACACTTTTTTCGTCGATGACTCGCGCATCGGGCCACATCCTTCCAATTTCTTCCAATAAGATGTTGACTTTTTTGATCGGGGATGTGTCATGCAAGTCGACTCCAAACTTGAAATAATCATGCTAGAATACACCATTAAATGTGGTTTGTTATCATCAAAACAATTCTGAGGAATACTTGAGCACGAGGACAAAACCCCGGCCAACATGCTCATGTCTAGCTTCAAGGCCATTTCGTGGTTTGTCTAATACTGGGTTTATTCTTTAAATAGTGCGTAGCTTCATGTGCCACGACAATATTATCAGAAATCAACTTCCTTCCAATGAAAGCGCTTTTATACGGTGAGATGAGAAATTCAAGAATTTTCCGCAATCTAAACATAAGAACTTTAAATAAGATATTGTAGAAGCAATTACCTAGGCTTATGGGTCGAAGCTAGGTCATTTTCTACACATTCCTATAGTAGTTATAAATAAAGGAATATGAACATATATTCACAGAACCCACGAAGGGGAGACATACATTCACACAACCACAGAAGGGAAAGTGCACTACAGTGAAGCAGGCTACCGAAATAAGCAAACTAATAAAAGCTATCAAGGGTAGGCCCCCCGACGATACATCAGTGACAACGACACCTCGTCTTATGACTTCCAAAGGTAGGAGGTTGAAGAGTTCAAGACAAATGTCCTAGCTACCCACAGTCCTGAAAAACCTAGCTGAACTGGCCAAGAAGTATGTGTTGATGGCAGAGTGGAGGAGACCAATGTAGAGAAAGGAGGTGCAGATTAGCGGTTGCTCAGGAGAGAGTGGCGTAAGCCTCATTGTGCAGACCTACCTCCGTCCAACTACAACAGGTACTCGCAATTCTCCACCCAGCACCTAAAATGAATAGTGCCCTTAGTCCAATCACATGTCAATGTGTTTAGGGACTATTCAAGGGTAATAAATATAATAAGACATCTTTTCATTATATGTTGCATCTTTATATATTGTTAATAGATTATGATGAACCCCATGAACTCAGAAAATTATTCTAAGGCCATGACGAGATCATGCCAATGAGACTTGGAATCCATTGGCTCTAGTTCTAAATGTTCCTTGTCGTAGAATCACCGAGAAGGGCATTGGTGATTCCGGCAAGACTAGTGCACTTGGTACATGCCCTATTTGATAGGGGGTAGCTAATCTCGCAGTTAACTATGAGGCATCATTAATTAATAAGTGTAGGTTCTCATTAGAGAATCAATTCACTGAATGGACCCGCTCGAGGAACGCCAAATGGAATCCTTACATGAATGTCAATAGGTCATTCCTTAGGTGATAGTAGGTGCAAGCAATCCTTGATCCTGAAATTGTCATGGTAACCTTAAATGTGATTGATGATCTAACTCTTTCATGTATTCACTACATGGCTCACACAGTCGTGTGTCGGGTACTACTGGGCATAGTGAAGCTTTTATGGAGGTAGGTAAGAAACCAACAAAGAATCAGTTACTCCTAGTGAGAGGAGATATTTGTCCTATTTCCTCCAGCAAGTGTCGACTCAGGAATCTCTAGCTAGAGTGGATATGAAAGTCAGAAAAGGGTTTCTGATTGTTCATGGCTAAGATGACAACTTGAGAGAGTGAAATACATATGAATTTGTATTAGGGTTTGACACGACTTTACGTGATAGAGCTCGAACTCGACACCTAATGTTTGTTAGCACGAACATTCCATGACACGATCACAGTTCTCATCACAAACATGCCACGTAAGGTGTTTCACATTTGAACGAAATGAAAGTACTCGAGGAAGGAGTTCATTGGAACCCTAATTGGTAGGGTTCGACACATGATACGTATCAACCAACCCCTGGTACGGTTCAAGGGTTGAATCAAATCGAACCCATGGTCTGGTACATAAGATGAACCGGCCCATGGCTTGGGTTGGGTCGGTTCAAGCCTAGTGGGAAAATTTGGAGGCTATTCTGGATAAGCTACCAGTTTCGAATTCGAATTTGAAATAGGGGACCAAGCCCTATATGACTTGGTCCAAGGTATGGCTTTGACTCCCTAATAGTTAGGGAGTCTATTTTTGATTCCCTAACTGGTATGGCTCAAAATTTTGACTCCCCATTAATAGGGGGTTGGTTGGAGGAAGACGCTGGAAATGGAATTCCAAGCCTCACCCCGAGTTGGTCTACGTCGGCTACACCTAGCCGACCTACGTGGTTGGTGAACCACCTATTTAAGGGGGAGGCTTTGTGTCCGAGCCTTAGAGCTTTTCCTTCGCCATCTCCTCATCCAAATCAACCCAGCAACACCTTTGTTCCACCTCTTTTAGCCGCAAGCTTGGAGAAGTCTTGTCGGAGTTTTGGTCACCGGAAATCGCTGGCGAGTTGGAGATTTTGGAGGAGTTCGGATATCCAGCAAGGTACTTCCTTCTTGTGTGAATTCATTCTGTGGTATCTCATCGTCTTTCTCACCTTGTTTGCTGCCCGCTTCTAGGTGGAAGGGTCGGCCCTTGTTTGGTGCAAACCAGAGATTGATCAGAAGCCCGTCCGCTGAGCCACGATGAGCCCGAGAGGTCGCTGCCCCCTTGTGTTACGAGGTGCTTGGTGTGGACTATCGTTGGAGGACATGCACATGTGCATCTCGAATATGGGATCAGAGCAACTCTTCTACCCTTCTGGCAAAAGGTATAAAAAATGCTCATTCATCATATAATTAATTCCTCTTCCTCGCTAAAGTAGATCACTATTTTCGAAATGCTCTTAGATTTTTTGAAATCTATTTTTTCCGCTATTTTCTGCTGCGTTCCCCCTCCACATCCCAACCGTGGTATCAGACCAACCTTTATAGAGTTTTGGAATTTTGTTTTTGTGTTATTGTTGCATTTACGAACCGTTCTCGTCCAAAACACGTTGCTGCGATTGATGTGGTTTCAGGGGCTTCATAAGTTGTTTGTTAGCTTTGCGGCTCAATCGTTGAGTCAGGAATGAAGCCTACTATTCATTTCCTTCTGGGATGGAAAACAAACTCAAAAGCCCATTGGATTCATGGTTGAACAGCCCCGAAAGTTAAAATTTCAGCAAGGTTCGCGTGGTTTTTGGTTATATATATATATTTTTTCCGTTTGCTTATTTGATAAGATGCATGAAAGGATGATTATGGACTAGCCCTATGTTCATGTAACTGGGTGTAAATATGGTTATGTTGATTGGTTGTAAATTTATAAAATTTTAGCATTGTATCTTTTAAATAAGGCATGCGTACGCCTGCCTTCACCTTGAGAATTCTGGTTGTAAATATCTTCTCCCTCCCCTTAAACCTCTCCCCAAGGGTTGTTTGGGGTTTCTTCTTTTAAATATGTAAAAGTAGATGTTTAGGGGCAGGTTACTTGAGCACGCTTGCTGCCCCATTTTCGGTACGCGTGGATAGGAGGAGTTCGGCTCCATGGAGATGATGGATTGAACCTCATGAAGGCACTGATTGATCCGGCAACCTACACATGGATTTTTGGCAGCACCTTGGCGAGATGACTCTTCCAAGAATCCTAGGATGACTGCCTTGGTTCACCATGTGGCTCAGGTGGACTGCTTAAAAAAAGTCTATAATCATCCTTATTTACTATTTTGCTACAAAGTAGTTGTTAGAGGTATAAAAATTGCATCAAAGACCCTCCGCTAATATTGAGTTCGAATGGCTAAGGTATTAAGAATACCGGTCATGCCTTCCATCATTATAGAGAGTAGAGTGTGTCTACGGATGCAGTGGGTTTGTTGTGCACACACAAGGCCCATTGTGCAAGCTGGCACGATGAACTCCACATAGCACATGAGATGTGTTCCTTCTATCGACTTGAACGTAACTTACATTCTTGAGCTATGTTAGTGTTGGCTATATTTGGCAAAAGTATTTCAAGTTGTTATCAGTTGAATAGATAGTCACAACTATGTTTGTCTATGAGGAGCTCTGCTTATGTTACTCAATTGTAAGACAACTACAACTGCTTATGTAACTGTGGTTTTTAGGATGGGGCTGTTGCTGCGATGATGACCTTTGGTTTATGAAATTAATGATGATTGATGATTTGTTTTTATTATCTCTCTAATATTTTAATCATCCTTAATTATCTATTTATTGCTTGTTCATTTCTGGAATATGGATATGATCTTCGCTAAATGAATCAGGCGTTACTTCTGGAACTTTATGATCGATGCTTTATGAAGGATTCATGGCTGCCTGATCAGTTTGAACTGATTATTGATTAAAAGACAATTATTCATATTGATTGTTTTTTACTTATATATTCTGAAAGAGAAGATCTGAATTTTATCAAGTCTCCTACGTGTGTATTCTGTGTTGCCAACTATATGAGGAGTTGAGACTGCTGAGTGTTGTTGGCGGCAACAAACTACTTTCCCTGTCTTCAAGCTTTGACGGATTTGGGCCGTTAACTCGCTACAACACAAGGACTGTATGGAGGATAGAACTCTATAGCTGAGTTGTCATAGAGAGGCAAGTTGGTTAGTACTTATAATAGCAAATAGGTTATTTGTTATTTCCAATTCACTATAGTACTGATAGTTGGATTTTAGAGTATGAAGTCCTGAAGCTAATATTGTGCTTGTTGATAGTGGATTGAGCATCTGTTCAGTGAGTGCCCCACATATTAGGTGACATGCTTTGTCACTGAACTGCGTAAATAAATCATTGTGTTTGTGTGCCTCCTTGTGATATTTGTTTTGGTTCTTACTTTACTATATACAAGCAGTCACATTAGCAATTACAACTTCCTGTGTAACTATCCCTTAATAAAAGTTCCCTTAGAGACTATACAGTCAAGCTACACTCAAGGTTGGTTGCTTTCTCGTCAGGGTATATGAATGACGGGTCCGACTCAACTAGGGTATAACGGTTTGTGTGCACACACAAGGCCGTAGTTATCCTAGAGGTATAACTTGATGGAAGTCACAAAGAGATGTGATCGGTAAAGTGTTATTGTGGACCTATTAGGGTTTGTCGTGCTACATGCGTGACCCGAGTAAGAGAAGTGGGGTTCCTTCTTCCCTCTAAGGAAGCCTATCCAACGAGGCTTCCCACTTTCCAACCGGAGGGTTATTTGGTTGCGAAATCTGAGGATTGTCCTCACTTAGAAGAAAGTCTCCGACGTTCTTGATAATCTGGCACCGGTGGATCCCTTTAGGGAAGGGAACTACACCCAAGAAGAAAGGCTTACTTATAAGAAGTGGCAAGATGACAACACACTCGTGAAGTGTATCATGCTAGCATCCATGAGTGATGGATTGCAGAGACAACATGGACACCAAGGCTATCCTACGCCGCCTCAAAGAGTTGTTTGGTCAGCAAAGCAGGATTGCTAGGCATGAACTGTCTAAGTAATTCTTCCGTGCCAAAATGGAGGAAGGCATTCCTGTCGAGACCCATGTCCTCAAACTAATCGATTTGATTAAGAAGTTAGAGAGGTTGAGCTCCGCCATGGAGGGGGAGTTAAGTCATGACTTAGTATTTTAATCCCTCTCGGACACGTTCTCACAGTTTATTCTAAACTTCCATATAAACATGTTGGATGCCTTGTTTCCCGAGCTCCTTAATATGTTGAAGCTTGCTCAGTCCCACCTTGTGAAGGATAAGGATAGAGTCTTGTTGGTGGGAGATGCCTCTGAGGCAAAGAACCGCTTTGTTCAGAATAAAGTTGTGAAACCTAAGAAAGATATCAAGAAGAAAGGGAAGATTGTTCCCAAAAGCACCAGCTACCATTGTGGTAAAGATGGTCACTAGAAGCGAAACTGCAAGGAGTGTATTGTAGTGGTAAAGCATAAGAGGGCTTTTGAAGCCGATTCTTCATGTGCGTTTGTTATTGAGATACAACTATCATTAACTAACTCTACTTCATGGGTATTGGATACCGGTTGTGGTTATCACATCTGCAAAGTGTTGTAGGGGCTGAGAAGAAGTAGAAAGTTGTACAAAGGTGACTATGACCTATGAGTAGGCAATGGCGCAAAAAGTTGCAACATTAGCTATAGGAACCTATTGTTTAGATCTGCCAATCTGGCAAAAATATTGAACATAATAACCGATATTACATTCTAGTATTTACATTCCTTTGTTTCTTGAACAAAGTTATGAAATAAGGCAATAATTACCTCATATACCATTATGATGAGTTATATGGTACTCGACGCATTTCGAATGGCTTGATGGTTTTAAATGTAAGTGATAATGCATTTCATAGTCTACGGACACATAAAAGGCAAAGAGATGAAATGAACTTCACCTACCTCTGGAATTTGAGACTAGGACATAAAAATGATAATCGAATAAATGGGTTTTACACATATGGTTATTTTGACGCATTCGATTATGAATTGATGCGAACTTGTGAATCTTGTCTCAAAGGGAAAATGACCAAGTCTCCCTTCACTGGGCATAGTGAAAGGGCTACTGAGTTGTTAGATCTGGTCCACATAGATGTTTGTAGACCGATGGCAACTCAAGATAGAGGATGATACTCCTGCGACATATCGAGGCAGGGTTATGTCCATCTGAAGAGACACAAACCTGATACCTCTGAATAGTTCAAGGAGTAAAAAGATGAGGTTAAGAAGCAAATTGGTGAAAGTATTATAGGCCTTCGATAAGATCGATGCGAGAAATACTCGTCGATTTAGTTTTTGAATTATCTCAAGGACAATGAGATTGTCTCTGAATGGATCCCTCCTAGCACACCATGGCATAATGGAGTGTTTGAAAGGAGGAACGAACATTATTGGATATGATGTGGTCCATGATGTGCTTTATCAATCTTCTGATCTCCTTTTGGGCATATGTGCTTAAAATGACCGTATACCTTTTAAATAAGGCACCCACAAAGTCTATCGTTACTACACCATATGAGATATGGAGTGGCAAGAAACTGAGTTTGAAACATTTCAAGATGTGGGGTTGCCCATCGTACGTCAAGAAATTGGAGTTAGATGAGCTTAGTGTTAAGTCTTCTAGGTGTAGGTTTGTTGGATATCCTAAAGAGAGTTTAGGGTGTTGGTGAAATGGCCACACTAGAGGGGGGGTAAATAGTGTGTTAACTAATCTTATCGCCTAATTGCGATTTTAATTGTTTCTTGATTAGTTAGCCTAAGCACGATTTTAATAGCAAGCGGAAGCAATAAATATGAAGCAATTAACACAAAACAATATATCAATGCTAACACAATTGTTTATAGTGGTTAGGCTCCAATGCCTACTCCACTACCTAAGCACCCCGCTTAGGATTTTCAAACTAAATCCACTAAATTATGAGTAGCTTACAATTGAGGACTTTACACCGGAAAGACCCTACACTCACCTCGAAGGCATTTCCACACCCGGAAGTATCTCGCCTTCCTACCGAGTGAGATTTCCCATCTCAATTCCTAAGACCTACTGTAAGATCTGAAAAATTTCCTAATATAAAAATCTATTTTGGTGCAGCACGTCGGACCCGAGGTTAGTCGAGTCGAGCCTCGAAATCGCCTCGAGTAGAAGGTATAAATCGACTAATGTAGTATGAAGTTTAAATTTGGTTAAATGAACCTTTTTTTTATGCAATGATGCTTTAATTGAGTTAAGAATCGACTCGTGTTGCGAATAGAATCGAAACCCAAGTCAGAGTCAGACTGAGTCGAGTCAAGGTTAAGTCATAAGGGGCAAATAAGGCATTTTAGATGAGGGAATAAAATCCCTCATCATTGAGCCGTGTGGCTCATCTAGGAGCTGCACAAAGCCCGAGCAGCATAGAGGGGAGAAAGAGGGAGGAGGGATCTTGGTCGGTCCGAAAATCGCGTCGACGTCGGAAGATTAGAGATCGCCAACGTCCGATTCTTCTTCTTCCTCAAGCAAAGGTGAGTGGTCGATCCTAGTTAGATGGGTAGGCATGTGCCGACCCTTAGAATGGTGAATCGTGGGTTTTCTCTCGTCGGATCTTGTCAATCCAAGGTTTCCTCGATGATTATGTTTTTTATTGCATGTTGTAATCGTGCGATGATACTGGCCCAGAATCAAGGGCCGAGTACGGGTAGACACCCGGGATTTTATATAAGGAAGCTCTAGACACTTGCTTGTGTGATGTGATTGTGATGGTCTACCGAGATGCTTGAGTAGTCGAAATGATGAATGCATGACTCTGCCAGTGATTGGGTCTTGAGATATCACCAGCGGGCCCGCTAGGTGTTAGACCCCAGTTGGGTGGGACTAGCTATCCCTACCCCAGACGGTGTCCGGAGACTAGCAGACCATCCTAGTTGATGGCCCAGGAACTTTTTGATTTCACCTTGGTACTGTGTTGCCCGAGTGGCCAGTGTATTATTACCATGTATGATAGGGCTGGTTATGGCCAGAATTCCTAGACCATGAGTAGGCTCTAAGGGCCGGATGCCAAGTGGCTAAATTAGGCCGTTATGGCAGATTTCTGTTTCTAATATATGGTCTATACATGACGACCCCTGGAATCGGTTGACATATCAAAAGTAACTTACCTCCCTGACTTTATACTATGCTGACTTATATATATTTATGCATGCTTACAAGGGATTATGTGGAGGTTCAGAAGAACCGCTCACTGAGTCCCAAGTGGACTCATAGATTATGTGGTGGTGTCAATCTCATAGCGACGTCCTTTAGTCATAGTCTAGTGGTCTAGATGTTTTCATTTTCCTACACTGATAGTTGTTGTTTTTTAAGCTTGTACTCAACTTTGAACTTAAGATGTTTCAGTTTGTGATGATGTTAGTTACTCTTCTCTTTTTAGAAAAATTGTGAACTGTTGAAACTTTTAAAAAAATTGCATTGTGGTTTCTTTTTATTCGATGTGTTTCTGGTTTCTCATTGGTCGGTGTAGGTAGTAGGCTTCAGGATAGTATGTAGACCCTAGCTGGTCACATGACCCTGAGTTGGGGTGTGACGCCTACTCCTAACTTAGTTTACACAAGTGGCTTTACACCTTTTACACCAAGGTTACCACTTACACACAAGACCACACACTAGGTCTTTTTACAAACTCAAGTAAGTCAAATCAAAACAAAATAAAAACACCTTAATCACAAGAAGAGAGTAAAGAGAACTTATCACAATAAGGACACCTCTTCTTCTTGAGCCTAGCAAGCTTGAATACCCCTTCAATGAAGAACACTTGAGGATGAGGGATCAAGAGCTAGGTTTTATGGATTTGATCATGAAAGGACTTAGGAGATGCTTAGGATCACTCTTTGAGACTTGGAAGCATCAACATAAGGCTAGGAAAGAGTTTGGGATGGGTATTTATAACCCCCGAAACACCCAGGCTCGTCAACGGGCATTTTTCTGCCCGTTGGCGATGCTCGGTCGCTTGCCGGTCGATCGTCAGTCGATCGATGGATCGACCGCCCAAGTGACGAAGGCATTCTGCCGCTTCTGGGCGCACTTCGGTCGACCGACTGGTCGATCTACTGCCAATTTTTTGCCACATTCGGTCGATCGAATTGGCTACTGCCAATTCTTCACCACCTTCAGTCGATCGATCGATCGACTGAACCTGGGCTGAGCTTGATTTTTTCAGCCTTCTTCTTGCGCACTTCATTTCTGGGTTCCGACCTTCAATGTGCGTCAACTTAGAGAGCTTTCCATGTGTTCTTTAGACTCGTCCAAGACGTCTTTGGTGCACATGTGGAACTTCGAGAGATTTCCACGATGAACCCGAATGCATCTATCAATGTCCTTCCAATTTTTTGATTTCTTCGATATTTTCGATTGAGAACATCAAGTGCTAATCGATATAGTACCTGAAAATATTTCTCAATGAAATATTAGTTCCATGTTTGTTATCATCAAAACCAAGATTAAGACAAAGGTAGAAAACCTTAGGCCAACAATCTCCCCCTTTTTGATGATGACAAACATTCTTAAGAAAATATATATATTAAAGCAGAAAGGATATCAACTAAGGGATTTCTCCCCCTATCAACATGCATATCTATGGAAATAAACTCCCCTTATCTATATGCTTGGGTTTCCTATATTTTTCTCTCCTTTTTGACATCAATAAAAAAGAGCAAGAAAAGTCAATCTAGTCAAAGTTGATACTCTAAAATTAATTTTCATGAAACATGAAAATCTCAACCAAAGGGATGAAAAACAAATATTTGATATGAGACTAATCAATACATTATATCAAAGAATGATAGATAGAATCCAAAACTAGGAATCATGTATACACTCAAGTATGGATATTTTCGTAAGTATGAGTTCTTTTTCATGACATTTTTAGATTTCATTCAAACTTCAAAAATATCAAGATATGGTCATGTAAAACATGTATATCAAGTTTGAAGTGAAACTAATGTCATTTACCTAATGTTTCAACTTAGCATGATTTCAATCAAAAAATAAGCATGTTAATGTGAAATTGCTAAGTATCAATTTTTATCCTTTACTCATGGTTTTCCAAACTTAGACACATATACACCTAACATGAGTAAATCTAAACATGTTTGTGAAATTTGGGCTCAAAATGAGATTTCTAAGTCAAATTATTGACTTAGGTCAAACTTTTTCAACTTTGAGTCCCCTAAGATGATCTACATATCACTTTGAAGATCTACACATGAATTTTCAACTCTAAACACTTAGAAGCATGTCATGTGTATATCTAAACATGTTTCATGAGTTTGGACTTAAAAACTAAGTCTCTAATTGTCACGCCCCAACTCAGGGTGCGCGTGACCGGCCAGGGTACGAGTCGATACCCCGAAGCCTATTCTATGCACTGACTATCAACTCACAAAAACATGAACAAAACACATCAAGTAATGACCAAACAAACGATAACAACTTTATTAAAAGTTCAAAACCAGTTTGATCACACCAAATTTTAAAACACCACAAGTTTCAAATAAACATCCGAAAGTTTTTTTTTTCAAATAAAACATTTCACAGTTTTTAAAGAATTATCCCAGTGCACACATCAGACTCTAACAGACACGACTACGACTAGTTACTACCAGCTATGAGATATGCACCCATGCTTGCTCTGCAGCGCGCCATGCCACCAAGCCGTATCTCACTGGTCAGGCTCTGTAAAACAATAATAAAGGAAAACCGTGAGTTCACGAGGAACTCAGTGAGCGGTTCTTTCGAACCTCCACTTAAAACTTTGGCAATCAAATATAAAAGGAATCAATGAAAAATCACATTCCATAATTAATCAATGTGCCAGAACAGATGAATGGATGAACCTGCCTCTCGGACCCATATCCATGATGGAAGCTCGGCCAATAATGGCCTAAAGTATACTTGGAAGGTTCGGTCCTTCCTCTACTTAACTCGGCCGGTCGGCCTACTTAAACCAGCCCCTACGGGCTACTCATTTAGAAACCATTATACTTCAGATCCGTCAACTAGGATGGCCACTAGTTTCAGAGATCCTCCGGGTTAGGGATAGCTAGTCCCACCCACTCGGGTCTACCGTCAGCGTTTATCTCAAGACCCTCCGCCACTCGGGTCTAACACCTAGCGGGTCCGCTAGTGCAATCTCAAGACCCTATAAAATACTGAGTCATATGGTTGCCATTCGGCTAGTGACACTTCTCAGTAGACCATCAACCACAACCCAAAACCAGGTTGCGCAAGTATATTGTTTTGCTTTCCGGGCTTTGCCCATATCCGACCCCTTACCCTAGGGTCTCACTGTTTCCTTAAATGAAGAACCTAGTGAGTATATCTTGTGTCTAGGTTAAGTGTTACTACTAGTCATCTAAACCATTCTTCCTAGAATGAGCAAACTTGCCGACTATAAAGGCACTTGGCCTACCATTGTCACGTCACTTACCAAATTAGTCGTGGGTAGCAACATCATGAAGAAACCGAATTTAAAGAGGTAACAATTCAGTGATTAAACCAATATGGAACATACACTAAGCACAGTAACAATTAAACATGATATGAGAAATTAAATGAAACCTTTCTTGAATACATATATATGAGCATTGACAAGAACATTTCCAAAATGATAATGTAGATATATCATCAACAATTCCTATGATTATCCCGACCAAAATATATTAATATTAATGTTAAAAGAGTTTAGCATGGAAGGCAGTAAAAGTGGTTACTTGCCTAAGGGTCATGATGTAGCTTACGTTAGAGAAGATCATTGGGAAGCTGTGAAGAACATTCTCATGTACTCGAAGAGGACTAGAGATGTTCTAGACGACAATAAATTCATATTAGAGTATGGGGATACCCTAAATGTTGGCGTAGTAAGCTGGAAAGAGTTCCAAGCAGGGTACTGTAGCCAATTCGATGATTCGGCGGTGCAATAAGCAAGAAAGAGTTCCTAGCTAGGTACTACAATCGATAAGGTGACGAAGGCTATTTGCTAAGCCGCCATGGATAGCGTGGTGATAAAGTAGCTTATCATTCAGTGGGAGTTGTTCCTAAGTGTTCTTGAAGGTGTCACCCATGAAGGGGGTGATGAGGTTTGGAAAGAAGGGAAAGATGATGCCTTAATCAAGAGGAAGGGAGTAGTATCTTCTGAGCTAGCCTTGCCTCCAAGTATGAACAAAGTGCATCTTGTATCCTATGTGTCCAAGTTGAAGAGATATGTCAGAGATGAATCTCACGTGTTGGAACCTAGTACGATGGATGTTGACGCGGATAACGCGATAGTTTCTTACAAGGAGCACCCAATGAAAATGTCATGCCCCAACTCAGGGTCGCGTGACCAGCCGGGGTATGTGTCGGTACCTTGAAGCCTACCACATGATTGACCAATCAAAAAAGAAAACAACAATGAACCAACAAGAGAGTCATGAAATAAAATGGCGACCAAGCTTTATTGAAATCAAAACAGTTCCAAGTTTAAAGAAAACAACTCGACTTTTCAAGGAAACATTTCAAGTTTGAAAGAAGTAAGCGTTTTACAAGACCACTCAGTGCATCACCAACAACTCAAACAACACGACTACGACTACATGGACGCCTGCTACGAGATCTGTGCCTCACCTGCCCTCCAGCTGCACCATGCCACCAGGTCGTACCTCACTGGTCGGGTTCTGCAAAAAACAAAATAACAAACCGTGAGTTCACGAGGAACACAGTGAGCGGTTCTTCTGAACTTTTACTTAAATCCCCGGTAAGGTAACATATATAACAATATGATATAGTGAAGGAATTTAAGCTAACATGTTTACTATGCCATACAAGTACGTAACAAGGCCTCTTGGACCCTTACCAAACTCAGTGTCACTCAGCCACTATGGGCCTAAACTATGTAGGAGGTTCGTCGATGCCATACTTCCCCTCTCTATGAAACCAGGCCGGATCGGCCTTTGCATGTGCCCCAATAAGGCATATATTATTCAACAACTAAATTACCGGGTCCGTCAACTAGGATGGCCACTAGTCTCACGAACCCTCCGGGTTAGGGATAGCTAGTCTCATTCAACTCGGGTCTACCGTTAGCGTGGCCGACTGATGAGATCTCTAGACCCTCCGTCACTCGGGTCTAACAACTAGCGAGCCCGCTGGTGCAATCTCAAGACCCATATCACCACTTAGTCGAGTAGTAGTCGTTCGGCTAGTAACGCTCCTCAATAGACCTCTCAATCACAATACACAATTAGGGTTCTTTAAGTTTTCCATTCTAGCTTTTCGGGCACTGCCCATATTTGACCCTTCCCTCGGGTCGCACTAGCCGAACACTAGTGTCCGCTATCTTTCTCTAGGTGTGGAACCTAGTTTATGCATTCAATCTCTTAAGTACAACTACAATTCCTAAGCATGGGAATACCAAATTTCTAATTCAACTCAGCTCATAGTACATAGGAAAAATTGGATCAACAATTGCCGATAATAATGACCATATGATTTCCAAAATAAAGAGATTAAAGTCAGCAATTAATCACTAAATTTAGTAAGGAAATAAGTACATATGATTTCCAAAATAAAGAGATTTAAATCAGCAATTAATCACTAAATTCAGTAATGAAACAAGTAGTCTAGCTAGGGAAGGATTTGACACTAACATTGGAAAATAAATGAAGAATTTCCTTGATTCACCTACCATACTAGATCCTAACCATATGTGTGTATTCAAGAACATTTCCTTATAAAATGTTAATCTAATCTACCACTACTAGCAAACCATCCATCGAGTGATCAATCTATAACATAAGTTAACAAATAAAATTTGTAGATGTAAGCATGAATCAATTCGAGTTCCTTTCCCCCTCATACTCGCTCGGCCGAACCTAACATAGGCTTCTCATGCTCGGCCGAGACTAACCCGGGTGGAAAGGGAGAACTTTTGGCCATGATCAAGAATAACCAAGTCACCAATCATGAAAAGAACTCGATCCGAGAGGGTTCGGCCACTCTTGGGAATTGGAGAAATTTTTGGCATAACCTTGCCCCTTTTTCCTTCATGCGGCCGACCCTTATAATCGAGGAAAAATTCAAGAAACTTCATCAATTAACAGCATGCACACAATAGGATCAAATCTCGGAAGAAAACTCGATGAATCAACGGAATCACTACGATAAATCGACAAATCCTCAACAACTTGGGTCGATGACCCGCCTACCCTTGAGATCTTAGTTCAACCACTCACCTTGACTAGGGAAGACGATGGATGAGATGACGATGATCCCGATGGCACAGATCCGGCGCTGCCGAAGAGCTCCTCTTCTCCTCTCCTCCTCCCCTCAGGCTGTGTGCGGCTTGACTTGTCTTCATCCGCACGACGACTTGGGGTGAGGGATTAATTCTATTTTTTTGACAAAAATACCCCTATTCACTTAAACCCTCTCACTCGACTCCACCTAAACCCAGATTGAGCCCCGATTCAATTCGCGAACCTGATTTCAATCCAACTTGAGTCAAATAACACATACATTCCAAAAACATTAGCCATTGGTGTAAAATTTAATTTATACCTCTTACTCGCGGTGATTTCGCAGCTCGACCCGGCTAGTTCCTGATCCGATGGGCTGCACCAAGGAAATTTTTATATTAGGAAACCTCGGGTCTTACAACCTTCCCCCCTTAAGGGAAATTCGTCCTCGAATTTTGTTGAATTATAAGGACTTACCAACTCTTCAAACAAGGAAGGGTAGCATTCTCTCATGTCCTGCTCCACCTCCCAAGTAGCTTCCTGCCCCGAGTGGTGCTCCCACCTGACTTTCACCAAGGGAATTTCTTTGGACCTTAACTTTCTGATTTAACGGTCAAGTACTTCTACTGACCTCAACTCGTATGAGACTGCTGAATCCACCTCAACCACAGAAGGTTCAAATACATGCGACTCATCTCTCACATATCGCATCAGCATTGACAAATGAAAAACTGGGTGAACTCTACTCATGCTGGGGGGCAAAGCCAGCTCATAAGCCACAATACCCCTCCACCTGCGAATGGGAAATGGCCCAATGAACCTAGGGCTCAACTTTCCTTTCTTCCCAAATCGAACCACACCTTTCATGGGGGAGACCTTCAAGGACACTAGGTCGCCCTCCACGATCTCCAATTATTTGGCCTTCTTATCAGCATACATCTTTTGGCAACTCTGAGCCGCCAATAATCTTTCTTTTATTATTTTAACCTTCCCTATCGACTCCTCAACTAGATCAAGACCTACCATGAGAGTCTCTCTTGCCTCAAACCAGCCCACAGGTGACCTACATCGTCGCCCATATAAGGCCTCGAAAGGGGCCATACCAATGTTACTATGATAGCTATTATTGTAGGCGAATTCTATCAATGGCAGGTGTTTCTCCCAACCGCCAGCCAGGTCCAAAACGCATGCCCTCAGCATATCTTCCAAGGTCTGGATGGTTCTCTCTGACTGATCGTCCATCTACGGATGGAAGGCTGTGCTTAACCGCACTTGAGTACCCAAGGCCTCTTGGAATAATAGCCAAAACTGGGATGTGAACTGGGTACCTCGATCTGATATGATCATCACTGGGGTACCATGGTATGCCACAATCCTGTCTAAAAATAGTCTGACGTACTACTCAGTAGAAAAAGTTATTTTGACTGGGATGAAGTGCATGGTCTTAGTCAACGGATCCACTACTACCCAAATGGAATCAAACCCTCCTCTTGACCTAGGTAGCCCAGTCACTAGGTCCATGGTTATCTTCTCCCACTTCCACTCGGGCCCCTCGAGGTTCTGAAGCAGCCATGCGGGTTTCAGGTGTTCGGCTTTCACTTGCTAGAAGACCAAACACTTGGATACGAACTCTGCTATCTCCCTTTTTATGCCCTTCCACCAGTAGTGCTGTCTTAAGTCTCGGTACATTTTGGTGGCCCTAAGATGCATCATATAAGTGGAACGGTGGCCCAGCTCCAGAACCTGCTTGCGCACCTCTGCCATATCAGGCACCACGATCTGGTCTCTGAACCTCAGGATACCCTCTGAGTCAATCCTGATGCCATCATCTGCATCGCCCCTATGGACTAGGTCCTTTGTCGGAGAATAGAAGGAGTCCTCCCCCGTGCGGTACGCAGCATATCCACTAGGGTGGATTATACCCGCAGATGCGCCACTAGGGCACCAGAAGTTGATATTGCCAGAACTGCTCACCCATCCAGGCACAGTGCGAACTCTCGAGCTAGCGGCCTCCTCCTGACCGCTAAATGGGCCAAGCTGCCCATGGACTTCCTGCTCAGAGCGTACGCCACCACATTGGGCTTCCCAGGATGGTACATGATGGTACAATCGTAATCCTTTAGAAGTTCAAGCCACCTTCTATGCCTTAAATTTAGCTCCTTTTGAATGAGCAAGTATTGGAGGCTTTTGTGGTCGATATAAATCTCACAAGCCTCACCATACAAGTAGTGATGCCATAACTTCAAAGCAAATACTACTGCCGCTAGTTCCAAATCATGTGCTTGGTAGTTCTTCTCATGAATCTTCAACTGGCTGGACGCATAAGCAATTACTCTGCCATACTGCATCAGAACACACCGCAGGCCGACACAAGAGGCGTCACAGTAGACCACAAATCCTCCCGAGCCTGAAGGTACGACCAATATTGGTGCTGACGTCAAGCATTCTTGGAGCTTCAGAAAGCTCTCCTCACACTTCCTGTCCCAATCAAATTTGACCTTCTTCTGGGTTAACCGAGTCAGAGGGATGCAATCCTGGAGAAATTCTCTATAAATGTTTTGTAATACTCGGCTAACCACAAGAAACTGCGGACTTCAGTCATACTGGCCAGCCGCTTCCAGTCTCTTACAGCCTTTACCTTGGCGAGATCCACGCTTATTCCTTCATTGGACACTATATGACTTATGAACCCTACACTTTCTAACCAGAACTCACATTTGGTAAATTTGGCATACAACTGATGTTCTCAGAGGGTTTCCAGGATCATCCTCAAATGCTTGGAGTATTCCTCCTTGCTCTTGGAGTACACTAGGATGTCGTCAATAAAGACTATCACAAATCAATCTAGATATTCATTGAATGCAATATTCATCAGATCCATAAAAGCCGTAGGTGAATTCGTCAACCCGAACGACATTACCAGGAACTCATAGTGGCCATAGCGAGTCCTGAAGGTAATCTTGGGCATATCACATTCTCGGATTCTTAGCTGATGGTATCCAGACCTCAAATCGATTGTTGAAAACCATTTTGCTCCCTGTAGTTGGTTGAACAAGTCATCGATTCTTGGCAGCGGGTAACGATTCTTGATTGTCACCTTGTTAAGCTGTCTATAGTCGATGCACATGCGCATGGAACTGTCCTTTGTTTTCACAAAGAGTACCGGAGCACCCCACGGAGACACACTTGGGCGAATGAAGCCGAAGTCTAACAACTCCTGCAACTGCGCCTTTAACTCCCGAAGCTCGGCCGACGCCATCCTATAGGGTTGGGTGGAGATCGGTTTCACTCCAGGCTGCAATTCAATGCAGAAGTCAATCTCTCTTCTAGGCTGCAATCTCGGCAATTCTTTTGGGAATACATCGAGGAACTTGCATATCACTTGAGTTCCGCTAACATCACCTGCCATGCCTCTTTTTTCCCCGACCACAGATACAAAGGCCAAGAAAGATTGGCAAACGCCCAAAAGCAGTTTACGAGCCTTAAGGGCTGAAATGAGTCCCATGGGCTCACCCCTTCCTTCTCCTTGGAAGGTGAACTGTGGCAACCCGGACTTACTGAACGTGACAGTCTTAGCCCTGTAATCCACTAAAGCAAAGTGGTTCACCAGCCAATCCATGCCGAGTATGACATTGAGTTCAAGCATTGGTAGAAGTGTCAATTCTGCCCTCAAAACATGATCACAGATGAGCACATCGTAGTCTCGAAAAATTGATTCAGCTATTAATTTATTGCCTGCAGGCATTGATACCACGTACGACACGTCAAGCAAGGAAGGTGCCATAGGTCTTCAAGCAACAAATTTGACATATACAAATGAGTGCGTGGCACCCGAATCAAACAGAACATAAGCAGCAGATGAACTGACTAAAATAGTACATGTTACCACTTCTTTAGATGCCTTTGCCCCATCATGGTTCATGGCGTAGACTCTGGCAGATGGTCTCTCAGAGTGGCTAGCCTGCAGTCCCCTACTCTGCATCTGACCTTTCTATGCCACTGACCCCACTAACATCGATGCTTTTCCTTCCGACAACTCAGATCTCTGGACACCTCTGTCCGGACAATCTTTCCTAAAGTGTCCAACCTGCCCACATCTGAAGCATGCATTTGTGCGGCCATAGAAAGCCCCCAGTGTTTCCTGTTACAACGACCACACTACGACATTTCTATCTTTCAAGTGGCGCCCCCTGACTCTGCCTGCCTCATCGCCACTGACCCTGGGCCTCCACGGCCTCGATTACTACTATGCCCACGACTTTGTTGGTGATTTGCCGATGCAACCGCCCCCTCATAGTGCCAAGGCCGGCCCCTAGTCCCATGAGGGCGGAACTTCTTCTTTGCGGGTCCATCAAATTTATCGAATGACACCAATTACCTCGGGTCGCACTAGCCGAACACTAGTGTCTGCTATCTTTCTCTAGGTGTGGAACCTAGTTTATGCATTCAATCTCTTAAGTACAACTACAATTCCTAAGCATGGGAATACCAAATTTCTAATTCATCTCAGCTCATAGAACATAGGAAAAATTGGATCAACAATTGCCGACAATAATGACCATATGATTTCCAAAATAAAGAGAATAATGTCAGCAATTAATCACTAAATTCAGTAAGGAAACAAGTACATATGATTTCCAAAATAAATAGATTTAAATCAGCAATTAATCACTAAATTCAGTAATGAAACAAGTAGTCTAGCTTGGGAAGGATTTGACACTAACATTGGAAAATAAATGAAGAATTTTCATGATTCACCTACCATACTAGATGCTAACCATATGTGTGTATTCAAGAACATTTACTTATAAAATGTTAATCTAATCTACCACTACTAGCAAGCCATCCATCGAGTGATCAATCTATACCATAAGTTAACGAATAAAATCTCTAGATGTAAGGATGAATAAATTCGAGTTCCTTTCCCCCTCATACCCGCTCGGCCGAAACTAACATAGGCTTCTCATGCTCGGCCGAGACTAACCAGGGTGGAAAGGGAGGGCTTTTGGCCATGATCAAGAATAACCAAATCACCAATCATGAACATAACTCGATCCGAGAGGGTTCAACCACTCTAGGGAATTGGGAAAATTTTCGGCATGACCTTGCTCCTTTTTCCTTCATGCGGCCGACCCTTAAAATCGTGGAAAACTTTGAGAAACTTCATCAATTAACGACATGCACAAAATAGGATCAAATCTTGGAAGAAAACTCGGTGAATCGACGGAATCACTACGAGAAATCGACAAATCCTCAACAGGCTACCCGCCTACCCTTGAGATCTTGGTTCAACCACTCACCTCGACTAGGGAAGAAGATGGATGAGAAGACGATGAGCCCGATCTCTCCAACAACACCACAGATCCAGCGCTGTCCAAGAGCTCCTCTTCTCCCCCCCTCGGGCGGCACGTGGCTCGACTTGTCTTCAGCCGCACGACGGCTTGGGGTGAGGGATTAATTCCATTTTTTTTTGACAAAAATATCCCTATTCCCTTAAACCCTCTCACTTGACTCCACCTAAACTCGGATTGAGTCCCGATTAAATCCACTAACCCAATTTCAATCCAAGGAGAGGGGGAGACACCGAGGAGTCGAGGGTTCGCAGCGAGAGTCCTTAGTCACGTGGGATCATTGGAGGGCATCGGTAATCTCTTCCAAAAGGATTGCTGGAGATCAGTGGCTTGGTTGGTAGCACCTTGGTGGTTCACCACCAAGGGGATGTTTGGAATGTTGTAGTTGATTTATTTATGAAACTTCTGAAATTTCCTTGAATTGAGAAGGTGGATTCTCTGTGAGGGATTGATCAGGTGTTAGATTGTCTCCCTCTTAGGGTTCAGGCATGTAGGGCCAATTAAAGGGATTTGGTGAGGTCGATTATGCCTTCATTCAACAATAGTGATTCTAGCCTTCATTTTATTTGTTTCATGCAAGTTTGTATAGTTGTTTTCCTCCTATCGTTGAACACATTTGCTAAATCTTCAAATGGATATTTGGGAGTACTATTGTGGCCGAATTTTGGAAGTGATCTTGGCTAAATTAATTTCTAGTTTTATGTATGTTCTTGCCTGAAGTCGGGATGATGCGGGTCAATGCGTCTCCTAGTCAGAAGCTACTACGGTAGGGGGACCTACGAAGACACTTCGATGCTCAAGTAAGAAGGAATTCAAAATGGTGGGTATGAAAGTAGAATCGAGAGTATACCTGATGTGCATCGTGTCTGTTTATAGTGCAAGTTAGGGATCTTTTGGCGCTATGATATCTCCTCGAATCTCGTTGGATATGGCCGAAATGGGTTGAGGTTTATACCAGAGATGTCAGGTTTATTATTGTCGGATCCTTGGTAATTAACGAAGGATGTTGGAGTCCTACTGTAGCCGGGTGGAGCCCCGGTGTCACGCCCCAACTCAGGGTCGTGTGATCAGCTAGGGTCTAGGTCCTACCCTGAAGCCTACTACATACACTGACTAACGAGAAATCAGAACACATAAATAGAAAACAACGATGCAACTTTATTTGAATTTCAAGAACGTTCACAATTTTTAATAAGAGGGAAAGTTGCTAACATCAAGACCAAAATGAAACAACTCGAGTTCAAAGTTGAATACATGGTTAAAAACAAACAACTCTCAATGTATGAAAATAACAAATCTAGACAACTAGACTTCTAGACCATGACTATTGGACACCACTACAAGATCGACACCACTGCCTGCCCTCCAGCTGCATAATGACTCCAAGCCTCAACTCACTGATCGGGCTCTACAAAATAAGAAAAATAAACCGTGAGTCCACATAGGACTCAATGAACGGTTCTTCCGAACCTCCACGTAAATCCCCAATAATCACACATATATATATAAGGCAGCATAATACAAAGTGAGGAATATAATTTGCTTCATATATGACAATCGACCCCAAGGGTCGTCCTGCCTAGACCATACATTCATGTAACTAGCCATCACGACCTAACTAAGCCAGATGGCACCTGGCCCTTAGGGCCTACTCATGGTCTAGTGATTCGGCTATAACCAACCCTACCACACAAGGATAGTAACATACTAGCCATTCGGGCCACATGGCATATAAGTGAATCAAAGAAGTATTCGGGCCGTCGACTAGGATGGTCTGCTAGTCTTTGGACACCGACTGGGGTAGGGATAGCTAGTCCCACCCAACTGGGGTCTAAAATCTATCGGGCCCGCTGGTGCAATCTCAAGACCGAATCACTGGCTGAGTTAAACATTAGTCATTCCGACTAGCCATTTTTCTCGGCAGACCACCACAATCACATTACACAAACAAGGTGTCATAAAGTTTTCTTATTTAAAATCCCGGACATTCACCCGTGCTCGGCCCCTTTATTCCGGACCTCACCAGCTGCACACTAGTGCCCGCTGATTATTCCCTAGGTGTGAAACCTAGCTTGTCTACATTCAAGTTCTCCGAATAATTAAGCACCCTAGAGTTTTCTTATAGTCTTCTAGCGTCAATTGCCAGATTCCTTATGTGTAAATTACATGTCATGAGTGTAGAAATGTCTGAATACAATTATGTCACAACACATAAATTATAAGGGAATCATTCTACAACTACTACCATAATTATCCACATGATTTCTACAATAACATGATTAAATTCTGCATTTATAAAGAAATTCTAGTAAGGTAAACAATTATCTCACAAGTTAACAATTAAGCATATCTATTAGAAATAAATGAAACATTCCCATGATTCACATGCCATACCAAGATCTTATCCATGTATGTACTACCAAGAACATTTCCTTTTAAATACTAAGATCCTATCCATGTATGTACTAGCAAGAACATTTCCTTTTAAATACTAAGATCCTATCCATGTATGTACTAGCAAGAACATTTCCTTAAACATGAGGATCTAGATCTATAGCTACTAACAAATTCTATGATGAGCGGCAATCTCATAACATAATTAAAATCTCACACCACGCAAGTAAGTATGAATCGAGACAACCCAAACATGAAACCTCGCATGAATAATTCGATCAAACTTGAAATTCCACCCTTACCCTTGCTCTGCTGACTTGAGCAGGGTAACACCTTGCTCGGTAGAGCCCTTTAGGGAGGATGGGCATGCTTGCGACAACCAAACTTAAGCATCAATCTAGAGATCTAACATTTAACGAAAATAAAACGATCCATGAGTTTAAAGACGATCGAGAAAATTGGGGAAAATTTCGGCATGACCTTTCCCATTTTTCCTCTATTCGGCCAACCCATAAAACAGAAAAAAAATACGATCCGAACAACCAGATCACAGCTATATGAATCATTAAAAACCCAAGCATGAGAAAACCACATCGATTGACAAGAAACTCACGTAAAAACTCAATTTCAAAGCCTCCGAGGTTCGGCCACTCGCCTCCCATTACAAACAACCCAACCACTCACCTCAATTGGATCATAAGATGGGCTCGATGAAGATGAACTCTGATTTCCCCGGTAGCCTCGCGAGCTCAGTGCCAATCACGATCTCCTTCCCCTCCCTTGGGCTGCGTGCAGCTCTCCCCTTTTTGAGCCGCACCGCGGCTTGGGTAAGGGGTTTTATTCCCCTCATCTTTTGACTAGAATACCCCTATCTACTCTCTTAAGCCTCCTTATCTGACTCCACCTAACCCGTATCGAGTCCCGACTCGATCTGCGAACCCAATCTCAACCCAACTTGAGTCAACCAACATACTCATCCACCCAATTGCCAATAATAGTCTATAATTTAAATTAATTATACCTGCTATTCGTGACGATCTCGCGACTCGACCCGACTAGCTCCCGACTCGATGGGCTGCACCACAAAATTTTTATATTAGGAAACTCTGGGTATTACAATCTTCCCCCCTTAAGAGAAAATTCGTCCTCGAATTTTGTAGAATCATACGGACTTACCAGTCCTTCGAACAGGGAAGGGTAGCGTTCCCTCATGCCCTACTCTACTTCCCAGGTGGCTTCCTGCCCGGTGTGATGTTCCCACCTAATTTTCACCAAGGGAATTTCTTTGGATCTCAGCTTCCTGATCTGTCGGTTAAGTATCTCCACTGGCCTCTCCTCATACGAGACCACTGAATCCACCTCAATCGCAGTTGGCTCGATCACGTGGGACTCATCCCTCACATATCCTCGGAGCATTGACACATGAAAAATTGGGTGAACCCTGCTCATGCTTGGAGGCAAAGCCAGCTCATAAGCCACCACGCCTCTCCGCTTGAGAATAGGGAAAGGCCCAATGAACCTAGGGCTCAACTTTCCTTTCTTCCCAAACTGAACTACCCATTTCATGGGGGAAGCCTTCAGGAACACCAAGTCGCCCTTAGCGAACTCCAACTATCTGGCTTTCTTGTCGGCATACATTTTTTGGCTACTCTGAGCCACCAACAACCTTCGCCAAGTTCATCCTATGTGTTCAAAACTCTAGCAAGGGGTTCACTTGACGTTGGCAGTGGGTTCAAAACTCATTTTCAACCCATAAGGTATAAGCGGCCCCTAGCAAGACATTATGATTACCCAAGTCAAGCGAGGTCGGTGATCTGAGCCACCTAACCCACAATACGATACTCTATCCTTTTGTCACGCGATATCTGGATCAAGCATAAGGCATGGATTACATCATAATTATGTTGCTCAATCTAGTTTCTTGATTAATGAGTAGACTGACTTAACAAATGATATTAATACTCCTATCAATCCATTTGAGCACGACCATGCATTCCTCAGTCACACGCATCAAGGGGCCCAGAGATATCTCTCTCAGTTATGAGAGGGACAAATTCCTTCACGACTACACAAAATCCTCTACATGATTCATTCCATGTCCAAATGTAGTCCTCTTTACCATTCGATTAAAGTGTAAGTTGAATGGCCTACACTAGAGGGGGGGTGAATAGTATGTTTACTCAACTTTAGCCTAAATTCGATTTTAACGGTTTTTTACAATCTTTAGGGTAAGCACAATTTGTAAATGTATGTGTCTCTAAGGGATCTTCTATTAAGGGCAGTTGAATAGGGAGTTGCAATTGCTATTGCAACTGCTTGTAGGTAGCACACTAAGAACCAAAACAAAAAAAAACACAAGGAAGCACACAAACACAAAGATTTGTTTACGCACTTCAGTGACAACACATGTCACCTAATCTACGGGGCACTCACTAGACAGATGCCAATCCACTCTCTATAAGTACAAAATAAGTCCTCTAGATTTCACACCTGAAATCCGACTACATTACTAGAGTGAATTGGAAATAACAAAAGCCTATTTGCTATTACATGTAAATACCAACTTGCCTATCTATGACATCCTAGCCACAGAGTTCCGTCCTCCATACAGCCTTGTGTTCTAGTGAACTCTCGACCCGAAACTAATCTTCTTCAAAAGATAAGAAATATTGTCTGCACTCAGCAGTCTCAACTACTGGTAACATACATTAAGCACATAAGAGTTGATAGAAATGGATCCATAAGAGTAGATCAATAGAATCAGATTCATGGTGGAGTGGATAGGAGTGGATCCATCAGAGATGGTCAAACTTCTCAAACATTCTCTCACCCCTTTCATAAGTAGAGTAGGCAACCCAAAAGACATAGCCATTACTTCACAAGAGAAACTCCTAACTCCATAACTCCATCATCATAAATGACCACTCAGTCCACCAATGAATGACCAAGGCATTACTACTCAAGGAAAATCCTAACTCTATAACTCCATCATCATATATGAGGAAGCATGGACACTCTATGGCACTGCCGTGTTCGCGTGTCCGACACGCCGCGGACACCGACACACGAAGACAATCGTTCGACACACGTGTCCCACGTGTCCAAGAGTGTCTTGACCACTCAAAGTTTTTCTTTTCCCGGACACAGCCATCCATGCATTTTTTTAAAAAAAACAATAAAACAATCAAGGGAATTTAGTATTTTATCTTCTTATTGTTGTGAAAGAAATTGGAGCACTTACTCTTTTATCTATTCTCTTAAAAGGAACAAGATGAAGCCTAAACGTGCGGAGAGTTTAGTATTTGTCCATAGTAATATTCGTCTCATTTCAAGGAAAACTCCATAATACAATAAAGGGAAACAATAAGTTGCCAATTGATGAAGATAATGGAATCCTTGTAGTTGCCAATCTTTCTCTTGATGAACCAGAGTTGGAGAGAGTAATATTTTTTAATGAAGAAGATAGCGACAATGATTGATGAAGAAGATAGTGAGACTCTACTTAACTTTTTGTTTACGTGTGGTTGTACATAACTAGTTCTACTAAGACATGCTAATTTAGAAGAGGCTGAGATATCAATAGATATTGTGCCATATGCTTTTGGAAGGGGCTGAGAAATAGTAATTATTGAAACAATAAATTATTTAGAACACTTCATATATTTTGGAAGGGACCTTGGAAAAACTAAAAATTAGAAGTTTGATATCAATGAAAATATCATGATATTATTATAAATTCTTGAACTATATATATAAACTATGATTTTTTTAAAATTTTTTAATATATATATATATATATATATGCTATATATGTCGTGTCTGTGTCCTATAAAATTTTAAAATTAGTGTGCCCCTGTGTCCGGGTCGTGTCCCGTGTTCGTGTTGATGCTTCATAGGACCATTCACTCCACCTATAAATGACCAAGGCCTTACTACTCAAGGAAACTCCTAACTACATGACTCCATTAATCATCATAAATGACCATTCACTTCACCATTAAATGATCAAAGCCACAATGCTCCATGATGACCATAACTCCTCCAAAGTGAATGACCAAGGCCATAAAGTAGTATCTTTATCCTGCATCAAAACTCCATTAAGCATCATAAAAGTCCAAGTCCAAATGTTTCCATAAATGATCAAGTCCAATAGTCACCATAAATGATAAATCAAGATAAACTCCACCATAAATACATATATATAATATATTTCTTCAGGATATTATATATATATATATATATATATATATATATATATATAATCAATATTCTCAACAATATTCAAGTAACATTGCAGCAGGATAAACATCGCAGCCGTATAAACTTCACTGTAGCCAGGTAGTTGAGGCTGGCCAACGCGCAGTTAAAACTACCTGCCTTGCAGATTCATATCTTCTATTTCCTCATAAAAAGAGAAGGCCAACCAAATTCCATAAAATGTCTTCCAACAAAGGATCTTAACTTTAGCAGTTTCAAACTCAAAAGACAACCATAATACATCATAATACTTCTTAAGGATTTTATTTTTCTAGATAATTTTATTGAATCCAAATGGGGGATAATCCTTATATAACATTTATGTTGTAAAATTATTGGATTTAGACTTAGGGAAGACTAAAGAATAAACTTCGAGCATAAAAGATAAAAAAACTAGGCAGTTTTCTAAGTGTCGATTGATGGGCGATCGACCGACCATCAGCCGGCCACCGATCGGTGAGGCCTCAAAATTGGTAGAGACCTCCGGTCGATGGCCGATCGATTGGCCATCAATCGGCCACCGACCGGGCGGCGCCAACGGGCAGAAAAAACACCCGTTGGGATGGGGTGCCTTGCCTTCTCTCTTCTCAGCTTATAAATACAAAGCCATGAGAGCCTTCCTAGATTATCTTGATCACATCTATTACTCTTGTGACATCCTTTTTATCAATCATAGGCCTCATTGAGCCATTCTCTTGTGAAAACCTAGCTTGAGCCAAAAACCCTTGATCTTGTCCTCACTCTTCCGTTGTTTCATCATCAAGGCATCAAGAGGAAACTAGGAATCTTGTTATGCAGCTAGGTATTTTATTGTTTGATTTATTGCTCCATGTAGTGTGGTATTTTATTGTTTATTTTATTTTATTTCCAAGTGTGAAGACCTAGGTTGTTAGGTCTTGAATTGCTCCCATGAAATTTTATCGAGTCGGGCACAGATTTTGTTCAAGTCGCGCCAAGCCAGGCCGGGTCGAAACAAATTTTGTGTGAGCCAAGTCGACACAAATTTTGTTCTTGCCGGGCCGGCCCGATAACTTTGGCTCGACACGCATTTGTTACCTTTCATGTTTTTTATTTTTTTTTCAATTTTTAATATTTGTTGTTTTTTAGTTTTGTTTTTAAAATTTATGTTTTTTGTTTAAATTAGTTTTTTAAACAAATTATTAAATGATATAAATAAGTTAAGTTTTATTTTATATGTAAATGTGTTTGGTTGGATAAAAGGATCTTTTTATTAAAATTATTCTTCCCCACCCAAACCATTTAAAATTTCTACTCAAACAAGGAGAGAGATATATTATCCCACCTGCCCCACACACCTTTTATTTACCCTATCCAAAGAAGGGATTAACTATCTTTCCTTATCTCTCTCTTCCCCATGCCTCTTTATCCTTCCCATCCGAATCCCTCGCCACCCCTCCTCCCCTTTGTATCCTTAGGGTTTGAGGTGGGAGAGTGCATTCGGTGTGAAAACAGAGACTTTCCGGATTGGAAAGTGCTTTTGATGTGAAAAAAAATATTCTCCAATGAAAATTAAAGTCCTCAAGTGTAAGGAAACAAATTTTATTCTTGTAAATTTAAGTTGGAAATCCTAAGCGGTGTGCTTATGTAGTGGAGTAGGAAAGGATCCTGGACCACTATAAATCTTTGTGCTAGCATTGTCACTTGATTGTGTGTTTAATTTCCATATTTACCATGATTGTGTGCATTATTCAATTAAACATTGCCTAAGTTAAAAGAAATCGATTAAAATCAGAATTAGGTTAAACTCTAGTATAACACACTGTTCCTGCCTTAGAGTTGGGTGCCTTCCGATTTAGTTCGGTGTCTCTCCTCGTCTGGGGGGGAGGGGAGGGGACTCAAGTCAGTGGGATTCCAAAGTGGGGGTAATGCCAATTGGAATTAGGGTTACCTAAGGCGTGCCGTGTCCATATTTATTGTAGGTGGGGATGATAACGCCGCTCGGAAATCTGCTGGTGAGGTTGCCCAGAATGGATCGAGGTCGATCTTGGAGTTGGAGGGCTCGTAATGGCATATCTCCCCTAATAAAGTAGGATGTAGGTATCCTTGTATAGCCAGGTGGGGTCCTTGGATGGAGCCTCTCAGTTTGGCTTGGGTCTGGTCCATGAGTGTAGTTTGGGCGGAGCTCTTTGGCTGGAGCCTCGTAATTCAGCACAGAATGAATAATAGTCTTAGTCCAGTCCACAGCCCCCAAGCTCGGTTAGAGTTTGTAGGACTGTGTGTCGAACTCTAAGTGAGGTTGGTCTTCATTGCTTCGGTTAATTACAAAATGAATCAAAAATGTTTTGATGCATTGTCTTAGTATTTGGGCTGGATGTGATGCTTGTGAAAATTCTTTCAGGTGTACGCCACCTATGTTGTAGATATATCTTTTGGCAGAAAAGTAATCATGAATAAAGATTCTGTAATCAGTTCGCAAAGCATTAAGCATCAGTTATAATTTGACGAAAAAGAATGTTGGCCCAAGGGTTGCCCCTAGGCTTCGATCACTATTTTGATGATAACAAATTTGAAACTAATGTATTTGTGAAGTTTTGAGTTCAGGTTGGGGTTACGATACGCGCGCGAAGTTCGCTAGGAGAAAAACAAAAATCGACAAGAATGGCTTCCAAAATGAGCTTGTAGATAATCTAGAGTTAGGATTAGTTTCTATGTAATATTACTCTATGAATCTATCCCAAGCTTATTTGTAATGTTATCCAAGTCAAAACTCGGTAACAGAAATTGGAGACAAAGCTCTCAAGAAGATGGCAGGAAAAAATATCATCAGCCCAGGTTTGGTCGACCGAACGAGGCCAAAAATTGGTAGTAGCTAATGCGGTCGACCGGTCAGTCGACCGGTCAGTCGACCGAACGAAGTAAGAAATTGACAGTAGCCAATTCGAGCAACCAAACGGTTGACTGAATGTGGCGAGAAAGTGGCAGTAGCCCTATGGTCACTGGGCGATCGATCAGTCAGTCGACCGATGATCGACCCGCAAGCGGCCGGACGGCGTCCAACGGGCAGAAAAATGCCCGTTGTAGTGAACTGTCGTGTGAGGGGTTATAAATACCCCTCACCAACCTTCATTAATCCTTATTAATAAGTCTTAAAAGATTCCTATGTGTGATTTGAGACTTCTAAAGTTAAATTGCTCACGCTTGCTTCTCTGATCGATGATTTCTCTCAAGCGCTCATCTTCCCTCGACTCCGGCTTTGATTCGACCTCAACATGCTGTGGAGTTGGAGGCGTTGAAGGCTTGGAAAGGAGCTCTTTGTTGTGGTTTATTCTTTAACTATTTTCATTGTAATTTTACTTGTTATTTGAACTTGACTTTTCATTGTAAGCTTGTTAGGTTCGCTAGGTTAAACACCTTAGGGTTTCCTTCATAGAATTGTGTTTTGCCTAGGTGAATAGGTATGAGGCGTTCTCAAAGGGTTGAGAAGCGAGTCCTCAGTTGTATTTAAAGGGAAACACAAAGTCTAGAAAGGAGTTGGTTAGAAATCCTTGGTTTGGAGCCAAAGTAGTGGAGTAGGTAGTTGGCCGAACCACTATAATTACTCGCTTTTGTATTGCTTGTTTGATTGTATTTAATTACTAATTATTACTCGTTAAGCATCGTAATCTTGTAAGACGTTGGTTTGGTTGCATTCGGAATCAAACCTAAATGAAAATGAATTTAACTTAGTTTTAACCTAACACTATTCAATCCTCTTCTAGTGTGAGTATTTGATCAACAATTGGTATCAGAACAATGTCGTAGAATTAGATTTAATCATCTACTCTACAATTTAGCATGTCTAGCGATATCCAACTAGCTCAAGGTTCCTCTACTCATACTCCACCACTATTTGATGGAAACAACTATGCCTATTGGAAAATTCGTATGAATAGTTTCTTTCAATCACTTGGCATGAATGTATGGAGAATGATCAAAGTAGAGTATAAGCAACCTGTTGGGTGAAATGGCCACACTAGAGTGGGGGTGAATAGTGTGTTATATAAATCTTTTTGCCTAAATTCAATTTTACTCATTTCATGAACTACTTAGGCAAATTTCAATTCTAATATTAAATGCGGAAGCAATAAGTAAGGCAATTAAGCAAACACAAAAGAGACAATGCTAACACAATGATTTATAGTGGTTCGGCCCAAATGCCTACTCCACTACCTAAGCACCCCGCTTAGGATTTAAACTAGTTTAACTAGATTAATTAGTTTCCTTACAATGAGGACTTTACACCGAAAAGTCTCCGCTCTCAAACTGAAGGCACTTCCACACCCAAAACTATCCCGCCTTCCTACCGAGAGCACTCTCCCACCTCAACCTGAGGACAACTCAACTAATCCTAGTAAACTACGTTTACACCGGTGGAATTAAGCCTCAAACACAAAGGCAACCACCCAATTTCAAGACCTAACAACCTAGGTCTTCACAAGCTCAAATACAATGAAATAAATAAGAAAATACACAACTTAATGGAGCAATAAATCAAACAACTTATACTTAGCTCCAAACAAAGTTTTCTAGCTTCCTCTTGATGCCTTTGATGGTGAATCAATGAAGTCAAGGCTTACTCAAGGAGTTGAAAGATCAAAGCTAGGGATTTTAAGAATGGTGGCTCAATCAAGCTCAAGGATCATCAAAATATGGCTCAAGGTATGTTGAATTAAGGGAGGAAGGCTTGCTAAGGCTTCTATTTATAAGCCTTGAGGAGATGCGATGAAACAGGCGGCTCAACGAGCGGAAAACTAGCCATTTCTGTCGTCCGATCGATGGCCGGTCGATCGACCGAAAGCAAACTGCCGCTTTCTGGCATACTTCGGTCGACCGACTGGTTGACCGAATTGGCTACTGCCAATTTTTGGCACTATTCGGTCGACCGACCGATTGATCGAAATTGGAAAAATTAGCCTTGTTTGCTAATTGTTTTGCTCATTTGCTCGTTTCTAGTTCTGTCTTCTCTAAGTTTACTTATATAACATTTATTAACTTTAAAACATTAATATTTAGGATTACCCCCAATTTGGATTCAATAAAAATATCTAAAAAAATCAAAATCCTTAATAATCAAAATCTAGTTTTTGGGGTCTAGTACAAATTTCCGGAAAACGGAAATTTTCTAATCTCCCGATTCAAATATGGGTAGGCTAAAGGCTTCCAAAAAATCTTTAAAAATACCTTGTCATCAAGTTTCTACCCAAGGAACAATTACCGCCATTTTTTTGTGTCAAGAAAATGTCTAGGTCATATAACCATCCAAGGAGCACCCTAGGCTTAGTGAATTTCAGAACGGTTTTCGGGTTTTCATGTTTTGGGGTTCGGGTTTGGTTTTTGGGTTCTTATGCATCATCATGAGGATTTACAACATAAGCTAGACACCATAAACCTAAACTCTAACTTCTCGAATAATCCCGAGCGTCTACGAGCGTCCTTGCTGATTTCTCCTATTTCTTCGATATTTTTGATCGGGGACGTCGTGCGCTAACCGACTTGGAACCTGAAAGATTTCTCAATGAAACATTAGTTCCATGTTTGTTATCATCAAAACCAAGATTAAGACCAATGTTGAAAACCTTAAGCCAACCCAACCCACTAAGGATATGGATGAGTGGAGTCTGGAAGAAATTAGACTCTTTAATGCAAATGCCAAGGCCATCAATGCACTATATTGTGGCCTATCCATTAATGAGTTTAATAGGATTTCTACTTGTAAGTCGACCTATGAACTTTGGAGTGTCCTTGAGACCACACATGAAGGCACTTCAGAAGTTAAGGAATCTAAGATAAACCTCCTCATGCATGATAATGAAATGTTCAAAATGTTATCGCATGAATTGATTGATGCCATGTATGCTAGATTTCAAAATATTACAAATGGCTTAGCTAAGCTTGGTAGAGACATCAAGGAAGAGGAGAAGGTAAGTAAGCTCCTCCATTCCATTCCAAAAGCTTGGGAGCCAAAAGTTATTGCAATCGTGGAAGCAAAGGATTTGGGGACGTTGAAGCTCACTGAGCTCAATGTGTCTTTCATGACACATGAGACCCATATGAAGCAATACAAGGAGGAAGATGCCCTCAAAGGCAAGGCCATTGCCTTAAAAGCATCACACCGGGTTGAAGAACCTCCATCATCCGAGGAAGAGATGGACAACTTTGAAGAAATGGTGATGATGGCGACAAGGTTCATGAACTTCATGAGGGGTGGTATGAGAAAAGGCAAAGGAGGCTACACATGCTTCAATTGCAACAAAACCGGGCACCTAAGGAAGGATTGCCCACTTCTCAAGATGGCTTCTATCTCCAACCTTCACAAGAAAGACAAATACAAGAAGAAGAAGAAGGCAATGATGGCCTCTTGGGATGAGAGCGAATATTCGTCAAGTGAAGAAGACTCCAAAAGTGAGAAGGCAAATCTTTGCCTCATGGTAAATGACAATGTGGTAAAATTTATGTTTAGCGAGCTTTCATTTACGCAAGAAGAAGTAGAAAATGAATTTGATCAAATGCATGATGAATTTAATGCTATTAGGAAAAAGTTTAAAGAGCTTAAAAAGGTCAACAAATATTTAGAGCTTGAAAATGATAACTTGCTACTTTCATACAACGCATTAAGAAAATAAGTAGATACCATTAAGAAAAGCATGCCTTAGATGATGCTAAGGAAAACATAGAAAATGAAAACAAAAAATTAGAAAATGAAAACAAGTTCTTAAGTGATCGAGTAGAGCACTTGAATGATAGCATGCTAAACATAAAAAAAGGAACTTTGCATGCTTAATGAAAAAATGACAACCCTACAAAATGCCATGCCCAAGGTTGTACATGCAAGAAAGTCATCAAACAATCATGCTCATGCACACTTCCATGCTCACACACATAGCACAAGAAAATTTAATGGATGTTGTATCTCATGTGGTATCTTTAGCCATATGGCTAGAGATTGTGCACTTAAAAGGAACCCCCATGCTAGATTCACTTGGGTTCCTAAGATGACTAACACTCAAGGACCCAAGAAGATTTGGGTACCTAAAAATGTCTCTTCTCCTTTTGTAGATGGAGAAGCATCCTCGAGCAAATAGAAGTACATGGATTTAGCTCAAAACACATTACGGGTGATATCAACCTATTTGCAACCCTATCAACCAAGGATAGTGGGCATGTGATGTTTGGAGACAATGCCAATGGTAAGATTGTTGGCATTGGTGATATAGGTATACTTCCATTCCCATGCATTAAAAATGTCTTACTAGTTGATGGGTTAAAGCATAACTTGATTAGCATATCTCAAATATGAGATAATAGTTATGTAGTCATTTTTGAAGCATCTAAATGCATCATTAGAAGTGCACCGTCTAATGATATTGTGTTTATTGGAAATAGACAAGAAAATGTATACACAATAGTCTTAAATGTTTTGCCTAATCCTCATGTTAGATGCTTAGTTGTCATGGAAAATGACTCTTGGTTGTGGCATAGAAGGCTAGGACATGCTAGCATGAGCCTCATCCAAGAAATAACAAAAAGAGACTTAGTTAATGAAAGGAATAGTGCCCTTGACCCAATCACATGTCCACGTGTTTGCGGACTATTCAAGGGTAATCAACTTAATGAGGCAACTTTTCATCATATGCTGTAACTTTATTTATAAAGATTATGATGAACCCTAAGAATTCGGGCAAATGATTCTAAGGCCATGATGAGATCATGTCAGTGAGACTTGGAATCCAAATGCCCATGTTCTAAATATTCCTAGTCATAGGATCACCGATTAGGGGATTGGTGATTCCGAATAGACTGACCATGTGCACTTGGTATATGCCCTATACGATAAGGGGCAGCTAATCTCATAGTTACCTATGAGCCATCATAATGTACAAGTACTGGTGCTCATTAATGAATGAGTTCACTGAACGGACCTATACGAGAAACACAGAATGGAATCCTTACATGAGTGTCAATAGGATGTTCCTCGAGTGATAGTAGGTGCAAGCAGTCCTTGGATCTGAGGTTGTCATGGTTACCTTGTGAGTGACGACCCATTGCTTTGGTTCTATTCCTACATCCTCAACGTCTTATGCCAAGTATTATCGGGCTTGGGGAAGCATTCATGGAGGTAGGTGAGCAACCAACATGGAATCAGTTACTCCTAGTAAGAGGAGATAATGTCCTATGTGTCCCTGCAAGTGTCGACTCAGGAATCTCTAGCTAGAGTGGAAATGAAAGTCAGGAAGATGTTTTTGATATTTCATTGTTGAGATGACACCTTGGTGGGTGGAATACGTATGAATTAGTATTAGGGTTTGACTCTTCTACTGTACCCTAGCCGACTTCGAGATATTGTAACTGAGGAATTTAGTTGCACGATAACTAATCACCGATGGGTGTTCAATTCGTGTAGATTGAACCTCACACTATCCGGATAGTCATGATATATTGTTGGACGTAAATATTGACTTGTGAGTGGAGTCCCTCACGACCACACTAAAGGGGTTTAGTGGAGGCTCGTAAGATTCGAATAGAAGTCGTTCTATCGGATCCAACTCTCTGTTATACACAACTCACACACAACAGGCTAATCACATAACGGACCTTATGAGAAAAAGTCTGAATGCGGCCCTATATGTCTACTAGCATGGACATGCTACAACTTGATCACGGATCTCGTTTACGAACACGCTTGGAAAGTTGTTTCCTATAGGAACGAATGTGCGAGGAAGGAGTTCCTCGGTAACCCTAATTTGTAAGGCATCCCTAAATTGTAGGGATTGACACATGATAATATTTATGTAGTTGATTAAATTTAATTAACTACTTGACCAGAAATATATTTAATTATGAATTAAATATAATTTGATTTTGAATCAAATATACATGGTGGGAAAATTAGTTTTCAGCCATGAGCCTAATCGATTAATTAAAAATTAATTTATTTGATAAATTCTAATTAATAAGAATTTGATTTATGGAGATAAATCATAAAATCAATAGATATATGATTTGTGACGATAAATCATAATTCTATTAATAAATAAGAAATTGAATTATTTAGATAAACCACTTTCCTACCTTTTAGGGAATTGGTTTGTTTAGGTAATTATTAGTCTTATTTGTAGGCTCTTAATTTATGGACATAAATTAAAGTTAATTTATATTTTATTGGACTTAATTAATTTTGAATTAATTATGAAGTCACTAAAATATGAATTATACTTGGAGGCAAACCCCAAAATTCTGAATTACGGAGAGAGAGTTTTTAAGGGGGGCGGGTCTACCTTGTAACCACCCCCATCTATATAAATAGTGGCTGAGCACCCCATCGAGGAGGTAGGTGAATTAGTTCTTCCTCTTCTCCATTGGTGGCCAGCCATCTTCTTCCTCCTTCCTCGGGTTTTTGGTGAAACCAAATTGAAGGTGTCTTCTACTTGGGTGTGCCGCCTACTTCTTCTTCTTGGAGGAGTCCAAGAAGGACAGTGAGGTATTCTTTTGTCTACCCTCTCGTTCCATTGTTTTATCATCACCTCTTCTTCCCTTTTTGGTGCTCAGTTCTTGGTGGAAGGGCCGGTCTTGCCTAGGTGGATTTCGGGATTGAGAAAGCTTCTCCGTTGAGCCACAACCAGCCTCGGTGTTCGCTGCCCCTATTGTTGCGAGGTGCTTGGTGTGGACTATGGTTGGAGGACGTGCACGTGTGTGTCTCAAGATGGGGATAGGATCAGCCATATCCTATCGCGGTATAAGGTATACCTTTCCCCTTCTCTCGTAGGTTGAATTCCTTAATTGTTGCTAAAGTAGATTGTTGTTTTGGGATGTTTCAAATTTTCTAAATTGCTATTTCCGTTGCATTTTTTATTCCCATACAAATAGTGGTATCAGAGCCACCTTTAGCATAATTTTAGAATTATTATTTCGCATTTTGATCACGTTTACGAACTGTTCGCTCCCTATACATCATGCTGCCCGGTTTTGGTTATCGGGGGTTTTTGAGTCATACTCTTAGCTCCACGGTTCATATGATGAATCGAGGTGGAAGCCTACTGTACAAATTGATTTTGTACAGAATTTAAACTCAAAAATCTTGTGGGTTCATGGTTGAACATCCCCGAGAACCAAAAAAATTTAGAATATGTTGTTTGAACCGTTTTGGGTGGAAACATGATCGGATTTGTGCGATTTTGGATTCTATTTTTTTCCTTTATTTTTCATGTATGATGTGATGCATGAAAGGATGATTATGGATGAGCCCTATGTCCATGTGATTGTGTGTAAAACGTTGTTGTGATGATTGCTTGTAAATTTATGAAATTTTAGCTTTGCAATTTTTAAATAGGGTCTGCGTAGCCCTGCCTTCCTCTTGAGAATTCTGATTGCAATTCACTTATCCCACTCCTTAAACCTTTCCCCAAGGGTTGTTTGGGGTCTTCTTCTTTTAGTTTTGTAAAATTAGAAGTTTAGGGGCAGATTCTCAACGAGCACGCTTGCTGCCCTATTTTGGTGAGTGCGCGGAGAGGAGGTGTTCGGCGCCATGTTGATGATGGCTTGAACCTCGGGAAGGCACTGATGGAACCGACAACCTTCAAGATGGAGATCCCTAAAAACCCTAGGATGATGGCCTTGGTTCACCCGGTGGCTCGGGTGGAACTCTTAGAACATCCATAATCATCCTTATTTACTTTATGCTTTTATTTATTGCTCTTGCTTCAATTGTTGATTGCTTAGATAAATTATAATTGCATAAAGAAACCCTCTATTAATATTGAGTTAGAATGGCCAAGACATTAAGAATATCGGTCATGCCTTCCATCGTTATGAGGGACAAGTTTGTCTATTGTCACAATGTGTTTATTGTGCACACACAAGGCCTTTTGTGCTGATAGACACGTTGCACCTCATAAGGCACATATCTGACTTGTGTCTTTGCTCCCTGCTTGAACGTGACTTACCTTGTTTTCTCTCTCAAGGGTGGTTGTTTTCTCGCTAGGGCATACGAACGAGGGTCCGACTCAACTAAGGCTCCTTGGTTTGTTGTGCACACACAAGTCCTTGGTTGCCCTAGAGGCAAAAACATATGGAAGTCACATAGTGATGTGATCAGTAAAGAGTTACCTACCCTTGGACCTATTAGGGTTTGTCGTGTTACATGAGAGACCCGAGTACGAGAAGTGGGGTTCCATTTTCCCCATAAGGAAGTCTACCAACGAGGGCTTCCCGCTTCCAAACCGGAGGGTATTATGGAACCGCAAAAATTATTATGAGACATATTTAATTAAAAGATCTCAATAAACATGCATGTAGAATAACAGCTCATTCATGTCTTTATTTCTTTGTAGCATATCATGTCATATTTACCATCGTTAGATTGCTTCATCAATGAAAATAAATTAACTGGACCAAATTACGTCGATTGGATGCGAAATTTAAGGATCGTCCTCATTTATGAGAATTTGTCTCATATTCTTGATCCTCGGGGACTGATGCCACCCCTTGGGGAAGGGGATTACACCAAGGAAGAGAGGATAGCTAGGTACAAGCTATCTAAACAACTCTTCCGTGCCAAAATGGAGGATAACACTCTTGTTGAGACCCATGTCCTCAAAATAATCAATTTGATTGAGGAGTTAGAGAGGTTGTGGTTCTCCATGGACAGGGAACTAAGTTAGGACTTAGTGCTCCAATCCCTCCCGGATTCAATCTCATAGTTTGATGATAACTTCCACATAAACAAGCAGGACGTCTCGCTTCCCGAGCTCCTTAATATGCTGAAGACGGTTGAGTCCCACCTGATGAAGGGTAAGGACACAGTCTTGTTAGTGGGAGATGCTTCTGAAGCGAAGTTATACTCTGTTAAGAACAAAGTGAAAAGCAGAACTGTGAAACCCACGAGAAATATCAAGAAGAAATGGAAAGTTGTTCCCAATAGCACCTGCTACCACTGTGGTAAAAATGGCCACTGGAAGCGCAACTGCAAGCAGTATTTTGTAGAGTTTAAACTGAAGATGGTTTTTGAAACCGCCATTTCAGGTGCGTACGTTATAGAAAATACTTTGTCTTTAAACTCTACTTTATGGTATTCGATACCGAGTATTTTATATCAATCATCATCTTCAAGATGTTGCAGGAGAAGAAGAAAAGTAGAAGACTTGACATAAGGCAACTATGACCTTCGGGAAGGCGATAGGAGCAATAGTTGCCATAGGAACCTATTGTATAAGTCTGCTATTTGGAAAAGACCATTGAATTGTTTAATAGATTTACTATAGTGTTGATAAAAGAACGTCATTTTTCCTTTGTTGCCTGAACAAGGTTATGAAAAGTTCTTTAAAAGGCAATAGTTGCCGCATGAACCATTCTGATGAGTTGTATGCGATTAGACACATCTCAATTGGTTTAATGGTTTTGAAGTTAATGATAAATATTTTTTGTACGAACGCACAAAGAGATAAAATTAACCTCACCTACTTCTGGCTTTTATGTCTTTGGGCGATTATGAATCACAGTCAAAACTTGAGAAGTGTGTCTCAAGAAGATTCTGATTGAGTCTCTATTCACCAAACCTAGCGAAAGGCTCGCTGAGTTGATTAAAGTTGGCCAACATAGGTGTATGCAGGCCCATAACAACAATATGATTAAGCACGGGTACGTCTACCTATTTGGGCACAAACCACACTGAAGGGGTTTAGTGGAGGCTCGTAAGATTCGAATAGAAGTTATTCTATCGGATCCGACTCTCCGTTATGCACAACTCACACACAACAGGCTAACCTCGTAACGAACCTTATGAGATAAAGTCCAAATGTAGCCCTATAGGTCTACTAGCATGGACATGCTGCAACTCGATCACAGATCTCGTTTATGGACACGATAGGAAAGTTGTTTTCTATAGGAATGAATGCGTGAGGAAGGAGTTCCTCGGTAACCCTAATTTGTAGGGCATCCCTAAATTATAGGGATTAGCACATGATAATATTTCATGTAGTTGATAAAATTTAATTATGAATTAAATATTTAATTAACTACTTGATCGGGAATATATGTTGGCTTAAGGGTTTCTCTGAAGCCTCGATCTTTATTTTCATGATAATAAACAAGTATTTAATCCATATGTGAAGTTTTGAGTTTACTAAGGTAGCCAAAAGCATGACAAGTTTGTGCAAACGAATCAGAAGAAAAGACCGTCAAAGAAACGGAAGAAGAAAACGTCAAAGAAAGGCTCAGGCATAAATCAAATAGATATCTTGTAATATACCCCTAGGACGATCTTATCCCAAGCCTAATTGTATAGTTATCCAAGTTAGAACTTGGTAACTAAATCCATAAAAAAGGCATGTAAAAACTTCAAGAAGAAATCAGCCTCAGCCTGCATTCGGTTGACCGGCCGGTCAACTGAACAAGGCAGTGTCGTTGGCAGCAGTGGATTCGGTCGACCGATCGGTTGACCAAATGATACAAAAAAGTGGCAGTAGCCGCAGAAGGCTGCGTCGGTCGATCGGTCGATCGGATTGAGAATCAGAAGCAAAATGCTCACCGGTCGACTGATCAGTCTATCGGATTGAGAATCACAAGTCGCGTGACCCTGGCTCCATTGATTCCGTCAATCGAATGTGGGATTAATAATTTTGCAATAGTCGGTCGACCGAGTACTCACATAAGCCAGCGGTCGTATTGGCTGTCGATCAGTCGGTCTACCAACGACCGAACTGAATCAATGGCTATTTTTTCGCCCATTGAACGGTCCATTCGGGTGTGGGGTTATAAATACCCCACACCTAACTTCTTTAAATATTCTTACAAAATTTATTGAGCAATTAAAGAAGTGTTTTAAGCCTGCAAAAAGATTGAACTGCTGCGCGCCCTCTGCTTCCATCAACAACTCATTTCGAGCGTTGCTTCCCTACTTTCTTCAACCTTGCTGCAACTCAAAGAGTCATCCTCCCACAAGTTGGAGCTTGAAGGCTTGGGAAAGGATCATTGGTTCACTTTTACATTCTTAAGCTCTTTCGTCTGTATTTGAAGTTTATTGTAAACTTATTTTCCATTTGAGATAGCTGCTAGGTGTGCTAGGAAACACTTAGGGAAAACTTTATAGGATTGTGTTTTGCCTAGGTGAATAGAATTGAGGGATTCTCAAAGTGGTGAGAAGAGTGTCCTCATTGTATTCAAAGGGAAACACAAACTCTATAAAGTAGTGGTTAGAAATCCTTGGTGAGGAGCCAAGGTAGTGGAGTAGGCGGTTGGCCGAACCATTATAACTAATCTTGTCTGGATTGCTTTCTTGATTGTCTTTCATTGTTATTAATATTTGATCACATCTATTGTCAAGAAACACTTGCACCTAAGTGAAGTTAAAATTGAGTAAAAAAGAAATAAGGGGACAGACACTATTCAACCCCCCCTTCTAGTGTCGGGTTTCACATAACAATATATTTAATTATGAATTAAATATAATTTGATTTTGAATCAAATATACATGGTGAAAAAATTAGTTTTCAACCATGAGCCTAATCGATTAATTAGAAATTAATTTATTTGGATAAATTCTAATTAATAAGAATTTGATTTATAGAAATAAATTATAAAATTAATAGATATATGATTTATTTTGATAAATCATAATTCTATTAATAAATAAGAAATTGAATTATTTAGATAAACACTTTCCTACCTTTAGGGAATTGGTTCGTAGATAATTATCATTCTTATTTGTAGGCTTTTAATTTATGGAGATAAATTAAAGTTTATGTTTTATTGGACTTAATTAATTTCGAATTAATTATGAATCCATTCAAATATGAATTATATTTGGAGGCAAACCCCGAAATTTTGAATCACGGGGAGAGAGTTTTTAGGGGGGGGGGGTCTACCTTGTAACCACCCTCCTCTCTCTATAAATAGTGGCCGAGCACCCCATGGAGGAGATAGGTGAATTAGTTCTTCCTCCTCTCAATTGGTGGCCAGCCATCTTCTTCCTCCTTCCCTGGGCTTTTGGTGAAACCAACTTGAAGGTGTCTTCTACTTGGGTGTGTCGCCTACTTCATCTTCTTGGAGGAGTCCAGGAGGACAACGAGGTATTCTTTTGTTTACCCTTTCGTTCCATCGTTTTCTCATCCCCTCTTCCTCCCTTTTTGGTGCTCGGTTCTTGGTGGAAGGGCCGGCCTTGCCTAGGTGGATTTCAGGATTGAGAAAGCTTCTCCGTTGAGCCACAACGAGCCCCGGTGTTCGCTGCCCCTATTGTTGCGAGGTGCTTATGTGGAATATCGTTGGAGGACGCCCACATGTTTGTCTCAAGATGGGGATAGGATCAGCCATATCCAACTGCAGTATAATGTATACCTTTCCCCTTCTCTCGTAGATTGAATTCCTTAATTGTTGCTAAAGTAGATCATTGTTTTGGGATGTTTCAAATTTTTTAAATTGTTATTTGTAGTGTGTTTCTTATTCCCATCCCAACAGTTAAAGGTATACCTAAGATAAAATTTGAAAAAGACAAACTTTGTGATGCATGTCAACATGAAAAACAAGTTAAGTCTTCATTTCATAGCATTAATCAAGTTAGTACGTCTAGAATACTAAAACTTGTGCACATGGATCTCTTTGGTCCTTATGATATTTCAAGTTTAGGTGGAAAATTATACTGCTATTTTTGGTTGATGATTTCTCGAGATTTACATGGGTTTTCTTCCTAGCTAAGAAAGATGAAACTTTTTATTTCTTTAAAAAGTTTGATAGAAGAGCTATAAATGAAAAAGGAATTTTGATTTTGAAAATTAGAAGTGACAATGGAGGAGAATTTAAAAATGAAAATTTTTCCGAATTTTGTGATGAATTAGGTATTGAGCATACCTTTTCTTCCCCTAGAACCCCTCAACAAAATGGGGTGGTTGAGAGGAAGAATAGAACATTACAAGAATGGCTAGGACTATGCTTTGTGAAAGTAATTTTCTTAAGTACTTTGGGCCGAAGACATAAATACTTCTTGTTATGTACTTAATCATGTTTTGTTAAGACCGAAAATCAAGAGAATATCTGTTGAGCCTTGGAATGATAAAATCTCAAGTGTGGGATATTTTTGAGTTTTTGGATGTAAATGTTTCATATTAAATACTAAGGAACATCTAGGAAAATTTGATTCTAAATTCGATGAGGGCATTTTCCTTGGATATTCTACTACTTCTAAAGCCTATAGAATTTATAATCGTAGGACTATGATAGTTGAAGGATCCATGCATGTCACCTTTGATGAAACTAATGATTCTTCAAGAAATGTTAAGAATGTGAATGTAGGTGAGGAACTTGAGGAATTGACATTTCATGACAAAGAGGTTGTAGATGAAAACAATGAAGAAACTCATCATGAAGAGCCTTCATCCTCAACCTTACCGCAAGGTGAACAAGAAGAAGAAGAGGAAGCTCTACCACCTCTCCCAAAAGGATACCGGTTGATAAGAGATCATCCAACTGAGCAAGTCAATGGAGAACCATTAACGGGAGTGGTAACACGTTCTAAACTCAAAAATATTTATCAATATGTAGCTTTCATATCTCAAGTAGAGCCTAAGAATATTAAGGAAGCTACAGAAGATGAATTTTGGGTGATTACCATGCAAGAGGAACTAAATCAATTTGGGATTTAGTACCTAGACCTAGTGGACAAACTGTAATTGTGACTAAATGGGTGTTTAGAAACAAGTTGGATGAAGGAGGTTTAGTCATTAGAAACAAAGCTAGGTTAGTGGCCCAAGGGTATAATCACGAGGAAGGAATTGATTACAATGAAACATATTCTCCCATAGCTAGATTAGAAGCAATTCGCATGCTTTTAGCTTATGCAAACTTTAAAGGTTTTAAGCTTTTTCAAATTGATGTCAAAAGTGCATTTTTGAATGGTTTTAAAAGTTTTGAGTTTCCAAACCATGTTTTTAAACTTAAAAAGACCTTGTATGGTTTAAAACAAGCTCCTAGGGCTTGGTCTTTTTGATTGATCAAGTTTTAGCATTGGAAAAGCCGATGTCTCTCTCTTTATTAAAAATGATAAAAATGACTTTTTACTTGTGCAAATTCATGTGGATGATATTATATTTGGTGCTACTAATGAATTATTTTGTGAGGAGTTTGCAAAGTGCATGCAAGAGGAGTTTGAGATGAGCATGATGGGAGAACTCTCCTTCATGCTTGGTCTCCAAATCAAGCAAACCAAGAAAGGGATCTTCATAAATCAAGCCAAGTACACAAAGGAGCACATCAAAAGATTTGGGATGAATGAAGCCAAGATAGCTTCTATATCAATGAGCACATCCATTAAGCTTAATAAAGATGAAGATGGTGTAAAGGTAGATGAAAAACGATATCGAGGTATGATCAGTAGCCTTCTTTATTTAACCGCAAGTAGACCCGATATCATGTTTAGTGTTTGTGCATGTGCTAGGTTTCAATCTTGTCCTAGAATGTCCCATTTAAGTGCAGTCAAACATATATTGAGATATTTGAAAGGCACAGTTGAATTATGTTTATGGTATCCATGTAATGCATCTTTCGATTTAATTGGTTTTTTGGATGCCGATTTTTCCAGATGTCAATTAGATAGAAAAAGTACTAGTGGGTGTTGTCAATTCCTATGGATGAGTCTTGTTTCTTAGTTTTCAAAGAAACAAAACTCGGTTGCAGTTTCAACTACCGAAGCGGAATACATCGCCGTAGCTAGTTGTTGTGCACAAGTCCTTTGGATGAAACAAACACTTTTAGATTATGTACTTAGATATTCATGTATACCTATACATTGTGACAACACTAGTGCAATCAACGAGGCCAAAAATTGGCAGAAGCCAATTCGGTCGATCGGTTGGTCGACCGAACGAAGCAAGAAATTGACAGTAGCCAATTCGGTCGACCAGACAAATCGGCTGAATGTGGCCAGAAAGTGGCAGTAGCCCTGCGGTCGCTGGGCGGTCGAATAGTCGGTCGACCGATGATCGACCGGAAAGCGATCAGACGACATCCAATGGGCAATAAAATGCTCGTTGGAGTGAACTATCATGTCACGCCCCAACTCAGGGTACGCGTGACCGGCCAAGGTACGTGTCGGTACCCCGAAGCCTACCCTATGCACTGACCAACAACTCATAAAACACAACCAGACTGGCATGGTAATATAAGCAAATGCAACAATACCAACTTTATAAATTGTTTGAAAATAGTTTAACCAAACCAAGTTCGAAAACAACACAGGTTTTTAAATAAACATCCAAAGATTTTCAAAGTAACATCTCAATGTTTACAGAACAACATAGTGGATACACTCGACTCTACTCAAACACGACTACGACTAACAAGCTGCTAGCTACGAGATCTTCACCCACGTCTACCCTCCTGCGCGCCATGCCACCAACTCGTACCTCACTGGTTGGGCTCTCCAAAACAACAATAAATAAACCGTGAGTTCACGAGGAACTCAGTGAGCGGTTCTTTCGAACCTCCACTTAAAACCTCGGGAAGATAACATATATAAGGCCTCTCGGGCCCTTATCCATTTGACTAGCTCGGCCACTAATGGCCTAAAATACATATGGAAGGTTTGACTCTTCCCTCTACGTAACCAGGTTGGTCGGCCTACCCAAAACCAGCCCCTAAGGGCATCTTAAATTATGAACTTTCATGGTTCGGATCCATCAACTAGGATGGCCACTAGCCTCAGGAATCCTCTGGGTTAGGGATAGCTAGTGCCACCCAACTCGGGTCTACCGTCAGTGTGGCCGACTAACGAAATCTCAAGATCCTCCACCTCTTGGGCCTAACACCTAGCGGGCCCGCTGGTGCAAATATCAAGACCCTATCAACCGTTGAGTCGTGTGGTAGCCATTCGACTAATGGCACTCCTCAGTAGACCATCTCAACCACAACCAGAACCAGGTTGTGCATGTTTTCCTGTGTTTTGCTTTTCGGGTGTTGCCCATGTCCGACCCTTCCCCTCGGGTCACACTACTAGGATATTGACCTCCACTAACTATCCCTAGGTGTGGAACCTAGTAAGTGAACCTTGTCTCTAGGTTGAATGTCATCGCTAGGTACCGAAACTATTCTTTGTAGATTGTTAGAACTTACAGACTATAGATGAGTACTCGGCCCACCATTGTCAATGACACTTACCGAAATCAATCATTAGGAGCAATTATCACATGAGAGCCGAATAAAAGAAGATGAATTCCATTAATTAAAACAATAAGGAACATGCAATGTATACATAGTAACGATTGAATATAATATCTGACAATTAACGAAACCTTTCCTATGATTCATATACCATAACAATCCTTTCCATGTATGCATTAGCAAGAACATTTCCATAACCATGAAAATATAGATTTATAGTTGCAACAATCTCTAAGATGAACAAGAATCATGTAATATGATTTCAACCTATCTATAGGCATGTAAGTATGAATCAAGACAACATAATACGAAACCAAGCAAATTGATTCGAGCAGTCCACATCTTCCGTCCTTGCCCTTGCTCGACTGACTTAAGCAGGGTAACCCCCTGTTCGGCCGAGCCCTCAAGTAAGGTGGATAGCGTTATGACGACTACGTAAATATCAAATCAAAAATCGACATTTAACGAACATGGATCATATCATGAGTTGCAAGATGAGCGAGGAAATTGGGGAAAATTTTGGCATGACCTTTCCCCTTTTTCCTCCGTTCGGCCAGCCCATAAAAATGCAGAATACATACGATTAAATCATAAAATCACAGGTATAACATCGATTAAATTTCTAACACGAGGAAACACATCGATCGGCAAGAAACTCATGAAAGAAACCCGATTTCTAAACTTCTAGGGTCGGCCACCCGCCTCCCTTCATAAACACACTAATCACTCACCTTGATCGGATCCCAAGGTGACCTCGATGAAGACGAGCTCTGATTTCCTCAAGCGTCGACGCAAACTCGGCGCCGATAAGATCCCTCTCGCTCCCCCTTCCACTTGGGCTGCGTGCGGCTCTCTCCTTGAGCCACACGGTTGGCTTGGGTGAGGGGTTTTATTCCCTTCATCCAATGACTCAATTACCCACGATCACTTACCTACCGCCTCATCCGACTCCACCTAACCTGGTTCGAGTCCCGACTCGATCCACAAACCAAAACTCAAACCAAACTTGAGTCAACCAATGCCCATCCATTCAATCACCAACATTTAGTTATGATTTAAATTATTTTTTACCCGCTATTCGAGGTGATCACGCGACTCGACCCGGCTAGCTCCCGACTCGATGGGTTGCACCACAAAAATATTTATATTAGGAAACCCCGGGTATTACAACCTTCCCCCGTTAAGGGAAATTCGTCCTCGAATTTTATAGATTCATACGGACTTACCAGCTCTTCGAACAGGGAAGGGTAACGTTCCCTCATGTCCTGCTCCACTTCCCAGGTAGCTTCGTGCCCGGTGTGATGCTCCCACCTAACTTTTCCCAAGGAAATTTCCTTGGACCTCAGCTTCCTGATCTGCCTATCAAGTATCTCCACTGGCCTCTCCTCATACGAGACCGTCGTGTCCACCTCAACTGCAGTCGGCTCGATTACATGGGACTCATCCCTCACATATCTCTGGAGCATTGACACATGGAAAACTGGGTGAACTCTTCTCAGGCTAGGAGGCAAAGAGAGCTCATAAGCCACCGCGCCTCTCTGCTTGAGAATAGGGAAAGGCCAAATGAACCTAGGGCTCAACTTTCCCATCTTCCCAAACTGGACCACCCCTTTCATGGGGAAACCTTAGGAACACCAAGTCGCCCTCAGCGAACTCCAACTCTTTGGCTTTTCTTATCGGCATACATTTTTTGGCGACTTTGAGCTGCCAACAGCCTTTCCTTTATCAGTTGTACCTTCTTCACTGCCTCTTCGATCAAGTTAGGACCCACCATGAGCGTCTCTCCGGTCTCAAACCAGCTCATAGGAGACCCACACCGCCGCCCATATAATGCCTCAAAGGGAGCCATGCCAATGCTACTGTGATAGCTATTATTGTAGGCGAACTCAATCAACAGCAGGTGTTTCTCCCAATCGCCTGTAAGTCCAGAACGCAGGCCCTCAGCATATCTTCCAAAGTTTGGATGGTCCTCTCAGACTGTCTATTTGTCTGCGAATGGAAAGTCATGCTGAAACGCACTTGAGTGCCCAAGGCTTCTTAAAAGGACTGCCAAAACCAGACTATGAACTGGGTACCTCGATCTGATATGATCATCACTGGGGTATCGTGATAAGCCACAATCGTGTCTAGAAACATTCGGGCGTACTACTCCACAGAAAAGGTCATTTTCACTAGAATGAAGTGTGCGGTCTTGGTTAACCGATCCACTAAAACCCAAATAGAATCAAACCCTCCTCTTGACATAGGCAACCCGATCACTAGGTCCATGGTGATCTTCTCTCACTTCCACTCGGGGACCTCGAGGTTTCGCAGCAGCCCCGCGGGCTTCAGATGTTCGACATTCACCTGCTGGCAGACCAGACATTTGGATATGAACTCTGCTACCTCTCTTTTAATGCCCTTCCACTAGTAATGCTGCCTTAAGTCTCTGTACATTTTGGTGGCTCCCAGGTGCATCATATAAGTGGAACGGTGACCCATTTGCAAAACCTATCATCGAACCTCTGCCATATCAGGCACTACGATTCGGTCCTCGAACCTTAGGACACGCTCCGAGTCGGCCCTGAATCCATCATCAGTGTCACCTCTGCGGACAAGATCCCTTGTCAGAGAACAAAAATGCGTCCTCCTCCAGCGCGACATGCAACATGTCCACCAAGGTGGACTGTAACTGCAGGTGCGCCACCAAGGCCCCCGATGCTGACTCAGTCAGGGTTGCTCCCCCATCCAGGCACAACGCTAACTCTCGAGCCAGGGACCTTCTTCTTATTTCCAAATGAGCCAAACTGCCCATGGATTTTCTTCTCGAAGCATCCGCTACCACATTGGCTTTACCCGAATGATACAAAATAGTGCAGTCATAGTCCTTCAAGAGCTCCAGCCACCTTCTCTGCATGAGGTTTAGCTCTTTTTGGGTAAGCAAGTACTGGAGACTCTTGTGATATGTATAAATCTCGCAAGTCTCTCCGTACAAGTAATGACACTAGAGCTTTAGTGAAAAAACCACTACTGCCAGCTCTAAATCGTATGTCGGGTAGTTCTTTTCATGCACTTTCAGCTGGCTACACGCATAGGCTATGACTCTACCAAACTGCGTCAAAATGCAACCTAGGGCAACCCGAGAGGCATCACAGTAGACCACAAACCCTCCTGAGCCGAAAGGTACGGCCAACACGGGTGCCGACGTCAAGCATTCCTTGAGCTTCTGAAAGCTCGCCTCACACTTGTCGTCCCAAATAAATCTGACCTTTTTCTGAGTCAACCGAGTCAGAGGGCCTGCAATCTTGCAGAAGTTCTCTACGAACTTTCGGTAGTATCCGGCCAATCCAAGAAAACTACGGATCTCAATCATGCTGGTTGGCCGCCTCAAGTTCTGCACCGCCTCCACCTTCGCAGGGTCTACCCTTATCCCTTCCTTCTACACTGCATGGCCCAGGAACCCCACACTTTCTAACCAGAATTCACACTTGGAGAATTTAGGGAACAACCGGTGCTCTCTTAGGGTTTCCCGGACCATCCTCAAGTGCTTGGAGTGCTCCTCCTCATTCTTGGAGTATACAAATATGTCGTCAATGAAGATGATCACAAAACTATCTAGGTACTCCTTAAATACCTTGTTCATCAGGTCCATAAAAGCAGTAGGTGTGTTGGTTAGTCCAAAAGACATCACTAGGAACTCGTAGTGGCCATAGCGAGGCCTGAAGGCAGTCTTAGGCACATCGTAGTCCTGGATTCTCAACTGATGGTATCCGGACCTTAAGTCTATCTTCGAAAACCATCGTGCCCCCTGCAGTTGGTCAAACAAATCATCTATACTCGATAGTGGGCAACAATTCTTGAATGTCACTTTATTCAGCTGCATATAGTCAATGCACATTCGCATCGACCCATCCTTCTTCTTCACGAAGAGTATCGGAGCACCCCATGGTGACACACTCGGCCGGATGAAACCTAGGTCCAGCATCTCTTGCAGTTGCACTTTTAGCTCCCTGAGTTCGACCGGCGCCATCCTGTAGGGTGGAATGAAGATCGGCTTCACCTCGGGCTACAAATCAATGCAGAAATCCACCTGTCTCCTGGGCAGTAATCTCGGCAACTCCCTGAGTACCTGCCGCATCTCCCTTTTCCTCTACCACTAATACGAAGGCCAAGAAGGACTAGCAACCCTCCTGAAGCCGCTTACAAGCCTTAAGAGTTGAGATGACCCCAATCGGCTCGCTTCTTCGTTCTCCTTGGAAGGTGAACTGTAGCAACCCAGGCTTCCTGAACGTGACTGCCTTAGCCCTACAATCCATCAACGCAAAGTGCTCCGCCAGCCAATCCATGCCGAGAATAACATCGAGTTCAAGCGTGGGCAGGAGTGTCAAATCTGCCCTCAATGCATGACCGCAGATGAGCACTTCGCAGCCTTGAAAAATTGATTTGGCTATGACTACATCGCCCGTAGGCGTTGATACTAGAAATGGCCCATCGAGCAAAGAAGGTGCCATTGGTAACTCAGCAGCAAATTTGGCAGATACAAACGAGTGTGTGGCACCCGGATCACACAGAACATAAGCAGTAGATGAACATACTAAAATAGTACTTGTTACCACTGCTCTAGATGCCTCTGCCCCATCACGGTTCATCGCATAAACTTGAGCAGACGGTTTCTCAGAGTGACTAGCCTGCGGCCCTCTGCTTTGCATCTGACCCTTCTATGCCACTGACCCCACTGACATTGGCGCTTTTCCCCTTGACAGCTCAGTTCTCTGGCCACCTCTGTCCAGGCAATCCTTCCTAAAGTGTCCCACTTGCCCACATATGAAGCACGCATCTGTGCAGCCATAGCAAGCTCCTCAGTGTTACCGGTTACAACGACCACACTGTGGCATGTTCGACTTCTGCGTAGCGCTCCCTGACTCTACCTATCTCGCTGCCCCTGACCCTGAGCCTCCGCGGCCCCGGCTACTGCTGTGCCCACGACTCTGCGGGTGATCTGCGGTGGTCACAGTTCCCTCCGAATGCCACGGCCGACCTCCTGACCCTTGAGACCGAAGCATTTTCTTGGGCGGCCCATCTTTCCTCTCGAACGACACCAACACTTCCTTCCTGAGGGCCTCATCCACTACCCAAGAAAATGTGGAGTCTCGGTGTAATGGATAAGCTTGCCTATCTGAGGTCTCAAACCCTCCACGAACCTCTTAACCCTGGTGGTCTCAGTAGCCACTAGAGTTGGGTGGTACCTAGAGAGTCGGGTGAACTCCATTTCATAATCTGCTACTATCATACCCCCAGACTGACACAACAACTCAAATTCTCGTGCCTGCTTATCGCAGACACTCATCGGCATATACTGCTCATCTACAGCTACCCTAAATTCTTTGAAAGTGGGATGTAGTGCGTGTGCCTCCCTAGGGCCCCTCCAGGTGTGTGACCAGTACTTGGCAGGTCCTCTTAGCTGCAAGCCGACCATGCGCGCCGTCGCCTCTAACAAACACCCCAGCTCTAAACACAGCTTGTAACAATCCCCCAGAAACTCGATGACTTCCACTTGCTGGTCTGTACCGGTGAATAATGGCGGCCTGAACTTGATGAAGTCTGCGTATGTAGGTGCTCATGGGTCCCTGACTTGCGGCGCCACCTGTTCAGCCACTTCCGGTACCACAGGGGCTACGGGTATCGACTGGGGTAGTTATTGCTGTTGCTGCATCTGTTGTCTCAACTCCTGCTCCCTGCGGAGCACTTCTGTTAGTTGAGCTACCTGAGCCTGAAGTTGCACAACTGCAGAATCCTGGCCCTCTACCTCAGACTACTCTTTGTCACGGCCCCGGCCTCGGCCCCAACGTTCGGTGGAATTGCTATCGGTACCCCTCAGAGTAGCATTTCGGGCCTCCATGAAATAGTCATAAAAATAATAATTTTACCATTAATATTAACCAACTCATTCAATTAAAATTTAAGTTACTAACCTCATGGTGCGCTGAGTGCAGTCGTGGTTGCCTAATCTGGTAGCATAACTATACCATTTGTAGACATGCTAGCATATGCCTCGTTCGGTACCCAATTCCTAGTTTTAGTCAAGACCTAACCTGACGCTCTGATACCAACTTTGTCACGCCCCAACTTAGGGTACGCGTCGGTACCCCAAAAAGCCTACCCTATGCACTGACCAACAACTCATAAAACACAACCAGAATGACATGGAAATATAAGCAAATGCAACAATACCAACTTTATAAATTGTTTGAAAAAAGTTTAACCAAACCAAGTTCAAAAACAACACAGATTTTTAAGTAAACATCCAAAGGTTTTCAAAGGAACATCTCAATGTTTACAGAGCAACATAGTGCATACACTCGACTCTACTCAAACACGACTACGACTAACAAACTGCCAGGCACGAGATCTGCACCCACGTGTACCCTCCTATGCGCCATGCCACCAAGTCGTACCTCACTGGTCGGGCTCTCCAAAACAACAATAAATAAACCGTGAGTTTACGAGGAACTCAGTGAGCGATTCTTTCGAACCTCCACTTAAAACCTCGGCAAGATAACATATATAAGGAATTAATATAAGATCACACCACAGAAGTTAATCAATTTGCCAAGGCAGAAGAATGGATGAACCGGCTTCTCGAGCCCTTATCCATTTGACTAGCACGGCCATTAATGGCCTAAAATACATATGGAAGGTTCAATTCTTCCCTCTACGTAACCAGGCCAGTCGGCCTACCCAAAACCAGCCCCTAAGGGCATCTCAATTATGAACTTTCATGGTTGAGATCCGTCGACTAGGATGGCCACTAGCCTCAGGAATCCTCTGGGTTAGGGATAGCAAGTCCCACCCAACTTGGGTCTACCGTCAGCGTGGCCCACTAACGGAATCTCAAGACCCTCCACTACTCGGATCTAACACCTAGCGGGCCTGCTTGTGCAATCTCAATACCCTATCAACCGCTGAGTCATGTGGTAGCCATTCGACTATTGATACTCCTCAGTAGACCATCTCAACCACAACCAGAACCAGGTTGTGCAAGTTTTCCTGTGTTTTGCTTTCCGGGCGTTGCCCATGTCTGACCCTTACCCTCGGTTCACACTGCTAGGATATTCACCTCTGCTAACTATCCCTAGGTGTGGAACCTAGTAAGTGAACTTTGACTTTAGGTTGAATGTCATCGCTAGGTACCGAAACCATTATTTCTAGATTGTTAGAACTTGCCGACTATAGATGAGTACTCGTTCCACCATTGTCAACGACACTTATCGAAATTAATCATGAGCAACAATTATCACATGAGAGCCGAATAAAAGAAGATGAATTCCATTAATTAAACCGATAAGGAACATGCAATATATGACAATGAATGAAACCTTTCCTATGATTCATATACCATAACAATCCTATCCATGTATGCATTAGCAAGAACATTTCCATAACCATGAAAATATAGATCTATAGTTGCAACAATCTCTAAGATGAACAAGAATCACGTAATAGGATTTCAACCTATCTATAAGCATGTACGTATGAATCAAGACAACATAATCTGAAACCAAGCAAATTGATTCGAGCAGACCACATCTTCCATCCTTGCCCTTGCTCGGCCGACTCAAGCAAGGTAACCCCCTATTCGACCGAGACCTCAAGTAAGGTGGACAGGGTTACGATGACTACCCAAACATCAAATCAAGAATCGACATTTAACGAACATGGATCGTATCATGAGTTGCAAGACGAGCGAGGAAATTAGGGAAAATTTCGGCATGACATTTCCCCTTTTTCCTCCACTCGGCCAGCCCATAGAAATGTGGAATACATATGATTAAAACATAAAATCATAGGTATACACATTGATTAAAGTTCTAACATGAGGAAAGGCATCGATCGGCAAAAACTCACGAAAGAAGCCTGATTTCTAAACTTCTAGGGTCGGCCACCCGCCTCCCTTCATAAACACACTAACCACTCACCTTGATCAGATCCCAATGTGACCTTGATGAAGACAAGCTCCGATTTCCTCAAGCGTCGATGCGAACTCGACGCCGACAAGATCCCTCTCTCTCCCCTTCCTCTTGGGCTTCGTGCGGCTCTCTCCTTGAGCCGCACAACTGGCTTGGGTGAGGGGTTTTATTTCCCTCATCCAATGACTCAATTACCCCCGATCACTTACCTACCCCCTCATCCGACTCCACCTAACCCAGTTCGGGTCCGACTCAATCCGCGAACCAAAACTCAAACTAAACTTGAGTCAACCAATATGCCCATCCATTCAATCACCAACATTTAGTTATGATTTAAATTAATTTTTACCAGCTATTCGAGGCAATCACGTGACTCGACCCAGCTAGCTCCCGACTCGATGGGTTGCACCACAAAAAATTTTATATTAGGAAATCGCAGGTATTACATACCGAGTGAGGGGTTATAAATACCCCTCACCAACCTTCATTAATTCTTCTTAACAAGTCTTAAAAGCTTTATAAGTGTGATTTGAGCCTTCCAAAGTTAATTTGCTCGCGCTTCCTTCTTCGGTCGACGATTTATCTCAAGAGCTCATCTTCCCTCAATTCCGACTTCGATTCGACCTGAACATCTTGTGGCGTTGGAGGTGTTGAAGGCTTGGAAAGGAGATTTTTATTATGGTTTACTCTTTAGCTCTTTTCATTGTAATTTTACTTGTCATTTGAACTTGACTTTTCATTGTAAGCTTGTTAGGTGTGCTAGGTTAAACACCTTAGTGTTTCCTTCGTAGAATAGTGTTTTGCCTAGGTGAATAGGTTTGAGGGATTCTCAAAGGGTTGAGGAGCGAGTCCTCGGTTGTATTCAAAGGGAAACACAAATTCTATAAAGGAGTTGGCTAGAAATCCTTGGTGTGGAGCCAAGGCAGTGCAGTAGGCGGTTGGTCGAACCACTATAATTACTCGCCTTTGTATTGCTTGTTTGATTGTGTTTAATTACTAATTATTACTCGTCAAGCATCGTAATATAGTAAGACATTGGTTTGGTTGCATTCGGAATCGAATCTAAACGAAAATGAATTTAACGTAGTTTTAACCCAACACAATTCAACCCCCCTTCTAGTGTGGGTATTTGATCAACAAAGAAGCCTGGTCTTTTATTCAGTGAGCTATGTACTTCCTTCCTGTGAGCTGCCATCCTTTCAGTGAGCTATTGTACTTTCTATATGTTGCGTAGGCTTCGCATCTCTTGAATAGCCCGACATTATTCTGGATTTGCTTCTATCCCCCGGTGTGTCAACATGAAGCCGAGAAATTTTTCACCCTACACTCCGAAGGCCCACTTTTCTAGATTTAGTCTCATGTTGTAGTGTTTGAGCTAACTGAAGATCTCGATGAGATCATTACAATGATCATCGGTGACAGGCGTATTAGCTAACATGTCATCGACATACACTTCCATGTTGCATCTGAAAGAAATAGTGCCCTTGAGCCAATCACATATTTATATGTAGGGAACTATTTTGGTTAATGAATAATATGAGGCAACTTTTCATCATATGCTGCATCTATATTTGGTATATATTAGATTGTGATGAACCCCATGAACCCGGGCAATTGATTCCAAAGCCATGATGAGATCATGCTAGTGAGACTTGGAATCCAAATGCCCATGTTCCAAATGTTTCGAGTCATAGGATCACCGACTAGTGGATTGGTGACTCCGGATAGACTGGTGCACTTGGTACATGCCTTATACGATAAGGGGTAGCTGATCTTATAGTTACCTATGAGCCGTCATTTATTGTACAAGTGCGGGTGCTCATTAGGGATTGAGTTCACTGAACGGACCAAAACGAGGAACACATAATGTAATCCTTACATGAGTGTCAATAGGATGTTCCTCGAGTGATAGTAAGTGTGAGCAGTCCTTGGACCTGAGGTTGTCATGGTTACCTTGTGAGTGTCAACCCATTGCTTTGGACTTATCCTTACGTGGCCTTCAATGTCATGTGCTAGGTACCTCTTGGCATGGGAAAGCACCCATGGAGGTATGTGAGCAACCAACATTGAATTAGTTACTCCTAGTGAGATGAGATAATGTCCTATGTGTCCCTGCAAGTGTCGACTCAAGAATCTTTGGCCAGAGTAGATATAGATATCGAAAAAAGGTTTTCTAACATATCATTATTGAGACGACGAATTGGCAGGAATAATACATATGAATCAGTATTAGGGTTTGACACTTTTTCCGTACCCTAGCCGTATTTGGGACATTGTAACTAAGGGACATAGTTGCACGGTAACTAATCACCGAAGGGTGTTCGATCCCTATAGATTGAACCTCACACTATCCGGGTAGTCATGACACATTGCTAGACGCCAATCTTGACTTGTGAGTGGAGTCTCATATGGCCACACTAAACGGGTTTAGTGGTGGCTCGTAAGACTCGAATAAAAGTTGTTCTATTGAATCTGACTCTCCGTTATGCACAACTCACTGCTGGCTTAGTATGGGGCCAAATGGGTCACACACAATAGGATAACCTCGTAACGGACCTTATGAGATAAAGTCCGAATGTGGCCCTATATGTCTACTAGCATGGACATGCTGCAACTAGATCACGGATCATGTTTACGGACATGATAGGAAAGACGTTTCTTATAGGAACGAATGCGTGAGGAAGGAGTTCCTCAGTAACCCTAATTTGTAGGGTATCCCTAAATTGTAGGGATTAACACTTTAATATAGTTGATTAAATTTAATTATGATTCTAATATTTAATTAACTATTGCACCGGGAATGTATTTTATTATGAATTAAATATAATTTGATTTTGAATAAAATATACTTGGTGGGAAAATTAGTTTCTAACCATGAGCCTAACCAATTAATTGGGAATCAATTTATTTGGATAAATCCTAATTAATAAGAATTTGGTTTATGGAGATAAATCATAAAATTAATAGATATATGATTTATGAGGATAAATCATAATTCTATTAATTAATAATTATTTAGATAAACCTCTTTCGTTTAGGGGATTGGTTTATTTGGATAATTATTATTCTTGTTTATAGGCTCTTAATTTATGGAGATAAATTAAAGTTTATATTTTATTGGATTTAATTAATTTTGAATTAATTATGAAGCCATTAAAATACAAATTATTTTTGGAGCCAAATCCTAAAATTTTGAATTCCGGGGAGAGATTTTTAGGGGGCTGGGTCTACTCTTGTAGCCCCCCCCCCTATTTATAAATAGTGGCCAAACACCCCATATGAGAAGTTGGTTAATTAGTTCTTGATCTTCTTGGAGAAGATTAAGAACTTGATTCGTTAGAGGCTTCTTGCAGAGAAAGGCTCCAAAGAACTCATCCTCCTATCCATTGGTGGCCGGCTATCTACATCCTCCTTCCTCGATATTTGCGAAGCCAAAATTGAAGGTGTTCTATTCTTGGGTGTGCCGCAATCTTCATTTTCTTGGAGGAGTCCAGGAAGGCAGTAAGGTACCATCACCTCTTCTCTTTCATTCTAGTGTTTTCTCATCCTCTCTCCTTCCCTCTTTGGTGCCCGGTTCTTGGTGGAAGGGCCGGCCTTGCCTTGGTGGATTTCGGGATTGAGAAAGCTTATTCGTTGAGCCACAACGAGCCCTGGTGTTTGATGCCCCTATTGTTGTGAGGTGTTTGGTGTGGACTATCATTGGAGGACGTGCACGTGTGAGTCTTGAAACGGGAATTGGAGCACCTAATCCAACCGCGGTATAAGGTATACCTTCTCATTCTACTCGTAGATTGAATTACTTAAATATTGCTAAAGTAGATCGCTGTTCTCGGGATGATTTGAACTTTTTAAAATTGCTATTTCCGTTGTGTTTCTTATTCCCATCCCAACAGTGGTATCAGAGCCACCTTTAGCAAATTTTTGGAATTTTTATTTTGCATTTTAGTCACGTTTACGAACCATTCGCTCCCTAAACGTCATGCTGCCCATTTTTGGTTTTCGGGTGTTTTTGAGTCATTTTGTTGGCTCCGCGGTTCATATGGTGAATCGAGGTGGAAGCCTACTGTCCATATTGATTTTGGACAGAATTTAAACTCAAAAATCCCATGGGTTCATTGTTGAACAGCCCGAGAACCGAAAAAACTCAGCATATGTTGTTTGAAGCTGTAATACCCCGGTTTTGTCCCACATCGGGAGTATGTTGGATGTGGTGTTGAATTATAACGCTTGATGGGTGTGCTACCATTGACTTCAGCTTAAGCATTTTAATTAGGCTAATTGGTTGGCTTATGAAGTTGATGGGTCCGTTATTCCATCAAACGGGTTGTCACAAGTTGGTATCAGAGCGTTAGGTTAGGTCTTGACTACGACTAGGGAATGAGTACCGCACGAGGCATATACTAGCATGTCAATATGTGGTATGATATGCTATGAGATCGGACAACCATGACTGCACTCAGCGCACCATGCGATTAGTAGCTCAAAATTTTAAGTTAATGAGATGGTTAATATTAATGGTGATCTTATTATTTTATGCTTGTGTGATGGAGGCTTGAGGTACTGCTCTGAGTGGTAGTGGTAGTAATTCCACCGAACGCCGGGGCCGAGGCGAAGGCCGAGGATGAGGCCGAGTTCGAGGCTGGGGCTGGGGCTGTGACAGAGAGCAGTCTGAGGTGGAGGGCCATGATTCGACAGTTGTGCAACTTCAGGCACAAGTAGCTCAATTGACAAAAGCGCTCCGTAGGGAACAGGAGTTGAGATAGCAAATGCAGCAGCAGTAGCCACCCCAGCTTGTACCCGCAGCCCCTGTAGTACCGGAGGTGATTGAGCAGGTAGCACTGCAGGTCAGGGACCCAAGAGCACCTACCTACTCCGATTTTGTCAAGTTCAGGCAGCCATTATTCACCGGCACAGATCCGCAGGTGGAAGTCACCGAGGCGGTGGCGCGCATGGTAGGCCTGCAGCTGAGGGGACCTGCCAAATATTGGCTGCACACCTGGAGGGGTCGTAGGGTAGCACATGCTCCACCTCCCACCTGGGAAGAATTTAAGGCAGCTGTTGATGAGCAATATTTACCGATGAGTGTCCGCGATAAGCAGGCACGAGATTTTGAGCTGCTGCACCAGACTGGAGGAATGTCAGTAGCTGAGTATGAAATGGAATTCACCCGGCTCTCTAGGTACCACCCAACCTTAGTGGCTAGCGAGACCGCCAGGGTGAAGAGGTTCATGGAGGGTCTGAGACCTCAAATAGGTAGGCTTATCCACTACACTAAGGACTCCACATTTGCATGGGTAGTGGACGAGGCCCTCCGAAAGGAAGCACTGGTGCCATTCAAGAGGAAAGATGGGCCACCCAAGAAAAAGTTTCGGTCCCAAGGGTCAGGAGGTCGGCCGTAGCATTCAGAGGGAGCTGTGACAGGCGCAGATCACAAGCAGAACCATGGCTACGGGGGCTCAGGGTTAGGGGCGGTGAGGCAGGCGGAGTCAGGGGGTGCTACGCAGAGGACGGACATGCCACAGTGTGGTCGTTGTAACCGGAAACACTGGGGTGCTTGCTTTGGCCGCACGGATGTGTGCTTCAGATGTGGGCAGGTGGGACACTTCAGGAAGGATTGCTCGGACAAAAGTGGTACGAGAACTGAGCCGTCAAAGGGAAAAGCGCCAATGTTAGTGGGGTCAGTGGCATAGAAAGGTTAGATACAGAGCCGCGATGGTGCAGAGGTATCTAGAGCAGTAGTGACAGGTACTATTTTAGTATGTTCATCTGCTGCATTTGTTCTATTTGATCCGGGTGCTACACACTCATTTGTGTCTGCCAAGTTTGCTGCTGGGTTACCTATGGCACCTTCCTTACTCAACGGGTTATTTCTGGTGTCAACGCCTACGGGCGAAGCAATCTTAGCCAAATCAGTTTTTCAAGGCTGCGAAGTGCTCATCAGTGGCCATGCGTTGAGGGCAGATTTGACACTTTTTCCCACGCTTGAGCTCGATGTCATACTCTTCATGGATTGGCTGGCAGAGCACTTTGCATTGCTGGATTGTAGAGCTAAAACAGTCATGTTCAGTAAGCCCAGGTTGCCACAGTTCACCTTCCAAGGGGAGGGGAAGAGCGAGCTGATTGGGGTCATCTCAGCCCTTAAGGCTCGTAAACTACTTCGGGGGGGCTGCCAGTCCTTTCTGGCCTTTGTATTTGTGGCAGAGGAAAAGGAGGATGTGGTAGGGGACATCGGTGGTACTCAGGTAGTCTGCAAGTTCCCCGGTGTGTTTCCCAAGGAGCTGTCGGGATTACCGCCCAAGAAGGAAGTGGATTTTTGCATCGATTTATAGCCGGGGTAAAGCCGATCTCCACCCCACCCTACAGGATGGCACCGGCCGAACTCAGGGAGTTAAAAGTACAACTTCAGGAGATGTTGGACCTGGGTTTCATCCGGCTAAGTGTCTCACCGTGGGGTGCTCTGGTTCTCTTCGTGAAGAAGAATGATGGGTCGATGCGCATGTGCATCGACTATAGGCAGCTGAATAAAGTAACAGTTAAGAATCGTTACCCGCTACCGAGGATAGACGATTTGTTTGACCAACTGCAGGGGGCACTATGGTTTTCGAAGATAGACTTAAGATTCGGATACCACCAGTTGAGAATCCGGGACTACGATGTGCCTAAGACTGCCTTCTGGACTCGCTATGGACACTATGAGTTCCTAGTGATATCTTTTGGTCTGACCAATGCACCTACTGCTTCCATGGATTTGATGAACAGGGTATTTAAGGAGTACCTAGATAGTTTTGTGATTGTCTTCATTGACAATATCTTAGTGTACTCCAAGAGTGAGGAGGTGCACTCCGAGCATTTGAGGATGGTGCTGGAAACCCTCAGAGAACATCAGTTGTTTGCCAAGTCCTCCAAGTGCGAATTCTAGTTGGAAAGTGTGGGGTTCATGGGCCATGTGGTGTCCAAGGAAGGGATATGGGTAGACCCTGCGAAGGTGGAAGCGGTGCAGAACTGGTGGCGACCAACCAACGTGACTGAGGTTCATAGTTTTCTTGGGTTGGCAGAGTACTATCGGAAATTCATAGAGAACTTCTCCAGGATTGCAGCCCCTTTGACTCAGTTGACCCAGAAAAAGGTCAATTTTGATTGGGACGACAAGTGTGAGGTGAGCTTTTAGAAGCTCAAGAAATGTTTGACGTCAGCACCCGTATTGGCAGTACCTTCTGGCTCAGTAGGGTTTGTGGTTTACTGTGATGCCTCTCGGGATGGCCTAGGCTACGTCCTGATGCAGTTTGGTAGGGTCATAGCATATGCATCTCGCCAGTTGAAGGTTCAAGAAAGGAACTACCCGACGCACGACCTAGAGCTAGCGGCGGTGGTTTTTGCTTTGAAGCTCTGGCGGCACTATCTGTAAGGGGAGACTTGCAAGATCTATACGGATCACAAGAGCCTTCAGTACGTGCTTACCCAAAAGGAGCTGAACCTCAGGCAGTGGAAGTGGCTAGAACTTTTAAAAGACTATGATTGCACCATTATGTACCACCCGAGGAAAGCCAATGTGGTAGCAGACGCTCTCAGCAGAAAATCCTTGGGCAGTTTGGCTCATTTGGAAGCCAAGAGGAGGACTTTAGCTCGACAGCTCGCGTTGTGCCTAGATGGGGGTACGACCTTGTCAGTGTCAGCTTCAGGTGCCTTGGTGGCACACCTGCGGGTACAATCCACTCTGGTGGGTATGTTGCATGCCGCACAGGGAGAGGACGCCTTTTGTGCGATGATAAATGATTTAGTGCAGAGAGGCGATGCAGATAATGGGTTCAGATTGGACTCAAAGGGTGTGCTGAGGTTTAGGGATCGAATTGTGGTACCAGATATGGCAGAGGTGCGCAGACAAGTCCTGGTGTTGGGTCATTGATCCACTTATACGATGCACCCACGGGCCACCAAAATGTAGCGAGATCTAAGGCAGCATTACTGGTGGAAGGGCATGAAAAGGGAGGTAGCAGAATTTGTATCCAAGTGTCTGGTCTGCTAGCAGGTAAAGGCCGAACATTTAAAGTGCCCGAGTGGAATTGGAAGAAAATCACCATGACTTGGTGACCGAATTGCCTAAGTCAAGAGGCGGATTTGACTCCATTTGGGTGGTAGTGGACCGGCTAACCAAGACCGCGCACTTCATTCCAGTGAAGTCTACCTTCTCTACGGAGCAACATGCCCGACTATTTCTAGATAGGATTGTGGCTTACCACAGCACCCTAGTGATGATCATATCAGATCGGGGTACCCAGTTCATAGCCTGGTTTTGACAGTCCTTCCAAGAAGCCTTGGGCACTTAAGTGCATTTCAGCACGGCCTCCATCCACAGACAAACGGATAGTCTGAGAGCACCATCCAAACCTTGGAAGACATGTTGAGGGCCTGCGTTCTGGACCTAGCAGGCGGTTGGGAGAAACACCTGCCACTGATTGAGTTCACCTACAACAATAGCTATCTCAGTAGCATTGGCATGGCACCCTTCGGGGCATTCTGTGGGCGGCGGTGTAGGTCCCCTGTGGGCTGGTCCGGACTTGGTTGAGGAGGTGGTGAAAAAGGTACAACTGATAAAAAGAAAGGCTGTTGGTGGCTCAGAGTTGCCAAAAAATATATGCTGATGAGAAAGCCAAAGAGATGGAATTCGCTGAGGGTGACCTGGTATTCCTAAAGGTTTCTCCTATGAAAGGGGTGCTTCGATTTGGAATGAAGGGAATGTTGAGCCCCAGGTTCATTGGGCCTTTCCCTATTCGCAAGCGAAGAGGTGCGGTGGCTTATGAATTGGCCTTGCCTCCTAGTCTGAGCAGAGTTCACCCAATCTTCCATGTAGCAATGCTCCGGAGGTATGTGAGGGATGAGTCCCATGTGATCGAGCCGGCTGCGGTTGAGGTAGACACAGTGGTCTCGTATGAGGATAGGCCAGTAGAGATAATTGACCGACAGATCAAGAAGCTGAGGTCCAAGGAGATTCCCTTGGTAAAAGTTAGGTGGGAGCACCACTCGGGCAAGAGGCCACTTGGGAGGTAGAGCAAGACATGAAGGAGCGCTACCCTTCCTTGTTTGAAGAGCCGGTAAGTCCTGGTAACCCAACTAAATTCGAGGACGAATTTTCCTTAAGGGGGGAAGGTTGTAAGAACCGAAAAATTTCCTAATATAAAAATCTATTTTGGTGCAGCGCACCGGATTGGAGGTTAGCCGGGTCGTGCCACGGAAATTGCCTCGAGTAGATGGTATAACCCGATCCATGGAAATATGAAGTTTAAATTAGCTAAATGGTTATTTCCTTTCTTGCTTATGATGTCTTATTAAAGTCGAGTTTGACTCATGAGTGTGGATAGGATCGGAGTCCGAATCGAACTCGGATCAAATCGAGTAGAAGTTAGGTCAAGTGAGAGGCAAATAGGTCATTGGATGAGGGGAATAAAACCCCTCACCTAAGCCACCCGTGCGGCTCAAAGGGAGAGCCGCATGCAGCCCATCAAGAGGGAGAAAGGGAGAGAAGGAGGAGGGGATCTTATCGGCGTCGAGTTCGCGATGACGCTCGCGGAGATCAGAATCTCATTTTCATCAAGGTTTCTTCGTGATCCGATCAAGGTGAGTGGTTAGAGTAGATTTTTAGGGGAGGCGGATGGCCGGCCCTATAAGATGTGAAATCAGCATTTTCTTCGTGAGTTCTTGTCGATCGTTGTGATTCTTTTTGATAGAATTGTAATCGCTATTATACCATGATCTCGTGTATTTTATCGTGTTGATTTTCTCAGTTTTGAGGACTGATCGAGTTGAGGAAAAAGGGGAAAGGTCATGCCAAAATTTTCCCCGATTTCCTCGCTCGTTTCGCAACTCGTGCATCGTCTTATGATCGTTATGTTTTAGGCTTTGGATTGATACTCGTAATGCCGCCATAACCAAATCCACAACCCCTAGCGGGTTCGGCCGAGCAGGTCACTACCCTGCTCGAGTTGGCCGAGCAGTGAAAAGGGGGGGGGGGGGGGGGGAGGGGGGGGAGGGGGATGCGGGGCTGCTTGTATTGGATTGTTGGATCCCTTGTTATATCGCTTTAACTCACACTTCCATACTTAATGTTAGATGAAATTATATTTTTTTTGTTTACTATTCAACCTGTTAAAATGCATAATTTCCAGCCCCTTCCCATATAGATGGTTCGGCCGAGCAAGGGTTACCTTGCCCAAGCTTCGGTCGATCAAGGGTAAGGGGGAGGAAACGAATGATTTTGTGTAGTTGTTCATATCCCTTCGATTAATGTTAATTCATATTCATGTTAATGTTAATTCATATTCATGTTATGAATTGTTGGTGATAGATCTATATTATCATTTTGGAAATATTCTTACCAATGCTCATATGGTATACGTAGTCAAGAAAGGTTTCATTTAATTGCTCATATCATGTTTAATCGTTTCTATGCTTAGAGTATGTTCCATATTGGTTTAACCACTTCATTACTTACTCTTTAATTCGGTTTCTTCATGATGTTGCTATCCATAATTACTTTGGTAAGTGATGTGGAAATGGTAGATCGAGTGCCTACCTAGTCGGCGAGTTCTCTTATTCTAGGAAGAATGGTTTAGTTAACTTGGGGTATCATTTAACTTAGATACAAGACACATACACTAAGTGATTCATTTAAGGAAACAATGAGACCCTAGGGTAAGGGGTCGAATATGGGCAATGCCCGGAAAGCAACACACAACATACTTGCGCAACTTGGTTTGGGTTGTGGTTGATGGTCTACTAAGAAGTGCCACTAGCCGGATGGCAAGCACACGACTCAGCAGTTTATAGGGTCTTGAGATTGCACCAGCGGGCCCGCTAGGTGTTAGACCCGAGTGGCGGAGGGTCTTGAGATTTCGTCAGTGGGCCACACTAACGGTAAACCCGAGTGGGTTGGGACTAGCTATCCCTAACCCGGAGGATCACCGAAACTAGTGGCCATCCTAGTTGACGGATCCGAAACTTGTGTGTACATAGATTAGGTCTCTCACCTAGGAATGAGACAACAGACATTAGTGCTCAGTTAAATGGAACCCCGAGGGAGGGGTTCGATATGGGCGATGCTCGGAATACTAAATGGAAGTATTTAGAGAAATCATGAATGTGTATTGTGATTGAGATGGTCTACTGAGGAGTACTAGTAGCCGTTCGGTGATTTGGGTCTTGAGATTGCACCAGCAGGCCCGCTAGGTGTTAGATCCTAGTGGCGGAGGGTCTTGATATTTTGTCAGTGGGCCACGCTGATGATAGACTCGAGTTGGGTGGGACTAGCTATCCCTAACCCGGAGCGTTCCAGAGACTAGTGGTCATCCTTGTCGACGGACTCGAATTTGACTGTTTTATACCTTATATGCATCGTTAGGTTGGTTGAGAACGTCGGTCAGGCCTAGTTTGATAGGGTTGGGAAGCTTGCAATGGCCGAACCCCCTCACGCTTGAATTGGCCCAAGGAGGCTGGTTCAATCACTTCGGTGATTTGTTATATGATTTAGCTTAAATTCCTTAGTTGTACCATACTGTTGTGTATGTTATCTTACCGGGGATTTAAGTGGAGGTTCGAGAAAACCGCTCACTGAGTTCCTCGTGGACTCACGGTTTATTATTATTATTTTTTTGCAAAGCCCGACCAATGAGATGTGGCCTGGTGGCATGGTAGCAGCTGGAGTGCAAGTGGACGCGCAGATCTCGTAGCAGGCGTCCATGTAGTCGTAGTCGTGTCGTTTGAGTTGATGGTCATGCACTGAGTGGTCTTTGTAAAACATTTACTGCTTTCAAACTTGAAATGTTTTCTTGAAAAGTTGAGTTGCTTTCTTTAAACTTAAAACTGTTTTGACTTTAATAAAGTTGGTCACCATTTTATTTCATGACTCTCTTGTTGGTCCAGTGTTGTTTTTGTGTATGATTGGTCAATGCATGTGGTAGGCTTCGGGGTACTGACACATACCCTAGCTAGTCACGCGACCTTGAGTTGGGGCATGACAACCTCATTGGTCAGGCTCTGCAAAACAAAAACAATAAATTGTGACTTCACGAGGAACTCAATGAGCGGTTCTTACAAACCTCCACTTAAATTCCCAGTATCATAACATACATAACAGTAAGACATATATAAGGAATCTATACTAGTCATATCAGGGTAACCGGCCAATTGGCCAATTTATGTGAGTAAGTAATACGACCATTTCGGCTCTTACAAAGCTAGTGTCTCTCGAAAATTAAGCCCCTACCCTGCATAAATGGTCCGGCCCTGCCCGGCCTCCACCACAATACAACACTCGACCACACAAGCCCACACAACCATGCAAGTAATATTAAACAATCATCACCGGGCCCGTCAACTAGGATGGTTGTCTAGTCTTAGGTACCCACCGTGTTAGGGATAGCTAGTCCCACCCAACTCGGGTCTATTGTCAACGTGGCCCACTGATGGAATCTCAAGACCCTCCACCACTCGGGTCTAACACTTGGCACTAGGTTAATTGACACTACTGCCCTAGATGCCTCAGTGCCCTCTTATTTCAAAGCAAACACCCATGCAGCAGGCCTCTCTGAACCAGCAGCTTGTTGGCCTCCTCCTTGAGTCAGACCCCTCTGAGCCACGGAACCTACTGACATCGGTGCCTTCCCTCTGGTCTGATCAGGCTGCTGACTGCCTTTGTCGGGACAATCCTTCCTGAAGTGTCCAGCCTGCCCACAGCTAAAACATACCTCTGAACGTCCCCAGTAATCTCCCCAGTGCTTCCTGCGACATCGGTTACACGGCTGCGGCTCAAGCCTCCGTTGCGAGCCTCCTGATGACGCCTCTGGTCGTGAGCCCATGTGGCCTCTGGAACTATTATGACCTCCGCCCCGCTATGGATATGTTGTCGTGTGAGTCCCCTCAGAGTGACTTGGACGACCCCCCGAGTGTTGGGGCCAAATTTTTGTTTTGGGGGCCCATCATGCATGTATGTCGGTACCAATGCCTCCTTCTGGAGTGCCTTATCTATAACCCGAGCAAAAGAAGTGTCCTCCGTGTAATGGATAAATTTGGCGATCTGCGGCCTTAGCCCCTCAACAAACCTCTTGACCCTGGCAGTCTCTGTGGCTACCAAAGTGGGATGATACTTCAAAAGTTAGGTGAACTCCATCTCATAGTCCATTACTGACATACTACCGGTCTGGCTCAATAGGTCGAACTCTTTCGCCCGCCTATCCTAGACGCTCAACGGCAGGTACTTCACTACCATAGCAGCTCAGAACTCCTCCCAGGTAGGCGGTGGTGCACTTGTTGCTTTGCGGTCCCTCTAGGTGTGAAGCCACTCATTGGCTGGTCCTCTCAGCTACAACGATCATCCGAGCGGTCATCTCAGAAGAACAACCGAGCTCCAAACATAGCTCATAGCAATCCCCAAGGAAACTAGTGACCTCCACCCGCTGATCTGTCCCTATAAATTCTGGTGGCTTGAATTTGGCAAAATCTGCATATGCGGGTGCTCCGAAACTCAAACCACTAGTGCCACTAGCTCGACCACCTTCGGTACTACGGGTACTACTGGCACCAATTGCGACTGCTGTCTCAGTTCTTGCTCTCTATGGAGCACCTCAATCAGCTCAGCCACTCGGGCTTGCAACTGCACAACCATGGGATCTTGTCCCACATCTTCTCGAGGCTCCTGCGCTCTCGCACGGCCCCGGCCTGGCCTCAGCGCTCTATGGATTTACTATCACTACCGCTCCATGAGGCATTAAAAGCCTCCATCAATCTAGAATTACCAAAAAGAAAACAACTGATTAGATAATTCAATTCACCCTTAAATCTTAAAGTAAACTTAACCACATGTCATGCTGAGATGCAGACTTAGCCAATTGATCTCAAAACACAACCCTACAGTATACTGACACACTAGCAATGCCCTATATGGTAAATAAACTCTAGGTCGTAGTCAAACCGAACCACATGCTCTAATACCACATTGTCATACCCCAACTTAGGGTCACATGACCGGCTGGGGTATACGTGCCTATACCCCACAGTCTATCCCATGCACATGCCAACTCATTATAAATCATAGCGGAAAGAATAACAGATTTCTATTATGAACGAGAAACCAAAATAGATTTTATTTAAGAAGTAAAGTTTTTAGCAAAATGTTTAAAGTGCGGAAATAAGTAAATCAAAGTTCAACAGTTTACTTTAACAAGTGAAATCTGAATGAAAGACATGAATGTCCCCAAGGGACTACAATTCCAAAATACTAAAACATAAGTGCATGACAAATCTACCAAAGACTCGACTACGACCCCTAACTAGGATTCCTATGAGATCAATGTGGCTCCTCCGCCCTCCAGCCGCGCCAAGTGCTCCAACCCACCTCACTGGTCAGGCTCTGCAAAAAGAAATAGAAATAAACAATGGGTGAGTTCAAAGGATCTCAGTGAGTGGTTCTACCAACCCGCACCATAAAACCAACCACAGAGATATATGAATAAATGCACCTGTCTCACACATGGATAATGCAACAAGTGATATGGATAGCTAACAAGCCATCTGGCCATCCCATGCTTAAAGGCAAACCAATTCACTTAGCAGTGAAGAACAACAGGCCTTAGCCCATCCTTGCCCTAAGGCAATAAATCACACTCAAGGGTTATGACGATAATCGAGATTGACCCATTCGATCTTTTCCTATAATCATACCCTTAAAGATAGCGCAGGAATAATTGGGATTCACCCATCCGAACTTATTCCAAAAGAAAACTCAGGAATAATCGGGCTTTGCCCATCCGAACTTGTTCCAAAAAAAAACTCGGGAACAATCGGGATTCGCCAATCGAACTTGTTCCACAAGAAACGCAGGAACAATCAAGATTCGCCCATCCAAACTTGTTCCATGAATAATCGCAGGAATAATCGGGATTCGCCCATCCGAACTTATTCCTTAAACACTGGTTGGGAATTAACCATCCAACCTTCCGGGCCAAGCCAGCAATCTCACTGTTATTCGAGCCTCTCCGTCATTCATAAAAATATGGCGCTAACAAGACCTAAGTCAAGTGTATCTTGTGGTATCTTTGGGTTTCTTTAATGGGTAACACCGCAACACTCTATGCTCGATCCTAATGCCCTAGACCCATAATATCATCAACCCAAGAGGTTTTATTTGATGCAGATAAATTATTTTGTTGTTTCTTAACATATTATGCTGCCCCTTAAATTTTAATTATATAATTAAAATTTACATTGCCAAAATTAGGATTTTGTTTTAGGGGTTTTATCTGTAGTTTACTGTTGCGCCAAAACTGGTGCACCCAAGCCGAATCTGATTTCCAAAGTGTATCCTATGATTCCAGACTATGATTTCAGGTTAAAATGATAGGTTACATGACTATGTTCAGTAAACTATACGCCTCACAATAGGGATTACAAAATCAGCCTTGAATTAACAATTTCAGCATGAAATTTCAGCAAATTTGAGTTTGCATCATGTCAAAGTAATTAATCCGAAAATCATAGTAATTAAATTCTGAATTACCACCAAAATAGATTTATAACATCAAGATAAATCATTGAAAAATTACATCATAATTTCTAATCAAGATTTAGCATGCATCCACATCATCTTTAATTCAAGACTCAAGCTTCAAAACCAAGAACGCCAAACATGAACATACATGGCATCATGATTTAATCTTTACACATGCAAAACATAGATTCCTACGGTAAAATTTTATATCTAGTTAAAAATCATGCATTGGCATCATAGGAACTTGATAAAAAAAATTAATCCAAAGCCTAGATTTCAAAAACCATCAAGAACTTCTCTTAAGCATTTCATCAAACACCTTGAGAGCAACCCTATTCCCACCTTGGCTGAGCACTCCTAGGGTAGTCCTAGGGTTGCCGAGCCCCTTAGGGGGGAGGTCTTCGGCCCCCTCTTTCACGGCAACAAGAGAAATCAACAAGAACTCGAGAATCGACGGAAAACCCGACAAGAAACACGCCAATCTTCAAGATCAGCTCAAGAAATACGAAAGAAACCCAAGACAATGAGAGGTAAACCACTCACCTGATTTGGAAGAAGAAAAAGAGAATTTTTCCGATCGGCGGCTTTTGAATCCGGCCTCATTCAAGCAACGGCGGCTCAGCTCCTCAAAGGAAAGGGGGCAGCGGCTCTCACCAAGCCGGCGGCTTGGCTTCCAAGGGAAAGGACGGAAGAGGGGAGCAAGAGGGGCGGCGGCTTGCGACTCCTCTCTCTCCCTCGTCTCGGCTTCAGAAGGGAGGGGGGGAATGAATCGGCTGCTGGTGGCTTGGCCCCCAAGAGAGAGGGGAGAGGGGCGGCGGCTCGGCAGCTCCTCTCTCTCTCTCGGCGGCTTGTGCGGCTCCAACAAGGAGCTGCCTAGCCCTAGGGGGGGGGAATTCATAATCCCCTCCCAAACCTCATCCAAACCCTAACCCCTTTCTAACCCGCATCTACCACAAGCCCGGATCCAACAAGCTAACTCCTCAACCCAAACTAACCCCATTCTAATTACTAGCATCAATCACATGCATACCCATGCAATATAATTTAATAAATTAAGCACATAAAATATAAAATCCACGGATCAACTTACCCGAGCTCTCAAGCTCGCACCGGACCACGAGTCGACACGGCTCAACCTCGAACTAGCCCACTAGGTCGGCAACACAAAATAAAAACATGAAATTAGAATAATATCTAGTCATGTTTTCTCAAGTTTAGGTACCTAGATATCTAACATGAGTGAATATAAGTATATGAGTTAAGTTTGGGCTGAAAATAAAATTTCTAAGTCACTTTGTTGACTTAGGTCAAAGGAATACTTAAGTATACACAAATCAAACTCTTAAATCCCTATCAAATCATGTCCTTGATAAACAATTTTGAAACTTTAACTGGAGAAACTATATTTTGCAAGGAATCTACAGGTTTAAGAATCAGTAAAAAATCAATTTTCTAAAAAATCCTAAAATTCCTGAAAGTCCAGTGGCATTTTCATAAATTTTAGGGTTTTTTTTTCAATAGTCGTCAACTTTGTTTCAAACTTTCCAGACGTCGATGAATGATCATTTAAGATGTACGTATCAAGTTTGAGCTCAAAATGAATTATCTAAGTTCATTTTTGATCCTATCTTGATTTCAATGAAAAAATCGATATTTCTAACTATCATTTAAGTTATCAAAATCATTCCTATAAATGACTTCACTCAAGCAATGATGTTAGTGATATTAGACATTGAATCAAAATGGTATACGTGAGTTTTCATTCGAAGTTTTTGATGAGAAATCAAAGAATTAGAAAAGTGAGTATTTCAAGTAAGTGATACTTTGTGTTTTCGAAATCCAAATTCAAAATTCCACTATAAAACATATTCCTGATGAAAGTTTTTGAAATTTTTACTGAAGAAACTAGATTTTTCATTGAATGTGCAGTTTCAAGAATCAGTTAAAAAGGATTTTTCTACATTTGTTTAGAAATAACTACAAATGATTTTTCTACATTTTTGAAATTTCAATGGCATTTCCGTAATTTTCAATTATTTTTCAAAATGTGTTCAGTTTTCATTCAAAATTTTATGACACCACATAATGGTCATGTAAATAGTGTATGTCAAGTTTGAGATGAAAATTATGTACTTAAGTCAAGATATCAACCTAGCATGTTTTCATTCAAAACTAAGCTAGTCATCATGAAACTTGCTAAGTGTCAATCTTATCATTTACTCATGGTTTTTCAAATTTAAACCTATGGACATCTAACATGAGTAACTATAAACATGTTTCTCAAATATTGATTGAAAATGAGACCTCTAAGTCAATTTGTTGACTTGAGTCAACTTGGGTCAACTTGGTTCAAAAGAGGTTATCATGAAATGGACTCTATGTCATTTTATCCATACTCATGTGAATTTTTCATTCTAAATGCATTGAAACATGTCATACCTATTCCTAAACATGTTTATGAAGTTTGGACTTAAAATGGAGTGTCCAAGTCGATTTGTTGACTTGGGTCAAACATTTCAAAGCTTAAGTCCCCTAAAGTGATCAAGTTATCACATTGGTCATGTACACAAGAATTCAAGTTTAGATACCTAGACTCATGTGATATGTGTATCTAAACGTGTTTGCCAAACATTAACTCAAAATGAGGTCTCTAATATGAATTTCAACCTACAGCAAGTTTCATTCAATCAAGATATCATGAAATTGCCTAAGTTATCAAAATTTTACCTACTCATGAACTATCATATATTTATCATCCCAAACCAATCATGAGTATAGAGACATCATTAAAGTATGAATATTCAACTATTATACTAAGATTTTTGCAAAATCAAACTCATACCTCATTCTTGAAAATTTTCTCAAACTTTTCATTTCCATTTCCATTTTCTTCATAATAGTCTTCCATTTTCAATAACTTGCAAGTATACTTCATTAGTATATTTAATGAAAATAAAACTACTAGCAAGCAACACAAACCAAATAACAAAGAAAATAATCAAGTAACAATTTTAAAATCCATTTTGCTAAATAGTTTGAATCTGTTTCAAAATATATTATCACGAATCTGAAACGAATCAAGAGATATCAAAATATGAAATATTTCAAAATTAAGATCTCCAACCCTTCCTATTGGTTGAAAAACCGAAATACCATAATTAGCCTACGATTTAGAACTGCAAGGTCGCATTAGCCCTTTATAGGCTACTAAGGTCTCCGAAGAGACCGAAAATCTAAAACAAAAATCATTTTTTTTAAAAGCCTCTTATCAAGAGCGGAGAAAACAACTCTGTCATGTCCCAACTCAGGGTCACGGGACCGGCCAGGGTATATATGCCTATACCCCGTAGCCTAAACCATGCACATGCCAACTCAACAACAAAACATAACGAAAAGAAATAAACAAGTTTTATTGCAAATGGAAAACCAAACCAGAATTCATTATAAGTAAGTTTAGCAAAATAATAAAATGCGTAAATAATAAATTAAAGTTCAAATGTTCATTTACAAAATGAAATCTGAAATGAAAACACGGATGTCCCCAAGGTACTACAACTCCAAAATACTAAAACACAGGTGCATGACTAACTACCAAAAACTTGATTACGACCCCTAACTAGGACTGCAATGAGATCAATATGGCTCCTCTGCCCTCCAGTTGCACCAAGTGCTCCAGCCTACCTCACCGGTCAGGCTTTGCAAAACAAAAACAACGACAACGGGTCAGTTCAAAGGACTCTTGAGCAGTTCTACCAACCCCCACGAAAAACCAACACAGAGATAGAGCATAAACATAACACCTATCTCAAACAAGAATAAAGTCACGAGGGTGTGACAAACTATCAGGCCATCTGGCCACCACATGCCCGAAGGCAACCAACACCCAAACGGTGAAGATCAATAGGCCTAAGCCTACCATGCCCTAAGGAAACAAAACATACTAGAATAATCGTGATTTGCCCGTCCAAACTTATTCCTTAAAAGCAACTCGGGAATAATCGGGATTTGCCTGTCCGAACTTATTCCACGAGGCCGCACAGGAACAATCGGGATTTGCCCATCCGAAGTTATTCTAAGAAGATAATGTATGAATAATCGGGATTCGCCCATCTGAACTTATTCCTTTAAATATAGAATCTTGGGAACAATTGCGATTTGCCCGTCTGAACTTGTTCCACAGGATACGTAGGAACAATCAGGATTTGCCCATCCGAACTTGTTCAACAGGTTGGGAATTAGCCATCCAACCTTCCGGGCCTAGCCCCCCAAACTGGCTCCTAATCGAGCATTTCCTCCATTTATAAAGATATGACGCAACATGACCTAAGTCAATGTCTACTACGGGGTATTAGGGATGTATAAAATGCGAAGACTCCACAATACCCAATACCCAATCGTAACTCCTAGGCCTGTAATGTCATAAACACGTGAGATTTTATTTCATGCATAAACATTATTTGTTGGTTTATAACAAATTATGCTACCCCTTTTTCTCAATTTTAATTATACAATTAAAATTTAAATCACAAAGATTAAGGTTTTGTTTTAGCTTACTATTATTCCCGAAACTGATGTGTCTATCCCGAATCCGGTCTCCAGAGTGTGACCTATGTTCCCAAACTAGGTTTTCTGGTCAAAATGATAGGTTACACGACTATATTCAGCAAACGATACACACCACAACAAATATTTCAGAAACAACACAAATTCATTATCTCAGCATGAAATTCCAATAAGATTGAATTTTCAGCACATTATAGAAATAAATCTGAAATCTACAGAAATTAGATTCTTAATTATCATCAAAATAGAATACTAATCTAGCGGTAAATTTCACAACATTCATATTTATTAAACAAGGCTAACAAGCATCAACATCATCTTTAACAAGAATCAAGCAACATGATTTAGAACCCATTTCAAGATCTCACATGACATCAATTTCAAAATCTTAGCTTTGTAAAATATGGGATCTATCCAAAAATCACAGATTCATTATAAAGTATGCTTAACATGTAGGAACCTAATTTGATAAACAACTCAAGCATAGATTTCAAGAACACACAAGAAACCTCTCTTAAGCATTTTATCAAACACCTAGAGGGCACCCTCATCTCCACCTTGGCCGAGCACCCCTAGGATCATCCTAGGGCTGCCGAGCCCCATAGGGGAGGGTTTAGGGCCTTCCCAAGCACGGCAAACAAAAAGAACGACGAGAATTCGAGAGATCGACAAAAAACCAATCAAGAACATTTTGTCTTCAAGAACGGCTTCAAAAATTCTAAGAAACCCGAGAAGAAGGAGGGTAAAAACTCACCTGAATAGGAAGAAGGATTATAGGAGAATTCCCGGTCGACGGCCTTTGAATCCGGCTCCAAGGGATGGCGGCTTGGCTCAAAGAAAGGGGGAAGAGGCGGCGGCGGCTCCACTTGAAGCCGTCGTCTTCAAGATAAGGGGAGGAGGGAGAAGGGGCGGCTCGGCTTGGCTGGGCGGCTCCTCTCTACTCGGCTCCAAGAGAAAGGGAGAAGGAGAAGAGGGGGGGCGTGGCTCAACTCGGCGGCTGCAGCTTGAGGACGGTGGCTCCAGGGAAGAGGAGAGGGGCGGCTGGCTCGGCTTGGCTCCTCTCTCCTTTCACGGCTTTTGCGGCTCCAATAGGGAGCCGCAAGCCCTAGGGGGGGGGGGATTTTATAATCCCTTCCCACCTCTTCAACCCTAATCTTCTTTGACCCGCATCCGCCTCAACTCGGATCCGCAACCCGCTAACCCAAAATACCCCAATAATAAATACAAGCAACAAAGACATGCACATCCACATGTAACATAATCAAATCTTTTAGCTATATAATTATAATTCATAATTCAGCTTACCCGAGCTCACAAGCTCGCACCGGACCATGAGTCAACTCGGCTCGACCTCGGACTAGCCTGCTATGCTGACAAACACAAACATAAATGGAGAACTAATAAATAAAAATAGGTTTAATTATGTTTTTGGTCCCCCAAAATATCACATTCTTTTCGTTTGGTCCCTCCTTTTTAAAAACTTTCCGTTTAGTCCCTCAAAAATTATTTTTTTTCCCGTTTGGTCCCTCCATAAACTTTTCGTTAACTTTTGCTGTTAAGTATTAATGCTGACATTGATTAAAGACAAAATGAGGGATCAAACGGAAAAATAAAGATATTTTAAGGGAGTAGATGGAAAAAATATAAATTTTAATAACATAAAACATAACTATATATATGTGTTTTCATTTTATTCACCAATATAAAATCTCATCAATTTATTTTTTATTATTTTAAAATCTTCACCTCATAAATCTACAATAAATTTACGACTCTCACAAATGCAGGATTTTCATATGCATCCAGAGGGAAAAGAAGTTATAATTTAGTAACACCAATACAATTCAGGATTATTATGTTGTCCTCATAATATATACTTTTTAGTGATGATCATATTAGACCTTCACTAAATGCAAAATTTCGTGAGGATCACAATCCTCACAAAATATATTGTTTAGTGAGGATCATATTCGACTCTCACAAATGCAGGATTTCGTGAGGATCACGATTTTGTCCTCACAATATATACTTTTAGTGATGATCATATTTGACCATCACAAAATATTTTCTTTTACTAACAGATTTTTATGAGGGTCATGGTGTTGTCCTCACTATATATACTTTTTAGTGAGAATCATATCTGACCCTCACAAAAGTATTCTTTTAGTGACAAGTTTTCGTGATTGTCGACTAGCGACCCCCATAAATAGGTTGATTTAGTGAGGATCGATGCATAACCCCCACCAAATCTCGTCGCTAAAAACTAATTTTCTTGTAGTGAAAGCTTTATATGGTCTTAAATATGCTCCTAGAGCTTGGTATGAGAGACTCACCCAGTTTCTACTCTTGAAAGACTATAAAAGAGGAAGAGTATATCAGACCTTGTTCATCAAAAGAAAGGAGTCTCAATTGGTAATTGTTTAAATTTATGTTGATGATATAGTTTTTGGTTCAACCTCTGAAATTTATGTTAAAGAATTTGTGGATGACATGAAATCTGAGTTTGAAATGAGCATGGTAGGGGAAATGAGTTGTTTTCTCAATCTTTAGATAAAGCAATCTAAAGATGACATATTTATCTCTCAGAGTAAGTATGCAAGAAATCTTATTCACATGTTTGGTCTAGACAGTTCCAAGACAATTAGAACTAGCTCCTATCTCTACTCATGAAAAACCGAGTAAAAATGATGACGACAAAAGTGCTGATCCTAGTCTCTACAGAAGTATGATTGGCAGTTTATTGTATCTGACTAATAGCAGACCTGACTTATGTTTCAGTGTTGAATTGTGTGCCAGATATCAAGCTAATCCAAAGGAGTCTCATCTATAGGCAGTTAAATGGATTTTTAAATATGTTAAAGGTACTTTGGATTTTGGCCATTGGTATTCTATTAATTTTAATCCCTGTCTAGTAGGATATACTTATTCATACTAGGCTGGCAATATTGATGATAGAAAAAGTATCTTAGGTGGCTACTTCTATATTGGAACAAATTTAGTAGCCTGGTTAAGTAAAAAAAACAAAACTCTATTTCTTTTTCTTCGGCAGAAGCAGAATACTTGGCAGCAGGTAGTTGCAGCACACAACTTATTTGGATGAGAAATATGTTACTTGATTATAGTTTCAAACAAGAAGAAATAATTCTATACTATGATAATACCAGTGCTATAAATATCTCAAAAAAACCCTATTATGCATTCTCGCACGAAACATATTGATATTCATTTTCATTACATTAGGGAGCTAGTCGAAAGAAAACAGTTGCAACTGAAATACATTCCTACATATAAACAGGTTGCAGATATCTTCACAAATGCATTAAGTGGGAAAAGGTTTGAGTAGTTCAGATCTGCTCTAGGACTGTGTGTCATGTGACGCAATTTATTTTATGGGAGAGTGGAATATTCGAAGAGACTTTCAATTTATTTTCCACTTACCTTGCTCATTGAAGGTTGTTTTCTCCCTCATTATTGTTTTCAGCAGGCATTTTGTATCTTCAATTCTCCTCTTATTGCTCATTGATTTTTTATCCCTATTTTCAGCAAGAGGCTGCCATTTATGAGAATTCAGACATATGGTTTTTATGTCCTCAATTATGTTCTCTTGGCATTGCAACTCGGTTCAATGTCTTGAAAAATAATCGACATTCTAGCTCTTCAAGTGCCCTCTTGTCTACCTCTCATCTATTTAATCAGAAGTTTCAATGATGGGTTGTAAAATTAGGAAGATGAGTTTCGAGAAAGAGATAATGCTTCTTTAGCAAACAAAATGGTGTTTTCAAGTCGTCCTGATAAAATAGAAACATTTATTCCAATTACGTCTCCTGATAAGATATCTTCACCTTCTACCTCTTAAAGTCAACATCTGAGAAAGAAATACAAGAGAAGATCTTCTAACTGTGCTCTAAGAAGAAAATGGTATAGGTATGGCTCTATAACCCTCAAATCCCTATCTAAAATTTCTGATCATAAGGGGGAGGAATTATCTTATGAGGGGGAGGGTAAAAGATGAAGTCAATGTTTCTTCTGTCTTTTAAGATGATTCTTCAAAATCAGTAAATATTGGTACTATTTTTGTTGTTGCTAATGAAGAGCTTGACTCAATTTCAGGAAAGACTAGACCTACTTTGTTTTCTTCGGTTCTTAAGACTAAGATAGTCACAGTTAAAACTGTATCTGAAGCAGTTAAAAACTATTAATGCAAGACTTGAAACAGTCACTGTTTCAACTGCTGCTGACATAACTTCAGCTCTTGCATCTAAAGCCTTGGACCTCTATCCGGCTCCTTCATCCACAGCCAAAAGAGCTATTTGTGATGATGTGTTTAAAACACAAGTGTCCTTGGCTTAGCTCCACCTGTAGGTAATCTATATCGAGAAAAAGATTCTTGAATATTTCACAGCTAGTTCTGTAGGTTCTGCATATCTACATTCTGGAAATGTCTCTGGTTCATCCAGTCCTAACTACTCTGAGTGACTGCTTTCTCTCCTTTGGCTTATTAGGCCAAAAAGGGAGAGATAAGTGGGGGTGTTTGAATAAATGAGGTGTCTGATAATGGGGTGTCTGATAAATGTTGTTTGATTGAGTCTGGTTTGAAGACTGGTTGTTTGGTTGTATTTATCTTGTTTATGACTGTGGTGATTATGTCTGTAGTGACTGTGACTCATGTGATGGTTGTGACTCCATGATGGTTGGATATTTTCTCTCAACTATTAAATCTTGACAGTTAGTGTGCTTATTTGTGAATCTACTCTCTTGTTATTGGTATTTATCTTTTTTTAAAAAAATTAACTATCATAGGTTGGACTTTTGCTAAATAAGCCAAAGAGGGAGAATGTTAGTGTTGGTCTTTGTATGTTGGCTGTATTTGGCAAAAGTAATGATCTCAGCCTTAACTATGAGGAACTCTGCATATATTATAGATAGTCTCAATTTTGTGAAGACATTCTCAACTTCTCCAACAACCTATGGTTTTCTTGTCAATGATGCAGCGCAAAAAGATGACTTTTTGTCTCCTACGGAGATAATGACCGTTGGTCTGCTTTATTAATGATTCTCTTTGATTGTCTCTGAGAACTTTTAGTCATCATTTATTCTTTATTTGTCCGAATAACTGCTTTAAATATTTCGAGCATTACTCTTTGATCTTTATGATCCTTAGGAGTTATGCGCTGTTTATTTGTTTTTGAACCAATGATTGTTGGTTGTTATACAATTCAGATATTGATCCTTCAACAACTGCGGTGTTCTTTACTTTTTTTCTTCAAGCGATTCATGTATCTTTCAAATAAGTACATCCATCGGTATTGAACGGGGGCCACCAACTCGTGCCTCATATGTCAAGTGTATCGGTAGATGCTCGATCGAGTCAAAAAATGTAGGAGGGAAAAATTGCTCCAGCTTGCATATAATTTTGACAATATTTCTTTCAAGTGCTGACATATCTTCGACTCGAAGGATATTTTCACAAATGTTTCTAAAAAACATACTTAATTTAGTCAATCGACCCCAAATATTATCAGGTAGAAGATCTCAAAATGCGATCGAAAGCAATCTCTACATGAATACATGGCAATCATGGCTCTTCATCCCTGATATTTTGCAATCATCGACGTTCACACACCGAGATAAGTGTGAGGCATATCCATCGGGTAATCTGAGTTCTTTGATCCATTGACAAACATTTTCAACTGTTGTTTATTTAACACATATGGGGCATTCGGCTTCAAATATCGTCCGTTGACCTTTCGTAACTCCTACTCCGGCCTCTTACAAAATATTTTCAGATCATGTTGGGCCTTGACATTATCTTTAATTTTCCCGAAAACATCCATCAAAGTGTTAAAAATATTATCAAACACATTTTTCTCAATATGCATGACATCCAAATTATGCCGAATCAGTAATGAACTCCATTACGGTGATTCCCAAAAGATAATTTTTTTCACCCAGTTATGTGTTTGACCAAAGCCTAACACTCTATCATTTCGACCAAAAGTAATCTCTGGAAGCAATGAAACACGTGCTAGCATATGTTCACCAAACAACATCGGTGGTGGCTCATCTCTTTTGACTCAGCCCTTAGTAAATTTATTATGATTCCTTTGATACTGATGGTTAGCTGGTAGGAATCAACGATGACAATCAAAGAATGAGATTTTTCGTCCCTTCTGAAGATTGAATTATTTAGAGTGTTCCATACAATACAGACAGGAGAGTCGGTTGTGAGTGCTCCAACCATACAACAAGCTGTAGGCCGGGAAATCATTGATTGTCCACGAGATAGTAGCTTTTAAAGTGAAGTTTTGCTTCCTGTGACAATCATAAGTGATAGCTTCCTCGGTCCACAATATTTTCAATTCATCTATTAGGGGTCTGAGAAACACGTTAATTTTCTTTTCGCGGATCCTTAGGACCCAGAATAATCATCGAAAGATAAATGAATTCATCTTTCAAACACATTGACGACGCCAAATTATAAACTATTAGTAGCACTGACCAAACTGAATAATGAGTTGTCGAATGACCAAACAGATTAAAATCTTCCGTGCACAGTCCTAATCTGATATTTCTAGTATCCCTAGCAAATGAAGGATAACATCTATCCAAATGTTTCAATGCTTCACTGTCGGATGGATGAGTCATTACTGTATCATCACGACTTCTTGCATGCCAACTCATGTAGGGGTAGTCTTTTTCGACATGAATAATCTTTGAAGCCTCAATGTCAGTGGAAAATACCAAAGCACCTTAAACGGGATATTTTTCTGTCGGACCGATTTTTTCTCCTTGTAACGAGGATGTTCACATACCAAGCATTTATCCAACTGTGCATTTCCTTTATAATATAAAATGCAGTTAATTATTTGGGCACACGCGTATTTTTTCGTACCCAAGCCTTAATTTTCTCACCAACTTTTTAGTCTTATAAAAAGTTGGCTCAAACTTGTTATCTATAGGTAGCATTCCATTAATCAATCCCGCAATCCGATCAAACTCAACCCCGCTCATATTATAATTGGCCTTGATGTTCAGGAGTTACGGCTTTTTTATTCAGCAATTCAACCTCTACCGTAAGTTGTACTTCTGGTGGCAATTCTGTGACATTAACACTCCTAGTATCTGGTGGCACTGACGTCTTAGTAACTACCCACTCGACATTATCATTCAAGTGGAATTGACCACCAAGATTATCAAGTATCATAGTTCTATATGGATTAGATTGACTGGATGAAGAAACACCAGCAGAAGAAGATTCACCATGTGTTTGAATGACAGGATTGCTCGACGTCCCAACTTCACGTGACTCCCCGTGACATGTCCATAGAAAATATCTTGGTGCAAATCTTTTGCTATATAGATACAGAGTGATAGTTTCCAGATCCAAAAATCGAGCATTCGTGCAAATGCGGCTTGGACATCGGATTTTGTCACCACTAACGAATTTCCGATCCGAATAGCGAAAATTAGGAAGTAAGTTACGCCTAATCGAAACTCATTCGTTAAAGCTCCATGATCAAAACATTGGCACATCCAACTTCGATCGTCCGATATGATTCTGTCAATCAATGACAATATCTTAAGTTAATGTCTTTAGGTGAGATAATCCTATTGCATTTGGAACTCATGTTATTTATATTGCACTGAGTATTTTTGTAACAGTTAACTTCACTTTAAATTTCGGCAGCATCTCTTTATAGTTCTCCGAATACGCATATCATCTGTGTGCGCATCGGAGAACAATGGAGATACAGTAGCCAAAATTTATGAATGAGTATCGGTTAAAAGAAAAAAACTAAGTGCAATACAAACAACTATGTTCCCAAATTATCCAATTAGGAACAATTCAATGGTTGCATGTCGTATAAAGATCATCTACTTCGTTTACACGAACATACAACCCCCGAACGGATCTAAGATTTTGCAAATCTATAACTTGACTCGTTGATGCGTACGTGAAACGTATCAACTTGTCATGATTAATTTATTTTCTAAATTTGTGGATGCCGGTTCGAGTCCATAGTAGACGATTCCGGTGTGAGTCCAAAGTGGATGATTCCGGTGCAATTCCAAAGTGGACAATTCCTAATTATTCTAAATCTAAAGATTAACATTAAAATTAATCTAAATCTAAAGATTAACATTAAAATTAATCTAAACTAAAATCAATTAATTGATATAACCTAAAACTAAATCTAAATCTAATTAGCATTAACATTAAACATTAAGAGATAAAAATTTAAAAATTAACATTAAACATTAACATGTTAAACATTAATCTAAATCTAATTAATATTTAACCTAAATCTACTTAAACATTAATCTAAATCTAATTAATAGAATAAAAACTAACCTAATCTAATTACTAATTACAATAACAATTACAAATTACTAAATAAATTAATAAAAAATAAAAAATAAAAAATAATAACAATTAACATATAGATTAGGGTTTTATTAAACCCTAATCAAAATTTATTAGCGTTTAATTAAACCCTAATACATTTTGATTAGAATTTAATAAAACCCTAAAATAACTGTTGGACATTGGACATTGGTCCGGCGACCCGCGGTCGACCGAAACCTTAAGGATTAGGGTTTCGACCAGCCCTAGTAAAGGAGAAGAGGGGAGTTGAGATAATACCTAGAGAAGAGAAGGATTTCGGCGTTAGAGGGCGCAGCGGCGGCGTCGGCGGGCGGAGCTCGTCAGCAGGGGCGTCGGCGGCGTCGGCGAGCGAAGCTCGCCAGCAGGGGGCGTCGACGGCATCGGCAGAGAGAAAAATTGAGGGAAAGAGGAGAAGCAGGGAAGAAAGGTGGCGGGCGCGATCGCGAGTTAAATAAACTCATCACCAACGACTCACTTATCGGATGGAAACCCGTTGTAGATAAATAATATCATCAGCAACGGCTGTGCGGCCTCCGCAAAGTCATTGCCGATAAGTAATTCTTTTTCGCACCAAGAGCGCGTCACAGCCTAAAGAGCGATGGTCATAGGAGCCATAAGTAAACTATTTCTAGTGTGATATTATCTTTAGCAACGGCCGACGTGGCCTCCGAAATGTTATTGTTGATAAGTTATTTCATTTGCGCCCCGTGTTCACGCCATCGACTTGTAAACAATGGCCCGAGCGGCCGTAGGGAAGCCATTGCAGATATATCACATCTGCAATGGCTAGAGCGGCCATAGGAAGGCCATGGGTCATTCCAACGGCTTGGGCGGACCGAGGGTGATAGCCGTCGGTGATTCTAACATTTCTAGTAGGGTAACAAGTGACAATTTCCAGAGCAACAAGAGTAGTTGTAACTTACTAACAGCTAACTAACAGCAGCATAACCTCCACTGCACCAAGAGGAGTTGCAACTGACTGTGTTGACATAAGAGACATGTAGATCCATATTTTCTATTTCCTCATAAATAGAGAAAGCCAACCAACTTCCATAAATGCTACTTAACAAAAGAACTTAACTCCGTCGGCTTCAAACTCAAAAGACAGCCATAACACATCATAATACTTCGGTTATAAATGCTTCAAGAAAAACCGTCAGCCCATTAATGAAGATCACTTCATTTATTTCATAATTGACTTCGGTCACAAAGGCTTCAAGATAACCGCCAGCCCATCAATGAAGACAACTTCCACTTTCCATAAATGAACATGCAATAAACAAGTATTTGAAGATGATTTAAATATTAGAGAGATAATAGAGGAAATCATCATTAATTACAACAACCAAAAAGGCATCATCGCAGTAGCAAACCTTCAGCTTGAAAACCATAGTTACAAGAGCAATTGTAACTGGCTTACAACTGAGTAACTTAAGCAGAACTCCTCAAAGACAAAAGTAGTTGTAATTGTCCACATAAGCAGGTGTAACAGTCAATTTAACTGGCAACAAAATTGGGAATCCTTTTGCCAAATATATTTGTTGGTGGAATGGACGCACTAGAGGAGGGATGAATAGTGTGTTATCCAAATCTTTCGCCTAATTCTGATTTTAATCATTTCTTTAAACTACTTAGGCAATTCACAAGTTATGTAGTAAGCAGAAGCAAGATAAATAATTAATAATTCAATACGCAAAGGAAACAAAGCTAACACTTTGATTTATAGTGGTTCGGCCCCAATGCCAACTCCAATATCTAAGCACCCCGCATAGGATTTCCAAACTAGTTTAACTAGATTAATTAGTTTCCTTACAATGAGGACTATACAGTGGAAAGTCTCCGCTCTCAAACTAAAGGCACATCCACACCTGGAAGTATCCCGCCTTCCTACCGAGAGCACTCTCCCACCTCAACCTTAAGGACAACTCAACTAATCCTAGCAAACTACGTTTACACTCGTGGATTTAAACCTCAAACACCAAGGCTATGTCACGCCTCAACTCAGGATCACGTGACCGGCCAGGGTATACGTGCCTATACCCTGCAGCATAAATCATGCACATGCCAACTCAATAAATAAGTATAGCGGAAAGAATGTAACGAGTTTTATTTCAAAAGAAAAACCAAACCAATTTTTATATAAGCAGTAAAGTTTTTATCAAAAATTCAAGTGCGGAAAGAAAAATGAATCAAAGTGTAACAGTTCTCTTAACAAATAAAATCTGAATAAAAACATGAATGTTCCCGCGGGACTACAACTCTAAAACACCAATCACAAGTGCATGACAAACTACCACTACAAAAAAGTTTGGAATTAGTAACAAGCTATTTTTGCCACAGTAGTGACACATAATGGCAAAATGACGATTCAGTGGCAAAAAAATATTCGCTAGCCGTTTGTCACGTTAGGTCCACCGCCAAAGGTCATTTTTTACTTTCGTGGTGAACTTTAGCGGATTGCCACGAATTATAATTTCTTTAGTAGCAAACGAAAAAGTCAAACTACCTCCACTCTATTGTGGTAAACGGAGCTTGTTGACGTCACGTCTCTTTTATGAAAAAAATTATTTGCCACTTATTAATAAATATTTGTCATTATTCTGCCATCCTTTTCGTGGCAAAAATATATGAAATTTGCCGCTAATAACATGTTACATTTTGTCGTTACATATCAAATTTGATACAAAAAAATTTGCCACAACATGTTAATCCTTTGTCATTAAACGTTAAAATGAATTTGCTACTAACATGATTTCAAATTTGGATTATTGCCACAATATGTGATGATTTTGCCACAACTTTGAGAATTTGTGATAAATAAATTTGTCACAAACACACAAAATTTAATAATTAATTATTCATTAATATAATAATCCACCTACTAATTACAAAATCTACAACTTAGCAGGTATGCCACCTATAAATCCAACCATCAACAATCCAGAATAAGTTCAAAAATCCAAAATACATCAAAAATAACATTGTCCACCAACACAACATACTCGTAAGAATACAAGATAGTCTGTACGCCAAAAAAATAACCAAACATTGCCCCAATAAAAAGAAGTTTCACTATCGTAGGTGGGTACACCTCATTTCTTCTTCTTTTTTTCCTACAAAAAAAGGGAAGTAAGAACACAAGTCAAAACTATTGTAGGTACGCCTCTGATAATGTTGTCTCGTCATCCTACATATGCACAGTAAATTAACAAATACTATTGTAATATAAAAATCATAAAGGAAAAAAGAGCACGAGTTGCATAATTTTTATCAATAACACATAAGAAAGAAATTTTATACAACAGATTCAACCCAGTCAAATCTTTACAAGACTGACATCAGTGCAATTTGGATACTTCTAATGCATTTCTAATATGCTGTTGTAGAATGGCTATCAACAAAGAAAAGTACCTTGATTTGACTATCTTTCTTGTAGATGAAAAGAACAAATATGAAATCCAAGGTTGATAAATATTAAGTGATGATTAGAAGCACTTAACACCTATAATCATACTTTACGAAAGCTCAACAATCATCTAAAAGGATTTTGGTTGTCAACTTACATTTATCATACATGAATTATAGATGTTGATCCAGAAAGCAAGCTTCTACCGATGTGTAAGCTCAATCAAGTCAATGATCTTCAATCTTCCGGACAATACTGTTCTTAGGAAAACAAAAACAAGTTGGGCAAAAGCTAAGCAAGAAGCAAACTTGAAACAAGAGATACCATACCATTATCAGATCTTAGAGATGTCAGATACCTAAAAGAAGCTCCTCTTAGTATGCAGCAACTGAGGGAAGATGAGGAATCCAATTTTAGGAAAAACCAAAGTTTCCCCTGCTTCCACTACCCCTTGGTCTAAAAGATATGAAAGATACATTGTCTCCTCTTGCTCTTCCTCCAAATCCTTATACCAATGCTTCGAGATTGCCCAATGGTAGTAAGATAAAGAAATGTTGATATCTATATTTCATAACACATTTTAATATTGCAGAAAAAATCATTTAAATAAATAAAAGTTGACATCTATATTTATGTAACCATTTGAAATACATATAAGAAAAAGATAAAAAGAACAATTTGGTGTTTTAATTGCACGGATTAAGGAATAAAAAAAACAAAGGTAAGGTGAAAAACACGCTATTTAGATGATATACCAGATGTATTAATGCATATAAGGACAACACCAGACGTGAAATCCTCGTAGTCTTGCAGCATCTAAATAAACCGAAACATGCTATTTAGATTATATAAAAAAATCCGTGAAAAAGATTTCTCTACCTAAAATATTGTTTAAGCAAAATGTGACCAAAGGTAAGGTTAGGTTTAGCAAAGGCCAAACAAAAACTATAAAGATCAAAAGATTTGATTGTTTGCTCTTGAAGATACCAACAACAAAAAAATTGACGTTGAATATATTTAATTGACAATAATTTGTCTATTGAATCAATAAATACACTCAAAACAAAAAACATGAGGATGCTAGTTCAGCAGGAAAGATAAAGCAGATGTATTGCTCGTTCAGCAGTAAATCAGTTTTCTACAAACAAAAAAAAATCAAAGTTTATCATTTTTTTTTCTAAATCCAATAGCTAAATGTATAAATTACATAACTTACGGTGGTAGAGGACTGCAATAAACAAATCAAGCAACATATTGCAATGCTCATACACTAAATGAAATAACGATACAATTTTTCAATCTTTCATAGTAAGTCAAAGTTGAAAAACAGACTTTTCAATGTTTTTAAATATGAAAACACCAATTTGGGTAACAAAAGCACATATATACTATTTCCATGGTGAATTTGACATACCTTCAGGGAAAAGGTAGCCTTTATTAAGCGTTGGATGTTCATCAGGAGCCACCTAAACAATTAATAGAGACACATCGGTAGAGATACCATTCCTTTTCAGAAACTTCAAAACAAAGCAACTGCTAATTAAAATCCACAAACTCATAAGGAGTGACACCCTACAAAGAAAAATTAAGTAAAGTACTTACTCTTATTGGATTAAGTATAATATTGCAACTGCTAACTATAATAACTTACCCTGTCATATCACTCATATGCATCCTTGAAGTAACGAGCATCATCATCAATTGCACCACCAAATCAAGGACTAATTGTAAGCAACCCTATTTTTCAAAATTAATGTACTCTTTGTTGGAACAGTTTTACATATTTCTTCTATGTATCTTTTCAAAAAAAATCCTTACCTTAGGGAATACCAAAAATAATGGTCAAAATTACTTGACAAAAGACATGAAACTAAATCCTTTCCGGCGCTTGTTGTAATTATACTATTATGAGCTCCATAAACACAAGGACCATGATCCGCACATAGCACAATACACATCTGATGACACAGAAAGTCATAGTGATTGCAAAATCAAGATATATAAACATAGAAGTAACTAATTTCAAGCAAGATATACATGCTGCTGCTTGAACAAAAGCAACTAATAAAACAAAAGTATGAAATATATCATAATCATGAAAAAGAAATCAACAGATAAAATTGTCGCAAACTTCGCAAGTACAACTTTTATGTTTCAAATTAAATAACATGAGTGGAGTAAAAAAAAATGGTTCTGCACCAAAACTAAAAGTAAGATAAGATCTGGCATCATTGAGCTGCATAAATACTAGAAGAACATACATTATCAACGGGCATGTATCTTTAACTTAAAATGACTGGTGAGAGTAACTGACTATGGAACTTAAAAGTAAGTTAACTAAGGATATTTTACCTAGAATAAACTAGAATGGCAATTTCCACCTGACCAAAAAAGAGCTTTCGAAACTGTTCAGAACAATGACTGACTATGCCAGCCACATAAGCTATTTCCCTCTCTGAGAAGAAGATGAAACTATCATCAATTTACAAGATGAAACTATCATCAATTTACAAATTGCAACATAATTACTTCACTTAGTAAAGAACAAGAAGAAAAAAGAAAGAAAAAATATTTGTGAATTCCACATGTCAAAATCAAGACACGCCGCAGAGGAAGTCAAAACCAAGCATTCCTTAGATTGGAAGTTGCTTATAGTTATAAAAAAAAGCTTGTGTTTTTCGTGAAAATATTTGTCTGGTGGTGAAACACAATAAGGAGTGGCTAATATTGTCACACCCCAACAGAGGATCGTGTGATTGGCCAGGGTCTACATACTACCTTGTAGCCTGCTACCTACACTGACCATCGAGAAAACCAGAACACATCGAATAAAAGAAACCAGAATGCAATTTTATTTAGATTTTGAAAGTTCACAAATATATTTTTCAACCAAAAGAAGAAAAGCTAACATCGTCACAAACTGGAACATCTCAAGTTTAAAGTTTATTACAAGCTTTAAAAAAACAACTATCAGTGTAGGAAAACGACAACACAAACAGCTAGACTATGACTAAAGGATGCCACTACGAGATTGGCACTACCGCCTGCCCTGCAGCTGCACCATGACGACAAGCCTCAACTCACTGATCATGCTCTGCAAAACAAAAAGAAACAAACTGTGAGTCCACTTGGGACACAGTAAGCGGTTCTTCCAAACCTCCACTTAATCCTCAAATAGGCATGTATAAACATATAAGGCAACATAGTATATAATCAAGGAGGTAAGTTACTTTTGATATGACTACCGACCCCATGGGTCATTCCTTATAGACCATATATTAGAAAAACCCACCATAATGGCCAAATTAAGCCACTTGGCATCTGGCCCTTAGGGCCTACTTAAGGTCTAGGAATTTTGGCTATACCCGGCCCTACCATACAACGTAGAACCACACTGGCCGCTCGGGCCACAACATATCAAGATGAAGTCAAGAAATCCTGAACCATCGACTAGGATGGTCTACTAGTCTCTGGACACCATTTGGGGTAAGGATAGCTAGTCCCACCCAACTGGGGTCTGACACCTAGCGGGCCCGCTGGTGCATCTCAAGACCCAATCACTGGCCGAGTTAAGCATTGGTCATTTTCGACCGCCCATGCTTCTCGGCAGACCATCGCAAGCACATCACACAATCAAAATGTCATAGGAATTCCTTATATACACCTCGGACAATTGCCCGCATCCGGCTCAAACCCGGCCTGTAGGGTCAACAATTAAATGTTAGCCTTTTGAAATGTAGGTGTTCTACACAAGATGATAGCCTACAAACGAAATATTCTTCTACCCTTTTTGTCATTCTATCCTTACATGACGATCACTTTTTAAATTCACTTCCAGAAACTCAAACCCTCCCTTTTCCCCCGTTCGGCCGAGCCCTAACTCAAGGGCTTTCATCAATCGGCCAGCCCTAGGGGTTAGGAAGATGAGTACTTTTCCATGTTATAAGTTTTCTTGATCTATATGCACATATAACATACACAAATATTCAAATCTACACGATTAAATCACATGAGAACTTTGGGGAAAAATTTGGCATAACCTCCCCTCTTTTCCTCTATTCGGCCAGCACGTAGATTCAAGAAAACGTCGCGAGAAAAACCTCAAGATCAAACATCTACATCTTGAGTGAGAAACAAGATCAAAGCCAAGATAAATTGACATGGAATCATCACGAAAAGTCGGCATCATCAAAACCACAAGGGTTCGGCTAGGGCCTCCCCTCAAGTCCTAGGTTCTACCACTCACCTTGATCAAGGAGGAAGAAGAGGTGGACGTATGCGATCCCGATCCTTCCGACGGCGACACGACTTCCGACGCCGACCCAAGCTCCTCTCTTGCTCTCCCTCTTGTTCGGCTGTGTGCGGATCAATGATGAGCCGCACAGCTTGTAGATGATAGTTTTATTCCCTCATCTACAATGACCTTTATGACCCCCGCCTACTTAACTTAGTTCTCACTCGACTCAGCCCTCGTTCGGTTCGGCCTCAGGATCTATCTGCATGCACGAGTCGAACTCGACTCCAATGAGACATTTAATGCATAATAGGGAAATATCCATCTAACCCATTTAAACTTCATAAGCCCAGTTATACCTTCTACTCAAGGCGATTCCGCGTCTCGACTCAACTAACTCCTGATCCGGTGCGCTGCACCAAAAAAAATAGATTTTAATATTAGGAAATTTTTTTAGTCTTACAACCTTCCCCGCTTAAGGGAAATTTGTTCTCGAATTTAACTGGGTTGCAAGGACTTATCGGGTGTACCCTGCTCATGCCAGGAGGCAAAGCTAGCTCATAAGCTACAGCACCCCTTCGCCGGAGGATGGGGAAAGGTACAACAAACCTGGGGCTCAACTTTCCCTTCTTTCCAAATCGAACCACCCCCTTCAAGGGGGACACCTTTAGAACACCAGGTCACCTTCTTCGAACTCTAACTCCCTGGCCTTTTTATCAGCATACATTTTCTTATGATTCTGGGCCCCAGCAATCTTTTCTTTATAATTTTCACCTTCTCTTCCGCTTCCTCAACTAGATCAAGACCCACCATGAGTGATTCTTCGGCCTCAAACCAGCCCACAGGAGACCTACACTGCCGCCCATACAAGGCCTCGAAAGGACCCATGCCCATGCTATTGTTGTAGGCGAACTCAATCGATGGTAGGTGTTTCTCCCAACCACCGGCCATGGCCATGACACATGCCCTAAGCATGTCTTCCAGAGTTTGGATGCTTCTCCCAGACTGTCCGCCTGTCTGCGGATGGAAAATCGTACTTAAACATACTTGGGTACCCAAGGCTTCCTAGAAGGACTGCCAAAACTGGGCTGTGAACTGGGTACCTCGATCTGATACGATCATCACTGGGGTAGCATGATAAGCCACAATTCTGTCTAAAAATAGTCTATCGTACTACTCCATAGAAAAGGTCGTCCTCACCAGAATGAAGTGCGCGGTCTTGGTTAACCGATCCACTACCACCAAAATGGAGTCAAGCCCCCTTTTGACTTAGGTAACCCAGTCACCAGGTCCATGGTGATTTTCTCCCAATTCCACTCGGGCCCCTCGAGGTTTTGCTGCAGCCCTGCGGGCTTTAGGTGTTTGACCTTCACCTGCTGGCAGACTAGACACTTGGATACAACTCTGCTACCTCTCTCTTCATGCCCTTCCACCAGTAATGTTGCCTTAAATCTCGGTACATTTTGGTGGCTCCCGGGTGCATCGCATAAGTGGAACGATGACCCAGCTCCAAGACTTGCCTGCGCACCTCTGCCATATCTGGCACTACGATTCGATCGTTGAACCTCAGCACACCCTCTGAGTCCAACCTGAATCTATTATCTGAATCCCCTCTATGCATTAAGTCCTTTGTCAGAGGGCAAAATGCGTCCTCTTCCTATGCGGCACGCAATATATCCACCAAGGTGGACTGTACCCGTAGGTACGCCACTAGGGTACCTGATGCTGACACAGTCAAGGTTGCTCCTCCATCCAGGCACAGCTCTAGCTCTCGAGCTAGGGACCTTCTTCTAATTTCCAAATGAGCCAAACTGCCCATAGATTTTTTGCTCAAAGCATTCGATACCACATTGCCTTTCCCCGGATGATACATAACAGTGCAGTCATAATCCTTTAGGAGCTCCAACCACCTCCTCTGCCCGAGGTTCAGCTCTTTTTGGGTAAGCAGGTACTGGAGGCTCTTGTGATCCGTATAGATCTAGCAAGCCTCTTCGTATAGATAATGATGCCAGAGCTTTAGAGCAAAAACCACTGCTGTCAGCTCTAGATCGTGCGTCGAGTAGTTCTTTTTATGCACCTTTAGCTGACGGGACGCAAACGCGATAACTCTGCCAAACTGCATCAGGACGCAGCCTAGCCAACCTGAGAGGCATCACAATAGACCACAAATCCTCCTGAGCCGGAAGGTACGACCAACATGAGTGCCGACGACAAACATTCTTTGAGCTTTATAAAGCTTGCCTCGCATTTGTCGTCCCAATCAAATCTGAACTTTTTCTGAGTTAGCCGAGTCAAAGGGGATACAATCCTGGAGAAGTTTTCTGTAAACTTCTGATAATACCCGGCTAATCCAAGAAAGCTATGGATCTCAGTCATGCTGGTTGGCCATCTCCAGTTCTGCACAGCCTCTACCTTTGAGGGATCTACCTTCATCCCTTCCTTGGGCACTACATGGTCTAGGAACCCTACACTTTCTAATCGGAATTCACAATTGGAAGATTTAGCGAACAATCGGTGCTCTCTGAGGGTTTCCAGGACCATCCTCAGGTGCTCAGAGTGCTCCTTCTCACTCTTGGGGTATACCAAGATGTCATCAATGAAGACAATCACAAAGCTGTCCAGGTACTCCTTAAATACCCTGCTCATCAGGTCTATGAAGGCAGCAGGTGCATTGGTTAGACCAAAAGACATCACTAGGAACTTGTAGTGACCATAGGCACATCGCAGTCCCGGATTCTCAGCTGATGGTATCCGGACCTTAAGTCTATCTTCGAAAACCATTGTGCCCCCCTGCAGCTGGTCAAACAAATCGTCTATCCACGATAGTGGGTAACGATTCTTGACTGTCACTTTGTTCAGCTACCTATAGTCGATGCACATGCGCATCGACCAATCCTTCTTCTTCACGAAGAGCACCGGGGCACCCCATGGTGACACGCTCGGCCGGATGAAACCCAGGTCTAGCATTTCTTGCAATTGCACTTTCAACTCCCTGAGTTCGGCCGACGCCATCCTATAGGGAGGAATGGAGACCGGCTTCTCCCCTGGCTGCAAATCAATGCAAAAATCAACTTCTCTTCTGGGCGGCAATCCCAGCAATTCCTCGGGAAACACATCGGGGAACTCACAGACTATCTGAGTTCCACCGGCATCCCCTGCCACATGCCCCTTCTCCTCAGCAACGGATACGAAGGTCAGGAAGGACTGGCAGCCCCCCCTGAAGCAGTTTACGAACTTTAAGGCCTGAGATGACCCCAATCGGCTCGCCCCTTGCTTCTCCTTAGAAGGAGAATTACGGAAAATCGGGCTTGCTAAATATGACTGTCTTAGCCCTACAATCCAGCAATACAAAGTACTCCGCCATCCAATCCATGCCAAGAATGACATCGAGCTCAAGCATGGGCAGGAGTGTCAAATCTGCCTTCAGTGCATGGCCGCAGATGAGTACTTCGCAGCCTTGAAAATTTGATTTGGCTATGATTGCATCGCCCATAGGCGTTCATACTACAAATGACCCGTCGAGCAATGAAGGTGCCATTGGTAACTCAGGAGCAACTTTGGCAGATATAAACGAGTGCGTGGCACCCGAATCAATTAGAGCATAAGCAGCAGATGAACATACTAAGGTGGTACCTGTTACAACTTCTCTAGACGCCTCTGCCCCCTCACGGTTCATGGCGAACACCCTGGCAGACGACCTCTCTGAATGGCTAGCCTGCGGCCCCCTGTTGTGCATCTACCCTCTTTAAGCCACTGACCCTACAGACATAGGTGCTTTTTCTTTTGGCTATTCGGACTTCTGGCTAACTCTCTCCGGACAGTCCTTCTTAAAGTGCCCGACCTGACCGCATTTATAACAAGCATCTGCGCGGCGAAGATAGCCCCCCCCCCTAGTGCCTCCGACTACAACTACCACACTATGGTACCTCAACCTTCTGAGAAGCACCTCTTGACCCTACCGGCCTCACTGTTCCAGACCCTAGGCCCCCCTACGGCCCCGGCTACCATTCTGACCTCTGGTCGGCTGGGTGGTCTGCGGTGATCACCGCCCCCTCTAAGTGCCATGGTTGACTCCCTGTCACACCCCAAACCTAGTATGACCGGCCAGGATATGCCACGTACCCCGAAGCCTAACCCAACTCAACAAAACAATAATAACGTGAACAGTGGGAGTTTTTTTTTTTTTTTTGAAGGAATAGACATGACATCATGAACCAAACCAAACCAAAACTGAATATAAACACAATGAACAAGTTTATTGAAAAGGAGTTCAAATAAATAAATAAGACTCCCCAGATAAAAGAAAAAATGCGAAAACCACGACCCGAGTCAACATGACTCAACAACTCAAAGACACACTAAAATGACTCAGGTATCCTCCTCGATCACGACATGTCACGAGACCCACTGCCCTGCCGCCACCAGCCGCGCTACTGCACCCCGGTACCTCTCTGATCTAACTCAGGTGCTGAAAAATAACATAAATGAGGGGTCAGTCCAACTAGGACTTAGTGAGTAGATCAGTCCTTAATTCACCAAATCAATCGTCATGCATGAAAACACAATATAGTCGATATAAATAACGTAACAACAACGTCAGAAGAAATCAGCAATAATATATCCATAGTTCTATGCATAAAATCAACATCCGTCAACAAGTATAAAATATCTTTTTAAAAATGACGGACAAGCATCAATAACACATCCGCTACCCTACTCATATCCACAACAATAAGTATAAGCATCCATCAATAGTTATAAACATATCCACAATAATAAAATAGGATGAATGCAACACCTCAATCAAATGCATGCAATGCAACACCTCAATCAAATGCATGCAATGCAACACCCCAATCATATGCATGCTCTCCGGACCCGTCGGTCCCACATAGCCACACAGGGTAGATAGATGAGTGACCGCCGAACTACCACCCAGCTCAGTACCATCTATTTGGGGCATGCTCTCCCCTCACCGGCATAGGCTCTTCCAAGCTAGCCTGTTGGGGCATATGTTCCCCTCACCTGCTCGGGTCTCCGGACTATCTCTTTGGGGTATGATCTCCCCTCACCAGTCGGACTTCCGGAATAAGGCCAACGCTGTCTCTTTGGGGCATACCCTCCCCTCACCAGCGAGGCTTCCGGGAAATGCAACAAGTACATCACAACACCACACACGCAAGTATATAAGCATAAACAAGATGTGCTATCAACATATAATAAATGGTATGTCAAGTGCATACCTCATCCTCCATCTCCTTCTGTCATACATCACAATCACATACACACATATATATAGAAATATTGCTCATAAATCATGAACGCTCAGCACAATTAAACAACCATAAAAAAAAATTATAGCACTGTAAGAAAGGATGCACGTGTATCATAAAAGCAGTGCAAAAAGAAACTCCAACTGTAAATCAACACACTGGAACATGATAAAATAACTCGTCATAGAAATCACTGATCTAGGATAAAATTCACCTCATTAAATATTATATCCAAGAATCATCTCAGAGCGAATCATAAAAATATATATAATATGATTTTTCAGCTTGGCACGCAAAATGAGGCGATGCCCGGCTACTGTTTCTAAAATATGAAGGTCTGATGGTGAAACAGACCTCACCAATGAATCCGTAACGTCGATTAGGTAAAAATTTATATATAACATGAATAGTTTTGCTAACTCTAAATTCTCCAAATAATTATTTAGAATAATGAAAGAAATGTCATAATTTATTTAATAAATCACCGATATGAATGAATATAATGGTGTTACAATCAATAAATCAGCAATGAAATCTCAGCCCTTCAGCTAAACAAGATCACATCACAGCCTTCTATCTAATCTGATGCAATCATAACCCTCTATTTAACTTGAAGCAATCTCAGCCTTACATCTAGCCAGATGCAATTTCCGCCCTCCATCTACATAATGAAATCATAGCCTTACATCTATTCAAATGCAACCACAGCCCTGCATCTAACCAGATGCAATCACAGCTCTCCATCTACATGATACAATCACAACCTCTCATCTAACCAGATGCAATCACAACCCTTCCTCGAATCAGATCCAATCACAGCCCTTCATGTAACCTGATGCAATCTCAGCCTTCCATCTAACCATATGAAATCTCAGCCTTACATCTAACATGATTCATCCACAGCCTTACATCTATCCTGATGCAATCTCATCCCTCCATCTACATGATGCAATCTGAGCCTTACATCTACACCAGATCAAATCCCAGCCTTTCATCTCAACCAATTCAATCCAACCCTTCATCTTACCCAAATCAATCTCAACCCTCCATTTAACTCACCCCCTTAGGTCATATTCCTCCTCTCCTCCCCAACCCAGCCGTCGCTGCCCCTTCTCCGGCCGCCACCGGGCTGCCCGAGACGCTGGCACCAACGCACCGCCGCCACCACAAGGCGGTGGCAACGCCTCGCACAGCTGTCGCTGCCTCCGCGGCGCCTCTCTGGCACCCACAGTCGCCGTCGCCAGGGCCCGCTGCCGCCGCGGCGCCTCGCCGGGCACTGCCACCTAGCGTGGCCGGCACCTGCCGACAAGATGGACAGGAAGGGGGTATGAAGAAAGAAGAAGAAGAAGGAAAAGAAAATAATATTTTATTTCATAAGGGTAAACAACATGATTCACTTAAGAAACGATCGATCTGACTTCCGATCTGATACGAGAAAATGCGTCAAAAATTGACAAAAAACTCCGAAATAGAAAAATAGTGACATGAATCAAGAATTGGGGAAAAGAAGGCCTAAATCCACTCACCGCATAGAGAGAAAATGGAAGAAGAAGATGCGCAGGATATTCCCCCGATCGACACCGACGAACTTGCAAAAATCCGGCTCCGACGGTGCCCTCTCTCTTCTCTCTCTTTGCCTCGGGTGGTGTGTGGCACAAAACCCCTAGCTCCACACCCCAGGGTCTAATTTATAGATACTGATTGGGTCCAAGTGACCAAAATACCCCTACCTAAGAGATCTGACTTAGACAGCCCATAACTCATCCGATCTAACTCCGATTCGAGATCCGATTGCACCGCCAAATTCGCCTCGAGACCATCTATCACCCTAGCATGCTAAATCACAGAGATAAGACAAATAAAATTTCCCTTAAATTTTCTACATTAAATGCTTACTCGGGTCTAATCCCGAAGCTACCCACCAATCTACGATAACTAGGGCCCACGATCCTCCACTCAAGAATAAAATATTATTATTAAAATTTTTGGGTATTACACTCCCAGATCCCTGCGACCGAAATTTCTTCTTGGTCGGTCCGTCGCGAATGGCACCAAGGCTTCCTTCCGAAGGGCTTCATCCACTACCCGGGCATGAGTGGAATCCTCGGTATAGTGGATGAGCCTACCAATCTGAGGCATCAAGCCTCCAACGAACCTCTTGACCCTGGCGGTCTCATATGCCACTAGGGTTGGATGATTTTTGGGAAGGCGGTTGAACTCCATACTAGCCCCCAAAATCGGGCGCTACCAACTTTTCCCAAACCAATTTGTGAAGGGAAAGGGCGTTACCCTCATCTTATACCGTATAGTAGCCCGAGTGCCCTCGGCGTTCGAATATGACTTGGCCAAACCCGGCCTCCACCACAGGACATTTGCTGACACAACCCAGCCAACAATCTCCCCCCTCAGTAATTACCCGCTGGGATTCGAACCCGGGACCCCCGCCTCGATGTTCTATCGAATTACTACCGCTGCCACTCAGTCAAGACCTAACCAGAGGCTCTGATACCAACTTTGTCACACCCCAACTGAGGGTCGTGTGACCGGCTAGGATCTACATACTATCCTATAGCCTGCTACCTACACTGACCATCGAGAAAACCAGAACACATCGAATAAAAGAAACCACAAAGCAATTTTAATTAGATTTTCAAAGTTCACAAATATATTTTTCAACCAAAACAAGAAAAGCTAACATCGTCACAAATTGGAACATACTATCCTTGCTAATGTGAATTACATGTCGTAAACTTGAAAATGTACCCAATAACAAAACGGGACAGAATATAAACTATAAATGAATTTCTTCACGTCACATACTATGTATAGTCACATGATTCAATAATAAAGAATTTAAATTCTGCATTAGACCATAAACTCAGCAAGAAATTAAATTATCTAACACGGTAGTAATATCATAAATTTTCTGAATTTGAATAGGGAAGATCTAAGATGGTTACTATTCTACCATTCTACTAATTACTTGCACCAATGTAGTAGCCTTCCTTAGTTAGAGTCTTACCTAATGTCATCATATTTCTAATTGCAGCACTAATAGAGCATAACAGCTTGTAAATAATAATTTTAGCAATTAAGTAAATATTTACAGCAAGTAATTATTTAATCTCAGCATATAAAAAAAGATTCCAGCAACATGAACATGTAGAAAGTATTCTAATACATCTCAAAGCGGGAAACATTTTACCATTAAAGTACATCAATTATCTATTAAACTCCATCAATACGCTGCTTAATTTCAGCACGTTACATTGAATCGTAGCAAGATCAAGTTAGGTAGAAACTGAAATGTAGGTGTTCTACACAAGATGATAGCCTACAAACGAAATATTCTTCTACCCTTTTTGTCATTCTATCCTTACATGACGGTCACTTGATAAATTCACTTCCAGAAACTCAAACCCTCCCTTTTCCCCCCTTCGGCCGAGCCCTAACTCAAGGGCTTTCATCAATCGACCGGCCCTAGGGGTTAGAAAGATGAGTATTTTTCCATGTTATAAGTTTTCTTGATCTATATGCACATATAACATACACAAAGATTCAAATCTCACGATTAAATCACACGAGAACTTTGGGGGGAAATTTGGCATGACCTCCCCTCTTTTCCTCTATTCGGCCGGCACCTAGATTCAAGAAAACGTCACGAGAAAAACCTCAAGATCAAACATCTACATCTTGAGTGAGAAACAAGATCAAAGCCACGAGAAATCGACAAGGAATCATCACTAAAAGTCGGCATCATCAAAACCACAAGGGTTCGGCTAGGGCCTCCCCTCAAGTCCTAGGTTCTACCACTCACCTTGATCAAGGAGGAAGAAGAGGTGGACGTATGCGATCCTGATCCTTCCGACGGCGACACGACTTTCAGTGCCGACCCAAGCTCCCCTCCTCCTCTCCCTCTTGCTCGGCTGTGTGCAGTTCAATGATGAGCCACGCAGCTTGTAGATGAGGGTTTTATTCCCTCATCTACAATGACCTTTATGCCCCCCCGCCTTCTTAACTTAGTTCTCACTCAACTCAGCCCGCATTCGGTTCGGGCTCTGGTTCTATCCGCATGCACGAGTCGGACTCGACTCCAATGAGACATTTAATGCATAATAGGAAAATATCTATCTAACTCATTTAAACTTCATAAGTCGAGTTATACCTTCTACTCGATGCGATTCCGTGGCTCGACTCGACTATCTCCTGATCCGGTGCGCTGCACAAAAAAAAAATAGATTTTCATATTAGAAAAAATTTTGGGTCTTACAAATATATAATTACTGAAATAAGCTATGTAGTGGCATATACTATTTATTTGTGATAAAGATTTATAGCCGAAAGATAAATAATGCTTGCAACAATATCCAGAGCAAGTAGACTATCTTCCTTTCTTGCTTTAGAGGAATTCTGCTTGCAAATAGTTGATGTTAGACCTACCCATTCAACCATCCAAAAATATTCATAGGCGGACTAAAACTAGAAAAAAAAATTCTGATGCAAATAGTTCAGTGTAATACTTCTATCCAGATTGCAGATGCAAATGAAACCACTGCAGCACTTTTACTTTGATCTTATTGAGCTCAGTTTCTCACTTCCACTATAAATTGCATTTTGAAGATGAAGATAACTCCCATTAAAATTTCCTCAAGAATAATAGTTCAAATCCTTCAGCCGTTTGCTCATCTCGATGCACCAGGCACAAACCTCATCCAGAGGAGGATTAACCTTAGCCAATGCTAGCAAAGATGAGAGAAGAATCCACAATTGATCCCCACAAATCAAACCAGAGGCAACAGCTTTATTACAGTAATAAAGCAACATTATTACAGTAATAAAGCAAAATGATTACTTTATATCAAACCAGAGGCAACATGATTCTTGGTATACAGTAATATTCCTCTATGGTATATTACTGTATACCAAGAATGATGCTTCTCACATATGATATATCCTAAAGTAATTGACATCTACTTCTCCTCAAACTCAATCATGTACTTCTCAAGCTCACCTTCAAAGATGCCTCTCTTGCATCTGGTTGGTTCTGTAAGACAAATCTCAATCAAGTATTTCATGAATATAAGAATATCATAAATAAATTAGTAAGATTAGATTTTACTTGATGACGACATATCTGCAGCGGAATAAATTTTTGGATCTCCAAGGAAAGCCGGGTCTTCCTCCACAACACAGTCTCAAATGCTCTGCTTTTGATGGGGAAAGCAACTATGACCTAGGGTTTTTCCACACGGTGTATAGAGGGGACCTAGCCTCTATTTATAACTGATTATATGGGTCCGTCCATCACGGGCTTCATTAATCGGGCATACACTTGATTAATCACACCAATCATGATTAAGTGTTTCAAGCTCAAATCACATGGATCAAGATCACATGAGCTAACAGGCATCTCAATAATGGATCATAAGATCAAACCCGCTATTATTAAATCAAAACATTACAATTGATTGTAGCCACATATGAAAAATAAAAATATAGAATATTTAAAAAATATTCTAACATTCTCCCACTTGGGCAAGATCAATTGTAAAATTTTATTTTTGAAAAAAATTAAAAAACGACACTCGGGTTTAATCACATATTTCAAAAATTAAAAATGTGGCCACAAAATAAATAAAAATAAAATAAAAAATATGATCCAAGATGCAACACTTATTATGACTCATATCAACAACCAATGATATCGAATCATGGCAGCCATCATGACAATACTGGACATAAGACTTTCCATGGTCACGAATACCACTGACATTGCTGACAATTGTCATTGGTGTGAAATGTAGCATGAAAATAACACTCAAAATGATCCGATAAGAACAGTGTTATTTTCATTGTCAGTCCTCATACTTTCTCTTCTAGATATACCTTTCGGCAAGAGAAAGCGTATGGTTTTTTAAAAAACCATCAAGTCCCTAGACTCAAAATTGGCATCAATCAATGGGCAACATGATTCACATGACACCGAGCCTTTAAACAAAAAACATGATATCTCTAGACTTAAATATGGTATCAATCAAGAGACATTCTGATTCAAATGATACCGAGTCTTAAATAATTATTGAACACATATATTAAATATGACAATATTATCTCAAAGGAAAAAGAGTTTATTATTGAACATGCGGTAACATAAACCTAACAATCATGTATCAAAGTGCTCAAAACAAAAGGAAAAATAACTCCCACTAACCAAGCACATCAAAAGAACTCAGAATGCCCATATTTTCAACATGTCTTTTAAAGACTATGGGTCTGAGTCCCTTGGTTAAGGGATCAGCGAGCATCAGATCTGTCTCTATGTGTTCAACTAAAATATCTCCTTTCTTTACAAGATCTCTAATAGTCAAATATTTCAACTCTAAATGTTTGGAGTCACTAGAGGTTTTATTGTTCTTCGTGAAGAACACAGCAGCACTGTTATCATAATAAATAGTAAGAGGCCTAGAAATAGAATCAACAAGCCGAAGCCCAGAAATAAGATTCTTAAGCCAGATGGCTTGAGAAGCCGCAGCATAACAGGCAACAAATTCTGCTTGGATAGTGGAAGAAGCAACTAGAGTCTGCTTCTTACTTTTCCAAGAGATGGCTCCACCAGCTAACATGAAAATATATCCAGATGTAGATTTTCTGTCATCAAGGCACCCAGCAAGATCTGAGTCAGAATAGCCTACAATGTCTAAGTTTTCTACTCTTTTATACACAAGCATGTGTTCTTTAGTCCTCTGCAGGTATCTCATAACTTTCTTAGCTGCTACCCAATGATCATAACCAGGATTAGACTGATATCTGCCCAAGACTCCAACAATAAAAGCAATGTCCAGTCTAGTGCAAACCTGTGCATACATCAGGCTCCCCAGTGCACTATCAAATTGCTTGCCATTCATTTGACCCTTTTCTAATGCATTTTTAGGACATTGATTTTTGCTAAATTTATCGCCTTTAATGACAGGTACATCACCTGGCTTGCAATCTAACATGTTGAATCTTTCCAAAATTCGATTAACATAAGCTTTTTGAGATAATCCAAGCAAACAACGAGATCTGTCCCTATGGATTTTAATTCCCAGTACAAAAGAAGCTTCACCAAGATCCTTCATATCGAAAGATTTAGTCAACATGGATTTAGATTCATGAAGGAGAGCAAGATCATTTGAAGCCAGCAGAATGTCATCCACATATAATATGAGAAAAATTATTTTGCTCCCACTGACCTTGATATATATGCAATGATCAATTTTATTTTCCTCAAAACCCATGGAAGCCACAATCATGTCAAATTTTAAATACCACTGTCTAGAAGCCTGTTTCAAACCATAAATGGACTTTCTCAATTTGCATACCAAATGCTCACTGCCAGTCTTTTGATAACCTTCAGGTTGTTTCATATAAACCTCTTCACAGAGATCACCATTTAAAAATGCTATTTTGACATCCATCTGATGTAACTCTAAATCAAAATGAGCTACAAGGGCCATAATAATTCTGAAAGAATCTTTAGAGGAAACATGTGAGAAAGTTTCATTGTAGTCAATGCCCTCTTTCTGGGTAAAACCCTTTGCAACAAGTCGGGCTTTGAACCTCTCAACATTACCTCTGGAGTCCTTCTTGGTTTTAAAAATCCACTTACAGCCAATAGGTCTATAGTTTTCAGGTAATTGAACCAAATCCCAAACATTATTATCAGCCATAGAAAGCATTTCCTCATCCATAGCACATATCCATTTATCTGACTGTGCACAAGAAATGGCTTGATTATAGTCACTAGGATCAAGGACATCCCCAACATCATAATCATTTTCATTAAGATATGCCAAATAATCATCAGGGATTGCAGATCGCCTTTCTCTAGTAGATCTTCTCACCGGCACAGGTAAAGTAGGTTCAGCAGGAAACGGATCAACAATAGGATTAAGCGGATTAACAGCTAAAGGACTGTTCGAAGGAACAGGGGAATGAGGAATATTATTCTCATGACTAGCAACAGAATCACCTGGAACAAGTGACCTAAGGTCATTGATAAAAGGAAGAGGTACTGATACATTAGTGACAGGTTCAGACTGAAGAGAATCAGGCTCAGCTACATCAAGTTCTAAAAACTTCGCTGTCAAAGACTCCACAATTTTAGTGCATCTACTTGGACAATAGAAACGGTAGCCTTTTGAATGATCTAAATATCCAATGGAAAAACAACGAATGGTTCTAGAATCAAGCTTTTTCTCAGAGGTATTATAGATTCTCACTTCAGCAGGACATCCCCAGACCCGAAAATGATTTAAACTAGGTTTTTTACATGTCCACAGTTCAAAAGGGGTTTTGGGAACAGATTTACTGGGGACACGGTTAAGAATATAGAGAGAGGTTTTAATGGCTTCGCCCTACAGAAATTCTGGCAAATTCGACCTGCTCATCATGCTCCTCATCATATCCTTAAGAGTGCGGTTACGCCTTTCAGCTACACCATTTTGTTCAGGACTACCTGGCATGGTATATTGAGGAACAATTCCACATTCTTGCAAGTATGAAGCAAAAGGTCCTACATGTTGACCTGCAACACCATGTCTACCATAATACTCTCCTCCACGATCAGATCTCACTATCTTGATGACTGTTCCCAACTGTTTTTCAACTTCGGTCTTAAACACTTTGAATTTATCAAGCGCTTCAGACTTTTCTTTAATCAAATAAATATAGCCATATCGAGAAAAGTCATCAATAAAAGTGATAAAATATTTATGAGCACAAATGGTAGGAGAGTAAGGTCCACTAATGTCTGTATGAATGATTTCCAATAGACTTGAACTTCTAGAAGCACTCTTTTTCTTGGTTTTGGTCAATTTACCCCTAATACAATCAACACAAGTCCCCATATCTTCAAAATCTAAGATAGGCAAAATTTCAATTTTAACAAGCCTTTCAATCCTTTCTTTAGAGATGTGACCTAAACGCTTATGCCATAAAAGAAAAGATTTATCTTTGATCCTTGATCTTTTAGCAATTTTGTTTTCAATGTTTAGAGATGTAGATGGACAATCAGGAGCTAAGGACAACATATATAAACCATTAAACAAAGATCCACTTCCAATAAATTGAGAATTCAAAATAATATTCATATTGCCATTTCGAAAACTAAAATGAAATCCAAGTTTATCTAAACAAGAAACAGAAATCAAATTTCTCCTAAATGAAGGTACATATAAGGTGTCCTTCAGAACAAGTTCTAATCCTGATTCTAAAAACAATCTAACATCTCCTACAGACTCCACAGTCACTTCAAGATCATTTCCTACTCTCAGTTTGCTTTGCCTCAGACTTGGTTTCCTCAGGTTTGCAAAAACCTGCATAGAAATAGCAACATGGGTTGTGGATCCGCTATCAAACCACCAAGAATTAATAGGGACATCAACTAGATTAGACTCAAAACAAACAAGGGCTAAGGGGTTACCTCCAGCTTTTTGCTTCTTTTCTAACCAGGCCTTAAACTTTGTACATTCAAACCTTTTGTGTCCTTTCTTTTTGTAAAAGAGGCATCTGACAGATTTCTTAGTAGGGGTAGGCTTAGGACCTTCATTGGGGTTATTCTGACCACTATCTTGTCCTTTATGAGATTTCTTTGGAGCAGCAGGTGAGGAATGCTTAAATTTCTTATGAGGCTTGCCATAATGGGGTTTAGGATGAACTGTTAGAAGGGATAGATCACTCTTTTCTTTCTTAAGTTTCTCTTCCTCAGCAACACATTTAGTGATGAGATCATTCAGGGTCCATTTTTCATTCTGGGTAATATAGGCAATCTTAATTTGACTGAACTCAGCAGGAAGAGAATTCAGGGCATGAGGAACAAGGAAAAGGGAGTCATTAGTTCAACTTTCAAGGCTTTAAGCTGGGTTTGAAGCATAACCATTTTCAGAATGAACTCTCTTACACCCCTAGAGTTATCATAAACCATAGTCGTCAATTCTTTCATTAGATATGCAGTCTCAGCATTATCAGCCACTTGAAATCTTTTCCCAATAGAATTAAGAAACTCTTTGGCATTTGAAGTATCAGACAATCCACTCATTAAATGTTCAAGAACAGTCCTTTTAATGGCAAGCAAGCTTAATCTATTGGATCTCTCCCACTTAACTAATAGATCTTTTTGATCAGGAGTGGCGGTTTGACCTTCAGGAATGACCGGCTTATCTTCATGAATAGCCATGTCAAGATCAGCCATGCCTAGAGAGAATTCTATGTCGTGTTTCCACTTCTTAAAGTTTGAACCAGTCAACATATCAATAGAGGCATTGCAGTTGTTCATACTAAAAGTAACTGCAACAAGAATTGAAATATATTAGATTAGATTATAGGGCATGGAATATAATTGAAATTGAGGCTAACCAAATATTACATATTCACCTTTGGGCAGAACATGCAATCACAAAATAAAGCCTCACTGAGTTACAGAATGAGAATACAGTGATTTTCGAAAATCTATCACCTTTGGGCAAACAGATCTCTAGACCAATGCACCCTAATAACTCCATTTAATAAGACCTCCAATTAAAACACTCAATAATCATCCTTTGGGAAAAACTATTGAATGAATTAATCTTCAGTATTCCTCATATGATAAGAAAATACACCACTGATTATAAGTAATCCCACTTTGGTGGTAATTACAAATAATAACTAGTGAAAAAACTCATCAGGAATCAATATTATGCCCTTTAAATTATTTATATTTATTTATAAATTATGTCAATCTCTACACCTAATTGTCACAATATTAGGTTTGAGGTTTTATAAAAGATAACATAATTTATAATAATAAATTATCATGTATGAAATTTGCATAAATAAAATAAGTAATTATGCAAAAAATATGACATGAATTATAGTCAAATCATAGCAATTTAATTGCAACAATAATTCATAAATCAAGTCAATTGAAATATGATTAAATCTATTACAATAATAAATTGACATGTATAAAATTTGCATAAATAAAAATAAATAATTATGCAAAAGTATAACATGAATTATAATCAAATCATGGCAATTTAATTGCAACAATAATTCATAAATCAAGTCAATTGAAGTATGATTAAATCTATATATCGGCATTTATAATGTTCAAATTTTGAATCATTATAGCATGAAAAATCCAAATATATGCAGAAGAAATAATTCTGGTCTAAAATTTTATTGGGCAGATTTTTCAAAATATTATAATTTTTATTTGCTGTAAATCAAAATAAAATAAATAAATAGTTTGGGCAGATTTTTTTTTTTTTTTTTTTGCACTAGGTCTGCAGTGCTGGGCTCAGCAGCCCAGCCCAGCGACCCAGCCGGCCCAGTCGACTGCTGCGGATCGGGCACAGGATGCGGGCGCCGCATGCTTGCAGTCGGGCATTGCCCGCGTGCCCGTTAGGGCACAGCAACCCCTCTCCTCGCTTCGCGAAACGACGCCCCACACGCGAGACGGCGGCCTCTGCTCACATCGCGAGGCCCCCTGCACGCACCGCGTGGCAAGACGCGGGCGCTGCATGCCTCACGAGCAGCGCCTGCCACCTCGATGCTCTGCTGACGCGACGGCGGGCGAGCGACGCGCTCTTTTCTCTTGCCTTGAGCGGCGCGGTCGCCGAGGCGGAAAAAGCAGCTTGATGATGACATATCTGTAAGACAAATCTCAATCAAGTATTTCATGAATATAAGAATATCATAAATAAATTAGTAAGATTAGATCTTACTTAATGACGACATATCTGCAGCGGAATAAATTTCTGGATCTCCAAGGAAAGCCGGGTCTTCCTCCACAACACCGTCTCAAATGCTCTGCTTTTGATGGGGAAAGCAACTAAGAGCTAGGGTTTTTCCACACGGTGTATAGAGGGGACCTAGCCTCTATTTATAACTGATTATATGGGCCCGTCCATCACGGGCTTCATTAATCGGGCTTACACTTGATTAATCACACCAATCATGGTTAAGTGTTTCAAGCTCAAATCACATGGATCAAGATCACATGAGCTAACAGGCATCTCAATAATGGATCATAAGATCAAACCCGCTATTATTAAATCAAAACATTACAATTGATTGTAGCCCACATATGAAAAATAAAAATATAGAATATTTAAAAAATATTCTAACAGGTTCCACTCCTGCATCTGGTTGATTCCTCAAACCTAATATTGCAATTGGATATTCTCCAAGGAATGATCAACAATATAAGAAGAAGTTCCTTGGATCGAGTTTAGAAGAAATAGAACCCACCCTTTCAACGCAAATAGGGGAAGAAATGGCAAAGCTCACCCTTTAAACGTGGATCGGCGAAGAAGCTCTTCGGACTGGGGAAGAAACAGCGTGAGCAAGTGAAGGATTTTAGGGATCGAATGGAGAAGACAAAGGGAAATCGGGAAAATGACAAATAGGGTTTAGGGTTTTCATGTCAAAGAACGATTTCATGGAGTAGCAGGAGTAGGTGAAATCACGAAGCAGCAGGTTTTCGTGTCTTGATTTCACGGAGCGGGAACTGGAGGAGGTATGCAGGAAAGGGAGGAGGTATGCGCGACAGCACGAGTGAAGAAGGAAAGGCTCGGTGAAAAAGGAATGGCGCTCAAAATTGGAATATAAATTAGAGACGCTCAGAATTGTGTCCCCGATTACAACAATATAAATTTTAAATCAGAATAAATTTTAAACCCTTAAAATAAATTAGAGACATTTAGGAATATAAATTTTATCAATACAATATAAATTACTTGAACCATTATTAAAATAATTTTAAATTTAAACCCTTATTTTAGACCACAATTAATGTAATATAAATTGTAAACCCTTAAATGTCTCTAAATTTAAATCGGAGACACAATATAAATTATATTTCTAATTTTTTAAATCGGAGACGCAATATAAATTGTGTCTCTAATTTTGTAAATCAAAGACGCAATATAAATTGTGTCTCTAATTTTAAGTCGGAGACACACATAAATTAGTGTCTCTAATTTTAAATCGGAGACACACTATAAATTGTGTCTCTAATTTTCTAAATTGGATACGCATATAAATTGACGTCTCTAATTTCAAATCGAGGACGCAATGTAAATAGCGTTTCTAATTTTGAGACGCACGTAACAAAGCGTCCCTAATCGAAAAAGATGAGATGCCATGAAAAAGTTGTGGCAAAAATATATTATTGCAAATAGTTGCCACAGAATATCGTGACAAAGTTGTCGCAAAAATATTATCACAAACGCTTGGCACAGAATATTGTGAGAAAGTTATGGCAAAAATATTGTCACAAACGCTTGCCACATAATATCGTGACAAACTTGTAGCAAAAATTTTGTCGCAAACGCTTGTCATGGTAGAATGTTTTGAATCAGTGGAAAAATCTGTTGTCATAAATTTAAAAAACTATAAATTTTGAACGTTAACTCAATTATTAGTGGCAAATATAATGGCAAAATTAGAAAAATTATCGCAAATTGTTCGTACTTATACTTTTAACCACAAAAATAATTTTGCCACTAATTTCGTCGCAGATTACACTTTTTGTGGCCAATTATTGTTGGTCACTCCAAAATTTTATCACAAATTCTTATTTTTTTTGTAGTGTACTATAGACTCGACTATGACCATTAACTAGGACTGCTATCAGATCAATATAGCACCACTACCGTCCAGCCGCGCCAAGTGCTCCAGCCTACCTCACCGGTCAGGCTCTACAAAAACAAAAACAAACAACAACGGGTGAGTTCAAAGGAACTCAGTGTGTGGTTCTACCAACCCCTACGAAAAACCAATCACAGAGATAAAGCATAAGCAAAACACCAATCTCAAATAGGAACAAAGTCACAAGGGTGTGACTAGCTATCAGGCCATCTGGCCACCACCTGCCCGAAGGCAACCATCACTCTAGCAATGAAGAATAGCAGGCTTAATCCTACCATGCCCTAAGGCAACAACACATACTAAGATAATCGGGACTGACCCATACGAACTTATCCTAATAACACATCCGAAACTCGGGAGCAATCGGGATTGGCCCATCCGAACTTGCTTTGCGAGACGCGAAGGAACAATCGGTAATCGTCGGTCCGAACTTATTCCACGAGGCCACACAGGAACAATCAGGATTTGCCCATCCGAACTTGTTCCACAAGTTGGGAATTAGCCATCCAACCTTCTGGGCCTAGCCCGCAATCAGGCTCCTAACCGAGCCTCTCCGCCATTCAATAAGATATGGCACAACATGACCTGCGTCAAGTGTCTCCTACGGTGTCTTAGGGATGTCTCTATTGGGAAAACTCCACAACACCCAATGCCTGATCCCAACTCCTAGACCCATAATGTCATAAACCCGTGAGGTTTTATTTCATGCATAATATTTATTTGTTGGTTCATAACAAATTATGCTACCCCCTTGTATTTTAATTATGCAATTAAAGTTTATCATCACCAATATTAGGGTTTTATTTTTAGCTTACTGTTGTGCCCGTAACTGATGTGTCTAACCCGAATCTGGTCTCCAGAGTGTGTCTCATGTTTCCAAACTATGTTTTACGGTCAAAACGATAGATTACACGACTATATTCAGCAAACTATACACACCACAACAAGTATTTCAAAAACAACACAGATTCATCATCTCAGCTTGAAATTCCAGCAAGGTTGAATTTTTAGCATATTATAGAAATAAATCTGAAATTTACATAAATTAGATTCTTAATTTTCATCAAAACAGAATACTAATCTAGAGGTAAATTTTACAATATTCATATTTATTAAACAAGGCTAACAAGCATCAACATCATCTTTAACAAGAATCAAGCAACATGATTTAGAACCCATTTCAAGAACTCACATGCCATCAATTTCAAGATCTTAACTTTGTAAAACATGGGATCTATCCAAAAATCACAAATTCATTATAAAGTATGCTTAACATGTAGGAACCTAATTTGATAAACAATTCAAGCATAGATTTCAAGAACACACAAGAAACCTCTCTTAAGCATTTTATCAAACACCTAGAGGGCACCCTCATCTCCACCTTGGCCGAGCACTCCTAGGATCATCGTAGTGCTGCCGAGCCCCATAGGAGAGAGTTTAGGGCCTCCCTTCTTAAAGAAAATTTGTCCTCGAATTTTGTAAAAAGAAGCTTGAGGATTTACCAGATCAACAAACAGTGAAGGATATCGCTCCCTCATAACCTATTCCATCTCCCAGGTGGCCTCCTGCCCGGAATGGTACTCCCACCTGACCTTAACCAAGGGAATCTCCTTAGACCTCAATTTCCTGATCTGACGGTCTAGCACCTCAACTAGTCGCTCCTTATATGAGATTGCTGAATCCACCTCCACTGTAGTAGGCTCAATCACATGGGACTCATCCCGAACATACTTCTTCAGCATAGATACATGGAACACTGAATGCACTCGGTCCATACTAGGAGGTAAGGCCAACTCATATGCCACAGCTCCCCTTCGAATAGGAAACGGCCCAATAAACCTAGGGCTTAGCTTTCCTTTCTTACCAGATCTCACCACCCCTTTCATAGGGGACACCTTGAGGAACACCATTTCCCCCTCAGCAAATTCTACCTCCTTGGCCTTTCCATCCGCATACATCTTCTGACGACTCTGAGCTGCCAACAACCTCTCCCTGATTAGCTTCACCTTTTCTACCACCTCCTCAACCAAGTCAGGTCTCATCATAAGGGAATCCCCTGCCTCCAACCAACTTACAGGCGACCTGCATCTCCGATCACCTCAATGAGGCCATCCCGATGCTATGTAGATGTTATTGTAGGCAAACTCAATCAGGAGTAAGTGCCTCTCCCAACTACTCTCCAAATCTAGAACACATGCTCTCAGCATATCCTCCAATGTCTGAATGGTCTGCTCCGACTAACCATCTGTCTGAGGGTGAAATGCAGTGCTAAACAGAACCTGAGTGCCCAATGCCTCCTAGAGAGACTGCCAGAATCGGGCTGTGAACTGAGTCCCCCGATCTGAGATGATCATAATAGGAACACTATGATAAGCGATGATCTGATCCAAGAACAACCTCGCATACTGCTCGACTGAAAAGGTCGTCTTGACTGGTATGAAATGTGACGTCTTGGTTAGGCGATCCACCACTACTTAGATAGAATCATTGCCCTTCCCAGACTTTGGTAACCCCATCACAAAATCCATGGTTATCTTCTCCTACTTTGACTCTAGTACTTCTAGGTTCTGGAGTAACCCAGTCGGCCTTAAATGCTCAGCCTTAACCTGCTGACACACCAGACACTTAGAAATGAACTCGGCCACCTCTCTTTTCATGCCTTTCCACCAATAATTCTGCCTTGGATCTCGGTACATCTTTGTGGCTCTCGGATGCATAGTGTATGTGGATCGATGAGCCATCTCTAGCACCTGCCTAAGAACCTCAACCATATCTGGCACCACTATCCCGTTCTTAAACCTCAGAATACCCTCCGAGTCAATACCAAAATCATCTTTGGTGCAGCGCACTGGATCGGAGGTTAGCCTGGTTGAGTCGCGGGAATCGCCTCGAGTAGAAGGTATAACCCGGCCCATGGAAATATGAAGTTAAATTGGTTCAATGGTCATTTCTTTTTTTGCTTATGATGTCTTATTAAGTCGAGTTTGACTCATAAGTGCGGATTGGATCTCCATAAATCGAACCGAGTAGAAGTCAAGTCAAGTGAGGGGCATTTGGGTCATTGGATGAGGGGAATAAAACTCCTCACCCAAGCCACCCGTGCGGCTCAAAGAGAGAGCCGCACGCAGCCCATCTAGAGGGAGAAAGGGAGAGAGGAGGTGGAGATCTTGTCGGCGCCGTGTTCACGACGATGCTCGAGGAGATCGGCAACCTATTTTCTTCAAGATTTCTTCGTGATCCGATCTATGTGAGTGGTTATCATTCTTTTGAAGGGAGGCGGGTGGCCGGCCCTATGAGATTTGAAATTGGATTTTTCTTCGCGAGTTTTCGCCGATCGACGAGTTTCTTTGAGTAGAGTTTTAAATCGATGTATGTGCATGTGATCTTATGTATTAGATTGTGGTTTTTTTTGCATTTTTGTGGACTGTCGAGTTGAGGAAATAGGGGAAAGGTCGTTCCAAAATTTTCCCCAAATTTTCCTCGCTCATTTTGCAACCCGTAGATCACTTGGTGTTCATTATATGCTAGATCTACGGCTTCATATGGTGTTCTTGCTGCAGCCATGCCCCCTTCAATTTGAGGACTCGGCCGAGCAAGGGTTTACCCTGCTTGAGTCGGCCGATCAGTGGTATGAATGGGGAGTGTGGACTGTTTGAGTTAAGATGTATGATTCCGAGTTTTGTTTCTTATTAAATATTAGATCCGTAGACTGATGCATATAAATTATGGATGAAATGTCAACCCCTTCCCATCCATAGGGTTTGGCCGAGCAAGAATTACCTTGCTCAAGCTTCGGCCGAGCAAGGGAAAAAAAATAGAAAACCGAATGATATGAGTACTTGTTCGTACCTTTCCGTTCGATGCTAATTCATATTCATGTTACATAATTTCTCGCTTATCATATGAATTATTTAGTGATAGACCTTCATTATCATATTTTGGAAATGTTCTCGCTAATCCTCTTATGGATATAATGGTTATGGTATATGTATTCAAAGAAAGGTTTCATTTAATCCCTCATATAATGTTAAATTGTTGCTATGCTTAATGTATGTTCCTTATTGTTTTAATCACTAAATTATTGCCTCTTTAATTCGGGTTCTTCATGATGTTGCTACCCATGATTAATTTGGTAAGTGCCATTGGGATATTTTTACCATGCTAGATATGATGTTCCATATTGAATTTAATTCTATATGTAGTATATAAATTTTTATCGTTGAACCTCGTAATTATACATGGTAGTTGTTGTGAATTATGTTTACCGTTCTTTATTTTATATATGCTGTCCGGAAATGTTCAGGGGTGGAACTCTAAGTTCGATTCACAGAATTCCTCACCCAAGGTAGCGTATAACGCTAGATAACATGTAGGACATCGTAAGGTGCATAATAGATATGGAAACTGAACTAGGAAATGATACAACTTCTAGGACTTCCAGTATTCATCTTTGGAAAACTAGTACTATTAGGTGTACACATTTTTGGAAGGGCATCATTGAATTGTTGACCCTGCGGGCCGGATACAGGCAATGGCTCGAAATGTATATAAGGAAACCCTAGGACACTTGATTGTGTGATGTGCTTGAGATGGTCCGCCGAGAAGCGTGGAGGTCGGAAATGAACAATGCTTAGCTCAACCAGTGATTGGGTCTTGAGATGCTCCAGAGGGCCCGCTAGGTGTCAGACCCCAGTTGGGTGGGACTAGCTATCCCTACCCAGACAGTGTCCAGAGACTAGTAGACCATCCTAGTCGATGGCCCGGGATTTATTGTTTACATCTTGATATGATGTGGTCGAATGGCCAGTGTGATTCTACCTTGTATGGTAGGGCCGATTATAGCTGGGATTCTTATACCATGATTAGGCCCAAGGGTCGGATGCTAGAGGCTTGATAGGCCGTTATGGCAGGTTTTTACCCACATAGTTTATACAGCATGACCTATAGGGCCAGTAGTCGCATTCAAAAAGTAACTTACCTTCCTGATTATATATAATGTTGTCTTATATGTTATGCATGACTAACTGAGGATTATGTGGACGTTCAGAAGAACCGCTCATTGAGTCCCAAGTGGACTCATAGTTTGTTTCCTTATTTTTGCAGAGCATGAGCAGTGATTGTGGCTTGTCGGCATGGTGCAGCTAGAGGACAGGTGGTGGTGCCATATCTCGTAGCGACGTCCTTGGGTCATAGTCCAGTGTCTTAGTAGTTGTTTTCCTTTTTTGCACTGACAATTGTGTTTTGGAAAAATTTGTAAAACATTGATACTTGAGATGTTCATATTATTATGATGTTGGTTTTCTTCTTTGGTTTGAAAACATATATTGTGAACTTTGAAAATTTTTAAATAAAGCTTGCATTGAGGTTTCTTCTTATCGAGATGTTCTGGTTTCTAATATGTCAGCGTAGACAGTAGACTATAGGGTAGGATGTAGGCCCTGGCCAGTCACACTACCACACTACTCAGCGGTGATTAGGGTCTTGAGATTGCACTAGCGGGCCCGCTAGGTGTTAGACCCGAGTGGTGGAGGGTCTTGAGATTTCGTCAGTGGGCCACGCTGACGATAGACCCGAGTTGGGTAGGACTAGCTATCCCTAACCTGGAGGGTTCCTGAGACTAGTGGCCATCCTAGTCGACGCACCCGATAATTTGATTGTTTACATTATGTGTGCCCCAATCGGCTGATTATGGGGGCCGGTCTGACCTGGTTTATGTAGAGAGAGGGAGCCCGATAGGGCCGAACCCCCCTTACATAAGTTAAGGCCTATAGCGGCCGAATGACACCGAGTTTGATAAGAGTCAAAGAGGCTGATGTACTTACTCTCATGACATAGCAAATCGGTTGGTTATCATGGTGTGATCAGCTTAAATTCCTTATTTGTATCATACCTTGTATTTGTTACCTTGCCGAGGATTTAAGTGGAGGTTCGGAAGAACCGCTCACTGAGTTCCTCGTGCACTCATTGTTTTATTTATTGTTGTTTTACAGAGCCCGACCAGTGAGGTACGGCTTGGTGGCCTGGCGCAGTTGGATTGCAGGTGGAGGCACAGATCTCGCAGCAGGCGTCTATAGAGTCGTAGTTGTGTTATTTAGGGTTGATAATCATGCACTGAGTGGTCATTTATAAAAACATTTTTGTTTTAAAACTTGAACTGTTATTTGAAAAGCTGAGTTGTTTTTTTAAACTTAAAACTGTTTTGAAATTATTAAAGTTTGGTCGTCGTTTATTTCATGGCTTTTTCGTTGGTTCAATGTTGTTCTTTTATGATTGGTTAAGTGCATGTGGTAGACTTCGGGGTATCGACAATTACCCTGGCCGATCACGCGACCCTGAGTTGGGGCGTGACAGTTTACTAATTTTCTGTGTTTTCATGTTTTGGGGTTTGGGTTTGATTTTTGGGTTCTTTGCACCTTAAAAGAGGATTACATATTCATCCTAGACACCGTAAACCTAAACTCTATCTTCCCAAAGAATCTCGAGTGTGTCGACCAACGTCCTTCTGATTCTCGGGTTTCTTCGATATTTCCGACCGCGGACGTCGTGCAGTAATCGACTTGGAACCTGAAAATATTTCTCCATGTAAGCATTAGTTCCATGTTTGTTATCATCAAAACCAACATTAAGACCAAGGTTGAGAATCTTACGCCAACACGCTCGAGGAACGCCAAATGAAATCCTTACAGAGTGTCAATAGGTTGTTCCTCAAATGATAGTAGGTGCAAGCAATCCTTGGACATGAGGTTGTCATAGTAACTTTGTGATTAACGATCTATCGCTTTGGTGTATTCCCTTCATGACTCGTAGAGTCGTGTGTCAGCTACTCCAAGCATAGTGAAGCTTTCATGGAGGTTGGTGAGCAACCAACAATGAATTAGTTACTCCTAGTAAGAGGAGATAATGTCATATGTGCTCCTACAAGTGTCTACTCGGAAATTTCTGGCCATAGTGGATATGAAAGTCGGAAAAGGATTTCTGACTATTCATGGTTGAGACAATAACTTGAGAAAGTGAAATACATATGAATCAGTATTAGAGTTTGACACGACATTCATACCCTAGCCGCATTCGGGATATTGTGTAACCGAAGGATTTAGTTGCACGATAACTAATCATCAAATTAAGGGCGTTCGATCCCTTCAGATTGAACCTCACAATATCAAGGTAGTCATGATACGTTGTCAGACGTCAATCTTGACTTGTGAGTGGTCTCGCACAACCACACTAAAAGGGTTTAGTGATCGCTCGTGTAAATTCAAATAGAAGGGATTCTATCAAAAGGAATTGGCAGCAAGAAATCAAATTCATTTCAGCCATTAACCACATCAAAATTTGGTCATAATAGTTCACAATGTAAACTGCAAATTTCAGCATGACTACCTCAAGAGTTCGGCAAATAAACATCTCAATCGAAGCAAATCTAAATCACACCAAATAAGAAATTGAACAACCCATTTCCACCCTAAAAAACTTTGGTTAAATCAATCCAAAAACCTACTGCAAAATTTCAACGAATTCTAGCAACATGTATCATCATAGTTCAGCTATAATCACACACATTTCAGCCTGAAAATTTCAACATGAACTTGCTGAAATTTCAGTTTGCAACAGGTTTGACAAACACGGATAAAGCCGAGTAATACCAAAAATCATATAGCCTATATTACCTTGGAAAAATCTGGCCACAAGGGCCCCAAACCAGATCTGAAAATTACAGTAATTTCAGCCCATAATTTGGAAACATATGACGATGAATCTTGCACGAAAACAACTCAACGAAACCCAAAATCGTATTTCATGAAAAATGAACAAAGTCAGCCCCAAAACATCGCTGTTTTCTGCCCTACAATGGACAAACATCAAAGGGGGCATACCCTCCAAAATGAACATCAAATTTCGGGTCCAAAGTTCATTGATAACAAGAAACTCGAAAAAAATTCCAGATTCGATTTACTTATAGAAAGAAAACCAGCCAGCCCTATGGTGGCAAGCCACCAAGGTGTCGGCCGAAGCCGCTCACCTCAGATCGGAGTTCGGTCAAAACTTGCAGAGAGGATTCCGACGATCGCACGCAACGAGCCCTCGATTCATCGGCAACTCGGCTCCCCCCTAGGATTCCATGCGCTACATACCCCCCCCCCCCCCTCATAGACTACGTGTGGCTCTTCCCGCTAGGAATCGTACGGCTAGCCTCTAATTTATTTTATTTTTCATTTAGGACTGAAATGATATTTTTGCCCCCCACTTAAGTTTCCACCAAAATAGATACATGGACCCAACCAAACCATATCCAAAGATGAATTTCGGACCCGACTCAAACCCAACATAACTTCAAACTTGATTATGATCATTTTCTACACACATGAGTTGTACCTTCGATTGCGTACTCCAACGATCTCTCCGACTTGCTCCGATGCGAAACTCGAGTCTCCCACCGAAACGAAAATTAAAACTCATGTATTATACCTACGGTTTTCAGCCTTGGTCTTAATCGTGATTTTGATCATAACAAACTTGAAAGTAATGTTTGAGCGAGAAATATTTCAGGTTCCAAGTTGGTTTGCACGCGACATCCTCGATCAGAAAAATCGGAGAAATCGGACGAACGCTCATCGACGCTTGAGATTCATCGGGAACTTAGAGTATAAGTTTAGGGTATCTAGTATTCTTGTATTATCCTCTATTTTGATGCAAAAGAATCCTAAAACCCAAACCTGAAGCTCGGAATAAAAATTGCTGAAAAATTAGCATCAACCAATTTATCGACCGATCTTCAGTCGACCGGAAGGTTATTGGTTTTCCAAATAATAGTTCGGTCGAAGTTTGGCCGGTCCTCGATCGACTAAGATTCGATCAGTGATCAATCAAAAAGTCCAACAGATTTATTTTGATTCGTTGAATGATTTTTTTGAACTTATCCCTTTGGGATCTATATGAATAGACCTCGAACCAGCCTTTGCATCACAAAGAGGATAAACATGAATTCTAAAAATCCTAAACATATACTCTAATTTTTCCACGAAAATCAAGCGGGGTCCTTCCCATTTTGTTGATTTCGTCATTTTTCTGATCGCGAACGTCGTGCACTACTCAACTTGAAACCTAAAAATATTTTTTTATGAAATCATTAGTTCCATGTTTGTGATCATCAAAATCGAGATTAAGACCTAGGTTGAAAATCTTAGGACAACAATCCTCACCCATTTGATGGCGCCAAATATTCTTAAGAAAATATTTTCAATAAATCACAAACGATATCAATGATGAGATTTCTCCCTGCATATCTAAATAAATTTACTTCATATATTTCTCCCTATAATTTTTTTATATATATTTTTTAACCTAGACTTTTTTCTTCCCTTTGACATCAATAGAAAAGGCAAGAAAAAATCAACAAAATATCCAAGTTGAGACTTGAAAAGTATTTTTAGATAAGTTTATAAAATTATTTTACCGTGGAAGTCAAAAAGTGAAAAGAAAATATTATCATAGTGTTTGATCAATATTTTGGTATGTTTGAGAAAAAAATCAAAAAAAGAAAAGTATAAAAAAAGGTTGAAAAGAAAAATAGGAAAAATGTAAATTTGAAAAACAGGAAATATTTTTGGATTTCACAATTTCTCAGAAGACTTCATGCTTTTAATATTTATCATAATATTTTTATAATATTGACAAATTAGTCTAAAAATATCATAACAGATAACCAGATGTTGACTCAGAATTCTTTGCGGTAATTTAGGGAGATTGATTATCGAATCAATTTATTGAAATTTAGTCTTAAGATATAATGAAAAACTTTGTAGGATAAAAAAGTTAAAAAGGATTAGGTCATTTTTAAAAATTTAATTAATGAACATAAATATTAATATTAATTTTATTCTCTCCTAATTATATATGTTTCTGACTTAGACTCCACACAAATAATAACTACAAGCCGAAACGATTCAATTTTTATTTCCAATCAGGATCAAAAATTCCACATAATGCCCACAAGAAACAGGGATGAAAAGGAAGCCCCGCGGCAGTGAGGGACGATACTTCTCCTCCTCCGCCATCTCCAGCAGCACCTGGAAGATGGGGTGGTCCAAGTACTCTAGTGGCACCACAAACTTCTTCTTCCTTCCTTGGCGTACACCACAAAGTAACCCTTGCTCCTCTTCTTCCTCCTCCCCTTGCAAGCCAGCCTCCGCCATTTCCTGATGAGGAGCTCGGTCAGAGTGTTGGAGCTCATCAGGTTTCTCCGTGGGTGGACGGAGAAGAAGAAGGGAGCGATGGGGCTTTCTTATGGGATTGGGATTTGGGGGACGCCTCTTCCCTAAATCGCATAAAATTTTTATTCTCAAACGTTGAATTTTTATTCATTTTTTCCTAAATCAAAAAGTAAATATTCATATACCCAGATTATCCTCCGCAGACTATTTTCAACTGGTTCAATTAATTTTAAACAGGTTCAAAAAATTCATAATAAAATCATAAAAAATCTATTATTCATGGGTAAATCACTTTCATAACTTGTATCAGAAAAATAAGTTTTTTAGAATTAAAAATTATTTTTTTTTCACCATTTTCAACTGGTTCAAAATTGGTCAAACCAGCAAACCAATTTAAAATTGGCTGAACCAGTTGAAAATTGGTCGAATCAGTTTAAAATTTGCCGAACAAGTATAAAATGGTGAAAAAAAATTGATTTTCAACTCTAAAAAACTTATTTTGCTGATACAAATTATAGAAGTGATTTACCTATGAATAATTGATTTTTTGTGATTTTATTGTGAATTTATGATGAATTTCACAAACCTATTTAAAATTGGCCGAACTAGTTAAAAATGATGAAAAAAAATTGATTTTCAACTCAAATAAATTTATTTTGCTGATACAAGTTATGGAAGTGATTTACCTATGAATAATAAATTTTTTGTAATTTTATTATGAATTTAGGATGAATTTTTTAAATATATTTAAAATTGGACGAACTAGTTGAAAATAATGGAGGATAATATGGATATATGAATATTTAAAAAAAATGAATAGAGATTCTACTCTTAAGAATAGAAGCATTCCTTATTTCTTTTTAGGAAAATCATTGTTCAATAATTATGTATTTGTTAATTAAATGAAGATCATGAGATTTGGCAAACATTGAACTCAATATGTTTCTTCTCATTCTTGAGGTAGTTATGAGAGCAATTATTAAGCCACTTTTAAACACATTAAAGCACAAACACCATATTTTATGCTTCCATTTTTAATAGCTTAGACACATTAAGAAAAAGTATCCACTCAATAAGAAGTCAAAGAAGAAGACTATAAGAAGCCAAAATTCTTCTATGGCGTTATGGGCTTGAAAAACAAGGTAAACTCCTTTGACGAAAATGTTTATGATCTAATGATGATAGTTTTAGCTTTAATGATTCTAATGGTACGTATGACTTACAATGAGCTTGTCGAAGATTATAAGAAAATATTTAAATTGTTTTTGAAAACTAACAAGAAAAAAAGAAACTAAAAAAGAAAGAATCAAGAAGTTCTATATGCACATGCACATGCGCATGTGCATGTGCATGAATTTGAATTAGAAAACAAGAAATTAAAAAATGATTCAAAGTTCTCTAGTTATAATGGTGATTTGAATTAGAAAACAAGAAATTGTTAAATGAGATTTTCAAAATTAAAAGTGAAAAATAAGTTTTGAATCCTCAACTATTTAGTAAAATGAATTGAGATTTTAAACTTAACTAAAAATATATTGTTTCCCAAAATGGTACTTCTCACCGTAGATTTAAGAAGATTGATTTTATGAAGAAAAATCATTTTCAAATATTTACTTTGAAACCTCCAAATCAGTAATAATTGATTATTATAGTGTTTCGATTGGAGGGTCATGAATCGATCAATGGTTGATCTACCATTGGTGCTATAATGATTATTTTTTGAGCCATTGAACATTCACCGTCCAATTCAGACCCACTCTACTTGGAAGCCTATTTAAGCTGCATATGTGTTTTCCTTTAACAACTAATGATGCTCCTACTACAAAAGAAAACGTCTTCTGCGACGGTTAAAGTGGTCGCAAAGCTGTCGCAAAAGATATTTGCCTGCTGGGTTGGATTCTCGTGGAATGAATATTTAGAATAATAAGCATTTGTTTCTCTTTAGAATAATAACGAGTAAAATATCCTTGGTTCTAAATTAGATGCTCGTGGAATGAATATTTAGAATAATAAACATTTGTTGGAGTATCATTTGCCTGCTGGGTTGGATTCTGTAGAACTCAATGAAAACAGTTAGTGCCAAAGTATTTAACTTGGCACACTTTGTTTCTCTTTTTTTACCATCTTATACTACATCAATTTGATTGAATTCTTTGTTTGCCTGTCCCTTTTGCCGAACGGTATTAGTCACTTGTATCTATTAACTTCTTAAAGCCAGAATCATCATAAGGACTTAGGGACGATTTATTCAAACCAAAGTAAACATTGAGATGGTAAGTAATCAACAGGACTTCAGTATTCCTTGTTCAACTATACTATATATGATGTAGTTGTTCCTCAGTTTTGTACTAATCATGTACAGGGGTTGAGGCTAGGGGATTTATATTTGGCCCTCCCATTTCCTTGGCTATAGAAGCAAAATTTGTTCCTTTGAGAAAACCGAAAAAGCTACCTAGTATTTCTATGTGTTGTTAAGAATTAGTGTCTCATATTCTTCACAGAAGCTCAGAGATTCTGCATATAAATAGAATTCTTTATATGAAGTTGTATCTGTTACTTAGTTTCATTGAAAACGTTCCCAACCATATATGGTTGTAAACTGGTAGCTTCTTTTACATATAAAATGATGTACTAGATTTCTTTGAAGTAATGAGAAAAGATCATCATCTGTTTCTTCAATTACAACTTGTTATTGTAAGATTTTCTTTCTTCTGTAATCTTCTTGGGCTGACATTTGGTATCAGAGCAAGGAGATTGTTTCCGATGGCCTCAGCAGCAAATCAGGTGAATCCATCCGTCCCAAGATTTGATGGTGTAGAGTTTGGAGATTGGAGCATCATGATGCGCACCTTCTTCATCTCTCAAGATCTCTGGGAGCTAGTGAGTATTGGTTACTCGGAGGAAGGACTGACTGCTGGCGCTCTTCGTGAAACTCGAAAGAAAGATGCAAAGGCTCTAAGCCATATTCAACAGGCCGTCGACACCAAGGTATTCAAACGCATTTCCTCTGCTGAAACAGCTAATGATGCTTGGTGTATTCTCAAAACTACTTACCAAGGCACCATCAAGGTGCAAAAAGTGAAGCGTCAGACTTTGAGGCGTCAGTTTGAGAGTCTTTTTATGAAAGAAGACGAAGACATCAATGGATATTATGCTCTTGTCATGGAAATGGCGAACCAGATGAAGCGTTATGGAGAAGATGTGACTGAACTGCGAATTGTTGAGAAAATCCTTCGCAGTATGCCTGAAAAATTCGACCATATAGTAGCTGCAATCGAGGAAGGGAACGATATTGAGGAGATGTCCTCTGACGAGCTACTTGGTTCTCTTCTTTCACATTTTGAGAGGATGAAGCGCCATGAAGAAAGAAGAGTTGAACAGGCTTTGAAAACCAATCACAAAGAAGATAGCAAAAGGCAGAAGCATTATTTCAAGTCTGAGTCAAGTTCCAGAGGAAATGCTGTTGCTGAAGATTCCACTGATGATGAAGATGATCAAAATAATCAGAAAGCTCAAGCTGGGAACTCTCGATCAGCAAATAAAAGGAAAATTCAATGCTTTTATTGTAAAAAATTCGGACACATTGAAAGGTTTTGCCGTTTGAAAGACCGTCATATGAATCAGGCCAATCTTGCGAAAGAAAAGAAGGAGGATGAAGTCATCTTAATGGCAAGCATCCAAGAAAACAAAAAGTCAAAATCAAATTGGTATCTTGATAGTGGTTGCAGCAACCACATGACAGCACAGGAAGACTGGTTCTTGAGATTAGACAAGACTCATACAGCAAATGTCAAGTTCGGTGATGGCAACATCAGAAAAGCACTTGGACGAGGTGACATCTGTGTTGATGAACAGCAAAAGAAGACCATAAAAAATGTCCTCTTTGTTCCTGATCTTGATTCAAGTTTACTGAGCGTCGGTCAACTAATGAAGGAAGGCTTCACTTTGGTTTTTGAAGGTAATAATTGTGTTGTTTACACTGATAACACTAGAACTTCTGAATTGATAAAAGTTAAGGTTGCCGAAAACAATTTGTTTTCTTTTAATCCTCATGAAGTAAGTTGTGCTCTCAAGGCAGAAATCAGTGACACTGAAAAATTATGGCATTGTAGATATGGTCATGTCAATTTGGATTATATAAAGAGATTAAAAGATAAATCCATGGTAATTGGCCTTGATCATATTAAGGGAACCCTCGGCTACACCTGTGAGAGCTGTGTTCTAGGAAAGATGAGCAGATCCTCTTTTCCAAAGAAAGCTGAATTTCGAGCTACTGAACCACTAGAGTTGATACATTCAGATCTTTGCGGACCATTTCAGGATCCTTCCTATAGTGGTAATCAGTACTACATTCTTTTCATTGATGACTATAGTAGATTTTCCTGGATTGCCTTTATCAAAAACAAAAATGAAGCCTTTGACAAGTTCAAAGAATTCAAAGTCAAATGTGAAAAAGAATTAGGCAAGTCTGTCAAGTGTCTTCGTACTGATAGGGGAGGGGAATTCACTTCACACATTTTGAAGATTTCTGTAGTATAAATGGTATCAAAAGACAACTCACCACAGCCTATTCTCCTCAGCAAAATGGCGTGGCTGAGAGGAAAAATCGAGTTATTGTTGAAATGGTGAAGTGCATGCTGAAAGATAAACAATTACCCAAATTTTTGTGGGCTGAAGCTGCTCAAACTGCAGTATATTTGTTGAACAGGTGCTTCTCTTCTGCAGTTGGAGATAAAACTCCTTTTGAAGCTCTGTTTAAACGCAAACCTCAAGTTGCTCATTTCAGGGTATTTGGTAGTATAGCATATTCTTTAATTCCTAATCAAATTAGGAAGAAATTGGATGACAATTCGGTAAGTTGTGTTCTTGTTGGCTACAGTCAAGAGTCTAAAGCATATAGACTATACAATCCTGTTACAATGAGAATTGTAATCAGCAGAGATGTAAAGATTGATGAAAACAAGTGTTGGGATTGGAAATTGAAAACCAGCACTAATGATAAAAACTTGTGTCCTGAAACAAGTAACTCTGAGTCAGTATCTGAACCTGAGGTGTCTAATTCTGATATTGACACCATGAATGAAGATGATGTAGGAAGCTTTGAAGAACAACTAACCTCAAGCAGCTCTAGTGAAAATTCTCCACCCCGGAAGTTGAGGAGCTTGCAGGAAATCTATGCTTAAACCCAGGAATGTAACTCAGCTCAGATCAGTGAACCTTTGAATTACCAAGAAGCTGTCAGTAATCTGAAATGGAAACAAGCCATGAAGGAGGAGTTTGATTCTATTGAAAAACATGGTACTTGGGAGCTTGTGGATTTGCCGGAAGATAAACAAACTGTTGATTTGAAGTGGATTTTTAAAATCAAGTATAACTCTGATGGGTCTGTCTGCAAGTACAAGGCAAGACTTGTTGCAAGAGGGTTTATGCAGCAGGAAGGGGTTGATTACCTAGAGACTTTTGCTCCAGTTGCTAGAATCGACACTATCAGAACAGTAATTGCTTATGTTGTATATAAACACTGGGTATTGTCACAGTTAGATGTTAAATCTGCATTTCTTAATGGGGAATTGAGAGAGGAGGTTTATGTTCAGCAGCCGGAGGGTTTTATCAAAGAAGAAAGCAAAGTCTACTTGTTGAAAAAGGCATTGTATGGCCTAAAGCAGGCTCCAAGGGCCTGGTACTCAAAGATAGATAGTTATTTTGTATCATGTGGATTGATACGCAGTGTTCATGATCATACTCTTTATACTCGTCATGATGATCAACACAGTTTGGTGATTTGCTTGTATGTGGATGACCTGATACTTGCAGGTAACAACAAAGAAGTCATGGCTGTTTTTAAGGAAAAGTTATTCATGGAATTTGAGATGACTGACCTAGGGGAGTTGAGCTATTTCCTTGGTCTCGAAATCACTCATCATGAAACCTGGGTAAGCATATCTCAATCCAAGTATGCCAAGGATTTATTGCATAGATTTGGAATGAGTGATTGTAAACCTGTGCTAACACCTATGAGTTTGGGAACTAAGCTTGGCTTATCAGAAGGTGAAGTTATTGATGCATGTCAATACAGAAGTATTATTGGATGTCTCATGTATTTAACTCACTCAAGGCCTGACTTAGTATTTCCTGTAAACATGCTTTCAAGGTTCATGCACAAGCCTAGAACTCAACATTTGATGGCTGCAAAAAGGATCCTAAGATATATCAAGGGTACTTTGGATTATGGCTTGGTTTATCAGAAAAATGTTTCTTTTGAACTGTTTGGTTACTTTGATTCAGACTGGGCAGGATCTATAGATGATCGAAGGAGCACTTCTGGTTTTGTTTTCAATTGTGGAACAGGGTCAATCAGCTGGGGGTCAAAGAAGCAGGCATCTACCACATTGTCTACTGCTGAAGCTGAGTATGTAGCTTTGACTACTGCAGCTTGTCAGGCAGTATGGTTGAGAAGAATCTTAGCTGATTTGGGATACAAGTGTAAAGATCCAACAGAAATCTTATGTGACAATCAATCAGCCCTGGCTATGACAAGGAATCCTGTGTTCCATTCTAAGTCAAGGCACATAGATACAAGGCTTCATTTTATACGGGAACTTGTAGCAGAGAAAAAGGTTGAATTGCTTTTCTGTAGGAGTAAGGATCAGATCGCTGACATATTTACAAAACCATTGTCTGTTGACTCATTTCAAAACTTTAGATATAAGCTGGGTGTTATAAAAATATGAGTCAAGGAGGGGGTGTTAAGAATCAGTGACTCATATTCTTCACAGAAGCTCAGAGATCCTGCATATAAATAGAATTCTTTATATGAAGTTGTATCTGTTACTTAGTTTCATTGAAAACGTTCCCAACCATATATGGTTGTAAACTGGTAACTTCTTTTACATATAAAATGATGTACTAGATTTCTTTGAAGTAATGAGAAAAGATCATCATCTGTTTCTTCAATTACAATTTGTTATTGTAAGATTTCCTTTCTTCTGTAATCTTCTTGGGCTGACATTAACCTAATTATCTTTGTTATGATGCCATTTCTCCTGTACAAACAAGCTCAAAAAAGTCTATGATGATAATTAACAGTTTATGGTGATGCCTCTTAGGGGAATTCATTGCAGAGGAATACTCTCTAGAGTACAGTACAGACATAATGGAGATGCATGTAGGAGCTGTACACCCAGGAGAGCGAGCCCTTGTTATTGATGATTTAGTTGCTACAGGAGGGACTTTACTGCTGCCATCAGGCTCCTTGGTAATTTGGTGATTTAGTTGCTACATGCTTTTTGATAGTGTAATTAACTTTTTAACTAAGCTTAGTTTAGTAACTTATGTCAGCTTCTATTATAAATTATGAATCTAAATGAAATGACTGGAACATAAATCCAAACTTCAATCAACATAATCAAATAATGGTCTATGCAAGTTCCACTCAAAACCAAGTTAATTTTCTGTGTTTTGAGTTGACTCAGCAAGATGTTGAACTAGTATGCTGTATAGTGGTTTTATCATTTGGATAGTTCGGTTGATTTAGAAATTTTCCATATGTGTAATCACGATGATATCATTATTTCCTATTGCAGAACGTGTTGGAATCATATTGAATGTTTTTCAAGTAATCATATTGTATTCTAAATATTCATTTGTTGTAGTAATCACAAGAGCTATGTAGTAATCATCACAATCAATGATTTTAATTGGTTCTTTAATTTTTCAAGTAAAGTCATTACTTCTCCCATCATAAAACATATCTAACTTAACCAGAATAATATTGAATGTTTGGCTAAGATCTAATTATAAAAGATTACACCTAAGAAGGTCAATTATGTATTGGTATCTAAATATATTTTAAAAAAAAGTAGACAATTCCACACTCTTGAAATTTAATAAAAGAACTATCAAAAGCAGGAGATAATGAAAGAAAAGAACAAACTTTGATCATGAATATAATAATGTTTAGTATATATGAAATCGGACGTACCTCTTTCTTCCTGTCTCTTTTTCTTTTAACCTCATGAAAGGAATCTATTAAGATAAGAGAAACAATAAGCAAAAAAAAATGTGTCAATGCCACCATCCAAAATAACACCTAGCTAATCCAGTGAGACCAAATCACGATTGCATCCTCATTCTTGTTTATGTTAACTACCTATTAAAGCTTACATAAAGATTTGAAGACAATACCATGAGATGGATTATGCAACTACAGATCGAAATTGTAAAGCATCGGGAGACAAATAAATCATTGAGACTCTGAGATAGCAAGAAATAAAGCTAAAAATATGAAAAATAAAATGCATAATTATGTAGCAAGTTTTATCAGGTGCAAATGATCGAGAATTATGCCAATGAGATAACCTTAGCATAGATTTGACAAAGCTCACTACAATATTTTTGACCTACAAGAACAGTCGAAAAGTGTTATACCTTGAAAATTTTTGGACCTAGTTGTAAATATTTTCTTAGAGGGGCCATTTTGCAAAAATGCTAATCCTATTTAATTAAGCCCTAACCCCTCTCTAATCCTTTTTCTCTCCCTCTCTCGAGCCCTGTAGCAGCGGCAGTCAATGGAGGATCTTGAGGCGTCGGCGGTGAGAAGACTCCGGTGAATCGGAGTTCGGAGGAGATTTTCGGTAGGATTCTTATCCTACTTCTTTCTTTTCACGTAGCGTAACCTGGTTTTGGGATGAGATTTGTGTAGGCATCATGTCGATTCGTAGATCGGGAAGTTTCTCGTGGTTTCCTCGAGTTTTGGCATGTTCTCGATGTGTTCTTGTTGCGTAAATTTTCAGATCTGAAGTATTCTTGTCGAATCGAGTCGTCTTGGTAGTTGCCTCCGACGGTGGGCTGCTTTCAGTCCGAGCAGTCAGCGGATAGGTTTTTTGAAGATCTGATCGGCTCCGTCAACCCTCGACAGAGTCGAATCGTGCTCGATTGAGCGCTGCTCGTGCGATCGGCGACCGCGCGGCGACACCGCTCATTGTCGCCGTCGGACGCGTCCCCGTCGGCGGGCACACTCGTTGTCGCCATCAAGTGCAGTCCCACGAGTCGCACAGCGACATCGCGCGAGGGCGAAGCATCGCGCAAGAGGGGGGGGGCGCGATCGCCCCGAGCTAGGGCCACCGCCCCTTGCTTCGTCGTCGTCTGTTCGCAGAGAGGCGGCGAAGTCGAGGGTGCCGGCGTCGGGCTTCTCCACCGACGCGATCGGCCGGGATGGTCGGGGGCGGCGACTGGTAGGGATGGCGACGGGATGGATACGGCGCAGGTGAAGAAGTGAAGGAGTAGATTATATCAATGTTTTATTTTTAAATTATATCGGTGTTATATATGATATATCGGCGTCATATTCTTTGTAGCAGTGTTATAGTATTTAAGTGTAGTGTTATGTTGTTGCTTGAGTTAGTAACTGTGGCAGAGGTTTATAACACTGTTATAAATTATTATGTGTTGTTGTGAGTAGTGTGATGGGTAGCTGTGATATATCGGTTGTATCACTGTTACGAAAGTTGGTAACAGTACCTTAATAAGTAGCACTTATGGTATTTTCTTACTACTTTAAATAATTATTTGGAAGTCTTATAGTTGATCAAAATAATTATATTATATATGAATTTGGACCTACTCGACGCCCCGAATTCATTGGTGGGGTCAGTTTTACCGTTTGGCTTTCGGATGTTGAAAATAGTATGCATTTTCATCTCATTTTGCGTGTCGAGTCGGGAAAATATTATTTTATTGATTTTGTGGTTTCTATCGAGTTGTTCTATTGTTGTAGTTGTTGTCAAGGTGAATCTCATCCTAGATCGGTTGTTACCCTATGTCGAAATATATCTTGTTGTTCTATTCCGTTGAAATTTGATATCTACTGCCGTTGGAGCTCTTTATGCATATTTTGTTGATACATGTTGCCAGCATGATATTTTTATATGCATATTAGTTGAGAATGCTAGTATAGACGTTGCATGTCTCCTGCTATTGTTTATATATTTAATGCATACATGATGACATGACTACTAGCATTATATTAGTTGAGTTGTAGTAGAGGAGTCGTTGACATAATGCATAGTTGATCTATTTTTGGGCGATAGCCCTGGACACTGTTGATATATTGCCCAAGGTGTAGGGCAAGTGACACTGGTGATCACATATTTATCACATGGGTTGTGTGAACGGCGTCGAGGTGTTAGACGTCGGCGGGCTACCATTTTTTTGGATAGTCGCATCTCTAGCTGGAGCGGGCTTGAGGTGCCACTCTCGAGGTGTGAGAGTGCGGGGGAAACCCAACGTCCACTACGCTCTTGATTGGGTTTATGACCACATACTCATATAGATGATAGTTGACATAGTTGACATAGTTGATTGGTATAGGTGCATCGAGTAGATGGTTGAATCATATCTTCCGTTGTACACATGGCATCATAGCATCTTGTTGAAATCCTACTCAGCCTTCTGCTGATGTTTGTTGTTTTTGCCTCAGATTCTCAGGTATGACGGCATTATCTTATGGGGTAGCTAGAGTTTTGGAGGAGGAGGAGCGGTCCTCCGCACAGCATTTAGTTTCCTAATTTACTAGTTGAACTATGCACTTTTAGCTAGACTCTAGAATTCATTATTCTTATGGACTGTTGAACTTTTATTATTATCTGGTTGGACTTTCGATTGGAATATGGTTGTAAATTTAAATTCAGTCCATTTTGATGTAGTTGTTCTGTTGTCAGTTGCGCTTCTCCTAGGTGAGGTCCCTTATATAGGGATAAACCTAAGCGGGGCGTAACAACTTGGTATCAGAGCTTAGGATCGTCCTCCTCCATAGGATTGTTGGGTGTTTAGGTCTAAGGATGAGATTTCACCTTATTGTAAGATAATAAGTTGGTTTTTAAATTGTTGGTTGTTGGTTGAATGTGAAACCTGAGTCGTTCTTTCCTTTTAAGAAGTATAGAGGCTAGAGGTAGCACGGGTGTCAGGACTGCCTTCAGAGGTGGACGCCGAGGCCTAGGCCGAGGTCGAGGCGGTAGGCAGGCTGCACAGACTCAGAGGGTTAGTCTAGTTCCAGCCAGAGTCGAGCCAGACCTGGCAGATGATGTTCGTTTGGCTCAGTTTCAGCGTCGGGAAAGCTCGAGCCGTAGGCCCAACCAGAGTAGCAGTCGGGGTGGCCGAGCGAGAGGACAGACCGAGTGGATGGAGCCTCAGCAGGAGTTCGATTCTGACTCAGCTTACAGTGTGGATACACCTTCTGAGATATCTGCTGGACAGCCTTCAGAGGATTCACCGGTGCAGCCGCAGCCAGTAGCTCGGTATGACCCAGTACAGACTGAGTCTCTCGAGAGGCGGAAGATGAACCGTCTGAATCAGTTTCTACGCCTAGGGAGAGACAAATTCGACAGTTTTTCTGGAACCACCGACCCTGCAGTGGCTCAGTCGTGGGTCCGCGAGGTGGAGCGGGCCTTTGGTGTATTGGGCTGTCCCAAGGAGGATCAGGTCAGTTTGGCGACTTATTGTTTTACTGGGGAGGCTTTGGTTTGGTGGGAGATGTAGTAGAGGCTACTGAGAGGGAAGGCGATCTCTTTAAGGAGATTCTTGAAGATATTCTTCAAGAAGTATTATCCAACTACCTATGAGAGACAGAAGTTGCAGGAGTTCATTCAGTTACGTCAGGGGACGAGGCGGGTGGTGGAGTATGCCGATAAGTTTGATGCACTCGCGATGTTTGTCCCAAATTTGGTTTCCACCAGTAGCAAACGGGCAGAGTTCTTTTTCAACGGACTGAACAACTCCATTAAGGGGTTGATGGCTAGTGAGGAGCTGGATAACTATGACAGAGTTCTGAGGCGGTCGCTGCGAGCGGAGGCGACTCACGCCGAGATGTTCCCGGATCGTCAACAGGTTGAGGCTAGCCAGCCAGCTCAGACTCAGAGTTAGGGTGGCGGAGGACAGAGACAATCGGGGCAGTCTCATTCCAGGCAGCACAAAGGGCGCAGAGATGGTGGCAGAGGATTTGGGCAGCCGCAGGCCAAGAGGGCTAGATCCGCACCTGCCCACAGTCGCAGAGTCTTTGCTTTAGCTGTAAGGAGCCAGGCCACATCAGTAGAGAGTGTCCGACTAGGAAGCAGGCAGGAGGCCAGAGCTCTCAGCAGTAGCGACAGAGGGGTCCGCAGCAGAACATTCAGCAGTCTGCCAAAGTGTTCGCACTGACTCAACAGTAGGCCCAGGAGGCTTTTGGTACAGTTGTGAGAGGTATGATTCAGATTTTAGTATTCCTGCATCGTTGCTGTTTGATACTGGCTCTACGCATTCTTTTATTGCTCCGCATATGATTGAAAAATTGAGTATGGAGCCTACACCTAGTGCGACGAGTCTGGCTGTGCATACACCGTCTGGGGATGTGCTAGTGTCAGAGCTTCAGTTGAGTGGGTGTAGACTCGATTTTAGCGGTCATGTTTGTCTAGCTGATTTATTGGTGTTGGATTTCTCTGAGTTTGATATTATTTTGGGTATGGATTGGCTTTCTGCCAACCATGCTAAAGTTGACTGCCATGAGAAGGCTGTGACAATATCACCTCCGGGACTGCCTTCGTTTGAGTTCTTGGGAGTGAGAGAATCTATGACTCCCTTAATCTCAGTATTGCAGGCCCGACGATTGCTAGCTCAGGGGTGCTTTGGTTTTGTTGCTTCATTGGTGGGCACTCCCGAAAGCAGTTAGAGTCGGCTTGAGGATCTACCCGTGGTCTGTGATTTTTCAGACGTATTCCCGGATGAGTTACCAGGATTACCCCCGGTGCGTCAGACTGACTTCACCATTGATTTGCACCCTGGTACTGCTCCGATCTCGAAGGCACCGTACAGAATGGCGCCTAGGGAGTTAGAGGAGTTGAAAGAGCAGCTACAAGAGCTGTTGGATAAAGGATTCATCTGACCCAGTGTCTCACCCTGGGGAGCTCCAGTGTTGTTTGTGAAGAAAAAGGATGGCTCTATGAGTCTTTGCATTGATTATAGACAGCTGAACTCGGTGACTATAAAGAACAGATACCCTCTTCCCAGGATCGATGATCTGTTTGATCAGTTGCAGGGGACGAGTGTGTACTCCAAGATTGATTTGAGATCAGGCTATCATCAGCTCAGAGTTAGAGATGAGGATGTTCAGAAGACTGCATTCAGGACTCGCTATGGGCACTACGAGTTCTTGGTTATGCCATTTGGGTTGACCAATGCACCAGCAGCGTTTATGGACTTGATGAACCGCATTTTCATGGATTCTCTTGATAAGTTCGTCATAGTGTTTATCGATGATATCTTGGTGTACTCTCGCAACGAGGCAGAGCACGAAGAGCACTTGAGGATGGTGCTTCGTGTGCTGAGGAAAGAGCAATTATATGCCAAATTCAGCAAGTGTGCTTTCTGGTTGAAGGAAGTTAGCTTCCATGGTCATGTGATATCTGGAGCCGGCATTGCAGTGGACCCTCAAAAAATTATTGCAGTGTCCGAGTGGCAAAGGCCTAGGACAGTCCACGAGATTCGGAGTTTCTTGGGACTAGCAGGCTATTATCGACGATTTGTTGAAGGTTTCTCAAAGATCGCATCACCCTTGACTAGATTGACAAAGAAAGGGGTGAAATTTGTTTGGGATGACCGGTGTGAGGCGAGCTTCCATGAGCTCAAGAGACGGCTCACTAGTGCACCTGTTTTGGTAGTCCCATCTGAATGTGACGGGTTTGTGTTGTTCACAGACGCCTCCATTAAGGGTCTTAGAGCTGTGTTGATGCAGCATGAGAGAGTAGTTGCTTATGCTTCTCGTAAGTTGAAGGGGCATGAGAAAAACTACCCAGTGCATGACTTGGAGCTAGCAGCGATCATCTTTGCACTAAAGATTTGGCGGCATTACCTGTATGGAGCGACCTTTGAGATCTTCACAGATCATAAGAGCCTGAAGTATTTGTTCACTCAGAAGGAACTGAACATGAGGCAGCGCAGATGGATGGATTTTCTGAAGGATTATGATTGCTCCATTAACTATCATCCTGGTAAGGCTAATGTTGTTGCAGATGCCTCAAGCAGAAAATCAGTTGGGATGTTGGCTCACCTCAGAGTTGCAACGTCCGAACTAATTAGGCAGTTTTCAGAGCTGAGTTTGGATGTGATTCGCCCTACTGAGAGAGGGGTGCTTGCTCAGCTCATTGCTCATTCGCCGATTGTTCAGCGGATTCAGGAGAGTCAGATCGAGGATCATCACCTTCAGGCTATGATTGAGGAGATAGAGCAGGGGCGGAAGCCCGAATTCTCCAGAGATACAGGTGGTATTATCAGATTTAGAGGCAGGTTATGTGTGCCTGAGGGGCACCCGGTAAAGGAAGAATTGTTGGCCGAAGCTCATAGATCTCGATTTGCGGTGCATCCGGGGAGTTCTCGGATGTATCAGGACCTAAAACGGTCATATTGGTGGCGAGGGATGAAAAATGATGTGGCAGAGTTTGTGGCTAAGTGCTTGATTTGTCAGCAGATCAAAGTAGAGCATCAGCGACCAGCCGGGAAGCTTCAGAACATTCCTATTCCAGAGTGGAAATGGGAGCATATTACGATGGATTTTGTTACGAGACTCCCGAGATCGCTGAGAGGGCATGACTCGATTTGGGTGATTGTTGATCGACTTACCAAGTCTGCCCACTTCTTGCCGATGAAGAAGACTTTCTCTCTTAGTCGATTGGCAGCCTTATATTGCAGAGAGATTGTTCGACTTCATGGTGTGCCCGCCAGCATCATCTCAGATAGAGATCCGCGATTTACTTCGCATTTTTGGGGGAGTTTGCAGCAGGCTTTGGGTACGCAGCTTCGATTCAGCACCGCCTATCACCCGCAGACTGATGGCCAGTCGGAGCGCACGATTCAGACTCTGGAGGATCTTTTGCATTCTTGTGTGTTGGACTTCGGGGGTAGCTGGGAGGATCATCTTCATCTGGTAGAGTTCTTTTATAATAATAGCTACCACTCGGCTATTCAGATGGCACCGTTTGAGGCTCTTTATGGCCGAAAATGCAGATCACCAGTGCATTGGGATGAGGCGGATGAGCGTTGTCTTTTGGGACCAGAGATGGTTCAGCGGAATATAGAGCTGGTGCAGATGATCAGACAGAGATTACTGACCGCCCAGAGTCATCAGAAGAGTTATGCTGATCGGCGTAGGAGAGACTTGGAGTTCTCAGTTGGGGATCATGTTTTCCTTAGAGTGTCTCCTACCAGAGGTGTTATGCGGTTTGGTAAGAAAGGAAAGCTCGCACCGCGTTATATTGGCCCATTCGAGATTTTGGAGTGAGTGGGTGCGGTAGCGTATCGTCTAGCCTTGCCTCCGTCATTAGCTAATGTGCACGATGTCTTCCATGTTTCTATGTTGAGGAAGTATGTGCCTGATCCTACTCACATTTTGGAGCAGCAGTCAGTTCAGCTTCAGCCTGACTTTAGCTTTGAGGAGCAGCCTGTTCGGATTCTTGACAGGAAAGAGCATCAGCTTCGCAACAAGGTAATATCGCTCGTCAAGGTTGGGTGGCAGCATTATTCTGATTCGGAGGCCACTTGGGAGCGAGAGGAGGATATTCGAGTGCTCTACCCTCATCTCTTTGAGTCAGGTATTCAAATTTGGATGGTGCCAATAAAACTGCTATAGCCTACATGTCCAAATTTGGATTCGTCTGTGTAATAAAGGTTCTCAAAAGAGATTGCATTACTTGCATTTGGTGTTGCATCTGGTTCTGCCTCTCTACCATTATTGCATGTTGCTCCTTCAAAGACTTCATCTTCTCATTCCAAATTAACTAAGTCCTCTTGATGATTATCTCCTCCGTGAAGTTCATCTTCATCTCTCAAATCAACATTTTCCTGCACAATTCAAATCAATTAATAATTAAAAATGATCAAAAATTTAATATTACAAATTAAAATTGAGACACTTCAAATTATATTGGTTTAGTCTCTTACTAATGACAATAAAATGCAAGAGTTAAGTAAAATTTCCCATGTGGAGTACAGAACTACCTACACATTCTTATGTTGGAAAACTTCAAATCGTATATTCTTATAGAAGAGAAGCTCATATAATCATCAATAGAAAGATGTATGTCATTCAATCACAATGACCATGTCAAAAACCATCACTATAACATTTGAAGAAAGAAGCTCAGACTTAGCAATGTCACTAGAAAAGAAAACTAAAGTGTTGAACTAAGTTTCAAGTAATTGATAGTTGATACAAATAGCATTTGTGCAGTTATTATGCATTTCAAAATAAACATTTCTATTACAATTTAAGCTATTTCAAAATTCCATGCAAGAGATTGGTACCTTCCCGCAAAATTCATAGAAGTACTTCACATGTCGAGAAACTTCCATAATCTTGATTTGCTTCCACAAACTTCCACCATATCTGGTACCTGAAGTAGAAAATGTAGAATTAGAAGCATCTAAATAACCAACAATAGTTCATGCATTGGTTTGGGTAGTCAGCTAGTTTAAATTGAACTACTGAATACCATATTTAAGAGCCTTCTGGTATAGCTGCTGCAATCCATATATTTAGACACATTTGGGAGATCGAGAAGTCGTGTCATATGAGGATGATGAAGCCCAGGCTTTAATGGCAACAGCTCTCAAGTCATGTGAGGATGCGATGTTCGGCTTGCAAGAACAACAGAACAAATTAATGGAGGAAGAAATAATAGAGATGGAGAGAATTAAGGCTTCTAAAGAGAAATTGTTAGCATTTTTTGTTAATGATGAGAGATGCTACTTTAGGATTTTGAACCTCATTCTTGAGAACAGAGGCTGTCATATTTTTTTAAGGGAAGGACAGGGTGAAAAATCAAAGAATGAACAGAGGGGAAACATAACATATACTAAATTGAATATACTAGGTAGAAGGAGAAACTTCACACTTATCCACAAACGGTGCATTAACATATTAAAGAGAGACAATTAACCCTTCCCACCAAAGAAAAAGAGAGAGGCAATTAACTCATAAAAAAAAAGGAATCTAAAAGTTGATTCTTAGAGTTTTAACATGTAGGAAATAGTCTCGATCATTATAAAGCTTGACTCAGTTCATAGACAAACAAAACTTGAGGATTTTATTTAATGTTCAATGAAACTTGATGAGCATCCTCATCTAGAGGAAGGTTAACTTAAGAGTTAAGACATGAAGCTACCATAAAACTTGAAATTGATAGCACTACATGTTGTCTGCAATGTTATGTCATGCAACCAAGTAACCAACAAACATGGGAATTGTTAAAAGAAAACAACAAGCATATTTTAATTTCTTGAAATAAGTTTGCCATTGACTGATGATCGAGGTAGGACTTTAAAACAATGGAATGATTAGTATCATTAAAAGTAGGACTAGAAAAGATGATTGATCAATGCATAATTTGCTTGCTTTTTCTCTGAACACATCTGGTTGTAGTACTGTGTAGTGTGTAGGCCTCAATGCATTATATTTTATTATTTTCCAAGCTCTCTTAGTTTTTAATCTTCTAGATGATCTACTATGATAAAACACTTAGAACAAAGTACCCATTTTCAAACACTTAGAACAATGTTTGAGAAAAATCAAAGTGAATGTAATTGTCCTATGCTGGAAGTGAACTTTATTGCACCTCATAAGTGAAAGTGAATGTGATTGTCATTCTTTTACTTCAACTCATTAGTGAAATTATGAGGTGCTATACTCACCCAATGGTGGATGTGTCTTGTTCCTTCTTCGACAAAGTTACACCTATCACATAGAGATGTATGGTAGTCTCAAACCTGAAAAGAAAATTAAATGAGCATTTTTAGAACTTCTCTCAATTAACTTATAGTCATCAAATGAAATTTATGGGAGGAAAGTACGTTAACAAGTAACTTGCTGGTTTTATAAATAGATTAATCTTCCTTAGAGAACATAATAGAACATAATAAAAGAAGCTACATAAAAGAACATAATAATGGGAGAGAAGTACATTAACAAATAACAAGCTACATAAAAGAACGTAATAATGTATAAGCAATCTGTACAAAACATGATTACATACAATTATTCCAAGTAACTAATTTTAATTAAAATGAATGGGGACAGAGCAATTGAATCGAGCAAATAAATGAAATGCCATTTACTAGCCACTGCCTCTAAAGCTATTGCCTTAGAGAACCTTTAATAAAATGGTTATGTTGTGAATTAAACAAGGCCTCTAAAGCTACTACCTCTAAAGCTAAATTGGACAGAAATAGGTAAGCCAAGTTTGTTTCTTTATCAAACAAGGCATGGCAGAAAGCAACTCATTCTTTGCACTCAAATATATTTAGACAATCACTTTAAATAGCAGCACATTAGGATAAGAGTTCGGCAAATTTGAACTATGCCCTTGTTGTGAGTGCAAGGTGGGGGGCTCTGCTTTGAAGTTTAGCAGTAGAGAAGCCCCTGGTTTTCAAGGGTGAGTTCATTGTTTTAGGAACTGGAAGTGGTCTAGCTCCTTAATGCATGCATGTTCACAGACGGGGGTGTTAGATTTAAAATACCCATCATAAAAGGCAAAAATCTTTCCCTTATTTTTAACAAAGATGGATGTTTATGTTCAACCTCTTGCCTTAGGCATATAATTTGAGATGTAAAGGCTATAAAATACTTTTCTAATTCTATTCTAGGTTTTGTTATCAGAAAAGAAAGAGATGCATACTAAGTATTTGCTAAATTGAAGCAATGAAGTTGAGAACAAGAAGCAATTCAAAATCAAGTTGGCAACACAAGTAACTCTAACAATTGAAATTTTAGGTGGCAAAATTTACATTGTGAAGTTCAGATAGATATGCAGAAACATAATAGTCTAGTAATTCTATGATTGCAAACACATACTCAACAAATAGAAAGATAGGAATTAATCAATGGAGCTTCACACAGTAACGGGAGAAAAGAAGATGAATAAAGCCTAAATAGTGCAATAACGTTCACAATGGTGAAATTCTACATCACTCCTTGCTCAAGAGTCATTAAGCTTTTTTCCTATTGATTGCTCCCAACTGAATGAACAAGGAGAAAATTTTAAAGTTACTGGCACGAGATTGAAGATAACTACAAATATATTTGAATAAATGGAAAGTCTGCTTATTGATGATACAAAAGCACCCCCACCTTCACCGTGTGAACAGGGAAACAAGCACCAACAATCAAATCTTGTAAGCCCAATTTCCCAAACTCAAGAGCAAACCCAATGAGAGAGAGAGAGAGAGAGAGAGAGAGAGATGAACTTGGTAAGGTGAGCAGCGGCGGGATTTTTGTCGGCAGCAAGGCCAGGTAGCGGAGGAATACCAACGGCGGTATTTTTGTCTGCAGCAAGGGCGAGCAGCGAAGGAATACCAGCTACGACGGGCAACGTAGGAATACCAGCAAGGGCAGGCAGCCGGTGGGATTTTTGTCGGCAGCAAGGGCGGGCGGGATTTCTGTCGAGAGAGGGAAAAAAAGGGGAGCGGGCAGGATTTTTGTTGAGTGAGGGAAATAAAAGGGAGCAGGATTTTTGTTGGAGAGAAACTTTAGGTAGAGACTTTAGGGAACGGTTTATAGGTGTATATATATTAAGTCTAATTTAAAATATATATTAAATTAGATCGGTTTTACTGAAATCTTAAGGGAAAATATATTAAATATATATTAAGTCTCTTTGGTTAGCATCCTGATGCAGATCATCAAGGAAAATGAGTATGTGGGGTTTTTGTTTTTGCTAAAGACGTCTGATTGCATTTAATTGATTGGATAATTAAAAATAGATAAAGCAATTACCTTGACTTAATATTTTTAAACATAAATTTTGGAACAATTTTAGGTATTAGATTTAGGAATAGTTTTTTTATTGTTTTGATTTTATACATATAGGAACAGTTTTGGAGTATTTAATAGGAAGAATTTTTTTTTGTTCCGATAGTATACTGGCTAAGGGAATAGTCTCTAAAATCGTTCCTATATATTGGCTACGGGAACGGTTTTTTTTGTGTTCCCATAGTATATTTGTTAAGGGAACGATTTCCAAAACTGTTCCTATAAGTGATGTATGAGAACACTTTTTTAATCGTTCCCAAAAATGGCGTAGCTATAGAGCCAAAATATAGTTGTGGCTCTATCAAAGACCAAAATGTTGACAAGCAAGAGATAAGAAACTATGAGAATCCACATGAATACTCTTATGGCTGATGGTACACTTGATGAGATGGAATATTATCCGCTTCAAACAAGGGTCTTTTGATACAACTACATGAGAGGAATCGACTAGGGTTTCAGATCGGCGAGAGGGCGAGGTAGGTGATGATGGGGAGATGAGGATAATATAGAATGAGGGGAGGGTTTACTGGTAGCTAACGGCGGGAGACGACGGTGGTTGATGGCAATAGGGGATGGTCAATGTGTGTGTGTGTGTGTGAGAGAGAGAGAGAGAGGAGAATACCGGCGGTTGAACAGTCGAGCAGCGGCGAGGCCTTCTTGCGACGGGCGATGAGCAGTGGGCGGCGGTCGGTGTGCTGCGTGCGGCGGTCGGCATGCGGCGGCAGAGAGAATGAGTGAGAGAACGGCGACAGAGAGACCGATTGGGTTGAGCAGGGGAAGAGAAAAAAAAGAGTTTGGGTGGGGAATTTAATAACATTTTGCGACGGCACTAACGGTCGCAAATAAGCGGTAGCAACGTGACAGTCACAAATGGTCGCCAAACCATCGCCACATTACGACAACACTCGAGGAGGTCGCAGTGTCATCGCTATTTTGCGACGACGCTCAAATCGGTCGCAATGCCGTTGCAACACTAGCCAGTCCGCGACCACAATGGACGGCGATCGCAGACCCATCACATCTACGACCGCATCCGGTGCCGTCGCAAATGTGCCGTTGCAAAAAACCATTTTTTTAGTAGTGTCCTTTTAGTTGGATGCCCAGGTCATGCCTATTTAAGCTTGATGAGCCTACCTACTTTTAATTGATCTTTGCATCTCTTTGATCTTGAAAGAAGAAACTCTATTTCTTGACTCATATTTGAGCCATTCTTATGTTTCTATCTTCTTCTTGAAATCCTTCGCTTCGCTAGGTGACAAGAAGATAACTTGTACTCCATTTGCTAAGTATTTCCTCCTTTTTTTTACTTGTTTTGTACTTTTTTTTTATACTTGATTTATCTTGTGTGGATCTTATGAGAATGTGGGTGACACACATAGTTGTTATTATTATATATGTTTTTCTCATGCTTAATATATAAGCACCTTCAAAGTTGAGGGATCATACATTACTGTACCCTCTTTAGAAGGGAACAAATATTATAGTATAATTTGTGTAAAATCCTAAATGGAGTGCTTATATATAATAGAGGTGGACTTAGTTAGAAACTGATTGAATGACTATAAATAGCTCGTGTTTACATTGTTCATTGTGTATTGTTTATCATTTTGTTATTCATTCTTACGATCTCATTGTCATTTAAAATCTAAGTAATATACTTATCAACACATAGGACCCATTTGGTATATTGTATAGTAGTAGTCTGTATAGTACTAGTTTGCAAGGACTAGTTTGTATTGACTAACTTGTATAATATAAAATAAAATAGTATAATATAATATACTATAGTTTACTATCATATAATATAATATAATATAATATAATATAATATAATATAATATAATATAATATAATATAATATAATATAATACAATATAATACAATATAATATAATATAATGTAATATAATATAATATAATAATATACACTATAATATTATATTATATTATATGTAATATATTATAATAATATAATATAATATAATATAGTGTAATATATATAATATATAATAATATACACTATTATATTATATTATATGCAATACATTATGATAATAATATAATATAATATAAAAATTATATAATATATTTTATCATTAAAAATATTTCATAAACTAAAATTATTTTTTAATATTTTTTTAATATTTTTTTAATATTTTTTAAATTTTGATGAGAGGTAAAATAGATATCCAAAATATTGAAAGTTCTAGTGCAGACTAATGAAGAGCTTTGAGAGTGTATTACTAATACAGTTTATGGCAGCTTATGAGGTACTATTTTTAGTGCATGTATTAATTAATATCATTCCCAAACAATATATAATATTATCCTAATACTATACATGATGCTTATACGGGATACCAAATGGGCCCATAGTTGATATATTTTGTCTATCCAAGCGATAACATTTAGATGAAGTTTTAATTATCCACAAACACACTATTCAACCCTTCTATTGTGTATCATTCTCTCAGCAAAGTTCACTTCTTGCAATAAGAAAACTGAAAGCTTTATAAACATATCAAGGGTCCAAATAGTGCTCATTCTCAAATCTTGAAAAAATGTGTAGATCTAATGAAATAAGAGCAGCACATTGAAACACCAATGTGTTGGCATTCAGAACAAGTTTAGAGTATATATCGAAATATATTGTTTTCTTTAATGGATTGTGCAAGATGACCTTTACGACAAGGGCTAAAATTTTATGACCACGAAAAATCAACAAGTATAAAAATCAAGAAATTTTTTTAGAACTTCTCAAAATTATAATTGTCACAATTCATAAAATAAAGAAAATAGTATAAGATAATGTTTAAGAATTATTCAGATATTTAGAACGATCTCTGCCATTGATGTAATCATAAAAGATTTAGAGGATGAACTATTTATTTTCATAATTGGTGAGGCTGTTGGACTAATTGTAATCAGGCATCGAGTGTGGCTGAGAAGCTGAGAAAGCATCAGAAGAAAGTATAAAAATGCCATTAAGTTCAGTTATTCATTATTAATGAACCAAGAGTCATTTATGTAATTCTACACTTCCAACTATTAAGTTGGTTGATGCAGTTGAGTTTTAATATTCGACTATTTTGTCTTCTTGTATATAGCTTATGTTTTCTGCTGCAAAGCTAGAGTTCCTTTTTTTCTTTTTGAAATTTATGTGTTCTTACGCCAATGTTTTTTATCCCTTTCTTAATACTACCAGAAAAACGAGAGATCCTTTGCTCTCAGAACTCTTTCTCTTTGATATGGTTGATGTATGAGATTTCACAACTTGGTATCAGAGTGGTGAAGCCCTAAATCTCTTTGATCTGCTACTGATCCTCAGTAGTGACCGTCCAAGTACCAATCTCATATCAATTAAACTCATTGGAAGTGAAAATTATCTGCCATGAAAAGAGTCAATGCTGATGTCTCTGTCGGCTAAGAACAAATTGTATTTCATTGTCGAAAATGTCAAAAACCCTAGAAATGAATCTCCCTTCTTCATTCAGGGGAGGCGCTGCAATGATATGGTCAGATCCTAGATTACACAATCACTGAGGACATGAGAATTTTGTGACTATTAGAGGATAAATTCTGAGAATAAAACCACTTCCAACAATTGGACAAGCCTACTGCTTGAGCAGGAACAAAAGCAAAGGGAAATGGCATCACACATGCAACACTGTTAATATGGAATCAATTGCCTTGAAGAGTTCTTACCAGAACACTAAATTCAAAGGAAACTTCAACAAAAAGGATAAAGAGTGTGATTATTGTGGTACGACAGGCTGTTGGTCTAAGGTTTTCTACCTTGGTCTTAATCTCAGTTTTGATGATAATAAATATGAAACTAATGTTTCATTGAGAAATACTTTCAGGTTCCAAGTTGGTTAGCGCTCGACGTCTGCGATCAAAAATATCAGAGAAATTGAAAAGTCGGAAGGACGTTGGTCTACGCGCTCGGATTTCGTTGGAAAGATAGAGTTTAGGTTTATGGTGTTTAGATAAATTGTAAAATGCTCATTATGATGCTAGGACTCTTAAAGAACCAAACCCGTAATCCAAAACTTGAACCAAAGAAAGAAGCCGGTTGAAACTCAATGTAGAGTACAGGTACACTATGTAGAGTACCGTTACTCTACGGTCGTCCTGCGACTAGATGGTGTAAAATAGCTATATTTCGAGCCGATAAGTGATGCTTTCTTCATGGCTTATAAATAGAAGCCAAGAGAGTCTTGCTTAGATATTATTGAGCCTATTGAGACACTCCTTACACCATCTAAACTTTGATTAAGCCATTCTTTGTGAAAACCCTAGCCTTGAATCTTTTTTCTTGAGTTTGCCTTCAAACTTCATTTGATTCATCATCAAGGCATCAAGAGGAGCTAGGTGATCTTGTTTGGAGCTATGTATTGGTTATATTGTTTATTTGCTCCATTTACTTGTATTTTTGTGGTTTATTTCTTGTACTTAAGTTTGTGATAACCTATAGTGCTAGGTTAGTGATTTGGTGGTTGCCTTTGTGTTTAGGCATAATTCCACTAGTGTAATCTAGGATTAGAATGTCCTTAGGAAGAGTGAGGTGGGAAAGTGCTCTCGGTAGGAAGGTAGAGACTTCCGGGTGTAGATGTTCCTTCCGGGTGTAATATAGTTTATGACAGCTTATGAGGTACTATTTTTAGTGCAGGTATTAATTAATATCATTCCCAAACACTATATAGTATTATCCTAATACTATACATGATGCTTATACGGGATACCAAACGGGCCCATAGTTGATATATTTTGTCTATCCAAGCAATAACATTTAGATGGAGTTTTAATTATCCACAAACACACTATTCAACCCTTCTATTGTGTATCATTATCTCAGCAAAGTTCACTTCTTGCAATAGGAAAACTGAAAGGTTTATAAACATATCAAGGGTCCAAATAGTGCTCATTCTCAAATCTTGAAGAAATGTGTAGATCTAATGAAATAAGAGCAGCATATTGAAACACCAATGTGTTGGCATTCAGAACAAGTTTAGAGTATGTATCGAAATATATTGTTTGCTTTAATGGATTGTGCAAGATGACCTTTACGACAAGGGCTATAATTTTGTGACCACGAAAAATCAACAAGTATAAAAATCAAGAAATTTTTTTAGAACTTCTCAAAATTATAATTGTCACAATTCATAAAATAAAGAAAATAGTATAAGATAACGTTTAAGAATTATGCAGATATTTAGAACGATCTCTGCCATTGATGTAATCATAAAAGATTTAGAGGATGAACTATTTGTTTTCATAATTGGTGAGGCTGTTGGACTAATTGTAATCAAGCATCGAGTGCAGCTGAGAAGCTGAGAAAGCATCGGAAGAGAGTATAAAAATGCCATTAAGTTCAGTTATTCATTATTAATGAACCTAGAGTCATTTATGTAATTCTGCACTTCCAACTATTAAGTTGGTTGATGCAGTTGAGTTTTAATATTCGACTATTTTGTCTTCTTGTATATAGCTTATGTTTTCTACTACAAAGCTAGAGTTCCTTTTTTTCTTTTTGAAATTTATGTGTCCTTACTCCAATGTTTTTTATCCCTTTTTTAATACTACCAGAAAAACGAGAGATCCTTTGCTCTCAAAACTCTTTCTCTTTGATATGGTTGATGTATGAGATTTCGCAACTTGGTATTAGAGTGGTGAAGCCCTAAATCGATTCCAATATCAGATCGCATTGCAAGCGGGGAGAAGGGCATCCTGAGATTTATCACCGATCGGATCAGATTTCAGCAACTGCCAAGTTCGCAAAGGCAATTTGATCTAAGAGGTGCTCGATCGATTTAGTCATCCATATGGAGAAATCAACTAGAGACAAAAGCGGCATCATGTCATCAATCGATGATCTGCTACTGATCCTCAGTAGTGACAGTCCAAGTACCAATCTCTTATCAGTTAAACTCATTGGAAGTGAAAATTATCTGCCATGAAAAGAGTCAATGCTGATGGCTCTGTCGACTAAGAACAAATTGTATTTCATTGTCGAAAATGTCAAAAATCCTGGAAATGAATCTCCCTTCTTCATTCAGGGGAGGCGCTGCAATGATATGGTCAGATCCTAGATTACACAATCACTGAGGACATGAGAATTTTGTGACTATTAGAGGATAAATTCTGAGAATGAAACCACTTCCAACAATTGGACAAGCCTACTTAATGCTTGAGCAGGAACAAAAGCAAAGGGAAATGGCATCACACATGCAACACTGTTAATATGGAATCAATTGCCTTGAAGAGTTCTTACCAGAACACTAAATTCAAAGGAAACTTCAACAAAAAGGATAAAGAGTGTGATTATTGTGGTATGACAGGATGTTGGTCTAAGGTTTTCTACCTTGGTCTTAATCTCAGTTTTGATGATAACAAATATGAAACTAATGTTTCATTGAGAAATACTTTCAGGTTCCAAATTGGTTAGCGCTCGACGTCTGTGATCAAAAATATCAGAGAAATTGAAAAATCGAAAGGACGTTGGTCTACGCGTTCGGATTTCATTGGAAAGATAGAGTTTAGGTTTATGGTGTTTAGATAAATTGTAGAATGCTCATTATCATGCTAGGACTCTTAAAGAACCAAACCCGTAATCCAAAACTTGAACCAAAGAAAGAAGCCGGCTGAAACTCAATGTAGAATACAGGTATACTATGTAGAGTATCGTTACTCTACGGTCGTCCTGCGACCAGACGGTGGAAAATAGCTATATTTCGAGCCGATAAGTGATGCTTTCTTCATGGCTTATAAATAGAAGCCAAGAGAGTCTTGCTTAGATATTATTGAGCCTATTGAGACACTCCATACACCATCTAAACTTTGATTAAGCCATTCTTTGTGAAAACCCTAGCCTTGAATCTTTTTTCTTGAGTTTGCCTTCAAACTTCATTTGATTCATCATCAAGGCATCAAGAGGAGCTAGGTGATCTTGTTTGGAGCTATGTATTGGTTATATTGTTTATTTGCTCCATTTACTTGTATTTTTGTGGTTTATTTTTTGTACTTAATTTTGTGATAACCTAGTGTGCTAGGTTAGTGATTTGGTGGTTGCCTTTGTATTTAGACATAATTTCACCGGTGTAATCTAGGATTAGAGTGTCCTTAGGAAGAGTGAGGTGGGAAAGTGCTCTCGGTAGGAAGGTGGAGACTTCCGGGTGTAGATGTTCCTTCGGTGTGAGAGCGGGTGACTTTTCGGTGAAAAGTCATCATTGTTAAGGAACTCTACATCTACTGGATTGGTTTAAAATCTTAAGCAGGGGTGCTTAGGTAGTGGAGTAGGAATTGCGGCTGAACATTGATACTTTGTGTGTTGAATTGCTTCGTATTTATTGCTTCTACTTGCTATTAATATCGTGCTTATCCCAACTAATCAAAAAATGATGAAAACCAAAATTAGGTTAAAGTTTTTGTTAGCACACTATTCACCCCCCTCTAGTGTGGCCATTTCACCAACATTTAGTATCAGAGCAGGTTGTAGATCGAGATTTCACCATCTCCTCTACATCGTCTCTTGATCCGGAAAATGGAATTAGAGAGTTTAGCGTCTTCACCTCCTAGATTCGATGCCTTAACCTTTGATCTTTGAAAATCTAGGACACATGTCTCAGTTAAGGATGAAAGTTCTTGCTGATTTCATTCCTAATGTAAAGTACACACCTAAACTGCATTGTAATGTCTGTCCTCTAGCTAAGCAGTGCAGACTACCTTATTAACAAAGCAATATTCATTCTTCTTCTTTATTTGAATTAGTTCATTGTGATGTTTGGGATCCATTCAAAGTCAAAACAAATTGTGGATGTTCTTATTTCCTTATATTGGTTGATGATTTTTCAAGAAGCTGTTGGACTTTCTTGATGTCTTCAAAAGAACAAGTGTCAAGTTTGTTAATGAATTTTGTAAGCCTTGTGCAAAATCAATATTTTAGAACAGACAATGGTGGCAATTTTTTCTGCTTAAAAATAAAAAAGTTCCTTCTTGAGAAAGGAATTATACACCAGGGTTCTTGCCCTTTTACTTCACAATAAAATTCTATGGTGAGAGAAAGCATCGACACCTTCTTCAAGTAGTAAGGAGCTTAAAGTTTCAGTCCAATTTACCTTTGAGGTTTTGGGGTGATTGTGTTTTAACAGTTGCCTACTTAAATAATAGGCTACCAGGTCAATTGTTGAAAAATAAGAGCCCTTTTGAGATACTCTACCAAAAACCACCTAAATTTGACCACCTTAAAGTCTTTGGATGCTTGTGCTATGCCAGCACACACATCAACTGGGGAGAGGAAAATTCGATGCAAGGGTAGATCAGTGTGTATTTGTAGGTTACCTGTAAGACCCGAAATTTTTTTTCCTAATATAAAAATCTATTTTGGTGCAGCGCGCCGTACCCAGGGTTAGTCGAGTCGAGCCTCAGAATCACCTCAAGTAGAAGGTATGACTCAACTAATGGCGTATGCAATTAAATTGGTTAAATGACTCTTTCCTTTTATGCATTTATACCTTAATCGGGTTTAGATCGACTCGTGTTACGGATAGAGTCGGAACCCAAGTCGAGCTCGGGCTAAGTCGAATCAGTATTAAGTGGCAAGGGCAATTATGACATGTTAGATGAGGGAATAAAATCCCTCATCTAAGCTGCCATGCGACTCATCTAGGAGTCGCACAAGGCAACACATAGGGAGAGGGGGAGAAGGAGCAAGGGGGAGAGATCTTGGTCGATCTGGGTTTCGCATCATTGCCAGAAGATTCGAGGTCGTCAACGTCCGATCCTTCATCTTCCTCAAGCAAAGGTGAGTGGTTAGATTTGATGGATTGGGGGAGGCGGGTAGCCGAACCCCTAGGATTTGCTAGGCTTCATTTTCTCGCAAGTTTCCGACGATTCTTGGTTTCGGGTTTGTGTATTCGCTGTTTTGCATTGGTTCTTGTCAGATCGTCATGATTTCTCATCGATTCCTTTAGTAACAGGGCTGCCGAACCAAGGGAAAAGGGGAAAGGTCATGCCAAAATTCTCCCCAATTCCCTTGACGGAAGTAGAGACCTCGGATGATCTTAATTTCATGATTAGTGTGTTCATAGTCGTCGATTTCAAGTATTGATGGAACTCATCTTCCCTAAGGCCTATAGGTTCGGTCGAGCAACCTCAAAGTTCCATGATCAAGGCTCGGCCGAGTATAGGGGGAGGGGTAAATTGGTCAATGTGTAATTAGGATATAGCAAAGACAATGAATTAGGGTTGGGGTTAAACCTCCTCTTCCCTTTGTACCCTAAGAGGCATGGCCGAGCAAGGTTCACCCTGCTCAAGGCTCGACTAAGCCTAGGGGGAGGGAGAGGGTGAGCTTTAGATGGTAAATTCCATAGTTAGAGTGCTCAAACAATAGAGACATGATGACACTTAGGAAAGACTCTAACTATAGTAAGCTATTTTATTGATGCATGTGATCATCCTTAGATCATTCCTCTTAACTTTTTGATAGCATAGTGATCATCCTTAGATCATTCCTCTTAACTTTTTGAAATGGTGTGATATTTTTACCATGCTTAATAGTACATGCCTTGTTGAATTCATTGTTATCTTACCATGATAGATAAGTTGTTTCATATTGAATTTAAATTATAAATGCAGTATATAAATGTTTAATGTTGAATATCGTAGTTATACTTAGTAGTTGTTGTGAATTATATTTACCTTTCTTTAATTTATATATGTCACACCCCAACTGAGGGTAGTGTGACCGGCCAGGGCCAACATCCTACCCTGTAGCCTACTGTCTATACCGACTGACAAGAAACCATAACATATCGATAAAAAAAAACCACAACGCAATCTTTATTTAAAGTTTTCAAAGTTCACAAATATATGTTTTTCAAACCAATAAGGAAAACCAACATCGTCACAAATAAAACATCTCAAGTATCAAAGTTATTATAACGTTTCAAAATAATAACTGTTAGTGTAGAAAAATAAAAGACACTACTACATGACACTGGACTATGACCCAAGGACGCCGCTATGAGATATGGCACCACCGCCTGCCCTCCAGCTGCACCTACTAGCATGATGTCCTACTACTCTTTTAGTCATTCTATCCTTACATGTCGATCACTTGAGAAAGTAACTTTCGAGAACTCAAACCCCTTCCCTTCCCCACTCGGCTGAGCCCTAATCCAAGGGCTTTCATCACGCGGCCGGCCCTAGATGTTAGGAAGATTAGCACTCTTCCATGTTCTAAGTTTTCTTGATCTATATGAACCTATATCATATGCAAAGAATCAAATCTACATGTTTAAACCACATGAAAAATTTGGGGGAAAATTGGGCATGACCTCCTCTCTTTTCCCCTAGTCGGTCTACACCTATATTTCAAGAAAACGTCGTGAAAACATCTCAATATCAAAAATCTACATCTTGAGAGGGTACAAGACCAAACACCATAAGAAAATGACAAGAAATCATCATGCAAGGCCGGTCACCATCAAAACCAAGGGGTTCGGCTACGGCCTCCCCTCAAAACCTAGGTTCTACCACTCACCTTTGCTAGAGGAAGATGAAGGATCGAGCGTTGACAACCTCAAATCTTCCGGCGACGACGCGAAACCCGGATTGACCAAGATCTATCTCCCTTGCTCCTTCTCCCCGTCTCCGTATGCGCTATCTTGTGCGACTCCTAGATGAGTCGCACGGCAGCTTGGATGAGGGATTTTAATCCCCCATCTAACCTTCCATACCTGCCTTAGCCACTTACTACTGACTCGACTCAGCCCGGGTCCGACTTGGGTTTCGACTCTACCCGCAACACGAGTCGACTTAAACTCGATTAAGGTATAAATGCATAAAAGGAAGGAGTCAATTATCCAATTTAATTGCATACATCATTAGTCGAGTCATACCTTCTACTCGAGGCAATCCTGAGGCTCGACTCGACTAACCCTGGGCTCGGCGCGTTGCACCAAAATAGATTTTTTATAATAGGATTTTTTTTCCGAGTCTTACAATATATGCTGTCCGGAAATGTTCATGGGTGGAATTCCAAGTTCGGTTCACAAAATTCCTCACCCGAGGTAGCGTATGACGCTAGACAACATGTAGGACTTCGCAAGGTACATATTAGATATGGAAACTTAACTAGGAAATGACACAAATTCTAGGACTTTTTGTATCCATTTTTTGAAACCTAGAATTATTAGGTGTACACATTTTCGGTAGGGTAACATTAAATTGTTGACCCAGCAGGCCGGATTAGGGCCGGATATGGGCAACTGCCCGCAGTGTATATAAGGAAACTCTAGGACATTTTGATTGTGTGATGTGCTTGTGATGGTCAGCCGAGAAGCATGGGCAGTCAGAAATGACCAATGCTTGACTCGGCTAGTGATTGGTCTTGTGATGCACCAGCGGGCCCGCTAGGTGTCAGACTCCAGTTGGGTGGAACTAGCTATCGCTACCCCAGACGGTGTCTGGAGACTAGTAGACCATCCTAGTCGATGGCCCGGGATTTCTTGACTTCATCTTGATATGGTAGAGCCGATTATAGCCGGGATTCTACCTTGTATGGTGTCCGAGCGGCCAGAGTGATTCTACCTTGTATGGTAGGGCCGGTTATAGTGAGGATTTCTTATACCATAAGTAGGTCCTAAGGGCCGGATGCCAGGTGGCTTAATTAGGCCGTTATGGCAGGTTTTTATTTTTATATGGTCTATACAGAATGACCCATGGGGTCAGTAGTCATATTAAAAAGTAGCTTACCTCCCTGACTATATACTATGATGCCTTATATGTTATGCATGCCTAATTGAGGATTATGTGGAGGTTCAGAAGAACCGCTCATTGAGTCCCAAGTGAACTCACAGTTTGTTTCTTTTGTTTTGCAGAGCATGATTAGTGATTGAGGCTTGTCATCATGGTGCAGTTGGAGGGCAAGCGGCGGTGCCAAATCTCGTAGCGGCATCCTTTAGTCATAGTCGAGTGTCATGTTGTCATTTTTTTTCTACACTGACAATTGCTATTTTTTAAAAGCTTATATTAAACTTTGATATTCGAGATGTTCCAATTGTGACGATGTTAGCTTTTCTCCTTTGGTTTTGAAAAATATATACTTATGAACTTTGAAATTTTAAATAAAGATTGCATTGTGGGTTCTTTTATTCGATATGTTTTGGTTTTATTGACGGTCAGTGTAGACAGCAGATTACAGAGTAGAATGTAGACCCTGGCCGGTCATACTTCCCTCAGTTGGGGTGTGACATTACCCCTATGCACCAAAGGCTACAAACTCTATAACATCTTGACACAAAAGCTCTTGATATCTAGAGATGTCCTATTCTTTGAAACCATTTTTGCTTACAATATCTGAGAATGAAACCATATTTCCAATTCCTCTAATTGAAGAGAATGAGGATGACTCAATTGACTTCCTTCTTCCTTCTACAGCTCCACATCATATCAGTACTCAATGTCCCATTATTCATTCTCTAGAAACACAAACATTTTCTACAGATATTCCTACCTCACTTTACCTCATGGACTCCATTCCTTCAACTAGTGATGAGCTGCCTCTACCTCAGAGAAGAAGCAAAAAAGTTGTAAAAATGCCAAAAAAATTAAAGGATTATCTGTGCAATGCCACAATAACTGAACTAATCACTCAAAAATTCAAAGAAACATCTGACCTGTATCCTATGGTTGACTACTGCTCCATACAAAGCCCGAGTCCACAACATAAAGCCATCCTAAATAGATTAGACTCGCAAAGTGATCCCACTACCTATGCCACTGCTGCACAAAATCCGGTGTGGATTAAATCTATGCAAGCAGAAATGAGAGCACTTGAAGAAAATGAAACCTTGATATTATGTGAGCTACCACATGGAAAGAATATTATATGATGTAAATGGGTCTATAGGACCAAATATAAGTTAGATGGCACAATCGCCATGACAATTTTGCACCTGTGACAAAATTCACCACTGTCAGGGTACTGATTTCAATAGTAGTAGCTAGAAAATTGAAAAAAAATCAACTTGATATCAATAATGCTTATCTACATGGAGAGCTAGATGAGGTGGTATACATGGAGTAGCCCGACCCCCTCGTTACAAAGAGAAGGAAGTGGGAAAGGTATGCAAATTGAAAAAATCAATATATGGCTTTAAAAAAGCTGGCCGACAATAGTACTCAAAACTATCAGCAAGTATCATTCCACAAAATTTTCAGCAATGTAATAGTGATGCTTGAATGAATGTAATGCAACAAGGCAGTCGCATCATCATTGTTCTTGTGTATGTTGATGACTTAATCATCACAGTAACAGATGAAGAAGGAATTCAGCACTTCAAGCAATTCCTAGATTAAGGAGTTCAAGATAAAGAACTTGGGAGAATTGCATTACTTCTTGGGTTTAAGATGGCATACATGTTGGGCAAAGAAAATACATGTTAGACTTGATTCAGGAAATGAAATTGGAGTCCTATAAACCACAACATACTCCAATCAAAGTTTAACTCACATATCAGAATTGACTGAAAGTGACAAGTTGACTGATGAAAAGGCATTCAGAAGATTGAAAGGTAAGCTACTATATATCACTATTACACACCTAGATATATCATATGTTGTCCATACACTAAGCCAGCATGTTCAAAATCCTTTGATAGAACATCAAAAATCAGCCATCAGAATAGTGAAATACCAGAAAGCAACCCCTAGTATGATTTTGTTCTATCATTCAATATCAGAAATGCAAATCATAGGCTTCTATGATGCTAAATGGGCCAGCTGCACATTATCCAGGCGATTAGTAACAGGGTACTATATGAAATTGGGAAATGCATTGGTATCCTGGAAGTGCAAAAAGTAAGCCACAGTGAGTAGATCTTCTGCAGAAAGTGAACCCAGAGCTATGTCTAGTGCAGCTGCTGAGTTAGTATGGTTAGTAAAATTGGTAGCTGAAATGGGAATTCAAATTGCTTTTACCTATCAGATTATTTTGCGACAATCAAAGCGTCACCCACATTATCGAGAATCCTGTGTTTCATGAACGTACAAAGCATCTTGAAACCGACTGCTACTATGTCAGAGGAAGTTATCATCAATGGTTCTTGAAACCACTATTTGTTCCCAGCAGACTCTAGGAAGTAGACATACTTACCAAGGCACTGCCGTGAGATCGACACCATTTCATTTTGAGCAAGCTCAATCTCCAGCTTGAGAAGGGGGTGTTGGTGTAATTGTAATCAAGCATCGAGTGCAGCCGAGAAAGCATCAGAGAAAAGTAAAAAATGTCATTAAGTTTAGTTATTCATTATTAATGGACCGAGGATCATTTATGTAATTCTGCACTTCCAACGGCTAAGTTGGTTGATGCAGCTGAGTTTTAATATTCGACTATTTTGTCTTCTAGTATATAGCTTATGTTTTCTTCTTCTAAGCTAGAGTTCCTTTTTCTTTTCCTTTTGAAATGTACCTGTTCTTACTCCAATGTTTTTTATCCCTTTTTGAATACTAATAGAAAATGAGAGATCCTTTGCTCTCAAAAGTCTTTCTGTTTGATCTGGTTGATGTATAAGATTAGGCATGTGATGTAATTGCCAAAGAACAAATGGGTCTTGTTTTATGCTATATATATGCATGGGTTAAAAAAGAGACATTGTTTGGGATTTCCTTGGGATGGTACATTTCAATGATAAAGCTTTATCACTTAAGATAGTTTCTTAGGGGGTGTTTGGTTGCCCGCAAGTGCAATTGCTGCAACTTTAGTTGCAACTTGTAATTCTATTTCCACTTACGGGCCGCAAATGGAATTGGAGCCCAAATAGCCAGCAATACAAGATTGTGAGCTACAAATACTATAATTAAAGTATTAAAAAATAATTAATTTTGATGACTTAGGTCGTCGGATTGACACAGGATAAATATCAAAGTTGTAGATTTTCGCACGATGAACGCGATGGTGGTGTCAGATTTCAGATCTGATGTCGTTTGATAGATTTTTAAATATATTTTTCATATTATACAAAAATTTAAAATTATTAATTTATCAGACTAGGTTTGGCAAATCGTGTCGGGCCTAAGTTTTCGGCTCGGCCCGAAAAAATTTTTGCCAGACCCGACCCAAAAAAATTTGTGCCCGGCCCGGCCCAAAAAAAATCGTGACCGGCTCGGCCAAAACAAATCGTACACGGCCCGGCCCACCCGAAAAATTCGTGCTCAGCCCGACTTAAAAAACTTCGTGAACGGTCCGGCCCGGCTTGGTTCGACCCGAAAAAATTCGTGCCTGACCCAGCGCGAAAAAATTTATGCACGATCTGGCCCAAAAAAATCGCGCAAGGCTCGGCCCGAAAAAATTCGTGCACGCCCCGGCCCGGCTTGGCCCGGCCCGAAAAATTCGTGCACGGCCCGGCCCGGCTTGGCTCAACCCGAAAAAATTCATGCCCGGCCCGAAAAAAATTTGTGCCCAACCCGACTCGAACAAATTCATGCACGGCCCGGCGTGACCTAGTTAGGAAAAATTCCAGCCCGTCCCGGCTCGATCCGACCCATAAAAATTCGTACTCGGCCCATCCCGAAAAAATTCATGCATGGCCCGGCCCGAAAAAATTCGTGCACGGCCCGGTCTGGCTTGGTACGACCCAAAAAAAAATCATGCCCGGCCCGGTCCGAACAAATTCGTGCCCAGCCCTCCCCGAAAAAATTCGTGCCCAGCGCGGCCCGAAAAAATTCTTGCCCAGCCCGGCCCGAAAAAATTCTTGCCCAACCCGACCCGAAAAAATTCGTAAAATGCAAGTTTCAAGTTGCAAGTGTAATTGCAACTTCCATTAGCGGCCAATCAAACGCTTGCAAATAGAAGTTGTAACTCTACTTGCGGGCAATCAAATGGTAGGCTGCAAAATTTATTTGTGGGCATTTGCTTTTGCATGCGAATAGGTTTTGCAGCATTTGCACTTGCAGGCAACCAAACGCCCCCTTAATTTAGATTTAGTGTACGTAAAATACGTGATCAAAGATATGATGGTGCTAGCAATATGAGAAATGAGTTTAACAGACTCAAAAGTTTGATATGAAGAGAAAAACCTATTGCTTTTCATATGCATTGCTTAGAACATCAACTCCAACTTTAACTAGTTGCCCTTACAAAAAAATCATTATCAAATCACATCATTTTTGGATGTAGCTTTATTGACGGATGAAATTAGGCATTTTCCCTTTACATTATTATCGAGTAGATTTATTTAATATCATCATAATTGAATCTCAACTTGAGAATTACATTCATTACTAGAATTATCGTTGTCACCGACGACTTAGGGCATGGCTGAACCATCGGTGACAACTATCACGGACGGTGCGAGCCGTGGCAAACGGTCGTCACTGATGAGCACGTCTCAGATAAGTTGTGATGGCCGACCTCTGCCGTCACAAGTAATCATCAGCGACAACCACGCTCGTTGTCATAGTTTTAAACACATCAATGATGGCCCTCGGAGACTATCGCTGATTTAAACACATTAGCCACGATTGTGAGCCGTCGGTGATATTTGGTGCTGCCTAAGCCATCAGCTATTTACGATACGCATTCAGCCACGGCGTAGTGACGGGCAGCCGTGTGTAAGCCGTGGCTGAAGTTATATTCTGTAACTGAAAAAAAAATAAAGTTTTGAAAATTCCTGTATATACAATGATATCATCAATCACATATTACAACTATACATTTTCAATCACATATTACAACCACAAATCCTCATACACATACAGTTTCAACCAACCATACAAGTTTTACTTAAATACCATCAATCTAAGCCTCAAACCAGAGGCAAACAAGTATCAAAATATCATATATATACAACTCTATAAGTATATAAACAACTATAAGCCTCAAACCGGAGGCAAACAAGTATCAAAATATGAAATGTAAAGTATAAACATCTATCAAGTATTTAAGCCTGAAACAAAGGCTAACAAGTATCAAAATATAATCAAAATACAATAAACCAAAATCTCACGGCTGTGGTGGAGGTGGTGCAGGCGGTGCAGTCGACAGCGACTGGGTCAGGAGCTTCGACTGGGTTGAGGAGGATGATGACTGCGACATCATCGGTACAAGGCCCGAGTGAGATGCAATCTGAGTGAGGAGGGCCTACATGTTCTGCATCGTCTGTCTCAACTCGTCATTCGTGCATCTCTACTCCTCCATCGCCTGTCTCTGCTCCTCTATCGTCGCTCTTTGTTGTGTTAGCTCGGACTCCAACGCTGCTATCTGACTTTGGTCCTACGTCCGCGATGTCGAGGGCCTCTCACCCGCAACAGGAGCGGTCGGTACCCCAAGTGGCCCTAACACGACGCGTGCATGTCCACTGTCTGCAAAGCCATAAACACGGTCGTGCTCCCAACCACCTACGGACTCGACTCATGCACCCGCGTCGAATGGATGAGTCATTACTGTAACATCACAACTTCTTGCATGCCAACTCATATAGGGGGCAGACTTTTCTGATATGAATAACCTTTGAAGCCTCAGTGTCAGTGGAAAACATTGAAGCACCTTAAAGGGGATATTTTTCTTTCGGACAGATTTCTTCTCCTTATAACGAGGATGTTCACATACCGAGCTTTGCTCCAACTGTGCATTTTCTTTATAATATAAAATGTAGTTATTTGGGCACGCGTGTATCATTTCGTACCCAAGCCCCAATTTCCTCATCAACTTTTTTGTCTTATAAAAAGTTGGCTCAAACTTGTTATCTGGAGGTAGCATACCATTGATAAAGACTACAATCCAATCAAAAGCAACCCCGCTGATATTACAATCGAACTTGATGTTCAGGAGTTGCGTCATTGCCAAAAATCTTGTATATTTAGGACAATTCTCATACAAAGGTTCATCGGCAGCTTTCAACACCTTGTAAAATTTTGCAGCCTCCTTATTTGGCAATTCAATCTGTATCGTAGATTATTCTTCAGTGAATTTAACTGTCGTAGTATCTGGTAGCTGTACCATCTCAATCACTGACTCAACATTGTCATTTAAATGGAATTGTTCGCCAGGACTATCCAGAATCATTGTTCTATAAGGATTAGGTGGATTGGAAGAAGAAACAACCACAGTAGAGGATTCACCATGAGTTTGGACAACATGATTGCTCAATGTCCTAACTTGACATGACTCCCAGTGACAATTCCATACAAAATATCTTGGTGTGAACCCTTTTCTATACAGATGCATTATGACAGTTTCCCGATCCAAAAATCTTATGTTCAAACATTTCCACCACGGACATCGGATTTTATCACCACTAAGGAATTTTTGATTCGTGTAGGCAAAATTTAAGAAGTAAGTTACGCCTACTCGAAATTCGTCCATTATAGCTCCACGATGAATTCGTCGGTACATCGAACTTCGATCGTCCGATATGTCCTATCAAAAAGTTGGCAATATCTTTAGGTAATGTCTTTAGGCGGGATGGTCTTATTCCATCGAGATTCATGTTATTTATATTGCACTTGATATTTCTTTTAGTCATTAACTTTATTCTAAATTTTGGCAGCATCTCCCTACAATTCTCCGAATATGCATATCATCTGGGCGTGTATCAGAGAACAAGGGAGATACAAGCCAAAATTTAAAAATGAATAATGACTAAAAGAAATAAACTAAGTGCAATATAAATAATTATGTTTCCAAATTATCCAATTAGGAAACAATTCAAGGATTGTACGTCGTATAAAAGATCATTTACTTTGTTTACAAGAACATACCATCCTCGAACGGATCTAAGCTTTTGCAAAATTAAAACTTGACTCGTCGATGCATACATGAAATGTATCAACTCGTCCTGATTATTTTCTAAATTTGTGGATGCCGGTGCTAGTCCACAGTGGATGATTTTGCGCGAGTGCAAAGTGGACGATTCCGGCACGAGTCCACCATGAGTCCTCAGTGAACGATTCCATTAATACTAATTAATTAACAATAAACTAATTTCATTAAACTAATCAACAATTACATTAAATAACCTAAAAATAATTAAACCTTAATCAACATTAACCATTAATTAACATTAACCAAACTAATTAACTAATTAACTAATTAACAATTAATTTCTAATAATTAATAATAAAAAATTAAAAAAATAATAGGGTTTAACCCGAATCATTAATAGTAGCCGGCATCACTGTCGGCTCATGTTGCATAGGTTGGGGCCGAAATCCGGCGGCCCCAAATCCAGCGACGGTGTGTAGACGCCGGCGCCCTTGTATAGTGGTGGTGACTAGACGGTCTCCAACATTGGACGGTGGGCGGAGACAATAAAAGGGGGCGGCGGCAGGGAAATAGATCGAGATGAATATCGGAGAGCAATGATCACTGGCAGGGAGAAATCGAGCGACAGAGGGTTGACGGCGGAGTTGATCACCGGCGGTAGGATGGTAACAGTCGGCAATGGCGACAGTGCAGTGGTAGCAGAGAAGAAGAAGAAAAGGAAAAAAGAGGAAGGGTCGGGCACAAACGCAAATAAAAAGGTTTATCACCGACGGCTAGCGAGCCGTCGGTGAACCGTGGCTTCACGTAAATAATCTCACTGATGGCCCATTCGGCCCTCTCTAAGCCGTTGGTGACTTGTTTTTTATTTTCGCACCGCGTTCGTGCCATCAATTAATAAGCGACAGCTGATGTGAGCCGTGACTAATTACTTACTTATAGCACTGACGGCCCCTTGGCCCCCGCGAGGCCATCGCTACTACGTTATTTCATTTCGCGCCCCGTCACTACTAGAAATATGTTATTCAAGAAAAGCGATCAGCAATGGCTGCTCAAGCCGTTGCAATGGCTAACGACATTCTTACTTATCAGCAACGACATTCTAATGAATGAGTGAGCCGTTGCTGATAAGTTTATTTAACTCGACCCCGATCGCGGTCGCCCCATTCCATCTTCTTCTTCTTCCTTGCTTCTGCCAACACTGCCGCTTGACGATCTCCGCCCGCCATCGTCGCCCGTCGACGTGCCCCCCCGACGCCACTTGCCAATGCCACCCGCCGTCGAACCCTCTCTAGGTAAGTTCAGCGCCCCGCTGAAAACTCCTATACTAGGGTCGGCCAAAACCATAGGTTTAGGGTTTCGGCCAGCTATTGGTCGCCGAAGCATTATCCAGTGTTTGACATATGTCGAACACTGAACGTTGGCGCCGGTGTCCACAAGACTCCGACGCTGGAACAATGAGTTAATTAGGGTTTTTTTTAACCCTAATTTTTTAAATTACTCTAATTAATTAAATCTATTTAGATTAAACCCTAATCTAGGTTGGTTAAATGTTTAATGTGTAGACTAGATTAATAATTAATGTTTTTTTCAATGTTAATTTTAATAATGTTTAGATTAATATTTAATGTGTTTTTTAGGTTAAATGTTTATTGCATGTTTATATTAATTAGAATAATTTATTGTTATATTTGTTAATTAAGTTTATTTCAGATTAATTAGATTAATTAGAATCGTCCACTTTGGACTCGCGCCAGAATCGTCCAATTTGGACTCGCTCTGGAATCTTCCAATTCGGACTCATGCCAGATTCGCCACTGTGGATTTGAACTGACATCCACAAATTTAGAAAATAATCATCCATCCGACGAGTTGATACGTTTCATGTATGCATCAGTGAGTCGGATATGATTTAGCAAAACCTTAGATTCGTTCGGGGGTTATATCTTCATGTAAAAGAAGTAGATGTTCTTTTATACGACGTACAACCCTTGAATTGTCCCTAATTGGACAATTTGGGAACATATTATTTATATTGCACTTAGTTTTTTCTTTTAACCGTTAACTCATTCTTATATTTTGGCTATTGTATCTCTCTTGTTCTCTGATGCGCGCCTAGATGATATGCGTATTCGAAGATCTCTAGGGGGATGCTGCCGAAATTTAGAATGAAGTTAACGGTTAAAAGAAATACTTAGTGCAATATGAATAATATGAATCTCGAATGGAATAGGACCATCACACCTAAAGACATTAACTGAAGATATTGTCATTGATTGATAGAATCATGTCGGGAGATCGAAGTTGGATGTACCGACGTTTTGATCATGGAGCTTTAACGAATGCGTTTCGATTAGGTGTAACTTACTTCTTAAATTTCACCTATTCGAATCAGAAATTCGTTAGCGCCGGTGATAAAATTCGATGTTCGTGCTGCATTTGCTTGAATGCACGATTTTTGGATCAGGAAACTATTACTCTGCTTCTGTATAGCAAAGATTTGCACCAAGATATTTTATATGGACTTGTCACGGGGAGTCATGTGAAGTCGGGACGCCGAGCAATCCTGTCATTCAGACACATAGTGAATCTTCCTCTACTGGTGTTTCTTCATCCAGTCTATCTAATCCCTATAGAAATATAACACTTGATAGTCTTGGGGGTCAATTTCAGCTGAATGATAATGTCGATCGGCCAATTACTGAGACATCAGTGCCAACAGATACTACAAAATGGACGACTCCCTTCTCTGTATTGTATGGAACACTCTAAATCATTCAATCTTCAGAATGAATGAAAAATCTCAATCTTTGATTGTCATCATCGATTCTTGCCGGCTAACCATCAGTATCGAAGGAACCGTAATAAATTTGCTAAGGGTAGAGTCGAAAGAGATGAGCCACCATCGATGTTGTTTGGTGAACAAATGTTAGCACGCATTTTAGCACTTATAGAGATAGTGTTTGGTCAGAATAAAAGAGTGTCGGGCTTTGGTCAAACACAACTAGGTGAAAAAAAGTATCTTTTGGGAATTGCTGTATTGGAGTTCATTACTGATTTAGAATAATTTGGACGTCATGCACATTGAGAAAAATGTGTTTGATAATATTTTTTACACTTTGATGGATGTTCCCAGGAAAACTAAAGATAATGTCAATGTCCGACATGATCTGAAAATAATTTGTAAGAGGCCGGAGTTGGAGTTACAAGAGGTCAATGAACGATATCTAAAGCCGAAGCCCTGTATGTGCTAAATAAACAATAGATGAAAGATGTTTATCAATGGATCAAAGAACTCAGATTACCCGATGGATATGACTCAAACTTATCTCGATGTGTGAACGTCAATGATTGCAAAATATCAGAGATGAAGAGCCATGATTATCATGTATTCATGCAGAGATTGCTTCCGATCGCATTTCAAGATCTTCTACATGATAATATTTACGGTCTATTGACTGAATTCTGCATGTTTCTTAGAAACATTTGTGCAAATGTCATTCGAGTCGAAGATATGTCAGCACTTGAAAGTAATATTATTAAAATTGTATGCAAGCTAGAGCAGTTTTTCCCTCATGCATTTTTTGACTCGATGGAGTATCTACCAATACACTTGGCATACGAGGCACGAGTTGGTGGCCCCGTTGAATACCAGTAGATGTACTTATTCGAAAAATACATTAATCGTCTGAGGAAAAAAGTAAAGAACACCACAGTTGTTGAAGAATCAATATTTGAATCGTATATCATCCAAGAAATTTCAACATTCTACTCATTTTACTTTGAATCGACAGTGCAGATAAGATTTGATCGTCTTCCACGTAACGACGACGGGGGAGTTCGACATTCAGATGGATGTTTAAATATATTCTATCACTCTAGTTGTCCTTTTGGTTCTCGTCCGTCTCGACACTTAATCGACGAAAAGTATCATTTGGCACAATTGTACGTATTAGTCAACTGTCCAGAGATTGAACAATTCATTGAAATATTTGACATAGAGATGATGCAAAAATATTCTATTCACAGTGATCAAGAATTGGAGAGGTTACAGAATCATGATTTCCCTACTTGGATTCGGGCTTACAGCAAAGATCACAGAACTGAAATAGATGAAAAAATATTTGAGTTTGTTAGTGGACCGTCGTGACTAGTGTCATGTTATAGCGGATATTTTATAATGGGTATAAATTTCACACGGTTGAATATGCATTTACAAAGAAGACGATGAATGCTGGGGTATGTGTGAAAGGGACAACATATGTTGAATGTGATATGAATTTTTATGGATTGTTGGAAGAAGTGCTAGAATTGCACTATTTTGGATTGAAATCAGTTATCCTATTTAAATATCATTGGTTCGATACAACAGATAGGGGCATGAAATTTCATCCAAAATACAAACTTGTTGAGATTAATTACAAATCGAAATTGGCAGCAAATGAGCCTTTTGTATTGGTATAACAAGTCGAACAAGTATATTACGCGAAGTATCCGGCTCGAAAAAAAGATAGAGCAGATTGGCATGTAGTCTGTAAGACTAAGGCTAGAGGAAGAATTGATCTGATAATGGGAGAAAATGAGCTGATACCTGATGTGACAGATGAATTCTATCAAGAAGAGGATCCTCCTGCAGTAGACCATATTATTCCAATACTCGAGGATGCGGACACAACTTTAGTTCAATTAGAAGTTGAATATGTTGATGATGACGATCATGAAGTTGAGGAAGGTGGAGATGAAGAAGTAGAATTTGAAGATGAAGAAGATGAAGAAGAAGAATTCGAAGACTATTAGTCAGATGATGAAGAATAATTGTAAAGTATATCTTCAATCAAATCTATCTCTACTATATTCTAATTATATATTCTTATTCGACAGCTATGGTGGGTCGAGGTTATCGTCAGACGAGAGCTATAGAGTCTTCGATCGGTCAGACTCCAGATTTAGTAGCACTTGCTCTTGCCGCTGATCCTCCTGCCGCCGAGGCTAGTTCATTTAGATGTAGGTGGCCACGTGGTCCGAATAGGATTCAGCCTTCGCTAGCCGCGGAATAACGCCGACTTATTTCTGTGATTGGCGAGCGATAATGTATTATGAATTATGAATTATATATAATTTATTATATCATAATATAATATTGTACTTTATTTTGGTTGTTCAGGTTTGAGCAGTAGGATGTCCCTAGGACTATATCGGGAACAATCCGACGATATATGCATGGGGCCTGGCCCAGTTGGTCTCACGTGCCCCGTGATCACGTGGACATGCTCTGGCGCGGTTTGAGGTACGTATTTAAAATTTATATATATATGTATTTTAAAAAATTTAATCAGCTTGATTCATATCGTGTTGATACGATACTTTTGATTTTGTACATTTTTTATACGATTGTGGATAACTATAATTATAAGTATAATTATTTTGATGTATATCTGATTGTATCTGTGATGTGTGCGTGAATGTATGTGTATTTGAATGAATGTGTTTATGGATGTGTGAGTTATGTATCAGGTTATAAATGTATCAATGGAAATTTCTAATTTTGAAATTTTTCAATTACAGGTTAACATTATCAGCAAGGGCCTTCCCACGATCATCCGTGTGAAATCTGTTGCTGAAAGTGTATCATAATACATAGGCCGCAAACTTAAAGCCGTTGCTGATGAACAATCACTACTAGAAATGTGTTAATTAGCAACGGCCATCAGCAATGGCCGCCCAAGATGTTGCAATGACTAACGGCTTTCTTACGGCCGATCGTGCCGTTGCAGATGTGATACATCTAGAATGGCTTCCTTACGACCGCTAGGGACATTGTTAACAAGTAGATGGCGCGAACGCGGCGCGCAAATGAAATAACTCATCAGGAACGACGTTACAAAGGCCGCGTGGGCCATTGCTAATGGTATTATCACATTAGTAATGGCGTACTTATGTCTTTTGCACCCGTTGTTAACAAGTAGATGGTGCGCTCACAGCACGCAAATGAAATACTTATCTGCAACGACATTGCAAAGGCCGCTAAGCCGTTGTTGATGATATTACTTATTAGCAACGGCTTTGCTATGGTTAAGTGGGTCATTGCTAATGAGTTTATATAACTCGTGATCGCGCCCGACGCCCCCTTTCTTCCCTACTGCTTTTGTTACTTCGACGCCGCTGACGCCATTCGCTGTCGAGCTTGCCCGCCGATGCCACCGCTACGCCCTCTGCCTCCATGTATTCTCAAAGCTCCCCAACCCCTTTTCTTCTCCTTACTAGGGCTGATCGACTAAAACCCTAAATCTTAGGGTTTCGAAAGGTCATCGGTCGCTGGACCTATGTCCAGTGTCCGACAATGGACACTAGACGCCGGCGTCGGAGTCCACTGAACTCTAGTGGCAGAATATTGTTTTAGGGTTTAATATTTTGATTAGTTAGATTAATGTTTTAGTTTAGGGTTAAATGTTTTGATTAATGTTTGGATTAATATTTAATTAGATTAATGTTTAGATTTAGGGTCAATTAGATTAATATTTTGATTAATGTTTAATTAATCTAGGTAAAATGATTAATTAAACCTAGGTTAAATGTTAATTAATCATGGTTAATTTGTTAATGTTTAATTAATCATTTTTAAATGTTTTTTTAATGTTAATTAGACTTAAATTTAGTTTTAGATTATATCTCTTAATTAATAATTAATTTTAGTTTAGATTAGTTATATTAATTAGATTAATTAGAATCATCCACTTCGGACTCGCGCTGGAATCGTCCACTTTGGACTCGCGCTAGAACCGTCCACTTTGGACTCGTGCCAGAATTGTCCACTTTGGACTTGAATCAACATCTAAGAATTTTGAAAATAATCATCCATCCGACGAGTTGATACAATGTATGCATCGACGAGCCAGATATGATTTAGCAAAACCTTAGATCCGTTCGGGGGTTGTATGTTCGTGTAAAAGAAGTAGATGATCTTTTATACGACGTACAACCCTTGATTTGTCCATGATTGGACAATTTGGGAACATAGTTATTTGTATCGCACTTAGTTTTTTCTTTTAACCATTAACTAATTAATTCTTAAATTTTGGTTTACTTAATGCAATATGAATAACATGAATCCCGAATGGAATAGGATCATCTCACCTAAAGGCATTAACTGAAGAAATTGTCATTGATTGACAGAATCATGTCGGACAATTGAAGTCGAATGTATCGACATCTTGCTCGTGGAGCTTTAACGAATGAGTTTCGATTAGGCGTAACTTACTTCCTAAATTTCACCAATTTGAATCGGAAATTCATTAACGTCGGTGATAAAATCGAATGTCTGTGCCGCATTAGCTTGAATGGAAGATTTTTGGATCAAAAGACTGTCACTTTGCATCTGTATAGCAAAGGATTTGCACAAGATATTTTCTATGGACTTGTCACGGGGAGTCACTTGAAGTCGGGACGTCGAGCAATCCTGTCGTTCAAACACCTGGTGAATCTTCCTCTGCTGGTGTTTCTTCATCTAGTCCATCTAATCTCTATGGAACTATAGTACTCGATAGTCTTGGGGGTCAATTCCAGTTGAATGATAATGTTGATCAGCCAATTATTGAGACATCAGTACCACCAGATACTACGGGTGTTGATATCACAGAGTAGAACCTGCAGTAGAGATTCAATTATCGAATAAAGAAGCCGCATAATTTTACGAAATGTTGAAAACTACTGATGAACCTTTGTATGAGAATTATCCTAAATACACTAGGTTTTCGACAATGACACAACTCCTGAACATCAAGGCCGATTATAATATCAGCAGGGTTGCGTTTGATCGGATTGTGGGATTGATTAATGGAATGTTGCCTACTAATAACAAGTTTGAGTCAGCTTTTTATAAGACAAAAAAGTTGATGAGAAAAATTAAGGTTTGAGTACGAAAAAATACACGCGTGCCAAAATAACTGCATTTTATATTATAAAGAAAATGTGTCGTTGGATAAATGTCCTGTATGTGAACATTCTCGTTACAAGGAGAAGAAATATGTCCGATAGAAAAATATCTCGTTTAAGGTGATTCGGTATTTTCCACTGACACCAAAGATTCAAAGATTATTCATGTCGGAAAAGACAGCCCCCTACATGAGTTGGCATGCAAGAAGTCGTGATGATACAGTAATAACTCATCCATCCGATAGTGAAGCATGGAAACATATGGATACATGTTATCCTCCATTTGCTAGGGATACTAGAAATATCAGATTGAGATTGAGCACGGATGGTTTTAATCCGTTTGATCATTCTACAACTCCTTATTCAGTTTGGCCAATGCTCCTAATAGTTTATAATTTGCCGCCGTCAATGTGTATGGAAGATGAATTTATTTATCTTTCGATGATTATTCAGGGTCCTAAGGGTCCACAAAAAGAAGTTGACATGTTTCTCAGACCCCTAATAGATGAATTAAAAATATTGTGGACTGAGGGAGCTGTCACTTATGATTGTCATTGGAAGCAAAACTTCAATTTAAAGGCCGCGGTCTTGTGGACAATCAATGATTTCTCAGCCTACGGCATGTTGTCTGGTTGGAGCACTCACGATGACTCTCTTGTTCGTATTGTGTGAAACACTCTGTTGGGTGAAATGGCCTACACTAGAGGGGGGGGGGGTGAATAGTGTGTTATCTAAATCTTTCACCTAATTTCAATTTTAATCGTTTTCTTAGATCACTTAGGCAATTCACGATTGAATGACTAAATGTGGAAGCGATAAATGATAAAGCAATAAATACAAATAATATATCAATGCAAACACAAGCATTTATGGTGGTTCGGCCCCAATGCCTACTCCACTACCTAAGCACCCCGCTTAGGATTTCCAAACTAAACTTTACTAGATTAATCTTGTTTCCCTTACAACGAGGACTTTGACCTGAAGAGTCTCGCTCTCAACCTAAGGCACTTCCACACCCGAAAGTCTTCGCCTTCTTACCGAGAGCATTCTTCCATCTCAACCTAAGGGATAACTCAACTAATCCTAGTAAACTAAGTTTACACCGGTGTAATTAAGCCTTAAACACAAACGCAACCACCCAGTTTCGAGACCTAACAACCTAGGTCTTCAAAAGCTCAAATCCAATGAAAACAAGTTCAAATAACAATTAAAATTACAATGAAAAGAGCTTAAAGAATAAACCAAGACCAAATGCTCTTTCCCAAGCCTTTAAAGCCTCCAACTCGCCAAGACGTTGAGCTCGAATTGAAGCCCGAGTTGAGGGAAGATGAGCGCTTTGAGAAGTCATTGATCAAAGAAATGAGCGCAAGTCAATCAAGCTCTAGAAGGCACAAATCTCTCTTTTGAATGCTTATGTTAGTTGTCGAGAGAGGTTAAAGAAGATAGGTGAGAGGTATTGATAACCCCTCAATTGAACGGCTCCTCAACGGGCGTTTTTTTGCCCGTTGGACACCATTCGGTTGCTTGCCGATTGACCGCCCAGCGACCATTGGCTTTTTGTTCTTCTACCGCTCTATTCAGTCGACTGGAGGGTCGACCGAATGAGTCGTGATTAGCTCCTTTGCTGTCCAGTCGATCGATCGGTCGACCGAAGTAGGCACTGCCAATTTTTGGCCACGGTCGGTCGACTGACCGGTCCACCGAAGTAGCCACTGTCGATTTTTAAACATCTTCGGTCAACCGAATTGGCTACTGCCAATTTTTAACATCATTCGGTCGACCGAACCTAGGCTGAACTTGATTTTTTTCAACCTTCTTCTTGCGCGCTTCGTTTTCGGGTTCCGACTTTCAACATGCGTTAACTTGGAGAGGTTTCTATATGTTCTTTAGACTCGACCAAGACGTCTTTGGTGCACGCGACGATCAATGTCCTTCCAATTTTCGGATTTCTTCAATATTTTATGATTGAGGACATCAAGAGCTAATCAATTCGGTTTGTTATCATCAAAACCGAGATTAGGACCAAGGTAGAAAACCTTAGGCCAACACACTCTAAATCATTCAGTCTTCAGAATGGACTAAAAATCTCATTCTTTGATTGTCATCGTCAATTCCTACCGGCTAAGCATCACTATCGAAGGAATCGTAATACATTTACTAAGGGCAGAGTCGAAAGAGATGATCCACCACCGATGTTGTCTGGTGAACAAATGTTAGCACGTGTTTCAGCACTTCCAGAGATGGTGTTTGGTCGGAATGAAAGAGTGTCGGGCTTTGGTCAAACACATAACTTGGTGAAAAAAAGTATCTTTTGGGAATTGTTGTATTGCAGTTCATTACTGATTCGGCATAATTTAGACATCATGCACATTGAGAAAAATGTATTTGATAATATTTTTAACACTTTGATGGATGTTACCGGGAAAAATAAAGATAATGACAAGGCCGACATTATTTGAAAATACTTTGTAAGAGGCCGGAGTTGGAGTTACAAGAGGTCAACGGACGATATCTAAAGCCGAAGGCCCCGTATGTGTTGAATAAAGAACGGATGAAACATGTTTGTCATTGGATCAAAGAACTTAGGTTACGCGATGGATATGCCTAAAACTTATCTCGAGGTGTGAACGTCGATGATTGCAAAATATCAGGGATGAAGAACCATGATTGTCATGTATTCATGCAGAGATTGCTTCCAATCGCATTCCGAGATCTTCTACCTGATAATATTTGGGGTCTATCGATACACTTGGCATACGAGGCACGAGTCGGTGGCCCCGTTCAATACCAGTGGATGTACTTATTTGAAAGATAAATGAATCGTCTGAAGAAAAAAGTAAAGAACACCACAGCTGTTGAAGGATCAATATCTGAATCGTATATCATCCAAGAAATTTCAACATTTTGCTCATTTTACTTTGAATCGACAGTGCAGACAAGATTTGATCATCTTCCACATAACAACGATGGGGGAGTTCGACATTCAGAAGGACGTTTAAATATATTCTGTCACTCTGGTCGTGCTTTTAGTTCTCGTCCGTCTCGACACCTAAGTGATGAAGAGTATCATTTGGCACAATTGTACGTATTTCTCAATTGCCCAGAGATTGAACAATTCATTGAAATATTTGATAGTGATCAGGAATAGGAGAGATTATGGAATCGTGATTTCCCTACTTGGATTTGGGCTTACAGCAAAGATCATAGAGCTGAAATAGAAGAAAAATATTTGAGTTTATTAGTGGACCGTCGCGACTAGTGTCATGTTATAGCGGATATTTTGTTAATGGGTATAAATTTCACACGGTTGAATATGCATTTACAAAGAAGACGATGAATGCTGGGGTTTGTGTGAAAGGGACAACATATGTTGAATGTGATATGGATTTTTGTGGACTGTTGGAAGAAGTGCAAGAATTGCACTATTTTGGCTTGAAATTATTTATCTTATTTAAATGTCATTGTTCTGATACAACATATAGGGGCATGAAAGTTCATCTAAAATACAAACTTGTTGAGGTTAATTACAAATTGAAATTGGCAACAAATGAACCTTTTATATTGGCTTCATAAGCCGAGCAAGTATATTACGCGAAGTATTTGGCTCAAAATAAAGATAGAGAAGATTGGCATGTAGTCTGTAAGACTAAAGGTAGAGGAAGAATTGATCCGATAGCGGGATAAAATGAGCCGATACCTGATGTGAAAAATGATTTCTATCAGGAAGATGATCCTCTTGTTGTAGACCGTATTATTCCAACACTCGAGGATGCAAACATAGCGTTAGTTCAATTAGAAGTTGAATATGTTGATGATGATGATCATGAAGTTGAGGAAGGTGGAGATGAAGTAGAATTTGAAGACTCTTACTCAGATGATGAGGAATAATTGTAAAGTATATCTTCTATTAAATCTATCTCTATTATATATATATTCTAATTATATTCTTATTGGATAGCTATGGTGGGTCGAGGTTATCGTCGGATGAGAGCTACAGATTCTCCGATCGGTCAGACTCCAGATTCAGCCGCACTTGCTCCTACCGCTGATCCTCCTGCCGCCGAGGCTAGTTCATCGAGATGCAGACGGCGATGCGGGCCGAATAGGATTCAGCCTTCGCCAGCCGCGGAACAACGCCGACTTATTTCTGTGATTGGCGAGCGGTAATGTATTATGAATTATGAATTATATATAATTCATTATATCATAATATAATATTGTACTTTATTTTGGTTGTGCAGGTTCGAGCAAGAGGATGACCCCAGGACTATATATATCGGGGACAATCCGACGATATATGCATGGGGCCTGGTCCACTTGGTCTCACATGCCTCGTGAGCACGTGGACATGCTCTGGCGCGAGTTTGAGGTATGTATTTAAAACTTTTATATACATGTATTTAAACATTTTTAATCAACTTGTTTATTATTGGTACTGAAATTATTGTTTTGCATGCTTGCTATACTTGGCCAGTGGAGCAAAGGTCATTCATTTACAATGCATGGGAGGCCATTTCCCGGTAGAGGTATAATTGCTAATTGGGGCAGGCCCGGGCACAGGCGATGGCCCAAGCTAGGGCCACAACCACAGCGGAGACTCGGGGATACGACCCCGATTGAATTACTCTAGATATTTGAGATCAGCAGGAGGTATCACAGACCGCGGCTAGAAATCGCATGTCGGGGTGGACGAGCGCGTCACACTAGCGGTTCTGTTTCATTTGTCATGAACGCGAGACACATGGTAAGTATTATACCTTATCTTGAATTATATATTTTATTTGTTACTCTGTGTAGTAATTAATATATTTATTTTGTAAATATAGACGACGGTGATTGATGACAGGACTATCCAGCGACCCTCCCCAATGGAGGTGTTTGAGCGAACTCACCGTAGAGGACATGGGGCGGGGGAGTACATCGACACCCGCGCTGTAATCATCAAGGTAAGTATATTTGTTTCAATTATGCATTATTTATTTATAATTTAATTTTTAGGAAAAATATGAAACAAAAACCAAACTCGTGTAGGAGACCTACACTCAGACGGTGTCGCAGCGCGGGGGCACCCCCGAGGACTTTAACGCGGGAGCATGGGTGAGGTTGCAGGTGGCTGGGACCACGACCGTGTCTATGGTTTTGCTGATAGTGGTCTTGGAGCATCGACCCCTCAGGTAGTCGGTGAGCGACCCTCCACCTCCAGGATTAATGATCAGAATAGGAGGATATCGACACTGGAGGAGATGGTCGCATGATAGAGTGAGATGATGGCTTATCAGAGTTAGATGATGGCTGAGATGCATGCCATGCTGAGACAGATGATAGGTCAGTCTAGCGATGTACAGTCAGATCCATCGTCATCGACTCAGTCCATGCCGGTGTACACTCAAGCACTCCAGACCCCACCGTATGATCCTCACCTTCCTCCACCGTCGTAGTGAGCTTTTATTGTTTGATGACTTGATTGACTTGGATATTGACTGGTTATATACTTGTTACTTGGATAGAGTTACTTGTTTTGTGACTTGATATATTGATTCGTATCATGTTGATACAATACTTTTGATTTTGTATATTTTTTTACACGATTGTATATAATTTTAATTATAAGTATAATTATTTTGATGTATATCTGGGTGTATCTGTGATGTGTGTGTGAATGTATGTGTATTTGAATGAATGTATTTATGAGTGTGTGAGTTATGTATCAGGTTATAAAATGTATCAATGAAAATTTCTAATTTTGAAATTTCTTAGTTACAGTTAAACATCATCTACAACGGCCTTCCCACGATCATCCGTGTGAAAGCCGTTGCTGAAAGTGTATCGTAATACCTGGGCCGTAAACTTAAAGTCGTTGCTGATAAACAAGAGTAACGACTTAGCAACAGCTTTTCAGCAAAGACTTTGCAACAGTGTGGCCACCGTTGCTGATGGCAATATTCGCAGCAGTCCACGCCTCGTTGCTAAGCCATTGTGGATGATGTATCAACAACATGTGAAATTCGTTGCAGAATCATTGTTGATAATATCATTAACAACGGCGTGAGCGGCCGTTGCAGATCCGTTGTTAAGTTATCAGGCACGTGATCTTCTGCAATGGCTGCGTTGCAACGGGTGCATCCGTTGCTGGCCGTTGTTGATGGTCTTTAGCAACGGCGTAGCAATAGGTTGAGCTGTTGTTGATGCTCGTTATTCCAGTAGTGAATAGCAACGGCTTAGCAACAACCTTTCAACAAAGGCTTTGCAACGGCATGACGGCCGTTGCTGATGGCAATATCATTAACAACGGCATGAGCGGCCATTGTAGATCTATTGATAAGTTATTAGGTACGCGATCTTCTGCAATGGCTGCGTTGCAATGGGAGTAGCCGCTGCTGATGGTCTTCAGCAACGGCGTAGCAATGGATCTAGCCATTGTTGATGTTCGTTATTCAAGTAGTACATGCGCGCCATCAGCTATGAGCGACGGCCTTGGGCGACCGTAGGTGAACCGTGGCTGATTTGGTCACATCAACCACGACCGGTGCCGGTGCTGCCGTCGAAAAGTCGTGTTTCTGACAAATAACTAATGATTATTATAACTAGTTGGAAGGCTGGGGTAATGTTTCTATTGTCAATGGCCTTCATCACTGTATAAATTAAAATAACTACGCCTACCACACTTTTTATAATCATAGTTTCAAACTTATTAAACACTGACTTTGCACGCTATTTGTAAAGGTCTCTCTTTTTTTGCATAGTTGACTAGTTTAGCTTGAGCTATTAAAGTCATTTGGCAGCATACGTTAAACCAATATATTAACTGTCACGGGGTTGAATCGAGGCTTCAAAATTTTCACCGTCCCAACCAAATGATGGCGCTGATCAGTGCATAAAACTATCAGCCAGCCATTCGCGCACCAACACGTAGAGGATTGCTGCAAGGTTTCAACAAGAATGCGCACGCAACAGACCGCACAAGTTAAAAGCAACACAAAATATGATGATGGAGCAATACAAGACATCACAGTGGGAAAATCTCTTGTTTCATTACACAAATGTTACAAGGTACAAAACCCAAATTACACTTTGCACCAACACTCACACAGTGGTCTCTCATCAGAAGTGTAGAACACCATGTATAAGACTCCAGAACTCTCAAAATATGTAGCAACCTGCACCAGTGGTCGACCCCCTTCATTTTATAGAGCTTGGGTCACCCACTGCTTGAAACTTGGCCGCCCAGCTAAGGCCAAGTCTCATCTCGGCCAGCCATCCCAAGAGGTGGCAGTTTGGCTTGGCCCAAACTGCCAAACTTCCATCAACTGCTGACCCAAGTCGAGCCTGGATCATCTGGTCGAGTACAAGTTACCCAAGTGACTAAGTGCACCATTTAGTATATGGCCATGAGGCCAGTGCGCGGGGCAAAACACGGCAATAATGTGCCACTCCGCATCAATAATGTGCCAACTTCATGAGCCAAGCCTGTGCCTCCGCGCGCATAAGCAATCCACAATGTCTGCCCCGCTAGGGCCGAGGCATGGTGAGAGTTCACTCCGCCACGCTCTCGCCCCGTCGAGCATTTCAATGTCAAGTCCCGCGCCATTGTGCACACGAGACATTTGTTGCTCCGCAAGGCCATCGCTCCGTGTCTCCGCGCCCACGAATGGCCCAAGTCCCCGCCAAGTCACGCCCTTGGCTAGGGGTGCGTGAGCAGTCCACCGCATAGCTCGTTGCACTCATCGCCCGGCTAAGTGCTCGCTCGGGCGGGCAAATCCCTCGCCAAGTGTGAACACACTTGTTGCTACTCAGTTGCAATTCTACAACTCTGTGCGGGCCTAAGGCATGCCCTGCGTCGAGTCAAAATGCCGCAAAGCCGGTCGACCAACCATTCGACCGGCGGCCCATAACAAATAGTTTTCTATCCTTTGAAACAAGTCATTTCTTCAGCAGGGTATAAATATACCCTCATATGATTCTTTTAATTCTTCTTCCTTGATTTTTACAGAATTTATTGATTTGACCCTTCCAACGATTGATCAAGCGCGCTCTGCTATTTCCGCGAACACCTTCTCAAGTGCCAACTGCTGCCTCAACTCGGGAATTGAATCGAGCTTTACGACTCGACGAGTTGGAGGTTCCAAGACTATGAAAGGAGCTTGCAAACATTGGTTTTATTCTTAGCTCTTTTGATTGTAATTTTATCTGTTGTTTGAACTGGTTTTTGATTTGGGTTTGTGAGAAGACCTTGTGTTAGGTCTTGCATATAAGTGGTATCCTTGGTGTAGAGGGAGTAAAGCCATTTGTGTAAACATAGTATTTACTAGGATTAGTTTAGTTGTCCCTTAGGGTTGAGGTGGAAGAGGACTCTCGATAAAAAGGCGGTGACTTCCGGGTGTGGAAGTGCCTTAGGTCGAGAGTGCGTCTCTTCGGTGAAAAATCATTGTGTGTAAGGGAAACGTAAATTAATCTAGTAAAACTAGTTTGGAAATCCTAAGCAGGGTGCTTAGGTAGTGGAGTAGGCATTGGGACAGAACCACTATAAAATCTCAGTGTTTGCATTGATTCTTAATTTCGTGCTTAATCGCTTTATCATTTATCTTGGTTCCGCATTCAATTGTAAATTGCCTAACTAATCTAAGAAAACAATTAAAAGTGAATTTAGGCTAATCGAATTAGTAAACACATTATTCACCCCCCTCTAGTGTTCCCATTTCGCCAACAGTAACTTCAGAACATGTTCAGAGACTATCTTCTTTTTGATTCTGCCAAAGGCTTGTTGACACGCCTCAGACCAGTCCCAACTCTGGTCCTTCTTGAGCAGATCCGTCAATGGTGCTACTTCCCTAGTGTAGCCCTTCAAGAACTTCTTGTAGTAATTGGATAAACCAAGGAAGCTCCTCAATTCACCGACTGCAGTTGGCGCCGGCCAATCTTCAATTGCTTTGATCTTTCGTGGGTCCATCTGGACGACTCCATTGCCGACAATGTGTCCCAGAAATTTAATTTGTCGGACACAAAACTCACATTTCTCCTTCTTTACATACAATTGGTATTCTCTCAATTTTTTAAACACCACTCTCAGATGTTTTATATGCTCACTCAGTGATGCACTATAAATTACAATGTCATCAAGGTAAACAACAACAAATTTGTCTATGATTTCATTGAAGACACTGTTCATTAAATTACATAGAATCGTCGGAGCGTTAGTCAAGCTAAAAGGCATGACAAGGAACTCATATGAACCATAGCGAGTCACCATGGTGGTCTTTGGCTCATCTCCTTCAGCGATGCGGACTTGCCAATACCCTGAACGCAAGTCCAGTTTGGTAAAGAAGGTGGCTCCACTGAGATGATCAAAGAGGTCAGCAATGAGAGGGACTGGATACTTGTTCTTGATCGTCACTTTGTTCAGCCCACGGTAGTCGACGTAGAGATGCATTTTTCCATCCTGCTTGTGTGGAACAGTACCAGTGCGCCAAATGGAGCCTTGGAAGGTTGAATCTTTCCGCCGTCCAGGAGCTCCACTAGTTGTTTACAAAGTTCCTCCAGTTCGCACGGGGACATCCTGTATGGGGCTTTTGTATGAGGTCGCATCCTCGGTAGAAGTTCAATCTGATGACCCACCGCCCATCTCGGTGGAAGGCCTGCCGGCAGATCAGCAGGTATGACATCTTGAAATGCTTCCAAGGTCACTAGAACATCGTTTGGAACAGCAATGACAACTTCTTTTCCTGGTTTCGCCGCTTCCGCTTCATAGATGGTAGCGAAGAATGTTGGCTGACCCCTCTTCCAGCCTTTGGCCATCTGCATGAACGAGAAGCACTCAGCGGTCGGGCCACTCGCCTGGTTTCGTCTCTTGTATCCTTGCACGTAGCAAGGTTGAGCAGGATCCGAGAACATAAGTGCTGCCAGATGTGGGATCACTGATGCACCTACAGTGACTAGAAAATTGTTTCCCAAAATGAAATCAAAGTCGTCAAGAGATATCACAATGATATCAATGTTCCCAGTCCATTGTCCAATTTTTATAGAACATGCCTTGGCGATGCCAAGCACGGGGTGGGGCTGCAACTTCAGTTTCAAGGCCTGTGTCGATAATGGCCTCCACAGGTTGTTCGTTCACCAAGACACGGACGTAACTCAAGCCGTCGTTCTGGGCCTTCCTCCCAGTGCACAGCGCCTCGAGTGCTTGCAGCGGCGCCATCCGACTGGGACTCTCTTCGGCGGCAAAGTCCTCCCCGTCTATAAGCGCTGTAAGCTTCTCCCGCTTTGGACAGTTGCGGGCACGGTGCGGCCCATTGCAGATGAAGCATCCCGAGTGCGTCTTTGGATCCTTCCAGGGCTGCTTGTCAACCACTTTGGCCTTCCCCTTGTCGCCACGAGTCGGGAACTTCTTGGCTGCCTTGGTTGCCGGTTTGGCGAACTTCTGGGGCTTTTCAACAGTTCGCCCCTTGCGCACCACATCATCATCCTGTGGTGCAGTACGGAGGTCAAGCAACGCCTCCGTGCGTGCCATGGCAGTAGACAGGTCCACCGGGCCCTGTCGGTGCAACTTCAATTGCGCCCAGGGCTGTAGGCTGCGCAAGAAGTTGAGATTTTGTCGGAGTCTGACATGTCTTCAACTTGCAATAGTAGCGATCAGAACTCCATCACGTATGCACGGACGGAACCTGTTTGCTTTAGATGGGTTAGTGCATCTCGAGCCATCAAGGAGGAATTGCTTTCGTAGTTCGGCCCTCAGTGCGTTCTAATCTTCAACTTTGGAATAGCCGCCAGACTTGATCTCCGCTTCATAAGTTCGCCACCACAGTTTGGCATCACCAGCCATGTACATGGTGGCCACTTTGACTTGCTCGCTGCCGTCGATATGCGCAGCATCAAAGTAATGCTCAATGTTGTAGATGAAGTTTTCTAACTCCCAAGAATCTCGGACTCCCGAGAAAGGTGTTGGTTCCGGATAATTCAGTCTGCTCTTGGAGTGATCCATCTCCGTCTTGCCTTCTTTGGTGCGCAGAAGCACCAGTTCAGTGCGCTGTTCAACGATGATGGCCTCCATCTTCGCCATTGTGGCCAGTGTCTCGGCCAACTGTGCTTTTAACGCAACATGGCCCTTAAGCACATCTGTCAATAGTGCCTTCTGGTGGGTCACGTCGTTAGCAAGCGACCCGAACAGTTCCGCCAGAGTACCATCAAGGTCGGAGCCGTCTCCGACCACTGCCTCAAGGGTCGCCACACATTCTCTTAATGCGTCCATTCTCAGCATAGAACAAAGAGTGTTGTTTTGCTATGAGGGTCTTCAAAGAGAGGAGAAAGTAGCAGTGCCGACTGCCACAAAATTTACTCCGAACACAGTAAATGTACCAACCTTTTACTGCCAATTGAGCCCAATCTGTCTCTAATACCAATTGTCATGGGGTTCAATCGAGGCTTCAAAATTTTCACCGTCCCAACAAAGTGGTGGCGCTGATTAGTGCATAAAACTATCAGCCAGCCGTTCGTGCAGCAATGCGTAGAGGATCGCTGCAACGTTTCAACAAGAACGCGCATGCACCAGACCGCACAAGTTCACAGCAACACAAAATATGATGATGGAGCAATACAAGGTAGCACAGTGGAAAAATCTCTTATTTCATTACACAATGTTATAAGGAACAAAACCCAAATTACACTTTGCACACACACTCACACAGTGGTCTCTCAACAGAAGTGTAGAACACCAAGTACATGACTCCAGAACTCTCAAAATATCTAGCAACCTGCACCAGTGGTCGATCCCCTTCATTTTATAGAGCTTGGGTCGCCCATTGCTTGAATCTTAGCTGCCCAGCTAAGGCCAAGTCTCATCTCGGCCAGCCATCCCAAGAGGTGGCAGTTTGGCTTGACCCAAACTGCCAAACTTCCATCAACTACTGACCCAAGTCGAGCCTGGACCATCTGGTCGAGTCCAAGTCGCCCAAGTGACTGAGTGCACCACTCAGTGTAAGGCCATGAGGCCAGTGCGCGGGGAAAAACACGGCAATACACGCTGCAGCCCGAATGGTGTCCGCGAGGTTGTCGTCTGCCCGCTCACATGTTTATGCATGAGCATTCTGCTCAGTGTTCGCCCTGATCCATGTCCGTCTCGGCCCGCGAACTCATCATAGCAGCATGTGCTGCTCCGCATCAACAATGTGTCAACTTCATGCGCCAAGTCTGTGCCTCCACGCGCTCAAGCAATCCTCAATGTATGCCCTGCCAAGGCTGAGGCATGGCGAGGGTCCGCTCTGCCACGCTCTCGCCCGGGCGGGCATTGCAATGTCATGTCCCGCGCCGTTGCGCACACGGGACATTTGTTGCTCCGCAAGGCCGTCGCTCCGTGTCTTCGCGCCCACGGACGGCCCAAGTCCCTGCCAAGTCGCGCCCACGCCCAGAGGAGCGTGAGCAGTCCACCGCATAGCCCGTTGCACGCGTCGCCCAGCTGAGCGCTCGCCCGGGCGAGCAAATCCCTCGCCATGTTAGGCAAAATCCCTCGCCAAGTGTGAACACACTTGTTGCTCCTCAGTTGCAACTCCGCAACTCTGCGCAGGCCTGAGGCACGCCCTACGCCGAGTCAAAATGCCGCCAAGTCTAGGGGTGTTAACATTAACTATATATCGGACTCAAATAAATAAATTTCGTCAATCTTATTGGAAGCAACTGCCAAAGTATTTTGTCAAAGTAAGTTAATTTTATGTAGATAAGATATTAATTATTGTTCCCACTTCAGATAATTTTAAATTTATCACTTCTTGTCCAGTCAACCCACATTGGAAGCATTACAATTTCCGCATAAAATATATATGTTGACATTCATGAAGAATATACAATGCAACGAGTCCATGAATATATGTAAAACCTATATAATTAAATCGAGATATGAAACATGTGAACCCAAGTAGCATAGTTGGTAGTAATATCTATACATTTCTATGATGTATATTTTTATGAGGTTTAGGATTTAAACTCCAGCATGATCATTTAGTATATGATATTAGATATTTATTCAGAATCTTATTGTACTCTTAAACTTCATTCTAAAAATAAAATTCACAATTTTTTGAGAAAAAAAAATTTAGATATGAAACGACTGCCAAAGCACATCCCACACGTGACATATAAAATTAATTAAAATAATGTCCATATATAACAAGCAAAATATAGAACATTCTTCCAAAATTAAAATAATTTTATCAGAAAATTTTAAATTCGGAATACCAATGAAGCAATAATCAAAAGCATAATAAAAAAAATAAAATTTTAATTTTACCCCCACGTTCTACTGCTATTAAGATATTATTGTGTTCAAAAGTTTCAATAAAACTTTTAGACAGATCTACATCTCATTAGAATTAAATGTATTTTAAATTCTCTAAAATAATTCATAAAATTGTTCCTATAAAAAAAATATGGTGAGACTTAAGAGGCACACAAATGATGATATAATTTTTTAAAATTTTAATGTGTTTCGATAAAACTATTAGAATGAGTTCAAGAATTTTGTCCAACACTCTTAAACAAGAGATTAGCATATCATCTATAGGTCTCATAAGCCTCCTCATAATATTTTTGCTCGTAAAAATAATTTTATAATTTTTTTTTTTGATATTTTAAAACCTATTTTCAGTAAGATTTGAACTTGTTCAGGAGTTTTATCGAAACTCTTGTAGGAAATTATATTATGATCATCTAAAGAAACCAAAGCTTCTTCGACATATTATTTTATTCCAAGAAATAATATTTTGAATTATAAAAATTTTAGGTGAATTTAAAACACATTAGATTGAGATTTAAACTTGTTCAAGAGTTTCAAAACATTTGAAGAAAATATATCTCAAAATCTATTATATAGGATAATAAAATTGAAAATTTTCACTTTTCTAATTAGATTTTGAAAATTTTTGGATCCTTATGTCAATTTTGAGAATTTTTTTTTAAAAAAAATAAAACTCTCCGATGGTTTTGTGTCCTCTCACTACAAGAGACAAAATAGAAATCAACACCAAATTGACCAATCATGCTCAAATTTGCCCAAGCTTGCAATGCCTCCATAACCGTTCCAGCTTGCGACTACCCTTGGCATCTTCTCCCCTAACATGATCAACTACGCTAGCATCTTATCCCGCTTTACATTGCAGCCTCAAATTGAAGACGGTCAAAGAAATTTCCAATATGCTCGTCCTGGATTAACATACATAAGAAGTCAACGATAGGCAAAGTGGTAATTCAACTTGAAAACCCTACTTGATTGGTGCCAGCTAGGACAAATGTTTGACACGTCGTCGCCATTAAAGTGACACATCAACCTTTTTTGTTAAAATTGGCGGGTCATGCCAAACATGATAATGGATTCAAAGTTGTGTATTTCCATGTTAACGTAAATACTTGGTGCTAAAAATTAGAAAATGATCAAAGTTCATTAATAATTCATGGTTTATTTCATTCCTTCATTTTCTTAAAATATAGGTTTAATCTCTCTACAATAAATTAAAAAATTGTCTAATTCAAACTTTATATTATTATAGCAAATTAGTATTCCTAAACTCAAAAAAGACCCACTAATTAGATTGATTCACAATCGAATTAATCATGAATTTTATTTATATTTTGTAAAAAAATTGAATTGGTGAACCTCATATCATTCTCGTTCAAGTAGTCAGCTTAATTAGTAGAAAATCAGTTGATTGAACTAAATTCTAAAATTTATTATTTTACATTTTTCTTATTTGAATTAATTGCAAGTTCCCACATGCAAAAAAACGTGGTTCAATATATCCTTTCAACATCAAATCCAAAATTTTAAAAATATTATATCAGTCCTATAATATTTGAGGAAAAAACTTGGCTAATTAGGCTTATTTATGCAGGGTTTCGTTTTAGTTTATAGTTTAAGTGACTACTAGAAAACAAATCATTAGCGATAATTATTTTGTGTCGGCTAATATATCGTTACAAAAACAAAGACATTGCAACGGTAGAAAATTACCATAATATATTTGCGACGATTTTGTGACGGTCTTGCATGACCATTCATTTTTGTTTGTTAATAGTTACATTGTTGATATTTAATTGTAATGAAAATATTGTGAATCATGAGTTGATGTGTCATGAAATTATCGACTCTTGGTCATAATGTATCAATATGTTTGATCCGTTTGGAAATTGTATTATTGTTTATAATAAATACAATATTTATATGTGATATATAATATTTAAACTATCCTTAATTGGACAAGTTGGGGACATAAGTTTGTACAATTTGCAGTTAAATAGATTTTTTTTAAACATTCACTTCAGCTCAAAATTTTCGAAATATTTTTCTTGTTCTCTATGTGAGGCATGTTCCAAGAAGATGTTCTAGGATATACTCCACTGGTCTTGCAAGAGGGAAGGGCAGCTATATGCGACAATTGAGTGATGCCTATTGTTTTTTTTGAATGGACAAGGAGCAACATGAATGAGTTCACGTATATGAGACCAACTAGTCAACATATACGCATCCGAAGATTGAAGATTGAAGATTGGCAAGACATGTTCTGTATGGCTCATCAAAATAGGATGATGCTGATCAAGTGATTTATTGCTCGTTATACTGGTAGGCCCATTTTCTTTAGTAGTCACAAGCGTTGATTGGTAGTTTTATTTTTTAATTAAATAAATAAATTATTAACCATTTAGAATTATTTTTGGAATATAATATGTAATATCAATCGTTGCACCGTAGGGTACGCATGATGCGAGCGATACACGCTAATATCTACAGACCCTCTAAGTGTCTTTGAGGCTATGCACAAGTATTAGCATGACCTCATCGTGGGGAGTTCATTAACGAGAGACCAGATCAGACTATTTTGTAAGTATTTTGTTTCAACTAGTTTTAATAGCTAGTTCAAATTACATATTATCTAACTAGTTTCAATTACATTGATAATTCTGTTACCAATGTTTAATTAGTTTGAATTACTATAATCTAATTAATATTGTTTTCAAGGCCATATATACATAAATGGGCATGCAGTACGAAGGTGGTATTACACAACATCATCATTTAGATGTTGACGTATGAATGCAGGTGGTAGGTTGCGAGCATGGTTGCGTATACGATATAGATACAACTACTAATGTTATGATGTTGTTGTTGTCGCAGGGTGCTAGGCCCCCTACTTGCACGCCCACACACATATGGGAGGATCAAGGAGTGTCTAGCTGCTTTGATATGACTTAAGCACAAATCATTTCAGACGTGACAGCTCTTTGAGACTAGATGAAACATATGGCATACATTTCCTAGGTGAGATTATAGCTAGGTTGCTCGTGCTTTTCTCTCACCATCATTTGGGCAACTATACCAAATTCATCTTCCTCGTCAACACTAAGTGATGTGCTCCCAACCCAATCGCTGTCAATGTCGTGGTCACTTGTTGTATATATACTTACTGAATTTGAGCATTTGACTCACATTATACTTTTGATACATCATTTGGATGTACTTATGTAAATATTTGACATTTGAGTATTTATAATGGATGTTTAGTAGTATAATAGATGTTTCAGAAATGTAATTATTGACTATTTGTATTTGTTTTATATTATATATGTTGTAAAAAAGATTTTTCTAATTTTTAAATGTTATAAAAATACTTTTGCAACACCTTTTTTGATGGGACAATCATTGTAGATAATGTAATATGATCTTCGCTCGTCTTCGTAGAAGGGTTAACACAACTTTTGGAACCTAGTATTTTAGCTCGTCATTGCAAATTAATTATCTGCAATTGACAGCCATCGTAAAAGAGCATTGATGATGTTTTTGTGACGACGGAGGTCATCGCAAACAACGTATTTTTGCAGTGTATTAAACCTCACTTAATTTGTTGTCAAAAAATATCAATATAATAGGTTAACTCTCTAAAAAATTAAAGTTTTAATTAAAACGTCACCTAACTATAACTTCAAGTACTCGTTTACATTTTATTTTGAAAATAAAGAACTTATATTTATCAAGAGAATTGAAAAATACAAATTAAGGAAAAGATGGGAAGGAGGGGGAAATAGACATGTAGGGGTCAGCCCCTAGAATTACAAGATATGTTAAGCAAAATATTGGCTTTAATGGCTCGCTAGACGTGTGAGCTTGACACGTTATCATATGGTGTTTCTCTCCTGCCAAATTTTGCACCTCCAAACCATTGTTACATGAAATTTGTGTATGTTTTCCTTAACACCCCAAGGCTTGAAAGTGTGTGAGAATGATGTAATGTTGCGTAGTCTTAGGAGCTCCTCCCATCCTGTAAGTCGAATGACTTACACTAGAGGGGGTGAATAGTGTGTTTGGTAAAAACTTAATCTAATTTGGTTTTAATCATTTTCTTGATTATTTAGGTTAATGATCAAATCAAAGACTAAATGCAAAAAGCAAGTGAATATGACAAATAAGCAAGCATAAATAGAAACAATGTTAGAACATGAATTTATAGTGGTTCATCTCTAATGTCAACTCTACTACCCAAGCGTCATGCTTAGGATTTCCAACTCCAGTTTACTAGATTAAAGTGTTTCCTTTACAATGAGAACCTTTTCACTGGAAAGTCGCCGCTCTCACAACGAAGGCACTTGATTATTTATCTAGTAAGCATAAATAGAAACAATGTTAGAACATGAATTTATAGTGGTTCATCTCTAATGTCAACTCTACTACCCAAGCGTCATGCTTAGGATTTCCAACTCTAGTTTACTAGATTAAAGTATTTCCTTTACAATGAGAACCTTTTCACTAGAAAGTCGCCGCTCTCACAACGAAGGCACTTTCACACCCGGAAGTCTCCGCCTTCGTACCGAGAGCACTCTCTCACTTCAACCCTAAGGATAACACAATAAATCATAGCAAACTAAGTTTACACCGGTGGGTTTAAACCTCAACACCAAGGCAACCACCAACCATTCAAGACCTAACAACCTAGGTCATACACAAGATCAAACACGAGAAAACAAAGCACAAAATACAATATAAATGGAGCAATAAATAGAACCAAGTATAATTAGCTCAAATACAAGTTCCCTAGTCCTCTTGATGCCTTTGGATGATGAATTGATGAAGAACAAAGCCTTGAATTAAGATTTCAACTAAAACTAGGGTTTGCTCAAAGAATAGCTCAAGAAAGCTTAGCGAAGGTGAAGGATTGCCTCAATGAAGCATTAGGTCCATAGGAAGGCAGGTTTGAGGTATATATATAAAAATATCAAAAGTAGAGCCAGGCAACCCTCGAGCAGTCGAGATTCGGCCGAGGGTCAATCGAACAGGTTCTGAAAAACTTTCTAGAACCTTTTCGGCCAAAACCTTTTCGATCGATCATCGAACGATCGAGATTCGATCGAGGGTCAGCTAAACCAATTCTGGAAAACTTTCTAGAACCTTTTCGGTCAATCCTCGGGCGACCGTACATCGGTCGGTCGAAAATCAACCGAGATTCGACTGTAAACCTGTAGTTTGGGGGGGTTGCTGATTTTCCTAGTTTGCTAATTCTTCACAAGTCTTATTTAATATTTTTTAACTTTAAGTCAAACTTTAAAACATAAATGTCCAATAAGGAATATACCTCATTTGGATTCAATAAAAATATCTAAAAAATCAAAATCCTTAAAAATTAAGATCTAACTTTTGGGGTTTAGTACAAATTTGCGAAAATAAAAAATTTTATAATCTCCTATGTCAAATATGGATAGGTTAGATATTTTCAAATATTCCTTCAAAATAGATATTTAACTTGTTTCTACCAAAAGAACAATTAGTAGGAGTTTTGGTGCCAAGAAAAAGTCTAAAACATGTCGCCATCTATGGAGCTCCCACTACTAGAATAGTCGCTATCACCGACGGCTAAAACAGTTGCTCAACCGTCAGAGGGATAATTATGTTAGGCTCTCGTGGCCTATGTCTCGATGTCGACGTTGCCGGAGCAGACGGACTTAGATCGGCTGAAGGGATGGTAGCCGAATGTGGAGGAATGGTGGCCGAAGGTGGGGGGATGGTGGGTGGAGGCGAAGGGACGGTGGCTACAGTTGAGGGGATGGTGGGTGGAGGCGAGGGGATGGTGGGTGGAGGCGAAGGGACGGTGGCTAGAGGCGAGGGGATGGTGGGTGTCAATGAAGGGATGGTGGCTATAGGCAAGGTGACGGGTGGTAATCGTCGGCGGGGAGTTCTGTGAGGAAATCCTCCTTGGGCATGCACTTCTTGAACCATAGCTGTCAAATATGAATATAATTAGATTATATATAATAGATTAATAGAAAGATTTAATAATTGAAGATATACTATTCATTTACAATTATTCATCATCGTCATTATCATCATCCGTGTAATAGTCTTCTTCTTGTTCTTCTTCAAAATCTTCAAATTCTTCTTCTTCTCCTTCATCATCATTTTGTTAGTCCTCAACTTCATTATCGTCGTCATCAATATATTCTACTTCCAATTGAACTAACTCTGTGTCATCATCCTCGAGTATTGGACTAACTCGCTCCACTTCAGAAGGATTCTCTTCTTGATAGAAATCATCTGTTGGCTCATTGTCTCCAGCTATCGGGTCTATTTTTCCTCAGGCTTTAGTCTTACAGACTACACACCAATCTACCCTATCTTTCTTTCAAGATGGATACTACATATAATACTTAGGGATGACAACGGTTTGGTTAACCGCACTTTTGGGGGTTAACTGAAATCGAAACCGATTTCTAAACCCGCTAACCGAAACCGAAACCAAAACTAACCGGTTTCAAAAACTTATATCCGAAACCGGCTCAGTTTTGGTTATCCGCGGATAACCGAAACCGAATTATTCGGTTCAGATAGAATCGGTTATCCGTTTACTAATCGGTTAACCGATAGTAAATGGATAACCGATCAAATCATATTACAAAAGAATGAAAGCTTGTTGTAACCAGAATTATTAATTATTACTCGTTATTGGCTTGCGGAATCAAAAGTCAAAGTAAAGAGAAACCAAAATTTCATAACACAAGAAGACAATGAAAATGTATAATCCACTGTCCACTGACGATGTTGTTGATCATCTCACATTTCCTATCACTCCCACAATAGAAGAAGACTCAGAAGCACTTCCTATGCATAATCAAAAGTCCAGATTCATCATACTCTGCCTTTGCAATCCACATCTGCAATACGCCAAACATAATGTATCAAATACTAAAATTAAAGAAGCTAAATCTCAAGTCCTGAACATATATAACTATTGGAAAGTGCTCGGAGAAGCCAAAATAGATCCTCCAATCCAGACACTACACATCCTTTTCAGAGGAGCAACCACCTTGATCTTCATGCCACTGGGAGCCAATGCAGTGATCTCCTTGCTCATCCTAGCAACAATGCCAGTGAACATGGTGGTTCCACCGCTGAGGATGATGTTGCCATACAAGTCCTTCTTAGAACAACAAAAAAACAAAAAAGTAAGACAAGCTGGAAAATGATTGGTTCTTCCAATCTATGACAACATAAACAGCTGCGGAATGGTTCACTTTAACCATGAAGAGATTTATAATGAAAAAGGTAAAAGGAGAAACAAAAAAGAAGAACAAAAAAACAAAAATATAGTCTAAATATTTTTAAAAAAATTGGTGCATTCGGAATAATACATTATGCAAGATTAAGAAAAAGAAACTTAGAGTAGATAAAAGAATGAAGCAAAGAGTCACCTTCTTCTAGAAATGGGACTAATTATCCATCAAGAAGGAAGGCAATAGAGGAGTGTGTGGTCCTCCAAAGATAAAAGATGAAGCAGAAGAAGCATAAAGATTCTTTCTTTCCCCCGTCAAAGGAAAAAGGGTGGGGAAGAACACCTTTTTGGTGGCCCGATCATGGACGGTCGGAAGAGGACTTCAAGGCAGCGGAAGCGCTCGGCGCCAATGGTGATGACTTGCCCGTCAGGGAGCTCGTCTTCACCATCTCCAGCTCCTGCTCGAACTCCAATGCGATGTAGGCCAGCTTTTGAAAATTGAAATCGCAAGGTCTGGAGAAGGACTGCAGAGTCGGCGCTGAACTGGGGAGATCCGGAGATGGTGTGGGGAGTCGGTGCCGAATGGAGGAGATCCGGAGAGGGACTACCGGAATAGGGACTGCCAAAAATGGGAGTCGCAAGTCACAGGGAGATGTTGTGAAATGTGACTGTGGAGAGGGAGTCGGCGATAGGGAGTGCGAGGAGTGGACGAGTGGGAGTCGGCGATAGGGAGTGCGAGGAGTGGACGAGTGGGAGTCAACGACAGGGAGTGGGACTGTGGAGAGGGAGTCGGCACCGAACAGAGAAATTTAGGGTTAGAAACTTAGGTTATAAGGTAAACGGGTAAATGAGTATGTGGTAATGGGTTTCAGGTTATAATTTAATAGTTGATGTTTATAACCAGTTTTGGTTACCGGTTATCTGTGGTTAATCGGTAATCGAAACCGAAATTTATAACCCATTTCGGTTATCGGTTATCCGCGACCCGATAACTGAAACCGAACCGATTTATGTTGGCTTAAGGTTTTCAACCTTGGACTTAAACTCGGTTTTGATGATAACAAACATGGAACTAATGTTTCATTGAGATATCGTTCAAGTTCCATATCGGTTAGCGCACGGCGTCCTCGATCAGAAATATCGAAGAAATTGGGAAATCAGAAGGACGTTGGTCAACGCGCTCGGATTCATAGGAAAGATAGGGTCTAGGTTTAGGGTGTCTAGATTATATTGTAAATCCTCTTTATGATGAATAAGAACCCAAAAACCATTCCCGAATCCCAAATCATGAACATCCGGAGACCGTCCAAAAATAACCTAGGGAGCTCCTTGGAGAGCTATATGACCTAGATATTTTCCTAACATAAAAAATGGCGGTAATTGTTCCTTGGGTAGAAATTAGATAACGAGGTATTTTAAAGGAATTTTTGGATGCCTTTAGCATACCCATATTTGACCCGGGAGATTAGAAAATTTTCGTTTTCTGAATATTTGTACTAGACCCCAAAAACTAGATTTTGATTCTTAAGGATTTTAATTTTTTAGATATTTTTGTTGAATGCAAATGGGGGGTAATCCTTATATAACTTAGAGTTAATAAATGTTATATAAGTACACTTAGCGAAGACGGAAACAGAAAAGAGCAAACACAGCCTAAGCAAACTGGTATGCCCAGTCTGTCAAATTTTTGATCTACCGATCGGTCGACCGACAGAGGTGGAAAAATGGCAGTATGTGTGTTGGTCGACCAGATTACAGATTACTGATCTCGCGACTCATTCGGTCAACCCGTCAGTCGACCGATCAGCGCAAATATGTCATAGAAGGTCCATCGGTCTACTGATCGGTCGATCGGATGTCGGATCGATGAAGTTGCGATCCATTCGGTCGACCCATTGGTCGACCGAACAGTGTGATTTATTCACAAAAGGCGCAGCGGTCGCGGGTGGTCGATCGGTCGGTCGACCAACGATCAACCGGCATGCGACCGAACGGCGGAAATGGCTAGTTTTCCATCCGTTGACGCGCTGTTTCCGTTATAGGGTTATAAATACCCAAACCCAGCCTTCCTTAAACAATTTTTTGATCACTGCTAACCTCCTTGAGCCATCCTTTGATCGATTCTAAGCTTTCATTGAGTTAATCCTATGAAAACCCTAGCTTTGATAACTCATCCCTTTGATTGAGCCTTGACTTCACTGATTCACCATCAAAGGCATTAAGAGGAAGCTAGAAAACTTTGTGTGGAGCTAGGTACTTCATTGTTTAATTTATTCCTCCATTTATTGGTGTACTTTATTGTTTATTTTATTGTAACTAAACCTGTGTAAACCTAGGTTGCTAGGTTTTATTGAGTTGGTGGTTGCCTTGGTGTTAAGGCTTAAACCCACAGTTGTAAATGTAGTTTACTAGGATTAGTTGAGTTGTCCCTTAGGTTGAGGTGGAAGAGTGCTCTCGGTAAGAAGGCGGAGACTTCCAGGTGTGGAAGTGCCTTAGGTCGAGAGTGAGACACTTCGAGCCAAAGTCCTCTGTGTAAGGGAAACATAATTAATCTAGTAAAACTAAGTTTGGAAATCCTAAGCGGGGTGCTTAGGTAGTGGAGTAGGCATTGGGGCCGAACCACTATAAATTTGTGTGTTAGCATTGTAATCTTTTGTTTGTGCTTAATTGGTTTATCTTGCTTCCGCATTTAATCGTAAAATTGCAATTTACCCCCCTCTAGTGTGGCCATTTCATCCAACAATTGGTATCAGAGCGGGTCGTAGATTGAGATTTCACCATCTCCTATACATCGTCTCTCGATCATAAAATGGCACTAGAGTTTGTAGCGTCTTCACCTCCTAGGTTTGATGACTCGAACTTTGGTCTTTCGAAGTCTAGGATGTACACTTTCTTAAAGACTCAAGGTTTAGGTGTTTTTAACATGGTAAAAATTAAATATATTGAACCTAAGGAAGACATGAATGCATGGACCCAAGAACAAATTGATATGTTTGAATTAAATGCTAAAGCTACAAATTGCATATTTTGTTCCTTGTAAAATAATGTTCTAGAAAAGATCATGCATTGTACTTCCGCATTCGATATTTGGGCTACCTTAAACATTCTTTATAATTATGCAAAACTTGAAAAATAGGTTCAAAATTGAGAATGAGATTCTGAAAAATGAAAACTCAAAAATCAAAAAGGAAAATTATATGTTGAAATCTCAAATGCATGCTTTACATAACTCCATGATTGATTTGAAAAATGAGGTTCTAAACCTAAACAAGAAAATGAATGAAATGAAAAATATTTCCTCATTTAAGAATTTTAGTAGAAATGATTTTTCAAAAAGGAATGTTCATGCTAATGTTAAATCTCATGTTAAACATTCTACTTTTAAACCTCATGATTATAATAAGAGGAGTGATGTTTCCAAGAATGCTCATACTCATCATGTTTTACATGATAAGCATTCTAATAATAAATCTCATGTCCATAGCAAAAACAAAAATAAATTTAATGGACATTGCTTTTGTTGTGGTACATATGGCCATGCAATCTATAATTGTGCATTTAAGAAGAATCCAAGTGTTGCTAAGATGCTTTGGATACCTAAGCCAACTAACCCCCAAGGATCCAAAGTCATTTGGGTACCTAAGGTTTCTTGCTCTATTGTAGGGAGCTACCACACAAAGGTAAAGAAAATTGAAGAATTGAAGTTTACCATGGACTTCAATAAAGAATCCATCTTTGGTTGCAACTTCAAGCCATCATGATGCCATAGGTATGGAATTTGACATCAAAGACTTTGGTATCATCTCCTACACCGTCTTGCTTAAATTATAGTTGGAGTTTGATATATGCTTAATATTAGTAGATTTTCCGCTCTTGATAAGTTTCAAAAACATTTTTGATTTTTGATTTCTGGTCTCTTCGGAGACCTATATAGCCTATAATGGGCTCATGCGACCTTGCGGTTCTAAATCGTAGGCTCATTGTGGCCTTTCGGTTTTCAACCAATAGGGAGGGTTGGAGATCATGTTTTCATTTATATTTCTCTTGTGATCTTTTAAAATTTGTTTTGGTATCACTTGACTCTATTTAAAACGGATTTCAAACTATTTAGCAAAGTGAACTTTGATAATGATACTTGATGCTTCTCTTTGCTTTTTGATTTGGTTAGCTTGCTAAGTAGCTATATTTTCTCGAAAAATATTAGTGTAGCTTACTTGCAAGTTATGAGCATTTTAGGATGGCAAATAATTAGGAAGAAAAGGGTAAGTTTGGCAAATTATCGTGAATAAGGTATAACTTCGATAAAATCAAAATCTTAGTGTTATACCTCAATGTTTAAGCTTAAATTATTCTCAATACTCATGATGGTAATCACATGCTAAATCCTTGAATTCTCATGAGTAGGTAAAATTTTAGCACTTAGGCAAATTTCATTAAATGAAACTTACTCTAGGTTGATATTCACTATTAGAGACTTTTTTAAGTCCAAACTAGTCAAACATATTTAGAGATCTTATTTTTCAAATATTTCATATTTTAAGATCTCTTTGATTCATTTTGATATCATGTTAACTTTTTTTTAAAATGGATCTTTACTATCTAGCATAGGTTGAGATTTTTAAATAAAACTTTGCATTGACCCTTTGCTATTTAGTAAGTTAGCTTGCTAGTTGGTATATGATTTCATTATGATACTAATGAAGCTTACTTGCAAGTTAAGAAAGTGGTAAAATTTGGAAGGCTAAAGGGAAATGGAAATAAAGTGGACATTTTGAAATTTCTCAAGAAATAAGGTATGAGTTTCATTTTGGCAAAAATTTTGCATCTCACCTCTATTTTCTTGACAAAATGATTTCTCTATGCTCATGAATGATTTTGCATGATAATTGATTGAAATATCATGAGTATTTAAAATTTTGATACTTAGGCAATTTCATGTCATCTAGATTGAATGAAATGTGCTCTAGGTAGAAATCCATCTTAGAGACTTCATTTTAAGTTGAAGCTTGAGTTCACTCATGATTTGCTTCCATGTGATTAAAATTGAAAAATCATGAGAAATGAATAAATTGATAACAAATTCACTTTAGGAGACCTAAAGTTGAGTAGAGTTGACCTAAGTCAACAGATTGACTTAAAAACTTCATTTTAGGTCCAAACTTCACAAACATGTTTAGATTTACTCATGTTAGGTGTCCATAGGTTTAAATTTGAAAAAACTATGAGTAAAGTTTAAAATTTGATACTTAGCAATTTTATGTTATCATGCTTATTTTTTAATGAAATCATGCTAAGGTAAAATTTTGACCAAATGACATCGTCTTCCTTTCAAACTTGATAATCATGCTTTAAATGAGTATATCTTGATATCTGAAAAGTTTGAATAAAAACTGAAGATGTTTGAAAAATTCCAATTATTTACGAAAATGCCACTAGAACTCAATGAACTTTAGAAAAATGCAGAAAAATAATTTTTTGTTGATTCTAGAATCTGCATCTTCTTTGAAAAATCTAGTTTGTGGCATAAAATTTTTAAAAATCTTGAGTATGAATGAGATTTGATTTGAATTTTTTAATTTGGATTTCAAAACTTTAAAGTATTGTTCTTTCCAAATGTTCATTTTTCCGATACTTTGATTTTTGGTCCAATTTTTGAATGAGACTTCAAGTATGATATTTTGAATTCACATTTGGTATCGTTCCACTCATGTGATGAGAAAAATCATTTCCAAAATGATTTTTGACTCCTTGATCGATACACGAAAATATCAATACTTAAGCCACTACATGATTTCTAGACTTGGAATGTATTTATCATCTAATGCTATCATGTATGATTTAGTCTCATATTAGATATTTGTTTTTTCATCCCTTTAGTTGAGATTTTCATGCTTCATGAAAAATAACTTTAGAGTCTCAAATTTGACTAGATTGACCTTTCTTGCCCATTTTGATTGATGTCAAAAGGGGGAGAAAAATATAGGTAAAGGGAAAGAAAATATAGAAAAATTATGCATATAAATAGGGAGAGTTTATTTCCATTGATATGCATGTTGGTAGGGGGAGAAATCTCTTAGTTGATATCCTTTATGCTTTAATATATATATTTTCTTAAGGATGTTTGTCATCATAAAAAAGGGAGAGATTGTTGGCTTAAGATTTTCAACATTGGTCTTAACTCGGTTTTGATGATAACAAACATGGAACTAATGTTTCATTGAGATATCTTTCAGGTTCCATATCGGTTAGCGCACGACGTCCTCGATTGGAAATATTGAAGAAATCGGGAAATCGGAAGGACGTTGGTCGACGCGCTCGGATTCGTTGGGAAGATAGAGTCTAGGTTTAGGGTATCTAGATTATATTGTAAATCCTCTTTATGATGCATAAGAATCCAAAAACTATTTCCGAATCCCAAATCATGAAAACCCGGAGACCGTCTTGAAATAACTTAGGGAGCTCCTTGGAGAGCTATATGACCTAGATATTTTCCTAACATAAAAATGGCAGTAATTGTTTTCTTGGGTAGAAATTAGATAACGAGGTATTTTTAAGAAATTTTTGGAAGCCTTTAGCCTATCCATATTTGACCCGGGAGATTAGAAAATTTTCGTTTCTTGAAAATTTGTACTACACCCCAAAAACTAGATTTTGATTATTAAGGATTTTGATTTTTTAGATATTTTTATTGAATCCAAATGGGAGGGTAATCCTTATATAACATTTATGTTTTAAACTTATTAACACAGCCTAAGCAACTAAGAGTTAATAAATGTTATATAAGTAGACTTAGCGAAGACGGAACCAGAAATGAGCAAACACAGCCTAAGAAAATTGGTCTGCCCAGTCTGTCAAATTTTTGGTTGATCGGTCGGTCGACCGACAAAGGCGGAAAAATGGCAGTGTGTGCGTGGGTCGACTGATCGGTCGACCAGATTGCGGATCACTGATCTCACGACACAAAGGCGGATCGCCGATCGGTCGACCGATCAGCGGAATATATTATAGAAGGTCCATCGATCGACCGATCGGTCGATCAGATGGCAGATCGATGAAGTCGTGATCCATTCGGTCGACTAAATAGTGCGATTTATTCACAAAAGGCGCAGCGGTCGTAGGCAGTCGATCGATCGGTCGATCGACGATCGATCGGTCGATCGACGATCGACCTGCATGCGACTGAACGGCGAAAACTGCTAGTTTTCCATTCGTTGACGCGTTATTTCCGTTACAGGGTTATAAATACCCAAACCCCGCATTCCTTAAAGAATTTTTTTGTCACTGTTAACCTCCTTGAGCCATCCTTTGATCAATTCTAAGCTTTCGTTGAGTTAATCCCGTGAAAACCCTAGCTTTGATATCTCATCCCTTTGATTGAGCCTTGACTTCACTGATTCACCATCAAAGGCATCAAAAGGAAGCTAGGAAACTTTGTGTGGAGCTAAGTACTTCATTGTTTAATTTATTGCTCCATTTATTGGTGTATTTTATTGTTTATTTCATTGTAACTAAGCCTGTGTAAACTTAGGTTGCTAGGTTTGATTGAGTTGGTGGTTGCCTTGGTGTTAAGGCTTAAACCCACCGTTGTAAACGTAGTTTACTAGGATTAGTTGAGTTGTCCCTTAGGTTGAGGTGGAAGAGTGCACTCGGTAAGAAGGCGAAGACTTTCGGGTGTGGAAGTGCCTTAGGTCGAGAGTGAGACTCTTCGAGCCAAAGTCCTATGTGTAAGGGAAACATCATTAATCTAGTAAAACTATGTTTGGAAATCCTAAGCGGGGTGCTTAGGTAGTGGAGTAGACATTGGGGCTGAACCACTATAAATTTGTGTGTTAGCATTGTAATATTTTGTTTGTGCTTAATTGATTTATCTTGCTTCCGCATTTAATCGTAAAATTGCAATTTGCCTAAACAATATAAGAAACGATTAAAACCGGAATTAGGCAATAAGAATTAGTAAACATATTATTCACCCCACCTCTAGTGTGGCCATTTCGTCCAACAATTTAAAGCGATTTTTGAGTTTACTAACCGAAAACGAACCGCAAAACCACTATCCAAAACCGGATTTTGCGGTTCGGTTAACCGATTAACCGCAGTTAATCGGTTCCAATTGCCACCCCTAATAATACTCTTGTTCAACTTGAGATGCCAATATAAATGGTTCATTTGAAGCCAATTTCGATTTGTAATTGACATTGACAAGTTTATACTTTGGATGAACTCTCATTCCCCTATCGCTAATATCAAACCAATGACATTTAAAAATGGCAACTAATTTCGAGCCAAAAAAGTGTGATTCTATGATTTCTTCCTACAGTCTGTAAAAATTGACATCACATTCAGCATACGATGTCCCTTTGACGCAGACCCTGACATTCATAGTCTTCTTTGTAAATGAATATTCAATTGTGTGAAAATTATATCCATTAATAAAATAACTGTTATAACATGATACAACTCGTGTGGATCCGTTAGCAAACACAAATATTATATTATCTATTTTGCCTCTGTGTTCTGTACTATAAGATTGAAGCCAATTAGGGAACTCACACTACAACAAAAGTGACAATTAGAGACAACCAAATTTGTCTCTAAAAGTTAAATATTTGTCTCTCTATAACTTTTAGAGACAAATAATATTGTTCGTCTCTAGAGCTCCCGTCCCTAAAAGTATTAGGGACCTATAATGTATTTGTCTCTACAAATATAATAGAGGCATATATATTTGCCTATAATATATAAATACTATTAGAGGCACATAATATATTTGCCTCTAAAAATATTAATAGAGGCATATACATTTGCCTCTAAAAATATTAATAGATGCATATATATTTGCCTCTAGAAACATTAGTGGAGGCATTTATATTTGCCTCTAAAAATATTAATAGAGACATTTATATTTATCGTTAATATACAAACACAAGTAGGAGCATGTATCATATTTGCCTCTAAATTATTATTAGAGGCATATATATTTATCTTTAATACATATCAATATCATTAGGGGCATATACAATTGCATATATATTTGTCTTTAATAAAAAAAAAATTATTGACTCTAAATTAAAAATTAGACTAATTTTTTTCGCATTATATTTAATTAATAGATAACTTAAATATTTAATTACCTATAAAATTTAAGTAGAGACAATTAATTTTACTCAGAGAAATGATTAGGCTTAGAGACAATATAATTTTAACTAAAAACATTATATATAATAAGAAAAATATAATTACAACTTAAATAACCACATTTCACATATGTATAAGTTTGTACTCAACTATAAACTTTGCAAAGATAAAAGTAAACATTCTATTAAAAAGGTAGACATGTCTATTCTAAAACTAATATTGATAAATAAGTATCTTCAATCTCAAATTTCTAAAGTTCGCTTAAATCTCGAACATCTAAAGTTTACTTAAATTTCAAACTTCTTAATTTCACTTAAATCTCACACTTCTAAAATTCACTAAAAATATAAAAATGCATGGTTGTTCAATCAATTGTCATCCAAGACACGTTCAACCTACAAAAAAATAAAGAAAACAATAATTAGAAGTTTGATACAATAATATTTTAAATAAATTATATATAAATATTTTAACACATATCAAATTATGTGGTCATGCAAGACTAAGTCCAACCGCTTGTCGAATGCTCTTGGTAGATCCAAAAGGTCATACTAGTGGTTCATTCTTAATCAATGCTTCTCAATATGTACCTACCTTTCTTCAATTCTCCAGTAGTTCAATTTTGTGTTTCAAGTTCTTCAATTCATCTTTTAACTGTGCTTCAAGTTCTCCATTAGTTCTCAAACTCATGTAATTATTACCTAATATACATAACATAAGTTGAATAGAATTAGAAGCTTCTTAAATAAACATGATATGCTAGAAGATAATCCAGAAGTAATCAAAAGCTTCTTTTTCTTTATAGTTTAAGATAAAGCAAAAGCTTATGAATTCAAAATCTACATCTAAGCAACACAATATTTTGTAGATAATCCACAATTATGCGATGGATGGAAAAATAAAAAGCACAAGTTAACCTAGAATGATTCATTCACCAAATTAAGACTTGAACTATGGTTTAAAATTACCACTACTCTCCAACTCACCAATTACATGATACTTCTTAGACAAATTGTTACTCTTATACTTTTGAGATCATTATTATATATCTCAAGACTATGAACAAAATTATATATACTTCTGAGACACATTGTTACTCTATATTATGAACTAACACATCTCATTGTAGTTTCGAACAGGCTTCAAGTTCCTGTAAAAAAAATCTTTAAAACTTGGGTAGCACTATGTGAAAACATGATCAGTAGCAAACATATTTTATGTAAAGGCTCATAACTTATTAAACATAGGTGGAATTGGGGTTTGGATCATAAGATTGCACTCACATGCATATGTAGTTTTGCATGAAAATGTACCCCAATTACATGCAATTAGACTGAGCATGCCTATCAACCAAAAAGTTACTAAATCAAAGAGCAACTGCAATACAACAATAACAAAAGCAAAGGTTTAGGTACAAAATTGAATAGACGAACTAGGGTGTCTTACCGACCCACCGCAGCTCGGACAATCCTTAGATGGCAGTGATACAGAAAGATCAATAGAAGCAAGAAGGTGGACTAACTCAGCACGATTCTCAATGATGGCCTCTGCCACAAACTCTGTTGTTAGCCTCTCTCCACTGCATAAGTTTGTTCATAAAATCCAAAAAGTAAGAGAAAACCAGGTTCAGTTGCTAAACATAAACTTGATAATCTATTATCGGTCATGTATTTTATTACTGGCTTGTGTTCATATGCAGTAGTATGACCAGAAAATTCAAAACATTATAGAGATTGCATTTGTAATCCATCACTCAAGAAGTTCTTCTAAGAAATTTATCAATATAGACACAAGAATCAGATAGTGATCCAGCCCTAATTTCTGTATTCAACAAGTAGGGCAAAAAGAAGATACCAAGAAACATAGAATAATATGTTCACACAGATGATGTTCCAATCTTTTGAGAATGTGAGGAGTATAATTGCGTTCAAGAGAAGCCAACAAACAAAATGTCCACTTCTGATAGCATAAATTAGGTTCTACTTAATTACTGCTAGACAAATTGAACTTCAAATTGGCACAGTAGTAGATAATGTTTGATAAGTGTGTGACAACATGGATCTATAATCAAGAATACAAGGAGGAAATACTTGCAACATTCTTTTTCTCATTAAAAAAAATGCCTAAAACTACTCAAACAAAACACCATAGGTAATCTCCAAATTTGAGAATATGACCTACCTTCTGGGACTATAATTTTACACTTGATAGTGCACTTTTCTTGTACCCTTGCACGTAGTGAACCGCAATGCCTGCCAGCCATTGTAGGTACCACAGTTTCTAGAACAAAGAAAAGTATCAGGTTATGAAAATACCAGCATAAAACCTTAAAGTAATGTAACTTATTTGACCAGAAATATGTGGCAATTTTCTAATGCAGTATTATGTAGACCCTTAAGCTAAATCCTTAAATTTAGTTCCAAACAAAAATTTCTAATTCATTTTAGCGTTTCAACAATGAAGTTTTCTTCTGACTACAATGAAATAATGGCAAGAATGATCAAAAGCAACGTTAACTAATAACCACAAGAAAGAAAGATTAGAGAGAAGAAGAATAAGTTTTCTGTGTGACTCTATGGATCAAAATTACCTAGGGCACAAGACCTTCTTCCCCAATTCCATGGTAATGTCATACGTCCCAAGCGTAGCAACCACCTGCAGCCAGACAATTCAATGAAACCACTCACTGAAACAAATATGGCGCGAAGAAACAAATGTCTAGAAGAAATTGTGGTGGTTTTGTAATCAAATAAGTGATTTTCAAGCAAGTACGAAGATGGTGGAGAAGGAGAGCTTGGAGACAAGCTCTCGAAGACCGAAGCCGCGGGGGGCTGAGTCGGCTTCTCTGAGGTAGGTATTATAGATTCTCTGAGTCAAGCATTCAAATTGGATATGCCTTCTATCTAAATTGGATATATTGAAGTTTCAAATCGTACATCCTACAACCCATCCCAAATGTAACCATTAAACAATATATAATTGTGGACAAGAGAAGTGGACAAATTGTTGCGTCCCTTAAGTCCATCAACTTCAGGTACTCTATCCATATTCCAAGAGAAAATAGGTAAACCTTAAAAGCTGTGATAGCTGATGAGTACTCCTCAATTTATTGGGTAGTCCCAAAATGGTAAGATTTACTATGAAATAGTACATTCATGTCATCGTAGTTCAATCTTTCATATGAAAATAAGTGTATATATCATAGCTGAATATTGCATGCAAACGCTTTAGTTAAGTCAAGGAGAAGATAGCAGATCTCACCAGAGACTCCTGAGACAACTTCTATTGCAGAGATCTTGTAGAATGGGACACCGGTCTCACTAGCTATAGCATGTGCAAGCTTTGTCTTTCCACACCCAAGTGGCCCATGTAAAAGTATCCCAGCCACAGGCCTGACTCCAAGCCTCCGTGGCAGCTCTGAATGGCACAATGGGACAATTACTTCCATCATTTCTTCCAATACACCCTTCATCCCACCAAGATCATGAAATCTTGGTCCCTGTTCCCTCCCCTCATCCACCATCACATTATCACCGCCAGTACTCCCCTTCTCGACTGACATTGGGGTCTCGACACCGCTTGTAAGACTCGGAAAAATTTCCTAATATAAAGATTTGTTTTGGTGCAGCGCGCCGAACCCGGGGGTAGTCGAGTCGAGCCTCAGGATCGCCTCTAGTGAAAAGGTATGACTCGACTAATGATTCATGGAATCTATGTGGGTGATTAACTTTCCTTTTATGAATTCATTCCTTAAATCAAGTTAAATCGATTCATATTATGGGTTGAGTCAGAACCGAAGTTGAGTTCGGGTTTAGTCGAGGTTCGAGTATGAGTTAAGTGAGTCATGGAGCTATCTTTGGAAAGCTAGATGAGGGATTAAAACCCTCATCTTGCAGCCGTGCGACTCATCCCTTGAGTCGCACAAGGTTGCCTAGGGGGAGAGAGGAAGAAGAGCAAGGGAAAGCTTGGAGGACTTGGATCAATCCGGGATTTCGCATCGTTGCCAGAAAATTTCAAGTCGTCGTCGCCCGATCTTTCGTTCTCCGCAATCTAGGTGAGTGGTTAGAGTTAGAAGCATGGGTGAGGCAGGTAGCCTAACCCCTAGTTGTGATAGGATGAGGTTCTCGCGATCTTTCTGTTGGATCTTGGTTTTATCGACGTGTAATCGCTATTTTGTATGATTTCTTGTCGGAGTACCTTGTTTCTTTGTCGATTTTCAATTGTTAGGGCTGCCGAGTCATGGGAGGGGAGAAGAGAGTAGCTTTAGATGGAAACTTACATGATTATGAGATTAACACATATAGGAATGACAATACTTAGGAAGAACACCAAACATAGCAAGTAGATTGATTGAATTGGAATTGTAGGAAAGCTAGCCTTATGACCATCCTTAGCATTAGACATTTAACTTTGAAATGTTGAAATTGTTTACCATGATTAGTAATTCCTACCTTTTTTTTTGAATTCATTATTACCGTGCCATGCTAGATAATTGCTTCTTATTGTGCTAAATTCCTAAGGTAGTGTAAAGTTGTTACGCATATATATATTGTGACCATATATAGTAGATGTTACAATACTTGAATATTTTCTTGAGATTATGCATGCTGCCCAAATATGTTCATGGGCGGAATTCCCAAGTCGACGCAAGAAATTCCTCACCCAGGGTAGTGTAGAAGGTTAGATAACGTGGTAATGCGTCGCTAGACGTTCATCATACTTATATGGAAACTTAGCTAGGAGATGATAACACTTCCATGACTTATTGTATACTTTTGGAAACCTAGAACTCGTATGTGTACACAATTTGAATGGGTGGCATAAATTGTTGATCCTGTAGCCGAATCAAGGCCAGATACAGGCAATGGCCCGAAGGGTATATATGAAAACCCTAGGATATTAATTGTGTGGTGTGTTTGAGATGGTCCGCTGAGGAGCGTGGAGGTCGAGAATGACCAATGCTCAGCTTGGCCAATATTGGGTCTTGAGGTGCACCAGCGGGCCCACTAGGTGCCAGACCCTAGTTGGGTGGGACTAGCTATCCTTACCCCAAATGGTGTCCGAAGACTAGTGGACCATCCTAGTCGACGGCCCGGGATTGTTTGCTTACACCTTGAGGTGACGTGGCCGATGGCCAGTATGATACTACCTGATATGGTAGGGACGGTTGTAGCCGAGATGTTATTCCATAAGTAGGCCAAAGGGCCGGATGCCGAAGGCTTGATAGGACGAGATGGCAGGTTATCATATTTAGTTGTACAGATTGACCCATTGGGGGTCGGTAGCTGTATTAGAAGTATTTTACATTCTTGTTCATTCATTTTGTTGTCTTATACGATATATATGCATGACTGAGGCTTATGTGGAGTTTCACTAGAGCTACTCACTGAGTCCCAAGTGGACTCACAGTTTATTCTTTATTTTTGCAGAGCATGAGCAGTGACTTTGGCATGTCGACATGGTGCAACTAGTGGGCGGGAGGCGGTGCCATATCTCATAGCGGCGTCCATGAGTCTTAGACCAGCGTCTAGTAGTTGCTTTTAGTTTCTACACTGACAATTGTATTTAATAGAGTTGTAAAACTTGTTACTTGAAACGTTCAGTTATTTTGATGTTGATGTTCTTACTTGTTTTGGAAAACATAAAAATTGTGACTTTGAAAACTCTTAATAAAGTGTGTTAAGATTTCTTTTATCGATACGATTTGGTTTTCCTTATGTCAATGTAGACAGTAGGCTACAGGACAGGATATAGGTCCTGGCCGGTCACACTACCCTTTGTTGGGGTGTGACATTTATTAATTGTTTGGATATGATGTCAGAGGAAGAGATGCAAAGGCGGCGATAAATTGGAGGAGAAGGCGTGCGTCTACGAAAAAAAATGAGGAGAAGTAATTTTAGGGCGTCGACTGTAGCTAATATAGTATATGTTTATTTAATTTTAATATGATTAATTAAAATTTAATAGGTGAACATTTTGAGACTAATGTTTTTTATAAAATTCAAATTAAAGGCGTATATTTTTTATTATCTCTAAATCATATATTTAGAAACAAATAATAATATGTTTCTAAATAATTGTCTCTAATTGAGGCTTTTGTTGTAGTGTCACAATTGCGTAATTTCTCTAATTTCTCATCGTTGTAAATTGAGTATTTTGTCATCATCTCGACGTCAAATATTTTAATGAACTTTTCAATCTCTAGACAATCTAATAAAACATACAAGTGTGTCAAATAGTACTCTTCGTCGTTTATGTATGACCGACGAGAACCCAAAGCACGACTAAAGTAACAAAAGATATTTAAACGGTCATCTGATGGTCGAGATCCCCCGTCTTATGGTCGAGGACCCTGTCGTTGTTCTGTGGAAGACGATTAAGTCTTGTCTGAATGGTCGATACAAAATAAAATGAGCAGAATGTTAAAATTTCTTAAATTATATATGCTTCAGATATTGAACTTTCAACTGCCATGGTGTTCATTACTTTTTTCTTTAGACGATTCATGTATCTTTCAAATAAATACATCCACCGGTATTGAACAGGGCCACCAACTCGTGCCTCGTATGCCAAGTGTACCGATAGATGCTCCATCGAGTCAAAAAATATAAGAGGAAAAAATTGCTCCAACTTGCATATGATTTCAATAATATATTTCAGAGCACAAAATGAACAACTTTAAATTATGTCTTAAAATGATAATTGACCTAAACTTTATGTGCGAAAGTGAACTTTATAACTAAAAGTTTTATAATAAGAATAACAATATTAAAATTGAACGAGACTTGTTTTTTTTACTCTCAGCAGGCACATGCGCAAAGCAGCCAAATTTGGGAGCCACGCATGCACAACATAGCACATGGCTTATTAGTATAATGTTAATAAAATAATTAATTCACCGATAAGTACAATTAAAAAAAGAATTAATTAATATATCTAAGTACAAATTATGACTTTTTTAATTTGTATTAATTACATCATGAATTATTAAATTGGTATCAATTCTAGTCCAACGTCAAATGCCCGTCAATGCAACTGTTAGGTGCTGACGCGGGTGGCATCCGACTCAACAAATTAAAAAATATTTTTTTATTATCACTTGTGCCACATCAGCGTATAATAAAAACTATTATAATATTATATAAATAGAAAAATTAATGTATCTATTACAAACTTTGATCCTTGTAACAAATCTATTCCAATATTTAATTTTTCTCCCTAATCTATCCAAAACATTGGGATTGACAATAATTATAATCCTTCATGACAAATATTTTTTAAAATACATCAAAACTCTTACTTTATCCGATGATTTCGTATCAGACTTCATCAAATTCTTTTTCCTTTAAAAAAATTACACGAAAAATCTTTTAACTCCTCGAAGAATTCCACGTCTAATTTCACCAAAATTAATTTATAGTCATTATATATAAATTTTATTTCAGATTTTATATTTTTTAAAAATAAAAATATGTAATAAAATAAAGAAATTTTACGAAGAAAATTAAATACTAAAAGAAATTAAATACAATACAAATAATGTTAGATGTATGATATATATATATAGTATTATTATTATTATCAATAAAATATATTGATTTTGTTCAAATTTTAATTTTTTGTTCTAAAATGCTATTATCGAATTGAATAAAAAATTAATACAAAACTAAATGCCAAATTTTGTTAGACACTAATTAAATAAAATATAATTATAATATTAAATATTTAATAAATAATAATATAAGTAAAATGGTCTTGATTTGATGGGGAGTTTTGATTTTTTTTATAAAATACAATAGCCGAATTGAATAAAAAAATAAATAATAAAACTTTGGTAAATAATAAAACTTTGTAAAAAAATTTAATTTGGGCATTTTGATTTTCTTTGAAATGCAATAATAAATAATTAAATAAAAAATTAATAAGAAAATCAAAATTTGAATCCAATTTTTTAAAATACAATTTTAATAGATAATTATAAAATTATTTTAAAATTTTAAACATTTAATAAATAAAAATAATATATGAAAAAAATAAGAGTTTTATTTCAAGTTTTAATTTTTTTTTAATGTAATAGTCGAATTTAATAAAAAAATAGGGAATAATGTAATTCAAACTTTTAGATTGATTATAATTATAATGTAATCTAAATTTCAGTTCAATTTCGAATGAGATAATTGTTGTCAATCCCAAAGTTTGGAATAGATTAGGGAGAAACATTAAAGATTGTGACAGATTTATTAATTGCATGGGTCAAAGTTTATGACAAATACATTAATATTTTCTATTTATATAACATTATAATAATTTTATTATATGCTGATGTGGCACAAGTGATAATAAAAAAATATTTTTTAATTTATTGAGTCAGATGTCACGTCAATATCTAAACAAGGCCTAACGGTTGCATTGACGAACATTTGACGTCGAATTAAAATTGATATCATGATAATTCGGAATATAATTAATACAAATTAAAAATTAAATTATATTTGTGAAAAAATCATAATTTAAACTAAATATAATTAACCCTTACAAAATTAGTTCAAGTTCAAACATGCATGTCATATATCGTAAAACATGCAAGAATGCATGAAGTCTATGTACCATATCCTCATATGTCCTGTGACAGGTGAAGATGCACATGAGATGCTGGAGATGTTGAGAAAGATTGATCAAGAGAAGATATATAGCCATCAATGCAAATGTGCATGTGCTGCCCCTTTTTTATGAATTCCAAAGAGAACATATATACTTTGAGCATATTATCTTTCCCTTGGGCATGTAGATCTGTTTACAGCTGCAGTTATGTTGACTTCCAACAATTAATATATATACTGATTAATTTTAATATTATATATAATCAGATAAGACTATATAATAACCTTCCTTCATAACGTTTGTTATAAGAAAAATATAAAAAACATGTGATCAATATTTATTTTATTATTTAATTAGCGAGTATTAGTAATTTTTGTAGTCAAGTGTTCCAAAATTGAGCGTTAAATCCGCCATCCACGCTGAACTTAATGATTTGTTTTTGGGTTTATCCTCACCAATGCGTTGGATAATGTGGTTACGGAGACGGATTGCTAATTTGCTATTGATATGGTGCTTGGTCACAAGCCTATTCCCTGGCACCTGGCTAGTTTAATAAATTGACTGATTCATTTGTTTCAGCAAAGTATTAATGTAATTTTTTCTTTTGTTTGCTTGTAACAAAGCAATCCACTGGGCTGTAATTCAAGGCAGGATTCTCTAGGAGGCCCGTGTTTGACGGCCCGTGTTTGACGTGTTGTTTCCCCCTTCTGAGTTTGTTAGTATCCTAGTTGATGATTTCTTTGGACTTTATTAAGTGGTTAATAAAGATTTATTTTTCGGTAAAAATAACTGAGTGTTAATGACAAACAAATTTAATTCTAATAATAGATGTTTATCATTAAATGTTATATTGTCAAAAAATTTATGACTAAATAATTGATAGACATAATTAGATCAATTAGTGATAAAATTAGAGTCATTACATTACTAATTTATTATAATTTAAATTTGAATATTTAGTGGAATAATCATATTTTCCATTTTTTGGACGCTCAATGAAATTTTGAGTACCAACAACCTCTACCAGCTACTCAATTAAGACAGTTGATCCGAAGGCACATTTTATTTGGTAGAAAAGATGTCCCCCAACCATCTCCTTGCATAATTGGCTGGTGGAAAGGCAAAGACTATTAACAAAGGACAAGTTAGCCGCTTGGAACATTTCAGCTCTGCTTTCGCTGCAACTCTCACAATAAGTCACACGAGCACCTTTCCTAGAGTTGTAACTATGTGTTGGAGGGTTGGTCACTTTTCTTGAGGCTATGTCGCATCCCACTCTTTCACATTGTCCTCCAGCCTTAGGAGGAATCAGGACGCCAAGGAACGCATACAAACCTTCTCCATTTCCAGTTAGTCATGATTTGGAGATAGAAACCTTCTGCAATGTGCGATGTTTTGACGACGTCAGGAGATTCTATGTTGACTAGCGACCGAGGCTCCTTCTTTACATCAGAAATTGTATACTTGGGAAGCAACTTGATGTCAATTTTTTCATGATCAGTATCATTTTACAGCAATCACTGAATTAATTAAGTCTAGCCAGCGAAATAGGCCTAAAGATAATACTGGTCCCATGAATGCATAACCATTAAGATATGAAGAATTGAAGATCAGAATATGTCTTCACTTAACAGTACTGCTCATTGCGCAACCTCTGTTTCAAAACTCATGCAACATATTTTTAGCTCTACCACATTAATTGTGGAGTTCTTGAAGCTGACATAATTATTAATAAGCAGCACCCAAAAATTTACGTACAGTACTGGTAAAAAAAATTAAGATTTACTTACCAGATAAATTAATCTACACAATTATACATCAAAGTAGTGACACCACAGATCATAAGGCACATGCTTGATCTTTATCAAAAAAAGGCTTGATGCATCTGATCCATGCAGCAATCCTTATCCCTGAAGAGATCGAGTTTTTAGTAAACGAAGAAGCACTCATATATGTTACTTTATCTTGTCCAGCATAAGGGAACTCTGAGAAAAGTCCATGCGCAAAAGATTATCAGCTCTTGACAACCTTCAAAAAAGCCATAACTTTCACATGGTCCATTTCTCTCTCTCTTCACTTATTTATAAAAAGGCCGCACTCTCCATATCCCTTCACTTCCATCGATCTCCTCATTTGAATTCTCTCCTTCATCCATTTGCTTTGCCCTAATTTCACTAACAAAGTCCTCAAGATGAAGAGCAAAAAGAGCTCTTCGAGCACTTCTAATTTGCCGACACCTCGCAAGGGGCACTTCGCGTTGTACACGCAGGATGGGCGGCGGTTCGTAGTCCCCATAGCCTACTTGAAGAGCAGCATCCTCATGAAGCTGCTCCGGATGTCAGAGGAGGAGTTCGGGCCGCCAGTTGGCGACCGCCCGATAGTGCTGCCGTGTGACGCGGCCTTCATGGAGCACGTCGTGGCGTCTCTCCGGGACGCGGGTATTGGTCCGAAGAGCTAGAGAAAGGTAGCTATCCAAGGGTCGCCATTCTAGCTTTATAAGCAGTTGATTTAAGGAACTGCTCTTCTTGTTAATTCTTGTTTGATTGGTAGCTTGATCTCATTGAGCTTCTACCTCGAAGGGTACTGGAATTAAATACTTGAGTGAATTGTATACTTGATTAAGTTTTTGGTGAATTGTTCTTCTTTGACGGTTGTTCTATCTAAAATGAAGTTTAAGGAGCCCAAAATCCATGCATGCATGGATAAAAGGAGTGTGTATACTTAGGGTTTGATGATGTCCTTGTCGATTTGATAGAGAAAGGCCTGCAAAAGGGCAAGATAATGGGGCATGCGGCACAACAGAATGGAGATGAAGCAATCATTTATGTTATTGGGCAAATTAAAGAATGGCATGTCACATGATGAAGCTCACTCTGACGGATATTGTTATCAATCATTATTGGCCAGACATGATGATATTTTTTGAGAGATAAAATTATTTAATAGTATAGAAATTATAAAATAATAGATAGAAATTTACGTATACTAATTATCATTATAATATATTACTGTGTAAAGAAAATACAAAAACATTTATCAATTAATAGTAGTATATTAATTGAAACCATTATTAGTTTCCTCACTACTACATTTTGGCTCGGTGACACGCTACTTATGCGAACAGTTGAAAAACGATTCCCATACATTACTTATAAGAACGGTTTTGAAAACTGTTCCCATAGTATATTGGCTAAGGGAACACAATAGAAAATCGTTCCCGTAGCCAATGTATGAGAACGGTTTTTGAAACTGTTCTCTTAGCCCTTATACTATGAGAACACAAAAAATCAACCGCTCCCGTAGCTAATTTATGGGAACGGTTCTGTAATTATTCCCGTAGCCAAATATGCTATGGGAACATAGTAAACCGTTCCTGTAGCCAAACTATTCCTATACTCAAAATACCCCGCTATTTTTTTCGCAGCCAATAAAATATCCCGCGCGCCCGCCCGACGCGCGTCTCTTTTTTTTTACCTCTGCCCGCGACAAAACACGCCCAAAAACCCTCGTCATCTCCATCGCCGATCGCCCGACTCAAAACAGTGCCGCATAACTCCCCTCATCATGTCCACCTCCCTTTCCGAGGAACCCTCGGCCGTCCTCACCGAAGAAGAGCTCGACGCGATCCGGACCATCCGAGATGCCTCTGTGGTGATCCCCTCAAATGCCTCTATGTCGCCGAATGACATGACACCATCGTCCGCCTCGTGACTTCGCGATCCAAATCCAAGTTCGTCTCTCCCTCCCCAAGTTCGTTAGCATCTAACTTATTAAAATTAACTGTTGTGAGGTCAATCGTGGGTGCATAGAGTTAACTTTTCTTACTGTTTGCATATGACAATCTCACTCTAACCTAAGCTAACTTTTCTTACTATTTGCCTACATTGTGCATTGATCTTATTTGATAAGTTAAAATTTACTTATACAGGTAGCTTTATTTAGAGCAACACTAGAGGAAATATCTGAGTCATCACTTTTAGTGCACGTTGGGACATCAGGCACTATTTCATGTAACTTATTGTTACTTCATTTAAGTACTTCTATCTAATAATTTTGTTGTTGATACATCCTCATGTTGTTAATTACAGCCATCCACTAGCTAGTCAACAGATAGATGTTGTTGATAAAGTACTTCAAGAATTGGATGTAGCATCAATACCTAAGTTAATTGTTTAGAATAAGGTATGGCTATATATTTGATCTATGCCGATTTTGAGAACTGTACTCATATCTTTTCTTTATTTACTATTAGGATTAGTCCATCATCTGAAGAACCTTTTGACCGTTGGAAATCTATATGGGCTTCATTTTGCCTAGTGACTAAAAATGAATAAGGAGTATAGTCCTAGAAGAATTGGGTATGTATTGAGTGGTAATCCTTTCTAGACCCTTGAAAGTAGGAGCAACCTACAATAGATTATTTTAGAAATGATACATAATGGAAAATCAGAAGCTTCAATTATTTAATTTGAACAAGCTAGCTTGGATTAGAACAATCAGTCACAAATCATAGGGTTTTGGTGACACCTAGTCCTCCATCTTCTAGTCAAGGCATTCTTTGTCTCATTCAATTTACTAACATCCTCATCAGCCATGGGAAATCCTTTCCATCACAATCAACATTACTCCACAAGTAATGCCTCACTCCATGTACGTTGGAGTTGCATGTATAACACATCAAGTTGATGTTGTCATTTTTTACCCTTTGCATTTTTTATTTATGTAGTTAAGTGAAATCAATGGATAAAGAATGAGTTTAAATGCCGAGATATAGTACAGAGTATATCAATGGTGTCCAATGTTTTCTAGATTTTGCTTATAATAATGGAAGGCCTCAGGGAGGGGAGATTTTATGCCCTTCTGCGAAATGTGGTAATGGTCGTTGGTTGACAAAAGATTTAGTCTTCGAACATTTAATAGACTATGGATTTCTAAAAGATTACATTGATTGGGTAAATCATGGTGAGGAGTTAACAATGCCCACAGAGGAGAATGATGACATCGATGACGCAGAGAATTGCATGGATGACATGGATGATATGGATGGATTGTTGCATGATAGATTTAGAGAAGTTGCATAAGAAGATGGAGTTCTAGAGGGTCCTAATGAAGATGCCAAAAAGTTTTATAATTTATTAGAGGAGACAAACAAGGAATTGTACCCCGGTTGTAAAAATTTCTCTACCTTGTCCCTCACCATTCGGTTATATTTGATGAAGTGTCTATTTGGTTGGAGTAATGTGTCATTCAATGCACTCTTAGAGCTACTAAAAGAAGCTATGCCAGATTTGAACATCCCCCAATCTTTTAATAAAACAAGAGCCATGATAAGGGACTTGGGCCTTGATTATAAAAAGATTGATGCTTGTCCCAATAATTGTATGTTATATTGGAAAGAGCATGAGAAAGACAAGTCTTGTCATATTTACGGTGCTTCACGGTGGGTTGACAATTCTTAGGCAGAGTAGCGGCTAAAGTTTTAAGACACTTTCCATTAATTCCTAGACTTCAAAGGTTGTTCATGTGTGAGAGGACTGCAAATTTAATGAGGTGGCATGAGGAAGAGCGAATAAGAGATGGAAAGTTAAGGCATCCTGCTGATGGCGGAGCATGGAAGGACTTCGATGAGCGTTATCCTGATTTTGCTAGTGACCCACGCAACATAAGACTTGGGTTGACTAGCGATGGATTCAATCCATATAGGACCATGAGTATTTCTTATAGTATATGGCCGGTAATACTTATGCCAGACAACCTTCCACCATGGTTATGTATGAAGTCGGAGTATTTTATGTTGTCTTTAATTATCCTTAGACCACACTCTCCTAGGACTGATATTGATGTGTACTTGCAACCATTGGTTGAAGAGTTGAAAATTATGTGGGAGCTGAGAATAGACACATATAATGCTTCATAGAATAAAACTTTTAAGTTGCGAGCAGCCCTTTTATGGACTATTAGCGACTTTCCTGGATATGCTATGTTGAGTGGTTGGAACACAAAGGGAAAATTAGCATGTCCATCTTGTAATTATAACACTAATTCGGCTTACTTGAAGCATAGTAGAAAGATGTGTTATATGGAGCACCGTATTTTCTTGCCGATAAGTCATGATTATAGAAGAAACACACGGGATTTCAATGGAAAAGAAGAATATAGGCATGCTCCTAATTTGTTAGAAGGGACAGAGATCTTGGACTTGTTGCAAGACTTTGTCAATTCATTTGGGAAGATGCAAAAGAAAAGCATTGGTGGTCCTTGGAAGAAGAGGTCCATTTTTTTTGAATTGTCATATTGGAAGCATAATAAACTACGACATAATCTTGATGTCATGCATATTGAAAAAAACATATTTGACAATGTGATAGGGACTTTGTTGGACATAATGGGGAAGACAAAAGATCATGTTAATGCCCGTTTAGATTTGCAAGAGTTGGGAATTAGAAAGAAACTTCATCTGAAACCAGTGGATCAAGGCAAGAAAGTAAAGTATGCAAAAGCATGCTTTAACATGAACAAAAATGAGAAGTCTATTTTTTGTAGCGTTCTCAATTAATCAAAATTACCCGATGGTTGTGCAGCAAATATTTCAAGATGTGTTCACCAAGATGGCTTGAAAGTCTCAGGCTACAAGAGTCATGATGCTCATTTCATGCTACACTACTTGCTCCCGGCCAGTAGCAATGATTAACACACTTCCTCACCAAGTGGCCTATCCTCTGATACTTCTATGATTTTTTTTTTGTTCCATATGTCAAAGAGTTATTGATGTGAATGATTTAGAGACCTTGGAATTTGGGATTGTTGAAATACTTTGCCAAGTAGAGAGGATTTTTCCTACATCATTTTTTGATGTAATGCTTCATTTGCCCATTCATCTACCAAATGAGATAAGATTGGGTGGCCCTGTTCATTCTCGATGGATGTATTCACCAGAAAGAGAGTTGGGAAAGCTGAAGGCTTACGTGCGCAATAAAGCTCGTCCTGAAGGTTCAATAGCTGAGGGTTACTTGGTTGAGGAATGCTGGACATTTTGCTCAAATTACATGAACTCTAATGTGGAGACACGGTGGAACAGAGTGACAAGAAATGTTGACACATGTGAGTCTTTTGATGCTGAGCTGTCTAGTTTTTTTTTACCCATGGGTCGTCCTATAGGAGGGAAGAAAAAAGGTAATTTATTTTCGATGGACAACAATGAAAAGAACCAAGCTCACCGGTATATCTTGTTCAATTGTGATGAAGTTTAGCCTTACATTAGGTAAATAACTATTCTTTGCCCTTAAAAATTTGTTTATAAACTCATTTGAATAATTGTTGTAACAAAATAATTTTTTGTAGTGAACATGAAAATATCATAAATCGGAAGAGAGGAGAAAGTGGACCAAAGCAAAAAGTCAAAGCCATAATTTCATTGATTGGTTTAAAAATCATGCAATGGAGGAGGATGTCCGTGATCGACTGAAGGAGTTGTGTAGAGGCCCAAATAAAGTTGCAAGAAGGTTTTCGGGTTATGTCATCAATGGATGTAAATTTCATACTAGGAAGCGTGATACAAGTCGCAGGACACAAAACAGTGGTGTCACTTTGGTGTCAATCACTCAAAGCTTTGCTAGTAGTAAGGATCAAAATCCGACGACGAATGCTACTTATTATGGTGCAATTAATGAAGTAATTGAGCTAGACTATTATGGTAATTTCAAGTTTGTCTTGTTTAGATGTGATTGGTTTGAAGTAGAATCAGAAAAGTATGGGTTGACTTGTGTTCACTTCGATAAAAAATGTTATATGGATGATCCATTTGTGCTCGCTTCTCAAGTCCAACAGTGCTTCTATGTTCGTGATCCCTCTAATGACAATAGGTATTACGTTATGAAAATTCTTCATAGAGAGATTTCTAATGTGAATAACCAATCATATTATGCAGAAGAAATAAATAATATTGAGTTATCTAGAACCAGCAATTAATTTATCTTTACCTAATGATGAAATTGATGTTGAATGGGCAAGGGACGACATAGAGCCCACCATTGTTGAAAATTATTCAGCTATTTCAAATGAAATTGAGTCTAAAGAAGAGTCCGACTTTGATGACACGCTCTAGGACTACTTTGATTGATATTCATGTATCTGTCTAGTATGATGGATTTGAAGGATTCCTATGCAATGGTGATACTTCAATTCGCTATTTATCCTTTAATAAATGTGGCTGATAAGGATTCCAATGTCTTGATGGTTATCTTTTTGATTTTGCCATGTATTGTTTGAAGTATATTTAACAGATTTGCTTGTTAATCTGCAAAAAAGATATTGATTGTACTTACAGATTATATTCGAACTGTCCATGCTGTCTTAGTAGTGTGGATTTATCTAAAGTGAAATTAGATGTAATTTTCTCTGCCATGATACTAGTTAGTTTCAATCTTTTGGTTTAATCTTTTGATTTTAATTTTCTATTCTCTTCATCACTTGCTAGCCCTAGCTCCTCTTTGATATTAATGATATTGATATTGATGTATCCTGATATTAATGAAGTATCCTGATAGATATCAGGATACTGATATTGATGTATCCTGATATCATGATACTCATTTCAGTATCCTTTATTACTAATACTGATAGATATTTTTTGTTGTTTATTATTTTTGGTATGCCATAGATATCTTTGTTGCTCTCTTTACTCTTTCATTTATCCTAAAGAATAAATTTATCCTACTATCAATGATTTATATAACTGAAAATTAAAAAGTTTTCTATGATTTATGCAGTGAGATGATACAAGGAAGTGATATGGACTTTCCACTGCAAGCAAAGTCAAACAAAGAGTTAGCCAAGCATTACAAAATTAAATGTGAAAAGATTGAACATAATAAGAAGTTAAATTCAAAGAGTTAGCCAGTTGGAAACAAACATACAGTGCTAAAAAGACATGCTTCAGAGGCCAATAAGAAGAATATCAATGTGCAAGAGAGAGGAAAAACACCATATGAAAAGCCAAAGGATGCAGTCCCCACTCAACCTAGTGTTTCTACTATGAGACAGGCAATTTCCAATGTACAAGATAGATGGAAAAAACTAATTAATGCAACCATCACTAAACCCATATCCTCTACTCAAAAGCAAGTTTCTTCCAATTCCAATACAAGATCTTCTAAAGTGCAACAACAAAGACTAATCATTCAATATCAAAGATCTACCCAAGGACCAAAGCAAAAAATATCAACCATTCAAGATCAACAAGAGAAGTTAACCATGAGCAAGGAGATGAGTCTGCAACAACGAAGACAAAGACTGCACCTTTGCGTCCATCAATGTCAGTGGTTGCATATCGTGAGAAGATGGGTATGCAAGTGCTAGAAGAAGATCAACTAGAAGAGAAATGTAGAGACATGGACCAAGTTGAGGAAGAACACAATATACTTGATGAGCTGGTAGAGGAAGCAAATGTTGAGGAAGAGCACAATATACCCGATGAGCCGGAACACGATACGTCTGAAGGTATATTATGATATTTTATGTAATTCTATAATTAGCTTATGTTTAAATCATTATTGTTATATCAATTAGGAACACCAAAAAAGAAAGCAAGAGGGAAGACAATGTGCTACAAAATTCATGGAAGATCGCTAGAGGAGCGACAAGAAATAATTTTCAATAGTGAAGCACAACCAATTGGGCCCAATGAGAAAGCTGTTTCAGACTTGAGCCAATTTTTAGGAACTGTGGCACAAAATTTAGATTGGTGTCCCTTGATTTACACCAATTGGAAGGCTGTACCAAACAAGGATGACATATGGAAATATATCAATGTATGATTTTTTTATATTGTTCATTTACATTTGCATGTCAATATTAATGCTTGTTTTGCTTCATTTTGTAGAAAAAATTCATCATTCTGGAAATAAGAAAAGGGGTTGTGTTCAAAATTATGGATGAAGCTTGGAGGAAACACAAATCAAAAATCAAGAAGGAATATTTTGACAATTATGCAACAAACAATGAGAGGATAAAAAATCGTCCCACAAACATTCCTCCCGAACACTTCAAGCAAATGATTGATTATTGGAGCTATGAACCCATCCAAGTAAGTAGCTAGCTAGGTTTCTTTTATTTAAACTAATAGTTGTTAAAGAATAAGCTTTATGTTCATTACTTATAGTCTCTAACTGTGTTGACTGATACCTTTATCCCATCTTCTTCCATTTGGAATTATATAGAAGGAGACAAAAGGGCACCATATGTGTAGCCAAAGGTACTAATTTGACATTAAAAAGAAGCATGCAAGATATCAGTATCGGGATATCAGTATCCTGATACTGATATCAGGATATCAGTAATACTAATATCTCCTGAGACTGATATCAGGAGTATCAATATCATATCAGGATATTAATATCAGTGTGAAGACTAATATTAGGATATCTTATCACTTTTCTAGATTACTTAATGGTGGAAGCAAATGAAAAACAAGTAGAAGCTGGCTTCCTGTAAGATTTTTCCCTTGATCGGGTCGACCGGTTGACGAAAAAATGTCTACTTCCAATCCGGTTGACCAATCAGTCGACCGAAGCCAGCTATTACACGCTAATCGGTCGACCGACGGGTCGACCGATTATCGCAGGATTCGGCCATCCCGGATCCGATCGACCAATCGGTCGACCGACTCAGTGATGCACGACTCGCGCTATGCCATCCGGTCGATCGATCAGTCAACCGATGAGCATTCTAGCAATATTTGGCATTGGTCGATCGACCGATGGCTACTGTCATTTTTCAGTGACATTCGGTCGACCGAATGGCTACTGCCATTTTTCAGCGGCATTCGGTCGACCGACCAGTCGACCGAATTGGCTGCTGCCAATGCATAACATCATTCGGTCGACCGTCCGGTCGACAAAATCAGAGCTGGAAACTTTTATCTTTGGATTTCTCATTTCGCGCTTGGTTTCCGGCTTCGTTCTTCAGCATGCTTTATCTTTGAAGGATTCTCCATGCTATCTAACACATTTTTGATGCACACATTGATGTAGAATATATGCTCCATGCTATCCAATATGGTTATGCACTGATATATACTTGTAAATTTTTTCTGGTTGCATATATTTAGTTTCTTTATTATTGATGTAGGATATATGCCAACAAAATAGATTGAACAGATCACAACAAAAATGGAGGAATCGAATAGGCAATAAAAGATTTTCTGTAATAAAAGAAAAATTGGTAATATTTTTTTGCATAAACATATTCATTTTGAATAGTAATGTCGATATTATGTTTTAACTCATTCTTGTGATTTATATAAAGCATGCTCAAAAGAATGAAGAACCCAATCAAGTTGAGATGTTTGTTGAAACTCGGACTAAGGATGCAAAAGCCTTAGATGATGAATCTGAAGAGGCAATTGTGAGTTTTTCTTCTAGCTATTGTTTTACTTAATTATTTATTATTATCACTAACATTATTAAATGTATATTTAGGAAAAGCTTAAAACCATGGTTGAGCATGATGGGAAACCTGCTGCTGAGGCCTTTCAATCTATGTTTGGGAAAGAGAAGTCAGGAAGGGTGCATTGTTATGGAGGAACAATTACACCCACAATCTTAAAAAAAATAAAGAAATGACAGCAATGCAGGAAAAACATGATCAAGAGGTGAAGTCTTTGAAGGAGCAACATGCAATAATGGAAGAAAGGCATACAAAAATGGAAGAGAGACAGAACCATATGCAACGCCAAATGCAAGAAATGCAATCTCTTTTGAAGTTATTTATTTCACAGGCGAACCCAGATTTGGACATAGAGGCTATAACAGCTCTGTTGGCACCACCAACTACTCCAAGGGATGCTAATAGCATCTTTGGTTCTTCTACTTCCACACATCATCCTCAAAATTAGGTAATTTTAGTTTAATATATGATTATGAAGTCTTTTGAAATTTTTTAATTTTTAATTGATTTTTGCAGGGAAATGATGAATTGAGAGAAGAAAGATGAATTTCACATAGGAGATGATCAAGAGGACTTGGCTGGGAATGCTAGGCTTGATAGGAACAATATTTCACATGTTTGTGAATTTTAGTTAGACTTAATTATGAAATCGTGGAATGACAATACTATAATTGTGAATTTGTTATTTTGTCAACAATTAAATATATTCTACGTTTGAATGAAATTTATGTTTTCGAATCTACGTTTGAGAAATTGTATGGTTGTTTGTGAAAATTGTATGGTTTACAGGTTTAGGAACAAATATGAACCTGTGCAGGAATTATAGGAACAGTTCTTCTCACCTATAGGAACGGTTGCTGTACCGTTCCTATAGTTTCGGCCTATAGGAACAGTTCTCAACCGTGCCTATATGTATGACTTTTAGGAACAGTTAAAAACCGTTCCTATATTTCATCCTATAGGAATGGTTCTAAACCGTTCCTATAATGTTTACCTATAGGAACAGTTGAAAAACCGTTCCTATAGTCCCAGCCTATAGGAGATTTTTTAACCGTTCCTATAAGATAGCTCTACAGGAACAGTTTTTCAGCCGTTCCTATAGGCATGTTACAGGAACACTTTAACAATCGTTCCCATAGGCTGGGCCTATGGGAACGATTTTTTTGGCAGCGTGGCCATAGGGACGAAAACCGTTCCTATAACCTAACGGAACGGCTGATTTGAGTACACATTGGAAACCGTTCCGATAGGTCTATGGGAACGGTTTTTTGTCTTTTGGGAACAGTTTTCTACCGTTCCCGTAGGTCTAAAATGTTGTAGTGCCTCCAAAATATACTTGCATTCACTTCAAAGGCTAAAACAATAAAGCTTAAAAAGTAAATATATTTCAAATATGTATATAACATAGAGGTGTGAATTGTATATTCTAATAAAACTATATATTTAGTATCTCTCATTTAATTATTTAAATTAATCACAATAATTAAAGCACAGGATAATAAATCAGCGCAAAAACAACAAATTTGTAGTGAAAGTTTTTCAACCAAGCCCATGATCCATTACTTTGAGTCACATCTCTATTATTTAGTTACGATGAACATTGAGGTTGTTGGGAATCGAACATGAAAATAGAGAAAGCGATGGAAAGTAAATTTAAAAAAATTTCATTTTCAATCCCAAAACCGACGTTCTCTTTTGAAGTGAATTAGAACTCAATAGTAAAGAGAATGAGTGCAGTATTTATACCTTAGCAACGAGGCTATGGATGAAGTGTTTTGTTCCCCAAGCAAGACATGTGCACATGCACGCCCTCCAACAGTGATCCATACTAGGATCCTTGTAATACTGAGAAATTCCTTTTCTCATTTAGCCCGTTGTGGTTGTATGGAACTCTAGTTTTCTCCGGATCACAAGAAGGGGTTGGTCCTTCAAGCAAGGTGCAGCCTCAAGAACAAGAGAAATTGGCTACAAATATTAATTCAAAAGGACCACTATATTTTACCTTTGATGTTGGGCTCCAAGGTGGAAGATGACTCCAAGGTTCGATTGCTCATCAAGCAAGGGAAGAGGAGGAACCAACTAGAGTTGGCTGCCCTTCAAGCAAGGGATGAGAAGAAGGAAGCTCACCAAGGTTTGACTGCCCTTTAAGTAAGGTATAGCTCCTAGGATATCCACTAAGGTTCAGCTCTCTAGGGGTAAGCTGTAATCTCTCTCAGATGGGGCAACACAAAGAGAATTCACTCATTAAATCAAGTGTGCTGCCCCTCCTCATAAATATGACTAGCCCTAGCCATATTAGCCCTAGCCCTAGCCGAATTCACTCATTTAAAGAGGACCACTACAAGAAAATAAGGTATCACCAACGGATTAAATCTGTCGGTAATAGTCTAAAATCTGTCGGTAATGCTGTTACTGATGGATAGTCCATCGGTAACCTCCGTCGATAATATCCTGCTAGGTAATACCGACGGATTTGGTAAAATTCGTCGGTATTACCAACAACTATTTTTGTTCATCGGTATTATCAATGAATATATTGATATGTCGATAATACCAACAGATATGTATCCGTCGGTATTACCAACAAATACTTGTCTATCGGTACTACCAACGAATACTAATATGTTGGTATACATCTTACCAACATATACACTTCTATTAGTATGCCCGTCGGTATTACCAACAAAATGTATACGTCGATAATACCAACAAATTTTGATTGATAATACTCGAATCCATTATATTCCTAAAATCATGATATCATGTGTACAAAAACCATTATATAAATTTGTGAAACCACGGATATGAACATTGTATTTCTAAAACCACACACATATACTCAAGAACTCATTGTATAAATTAAAATTAAATTTACAACTGAAGCATGTTTCAAAATACATTGTGTTTGTTTCAAATACATTATGCTTATTTTAAAATTAAATACATAGTAGTGATACTTTTTGCCAAAAAGTAAATCCTTGCAGCACCGAACTTGATAGCATGTACGTATTTCTTGTAGCATCTATTTACTGCTAATATTGTCAAGAGTCTCGAACCAATAAGGAACTTGAAAAGGTTGCACACACCTGTATTTCACACGGAAGTCCTTAATTGAGAAAATTAATGCTAGATGGTACAAACTAAAACCAGTAAGTAAAATGCGAGCATGGCGAGCTAAAGTATATGAAACAAGAGCGCAATTAAAGGCATAGTCCAAATGATCTATTCTGATGTACCTGAAATATGATGAGACTAATAAGTATTGGCTGAGTATCAAAGCCAAAACTTCCAAAGAGATCCTTCGAATTTCTCACAAAGGTGTATCCTCCAAATTGCAAAATTGATCTATTTTTACCAAAAAAAAGTTACTTGGACTTGGGCAATTTATCACAAAGTAAACATTATCGAGGATAGCACAAGTTTGTGAATTCAAATGCATCAATAAGAAGACAAAAATTTAATTAAGATGGAATGAAACATAATACATAAAAGAGAATATGAATAAACATACAGGAAGAACTCTATAAATTTGCATTCATTAGGAACTCTGCTGTTGTAAGGAAATTAATCACTATTCTTTCTGTTCTTTCTATTATACCAAAGTTGCACAAAGAAATGCAGCATGTCCTCTGCTTTAGAAATGGAGAATAAACCAGGGTTGACGAGAAAAAAACTATTTGAGCATGTTAACAAGTATAATTCCCAACAATTATAGATGTCACCACAAGCATAATTGCTGATCACAAGCTGAGCATTGGCCCCAATTGGCAAGCTATAATTAGGTTACCAATGTGTTGTCATCACTACTTATAGAATCTAAATGATACATTCATCATAGAAATTCAAATTTAATAAATTAGGGGGAAAGATGCAAGCATTTTGTGATTAAAAGAAATATCTAAAGTACCTTTCGAGCAAGGTTTACTGGAAAGATGGAACCAAGCAGCATCTAGTTAGGTTGAACCTTGACCACCTGCTCTTAAGTCATGCATAACTTCAAGTCTTCAACAACTTTTTCTTTGACATAGAGTTTTTTCATACCTATTTCAGCTTGAGAAAGTCTCCTTTGTTGCAGAATAAAAGATGAATTATATAATAGAAGAGGTTTACTGATTCAATTTGACAGAACAAATCACAATGTGAGGTGCAGAAAGTAGCATATCTGCAAGTCCTAGTTTGTCCCATTAAACTTTCACAAATCACAACATACTATCATTTTTGGACCATAAATCAGTTAGATAAACTATAACACGTGTCGGTCAAAATAAATAAGTCAGATACACATAAGTTTTTGTTAAAAAGACAAATTTATATATAATAAAGAAAATAAATAAACCATAAAGAAAACAAGACCATGCTCCAACCTCCAAGGGTTTAAAGCTGACCAATTAGTTTCTATAAGACCCAGGAAAATTTTTTAATATAAAAATCTTATTTGGTGCAGTGCGTCGGACCCAGGGATAGTCGAGTCAAGCCTCAGGATCGCCTCGAGTGAAAAGGTATGGCTCGACTATTGATGCATGGAATTTAATTGGGTGATTGACCTTCCTTTTATGCAATCATACCTTAAATCAAGTTTAAATCGACTCATGTTGTGGGTTGAGTCGGAACCCAAGTTGAGTTCGGGTTTAGTCGAGTTTTGAGTATGAATCGGGTGAGTCAAGAGCCTATATAGAAGGCTAGATGAGGGATTAAAACCCCTCATCCTTGTGTCGTGCGACTCATCCTTGGAGTCGCACAAGGCAACCTAGGGAGAGAGGGAGAAGAGCAAGGAGAAGGGGGACTTGGATCGATCCAGGATTTCGCGCCGTCGATGAAAGATTCAAAGTCGTCGTCATTCGATCTTTCATTCTCTGCAATCAAGGTGAGTGGTTAGAATTTGAAACCATGGGGGGGAGGCGGGTAGCCGAACCCCTATATGTGATAGGATGAGTTTTCTCGCGATCTTTCCGACGGATCTTGGTTTCATCAATATGTATTCACTGTTTTGTATGAGTTCTTGTCGGATCATCTTGTTTCTTCGCCGATTTCTTAAGTACTAGGGCTGCCGAGTCATGGGAAAAAGGGAAAGGTCATGCCAAAATTTTTCCCAATTCCCTTGACGAAAAGAAAGCCCTTGGACGATCTCATGTTCATGAATGATGTAGTCTTAATCGTCAATTTCACGTGTTATGAAGCATGTCTTCCCTAGAAAACTTTGATGTGGCCGAATGAACCCTACACCTCATGAAGAGGGTTCGGCCAAGGGTAAGTGAAGGGGTAAAACAGTCAACTTGATATTAAGTTATATCGGAATCGAAGAATTAGAGGCATAGTTAGAGTCCCATTTCCCTTTTCTACCTTAAGGGCCATGGCCGAGCAAGGTTTTCCTTGCTCATGGCTTGGCCAAGACTAGGGAGGGGGAAAGATGGTAGCTTTAGATGGAAACTTTGATGGTTATGAGGTTCAACAATAGAGGTATGACGATACTTAGGAAGATCACCAATCATAGCAAGTAAATTGATTGATTATGAGATTGTTGGAATGCTAGCTTTATGAGCATCATTAGCATTACATCTTTAATGTTGCAATTGTTTACCATGCTTAGTATTTCCTACATTTTTGAATTCATTGCTACCTTGCCATGCTAGATTATTTTTTCTTATTGAGCTTAATTCCTAAGTTAGTGTAAAGTTGTTATGCATGAATCTTGTGGTTATATATAGTAGATGTTGTAACATTTGAATATTTTTCTTTAGATTATACATGCTGTCCAAAAATGTTCATGGGCAGAATTCCAAAGTCGATACAAGGAATTCCTCACCCAAGGTAGTGTGGAAGGTTAGATAACATGTAAGGCGTCGCGAGAGGTTCATCGTACTTATATGGAAACTTAGCTAGGAGATGATATCACTTCTAGGACTTCTTGTAAACATTTGGAAACCTAGAACTCTTAGGTGTACACATTTTGAAAGGGTAGCATAAATTGTTGACCCTATAGCCCGGATTAGGGCCAGATATGGGCAATGGCCCCAAGTGTATATATGGAAACCCTAAGAAATTGATTGTGTGATGTGCTTGAGATGGTCTGCCGAGGAGCGTGGAGGTCGGGAATGACCAATGCTCAGCTCGGCCAGTGTTGGGTCTTGAGGTGCGCCAGCGTGCCCGCTAGGTGCCAGACCCCAGTTGGGTGGGACTAGCTATCCTTACCCCAGACGGTGTCTGAAGACTAGTAGACCATCCTAGTCGATGGCCCGAGCTTGTTTGCTTACATCTTGAGATGATGTGGTCGATGGCCAATATGATACTACCTGATATGGTAGGGATGGCTGTAGCCGAGATATTTATTCCATAAGTAGGCCCAAGGGCCGGATGCCGGAGGCTTTATAGGCCAAGATGGCAGGTTATCACATGTTTAGTTTGTACAGATTAACCCATTGGGGTCGGTAGTCGCATTAGAAGTAGTTTACCTCCTTGTACGTTCATTTTGTTTCCTTATATGATGTGCATGCATAAATAAGGCTTAGGTAGAGGTTCACTAGAGCCACTCACTGAGTCCCAAGTGGACTCACAGTTTATTCTTTATTTTTGCAGAGCATGAGCAGTGGCTTTGGCATGTCGACATGGTGCAGCTAGTGGGCGAGTGGCGGTGTCATATCTCGTAGCGGCGTCCATGAGTCTTAGACCAGTGTTTAGTAGTTGCTTTTAGTTTCTGCACTGACAATTGTATTTAAAAGAGTTGTAAAACTTGTTACTTGAAACGTTTGTTTATTTTGATATTGGTGTTTTTACTTGTTTTGAAAAACATAAAAATTGTGACTTTGAAAACTCTTAATAAAGTGTGTTTAGATTTTTTTTATCGATACGATTTGGTTTTCCTTATGTCAGTGTAGACAGTAGGCTATAAGGCAGGACGTAGGCCCTGGCCGGTCACACTACCCTCAGTTGGATTATGACAGTTTCCTATCATTCTTCTTCCCAATTGGGCTCCAACCTCCATTTTAGTGCTGAACAGTGAAAACACAGCACCAACACCCTTTCATATACCACTGAGACTACTAGCAAAAGTATCCCAAGCTGGTTTGGTAACAGGTTCCTGTTAATTAAGATTGGCATCCATTCATTAAAGTAGAATCGTTCGTAAGCAAAAGTTTATTGTAGTAACATAAACTCCTACATTGATGATATCGCTTTATGACTACAATTTTTTCATAATGCTAATAGAAATGAATAATGTCAAGATTATCCAGATCAATATTCTAAACAAAAAAAAAGAAACAACATTGAACCTTCTATAAGTATGCAACATGCATCATAAAATCAAGAAAATTGGATGAAAGTCCAGCCAAAGTTCGAAATTTATCCTAGCTAAGTTCAGAAGTCCACTTTTAGGTTTCTTTGTCGTCTCCAATTTAAACAAAGAAAGGTTGACTACATAGATTGAGGTCAAAATTTAATCTTTTGTGAAGAATAAAGGATAAACGGAAAGTAAAACCAGGATAGATACCAGCATATTGTATGTAGTTGATTGATACCAGCAAATTTCTTTTTAGGAAAAATTAAGGTGCAAGTTTTCTTTATCTTGGTGACTTGGGACTTCTCATATATATATTTGGAGAGCAGTTATAATTAGCTTAACTAATGAAATATTAATACCGGTTTTGGAAACTTGATTTGGCTAAAGCATATATCGCTTATCTAGTTAACTTTTTCAAAATAATCTTCGTCTCCCAATAATTTTGAACCCTAGACATTATATATAGTAATCTCTAATGAAGTCTTAGATTTCAATTATAGTTATGAATTCTGTCATGCTATAACAATTCAAACCATCATTCATCTGGATCATAAACCACTACTTCGTGACCAAAGCTAGAAACAACTAGAGTCTGCATAAGGGACTTGAAATTACTCAAAAATTTTGTAGTCGACTTGAAATTACTCAAAAATTAAAGCTTCTCACCGACAGTAATGAATATTTATCTGAACTGCTAATGAGCTTTTGAGATTACAAAAGCTAATGAAAGGAACAATGAGACAATGAAATGAAAATATAGATTTTTCTTTCTATATGATGTTAAAGTAAAATGCTCAAATATGTTTAATAGTTCAACACAAACAGTGAGGCAATGAACACATTCATAGGATCATGCTTTCATTAATATGCTCAAATATGCTTTCATTGAATACATGTCAGCATATTATAGGATAACTTAGGTGTCATAGGATCCTAATTCGTGAAATACACTTCACCACACGCTATGATCTCAACAGACTTGGATACAAGATATGATCAGTTGTTTAATGTTTATATCAAAAGCTCATATTACAAGAGGCTAAAAGCTTGCTAAAGTAAACCAATTTATAAACAACAAAATGCCAAAAAAACTTACGTTCTTGGATATCCAATCATAAGACAACAACACATTTAACATATCTTAAGAGCAACCAACTGCTCCTTGATCCTTGGTCCATATCATGTAGTGTACGTTCTGTCCATGTTATCCTTGCATGAATATGAAATCTATTTTGAGGGTTATGAATGCATGAACTTGTACTAAATATCAAAAGGAATGGATGTCTACAAAGCAAAATAAGATTAATGGTAATTCTTACCTAAAATGAAATTTATAGCTTGATGTGAAAAGGTAGCAAAGGAAGCTCCAATTTATCCCTGCATGAAAAAAGAGGAACCTAAGAGAATTCCGTTTTTAATAGAAAGATGATCAACGGTTACTATTATTTCAACATGTATTGATATCTACAATGAAGTCCATCAATGCTGAAATTGACTGCCACCATGCTAACTACAATTATCTAAGCTAAAACTATCTGCCAGGATGGGAGGAAGAAATCAGTATTCTAGGTATTCTCATGATGCTATTTTCTTCCTAGAATTACAAACTTTAAGTGTAATGAACAAAACATGTGTCATGATATTATTCTGAAAACAAATTTAGAACATATTCAACAAAGTAAGCTCAACAAGAAGTATATCTAGGTTCCTTTCTTATTCATATTAACAAATGAATAAGTTTAATTTGATTTTATACTCTATTATATGTATATTATATACTCTATTTTGCTGGAATTGTATTACTCAAATGAATATTAATTTTTTGGAAATGATGAACACTACTACTACAATGTTAAGGCTGTCGCTTGTATTCTCTGCATTTGCATCATATCCATAAGTGGTCCCATTTAATTATAACTTGACCTTTTTATAATTCCTTATGTCTATCTTTTATCAGATATGAGATATTTGATCGATACAAATTCCAATTATCATCTATCTAATTAATTTTCCTGCAAATTAACTCAACTTATGAGATCGATAGAAAATATATAATGACCTCCTAAATTCAATTAAAATTATAAGGATTTCTGAACCATGAGAGGGGAGATAATATTATATGCATTACAAAACTAAAACTGAGGTTATAAAAAGGAACAAAAGATTCTTACTCCCTGCACTTTGTAAACTTAACTTTTGATGTATATGCGCAGGAAAGCTTTATGTGCATCTTTCGAGCATGCAGAGTCCCTATCAAGAATCAATATCCCAATTAGGTTTGAAATTTGCCTTCATATTGAAGCTTCATCACCCAACAAAGTGAGTAAAAAAGAAACCATGCACTTTTAGAAAGCAATCGAAATAATTCTGCTGACACTGGAGAGAGCATGCATGCAATCAGTTCAATTAACTAACATATAATCACATCCATCCCCCCTTTTTCTGGAGCTCAGATAACAACATCTGTATCTTCTTCATATGGCAAGCAGCTAGTACTGAACTCTGCAAGTTGATCAGCTTAATTGCCCATAAAGCCGACCTTTTATTCATCTGGGCATTGGAGAAGTAGATACACATATAACTAAAGTGGGCTTTTCTTTATCCTCGAAGGGGATGTCTATTTGTGTAGACACAACAACAAGGGATATTATGAAAATATAATGTTTGATTAGTTTATGAAAATACACTACAGATCTTGTCTTCTGAGGTGGTGATTTGCATCTTCTCAATCACATCTAACCTATTTTGAAGCCTTCCATCCACAAAAAATATATAGTGTATGGTAAAAAACTTTAACATATCAGGAAACAACCTGAAAAATAACAACCTGCATTGTGCACCCATGTGATTTATATATACCAACATCTTGAGCCTCATACTCATCGTGGTTAACATACTAATAAAGAATGGAATTACTTTCACCTAGCAAAGGATTCAAGTCCTGGATCACCCTAACCAGACTTGGAGACAAATCAAATATAGAGTTACTCCAAGAATCACCATGTCCCATCTTCTCAGGCCTAGACAAATTACCAGCGACATTTTGAGAGCTATAAAAAGAAACCACAAGTAAAATTGGACAGCTAAAAAAAGAAAAACAAATCTTGAGAGCTAGGGTTTCATGAGAGGAGGGAGTAAAGGATAAACCACATATCCGGGTGGCCTGCAAGATAGGCGGCATCGGCGAGATGTAGATTTGAGTTCGGCCGGCTTGCGAGATCGACGCTGGCGGTGAGAAGCTGATCCGATGATTGGAAAGCTTGAGCAGCAAGAGACATGTTTGTTGAGCAGTGGGCACGGGAGGGATGGTGCGGGAAATTAGGGAAATAAGGAAAAGGGTGGGTTTTGAGATATCAATGTAGTCGGCTAAAAAACGAGGCGCGGGAGATAAAAAAAAGGGAGGGACTAATGTTGGTCGGCTGAAAAAAGTGAGGGAAGTAAATTAAAATGAGGGTTTTTAAAATTAGTCGGCAAAATTACCGACGGATTTGGATCCGTTGGTAAATTTGTCGGTAATACCAACAAAATAACTTTGTCGGTAAATAATCCATCAGTGAAAGTTAAATTTCTTGTAGTGGACTACGAGAAAAATTAGCCCTAGCCGACTTCCTTATTTTGAATAATCCCAAAACTTTTGGATATGAGGAAACTCTTTCCTCATCTCAAGTGATCGGCTCCCTAAATTCTTGGAGATGATGAAATTATGTGTTCTCATCTCAAATGGCTGGTCCCCTTTTCTAGGAGTTGGGCGACTCCTTCCAATAAGGAGTGGCCTGACTCCTAAATTTTAGGAATGGGGATTTCTCTTCATTATTCGTAGCCTAATTTGAATCATGAAACCTTTTCTTAATTTAAATTTATTGTTTTGTAGCTATTTGAATTTAAGGAACCTTTCCTTAATTCAAATCACCTTATTTTTCTGTATTAGAATTTAAGGAACCTTTCCTTAATACAAAATTCCATTGATGAGCATATTTGGCATATATGTGCTAGCAAATAGTTTTACCAAGTTCTAAATTTATCTCGATAAATTTCTTTAAGAGAATTACTTATGTGTGAACCATGGGCCCCACATTAAACTGGTAGTGTGTTAAGGATGATTAAGTTCAATTTCAAATTTTAAACCTAGCAAGTACAAATGTCACCAAGTTTAAGGCAGTAGAATGAAAGTGCTCTAGAAGTATGCTTCGCAAACAAGAATATATTCAACTAATATAAACTAAGCAATTCAAAGATAACAAGAGAAATGCAAATAATGGCTATGGCCCACAGTAAATCTTTTTAGTGAGGGCCATGCGGTTCCCAGATGTCGCCAAGAAATTAAGATAGCGTCGATAAATGTATATTTGACGGTTAATGAGTGGTCCCTGAGAAAAGGTACCGATATCGACGTTTTCAATCCCCAACAAAGAGCTTTTTCCTGGGGGCCACGACTCCCAGGAAATTGCCCAGTTTTCTTGGGGGTGATCGGCCCCCGGGAAAAGTAAATATTTCCTAGGAGCTCGGACCCCTAGGAAATAGTCTATTTATTGGGGGTGAGATCCCCGGGAATGTAGGCTATTTCTTGAAATTTACCAAAATTACAGTTAAGATGAACGAAAATTACTATATTACATTGCAAACCAATATGTCTCTACATTACTACTACAACCAAAATCTCGATACACTTGGAGGTTGTTGAAACATTAACTACAAACTATCCTTACATCAAAATAAGATTCATAGAATACGTTTTCAACTTTACATAACTACATCAAATAAGTCATTTTTCATGTGAATTGTTCGATCTCTCTCTAATTCATTTCCTCCACGAAAGCAAGTAGTATGAGCAACTTCTATCGATCCTCCTCCATTTCCATCCTCTCCTTCAACTTCATTCTTTCGTCCATCAACTTCTCCTCCATCCTCTCCTCCATCTTCCTCCTATCATCATCTATTTTCTTCTCCAACTCATCTATCTTTGTTTTTAGCTCAACGTTCTGAGTGTTAGCAATTTGAAGTTGGGAAGCAAGCTCAATGCGTCCAGGAGTAGTCCCGAAGATAGTGGTTGGAGTTGGACCTAAACCATTGTTGGCTTAAGGTTTTTAACCTTGGTCTTAATCTCAATTTTGATGATAACAAACATGAAACTAATGTTTCATTGAGATATATTTCAGGTTCCATATCGGTTAGCGCACGATGTCCTCGATCGGAAATATTGATGGAATCGGGAAATCAGAAGGACGTTGGTCGACGCGCTCGGATTCATCAAAAAATTAGAGTTTAGGTTTAGGGTGTCTAGGTTATGATGTAAATCCTCATGATCATGCACAAGAATCCAAAAAACCAACCCCGAATCCCAAAATATGAAAACCCGGAAACCGTCCTGAATTCACTAAGCCTAGGGATCTCCTTGGAGGGCTATATGACCTAAACATTATCTTGACATAAAAAATGGCGATAATTGTTCCTTAGGTAGAAACTAGATAACGAGGTATTTTTAAGAATTTTTTGGAAGCCTTTAGCCTACCCATACTTGACCCGGGAAGTTAGAAAATTTTTGTTTTTTGAAAATTTTTACTAGACCCCAAAAACTAGATTTTGATTCTTAAGGATTTTGATTTTTTAGATATTTTTATTGAATCCAAATGAGGGGTAATCCTTATATAACATTTATGTTTTAAAGTTATTAACTTAATAAATGTTATATAAGTAGGCTTAGCGAAGAGGGAACCAAAACAAACAAAGAAAACTAAGCAAACTAGCAGTCTGCCCAGTTTGCCCAATTTTCGATCGACCGAATGTTGTTAAAAATAGGCAGTAGCTGCTTCGGTCGACCGATCGGTCGATCGGATTGAGGATCGCTGAATCACGTCTCTGGCATTTGGCTTCGGTCGACCGGATCGTGGATGAGAAGAATCGTGTCTCATTCGGTTGACCCATCGATTGACTGAACAGAGCGATTAATCCATAGAAAGCCAGCGGTCGATCGAGCGGTCGATCGGTCGGTTGACCGATGATCGATCGACAAGCGACCGAACGGCGGAAATGACTAGTTTTTCACCCGTTGAGCTGCCCGTTTCATTCCATTTCTTCTTGGCTCTATAAATACCCAAGCCAAAGCCTTCCTAAGATACTTTTGATCACTCCTACACTTCATTGAGCCATCCTTGATCAATTCCAAGCTTTCACTCCTACTTTGGAAAAACCCTAGCTTTGATATCTCATCCCTTTGATTGAGTCTTACCCTCATTGTTTCACCATCAAAGGCATCAAGAGGAAGCTAGGAATCTTGTTGTGGAGCTAAGTATTTTATTGTTTGATTTATTGCTCTATTTTGTGTTGTATTTTATTGTTTATTTCATTGTATTTTGAGCTTGTAAGAAGACCTAGTGTTAGGTCTTGTGTGTAAGTGGTATCCTTGGTGTAGAAGGTGTAAAACCACTTGTGTAAATGTAGTTTACTAGGATTAGTTGAGTTGTCCCTTAGGTTGAGATGGAAGAGTGCTCTCGGTAAGAAGGCGGAGACTTCCGGGTGTGGAAGTACCTTAGATTGAGAGTGAGACTCTTCGGGTCAAAGTCCTCGTTGTAAGGGAAACAACATTAATCTAGTAAATCCTAAGCGGGGTGCTTAGGTAGTGGAGTAGGCATTGGGGCCGAACCACTATAAATCGGTGTGTTAGCATTGATATTCTGTTTGTGCTTAATTGTCTTATTTTTGCTTCCGCATCTAGTCGATAAATAACGATTTGCCTAAATAATTTAAGAAATGATTAAAACCGGAATTAGGCAATAAGAATTAGTAAACATATTATTCACCCCCCTCTAGTGTGCCATTTCACCCAACAACCATAACCACGAGTACAACCATGCCTCTCAGGTCCGACAACTTGGCGATAGATTTCATCTTCAGTAGTAGTTGGTGTAGAAGAATCGAAATTTGAGCTAGAGCCTTGAACTTATCCATCAACGTATAATTTTGTTATATAATGTGTTTATCCCATAAAACTAAATAAATATAAAAAATAGCATCAATGATTACCACAATCTCCTATGCAGTAGTGGAATTCAAACTAGCATCACACTTTGTTTGAGCAATACAAAATATTTTCCAACTTGAGGGTTCTCGATGCTCTGAATCCATTTCAGCCTGTACAAGTACAAGTATTAATCATCATTTTAATTGTTTCCCCTAAATAAAACAATTCAAAATGTAATAATAAATATGCTTAGTTATACTAACTCTGCTCGAATCACAACATAATTTTTTGAACCCGTATAATGCGGGAGTACTTGCTTCCCTCGATTCTCTTTATTTTGCACACACATTTTCTGTAACAGATCACATTTTCTGTTATGCTCGAATCACAACATAACATATCAAACTTTCTCTAACATATTGCACAATATTCATTAATTATATTCATCAGGATGTGTGCAAATATAGCATATTTGTAAGTAATGGAAATACATTTACCTGTGATGATCTAATATGTCGAAATAAGACACTTTTGTTTAAAAAAAAATATTTTATGCACAACGATGGAATAGTATAAAAGAAGAGAAATACATTTACCCCTTTAGAAGAAAAAAAATCTTATCACTCTATTGCCATGATGATAAGGACTCCACAAATCCAATAACACAAGTTGCACCTAAAAAGCATGAAAAGAAGATACTATTATATAACTAGCAGTAAAGTTCCACCAACAAGCCTATTTATCTATGTAGTATGTTGGCACTCCATGCCAAGAAAGCAGGCAATTGAACTTGTAACATATACGACGTTCTTTTTACAATTTGTAATGCAGCAGTTTCACGATGGATTAAGCATATCTCATCTCAAGCTTCACCATGTATATGGGTGTTTTGGTTGATGGAACTAGGACAAACTTTGATCGTATTCACATAGACTAGACAAGTTTACTCTTCCAGCCTATATCATATCCTGCTAAGTACTTCAGAAATTCTTTAACATGCAATGATGACATATAGTGAGCCCAAATGGCCTAGCCAACCCTATCAGAAAGATATCCTACAATATCTTGGGTGAAACCAGTCTACCTATCCTGCTAAAACAATAAATGATATATACATATATATTGCATTCATGTATTCACATGATTTTGTTTCAGTTGTTAGATAAGTGAAGTTTATCCATCTCTTGTTCACCACATCTCTCTTTTTGATGATTTTTTTTAACATTCTGGATGAGTGGCTCTTGCTCAATTCACCAACTTCACTCGTTCAAATAAGCAATATCTTATAATAAGCTGAAAGGAATAATGCCCTTAAGTCAATCACATGTCAATGTGTTTAGGGATTATTCAAGGGTAATCAACTTAATGAGATAACTTTTTCATCATATGCTGCATCTTTACTCATAAAGATTGTGATGAACCCCATGAACCCGAGGAAATGATTTCGAGGCCATGATGAGATCATGCCAGTGAGACTTAGAATCCAAATGCCCATGTTCTAAATGTTCCTAGTTGTAGGATCACCAATTAGGAGATTGGTGATTCTGGATAGACTAGTGCACTTGGTACATACCCTATTCGATAAGGGGTTGCTGATCTCACAGTTACATATGAACCTTCAATAATGTACAAGTGTGGGTGCTCATTAGGGAATGAGTTAACTGAACGGACCTACACGAGGAACACAAAATGGAATCCTTATATGAGTGTCAATAGGATGTTCCTTAGGTGATAGTAGGTGCAAGCAGTCATTTGACATGAGATTGTCATGGTTACCTTGTGAGTGACGACCCATTGCGTTGGTTCTATCCCTACGTGGCCCTCAGTGTCATGTGCCGGGTATTACTGGGCATGGAGAGGCATTCATGGAGGTAGGTGAGCAACCAACATGGAATCAGTTACTCCTAGTGAGAGGAGATAATGTGCTATGTGTCCCTGCAAATGTCGACTCGGGAATCTGTGGCCAAAGTAGACATGAAAGTCAGGAAGATATTTATGACGTTTCATTATTGAGACGACATCTTGGCCGGTGGAATACATATGAATTGGTGTTAGGGTTTGATACTTCTTTTGTACCCTAGCCGACTTCTGGACATTGTAATCGAGGGACTTAATTTCATGGTAACTAATCACCAAAGGGCGTTCAATCCCTATAGATTGAATCTCACACTATCCAGGTAGTCATGACATATTGCTAGACGTCAATCTTGACTTGTGAGTGGAGTCTCACACGACCATACTAAAGGGGTTTAGTGGTGGCTAGTAAGATTCTAATAGAAGTCATTCTATTGGATCCGACTCTTCATTATGCACAACTCACTGCTGGCTTAGTGTGTGGCCCAATGAGTCACACACAACATGCTAACCTCGTAACATACCTTATGAGATAATGTCCCAATGCAACCCTATATGTCTACTAGCATGGATATGCTACAACTCGATCACGGATCTTGTTTACGGACATGATAGGAAAGATATTTCCAATAGAAACAAATGCGCGAGGAAGGAGTTCCTCGGTAACCCTAAGTTGTAGGGATTGACACATGATAATATTTTATGTAGTTGATTAAATTTAATTCATCAATTAAATATTTAATCAATTACTTGACCGAGAATGTATTTAATTATTAATTAAATATAATTTGATTTTCAGTCAAATATACATGGTGGGAAAATTAGTTTCTAACCATGTGTCTAACCAATTAATTGAGAATTAATTTATTTGGATAAATCCTAATTAATAAGAATTTGATTAATGGAGATAAATCATAAAATTAATAGATTTGTGATTTATGAGGATAAATCATAATTATATTAATTAATAGAAAATCAAATTATTTAGATAAACACATTTCCTTCTGTTTAGGGATTGGTTTATTTAGATAATTATTATTCTTGTTTATATTTAATTAGATTTAATTAAATTCGAATTAATTATGAAACCAATAAAATATAAATTATTTTAGGAGGCTAACCTCAGAATTTTGAATTCCGAAGAGAGAGTTTTTAGGGAGGGGTTGTTTACTCGGCCGCCCGCCCTCTCTATATATAGTGGCCGAACACCTCATAGGAAGGGGTTAGTTAATTAGTTCTTCATCTTCTTGGAGAAGATTAATGACTTGATTCTTTAGAGGCTTCTTGAAGAGAAAGGCTCCAAATAACTCCTTCTCATCTCCATTGGTGGCCGGCCATCTACATCCTCCTTCTCCGATTTTCACGAAGCCAAATTGAAGGTGTTCTCTCCTTGGGTGTGCCACAATCTTCATCTTCTTCGAGTAGTCTAGGAGGACAACGAGGTATCTTCACCTCTTCTCTTTCATTCAAGTTTTTTCTCATCCTCTCTCCTTCCCTCTTTGGTGGCCGGTTCTTGGTGGAAGGTCCGGCCTTGCCTTGGTGGATTTTGGGATTGAGAAAAATTCTATGTTGAGCCACACCGAGCCCCGGTGTTCGCTGCATCTATTGTTGCGAGGTGCTTGGTGAGGACTATCACGGTTTGAGGTATATATTCTCCTTCTTCTCCGATGTTGAATTCCTTAATATTGCTAAAGTAGATCATTGTTTTCTAGATGATTTGAATTTTTTAAATTGTTATTTCCACTGGGTTTCCAATTCTCATCCCAACAGTGGTATCAGAGTCACCTTTAGCAATTTTTTAGAATTTTTATTTCGCATTTTAGTCACGTTTACGAACCGTTCGCTCCCTAAACGTCATGCTACCCGACTTTGGTTTTCGAGGGTGTTCGAGTTGTTTACTCGGCTCCATGGTTCTTGTGATGAATCAAGGTGGTAGCCAACTATCCATATTGGTTTTGGACAAAATTCTAACTCAAAAATCCCATTGGTTCGTGGTTCAACAATCCCGAGAACCGAAAAATTCAGCATGAGTTTTGGGTGGAAACGTGATCAGATTTGCGCGATTTCGGATTCTATTTTTTCCTTTCTTTTTTATGATGATTATGGATGAGCCCTATTTGCATGTGACTGTGTGCAAATTTATGAAATTTCAGCATTGTAATTTTTTAAATAGGGGCCTGCTTACCCCTGCCTTCCTCTTGATAATTCTGATTGTAATTCACTTCTCCCTCTCCTTAATCCTATCCCCAAGGATTGTTTGGAGTCTTCTTCTTTTAGTTTTGTAAAAATAGAAGTTTAGGGGATGATTTGCGACGAGCACATTTGCTACCCCGTTTTAGTGCGTGCGCGGAGAGGAGATGTTCGACGCCATGTTGATGACGGCTTGAACTCCGAGAAGGCATTGATGGAATTGGCAACCTACAAGGTGATTTTGGGCAGCACCTTGGCAAGACAGAGCTCCCTAAAAACCCTAGGATGATGGCCTTGGTTCGCACGGTGGCTCGGGTGGAACCCTTAGAACATCCATAATCATCCTTATTACTTTATGCTATTATTTATTGCTTTTGCTTCAATTGTTGATTGTTTAGATAAATTATAATTGCATGAAGAAACCCTCCAATAATATTGAGTCCGAATAGCTAAGATATTAAGAATACCGGTTACACCTTCTATCATTATGAGTGGCATGCCCCAACTCAGGGTCACGTGACCGGCCAGGGTATACGTGTATATACTCTGCAGCCTAACCCATGGACATGACAACTCATAACAACAAATCATAGCGGAAAGAAATAAACGAGTTTTATTTCACATGGAAATTAACCAAACTAGATTTTATCATAAACAAGTTTAACAAAATAGTAAAGTGCGTAAATAATAAATCGAGGTCCAACAGTTTAATTACAGATGAAATCTGAAATAAAAGACATGAATGTCCTCAAGGGACTACAGCTTCAAAATACTAAAACACAAGTGCATGCCAAACTACCAAAGACTTGACAACGACCCTAACTAGGACTACTATGAGATCAATGTGGCTCCTCTGCCCTCTAGCCGCGCCAAGTGCTCCAGCCCACCTCACTGGTCAGGCTCTGTAAAACAAAAACAACGACAACGGGTGAGTTCAAAAGAACTCAATGAGCGGTTCAACCAAGCCCCACGAAAAACCAACACAAAGATAAAGCATAAGCAAAACACCTATCTCAAACAGAAATAAATTCACGAGGGTGTGACTAGCTATCAGGCCATCTAGCCGCCACCTGCCCGAAGGCAATCAACACTCTAGCAGTGAAGTATAACAGGCCTAACCCTACCACGCCCAAAGGCAACATGACATAATCCAGGGTTACTAGGATAATTGGGATTGACCCATCCAAATTTATTTTATAACCAAGAAACTCGGGAGCAATCGAGATTTGCCCATCTAAACTTGCTTGACGAGACGCGAAGGAACAATCGAGATTCGCCCGTCCGAACATGCCGCTTTAAGATATCACAGGAATAATCGGGATTTGCCCGTCTGAACTTATTCCTTTAGGATATCACAGGAATAATTGGGATTTGCTCGTCCAAACTTATTCCCTAAAAGCAACTCGAGAATAATCAGGATTTTCCCGTCCGAACTTATTCCACGAGGGCACATAGGAACAATTGGGACTTGCCATCTGAACTTGTTCCAAAAAGATGACATAGGAATAATCGGGATTCGCCGATCAGAACTTATTCCTTTAACACAGGTTGGGAATTAGCCATCCAACCTTTCGGGCCTAGCCCACAATCCGGCTCCTAATCGAGCGTCTCCACCATTCATAAAGATATGGCGCAATATGACCTAAGTCAAGTGAATTCTACGGTGTCTTAGGGATGTCTCTAAGTCAAGCCACAAAGGGGAATTCTCGAGTTCCCTCCCACAAGTTGACGCGAGACTTCCTCGATCAAAACATGAAATCGAAGAGATACGATCAAGAATTCACAAATACCCAAATTTGTTCAAGAATACAAGTGAAAACCCATGAAAAGCATGGGCAAAACCACTAACCCATTGGGAAGAAATTATGATTAGATGAGAAACCTCTAATCGGCGGCCCCCGGATCCGGCCCCAAACACTCGGCTCCAAGGGCAAGGAAATAAAAGGGGGGGGGGGGCTCAACCTCAAGCCGGCGGCTCCACCAAGCCAACGGCTTGGCTTCCAAGGGGGAGGAAGGGAGAGAGAGGAAGGAAGGTGGCTGGCTCCTTGGCTAGGCTCTGGCCGGCGGCTCCAAGAGAGAGGAAGGGAGGGGCGGCTGGCTCGACTTGGCTCCTCTTTCCTCTCACGGCTTGTGCGGCTCCAATAGGGAGCCGCAAGCCCTAGGGGGGATTTTTATAATCCCTTCCCCACCTCTTCAACCCTAAACTCCTTTAACCCGCATCCGCCTCAATCCGAATCCAAACCAGCTAACCCACCTGAGCTTAAACTAGCACCATGCTAAACACATGCATCAACCATATGCGACATAATTTAATAATTCAAACACATGCAAAGGCGTAATTAAATAAATTCATTTACGCAAGAAAAGAAATTACATAATTCATATTCCTACTTACCCGAGCTCGCAAGCTCACACCGGACTAGCCCGTTAGGCTGACAACTACAAACATAAAAGGAGAACTTATATTAATATCTAGGATATTACAATCGTCCCTCCTTAAAGAAAATTCATCCTCGAATTTGGAAAAAAGAAACTTGAGGACTTACCAGATCATCAAACAATGAAGGATATCGCTCTTTCATATCTTGCTCCACCTCCCAAGTGGCCTCCTGCTCGGAATGGTGCTCCCACCTGACCTTAACCAATGGAATCTCCTTGGACCTTAATTTTTTGATCTGACAGTCTAGCACATCAATTGGCCGCTCCTCATAGGAAACTGCTGAATCCACTTCCACTGCAGTAGGCTCAATCACATGGGATTCATCTTGAATATATTTCTTCAGCATAGATACATGGAGCACTGGATGCACCCGGTCCATACTCGGAGGTAAGGCCAACTCATACACCACAACTCCCCCGCGCTTGAGAATAGGGAACGGCTCGATGAATCTAGTGCTTAGCTTCCTTTCTTGCCAAACCTTACCACCCCTTTCATAGAGGACACCTTGAGGAATACCATGTCTCCCTCAGTAAACTCTACCTCCCTGACCTTTCAATCTACATACATCTTCTAGTGACTCTGAGCTACCAACAATCTCTCTCTGATTAACTTTATCTTTTCCATTGCCTCCTCCCTCAGGTCGGGTCCCATCATGAGGGAATCCCCTATCTCAAACCAACCTACAGACTACTTGCATCTCCGCTCATACAATGCCTCAAATGGGGTCATCCCGATGCTGCTGTGATAGCTGTTATTGTAGGCAAACTCAATCAAGGATAAGTGCCTCTCCCAACTGCCCTCCAAGTCTAGGACACATGCTCTCAGCATATCCTCCAACGTCTGAATTGTCCGCTCCGACTGACCATCTGTCTGAGGGTGAAACACAATGCTGAATTGAACCTGAGTACCCAATGCCTCTTGGAAAGACTGCCAAAATTGAGTTGTGAAATGAGTACCCCGATTTTAGATGATCATAACAGGAACACCATGATATCCGATGATCTGATCCAAGAACAATCTCGCATACTGCTTGGTTGAAAGGGTCGTCCTGATTGGTATGAAATGCGACGTCTTGGTTAGGCGATCCACCACTACCCAGATAGAATCATTGCCCTTCCCAGACTTTGGCAACCCGTCACAAATTCATGGTTATCTTCTCCCATATCCACTCTAGTACTTCTAGGTTTTGGAGCAACCCTGCCGTCTTTAAATGCTTAGCCTTAACCTGCTGACACACCAGACACTTAGACACAAACTCAGCCACCTCTCTTTTCATGTCTTTCAACCAATAATTTTGCCTTAGATCTTGGTACATCTTTGTGGCTCCCGGATGCATAGTGTATGTGGATCGATGAGCTATCTCTAGCACCTGCCTGCGAACCTCAACCATATCTGGTACCACTATCTTGTTCTTAAACCTCATAACACCCTTCGAGTCGATACCAAAACCATTGTCGGCATCGCCTCTCCTGGCCAAACCCTTAGCGAACGACCTCCTCCTCACTGCCAAATGCGCTAGACTGCCCATAGACTTCCTGCTCAAAGCATCAGCCACCACATTAGCCTTCCTCGGATGGTACATGATTGTGCAGTCATAGTCCTTCAAGAGGTCAAGCCACCTTCTTTGCCTCAGGTTGAACTCCTTCTGGGTGAGCAAATATTGGAGGCTCTTTTGATCAGTGTATATCTCACAAGCCTCACCATAATAGTAGTGACGCTACAGCTTCAATGCGAACACCACTGCTGCTAGCTCAAGATCATGAGTCGGATAATTCTTCTCATGAACTTTCAACTGCCGGGAGGCATAGGCTATCACCCTGCCATTCTGCATCAATATACAACCCAAGCCGACCCAGGAGGCATCACATTAAACAACAAATCCTCCCGAGCCCGAGGGTACTGCTAGAACTGGTGCCGACGTCATGCGGTCCTTGAGCTTCAGAAAGCTCTCCTCGCACTTACTGTCCCATTCAAACTTGACATTCTTCTGTGTCAGGCCGGTCAATGGTGCTGTAATCCTGGAGAAATTCTCCATGAATTTTCTATAATGACCTACCAACCCTAGGAAATTACGAACCTCAGTGACATTAGTCGGCCTCTTCTAATTCTGAACTACTTCTATTTTTGTGGGGTCCACTTTTACTCCTTCCCTGGACACCACATGGCCAAAAAACCCTATACTCTTCAGCCAGAACTCGCACTTGCAGAATTTGGCATACAACCTGTACGTGCTCCCAGAGAGTCTCTAGAACTACCCTCAATTGCTCAGCATGCTCCTCCCTGCTCCTAGAATATATCAAGATGTCATCAATAAATACTATCACAAATTTATCCAAGTATTTCCTAAACACTTGGGTGAATGAAGCCCAACTCAAGCAGCTCTTGCAACTGGGACTTCAACTCCATCAACTCAGCTAGTGCCATCCAATACGACGAAATGGATATCGGCTTCACCCCAGGCTGCAAATCAAAATAGAATTCAATCTCCCTCTTTGGGGGCAAACCTAGCAACTCATCTGGAAACACATCAAAGAACCCGCACACCACCGGCGTTACCTTAATGCCCCTAGCCACGGCTCTGCTCCCCTCTGCCACAGACACAAAGGCCAAGAAGGATTGGCAATTGCCTAGAAGCAGCTTCCGAGCCTTGAGAGTTGAAATCGACATCAAAAAATCTTCCCTTTCCTCACCCTAGAATGTAAACTGGGGTAATCCAAGCTTACTGAAGGTCACAGTCTTAGCCCTGCAGTTCACTGAGGCGAAATGGTCCACCAACAAGTCCATGCCCAAAATCACATCCAGCTCTAACATTGGTAGGAGTGTCAACTCGACCATCAACATGTGCCCACAATTGACCACATCGCAGCCTGAAAGACTGTCTCTACCAACACAGGATCGCCCGTAGGCGTAGACACCACGAGAGGTAAATCAAGAATAGAGGGTTTCCCTGCCAACTTAGTAGCAAACAAAACATATACAAAAGAATGCGTAGCACCTGAATCAAATAAAACATAGGCAATAGCGGAACCAACAGTAAGGTTACCTGACACTACTGCCCTGGATTCCTCAGCGCCCTCTTGGTTAATAGCAAACACCCGTGCAACGGGCCTCTTTGAACCACCAGCACGCTGGCATCCATCTTGAGTCAGACCCCTCTGAGCCACGGAACCCACTAACATCGGTGTCTTTCCTCTAGTCTGATCAGGCTGTTGACTACCCTTACCAGGACAATCCTTTCCGTAGTGCCCAGTCTGCCCATAGCTAAAACATATCTCTCGGCAAGCTCCCAGTGCTTCCTGTGACATCGGTTACACGACTGCAGCCCAGGCCTCCGTTGTGAGCCTCTAAATGACGCCCCTGGTTCCGAACCCCTGTGGTCTCTGGAATCGTTAGGACCTCCACCCTGTTGTGGATCCGCTGTCCTGAGAGTACCCTTAGAGTGAGCTGGCCGACCCCCCGGGTGCTAGGGCCAAAACCTTTTCTTCTGGGGTCCATCATGCCTGTCTGTCGGTACCAGTGCCTCTTTTCCGAGTGCGTCATCTACAACCCGAGCAAAGGAAGTGTCCTCTATGTAATGGATGAGTCTGGCAATCTACGTCATCAGCCCCTCAACAAACCTCTTGACCCTGGCGGTCTCTGTGGCTATCAAGGTGGGATGGTACTTCGAGAGTCGAGTGAACTCCATCTCATAGTCCACCACTGACATACTATCGGTATGACGAAGGAGCTCGAATTCTTTCGCTCGCCTATCCCGGATGCTCAGCGGCAAGTACTTCTCCACCATAGCAGCTCTAAACTCCTCCAAGGTAGGGGGTGGTGCATCTGCTACTCTGCGGTCCCTCTAGGTATGAAGCCAATCCTTGGCTGGTCCTCTCAGCTATAACCCGATCAGTCGAGCGGTCGTCCAGGTCATAACAATCCCCTAGGAAATTGGTGACCTCGACCCGCTGATCTGTCCCTGTATACTCTGGTGGCCTGAATGCTACAAAATCTGCTTATGAAGGTGCTATGGGAACTCTGACCATCGGTGCCACTGGCTGGACCACCTCTGGTACTACGGGTGTTGTCAGTACTGGTTGTGGCTGTTGCCTCAGTTCTTGCTCCATACGGAGCGCCTCAGTCAGCTCAGTCATTCTAGCCTGCAATTGCACAACCATGGGACTTTGGCCCACCTCCTCCAAGGCCTGCGGCGATCTCCCGTGCCTCAGTCAGTAGAGTTGCTGTCACTACCTCTCTTTGCGGCATCAAAGGCCTTCATCAATCTGGAATCACCAGAAAGAAAAGAAATCATCATAATTAGGCAATTAAATTCACCTTAACATTTTGCAAACTTAATCACAATTCGTGTTGAGGTGCAGACTTAAACCATTGTTCTCATATCACAATCCTACCGAATATTGACATGCTAGCAATGCCCTATACGGTAAACAAATCCTATGTCGTAGTCAGATCGAACCACATGCTCTGATACCACATTATCACGCCCAACTCAGGGTCATGTGACCGGCCAGGGTATACGTGTCTATACCCCGCAGTCTAACCCATGCACATGCTAACTCATAACAACAAATCATAGCGGAAAGAAATAAATGAGTTTTATTTCAAATGGAAACCAAACAAGATTTTATCATAAACAAGTTTAACAAAACAGTAAAGTGCGGAAATAATAGATCAAGGTCCAATGGTTTAATTACAAATGAAATCTGAAATAAAAGACATGAATGTCTTCAAGGGACTACAACTTCAAAATACTAAAACACAAGTGCATGCCAAACTACCAAAGACTCGACTACGACCGTAACTAGGACTGCTATGAGATCAATGCGGCTCATCTGCCCTCCAACTGCGCTAAGTGCTCCAGCCCACCTCACTGGTCAGGCTCTGCAAAATAAAAACAATGACAACGAGTGAGTTCAAAAGAACTCAGTGAGCGGTTCAACCAACCCCCACGAAAAACCAACACAAAGATAAAGCATAAGCAAAACACCTATCTCAAACAGGAATAAAGTCACGAGGGTGTGACTAGCTATCAGGCCATCTGGCCGCCACCTACCTGAAGGTAATCAACACTCTAGCAGTGAAGTATAACAGACCTAAGCCTACCATGCCCAAAGGCAACATGACATAATCCAGGATTACTAGGATAATCGGGATTGGCCCGTCTGAACTTAAACTATAATCAAGAAACTCGGGAGCAATAGGGATTTGCCCATCCGAACTTGCTCCATGAGACACGAAGGAACAATCGGGATTCATCCGTCTGAACTTACCCTTTTAAGATATAACATGAATAACCGGGATTTGCCCGTCCGAACTTATTCCTTTAGGATACCAAAGGAAATAATCAGGATTTGCCCGTCCGAACTTATTCCTTAAAAGCAATTTGGGAATAGTCGGGATTTTCCTGGCCTAAATTATTCCACAAGGCCACACAAGAACAATCGGGATTTGCCCATCCGAACTTGTTCCAAAAAGATGACGTAGGAATAATCGAGATTCACCCATCCGAACTTATTCCTTTAACACGGGTTGGGAATTAGCCATCCAAGCTTCCGGGCCTAGCCCGCAATTCGGCTCCTAACCGAGCCTCTCCATCGTTCATAAAGATATGACGCAACATGACCTAAGTCAAGTGAATCTTACGGTGTCTTAGAGATGTCTCTATTGGGAAAACTCCACATCACCCAATGCCCGATCCCAACTCCTAGACCCATAATGTCATAAACCCATGAGGTTTTATTTCATGCATAAACTTTATTTGTTGGTTTATAACAGATTATGCTGCCCCATTTGAATTTTAATTATGTAATTAAAATTGTAACCACCAAGTTTAGAGTTTTGTTTTAGCTTACCGTTGTGCCCAAAACTGATGTATCTAACCTGACTCAGGTCTCCAGAGTGTGACCTATGTTTTCAAACTATTTGTTCTAGTCAAAATGATAGGTTACACGACTATATTCAAAATTCTATTCGCATCACAACAGAGATTTCCAATTCAGCTCAGATTCAATAATTCAGCATGAACTTTCAGCAAGATTAAATTTTCAGCACGCCATGGTAATTAAATCCGAAATTCACAGAAACTAAATCTTTAAATACCATTAACACAGAATTATAACATTTAGATAAATATCACAACATACCTATTTATTAAAGAAGACTAGCAAGAACCTTCATCATTTTAAATCAAGAATCTAACTCCATGATCAAGAACCCACATCAAGATCACACATGTCATCAAGATTAAACCCAATCTTTGAAAAACACGATTACTAATAAAAAATCACAGATTAATTACCAAGCATGCATTAACATTTAGAAATCTATATTGACAAGAAATCCATGGCATAGATCTCAAGAAATTACAAGAAAACCTCTCTTAGGCATTTTATCAAACACCTAGAGAAAAGGGGAATTCTCTAGGCTGAGCACCCCTAGGGTATTCCTAGGGCTTTCGAGCCACAAAGGGGAATTCTCAGGTTCCCTCCCACAAGTTGACACGAGACTTCGGCGATCAAAACATGAAATCAAAGAGATAGGATCAACAATTCACAAATACCCAAATCGGTTCAATAATACAAGTGAAAACCCGAGAAAAGGAGGGGCAAAACCACTCACACGATTGGGAAGAAAGATTAGATGAGAAACCTCTGATCGGTGACCCTCGGATCTGGCCCCAAACACTTGGCTCCAAGGGCAAGGAAAGAAAGGGGGGGGGGGGGCGGCGGCTCAACCTCAAGCCGGCGGCTCCAAGAAGAGGAGAAGAAGGGGCGGTGGCTCCACCAAGCCAATGACTTAGCATCCAAGGGGGAGGAAGGGAGAGAGAGGAAGGAAGGTGGCTGGCTCCTCGGCTTGGCTCAGCCCGGTAGCTCCAAGAGAGAGGAAGGGATGGGCGGCTAGCTCGACTTGGCTCCTCTTTCCTCTCAGGGCTTGTGCGGCTCCAGTAGGGAGCCGCAAGCCCTAGGGGGGGGGGGATTTTTATAATCCCTTCCCCACCTCTTCAACCCTAACCTCCTTTAACTCACATCCGCCTCAATCCGGATCCAAACCCGCTAACCCATCTTAGCTTAAACTAACCCCATGCTAAACACATGCTTCAAGCATATGCGACATAATTTAATAATTCAAACACATGCAAAGGCATAATTAAATAAATTCATCTACACAAGAAAATAAATTACATAATTCATATTCCTACTTACCCGAGCTCGCAAGCTCGCATTGGACCATGAGTCATCTTGGCTTGACCTCGGACTAGCCCGCTAGGCTGACAACCACAAACATAAATGGAGAACTTACATTAACTTCTAGGATATTACAATGAGGGACAAGTGTGTCTATTGTCATAACGGGTTTGTTGTGCACACACAAGGCCTTTTGTGGTAATAGACACGTTGCACCCCATATGGCACATATCCCTTTTGTGTCTTTGCTACCGGCTTGAACATGACTTACCTTGTTGAGCTACACTCAAGAGTGGTTGTTTTCTCGCTAGGGTATACGAACGATGGGTCTGACTCAACTAGGGCTCCTTGTTTTGTTGTACACACACAAGGCCTTAGTTGCCCTAGAGGCAAAAACTAATGAAAGTCACATAGTGATGTGATCGGTAAAGAGTTACATACCCATGGACCTATTAGTGTTTGTCGTGTTACATGTGAGACCCGAGTAGGAGAAGTGTGATTCCATTTTTCCCCTAAGGAAGTCTACCAACGAGGTCTTCCTGCTTGCAAACCGAAGGGTATTATGGAACCGCGAAAATTAGTGGGTGACATGTTTAAAAGACCTCAATAAACATGCATGTAGAAAATGTGCTCATTCATGTCTTTATTTCTTTGTAGCATATCATGTCACCTTTACCGTCGTTAGATTGCTTCATCAATGAAAATAAATTAACTGGACCAAATTACGTTGATTGGATCTGAAATTTGAGGTTCGTCCTCATTTATGAGAATCTGTCTCAGATTCTTGATTCTCCGGGATCGATGCCACCCCTTGGAGAAGGGGATTACATTGAGGAAGAGAGGACAACTTTGTTGGTGAAATGGCCACATTAGAGGGAGGGTGAATAGTATATTAACTAACCTTATCACCTAATTCCGATTTTAAACTTTTCTTAAACTACTTAGGCAATTTACAATTCAACGACTAAATGCAGAAGCGAGTAACAAAGATAAACAATGCGATACACAAAGAGAACAATGATAACACAATTATTTATAGTGGTTTGGCGCCAATGCCTACTCCACTACGTAAGCACCCCGCTTAGGATTTCCAAACTAAGTTTTACTAGATTAATCTTGTTTCTCTTACAATGAGGACTTTGACCCGAAGAGTCTCACTCTCAACCTAAGACACTTCCACACCTGGAAGTCTCCACCTTCTTACCGAGAGTACTCTTCCACCTCAACCCTAAGGGACAACTCAACTAATCCTAGTAAACTATGTTTACACCGGTGGAATTAAGCCTCAAACACAAAGGCAACCACCCAATCTGTCAAACCTAGCAACCTAGGTTTACACACGTTCAAATACAATGAAATAAACAAGAAAATATACAAGTAATAGAGCAAAAATTCAACAACACAAATACTTAGCTCCAACACAATGAATCCTAGCTCCTCTTGATGCCTTGATGATGAATCAAATCAAGCTTGAAGGCAAACTCAAGAAAAACAAGGTAGAAAGCTAGGGTTTCAACAAAGATGGCTCAATCAAAGCTTGTAGGTGTCAAAGGATGTCTCATGAAGCATTAGGAAGTCATAGGAAGCCTTAGATGGCCTTTAAATAGGAAGACCACCAAGTGGTGGTCGAGCACAATGGGTATAAACGACTATTTTTCAATATGCTGAAGACTGCTAAGTCCCACCTTATGAAGGATAAGGACACAGTCTTGTTAGTGGGAGATGCCTCTGAGGCAAAGTTATACTCTGTTTAGAACAAATTAAAAAACAAAACTATGAAACCCATTAGAAATATCAAGAGGAAAGTGAAAGTTGTTCCCAATGGCACCTGCTTCCATTGTGGTAAACATGGCCACTGGAAGCGCATATGCGAGGAGTATTTTGCAGAGTTAAAACTGAAGATGGTTTTTGAAACTACCGCTTCAAGTGCGTATGTTATAGAAAATACTTTGTTATTAACTCTACTGATATTTGATATCGGGTATTTGATATCAATCATCATCTTCAAGATGTTGCAGGAGAAGAAGAAAAGTAGAAAACTTGACAAAATGCAACTACGACCTTCGGGAAGGCGATAGGCGCAGGAGTTGCAGCCTTAGCTGTATGAACCTATCATATAAGTCTTCTATTCAACAAAACCTTTGATATTGATTTGTTCCAGTGTTAATAAAAGAACATCGTTTTCCTTTTTATCTGAACAAGGTTGTGAAAATTCTTTAAAAGGCAATAATTGCCGCATGAGCCATTCTGATGAGTTGTATGTGACTAGACACGTCTTAATTGGTTTAATGGTTTTGAAAGTAAATGATAAATAATTTGTACGAACACACAAAGTGATAAAATTAGCCTCACCTACTTTTGGCTTTTATGACTTTGGGCGATTATGAATCATAGTCACAACTTGAGAAGTGTGTCTCAAGGAGATTCCGCTCGAGTCTCGTTTCACTAGACCCGGTGAAAGGCTTGCTGAGTTGATTAGAGTTGGCCAACATAGGTGTATGCAGGCCGATAATAACTCAAGCCAGAAAAGAATACTCCTACGATATGATTAGGCACGGGTACGTCCACTTGTTTTGGCACAAACCCGATACCTTTGAATCGTTTAAGGAGTAGGAAGGTGAAGTTAAAGAAACATATTGGAAAAAGTATTAGAGGCCTTCAATTGGATTGAGGCAAAGAATACTTATCCACAAGGTTTGTGAGTTATCTCGAAGACAATAAGGTCTCTATATGGACCCCTCCTGACACAATGGTGTGTCTGAAAGGAGGAATCACACCTTATTGGATATGATGTGATCCATACTTAGCTTCCAATCTCTTTTCAGGTATAGGCTATTGTAGCGGCCATAATTTTGTTTGTCTTTGATACACCATATATGATATGGAATGGCAAGAAACCGTGTCTGAGACCTCTCATGATTTAGGGTTGTCTAGCGTTTGATAAACTTGACCAAGTACAAACTTTAAGGCATACCCTAAAAAGTGTTTTGGATATCAAGTTCTCTCAAGTGAACAAAAGGTGTTTTGTCACCACTTTTTGAGAAAAGGAGTTTGTCGACGAAAGTGGGAGTGGAATATCGCGACAACTAATGGAAAGTTCACAGGTTAATCCAATCCATGTCATTATTACTTCCCATCACTCTTCTAGGAGACTGCGTAGATTGCTTGAGTGATGATATCTAGCCATAGGGTATGACCTAGATTCAAGCAATCCGTGATCTCTTAATGATCAAATGTGTTGATACTATGCAGTGGCATTGAAAGGAGTAGTACCCTTGAGCCAATCACATGTCGATGTGTTCAGGGACTATTCCAATGGTAATCAACTTTATGAGGCACCTTTGCATCATATGTTGCATCTTTATACATAAAGATTATGATGAACCCCAAGAATTCGGGCAAATGATTCTAAGGCCATGATGAGACTTAGAATCCAAATGCCTCTGTTCTAAATCTTCCTAGTCATAGGATCACCGATTTGGGCACTTGGTATATGCCCTATACGATTGGGGGCAACTGATCTCACAGTTACCTATGAGTCGTCATTAATGTACAAGTGTAGGTGATCATTAGTGAATGAGTTCACTGAACGGGCCTACACGAGGAACACATAATGGAATCCTAACATGAGTGTCAATAGGATGATCCTCGGGTGATAGTAGGTGCAAGCAGTCCTTGGACCTGAGGTTGTCATGGTTACCTTGTGAATGAAGACCCATTGCTTTGATTCTATCTCTACGTGGCCCTAAGCGTCATGTGTTGGGTATTACTATTCATGGGGAAGCATTCATGGAGATAGGTGAGCAACCAACATGGAATCACTTACTCCTAGTAAGAGGAGATAATATCATATGCGTTCCTTCTAGTGTCGACTCGGGAAAGTCAGGACATGAAAGTCAGGAAGATGTTTCTGACGTTTCATTATTGAGAAGACATCTTGGTGGGTGGAATACATATGAATCATTATTAGGGTTTGACACTTCTTCCGTACCCTAGCCGACTTCGGGACATTGTTACCGAGGGATTTAGTCGCATGGTAACTAATCACCGAAGGGCGTTCGATCCCTGTAGATTGAACCTCACACTATCTCGGTAGTCATGACATTGCTAGACGTTAATCTTGACTTGTGGGTAGAGTCCCTCACAACCACAATAAAGGGGTTTAGTGGAGGCTCGTAAGATTCGAATAGAAGTCATTCTTTTGGATCCGACTCTCCGTTATGCACAACTCATTGCTAGCTTAGTGTGGGGCCCAATGGGTCACACACAACTGGCTAACCTCGTAACGAACCTTATGAGATAAAGTTCGAATGCGGTCCTATATGTCTACTAGCATAGACGGGCTGCAACTCGATTACGAATCTCGTTTACGGACACGATTAAATTTAATTATGAATTAATTATTTAATTAACTACTTGACCGGGAATATATTTAATTATGAATTAAATATAATTTGATTTTGTATCAAATATACATGGTGAGAAAATTAGTTTTCAACCATGAGCCTAATCGATTAATTAGGAATTAATTTATTTGGATAGATTCTAATTAATAAGAATGTGATTATGGAGATGAATCATAAAATTAATAGATATATGATTTATTAGGATAAATCATAATTCTATTAATAAATAAGAAATTGAATTATTTAGATAAACCACTTTCCTACGAAATTGGTATGTTTAGATAATTATCATTCTTATTCGTAGGCTCTTAATTTATGGAGATATTTTAAAATTTATATTTTATTGGATTTAATTAATTTCGAATTAATTATGAAGCCATTAAAATATGAATTATATTTGGAGGCAAACCCTAGAATTTTGAATTCCAGGGAGAGAGTTTTTATGGAGGGCCGGGTCTACCTTGTAACCGCCCCTCTCTATAAATGGTGGCGGAGCACCCCATGGGTGGGGGTTGGTGAATTAGTTCTTCCTCCTCTCCATTGGTGGCCGGCCATCTCCCTCCTCATCCGGGCTTTTGGAGAAGCCGAATTGAATGTGTCTTCTACTTGGGTGTGCCGCGTATTTTATCTTCTTGGAGGAGTCCAAGAAGGATAGTGAGGTATTCTTTTATTTACCCTCTCGTTCCGTGGTTTTCTCATCCACTCTTCCTCCCTTTTTGGTGTCTGGTTCTTGGTGAAAGGGCCGGCCTTGCCTAGGTGGATTTCGGGATTGAGAAAGTGTAAGACCCGAGAAAATTTTCTAATATAAAAATCTATTTTGGTGCAGCGCGCCGGACCCAGGGATAGTCGAGTCGAGCCTCAGGATCGCCTCGAGTGAAAAGGTATGACTCGACTATTGATGCATGGAATTTAATTGGGTGATTGACCTTCCTTTTTTTGCAATCATACCTTAAATCAAGTTTAAATCGACTCATGTTGTGGGTTGAGTCGGAACCCAAGTTGAGTTCGGGTTTAGTCGAGTTTTGAGTATGAGTCAGGTGAGTCAAGAGCCTATATGGATGGCTAGATGAGGGATTAAAACCCCTCATCATTGTGTTGTGCGACTCATCCTTGGAGTTGCACAAGGCAGCCTACGGAGAGAGGGAGAAGAGCAAGGAGAAGGGAGACTTGGATCGACCCGGGATTTCGTGCCGTTGCCGGAAGATTGAAAGTCGTCGTCATCCGATCTTTCATTCTCCGTAAACAAGGTGAGTGGTTAGAATTTGAAAGCTTGGGGGAGGTGGGTAGCCGAACCCCTAGATGTGATAGGATGAGTTTTCTCACGATCTTCCCGACGGATCTTGGTTTCATCAATGTGTATTCACTGTTTTGTACGAGTTCTTATCGGATCATCTTTGTTTCTTCGCCGATTTCTTATGTACTAGGGCTGCCGAGCCATGGGAAAATGCGAAAGGTCATGCCATAATTTTCCCCAATTCCCTTGATGGAAAGAAAGCCCTTGGACGATCTCATGTTCATGAATGATGTAGTCTTAATCGTCAATTTTAAGTTTATGAAGCATGTTTCCCTAGAAACATTTGATGTGGCCGAATGAACCCTACACCTCATGAAGAGGGTTCGGCCAAGGGTAAGGGAAGGGGTAAAATAGTCCACTTGATGTTAAGTTATATCGGAATCGAAGATTTAGAGGCATAGTTAGAGTCCCCTTTCCCTTTTCTACCTTAAGGGCCATGGCCGAGCAAGGTTTTCCTTGCTCATGGCTCGGCCAAGACTAGGGAGGGGGAAAGAGGGTAGCTTTATATGGAAACTTTCATGGTTATAAGGTTCAACAATAGAGGTACGACGATACTTAGAAAGAACACCAATCATAGCAAGTAAATAGATTGATTATGAGATTGTAGGAATGCTAGCTTTATGACCATCCTTAGCATTAGATCTTTAATGTTGCAATTGTTTACCATGCTTAGTATTTCCTACATTTTTGAATTCATTTCCACCTTGTCATGCTAGATAATTGTTTCTTATTGAGCTTAATTCCTAAGGTAGCGTAAAGTTGTTATGCATGAATATTGTGTTATATATAGTAGATGTTGTAACATTTGAATATTTTTCTTTAGATTATACATGCTGTCCAAAAATGTTCATGGGAGGAATTCCAAAGTTGATACAAGGAATTCCTCACCCAAGGTAGTGTGGAAGGTAAGATAACATGTAAGGCGTCGCGAGACGTTCATCGTACTTACATGGAAACTTAGCTAGGAGATGATATCACTTCTAGGACTTCTTGTAAACATTTGGAAACCTAGAAATCTTAGGTGTACACATTTTGAAAGGGTAGCATAAATTGTTGACCCTGTAGCTCGGATTAGGGCCAGATACGGGCAATGGCCTGAAGTGTATATATGGAAACCCTAGGAAATTGATTGTGAGATGTGCTTGAGATGGTCCGCCGAGGAGCGTGGAGGTCGGGAATGACCAATGCTCAGCTCGGCCAGTGTTGCGTCTTGAGGTGCGCTAGCAGGCCAGCTAGGTGCTAGACCCCAGTTGGGTGGGACTAGCTATCCTTACCCCAGACGGTGTCCGAAGACTAGTGGACCATCCTAGTCGACGGCCCGGTATTGTTTGCTTACATCTTGAGATGATGTGGCCGATGGCCAGTATGATACTACCTGATATGGTAGGGACGGCTGTAGCCGAGATATTTATTCCATAAGTAGGCCCAATGGGCGAATGTCGGAGGCTTGATAGGCCGAGATGGCAGGTTATCACATGTTCAGTTTGTACAGATTGATCCATTGGGGTCGGTAGTCGCATTAGAAGTAGCTTACCTTCTTGTACATTCATTTTGTTGCCTTATATGATATGCATGCATAACTGAGGCTTAGGTGGAGGTTCGCTAGAGCCACTCACTAAGTCCCAAGTGGACTCACATTTTATTCTTTATTTTTGCAGAGCATGAGCAATGACCTTAGCATGTCGACATGGTGCAGCTGGTGGGCGGGAGGCGGTGCCATATCTCGTAGCGGCGTCCATGCGTCTTAGACCAGTGTCTAGTAGTTGCTTTTTGTTTCTGCACTGACAGTTGTATTTAAAAGAGTTGTAAATGTTGTTATTTGAAACGTTCAGTTATTTTGATGTTGGTGTTTTTACTTGTTTTGGAAAACATAAAATTTGTGACTTTGAAAACTCTTAATAAAGTTTGTGTTGAGATTTCTTTTATCGATACGATTTGATTTTCCTTATGTCAGTGTAGACAGTAGGCTACAGGGCAGGAAGTAGGCCCTGGCCGATCACACTACCCTCAGTTGGGGTGTGACAAAAAGCTTCTCCCTTAAGCCACAATGAGCCCCGGTGTTCGCTGCCCCTATTATTTCGAGGTGCTTGGTGTGGACTATCATTGCAGGACATGCACGTGTGCGTCTCAAGACGAGGATCAGATCAGCTATACCGATCGCGGTTTGAGGTATACATTCTCCCACATCTATGATGTTGATTGAATTCCTTAATATTGCTAAAGTAGATCGTTGTTTTCGAGATGATTTTAAATTTTTAAATTGCTACTTCCGCTATCCTCGATCACCTCAAGTTGTTGTATGGTGAGCTTATGAGAACAGCTAGGTACAAGCTATCTAAACAACTCTTTCGTGCCAAAATGGAGGACAACACTCTTGTTGAGACCCATATCCTCAAACTAAATTTGATTGAGGATTCTTGATGGTTGTTGAGGTTTCTTGGTGCTTGCTTGAAATCTTGAGGAAAGGAGTAGTTTGGGGAAGTTCTAGGGTATGCTGCCCCCCTTTGGGGTTCTTTAGGAATCTTAGGGTGGCCGGCCACCCAAAGGAGGAATTTTTAGGATTGTTAATATATTTTCATACTTAGAAGTTAAACTTTAGGGTATATTGAATTTATTCCCAATAGTATAAATATTGTAGGAACCTATATTTAGGAATTAAGGACTCTAGGGACACTAGAGGCATTAGGACCCTAATTTAACTTTTGGAAGGGCTTACCCCAAGAACACCTAAGGGAGGGGGGGGGGGGGGGGGGATCCTTTCTTTCCCTTAGGGCACCCGGGTTAAGTTGTGTAGGATTACTAGGTGGTGACACCTTATTTTTAGGGCTTTTTATATGTGCTTTTCGTTCTCTTTTCCCTACGCTTTTGGATGTGTTGTACCTTTATTTATGAGCTGTACATTCCATATCATATTTTTATATATACATGCATGGTTGTGATTTATGACTTGAGGTGGTGGAGGTTGAGGTATGTCCTTAACTAACCTAGCTTGTTGTTATTGATAGCATATTTTATATTTACTTTTATAACTACGTGTGTGATGTGCTTGTGCATTTCCCGGTAGTGTCGCTGGTGAGGGGAGGGTATGCCCCAAAGACAGAGCGTTGGCCTTATTTCGAAAGTTCGGCTAGTGATGGGAGATCATACCCCAAAGAGACAGTCCGGAGACCCGACCGGTTAGGGGAACGTATGCCCCAAAGAGATGGTTCGGAAGATCCAGTGCCGATGAGGGGAGTGCATGCCCCAAAGAGACAACATTGAGCTGGTTGGTAGTTCGAAGGCCACACTGTCTACGTACCCTACGTGGCTTGAGGGTCCAACGGGTCCGGAGAGTATTCATGTAGATGTGACATTGCATTATGATGTTTTATCTGTGATGGATGTGGATATCATGCGTAGAGCAGTGGATATGCTTATTATGTCATGATGCTATTTACTACTTCTTTTTATTATATTTTCTTATTGCATGATGATGATGATGTGCTAAAATCGAGGACTGGTCTACTCACTAAGTCCTAGTTGGACTTACCCCTCATTTATGTTATTTTTAAGCACTTGAGCTATATCAGAGAGGTACCAGAGTGCAGTAACGCGGCCGATGGTGGCAGGGCAGCGGTCTCATGACATGTCGTGGTCGTGGGAGATACCTTAGTCTTTTCTCTTTTCTTTGAGTTATTGAGTCATGTAGACTCGGGTCAATGTTTGTGCATTTTGTTACTTTTAGGAGTCTTGATTTTTTATTAATCTTTCTTAAAATAACTTGGCACTTTATGTTTGTTTTTGAGTCTATGGTTTGGTTGTAATTAAGTTCATTTATTCTCTTTTGATAAAGTATAAGTCTATTCAGGTTATTTCTATATTGTGTTTGAGTTGGGTTATGCTTAATTCAGGGTATGTGGCGTACCTTGTTCCGTCATACCGGATTTGGGGTGTGACAACTTGATTCTTTAGGTGCTTCTTGAAGGGAAAGGCTCCAAAGAACTACTCCTCCTCTCCATTGGTGGCCGGCCATCTACATCCTCCTTCCCCGGTTTTCGCAAAGCCAAATTGAAGGTGTTCTCTTCTTGGGTGTGCCACAATCTTCATCTTCTTGGAGGAGTCCAAGAAGAGAACAAGGTATCTTCACCTCTTCTCTTTCGTTTCGGTGTTTTCGCATCCTCTCTCCTTCCCTCTTTGGTGCTCGATTCTTGGTGGAAGGGCCGATCTTGCTTTGGTGGATTTCGGGATTAAGAAAGCTTCTCTATTGAGTCACAACGAGCCCCGATGTTCGCTGCCCCTATTGTTCGAGGACGTGCACGTGTGTGTCTCAAGACGGGGATAGGGTCAGCCATACCAATCGTAGTTTGAGGTATATCTTCTCCTTCTCTGATGTTGAATTCCTTAATATTGCTAAAGTAGATCATTATTTTTGGGATGGTTTGAATTTTTTAAATTGCTATTTTCGCTGTGTTTCTTATTCCCATCCCAACATAAGCAATATCTTATAATTACTATTTGTTACAAGTAAATGTCTATCAAGCATCAACTATGTCCTAATGGAAATACACCTATATCCTAATGCATCCAATTAAAAAATGGAACGTGGTTTTCAGATATGCTGCAACTCTTCTGGTCATCTCACATGAGTACTGGGTAGACTTTTCAGAGTTGCCCATGTGCTCCAAAGTCTTGAAGTTTCAAGATGATAGCTGTTGAGAAGTTCTGAAATATGGACCTTTTCATTGCCATTCTTTGTCAACCTTCCTTCCATGCACTGCTATAATAAATTCACAAGGAAGTTGAAGAGTTCCCCATTCTTTGTCAACCCTCCTTCCTTGCAATGCTATAATGAATTCACAAGGAAGTTTCAGAGTTCCCCATTCTTTGTCAATCTTTCCACTGTGGCTCAAGGAACAGTCATAAAATTCTGGCTAAAGGCATAGAGTTCAAACTTGAACAGTTTCTTTGGAGATAAATCTACAAGAGCAACATCTTTTAATAAACTAGATGAGAAGATTACTGAAATACAAATAGCAAAACTATAGGGTACTCATATAAAGACACCTTGACACACCTTATATCAGATTACAGCTTTGATGCATGCTTCTATGCAAATTAAACATGTCCCTAAGCTTATAGAAAACACAAGTCTTTATACCTGAGTGGTTTCACGATCATGATATTCAACAAATGCTTTCCAATCATTTGGTTCAATGTCATTCGAGACATCCAATCTTTCTTCACTTGTTTCGTATTTATTATAAATTGAGTGCTTCAATTCATATTTATGCTCACCAAATTTTCTTCTCATGTTTTGCATAATCCTGAACTTTCTTAAATCTATTTCTTCAAACTCGAATTTCTCCTGCATTATTCCAAAAGAAAAATCAATGGGATATAAGTTAAAATTATGCAATTTAAAGTGAAAATATTGAGAATTATCATTTTAATATCATGTGAGGTAGGTCAAAATTAGAATGTAGATATTACCAGCACACGTATGTATATTTTCTGTTTTTGCTCATCAGGGACATCCTCCCATTTATTGAAAGAGATAAGAATATCACCATCATTCTGAACATGATTTCCAAGGAAGCTCGAGAATTTTGATGCATTAACACCTATTGATTGGCCATATTGATTGAAATTCAAGCGAATCTTTTGACCAGCGGGCATCTTAATGAGATCAAGGTTCCTAGTGTTTCTCTTTTCTCCGTGTTCTTTTTTCCCTCGTGGTTGAATCTATCAAAATGAAACCAAAAAATGATTAAATGTAATAATAAGTAAAAAAAATAAATTCTAAGGGTGATTTTGAGCTTTGTACAACAATCTGATTCTTCGTATAAGCCATTGACTAAATATGAAATGTTACCAAAACTTGGTTAATTTTACCAAAATTTGAGTTAATTGTTAGATCCTCATGCCCCACCTCTTCTTTTGTTTGATTGGGGCTTGCTGTCAGGAGGTGTTTGGCTTGTCAGGCATCTAAGGCCCACCTTTCTTCATCTCTTTTTCACAACTCACATGATATCAGTATAGCTGTTGGTACACTTAAGGTTCGTTGGATTAAGTAGTTTCTAATATAGGCATTTAAATTTATTCCATATATATCCACGGCCTCTTACATTTGTGTTGTTTTCAACTATTGCTATCTTGCAAATTTTAGAAATATCATCAAGTAATAAAAATAAACTCCTTCAAAGTTCAAAAATATCTTCCATTATTTGATGTACGCTAACAATAGCTAACTGTAATTTTCTGCAGTCTGCCATCTCCTATAATGGTCAATGGTAATGTTGTTCCTTAAAAACAATCTTTTTTAAGATTTTACTTAAAAGACTGTTTTAAAAATCATAACATATATATTCAGAACTATTTCCAAATTTGACTCCAAGATCATGCGAATTAGATTTGATTAAAGCAAAAAATAAGATCAGACGAATTAGATTTGATTAAAGCAAAAATAAAAAAGTACATGCAGTACTACTTGTAAGCTCTACTGGTAAAGGTCCACTACTTGTAGTACCTCAAAAATTGTTTATCACTTCATTCTCTTCGTGTGCTAAGGAAACACCAGCTTGATTACTCATTTGTTGTGCTTCATTAACTCGAGATTGTACCTGAGAACTAGACCGATTTTTTATTTGTCGAGATGCCATGAAAGCTACCTGTATTTGTCACAAAAATATATCATTACAACACAATCGACCTATAGAGGCACATAATTGGAGACAAATTAGATTTTTATTTTTAAATCTTCATATTTAGAGACTAATAGACACAAAATTTATCCATAATTAGCCTCTAAAAATAATTTTAGACTCAGATCAATTAAGTGACTCTGTTGCTGGTGTTTCTATAGCTTAGAGTCAAATCAATTAAATGATTCTGTTGTTATTGTTTCTATAGATCTTTAGAAGCTAATTAGGAGCAAATTTTTTTTCTATTTGTCCCTAAATATGAAGATTTAGAAACAAAAATATATTTTGTCTCTAATTTTGTGTCTCTATAGGTAAATTATGTTGTAGTGTATATATGTTAAATACATATATGTATTTGTCGGATTGGAATGTAATTGTTTGTACAGTAAACAAGCAGCTTACAATGAACTTTGATTTGGTACTTCTATCTTCCTTCTCTTTTCAAATCATATATAACAACTAGAAGAATGTAGCATCTATTTCCTTGAATGTGAACTCATCACCTTGTTTGGATGAGGTGAAGCATGGTTTAGTAATGTATGATATGGTATGGTATCGTATGATATAGTACTGTAATTACTATTATCCTGTTCGGGAAGATGGTATGATATGGTACAGTTAATTGACAACGACTATGGAGGAGAACAGAGTCTTGACTAAGCCGATTAAGAACAAAAAGTAAAAGTCTAATCCGATATGGGTAAATAAAGAGCATAAGAGGAATTATAAATTTTGATTAGGGGTATTTTAGAAATTGAATTCTCATGAAACCATGAGAAACTACTAAATTCATAGTTTAAAAACTTGGCCAAAATCCATGATTTGAAAATCATGAGATTACCATCACAAACTATGACCATCATTTGGAAGTCTTTCTAAACAACATATTGAACAATACCCATACCATGTAAAACTATACCTTACCATGAAACAAACAAGGCCTACAAATCTATCCCTTTACAGTGTTGAATAATTACCCTTGAATGACTTTCTAATCATAATTAGTCAAGCTATAATATTAAAAATAATTAAAACTAGTATGCAGAATTGTTGACTATTGAGGTGATTACAAGAATCACAAACTTATAAGCAGCTTTTACTATATACATTTAAACAATAGAGAAATGCAATCTGCATCAATTATTTTGGTGCAAAATTAGTTCATGAAAATTTCAATCAATAAAAGAACTATAAATTTTCTCTAATAGTTCTAAGGCATATAGAGTATATAATTGTAGAATCATGGTTGTTGAAGAATCTATGTATGTTACTTTTGATGAAACTAATGATTTTTCAAGGAATGTTAAGATTGTGAATGTAGGTGAGGAACTTGAGGAGTTGACTTTTCATGATAAGGAGGTTGAAAATGAACTCAATGAGGAACCACATGATGAAGAACCTTCATCTCCATCCATACCTCAAGTTGGAGAAGAAGAAGAAGCTCTACCTCCTCTCCCAAAAGGATGCTGGTTAATAAGGGATCATCTAATTGATCAAGTCATTGGAGAGCCTTCAACGAGAGTGATAACGCGTTCTAAACTTAGAAATATTTGTCAATATGTTACTTTCATTTCTCAAGTAGAGCCTAAAAGCATTGAGGAAGCCATAGATGATAAATTTTGGATTATTGCCATGCAAGAAGAACTAAATCAATTTGTAAGGAATGATGTTTATGATTTTACCTAGGCCTAGTGAACAAACCGTTATTGGGACTAAATGGGTCTATAGAAATAAATTAGATGGAGATGGGTTAGTCATTAGAAACAAGGCTTGGTTAGTGGCCCAAGGGTATAATCAAGAAGAAGTATAAACTATAATGAAAAAGGTTTTAGTGTTGGAAAAGCCGATGTGTCACTTTTTATTAAAAATGATAAAAATGCTATCCTACTTGTGCAAATATATGTATTGATATTATTTTTGGTGCTACTGATGAATTGTTATGGTTTGCTAAGTATATGCAAGAGGAGTTTGAGATGAGCATGATGGGAGAACTCTCCTTCATGCTTGGACTTCAAATCCAGCAAACCAACAAAGACATCTTCATCAATCAAGCAAAGTACACCAAGGAGCTCATCAAAAGATTCGGGATGAACGAAGCTAAGACTGCTTCAACCCTAATGAGCACATCCATCAAGCTTGATAAAGATGAAGACGGTGTAAAGATAGATGCAAAACGATACTGAGGTATGATTGGTAGTCTCCTTTACTTAACCACAAATAGACCGTGTTAGTATTGTTTTTATGAATGTTGACTATATTTGGCAAAAAAAAAATTCAGATTATTCCTCAAGTAAAAAGACTTTGAGCAACTACTCGTATTGATGAACTGTTTATGTTGGATCTTATGTTACAATTCATTCCGATCCATAAGCTACTATGGCCAGAATATATTTTGAGAATGTTGAATGTTTCAACTGTGAAGACACAGCCTTAACTGCCTATAGTCTTAAAGGATTTCTGATGGACTCTCTTAGACGATCTTGATGACTAATGGACTTCTGGTTTAATGATAGTTTTGTTTAACTGATTCTGGACATTTAAATCATCATTATTTTTCTTGAACAATTTAGTTTCAAAGAGTTTTTCTCTTCATTTATTTCTTAGGCATTTTTTATTTATGTAAATGATCTTTTGTAAAAATGCTTAAGTTATGCTGACGGTTTTTATTGAAGACGACGGTTATCAAATATGATTGAAGTCCTCATTTATTTAGATCTTCCAGTAATCTTCTAGTGTCACCTATAAATACTGGAGAAGAGATCTATTGTCCACAACTCCATTGCGCGAAAACGCTATTGCCACATATAGAGGAGTTGAATCTGCTGAGTGCTGACAGCCGAGTGCAGAAGAGGCAACAACCCTTTTATCTTCAAGAAGGAGATTGGTTATCAAACGGATAACTCACTACAACACGAGGCTGTGTGGAGGATGAAACTATATCGTTGTGATGTCATAGAGAGGCAAGTTGGTATTTACATGTAATAGCAAATAAGTTTTTGTTATTTTCTATTCACTGTAGTACTATAGTCGGATTTTGGGTGTGAAATCCAAATGACTTGTAAGTGTACTTATAGAGAGTGAATTGGGCATCAATCCGGTGAGTGCCCCGCAGATTAGGTGACTGGTTTATTGCGTAAATAAATCTCCTGAGTTAGCATTGCCTTTTTGATTTGATTCTTACTTTGATACAATAGGCTAGTATTAGAGCAGTTGCAACTTCCTAAGCAACTTTCCTTTACTGAAGTTCCACAAGAGACCTATATAATTGGTATCAGAGTGGTTGTGCTAACCTTTACTTGCACAAAATCTTTGGTGTGTCTCTTGTCTTTCAGGCTCAAGATGGAAGGGATGCCAATGGGAAATTCTGTCAATGTTCCTCCACTTCTTAATGAAACAAATTATGCTTATTGGACGGCTCGGATGAGAGCATTCATCAAGTCCATAGATGATCGTTATTGGGATACTATAGAAGATGGCTATACTCCTCCTTCACTTGGGAGTGAGAAGAATCCAAAGAATCTATATACGAAAGTAGAAGTTGTTGCTGCCAACTTAATTCCATCTTCAGTGGTGTGGATCCCTCTCAGTTCAAACTTATCTCTGCTTGCACTCTTGCAAGACAAACATGGGAGATTCTGGAGACAAATCATGAAGAATCTTTGACTCTTCGTAAGTAAAAAGTTGAAAATCTCAATACCAGATTTGAGAATCTGAAAATGCTTCCAACCTTGGAGAATATCAAAGACTTGGTGAATAATGCTTCCAACCTTGGAGAACCATTCTCTGAAGAAATAGTGGTAAGAAAAGTTTTAAGATATGTGTCTACAAAATTTGATATGAAGGCTACTGCTATAGGAGAAGTTCATGATCCCTCTTCTATTACTCTTGACACCCTGATGGGAAAAATTGGAAACTTATGAATAAGAATTATCTGAGAAGTACTCACACAAAGAGAAAAAGAAAAAATTTGCCTTCAATGCTACTGAAGAAAAGAACAAGTCTGAAGACTGTTCGAAAGAAGAGATGGATGCAACATATGCTCAATCTTATGACAAAAAATTTCAGAAGATTTCTAAGAGGCAAGAACAAGCAAAATCAGAATGTGCAATTTGAACAGCAGTTTCAACCGTCCAGTTCTACCAGATCCAAAATGAGTTCATCTTTTGGGGAAAATAGAAAAAGTCAATCTTCTATTGATAGATCTGATCTTAAGCTGAAGTTTAAATGTATTCAGTGCTTTGAATGTGAAGGATATGGTCATATCAGATCTAAATATCTAATGTACAGAGAAATCTCAAGAAGTCTTTTACAGCTACCTAGAGTGATGATGATGAAGAAGATGAAGCCTATCAGGAGATGTTTGATAAATGGGTTGAAATGACAACTTTCAACAAGACCCTCCGAAATCAAAATAAATTTTTGATTGAACAAAAGAAGAAATTCGAGGAGGAAGTCGAAGCCTACAAAAGTCAGATTGCCGAGAAATCTGACAAAGAATCCAAGTTAATTTCTGAACTTGAAAAGGTAAAGAAAGAATCCATAATGATAAATTCCACTGGTACGCTAAATGAAATTTTGAGTGTAGGAAAATCCAAGTCTAACCATGTTGGACTTGGATACAAAAGTTTGGGACATTCAAAACTTCAGTCTCAACTGCCCGTGATGAATTTGTTTAAGGGTTTCTTAAAACGTCAAAGGTTCACTACTTGGAAGAGAGAAAAATGCCCATATGTCTCTACTGCAAGTGTATAGGACATATAATTGTAAATTGTTTCAAGCTTGCCCACAAGATGAAGAGAAAGGAGCATGGAAACTCTTCTAAACAAAAGTTCAAACAAGTTTGGGTAAGAAAAGCTGAACTTAAATGTAAAGTTGCTTTTATATCAAAGACTATTTCTTCTCTTGGATCATGGTATTTCGATAGTGGGTGTTCTCAGCATATGACATGAAATTAAAAAAATCTAAAAAATATTCAGGAATATGAAGGTGCAACAGTAACCTTTGGAGATGGGAGACATGGAAATGTCTTAGGAGTTGGAATTCTAAATGTTTTAGGAATTCTCACGTTAAAAGATGTTCTGCTAGTGGATGGTCTAAAAGCAGATCTTGTGAGTATCAGTCAATTATGTGACCAAATTTAGATGTCAAATTCAACAAAGACAATTGCAAAGTCCTTGATAAAAATGGTGATTGTATTATTGAAGAAAGTAGATCTAAAGATAACTGCTATAAGATTGCCTTCTCATCCAATTGTATTTATGTTGTTTCCTCTGATAAAAACATGTGGCATAGAAAATAAGGTCATGTAAATTAACAGGACCTAAAGAAGCTTATTAATGCTAGAGCTATGAGAGAAATTCCTAAACTCACTGGAGAACCTGAGTTGGTGTGTGGCTCCTGCCAAGAAGGCATGCAAACAAGGCAGTCTCATAATCAGCTGCAACTGGTGGCAATTTTAAAACCTCTAGAATTCCTTCACATGGATTTGGTTGGTCCCACGCAAGTTGAAAGCATCAGAGGTAAAAAATATGTACTTGTTTGCGTAGATGATTAGTCATGATTCACTTGGATAGAGTTTCTAAGGGAGAAGTCCAATGCCTTCAGCAACTTCAAATCCTTATGTCTAAGACTCCATAATGAATAAGAACTTCCTATTCTTAAAGTGATTAGAATAAGAAGTGATCACGGAAGAGAGGTTGAAAATGTATTCTTTTCTGAATTCTGTGATGATAATGGTATTCTTCATGAATTCTTTGCTCCAAAGACTCCTCAATAAAATGGTGTTGTTGAAAGGAAAAATCATACTATTCATGAGATGGCTCAGGTCATGCTAAATTCCAACAAGATCTCTAAAAGATTTTGGGTTGAAGCTATCAATATTGCTTGCTACATTATAAATAGAGCATATCTCAGACCAAAGACTACAAAAACTCCTTATGAATTATGGAAGAGAAGAAAGCCTAACGTTACATATTTTCATGTCTTTGGTAGTAGGTGTTATGTACTAAATGATAGGGAATATCTCGGAAAGATGCAAAGCAAAAGTGATGAAGCAATATTCCTTGGATATTCGACAAATAGCAGAGCCTACATAGTCTACAACAAGCACACTAAAACTATCACCAAATGTGAAAGTTGATGACTCTCAATCCTACCAGAGTCTAATTACTGATGAAGAGGCAGATGCAACTGTGGACAGGACTGCCCAAAATTCTTCTAAGATAGTAGAACAGATTGTTGAAATGGACAATACAACAAACTCTGAGACTGACACTGATCAAGAAAAGGAAAGTGTTGCTCTGCAAGAACTCTCAAGAATCATCCCTTGAAGAATGTTATTGGTGATTTTCTTGAAGGAGTCAAGATTACAAATCAGTCTAAGAAGAATGATCAAGATATGATTAGATACTCTTTGTAATATCTGAGATATTATAATATTTTTTATTATTTATCTTTAACAGTCTAGCAGGCTGATTTATGGTTGAGCTGAGTCGAGTCATGATCCGGTGCGAGTTTGAAAGCTCGGGTAAGTAGAAATATGAATTTTTCATTTTCTTACTTTCCTAGATAAATTTAATTATTTATTTTAATGCATGTGCTTAATCATAATGATGATGTGTGTTGAGCTTGGGAGGGGATTATAACCCCCCCCCCCTCCCCATGAGGCTATGCGGCTCTCCTAGTTGAGCTGCATAAGCCAAGAGAAGAATAGGGGAGCCACCACCACCCCTTTTTGTTGGAGCCGCCGCCTCCCCCTTAGGCGCCAAGTCGAGTTGCCACCTCTCGTGTGCCGGATTTGGAGGCCGTCTTCAAGAATTCCTTTCCCTCTTCTTCTTCCTAATCATGTGAGTGGTTTCTCCCTTCCTCCCCTCTTATTTTTCCTTGTTTTCTTGAGCCGCCTCTTGGAATTTGAGAATTCTTGTTGTTTTCCGACGTGGGTGTTATTTTCTCATGTTACCATCAAAGAGGAGGCCCGAGGGTTCCCCTCTTGTGGTGCGGCAGCCCTAGGATTGTCCTAGGGGTGCTCGGCCAAGGTGGGAAAGGAGGCGCTCTCAAGGTGTTTGTGATATTGCCTAAGAGAGCATGTCTATGATTGATAAGTTTTAAATCCCTTGTTTGAATCTTTACTACGTTCTTATGATGATTGAATTATGTTTGATGTCAAAAGTATGAATCTCAGTGTGTTTCATATGAATCTATGAAGACATGATTTATGATCTTGATGATTCTTGAGTTATTAAGCATGAATCTCAATATTGGTGTAAGAATTTAAAGCATGCTCAATTATGTTTAGAATATAGACCTTTTTATTTGTTTTTTGGGATGAATGAAATTGGGTTTAGTAATATTTTTGGAATGATTATTGCTGTGATTTTGTGTTAATTAATTTAGCATGCTGAAAATCTAAATATGCTGAAATTTCATGCTGGATTGTCTCTAATGATATTGAGATTTAAACTATGTTTGTGAGGTGAGATGATTACTGAATATAGTCGTGTAACATATCATTTTAACTAGAAAACATAGTCTAGAACCATAGAATACACTCTGGAAACCAGATTCGGCTTGGGTACATTAGAATTGGGCTCAAACAGTAGGTAGAAAATAAAATCCCTAAAACAAAACCTATTTTCGGGAATTTAAATTTTAATTATAGAATTAAAATTCAAGGGGCACAATAAACTGTTTATGAGCCAACAAGAATCTAAATGTATGAAACAAAACCTCAAGGGTTGATGACATTGCGGGTCTGGGGCGTCAAGAGCGAGCATAGTGTGTTGTGACATTTTCCTAGTAGGAAGAACCCTAGGACACCGTGGATGATACTTGACTTAGGTCTTATGGTGCCATATCTTTCATGAATGGCGGAGAGGCTCGGTTAGGAGCCGTTGTTGCGGGCTTGAGCTCGGAAGGTTGGATGGGTAAATCCCAACCTATGTTTAAAAAGGAATAAGTTCGGATGAGCGAATTCTAATTATTCCTGTTTCTCTTTGGAATAAGTTCGGATGGGCGAATCCCGATTATTTCCGCTTCTCTTTGGAATAAGTTTGGATGGCGAATCCTGATTATTCCCGTTTCTTTTGGAATAAGTTTGGATGGGCAAATCTTGATTATTCTCATATGTTTCTTTAAGGGTATGTCATGGGATAAGTTCGGATGAATAAAACCCGATTATCCTCATAACCCTTGTGAGTGACTTGTATGTCTTACGGCATGGGTAGGCAGATAAGCCTATTGTAGATTCACTGCTATGTGAATAGGCTTGCCTTCGGGCATGGGTCGCCCAAGTGGCCGTTAGTTAGCCATACCACAAATGTTGCATTCCCCCTGTATGAGATAGGTGTATTTATGTTTATATGTTATATCTTTGTGCTTGGTTTTGTGGTGGGGGTTGGTAGAACCGCTCACTGAGTTCCTTTGGACTCACCCTCATTTCTTTTCTATTTTTTTGTAGAGCTTGACCAGTGAGGTAGGCAGGAGCACTTGGTGCGGCTAGAGGGCAGCAAGGTACCATTGATCTCATACCAGTCCTAGTTAGGAGTTGTAGTCAATTCTTGTTAGTAGTTGGTCATGCACTGGTGTTTTAGCATTTTGGAGTTGTAGTCCTTTGGGACATTTATATGTTTTATTTTCGATTTCTCTTCATTGGGAAGAACGGTTAAACTCTTTATTTTCCGCACTTTATTTGGTTTGCTGAATTTGATTTCTAAGAATGAAAACTAATTGATTAATCAGTTGTAATAAAACTTGTCTTGTATTTTCGCTATGTTTATTTCTGAGTTGATATGTGCATGGGATAGGCTGCGGAGTATAGGCACGTATACCTTGGCCGGTCACGTGACCCTAAAGTGGGTCTTAACATTCTTGCTATGCCTCAACTGTTGAACTCAAGAACATCAAGGAAGCTCTAAAAGATGAATTCCTTATCATGGCTATGCAAGAAGAGCTGTAACAATTTGTTAGAAATGATATTTTGAAATTGACTCCAAGATCTAGAAGTGTCAATATAATCAAAACCAAGTGGATTTTCAAAAACAAGTCTGATGAAGCAGGAAATATCATAAGAAACAAGGCCACACTTGTTGATCAAATACCCACACTAGAAGGGGGGTTGAATAGTGTTGGGTGAGTTTTAACTTCTATTCGATTTCTTTCGAGTTCGATTTCTAATGCAACCAAAATTAATGTGCTACTAGATAGAGATGCTTGATAAATAATAAATAGCAAATAAGCACAATCAAACAAGCAATGCAAAGATGAGTAGTTATAGTGGTTTGACCAACCGTCTACTCCACTACCTTGGTTCCCCACCAAGGATTTCTAACCAACACTTTATAGACTATGTGTTTCCCTTTGAATACAACTGAGGCCTTCCTTCTCAACCCTTTGTGAATGCCTCGAACCTATTCACCTAGGCAAAATACAATTCTAGAAAGCAAACCCTAAGTATTTACACTAGCACACCTAGCAAGCTAACGATGAAGAAACAAGTTCAAATAACAAATAAAATTACAATGAAAAGAGCTAAAGAGTAAACCATAACTAAAAGCTCTTTTTCAAGCCTTCAATGCCTCCAACTCCACAAGATGTTGAGGTTGAATTGAAGCCGGAGTCGAGGGAAGATGAGCGCTTGAGAGAAATCGTCGATCGGATAAGCAAGCGCGAGCAAATCAAGCTTAGAAGACACAAATCTCACTTAGGAAGCTTTTATGACTGGTTAAGAAGTGCTAATCAAGGTTGGTGAGGGGTATTTATAACCCATGACTCGACAGTTCATTCCAATGAGCGTTTTTTTGCCTGTTGGACGCCGTCCGGTCGCTTGTCAGTCGATCGTGGGTCGACCGACCGATCGATCGCCCAGCAACCGCTAGGCTATTGCCCTTTCCTGGCCATATTCGGTTGATTGACTAGTCGATCGATTAGCTAGTGTCAATTTTCCATTTTGTCCAGTCGACCGAATTGGCCACTGCCAATTTTTGGCTTTGTTTGATTGACCGACCGATCGACCGATGTAATATCTGAGATATTATGACTAATTTATATTATTTATTTTGTGTTTGCTAGTCTAGCGGGCTGATTTAGGGTCGAGTTGAGTCCACTCATGGTCCGGTGTGAGCTTGAGAACTCGGGTAAGTAGAAACATAAGTTGTGTGTTTTCTTTACATGTTAATTAATTTGTATTGCATATGCTTGAGCTTGTATTATTGATGCTTGTCGTTAGCGGGTCGTGGATCCGGATTTGAGGCAAATGTAGGTTAGCTAAAGGGGTAGGGTGTAGATGGGGGTTTGGGAGGGGATTATAAAATTCCCCATAGGGCTAAGTGGCTCCCTTTTGGAGCCACACAAGCCATCAAGAGAGAGAGAGAGAGAGAGAGAGAGAGAGAGAGAACCACGCTGTATGAGGGAGCCGCAAGCCGCTGAGCGCCGCCCCCTCTCCCCCTCTCTTGGAAGCCAAGCCGCAAGCCATCAAGGAGGAGCCGAGCCTTCTCCTCTTCCTTGGAGCCAAACTCGTTCATCCCTTGAAGCCGAGCCTTCTGTTTCCCTTCTTGGAGCCGCCGCCGCCGCCTCGTGTGTGGCTGAATTTCGGAGGTTGCCGATTGGGAACTTTTCCCTTTTTCCTTCTTCCTAATCAAGTGAGTGGTTCTTCCCTCCTTTTTCTTGAATTTTCTTGTGTTCTTGAGCCGTTCTTGGAGATTGAGAATTTCTTGTCGGAATTTCCCGTTGGTTCTTGAAATTTCTTGTCGATTTCATGTGTTGCCATGAAAGAGGATGCCCGAAGACCCCCCCCCCCCCCCTCCCCCCCTTTATGGTGCAGCAACCCTAGGACTACCCTAGGGGTACTCAGCCACAGTGGGAGACGGGACGCCCTCAAGGTGTTCGATAAACTGCCTAAGTGTGCTTCTTGCGTTTAATGAAATCTAGGCCATTTAATGATGATCTTGCTTATGTTCATATGATGCTAATGCATGTTTAATATCAAAATCTTAAATCTCAACGAGTAAATTTATGTTTTCATGTAAAAAGGTTTGATATTGATAGCATGTTTATGTTCTTGTTTAAAGAAGCATGAGTCTTGATAGGGAGATGGATTTTGATGCATGCCCAATCATGTTTATTGAATAGGATTTATTTTTGAATTGTTGATTATGATGTTGCAAATCTGATTTGGCAATAATTAGGAATGAATATTACTGTGATTTTCAGGTTAATTCATTTGACATACTGAAATCTCAAAAAAGTTGAAATTTCATGCTGTATTTTCGTTGTGGATGCTGAGATTTGTAATTCCCGTTGTGATGCATGTTGTTTACTAAACATAGTCGTGTAAGCTATCCTTTTAACCAGAAAACATAGTCTGGAACCATAGGACACAATCAGGAAACCAGATTCGGCTTGATTACACCAGAATTGGGCTCAAACAGTAGGTTGAAATAAAACCCCTAAAGCAAAACTTGATTTAGGGAATTGAAATTTTAATTGTAGAATTAAAATTCAAGGGGCAGAATAAAATGTTAAAGAGCTGTAAGACCCGAAAAAATTCTCTAATATAAAAATCTGCTTTGGTGCAGCGCGCCGGACCCGAGGATAGTCGAGTCGAGCCTTAGGATCGCCTCGAGTGAAAAGGTATGACTCGACTAATGATGCATGGAATTTTATTGGGTGATCGATTTTCCTTTTATGCAATCATACCTTAAATCAAGTTTAAATCGACTCATGTTGTGGGTTGACTTGGAAACCAAGTTGAGTTTGGGTTTAGTCGAGTTTTGAGTATGAATCAAGTGAGTGAAGAGCCTATATAGAAGGCTAGATTAGGGAATGAGGGATTAAAACCCCTTATCCTTGTGCCATGCGACTCATCCTTGGAGTCGCACAAGGCAGCCTAGGTAGAGAGGGACAAGAGCAAGGAGAAGGGGGACTTGGATCGATCCGGGATTTCGCGCCGTCACTGGAAGATTCAAAGTCATCGTCATCCGATCTTTCATTCTCCGCAATCAAGGTGAGTGGCTAGAATTTGGAAGATTGGGGGAGGCCGGTAGCCGAACCCCTAGATGTGATAGGATGAGTTTTCTCGCGACCTTTCCGACGGATCTTGGTTTCATCGATGTGTATTCACTGTTTTGTACGAGTTCTTGTCGGATCATCTTGTTTTCTTTGTCGATTTCTTATGTACTAGGGCCGCTGAGTCATCGGAAAAGGGAAAAGGTCATGCCAAAATTTTCCCCAATTTCCTTGACGGAAAGAAAGCCCTTGGACGATCTCAAGTTCATGAATGATGTAGTCTTAATCGTCAATTTTACGTGTTATGAAGCATGTCTTCCCTAGAAACCTTTGATGTGGCCGAATGAACCCTACACCTCATGAAGAGGGTTCAGCCAAGAGTAAGGGAAGGGGTAAAATAGTCCACTTGATATTAAGTTATATCGGAATCGAAGAATTAGAGGCATAGTTAGAGTCGTCTTTCCCTTTTCTACCATAAGGGCCATGGCCGAGCAAGGTTTTCCTTGCTCATGGCTCAGCCAAGACTAGGGAGGGGGAAAGAGGGTAGCTTTAGATGGAAACTTTCATGGTTATAAGGTTCAACAATAGAGGTATGACGATACCTAGAAAGAACACCAATCATAGCAAGTAAATTGATTGATTATGAGATTGTAGGAATGCTAGCTTTATGACCATCCTTAGCATTAGATCTTTAATGTTGCAATTGTTTACCATGCTTAGTATTTCCTACATTTTTGAATTCATTGCTACCTTGTCATGCTAGATAATTGTTTCTTATTGAGCTTAATTCCTAAGGTAGCGTAAAGTTGTTATGCATGAATATTGTGTTATATATAGTAGATGTTGTAACATTTGAATATTTTTCTTTAGATTATACATGTTGTCCAAAAATATTCATGGGCGGAATTCCAAAGTTGATACAAGGAATTCCTCACCCAAGGTAGTGTGGAAGGTTAGATAACATGTAAGGCGTCGCGAGAGGTTCATCGTACTTATATGGAAACTTAGCTAGGAGATGATATCACTTCTAGGACTTCTTGTAAACATTTGGAAATCTAGAACTCTTAGGTGTACACATTTTGAAAGGGCGGCATAAATTATTGACCCTGTAGCCCGGATTAGGGCCAGATACGGGCAATGGCCCGAAGTGTATATATGGAAACCCTAGGAGCGTCGAGGTCGGGAATGATCAATGCTCAGCTCTGCCAGTGTTGGGTCTTGAGGTGCGCCAGTGGGCCCGCTTGGTACCAGACCCCAGTTGGGTGGAAATAGCTATCCTTACGCCAGACGGTGTCCGAAGACTAGTGGACCATCCTAGTCAACGACCCGGGATTGTTTGCTTACATCTTGAGATGCTGTGGCTGATGGCTAGTATGAATCTACCTGATATGGTAGGGACGGCTGTAGCCGAGATATTTATTCCATAAGTAGGCCCAAGGGCCGGATGCTGGAGGCTTGATAGGCCAAGATGGCAGGTTATCACATGTTTAGTTTGTGTCCCATTTGACCCACTGGGATCGGTAGTCGCATTAGAAGTAGTTTACCTTCTTGTACATTCATTTTGTTCCCTTATATGATATGCCTGCATAACTGAGGCTTAAGTGGAGGTTCACTAGAGCCACTCACTGAGTCCCAAGTGGACTCACAGTTTATTCTTTATTTTTGCAGAGCATGAGCAGTTACTTTGGCATGTCGACATGGTGCAACTGGTGGGCGGGAGACGGTGCCATATCTCATAGCGGCGTCCTTGAGTCTTAGACCAGTGTCTAGTAGTTGCTTTTAGTTTCTGCACTGACAGTTGTATTTAAAAGAGTTGTAAGACTTGTTACTTGAAACGTTCAGTTATTTTGATGTTGGTGTTCTTACTTGTTTTGGAAAATATAAAATTGTGACTTTGAAAACTTTTAATAAAGTGTGTTGAGATTTCTTTTATCGATACAATTTAGTTTTCCTTATGTTAGTGTAGACAGTAGGCTACAAGGCAGGATGTAGGCCCTGGCCGGTCACACTACCCTCAGTTGGGGTGTGACAAGAGCCAACAAAAAAATTTAATTGCATGAAACAAAACCTCATGGGTGGACGATATTACGGGTCTAGGGCATCGGGAATGGGCATAGTGTGTTGCGGCGTTTCCCAATATGACACCCCTAGGACACCGTGGAAGACACTTGACTTAGGTCTTGTTGGCACCACATCTTTCATGAATGGCGGAGAGGCTCGGTCAAGAGCTAGTTTTTGGGCTCAGGTCCGGAAGGTTGGATGGGTAAATCCCAACCTGTGTTTAAAAGGAATAAATTCGGATGGGCGAATCCCGATTATTCCCGTATGCTATCTAAAATAAGTTCGGATGGGCGAATCCCGATTATTCCCATATGCTATCTAGAATAAGTTCGGATGGACGAATACCGATTATTCCGTACTTTCTTAAAGGGTATGTTTATGGGATAAGTTCGGATGGGTAAATCTCGATTATTCTCATAACCCTTGTGGGTGACTTATATGCCTTACGATATGGGTAGGCAGATAGGCATGTTCTATATTCACGGTTATGTGTATAGGTTGCCTTTGGGCATGAGATGGCCAAGTGGCCGGTTAGTTAGCCATACCATCAGTCTTGCATTTTCTTGTATGAGACAGGCACATATATACATTATTATGTGGTTGCTTTTTGTGGTGGGGGTTGGTAGAACTGTTCACTGAGTTCCTTTGGACGCACCCTTGTTTTCTTTCTATTTTTGCAGAGCCGGACCAGTGAGGTGGGCTGGAGCACTTGGCGCGGCTGGAGGGCAAAGGAGCTACATTGATCTCATAGCAATCCTAGTTTGGGGTCATAGTTGAGTCTTGTTAGTATTTGATCATGCACTTGGTATTTTGGCATTTTTGGAGTTGTAGTCCTTTGGGACATTCAGATTACATTTCTTGAAAAAAAAACTGATAAACTTTTCATTATTTATTTCCACACTCTATTTGTCTTGCTGAACATTATTTCTTAAAATGAAAACTGATTTGGGTTTCTCAGTTATAATAACTCTTGTTTCATATTTTCGCTATGTTTTCTTCTGAGTTGACATGTGCATGTGATAGGCTGCGGGGGTGTAGGCACGTATACCCTGGCCGGTCATGTGACCCTAGGATGGGGCGTGACAAAGTGGTATCAGAGCATGTGATTTGGTCTGACTATGACCTAGAGTCTGTTTACCGTATAGAGCATTGCTAGTGTGTCAATATACGGTAGGGTTGTGTTATGAGATCAATGGGCTAAGTCTACACCTCAGCGCGACATGTGGTTAGTTTATTTTAAGACTCAAGGGTGAATTGAATTATCTAATTATGATATTTTCTTTCTAGTGATTCCAGAGTGATGGAAGCTTTTAATACCGCATGGAGCGGCAGTGGTAGTAACCCCACAGAGTGCCTGGGCTGGGCCTAGGGCCGAGGACGGGGCCGTGGGAGAGTACAACAGCTTGAGGAGGATGAGGGTCTGGATCCCAGGGTCGTATAGTTGTAGGCCCAAGTAGCTGAGTTGACTGAGGCACTCCGCAGGGAGCAGGAACTGAGGCAGCAGCCACAGCAATCGGTGCCGGCAACACCTGCGGTACCGGAGGTGGCCGAGCTTGTAGCACCAGTGGTTAGAGTTTCTGGAGCACCCACTTATGCAAATTTTGTCAAATTCAAACTACCGAAGTTTACGGGGATAGATCAATGGTGGAGGTCACTAGCTTCCTTGGGGACTGCTGTGAGCTGTGCATGGAGCTCGATTGTTCTTCTGAGGCGACCGCTTGAATGATCAGGCTGCAACTGAGAGGACCGGCCAATGATTGGCTTCACACATGGAGAGATCGTAGGGCGGTAGGTGCACCACCCCCTACGTGGGACGAGTTAAGGGCCGCCATGGTAGAGCGGTACTTGCCGTTGAGCGTTCGGGATAAGTGAGCAAAAGAGTTCGAGCTGCTGCACCAGATCGGTAGTATGTTATGATGTACTACGAGATAGAGTTCATCTAACTCTAGAAGTACCATCCCACTTTGGTAGCCACAGAGACCGCCAGGGTCAAGAGGTTTGTTGAGGGGCTGAGGCCGCAGATCACCAGACTTATTCGCTATAAGAGGACACCTCTTTTGCTCGGGTAGTTGATGAGGCACTCCGGACGGAGGCGTTGGTACCGATTGACAGGCACGATGGACCCCAGAAGAAAGTTTCGACCCCAGCACTCGGGTGGTCGGCTAGCTCACTCTAAGGGGACCCACACGACAGTGGATCCAAAGTAGGGCAGGGGACATGATAGTTTCAAAGGCCGTATGGGCCCAGGACCAGGGGCATCATCAGGAGTCTCGTAGCGGAGGCCCAAGCCGCAATAGTGTGGTCGTTGTCACAGGAGGCATTGGGGAGCTTGTTTTGGCCGCTCCAAGGCATGTTTTGGATGCGGGCAGGTTGGGCACTTCAGGAAGTATTGTCCTGGCAGGGGCAGTCAGTAGCATGAGCACTCTAGAGGCAAGGCACCGATGTTAGTGGATTTTGTAGGGTAGAGGGGTCAGACTCAGGGCGGAGGTCAGCGAGTAGGTAGTTCAGAGAGGCCTGATGCACGGGTGTTTGCTTTGAACCGAGAAGGCGCTGAGGCTTCTAGGGCAGTAGTGATAGGTAACCTTACTATTGGTTTCGCTATTGCTTTTGTATTATTCGATCTAGGTGCTACACATTCCTTTCTATCTACTTTATTTGCTGCTAAATTTTTGGGGAAACCCTCCTTGCTTGATTTACCTCTTGTGGTGTCTACGCCTATGGGCGATTCTGTGCTGGCAGAGATAGTTTTTCGGGACTGCGAGGTGGTCATTTGTGGGCATGTACTAATGGTCGAGTTGACATTCCTATTAATGCTGGAACTGGATGTGATATTGGGCATTGACTGGTTGGCGGACCATTTCGCCTCAATGGACTGCAAGGCTAAAACTATTACCTTTAGTAAGCCCGAATTACCCCAGTTTACCTTCTAGGGTGAGGGAAGGGGAGACTCGGTGGTGGCTATTTCAGCTCTCAAGGTCCGAAAGTTACTTCTAGGCGGTTGCCAGTTATTCTTGGCCTTTCTGTCTGTGGCGGAGGGAAGCGGAGGTGCAGCCAAGGATATTGAAGGAACGCTTGCGGTATGCGGGTTCTCCGATGTTTTCCCTGAACTGTTACCAAGTTTGCCCCTAGAGGGAGCGATTCAGTTCTGTATTGACTTGCAACCTGGGGTGAAGCCGATCTCCATTCCACCTTATTGGATGGCACCAGCCGAGTTGAGAGAGTTGAAGTCTCAATTGCAGGAGCTTCTTGAATTGGGCTTCATACGCCCAAGTGTTTCGCCTTGGGGTGCTATAGTGCTCTTCATAAAAAAGAAGGATGGGTCCTTGCGAATGTGCATTGATTACCGATAGCTTAACAAGGTGACAGTGAAGAATCGTTACTTGTTACCCAAGATTGATGACTTGTTTGATCAGCTTCAAGGGGCTCAGTGGTTTTCTAAGATTGACCCGCGGTCAGGGTACCACCATTTGAGGATCTGGGATAGTGACATACCTAAGACTGCTTTCAGGTCGAGTTATGACCATTTTGGGTTCCTGGTTATGTCCTTTGGGCTGACAAATGCACCAGCAGTATTTATGGACCTAATGAACCAAGTGTTCAGAGAATACTTGGATAGATTTGTGATTGTATTCATAGATGACATTCTGATATATTCTAGGAGCAGGGAGGAGCATGCTGAGCACTTGAGGATGGTTCTGGAGACTCTCAAGGAGCACAGGTTATATGCTAAATTTTCCAAGTTCGAGTTTTGGCTGGAGAGTGTAGGGGTTCCTTGGCCACATTGTTAGGAACTTTTCGATGGACCCAAGCAATGATGAATCATGACAGAATGTTCCCTACATATTTGTAAATATGTTTTCGCGTCTATGTAATTTTGCCATTTATTCTAGTTCATACATGTAAAATCCTTTGTGCGACCTCGAGGGCCCACGAAACGATTTGGATACATTTCGAGGTCATTCGACGCTTGGTGCGTGTGTTACGGCTAAGCGGAGTAGTTTTCCTGCATTCGTCATGGCCGTGGCTATGGAAAATCATTATCTTGCATGGCACAATTTTGTCATGCTCCTCGTGCTTTTGGGAACCTTGGGGGTGGCACTTGGGGGTTAGGGGTCTCATGTATAATGTAGGAGAGTGTTGGCAAACAAAGCGGTTGCCTTGGGCTGAGACAAACGAGTGGCCCATATGGGCGTGCGACATGTCGATCTTCACCAAAGACAGTTGTGGAGCTCATCTTACACCCGCTTTTATGTTTTCTTGCATCCATAGTCCTGTAATATTATTTTACTTTACGCTTTTAATACCATTCGACCAACATGGTTTTTTGGGGGCGTGGATATGGAACGCCAGGTTGGCACGTGGACCAACATATGCCTTGTGATGTTAAGTCGGGAAGCCCAATTCGGGACGGATTCAGGATTAAGGCTTATTGCTTGCACGGGATGCAAGGGTGCCGCACGCAGGGGCGAAGCCAAGAAATTATCTAAGGAGGGGCAAAATATAAAATCGCATATCATATGCCCCCCCTAATAGTACATTGGCTCTACCCCTGGCCGCACGGGTTCTTCCGCAAAAAATAATTGGCTCGTTACAGTTGGTATCAGAGCGAGAATTGCAAGCCTCCAACTGAGAAAGACCTCGATGCAGTCATAGACGATGTATATTCCGTCTGTGGCGCTCGAGTTGTTGATGCAGTGAACCCAATCGATGAACCTTACGACTATTGTATTCAGGGAGGCAAGCTTTCGTTGATCAATGCGAAGACCATGAATTTTGTGCAGGGCGGATGGGCCCCTAAGACGTAAAGTCATTTGCACGTATAGCAAATAGCTCTTTAGTCGTGTGCGCAAAGCAGATCTCTCATAAGACGCACGGTGGTGTGCGAAGCAGACTCACTCATAAGACGCAAAGTCCTGCGTAGAGCAGATCTCTAGTAAGACGCACATGGTGCACAAAATAGGCTCTCCCATAAGACGTGAGGATAGTGCATAGTGCGTTGTCCCCTAAGACGCAGCGCAGAGCCGATGGCTCGTGAGTCGCCAAGGATGGTGCGCAGGGCGATGTCCCCTAAGACGCAGCGCAGAGTCGATGGCTCGTGAGTTGGCAAAGTTTTTACGCAGGGCCGATGACCCCTAAGACGCAGCGCATAGTAGATTGCTCGTGAGATGCCAAGTTGGTGCGTGGGGCTGATGTCCCCTAAGTCGCAAGGTTGGTGCGCATGGCAAGATGGCATTTAAGACACAAGATTTGTGCGCAGAGAATATGGCTCTTAAGACGCAAGATTGGCAGGTCCGAACCAAGCACTGGTGAAGAACAGCTGTGGTGTGGCAGCAATGCTCTTAGTGCGGAGAGTTCTTTGACGTTGTGACCCGGTTGGAGAAAATCCCTCAAGTCGTGATTCGAGGAGCAGCGTAAGACTTGAAACTCATTGAGATGGGCTCGGAGGAGGGTGCCATGACCTCTACGGGGGGCGAGTGAGCAAGCAGTGATTCGTAAGACTTGAAGCTCGTTGAGATGGGCTCGGTGGAGGGCGCCATGACTCCAGCGGGGGGCGAGTGAGAAAGTAGTGATCGGCTCAAAGCGACGGTGGAGGTAATGCTCTAGTGTGGTGCAGCCACAGAACTACTCATCACTTGGGTGTTGCACAACGACACCCAGATGTTATCCGAGACGAGCGTTGCTCGTATTCTCATTATGTCTGGGACTTTTTTTGCCCAACAAAAATAAGACTTTGTGAATTTAGTAATCATTTCCCGGGTTCCTTCATGCGAGCATTGCTCAACAATGCTCGTGTGCCCCACAAAGTCTGGCACCCTTATAGCCAAGCAACATCGAGACTTGGTGAACCCCGTAGCTATTTCTCGGTGTCCATTCAAACGAGCGTTGCTCAACGACGCTGGTGCCCCGTCAAGTGAGCGTTGATCAACTACACTTGTTTGCTCCACAAGTTTGGGACTTTCATTGCCCAACAACGAGTTTGGGAATCTCAAAGCCCTTTCTCGCAACAACAAGAGATGATGAAACTGAATGATGTTCCAAGTAGTCATTTCCTGGTGAAACTCGACATGTTGCAGCCCCACTACGGCGTGTCGTTACTCAGGCGGTGTTCCCTTCGACTACTTGTGAAGAATTCCATTTAGCAATTGCAGCCTATGCCTTTAAGGCGGTGCGGCTGAGGCGAGTTCGACCATGACGTCGAAGCTTGAAGTGGGGGAGGATGTTAGGGACTTTTCGATGCACCCGAGCAACGACGAATCATGATAGAATGTTCCCTAAATATTCGTAAATATGTTTTCGCATCTATGTAATTTTGCCATTTATTCTAGTTCGTACATGTAAAATCCTTTGTGCGATCCTCGAGGGCCCACGGTACGAGTTGGATATATTTCGAGGTCATTCGACGCTTGGCGCGTGCGTTACGGCTAAGCAGAGCAGTTTTCCTGCATTCGTCATGGTCGTGGCCATGGAAAATCACCATCTCGCATGGCCATGATTTTGTCATGCTCCTCGTGCTTTTGGGAAACTTAGGGGTTAGGGGTCTCTAGTATAATGTAGGAGAGTGTTGGCAAACAAAGCAATTGCCTAGGGCTGAGATGAACGAGTGGCCCATATGGGCGTGCAACATGTCGATCTTCGCCAAAGACAATTGCGGAGCTCATCTTACACCCGGTTTTATGTTTTCCTGCGTCCATAGTCCTATAATATTGTTTTACTTTATGCCTTCAATACGATTCTGCCAACATGGTCTTTTGGGGGCGCGGATATGGAACGTGAGATTGGCACGTGGACCAACATATGCCCCATGATGTTAAGTCGGGAAGCCCAATTCGGGATGGATTCGGGATTAAGGCTTATCCTTTGCACGGGATGTAAGGGTGCCGCACAGGTTCTTCTACACAAAACAATTGGGCCATGACAACGTGGTGTCGAGGGAAGGGATAAAGGTGGACCCCGCGAAGATAGAGGCATACCAGAATTGGAAGTGGCCGGCTAATGTCACAGAAATTTGTAGCTTCCTGGATTGGCAAGTTATTATAGGAAATTCATGGAGAACTTCTCTAAGATTGCAGCGCCATTGACTCGCCTGACTCAGAAGAAAGTTAAGTTCAATTGGAACAATAAGTGCAAGGAGAGCTTTCAGAAGCTCAAGAACTGCTTGACGTTAGCGCCGGTTCTAGTCATACCCTTGGGGTTAGGAGGATTCGTTGTTTATTGTGATGCCTCTCGAGTCGGCTTAGGTTGTGTCTTGATGCAGAATGGCAGGGTGATAGCTTATGCATCTTGTTAGTTGAAGGTTCACGAGAAGAACTATCTGACTCATGATTTGGAGCTGGCAGCGGTGGTATTCGCATTGAAGCTATGGCATCACTACCTTTATGGCGAGGCCTGTGGGATATACACTGATCACAAGAGCCTCTAGTATTTTTTCACCCAGAAAGAGTTGAACCTGAGGGAGAGAAGGTGGCTTGAACTCTTAAAGGACTATGACTGCACGATCATGTACCATCCGAGAAAAGCTAATGTAGTGGCAGATGCCTTGAGCAGAAAATCTATGGGCAGTCTAGTGCACTTGGTAGTTCAGAGAAGGCCATTGGCCGAAGATTTGGCCATGTGTTTCGATGGTGGGGCAGTCTTGTCAGTGTCAGCCTCTAGTGCATTGGTGGCTCACCTGAGGATGCAGTCCACGTTGGTAGATATGCTACGAGCAGCGCAGGAGGAGGATGTTTTTTGTTCACTGACTAAGTATCTAGCCAGGAGGGGTAATGCTAATAATGGTTTTGGTATTGACTCGGAGGATGTTTTGAGATTTAAGAACAGAACAGTGGTGCCAGACATGGCCGAGGTCAGCAGGCAGGTGCTAGAGATGGCTCAATGGTCCACATATACCATGCATCTGGGAGCCACGAAGATGTACCATGATCTGAGGCAAAATTATTGGTGGAAAGGCATTAAGAGAGAGGTGGCCGAGTTTGTGTCCAAGTGCCTGGTATGTCAGCAGGTGAAGGCCAAGCATTTAAAGCCGGCAGGATTGCTCCAGAACTTAGAGGTACCAGAATGAAAATGGGAAAAGATAATTATGGATTTTGTGACAGGGTTGCCGAAGTCGGGGAAGGGTAATGATTCTATTTGGGTGGTCGTGGATCGCCTAACCAAGATGAAACATTTCATACCAGTCAGGACGACCTTTTTAACTAAGTAGTATGCGAGGTTATTTTTGGATCGGGTCGTCGCATATCATGGTGTCCCTGTTAAAATTATCTCAGATCGGGGTACTCAGTTCACAGCTCAATTCTAGCAGTCCTTTCAGGAGGCGTTGGGCACTCAGGTCCGATTTAGCACTGCATTTCACCCTTTGACAAATGGTCAGTCAGAGCGGACCATCCAGACCTTGGAGGACATGTTGAGAGCGTGTGTGCTGGATTTGGAGGGTAGTTGGGAGAGGCACTTGCCTCTGATTGAGTTTGCCTACAATAACATCTGTCATAGCAGCATCGGGATGGCCCCTTTTGAGGCATTGTATGGGAGGCGATACAGGTCACCTGTAGGATGGTTTGAGGGGGTATTCCCTTATGATGGGACCCGACCTAGTGGAGAAGGCAGTAGAAAAGGTGAAGCTAATCGGGGAAAGGTTGTTGGCAGCTCAGAGTCGCTAGAAAATGTATACTGATGGAAAGGCTAGGGAGGTAGAGTTTGCTGAGCGGGACATGGTTTTTCTCAAGGTATCCCCTATGAAAGGGGTGGTAAGATTTGGGAAGAGAGGGAAGCTAAGCCCTAGGTTTATTGGATCGTTTCCTATTCTCAAACATAGGGGAGCAGTGGCATATGAGTTAGCCTTACCTCCTAGTATGGACCGAGTGCATCCAGTGTTCCATGTATCCATGCTAAAGAAGTATGTCCGAGATGAGTCCCATGAGATTGAGCCTACTGCGGTGGAGGTGGATTCGGCAGACTCTTATGAGGAGAGGCCAGTTGAGGTGCTAGACCATCGGATTAAAAAATTTAGGTCCAAGAAGATTCCTCTAGTAAAGGTCAGGTGGGAGCACCATTCCGTACGGGAGGCCACCTGGGAGGTGGAGCAGGATATGAGGGAGCGATATCCTTCGCTATTTGAGAATTTGGTAAGTCCTTAAGCTTTGCAAAAAAATTTGAGGACAAATTTTCCCTAAGGGGGGAGGATTGTAATATCTGAGATATTATGGCTAATTTTTATTATTCATTTTATGTTTGCCAGTCTAGCGGGCTAATTCGGGGTCGAGCTGAGTCGACTCATGGTCCGGTGCGAGCTTGAGAGATCGGGTAAGTAGAAACATAAGTTGTGTGTTTTATTTATTTGTTAATTAATTTGTATTGCATATGCTTGAGCATGTATTATTGATGCTTGTGGTTAGCGGGTCTTGGATCCGGGTTTGAGGTGAATTCTGGTTAGCTAAAGGGGTAGGGTGTAGATGGGGGTTTGGGAGGGGATTATAAAATCTCGCCTAGGGCTAGGTGGCTCCCTTTTGGGGCCGCACAAGCCAGAGAGAGAGAGAGAGAGAGAGAGAGAGAGAGAGAGAGAGAGAGAGAGAGAGAGTCACACCGTGTGAGGGAGCCGCAAGCCGGCGAGCACCGCCTCCTCTCCCCCTCTCTTGGAAGCCAAGCCGCAAGCCATCAAGGAGGAGCCGAGCCTTCTCCTCTTGGCATGTTATCATTGAAAATGGGTTATTTTCATTGAATGGGAAAATGAAAAATATGTATGCTCATGCCTCTCATGCAAAATTTTCTAAAGTATCTTCTCATGCTCATCCACATATTCATGTTCATCCTCGTACATCCACTTAGATTTAAGGTCACTATTTTTTTTGTAGCATGCATGGACATATGATTAGTAAGCCTAAGCTACCGTGGTTTACCTTCTAGGTTGAAGGAAGATGAGACTCACTAAAAATTATTTCAGCCCTTAAAGCCCAAAAGTTACTTGTTGGAGGTTGCCTGTCATTCTTGGCTATCATGTCTGTATCTGAAGGGGCTGGGGTGGTGGCCTGGAAGGTGGAAGAGACACCTACTATCAATGAGTTTCCTGATGTATTTCCCGATGAGTTAATGGTGATTGTGAGAGGAATGTAGCAAAGTTTGTATCTAAGTGTTTGGTCTGCCAGCAAAGTCAAGGCCAGGCACTTAAGGCTTGTTGGTTGCTTCAGAATTTGGAACTGCCGAAATGGAAGTGGGAGAAGATCACTATGGATTTTCTGACAAGGTTGTCGAGGTCAAGGAAAGGGAATGACTCTATTTGGGTCATTGTAGACAGATTGACCAAGTTGGCACACTTCATTCTGGTCAAGACGACCTTTATCGTCGAGCAGTACGACAATCTATTTTTAAACTGTATTGTGGCATACCATGGGATTCCAATCATGATCATCTCACACTACAAGAAAAATGAGCATCAATGACAGAAATTTTGTGACGAATTTGTCGTGGCGTGAAATGAACTTTCTTTTTTCAAAAATAGTGACGGAAAATCCAACACAAGACGATTTCGTCACAAATCAGTCACAGAATTTTTTATCAATTTGGCCTAGAAATTTTAATAAATTGCATCAGTGACATAATAGTGACGGATTTCATTTCCGTCACTAATTTTTCGACACTAATCCGTCACTGAATTTTTTTCTTCATATCCGTCACAGATCCATCACTGAGCCACCACATAATAGTGACAGATCAGTGACGAAAATAGAATTCCGACACAAAATTAAATTAAATATTAGTAAAACAAATTTTATCATGTTTAGTCCCACATGGGTTAAAAATAGTTTTTTACTTATCCTTAACCATTATAAATATAATTTTTTTAGTCCCATATGGATCAATTTTTTTCTCTCCTAATTTTCTTAAATTTTATAAATTGACACCTCATGAGAGCAAAAAGTTTACTATCATGCTATCTTTTATAAATTTATTAAAAATATTATAAAAGTATAAATAATAATATAATGTAATATCATTATTGATTATTATAATATATTATTATATATTATTATATTATTATAATATACTATTATATTATAAAAATCTAAAATATAATATAGTTGATATATTTTTATTAATAAAAATTATAATTAATATCATAATTAGTGACGGAAAATTTATTTTTGGTCATCGACATTAGTGACGGATTTTGTGATGGAAATTTTTTCATCACAGATTTTTGTGACGGACACATCCGTCACAGAAGAGCAAATGAAGCATTAGCCACGAGACTTTCAACGACGGAAATTTCCGTCACTAATACCCTTCAGTGATAGATTTTTAAGCATTAGTGTCGAATTTTTCTGTCACTGATGCCTGTTTTTCTTATGGTGTCAAATCGGGGTACCCAGTCAACGAATAGATTCTGGCAGTCCTTCGAGGAGGCTCTGGGCACTCATGTCAGGTTTAGCACTGCCTTCCACCCACAGACTGACGAATAGTCTGAGAGGACCATACAGACCTGAAGGATATGTTGTGGGCCTATCTCCTCAATCTGGAGGACGGATGGGAGAGGCACTTACCTCTGGTGGAGTTTGGCTACAATAACAACTACCATAGCAGTATCAAGATGGCTCCATTTGAGGCCCTGTACGGGCGGAGATATAGATCCCTAGTCGGATGGTTTGAGGCGGGTGAGTCACAAATACTGGGGCCAGATCCGGTACATAATGCAATGGAAAAAGTTAAGCGAATTAAGGAATGGCTATTGGCAGCTCAGAATTGCCAAAAGATATATGTCGATGGGAAGGCCCGAGATGTGGAGTATGCTGAGGGGACATAGTTTTTCTAAAAATGTCTCCTATGAAAGGGGTCGAAATATTAAGGAAGAAGCGAAAGTTGAGCCCCAGATTTATAGGACCATTCTCTATCCTTGTCGAAGAGGAGCAGTCGCATATGAACTGGCCTTACCTCCTAGTTTGGACAAAGTGCACCAGGTGTTCCTTGTATCTATGTTGAAAAGATACATCAGGGATGAGTCTTATGTCCTTGAGCCCACTACTATGGAGGTCGATACAGCGGTCTCGTATGAGGAGAGGCCTGCGGAGATTTTGGATCGACAAATTAGAAAGTTGAGGCCCAAGGATGTTCCATTGGTAAAGGTACGGTGGGAGCACCACTCATGGCAACAGGCTACCTGGGAGGTTGTGCATGATATGAAAGAGAAATACACATACCTATTTGGAAATTTGGTAAGTCTCTCACCTCAACCCAAAATTTGAGGATCTATTTTCTTTAAGGATGAAAGATCGTAATGACCGGGCTAATTTTATTTAATTTTGGTTTCTGTCGGAGACCCGGGATGTGCATCGGAGTGGGTCGAGTGAATCGCTAGAGGGCATGATTGAAGGTATGGCCATATACGTGATGAATTCATTTTAATTTAGGATGATTTGGACTTTAGGTTCGAGTCAAGTCCGAGAGCCACACGTGACGTGGTTTCGTTGAGCTTAGAAAGCCAACTTGAGTCCATTCAAGTTAAGGGGGGTAGTGTGGTAATTTTGGCTTTAAGTGATTGAAAATAAAAGAAAGAAAATATATTTTGGGGAAGAGCCAATCGTACGGCTCCAGCACTACCAAAAATTGGACTTCTGCGATGGCCTAATCCATTGCACAAGCCTTCGTCACAAATAATCTGTGACGGCTATTTCACCATCGTGATAACCCTAAACCGCAACGGCGCAGCGACTACCTTACACCATCGTAATTTCCTTCTACGACGGCTAGGTCGTCGCAACACTATAGCAGATAGTATTTTTATTTTTAAAAAAATTAAAATTAAAATTGTTCGGCTACTTACGTTGGATAGGAGCACAGAACGATCACGTGAGGAATGACGAGCTCTACCGCTGCATCGCCGACACCAAAGGAGGCATTTCGATTGATAGTGATCGATGGTGTCTCCAGCTTCCACATCGACCCCAACAACGGCGACGAGTCGAGCATTAGGGAATCCTAGAATGGAAGATCTATTTCAATGCAGAAGAAATTAATTTGACTCCATGCATATTCATGAGTCATTTCATCATGCAGTATTCGATCAACGCACCTGGTAAGCAACAAAAGGGTCTCCAACAATGTTGAACTTGCAAAAGGGTTACTGGTATAAGCAATGAACATGTTCCAATGGTCCCTGCATTGCCGAGGCTTGTAGAAAGCGACAGTGTTCTTTAGGCAGCATCTTGTAGGGTTCTTCGACCGCACACCATCGCCCACTATGTAGATGTGCTCGATCAACACCCTTTGAGTTGTGGGCTGCTGTGGAGGAATGTATCAACTCTCACCCAGTTACAGTTCGTTCCACAAAAATGCGAGAGAGAGAGAGAGAGAGGGCGATCTAGATCATAGAGCTGTGGTTAAATAATCGATCTATGACGGTTTTGCAACAACAATTGGTTGTCGCAAAATAGCGGTTGCAACGCAGTCGCAAAGCCGTCATTGTATTGAATTTTGCGACGGCACGGTGGACTCAATGGTCGCCATATCGTCACAACTCTACGACGATAATCCATGGCAGTCGTAGAACCGCCGCATCTGCGACCGATATATTTGTCGTCGCAGATAGCCGTCGCAAATTACATGATTTATGGTAGTGCAAGGAGTCATACGTAGCCCAAGAGAAAGAGAGAGGGAGCCGCAAAACCCTGGTTTGTTGATGCGAATTGGACCCGTGTCGGAGGGCTTATCCCCTAAGCCCTACTCAGTTGCAAAACCCCAAGTTTGGGGAAGGATGTTGGCCGGCCATGGTTGAAATTTTGATGGGTTATATATGGTTGAGTGCGGACAAGTTTTGTAGTATTGATTAGAAGAGATTTCGACTACATAGTTGGAGGTGTAAATGCTGAAATTTCGAGGTCATTTTGAGGGTCCTTATGATTAGATTCTAATAGTCGAGTGTTGCCTATGTACTGCTTCGGTATGATAGGAATAGATTCTAAAATTTTAGCTTACGATTGTTGTTTTGGGTTGCTGAAATTTTAGCAAAGCTCGGTTTCTTGAAAAATTTTGGGGTATAGGTTGGACTGTTTGGGGCTGGATTTTCCTCCACTGTTAATTGTATGAATTTGGGTTTTTGTACGCGTGTCCTTGTTGTCGGATAAGGGGTATAAATTGAGCATTTGCAGGTCTCTTGTTGACATGTTTTAGGCTGAAAATGTGAAGCTGAAATCTACATTTTAATACTATACTCTTATGCTGAAATCTGCTCTTTAACTTATGCATTTTTATGTTGAAACTAGACACTATATGATCAGCTTAATTTACATAAACTATGGATGAAATTAGACGCTGAAACTCTCAACTTGGTGGCATGATTTGGTGCTGAAATTCCGGCTTTGTAGAGGGATTCCGATCCTGCTGCTAAAATTTCTCATTGGTTTGCTAAAAATTTCAGTTTAGCAAATAGGTTTCTATTGCTGAAAATTCAGCTTAGTGCTTGGATTGTGTGCTGAAACTTTTGTTGTTGGATGATCTTGAATCACCCGATGTATCTGAAACTGGTTTGGACTTTTAGGAGGTGGGGTGGTGTGGCTGGGTATTTTTTGGGCCGAGAAAGGGGTCGGGTTGGGTGTACCCTTGGATGCGCTTGGTGTGTTTGATGAAAAGACACATCTACCCGGGATTGCAGGCTCTGATCAGTAGATGTACGAGGAGTACCTGGGTGTGGCTAGAGATGCAAGCTCACCAAGTCGTCTTGTGTCGTAGTCGTAGGGAGTCTCGGGTCCTTGTTCGGCATCTTGTCCATGTAACTCTTGGAGGTTGATGTTTTATTTTGTTGTGTCATGAAACTTGTACCTTGACATATTGCATTTACTATGAGATGAAATCCTTTTTTTATTGTCGCATGTGTGGTGTTTGGTAGGCTTCGAGGTACAGGTCTTTATCCCAGCCGGTCATGTGATCCTGAGTTTGGAGCGTGACATCAAGATTGTCAATATGGCAAATCTCATTGTCTTCCTTTCAAAAGGTCATCAAACCTTGAATTGGTTCAAACAAACCTGATGTGACCAACGAGAATAGTGAATGATCACTCAAGGTTCACTTGGGTGAAATTTTTGAAAGAGAATGGTGAAACATTAACCAAGTTTATAGAATTCAATAATGCTATTGAAAAATAATTCGGGATGAAGATAAAATGTCTTCGAAATGACAATGGTAGGGAATATATGTCGAATGAGTTCCTCCAATTTTATGATGACAACAACATTCTTCGTCAAATGACTTATCCAAACACTCCTCGGCAAAATGGAGTTGCAGAAAGGAAACTTGGTTATCTTGCTTTAGTTTGTCGTTCATGGTTGCATGAGAAGAATCTTCCTCATGAACTTTGGGCTGAAGCTATTCAATATGCATGCCATGTGACAAATAGGTTGCCTCCTTGGCCACGTGCACACAAATCTCCTTTTGAGATCTTATATTGTGAAAAGTCAAATGTGAATTATTTTCGAGTATTTAGTTCTATTTGCTATGTTCATATTCTTAAATCTTATAGAACACTTGACCCGAAAGCAAAGAAATGTATTTTTGTTGGCTATGACTCATAGGTGAATAGATCCATAAACAAAGAAGTACACCATTACTAAAGGTGTTGTATTTTGATGAAGTGTGTCTTTATATGCTGCTCAAAAGCTTGTTGATCAAGACAAATTAAAGCTTTTTATTTCTTGATGTTAACGAAGAAGAAGAAAATGAATCTCCAACTCCTAGATAGGTTGAAAGAATAGAAGATGGAAGATGGTAAGCGACAAGTAGTGAGAAGATCAAAAAAAGAAACAAGGCAGCCGGATTACCTCAAAGTCTCTGAGGTAGAACTTAATCATTGCACAGTGATCTCATTTTTATTTACAGAAGCATTAGATGCAGAGGAACCAACAAGTTATGAAGAAGCAAAAAGTTGTCCTAATTGGAAAAGAGCAATGCAACAAGAGATTGAAGCTTTAGACAAAAATGAGACATGGATGTTGGTACCAAATTCGAAAATTGTCAACTAGTCACTTACAAATAGATTTTTCGCTTGAAAAAAAATCAGAAGGGACAATTGACAGATTTAAAGCTCGTCAAGTTAACTCGTTCATGGGTTTTCTCAAAATTATGGAATAGACTATGACAAACAATGGCAAAATTTACTGTTAGATCAATTTGTTCGCTTGTTGCTTTTGAAGATTGAAAGTTGTGACAACTTCGATGTAAAAAATGCATTTCGTTTGCAATGTATCCATGAAGCAATCTCAAGGCTTTGTCTCAAGCAATTTCCAAACCATGTCAGCCACTTGATGTCTGCCATTTGAAGAAAGCTCTATATTACGTAAAGCAAATACCACAAGCCTGGTATGATAAAATTACTAAATACCTTATCTAATTTGTTCATGAAATTAGAATCAAATATACATCTCATGATACTATTATATGTTGATGATATAATAATAATTGTCCTAATTTTTAGGGGTATAAGGAGTTATCTACCTTGATTGTAAAGCCTATAAAAAGCAAATTATTTCATCAATGAAAAACATCTCTCGTTTGTTTTTTTTTCACAAACTTATCCAATGAAAATGTTTTGAGGAAATGAAAAATATTACAAAATAAGTTACAGCATTCGCCTTATAATAATCAAATAACCAAGCAAAAGTTCACATTTTATGGTATTGCATCAGGAAAAAGAAGCAAATAGCAAATGCAGTACAACTGATAATTATTAACTTGTATGGCAGATTCGAGTGACATTTCAAAGAAAGAAAGATGTTAAACATGAGAACAATTAACATAAATGTATAGACGATTCCCGCAATAACAATGAATATTTTTCCAAATCAACATCAAAGTAGAGTCAGACAAGGATAACAAGCAAAAGTGTCTTCCATGAAAAGCTAGCGGCAAAACAGTAACATTTGTCTCATATTTCAAACAAACTTTCGGAAATAAAAAAACAAGCATCTTTCAGTTGGTTTTCAGATAACTTACCTTTCTTTTGCCATCATTTCTGTAAAATCAAAAATATTTCAATTAAATGATGAAGACTACTTGAGTGTAAAAGATACTTGCTATATAGACAATTACACCTAGGGGACGAGATGGATGCAAAGCAAAAAAAATATTCTAAATGATCATTTCTTGGCAGAAGACCTTGAAGCCTTCAGCATCAAATCCCATCTCATCATCAATGAACAATACACGGTTTAATCAGTCCATGAGACCCCTAACACCTTAGCCATGAAGCTATAACGGTCAGCAGCTTCATCAATCTATCATAAGAACACAAACACATCCATTAGAACATAATGAGTTAGAAAAAAGTGGCAGAGTAGAGCGCACAAACAAACCATTTTCTGTGTAGGCCGACCAGCTCCGTGTCCTGCCTTACGGTCAATGCGGGCAATTATTGGGTTTGTTTGTGGACTATTCTCAATACTCGTGCACAGGACATAATGAAGAGTCTGTTAACCACAAGAAATCACACCATAGCCATAAACAACAAACTCGAATATTTTGCACATCTGCATGACTGACTGCATCTAAAAACAATAGCTTTCAATCTTTTTAAAGTTATTTTTCCTTTGCACTATCAATTTAGTTTTACATTATAGGGAGGCTCATTACTTCAACTTGTCCCCATGCTCTTCAAATGGATCTCTCGGTTGTTGAGAGGGTAGCCCAAAAGTAATCTGATATATTTTAAATATTATAAACCATTTCTAGTCATTTAAATTATATTTAATATTTTAATAAATTTTAATATTTCATAAATTAAAATCTTTAGTAGATCTACATAAATTTATTACTTTATATTATAACACAAATCAATATGTTAAACATTTTAATATTTCATGACTGATGTAGATGAAAATAAGCGAACTAGTGGAATGAATTAGCTTCAAACAGAGTTTGAAATGTGGATAAGCATATTGGAAGTCAGTCTAACCAGAGTCTACCAGAATTATAACTAGAATCCAATTTTCTTATGAATTCATTTATCTATACAAGAGCTGTTCAAAGTGTAGAAACTCTATTCTAGCTATACATTCAATAGTTCAAGAGTACATTTCCATTACTAAATAAAGGTACCTCATCCATCACCAAAGTCATAAATCCATTACTAAATAAAAATTTGTACTAAATGTCTACTTGACCTATGGAAAATAGACATTAGGGTACCTCTCTCAACTTTTTAAACAAAGAGCATCAGAATTGCTAGCATTGCATCTCCTAATGTGCCATGTCAGATCTCATGTGCCTTGCTAACATAAAAAATCAAGCATTCATTTTTCTTATTCACTTGATTCATTTAATTGAATACCCCATTTCTCCCTCAATCAGTCGGATTCCCTGATCCATCACCGAGTGATTTGCCTCTTGATCCATCATTGAGTGGTTTGCCCCTAATCCATCACTTATTAAAGCCGTAGTAATTGTCCTTTTCTAGTAAAGCGACTCCATTGCTCCCCATATAGGTCAAGTAGTCATTTAGAATAAGATTTTGCATAGGTATGAATTTAGAAAGTTGGAGATAGTTGAGGTACCTTGATGCATTTAACCCTTTCCATTTGCTCGGAGTCATAATGCATGTATCATATAAACTGAATTCAGCAAGGTAGCTCGACTATATTTGTGGTTCTATTTTGAGATGACACTTCATCATTCATGCGGTGTTGTTATGATTAATAGACTTTTGAGATGTCATGAACAAATTAACAGAAATCAAATACAATAAAGCCTAAAATAAGATACATATCTTTGACTTACTACCAGATGAACTTGCCTATAACCAAGCTTTCTCTATCACTTCACAAAAAGTATCGAATCAAACAAATCCAAATGCATCATTAAACAGCACTTAATAAAACTTGATCAGAAAGCCTGGAATTGTTTTTCATTCAATTCTCATCCTTAGATGTGTGATTCAAATTTCATGCTTCTATATGTGTTATCTGGCATATATCTAAACGTAGAGCTCATAATTTAATATCACATAAATAATGAAACCATAACAAACTGAAAAATACCAGCTATTGGTTTTGACTGAATAGAACTTACAGCTAGTAATTTCAATGAGTGTAAGGGCACAACACGATCATCATGATCAGCTGTCAAAAGCAAAGTTGATGGGTACTGACAAGATAGGTGGGAACTTTGTTCCCATGGTCGTTTTACATTGTGGAGTGGTGAGTATCTGAAAACAAGCATGTACATTTGTCAAAATGTGGCGAACAAAAATAAAGCTTCAAAAATAAGGAAATACTCTTGTAAAAGTAAAATGGATCTGTCTTTGTACATACAATGATGCATGTACTTCGATACAAAATCCAAACTTGTAAACATCCAGTTTTTTTCATTTGTGTTGATATCAAATTTTAATCATGATTGTTTGACTTAAGAATATCTAACACATCCCTTTGCTAGTTGCTAATCCTTTTCCTCCTGTATCACAAACTAGTAATAGAGGCAAGTGGGAACTGAAGAAAAGACAGCTAGTACAACATTGAGTTGCTAATCCTAAATAGTAGAATCACAAATTTGGACTCTATACAGCGCATTTAACAAACTGTTCTTCTGTTATTCTAATTTAAGAAAAGCATTGCACAAGGAACTAAAGAATTTTTAGAGAAAGAAAAAATTGTAAAGTTAGAGATTAGGTTTCAAAGAAAAATAACATCAAACTCCAATGACAATATGGCTATGAAAGTACATGCAATTCAATACAAGCAAATAAATATAATTTCTGGGCCTATCCATGTGACATTAACTTGTGATATTTAAATAATATTATGAATATCCCAGTCCTAATTCAGAAATCAGTTATTATAGAAAACAAACTATACTGCAATATAAATAAGAGAGCTACTCTTAGTAATATACCACAATGCAGGCTCCACACTACGAATCAACATTACAGTCCAAGTCAATTATCTATCATGTGCAAACTAGTACATCAAAGTATGAAACTAAAAAGTTATTGAAGTACAAGCCACATCTACCATCAAGCGCACTATAAAAAACAATGGAGAAAGCTTGTCAAGAAATAATCACTAGGTACAAAATCATATTCCCAGTGTTTGCTGTAATAGATAACATGTCTTCACAGATGGACACAGCAACAATTATAGAGTAAATGTATACTGAACTACTTAATGTATCTTAGCCATAATGATTATTCCTCAAATAAATTACGCAAGGTTTTTCACGGTTAATCAATTTAAAAACGACATATGCCAGGCATATCATGGAAATAATAAATGCCTGTATGGAAATAGAATTTTATCTATTTATATATCTAATGAACTATAATGATTCTATGTGAACCAAATGTTGGCTTGGGCAATAATCACATCCTGTAGGAGTACCTAAAAGCGAGTGACCTAGCTGTGACCTGATAACAATACATGTTAAAGATTCTTATTTTCCAAATTACCAGAGCATATAGGTCAACAGTGGCAGACATAAAAGTTTGGTTTCACTTAATAATCAACATGGTTTTAATTTTTTATTATCTTGACCAAGTCAAATGACAAAAAAGTAAAACTCTATTTATTCAATATTATTCAGTAAAAAGAATAATGTTGTTTTCATACTTAATAAGCCATTGGAACTCTTCCTCATTCTCTGAACAACCATAATCAGAAGTCCAGGCATGACCTGAACAACAAAATATTAAATATAAATCAGTAGACAAAACAAGGATATGCTAAATACTACCAAACAGTTGGAGTGTATTGGGTTAACCAATAGTGAACTTGTGGAATCGAAGCATGTCCATGACACCAACATGTGCAAGAACACACCCAAAGAGATCGGGTCGCTGCCAATATGACTTAGAAGTCAATAAAGAATTCAAATGGTATTAAGATAGCTTGCAGACACAAACATATAGAAGTTATATTAGTTTTACCTGATTCATGCAAGCAGCAACAAGGAGCCCACCATTACTTCCACCCTCGATACACAGCCGTCTAGGGTTTGTATAGCCATTTGAAACAAGGAATTCAGCAGCAGCAATAAAGTCATCAAAACAATTTTGTTTCTTGGAAAGTGATCCTGCCTTATGCCACTCTTCTCCATATTCACCTCCACCACGAATATTGGCAATACAGAAGACACAACCTAAGTTCCTTGCCAGAACAAGACGAGATACACCAAATGAAGGTGTAAGGCTAATATTAAAGCCTCCATAGCCATACAGTAAAACTGGATTTGATCTATCAAGTTGAATGTTCTGCTTTGATACAATGAACATGGGTATTTTTGTCCCATCCTTGCTAGAAACAAAAACCTGAAAGTTAAACAAAGTCAATTAATTAAATAAAATATAGCCAAATTCATCTTAATACATGCATGTACAACTAAAGAAAAGGTTATCCTATTTGAAAAACAATCTTTTCTATGACAAGTTTGAGAACACATCATAAGAAAAGTATACTCAATATTAAATTTCTAAAAATAAGGCATATACATCTAATTATGAAATAACATATTGATCTTAACATAACTTTTTAAAAGTAGTTCTACAATATGTAGATTAAAAGAGATTTAATGTAAAATTACCTGTTTAACCTCAAAATTTGTGCGGTCAAACCCAGGAACAGAAATTTCTCGAAATATTGTCATTTTTGGAATTTCAGATGCCAAGTCACACTTGTAGATGATTCCAGGTGTAAGGAAGCTAGTAAAGCTAATAAAAACAGTACTGTCTTCACGCCTACCAGAAATCCCAGAGACACTACCAACATCTAATGGTAAAGGATATAGCAAATTTCCTGTTTTCAAGTCCCTTATCTGCAAAAGGTGCTTCACATCACTAAGATAACACAGCAAAATCTGGTCACCATTCACAGCATAAGCTGATTCCAGCACATCCTTTCCATGCTCTGGAAGAATGTCAATCCACAATTCTGGCTTATTGAGGTCAACCCTTACTAGCTTGTACTTTGGGGCTCCTTTGTTTGTCAAAAATGTAAACTCACTGCCATCATTTGCCACCCCATCATAGCGTGCTTCAAAGTTATCCACAAGTTTGATAAAAGGAAGCATTTCATTGCTTCCTTTAAGACCTCCAAGCCCATTAGAAAATGATTCCAGGTCACAATAATATAACTTATTTACAGGATCGCAGCCTTCACTAATTTCCAAAAGAACATACTGCAGAATTTTATAGAAAAATTTAAAATGAATAGCTCAAGCCAATGATATAACAAAATAAAAGTGAATATACTATTGCAGTTATAACAATAAATCAATTTCTATGCATGAAGACATGTTAGAAATGAGTTGACACTATGACTCAGGAGTCAGGATAAGCATTTAGCATGAGCCTCTCAACCTAAGGTTCAATATAGTCTTACCAAGTATTTATTTTGGGCGTATTGATGAAACTAAAAATCTTTGGATTTTGGAAAGTCAAGTGAGGCATACAGAACGAAACCTATAAAAACTTGATACCCGGCATCCCTCTCATAGGTACCACTCTCTCTCCCCATACTATCCCTCTTGCGATCCACTTCTTTATTTTTTTATCAACTTTCAGTTTTGTTACCTAAAGATAATACTTTTGGAGTTCCACATGAATTAAAATTTTACTATAATTTTAATCATTAAAAATTCTATATAGTTGTGAAATATTCAGATTTATTTTTTTTTGCTTTGTATAACTTTGATTCTTTTTCCTTAGAAAATATATGTTTTTTGGATTCATTTTTAAAAAATGTTTACTAATTTATTAATTAATAAAAATCTATATAATTTTTAGTTATACATATTTCTTTGTTAGATAGATTCACAGTAGTAGAAGATTCAAGGATGGGTAAGTGACCTAATTTTTAAACATTGCTAGACACTGTCATAAATCATTTTCAAGGAGTATACCAAATATATCACCAGTCATGTACAATTTGGCAACCACAGTAGTAGAAGATTCAAGGATGGGTAAGTGACCTAATTTTTAAACATTGCTAGACACTGTCATATATCATTTTCAGTATTTGTTCCATAGATAGATAGATTAACATAAATGGTCAATGTTTCAGTATTTTTGTTCCAAATGGGTAACTCCCCACAATCAAATATGTTAACCAATTCATTAGCTCTATTAACATGTTAGTTTGATCCCTCAACCTGAGTATCTCTCCCTCCTCTCTTTCACCTTTCTTGTCTCCACTTTTGATAATACGAACATGCATGTAAGCACAACAGCAATTAGCTGAAACAAGACATGCTATAAAAGGCAATCCTAGGTTTAAATCATGCTTTTCTATATTTGTTCCAGATCTGTAATGCAATTCATACTACTGCTTTATATCATCACTGCTGTACTAGAAACTTGAAAATTTCTGTAGTGAGCAATAACAGTCTAGGAAGATAACACCAAGCTTTCTTAATTAATAATCCTACGCCTATCGAGGGGAAAGATCAAAAGAATGTTAACTGAAAATTGAGCAAGATTAGGCTTTTTGTCTATTAGATTAAAAGTAGAGCACAGAATTGAATAGGCAGAATTATTATATGCAACTATTGTTTAACAGATCATAACTTGTTCTTTTCTTTTATGTTGATTGATCCCGTTTTCAATCGATTCCAATTCTCACCGGAGTTCTTGCCCTAATGTCACTTCCTTCGTTAGCCTTTTTTCTTAGTTACTTAATTAAGTCCCCTAGCCTATGAAAGCAGCATTCCCATAGCTCTATGCCTACAGCGAAAATGAGTTAGGAGCTTGAGTGAACACCAGTCAATTTCCTTATTAATAGAGTCTAAGGGCAAAGACAAGTCCTCCCATTACTGGAAGTGGCTCAAAGCATAGTGGAAAAGGCTCGTTGAGACCAGCTCTGATCCCCATTTCAATCGAGTTCATACCGCCTTCGGGTAGGAAGTGAACGAATCTGGTGCTTGAAGGTTTGAAGGACTAAGCGCAGTTGGAGTAAGGGTACTCTTAAGGGCCTGGAGTCACTTCAGGGGTTAGCTCTTCAGATGTTGAAGGGTCAACTTTGACTCTTGAATTTGACATTTGGGAAGGTTTAGTAACAACATAATAAAGAGAACATCAAATCTTGAGTGTAACCTCGACACATGAAATCCTAACATTCAAACGATCACACTTGAGCACTTCTTCCTTCCTCATCATCCCAAAGGCCCATTACTCGCTCTAGCGATCTTATAAGCTTGACTGTATGTCCACGTTCTGGATTCATCAATCTTGCCATTTGCGCTGGAGGGTCGTCATTCAAAGCATACGGCAGGAACGAGGGTACGATACCAACCAAAGTGAAAGGAAGAGAAAAGTGAGTCCCTTGACTAAGGCGCATAAGTCACTGGGGCTAACGGGTGCAAGAAGTGAGACGTGACCGGCGTGAACCAATGGAGTTGAGGACCGATCTGATACGGGGCCCGGGGAATAGGCGGTGGGTGATGTAACCATAAAGAGGATCAGAATCTATTCTTTCTTGGCAACGAGAGGACCACGGCGAGAAAGAAGTTTCAATATCTTTTCCCATAGCAAGAAGTTCAGGATCTGGGCAAGGAAGGCAGGCAGGTTCGAGGGTAGGCCCTCTAATGAGTAGAATCCCTCGTTCATGTTTCATCCCCTCAGCCATAAATAACAAAAGAACTTATATAAGTGTTTCTTCTTCAACTTACATAACTACACGACACTAATAAAGAAGCATCTTACCTTGCCATCATTAGTGACAGAGGCACTAAAGAGATACTTTGGATGTTCTGGATCTCTCCAACATAATATATCGTTTGACTGATCAGTGCCTAAAAAATGATAATAAAGCTCGTGATTCAAGTTGATATTTGTCTCTGTCCCCGCATCCAATTCACTCCCTTCTCTATGTATTATCATTAATAAACTCATATTACAATTAATAGAAGAATCACCCATAAAGCCTTTTATGTCACTAAATAACCACAGTAATACTGGCATAAGAATAGAGGATCTGTCACACTTACTTGGGAGTTGGATAGCGACTATAGAAGAATCCTTTTGCATCATGGGTCCAGTTAAGTGATGAGAATTTTACCTGCCATCAAAGAAAGAAAGGGAGTCATAAATGATTGTGAAAGTTGGTCATCAATCAAATTTAACATGGTATCAAAGAGGTCCTAAGTTTAAATCCTCCTAGCATCAATATTTAAATAAAGATACCCCACTTCAATTAAGTCGGTCCACTTGTTAGACTTGGGTTAATCTCCTCAAGTTTACCCACCCACACGTGAGGGCAAGTGTTAAAAAAATATATGCATAGATTGGTCTTTTTCCTAACGACTTAAGCTTTTGGGAAAGTTGGTCATCCAACAAATTTAATACAATGAAATAATTTGAAATGATTGAGGAAGAAAATGATCTCACCCATGATATGGTGTCGGGCTCTTGTGTCTTATCATCAACCCTCTTCACCTTGATCGTAACCCAATCGCTTCCACTTGCACTAAGCCCATAAGCAAAATACTGCCCATCCTTGCTAACAGAAGCCATTGAGAGAGCCACAGTGCCATCCTCACTAAGTTTGTTCGGGTCCAATAGAACCTCTGCCTCTCCATCCAAGTTATTCTGCAGCAAAGAAAAGGGGTAATGTCACAAGTGAACATCCCCAAAAGCACACAAATTCAGTTACAAATGGATAGATGTAACTGTAACGTTCCTACTTCATCGCAATAAGACAGTAAAAACTTCAAATCTAGCACTCATAATTAGTTTTGGTCCCAACAAGCAAAAACAAGTATCATGGCAGAAATTTTTGGTTAGAGGCTTGCCCCAATCTTACTCCTTGCTTAATCATTTGTGCATGAGCTTTTTTTTTTTTTGGTCTATTTTCTTCCAGAATCTTGTACTCTCACTCTGGTCACTATCAAATGCTCCAAGCATAATCCAGCTTGACCATGAAGGAGGTGTTAATATAAATTGGGAACTTTCCTAATGGCTTAAGTTTTTGAGTTAAGTGATTATACAATCAAACTTACCACAATGTTGGCAAATCTACTCTAAATTAAAAAAGAAGCAGAAAATAAAAGAAAACTCAAGTAGTTTGACACTCCATTTGATGCATTCGTTCATTATCAATGGAAAAGGATCCAAAATGGTAAACTTCTAAGATCAGTTATCTATCTCCAAACAGAGCTTGATCACCAAGATCCCTAATCCAAAGCAGATATATTAAAACATGTACTAAACACTCACAAAAAGAATCTATAACACAAACCATAATCTTTTCTATTCCAATCTTTATACTCTACCCAAACCAGAACAATAAATGTTAGAGAAGACCCACTAGAACAACAACCAAGATTCAATTTACTAAAGTTCCACAACCACCAAAAGGCAAAATAGCTACCTGAACGTAGAGAACACTCTGTGCCTGGAGCCCCGTATTATGATAGTAGAAGTACTTTCCACCTCGCTTGTACGGCGTCTCATAGCGGGGATAATCAAACCACGCCGTGATCTGCTGCCGTAGTTTCTCCCTCTCCTCGCACTTTGCCAGCACAGAGTCTGTCAGCTCTGCCTGCTTCTCCACGAACGCCTTGACCTTCGCCGCATCCGGATCCTCCAACCTGCAACCCAGGGGCACGAAAAAGGGTCAATCTTTCTCACAAACAACGCACAACACCGAAAGATCCAATCATTAAAGCCAAAAGGTTAGGCTTTTAAGCGAGACTCAATAGGGGAAATGGGGAATCACCATCGGTAGGGGTCGGCGACGCGGACGCCGTGGTAAACGTCAACGACGGAGTCGTCGCGCCGAGCCGGCGGGTAGCGGAGCGGCGGGAGATCCTCCGAGGCGGGCGAAAGGGAGCCCATCGTAGCGGTGTCGGCAGTGGCGGCGATGGGACGTCCGAGATTTGTAGGAGGAGAAAAGAGAAAGCGGCGCGCGCAAGGGTGGCATGATGGCAAAGTTCGCAATTTAAGACTGTGAACAATGGCGAACCGGGCGGTTCGGAGGGCGGCCGGAGAGATTGGGGGAATGAAGTGAAGGGGTCGCCACTGCTGGGCCAAGCACGTTACCATCTCTTTGTGGATTGGGTGTTAAATTCGATTAAAAGATGGGCCATGTGTACTTCTTAGCGTGAGCCATTGGTTCACACGCAGCAAATCTAATAGGGCTCAATGGGATAGTCTGTATTTTCTTTCTATAAATAAACATAATTTCACTTGAGAAAAAATAGAAATGTCAAGTGGCAGTTTGGCGCACGGTTTTTTTTTCTTGGGACAGCAATTTATTCCAATAGAAACTTTGTTTTCGGTATTTACAAAAATAAAAACATCTTTAAAAAATTACCGAACTAGGAACCATTCTTGTTGTTCTCTTCGAAATTCCCATAAGACAAGCCGGCCAAAAATCCATGTACCCATGAACCGTGCACGATCCACACCCAGATCGGCATGTTGTTAACCTGAATGCCCATGAGTTTGGTCATTTTCCCACTACCCTATATGTTGTTTCAAGAATAGCCAATTGCTACTTTGGCTACTAGAAAATCTCCAATTTCCATCGTCCATTTGTGATACTATTGTCGCTTTGTTGAAGTTCTTAATCATCAAGGAGTATAGTCAGCATAGCTAGAGTACACCCGATGGTCCTTCCACTGGTTGCGGTTTAAAGTTGGACCCGACTAGTACTTAATTTGGGCTTTGTTGGATTAGGCCCAAAAACGCTTACACTCATAAATCAGACTCAAGTCAAGTCAAACAGCTCAGCCCGAGGACTCCACCCGGCCGTATAAGGACACTTCTGTCCACATTAATTACGAGAGATTCGCCATTCACGAGCCCGACATCTCCAATATCAACCTCGGCTCATTTTGAGCAACACCCCTACGAGATTACCAGACGGTATCATCGCAAAACATCCCTCACCCTATAATATATACAGAAACGACGCTCATCAGGTACATGAAGATTCTAATTTCTATTACCTCACCTAGAACTCAATTCTTACTTGAGCGTTAGAGTATCTTTTGCAAGTCCTCCTCCCCCCCCCACCCGCGCGCGTCGGAGTTGCACTTGACCAGGAGACACACCGAACCGCATCGCTCCGACTTCAGGCAATAACATTTGGTGCCCACTGTGGGCCCGAGAAAATCTTACCTGCCCCGTAATGGTTGGTACCCAGAGTTAGGCGAACATCGCTGCACGCAGGCAACATCCTAGCGGAGACATCCCCCGACTACTTGGCGACGCTGAAATAGTGAGGAGTGACGCTCCAGTACCTGTCAACCCCCTTCACTAGAGGAGTCCCAGCTTCTGATCAACGACCTTCAGGCGGAGAACCAATAATTAGCAACCTAGGTCGAGATGCTCACACGGTCCCGGGAACAACTCCCAACATAACACGAGTGCCACCGCTCATGACGTGATGAAGACAACCACACGGTAAGACCCGGGAGGCCGACCTCCGTTTTCCAAGATGAAGTCTCCCGCACACATCATCGGAGAGAGGAGAAGAACACTAGGGCTATAGAAGCCACTCCTCCTACCAACGTCGACTCGTAGGGTCCTTTGCTGAGCACATCACGGCTCATGGTAGTCCACCTCCCAGACAACTTCAAGTTGTCGACCACTCTACCACTACTAGAATAGTTACTTTCACCAATGGGGCTCATCGGTGGCTGCCCAAGTCATCGAAAATAGCAACGATTTTTCGACGATCGCATAAGTCATGGCCGATGTGACCACAACAGCAACGGCTCCCAAACGGCCGCTATGGCCCGTCGCTCATAGCCGATGGTGCACACGAGGCACAAAATAGAATAAGTTATAAGCCATGGCTTAGAGAAGGCCCAGTGGACCGTCGGTGATAAAAATAAGTCATTAGCCACGACTAACAACAGTCTTCGCTTATGAATTGATGGCGCGCACTCGGCGTGAAAATAAAAAACTCATCACTGACCGCTTATAGAGGGTCACGTCTGTTGGCTTTAGGTTTTCAACCTTGGTCTTAATCTCTTAATCTCGGTTTTGATGATAACAAATATGGAACTAATATTTCATCGAGAAATCTTTCAGGTTCCATATCGATCAGCGTTCGATGTCCTCGATCGGATAAATCAAAGAAATCGATAAATCAAAAGGACATTGACCGTCGCGCTCGGGTTCATCGTGGAATTTCTCGTAGTTCGACGAGTGCACCAAAGATGTCTTGGACGAGTCCAAAATTCATATGGAAAGCTCTCCAAGTTGATGCTCGCTGAAAGCCAAAACCCAAAAATGAAGCGCGGAAGAAAATCGGCTAAAAAATAAATCTCAGCCTAGGTTCGGTCGACCGGGCGATCGACCGAATAGTGTAAGGAAAAAGGCAATAGCCCTTTCGATCGACCGGTCGATCGACCAAACATTGCCAAAAACTGGTAGTGGCTACTTCGGTCGATCAGTCGGTCGACCGATAGAGGTAGAAAATAGGCAGTAAGCTTGTCGGTCGATCGAACTGAGGATAGCCGAAGATGCAACTCGCGTCGGTCGACAGAATGGTAGATCGAGTGTTTTGCGTCTGTCGGTCGACGCACACAAAGTGGAAGGCAGCGGTCGATCGGTCGGTTGACCGACCAAACGACCGGGCGTTTGTAACGGCTAGATTTTAGCCCGTTGAGCTGCTGTTTCTTCGTAAGGGTATAAATATACCTCACCTATCTCATTTAATCTCTCTCTCTCTGATATTTTACAAATTTTATTGAGTAATATTAAGAGAGATTTGAGCCTTCAAAGGATCGATCAACGGTGCTTTGTTCTTCCGCAAACATTCTCGCAAGCGTCCAGTTTTCTTCCTCAATTCGGAGTTTAATTCGAGCTCATCCCCTTGACGAGTTGAAGGCGTCGAAGACTTGGAAAAGAGTTGTGGTTCATCTTTTCATTCTTAGCTCTTTTTATTGTAATCTTAACTATTTATTTGAACTTGTTTATTTGATTTGAGTCTGTAGAAGACCTTGTGTTAGGTCTTATGTGTGGAAGTGGTATCCTTGGAATAGAAGGAGTAAAGCCACTTGTGTAAACTTAGTTTTACTAGGATTAAGTGAGTTGTCCCTTAGGGTTGAGGTGGAAGAGTACTCTCGGTAAGAAGGCGGAGACTTTCGGGTGTGGAAGTGCCTTTGGTCAAGAGTACGACTCTTCGAGTCAAAGTCCTCTGTGTAAGGGAAACCGAATTAATCTAGCAAACTTAGTTTGGAAATCCTAAGGTCGGTGCTTAGGTAGTGGAGTAGGCATTGGGGCCGAACCACTATAAATTCTCGTGTTTGCATTGATTTATTGACTGTTTTAATTGTTTTACTATTTATCGCTTCCGCATCCAATCGTAAAATTATAATTCGCCTAATTAGTTTAAGAAAATGATTAAAATTGAATTTAGGTTAATTAATTTAGTTAACACACTATTCACCCCCCCCCTCTAGTGTTGCCATTTTAACCTTCAATTGGTATCAGAGCGGGTCGTAGTTTGAGATTTTATCATCTCGTCTACATCTAGTCTCGATCCAGAAATGGCTCTAAAGAGTATACCGTCTTTACCACCTAGGTTCTATGAGTCTAATTTTGGTCTTTGAAAAGGAAGAATGTATACATTCTTGAATACTCAATGAATAGGTGTGTTTAATATGGTTAAGTCAAAATACATAAAACCTAAGAAAGACATGAATGCATGGACCCAAGAAAAAATTAAAATATTTGAGTTATATGCTAAAGCTACAAATTGCTTATTTTGTTCTTTGGAAAATAATGTATTTGAGAAAATCATGCATTGTACTTCCGCATTCGATATTTGTGCTACTTTAAACATGCTTTATAATTATGCAAAAACCAAAGAGCTCAATACATTTGATGAGGGGAGTGATGACAATTGTCATCCACCCATTACTAATATGGTTTTTGAAGCCCATAGTGCCTCTAGTTATAAGAGCACAAGAAATCGGAAAAGGAATGTGATTTGTCATGTATGCCAAGAAAAAGGGCATATAAGGAAGAACTGCCCTACTATGAAGAACAAGGCAAAGAAGAGGTCAAACGCTTCCACATCATCATCTTACTCAAGTGAGCATCCTCCTTTCATGACTATGAAGCCATCTCAAAAGAATGCCTCATGAATGATAACAATGAGGTACACTCCACTTCTTCTAGTCATGTTAATAATAATGATAGTATTAACTCATCTAGTTTTCATGATTTTGATGAATTGATGGATGGGTATAAAATCATGTATGCCTTGCTCTTGAAAAAGGATAAGGAAAACAAAATGCTTAGAAATGAGAACTCTAGACTTAGTTCACATGTGCATGCTCTAGAATTAAAAAATGAGAAATTAAAATCTAGCTCATTGGATCCTTGTCATGATAGATTGAATTTTGAGCTTAAGGACTTAAAGCTTGAAAATGGAAACTTGAAAAATGATTTCAAAATTGAGAATGAGATTTTGAAAAATAAAAAATCAAAAATCAAAAAAGAAAATTATATGTTGAAATCTCAAATGCATGCTTTACACAACTCCATGATTGATTTGAAAAATGAGGTTCTAAACCTAAACAAGAAAATGAATGAAATGAAAAATATTTCCTCATTTAAGAATTTTAATAAAAATGATTTTTCAAAAAGGAATGTTCATGTTAATGTTAAATCTCATGTTAAACATTCCACTTTTAAACCTCATGATCATAAGAAGAGGAATGATGTTTTCAAGAATGCTCATATTCATCATGTTTCACATGACAAGCATTCTAATAATAAAGCTCATGTTCATAGCAAAAACAAAAAGAAATTTAATGGACATTGCTTTTGTTGTGGTATATATGGCCATGTCATTCATGATTGTGCATTTAAAAGAAATCCAAGTGTTGCTAAGACACTTTGGATCCCTAGGCCATCTAACCCCCAAGGACCCTAAGTCATTTGGGTATCAAAGATCTCATCTTCTTTTGTAGGGGAGCAACCACACAAGGGTAAAGGAAATTGAAGAATTGAAGTTGACCTTGGATCCAAATGAGAAATCTCCAAGAGGTTGCAACTTCAAGCTATCATAATGCTATGGAAATGAAAGTTGGCATCTAAAAAGTTTTGGTATCATCTCTTAACTTTAATTGATCCATTAATAGTTGGAGTTCATGATACATGCTTAAAATTGATTGATTCTCCTCGCTCTTAATATATTTTGAATGGTTTTTTTATTTTTGATCTTCGGTCTCCTCGGAGACCTATGTGACCTGTAATGGGCCTAAATGACCTTGCGGTTTTAAATCGTAGGCTAATTGTGGCTTTCAATTTTCAACCAATAGGAAGGGTTGAAGATCTTATTTTTCAAATTTTCATATTTTGAGATCTTTTGATTCATTTTGTTATCATGAATGATTATTATGAAAATGAATTCATGCTATTTAATGAAGTTGAATTTTGAAAATGATATTTGGTTTTTCTCTTCGCTATTTAGTTTGATAGCTTGCGTGTAGATTGGTTTCATTTTCTACTTATAAAGTATACTTGCAAGTTATAAATATTTTAGGAAGGCTAGTTAGGAAGAAAAGATTAGTTTGGCAAATTATCATGAATAAGGTATAACTTTGATAAATTCAAAATCTTAGTGTTATACCTCAATGCTTAAGCTAAAATCATGTCTCTATACTCATGATTAGGATTGCATGTTAAACCCTTGAATTTTCATGAGTAGATAGAATTTTAGCACTTAGGCAAATTTCATTGAATGAAACTTGCTCTAGGTAAATATATATTATCAGAGACCTTCTTGTAAATCCAAACTAATTTAACATGGGTAGAGATTTTATTCTTCAAATATTTCACATCTTAAGTTCTCTTTGATTCATTTTGATAACATGTTAATTCTTTAAAATGAATCTTTACTATCTAGCATAGGTTAAGGTTTTAAATGAAACTTTGCATTGAACGTTGCTATGTAGTAAGTTAGCTTGCTAGTTGGCATATTATTTCATTATGATACTAATGAAGTCTACTTGCAAGTTAAGAATTGGAAAGCTATGCTATCTAAAAGAAAATGAAAAAGGAAATGAAAAGTCCGGCAAATTTCTAAGACTAAGGTGTGAATTTAATTTTTGCAAAAATCTTAGTATAATAATTGAATTTTCATATTTAATGATGTCTCTATACTCATGATTGATATTGCATGATAAATATTTGAATCTTCATGAGTAGGAAAATTTTGATAACTTAGCTCATTACATGACATCATGATATTTATGAAATAGAACTAGGTTAAAATTCTTCTTTAGAGACTTCATTTTAAGTTAAAAATTTAATGAACATGTTTAGGTGTGTTAATAATTAGTTGTCTAGGTATTTAAATTGAAAATTCATGTCTAGATGAAAAATGAGATAACTAGATCACATTATAGGATTTAAGCTTGAGAAGTTTGACTCAAGTCAATAAATCGACTTGGACACTACATTTTAAGTCCAAACTTCATAAACATGTTTCGGAATAAGCATGACATGTTTCCAAGCATTTAGAGTGAAAAATTCATATGTATATGGATAAAATGACAATAGAGGTCAATTCATGCTTACCTCTTTTGAACAAAATTAACCCAAGTCAAAAATTGACTTAGAGGTTTCATTTTTAATCCATATTTGGGGAACATGTTTAGATTTACTCATGTTAGGTATCCATAAGTTTAAGTTTGAAAAATCATGAGTAAATGTTAAGATTGAAACTTAGCAAGTTTCATAAAAACTAGTTTAGTTTTGAATGAAACCATGCTAGGTTGATATCTTGACTTAAGTATATAATTTTCATCTCAAACTTGACATATACTCTTTACATGATCACATTATGGTGTCATGAAAGAGTGAATGAAAATTGAACAAATTTTAATGAGTAACTAAAAATTACAAGGATTGTCATTTGTTCAATAATTGGTATCACCAATTTCAGTTATTTCTAGAAAAATATAGAAAAATCATTTTTAGATGATTCTTGAAACTACACATTCACTGAAAAATCTAGTTTTATCAGTAAAAATTTCAAAAAGTTTCATCAAGAATCGGATTTATAATGGAATTTTGAAGTTGGATTTCGAAAACACAAAGTATCATCATTCTTGAAACACTAATCTTTCCGATACTTCGATTTTTCTTCAAATTTTCAATGAAAACTCATGTATACCATTTGGATTCCATTTCCAATATCATTCACACAAATTCTTGAGTAAAATCATTCCTAGAAATGATTTTGATATTTTGGATGATAGATAGAAATATCCATGTGTATATTAAAATCAATATAAGATGAAAAATGATCTTTGAAAATTCTTTTGAGTTCAAACTTCATTCATGTATTTCAAATAACCATTCAATATTTGGTATCAAAAATTTTCATCCAAAAATTGATACCAAAGTTTTTCATCGAAAATATGATGTTGTATAGATTTAAAAGTTTGATATTTTTTTTCAAATCTTGAAGTATAGGTTGACCTAAGTCAACAAAGCAACTTAAAAATTTCATCTTAAGTCCAAACTTGATTCATAGACTTACATTATCTCATGTTTGATGTCTAGATGCCTAAATATGAGAAAACATGAGTAGATAGCAAAATTTGATACTAAACATTTTCATATTTTCATGCTTATTTCAAATGAAAATGTGCTAAGTTCATATTTGGATCAAATGATATTATTTTCATTTCAAACTTCTCAAACATGCTTTAAATGATTAGATCTTGGTATTTTTGTAAGTTTGAAAGAAATCAAAAATATCGTGAAAGAGAACCATATTCATGAAAACATTCATACTTGAGATCATATATGATTTAACTTTGAATTCCAATTGTGTTTTGAACATATCCTGTATGAATTAAGTTTCATGTTAAATATTTGTTTTACATCCCTTTAGTTGAGATTTTCATGTTTCATGATCAAACATCTTTAGAGTCTCAACTTCCTGAAAAAATACTTATGTTTCATCCCTTTAACTAGATTGACCTTTCTTGCCCTTTTTGATTGATGTCAAAAGGGGGAGAAAATTAGGAGAAAACTATGGAGAAAATATGGTAAAGGGGGAGAAAAGTATAGGATAAAGTGGGAGAAAATTATAGGTAAAGGGGAGAAAAATATAGGAGATCCATGCATATAGAAATGGGGAGTTTATTTTCATAGATATGCATGTTGATAGGGGGAGAAATCCCTTAGTTGATATCCTATATGCTTTAATGAAAATATTTTCTTAAGGATGTTTGTTATCATCAAAAAGGGGGAGATAGTTGGCTTTAGGTTTTCAACCTTGGTCTTAATCTTTTAATCTCGGTTTTGATGATAACAAACATGGAACTAATATTTCGTCGAGAAATCTTTCAGGTTCCATATCGATCAGTGTTCAATGTCCTCGATCGGATAAATCGGAGAAATCGATAAATCGGAAGGACATTGACCGTCGCGCTCGGGTTCGTCGTGGAATTTCTCGATGCTCGACGAGTGCACCAAATACGTCTTGGACGAGTCCAAAGTTCACATGGAAAGCTCTCCAAGTTGATGCTCGTTGAAAGTCGGAACCTGAAAATAAAGCACGGAAGAAAATCGACTGAAAAATAAATCTCAGCCTAGGTTCGGTCGACCGCCCGGTCGATCGAATAGTGTAAGGAAAAAGGCAGTAGCCATTTCGGTCGACCGATCGGTCGACCGAACACTACCAAAAACTAGCAGTGGCTACTTCGGTCGATCGGTCGATCGACAGAGGCCAAAAATAGGCAGTAAGCTTGTCGGTCGACCGAACTGAGGATAGCCGAAGACTCAACTAGCGTCGGTCGACCGAATGGCAGATCGAGTGTTTTGCATCTGGCGATCGACCCATCGATCGACCGCACATAGAGTGGAAGGCAGCGGTCGATCGGTCGGTCGATTGACTAATCGACCGGGCGTCTGTAACGGCTAGATTTTAGCCCGTTGAGCTGCCGTTTCTTCGTGAGGGTATACTTATACCTCACTTATCTCATTTAACCTCTCTCTTTAATTTTTTACAGATTTTATTGAGTAATATTAAGAGAGATTTGAGCCTTCAAAGGATCGATCAATGACTCTCTGTTCTTCCGTGAACATTCTCGCAAGCGCCCAGTTTTCTTCCTTAACTCGGGGTTTAATTCGAGCTCATCCCCTTGACGAGTTGAAGGTGTTGAAGGCTTGGAAAAGAGTTGTGGTTCATCTTTTCATTATTAGGTATTTTCATTGTAATCTTAACTGTTTATTTGAACTTGTTTATTTGATTTGAGTCTGTAGAAGACCTTGTGTTAGGTCTTGTTGCGGGGAAGTGGTATCCTTGGTATAGAAGGAGTAAAGTCACTTGTGTAAACTTAGTTTTACTAGGATTAAGTGAGTTGTCCCTTAGGATTGAGGTGGAAGAGTGCTCTCGGTAAGAAGGTAGAGACTTCCGGGTGTGGAAGTGCCTTAGGTCGAGAGTGCGACTCTTCGAGTCAAAGTCCTCTGTGTAAGGGAAACTGAATTAATCTAGTAAACCTAGTTTGGAAATCCTAAGCGGGGTGCTTAGGTAATGGAGTAGGCATTGGGGCCGAACCACTATAAATTCTCGTGTTTGCATTGATTTATTGACTGTTTTAATTGCTTTACTATTTATCGCTTCCGCATCCAATCGTAAAATTGTAATTCGCCTAATTAGTTTAAGAAAATAATTAAAATCGAATTTAGGCTAATTAATTTAGTTAACACACTATTCACCCCCCCTCTAATGTTGCCATTTATCGCTGTTAACACACTATTTATCGCTGTCGGTTCCAATGCTCCGCCGCCTGTTCCACCGATCATACGAGATATTCCACCATCGGCCCTTATTTCCACTTCCTTATATATCTCGCCACGCCCGATTTCCATCCGCCATCATCTAGTGTCGCCGTATACACGCCAGATGCCAACACTAGAGAACGGTGCTAGCGTCTGCACGCCGACGTCGGATTTGGGGCCAAATCCTTCAACCCCAGCATGATGAAATAGTAGCCAACAGTGCTAACTACCGGCTACTATAGATTAGGGTAATTAACCCTAATATTTGATTAGGGTTTAATATATCCCTAATCAAAGTGTGATTAGGGTTAAACCCTAATCACACTTTGATTAGGGATATATTAAACCCTATTTTTTATTAATTTTTTATGTTAATTAATTAATGTTATATTATTTGATTATATGATTAAAATTAATTATTTTAATTCTTTTAGATTAGTTTAATTTGTTTGATTAGTTTAGATTACTTTAATTAGTTTAATCATGTCAAGAGCACTGTGGACTCGCGCCGGAATGATACATTGTGGACTCGCGCCGGAATCGTCCACTATGGACTCGTGCCTGAATCGTCCACTATGGACTCGTACCACATCCATAAATTTAAAAAATAATCATGACAAGTTGATATGTCTCACGTATGCATCGACAAGTCCGGTTTTAATTTTGCAAAATTTTAGATCTGTTTGGGGGTTGTATGTTCATTGTATACGAAGTAGATGATCTTTTATTCGATGTACAACCCTTGAATTATCCCTTATATTGGATAATTTAGGAACATGGTTATTTGTATTGCACTTAGTTTTTTCTTTTAGTCATTATTCATTTGTAAATTTTGGCTATTGTATCTCTCTTGTTCTCCGATATGCGCTCAGATGACATGCGTATTTGGAGAACTGTAAGGAGACACTGCTGAAATTTAGAATGAAGTTAATGACTAAAAGAAATACTTAGTGCAATATGAATAATATAAATCCTGAATGGAATATGATCATTCCACCTAAAGACATTAACTGAAGATATTGTCATCTTTTTGACAGAACATATCGAGCGATCAAAGTTGGATGTACCAATGAATTCATCGTGGAGCTGAGAACCACGAACAAGGTTCCAACTAGCACGCCCCCCCCCAACCACCCCCCACCCCTTCTCACCCGACACATGAACCAAGGATATGGCTTTGTCGTAAGCCCGATGGTACAAACTCATGGTCAAAACCCTATCTCCTACCTTCAACTTTAAGCCCAATGGTACAAACCCACAACGAATGGCAAACTCTTCGCCAATAAAATAAGAGTAAACCCCGGAGGGATGGTGATCTTCGAAACCTCTCATTCCATGCTCGACAAAATACACACAATACACAGGGGGCTATTTATAGACCTAAATAAAAAATCGCCTCTCCGGTGGATAGTTCTTTCATAGGCGGAATCACATCCCATCACAGTTGACTCTCGAACGCCTCGAAAATTGCCTACTAAGGTTTTGCTCATAAACTGTTGTCCTGCCAAACTATATCTACCAGACAGGTGGGAAACATCCGAAAAAGCTCACACATATATCACATCCAGCCCGGATATCGAATCATCGCATAAGAAGCTGTGCGCCCACCACCCCGAGGTCAAAAGTCAACATTGTTGGCTTAAGGGTTCCCCTTAGGCTTCGATCTTCATTTTGATGATAACAATCAAGTATTTAATCTATGTGTGAAGTTTTGAATTCAGGTTGAGGTTGCGATAAGCATGCGAACTTTGCTCAGAGAAACGAAAGGAAAGAACGTCAAGAAAGGCTCGGATGTAGGTTGAGTAGAAATCTTGTAATATACCCCTAGGAGATCATCCCAAGCCTAATTGTAAAGTTATCCAAGTTAAAATTGGTAACTAAACCCATGAAAAAACATGCAACAAAGATAAAGTAAAAATCAGCCTCAGCCTAAGTTCGGTCGACCGGTCGGTCGACCGAACAAGGCAGAAAAATGGTAGTAGTCACTTTGGTCGACCAAACAGAAGCAAAAATCGGCAGTGGCTATTTCGATCGACCGAGCGGTCGATCGAACAAGGCCAGAAAATGGCAGTGGCTACTTCGGTCGACCGACCAAGGTCAAAAATTGGCAGTGCCTGCTTTGATCGATCGATCGATCGATCGATCGACCAGATAGCATAGGAGCTGAATCACGACTCATTTGGTCAACCCTTCGGTCGACCGAACAGAGCAGTAGAAGCAAAAAGGCCAGCGGTCGCTGGGCAGTCGATCGGTCGATCGACCGATGATCGACCGACAAGTGATTGAACGACGTCCAACAGGCAAAAAAACACCCGTTGAAGAGCCGTTCGGTTGAGGGGTTATAAATACCCCTCACCTAACTTCTTTAAACTCTCTTAACATCTAATACAAGCTTAAAGAAGAGAGATTTGTGCTTTCTAGAGATTGATTGCTTGCGCTCGCTTCTCCGATCAATGTCTTCTCAAGCGCTCATCTTCCCTCAACTCGGACTTCAATTCGAGCTCAACAACTTGGCGAGTTGAAGGCTTTGAAGGCTTGGAAAAGAGATCTTGATCTTGGTATACTTCTTAGCTCTTTTCATTGTAATTTTAAGTATTGTTTAAGCTTGTTTTCATTGGTTAACTTGCTAGGTGTGCTAGTATAAACACTTAGGGTTTATTTTGTAGAATTGTGTTTTGCCTAGGTGAATAGATTTGAGGAGTTCTCAAAGGGTTGAGAATAGAGTCCTCGATTGTATTCAAAGGGAAACACAAAATCTATAAAGTAGTTGGTTAGAAATCCTTGGTGTGGAGCTAAGGTAGTGGAGTAGGCGGTTGGCCGAACCACTATATTTTCAAGTGTTAGCATTGCCTTGTGTGTTTGTTTTTAATTGTGCTTCATTCTCACTAACGAACATTACTTAGTTGCACTTGCACTTGGTTGAAATTGAAATTGGTAAAAAGAGAATTGAAATATATTAGTAAAGTAACCCAATTCTATTCAACCCCCCCTTCTAGTGTGGGATTTCACTCAACAAACATCACTAGAGCTCGACCTGCAGTCCTACATACTCTGATCGAGCTCAGGGGCTGTGGATGGACTAGAACTTTTGGGCTCGATCGAATTAGGCCCAACAACGCTCCACAACACAACTCAAGCCAAATCAGATGGCTCCGCCCGAGGATCCCACCCGGCCATACATAGGCATCCACGTCCCTCCTTATCATGAGGGATACGCCATTACAAGCTAGCCATCTTCGGGATAAGCCTCGACCTATTCTGAAAAATATCCCCAAGAGATTACCGAGCGACATCATCACCTCCATTTGCAATATATAGACACGACATGCCTCAAGTAACCTAAATTTCATATTCCATTACCTCCGCCTTGGAGTCTCACTAACTTGAGCGTCGGAGTGTCTTTTGTAGTCCCACTAACCTAAATACAGACACGACATGCCTCAAGTAACTCAAATTCCACATTCCAGTATTGATGAATGTCATTTGAAAATTCTTCAAAACAAAATCGATTTCAAAAGTTCCATGCTTTAATGTGTTCATCTCGATGGATAAGATCATGTTTGATTTCATTTGATTGATGACAAAAAGGGGGAGAATAGGTCATAGTCATCTCTTTTGTTTTTCATCCATGCATATAGTTAGGGAGAGTTTATTCTAGATATGCATGATGATAGGGGGAGCATTACATATGCACTTGATAAAATGAATCACATATTGATATCATTCTTTAGTGCTTTTAATGAGATGTTTGTCATTATCAAAAATATGGGAGATTGTTGGCCTAAGGTTTTCAACCTTGGTCTCAATCTTGGTTTTAATGAGTTTATCAAGTATTTTGCTTTCAGATTGATAGACTGATACGCCTACGAAGTTCATCGGAAAAATCACGAAAAATCGAATCGAAATGGCTCCGGAGGCGAACGAGTCAAAACTTAGGTCTAGACTTAGAAATGATTGTAATGTGCTCCTAGGATCTTAAACAAACCCATCTCACTTGCTTCCTCAGCCAAAATCCAAAACGAAACCCGTAAATGAACCCAAAATGAAAAATCATCAAGTAATCAAAAATGGGTTTCTGATAGGGTTATCGGTCGAACCTCAATCGATCGAAGGTTGCCCGAGGATCGACCGAAATTGTTCTTGACATTTTCCAAAACCTGTTTGGCCGACCCTCGGCCGAATCTCGGCTGATCGAGGGTCGGCCAGTGGTCGATTATTTTTTATCCCTTACCTCCACCACTCTTATAAACCTTCAAGGATCGACCGAAATTGTTTTGGACATTTTCCAAAACCTGTTTGGCCGACCCTCGGCCGAATCTCGGCTGATCGAGGGTCGGCCAGTGGTCGATTATTTTTTATCCCTTACCTCCACCACTCTTATAAATAGACCTAGTTTCGACTGTTTGAGGTATTGGACTATTCATTGAGTATATTTCCAAGTATTTGAGCTTCAAAGAGTTGTTTCAAAACCCTATCTCTCAAATGCAAAATCTCAAGCATTCTTCACTTCATCAAGCCTTGGTTTCATCCGCGAATTCAATACTTGAGGCCTTGAAGTGCTAGGAGGAGTCTTGTTGAAGCTTCATCAAGTTTGTTTTATATTTAAGATCTATTACTTGTGTTTTTACATGTTGTTTCTTGCCTCTTGTATGTGTGTATGTGAAGGTGTGGTGTAGACCTAGGGTTCATTTATAATTGAGTGTTTTTGCTATAGAATAGGTGTTGAGACCTCTCAAGGGTTGAGGGATAAGTCGTTATTGTATTCTTAGAAAAATATTCAAGTTATAAAGAGTAGTGCTTAGAAATCCTTAGTGAGGATCCAAGGTAGTGGAGTATGTAGGATTAGCCGAACCACTATATATTCTCTTGTTTGCATTGCTATCTTGATTGCTCAATTGATCCTTACTTGTGCTCAATCTAATAGTAATTGCATCTAGTCACACTTAGTTTCAAGAAACTTCAATTTGCTTGATAAGTTGCTTAAAATCAAAAAAGCGTAAAATTGGACTACATATAAGTCTACACACTATTCAAACCCCCCTTTTAGTGTGAATATTTGATTTACATTTAGTGTCAAATGTTTAACCATCTAATTTACACTTATGGCTTCCAACATCACACTGGCTCAAGGGACCTCTACCTATGCACCCCCTTTGCTTGATGGAAATAACTATGCTTATTGGAAAATTAAGATGAATTTTTTCCTTCAATCACAAGGTCTAGAGGTTTGAAAGATGATTCAAATTGAGTATAAACAACCAACTAAGAACATGAATGAATAGACTCAAGATGAAGTCAAATTATTTAATGTTGTTAAGAAATTAGTGGGTCTAACTCATCCCAAAAGCTAGCTCATGGGGAGAGGATCACCCAAATCATTTAAAGGTTATCTTGGCCATATTTTAACCAATATGAGAATTTTAACACCCCCCCCCCCTCACGCCTAGGATTGGACATCTGGAGCGTGAAATTTTGCAAGACTAGACATCTGCGGGTGGCACAACATCAACCACAGAATTATCTCTGATACCATGTTAAAAAATTAGTGGGTCTAACTCATCCAAAAAGCTAGCTCATGGGAAGAAGATTGCCCAAATCATTTAAAGGTTATCTTGGTCATATTTTAACCAATATGAGACTTTTAACAAATGTCAATGCTAAAACTATGAACTCATTACATTGTGGTTTATCAATTAATGGGTTCAATAGAATTTCTACTTGCAAATACGCATTTGAAATATGACATGTACTTGAAACCACACATGAAGGGACTTCTCAAATTAATGAGTCCAAAATTAATTTACTCATGCATGATTATGAAATGTTTAGAATGCAATTATGAGACCATTGATGAGATGTATGCACGTTTTCAAAATATCACTAATGGTTTATGTAACCTTTGTAAATACATTAGAGAAGAGGAGAAGGTAAGGAAGCTCCTCTAATATCTTCCCAAAGCTTGAAAGCCAAAGGTGATTGCTATCATGGAAGCCAATGATTTGACAACCATGAAGCTCATCGAACTCATCGGATCTCTAATGACTCATGAGATTAATTCATATGAGGGCACACAAGGAGGAAGATGCCTACAAAGGCAAGAGTATTGCATTAAAAACATCACATATGGATAATGACACTTCTTCATTCGAAGATGGGCTTGAAGACTATGAGGAGATGGCCTTGCTTGCAAGGCGTTTCATGAGGTTCATAAAGGATGGCAAAAGGCACATATGCTTCAATTGCAACAAGCCGGGGCACTTGAAGAAGGATTGCCCACAATTCAAGTTGACCGCCACCTCATCTTCGAAAGCGGATCTCATGAGTTGTTGGCATCTTGGGACAAAAGCGGATCTTCATCAAGTGAGAAAGACCCAAAGAAAGAAAGAAAGAGTCATTCTTTGCCTCATGGCAAAGGGTGATAAGGTAACCTTCACATTTGGTAAATTTACTCAAGAAGAATTAGAACATGAGTTTGAACAAATGCATGGTGTATTTAATGCTATTAGAAAGAGGTTTAAAGACCTTAGAAAGGAAAGAAAATAATGAACTACTTCTTTCATGCAATGCTTTGAAAAAGGAAGTTGAAAATCTTAAGGATGAAAAACTCACCTTAGAAAAGGCAAAGAATGATTTACAAGATACAAATGATGATTTAGAAAAAGAAAACAAATTTTTGAGTATATATGCAAGTTGAATATTTGAATGATGGCATGCTTACTTTAAAAACAGAATTGTGTATGTTGAATGAGAAAATGCAAGTTCTTTAAATAACCATGCCTGGAAATGAACATGTATCTCGTGGTAGAAATATTAGAACCTCACATGTCCATTTTCATATTCATGCTCACTCCTATAGTTCCACAAAATGTAATGGCTATTAATGATTTTGTTGTGGAATTCATGAACGCATGATTAAGGATTGTGCATTGAAAAAAAACTCCAATGCTGGACTTTTATGGGTTCCAAAAGTTTCTAAGTCCTAAGGACCCAAAGCAATTTAGTTACCAAAGGTTTCATGCTCAAATATAGGGGGATCCACTTCTTTTAGTTGATCAAATGATGATGCTTGAAGTTGCATGGGAAATAAAGGAAGAGAAATTATCTTGGTTGCAACGTCATGACAAGTGCAAAAGTCTTGAGACTCATGGTTTCAGTATAACTCCCAACCTTACCCTTGCTTTCATCATTGTTGGGATTTGATGATACTTAATAAAACTCGTGTCCTTTTATCTTGTAATACCCTAAAATCTTAATAATAATATTTTATTCTTGAGCGGGGATCGTGGGCCCTAATTAGCACGAATTGGCGGGAAGCTTAGGATTATACCCGAGTAAGCATTTAATGTAGAAGAATTAAGAGAAATTTTATTTGCCTTATCTCCATGGTTTAGCATGCTAGGATGATAGAGGGTCTCGAGGCGAATCTAGCGGTGCAATTAGATCTCGAATCAGAGTTAAAACGGGTGAGTTATGAGCTATTTAAGTCAGATAGCGTAGGTAGGGGTATTTTGGTCATTTGGATCCAATCAGTATCTATAAATTAGACCCTGGGGTGTGCGGCCAGAGATTTTAGTCGCACGCCACTCGAGGCAAAGGAGAGAGGAGAGAGAGGGCATCATCGAGGAGGAGAAGCCGTCGGAGCCGAATTTTCGCGGGTTTGTCGGCATCAATCGGGGGAAGATCCTGTGTGTCTTTTCCTTCTGTTTTCTCTTCGTCCGGTGAGTGGATTTAGATCTTATTTTCTCCAATTCTTGATTCATGTCGCTGTTCTCATGTCTCAGGGTTTTTCATCGATTTTTGACGTGTTTTCTTGTATCGGATCGGAAGTAAAATCGTTGTTCTTCCTCTTGTTGATTTATATATATATATATATATATATATATCTTGGTCTTGTGCAGCCGTCGTCGGCGCACCCGCCGCCAGGGGCGGCCGCTGCCATGAAGCGGTGGGTCAGGCCGGCGACGACGCCGTCGGGCGTGGCCCACTGCTGGGCTAGGCGGTTGCCCGCCCCTTGGGGCAGCCGGCCTAGCCGCTGCCTTTGGGGCCACTGTCGAGAGCCAGGCAGCGGTGAGCTATCGTCGGACGGTGGGGGACCCAGTGGGGACCCCATCCGGCCGAATTCCTGGTGATGCGCGTCGGCGGTGGCTGGGGAAGGGGCGGTGGTGGTGACGATGGGTGAGGGGAGGAGGAGATGAAGAGACCTAGGTGAGGAGATAAATGGAGGGCTGAGATTAATTTGGATGAGATGAAGGGCTGGATTGAATTGGTTGAGATGAAGGGCAGGAATTTGATCTTGTGTAGATGGAGAGTTGGGATTGCATCTGGTTAGATGTAAGGCTGTGATTGCATCATATAGATGAAGGGTTGTGATTGCATTTGGATAGATGTAAGGCTGTGATTACATCATGTAGATGGAGAGCTGTGATTGCATCTAGTTAAATGGAAGGCTGTGATTGCATCAGGATAGATGTAAGGCTGTGATTGCATCATATTAGATGGAAGGCTATGATTGCATCATATAGATGAACGAATGTGATTGCATCTGGTTATATATAAGGCTGTGATTGCATCATGTAGATGGAGAGTTGTGATTGCATCTGGTTAGATGGAGGGCTGTGATTGCATCTGATTAGATGTAAGGTTATGACTTCATCATATAGATGGAGGGCTGTGATTGCATCTGATTAGATGTAAGATTATGATTGCATCATATAGATGAAGGGTTGTGATTGCATCTGGTTAGATATAAGGCTGTGATTGCATCATGTAGATGGAGAGCTGTGATTGCATCTGGTTAGATGGAGGGCTATGATTGCATCTGATTAGATGTAAGGTTGTGATTTCACCATTTAGGTGGAGGGCTGTGATTAGATCTGATTAGATATAAGGTTATAATTTCATCATGTAGATGGAGGACGGTATTGCATCTGGTTAGATATAAGGCTAGGATTGCATCATGTTAAATAGAGGGCTGTGATTGCATCATATTAGATGGTAGGTTGTGATGTGATCATGTTTAGATGAATGGCTAAGATTTTATTACTGATTTATTGATTGCAACACCGTTATATTTATTCGTAAAGTGATTTATTAAATAAATTAATGCATTTCTTTTATTATTCTAAATAATTATTTGGATGCCTTAAAGTTAGCAAAAATATTCATATTATATAAGAATTTTTACCTAATCGACGTTCTGGATTCATTGGTGAGGTCTATTTCACCATCAGACCTTTGGATTTCGAAAATAGTAGCGGGGGCATCGCCTCATTTTGCATGCCAAACTGAAAAATCATACTTTATATATTTTTATGATTCGACTGAGATGATTCATGGATATAGTAGTTAATGAGATGAATTTTATCTTAGATCAGTGATTTCTATGATGAGTTATTTTATCATGTTCTAGTCCATTGATTTACAGTTGGAGTTTCTTTTTGCACTGCTTTCATGATACACGTGCATCCTTTCTTACAGTGATATAATTCTATTTTATGATTGTTTATTTGTGCTGAGCATCCATGATTTATGAGCACTATTTCTATATATATATTTGTATGTGATTATGATGTTTGGCAGGAGGAGGTGTAGGATGAGGTATGCATTTGACATACCCTTTATTACTTGTTGATAGCACATCTTGTTTATACTTATATACTTGCATGTGTGGTGTTGTGATGTGCTTATTGCATTTCCTGGAGCATCGCTGGTGAGGGAGGATATGCCCCAAAGAGACAGCGTTGGCCTTATTTCGGAAGTCTAGCTGGTGATGGGAGATCATGCCCCAAAGAGACAGTCCGGAGACCCGAGCAGGTGAGGGGAACGTATGCCCCAACAGGCTAGCTCGGAAGAGCCAGTGCCGGTGAGGGGAGGGCATGCCCGAAAGAGATGGCACTGAGCTTGGTGGTAGTTCGGCGGCCACCCGTCTACCTACCCTATATGGCTATGTGGAACCGACGGGTCCGGGGAGCATGCATATGATTGAGATGTTGCATTGCATGCATATGATTGAGGTGTTGCATTCATCCTGTTTTATTGCTGCGGATATTTTACACTTGTTGACGGATGTTGATTCCATGCATAGAGTTGTGGATATATTACTGCCGATTTCTTCTGACGTTGTTGTTACGTTATTTATATCGATTATTTGTGTTTTCATACATGATGATTGATTTGGTGAATTGAGGACTGATCTACTCACTAAGTCCTAGTTGGACTTACCCCTCATTACTATTGTTTTGTAGCACCTGAGCTATATCAGAGAGGAACCAATGTGCAATAGCGCGGCTGGTGGAGGCAGGGCAGCGGGTCTCGTGACATGTCGTGATCGAGGAGGATACCTGAGTCATTTTAATGTCTCTTTGAGTTGTTGAGTCATGTTGACTCGGGTCGTTATTTTCGCATTTTATTTTTATTTGGGGAGTCTTGTTTATTAAAAAGGACTGTTCAGTGTGTTCATATTGAGTTTTGGTTTGGTTTGGTTCGTGATATCATGTCTATTCTTTTTTTTAAAAAAAAATCTCCCACTGTTCAGGTTATTGTTGTTGTGTTTGAGTTGGGTTAGGCTTCGGGGTACGAGGCGCATCCTAGCTGGTCATACTGGGTTTGAGGTGTGACATATCTAGTATTTGCATGATATTCTATTTTTATGGTACATGATTAACACTTGTTTACTTTTGATTAGCATACTTTTGGTAGCAAGTTTGGATTTCTATTTTCATTTTATTTTTAGTCTCCTTGGAAGCCATTTGTGACCTATAACGGGTCTAAGCGACCTTGCGGTTGAAAATCCTAGGCTACTCGTTGGCCTTGTGGTCTTCAACCAATAGGAAGGATTTGAGGTATTTGTTGTTGAAATGGCCTACACTAGAGGGGGGTGAATAATGTGTTGGCCTAAGGTTTTTTACCTCGGTCTTAATCTCAGTTTTGATGATAACAAATATGGAACTAATGTTTCATTAAGATATCTTTCAGGTTCCAAGTCGGTTAGCGCACGACGTCCCCGATCGGAAGAATCGAAGAAATCGGCAAGGATGCTCGTCGTCGCTCGGGATTCTTCGGAAAGTTAGAGTTTAGGTTTAGGGTGTTTAGATATGTTGTAAATCCTCATGATGATGCATAAGAACCCAAAAACCAATCCCAAGCCCCAAAACATGAAAACCCGGAACCGTCCTGAAATTCACTAAGCCTAGGGAGCTCCTTGGAGGGCTATATGACCTAGACATTATCTTGACCTAAAAAATGGCGGTAATTGTTCCTTGGGTAGAATAACGAGGTATTTATAAGGATTTTTTGGAAGCCTTTAGCCTACCCATACTTGACCCGGGAAGTTAGAAAATTTTTGTTTTCCGAAAATTTGTACTAGACCCTAAAAACTAGATTTTGATTCTTAAGGATTTTGATTTTTTAGATATTTTTATTGAATCCAAATGGATGGGTAATCCTTATATAACATTTATGTTTTAAAGTTATTAACCTAATGTTAATAAACGTTATATAAGTAGACTTAGTGAAGACGGAACCAGAAAACGAACAAACAAAACCAAACTGCCCAGTCCAATCCAGGTTCGGTCGACCGAATGCTGCCAAAAACTGGCAGTAGGCAATTCGGTCGACCGACCGATCGATCGAAGTGTATCAAAAATGGACAGAAGCTGCGTCGGTCGACCGGATTGCGGATCTCTCAACTTGCGACTCATTCGATCGACCTGTCGGTCGACCGATCAGAGTAATTAAAGCAGCGGTCGCGGGCGATCGATCGACGATCGACCGGCAAGCGACCGAATGACGAAAATGGCTAGTTTTCCGCCCGTTGAGCTACCGTTTCATTGAGGGGTTATAAATACTCCTCTCCATCCTTCATTAACCTCTCTTAACAATTGATCCAAGTTTCCATTTAGCCAATTCTTGATCATTCTAAAGCTTTTCTTGGGTCATTCCTTTGATAAGCCCTAGTTTCCATGATACAACTTTGATCTTGCCTTCAAGCTTTGATCGATTCATCATTGAGGCATCAAGAGGAACTAGGACTCGTGTTTGGAGCAAAGTATCTGTTGTATTATTTATTTGCTCCATTATTTGTGTATTTTGTGATTTATTTATTCATATTTGAACGTGTAAGTAGACCTAGTGTTAGGTCTTGTGATTGAGTGGTATCCTTGGTATATAAGGTGTAAAGCCACTTGTGTAAACGTAGTTTACTAGGATTAGTTGAGTTGTCCCTTAGGATTGAGGTGGAAGAGTGCTCTCGGTAAGAAGGCGGAGACTTCCGGGTGTGGAAATGCCTTAGATTGAGAGTGAGACTCTTCGAGTTAAAGTCCTCTGTGTAAGGGAAACGATTTAATCTAGTAAACTTAGTTTGGAAATCCTAAGCGGGGTGCTTAGGTAGTGGAGTAGGCATTGGAGCCGAACCACTATAAATCCTTGTGTTAGCATTGTGTTCCTTACATTTCTTATTGCTTATTATTTATATATTTTGCTTCCGCTTTCTTCTCGATTCGTGAATTGCCTAAGTAATCTAAGAAATGATTAAAATGTAATTTAGGCAAATTGTTTAGATAACACACTATTCACCCCCCCTCTAGTGTGCCATTTCACCCAACAATTGGTATCAGAGCAGGTTGTAGATTGAGATTTCATCATCCCTTCTATAATTTGTCTTGATCCTAAAATGGCACTAGAGTGGGTAGCATCTTACCTCCTAGGTTCGATGAATCGAACTTTGGTCTTTGGAAGTCTAGGATGTACACTTATTTAAAGACTAGGGCATCGTTTGCTTCGATGGATTAAGGAGGTGGATTGGATTTTAAAATCCAATCCATTGTTTGCTGCAATAATGGATATGAATCGGGCCGGATATTAGGTGGATTTATTTTGGTCCAAATCCATCGCTGGCCTGATTTAGAAATCCTAGGGAGGGGGTGGGTTTAAGGCCTAAATCCATAGGATATGAATTTTCATATCCTATCCATGCTTCTTATCCTATGCCAAAACAAACATAGGATAGGATTTCAAGAAATCCTCTTGGATTTCTATCCCACCCTTATCTATCTTAAATCATATCTCATCCAAATCATATCCTGCAAAGCAAACATGGCCTAGAGGTCTTGATGTTTATAACATGATTAAACTAGAATACATTGAACCTAAGGTTGACATGCATGATTGGAGTGAATATGATAAGAAAATATTTCAATTTAATGGAGATGCTATGTATAGCATTTTTTGTACCTTACCTAATAGCATCCTTGAAAAAGTCATGCATTGCACTTCGGCTTTTGATATTTGGGCAACATTAAATATGTTATATGATTATGCTAAAACCGAAGAGCTTAATACTTTCGTTGAGGGTGGTGATGACAATGGTCATCCCCTAGTACTAACCTCGGTTTTGATGATCTTAGTACTTTTAGTCAAAGAAGCAAATTAAAAAGCCGAAAAAGAAAGGTGATATGCTATTTGTGCAAGGAAAATGGGCACATTAAAAGGAATTGCCCTTCATCAAAGAAGAATGCCAAGAAGCGGACAAGTGCTTCAACATCCACCTTCAAATCACAAGAAGCATCCTCTTGTCATGACAATGAAGCTACATCGAACTTTTGCCTCATGGGTCTTCGGAATAAGGTAAAATCTTCTACTTCTAGTCATGATAGAAATCTTGATAGTGATAATAATGATACTAGCTCAAATTCTTTAGATATGACTTATGATGAGCTATTAGAAGACTTAGTTCTCATGTGCATGAACTAAAAAATGAAAAATTGAATACAAGTACACTTGTTCCTTGTCATGATGATTTTAAGCTCGAAATTGAGAATTTAAAAAGTGAGGTAAAAGACTTGAAAAATGAAAATGAATGTTTGAAATCAAAAATGAAACTTAGGAGTAATGATTTGAAAAATGATTTCAAACTTGAGAATGAAAAATTGAAAGTTGAGAATTGCATGTTAAAATCTCAACTGCATGCATTGCATAAATCCATGGATGAGTTGAGGAATGAGATGTTGGTTTTGAGTAAAAAAGTTAATGCTTCATCCTTTAAGAATTCTAGAAATCAAAATGTCTCATTTAGGAAATCTCCAAACAAGAATGCTCATGCTCATAATATTTCACATGTTAAGCATTTTAACTTTAAACCTCGTGTTCACAAAAAGGATAAAAAGAAAGAATTTCATGGACATTATTTTTGTTGTGGCATGTATGAGCATGCAATTTATGATTGTGCTTTTAGAGTGAACCCTAGTGTTGTTAAGACACTTTGGGTATCTAAGCCCACTAACCCCCAAGGACCCAAAGCCATTTGGGTACCAAAAAATTCTTGCTCTATTGTAGGGGGAGCTACCACACAAAGGTGAGATGAAGTTGGCTGATTGAAGTTACTTGAGGATTTAAAGATTGTACCAATTCAAAGTTGCAACTTCAAGTCATCGTGATGCCTTGGGTAATGAAATTATTGGCATCAAACACTTTGGTATCATCTCCTATACTTGTTTTAAATTAGAGTTGGAGTTTTGATATATGCTAAATATTAGTAGATTCCTCGCTCTTGATAAGAGTTTTCTTGGAAAAGATTTTTGTTTTTGATCTCCCGGTCTCTTTGGAGACCAATGTAGCCTATAATGGGCTCATGCGACCTTGCGGTTTTAAATCGTAGGCTCACTGTGGCCTTTCGGTTTTCAACCAATAGAAATGGTTGGAGATCATATTTTCATATATATTATTTTTGTGATCTCTTAAAATTCATTTTGATATCACTTGATTTTATTTAAAACGAATTTCAAACTATCTAGCAAAGATGTATTTTGAAAATGATATTTGAATCACTCTTTGCTATTTGGTTTGGTTAGCTTGCTAGTAGCCTTAATTTCATTATCTACTAATGAAATCTACTTGCAAGTTGAAAATGTTAATGGAAGACTATGCTATCTAAAAGAATTTGGAAAGAAAATGAAAAATTTGGGAAAATTTCCAAGAATGAGGTATGAGTTCGTTTTTGAAAAATCTTAATATAATTCTTGAATATTCATGCTTTTATACTCTTGAATATATACTCATGATTGATATTGCATGACAAATCTATGAAATTTCATGAGTAGGCAAAAATTTTGATAACTTAGGCAATTTCATGATATCTTAATTGAATGAAACTTGCTCTAGGTTGAAACTCACATTAGAGACATCATTTTGAGTTAGTAGTTGGAAAACATGTTTAGATACACACATGACATGATTCTAGATGTTTAAACTTGAAAATTCATGTGTAGATGAAAAATGTGATAACTAGATCACATTAGGGGACTTAAGCTTGAAAAGTTTGACCCAAGTCAATAAATCGATTTGGACACTTCACTTTAAGTCCAAAATTCATGAACATGTTTAGGAATATGTATGACATGTTTCCATGCACATAGAATGAAAAAATTCATATTGATATGGATAAAATGACATAGATGTCATTTCATGATAATCTCTTTTGAATCAGTTGACCCAAGTCAACAAATTGACTTAGAGGTCTCATTTTCAATCCATATTTGAGAAACATGTTTAGATTTACTCATGTTAGGTGTCCATAGGTTTAAGTTTGAAAAATCATGAGTAAATGATAAGATTGACACTTAGCAAGTTTCATAATAACTAGTTTATTTTTGAATGAAACAATGCTAAGTTGATATCTTGACTTAAGGATATAATTTTTATTTCAAACTTGACATACACTCTTTACATGACCATTATGTGGTGTCATAAAAGTTTGAATGAAAGCTGAACACTTTTTGAAAATAACTGAAAATTACGAAAATGCCATTGAAAATTGAGCATTTTCAGTTATTTCTAGAAAAATATAGAAAAATTATTTTTTACTGATTCTTGAAACTGCACCTTCATTGAAAAATTTAGTTTCTTCAGTAAAAATTTCAAAAAGTTTCATCAAGAATCTTATTTATAGTGGAATTTTTAAGTTGAATTTAAAAAATGCAAAGTATCACCTTCTTGAAATATCAATTTTTTTGATACTTTGATTTTTCGTCGAAAACTTACAACGAAACCTTGTGTATACTATTTTGATTTCTCCAAGTAATGGCTCAATGAAAGCTTGGAAATGATCAAAGATAGCTCGATGAAGTGTAGGAGTGATCAAAAGTATCAAAGGAAGACTAAGACATAGGTATTTATAGAGCCATGAAGAAGGCTCGGGTGAAGCACCGCTCAACGGCACGAAAACTAGCCATTTTTCGCCTTTCGATTGATTGCTGGTCGATCACCGGTCGACCGACCGAGCGACTGAAGGCAATCTGTCACTTTTGGGCAATGTTCGGTCGACCGAAATGCCTTCTCATTCGGTCGACCGAACCTGGGCAGGGCAGATTTCTTTGCCTTGTTTGTTCGTTTTTAGGTTCCGTCTTCGCTAAGTTTACTTATATAATATTTCTTAACTTTAAGTTAATAACTTTAAAAGATAAATGTTATATAAGGATTACCCCCCATTTGGATTCAATAAAAATATCTAAAAAATCAAAATCCTTAAGAATCAAAATATAGTTTTTGTGGTCTAGTACAAATTTCCGAAAAACAGAAATTTTCTAATCTCTCGGGTCAAATATGGGTATGCTAAAGACTTCCAAAAATTCCTTTAAAATACCTCATTATCTAGTTTTTACGCAAGGAACAATTATCGTCATTTATGTGTCAAGAAAATATCTAGGTCATATAGCCCTCCAATGAGCTCCCTAGGCTTAGTGAATTTCAGGGCGATTTCCGAGTTCTCATGTTTTGGGGTTCGGGATTGGTTTTTGGGTTCTTTGCATCATAAAGAGGATTCATAATTTATCTAGACACCCTGAACCTAAACTCTATCTTCTCGAAGAATCCCGAGCGTCGACGAGCGTCCTTGCCGATTTCTCCGATTTCTTCGATTTTTCCGATCGGGGATGTCGAGCGCTAATCGACTTAGAACCTGAAAAATTTCTTAATGAAACATTAGTTCTATGTTTGTTATCATCAAAACCAAGATTAAGACCAAGATTGAAAATCTTAAGTCAACAGTATTATCTTTAAAAGATTTTATTTTTGAGACCTCATTTTGTTTTGATATCATTATGAAATTTGACTTTAAAACGAATTCTCTACTATTTAACAAAGTTGCATTTTGAAAGGGAAAAATGGCCAAATATGTCATTGAAGTATTAAAAATGGTGCAAATTTGTCCCTTAACTATGTTTTTGACCAAAATTGTCATCGACGTTACATAATTGGATCAATTTTGCCCTTTTTCGTAACGGAAGTCCCATCAGCAAATGGAAGCCAACGTTGCAAGTAAAGCTCGGCCACATAAAATGCCACGGTGGAAAATGACACGTTATAATTTTGTACTAACAATGACAATTTTGGCCCAAAACATATTTAATGGGCAAATTTGAACTTTTTTCAATACTTTATGGGCAAATTTGCACCCTTTTCAATACTTCAGGGGCAAATTTAATTATTTTTTCTTTTATATATTATTATCATTAATGTGGTTCTAATTAACACTATAAGAATGATGTTGATATCATCTTTACCAAAATCAAGAAAATATAAGCCTGACCATTATACTTTGTGTTGTAACTGAATTATTTACTCAAATATATGAATTATTAGCTTTAGTCACTTGTCATTGTAATAAGAAATCAACCAACATAGTAGGGGTGAGTTCGAGTCGGGACAGGTCGAGAGTTGGTATGTCCCGGTCCTGTCCCGATTTTGAGTCGGGACACAAATATGTGTCCTAGTCTCGGTCCTAAATATAAAGCATCCCGATTTTCAAATGGGACGAGATTCTCCCCGAACTTTTGGGTCGAGCGGGACCAGTTACTAATAATTAAATTTAATCAAATTTTTATTTTAGTAATCAAGATATATTTTCTTGAATATTGTTTTTGTTTCATCTTTAAAATTTATATTTCTCAAGAAATTCACTAAAGTATTTGTTTAAATTCTAAGGTAGAAGCCAAACTTGCAAAAATCGCGCAATAGACATAAAACACATTGGCTAGGCACCATATAGATTTTATTCAAGAGAAAAAAGGCCAAATTTATCCCTGAAGTATTAAAAAAGTATAAATTTGTCTCTAAAGTATTTAAAAAGGTGCAAATTTGTCCCTTAAATATGTTTTGGGGCAAAATTGCCCTTGTTAGTACATAATTACCACGTGTCATTTTCTATCATGGCACCTTATGTGGCCGAGCTACACTTGCCACATTGGCTTCCGTTTGTTGATGTGGACTTCCGTTAAGAAAATGGGCAAAATTGATCAAATTATGTAACGTCGAGGGCAATTTTGGTCAAAAACATAGGTAAGGGATAAATTTACACCTTTAGGCGAGAAGGAGTCATTTCTTGTTTATATATATATATTAGGGGGGTTTATTCTAGATATGCATGATGATAGGGGGAGCATTACGTACACACTTGATAAAATGAATCACATATTGATATCATTCTTTAGTGCTTTTAATGAGATGTTTGTCATCATCAAAAAGAAGAAGATTGTTGGCCTAAGACTTTCAACATTGGTCTCAATCTTGGCTTTGATGATAACAAATATGTTTTGATGAGTTTATCAAATGTTTTGCTTTCAGGTTGATAGATCGATGCGCCTACGAAGTTCATCCGAAAATTCACAAAAAAATCAAATCGAAATGGCTCTGGAGGCGATCGAGTCAAAACTTAGGTCTAGGCTTTGAAATGATTGTAATATGCTCCTAGGACCTTAAACAAACCCATCTCACTTGCTTCCTCAGCCAAAATCCAAAGCGAAACCCGAAAAGAAAATCGAAATGAAAAATCAGCAAGAAATCAGAAATGGGTTTGTGACAGTATATAAGTCTCTTAAGGAACTTCTGTTAAGCGCAGTTGAATAGAAGTTGCTACTGCTATTGTAACCGCTAGTAGGAGCAAAGTAAGAACCAAAATAAAAGGACACACGCAAACACAAAAGGTTTGTTTATACAGTTCAGTGACAAACCAGTCACCTAATCTACGGGGCATTCACCGGACAAATGCTCAATTCACTCTCTACAAGTACAAAATAAGTCCTCTAGATTTCACACCCGAAATTCGACTGCAGTACTATAGTAAATTGGAAATAATAAAAACACTATTTGCTATTACAAGAAAATATCAACTTGCTTCTCTATGACATCACGACCATAGATTTCTGTCCTCCATACAGCCTTGTGTTGTAGTGAGCTTTCCACCCGAAATCAATCTTCTCCCGAAGATAAGAAATGTCTGCACTCAGCAGTCTCAACCTCTCTTGATAATTGATAATCCAGTGTACACACAGAGAGTTACAAATCAGATCTTTCCAACAGTATTTATATGAGATATCCAAAAGACCTGAATTAATGCTGACTTAAATCACTGATATTTAATCAGTCTTCAGTTCAAATCAAACAGTCATCTGTTAAAATAGCCAGCATTGAAAGTATCATAAACACATGAGTAACGCCCAGAACATAAATAGTAGAAAAACTCTTTACTACTCATAACATCGAAAATGAACATACAATATAAATAAAGATGATTAATGATACCAGAGAAATTAAAAGAATCATCGAAGAAACCAAACAACCATCTTATTCGTAACATACTTATCCTGAAAAACTCAAACTGAAGACGCGGTTGATACTGTCTAAACATAGTTGAAACTGTCATCATAGACATAGCTCCTTTACTGATAAGACTATGGACAAAACTGAGAAATTTTTAGAAACTTTTTTGCCAAATATAGCCAACATATAAAAGCCAATCATTAACAGTTTGTGATAGGGTTATCGGTCGAACCTCGATCAACTGAAGGTCGCCCGAGGATCGATCGAAATGATTCTGGATATTTTCCAAAACCTGTTCGATCAACCCTCGGCCTGATCTCCACCGATCGAGGGTCGACCAGTGGTTGATCAAAAATGCCAACTGATCTTTTTATATCCGATAAACGACTATTTTTCCTCCCTTACCTCCACGACTCTTATAAGTAGACCTAGTTTCAGTTGTTGGAGGTCTTGAACTGTTCATATTGAGTATATTTCCAAGTATTTGATCTTCAAAGAGTTATTTCAAAGCCCTATCTCTCAATCCACAATCTCAAGCATTCTTCACTTCATCAAGCCTTGGTTTCATCCACGAATTCAATACTTGAGGCCTAGAAATGCTAGGAGGAGTCTTGTTGGAGCTTCATCAAGTTTGTTTCATATTTAATTAAGCTCAATTACTTGTGTTTTTACTTGTTGTTTCTTGCCTCTTGTATGTGTGTACGTGAAGGTGTGGTGTACACCTAAGGTTCCTTTGTAATTGAGTGCTTTTGCTATAGAATATGTGTTGAGGTCTCTTAAAGGGTTGAGAGGTAAGTCCTTATTGTATTCATAGAAAAACATTCAAGTTATAAAGAGTAGTGGTTAAAAATCCTTGGTAAGAAATCAAGATAGTGGAGTAGGCAAGATTGGCCGAACCACTATATATTTTCTTGTTTACATTGTTATCTTGATTACTTAATTGATCCTTACTTGTGCTCAATCTAATAGTAATTGCATCTCACACTTAGTTTCAAGAAACTTCAATTTGTTTGATAAGTTGTTTTAAATCAAAAAAGAGTAAAATTGGATTACATATAAGTCTACACATTATTCAACTCCTTTCTAGTGTGAATATTTGATCTACAGTTTGTAGTCTAAATTGTAGTGTTAATAGTGAGTCCTCTTACTTTTATCAATATACAACTTTTTTTACAATTATATTAAGTTTTATAAACTATTTCATATGAATTAATTTACTATTTAATAAAAGTCAAATTAATTACTACTAAAATTATTTAATAAAAATTAATAATATTTTTTTATAATCAAATAAATATTCACTGGTTCAATAAACTAAAATTGATGTTATTTTTATTAATCAAATGTATTTTCAAAAAATTTAAAATTAGTTATTGAAACCAAATTTTAGAAACTAAGTTTTTATTTTCATTCAAATCAAATCAGAAAATAATTTTCGCTAATCAAACAACACCTAAAGTTTTTAGCTAAAAATGGACAAACATTTGACCCTATATTATTATCAGATTTACTAACGGTGCAATGAAAATTAAATAGGAGATCAAAATTATTACAAATTAAAATGGATAATCAAAATTAATACAAATACAAGGTTGGGAGAAATTTAATAATAGAGTCAAATATTTCTAGATTTTTAACTTAAAACCCTCAAAATTAATTTACTGAATCGGATTTTTCAATTTATTCGGACCAATTGAGTCGTTTAGACAATAAATCGGAGCCTTCTAAGGGTCCCGAGAACGATCGTGTGGGCAAAGATGAAGCTGGTAAGGAAGCCGTCTTCTTTGATGGCTCACCGCCGCCGTGCCTCCACCGCTGCCACCACCACCGCCGCGGTCACGTCCGATTTCCCTGATTTTGTCGATCGCCAACACCTTGTCGGGCACCTCTGCACTGAGAAACCCTCCATCGAGAACTCACTTCGCTACTCTAATGACGTCCTCCGTTCCCTCTTGCGCTTCCCCGCTCCCGGCCGCCGCGCCGAAGCTTTGTCTCTCCTCCGAAGCATGCTCGGCCCCGATTCCAAGGTTCGTCCCAACTCCACCACCAGCTCCATCGTATTCTTTACCTTATCGAAGCAAAGCCAGCCACTGGACAATGATGCCCTGGGTCTCCTGGTTGAGATGGTTAAGTTGGGATTTTTTCCAGCCGATACCATCCAATTCACCCAGATCATCAGCAAGCTCTGCCGCAGCGGCGCCGCCTCCAGGGCCTGGGATTTTTTTCACGCTGTAAAGGATGCAGGCGGCGCCATTGAGGCCCCCGTGTTCAATGCCCTCTTGACCGGTCTTGCAGGACAACGGGACTTTTCGAGGATGAACCTTTTGTTCTCGGAGATGAAGAGTATGGGCGTGCGACCCACTGTGGTCACCTTTGGCATACTCATCAATCATCTTTGCAAATCCCGCCGCCTGGATGATGCCATGAATGTGCTCGACGCAATGACGAGCCCAGAGTCGGGAGTGAATCCTGACACAATTACTATTAACACCTTGATCGATGGATTCTGCAAGTCCGGGAGGCTCCTGGGTGGTCTCTCCTTGCTCGATCGAATGAGGTCGAGTTATGCTTGTGAGCCCGACACCGCCACATACAATAGCCTGATCCACGGGTTCTGCAAGGCTGGCGAGATTGATAGGGCTCATGAATTACTCACCAGGATGGAGAAAGAAGGGATACGTCCTAACGTGATTACAGTCAACACGCTTGTCTGTGGAATGTGTAGGCAAGGGAGAGTTGGTAGTGCTCTAGATTTTTTTCGGAAGAAACAGGTTGAATGGCCAGACTTTAAAGGCAATGTTGTTACATATAGCACCTTGGTTGGAGCTTTCCTGCACTCAAATAACGTAGGCAAGGCAAAGACTTTGTTTGATGAAATGGTTAAGGAAGGGCATTCTCCTGATTCAGTGGCGTACTTCACTTTGATCTCTGGGTTGACTCAAATGGGTAGATTGGACGATGCATGTTCTGTAGTTTTTTCCATGAAGAAGAGTGGCTTTCAACTAGATACAAAGAGCTATAACACTTTGATTAGTGGATTGTGCAAGAAGAACATGGTAGATAAGGCAAATGAGATGCACTGTGAGATGTGTAAGGCTGGGCTTAGGCCTAATGTCTTCACTTACAATACTTTGATTGCTGCTTACGGCAAGGCCAAAGATTTCTCTAGAGTGAATCAATTGCTAAGCGAAATGATTGATGATGGTTTCAAGCCTTCTGTGGTCACATATGGAGCCCTGATCCATGGTTATTGCAAATCTGGTGAGCTTGACCTGGCCATGAAGATCTTCAGGAGCATGGATGCTAAGGCAGTGCCAGCTAACACTGTAATTTGTAACATTCTTATTGATTCTTTATGCAAGAATAAAAAGTTTGATGGTGCACTGTTACTTGTTGATGAGATGCAAGAGAAAGATGTACCTCTGAATGTTACCACATATAATGCCATTTTCAAGGGTCTCCAAGATTTAAATATGTCTGATAAAGCCTTTAAGCTTATGGATCAAATGAGTGCTCAGGAATGCATACCTGACAGTGTTACAATGGCTATACTTACAGAATGGTTGACAGCAATTGGTGAAATTGAGAGACTGAAATGTTTTGTAAAACAAATGACACCTTCTGATGGTCAATGTCCTGAACCCAATGTTGTTTCAGATTTTCAATCTTAACTTGTACCATAATAAGGAAAGGAGTATGTGAACCATGGCATCAGTTTCACACACATTATCGAAAGTTGTTTATGGACAATTTACCATGTAAAAAGCTCACAACTGAGAAATCATAGGGATGCACTTGGAAAGTTGTGGTTTCCAACTGGTGTAGCACAGGCCTCTCTTCTTCTTCGTGTACTATTCTTAAAATGACTTCACTTCTTTAGAATATATTATTTCTTGAAGAGTTGATTTGGCGTAAGAAACTTACATTATTAATAAGGAGACCTTCTGTGTTGTACTTGTCTGTACCAGTTTCAGAGGGCTAGGTTGGTTCTTTGTATATGGTCCCCATTTAAACTTAGAATTTTCTGTCTATAACACAAGATGTTCTCTCTTGTTCTTGATTTCTCTTAATTAAACTCATAAACCAACGTCCAATTACTTTTTCTTTCTTGAATTGGTATATAGAATTATTTTCATAAAACTAGATTAAAATCTTTCCTCTAAGTTGTTTGATGTTAACCATTATGAATTAAATCTACTATTGTGACAACAAAATGCACAAGTATCTAATAATGGAGTAACTTGATCTGAGTCTTTTCATGATATCATGTGAACAGCCCTAGTTAGGTGGTTGAGTTGGGCAAAATTCAATCTTTTTATTATAACTTAAATGGGTAATTTTGCTGATTTGTTTGTAGTTTTTTTCTTTCCTTTTCTGAATGCTACATTGGTGATGATTACCTAATTCTATACCATTTTCCATTACTATAATATATATATATATATATATATATCATGCTGTTACCTTTCTTCCAGGAGAGGCAATGAAAAACTGGAATCAGAACAAGGAGTATTAGCACAAGTTGTGATAGGACAACGATCAATTTTGAAGCATTAACAATCTGGGAACATTTGATAGAATTCTTATTCTTATTAAAACTTTTTTTGCTTTTGTTATTTGGAGTGCAAATTCGGGGGATGGTGTCATGAAGCCGCTACTTCATAACGAGGAGTTGACCTCGCCACCAAGGGACGCAGGCACATCAACGCACAGTAACACGTTAACAAATTGTGGTGACGTGGCACGATCATGGGAGCGGACGAAGCGTGTACGGCGGATACCACACCATCTCAGCGAATATGAAATGTAATGATATAACCGTAACAACGAAGTATAAAAGAAGTAGGAAAAGGAATTAATGGAATAAGAAGAAATTAGTTCATTTGAATCCTCTCTCGATCCCTCTCTCTTCCTTTCCCTATCTATTTCCCTCTTCTCCTTCTACTCTCTTTCGTTCGTGATCTGTTTCATGCATTGTGAACGATCTCGACTCATCGTCTCCATCGTCAAGCTGCAGTTGAGGTCGTTTCTCCTGAACTTTGGATTGCGCCTAACGCCCTGAGATCACACCATAATTATCATCTAAGCTTGACAGGCGAGTTACGCCGTGTCAATTGGTGCTTTCATTGATTCCTTTTGTGATCTGTGATTGCTCTGACTGTCTACGATGGAAACAAGATCGCATACGGTGGTGGAGTCTATTAAAATACTCCAAGAAACAAGCAGCCGCCATGATCAAATGTTAGGGGCGATCCAGACAAATTTGGACAATCAGCAACAAGACATGGAGGCGCAACAAAAGTTACTGCAAACAGTTTCATCACAGATCGCGTTATTGAATTCTCAGATGGTTCAGATGGCAAAACTCAAGTCAGAATCGTCGGGATCGGGCGGATCTCCGTTAGCCCTGGCAAATCGGGGTAAGAATACAGTTCGAGGGGAACCAGGCGAGGAAGATGAGTTTCCTTTTCTTCCGAAACAACCTCAGATTGAGCTTCCCATCTTTAATGGATCTGACGCTGAGGAATGGATTGCTTCGGCGGAAGATTTTTTTGAGTTTTACTCCACAGAGGACCAACATCGGGTAACGATGGCTTCGTTCAGAATGGAGGGTTTAGCGAAACGATGGTTTCGCTGGATGCAACATCGGAAGCAATTGGCGGGATGACGACATCTTGTGGAGGCCATACGTCGACACTTCGGGCCGACAGATTTAGAACCTCCGGAGGGACAATTGACTAAACTGCTACAAGTGGCAAGTGTTGAAGAATATGAAGGGTGATTCGAAGAACTCACTCTCCGGACGAGTAACCTGCACGAGTCGTTCTTGGTCAGTTGTTTTGTATTGGGGCTGCAAGCTGATATAAAAACGGAGGTACTGACTCGGCAACCTGACTCAATGCACGAAGCTGTGCTAATGGCCAAGAGATTTGAAGCAAAGATAAATGCATCGACAAAATTTCCACTGGCCTGGGGAGGCAATAGGGGCCCGGCCTTATTGCCAACACCGATGCGAGGACTGTAATCTAATTTTGCACCAACATTTGCTCGGCCAATGGGTGCGACTAGCTTACTCCAATCTTCAGCGCACACTGCCCCGAAGATTGACGTCAGTTGAGGTGCAAAAATGCAAAGAACAAAGCCTGTGTTTCTACTACGATGAAAATTTTGTCTGGGGCCATAAGTACAAATCACCTCAGTTGTTTATGCTGGATGATGAGCCTAGGAAGGATGAGTTTGTAGGAAATCAGGAATTGCGACAGGAAGTGGACGAGGATGATCAGTTGGAGCCGACTCTCATCTCTCTTAATGTCATGTCTAGGTCTTTTTCTCCCATGACCTTGCGGTTCCAAGGTGCTATCAGAGGAAGGAATGTTCAGGTACCGTTAGACGGAGGTAGCACTCATAATTTTGTGCAAACCAATGTTGCAAGATTCCTGGGATGGCAGATAGAATCCACACCAGCATTCGGAGTTATGGTAGGCAGCGGAGAAAAAATAAAAAAATGAGGGAGTTGTCCGCAAGCTTGACTTGGGTATTCAGGGCACCACGGTCACCACTGATTTCTATGTCATTCCCCTTAAAGGTTCTGATGTTGTGCTCGGAGTGGCGTGGATGGCGACGTTGGGACCTGTGGTAATGGATTTCGCAAATCAAATGTTCGAATTCAGCTTGAATGATCAAAAACATTCTTGGTCTAGTTTAAACAATCGGCGACCTGAACAGATAGAGTGCCATTCTTTACGTTGGATGTGTGATACATAGGCTATAGCTGAGATGTACCACTTGGAGTTGTTGGAAGAACCGACGGCAACGACGGAATGCCCTATTAAAGATCTACAACTAGTGCTCGATCAGTACTTGGAGGTGTTTGAGCCCCCTCAGGGATTGCCGCCGGCTTGGGAGACTGACCACCGGATCTTCTTACCACCTGGACAATAGGCAATTAACGTCAAACCTTATCGATACCCCCATTTTCAAAAGGAGGAGATCTAAAGGCAGGTGCAACCGATGTTACAAGGAGGACTCATTCAGCCAAGTAACAGTGCCTTTTCATCACCAATGCTGCTGGTGAGGAAGAAGGATGGGACATGGCGATTTTGCGTGGACTATAGGGCCCTCAATGCGCCACCACCAAAGACCGTTTTCTCATTCCCACCGCCGACGAGTTATTCGATGAATTGGGAGGAGCTACCATTTTTTCAAAACTTGATCTATTGGCCGTCTATCACCAGATACGAGTTCATGCAGATGACATTCCTAAAACAGCATTCAGAACTCATGAAGGCCATTACAAGTTTTTGGTGATGCCCTTCGGCCTCACCAATGCCCCGTCGACCATCCAAGCTACCATGAATGCCATCTTCAAACCTTTCCTCCGTAAGTTTTTATTGGTATTCTTTGACGATTTGTTGGTATACAGTCGCACAGTGACGGAACATCAAGAACACTTGAAGTGTGTACTGCAAACTCTTCGCGATCACTAGCTGGTAGCTAAAAGATCTAAATGCTCTTTCGAGTGTCAAACGATTGAGTACTTGGGCCATCTGGTAACAACAGAAGGATTGAAAATGGATGCCGGCAAGATTGAAGCTATCCAAGCTTGGCCACCACCTCGAAATGTCAAAGGGTTGAGGGGATTTCTTGGCCTTGCGGGATACTATCGTCATTTTATCAAGAACTTTGCACAGAAGGCAGCTCCTTTGACAGATTTGTTAAAGAAGGAAGCTTTCTTATGGACGACACTGGCTCAGGCATCATTCAAAACACTTAAGGCCGCGTTGAGCAGTGCCCCGGTATTAGCCTTGCCTGATTTCTCTAAAGTATTCGTGTTAGAAACTGATGCTTCGGGCGTGGGCATTGGAGCAATGTTAACCTAGGAGAAGCGGCCTGTAGCCTACTTCACCCAAAAGCTTTCAAGCTGTATGCAAGTGGCTCCGATGTATTAGCGTGAGGTGTTTGCTATCACTCAGGCTGTTAGGAAGTGGCGTTAATATTTACTTGGCCCCAAATTCCTTATCATTACAGATCAATGCTCACTGAAGGAGATGATCAATCAGGTGATACAAACACCTGAGCAACAAAAATGGTTGGTAAAGCTCCTGGGGTACGATTTCGACATCCAATACCGCTCGGGAAAATTGAATGTGGCTGCGGATGCATTATCGAGGGAACTAGTAGGAGCTCTAATGGCATTATCTCATCCATTATGTGGAATCATTGAAGAGATTAGACGGCCTAATTTGGAGAGTGAGGAACTGTTACAGCTCCAGAAGCTGATGGGACACCTTCAGGTGATGGTTATGAAGTAAGGGATGAGATTCTACTCTACCACAACAAAATTGTTATCCTTGATGATCGGATCCTCAAATCGGTACTGATGAGGGAGTTTCACAGTTCACTTAATAGAGGACATGCGAGCATGAGCCGAACGTATTGACGGATCGCAGACAACTTCCATTGGAAATCAATGAGGAAGGACATCCATCATTATGTGGAAGATTGCCAAACCTGCTTGAGGATGAAGACAGAGTAGAGGTCACCCGCAGGGTTGTTACAACCCTTGGCCATTCCGGACGAGGTATTTGAGGATGTATCTATGGATTTCATCACCAGATTACCTCCATCAAATGGTAAAACTTCAGTCATGGTGGTGGTAGATCGTTTGTCCAAATTTGGACATTTTTTCTCCCTTCCGCGCCATTGCCCTATTGAAAAGATTGTTGAAATATTCCTTAAGGGGGTCATTAAACTACATGGAGTACCTCGCTCGATCGTAAGCGATCAAGATAGCCATTTCCTCAGCCAGTTCAAGAGAGAACTCTTCCGGCTACAAAGGCAATGAGTTCTGTTTCAGCTCCTCATATCAGCCCCAGACGAATGGTCAAACAGAGGCATTAAATAGATGCCTTGAAATGTATCTTCATAGCTTTGCGTCTGAAGAGCCTAAGAAGTGGGAGGATTATTTAGCTTGGGCAGAGTATTGGTAGAATACTTCGCATCAGACATCTGCCGGAATGACTCCGTTCAAAGTGCTATATGGACGTGATTCCCCTCAACTGATCCGATATTTAGGAGGTGCTAAGAACTCGGTAGTGAATCGAGAACTTACTGTTGGCTTTAGGTTTTCAACCTTAGCCTTAATCTCGATTTTGATGGTTTTGATGATAACAAACATGAGACTAATGATTTCATTGAGAATATATTTTAGGTTCCATATCAATTAGCGTTCGATGTCCTCGATCAAAAATATCGAAAGAAATCGAAAATCGAAAGGACATTGATCATCACGCTCGGGTTCATCGTGGAAGTTTCTCGAAGATCGACGAGTGCACCAAAGTCGCATTGGACAGGCTCAAAGATCACATTAAAGCTCTCCAAGGTGATGCTCGTTGAAAGTCAGAACCCGGAGACAAAGAGCGAAAGAAAATAGGCTGAAAAATAAGTTACAGCCTAAATTCGATCGACCGGGCGGTCGACCGAATAGGGTAAGGTATCAGGCAGTAGCCTTATCGATCGACCGAACACTTCCTAAAATAGGCAATGGCTACTTCGGTCGACCGACAGAGGCATGAAATAGGCAGTAAGGTTGGCGGTCAATCGACCTGCGTATAAGCCAAAGAAGCAAGATCGCATCGGTCGACTGACGGGTCGACCAGATGGCGGATTGTCAAATTTGCGTATGGGCGGTCGACCCATCGGTCGATCGACCACAGGGAAAAAGGAAGCGATCGAATGATCGGTCGACCGACCATTCGATCGACGGCCTGCAACAGATAGAAATGTATCTGTTGAGCTGTCGTTTCTTCAGCAGGGTATAAATATACCCTAATATGATTAATTTAATATTTTTCCTTGATTCTAACAGAGTTAATTGAGTATTCAAAAGGAATATTTAGAGCCTTCCAAAAGATTTAAAGCTTGCGCTCTGCTTCTCCGTCGAGTTTATTCTTCAAGCGCCAGCTGCTGCCTCAACTCGGAAATTGACTCGAGCTCATCCCCTCGACGAGTTGGAGGTTCCAAGGCTGTGAAAGGAGCTTGCAAACATTGGTTTTATTATTTAGCTCTTTTGATTGTATTTTATCTGTTATTTGAACTATTTGTGTTGATTTGAGTCTGTGAAGACCTTGTGTTAGGTCTGTTGTGTGGAAGTGGTATCCTTGGTGAAAAGGAGTAAAGCCACCTGTGTAAACTTAGTGTTTAGTAAGATTAGTTTAGTTATCCCTTATGGTTGAGGTGGAAGAGGACTCTCGAGAAGAAGGCGGTGACTTCCGGGTGTGGAAGTGCCTTAGGTCGAGAGTGCGTCTCTTCGGTGAAAAGTCCTCTGTGTAAGGGAAACGTAAATTAATCTAGTAAAACTAGTTTGGAAATCCTAAGCGGGGTGCTTAGGTAGTGGAGTAGGCTTGGGACCGAACCACTATAAATCTCTTGTTTACATTGATTTCTTGATTGCTTTATCATTTATAGCTTCCGCATCTAATCATTCGAATTGTAAATTGCCTAACGTGCTAAGAAAATGATTAAAATTAGATTTAGGCTAATAGATTTGGTAAACACACTATTCACCCCCCTTCTAGTGTCGCCATTTCGCCCACATTTGGTATCAGAGCGGGTTCGTATCTTGAGATTTTACCATCTTTTCTACGCCTTGTCTCGATCTTGAAATGGCTCTAGAGTTGGTAGCGTCTACACCCCTTAGGTTTGATGAGTCAAAGTTTGGTCTTTGGAAAGGAAGAATGTATACATTCTTAAAGACTCAAGGTTTAGGTGTTTTTAATATGGTAAAGATAAAATATGTAGAACCTAAGGAAAATATAAATGCATGGACCCAAGAACAAATTAACATGTTTGAGTTAAATGCTAAAGCTACAAATTGCTTATTTTGTTCTTTGGAAAATAATGTGTTTGAGAAAATCATGCATTGTACTTCCGCATTCGATATCTGAGCTACTTTAAATATGTTTTATAATTATGCAAAAACCGAAGAGCTCAAAATACTTGATGAGGGGAGTGATGACAATTGTCATCCACCCAATACTAACATTGTTTTTGAACCCCATAGTGTCTCTAGTCATAAGAGCACAAGAAATCGGAAAAGGAATGTGATTTGCCACGAGTGCCAAGAAAAAGGGCATGTAAGGAAAAATTGCTCTTTCATGAAGAACAAGACAAAGAAGAGGTCGAATGCTTCTACATCCTCATTCCACTCAAGTGAAGTGTCCTCTTGCCATGACTATGAAGTCACATCAAAAGATTGCCTCATAAATGATAACAATAAGGTACACTATTCTCCTTCAAGTCATGTTAATGAAAATGATAGCATTAACTCATCTAGCTCTCATGATTTGCTTTATGATGAACTAATGGATGAGTACAAAAACATGTATGCCTTGTTAATTAGAAAAGATAAAGAAAATAAAAACTTGAAGAAAGAAAACTCAAATCTTAGCTCTCACTTGCATGATGTAAAATTAGAAAATGAGAAGCTAAGAATTAGTGTCAATAATCCATGTCATGATACTTTAAGTATTGACACTAAGGATTTGAAAAATAAAAATGACTTATTGAAGAATGAAAATAGCATGTTGAAAACTCAATTGCATGCTATTCATAAATCAATGGATGATTTGAAAAATGAGGTTATTTTTCTAAATAAGAAAGTTAGTAATCTATCTAGTAATTCTTCCTTTAAGAACTCTAGAAATAAAAATGCTTATGTAAAGAATGCTAATGTTCATCATCATTCTCATACTAAGCATTCTACAACTAAACCTCATGTTCAAAAGAAGAATGTATCTTTTAAGAATGCTCATGCTCATCCTAGTTCAAATGACAAGCATTCTAAAAATAAATCTCATGTCCATAACAAAAATAAAAAGAAATTTAATGGACATTACTTTTGTTATGGTGTATTTGGACATGCTATTTATGATTGCGCATTAAAGAGAAATTCAAGTGTTGCTAGGACACATTGGATTCCTAAGCCCTCTAACCCCCAAGGACCCAAAGCCATTTGGGTACCAAAGATCTCATGCTCTTTTGTAGGGGGAGCTACCATACAAGGGTAAAAAGAAGTGAAGAGTTGAAGTTGACAATCGACCTAAGTGAAGATTCATCCTTTGGTTACAACTTCAAACCATCATGATGTCATATATATGGAAAGTGACATCTATGTACATTTTGGTATCATCTCCTTACTGTACCTTGTTTTATTTTAGTTGGAGATTATGATACATGTCTAATTTGAGTTGTTTTCTCCGCTCTTGTAAAAGAGTTCTTTTGAAAATGATTTTTGATTTTTTGATCTTCGGTCTCTTCGGAGACCTACGTGGCCTGTAATGGTCCTAAGCGACCTTGCGGTTTTAAATCGTAGGCTAATTGTAGCTTTCGGTTTTCAACCAATAGGAAGGGTTGGAGATCATATTTTTATTTTTATTTCATTTGTGATATCTTAAAATTCATTTTGATATCACTCGATTTCATCTTTTGAAACGAATTTGAAACCATTTAGCAAAGTGATATTTGATAATGATACTTGATGCTTCTCTTTGCTTTTTGGTTGAGTTGGCTTGCTAAGTAGCTATATTTTCTCTAAAAATATTAGTGTAGCTTACTTGCAAGTTATAAGTGTTTTAGGAAAGCTAATAATTAGGAAGAAAAAAATTAGTTTGGCTAAATTTTCAAGTATAAGGTATAACTTCGATTAATTCAAAATCTTAGTGTTATACCTCAATGTTTAAGCTAAAATCATGTCTCTATACTCATGATTAGAATTGCATGCTAAACTCTTGAATCCTCATGAGTAGGTAGAATCTTACCACTTAGGCAAATTTCATTAAATGAAACTTGCTCTAGGTAAATATCTATTATTAGAGACATTCTTGTAAGTCCAAACTACTGTAACATGCTTAGAGATATTACTCTTCAAATATGTCATATTCTAAGATCTCTTTGATTTATTTGGATAACATGTTAATTATAGAAAATGAATCTTTACTATCTAGCATAGGTTAAGGTTTTAAATAAAATTTTGCATTGAACCTTGCTATTTAGTATGTTAGCTTGCTAAGTTGACATATTATTTTATTATGATACTAATGATGTCTACTTATAAGTGATGAAAATTTGAAAGGCTATGCTATCTAAAAGAAAATGAAAAAGGAAATGAAAAAGTTGGGTAAATTTTCAAGAAAAATGTATGAATTCGATTTTGCAAAAGTCTTAATATAATACTTAAATATGTATGCTTTAATGATGTCTCTATATGCTCATGATTGATTATGCATGATAAATACTTGAATTTTCATGAGTAAGAAATTTTTTGTTAACTTAGCTCATTTCATGATATCATGATATTTATGAAATCGAACTAGGTTAAAATTCTTCTTTAGAGACCTTACTTTAAGTTAAAAGTTTGATGAACATGTTTAGATACACATATCACATGAGTCTAGATATTTAAAACTTGAAAATTCATGTCTAGATGATAAAATACAATTGATATCTCACTTTAGGGGACTTGAGCTTGAAAAGTTGGACCCAAGTCAATAAATCGACTTGGTCATCTCATTTTAAGTCCAAACTTCATAAACATGTTTAGGTGTATGAATGATTAGTTGTCATGTGCTTAAGATTGAAAATTCATGTCTAGATGAATAAAGTGACAACTAATTCACCTTAGAGGACTTAAGCTTGAAAAGATTGACCCAAGTCAATAAATCGACTTGGTCACATTATTTTAAGTCCAAAACTCATAAACATGTTTAGGAGTAGGTATGACATGTTTCCATGCATTTAGAGTGAAAAATTCATATGGAAATGGATAAAATGACATAGAGGTGGTTTCATAAAAACCTCTTTTGAACCAAGTTGACCCAAGTCAACAAAATAACTTAAAAACTTCATCTTAAGCCCAAACTTGATTCATGGACTTAGATTTTCTCATGTTTAATGTCTAGATGCTTAAGTTTGAGAAAACATTAGTAGATAGCAAAACTTGAGACTTAGCATTTTCATATCTTTCATGTTTACTTCAAATGAAAACATGCTAAGTTCATATTTGGATTGAATGACATTAGTTTCACTTCAAACTTGTTATACATGAGTTAAATGACTATATCTTTGTATTTTGAAAGTTTGAATGGAATCTAAAAATGTCATGAAAAAAAACAATATTCATTTTGAGAGCATACATGATTTAGCTTTGAATTGTCTCTATTTTTTTCATGTATGATTTTGTTTCTCATTAAATATTTGTTTTCCATCCCTTTGGTTGAGATCTTCATATTTCATGAAAAATCTTTAGAGTCTCAACTTCATGAAAAATTATTTGTTCTTCATCCTTTTGACTAGATTGTCCATTCTTGCCCTTTTTTATTGATGTCAAAAGGGGGAGAAGAGTATAGGTATAAAGGGGGAGAAATTTGGAGAAGAGTATATGTATAAAGGAGGAGAAAACTATGGAGAAAAGTATAGGATCATTGGGGAGTAAATTTTAGATAAAGGGGAGGAAAATATAGAAAATCCATGCATATAGATAGGGGGAGTTTAATTATATAAATATGCATGTTGATAGGGGGAGAAATCCCTTAGTTGATATCCTTGTGCTCTAATGATTATATATTTTCTTAAGGATGTTTGTCATCATCAAAAAGGGGGAGATTGTTGGCTTTAGGTTTTCAATCTTAGACTTAATCTCGGTTTTGATGGTTTTGATGATAACAAACATGAGACTAATGATTTCATTGAGAATATATTTCAGGTTCCATATCAATTAGCGTTTGATGTCCTCGATCGAAAATATCGGAAGAAATCAGAAATCAGAAGGACATTGATCATCGCGCTCAGGTTCATCGCGAAAGTTTCTCGAAGATCGACGAGTGCACCAAAGTCGCATTGGACGGGCTCAAAAATCACATGAAAGCTCTCCAAGATGATGCTCGTTGAAAGCCGAAACCCGGAGACAAAGCGCAGAAGAAAATAGGCTAAAAAATAAGTTTCAGCCTAAATTCGGTCGACCGGGCGGTCGACCAAATAGGGTAAGGTATCAGGCAGTAGCCTTATCGGTCGACCGAACACTGCCTAAAATAGGCAGTGGCTACTTTAGGCAGTAAGATTGTATTTCATTTAATAGGCAGTAAGGTTGGCGGTTGACCGAGCGGTCGACCGACCTGCGTATAAGCCAAAGACGCAAGATCGCATCGGTCGACCGACGGGTCGACCGGATGGCAGATCGCGAAATTTACGTCTGGGCGGTCGACCCATCGGTCGACCAACCACAGGGAAAAAGGAAGCGGTCGAATGACCAGTCGACCGACGGGTAGAAATGTATCCGTTGAGCTGCCGTTTCTTGAGCAGGGTATAAATATACCTGCATATGATTCATTTAATATTTTTTCCTTGATTCTAACAGAGTTCATTGATTATTCAAAAGGAAGATTTAGAGCCTTCCAAAAGATTTAAAGCTTGCGCTCTGCTTCTCTGTCGAGTTCATTCTTCAAGCACCAGCTGCTGCCTCAACTCGGAAACTAACTCGAGCTCATCCCCTTGGCGAGTTGGAGATTCCAAGGCTGTGAAAGGAGCTTGCAAACATTGGTTTTATTATTTAGCTCTTTTGATTGTATTTTATCTGTTATTTTAATTGTTTGTGTTGATTTGAGTCCGTGAAGACCTTGTGTTAGGTCTGTTGTGTGGAAGTGGTATTCTTGGTGAAAATGAGTAAAATCACTTGTGTAAACTTAGTGTTTACTAGGATAAGTTTAGTTGTCCCTTAGGGTTGAGGTGGAAGAGGAGTCTCGATAAGAAGGCGGTGACTTCCGGAATTGGAAGTGCCTTAGGTCGAGAGTGCGTCTCTTCAGTGAAAAGTCCTCTGTGTAAGAAAAACGTAAATTAATCTAGTAAAACTAGTTTGGAAATCCTAAGCAGGGTGCTTAGGTAGTGGAGTAGGCATTGTGGCCGAACCACTATAAATCTTGTGTTTGCATTGATTTCTTGATTGCTTTTATTGCTTTATCATTTATAACTTCCGTATCTAATCATTCGAATTGTAAATTGCCTAACGTGTTAAGAAAATGATTAAAATTAGATTTAGGCTAATAGATTCAGTAAACATACTATTCACCCCCCCCTCTAGTGTCGTCATTTCACCCACACTTACGACGAGGGATCAAGTACTTAAATAGTTGAAAAGTAACTTGGCCAAGGCGCAAGAGCGGATGGAAGCACAAGTGGATAGGAAGAGAAGAGACATTGAATTCAAGGAGGGTGACTGGGTATTCGTAAAGTTGAAGCCCTATAGGCAACTCTCGTTGAGGTTGTAGAACAATCAGAAGCTCAGTCCTCGCTATTTTGAGTCCCATTAGATCATTCAGCGAGTGGGACGAGTTGCCTATAAACTTAGTTTGCCAGATTCGGTGAGAATACATCCTGTATTCCACATTTCAGTTCTCAAATTATGCAGAGGAAAGCCGACAATGCAAATGACACCTTTGCCTCTAATAGATTTGCCGTCGGCGTTGATCCTCAACAAGTCGGTCCCGAGGCCAGACGACGGAACAGAAGATAACCTCGAGGACGAGGTTTTACTCGACCCAGGGAGTTATGTCATGAAGTCGCTGCTTCATAACGAGGAGCCGACCTCGCCTCCAAGGGACGCAAGCACATCAATGCATAGTAACACGTTAACAAACTGTGGCGACGTGGCACGATCACGGGAGCGAACGAAGCGTGTGCGGCGGATACCACGCCATCTCAGCGAAAATGAAATGTAATGATATAATTGTAACAGCGAAGTATAAAAGAAGCAGAAAAAGGAATTAATTGAATAAGAATAAATTAGTTCTCATTTGAATCCTCTCTCGATCCCTCTTTGTCTTCCTTTCCCTCTCTATTTCCCTCTTCTCCTTCTACTCTCTTTCGTTCCCGATCTGTTTTATCATTGTGAACGATCTCGACTCATCGTCTCCATCGTCAAGCTGCAGTTGAGGTCGTCTCTCCTGAACTCTGCATTGCGCCTAACGCCTTGAGATCGCACCATAATGATCATCTAAGCTTGATAGGTGAAGGTGAGTTACGCTGTGTTAGATGGTTTTGACAAAGAGATTAATGAGGAAAATAGAGAGATATAAGATTTCACTATGCTTGTATGTTTTAATGCATGCTGCTGAAATTTCAAATTTCCATGTTTTTCCTGTATGTTTCCATTTTTTGTTGGATCTTTTGCAGCCAAAGTTGCTTACTTTATCCTAGTTAATGCTGACATTTTTTACTAAGATTTTTGCTTAATATGACAATCTTGCATAATTTATTGTTCTAAGATTTTAGTTTAACCAATATTTTAGAACAAGCTCTCTGATGATATATTGACACCAACCTTGAAATTATTGAAAGGGGAAAAAAGGAATCTCTTTCTTGCCCAGAGATACATCTGTTATGTATTGATGTCAGGAATCAGGATGAGGACACTGTTCAAAGTCTAAGCCCATATTGTCTGGTATGGGCCAAAACATACCACTCCAGAACTGATTGATTGTTTTTTAATTTTATTTATTTTCTTTCTATTGTTTTATTACGAATACAGGCAGAACAATATGATACAGGTATTGTGCCTCAGGACTCATTCCAGGACCAATACTTCAAACCTTTATTAAGGTCTTGATCAAATCACGTTGTTTTGTGGTCTACGTCCACTAAAATCATGAGTTAGTTTGAATCACATTTTCTTTAGTCAGGATGGTTGAAATGTTATTTAGAAGAATTTGAAATTTTAGGTTCATTTTTAATCACTACAAAGCAGGGGGAACAAAGATGTTAGAAGTCTGCCCCTTGCCATGTAAGAGTCCACTATGTTCCATTCATGAGTTTTAGGGGAAGGAAAAGCAATGACCACTTAGCATATTATCTCTCTTCTTTTTTCGAAATGGTTAACTAGAGAACACCATCTTTAATGTTTCAGCCGCTAGTTGGTAATGATCCTTTACTTTTATTCTTTTATGGTCAATGAATGATTTTTTCCCAACAGGACAATCATGTGGAATTTTCAGAAGAGCATTCGGAAAAGGCAAAACAGTTTTTTGCTCATGTTGCAGATGCCTGGGATGCCAAATTTAATGCTAAGATTAGTGATGATGTTTACGTCAATAGTGTGGTGTCTTTCTCAATTGAGTATCCAATTGTCTATTGGATGGTTTGGTTAACATTACTTTAATTTTGGATCAAATCTGCAATTGACTTATCATGCTACTAGTTTTGTCATGTTTAAGGAACTAAATACCTGATAGGTGAACTTCATTGATTAGTTCGTCTCTAAAAGTGCTATACCATAATAGAATTGTTAGATAGAATTGTTAGGATTCTGTATGATTGATGTTGTGCCCTAAAGCCTCAATCGTATTAATCATAGAGAAGACCTATATATAAGTTAGAGATATCATAAGTTAAGCCTAGGAATAATATAAGCTAACCTATACCAACAATAAATACAATATAAAAAATATTATCTTTAACACTTCCCCTCAAGCTGGAGCATAGATGTCAATCATGCCCAGCTTGTCACATAGTTATTTTAACCGAGTCGAGTTGAGAGCTTTAGTAAAAATATCAGTAATTTGATCCTGAGAGGAGATATGAGGCGTGATAATCTTCTTGGAAAGAACAACATCCCGAATAAAATGACAGTCGACTTCAATATATTTTGTTCTTTCGTGAAAGATCGGATTATTTGCAATATGAATAGCAGACTGGTTATCACAGTGCATCGTCATAGGCTTATCAGAAGAGAACCCCAGTTCTCCTAAAAAACTTTTGACCCACATTAGTTCACATGTGGTATGAGCCATGGCCCTATACTCAGCCTCGGCACTTGAGCGAGCCATCACATTCTGTTTCTTACTCCTCCACGTGACCAAGTTTCCTCCAACATACGTGCAATACCCCGAGGTGGATCTTCTATCACAGATGGACCCAGCATAATCTGCGTCAGAGTACCCCTCTATTTTAATGTGACCGTTTTTCCTGAGCCACAAGCCTTTACTAGGAGAACTCTTGATATAGTGTAGAATTTTTAACAGAGCATTCCAATGAGAATATTTCGGCTGATGCATGAACTGACTAACAACACCAACAGCGTAGGAGATGTCAGGACGGGTGACAGTCAGATAAATAAGTTTCCCAACTAACTTTCTAAATCTCACAAGGTCCTCGAAGTCTTTGTCACCTTCAAGCTCAGGAGCAACACCTATATCAACAGGTATACTGGCAGGTCTGCATCCAAGCATGCCTACCTCACTCAGGAGATCCATGACATATTTCCTCTGCGAAAGTATCACCCTTGTCTCATTATAGGCAAACTCAATGCCAAGAAAGTACCTCGGACGACCCAAATCCTTTGTCATAAAATATTTTTTCAGATGCTAGTGAGTAAGATGTCATCCACATACACCGCAAGAATAACACAACCAGCAACTGTTTTTTTCATAAAAATAGAGTGATCAGATTTACATTCCTTTAGCCCAATAGTAGATGCAACTTTGCTTAGTTTGTCAAACCATGCTCGAGGACTTTGTTTTAGGCCATAAATTGCTTTCTTGAGGTGACACACTAGATTCTCCCCCTGAGCAACATATCCAGGAGGTTGCTCCATAAAGATAGTCTCACTCAAGTCCCCATAAAGAAATGCATTCTTAACATCCATTTGATGCATGATCCAATTCAGATTTACGGCAAGAGAGATGAGAATCCTCACAGAGTTTAACCGGGCCACAGGAGAAAAAGTCTCGAAGTAGTCTACACCAAATTGTTGTGTGAAACCTTTTGCCACCAAGCGAGCCTTGTACCGTTCAATGGATCCATCAGGAAGATATTTTAAGCTGAACACCCACTTACAAGCGATTGGTTTAGAGCCAGAAGGAGGTGGAACAAGTTCCCAGGTCCGTCTGGTTCTGAGAGCATCCATCTCCTCATCCATGGCAATCTTCCACTTAGGATGAAGCAGAGCATCCTGGTATGTCCTGGGAATGGAAACAGAAGACAAGGAGAAAGCAAACTGGCGAAGCGAGGATGATAGTTGAGCAAAGGATACATGATTGCTAATGGGATGAGTAGTACAACTCCGCTTACCTTTCCGTAAAGCAATGAGAAGGTCAACACTGGACAGAGGATCTTGAGAGTGATTCGGAGTTGGCAGAGTAGCTTGTTTGGAGAGTTCACATGTATCTTTATGTCTTCTTTGATAGACTAACAAGGGAGGAGCACGAGACAATGACTCATTGGAGTGATGGGTAATAGAAGGAAGAGGTGGAGGTAGGGGAACGGACTCCCAAGTAGGAGTTCCAAGACTCGGTGTAGAGGTGAAGTAGAGAATATCTTCAAAAAATGAGACATCAGCAGAGATAAAGAGTTTTTTTGAAATCAGGTCATAACAACGATATCCCTTTTGAGTGCGAGAGTATCCAATGAAGACACACTTCACAGCTCTAGGAGACAATTTATCATAACCTGGACCAAGATTATGAACAAAACATATGCAGTCGAAGGTTTTTGGAGAAATTTTAAATGGAGATTATTTGGGAAACAAGACGGAGAATGGTGACCTATCCCCTAAAACAGATGAAGGAACACGATTAATAAGATATGCAGCAGTGAGAACAGCATCCCCCCATAGATATCGAGGAATATTCATGTGAAACATAAGTGTCCTAGCCACATCTAGAAGATGACGATTTTTGCGTTCAGCAACACCGTTCTGCTGGGATGTGTAGGGACATGAGGTCTCATGAATAATACCATAGGAGGCACAAAATTTTACAAAATCAGACTGAAGATATTCGCGAGCATTATCAATTCGAAGAATTTTAATGGAGATGTCAAACTGATTTTTTATTTCAAGATAAAAGGTTTGAAAGACATGAAACACATCAGATCGATTTTTTAAAAGAAACACCCAAATCATATGAGTGTGGTCATCTATAAAAGTAATAAAATACTTGTATCCCAAACGACTCACTACAGGACTAGGACCCCAAATATCAGAATGAATAAGTTCAAAAATAGACTCTCTACGAGGACTTGAGCTTTGTGGAAAGGGCACCCGATGATGTTTACCTAACTCACAAGCTTCACATTTGAAAGGAGAACAGGACACAGACTCAAGGATGGTTGACTTGAGCTTTTGAATAGAGGGATGACCTAATCGACAATGCCATTGAAATGCAGTGATGGAGTGGTAGGCGACATGAACGCATGTGGATAACAGGTAAATTCCTCCAGTTTCAGCTCCCCCACCAATCTTCCTCCTCGTCTCTAGATCCTGTATCACACAATGAGAAGGAAAAAAAGTTATAGAGCAATTATGACTTTTGGTAAGTTGACTAATGGAAAGTAGATTCACAAAAAATTTTGGAAGATGAAAAACTCTATCTAATTTAAGATTGCTCAAAACAGTGATTGTGCCAAGACCATGTATAGGAGAAGTAGAGTCATCGGCAATGCAGACATGTGGTGGGTTAGACTCAGGGTTATAGTTAGAGAAAAGATTCCTATTACCTGACATATGATTGGAAGCACCTGAGTCAAGAATCCAAGACATACTAGAAGAAGCAATAGCCGCAGTCCCAGAGGAGGAAGCCATGGCTGAGGAAGTGACTGCTTGTATGAACTTTTCATATTCAGACTTAGAGACACAAATAGTCTCCTCCTTTTGATTTTCACTGGTACTATTGTTGAGATGTTGAGTAGATATAGCAGCTTTAGCATGAGAAGGTTTTCCAAACTTTTGCCAGCACCTGTTAGGAGAATGATTGGTTCTCCCACAATGTATACACGGAGAAAAAGAATTTCTACCTCTCCCCCTTCCTCCAGTTCTACCACCACCACGACCCTGGTGGCCTCTACCTCCGGCAATAAGTGTTGAGTTATCTCCTGTAGGAAAAGAGGCAGGAGGAGGATTGAGTTCAGTAACTCTCAAAATTCTGGCCATAGCATTTCTGAGATCAGGAATAGTATTATCTGCCATGAGCTGGGACTTGACATGATGAAGAGACGGTGGTAGAGCGGATAGAAACCTTGCAACAAGAAATTCCTCTCTTTGTTTTTTTTGTATTGAAACATCAGCGGTGAAAGGATGATATTCGGTCAATTCATTTGCTTTTCCTTTTAAGGTGGCGTAGAACTCTTGAATTGATGCACCCTCCTCAAGTTTCATATTAAAGATATCAGAGTACAAGGTATAAACTCTGGAGATATTTGCATCTTGAAAGTATGTTTTTTTGAGGGAATCCCACATGCTCTTAGCAGTATCAAGAAAAATAACTGTTGAGGCAATCTGCAGCTCCAAACTATTGATCATCCATGAGAGAACCGCATAATCGTTTGCCTCCCAATCAGAATATTTTTCAATATCGACTGAATCAGGAGGATCATCTTCAAGGTGTTTAATCTTCTTTTGAGAACCACAAAACACACGAAAAGCACGAGACCAAAGAATATAATTTGTACCATTAAGTTTGATAGAAGTACTCAGAGTTGCAGTTTTGGGATCCACCATAGAGTTTGACATTCATTATAAAGCAGTATCAAATGAAGCAATTGACAGAAAAAAATCCTGTGTTGGAACCAAAAACCTGGAGTGCTGTAGAAACTCAGCTCATAAATGGCTTGAAAACGGCTCAAAAATGTCTCAGCTTGACTGGAGCCGGCTTAGAGCCGAGCCGACTTGGAGCCACGCCTGGAGAAGCCGGCTTGGAGAAAAATTGGCGCCCGTCACACAGACGCTCGACAAATGAGAGGGTGCCCGCGTCTACCTCGTCGATCGAGCCTTTCTCTGGTTCGAGAGGCGATTAGCGCGGCGCGTCTAGTTCGAGGGGTTGCCGAGGCTTCTACGCCGGAGGAGGAAGAAGAAGGAAGCGCCCTTTCTTGGCGCGTCTGGTTCAAGGAACTGCCGAGGTTTCTACGCCGGCGGAGGACGAAGAAGGAGGAGAAGATCTCGCCGTTGAGATGACGAAGGCTGGATTCTACGCCGGCGGTCCGAGAGGAAGACGATGGAGAGGCGATGCTTGTTCAACTTCGCGAGCATCTGCGCCGAGCCAAGAAGACGCAGGGAGGAGCCGCGTGGAAGGCGCAGGAGAGACACCGAACAGTAACGGCGTAGGAACAATAAACGCCGAACAGTAACGGCGCAGGAATAGTAAATGCCGAACAGTAACGGCGCATGAACAGTGAACGCCGAATAGTAATGGCGCATGAACAGTGAACGCCGAACAGTAACGGCGCATGAACAGTGAACGCCGAATAGTAACGGCGCAGGAACAGTAAAAAAACTAGGAAAAAAATTTTGTGAAAAAATTCTAGGGCTGCTCTGATATCATGTTGTGCCCTAAAGCCTCAATCACATTAATCATAGAGAAGACCTATATATAAGCCAGAGACACCATAAGCTAAGTCTAGGAATAATATAAGCTAACCTATACCAATAATAAATACAATATGAAAACTATTATCTTTAACAATTGAGTATATAACTATATGTCATGCTGAACTTATCTTACTGGCTGAGAATTACTTGCATCTCATGTAATCTTTTGTTTCTTGTTTATAATTCAACAGTGCAGTATTTGGTTACTCATTTTATAACATCATAAATGTTAATGCATTGAAATATTGTTAAAAGAAAAAATTTGTTTACATCAAATTAGCTTCATATTTTCTCTTTTGGGGCAAATGTACAGTTGATACAACTGCGTGCATCACTTAGTTTGAACAATCATATCATACTTTTATTAGATATCGGTTGTTCCTTTAAATGGAGATTTGTTGTTCCAAATTAAACAATCATATCATACTTTTATTAGATATCTGTTGTTCCTTTAAATGGAGATTTGTTGTTCCACAATTAGATGACAAGTACCATTAGGAAACATAGAGGGGAAATAATGGCACTGGTTGATACTTGGCAGAGTATAGTAGTAATAAATATGATACTAATGAATTCTGAAATAGAATCTTGAAGAAGCAAGCTTTAGAAGAGCTAACTTATTGCCCATTTCTTCACCCGATTGTTTCGCATCTTAGCTTTTGCAAATCCTACATTTAATTTGAATTTTGGGATTTTTACCGTAAGAAATCTAACTTTTTAACATAGTGGTATAAAGTTTTTGTAGTCCAGTTAAAGAGTTAAGGATTTTTTTTTTTTGCTGACAAGGATCCTCATGTATGGACATTAATTCGATGTTGTTAAACTTGGATCCAAGGGTGAATTATTTTGGCCAAAATCTTTTTTTACTGAAATAAATTAATCATTATTTGTCCACATATGACATACTCAGTTGCATATACATAATTGACCTTAATGATGCATTTTAGTTGTTTTAACTTTTCTTTATCATTTCAGGATAAAATTTTGTGCTTTGTAATTTTGTAAACATCACTGGACAACTTCCTCTTGTGAGTAAAATAAATTTGAGAAATACTTAATATGTGTGGCATAATGTGCTACAATAGCTCGGTTTCAAACTAAAAAAATATTCTTTACTCCTTATGCGCTTGTGGGTGCCTCTGCTTACCTTCCTGATCGAGGTTCAATGGTGATCTTAATAGCTAAATAACTCAAGTTGATGCTGAAACTTAAATATGTTTATAAATCTTTAGCTCGTGACAATTGTTCTAACTCCTAACATGATGACTAGTTTTGACTTATCATTTCGTATGTAATAAATGTGTTTTCTGATGCTCAATTAGAAATCAATAACTGCTTGGTGACAATTGTTCCATTTTTATTTTTTAGTACAGGTGACCTGACAATATTGCTTACTCATGATTTTAAATATCATATCAGGCGTTATGGTAGGTTTTATGGATTTTAAAAAAAATCTTAGGCCAAATACTACTTCCATTTTTTGGCTAGATCAATAGAAGCTTTAAATTTATGAAATATTTTTTACAATAAAAATGAGATATTAGACTCTAAAAAATATATTTTCAAACTCTCTAATGTATTAAACTTTTGCACAAAGTCTATAAATTTAAATTTAAATTAAAAATTATAAAATATTTTGATGCAAAATATTTTTTTAGATAATAGTATATTTTTTTGTATCATTAAAAAATTATTTCATGAATTAAAATATTTTTTATATAAAAATTATGAAGTTATTATAGATTTTGCACAAAAATCTTTAATGAGTTAGAGACTTTTGTTTATAATAATTTTATAATTATCAAAAATAAAATTTATTTCATAAAAACTATATGTGATATAAAAGATGTGCTATAGTCTATCAAAATATTTTGGATAAAAAATATTTCACTATTTTTATATTATGTCCGGTATAAAAATAAATAAATAAAATTAAAGTCAATCCAAATAAATGAGGAATGGGAAGAGAGATGGTTGGAGGAGTGGGGGTTGTAGGCAATGGTGAGGTGAGGGGTTTTAAGAGGGGAGAGCTGCTGTGATTGGGAGGTTGAGAAGAGGAGGAGGAGAACCTGTGAGGGAGAGGAGGTGCAGCCGAGTGTGGAGATGGGATTTGTTGTCGGATTCATCGTCGGAATCGAGGAATCAGAGGCCGGAGTTCGTCGTCGTTGGAATGCAAAATCGAGGTAGGAGATCTCATCACTCAGCTTCATCTTCCGTTGTTATCTTTGAGGAATCCGACGACGAAGGCGAGGATCGGCTGTGGAGCCGAGTCCGAGGGGTGGCCACGTACATGTGGAAATCGCATGCTTCCACGCCGTAGTCGACCACGTCGACGGACGGCCATGCCGCAATCGGCCACACTGCGGGCGGCCGTAGGCCAGCAGCAGCGACTGCCGGTGCTTGGTGATGGCCCTCCCGGCCACCATTCAGTCGCCGGTAGGTCGGGCCGACGTTGGAGGCCAAGGAGAGGGCAGAGATGCCGGTGGGTCGGTCGCCGGCGGCTTGGGGAGCCGCCCGACATGGGTTCGGGGGCGGACAGAGGAGGCGGCAGGGTTGGGCGCAGAAGGGCCACCATCCGACCGACGGTGAGTCGGACCGGTCGTGGAGGTCAGGGAGAGGGAGGACGTGTTGGTGGGGTGATCGCCGGCGGCCGCGAGGGAGCGGAGCGGCGCTCGGGCGGGCGTCGAGTGAGGGAGACGAGTGGGAGGGAGAGATTTAATTGATTTAATAAATAGATTAACTAAAGAAGAGAGATGTATCACATGAAATGAGGTTGATTTTTTAGTTTATTATGGTATTTTTGTAGTTGATTGTAGAGTTGTCGGATCGAGTTGAGGTGAATATGAAAGTTGTATATTTTCGCATTTCGAACGTGAAGGTGGGGTTGGTTTTCCAAGAAAACATTGTTAGGATGCCCTTCTAGTAGGTTGATTGCTTAGGTGTTTAAATAATATTAAATTATTAGTTTGATAATTTAGTTGATTAATTGGTGTGAAATAATTGTAGTTTGGAGAGTGTGTTGGGGGTGGGTTGAGTTTGTAAGTCTGTCGTCCATTGTCTTTTGTTGATTTATTGTCGGAAATAAATTACGGAAATACCCTTGCTTTCGTTGTTTGATTTGCTTCTAAAAATTTATTGAACTCTTGTTGCACATTATTGTTGGACATGTCATGTAGAGAAATTGCATGTGTTATATTTTATTATTGTTTATTGGCATTTATTCTTGATCATAGTATGCTATACTAATCCTATGGTGCATTGGATTAGTCATTGTATACATAGTGACATGTTGTTATATGTTGTGTTGTTTACATGTTGAGCATGTTATTATCATATTGATCATGTCATAATCACTTGAAGTTATTATATTGTTGATCATGATGATGTCATGTTATTATCATGTTGTTCATGTCATTATCACTTGGAGTTGTTGTTATATTGTTGATCATGGTGATATACCTTGTTGCACTCTTGGAGTCGAGTTGCATGATTGTTGTTGATTTGGAGGCTACGGCCTTAGAGATGACTTCGGTCCAGGACCATTTCAATGTGGTACCCCTCAGGCATGGGAGAGGGTATATATGATATTTGACTTGTCGCACGTTGGGCACCTTCGGGTGCGATGATGTCGGACGCGATATCTGACAGGCTACCTGCTTGGTGGGGGTAGTCGCATCATTGTTGGAGTGAACGGGGTCGATGCCACTATGCAGGTGCTAGAGTGTGGGGTTTTTACCCAATGGTCCACACGCTTGATGATTCAATTGATGTTGTTTAGGAGTAGGTGAGGAGTACTTGTTGTGTTCATTGCCTTTGACTGCATCTTAGGTCATGTTGTTGTTCATTGTTGAGTTGACACTTGATGTCTGTTGATCATGATACAAAAAGTAGAGAATGCAAATATTTGAGAGTAAAGATGTACATCTCTCATTTTCTGTAAAAAGACTTATTACATCACAGAGAACTTTCCTCTCTGATCTCTTTTGAAGACGAAAAAGAAAGAGGAAAAACGAGCAGTCCCCGCAGGAGACCAAAAGACTAATGTTGTGTAAAAATAAAGAAAAGATATATATACAGTTCTCTGTAAACAATTTAACTTTTCAACATATATGAGAATTACAAGTATACCCTTTTTCATCTTATTCAATTATTGATGCTTGAAGGTCAACTCTGTCTTTTCTCCTTTTGTTCTCTGTTTCATGTTTATTTTGATTTCTCTAACACGCCCTCCTCAAGCTGGAGATTGCAAAAGGATTTTGCAATCCCAGCTTGTTAACAATGTAGTGATGTCTTTCTCTTGGCATTGGTTTGGTGAAAATATCAGCTTCTTGAAATTGACTTGGGATGTATTCTGGTGTGATAAAACCCTGCTGATATCTTTCTCTAACAAAGTAGCAATCTGTTTCTATATGTTTGGTGCGCTCATGGAATACAGGATTTTCAGTGATATGTATTGCACTTTGGTTATCACACAATAATTTTATAGGCAATTGCACTTGAAGTTTGATCTCATTCATCATCTTTGATAGCCATACTAACTCAGCAGTTGCACTGGACATTGCCCTGAGTTCAGATTCAGCTGATGACCTACTGACAGTAGGTTGTTTTTTGCATTTCCATGACACCAAAGCTCCTCCTAGTTTCATGCAATATCCAGTTATTGAACGTCTTGACAATGAGCAGCTTGCCCAGTCAGCATCACAAAAACCAGTGAGCATTAGATCTGAACTTGATGCATAAAACAAACCCAGTCCTGGTGTTGATTTGAGATATTTCACTACCCTTACTACTGCCTTGTATTGATCTACAGTGGGGTTTTGTACATGTTGACTGAGGTTATGAACTGCATATGACACATCAGGTCTTGTTACTGTTATGTATTGCAATTTTCCCACAAGACTTCTGAAAGCCTTTTCATCTGGATACCTATTATTTATATTCTTCTCTACTGCGGCAGTTTCAACATTGTGCCTCTTTGATTGAATTTTGATTGGTGTATCATGAGGTTTGCATGATTCAAGTTTCAAGTCTTTCAACATGTCCAGTATGTACTTTCTTTGCCCTATGTGTATGCCTTCAGGTGTTCTATGAAACTCCAGGCCTAGAAAATAATGCAATTCTCCTAAGTCCTTTATTTTGAATTCACAATCAAGGAATTGTTTCAGTTGCTCTATGCCTGCTATGTCTGTTCCAGTGACTATCAAGTCATCCACATATATAATGACTATTATAATCCTCTCATTTTCATGCCTCACATACATACAGGCATCACTATTGCATTGTTGAAAACCCTGTGAAACAATGCTTGATGAGAGCTTGGCATACCACTGCCTGCCAGCTTGTTTCAATCCATAGATTGATTTTTTTAATCTACACACTCTTCCATCATCAATTCCATATCCAGGGGGTTTTTTCATGAACACTGTTTCCTCTAGTTCTCCATGTAAATATGCATTATTTATATCAAGTTGGTATAGTTTCCAACCCTTTGCAACTGCTATGGCTGTCACTACTCTCACTGTTGTGAATCTGGACACAGGTGTAAATGTGTCCTGATAATCTATCCCCTCCACTTGAGCAAAACCTTTTGCTACAAGTCTGGATTTATGTCTTTCTATGCTTCCATCAGGCCTATATTTGGTTCTGTATATCCACTTACAACCAATCAAATTTCTTCCTGGTGGAAGCTCACATAGGTCCCATGTTTCATTTTCCTCAAGTGCCTTTAATTCAGCTTTCATTGATTCAATCCACACTGGATCCTGGATAGCAATTTCATAGGTTGTAGGGTCTTGACAAGAGTTCAGTTTGGTTAGGAAAGACGCATGTTCAGGACTTATTTGATTGAGTGATGTATAGTTTGAAATTGGATACAATTCTGATGTGCCCTTTGAAGCACATTTCCCTATCCTGGGAATTGATTCAGAGTTTATGGCATTGCACTGATAGTCATCAAACCTGGCAGGTTTTTTTATAGCTTTTTTTTCTTTTCTTTGAGCTATAGGCAGAGAGGCAGGAGAAGAAGTAGAATCAGGTGGAGAGGTGGGAGAAGAAGAGTGTTCTGATTCTACTGGTAGAAAAGTTTCACTGATTTCCAAAGGCAATGATGTTGGGTTCTGGTTGGTGTGGATAGGTGATGATGTAACTGAAGTGAACAAGAAGTCTTCAGCTTCTTCTTCATTTTGCTCAACTAGAGGTATTGTAAATATGGTTTCAGTTTTCTTTGATTTTGAATAGGGAAAAATGGACTCAATGAATACAACATCTCTAGAAACAAAGAACTTGTGTGTCAAGATGTTATAAAGTTTGTATCCCTTTTGTGCATAAGGATATCCTATGAAGATGCATTGATCAGCCCTAGGATCAAATTTTCCCCTCCCTGGTTGGTGAGTGCTTGCATAACACAAGCATCCAAAGGCTCTAAGATGGTTCAATGATGGTGGTTTGTTGTAGAGTAGCTCAAATGGTGTTTTGTTATTAAGTAGTGGACTTGGAAGCCTATTTATCAAATAGGTTGCTGTTAAAACACACTCTCCCCAAAAACTCAAAGGTATGTTTGATTGGAATTTTAAACTCCTAGCTACTTGAAGCAAATGTCGATGCTTTCTTTCTACAACAGCATTCTGTTGTGGTGTGTAGGGGCATGAGCTTTGGTGTTCTATTCCCTTCTCAATGAAGAATTTTTTAATTTCCATGCTGAAAAACTCTCCACCATTATCTGTCCTAAAACATTTGATAGTTTTGTTGAACTGGTTTTGCACAAGGGTAACAAAATTTAATAACAAACTTGACACATGATTTTTTGAAGGCATCAAAAAAGTCCAACAGCTTCTAGAGTAGTCATCTACTATTGTAAGAAAATAAGAATTGCCACAGTGAGTTTTGACATTGAATGGCCCCCATACATCACAATGTAATAGTTCAAATGAAGATGAAGTTGAAATTTTACTGGAATGAAAAGGTAACCTACATTGCTTAGCCAATGGACACACATTGCAATGCAAGTTTGGACTAAGCTTTACATCAGGAATTAAATCAGCTAATAATAACATTCTAGAATGAGACATATGGCCCAATCTTAAATGCCATAATGCTGGTTTATTATTGCAAACAGAAAGAACTTTTGGAGGTGAGCTTGAAGGTTCTTCAACTATCATGTACAAGCCATTTTTCTCTTTACCAATCCCCAGTACTCTCTTGGTAGAAAGGTCTTGAACATAACAATGTTTTGGAGTGAAAGTTACTGAACAATTTAATTCTTGGGTAATTTTGCTAATAGACAAGAGATTGAAATGAAAAGTGGGCACAGATAGGACATGATTAATATGCAAATGTTCATTTATGGAGGTATTCCCTATATGTGATACTAAACTTTTGGTTCCATCAGGTAAGGCTACATATTCAGTGGACTTAGGTTTTATGGAGTTGTAAAGCTGAGTTTTTGCACAAGCTATGTGGTCGGTAGCACCACTATCCAGTATCCAGTTATGAATGTATCTATTTGATAAAAAACAAGCTGAATTAAAGTTACCTGCACAGTTTACCATCGGATTTGTTGACTTTTCATTTGCAGTGAGTTTTCCACTGTTAAACAGACTCATCAGAGTATTCATCTGCTCTTCTGTAAATCCACCTACAGTGCTTTTACATTGAGTCTTTTCATTTGATTCTAAATTGCTAGAATCTGATACACTTTCTGCTTTTTGAACCTGATATGTTACTTTTTGTTTTGATCCAGATTCCCATGTTCTTGGTTTCCATTTTGAGAACTTTTGATTTGGAGTAAAACTCTGCTGATTTGAAGGATACCCATGTAGTTTGTAACATACATCTCGGGTATGTCCTATTTTTCCACAGAACTCACATTCCTTTCTTCCTTGAGTGCTCTTATATTTTGCTCCATTGTATGAACTATTTGATGAACTTTTTAGGGCCACTGATTCTATGTTTCCAATCATTGCATTTGCCATTCCTCTTTGTTTTTCTTCTTGTTCTAACATTGGATATGCTTGCTCAATAGTTGGGAGAGGCCTCATGAGTAGAATTTGCCCCCTTATTCCCACATAATTCTCATTTAAACCCATGAGAAATTGTCTTAGCCTTCGCTTCTCATGCTTTTTGACTCCTACCAGACAACAACAATCATCTTCCATTTCTGCTAAGTCTTGTTCATCCCACAATGCTTTTAATTGTGTGTAATAAGATGCTATAGACATAGTTGATTGACGTGTACTGTAGATTTCAGCTTCAAGTTCAAAAATCCGAGGCTCGTTGCTTCTGCCGAACCTAGCTTCAAGATCACTCCACATCTTCTCAGCTGTTTTGGAGTACATCACGCTCTTGCTCAACTCTGGACTCAATGACTGGGTTATCCAAGACCTAACCAAGTCATTGCATCTTCTCCACTGACCAAACATTGGAGATTCACTTCCAGGATTTTTAATACTTCCGTCGACGAAGCCAAGCTTATTCTTCGCCGACAATGCCATCAGCATGGATTCCTTCCATGGTGAGTAATTTGCACTTCCAATCAATAGAGTTGATACGAGATGTGTACCTGGATTTTCACTGTTATGCACGATCATTGGATCATCGATCGTTGTTGGTACCATGCTCATATCACTAGTGATCTTCTCCATCCTTTGATTGCTAACTTGCTCTTTGGCCGCTACCGATATCAGATCTGATATCCAAAATGTCGATTGAAGTTATTTGCCCTAATTTGAGCTCTTGAGGTTGATGGAGAGGCGATCTGGTGATTTGGATCTCATGCTCGAGAGGGGAGAAAAAAGCTACTGCTCTGATACCATGATACAAAAAGTAGAGAATGCAAATATTTGAGAGTAAAGATGTACATCTCTCATTTTCTGTAAAAAGACTTATTACATCACAGAGAACTTTCCTCTCTGATCTCTTTTAAAGACGAAAAAGAAAGAGGAAAAACGAGCAGTCCCCACAGGAGACCAAAAGACTAATGTTGTGTAAAAATAAAGAAAAGATATATATACAGTTCTCTGTAAACAATTTAACTTTTCAACATATATGAGAATTACAAGTATACCCTTTTTCATCTTATTCAATTATTGATGCTTGAAGGTCAACTCTGTCTTTTCTCCTTTTGTTCTTTGTTTCATGTTTATTTTGATTTCTCTAACAGATCATATTATGATTCTCCTACTCAGCACCCGCTGATCTCCGTTGTTTTTGCTTCAGACTTGTAGGGGTGAGCGATCGATCTGTAGATCGAGGTGTAGATAGTTTTTAGACAACTAGTAGACAGTCGTAGATTTGGAGCTCTGATAGCGACTGCTTTTGTTTTTATTTCATTTTGTCGCTTTATAACGTTAAACCTTGATATTGTTATTTTGGAGCTGTAATATGTAGAACTATTTGATATTTTGTTAAATCCTGTATTTGATCGGACTGTTTCTTATCGTATGTATCGTCAGACTTATGGATTATAATTATTGGTTTTAATATTATCTTTTATTTTATGTTATGATTCGTGGCTTTTCCTTTCGCTGCGTGATGTTCGAGTCGTCTCCGCCGCGTTTTGGGACGGGCACGCCGGGGGCGGGCCCGGGCTGGGGCACAATATTTTAATTAAAAATTAGTTTTATTAGCTTTGGACAAAAATATCTAATGAGTTAGAGACATTTGTTTATAATAATTTTATAATTATAAAAAAATATTTAATTCATAAAATATATATGTGATATAAAAGATATGATAAAGTCTATAAAAAATATTTTGGGCAAAAAAATTTCAATATTTGTATTTTAAATTTAGTTTTATATATGAGAGACTTTTTGCCCAAAGTCTATAATATCTTTATAATTCAAAAAAATAATTTTAATTAATGAAATATTTTTAAAACTACAAAAGAGGTGTTGTGGTTCAAAAAAATATTTTTTCATCAAAATATTTCACAATTTTAAATTTAAATATAGTTTTATAGATTTGGTGCAAAAGTCTCTAATACTAGGGGTGACAATCTGTATCATGTTGTGTCTAAACGTGTCTCGTGTTGAAAAATGCTAAACCCGAACTCGACCCGTTTATTAAACGTGTCCGAATATATAAACCCGAACCTGACCCTTCTATTCCCGGGCTTACACGACATGACACACTTAACCCGTTTAAGTAAACGTGTCTAAATGTTTACATGTGTACACCGATACGATACAACACAATAAACACAATTTTAATAATAAACAAAATGAAAGCTACTGAAATTAAAAATTAAATACAGTAGAAAAACTATTAATAACAAGACATACCCAACATCTGTAACTTTTTACTTTTTATTATATATATCCTTATAAATGAGTAAATGGATTAAATATGTTCAGTAACACGATTAATCACATTTAATTAAATGAGTTTAATCGTATTTATACGGGTTGCACGATTTAATCATGTTAATCCGGGTTGAACCCGTTTAATCAAAACACACGTTTAGCCAAATCCGAATCCGTGCAACTCCGTGTCGTGTCGGGTCGGGTTATCATGTCGTGTCAGAAATTGTCAGCCCTATCTAATACATTAGATAATTTGAAAAAATATTTTTTAGACTATAACATCTCATTTTTATTATAAAAAATATTTCCTAAATTAAAATTATTATATATATATATATATATATATATATATATATATATATATATATATATATATATATATATATATATATATATATATTAAATTTTTGACCAAAGTCTCTAACTAGTTAGAGACTTTGGCCCAGTGGTAAAATAGGTATCCAAAGTATTAGGTTCTGATTTTGAAAAATTTGACCCCCAAAATTCAGATCTGATAATTTTCCTCTCCCAAAATCCGATTTTGAAAAATTCTTGTAATAACAATCTTGTTTATTTTTGTTGTAATGGATGGTTCTCAGTAGGGCTGTCCATTCGGTTCAACCCGAACCGAACCGAATCGAATTAGTCCAAATCGAATTTTTTTTTTGCTAAACTTTCAACCCAAACCCGAACCGAATTGTTTGTTTTTTTGTAATGGATGGTTCGCAGTAGGGGTGTCCATTCGGTTCAACCCGAACCGAACCAAATTGAATTAGTTCAAATCGAATTTTTTTTTTTTGCTAAACTTTCAACCCAAACCCGAACTGAATTGTGCCTAAACCGATTAAACTCGAATCGAAATTGTTTGATTCGATTCGATTTGCTAATTGAAAAAATAAAAATTTTGTCAATATTCAGAATATGAAATTTAGTCAATTTGCTGCTTGTAAAGAATTGATACACTGATAACAACATGAAATAACAACATAAATTGAAAATGCATTGAAATGAAGTGGACATAAATCACCATGAATTGAATATTTTCTTCTTCCTAGCACTTTAAAATCATCATGCAATTGAAAATAACATTAGTGCTCGACAATGAATAAATACTGTAGTCTGCAATTTCCATTTACATGACAGTAAGTAATACAAGAACAGGAGAGGCCCATTCCCTTGTGTAATAATAATAAGGCCTCAAACAAATAAACAAATGGAACCAAGTTCCCTGTATCACTTTGAACATACAAGTGCACTGTTATCACACCATTTTGCCTTACATGGCTACATCAAATTGGAAACAACCAATATTACAACCATTAGAATATACTGCAGTAATCTGGATTAACCACTAACAAAGTAACAAGTATACTTATTACAACCATTATCAACCATTACAGGCATTCTATCATTCTACCATTATCAAACATTGAAAATGTATCAACATACTACAGTAACGAGTAATATGGATTAACTACACATAATCTAGATTAATATACTAGCAATATGAATGAAAAATAAAATTCAAGACACCGTACCAACATTATAAAGTTCAAGATACCAAAATAAAATCCAAAACACCACACGAACATTATAAAGTTCATGACACCAAAATAAAGCCCAAGACAATGAGATACCACACCAACATCTGATATGCTTCAACAAAACAAAATAAAGAAGTCACAATTGAATCAATTAGGAATGTCCATGATTGGCGGTGCAAAGTCGATCTTCGCAAACTCTACAAAATAAGAAATCAACAAGTATCAATATAATGTAAACAAATCAAATATTATTAAAGGAACTTATTAATTCAAAATATACCTTCTTGTAATTTTTCAACCTCTTCCAAATCGTCCACAACTTGCTTTCCTTTTCTGAGTCGAATCCATTCTTGAAGACAAATAAGTCCTTCCACCATCGAAAGAGCCAATGAACTCTGAAACTCATCGAGAACTCGACCTCCCGTGCTGAAAGTAGATTCAGATGCCACGGTGTAGATAGAAATTGCAAGTATTTCTCATGACATCGAAGCTAGAACAGGATACCTCCCACTATTGACACTCCACCATTTTAGAACATCAACATCATCAGCTTCAGGATCATCATCCCAATATCGGTCCAACTCTGTCTTGCTCTCAACAACAAATATTTGCTTTTTCTGCTTATATTTTTCATTTGTTCTTCTTGTTCCAAAAGTGACATCAACAACGGGTGATCGTGGTAGACCTAGTGGTTGCATGCTAGAAGCATGAGAACTAGAAGAGCTTGAAATCTTAGATATCATCCTCCTTAATTGCCCATTATTTAACATCTCTGAATATTCATTGAAAAGTTCAAAAAACTTATCCTTCATCTTTCTCGAAAAAATTGGAGCCTTCTCCTCCCCAAACATCTCTTCAAGTGCAAACTCGGCCAAACCAAACTTATATCAAGGATCAAGGATCATGGCAAAAAATAACAGCAAGTTCAATTTATCTGGATTTTCCCCAATACTTATCTCATTTCTATTTCATCTTCGCTGCCATCTCCCGAAACTCGGGATAGGGAGATCGATCGGACAGTCATTCGTTTAGAAGAGCTACAATCTCGCTAATGTCATGCAAATAGATATTAGAAGTGACAGATATCGTCTTAGATACAATCAAAGTGACTCGATAAAATATTTGAAGCATCTGAACCAAGTCTTTTAAAATTACCCAATCAAAATCCATACGTCCCCCCTCACCTAGTGGGGACATCAAGCCGCAGAAGAGTTTACTTTTAATTTTCTTTTTCTCAACACATGCCTTGGATCTCTGAAGCCTAGCTAGAGATTGCCGAATGTATCTGATGGTCTCCCGAATACGAGTGAGCGGCATACTAGATAACTTCAAACCATCCTGAACTATCAAATTTATGCAATGAGCAGAGCATCGCATATGCAGGAACTCACCATCCATGACACATCCATCAGGCCAATTTTTTATTTTCTTCTTCAAAAAAGCAATAGCAGTGTCATTTGAGCTTGCATTATCAACCGTTATAGTCATGACTTTATCAATTCCCCAATCATTCAAACACTTCTCAATTGTCTTTCCAATATTCTCACCTCTATGGCTACTAATTGGATAGAAGTTCAGAATTTTCTTTTGTACCTTCCACTTTCGATCAATAAAATGAGTTGTAATGCACATATAATTGATTCTTTAAATAGAAGTCCACGTATCAATAGTCAGACAAACACGTTGACACTCCAACTGCAATAGCTTCTTCAGATTCAACCTCTCCGCCACATACAGCTCATAACAATCTCAACTCACAGTTTGCCTAGAAGGAATTTGAAACCTAGGCATTCCAGTAGTACAGAAATCCCTAAATCCTTCACCATCAACACATGAAAAGGGATATTCATCCTTAACAATCATCCGTGCAAGTGATTTTCTAATTGCAGCTTGATCAAACCTCCAAGTGCTCATTATGTTCGACCCAGGACCTGATTCAGTCAAGTTCGGTGCATAACCAATTTGTATTTGCTTCTTCTGTTGCTTTTCCTTATTAGTAGGATATTTAGAGCATTTCTCTAGGTGTCCCTTAAGTGTACTAGTATCGCACTGCTTCGTGTCACAAGCATACTCTTGTTCACAATAGTTACAATTACACTTCAACTTCCCCTCCTTATTGCTAAATTTCGTGTAGTGATTCCACGTATCAGCCCGTTATTTCATAATTTTTCTCTTCTTTGGTGATGGTCCTAAACCCAAATATGAACTCTCAATGAGATAATTAGAGTTATTGAGGACCTTGACACCTATGTCAATTGGAGTTTGAGGGAATTTTTTTTTTTTTGTCATCTATGCAAAATAAAGTTACATATGATTAGATGGTGGAAATAAAAAACTCAAAAATAACTGAGATTTCATGGCTATTTGAGAAAAACTGGCATTCATTCAATCATTCATAATTAATTGGCAGATCTCATGTGTCAAAACAGTATCGGATTGTATTCATAATTCATAATTCATAATTCAAAACTCAAAACTGACATAATTCAAAACAAGTATGCAGACCTCATGTGCCATAATTCATAATACAATTGCAAAGGAGCATGCTCAAGAAACTGATTCATTAGGTCCACTTGAACCTTATATTTATGACAAAAAAAATAGAACAATGAATGAACACATAAAGGAGCATGCTCAACCACCAACATAGTGAAATATCAATATGAACTGTTTCTTCCTTGCAATGTGTTCGGGTTACACATAGGGCTGTTATCCCATCTAAATTAATTGAAATATCAATATCAATATGAACACATAGGGCTGTCCAAAATTAATTCAACTAAAAAAATAATTCAATTTGGTCGAATGTGAAATAAAATTCAATCCAATGTCAATTCATATCAACAAAAGTAATACCCAACAAAAGTAAACAAAAATGATTAAACAAAAGTAATTAAATTCAATATACTGTGAAAGAGTGCCGGATTGGGGAATGGGGACTGCCGGATTGGCCGATTGGGGATGGAGAGTGCCGGAGTGGGGGAGTGTCAAGCGTCGGAGTGGAGGAAGGTGTGGCGCCGGAGTGTAGGAGGCGAGTGCGCCGAGTAGCCGACGGTTGCCGAGGCGTGGAGGAGATCCAATGATCGACTGGAGCTGGAGTGGAGGACTGGAGTCGGGAGAGTAGTGAGACGTCGGAGTGGAGGACTGGAGGAGGCGAGTACGCCAGCGAGTAGGCGACGACCGACGACTCGACAAGGCGTGGAGATGCCCTAGATGGGAGTCGGGTCGGGAGAGAAGTGACGAGTGTCAAGTAGACGAGTAGTGAATGTAGGACTACGAAGGAAAATACGCATCACCATTAGTTGGTGACCGCCTCCAATTCATAGTCCACCAAAAATAGGTTTGCTCATTATTTAATAACCACACAATGATAAAATCAGCACAACCACGCAATAACATCAAAACCCTAGATCGGAAAATAAATAACAAATTGATAACAATGCATATAAATACATAATAATGAGCAATATTATTTTACGACTTTAGGAGGAAAGTGCACATAACCATTAATTGGTTATCGCCTCCAATTCCTCGCCGATGAAATTTTTTTTAAAAATATAAAATAACAGTACAACAACCTATAATTACGGCATCACAACAGCAATATATCCAAAAAATGACATCATCACAGCATATATACAGCAGCAGTATATCCAAAAATACCATCAAAATAATATCTTACTTACACAAAAATACAATAGCAATAGAAATAAGTACTAGTAACCCCTTGAATCCCATATCAAAGAGCTTGTCAATTTTGGCCTCTATTTGATGAAACGGTTGATGAAAGATTTGGTTCACTTCTTCTTTCCCATCGCGTATGGTTGATGCAATGAGAGTGATCCATTGAAAGAATCCACAACCTTTGGGGCTTGAAGAGCAAGCCGCAAATAAACGGCCAGGATTTTTTGCAGTTTCACTTATCCGTACTACAACTTTTATACTACAATAACATATTCTATTCTGGTATCGCAAATATATTATATTTTCACTTATGCGACTTGAGGAAGCTGTCATACTATTCTGTTATAATGTATGTTAGTATATTATTGGTACTATGCATTAACAAAACTAATAAAATTCAAAGTATCATGAAAATAACATCATTGTATCTATTAACATAAAAAATGAAAATACATCAGCGGAGATGCACCCAAAGTTGATTAGCGATAACCTCACGAATACCATGCATTACATTTTGGCTACAAGAAGGTTCCCCTATTGATGATGTAGGTTCATTATCATCATCAATAATAACTTCTTCATTGTTCCAAATTTCTACTAATTCATCAAAATAATTTATATTTAATAATAAAGTTGTGAATTGCACAACAAGCCAATACAATACTTCCTTGTCTTGAAACCTCGTAATTCGGCATCATCTTTAGGATTGAAAAACGTGCTTTCAAGAGTCCAAAGCATCGTTTGATAACATTCTGACAAGATGAAGCCATTGGTTGAACAATTCTCTTTTAGATGTTGGGCCTCGACTACGATAATCTGACCGATGATATCTTTCACCTCGATAAGGTGCTAAAAATCCGGATACATTAGGATATCCGGCATCCACCAAGTAATATTCATCTATCAATACAATGTATAAAATGTATTAGTAATAAAACCAATACAAGAATGTGATTATGGTTCATGAATTTTACCTCCGTCTGGCATCGGAAAATCCATGTTAGGAGAGTATATTGTATGTGCAAAAATCCGCGAGTCATTTGCGGTTCCCTCCCAACCCGTCTTCACATATGTGAACTGCATATTATGGGCGCAGGACGCCATCACATTTTGTATTATTGTTCCCTTACGGCCACGATATAAAGATGATTTGTTGGCGGGAATGAAAGCAGAGACATGAGTCCCATCAATTGCCCCTATGCAATTCTACAAAACCATTCTTGGATTAGTAAAGACCCTTTAAGGCTAAAATAAAGTGCCTAAGTGTTGTACATTACCTTAAAATATGGAAACCACCGTGGATTTCCATGAATCTTCGGTTGAATTATTCGCGGTTCATGAGGTTGTATAAGTTTGGCTCCCAACCTTAGAACCGCTTTAAGTACATACTTGAACCATTTGCGGCATGTTTGAGTTGAGTGTTGATATCGCTCTGCAACTACTCTAACTCGTTCATTGTGACAAATTGTAAACATGAACATAGCGACAACTTCTTCCACATAAATATTTTTGTCCTCTAAGCCTAATCTCCTAAGCTCACCACATAATCTTAGGAAGAGAGGTGGTTCCATACGAAGATTTTTGTAGCATCTAATTGGAGATTGTATCAACTCTTGGACGTAGTCAGCACCTCTCAACATTGAAGTGCATACTGCTCTTCGTGGAGGAGCATTTAGTAATGATTCCATTATATCCAACATTATTACTAATATAACATCATCATAGTATTGCTCTTCATCACTATCCGATTCATGTGATGTATTTGGTGGATGATTCATTCTACGACAACATAGAGAAAGAAATCATCACACAAATATGCAATTCATCTTAAACTTAAATAAGCAAAAATTATTATTGAAATAAGCAAACAATCTAAAACTGAAATAAGCAAACAAATATCATAATAAACAAATAAGTATCTGAAATATAAAGTAACAACACCAAATAAATGCAAAGGTGCACATACAAGGGTGCACAAAGTCTTTTGTTCAAATTAAAAGACAGTTCACTCACTCACTACAAAGTTTCCAAGAAATTCCTCAGTTTGTCATCTTGCAACGTCATAATAAGTATCCGAGATTCCGCATTAGCAAGCATGAAATGGCAAGTCTTAGCATGAGTTTCTGCAGATAGCCCTTGCAAATTACTAATGCGCTCAACGTAATTTGCTAGGCTATATGAATCTGCCGGTGGGGGTGTAGTACATATTGAGGTTGCCTCACTTCGAACACGACGGGCTGCAAAGTGTTCACTAATGAGTTCATACATCTTTTGCCTCTTTTGTTCTAGAGATGTTCTCACCGATGATTTACCTCATTTCTTACTGCGACTACGACTTGAAGAAACAGATGGACGTCGAGGGATTTCATGGTCGTTATCCCCCATGTCCTCCTCTTCCGCTTCCTCTTCCACAACATGCTCCTTACCGCGTGCATTCTGCCCCAATAATTCCTCATCTAACTGACGCTCCTCGGATGAATTCAAAAGCGACTGTGTAGATGATCGGGCCATCCCACCAGTTGCCGATTGATTTTAGAAAATTAATTCCAACAATGTGTAGTTGGCAGGTGGTCCATTCTTAAACTATTTGAAATACACTTTTTTTCCTCCTCTCTCTGCACACAAAATAAACTCTATTAAAATGCTACCCAATATGCAACCTTACTCTATTATGAAAAACCTACCGTGCTATTCCACACCGTTTCGTCAGCCTCAATCCTCCCTGTGTCGGGATTCATGGTGACCCCAGGTTAATCAATTCTTGAAAGTCTTTAAACATACAATGAAGGCGATTCTTTTTTCCCTTACACTGATCAACCCCGTACCTAGTGCCACATTTTTCCAAAAGCCTATTGTTAATTTCTTCCCATACAGGCTTGTCAAAATTCAAAGTGCCTAATTCTATTTGTTTATTATGCAGTATAAATGAAAAGTCTTTCGTAGCATTTTTGGACTAGTCTTTGGACTTCTCCCTCGGATTACGATGGCATCCCATTTATAATTATATCTATTTGAAAAATAAGTGAACAATAATTATAGCTATTTGAAGCATAAATAGTAGGAATCATGCATGAATATTAAACATTACAGAAAATAACATGAAGCAAATAATAACAGTCTGTTTACATTATAGAGCAGACTGAGCCAAACATATATACACCAACTTGGGAAATTGATACATTAACACATATACATGAATGAATATGAACAGTAAACAAATAGCAAACAACAAGGATACAATAATTATATCTGTGAACATACAGAACCCTAAATCAGATTTAAACTAAGTATGAACAATAATTATATCTATTTGAAGCATAAATAACATGAAGCATGCATGAACATTAAACATTACAGAAAATAAGAGGAAGCAAGGTAATAAACCGTTTACATTACAGAGCAGACTGAGCTAAACATATATACACCAGCTTGTAAAATAGATTACAGAGCAGACTGAGCCAAACATATATACACTAGCTTGGGAAATTGATATAATAACATATATACATGAATGAATATGAACAGTAAACAAATAGCAAATAGCAAGGATACAATAATTATATCTATGAACATACAGAACCCTAGATCAGATTTAAACTAATAGTATGAACAATAATTATATCTATTTGAAGCATAAATAACAGGAAGCATGCATGAATATTAAACATTACAGAAAATAACAGGAAGCAAACAATAACAGTCTATTTACATTACAGAGCAGACTGAGCCAAACATATATAAAATCCAGCTTACAAAAACATATTACAGAGCAGACTGAGCCAAACATATATACACCAGCTTGGGAAATTGATACAATAACATATATATATGAATGAATACGAACAGTAAACAAATAGCAAGCAGCAAGGATACAATAATTATATCTATGAACATATAGAATCCTAGATCGGAAGCACAAGAACAACGAGAAGAAAAAACCCTAGATCGGTTTTACAAGACCAGCAAGAACAAACCCTAGATCGGAACCACAAGAACAACAAGAAGAAAACCCTAGATCGGAAGCACAAGAACAACGAGAATAGAAAACCCCATTGGAAGCACAAGAACAGTGAGAAGAGAAAACCCTAGATCGAAAACACAAGAACAAGAAGAAGAAAGCCCTAGATCATAAGCACAAGAACAACGAGCAAAAAACCCTAGATCGAAAGCACAAGAACAACGAGAAGAAAACCCTAGATTGGAATCACAATAACGACGAGAAGGGAAAACCCTACATAGGAAGCACAAGAACAGCAAGAAGAAAGACATCGAAGAAAGACATCAGAGAAGGAAGCACAACAAACCCTAGATAGGTAAACAAGATTACAGAAAACCCTAGATCAGAAGCTCTTACTTGAGGAGATCGCTTGGAAAGTCTTCCTCAAGTTGTTTTCGACGAAATCGTCGGAGGAAATTACCTTGAACAAACGTCGATCGGAAGGGGCGATAACTTGTCGCAGTTGTCACCTGTCGTAGCCGAAGAGAGGGGTGCTCGTGTGTGAGATGCCCTAACGACGAAAAAACCCAAGTTTTGTTCGCCCGAATCAAGTTTCGGGCGAAATGGGCAGAAACAAGATTTTAATTACAGGTATGCCATCGCTCGTTTCGTTAGTTTTCGCGAAAATGCGAAAACAAGCGGAAGCCATTTTCACGAATTAGTATCAAATGATGTTTCGCGAAAACTCATTTTCGCGAAATAAGACTCGAAAAGGGGACGAGTTTTCCTCAACAAACATAGTTTCAGACCCACTTTTCAGTTTTTGCGAAAATGAAAACTGAAAAGTGGGCAAACAAACATGCCCTAACTGTCCACCCAAAAAAGTTTTCAAAAAGCAACCATCAAATCCAACAATTGGCCGACAACCATGCAAAACCCCCTTCTTTAGAGCATCAAATCCAATGTACAACCTTTTAAAAATAGGGGGTGCACCAGTAAACTCCCTGTCACATACAATATTAAATAGACTCGCTGGATTTTTCTTTCGAAGCTCAGTTAAATAGGGCCCCAAGAGTGCATAATGATCCTCCACACTACCATGAAGCTTTTCTAATGCGTACGATCTCACTCTGTACCCATTTAGCTCTAACAATTAGAATATAAAATTGGGATTAAAAATCCATGGCCATAAGCTTCACATCCCAACTTGGATTCTATCTAAATTGCTCCATATAATAGTTGGCTAGCCACTCAACGGTTGCTTGTCTATTTGTCATACTTCTAGAACACTTGTGTTCCTTCACATAACTCTTGATGATGAATGTGGTTTCACCTGGTTTCCAACTTCCATATATCCTCCACGGGCAATGCATTTGGCTTCTAACTCCACGTGGCACACATTTGGCTTCCATTCGTTCTTTACATGTTCGGACCCATCTTAAATTCACCCCATTGTGTAATGCATAAAATTGAACCGCTTCCTTAAATTGTGCGGGGGACTCAAATTTCATTCCAATTTCAAATGAAATATCCTTCTTATTACACTTTGGATTGTATAGTTTGCCATGTCGTCTTTTCTTTCATGAATAGTGTGTTAACTAATCAATTAGTCTAAATTTTGGTTTTAAACTTTTTCTTAAACTACTTAGGCAATTTATAATTCGACGACTAAATGCGGAAGCAAAAATAAACCATTAAACACAAACAAAGATAGCAATGCTAATCACAATGAGATTTATAGTGGTTCAGCTCCAATGCCTACTACACTACCTAAGCACCCCGCTTAGAATTTCCAAACTTAGCTTTACTAGATTATATCATTTCCCTTACAACGAGGACTTTGACCCGAAGAGTCTCGCTCTCAACCTAAGGCACTTCCACACCCGGAAGTCTCCGCCTTCTTACCGAGATCACTCTTCCACCTCAACCTAAGGGACAACTCAACTCATCTTAGTAAACTATGTTTAAACAAGTGGCTTTACACCTTCTACACCAAGGTAACCACTTACATACAAGACCTAACACTAGGTCTTCTTACAATCTCAAATACAAAGAAATAAACAAGAAAATACAACACAAAATGGAGCAATAAATCAAACAATAAAGTACTTAGCTCCACAACAAGATTCCTAGCTTCCTCTTGATGCCTTTGATGATGAAACAATGAAGGTAGGCTCAATCAAAGCGGTGAGATATCAAAGCTAGGGTTTTTCTAAGAATTGACTCAATGAAAGCTTGGAATTGATCAAGGATGGCTCAATGAAGTGTAGGAGTGATCAAAAGTATCAAAGGTAGGCTAGAAGAAAGATTTGGATGAGTATTTATAACCCCACATAAGAATTGGCTAGTCAACGGGCGCATTTTTGCCCGTTGGCGACGCCCGGTCGATTGTTCGGTCGATCGTCGATCGACCGATCGATCGTCGATCGACCGATCGATCGATCAAAAGCGAACTGCCGCTATCTGGCACACTTCAGTCGATCAATCGGTCGACCGAATTGGCTACTGCCAATTTTTTTCTATATTCGATCGATCGAACCTAGGCTTAACTTGATTTTTTCAGCTTTCTTCTTGCGCGCTTCGTTTCCGGGTTCTGGCCTTCAACGTGCGTCAACTTGGAGAGCTTTCCATGTGTTCTTTAGACTTGTCCAAGACATCTTTGGTGCACACGTCGAACTTCGAGAGATTTCCACGACGAACCCGAACGTATCGATCAATGTCCTTCCAATTTTCTGATTTCTCCGATATTTTCGATCGAGGACATCGAGCACTAACCGATATGGAACCTGAAAATATTTTTCAATGAAACATTAGTTCCATATTTGTTATCATCAAAACCGAGATTAAGACCAAGGTAGAAAATCTTAGGCCAACAATCTCCCCCTTTTTGATGATGACAAACATCCTTAAGAAAATATCTACAATTAAACATAGATGATATCAAATATGAGATTTCTCCCCCTATCAACATGCATATCTATGTAATAGAACTCCTCCTATCTATATGCATAATTTTCCTATATTTTCTTCCCTTTTACCTATATTTTTCTTCCCCTTTTGACATCAATAAAAAAGGGCAAGAAAAGTCAATATAGTCAAAGTTGAGACTTTAAAATTGATTTTCATGAAGCATGAAGATCTCAACTCAAGGGATGAAAACATACATACAAGTGAGACTAATCAATACATGATATCGTAGAATGATCCATATAATCTAAAACTGGAAATCTAATTCAAGTATTGATATAATCTAAAACTGGAAATCATGTCGAAGTTTCAAAAATTATTTTAGAAATGAGTTATTCTTAAATAATAATGAGAACGATACCAAGAATAGAATTACAATATCATACTTGACATCTCATTCAAAGATTTTGACGAAAATCTAAAGTATAGAGAAATGAGCACTTGGAAAGAATGATACTTTAATGGCATTTTCGTAAATAAGTGAGTCTTTCATGGCATTTATAGATTTTATTCAAACATTCAAAATACCAAGATATGAGCATATAAAATATGTATATCAAGTTTGAAGTGAAACTAATATCATTTAATCAATATATGTACTTAGCACAATTTCATTCAAAGTATGTTTGAAATCATGAAAATGCTAAGTATCAAATTTTGCTATCTACTCATGTTTTTTGTAACTTAGGCATTTAGGCATCTAACATGAGTGAATCTAAGTGTACGAGTCAAGTTTGGGCTGAAAATGAGATTTCTAAGTCACCTTTTGACTTAGGTCAAAGTATACTTCAAGTTTTCAAAAATCAAACTTTTAAATTCATACAAAGTCATATTTGTGGGCGAAATGGCGACACTAGAGGGGTGGTGAATAGTGTATTTACTAAATTCAATTAGCCTAAATGCGATTTTAAACGATTACTTAACTCGTTTAGGCAATATGCAATTTGATGATTAGATGCGGAAGCAATAAATGATTAAGCAATTTAAGCAAACAAGAAATCAACAATGGAACACAAGTATTTATAGTGGTTCAGCTCCAATGCCTACTCCACTACCTAAGCACCCCGCTTAGGATTTCCAAACTAGGTTTTACTCGATTAATTAGAGTTTTCCTTACAACGAGGACTTTGCAACGAAAAGTCTCCGCTCTGCAACCGAAGGCACTTCCACACCCGGAAGTATCCCGCCTTCCTACCGAGAGCACTTTCCCACCTCAACCTAAGGGACAACTAGAACTAATCCTAGTAAGCTCTAAGTTTACACAAGTGGCTTTACTCCTTCTACACCAAGGATACCACTTCCAATCAATAAGACCTAACACCCTAGGTCTTTACACAGACACAAATCCAAAAATAGTTTAGATAACAGATAAAATTTACAACCAAAAGAGCTTAAGAATAAACCAATAATAAAAGCTCTTTTGCAAGCCTTTGGCACCTTCAACTCGTCAAGGAATGAACTTGATCAAGAACCTGAGTTGAAGCAGCAACTGGCACTTGAGAAAGGTTGTCGCGGAAAGAAGCAGAGGGCCGCTTGATCAATTATTGGAAGGCTTAGATATTCCTTTTAATGGCTCAATAATATCTGTAAAAATCAAGGAAGAAGAGCTAAATGAATCATACGAGGGTATATCTATACCCTCATGAAGAAACGACTATTCAACGGATAGAAAACTATTCGTTACAGGTCGCCAGTCGAATGGTCGATCGACCGATTGGTCGACCGGTCCTTCGATCGCTTGTATTCTCCCTGTGGGCGATCGACCGACGGGTCGACCGCTTGATGCAAAAATTGTGATCTCGATCTTCGGTCGACCCATCGGTCGACCGACGTGATCTGCATCTTTGGCTATTCGCAGGTTGGTCGACCGACTGGTCGACCGCCAAGCCTACTGCCCTTTTTGGGCTTCGGTCGGTCGATCGACAGATGCAAGAAGCTTGCGATTTCTCTTTCGGTCGACCAACGCAAGCTGCGTCTGTAGCTAGCCTCAGTTCGGTCGATCGATCGGTCGATCGCTAGGGCTTCTGCCTATTTCTTACCCTATTTGGTGGACCGTTCGGTCGATCAAATTTAGGCTGAGATTGTTTTCTTCAACCTTTTTCTTCAACTCTTGGTTTCTGGGTTCCGACTTTCAACGTGCATCATCTTGGAGAGCTTTTGACTTGATCTTTGGACTCATCCAAGCGACTTTGGTGCACTTGTCGATCTTCGATAAACTTCCGCGACGAACCCGAGCACGACGATCAATGTCTTTCTGATTCTGATTTCCGATTTCTCCGATTTTTCTGATCGAGGACATCGAACGCTAATTGATATGGAACATGTAATATATTCTCAATGAAATCATTAGTCCCATGTTTGTTATCATCAAAACCATAAAAACCGAGATTAAGGCTAAGGTTGAAAACCTAAAGCTAACAATCTCCCCCTTTTTGATGATGGCAAACATCCATAAGAAAATATATCATTAAAACATATAGGATATCAACAAAGGGAGATTTATCCCCCTATCAACATGCATATCTATGAGATAAACTCCCCCAATCTATATGCAAGGATTTCCTATATTTTCCTCCCTATTTACCTATACTTTTCTCCCCTTTTTTCTTATACACTTCTCCCCCTTTTTCTTATACTTCTCTCCCCCTTTTGACATCAATCAAAAAGGGCAAGAAATGTCTATCTAGTTAAAGGGATGAAACACAAGTAATTTTTCATGAAGTTGAGACTCTAAAGATTTTTCATGAAAGATGAAAATCTCAACCAAAGGGATGGAAAATAAGTATTTAACATGAAACTTAATCCATACATGATATGTTCAAAACACAATAGGAATTCAAAATTAAGTCATGTATGATCTCAAGTATGAATGTTTTCATGAATATGGTTATCTTTCATGACATTTTTAGTTTTATTCAAACTTTCAAATTACCAAGATCTAGTCATGTGAAACATGTATATCAAGTTTGAAGAGAAACTAATGTCATTTAATCCAAATAAGAACTTAGCATGTTTTCATTTTATATAAACATGAGAACATGAAAATGCTAAGTCTTAATGTTTTGCTATCTACTCATGTTTTCTCATATATAGGCATCTAGACATCAAACATGAGAAAATCTAAGATTATGAATCAAGTTGGGGCTTAATATAAAATTTTTAAGTTACTTTGTTTACTTATGTCAACCTATACCTAAAAAAAATCAAACTTTTAAGTTTATACAAAGTGTTATTTTCGATGAAAAGCTTTGGTATCAATTTTTTGGATGAAAATTTTTGATACCAAATATTGAATGGTCATTTGAAATACATGAATAAAGTTTGAACTCAAAAGAATTTTCAAAGACCATTTTTCATCTTATATTGATTTTAATATACACATGGATATTTCTATCTATCATCCAAAATATCAAAATCATTTTTAGGAATGATTTTACTCAAGAATTTGTGTGAATGATATTGGAAATGGAATCCAAATGGTATACATGAGTTTTCATTGAAATTTTGAAGAAAAATCAAAGTATCGGAAAGATTAGTGTTTCAAGAATGATGATACTTTGTATTTTCGAAATCCAACTTCAAAATTCCATTATAAATTTGATTCTTGATGAAACTTTTTGAAATTTTTACTGATAAAACTAGATTTTCCAGTGAATGTGTAGTTTCAAGAATCATCTAAAAAGGATTTTTCTATATTTTCCTAGAAATAACTGAAATTGGTGATATCAATTGTTGAACAAATGACAATCCTTGTAATTTTCAGTTACTCCTTAAAACTTGTTCAATTTTCATTCACTCTTTCATGACACCATAATGTGATCATGTAAAGAGTATATGTCAAGTTTGAGATGGAAATTATATACTTAAGTCAAGAAAATTTAATTATTTTACTAACATTTTTGCGAAATTAAAATCATACATTTTTCTTGAAAATTTGCCCAACTTTTTCATTTCCTTTTCATTTTCTTTTAGATAGCATTGTCTTCATTTACATTCATAACTTGCAAGTAGACATCATTAGTATCATAATGAAATAATATGTCAACTAGCAAGCTAACATACTAATTAGCAAGGGATCAATACAAGATTTTCATTAAAAATAACTTAACATATGCTAGATAGTTAAGATTCATTTTTAAGTAAAAGATTTTACTATAATATCAAAATGAACCTAAGAGATCTTAAGATGTGAACTATTTGAGAAATAAGATCTCTACATATGTTAAACTAGTTTGGACTTACAAGAAAGGTCTCTAATAATAGATATTTACCTAGAACAAGTTTCATTCAATAAAATTTGTCTAAGTACTAAAGTTCTACCTACTCATGAGAATTCAAGGATTTTAACATGTCATTTTAATCATGAGTATAGAGACATACTTTAATATTAAGCATTGAGGTATAACACTAAGATTTTGAATTTACCAAGGTTATACCTTATTCATGATGATTTAGCCAAACTAATCTTTTTCTTCCTAGTTAGCCTTCCTAAAATAGTTAAGATTCATTTTTAAGTGAAAGATTTTACTATAATATCAAAATGAACCTAAGAGATCTTAAGATGTGAACTATTTGAGAAATAAGATCTCTACATATGTTAAACTAGTTTGGACTTACAAGAAAGGTCTCTAATAATAGATATTTACCTAGAACAAGTTTCATTCAATAAAATTTGTCTAAGTACTAAAGTTCTACCTACTCATGAGAATTCAAGGATTTTAACATGTCATTTTAATCATGAGTATAGAGACATACTTTAATCTTAAGCATTGAGGTATAACACTAAGATTTTGAATTTACCAAGGTTATACCTTATTCATGATGATTTAGCCAAACTAATCTTTTTCTTCCTAGTTAGCCTTCCTAAAATATTTATAACTTGCAAGTATACTTCTTAAGTAGACAATGGAACCAATTCTACATGCAAGATATTAAACTAAATAGTAAAGAAAAAAAAACAAGTATCATTTGTCAACTTCAACTTCACTAGATAGCATTGATTCATTTTCAAAGAAATTATTCATGATAACAAAATGAATCAAGAGATCTCAAAATATAAAATTTTGAAACATAAGATCTCCAACCCTTCCTATTGGTTGAAAACCGAAAGGCCACAATGTGCCTACGATTTAGAACCGCAAGGTCGCTTAGGCCCATTACAGGCCACCTGGGTCTCCGAAGAGACCGAAAAATCAAAAATCAAAAACGTTTTTGAAATATCTCTTTAGTAAGAGCGGGGAAAAACAACTCAAATTAAGCATATATCAACACTCCAACTTGAATAGAACAACCAAAGAAGGAGATGATACAAAATATACCTAGATGTCAATTTTCATACTTTAGACATCATGAAGATTCGAAGTTGCAACTTCTTGGAGATTTCACATTTAGATCCAAGGTCAACTTCAATATACCACTTCTCATTCATCCTTATGTGGTAGCTCCCCCTACAAAAGAAGATGAAATCTTTGGTACCCAAATAGCTTTGGGTCCTTGAGGATGAGTTGGCCTAGGAATCCAAAGTGTCTTAGCAACACTTGGATTTTTTTAAAATGCACAATCATGAATTGCATGACCATAAATACCACAACAAAAACAATGTCCATTAAATTTCTTCTTTTCATTTTTATTATAGACATGAGATTTATTTTTAGAATGCTTGTCATGTGAAACATGATGAGTATGAGCATTCTTAGAAACCTCATTCATCTTCTTATAATTATGAGGTCTAATGGTAGAATGCATGGCATGAGAGGCATGATGAGCATGGACATTCTTAGATAAATTATTTTTCTTTTGAGCATGAGGTTTAATGGTAACATGCTTAGCATGAGAATGATGATGAACATTTGCATTCCCTTTTTGAGGTTTCCTAAATGAGACATTTTGATGTTTAAAATTAAAAGAAAAAACATTGAATTTTTTACTTAAAATCAACATCTCATTTTTCAACTCATTCATAGATTTATGTAATGCATGTAATTGAGATTTTAACATGCAATTCTCTTTTTCTAAATTGTTATTTTTGAGCTTCAAATCCTTAAGCTCAAGTTCTACATTATCATGGCATGAATCAAATGACTTAGATTTCAATTTTTTATTTTCTAGTTTGGATTTATGCAAATGAGAATTAAGCATTACATTTTCCTTTTTCAATCTTTCATTTTCTTTATCTTTTCTAACAAGCAAAGCATGCATTTTTTGACATTCATCAACTAATTCTTCATATGACATATTGAATGAATTAGAAGAGCTAGTACTAATATTTTCATTGTCATGACTAGAAGGTAAAGAGTGTACCTCATCATTGGTACTCATGAGGCAACCTTTTGAAGTAGCTTCATAGTCATTGCTAGAGGGTGCTTCAAATGAGTGAGAGGTGGAGGTGGAAGCACTTGACCTCTTCCTTGCTTTGTTCTTCATGCTTGGGCAATTTTTCTTAACATGCCTCTTTTCTTTGCAAGCATGACATTTTACCTTTCGTTTTCGGCTTTTAGAATTGCTCCTTTGACTAGAAGCACTATGGGCATCAAAACTAAGATTAGTAGTAGGTGAGTGACCATTGTCATCACCACCTTCATCAAAAGTGTTAATTTCTTTAGTTTTGGCATAATCATATAAAACATTTAACGAGGCCCATAAATCCAAAGCCGAAGAACAATGCATGACTTTTTCTAGTATGTCATTTGGTAATGTGCAAAGTATGTTTCAAGACATCTCCATTATACTTAAACATTTTCTTGTCCATTACACTCCATGTATGCATATCAACCTTAGGTTCAATAAATTCTCAATGTAACATGTTAAATACACGAAAACCTTTAGTCTTCAGAAATGTGTATATCCTAGATTTCCATAGACCAAAGTTTGATTCATTGAACCTAGGGGTTGAAGACGCTACACTCTCTAGAGCCATTTCTAGATCGAGACTAGGTGTAGACGAGATGGTGAAATCTCAAGCTACGAACACGCTCTGATACCAATTGTGGGCGAAATTACGACACTAGAGGGGAGGTGAATAGTGTGTTTACTAAATTCAATTAGCCTAAATGTGATTTTAAATGATTACTTAACTCGTTTAGGCAATATGCAGTTTGACGATTAGATGCGGAAGCAATAAATGATTAAGCAATTTAAGCAAACAAGAAATCAACAATGCAAACACAAGTATTTATAGTGGTTCGGCTCCAATGCCTACTGCACTACCTAAGCACCCCGCTTAGGATTTCCAAACTAGGTTTTACTAGATTAATTAGAGTTTCCCTTACAACGAGGCCTTTGCACCGGAAAGTCTCCGCTCTCCAACCGAAGGCACTTCCACACCCGGAAGTATCCCGCCTTCCTACCGAGAGCACTTTCCCACCTCAACCTAAGGGACAACTAGAACTAATCCTAGTAAGCTCTAAGTTTACACAAGTGGCTTTACTCCTTCTACACCAAGGATACCACTTCCAATCAACAAGACCTAACACCCTAGGTCTTTACACAAACACAAATCCAAAAATAGTTTAGATAACAGATAAAATTTACAAGCAAAAGAGCTTAAGAATAAACCAATAATAAAAGCTCCTTTGCAAGCCTTTGGCACCTTCAACTCGTCAAGGAATGAGCTTGATCAAGAACCCGAGTTGAAGCAGCAGCTGGCACTTGAGAAAGGTTGCCGCGGAAAGAAGCAAAGCGCCGCTTGATCAATTATTGGAAGGCTTAGATCTTCCTTTTAATGGCTCAATAATATCTGTAAAAATCAAGGAAGAAGAGCTAAATGAATCATACGAGAGTATATTTATATCCTCGTGAAGAAATGTCTATTCAACGGATAGAAAACTATCCGTTATAGGCCGCCGGTCGAATGGTCGGTCGACCGACTAGTCGACCAGTCCTTCGACCGCTTGTATTCTCCCTGTGGGCGGTCGACCGACGGGTCGACCGCTTGACGCAAAAATCATGATCCCCATCTTTGGTCGACCCATCGGTCGATCGACGTGATCTGCGTCTTGGGCTATTCGCAGGTCGATCGATCGACTGGTCGACCGCCAAGCCTACTGCCCTTTTTGGGATTTGGTCGGTCGACCGATAGACGTAAGAAGCTTGCGATTTCTCTTTCGGTCGACCGATCAGTCGACCGACGCAAGCTGCGTCTGCAGCTAGCCTCGATCTAGTCGACTGATCGATCGACCGCTAGGGCTACTGTCTATTTCTTACCCTATTCGGTCGACTGAATTTAGTCTGAGATTGTTTTCTTCAACCTTTTTCTTCCACGCTTGGTTTCCAAGTTCCAACTTTCAACGAGCATCATCTTGGAGAGCTTTTGACTTGATCTTTGGACTCATCCAAGCGACTTTGGTGCACTCGTTGATCTTCGATAAACTTCCGCGACGAACTCGAACGCAACGATCAATGTCCTTCCGATTTCGATTTCTAATTTCTCCAATTTTTCCAATCGAGGACATCAAATGCTAATTGATATGGAACCTGAAACATATTCTCAATGAAATCATTAGTCCCATGTTTGTTATCATGAAAACCATCATAATCGAGATTAAGGCTAAGGTTGAAAACCTAAAGCCAACAATATTTTTTATAAGAATTTTTAAAACTTTAACTGAACAAATTAGATTTTTCAAGAAATCTACAGGTTCAAGAATCAGTCAAAAATCAATTTCCTATAAATTCATAAAATTCTTGAAAGTCCATGGGCATTTTCGTAAATTTCAAGTACTTTTTCAAAAGTTGTCAATTTTGCTTCAAACTTTCTAAACATAGTTGAATGATCATTTAAGATGCGTGTGTCAAGTTTGAGCTCAAAATGAATTGTCTAAGATCATTTTTCATCTTATATTGATTTAAATGAAAAAATAGATATTTCTAGCTATCATTCAAGTTATCAAAATCATTCCTAGAAATGATTTTACTTAAGCAATGGTGTGAATGATATTAGACATGGAATTAAAATGGTATACATGAGTTTTCATTTGAAGTTTTTGAAGAAAAATCAAAGTATCGAAAAAAAGAGTATTTCAAGTAAGTGATACTTCGTGTTTTCGAAATCCAACTTCAAAATTTCATTATAAATCAGATTCTGGATGAAATTTTTTGAAATTTTTACACAACAAACTAGATTTTTCAATGAAAGTGTAGTTTCAAGAATCATCTAAAAATAATGTTTTTATATTTTTCTAGAAATAACTAAAAATGCTAAAATTTGAATGACATTTTCGTAATTTCCAGTTATTTTTCAAAACGTGTTCAGTTTTCATTCAAACTTTTATGACACCATATAATGGTCATGTAAAGAGTGTATGTTAAGTTTGAGATGAAAATTGTGTTCTTAAGTCAAGATATCAACCTAGCATGGTTTCATTCAAAACTAAGCTAGTTATCATGAAACTTGCTAAGTTTCAATCTTATCATTTACTCATGGTTTTTCAAACTTAAACCTATGGATACCTAACATGAGTAAATCTAAACATGTTCCTCAAATATGGATTGAAAATGAGACATCTAAGTCAATTTGTTGACTTGAGTCAACTTGGTTCAAAAGATGTTATCATGAAATGGTCTCTATGTCATTTTATCCATATCCATATGAATTTTTCATTCTAAGTGCATGGAAACATGTCATACCTATTCCTAAGAATGTTTATGAAGTTTGGACTTAAAATGAAGTGTCCAAGTCGATTTGTTGACTTGGGTCAAACTTTTACAAGCTTAAGTCATCTAAAGTGAATTAGTTATTATTTTGTTCAATCTCTCATGAATTTTTAATTTTAAGCACATGACAACTAATCATTAACATACCTAAACATATTCATCCAATTTTCAACTTAAAACGAAGTCTCTAAAGAAAAATTTCAACCTAGCCTGATTTCATAAATATCATGATATCATGAAATAAGCTAAGTTATCAAGATTTTTCTTACTCATGAAAATTCAAATATTTATCATGCATAATCAATCATGAGCATAGAGAAATTATTTAAGCATAAGTATTCAAATATTATACTAAGATTTTTGCAAAATTAAATTCATACCTTATTCTTAGAAATTTTGCCAAACTTATCTTTTTACTTTTAAATTTTCTTCGTGATAGCATAGCCTTCCATTAACATTCTCAACTTGCAAGTAGACTTCATTAGTAGATTTAATGAAACTAAAGCTACTAGCAAGTAACCCAAACCAAATAGCAAAGATAAGAATCAAGTAACATTTTCAAAGTTCACTTTGCTAAATAGTTTGAAATCCGTTTCAAAATATATTATCATGAATCCGAAACGAATCAAGAGATCTCAAAATATGAAATATTTAAAAATTAAGATCTCCAACCCTTCCTATTGGTTGAAAACCGAAAGGCCAAAATGAGTCTACAATTTAGAGCCACAAGATCGCATGAGTCCGTTATAGGCTACACAGGTCTCCGAAGAGACCAGGAAATCAAAATCATTTTTCAAAAGACTCTTATCAAGAGCGAGAAAAAACAACTCAAATTAAATATGTATCATATATTCTAACTTAAATGATACCAACCAAAGTAAGGAGATGATATAAAGTGTACCTAGATGCAAATTTCCATACATATGGCATCATGATGGTTTGAAGTTGCAACCAAAGAATGAATCTTCATTTAAGTCCATGGTCAACTTCAACTCTTCACTTCTCTTTATCCTTGTGTGGTAACTCCCCTTACAAGAGAGCAAGAAACCTTTGGTACCCAATTGACTTTGGGTCCTTGGGGTTTAGTTGGCCTAGGTAGCCAAAGTGTCTTAGCAACACTTGGATTCTTCTTAAATGCACAATCATAGATTGCATGGCCATATGTACCACAACAAAAATAGTTTCCATTAAATTTTTTCTTTTCATTTTTCTTTTCAACGTGAGGTTTAAATGTAGGATGCCTAACATGAGAATTAACATGAGCATGAGAATTCTTGTTGAAAACACCATTTCTACTAAAATTCTTAAATGATGAAGCATTTGACAAATCATTAACCTTCCTACTTAAGAACACAACCTCATTTTTTAAAGTATCAATAGATTGATACAAAGCATTCAATTGAGATTTTAGTATACAATTTTCATTCATAGTTTTTGAATTCTTTCTTTCAAATTTTTAATCTCAATTTTGAAACATTTTTCAAATCATTATTTGTAGACTTCAATCTAATTTTCAAAACCTCATTTTCAAGTTTCAAGTCATTAACTTCTAGAGTTAATGTATCATGGCAAGGATCAATTATGCTAGTTTTCAATTTCTCATTTTCACTCTTCAACTCATGCACATGATTGACAAGCTTCAAGTTTTCTTTCTTGATTTTTCTATTTTCCTTATTTGATTTCATGAGCATGACATACATCTTCTTAGATTCTTCTAATAGCTCATCATAAGACATACCTAAAGAATTAGAGCTACTATCATCATTATCACTATCAAGATTTTTAACATGACTAGAGGTAGAAGATTTTACCTCATTCCGAAAACCCATGAGGCATATTTGAGATGTGACTTCATCATCATGAGAGAAAGATGCTCCACTAGATTCGGATGTGGACTTGGAAGCATTCTTCTTCTTGGTCATTTTCTTCAAGTGGGGACAATTCCTCTTTTTATGTCCCTTTTCTTGACAAAAGAAACACCTTAGCTTTCTTCTCCAATTTTTGGTGTTCCTTTGACTAGATGAGCTTTGGGCATCAAAAACTTCATTAGAACTAGAGGTATGACAATTGTCATCACCTCCTTTTAAAGTAATAAGCTCCTCGATTTTTGCATAATCATAAAGCATGTTTAATGTTGCCCAAATATCAAATGCGGAAGAACAATATATAACTTTTTCAAATATATCATTTGAAAATGTGCAATATGGAAGATGCGTTGTTTTACCATTTAATTCAAACAATTTAACTTGTTTTTGGGTCCATGCATTCATGTTTTCCTTAGGTTCAATATATTTTATCTTTACCATGTCAAATATACCTAAACATTGAGTCTTTAGGAAGGTATATATTCTACTCTTCCAAAAACCAAAATTAGATTCATCGAACCTATGTGGTATAGACGCTACACTCTTTAGTGCCATTTCTGGATCGAGACTAGATGTAGACGAGATGGTAAAATCTCAATCCACAACCCGCTCTGATACCAATTGTTGCGTGAAATGGCCACACTAGAGGGGGGGATGAATAGTGTGTTAACTAATCAATTAGCCTAAATTTCGGTTTTAAACTTTTTCTTAAATTACTTAGGCAATTTATAATTCATCGACTAAATGCGGGAAAAAAATAAAAACCAATTAAACACAAACAAAGATAGCAATGCTAATCACAATGAGATTTATAGTGGTTCGGCCTCAATGCCTACTCCACTACCTAAGCACCCCGCTTAGGATTTCCAAACTTAGCTTTACTAGATTATATCATTTCCCTTACAATGAGGACTTTGACCCAAAGAGTCTCACTCTCAACCTAAGGCACTTCCACACCCGGAAGTCTCCGCCTTCTTACTGATAACACTCTTCCACCTCAACCTAAGGGACAACTCAACTAATCCTAGTAAACTATGTTTACACAAGTGGCTTTACACCTTCTACACCAAGGTAACCACTTACTCACAAGACCTAACACTAGGTCTTCTTACAAGCTCAAATACAAAGAAATAAACAAGAAAATACAACACAAAATGGAGTAATAAATCAAATAATAAAGTACTTAGCTCCACAATAAGATTCTTAGCTTCCTCTTGATGCCTTTGATGATGAAACAATGAAGGTAAGGCTCAATCAGAGGGATAAGATATCAAAGCTAGGGTTTTTCCAAGAATTGACTCAATGAAAGCTTGGAATTGATCAAGGATGGCTCAATGAAGTGTATGAGTGATCAAAAGTATCGAAGGTAGGCTAGAAGAAAGATTGGGATGAGTATTTATAACCCCCCATAAGAAACGGCTCGTCAACGGGCGCATTTTTGCTCGTTGGCGACGCCCGATCGATTGTTCGGTCGATCGTCGGTCGACCAGTCGATCAATCAAAAGCGAACTGTATCTAGCACACTTTAGTTAATCGATCGGTCGACCGAATTGTCTACTGTCAATTTTTCGCCACATTCGGTCGATCGATCGATCGATCGAATTGGCTACTGCCAATTTTCGACTTCGTCCGGTCGATCGAATTGGCTACTGCCAATTTTCGGCTTCGTCCGGTCGACCGAATTGGCTAATGTCATTTTTTTTCTACATTCTTCTTGCGTGCTGAACTTGATTTTTTCAGCCTTCTTCTTGCGCGCTTCGTTTTCGGGTTCCGGCCTTCAACGTGGGTCAACTTGGAGAGCTTTCCATGTGTTCTTTAGACTCGTCCAAGACGTCTTTGGTGCACACGTTGAACTTCGAGAGATTTCCATGTTGAACCTGAATGAGCCGATCAATGTCCTTTCGATTTTTCAATTTCTCCGATATTTTCGATCGAGGACATCGAGCACTAACCGATATGGAATCTGAAAATATTTCTCAATAAAACATTAGTTCCATGTTTGTTATCATCAAAACCGAGATTAAGACCAAGGTAGAAAACCTTAGGCCAATAATACTTACAGTAGTATACTAACATGGTATACTAACAGTAGTTACTACAAAATAAAAATCAGCAATAAAGAAGATTACATGGACATAAACCAGATTACATAAAAGATAGCTCTTTTATAGCTGCTAACATCCAAATTATGATTTCTATAAACCATAGCAGTAAACACTAAATCATAGCTGCTAACAGTAGGATTTCAATATAGATTAACAAGTAATATAACAGTAAATACTCGAAAACAAGAAATCTCAAAGCCCTAACAGCAGATTCAAATAAACTCTAATATTGGTTCAAAACATAAATGTGAATCAAACACACATGAAAACAATAAAATTCGAACTTACAGGGTTTTCTACAGTCGATTGGTCAAGCTTGGGAGGAAGGATGGTCCTGCGACGTCGAGTAGAACGACGCAGGGGTTGTTTCCCTTAGCTGCCATTCTGCGAGCAGCGACCGACTGTTGTAGTTGAGGATTCCTCATCGTCGGAGCCGGAGCAGTCGCTAGAGAACCGTTATTATTGCCGATCGCCGAAGCTTCGAGCATCGAGTGGGGCGGACGAGGAAGTTGATGTCGGGGAACACGTGGGGCAGTCGGGGTTTATTTTAGGGCAAAAAGACAGTCCACGTGTGCTTCACACGTGGACAAGTCAAACACCTTTTTTTAAAAAAATTATTGGAAAAAAAAAAATTAATCCACATGTGGAGCACATGGGGACATCATAAAAGATTTTGAAAAAACTATTTTTTTTATTTGGTTTCGAATAAAAAAATATTTTTTTTAATACACGTGTACATGTCATGTGGCAGGGTTAACGGGGTAGCTGTCGGAATTTTGACCGGAGGGATGCAATTGATACAAATGTGATAGTTGAGGATGCAATTTGGAGAAGTCAAAGTTCAGGATAGATTTGAGATAAAGTCCATAGTTCAGGATATATTAAGGTAATTACCCTTAATTTTTTAGTAAAATCTTCAATATATTATATTTAATTATATTAGTAGTTAAATGTATTTTCTTTTCAAAAGATAGTAAATTTTATTTCTAGAATGTGAATTAAGAGTACAATCAAATAAAAAAATGGATAAATATTCAAGATCAATTCCACACACGGAAGGAGATGTATAAGATGATATGGTTTGAACCCCACCTGAGCGTTCGGGCAGTACCTTAAGTCGCGCCTTTTAGCGATTTGCTCGACCCGCCCCGACGCGCCTCCGAATCGCCTCGCAAAAACAAAATATAAAAATCCATTAAAATAGCGGGTATTACACGAACGGATCTAAGGTTTTACAAAATCATACCCGTTTCGATGCGTACACAAAATGTATCAACTCGTCATGATTATTTTCCAAATTTGTGGATGCTGATGCAAGTCCACAGTGGATGATTCCGGCGCGAGTCCACAGTGAATGTCGACGCGCATCCTTAGTTTTATGTCATCGTTTCGAGTATTGAACTAACTTGGTGCCATGCTCTCGAGTATTTGACTAATTAATAAACACTAAAATTTATTAACACATAATTATATTAATACTAATTAATTAACATTAAACTAATTAATTTAACCATAATCTAATTAACATTAACCATAATCTAATTAACATTAACCATAATCAAACTAATTAAACTAATCTAAACTAATTAACCATAATTAACATTAACATTAACCATAATCAACCTAATTAAACTAATCTAAACTAATTAACATTAATCATAATCAAACGATATGACATTAATTAACATAAAAAAATTAATAAGAAAATATACAAAAATTAATAGGGTTTAATTTAACCCTAATCAACAATAGCCAAGAGGACTATCAGCTACGGTTTCATCTAGTCGGGGCCGAAGCCTTTGGCCCCAAATCCGGCGCCGCTAGCACCATTGTCCAGTGTCAGTGACTGATCAATCGTTGACACTAGATGGTGGCAGAGACATGACCGACGGAAAGAAATTAAACGACGAGTTAGGGTGCGAAGATTACTTACAAACAAGTGACGGAGATCCAACGGACGATCGATGGAGACAAACCCGCGACAGCAGCAACGGGCAGCGACAACATTGGCGGTAGCAGACAATAGAAGAAGAAAAGGAAGAAAGAGGAAGGATCAGACACAAACACAAATAGAAAGGTTTTCCACCAACGACCCGTCAACCGTTGGTAAATCATGGATCTTTAATTATTAAATGATCGACGACCAACATGACTCACTCTAAGCTGTTGGTGACTAGTTTTTTATTTTCGCACTACGTGCGCGCCATCAATTCATAAGCGACGACCATTGTTAGCCGTCGCTATTGATTTATTATAACACCGACGGCCCACTAGGCCCTCTCTAAGCTACGGCTAATTACTTATTTTATTTCGTGCCCCGTGCGCGCCATCGACTCATAAGTTACGAGCTAAGGCAGCCGTATGGGAGCCGTTGCTATTGTGGTCACATTTGGCATGGCTTAGGCAGCCGTCGGTGAACCCCGTTGGTGAAAGCGACTATTCTAGTAGTGCGAATTGCTGGGTCTAATAGGAGTTCAACAAAATTTAGAAGCAATAACAAGTAAATAAAGGCAAAAGAGTAATTCTATTGTTTTACCCAATAATAATTCATCGACTACAATAAAATTGATATGACCCAGGATAATATTATTTTATACTTTAAATCATCATTTGGTTTTGTACAATATTATTTTAAATTATTTAATTATTTATCAAAATAAATTAATAATTTTTAATTATTGTATAATACTAAAAATATAAAAACTATCAAACGACATCAGATCTAAAATCTAACACTATAATCATGTCCAGCACGTGAAAATCTATAACTTTGGTATTAATCTCGTCGCAATCCGATGATTCTAAGTCACTCAAATTAATTATTTTTTAATACTTACATTATTATATTTGTAGTCCACAATTTTATATTGCGGACTTTTTGGACTGCAATTGCTGTAAATGATATTAGAAATACAATTTATAAATACTAAATGCTGCAAATGATTTTTACAACCAATCAAATAAATTGATTTGTCCACTTGCTGCAAGTAGAATTGTAGCATTTATAGGATGATAAGATAAGAGATGAATTTTAATTCTTTATTTGTTGAGTGTATAGATTAAAAAAAAAAATTATATGTATATAAAATTAATATTTTATTTGGCCTATAAGGATTAAAAAAATTTTATCTAATATTTTTTATTTGTTACTCTATTTTATTTTATTTGGTGAAATAAGCTAACCAAACCATTTTTGGATTAAAGGAGTATAACAAACTATTTTTGGAAAGAAAAAAAAGCTATTATATATCCTCGTGCGATTTCATTTGACGGCTTTGATCACCCTTCAAAGCTATCCCACTACTCTCCACTATTTCCCCTCATTTCATTTTCTAGGGTTTCTCAAATTCTTCCTTTCAAAAACCCCTCACTTTTTCCATCTCCAGACCACATTGCTTCATATAAACCTAAAAATGGCTTCCTCTCCTCCCTCCTCGCATCCCCACCCTTCTAAGAAGCCCAGGATGTCGTCCTCCGCCACCGCCTCCGATGCCGATGGTGATCCTTCGTCCGCCCCCTCCGCTGCCGGCGAGCCCCGGCGTCGCTATAAGCGGCGCAAGGTGGCCATCTTCCTCGGCTACTGCGGCGCTGGCTATCAGGGTATGCAAAAGAACCCCGGCGCCCGCACCATCGAGGGCGACCTCGAGGAGGCCCTCTTCCTCGCTGACGCCGTCCCGGCTGCCGACCGCGGTATCCCGCGCCGCTACGATTGGGCCCGATCCGCCCGTACCGACAAGGGCGTCAGCGCCGCCGCTCAGGTCGTATCCGGTCGCTTCTACGTTGACCCGCCCGGGTTCGTTGATCGCCTCAATGCCCACCTACCTGAACAGATCAGGGTCTTCGGCTTCAAAAGGGCCACCAACTCCTTCAACGCCAAGAAGTTCTGTGACCGCCGCCGGTACGTGTACCTCCTACCGGTGTTTGCTCTTTATCCTAGCGCGCATCCGGACCGGGAGGCCGTCATAGCCAGCATGGGATCGGACAACGAGCTCAATCGCTGCTTAGAATGCTCAGAAAGGGGACGAAAGATCCCTGGTCTCATGGGTCGCTTTGCTGGGGGTTCCAAAGACGACGAGAGACAAACTTCTGATGTCACCAGTTTCAATTTGGGAAAAGGTGTAAGTGAAGATGCGATTAGTGAATTGGAGTCGGATAAGGTAGAAGAATTTGGTCTTGGCAGTGGTGCTAGTGATGATCGGCTTGGTGGTGCTGCCACTGTCACAAATATGGATACTATACAGGAGCAAACGGCTAGTGACGCCGAAAAATTTAGTAAGCCAAGTAATGAGACTGTCACAATGGAAGAGAAATCCATGGTGGAGAGTTGTGTTCCATTGACGGAGCAGACTGTAGAATCTAAAGTTGTCAATAGTACAAATGGAGAAAAAGGTGTAACTGAATATGGCAATAGTATATTGGAGCCAGAAAAGCTAGAAGTATTTGATCTTGGTAGTGGAGTTAGTGATGATCACCATGGTGCGTCTGATATGATTCCAGAGACTAAGAACTCAACTAACTTTGCCGGAAATGAAGTGGGGGGCGCTGTTAAGCTTGTATCTAATGAAGGTGCTGCTGGCGTAACAAATTTGGATGCTATACAAGAGCCAAGGTCTTCCAACGAGGAAAAATGCAGTACAGCAAGTAACGAGGATGCCACAATGGAAGAAAAATCAATGGTGGAGACTGGTGTTTCATTAATGGAGCAGAAAATGGAAGCTAAAGTTGTTGATGGTACCAATAGAGAACAGGTGGCAGCCAAAAACAAGTTCTCTTATGGGGATGAGCAGAAGGAGAAATTCAATAGGATACTAAATCATTATGTGGGAACTCACAACTTCCATAACTTCACAACTAGAACTAAGGCTGAAGATCCATCTGCTCGTAGATATATTATATCCTTTGATGCGAATTATGTTGTTTGTATTGATGGGATTGAATTTGTTAGGTGTGAAGTTCTAGGACAGAGCTTTATGCTCCATCAGATAAGGAAAATGATTGGCCTTGCTGTTGCTGTGATGAGAAACTGTGCACCTGAATCGCTTATGGACGTAGCTTTAAGAAAGTATGCACTTTCTTACTCTTTCGCACGTAATAGTTATATCATATGTCCTGCTTTTGAATGATAATTCGATTTTTATTGTTCAGGGATATAAGTATCAATGTCCCTACTGCTCCTGAAGTTGGGTTGTACCTGGATGAATGCATGTTTAGTTCATATAACCAAAAATGGAAGGATTCACACGAGGCACTAACCATGGATGCTTATGCGGAAGAAGCTGAAGAATTTAGAATGAAATACATTTTTCCTCACATTGCCTCTATGGAGCACACTGAAGGAGCTGTTGCACTATGGCTTCACTCCTTGAACCATCGGAACTACCCAGATTTACGCTTCGTGGAGACAAATAGTGAACGTGCTGCACCTGGTAAGGATCAAGTTGATGGCACGGGAGAGTAACTTTTTAGAAAGGGCATTTTGACAAATGTTTCCAAAGTCATTTGTATTGATGTTTTTTGGTATCGTTTTGTGCCTTCTTTTGAGTTTTGACTACAACTTTCACAATGAATTTTCTTTGTCAACTGCTCTACCATGTCTTGTTTCATGTTAGGCAATACTTTCCTACTACTAGCCCTAAAATGATAATATACATCTGAGTTGGATTACACTGAATTAGACTGCATGAGAAACTATTCCTTTTACAGATATCACCAGATGTGTACCTTCACTCCATTTTTTTTCTTTATGCAGATTTGATGCCATGATACGTTGATTCTACTTCACATCAATATTAGTTTCTTTGGCATGTTAGAATAAGAATTATTTGTGAATCTCCATGTAACACAGGGTAATCCCCTGATCCCCATAGTGGTCATGACAGTGAAGTCTCAGTTTAGGCCACAATCTCCTTCAATGGCTACTTAGTAACAGTTTTAGATTATTAAGTAACTTTTTGCCAGACTTTGTGACTTCCTCTGAAGCTAATTCACCAACTCTTCAAATTAGTGAACATATTGCAAGTTGCAACTAGTTCCTAAAGGGTGGTTTTAGAGAAGATGAACAATGGATCATTTTGGTACATGTAGGAAATGAGACCATTTAGAATAGCAAAAGGCAGCCTTTACTGGTTAAATGGTTAGAAAGGAATATATTCTTTGGGTAGTCAATAAGGTAAGCTCCTGCTAGTCAAATAGCTTTGGAATCACATTTGCAAAAATTAAAGCACCAAAAGAGTGACTTTAAGAAGGCCACTAGCATTAAGGTAAGTTTTGTAGCAATGAAGTAACCCGTAAGCAATGAGTAACCGTAAAGCAATGAAATGGTATAAACATGGAAATATGTGATTTATCATTTATGCTGGATCAAGTTGAATAGGTTGAAGGTTTTAGCAGAAGAGATGTGATATCTGAGATTCTAATAAACAATTAGTTGTTCTATGTGTCTGTTCGTATTTTGACGGCTTGGTAAGCTATGTTGACAATTGTCAAAGTTGTGAAGACCAATGGATTAACTCTTAACCAGTTAAATTGCCAATTTTTGCAAGGGTTTCTATTAGTCAACACAAACCCCAGTTGTTGAATTTAACTAGATGAATATTGTTTGCAGGAATAATTGCGTCACATATAGGTTAGCCTTGAGCCATAGGTGTGTGTTTTATCACCCTGACAAAGCATTACACGAATTTAATACAAAGTTTATGTTCCATTTAAGTTCAAATTTCTTGGGTTCTTAAACTGAATGTATAGCCTACTATTACCTTCTGATTTTGGTATCATCTTATCTTGATTGGCCTCATCATTGAAATAAATCATATACAATTAATTTGAATTTTATATGATGTAATTATGTTTTTGTTCTTTCATATCCTAACTTTTTATTAATCATGATATTAATCTTTAAAAATATTGACATTTTTTGAACATTTCAAAATTTAAATATTAGCATTATAAAATTATAAAATTTAGTATATCTAAAATGTATGTATGTATTATATTATAATATCAAGAGGATAAATTGAGAAAAAAATCAAATCCGTCAATTTTTTGACGAGATTTTGATTGGATTTAAGGTAAGGATGGGATAAGGATCTCTCTAAGCATCTGACAAGTTTGATTTTTTATATGAATTATTTTTCCGCTAAAATTTATATTGACAGTCTATTCATAAATTTTTTTACTAAGACATGAGCTTTTGTAATAAAAAAATAAATATGATTAAATAAATATGAATTTATATTTATTTTTATTATTATTTATGTTCATTTTTTTTCTATTCATATTCATTTGTTTATATATTTTTTATGATGGCAAACTGCTCATGGGTAGAACTTGCACTCCTCCAAGGGACTCATAGGAATATATAAACAAATACGAGCGCATTCCCAAAAACTAAAATTGTTTGGAAGTAGCAAATATATACAGCACATAGTAGTAGTGCACCGCACGTAAATTTAATTATAGTCCATCAATACATAAATTTCTTTTACTTCAAACTTGCCATTGTGGTCTCGTAGAATGCTTCAGCCATACCCCTCTTTGTTCATCCCATCATGTTCTTGCAATCTTTGCAATCACATAAAGATCCAAAAAGAAAAGCTCTCCCTCTCTCTTCAGCAATACATATCTTTACCTTCCCACAGCTCACGACACTGTTCAACCTCTCCTTCAGCTTTCATTCACCAGGAAACCACAGCAAGACGATGGCCAGGGCTAATTGGCGATGGCTCGGCACCGTCCGCCGCGCTCTTGCGCGGTCATCCTGCACATCCACCGCCCACCTCGATGCCATCAAGAGCAGCGCAGCGGTCTACAACCCCGTGACTAGAGCAGAAGAAGTCGAAGTCGAGCACGTTCGTACCTTGAAAAGTTCCAAGGAAGACGACGACGATGTCTTGGTGTACAGAGAAGCCTTCTTGCGGGAGGACGACCTTGCCGCAGTCACAATCCAAGCGTACTTCAGAGGGCATTTGGTATATATATAGCTAATTGATTAATATTGATCGATTCGTTGTGCCGACTTGAATCCAATTTCTCGATTGTTAATTTGGGAATGGTGATCTAGCAGGCGAGGCGGGCGTTTCGGGCGCTAAAGGGCCTGGTGCGGCTGCAGGCGGTGGTGCGAGGCGCGTGCGTGCGGAGGCAGGCGCGGATCGCCATCCACTGCATGCAGGCGCTGGTGCGGCTGCAGGTCCGCGTGAGGGCGAGACAGCTGATGATGGTTAGGTCGTCAGGAGATCATCAGGTGGATTTGCAGTAACTCGGGGTTCAGATTTAATCAGCAAATGCATTGCTTTAATTCTTGTTTAGTTTACTGATATCAAGATTTAATCAGTTTGTACGTAATGTGCTCATGCCAATTTCTTTTTTTTTAAAAAAATCAAGTTAGAAACATGAGAACTGTGTAACTTTTTTTTTTGAATCTAAGTTCTCGCGTAGTGCTTGTTTTATATGTTCTTATGGTAATTATGTGGCTCGATGATCTAAGCAGGTGATAGATAATTTGGTCCGGTGTTCATCTTGCTTATCCAAACCTCACCTCATCTCCTATTTGACTATTGCTTGATGCTCTAAATGCCTCTTTTATAAGTTAACTTTTTGTTTTCATGTGCAATTATTATTTAATATTTTTCAACATATTACATACCTCTGTCTTCAACAAAATTGCTACAAGTATAAATGCTTTTTGGGTCCATTTGGTACATTGTATAAGTTTCATGTATAGTATTATTATAATATTATACAATATTTAAAAAAATTCAAATGAGATATTAATTAATGCATGAATTAAAAATAATATCTCAAATGATGTATTAATAATACACCATAAGACCTCATCATTATGCTGCAGTGGCGAACGCAAAAATTTAGTCAACGAGGGCCCAAAGTATGATATAGGAAAATATTAAAAAAATTTCCAATACTTCAATTTGAAGTTTTCAATTAAAAGTAGAGCAATTACTCAAATCCATAACTTCAACCTGACTTTTTCCCAAAATCATAACATGAATTCGAATATTTCCGAATCCATAACTTAATGCCAAAAGTTTCGGTTTTGCCCTCAAAACTTCTGGACCGCTCATTTGATCACTGGTCGACCGATTCAATAAAAATAGGGACCGATTCAACCAAAATGCAGATTGGTTCACCCTCAAAACTTTTCAACCTAGTAACTTTTCTATACCGCCCTTTTTACCTCATACCGCCACTGTTTTGCATGTACTTGGCATTGGTGCTTGGAGCACGTACATCTTCTTCATCTTCTATTCCTCTTCTTCCCCAGCGTTGGAGCTTTTGGAGACTCAAGGTGTTGAGGAGTTCTTAGCGACTTTCTTTCTTGACGTCGCACAAGCGTCCTCGACAGTGTTGCTCGAAAATAGTCGAGTGGTCTTCACCGTGCTCGACAGTAGTGTTGCTCTAAAATACCTCGCGTCTTGACTGATATCAACTTGTTACTTCATTCCTCTACGACCTCGACTACTACCTAGGCAGTTACATACTTTCGACAAAGTCTGTAAGTATGTTATACAACTTTGTACCTAACTGTTTCACTGGGTTTTTTGTTTATTAAGTAGACACATTCTATATTACTGAACAAATCTCCAATGGTATCCTCTTTTGGCTTGATTCCATACTTTTATGAAACTATCTAATGCCCTAGTTTTTGGATACTTAAGCGGCATTTCATTAAATTTATTTACAAAAGTTTTTTGATTCTTACTGACTTTAAACACGAATGGTTGTTACACTATATGTAACAGGAACCCTAGGTACGTAACTTGCTAGTTCAAGACTTTCGCAAAAGTCTGTAAGTAGATCCATCCAGGTTTGTATCATCACTGTCGTTGGTTTTTTGGTTTATTAAGTAGAAACATTTTATATTAGTCAAGAAAAAAAATCATGATATCATCTTTTTTGTCAATTTCATACTTTAGCGAAAGTATGGAATTCTATAGTCTATTCCATACTCATTCTCATTTTATTTTATTATAGGTTTAGGTGTGATGACTAATGCACATAGTTTTGTTGTGCAAGATTATGATGCTAGCAATATCCTGTGAGTTATTGAAATATATATCATTACTCCTTACTTATTGTTAACTATGGAGAAATAAATAATGATTAACTTATATCATTGCAGGTCGGAGCATCTTGACGACGATGACTTTATTGTGCCTGATAGATATGACAATTGTCAAACATTGACCTCTATTCCTACACAACAAGCCTCAAACATGGTTGAAACTGTAGTTGCCACTGACATTGTAGCCGAAGTAAATATAAGTCAGCCATCTTTAGATCTTAACTTTCCTTTGACATTTGATGATGATGAGTATGATTACATTGAGGAAGAGCTGGGTGAGGAGAGGATAAGAGAAGAAGTAGAGACAATTGAGGAATTCTCTGATTCAATTTTTACTTCTCATGATGTCATTGTAAGACAATTTCCATTGGAGGAAGATATGTACGAAAATGATGGAGCAGATGAGGGTGTGGAGAATATCCAAACAAGCGATGAAGAGGTTGAAACATATGTGAACAATGAGGAAGATTTCATTCCTCCAGAATCCCATGATGTTTTCACTTTTGATGATGCCAATTGTGTTGATTTTGACTTCACTGACGGTCAGTATGAGGACATAGGAGATCATGATTGTTACGTCGAAGAAGAGGATGACACTTTGGTAAATGGCATGAATGTTTATCCAATTGATGATGATTCACAAACTTCAGAATTGTATCTACATTAGGTAAATCATTTAAAAAGAATCATACCAGTATAAGGCATTCTGAGAAAGTATGGAACTAGAAAAAAATACTAGTTTTGGACTTTGTAATGTCTATTAGTATCGGTTAATGTATGAGTTGTTGGTGAAATGACCACACTAGAGAAGGGGGGTGGTGAATAGTATGTTAACTAAACTTGTCGCCTAATTTCGGTTTTAATCGTTTCTTGATTAGTTAGGCTAAGCACGATATTAATAGCAAGCAGAAGTAATAAATACGAAGCAATTCAACACACAAAGTATCAATGCTAACTCAATGATTTATAGTGGTTCGGCTCCAATGCCTACTCCACTACCTAAGCACCCCGCTTAGGATTTCCAAACTAGTTTTACTAGATTAATTAGTTTTCTTACAATGAGGACTTTACACCGAAAAGTCTCTACTCTCAAACTGAAGGCACTTCCCGGAAGTATACAACTCTCTCACCTCAATCCTAAGGATAACTCAACTAATTTTAGTAAACTATATTTACACTGATGGATTTAAGCCTTAACACCAAGACAACCACCAACCCAATCAAACCTAGCAACCTAATTTTACACACTTGAAGATACGATGAAATAAACAATAAAATACACAAGTAATGGAGCAAATAAACAATACAACTTAATTATACTTAGCTCCAAACACGAGTTCTAGTTCCTCTTGATGCCTCAATGATGAATTGTTCAAAGCTTGAAGGCAAGATCAATGATGTATAATGGAAACTAGGGTTGTCAAAGGGATGTCTCAAGAAAAGCTTTGAAAATGATCAAGAATAGCTCAATGGAATCATGGATCATGGGAGGAAGGCTCTCGTGGTCTTGTATTTATAGACCACGGTGATTTATAGTGGTTCGGCCCCAATGCCTACTCCACTACCTAAGCACACCGCTTAGGATTTCGAAACTAGCTTTACTAGATTATCTTGTTTCCTTTACAACGAGGACGTTTTCACCGGAGAGTCTCCGCTCTCACACCGAAGGCACTTCCACACCTGGAAGTCTCCGCCTTCTTACCGAGAGCACTCTCCCACCTCTATTCTAAGGACAACGAGAACTAATCCTATTAAACTAAGTTTACACCGATGGAATTAAGCCTCAAACACAAAGGCAACCACCCAATTTCAAGACCTAACAACCTAGGTCTTTACAAGCTCAAATACAATGGAATAAATAAGAAAATATACAAGTAATAGAGCAAAAATACAATCAACACAAATACTTAGCTCCAACACAATGAATCCTAACTGCTCTTGATGCCTTGATGATGAATCAAATCAAGCTTGAAGGCAAACTCAAGAAATGAGAGATCAAACTAGGATTTCTCTAAGTAATGACTCAATGAAAGCTTGGAATTGATCAAGGATGGTTCAATGAAGTGTAGGAGTGATCAAAAGTGTCAAAGGAAGGCTTACTAAGGCTTCTATTTATAAGTCTTGAGGAGATGGTATGAAACAGGCGGCTCAACGGGCTGAAAACGAGCCATTTCCGCCATTCGGTCGATGGCCGGTCGATCGTCGGTCAACCGATCAATTGACCGAAAGCAAATTGCCGCTTTCTGGCACACTTCGGTTGACCGACTGATCGATCGAATTGGCTACTGCCAGTTTTTGGCACCATTCGGTCGACCGATCGGTCGATCGAATTGGCTACTATCTAGTAATTTCTCTACATTCGGTCGATCGAACCTAGGCTGAACTTGATTTTTTCAGCCTTCTTCTAGCGCGCTTCGTTTTCGGATTTCGGTCTTCAACGTGCGTCAACTTGGAGAGCTTTCCATGTGTTTTTTAGACTTGTCCAAGATGTCTTTGGTGCACACGTCGAACTTCGAGAGATTTCCACGACGAACCCGAACGCGCCGATCAATATCCTTCTGATTTTCTGATTTCTCTGATATTTCCGATTGAGGACATCGAGCACTAACCGATATGGAACCTAAAAATATTTCTCAATGAAACATTAGTTCCATATTTGTTATCATCAAAACCGAGATTAAGACTAAGGTAGAAAACCTTAGGCCAACAGTTCTACCGAACCTCCACTTTAATCCCAAGCATAAACATGTATATAACAATATGAACAAATTCAACCAGTTATAATCTTTGGGATTTAAACACCACTTCGCCCAAATCGGCCAGCCACTTATCATATGTCCACTAGACTCTAACCGACCTATGACACACATCCATCCATACCAGGAATGATAAAGTCAAGTTCACCTTCGCATATAGCAAAACAAAACCCGGGCCCTTAAACTAGGATGGCCATCTAGTTTCCGGTGCCAAACCGGGTTGGGAATACCTCATCCCTCCCCATTCACTCGGGTCTAACGGTGATCGACTTTGGTAAAAAACTCATAGCAAGCATTCAGTTGATGTCCGGCTGAAGGTTCGATCGACCGAACCATCTACCAAATGTTCGATCGACAGGCCAACGGCTCGAAAAATATTGAGCACGACTCTCAAGTTGTGTTATGCCTATTTAAAAGCCTTCCCATCCTTCTTATGAACTTCTAGAACCTATTGAGCCATCATATGATCTTAAGCTTAGCCTTGATTGAGATATTCTTTCTAAACCCTAGCTTTAACCCTTACTTTCTTGATCTTGCCATTGAGCTTAAACCGATTTATCTTCAATGCATCAAGAGGAGCTAGGACTCGTTGTTTGAGAATTAAGTTTGAGAGCTAGGATTCTACACTTTGTCTCGATCCGAGAATGGCGCTAGATTCCGTAGTTTCTACCCCTCCTAGGTTCGACGAGTCTAGCTTTGGTCTTATGAAAGGTAGGATGTACATTTTCCTAAAGACTCAAGGTTTAGGTATTTTTAACATGATTAAAATCAAATATGTTGAACCTATGATTGCTATGCATGCATGGACTCAAAATGAAATTTATTTGTTTAAATTGAATGCACAAGCTATGAATGTTATATATTGTACATTACCAAATAACATTTTAGAAAAAGTAATGCATTATTCTCCGGCTTTTGATTTATGGGCTAGTTTGAATATTTTATACGATCATGCCAAAACCGAAGAGATTGGTACATTTAATGAAGGTAGTGATGACAATGGTCATTCACCTACCCCTAATCTTGGTTTTGATGCCCATAGCTCTTCTAGTCAGAGGAGCAACTCCAAGAGCCAAAAAGAAAGGTAATTTGCCACTTGTGCAAAGAAAAGGGGTATGTGAATAAGAATTGCCCTACCATGAAGAACAAGGCGAAGAAGAGGTCAAATGCTTTCACATCATCATCTCATTCAAGTGAAGCACGCTCTTGCCATGACTATGAAGCCATTACAAAAGTTTGCCTCATGGGTATCAATGATGAGGTACACTCCTACCCTTCTAGTCATGTTAATGATATTGTTAATAGTAGTGATAGCTCATCTAGTTCTTTTAATATGCTATATGAGGAACTAGTTGAGGAATGCCAAAAATGTATGCCTTACTTGTGAAAAAAAATAAAGAAAATAGACAAGCCAAGAAGGAGAATCTAAGGCTTAGTTCCCTTATGCATGAATTAAAACTAAAAAAATGAGAAATTGAAATATAGTTCATTTGATTCTTGCCATGATAACTTGAAAGTTGAGTTTAGGATTTGAAGCTTGAATATGAGGATTTGAAAGCTAGATTGAAGTTTAGGAATAATGATTTGAAAAATGATTTCAAATTTGAGAATGAAAAATTGAAAATTGAAAATAACATGTTGAAATCTCAATTGCATGCCATTCACAAATCCATGAGTGATTTGAAAAAATGAGGTTGTGTTCTAAAAAGGAAAATCAATGATTTATCAAATGTCTCTTCCTTTAAGAATTTTAGAAATAAAAATGCTTATGTAAAGAATGTTGTGTTCATCATCATTTCCATGTCAAGGATTCTAATAATAGATTTCACGTCCATAACAAAAATGAAAAGAAATTTAGTGGAAATTATTTTCATTGTGGTATATATGGTCATGCTATTCATGATTGTGCATTAAAAAAAAAATCCAAGTGTTTCTAAGACACTTTGGATTCCTAGGCCAACTCACCCCCAAGGACCCAAGGCCATTTGAGTACCAAAGATTTCTTATTCTCTTGTAGGGAGAGCTACCAAACAAGGTTGAAGGAAAGTGCTGTGTTGAAGTTGACCATGGACTTGAATGATGAATCCTCCCTTGGTTGCAACTTCAAGCTACCTTGATGCCTTAGGTAAAGTTGGCTTCAAAACTATTTCGTTATCATCTTCTAACTTGCATTGTTTTACCTTGGTTGAAAATTATGATATTATGCTTTATTCTAGTTGATTTTCTCGCTCTCGATATGTTTTATGAAATAATTTTTTATTTTGATTTCCCAGTCTCCTCGGAGACATTTGTAGCCTATAAAGGGCTAATATGATCTTACGGTTCTAAATCGTAGGCTAATTGTGATATTTCAGTTTTCAACCAATAGGAAGTGTTGGAGATCATATTTTCATTTATATTTCACTTGTGATCTCTTAAAATTCAAGACTTTGATATTGATACTTGACTTCTTGCTTTGCTATTTAGTTGATTAACCTGCTTGATGTATTTTCATTATGGCACTAATGAAGTTTACTTGTAAGTTGCGAAAATATAAATTGGAAGGGTAAAGAAAATCTTGAAAGAAAAATGACAAGTTTGGCTAAATTCCCATGAATGATGTATGATTTTGGTTTTTGCAAATATCTAGGCTAATACCTCAATATTAATGTGTTATTGGTGTCTCTATACTCATGATTGAAATTGCATCGCAAATCTTTGAATTCTCATGAGTAGGTATAATTTTAGTACTTTGCATCACAAATCTTTTATTGAATGATATTGCTCTAGGTCAAAACTTGTCATTATAGACCTCTTTCTAAGTCCAAACTCATGAAATATGTTTAGAGATAGACATGACATACTTCTAGGTGTTTAGAGTTGAAAATTCATGTGTAGATCAACAAGATATTAACTAGTTGACCTTAAGAGACCTAAACTTGAGTAGATTTGACCTAAGTCAACAAATTGACACAGAAACTTCATTTTAGTTCCAAACCTCACAAACATGTTTAGACTATACTCATGATATATTCCCTTGTATTTAAAGTTGAAAACTTAGGTGAAAATGGATAAATTGGTATTGAGTTCATTCCTTGATAACTTCACTTGATCAAGTTTGACCTAAGTGTTGATCGAGGGTTTCACCCTTGTGTTCGATTCTCTCTATGATTATATTGATGATAACAAACTAAGTTTAACAAAGTTTGAAGTATGAAAATCGCAGATTATGATAAGGGTTGAAATCAATATCATCGCACGTGGCATCGTCTCGGTACGACAAATCTTCGCGGCAATCTCTAGAAGCTCGACGAGTGCACCGAAGACGCTTTGGAAGAGTTTAGAGTATATGTAAAACGCTTGGGAAGCTCTCCGAGTTGATGCACTTCGAAAACCAAATCCTGAAAGCGAACGTCGCGAAAAATTAGCCTAAAATACAAGGCTTTCTGGGTGCCAGTCAATGGGGTGGTTGACAATCCGGTCGACCGGCCCATCAACCGGTCATCGACCAGCAGAGTCCCAAATCGGACAATGGACTCCGGTTGATGGCCGGTCGGCGCCAACGGGCAAAAAAATGCCCGTTGACGAGCTGGTGTGTTTGAGGGGTTATAAATACCCACCTCAAACTCTCTCCCATTATGTTGTTGATGCCCTAAAACCTCAAAGAGTTAATCCTTGCATCTCTAAAGCTCTCTCTTTCTCAAATATTTCATCCCTAGCTCTTGATCCCTCATCCTAAAGTGTATCTTCATTAGAGGGCTCTTCAAGGTTGCTAGGCTCAAGAAGAAGATATGTTCTCATTGTGATAAGTCCTCTTTACTCTCTTCTTGTGGTAGAATTGAGTTTGCTTTGTTTTATATTGATTTATTTAAGTGTGTAAAAAGACCTAGTGTGTGGTCTTGTGAGTTTAGTGGTTACCTTGGTGTAGAAAGTGTAAAGCCACTTGTGTAAACTAGGTTAGGAGTTGTTCTTAGGAATTGAGGTGGGAAAGCTCATTCGGTGTGAAGGTGGATACTTCCGGTTGTGGAAGTGCCTTCGAAGTGAGTGTAGGGTCTTTCCAGTTAAAAGTCCTCGATTGTAAGCTACACGTAAATTAGTGGACGTGTGAGTGAAATCCTAAGCACGGTGCTTAGGTAGTGGAGTAGGCAGTGTTGCCGAACCACTATAATTCCTTGTGTTAGCATTGTTCATTGTGTTTGTATTTAATCACTATATTCATTGCTTCATTTCATTGCTTTTAAGTGATAAATTATCTAAGTAATTCAAGAAACGACTAAAATCGAATTTAGGCGAAAAGATTAGATAACACACTATTCACCCCCCTCTAGTGTGACCATTTCACCAACATTTGGTATCAAAGCAGGTCGTAGATTGAGATTTCAGCATCTCCTCTACATTTAGTCTCGATCCGAAAAATGGCACTATAGTTGGTAGCGTCTATACCACCTAGGTTCAACGAGTCAAACTTTGGTCTTTGGAAAAGAAGAATGTACACATTCTTAAAGACACAAGGTATATGTGTGTTTAACATGGTAAAGACCAAATACCTTGAACCTATGGAAAACATAAATGCATGGACCCAAAAACAAATAGATAGATTTGAGTCAAATGCTAAAGCTATGAACTATATTTTTTATTTTTTGGAAAATTCTATTTTTGAAAGAGTCATGCATTGCACTTCCGCGTTTGACATTTGATCATGCTTAAATATGTTATATGATTATGCTAAAATCAAAGAACTTATTACTTTAAATGAGGGAGTTGATGACAATTGTCATACTCTTAGTTCTAATGAAGTTCTTGAAGCTCATAGTGTATCTAGCCAAAGAAGTACAAAGAGTCAGAAGAGAAAAGTAATTTGTCACCTAAGCAATGAAAAAGGGCATGTGAAGAAGAATTGCCCTACCACGAAGAACAAGACAAAAAGGATGTCAAATGCTTCCACATACTCATCTTCATCAAGTGAAGCATCCTCTCGCCATGACTATGAAGCTAGGATCATGAATGCCAATAAGGAGGTATACTCTTCTCCTAGTCATGATAACGATAATCGTAGTATTAATTCATCTAGTTCTCATGACATGCTTTATGATGAATTAATGGATGAATGTAAAATCTTGATTGTTAAAAAGGACAAAGAAAACAAAAAATTAAAGAAATAAAACTTGACTCTTAGCTCTCATTTACATGATGCAAAACTAGAAAATGAGAAGCTAAAAAGTAGTGTCTCTAATACATGCCATGACAATTTAAGTATTGACATAAATGATTTGAAAAACAAAAATGATGTTTTGAAGAATGAAAATAGTATGTTGTAGACCCAAATGCATGCTATTCATAAATCCATGAATGACTTAAAAAATGAGATTGTAATTCTAAATAGGAAGCTCAATAATTTATCTAGTAATTCACCTTCTAAGAATTCTAAAAATTTAAACGTTTCAAGCAAGAATGCTAATACTCACTATAATCTCCATGCTAAGCATTCCTCTTTCAAACCCCATGTCCAAAACAAAAAGTTTCATGACAATTGTTTTTGTTGTGGTGTTTATGGTCATTCCATTCATGATTTTGTTTTCAAGAGAAATCCAAGGGTTGCTAAGACACTTTGGATCCCTAGACCAACTCACCCCCAAGGACCCAAAGCAATTTGGGTACTGAAGATTTCATGTCCTCTTGTAGGGGGAATAACCACACAAGGATGAGTTGATGATGGAAGTTGCATGAGGACTCAAAGCTACACAAATTCATATTACAACTCCAAAGTCATCATGATGCAATATGTATGGAACTTGGCAACTAGGTATTTTTAGTATCATCTCCTCCCTCTCATTGATTTCATTTAAGTTGGAGTACATGATGCATGCAAAATTTTGAGTTTGATTTCTCCGCTCTAGATGGTATCTATAAATTTTTTTTGATTTTTGATTTCCAGACTCTTCGGAGACCTATGTAGCCGATAACAGGCTCATGTGATCTTGCAAGTTCTAAATCGTATGCTCATTGTGGCCTTTTAGTTTTCAACCAATAGGAATGGTTGGAGATCATGTTTTCATATTTATTATTTTTGTGATCTCTTAAAATTCGTTTTGGTACCACTTGATTTCATTTAAAACATATTTCAAACAATCTAGCAAAGATGTATTTTGAAAATAATATTTGAATCCCTCTTTGCTATTTGGTATGGTTAACTTGCTAGTAGCCTTAATTTCATTATCTACTAATGAAGTCTACTTGCAAGTTAAAAATATTAATGGAAGGCTATGCTATCATAAAGAAAATGCAAAAGGAAATGAAAAGTTTGAGAAATTCCAAGAATGAGGTATAAGTTCGGTTTTTTGCAAAAATCTTAGTGTAACACTTCAATAAACTAAATAGCAAAGGTGAGATGGAAATCTTGATTTAAGAATTTTAACCTAAGCTGGATAGTGATAAATTCGTTTTGAAACCAAAACGAATCGAGAGATCTCAAAATATGATGTTCTGGAAAGTAAGATCTCCAACCCTTCCTATTGGTTGGAAACCGAAAGACCACAATTAGCATACAATTTAGAACCGCAAGGTCGCATTAGCCTGTTATAGGCTACATAGGTCTCCGAAGAGATCGGGAAATCAAAAACAAAAATCATTTTTTAAGTCATATCATGAGCGGGCAAAACCAACTCAAATTTAACTAGGATCATAATTAACTCCAACTTTAAGATAACAAGTAAAGTGAAGGAGGTGATACCAAACATACCTAGATGCCAATATCCATACCTATTGGAGATTTCTTATTCGGATCCAAGGTCAACCTCTTGGAGATTTCTTGTTCGGATTCAAGGTCAATTTCAATAGTCCATTTCTCTTTACCCTTATGTGGTAGCTCCCCCTACAAAAGAGCAAGAAATTTTTGGTACCCAAATGACTTCGGGTCCTTGGGGGTTAGTTGGCCTAGGAACCTAAAGTGTCTTTTCCACACTTGAATTTTTCTTGAAAGCACAATAATTAATGGCATGACCAAAAATGTCACAATAAAAACAATGTTCATTAAATTTCTTTTTATTTATACTATGGACATGGGATGTAGCATTGGAATGCTTAGCATGTGAGCTATGATGAACATAAGCATTCTTAGAAAAAGCATTTTTGTTTTGGGGTTTCCTAAATGAATTATTTTAATTTCTAGATCTTTTAACAGAGGAAGCATTAATCTTCCTATTCAAAATTAACATTTCATTTTTTACATCATTCATAGATTTATGCAATGCATGCAATTGAGCTTTTAACAAGCTATTTTTCTTTTTCAAAATGTTATTTTCCTTTTTCAAATCCTTAGTGTCAATGTCTAAGGGATCATGACATGAATTAGTGACACTAACTTTTAGTTTCTCATTTTCTAGTTTACTTCATGTAAATGAGAACTAAGTGACAAATTTTCTTCTTTTAATTTTTTTATTTTATTTGTCCTTTCTAATGATCAAGACATACATAATTTTGCATTCGTCTAATAATTCATCATATAGAAGATCCGAGAACTATATGAATTAGATCTATGATTATAATTTTCATGACTAGAAGAAGAGCTTACCTCTTCATCAACGTTCATGATGTTAGCTTTGTGATTATGGTGTGAGGATGCTTGACTTGATGCACGTGAATAAGTGGAAGCATTTGACCTCCTTCACGTGCTATTTCTCATTGCATAGGTGACATATCACCTTTCTCTTCATTTAGGGTAACAAGTTCTTCAGTTTTAGCATAATCATAAAGCATGTTCAGAGTAGCCCAAATATCATATGCCGAAGTACAATGCATGACTTTTTCAAAAGTGTTATTTTCCAAAGAAAAATATATGCAATTTGTTGCCTTTGCATTTAACTCAAACCTGTTAATTAGTTCTTGGGTCCTTGCATCCATATTTTCCTTAGGTTCTATGTATTTTGATTTTACCATATTAAACACACCTATACCTTGAGTCTTTAAGAATGCATGCATTCTTCCTTTCCAAAGACCAAAGTTTGACTCATCAAACCTAGTTGGTACAGACGCTACCAACTCTAGTGCAATTTTTCGGATCGAGACTAGATGTAGAGGAGACGGTGAAATCTCAATCTACGATATGCTCTGATACCAAATGTTGGTGAAATGGTCAAACTAGAGGGGGGGGTGAATAGTGTGTTAACTAAATCTTTTGCCTAATTCCAGTTTTTCGTATTTAATCGTTCTCTTACAACTTAGTCAATTTACAATTTGATGATTAAATAAAGATGCGATAAAATAAAGCAGTTAAGCAAACGCAAGTAGAACAATGCTAACACAAAAGGAATTTATAGTGGTTCGGTTAACCAACTACTCCACTATCTAAGACCCGTGCTTAGGATTTTACACACAAATTCACTATATTAAGAGTAGCTTACAATTGAGGACTTTACACCAGAAAGACCCTACACTCCCTTTGAAGGTACTTCCACATCCGGAAGTATCCACCTTCTCACTGAGTGAGCTTTCCCACCTCAATTCCTAAGAACAACTCCTAATCTAGTTTTACACAAGTGGCTTTACACCTTAAACACCAAGGTTACCACCAACTAGCTAGACCCTACACAAGGTCTATTACGCGATCAAATTAATACAATCAAAAGCAAACCAAAAAACACTTTAATCACAACAAGAGAGAAAAAGGACTTATCACAATAGAATCACCTATTCTTATTGAGCCTAGCAAGCTTGAATAACCCTCCAATGATGAACACTTGAGATTGAGGGATCAAGGGCTAGATTTGGAAGATTTGATCAAGAGAAAGCATAGAAGATGCTTAGGATCACTCTTTTTGACTTTAAGGCATCAAGAACCCAGTAGGAGAGAGTTTTGGGTGGATATTTATAACCCCCCAACTCAAGGTGTCGTCAACAGGCGTTTTTCTACCCGTTGGTGATGCTCGGTTGCTTGCCGGTCGATTGTCGGTCGACCCACTAATCGATCGCCCAAGCAACCACGGCAATTTGTCTCTTTTGGGCACACTTCGGTCTACCGAATTGGCTACTGCCAATTTTCTACAACATTCGATCGATCGACCGGTCGACCGAACTTGGGCTGGAAATTTCTTCTTTGGATCTTCTCGTTGCGCACTTTGTTTCCGGGTTCCGCCCGTCAGCGCGCGTCAACTTGGAAGGCTTTCCATATGTTTTTTTGATTCATCCAAGATGTCTTTGGTGCACGCATCGAACACTTGTGAGTCGTCGTATCGAGACCGATATCGTAAAACGTGAAACTAACTTTTGTCTTGTATCGAACCTGAGACCTTCATGCTTCAAGAACTCGGTTAGATAAATTAGGTTTGTTATCATCAAAATAATCATGAAGAGAATAGAGCACGAAGGAAAGAAAACCTTCGGCCAACAACAACAATGAAAATAAGAAAGCAAAAAAGCTCGATAAGGGAGAGGGACGAGATTGCTAAGTACAGGATGGCGACAAAAGAAAGAGATCACTGCCTCGATCCAGTGCCAAATATGGCGAATACACCCAACAAAACACAAAATGGATGACCATTTTCTAAGAAATCTACAACCTGTAGCTTTTCAAATACCCCAACAACGTTGGGAAGCAGAAGGTCCCGCCGAATGCTGACAGAAGTAAGAAGTGCGAACTCCATCGCACCTATGAGCACACCACCGAGGAACGCGTAGTGTTTAGAGACCAAATCGTGCACTTGATACGGGAAGGCCGACTCGACCGCTACATTAGTCATAAAAGAAGCCATAGTTGGGACTGAAATGATCACGATTGCCAATACTGAAGTCGGAGCAGAATGCCCACGACTCGACCCTAGGTGTGGTCTTGCCTTACGTTCCAAGTGAGCTTGGGGTGGCTTGACCCCAAGTGTGGTCCTCAGCCCCAACGCCCTTACTTACGACCTTGGCACCCTTACCTACAACCTCAACGCCCTTACCTACAGTCTCGGTGCTCTTGAAGACCCCCTTGCCCTTAGTGTCCTAAATGTCTTGGACCCTAAATGCGGTCCTCGGCCTTGAATGCGGCCTCGGTGCCCTCCGGCCTCCTCGACCCACACACAGACCCTGACCCTAATCGCGGCCCGTGACTCAAAATGAGATCGACTTGACGTCCTTAACTGAAAGAAATAGTGCCCTTGAGCCAATCACATGTTGATGTGTAAGGAACTATTTTTGGTTAATGAATAATATGAGGCAACTTTTCATCATATGCTGCATCTATATTTTTATATATTAGGTTTTGATGATCGAACCCCATGGACCTGGGCAATTGATTCCAAGGCCATGATGTGATCATGCCAGTAAGACTTGGAATCCAGATGCCCTTGTTCTAAATGTTCCCAGTCGTAGAATCACCAATTAGGGGATTGGTGATTCCGAATAGACTAGTGCACTTGGTACATACCTTATACGATAAGGGGTTGCTGATCTCACAGTTAGCTATAAGCCATCATTCAATGTACAAGTGCAGGTGCTCATTAGGGAATGATTTCACTGAACGGACCTACACGAGGAACACATAATGGAATCCTTACATGAGTGTCGGTAGGATGTTCCTCACGTGATAGTAGGTGCAAGCAGTCCTTGGACCTGAGGTTGTCATGGTTACCTTGGGAGTGTCGACACATTGCTTTGGACTTATCCTTATGTGGCCTTCAGTGTCATGTGCCGGATACCTCTGGGAATGGGAAAGCACCCATGGAGGTATGTGAGCAACTAATATGGAATCATTTATTCCTAGTAAGAGGAGATAACGTCCTATGTGTCCCTACAAGTGTCAGCTCAGGAATCTTTGTCCATAGTAGATATGAATGTCGAAAAAATGTTTTCTGACATGACATTATTGAGACGAGGACTTGGCAGGTAGAATACATATGAACCTGTATTAGGGTTTGACACTTTTTTCGTACCCTAGCCATTTTCGGGACATTGTAACTGAGGGACTTAGCTACACAGTAACTAATCACCGAAGGGCATTCGATCCCTTTAGATTGAACCTCACACTATCCGGGTTGTCATGACACGTTGCTAGACATCAATCTTGACTTGTGAGTGGAGTCTCTCATGACCACACTAAAGGGGTTTAGTGGTGGCTCGTAAGATTCAAATAGAAGTCATTCTATGAGATCCGACTCTCTATTATGCACAACTCATTACTGGCTTGGTGTGGGGCTGTAATACCTGGGGTTTCCTAATATAAAATTTTTCTTGGTACAGCCCATCGGATCGGGAGCTAGCCGAGCCGAGTCGCGAGATCGCCATGAGTAGGAGGTATGAGTTAAATTTTAGACCCATGGTTAATGTCTTTGAAATTTATATGTTGGGTTGACTCATGTCGGGTTGAAATCGGGTTCGTGGATCGAGTCGGGGTTCAATCCGGGCTAAGGTGGAGTCGAGTGAGGGGGTTAAGTGAAGAAGGGTATGTTGTCAAAAAAAGAGAGAGGAATTTAACCTCTCACCCTAAGCCGCCGTGAGACTCAAGGCAAGTTGACCCGCAGCCCCAGGGAAGAGGAAAGGGGAGAGGAGCTTGTGGACAGTGCCGATCTCAGGTCATCGTCAAAGAAATGAGGATCGTCCTCATCTAGTTCATCTTCTTCATTTGAGCAAGGTGAGTGGTCTAATAGAGATCCATAGGGTAGGCGGGTACATGATCCAAGATATTGGGGATATTATCGATTTCTCGTGATATTCTGTCGTCTCGTCAAATTTTTTCTGAGATTTGATTCTCTTGTGTATATGTTGTTGAATGTCGAAGTTTCATGGAGTTTTCCTCGGATTTAAGGGTTGGCCGAATGAAGGAAAAAGGGGAAGGGTCATGACGAATTTTTCTCCAATTTCCTAGAGCAGTTGAAACCTCTTGGATCGAATTCTTTGCAAGACTTGTGACTTAGTTGTTCTTGTTCATGGTTGAAAGAGCCCTAATCTCACCTTGATAGGCTCCGTCGTGATGGGGCAGATGACTTTGTTTTGTATGATCACAGGCCAGTAACATATAAATCTCCTATTTTTTGGAAAAGTGCTTTCTGGTCAACGCTCGCTTCGTAATATGAGACGAATGTACACTAGTTCTCCAAGCAGCTCCGTTACGTTACAGCGGTTCGGTCATTTGGCAGCACCCGTTGAACCAATAACAGGAGCATCAATAGCAATTGAGGTTGGCCCTTCTTCCTGTACTTTTGATATTACTATGACTTTGCCCCGGGCAGTTTCACGCCATCTAATTTGAGTCCTATAGCTCGGTTGAGCATAGTAACCCATGTGTAGGGGTTGGCCGATCGGTAAGAGGGGAATATCTCGACCTAGTACGCCATCATACTATTAAATATTTTATTCGATGAATGGATTGTTGATCGTGGTAGATTGTAATTTACATTTGATAAGGAAATGTTCTTGCATGCACATATATGGTTAGAATCTAGTATGGAATGTGAATCATGGAAATTATTTATTGTTTACAATGCTATTGTCAAATCTTTGCCATGTTAGACCATTTGTTTCCTTGCTGAAATTTTAGTAATTAAAAGCTGAATTTAATCTCCTTGTTTTGGAAATCATGTGATTATTTATGTGGATAGTTGTAGAATGAATTTTCTATGTTATATATGCTGTGATGAACCCGAAATTAGGCATTTTTATGCTTATGAAATGTGGTTACACTTAAGAAATATAATGCATAGACTAGGTTTCACACATAGGGAAAATAGCGGACATTAGTATTAGACTAGTGCGACCGAGGAAGGGGTCGGATACGGGTTGATGCTCAGGGATTAAGATGGAAGTTTTTTTTGAACTTTGATTGTGTATTGTGTTTGAGATGGTCTACTAAGGAGTACCGATAGACAGAACGACTACTACTCAACTCAGCGGTGATTAGGGTCTTGAGATTGCACCAGCGGGCCTGCTAGGTGTTAGACCCGAGTGGTGGAGAGTCTTGAGATTTCGTTAGTGGGCGACGCTGACGGTAGACCCGAGTTGGGTGGGACTAGCTATCCCTAACCCGGTGGGATCCTGAGACTAGTTAACCATCCTAGTTGACGGGTCCGGTGATTGTTATTTACATTCCTTATATGTTGTATAGGTCGGTGCGGCCGAGTACTGTATTGTGGTGAAGGCCGAACAGAGCTGAACCACTGACGCAGGTCGATGAGGCTATAGTGGCCAAATGATACTCAGTCTAAAGGAGCCGATATGGCCAAACCTACTTATTTGCATAGGCCGGCCAATTGGCCGATTACCATGATATGACTAGCATAGACTTCTCATTTATATGCTTGTGTATATTTTTATATGTTATCATATCAGGGATTTAAGTGGAGGTTCGGAAGAACCTCTCATTGAGTTCCTCGTGAACTCATGATTTTGTTTGTTGTTGTTTTGCAGCACTTGACCAGTGAGGTACGGCTTGGTGGCAAGGTGTGACTAGAGGGCAGGCGTTGACGCAGATCTCGTAGCAAGCAGTTGTGTAGTCGTAGTCGTGTCGATTAGGGTTGTTAGACATGCACTGAGTAGTTTTGTTTTCGAAAAATTTGTAACTGTTTTAGACTTGGAAACTCAAGTTGTTTCCTTCGTAATTGAAACCTGTTAAAGTTGTTTTGATTTTAAATAAAGATTTGTGTCGCTGGTTTTTTATTCATGTTGCTGTGATGTATAGTGTTTTCTTGTGTATTATTGTGTGGTGCATGTGGTAGGCTTTAGGGTACCAACACATACCCTGACCGGTCACATGATCCTGAGTTGGGGCGTGACAAAGTTGGTACCAGAGCCTCAGGTTAGGTCTTGACTACGACTTAGAGTCTGGGTACCGTATGAGGCATAGCTAGCATGTCGACATACGGTATAGTTATGCTACGAGATCAGGCGATCACGACTGCACCTCAGCGCACCATGCGGTTAGTAATTTAAATTTTAGTTATAAGTTATTGGTATTAATGGTAAAAAAATTATTTATGCTAGTGTGATGGAGACTAACAATGCTGCGTTGAGTGGCAGCGGTAGTAATTCCACCGAACGCCAGGGCCGAGGCCAGGGACGAAGTCGGGGGAGGGGAAGAGAGCAGTCAAAGGAGGGGGTACAGGACCCTATAGTTGCTCAGCTGCAAACTCAGGTGGCTCAATTGGTGAAGGCGCTCCGCAGGGAGCAAGAGTTGAGGCAGCAGCAGCAGCCGCAACCGGTACCAGTGGTACCCGTAGTACCAGAGGTGACTGAGCCAGTAGCGTCGGTGGTCAGAGCTCTAGGGGCACCCACCTACGCAGACTTCGTTAAGATGAGGTCGCCGGTGTTCACCGGGACAGATAGGCAGGTAGAGGTCACTGATTTTCTAGGTGACTGCTACGATCTGTGTGTGGAGCTTGGGTGCTCATCCGAGTCCACGGCTCGCATGGTAAGCTTATAGCTCAGGGGATCGGCAAAGAACTGGCTACACACATGGAGGGACCGCAGGGCAGCAGTTGCACCACCCCCTACGTGGGAAGAGTTCAGGGCGGCCGTAGTGGAGCAGTACTTACCACTGAGTGTCCACGATAAGCGGGCAAGTGAGTTTGAGATGCTACGTCAGATGGGTGGTATGACCGCGTCAGACTATGAGATGGAGTTCACCAGGCTCTCTAAGTACCACCGAGACCGCTAGGGTCAAGAGGTTCATTAGGGGGGTTGAGACCACAGATCGGTAGGCTCATCCATTATACCGAGGACACCACATTTGCTCGGGTAGTGGATGAGGCACTCCGGAAGGAAGAACTAGTGTCGTTCGAGAAATATGACGAACCCCCAAGGAAGAAGTCTCGACCTCAGGGAGCAGGGGACTGGCCTTGGCACTCTTAGGGGACTGTTGCCACTATAGAGCACTAGCCGAGCCGGGGACACAGCAGTAGCTGGGGCCATGGAGGCCCATGGTCAGGGGCAGCGCGACAGGCAGAGTCCGGGGTGCCACTCGGAAGTCAAAAATACCACAGTGTGGTCATTGTAATAGAAAGCACTCAGGGACTTGCTATGGCCACACGAATGCATGTTTTAGATGTGGGCAAGTTGGACATTTTAGGAAAGATTGTCCGCACAGAAGTGGCTAGAGAACTGAGCAGTCGAAAGGAAAATCACCGATGTTAGTTGGGTTAGTAGCTAAGAAGGGTCCGATGCAAAGCAGGGTGTCGCAGGCTAGTCACTCCGAGAGACCGTCTGCCCAAGTTTACGCTATGAACCGTGATGGAGCAGAGGCATCTAAGGTAGTGGTGACAGGTACTATTTTAGTCAGTTCATCCACAGCTTATGTATTGTTTGATCCGGGTGCCACACACTCATTTGTATCTGCTAAGTTACCTATAGTACCTTCCTTGCTTGATGTGTCGTATGTGGTGTAAATGCCTATGGGCGATGCAATAATAGCCAAAACAATTTTCCACGACTGCGAGGTGCTCATATGCGGTCATGCATTGAGGGCAGAGTTGATACTTCTACCAATGCTTGAACTAGATGTCGTACTTGGTATGGATTGGCTGGCGGATCACTTTGCATCCGTGGATTATAGGGCTAAGACTGTTATTTTCAGTAAGCTCGGATTGTCGCAGTTCATCTTCTAAGAAGATGGAAGAGGTGAGCCTATGGGAGTCATTTCAGCCATGAAGGCTCGAAAGTTACTTGTGGGCGGTTGTCAGTTTTTCTTGGCCATCGTATCAGTGGCCGAGGAGGATAGAGACAGGGCAGGGAACGTCGAAGGAACACAAGTGGTTTGTGAGTTCCCAGACATCTTTCCCGAAGAGCTACCCGGTCTGCCGCTAAGAAGGGAGATAAAGTTCTGCATTGGTTTGCAGACCAGGGTAAAGCCGATCTCCATCCCACCCTATAGGATGGCGCCGACCGAACTTAGGGAGTTAAAAGCACAGTTGCAAGAGTAGCTGGACTTGGGCTTCATTCGGCTGAGCGTATCATTGTGGGGTGCTCCGGTTCTCTTCGTGAAAATGAAGGACGGGTCCATGCGCATGTGTATCAACTATAGGCATCTTAACAAGGTAACAGTCAAGAATCTTTTGGCTCAAGGGTTCCCCTAGGCTTCGATATGTATTTTGATGATAACAAACATGCATTTAATATATGTGTGAAGTTTTGAGTTCAGGTTGAGGTTACGATACACACACGAACTTCGCCTGAAAAAATTCAAAAATCGTCAAAAAAGGCTCGGATGCAGATTAAGTAGAATTCGTAAATTATCAAATAGATTCTATGTAATATATCCCTAGGATTTTATCCCAAGTCTATTTGTACAGTTATCCAAGTCAAAACTTGGTAACAAAACCTATAGAAAAGCGTGTAACAAAACAAATGTAAAATACATCCTTAGCCTAGGTTCGGTCGACCGGTCGGTCGACCGAACAAGGCAGAAAAATGGCAGTAGCCACTTCAGTCGACTGGTCGGTCAACCGAACGAAGCCAAAAATTGGTAGTGGCTCATTCGGTCGACCAGTTGGTTGAGAGAGGGCAGTAGCCTAGCGGTCGCCGGGCGGTCGATAGGTCGGTCGGCGTCCAACAAGCAGAAAAATGCCCGTTGGAGAGCTGTTCTGAGTGAGGGGTTATAAATACCCCTCACCAACCTTCATTAACGCTTCTTAATTGTTCATAAAAGCTTCCTAAGTAAGATTTGTGCCTTCTAAGCTTGATTTGCTCGCGCTTGCTTCTCCAATCGACGATTTCTCTCAAGCGCTCATCTTCCCTCGACTCTGGCTTCGATCCGACCTCAACATCTTGTGGAGTTGGAGGCGTTGAAGGCTTGGAAAAGAGCTTTTAGTTGTGGTTTACTCTTTAGCTCTTTTCATTGTAATTTTACTTGTTACTTGAACTTGTTCTTCATTGATTAGCTTGCTAGGTGTGCTAGTGTAAACACTTAGGGTTTACTTTGTAGAATTGTGTTTTGCCTAGGTGAATAGGTTTGAGGAGTTCTCAAAGGGTTGAGAACCGAGTCCTCGGTTGTATTCAAAGGGCAACACAAAGTCTATAAAGGATTTGGTTAGAAATCGTTCGTGTCGAGCTAAGGTAGTGGAGTAGGCGGTTGGCCGAACCACTATAATCTCTTCTGTTTGCATTTCCTTGTTTGATTGCTTATAATTATGTTGCATACTAGCTATCGAACATCATTTAGTCGCACTTACTTTTGGTTGAAGTTGGAATTGATTTAAAAGAAATTGAAGTAGAAGTAAAAAGTCACCCAACACTATTCAACACCCCCTTCTAGTGTGGGTATTCACTTAACAAAATCGTTACCTACTGCCAAGGATAAATGACCTATTCGACCAACTGCAAGAGGCACAATGGTTTTCAAAGATTGATTTGAGGTCCGGATACCATTAGCTCAGAATCCGGGACTGCGATGTGTCTAAGACTTCCTTCAGGACTCGCTATGGCCACTTTGAGTTCCTAGTGATGTCCTTTGGTCTGACCAATGCGCCTACGACTTTTATGGATCTGATGAACCGGGTGTTCAAGGAGTACTTAGACAGTTTTGTGATCGTCTTCATTAACGACATCCTAGTATACTCTAAGAGTAAGGAGGAGCACTTCGAACGCTAGAGGGTGGTCTTAGAAACCCTTAGGGAGCACCGGTTGTTTGCCAAATTCACCAAGTGCGAATTCTGGTTGGAGAGTGTAGGGTTCCTGGGCCATGTGGTGTCCAAGGAAGGGATAAGGGTGGATCCCACCAAGGTGGAGGCTATGCAGAAGTGGAGGTGGCCGAGACTACTAAAAAAAACTCGTTATGCGACGGCCATTGCCGTCGCAAAGCCGTCGCGGACGATCTTCCCCAACGGCAGACCGCGGTCTCACACGTCTGTCGTCGAAGCCTTCGTCGCAAAATATTGTGCAACCGCAATAAGAGCGGTCACAATAAAAATTATTTGCGACGGCTGGATGCCGTCGCAAGGCCGTCGCACAGCTACTGCGACCGCTGTGAGGTGCGACCAAGCCATAAACATTCTGCGACGGCGATTGCGGTCGCAATGCCGTCGCAGAGGTATGTTTCTTTTTAAAAGAAATAGAAAAAATTAAAAATTAAAAATAATTAATTATTGCTGAAGTTGATGAAATGTGTACCTCTAGAGTATGCCAAATGGATGAATATATAAAATCAGATTTTCCTTTTCTCTTTGTCAGCATGTTTTTCCTTGTCCTCTCCATTTGTGTTCTTTCAAATCAGATATTTTTGTATATTATATGCAGGCATAAAAGCTAGATTGCTTACCCTGTATAATTATCCTAATATGTTGAAGTGAGGAAACTCTTAAAATCCAATTTAGTAAGAAGAATTATAAAACCATTTGGATTTAAAGATATACCAGCTCATAGTTGAGATTATTGATCATGTGATCTCTGGAAATGTATCATGTTACAAGGAGCCGAGTTTATAACATTGAAACCAAGTATAATTGAAGCATAGAAGAATTTACTACAGCTAGGGGATCTACTCCATGAGACTTTCCTACACTTGAGAAAGATAATTTAGTAACTATGTATTATCTGACCTCAAAGACTACTCTGGTGTAATAGGCAAGTCGACGGACTATGGATGCAACAAAAGTAAGGCACTGAGAATAACCATATTGCTCAGCAAGTTCAAAGAGCTTTTTCAAATCAGCAACAGCTTCGCCATCAGACCCTAGCACCTTTGCACCAGCAAAATCAGATAGAAGATGAATATGCATTGATGCATGTAGCTGATTCATGCTTTACCAGAAAAATTGCTAATGACAAAAATAAAAATGTAAGGCATAAAGTTGTAGCTTCTAATGAAAGCAAACCTTCAAGTTTGTCCAATGATTTAAAAGAGAGAACTTCAACTATTCTCTTCATAGATTCAAAGCATAGAGATCTGGATCATTAGAGACTACAGGGGCATTTTGTATCTCCTTCTTGCCACGCCGAAGTGCCTCCTCAGGCTCCATCCTCCAATAAGCCACCTAGAAAATAACAAATCGACAACCAAAACAAGAATTATTAGAGATCTGATTTTTTTTTCGATTGCTCTGAAAGAATTAATTGAAATGATAAACTTATGATCAATCAACCTCCCTGCGGACTGGTCGCGCCTTTCCATCGGTTCTATTGTGTTTTCACCTAGCTGAATCTAAGATTCGAGCCGACGGAGGATGTACGAGCAATAGCGACGGAGGAGAAGAGGAGGAGGTGGAATTGATTGCTCCGACAGATTTAAGATGGAAGAGAGAGGGAGAAATCATAGAGGAATCCCTTGTTATGTAGATCAAGACTGCCAATCGTCAGGGATTAAGACGATGACTACGCAGAAATCATGTGAGCCATCATTAATTTACATTGTAAAATGCCGATCGGCCCTCCTCTTTTTCTGTCACCGGCCAAAACCCAAGCCGCCGGAGGCTAGGTTTCAGTAGCTCGAGAGAGAGAGAGAGAGAGAGAGAGAGAGGAATATTGGCAGCGGGGGGCGATCGGCGGCAGAGAGGTCGCAGAGACAATGACGAGAGAGTAAGCGGGTGAGTGAACAGACGGTCGCGGGCGAGAGGTCGCAAAGAAAAATAGAGGGAGAGAGGTCGCAAATAAAAATAGAGGGCGTGTTCTTTGACGGTGTTGTGACTGCCCGACACGGTTGCAACCTGCGGTCATAGAACAGTCATTACACCGTCGCAGAGATTTCAAATTTGCGACGGTGACTCAAGCAGTCGCAAGACCGTCGCAAGTTAGTCGGTTATGCGACCCCTGACACCGACGGTCGTAGAACCGTCACAATCTGCGACGGTAGTGACGCGATCGCAAAAGAGCCATTGCAGTTGCCCTAATTTCTAGTAGTGCGACCAACGTGATCGAGATCTGTAGTTTTCTGGAGTTGGCTGGGTATTACAGAAAATTTGTAGAAAATTTCTCCAGGATTGCAGCTCCTCTGACTCGGTTGACTTAGAAAAATGTCAAATTTGTTTGGGATGGCAAGTGTGAGGAGAGCTTTCAGAAACTCAAGGAATGCTTGATGTCAGCCCTAGTATTGGCCATATCTACAGGCCCAGGACGATTCGTGGTTTACTGTGATGCCTCTCGGGTTGGCTTGGGCTGTGTTCTGATACAGTTTGGCAGAGTCATAGCCTATGAGTCCCGCCAGCTAATGGTTCATGAGAAGAACTTCCCGACGCATGACCTAGAACTAGAGCAATGATTTTTGCACTGAAGCTCTGGCGCCACTACCTGTACGGGGAGGCCTGTGAGATTTATATTGATCACAAGAGCCTCTAGTACTTGCTTACCCAAAAAGAGCTGGACTTTAGGTAGAGGAGGTGGCTGGAGCTCCTATAAGACTATGACTGCACTATTATGCATGCATCACCCGGGGAAAGCCAATGTAGTGGCGGATGCTTTGAGCAGAAAGTCCATGGGCAGCTTGGCCCATTTGGCAATCAGGAGAAGGCCACTAGTTGGGGAACTAGCACTGTACCTGGATGGGGGAGCAGTCGTGTCTGTATCAGATTTGGGTACACTAGTGGCAGACTTGCGGGTACAGTCCACCTTGGTGGACATGTTGCATGCCGCATAGGAGGAGGACGCATTTTGGTCCCTCATAAGGGATCTGGTCCGGAGAGGTGGAGCAGATGATGGTTTTAGGGTCTATCTCAGAGGGTGTCCTAAGGTTCAGAGACCGGATCGTGGTGCCTGATATGGTAGAGGTGCGCAGTCAGGTTTTGGAAATGGGCCACCGTTCCACTTATACGATGCATCCGTGGGCCACCAAAATGTACCGAGACTTAAGGCAGCACTATTGGTGGAAGGGCATGAAAAGAGAGGTAGCAGAGTTTGTATCCAAGTGTTTGGTCTGCCAGCAAGTGAAGGCTGAACACCTAAAACCCGCGGGGTTGCTTTAGAACCTCGTGCTGCCCGAGTGGAAGTGGGAGAAGATCACCATGGACCTAGTGACTGTTGGCCTAAGATTTTCTACCTTGGTCTTAATCTTAGTTTTAATGATTACAAACATGGAACTAATGTTTCATTGAGAAATCTTTCAGGTTTCAAGTCGGTTAGCGCACGACGTCTGCAATCGAAAAAATTGAAGAAATCAGAGAAATAGGCAAGGACGCTCGTCAACGCTTGAGATTCTTCAGGAAGTTAGAGTTTAGGTTTTGTGATGCAAAGAACCTAAAAATCAAACCCGAACCCCAAAATATGAAAACCCAGAAACTGCACTGAAATTCACTAAGCCTAGGGAGCTCCTTGGAGGGCTATATGACCTAGACATTTTCTTGATACAAAAATTGTCATTAATTGTTCCTTGGGTAAAAAATAGATAACGAGATATTTTAAAGGATTTTTTGGAAGCCTTTAGCCTACCCATGTTTGATCCGGAAGATTAGAAAATTTTCGTTTTTCGGAAATTTGTACTAGACCCCGAAAGTTAGATTTGATTCTTAAGGATTTTTATTTTTTAAATATTTTTATTGAATCCAAATGGGGAGTAATCCTTATATAACATTTATGTTTTAAAGTTAGTAAATGTTATATAAGTAGACTTAGCGAAGACAGAACCAAAAAACGAGCAAACAAGTAGAAAAAAACTAGCCTAAGCAGTCTGCCCTGCCCAAGTTCGATCGAACGACTGGTCGACCAGTCGAAGGAGAAGGCATTTCGATCGACTGACTGGTCGACCAAACATTGCCCAGAACGGGCAGAATACCTTTGGTTGCTCGGCGGTCGCTCGATCGACGATCGACCGGCAAGCGATCGGGCATCGCCAACGGGTAGAAATTAGCCCGTTGGGAGAGATATTTTGGCTCTCTCTTCTTGGGGCTTATATATACTAGTCCTTGAGTGCCTTCCTCTATGATCTTGACCTTCATTGAGCCATTCTTGATCATTCCTAAAGATTTTTTTGAGTCATCTTTTCAAGAACCCTAGTTTTGATCTCCACTCCTTGATTTAGCCTTCAAGCTTCGCCGATTCATCATCTTGAGGCATCAAGGGGACTAGGGAGTTTCTTTTGGAGCTAAGTATTTGTTGTTTGATTTATTGCTCCATTAGTTGTTGTATTTTGGTGTTTATTTCATTGTATTAAAAATTGTGTAAACCTAGGTTGCTAGGTTTGATTGAGTTGGTGGTTGCCTTGGTGTTAAGGCTTAAATCCACCATTGTAAACTTAGTTTACTAGGATTAGTTGAGTTGTCCCTTAGGTTGAGGTGGGAGAGTGCTCTCGGTAGGAAGGCGGGATACTTTCAGTGTGGAAGTTCCTTCGGTTTGAGAGCAAAGACTTTTCGTTGTAAAGTCCTCTTTGTAAGGGAAACGATATAATCTAGTAAAGCTAAGTTTGAAAATCTTAAGTGGGGTGCTTAAGTAGTGTAGTAGACATTGGGGCCGAACCACTATAAATACTTGTGATAACATTGCTTTTTTTGTGTATCACATTGCTTATCTTTATTACTCGCTTCCATATTTAGTCGTTGAATTGTGAATTGCCTAAGTAATATGAGAAACGTTTAAAATTGAATTTAGGCAAATAAATTTAGTTAACACAGTATTCACCCCCCCTCTACTGTGTGTCTATTTCACCAATAGTGATCGGGCTGCCTAAGTCAAGAGGAGAGTTTAATTCCATTTGGGTGGTAGTGGATCGGTTGACTAAGACCGCACACTTCATCCCAATCAAAACGACCTTTTATGCTTAGCAATACGCCATACTATTTTTAGATAGGATTGTGACATACCATGGTACCCCAATGATGATCATATCAGATCGAGGTACCCAGTTCACAGCCCGGTTTTGGCAGTCCTTCCAGGAGGCCTTGGGTACTCAGGTGCAGTTTAGCACAACTTTCCATCTGCAGATGGACGGGCAGTTAGAGAGAACCATCCAAACCCTAGAGGATATTCTGAGGGCATGCGTCCTCGACCTAGCTGGTGGTTGGGAGAAACACCTACTGTTGATTGAATTCGCCTACAACAATAGCTATCACAGTAGCATTGGTATGGCCCCTTTCGAAGTCTTGTATGGGTGGAGATGCAGATCACCTGTGGGCTAGTTTGAGGTAGGAGAGACACTCATGGTAGGTCCTGACTTGATTGAGGAGGCAGTGGAGAAAGTGAAGCTGATAAAAGAATGGCTGTTGGCGGTTCAGATCCACCAAAAAATGTATACCGATAAGAAGGCCAGAGAGTTGGAGTTCACTGAAGGCGACTTGGTGTTCCTGAAGGTTTCCCCCATTAAAGGGGTAGTCCGGTTTGGGAAGAAGGGAAAGTTGAGCCCTAGGTTCGTTGGGCCTTTCCCTATTCTCAAGCCGAGGGGCACTATGGCTTACAAGCTGGCTTTGCCCCCTTGTATGGAGCGAGTTCACTTGGTCTTTCATGTGTCCATGCTCAGGAGATATGTCAGAGATGAGTCTCACGTAATTGAGCCCTCAACAGTTGAGATGAGTTCGGCTGTGTCATACAAGGAGAGGCCAGTAGAGGTGCTTGACCACCAGATTCGAAAGCTGAGATCCAAGGAAATTTCCTTGGTAAAAGTCAGGTGGGAGCACCACTATGGGCAGGAAGCTACTTGGGAGGTGGAGCAAGGCATGAGAGAACGCTACCCCTCCTTGTTTGAAGATCTGGTGAGTCCTTATAACTAAAAAAAATCAAGGACGAATTTCCCTTAAGGGGGGAAGGTTGTCATACCCGGGGTTTCCTAATATAAAATTTTCCTTGGTACAACCCACCGGATCGGGAGCTAGCTGGGCCGAGTCGCGAGATCGCCATGAGTAGGAGGTATGAGTTAAATTTTAGACCCATGGTTAATGTCATTGAAATGTATATGTTAGGTTGACTCATGTCGGGTTGAAATCGGGTTCGCAGATCGAGTCGGGGTTCAATCTGGGCTTAGGTGGAGTCGAGCGAGGGGGTTAAGTGAAGAAGGGTATAGTTGTCAAAGAGAGAGAGAGAAATTTAACCTCTCACCCTTAGCCACCGTACGGCTCAAGACAAGTTGAGCCACACGCAGCTCGAGGGAAGAGGAAAGGGGAGAGGAGCTTGTGGAGGGCGCCGATCTCGGGTCGTCGTCGGAGAAATTGGGATCGTCCTCATCTAGTCCATCTTCTTCATTTGATCAAGGTGAGTGGTCTAACCGAGATCCATAGGGTAGGCGGGTAGCCGACCCAAGATATTGGGGATTTTGTCGATTTCTGTTGATATTCTCTTGTGTATTTTTCTGAGATCCATCATCTAGTCCGTCTCGTCAAAATTTTTCCGAAATTTGATTCTCTTGTGTATATGTTGTTGAATGTCGAAGTTTCACGGAGTTTTCCTCAGATTTAGGGGTCGGCTGAATGAAGGAATAAAGGGAAGGGTCATGCCGAATTTTTACCCAATTTCCTAGAGCAGTTGAAACCTCTTGGATCGAATTCTTTGCAAGACTTGTGACTTAGTTGTTCTTGTTCATGGTCGAAAGAGCCCTAATCTCATCTTGATAGGCTCGACCGAGCATAGTAACCATGTGTAGGGGTCGGCCGAGCGGATAAGAGGGGAATATCTCGACCTAGTACGCTATCATACTATTAAGTATTTTATTTGATGAATGGATTGTTGATCGTGGTAGATTGTAATTTACATTTGATAAGGAAATGTTCTTGCATGCACATATATGGTTAGAATTTAGTATGGAATGTGAACCATGGAAATGCTATTGTCAAATCTTTGCCATGTTAGACCAATTGTTTCCTTGCTGAAATTTTAGTAATCAAAAGCTGAATTTAATCTCCTTATTTGGGAAATTGTGTGATTATTCATGTGGATAGTTGTAGAACGAATTTCCTATGTTATATATGCTGTGATGAACCCGAAATTAGGCATTTTCATGCTTATGAAATGTGGTTACACTTAAGAAATATAATGGATAGACTAGGTTTCACACCTAGGGAAAATAGCGGACATTAGTATTAGACTAGTGCGACCCGAGGAAGGGGTCAGATACGGGTTGATGCTCGGGGATTAAGATGGAAGTTTTTTTCGAACTCTGATTGTGTATTATGATTGAGATGGTCTACTGAGAAGTAGTGATAGCCGGAACGACTACTACTCGACTCAGCGGTGATTAGGGTCATGAGATTGCACTAGCGGGCCCACTAGGTGTTAGACCCGAGTGGCGGAGGGTCTTGAGATTTCGTCAGTGGGCTACGCTGACGGTAGACCCGCGTTGGGTGGGACTAGCTATCTCTAACCCGGTGGGATCCTGAGACAAGTTGACCATCCTAGTTGATTGGCCCCGTGATTGTTATTGCCATTCCTTGTATGTTGTATAGGCCGGTGCGGCCGAGTACTGTATTGTGGTGAAGGCCGGACAGAGCCGAACCATTCACGTAGGATGAGGCCATAGTGGCCGAATGATACTCAATCTAAAGGAGCCGATATGGCCAGACCTACTTATTTGCATAGGTCGGTCAATTGGCCGATTACCATGATATGACTAGCATAGACTTCTCATTTATGTGCTTATGTATATATTTATATGTTATCATATCGAGGATTTAAGTGGAGGTTCGGAAGAACCGCTCACTAAGTGCCTCGTGAACTCATGGGTTTGTTTGTTGTTGTTTTGCGGAGACCGACTAGTGAGGTACGGCTTGGTGGCATGGTGCGACTGGAGGGCAGGACGTTGGCGCAGATCTCGTGGCAGGTAGTTGTGTAGTCGTAGTCGTAGTCGTAGTCGTGTCGATTAGGGTTGTTAGACATGCACTAATTAGTTTTGTTTTCGAAAAATTTGTAACTATTTTAGACATTGAAACTCGAGTTGTTTCCTTCGAAATTGAAACCTGTTAAAGTTGTTTATGTTGCTGTGATGTACAGTGTTTTCTTGTGTATTATTGTGTGGTGCATGTGGTAGGTTTCGGGGTACCGACACATACCCGGCATGTCCGGTCACACGTCCTTGAGTTGGGGCGTGATAGGGGCCCTATGAGTCACACACATCAGGCTAACCTCACGACAGATCTTATTAGATAAAGTCTGAATGCGGCCCTATATGTCTACTAGCATGGACATGCTGCAAATCGATCACGGATCTCGATTACGGACATGAAAGAAAAGTTGTTTCCTATAGGAACGAATGCGCGAGGAAGGTTTGATTTATAGAGATAAATCATAATTAATAAGAATTTGATTTATGGAGATAAATCATAAAATTAATCTTGTCTCAAGGGAAAAATGACCAAGTCCCCCTTCACAGGTCATAGTGAGAGGGCCTCTGAGTTGTTAGAGTTGGTTCACACAGATGTGTGCGGACCGATGATAACTCAAGCTAGAGGTGGGTATTCCTACTTCATCACGTTTACAGACGATGCATCGAGGTTTGGATATGTCCACTTGTTGAGATAGTCTGATGCTTTTGAAAGGTTCAAAGAGTATAGGGCTGAGGTTGAGAAACAAATAGGGAAAGGTATTAAAAGTTTTCGATCAGATCGAGGTGGTGATCCATTGAGTTCCTAAGTTATCTCAAGGACAATGAGATTGTCTCCGAATGGACTCCTCCTGGCACACCAGAGCATAATGGAGAGTCTGAAATGTGGAATCGCACATTGCTAGATATGATGCGGTCCATGCTTTGCTTTACTGATCTCTCAATTTATTTTTGGGGATATGCGCTAGAAACCGCTATCTACCTTCTTAATAAGGTTCCCACAAAATTTGTCTCTAGTACACCATATGAGATATGGAGTGACAAAAAACCAAGTCTGAGGCATCTCAAGATTTGGGGTTGTCCAATGTACATAAAAAAGTTGGAGTTAGATAAACTTTATGCTAAATCAACCAGGTGCAGGTTTGTGGGATACCCTAAAGAGAGTTTAGGGTATTACTTCTACTCACCAACTGAACAAAAGGTGTTTGTCAGTAGACATGCCACTTTCTTAGAAAAAGAGTTTATTGAGGAAAGTGTTAGTGGAAGAAATATTGAACTTGATGAAGATCAACAACCACAGACTGAATCACAACAACCGTTGGATAGCCCACAGGTTGAACCAGTCATAGAATCACTACCTCCCAACACTCTTCGTTGAATAAGGAGATTGTGTCGACAGCCTGAGAGATTCTTCCTAACCATTGAAAATAATCAGGAAGATGTTGATCCGCAATCCTATGATCAAGCAATCAAGGATGTTGATTGCAAACAATGGCATGAAGCAATGAACTCGATGTTCACCAACCAAGTTTGGACTTTGGTTGACTTACCTAAAGGAGTCACTCCTATAGGGTGTAAGTGGATCTTTAAAAGAAAGATTGAAGCATATGGCAAGGTAGAGACCTATAAGTCCAGACTAGTTGCAAAAGGTTTCACCCAAAGGCAAGGTGATGACTATGATGAAACTTTTTCTCCTGTAGCCATGCTCAAGTCCATTAGGATAATGCCTAGCCATTGCTGCATATCATCACTACGAGATCTGACAGATGGATGTCAAGACTTCATTCCTCAATGGTGAACTTGAGGAAGAGGTCTATATGACCCAGCAAGAAGGATTCGTGTCTCCAGTAGAACCGGAGACGGTATGCAAATTACAAAGATCCATTTATGGATTCTAGCAAGCCTTCGAGGAGTTGGAACAGTCAAAGAGTTTGGCTTTATAAAAAATGTAGATGAACCTTGTGTCTACAAAAAGGTTAGTGGGAGCGCCGTTGTGTTTATTGTGTTGTATGTAGATGACATACTGCTCATGGGGAATGATGTTTCTCTGCTCCAGTCAGTGAAAGCATGGTTATCCAAAAACTTATGCATGAAAGACTTGGGTAGAGCATCCTATGTACTCGGCATTAAGATCTATAGGGATAGGTTTAGAAGGATGCTTGGTTTGTCCCGGTCTTGTTATATTGATACCGTGCTAACAAGGTTTAGCATGGAGGGCAGTAAAAGAGGTTACTTGCCTATGAGTCATGGCATCATTCTTTCCAAGAAGATGTCTCCTAAGACACCCGAGGAGAGAAAAAGGATGAGCGAGATCCCTTATGCTTCAGCAGTAGGATCCATCATGTATGCAATACTCTGTACTCGGCCTGATATTGCTTATGCCCTAGGGGTAACTAGCAGATTTCATGCAAATCCTAGAGAGGAATATTGGAAAGCCATAAAGAATATTCTTAAGTACTTAGGAAGGACTAAAGATGTTCTCCTAATTTATGGTGGGTTAGATTTTAAACTGGAGGGCTACACAGATTCCAGCTTCCAATCAGACCCGGATGATACTAAATCCATTTATGGGTATGTATTTACTCTGAATGGTGGCGCTGTATGCTCGAAAAGTTCAAAGCAAGGTATTGTGGCCGACTCAGTGGTAGAAGCTGAGTACATCGTTGCAAGCGAAGTCGCCAAGGAAGGAGTGTGGATAAAGAAGTTCATCTCTGAGTTGGGTGTTGTTCCTGAGGTTGCCTGTCCAGTCCCTATTTATTGTGACAACACTAGGGCTGTTGCTCAAGCAAAGGAACCTAGATCCAACCGCAAATCAAAACACATCCAAAGGCGGTATCACCTGATCAGAGAGATCATTGGACATGGTGATATAAATATCGAACGTGTCGACACGAAAGATAATATAGTAGATCCATTCAGAATGTCATTACCACAATAGCTGTTTGATCACCTCTTTAGTTTTATGGGTATTAAATACTGCAATGATTGGCTACAAGTGCAAGTGGGAGATTGTAAGAAATAGTGCCCCTGAGCTAATCACATGTTGATGTGTAGGGAACTATTTTTGGTTAATGAATAATATGTGGAAACTTTTCATCATGTGCAGCATCTATATTTTGTATATATTAGATTGTGATGAACCTCATGGACTCGGGCAATTGATTCCAAGGCCATGATGAGATCATGCCAGTGAGACTTGGAATCCAAATGCCCCTGTTCTAAATGTTCCCAGTCGTAGGATCACCAATTAGGGGATTGGTGATTCCGAATAGACTGGTGCACTTGGTACATGCCTTATACGATAAGGGGTAGCTGATCTCATAGTTACCTATGAGTCATCATTTAATGTACAAGTGCAGGTACATATTAGAGAATGAGAACACAGAATGGAATCCTTACATGAGTGTCCATAGGATGTTCCTCGGGTGATAGTAGGTGCAAGCGGTCCTTGGACCTAAGGTTTTCATGGTTACCTTGTGAGTGTCGACCTATTGCTTTGGACTTATCATTACGTGGCCTTTAGTGTCATGTGTCAGATACCTCTAGGCATGGGAAAGTACCCATGGAGATATGTGAACAACCAATATGGAATCAAGTACTCCTAGTAAGAGGAGATAATATCCTATGTGTCCCTGTAAGTGTCGGCTCAGTAATCTCTGGCCAGAGTAGATATGAATGTCGGAAAAAGGTTTTTTGACATGACATTATTGAGATGATGACTTGGCAGACAGAATACATATGAATCGGTATTAGGGTTTGACACTTTTTCCATACAAGTGCAGTGTCATGTGCCAGATACCTCTAGACGATGCTTTCTCCTGGTTGCTCTGAATATTCTAAACTTTCTTTTCTTGTGAATTTGCTATATTTAAAGTGTCGTAATGGATGGAGTAACAAGGGAGTTACAGACTTACTCCAATTCTTGAAAAAGGCATTTCGACTCGAGACTATTCCTGACTCTTATTATGAAGCTAGGAAATTCATTAGAGATCTAGGTCTCGACTATGTGAAAATAGATGTTTGTGAGAACTTTTGCATGTTTTATTGGAAGGATAAGGAGCACATTGATCGCTGCTCATCATGTGGGGCTTCTAGATGGAAAGTATCAAGAGAAATGTATGATGATTCGTCGTCTTCGAAACCCAAAAGAATTGCGGTGAAATCCATAAGATATTTTCCATTAAAATCTAGGCTTTAAATATTGTTTATGTCATCAAAGATTGCTGCTGAAATGATATGGCACAATGTGGGGCGCATCAAAGATGGAACTTTAAGGTATTCGGCAGATACTGAAGCATGGAAAAGGCTTGGTGAGGTGGACCTTGAATTTCATTCAGATCCTCGTAATGTCAGGCTAGGGTTAGCAAGTGATGGTTTTAACCCTTTTGGTACTATGAGTTTTGTTCATAGTACATGGCCAGTTCTACTTACACCCTATAATTTATTCCCATAGATGTGCGTGAAAAAACCTTTTATTTTTTTGTCCACACTAATACCTGGTCCTGAGGCTCCCGGAAACAAAATTGACGATTGTTTGGAACCACTAGTTGAGGAGCTAAAAGACTTGTGGAATGTGGGTGTTGAAACATATGACCCCTTTAGGAAACAAAATTTCCAAATGTGTGCTGCCTTGCTATGGACTATTAATGACTTTCCCGCATATGCCAATTTGTCTGGACGGAACACAAAAGGAAGGTGGGCTTGTCCTTGTTGTAATAAATATACTTCCTCGATTTATTTGAACAATGGGAAGAAACAGTGTTATATGTCTCATCGTCGGTTTTTACCGATGGATCATGCATGGAGGAATGACAAGAAGAACTTTAATGGCGAGAAGGAATTGGAGGAAAAGCCCCCAAATTATCTGGAGATGATATATTAGAACAATTGTTTGAATATGAGCAAGAAATAGAAAGACTTAGAGTAGGGAAGAAAATCCCAAGAGATGATTGGAAGTGCAATTGGAAGAAGCGGAACATCTTTTTTGACTTACCATATTGGAAAAATATGTTGTTGCGACATAATTTAGACGTGATGCATATTGAGAAGAACATTTGTGATAATGTGCTTTTCACGTTGTTGAACATGGACAAAAAATCTAAGGACAACTATAACTCTAATCTAGATCTAAAGGAGTTGGCCATTAGACCGTAACTTCATCCGGTGGAGACAGAGAGTGGAGTGTTATTATCTCCTGCATGTTATACATTATCATCCAATGAGAAGTTAAAATTGTGCGAATTCTTGAAGGGGGTTAAGCTTCCAGATGGTTAGTCTTCTAACATATCTCGGTGTGTGAATCTTAAGGAGAGAAAAGTTTCTTCTCTTAAAAACCATGATTGTCATGTTCTCATGCAACGATTAATGCCACTTGCAATACGCTCATTGCTGCCCAAGGATGTTTGTGAGGCATTGATCGAGTTATGTGGCTTTTTCACCGAGATTTTTTCAAAGGTCTTGAAGACAAAGGATTTGGAGCGATTAGAAAGTCAAATTGTCTTGACACTTGGCAAATTGGAAAGAGTATTTCCACCATCATTTTTTGACGTTATGATTCACTTATCTGCCATTTGGCGTATGAAGTTAAGATTGCTGGACCGATGCAATTTTGGTGGATGTACTTCGTGGAGAGGTATTTGATGATTAACATTATTGATAAATCTCTCCATAATATATTGATAACCAGTCTCATAAATTTCACATGTTTGTAGGTTTTTACGTATATTAAAACCTTATGTGCGTAATAAAAGTCATCTAGAAGGTTCAATTGCTGAAGGTTATCTTGTAGAAGAATGCTTGAACTTCTGTTCAATGTATTTAGATGGTGTTGAGACGAGTCTTAATAGAGTTACAAGGAACTCTGATGGTGGGGATAATACTTCAAGCAGTGGATTATCTGTCTTTAGAAAATCCGATAGAGGTTTGGGGAAAGCACAACCTCGGACTCTCAATCAAGAAGAATTAGCACAAGCTCGATTATATGTGCTAAAAAATTGTGATGAACTTCGTCCATTCATTGAGTAAGATACAAATTCTCATAGCTTTCTAAACCTCTTTGTATTTGGATAATATATTATAACCATAAAATAAAATTGTGGAGACAGAAAGCATAAGCAGGAGTTACTCAATGAAGCTCCTACTACAAATGTGAGAAGTTTAGATGCTCATCATGAATAGGGAATTCTCAAGCTGGTTTGAAGCACAAGTAATTCGACACTTTATATATTTATTTTCGAAACTTAATCTATAAACATTAGTGCAATGGATCATTAATTGTCTCAGGTTACTAAGCTATATCGCCAAGGAAATGAGCAAGTAAATGCAGGCATGTTGTCGCTTGCTTATGGTCCTGATCCATCCTGCATATGCTGTTGGCTTTAGGTTTTCAACCTTAACCTTAATCTCGATTTTGATGGTTTTGATGATAACAAACATGAGACTAATGATTTCATTGAGAATATTTTCAGGTTCCATATCAATTAGCGTTCGAAGCTGCGGTCGAATAGTCGGTCGACCGACCATTCGACCGGCGGCCTATAACAGATAGTTTTCTATCTGTTGAAACAACCATTTCTTCACCAGGGTATAAATATACCCTCATATGATTCATTTAATCTTCTTCCTTGATTCTAACAGAGTTCATTGAGTACTCAAAAGAAAGATTTAGAGCCTTCTAAAAGATTTAAAGCTTGCGCTCTGTTCTTCGTCGAGTTCATTCTTCAAGCGCCAGCTGCTGCTTCAACTCGGGTTTTGATCAAGCTCATCCCTTGAAGAGTTGAAGGCGCCAAAGGCATGCAAAAGATCTCTTTCTATTGGTTTTATTCTTAGCTCTTTTGATTGTAATTTTACCTGTTATTTGAACTGTATTTATTTGTGTGTGTGAAGACCAGGTGTTTGGTCTTGAGTGTATAAGTGGTTACCTGGTGTTAGGTGTAAAGCCAATTTTGTAAACTTAGTGTTTACTAGGATTAGTTTAGTTGTCCCTTAGGGTTGAGGTGGAAGAGGACTCTCGATAAGAAGGCGGTGACTTCCAGGTGTGGAAGTGCCTTAGGTCGAGAGTGCGTCTCTTCGGTGAAAAGTCCTCCTGTGTAAGGGAAACGTAAATTAATCTAGTAAAACTAGTTTGGAAATCCTAAGCGGGGTTCTTAGGTAGTGGAGTAGACATTGGGGCCGAACCATTATAAACTACTCGTGTTTGCATTGATATCTTGTGTGTTTTAATTGCTTAATTATTATTGCTTCCGCATTCAATCATCAAATCACAAATCGCCTAAATAATCTAAGTAAACGTTTAAAATCGGATTTAGACTAATCAATTTAGTAAATACACTATTCACCCTCCCTATAGTGTCGCCATTTCGCCAACAATTGGTATCAGAGCGGGTCGTGGATTGAGATTTCACCATCTCGTCTACATCTAGTCTCGATCTAGAAATGGCTCTAGAGAGTATAACATTTGCACCACCTAGGTTTGATGAGAAAAACTTTGGTGTTTGGAAAAGTAGGATGTATACTTTTCTTAAAACACAAAGTTTAGATCTATTGTGCATGCTAAAAAATGAATATGTTGAGCCCACCATTGACATTAATGAGTGGACTCAAGATCAAATTAGATTGTTTGAATTGAATGCTAAGACAATGCATTTTCTTTGTTGCTCATTCTCAAATGATATATTTGAAAAAGTTATGCATTGTTCTTATGCATTCGATATTTTGGCTTGCTTAAATATATTATATGATTATGCAAAAACCGAAGAGCTTAACACTTGTGTTGAGGGTGGTGATGACAATGGTCATCCCCCTAGTACTAACATCGGTTTTGATGATTTTAGTGCTTCTAGTCAAAGAAGCAAATCAAAAAGCAGAAAAAAAAAAAGGTGATATGCTACTTGTGCAAGGAAAAGGGGCACATTAAGAGGAATTGTCCTTTATCAAAGAAAAATGCCAAAAGGATGACAAGTGCTTCAACATCCACATCTAAATCACAAGAAGCATTCTCTTGTCATGACTATGAAGGCACATCCAAGGTTTGCCTTGTGGGTATCCATGATGAGGTACAATATTCCACTTTTAGTCATGATAAAGATATAACATATGATAGTGATGCTAGTTCTTCACATTCAATCAAAATGTCATATGAAGAATTAGTACAAGAATGTCAAAGTATGTGTGCCATGCTTTTGAAAAAGAGTAAAGAAATGAAGAAAATTAAAAGGGATAACTCTAGGCTCACTAAGGATTTGCAAGCTCTAGAATTAAAAAATAAAAATTTAAAGGCAAATCTAAGTTCCTCAAGTGCTGATTGCCAATGTAGTATTGATGTTTTGAGAACTAGTAACTCTTGTCATGACAATCTTATGATTGAAATTAAAGACCTAAAAAGTGAGAATATTGACTTGAAAAATGAAAATGATGATTTGAAAATTGAATTGAAAAATATCTCAAAAGTTGAGATTGAGAATTTGAAAGTAGAAAATATGAAAATCAAAAATGAAAATAGCATGATGAAATCTCAAATGCAAGCATTACATAAATCAATAAATGATTTGAAAAATGAGGTCATTTTCTTGAATAGGAAAACTAGTAGTTTATCACATATCTCATCTTTTAGAAATCCTAAAAAGAAAAATATTCCGTCTAAGAATGCAAATGTTCATCATGTCTCTCATGCCAAGCTATCTGATATTAGACCTCATGTTCATATGAAAGGTAAAAAAAAAAAGTTCAATAGAAATTATTTTTGTTGTGGTATGTATGGGCATGCATCTATAATTGTGCATTTAAGATGAACCCAAGTAGTGTTAAGTCACTTTGGGTAGCTAAGCCCACTAACCCCCAAGGACCCAAAGCCATTTGGGTACCAAAAATTTCTTCTCTTGTAGGGGGAGTCACCACTCAAGGGTAAAAAAGAAGTGAAGAGTTGAAGTTGACCATGAAATAAAATGGAGTATCAATTCTTGCTTGCAACTTCAAACCATCATGATGCCATAGGTATGGAAATTGGCATCTAGGTATACTTTTTATCATCTCCTTACTTACGATTGTTTTTATTTAAGTTGGAGTTATGATACTATGTATAACTTGAGTTGTTTTCCCTGCTCTTGTAAAAGAGTTCTTCATAAAATGATTTTTGATTTTTTGATTTTTCGGTCTCTTCGGAGACCCGGGTGGCCTGTAATGGGCCTAAGTGACCTTGCGGTTCTAAATCGTAAGAACATTGTGGCCTTTCGGTTTTCAACCAATAGGAAGGGTTGAAGATCATGTTTTAATTTATTATTCTTGTGATCTTTTAAAATTCATTTTGATATCCTTCTATTTCATTTTGAAATGAATTTAGAACTATTTAGCAAAGTGAGCCTTTATAATGATATTTTGATGCTTCTCTTTGCTTCTTAGTTTGGTTAGCTTGCTAAGTAGCTATACTTTCACTAAAACATTAGCGTAGTTTACTTGCAAGCTATGAGTATTATAGGAAGGCTAACTAGGAAGAAAAAGATTAGTTTGGCTAAATCATCATGAATATGGTATAACCTTGGTAAATTCAAAATCTTAGTATTATACCTCAATGCTTAAGATTAAAGTATGTCTCTATACTCATGATTAGAATTACATGTTAAAATCCTTGAATTCTCATGAGTAGGTAGAACTTTAGTACTTAGACAAATTTTATTGAATGAAACTTGTTTTAGGTAAATATCTATTATTAGAGACCTTCTTGTAAGTCCAAACTAGTTTAACATAGGTAGAGATCTTATTTCTCAAATAGTTCACATCTTAAGATCTCTTAGATTCATTTACATATCATGAAAACTCATTTAAAATGAATCTTAACCATCTAGCATAGGTTAAGGTTTTTAAATGAAACATTGCATTAAACCCTTGCTATTTAGTATATTAGCTTGCTAAGTCGGTATATGATTTCATTTTGATACTAATGAATCCTACTTGCAAGTGAAGAAAGTGGCAAACATTGAAGACTATGCTATCTAAGAGAAAATGACAAAGGAAATGAAAAAGTTGGGCAAATTTTCTAAAAGATAAGGTATGGATTTTATTTTGCAAAAATCTTTGAAAAATAATTGAATTTTCATGTTTAATGATGTCTCTATACTCATGATTGATGTTGCATGATAAATGGTTGAATTTTCATGAGTATGCAATTTCATGATAACTAGGCAATTTCTTGATATTAAGATTGAATGAAATTTGCTCTAGGTTAAAATTTATATTAGAGACCTCATTTTGAGTAAACATCAAACAAACATGTTTAGATACATATATCACATGAGTCTAGGTATTTAAACTTGAAAATTCATGTCTAGATGAACAAATACAATTGGTATCTCACTTTAGAGGACTTAAGCTTGAAAAGTTTGACCCAAGTCAACAAATCGACTTGGTCACTTCATTTTAAGTCCAAAACTCATAAACATGCTTAGGAGTAGGTATGACATGTTTCCATGCATTTGGAGTGAAAAATTCATATGGATATGAATAAAATGACATAGAGGTGGTTTCATGAAAACCTCTTTTGAACTTAGTTGACCCAAGTCAACAAGTTGACCTAAAAGTTTCATTTTTTATCCATATTTGATAAACATGTTTAGATTTACTCATGTTAGGTATCCATAGGTTTAAATTTGAAAAATCATGAGTAAATGTTAAGATTGAAACTTAGCAAGTTTCATAAAAAAACTAGTTTAGTTTTGAATGAAACCAAACTAGGTTGACATATATCTTGACTTAAGGACATAATTTTCATTTCAAACTTGACATATACTCTTTGCATGACCATCATGTGGTGTCATGAAAGTTTGAATGGAAATTGAACAAGTTGTAAGAATAACTGAAAATTACAAAAATACCATTTCAACATACAATTGGTATGAATTTCAGTTATTTCTAGGAAAATATAGAAAAATCTTTTTTAGATGATTTTTGAAACTACACATTCACTGGAAAAGCTAGTTTTATCATTAAAAATTTCAAAAAGTTTCATCAAGAATCTAATTTATAATAGAATTTTGAAGTTGGATCTTCAAAATGCAAAGTATCATCTTTTTGAAATATCAATCTTTTTAATACTTTGATTTTTTTTGGAAACTTCAAATGAAAGTTTGTGTATACCATTTTGATTATGTTTCTAATATCATTCACACCATTGATTGAGTAAAATTATTTATAGGAATGATTTTGAATTCTTGAATGATAGCTAGAAATATCTAGTGTTTTCATTAAAATCAATATAGGATGAAAAATGGTCTTTGAAAATTCATTTTGAGTTCAAACTTGTTCATGTATTTCAAATGACCATTCAATATTTGGTATCAAAATTTTCATCCAAAAAATTGGTACCAAAGTTTTTCATTAAAGATATGATTTTGTTTAGATCTAAAAGTTTGATTTATGAAAACTAGAAGAATACCTTGACCAAAGTCAACAAAGTAACTTAAAAAATCTTATTTTAAGCCCAAACTTAATTCATAGACTTACATTATCTCATGTTTGATGTCTAGATGCCTAAATATGAGAAAACATGAGTAGATAGCAATATTGAGACTTAGTATTTTCATGTTTTCATGCTTATTTCAAATGAAAATGTGCTAAGTTCATATTTAGATCAAATGACATTAGTTTCACTTCAAACTTAATACATGAGTTAAATGACCATATCTGGTATTTTGAAAGTTTGAATGAAATCTAAAAATGTCATGAAAAAGATATGAATACATTCATACTTGAGTGCATACATGATTGAGTGTTGAATTGTATCTATCATTCTTTTATCATTTATGTCTTTGTTTCATATCTATTTACTTGTTTTCCATCCCTTTGGTTGAGATCTTCATGTTTCATGAAAAATCTTTAGAGTCTCAACTTCATGAAAAATTATTTGTTCTTCATCCCTTTGACTAGATTATCCTTTCTTGCCCTTTTTGATTGATGTCAAAAGGGGGAGACGAGTATAGGTATAAAGGGGGAGAAATATGGAGAAGAGTATAGGTATAATTGGGGAGAAAATTAAAAGTAAAGGGGAGGAAAATATAGGAAATTCATGCATATAGATAGGGGGTGTTTAATTATATAAATATGCATGTTGATAGGGGGAGAAATCCCATAGTTGATATCCTTGTACTTTAATGATTATATATTTTCTTAAGGATGTTTGTCATCATCAAAAAGAGGGAGATTGTTGGCTTTAGGTTTTCAACCTTAGCCTTAATCTCGGTTTTGATGGTTTTGAAGATAACAAACATGAGACTAATGATTTCATTGAGAATATCTTTCAGGTTCCATATCAATTAGTGTTCGATGTCCTCGATCGGAAAAATAGGAGAAATTAGAAATCGAAAGGACATTGATCGTCGCGCTCGGGTTCATCACGGAAACTTCTCGAAGAGCGACGCATGCACCAAAGACGTATTGGAAGGGCTCAAAGATCACTTGAAAGCTCTCCAAGTTGATTATCGTTGAAAGCCAGAACCCGAAAATGAAGCGCGGAAGAAATAGGTTGAAGAAATAAACTTCAGCCTAGGTTCGGTCGACCGGGCGATCGACCGAATGAAGGTAAAAAGTAGCAGAGCTACTTCGGTCGACCGGGCAGTCGACTGATGGAAGCCCAAAATGGGCAGTAGCTCGGGCGGTCGACCCGTCGGTAGACCGACCTGCTGATACTCGAAGACGCAGATCGCGTCGGTCGATCGACGGGTCGACCGAAGATCGAGATCGATATTTTTGTGTCTGGGTGGTCGACCCATCGGTCGACCGACCACAAAGTAAAGAGCAACGTTGAAGCTGCGGTCGAACATTTGGTCGATCGACCATTCGACCGGCGGCCTATAACGGATAGTTTTCTATCCGTTTAAACAGCCGTTTCTTCAGCAGGGTATAAATGTACCCTCATATGATTCATTTAATCTTCTCCCTTGATTCTAACAGAGTTCATTGAGTATTCAAAAGGAAGATTTAGAGCCTTCCAAAAGATTTAAAGCTTGCACTCTGTTCTCCGTCGAGTTCATTCTTCAAGCGTCAGCTGCTGCTTCAACTTGGGTTTTGATCAAGCTCATCCCTTGAAGAGTTGAAGGCGCCAAAGGCTTGCAAAAGACCTCTTTCTATTGGTTTTATTCTTAGCTCTTTTGATTGTAATTTTACATGTTATTTGAACTGTATTTATTTGTGCGTGTGAAGACCAGGTGTTTGGTCTTGAGTGTATAAGTCGTTACCTGGTTTTAGGTGTAAAGCCACTTTTGTAAACTTAGTGTTTACTAGGATTAGTTTAGTTGTCCCTTAGGGTTGAGGTGGAAGAAGACTCTCGATAAGAAGGCGGTGACTTCCGGGTGTGGAAGTGCCTTAGGTCGAGAGTGCGTCTCTTCGGTGAAAAGTCCTCCTGTGTAAGGGAAACGTAAATTAATCTAGTAAAACTAGTTTGGAAATCCTAAGCGGGGTTCTTAGGTAGTGGAGAAGACATTGGGACCGAACCATTATAAATTACTCGTGTTTGCATTGTTATCTTGTGTGTTTTAATTGCTTAATTATTATTGTTTCCGCATTCAATCATCAAATCGCAAATCACCTAAATAATCTAAGTAAACGTTTAAAATCGGATTTTGGCTAATCAATTTAGTAAACACACTATTCACCCTCCATCTAGTGTCGCCATTTCGCCAACAATTGGTATCAGAGTGAGTCGTGGATTGAGATTTCACCATCTCGTCTACATCTTGTCTCGATCTAGAAATGACTCTAGAGAGTATAACATTTGCACCACCTAGGTTTGATGAGAAAAACTTTGGTGTTTGGAAAAGTAGGATGTATACTTTTCTTAAAACACAAAGTTTAGATCTATTGTGCATGCTAAAAAATGAATATGTTGAGCCTACCATTGACATTAATGAGTGGACTCAAGATCAAATTAGATTGTTTGAATTGAATGCTAAGACAACGCATTTTCTTTGTTGCTCATTCTCAAATGCAAACATATGCTACAAGTGCTATAATAATAATTAAGTAAATGTTTAAAATCGGATTTAGGCCAATCAATTTAGTAAACACACTATTCACCCCTCCTCTAGTGTCACCATTTCGCCAACATATGCTACAAGTGCTATATCAGTAATGGTTATAGATTTCATACCCATGATCCCGAGAAGGACTTGAAATTGCAAAATAGTGGAGTTTTTGTTAGAGGAGAAACACAACTTGGCAACGTGGACTATTATGGTGTTCTAAGTGACATAGTTGAGCTGCAATACCTCAAAGGAAACCGAGTTGTTTTATTCAAATGCGATTGGAAAGATGTGTTCGACCAGGGTCGAGGAATAAAAGTGGATCGTTATGGGTTTACATGCTTGAACATCACAAGATATTTGTAGACGAATGAACCATTCGTGCTTTCTTACCAAGCTGAACAAGTGTTCTATGTGAAAGATGTAGTTGATTCAGATTGGTGTGTTGTGCAAAAATATCAACCTCGAGACTTCTATAATAAGCTTGAGGTGCTTGTTGATGAGGATCACTTGGAAGTTGATGAGGCGTATCAACAAAATGAGTTATCCACTGATAGTATGTCATTGAGAATGACAAATCTGAGTGAAGACATCACTTGGCATAGGACTGACTTTCCATGAGGAGAAAGTGCAGAAGCATGCCCAGCTCCGCAAGAAAGTTGTAAGAAAAGGAAGAAAAGTGTCAAGAAGAGATAGAGTAAAACGAGTCAATGACATTTATGAAAAAGATTAAGTGTTGTATTGCATGACCATTTAAAGTGGTTTATTGTATCTTTTTATCAATCAATGAAAAGGGCTATGATGAGATATTGGTTCTTTTATTTTCCATTAAGTTGCTATATCATCCGTAAGAATGAAGTTCAAAAACAGGACAAAAATTGCAATTTAAGAAAGAGGAAGAGAAAAGTAAAAGGCTATTTGTTCCCAAGTAGTTAGAAATATGTAGTTAATTTTAAATATATTAGTTTTCATGCTTTAGGGTAGTTTTTATATAACTTGATTCCCTGATGAAGGATGAATTCTTGTGCCATTAAACAGTTGTCACTTTATGATATTTGTAACTAAGTTCATTCTTGTGTTTAATCGGGGAATGAATTCTTGTCACTTTTTATATAACTTAGGTTTAATCTGGAACTTAGGTTGTGATATTTGTAACTAGGTTGTAGATGGATATCTCTCAATCTCTCTTAACTCATTCTTTTCTGCTCTTCATTGTCGTGTTTAATACCAGATTAATAGGCTAGTTTCATTTGATCCATTGACAATCCACACAACCCATGATGAGTCCCCGCGGCTAGTTCTTGTGCACAAGTCCTTTGGATGAAACAAACCCTTTTAGAATATGGACTTAAGTATTCATGTATACCACATTGTGATAATACTAGTGCAATTAATTTAACAAAAAATCCAATTTTACACTCTAGGACCAAGCACATTGATCTAATGCACCACTTTCTTAGGGATTATGTAGCTAAGGGATTATGTAGCTAAGGCACCACATTGATCTAAGGCACCACTTCCGTGGAATTTGTATCCAACGAATATATTCACAAAACCCTTAATTGAAGAAAGCTTTACAAATTTAAGAATGCAATTAGGGATTTGTGCTTTTCCCAGTGTTTAAACTTTCAAAATTTACATACTTTTTGAAAACAATTGCATTTCATGTAGTATCATCACACTTATGTATTGCCTTGTAATGGGGCTCTGCGACTTATCGATGTTAGCCTACTATAGGCTTACATTGATAGGAAGGACTATAGTGGTAGATAATACTCAGTTTTATATTTTTCTCAGTTTTATTGATGAAACTCGTTAATAGTACCTTACTTCTTGCCCTTTTTGATTGATGTCAAAAGGGGGAGAAAAAGAAAGGTCACATGTATTTTATGATGCATATAGATAGAGAGAGTTATAAGCATGATATGCATATTGATAGGGGGAGCATAGGTCAAGTTTCAAAATAGGTTGTGTATGTCTTAACTCAAACTCACAAATAGTACTTAGAGTTTTATAGAATCTCATGTTTTGTTTGTCATCATCAAAAAGGGGGAGATTGTTGGCCCAAGGGTTTCCCCTAGGCTTCGATTCCTATTTTGATGATAACAAACATGTATCTAATATACTTGTGAAGTTTTGAGTTCAGGTTGAGGATACGATACGCGGGCGAACTTCGCTCGGAGAAATACCAAAATCGGCAAAAAGGCTCCAATGAAAATTGAGTAGAGTTCATAGATCACCAAGTAGATTCTATGTAATATATCCCTAGGAACATATCCCAAGCCTATTTGTAATGTTATCCAAGCCAAAACATGGTAACATAACCCGGGAACAAAGCACGAAAAAATACATGTAAAAAATAGCCTCAGCCCAGGTTCGGTCGACCGGTCGATCGACCGAACGAGGTAAAATATTGGCAGTAGCCACTTCGGTCGACCGATCGAAGCCAAAGATTGGCAGTGGCCAATTCGGTCGATCGATCGATCGGACAAAGCCGAAAATTGACAATAGCCAATTCGGTCGATCGAATATGGTCGGAAAAGGGCAGTAGCCTAGCGGTCACTGGGCGGTTGATCGGTCGATTGATTGATGATCAATCGACAAGCGACCGCACGGCGTCCAACGGGCAAAAAAATGCCCGTTGGAATGAGAAGCCGAGTGAGGGGTTATAAATACCCCTCACCAACCTTCATTAACCCTTCTTAACTATTCTTAAAAGCTTCCTAAGTGAGATTTGTGCCTTCTAAGCTTAATTTGCTCGCGCTTGCTTCTCCGATCGATGATTTCTCTCAAGCGCTCATCTTCCTTCGACTCCGGCTTCGATTCGACCTCAACAACTTGTGGAGTTGGAGACGTTGAAGGCTTGGAATGGAGCTTTTAGTTGTGGTTTATTCTTTAGCTCTTTTCATAGTAATTTTACTTGTTATTTGAACTTGTTTCTTCATTGTTAGCTTGCTAGGTGCGCTAGTGTAAACACTTAGGGTTTCCTTCATAGAATTGTGTTTTTCCTAGGTGAATAGATTTGAGGAGTTCTCAAAGGGTTGAGAAGCGAGTCCTTGATTGTATTCAAAGGGAAACACAAAGTCTATAAAGGATTTGGTTAGAAATCCTTGGTGTGGAGGCAATGTAGTGGAGTAGGCGGTTGGCCGAACCACTATAATTATTTGTCTTTGCATTGCTTGGTTGATTGTGCTTATTGTCTAATTATTACTTGTCTATCATCGTAACTTAGTTGTGTGATCAATTTGCTTGCATTAGAAGTTGGACTCGAAAGAAATAGAATAATTGTTAAAATACATCCAACACTATTCAATCCCCCCCTTCTAGTGTGGGTATTCGTTCAACAAAAACTCGTTTAGGCTTGGTCTCCTGGTTAGAGTGGAGGTCGGCTCATTGAATTTGACCTTGATCCTATCACACGATCACCATCCATAGTTCTCTACTTGTATCTAGGACCTAGGGATTACTTTTGGCAGTGAGTTGAGCCATTAATAGTAATTAATAATTAAGGAACCTTGATTTATTTACTTTTAGAAGCAGAACAAATATTAGTACTTGTATAGTAGTTATAATAATTACGTCTTGTTTATTTACTTTTAGAATAATCAGTCATCTGGAGTTCAAGAAATGTCCATTCTAAAGCTTTGTGACTTTCTGCTCTCTTCAAACTCATAAACTTAAACAAGTTGCTTTATTATGACATTTTATTCCAAGCCCATACGAACAGTCAGATTTGAATACTTAATTCTTCTATGTTTTCTCATTTTTGTTTTCAGGTTTTTGGTGACAAGTTGCATTCTTTGATCAACATCCCGTCACTCCGAAGAAGACCATTGTATAAGTTTGCACTTCATAATGCCAAAAACATGTTACATTAATTTAATTGGACGATTGAATAGTTAATCACATTTCTCTGATCACTGCATTTAAGTTTGCACTAGCATGGACTGTCATCCAATCCTTGTTTTTTATTGATTTAATATGATTATCTCATCAAAATATTATTGTTCATTGTCTTAATATGCACTTCCATGTTCTATTTCCATTAGTTTGATGATTCATTATTCTGAATCATAGGCCTCGTTTGGTTGACATGGGAAGTAAATTACTATGGAAAGTTGCAATTCTTATGAATTAACTTTCTACCTATATTTCTTGGGAAGTATCAAAAATGTGTTTGATTGACAAAAAATTATTTGATAGGAAGTGTAACTTCCCACCCGTAACATATTTGGTTGACATGGGTACTTCCTAGGAAGTATCCATCAAATGATCAATATATCATTCATTTTATAGATTAATATTTTATTTGTAAATTAAAATATATGAAAAAAAATAAAATTTATTTGTAAATTATTATTTTAACACATATATGTAAAATATAATATAATTTTTTCATATATAACTAATATAATATATAGTAGAGGTGGCAACGGGCCGTGCCTGGCACGGCCCGAACCATTGGCTGCCAAGCCCAGCTGGGCTCGGGCCAGCCCAAAAATTAATTATTTAATTAAAATTTTTAAATTTGTAAAGGTTTAAAATTTAATTTTAAAAATTAATGATTACGGGTTAATTTTGAACTTGGACCTCTAATTTAGTTAATCATTGTACTAAATTTAATTATATATTTTTTAACACATTTTTTATATGTAATACAGTACAAATTAATAAAAAGATTTTTTAAAAATCAAATTATAATTAAATTTTTATTTATCTTTAATACAAAAATATTCATCCAATGATAAAATAATTTTTTTTAATATTATAATAGACCGCACCTTAAAAGGTTGTCTACGTACCTTCTATAGCTAAACTTGTACTCCTCAATGATTAACTATAGAAGGATCAGGTCTACGTAGTTCTTTTTACATTTTTAATCACCCGTAGTCCCGGTGATTTAACTTGTACTTGGACCAGCAGCACCAGCTTCGCTTGTTTGAGCTTCCTCCTCTCCCGATGATGAAGTGTCGTGTCCTCCCTTATCTTGTAATCTATCTTCAGCATCCAACCAGTCTTTTAAGCAAATGCACATTTCAATCATTTCTTCACTCATTCATCTTCTTTTTTCATCAAGAATTCTATTTCCTACACTAAAACAAGACTCGGAAGCTACTGTAGACACAGGAATTGTTAGTATATCACGTGCCATGATGGAAATAATAGGATACGTATTTTCTTGTTTTTTCCACCATGCTAAAATTTCATTATCATCTATTTCTTCGGAATGATTATAATTTTAAAAAAAAAGTAATTCATTAAAATTTGTAGATTTAGTTTTTTTTATTCTACGACCAATTTGAGAATTAATACTATTTCTACCATCATCTCTTAATCTAGAAGAAGAAGATGTTGTCTTATTTGTAATTGTATCACCAAATTTTGAAGCGTAAAATACAAACATAGAATTCAATAAATTCAAAATTTTAATTTTTTTTTCAACATTATCTAATTCCATATTGTTATAATAATCATCTAACAACATATTTAAATTATCAATTTTCATTCTAGGATCTAAACATATTGCTAAACAAAATAAAGTAGGTATATCTGACCAACACTTTTTAAATTTAGATTCCATTAAAGAAATAATTTGTGCAAATAAAGGATGGTGTCTATATAAAGAAAATACTTCACTAATACGAACTATATGTGAAAGAGTTAAATTACATGTAGGATAATAAACACCGGAAAGTTGTTCGGTAGCTTTATTAAAAAGTTCTAAAATTTGAGTAATATGCCCAACAACTAACCAATCATTATTATTAATTGGATCACTAGACATATTTTGATTGTAAAATATTGTAAGGATATCTTGATATCTTATTGTAGATATAAGCATATGATATGTTGAATTCCATCTAGTAATAACATCACCATTAAATTTTTTAAATGGTTTATTAAAAGATTGACATAATTTTTTAAATTCTTGTGTTCTTGCTTTTGAAGAACGCATATATCTAATAACATCTCTTATTTTTTCTACATGTATATTTACTTATTTTAAACTATCTTGTACATATAAATTAAGAACATGACAAACACAACGAACATGAAATAATTCACCTTCTAATACTGGTTTAAATAATTGTATAAGGGGAGGGATAGCAGCATCATTATTACTAGCATTATCAAAAATAATTGAAATTTTTTTATCATTTATATTATAGAAAGATGTTACAAATCTAATAGCAGAAAAAATGGCAACAGAAGTGTGTGGATATTCAAAAACTTTAAAACTAATTATTCTTTTTTGCAAAATAAAATTTTCATCAATCCAATGTGCAGTAATACAAATGTAAGAATTAGTAGTACGTTGACTAGACCAAACATCAGATGTTAAAGAAATTTTTGATTTATTATTTTGAAAACTAGTCATTATATTTTATCTATATGTAAAAAATAATTTTAAAGCATCACTTTTCATTGGATTTCGAGTAATTTTTTTATATTTTGGTTGTAAAGTATTTTGAATCCAACTAGAAAATCTTGGTTGATCAACAAAACTAAAAGGAGAGTCACTTTGAACAATTAATTTTGCAAGTTCTCGACATTGAAAATCATGATCATACGAAAAAGCTGTTAAACCAGAAGAAGATAAATTAAGAATTTGTTGAGCTTGTGTAACCTTAGTGTCATGACCATTTGCATGACGTAATAAATGACCAGTTCCTCCGGTTCTTGAAGCCGAAAGAATTTTTTGACATTTTTTGCACCGGGCTTTTGTTCTGGTGCCATCAGGTTCAATAATTTTCTCAAAATATTCCCAAACCATACTTTTTTTTCTACCTGATGGACATAAATTAATAGATGGACTTATCTCTATGTTTTGATTTTGTTGAGTGGTAGGAGTGGTAGGAGTAGCAGGAGACATTTCTTCTAACATATTTGATCCAGTTTGTGGAGTATAACCTGAAAAATCTCCATCCGCCATTAGTAAAAATTAAAAATATAAAAAGTATAAATATTATACTAATCAATGAAACAAATTGAAGAGATTAAAAAGAATTAACAACAATCTTGAATCCTTGGCTTCTTGTTGAGCTTAAAATATTGTTGATCGTTGAGAGTAAGAGAGTTGAGAAATGAGAGTTGAGAGTTGAGGATTGAGAGAAAGAGTTGAAGATGAAGATAGAAGAAATGAAGAAGATGAGGGGGTATTTATAGATTCTTTATATATATATATAAAATATTCGTCGGCCTGAGCCAAGTCTGGCTCGGGCCGACCTACGTCTGGCGCACGCCAGACCTGGTCTGGTGCGCGCTAGATCCAGGTTGACGCTGCCAGACCAGGGTCTGGCAGCGCCGACGTAGGCCTGGCGCGCGCCAGGCCTCCCGTGCTCGCCCAGAGCACGGGCACGCGAGCCGTGGTTGGCTTGCGTGCCGTGCTCGGGCTGGCCGTGCCTAGCACGGCACGCGTGCCCAGAAGGCGAGCCCGACCTATCTTTTGGGCACAACCGTGCTGGGCCGGGCCCGTGCCACCCATGGGCTGGCCCAGCCCTTTGCCACCTCTAATATATAGTTTATTGTATATAAAAAATTAATTTTTATTTGAATTTAATATAAAAAATTATATATTTTGTTCAAATATAAATTAAAATAAAATAAATAAGTCAAGATTTTTTGAATTATCTAATTTTATAATGTTGAAGATATAAATTAAGTCTAGCATTAAATGCAAATGTGAGGATATAATTATCTTTCATTTCTTCTAAATGCAACACAGGAAGTGCAACTTACCTAGGTCCCCCTAGGTAAGTTACTTCCTGCATTTTGCAGGAAATCACACTTCATGTAAAAGTTGTGTCACCCAAACGATACCATAGTATTTAGCTGATTCAGGAGATAGAAACATGTTTGAATATACATGTTTAGATACATGAATGGATACATGTTTGAACATATACATGTACGGTAGACTTGTGCAATGAATGGATAAATGTTTGAATACATACATGTATGGTTATGGTATTTACTACTGTTTTCACCATTTATTGTTTTCTCTAAAACATATAGTTGGCAGAAACATATGTCACTGAAACATATAGTTATATATTGATATAATTAATGATATCAGACAATGTATTTTAGATGTTCATTCACCTGCTATTGCTTGTATATCATTTTGATTTTGCAAATATTTGTTACACCATAAAAGGCTCTGATATTTGTGATATTTGTAACTAACAATGAAGGATGAATTCTTGTGCCATTATAGAGAGGAAAATATCCATCCACAACCTAAGTTCCAGCCACATATTTGTAACTAAAGCTATAATGCAGGAGATTTCAAAATTCTCATAATTTTGATCCATTGAATTGTCGAACAATATGCAAAATAAATCAGTAGCTTTCATGGCATATGATTAAGGAATGCATTCAATTTAACATACATAATAAAAAAAAATTTGACAGATATAGGTAGCTTTCATGGCATCCCGACAAATAAGAGCTCGATCTAGTTCCCAAGTACAATCTCAAGTTGATGAAGCACAACAAATCAGTAATCAAGCTGGTGTTTCCCTAACACAAGAAGATAATAAAGAGATAAACAATTCTTCGTATGCACCTGTACCAACAGAGCCTATAGCAGGTACTTTTCTATTTTATGCTTTAATCAACTCTAATTCGCACGATCTTGCTTTATATCTATTCTATTTTTTAAAGCATTATCTTTTCTACATATGATTAAGACATATGCAGTGTAACTCAACGTCTATGAATGTTAACTGAGTATGATCAACTGTCATGCTAAGTTAGAAGATCAGACTTCACATTGTTATATTTTTTTAGTTTACTGTCATAGACAATTCAACTTAGTTACCCCTTTTTTAAATGGCTCATTGACTAAATCATGCTAAGTTAGAAGATCAGACTTCACATTGTCATTTATTTTTAGTTTACTGTCATCGACAATTCAACTTAGTTACCTAAATGGCTCATTGACTGAACCATGCTAAGTTAGAAGATCAAACTTCACATTGTCATTTTTTTTAGTTTGAGTTTGAATTTGAATTTTATCATGGTTAATAAATATGGTTTCCATGTTGAGGGCTGTATTCAAGCCCAACGGGATCCATAATTCTTCAAGTGCCACAATATGATATTCTTTGCTAGTTCACAACAAAAAAGTAAGAAGTAACTTAGTTACCCTTATTTACACCTTTATGTTTCAGTTTCAACATCAAACAAGTTATATCAATAATTAAATAGCTCATTTGATTAAGCATTTTTTTGGCTCGTTATTACATTAAATCATTTTTTAGTCTCATTTCGATAGGTTGAACCACGAGGAAAAAAAGAACACGAGGAAAGACTAGGAACTTTGATCTCATTAAGATGCCTCCGGGTCAAAAGATTCGTTTGTATTTCAATCAATATGGTCAACCAATAGGTGTTAATGCATCAAAATTCTCAAGCTTTCTTGGAAACCATATTCGCAATGATGGTGATATTCCAATCTCTTTCGAAAAATGGGAGGATGTTCCTGATGAGCTAAAATAGAAAATATACATGCGTGTGTTCATAATATCACTTTAAATTGCATAATTTTAACTTATATTACATTGATCTTTTTTTTGGACTGCAGGAGAAATTTGAGTTTAAAGAAACAGATTTAATAAAGTTATGGATTATGTAAAACATGAGAACAAAATTTGGTGAGCATAAAAATGAATTGAAGCGCTCTATTTATAGAAAGTATAAGACAACTGAAGAAAGATTGGAGCATGTCCCGGATGGCATTGAACCGAATGATTGGAAAGCATGTGTTGAATATTATGATCATGAGACCACTCAGGTAATTGAATGATTGTAATTTATTATCTTGAGTAGGTTAAGAGATTATTTGAATAGATTTGGTTAGTTCAATAGTTTTATTGGAGCTATTACTGCTGAAAAGATCATAAGGCTCCATCTAGTCCCCTGGGTATAGAATTGAATATATGCAACTGAGGAAATGTGAAACTATATCTACTTTCTGCTTCGTTATCAAGAGAATTTCAGGAATTGAAGTCCTGCATTAACTTTTCTATAATCATATGTGCTTAGTACTCCTTGTTACTCTAGTCTGTGTTTTATAGTAGCAACGTAGGGAAGTAAGGCACTATGGTTCCTATTTAACTTTTCGGTGGTACCACTGTGGTTCCTATTTAACTTTTCAGTGGTACCACTACTCCTTATATCCTTTATGATTAACAAAACAACATTAGGATTGAATGTGGAGGTGGAATGCCATTATGTACTCTGTTAATAAAATAAGGATTATAACTATTTACTATCCTACTTTATATTGTAAGTACTAGCCTTCAAATTAAGCCACATCTGATTAATTCCGATTTGTGTAAGTGAAATAACATTTTAGCATTATTGTCTTCCTTTAGTCATTTGTGTAAGTGAAATGACATACACTAGAGGGGGTAAATAGTGTGTTTACTATAAACATTAGCTTAATTCCGATTTGAATCAATTCTTAATAACTTAGGCAAATACAAGATTAAATCATATGTGCGCAAGCAAGTAAGTATGACAATTATGCAAACACAAATAGTATCAAACCAAACACAATGATTTATAAGGTTCGGCCTCAATGCCTACTCCACTACTTAAGTACACCGCTTAGGATTTTCAAACTTAGCTTTACTAGATTATAATTGTTTCCTTACACTTGAGGACTTTTCACCGGAAAGTCTCCGCTCTCACACTAAGGCATTTCCACACTCGGAAGTCTCTGCCTTCTCACCGAGAGCACTCTCCCACCTCAAACCATAAAGGACAACAAGAACTAATCCTAGTAAACTATGTACACCGGTGGACTTATGCCTCTACACCAAGGCAACTACCAAACTCAAGATCTACACACTAGATCTTTACACACTTGAGTAGCAACGAAATAAACACCAAAAATACAAGTAAAAGGAGCTACACAATACAACAATAAAAATACATAGGTTGAAGGCTCAGTCAAGAAGGTAGAAGCTCAAAACTAGGGTTTGCCACAAAGATTGGCTCAAAAAAGCTTAGGGATGATCAATAGATGTCTCATGAAGTGTTCGATGGTTGGGAAGGCTTAGAAGGCCTTCAAATAGGCAGAACATGAAGTAGAAGTTGGTCTCAATGGATAAATTTCAAAATAGAGTTGTTAGGGGCATTCTAGTAATTTCAGAAAATTTGACTTGTAGAGTACCGGTACTCTACTGGCTATTCCGGGCTATTCCTAGCTATTCTGGAATGTCCATCCGGGCTATTCTGGGCTATTCCCGGATGTTCTGGACTATTTTGAAATGTTACAACATCCCATCTCATAGTTACAACATCCCATCCCATAATCCGGGAGATTCCAGAATGTTGTTTATAACTAGGAAAACTCTTGGTAATAGGTTAGGTTCATGCCCTAGGGATATTTGCATCATTATGGGGATTAATACAATCATTCTAGATACCCTAAAGCTAAACTCTATTACTCACGAAACTCTAAAAGATCTTTTTAAAACCGCGAAAGTCTCGATTCAAGGGATGGAAACCAAACATTGAATAACAAACTAAGTCATACATGATAAAATGATAAATGTGTCATGCCCCAACTCTGGGTCAAGTGATCGGCTAGGGTATACATGCCTATACCCTGCAGCCTAAACCATGCACATGCCAACTGAACAATAAAACATAGCGGAAAAGAAATAACGAGTTTTATTTCAAATGAGAAATCAAACTAGAAATCATTATAAGTAATTTTAGCAAAATCATAAGGTGCAGAAATAACAAAACATGTTCAACTGTTCAATTACAATGAAATCTGAAATAAAGACATAAATATTCCCAAAGAGACTACAACTCCAAAATACTGAAACATAAGCGCATGACTAACTACAAACTTACCCCTTTAGGATATCATAGGAATAATCAGGTAGGCCCTCCGAACTTATTCCTTTAGGATATCATAGGAATAATCAGGTAGGCCCTCTGAACTTTTTCCTTAAAACCACCTCGGGGATAATCGGGTAGGCCATCCGAACTTATCCCACGTGGGCAAACTAGAAAAATCGTGATTTGCTCAACCGAACTTGTTCCACAGATTGGGAATTAGCCATCCAATCTCCCGGGCCTAGCCCGCAATCCGGCTCCTCAATGAGCCTCTCCGCCATTCATAAAGATATGGTGCAACATGACCTAAGTCAAGTATCTCCTACGATGTCTTAGAGGTGTCCTTACTGGAAAGCGTCTCAACACTCTGATACACGACCCCAACTCCTAGACCCGCAGTGACATAACCCGTATGGTTTTATTTCATGCATAAACTTTACTTGTTGGTTCATAACAGATTATGCTGACCCTTTGCCCAATTTTAATTATGCAATTAAAATTTAGATTAGTAAGATTAGGGTTTTGTTTTAGGGTTTTGTTTAGCTTACTGTTATGCTCGAAACTGATGTATCTAACCCGAATCTGGTCTCCAGGGTATGTCTTTTGTTTCCAAAATATATTTTCTGGTCGAAACGATAGGTTACACGACTATGTTCAGAGAAATTCACACATCACAACAAGCAATTTTAAAACAGATTCATCATCTCATCATGAAATTCCAGCAACATTAAATTTTCAACATGGCATGAAAATAAATCTGAAATTTACAGAAATTAGATCCTAAATTACCATCAAAATAGAATACTAATCTTGAGATAAAACTCTCCAATTCCATACTTATTAACCAAGGCTAACAAGCATCAACAACTCCTTAAACAAGAAGTAAACATCATGATCAAGAACTCATCTTTCAAGAACCTTCAAGGCATCAATATCAAGTTCTAAATTTTGTAAAAGATGAATTCTATCCAAAAATCACAGATTTACTACAAGTCATGCTTTGACATATAGAAACTCAAATTGATAAGCAATTTAAATCATGGATCACAAGAACACCAAAAACCCCTCACTTAGACATTTTACCGAACACCTTGAGGGCACCCCCGTCTCCACCTTGGCCGAGCACCCCTAGGGTTATTCTAGGGCTGCCGAACCCCATAGGGAAGGATTTAGGGTCTCCTCAAACACGGCAAACAAAATAACGACAATAAATTCAGGAGATCAACGGAAAACAAACAAGAACGTACTAGCCTTCGAGAACGGCTTCAAAAACTTGAAGAAATCCCGAAAGAAGGAGGGTGAAACCACTCACCTTGATCTAGGAGGAAAGAGCAAGAGAAACTCTAAATCGGCGGCCTCCGAATTCGGCCTCAAAGGGGGAAGCTTGGCTCAACAAGGGGCGGCAGCTCCTCTTCAAGAAAGGCGGCGGCTCCAAGGTTCAAGGGAGCACCGGCTACACCCAAGCTGTCGGCTTGGCTCCAAGGAGAGGGGAAGAGAGAGAAAGGAAGAGAGGGGAGGGAGAGAGGCTCGGCGGCTGGCTTGGGGGTAGCGGCTCCAAGGAACAGGAAGAGGGGAGAGGGGCGGCTCGGCTTGGTTGGGCGGCTCCTCTCTCTACGCAGCTTGTGCGGCTCCAATAGGGAACCGCAAGCCCTAGGGGGGGGGGGGATTTTATAATCCCTTCTCCTCCTCTTCAACCCTAACCTTCATTTACCCGCATCCGCCTCAACCCGGATCCACACCCACTAACCTCTCAACCCGTTAACCCAACTAAGCTTAATTAATCCTATTCTAATCCCATTACAAATTACAAGCAACAACCACTTGCACATCCACACATCACATAATTAAACAATCGTGCATTAAACTTAAATAAATTTATCCAATCAAGGAAAGAAACTACAAAATCAAACTACTTGCAAGCTCGCACCAGACCACGAGTCGAATCGGCTCGACGTTAAACTAGCCCGCTAGGCTGGCAAACACACACAATAAATGGAAATTAGAATTAATATCTAGAATATTACAATCCACCCTCCTTAAAGAAAATTCATCCTCGAATTTCAGAAAAGAAAATTAAGGACTCACCAAATCATCAAACAATGAAGGATAACACTCCCTCATATCCTGCTCCACCTCCCAAGTGGCCTCCTGCCTGGAATGGTGCTCCCACCTGACCTTAACCAAGGGAATCTCCTTGGACCTTAATTATCTGATCTGCCGGTCTAGCACCTGAACTGGCCGCTCCTCATAGGAAACTGTTGAATCCAACTCCACTGTGGTAGGCTCAATCACATGAGACTCATCCAAAATGTACTTGTTCAGCATAGATACATGAAACACTGGATGCACTCGGTACATACTAGGAGGTAAGGCCAACTTATAGGCCACAGTTCCCCTGCGCCTGAGAATAGGAAACGACCCAATGAACCTAGGGCTTAGCTTTCCTTTCTTACCAAATCTCACCACCCCTTTCATAGGGGACACCTTGAGGAACACCATGCCCCCCTCAGCAAACTCTACTTCCCTGGCCTTTCCATCCATATACATCTTCTAGCGACTCTGAGTTGCCAACAGTCTCTCCCTGATTAGCTTCACCTTTTCCACTGCCTCCTCCACCAGGTCATGTCCCATCATGAGGGAATCCCCTGCCTCAAACCAACCTACGAGTGACCTACATCTCCACCCATACAATGCCTCAAATGGGGCTATCCAGATGCTGCTGTGATAACTGTTATTGTAGGCAAACTCAATCAGGGGTAAGTGTCTCCCAACTGCCCTCCAAATCTAGGACACATGCTCTCAGCATATCCTCCAGCGTCTGAATAGTCCGCTCTGACTGACCATTTCTCTGAGGGTGCAATGCAGTACTGAACCAAACCTGAGTACCCAATGCCTCTTGGAAAGACTACCAAAATCGAGTTGTGAACTGAGTACCCCGATCTAAAATGATCAAAATAGGAACACCATGGTAAGCGACGATCCGATCCAAGAACAATCTCGTATAATGCTTAGCTGAAAAGGTCGTCCTGACTGGTATGAAATATGATGTCTTGGTTAGGCGATCCACCACTACCCAAATAGAATCGTTGCCCTTCCCAAACTTTTGCAACCCCGTCACAAAATCCATGGTTATCTTCTCTAATTTCCACTTCGGTACTCCTAGGTTCTTGAGCAACCCTGCTGACTTCAAATGCTCAACCTTAACCTGATGACACACCAGGCACTTAGATACGAATTCGGCCACCTCTCTTTTCATGTCTTTCCACCAATAATTCTTCCTTAGATCACGATACATCTTTGTGGCTCTTGGATGCATAGTGTATGTGGACCGATGAGCCATTTCTAGCACTTGCCCGCGAACCTCGGCTATATCTGGCACAACTATCTTGTTCTTAAACCTCAAAAGGCCCTCTGAGTCAACACCGAACCCATTATCGGCATCGCCTCTCCTGGCCAAATCCTTAGTGAGAACACAGAAAGCATCCTCCTCTTGCGCTACTCGCAACATATCAACCAACGTGGACTACACCCACAAGTGAGCCACCAGCGTAACAGAATCTGTTACTGATAAGACTGCTCCGCCATCCAAATATATGGCCAAATCCTGGGCCAATGGCCTCCTCCTGCCTGCCAAATGCGCCAGACTGCCCATGGACTTCCTGCTCAAAGCATCAGCCATGACATTGGCCTTCCCCGGATGGTACATGATAGTGCAGTCATAATCCTTCAAAAGCTCAAGCCATCTTCTCTGTCTTAGGTTCAACTCCTTTTGGATGAGGAAATACTGGAGGCTCTTATGATCAGTGTATATCTCACAAGCCTCGCCATAAAGGTAGTGACGCCATAGCTTCAATGCGAACATCATCACTGCTAACTACTCAAGGTCATGAGTCAGGTAATTCTTTTCGTGAACCTTCAACTCCCTGGAGGCATAAGCTATCACCCTGCCATTTTGCATCAACACACAACCCAAGCCAACCCGGGAGGCATCATAGTAAACAACAAATCCTCCCGAGCTCGAGGGTACTACTAGAACTAGTGTCGACGTCAAGCGGTCGAGCTTTAGTAAGCTCTCCTTGCACTTACTGTCTCATTCAAACTTGACCTTCTTCTGAGTTAGGTGGCTCAAGGAACCCCACACTCTCCAACGAGAACTCGCACTTGGAGAATTTAGCATACAACCGGTGCTCCCGGAGAGTCTCTAGAACCATCTGCAAGTGCTTAGCATGCTCCTCCCTGCTCCTAGAATAAATCAAGATATCCTCAATGAACATTATCACAAATTTATCCAAGTATTCCCTGAATACTCGGTTCATTAGATCCATAAATGTTGCAGGTGCATTAGTCAGCCCAAAGGACATCACCAGGAACTCAAAGTGCCCATACCTCGACCTGAAAGCAGTCTTGGGGATGTCATTGTCCCGGATCCTCAACTGATGGTACCCTGACCGTAGGTCAATCTTAGAAAACCACTAAGCTCCCTGACCGCGGGTACCGATTCTTCAACGTTACCTTGTTAAGCTGTCGATAATCAATGCACATTCACATGGACTCATCTTTCTTTTTCACAAATAGCACTAGAGCACCCCAAGGCGGAACACTAGGGCGAATGAAGCCCAACTCAAGCAGCTCCTACAATTGGGACCTTAACTCCCTCAACTCAGCTGGTGCCATCCGATACTACGGAATGGAGATCGGTTTCACCCCTAGCTGCAAATCAATGCAGAACTCGATCTCCCTCTCTGGAAGCAACCATAGCAACTTCTCCGGAAACACATCAAAGAACCTGCATACCACAGGCATCCCTCCGATGTCCCTGGCTGCAACTCCATCTCGCTCTGCCACAGATATAAAGGCCAAGAAACACTGACAACCGCCCAGAAGTAGCTTTCGAGCCTTGAGAGCAAAAATTGACACCAACGAATCTCCCCTTCCCTCACCCTAGAAGGTAAACTAGGGCAATCCGGGCTTACTGAAGTTCATAGTCTTAGCCTTACAATCCATTGAGGCGAAATGATCCGCCAACTAGTCCATGCCCAAAATTACATCAAGCTCTAACATCGGCATGAGTGTCAATTCAGCTATCAACACATGCCCACAAATGACAACCTCGTAGACTCGAAAGACTGTCTCTACCATCACAGAAATGCTTGTAGGCGTAGACACCACAAGAGGCAAATCAAGCACGGAAGATTCCCCTGCCAGCTTAGCAGCAAATTAAGCAGACATAAAAGAGTGCGTAGAACCCGGATCAAACAAGACATATGCAACTGTAGAACCAACAACAAGGTTACCTGATACTACTGCCCTGGATGCCTCAATGCCCTCCTAATTCATAGCAAATACCCATGCAGTGGGCCTCTCTGAACCACCAGCTCACTGGCCTTCTCCCTGAGTTTGATCCCTCTGAGCTACGGAACCCACTGACATCGGTGCATTTCCTCTAGTCTGATCAGGCTGCTGACTGCCCTTGCTAGGACAATCCTTTTTGTAATGCCCAGCTTGCCCACAACTGAAACATACATCTGACGTCCCCAGCAATCCCCCCAGTGCCTCCTTTGACATCGATTACACAGCTGCATCCCAAATCTCCGCTGTGAACCTCCAGATGACGCCCCTGGTCCTGAACCCATGTGGCCTTTGGATCTGTTATGACCTCCGTCCTATGGTAGATCTGCTGATCTGAAAGTCCCCTATGAGTGAGCTGGTCGACCCCCCGAAGGATGGGGCCAAAACTTTTTCTTTCGGGGACCATCATGCATGTTTGTCGGTACCAGTGCCTCCTTTCGGAGCGCCTCATCTACAACCCGAGCAAAGGAAGTGTCCTCTGTGTAATGGATCATTGTGGTGATCTGCGGCCTCAACCCCTCAACAAACCTCTTTACTCTGATGGTGTCTGTGGCTATCAAGGTGGGATGGCACTTCAAGAGCCGAGTGAACTCCATCTCATAATTTGTCACCGACATACTACCCGTCTAACGCAGCAGCTCAAACTCTTTCGCTCGTCTGTCCCGGACGCTCATCGCCAGGTACTTCTCCACAATAGCAGCTCTAAACTCCTCCCAGGTAGGGGGTGGTGCATGTTGGATGAAATCCCACACTAGAAGGGGGGTTGAATAGTGTGTGTCCTTTCACTTCAATGATTGCTATAACCATGGGCTCCCAAGCTTTTGGAAGGGAACGAAGGAGCTTCCTTACCTTCTCCTCTTCCTTTATTTCTTTGCCAAGGTTAGCTAATCCATTTGTAATATTTTGAAATCTAGCATACATGGCATCAATGGATTCATGCGATAACATTTTAAACATTTCATAATCATGCATGAGTAGGTTTATCTTAGATTCCTTTACTTGTGAAGTCCCTTCTTGTGTAGTCTCTAGGACCTTCCATAGTTCATATGCGGACTTACAAGTAGAAATCCTATTGAACTCATTAATTGATAGGCCGCAATATAATGCATTCACGGCCTTTGCATTAGCCATATGGCCAAATATGCCACAAGAAAAACAATTTCCATTAAATTTCCTTCTTTTGTGTGTGTGAGCATGGAAGTGCTATGATTTATTTTTATGAACAACCTTAGGCATGACATTTTGTAGGATTGTCATCTTTTCATTAAGCATGCAGAGTTCCTTTTTCAATGTTAGCATGCTATCATTCAAATGCTCTACTTGATCACTTAAATACTTATTTTCATCTTCTAATTTTTTGTTGTCACTTTCTAAGTCCTTCTTAGCCTTCTCTAGGGCATGTTTCTCTTCCTTAAGGGTATCTACTTCTTTCCTTAAAACATTGCACGAAAGTAATAAGCTATCATTTTCTAGCTCTAAAGATTTATTGTCCTTTTTAAGCTCTTTAAATTTTCTTCTAATAGCATTAAATTCATCGTGCATTTGATCAAATTCATTTTCTAGCTCTTCTTGAGTAAAAGAAAGCTCACCAAAAGTAAATCTTACCTCATCATCATTTGCCATCAAGTAGAGATTCGTCTTTTCACTCTTTGAGTCTTCTTCACTCGATGAAGCCTCGCTTTCATCCCACGAAGCCATCATTGCCTTCTTCTTCTTCTTCTTCTTGTATTTGTCCTTTCTATAAGGGTTAGAGGTGGAAGCCATCTTGAGAAGTGGGCAATCCTTCCTTAGATGCCCGACCTTGTTGCAATGGTAGCATGTGTAGCTTTCTCTTCCCTTTCTCATGCCTCCTCTCATGAATCTCATAAATCTCCTCGCCAACATCGCCATTTCCTCAAAGTCATCCGTCTCTTCCTCGGATGATGAGGATTCTTCTACTCGGTGTGATGCTTTTAAGGCAATGGTCTTGCCTTTGGGCGCATCTTCCTCCTTATATTGCTTCATATGGGTCTCATGTGTCATGAGAGACCTAATGAGCTCGGTGATCTTCAAGGTGCTCATGTCTTTCGCTTCCATGATTGCTATGACCTTAGGCTCCCAAGCTTTTGGAAGGGAACGAAGGAGCTTCCTTACCTTCTCCTCTTCCTTTATCTCTCTACCAAGGTTAGTTAATCCATTTGTAACATTTTGAAATCTAGCATACATGGCATTAATGGATTCATGCGATAACATTTTAAACATTTCATAATCATGCATGAGTAGGTTTATCTTAGATTTCTTTACTTGTGAAGTCCCTTCTTGTGTAGTCTGTAGGACCTTCCATAGTTCATATGCGGACTTACAAGTAGAAATCTTATTGAACTCATTAATTGATAGGCCGCAATATAATGCATTGACGGCCTTTCCATTAGCATTAAAGAGTTTAATCTCTTCTTGGTCCCACTCATTCATGTCCTTAGTGGGTTGCTTATACTCTACTTGAATCATCCTCCATACATCCATGCCTAGAGATTGTAGGAAGCCATTCATACGAATCTTCTAGTAGGCATAGTTGTTTCCATCGAATATTGGTGGAGTATGCGTAGAGGACCCTTGAGCTAGTTGGATTTCACTCGACATCTTAATTTGTAGGGAAGATGGTTAAATCTTATCCTACGACCTTGCTCTGATACCAATTGTTGGATGAAATCCCACACTTGAAGGGGGGTTGAATAGTGTGTGTCCTTTTTCTATTTAATTAATTTCCCTTTTTGCTTAATTTCAACTTCTATCAGAGCAAATATAACTTAATGATGTTTGTTATCAAGTATCAAGCACAACGATAAGTAAACAATCAAGACAATGCTAACAAGATGAAATTTAGTGGTTCGGCCAACCGCCTACTCCACTACCTTGGCTCCTCACCAAGGATTTCTAACCAACTACTTTATAGAACTTGTGTTTCTCTTTGAATACAACTGAGGACACAATTCTTACCTCTTTGAGAATTCCTCAAATCTATTCACCTAGGCAAAACAAAAATCTACAAAGCCTACCCTTAAGTGTTTCTCTTGCACACCTAGCAAGCTATTACAAGTGAAAACAAGTTTAAAACAACTCTTCAAATACAATGAAAAAGAGCTAAGAATTGAAAGAAGAACCAATTCTCTTTTCCCAAGTCTTCAAACCTCCAACTTGCCAGTAGATGAACTTGAATCGCAGCAGAGTTGAGGAAGAATGAGCGCTTAAAGAAGAATATTGACGGAAGAATCAAGGCGCAACAAATCAAACATAAGAAGGCTCAAATCTCTCTTTTTAATGCTCAATTAAGTGTCTAAGAAGTCTTAAAGGAGTTAGGTTAGGGGTATTTATAACCCCTCATCCGAACAGGCTATTCAACGGGCGGAAAACTAGCCGTTATCGCTGTTCGGTCGCTTGCTGGTCGATCATCGGTCGACCGACCGATCGACCGCCCGCGACCGCTACAATAGTGTTGTTCGGTCGACCGACGGGTCAACCGAATGAGTCGCGAGTTCAGTGATCCGCAATCTGATCGATCGATCGGTCGACCGAAGCACCTTCTGCCAATTTTTGGCATTTGTCGGTCGACCGGCGTAGCCCTCTGCCACTTTTTCACCATCTTCAGTCGGTTGACAGGTTGACTGAGTGTCTACTGCCATTTTGTGGCATCATTCGGTCAACTGTCCAGTCGATCGATAAGGCTACTGCCAATTTTTTTACTTTGTTCGGTCGACCAACCGATCGACTGAACTCAAGCTGAGGCTGATTTTTTCTTTATATTTGTTACATCCTTTTTCATAGGTTTAGTTACCAAGTTCTAACTTGGATAACCTTACAATTAGGCTTGGGATAAGATCCTCCTAGGGGTATATTACAAGATATCTACTTAGTCTATACTATTGGCTTTAGGTTTTCAACCTTGTTCTTAATCTCTTAATCTCGGTTTTGATGATAACAAACATGGAACAAATATTTCGTCGAGAAATCTTTTAGGTTCCATATCAATTAGCATTCGATGTCCTCGATCGGAAAAACTGGAAGGACATTGATCGTCGCGCTCGGGTTCGTCGTGGAAAATTCTCGAAGATCAACGTATGCACCAAAGACGCATTGGACGAGCTCAAAAATCACATGGAAAGCTCTCCAAGTTGATGCTCATTGAAAGCCGGAACCCGAAAACAAAGCACGGAAGAAAAAGGCTGAAAAGATCAATATCAGCCTATGTTCGGTTGATCGAAGAGTGTAAGAAATTGGCAGTAGCAAATTCGGTCGACCAGTAGTGGCTACTTTGGTCGATCGATCGGTCGACCGACAGAGGCCAAAAATGGGTAGTAGCTCTATCGGTCGACCAGATTGAGGATTGCGCGATCTTGAGTCTCTGTTTCCCTTGCGTTGGTCGACCGATGGGTCGACCGGATTGCGGGAACACAGTCTTGCGTCTGGGCGGTCGACCCGTTGGTCAACCGTTCACAGAGAGGAAGGCAACAGTCGTTCGGGCGGTCGATCAGTCGATCGACCGACCAATCGACCGATCGTCTACAATAGATAGTTTTCTATCCGTTGAGCTGCCGTTTCTTTGAGAGGGTATAAATATATTTCATCTAACTCTTTAAACCTCAGTCTCACTTTTTTACAGATTTAATTATGTATTAAAAAGAGAGATTTGAGCCTTCAAAGATCGATTAAGCGCGCTCTGCTGTTCCGCGAACATTTTCTCAAGCGCCTAGTATTCTTCCTCAACTCGGGATCTAATACGAGTTCTACCTCTTGACGAGTTGAGGGTGCCGAAGGCTTGGAAAAGAGTTGTGGTTCTTCTCTCATTTCTTAAGCTCTTTTGATTGTAATTTTAACTGTTTATTTGAACCTATTTTTTCTTGGATTTGAATCTGTAGAAGACCTTGTGTTAGGTCTTGTTGTGTGGAAGTGGTTACCTTGGTGAAAAGTTGCAAAGCCACACGTGTAAACTTAGTTTTGCTAGGATTAGTTAAGTTGTCCCTTAGGGTTGAGGTGGAAGAGTGCTCTCGATAAGAAGGCGGAGACTTCCGGGTGTGGAAGTACCTTAGGTTGAGAGTACGACTCTTCGAGTCAAAGTCCTCATTGTAAGGGAAACAAGAATTAATCTATTAAACCTAGTTTGGAAATCCTAAGCGGGGTGCTTAGGTAGTGGAGTAGGCATTGGGGCCGAACCACTATAAATTACTGTGTTAGCATTGTTATTTATCGTTGCTTGTGCTTAATTGTTTATATCGCTTCCGCATCAAATCATTCAATCATAAATTGCCTAAACGATTTGAGAAACGACTAAAATTGAATTTAGGCTAATTAATTTAGTTAACACACTATTCACCCCCCTCTAGTGTTGCCATTTCGACTTCATATACCCGAGCCTTTCTTTGACATTCTTTTTCTATTGATTCTTGACGATCTTTTCTTTCGTTTCTCCGAACGAAGTTTGCATGCTTATCGCAACCTCAACCTAAACTCAAAACTTCACACATAGATTAAATATATGTTTATTGTCATCAAAATAAAGATCGAAGCTTAAGAGAAACCCTTAAGCCAATAGTGCATTTGCTACTCTACGGTCCCTCCAGGTGTGTAGCCAATCCTTGGCTAGACCTCTTAGCTGTAACTTGATCAGTTGAGCGGTTGTCTCAGAAGAACAACCAAGCTCCCTGCACAGCTCATAGCAATCTCCCAAGAAACTGGTGACCTCCACCTGCTGATCTGTCCCTGTATACCCAGGTGGCCTGAATGTAACAAAGTCTACCTATAAAGGTGCTCTCGGGATTCTGACCACCGGTGCTACTGGTTGGACCACCTCTAGTGCTGCGGGTGCTGCCGGTACTGCCGGTACTGGTTGTGGTTGCTGCCTCAGCACCTGCTCTCTGCGGAGCGCCTCAATCAGCTCAGCCACGTGGGCCTGCAACTGAACAACCATGGGATCCTGTCCCACATCCTCTCGGGACTACGATGGTCTCCCACGACAACGGCCCCAGCCTCGACGCTCAGTAGAGTTGCTTTCACTACCGCTCCTTGCGGCATCAAAAGCCTCCATCGATCTGGAATCGGTAGAAAGAAAATATCAAAATTTAAATAAGTTAATTCACCCTAAGTCGTTAAGTAATTAAACCACAAGTCGCGCTGAGGTGCAGACCTAGCCCATTGATATCATAACATACCCCTACAGTATACTGACACGCTAGCAATGCCCAATACGGTGACAACCCTAGGTCGTAGTCAAAACGAATCACATGCTTTGATACCACATTGTCACACTCCAACTCAGGGTCACGTGATCGGCCAAGGTATACTTGCTTATACCCCGCAACCTAAACCATGCACATGCCAACTAAACAATAAAACATAGCGGAAAAGAAATAACGAGTTTCATTTCAAATGGAAAACCAAACCATAAATCATTATAAGTAATTTTAGCAAAATCATAAGGTGCGGAAATAACAAAACAAGTTCAACTGTTCAATTACAATGAAATTTGAAATAAAGACATAAAAGTCCTCAAAGGGACTACAACTCCAAAATACTGAAACATAAGTGCATGACCAACTACAAAAACTAGACTACGACCCCTAACTAGTATTGCTATGAGATCAATGTAGCTCCTTTGCCCTCCAGCCGCGCCAAGTGCTCCAGCCCACCTCACAGGTTAGGCTCTGCAAAAAACAAAACAACGACAATGGGTGAGTTCAAAAGAACTCAGTGAGCGGTTCTACCAACCCCCACAAAAAAACAATCATAAATAGGATTCATAAAGCGAATCTCCTGACTCAAGCAGGAAAAGGTCACAAGGAAGTGACCAGCTAACAGGCCATCTGGCCACCACCTGCCCGAAGGCAGCCAACACCCAAACGGTGAAGATTAACAGGACTAAGCCTACCATGCCCTAAGGCAATAACACATACTAGGATAATCATGAAGGCCCTCCGAACATGCTCCACGAGACACGAAGGGACAATCGGGATTCACCCATCCGAACTTGCCCCTTTAAGATATCACAGGGGTAATCAGGTATGCCCTCCGAACTTACCCCATTAGGATATCATAGGAATAATCGAGTAGGACCTCCGAACTTATTCCTTAAAACCACCTTGGGATAATCAAGTAGGCTATTCGAACTTTTCCCACGAGGCCAAACCAAAACAATCAAGATTTACTCAACCGAACTTGTTCCACAGATTGGGAATTAGCCATCCAATCTCTCGGACCTAGCCCGCAATCCGGCTCCTCAACGAGCCTCTTCGTCATTCATAAAAATATGGCGCAACATGACCTTTACTTGGAAAGCCTCTCCACTATTTATTGGAAAGCGTCTCAACACTCCAATACACGACCCCAACTCCTAGACCCGCAGTGTCATAACCCGTGTGGTTTTATTTTATTCATAAACTTTACTTATTGGTTCATAACAGATTATGCCGACCTTTTTTCCAATTTTAATTATGCAATTAAAATTTGATCACCAAGATTAGGGTTTTGTTTTAGGGTTTTGTTTAGCTTACTGTTATGACCGAAACTAATGTATCTAACCCGAATCTGGTCTCCAGAGTGTGTCATATATTTCCAAAATATATTTTCTGGTCGAAACGATAGGTTACATGACTATGTTCAGAGAAATACACACATCACAACAAGCAATTTTTAAACAGCACACATTCATCGTCTCAGCATGAAATTCCAGCAACATTAAATTTTCAGCATGGCATAAAAATAAATCAGAAATTTATAGAAATTAGAACATAAATTACCATCAAAACAAAATACTAATCTTGAGATAAAACTCTCCAATTTCATACTTATTAACCAAGGCTAACAAGCATCAACAACTCCTTAAACAAGATGTAAGCATCATGATCAAGAACCCATCTTTCAAGAACTTTCATGGCATCAATATCAAGATCGAAATTTTATAAAAGATGAATTCTATCCAAAAATAACTGATTTACTACAAGTCATGCTTTGACATATAGAAACTCAAATTGATAAGCAATTTAAATAATCGATCACAAGAACACCAAAAACCCCTCACTTAGGCATTTTACCGAACACCTTGAGGGCACCCTCGTCTCCACCTTGGCCGAGCACCCGTAGGGTTATTCTAGGGCTGCCAAACCCCATAGGGAAAGACTTAGGGCCTCCTCAAACTTGGCAAACAAAAGAACGGCGATAAATTTGGGTGATCAACGGAAAACAAATTAATAAGAACATACTACCCTTCAAGAACTGCTTCAAAAACTTGAAAAAATCCCGAAAGAAGGAGGGTGAAACCACTCACCTTGATCAAGGAGGAAAGAGTACGAGAAACTCTAAATCAGCGGCCTCCAAATTTGGCCTCAAAGGGGGCAGATCGGCTCAACAAGGGGCGGTGGCTCCTCTTCAAGAAAGGAGGCAGCTCCAAGGTTCAAGGGGGCGCCGGCTACACTCAAGCTGTCGGCTTGGCTCAAAGGAGAGGGGAAGAGAGAGAAAGGAAGAGAGGGGAGGGAGAGAGACTCGGCGGCGGCTCCAAGGAAGAGGAAGTGGGGAGAGGGGCGGCTCGGCTTGGCTGGGCGGCTCCTCTCTCTACGCAGCTTGTGTGGCTCCAATAGGGAGCCGCAAGCCCTAGGGGGGGGATTTTATAATCCCTTCTCCTCTTCAATCCTAACCTTCATTTACCCACATCTGCCTCAACCCGGATCCAAACCCACTAACCTCTCAACCCGCTAACCCAACTAAGCTTAATTAATCCTATTCTAATCCCATGACAAATTACAAGCAACAACCACATGCACATAATTAAACAATCGTGCATTAAACTTAAATAAATTCATCCAATCAGGGAAAGAAACTACAAAATCAAATTCCTTCTCACCCGAGCTCGCAAGCTCGCACCGGACCATGAGTCGACTTGGCTCGACCTCGAACTAGTCCGCAAGGCTGGGAAACACACACAATAAATGGAAATTAGAATTAATATCTAGTATATTACAAAATGAAATCCAAAACCAAGAATCATGTAGTAACTTAAGTATCGATATTTTCAAGTATCGGTCAAAGAGTCAAAAATCACTTTAGAAATGATTTTTCTCATCAATTCAGTAGAATGATACCACACGTGAATTCAGTAGTATCAAATTTTCGCTATCTACTCATGTTTTTTCTAATTTAGGTACCTAGATATCTAACATGAGTGAATCTAAATATGTGAGTCAAGTTTGGGCTTAAATTGGAATTTCTATGTCACTTTGTTGACTTAGGTCAAAGGGATACTACAAGTATACGTAAATTAAACTCTTAAATCCATATCAAATCATATTCTTAATGAATAGTTTTGAAACTTTAACGGGATAAACTAGATTTTTCAAGGAATCTACAGGTTCAAAATTCAGTTAAAAATAAGTTTTCTATAAATTCATAAAATTCCTAAAAATCTAGTGGCATTTTCATAAATATCAAGTATTTTTTCAAAACTGGTCATTTTTCAAGTTATCGCTCAAATTATCAAAATCTTTTTTTAGAAATGATTTAAATCAAACAAAAGTGACAACGATTTTAAAAATGAAATCAAAATAGCATACACAAACGACGAAATATCAAAGTATCAAAAAGATTGATATTTCAAGAGGATGATACTTTGCATTTCTCAAATCTAACTTCAAATTTCCACTATAAATCATATTCTTAATGAAACTTTTTGAAATTTTTACACAAGAAACTAGATTTTCTAATGAATGTGCAGTGTCAAGAATCATCTCAAAATCAGTTTTGTATATTTTTCTAAAATTAACTGAAAATACTAAAATTTCAATGGTATTTTCGTAATTTTCAGTTATTTTTCAAAACATATTCAATTTCATTCAAACTTTTATGACACCACAAAATGGTCTTGCTCAGCTCTGGTCACACACAATCATGACCCTTAAGCATAAGGTCACTCTACACCTACAATTTATATTTCCTGAAATCTAAGGGAAAGATCCTTCAATCAATCCAAAATATCAATTATAGGGGAAATTTACCATCAGCCAACCCCTGCAGATCCCTTCCACAGAACTATATCAACCGGCCCCCCTAGGATCCCTAAGGCCGCCCTAACCATACTGCACCATAAGCAATTAAACTATATGACGAGACCCAATTAATCGTTCAAGATATTAAGCAAACATTGCAAGGATCTCTAACCTAGGCTCCCACACAAAGGTAGCCCCAAAATTGGTGCACTCTCCAGCACAGGCCATTCACGGCCTCAAGCTATGCTACCCTGGGACCGTCGTAGTTCCTCTTCCCTGCGGAGTGCCTCAGTCAGCTCAGCCACTCGGGCTTGGAACTAAACAACCATGGGATCCTATCCCACATCCTCTCGGGCCTGGTGTGGTCTCCCGTGACCCCGGCTCCGACCTCGGCGCTCAGTGGAGTTGTTATCACTACCGTTCCTCGCGACATCAAAGGCCTCCATCAATCTGGAATCACCAAAAAGAAAATATCAAAAAAATTAAGCAATTGAGTTCACCCTAAGTCGTTAAATAACTTAACCACAAGTCGCGCTGTGGTGCAGACTTAGCCCATTGATCTCAAAACATACCCTTACCTTATACTGACACGCTAGCAATACCCTATACGGTGACAACTCTAGGTCGTAGTCAGACCGAACCACATGCTCTGATACCAACTTTGTCACGCCCCAACTCAGGGTCATATGACCGGCCAGGGTATACGTGCCTATACCCCGCAGCCTAAACCATGCACATGCTAACTCAACAAGTAAATTTAGCGAAAGAAATAACAAGTTTTATTTCAAATGAAAAGCGAACCAAAACATAGTTTTATTTCAAGAAGCTCGATGAAACGTAAAGTGCGGAAATAAAAGTTAAGTTCAACAATTCAAAAGTTCAAATACAATAAAACCTGAAATAAATGACATAAATGAACTCACGGCTACAACTCCAAATCAAGCTAATACAAGTGCATGACTACTAGCAAAGGACTCGACTACGACCTTAACTAGGACTGCTATGAGATCATGCGGCTCCACTGCCCTCTAGTTGCCCCAAGTACTCCAGCCCACCTCATCGATCAGGCTCTGCAAAAATAGAAATCAAACGACAACAGGTGAGTTCAAAGAACTCAGTGACCGGTTTTACCAACCCTCAAATTAAAACACAGATATAACAAGAATAAAGTCTATCTCTAAAGAGGCAATATCACAAACGTGTGACTAGCTACCAGGCCAATAGACCACCCATGTCCAAGGCATCTAACCCTCCAAGAAGTGCATCAGGCCGAAGCCCACCATGCCCGAATGCAACAGCACATACTAAAGAAGTGCATCGGGCCGAAGCCCACCATGCCCGAAGGCAACAACACATACTAGGATAATCAAGAAGGCCCTCTGAACTTATCCTAGTATACAAAAATTCAGGAGCAATCGGGAAAGGCCCTCCGAACTTGCTCGACGAGATGCGTAGGGACAATCGAGATTCGCCCATCCGAACTTGCCCCTTTAAGATATCATAGGAGTAATCGGGAAAGGCCCTCCGAACTTGCTCCTAAAGGATATCACAGGAATAATCGGGAAAGGCCCTCCGAACTTATTCCTTAACACCACCTCGGGGATAATCGGGTAGGCCCTCCGAACTTATCCCACGAGGCTAACCCAGAATAATCGGGAAAGGCCCTCCGAACTTATTCTGCGGGTTGGGAATTTGGCGTCCAACCACCCGGGCGTAGCTCGTAACCCAGCTCCTAATTGAACTACTTCACCATGCTCAAGGTTATGGCGCATCAAGACCTAAGTCAAGATTCTCCTACGGTCTCCTAGGGGTATCCTCATTATGAAGCGTCTCAACACTCCATCCCAAACCCTATACCTTAGACCCGTAATGTCATGAACCCGTGTGGTTTTATTTCACGAATACCTTATAAGTTGGTTCATAACAGATTATGCTCACCCTTAATCCAATTTTAATTATCTAAATAAAATTTAGATCATCTCAATTAGGGTTTTATTTTAGGGTTTTGTTTTAGGTTACTGTTCTACCCATAACTGCTGTGTCTAACCCAAATATAGTCTCCAAAGTATGTCCTATGTTTCCAAACTATGTTTTCTGGTCGAAACGATAGGTTACACGACTATATTCACACATACAAACACATCATAGAAAACAAATTAAAATCAGCATAGATTCATCATCTCATCATACAATTCCAGCAATCATGCAATTTCAGCATACTAATAGAATTAAATCTAAATATTAACAGAAATTAATCCCTAAATTACCATTAGGACAGAATACTAATCTCAGGAATTAATTCACAGAAATCATGATTTTCATTAAGATCCACAAGAAACCACACACTTAAACTAAGAATCAAACATTAAGATCAAGAACCCCCTTCTCAAGAACCCTTAATTAGTCATTATCAAGATCTTAATCCTACCACATGATTTCTACCCAAAATCACAGATTTAATCCTATGCATGCAATCCACAAATCAAAAAACCAATTGGGAGAATAAATCATGATTTGCACATCAAGAAAACATGGCAAGAACTCGAAGAAAATCCAAGAACAAGGTATAAATACCGAGCCGTCAAGAACGGCTTCAAAAATCCGATTAAAATCTGAAGAGAGAGGGTAAACCACTCACCTTAATTAGAAGAAGAACTAAGGAAGAAATCCCGGATGACGGCCCTTAAATCCGGCTTCAAAAGGCCGGCGGCTCAACCCAAGAAAAGGCTCGAAGGGACGACGGATCACTCCAAGCCGCCGGCTTTGAGAGAGGGAGAGAGAGGAGAACGAGAGGGGCTGGCTCGGCTGGCTCCTCTCGGCTCGGCTCCAAAGGGAAGGGAAGAGAGAGAGGGGAGGAGAAGAAAAAGCAGGCGGCTTGGCTTGGCTCCTGTCGGCTCGGCTCGAAAGAGAAGGAAGAGAGGAGAGGAGGGGAAGAAGACGCAAGCGGCTCGGCTTGGCTCTGGGTGGTGGCGGCTCCAAGGAGAAAAGGGAAACAGGGCTGGCGTCTTGGCTTGGCTTGGCGGCTGGCTCCCTTTCTCAACTCTTTAGGTGGCTCCAAAATAGAACCCACAAGCCATGAGGAGGGGGGGGGTATACTCCCTCCTCAACCCTAACCCCTTAAACCCTTAATCCACAACCCGCATCCACCTTAAGTGAAAACCAAAACAAAATCCGCTAACCCGATAGACTTAAATAATTTAATTAATCTCATTCTAATATATCACAAGCAATTAATTAAATACCCATATGAACATAATTAGTAATTATGCACACACAACATCTAATTAAATAATCTCAACTAACCAAGCCTAAAATTCATAAATTCATAAATTCATATCCTACTTACCTGAGCTCGCAAGCTTGCTCCGAACCATGAGTCGACTCGGCTCGACCATGAACTAGTCCGCTAGGCTGGCAAACACACATAAGGAGAAAAAAATTATTAAATATTAAGATATTACAATCCTCCCTCCTTAAAGAAAATTCGTCCTCAAATTTCAGAAAAGAAAATAAGGACTCACCATAACATCAAACAATGAAGGATAACGCTCCCTCATATCCTGCTCCACCTCCTAGATGGTCTCCTAGCCGGAATGGTGCTCCCATCTGACCTTGACCAAGGGGATCTCCTTGGACCTCAACTTATGAATATGCCGATCTAGCACCTTAACTGGCCGCTCCTCACAAGAGAATGCTGAATCAACTTCCACTGCAATAGGCTCGATCACATAGGACTCATCCCGAATGTACTTCTTCAGCATAGACACATGGAACACTGGATGTACTCGGTCCATACTAAGAGGTAGGGCCAACTCATAGGCCACAGCTCCCCTGCGCCTGAGAATAGGAAAAACCCAATGAACCTAGGGCTTAACTTTCCTTTCTTACCAAACCTCACCACCCCTTTCATAGGGAACACCTTGAGAAACACCATGTCCCCCTCAGCAAACTCTACCTCCTTGGCCTTTCCATCAGCATACATCTTCTGGCGACTCTGAGCTGCTAACAGCCTCTCTCTGATTTGCTTAACATTTTCCACAGCCTCCTCCACCAGATCAAGTCCCATCATAAGGGAATCCCATGCCTCAAGCCATCCTACAGGCAACCTGCATCTCTGCCCATACAACGCCTCAAATGGGGCCATCCCAATGCTGTTGTGGTAATTGTTATTGTAGGCGAACTCAATCAGAGGTAAGTGCCACTCCCAACTGCACTCTAGGTCTAAGACACATGCCCTCAACATATCCTCCAGCGTCTGAATAGTTCGCTCTAACTGACCATCTATCTGAGGGTGGAATGCGGTACTGAACCGAACCTGAGTGCCCAAGGCCTCCTGGAATGACTGTCAAAAATGAGCTGTGAACTGAGTACTCCGATCTGAGATGATCATCACAGGAATACCATGATATGCGACGATCCGATCCAATAACAACCTCGAATACTACTCAGCTGAAAAGGTCGTCCTGACAGGTATAAAATGTGAAGTCTTGGTTAGGCGATCTACCACTACCCAGATAGAATCATTGCATTTCCCAGACTTTGACAACCGAGTCACGAAATACATGGTTATCTTCTCCCATTTCCACTCCGGTTCTGGAGCAACCCTGTTGGCTTCAAATGCTCAGCCTTCACCTCCTGACACACCAGGCACTTAGACACAAACTCGGCCACTTCCCTTTTCATGCCTTTCCACCAATAATTCTATCTGAGATCTTGGTACATCTTTGTGGCTCTCAGACGCATAGTGTATGTGGATCGATGAGCCATCTCCAGCACCTGCATGCGAACCTCGGCCATATCTGGTACTACTATCTGGTTCTTAAACCTTAGAACGCCCTCCGAGTCCACACTGAACCCAATATCTGCATCTCCTCTTCTGGCCAGATCCTTAATGAGTCCGTAAAAAGAATCCTCCTCCTGCGTTGCCCGTAGCATGTCGACCAACGTGGACTGCACTCTCAAGTGTGCCACCAGTGCACCAGAATTTGGTACTGATAAGACTGTTCCGCCATCCAAACATAGGGCCAAATCCTAAGCCAACAGCCTCATCTTGACTGCCAAATGCGTCAGACTGCCCATAGACTTCTTGCTCAGAGCATCAGCTACCACATTAGGTTTCCCTGGATGGTACATGATCGTGCAGTCATAGTCCTTCAATAGCTCAAGCCATCTTTTCTGCCTCAGATTCAACTCCTTCTAGGTGAGCAAATACTGGAGGCTCTTATGATCACTGAATATCTCACAAGCCTCGCCATAAAGGTAGTGAGGCCACAGCTTCAATGCGAATACGACCGCTGCGAGCTCAAGATCATGAGTTGGGTAATTCTTCTCGTGAACCTTCAACTGCCTGGAGGCATAGGCTATCACTCTACCATTCTGCATCAGCACACAACCCAAGCCAACTCGGGAGGCATCACAATAAACAACAAAACCTCCTGAACCCGAGGGTACTACTAGAACTGGCATCGACGTCAAGCGATCTTTGAGCTTCCGAAAGCTTTCCTCGCACTTACTGTCTCATTCGAACTTGACCTTTTTCTGAGTCAGGCGGGTCAATGGCGCTGCAATCCTGGAGAAATTTTCCACAAACTTCCTGTAGTAACCTGCCAACCCCAGAAAACTACGAATCTCTGAGACATTAGTCGGTCTCTTCCAATTCTGAACTATTTCAATCTTTGCAGGGTCCACTTTTATTCCTTCCTTGGACACCACATGGCCAAGAAACCCCACACTCTTTAGCCAGAACTCGCACTTGGAGAATTTGGCATACAATCTATGCTCTCTAAGAGTTTCTAGAACTACCCTCAAGTGCTCAGCATGCTTCTCCCTGCTCCTGGAGAAAATCAAAATATCATCAATAAACACAATTATAAATTTATCCAGGTATTCCTTGAACACTCGGTTCATCTAGTCCATAAATGCTGCAGGTGCATTAGTCAACCCGAAGGACATCACAAGGAACTCAAAGTGCCCATACCTCGACCTGAAAGCAGTCTTAGGGACATCACTATCCCAGATCCCCAACTGATGATACCCTGATCACAGGTCAATCTTAGAAAACCACTAAGCTCCCTAAAGCTGATCAAATAGGTCATCAATCTTGGGCAACGGGTACCGATTCTTCACTGTTACCATATTAAGCTACCGATAATCAATGCACATCTGCATGGACTCATCCTTTTTTTTCACAAATAGCATTGGAGCACCCCAAGGCGAAACACTAGGGCGAATGAAACCCAGATCAAGTAGCTCCTGCAACTAGGACTTCAACTCCCTCAACTCAGCTGGTGCCATCCGATACGGAGGAGTGGAGATCGGCTTCACCCCTGGCTACAAATCGATACAGAATTTGATCTCTCTCTCTAGAGGTAACCCTGCGAACTCCTTTGGAAACACATCAGAGAACCCACACACCATGGGCGTTCCCCCGATGTCCCTAGCCGCACCTCCGCCTTCCTCTTCCACAAAAGACAAAAAGGACTCGCATCCGCCCAAAAGTAGTTTCCGGGCATTAAGAGCTGAAATTGTCATTAACTGCTCTCCCCTTCCATCACCCTGGAAGGTAAACTGGGGCAATCCGAGCTTACTAAAGGTCACAGTGTTAGCCAACCAGTCCATGCCCAAAATTATGTTAAGCTCTAGCATCGGCAGGAGAGTCAAATCGGCTATCAACACATGCCCACAAATGACAATCTCGTAGCTCTGAAAGACTATCTCTGCCATCACAGAAACGTCCGTAGGCGTAGACACCACAAGAGGCAATTCAAGCACAAAGGGTTTCCCTGACAACTTAGCAGCAAACAATGCAGATAAAAAGACATACGCAATAGCATGAACTATAACAAGGTTACCTGACTCTACTGCCCTAGACGCATCAACGCTCTCTTGGTTCAAAGCAAACACCCGTGCAGTAGGTCTCTCTGAACCACCAGCTCGCTGGCCTCCACCATGAGTTTGACCCCTCTTAGCTACGGAACCCACTGACATAGGTGTCTTTCCCAACATGTTCGCACCCAAAACATGCCTCAGAGCAAAACCGCTATAGTCCTACTCAACTCAGGTCGCACACAATCATGGCCCTTAAGCATAAGGTCGCTCTACACCCACAATTTATATTTCCTGAAATCTAAAGGAAAGATCCTCCAATCAATCCAAAATTTCAGTTACAGGGGAAATTTACCATCAGCCAACCCCAGTAGATCCCTTCCGTATAACTCTATCAACCGCCCCCCCTAGGATCCCTGAAATAAAACCTGAAATAAATGACATAACTGCCCTCAGGGCTACAACTCCAAATCAAGCTAATACAAGTGCATGACTACTACCAAAGGACTCGACTACGACCCTAACTAGGACTGCTATGAGATCATGCGGCTCCACTGCCCTCCAGCTGCACCAAGTGCTCTGGCCCACCTCATCGGTCAGGCTCTACAAAAATAAAAATCAAACGACAACAGGTGAGTTCAAAGAACTCAGCGAGCAGTTTTACCAACCCTCACAAATAAAAACATAGAGATAACAAGAATAAAGACTATCTTTAAAGAGGCAATGTCAGAAACGTGTGACTAGCTACCAGGCCAACATGCCACTCATACCCAAGGCATCTAACCCTCTAATAAGTACATCAGGCCGAAGCCCACCATGCCCGAAGGCTACATCACAAACTAGGATAATCGAGAAGGCCCTACGAACTTATCCTAGTATACAAAAACTTGGGAGCAATCGGTAAAGGCCCTCCAAACATGCTCGACGAGATGCATAGTGACAATCGAGATTCGCCCATCCGAACTTGCCCCTTTAAGACATCATAGGAGTAATCGGGAAAGGCCCTCCAAACTTACTCCTAAAGGATATCATAGGAATAATAGGGAAAGGCCCTTCGAACTTATTCCTTAACACTACCTCGGGGATAATAGGGTAGGCCCTCCAAACTTATCTTGAGGTGCATCGGGCCGAAGCCCTACCATGCCCGATGACAACATCACTAACAAAAGAGGTGCATCGGGCCGAAGCCCTACCATGCCCGAAGGCAACAACACATACTAGGATAATCGGGAAAGGCCGTCCGAACTAATCCTATAGGTTGGGAATTTGGCATCCAACCACCCGGGCGTAGCCCGTAACCTAGCTCCTAATTGAGCCGCTCCGTCATTCCCAAGGATATGATGCATCAAGACCAAGTCAAGATTCTCCTACGGTGTCCTAGGGGTGTCCTCATTATGAAATGTCTCAACACTCCAACCTGAACCCTATCCCTTAGTCTCGTAATTTCATGAACCCGTGTGATTTTATTTCATGAATACCTTATAAGTTGGTTCATAACAGATTATGCTCACCCTTAACCCAATTTTAATTATATAATTAAAATTTAGATCATCTTAATTAGGGTTTTGTTTTAGGGTTTTGTTTTAGGTTACTGTTCTGCCCATAATTGTTGTGTCTAACTCGAATCTAGTCTCCAAAGTGTGTCCTATGTTTCCAAACTATATTTTCTGGTCGAAACGATAGGTTACACAACTATACTCACACATACAAACACATCACAGCAAATAAATTAAAATAAGCACAGATTCATCATCTCATCATACAATTCCAGCAATCATGCAGTTTCGGCATACTTATAGAATTAAATCTGAAAATTAACAGAAATTAATCCCTAAATTACCATTAGGACATAATACTAATCTCAGGAATTAATTCATAGAAATCATGCTTTTTATCAAGATCCACAAGAAACAACACACATAAACCAAGAATCAAGCATTAAGATCAAGAACCCCCTTCTCAAGAACCCTTAATTAGTCATTATCAAGATCTTAATCCTACTACATGATTTCTACCCAAAATCATAGATTTAATCCTAAGCATGCAATCCACAAATAAAAAATAGGACCCTTTCTCAACTTGGTGGCTAGCTCCCTTTCTCAACTCTTTAGGTGGCTCTAACCCCTTAAAACAAATCCACAACCCATGAGGGGGGGTTTATACTTCCTCCTCAACCCTAACCCCTTAAACCATTAATCCACAACCCGCATCCACCTTAAGCCAAAACCAAAACCAAATCCCGCTAACCCAATAGACTTAAATAATTTAATTAATCTCATTCTAATATATCACAAGCAATTAATTAAATACCCATATAAACATAATTAGCAATTATGCACACACAACATCAAATTAAATAATCTTAACTACCCAAGCCTAAAATTCATAAATTCATATCCTACTTACCCGAGCTCGCAAGCTCGCTCTGGACCATGAGTCGACTCGGCTCGACCACGAACTAGTCCGCTTGGCTGGCAAACACACATAAGGAGAAAAAAAAAATTAAATATCTAGGATATTACACAACCCATCTACGGACTAATCAAATATAGATGAATTAATTTCCTCTGGCACAAAGGCCAATTTTTAATTCAAGCCCTTCGACGTTTCATCCAGTCCATCCTGACACGCGATTAAATTATCCCGCTGAAATAATTAAATAAGTATTTTAAAAAATTTCGTGTATTAGAAAAAAATGGTGGGACGTATTTTTCCAGCACCCCTTAATTGGCTAGTTTTTGTAACTGGCTGGGCTACCTTATTTTCCTTTTCTTATTTTTCTTATCTTTTTCGCTCGTTCAATTTGACGCGTGTTTTAATGTCTTGTAACTAAAAGCTAGGATATATACGAACTCTATACGTCACCCCTAACTAAATGTGGCTTATTTTATTGGCAGCTTAAAATCTAGTGTGGCTTATTTTATTTGCCACGTACGCAATTATTTGCCGACTTGTCAAACCATTACAAGCAGTGGTATTTTTGGCCCAAAATTTGGATGGCGAAAGCATTTTTCAAAAAAAAAAAGTTTAAGGGCAAATTTGTACATTTTCGAATACTTTAGGGGCAAATATGGCCCAAAATTTGGATGACGATGGCATTTTTCAGAAACAAAAATTTAAGGGCAAATTTGTATCTTTTCGAATACTTTAAGGGCAAATATGACATTTATCATTGCCACCTAAGAAACCGTTTGCTGACTTGTCAAACCGTTATATGCAGTGGCATTTTTGGTCCAAAATTTGGATGGCGAGTGTATTTCTGAAAAAATAAAGAAAGTTTGAGGGCAAATTTGTATCTTTTCGAATACTTTAGGGGCAAATGTGACCCTTATCCCAAAATAATATCCTTAAATCGAGATATCAACCTATCATGATTTCATTCAAAACTAGCATTTGATAATGTAATACCTAGGGGTTTCCTAATATAAAATTTCTCGTGGTGCAGCCCATCGAGTCGAGAGCTAGCCGGGTCGAGTCACGTGATCGCCTCGAATAGCGGGTAAAATTTATTTAAGTCATATCAAAGTGTTAGTGTTTGAGTGGATGAACATATTGTTTGACTCAAGTTTGGTTTTAGTTTAGTCCGCGGATTGAGTCGGGACTCGAACCGGGTTAGGTGGAGTCGCATAGAGGGGTGAGTAAGTGAATGAGGGGTAAATGAGTCATTGGATGAGGGGAGATAAAACCCCTCACCCAAGCCAGTCGTGTGGCTCAAGGAGAGAGTCGCACGCAGCCCAAGAAAAAGGGAGAGAGAGGAAGGGAGGGGAGATCTTGTCGGCGCTGAGTTCGCGTCGACACTCAAGGAGATCGGAACTCATCTTCGTCAAGGCTTCTTCGTGATCCGATCAAGGTGAGTGGTTAGTGTAGTTTTTGATGGGAGGCGGGTGGCCGGCCCTACATGTTTTAAAATTGGGTTTTTCTTCGTGAGTTCTTGCCGATCGACGAGTTTCTTCATGTTAGAACTTTAATCGTTGTTTATACCGTGATCTTGTGTTTTAAAACCTGTTGATTTCTCATTTTTGAGGGCTGGCCGAGTAAAGGAAAAAAGGGGAAAGGTCATGCCAAAATTTTCCCCAATTTCCTTGCTCGTCTTGCAACCCGCGTGTCATCTTGTGTTCGATATGTTTTAGACTTTTGGATTGATACTCGTGTTGACGCCGCAACCATGTTTACCACCCCTAGGGGGTTCAACCGAGTAGGTTATTTTACCCTGCTTGAGTCGGCCGAGCCGTGGAAAGGGGAGGGAAATTGGAGCTGTTCGGATCGATTCACTGGATCTCACGTTATGTCATTTAAATTCCCACTTTCATGCTTAATGTTAGGTTCAATTTAAATTTTATGTTTACTGTTCATCTTGTTAATTGATAGCAATTTTAATCTACATTCTCATGAGTATGGAAATGTTCCTTCTAATGCCCATATTGACATGATGGTTATGGTACATGAATCCAAGGAAAGGTTTCATTAAATTTCTTATATCATGTTAAATTGTTGCTATGTTTATTGCATGTTCCTTATTGGTTTAATCAATGAATTATTTACCTCTTTAATTCGGCTTCCTAATGATGTTGTTACTCATGATTAAATTTGGCAAGTGTCGTTGACAATGGTAGGCCGAGTGCTCTTCTATAGTCGGCAAGTTTGATCAATCTAGAAAGAATGGTTTAGGTATCTAGTGGTGACATTTAACCTAGATACAAGATACACTTACTAGGTTCTACACCTAGGGAAACAATATGACCCTAGGAGGAGGATCGGACATGGGCAATGCTCGAAAAACAAAACATAGGAAAACATGCACAATCGGGTTCTGGTTGTGGTTGAGATAGTTTACTGAGAAGTGTCATTAGCCGAATGGCTACAACACGACTCAGCAGTTTATAGGGTCTTGAGATTACACCAACGGTCCCGCTAGATGTTAGACCCGAGTGGCGGAGGGGTCTTGAGATTTTGTCAGTGGGCCACGTTGACGGTAGACCCGAGTGGGTGGGACTAGCTATCCCTAACCCGGAGGATCTCTGAAGCTAGTGGCCATCCTAGTTGACGGATTCAAATTATAAAGGTTCCTAATTGAGAAGCCTGTAGGGGCTAGTTTGAGTAGGCCGACCGTCCGGGTTACGTAGAAGGAAGAACCAAACCTTCCATATATATTTTAGGCCATTATTGGCCGAGCTATTAACATGAATATGGGCCCGAGAGGCCAGTTCATCCATTCCTCTATATTGGCAAACTGATTACTTCTGGGATGTGATTTTATATAAATTCCTTACATATGTTATTGCTAAGGTTTTAAGTGGAGTTCGAAAGAACCGCTCACTGAGTTCCTCGTGAACTCACAGTTTCTTTTATTGTAGTTTTGCAGAGCCCGACCAGTGAGGTGCGGCTTGGTGGCATGGCGCGTAGGCGTGGGTGCATATCTCGTAGCTGGCAGTTGTTACTCGTAGTCGTGTCTAATAGAGTTGGTGTATGCACTGTGTTATTTCTGTAAAAACTTTTAGATGTTTTATTTGGACCTTTGGATGTTATTTTAAAACTTGTGATGATTAAGAACTTGGTTTGATTAAACTAATTTCGAACCATTAATAAAGTTGTATTCTTGCTTTTGTTTTCGACTTGATGTTATTCTGGTTATTATTCTATGAATTGTTGGTCAGTGCATAGGGTAGGCTTCGGGGTACTGACTCGTACCCTAGCCGGTCACGCGTACCTGAGTCGGGACGTGACAGATAACATGAAACTAGCTAAATGACAACCTTATCATTTACTCATGATTTTTCAAACTTAAACCTATGGATACCTAACATGAGTAAATCTAAACATGTTCCTCAAATATGGATTGAAAATGAAACCTCTAAGTCAAAATGTTTATTTACGTTAAACTTGTTTGAATGGAGTTTTCACAAAACCACTTCTATACCATTTTATCCATATTTTCATGAATTTTCAATTCTAAATGCGTAGAAACATGTCATATGTATACCTAAACATGTTGGTAATGTTTGGACTTAAAATAAAATGTCCAAGTCAATTTGTTGAATTGGGTCAAACCTTTCTAAGTTCAAGTCCGCTAAAGTGGTCTAATTATCACTTTGTTCATCTACCCATTATTTTTTTATTTTAACCACATGAAAATAAATCATGAGCTAATTTAAACATGTTGGTCATGTTTCAAACTAAAATGTAGTCTCTAAGATGAAATTTAAACCTAGTGCAACTTTCATTCAAACAAGATATAATGAAATTGCCTAAGTTATCAAAAAAATTCATATTCATAAAATTTTAAATATTTAACATGCACAATGAATCATGAGCATAGAAAAATCATTTAAGCATAGTTTTTGAGGTAATTAAACTATATTTTAATAAATGTCAAGACCATATCTCGTTCTTGGAAATTTGTCAAACTTGTCTTTTTCATTCTAATATCTTTTATATATCCTTCAATTTTGCCTTCCATTTAAATTTACAATAACTTGCAAGCAATAATCATTAGTAGTATAATGAAAACATGATTACTTGCAAGCTATTAAACTAAATAGTGTAGTGAGAAATCAAGTAGCATTTTTCAAATCCAACTTCACTAAATTGCAAGGATTCATTTTCAAAAGAAGTCATTCATTATACCAAAATGAATCAAGAGATCTCAAAATATGAAATTTTTTAAAGTAAGATCTCCAACCCTTCCTATTGGTTGAAAACCGAAAGGCCACAATGAGCATACGATTTAGAACCGCAAGGTCGCATGAGCCCGTTATGGGCTACATAGGTCTCCGAATAGATCGAAAATCAAAAATCAAAAATCATTTGATAAAATCATATCAAGAGCAGATAAAATCAACTCAAATTAAATAAGTGTCATACATACTCCAACTTGAATGAAGCAAAATAAAGTAAGAAAATGATATCGGATTACTTAAGATTCTATTTTTCATACCTTAGGCATCATAGTTACTTGATGTTGCAACCAAGGATGGGTTCTTCGTTCAAGTCCATGGTCAACTTCAACTCTTCAATTCTCTTTACCCCTGTGTGGTAGCTCCCCCTATAAAAAAGCATGAAACCTTTCGTACCCAAATGGCTTTGGGTCCTTGGGGGTGAGTTGGCCTAGGAATCCATAGTGTCTTAGCAACACTAGGATTTCTTTTAAATGCACAATCATGAATAGCATGACCATATATACCACAACAAGAACAATTTCCATAAAACTTTTTATTTTGGACATGAGGTTTAAATGAAGAATGCTTGTCATGAGAATGATGATGAGTATTCACATTCTTAAATGAAGCATTTCTATTTCTAGAATTCTTAAAGGAAGAGACATTTGACAAACCATTGATTTTCCTATTTAAGAACACAACCTCATTCTTCAAATCCCTCATGGATTTGTGAATGACATGCAATTGAGATTTCAACATTTCATTTTCATTTTTCAAATCCATATTCTCTTTTTTTAAGTCCTCAATTTCAAGCTTAAAATCATCATGACAAGAATTAACCAAACTAGTGAGCTAAGCCTTAAATTTTCTTTCTTTAGTTTTCTATTTTCTTTGTTCTTTTTCATAAGAAAGGCATACATTTTTTGATATTCCTTAACTAGTTCCTCATATGGCATGTTAAATGAACTAGATGAGCTATCATTATCATTATCAATGAATTTTTCATCATGATGAGAAGGAGAGGGATTTACCTCATTTTTAAGTCCCGTGAGGCAAATGTGTGAAGTTGCTTCTTCATCATAAAAAGAAGGTGCTTCATGTGATGCAAAGGTGGATGTTGAAGCACATGTTCTCCTTTTGGCCTTTTTCTTCAAGGAAGGGCAATTCTTTTCAATGTGCCCATTGTCCTTGCACAAGTAGCATATGACCTTCCTTTTTAGACACTATGAGCTTCAAAAACCATGTTAGTACTAGGGGGGATGACAATTATCATTCCACCCTCATCTAAAGTGATAAGCTCCTCGGCTTTTGCATAGTCATATAGCATGTTTAAACAAGCTCAAATATCGATTGCGGAAGTACAATGCATGACCTTTTCAAAGATATCATTTTCTAAAGAACGAAATATGCAATACATAGCTTTTAGCATTTAACTCAAACATATCAATTTGTTCTTGGGTCCATGCATTTATGCTATCCACCTTAGGTTCGATATAGTGGGTTTTCAACATTTCATAAACCCTTAAACCTTGGGTCTTCAAAAAAGTATACATCCTAGATTTTCAAAAACCAAAGTTTAGTCTATCAAACCTAAGAGTTGCAAACGCTATACTCTCTAGAGCCATCTTAAGAATCAAGCTAGAGGTAGAAGAGATGGTAAAATCTCAATCTACTAACCCGCTCTAATACCAAATGTAAGTGAAATGGCCTACACTAGAGGGGGGTGAATAGTGTATTTACTATAAACTTTAGCTTAATTTCGGTTTTAATCAATTCTTAATAATTTAGTCAAACACAAGATTAAATGATATGTGCGCAAGAAAGTAAGTATGACAATTAAGCAAACACAAATAGTATCAAACCAAACACAATGATTTATAAGGTTCGGCCAAGAGTTGTAGAAAACATAGCATGAATGAAGTGTTAGAATATTTTTTAATTAAATTATATATTTCTTTATTTTAAAATATATATTTTTGTAGGCTACGCTCAATTGTGGTTTTTGATTTAAACGGGTAAATCTTATGATCCTAATTGAGATGCACATTGGCTCATTTAATTTGATTCATGTGACTTGAGCTCGAAACACTTAACATTGATTGGTGTGATTAGTCAAGTTTTGTCACGCCCCAACTCAGGGTCACGTGACTGGCCAGGGTATACATGCCTATACCTCGCAACCTAAACCATGCACATGCCAACTGAACAATAAAACATAGCGAAAAAGAAATAACGAGTTTTATTTCAAATGGAAAACCAAACTAGATATCATTATAAATAATTTTAGCAAAATCATAAGGTGCAGAAATAACAAAACAAGTTCAACTGTTCAATTACAATGAAATCTGAAATAAAGACATAAATGTCCCCAAAGGGATTACAACTCCAAAACAATGAAATATAAGTGCATGACTAACTACCAAAACTCGACTACGACCCCTAACTAGGACTGCTATGAGATCAATGTAGCTCCTCTGTCCTCCAGCTACGCCAAGTGCTCTAGCCCACCTCATCGATCAAGATCTGCAAAACAAAACAACGACAACGGGTGAGTTCAAAGAAACTCAGTGAGCGATTCTACCAACCCCCATAAAAAAACAATCATAAATAGGATGCATAAGGCAAATCTCCTGACTCAAGCTTGAAAAGATCACAAGGAAGTGACCAGCTAACAGGCCATCTGGCCACCACCTGCCCGAAGGCAGCCAACACCCAAATGGTGAAGATCAACAGGCCTAAGCCTACCATGCCCTAAGGCAACAACACATACTAGGATAATCAGGAAGGTCCTCCGAACTTATCCTAGTATAGAGAAACTTGGGAGCAATCGGGAAGGCCCTCCGAACTTATTCCACGAGACGCGAATGGACAATTGGGATTCGCCCATCCGAACTTGCCCCTTTAAGATATCACAGGGGTAATCGGGTAGACCCTCCGAACTTATCCCACGAGGCCAAACCAGAACAATCGAGATTTGTTCAACTGAACTTGTTCCACAGATTGGGAATTAGTCATCCAATCTCCCGAGTCTAGCCTGCAATCCGGCTCCTCAACAAGCCTCTCTGTCATTCATAAAGATATGGCGCAACATGGCTTAAGTCAAGTCTCTCATACGGTTTCTTAGGGGTGTCCTTATTGGAAAACATCTCAACACTCCAATACCCGACCCCAACTCCTATACCCGTAGTGTCATTACCCGTGTGGTTCTATTTCATGCATAAACTTTACTTGTTGTTTCATAACAGATTATGCTGACCCTTTAACCAATTTTAATTATGCAATTAAAATTTAGATCACCAAGATTAGAGTTTTGTTTTAGGATTTTATTTAGCTTATTGTTATGCCCGAAACTGATGTATCTAACCCGAATCTAGTCTCAAGAGTGTGTCCTATGTTTCCAGACTATGTTTTCTGGTCGAAATGATAGGTTTTATGACTATGTTCAGAGAAATACACACATTACAGCAAGCAATTTTAAAACAGCACATATTCATCATCTCATCGTGAAATTCCAGCAATATTAAATTTTCAGCATAGCATGAAAATAAATCCGAAATTTACAAAAATTAGATCCTAAATTACCATCAAATCTTGAGATAAAACTCTCCATTTTCATACTAATCTTGAGATAAAACTCTCCATTTTCATACTTATTAACCAAGGCTAACAAGCATCAACAACACCTTAAACAAGAAGTAAGCATCATGATCAAGAACCCATCTTTCAAGAACCTTCATGGCATCAATATTAAGATGTAAATTTTGTAAAACATGAATTCTATCCAAAAATCAAAGATTTACCACAAGTCATGCTTTGACATATAGAAACTCAAATTGATAAGCAATTTAAATCATGGATCATAAGAACACCAAAAACCCCCTCACATAGGCATTTTACCGAAAACCTTGAGGGCACCCTCGTCTCCACGTTGGCCGAGCACCCCTAGGGTTATTCTAGGGCTGCCGAACCCCATAGGGAAGGATTTAGGGCCTCCTCAAACAAGGTAAACAAAAGAACGGTGATAAATTCGGGAGATCAACGAAAAACAAACAAGAACGTACTAGCCTTCAAGAACGGCTTGAGAAACTCGAAGAAATCCCGAAAGAAGGAGGGTGAAACCACTCACCTTGATCTAGGAGGAAAGAGTATGAGAAACTCTAAATTGGTGGCCTCCGAATTCGGCCTCAAAAGGACCAGCTCGGCTCAACAAGGGGCGGCGGCTCCAAGGTTCAAGGGGGCGCCGACTGCACCCAAGCCATCGGCTTGACTCCAAGGAGAGGGGAAGAGAGAGAAAGGAAGAGAAGGGAGAGAGAGAGGCTCGGCAACTGGCTTGGGGGCGGCGGCTCCAAGGAAGAGGAAGAGGGGAGAGGGGCCGCTCGGCTTGGCTGGGCGGCTCCTCTCTCTACGTGGCTTGTGCGGCTCCAATAGGGAGCTGCAAGCCCTAGGGGGGGATTTTATAATCCCTTCCCCTCCTCTTCAACCCTAACCTTCATTTATCCGCATCTGCCTCAACTTGGATCCAAACCCACTAACCTCACAACCCGCTAACCCAACTAAGCTTAATTAATCCTATTCTAATCCCATGACAAATTACAAGCAACAACCACATGCACATCCACACATCACATAATTAAACAATCGTGCATTAAATTTAAATAAATTCATCCAATCAAGGAAAGAAACTACAAAATCAAATTCCTACTCACCCGAGCTCGCAAGCTCACACCGGACCATGAGTTGACTCAGCTCGACCTCGAACTAGTCCGCTAGGCTGGTAAACACACACAATAAATGAAAATTAGAATTAATATCTAGGATATTACAAGTTTAGGCCCGATTAATATAGCCTTGATGGAGATGGTTCATTTAATCAATTATAAATAGAGGCTAGGTCCCCTCTACACACATGCGAGAATGAGGGATTAGAAACCCTTGCTCATAGTTGCTTTCCTCATCAAAGCAAAGCATTTTGAGAAAGTGATGTAGAGGAAGATCTAGTTTTTCCTGGAGACCCAGAAAATTGCTTCCGTTGTAATTATATCTCTTCAAGTAAGATCTTTCCTTATTTCTCTATTATTTTTTGTATTCTTAAATTCATGTAATTTATTTTGGCATTAAATATTTCTTACAATTTGTATCAGAGCCTTTTTACATGAATTAAGAATCCAATCTTCTTAATATAATATGTTGATTCATGTCTTTTCTTGACCTTGATCGTGCATGATCATATATTATTTTTCGAGATCTATTCTTTTTGTTACGACATCTTGTTGCATGCTTATTTCTATCTCGATCATCGATCCTGGTATATATATAATTTTGCACCAGTTTATTTCTGTATGAAATTACTTATAGTTTGTTGATCATGAAAAGGCAAGATACACTATTTTTCCCTACTCTTTTTTGGATGTTATTGAGGAAATTTATGTGCATCTCTCGAGTAGTCGAGCGTGTTTTTTTTTCCGTTGCCGTGTGCGTCGTGCATAAGTGATTTAAATATGATTTATTGAGCATGTATTATGATCTTTAAATTTTGCTTCTGAGACATCATTACTTTGCCTCGATTCTTCCCCTTACAATTTTTTTTTACCAAAGAAAGAAAAAATTTATTAATCTGCCGAGAGGCAAGAGTTCATTACATTATAAGCAAGGGTGCTTTCTACTTCAGGGGATCTAGTACAAGTCCAGACGGATGACTCTTTATTGATACGAGCCCTGATTGCAGCCCAATGGGGTGCTTTATTAATTTTGCGAGAAATAAAACTGAAATTAACCATAGAAAATGAATTCTTCAGAGACCAGATATCTTGCACCAGAGAGCGGATTCTCCAAGGAAGAGAGGAGGAATGATTTAGACAATCAACTAATTGTTTGGAATCAATTTCAATCTCCAAGTTATCCATGCTAGCTGAAGCTACATAAGAAAGGGCCAAATACATGGCTTTTGCTTCACAGGACAAAGCATAGTTAGCAGCAAAATAAATGGAAGCCGTGTAAATGCAATTACCAGAGTGGTTTATCAAAACATAACTAGCACCTCCCTCATTCAATAAAAAAGAACTGTCATAGTTAATTTTGATAGAATGAAGACAAGGTGGTTGCCACCAAGGGATTAAAGAAGACTGAAGAGTATTGTCCTCAGAAACAATTAATTTGACTGATAGCCACGAAAATTGGAGAATTCTGTTAATCGCATTGACATAAATTCTAAAATAACAGAGAAACCAAAGGGTGTTAGCAATAATGGTTGAGGGCCCCAAATCCATTAAAGGAGAAGAGACCAGCAGCAACCAGCTACCAGAACACCATTCCAAAGTTGGAGTGAAAACTTAATTCAGTTTAGAACTTAGAAGAGACCATGTATTCATAGCAAAAGAATAGCTGAAAAATAAGTGATCAATAGATTCTTCATGAAGACCACATAAAACACATAAAGAAGAGGCTGCAATACCTAAATTAAAAAGTCGCAAATGAGTTGATAACCGGGAGTGAAAAAACTTCCATAGAAAAAGTTTTACCTTCGGAAAAATAGATAACTTCCACATTCTATTCCAAACATGATTCACAACAACAGAGGAATAATCTCTATATTTTAGAAACTTGTAAGCAGAGGAAGAGGAAATACTACCAGAATCCTCATTCATCCAAATATAATGATCCTCATAGGCAACCTTAATCCCTCAATGGCATTCCACAAGTCATCATTGCAAATAGATTTTACAATAAAGTCAGACCAAGCATCATTAAGCATAAGATGATTAACATGGGTAATAACATGAAGCAAGTTAACATTAATGAAGGTTGGTTTTAAAGATAAGGGCAAGTCTAAAATCCATTTGTCATTTAAGAAGGAAGTTTGAGAACCATCACCAATTATTTTATGAAAACCAAATTTCAGAGAGTGAAAAGCTTTAGTGAAAAGTCTCCATGCCCAGGAGACATTAGGAGGGTAACTAGTATGGAATGTAATAGGTTGATACTTAGATTTAACAAGTTGGACACAAAGAGTGTCCTCATTGTTCAAATAAGCTTAAACCCTTTTAGCTTGCAAAGTCACACTCTTATTATAAATCTCCTAAATACCTAAACCACCTTGTTGTTTAGGAAGAGTGACAGTATTCCAACTTATAGCATGCATACTTTTGTTCCATAAAAAGTCATTGATTTTGCTTTCAATCTTATTCAACCAAGTGACAGATAGATAATGAATAGGAACAGAGTTAAGAACATATTTAACTAAAATAAGTCTCCCAGCTTGGGAGAGATAATTAGCTTTCCAATAACCCATTCTATTATCAATCTGGTTCAGAAGAAAGTCATTGGATCTAGGAGGAGGTCTCCTAGGAAAAATCATTGAGCCTAGGTATTTGAAGGTGAAATTACCAGCTTTCATGTGGAGAGCATTGAGGATAGATCTCTTAACAGAAATAGAAGTATCTCTAGGAAAATAGATTGCAGATTTATTTGTATTTATCTTTTGACCAGTGTGGTGTTCATACCTATGAAAAATAGCTCTAAATGAAGCAATACTTTTGGCATTAGCTTCAAAAATTAAAATCAAATCATTTGCAAACATAAGGTGTGAAATAGATAAAGAATTGAATTTAAAGGGGGTAAACAAATTATTATCCACATGCTCATTAATTATATTTGAAAGAGTTTGAGCAACCAAAATATACAGAAATGGGGACAAAGGGTCCCCTTGTCTAATGCCTTTGTTAGTAGGGAAAAAATTAGAAACTTGAGCATTAACTAGACAGGCAAAAGATGTAGAAGAAATATAACTTTTTATCCAAGAAATAAATGTTGCAAGAAAACCATTCAAATTCAGAACCTTAAGAATGGCATCCCAACTTAAGAGATCAAAAGCCTTTTCAACATCTAATTTAACAATGATAAAAGGGGTTTTACTCTTAGAGTTAAAGAATGAGTGAGCTAATTCTTGAACAACCAAATATTGTCCTGAATACTCCTCCCTTTAACAAAGGCTTATTGTTCTTTAGAAATTAAGAATGGCAAAGTAATTTTCAGTCTATTAGCCAGTAATTTAGAGAGAATTCTATAGCATATATTACAAAGAGCTATAGGTCGAAAATCATTAACCAGCTTAGGATTAGAACACTTAGGTATAAATGTGAGCAATGTTTGATTCCAAGAAGCAGGAAACCTAGCACTTCCATGGAAGGAAGAAATGACATTATAGAAATCACTTGAAATAATAGACCAATAATGTTTGTAAAATTCTACAGTGAATCCATCATATCCACGACTCTTACCATTCCCAAGAGATTTAATGGTGTCCCATATTTCCTCCTGGGAGAAGGGTTTTGTAAGAGAATTTGTAAGGCTCCCAGGAATGAAATTAAAAATAGGCCAATAACAGTTTATCCTAGCCAAGGAAGGAGCAGACCACAGATTTGAATAATGCAAAGCAAATTCATTCAGAATACAAGCATTATCAGTAATAGATTCATTCAGAGGAGTAGTAATAGAGGAGTTGAAATTAATTCTACGTTTCATGATAACCACTCTATGGTAATAGGCCGTATTCTTGTCCCCATCCTACAGCCATCTAGTTTTGAACTTAGACCACCATTTAAGACATACTTGTCTTTGAAGAGCATTGAATTTATTATAAAGGGATCTAAGCTTACTGTCAATGTCAGCGGGAGCCAACAAGGAGGATTCAAGGTCCTCGGAAAACTCTTCCCCTTACAATTGACCCTTTTCTATGCAAGTACCGACGTGTATTAATTATAATGGCTGCACAAAAGAAATATTTTGATTAATCTTTGAAAGGTTTTGATTATTTAATTTTGCCAAATTGTGATGGCTATATTGTTCGTCATGGATTTGCACAACGACAGAGGCACTACTTGCAGCGCATGTTAGTCGGCGGGCTGCTTGCAGCGCACGTCGACCGAGGCATTTCTTGCAGCACACTCTCGACCTTGTGCTCTTGTGTGGTGTTGCATGCACCGTGAAGTGTGGCGTTGCGTGCATCGTGAAGCGTGTCATTTTATTTTTTTTGTTTTTTTGCCTTGTAACCCGGCGTTTGATTTGGTCTATTGTTCCGCTTTTAAGGGATTATATTGTTTGATTTGATTTAATTTTTAAGTGTTATGTCCGATTTTTATAGATAATTACCCTAGCATAAATTAGTTTATCATGCTTATTTTGCTCATATGCTATAATTGATCTTAATGTTTAATTACTGTCAATTTTATTGTCATTGTCATGGTACATCTATTGTATGTAGAATTTATGCTATTTTTCTACATGTTGACACAATTATTTGTTTTTTTAATTCATGCAAATTTTATGAATGTCAATTTATTATTGCACATCATGACATATTTTGCCTCATTTGGAGTAATAAAATGTTGATTTGTGGTTAATTTATTATTTTATCATTGTACTTCATGCTATGTTATATTTTGCTTCATATATAGCTGATATATAATGTTGCTATATGATAAAATTATTGCTCATTTTAATACATATGGATGTATTTGAGTCTAATAATGCTTGTGGGCCGTTTCTACTTAGTCCACTATTGATGAAAGCTTTTTGTAGCCTCAACAATTGTTGAAATATTTAAATTTTAACATGGCTCTTTTCTCATTGCATTTAATTTTTGGGAGCCCTATGTGTTTATGGGCTAGGATTTTGATTGCTATATGAGCCTTGTGATTTATTATATTAAATATCATTCTATAATTGATCACATGATTTATTGTTGTCAATTTTATTATACTGCCTTCATTACATGATTTTAAATTTTAATATGACTGCATAATCTATTCTATTTTGTGCCGAAATTAAACTGGGCTATTGGATCTTGTACATGGGACCAATTCTATTTATTTTTGTGTAAGACCCGAGGTTTCCTAATATAAAATTTATTTTTGGTGCAGCACACCAGATCAGGAGTTAGTTGGGTCGAGTCGCAGAATCGCTGCGAGTAGAAGGTATAATTCAAGTCTTATGAAATTTTATTTGTTAAATTGTTCCTTCCTTCTTAAGCATAAGATGTCTTAGTAGAGTCGAGTTCAAATCGTGTGTGCAGATTGAATCGAGGCTCGAATTGGACTCGGATTGAGTCGAGTAGGGGCCAAGTGAATAGGAAGGGTATAATGGTCAAGTGAAGATGAGGGAATAAATTCCTCATCCCTAGCTATGCGGCTCACCATTGGAGCCGCACGCAACCCGAGAAGAGAGAGGGAAGAGGGGAAGCTTTGGAGTCGGCGCCGGATTCGTGCCGCCGTCGAAAAGATCGAGATCGCCCTCGCTCATCCCTTCTTCTTCCTTGATCAAGGTGAGTGGATCGAACCTTGTTGCGAAGGGTAGGTGGGTAGCCGACCCAAGGTTTAGGGGTTTTCTCTGATTTTTCAAAAAATTCCGTCAATTCACCGATGTTCTTCCAAGATTTGATCTGAATGTTATGTACATGTTGTTTGTATGAAGTTTTTCATCATTTTTTCTCGATGTTTAAGGTCGGCCACATGAAGGAGAAAAGGGGAAGGTCATGCCGAAATTTTCCCCAATTTCCTAGAGTGGTCGGAAGCCCTCAGATTGAGTTTCTCGCGCGATTGACCACTTCATTCTTCTCAATCATGGCCGAAATCATGCCCTCCTACCCTACTTGCTCTCGGCCGAGCATGAACAGTCTTGGGTAGGCTCGGCCGAGTGGGTATTAGAGGGAGAAAAGGGCTTGTTATGTTTTATGCTTACATGTAGGGTACTATATCATATTTTTATGTTGTAGATCATTCACATGATATATGAAACTTGGTAGTGATGGATTGAGATTAGTATATTATAAGGAAATGTTATTGGTAGTGCATACATGGTTAGGATCTTAGCATGGCATGTGAATCATGGGAATGTTTCATTAATTTTTATTATATATGCTCAATTGTTACCTTGTTAGATAGTTGCTTACTTTGCTGGAATTTCTTTATAAATGCATAATTTAATCATGTTATTGTAGAAATCATGTGTATAATTATGGTAGTAGTTGTAGAATAATTCCCTATTAAGTTGTGCGCTGTGACATAATTGTATTCAGACATTTCTACACTCATGACCTATAATTTACACTTAAGAAATCGGCGAATGACGCTAGATGACTATATGGAAATTCTAGGGTGTTTAATTATTCAGAGAAACTTGAATGTAGACAACTAGGTTTCACACCTAGGGAACAACCAGCGGGCAACAGTGTGCGGCTGGTATGGCCCAAAATAAGGGGGCCGAGTATGGGTGAATGCCCGGGATTTTAAAATAAGGAAACTTTAGAACACTTTGTATGTGTACTATGATTGCGATGGTCAGCTGAGAAGCATGAACGGTCGAAATGACTAATGCTTGACTCGGCAGGTGATTTGGGTCTTGAGATTGCACCAGCGGGCCCGCTAGGTCTTAGACCCGGTGGCAGAGGGTCTTGAGATTCCGTCAATGGGCCACGGTGATGGTAGACCCGAGTTGGGTGGGACTAGCTATCTCTAACCCGGTGGGTTCCTAAGACTAGTTGACCATCCTAGTCAACGGCCTGGTGTTTGCTTGACTTTCCTAATATGAGATGTGGGCCATGCGGCCGGGTTGTTATCTTGTGGTGTGGGGTCATTTTGGGTCGGGCGTATGGTTTATACAGGATGGCCGTCAGGCTGGTTGTTACATCTTGATTAGATTAGATCCCAACAATTACAAATTGCTGAATTTTATACATGTTGTTATTGGGGATTTATGTGGAGGTTCAGAAGGACCGCTCACTGAGTCACATGTGGACTAACAGTTTATTTCTTTTGTTTTGCAGAGCCCGACCAGTGAGGTGAGGCTTGGAGTCATGGTGCAGCTGGAGTGGAGGCAGTGGCATAGATCTTGTAGCAGCGTCTAGTAGTCGTAGTCGTGGTGTCTAGATTTATCTTTTTTTTTCTTTACATACACTGAGAGATGTTGTTTTGAAAATTTTGTACTCAACTTTAACGCAAGATGTTTGTTTTTATAGTTGGTTTGTTTGCAACTCTTTGAATACGGTGAACCTTCTTTAAAACTTAATAAAAGTTTGCACTGTTGTTCTCTTACTCGGATATTTTTCTGGATAGTTTGTTGTATCACTATGTTGATATTCAGTGTATGTGGTAGGCTTCAGGGTAAGACATAGACTCTAGCCAGTCACACAACCCCGAGTTGGGGCGTGACATCTTGTCTTCATCCATATACGTACGTATATTCGCCTTCTTTAATATACGTGTGCAATATATAATGAATATTTGAATATGGTTGGTCTCTTTTGACTGGCGAATTGGTCGGCGGCTTGTCACTGTGCATGTATGTAGGGAGCTATACAAGCTTGCATGGGCAACGGCTGACTGTTCCTCTACGTACGTAGAGGGGTTGCTGCATGCCTCTGGGATCTCGATCGACGCACTCCCGTGTGCTGGAGCAGAGTAGCGTGAGGTTATACATGCTTTGATCTAGTTTATAAAAAGAGGGGGAAAGTTACAGGAGTGATGGACATAAAGGATTGTATTCCAAGATAGTTTATCAAAAGCTTTATCTAGATCAAGCTTAACTAAGATATAAGGCATTTTACTTTTAGAAGCAAAAATAGAGTGAGCCCCACTTCATTCGCAATCATTATATTATCCTGAATCTTTTTGTGTTTAAGAAAGGCAGTCTATTCGGGAGAGAATAGTAAGGGAAGGAGGGGCTTCATTCTATTAGCTAAAAGTTTAGCCAAGATTCTATAGTTGAGGTTACAAAGAGAAATAGGTCTGAAATCTTTAGCAGCCTTAGGATGCTTAACTTTAGGATGAAGGTGATTAAGGTTTGGTTCCATTCAAGAGGAATATGAGAGTTGGAATGAAAGAGGTTTAAACAATCATGGAAAGAAGAAGAAAGAGAAGACCAGTAGGATTTATAGAATTCAGCAGTGAATCCATCCGATCCAGGGCTTTCTCTATTAGGGAGATGCTTAACCACTTCCCACACTTCAGAATGAGAGAAATGAGAGATCAAATTCTCAAGCTGGTGAGAGGGGAGATGACTAAATTCAAGCCAGCCATTAGGGATGGGGGAATTAGAGTTAGAGGGGTCCCAAAGAGTAGAGTAGTGATGAACAAAAGCTTTAAGAATGTCAACTTCTTCAGTCACAACTTGCTCAAGGTGGTTTATAATGGAGAGAATATGATTGATCCTTCTTTTGGAAGTAACTACTCTATGGAAATAAGATGTGTTCTTATCTCTATCCTCAAGCCACTTTATCTTTGCCTTAGCCCACCATTTAAGAGATATTTGCCTTTGAAGGGTAATGGCTTTATTGTAAAGGGACCTAAGGGTAAGCTCTTGATCAAAGGAGAGCGAATGAGTGGAATCTAAGTACTCTAAGCTTAGGATTTGATTTTGAGTGGAAGAGAGATTGTCCACAAGAAGGCCGCGGACTTTCTTATTCCATTTAGATAAAGCTAACCTAGATTATTTTAAGTTCAGGGAGAATTTAATAAAGGAGTTAAGGTGACGGTTGGGGAATAGTCTAGACCAAGTATTCTAAAAGATATTATGAGATTTGGGATATAAGGGCCAGAAATTTTGAAATTTGGAACCCCTAGGTTTAACTATACTAGAATCGGGATTTAGGTTGAGAAAGAGGGGGCAGTGGTTAGAGCCAGTTCTGGTTAGATGAGAAACTGAGTCTCTATCGAAGAAATGAAGGCTGGCAGGGTTGGCAAAAGCCTTGTCAAGACTAATGAGGATTCTATCTTGGCCCTCCCTATTGTTACACCAAGTAAAGTTTGAACTAGAGAATTTAAGATCAATTAAGCCAGCATTACAAACAAAATTGTGAAAATTTCTAACAGACTTATTAACAATGAAAGGTAAGCCACCAAATTTATCAATAGGATATAAGATAGCATTAAAATCACCCATAAAAAACCAAAGATAACAAGAAAAATCTAATTTTAACAGAATTTCAGAGCTATGCTCTAACATTAGGGTTAGTGATGGCATATATATTAGAAAACAGAAAGGGTTCTAATTTATCAATATAAATGACAACATGTATTATTTGGGCATGAATAGAAAGCACTTGACATTGAATGAAATTAGAGTCGCGGACCAGAATAAGGCCACCAGAAGCTCCCATATTAGGGGCAAAGACCCCAACCCAATTCCTTCCAAGATGATTAATAATAGCAAGAGCATCCTGGGAATTAAAGTGGGATTCTTGAACCGAAATTACATAGGGATGATAACAATTAATTAAATTACGCATGCGATCTTTAATGGAGCGTTTAAACGCTCCTCTAACATTCCAGCCGAGCAATTTCATATTAAGAATTTAAATAAAGGTTAGAAGAACTTCCCTGAAAAGGGCAGGAGGCATCCATCTCAACGGGAGCTTCAGGGGTAGCATGAACATCCGAACGTCGTCTTTTGTTCACCGCCGAGCCATCTGTGAGTTGAAGGGGTGCTAAAGAGGGAACCCCACTCTTTTTTGAGTTCTTTGTAGGGCGCAGGCGTGGAGCCTTGGGGGCATAGGAGCAGCTGGTACAAAGGAAAAGACCACGACTAGCTCCTTTGCCATTTGGTTGAAGGATCGTGAGATCGGCGCGGTGGGGATCACCTCCTGGTCGGCTTCCTTGGGAGCAGAAGGCGAAGGTGCAGGAGGTGAGGGGGGGGGAGGGGGGGGATTCGAAGAGGGGCAGGGAGAAATAGGATAGGGTTCCCTGATTTGTTGCTTATGAAGGAGGATTGTGGGTAAGGTGTAAGACCCGAAGTTTCCTAATGCAAAAATCTATTTTTGGTGCAGTGCACCGGATCAGGGGTTAGTCGGGTCGAGCCATGGAATCGCCTCGAGTAGAAGGTATAACTCGACTTATGAAGCTTAATTGGTTAAAGGAGCATTCTTTTTTAGCATTAGATGTCGTCTTATTAGAATCAAATTTGAATCGTGTATGCGGATTGAATCAGAGCCCGAATCGGACTCGGATTGAGTCGAGTAGGGGCTAAATTATGAGGAAGGGCATTTAGATAAATGGAAGATGAGGGAATAAAACCCCTCATCTATAGCCGTGCAGCTCATCCTTGAGCCGCACGCATCCCGAGCAAGAGAGGGAGGAGGGGAGATCTTGGGTCGTCACCGGAAATTGTGTCATCGTCGGAAGGATTGAGATCGCCATCGTTCATCCCTTCTTCTTCCTTAATCAAGGTGAGTGGTTAGATTTCGAATCGCATGGTGAGGCGGGTGGCCGAACCAACTAGGTGCTAGATCGAAGGTTTTTCTCGTTGTTCATGTTGATTCATGGTATTTCTTCGATCTCTTCGTTGTTTTATTCATGGATGTATTAGATTTGATTTAAATGTTCGGATTTTGGTGTTCTAGGGGCCGGCCGAGTAGAGGGAAAAGGGGAAAGGTCATGCCAAAATTTTCCCCAATTCCCTCGCTTGGTTTAAACCCCTTTTAGATCGTTTAAATTTAAATTCATGTAGATTCAGGATTCAATCAATGTAGTAGTTGATCAAGGTTCCTTCTCCCTAATGCCTTGAGTGCTCGGCCGAACAAGGGGAACCTTGTTCAAGGTTCGGCCGAGCAAGATGGGGCAGAGAACTTGATCTAGAATTTATCTATGGCAGGACAAGCTTAAATGCTAGGCTTCATGGTCAAAAACCCCTCTTCCCACCCTTGTAGGCTCGGCCGAGCAAGGCATGCCTTTCTCAAGGTTCGGTGATCGGAGGGGACTAACCTTCACACTTGGAAACATTGGAAATATTAGGGAATGAGGGTCACCTCGATCGACAAGTATAATTAAGATGAGAAATAGGAAAGACACCAATTAAGGAAACCACCACCCTAGTGCATATATGTATACATACACTTAGCGACATTAAGAGGTAGCAAATATTTCCAAGATTTTTCCTTATCAATTACTAATGCTAGTAATGAATTGCCATGATAGATTTAATGTTACATTGCTGGAATTTTATGATTAAATGCAGAATTTAATTATTTCATGTTGTAATCATGTGGTTATTCATGGTAATAGTGGTAGATTAACTTCCCTATAACCTAAGGGTTGTGACACGTATATACTTGGACATTCTACACTTATGACATGTAGCTCACACTAGCAAAAGTAGCAATTGACGCTAGATGACTAGTAGGAAACTCTAAAGTGCATGTTACTTATGGAAACTCGAATGTAGACGAGCTAGGTTACACACCCAAGGAACAACCAATGAGTAGTAGTGTGCGGATGGTAAGGCCCGAAATAAAGGGCTGAACACGGGTGGATGCCCGGGATGTTAAATAAGGAAACTCTAGGACACTTTGATTGTGTGATGTGATTGTGATGGTCTGCCGAGAAGCATGGATAGTCGGAATGACTAATGCTTGACTCGGCCAGTGATTTGGGTCTTGAGGTTGCACCAGCAGGCCCGCTAGGTGTCAGACCCCAGTTGGGTGGGACTAGCTACCCCTAACCCGGTAGGTGTCTGGAGACTAGCAGACCATCCTAGTCGATGGCCCGGAGATTTCCCTGGTTTACTTGTGTGTTATAAAGGCCGTACGGCTAGTATATTACTATCATTGTGTGGTAGGGCTGGTTAGAGCCGAACCACTAGTTCATGGGTAGGCCCTGGTGGCCGGGTACCTTATTGTTTAGTTAGACTGTTGTGGCTAGTTACATGAATGTATGGGCTATACAGGACGACCCTTGGGGTCAGTTGTCATATCAGAAATAAACTAAATCCCTAACTTTATATTTTGCTGACTTATATATATGTGATTATTGGGGATTTATGTGGAGGTTCGGAAGAACCACTCACTGAGTCCCATGTGGACTCACGATTTATTTTCCTTGTTTTGCAGAGCCCGATCAGTGAGTAGGCTTAGAGTCATGGTGCAGCGTAGATCTCGTAGCAGCGTCCAGTAGTCATCGTCTAGAGGTCTAGGGTTGTTGTTTTTCATACACTGAAAGTGTCTATTTGAAACTTGTATTCGACTTTAAACTTGAGATGTTTCGTATTGTGGTTTATGTTTCATAACTTTCCCTTCTTATAAAAATTATGAACTTTCTTTAAAAATTTGAATAAAGCTGCATCGTTGTTTTATTCACGTGTTTCTGGTTTATTGATAGTCAGTGTATGTAGTAGGCTTCAGGGTAGGATATAGACCCTAGCCGGTCACACGACTCTAAGATGGGGTGTGACAGATCCGAGTTATTGGTTTGAATCCGACGGCCCCGCGAGCTTGAGTTAGGCTTGACCGATTGGAAGTGACCGTTGACTCGTCGGTTCAAGGCTTCCTTGCTTGGGCCACTAGAGGTAGGCACTCGTTCGTCATCCAACGTACCAATGCCCGGACAGTTACTATCATGTTGGTGAGGGTGGGGGGGGGGGGCGACGGTGACGAACCTGTACCCAAGGGCCGCAAGCCGGTTCCGACGAGACCTCCGAAATTTTGGTTGATTCCAAAGGGGCAGAGATTCCAAGGGAAATAGAAGAATCCATAGGGACCGCAGATTCAGTAGAGTTACAAGGGGCATAAACATTCATAGGAGATTGCGAGGAAACAGGCTTACAGTTAGCCTCAGAATGCTCGATATGGCCACAAGCAAAAGAAATTGAAGGCAAGTTTTCGTAAATAACTGGTTGAGAAACCTCATCACCATCAACACAAACCCAAACACCTTGCCGGATCGGAGAGGTAAGGTCTAAATCAATGCAAACTCGAATATATTTCCATCGTTCAAAAAGAAAAGAACGCCAGTCAATACAAAGAACACGGTCGAGAGATGAGACAATCAAATTAATAGAATCCTCATTCCAAAGCTCCATCGGAAGACTGTGTATACGAACCCAAATGGCAGCGGATGAAATTTTCTCCTGCCAGGGCCGAAACAAAGGCTTCCAAGGGATTAAATGAAGGAGGTTCCCTCTGAAAGACCAAGGGCCGACAGTCAAAGCATCGGTAGCATGTTGCCGAGTTTCAAAACGAAAAATAAAGAAATCGTCATCCAAATCCAAGATCGATTCAAAATCGAAAGAACCCCAAATACGATTAGTACGTCCAAGATCGAACAGTGGCCACAGGTGGAGTGCGGCCCAAAACTTTTTCGATTAAACTCGAATGCCATGGTTCTAACCATGCTTTCAATTGCGATTTTTGAAAAGAGATCCTACCGGTAGGGTTTGATTTAATCCATTGAAAAAATGAAGGAGTATCCGGAAGAGGGTTGTTCATACTTATCAGAATTTGTGACCAAGTCAAATTCTCAGAAGGAAGATTGGAGATTCCGGCAGAGGACCGGTGACGGAGCGGAGGGAAAATGAGGAACTTCTAGGTGCCGACCAAGCAATGGACGCATCCCATTTGGGGGAAAAGTCGTCGACGAGGAGGAAGCATGCGAAGCCGACGAAGACCAGGGGATCAGAACCAAGCGTGGGGAGGAGGGAGAGGGGAACGGTGGGTCTGAGGGGGGGGGGGGAGAGAGGTCGCCCTAGGCGTTGCAAGACATCCTTTCATGATGGTTATAATTTTGGACCAGACGAATATTCTATGTAAATAAACATCAAGTAATGAAACTATATAATAATAATAATAATAATAATAATAATAATAATAATGATGATGATGATGATGATGATGATGATGATGATGATGATGATAATGATAATAATAATAATAATAATAATAATAATAATAATAATAATAATAATAATAATAATGTCCAACAAACTGTTTATCATTGACCGAAGAATACGAACTTTCTACTTATGATCATCACGGATTAAATTATAATCAAATTGCTTTGGGTCGGTTACCAATGTCAGTAATTGGAGATTACACAATTCAAACAGTTATGAATTCGACTCAAATCAAAATAAAGAAATCCCTTGATTCAAGAACGATTACCAATTACTAATGTTTTTTGATATAAAGGATCAAAGCTTTTTTTTGCTTGGTCAGTGACTACAAATAATAACTAGTAACTATTGATTATTGAGAATCACTTTTTGATGAAAATTGATAATATATTTCTCGTGATAATTTTGAAATATACAATTCCAACTATTTTTTTCTTTTGGATAAAAAAGTAAGTAGGATTGGCCAAATAATTATGCCTATGTATTATCCATATTAAGATTTCATTCAATTAGGAACGTATCAATATACAATAGAAATAGGGTTACTCCTCTTTCCTTTCCTGGACCATTTAGTAAGGTCATGGTTTGACTTATTTATTTTTTATTTTATACATAATGGATTTACCCAGACCAATACATGATATTCTTGTAGTATTTCTGGGATCAGTTCTTGTATTAGGGGGTCTGGGGGTAGTATTACTTACCAATCCTATTTATTCTGCTTTTTCGTTGGGATTGGTTCTTGTTTGTATATCCTTATTCTACATTCCATCAAACTCCTTTTTTGTAGCTGCCGCACATCTCCTTATTTATGTGGGAGCCATAAATATCTTAATCATATTTGCGGTAATGTTCATGAATGGTTCAGAATATTCTAATGATTCGTATTTTTGGACCATTGGGGATGGAGTCACTTCACTGGTTTGTACAAGTATTCTTTTTTCACTAATTACTATTATACCAGATACGTCATGGTACATAATTATTTGGACTACAAGATCAAACCAGATCATAGAACATGACCTTATAAGTAATGTTCAACAAATTGGGATTCATTTATCAACATATTGTTATCTTCCCTTTGAACTAATTTCTATAGTTCTTTTAGTTTCCTTGATAGGTGCAATTACTATGGCTCGCCAAAAAAAAAACTTAGAATTTTAAAAGAATTAAAAAATTGAATTTTTAGAATTAGAATAGAAATTCTAAATAATAAATAAAAAATGGAAATGTTTAAGGGTTTTAGTTAATTCTAAATAATAATAATAATAATAATAATAATATTATTATTATTATTATTATTATTATTATTATTATTATAAACATTAAACATACAATACCAAAAATAATCCTTTGATCATGTCATGCTTGATTCATGTTTAGGTACAAGAAGTTATATATGTACACCCACTCAATTTATATCAGAAATGTTAAATTCTTCTAATTCATGTGCCTAAAATTTCTCCTAAGACTCACATATAATAAAATGCTCATGATTATTGATGAAATTATAATTCATGCTATTGTGAGTGGTTAGGAGGATTATTAGGCACATCTTTAGAAGGATATAGCAATACTCATTATATAGGGTCTGTTTGGTTGCCTGCAATTGGACTTGCAGGTAACAAATTTGCAGCATCTAAAACCCCTTGCTTGTTTGGTTGCCTACAATTGAGCCAATTACAGCATTTCGCATTTGCAGCCTGCAAGAGAGGGCACTATTAACGCCCCGACTCTCCCCCTCACACGATGCAGCCCGACTTCTTCCCGACTCTAGCCCTCGCGCGACGCAGCCAGATTTCTTCCCCTCGTCATCACGCGATGCCTGCCTACAGCCCCCGACTACTTCTCCGAGTCGTCGACTCACGCCGTCGACACTCGTCATCGCGTGACGCCTGACTGCAGCCCCCGAACACTCTCCTTCTACTCGACCCTCGACTCCCCTGAAACCGGCTCCTGCTCTACCATCGACTCTCGCCCTCCTGCAGCCCTCGCGCGACGCCTGTAGCTCCTACTCTACCCTCGACTCCCCCGAAACTAGTGAAGATCCCCAGCTCCCCAGAAACCAGCTACTCCTACTCCTCCGAAGCCCTACTCCTACTCTGGAAGCTCACTACTAGAATATACCACATCAGCCACGGGAATAACTGATGGCCACCTCGGCCGTCAAAATTATTCACAACTTTTTGACGGCCGTACCGACCGTGGCTGGTGTAACAGAATCAGCCGTGGTTCGCATACAGCCGCCTAGAGCCGTCGCTCATAGTTGATGGCACGCATGGGGCGCAAAATAAAATAAGTTATTAGCCACGGCTTAGCGGGGGTGCGAGAACCATTGGTGATATGAATAAGTCATTAGCCACAGCTAAAAGCGGTCGTCGCTTATTAATTAATGGCGCGAACGCAGCACGAAAATTAAAACACTTTAAACTGATGGCTTAGAGAGGGCCAGCCGTCGGTGATATTAAAATTACGAATCCATGATTTTTTGATGGCTGGCGAACCGTGGGTGAAAATACTTTTTATTTGCGTTCACGCCCTACCCTTCCTCTTTCCCCCGCTCTCTTCTCTCTCCACTGCTGCTGACCGATTTGTCACCGTCGATCATCACTGTGTCGTCTACTACCTCACCCTCGTCCTGCCTCCTGCTCCCTCACCCTCACCGCGTCGCTGCCGCCGCCCCCCCCCCCCCCCCTCTCTCCCACCCAGACCGCCACCCCCCTCTCTCCGTCGATCTCCCTCGCCCTCGTCGTCGATCCCTCTCCCCTCTCCGCCACCACCAAGTGAGTTTGATCCCCCTCCCCTCTCCGGTTCGGCGCCGGTTGAAACCCTAGGGTTTATATATATATATATAGTGTTAATTACTATTATTAGTGATTAATTAGATTTATTTACTATTAATTACTATTATTAGAGATTAATTAGGGTTAATTTTAGATTTACTTAGTAAATTAGTGTTATTTTTTAAAAAAATTAGATTAATTAGTTTTCAATTATATTTAATTACTGTTAATTAGTTCTTAATTAGATTTAATTAGGGTAAAATAAATGATAGGGTTAATTTTAGTTGGGTGTAATTATAATTATGAAATCGTCCACTTTGAACTCGCGTGCTCCGGAATCGTCCACTTTAGACTCGCGCCGGAATCGTCCATAATGGATGGACTCGCGCGCGCCAAAATCGTCCACTTTAGACTCGCGGCCAAATCATCCACAGTGGACTCACGCCGAAATCAAGACGAGTTGATATGTTTCACGTACGCATCGACGAGTCAAGTTTTAATTTTGCAAAACCTTAGATCCGTTCGGGGGTTGTATGTTCGTGTAAACGAAGTAAATGATCTTTTATACGACGTACAACCCTTAAATTGTCCCTAATTGGACAATTTGGAAACATAGTTATTTATATTGCACTTAGTTTATTTTTTTTAGTCATTATTCATTTTTAAATTTTGGCTTGTATCTCCCTGTTTCTCCGATACGTGCCCAGATGATATGCGTATTCGGAGAACTGTAGGGAGATGCTACCAAAATTTAGATTGAAGTTAATGACTAAAAGAAATACTAAGTGCAATATGAATAACATGAATCCCGAATGGAATAGGACCATCCCACCTAAAGACATTACCTAAAAAAATTGCCCACTTTTTGACAAAACATGTCGGGCAAACGAAGTTGGATGTACCGACGAATTCATCGTGGAGCTATAATGGACGAATTTCAAGTAGGCATAACTTACTTCTTAAATTTCGCCTACTCGAATGAAAAATTCCTTAGTGGTGATAAAATCCGATGTCCGTGCCGGAAATGTTCGAACATAAGATTTTTGGACCGAGAAACTATCACAATGCATCTGTATACAAAAGGATTCACACCAAGATATTTTGTATGGAATTATCACGGGGAGTCGCGTCAAGTCGAGACGTCGAGCAATCCTATTGTCCAACTCATGGTGAATCTTCTTTTATTGGTGTTTCTTCTTCGAGGATGATGACACAGAGTTAGTTTAGTTAGAAATAGAATACGTTGATGACGACAATAATGAAGTTGTGGAAGGACAGAATGATGATGAGGGAGACGAAGAAGAATTTCAAGATTTCGATACAGAAGAACAAGAAGAAGAGTATTACACGGATGATGATAATATCGATGACGAATAATTATAAATAAGAAGTATATATTCAATTATTAAATATATCTATTAATGTATTTTATATAATCTAATTATATTAAATTTTTACAGCTATGGTTCGAGATATCAGTTCCCGAGGAGGCATTCCTCATAGGACCCCCTGACGATTACCACCCACTCCACCTGTACCCACTGACCCTTTGCCTTCTACCACCATCCCCCCCACCTCCGGCCACCATCCCCCCACCTGATCCGTCCACCGTTCCCTCACCTGATCTGGCCACCATCCCCTCACCTCCGACTACCATCCCTCCGCCACCCTCTGCAGATCCAAGACTATCGTCTTCGAGATGTAGGCCACGAGGGCCTAACATAATTCTCCCTCCGCTGCCCGAGGGAGCACTGTGCAGAGCAGTTAGTGTGCGAGGAAGACGATAAGTATATGCATCAATTATTTCTTATAATTTATTTATTTCAAAATATCATATTATGAATTTATATTTTGTACATATTTGAGTAAGAGGATGTCCCTCGCACGATAGCGGGGACGATCATGAAGTTTATGCGCGGGGCGTGGCCTACATGGTCTCACGTGCCCCGTGAGCATATGGATTTATTGTGGCGAGAGTTCACGGTTAGTATATTTATTAAATTAATATTAATGTTAAATATTCATCGATAATATTATTATTTTTTTGTAGGCTCATTATACATGGCCGGAGGATCAGACCACTTTTGGTGAGGCTGCATAGGAGCGTGTTGCCCGCGCTCGCTATAACGGGCTACTTCAGCAGGCCCGTCAGACCGTGATGAGATGGTTGGGGGCCACACAAATAGGGCAAACTCGGGGACACGCCCCTGAGTGGATTCCTGGCCCTGTGTAGGACCAGCTCATTGAACATTGGGACACACCTGAGTGGCAGGAGGTCTCCCGGACTGCATCGAGAAATTGCATGTTGGGGGGGGGGGGGTTGGCACGGGCGCATGCCACACTGGTGGCTCCATCTCTTTTGTGGTTCATGAGCGTCGTATGGTGTGTATAATTTAATTATTTTTAATTAAATTATATATTGTGTATAATGATATTAGTGTATTTATTTTCTAATGTAAGACGCGAGTGGCGGAGGACGGCACTGTCCGACGCCCGTTGATGATGGAGGTGTTTGAGCGCACCCACCGTCGTCGACGAGAAGCGGGGGACTACGTTGATAGCAGAGCCTCATATATAATTGTAAGTATTTATATATATATCTATTTGATTTACATAATTTTTATTTATAGTTTATATATATTTAAAATATAAACATGTGTAGGAAACTTACACGAGGACTGTGATCGAGCGTTGAGGCACACGGGAGGAGTTCGATTCAGGAGCTTGGGTGGAGGCCGCAGGTGGCTGGGAGCACGACCATATTTATGGCTTTGTAGACAGTGGCCATACACGCACCATGCTTGGACCACTTGGGGCACCGACTCCTCCGGCTGCGGGTGAGCGGCCCTCGACATCCCGAGCGCAGGACCAGAGCCAGATAGCGGCCATGGAGTTGGAGCTCACCCAACAAAGACAGGCGATGGAGGAGCAGAGGCTGGTGATGGAGGAGCAGAGACGGACTAATGACGAGTTGAGACAGATGATCCAGAACATGCAGACACTCCTCACTCAGATTGTGTCTCACTCTGGTCTTCTACTGATGATGTCGCAGTCATCGTTCTCCTCGACCCAGTCGACACTCCCGACCCAGTCGTTGTCAACTCCACCGCCTCCACCGCAGCCATGAGATTTTGATTTATTGTATTTTGTTTATATTTTGATACTTGGTTGTATATATATGATATTTTGATAATTGTTTGCCTCCGGTTTGAGGCTTAGATTGATGATATTTATGTAAAACTTGTATGTTTGATTTCAAATGCATGTGTATGATGTTTTCTGATTGTAATATGTGATTGAAAATAGATTGTAGTCTATATATTATTGTATACAGGAATTTATAAAATTTTCAATTTTTTCAATTACAGGATACACCTTTAGCCACGGCTTACCCATGGTTCACCGTCACTAAGCAGTGGCTGAAAGCTTATCATAAATGACTGATGGCATGGGCAGCACCAAATATCACGATTGCTAATAGTATGATCGACGGGACTAGGCCGTGGCTGATGTGTTGGTATTAGTGATAGGCGCCTAGAGCCATCACTGATGTTTTTACATCAGCTGCGCTGTCGCTGATGATTATGTGTGACGGCGTAGCTCGGCCGTCACAACTTATCTGAGATGCGTGCATCAATGACGGCATTTTGCCACGCCCTTAGCCGTCTGTGATAGTTATCACCGACGGTTCATCCACGGATTCAGTTGTCGGTGATGACGACAATTCTAGTAGTGGCTCACGACTGTTCGAATCTCCTGCTCCTGCTCCAGAAGATCCTGCCCGCCATTGCTCCTGCTCCAAAAGCTCCCGACTGTGAGTTTTATTCCCATTTCAGTACTGTTAACTTGCACATTGGCCTAATTGTCCTTGTCGACCTCTCATTGTTGCACGCTTGTACTCATTGCCCTTCATTCCCTTTTATGTACTTATATTTCCGCATGTGTATCCTTTTGTTGCTATTGATTTAACTACATTCAGCATGCTATAAATTCAACTTCTGATCCAAGAGATTAAAATGAAAGAAATATTGGCAACAATTTCAATTCAACACAAGGAATATTTAAGTTAGATGAACACATCAATGATTGATAAATGATCATATATGTAACTTTCTTGTACCACACTTTTGAATCTTTAATCAATGTGGACTAGTCTGATTTTGACCGTCTGAACACCCCATAGTAAAAGAGAAACCAAAACCAAGTCTTTGTCAATTTTGTCGGTTAAATTGTTAGAATTCTCAAATTTGTTTAATGAGCAACATCATATCTAGATTCTCCAAAGTAAGACTTGGAGATGCTTTAAATGTGGACCTTCTCCTCTTCCTTGAGAAAGGCAAGAAGAAGCTCAAAAGCTGAGGTTTTAGCTCTTCAAGGAAAACAAGGTGATTGAAGAATAATTAAAGGTATGGGTTGTAGAAAGACCAAGCCAAAGGTGAATGGTAGGAAAGGATACCTCTCATTGTTGGACGTGCTCTTGCATACAATAATTCACCAAATTTTGTCAAGTTGCTTGCAGCTATCAATTAAGATTAAGACTGTGACTGGTCCATGTATTTATATCTTCCTCTCATCTCATGCATCCATCAGCTTTTCCAAGTGTAGTCACATCTCAGATCACTTAAGATAGCAAACATCACTACTAGAAAAATGAGCATCAGCAAAAGTGGAGCCGTTGCAATGGAGCTGTGGCAGAAAATTGCGTTGCTGATAACTTAGCAACGGATCAGCAATGGCCGCTCGGGCCGTTGCTAAAAATATTATCAGCAACGGTTTTGCCACGGACCCGGAGCCGTTGCGGATAACATTAATAGCAATGACCGGTGAGCCCGTAGCAACGCCATTAGTAAAAGCCCGCCGCTAAGCCGTTGTTGTAGGTCATCAGCAACGACTTTCGATACACTTTTAGCAACGACTTTCCCACGGACGGCCGTGGGAAAGCCGTTGTTGATGATGTGAACCTGGTAACGAAAAAATTTCAAATTTCAAATTTCCATTGATACATTGATACATTCTGATACATAACTCACACACCCATACACTCATACACACATTCATTCACACATCACAAATACACCAAGATATACATCAAAACAATTATATTTATATTGATAATTATCCACAATAGTATAAAAACTATTCAAATGCAAAATTGAAGTATCAATATCCAAACAAAATAAATTAAACAAGTCGAATATCTCAGTAACAAAGTCAATATAAAAAAAATCTTACGATGACGATGGAGGATGGTATGGATCATATGGCGGGGTCTGGAGTGCTTGAGTGTACACCGGCGTGGACTAACTCGAGGACGATGGATTAGATGATGCCGAAGAGAAGCCTGCTTCGGGATGACCTGACATGTTGCGTAGCATAGCTTGTATATCCGCCATCATCTGACTCTGGCGCTCCATTATCTCAGTCTGACGCGCGACTGTGTCCTCTAGAGTCCTTATTCTACTACTATGAACATAACTGGATCTAGAGGTGGACGGCCGCTCACCAGCGGTCGGAGGGGTCGGTGCCCCAAGTGGCCCTAGTACGGCTCGCGCATGACCACTATCTGCAAAGCCATATACGCGGCCATGGTCCCAGCCACCTGCGGCCTCGACCCACATTGCTGCGTCAAAGTCCTCGGGGGTGCCCCCGCGCTGCACCACTGTCTGGCTGTAGTCTCCTACTCGAGTTTGATTTTTTGTTTAATATTTATCATAAAACTTAAATTATAAATATATAATGAATAATTTAAACAAATATATAGTTACCATAATGTATGCAGCGCGGTTATCGATGTACTCCCCCGTCCCATGTGCTCGACAGTGAGTCCACTCAAACACCGCCATCGGGGAGGGTCGCTGGACAGTCCCGTCATCCGACACCGTCGTCTACATTTACAAAACAAATACATTAATTAGTACACATAGTAACAAATAAAATATATAATTAAAAGGTATACTTACCATACGGTCCGCATGCACTGCAAATGCAACAGAGCCGCCGGTGTGACGCGCTGCTCCCCCCGACATGCGATTTCTAGCCGCATTCCGAGAAACCTCCTGCCATCGACCCATCAACCATATTCCCACGAGCTGGTCCCATATATCCGGAGCAATCCAATCGGGGCCATATCCCCGAGTCTCCGCGATGTTAGTGGTCCCAGCTCGGGCCATCGCCTGGGACCGAGCCTGCCCCAGCTGCCCGTTGTACCTCGCACGGGAAATAGCCTCCCAGGCAGCATAAATGAATGGCCTCTGGTCCTCGACCCATGTAAAGCGAGCATGCAAAATAATAATATCAATACCAATATTAATCATCATGCATGTAAAAAAAAAAATACGTGCCTCAAACTCGCGCCATAACATGTCGACGTGCTCGCTAGGCACGTGAGACCACGTAGGACATGCCCCGTGCATGTATCGTCAAATAGTAGAAGAAATGCTCCTCGGCACTTCTTCTTGCTCGAACCTGCACAACAAAAATAAATTTTAATATTATATTATGATATAATGAATTTGTAATGATTCATAATTCATGATATATTACCGCTCCCCAATCACGCTAATAAATCTACGTGACTCTGTGGCTGGTGGAGGCTGCCACCTGTTCGGCCCGCGTGGCCGCCTGCGTCTGGATGTACTAGCCTCGACAGTATCATCCGAATGAGGATCAGCAACAGGAGGATCAGCAGCATGAGTAAGTGTAGGAGTCTCACCGATCGGAGACTCCGAAGCTCTCCTACGACGATAACCACGACCAGACATATCTGTCGAATAGACATATAATCAGATTATTATATAAATAGTAGAGATATATTTAATAAAATATATACTTTACAATTATTCATCATCATCTAAATAATAGTCTTCGAATTCTTCCTCTTCGTCCTCTTCTTCATCTTCTTCATCTCCAGCTTCCTCAATTTCATGATCGTCATCATCAGCATATTCAACTTCTAATTGAATTGACGTTGTGTCTGCATCCTCGAGTATTGGAATAATACGATCTACAGCAGGAGGATCATCTTCTTGATAGAAACCATGTGTCATATCAGGTATCAGCTCATTTTCTCCTACTATCGGATCAATTTTTCCTCTACCTTTTGTCTTACAGACTACACGCCAATCCGCTCTATCTTTATTTCGAGCTGGATACTTCGCGTAATATACTTGTTCGGCTTGTGATGCCAATATAAAAGGCTCATTTGCTGCCAATTTCGATTTGTAATTAACCTCAACAAGTTTGTATTTTGGATGAACTTTCATGCCCCTTTCTGTTGTATCGAACCAATGACATCTAAATAGAATAACGGATTTCAATCCGAAGTAGTGCAACTCTATCACTTCTTCCACCAGTCCATAAAAATCCATATCACATTCAACATAGGTTGTCCCTTTCACACAGACCCCAGCATTCATCGTCTTCTTTGTAAATGCATATTCAATTGTGTGAAATTTATACCCATTAACAAAATATCCGCTATAGCACGACATAAGTCGCGACGGTCCACTAACAAACTCAAATTTAGAATAATTAGTTAACAGTTAAAATAAAAACGTAAGTGCAGTACAAATAACTATATTCCCAAATTGTCCAATCAGGGACAATTCAAGAATTGTACATCGTATAAAAGATCATCTACTTCTTTTACACGAACATATAATCCCCGAACGGATCTAAGGTTTTGCTAAATCATATCCGACTCGTCGATGCGTACGTGAAACATATCAACTCGTTGGATGGATGATTATTTTCTAAATGTTTCGAGACAGTTCGAGTCCATATTGGACAATTCCGACACGAGTCCAAATTAGACGATTTCGGCAAGAGTCCGAAGTCGACGATTCCGGCGCGCGTTCGAAGTGGACGATTCCGGCACAATGCCGAAGTGGATAATTCCGAAATTAATCTAAACCCTAATAATTAATCTAAAAAATTAAACAATTAATCTAAATAATTAATTAACATATAAATAAAAAAATAAAAAATTATAAATCTACTTTTTCCGGCGTCGAAGTCCGGTGGACTCCGGCGCCGGCGTACAGTGTCCGGACAGTGTGTCCGGACACTGTACAAGCTCCGGCGGCGGCCATCGGCCGACCGCCGTCGGTCGAAACCCTAAAAATAGGGTTTCGATCAGATTTTCCGCCGGTCGCAACGAGAAGAGACGGTCGGGCGGCGATGAATACCTGAAATCGGCGGTCGAGGACGGACGGCAGCATCGGCAGCGGCAGCTCGGCGTCGTCGGCGTCGGCAGCGGCGGCGAGAGGCGGGAGGAGGAGGCGGCGGCGGCAGCAGCGGAAGGAAGAAGGGTCAGGCGCGATCTGCGACCTATATAAACTTATCAGCAATGGCTCACTCGCCCCGTTAGAAAGCCGTTGCTAATAAGTTATCATCAGCAACGGCTCACTTGTCCGTTAGAAAGCCGTTGCTGATAATTAAAATCATCAGCAATGGCTCGCATGTCTGTTAGAAAGCCGTTGCAGATACAACATATCTGCAACGGCTTGAGCGGCCGTTTCTGATAGCCGTACGTTGCTGAAGACTCAATTTCTAGTAGTGCATAGTGATTCTTTCCATGAGCATTTCCTCTCATCTCATGTATTTATTGATGTTTGTCATTTTGGGGACAGCTTATTATTGATCAGTGATGTTGACAATAATGTCAAATTCAAGTTAACTTCATGCTTAATTGATTTCTGATGTAAAATTCAAGCTGATCTTAACAATAATGAGAACCAACACTTGCCACAGGTCCTTTACCTATTGCTGAGCCTCTACCTCTTGAGCAAGATAACTCTTACCTAGTTACCTGAATTGATTGTTCCACTATATTTCATGAGAATTGAGAATCAACCCCTGCCACAGAATCCTCCACCTCTTGCTACAATATGTTGACTACATGAATTGAGAATCAACCCAGTTTCCAATATGTTGTGCTCACCCATTTTTAACTCTTTGTGATATTCAGCTTCTATCTGAGGTTACAATGTTTCTGAAGATTCTAGCAAATAGATAGCTTTTTTTAGTGTATTATGCTTACCAAATCATATCACATGCTTCATAACATCAGAAGTAGCAGAAAAGTTCAGGACTTGACTTCAAAAATAATGAAATGGTACATAACTAAAAGGGCAAGAAAATATAAACAGCAAAGGAAATAACAAAACCTTCAACCCTTAGAGTATTTGAAGCAATAATTCTAAAGTTAGTAGCTTTTGTTAACCACTATCTCATCATTGAAAATCTACTGGTACATCTCACAAACCTACTTTCTAATTAAATAATCAAGCTCAAGGCCTAACATTATCCTCTATATATTAAAAAATCAGCTAAGAGTTTGATGTACAGGATTTTGATCCAGTTGATCATCTTTAGGAAAGAAAGATAAGAGATTTGTCAGTGATTAAGATCCCCAACTTCACTAAAGTGGACACTTTTCAGATTGAAATATATTCTTGGTAGAATCCTACATGCCGAGTTCATTATCTCTAGGGAGTGTTTTGGCCACCACCTATACTTAGTGGTTGCCTTTTGTAGGCTAATATATATCCAAATAAGGATGATGAGAGTGTCAAATACCTACTGAATTGTTGACTACATGGCATGCCTCCCTTTTAAAATAATAAGCTATTTATTATTTTGTTATATGTCTATTTTGTTTAATATGAATGAGTGTTTAATATGTCTATTTTGTTATTCATACTGTCTCAGATTTTTTTTGTTATTTTATTCCATTTGGTGTCATATTCTTTGTTATTCATGTTTAAGTATATCATACTGATATCAGTATGCTATTTTATTTTATTTTGTTTATTAGATGACGAATGAAAAATCTCTATCCTTGATATTGTGAAGCATGTGGGGTTGCTAGGATTATATGCATATTTGATATTACAACCATACAAAAGAAGAAGGATTTCTAGGGATTCATATGCTCCATGTATTCATAGAAACTTACAAAGACATGAATATCTATCGAGGTTATACTATGGTTCTGATACTAGCAGCATTAGCATGATACGAATGAAGAGAGTTACATTTTTCAAGTTATGTGATTGCTTAAGGGAAAGAAATTTATTGCATGACACTCTTAATGTTACATTAGAGGAACAAGTAGCAATGTTTTTGCATACCATCGGACATAATGTAAGAAATAGGGTGGTGGGACATAATTTTATGCATTCTGGAGAGACAGTTAGTCGATATTTCAATGAAGTATTACGTGTTATTGGCGAACTTCGTTGGGAGCTCATTAGGCGCTTCACTCAATACCCATTCTCGGATCACATCGAGTAGTAGATTCATGCCATACTTTAAGGTGAACAAATTAGTCATATTATTTTTTTAGTTTTATAATTAAGTGAAACTATATATAGTTACTGGTGTTTTGTGTTTAACGTGTAGGAGTATTGGTGATCTACACTACTAGAAACTTGGTCTTCAGCAACGGCTATCAGCAACGGCCGCTCAAGTCGTTGCTATTTGCAACGGCATTCTTACGGCCGCCCGAGCCGTTGCAGATATTTGTATTTGCAACGGCGTTCTAACGGACACGCTAGCCATTGCGGATTATTTTAATTATCTGCAACGGCTTTCTGACGGAAAGGCGGGCCGTTGCTAATATTTTAACTATCAGCAACAGCTTGCTAACAGACAAGTGAGCCGTTGCTGATGATAACTTATTAGCAACGGCTTTCTAACGGGCGAGTGAGCCGTTACTGATAAGTTTATATAGGGCACGCAGTCGCGCCCGACCCTTCTTCCTCCCGCTGCTGTCGTCGCCGTCTCCTGCTCCCGCCTGTCGCCGCCGCTGTCGACGCCGACGATGCCTCTTCCTCCTCCCGCTGCTGCCGACTTTTTCAGGTATGCCTCGCCGGCCGGCCGTCTCTTCCCGTTGCGGCCGGCGGGAAATCCGACCGAAACCCTTTTTTAAGGGTTTTGGCCGGCGGCGGTCGGCCGAAGGCCGCCGCCGGACCTTGTACAGTGGCCGGACAGTGTGTCCGGCCACTGTACGCCGGCGCCGGAGTCCACCTGACTCCGGCGCCGGAATTTATAGATTTATATATAATTTTTTATTGTTTTTTAATTGTTAATTAATTATTTAGATTAATTATTTAATTTGTTAGATTAATTATTAGGGTTTAGATTAATTTCGGAATTGTCCACTTCCGACGCGCGCCGGAATCGTCCACTTCGGACGCGCGGAATCGTCCACATCGGACGCGCGCCGGAATTGTCCACTTTGGACGCGCGCCAAAATCGTCCACTTCGGACGCGCGTCGGAATCGTCCAATATGGACTCAAACTGTCTCGAAACATTTAGAAAATAATCATGCATCCGACGAGTTCATATGTTTCACGTACGCATCGACGAGTCGGATATGATTTAGCAAAACCTTAGATCCGTTCGGGGATTGTATGTTCGTGTAAAAGAAGTAGATGATCTTTTATACGACGTACAATTCTTGAATTATCCTTGATTGGACAATTTGGGAATATAGTTATTTGTACTGCACTTACGTTTTTATTTTAACTGTTAACTAATTATTCTAAATTTCGGCAACATCTCTCTTGTTCTCCGATACGCGCCCAGATGATATGCGTATTCGGAGAACTGTAGGGAGATGCTGCCGAAATTTAGAATAATTAGTTAACAGTTAAAATAAAAATGTAAGTGCAGTACGAATAACATAAATCCCGAATGGAATAGGACAATCTCACCTAAAGACATTAACCAAAGAAATTGTCATTGATTGACAGAATCATGTCGGTTGATCGAAGTTGGATGTACCGACGTCTTGATCATGGAGCTTTAACGAATGAGTTTCAATTTGGCGTAACGTACTTCCTAAATTTCGCCTATTCGAATCGAAATTTCGTTAGCATGGGTGATCAAATCCGATGTCTGTGCCGCATTTGTTCAAATGGATGATTTTTGGATCGGGAGACTGTCACTCTGCATCTATATACCAAAGGATTTGCACCAAGATATTTTCTATGGACTTGTCACGGGGAGTCACGCGAAGTCGGGACGTCGAGCAATCCTATCGTTCAGACATATGGTGAATCTTCCTCTGCTGGTGCTTCTTCATCCAGTCAATGTAATCCCTATAGAACTATGATACTTGATAGTCTTGGGGGTCAATTCCACCTGAATGATAATGTTGATCGGCCAGTTCTTCAGACATCAGTCCCACCAGATACTACAGCGGTTGATATCACAGAAGTACAAACTGCGGTAGAGATTGAATTACCGAATAAAGAAGCTGCAAAATTTTACGAGATGTTGAAAGCTGCCGATGAACCTTTGTATGAGAATTGTCCTAAATACACTAGGTTTTCAGCAATAACACAGCTCTTAAACATCAAGGCCGATTGTAATATCAGCGGAGTTGCGTATGATCGGATTGCTGGATTGATTAATGGAATGCTGCCTACTGATAACAAGTTTGAGCCAACTTTTTATAAGACTAAAAAGCTAATGAGAAAATTGGGGCTTGGGTACGAAAAAATACACGCGTGCCAAAATAACTGCATTTTATATTATAAAGAGAATGTGCAGTTGGATAAATGCCCTGTATGTCAGCATCCTCGTTACAAGGAGAAGAAATCGGTCCAATAGAAAAATATCTCGTTTAAGGTGCTTCGGTATTTTCCACTAACACCGAGACTTCAAAGATTATTCATGTCGGAAAAGACAGCCCCCCCTACATGAGTTGGCATGCAAGAAGTAGTGATGATACAGTAATGACTCATCCATCTGACAGTGAAGCATGGAAATATTTGGATACATGTTATCCTTCATTTGCTAGGGATACTAGAAATATCAGATTGGGATTGTGCACAGATGGTTTTAATCCGTTTGGACATTCTGCAACTCCTTATTCAGTTTGGCCAGTGCTACTGACAGTTTATAATTTACCACCGTCAATGTGCATGAAAGATGAATTTATTTATCTTTCGATGATTATTCCGGGTCCTAAGGGTCCGCGAAAAGAAATTGACATATTTCTCAGACCCTTGATAGATAAATTGAAAACATTGTGGACTGAGGGAGCTGTCACTTATGATTGTCATCGGAAGCAAAACTTCAATTTAAAGGCCGCGGTCTTGTGGACAATCAATGATTTCCCGGCGTACGGCATGTTGTCGGGTTGGAGCACTCACGGCCGACTCTCTTGTCCGTATTGTATGGAACACTCTAAATCAATCAGTCTTCAGAACGGACGAAAAATCTCATTCTTTGATTGTCATCGTCAATTCCTACCGATTAATCATCAGTATCGAAGGAATCGTAATAAATTTACTAAGGGCAGAGTCGAAAGAGATGGGCCACCACCGATGTTGTCTGGTGAACAAATGTTAGCACGTGTTTCAGCACTTCCAGATATAGTATTTGGTCGCAATGAAAGAGTGTCAGGTTTTGGCCAAACACATAACTGGGTGAAAAAAAGTATCTTTTGGGAATTGCCCTATTGGAGTTCATTATTGATTCGACATAATGTAGATGTCATGCACATTGAAAAAAATGTGTTTGATAATATTTTCAACACTTTGATGGATATTTCCGAAAAAACAAAAGATAATGTCAAAGCCCGACATGATATGAAAATACTTTGTAAAAGACCAGAGTTGGAGTTACAAGAGGTCAACGGACGATATCTGAAACCGAAGGCCCCATATGTGTTAAATAAACAACAGATCAAAGATGTTTGTCAATGGGTAAAAGAACTCAGATTACCCGATGGATATGCTTCAAACTTATCTCGATGTGTGAACGTCAATGATTGCAAAATATCAGGGATGAAGAGCCATGATTGTCATGTATTCATGCAGAGATTACTTCCGATCGCATTTCGAGATCTTCTACCTGATAATATTTGGGGTCTGTTGACTGAATTAAGTATGTTTTTTAGAAACATCTGTGCAAATGTCCTTCGAGTCGAAGATATGTCAACACTTGAAAATAATATTGTTAAAATCATATGCAAGCTGGAGCAGTTTTTCCCTCCTGCATTTTTTGACTCGATGGAGCATCTACCGATACACTTGGCATACAAGGCACGAGTTGGTGGCCCCGTTCAATATCGGTGGATGTACTTATTTGAAAGATACATGAATCGTCTGAAGAAAAAAGTAAAGAACACCGCAGCTGTTGAAGGATCAATATCTGAATCGTATATTATCCAAGAAATTTCAACATTCTGCTCATTTTACTTTGAATCGACAGTACAGAAAAGATTTGATCGTCTTCCACGTAACGACGACGGGGGTGTTTGACATTCAGATGGACGTTTAAATATATTTTGTCACTCTGGTCGTGCTTTTGGTTCTCGTCCATCTCGACACTTAAGCGAAGAAGGGTATCATTTGGCACACTTGTATGTATTACTCAATTGTTCAGAGATTGAACAATTCATTGAAATATTTGACATTGAGATGGTGCAAAAATACTCTATTCACAACGATCAAGAATTGGAGAGATTACGGAATCGTGATTTCCCTACTTGGATTCAGACTTACAGCAAAGATCACAGAGTTGAAATAGATGAAAGAATATTTGAGTTTGTTAGTGGACCGTCGTGACTTGTGTCGTGCTATAGCGGATATTTTGTTAACGGGTATAAATTTCACACGGTTGAATATTCATTTACAAAGAAGACGATGAATGCTGGGGTCTGCGTGAAAGGGACAACCTATGTTGAATGTGATATGGATTTTTATGGACTGGTGGAAGAAGTGATAGATTTGCACTACTTCGGCTTAAAATCAGTGATCCTATTTAGATGTCATTGGTTCAATACAACAGAAAATGGCATGAAAGTTCATCCAAAATACAAACTTGTTGAGGTTAATTACAAATCGAAATTGGCAGCAAATGAGCCTTTTATATTGGCATCACAAGCCGAACAAGTATATTACGCGAAGTATCCAGCTCGAAATAAAGATAGAGCGGATTGGCGTGTAGTCTGTAAGACAAAAGGTAGAGGAAAAATTGATCCGATAGTAGGAGAAAATGAGCTGATACCTGATATGACACATGGTTTCTATCAAGAAGATGATCCTCCTGCTGTAGATCGTATTATTCCAATACTCGAGGATGCAGACACAACGTCAATTCAATTAGAAGTTGAATATGCTGATGATGACGATCATGAAATTGAGAAAGCTGGAGATGAAGAAGATGAAGAAGAGGAAGAAGAGGAAGAATTCGAAGACTATTATTCAGATGATGAGGAATAATTGTAAAGTATATATTTTATTAAATATATCTCTACTATTTATACAATAATCTGATTATATGTCTGTTCGACAGATATATCTGGTCGTGGTTATCGACGCAGGAGAGCTTCGGAGTCTCCGATCGGTGAGACTCCAGCACTTACTCATGCTGCTGATCCTCCTGTTGCTGATCCTCATGCGGATGATACTGCCGAGGCTAGTACATCCAGACGCAGGCGGCCACGCGGGCCGAACAGGTGGCAGCCTCCACCAGCCACAGAGTCACGTATATTTATTAGCGTGATTGGGGAGCGGTAATATATCATGAATTATGAATCATTACAAATTCATTATATCATAATATAATATTAAAATTTATTTTTATTGTGCAGGTTCGAGCAAGAAGAAGTGCCGAGGAGCATTTCTTCTACTATTCGACGATACATGCACGGGGCATGGCCTACGTGGTCTCACGTGCCTAGCGAGCACGTCGACATGTTATGGCGCGAGTTTGAGGCATGTATTATTATTTTCTTTACATGCATGATGATTAATATTGGTACTGATATTATTATTTTGCAGGCTCGCTATAAATGGGCCGAGGACCAAAGGCCCTTCATTTACGCTGCCTGGGAGGCTATTTCCCGGGCAAGGTACAACGGACAGCTGGGGCAGGCTCGGTCCCAAGCGATGGCCCGAGCTGGGACCACTAACATCGCAGAGACTCGGGGATATGGCCCCGGTTGGATTACTCCGGATATATGGGACCAGCTCGTGGGAATATGGTCGACGGATCGATGGCAGGAGGTTTCTCGGAATGCGGCTAGAAATCGCATGTCGGGGGCAGCAGCGCGTCACACCGGCGGCTCTGTTGCATTTGCAGTGCACGCGAACCGTATGGTAAGTATATCTTTTAATTATATATTTTATTTGTTACTATGTGTACTAATTAATGTATTTGTTTTGTAAATGTGGACGACGGTGTCGGATGACGGGACTGTCCAGCGACCCTCCCCGATGGCGGTGTTTGAGCGGACTCACCGTCGAGCACATAGGACGGGGGAGTACATCCACGACCGCACTGCATACATTATGGTAATTATATATTTCTTTAAATTATTCATTATATATATATAATTTAAGTTTTATGATAAATATTAAACAAAAAATCAAACTTGAGTAGGAGACCTACAGTCAGACGGTGGTGCAGCGCGGGGGTAGCCCCGAGGACTTTGACGCAGCATCGTGGGTCGAGGCCGCAGGTGGCTGGGACCATGGCCGCGTATATGGCTTTGCAGATAGTGGTCATGCGCGAGCCGTACTAGGGCCACTTGAGGCACCGACCCCTCCGATCGCTGGTGAGCGGCCGTCCACCTCTAGATCCAGTTATGATCATAGTAGCAGAATAAGGACTCTAGAGGACACGGTCGCGCGTCAGACTGAGATGATGGAGCGCCAGAGTCAGATGATGGTGGATATACAAGCTATGCTACGCAACATGTCAGGTCATCCCGAAGCAGGCATCTCTTCGGCATCATCTAATCCATCGTCCTCGAGTCAGTCCACGCCGGTGTACACTCAAGCACTCCAGACCCCACCATATGATCCAGGCCATCCTCCATCGTCATCGTGAGATTTTTTTTATATTGACTTTGTTACTAAGATATTGATACTTCAATTTTGCATTTGAATTGTTTTTATACTATCGTGGATAATTAGCAATATAAATATAATTATTTTGATGTATATCTTGGTGTGTTTGTGATGTGTGAATGAATGTGTGTATGAGTGTATGGGTGTGTGAGTTATGTATCAGATAATATATCAATGTATCAATGGAAATTTTAAATTTTAAATTTTTTCGTTACCAGGTACACATCATCAGCAACTGCTTTCCCACGGCCATCCGTGGGAAAGCCGTTGCTAAAAGTGTATCGAAAGCCGTTGCTGATGACCTACAGCAACGGCTTAGTGACAGGATTTTACTAACGGCGTTGCGACGGACTCAGCAGCCGTTGCTATTAATGTTATCAGCAACGGCTCTGTGTCCGTGGCAAAATCGTTGCTGATAATATTTTTAGCAACGGCCCGAGCGGTCGTTGCCGATCCGTCGCTAAGTTATCGGCAACGCGAGTTTCTGTCACGGCTCTATTGCAACGGCCCGGTCGTTGCTGATGCTCTTCAGCAACGGCATCAGCCGTTGCTGATGCCCATTTTTCTAGTAGTGTTAGATGGCACTCATGTTCATGCTTTTGCACCAATAGAACATGTAGCGGCCTTTAGAGGGAGAAAGCCTTACCCGACTCAGAATGTACTTGCCGTTGTTGACTTTGATTTGAAATTTACATATGTTCTTGCTGGGTGGGAAGGATCTGCACATGATGCTCTCATATTACGAGATGCATTAGAAAGACCAAATGGTTTGTGTATTCCTGAAGGTAAATAATTACGTTTTTATATAATACATTCAATTATTTATGTTAAGCCAAAATTAATATTTTTACTTCTAATATAGGAAAATTTTATTTGGTGGATGCGGGATATGCCACTCGACTAGGCTTTATTGCACCATATCGTGGTGTAAAATATCACCTTAAAGAATGGTCCTCCCGTAGTCCTTCAAATGCCAAGGAATTATTCAACCTTCAACATTCTTCTCTTCGAACTTTTGTCGAGCGTGCGTTTGGTTCACTAAAAAATCGCTTCAAGATTCTTACGTCAAGACCTTTTTTTTTCATATCCAACCTGTTGGAACCTATATATTTTATAGGTTTCATGGTACAATTCCAAGTACCCCATTGGAACATGTTCATTTACAGATTTCGATTACCAATTCTGATTTCGATTTTGGGATACCAGATGTGTTGGACCCGAAATCGATTTTAATCGGTTCCTTAATTTTTATCTCAGACTTTACTTGAATTAATTCGAATCTACCCAGAACCTACTCAATCGGTAGATTACAATTGATTCTGGATCTATCCGGTATCCATGAACACCCCTAAAAATGATTGGTATGCATAAATTAAAGTAGGAGCAAAACAAAAAGCACTAAATCATTTCCATAAAATTATTTGGATGCTAAAATTAAATTTTCTTTTTAAAACATTTGTTTCAATGCAATTTTACATTATTAATTAAAAAGTATGTTAAAATTTGCAACGCACGGCTTATGATAAAATTGTTTGTGAGGCCAATTAATTACATTGGATTAATAGTTAAAAACCTTATATTATATATATATATATAATCTCTTAAATTTAATTAATTACATTGCATTAATAGGTTAAGAAACTAATATATATATAATTTCAGTCAGGGCGGTGGTATATATATCTTAAATTTCAGTCGGGGCAGTGGCCCCCACTGCCCCCACTGTAGATACTCCATTGGTCGTGATGAGTAACGTGGCAACAATGGCTAACTTTCATATTCTGTGATGAGTAAATTTAGTATCACATTCCATCCCCCCCCCCCAACCAACATCGATTGTGCTCGCCCAACGATCATGCCCTTTCGGCCACCGGAAATTCGTCAACGAGAATTAGGTTAGTATAATTTATTTAGGTTTTTATTTTTGACTTAGGAAGATATTAGGATTTTGCTCCGCACTTTCAATTGTGGAAGGCGCCAATGATTGTCAGAGTCGTCCACTAATACATTTGCCTCTAACAATAGTGTACCTTTTTCTTTATTTTAGTCGAATCAATTTATTGCATGATTAATCAATATACTTTGATTAATTGTGTTAATTGTGTTAATTAACCATTAGTTAGTTGGATTTAATTTGATTTTTTAATCGTTGATTAATTGTTATATATAATTATAAATTAATTACATATTTAAGTATCATATTTTATATGTAAATGATAATTAGATAATTTATAATTACATGATATATATAAGCATTTAAATAATTTATCTTTATATAGACATAAATAAATAATTATATAACTAATAATTATACAACACAATATTGTATAAATATATAGTTGGAAAAAGGTATAAAAATAACCCTAATATTTTTTCACGGGTATTAAAATATCCCTAAGGAATTTTTTTTATCAAAAATATCCTTACGTTATGGAATTGGCTACAAAAATAACCCTATAGATAAACAACGTTAATGGAGATATAACAGAGCTAACGTGACTGATGACTGTGATTGATGACATGGACACGTGGCGTGCATGTAAACCAAGACGTTTTCTCACGGGTATTAAAATATCCCTAACATTCTTTCATGGGTACTAAAATGCCCCTAGTGTTTGTTTTGCAGCTAAAATACTCCTAAGATTATTAAAAATAATACAAAAATGACACCCAAGCTAACTTATGTTAAGTGAGACTTAACGGAGATGTTGTGGATGCTAACTAGAATGTTGACTTTAAACGTGGCACACATATAAAGAGCAACTTGTCACGCAAACGACACGTAAGATACAACGTAGGCCTCAGCAAAATAGTTAAAAATTTAATTAACCGAAAAATCGGTCCGAAATCTAATCAAATTTTTCGGATAATCGATCCGTCAGTTTCGATTTCAATTTTTATTTTCTAAATTTTTAATTTTTGATTTCGGTTTCAATTTTTATAAATGGAGGGATAATGACGTTAATTGAGGGATAACGAAGCTGACCGAAATCGAAAATCAAAAAATTTAGGAAATAAAACCCAAAACCAAAACCGTCGGATCAGTTAACCGAAAGACTCGGTTCGATTTCGAACCGATTTTCTGGTTAACCGAATTTTTAACTTTTATGCTTATGCCTATGTTGTATCTTACGTGTCGCTTGTGTGGCAAGTTACTCTCTGTATGTGCACCACGTGTAAAGTCAACATCCTAGTAAGCATCTACAACATCTTCGTTAATGTAATACCCAAAAAAATTTAAATAATCTTTTGTTTGATTTAGGGGACCGATTCGGAGTCGTGCCGAAATGAGTCGCGAGGTCTCCGTGATTAGAAGGTATGGACGAGTATTTAATTATTTGCAAGGCTCTAAAGTTTGTGCCATTATTAATTAAATTGGATGTTGGGTTCATACCGGGGTAGAACCGAGTTCGCGGGTTCAATTGGGGCTCGATTCGAATGCGGGTTGAGTCGGTTAGAGGGTTTTAAGTGAGAGGGGTAGTTTCTAAAATAAATATTTATACCCTCACCCTAGCCATCGTACGGCTCAAGAAGAGCCGCACACAGATTGAGGAGGGCGAGAGGAGGGAGAAAAATAGAGGGGTGTCGCCGGAGCAAAAAGCCGTCGTCGGAGCTCGGAGTCGTCTTCATATCGTTTTCCTTTCCTTCCGATTTGAGGTGAGTCATTGAACCTTAGGTGTAAGGAAGGCCCTTGGCCGAACCCTTGTGATTGTGATTGACATGGTTTTCTTGTTGATTCTTTGATGGATATTGTGGTTTCTCGTTTGTAATCCTTCCTCTCGTTGGGTTGATGTGTTTCCTCGAGCTTTTCACGGTGTTTTTCTTGATGATTGGGGCCGGCCGAACATAAGAAAATAGGAGAGGTCATGCCGAAATTTTTCCTAAATCTTAGAGCATTGAAAATTGTAGATTTACATGTATAGGGCGCATGAATACCCTAGGAAAATTAGGGAGACTTAACACGTATGAAATCTAAATTTCCTAAACCCTTAAGGGCCAGCCACACGACGAGTTTCCCTATGATAGGTCCGGCCGCATAGGAGAAAGGGAAGGGATGTGTTGGAAATTATATTTTCTAGACATAATTTACATGAATCAATCTTGCTATTGGATAGAGAAGTAACCAATGTAGAGCAAGGGGGGGGGGATAGCTAGGTTCGGCCGAGCACTCCTACAAGGGATTTGAGTAGGCTCAGCCGACCATGGTTAAAGGATTTATCATGATGGTTGTATTTTTATGTCGATGTTATCTTGATGATTGTCTTTTATGTGGAGGCTATCAAGATATAAGATGGGTAGATGATTTTATTTTATTTGTAAATTAATTTCATGCCAAAGGACATGCCTAAATTAGTATCTATATCATTTAAGTGTTGCTGGATTGAATATTTAAACGCTGAAATTAAATATTCAATTGCTGAAATTTAATATTTAAATGTTGTAATTTAATTATTGAGTTGTCCTATTTTTGGAAAGTTGTGAATTAAATTTTAATTGCAGTAATTATCTACAAGGATGCTAAAATATGGTTGCATGTCTGCAATATTTATCTAGTATTGGAATTAGATAAATATTAGAGATAAATATGACATGTTGAACATGAAATCATGACATACCCCTACTGGTAGATGACGGTGAACATTAGGAATTAAGTACTTAATTTCAAACATAGAAACATCACAAGTAGGGACACGAAATTATGTACTATAGTCATGATCGTTGGATGAGCATAGAAATCTTGTGTGCACTGTATATTGTGTATTGTATTTGTGCGGATGGTCGAGGCCGAGTATTGCTCATGTTTGTGCGGTTGGTCGAGGCCGAGTATTGCTCATATTTATGCGGCTGGTCGAGGCCGAGCATTGCTCATGTTGTGCGGCTGGTTGAGACCGAGTAATACTTATGTTTGTATGGCCGGTTATGGCCAAGTATTATTTATGCATGTGGGCCATTATGGCCGAATGTTCTCATATCATGCGAGTCGGCCAATTGGTCCGGTAGTGTACTAAATCCCTAAATTTATCTGAAAACTTATTTCATGTTATATATTCATGTATCTAGGATTTAGGTAGAGGTTTGGTAGAACCACTCACTGAGTTCCTCATTGACTCACGTTTTGTTTAATTTTTGTTTTGCAGAGCCTGACCAATGAGGTACTAGCTAGTGGACATGGCGCAGCTGGATGGCCAAACGGCACTGTTGATCTCGTAGCAGACTGAGTTTAGGGAGTTGTAGTCGAGTTTTGGTTATTTTCTTTTCATGCATAGAGATGTCTTGTTTTGAGATATTGGGGTCGATACCTTCTTTTGAACAAATATTTATTCTTATTTAAGCATTTGGTCCATTTTATGTCAGTCTATTCTTCATCATTATATCTGCGTGGTTGTATGCATGAGTTAGGCTTCGAGGTATTTACACATATATTGGCCGGTCACATAACCCTGAGTTGGGGAGTGATGAAGTGGTGTCAAAGCATGTGGTTCGGACTGACTACGACTTAGAGTCTGGGTATCATATGAGGCATAGCTAGCATGTCGACATATGGTGTGGTTGTGTTACGAGATTAGGCCGCAAGTTTGCACCTCAGTGCTTCATGTGGTTAGTAATTTTAAAAAATAGTTATGAACAATTTCTTGATATTGATGATGCTTTTTCTTATAATACTAGTGTGATGGAGCCTTTTAATGCCGCGTTGAGTGGCATTGGTAGTAATTCCACGGAGCGGCAAGCCCGAGGCCGGGGCCGTGGGAGAGAATCGTAGGACGATGTGAGACGGGATCCTATAGTTGCGCAACTGCATGCCCAAGTGGCCGAGTTGACTAAGGCGCTCCACAGGGAGCAAGAGCTGAGACAGCAGCAGCCACAACCAGTACCGGTGGCACCTGTGGTACCAGAGGTGACTGAGCCAATGGTGCCGATGGTCAGAGTTCCCGGGACACCCACATACATAGACTTCGTCAGACTAAGGTCGTCGGAGTTCACTGGGACGGATGAGCAGGTGGAGGTCACTAGTTTCCTTGGCGATTGCTATGAGTTGTGTGTAGAGCTCGGGTGTTCCTCTGAGGCGACTACTAGTATGATTGGACTGCAGCTGAGAGGACCGGCCAAGGATTGGCTTCATACCTGGAGAGATCGCAAGGCGGCAGGTGCGCCACCCCCTACATGGGAAGAGTTCAAGGCCGCCATGGTGGAGCGGTATTTGTCAAGGAGTGTCCGTGATAAGCGAGCAAAGGACTTTGAGCTGCTACGTCAAACGGGTGGTATGACGGTGACGGACTACGAGATGGAGTTCACTCAACTCTTGAAGTATCACCCTACATTGGTGGCTACTAAGACCTCCAGAGTCAAGCGGTTCGTCGAGGGGCTGAGACCACATATCAACATACTTATTCATTACACTGAGGATACTACATTCGCTTAGGTGGTGGATGAGGCACTCCGGAATAAGGCTTTGATGTCATCCGATAGGCATGACGAGCCCTTGAAGAAGAAGTTCTGACCCCAGAACATAGGGGGTCGGCTGGCTCACTCCGAGGGGACCATCACGACGGCAAATCATCAGTCTAGCAGAGGGCACAATAGTTTGAGGGGCAGCATGGGACCAAGTCCGGGGGTGACTCGACAGACGATGTCAGGAGGTGCACAGTAAAGGCCTGAGGGGCCGCAGTGTGGCAGTTGTAGCAGGAGACATTGGGGAGAGTGTTATGGCTGTATAATCACATGTTTCGGGTGTGGACAGGTCGGGCTCAGGAAGGATTGTCCTGACAAGGGCGGTTAAAAGCCTGAGCAATCCAGAGGTAAGGCGCTAGTATCAGTGGGTTATATGGCTCGAAGGAGTTAGACATAGGGCAGGGGACAGCGGACTAGTGGTTCGGAGAGGCCTCCTGCACTGGTGTTTGCTATGAACCGAGATGGCGCTGAGCCATCAAAGGCCGTAGTGACAGGTACCTTTATTGTTGGTTCTACTGCTGCATTTGTGTTATTTGATCTGGGTGCTACACACTCATTTGTATCTGCTACCTTTGCATCTAAACTATTGGGGAAAACCACTTTGCTTGATGTACCTTTTGTGGTGTCGACGCCTACGAGCGATGCTATCCTGGTAGATATGACCTTTCGGGACTGCGAGGTAATTATTTGTGGACATGTGTTGATGGCTGAGTTGACACTCTTGCCAATGCTAGAACTTGATGTGATACTAGGCAATTCACCAGCAAGCAGAGGGGTCGATGCCCAAGTGGTTCTAGCACGGCTCACGCATGACCCCCCATCTCTGAAGCCATAAATGTGACCACAATCCCAACCACCGGCAACATCAACCTACGCTCGAGCGTCAAAGTCCTCAGGAGTTCATATGCTCCGGGTTACAACCCTCATGTAGATCTCTTACACAAGTTTGTATTTTATTTTATAATTCTTTTAACTACAAACTTAAATTATAAATAAAAATTACATAATTAAAACAAATATATTTAAAACAAATAAAGATTGCATAATTGCATAATCTTTACTTTTAGGGCTTCTCTCCTGTAATAACTTAATGATTGTATTTGTTATATGAGATAGTAATCAAACAACCCATTGAATAGCAAATCAGGCTTTGTTTTTTTTTTCAGATGAAATAATGAAAAATGATGTTAAATTAATTTAGTCATTAAATATTGTTAAAACAAGTTTCCCTAATAAAAGAAGATGCTCAATAAAAATATTCATAACTTGATGTCGACCTATGATACTCATCTATTACAACAGAAACACCATAAACAGTTACATAAAGCATCAATCATTCAAGGAAAGATGAACATATAGCATGTGCAAGAAAAATAAAATACTAAATTTAATTGATTTGTGGCAACATGCTTAAAAAGCACCAATTTTTTCATGGATCGTGTGCTATCAAAGCAAGCACTTATCTCGTAAAGACTGGGAAGTTTTCACATGATTCTCTTTTATTTCTTGGGCAGGTTTGAGGAAAAAACCTAAGACAATGGCAACAAATGGAACAAACTAAAACTAAAAAGCTATCTACCGGGATGGATCCTTGTTAGGCCCTCAATATCGAATTTGCTCGGAATCAGTTGTTGGAACTGATCAAGCTCCTAATGACATATGGCAGAATTCCACCGTGGTTGTAGTATGCCAACTCCACCTGCACCAATTGCAAGCATCATTAATAATAAAGATATTATGGCAATATATAGAAGTGTCCCGCAAATGATTCCTACCTCAGTGTCAAAGCGAACTGTGCATACAAATGACTTGCCATTATCTGTCGTGACCTTAACGACTTGACCCGGTTTGATGTCGCTCACGTTGCTCGGTAGATGGATTGTGTAGCGTTCATGGCCTGTCAAGCCAAGGGTATCTGCATCTTCCCCAGGCTTAAAACATAAGGGGACAATTCCCATGCCGACTAGGTTACTACGGTGAATTCTCTCAAAACTCTTTGCTATCACAGCTTTGACACCCTGCAACCATGGAAGAAGTTATCCAGTGATGTAAAAAATATATGGGGGGGACTAAAAGAGGAAGAAATAAGGACTACAAAGGTACCTGTAGCATTGGGCCTTTGCAGCCCAGTCACGAGAACTTCCACTGCCGTACTCTGCACCTGCCAATATGACAGTGTCGTGCCCCGCACTTTTGTACCTCTGCAGCCAAACAGTGTAAGCTAAGGAGAGATAATCTTAAGAATATTTCAAATAGACAAGAATGGCAAAGTGCATCTGTAGCAGTAGTTAATCAGTAATGACACTATAACTCAGTGCTAAATTTATAGGCAGCATTGAGAAAACTAACCATGGCTGCATCAAAGACAGAAAGTTTCTCCCCCGACGGAATATGAATGGTTTTAGGGCCAACTTCTCCATTCAAGAACTTATTAACAAGGCGAATGTTTGCAAATGTTCCCCTTGCCATCACCTCATCATTTCCACGGCGACTTCCATAGAAGTTGAAGTCTTTTGGACAAACACCACGATCCATCAAGTACTTGGCAGCAGGACTCTCCTTGTGAATGCTCCCAGCAGGTGAAATGTGATCAGTCGTGATACTATCACCAAAATTTAGCAAGCAATAAGCATCTTTCACGGGATGTGGGCCAGGAGGAGACATCGTCATGTCCTTGAAATAAGGAGGTTCATGAATATATGTTGATTTAGGATCCCAGGAATAGAGAGTACTTGATGGCACTGATAGCTGGTTCAGCATGGGATTCCCTTTTGTTATTGCTTCTTATGTATTCTTAAACATGTCTGGTAATACGCTAGATTGTACAACCTGAAGAAAGAAAGAAATAAATTTGGGCCCTACAGTTCTGAAAACAAACTTATGAAGACAAGAAGGGACTAAGTATCTTACTTCTGCTATCTCTTCATTTGAAGGCCAAATATCCTTGAAGTAAACCTTGTTTCCATCTTTTGAGATCCCTATAGGCTCTTTTTCAAAGTCAATGTCAACCTGAAATATCATTCTTATTAAGAAGAAACTACATAGGTGGTTATTTTGAAAACTAGCTCTATTTTTAATGCTGCAATAAAAAATCTTAAATTTATCATACCTATCAACTAACAAACATGAGCTGTATCATAAGTGTAGCAGTTCCATTAAAATACAGGTTGAAAGCACAAACTGCACTGAACAAAAATAATATGAAGTACTTGAACCATTATCAATACCGGAGCAGAAACACAAGGCACCTTGCCAAAGAAGACAAAGATGATAAAGCCAAGGATTTTCTGAAGTTTTGCATTTTACATGATCTTAGATAGTGCAATGGAATTAAAACTTGAGAGGAAAACATTAGTCTACTTCATAAACTAGTCAGTTTATTTGCAAAATGTTCTTTTCCAAATTGGCATATAGAGATTTCATTTATAAATAGATCAAGCTCATTTCCTTTCCTCGGGCATGATTTTGACATGTTCTTAAATTTCGTATACTCTATTTAAGTGCAACTTTAATATTTTAAGTTTTGTTAATTGGAAATTGAAAGTTGGTTGGAGTTTACACTGGATTAATACTTTGAACTCCTAATGCTCCAAATTATTTAATTTTCTGAAACCCTAGTAATTTGACATGGGACAAACATTCTTGTTTAGGTGTGTTTCAGTGTACTTGCCTTAATTTCTAGTGAAAAAGTTAATTGTTTCCTTGTCCATTTAATCCTCAAAAATAAACACTCTCGTAGAGGGGCGTCATGGACCCAGCCCGAAAAATTTCGGGTCCCAGGCTGGGCCAGGCATGGCACGCCCCCAAGGGACGAGGCCGTGCCTAAGGGACAAGCTAGGCTCGTCCCTTGGGCACATAAGCCGGACACACGTGCTGAGCCTGGCAGAGGGAGGCATGCGCTTGCGCCGGCCTAGCAGCGCCTAGCATGGTGCTAGGGCCGGCACTAGCCTAGCCCGAGCCCGAGCCCGGGCATGCCGAGCTGGGCCGCCCCTTCACCAATCTGGGGTCGTGCCTGGCATGACGCGGATTTTACTCGGGTCATGCTAGGCACGGCCCAACAGGCAATGGGCCATTGCCACCTCTACACTCTCATAGTGAACTAAACACTACATTAGGATTAGATTAGTCTTGTGCTAATTGGTGAATAACAAGCTATTTACAATAACTATCCAATGTATTCTTTAGGGGGGCGTTTGGTACATTACCACTAGACCCGGCAATTATCAGCCCGGCCTGATAAAATCGGGTTCGGGCCAATTTTGGACCGGCCCGATATGGCCCGAACACATATTGGGTCGTGCCGGGCCTAGTGATATCGGGTCGTGCCGGCCTGATAGCCCGATAACTATAGGTTATTACTTATTAGTTTTTTTAACCCGCCTACCCGACCCGTTAGTCCGTTACCCATTAAGTGCTCTGTGCTCAAAAACCGTAAATCCAATTTCCAAATCTCCCTCCCTCGAATCCTCGATCGGCGATCGCGACTCCCACTGTCCCACAGTCTCTCCCGACTCGACGACTCCCTCTGTCCCGCAGTCTCTCCCGACTCGGCGACTACCACGACTTGGCGTTCTTCTTCCTCTCCGGCGTCTCCTCTCAATCGCTCACTCTATCACTCGCCGGTCCATCTCCCGCATTGCTAGCTTTCCGTCGGCGGCTCGGCTTGTCTGAATTTGAATTTGAAAGAGGCTTGTCAAAGTGATGATGACTCTATGTGGAGAATGGGCACTAAGATGAAGGTAAAGTTTGAAAAGTATTGGACCAGCTTTAATGAAGCATTGGCCATAGCAGTTATCTTGGATACACGGTACAAGCTTGAGTTCGTGGAGTTTGCTTATGGAAAACTCTATGGTAATGATGGAGAAACTCACTTTTCGAGAATTCGTAGAAGATTGTTTGATCTCTTTAATGAATACTTGCACAAGTCTTCTTGCGAACCATCATCTAGTGCTTCTCAACCAATCATAAATCTTGAACCTCAAGAGAGCGACGTTCCATTCGAAGAAAGTAATGCATTTTCGGTATGAAATTTTTTTAACATAGTCTTTCTCAATCCTAAATGCATTAGTTAATTGTTTTATTTATTGAATAACTTATATTTCTTTCTTGGTAAGAATTTGATCAAACTCTATCCATTAATGTTGCATTTCAAAAGTCAAAGTTGGAGGTTTATTTAGAAGAGTCAAGAAAGCCAAGAACCGAAAAATTAGATGTTTTGCAATTTTGGAGTAAGCATGAGCCTCGTTTTCCTTTTGTTGGTCAAATGGCTTGCGATATGCTAGGTATACCTATAAGTACAGTTGCTTCAAAATCAGCATTTAGTTGTAGTGGTCGGATTATTGATCGGTTTCGTAGTTCTATTAAGTCTGAAAATGCTGAAGCACTACTCTGTTTAAAAGATTGGATTTGTGGAGAAAAGGGTAAGTTTGTAGTTTCACAATATTTTTGGTTTATCAATAATAATGATTTTCTGATTTGGTTTATTTCATTTTATTATAGATCTTGCAGAAGCAGTTGCGGAGTTTGAAGAAGCCATTAGTGATATTCTAAATACAAAAGAAAATGAGAAAAATCCTTCATTGACTCAAGGATCTAATTTTCTTCCTTAGACTCTATTGTTAGGTTTAATGTTTTTGAAATTTAAACTTTGTAATTCTTAAGTCTGAATTGTGTGTTGCTTTTGAAGTTTAAACTTATTGTTAGGATTTTGGAAGTTAAACTTTTGATCAATTATTATGGAACTTCCCTAAGAAGGAGATTTAACATGCCATTGAATCCTTTACAGGTCAGTGAACTTCCTTTTGCTCTTTGACCATTTGATACATATTAGTAGTATATATTGTTTTTACACAGTATTCTGGTTAGCAATTTAGCATACTTCCATGCATGCATATACTCTCTAATGCATTCAATGTTATAATTGTATCCAGCAGATATATAGAGGTATTAGTGTAGGATTGGAGTAAGATAGCTAGCACAGATTTTCAACTCTTTATCATTCATAATAAGGATTATTGTTTCCAAATGAGAAACATGATTCCTTCAAGTACCTACTAGGCTACTAGACTATGAGTACAAATTTCCTAAGTCTCAACAGTGGAAAAGCATAAGTATAAGGAGAAGAAAGATTGGAGCATATATAGAAATGTTATTTCTAAACATCAAAACTATGTACCCACAATTCTTTCCAATCTATTACTCATCTGACTGATATCCTATTCTCAGTTTGTGAACAAGTTGCGATATGCTAAAGAGGGTGCCAAGGATATGATGGACAGAACATGTGCTGATCTACCATGGAGAGTTAAGTTGAAGTTGATGGTCATGACTCATGAGATCTAAATACCAGAGGTGAGTTCACATTCCTGTGCTTGTTATCCATACCATTTGTTAGTTAAAGTTGAAGTTGATGGTCATGAGATCAAGGATTCAATAATTTACTGGAGTGACCCACATTCTAGTATTCTACATAGTTAGCCACACATTTTTCATGTACAGCAGATATATTGTATTGCATAAAAGCATGAAAAGGTATCATGATCTCCAACTGTGGAGTCTACATGAGAAAGCAAATAGCTGTTTTGTGGCACAAGGCATGTGGGTGTGATTTTGGGAATGATATTGTAAGTTGATGTGGCTTTCAATGATAAATATCTTACTACCTTCCTAATGGTTTCAAGAAGTTTGTTGTTCACAATGTGTCAGATTGGAATTGCTTATGATGCACAACAGGTAGAATTTTTAGTCAGTTATGCCATAATTTCCATCTGTTGTTCATATGAAATGATGTTCATTTTGGTTAATACACTTTGTGCAGGACATACTGTGCAGAAATGGCACACAATGTGTCTACTAGGAAGCGGAAGGATATTGTGGAACGAGCAGCACAACTTGATATTGTTGTCAGTTGTCACTAACAAGCTTGCAAGGCTTCGCAGCCAAGAGGATGAATAAGCTGCTGTTATGCTTGGAATTTTTAGAACTTTTAATGTAGTAACTGCATTGCAGCAGTATGTTCTATTGATCATAACTTGTCTTTCTTGTTACTAGTGTTTGGTTAATGTATGGCTGAAAAGCATCTCAACCTTTTGTCTACTTAGATTATATCTTTGGTTAATGTGTATATGTAGCTTTTCACTAGTTCTTGATGCTTACTACTTTCATGAAGGTCATAATTTTAGCCAAACATGCTTAAATTACCAATATATTCTTGTACTGCAGATTGATCAAGGGGTGAAATGTGTAGTTAATCATGCAGTGTTAATTACTAGTTCAATTTTCATCTAGTTAGTTTAACCTGACTTGGTTTTATTGTTTGCTACTTTATTGCTGAACCTAAATCCCATGTAGCATCAATATATATTTGGTTGAACAGATGAGTCCAGAGTGATTTCCAAAAGGGCAGCTTAATTTCATGATCGGAGGACGACAAAGGATTTAGCATCACTTTCTTACCTGCCCACGGGACGCCTTTCCAACTTAGGAACATAAGATGTTAGATGTGAAGGGGCTCATCATATACAGTTAAATCATGAGCTAGCTATAGTTAGATCACTGCCAGAATATTGAAAATGAAGTGCAGGAATTCTATGATCAACCATTGCTTAATTTGTGTTAGAACCAGCAGAGTTAGGGTGCAAATCGGGCCGAAATTAGCTATCGGGCTGAATCGGGCCCGATAAGCTGATTTGATCCGTTATACCCGATAGCTATTTTCGGGCTAACGGGCCGTGTCGGGCCGGGCCGGCGACTTCGGGCCCGAACTATTATCAGGCCGGCCCGGCACGATTTGCCAAGCCTAATTACCACTTAAGATTACTAGCAATCTAAATTACCACCGAGATATATTACCATTTTTAAAATTACCGATAATGTTACATTACCATGTTTGGTATGTACTGGTAATCTCACTAGTAATCCACCCAAATAAAAAATTAACATCACCACCTTACTGGTAATCCACATAGCCACCCCTCCCTTGGTAATGTGGATTACCACTTGAGTGGTAATGTAGATTACCATGGGCATCCAGATTACCAATATTCTATTACAACCAAACACGGTAATCTGATGGGGCCCAGGTAATTTTAATTAAGATTATCAGTAATCCATTTAGATTACCTCATACCAAACGCCCCCTTAGAGTCTTTCCAATAGATTATGTTCATAGATTATCATCAGTCATTTTGAGTATCTCATAAACAGTATTATCAAAGTGACGGCAGGCAAATTAGATAATTGATACACTAGTATCAGCATCGTATGGACATTCTGCTACTAATTTTAGATATACATAATTTATGATAGTCATGAAACCATTAAGTTAGCTTATAGTACCCTGATTTAGTACCATATCAAGTGGATATTCTGTTGGTGTTGGTTAATAAGGCTTGATGAATGTACTACCATCAACTTAACTTAAGCATTTTAATTAAGCTAGCGATTTGGGTCTATGAAACTAATGGGCTACTTATCCCATCGAGCAGGTCGTAACAAATAATATCAAAGCAAACCTAGTTCTATGTTGCTATGCATGATTGAAGAGAGCCTATGTGAAAAATAATTGCCCAAAAATGGAGTGAGCCGCTACCAGACTAGGCCTCACATGCCACCAACTTGAGTGATTTTGAGCTATGCATTAGACTTAACAAGGACACCACGACATAAGTGGGGGAGATTGTAGTAGCCTGGTTTAGTCCACATCAAGATTTGGATTGTGTTGATTATAAGGTTTAACGAGTGTACTAGCTTAAGCATTTTTATTAGGTCAATAATTCGGGATTATGAAGTTGATGGGCCATCCATCAAGCGGATCCTAACATAAGTTACAAAGTGGGATTATGAAGTTGATGGGCCATCCATCAAGCGGATCCTAACATAAGTTACAAAGTGTTATTGTCATTAGCAAGTAATGCCAAGCAATACCAATGTATAAAACAGAGAATCATAATAGCAATAGTATTCTAGTTATTGCTTTTCCAAAAAACGAAAAAACACAACTATATGACAGTTAAATGTGTCACATACCGTGCCAGCAAGAGCATAAGCTACCACAAGTGGAGGTGATGCAAGATAATTGGCTCTAGTCAATGGATGTACACGGCCCTCAAAGTTCCTATTTCCAGACAATACAGTGGCAGCAACTATGTCTGAATGTGCAACATCAACTTAGATTTATCTCTACTAAAGAAGAATTTACTACAGCTAGATAACTGAGGAACATTACCATTATCAGATATTGCAGCTGAGACTGTTTCATCAAGCTCTCCAGAATTACCAATGCAGGTAGTGCACCCATAACCAACAATATTGAAACCAAGCTGGTTTAGATACTTCTGCAGGCCACTGAAACAATGTTCCCAGATAATATTTAAAATATGGAAGGCGCTAGATATGGGAATAATACTGATGGTTCCGTATCTATGAAGTTACCTCTTCGCCAGGTATTTGGTTACAACACCAGATCCAGGAGCAAGACTAGTCTTAATCCATGGTTTTACCTGATGTAAAATGGCAAGAACCATTAGATAAATGAAAATAATTTTTGGCAAGTGAGTTTCTGAACTGCAAAATCTACTTCAGTTCAAACTTGTCGAAGGCATAAATTAAATGCAATTAGTATGGTCTTTTAAGAATTACTACAGTAAAATTGCATTTGTTTTTTAATAGCTAAAGTTTTGGTGAAAAGGGCTGGAATAAGTATGCATTGATAACTAAAATATCACAAAGCATAGAACCATGTAGTCAACCTCAAGTCCCAGCTCACAAGCCTTCTTTGCAACCAAAGCAGCTCCAAGCATTACACTAGGATTTGATGTGTTTGTGCAACTGGTAATTGCAGCTATGACAACATCACCATGTTTTATTTGGGCAGGTGTTCCATGGAAAGAGAATTCTGCAATCTTGTTCTGTGATTCTTTTGGAACAGCAAAACCCTACAAAAAAATACGTATACATTCTTTGTTCAAAAGAATGGTAATAATGGAGCAATATGCATGTGCAATCAAGCTACGCATTCTTGCTTTTACATGCAAAGTGTAATTATGAAAAGGAAAAGCTGTGATATATGATGATAAAATGGATAAATAATTAGCAGATAATATAAGTGACATGAAAAATCTGCTAGCCAAAAGGAAACAATGCCACCTTCTCATTAAGCTCAAAATAAATGTGTAACATATACTAAAACATTAGGAAACATGTCCACTAGCATAGGAAAATGAAGGATGTGAAATTCCCAGTGACACAGGCTTTTATAAAATACAGTTCATTCTAGCCCTGAAAAATTAAAAGAAAACAAAGAAATGGACTACTGGAAATACTAAGAATAGTTTCGGAGTAGGACACTTGGCCTTTGTTTTCTGTTTGTTATAATGTCTAAAATGCAACTTCTTAAATACACAACATGCATAAAGCATCATTACTCTCATTATTACCTGCTCAAACTGCTATTCTGCATCAATTAAAAATAAAGGACAAACATTGAGTACCTTGAATCCAACTTTATTGTCCAAACAAGACTGCCAATCTGCTTTCATTTCCTTCAAAGGAACCCGATCATGAGGCCTACAGGCAGATTACTATTGAGATGCTAGAAAATACGAAGATTATATGAAGCCAACTATCAGTAACTAGTAGCTAGTCAAAGACTACAATTTGAGTCCAGGATCCCTTACCTCTTAGGTCCTGATATACATGGTTCTACATCTTGAAGATTCAACTCCAAGTAGGAGGAGTACACTCTTTCAGTTTGGGGCTGTATATAAATTCAATCAGATAACAACTATCGACTACAATTTAAGTTAATCACGAGGGAGTTACCTGGCTGTAGTCAACAAACATCTTATTAGCCCGTAAGTAGGACTCTATCATGGCCACCTGAAAATTAAGAAGAGGATTAGAAAGCATTTACACTATGTTTGGATAAATTTGAGTGAAGGGTTTGGAGTTAGAGGAAACAATAGAAAATTACAGTATCATCACTTCTTCCAGTAAGTTTCAAATATTGCAGTGTGACATGATCAACTGGGAAGAAACCCATAGTTGCTCCATATTCTGGGGACATATTAGCAATAGTGGCACGATCTGCCAAGGAAAGTCCGCTCATGCCTTCTCCTGCATACAGATATTGCTATAGAGTCAATGAGGGAGAAAACCAATACAGGTGTAACTACACCCTTATCGTGCTGAAAAAAGAATCAGTTCTCAAGAAGGCAGAACTTTAGAACTCGTCAATTCATTTACCATAAAACTCAACAAACTTCCCAACAACACCATGCTTCCTAAGCATCTGGGTCACCGTCAAAACCAAGTCTGTAGCTGTTACACCATTCCTTAGTTTCCCATTAAGTTTGAAACCAACAACTCCAGGTAGCACCATACTCATTGGCTGCAGCAAAAGAAAGGAAAATGGTCATATTGGCAAACTTTGTGAAAAATTTGATGTATAATTCTCAGACACTGTGCATGTACAAATAAATCTGCAAGAATGTCTAGAGTCCAGATGTAAATTTCCTGTAAAAAGTTATGTAAAACATTGTTTATGTTAGGACCTAATTGTAACTATGAGGACCTGTGTATAAAGTGAGGAGGACTCATATGTAAAGCATCTTCTTTTATATATAGCATGAGAGAAACCTAAGTGGTTAAGCTCTCTAATTATTTTCATTACATGGTACCAGAGCCTGCTGTACGAGTAACCTAGTTTTTTTTTCTCTACCATGCGCCTCACGAGGCGGCCTTGTCTCTCATCGGCACACATCTACTGTGCAATCGATTCTGCCGCATCCCAACAATCGATCCTCATCTCATCAGAAAGCATCTCTATTGGCGGCACTGCATCGAGATCTCTCGAGTCTCGCCCTCTCCGTCTCATCCCAGCGACAGGAGGCGCTCGCCCGACATCTACTGCTCGTCCGACTTTTTTTCCGCACGCGGGAACATCTCTGGTCGTCGGCCTCTCACTCGCCTCTCCTCTACTCGAGAGCTGCAATTTCTCCCACGTCAAGAGCTGTGATTTCTCCCACGTCGAGAGCTGTGATCTCTCCCCGAGGCAATCAACTTGAGTTTTCTGTCCGTCCCCACGTCTCCTGCCCTCTTTGGCTCCAGGGACAGCTGATCCCGCACAATTTCTGTCCTCTATTACTCAAAGCACTGCTGTGACCGACAGATTCACAATTCTGTAGATTGTAACGAACGGCAAGCTTCCCGAGACATCCTCACAGCAATTTCAGTCTCGCTGCCATCCCAACTCAGTTTCAACATCGTTCACATCACTTTCCAGTTCCATGAATATTACTAATGAGAAACTCAATGGGAGAAATTATAATTCCTAGGCAGCAGCAGTTAAAATATGATTGGGCCCCATCGTCCACTAAGTGATGGCTTTCCACAAGTGGGAAGTGACCTGACAGAGGTCATTCAAGCATCTTTGTACACTCCTAGGGCAATAATTGCCCGACAACTAGTACAAACTAGGGCAATAATTGCCCGACAACTAGTACAAACTAGGGCAATAATTGCCCGACACATACAGTGCGCGCCCATGTGATTGTGGGTCCCTCGCACAAAAGATAACTATGGCAATTTGTTTCAGCGGTCGCCACTTCCGCTATTGAGCCGGTCTTCTCGATTCTTGTATCCGACTGGATTTGAACAGTTGCTCGTCGGATTAATTAAAATTTCGGGAATTCAACTCCCGAATCCTCCCACCGTCTTCAAATAATCATGGAAGTACCGGGAGTTAAGAATTTCAGGATCCAAGCCATCTTGGATACAGGAGCTACTGTTTGTTGCATAGACCAAGACTCAATCCCAGCGGAAGCACTAGAACCAAGTGCCTATCCGATTTTGATTAACGGAGTAAATTCTCAACAAACAGCAAGACTGAAACTCAAGAATGGACAGATGTCCATTGAGGAGAATAAGTTCAAAATCCCGTTTACCTATGCTTTCCCTATGGGAAAGAGGGATGGCATCCAAATGCTTATAGGATGCAATTTCATCCGGGCCATGCAAGGAGGTGTCCGGATAGAGGAACAGACAGTTACTTTCTACAAGAAAGTAACAACAATAACAACAAGAGTAGACACAGAAGTCATGGCTACTGCTGCGATAGACGAGCTAAGTTTATCAGAGGAAGAGTATCTAGAAGTCAAAAGTGCAGTAACCTACGATAACTTCAAAGAATCTGAACGATTCAAGAGAAAGTTTAGCCCATTACTCCAAAGGCTAAAGGAACAAGGGTTCATTGGAGAGAACCCGGCCCAACATTGGGCCAAAAACCAAGTGACCTGTAAGTTGGATATAATCAATCCTGATCTCACCATACAGGATAAACCTCTTAAGCATGTCATTCCAATGATGAAGGATCAGTTTGAAAGGCATGTGAAGGCTCTACTGAAGATTGGAGCCATAAGACCTAGTACAAGTCGCCATAGGACGATGGCAATAATGGTCAATTCGGGTACCAGCATAGACCCGATAACAGGGCAAGAAATCAAAGGTAAAGAGAGAATGGTATTCAATTACAAAACCCTGAATGATAATACCCATAAGGATCAGTACAGCCTACCGGGTATTAACACCATCCTAAAGAGAATAGGCAACAGCAAGATATTCTCCAAGTTTGACTTGAAGAGTGGGTTTCATCAAGTTGCGATGGATCCAGACTCAATACCCTGGACAGCCTTTACCGTACCAGGAGGACTGTATGAATGGCTAGTAATGTCATTCGGACTGAAGAATGCACCCGCTATGTTCCAAAGAAAAATGGATCAATGTTTTCAAGGCACAGAGGATTTTATAGCTGTATACATTGACGACATTCTGATATTCTCGAAGATGAGAAACAGCATGCAAGACATCTGGAAGCAATGTTAAAGATATGTGAAAAATGGGGGTTAGTCTTATCCCCCACTAAGATGAAGATCGCCACAAGAGAAATTGAGTTTCTGGGAGCGATAATTGGAGACAGCAAGATTAAGCTCCAACCCCACATTATCAAAAAGATCGTCAATTTTGATGAAGAGAAGCTTAAAAGTAAGGCAGGGCTGAGATCATGGTTAGGCATACTAAATTATGCCAGGTCCTACATTCCCAACTTGGGAACGCTACTAGGACCCTTATATTCAAAGACAAGCCCGCATGGCGATAAAAGAATCAAGTACTCAGACCAACAGCTGATTACAAAGATAAAAGAGTTGGTCCAAGGACTTCCTGATTTGGAATTACCACCGCCAAATGCTTACATAATTCTGGAAACAGACGGATGCATGGAAGGCTGGGGGTATATGTAAATGGAAGTTTAAGAAGAATGACCCAAGAAGCACAGAGAAGGTATGTGCTTACGCAAGTGGCAAGTTCCCTGTAGTAAAGTCCACTATTGATGCGGAGATACACGCATGTATGGAAACCTTGAGAGCACTTAAGATACACTATCTGGACCAGAATGAGATAACTCTCAGGACAAATTGCCAGGCAATCATAAGTTTCTATAATAAATCCGCACAGAACAAGCCATCTCGGGTCACATGGATAAATTTTGTGGATTTCATCACAGGTACAGGTGTTCAAATTAATTTTGAACATATAGATGGAAAGTTAAATACACTGGCGGACGCACTATCCAGGCTGACACCTCCTTGCATGGCCCGGATGAAATTGCATCCTATAAGCATTTGGATGCCATCCCTCTTTCCCATAGGGAAAGCATAGGTAAACGGGATTTTGAACTTATTCTCCTCAATGGACATCTGTCCATTCTTGAGTTTCAGTCTTGCTGTTTGTTGAGAATTTACTCCGTTAATCAAAATCGGATAGGCACTTGGTTCTAGTGCTTCCGCTGGGATTGAGTCTTGGTCTATGCAACAAACAGTGGCTCCTGTATCCAAGATGGCTTGGATCCTGAAATTCTTAACTCCCGGTACCTCCATGATTATTTCCATGTTATACAACCGGTTTAAGATTCTCCTTCCCCTCTTTGGGTCGGGGAATATAGATTGTGCCTCTTCCTCATCAATCGTGGTTGTGAATTCTTCTGACAGGGTGTTTACTGTCTCTTTAAAAACTATCCCTGTTTGCTCCTTCCTACTTGTGGAGATTTCTTCATTCGCAGGGTATTTTCCCTTCTGAAATTTTTCTTCCTGGTCGAGTTTCATATTGCTAAACTCTCCTTCCAGGTCTGCCATATCTTGGCTTAGTCTCAGCTCGTCTATTTCTTCCATCAGCCTTTCATTCTCCGCCAGGAGATATCTTGTGTATTCGAGCAATTCCTTAATGAGACTATCCTTGTCATCATACGGCATGAAGTTAGCCTTCTTTATGATGATCTTTCTTCCTAAATTAAACCGTGAACACATCGGACATACCGTCAGTAGACAAATTCTGCAATGTGCCCTCATTCTAGGGTTTGTAGTTTCTTTGCAGTAGGTACATCTCTCACAACCTTTGGTGACTTCAGGGCTATTGTCTTCCCATCTGTGTATACATACATTCATTTTATCAAGAAGTGTCACCTTTGTTCTCCATGAGTGTTCTACTTCAGGCTTTTCTTCTGTGATAATAACAAACGCGAACTCATATGGCATATCCCTCAGATCTGCAGCAAGAGTATTTGCCATTCCAGTTTCTCCCTCTGAGAACGAACAGATAGCATCACTGTCCGGCTCGTCTTGTTCCACTGAGACGACGTCCCAGTTGTCGGACAATTCCAGATTTTCTATTATAGCTGCCCTTGCAATGTTCCCTTGCTTCTTTCTGCACTCTCGGGCAAAATGCCCTTCTTCTCCGCATATGAAACATTTACATCGTCTCACCTTGTCTGAATGTTTTCTCTTAAATATCCTCACGTGAGTGTCGTGAGGCTTGCCCTTGTATGTCTTAGCCTTTCTAAGACCATACTTCTTTTCTCGTTTATAGTACCCATGGGACAAGGATAGATGGATCATCTTACCACAATGGCCGCTTCTATCCCTGAGGACAAAAGGGAGTTGTGGGAAAAACTTGATGCTCAACTTTTAGCAATGTTATGGCAGTCCATTGATCCTTCTCTGATGAGTATTTTCAGATGTTATTTTACCTGTGCTGAGACTTGGGAACAAGCCCGTCATTTATATACGAGTGACAACTCTCGGGCTTATGATACTATTGGCGATTTCTTTCAACTTCGCCAGTCGGATTCGGATATCACCACACACAATGGAAAGTTTCAAGCCGTAGCAACAAACTTTAAAGACCTTCTCCCATTATCTACTCCAGAGATGCAGAGCCGGGTTGATCAGTTGCTTGCGGTCATGTTTCTTCATACCGTTCGGCCCGAGTTAGAGCTCGTTCGAACTCAAATCTTGGGTGGCATATCACTTCCTTCCTTGGCGGATACCTACACAAGAATGATAAGGGCTTCTACTGCTCTTCTTCCTCCACCAGAGCACCCTCTTGATTGTTCTGCCCTGGCGGTAGAGCCTACTCCTACATTTAAAGGAGGTCGCAGTGGTGGTTATCGTGGTCGCAATGGCGGACGTGGTGGTAGTCGTAGCGGCGGACGTGGACGCCCTCAGTGCTCCTTTTGTGGGAAACTTGGACATAATAGAGATGTTTGCTACAGCTTACATGGCTACCCACCCGATCATCCCGCCCATTCTGCTCATGTTGCTCAGTCAGGTTTATCTACTCATAGTGGACCGTTAGACACTCCATCTCCAGCGGGCAACAAGCCCAACGTCAGTATCTATACTAAAGACTATGCTCGTTTCCTTCAGTTTCAGTCTACTCAGTCCTCCACTTCTCAGCCAGCATTATCTCCTGCACTTGGTGGCATTTCTACCGCCTACGTGACGCATACCTCTTATTCTTGTCCTTGGATTTTGGACTTGGGTGCCTCTAAACATATGTCTGGTACTATCTCGTCCTTCTCTTCTCTCCATCCGCCACCGTACCCCACCACTGTTACCCTTGCTGATGGCTCTCATTCCTCAGTAAAGGGTATCGGCACCGTTCCCGTTAATTCATCTTTGTGCTTATCCTCTGTGTTTTATATTCCTGAATTCCCTCTTAACTTGTTACCTGTGAGCAAGCTCACTAAAATGTTGAATTGCTCTATCATATTCACAGCTAATTCTGTTTCTCTTCAGGATCCGAGGACTGGAAGGATGATTGGCATCGAGCATGAATCTCGCGGCTTGTACCAACTTGATACGACACCTTCTGCATTAGTGGCTACCTCTCCTCTGCTTCTACCGGGCATCCACATCTCCAAACACTTCAGAAGATGGTTCCTTCTTTATCTAACCTTAAGAGTTTTGAATGTCAGCCTTGTAAACTGGGAAACACTCTAGGTCGTCGTTTTCCAGTTGTGTCAGTCAACGTGCTTGTGCACCTTTTGCTTTGGTTCATTCTGATATTTGGGATCCTAGTCGTGTCACATCCAAACTTGGATATAAATATTTTGTTACCTTTATTGATGAATATTCAAGAATGACATGGCGTTGAAAGAACGTTCTGAGTTATTTACCATCTTCTCTTCCTTTTTTGCTGAAATTAAAAATAAGTTCGGTACTTATATCCGGGTGCTAAGAAGTGACAATACCAAAGAATACTTCTCAAGCACCTTTGAGTCGTTCCTAACTCTTTATGGCATTCTTCATCAATCCTCATGTCTACATACTCCTCAACAGAATGGAGTTGTTGAACGGAAAAATAGACACTTGGTTGAAATTGCTCGTACTCTTCTCATCCATATGAATGTTCCACTTAAATTCTGGGATGATGCAATCCTTACTGCTTGTTATCTCATTAATAGAATGCCTTCGTCTGTCCTTCACAATCGTATTCCCTTTTCTATTCTCTTTCCACAAGATGACATATATCATCTTCCACCTCGTGTTTTTGGTTGTACATGCTTTGTTCATGATTTATCTCCTGGTCGGGACAAGCTCGCTCCCCGAGCTATCAGATGTGTTTTCCTTGGATACTCTCGCCTTCAGCGCGGGTACCGGTGTTACTCTCTTGCCCACCGTCGCTTCATTATCTCTGCCGATGTGACATTTTTTGAGACCACACCCTTCTTCACGAGGGCCAATCCACTCCGCCAGATACCATTACCGAGGTTCTACCTTATCCGGTCCCATTATCCCTTCCGGTAGACCCTCCTGCTACTCCATCTCCGCCACTACAGGTTTATCATCGTCACTCCAGGCAAGTACACCTGTTAGATTCTACTGCCCCGCCTGTTGCTCCTCCGGTCCCAAATCTTCCACGTGATCTTGATCTCCCTATTGCATACAGGAAGGGCACTCGTCAGTGTAATACATCTCATCCTATATCTCATTACATTTCATACTCTGCTATTTCACCAGATTATTATGTCTTTCTTTCCACTTTGTCCTCTATTTCCATACCACAACATTTTTCAGAGGCACTTCAGCATCAGGGGTGACAGCAGGCTATGGTGGATGAAATGTCTGCTCTCCATTCTAACGACACTTGGGAATTGATCTCGCTTCCGCCAGGAAAATCCACTGTGGGATGCAAGTGGGTCTACACAGTTAAGAAATTGTCAGATGGATCTGTTGATCGCCTTAAGGCTTGTCTGGTGGCGAAAGGCTATACTCAAACTTATGGCATCGATTATTTGGATACCTTCTTTCCTGTGGCCAAGATAACATCTATCCGCTTGTTTCTCACTCTAGCGGTGATCCATGGGTGGCCACTACATCAACTTGACATTAAAAATGCATTTCTAAATGGTGATCTGGATGATGAAGTCTATATGGAGCAACCACCAGGGTTCGTTGCTCAGGGGAAGTCTGGTCTAGTATGTCGACGGAAGAAATCACTATATGGCTTGAAACAATCTCCTCGAGCATGGTTTGGAAAATTCAGTTCCGCCTTACTTTCAGGATGATCAGGAGCATCACAGACCATTCAGTTTTTCACATTGCTTCATCTGCTGGGAAACGAATTCTCTTGATTGTGTATGTTGATGATATAATTATTCCAGCAGATGATATTGAAGGAATACAAAGACTCAAAGTCTATTTATATCAGCAGTTTGAAACCAAGGATTTGGGCAACTTGAAGTATTTCCTGGGTATTGAAATAGCCCGATCTAGAGGAGATATCTATGTATCACAAAGAAAATATGTGCTAGATATGCTTGAGGAAGTAGGCCTTCTGGGGGCTAAACTAGCTGACACTCCGATGGAACCAAATGTCAAGCTGATACCATGACAGGGGGAGCCGTTGCAGATCCTGGAAAATTTCGCAGGCTAGTGGGTAAGCTTAACTACCTCACAATCACTAGACCTGACATTTCCTTTGTTGTAAGTGTGATTAGTCAATTCCTAAAGTCTCTTGTGGGGATCACTGGGCAGTGGCCTTGAGGGTACTACGTTATCTCAAGTCTGCCCCAGGCAAAGGACTTCTATATCACAATCAAGGACATCTTCAGGTTATCGGATACACTGATGCCGACTGGGCAGGTGTACCCACTAATCGTCGGTCTACCTCAGGATATTGTGTTTTCTTAGGAGGCAATTTGATCTCTTGAAAAAGCAAGAAACAAACTGTGGTAGCAAGATCTAGCGCAGAAGCTGAATACAGAACCATGGCATTAGTCACGTGTGAGCTAACCTGGCTAAAGCAGTTGTTGGGGGAATTAGGTTTGAGACATGATGAACCTATGAAGTTATACTGTGATAATCAAGCTGCTATGCACATTGCATCAAATCCAGTCTTTCACAAGAGAACAAAGCATATAGAGATCGACTATCATTTTATCAAAGAAAAAGTGCAATCTAAAGAAATCATGATGTCATTCGTAAACTCAAATGACCAGTTAGCTGATATCTTTACTAAGTCCTTAAAAAGTCCAAGGATCAAGTTTATATGTAACAAGCTGGGACTTTGTAATATATATTTGCTCCAGCTTGAGGGGGAGTGTTAGGACCTAATTGTAACTATGAGGACCTATGTATAAAGTGAGGAGGACTCATATGTAAAGCATCTTCTTTTATATATAGCATGAGGAAACCTAAGTGGTTAAGCTCTCTAATTATTTTCATTACAGTTTACAAAACAAGCATTTTATCGAACCAATCAACTAAACAATACAGTGAACCTCACACCATGGTTTTCTAACTGCTCGGAACTTTTTTGATGCTTCTGTCAAAAAGAAATCAGAAAGATAAATACAGTGTTAAAATGGGTGTTAAGAACTCAATGCAAACATAAGGACCCACAAATAGTGAGAGAAAGGCAAGTATTCCTTGAACTAAAGTGGCCTACAGTCTCAGCAGTAATTGAAGTCACAAACAGAAGATATAGATATTAATCAATAATTAGAAATATTTTAACCTGTAAACCTCTAATTACTAATTAATCTCAGGCAGTCCATATATTTACTGTGATTGAGAAAACAGCAGGATAAATGCTTAATCAAAATGGCGTATATCTAGAAGTTATATCCTAAAATCAATTCAAAAGAAGAGTGAGAACATGATGATCAAAGAAAGGTTCCAGGATAATGGAAAGAATTTGCAAGCAGATGAGGATCACAGGACTACAGGAGTTCTATACTTCTACCAAAACAGACTTACCTGACCAAGCATTGCAGCTTCTGCTTCTATTCCACCAACACCCCAGCCAGCAACACCTAATCCATCTATCATAGTCATGTGAGAATCAGTGCCGACCACACTGTAAGGGTAAAGAATTCCTCCAGTGTTGAAAACAACACGACCAAGATATTCTAAATTTACCTGCAGAAGACATCTTAAAGTGAAGAATAAATACAAGAGTGATAATCAAATCAAGATAGTCAATTGAAAAAATATTGAACATGTATGTTCAATAAGATGCAATTACCTGGTGGACAATACCAGATCCTGGTGGAACCACAAGCATGTTATGGAAAGCACTGGAACCCCACTTCAGAAAACCATATCTTTCCTGATTACAGTGGAATTCAAGTTCCATATTAGCCTGCACTGCATTTTCTGATCTGGCAATATCAACCTGCACTGAGTGATCAATAACAAGATCCACAGGAACCTGCATGCATAATCCTTTAATTATATATTCAAGGTTGTATCTCTGAACAAGAAACATATAGTTATCAACTTGAAGATTTAAAACACTGGTTATACACAATTGATCCCATCATTAGGAATTCATATTCCTCAGTTCAGTAAAGTTGGACTTAGCAGCTAGTCTGACATTTGACAAGAATTTCATTATGATTTTAGTCTACTACATTAATTCGTATCCTTGTTTTCATATCCTAAAAAAAAGGATTGCCAAAATAATATTCAGGTGTTTAACAAACAAAATAAGTAGAGCAAATCAAAATCGTGCATTTTAAATTTTATAAATAATTATGTCAAATATTTAGAAACTGTTCTGAAATGAAAATGAAGAAAACAAGTCCAGACTCTCGTGGCAAATATATTTCAAATAGTTCAGGAGATAAATGCTAAAAGAACAGAATAATATTACTGCTATTTTAGACCACTTACCAAAGGGTTGATTTTATTTGGATCACTTCTGAGCTTCTTCATGGCATCTCTCATGCATGCAAGATCAACAACAGCAGGAACACCAGTAAAGTCCTGACACAGGAGATTCAAATGTCAAAGAACTTTTTCACTATCAGTGGAACTGTGGCATAATGAAAAAAGAACAGAATACGGCCAAAACTAAGGCAGTAATGTAACTATCCAAGATGCCTTGCTATGATAATTCACAGTAATAAAAGTAATAGACACATATGTTGTGACAAAAGCTTCAGCTGACCATAGAGAAAAGAAGAAATTGACTTCATTAAAGACAAAAAGAAGTTTGTAATTAAATCTTCTGGACCTCTTCCCAAGAAAATATATTTTGTACACAATTATGTGCCATATTAAGAAGAGGAAATGACCTTTCTCCATTTTAGCATACTAAGGAGCTAGAGTAAGCAAACTGTCAGAGTCCGAGATTGAGATCTCGTTCTTGGTCTTGATACTTCTTGAATTGCCTCGGTTAGCCCTTGATCTCGAAACCGGATCTCCTCCAATCCAAGTTGGAGTAGATCCTTTCCTCTCTTCTTGCCTATGGTGAAGATTGGGAGAATCACAAGTGTAATTGAAATAGAGAAGAATAGAAGAATAGAAGAAGAAAGAGGAGAGAAGAAGAATTAGAGAAGGAGACTTCTTTATTTGAATAATTGTTGCCGTCCCATTACAAGACTCACATTTTTTATATCTTGAGATGTAACTACCTTCAAGTACAATCAAATGCCTATTAACTCCTATAGTACCAATTATTGCAAAAGGGTAAAAAGGTAAATTACCGATGGCAATTCAATTTAAGCTATAGGTCCATAACATCACTCCCCCCTTCCGAATAAGGCTTGTCCTCAAGCCAAGAAGCAGGAAAATCATACTGCAAGGTTTTCTCTTTTTCCCATTAGGGTATTTGCGGTTGATCATCTCCTTTGTCAATTTCATCCTCAGCTATGCAGTCAATCCAGAACAATCTTCTACATTTATGACCCTTGGAGAAAGGTTCATCACAATTAAAACATAGACCCCTTGCTCTCCGTTCAGCTATCTCTGCAGTCGTTAATCTCTTAAATGTTGCGGCTGAAGAGTCGGTATAACTCTGGAATGTACCATTAACAGGTCTAGAGTTGTCTACCCTGGGCAAAGGTGTCCTTCTTTCATAAAGTCAGGCTAGGCACATGGCCTCCAATAGATCCCCCGGACGATGAGCCTCTACCTCAATCTGAAGTTCAAGCTGTAGGCCGCTAATAAAATATTCCATTTCCTGTTTTTGAGTGAGATTTCCAACTCTAGAGAGAAGGAGCTCAAATATGCATTGGTAATCTGATACATTCCCTTTTTGTGTCAGGTTAGCAAGTTCTCCCAATCTGCTTCCTAGAACTGGAGGCCCAAACCTGAGATGACAAATATTTTTAAACTCCTCCCAAATTAAGTCAGATCTGTTTTGTCTCACCTTAAAGAACCAAATCTGAGCCTCATCTTCCAGATGGAAAGATGCCAAAGTCACCCTCAATTCTTCTGCCACTTGTTGGTGTTGGAAGAAGCTTTCGCACCTACACAACCAAGCCAATGGATCTCCCTTGCCATCAAACTTGGGAAAATCTTTGACATACTTAGGAAGGAGACAAGGGTTAGGAGAAGTTTCTTCTATGATCTACATGTAGTTTTCCTCCCCCGAAGTCCTCCCTTTTTCTGCTATCTTAAATGAACCATCTGATATAGGCCTCCCATCTACTCCTTTGATCAGAACAGGATCCTTACGGGATGGCAATTTCAAGGATCTAAATTCCAGATCCTTTGGGGTGGGTAATAATCCTGCTTCAGTTGAATTTTGGGACCCAGCGGCTCCCAATTCTTCTCCAGGTTGCAGTCGGCTAGTCTTGGAAACTTCATATTCAGCCACAATCATCTCTAGGCAATTGGAGATATCTCAGTAATTGGCCCTCCACACCTCTCTTTCAATCCGGATTGCAGCTTGATCTTCTTCATACTTCTGCAGCATTTCTTGTTGATTGGTTCTCATTTCTTGTTGACTGATTCTCAGCAACTCTCGCTCCCTTCTGGCCATTGTTTGATCCTCTTCGTATCGGTGTAGAAATTCATCAAACCTCTTGAAGAAGGCTTCTGCCATCTCTCCTTGAAGCCCTGATACCAGTCTGTCAAACTCCTGAGATTAGAGTCCTGAGATTGAGATCTCGTTCTTGGTCTTGATACTTCTTGAATTGCCTCGGTTAGCCCTTGATCTCGAAACTGGATCTCCTCCAATCCAAGTCGGAGTAGATCATTTCCTCTCTTCTTGTCTATGCTGAAGATTGGGAGAATCACAAGTGTAATTGAAATAGAGAAGAATAGAAGAATGGAAGAATAGAAGAATAGAAGAATAGAAGAATAGAAGAGGAAAGAGGAGAGAAGAAGAATTAGAGAAGGAGACTTCTTTATTTGAATAATTGTTGCCGCCCCATTACAAGACTCTCACATTTTATATCTTGAGATGTAACCACCTTCAAGTACAATCAAATGCCTATTAACTCCTATAGTACCAGTTATTGCAAAAGGGTAAAAAGGTAAATTACAGATGGCAATTCAATTTAAGGTATAGGTCCATAACACAAACCCACATCACAACACCATTCTACTTCTACTATATTTCCTTATTGATTCAATTTTTTCTATGTATTGACACAATTAAATTGGGGTGGCACAAAAGCTCTTGAATATATTTGCTAAACATTTCCCCGTGATTCCCTATTAAATGCATTTTTGTTGATGACTTGATGTACAAAATTACAATCGGTAATGTCATGTATTATACTAACTAATGTTAAGTTGTTATCATTAGCAGCATATACGGAATCGAGAGGAACTTAGCACCTTAACTACCATCGGAATCGAAAATCCACCCAAAGTGGGCATATCGCCTTCTTTGGGGGAATACCAATTTGAACCAACACACAATTTGGGTACACATGTAACATGTTGGTTTGCACTAGTATGCATTTTCTTCTTATTTTTCCTTTTGTTTAATAAGAATGCTTGACCTTTCATGCAGTCAACACCTCAAAATTAGGGAATTTATTTATTTCCTTTGTTTCCTTCTCAATTTTGGTTTCACTAAGGCCTCTAATGCCCTTAATGAGCTTCTAGAGTTTAAGGAAGCTAGTGGGCATTCTTTTTTTTTACCAAAGCAAGTGCGCATTCTGGAATCTTTTGCTATCAATTGGCAATACCAATTTAGTCCAGGTAAACATTTTCCTTATTTTTAATTATTTTTTACTTGTATTTTTCTTGGATGCTTTAGTAACTTATAATTCTTTTCATAGCGAACTGGCAGCTGCAATTTGTCCATTCCACTTTCACATTAAAAAGGACAGTTATCCAAATTCTCGAAGAGTCAATATTATCTAATTGCAAAAGGAATTGGTCCCCAAGGCACCCTTAGGACGCTAGATGTTTAAAATCGTACCAGACACTGTGTTAAAAATGCGCTAGGCTGATTGAAACAAGTCACCAAGGCCCCAAAACAGTATATCATATAAGACAATCTTCTGGTAGAAGCTATGCCGATGAAGCTAGGAGAGAGAGCTTGGTAGAAATAGAGTCTAACAACATCCCAAACCACAAGTTCTTCGACAAATCAGGATAGTGAAGATGAAAAGATCGTCTACCTGTCCTCGAGTGCAAGAATATACATTAATCAGGTGGCAGGATGCAAGCTACTGCAATATGACGGCTTGGGACAACTACCTCATATGGGCACTTCAAAACTATGTGTTTGATCTCGGTGGATATCATACAATGGAGCTCCAACATGAAGAGAGGCATAGCTTATTTTCATTTTGTTATGGCAACATTTATTTTATTGAATTTTAACTTTCAGTGCATTTCACAACACTTAATTTTGTTGTTTTATTTTTTTATGGGTTAGGCTTTAAGCTTTTACTTTATCATCATAAAGCTATTTTTTTAAATATATATATGTGTTGCCGATCATTTTGAGTACACTCCGCACAGTTCGACCCATGTCATTCATGCTGACACTCAATGACAGAGCACAGTACCCTTACAAATCTGGAAGGTAAGAGTCCCAAGGCTGTAACTTAGAACCTTGTATATCACTGACATTTAAATCTTCACAACTATCATTAATCACACAAGATTGATTAACAAGACAGATTGAGAAGAAAAATATTATATCTTCCTGTTCATGTAGACACATCTTACAAATAGCAGATAAATCTAGAAATTGGATATCTCTACATCTTTTGCTTTAAATTTTAGATTCCCTCAAACCCTGAACTATGTGAAGAAGCCAGGTGATAAATGAATGACAGTAATTTTGGATCAAAGAATAACAGCATGACAACAAAATTGCATTTTTGTTGTATTTGAATTTCATAAGTGTTATATGACAAACTGACAGGTATTGAAATTAGATGGAAGAATCAGCTGTAATCTTGATACATTCTTAGATTGAATCTTGAACAATTAATGACATCAGCATTTTCTGAAAGGACATTGAGCGGCTTCCCCTGAAGTACTTAATTTCTTGTTTGACATATTGTTTTATTTTGTACATGAAGAAAATGTAAGTACGTTCATTGGAGACTTGACTTGTCTTTTATATTCTTTTTTTAATTATGTAAGTGATGGTTTGCAACCCACACCTGTTACAAACTTCATTTTCTGGCGCTGGGCAAAGGAAAAAAAAAATTCTCTATTAAGATGTCAGACACAGAACACATAAGTATTAGAAGCACTAGCACTGATTAATTTAGTCAAATATCTCTTACGTAAATTGAATAAAGATTATCCCAAACAAAGAACCATTTTGAAATATCAAATTTCCGAAATAAAAAATCGAGATGAAATATCGGAGTAGAAATGTACCTGAAGGAGAACACGAGCAGGCTTGAAGGGATCTCAACTTGCTTAGGCGAGGTGTTTTCCCAGTCCAAGATCTTCTCCACATCTTTCCCCGTCACCTGGAACTCATCACAATTCCGAATCGCCGATTCCAGAAGAATCCTTATCGAGTACGGAAGTCGATCTAAATCACCACAACCAGGACAAGTATCATTAATAAATCACCGGATTCCCAACAAAATCCATTAAATCCTTACCGATTCTGGGGTCAGTAAGTGCCGGCAAGCTGTAGTACTTCCCAAATTCCCCGCCTCCCAGCTTCTGCAGTGTCGTCAAGATACTGTCGTACGAATTCCTCGTAGCTACTAAAATGGAAAATCGAAGGAAATCAGGTCGCAATGGGAACAAGACAGTGTCAAACAAAAATGCGAAGTGAACAGAGGGATACCCATGGTAGCGAACCGGCGCTCGAAGCGGTCAGCTACGGCTGCGGAAGAGCGGACCAGAGCTCGGTGGCTGATCGACGCCCGCCAGCCCGAGAGGTGGCGGGCGGCGGACGGAGGGGCTGGAGGAGACCGAGTGCTAGGGGTGGAAGGTGGCGGAGGAGGGGCGGACGAGAGCGACGGGAGGAGGCAAGCGCCGGATCGGGAGATCGCGGACGAGGAGGAGGATATACGAGAGGAGGACCGTGCGAGGAGAACCCCCGCCATGGCTATATGTCTTCAACGAAGGTGACGGGATCTGCGAGGGAAAGAGGTGAGGCTGAATCAGGAGGGTAGTGAGATGAGAAATAGAAGGCGGCGCTGAAGGAGGAATAAATAAAGAGCAGCGACGGGGGAGAGATATACAGAAGGAAGCTGGGGGTGACGCGTGGTAAACGCTCGCCTGCGGTGACGGGACCCGCCCTGGCTTATCATAGAAGTCAACGCGCCGCACCCATTAGTGAACCCCGGGGGTTGGGTAACTTTGTTCCTCTGCTACCTCTCCCTGGTTCGGTGGGACCCACCAATACAGTTCCAGTTGTAAAAGGGTGGAATTAATCGGGTGCTAGTTGTGTACGTCGGTGTAACTTAAGCACCTTATGTGGAATCCGTGATAGGGTCCCACCCGGATGCTGTCTTCTGTCTCCAGAAATCTTTTCATTTGCTGCTCCTTCTGCTGGATTCGTACTTCCGCTATTTCTCTTAAAACAGGGGATTTCATTTTCTTTGGTGGTAAACAATGATCAGTCCTGAACACGAATCTTACAGCAAAAAGTATAGTATCTCACACGTGTCAGTTCCGTCATGGCTGACAAAGAAAACACGGCACACATTAAATTAATAATACTTGACAAATTATTATTAGCATAAAAATAATGTTTGTCGAATGCTTCAGATTCCGCAAAAGCAGCCACAAAGAAATGGTAGGCTTTTTGAATTGTATGTTCTCAATTGATCCACCGTTATAATAATTGAGCGTTACGGTCCCATTAGAACAAATATGAAACGAGTGGATTAGGATAGAAGCATCTTTCTCTCTTAATCTCAAATGATCTCCACCAATCAATCCTAAGGTGAAGTTTAATTATAATGGCTCGGTTATGAATCTTAATTGTGGTACTGATTTCATTGCTATAAATTATTTTGGTACTATTTTCATAATGATTTCTCTTATATTTTTGATAAATTTATTTTATATTGTAAAACTTTTGTTATTTGGATGACTCTTTCTTTTGCAACTGTTCAAGATTTTCAACTTTGTCATTATTGAATTTGATAGCAAATTTTTAATGAATATGCTCAACAAAATTGTTCTGTTCACATCCCTATGAAGCTTATCTTTGAAAAGATTAATGAAGCAACTTCACTTTGTAACTTTGTATTATTTCAATTTACTTATTCAAGAATGTAATAAAGTTGCTCATTGGACAGTAAATAATGGTAGATCCTAACTTTTCAATTTATACTGGCTTTGCAGTAGGACCTTCTAAATGTTGTACAATAGGATCTTTTAGGTCCTAGTTTATCTAGAGTGGTAATATAATTTTTTTTTTGATAAAAAAAAAGATAGAAGCATCTTATTCTAATTTAATTCATCAACATTTGCTTTTATAACGAGTATAACTGGAAAAATAGTGGAGTAGCTTATCTATTATACCTTTATTTATTTTGGGCAGGGAATCATCTCATACATTAACTATTATTTTTTTGGCCCCTCGACTACCTTTTGGTGTGCATTATGACTAAGGTTAGGTAAGAATGAGAATTTTCTATTTGATTGCATAATGTAGATGATAAGACTTCTTGCTAAGTACCTAATTGTAGAAGTTTAATCCACACATGGCAAATATTGTTTTGTATCTTCGATTTGTTATTTCCTTAGGGTCATTTTGCATTTTTTTTATTACAAGACAACAAGTGTACATCCTCGACATCCATTATGTGAAACACTTTTGTTTTTGGAGAAGTTAAATATAGATCATCTATGAACTAATACTATTGTTAGGAGAGGCTCAAAGTCATAACAAAGTCGTCATGGATGATTAATTTTTGTTTAAATAAGCAAAGTTGAAGAATTACATAATATTTAGTCTAAATTTCTCATTTAACACTTCACGGTCAGATCGACATCCATCTTTGATCATTTGACATAGTTCTATCAATTACAAGTTATTTTATTTATAGGTGAGTTGATCATATTCTATTCAAAAATTATTTTATTCATATTGCATTAAGTATTATTCTTGCCTGAAGTCGGGTGATGCGGGCCTACGCATCTTCTGTCTAGCGCTGCTCCGGTGGGGGATCTGCAACACTACAAGAAATGTTATTTTTCGTGACCGCTATTAACGGGAGTTGCATGCTGACCTCCAGCAAAATATAATTTTACCCGGGGCCAGGCGTCGGCCCCTAGCAAAACCATAGTTTTGCCGGGGATCAAGGGGTCATCCCCAACAAAACTTACTTTAAACGTAGTAAGTTTAAACACAATTGTATATTTTCTACAAATCCATTAATTGAACGATCTATATGACTATATATCTACTATATTAATGGACCTCAAGATGAACCTCCGCTTCTAGAGCTCGCCGGTGGCATGCTCTACCACTCAGACATTGTCGAATTCGACGAACACGACCTTCGAGCGGTGCAGCGAGGTCGATGTGTAGGAGGTAGAAGTTCCACGGATGGTACGTGGCCAGGAGCAGTCGCTTGAGCTGGCGGCCATCGCCACGGGATCCAAAAATCATGTAGGCCAGTCGCGGGGGCTTTGGCAGTCGAAGGTCATCACCGTCGAGATCGGAGGTTCTGTGGGTTTTGAGTGGAACGAGGAGGGGGAGCATGAGAAGAGGGATCGCCAGGAGGAGCGCTACCCACCTTAGATTGATCGGGAATCCATCGTTGACGCCATGGGGCTTCCTCATTGTCTCCTAGCTAGGGGTTAGGGTTTCGACATTGGCACCGGTGATTCGATCGACGGAGCAGGTAAACGAGCCTAATTTAGAATGTTTGGAAGAAATCAAGAACTGATGCCACTACTAGAATATTAGCTATCAGCCACGGGGCTCACCGACGGCCGCTTGGGCCGTCAGAATCATTCACGGCTTTTCGACGGCCGCAGGGGGCGTGGTTGATATAACCCAATTAGCCGTAGCTCATATACGACCGCCCAAGGCTATCGCTCATGGGTGATGACGCGCACAAGATGCGAAATGAAATAACCCAGTAGTGACGGCTTAGCGGGGGCCAAAGGGACGTTAGTGATATAAGTAAGTAATTAGCCACGGCCAGGAGCGGTCGTCGCTTATTAATTGATGGCGCGAAAATAAAAAACACATCACTGATGGCTGAGAGAGGGCTAAGCGACCGTCGTTGATATTATTATTATTAGTTGTCCACGGATTACCGATGGCTGAGGGATCGTCGGTGAAAAACTTTTTTATTTGCGTTCGCGCCCGACCCTTCCTCTTTCCCCCGCTCTCTTCTCTCTCCGCCACTGCCGACCGAGTCGCCGCCGCCAATCGTCCTCTACGCGACCCTTCTCGCCGTCGAGATGCCGCCCTCGCCCTCGCCGCGTTGCTCCCCCCTCTCCCTCTCCCGCACCGCCGCCACCAAGGTGAGTTCCTCCCCTCTCCCCTCTTCGGGTCGGCGCCGGCAAATTTTGTTTTAATATTTTTTTAAAAAAAATAGATTAATTAGTTGTTAATTAGATTTAATTAGGTTTGTTAATTATTGTTAATTAGTGTTGTTAATTAGGGTTAATGCTAGATTTAATTAGTTTTGTTAATTAGATTTAATTAGGGTTATTTGTTAATTAGATTTAATTAGTTTTTTTTGCTGTTAGATTAATTTTAGGTTAGTTTTAATGTTAGGGTTAGTTTTAGTTGAGTGTAATTACAATTTTAAAATCATCCACTTTGAACTCGCATGCGTCAGAATCGTCCACTTTGGGCTCGCGGCCAAATCGTCCACAATGGATGGACTCGCGCGCGCCGGAATCGTCCACTTTGGACTCGCGTCGGAATCGTCCACGGTGGACTCGTGCGAAATTATCTACTGTGGACTCGCACCGACATCCACAAATTTAGAAGAAAAAACTCAAGACGAGTTGATACGTTTCACGTACGCATTGACGGGTCAAGTTTTAATTTTGCAAAACCTTAGATCCATTCGGGGGTTGTATGTTCGTGTAAACGAAGTAAATGATCTTTTATACGACGTACAACCCTTGAATTATCCTTAATTGGATAATTTGATAACATAGTTATTTATATTGCACTTAGTTTATTTCTTTTAATCATTATTCAATTTTAAATTTTGGCTTGTACCTCCATTATTCTCCGTTACGCGCCCAAATGATATGTGTATTCAGAGAATTGTATGGAGATGCTACCAAAATTTAGAATAAAGTTAATGACTAAAAAAAATTCTAAGTGCAATATAAATAACATGAATCCCAAATGGAATAGGACCATCCCGCCTAAAGATATTGCCAACTTTTTGACAGAACAAGTTGGGTGATCGAAGTTGGATGTACCGACAAATTCATCGTGGAGCTATAATGGACGGATTTCGAGTGTGCGTAACTTACTTCTTAAATTTTGCCTACTCGAATCAAAAATTTCTCAGTGGTGATAAAATCCGATGTCCGTGCCGGAAATGTTCGAACATAAGATTTTTGGACCGGGAAACTATCACAATGCATCTGAATACAAAATGATTCAAACCAAGATATTTTGTATAGAATTATCACAGGGAGTTATGTCAAGTCGGGACGTCGATGAATCTTGTAAAACTCGGGAAAATTTCCTAATATAAACATCTATTTTGGTGCAGTGCGCCGGACCTAGGGATAGTTGAGTCGAGCCTCAGGATCGCCTCGAGTGAAAAGGTATGACTCAACTATTGATGCATGGAATTTAATTGGGTGATTGGCCTTCCTTTTATGCAATCATACCTAAATCAAGTTTAAATTGACTCATATTATGGGTTGAGTCAGAACCCAAGTCGAGTTCGGGTTTAGTCGAGTCTTGAGTAGGAGTCAAGTGAGCCAAGAGCCTATATGGAAGGCTAGATGAGGGATTAAAACCCCTCATCCTTGTGCGTGAGACTCATCTTTGAGTCACACAAGGCAGCCTAGGGAGAGGGGGAGAAGAAGCAAGGAAAAGGGGGAACTTTGGGTCGATCCGGGATTTCGCACCATCGCCGGAAGATTCGAAGTCGTCGTCATCCGATCTTTCATTCTCCGTAATCGAGGTGAGTGGTTGGATTTGAAAAATAATGATTGTTTTTGGATGATAAATATATCAAATTTCATGAGTATGTAAAATTTTGATAACTTAGGCAATTTCATGATATCTTGATTGAATGAAACCATGCTAGCACTACTAAAAAAAATAGCTTTTTGCGACGGCACAAGATGCGATGGTTCTGCGATCGCCATCCATTGGGGTCGTGGGACTGGCCATGATGGCGATGGCATTGCGACCGTCATGACTGCTGTCGCAAAATAGCGACGACTATGCAACCACCTAGACTATCGTCACAATATGGCGACGGTTTGGCGACCATTTGCGACCGTCATGTTGCGACTGCTTATTTGCGACCATTAGTGCCGTCGCAAAATGTTATTAAATCCCCCCCCCCAAACCCTTATTTTTACTCTTCGATCCACTGCTCAACCCGATCTCCCTCCCTCTTTGCCGCCTCACTCGTTCTCTCTGTCGCCGCATGCTGACCAATGCACGCTGCACACGAACCGTCGCCCACTACTCGACTGTTCAACCGCCGGTACTCTCTCTCTCTCTCTCTCTCTCTCTCTCTCTCTCTCTCTCTCTCTCTCTCTCGTCCGAAACCCTAGCCGACGGCTAGGGTTTTGTCCCCTAGCCGATAGCTAGGGTTTTATCTGAAACCTTACTTTTTATCTTTGTTAAATTACACCATAACATTATTGCTCATTTGCTACATGATTGGTGTGTTTGTTTTGAGATCAGTGATTGGTGTGTCAGCAGTTATCTAGTAATTTGACCATTCGACTGAGATGGACACTGAATTGGTTTGTTACTGTGTACATAGTCATAGCATAACTGATGTACATAGTCATAGCATAACTCCTGTACATAGTCATAGCATGATGTGTAAAGTTCAAATTTTTTGTTACTGTCCTAGTTAATTATGCAAATATATTATTGGTCTTCAATGAAGAACCTTTTACTAATTCAAAAGATAGTTTTATAACTCTAGTTCAAGTAATAGTGCTTATCATAGTAGTGGCTTAAATTTTTTTCTGAATTGTTACTAGGTTGAAGCAAATCTGGTGATCGCAGAGAACTTATATGCAATATAAAATTAGATGCACTATCTATTTTACTGGGTTGTCATATATAGTGCATTTTCCCTTTGCATATCTATTTTGCTTCAACTATTCTTTAACTGCCTATTTTGCTAGTCAAGATAGGATTATTAAAATCTAATCCAATGAGCATTGTCTTTGTAACATACAGGATTGTGGAGTTATTTTACTTGAGGCTAACATCAACTTCTAGCAAATTGAGAGATATTATTCTTGCATGATTGAAATTTATGTTTAGTTTATGTTCAATTTATATGCAATTATTTTGATCAGCTGAGAAGGGTTTCTTTTGATTAGCTGATCAATTATTCATATCTCCTCCCAAATTAGAGTGAGAGATCGAAAATATTTCAAGAAAATAAAAGGTCTTTTGGAATATATGATGCATTTTTCGGATCTGTGCTGTATTATATATCCTAACTAAATTTTCAGAGATTTTCTTATTTGATCTAGCTAGCTAGCTTAAGATCAGGCTTTTGCTCCTCTTGCTTCAGACTTTTCCGTAACTAAATATTTAATTACAAGTAAACTAAATTATTATTTTTTAACTATTAATATATCCTAACTAAATTTGTACTGCTTAACAAGTAGGTATCTTTCGTTGTAATTGACTAATTATTATTTGTTGTCTCAATTATAAGAAAGTCTTGAAGATTTTCCAATTTTGTAGCATAGTATGAATAGCTAAAAAAGTAAAAATTGTAAAACCAATGACAACATTTCTTATACTGCTTAGTGCCCCCTTTGGAAAGGAAAAAAAAGTGATGAGAAGTTGCATTTTCTTCCAAAAGTTAAGCTGAAATAGGATTGCTTAAAGGCGAGAAAGATAGTAGTGCAAGCAAACTTTGAAAGCTTAGCAAAATTATTTAATGCCAGAGCTAATTGCCTAGTTCATGTAAGTGTAGATGGATTACTGTCCACAATAAAAGATAAGTAATTAGGTGCCCTATCATTACTACATGACAGCAGCAACATAACCTAAAAGTTAGTGAGAAGATGACATTGCAATTTGTCTGACAGTGTCAGCAAAACATCATCAATTCGAGTTGAATCAGATTATTACATTAATTACTTCAATTAATACTTTTTTTTAAAATGCAATAAATAAAAAAAAACAGGAAGTTAATTAGAAAAAACCCAAACAAAACAGGGAAAATGTTCAATTTTGGGTTAAAATTACGGATACTCCTATTAGGGGTGTAGGGATATACGTGTCATTTTCAAAAAGGGCAGATCCATTCCAAGTCCAACCATCCATTTTTTAACAATACTAACGTTTCCGTTCACCAACCCTTGCTCATTTCTCATGGTTGGTTCTTCATCACCTCTCCTTGTCATTGTCAACTCCTACTTCTCTCTCACATGGCATGATGACTATATATTATTAAGATATAGTAGAAATTAAGCAACATAATTACCATCAACTAACTTCAACTAAATTATTTTGTTAGATTCTTTTGACAACCTTATACTCTTCTTCTTCTTTCTATTCTTGACTCCCATAAGTCTTTTCCTTCTCCAATTCAACTCTTTCATGCTCATACAGAAACAGGGAGGAAAGGGGAGGGCATACTGACATGGCGAGCGTTATTTGAGAAGCAATAGATAAGAGTAGAAGTTTTCTTGTTATTTATCCAAATGCATGCATGACATATCAAGTTTTCTTGGCTTATAAACTCCACTTGATGGTGAATATATATTTGCTAGCAGTTGCCTATTGGAGGCATAGGATTCCTGAGTTCCTATCAGTTTGCTAGCTAGTTAAAGTAAAGTTTATACCACCTTGGGTTCTCTAGTTGTTGACACTAAATATATGGGCTTTGCTTTGCTATGCTTGTGTACAGAGAATTAGTTAACTATTCGTACTCCATTCTACACTATTAATGCATAACTTGTCGATATAATTTTAGGATTGAAATTGAAAATAATATTATGATTCACGAGTTGATAAAGTGATACGAACTTATCGACCGTTGGATCATAATTTTTTTTACAATACCTTAGATCCGTTCGAAGATCATATCGTTGTCTATAAGAAGTATAAAATTTATTGATTCTTTACGATTTATGAATTATCCTTGATCGGACAGTTTGAGATCAAAATTATTTTACTTGCAATTAATATTTTTTTTAACATTCATTTCAGTTTGAAATTCTAGCAGATATCCCTTGTTCTCCAAGTATGCGCCCAGATGATATGCATACTTGGAGAACTATAGGGAAATGCTACCAGAATTTCAACTGAAATTGAATGTTAAAAAGAATATTTAAATGCAAGTAGAATAATTTGATTCCCGAATGGAATAGGACCACCCCACCTATGAAGATTTCTAAAGAAGTAATTGTTGTGATATATCACGTACAGAATCATGACGGAAGATCGTAGTTGGATGTACCGTCGGATGTACTGTGGAGGTTTACTTGAAGAATTCAAGAGCGGTGTTCAGGAATATTTGAACTTTGCATATTCAAATCCATAATTTGTCAGTGTTGACAAAATCAGATGTCCGTGTCGTCGGTGTGTCAACTTGTTTTTCCTAGACCGACAAGTAGTGACATTGCACCTATACAGAAATAGTTTTATGAATTGTTACTATCGATGGATTTCACACGATGAGTCATTCATAGGAATGTCATCGTATGAATTAGGAGGCCAGTCGTCTAATATTGGATCTTCGTTCGTAACTCATACAACATCCGTTGAGCAGTCGTATCGAAATATGGTCTTGGATGCTCTGGGCGGTCGTGAATTCCAAAGGTTGCCAATGTCTCACACAAAATTAGGAGGCCAGTCGTCAAGTACTGAAGTGACAATGGATATGGAGTGTGAGCCACAAGTAGAACCGAAAATTCAAATGGAGTTACCAAATCCAAAAGCAACATAATTTTATGATTTACTGAAAGCTGCAGATGAACCATTGTATGAAGGCTGTAATGAATATTCAAAGTTGTCAATAATGACTCAAATGTTAAACATTAAGTCTGACTGTAACGTAACTGAGATAGCATATAATCGATTTTCTGAGCTGTTTCACAAAGCGTTGTCTAAAGATAACAAACTGGAGGACAGTTTCTATAAGACGAAAAAGATGATGAAGAGACTTGCTCTAGGGTATCAAAAAATTCATGCATGTCAGAAACAACTACATTCTCTATTACCGTGAATACGCAGACTTGACCCAGTGTCCAACATATGAACATTCGCGGTACAAAGAGAAATCTTCGAGTAGGCAGAAAGATATACCGTTTAAGGTTCTTCGGTATTTCCCGATAATTCCCAAATTGAAGCGGTTGTTCATGTCTGAAAAAATAGCCCAACATATGATATGGCATGCTAAGAGTCGTGATCCGAATGTTATGACTCACCCGTCTGACAGTGAAGCATGGAAACATCTTGATCAATGTTATCCATCATTTGCAAGTGATCCTAGAAATGTCAGACTAGGGTTATGTACCGATGGGTTCAATCCATTCGGTCAATCATCCACTTCATATTCTGTTTGGCCGGTGCTCCTCATCATCTACAATTTGCCGTCGTCGATGTGCATGAAAGATGATTTCATATTTTTGAGTATGGTAATCCCAGGACCAAGGGGACCAAGAAAAGAATTGGATGTGTTCCTTCGATCGTTAATTGACGATTTAAAGAACTTGTGGGACGACAGAGTCATCACTTATGATATTCATCAAAAAAAGAAATTTCAACTTAAGGGCCGTATTGTTATGGACAATTAGTGACTTCCCGGCATATGCTATGTTGTCTGGTTGGAGCACACACGGGAGGCTTGGTTGTCCGTATTGTATGGAACGAACAAAAGCATTCAGTCTTCGGTATGGATGAAAAATTTCATACTTTGACTGTCATCGTTAATTTTTACCACTTGATCATCCATATCGGAGAAATAAAGATAAATTCATGAGGGGTGGAGTGGAAAAAGACGGACCACACCGCGTTTGTCTAGTAATCAAATGTTAGCTCGGGTTTGTGTGTTATCGGATATCACATTCAGAGAGGTTGACAGAATTAGTGGTTTCGAAGAAAGACACAATTGGGCCAAAAAAAGTATATTCTGGGAACTGCCTTACTGGAGCTCATTACTAGTTCGACACAATTTGGATGTGATGCACATTGAAAAGAATGTGTTTGAGAACATTTTTAATACAATGATGGATTTAATTTGCAGGAAAAACAAAAAATAATGTGAAGGCAAGAATGGACTTAAAAGTATATTGCAAACGTCCAGATTTAGATCTACAGGAGGTGAACGATAAACAAGTGAAACCGAAAGCCTCTTATGTTCTCAGTAAGCAACAACAAAAAGATATTTGTCAATGGATAAAAGATCTCAAATTACAAGATGGTTATGCATCTAATTTAGCTCGATGTGTCAATGCAGACGAAGGTAAAATATCATGAATGAAAAGTCATGACTGTCATGTGTTCATGGATAGACTACTCCCTATTGCATTCCACGATATTTTATCAGACAAAATTTGGGGTCCGTTAACCGAGCTTAGTTTGTTCTTCAGAGATATCTAGGCCAATGCCCTCCGTATCGAAGATATGGAAAAGCTAGAAAAAAATATTGTAGAAATTCTTTGCAAATTAGAGCAGATATTTCCACCTGGATTTTTTGATTTGATGGAGCATCTACCGATTCACTTAGCATACGAGGCAAGAGTTGATGGTCTGGTTCAGTATCGGTGGATGTATTTATTCGAGAGGTATATGCAGAGGTTAAAAAGGAAAATAAAAAATACAGCTACGGTGGAAGATTCAATAAGTGAAGCTTATATAATTCAAGAAATATCAACTTTATGTTCTTTCTATTTCGAGTCCAATGTGCACACAAGGTTGACTCATCTTCCCCGAAATGATGATGGGGGAAATGTGAACGATGTAAATTGTCTACCAATATTTTATTTTTCTGGTCGTGGTTTGGGCTCACGTCCACCGAGATATTTAACTGAAGATGAGTACCATCTTGCACAATTATATGTACTAATGAATTGCCCCGAGGTTGATCCTTTCATTCAAAAATTTGACACGGAAGTTCGTACACAAACACCGAATATATCCGAGTAAGAATTACAAGATAAACGTAGCACCGAATTTCTAAATTGGTTCAAAACTTGGTCGAGTGAACATATTCAAGAAATAGACAACAAATTACTCGAGTTAGCATGTGGATCGTCACGACTAGTCTTATGCTATAACAGATACTTTGTGAATGGATATAAATTTCTTACAAATGAGTACTCAACCACAAAGAAGACAATGAATGATGGTGTTTGTGTCAAAGGCTCCACTTGGATTGATTGTGATTGTGATTTCTATGCACTGCTTGAGAAAGCACTTGAGCTTCAATATGTTGGGTGCAAAAAAATAGTGATATTCAAATGTCACTGGTTTGACACATCATCTCGAGGGAGTCAAATTCATCCAAAGTATAAGTTTGTTGACGTTAATTTCAAATCAAAGTTAGCGTCGAACGAGCCTTTTATTTTGGCATCACAAACGCAACAAGTATATTATGGAAAATATCCAAGCAGACGAAGAGATAGATCGGAATGGCGGGCAATGTGTAAGACTAAGGCACGATTGAGGATTGATCCAATGACAGAGGATAATGATACTACAAGATTTGTATTAGGTGATTTTTATCAGGAGGATGATCCTCCAGTAGTTGAAGTTGTGGGTCAAACACTTGAAGATGAAAATTTAGTCATTGCACAAAGTTTGGCTGAAGAAAGTGTTGATGTTGAACCAGATGATGCAGAAGATGAGAATAGTTATGAAAATGAAGAGACAAGTGAATAAGAAAATGACTCAATCGATTATTATTCAGATGATATCAATGATTAATGTGTAATCAACATTTATATTCAGCGATGTTGAACCAGATGTCTTTTTTCTATTAATTTATATTATATTATTGGTTGACATCACTAATCAACATTTATATCTGTAGATGTCACGTGCCCATTCTAGGGTTCATCGCACAAGTTTATCTTGGCCACCGCCGCCGCCCGCGACAGCACCACCACCACCACCACCAGCCGTGGCAGATGTTGTACCACCACCACCTGCATCACCCGTGGTAGATGTTGTACCACCACCAGCTCGAGGTCGTCGTAGGCCTTGTGGGCCTAATCGGGGGGAGGGGTGATGCATCTTCATCGTCCGACCAGCGTCGACGGATATCGCTCAATGGTTTAAAGTAAGTAAACTAATTTATTTATTATAATTGTTAATAATTAATTGTTACTTATAATGTTATTATACTTGAGTTGTAGATTTGAGCAGGATGATGTCGCCCGCACCATGATGTCGCCCGCACCATGACCGTTATGCTTAAGAGAATCTTTCATGAGCCGTGGACTTCATGGACTAGAGTGTCGAACCATTATCATAATTTATTATGGAATGAGTTCGAGGTACGTAGTTCAAGTTACTTTGATTTAATGAATGCTGATTCAAATGGTGTGTTTGAATCTTTGTTCTTAATTCATGAACTTGTAGCATTTATCTTCTTCCACATTCGATCTGCCAGTTTTTTCCATCTCCGTATAGTATTTATCTTCAATTCGAAAATTAACTTGCCAAATGCTATTATTAATGCACTTGATATATTATTAAAGCCTTGCAAATATCAAGGAAAAAGCCCCACTTTAATCTAAGTAAACAGACATCAACGCTAGATAACCAAATCCAATTGTTCAATTTCAGTACATACTCAATTTACTTAACCTTTTCTTTCTTTATCATTTGCGGTGAGGATGGGTTAACTACCACCTCAGTTAATCTATCAATATGTCAAGTGATAGGAAGAGGTTGGATTAAGTTTTTTGAGGGCAAAAAAGTGCCCAGAAACAGCCAAAAGCAGAAAATATATAGTTCCAGCAGTGAATCGTCTTGCATGCCTTTTTATAGTTGAGCACAAAAACTTAAACTTTGATTAAGAATGCACTTTCAACTATTGCTTTGCATGCCTTAATTTTGTTTTACTTATGAGATAATGTATTACCTTACTAATTCTTGAATAGATAACTTAGAAATATTCTTCAATTCTTCTAGGGCAATGTAGTCATATTTTTCTTGGTAGACTAATCGATGTTTTCTCCACAATGATTTGATTAGTTACATTTTCCCCATCTACCTTAATTTGGTTAACTAATTGGTAACTTTGGAAAAATAGTCTTTCATGGTTCCTTCTATTCTCACTTTTAAATTTTCCTATTTTCTTCTTAGAAATTGAAGTTTAATACTTCCTATCTTTCTATCTTATTCAAATTCATTTTTCAGAATATCTCATACCTCTTTTACCTTAGTTGCTCCTATAATTCATTGAAATATAATATTGTATTCCTTGCTTGATCATGCATACTGCTTTTGCATCTTTTTCTCCATTAGATAATTTCACTTCATCAAGATCCTTATAACCGACATAAGTAGGCGAAAAAAACCATTATGGAGCCCGGCTCCATAGAAAAACTTTATGGAGCCGGGCTCCGATGATGAAGCGTGAATCGCAAAGCAAAATAAAAGTTGCTTTGTAATTCGTGCTTCATCATCGGAGCCCGATTTCATAAAAATTTTCTTGAGTTCTAAGTAGACTGCCAATAACTCTTTACTTGTGGATTAAATATGAAGAAATCATGGCCATACTGTACTGTCTTATCATCAAATGGCCATGAGAACAGTCTTTTGTACTTGTGCATTCAGACTTTTTCTCCACATTTTGCTGACAAGTAGATGCTTTCAAAGTGAACAAAAAAATTGATTAAAGGAACGGTACCGAAAACACTAGAATTGAATAGCTGAAGTTTGACAGATACCCTTCTCCCAATACACAAGATTGCAGTTGTTAGACTATGAACCAATTTGACATCAATGTAGAGGTAAACAAGGATGGTCCACTTATGCCCTCAGCATACTCTGGTTCTTGCTCAAACCACAGGTTTCTTTCAGGACCATCTTGAAGTCCTCCATTCACGGCAGAGATTGAAAAACTGTACTGTCTTATCATCAAATGGCTGATTATGTGGACAGTGAAGATTGCCCAATATGCCATGCTGTGATGTCTCAAACAAGAAGAAAAAGAAATTGTTGGGGGATAACCAAATGGTGGTGAAGTAATAAAAGATTAATCTTTAGTGCAAGTTGATTGATAGGACATAAATTGTGGGACAAGAATGACAAGAAGTGAGTCAGCTTGAACATCATGCTTAACAAATGCAATTAAAGCTGCACCATTATGAGCACACAATTGTTTCTCGCAGATACAGATGCAATAAGCTGACAAAAAGCATGAGTTCAAAAATTGGGATTAATGTCAACATTTTTTTCTTTGTCATGACTCATGAGTGTTCCATAGACAATAAAAAAATAAAATGTAGGATTTTTACAATTAAATGGAGCATTTTGAGAAAGGGTTGGAAACTAGTTACCATGAATATTTCTCCAACAAAGTTTATCTTTGGGAAGCAATCTTGTAGGTTCCAAAATATTCAAAACCTACTCATCAATAGAACAGAACAGAGGCCCTCTAGCTTCAAGCATAATTCTGTCCTCAGGATTGCAATAGGAATAGATACAAGATGTTTTTACCAAAACCTGCAAATAAGATTAACTTGAGAGAACCATATAACTTCTTTGGAGCATGGCATTTACCAAGATGACTAATTCTGATACACCTTCTATAGGTGAAAGTGATGGATTAGAGACCAAAGCATAAATGTTGCTTTTACCCACAAATACATTCTTTATATAAATTGCAGAGCACTTATTTCAATTTCTTGATTTTTTTGTTTCCTCTTTCACATTTCCATTTCTGCATGAAATCATGCCTCTCATGAGATTGTACATTCCCCTCTCCTCCCCCCTATATAAGAAAATAATCAAGAGTAGTCATTTGTTCTTGTGTCATTAAATATGAAGAAATCATGGCCATTTAGATGTGAACTTCATCACTCAAGCACAGCAAGAAAACTAAACTAGGAATACTGATTGATAGATAAACTGAATTTGCATATTTTTTAGAAGTAAGCAAGAAAACTAAACTAGGAATCCTTTTTTTGTTTCCTTTATTATAATTTCATGATACAGGGAGCCTACTTGAGGTGAATTCTCTTGTCAGGTTGCATATACTTGTCAGGTTCCATTGGATATATACAATTGTCAAATGGATCTGCATATACTTGCAAGCCAGATTCCTACCACAAATCAAATGGACACCCTAAAACAAAGGCATCTACAATTACTTACGATCTATTTGTGCATTTGACTTTTGGTCGAGCTTTCCCAAATCAAATGCTCTAAATTGCAGATAAATCTGTGTTAAGAGTCTCTCACAGACTTCAATTTGGGGAATGATGTTAAATTGGTTAAATTGGTTTGTTACATATGGACAGGTTGCTCTTCAGCTTTGTAGTAAATGCTCTTCAGCATCTGCACCATATTCAGTAAACATGGCATTATAGGCATTCTAAAGATATCATTACTATATCTATAGTAAATGCTTATCATTTGTAAAAGTGGAAATTTGGAAACCAGATCCAGCAATTGTATTTGTTGACTGCTACTTTTGAACTTTGATGGCATAGTGGTACATAAATTGTTTGCTTTAATAAGCTGTTTATATGTGGTCTGAAACCGAGCAATTAATATATGTTCTTTGCTAAACAGAGTTACTTTCTTGTCTCTTCTGTTCTATTGTTGAGTAGTGAAGCAAATAAAAAATGATTGTATTAATTCAGTGATGGCTTTAAATGATTGTATTTATATTTTCTTTTTGTAGACCCAATACATCTGGGATCCTGCCATTCAGGTTCAGGCGGAGGATGCTTGGGAAGCTTACAATAGAAGCTTTTCAAGGATATCCTCCACCGTGCGCGGGATGAGGCGCGGGCAAATGTAGGCGGTAATCGGGATACGCCTATGGATGCGCTGAAGGGAAATGGGCCCAACTGGATAACGAGCCACGTATGAGATTGACTATGCGACATCTAGGCGTCCGAGGAGTGGCAGGGTGCCTCCCGAACGGCGCACCGGAACCGGATGACGCTAGTTGAGGGATCCGTGGCCCAACATACCGGTGGGTCCATCCCATTTACTAGTCACGAGCGTCGTATGGTAAGTAATTTAATAATAGTTTTTACTATTTATTATAGAAAAACTAATTATATTTATTTTATTGCAGGGGATGCGAGACGAGCAGGGGATGCTCATTCCGGCTGACCCTTTGAGGGTCTTCGAGGAGACACATAGATATAGACATGGTCCTCGCCGGAGTGAGTTCATTAGCGGGAGGCCAGAGACGATCCTGGTAAGTTAATATTTAATAAAGTTTTTATTTTAAAAAAATTATATTAGTTCAATTATGTAAAATTAATTTAATTAATCAATCTTTAAAGGCCACGTATACTGAGTTGGTGACCCAGCGGGAAGGTGATCCTGCGCAGCATCAGCTTGATGTTGACGCATGGATGCAGGTGACAGGAGTCGACCACGGTCGTGTATATGGCATTGGCACAACGGCCCACGCACGGACGTTGTTGCAGCCACATGGTGCGGGGTCGTCTGCCTTCACCTCTTCCACCGCTGGTCCATCAACTTCACATGCAGGCCACGATCGATTTGCAGCTTTAGAGGCTTCGCACGCAGAATTACAAGCTTCTCATGCACGCCTCATCAGTGAGGTGGTTGTTATGAGCGAGTACATGGCACGCATTGCTTCTTCCATGCCTGGTGCTCCAGCCCCTCCGCCTCACCCGTCATTCGACGCGACTCCAGCTGATGCCGTCCCGACGCAGCCCCTCTCCTCGCCGCATCTGTCGCTGCCACATGATGCTTCATGATTGATGTACTTTATTTTCTATTTTGATGTAAACATATTTTGATACGATGTAAATATTACATTTTGATATAAATATGTATAAACATTATAATTTTATGTACATCTTGAATATTCCCTCGTTGTGGCAACATTTTGATATAATTTGATATCTTGTATATTCTCTCGTTGTGGCATTGCATTTTGATATAATTTGATGTTAAATGTAAACATGCATTTTTTTTAAAAAAATATTATTATAAATTATTATTTTTTAAAAAATTATTATAAATTATTTTTTTTAAAAAAATACAAATTTGCAACGGCTCTGCAACTGCTATCCCCGTCGCAAAAGGTATATCGAACTAGTCGCCAAAAGCGATCGCAGTTACAACTGCAATCGTTATGCGACCACGCTCACCGTCGCAGATATAATATTTTGCGACGGATACAACGGTCGCCATGCCGCCGCCGATATAATATTTGTGACAGTCAAATAAGGTCGCAGATATTACGCGACCATAGTCTGCGACCGCAGTTTACCATCGCACGTCGGTCGTAGAATGTTCTCATTTGCGACCGCTGCTTCTGTCGTCGTAGGTTTTCTGCGACAATATCTTTTGCTACCGCAATTTGCGACCGCGTCCGACCATCGCAGAAGGTTTTTAGCGACCGTTTTGCGACGGTATCGTCCGTCACAGATATCTCGTTCTTTAGTAGTGTAGGTTGATATCTTGACTTAATAACATAATTTTCATTCCAAACTTGACATACACTATTTACATGACCACTATGTGGTGTCATAAAAGTTTGAATGAAAACTAAGCACATTTTGAAAATAACTAAAAATTACGGAACTGCCATTGAAAATTTAGCATTTTCAGTTATTTCTAGAAAAACGTAGAAAAATTATTTTTAACTGATTCTTGAAATTGCATCTTCACGGGAAAATCTAGTTTCTTCAGTAAAAAATTTGAAAAATTTCATTAGGAATCTGATTTATAGTGGAATTTTGAAGTTGGATTTTAAAAATGCAAAGTATCATCCTTTTAAAATATTAATCTTTCCGATACTTTAATTTTTTGTCAAAAACTTCAAAAGAAACTTTGTGCATACTATTTTGATTCCATTTATAATATCGTTCTCATTATTCTTTGAGTGAAATCATTTCTAAAAATGATTTTGATATTTTGAGCGATATTCTAAAAATGAGTTTTTGGTTGAAATCAAGATAGGATGAAAAATGAACTTAGAAATTTCCTTTTAAGTTCAAACTTGATCAATATACTTAGATTCACTCATGTTAGATATCTAGGTACCTAAATTTGAGAATATATGAGTAGATAGCAAAATTTGATACTTAGTCATTTTCATGCTTTCATGCCTAGCTATTTCAAATAAAACCGTGCTAAGTTCATATTTTGATCAAACAATATTAGTTTCACCTCAAACTTGATATACATGCTTTAAATGATCATATCTTGGTATTTTGAAAATTTGAATGAAATCTAAAAATGTCATGAAAAAGAACCAATATTCACGAAAAAAATTCATTTATTTTCAGCGCGTTGTTTTTCATCCCTTTGGTTGAGATTTTCATGTTTCATGAAAAATAATTTTAGAGTCTCAACTTTGACTAGATTGACTTTTCTTGCCCTTTTTGATTGATGTCAAAAGGGGAAGAAAAATATAGGTAAAAGGAAAGAAAATATAGGAAGACCATGCATATAGATAGGGGGAGTTAATTTTCATAGATATGCATATTGATAGAGGGAGAAATCCCTTAGATGAATCCTTCATGCTTTAATATATATATTTTCTTAAGGATGTTTGTCATCATCAAAAAGGAGGAGATTGTTAGCCTAAAGTTTTCTACCTTGGTCTTAATCTCGGTTTTGATGATAACAAACATGGAACTAATATTTCATTGAGAAATATTTTCAGGTTGCATATCAATTAACACTTGATGTCCTCGATCGAAAATATCGAAGAAATCGAAAAATTGGAAGGATATTAATTGACACGTTTGGGTTCGTCGTGGAAATCTCTCGAAGTTCGACGTGTGCACCAAAGACGTATTGGACGAGTCTAAAGAACACATGGAAAGCTCTCCAAGTTATTGCGCGTTGAAGGTCGAAACTCGAAAATGAAGCGCGCAAGAAGAAGGCTGAAAAAATCAAGCTCAGCCTAGGTTCGGTTGACCGAAGATTGCCAAGTGTAGTCGAAATGGCAACACTAGGGGGGGTGAATAGTGTGTTTACTAATTCAATTAGCCTAAATTCAATTTTAATCGTTTACTTAGATTGTTTAGGCAATTTATAATTTGATGATTAGATGCGGAAGCGATAAATATTAAAGCAATTAAAATAGTCAATAAATCAATACAAACACGAGAATTTATAGTGGTTCGGCCCCAATGCCTACTCCACTACCTAAGCACCCCGCTTAGGATTTCCAAACTAGGTTTACTAGATTAATTTTCGTTTCCCTTACAATGAGGACTTTGATCCGAAGAGTCGCACTCTCGACCTAAGGCATTTCCACACCCGGAAGTCTCTGCCTTCTTACCGAAAGCACTCTTCCACCTCAACCCTAACGGACAACTAAACTAATCATAGTAAATATTAAGTTTACACAAGTGTCTTTACACCTTCACAACAAGGTAACCACTTTCTATTTACTAATTTTTACAAAAACTAAATCCCGATAATAAAAAATATAGAAAATTAATCATGAAAATTCAACCACTATTAGTAAAAAAATTAGTATTACTAATTTGCCTAAGTGCTAAGATTCTACCTACTCATGAAAATTCAAGGGTTTATCATGCAATTCGAATCATGAGTATTGAGACATCATTTAAGCTTAAACATTGAGGTATAACACTAAGATTTTGAATTTATCGAAGTTATACCTTATTCACGATGATTTAGCCAAACTAATCTTTTTTATTCTAATAAGCCTTCCATTTACAATAACTTGCAAGTATACTTTATTAATAGAAAATGAAACCAAATTTACATGCAAGCTATCAAACTAAATAGCGAAGTGAAAAACCAAGTATCATTTTCCAAATTCAACTTCACTAAATAGCATGGATTCATTTTCATATAAATCATTCATGATAACAAAATGAATCAAGAGATCTCAAAATATGAAATTTTGAAAAATAAGATCTCCAACCCTTCCTATTGGTTGAAAATCGAAAGCCACAATTAGCCTACGATTTAAAACCGCAAGGTCGCATGAGCCCATTACGAGCTACATAGGTCTCCGAAGAGACCAAAAACCAAAAACCAAAAATATTTTTCAAAAGACTCTTAAGCAAGAGCGGGGAAAACAACTCAAATTAAACATAGTATCATAATCTTCAACTAAGGTAAAATAATGCAAGATAGAAGATGATACCGGAATAGTTTTGATGCCAACTTTACCTAGGGCATCAAGGTGACTTGAAGTTGCAACTTTGAAATGGTACAATCTTTGAGTCCTCAAGCAACTTCAATCAACCAACTTCATCTCACCATTGTGTGGTAGCTCCCTCTACAAGAGAACAAGAGACCTTTGGTACCCAAATGCCTTTGGGTCCTAAGGGGTTAGTGGGCTTAGGTACCCAAAGTGTCTTCACAACACTTGGGTTCATTTTAAAAGCACAATCATAGATAGCATGCCCACACACACCACAACAAAAGCAATGTCCATTAAATTTCTTTTTGTTTTTGATATGGACATGAGATTTATTATTAAAATGCTTGACATGTGAAACATGATAAGTATGAGCATTCTTAGAAACATCATTATTCTTCTTATGATCATGAGATCTAAAAGTTGAATGTCTAACATGAGATTTAACATTCATTAACATGAACATTCTTTTTCGAAAAACCATTTCTACTAAAATTCTTAAATGAGAAAATATTTTTCATTTCATTCACTTTCTTGTATAGGTTTAGAACCTCGTTTTTCAAATCAAACATGAATTTTTTAATAGCATGCAATTGAGTTTTTAACATGCTATTTTCATTCATTAAATTATCATTTTTATGTTTCAAGTTCTTAATCTCAAATTTCATATCATCATGGCAAGAATCAAAAGTGCTAGTATTCAATTTTTTATTTTCTAATTCATGTACATGAGAGCTAAGCCTTAAATTTTTCTTTTTTAATTTCCTATTTTCCTTATTCTTTTTCATAAGCAATTCATACATCTTTTTACATTCTTCTAGTAGTTCTTCATATGACATATCAAGATATTTTGAGCTACTAGAATCATTATCATTAACATTTTGAACATGACTAAAAGATGGAGAATATACCTTATCTCGAAGACCCATGAGGCAAAAGTTTGATGTAGCTTCATCATCATGTCTAGAAGAGGCTTCACCTGATTTAGATGTGGATAAAGAAGCACACTTCTTCTTTTTGGATTTCTTCTTCAAGAGAGGACAATTCATCTTCTTGTGTCCCGTCTCTTGGCAAAGAAAGCACCTAAGTTTTTGTTTCCGATTCTTGCTTGTGCTTCTTTGGCTAGAAGTGCTTTGGGAATCAAAACCGAGGTTAGTACTAGGGGGATGACTATTGTCATCACCACCCTCAACAAAAGTATTAAGTTCTTCGGTTTTAGCATAATCGTATAACATATTTAATGTTGCCCAAATATCAAAAGCGGAAAAATAATGCATAACTTTTTCAAGTATTTCATTTGAAAATGAGCAATATAGGAGATGCGTTGTTTTGGCATTCAATTCAAATAATCTAACTTGTTCTTGAGTCCAATCATTTATGTCAATGGTGGGCTCAATATACTCATTCTTTAGCATGCACAATGGATCTAAACTTTGTGTTTTAAGAAAGGTATACATCCTACTCTTCCAAACACCAAAGTTTTTTTCATCAAACCTAGGTAGTGCAAATGCTATACTCTCTAGTGCCAATGTTTAGATCGAGGCAAGATGTAGACGAGATGGTGAAATCTCAATCCACGGCCCGCTCTGATACCAAATGTAGTCGAAATGGCAACACTAGAGGGGGGGGTGAATAGTGTGTTTACTAATTTAATTAACCTAAATTCAATTTTAATCGTTTACTTAGATTATTTAGGCAATTTATAATTCGATGATTAGATGCGGAAGCGATATATAGTAAAGCAATTAAAACAGTCAATAAATCAATGCAAACACGAGAATTTATAGTGGTTCAGCCCCAATGCCTACTTCACTACCTAAGCACTCCGCTTAGGATTTCCAAACTAGGTTTACTAGATTAATTCTCGTTTCCCTTACAATGAGGACTTTGACCCGAAGAGTCGCACTCTCGACCTAAGGCACTTCCACACCTGGAAATCTTTGCCTTCTTACCGAAAGCCCTCTTCCACCTCAACCCTAAGGGACAACTAAACTAATCATAGTAAATACTAAGTTTATACAAGTGGTTTTACACCTTCACAACAAGGTAACCACTTTCACACAAGAAGACCTAACACCCGGTCTTCGTACAAACCCAAATCCAAGAGACAATGGTTCAAATAACAAATACAAATTACAATCAAAAGAGCTAAGAATAAAACAAAGAGTAAAAGCCCTTTTCCAAGCCTTGGAACCTCCAACTCGCCGAGTAGTAGAGCTCGATTCAATTCCCGAGTTAAGGCAGCTGGCGCTTGAGAAAATGTTCGCGGAAAGAGCAGAGCGCGCTTAATCAATCTCTAAAAGGCTCAAATCTTCCTTTTAATTGCTCAATAAAATTTGTAATTATCAAGGAAGAAGTTTTGAGAGGTTAGATGAATGATATTTATAGCCTCTTAAGGAAACGACAGCTCAACGGATAGAAAACTATCCGTTGTAGACGCTCGGTCGATTGGTCGATCGACCACTCGAAACGACCGTTGCCTTCCTCTCTGTGTACGGTCGACCGATGGCTCAACCGCCCAGACGCAAAACTGGCGATCCATGGGTCGACCAACGCAAGGAAGCCAGGGTCGCGCGACTGCGCGATCCTCAACCCGATCGATCGCTAGGGCTACTGCCCATTTCTGGCCTCTATCGGTCGACCGAAGTAGCCACTGCCAGTTTTTGGCAGAGTTCGGTCGATCGAATTGGCTACTGCCACTTTCTTACCCTATTCGGTCGACCGACATAGGCTAATATTGATTTCTTCAGCCTTTTTCTTTCGCATTTCATTTTCGGATTTCGGCTTTCAACGAGCATCATGTTGGAGAGCTTTCCATGTGATTTTTGAGCTCATCCAATACGTCTTTGGTGCACACATCGATCTTCGAGAATTTTCCACGATGAACTCGAGCGCGACGATCAATGTCCTTTTGATTTTTTGATTTTTTTCGATTTATCTGATCGAGGACATCAAACGCTAATCGTTATGGAACCTGAAAGATTTCTCGACGAAATATTAGTTTCATATTTGTTATCATCAAAACCGAGATTAAGAGATTAAGACCAAGGTTAAAAACCTAAAGCCAACACCAAGAAGCGGCAGAAAGCCTTCGGTCGCTCGGTCAATCGACCGGCAAGCGACCGGCGGGCTGTAACAGGCAAAAAATCACCCTTTGAGAAGAGAGAGCTCTCTCTTCTCTTCATGGCTTATAAATAGGAAGCCATGAGAGCCTTCCTTCATGATGTTGATCACCTCTAACCTCTTTGAGCCATCTCTTGATCAATTTTAAGCCTTCATTGAGCAAATCTTGTGAAAACCCTAGCTTGAACCTTTCATCTCCTTGATTAAGCTTTTACTTCATTGCTTCATCATCAAAGGCATCAAGAGGAAGCTAGGAATCTTGTTGTGGAGCTAAGTAATTTATTGTTTGATTTATTGCTTCATTTAGTGTTGTTGTATTTTCTTGTTTACTTCTTTGTATTTGAGTTTGTGTAAGACCTAGAGTGTAGGTCTTGAAATTGGGTGGTAGCCTTGGTGTTTGAGGTTTAAATCCACCGGTGTAAACGTAGTTTGCTAGGATTAGTTGAGTTGTCCTTAGGTTGAGGTGGGAGAGTGCTCTCGATAGGAAGACATGATACCTCCGGGTGTGGAAGTGCCTTCGATTTGAGAGCGGAGACTTTCCGGTGTAAAGTCCTCGTTGTAAAGTCCGGTGTATTTAGTGTGCTTTGGAAGAAATCCACACATTTTCCCACATAGTTTACTCAGTAAATGGAAAATAAGGATCCCCAATATTGTCAAAATGTAGATAAAGCATGTGATCTATGTTTTAGAGATTAACATCTCGCTGCAACCACTCTAGCAAAACCACTTCTTTAAGCCAAAAAATGTTACAAAGAACTAAAAATCATTTTAAAAAAGAAAGAACACAAACACCATTACTTTTGTGAAGACTAATTTAAGAAAAGCCAGTTCTTCAAGAAAGATCAGAGAAAGGAGAGCATCCCATATTTTCTCAATGGTTGCATAGTCAAGATTACCATCAACAAAAACTCATGTCACTCAATGAACTCTAAAAAACGTCCTAAAAATTCCATGCATCTAGTTCTTTAATAAATGCAAAAAAAGAAGAAGCATGCACTTAGGTTTTACATATTAGTATCCTACTTTAAGTGAAAAACGATTTGTTTCCATGTTTTATAATCTGACAAAGGGATTTTAAGAAAGACAAGAATTACAATAGCAATTGTATTAAACATATTAGGGAAAAGGGAGTAGTTTTATGTCAGAGATTGTGGACAAAAACAAGCACTAAATATGTGCTTGTATGCTATTTTGCTGTTTAATTTATTCATCCAATGAGAATCTCTGGTATTTGTTTGCTTTGCAGCTTGCATGATTCATCAATGGTGCATGTTTTTTGTTAGATCACAAATATAATTGGGTCATTTTCTAACAATTTAAGCAATTTTGCAAATCTTTATCAAAGTATAACAGTCCCGAGGAAAAGTTAATCTAGGTCATAATCTACATAATTGGGTCATGTTCTGAATATGTGCTCTAACTTATGCATGTTGTTATAGAACATCAGTAATTTTTCTTGTAAAATTACAAGAAAAATATAACTTATTCATGTTCTGAATATGTGCTTGGAATGGAATTCAGGAAGATAGTTTATCTTGAGGATGTACACCCAAGTCTGCATGAGACAAGTGCTGATAAGTCCACTAATATAAGTGATGCTACACTGGATAGCCTATCTCAAGCTATTCTAAAACTAAACACTGAAAAGAAGATACGAATTCAAAAGGTACAGTTGCTAAATTTTAGTGTTAGATAATTAGTGTTATGTAATAAGATGCCACTAAATCACTTTTAGAATTGTGGAGTCTGGATTCATCTGAAGTTGAGAAAAGACCATTTGAGAAAGTCATACACTCACTTGATTCCCTTCAAGTTAATCTCATGTGTTCGGCCACCCAAATCTCCATGTTTGTGGTAAGTAATGATTTTGAAGTGACCTGAAAAAGTGTAATGAATATATGTGGTAGAGATAAAATTCTTAAAGGAGGCATTTCACATGTTTTAGGTTCCATTATGTGTTATTGTGGCCTGGATAATGGGAATCGAGATGGATCTCAATCTTCAACTGTTGGAAACTGGCTCACTGATTTTGTCAATACTAATTGTAGCCTTCAGTTTACATGTAGTTAAATTAAAAAAGCTTTGCCTATCTTTAGCTTTAAGATTATATGTATAATAATCAAAGCATCCAATGGAGTTATAATGTTTGCTGATGGGACTTCACACTACTTGAAGGGACTTATTCCCTTGTTGTCTTACTTCGCAATTGGGGCACGCTTCTTTGTTATGAAATCCCCAACAAGTTAGTATATGAACTCAAGCTTTTACACCATAAAATACATTTATGCCTTACTTTGGAGAATGTGTTCTGATATAAGTTTTCATTCAATTACAGATCACATCAACAACATGAATGCAATTGTTGTACCCACAACAGCTTCACTATCTGCAGCCTGTTGAACAGGCAAGCTTTAGGGCGTGTTTGTTTGCCTACTTTTCAATTTCCGTTTTCGCAAAAACTGAAAAGTGGGTCCGAAATTATGTTTGTTGAGGAAAACATGTTCCGTTTTTGAGTCTTGTTTCGCGAAAAGTCATTTTTGCGAAACACTATTTTATATTGATTCGCGAAAATGGCTTTAGCTCGTTTTCGCGTTTTCACGAAAACTGGCGAAACGAGCGGTGGCATACTTGTAAATATGATACCATTTTCGCTCGTTTCGCCCGTTTCGATCGAAAACCAAACAAAACACGACTCATCCGTCGGCTCAATCACGCGACCCCGCTCGTATTCAGATGCTGCTGGCGACACAGGCGACAAGTTGTCACCACCTCCTTTTTTGATCACTCATAAGCGATTTTCGTCGCCGACTTCAGTGAAAAAGAACCGGCTCATCACTCGTCGGCGATCTCGTTCATCAGGTTTTTTTTTTATTTTAGGCGTTTTTCCGAGTTAGGGTTTTGATGTTCTTGCGTTCTTCCGACTATTCTTGAGATGTTTCTTCGATCTATGTTTTCTTTCTTCGAGTTAGGGTTTTTCCGAGTTGGTTTTGATGTTATTGCGTTCTTCCGACTATTCTTGAGATGTTTCTTCGATCTATATTTGCTTTATTCAAGTTAGGGTTTTTCCGAGTTGGTTTTGATGTTATTGCGTTCTTCCGACTATTCTTGAGATGTTTCTTCGATCTATGTTTTCTTTCTTCGAGTTAGGGTTTTTTCGAGTTGGTTTTGATGTTCTTGCGTTCTTCCGAGATTTGATGTCCGTGTTTTGATACTAGGGTTTATGATGATGCGCTTTTGCTTTGCCTCGATCTAGGGTTTTGATGGATTTTCCCGATCTAGGGTTTTTAATCCAACAAGGTTTTGGATCTAGGGTTTTCAATCCATGTTTTGGATCTAGGTTTTGATGGATGTTATTCTCATATATGGTTTTGATGATCTTTCGATCTAGGGTATTGATGATGTTCTGACCTAGGGTTTTGAAGATCTTTCGATCTAGGGCATTGATGATGTTCCGATCTAGAATTTAATAACTGCATTTTCTGTATATAGCTATCCATGTATTTTCTGCATTTTTTGTGAACTATAGTTAATTATAGATGTTAATTATGAACTCTACCTATGAACTGTGTGAACTATGAACTATGTGAACTCTGCATTTTGCTATGCTTACCCATGGATTCACTTGGCATATAGTTTATTCTCACTTATGTTATGTTTTAATTAATGTTCACTGTTGTAGCTATCTCAATTATGTTTTATTTAAATTAATGTTCATCTTTTTTTAATTAATGTTTACCGTTATAGCTATCTCAATTATGTTTTGTTATGTATGCTTCATCTATTATTTTTCACTCCTATGCTACCTTGCTAAATTATGCTTCATCTTATTTATTCTTCCTGTTATGTATGCTCACTATTATGTATGCTCACTGTTATGTATGCTTCCTGTTTATATATGTTTTCTCTTATTTATTCTTCCTGTTATGTATGCTCACTGTTATGTATGCTTCCTGTTATGTATGCTTCCTCTTATTTATTCTTCCTGTTATGTATGCTCACTGTTATGTATGCTCACTATTATGTATGTTTCCTCTTATTTATTCTTTCTGTTATGTATGCTTCCTCTTATTTATTCTTTCTGTTATGTATGCTCACTGTTATGTATGCTTCATGTTATGTATGCTTCCTCTTATTCATTCTTCATGTTATGTATGCTCACTGTTATGTATGCTTCCTCTTATTCATTCTTTCTGTTATGTATGCTCACTGTTATATCTACTTTCTATTATGTATGCTTCCTCTTATTTATTCTTCCTGTTATGTATGCTCACTGTTATGTATGATTCCTCTTATGTATGATTTCTCTTATTTATTCTTCATGTTATGTATGCTCACTGTTATGTATGCTTACTGTTATGTATGCTTCCTCTTATTTATTCTTCCTGTTATGTATGCTCACTGTTATGTATGCTTCATGTTATGTATGCTCACTGTTATGTATGCCTACTGTTATATATGCTTCCTCTTATTTATTCTTCATGTTATGTATGCTCACTGTTATGTATGCTTCATCTTATTTATTCTTCATGTTATGTATGCTCACTGTTATGTATGTTCACTGTTATGCATGCTTCATGCTATGTATGCTTCATTTATTTTTCAAATAGATATAATTATAAATGGGAGGCCATCGTAATCTGAGGGAGAAGTCGAAAAACTGGTCCAAAAATGCTACAGAAGACTTTTTATTTATACTGCATAATAAACAAATAGAATTAGGCACTTTGAATTTTGACAAGCCTGTATGGGAAGAAATTAGCAATAGGCTTCTGGAAAAATGTGGCACTAGGTACAGGGTTGATCAGTGTAAGGAATAGAAGAATCGCCTTCATCGTATCTTTAAAGATTTCCAAGAATTGATTAACCACACTGGGGTCACCTGAAATCCCGACACAGGGAGGATTGAGACTGACGAAACGGTGTGGAATAGCACGCTAGGTTTTTCTTAATATAGTAGGTTGCATGTTGGGTAACATTTTAATAAAGTTTATTTCATGTGCAGGGAGAAGGAAAAAAAGAGTGTTTCAAATAGTTTAAGAATGGGCCACCTGCCAACTACACATTGTTGGAATTGATTTTCCAAAATCAATCGGCAACTGGTGGGATGACCCGATCATCTATACAGACGCCTTTGAATTCATCTGAGGAGCGTTAGTTAGATGATCAATTATTGGGGCAGAATGCACGCGGTAAGGAGCCTCTTGTGGAAGAGGAAGGGGAAGAGAAGGACACGGGGGATAACGACCATGAAATCCCTCGACGTCCATCTATTTCTTCAAGTCGTAGTCGCAGTAAGAAACGAGGTAAATCATCGGTGAGAACATCTGTAGAACAAGAGAGGCAAAAGATGTATGAACTCATTAGTGAACACTTTGCAGCCCGTCGTGTTCGAAATGAGGCAACCTCAGTATGTACTACACCCCCACCCGCAGATCCATATAGCCTAGCAAATTGCGTTGAGCGCATTAGTAATTTGCAAGGGCTATCTGCAGAAACTCATGCTAAGACTTGTCATTTCATGCTTGTTAATGCGGAATCTCCGATACTTATTATGACGTTGCAAGATGACAAATTGAGGAACTTCTTGGAAACTTTGTAGTGAGTGAGTGAACTACTATTTAATTTGAACTAATGACTTTGTGCATACTTGTATGTGCACCATTGCATTTATTTTTTAGTATTGTTACTTTATATTTCAGATACTTATTTGTTTGCTGTGAGGTTGAGTACTTAGTAATAATTATAGCAATTTGTGTGCTTATTCCAGTTTAAGATTGTTTGCTTATTTCAGCAATAATTTTTGCCTATTTAAGTTTAAGATGAATTGCATATTTGTGTGATGATTTGTTTCTCTATGTTGTCGTAGAATGAATCATCCACCAAATACATCACATGGATCGGATAGTGATGAAGAGCAATACTGTGATGATGTTATATTAGTAATTATGTTGGATATAATGGAATCATTAGACAACCAACTAAATGCTCCTCCACGGATAACAGTACACACTTCAATGTTGAGAGGTACTGACTACGTCCAAGAGTTGATACATAGTCCGATTAGATGTTACGAAAATCTTCGTATGGAACCACATCTCTTCCTAAGATTATGTGGTGAGCTTAGTAGATTAGGCTTAGAGGATAAAAATATTTATGTGGAAGAAGCCGTTGCTATGTTCATGTATACAATTTGTCACAATGAACGAGTTCGAGTAGTTGCAGAGCGATACCAACACTCAACTCAAACATGCCATAAATGGTTCAAGTATGTACTTACAACGGTTCTAAGGTTGGGAACCGAACTTATAAAACATCGTGAACCGCAAATAATTCAACCGGAGATTCATGGAAATCTACGGTGGTTTCCATATTCTAAGGTAATGTACAACACTTAGACACTTTATTTTAGCCTTAAGGGGTCTTACTAATCCAAGAATGGTTTTGTAGAATTGCATAGGGGCAATTGATGGGACTCATGTCTCCGCTTTCGTTCCCGCCAATAAATCATCTTTATATCGTGGCCGTAAGGGAACAATAACATAAAATATGATGGCGGCCTGCACCCATAATATGCAGTTCACATATGTGAAGGCGGGTTGGGGGGGAACCGTAAATGACTCGCGGATTTTTGCACATACAATATACTCTCCTAACTCGGATTTTCCGATGCCAAACGGAGGTAAAATTCATGAACCATAATCACATTCTTGTATTTGTTTTATTACTGATACATTTTATACATTATATTGATAGATGAATATTACTTGGTGGATGTCGGATATCCTAATGTATCCGGATTTTTGGCACCATATCGAGGTGAAAGAGATCATCGGTCATATTATCGTAGGCGAGGCCCAACGTCTAAAAGAGAATTGTTCAACCAACGACTTTCATCTTGTCGGAATGTTATCAAACAATGCTTTGGACTCTTGAAAGCACGTTTTCCAATCCTAAAGATGATGCCGAACTATGGGGTTTTAAGATAAGGAAGTATTGTATTGGCTTGTTATGCAATTCACAACTTTATTATTATATATAAATTTTTTAATGAATTAGTAGATATTTGGAACAATGAAGAAGTTATAATTGATGATAATGATAATGAACCTACATTATCAATAGGTGAACCTTCTTCTAGCCAAAATGTAATGCATGATATTCGTGAGGGTATTGCTAATCAACTTTGGGCGCATCGCCGCTGATGTATTTTCATATTTTATGTTAATAGATACAATGATGCTTTACACATGTAATATATTTTCATGATGCTTTGAATTTTATTAGTTTTGTTAGTGCATAGTACCAATAATATACTAACATACTTGCGATACCAGAACAGAACAGTATGGCAGCTTTCTCAAGTCGCATAAGTGAAAATACAATATATTTACGATACCAGAACAAAATATATTATTATGGTATACGAGCTGTAGTATGAATAAGTGAAACTGCAAAAAACCCCGACCGTTTATTTGCGGCTTGCTCTGCAAGTCCCAAAGGTTGTGGATTCTTCCAATGAATCACTCCCATTGCATCAACCATACGCGATGGGGAAGAAGAAGTGAACCAAACCTTCACTACTAGAAATTGGTTCTTCAGCAACGATCGCTCAAGTTGTTGCTATTTGCAACAACGTTCTTACAGTCGCTCAAGCCGTTGCAGATATATTATATCTGCAACGGTGTTCTAACGGACAAGTGAGCCATTGCTGATGATTAAATTATCAGCAACGGTGTTCTAACGGACACATGAGCCGTTGCTGATGACGGCGTTCTTACGGTCGCTCAAGCCATTGCAGATATGCTATATCTGTAACGGCGTTCTAACGGACAAGTGAGCCACTGCTGATGATTAAATTATCAGCAACGATGTTCTAACGGACACGTGAGCCGTTGTTGATGATTAACTTATTAGCAACGACTTTCTAACGGCTAAGTGAGCCGTTGCTGATAAGTTTATATAGGGCACGCGATCGCGCCCGCCCCCTTCTTCCTCTTCCTCTGCCTATCGCCGCAGCTCTCTTCTGACGCCGCCATCGAGCTGGTGCTGCCAATGTCGTCGCCCCGTCCTCGACCTCCGATTCCGACCTTCGCCTCCCGTTCGATTCGAGGTATTTCTCGCCGCCTCCCGTTCGACCTCCGCCCCCTTGTTAGAGCCAGCCGAAACCCTTAAAATAGGGTTTCGGTCGGTGGACACCGGCCATCGGCCGGTGGTTTATGCAGTGTCCGGACACTGGACTCCGGCGCCGAAAATGCTTATATAATATTATTTATATATTTTTTTAATTTTTAAATAATTGTTTGGATTAATTATTTAATTAATTTTTTTAATTTGTTAGATTAATTTATAGGGTTTAGATTAATTGTTATGATTTTTAGATTAATTGTTAGAGTTTAGAGTAACTTTTAGATTAATTTAGTTAGATTAATATTATGTTTTAGATTAATAATTGTAGGTTAATTATTTAAATTAGTTAAAATATTGTAGATTAATATTAATTAATTAGTTAAAATGTTAATTAGTCCGGAGTAGTCCTCAGTGGACTTGCGCCAGAATCGTCCACTTCGAACTTGCGCTAGAATCGTCGACTTCGGACTCGCGTCGGAATCGTCAAATTCGGACTTCCGCCGGAATCGTCTAACTCGGACTCCCGCCGGAATTGTTCACTATGGACTCGAACTGACTCGAAACATTTAGAAAATAATCATCCATCCGACGAGTTGATATGTTTCACGTACGCATCAACGAGTCGGATATGATTTAGCAAATACTTAGATCCGTTCGGGGGTTGTATGTTCGTGTAAAAGAAGTAGATGATCTTTTATACAACGTACAATCCTTGAATTGTCCCTGATTGGACAATTTGGGAATATAGTTATTTGTATTGCACTTACGTTTTTTTTTAACCGTTAACATATTCTAAATTTCGGCAGCATCTTTCTTGTTCTCTGATACGCGCCCAGATGATATGCGTATTTGGAGAACTGTAGGGAGATGCTGTCGAAATTTAGAATGAAGTTAGCGATTAAAAGAAGTACTTAGTGCAATATAAATAACATAAATCCCGAATGGAATAGGACAATCTCACCTAAAGGCATTAACCAAAGAAATTATCATTGATTGATAGAATCATGTCGGCTGATCAAAGTTGGTTGTACCGATGTCTTGATCGTGGAGCTTTAACGAATGAGTTTCAGCGGATATTTTGTCAATGGATACAAATTTCACACGGTGGAATATGCATTTACAAAGAAGACGATAAATGCTGGGGTCTGCGTGAAAGGGACAACCTATGTTGAATGTGATATGGGTTTTTATGGATTGGTGGAAGAAGTGATAGAGTTGCACTACTTCGGCTTGAAATCAGTTGTCCTATTTAGATGTCATTGGTTCGATACAATAGAAAGGGGCATGAACGTTCATCCAAAATACAAACTTGTTGAGGTTAATTACAAATCCAAATTGGCAGCAAATGAGCCTTTTATTTTGGCATCACAAGCCGAACAAGTATATTACGCGAAGTATTCGGCTCGAAATAAAGATAGAGCAGATTGGCGTGTAGTCTGTAAGACTAAAGGTAGAGGAAAAATTGATCCGATAGTAGGAGAAAATGAGCCGATACCTGATGTGACAGATGGTTTCTATCAAGAAGATGATCCTCCTGCTGTAGATCGTATTATTCCAATACTTGAGGATGCCGACACAGCGTCAGTTCAATTAGAAGTTGAATATGCTGATGATGACGATCATGAAATTGATGAAGAAGATGAAGAAGATGAAGAAGATGAGGAAGATAAAGAAGAGGAAGAATTCGAAGACTATTACTCAGATGATGAGGAATAATTGTAAAGTATATCTTATATTAAATATATCTCTAATATATATATAATAATCTAATTATATACCTATTCGACAGATATGTTTGGTCGTGGTTATCGTCGTAGGAGAGCTTCAGAGTCTCCGATTGGTGAGACTCTAGCACTTACTCATGTTGTTGATCGTCCTACAGTTGATCCTCCTACTGCCGATGATACTGCTAAGGCTAGTACATCCAGACGCAGACGGCCACGCGAGCCGAACAGGTGGCATCTTCCACCAGCCACAGAGTCATGTAGATTCATTAGCGTGATTGGGGAGAGGTAATATATCATGAATTATGAATTATTACAAATTCATTATATCATAATATAATATTAAATTTTATTTTTGTTGTGCAGGTTCGAGCAAGAAGAAGTGCCAAGGAGCATTTCTTCTACTATTCGACGATACATGCACGGGGCATGGCCCACGTGGTCTCACGTGCCCAGTGAGCACGTCGACATGCTATGGCGCGAGTTTGAGGCACGTATTAATTTTTTTTATACATGCATGATGATTAATATTGGTACTAATATTATTATTTTGCAGGCTCGCTTTACATGGGCCGAGGACCAGAGGCCCTTCATTTACGTTGCCTGGGAGGCTATTTCCCGTGCGAGGTACAACGGGCAGCTGGGGCAGGCCCAGTCCCAGGCGATAGCCCGAACTGGGACCACTAACATCGCGAAGACTCGGGGATACGGCCCCGATTGGATTGCTCCAGATATATGGGACCGGCTCATGACATTATGTTCGACGGATCGATGGCAGGAGGTTTCTAGGATTGCGGCTAGAAACCGCATGTCAGGGGGAGGAGCGCGTCATACTGGCAGCTCTGTTGCATTTGTTGTGCACACGAACCGTATGGTAAGTATACCTTAATTTTAATTTTATATTTTATTTGTTACTTTGTACACTGATTAATGTATTTGTTTTATAAATTTAGACGATGGGACTGTCCAGCGACCCTCCCCGATGGCGGTGTTTGAGCGGACACACCGTCGAGTGCATGGGACGGGGGAGTACGTCGACAACCGCGCTGCATTTATTATGGTAAGTATATTTGTTTAATTATTCATTATATATTTATAATTTAAGTTTTATGAAAAATATTAAACAAAAAATTAAACTCGAGTAGGTGACCTACAGTCAGACGGTGATACATCACGGAGGCACCCCCGAGGACTTTGACGCAACAGCGTGGGTCGATGCTGCATGTAGCTGGGACCACGGTCGCGTGTATGGTTTTGCAGATAGTGGTCATGCGCGAGCCGTGCTAGGGCCACTTGGGGCACTGACCCCTCCGCATGCTGGTGAACGACCATCGACCTCTAGGTCCAGAGATGATCATAGTAGTAGGATAAGGACACTGGAGGAGACGGTCGCGTGTCAAACTGAGTTGATGGAGCGTCAGAGTCAGATGATGACAGATATGCAAGTTATGCTACGCAACTTGTCAAGTCATCACGGAGCAGCATCATCTGATCTATCGTCCTCGAGTCAGTCCACGCCGGTGTACACCCAGGCACTCCAGACTCCGCCATATGATCCAGATCATCCTCCATCGTCATCGTGAGATTTATTATTTTTTTATTATATTGACTTTGTTACTTCGGTACTATATATATTTTAGTTTTGTTTTGTTTGGATATTGATACTTCAATTTTGCATTTGAATAGTTTTTATATGATAGTGGATAATTATAAATATAATTATAATTGTTTTAATATATATCTGGGTGTATTTGTGATGTGTGAATGGATATGTGTATGGGTGTATGAGTGTGTGAGTTATGTATCAGATTGTATCAATGTATTAATGGAAATTTGGAATTTTTTAAAAAAATTTATTCCAGGTTTTAGTCATCAGCAACGGCTTTCCCACGGTTGTCCATGGAAAAGCTGTTACTAAAAGTGTATTGTAACCCGTTGCTGTATAACATCAGCAACGGCTTAGTAACGGTCTTTCACAAACAGCCTTGCCACGGCCTCACGAGCCGTTGCCAATAAGGTTATCAACAACGGCCCGGTGTCCGTGGCAAAGTCGTTGCTGATAATATTATTAGCAACGGCCCGATCGGCCGTTACAGCGTCATTGCTAAATTATCAGCAACGCGCTTTTCTGCCACAGCTACTTTGCAACGGGCCGGGCCGTTGCAAGGCGTTGTTGATGGTTTTCAGCAATGGCTTCAACGGAGCCGTTGCTGATGCCCATTTTTTCGGTAGTGCTTGCGTCAACCATTACATCAACTAGATGCCAAAATTGACAAGCTCCTTGATATGAGATTCAAGGGGTTACTAGTACTTATTTTTATTGCTATTGTCTTTTATGTAAGTAAGATAGTTCAGATGTTATTTTGATGATGTTTTTGGATATACTACTGTTGTATATATGCTGTGATGATGTCATTTTTTGGATATATTGCTGCTGTGATGCCGTAATTATAGGCTGTTGTGCTGTTATTTTATATTTTTTGATTTTTTATCGTCGGCGAGGAATTGGAGGTGATAACCAGTTAATGGTTATGCGCACTTTCCTCCTAAATTTGTAAAGTAATATTGCCCATTATTATGTATTTATGTGCTTGTTGTTATCAATTTGTTATTTGTTTTTCGATCTAGGGTTTTGATGTTATTGTGTGGTTGTGGTGATAATTTTCAATGTGTGGTTTGGTTTGTAATTTATACATTGCGTGGTTGTGCTGATTTTATCATTGTTGATTATGCTGATTTTATAATTATGTGGTTATTAGATAATGGACAAACCTATTTTTGGTGGACTATGAATGGGAGGCGGTCACCAACTAATGGTGATACACATTTTCCTTCATAGTCCTACATTCATATAATTATGATGCCAAATATAGCGTTAAGTGCTGTAATTTGAAACCAAAATTTGTGCCTTGTCTATTGAGCATGTTCTGTTGCTGGTGGTGATTCTCCGGTGTTGGTTGCTGTAAATTCGTGCCTCTATCTAGTTGCTCCCTTGGCTGATGCAGGCTGTTAATTGTGTATTGATATGAATTTTGTTGGTTGCTGCAAATTCGTGCCTTTGGTTGCTGCCTTTGCTGATGCAGGCTATTAATTATGTACAAATTCGTGCCTCTATCTGGTTGTTGTCTTGGCTGATGCAGGCTGTTAATTATGTATAAATTTGTGTCTCTCTCTGGTTGCTGCCTTGGCTGATGCAGGCTGTTAATTATGTATTGATATGAATTTTGTGAACTAGTAAACTTAAAAGAGTTGTGTATTGATTTGAATTTTGTGTATTGATATACAACTTAAAGAGCATTGTATTAAAGAGCAGTGTGTTGTTGAAAATTTATATCAATTTTGTGTATTGATTACTTTCGGTTATTTGTCGCCAAGTGCATAAAATATATTACATTAAGTAACACTTATTCAATTACAATAATAAATTAAGATAACAATAACTTAGTCAATTTAAATGATGATAAGTATCAAACCACGATAATTTATTCAATATTAATTAGTTGATAACTTAGTCAAGTTATACTTAGTGTCAAACGACGATAACTTAGTCAATATATACTTAGTAACAAATGACGATAACTTTGTCAATTAAATACTTAGTAGATAATTGATAATTTATACTTAGTATCAATTTAAACGACGATAAGTATCAAAACACGATAATTTATACTTACTTAATATTAATTTTATACTTAGTTCATACTTATAATTAGTTGATAATAATTAAAAATAATTATAATTAGATGATAACAATTATAAATAATTTAATAATATTATTAATTTTAATAAATAACAATTATAAAATATTTTTTATTTTCAAAAAATTAAAAATATATATTAATAAATAACAATTATAAAATAATTTTTTTAAAAATAGTATGTTCCATTTTTAATATAATAATATTTAATGTAAAAAATATTTACATTAACTAATAATATTTATTTATGAATTAACAAATTAAAATAATTAATAAATATTTTTTAAGTTTGAGTAAAAAATTGAAAATAGATATTATGTTTGACAAACAAACGCAGTTTCAATTTTCGTCCTGAAAATAATCATCGAAAACAACACAACAAATAATTTTTCGCTATTTTCGTTTCGCGAAACATGAAAATAGGACATGCCAAACAAATACGTTTTCGCCAAACATCAAAACCGAAACTGAAAACCCGAAACTTGAAAATTCATTTCAATTTTCACGAAACAAAAATTACTTTTAAATTTTCACAAACAAACGTGCCCTTAAATTCTTCACGCATCGGTCATTTCCCTTATTTTCTTCGTATGCAAGTTAACAATGCACACCAATTTCATTTCATGTATGCAGCACTCTTTACTTCATTCCTGGGAAGAAAATAAAACGTCAAGAAATGGCTGGAGAAGAAGTATTGCAATGAACTCACCAATGAACTCACTCTTTTTCTGCATCCTCGTAGGTTTTGTTTTTTATAAGTTGTGCATCATAAATTAATTCTTTGAACAAGACAACAAATGTCGAACCAATGTAATTCAAGCAAAGAAGCAGATATATTACTTAAGACATTTTTAAAAAGAAAGTTCGGCAATATACATCGATACAAGCAAACACATATCGGTACAAGTTCAGTAATAGAAATTTTCAATCAAGCAGCAAAGCTGTGTCTTCTAAGTATGTCTTCAAGTTGATTGTTGCTAGTATCAACATGGACCTCCTTAGGTGTAGGCAGATTTTGCACCCTGGGATTTAATTCGCAAGAGCATTAGGCCTTTCATTTGATGATCCTAGTTACCGAAGAACAATATAAAACTAGAGGAAACAAAATAATATGTTGTGTTCAAATTGAAAGCAGCGGGTATTTAAACATTCCCCGCGTGAGATGAAACTCAATCGTGGCTCCATATCAAGCCATGTGTCTAATTATTATAATTCTACTTTAACAAATAAAGAAATGAAACTGGTTTAAACAAAACAGCTCAACCAAAGAGTTTAGCTAATTATTACAGGGTTATTAATCGATGAACCAGTCTTCACCATTATAACTATCAATATCTCTGTTCAATTTCTTTCCCACGGTGTGGCTTATGTTATTACATTGTCAAATAATCAATAGCCACTTAGACTCTTCCTTCTTTCTTTAAGCATAAGGGGTGTCTAATTGTCTCATGAATCCAGATCTTACTGTTCATACACTACAAGAAAACATGGTATCACCAACGGACGAAATCCGTCGGTGATACTCCAAAATCCGTCGGTAATACTATTACCGACGGACACTCCGTTGCTAAAATCCGTCGGTAAAAACCTGCTCGGTAATACCAACGGATTTGATAAAATCCGTCGGTATTACCAACAAATTTTTTCGTTTGTTGGTATTACCAACACATATGCTTTTCCGTTGGTAATACCAACGTAAACAATTTCGTTGGTAATACCAATGAAAATAATTCTGTTGGTATTACCAACGGAATTATTTTCATTGTTAATACCAACGGAAGTATTTCCGTTGGTAATTATTCAAATACCAACGGAATTATTTTCGTTGTTAATACCAACGGAAGTATTTCTGTTGGTAATTATTCTGTTGGTATTACCAACGGAATTATTTTCGTTGGTAATACCAACAAAATATGTTCCCCCAACAAAATATGTCCATCGGTAATACATTTTATTGGCTAATACCTAAATCAATCCTGAACACCTAAAACATATCACATTTACACGAAATCATAAAATAAAATTTGAAACCACATATGACCAATTATATTTCTAAATTCACACACAACCATAAATAACTTAAGGAAACCATTGTATACATTCAGATTGTGCTAGTCAAAATACATTATGCTAGTCAAGCAAATACATTGTTTCGGAGTTTCAAATACATTAAGATTGTTTCAAAAATACATATTAGTGATAGTCTTTTTCAAAAAGTAGATCTTTGCACTTCATCATTTTTATACCTGCATGTAAAAATAAAAGAAATATGAATAAAATCAAAAGATAAAATACTCAACTATACGAGGCATTTGGATTGCTACATGATGATAAATTATAACCCATAAATCTAATTAACTAGCTTGGGGACATTGCGATAGGCAATAGATTTTAAACCCTAACAATCAACATAAGTAGAAAATGGATATTGCATCAGACTTCACACTCTCCTAAAACAACTAATGTGATAAATCACACATTAAGGCATATATTAAGCAAATTAACAAAATGGGAGCAAGGTTAAAACAATTTACATTTACTACCTAGGTTTACCCACCTAGACTTTCACCCAAACTTCAATATACCAAGTGAAGACAATAAGTGTGGCATTATCTCTTATCCCCAATGTTATCACTTGCAACAGGATAATAAACTGATTTTTGATTTAGAAATAATCATGCTAAAATTTTTGTTATTGCTGAAATATATATGTTTACCATTTTCCTTAGTTCATTTATCTCATCAAAGAAGAATGGTAGTAACCACGAAAAATTGCATATGTTGTAGTTATTCTTAAGTACAATTTGTAGTTATTCCTACTCCTAGTTACTTTGTGTCAACTAATAAGAGTTAAAGTTACAAGGCAAGCAACTACTTTTTTGGAGGAGACTACAGCCAAGCCTCTAGACCATTACTTTTTTGGAGGAGACTACAAGCAAGTATCTAATAGTTTCTAGCAATCAACCAAGGCAAGTCTCTTAATTCATGTTTGCTACTTTTCCCTTTTGGCCGGTCCTAGTGGAACTTAAGCCTAGAATGGACAACTCACATGGAGAAGCCTAAATAAAGTTCCTACTAGCACACTAAAACATTTTGAGCTTAGAGCATAAGGACACACTTCACAATGCCTCGCACTAGTTCCAGTGTCCTATCATCTAAATAACCATATAATTAATTGATGGCAATGCTCCAAATGTGATTATGTTTGCCAATTCTTTTGTTCCTTTTCCATGAACTATAGTGATGAATTATAGCAAGAAAAAAAATATTTCCAACTAGTATTTCTTTATTATGACTAGGCAAATTTAAATCCAAACAATGCCAAAAAAAACTATATGTACATATCATGTTATTCTAGTTCATGCACCAAACATTTGAAACCACACAATGAGGGGAACCAATAGGCTCTGTGAACTTAAGAAGCTAGTAAGTGAAGCATGAAAAGTACCAGCATCAGTTGTTGTGAACCTTATCAAAAAAGTAAATTTGATGTGAGACTAACGCTATCAAAAAAGTAAATTTACAGTGAGACTAACACTATTTAAGGTAATGACTATTTTATGATAAAAAGGAAAAATAAGGTATACAATAACCACAATCCGATATAAGGTTTTGCTACTTTAAGGGAAACATCTAAGATTACCAAACAAATAAAATAGTTTCCTTTCTCTCAAGCCATAGAGAGTTACATTTACAAGCAAAAGTCACAAAAGAATTCATTCTGAAAGGTCAATCATCAATTAAGGCCACAACAAGCATTACCCATTTACCTTAGTGGAGAACAGATCCTAAAGCTCCTTGCCCTTTTTCCCAATTCCCTTGCGCCACCATGTCAAATATAATTATGTCATCTAAGCATGACGATAATTTAAATGATGATTCTAAAGATGTTGTAAGCAATAAATTGGGTAAGAATATGGAAGCTAATAACTTCAGATCATCTGCAGAAAGTAGCAAAAGGTCTGAAGTAAATGTTGTAGGACTTGATTCTACCAAGGCTAACAGAATTGATGAAGTTAGTTCCTTACAGAAGTATCCTTCAGATATAGCTCTTAACCCTTATTATTGGGGATCACCATATGAGGCATATCTCTAGAGTTATCTTTCTTCTAGGTTTCCAAGACCCAAATCACCTGAAATGATTTCAACTACAGATTTATTCCTTGACCCACAAAAGGGTTAGTGGAAGATGCTAGAGCAAGCATCAAATTCAAGTAGTAACCTTGATGAAGGCTGGAAAAATCAAATTATCAATGAATTCAATGAAACTCAGCATCATTCAGAAAAAGGTCTTACAAATGGTATTATTGAGACATCCTATATAACTTTAGATGAGGAACAATTACCTAAAATTTTTGATAGAAGCATGCTGAGAATTCATTCTCAACAAGTCAGCATGATGAACATAGCATGCTGAGAATATCAGCATGCTATGTTCAGCATGTTGAGAATTCATTCTCAGCATGCTGAATATTTTCCTTTTATACTTTTATTTTTTAACTTAATTTCTAGATCAATCTAAATATGTAAACCAAAACCCTCATATTAATTGATAAGAATTAAGCACATATGCAAACCAGAGATGGTGGACTTGGCCAACTTGGATCCTTTGAGCATGGGAGTGCCTTGAGTACTCAGCAGTGGTGTAGTTAGCTAGCTGCTGGTAGTTGTTCTCAACATCTTTCAATGCGCTTTCTCATTCGCCTGAAAAATTATCACTAGCTATTGCTCACACTCGTATTGAATTTGAAAATTCAAAAGATAATTTTTTTAAAAAAAAGATTAACAAATATGTAAGAGCTTCATTAATTCATGGCACTAACTAAATTCATGACCAATATTTAAACTCTAATTCAAAGAAATGGTTAACAATATCTAGCTTTCACATGGAACTATCAAGGTTGCCATTCAACAAAATAGGTGATATCAGAATCAATAAATGCTCACTTCATTAATTCTTGGAATGAAGCAATATTGCCCAACTGGCAATCTATGTCAGGTATATTCTAACTCACAAACTGGTAAAGTAGTTTGTTCAGTAAGCATGAGCAGAAACAATTTATTTCGATTGAATAGCATGAACTTTGCTTTGAAAGCTGAGAATTCAACTGAGTCTGATATTTGTTTGTGGCACAAACGACTTGGGCATGTGAATGTTCAAAGCATGATTGAAATGTCAGTTAAAAATCTAGTAGAAGGTTTGCCATGCTTTAAATTTAAGCTCTTTCGACCTATTGGTTGTAGCATCATGCCCTATAACGAATCAAAATTAATTAGAAAACAAAATAAGTAAACAACTATAGGTAAAGATAGGAATGTCATTCATGTTCTATGTTTTTAAATACCATTCATTGTTTATATACGTTGTCTCGTGAGATAGGAATGCCCTGGCCACATTGAAATAAGAATCCAAATGCTCTGTTTTTAATAAATCTACATTAGCATGTATAACATCGAATTTATAGCAAATATTAACCAAGTTTACTAAATGAAACTTCGATACAAGAAAAATGTGTATAATAGAGTTCATGTTGAATGTGCCATATATCTAAATCAATGTTTGCAAAGCTGGAGGTTCAATATAGCTAAGAGCTGGTTGTGTCTTGATTACTCCCTTGCATCTTATAGAACTCCTCAGGTTCTTAACATTGTCCCAATTCCCCATCATAGCATGCAAATTTGATTTCAAAATATAATTTCCACTATCCTCAGGTTCTAACTCAATTATGTAATCCAAAATTTGCCTTGCTAAACTAATGCTTCCTTGGTCTCTGCATGCTCCAATTAATGTGTGCCAGATAATAATGTCAGGTTTCAAGTGCATGCTCATTACAAGGCCAAATGCCTCATTCAACAACCCTGTTCTACACAATAAATCCACCATGCTTCCGTAGTGTTCCATCCAAGGTTTTATGCCATGCAGCTCTACCATGGACATGAAGAAATGTTTCCCCTCTTCTACAAGCCCAGCAAGACTACATGCATTAATCATACTTAGAAAGGCTACCTCATCTGGCCTAAAACCTTCCATCTGCATTTGTAAGAATTTTAAGTGGGTGGCACCATCTTATTTAGCTTGGTTATTAGGTTTGGCAATGCAAAAACTGACTTGTAGTTGTTGCAAATGTCTTTCTTATGGAGAAAGTTGGTCCTTGTTTTTAATGGAACTAGACATGTATTTCTCTTTCCATTATTTACAGTTCACTGAGTATGATATTTGTCTCCTGCTTCTCGTGCCTTTTCTTATATTAAACCAAGAATTTCTAGTTTACCGCTTGATGCAACCGGCCACTGTCTTATGAAAGTCATCCACTCAAAATAGTAGATGTCCACCGGATCCACTCAAAGTTTTGATTTGACTGCTGATAAACATTGAAATCAGCTAGATCATATAGACCTAGGCCAATCATCTAATCATATTGGCCAATATGTTGAACTGCTACATTTAGAATTCATATTAGTGGCATCACTGATAAACCATGAACTTTATGAAGCTTGGATCAAGGCCTGATTGTTAAGGATATTAGGTATATGAGAACTTTTATATTACTAAGTATTGGATTTACTCTGCTTCTTGCTAGAGTGTTGATATGAACGACACTTAGTAGAAAATCTTAATGAGCCCTACATGTCCTAACATCCAAGAGAACCTTCTCATTTTACTGATATTTCTTAGGAGGGAGGCACCTCTCCTCTACTGAACTGATTCCACCTGCTTTCCTTCACTATGACTCCAAATCATTCACCAACTTAAACTATTCACTCACAGATCACAACGACAGAAAACCAGAAAAAATATATGAACGACATATTTAAACATAAACAAGTTTAAACATATGCATACATGATTGCTTCTATTCATACAGGAGCCTTGCTTGTGAGCCTTACTCCACTTGACTCCTCAAGTTTTGTGGATATGTTACCCTAAAGAAGGTTAAAGAAAGTTTTGCAAATTCAATATGTAAATACTTCATGATGGGAATAAATAAGTTTTGTACATGTTAGTACCAATAGTTTTTTTTCTTTCATTTACTTATTTATATATGTCAATTTTGTCTATATGAATTTACTTATCTCTTAGTATGGGATATGCCTCAAAATATTGATGATTTACTAATTAATGCTCATAATTTTTACATTATGATTTATGTTTCCCTTATCAGTCTCTATAAGTAGATGATTGTTTTAAGCATTGGACCTATAATCTTCTGCATGGTAAAGGAGAACAAATCATACATAGATGTTTAAGATGAATCTATACACCAAGTGTTGTTGATTCAGGCCCCCCTATATAGTCATCATATTGCAATTAGTTAATAAGTTTCAAAGAACAAAAAAAAGATGGACATGCATCCTAAATAATATATTGCTTATATTAGGTGGATCATAATACAAATAGTAAGGAAAATATACCTTTGAATAGCCCCCATCTCCGCATATGTCCCCTACAGTCAAGTCTACTACTATATTATTTCCTCTCTGACTCAACTCCAAGAACTCTTCAAAGCTGTAGTAAGGAGACACACAATAGATAAAACAGAATGGTAAGGAGAGTAAAACAAAATTTCCATCAATCAAATACCTTTTGCAGTCTGTCAATAGCCTTAAAAGTCCCGGTATAGTTCCACCACCTATATAAATGTGTGCCTATAATACATTGAAATTTCCATTTTCCGATCACCTGCTTCATGACTTATTATTAATTTTGATATCATGAAATTTTCGGTCATGAATTGAAGTGTGAAATGCTTTTTCATAACCAAGAGTTACCTCAATCATGCTAACAAACATATGAGAAGTCTAAAGAGGTAGATTTTCAGAAAGGATTCCTCGGTGATCTTCAAAGAAAAGCTAGCTGTCAAATTCAAATTTCAAATTTCATGTCTTTCTCACTAAGGCAATTAATCATCAACCTCACATACATCCCAATTACAAACCTTAAATATCCAAACCAAATGTAAAAATGAAAAAGATAACAGAGAGTACCTCCAAAACTTGAAGCCTCTTTGACAAAGAGGGATGCTTGCAAATGTATGCTCTTCATCTTCCTCTCTCTTTCTTTATAAATTCTAGTTGAAGAAAAATGTTGCTGGAGCAATTGAGGAATATAACCTATTATATATAAGACATTTTTCAGCAACCATAAATTGATGAAATTTATGACTTAATGAGAAGAACATGCCTGTAGATGGCTTGCGATGTTCTTCCTTGTAAGCCTCTCAACATTCATAAGATCAAGTATTTTCTTTGGTACAATCCTGTATCAAAATGACAAAAGTTAAGTGTTCATTTCAGTTATAATCAAACAAAAGCAAGCAAACTATCATTGAGAAAGCTCAAGCACAACAATGACTAATTATACTTACTGCCAATACCCAATTGATTAACAGCAGCAACAAATTGTGTAGCTCAACAGACCAAACAACCCTAGGCTTTTTCTGAGTAGATGAATCTTCACTCTCTTGCATGTTGTCTTCACTCTCATCCTCATCATCCTCATTCTGATCTTTTCTCTTGTTAACTTTTCCATTGTGATTAGCCACTCCTTGGCCATCATCAGAATTCATGATTTGAGCCTTTTCGCCATTCTGCTTACTGTTAAGATCATTGTGTCATCTTCTTTCGAATTTCTTCCTTCGAATGACATGCTGCCATATGTTCCTCATTTCCTCAATTCTCATAGGCTTTAGTAGATAGTAACACGCACCATGCGTGATTCCCTTCATCACAGTTTGGGTTTCACCATTTGCAGACAACACTGCATTTTTCTTCAGAAGAAGAAGAAGAAGAACAATACCTTGTTAGATCTTGGAGAGGGGCTCCTTGAATCCGTCTTAGAGAGGGCCTTGGAGAGGGCGGCGATGTTGGAGTGGATGCAAGCGACCTCGTCATCGTCGATGCAAAACCATACATTAGCGTCTTCTTCTTCTTGGAGGTCACGACGGTGGAGGCCGGAGGACGAGCAAGAGGAAGGTGGAGGGGATGGATCGAGAGGGGGGCACAACCATGCTTCTATACTCGCCGAGGAAAAAGACGAGAGTCGTGTGAGGCTTCCATCGGCTGAGAAAATGGGGAAGATTTGCAAGAGGCTTCCATCAGTAGAGAAAAGGGGGAGAATCGTGTGGGATTTTCGTCGGCCAAGAAAAAATGGGGGAAGTCATGCGCTGGATTCGGAGGGAAAGTGTTTTTGTTGGCTGAAAGAAAAAGGGGAAGAATCACGCGGGGTTTTCGTCGGCCAAGAAAACATGGGGGAAGTCACGCGGGATTTGGAGGGAAAGTGTTTTTATTGGCTGAAAGAAAAAAAGAAGGAATTTCATAAAGTTGTCGGCTGAATTACCAACAGATTATATATCCGTCGGTAATTCGGTCGGTATTACCAACAAAATAGATCTGTTGGTAATAAATCCGTCGGTGAAAACATGTTTTCTTGTAGTGATATTATTATAACTTAGCATCAGTTAGATTAGGATTCTCTATAATTCTAATCCATTCTCTCTAATTTGTGCTGGATTGAGGCATATGAGAAACTGAATCCAGAATTGGGTCATACAAGCTTGGCGATGGGGTGGATAAGAAATGTATTACTGGTGCTCTAAATATTATTCAAAAATATTATTTTATTGTATAATAGTAAATGATCATTGCCCTACAATTTGTTTTAAGATCCCTTATGATATATTTGCTTCATTGGATAGGATAAAATTGAATTGAATAATAAATGAAGGTGGATTGTATATAAATTTTTTAAATCTAGTATACACCAAATATAATATCAATTTTATACTCATATTCTTCTAATTTATGCACTAAACAAATAATATATAGATATTAATCCATTTCTTATCATATTCTTTCTTATCGATCCTATATATGAAGTAAATATGTACTTAATGTTTCTAATATATGAGCATGTATGGAACTTTACATGTTTTAAATGCTTTGACCCTTCTCATGAACTTGCCGGTTGTTTCTAGCAAGGGCTTAATCTGAGTTGAACACTTAACTTCTCCATGGTCTCAGCGAGCACTACATCAGCTTTAAATTAGTAGATCCTAGAGGATTCTCATGATTGCTAGTTAGGCCGATTTCAGTCTCAGTGGTTTTGCTCATTGCATCAAGTGGGTATGACAGTGTTGAATGTTAGTTCTCTCAGGCTTGTGGTGTTATTCTAAGATTTGGAACTGAATTTACTATTTAGTTGGATTTTCACTTATTGATATAATAAGAAAACTTCAGCTTAGAGACTCACATGTGAAGGCTGAAATTTTCAGCTTGCTGCCGATTAGTTGTTGATTTATCTAATGCAACCTCGAATGCAGTAAGAGTTGGTGGGTTCGTGTTGGTAACTTTTTGGCTTGTAGAGAGTAAATCAATGTTTACAAGATACCTGCTCTATATCAAACTTTTCATCCTGCAATATTTTAATGGTATATTTATTTTATTGGATATGATAGAGATTGAATAATAAATGAGGAATGATTGGATATGAATTATTCACTACTAAAATTGTCGTCATCACTGACGGCTCAAGCCGTGGATGAACCGTCGGTGATAACTGTCACGGACGGCGTTAGCCGTGGCAAAACACCGTCACTGATGTGCGCATCTCAGATAAGTTGTGACAGCTGAGAGACGTCGTCACAAGTAATCATCAGCGGGGATTGTCGCTGATTTAAACACATTAGTGACGCCTGTAGGTGGTTGTCACTGATACCAACACATCAGCCACGACCTCGGCCGTCGGTGATACTATTAGCAATCGTGGTATTTGGTGCTGTCCAGGCCATCAGCCATTTACGATAAGCTTTCAGCCACGGCTCAGTGACGGTCGACCGTGGGTAAGCCGTGGCTAAAGGTATATCTTGTAACTGAAAAAATGAAAAATTTATAAATTCCTGTATACAATGATATTTATAGTTACAATCTATTTTCAATCACAGATTACAACAAAAAAATATCATACACATGCATTTGAAATCGAACATACAAGTTTTACATAAATATCATCAATCTAAGCCTCAAATCGGAGACAAACAATTATCAAAATATCATATATATACAACCATAAGTATATAAACAACTATCAGTATTCAAACAAGTATCAAAATATAAATAAAATACAATAAACCAAAATCTCACAGCTACGGTGGAGGCAGTGGAGTCGACATCGACTGGGTCGGGAGCGTCGACTGGGTCGAGGAGGATGACGGCTGCGACATCATCGGTAGAAGGCCAGAGTGAGACGCAATCTGAGTGAGGAGTGTCTGCATGTTCTGCATTGTCTGTCTCAACTCTTCATTCGTCCGTCTTTGCTCCTCCATCGCATGTCTCTGCTGGGTGAGCTCTGACTTCAAGGTCTCTATCCGGCGCTGGTCCTGCGCCCGGGATGTCGAGGGCCGCTCACCCACAGCCGGAGGGGTCGGTGCCCCAAGTGGCCCGAGCATGGCGCGTGCATGGCCACTGTCTACAAAGCTATAAACACGGACGTGCTCCCAGCCACCTGCAGCCTCCACCCAAGCTGCTTCGTCGAACTCCTTCGGTGTGCCTCCATGCTCAATCACAGTCCTCATGTATGTTTTCTACACGTATTTATATTTTATATATATATAAACTATAAATAAATATTGTGTAAATCAAATAGATATATGATCGAGGCTCTGCTATCAATGTAGTCCGCCGCTCCTCGTCGACGACGGTGGGTGCGCTTAAACACCTCCATCATCGACGGGCATTGGACGCTGTCGTCCTCCGCCATGCGCGTCTTACATTAGAAAATAAATACATTAGTATCATTATACACAATATATAATTTAATTAAAAATAATTAAATTATATATACCATGCGACGCGCATGAACCGCAAAAGACGCGGAGCCACTAGTGTGGCGCGCCTCGTACCGTCCCCCCGGACATGCGGTTTCTCGACGCAGTCCGGGAGACCTCCTGCCACTCAGGCGTGTCCCATCGCTCAACGAGCTAGTCCCACACAGGGCCAGGAATCCACTCGGGGGCGTGTCCCCGAGTCTGTCCTATCTGTGTGGCCCCCACCCATCTCATCACGGTCTCCCATGCAGCCTCAACAAAAGTGGTCTGGTCCTCCGGCCATGTATAATGAGCCTGCAAAAAAATTATTATTATTATTACAGATCAATATTTAACATTAACATTAGTTTAATAAATATACTTACCGAGAACTCTCGCCACAATAAATCCATATGCTCACGGGGCACGTGACACCATGTAGGCCACGCCCCGTGCATAAACTTCCGTATCGTCCCCGCAATCGTGCGGGGAACGTCCTCCTGCTCAAATCTGCACCAAATATAAATTCATATTATGATATTTTAAATTATAAATAAATTATAAGAAATAATTAATGCATATACTTACCATCTTCCGCGCACACTAACTGCTCTGCGCAGTTCTCCCTCGGGTGGTGGAGGGAGAATTCTGTTAGGGCCTTGTGGCCTATGTCTAAAAGACGATGGTCCTATATCTGCGGAGGGTGGCGGAGAGATGGTAGCCGGCAGTGAGGGGATGGTGGCCAGATCTGGTGAGGGAACGATGGATGGATTAGGTGGGGGGGATGGTGGCTGGAGGTGGGGGGGGATGGTGGTGGAAGGCGAAGGGTCAGTGGGTACAATTGGGGCGGGTGGTAATTGTCGGGGGGTCCTACGAAGAATGTCTCCTCGGGAACTGATATCTCGAACCATAGTTGTAAAAATTTATTATAATTAGATTATATATAATAGATTAATAGATATATTTAATAATTGAATATATACTTCACATTTATAATTATTCGTCATCGTCATTATCATCATCCGTGTAATACTCTTCTTCTTGTTCTTCTGTATCGGAATCTTAAAATTCTTCTTCTTCTCCCTCATTATCATTCTGTCCTTCCTCAACTTCATTATCGTCATCATCAACGTATTCTATTTCCAATTGAACTAACTCTGTGTCATCATCCTCGAGTATTGTACTAACTCGTTCCACTTCGAAATGATCCTCTTCTTGATAGAAGTCATCTGCTGGCTCATTCTCTCCAACTACCGGATCAATTTTTCCTCTGGCTTTAGTCTTACAGACTACACGCCAATCTTGAAATTCTTCTTCTTCTTCTCCCTCATTATCATTCTGTCCTTCCTCAACTTCATTATCGTCGTCATCAACGTATTCTATTTCCAATTGAACTAACTCTGTGTCATCATCCTCGAGTATTGTACTAACTCGTTCCACTTCGGAATGATCCTCTTCTTGATAGAAGTCATCTGCTGGCTCATTCTCTCCAACTACCGGATCAATTTTTCCTCTGGCTTTAGTCTTACAGACTACACGCCAATCTATCATATCTTTCTTTCGAGATGAATACTGCATATAATATACTTGTTCAGCTTGAGATGCCAATATAAATGGCTCATTTGAAGCCAATTTTGATTTGTAATTGACCTTGATGAGTTGTTTATACTTTAGATGAACTCTCATGCCCTTATCGCTTGTATCGAACCAATGACATTTAAAAAGGGCAACTGATTTACATCCAAAAAATTGCAATTCTATGACTTCTTCTAATAGTCTGTAAAAGTCAACATCACATTCAGCATACGTTGTCCCTTTGACGCAGACCCCGACATTCATAATCCTTTTTGTAGATTAATATTCAAGTGTGTGAAATTTATATCCATTAACAAAATAACCATTATAACACTGTACAAGTCGTGTCGGTCCGTTAGCAAACTCAAAGATTTGGTTATCTATTTCGCCTATGTGTTCTGTGCTATAAGCTTGAAACCAATTAGGGAACTCACGATTCCGTAATCTTTCTAATTTCTCATCGCTGTAAATTGAGTATTTTGTCACCATCTCAATATCAAATATTTCAATGAACTTTTCAATCTCTTGACAGTTTAGTAAAACGTACAAGTAGGCCAAATGGTACTCTTCGTCGTTTAAGAATCGAGACGGACGAGAACCCAAAGCACGACCGAATAACAAAAGATATTTAAACAACCATCGGATGGTCGAGCTCCCCCGTCGTCGTTCCATGGAAGACGATTAAGTCTTGTCTTGATTGTTGATTCAAAATAAAATGAGCAGAATGTTGAAATTTCTTGAATTATATATGCTTCTGATATGGAACATTCAACTATGGCGGTGTTCTTTACTTTTTTTTCTTCAGACGATTCATGTATCTTTCAAATAAGTACATCCACCGGTATTGAACGGGGCCACCAACTCGTGCCTTGTATGCCAAGTGTATCGGTAGATGCTCTATCGAGTCAAAAAATGCAGGAGGGAAAAATTGCTCCAGCTTGCATATGATTTCAACAATATTATTTTCAAGTGCTGACATATCTTCAACTCGAAGTACATTTGCACAAATATTTTTGAAAAACATACTTAATTTTGTCAACGGACCCCAAATCTTATCATGTAGATGATCTCGAAACACAACCGGAAGCAATCTCTGCATGAATACATGATAATCATGGCTCTTCATCCCTGATATTTTGCATTCATCGATGTTTACACATCGAGATAAGTTTGAGGCATATCCATCGGGTAATCTGAGTTCTTTGATCCATTGATACACATCTTTCATCTGTTATTTATTTAACACATACGTCACCTTTGGCTTATGAAGTCGTCTGTTGACCTCTTGCAACTCTAACTCAGGCTTCTTACAAAGTATTTTCACATCATGTCGGGCCTTCACATTATCTTTAGTTTTGCCAGAAATATCCATCACAGTGTTAAAATATTATCAAACATATTTTTTTCAATGTGCACGACGTCCAAATTATGTCGAATCAGTAATGAACTCCAATACGGCAATTCCCAAAAGATACTTTTTTTCACCTAGTTATGTGTTTGACCAAATCCTGAAATTCTTACATTCCGACCAAAAGTAATCTATGGAAGCAATTGAACACGTACTAACATCTGTTCATTAGACAACATTGGTGGTGGCTCATCTCTTTCGACTTTATCCTTGGTAAATTTGTCATGATTCATTCAATACTAATGGTTAGATGGTAGGAACCGACGATGACAATCAAAGAAGGAAATTTACCGACCATTCTCAAGACTGAAGGATTTTGAGTGTTCCATGCAATACGGGCAAGAGAGTCGCCCATGCGTGCTCTAATCAGACAACATGTCATAGGCCGAAAAATCATTGATTGTCCACAATATAGCAGCTCGTAAAGTGAAGTTTTGCTTTCGGTGACAATCATAAGTGACAGCTCCCTCAACCCACAATATTTTCAGTTCATCAATTAGGGGTCGGAGAAACCCGTCAATTTCTTTCTGAGGACCCCTAGGACCCGAAAAAATCATCGAAAGATAAATAAATTCATCTTTCATACATATTGAGGGATGCAAATTATAAACTGTTAACAACACTGGTCATACTGAATACGGAGTTAACGAATTACCAAATAGATTAAAATCATCCGTGCACAATCCCAACCTGATATTTCTAGTATCCCTAGCAAATGAAGGATAACACCTATCCAAATGTTTCCATGCTTCACTGTCGGATGGATGAGTCATTACTGTATCATCACGATTTCTTACATGTCAACTCATATAGCGGGCAGTCTTTTCCGACATGAATAACCTTTGAAGCATCGATGTTAGTGAAAAATACCGAAGCACTTTAAAGGGGATATTTTTTTGTCGGACTGATTTCTTCTCCTTGTAATGAGGATGTTCACATACCGGGTATTGCTCTAACTGTGCATTTTCTTTATAATATAAAATGCAGTTATTTGGGCACGCGTGTATTTTTTTGTACCCAAGCCCTAATTTCCTCATCAACTTTTTTGTCTTATAAAAAGTTGGCTCAAACTTATTATTTGGAGGTAGCATACCATTGATACAACCTACAATCCGATCAAATGTAACCCCGCTGATATTACAATCGAACTTGATGTTCAGGAGTTGTGTCATTGTTGAAAATCTTGTATAATTAGGACAATTCTCATACAAAGGTTCATCAGCAGCTTTCAACATCTCATAAAATTCTGCAGCCTCCTTATTCGGCAATTCAATTTGTATCGCAGGTTGTTCTTCAGTGACTTCAACTGTCGTAGTATCTGGTGGCACTACCGTCTCAGTAATTGACTCAATATTATCATTTTAATGGAATTGTTCTCCAAGACTATCCAAAATCATCGTTTTATAAGGATTAGGTGGATTGGAAGAAGAAACACCAATAAAAGAAGATTCACCATGAGTTTAGACAACAGGATTGCTCGACGTCCCGACTTGACATGACTCTCCGTGATAATTCCATAGAAAATATTTTGGTGTGAATCCTTTTGTATACAGATGCATTGTGACAATTTCCCAATCCAAAAATCTTATGTTCGAACATTTCCGGCACAGACATCAGATCAAAAAGGGGGCGGCGGATACCTAGCTCACAGAGAAGAAGGGGTCGACGACGAGGGCAGCGGCGATGGGCGGCGATGGGCGGCGAGGCGCGGCAATAAGACGGGCGGTGATGGCAGCGGTGATACATGGGAGAGAAGAAGAGAAAGCATAAGAGGAAGGATCGGGCGCGAACGCAAATAAAAAGGATTTTCACCGACGGCTCTCCAACCGTCGGAAAATTGTGGATTCATAATTTTAATATCACCAACGGTTCACCCTCTCTAAGCCATCGTTGAAGAGTGTTTTACTTTCGCGCTGCGTTCGCGCCATTAATTAATAAGTGATGACCGCTTCTAGCCGTGGCTAATTACTTATTCATATTAACAACGGCTCCCGCGCCCCCGCTAAGCCATGGTTAATAAATTATTTTATTTCGCGTCCCATGCATGCCATCAACTATGAGCGACAGCCCTATGAGGTCATATGCAGTCGCGGCTAATTTGCTTACATTAGCCACAGCCGCAGCCACCGTCGAAACGCCGTGAATGATTCTGACGATCGTGGTCGTCGTTGGTGATTCACGTGGCCGATGTGGTATATTCTAGTAGTGTCTGTCATTTTATTGACTAGATTCACTAGCTATACTCATTATTAATGCAAAGATATCTTCAAATTCAAATTTGCTTGAAAGAATTTTCTAAACAGGAATTATACCTTAAAAGCCAAGAACTTACATGCTAAATCATTAAGAATAACTAGATGCGGAAGCATACCTGAATCCATTGCTTAGTTTAGGAGATGGGGACGGCCTTCCAAGTCTATGCACCATTCATGAGTCTTCAGAAACTGGAATCAAGTGCATGACCTGGGGACCATAACCCCTCTATTTATAACAAAACTGAGGTAATGGTAATTACTATTTTGCCCATCATAAAATCAATAATTACCCCAAATTGTATATGTATAATTAAATCCCATATAATATTGAGATGTCGCGGGCCCATAAATAAATAAAATTAGATCACTTAAGATCTTGGCCGTTAATTTTTTATATTGACAGATGCACGCTTATTGATATGCGTTGACCCATATCAGATTATTAAAAATTAATCTAACAATCTCCCACTTGGGCCAACACATGTATCACTGTATAGGCATACTAACTTTATGAGCTCATCGTCACTATTATTATCAACCATCTCCAACAATCTGTTCCATCGATCATACCAACAACGAATCAAAGCGACTTTCGTCACATTTATCGTGACTAAATCCATCAATGATCACAATGTTAATACTCTCGACGACATATATCATATATGGGTGCACATCATGGAAATTACATGCAATGTGATCCTAACATGCCTATTTCCAACTGGTCCTACTTTATTGAGATCAAATAAAATATTTAGAGTGTAAAATAACAAAACTTTATTCTGCAGAAAAATGTTCATAAAGCATAGTAACAGATAATAAACTCTCACTAAACCATCATATCAATACATGATGTAACCCCCAAATGAGCATCATGCTCATGAAAGATCATGGGTGAAAAACTTTAGTAAGCGAATCCGCCATTGTGGAAGTTATACATATGTGCTCTATGGTCACTCTGAATTCTTTCTTTAGTAAGGAACTTTACGTCGATTTGCTTAGATTTCGAAGAGTTCCTGCTGTTATTGGAATATAATACTGTCAATTTATTATCACATAATAACTTTAGTGGTCTTTCAATTCTATTACTATAGGCAACCAAGTGACAAAAGTTTCACAGTCATATTTCAAGATTGGATACCTTAAAATAAGTTATGAATTCTGCTTCCATATTTGAAGCTGTAGTGAGTGTTTGCTTAGCACTCCTTTAATAAACAGCTCTGTTGGCAAACAGAAAAATATAACTAGAAGTGGATCTTCAACTATTTAGGCATCCATCAAAATTAGAATCAAGAATACCCAATGATCTCCTGCTGATCTAATTTTCTATATGTAATGTTTTATTCTCTGTAGATATCATATAACCAGTTTGGCTGCTTTCTTATAATCCATTCCGGGATTACTTAGATATCTGCCTAATATCCCTTCAATGTACACAATATCCGGACGCGTACTCTCTTGAGCATACAATAGACTCCCTATAGTAGACACATATGGAATCTTCTGCATTTCCTCCTGCTCAAATTTATCCTTAGGGCACGATTTGAGACTAAAATAGCCTCCTTTAACAATAAGGGTATATAGGATAATAATTTTGCTCTCACTGAACTCATGGTATATGCATTCATCAACCATATTTATCTCAAAACGAAATGAGATAATCACTTGATAAATTTATAATACCACTAACATGAAGCATTTGTTCTAGAGGTCATTGAGTTTGTACTTCGTGGGTAGATTCCTAAAGAATATCCTTATCTTCCCCAAACTCAATAACTTCAATGAACTGAGTATTTCCTATATCAAAGAATATCCTATAATATCCTATAGACCTATTAAAGTACCAAATAAAGTAGCAGCATACTGATCTAGAATCCAGTGATTTTTCCTTTGACCAATATGACCTAGTCTCAGCTAGACAACCCCAAATATTTAGTCTGGGCTTCTTGCCCGTCCATAATACATAAGGGTTTCTTTGCACTCCTTTAGATGATACTCTAATCAGAATGTAAGCCGTAGTCTTAAAATTAATCACATCTAGTGATTGAGACTTCTCACTAATTAGATATAGGTACCCGTATATGAAGTAATTGTCTATGAACATAAAAATATTGTTTGACCATTCCAAGAAGCCATAGGGAAAGGTCAATAAACATCCGTGTAATTATGTTCTAAGACGTTTGAACTCCATTAGTATCTTAACCCTAATGTTTGTTTGTTTTCCCTTAATGCATTCAGTGTAGACATCAAAGTCCATAGCATTAGGGATAACTAGAACTCCTATTAGACACAAGCTTCTTTATCCTATACTTGGATATATTCACTACTAGAAAAATGGTCATCAGCAACGGCTGATGCCGTTGCTGAGCCGTTGCTGAAGAGAATCAGCAACGGCCGCGCCGTTGCAATAGAGCCGTGACAGAAAGTCGCGTTGCTGATAACTTAGCAATGGGTCAGCAACGGCCGCTCGGGCCGTCGCTCAAAACATTATCAGCAACGGCCGCTCGGGCCGTCGCTAAAAATATTATCAGCAACGGTTTTGCCACAGACCCGGAGCCGTTGCTGATAACATTAATAGCAACGGCCGCTGATTCCGTAGCAACTCCGTTAGTAAAAGCCCGTCGCTAAGCCGTTGCTGTAGGTCATCAGCAACGGCTTTCGATACACTTTTAGCAACGGCTTTCCCACGGACGGCCGTGGGAAAGCCGTTGCTGATGACGTATACCTGGGAAGAAAAATTGAAAATTGAAAATTTCCATTGATACATTGATACATTATCTGCTACATAACTCACACACCCATACCCTCATACACACATTCATTCACACATCACAAACATACCAAGATATACATCAAAATAATTATATTTATATTGATAATTATCCACGATAGTATAAAGACAATTCAAATGCAAAATTGAAATATCAATATCCAAACAAAATAAGTTAAACAAGTTCAATATCTCAGTAACAAGTTCAATATCCAAACAAAAAATCTCACGATCACGATGGAGGATGGTCTGGATCATATGGCGGGGTCTGGAGTGCTTGAGTGTACACCGGCGTGGACTGACTCGAGGACGATGGATTAGATGATGCCGAAGAGATGCCTGCTTCGGGATGACCTGACATGTTGCGTAGCATAGATTGTATATTCGCCATCATCTGACTCTGGCGCGCCATCATCTCAGTCTGACGCGCGACCGTCTCCTCTAGAGTCCTTATTCTGCTACTATGATCATAACTAGATCTAGAGGTGGACGGCCGCTCACCAACGACCGGAGGGGTCGGTGCCCCAAGTGGCCCTAGTACGGCTCGCGCATGACCACTATCTGCGAAGCCATATACGCGGCCATGGTCCCAGCCACCTGCGGCCTCGACCCACGATGCTGCGTCAAAGTCCTCGGGGGTACCCCCGCGCTGCACCACCGTCTGGCTGTAGGTCTCCTACTCGAGTTTGATTTTTTGTTTAATATTTATCATAAAACTTAAATTATAAATATATAATGAATAATTTAAACAAATATATAATTACCATAATGTATGTAGCGCGGTTGTCGATGTACTCCCCCGTCCCATGTGCTCGACGGTGAGTCCGCTCAAACACCGCCATCGGGGAGGGTCGCTGGACACTCCCGTCATCCGACACCGTCGTCTACATTTACAAAACAAATACATTAATTAGTACACATAGTAACAAATAAAATATATAATTAAAAGATATACTTACCATACGGTTCGCGTGCACTGCAAATGCAACAGAGCCGCCGGTGTGACGCGCTGCTCCCCCCGACATGCGATTTCTAGCCGCATTCTGAGAAACCTCCTGCCATCGATCCGTCGACCATATCCCCACGAGCTGGTCCCATATATCCGAAGTAATCCAACCGGGGCCGTATCCCCGAGTCTCCACGATGTTAGTGGTCCCAGCTCGGGCCATCGCTTGGGACCGAGCCTGCCCCAGCTGCCCGTTGTACATTGCCCGGGAAATAGCCTCCCAGGCAGCATAAATGAAGGGCCTCTGGTCCTCGGCCCATGTATAGCGAGCCTACAAAATAATAATATCAGTACCAATATTAATATATCATCATGCATGTAAAAAATAATAATAATACGTGCCTCAAACTCGCGCCATAACATGTCGACGTGCTCGCTAGGCACGTGAGACCACGTAGGCCATGCCCCGTGCATGTATCGTCGAATAGTAGAAGAAATGCTCCTCGGCACTTCTTCTTGCTCGAACCTGCACAACAAAAATAAATTTTCATATTATATTATGATATAATGAATTTGTAATGATTCATAATTCATGATATATTACCGCTCCCCAATCACGTTAATCAATCTACGTGACTCTGTGGCTGGTGGAGGCTGCCACCTGTTCGGCCCGCGTGGCCGCCTGCGTCTGGATGTACTAGCCTCGGCAGTATCATCCCCATGAGGATCAGCAACAGGAGGATGAGCAGCATGAGTAAGTGCTGGAGTCTCACCGATCGGAGACTCTGAAACTCTCCTGCGTCGATAACCACGACCAGACATATCTGTCGAACAGACATATAATCAGATTATTGTATAAATAGTAGAGATATATTTAATAAAATATATACTTTACAATTATTCCTCATCATCTGAATAATAGTCTTCGAATTCTTCTTCTTCCTCTTCTTCCTCTTCTTCATCTTCTTCATCTCCAGCTTTCTCAATTTCATGATCGTCATCATCAGCATATTCAACTTCTAATTGAATTGACGTTGTGTCTGCATCCTCGAGTATTGAAATAATACGATCCACAGCAGGAAGATCATCTTTTTGATAGAAACCAGGAGGATCATTTTCTCCTACTATCGGATCAATTTTTCCTCTACCTTTTGTCTTACAGACTACACGCCAATCTGCTCTATCTTTATTTCGAGCCGGATACTTCGCGTAATATACTTGTTCGGCTTGTGATGCCAATATAAAAGGCTCATTTGCTGCCAATTTCGATTTGTAATTAACCTCAACAAGTTTGTATTTTGGATGAACTTTCATGCCCCTTTCTGTTGTATCGAACCAATGACATCTAAATAGGATCACTGATTTCAAGCCGAAGTAGTGCAACTCTATCACTTCTTCCACCAGTCCATAAAAATCCATATCACATTCAACATAGGCTGTCCCTTTCACGCAGACCCCAGCATTCATCGTCTTCTTTGTAAATGAATATTCAACCGTGTGAAATTTATACCCGTTAACAAAATATCCGCTATAGCACGACACAAGTCGCGACGGTCCACTAACAAACTCAAATATTCTTTCATCTATTTCAGCTCTGTGATCTTTGCTGTAAGTCTGAATCCAAGTAGGGAAATCACGATTCCGTAATCTTTCCAATTCTTGATCGTTGTGAATAGAGTATTTTTGCACCATCTCAATGTCAAATATTTCAATGAATTGTTAAATCTCTGGACAATTGAGTAATACACACAAGTGTGCCAAATGATACTCTTCATCGCTTAAGTGTCGAGATGGACGAGAACCAAAAGCACGACCAGAGTGACAAAATATATTTAAACGTCCATCTAAATGTCGAACACCCCCGTCGTCGTTACGTGGAAGATGATCAAATCTTGTCTGTACTGTCGATTCAAAGTAAAATGAGCAGAATGAATATACAATCCCCGAACGGATCTAAGGTTTTGCTAAATCATATCCGACTCATCGATGCGTACGTGAAACATATGAACTCGTCGGATGCATGATTATTTTCTAAATGTTTCGAGACCGTTCGAGTCCATATTGGACGATTCCGGCGCGCGTCCGAAGTGGACGATTCCGGCGTGCGTCCGAAGTGGACGATACCGGTGCGCGTCCGAAGTGGACGATTCCGGCGTGCGTCCGAAGTGGACGATTCCGACGCGAGTCCGAATTGGACGATTCCGGCGCGCGTCCAAAGTGGATAATTCCGAAATTAATCTAAACCCTAAAAATTATTCTAACAAATTAAATAATTAATCTAAATAATTAATTAACAATTAAAAAACAATTAAAAAACAATTAAAAAACAATAATAAAATATTATTAAACTACAAATTCCAGCGCCGGAGTCAGGTGGACTCCGGCGCCGGCGTACACTGGCCGGACACACTGTCCGGCCAATGTACAAGGTCCGGCGGCGGCCATCGGCCGACCGCCGCCGGCCGAAACCCTATTTTTAGGGTTTCGATTGGATTTTCTACCGGCCGCAACGGGAAGAGACGGCAGCCGGAGGGCACATACCTGACAGTGTCGGCAGTAGCGGGAGGAGTCGTCGGCGTCGGCAGCAGCGGCGACGAGAGGCGAGAGCAGGAGCGGCGGCGGCAACAGCGGGAGGAAGAAGGGTCGATCGCGACTGGTGCCCTATATAAACTTATCAGCAACGGCTCACTCACCCGTTAGAAAGCCGTTGCTGATAAGTTATCATCAGCAACGACTCACTTGTCCGTTAGCAAGCCGTTGCTAATATGTTATCATCTGCAATGGCTCACTTGTCCGTTAGAAAGCCGTTGCTGATAATTAACATCATCAGCAACGGCTCGCATGTCCGTTAGAAAGCTGTTGCAGATACAACATATCTGCAATGGCTCGAGCGGCCGTAAGAATGCCGTTGCAAATAGCAACGGCTTGAGCGGCCGTTGCTGATAGTCGTTGCTGAAGACCAAGTTTCTAGTAGTGATTACCTAAGCGCTTATGTCATATCATGATGGAATTCTTATCAGCTAATTTTTATTTTGTACCATATGAGCCGGTATGCAGGGTTTCATTAGATGAAGCAATTACATCAAGCATATAAAGGTTATTGAAATAGGACAAAGACGGTACCAACAAAAATAGAATTAAGATAAAGACTAAAATTTTCATTTCCAAATGAACAAGAATAACTTTATTTGTCCAAAACAGAGATAGAAATCAAAATCCATCTAAAAGACGGTACTACAAAAGTCTCTCTCAAATTCTAAATAACATTAAATCCTAAAAAATAACCTAAAAGAGTCTATAGCTTCAACTTTAGCTGATTTGCCATCGCCCACAAAGATGAATCTTTCAGCATCACTCGGCAGTTGGCAGCTCAGGTAATCCTGCATAAATACACTTATGTCAGTAGAAACATCAAAATCTATCTACCAAGTGTCTATAAGTACAAAATTTGAATTAACTTAAGAACAAACCAAAGTGAGAAATGTACCATTCTTAACACGTCAAGCGTGGTACTTGGTACAATCTTTCTTTACGTGTCCACTTTTCTTGCAGAAGAAATAGGTAGAAACCTTAGTCTGTTCCTTTTGCTTTTTCTTTTGAGGAGCATCTGCAGCTTCTGTAGTCTTAGGTCTTTTCTTGCCTTTATCTTTAGAGGCTATAGCCAAATGAGCAATTTCAATCTTATCTTGATTTAGTCTTTCTTCCTCTTGCACACAATGAGAGATAAGCTCATTAAGAGTCCACTTCTCCTTTTGACAGTTATAACTGATTTTAAAATGATTGAATTATGCTGGAAGAGAGATCAGAACCAAATGCACCAATAAGTCCTCAGGGAGGTCCAATTTCAATGTCTTTAATCTAGAGACAAGATTTGACATCTCCATAATGTACTCCCTAATGTTCCCTTTGCCTTTATACCTCATTGAGACTAAATTTGTTAATAACATGCTTGTCTCAATCTTCTCATTTTTCTCAAAACATTTTCCAAGAGCATCTAGGAATAATTTGGCATTAGTATCTTCAAATATAGCGCCCCTAAAATAATCTAATATTACCCTTCTCATAATCATAAGACTTAGGCGGTTGGATTTTTCCCACTGCTCATATTTTCTCTTGTCATCAAGAGAATTTTCATATGTAGGAGAAGCAGGCTCGGTTATCCTAAGTGCCAAGTCTAGATCCATGCAACTAAGAACAATCATAATATTTTCTTTCCAAGCTTTGAAATTCGTGCCAGTCAGCACAGGGATAGAACTTAGAGTGGTAGTAATATTTGATGAAGCAAAAATATTAGCTGAACAGATAATAAAATAAAATATTAATATATTCAGCTCAATAAATTAATTAAAGCAAAAGAAATAAATAATTAGCAGGTCTGATTACAAGATACCAAGCACAAAATTGACACTTTATCTTTGGACAAAAATGTCAACTTGTAAGCGGTACTCTCAATGCAGTAATCAAATATTGACAATCAGTCCTGTCAAACAAGAAGCTTTTCGATGGACCGACTCTTGTCCACATGAAAAACCTTATGACCATCACATAGTTATTACCGCAGGCATGCAAGGAATCCGACCAAGTAGTAACCTTCCTTTGGGCCGATCACTACCCGCATGAATTTCAAACATGCAAACATCTTTTATGTTCTAAAACATGCTAACTCTACACAAGAGAACTCGCTTTGGCGAGATGTTGTTCCAAACCAATATATTCCAAAATATTAGACATGATGGGCTATTATTTTATTTCATGATAAATTGGTCAAACTATAATAAAGTGATCAAAATTATGTTGAACCAATGTTAATTGAGTTGAACCAAGGCTAAATTAGGTTGAACCTAATGCTAATTGAGTTGAACTGATTGAAATTATGATAAACAATAAGCTAATTTTAATGAACCAGTCAAGAAACCTACTGAACCGCTTAAAATGTGCAGCACTGAACCGACCTAAATTGACATGAACTGGTGCTGAATCGGTGAAATTTGACCTAAACCATTGCTGAACCTGACCTAATTGCACTGAACCGAACCTAATTTCAGTGAACCAGACCCTAATTATCCTAAACTGGTGTTAAACCAGATCTAATCTGAGTGAACCGGACCCAGACTCGATTAACCAAACCTCAATTGGACCAAACCAAATTGAATTCAAGTGAACTAGATGAATTGAAATTTGAACCGGGTCCAAATTAAATAAACCAGCTGAAATTGGGATGAATCAGATCCAATTAAACCAGTTTAAATATTAACGGGTCGGGTTTTAACTTATTATTGGGTTGAGTTTTAATTTAATATAGGGTCGGGTTTTATTCTTAATGGATCTGGATTTGCCCTGTCTTAACCCGGATCCAACCCGTTTGGCTTAAGTAAATGGATCAGTTTTAATGCTTAAAGGATCGGGTTTTAAACATTTAAACCCGAATCGACCCGTTAACCAACCCTAACTTAATAAACCCTAACTCTCTAACCCTTATCCCCACGATGCAGTCGTCGCCTCCCTCTCTCCCATGACGAATGCAGCGCGCACCCGCCTCCATCGTCGACAGCGCCACTGGTTCGACTCGCGCCGCCGTCCACCACCGCCTAAAGGTGGAGAAGATGAGAAGGGACGCAGACGGACTCAGGTGGGCTTGGCAATCGTCGGAAGACACCCGAAGCCATCTTCCCCTTCACGATCGCAGCACGCAGCAGCCATCTTCCCCATCTCCCACCTCTCGATGCCAACGCTGCCCTTCTTGAGACGCCGGCGATAACTTATGCCGGTGTGAGGCGGCGACAGGAGGCCGAACCTCCTCTTCTCTGTCGTGGGCAAGACACCAACCGTAGAGATCGGCAGTTGCACGCAGGTGCAGCCCGCGACCTTCACTGGCCGCCTACATGTCCGCCAAGGACAGGGCTGCAGTAGCGTGCATCATGGATCTCGCAACCATCGACAAGTCCAACGCCAGCGAGAGGAGAGAAAAGTGGAGTTGCAAGCAAGGAAGAAGAAGAAGAGGGGATGACCTTCAGCAGCCTTCATGTCTGCCACAATTTTTCTTTTTTAAAAAAATTTCTTTCTAAGCAGTGTGTAATCTTTTGATGTATCTATTGTTTGTTTGGAAACATAAAGCAAAATCATAACATGATCATAAACAGTATTGATCAAACATGCATGAGAAAATTGCAGTTTTCTAACAGCATGTATACCATGATTTATATCATCAAAACAAGAACAAGAAATTAAATTATTAAGCATGCATCGGCATACGAACGGTAGATGTAATCATGAAAAATTATATATTCTCAATGACTCAACATGATTGGCTCTGATATCAATTAAAAGAATTTTCTAAATAGGAATTTTCTAAATAGGAATTATACCTTAAAAGCCAAGAACTTACATGCTAAATCATTAAGAATAACTAGAGGCGGAAGCGTACTTGAATCCATTGCTTAGTTTAGGAGATGGGGGCGGTCTTTCAAGTCTATGCACCATTCACGACTCGTCTCTAAATAATGGGGCTTCAGAAATTTGAATCAAGTGCATGACCTGAGGACCATAACCCCTCTATTTATAACAAAATTGAGGTAATAGTAATTACTGTTTTGCCCATCATAAAATTAGTAATTACCCCAAATGGTATCTGTACAATTAAATCTCATATAATATTGAGATGTCGCGGGCCCATAAATAAATACAATTAGAACACTTAAGATCTGGGCCGTTAATTTTAAAGTGACAGATGCATGCTTATTGATATGTGTTGGCTCATATCAGATTATTAAAAATTAATCTAACATTGCTTGCATACAAAATACAAGTTAAATTTCTTACTTCAACTTCCATTGGTGAATGCAATAGGTTTTGCGGTTTAATATATAGAAATTGCCATACAATTTTGGTTGTGTAGAAGAGAGACTCGTGTGTTCATTCCAGTAAAATCTTTCATGATAAAGCATAAAGAAAATATGTGGGTAAATGAATTTATGATCCTCTAGTTACCTTCTTACGTGTAGATGTCCTGGTTCACATAAGGGTAGATTATTACAAATAGCTGCATAACTGCATTAGCAAAAACCAATTTAAATCAGATTCATATTGGTTGTAGTATGATTCAGTATAAAAAAATAGTATACTAGTAATAGTTGTAAGGAGTTAACATTAAGAGCGCATCCTCAATGGTTGCCGCTAATATTCCTAGCGTTCCTACAGTCCAACTCAATGCAAATACCCGGCAGTACACGCAGTTCACACAAGGATTCCACATGCGTTATGGATTCGTATCTTCTGTGCAAGTTGGGCACATTCATAAAACTATAGCACCACTAATAATTTTTCTTTTGCAGCATCTTGCATTATGTTTATTGTTATTGCAAAGATTCCTATATTGTCAGTGCCAACATAGAAATAACTCATTTTTCTTTTCAATATTTAAGTTAGATGGAGGTTTCTTGGATTTTTTGAAGTAAAACCTTCTGGACCTTTAGGAGTAGCAATGTTCTTGATTAATGTTTGTGTTATGCAAGTTAAACACTATGATATGTGTGGTACTGCCGGATGAGTGGTGGTGTGTGTTAGTTAACTGTTGGGTGAAGTGTAGCAGATTACTCAGGTGGATTTGTTTTGATGAAGTTCCTACAACCACCAAAGTGTCAAATTAAGTAGAATAGTTGTATAGGAATCATATTTCACCTTACACCATTATTTGTGGCCTTGTGTAGCTCACAGGTTTGGATTCAATCAAACTCATTTGGTTGAGTCCAAGAAATTATGTGAGTTGGTAGGTTTCTTTGAGAAGGCAACTCATGTTATTGGTTTTAGTAGAGAAAAAAGGTTATCTATTCTAGAGTCGCTCAATCTTTAGTATCTCATCTCGGCAATGTAGGTCACAATAATGGACAGTCAATAATGCAGTATATGGGATCTTGTATGTTCAATGGACAATGTGACCCATCTTTGGAGGTGACGGAGGAGCTTGTTTTATAGACTCTATTTTGTTAGGTAAAATGACTAATGTCTTTGACATTTTTCTTGTTGTACTGTTGTGTGGTTATTGAACTATTGCCCATGTTCCATTTGATGGAGCTTTGATGTAGGGATTGGGATTGAATTATGAGCCGATGTAGTATTTGTTTTCCAGATTTCTCTAATTGGGTGTTTAAATTTCAGTTTTGTGGATGCATGATTATTTGGAAATTGATATATGTGTGAGTAGATTTAATGTATGATTTGCCGTTAACATATATCGACGGACTATGAATGACAAGTTGGATTATATTGAGTTTATGCATGCTGAAATTTCAATCCGCTAAGAGTAAACTTACATGCTGAATTTTTAGTGTCCATACAGATATAGCATGCTGAAATTATTTCGTGCGATGAGTATTTTTACTGTGTTGAGGAATACTAAACTATGAGTATGAAAGAAGCAGTGAAATGAGCATATTACCAGGCTGAAATTTATATTTTCGAGCTTATATTGATTGCTGAAATTTATGTTTGAGGCACCATGAAATGCTGGAATTTATCTGTTCATTGGATGTTGATATGAGAAAATTTTTATAAGCACGTCTGGTTATTTTGCGATGGTTTTGGGGTGGTATGGTGCGTGGCACAAAATTGAGACCAAGTATTGGTCGGGCCTAGTTATGGTCGAGTGTACACCTGTGCGGGTCGGCAAAATGCCTAACCACCCGAGTAGTCTCCTTGGTGCATTTATGCATAGCTAATGCTCATTAGAGTTCCATGATTTGTTGAGCCTTTAGCTTACCCTAAAATTCGAGGATGAATTTTCTTTAAGGGGAGAAGATTATGATAACCAAAATTTGATTAAATTTATTCAGTTGCATAGCAGAAAAGCGAGGATTTAAATTGAGCGAGTTAGCAGAGTCTCGGGGGCGGAATTCGATAAGTTGCTAATTTAGGAAAAAAAATATAAAAAAATATAAAATTATTATTTCTGTATTTTGTCATGTCATGGTGAGAGTAGACCCCGAGACGAGTTCAACGGTTCGATCGGAATTCGAATCGGACCTAAAATGGACTTATGACGAATTTTCTAATCGGACTTTTTAGTGAAGGGCAAATGGGTAATTTGAGGTTTAATTAACCCCAAGCTTTAAATTGTGAAGGGTTGTGCACCTAGGCGCCGACTGCACCCGAGAAAGAGCAGCGGCGTTTGGAGGTGGACGAGGAGGCCACGGCCGAATTTTGGCTAGCTCATTGGAGGCGATCATCTGGGAAAAGCCTATTGCATCTCTCCCTTCTTCTTCCCCTCAACGGGTGAGTGATATAGCCCTCCTCCCTTGCCCTTCAATTCAAGCAGTCATCGCCCCTTGATTTCTTGATTCCTCGTTTGGTTTTTCTTGGATGAAACAATCACACCTTGGATCAATTGCATGGACTCTTGTTGATGCTTTAGTTGTTGCCTAAAAGAAATTGGATTGGAGGAGGCGCCGCCTGGTCCAGTCCGCTCGACTGGGTGTGCGCCGCCTCCCTTCAAACAATTTTTTTTTCTTTTCTCTATACTCTGTTAAGGATTTATCTTGATGAAGGTATCTTGAAAGATTATGTTTTTATAGGATTTCTTCTTTGATTCTTTTATAGAATTTATGCATAAGAAATCTAGGTTCCTTGTTCTTGATTTTTATAGCTGCATGAGTAATCTTGGTACTGCTGCCCTTATCCCCCTCTTGATGAAGACTTGGAGAACTCCTTGTGATGATTGACAGATTACCTAGGAAACATAAATATTAAGAGAAAATATGCATGCTGCCCTCTTAGATTCTTCCTAGTATATATATTCATTTACATGTTGCCATTATAGAATCTCACAAACTCTCGGACGTACACATGCGCCCCTATAGGAAATTTGTCAAACTCTAGGTGTCTCCAGTAGGGATGTTAACGGGGCGGGACGGGTAAGAAGGATGTCTACCCGCTACCCGCCCTGCGAAATAAACGGATACCCGCTATCCGTTTATTCCCCACAGGTATCAAAAATGAATACTCATTTAACTACTCGTGGGGGGACGGATACCCAGTACCTACGGGTATTAGCGGGTACCCATGACATTTTAAAAATATATAAATTATAATATTTTAATAACACTTTTAACTCTTCAAGTATTTTGATAACAACTTCAAGTATAACAACTTCATTTTGATAAACACACAATATTTTGATAACAACATTATCATAAGGTTTCAAAACATAAAGTATATGGGTATTGAATTAGGTTAGTATTTTTTTAGTGTATGTATCGAGGATAATATTGTAATTTACTAATTTTTGCGGGTAACGAAAACCCGTGGGTACGGGTACTATAATACCCGAACCCGCCCCATATAATAAATGGGTAAGAAAAATTACCCGTGAAATTCCCGCGGGTACGAAACTACCTCCCATATCCGTCATAAACAGGTAAATACCCGTGGGTACCCGCCTAAATGGGTAATATTATCATCCCTAATCCCTAGCTGTCCTAAGGGTCACTTGGGCCGGTTGGGAGTGGAGGATTTTAGGTACATGGATGGGAAGAACTTAGGGGTCTAGGTTCATCTAGAACTTATCGTTTCCTTTAAATTCGACAACTTAGAGTATGAGTGAGAGGTTAGAGAAAAGAAATTGAGAAAGAATCAGGCTACCATTAGGAAGATTCTTAAGACATTGAGCCAACCCCACTAGTAGATGATTACGTTGATAAGTAAAACGGTTACGTGTGTAAATATAGGTGTCAAACATAGTATTTCTCTACTACCTTGCAATGCTTGTTAAACATTTATTTGTTCATATTGACATAGTGTATAAATTAGGGATAACTTGATACTCCTCGAAATTTATTTCTGCTGGATTATATACTTGAGGTTGGATATGATGTGATATGGGCCGATGTATGGCTATGGTTATGTTTTCTTTTGGATCGGTTGCTGCTCAATTTATTGATGATTGAGTGTGCTTGTGGATGTGGACCAAGAAACTCGTCAGCCGCCATACTGACGACCGACTCGAGTGGCATGAGTGGAAAATACGCTGAGATAAAGCAGTGATCAACACCCGACTCGTAGACCGACGAGTCTTTTGATTATTGGACCAACGGGTCCCTAGATATCAGATCGATGGGTCCCTGGATCGGGAAGCTCGTCAGCTAGCCACATTGACGACCGACTCTGGTGGCTTTTGTGGATGGCTGAATAATTTTATTTGTTATTTATCTCTTGTTGGATTATAAATATGCTTATGTTAATTGCTGCTTAAATGGATGCATGGTTACACTTGAGTATATATATTTCTTGGCACATCTAATTCTGCATATGAAGCATTTGATTTATAAAATAGGGAAACATACAAAATGGTCCCTCAAATATACATGAGTTTTCGGAGTGGTCTCTCAAAGAAAAAATCGGTCAAAGTGGTTCCACTAAAACATGGCTCGGGCAAAATAATCATAGACTCAGCCAAAATAACTACAAAAATAGCCTATAATATATATTAGTGTCACGCCCCAAGTTCAGGGTCACGTGATCGGCCAGAGTATATGTGTCTATACCCCGCAGCCTAACCCATGCACATACCAACTCATAAAAATAGCGGAATAAACAACAACTTTTGTTAATAAAAAGAACCAAAACAGATATTTATTTCCAAACATCAAAGTTTTTAATAAATAGCTCAAGTGCGAAAATAAATAAATCGAAGAGCGATAGTTCTTTAACAAATAAAAGTCTAGATAAAACATGAATGTCCACACGAGACTACAACTCCAAATACCAAAATAAAAGTGCATGACAAACTACTACAGACTCGACTACGACCTCTAACTAGGACTGCTATGAGATCATGTGGCTCCTCTACCCTCCAGCTGCGCCAAATGCTCCAGACCACCTCGTCGGTCAGGCTCTGCAAAACCAAACAACGACAACAGATGAGTTCAAAGAACACAGTGAGCGGTTCTACCAACCCTCACAAAAATAAACATCACATATAAGATGCATAAGGTAACACTCATGACTCAAGCAGGAAAAGATCACAAGGGAGTGACCTGCTAAACGGTGAAGAACAACAGGCCTAAGCCTACCATGCCCAAAGGCAACAACACATATTAGGATAATCGGGAAGACCCTCCAAACTTATCCTAGTATAAAGAAACTTGGGAGCAATCGGGAAGACCCTCCGAACTTGCTCCACGAGACGCGTAGGGACAATCGGAATTCGCCCATCCGAACTTGCCCCTTTAAGATATCACAGGAGTAATCGGGTAGGCCCTCCGAACTTACTCCTTTAAGATATCTCAGGAATAATCGAGTAGGCCCTCCGAACTTATCCTACAAGGCCAAACCAAAATAATCAGGAAACGAACTTGTTCAACGGGTTGGGAATTAGCCATCCAACCTCCCGAGCCTAGCCCACAATTCGGTTCCTCAACGAGCCTCAACTCCATTCATACAGATATAGGGCACCATGACCTAAGTCAAATCTTTCCTACGGTGTCTGAGGGGTGTTCCTATTGGAAAGTGTCTCAACACTCCAATACCTGACGCCAACTATTAGACCCGTAATGTCATAAACCCGTGTGGTTTTATTTCATGCATAAACTACTCATGTTGGTTTGTAACTGATTATGCCGACCCTTTTTACCCAATTTTAATTATGCAATTAAAATTTAGTTCACCACAATTAGGGTTTTGTTTTAGAGTTTTATTTTAGCTTATTGTTCTGCCCGAAACTGATGTACCTAATCCGAAACTCATGTACCTAATCCGAATCTGATCTCCAGAGTGTGTCCTATGTTTCCAAACTATATTTTTTGGTCAAAATGATAGGTTACATTACTATGTTGAGCAAACTATGCACATTACGAACATGATTTCAAAATCAGCCTTAAAACAAACAATTCAGCATACAGTTTTCAACCTAATTGAGTTTCAGCACATTAGAGATGATTTAATCCAAAAATTACAGAATTAAATTCCTTAATTATCAACACAAAAGAATTATATCATAGAGACAAAATTCATAAGAATTAAAACATATTTGTTTAGCCAAGATTAACAAGTATCAAGATAATTTTTAAACAAGATCCCAACTTCATGATCAAAAACCATATTAAGCACACCCATGGCTTTAAGATCAAAATCATATTTTTATAAACATGATTAAATTCCAAAAATCATAGATTTAAATCTAAGGCATGCAACCACAATTTAAGAACCTAATTAGGCAAACAATTCAAGTTTTATAATTCAAGATAAACAAGATCGCTCATTTGAGCATTTCACCGAACACATTGCCCCTGATTCTTCTTTGGCCGAGCACCCCTAGGATCATCCTAGGGCTGTCGAGCCCCATAGGGGAGGGTTTAGGGCCTCCTTAAGCTTGACGCACAAAAAGAATGACAAGAATCCGAGAGATCTTCAAAAATAAAATCAAGAACATCAACCCTCCAAGAACGACTTCAAGAAACTCGAAGAAATCCCGAAGAAGGAGGGTAAAACCACTCACCTAATTTTGAAGGATGTTTAGAAGAAATCCCGGACGATGACCCTCGAATCTGGCTTCAAAGATGACGGCTCGACTCAAGAAGGGGGAAGAGAGGGGGCGGCGGCTCACCTCATGCCGTCGGCTTGAGGAGAGGGAGAGAGGAAGAGAGAGGGGCTGGCTGGCTCCTCTCGGCTCGGCCCCAAAGAGAATGAAGAGAGAAGGAGAGGGAAGGAGCTTTGGCGGCTCGGCTCTTGATGGCGACGACTCCAAGGGAAGAAAGAAGAAGGGATGGCTAGCGACTGGTTCCTCTTCTCAAAAGCTTGTGCTGCTCCAAATAAGGAGCCACAAGCCAAGGGGAGGGAGTTTTATATCCCTTCCTCAACCCTAATCCTTCTAAACCCTTTATCCAACCCACATCCGACTCAAGCCAAACCCGAACCCATTAACTTAAGTTAACTTAATTAATCCTACTCTCCATATAACCATCCAATATATGCACGAACACCCACATGCGACATAATAAAACAATGCAACATAGAAAAATTAAATAAATGTAACTACTCAAGCAAAATTTCATATTCATAATCCTACTTACCCGAGCTCGCATGCTTGCACCGGACCATGAGTCGACTCGACTCAACCTCGATCTAGTTCGCTAGGCTGGCATATACAAGAATAAAGGAAAATAGTATAATTAAATATCTAGGATATTATAATCACCCATCCTTAAAGAAAATTCATCCTCGAATTTCAGAAAAGAAAATTAAGGGCTCACCAAATCAAACAATGAAGGATAACGCTCCCTCATATCCTACTCCACCTCCGAGGTGGCCTCCTGCCCGGAATGGTGCTCCCATCTGACCTTAACCAAGGGGATCTCCTTGGACCTCAATTTTCTGATCTGACGGTCTAGCACCTTAACTAGTCGCTCCTCATAGGAGACAACTGAATGCACCTCCACTGCGGTAGGCTCAATCACATGGGATTCATCCCGAATGTACTTCTTCAGCATAGACACATGGAACACTGGATGTACTCGGTCCATACTAGGAGGTAAGGCCAACTCATATGCCACAGCTCCCCTGCGCTTGAGAATAGGAAATGACCCAATGAACCTAGGGCTTAGCTTTCATTTCTTACCAAATCTCACCACCCCTTTTATAGTGGATACCTTGAGGAACACCATGTCGCCCTCAGCAAACTCTATCTCCCTGGCCTTTCCATCAGCATACATCTTCTACCAACTCTGAACTGCTAACAACCTCTCCCTGATTAGCTTCACCTTTTCTACAGCCTCCTCCACTAGGTCAAGTCCTATCATAAGGGAATCTCTTACCTCCAACCAACCTACAGGTGACATGCATCTTTGCCCATATAATGCCTCAAATTGGGCCATCCCAATGTTGTTGTGGTAACTGTTATTATAAGCAAACTCAATCAGAGGTAAGTGTCTCTCCCAACTGCCCTCCAAATCAAGGACACATGCTCTCAGCATATCCTCCAACGTCTGAATAGTTCGCTCTGATTGACCATCTGTCTGAGGGTAAAATACAGTGCTGAACCGGACCCGAGTTCCCAATGCATCCTGGAAAGATTGTCAGAATCGAGCTGTGAACTGAGTACCCGATGTGAGATGATCATAACAAGGACACCATGATATGCGACGATTCGATCCAAAAACAACCTCGCATACTGCTCAGCTGAGGAGGTCGTCCTGACCAGTATAAAATGTGATGTCTTGGTTAGGCGATCCATCACTACCCAGATAGAATCATTGCCCTTCCTAGACTTTGGCAACCCCGTCACAAAATCCATGGTTATCTTTTTCCATTTCCACTCTGGTACTTCTAGGTTCTGGAGCAATCATACCAGCTTCAAATGCTTAACCTTCACCTGCTGACATACCAGACACTTAGACACAAACTTGGCCACTTCTTTTTTCATATTTTTCCACCAATAATTCTATCTTAGGTCCCGGTACATCTTCGTGGCTCCCGGATGCATAGTGTAAGTGGACTGATGAGCCATCTCTAGCACCTACCTGCGAACCTCGGCCATATCTGGTACCACTATCCTATTCTTAAACCTCAAAACGCCCTTCGAGTCCATACTGAACCCATTATCGGCATCGCCTCTCCTGGCCAGATCCTTGGTGAGAGCACAGAATGCATCCTCCTCCTGCGCTGCCCGCAACATGTCAACCAACGTGGACTGCACCCTCAAGTGAGCCACTAACGCACCAGAAGCTGATACTAACAAGACTGCCCTGCCATCCAAACATAGGGTCAAATCCTGAGCCAACGGCCTCCTCCTGACCGCCAAATGTGCCAGACTGCCCATGGACTTCCTGCTCAAAGCATCGGCTACTACGTTATCCTTCCCTGGATGATACATGATCGTGCAGTCATAATCCTTCAATAGCTCAAGCCATCTTCTTTGCCTCAGGTTCAACTCCTTCTGGGTGAGCAAATATTGGAGGCTCTTATGATCAGTGTATATCTCACAAGCATCGCCATAAAGGTAGTGACGCCACAGCTTCAATGCGAACACCACCGCTGCCAGCTCAAGATCATGGGTTGGGTAATTCTTCTCGTGAACTTTCAACTGCCTAGAGGCATAAGCATCACCCTGCCATTCTGCATCAACACACAACCCAACCCGACTCGGGAGGCATCATAGTAAACAACAAATCCTCCTGAGCCCGAGTGTACTACTAGAGCTGGTGCCGACGTCAAGCGGTCCTTGAGCTTCAGAAAGCTCTCTTCGCACTTACTGTTCCATTCGAACTTGACCTTTTTCTGAGTCAAGCGGGTCAATGACACTGCAATCCTAGAGAAATTCTCCACAAACTTTCTGTAATAACCTGCCAAACCCAGGAAATTATGGATCTAAGTGACATTAGTTGGCCTCTTCTAATTCTGAATTGCTTCTATCTTTGCAGGGTCCACATTTACCCTTTCCATGGACACCACATGGCCAAGGAACCCAACACTCTCCAACCAGAACTCACACTTGGAGAATTTAGCATACAACCTATGCTCCTTAAGAGTTTTCAGAACTACCCTCAAGTGCTTAGCATGCTCCTCCCTGCTACTAGAATAAATCAAGATATCATCAATGAACATAATTACAAATTTATCCAAGTATTCCCTGAATACTCGATTCATTAGGTCCATAAATGCTGCAGGTGCATTAGTCAGCCCGAAGGACATCACCAGGAACTCAAAGTGCCCATACCTCGACCTGAAAGCAGTCTTGGGGATGTCACTGTCCCAGATCCTCAACTGGTGGTACCCTGACCGCAGGTCAATCTTAGAAAACCACTGAGCTCCCTAAAGCTAATCAAATAAATCATTAATCCTAAGCAACGAGTACGGATTCTTCACCCTTACCTTGTTAAGCTATCGGTAATCAATGGACATCCGCAAGGACCCATCTTTCTTTTTCACAAATAGAACTGGAGAACCCCAAGACGAAACACTAGGATGAATGAAGCCCAACTCAAGCAGCTCCTACAATTGAGACTTCAACTCTGTCAACTCAGCTGGTGCCATTCGATACGATGGAATGGAGATCGGTTTCATCCCTGGCTGCAAATCAATGCAGAACTTGATCTCTCTCTCTGGAGTCAACCCTGGCAACTCATCCGGAAACACATAAGAGAACCCGCATACCACAGGCGTCCCTCCGATGTCCCTAGCCGCACCTCCATCTCCCTCTGCCACAAACACAAAGGCTAAGAAAAAGACTGGCAACTGCCCAGAAGTAGCTTTCGAGCCTTGAGAGTGAAAATCGATACCAACGAATCTCCCCTTCCCTCACCTTGGAAGGTAAATTGGGGCAATCCGGGCTTACTGAAGGTCACAGTCTTAGCCCTGCAATCCACTGAGGCGAAATGATCCGCAAACCAGTCCATGCCTAAAATTACATCAAGCTCTAACATCGGCAGGACTGTCAATTTGGCTATCAACACATGCCTACAAATGACAAGCTCACAGCCTCGAAAGACTGTCTATGCCATCACAGAAACGCCCATAGGCGTAGACACCACAAGAGGCAAATGAAGCATAGAAGATTCTCCTGCCAGCTTAGCAGCAAACAAAGCAGACACAAAAGAGTGTGTAGCATCCGGATCAAACACGACATATGCAATGGCAAACCCAACAACAATATTACCTGACACCACTACTCTGGATGCCTCAGCGCCCTCTTGGTTCATAGCAAACACCTGTGCAGCGGGCCTCTCTGAACCACTAGCTCGCTGGCCTCCTCCCTGAGTCTGACCCCCCTAAGCCACGTAACCCACTAACATCGGTGCATTTCCTCTAGTCTGATTAGGCTGCTGACTGCCCTTGATAGAACAATCCTTTTTGTAATGCCCAGTCTGCCCACAACTGAAACATACCTCCCAACATCCCCAACAAGCCCCCCAGTTCCTCCTGTGACATCAGTTACACTAATACGGCCCAGATCTCCACTGCAAACCTCCAGATGATGCCCCTGGTCCTGAACCCATGTGACCTCTGGAACTGTTATGACCTCCGCCCTGCGGTGGATCTGCTGACGTGAAAGTCCCCTCTGAATGAGTTGGCCGACCCCCGAAGGCTGGGGTCAAAAAATTTTCTTTTGGAGACCATCATGCATGTTCGTCGATATCCTTTCGAAGCGCCTCATCTACAACCTGAGCAAAGGAAGTGTTCTCTGTAATGGATCAATCTGGCGATCTGTTGCCTCAACCCCTCCACAAACCTCTTGACCCTGGCGGTCTCTGTGGCTATCATGGTGGAATGTTACTTCGAGAGCCGAGTGAACTTCATCTCATAATCTGCCATCGACATACTGCCCGTCTGACGCAATAGCTCAAACTCCTTTGCCTGCCTATCCCGAACGCTCATCAGTAGGTACTTCTCCACCATAGCAGCTCTAAACTCCTCCTTTGTAGGGGGTGGTGCATCTGCTGCTCTACGGTCCTTCTAGATGTGAAGTCAATCCTTGGCTAGACCTCTCAGCTGTAACTCGATCAGTCAAGTGGCCATCTTAGAAGAACAAGCGAGCTCCCTGCACAGCTCATAGCAATCTCCCAGGAAACTGGTGACCTCTACCCGCTGATCTGTCCCTGTATACTCCGGTGGCATGAATGCCATAAAATCTACATATGAAGGTGCTCTGGGGGCTCTGACCACCGGTGCTACTGGCTGGACCACCTCTGGTGCTACGGGTATCATCGGTATTGGTTGTGGCTGCTGCCTCAACTCTTGCTCCCTGCGGAGCGCCTCAGTTAGCTCAGCCACGCGGGCCTGCAACTGAACAACCATGGGATCATGTCTCACATCCTCTCGGGCCTGCGGTGGTCTCCCACGACCCCGGCGCCGACCTCGATGCTCAGTAGAGTTGTTGTCACTATCGCTCCTTGCGGCATCAAAAGCCTCTATCGATCTGGAATCACCAAAAAAAATATATCAAATTTAAACAATTCAATTCACCCTAAGTCGTTAAGTAAATAAACCACAAGTAGCATTGAGGTGGAGACTTAGCACATTGATCTCATAACATACCCCTACCGTATACTGACACGCTAGCAATGTCCTATACGGTGACAACTCTAGGTCGTAGTCAGACCGAACCACATGCTCTAATACTACATTGTCACGCCCCAAGTTCAGGGTCACGTGACCGACCAGAGTATACATGCCTATACCCCGTAGCCTAACCTATGCACATGCCAACTCATAAAATTAGTGAAATAAATAATAACTTTTATTAATAAAAAAAACCAAAACATATTTTTATTTCAAAACATCAAAGTTTTTAATAAATAGCTCAAGTGCGGAAATAAATAAATCGAAGAGCGACAATTCTTTAACAAATAAAAGTCTGGATAAAACATGAATGTCCCGACGGGACTACAACTCCAAATATCAAAACAAAAGTGCATGACAAACTACTACAGACTCGACTACGACCCCTAACTAGGACTGCTACGAGATCATGTGACTCCTCTACCCTCCACCTACGCCAAGTGCTCCAGCCCACCTCACCGGTCAGACTCTGCAAAATAAAACAATGACAACGGGTGAGTTCAAAGAACTTAGTGAGCGGTTCTATCAACCCTCACAAAAACAAACATCACAGATAAGATGCATAAGGTAACACTCCTGACTCAAGCAGGAAAAGGTCACAAGGGAGTGACCTACTAACAGGCCATCCGGCCACCACCTGCCCGAAGGCAGCCAACACCCAAACGGTGAAGAACAACAGGCATAAGCCTACCATGCCCAAAGGCAACAACAAATACTAGGATAATCGGGAAGGCCCTCCGAACTTATCAGAGTATAAAGAAACTCGGGAGCAATCGGGAAAGCCCTCCGAACTTGCTCCACGAGACGCGTAGGAACAATCGGGATTCACCCGTTCGAACTTGCCCCTTTAAGATATCACAGGAGTAATCGGGTATGCGCTCCGAACTTACTCCTCTAAGATATCTCAGGAATAATTGGGTAGGCCCTCCGAACTTATTCCTTAAAAACCACCTCGGGGATAATCGGGTAGGCCATCCAAACTTATTTCTTAAAAACCACCTCGGGGATAATTGGGTAGGCCCTCCGAACTTATCCTATGAGGCCAAACTAAAACAATTGTGAAAGACCCTCCGAACTTGTTCCACGGGTTGGGAATTAGCTATCCAACCTCCCGGGCCTAGCCCACAATCCGGATCATCAACGAGCCTCTTCGCCATTAATAAAGATATGACGCACCATGACCTAAGTCAAATCTTTCATACGGTATCTTAGGGGTGTTTCTATTAGAAAGTGTCTCAACACTCCAATACTCGATCCAAACTCTTAGACCCGTAATGTTATAAACCCGTGTGGTTTTATTTTATGCATAAATTTCTCATGTTGGTTCATAATAAATTTTGTTGATCCTTTTTAGCCAATTTTAATTATATAATTAAAATTGAGTTCACCACAATTAGGGTTTTGTTTTAGCTTACTGTTCTGCCCAAAACTGATGTATCTAATCCGAATTTGGTTTCCAGAGTGTGTCATATGTTTCCAAATTATATTTTCTAATCGAAATGATAGGTTATACGAGTATGTTCAGCAAATTATGCATATTACGAACATGATTTCAAAATCAGCCCTAAAACAAACAATTCAGCATGCAGTTTTCAACCTAATTGAGTTTCAGCACATTAGAGATGATTTAATCCGAAAATTACAGAATTAAATTCCTTAATTATCAACACAACAGAATTATATCATGGAGACAAAATTCACAAGAATTAAATCATGTTTGTTTAGCCAAGATTAACAAGCATCAAGATAATCTTTAAATAAGATCTCAACTTCATGATCAAGAACCCATATTAAGCACACCCATGACTTTAAGATCAAAATCATATTTTTATAAACATGATTAAATTCCAAAAATTACAGATTTAAATCTAAGACATGCAACCACAATTTAAGAACCTAATTAGGCAAACAATTCAAGTTTTATACTTCAAGATAAACAAGATCGCTCACTTGGGCATTTCACCGAACACCTTGAGGGCACCCCTGATTCTTCCTTGGCCGAGCACCCCTAGGATCATCCTAGGGCTGCCGAGCCCCATAGAGGAGGGTCTAGGGCCTCCTCAAGCATGACACACAAAAAGAACGGCAAGAATCCAAGAGATCATCGAAAATAAATCAAGAACATCAAGCCTCCAAGAACGGCTTCAAGAAACTCAAAGAAATCCCGAAGGAGGGTAAAACCACTCACATAATTTGGAAGGATGTTTAAAAGAAATCTCGGACGATGGCTCTCGAATCTGGCTTCAAAGATGACGGCTCGACTCAAGAAGGAGGAAGAGAGGGGCGGCGGTTCACCTCATGCCGCCGGCTTGAGGAGAGGAAGAGAAAGGGGTTGGCTGGCGGCTTGGTGGCTGGCTGGCTCCTCTCAGCTCGGCCCCCAAGAGAAGGAAGAGAGAAGGAGAGTGAAGGAGATTTGGCGGCTCGGCTCTTGATGGCGGTGGCTCCAAGGGAAGAGAGGAGAGGGGATGGCTGGCGGTTGGTGACTTGCTCCTCTTCTCAAAAGCTTGTGCGGCTCCAAATAGCGAGCCACAAGCCAAGTGGAGGGGTTTTATATCTCTTCCTCAATTCTAACCCTTCTAAATCCTTTATCCAATCTGTATCCACCTCAAGTCGAATCCAATCCCGCTAACCTAATTAAATCAAGCTTGTCAAAAGCGTGCGCCTGGGCGCCTAGGCGCACCAGGGGAGGCGCACAAGAGGCCCAACGCCTCTGCGCGGCCAAGGCGCAGCCCCTTCACCCAGGCACGCGCCTTGGCATCGCTCTAGCGCTTCAAGTTTGAAGCCCCAGGAGCATCAGGCGTGCGCCTGGGTGAACTGATGGTTTCTGCCTTTAAGTGGGGGCCTACCCACTTAATAAAACTTAGTAAAATATTAAAAAAATTGACTCATTAGGGCTTCACCCGTGTAAGTCAAAAAAAATTTCTCTCCTCACTTGTTCCAGTTGTCGAGTGACTCTTCCCTTCTTCTCCTTCACTCGTCCAGCCATTAAGTCTGCCGGAGTGCCGCCCAGTTTCTTCAAGTATGTTGTTCCATTTTCTTTCTTTCTTCTCCTCTAGTTCTATTCTTCTTCATTACTTCTAGTATTTTCTTCTTCTCACTTTCTCAGCAGATTTTTCTTTCTTTTCATCCCTATTTTTTTCTTTTCAACCATGTTTTCTTTCTTTAATCTTTCCAGCCGAGTTTTTTTTTTCCAGCCATGTATTCACAGTCATTTTCAGCCGAGTTTTCTTTCTTCTCCTCTAGTCCTCTTCTTCTTTATTACTTCTACTCTTTTCTTCTTCTTATCAGCAAAATTTTCTTTCTTTTCATCCCTGTTTTCTTTCTTTCCAGAATTCCAGCCATGTTTTCTTTCTTTCCAGCCAAGTTTTCAGCCGAGTTTTTTTTTTCTTCTTCTTCTTCTTCCAAATTTTGTTGATTGCAGATTGCTCACTCATTATTTTCAGCCATGTTTTCAGCACTTTTGCTTGTCATAAACTCATAATCATCCTTGTGTGTTGATTGTGGCAGACTAGCAGTGCAGTGACACTGTGACAGTTGTATATTGAGTGAGCAGTGGATTAATATGGAGGGTGGAAGTGGAATTGGCAGTGCACCAGTAGCTAGTGGTAGTGCTTCATCTGAATCGACAAACAAGAAAGACCCAGCATGGAAGTACAATGTTATGCAAAATCCTAAAGATGCAAATTCTGTTCAATGTGTGTTTTGTGGAAAAAATACAAATGGAGGCATCTACAGTGCAAAATTGCATCAAGTCGGCGGTAACCGAAATGCTAAGAAGTGTTTGAAGTGTCCCGAGTATGTTAGATTGGAGTTGATGGAGTATATGAACAAGAAAAAATAAGACAAGATTAATTATGATAAGTTGCTCGACTTTGATGATGTGGATGATATGGAAGAAGTTGAAGATGATGTTCAGTTAAATGCACATGGAAAGAGGACAGAAATCGGATTGATAGAGGCAAGAGTAAAGCGGTGTTGGTGCCAAACCCAAAAAAAGGCAAACTGAAAGGTCCCATGTTTTCTTTTGCCTACAAGAAGCTGGAAATTGTTGTTGAGCTTCGCAAGGAAGGAAGGTTGAGGCAAACAAATGTGGATGAGAAGTTAGATAAAGAGAGAAGAGCTATGACCATTCAATACTTTTCTAGGTTCTTGTACCAAGCCGAAATTCCATTCAATGTTACTCGGTTGGATTCATTTAAATGTATGGTTGAAGCTATTGGACAATATGGTCCAAATTTGAAGCCCCCAAGCTACCACGAAGTGAGAGTCACTTGCTTGAAGAAAGAAGTTGAGTATACAAATGAACTGTTGAAAAGTCACAAGGATATGTGGGTGAAGTATGGGTGTTCAATCATGACCGATGGTTAGACTAGTAGAACCGACAAGAGCATCATTAATTTCTTGGTGAATTGTCCTGCAGGGTGCATGTTTGTCAAATCCATTGATGCATCTTCCTATTCGAAGACTGGTGAGAAGACATTTGAGTTGCTAGATGAGTTTGTGGAGTATGTGGGAGAAGCTAATGTTGTGCAAGTCATTAGCGATAATGGCTCTAATTTTATGTTGGCGGGCAAGTTTCTTCAAGCTAAAAGGCCACACTTATATCGGACTCCATGCGTTGCACATCGCATTGATCTCATGTTAGAAGATATTGGGAAAATTCCATTAGTTTCAAGAACTTTGACAAGGGCCGTAGCTTTGACATGTTATATATATAACCATGTGTTTGTCTTGAATATGATGAGGAAGTTCACAAAGCAAGCTAAACTTGTTAGAGCTGGAAAAACAAGATTCGCCACATGCTATCTCACACTCAAAAGCATCCACAAGCACAAGAACTCATTAAGGGCAAGTGGGCAAAGGAGGCAAAGGGGAAGCGTTTGTTGGGTGAAATGGACACACTAGAGGGGGGGTGAATAGTATGTTAACTAATCTTATTGCCTAATTCAATTTTAATCGGTTTCTTAATCTACTTAGGCAATTTACAATTCAACGACTAAATGCGAAAACGAGTAATGAAGATAAATAATGCGATACACAAAGAAAATAATATTAACATAAGAATTTATAGTGGTTCGGCCCCAATGCCTACTCCACTACCTAAGCACCCCGCTTAGGATTTCCAAACTAGCTTTACTAGATTATCTTGTTTCCTTTACAATGAGGATGTTTTCACTAGAGAGTCTCCGCTCTCACACCGAAGGCACTTCCATACCAGGAAGTCTCCGCCTTCCTATCGAGAGCACTCTCCCACCTCAATCCTAAGGACCACAAGAACTAATCCTAGTAAACTACGTTTACACAAGTGACTTTACACCTTCTGCACCAAGGATACCACTCAATCACAAGACCTAACACTAGGTCTTCTACAAACTCAAATACAAAATAAATAAATAAGAAAATATACAAGTAATGGAGCAAAAAATACACCAATACAAATACTTAGCTCCAACACAATGAATCCTAGCTCCTCTTGATGTCTTGATGATGAATCAAATCAAGTTTGAAGGCAAACTCTAGGAATGAAAGCTCAAAGTAGGATTTCTCTAAGAAATGACTCAATGAAAGCTTAGAATTGATCAATGATGGCTCAATGAAGGTTAAGAGTCATCAAAAAGTGTCTAAGGAAGGCTTGGGTATTTATAGAGCCAAGAGGAAATGGAATGAAACAACTGGCTCAACAGGCAGAAAACTAGTCATTTCCATCGTTCAGTCGCTTGCCGATCGATCGTCGGTCGACCGACCGATCGACCGCTGGCTTTCTGTGCCTTATTCGCGCTGTTCAGTCGATCGACGGGTCAACCGAATGAGTCACAATTCTGCGATCCACAATCCAGTCGACCGATCGATCAGCCGACGCACGCACTGCCAATTTTTTGTCTTTGTCGGTCGACCGAAACTAGGCAGACTGCTCTACACTACTTGTTTTGGTTGAGTTTTTTTGTTCGATTTGGTTCCGACTTCGCTAAGTCTACTTATATAACATTTTTTAACTTTAAGTTAATAACTTTAAAACATAAATGTTATATAAGGATTACCCCCCATTTGGATTCAATAAAAATATCTAAAAAATCAAAATCCTTAAGAATCAAAATCTAGTTTTTGGGGTCTAGTACAAATTTTTTGAAAACGGAAATTTCCTAATCTTCCGGGTCAAATATGGGTATGCTAAACGCTTCGAGAAAATCCTTAAAAATCCTTAAAAGGCTTTATGAATTTCAGGGCGATTCTTGGTTTTCATATTTTGGGGTTCGGGATTAATTTTTGAGTTTCTTAACATCATCATGAGGATTTATAATTTATCTAGATACCCTAAACCTAAACTCTAACTTCTCGAATAAACCCGAGCATCAACGAGTGTCCTTGCCGGTTTCTCTGATTTTTCTGATTTTTCCGATCAGGGACATCGTGCGCTAATCGATATGGAACCTGAAAATAACTCTTCATGAAATCATTAGTTCCATATTTGTTATCATCAAAACCGAGATTAAGACCAAGATTGAAAACCTTAAGCCAACAATGTTCAGCTGAAACGGTGTTAATGCCTCCCTTTTAGAACGATACTGTATACATCCTTAAGGCGATGGGACCTCTTGTTCGAGTCCTTCATCTAGTCGATAATGAAAGGAAACCGACAATGAGCTATCTATATGAAGCCATGGATAGAGCAAATGAAGCAATCACGAGTGCTTTCAATGGAAGAGAGGAGAAATACAAAGACATATTCAAGATCATCGATGACATATGGGAATGCCAACTCCATCATCCATTGCATGCGGTGGGTCATTTTTTGAATCTCAGGTTCTTTTATGACGATCCAAATATAGAATTTGATTCGGAAGTCACAAGTGGCCATTATGCTTGTATAGAAAAGTTGGTTTCGGATCAAAATGTGCAAGTGAAGATAATGGATGAGTTGTCGTTATATAAGAAGGCCGAAGGTCTTTTCGGATTTTCCTTGGCGATCAAAACTAGAAAGATGAAGGCACCGGGTAAAATTTATCACCTCATTCTTATTTACTTTGCTTTGCTGAAGTTGATTATTAATTTTTGAATTATTTCCATGGCAGCTGAATGGTGGAGTTTGTACGGGAGCACCGCTCCCAATTTGCAAAAACTAGCCATCAAGATTCTTAGCCTTACATGTAGTGCATCTGGGTGTGAAAGAAATTGGAGTGTATTTGAGCAGATGATTAATTTTAACTTATAAATTAACATTTCAACTTGTTTATGCTTGCAATCATTCTTATCAATTGTAATATTTTCTTTTGATTATATAGATTCACACCAAGAGTTGGAATAAGCTTGAGGTGCAGAAGCTTAATGATCTAGTATTTGTGAAGTACAATCAAGTGCTTAAGGCTCGCTATGATTGCAAGGATACCATGGATCTGATTGCTTTGGAGGACATTGATGATAGCCATGAGTGGTTGTTAGGAACAATGGGTGAAGGGAATGATGAAGTTGCTGAAAATGAAGGGGTTTTTCTTAGTGATGATGAAGGTGGAGGAGGCTTGACATGGGGGTCTTGTAGCTAGAGCATCGGGAGTTGAGGAACCCACTAGAGTGACTAGGAAACATACTAAGTCATCTCATGAAAAGAGTAGCGCTCATCCAGAAAGTTCACAAGGCTCAACTCGATTTGATCTTGGTGAAAGCGAGGCGAATTCATATGAAACCGAAGAAGATGTTAAGCATATAAGTCGGATGGTGGTGATACGGACGATAACTTTATTGATGAGGACTTCGAGGATGAGGTTTGAGCTTTAGATATTAGAGGAATCACTAAATTGAAGTCTTTAGAATTCTTGCATTTGGTGTGTTGTGTACTTGTGTGATTGTCTCTTTAATTTAGATAATTGGATTCATGTAGTAACTAGTAACTGTGGTTTGATTTGCTATTATTGCTTGGTACATGTTGGATTCATATTGTTTGGTCAGCTTGGTGTATGTTATATTGCTTGGTACATGTTGGATTCATATTGTTTGATTTGCTATCATTGTTTGGTGTATGTTATATTACTTATGAGTTATGACTTATGCTTAATTTCTATTTTTTTATTTAAATTTAGTAAGGTGCACCTTATTTTAGTCAGGCGCGCGCTTATTTTGCGCTTTGCGCCTTGGGCGATATGGATCATTTGTGCCTTGAGTGTGCTTAACGCTTTTGACAACCTTGACCTAAATTAACTAATTAACCCTACTCTCTACATAACCATCCAATGCATGCACACTCATATGCGACATAATAAAATAATACAACATAGAAAAATTAAATAAATTTAACTACTCAAGTAAAATTTCATATTCATAATCCTACTTACCTGAGCTCGCAGGCTCGCACCGAACCATGAGTCGACTCGACTCGACCTCGATCTAGTCTGCTAGACTGGCAAATACAAGCATAAAAGAAAATAATATAATTAAATATCAAGGATACTACAATTAGTCAAAAATATATTGTCTCTAAAATATGACTCGGGCAAAATAGTCCAAAACTCGGGCAATAATGAATGTCAACAAGTATCAAAACTCGGCTATTTTGCCCGAGTCATATTTTAGAGGGATCACTTTGATCGATTTTTTCTTTGAGGAACTACTCTGAAAACCCGACTATATTTGATGGACCAAATTATATGTTATCCCTATAAAAGACATATGCATATTTGCTGGTTTGGATTCTTGGGCATGGTTGCAGGAGATTATGTCACTCACTAAGTCCTAGTTGGACTTACTATTTAATTTGCTATCTTATAGCACCTGAGCCTGATCAGGCAAGTACTGGGATGCAGTAATGTAGTTGGTGGTGTTAGGGACAACGGATCTCGTAACACGTCGTGGTCGGGGGTTATGTTAAGTCCGTAGGACCATTTATATTTTTTTAGATAGATGAGTGTCTAAAACTTTATTTTCCGCATTTGTATGTCAAGAACTTTGTTTATGATTAATTGATTTATTTATATGAGTCTTTTAAGATTTATAATCATCATATTATTTGTTGATTGGTTTTGATAGTTTTAATCATTTATGTTTACGGCAAGAAAACTGGTTTTTTTTATGAACTGTTTCAAGGTTTCACAATTATTGTTTATTAGGGTTGAGCTAGGCTTCGAGTACATGTAGTACTCTGGTCGATCTTGCTTGGGTTTTAGGGTGTGACAGAGAGTTGCAGATCAGATGAGATTCAAAGCCCCCCCCCCCATACTAAAAGTGAGATGGGATTCAATGTCCTTAACTTCCAAACTCTGTGGTTGGACAACTTTGAAAGAGTTCAAACCCAAAGGATTGTCAATCCTACGATTATCTACCAAACAGGTAACCTTGGTCCTAAGTCTACCATTGACGGGAATTCAATTTCGACCTAAGTATCTAAAAGCGGTTCACGATCCTAAGAAACAACTACCAACTAGCTGACGTTGTCAAAAGAAAGCGTCTAAACACTCTTTTGCTCGAGTAGTCATCGACCAGGCAGTGGTGGCTAAAGGAAAGCAACCATAAGCACCATACTCGGCTCTAAAAGTGTTGCCGACCAGATGACATCAACACCTACCAAACACTTTGGTCATAGAAAGCAAAACGTTGCAAGCGATAAACGACATGCATAAACATTGAAAATAATAAAAGAAAAGCATGGCATGAAATCAACGCATCCAAGAACATATTTATAAGCCCTCGAGGGGCAATAGTTCAAAACCCATAAAGGGGCGAATGTTAAATGCCACGAAGGGCGCCAATCCAAAGCCAAACAATGTATCTTTACAATGCAAGGGCTGAATGTTTGAAATTACATGCTTATTGAGGCATGGTAAGAGGAACGTCGGCGACTACAGAAAGAAGAACACCACTTGCAAAAACGTCAGCCGTGATCATTATTTTTAGCGCAGAAAATAAAAAGTTGCAACATGACAAAATCAAGATACATTGGTCTCACCTACCTCGGCGATTCAACTCAGCACGTGCCCACTTACTGATCAAAAGTCTGAAGCTCGGTCGAGACTAGGCGCTCGGCACATACAATGAGCTCGACAAACACACAAGTTGAGACACTATTAGAGTTCGACGCGAAGTCATCGGACTCGGACCAAGTTCGAGGGCTGTGGATAGAACTAGCTCTCTGAGCTCAATCGACCCGGACCCAGAAGCACCCTTACTTATGAACCAGACTCAGATCTAACCTAGCTACAACTTAGCCCCAGGGCTCCACCCGACCAAACAAGGATATTAACATCCTACATTAATCAATAGGGTTTGGCAGTAATAAGATCGTGATCTAAGGGATAATAATCGACACATTCAAGTCATATCTCCGTGGAGTTTCTGGAGATATCCTCGTCGAGTACCCGGTCTTACCTCATAAAACAGACACGATGCACTACATGTATGGACTTTGTTCGAATTTCCATGTAGATCATCTAAAATTTCATCTCACTTAAGCGTCAAAATATCTTTGCATGTCACCACCAGAGCCACGCTGAGCTAGGAGACGAAGAGGATTACAGTACCCTAGACCTCAGGCGAGAACAAATTATGTTCATGAGTTTTACAAAAAAAAATTGACATAATAATATTTCAATATTTGTAGTAGTATAGAAGAATAAACTTGATAATTTTATTTTTTATATTCTAATTTTTAGTTTGTGTTATTATTTTAATTTTATTTTTATTTTTTTTTATAAAATTTATTTTGATTTTGAGAAAATATTTTACAAGAATAATATAAGTAATTTGATTGATTGAATTAAGGCATCGTTTGATTGACATAATTTCTTGCAGGAAGTTGTACTTTTCAAGAAGTAGCCAAAAGATCTCTTGTTTGGTTGACATATTTCTTCTATTTTGCAGAAAGTACAACTTTCTCAGTAAATGTAATTTTTTGCAAAACATAAGAAGTAACTTACTTAGGGGGTCCCAAGTAAATTGCATTTCCCGCAATGTATTTGAAAAAAAAAAGTCAATATTGACATCACATTTGCATTTAATGTGAAATTTATAATTTATGTTGTCAACGTTATGAGATTAGATAATTCTTGAATTCTTCACATATTTATTTTATTTTATTTTATTTAAAAAAATATATAATTTTTCATATTAATTACAAATAAAAATTATTATATATATATAATAAAGTATATGTCATATTAATTATAGGTACAAAAAAAATTTATATATATATATATATTACAATATTAATTGAGCAAATACCCAAAATCATATATTCAACCCTACTTTTTTTCAAAACCATAATATGAATCCGGATATTCCCGAATTCATAACTAAATTTTAAACTTTCCGATTTTGCGCTCAAAAATATTGGGCGGGTTGGTTTACACGATGATTGACCGGTTCAATAAAAAATGGACCGATTCAACAGAATTTTATGATATAAAGTAAAATAGACGATATAAAATATTTATAGGGTTTAAATATTTTAAGGTTGAACCACAAAACCCTATTGAATCAACCCATTTTTTATTGAACCAGCCGACCACTGTGTAAATCAATCCATCCAACACTTTTGAGGGCAAAATAGGAAAGTTTGAAATTTAGTTATGAATCCGAAAATATTCGAATTCATGTTATGATTTTGAAAAAAAATTGAAGTTGAAAAAATTATTTTGAGTATTTGCTCATATTGATTTATAAATAAAATTTATCATATATATATATATATTAAAATATTAATATATAAAAGAATAATATATTGATCATTTCACGAAAGAAAGTAATCACGTTAACCAAGTATATTATAGATGAAAATTTATTTTGTATGAATTAATTTTTTATCAATTAAATATTTTTTTAAGATACTTTTCTAAAAATAAATATAAAAATTAATTTATAAAAATTATAATTTTAAGCCAAAAATTACTTTCCACTTAGATTAAATCAGACTTAAATATGTCATGATATGTCACAAAGATCTCAGCTTGTTTTTTAAACTAAATTTCTTTATTTCTAATCAAATTATTTTTTAATATGCAAGGCTTTCAATTTAAATGATTTTTGCTAAGATTATTGCTTTGGTGGCAGACGATTAATTTAACTTTGAAAGATATTTACCCGACTTAAGCTTATATTTTTTTATTATTTTTTTTGTAAAAAAAAAAAAAATTGCTGATCTCAATCTCATCTCTTCCCTCGGTCAGCGTCTTTACGGTATCTGAGAAAAAAGGACGACGTCTATCGCCCGCTATGTCAAGTCGAAGGAAAAAGTAGACAGCCCTCATTAATTGCTCGGTCAGTCGGTTGCCCTTTTACTTTGCCCACTGAACAAGAAGAAAACCTTTTAAGAACTGCGGAGGCATCCCTACCTACATATCTGTGTTCAGGAGCACAAATCCTCCGGTCCTGAACAATAGAGAGCATGGATGGCCTTCTTCTCTCCCGTCCATCCTCCCCTTCCTCCTCTTCTTCCCGGCAAGAGAGGCAGAGCAACAGCGGCGGCAGCAGCAGTGACGGATGCACGGTGTCTGGGATCATCGGAAGCGTACTCATTGCCTCCATCACCTGTGTCGTTACAGTAGGTTGGATGTTGTTCTTCTCTTTTACTCGCATTTTACCTCTTAATTTTTTTTGCAAAATCCTTTCTTTTAATTATTAGGCGCTTTATGCTGGAGAATTAAAAAGGTAGATAGGGCTTTGTGTTGTTCGATGATTTTGTTAGGTCAAAGCTTGGATTTTGTTCTTTCTTCCAGAATGATTGATTTCAGTACCATTTTTCCTTCAGCATAAGATATCCAGCTCCTATGAAGACTTTGAGAAGACCTCCACTAGATAAACAAATGGTCATCTTGTCCCATCTATCAGCTGAAGTGCTTAGACTGGTCCCCAATTATCTATATAATATCCTTGATGTATTCTGATATCTTCTATAATTCCCCAATATATTTGGTTTATTTTCATTTACAGCTTAACATGCTTCTGATTTGTTTTTTTCTGTATTGTCGACTCTATTTGATTGTCTGATTTCAACTTATTTGATTACCCTTTGTGTTTAGTTGGTTCAATTGTAGGTGCCATCGTAGGTGCCCTCATTGGCCTAGCTACAGAGAGTGGTTTATTAAGAGGGGCTGGAATTGGAGCTATTTCTGGAGCTGTTTTCTGCATTGAAGCCGTTGAATCATCTCTTGACCTGTGGAACTCCCGGGAGTCAGGAATTTCGAGTGTACTGTATGTGGTAAGTTGGGAATTTAACTGGTTCAATCTTGAGAAGAATGTCTAATTAGCAGGATAATAACTAATACTGATATTTTAGTGCAAATTGGTTTGTAACATAACTTTAGACAACACTGGGAAGTAAAATCTTACTTCAAAGCTGACTTCCGACCTCAATACTCATGCAGATTGACATTATCTATAGCCTTTTTACTGGACGAATTGTTTGCGAAAAGGTTAACCCAGCTGTTCAGAGTGCTGTGCAAAGTCAGGTATCTGCTCCTTCCGATCTTAAACCCAGCACTGGAAGCAAGTTTGAACTTTCACCCTACAGTGTTTACTAATTATGTTAATCAAGTGCAGATGAGTGCTGTTAACTTGCCTTTCACGGAGAGCCCTGATCTTTTCATGACTGATAATAGCACTGGAGGACTATCAAGGGATTTTGTGGAGAAACTTCCCAAGATTAAAGTTACTGCTGAGAATCTCAAAGCCAGAGGGGAGAAGTTCTGCTGCTCAGTATGCCTACAGGTTGATTTCTCCTGTTTATAGGACTTTTTTGATCTGCTATGTCCGAGAGGACCGAGAGGTTTGATGGTTGGTAACAGCAGAATAACTTTGACTGCAGGACTTCCAAATTAGAGAATTGGCAAGGAGTTTGCCCCAGTGTGAACACATGTTCCATTTGCCTTGCATCGACAGTTGGCTCATCAGGCAAGGGTCTTGTCCACTTTGTAGAAGGGATATTTAGATCTTTTCATTTGTAAATTCCTAAACTTGAGATGAATGAGCCTCCTATTTTTCTAGTATATATATTCAACGGTTCTTCTATAGTTTGTAACCTCTTTTACCTTTTGATGTCATTAATACTTGTGGATTGTGATAAGTAGATGTACACCTGAGATGCAAAATAACATTATTTTGTGTACGAGAATAATTACCTATTTTCCATTCCTTTTTGGTACTAAGCTTAATGAATTACGATAGCAAACCGCTTCTACTAGCTACACTCATACATGATGGGAATGTCTACGTTGCAGCTACTATCATATAGCAAATCGCTTCTACATGTACATATAATATTTATTTATTTAAGAACCAACCAAATAAGAGACTCAAATTTATCTTTTATCGCCCAAGGTTATCGAATTTTATATGAGGCTAATTTTTGAATCGAGAAACGTATTAAGATTTAAAAACACAGAAATATATATATATATATATATATATATAATATACCGTAAATAAAATAATATTATATAAACTTAAAAAATACTAAGTCATCACTAAAGTCTCCAGAAAAATAAAGTAGAGCCTTTATGATATATTACTACTGTTTATTATTTATAAATGTGAAAAGAAAATTAAAAAATATATGTAAAGAGCCTTTATGATATATTACTACTGTTTTTCTCGGAGAATTTTAATATGTTGTCAGGTGTCACGTCACCTTTTATCTTATTGTCTTTTCTATCTCCCATCACACAAAAGCTCCTCTCTCTCTCTCTCTCTCTTTCTCCGTCGCTTGCGCGTAGGGATGGTACTGGGACGAGTTTGAGACGGCGAAGTTAATCCTATCCTAAATTCATTAAGAAAATTCAATCTTAAACTCGTCTCAAACCCGTTAGTATTTTGAAAGGTGATTTCCAAACCCATCCCACTAATTTAACGGGTATCCACTGGGAACCCGCTTTTCGCCCGTTAACAAATTATATATATATATATATATATATACACAATTTACATATCACAACATAATTATCACAATATTTAAACATTAAGCTAATTTAAACAATGAAATCAATTATCTGAGCTAGTATCAATGACTATCGAGAGCTAGTAAAGACTATCAATTATCTGAAGAAAAAATGACTTCTTTCATGCAAAGAATTAATAGGAGCAAGCGGTAGGTAACAATTAGAAAACAAGCAAGAAAAATAGCTTCTTTCATGCAAAAATTAACAGTAAATAATTGCAGGCGGCAGGTAAGAAAAAAAAATAGAAAAAAACTTAAGAATCAGATCAAGGGGCGTCTGGCGTCTGCGTCGCAGCGCCAGGAGAAGCAGATCGCGGCGTCGGATCCGTCAGGAGAAGCAATCATCGGAGCAGATCATGACATTGGATTCGTCGGGAGAAGTAGATCGAGGCGGTCGACTGCTGTTGAGAGGCGTCGGGAGAAGCAGTCGTCGGAGCAGATCGCGGCGTCGAGTCCGTCGGGAGAAGTAGATCGAGGCGACCGGTTGCTGTTGAGAGGTGTCGGAGAAGCAATCATCGGAGAAGTACATCGATTGGCGGCCGGCTCTGTTGAGAGGTGATCGCCTGTCGTTGAGAGGCGTCGAGATTGAGCGGCGGTCACGAGAGAAGCGGTCGTGTGATTGAGGAGCGGCGAGAGGGCGATCTAGTGAAAGGAGGGGCAGCGAGGCGGCGAGCGGGCATGAGGGCAATCGGGCAGATGGCTGAGGCAGTGAGGCATCGGGTGACTGGGTGAATCAGGTGAATTAAAATAATGTATTATTAATTTATTTATATTATATAATGGGTTAGGAATTAGGGTATAAGTAAAAAGACATAATTATCCCTATATAAGTATATATTAGATAATATGAATGGTATTTAAGTGATTTTACCCTTAACGGGTTTGGGACGGATTTTAGACTAAAATCCTAGACCCGTCCCAAACCCTACAGGGTTTTTACCTCAAAATCCTATACCCGTCCCACGACCCAACGGGCAAAACCCGCTAATGACCTATCAGGGTCTGGGATGGGTAAATACCCATTTATACAAACTCATTATCATCCCTACTAGTTGCGCGCACAAAACCCAAGCAGTCTCCTCATCCTCCTCTTACACCAAACAACTTTTCTTTCTTCGATCACTTCGCAATCTTTTTTCTCAGCACAAATTAAGCGCTCTCTCTCTCTGTACCTCTTCTGTGTTTCTCGCTTTGCTGATGAACAAGGGGGACGGCTCTAGGTTAATGATCCCGGAGAGCGTGCGGTGCACGATCCAAATCATATGGGAGTTGCCGGCAACCACAATGACGAGGAGAGGAGAATGTTCGGCTTTGGCGCAACTTAGTTGATCTTCCTTTCTCCTTTTTGATTCAATATTTTCTTTGTTTTATCAAACCAGACGATTCACATTCTGCACGATTTTGAACCGAATCGTGTTGAATCGCCGATTCCAAACACGATTCATGGCATTTTTCAATTCAAAGCAGCGATTTGAATCGCCGCCTGCATGAATCGCATCGGATTGCACGATTCACGATTCTGAATCGTGCGATTTGATAACACTGCTTATGCCCTTTATCTTATAAGATAAATATGCCTCTACTTCGTTGCATTTACAAGTATGGGTTTATGCTTATAGATTTGTTAATATTTTTCTTTTTTTCCCTTTAATTATGCTAATTCTATAAATGTTTCTAGAAAGCCAAGAGGTTTTCTTAAACAAAAATTACTTTGTATTGGATATTTTCTTGGATATAAAAAGTGATGGATTTATATTTATTATTTATTTAGTGATTAGATTAAAAGAAATTAGGATTAAAAAATATAATATTAATATAATATTTAATGAACATCGAATTAGAAAAAAATATCTAATGTTTTCTCATTCGTTATTATGTTCTATATTATTCAGTAAAGCAAAAAAGCCAAAATAAAGCAAAAAAACCAAAATAGTTGTACAAAATTGTGATACATTTTATTTAGTTATGTTACTCTGTGAAAGAATTGTGAAAAATGATAATGTGTATCAGTGTATATATGTCATGTAGTTCAGTTAACAATTAGTTTAATATCTCAGTTAATGTTATAGATTAACAGTTTAGTGATGTATTTTTTGAATTTCTTTTATAATATTCGTTATTTTGTGAATATTTTAAGATGTATATAATGCAAAAATTTGATGAAAATAGAGAAACTATCATTAAGTTGATGCCATCTATATACACGCATCAATATTTGTGTGTCAAACATGTTGCCACGCCATTGTCTAATGTGGTAAATACAAGTGATTTTATACCACCATGGGCTAAGAAACTTCTCTTCCCATCTTCTATAGAAGAAAAAGAAAAAAAAATCACATTTTACTTTCTCCCATGATAGTAAAAAAAGCCAAAGAAAATGTATTTGTGACGCTAATGAATGACATCACATAAATTATTTAATTATTGAAAAATTGATGAATTTATCTCATATTATGGACTAATTAACAAAATTATTCATCTCTTTATTTACATCTAATCTATTTCAAATATTTGAATCATATAAATTATATTTTACCGTTAGGTGTTTATTAGTGTAATTGTAATTTTTGAATCATATAAATTATATTTTATCATTAAGTGTTTATTAGTGTAATTGTTAATTGCTAACATGGCTGCCTAATCAACATCAAAAACTTTTTTTTTGTGTTATTTAAGGTTTATCATGTGAGTAAATGTCAGCGTGTATTAATGAAAAAAAAAATTAAAATTTAAAATTTAAATCTAAAATTCTCCTATCCCCTTCTATCCAATATCGAGTCCTTGTATACTAAAGTTTTTTTTTTTTTTTTTTTTTTAGTATATGTAGGCATTAGTATGTGCTAGCATTAGTTGATGTGATAAATTTAATAAAAATATAATTTTAATGATAATTATTTTAATGGGTATTTGACGATGGAATATAATTGATATGAATTAATAAGAATAGATTGGGGGTAAAAAAAGAATATATCTATTAATTGGCTTATATTTGGAGATAAATTTATCGATTTCCCCTTAATAATTCACTTAATTGGAATTACAGTAATATGATAAATATGTTTCAACAATTTCTCAAATTTGGATTTTGGGAAGGAGAAATTTTCAGATCCTTTGGGAAGGAAAAATTTTTAGATCCTGATTTTGGGGGTTAAAATTTCGAATCCAGAATTTAAATTTCCAAATATCTATTTACCCATCGCCAAAGTCTCCAATTAGTTAAATATTTTGGTAGAAAATTTTAAAAAATATATAAATTTCAAAAAAATAATAATTTGTCACGTCCCAAATCTAGGGTCACGTGACTGGGCAGAGTACACATCCGTACTCCGAAGCCTACCAACACATACATACCAAAATGCGAAATAAATGATACAACATGTGAAAACTAATGAACATGTGAAGGAATGTTATTCTGAAAATATAAACAATCGAATGTGAGTAAGGTCCATGTCTACAACCATCACATGACCATATGCATAAGTAATTCCTACTACTTGACTATGACTCGACATGTCATGAGATCTATTGTCTGAGCTTGCAACTCCAGCCATGCTACATGGGTACCATCGTACCTCTATTAGTCGGGATCTACAAAACAACAACAAAAGATAGGTGAGTTCCAACGAACTCAGTGAGTGGCTTGAACCAAGCTCTCGCCAAGCTATCCCGAGCATCAAGCATAACAAACATAAATCATACTTATAGAATCTCTAAAGTGTAATAATAGCATGTAAAGTAAAAGATACATTCACAAAACTTGTGCTCAGACACACCATAGTCATTCAGCCCATAATGGCCCAAATATCAAGTACCATATTCACTCGGCTCATAATGGCCCAAATATCAAGTACCATCACAAGAATAAGGAATACACAAGAATATATACCAATGATATTACTCAAGTGGTTTAGGCAATCTGCCGATATCACGGGTGTGTGTGTGGCCGCACCGAGTTCGACCTATTCCCGGCCTCAACCCCTCGATCGACCGTCGTGCACCCCACAACTCAAATCAAATGAAACTAACCCACATGCATATGCGCTTAACCATTCACTATCCAACCATCCTAGAAGAGAATTCTAGCAACTCATTATTACCGAACGAGTTTGAGATCTCAGCACTAGTATAAGTGCCTCCAACTTGGAATTTGTTGATGCTACACTACGCATCACCACCCACGAGTTGAATAACAAAAGTGCATATCATAATTTATCATAGGCACACAACATAAACATCAAAGTAATTCGACCCTCAAGTGGAGTCAAGGCAATCCTCCCATACTCAGCCAAATTTCGGCACTTCTCGAACCTTATCAGGTTCACTTTTGCTACCACTGCTAAACCCTTAGTTGTTAGTGAAATGTCTACCAAAAACACAAGATAAGCAAGCTTTTGTGTCACACTAACTATCCTCAAAGTTTTAGGTCATTTGGGCGATGGATCAATCACGACATGGCATAACGAACATGTCATCCCAGAATTTCTGCAATTCACTACCAGATTTTTCTGTTTGAGTTGCTATCTTAGAAAATTCATAACTAAGCTAACTCTTATTCTTTTTCCCCATTGAGACTTTAACACACCCCCCTCATGCCTAGGATTGGACAACTAGAGCGTGGAGTTTTGTAGGAATGGACATCCGCGGGTGGAACAATATCAACCACATGATTAGCTCTGATACTATGTAAAGAAATTAGTGGACCTAACTCACCCCAAAAGCTAGCTCATGGGGAAAGGATTGCCCAAACTATTTAAAGATTATCTTAGCCATATTTTTATCCAATGTGGGACTTTAACAGTTGTCCATATACCCCACAAGGATTTCTCAAAGCTTCACTGTCATAGGACGATGATTCGATCTCCGAATATCGTGTCAAACTTTCAACTTATCACAAATTCTACTATGTGCAGAAATTGGCGGTTTTGAGTTGTCCTCAAACAAATTTTATAAACCTAGTCCCTCCAACTCGAAATTCGCTAAAATTTGATGTCAAAGCTATCAGAGTACCCTACTATCTGTCCCCAAGAGTTTATACCGAACGGACGACTTTTAAGCCTCCGAACTAGGTGCCAAACATGTCTATTTACATTTCTGAATAGATTTGAATACCCTTAGGCCATCCACTCCATAATATCTTAAACATGGGATTCCGACCCTTAAAGTCAGCCAATTCAGCTACCATTGGTTGGGGCACACATACTCCACACTGATATGAAGTTTTACTAAAGAGAATTGAGGATATAAGCATAATCATGTAGGTGTGGCATTTCACCAAACACTTGGTGGGCATGCTCAAGCCGCACCATGGTTCACCTCATGCAGCCATCTATAAGGGGGATTTCCGCCATCAAATGCAAGCTCCCGCCATCCCCGACTACCACCCTTATTCTCCACTCTTAATGACCCAACAAAAGAGGGTTTACCCTCCAATCTTAGGGCCGCCTACATCAAGGGTGGGCAATGTGATTTCTCTCCCAATCTCAATCAAAATTCATACTTACAAACATCATCTCAAAGAGAAAAAACTGTAATTTTGAGTAGACCATCAAAACAGTTCCAAAATCCCACAAGTAGGGCTCTACAATCAGCCCTAGCCTCTCAAGGGCTGCCCTACACCATACGCACCTCAAGACTCCAATCAACGCCCAGTGAAAGACCACCAATTGTCCATAAATTCACAAAAACTTGAGAGATTTCGGTTTATAATCATCTACACAAGGGGCTGCCCTAGAGGTGGGCAAGTCCCTAAAGCTTAAGGCCACTCACCTTGAGAAGAAGGAGAACGAGGAGGAAGAAGATCCTAAACCTCGCGACGAGGCGATTCTGGCGACGGCGAAGGTCCGGCCTCCCAAGCTTGCACCTCCTCTTCCTCTTGCCTAGGGGTGGGCGAGCGTATCCTCCTTGGAGCTGTATGCTCATCCCAGATTTATATGTATATATATTTGAAATTACTATTTTACCCCTTAACTTGAGTGAATTCATGAACCCACTTATATCGGTCTATACTCGTCTGAATCGAGTTCCGATCGAACCCCGGACTCGACTTGACCCGACCTTCCATCCTGACTCGAATAAAATAATTTTCTTCATGCATAAGGGTCATATCACCGATCGCGCCATCCGACAATTTCTCAACCCACCCCGGTGCGCATCTCGGCTTTCCCGCTGAAGTCAAAATAAATTAATTAATCTTTTTTATATATATTTTTCGCGGGTATTACATAATTTTAATTTATGAAATATTTTTTATGATAAAAAGAGATCTTAGAATTAAAATATATTTTCAAACTCTCCAATGTATTAAAGACTTTTGTTTAAAGTTAATAAAACTAAATTAAAATTAAAAATTATGAAATATTTTGATGTAAAATATTTTTTTGGATCATATTACCTCTTTTTTATCATTAAAAATTTATTTCATGAATTAAGATTATTTTTTTAAAAGTTATGAAGTTATTATAGACTTTGGACAAAAGTCTTTAGTGAGTTAGAGATTTTTATTTATAATAGTTTTATAATTATAAAAAATAAAATTTAATTCATATAAATATATATGATATAAAAATATGTGCTAGATTTTGTAAAAATATTATAAAAAATATTTTATTATTTTTAATTTAAAGTTAATTTTCTAGGCTTTGGACAAAAATATCTAACGAGACTTTTGTTTATAATAATTTTATAGTTATAAAAAATAAAATTTAATTCATAATATATATATATACTATAAAAAATGTACTAGAGTCTACAAAAATATTTTGGACAAAAATATTATATTATTTTTTAATTTAAAATTAATTTTATTTGCTCGGGACAAAATTCTAATGATTTAGAGTTTTTTATTTATAATAATTTTATAATTATAAAAAATAAAATTTAATTCACAATATATATATATATATAGTCTATACAAAATATTTTATTATTTTAAATTTAATTTAATTTTACAGACTTTGAGCAAAAATCTCTACTACATTATAACTTTTGTCCTAAGTATATAATAACTTCATAATTAAAACAAATAATTTTAATTAATGAAATAAATTTTTTACAATATAAAAGAGGTGTTGTGGTTAAAAAAAATCATCAAAATATTTCATAATTTTTAATTTAAATTTAAATTTATAAATTTTATAAATGGAATTACAGCCCAAAAAGCCCGCAATATAAGATTGCAGGCTGCAAATACAATAAATTAAGTATTAAAAAATAATTAATTGTGGCGACTTAGAGTCGTCAGATGAAGACGAGATAAATATCAAAGATGTAGATTTTCGTGCGTTCAACGCGATGGTAGTGTCAAATTTTAGATCTGATGTTGTTTGATAGAGTTTTTAAATATATTATTCAGTATTATAAAAAAATTAAAAATTATCAATTTATCGAACTAGGTCTGGCAAATCGTGTCGGGCCTAAGTTTTCGGCCCGGCTCGAAAAAATTTGTGTCCAGCTCAGAAAAATTCGTGCTCGGTCTGGCTCGAAAAAATTCGTGTCCGGCTCGGCCCAAAAAAATTCGTGCCCGATCCTACCTGAAAAAATTCATGCTCGGCTCGGAGAAATTCATGCACGGCTCGGCTCGGCCCGACCCAAAAAATTCGTGCCCGACTCGGCCTAAAAGATTCGTGCCCGATCTGATCCGAAAAAATTCGTAAGATGCAAGGTGCAAATGTAATTGCATGCAATTTTCATTTGCGACAAATCAAACGCTTGCAAATAGAAGTTGCAACTCTACTTAAGGGCAACCAAATGGTATACTGCAAAATTTATTTCTGTGTATTTATTTTCGCATGCAAATAAATTGTGCAGCATATACAATCAATAGCTAGGCAAGCTAGGGGTCTAAATATTTCACAAGATAGATAAATAAACTTTAGCGAGGACATAAAATACAATATTCAAAATCATGACCCAAAAGATGTACAAACACGAGTTAAGGAATCAATCTCTCTCTAAAGTGGAGGATAGAAAATGGCCAAACCTAAGAAATGGGTGAAATTATTTCTTATCCCGTTCTACCCAACATCAAGTCCTCGTATGCTAATGGAAAAAAAAAATCAAAAATAAAACCTAAGGGCACGTTTGGTTAGCGAAATTAAGTTTGTTTTCAAGATTTCGATTTCACTGAAACTAAAACTGCTTACGAAAATATGTTTGGTTCAATATTTTTATGAAACTGAATCGAAACCAGAATAAAAATAAAATCAATTTTCTTAATAAAAATGAAAACACCAAGATATTTTGTGGTTTCGAGACTGTCGATTTCGTTTTATAAATATTTTTTATAAAATTAATTAATTTAAAAATAATCAAACTATATCTATTTCTTAAAAATAAAAATAAAAATCAACATTTTCAACTCAAAGTATTATCTTAAATTTATAAATTAATTAAATCAATTTATATCTAATTGACTCAAACCCAAATTTTAAATAATTCAATTTTCTTAAAGTTGATCTATTTATAATTTAATCAAAACTAATTTTAGATAATTGGACTTATTTTTTCTGAAATTTTATAATAACTATTAATTAACTTTTATATCTAATTGAACAAAAAAAATTTAAATTTCTCATAACTTAATTAATTAAATTATATAAATATTTTATAGCAATATTAGCAAACATTGAATTTTGTAAACTAACTAAACATTTAATTACTAGTAAAAATGTTCAAGAAAAATTAATATTATTTTTTATAACCAAATAAATATTCACTGATTTCAACTGACTAAAATCGATGTTGTTTTTCTAACCAAACGCGTTTTCAGAAAACTAAAAACTAGGAACCAAAATCAAGTTTTCAGTTTCACTGAATCCAAACCAGAAAGTAGTATTCGCTAACCAAACTGAAAACTTGATTTTGATTTTTAGAAAATTGAAAACGCGTTTGGTTAATGAAAACAACATCAGTTTTTTAGTTAGTTGAAATTAGTGAATATTTATTTGGTTATAAAAATAATATAAATTTTTTTTGAACATTTTTGTAGTAATTAAATGTTTAGTTAATTTATAAAATTAAATGTTTAGTTAATTTATAAAATAAAATATTTGCTAATATAGTTATAAAATATTTATATGATTTAATTAATTAAGTTATTGGTAATTTAAGATTTTTTTTATTCAATTAGATATAAAAATTAATTAATAGTTATTATAAATTTTCAAAAAAAATAAGTCCAATGATCTAAAATTAGTTTTGATTAAATTATAAATAGATCAACTTTAAAAACAATTGAGTTATTTAAAATTTGAGTTTGAGTTCATTAGATATAAATTGATTTAATTAATTTGTAAATTTAAAATAATAGTTTGAGTTAAAAATAATAGTTTTTATTTTTATTTTTAAAAATTAGATATAGTTTGATTTATTTTTAAATTAATTAATATTATAAAAAAATATTTATAATTACAAAATTGCAACTGCATTTTGATAACGAAACTGACAATAACATTATGTTATTTTCATTTTTATTAAGGAAATTGATTTTGTTTTTATTATGGTTTCGATTCAGTTTCATGAAAACGCTGAACCAAACACATTTTTGTAAGCAGTTTTGATTTCAGTGAATTCGAAATCATGAAAATAAAATTAATTTCGCTAATCAAACAGACCCTAAAACTCTCTTATCCTCTTCTACCCGATATCAAATCCTCGTATACTAAGGTTTATTATTTTTTAAAAAATTATTAGCATTTGCAGACTGGCATTGATTAGTTGACGTGACAAATTTAATAAAAAATATTTTTAATGATAATTAGATTGTTATCTCAGAAAATAACAATTCAAGAAGGTGCTTCGGAGGTTAACAAATAAGCTCAGAAAGTGAAGTTTGTATTGGAGGGGAACAAATTAACATCCATTCAAGTCTATCCAATTATCATCTATTTAACTCCATACAAAAGATTTATAATATATAAAACATAACGATATCGATATCCAAACGATGAAAAAGAGCATTTATTCATTGAATAGATTGCAATATGACAATGCACTTGAATACACTAGGGAAGACCATGAGTTAACTATTGTAGCCTTTTGTATAAAGGGTTTAAAATTCACGCTTCATTAAGCACGTGACAAAGAAAGATGAATTCTAAGGAGATCTCCATAGGGAAGAAGGGTCGCTCGTCCCCCCCTCCCAAATTTCTGCTTTCACAAGAATTCTGCTTAGACATCTGCAAACTCAAAGGTTCATCTCCTCCCATCTAGTTCTAGTCTCCCTTCCTTTCCAATCTCCCCAAGTACAGTCAATGTTACGATAAAGATTCTTCAAGTTTTGGGCCAATCTAGCAAAACAACATTCCAAGAAGGGAGAAAGAATCCCATGACGAATGACAAATCTTTTATATCATGACCAAATTCTTGGACTGGATTGTTTAGAAAAGCAAGGAAGGAAGAATCTTGGAAACTGTCAAAGAATATCTGTGAAAAAATAAAAAAGATTCAATTGAACGCAACAAATGAGGTTTTTATTGATGATGCAGATTTGGATGAAGCTTACCAAAGATGAAAAATGTGTTTATATGAAAAAAATTTGGCCGCACTCTTCCACTAGATCTAGTCAAAAGAGCTATGCTTGTAATCTGGAAAATTGAAGGTGACCTAGAGGTAATTGATATGGCTAAAGGTTTTTATATCTTCAAGTTCTCCTCTTTCGAAGATAAATTCAAGGTTCTAACAGAGGGGTCATGGTTCCGGAGGGATCAAGCATTATCAATAGAATCATGGAAACCTAGTTTTGTGCATTTTAATGAAAGAGTGGAGAAAATTCCAATATGGATTCAATTGCCAGGTTTACCCGTTGAATATATGCATGAAAAGATTTTACCTCAAATTGCGGCTAAAATAGGCGATCCTCTTAAAATTGATAGCTTGACTCTTAATGGTATAAGGGCAAGGTTTGCTATGATATGTTTTTTGCTTGACATTACAAAACCTTTAAAACAAGGCATCTAGACTAAAAGTAGCAGGTTTAATTTCTGGCAATCAGTTGCATACGAGAATGTACATGTCCTTTGTTTTGAATGTGGAAGGTTTGCACACAATCGTGAATCCTGTCCTTTTGCAAATCAGGATACTGGGAAGACAAATCCTAATATTTAGGATGCCTCTTTATCTTCTAGTGATAAGATTGTGACAAATATTGAAGTTGATAAAGCTGAAATGGTCCTTGGATGCAAATTTCGAGGGGAAGAAGAAATAAAATCAAACCTTTGATGACTTATCATGATAATTCTTTAAGAAACCCTTTTGAAGTTTTAGAGGAAACTAATAAGGACCCTATTGAGGATGTTGATAAGGAGGACAATATTGAGGTGGAAAATGAGCCTAGACTCTTTTCTTTCACTCAAAGTAGCACCAGAGAGGACCAAAAAATCAAAAACTTCCCAAGGAATCCCAATAAGGAAGCTCTGACCTCTAAAACTACAAAGTTTGGCAATAAGGCCTCAAAGATCATTGAAAAGAAAAAGAATGTAGAGAAAAACACCCAAAAAGGCAACCAAAATATGACTTTTGAATCCTTCGGTGAGAAGGTTTCAAGTATCTTCCAAAAAAACTTTAGGAAGTCAAAGGAAAGTGAGAAAAATATGAAAATAACCACTCAAAATAAAGAGGCTTAGATGGAAGATCTAGATGAAGAACCTTTAAATTTAACTAACAAAGAGCTGGCCGGGTTAAGTAGGTCGGGTTCTAAAAGAAAGGAAACCAAAATAAGATATGTAGAAAATGCACCTGAAAAAAATTCGGACACAGGAAAACCCCCACCTCCCACTTATCTCTTGAAACATTAGATGTGTTGTTAAAAAAGCCAACAGGGAGAGGTTTCTTTTATTAATCATATCCCTCATAATTGATTTGGTATTGTTATTAGAATCTCATATTGAGGAGGTTGCTGCTTCAAACTTTGTTAGGAAGATGGGCCTTAATTGGTGTGGTGACTTTGTTCCCTCTAGAGGCCGATGAGGTGGAATCATCTTATTATGGAGGAAGGAGATGTTCAAAGTTAAAATGATCTACAACTCAAGACAATCAATAAATGATGCTATCCAATTTAAGGAAGATAATGCTTTTCTCATTTTTGAAATCTATGCTAGTAACATTGTTAATGTAAGAAATGAGTTATGGAATAGTTTTGCTAAACTAAACCTATCTGAAATTCCATGGCTTCTTATAGGAGATATGAATTGTATTCTATCTCCTTCAGATAAGAAAAGGTGGTAGAGCTTTCAAGGAGAATTCTTCTACTCAAATTTTCAAGGACTTCCTTATAAATGCTAAACTTCATGATCTTGGATATACTAGAACTACATATACATGGTGCAACAATAGAATTGGGGAGAACAGAATTTGGGCAAGGCTAGACAGGGCATTTTCAAATATTTATCAGGGTTAAAAATCTACCAAAAAATATTCCTGACCACTCTCATGTTTTCTTAAGTTGTGGAAATATGGAAAATACCAGAAAGCCTAAAAAGAAGTTTATTTTTTAGCACGACTGATTCTCACAACTTGGGATTAGTGAATGCATAAAAAATAGCTGGGAAAATAGTCCTCTATGCCACAGCCATAGAATGTATATCCAAGAAAACCTAGTGCTGCTATTAATCTTGCTTCCTAGAGTAAGGAAAACATCGGATGCTTGGAAAACAGGCTCAAAGATACTGAAATAAAAATCAGTTATTTGGAAAAACTTGATGAAAGATGGCAGATTGATAATGAGTTACAACTGAATTTAAAATCTTTGAAGAACCTTGCTATGGCCTTAAACAAGCAGATTCATATAAAATGGTGGACAAAATCTAGAGAGGCTTGGACCGAAGGGGGAGACAAAATACAAAATATTTTCATAATATCTGCAAGATTAGGAGAAAAAAATAGAATGATAAATGAAATAAAGGTGGATGGAGTCTCCTTCAAGAACATTGATCATATATATAATATTTTTGCAGCTTGGTATTCAAATTTATGGGGAGTTTCTCATGTTACTTCATGCAATTTCCCTATTCAAAACCTTTAATGGAATACAGTTCAAAATAATCAAAAAGCTGAATTTATTAGAATTTTCTCCTTGGAAGAAATTTGGGCATCCGTTCAAAGCATGGGAAGAGGGAAGACACCGGGTCGGATGGTTTTCCAGTTGAGATTTTACATCCATTCATGGGATATAGTTTTTTTTTTACCAAACATAAAAGACTTTTATTAAAGCCTGGTAGAGCCAGGGCCAAAAATGACAGAGTACAAAATATAATCCAACTCAGGGGGTCGGATTGTGGATCAGACAAATCGATCCATTGTAACACGAGTGTGGTTTGCTACCCAGTGGGCAGCTTCATTGGTCTCTCGGTAACAAAATGATATATGAGAGACATTACACCTAGACATCAATATTAATAAAAGATATCATCAACAATATTAGAGATAGTCCACGGTGCTGGAACAACTTTGTTGATTACGTCAACAACAGTTCTAGAGTCAGACTCAATGGAGAATAGTGGAGTCAAATTCTAGATTGCAAACTGCAAGGCCAACTTCACGGCCATAGTTTCAAGTTGAAGGGCACTTTCCTCCGAACAGAAACGTCCTTCAGCCGCAAGACAAGCACCCTCTGAGTTCCGCAACACAAAATCTAAGCCACCATGGGCGTCCAAAAAAGATGCATCACAATTAAATTTTAATAGGTCAGGAGTTGGGGGAGACCATTTGACCAATATATTAATGTTTCTCGAATTGCCCTCAGACCTATATTCGCTCATGCGATCATGAGTGAAGGCCAGAATACAGGTCACGAGGTTCATAGGGGTAGGCTGCCTAGCCTCATGCAACAAACAGTTTCTAGCGTACCAGATGAACCAACAAGAATTGACAATTAAGGTTAATATGAACATCTCAACTTCCCGGGAGGAGGAGGAATAGGCTAACCAATCGTTGGAACTCCAATTGACCCGACTATCAAGACCAAGGCTCGTCTTAAGGGAAAGATTATGCCAAACAGGACTAGCAAAGCTACAGTCAAAGAAAATATGTTGGATAATTTCAGACTGACTTTGGCACAAAGGGCAAGGGTCAAAATCAAGAATTTTAAGGTAAAGGAGCCTTGCACTAGTAGGAATATGCTGGTGTAGGAGCTTCCAACAAAAGAGCTTGACTTTAGGAGCGGTAAATAATTTCCAAAGAAGGTTCCACCGGGCCGGAGGTCCAAACAGACAAGGAACAGGCTCATGGCTTCTAAGAAAACTATATGCCGATTTGGCGATAGCTCTACCCCCAAAGTTCTTACTCCAAATATAGGTATCATCCCCGAGGTTCATAGGCAACATAATTCTCGAAATGGACTCCCCCAGGATCGGACCAAAATTATAATCAATAGCATCAGACATCCAATTTTGAGCAAGTAAAAAAGAACTTACATACACATCAATACATCATCACAGAGCAGATTAACATTGAAAATGTTGGCTTTTAAATATAAGGGAATATCGAACACCCACAGGTAATGCAAGACAAAAGTGTTACTACCAAAGTTAATGAGCTTGGTAAAACATGAAAACATAATATTAAAAGCTTGCCTAAACAATCTTCAGCTCCAAGAGTAATGCTTATCCGGGTAAAAGAATGAGTTCCTCAAGTCATGGTATTTAGCCGATACTAAGCGAACCCACAAGGAGGGTCCATTGTTTAGATAATCTGCCATCCTAGTAGCTTGTAAGGAAAGAGCCTTACAAGTAAGGTCATGAATGCCTAGGCCACTCGACTTTTTAAGGCTGGTAACCATGTCCCAAATAACCAAATGAAGGCTTTGCTTATCCTTGCTATTGGACCACAAAAAATTTCTAATAACCTGCTCCAACTTATCCATCAATTTTGATGAATACCAGGAGACAACGAGGGTATGAACGGGAATAGAGTTGAGGACCGAATTGATAAGAACCACTTGGCTTGCTTGGGATAAAAAGGAATTTTGCCAAGAACCTAGCCTAGATTTGAACTTGTCAATGATTAGCTCATGGGCAATAGGAGGGGGACGCTGTGGGGCAATAATAGCCCCAAGGTACTTGAAAGGGAATTTGCCTCTACGCATATTTAAGAAATTACAAACATGATTCGCTTTATTAGAAGAGATATCCCTAGGGAAAAAGATTTTCAACTTAGCAAAATTAACCAATTGCCCCGAAAAAGTACTATACTTTTCAAAAATAGTTTTAATGGATTGTAAACTTTTTTTATTTGCCCTAAAAGCCAAAAGGATATCGTCGGCAAACATTAAATGAGAAATAGCATGGCCATTTCTAATCTTAAAAGGAGTCATAGCTTTAATGTCAATTACTTGATTAATTAAATTGGTGAGCACTTGAGCCGTAAGCACATATAGGTAAGGCGAGAGTGGATCACCCTGCCTAATGCCCCGGTGCGACTTCAAAAAAGCAGACAACTCAGAGTTAATCAAACAAGAGAAAGTAGCGGTAGAAATGCAAGAATAAATCCAATTCACAAACTTACAAGGAAAATTGAAAGCTTTTAAAACCGCAGAGATAGCAGACCACGAGAGTTTATCATAAGCGTTTTCCAAATCAATTTTGACTAGGATGTAAGGGGTTTTAGCCTTAGACTTAAAAAGAGAGTGAGCCAACTCCTGGACCACCAGAATGTTATCTAGGATATAGTTAAAGGTCAGATTTTAAAAGCTTTTAATGAATTCCACAACAGTCATACTTTAATTGATTCTTGGGGATCTACAACTTTAGTTTTCATACCAAAGAAAGAAAATGTCATACAAATAAATGAGTTTAGACCAACTGCCTTAAGTAATGTCATCTACAAGCTCTTATCAAAGGTTCTTGTTGTGAAAAACGACACACTAGAGGGGGGGTGAATAGTGTATTTTCTAGTATTATTTGCCTAATTGGATCTTAATCGATTCTTGGATTATTTAGGATATTTATAATTCGACTATTAGATGCAAAAGCAATAAATAATTAAGCAATTAAGAACAAGCACAATATCGATGCGAACACACAGTTTTATAGTGGTTCGGCCCCAATGCCTATTCCACTACCTAAGCACCCCGCTTAGAATTTCCAAACTAATTTTACTAGATTAATTTGAGTCTCCCTTACAACGAGGATTTTGACTCGAAGAGTCGTACTCTCGACTTAAGGCACTTCCACATCTGGAAGTCTCTGCATTCTTATCGTGAGCACTCTTCCACCTCTACCCTAAGGGATAACTTAACTAATCCAAGTAAAACTTAGTTTACACAAGTGGTTTTACTCATTCACAACAAGGAAACCACTTTCCACATATGACCTATCAACCTAGGTCTTCCTACAAATCAAATACAAGAGTTGAACAACAAATTAAAGAAAACTTGTTACAAGAAGAGGAATGGAGATTATCACGCTTAACCGCCTCTTCTTCTTGTGCCTAATCAGCTTGATCAACCCTTTGATGTAAAACACCTTTGGCAGCAAGGGATCAAGACTTAGCAGACGAACACTTGACGCTTTGAAGATTTGGATGATGCAATTTGATCACTCTTTTGAAGCTTTTATCATCAAAAATCTGAGGGAGAAGTTGAAGAGATGAATTAGAAGAGAGTATATATAGATCCGGCTGAGACAGGGCGTCAACGGGATTATTTTCGATCGATACAGACGCCCGATCGATGGTTCGATTGAAGCATCGGTCGATCGGCCATTCGACTGCTGGCTCACTATAACGGGTCGACCACTCGATGGAAAAATGTCTGCTTCAAAACCGATCGACCAGTCGATCGATCGAAGCCAGCTTTTATAAGCATTCGGTCGACCGACGGGTCGACCGATTGTCACGAGACTTGGCGCGGTCGACCGACTCAGTGAAGCCCCTGCGCTCTGTCATCCAGTTGACCAATTCGGTCAACCGATGAACTTTCTGCCAATTTTTTGCAACATTCGGTCGACTGAATTGGCTGCTGCCAATGCTTTTACTCCATTTGGTCGATTGGTCGGTCGATCGAAACAGAGCTAGAAATTTAACCTATTTTGAGGATTGATTGAGATACAATAGACTTGACGAATCTTTCATCGATCCTACAATTTTCATGCTTAAACACTTGTTAAATGGGTTTATTATCATCAAAATAATCATGAGGAAAATAAAGCATGAAGGAAGAACCCTTCAGCTATTAGCTCCCCCCCTTTTTGATGATGACAAACCAATGACGATTAATATCAAGATACAATGAAGCATTAAGGAAATAAAGCAATGTTAATCAATTTAAGCTCCCCCTGTTTATATGCATGTATCTTCTAAATTCTCTTTTATCATTTTGTGTGATACTTTGTCATGAATCTATTCAATTATACTACTTCTCTTATCAATATATTTACTCCCCCTACCGATAAGCATATATCCATGTACTCTCCCCCTTTTGTCATCCATCAATAAACAAATATAGTAAGCATAGCAAAGATGAACATTACTAATCAACACAAGGTTAACTAAACACATGTTCATAAAGATGAAAGTGTCAATACATCACATAGTTAATCAAAGACATGTTCATAGGATGAAAAATACCAATACATCCAATACATCAATCATCACTAATGTCAATAAATCAATACATCAGAGCATCAAGGAGGATTACTCGTCCTCAGGTGGTGGAGGAGGTGGTAGATGCGATTAATAATACTGCCACATCTCATCCACTCTCCCATACATTTCATCAACTCGACGATCGTACTCATCTATTTGTTGACCATACTGGTCAACACGTTGACCATACTCGTCGATGCGCCGACCAAGGTCACCGATCATGGTGCCAAACTTGTCAATCTGACAGTCGATCGCTTGCATGTGCGCTGATGATGTTCTGTTCCGTTCCATCTAATTAATCTGAAACTGAGCAAAGCGATGCTCCAGATCACTTTGACTCGTACGGGAAGGGCCGGATGATGATCCTCCAGCAGCTTCATCTTCCTCCATCTCTATCTCATCCTCAGCCTGTTCCATAGGATCTCCTCGGGTTCTTTTGCCGCACTGATGTTCAAGAATCTTCATGCGGCTAAGGGAGGAAAAATCTATGGGTCTAGGAATAGGCTCTATCTCAAATCTAGATCTATTAACCCCAGCCTCATATATGAAATGAGAGATCATTGAGGCATATGGTAAGACTTGTTTTTTGGAGGAATGGACTTCAGCTATATACCTAATCATGAGGTCAGGGACATCTAAAGGAATGCTAGACATGGCACAGAAAAGTACCTTAGAACTCATGGTGGTGACCTCATCGTAGTGTCCTGCTCTAGGAAGAATGTTATGTACAATGATGAGGTGCACAATCCTAGCAATGGGTTAAAGCTTGAAGCTTTGGGTAGGGATCACTCCCTTATAATCTTTAGGACATATGGCTGATACAATTTCATGAGGAGGATACTCCTCTTGAAAACGGTGGATGGACATCTTATAAATTCGTGCTCCTAATAGAGGAAACCCAAAAGCATCTCTAATGAGGGATTCGGTGATGACTATGGATTTTCCTAAAATTTCAGACCGTAGAACTAAGTCATCATCAAGTCTTGCCTTTTCTATCACTAGGTTAAATAAACTGGCCGTGTTTGCAGGATGGCTCTATCTACAAACTTAGAGGCTTATTTCTTTCCTAATTTGGTCAAAAGATTATCAGGCAAGGATGGGAGTTTGGTCTTGGGTGTCATTCTGCAAGACAAATTTGAGGATGATGTAGATGATTAGTTTTAAATGAAAAACGCATGCTTTTAACGCAAAAGGATGAGAGCGGAAAAGTTTAAGGATCGACGTAGTCTCATGCAAAAACAAAAGGATTTTCTCATTTAGTTTAAAAAAATAAAATAAAATAAAAGGAAAGGATTAATCATGAAGATCCATAAATAAAAAGAAGAAAAATTATTTTGGCTAGAGAAAAATAGAAAGCATTTTTGTTTTTGACCAAAATAAGATTCTTTTAAGAAGACATAAGTTTAAAGTTGAGAAAAACTCATGAAAGCAAATAAGAAAATTCTTGACTAATGATTTTTGATCAAAATAAAATTCTATTAAACAGCAAATGATGAATCATTTGAAGAAAACATGGAATATTTAATTTTTGTTGGAAGAAGACTTGTTTTTGGAGAAAACATGCTAACGAAAGTTTTGTATATGATTCATTTTTCATTCATGTAAAATAAGCATGAATCATATTTTTGTATATGAAACAAGGTACATTGAGAGTAAAAGATGAAGAAATCATGTTTTTGACTATAATCTCATGAGTGATGGACAAGGAAAGATTTTTACCTTGAAAGGGAGTCTTGGAGAGGAGGTAGAACCCTAGAAGAAGAAAAGAGAAGACTTAGGATGGGGCAGCCGGTCGAATGGGCAAGGAAGCCCTAGTTTCGGGCTTAAATAAATGGATTGAACGACTAGGATTCAATCTGGGCGAGAAATCGGGCGATCTGGGCAATTTTTCGCTCGCCGGTCAATCGGGCGGTCGAATGCAGATCGACCGCTCGATCTGCCCTGGTTTTTACCCCTTAAGAAAAAATTATTTTTCGAGAGGGTGTGATCAGCCAAGTTTTGTGAAATTTTTTTACACAAATTAGACCCTATGAGGGTTCCAAAAAATCAAGAATCACTCAAAAACGATATCCCTACAATTTTCTAAAAATTCTACAAGATCAGTGGCATTTTTGTAAATATGAGTTGTTTATCCACCGATTTCAGATTTTGCTCAAATTTCCTAGATATCAAGATATGATCATTTAACACTTGTTTATCAAGTTTGGAGTGAAATTAATATTGTTTAGTCAAGTTATGAGCTTAGCACGATTTTAATCAAAATATGCTTGAAACAATGAAAGTGCTAAGAATCAAACTTGGCTATCTACTCATATTTTCTCTAACTTAGACACTTGGACATCTAACATGAGTGAATTCAAATATGTTTGTGGAAATTTAAACCCAAAAAGATATTTCTAAGTCAAATTGTTGACTTAGGCCAATTATTTCCAATTTAAGTCTCATGAACTAATCTAGTGATCACATTATTCATCTAGTTATGAGTCTTCATGTGATGCCAAGTGTAACAACCTATACTCATGTGATATATGCATTCAAAACATGTTTGCCAACCATAGAAAATGAGGTCTCTAATGAAGATTCTAACCTAGAGCAAATTTCATCCAATCAACACATGAAATTGCCTAAGTTATCAAACATTAACTTACTCATGAAATTTCATATATTTATCAAGCAAAAGCAATCATGAGCATAGAGATTTCATTAATCATGAATAATTAATTATTATACAAATATTTTTGCATAATTGAACTCATACCTCACCCTTGAGAATTTTCCATTTTTTTTTATTTCCTTTTCAATTTTGCTCTACTAGCTTTCCATAACATTTTTGATAACTTGTTAAAGTCTCACATTGGTTAAAGTTTGGAAAATTCTTAACATAGTTAGGCCTACTAATTTCTTAACATGGTATCAGAGTCTATCCTGTGGTTGATAGTGTGTCACTCGCAGATGTTCAGTTCTGCAAAACTCCACGCTCCAGATATTCAATTCTGGGCATGAGGGGGTGTGTTAAAGTCCCACATTGGTTAAAAATATGGCCAAGATAGCCTTTAAATAGTTTGGACAATCCTCTCCTCATGAGCTAGCTTCTGGGGTGAGTTAGGCCCACTAGTTTCTTAACATGGTATCAGAGTCTATCCTGTGGTTGATATTGTGCCACCCGCAAATGTCCAGTCCTGTAAAACTCCACGCTCCAGATGTCTAATCCTGGGCGTAAGGGGGGTGTGTTAAAGTCCTACATTGGTTAAAATATATGATCAAGATAGCCTTTAAATAGTTTGAGCAACCCTCTCCCCATGAGCTAGCTTTTGGGATGAGTTAGGCCTACTAATTTCTTAATATGGTATCAGAGCCTATCTTGTGGTTGATATTGTGCCACCCGCAGATGTCTAATCTTGTAAAACTCCACGCTCCAGATGTCCAATCCTGGGCGTGAGAGGGGTGTGTTAAAGTCCCACATTGGTTAAAAATATGGCCAAGATAGCCTTTAAATAGTTTGGGCAATCCTCTCCCCATGAGCTAGCTTTTGAGATATGTTAGGCCTACTAATTTCTTAACATAACTTACAAGCAATATTCATTAGTAACATAATGGAAATATAACTATTAACAAGTTATCGTACTAGATAGCAAAGAAAAAACCAAGTATCGATCTCAAGATTTACTTTGCTAAATAGTTTGAAATCCATTTCAAAATATGTTGTCATGAATCCAAAATGAATTTTCAAGAGATCATAACTATAATATCGATGAAAACATGATCTCCAACCCTTCCTATTGGTTGAAAACCGAAAGACCACAATGAGCCTACGATTTAAAACCGTAAGATCGCATGAGCCCATTACAGGCTACATAGGTCTCCGAAGAGACCGGAAATCAAAAATCATTTTAATAAGATTTATCAAGAATGAAAAATCTACTAACATTAGGCATGTATCAAAACTCCAACTATAATTTAAGCAAGTGAGTATAGGAGATGATACCAAGGGTACCTAGATGCCAATTTTCATACCTATGGCATCTTCATGACTTGAAGTTGCAACCAAAGATGGATTCTTCATTGATGTCCATGGTCAACTTCAATTCTTCATATTCCTGTATCCTTGTGTGGTTGCTCCCCCTACAAAAAAATATGGAACCTTTGGTACCCAAATGGCTTCGGATCTTTGAGTGTTAGAGGGTTTAACTACCCAAAGTGTTTTAACTCCACTTGGTTTCAACTTGAATGCACAATCATATATAGCATGCCCATATATACCGCAACAAAAACAATGTCCATTAAATTTCTTTCTTTCATTATGAACATGAGATTTAATGTTGGAAGATTTGACATAAGACAAATGATGGACATGAGCATTCTTAAGTGAAGCATTCTTCTTTTTAACTTGAGGCTTATGTGTAGAATGCCTAACATGAGAGTGATGATGAACATTTGCATTCTTTACATAAGCATTTTTTATTATATTGTTCTTAGGAGATGAGGCATTCTTAAATTCATTTACTTTCCTACTCAAGGAAATGACTTCACTTTTCAAATCATTCATAGATTTTTGAATTGCATGCAATTGGGTTTTCAACATGCTATTTTCATTTTTCAAATTATCATTTTTATGCTTCAAGGCTTTAAGCTCGGATTCTAAGTTATCATGGCATGGATCAAGTGAGCTAGATTTCAATTTCTCATTTTCTAATTCTAGAGTGCGCACAAGTGAACTGAGTCTAGAATTCTCATTCTTAATCCTTTTATTTTCTTTATCCTTTTTCAAGAGCAAGGCATACATGATTTTATACTCATCCATTAAATCATCAAAATCATGAGAACTAGATGAGTTAATACTATCATTATTATTAACATGAGTAGAAAGGGAGGAGAGTACCTCATCATTATCATTCATGGGGCAAGTCTTTGAGGTAGCTTCATTGTCATTGCAAGAGGACGTTTCGTTTGAATTGGATGATGTTGTGGAAACATTCGACCTCTTCTTTGCCTTGTTCTTCATGCTAAGGCAATTCTTTTTCACGTGCCCTTTCTCATTGCATAGGTGGCATACCACCTTTCTCTTCCGATTTTTTGTACTTCTTTGGCTAGAAATACTAAAAGCTTTAAGAACTTTATTAGATATAGGAGCATGACAATTGTCACTGTCTCATTCATTTAGGGTAATGAGTTCTTCAGTTTTAGCATAATCATAAAATATATTTTCCAAATATCATATGCAGAAGTACAATGCATGATTTTTTCAAGTACATTATTTCTCAAAGAACAAAATATGCAATCTGTAGCTTTTGCATTTAACTCAAACATATTAATTTATTCTTGGGTCCATGAATCCATATTTTCTCTAGGTTCAATGTATTTTATCTTTACCATGTTAAACACACCTAAACCTTGAGTCTTCAGAAACGTATACATTCTACTCTTCCAATGACCAAAGTTAGACTCATCAAACCTAGGAGGTGAAGACGCTCTACTTTCTAGTGCCATTTTAGGATCGAGATACGGTATAGAAGAGATGGTGAAATCTCAAGCTACAAACCTCGCTCTGATACCAAATGTTGTGAAAAATGGCACACTGGAGGGGGGGTGAATAGTGTGTTTTCTAATATTATTTGCCTAATTGGATCTTAATCGATTCTTGGATTATTTAGGATATTTATAATTCGACTATGAGATGCAAAAGCAATAAATAATTAAGCAACTAAGAACAAGCACAATATCAATACGAACACACAGATTTATAGTGGTTCGGCCCCAATGCCTACTCCACTACCTATGCTTAGGATTTCTAACTAATTTTACTAGATTAATTTGAGTCTCCCTTACAACGAGAATTTTGACTCGAAGAGTCGCACTCTCGACCTAAGGCACTTCCACACCTGGAAGTCTCTGTCTTCTTATCGTGAGCACTCTTCCACCTCTACCCTAAGGGACAACTTAACTAATCCAAGTAAAACTTAGTTTACACAAGTGGCTTTACTCTTTCACAACAAGGAAACTACTTTTCACACATGACCTATCAACCTAGGTCTTCCTACAAATCAAATACAATAGTTGAACAACAAATTAAAGAAAACTTGTTACAAGAAGAGGAATGGAGATTATCATGCTTAACCACCTCTTCTTCTTGTGCCTAATCAGCTTGATCAACCCTTTGAAGTAAAACACCTTTGGCAGCAAGGGATTAAGACTTAGCAGACGAACACTTGGTGCTTTGAAGATTTGGATGATGCAATTTGATCACTCTTTTGAAGCTTTTCTCATCAAAAATCTGAGGGAGAAGTTGAAGAGATGAATTAGAAGAAAGTATATATAGATCCGGCTGAGATAGGGCATCAACGAGATTATTTTCAACTGTTACAGACGCCCGATCGATGGTCCGGTCGAAGCATCGGTCGACCGGCCATTCGACCACTGGCTCACTGTAACATTTTTCCTATGATCGGTCGACTGGCGGGCCGATCGCTTGACGAAAAAACATCTGCTTCAAAACCGATCGACCGAAGCCAGCTTTTATAAGCATTCGATCGACCGACGGGTCGACCGATTGTCACGAGACTTGGCGCGGTCGACCGACTCAGTGAAGCCCTCGCGCTCTGTCATCCGGTCAACCAAATTGGTCAACTGATGAACTTTCTGCCAATTTTTGGCAACATTCGATCGATTGATCGGTCGACCGAATTGGCTGTTGCCAATTATTTTACTCCATTCGGTCGACCGAAACAGAGCTAGAAATTTTTCTAGCTTGGATTTTTCATTTTGCGCTTGATTTTTGGCTTCGTTCTTCAACGTGCTTTATCTTTGAAGGATTCTCCATGCTTCCGAACACATTTTTGATGCACGCATTAACCTGTTTTGAGGATTGATCGAGATACGATAGACTTGACAAATCTTTCATCGATCCTACAATTTTCATGCTTAAACACTTGTTAAATGGGTTTGTTATCATCAAAATAATCATAAGGAAAATAAAGTATGAAGGAAGAACCCTTTAGCTAACAATTCTTGCCAACAGAATTAGACCTTTGTTAAGTTCCTTAATTGACAAAGCACAATCAATCTTTACTCCAAATAGAAGTATTCATGAAAACATCATTGCAGCAAATGAGATTGTCAATTCTCTTACTAAGGCTAAAGGCAGATATTCTTATATTCTCTTGAAATTGGATCTAGAGAAAGCGTTCGACAAAGTTTCTTGGGTTTCCTTATAGAAATAATGAGGCTAATGGATTTCCCTAATTCTTTCATTAAATGGATTTAAAGTTGTTTAAGGGTTTCATCTTTTAATTGTAAGATCAATGGTTACTATTCATATGATTTCAAAAGTGCAATGAGAGTTAAACAGGGAGATCATCTTTCTCCCTATTTGTTCATTATTATGCAGCAATTATTGTCTTTGATATTACATGATTCATTTCTAAAAAGAAGATTTCAGCTTTAAAATTTGGAAATAAACATATAAGCCACTTTATTATGCGGATGATTTGTTAATCTGTATTAGAGGAAGCCAAAAGTCTTGCAAAAATCTCATGAAAGTTTTGGATTATTATTGCCAAATAACAAATCAGAAGGTCAATCTAAATAAGTCTGAGTTTTTTTTCTCCCCAAAGGTAAGACCAGAGTTCAGAAATAGAATCTGTAATATGTTGGAAGTTAAACAAGGCTCCTTCCCAATGAGCTATTTGGGTGTCTTTATTAGTCCAAATCATATCCCAATTATCTTCCAAGATATTATTCTTAACAAGGTTCAAACAAGGATCAATCACTGGACAGGGAACTATATCAGTTAAGCGGGGAAAATGACACTTATCAATGTTGTTATAAATTCCATTCCAACTCATTCACTTTTGGCTTTATCAGCTTCAAATCATGCATGTGAAAAAATAATGAAACTATCAAAGGATTTCTTCTGGAGATTTGATACAAAAAAGAAAAAATAGCATTTGATTGCTTGGAATAAAATCCAAATGAGGAAAGATGATGGAGGCCTTGGTATCAGGAATATAAACAGTGTTAAATATGTAATGGCAGCCAAAAGAATTCTCCCTTATCTTTATAAGGCCGATGATCTTACTACTGAGATTTGGCTTGAAAAGTATAGGGAACTGCGCCATTGGAAAGAGTTCACAGTTAAGAAAATTTCTGTAGCTTTCAAGATTTTTTCTAATGTTTTACCTATGTTAGAGGTGGACTAAAGATTCATATTGGGAATGGAATCAATACCAAGGTTTTGGAGGACCTGTGGCTCTCTAATATTCCTATTGCTTTATGGCCTACATATAAATCCTAATGAGATCATGAATTACAATCTGGTTTCTGAGTTTATAGACAATAATATTTGGAACATGCAAGTTCTGAAAAAAATCTTTCATCCAATGCTTATAAAGGAAATCAATAAAATTCTCACTCCTATTAGGGAACAAAATGACAGGTGAGTATGGACTTTGAGTCATGATGGTACTCTAGGGGCTAAGCATGCCTACTCCTTTCTCAAAATGGCATGATTTTGAATGGCTCTTGGATAACTCTTTGTTTGCTAAACAGGATTTAATTAAATCCAGGAGTCTAATTGCTATTTGTTTGTGGCATATCTGGAAGCATAAAAATGAAGTATATTTCAATGATAAGGCCAAAGGTATCAGGTTCTATATTCAAGCTATTTTGGTTGAAACTAATTCTTATAATAAGGAAGTTTCTCCTCAAATGAAAGCTAACACCAACATTCCTGAGCTACAAAACATTTTTGTTCTTATTGATTCAAATATATGCTTCTGCAATGGTTCTTGGTTTAAGACAAGTTCAAAAGCTGGTGCAGGTTTTGTGATTGTCAATGCAGCCGCTAACAAGGTGTTAATGGTAGGAATGAAGTTTTTTCTTTGCAATGAAACTCTCTTAGCTGAAACTGAGGCTATCAGAATAGCGCGCGCTATTAGCAGCCTCAAGGTATAAGGTTCCAATTCAGTATATTGTTTCAGATTGCCAAACTCTATGTATTGCTTTGAAGAATACTGCAATTCCATCATGGTTGTCTGATAACATAGTGGAAGATATTCGGTGGTTGTCTTCAGAATTGAAAGTTCAAAACTATATTCACACAAAAAGAAATTTTAACATTGCTGCTCATTTTCTAGCTACTGCAGCTGCAAAATTCGATTAGAGTTTCAGTTTGAAGCCTTCATTGAGAACTTCTGTACATGAAGGAAATGTATGATGTAATTTCTTTATTAGACAATATATGTTTGATTCAAAAGTAATGATTGATGTTTTCTTTTTCTTTTTAAAAAAAAACTATGGTAGCATTTGATTGGATAGAATAGATGAGAAATAAAATACTATTCATTATGCCCAACTTATCTCCTTGTTTGGTTGCAATTTATTGACAAGGAATAGGTAAGTCATAAGGAATAGAAAGAATACTATTCTCCATGAATGAGAAATACTATTCCTTATCTCAACACAATGAATAATATTCCCTATTTATTCCTTATGATATTTTTCTATATTATCCTTCGATATTTATAATATTACAGAAGAATATAAAAAATTAAATTATTAAATTAATTTTAATAATTACATATTTTAAATAGATAATTATTAGAGTAATTACCTGAATATATCCTCAACTTTGGACTTGGTATCAAATGTATCATGAACTTTGACTTCTCCAAATTGCATCATCAACTGTCATTTGTATCAATTGCATCTCTTCGTCAAAATTCCGTCAACTACTCCGTTAACCCTGTGATGTGGCTTGCACACGTGGATTAAAAAAAATATTTTTTAAACTTGTTTAAAATAATTATTATTTTTAAACCTTGTTTTTTGTCCACGTATGATGGGCACCATCAGCCTCCTCGCTCCTCAATGCCTCTGCAGCTGCCGTCGCCGCGCGAGAACTCCTTGTTGGAGGAGGAGCTCGAGGAAGATGTCGAGGACGGCCTTCGTCGTCGACGACGGCGACTGAGGTCTCCTTTGCCACTCAATTCAGTCGGGTCGTAAAACTTCGATAACAGCTCCACCGACGGCTCCCCTGATGTCGCCCCCTCATTATCAACCCCGAGCCACCCTCCTCTCCTTCACCCGCCGCTTTCCCCCCTCCCTCTACCTCCGTCCTATTCACTGCCTCTCCTTCGTGCGCGTGCCACACCGCCACCTCCATGATCTCATACCGGCTCAGCGAACCATCTCCGTCGTACACTCGGAGGCAATACACGACGACGATGGAGGAGAACAACACCGGTGACATCTACGCCTTTTGGGCTCCCTTCCTCCTCCTGCACCTCAGTGGCCCCGACACCATCACCTCCTACTCCTCGAGGATAACAAGCTGTGGATGCACCACTTTCTGTGACCATACCATCAAAATTGCAAAACTAAATGCTCCTGAGCTGTCTTCAGTTATTGCTTACAATTACTTCTTCATATTTGGATTTCATAAACAAATAACAAAGAATAATTTATGAACGAATAAATCTTTCTGTGATTTATTCCCAACCAGCCACAGCTAGTTCAAACATTCAGAGATGAAAAAAGCAAACCAAGTCAATTAAGCGCGTCTCCGCGTGCTTCTCAATGCATTGTCCTCTTCTACTCATCTTCTCTCGATCCGGACTTCCCTGCTCATTAGCTCAACTCGGGGGTACAGACAAGTACACAGACACAAAGGATGGCCAACGAAGGTTGGTTTCGGAAGCTAAACAGCAGGAGGAGTAGGGGATACTGCTGGCCGTGGAAGCTCCGTTGGGCCATAACCTAGCGGTGGAAGCGCCCCGCCCTCTTCTGCTTCTCCCTCCTCGATGACTTCCTCTTTCGCATTCTTTACTGCCTCGAAGTTGTCCTCCTTGTTGGAGCTCTCTGTTTCCTCTATCTCTGTTGTGGCTTTCACCTCTAGAAGTCTTCTATTTCTCTGTCCTCTTTTGTAATTTTTTGGCGTGCAATTGCTGACCTCAGTCGCTGTCGTCGTCGACGAAGGCCATCCTCGGCGTCTTCCTCGAGCTCCTCCTTCGACGAGGAGTTCTCGTCGGCCACGGCGGCTGCAAAGGCATTGAGGAGCAAGAGGAGACCGGTGGTGCCCATCATACGTGGACAAAAATTAAGGTTTTAAAAAATAATTTTTTAATCAAGTTTTAAAAAATAATTTTTTAATCAACGTGTGCAAGCCACGTCACAGGATTAACGGGATAGCTGACGGAATTTTGACGGAGGGATGCAATTGATACAAATGTGATAGTTGAAGATGCAATTTGGAAAAGTTAAAGTTCATGATACATTTGAGACAAAGTCCAAAGTTGATAATATATTTAGATAATTATCCTTATTATTATTATTTTAATATTTTAATATATTTTTTGAAGATTAGTTTTTTATGAGAATAAAACAAATAATAGTTTTTATTATTTTACACTAGTCGAGAACCCGCGCGTTGCTCAAATATATATAAATATAATTTTATTTAAATAAATATGAATAATTAAATAACTTAAGTATATAATCGTGAATAATTAAATAAATTTTTATTTAAAAATTGTAAAAACTATTTTATTCAAATATAACACTAATATTAATTTATTTATTAAAAAGTTAAGCATAAAATAGATGTTAAAATAAAGTTAAATGTATAATAATAAAAAGAATAAAACATTATATTAATATTTTTAAGGGAAAAATTGACTTTCATACATAAATAATGCTTTTATATACTTGTACATATTTATTTTAAAAAGTACTTATTTTATAGAGAATAATTTTTTAATTAAAAATCTTAATAGCGGTGATATTTGACATGAAAAAAAATCAAAGTAAATTATAGTAAAATCTATATAAATTTCAATGATCAAAATTTACAAAAATAATAACATTTTTGGATAAATATCAAATGTAATATAGATATAAAGAAAAATTAGGAAATATGATATTTAAATTATTTCAAAAACTAAAAAAATAATATAAAAATAATTTAATACACTAAAAATTAATTTCAGTTTTTATTCAAAATAAAAGCAGATACAAAATTAAAAACAACAAAAAAATAGGTGCTGTATATGAAAAAGAAAGAAAGATAACTTCTATATTTTAAAAAATTATTTAAAATATAAAAATTAAGAATAGAAACTTAAATTTATCACGTCAATCAAATTTGATTGCATGATTGCAGAAGGCAGAGCATGATTCAACTAATCTTGGCTCCTTCCAAACTATATTAGAGACATCGTCATTCGTCAATGTTTGAGCTCTCCCACATGCACGGGCAGAGAGTACAATAATATGCTTCCAAGGAGGAGAGAATAATTGGATTTTAATGTGATGGTTAGAAAGTTTGCCATTAGAGCTAAATTTGAGAGGTTGAATAAAGGGAAAAGGTATACCAATGCCTCTAACATTTTCTCACGAGTACTAAAATATTTTTAAAAAAAATTTGGGATCAAAAATACCCCTCATATTATGAAATTGGGTACAAAAATATTCCTATAGGTAAACGATGTTAGTTGAGAGATAACGGAGCTGACGTGGCTGATGACTGGGACTGATGACATGGATGAATAAAAAAATTAAAGATTTGGTTAATTAAAAACCCGTTTGAAATCGAACCAACTTTTTCGATTAACCGATTTGATGATTTCAGTTTCAATTTTATTTTCAAAATTTTCAGTTTTCGATTTTAGTTTTGATTTCTTATGTGTCGCTTACGTGGCAAGTTGCTCTCTGCATATGCACCACGTGTAAAGTCAATATCTTTATCAGCATCCATGACATCTCCGTTAAGTCTCACCTAACAAAAGTTAGTCTGATGTTATTTTTGTACCATTTTCAATAATCTCAGGAGTATTTTAGGTCCAAAACAAACGTTAGGGACATTTTAGTACCCGTGAAAAAATGTTAAGGGCATTTTTGTACCCGTGAGAAAATGTTAGAGGCATTTTAGTACCTGTGAGAAAATGTCAAGAGCATTTTAGTACATGTGATAAAATATCTTGGCCTGCATGCGGGCCACATGTCCACATCACCAATCCTAGTCATCGGTCACGTCAACTTCGTTATCTCTCAATTAACATAGTTTACCTATAGGGGTATTTTTATATCTAATTCCATAACGTAAGGGGTATTTTTGATCCCAAAAATATATTAGGGGCATTTTAGTATTTGTGAGAAAATATTATAGGTATTTTTATACTTTTTCCCTTGAATAAAATTATACTGTTGGTTTAGAAAAGCAATTAAGCAATACTACGTATATATAACCATGAAATTAATTGATGGAGCTTAATTAAAATTTATGTTTCATGCATTCGGTTTCAAATTCTTAAATAAGTGTTCTAGTAGAATACAGAATACAGGAATCCACAAAAAAAAAAGGAAAAAAATTAAGAAAAGATTCATAAAAGACTTAATGCTCAAGTCACAATGTGACATGTATGCAAATTCGAACAATGTAAATAAAAAATTCTCCTAAAAATGAAAAAATAAATTATAGGACCATGCCAGTTGCGTTAGATCATGTCTTGAAGTTACTTTTAGATGGGTTGAGTTGATCTAGTATATACTTGATCTCAAATAACATAAGGTGAGCCTCACACCCCAAATAACAGAAAGAATATTTGGAATTTAAGAAATAGAAAACTTATCCTATATATAATCCAAACTACAGCACAAAATTTTCTGTTCCCAAAATCCTGCAAACTGCTTTTGTTAAGTGTCATCACCATTGTCTAATCATCTTCCTTCTCCATTTGATCATATCATCAATCCTGATTGGTAGAATTGTAATAATTGCATCACTTGCAAACTGCAGTTAATGAAGACAATATCACTTATAGGTTTTAATATTAGATGAAAATTTAAGAAAGAAACAGATGCTACAGATCTATTATTAGCTCTGTAGTGAAAAATAAGTTGTTGACAATTACCTGTATGATCTTTACTTTGCTCATTGCATGCTCAATAACCCAACTTCAAGATTGTTACTATTTATACCCTTTAAAAGGTCCAGTCCCATGCTTGCTGCATTTTAGTCAAGATTATGCGAACAGAAGTAGACATTCTTAAGGGGACGTAATACATGAAGTTAACTTGTAATAAAAAAAATTTCTTCCAAATACTAAGTAACATACAATATATCCTATTTTTATTTTTGAAAATGTCCTGCTTACCAGTCAAGTAAGCTCTTGTATCTTTAATTGGCATATTGAAATTAGACTAATAAAATTATTTTAGTTTAATGGTCAAGGGGACTTGATTTTAGGTGCCTCCCCGTTCTCTTTGCTACTACAGCTTAATTAATTTCTCTTAATTACTTGCTATATATTTTGACACAAAATATTATACGTTATAAAGTAGCTTTCGAGACTATCGTTTGTTAGGAAGAAATTGGGTCTTCCTACAAGGATTCAAAAATTCAAACGCCAAAAAAAAATATACCAAAACGAGTAAATTCAAAAAATATAAAGAATACCAAAATTTATGTGGTTCAGCCCGGCGAGGTACCGGGCCTACTCCACGAGGAAAAGAGGGCACTTGATTTTATTAGAAGAGAGGAGAAAACACGACCAATACAAGAGCTGAATATAACTGATTAATAAACTGTAAAAAAATATATTGTCTGTACTCGGATATTTTTCTGCACCCCAGAATCTGGATTCTTGCTTCTGTCTGAAAACTATGGATGCGGCGTCCTTGATCTTCTTGCTTCTGCCTAAGACGGTGTGAAGGAGAAGAGAGCCGCTGGAAAGGAATTTTGCCTGAGAAACGGAGTAGATGGGAGATTCTGAAAATTATTGGGATGCTTTAGAAACTGCGTATTAATCCCTATTTATAACACAGGAGAGCCTACTCATTCATGTTCGTTCGGTAAGGAAACATTTCAGGGCCGTATGATTTAATTCGATGGCGAGATATTTGATTTGAGCAATTATTTCGGCCGATTGAATTGAAGATATCAGATCTGCACCGAGTCAACATTGGCGGCTGGAGAAGGCATAAGCGCTGCAGGCGCGTGCAAAAAAAAAGAGAGTCTCCAATCCGTATCTTCCTTGACCAAGTCAACTGCACAGAAACTTTAAACATGATGTTTAATGTTAATCTCCCGTTAGCCAAGTAAGCAGCAGCAGCATGTGCGACAACGCACATGGTGCAAATTAGAATATATGGGCTTGGCCCACATGCTTGGCTTGTTGGGGCGAGCCGAGCTCAACAGAAGATTTTTTTTTTCTTTGATCCAATTTTGAATTTCTGAACCCATTTCAAATTGGATCGGATTTAAAATGATTCAACCCTCACAATTTCTTGCTTTAATGAATTTTAAATCCGATGTAGCTTTCTCCTCTTCTCCCAAGAGCGCTGTAGGGCTAACCTGCACCATGAATCAATCTTACCAAATTCAGACAATATTCAAATTTGACCGTTGGTAGTACTTTAGTCAGCATATCTGTAGGATTGTGAGTCGTGTCAATTTTCTGAAGCTTTATTTCTCCTTTTGAAATAGTATCCCTAATGAAATGGAATCTGACGTCGATGTGTTTCATCCTTTCATGAAACATTTGATCTTTTGACAGATGAATTGCACTTTGACTGTCACTATGCACGACTATGTCTCCATTTTGAGAAGTCAGTTCTTTTATCAAGTTCCCGAGCTAGTTTTGCTTCTTTGATCGCTTCTGTAATAGTCATGTACTCCGCTTCAGTGGTAGAGAGAGCGACAGAAGGTTGTAGATCGACTTTCCAACTTAATGCAGTTCCACCTATAGTGCAGATGTAGACGATAATTGATCTCCTCTTATCAAGGTCACCGGCATAGTCCGAGTCTGAGTATCTTGCAAATGATTCATTAGTTCCACCGAAAATAAGACTGGTTTTAGAAGTACTATGTAAGTAGCGCAGGGTCCATTTAACTGCCTCCCAATGTGTTTTTTTCGGATTTACCATGTATCGACTGACAACACTGACTGCATGTGCTCTATTTGGGCGAGTACAGATCATGGCGTACATAAGACTGCCAACTACACTTGCATAGGGTACCCGTGACATGCTAACTCTTTCTTTTTCATCTTTTGGGCACAATAACTCTGATAATTTGAAGTGAGCGGCAAAAGGTGTCTTGACAGATTTTGCTTCTTGTATGCCAAAGCGCTCAACCACCTGCTTTACATAACTCTCCTGAGTTAAATACAACTTTCTTGCTTTGCGGTCTCGCTTTATCTCCATCCCAATGATTTTTCTTGCAGCACCAAGGTCCTTCATGTCAAATTCATCTTTAAGGTGTTTCTTAAGTCTGTCTATTTCAGTAATATTTTTTGCCGCAATAAGCATGTCATCAACATAAAGAAGTAGATAAATCATAGAACTAGTTATTTTCTTTAAATAAACACAACTGTCAAAAGATGATCTACTAAAATTAATACCAAGCATAAACTGATCAAACCTCTTGTACCATTATCTTGGAGATTGCTTGAGGCCATAGAGTGACTTCTTTAGGAGACAAACATGATCAACTTTATTTTTCTCTTCAAACTCTTCTGGTTGTGCCATGCATGTAGATCTGTTCTTCTAAGTCACCGTGTAGGAAAGCTGCCTTGACGTCAAGCTGTTCTAACTCCAAGTCTTGCATGACTACTAATGCTAGAAGAACACGAATAGAGGTATGCTTAACCACAGGAGAAAATATATATTTATAGTCAATACCTTCCTTTTGACTGTATCCCTTTGACACAAGTCGAGCTTTATAGATGCCGCCTTCTTTGAGTTTGTAGATCCATTTGCACCCAATAAGTTTCTTGTGCGGTGGAGGTTTCACAAGCTCCCAAGTATTATTTTTCTGCAGGGACTTGAATTCTTCCGCCATAGCTTCACGCCACTTTCTTGAATCTGTCTGATTTAGAGCTTCTTTATAGGAGGTTGGTTGTTCAGTGCACGGAGTTTCTTCTGCCGCTGCTAGAGCATATGTAGCAACATTTGCATACCTAGGATTGGGACGTGGTGCTCGCCTAGGTCAGTTGAGGGTGATGGAATAAGAATTCTCCTCGTCAACTTGATATTGCTCCTCCTCGACCTGAACATGTTCTTCAGTGACCTGTTCTGAAGCAGTGTCATTGGCTTCTATGGAAGGCGATCTATGTGTAGGTGTAGGGAACCAGAATTCTTTGGTAGCAGGCTGAGGTGGTGTTTCTTCTGGTGGCACTGTAGTTTCCTGTGAATCCTCCTCTTCTTGGTTCTCTTTTTTCAATTTCAAGAGTACTTGTTCATTAAAAATTATATCTCTATGGATTTTTGCTTTATAATTATTTAGACACCACACTTTATAGTCTTTCACTCCACTAAGATATCCTAAGAAAATATATTTCTTTGATCTAGGTTCTAATTTTCCTTCATTCACTCTGACATAGACAGTGCTCCCAAAAATTTTAAGGTGGTCATAAGAGGCTGGCGACCCGGTCCATTTTTCCTCAAGCGTCTTGAATTCAATGGATGAAGAAGGTGATCGATTTATCAGGTAACAAGCATGGATGCAACTTCTGCCCAAAAAACTTTTAGAAAGGTTAGCATTAGAAAGCATACTTCTTACCCTTTCTATGATGGTGCGGTTCATCCTTTCTGCCACTCCATTCTGCTGACGTGTGTAGGGAACTATGTGATGTCTTATGATCCATTCTTTGGAACAAAAATATTTAAATTCTCCACTGCAAAATTCTAGGCCATTGTCGGTTCGCAGGGTCCGAAAATATCTATCGGTTTGCTTCTCAATCATTGCCTTCCAAGACTGGAATTTGGAGAAAACATCAGATTTATTTTTAATAAAATAAGCCCATACCTTCATGGAGTAATCATCAATGAATGTGAGCATGTATCAAGCTCCTCCTTGGGATTCAACCGGTGATGACCCCCATAAATCAGAGTGGATGTAGTCCAATTTTTCTTTTGCTTGCCCTGTGAAGAATGAGACTCTTTTCTGTTTGCCATAGATGCAATGTTCACATAAATCTAACTTAGCAAATTTATATTTTTCAAGTAGTCCCTTTTGTTCAAGAATTAGCATGCTCCTTTCGTTAATATGCCCTAATCTCATATGTCATAATTTAGCAATATCATTAGAGTGTTCAGAAATTACCATAGTTGCACCACTTGTTACCGTTGTGCCTTGCAAGATGTAGAGTTGGTTTACTTTTAGTGCTTTCATTATTGTTAAGGATCCCTTTGTGACTTTGAAAACTCCGTCTTGGCCTGAATACTTGTATCCAAGTGCATCAAGAGAAGATAAAGAAATTAAATTTCTTTTAAGACCTGGAACATGTCATACCTGAGTTAGAGTCCTTGTAATTCCATCATGCATTTTGATTTTTACTGAGCCAACACCTGCTACTTGACATGATGAGTCATTTCCCATTAGCACTTCCTTACCATCAGCATGTTCATATGTGGTAAATCATTCTCGGTGCGGTGTCATATGATAAGAGCAACCTGGATCTAAAATCCACTCATCTTGAAATCTAGCATAACAAACAGAAATTGTAAGTACATCTACTTTTTCATCCTCATCTGCATAGGATGCTTCTCCGTTCTGATTTTGTTCCTCCAATCTCCGTTTTAGCTTACGACATTCTGATTTGATGTGTCCTATCTTTTTGCAATAATAACACTACATATTTTTTGACCTGGATTTAGATCTGAACTTACCCCGGCTTTTGTCCCGTGACCTATTTCGTCCTCTAGTGTTCAGGGCTTCTCCACGGCTTCTAGAGGATCATGTGGTAAGTTGAGAGTCGACAACCTCCTTGGATACTAACATTATTGTCACCTCATCCAGTATAATAGTATTCTTGTCATACAATAAACTTTCACGAAAATTTTTAAATAAAGCAGGGAGAGTAATTAGAAGTATAAAAGCTTTATCTTCTTCCTCAAATATAACACTCATATCCTCAAGATCAGCAAGAATAGAACGAAAAGTGCTAATATAATTTTTAACAGAAGTGCGCGCCATCAGTCATGCGTAAAAAATATAATTTCTGTCTAAGTGTCATCTTACTTGTAAGAGTTTTATCCTGGTAGATTGTAGCAAGTTTTTTCCATACATCTGCGGCGGTCTTTTCTGATGCAACTTCTCGTAGTGCCTCGTCGCACACGCTCATATACAAGGTGGCTTTAGCACTTTCATCGGCCCGGTCCTTTTCCCTTTCAGTGCCTTCCATTGCATCTCGCTCACGAATAGTGTCCTGAAGGTTCTCTTTAACCAAAATTGCTTTCGTCTTCAAAGCCCACAATGAGTAGTTGACATTGTGGTCCAATTTATGGATTTCGTATTTTGCTCCTGACATTGTGAATTGTTGGCTATGATACCACAACCGTTAGGAAGAAATTGGGTATTCCTGCAAAGATCCAAAAATATAAACGCCAAAAAGAAAAATACCAAAATGAGTAAATTCAGAAACTATAAAGAATACCAAAATTTACGTGGTTCAGCACGGCAGGGTACCGGGTCTACTCCACGGGGAGAAGATAACACTTGATTTTATTAGAAGAGAGGAGAAAATACGGCCAATACAAGAGCTGAATACAACTAATTAATAAACTGTAAAAGAAAAATATTGTTTGTACTCGGATATTTTTTTGCACCCCGAAATTTAGATTCCTGCTTCTGCTTAAAAATTATGGATGCGGTGTTCTTGATCTTATTGCTTCTGCCTGAGACGGTGTGAAAGAAAAGAGAACCGCTGGAAAGGAATTCTGTCTGAGAAACATAGTAGATGAGAGGTTCTGAAAATTATTGGGATGCTTTAGAAATTGCCTATTAATCCCTATTTATAACACAGGAGAGCCGACTCATTCCTGTTCGTTCGGTAAGGAAACATTTCAGGGCCGTATGATTTAATCCGACGGCGAGATATTTGATTTGAGCAATTATTTCGGCTGATTGAATTTAAGATATCAGATGTGCACCGAGTCAACATTGGCGGCTGGAGAAGGGATAAGCGCGCGCGCAAAAAACAATTCTCCAATCCTTATCTTCCTTGACCAAGTCAACTGCACAGAAACTTTAAACATGATGTTTAATGTTAATCTCCCATTAGCCAAGTAAGCAGCAGCATCATGTGCGTTGTTGCACATGGTGCAAATTAGAATATGTGGGCTTGGCCCACATGCTTGGCTTGCTGGGGCGGGCCGAGCCCAACAGAAGATTTTTTTTTCCTGATCCAATTTTTAATTTTTGAACCCATTTTAAATTGGGTCGGGTTTATGATTCAACCCTCACATCGTTGCTATTTCTTATTCCACTTCCTTGAGCTCGTATAAATTTTAATTCAACTGCACAAATAAATAATATTATTGCATTGGAAGATGAAAGATATCACAATATATATGGTATTAATTAGTTAAAGAAATAAAGGATTTTGGAAAGAATTATTTTTAAAAAATAATTATGGAGATTGCATGTTTTTAAGGATTCGGTGTATTACCATTATGCTGCAAGCTGCGGCCTCCAAATAAAAATTAATTTATTTTGTCACCAAATTCATTACACATCAAGATCTTTGCATAAATAAGAAATTTTAGTTAACTACAACCATATCTCTAACATTAGCAGTGTATATTAACATAATCACTCATTGCTCTTTGTGAAATCGATCAATACCAAAGAAGAAGATGCATACATAAGAAATTTTAGTTAACTACGATCATATCTCTAGCATCAACATTGTATATTAACTACAACAATACCCTTTTGTTTGTATCAATCGAGTAACTACATGTGAAATTGAAAGAATGGGGATAGTTTCACCTAACTGTGGCAAACAGACGCATTCCTGGTGGTAAAACACGCATCGCTATTATCGAATTGTTCCTCGGCATGAATAGGACATTGCCTTCCGATTCAAGATCCAAGATTTCCCCTGGCATGAATAGTACTGCAACCAGTAGCCCAGCAAAATCCATATGCCAATTCCCAACCATGAAACTATTTCTAGAATTAATAATGAGTACCTGTCCAATTGAAGTTGCACCATCACGTTTTGATAGTTTACTTCTATCCGGGGCAAGAATTAAAGAAACATGTGCAAATGAAGACATTGGAAATCCAAGTGCCTCCAAGATAGTACCAACAATGAATCATCTTTGCATATGTGCTCGCATTACAATTCAACATGAAGAGAAACTGTTCATACTTTGTAAATGAGTGATTGCCGCAAGGTGTTGGGTAAATGTTCCTCTACTCTGAAATGTAAGACACCAGTAACAAAGGGAATTAACTAAAATAAAGGATCATGAGAGCATTATAACCATTAATAGGAAAAGGTCGTACAAAATACTATCACACTACCTAATGACATGTGAGATGCACATAGTAGCATCATCTACTGTGACACAGAAATTGTACACAGGTTGGCTTTTGCTTCTCATAATCACAAAGTCATCGAGTGTGTCTAATCTTCACCTAACCTTCACAGGACTATGAAGTGAATCAACAACCATGAGTTTAAATTGAAACCATCTATCTTAAAGATTAAAACAAGAGAATATTGAGTTAAAAGATCTTTTCTGATTTGCAAGATAAACAAAAAATCTTACTTCGCCACGAATATGATCAGTGATTTTCATGTTGATCCCATCCTTCGGTACACGAAAATGATATGTGTACAATGTTCCTTTTGCTAACTCTTCCAGCATTTCTTCATCTGAAGCAATGCTCCACTTCCCCATATATATTGACGGTAATTGCATCTATTTTGCTCTTTCCTTCATTTGTTCTAGTTCCTTGAAAAAATAAATTTAACAACAAATTCATTAGCTAAACGAAGCAATACTGCAATGTTGTAAGCACAAAAAAAGGGCTCTCAGATATAAATAATTAATAATTGATAAAATCATGCCAAATGCCTAATAATATAATCTTCAAAATGTTTCCCCCCTGAAATGAAGATTATTCATAATTTCGAAATAAAATGAAGTTTTAAATTTTTTTAATAATATAAGTTCTGTGACTTGGATTATGCAAAGCAAATCATGCAACATTTTTACAAATTCGAAGAAGAAGTGTGAACAATGAGTGAGAGAAGAAAATGAGGAAGTAAAGAGAAGAAGAAACTGAACAGTTACGTGAAGGAGGAGAAAGTAAAGAGAGGAAGAAGAAACTGAACAGTTACGTGAAGGATAAAGTAACGTGTGAGAGAACAGTTACTTGAGAGAGAAAGGAGAGAGGAGAGAGAAGAGAGGAGATTTTTTTTTAGAATTTTGTAAATTTGTCATGTCAGCAAACATGGCTTTTAAGGTGCCACTTGGTTTTCTTGAATCTTGCTTTTAAGTATATATATATAGATATATATATTAATATATATTTTTATTATATTGTTATTAATTAAAATAAATTATAATATAATTTATTATATTTTTAGAAGAATATTTTGATTATTTTCCTATATTGTCCTTCAATATTTATAATAAAAAATATAATTATTAAATTATTAAATTAATTTTAATAATCACATATCTTAAATAGATAATTATTATTTGATTATTAAATAATATCTTAATAATTATTTTTAAAGATTTAATTATATTTTATGGAAATAAAATAAATAATAGTTTATTATTATTATTTTAAATTAATAAATTATTTTACATTAATTCATATTTTTATTATGTTGTTATTAATTAGAAAAATTATAATATAATTTATTATATTTTAAAAGAGTATTTTAGTTATTTTTCTCTTAATTCATTGTCTATTCTTTAGGTTAAACAAATAAAACAAATATATACAATTTTATTAAGAAGGATATTTTGATCATTTAATTTTTTATTCATTATCTATTTCTTATGCTAACCAAATAAAATAATTATATTAGTGATCTATTTACAATGTCAATCCAATAGGATAATACTATTCTTTGTATATTCCTATTTTTTTGTCTATTATTATTCTTTATGAATTCATCTCATCCAATCAAATGCACCTTAGGTTCGATCAATCATCACAAAATATGATGAAATGAGAACCAAATTGCCTTAAAGAATCTTTTTCTTTTGCTTTGAGTTTTTGAGAAAATATTTGCCAACTATTATGCTTGTTGCTAGTAAGTGCAGCATGATGCTGCATATGGATAGGATGTAGCAAGTAGCTTATAGGGATTCAATGAAGGGGCGAGCGGTGAGTGCAATTGGGAAGGGAAAATTTTTGGTAAAAGGGGTGACGGGAGGGGGTGAGGTCGATAGGGAAGATGACGCATGTGCCGTGATGCTGTAGATGAGCAAGGGCAGTTCGACAACATGACTTTTGATCATGGGCACGATTGGTTGCATTGCTACAATTATAATGCGATCGACGCACATGTGATTAGCTGCATTGCTACAATTATAATGCGATAAACGCACAAGCATGCTAAGGGCTTAATTGTTGGAAGATTAATGCTTGATTGTAACCGTTACACTTAATAATTAAATTAGTTATTTAGTATTGACTATTTAAAAGATTTGTTTGAGTTGAATAAGAAAGATGAGCCGTTAGATTAGATAGGTTAGTGGATTCACTAATAATGATTAGATATTCATGCACATTACCAATAGGTCATTAATTTAATCTCTTATTATAAAATTTTATGTGTTTATGTATGTTTTATAATGCGATTGTGCATTATTTCGTGTGTACCTCTTGTAATGATTGTGTTATAAAATTAATTTAAAAAATAAAATTTGATAGACTAAACTCAAGTCTAACCCGCGTCTACCTTCTTTTGCTGCGTCTACCTTCGGATACCGACTCGGAATGCTTTGATATTTGTGCAAAAACCTGATCTGCTGCTTGGGCTGATAATCTAACAATCCGACCGTCCATCCCAACATCAGCACGAGTCTAAAAGATCGATGAACGCAGATCCACATCGCTCACGCTCTACGTGAATACTCCGTCGCTTTTCTTCTCCGGAGAGAGAGAGAGAGAGAGAGAGAGAGAGAATGGAGTTGGAGATTTTGGGGATGAACTTTGGGTGCGTCCTGGGGGCGCTGAGCGCGTGGCAGTTCCCCGAGAAGGATTGCCTGCTTCCGCTTGTCTCCAAGCTCCTCGGATACTGCATCGTCGCCGCCTCCACCACCGTCAAAGTCCCTCAGGTTCCTCCAATTCCGAATCCTTATCTCCGCTTCTTTTCTCATGATTTCTTCTGATCCGTACTTGGATGATGCGACCTTGTGGCGTTTGCTAGTTAGGTGGCATCTAATCTTGTAATCTGAATTTATATGTTTTTGATCTAATCCGTGCTCCTACTGGAACTTGCGATACAATTTGGGTTCTGGAGAGATCATCTTACCAGGTTATTTCACGGTACCGAAAGTTGTAGACAAAGGAAGGGTTAGGTAATTCTAGTGGGGTATTGAAGAAACATTTATTAAAATATGTTTTGCATGCATATCACGGATTTTAGACCAATGATATCTGATATGGAGTTCATGTTCTATTTTCCATCAGAAAGAAAGGTAGCTGGTTAGAACGGATTTTTCTGAGATGATTTTAATGAAGTATCCTTCCGGATGTAGAAGGTCTCGTCCACCAGGTTTATTGCCTTCGATTTGGATTTGTTCCAAGGATTGTGTTATATTGTTAAAGAAATGGTCTCATGCAAGTTCGTTCTGTTCTTCATAGATGGAACATTGGAGTGGTAGGTAAAGTAGAATTTGTTGTACCTTATCATCCTTGATCCCGAGAAGAATTTCAATTCTTTAGGTTAAGTATATGAAATCTATTAGTTTAGCAATATGTTGTTTTTCTGTTATTCTCACTAGGAAACCTAGATAATTGCTACAATGAAGGGCCATTCTTAGAAGGGCACCATATCATATATTGTCATACTTTCATTTGTCTATTACTATGTGCCAGTAGATCGCTACCGTAATTCGTGATGGTAATATCCTTTTTCCCTTTCCTATTTGTCATAAGCAAGAGCTAAAATCTGCACTTCAGTTAAACAATTTCCAGCAACTAACCCTTTGGACTATTGGATGTAGGACAACCTATAGCAGTTAGGTTTTCTATGGAAAGCAATTGGGGTTTTGAAGAGAATAAAGAGAGAGAAGAGAATAAGGGTCTTTCTTTTGGGAAGGGATTGGGATTATGGAGAGAATAAAGTGAGAGAAGAGGACAAGGGTTTTTCTTTTAGAAAGGGATTGGGGTTGTGAAGAGAATAAAGAAAGAGAATAAGGGGTTTTCTAGGGCTTGAGGAGAAAAAAGAGAGAGGCTCTCCAAGTTCTTCGACTCATGTAATTTAATTTAAATATAGTTAATACCTATAATTCCCTTATCCTGTAATCATTCCCAACAATTTATTTTCTTTTACTTTTCCCCATATTTTATGGATAACTTTCCCTCCACCCAAAAATAATTTTACTATATTATTGCAAATAATTAAGAAATTTCTATGTCTGTATATGTATTTACCAATATTATACAATGTGTTTATAAAATCTATATTAATTTTGTGTTGATGGACATTCTGTATACTTAAGAACATGGATCAAATCTCGTACTAATATCGATCTTGGTAAATGATTGGTACCAATACTTACTCTACCAAGTGTACTAGTATATAATTTTTTTAGATTCCAACTTCATAGTTTGAAATGATTAATTCATTAAAATGACTAGAAAACATACATAATACACTAATAAAGCTTAGAAACATCTCAAACTAAAGTACACTTAAACTTGAAGTTAAGATGAAAAAGTAGAAATTTAAACCTAAAAGGCTTTAGAGTTTGAGAGAATTGTAGTGGGAGTTTTAAAATACAAATAGTAGAGTTAAGAGAGATTTGAGAGAATGAGAGAATTTTGAGAGAGACTAGTGTAAGAGAGTAGTATAGGGAGGAGAATAAGGGGCAAAGTCCAGTGTTGTCACCCGGCTTTAGGCTCTCCAAGGTGCTAAGGTCCCTTGTTGCCTGAAGCGCTAAGCATTAGCCTTGGCGCTCGCCTAAGTGAAGTGAGGTTCTCATATATAACTAAATATAATATATATTATATAGTTAAACTATATATTTAATGATAAATCTACAAATAGTATCACAATAATATCACACTAAGTTTGATTAGACATAGATACTAAATATACTATGTTAATCAAAGTATCAGAACAGATTTTGAGGTCTGAACATATTCAGAGTCTTCAGAAATTGAACTTGTAATCAAACCTGTTCTCATGTTCCTGTTCAAAGTTCAGCATAATTTGGTTGCTGAACATATTTAGAAGTTAGAGCATGAACTTCAGACTTGAGAACATGTTATGTTCTGATTTCTGAATTCTAAGAACTTAGTCTGAAGTCTGAACATGTTCAAAAATAAGAACATCTTCAGAAATCATATGATCAGATAAAACATAGGAGTAAGAAGACAATTAATAAGAGAAGAATATGAAAATGAGAAAATATTGTTATTACTAATGATTGTATAGCTTGATACTGGAATTAGATGTGCCAGTGCCGGAGAAACGCAATGAAGGTGGAAGAAAAAAAATGCAAGGAAGGTGCCGTAGGAAGGAAGAAGCCTAACCCTTCGGTTTTAGGAAAAAATAATTGAGGGTTTTGGTGTATGCCACATGGGAAAAACATGGGAGAGTGCGGTCCTAGTTTATATTTTTTTATTTTGTATAATTATTTAATAAGCACTAACTATTATTTTTAAAATTGCAAAACTTAACAAAGAAAAAAGGACCCTCGCCCAATGGTGGAGCCACTATTGGCCCACCAAAGGGCCAGGGTTGAAGTCCCAGCTTCCCTTTTTTATATGCCTTAGAATAGTGAGGCGTCCCAAAAAAGCACCGCTTACCTGATTGAAGTCGCCCACTTCATCTCAGTGTGAGGCGCTCAGGCCATGCCTTGCCTCACCTCAACGCCTAGGCGAGCGCCCGAGCGCCTCTTAACAACGGTGGGGCAAACCTAGTAAAATTTGGTCGGAGAACTAGCTCTGTAAAAAATTTCAATTACTATATATAACCTATGCGAGCGGTATTTTGCCTCAACCAGTCTGCACCGATATTTGTTTTCGAAAAAACTAGTAGGTACATAGGCGCTGAGTATGGTACGAGACTAAAACTTGCAACTTGCAGGAGCATATATACTAAATTAAAATTTAGAGGGACTTATGCAAAAAAATAATCATTTTTTAGGGATATATGCAAACTTTGGCCTTTGGCTATTTGTTGTTGACTTTTCTTGTCAATATGCACACACCATCTTTTGATAGCTTTGCTTTTGTCTACTTTCATACATGAGTAAAATCTTGCTTCTTTTATGATATTTGATGATTAGTACTTTCCTGTGGAGGTGACCAATTAATCATCAAATCATGGCTAATTCTTCTGATCTTGCTGTCTTCAAATTGAATGGTTTCCTTATTTGTTTCTCTATCCATGGAAAACATTGTTTTAAAAGTCAAACTATACCTGCCAGTTTGACCCAAAAAACTATGCATGGGCTCTAACATGATGCTGTCCAAAATTTGTTGTTAGCTCAGGTGGTAATTGTGTTACTTTGAAACCATAGGTCGTGAGCTCAAAACCCATGATGGTGGTTACTAATTTTTTTTATGCAAAAAGAAAGAGTAATTGATAACTAATATATATTCTAATTATCTTTTCTTAATATATTTACATGAAAATTTGTTTCTTTTTATATTTAATTCTACTAGCAATGAAATAATTTGCATGTGAAAAATATTATTTATAAAACATAATATTTACATATTTACCATAAGTTTAAGCTGTGGAGAAACACCCTTGAAAGCAAAGGTTTTAGGTTAAGTGAAAGTAAGACGGAATATATGCAATGTAATTTTAGCCTAAGTAAGAGGGATGGAGGGGATGTGAGTTTAGGGTGGTGTAGTCAGTTAGATACCTAGGCTCTATTTTTCAAAATGATGGGATGATAGATGAAAGATGTAAACCATAGAATCAAAGTAGGATGGTTGAAATGGAAAAGTGCCACAAGAGTGCTATGTGACAAGAAGATACCTAACAAAGTGAAGGGAAAGTTTTATAGAACAACAGTTAGACTAGCCATGCTATACGGGAGTGAGTGTTGGACAACTAAAGTTCAACATATACGTAGGTTGAATGTGGCGGAAATGCAGATGTTGAGGTGGATGAGTGACCATACTAGATTGGACAGGATTAGAAATGAATACATTCGGCAGAAGGTGCATGTAGCATATATTGGAGATAAATTAAGAGAAGGTCGTTTAAGATAGTTTGGACATGTGCTACGGAGACCCCGAGGTGGCCCAGTTCGAAAATGTGAGAGTCTAATAGCAGAAGGTATGAATGAGGGTAGAGGTAGACCTAAAATTACATGGAGAGAAATAGTGTCTAAGGATCTACGGTTACTAAATATTGGGACGGATCTCGCCTTGAACAAAGGGATGTGAAGACAGAGAATCCATATAGCCGACCCCATCTATTTGGGATTGAGGCTCAGTTGTTGTTGTAATATTTATATATTTACAATATATAACATAATTTTAATATTTTAAAAATGATATGTATTTTGCATACATAAAAAATAATTTTAAATATTTTTTTGATTGGCTTTGATTACCTATTTGGTTTTAGAACATCGATGGAAAGTCAATAATATAGAAATAAAATAAAATGTCGTCATCTAGCAACTTATTATTACAAGAACCTATTATGCTTAATCCATTTCAAATCTAAGTTTGTCATAGTGATCTCAAGGAATATGGATTGGGTTATTTCCTTAAATGCTTTGTGTGGACATGAAATTTCTCCTGATTTCCATCACTTACATTGATGCATCTTCTGCTTGCAGATACTGAAAATTTTGAAACACAATAGCATCAGGGGACTAAGTGTTGTGGCCTTTGAGTTAGAAGTTGTTGGTTACACAATTGCTTTGGCATATTGTATCCACAAAGGGCTTCCGTTTTCAGCTTATGGAGAGTTACTTTTCCTCTTGATTCAAGGTACATATGCTGTACAATTTATGGATGTTCTGTGTATAAACTAAATTAAAACCCTTATCATGTATCATGTTTTTTCATCTAAACTCTTGTAATTTTGTAGTTTTTTATCGATGCTAATGAATTCGCATGGATTACCTTGCAGCCATAATTTTAATTGCAATTATCTACTACTATTCCCAGCCAATTGGCGGCAAAACATGGATTAAACCTTTTTTGTATCCTGAATTTAGTTACGCATCCACAATAGTTGAATGTTTCTTTGAAATGGCTACCTAGTACAATGGGTATAATTAAGATAATAAGATCCTCTAATACTCCAAGTTCATTTTCTGGATACATGCTGTTCTACCCTCTTTAACTAATGGTCTATAAGATATTGCGCTCTAGCACCAACTGTTTTAGGTGGACAGATTGATCCTTTTCTTTTTGAAGCTCTATATGTAAGTATCATCCGATATTAACATTTGGTTTTGTTAAATATTCTCTCATTTTCGAAGTTTTGTGATTATTGACACAAAGATCACATGCTGCATAAATGAATTCTTAATGATTCTTTCATTTATTTTTACAGGCTTCTCAGCATGCCATTTTTTTCTTTGCAAGAGTACCTCAAATATGGGAGAACTATAAAGTAAGTTAAAAAGTTCTATTAGGTTTGAACCAAGGTTTTAAATATGTACCAGCACAGTACCGTACCAACATACGGTACGGCCCGGTACTGAAACATATAGTATGGTGCTGCACCATACTGTAGCAGCAGCAGTATGGTGCAGTAGCATACTGTTGTACGCCTGTAATGCTGCCCATACCGGGCGGTACTGCTCGGTATCGGGTATAGTAGGTGGCATGGTTTAAAATCTCGGTACCGGTACCGGTATATACCGGTACTGTACTGTACCGACACACGGTACGGACCGGTATGAAAATGCATACCCCGGTCGATTTTTTTTTTTTTAAGAAATAACTCCAAATCTCCAATAACCACATAATTGATGAAGAAATGCTTAAAATCAAGATTCAAATGTCAAATACATGAATACAATATTTAAAATGTCCGTCGTACCCATACATATCTTGGGCTTTGGGACATACACGACTAAGGTCAACACCGTAGGTCTCTAATGCCCATATTTGGAAATTTTCCCATGGCATAATGCCTTGGTATCCATTATACCACATTGACATTAGCTTTTCTTTGTTAGGATTCCAAGAATTAGACCCTGTATCATCAGTTGAGTAGATACTGGATATAGAGTAGATTGATTCAGAAACCTCTTGCAAACTACTCATCATATCGTGATGGTAATCTTGCAAAGCTGTCGGTCCACCTCCTCGACGCGGGCCTCTCTTCTTGTACACCCGAGTTGTTTGTCCGGTTCTAGCGCCATGGTCATCATCTTGGGGTGGCGTGATCGAAGTATTGCTCATTTGTCCATAGATCATGTGGCAGTGTTGATGGCACAACGGTGTCTTCTCCACTAGCTCCATCATCATCATCTCCTCCGTCTTGTGTGTTGCTACTGCTATGAACGGAGGGCTCGTCTTCTTCGTCCTCTTTTGCTTCTGCAATCGCATCCAAAAGATCAATTGGTCGTTTACCTTTGGCTTTGCCTTTTGCCTTTGAAGGTGTTGCCTTCTTTTTTCCCTTTGATTGGGAAGATGGAGAGTCCGATTCGGATCAACGTCTTGCTTGCCGAATTCGTTGAGAGTCAAAGGGAGTAATGGCCATGTCTTCTGGTTGGCTCTCAGACTCAAGTGCATCAGAAATAATTGGTGAAGGCCGAGGTGGTTCGCCTGGTTCATCAAGAAGAGGCCGGTCACTGTCCATTGCACTCCACCAATCAATTATCGGGTCCACATTGTCTTGGACGAACTCGACATTGAACGGATCTACATGTTGAATATCTTCGTTTTGTAATGTCCGCATTCGAAGCCGCATGTTGTAATGAACGTATACTAGCTTCTCTAATCGGGCATATGAAAGCCGGTTGCGCGGCTTGGTATGAATCAAGGCGAAGGTCGACCAATTTCTCTCGCATCCACTTGATGATGTGGTTTGCGAGAGGATACGTATTGCAATCTTCCGAAGAGTTGGAGCTTCGGTTCCAAATTGCAACCACCATTCAACTGCAATAGATTTAAAATTGATATTAGTAACGAGATTACTAATTTTATCATTAATAAATAAATTGAAAAAAAATTATATCTACCTGGATCCATAGAATCTCGGCATGATATTGCTAATGGATCTCCGAAATTGCCACTTGAATCTCGTAAAAATCTTGATTCATTTAGAGCTTGTGCCGCTTCTCTGGTTGATGCCAACATTCGTTGTATGACCTTGCGAAACGGATATAACAAACTATCCATCGTTCGAAGATCATATCGATACTGGTATGCAGGATTTAAATAGTACGCTACAAAATTATAAATTTAATAAGTAATTTAGCATAATGAATTAAAATTAAATAAATTTAAGAAAATTAAATAAAAAATTACCCGTGATGTGTATGTCACGACCCATTTGATCCTCCCACCTCTGGGAGATAATGTCGATGAAGGGTTTATACTTGTCTCCGGAATCATAACCCTCTTGATTTCCTCTTGATTTCTTCTTGTGCTTGGTGGATGTAGTGGTAGATATGACCCATTTGAGGCGTCTTTTCCATATCCACCTGTCGTAGAACCTTGTACAATGGTTCTACGACGACGATTATCTCCGCGATGCAATCCCAGAAGCGCGTGTTGAGGACGTACTTCTCGGCATAGTTTGAAATGGCGCGGGGTGCTAACAGGCGCAGGCCCCCGCGCCATATTTCCCCCGAGGCGCTAACCTAGCGCCTCGGGCGCCTTGGCGCGCGCCTCAGCCCAGGTGAGACCTCAGCATGCTGGAACTCTCGCATGCTGAAGAAATTCTCAGCATGCCGAGAGTTTCAGCATGCTGAGAGTTTCTTCAGCATGCTTCTCAAGTTCAGCATGCTGAAAGCATTCTTCTCAAGTTCAGCATGGAATTCACCATGCTGATTCAGCATGGAAGCATGGAGTTCACCATGCTGAATTCAGCATGGTGATTGGTGCATTCAGCATGCTGAATTAGCATGCTGAGAATTCAGCATGCTGAATTAGCATACTGAATTAGCATGCTGAATTCTCAGCATGCAGAGAAATAGACTCTGCAATTCTGCATGCAGAATTCAGCATGAGCATGTTTTTAATATTAAACTTGTTGTTCTCATGTTCTATAATTTTTTTTAATTGTTTTTTTAATGATGTGATTTTATGTATAAAATATATTTTATAATTATATTTTATTTTTGCGCCTCGCCTCGTTATGGCGCACGCCGTAACCTTGCGCCTTGCGCCATGGCTCCAAGAGCCCTTTGCGCCTTTGTGCGCCTTGCGCCATTTAAAACTATGCTTCTCGGTTTGCTTTCCATCATTATTTCGGGCATATCTTGATGTAGACTATTCCTCACTTGTAAACATTGATCGAAGGCTCGCTTTACGTTGTTGGAGCGACCTTAATGCAATGAAGTTGGTCGCAAAACGAGTCGCTCCCGGTCGAAGAATTTCACCTAAAATATGGAATTATTATTAGTAATTATCACCTAAACTAATAATAAATAAATACTATAAATTATTTTAAAAAAATACCTTCTGTAAATTTTCTCATAAGGGCGTGTACCCATGTGTGGTTGTATATGAAGCGCGTAATTTGTTGCGCCTTCTTTACCGTCGTCTTCACTATTGGTATATTACCGATATCTTTCATCATTAGGTCTACACAATGGGCTGCACATGGAGTCCAATATATGTGAGAATAATCCAGTTCAATTATCTCACCTGCCCTTTTGAAATTGGCTTCGTTGTCGGTTATAATTTGAACAAAGTTTTGGGTCCATTATCCTCGATCACCTCCTTCCTCAGCTTCGAGATGTAGATAGTGCTATGGACTTCATCGGACGCGTTCACCGACTTATGATAGATAACTCTCCTGTTGCAATAGATGAGGAAGTTGATGATGCTCATTCGGGTTGGCCCGGTCCAACTATCGCACATCAAACTGCATCCGTAATCCCCTCATTGTCGTTTGATTCCGTCGATCCATTGATTTATTTCCTAGACCTCTTCTTCAAGAAAAGGTCCTGAAATTTCATACGGAGTTGGAGAGGTAATACCTGGGCCTACCTTTTGGATGGTAGACACCATAGTTTGGTAGTATGGGTTGTTGGCTGCATTTGCGAAAATCCGGCTGAAGTGGAACCATTTGGAGATGGCTTTCCCCAACTCCCACTTCTTCGTCTTGCCCCAAGCATCGTCTATGCGTGGTTGCTTTGCTGATGAAGGAGGAAATGCCCTGGGATCAATATCAGAAACATCAACATTAGTTTTCCTACCACTTGCTCTGAGGTTTGTGAAGAATCCACGAAGGCCTCCTCTGCTGCCTCCTTTGCTCTGAGTTTGAGGTGCTCATGCTAGAACTCCGACCAATATAAGGACCGGAGGGAATTGAACCGCTTCGGTCCATTGCTCTGGCAGCCGAAGTTGAGCCGACGCTGCTTATGCCACCGTTGCCACTGCCGCCGCTATATTCGAATTGAGATCCAGGATAATACATCCGTTCTCGTTCGAATGCGCTCCAATGAAGCTCGGATTCCGGCTTGAAGTTTCGCCTCCTCGTCGTAATCGCCACCTCGAGCCTCATAATGGCCACTGCTGACATCTTGGGTAGCTCGTCGATCGAACTCGGCTTGTTGAGCTGCATTCTTAAGATGTTGCTCCTTCTTGTTGTTGAGTTGCGCTTTGAACATCTTTCGGACTTCGGGCGGTACTTTGGGGCAATTGATGACGTCGCCGTATCCTCTGGCCAAGTGTTGCTTTAATCGAGTGATGCCTCCACCACGTGAAATCATATCACAGTGGAGGCATTGCCAGTGATGAGCCTTCTCCAACCGACGACCGTCCTACCATGCGGGGTCGGCTTGAGATTTCGACGCCATTTCGACATAATTTCGACGTAGAAATTAATAAAAAAAAGATGTGTGAGAGAGAGTTTGAGAAAGATTGAGAGAGATTGATAGTTTAGATGGGTAGAGGGGTGAGTGAGGGTGAAAAGAGTGTTTTGGGGGCTTTATATAGCCCCCAAAACAACCCAAACCCGGCCCCAAACGGCTCTATAGCCGTTTGGGGTTACTGTTCATCATACCGCCCGGTATGGGCGGTATGAAGCCGAATCAAGTGGCCGACAGCCCTATCGGGCTGTCGGCCACCCGTTGCCAATGGCGCTTAGCGCCGTTGGCTGGCCCAACGACATTAAAGCCCGCTATATACCGCCCCGTATACACGATATACCCGGTTTTTCCAAATACCGGGTATATCGTATAACGGAAACTTAAAATACCGGTAAATACCGGGCATACCGCCCGGTACGGTACAATATTTTAATCCATGGTAGGTGGTATTATGAAATACCGGGTCTCAGTATAGGGTGTACTGAATACCAATTTTCTCAAAAACTGGTACGTACCGGCCTATCGGGCGGTACAGTACGAATTTTTAAACCTTGGTTTGAACCCTAACTAATAAATGTTCAATATATCCTGTTATGATGTGGTCTGTGAGACTATCAATGAGAATAACCAAGTAGTAGTGGATGTAGCTTTACTTGGAGTTTCGATTTGTGTAGACCTGATACATAGTTTGGAATAATTGGTCTGTCTACTAGATGTTGTCATATAGAATATCCTAAGGAGAAAAATCAGAGGCTATAATGTAGTAGACTAGTAATTTTGGTTTTATTACTTGATTGTAATTGTAAGTGCATATATTGTGAATTATGATTGGCTTGATTTGTTCTTTTGCCTTTTTCTCTTCATAATATGCTCTTAGTATCTTGTTGATATTTGACATGGTAATGATTGTGTATTTTACATGCATATTTTGTAACAATACGTCAATACCATAACTTAAGGGCATTTTAACTGTTGAGTTTGATTGAGGCCAATTTTCCTAAAACATTAAGTTGTTAAGAATGGCTCCATTCTTTGTTTTTATATTCTTTACACTTATCCTTATCATATGGGTTGATGGAGGGATGAAACTAGTCCAAGCCCAATATACATGTTGATTTAACTGGGTATATGTATGTTTTGAAATTATTGGTGTTGATAATTTATGTTGAGCTTGAATAGGTGATCAATTTTTCTAAAAACTTAAGATATTAGGAAATGGCTGTATTTAGCTTTGATTGGATAACTAATTTTTGAAATGCTCAATCCCCAGAAAATAGGCTCAATCAATACATTTATATTCTTAATACACCCTTCAGGTGCAGGCGAAACGGAGTGGACTGGCCCAAGCAATAACAACCCAAATGAAATCTGACTCTGACAGAGCTCTATACTATACTATACTGGTCATGGTTTCAAAAAATTGGGGAATTATGGGACAAAACATTCACTAAATCCATTGGAATAGCCAAACATTCACTAAACCCATTGGAATAACCAAACTTCAAATCCACCAAATTGACAAAGCTCTGTGGTTCTTGTATATTAATCTCTTATCTTCTTTGAATTTATCAAGGACAAAATGTGGAGTCTCTTTTGCAAAATTACTTGTCTCAGCAATGTATAAACTCTAGTCGGAATCTTCCTAAAGTATAAACTTCTTTTGTAAGATTATTTCCATTTTATGTTCTTCTTTTGTGATTCTTAGTGTGCTATTTGAATTCAATTCAAACTGGAGATTTATTGTACTATACATTCAGTCAAATGGTTACACACCATACACCACTAACTGTACTTAAAAATTGATGTAGAAAATACCCAGAATAATGTTGTCAGTCTCATCAATGAGCTTATGGTAATATTGAAGAAAGCATATTGTTTTAAATGGGGCTTCGTTTATTTCTTAAATTTAATGCATCCTAATGATATCTGACATATTTTTTGCAGAACAAGAGTACTGGGGAATTGAGCTTCTTGACATGTTTTATGAATTGTGCTGGCTCCATTGGTATGTTCCATCACATGATTCTTGAACATAGAATTAGTTTTTTATACTATCAGCTTTCATCTGTGGAGCCATTCCTGTGCTAACATTTTCATGATTTTACCACATTTAACCAAATTTGACTACTTCCCATCCTTCTATGAAATTTCCATCTACTACTTTTAAGTCAGTGTTTGATAATTTTTGCAAAGGTTATTGATGATACTTCAAGTCAGCGGTTGATTAGTTCATTTTGATGTTAAAGCTGTCTTCAGATGCTTTATTATTCTGGTTTTGGTTTGTGATGTGGATCTTCTGTATCTTTGCAGTCAGGGTCTTCACTAGCATTCAGGAAAATGCTCCACTTAGTGGTATCCTTTAGTTTTATATTATAAATTGATTCTATTTATATTTCTTAGCTTCATAAATCATTCATGCGCTACATTAATTGCTTCACTTGTCCTATGTCTGATTTCTCTTTTCTAAATTTTTGTTTTGGTTTTTTATATGCATTAATTTGCAGTCAAATAAATCATGTTTTTGTTTCTCCTTCCATGCAAATAAGTGTGTTATTATGATTTTTTTCTTTGTCCTGATGATTCCTGCACTTGTTCTGTTGCAGTTTATGGGTGTTTTGGTTACTTGTACATGTCTATCATACACGTAGGGACGAGAATTTTCGTTACAAATGCTCCAAACACAGATGATATATATCTGATAAAAATAATAAGACAGACATTTAATGGCAAACAAATGTCAGATCTGAAAGTTGTCATAATAACTCCAAAATATGCAATCCACATGAGTAAGAATAGTAAATAGATTCTTTTATGAACTTATAGTCTCTTTGATTTTTGTCCTAGAAAGAAATTGATTTCCTTCTCATATACCAATTCTCTTTTTTGTCAATAAGTTTAAAACGTTGAAGAATTCTATTTGTTTTCCATGCCTTTACTAGTCTCGGATATTGCAGTTCTCGAACTAGATACTATTTTTTTCTCTCTCATCATTTTCCACTAATATGCCCTTCGAAAGTCGAAAGAGAACATAGAGACAATAAATTTGCATATAAAATGACTGCAACTAATTATTCTATATTTAGCATGCAATTCTGATTAGTAGCAAGATGACAATGAACAAAAGGAATCTCTTAGGGCTCGTTTGGTACGTTGTATAGTACTAGCCTGTATAGTACTAGTCTACATTGATTAATTTGTATAGTACTAGCTTGTATTGTACTATTACTATACAGCATTTGGTGCACACATGTACTAGCCTGTATAGTACTAGTATGTATTGACTAATTTGTATACTATACTATACTATAATATACTATAATATACACTATAATATTATATCATACGTAACGTATATTATATATTATATTATATTATATTATATATAATGTAATATAATATAATATAATATAATATAAAAAATTATATAATATATTTTATCATTAAAAATATTTTTTAATATTTTTAAATTTTTGGCCGGAGGTAAAATGAATATTCAAAATATTAAAAGTTATAGTGCATGCTAATGAAGAGCTTTGAGAGTGTATTATTAAATACACCTTATGACAGCTTATGGGGTACTATTTTTAGTACATGTATGAGTTAATATTTAACACTGTGTAATACTATACAGGAGGCTTATACAGAGTACCAAACGGACCTTAGCACCTTTTATCCTAATAATATAAAGCCTTGCAAATTTGCATATATCTTAATGCCTTTTTATTAGGTAGCTATTTGCATGATGACAACATTACTATATCATTATCATATGATTGGTCTCATCATTAAATTAGATCTAGTCTCTTCTTAAAGGTTCACGTGTGTTCTGTATCTTGCTAGAAAGTACTCAAGTCCATGCCACAAGTTTGTGCGCACACATTATTTGCTTTGACTACTAGGTTATTTCTATTGTCCTTAATTCACACCAAGTGATTATGGGTTCGGTCCTTGGTATTGTGACGAATGGCACTATTTTGAGTCAAATACTAATATACCAAAAACCAGTGGCCAAGAAAGAGAAGAAAGAAGAATAAACTACAGGACATCTTCGGCTAAAGAGTCTCATGCGATTTGTTAGAAGATTACTCTTTAAATGAGCCTCAGGGAAGCTCAATAGCTGCTGCAAGTTACAAATTCTTAGTTGGAAGGATATGTTCTTGTATATTTTCAAATTAATTATCTTAAAACTGATGCTAAATGTTCACATTGAATTGTAAGTTATCATTGGCTCAAAAAGAAATTGTAAGTTACCTTAGTTAACCCTTGCTTCATTCATTTCATCTATAGCCGGTTTTATGAGACAAAATAGTAATTCATGCACTGCCAATATTGATAAAATTCTTGATGAATTTGTATCTTTTTATGATTCTCTTGGTCACCCACTACCCCCCCCTCAGTCTAGTACTATTACCTCGACTTATTCTTCTCCCTGCCTAGTTCGACTCATGTTAGTGTTCTTGCACTTTTTCTTGATGAAATTTTGGGTGGCTACAAAAGCTATCGGTAATCGGAGGAAGAGTTCAGGGCCCAACGATTTCATAAGTCTTTTATTTTGAAATGAACATAAAAAGTCTTTAATATAATGATTTCACTCTTCTTGATGCTTTCAAATGTTTGCTATCAAAATGCTCGTGTCCTGCTGATTGAAACAAAAACCTAGTCATTATATAATTTGTGATTATATATTGAGTTTTTGCTGAAGTAGTTGTTAGTCATTATTATTATTAATAATAATTATTATCATCGTCGTTATTATTATTATTATCATCGTTGTTGTCAATTTTTTTCCTCATTTGGTTTCTCCTGTGATTGCTAGAAACATTTGTAATAAACTAGGCAAATAAGGTATATTTTAATTAAAATATTTGAGATTGTTCAAATACTTGGGGCCATTGATTTTTCCTAGTCATCAAATATCCAATATTTTCATTATTCCCAATTGTAATCTAAATTAGGCAATTAGCCTGAGTTAGAAAATTTGTTCTTATTTATTTATTCACGCCTTTTAAGTCACATAGTTTTTTTTTTTATAAAAATGTTAATAAAATTAATATTGGTAAGGTGCTAAGGCGCTTCATAGGGGAGTAAAATCCTAAAATTGTTTGACATTAGGCGCTAAGAAAGTGCTCATTCGATTGAAGCAAAATGCCAATACCCAAAGACTTTGATTTCTCATAAGGTGTTGGCGGAGTCCTAAAAGCAACTTTCGCCCATCCTTGCTCGGCATCGTTTATGGTTGAGACTAGGACGTGCGGAAACGTTCTTTAATGAAACTTTAGCTTTAGCTGGTCATGTTGCTCACACTCTAGGGAACCCCGTGGGTGGCACATGGGGGTTAGGGGCCTTACAGATGTTAGGGAGTAGCATGGCAAGGTTGCCGCTCGCGTCGCTCGGCCTTTTATCTAATAAATGCATCCCTTCCGAAAGTCGAGGTTTGTTGAACGTATTAGCTCTAGAATTACTACGATTATTCGAGTAGCACCTACCATCAAAAAAATTATAACTGATTTTAATGAGCCATTCGCAGTTTCACAGCTTGAAATAGTTCGTACTTACACATGCATAGCTAAATCTTTGAGACAAGCATATGACCACTGGCAGGATCAACCAGGTAGCACGTCCTCAATGACATCACGCACCCCCGAGCACCTATCCACCGCCACGAGCTTCGCAGTAATGTGACAAGGCACGAGGGGTCAATAGTCGTACAAGCCGAGCCGAACAATTCGTGAGGATTGAAAACCTATGCGCGCCAACAATGTATGCCGCATCCAAGAGTGCTCGCGGAAACTCGAGCACCGGTAGAGACGAGGGGCAAAAGATGCACCGACCTTCGAGGGAACACGAGATCCACTAACGTGGCCGCTTCGCAGTGCCGCACTTGGCGGAGGGAGCGGATGGGGCAGTTGAAATCAATCAAAATTTCAACCGATCAAATAGGTATCATACCGGCAACACGTGTAGCTCCAATGAAAAATCGAAGCACAACAGAAAGGACTACAACGACGACAGTTGGGTGCACTATGTTAGGGAGCTCGTCGACGCATGCGAGTATATCACCATTCATGCGTCGACAAGGTCATTTTTGCTGTCGTACCCACCCCCCACCCGCATCATGCCATAGGCGAGAGCGAGGGGGTCAAAGAAGGCCATCGACAACTCCATAATTGAAACTCTTGTTCAAATTTTTTTGTTGTAGATGGTATCTGTAGAAATAATAAATCAAATAGAATTGAAAGTGGGGATAGCTCAATTGGGAGAGCATTAGACTGAATATTTGGAGGTCTCTTGTTCCACCCGAGTCGAATCTAACTTCCAAAGTGTGTCCTATGGATCCAGACTATGATTTCTGATCAGATTGATAGTAGGTTACACGACTATGATCAGTAAACTATACACACCACAATAAATATTTTAAAATCAATCCTAAATTAATAATTTAGCATGAAATTTTTTAGCATAATTGAGTTTTCAACATAACAAGGATATAAATCCGAAAATAACAGAAATTAAATCCTTAATTACATCACAACAGAATTATAATCTTTGAGACACAATTCACAAGAATACAATCATATTTGTTTAACAAAAATTAGCAAACTTCAAGATAATCTTTAACAAGAACCAATTTACATGATCCAGAATCCATGTCAAGAACACCCTTGGCCTTCAAGATCAAATTCTATTTTTTTTATAAACATGATTAATTTCCAAAAATCACATATTAAATTTCAAAGCATGCATTAACATCATAAGAATCTAAATTGATAAGAAATTCAAGGCATAGGTCTTAAGATCAACAAAAACCCTCTCTTAGGCGTTTCATTGAACACCTCGAGGGCACCCCCTTCTTCCACCTTGGCCGAGCATCCCTAGGGTAAACCTAGGACTGTCGAGCCACAAAGGGGAAGTCTCGGGCCCTCCTCCCACAAATTGACACAAGAACTCGGCGATCAAAACCCACGAATCGACGAAAAACCACAAGAACAAAACAACGCCCAAATCGGCTCAAGATACGCCAGAGAAAGTGTCACACCCCAAACCCGGTATGACCGGCAAGGATACGCCAGGTACCCCGAAGTCTAACCCAACTCAAACACAACAACAATAACTTGAACAGTGGGAGATATTTTGTTTTTTTGTTTTTTTGAAAAGAATAGACATGACATCATGAACCAAACCAAACCAAAACTCAATATGAATACACTAAACAAGTTATTAAAAAGGAGTTCAAATAAATAAACAAGACTCCCCAAATAAAAATAAAATGCGGAAACCACGACCTGAGTTAATATGACTCAACAACTCAAAGATACACTAAAATGACTCAAGTATCCTCCTCGATCACGACATGTCACGAGACCCACTGCGCTGCCGCCACCAGCCGCGCTACTGCACCTCGGTTCCTCTCTGATCTAACTCAGGTGCTGCAAAATAATAGTAATGAGGGGTAAGTCCAACCAGGACTTAGTGAGCAGATCAGTCCTCAATTCACCAAATTAATCATCATGCATAAAAACACAAATAGCCGATATAAATAACGTAACAACAACGTTAAAAGAAATCAGCAATAATATATCCATAGCTCTATGCATGAAATCAACATCCGTCACAAGTATTAAATATCTTTAAAAATGACGGAACAAACATCGGTAACACATCCACAACAATAAATATAAGCATCCATCAATAAGTATAAACATATCCACAATAATAAAATAGGATGAATGCAACACCTCAATTATATGCATGCAATGCAACACCTCAATCATATGCATGCTCCCCGGACCCGTCGGTCCCACATAGCCACATAGGGTAGGTAGACGGGTTGCCGCCGAACTACCACCCAGCTCAGTGCCGTCTCTTTGGGGCATGCCCTCCCCTCACTGGCACTGGCTCTTTCGAGCTAGCTTGTTGGGGCATACGTTCCCCTCACCTGCTCGGGTCTCCGGACTGTCTCTTTGGGTATGGTCACCCCTCACCAACTGGACTTTCGGAATAAGGCTAACGCTATCTCTTTGGGGCATACCCTTCCCTTACCAGCGAGGCTTTCGGGAAATGCAACAAGCACATCACAACACCACACACGCAAGTATATAAGTATGAACAGCATGTGCTATCAACAAGTGATAAAGGGTATGCCAAGTGCATACCTCATCCTCCACCTCCTCCTGTTATGCATCACAATCACATACAGATATATATGTAGAAATAGTGCTCATAAATCATGAATGCTCAGCACAAATAAATAATCATAAAATAAAATTATAGCACTGTAAGAAAGGAAACACGAGTATCATGAAAGCAGTGCAAAAAGAAACTTCAACTGTAAATCAATGGATTGAAACATGATAAAATAACTCATTATAAGAATCACTGATCTAGGATAAAATTCACCTCGTTAACTACTATATCCATGAATCATCTCAGTTCAAATCATAAAAATATATAAAGTATAATTTTTTAGCTTAGCACGCAAAATGAGGCAACACCCGGCTACTATTTTCAAAATTTGAAGGCCTGATGGTGAAACAGACCTCACCAATGAATCCGGAACGTCGATTAGGTAAAAATTCATATATAACATGAACCTTTAAGGCCTCCAAATAATTATTTAGAATAATGAAAGAAATGCCTTAATTTATTTAATAAATCACTACTATAAATAAATATAACGGTGTTACAATCAATAAACCTGTAATGAAATCTCAGCCCTTCATCTAAACAGGATCATATCACAACCTTCCATCTAATATGTTGGAATCACAGCCCTCTACTTAACATGTTGCAATCTCAGTCTTACATCTAACCAAATGCAATCACCACCCTCTATCTACATGATGAAATCATAACCTTACATCTAATCAGATGCAATCACAACCCTCCATCTAACCAGGTGCAATCACAGCTCTCCATCTACATGATGCAATCACAGCCTTACATCTAACCAGATGCAATCACAGCTCTCCATCTAACCTGATGCAATCTCGGCCTTCCATCTAACATGATGCAATCTCGGCCTTCCATCTAACATGATGCAATCTCAGCCTTCCATCTAACATGATGCATCCACAGCCTTACATCTATCCCGATGCAATCCTAGCCCTCCATCTACGTGATGCAATCTAAGCCTTACATCTACACAAGATCAAATCTATGCCCTTCATCTCAACCAATTCAATCCAGCCCTTCATCTCACCCAAATCAATCTCAGCCCTCCATTTCATCTCATCTTCCTCATCCAAAATCTAGGGTTCAACCACCTCCCTACTCTAGCCGCCGTCGCCGCTGCCCTTATCCGCCTCTGCTGGGCCGCTAGCAACACCGGCGCCTACCGATGCATCGCCCCCGGCGCCTGTCGACACACAGTGCCTCGCGCGGCTGCCCGCGTGTGGCAGCGACGCCACGACGAGCGCCGTCTCCCCCGCAGTGCCCCGCTGTCGCAGTCGCCGCCGCGGCGCTTCGTCATCGCAGTCGTCGTCGCCGCGGTGCTTCTTCGGCGCAGTCACCGCCGTGGTGCTTCGCCGGCGCAGCTGCCGCCGTAGCGCTTCGCCGGTGCCTCTAGGGCTGAGCAAAACCCGATCCGACCCAAAAAACTCGATAAAATTAACCCAAAAACTCAATTCAGATCGGGTATAAATTTTTGGCTCGAGTCGGGTTCAGGTGAAAACCCTATTTAACCCGACCCGCTTGATTGTAAATAGCCGCTCGCATTGAGGACCCGACCCACAAGCCGCAAGCACTCCATCCGCTACCTGCTTCCACAATCCGCACCCGTTGAGGTGAGCGCCGAGCGGGCATTGACCTAAATCCTAATGACCTTGACCATTTGAGTCGAGTCCCCTCTCTCGAGTCTCGACTCCCCTCTCTCGCCAGTCGCCACTCGTCGCACCTGACCACATGTGTCCTAACTCCAGTCGTCGTCGCCGATCCCGACTCTCGGGCGAGGACTCAGTCGCCCCACCCTGTCGAGGCACCGAGTCGCCGACTCCAGCCCTCCAGAACTCTCGTCGTCTCCTCGTTTCTGCCCGATAACGCCGTCGCTGTCTCCTTCATTCGGAGTCCAGACTCCCGAATCTTCTACTAGTCTACTCTTCCACTCTTCCTCCCTAGTCCCGACTCCCGACATTGCTGCACGCCGGTGATCCTCAACGACTGCTCGACAGCCCTCCGCCCCTCCACTGCTCGAGTTGCCTGACATTGCTGCTCGACTGCTCTACAACCTACTGGTAAATTACTAAATATTAAAGATTAATTTTGATTAATCTACACTTCTACAACATGGATTATTGGATTTGATTTAATTAATTTTGATTGGGTACACAGCCTAGTAGCTTACACTGCCCGACATTTTGATTTTGATAGATAAGTATATATTAAGTATAGATTAGTTATACACTTATACTTATAGATTAGTTTAAGTATAGCTTAAGTATAGTAGTATACTTTGATAGTTTGATTGATAATTTGATATGCTTAAATAGTTGAATGCTTGATTGATATGCTTAAGTTATGCTTAAATTTGTAATATATCATACTTATCAATATATACTTTGATTGGTTACTTTGATTTTTTAGATTAAGTATACTTTGATTAGATTTGTAATATTGATACTTGATAATTAGTTTAAATGTTTAAGTATAGATTAAATATAGGATACTTGATTGATAATTTGATATAGTTGTTTGATTGATATAGATTAAGTATATGATACTTGTTTAACCGTTTAAGTATACTTGATTGATATTTGTTTAGTATAGGATACTTGTTTGATTGATATAGTTGTTATTTGATTGATATTTGATTGAATTAAGGATAAGACTTGTGGCTATTGGTGATTAAGTTGATGTCTTATTTTTTTCTTAGATGGGTGACAATATGGATGTAGAACAAGAAAGGATAGATGAAGCACCATCTACCAAGGAAGGTGAATCAAGCAAAGCTAATGAGGCAGAGGCACCAATTCCAAAGAAGAGGGCTAGTTCTAAAAGGTCGGTTGTGTGGACACATTTTGAAGAAATCTATGATGTTCAAGGTGTCCGAAAAGGCAAGTGTTTATATTGTGCTAAAGAGTTTTATTGTGGTGTTAAGAAACATGGCACAACTTCATTGCACAACCATTTGAATAATTGCAAGAAGCACCCACATAGTGTAGAAACTAGACAGAAGCAATTGTCTTTGCAATCATCAATTGGGGATGATAATATGGGGGTGTTAAGTACTTGGAAGTTTGATCAAGAATATAGTAGAAAGTGTCTTTCATTGATGATTGTTCTTGATGAGCTTCCATTTAGATTTGTTGAAGGGGAAGGGTTTAAAAAGTTTGTGCAAAGTTTAAACCCCAAGTTTAAAATGCCTTCGATCTAGATGGACGGTATCACGAGATTGTTCACAATTGTGTAAGGATGAAAAATCAAAGTTGAAGATGTTCATTAGAAATAATTCATAGTCTATTTGCATTACCACTGATACATGGACTTCCATGCAAAACTTAAATTATATGGTTGTAACTGCTCATTTCATTGACAATGATTGGAAATTGAATAAAAAGATTTTTGAGTTTTTCTTTAATTAGCAGTCATAAGGGTGATGCAATGACATGTGAGCTTGAAAAGGTGTTGAAGGAATGGGGCATTGAGCGAGTTTTTTTCTATATCAGTTGATAATGCTTCTTCCAACTAGAAAATGATTGATATATTGAGAAATTTTTTTACAGTGACAGGAAAAGTTGTGGCAAGTGGTAAGTATATGCATGTGAGGTGTATTGTTAACATATGGTTGAATGATGTGAAAACTTCCGTGACAAAAATCAAGAATGCAGTTAAATATGTTAGATCATCACTTGCTAGATTGAAGAAGTTTAAGGAGTGTGTTGATTCTGAAGGTATGGAATGGTCCAAATAATTGGTTTTAGATGTGCCAACTAGGTGGAACTCCACTTATTTGATGTTGAGCTCTGCTTTGAATTATGAGGGGGCATTTGATACTTTTGAGAGTGCAGAGCCATACTTTAGGGTTGAAGCAGAATCAGATGATCAAGGGGGTGTCCCTAGTTTTATTGATTGACATTTGATTAAGAGGATGGCTAAGATGTTGCATCAGTTTTATCTTGCTACTCTAAGTATTTCTGGTTCCATTTATGTCACTTCTAATATTTATTGGACTGAAATTAGTGACTTATATGCTAAATTGTCTGATTGGAAAGAAAGTGATGATGTTGAGTTGAGAGATATGACAATGAGTATGCAAAACAAATTTGACAAGTATTGAGGGGATTATGATAGAATGAATAAACTAATTTGCATGGCCTCAGCTCTTGATCCCCGTGAAAAGTTTGAATATATGGAGGATGCTCTACAACAAATTTATGGTGATGAGAAGGGTAAGCACCTATTTGATGGTGTGAAAATTTTCATGTCTGAGTTGTTTGAGGAGTACAAAAAGAAACTACAACTTGATCCTAGCTCCTCACTTATTACCCAACCAACCTCAGTATCAACTGGTGAGGGTATGCAGCAAAGAAGTCTTCTGAAACAAAGGATCAAACGTAAAAGGGTAGAAAGTGGGACAGTTGAGGATAGAAAATTTGAACTGGATATGTATTTGAACGAAACTGCATATGAGGATGATAAAGGAGACTTTGATTTGTTGAAATGGTGGAAGCTTAATTTTGAGAGATTTCCGGTGTTGTCAAGTATGGCTCGAGATATTCTAGCTGTCCCAATTTCTACAGTGGCTTCAGAGTCCGTATTTAGCACTAGCGGGAGAGTGCTTGATCCATTTAGGAGTTCTTTAACTCCTAAGGTTGTAGAGGCTTTGATATGCACTCAAGATTGGCTTCGTCAAAGTCATGGACATATAAGAGTTGAAGAAGATTTGGAAATGATTGAGAAGCTCGAGGATGGTGTGTATTTTTTTAAATGCTTATTATTTAACTTATTTAATGTTTGTTTATTTCAATTATTTACTTCTTTTATGTCTATTTATTAGAAATGGAAAAGTTCAATCAAAAAGATAGTCAAGGGACCCAATCAAGTGCAAATGTGAGAGTATCATCATCTAACATGGACATCATTGACTTACATGAATGAGTACAGTAAATATTAATTCAATTTTTAGATATTTTTAATGTTAGTTGCAATTTTAATATATTATTGACCTCTTTATTATAATTTTCATTTTGTAGGTTGAAGTGTTAAACCGTTGAAGACTTGAACTCTTGAAGTGTGAAATGTAATTGTGAATTTTTATATTGAATTTTGGAATGAAATTGTGGACTTGTATGTGTTTATATGTTTGTATTTGACTTGAAGACTTGTGGTCTTGTATCTTGTATTTGTATGTGACTTGTAGACTTGTGGACTTGTGGTCTTGTGACTCTTGTGGATGTATTGCACTATTGTGGAATGTGGAGTGGACTTAGTAACTTTGTAGACTTGTAGTTGTAGACTTGTGGGCTGGTTTGAGACTGGAGAGACTCTCCTGGTTGGTCTGGACTTGGTTGAAGAGGCGGTGAAAAAGGTGCAACTGATAAAAGAAAGGCTGTTGGCGGCTCAGAGTCGCCAAAAAACGTATGTTGATAAGAAAGCCAGAGAGATGGAATTCGTCGAGGGCGACCTGGTATTTCTAAAGGTTTCTCCTATGAAAGGGGTACTTCGATTTGGAAAGAAGGGAAAGTTGAGCCCCAGGTTCATTGGGCTTTCCCTATCCTTAAGCGAAGAGGTGTGGTGGCTTATGAAATGGCCTTGCCTCCTAGTCTGAGCAGAGTTCACGCAGTCTTCCATGTATCAATGCTCCGAAGGTACGTGAGGGATGAGTCCCATGTGATCGAGCCGGCTGCAGTTGAGGTAGACACAACGGTCTCGTATGAGGAGAGGCCAGTAGAGATAATTGACCAGCAGATCAGGAAGCTGAGGTCCAAGGAGATTCCCTTGGTAAAAGTTAGGTGGGAGCACCACTCCAAGCAAGAGGCCACTTGGGAGGTAGAGCAAGACATGAAGGAGCGCTACCCTTCCTTGTTTGAAGAGCTGGTAAGTCCTGGCAACCCAACTAAATTCGAGGACGAATTTCCCTTAAGGGGGGAAGGTTGTAAGACCCAAATTGTTTTTTCCTAATATAAAAATCTATTTTGGTGTAGTGCACCGGATCAGAGGTTAGCCGGGTCGAGCCGCGGAAATCGTCTCGAGTAGAAGGTATAACCCGACCAATGGAAATATGATGTTTAAATTAGCTCAATTGTTATTTCCTTTCTTGCTTATGATGTCTTATTAAAGTCGAGTTCGACTCATGAGTGCGGATAGGATCGGAGTCCGAATCGGACTTGGATCAAATCAAGTAGAAGTTAGGTCAAGTGAGGGGCAAATAGGTCATTGGATGAGGGGAATAAAACCCCTCACCCAAGCCACCCGTGCGGCTCAAAAGGAGAGCCGCACGCAGCCCATCAAGAGGGAGAAAAGGGAGAGAAGGAGGAGGAGATCTTGTCGGCGCCGAGTTCGCGACGACGCTTGCGGAGATCATAATCTCATTTTCATCAAGATTTCTTCGTGATCCGATCAAGGTGAGTGGTTAGAGTAGATTTTTAGGGGAGGCGGGTGGCCGGCCCTATAAGATGTGAAATTGGGGTTTTCTTCGCGAGTTCTTGTCGATCGTTGTGATTCTTTTTGATAGAACTTTAATTGCTGTTATACCATGATTTCATGTATTTTATCGTGTTGATTTTCTCAGTTTTGAGGGCTGACCGAGTTGAGGAAAAAGGAGAAAGGTCATGCCGAAATTTTCCCCAATTTCCTCACTCGGTTCGCAACTCGTGCATTGTCTTATGATCGTAATGTTTTAGGCTTTGGATTGATACTCGTAATGCCGCAATAACCAAATCCACCACCCCTACGGGGTTCGGCCGAGCAGGTTACTATCCTGCTCGAGTTGGCCGAGTAGTGAAAAGGGGGGGGGGATGCGGGGTTGCCGATATTGAATTGTTGGTTCTTTTATCGCTTTAACTCGCACTTCCATACTTAATTTTAGATGAAATTGTATTTTTTTGTTTACTATTCAACCTGTTAAAATGCATAATTTCCAGCCCCTTCCCACATAGATGGTTCGGCCGAGCAAGGGTCACCTAGCCCAAGCTTCGGTCGATCAAGGGTAAGGGGGAGGAAACGAATGATTTTGTGTAGTTATTCATATCCCTTCGATTAATATTAATTCATATTCATGTTAATGTTAATTCATATTCATGTTATGAATTGTTGGTGATAGATCTATATTATCATTTTGGAAATGTTCTTGCTAATGCTCATATGGTATACGCAGTCAAAAAAGGTTTCATTTAATTCCTCATATCATGTTTAATCGTTGCTATGCTTAGAGTATGTTCCATATTGGGTTAACCACTACATTATTTACTCTTTAATTTGGTTTCTTCTTGATGTTGCTATCCATAATTACTTTGGTAAGTGATGTGGAAATGATAGGTCGAGTGCCTACCAAGTCGGCAAGTTCTCTCATTCTAGGAAGAGTGGTTTAGATGACTTGGGGTATCATTTAACTTAGATACAAGACACATACACTAGGTGCTTCATTTAAGGAAACAAGGAGACCCTAGGGTAAGGGATCGGATATGGGCAATGCCCGAAATGCAAAAGACAACATACTTGCGCAACCTGGTTTGGGTTGTGGTTGATGGTCTACTGAGAAGTATCACTAGCCGGATGTCAAGCACACGACTCAGTGATTTATAGGGTCTTGAGATTGCACCAGCGGCCCGCTAGGTGTTAGACCCGAGTGGCGGAGGGTCTTGAGATTTCGTCAGTGGGCCATGCTGACGGTAGACCCGAGTGGGTTGGGACTAGCTATCCCTAACTCGGAGGATCGCTGAAAGTAGTGGCCATCCTAGTTGACGGATCCGAAGTATAAAAGTCTCTAAATGAGGAGACCGTAGGGGCTGGTTTGAGTAGGCCGACCAGCCGAGTCAAGTAGAGGAAGGACTGTACCTTCCATATATACCTTAGGCCGTTATTGGCCGAGCTTGCTTCATGGATATGGGCTCGAGAGGCCAGTTCATCCACTCATCCGTTTTGGCTCATTGATTATTTATGGAATGTGATTTGACAACTTCCTTATATATGTGATTGCCGAGGTTTTAAGTGGCGGTTCGAAAGAATCGCTCACTGAGTTCCTCGTGAACTCACAGTTTTCCTTTCTTGTTGTTTTGCAGAGCCCGACCAGTGAGGTACGGCTTGGTGGCATGGCGTGCAGTAGAGCAGGTGTGGGTACAGATCTCATAGCTGGCAGTAACTAGTCGTAGTCATGTCTGTTATTTTCTGATGTATGCACCGAGTTTATTTTTGTAAAAACTTTGAAATGCTTAATTGGAAAAACTTTTAGATATTTATTTGAAACTTATGGTGTTTTAGAACTTGGTGTGATCAAACTCGTTTTGAACTTTTAATAAAAGTTGTTATCGTTTGTTTTGGTCATTACTTGATGTGTTCTGTTTATATTTTTTTGAGTTGTTAGTCAATGCATAGGGTAGGCTTCGGGGTACTGAATCGTACCCTAGCAGGTCACGCGTACCCTGAGTTGGGGCGTGACAAAGTTGGTATCAAAGCCTCAGGTTAGGTCTTGACGACGACTAGGGATTGAGTACCGCACGAGGCATATTCTAGCATGTCAATGTGTGGTATTGTATGCTATAAGATCGGACCACCACGACTGCACTCAGCGCACCATGCGGTTAGTAGCTTAAAATTTTAAGTTAGTGAGATGGTTAATATTAATGGTGATATTGTTATTTCATGCTAGTGTGATGGAGGCTCGAGGTGCTGCTCTGAGTGGTAGTGGTAGTAATTCCACCGAACGCCGGGGCCGAGGCCGGGGCTGGGGCCGTGACAGAGAGCAGTCTAAGGTGGAGGGCCAGGATTCGGTAGTTGTTCAACTTTAGGTACAAGTAGCTTAATTGACAGAAGCACTCCGCAGGGAACATGAGTTGAGATAGAAAATGCAGAAGTAGCAGCAGCAGCCACCCTAGTCGGCACCCGCAGCCCCTGTGGTAGCGGAGGTGGTTGAGCAGGTAGCACCGCAGGTCAGGGACCTAGGAGCACCTACCTACTCCAATTTTGTCAAGTTCAGGCCGCCAGTATTCATCGGCACAGATCCGTAGGTGGAAGTCATCGAGTTTTTGGGGGACTGTCATGAGCCGTGTTTAGAGCTGGGATGTTCATCAGAGGCGGCGGCGGGCATGGTAGGCCTGCAACTGAGGGGACCTGCTAAATATTGGCTACACACTTGGAGGGGCCGTAGGACAGCACATGCACCACCTCCCACCTGGGAAGAATTTAAGGCAGTTGTTGAGGAGCAGTATTTGTCGATGAGTGTCCGCGATAAGCGGGCACGAGATTTTGAGTTGCTGCGCCAGACTAGAGGAATGTCAGTAGCTGAGTATGAAATGGAATTCACCCGGCTCTCTAGGTACCACCCAACCTTGGTGGCTATTGAGACCGCCAGGGTGAAGAGGTTTGTGGAGGGTCTGAGACCTCAAATAGGCAAGCTTATCCACTACACTGAGGGCTCCACATTTGCACGGGTAGTGGATGAGGCCCTCTAGAAGGAAGCACTGGTGCCGTTCGAGAGGAAAGATGGGTCGCCCAAGAAAAAGTTTCGGTCCCAAGGGTCAAGAGGTTGGCCGTGGCTTTCAGAGGGAGCTGTGACAAGCGCAGATCACCAGCAGAACCGTGGTCATAACAGTAACTGGGGCCACGGGGGCTCAGGGTCAGGGGCGGTGAGGCAGGCAGAGTCAGGGGGCACTACGCAGAGGACAGACATGCTGCAGTGTGGTCATTGTAATTGGTAACACTGGGGTGCTTGCTATGGCCGCACGGATGCGTGCTTCAGATGTGGGTAGGTGGGACACTTCAGGAAGGATTGCCCGGACAGAGGTGGTCAGAGAACTGAGACGTCAAAGGGAAAAGCGCCAATGTCAGTGGGGTCAGTGGCACAGAAAGGTCAGATGCAGAGCAGAGGACCGCAGGCTAGCCACTTTGAGAAACCGTCTGCCCGAGTCTATGCCATGAACCGCGATGGTGCAAAGGCATTTAGAGTAGTAGTGACGGGTACTATTTTAGTATGTTCATCTATTGTATTTGTTCTATTTGATCCGGGTGCTACGCACTCGTTTGTGTATGCCAAGTTTGCTGCTAGGTTACCTATGGCACCTTCCTTACTCGACGGGCTATTTCTGGTGTCAACGCCTACGGGCGAAGCATCTTAGCCAAATCAGTTTTTTAGAGCTGCGAAGTGCTCATCTGCGGCCATGAGTTGAGGGCAGATTTGATGCTTCTGCCCACGCTTGAGCTTGATGTCATACTCGGCATGGATTGGCTGGTAGAGCACTTTACGTTGCTCGATTATAGGGCTAAGATAGTCATGTTCAGTAAGCCCGGATTGCCACAGTTCACCTTCCAAGGGGAGGGAAAGAGCGAGCCAATTGGGGGTCATCTCAGCCCTTAAGCCTCATAAACTACTTCAGGGGGGCTGCCAGTCCTTTCTGGCCTTTGTATATGTGGCAGAGGAAAAGGGGGATGCGGCAGGGGACATCGGTGGTACTCAAGTAGTCTGTGAGTTCCCCGATGTGTTTCCCAAGGAGCTGTTGGGATTGCCGCCCAGGAGGGAAGTGGATTTCTGCATTGATTTGTAGCCCGGGATAAAGCCGATCTCCATCCCACCCTACAGGATGGCACCGACCGAACTCAGGGATCTAAAAGTACAACTTCAGGAAATGTTGGACCTGGGCTTCATCTGGCCGAGTGTCTCACCGTGGGGTGCTCCGGTTCTCTTTGTGAAGAAGAAGGATGGGTCGATGCGCATGTGCATCGACTATAGGCAGCTGAATAAAGTGAAAGTCAAGAATCGTTACCCGCTGCCGAGGATAGATGATTTGTTTGACCAACTGCAGGGGGCACGATGGTTTTCGAAGATAGACTTAAGGTCCGGATACCACCAGTTGAGAATTCGGGACTGCGATGTGCCTAAGACTGCCTTCAGGACTCACTATGGACACTATGAGTTCCTAGTGATGCCTTTTGGTCTGACCAATGCACCTGTTGCTTTCATGGATCTGATGAACAGGGTATTTATGGAGTACCTAGATAGTTTTGTGATCGTCTTCATTGACGACATCTTAGTGTACTCCAAGAGTGAGGAGGAGCACTCTGAGCATTTGAGGATGGTTCTAGAAACCCTTAGAGAACACCAGTTGTTTGTCAAGTTCTCCAAGTGCGAATTCTGGTTGGAAAGTGTGGGGTTCTTGGGCCATGTGGTGTCCAAGGAAGGGATAAGGGTAGACCTTGCGAAGGTGGAAGCGGTGCAGAACTGGAGGCGGCCAACCAGCATGATTGAGGTTCACAATTTTCTTGGGTTGGCCGGGTACTATCGAAAATTCGTAGAGAACTTCTCCAGGAGACTTTGTGGTTTACTGTGATGCCTCTCGAGTTGGCCTAGGCTGCCGTCTTGATGCAGTTTGGGAGGGTCATAGCATATGCATCTTGCCAGTTGAAGGTTCATGAAAGGAACTACCCGACGCACGATCTAGAGCTAGCGACGGTGGTTTTTGCTTTGAAGCTCTGGCGGCACTATCTGTACGGGGAGACTTACAAGATCTATACGGATCACAAGAGCCTTCAGTACTTGCTTACCCAAAAGGAGCTGAACCTCAGGTAGAGGAGGTGGCTAGAACTTTTAAAGGACTATGATTGCACCATTATGTACCACCCGCGGAAAGCCAATGTGGTGGCGGACGCTCTCAGCAGAAAATCCATGGGCAGTTTGGCCCATTTGGAAGCCAAGAGGAGGCCTTTAGCTCAAGAGCTGGTGTTATGCCTAGATGGGGGTACGATCTTATCAGTGTCCGCTTCAGGTGCTTTGGTGGCACACCCACGGGTACAATCCACTCTGGTGGGTATGTTGCGTGCCGCGCAGGGAGAGGACGCCTTTTGTGAGCTGACAAAGGATTTAGTGCAGAGAGGCGATGCAGATAATGGGTTCAGATTGGACTCAGAGGGTGTAGTGAGGTTCAGGGATCGAATTGTGGTACCAAATATGGCAGAGGTTTGCAGACAAGTCCTGGAGTGGGATCATCAATCCACTTATACGATGCACCCAGGGGCCACCAAAATGTACCGAGATCTCAGGCAACATTATTGGTGGAAGGGCATGAGAAGGGAGGTAGCAGAATTTATATCCAAGTGTCTGGTCTGCCAGCAGGTAAAGGCCGAACATCTGAAGCCAGCGGGGCTACTGCAGAACCTCGAAGTGCCCGAGTGGAAGTGGGAGAAAATCACCATGGACTTGGTGACCGGATTGGCTAAGTCAAGAGGCGGCTTTGACTCCATTTGGGTGATAGTGGACTGGCTAACCAAGATCGCGCACTTCATTCTAGTGAAGACTACCTTTTCTACGGAGCAATATGCCCGACTGTTTCTAGACAGGATTGTGGCTTACCACGGCACTCCAGTGATGATCATATCAGATTGGGGTACCCAGTTCATAGCCCGGTTTTGGCAGTCCTTCCAAGAAGCCTTGGACACTCAAGTGCGTTTCAGCACGGCCTTCCATCCGCAGATAGACGGACAGTCTGAGAGAACCATCCAAACCTTGGAAGACATGTTGAGGGCCTGCGTTCTGGACCTAGCAGGTGGTTGGGAGAAACACCTGCCACTGATTGAGTTTGCTTACAACAATAGCTATCACAGTAGCATTGGCATGACACCCTTCGAGGCATTGTATGGGCGGCGATGTAGGTCCCCTGTGGGCTGGTTTGAGACTGGAGAGACTCTCCTGGTTGGTCCGGACTTGGTTGAAGAGGCGGTGAAAAAGGTGCAACTGATAAAAGAAAGGCTGTTGGCGGCTCAGAGTCGCCAGAAAACGTATGCTGATAAGAAAGCCAGAGAGATGGAATTCGTCGAGGGCGACTTGGTATTTCTAAAGGTTTCTCCTATGAAAGGAGTACTTCGATTTGGAAAGAAGGGAAAGTTGAGCCCCAGGTTCATTGGGCTTTCCCTATCCTCAAGCAAAGAGGTGCGGTGGCTTATGAAATGGCCTTGCCTCCTAGTCTGAGCAGAGTTCACGCAGTCTTCCATGTATCAATGCTCCGAAGGTACGTGAGGGATGAGTCCCATGTGATCGAGCCGGCTGCGGTTGAGGTAGACACAACGGTCTCGTATGAGGAGAGGCCAGTAGAGATAATTGACCAACAGATCAGGAAGTTGAGGTCCAAGGAGATTCCCTTGGTAAAAGTTAGGTGGGAGCACCACTCCAGGCAAGAGGCCACGTGGGAGGTAGAGCAAGACATGAAGGAGCGCTACCCTTCCTTGTTTGAAGAGCTGGTAAGTCCTGGCAACCCAACTAAATTCGAGGATGAATTTCCCTTAAGGGGGGAAGGTTGTAAGACCCAAATTGTTTTTTCCTAATATAAAAATCTATTTTGGTGTAGTGCACCGGATCAGAGGTTAGCCGGGTCGAGCCGCAGAAATCGTCTCGAGTAGAAGGTATAACCCGACCAATGGAAATATGATGTTTAAATTAGCTCAATTGTTATTTCCTTTCTTGCTTATGATGTCTTATTAAAGTCGAGTTTGACTCATGAGTGCGGATAGGATCGGAGTCCGAATCGGACTTGGATCAAATCAAGTAGAAGTTAGGTCAAGTGAGGGGCAAATAGGTCATTGGATGAGGGGAATAAAACCCCTCACCCAAGCCACCCGTGCGGCTCAAAAGGAGAGCCGCACGCAGCCCATCAAGAGGGAGAAAAGGGAGAGAAGGAGGAGGAGATCTTGTCGGCGCCGAGTTCGCGACGACGCTTGCGGAGATCATAATCTCATTTTCATCAAGGTTTCTTCGTGATCCGATCAAGGTGAGTGGTTAGAGTAGATTTTTAGGGGAGGCGGGTGGCCGGCCCTATAAGATGTGAAATTGGGGTTTTCTTCGCGAGTTCTTGTCGATCGTTGTGATTCTTTTTGATAGAACTTTAATCGCTGTTATACCATGATCTTGTGTATTTTATCATGTCGATTTTCTCAATTTTGAGGGCTGACCGAGTTGAGGAAAAAGGGGAAAGGTCATGCCGAAAATTTTCCCAATTTCCTCGCTTGTTTCGCAACTCATGCATCGTCTTATGATCGTTATGTTTTAGGCTTTGGATTGATACTCGTAATGCCGCCATAAGTAAATCCACCACCCCTAGGGGGTTCGGCCGAGCAGGTTACTACCCTGCTCGAGTGTGCCGAACAGTGAAAAGGGGGGGGGGGATGCGGGGCTGTCGGTATTGAATTGTTGGATCCCTTGTTATATCACTTTAACTCGCACTTCGATACTTAATGTTAGATGAAATTGTATTTTTTTGTTTACTGTTCAACCTATTAAAATGCATAATTTCCAGCCCCTTCTCATATAGATGGTTCGGCCAAGCAAGAGTCACCTTGCCCAAGCTTAGGTCGATCAAGGGTAAGGGGGAGGAAACGAATGATTTTGTGTAGTTGTTCATATCCCTTTGATTAATGTTAATTCATTTTCATGTTATGAATTGTTGGTGATAGATCTACATTATCATTTTAGAAATGTTCTTGCTATTGCTCATATGATATACGTAGTCAAGAAAGGTTTCTTTTAATTGCTCATACCATGTTTAATCGTTGCTATGCTTAGAGTATGTTCCATATTGGGTTAACCACTACATTCTTTACTCTTTAATTCGGTTTCTTCATGATGTTGCTATCCATAATTACTTTGGTAAGTGATGTGGAAATGGTAGGTCGAGTGCCTACCTAGTCGGCGAGTTCTCTCATTCTAGGAAGAGTGGTTTAGATGACTTGGGGTATCATTTAACTTAGATACAAGACACATACACTAGGTGCTTCATTTAAGGAAACAAGGAGACCCTAGGGTAAGGGGTCGGATATGGGCAATGCCCGAAATGCAAAAGACAACATACTTGCGCAACCTGGTTTGGGTTGTGGTTGATGGTCTACTGAGAAGTGTCACTAGCCGGATGTCAAGCACACGACTCAGTGATTTATAGGGTCTTGAGATTGCACCAGCGGCCCGCTAGGTGTTAGACCCGAGTGGCGGAGGGTCTTGAGATTTCGTCAGTGGGCCATGCTGACGGTAGACCCGAGTGGGTTGGGACTAGCTATCCCTAACCCGAAGGATCGCTGAAAGTAGTGGCCATCCTAGTTGACGGATCCGAAGTATAAAAGTCTCTAAATGAGGAGACCGTAGGGGCTGGTTTGAGTAGGCCGACCAGCCGAGTCAAGTAGAGGAAGGACTGTACCTTCCATATATACCTTAGGCCGTTATTGGCCGAGCTTGCTTCATGGATATGGGCCCGAGAGGCCAGTTCATCCATTCATCCATTTTGGCTCATTGATTATTTATGGAATGTGATTTGACAACTTCCTTATATATGTGATTGCCGAGGTTTTAAGTGGCGGTTCGAAAGAATCGCTCACTGAGTTCCTCGTGAACTCACGGTTTTCCTTTCTTGTTGTTTTGCAGAGCCCGACCAGTGAGGTACGGCTTGGTGGCATGGCGCGCAGTAGAGCAAGCGTGGGTGCAGATCTCATAGCTGGCAGTAACTAGTCGTAGTCGTGTCTATTAGAGTCTGATGTATGCACTGGGTTTATTTCTGTAAAAACTTTTAAATATTTGTTTGGAAAAACTTTCAGATGTTTATTTAAAACTTATGGTGTTTTAGAACTTGGTGTGATCAAACTGGTTTTGAACTTTTAATAAAAGTTGTTATCGTTTGTTTTGGTCATTACTTGATGTGTTCTGTTTATATTTTTGTGAGTTGTTAGTCAGTGCATAGGGTAGGCTTCGGGGTACTGACTCGTACCCTGGCCGATCATGTGTACCCTGAGTTCGGGCGTGACATAAATCCACTCACCGGACGGAGAGAAAACGGAAGGAAAAGATGCGCAGGATCTTCCCCCGATCGACACCGACGAACTCGCAAAAATCTGGCTCCGGCGGCTCCTCCTCCTCGACGGCGCCCTATCTCTCCTCTCTCGTTTGCCTCGGATGGCGTGCGGCTCAAAACCCCTAGCTACACACCCCAGGGTCTAATTTATAGATACCGATTGGGTCCAAATGACCAAAATACCCCTACCTAAGAGATCTAACTTAAACATCCAATAACTCATTCGATCTAACTCCGATTCGAGATTCGATTGCAGTGTTAAATTTACCTCAAGACCCTGTATCATCCTAGCATGCTAGATCATGGAAATAATGCAAATAAAATTTCTCTTAATTTTTTTACATTAAATGCTTACTCGAGTATAATCCCGAAGTTTCTCGACAATCCGAGTTTACTAGGGCCCACGATCCCCGCTCAAGAATAAAATATTATTATTAAGATTTTTGGGTATTACAATTCCCTCACTCATTAAAGAAAATTCGTTCTCGAATTTTGAAATGAAAGAAAGAGGTTCACCTCGACATCAAAAAGGTACGGGTATTATACTTCTCTCTTATATCCTGCTCGTCCTCCCAACCACACCTAATTTTTCCATGGTTAAATTAAAACCTATAATTGAATCTAACAACAATAGCTCAATGCTAAAATAAGAATCAAATCAATTAAGCCCTTAGCCTAACAATTAGTATTAAAAATCAATTGTCAACACATATGATCAAATCTGCTTCATTTGATTCTTATATTTCTTCAATTAAGATCTGCCAACAACCCTTTGCAGCATCAACCGTTTAATAATATTCTAAAACAAATTAATTGCTAAACCTCACCTATAAGGCATAAACTCTTGCACAACCACCTAGGACCAATAGGTAATCATAATCCCTAAATCCAATAGGTGAATATCTTATGTTTGAGGCTACAACTCCAATTGGTATTATCTCATTTCAATTATGTTGAGTCACAATCTCAACTAGGCATTCTCATAAACATTAATGATTGTCTTTTATATGCAGTGCCAGAATATATGACATTGCAGAGCATCATCATCCACAATGTGTATTTTATTATTTTATTTTGTTTATTTGTTTTAACTTAGACCTTCTAATGTCTAACATCCTTTTACCATGCTATATCCAATCATAATGAATATTGAATATCAGATTTAACTTAATTCCAATTCAAGCTAAGCTAAACATATTCTATCACCTACCATATGCTTCCTACAAAGGTATGGATGCTTGTTTAACTTTCTCAGTTATGCATTTATCTTACAAAGTTTCCCACTCTTTATATATCCTTCTCCAAGAGGTCTTCCCTTTCCTTTAACAAATTTCAACTAGGGAAAATCACTCAAAAATTAATGATAACAATAATATCCGTTCAAGCCTTCCCCTCCTATGGGTCAGTCAAACAAGAGAAGGTTTTTCCAAGGAAATTAAATTCCTAAACCACTCTTACCACATTGCCAATTAACCATAACAAAACATACGGTAAATAAATAAAACATCAATATGGGTCTACATTTCTAGAAGTAAGAACACAATAACCACATAATCAATCATATAAATAATCAACTTAAACCAAAAATACGTACCGCCGCTGGCGCGCAGGTTCAGCTCGATCTCGTGACTAGGACATACCATATGTTAACACGCTAGCAATGCCCCCATACGATACCTACCATCCTATTGTCGTACCCGCTTTGATACCAAATTTGTCATACCCCAAACCCGGTATGACCGGCCAGGATACGCCACATACCCCGAAGCCTAACCCAACTCAAACACAACAACAATAACCTGAACAGTGGGAGATTTTTTGTTTTTTTTTGAAAAGAATAGACATGACATCATGAACCAAACCAAACCAAACCAAAACTCAATATGAACACACTGAACAAGTTATTAAAAAGGAGTTCAAATAAATAAACAAGACTCCCCAAATAAAAATAAAATGCGGAAATCACGATCCGAGTCAATATGACTCAACAACTCAAAGAGACACTAAAATGACTCAGGTATCCTCCTCGATCATGATATATCATGAGACCCGCTGCGCTGCCGCCACCGGCCGCGCTACTACACCTCTGTTCCTCTATTATCTAACTCAGGTGCTGCAAAATAATAGTAATGAGGGGTAAGTCCAACTAGGACTTAGTGAGCAGATCAGTCCTCAATTTACCAGATCAATCATCATGCATAAAAACACAAATAGTCGATATAAATAATGTAACAACAACGTCAGAAGAAATCAGCAATAATATATCCATAGCAATATGCATGAAATCAATATCCGTCACAAGTATTAAATATCTTTAAAAATGACGGAATAAACATTGGTAACACATCCACTACCCTACTCATATCCACAACAATAAATATAAGCATCCACCAATAAGTATAAACATATCCACAACAATAAAATATGATGAATGCAACACCTCAATCATATGCATGCTTCCCGGATCCGTCGGTCCCACATAGACACATAGGGTAGGTAGACGGGTGGCCACCGAACTACCACCCAGCTCAGTGCCGTCTCTTTAGGGCATGCCCTCCCCTCACCGGCACTGGCTCTTCCGAGCTAGCCTGTTGGGGCATATGTTCCACTCACCTGCTCGGGTCTTCGGATTGTCTCTTTGGGGTATGGTCTCCCCTCACTAGCCGGACTTCCGAAATAAGGCCAACGCTGTCTCTTTGGGGCATACCCTCCCCTCACCAGCGAGGATTCGGGAAATGCAACAAGCACATCACAACACCACACATGTAAGTATATAAGTATGAACAATATGTGCTATCAACAAGTAATAAAGGGTACGCTAAGTGCATACCTAATCCACCACCTCCTCCTGTTATACATCACAATCACATACAGATATATATGTAGAAATAGTGCTAATAAATTATGAATGCTCAGCACAAATAAACAACCATAAAATAAAATTATAGCACTGTAAGAAAGGAAGCACGAGTATCATGAAAGCAGTGCAAAAAGAAATTCAACTGTAAATCAATGGACTGGAATATGATAAAATAACTCGTCATAGGAATCACTGATCTAGGATAAAATTCACATTGTTAACTACTATATCCATGAATCATCTTAGTTTGAATCATAAAAATATATAAAGTATGATTTTTTAGCTTGGCACGCAAAACGAGGCGAAGCCGGCTACTGTTTTCAAAATCCGAAGGTCTGATGGTGAAACAAACCTCGCCAATGAATCCGGAATGTTGATTAGGTGAAAATTCATATATAACATGAATAATTTTGCTAACTTTAAGGCCTCCAAATAATTATTTAGAATAATGAAAGAAATGCCTTAATTTATTTAATAAAACACTATTATAAATAAATATAACGGTGTTACAATCAATAAACCAGTAATGAAATCTTAGCCCTTCATCTAAACATGATCACATCACTACCTTCCATCTAGTATGATGCAATAATAGCCATCTACTTAACATGTTGCAATCTCAGCCTTACATCTAACCAAATGCAATCACCACCCTCTATCTACATGATGAAATCATAATCTTACATCTAATCAAATGCAATCACAGCCCTCCATCTAGCCAGATGCAATCACAGCTCTCCATCTACATGATGCAATCACATCCTTACATCTAACCAGATGCAATTACAGCCCTCCATCTATCCAGATGCAATCACAACTCTCCATCTAACCTGATGCAATCTCAGCCTTCCATCTAATATGATGCAATCTCAGCCTTCCATCTAACATGATGCATCCATAGCCTTACATCTATCCTGATGCAATCTAAGCCTTACATCTACACAAGATCAAATCTATGCACTTCATCTCAACTAATTCAATCCAGCCCTTCATCTCACCTAAATCAATCTCAACCCTCCATTTCATCTCATCTTCCTTATCCAAAATCTAGGGTTCAACCACCTCCCTATTCTAGCCGCCACCGCCCTTCCTCGGCCGCCGCCGGGCCGCTAGCAACGCTGGCACCGACGTCGGCACCTGCCGACGCACCGCCGCCACCACGCCAATTCTTGATTCATATCGCTGTTCTTATGTTTCAGGGTTTTTCGTCAATTTTTGACGCGTTTTCTCATCTCAGATCGAAAGTCAGATCGGTCATTTCTTAATCGAATCATATGGTTTTACCCCTCTTCGTCGGCGCAGCTGTCGTCTCGGCACCTCGCAGGGCGCAGCCAACACCGACCGGCCGATTGCAAGAGGGAAAAAAAAACCAAGAAAGAAAAAAGAAGAATATTTTATTCCACAAAGAGGGGTAAACCACATGATTTAATTAAGAAATGACCGATCCGACTTCCGATCTGATATGAGAAAGCACGTCAAAAATTGACGAAAAACCTCGAAACATAAGAACAGCGATATGAATCAAGAATTGGATCAAAGAAGGCCTAAATCCACTCACCAGACGGAGAGAAAACGTAAGGAAAAGACGTGCAGGATCTTCCCCCGATCGACACCGACGAACTCGCGAAAATCCGGCTCCGGCGGCTCCTCCTCCTCGACGGCACCCTCTCTCTCCTCTCTCCTTTGCCTCGGATGGCGCGCAGCTCAAAACTTCTGTCTGCACACCCCAGGGTCTAATTTATAGATACTGATTGGATCCAAATGACCAAAATACCCATACCTAAGAGATCTGACTGAAACAGTCCATAACTCATCCAATCTAACTCTGATTCAAGATCCGATTGCACCGCTAAATTTGCCTTGAGACCCTCTATCATTCTAGCATGCTAGATCATGGAGATAAGGCAAATAAAATTTCACTTAATTTTTCTACATTAAATGCTTACTCGGGTATTATTATTAAGGCAAATACAATCTGAGCTAAATAGGGCCCACGATCCCCGCTCAAGAATAAAATATTATTATTAAGATTTTTGGGTATTACAGAAAGGAGGGGTAAAACCACTCACCTTGATTAGGAAAAAGAATTAGAGAAGAACTTTCAAGCGGTGGCCTCCGAATTCGGCCTTCAAGCACTCGGCTCCAAGACCAAGAAAAGGGGGGGGGGGGGGGGGGGGGGGGGGGGGGGGCTCCTCCTCAAGCCGGCGGCTCCAATAAAGGGGGAAATTGGGCGGCAGCTCTACCAAGCTGGCGGCTTAGCTTCCAAGGGAGAGGGAGGATGAGAGGGGTAGGAAGGCGGCTAGGCTCTTGGCTTGGCTACACTCGGCGGCTCCAAGAGAAGGGAAAGGGGAGAGGGGCAGCTCGGCTTGGGCGGCTCCTCTCTCCTACTCGGCTTGTGCGGCTCCAATGGGGAGTCGCAAGCCACAAGAGGGGGGGGGGGGGGGGATTTATAATCCCCTCTAAAAGCCTCCTATCCACACCCTAACTTGCGCCCACAACAACCCGGATCCACAACCCGCTAATTCGACTAACTCCATGCTAAATTCATGCATCACTTATATGCACAACCATATGCAACATAATTTAATAACTTAAGCACACACAATAGAATAATTAAATAAATTTATCTACGCAGAAAAAGAAATTGGATAATTCATATTCCTACTTACCTGAGCTCGCAAGCTCACACTGGATCATAAGTCGACTCTGCTTGACCTCTAACTAGCCCGCTAGGCTAACACTCACAAATAATAACCAAAAATAATATTAATATCTAGGATATTACAATCCTCTCTCCTTAAAGGAAATTCATCCTCGAATTTTTAGAAAAAGAAGCTTGAGGACTTACCGAATCATCAAACAATGAAGGATATCACTCCCTCATAATCTGCTCAACCTTCCAGGTGCCCTCTTGCCCTGAATGGTACTTCCACCTGACCTTAACCAAGGGAATCTCCTTGGACCTCAATTTTTTGATCTGACGGTCTAGCACCTCAACTGACCGCTCCTCATAGGAGACTGTTGAATCCACCTCCATTGCAGTAGGCTCAATCACATGGGACTCATGCCGAACATACTTCTTTAGCATTGGCACATGGAACACTAGATACACCCGGTCCATACTAGGAGGTAATGCCAACTCATATGCCACAGCTACCCTGCGCCTAAAAAATAGAGAATGGCCCGATGAACCTAGGGCTTAGCTTCCCTCTCTTGCCAAACCTCACCACCCCTTTCATAGGGGATACCTTGAGGAACACCATACTCCCTTGGCAAACTCTACCTCCCTAGCCTTTCCATCTGCATACATCTTCTGGCAAATCTGAGCTGCCAACAATCTCTCCCAGATTAGCTTCACCTTTTCTACTGCCTCCTCAACCAGGTCGGGTCCCATCATAAGGGAATCCCTTGCCTCAAACCAACCTACAGGCGACTTGCATCGCCGCCCATACAATGCCTCAAAAGGAGCCATCCTGATGCTGCTATGATAGTTGTTATTGTAGACAAACTCAATCAGGGGGAAGTGCCTCTCCCAACTGCTCTCCAAATCTAGGACACATTCTCTCAGCATGTCCTCCAATGTCTGAATAGTCCGCTCCGATTGACCATTTATCTGAGGGTGAAATACGGTGCTGAACTGAACCTGAGTGCCCAACGCCTCTTGGAATAATTGCCAGAATCTAGCTGTGAACTGGGTACCCCAATCTGAGATGATCATAATAGGAACATCATGATATGCGACGATCCGATCCAAGAACAACCTCGCATACTGCTCGGTTGAAAAGGTCATCCACCACTACCAAAATAGAATCATTGCCCTTCCTAGACTTTGGCAACCCTGTCACAAAATCCATGGTTATCTCCTCCCATTTCCACTCTGGTACTTTTAGGCTCTGGAGCAACCCTGATGGCTTTAAATGCTCAAACTTAACCTGCTGACGCACCAGGCACTTAAACACGAACTCGGCTACCTCTCTCTTCATGCCTTTCCACCAATAATTCTGCCTCAAATCATGGTACATTTTTGTGGCTTCCGAATGAATAGTGTATATGGATCGATGAGCCATCTCTAGCACCTGCCTGCGAACCTCAGCCATATCTGGCACTACTATCTTGGGTAGCGGGTACTGATTCTTCACCGTGACCTTGTTAAGTTGTCAGTAATCAATGCACATCCGCATGGACCCATCCTTCTTTTTCACAAAGAGCACTCGAGCACCCCAAGGCGAAACACTTGGGCGAATGAAGCCCAACTCAAGCAGCTCCTGCAACTAGGATTTCAACTCCCTCAACTCAGCTGGTGCCATCCGATACGGTGGAATGGAGATCGGCTTCACCCCTGGCTGCAAATCAATACAGAATTTGATCTTCCTCTCTAGGGGCAAACCTGGTAACTCCTCTGGAAACACATTATAAAACCCGCACACCACTGGCGTTCCTTCAATGGCCCTAGCCACGGCTCCGCTTCCCTCTGCCACAGACACAAAGGCCAAGAAGGATTGGCAACCGCCTAGAAGTACCTTCCGGGCCTTGAGAGCCGAGATGGTCACCAACGGGTCTCCCATTCCCTCACCCTAGAAGGTATACTGGGGCAATTCGGGCTTACTAAAAGTCACAGTCTTAGCCCTGCAGTCCACTGAGGCGAAATGCTCCGCCAACCAGTCCATGCCCAAAATCACATAAAGCTCTAGCATTGGCACGTGCCCACAAATGACCATCTCGCAGCCCCAAAAGACTGTCTCTGCAAGCATAGAATCGCCTGTAGGCATAGACACCACTAGAGGCAAATCAAGAATAGAGGGTTTCCCTGACAACTTAGCAGCAAACAATATAGATATAAAAGAGTTCGTAGCACCCGGATCAAACAAGACATATGAATAGCAGAACCAACAACAAGGTTACCTAACACTACTGCCCCGGATGCCTCAGCGCCCTCTTGGTTCAAAGCAAACACCTGTGCAGTGGGCCTCTCTGAATCGCTAGCTCGCTGGCCTCCTCCCTGAGTCTGACCCCTTTGAGCCACAGAACCTACTGACATAGGTGCCTTTCATCTGGTCTGATCAAGCTGCTGATTGCCATTGCCAGGACAATCCTTTTTGTAGTGCCCAGTCTACCCACAGCTAAAACATATCTTTGACCGTCCCTAGCAAGCTCCCCAGTGCTTTTGGTGACATCGGTTACACGGCTGCGGCCCAGGTCCTGAACCCATGTGGCCTCTGGAACTGTTAGGACCTCCGCGCTGCTGTGGATTCGCTGCCCTGTGAGTACCCTTAGAGTGAGCTGGCTGACCCCCTGAGTGCTGGGGTCGAAGCTTTTTCTTCTAGGTCCATCATGCCTGTCAGTTGGTACTAGTGCCTCCTTCCGAAGTGCCTCATCTACAACCCGAGCAAAAGAAGTGTCCTAAGTGTAATGGATAAGTCTGGCGATCTACGGCCTCAGCCCCTCGACAAACCTCTTGACCCTGGCGGTTTCTATGGCTATCAAGGTGGGATGGTACTTCGAGAGTCGAGTGAACTCCATCTCATAGTCCATCACTGACATACTGCCGGTCTGACGAAGCAGCTCAAATTCTTTCGCCCGCCTGTCCTGAACGCTCAGCGGCAGGTACTTGATCTGTCCATCACTGACATACTGGTGACCTCTACCCGCTGATCTGTCCCTGTATACTCCGGTGGCTTGAATGCGACAAAATCTACATATGAAGGTGCTCTGGGAACTCTGACCACTGATGCCACTGGCTGGACCACCTCTGGTACTGCGGGTGCAGTCGGTACTAGTTGTGGCTGCTGCCTCTGTTCTTGCTCCCTGCGGAGCACCTCAGTTAGCTCAACCACTCTAGCCTGCAACTGCACAATCATGGGATCCTGTCTCACCTCCTCCCGGGCCTGCGACGGTCTCCCATGACCTCTACCTCGGCCTCGGCCTCGGCCTCGGCGCTCTGTGGAGTTGCTGCCGCTACCGCTCTATGCGGCATTAAAGGCCTCCATCAATCTGGAATCACCAAAAAGAAAACATCACAATTAGATAATTTAATTCACCCTAAATAAATTTTTGCAAACTTAACCACAAGTCGCGGTAAGGTGCAGACTTAGCCCATTGATCTCATAATACAATCCTACCATATACTGACACGCTAGCAATGCCCTATATGCTAAACAAACCCTAGGTCTTAGTCAGACTGAACCACATGCTCTGATACCACATTGTCACACCCCAACTTAGGGTCACGTGATCGGCCAGGGTATACGTGCCTATACCCCGCAGCCTAAATGGTTTTTATTTTAAATGAAAAAAAACCAAACCAGATTTCATTAGAAGTAATTTTAACAAAACGGTAAAGTGCGGAAATAATAATCAACGTTCAACTATTTGTTTACAAATGGAAATATGAAATAAAGACATGAATGTCTCCAAGGGACTACAACTCCAAAATACCAAAACACAGGTGCATGAAAAATTACCAAAAACTTGACTACGACCCCTCACTAGGACTGCTATGAGATCAATATGACTCCTTTGCCCTCCAGCCGCGCCAAGTGCTCCAGCCCACCTCACCCGTCAGTCTCTGCAAAAGAAACAAAAACGACAACGGGTGAGTTCAAGGAACCCAGTGAGTGGTTCTACCAACCCCCACCATAAAAATCAATCATACACATAACAGCATAAAGAATAACACTGTCTCATACATGGTAATGCATCAAGCGGTAATACTAAGCAACAGGCCAACTAACCAACACAATCCCAAAGGCAAACCACTCCACAGAGTAGTGAAATGCAACATACCTCAGCCTACCTATGCCCTAAGGCTCACATATCTCACTCAAGGGTTATGAGGATAATCAGGATTGGCCCATCCGAACTTATCCTAAAATAGAACCCTAGACAAAATGTATGAATAATCGGGATTCGCCCGTTCGAACTTATTCCTTAAATGACACTTGGGAGTAATCGGGATTGGCCCATCCGAACATACTCCACGAGAAATGTAGGAACAATCGGGATTCGTCCATCCGAACTTGTCCCTTAAAGATAGCGCAGGAATAATCGAGATTCGCCTATTCGAACTTATTCCTTTATATATAGAATCTTGTGAATAATTGGGATTTGCCCGTCCAAACTTGTTCCACAAGATACGCAAGAACAATCGGGATTTGCCCATCCGAACTTGTTCCACGGGTTGAGAATTTATCATCCAACCTTCGGGGCTAGGCCAGCAATCCGGCTCCTATCTGAGCCTCTCCGCCATTCATAAAGATATGACGACAACAAGACCTAAATCAAGTGTCTCGTACGGTGTCTTAGGGGTTTCCTTATTGGGAAGCGTCTCAACACTCCAATGGCTGATCCCAACTCCTAGACCCGTAATGTTAAAAACCCGTGAGGTTTGATTTCATGCATAACATTTAATTTGTTGTCTCTTAACAGATTATGCTGCCCCTTGAATTTTAATTATTCAATTAAATTTATATTTGCCAAGATTAGGGTTTTGTTTTAAGTTTACCGTTGAGCCCCAAAACTGGTGCACCCGAGTTGAATCTGACTCCCAAAGTGTGTCCTATGGATCCAGACTATGTTTTCTGGTCAGATTGATAGTAGGTTACATGACTATGATCAGTAAACTATACATACCACAACAAATATTTCAAAATCAGCCCTAAATCAACAATTCAGCATGAAGTTTTTCAGCATAATTGAGTTTTCAACATAACAAGAAAATAAATCCGAAAATAACAGAAATTAAATCCTTAATTACATCACAATAGAATTATAATCTTTGAGACACAATTCACAAGAAAAAATCATATTTGTTTAACCAAGATTAGCAAGCTTCAAGATAATCTTTAACAAGAACCAATCTACATGATCAAGTACCCATGTCAAGAACACCCATGGCCTTCAAGATCAAATCATTTTTTTTATAAACATGATTAATTTCCAAAAATCACAGATTAAATTTCAAAGCATGCATTAGTATCATAAGAATCTAAATTGGTAAGCAATTCAAGGCATAGGTCATAAGATCAACAAAAACCCAGCGTTTCATCGAACACCTCGAGGGCACCCCCTTCTTCCACCTTGGCCGAGCATCCCTAGGGTAAACCTAGGGCTGCCGAGCCACAAAGGGGAAGTCTCGGGCCCTCCTCCCATAATTTGACACAAGAACTCGGCGATCAAAACCCATGAATCGATGGAAAAACACAAGAACAAAACAACGCCCAAATCGGCTCAAGAACACGAGAAAACCCGAGAAAGGAGGGGTAAAATCACTCACCTTGATTAGGAAAAAGAATTAGAGAAGAATTTTCAAGCGGCAGCCTCCGAATCCGGCCTTCAGGCACTCGGCTCCAAGAGGAAGGGAAAGGGGGAGCCGCAAGCCACAATGGGGGGGGGGGATTTATAATCCCTTCCAAAAGCCTCCTATCCACACCCTAACCTGCGCCCACAACAACCCGTATCCGCAACCCGCTAATCCGACTAACTCCTTGTTAAATTCAAGCATCACTTATATGCACAACCATATGCAACATAATTTAATAACTTAAGCACACACAATAGAATAATTAAATAAATTTATCTACGCAAAAAAAGAAATTACATAATTCATATTCCTACTTACCCGAGCTCGCAAGCTCGCATCGGATCATGAGTCGACTCAGCTCGACCTCGAACTCGCTAGGCTGACACTCACAAATAATAACCAAAAGTAAATATTAATATCTAGGATATTACATTTGCATTGCCTTGTTTGATTACTTATAATTGCCTTTCATACTTGCTAACGAATATCATTTAGTCAAACTTAGTTTCGGTTGAAGTTGGAATTGTTTTAAAAGAAATTGAATTAAAGTTAAAATTAACCCAACACTATTCAACCCCCCCTTCTAGTGTGGATATTTGATCAACACTGTTGGTCGAATGGTATTGAAGGTGTAAAGTAAAACAACAATTACATGACTATGGACACAAGAAAATATAAAACCGGGTGTAGGATGAGCTCCGCAATTGTCTTGGGCGAAGATCGATAGGTCGCACGCCCATATGGGCCGCTCTTTCGTCTCCGCCTAAGGTAACCGCTTTGTTTGCCAACGCTCTCCTATATTATTCATGAGACCCCTAACCCCCAAGTGCCACCCTCGAGGTTCCCAAAAGCACGAGGAGCATGACAAAGTCGTGGCCATGCGAGATGGTGATTTTCCATGGCCACGACCATGACGAATGCACTAAAAGTGCTCCACTTAGCCGTAACGCATGCACCAAGTGTTGAATAACCACGAAATGCCATGGGCACTTGGGGATTGCACAAATGATTTTACAAGTACCAACTACAATAAAAGCTAAAATTACATAGACGCGAAGACATATTTACAAATATGCATGAAACATTCCGCCATGATTCGTCGTTGCTCGGGCACATCGAAAAGTCCCTAACATTCTCCCCCACTTCAAGCTTCGACATCCTCGTCGAACTCTTGTTGAAGTGAATTCTTCACAAGTTGTCGAAGGGAACACGACCTGAGTAACGACACGCCGCAGTGGGGCTGCAACATGTCAAGTTTCGCCGTGAAGTCCGCCACCAGGAAATGACTACTTGGAACATCGTTGAGTTTCATCATCTTCTATTGTTGCGAGAAAGGGTTTTGAGATTTCCAAACTCATTGCTGGGCAATGAAAGTCCCAGAGTTGTGGTGCAAACGAGTGCCGTTGAACAACGTTCGCTTGAAGGGGCACCAGTGCCGTTGAGCAACGCTCGCTTGAAGGGGGCACTAGCGCCGTTGAGCAACGCTCGCTTGAATGGACATCGAGAAATAGCTACTTGGTTCACCATGTCTCATTGTTGTTGGGCTTTGAGGGTCCAAGACTTTGTGGGGCACACGAGCGCCGTTGAGCAACGCTCACGTGAAGGAACCCGAGAAATGGTTACTCAATTCACCAAGTGCCATTTTCGTTGGGCAATGAAAAGTCCCAGACTTAATGAGCATATGAGCAACGCTCATCTTGGATAACATCTGGGTGTCGTTGTGCAACACCCAAGTGATGAGTAGTTCTGTGGCCACACCACACTAGAGCATTGCCTCCACCGCCGCCTTGAGCCGATCACTGCTTGCTCACTCGGCCCCCCATAGGAGTCATGGGGCCCTCCTCCGAGCCCATCTCAACGAGCTTCAAGTCTTACGAATCACTGCTTGCTCACTCGCCCCCCGCAAAGGTCATGGTGCCCTCCTCCGAGCCCATATCAACGAGCTTCAAGTCTTAAGCTGCTCCTCGAATCATGAATTGAGGGATTTTCTCCAACCGTTCTCAACGTCCACCTGATGGGATAGGAATCGAAAATGCAGCGGAAATAGCAATTTAAAATTTTGAAACCATCCCGAAAATAGCGATCTACTTTAGCAATATTAAGGAATTCAACATAGGAGATGTGGGAGAAGGTATACCTCAAACCGCGGTTGATATGACTGACCCTTTCCCCGTCTTGAGATACACACGTGCACGTCCTCCAATGATAGTCCACACCAAGCACCTCGCAACAATAGGGGCAGCGAACACCGGGGCTCGTTGTGGCTCAACGAAGAAGCTTTCTCAATCTCGGAATCCACCTAGGCAAGGCCGGCCCTTGCACCAAGAATCGAGCACAAAAAAGGGAGGAAGAGGGGATGAGAAAACCACGGAACGAGAAGGTAGATAAAGGAATACCTTGCTGTCCTTCTTGGACTCCTCCAAGAAGATGAAGTAGACAACACACCCAAGTAGAAGACACCTTGAATTCGACTTCACAAAAGCCCAGGGAAGGAGGAAGAAGATGGCTGGCCTTCAAGGAGAGGAGGAGAGATTCTTTGGAACTTAACTTTTCCACTCAAGAACCCTCTCAAGAATCAAGTTCTTCATCACCTTGAGGGAGGCTCGGCCACCAATTTATAGGGGGCATAGGCGGCTACAAGAATAGACCCACCCCCCTTAAAAAATTCTTTCTGAAATTCAAAATTCTAGGGTTTGCCTCCAAAAAATATTACATACATAATTGTTTCATAATTAATTCGAACTTAATTAAATCCAATTAAATATAAACTTTAATTTATCTCCATAAATTAAGAGCCTATCAATAGGAATCATTAATTATCTAAATAAACCAATATCCTAAACAATAGGAAAGAGGTTTATCTAAATAAAATATGATTTATCTAAACTAATTAAATTCCTATCAAATAGGAATAATAATTATCTAAATAAATTAAATTCCTATTAATTAATAGAATTATGATTTATCCTCACAAATCATAAATATATTAATTTTATGATTTATCTCCATAAATCAAATTACTATTAATTAGGATTTATCCAAATAAATTAATTCCTAATTAATTGGTTAGACTCATGGTTAGAAACTAATTTTCTCACCATGTATATTTGATTCGAAATCAAATTGTATTTAATCCATAATTAAATACAATCCCCCTCAAGTGGTTAATTAAATATTTAATTCATAATTAAATTTAATCAACCACACAAAATATTATTATGTGCCAATCCCTACAATTTAGAGATGCCCTACAAATTAGGGTTACCGAGGAACTTCTTCCTCGCGCTTTCATTCCTATAGGAAACACATTTCCTATTATGTTCGTAAACGAGATCCGTGATCGAGTTGCAACATGTCCATGCTAGTAGACTTATAATGCCACATTTGGACTCTATCTCATAAGGCCCGTTACGAGGTTAGCCTGTTGTGTGTGACCCGTTGGGCCCCACACTAAGCCAGTAGTGAGTTGTGCATAATGAAGAGTCGGATCCTGATAAAACAACTTCTATTCGAATCTTACGAGCCTTCACTAAACCCCTTTAGTGTGGTCATGAGGGACTCCACTCATAAGTCAAGATTGACGTCTAGCAATGTGTCATGACTACCAGATAGTGTGAGGTTCAATCTATAGGGATCGAACGCCCTTGTAAGACTCGAAAAATTTCCTAATATAAAAATCTATTTTGGTGCAGCGCGCCGGACTCAGAGTTAGTCAGGTCGAGCCTCGGAATTGCCTCGAGTAGAAGGTATAACTCGACTAATGAAAGTATGAAGTTTAAATTTGGTTAAATGACCCTTTCCTTTTATGCATTGATGCTTTGATTGAGTTAAGATCAACTCGAGTTACGGATAGAATCGGAACCCAAGTCAGACTTGGACTGAGTCGAGTCAAGGTTAAGTCGTTAAAGGGACAATTAAGTTATTGTAGATGCGGGAATAAAATCCCTCATCATTGAGCCGTGCAGCTCATCTTGGAGCCGCACATAGCTCGAGCAAGAGAGAAGGGAGAGAGACGGAGGGGAGATCTTGGTCGGCCCGGAGATCGTGTCGTCGTCGAAAGATTCGAGATTGCCAACGTCCAATTCTTCTTCTTCCTCAAGCAAAGGTGAGTGGTTGGTTTCGGTGGATTGGGGGAGGCGGGTAGCCGAACCCCTAGAACTGCTAGGTATCGATTTCTCGCGTGTTTCCATCGATTCTTGGTATCTTGACTTTCCTATCACTGTTTTGAATCGTTATTCATCGGATCTTCGTAGTTTTCTTGTCAGATTTTTGACTTTTAGGGGCTGCCGAATCAAGGGAAAAGGGGAGAGGTCATGCCAAAATTTTCCCCAATTCCCTTGTTGGATGTAGAACCCCTTGGACGATCTTAAATCCATGTCGAGTGTATTCGTAGATTGTTGTTTGAATGTGATGTTTGAAACTCATTTTCCCTAAAGCCTATAGGCTCGGCCAAGCAAAGGAAAACTCCATGATCATGGTTTGGCCGAGCATGGGTTGGGACCTGATCAACGTGTTGATTAATCTATCCTAATCAATCCTTTCAGTTTGTCCGCACTCTAGCCGGTCGCGCGACCCGGATTTGGGGTGTGACAAATTATTAACATATATTGTTAATTATTTTTCTTGATTAATAAATATGTTTAATATTTATTATTGTTATTAGTTATTAATTAGTGTTAATGTCATTAATCTTTTCCAATCAAATAAAATATTGTGATATATAATGTGATATATTCAAATAAAATATTATTTAAAGTTTTCAAATCAAAATTTTAATTTTATATTAATTTTATTTATTTATTTATTTATTATTATTTTATTAAAACTATATTTATTTATATATATTTGTGCAACATGTGAGTTCTCGACTAGTTAATTAAACAACTCCTAGTGAAGGTTCAAATCACTTATATGATTAGGGGTATAGGTCCACGAATATCTGATCCTCTTACGTATTGAGAGTGGTAAGAAATTGAACTAGTTAATATTTGTTAAGAATATAAATGCATAGATTGATCTCTTTCCTAACAGTTTAAGTTTTTAGAAAAGTTGATCATCCAATCAAATTTAACATGCTATCCGCTCTTGAGTTCGAATTCTTCTAGCGTCAATATTAAAAAAAATATCTCTCACCTCAATTAAGTCAATCTACTTCACTACAACAAACTAAGATAATACCTACCTTTTTTAATTGAGAAACTAACTCTTTTTTGGGTCCTAAATATGAATTCAAGCACACTAAAAAGGATTGATTTGGGGTCCAATAATGAAGGTTGAATAAACTGAAAAAATGGTGTCAAAAAAGCGATATTGGAATACTGACACCTATTAGAGAAAAAAAATTCTATGGAAGAGCCGCCAACTTGTACTGGCGCTAGTATTTTTCGGCGCCAGCACGCTAGTATTTTTCGGCACCAGCTTGTGCTGGCACCGGCTTTATTGAAATTGGTGCCTATTTGGCGTCGCTTTTTGGACACCGACGCCTATGTAGTGCCGGTTTGTCAAAAAAAACCAGCGGCTGCTTTTTCATGTGCTGGTTTTTTTGTGCCTATTTTTAAATTTTTTGTTGTCGTGCTTGTTAGGCTTGGGGCAATCTCCTCAAATTCATCCGCCCACAAGTGAGAGGGAGTGTTAAGAATATAAATGATTTTTTCTAACAACTTCAGTTTTAAAAAAGTTGATCATTCAATCAAATTTAACAGTATTTTCTTTTTTATATAGAAAAAAATAGTTGAAGACAATCAAAACATTCAAAAATAAATCGTCTGCCCCAATGCTCCCCAAGTGAATTGACATTAAACCAGCATGAGATTCCAATCTTCTATCGAGAAACAACAACTTCAGCCCACAAAGAAGGAAATGGCTTTGTGGAACCACCACTATACTGATAGAAAATTAAACAAAATAAAGCGTCCTAATTTGCATTTTGGCAATATCATAACATTTAAAATCATTTTGCAAACTCCACAAATGCCATTTTTTATAAATGGAATTAAAAGCATGTGGACGGCAAATATCATACTTCCATTTACACAACATTATAGTTATATGGATAACTTAATCATTGATCTCAAAAAAGACCATCATGAGAATATGAACCCTGCTTGCTAGATAAGAAAATGCACCTAATGAAAACTTGGCACACAAATGACGCAAGCTTTTACTGGAAAGTGTTTGTAGTTGTAATGGTTTACAAGATTCCCTAAAAAATATATGCTTATGGATGATATCAAAGGGAGCATCATCCCTGTGGCCAGTTTGAAACACATGCATCTATGGATGATATCAAAGAGATCCACTAATGTGGCCGCTCCGAATTGCCGCACGTACTTGGCGGAGGGATCGGATGGGGCAATTGAAATCAATCGATTTTTCAACCGATTGAATAGGTATCACACCGGCAACACGTGTAGCTCCAATGAAAAATCGAATCATGCACAACTGAAAGGCCTATGGCGACGACGGTTGGCTCCACTTTGGCAGGGAGCCCGCTGATGCATGCGAGTACATCACCGTTCACGCGCCGACACGGTCATTTTTGCTGTCGCACCCACCTCCCACCCGCATCACGCCATAGGCAAGAGCGAGGGGGTCGAAGAAGGCCATTGACAACTCCATAATTGAAACTCTTGTTCAAATTTTTTTGTTGTAGATGGTATCTATAGAAGTAATAAATCAAATAGAATCGAAAACGGGGATAGCTCAATTGGGAGAGCGTTAGACTAAATATTTGAAACTCTCTTGTTCGGTCCACGCTCACAACAATTTTTGAAGATTAAATAAAACTCCTTAATTGAAGCTCGTTTCATATTTTTTTGTTCTCGATGAATCTCTAGAACTAATAAATCTAATTGATTTGTAAGCGGGGATAGCTCAGTTGGGAGAGCGTCAGTCTGAAGATCTGAAGGTCGCGTGTTTGATCCACGCTCATCGCAATTTTATGTTGTAGATTGAATTAACTTCCAATCCAAAATAGCCATTTTTAGAAACCTTCCAACCACCAAACCTTGAAAGCTTTGTGGTTTCATGATGTGGACTTGGGTTTTAGCTTCAGTGGTTGGCTAGTTTGCAGTTTAGTTGGACAGTAAAACAAAACACAAGATTTTAAACATGAAGACAAATTCATGAATCATGAAATGCCAGGTAGATTTGTTAAAATTCGAAAGCACATTATATTCTGACCCAATTTGCTAAAAATGGAAGTAGAAATTAGAAAATTCAAAATTATATTCCGAGTTGAAAAGAAGAAACGAGGAAATGACAAATTAAAAATGAAATTTCAAGACAAATCTCAGTACTTTTATATTATGCACATTATACAAATAGTAAGCAAAGGGCAAATTAGTTTGTCAAGTTAACAACAAAAGAAAAGAGAAAATGAAAAATGAAACTTTATAAGTTGATTTTGATAAACCCGTGGTTAGCAGGATTCAAACCTATGCGGGGAAAGCCCACATGATTTCTAGTCATGCCCGACAACCACTCCGGGACGACCACATTGTTGTTGCTTTGCGAAATTAAACTTTTTCTCTAGCATTTTACCAGCTTTCTAAATCTTTGCATAAATTTTACCAAATTCTTACATATGCTTGCAACAACACACATTGCCCCTTCCCTTTCATTGTTGTTTTATAATAGAGAAAATTAATACAATTTATAATTTGTAAATGTTGTTCAAATACCCTCACTAGAAGGGGCGGGGTTGAATATTGTTGGGTTAATTTTAACTTCAAGTCAATTTCTTTTAAATCAATTCTAACTTCAACCCAAATTAAGTGCGACTAAATGATATGTGATAACGAGTATGAAAAGCAATTATAAATAATAAAAATAAGGCAATGCAAAGTCGAAAGATTATAGTGGTCCGGTCAACTGCCTACTCCACTACCTTGGCTCCACACCAAGGATTCTAACCAATCCTTTATAGACAATGTGTTTCCCATTGAATACAACCGAGGACTCGCTTCTCAACCCTTTGAGAATGCCTCAAACCTATTCACCTAGGCAAAACACAATTCTACAAAGGAAACCCTAAGGTGTTTAACCTAGCACACCTTTCAAGCTTACAATGAAAATCAAGTTTAATAACAAGTAAAATTACAACAAAAGGAGCTAAAGAGTAGACCACAAAAATTGAGCTCCTTGCAAAGCCTTCTATGCGTCCAACTCTTGAAGTTGTTGAATTCGAATTGCAACCGGAGTTGACGCGAGAAGAGCGCTTGAGGAGGATGAGCAATTGGTGAAGCAAGTGCGAAGAAGTCAAGCTTTGAAGGCACAAATCTCACTTAGGAAGCTTTAATAACTTGTTAAGAAGAATTAAAAGAGGTCGGTGAAGGGTATTTATAACACCTCACTCGGCAGATGCATCCAACGGGCATTTTTCTACCTGTTGGGGATGCCCAATCGCTTGTTGGTCGATCGTTGGTCGACCGACCGATCGACCTCCGAGCGACCAAAGGCGTTCTACCGCTTTCGAGCATCAATCAGTTGAGTGACCGGCCGACTGAATTGCCTACTGCCTATTTTTGACTTCATTCGGTCGACCGACCGATCGACCAAACCTAGGCTAAGGCTATTTTTTTCAAGTTTTCTTCTTGCGTGCTTTGTTTTCGGGTTCCGTTACCGACTTTGGACTCGGATAACATGACAATTAGGCTTTGGATATATTCCTAGAGTCATATTACATGAAATCCATTTCTAACTCTTGAATTTCTACTCAATTGATGATGGAGCCATTTTTGCCGATTTTTGGTATTTGTCCGAATGAACTTCGCGCGCGTATCATAACCTCAACCTGAACTTAGAACTTCACAAATGCATTAGTTTAATGTTAGTTATAATCAAAATAGAGATTGAAGCCTAGGGGCAACACTTCGGCCAACAATCCCCCTCTTTTTGATGATGACAAACAAAACATGAAATTTATCAATTTTAAAGTGTACATTTGTGAGTTTTTTTATAAGCCATATAGATTACTAACATAAGTTAACCTATACTCCCCCTATCAACATGCATATCAAGCTTATAGCTCCCCCTATCTTTATGCATCAAAAAACAAATGTGACATTGTCTTTTCTCCTCCTTTTGACATCAATCAAAAATGACAAAAAGTAAGGTACTATTAACTTGTAAAACTGTAGAAGGTAAATGAACCTTCAAGAGAAATCTCAGTATTTTTATATTCTGCACATTATACAAATAGTAAGCAAAGGCCAAATTAGTTTGTCAAGTTAACAACAAAGGAAAAGAGAAAATGAAAAATGAAACTTTCTAAGTTGATTTTGAAAAACACGTGATTGGGAGGATTCAAACTTGCGTGGGCAAAGCCCACATGATTTCTAGTCATGCCCGATAACCACTCCGGCATGACCACAGTTGCTTTATGAAATTAAACTTTTTTTTCTGCCATTTTACCAGCTTTCTAAATCTTTGCATAAATACTTTTTTACCAAATTCTTACATAGGCTTGCAACAACACACATTTCTCCTTCTCTTTCATAGTTGTTTTAAAATAGAGAAAATTAATACAATGCATAATTTGTAAATGTTGTTCAAATACCTACACTAGAAGGGGGGGGGGGGGGGGTTGAACAGTGTTGGGTTAATTTTAACTTCAAGTCAATTTCTTTTAATTCAATTCTAATTCCAACCCAAATTAAGTGCGACTCAATGATATGCGATAGCGAGTATGAAAAGCAATTATAAGTAATAAAAATAATGCAATGCAAAGTCGAAAGGTTATAGTGGTTTGGCCAACTGTCTACTCCACTACCTTGGCTCCAAGGATTTCTAACCAATCCGTTATAGACAATGTGTTTCCCTTTGAATACAACCGAGGATTCGCTTTTCAACCCTTTGAGAATGCCTCAAACCTATTCACCTAGGCTAAACAAAATTCTACAAAGGAAACCCTAATGTGTTTAACCTAGCACACCTAGCGAGCTAACAATGAAAATCAAGTTTAATTACAAGTAAAATTACAACAATAGGAGCAAAATAGTAGACCATAATATTTGAGCTCCTTGCAAAGCCTTCTATGCGTCCAACTCTTCAAGTCGTTGAGTTCGAATCGAAGCCAGAGTTGACGCGAGAAGAGCGCTGGAGGAGGATGAGCAACCGGTGAAGCAAGTGCGAAGAAGTCAAGCTTTGAAAGCACAAATCTCACTTAGGAAGCCTAATAACTTGTTAAGAAGAATTAGAAGAGGTTGACGAGGGGTATTTATAACCTCTCACTCAGCAGATCCACCTAACAGGCATTTTTCTGCCCGTTGGGGATGCTCGGTCATTTGTCGATCGATCGTTGGTCGACCGACTGATCGATTGTCGAGCGACCTAAGGCATTCTACCGCTTTCAGGCATCATTCGGTCGAATGAATTGCCTTCTGCCTATTTTCGTCTTCATTAGGCTATTTTTTTCAAGTTTTCTTCGTGCGTGCTTTGTTTTCGGGTTCCGTTATCGACTTTGGACTCAAATAACATTACAATTGGGCTTGGGATATATTCGTAGAGACATGTTACTTGAAATCTATTTCTAACTCTAGAATTTCTTCTCGATTGACGATGGAGCCATTGTAATATTCAAGATATTATGACTAATTTATGTTATTCATTTTGGGTTGCCAGTCTAGCGGGCTGATTCGAGGTCGGGCTGATTCGAGGTCGAGCTGAGTCGACTCATGGTCCGGTGCGAGCTTGAGAGCTCGGGTTTGTAGTACCATAGATTGTGTGTTTTCTTTATGCTTATGTTGAGCATAGGGTTAGTTTGGGTTGAGGGGTTAGCGGGTTTGGATCCAGGCTTGAGGTGGATGCGGGTTAGCAAAAGGGGTAGGGTTGTAAAGAGGGATTGGGAGGGGATTATAATACCCCCCCAGGGCTAGGCGGCTCCCTTTTGGAGCCGCACATGCTGTCGAGTAGAGGGTAGCCGAGCAAGCCGTCAGGTAGAGGGGAGCTGAGCCTTCTTTCCTCTTGGAGCCGAGCATTCTTCCCTCTTGGAGCTGAGCCTTCTTCCCTCTTGGAGCCGAGCCTTTCTTCTCCCTTTTGGAGCTGCCGCCCCCTTTAGGAGCCAAGCCGCCTCCGCTCGTGTGTGGCCGGATTTCAAAGGCCGCCGTTGGAAATTTCTTCTCTTTTCTTCTTCCTAATCAAGTGAGGGGTTCTTCCATCCTTTCTCTCTTCTCATTCTTGTGTTCTTGAGCCGTTTTCTTGGGTGTTGAGAAATCTTGTCGATTTTCCATTTGAAATTGTGATTTCTCATTGTTTTTCTCGTGTTACCATGAAAGAGGAGGCTCGAGGACCCCCTTTGTGGTGTGGCAGCCCTAGGATTGTCCTAGGGGTGCTCGGCCAAGGTGGGTAATGGGATGCCCTCAAGGTGTTTGTGAAATTGCCTAAGAGAGCATATTGTGTTTAATGATATTTAGATTTCTTGGTGATGAATCTTGCTATGTTCTTATGATGTTAGGTCTTGTTTAATGTTAAAATCATGAATCTCAGCGGGCTAAATTTATCATTTCATGTGAAAAGATTTGATTCTTGATGGCATGGTTTATGTTCTTGATGGTTCTTGATTTATGAAGCATGGTTTATGTTCTTGATGGTTCTTGATGGTTTATGATTTCATGTGAAAAGATTTGAATCTTGATGTTGATGTAAGGATTTGATGCATGCTAAATTATGTTTAGAAGATAGACTTTTTAATTGTTGTTTGTGATGATTGTAATCTGGTTTGACAATATTTTGGAATGATTATTGCTGCGATTTTTGTGTTAATTAATTAAACATGCTGAAAATCTAAACATGCCGAAATTTCATGCTAGATTGTCATTAATGATACTGAGATTTGAAATTGGTTTTGTGATGCGTGATGATTAATGAACATAGGCATGTAACCTATTATTTTAACCGAAAAATGTAGGCTGGAACCATAGGACACTCTGGAAATCAGATTCGGCTTGAGTATACTAGAATTGGGCTCAAACAGTAGGCTAAAAATAAAACCTAATTTTGGGAATTTAAATTTTAATTGTAGAAATTAAAATTCAAGGGGCAGAATAAACTGTTAAAGAGCCAACAAAAGAATTTAATTGAATGAAACAAAACCTCATGGGCTGATGATACTACGGGGCTAGGGCGTCGGGAACGGGCATAGAGTGTTGCGGCATTTTTCCAATAAGAACACCCCTATGACACCGTGGAGGACACTTGACTTAGGTCTTGTTGGCGCCATATCTTTTACAAATGGCGGAGAGGCTTGGGTAGGAGCCGAATTGCTGGCTTGGGCCCGGAAGGTTGGATGGGTAAATCCCAACCCATGTTAAAGGAATAAGTTCGGATGGGCAAATCCCGATTATTCCCGTTTCTATTTGGAATAAGTTCGGATGGGAGAATCCCGATTATTCATGTTTCTATTTGGAATAAGTTGGGATGGGCGAATCTCGATTATTCCCATTTCTCTAAAGAATAAGTTCAGATGGGTGAATCCCGCTTATTCCCGTTTCTATTTGGAATAAGTTCGGATGGGCGAATCCTGATTATTCCTGTATTTCTTCTTTAAGGGTATGTTTATGGGATACGAATTAAGGTACTATTAATGAGTTTATCATGAAATCCAAGAAAACCATAAAGCCAAGTATCATCTACCATTGTAGTCCTTTCTACCAATGTAAGCCTATAGAAGACAAATATTGATAAGTCGCAAAGCCCCACTACAAGGCATTACATAAGTGTGATGATAACATAATTTTTCAAAAGGCATGCAAATTTTGAAAACTTAAGCATTCGGCAAAGTATAAATTCCTAATTGCATCCTTAGATTTGTGAAACTCTCTCCATTCAAGGGTTTTGTAAATACATCCGCAAGTTGTTTATCGGTGGATACGAACTCTACAGATATATTACCCTTAGCTACATTATCTTTAAGAAAATGATGCCTTAGATCAATGTGTTTGGTCCTAGAGTGTAAAATCGGATTTTTCGTCAAGTTGATTGCACTAGTGTTGTCACAATGTATAGGTATACATGAATATCTAAGTCCATAGTCTAAAAGGGTTTTCTTCATCCAAAGGACTTGTGCACAACAACTAGCCGTAGCGATGTATTCCGCTTCGGTAGTTGAAAGCGCAATTAAATCGGCATGGAAAACCCAAGAAACAAGACTCATCCCTAGGAATTGACAACATCCACTAGTACTTTTTCTATCTACTTTACACCTGGTAAAATCGGCATTTGAAAAACCAATTAAATCAAAAGATGCATTGCTTGGATACCATAATCCTAATTCAACCGTGCCGTTCAAATATCTCAATATGCGTTTGACCGCACTTAAGTGAGACATTTTAGGACAAGATTGAAACCTAGCACATGCACAAACACTAAACATGATATCGGGTCTACTTGTGGTTAAATAAAGAAGACTACTAATCATACCTCGATATCATTTTTCATCTACCTTTACACCACTTCATCTTTATCTAGCTTAATGGATGTGTTCATTGGTGTAGAAGTTATCTTGGCTTCATTCATCCCAAACCTTTTGATGAGCTCCATTGTGTACTTGGCTTGATTTATGAAGATCCCTTTGTTGGTTTGCTTGATTTGGAGACCAAGCATGAAGGAGAGTTCTCCCATCATGCTCATTTCAAACTCCTCTTGCATGCACTTTGCAAACCACTCACAAAGCAATTCATTAGTAGCACCAAATATAATGTCATCCACACAAATTTGCACAAGCAAAATATCATTTTCATCATTTTTAATAAAGAGAGAGAGACATCGGCTTTTCTAATACTAAAACCTTGATCAATTAAAAAGGTGGAAAGTCTTTCATACCAAGCCCTAGGGGTTTATTTTAAACCGTACAAAGCCTTTTTAAGTTTAAAAACATGGTTTGGAAACTCAACACTTTCAAAATTGGGGGGTTGTTCAACATAAACTTCTTCATCAATAAAACCATTCAAAAATGCACTTTTGACATCCATTTGAAAAAGTTTAAAACCCTTAAAACTTGCATAAGCTAAAAGCATGCAAATTGCTTCTAATCTAGCTATGGGAGCATAAGTTTCAATATAATATATTCATTCATCTTGATTATTCACTTGAGCCACTAACCTAGCTTTGTTTCTAATGACTAAACCTCCCTCATCTAACTTGTTTCTAAACACCCATTTAGTCCCAATTACGGTTTGTTCACTAGGTCTAGGTACTAAATTCCAAACACCATTCCTAACAAATTGATTTAGTCCTCTTGTATGTCAATTACCCAAAATTCATCCTCTATGCCTTCCTTAATATTTTTAGGATTCACTTGAGATATGAAAGCTACGTATTGACAAACATTTTTGAGTTTAGAGCGTGTTACCACTCCCGTTGATGGTTCTCCAATGACTTGCTCAATTGGATGGTCTGTTATCAACCGTTATCCTTTTGGGAGAGGTGGTAGAACTTCATTTTCTTCTTCTTCTCGTTCTTCACCTTAAGGTAAAGTTGAGGATGACGACACTTCATGATGAGTTTCTACATTATTTTCATCTTCAATCTCCTTGTCATGAAATGTCAATTCCTCAAGTTCCTCACCTACATTCACAATCTTAACATTTCTAGAAGAATCATTAGTTTCATCAAAAGTGACATGCATAGATTCTTCAACTATCATATTCTACGATTATAAACTCTATAAGCTTTAGAACTATTAGAATAACCTAGGAAAATACCCTCATTGGATTTCGTCAAATTTTCCTAGATGTTCCTTAGTGTTTAAGATAAAACATTTGCATCCAAAAACTCAAAAATTCCCACACTTGGGATTCTATCATTCCAAAGCTCAAAAGGTGTCTTCTTAATTTTAGCTCTTAAGAAAGCACGATTAAGCACATAACAAGAAGTATTTATGTCTTTGGCCCAAAAGTACTTAGGCAAATTATTTTCACTAAGCATGGTACTAGCCATTTCTTGTAAAGTTCTATTCTTTCTCTCAACCACCTCATTTTGTTGAGGGGTTCTAGGGGAAGAAAAGATATGCTCAATACCTAATTCATCACAAAATTTGGAAAACATTTTATTTTTAAATTCTCCTCCGTTGTCACTCCTAATTTTCAAAATCAAAATTCCTTTTTCATTTATAACTCTCCTAACAAATTTTTTTAAGAAATCAAAAGTTTTATTTTTCTTAGCTAGGAAGAAAACCCATGTAAATCTCGGGAAATCATCAACCAAAACATAGCAATATAACTTTCCACCTAGACTTGCAACATCACAAGGACCAAATAGATCCATGTGCACAACCTTTTAGTGTTCTAGATGTACTAACTTGATTAATGCTATGAAATGAGGACTCAACTTGTTTTCCATGTTGACATGCATCACAAAGTTTGTCTTTTTCAAATTTTACCTTAGGTATTCCTTTAACTAAGTCCACTTTTGTTATTTCTTGGATGAGGCTCATGCTAGCCACAACCAAGAATCATTTTCCATGGCAACTAAGCATCTAACATGAGGATTAGGCAAAATAATTAAAACTAGTGTATAAACATTTCCTTGCCTATTTCCAATAAGCACAATATCATTAGATGGTGCACTTCTAATGATGCATTTAGATGCTTCGAAAATGACTACATAACCACTATTACATAATAGAGATATACTTCAAGTTATGCTTTAACCCATCAATTAGTAAAATATTTTTAATACATGGGTAGGAAAGTATACCTATATCACCAATGCCAATAATCTTACCTTTGGCATTGTCTCTAAATGTCACATGTCCACCATCCTTGCTTGATAGGATTGGAAAAAGATTGGTATCACCCGTCATATGTTTTGAGCAACCGCTATCCAAAATCCATGTGCTCCTACGTGCTTGAGGATGGTCCTCCATCTACAAAAGGCGAAGAGACAATTTTAGGTACCAAAATCTTCTTAGGTCACTGAGTGTTAGTCATCTTAGGAACCCAAGTGAATCTAGCATGGGGGTCCCCTCCTAAGATCACAATCTCTACCCATATGACCAAAAATACCACATGAAAAGAAACTTCCATTAAACTTTCTTGTTTTATGTGTGTGAGCATGGAAGTGTGCAAGAGCATGATTGTTTGATGACTTTCTAGCATGAACAACCTTAGGCATGACATTTTGTAAGGTTGTCATTTTTTCATTTAGCATGCATAGTTTTTTTTTTAAAGTTTAGCATGCTATCATTCATGTGCTCTACTTGATCACTTAAGAACTTGTTCTCATTTTTTAATTTTTTATTTTCATTTACTAAGTTTTTCTTGGCATCCTCTAAGGTATGCTTTTATTTCTTAAGGGTATCTACTTCTTTCCTTAAGGCATTGCATGAAAGTAGCAAGTTATCATTTTCAATTTCCAAAGACTTCTTATCCTTTTTAAGCTCTTTGAACTTCTTTCTAATGGCATTGAATTCATCATGCATTTGATCAAATTCTAATTCTAATTCTTCTTGAGTAAATGAAACTTCACCAAAAATAAATTTTACTTCATTTTCATTTGTCATAAGGAAAAGGTTTACCTTCTTGCTTTTGGTCTCGTCTTCACTTGATGAGGATTCGCTCTCATCCCAAGAAGCCCTCATCATCACCTTTTTCTTATTCTTGTACTTGTCCTTCTTGTTGGGGTAGGAGGTAGAGGCCATCTTGAGGAGTGGGCAATCCTTCCTTTGGTGCTCGATTTTGCTGCAATTAAAGCAAGTGTAGCCACCTTTGCCTTTTCTCATGCCGCCCCTCATGAAGTTCATGAATCTCCTTGCCATCACTGTCGTTTCTTCAAAGTCGTCCATTTCTTACTTGGATGATGGGGGTTCTTCAACACGGTGTGATGCTTCTAAGGCAATGGTCTTGCCTTTGGGGGCATCTTTGTCACACCCCAAACCCGGTATGATCGGCCAGGATACGTCACGTACCCCGAAGCCTAACCCAGCTCAAACGAAACAACAATAACTTGAACAGTGGAAGATTTTTTTGTTTTTTTTGAAAAGAATAGACATGACACCACGAACCAAACCAAACCAAAACTCAATATGAACACACTGAACAAGTTATTAAAAAGGAGTTCAAATAAATAAACAAGACTCCCCAAATAAAATAAAGTGCGAAAACCACAACCCGAGTCAACATGACTCAAAGAGACACTAAAATGACTTAGGTATCCTCCTCGATCACGACATGTCATGAGACCCACTGCCCTGCCGCCACCAGCCGCGCTACTGCACCTCGGTACCTCTCTGATCTAACTCAGGTACTGAAAAACAACATAAATGAGGGGTAAGTCCAACTAGGACTTAGTGAGTAGATCAGTCCTTAATTCACCAAATCAATCATCATGCATAAAAACACAATATAGCCGATATAAATAACATAACAACAACGTCAGAAGAAATCAGCAATAATATATCCATAGCTCTATGTATGAAATCAACATCCGTCAACAAGTATAAAATATCTTTTTTTAAAATGATGGACAAGCATCAATAACACATCCACTACCCTACTCATATCTACAACAATAAGTATAAGCATCCATCAATAGTTATAAACATATCCACAACAATAAAATAGAATGAATGCAACACCTCAATCATATGCATGCAATGCAACACCCCAATCATATGCATGCTCTCCGGACCCGTCGGTCCCACATAGCCACATAAGGTAGGTAGACGGGTGGCCGCCGAACTACCACCTAGCTCAGTGCCGTCTCTTTGGGGCATGCCCTCCCCTTACCGGCACTGGATCTTTCGAGCTAGCCTGTTGGGGCATACGTAACCCTCACCTGCTCTGGTCTCCGGACTGTCTCTTTGCGGTATGATCTCCCCTCACCAATCGGACTTTCGGAATAAGGCCAACGCTGTCTCTTTGGGGCATACCTTCCTCTCACCAGCGAGGCTTCCGGGAAATGCAACAAGCATATCACAACACCACTAACGCAAGTATATAAGTATGAACAATATGTGCTATCAACAAGTAATAAAAGGGTATGTCAAGTGCATACCTCATCCTCCACCTCCTCTTGCTACACATCACAATCACATACAAATATATGTGTAGAAATAGTGCTCATAAATCATGAATGCTCAGTACAATTAAACAACCATAAAATAGAATTATAGCACTGTAAGAAAATAGGCATGTGTATCAAGAAAGCAGTGCAAAAAGAAACTCCAACTATAAATCAATGAAGTGGAACATGATAAAACAACTCGTCATAGAAATCACTAATCTAGGATAAAATTCACCTCATTAACTACTATATCCATGAATCATCTCAGATCGAATCATAAAAATATATAAAATATGATTTTTCAGCTTGACACACAAAACAAGGCGACATCCGCTTACTATTGTCTAAATCCGAAGGTCTGATGGCAAAATAGACCTCACCAATGAATCCGGAACATCGATTAGGTGAAATTCATATATAACATGAATATTTTGCTAACTACAAAGCCTCGAAATAACCATTTAGAATAATGGAAATAATGCCTTAATTTATTTAATAAATCACTGCTATAAATAAATATAACGGTATTACAATCAATAAATCTGTAATAAAATCTCAGCCCTTCATCTAAACAGGATCACATCACAACCTTCCATCTAATATGATGCAATGACAGCCCCCTATTCAACATGATGCAATCTCAGCCTTACATCTAACCAGATGCAATCACCACCCTCTATCTACATGATGAAATCATAACCTTACATCTAATCAGATGCAATCACAACTCTCCATCTAACCCGATGCAATCACAGCTCTCCCTCTACATGATGCAATCACAGCTTTTCATCTAGCCAGATGCAATCACAGCTCTCCCTCTAACCAGATGCAATCACAGCCCTTCATCTAACCTAATGCAATCTCAGCCTTCCATCTAATCAAATGAAATCTCAGCCTTACATCTAACATGATGCATCCATAGCCTTACATCTATCCTGATGCAATCTCATCCCTCCATCTACATGATGCAATCTAAACCTTACATCTACATAATATTAAATCCCAGCCCTTCATCTCAACCAACTGAATCCAACCCTTCATCTTACCCAAATCAATCTCAACCCTCCATTTAACTCACCCCCCCTTAGGCCATCTTCTCCACCTCTCCTCACCCACCTACCGCCGTCGTCCTTCCTCGGCCACCGCCAGGCTGCCAGAGGCGCTGGCACCGACACCGGCACCTGCCGCCGCACCATCGCCACCTCACGGCGTTGGCGGCGCCTCGCGCGGCTGCCCACGCGTGGTAGCGACGCCTCGCCGACGCCGATCGGGCGACTGCAAAAGAAGGGGAAAAACCAAGAAAGGAAAAAAGAGAATATTTTATTCCAAAAGAGAGGTAAACCACATGATTCGATTAAGAAACGACCAATCTGACTTCCAATCCGATACGAGAAAGCGCATCGAAAATCGACGAAAAACCCCGAAACATAAGAACAACGACATGAATCAAGAACTGGAGAAAAGAAGACCTAAATTCACTCATCGAATGAAGAGAAAACGGAAGAAGAAGACGCGCAGGATCTACCCCCGATCGACACCGATGAACTCGCAAAAATCTGGCTCCGACGGCTCCTCCTCCTCGACGGCACCCTCTCTCTCCTCTCTCTTTGTCCTCGGATGGCATGTGGCACAAAACCCCTAGCTGCACATCCCAGGGTCTAATTTATAGACACCGGTTGGGTCCAAATGACCAAAATACCCCTACCGAAGCTATCTGACTTAAATAGCCCATAACTCACCCGTTCTAACTCTGATTCGAGATCCGATTGCATCGCTTAATTCGCCTCGAGACCCTCTATCATCCGATTTCACCACAAAGATAAGACAAATAAAATTTCTCTTATTTTTTTACATTAAATGCTTACTCAGGTCTAATCCTGAAGTTTCCTGCCAATCTGCGCTAACTAGGGTCCACAATCCCCCGCTCAAGAATAAAATATCATTATTAAGATTTTGCGTAGTACAATCTTCCTCCTCGTATTGCTTCATATGGGTCTCATGTGTCATGAGAGACGCAATGAGCTCGGTAAGCTTCAACGTACCCAAATCCTTGGCTTCCATGATTGCAATGACCTTTGGGTCCCAAGCTTTTGGAACGGAACGGAGGAGCATCCTTACCTTCTCCTTTTCCTTTATGTCTCTACCAAGGTTAGCTTATCCATTTGTAATATTTTGAAATCTAGCATACATGGCATCAATTGATTCATGTGATAGCATTTTAAACATTTCATAGTCATGCATGAGGAGGTTTATTTTGGATTCCTTAACTTGTGAAGTCCCTTCATGTGTAGTCTCTAGGACACTCTAAAGTTCATATGCCGACTTACAGGTGGAAATCCTACTTAACTCATTAATAGATAGGCCACAATATAGTGCATTGATGGCCTTGGCATTTGCATTAAAGAGTTTAACTTCATCCGGGCTCCATTCATCCATATCCTTAGTGGGTTGCTTATACTCTACTTGTATCATTCTCCATACATCCATGTCTAGTGATTGTAGAAAGCTATTCATGCTTATCTAATAGACATAGTTGTTTTCATCGAATAATAGTGGAGTATGAGTATAGGACCCTTGAGCTAGTTGGATATCGCTAGACATTCTAAATTGTAGGGTAGATGGTTAAATCTAATCCTACGACCTAGGCTTTGATAACAAATGTGGTCCAAATACCCACACTAGAAGGGGGGAGGGGGTTGAATAGTGTTGGATTAATATTAACTTCAATTCAATTCCTTTTAAATTTATTCGAACTTCAACGCAAATTAAGTGTGACTAAGTGATATACGATAGCGAGTATGAAAAGCAATTATAAGTAATAAAAACAAGGCAATGCAAAGTCGAAAGATTATAGTGGTTCGGCCAACCGCCTACTCCACTACATTGGCTCCAAACCAATGATTTCTAACCAATCCTTTATAGACAATGTGTTTCCCTTTGAATACTACCGAGGACTCGTTTCTCAATCCTTTGAGAATGCCTCAAAACTATTCACCTAGGCAAAATACAATTCTACAAAGTAAACCCTAAGGTGTTTAACCTAGCACACCTAGCAAGCTTACAATGAAAATCAAGTTTAATAACAAGTAAAATTACAACAAAAGGAGCTAAAGAGTAGACCACAACAATTGAGCTCCTTGCAAATCCTTCAATGCGTCCAACTCTTCAAGTCATTGAGTTTGAATCGAAGCTGGAGTTAACGCGAGAAGAGCGCTTGAGGAGGATGAGCAATCGGTGAAGCAAGCGCTAAGAAGTCAAGCTTTGAAGGCACAAATCTCACTTAGGAAGCTTTAATAACTGGTTAAGAAGAATTAAAAGAGGTTGGTGAGGGGTATTTATAACCCCTCACCCGGAAGATCCACCAAACGAGCGTTTTTCAACCCGTTGGGGATGCTCGATCACTTGTTGGTCGATCGACTAACCGAAGGCATTGTGACACTTTCGAGCATCATTCGATTGACTGACCGATCGATCGAATTGCCTATTGCATGTTTTTGACTTCATTCGGTTGATCGAACCTGGCCTGAGGCTATTTTTTTTAAGTTTTCTACTTGCGCGCTTTGTTTCCGAGTTCCGTTACCGACTTTGGACTCGGATAACATTACAATTAGGCTTGGGATATAATCCTAGATACATATTACATGAAATCTACTTCTAACTTGTAAGACCCAAAAATTTCCTAATATAAAAATCTATTTTGGTGCAGCGCACCGGATCAGGGGTTAGTCGGGTCGAGCCGCAGAATCAGCTCGAGTAGAAGATATAACTCGACTCATGAGAATATGAAGTTTAAATTAGCTCAATGTTTATTTCCTTTTATGCATAAGATGTTTATTAAAGTTGAGTTCGACTCTTGAGTGCGGATTGAATTGGAGCCCGAATCGGACTCGAATTGAATCAAGTAGAGGTTAAGTCATATGAGGGGCATTTGAGTCATTTGTGGATGAGGGAATATAATCCCTCATCATGAGCCGTGCTGCTCATCTTGGAGCCGCACATAGCCCGAGCAAGGGGGAAAAGGGAGAGAGGGGAGATCTTGTCGGCGCCGAGCCCGCGTCGACTCTCGAGGAGATCGGAGCTCGTCTTCATCGAGGCTTCCTCAGGATCCAACCAAAGTGAGTGGTTAGCATAGTTTTTGAAGGGAGGCGGGTGGCCGGCCCTATAAGATTTGAAATCGAGTTTTCTCTCGTGAGTTCTTGCCGATCGATGCATTTCTTCGTATTAGAACTTTAATCGTTGGGTATTCCTATGATCTTATGTTTTAAATGTGTTTATTTCGCCTAGCATATATGAAAACTTAGCTAGGAGATGACACAACTTTCTAGGACTCCTAGTGAATATTTTTGGAAACCTAGAACTATTAGACGTGCACAATTTTGGAAGGGTAGCATTAATTTGTTGACCTGTAGCCCGAATTAGGGCCGGATACGAGCAAGGGCCTAAAGTGTATATAAGGAAACCCTAGGACATTTGATTGTGTGATGTGCTTGAGATGGTCCGCTGAGAAGCATGGTGGTCGGAAATGACCAATGCTTAGCTCAGCCAGTGTTTGGGTCTTGAGATGCACCAGCGGGCCCGCTAGGTGTCAGACCCCAGTTGGGTGGGACTAGCCATCCCTACCCAGACGGTGCTCGGAGACTAGTGGACCATCCTAGTCGATGGCCCAGGATTTCTTGTTTACATCTTGCTATGATGTGGCCGGTCGGCCAGTGTGATTCTACCTTGTATGGTAGGGCCGGTTGTAGCCAGGATTCTAATACCATAAGTAGGCCCAAGGGTTGGATGCCGAAGACTTGATAGGCCAAGATGACAAGTTTTGACATATATGGTTTATATAGAATGACCCATAGGGTCAGTAGTCACACTAGAAAATAACTTACCTCTCTGAATATATATTATGTTGCCTTATATGTTATTCCTGAATAACTGAGGATTATGTGGAGGTTCGCAAGAACCGCTCACTAAGTCCCAAGTGGACTCACAGTTTGTTTTCTTTTTTTTTTGCAGAGCATGAGTAGTGATTGTGACCTGTCGGCATGGTGCAGCTGGAGGGCAGGTGGTGGTGCCATATCTCGTAGTGGCGTCCTTGGGTCATAGTCCAGTGTCTTAGTAGTTGTTTCCTTTTCTGCACTGACAGTTGTGTTTTGGAAAAGTTTATAAAAAAAACTTTGATATTTGAGATGTTCAATTTGTTCCGATGATGGTTTTCTCTTTGGTTTGAAAACATATATTGTGAACTTTGAAAAAGTTTAAATAAAGCTTGTGTTGAGGTTTCTTTTTATCGATATCTTTTGGTTTATTATATATCAGTGTAGACAGTAGGCTTCAGGGTAGGATGTAGGTCCTGGCCGGTCACACTACCCTTAGTTGGGGTGTGACAAAGTTGGTATCAGAGCCCTAGGTTAGGTCTTGACTATGACTAAGTGTTGGGTACCGTATGAGACATATGCTAGCGTGTCGACATACGATATAGTTATGCTACAAGATCGGGCGACCACGACTGCACTCAGCGCACCATGCGGTTAGTGAATTTTAAAAGCTTATGTTAAAAATTTATTATGTGACACGAAACTTTTTCTTTTATGTGATAGTGTAATGGAGGCTCCCAATGCTGCACTGAGTGGCAATGGTAGAAAATTGGGTGATGAAACATAGAGCCAAGAGGTTAGACCCAAGAGAGGGTCGAGTTGGGGAGCGTAGACGCATACCTCGGTTGTCGGTAGAAAATATTCTGTATGTACTTGTACGTACTGTGCATGGATATTGATTGTGTTTGTGCTTGTGGATGAGCGATGGCCGAGCCGAGAAGCGTACTGACTTGGCAAGTTGGTCCCGACTCGGCGAGTGGAATTTGGGTCTTGATACTACGTGAGTGAACCACGCTGATGTTAGACCCAAAGGGTGCCACACTAACTTTAGACCCGAGTGGATTTGGTTGGGTGGGGCCATACCCAACCAGAGAGGGCCCAGGTAGAAGGCTTATCAGATTGATTCTAGCGACCGACTTGTATGATTGCTAGGTTTGGGCCGGTTTGGGTCATATAAATGTATTGTTTTTTGTGGGGCCGGCATGGGCCGAGTGATTTTGGCATTCATGAGCATGTCATGTATTAATGAGTGTTCGCGATTAGCGGGCACGGGACTTTGAGATGTTGCACAAGTCTCGTGGCATGTCAGTGTCAGAGTATGAGATCGAATTTCATTGGCTTTCCAAATATCATCAGACCTCAGTGGCCTCTGAGACTGCCAGGGTCAAGAGGTTTGTTGGGGGATTTAGGCCTTAGAAGGCAGGCTCATCCACAACACCGTGGATTCCACTCTTGCACGGGTGGTGGATGAGGCCCTTTAGAAGGAAGCCTTGGTGCCGTTCGAGAGGAATGACGGGCCGACCAAGAAGAAATTTTGGCCGCAGGGATCTAGGGGTCGACCATGGCATTCAAAGGGGGCCGAAAGTGAGCCATTCAGAGAGATGGTCTGCCAGGGTGTTTGCTATGAACCGTGATGGGCAGAGGCGTCTAAGGCAGTGGTAACATGTACTATTCTAGTATGTTCATCAGCTGCTTATGTTCTATTTGATACGTGTGCCACACACTCGTTTGTATCTGCCAAATTTGCCGCGGAGTTGCCAGTTGCACCCTCCATGCTCGACGGGCCATTGGTAGTATCAACGCCTATGGGTGATGCAATCCTAGCAAATTCAATATACCAACGCTGCGAAGTGCTCATCTACTGAGTGCAGATTTGATACTCCTACCCACACTTGGGCTTGATGTCATTCTTGACATGGATTGGTTGGCAGAGCACTTTGCGATGTTGGATTGTAGAGCTAAAACGGTGGTGTTTAGTAAGCCTGGGCTGCCGTAGTTCACCTTCCAAGGGGAGGGAGGGACCAAGCCGATAGGGGTCATCTCAGTCCTAAAGGCTCGTAAGCTGCTCAGGGCGTCTACCCATCATTCATGACCTTCATATCTGTCACACCCCAACTGAGGGTAGTGTGATCGGCCAGGGCCTACATCCTGCCCTGTAGCCTACTATCTACACTGACACAAGGAAACCAAGACATATTGAATAACAAAAATCTCAACACACTTTATTAAAAGTTTTCAAAGTCACAATTTTTATGTTTTCCAAAATAAGTAAGAACACCCACATCAAAACAACTTAACGTTCAAGAAACAAGTTTTACAACTCATTTTCAAATACAACTATTAGTGCAAAAACAAAACAAACACTTCTAGACACTGGTCTAAGACTCATGGACGCCGCTACGAGATATGGCACCACCTCCCGCCTAACAGTTGTACCATGTCGACAAGCCAAGTCATTGATCATGCTCTACAAAAATAAAGAATAAACTGTGAGTCCACTTAGGACTCAGTGAGTGGCTCTAGTGAACCTCCACATAAGCCTCAGTCATACATATATATCATATAAGGCAACAAAATGAATGTACAAGGAGGTAAACTACTTCTAATGCGACTACCGACCCCAATGGGTCAATTTGTACAAACTGAACATGTGATAACCTACCATCTCGGTCTCTCAAGCCTCTAGCATCCCACCCTTGGTCCTACTTATTGAATAAATATCTCGGCTACAGCCGTCCCTACCATATCAGGTAGTATTATACTGGCCGTCGACCACATCATATATATCAAGATGTAAGCAAACAATCCTGGGCCGTCGACTAGGATGGTCCGCTAGTCTTCGGACACCGTCTGGGGTAAGGATAGCTAGTCCCACCTTACTAGGGTCTGGCACCTAGCGGGCCCGCTGGCGCAGCTCAAGACCCAACACTAGCCGAGTTGAGCATTGGTCATTCCCAACCTCCACGCACCTCGGCAGGCCATCTCAAGCACATCACACAATTAATGTCCTAGGGTTTCCATATATACACTTTGGGCCATTGCCCGTATCTGGCCCTAATCCGGGCTACAGGGTCAACAATTTATGTCGCCCTTTCAAAATGTGTACACCAAAGAGTTCTAGGTTTCCAAATGTTTGCAAGAAGTCCTAGAAGTGATACCATCTCCTAGCTAAGTTTCCATATATATGCGTTGAGCGTCTCGCGACATCCTACATATTATCTAACCTTCTACACTACCTTGGGTGAGAAATTCCTTGTACTGACCTTGGAATTTAGCCCATAAATATTTTTGGACAGCATGCTATCTAAAGAGAAATAAGCATTCTTTACAACATATACCATATATAGCTATGATATTCATACATAACAATTATACACTACCTTTAAAATTAAGCTCAATAAGAGACAATTTATCTAGCATGGTAAGGTAGCAAGGAATTCAATAATGCATGAAATACTAATCATGGTAAACTAATACATCATTTCTAAATTTAAAGATTGAATGGGCTAAGGATGGTCATTAAGCTAGCATTCCTACAATCTCCTAAATCAATCAATTTACTTACTATGGTTAGCATTCTTCCTAAGTATCATGATGTCTCTATAACTTGAACTTTATAACCATGGAAGTTTCCATCTAAGGTCACCCTCTTTCCCCCTCCCTAGGGTTGGCCGAGCCTTTAGCAAGGGAAACCTTGCTCGGCCATGGCCCTTAGAGTAGGAAAGGGAAGGAAGGCTTTAACTACACTCCTAACTCTTCGTCTTCGATATATCATAATATCATGTCAACTAACCCTTTTCCCTTACCGGTGGCCGAACCCACTTCATGAGGTGTAGGGTTCATTCGGCCACACCTAGGAGTTCTAGGGAAATCAAACTGTTTCATATGTGAAATCAACGACGGAGAGTGCTTCAGTGGGAGATTTATGATCATCTAAGGGCTCTACTTCCATCAAGGGGATTGGGGAAAATTTTGGCATGACCTTTCCCCTTTCCCCATGATTCGGCAGCGCTAGATCTAAGAAAAACGATGAGAAACAAGCGATCCGGTGAGTATTGTTACAAGAAGCATATATCTACAACTACGAAAACTCGAATCGTCGGAAAAATCGTGAGAAACACGATCCTATCACCACTAGGGGTTCGGCCACCCACCTCCCCCATATTTTCGAATCCAACCACTCTCCTAGATTGCGGAGAACGAAAGATCGGGAGATGACAACTTGAAATTTTTCGGCGACGACGCGAAATCCCAGATCGATCCAAGTCCTCCTAGCTTTCCTTTGCTCTTCTTCCGCTCTCCCCCTAGGTAGCCTTGTGTGACTCATACGATGAGTCGCATGGCTGCAAGATGAGGGTTTTAATCCCTCATCTAGCTTTCCAAAGATAGCTCCATCACTCACTTAACTGATACTCGAACCTCGACTAAACCCGAACTCAACTTGGGTTCTAACTCAACCCATAATATGAATCGATTTAACTTGATTTAGGGAATGAATTCATAAAAGGAAAGTTAATCACCCACATAGATTCCATGAATCATTAGTCGAGTCATACCTTTTGACTCGAGGCGATCCTGAGGCTCGACTTGACTACCCCCGGGTCCGGCGCGCTGCACCAAAATAGATTTTTATATTAGGAAATTTTTTCGGGTCTTACAACCTTCCCCACATAAGGGAAATTCATCCTCGAATTTACTTGAATAACAAGGACTTACCGGCTCCTCGAACAAGGAAGGGTAGCGCTCTCTCAAGTCCTGCTCTACCTCCCAAGTGGCCTTTTTGCCCGGAATGGTGCTCCCATCTGACCTTTACCAGGGGAATTTCTTTGGACCTTAGCTTCTTGATTTGGCGGTCAAGAATTTCTACTGGCCTTTCCTTGAATGAGATGGCCGAATCTACCTTAATAGAAGAGGGCTCTATCACATGCGAATAATCTTTTACATACTTCTGCAACATGGATACATGGAAGACCGGGTGCACTCTGCTCAGGCTAGGAGATAATGCCAACTCATAGGCCACCTCGCCCCTCCGCTTGAGAACGGGAAAAGGCCCAATGTATCTAGGGCTCAGCTTCCCCTTCTTCCCAAATCGGACCACCCCTTTCATAGGAGAGACCTTCAGAAAGACTAAGTCACCCTCTGCAAATTCCAATTCCCTGGCCTTCTTGTTGGCATACATTTCCCTTTATGACATTTACTTTCTCTACCGCTTCCTCAACTAGATCGGGGCCCACCATGAATGATTCCCCTGCCTCAAACTAGCCCACTGGAGACCTACACCATCGCCCATACAAAGCCTCAAAAGGAGCCATGCCAATGCTACTGTGATAGCTATTGTTCGAGGCGAACTCTATCAGTGATAGGTGCCTCTCCCAGCCGTCGGCCATATCTTGGACGCATGCTCTCAAAATATCCTCCAAGGTTTGGATGGTCCTTGTGGGCGAAATGGCGACACTAGAGGGGGGGGGTGAATAGTGTGTTTACTAATTATTCGATTAGCCTAAATTTCAATTTAATCATTTACTTAAATAGTTTAGTCGATTTGTGATTCGATGAATGTATGCGGAAGCGAAATAAATAATTAAGCGCAAGCAACAATAAAAACAATGCTAACACACAATTTATAATGGTTCGGCCCCAATGCCTACTCCACTATCTAAGCACTCCGCTTAGGATTTCCAAACTAGTTTTACTAGATTACTTTAGGTTTCCCTTATACACGATGACTTTTCACCGAAGAGACGCACTCTCGACCTAAGGCACTTCCACACCCGAAAATTACCGCCTTCTTATCGAGAATCCTCTTCCACCTCAACCCTAAGGGAAACTAAGCTAATCCTAGTAAACACTACGTTTACACAAACAAGTGGCTTTACACCTTGTGAGGTAACCACTTACCCACCAAGACCTATCACATGGTCTTTTACAAACTCAAGTCAAGGAAAAATAACAATAAAAATTACAATTGAAAGAGCTAAGAATAAAACCAAGAAGACGTGCTCCTTTCAAAGTCTCGGAACCTCCAACTCGTCAAGGGAATGAGCTCGAATTAACTTACGAGTTGAGGTAGCAGCTGGCGCTTGAGAAGGTGTTCGCAGAGGGAGCAGACTACAAGCAATCTTTCTTTTGGAAGGCTCAAATCTCTCATCTTGATGGCTCAATAATTTTTGTAAGAGTGTGTGAGAGAGATTCAAAGATGTTATAACAGGTATATTTATACCCTACAGAAGAAACGGTTGCTCAACGGATAGTTTTCTATCCGTTGTAGAGCGTCAGTCGAATGGTCGGTTGACCGGTTATTCGATCACTTCTCTTTACTCTATGGTCGGTCGACCGACGGGTCGACCGCCAGACGCAAATCGCGCGATCCACGATCTTCGGTCGACCCATCGGTCGACCGACACGATTGCGTCTTAGGCTTATACTCTATGTTAAATAACTTTATAACATTATAACTTTAAAACATAAATATTATATAAGGATTATACCCTATTTCAGTTCAATAAAAATATCTAAAAAATCAAAATTCCTAAGGATCAAAATCTAGTTCTTGTGATCTAGTATAAAGCAGAAATTTCCTAATCTTTCGGGTCAAATAAGGATATGCTAAAGGCTTTCAAAAAATCCTAAAAAATACCTCGTCATCTAGTTTTAACCCATGGATCAATTACCGCCATTTTTTATTTAAAGAAAAGGTTTGGATCATATAGCCCTCCAAGGAGCTCCCTAGTCTTAGTGAATTTTAGGGCGGTCCCAGAAATTCATGGTTTGGAGTTCGGGATAGATTTTTGGGTTTCTTATGCATCATCATGAGGATTACATTAATTTCTAGACACCCTAAACCTAAACTCCCTTTCTTGAAGATTCCCGAGCGCCGACGAGCATCCTTGTCGATTTATCCGATTTCTCCGATCGCGGACGTCGTGCACTAACCGATATGGAACCTGAAAGATATTCTCAATGAAATCATTAGTCCCATGTTAGTTATCATCAAAACCATCAAAACCGAGATTAAGGCTAAGGTTGAAAACCTAAAGCCAACAATCTCCCCCTTTTTGATGATGACAAACATCCATAAGAAAATATATCATTAAAGCATATAGGATATCAACTAAGGGATTTCTCCCCCTATCAACATGCATATGTATATAATTAAACTCCCCCTATCTATATGCATGGATATCCTATATTTTCCTCCCCTTTCTTATACTTTTCTCCCCATTTTAATTATACATTTCTCCTCCTTTTGACTATGCATTTCTCCCCCTTTTGACATATATTTTCTCTATAGACTTTTCCTAATTTTCTCCCCCTTTTGACATCAATCAAAAAGGGTAAGAAAGGTCTATCTATTCAAAGGGATGAAACACAATTAATACATGAGGTGGAAACTCTAAGGAGTATTTTTCATAAAACATGAAAACCTAAACCAAAGGGATGGAAAAACAAATATATGATATGAAACAAGGTTCATACATGATATGTTCAAAAAACCAAGTATTTGAATTCAAAAATAAATCATGTATGTTATCAAAATGAATATTGTTTCTTTTTCTTGATATTTTTAGATTTCATTCAAACTTTCAACATACAAAGATATAGGCATTTAAAACATGTATATCAAGTTTGAAGTGAAACTAATGTCATTTAATCCAATTATGAACTTAACATGTTTTCATTTGACATAAGCATGAAAACTATGAAAATGCTAAGTCTCAAGTTTTTCAATCTACTCATGTTTTCTCATATTTAGGCATCTAGACATCAAACATGAGAAAATCTAAGTCCATGAATCGAGCTTGGGCTTAAGGTGAAATTTTTAATTCACTTTGTTGACTTAGGTCAACCTATACTTCAAGATTTGAAATACTAAGTTGTTGGATGAAATTTTTTTGATACCAATTGTTGAATGATAATTTGAAATGCATGTATCAAGATTCAACTCAAAATGAAATTTTAAAAATCAAAGTGCATTTTTCATCCTATATTGATTTTAATCAAAGAATGGATCCTAGCTATCATCCAAAATATCAAAATCATTTCTAGGAATGATTTTACTCAAGAAATTGTGTGAATGATATTTGAAATAGAATCCAAATGGTGTATATGAGTTTTTATTGAAGTTTTTGAAGAAGGATCAAAGTATCGGAAAGATTGATATTTCAAATAAGTGATACTTTGAGTTTTCGAAATTCAACTTCAAAAATTCATTTTAAATTTGATTCTTGAGGAAACTTTTTTGAAATTTTTACCTATAAAACTAGATTTTTCAGTGAATGTGTGGTTTCAAGAATCATCTAAAAATAATTTTTCTATAATTGTCTAGAAATAACTGAAATTAACACCAATTGTAGTTTGAAATTGTATTTTTAAAATTTTCAGTTATTCTTAAAACTTCTTCAATTTTCATTCAAACTTTCATGACACCACATGATGGTCATGTAAAGAGTATATGTCAAGTTTGAAATGAAAATTATGTCCTTAAGTCAAGATATCAACCTAGCATGGTTTCATTTAAAACTAAACTAGTTTTTATGAAACTTGCTAAGTTTCAATCTTAACATTTACTCATGATTTTTCAAATTTAAACCTATGGATACTTAACATGAGTAAATCGAAACATATTTCTCAACCATATGGATCATAAATGAGACCTTTAAGTCAACTTGTTGACTTGGGTCAACTAGGTTCAAAAGAGATTTTCATGAATTGACCTCTATTGTCATTTTATCCATATCTATATGAATTTATCACTCTAAGTGCATGGAAACATGTCATACCTATTTCTAAATATCTTTATGAAGTTTGGACTTAAAATCAAGTGTCCAAGTCAATTTGTTGACTTGGGTCAAACCTTTTAAGCGTAAGTCCACTAATGTGATCTAGTTATCACATTTTCATCTACACATGAATTTTCAAGATTGAACACCTGGAGTCATATCATGTGTGTCTAAACATGTTTGTTTGATGTTTACTCAAAATAAGGTCTCTAATATGAGTTTTAACCTAGAGCAAGTTTCATTCAATCAAGATATTATGAAATTGCCTAAGTTATCCAAATTTTTCTTACTCATGAAAATTCAAACATTTATCATGCAAAATCAATCATGAGTATATAGAGACATCATTGAGGCATTAATATCCAATCATCATACTAAGATTTTTGTAAAGTTAAATTCATACCTTACTTTTAGAAATTTAATTTCATTCCAAGTTTAACTTAACATGAAGTCTCTAAAGAAGAATTTTAACCTAGTTTGATTTCATAAATATAAAGATATCATGAAATGAGCTAAGTTATCATAATTTTGCCTACTCATGAAACTTCAAGTATTTATCATGCAACACCAAACATGAGCATAGAGAAATCACTTTAGCATGAAATTTTAATTATTTTACTAAGATTTTTGTAAAACTAAATTCATACCTTATTTCTTGAAGATTTGCCCAACATTTCATTTCCTTTTTCATTTTCTTTTGGATAGCATAGCCTTTTAAATTTTTAACTTGCAAGTAGACTTCATTTGTATCATAATGAAATAATATGACTACTAGCAAGCTAACATACTACATAGCAAGGTTCAATGCAAAGTTTCATTTTAAAACCTTAACCTATGCTGGATAGTAAAGATTCATTTTAAATGAGTTTTCATGATATTTAAATGAATCTAAGAGATCCTAAGATTTGAAACATTTGAGGAATAAGATCTACCTATGTTTAACTAGTTTGGACTTAAAGAAATGTCTCTAAAAGCAAGTATCAACCTAGAGCAAGTTTCATTTGATGAAATTTGCCTAAGTGCTAATATTCTACATACTCATGAGAATTCAAGGATTTTACATGCAATTCTAGTCATGAGTATAGAGACATGATTTTATCTTAACCAATGAGGTATAACACTTAGATTTTGAAATTATCAAGGTTATACCCTATTCATGATGATTTAGCCAAACTAATATTTTTATTCCTAAATAGCCTTCCTAAAAACTTATAACTTGCAAGTGTACTTCTTAAGTAGACAATGAAACCAATTCTACATGCAAGCTATTAAACTAAATAGTGAAGAGAAAAACCAAGTATCATTTATCAACTTCAACTTCACTAAATAGCATGGATTCATTTTCGAGGAAATTATTAGTTGAAACATATAAGAGACGCACTCTCGACCTAAGGCACATCCACACCCGGAAGTTACCGCCTTCTTATCGAGAGTCCTCTTCCACCTCAACCCTAAGGGAAACTAAGCTAATCCTAGTAAACACTACGTTTACACAAACAAGTGGCTTTACACTTTGCGAGGTAACCACTTACCCACCAAGACCTATCACATGGTCTTTTACAAACTCAAGTCAAGGAAAAATAACAATAAAAATTACAATTGAAAGAGCTAAGAATAAAACCAAGAAGACGTGCTCTTTTCAAAGTCTCGGAACCTCCAACTCGTCAAGGGAATGAGCTCGAATTAACTTCCGAGTTGAGGTAGCAGCTGGCGCTTGAGAAGGTGTTCGCAGAGGGAGCATAGCACAAGCAATCTTTCTTTTGGAAGGCTCAAATCTCTCTTCTTGATGGCTCAATAATTTCTGTAAGAGTGTGTGAGAGAGATTCAAAGAAGTTATAACAGGTATATTTATACCCTACGGAAGAAACGGTTGCTCAACAGATAGTTTTCTATCCGTTGCAAAGCGCCGGTCGAATGGTCGGTCGATCGGTTATTCGACCGCTTCTCTTTACTCTGTGGTCGGTCGATCGGTGGGTCGATCGCCAGACACAAATCGCGCGATCCGCGATCTTGGGATCTAGTATAAAGCGGAAATTTCCTAATCTTTCGGGTCAAATAAGGATATGCTAAAGGCTTTCAAAAAAGCCTAAAAAATACCTCATTATCTAGTTTTGACCCAAGGAACAATTTCTACCATTTTTTATTTTAAGAAAAGGTTTGGATCATATAGCCCTCCAAGGAGCTCCCTAGTCTTAGTGAATTTCAGGGCGGTCCCGAAAATTCATGGTTTGGGGTTTGGGATAAATTTTTGGGTTTCTTATGCATCATCATGAGGATTACATTAATTTCTAGACACCCTAAACCTAAACTCCCTTTCTTGAAGATTCCCGAGCACCGACGAGCATCCTTGTCGATTTATCCAATTTCTCCGATCGCAGACGTCGTGCACTAACCGATGTGGAACTTGAAAGATATTCTCAATGAAATCATTAGTCCCATGTTTGTTATCATCAAAACCGTAAAAACTGAGATTAAGGCTAAGGTTGAAAACCGAAACCCAATAGTCCTCTCTCACTGTCTGTCAGTCTGCGGATGGAAAGCTGTGTTGAAATGCTTTAGTTACCTCTCTGAAAATTGGATCCGACATTGCCCCATCTAATTCCAGAAAAAGCCATTCCTTCTTCTATATTATAGAAAGCCCTAGCTAGATTCTCAAGCTCTGATTCACCCGCAGAACAGCCTTTACGCCGAAAGGACTTATTCTCCTCCATGAGGGAGGAGAAACGGCAGGAGCCTGAGCCCCCTGTCCCGTACGTGTGTTATTTTTTTTCTGTTCTTGTTTTTGCACGTGGGTACCCAAGGCTTCCTGGAAGAACTGCCAAAATCGGGCAGTGAACTGGATACCGCGGTCGGATGTAATCATCACCGGGGTACCATGATATGCCACAATTGTATCCAAGAATAGTCGGGCGTATTGCTCTGCAGAGAAAGTAGTTTTCACTGGTATGAAGTGTGCGGTCTTGGTTAACCGGTCCACTACCACCCAAATTGAATCAAAACCGCCTTTTGACTTAGGCAATCCGATCACTAGATCCGTGGTGATTTTCTCCCACTTCCACTCGAGCACCTCGAGGTTTTGCAGAAGCCCCACAGGCTTAAGGTGTTCGGCCTTCACCTGCTGGCAGACCAGACATTTGGAGACAAACTATGCTACCTCTCTTTTCATACCTTTCCACCAGTAATGCTGCCTTAAATCCCGGTACATCTTGGTGGTCCCCGGATGCATCGTGTAAGTGGAACGATGACCCAGTTCCAGGACTTGCCTGCGCACCTCAGCCATATATGGTACTACTATTCGGTCTCTGAACCTTAGTACACCCTCTGAGTCCAATCTGAAACCGTTCTCTGCATTGCCTCTTTGGACCAGATCCTTGGTCAGGGCACAAAAGACATCCCCCCTGCGCGGCACGCAGCATGTCCACCAGCGTGGACTGTACCCGCAGGTGTGCCATCAGGGCACCTGATGCTGACACTGATAAGGTTGCACCCCCATCTAGACACAAAGCCAACTCTCGAGCTAGAGGCCTCCGCTTAACTTCCAAATGAGCTAAACTTCCCATGGACTTTCTACTCAGAGCATCTGCTACCACATTCGCTTTCCCCGGATGGTACATAATGGTGCAATCATAATCCTTTAGGAGCTCCAGCCACCTCCTCTGCCTGAGGTTCAGCTCCTTTTGGGTAAGCATTTACTGAAGGCTCTTGTGATCTATGTAGATCTCACAAGTCTCCCCGTATAGGTAGTGCTGCCAAAGCTTCAGTGCAAAGATCATTATCGCTAGCTCTAGGTCGTGCGTCGGATAGTTCTTCTCATGAAATTTCAGCTGGCAGGATGCATAAGTGATGACTCTGTCATACTGCATCAGGACGCAGCCTAGGCCAACCCAAGAGGCATCACAGAAGACTACAAACCCTCTTGAACTGGAAGGTACAACCAACACGGTTGCAAATGTCAAACATCCCTTGAGCTTATGAAATCTTGCCTCGCATTTGTCTTCCCAAACGAACCTGACCTTCTTCTAGGTCAACCTAGTCAAAGGGGCTACAATTCTGAAGAAATTCTCCACAAACTTCTGGTAATACCTGGACAAACCAAGAAAACTGCGGATCTTAGTCACACTAGTCGGCCGTTTCCAGCTCTGCACCACTTCAATCTTGGCAGGATCTACCCTTATCCCTTCCTTGGACACTACATGGCCCAAGAACCCTACACTTTCCAACCAAAATTCACACTTGGAAAATTTTGCAAACAATCGGTGCTCTCTGAGGGTTTCCAGGACTATTCTCAGGTGCTTAGAGTGCTCTTTCTCACTCTTGGAGTAAACCAGAATGTCGTCAATGAAGACGATCACAAAGCTGTCCAGGTACTCCTTAAATACCCTATTCATTAGGTCCATGAAGGCAACAGGTGCATTGGTTAGGCCAAAGGACATCACCAGGAACTCATAGTGATCGTAGCGAGTCCTAAAGGCCGTCTTCGGCACATCGCAGTCCCGGATTTTCAAGTGATGGTATCCGGACCTTAGGTCTATCTTTGAGAACCATTGAGCCCCCTACAGCTGGTCAAACAGATCGTCTATCCTCGGCAGTGGGTAGCGATTCTTAATAGTCACCTTGTTCAGCTGCCTACAGTCAATGCATATTCGCATCGACCCATCCTTCTTCTTCACGAAGAGAACTGGGGCACCCCAGGGTGACACACTCGGCCGGATGAACCCCAGGTCTAGCATTTCCTGCAATTGCACCTTTAACTCCTTGAGTTCGGTCGGTGCCATCCTATAAGGTGGAATGAAAATTAGTTTCACCTCGGGCTGCAGGTCAATGCAAAAGTCAACTTTCATTCTGGGCGGCAATCCCGGCAATTCCTCGGGAAACACATCAGGGAATTCACATACCACTGGGGTTCCGCTAACATTCCTAGCTAAACCCTCTTCCTCCTCGGCCACAGATACGAAGGCCAGGAAGGATTGGTAGCCGCCCCGAAGCAACTTACGAGCCTTTAGGGCTGAGATGACCCCTATCGGCTTGTAAGCTCCCTCCCCTTGGAAGGTGAACTACGGCAGCCCAGCCTTATTAAACATCACTGCTTTGGCCCTGCAGTCCAACATTGCAAAGTGCTCTGCTAGCCAGTCCATGCCAAGGATGACATCAAGCTCAAGAGTGGGTAGGAGTGTCAAATCCGCACTAAACACATGGTCGCAGATGAGCACTTCACAACCTTGATATATTGAATTTGCTAAGATTGCATCGCCCGTAGGCGTTGATACCATCAATGGCCCATCGAGCATAGGGGGTGCCACTGGCAACTTCCGCAGCAAATTTGGCAGATACAAATGAGTGCGTGGCACCCAGATCAAATAGAACATAAGCAACGGATGAACATACTAGAATAGTACATGTTACCACTGCGTAGACGCCTCTGCCCTGTTACGGTTCTTAGCAAACACCCTGGCAGACGATCTCTCTAAAAGGCTCGCTTGCGGCCCCATTCGAATGCCACGGTCGACCCCCAGATCCCTACGACCGAAATTTACTCTTGGTCGGCCCGTCATTCCTCTCGAATGGCACCAATGCTTCCTTCCGAAGGGCCTCATCCACCACCCGTGCAAGAGTGGAATCCTCGGTGTAGTGGATGAGCCTGCCTATCTAAGGCCTAAATCCCCCAACAAACCTCTTAACCCTGGCAGTCTCATATGCTACTGAGGTCTGATGATACTTGGAAAGTTAGTGAAATTCCATCTCATGCTCTGACACTGACATTCTACCAGAGCTGCGCAACATCTCAAGGTCCCGTGCCCGCTTATCACAAACACTCATTAATACATGACATGCTCATGAATGCCAAAATCACTCGGCCCATGCCGGCCCCACAGAAAACAATACATTCATATGACCCAAACCGGCCCAAACCTAGCAATCATACAAGTCAGTCGCTAGAATCTATCTAGCGAGCCTTCTACCCGGGCCCTCTCTGGTTGGGTATGGCCCACCCACGCAAATCCACTCGGGTCTAAAGTTAGTGTGGTTCCCCTTGGGTCTAACGTCAGCGTGGCTCACTCACGCAGTATCAAGACCCAAAATCCACTCGCCGAGTCGGGATAAACTTGCCAAGTCGGTACGCTTCTCGGCTCGGCCATCACTCATCCACAAGCACAACCACAATCAATATCCATGCACAGTACGCACAAGTACATAAAGAATATTTTTTACCGACAATTGGGGTACGCGTCTACGCGCCCCAACTTGACCCTCTCTTGGGTCTAACCTCTTGGCTCTATGTTTCATCACCCAATTTACTGCCACTGCCACTCAGTGCAGCATTGGGAGCCTCCATTACACTATCACAGAAAAGAAAAAATTTCCTGTCACATAATAAATTTTTAACATAAGCTTTTAAAAGTTACTAACCGCATGGTGCGCTGAGTGCATGAGTGGTCGCCCAATCTCATAGCATAACTATACCATATGTCGGCACGCTAGCATATGCCTCATACGGTACCCAACACTGAGTCATAGACAAGACCTAACCTAGTGCTCTGATACCAACTTTGTCTCACCGCAACTGAGGGTAGTGTGATCGGCCAGGGCCTACGTCCTGCCATGTAGCTTATTGTGTACATTTACGCAAGGAAACCAAGACATATCGAATAACAAAAATCTGAACACTTTATTAAAAGTTTTCAAAGTCACAATTTTTATGTTTTCCAAAACAAGTAAGAACACCCACATCAATATAACTGAACGTTCAAGAAACAAGTTTTACAACTCTTTTTCAAATACAACTGTTAGTGTAGAAAAAAAGCAAACACTACTAGACACTGATCTAACACTCATTGACGCTACTACGAGATATGGCACCACCTCCAGCCCACCAGCTGCACCATGTCGACAAGCGAAGTCATTGATCATGCTCTCCAAAAATAAAGAATAAACTGTGAGTCCACTTGGGACTCAGTGAGTGGCTCTAGTGAACCTCCACATAAGCCTCAGTCATACATATATATCTAAGGCAACAAAATGAATGTACAAGGAGGTAACTACTTCTAATGCGACTATCGACCCCAATGGGTCAATCTGTACAATCTGAACATGTGATAACCTGCCATCTCGGCCTATCAAGCCTCCAGCATCCGGCCCTTGCGACTACTTATGGAATAAATATCTTAGCTACAGCCATCCCTACTATCTCAGGTAGTATCATACTATCCATCGGCCACATCATCTCAAGATGTAAGCAAACAATCCCGGGCCGTCGACTCGGATGGTCCACTAGTCTTCGGACATCGTCTGGGGTAAGGATAGCTAGTCCCACCTAACTGGGGTCTGGCACCTAGTGGGCCCGCTGGCGCACCTCAAGACCCAACATTGGCCAAGCTGAGCATTGGTCATTCCCGACCTCCACGCTCCTCGGCGGACCATCTCAAGCACATCACACAATCAATGTCCTAGGGTTTCCATATATACACTTCGGGCCATTGCCCGTATCTGGCCCTAATCCGGGCTACAGGGTCAACAATTTATGCCGCCCTTTCAAAATGTGTACACCTAAGAGTTCTAGGTTTCCGAATGTTTACAAGAAGTCCTAGAAGTGATACCATCTCCTAGCTAAGTTTCCATATATATACGCTGAGCGTCTCGCGACGTCCGACATATTATCTAACCTTCTACACTACCTTGGGTGAGAAATTCCTTTAACTGACCTTGGAATTCAGCCCATAAACATTTTTGGACAGCATGCTATCTAAAGAGAAATAAGCATTCTTTACAACATATACCATATATAGCTATGATATTCATACATAACAATTATACACTACCTTTAAAATTAAGCTCAATAAGAGACAATTTATCTAGCATGGTAAGGTAGCAAGGAATTCAATAATGCATGAAATACTAAACATGGTAAACTAATACATCATTTCAAAATTTAATGAATGAATGGGCTAAGGATGGTCATTAAGCTAGCATTCCTACAATCTCCTAAATCAATCAATTTACTTACTATGGTTAGCATTCTTCCTAAGTATCATGATGTCTCTATAACTTGAACTTTATAACCATGGAAGTTTCCATCTAAGGTCATCCTCTTTCGCCCTCCCTAGGCTTGGCCGAGCCTTTAGCAAGGGAAACCTTGCTCGGCCATGGCCCTTAGACTAGGAAAGGGAAGGAAGGCTTTAACTACACTCCTAACTCTTCATCTCCGATATATCATAATGTCATGTGGACTAATTTATCCTTTTCCCTTACCCTTGGCCGAACCCACTTCATGAGGTGTAGGGTTCATTTGGCCACACCTAGGAGTTCTAGGGAAATCAAACTGTTTCATCTGTGAAATCAACGATGGATAGTGCTTCAGTGGGAGATTTATGATCATCTAAGGGCTCTACTTACATCAAGGGGATTGGGGAAAATTTTGGCATGACCTTTCCCCTTCCCCCATGATTCGGCAGCCCTAGATCTGAGAAAAATGATGAGAATCAAGCGATCCGGTGAGTATTGTTACAAGAAGCATATATCTACAACTATGAAAACTCGATTTGTCAGAGAAATCATGAGAAACACGATCCTATCACCACTAGGGGTTCGGCCACCCGCCTCCCCCATATTTTTGAATCCAACCACTCACCTAGATTGCGGAGAACAAAACATCGGGCTATGACAAGTTGAAATTTTCCGACGACGACTCGAAATCCCGGATCGATCCAAGTCCTCCTAGCTTTCCCTTGATCTTCTTCCTCTCTCCCCTTAGGCAGCCTTGTGCGACTCAAGGGATGAGTCGCACGGCTGCAAGATGAGGGTTTTAATCCCTCATCTAGCTTTTCAAAGATAGCTCCATGACTCACTTAACTCATACTCGAACCTTGACTAAGCCCGGACTCAACTTGGGTTCTGACTCAACCCATAACATGAATCGATTTAACTTGATTTAAGGAATGAATTCATAAAAGGAAAGTTAATCACCCACATAGATTCCATGAATCATTAGTCGAGTCATACCTTTTCACTCGAGGCGATCCCGAGGCTCGACTCGACTACCCCCGGGTCTGGCGCGCTGCACCAAAACAAATTTTTATATTAGGAAATTTTCTGGGTCTTACAGTATCTGTGGCTAAGGAGGAAAGGGATGAAGCAAGGAATGTCAGAGAAACCCCAGTGGTCTGTGAATTCCCATATGTGTTTCCCGAAGAATTATCGGGATTGCCACCTAGAAGGGAAATTAATTTTTGCATTGATCTGCAGCCCGGGAGGGGGGGGGGAACAATTTCCGTTCCACCTTATAGAATGGCACCAGCCGAACATAGGAAGTTAAAGGTGGAATTGCAAGAATGCTAGACTTGAGTTTCATCCGGCCGAGCGTGTTACCCTGGGGTGCCCCAGTTCTCTTCGTGAAGAAGAAGGAACCTCTAAAGGAGTAACCAATGATAAGAAAAACATACTAACTTTTCAAAAAGGATAACCCGTAAGATAGCTTTTTTTTCAATTAGCTATAAATCAATCGTCCTCCAATATGAAGAAGAACATACCCAAAGAACCAAAAGAACCTACAACAAATGAGAGGTCCGCGACTTTTGATGCAGAGAACTGACGAGAGCAAAATGCTTCTGCTATCAGCATATTAGCGAAATGACATAGGGATCTTCGGTCGCTTGAATCCAACACTAGGATCTTCAATCGCCTGAATCAACATTGGTGATGTATGTTGCGTTCCAAAGAATGCACTAAGGTGACCATGATATGGGAGCTAGGATGAGGAGGGAGGAAGGGACAAACCACAGATCAGGTGGCTTGCAAGATAGGCGATAGGGACAAGATGAAGATTTGAGATCGGGCGACTTGCAAGATCGGCGACGGTGGTGAGAAGCTGATCTAGATATTGGAAAGCTTGTGCAACAAGCGACAATAGTGAGCAGTGATGGGCACACGGAGCAGCAACAAGCGAGGGGTTCGTTGAGTAGCGAGGGGTTCGTCGAAGTGCGAGAGATTGGGGAAATAAGGAAAAGGGCCGATTTTGAGAAATTGGTGTTTGTCGGGTGAAAAAAGAGGGTGTGGGAGATTGGGGAAATAAGATTCCCCAATTGCCGAAATTCCCTAATTCGCCAATTGGGGAAAAAAGGGGCAACACGCTTATGCTGCCCCTTGAATTTTAATTCTACAATTAAAATTTTCATTGCCGAAATTAGAGTTTTGTTTTAGGGGTTTTATTTTCAGTTTGCTATTGAGCCCAAAACTAGTGCACCCAAGCCGAATCTGATTCCCAAAGTATGTCATATAGTTCCAAACTATGTATCTGGTTAAAATGATAGGTTACACGACTATGTTTAGAAAACTATATGCACTCAATAGAGATTACAAAATTAGCTTTGATTTAACAGTTTCAACATGAAATTCCAACAAGTTTGAGTTTTCAGCATGTCAAGGTAATTAATCCAAAAATCATAGTAATTAAATCCTAAATTACCACCAAAACAGATTTATAACATCAAGATAAATCATACAAAAATTAAATCATAATTCCTAATCAAGATTTAGCATGCATCCACACCATCTTTAAATCAATACTCAAGCTTCAAAACCAAGAACCCCAAACATGAACATACATGACATCAAGATTTAATCTTTTAACATGCAAAACATAGATTCATATGCTGAAATTTTATATCTAGATACAAATCATGCATTGGTATCATAGGAACTTAATTAAAATAATTAATCCAAAGCCTAGATCTCAAAAACCATCAAGAACTTCTCTTAGGCATTTTAATGAACACCTTGAGGGCAACCCATCTCCCACCTTGGCCGAGCCTCCCTAGGGTTGTCCTAGGGCTGCCGCACCACAAAGGGGGTCTTTGGGCTCCTCTTTCATGGCAATACGTGAAATCGACAGCAAAACTTCAAGAACCAACGGAAAATTCGACAAGAATTTCTCAATCTCCAACAACAGCTCAAGAACATAAGAAAATTTAAGAAAAGGGGGAGGGAAGATCCACTCACTTGATTGGGAAGAAGGAAAGAGAAAATTTTTTCTGCTCGGCGACCTCCAAATCTGGCCACAACAAGGCGGCGGTGGCTCGGCTTGCGGCGGCTCCTAGCTACCAAGACGACGGCTTGGCTTCCAAGGGAAAGGAAGGAAGGAAGAGAGGGGGAGAAAGAGGGGCTCGACTTGGCTCCTTCCCTCGACGGCTGACTCCAAGAGAGGGGAGAGGGGCGACGGCTTGGCTGCGACTCCTCTCTCCTTGATGGCTTGTGCAGCTCCAACCTAGCCAATGAGGGTGGGGGGGTGGGGGGTGGGGGAGTTATACTTCCCTCCTCAAACCCTCAATCCACTAACCCCCTTAACAAACCTTCATCCGCCTCGAGCCCGAATCCAACCCGCTAACCCGCCTTAACTCAATCTAACCCCATGCTCCAAATAAGCATCAAATCACATGCACACCCATGCAATACAATTTAATGAATCAAGAACATAAAATATAAAATCTACGATTCAACTTACCCGAGATCTCAAGCTCGCACAGGCGGACCACGAGTCGACTCGACTCGAGCTCGAATTAGCCCGCTAGGCTGGCAACACAAAACAAATAACACGAATCAAAAATAATATCTAGGATATTACAATTTATTTCAAACTTAGTTACTTTTATTATATAAATATAAGATAAGATTAGAGTTGAAAATTAGGAAATTTGATATACATAATTAAAAATAGAGTTAGAAATTAGAAAATTAAGAGTAATTAATTGGTATTTAAACCGGCTTTATTTGGAAAGTAATCATAGTTAATTAAATAGATTTGGAAATTTAGAAATTAAGCATAATGATATTAATTTTAAAAAAATCGAAATTAAAATTAATTTAATTGATAAATTAGATATGAAAATTGTTTTGGATGAAACATAGTTTGATGTGGAAGCGATACGTGTCTACGTAAAGATGTGTTTTATATAATATATAGGATAAGATAAGATAAAATAAAATGTCAATTATATAGTCTATATTTATATTTATATGTAAATGTAAATTAAATTTCAACCATGCTTATTAAAATCATATTCCTTATGCTCCCATCACATTCATTTCTATACCGATATAAATTTATATTAAAATGACATAAAAATTTATCTTTTTCCTGTTAAATTAAAAATATAGTTTTATTAAACCGAAATTTTAAAAATGGATTTTAATTTACAATCCAAAATTTTCAAAAATAATATTTTTGACATTTTTAGGCCACATTTTTTATACCTCTAGAATCTATTTTTATTATAATAAATACAATTCATATACTTTTTCAGATTTTTTTTTACTTTTTTATATATTTTTTCAAAAAGTTTATGACGTGTTACGTACTTTTGTGCAAAATGGAATATTTTTTCTCACTCATTTTAGGGCTATTTTCAGCTTATTTCATGAATACTTTTGTAAAATTCTTTAAAAAAGATTGATTCATAAAAAAATCTTAAAAAGAATTTTTGTGAATGAACATTACATAAATATCTAATTAATGATTTTATAGAAATGTCCATAAAAAGTGGGTGTGGAAGATTGGGGAAATAAGAAAAAGGAAGGAATTAGTGTGGTCGGCTGAAGAAAACAAGGGAAGTAAATTAAAAATAAGGTTTTTAAAATTAGTCGGCAAAATTACCAATAAATTTGGATCCGTTGATAAATTTGTCGGTAATACTAACAAAATAAGTGTCGATAAATAATCTGTTGGTGAAAGTCATATTTCGTGCAGTGATCTGAAAATTCTCATATCCATATTGTTTTTCCAAAATCATCAAAATACTCTTGTGTTTAGGTTTGGTACTGGATTAATCCAGACTTTTACAAAAGTCTTGAATATAGAAGGTTCTAGACTTTCTCAAAAGTCTGAAATAGAAATAAACAAGACAAAAATACATTATTTTTTGATAACTATAACGATGATTACGATATATAAAATGTTTTTAATGAGTTTATTTCATATATTATTGATAATATCCAGAACTCCTTGAAAATATAGTAGGTTCCAGACTTTGTTAAAAGTGTGAAACTAATATGTTCTAGAGTTTTACAAAAAGACTTTTATAAAAGTCTGGAACTGAATACCAGACTGAACTTGATGGTATTTTAGGGATTTTGAGAAAAAAATTATAGATCTGAGAATTTTTGGATTCTTATTATGGATTCAAAAATTTCCCTGATTCATATTATGGTTTAGGATAATTACTCTTTTGTAATTAATAAAAAAGTTATTAATTTATACTATAATATAGTAGGAATACATTATTTAATTTTAATTTTTAAATGATATAAATGAATACCAATATCTACTAAATTCTTTGGCACTTAGAAGAGTAGATAGTTATGACTTCTCCTTGTTTCTTGCTCTTGTACGGGAAGGTATTGAAAATGAGAGTAGATGTTAATGATTGTAGTAGGAGAGTCGGTTAACTCGGAGTATTAAGTTGGTAACCGCATCGTAAATGATCAAGAGAAAATGAACTATGCATCTTTGAGCTGTAGTAATATATATATATATATATATATATATATATATATATATATATATATATATATATAAAAGCAACATTCACAATTATCACGTCGCACTACGGCAATTTTAGAAATTTTAGAAATTTCATTTCTTTTTTTTTCCAATTTATTTCTCACTCTTACATCTTATCTCCTTAAATGTTCAGTTTACTTTCTCCTTCACGTAACTATTCACGTCTCTTCTTCTTTTCTCACACGTCTAGCTCTCGCTTTCTCACGTTGTCACGACCCAAGACTGAGTCACGTGATCGGCCAGAGTGCAGTCAAGCACCCCGAAGCCTAAACCAATACACACAGATATTTTAAATATAAACATCTAAATATCAAGGTTCTATGATAGAATTATGAAACAGTTGTAACAACTCAATATCAGGTGCAAAGTCCACAAGACTAATACTGCAATAATAAATCTCAAACATGAGTCTACAATATTTAAAACACAATAAATGTCATATTAATTCAATTCTAACACTACTCGACTCAAAACGATCGACTTGACTACGTCAATCAGTTCACGAGATCGCTCTCGGAGTCCGCCGCCATCAGCTGTGCCATACCTCAGAATCATGCTCTGCAAAATAAACACAATAACAAAAGTGAGTCCAAAACTCAGTGAGTGGTCGCCCAATCTTCACCAAGTAGAAGGCAATCATAACAAGATATAATATGTTAAGTGAGTGCAGATGTCAAATTAATTAAATAAGGAATATGCTCCCATCCGACTCTACAGAAAGTGTCCTCTAATTTCCAAACCCCATCCTCTGGCAATTACTAAGCCGACTTCACCAATTAAACACTCTTCTCGGGCTCACTGGTCTAGGAAGGCCCTCTAGAACCAGTACCCAACTGAATTTCTTCTCAGGTTCACTAGTTTAGGAAGGCCCTCTAGAACCAGTACCCAACTCGGTCGGGAAGGCCCTCCGACCCATGATCACTCGTACGCTATGCGTACCAGTCGGCCCAACATGAGGCCCATAGTCATCACGTGCGCTAAATGCGCTACTTGGCCTATCCGGCCCAACATCATCTCTTGCGCGGAGCGCACCACTCGGCCCAATAAGGCCTATAAATATCTCGTGCGCCGTGCGCACCACTCGGCCTAAGAAGGCCCATAAATACCCAATAATCGCTCGAGGGCTATACCCTCATGTCAACATGCCCATGGTTTACTTACTTCTGATATCAAGCTAAAACCCCAAGTATTTACAATGGGTTAGGAACGTCGTACCGAGCCCGCAACATGACTTGCTTAGCACACACATGACAATTCTAGCCCACTGTAAGTATCTATTTTCCACCTATACACTACTGTTCAGGTTACCAAAGTAATTTCTATATTTCCAAACTATAGTTTACATGAAGGTCGATTGATTACATCGATACTTTTTGCAGCAAACTCGCATCCCAACAAAATAATCAATTTCAACACATACTTAACAGATTTCAGCAAATCAGCATATTATTTATGCATACAAATATCCATCCTTACACTTCCATTTTCAGCATGATATTGTGGAACTATATGCACACAATTTATCTAATTCAGTAATCACATTTACAGCACCTAAGTTTCAGCAACTAAATTAGCAAACACCCAAGTAATTCCAGCACACAATAAATATGCGTATAATATATAATTTTGGCACATATATAAAAATTAGCATCTAACTATGCAATTTCAGCATGTATAACCAGCATCATACACATCATTTCAGCATCATTTCTATATGAAATTTTTAGCACTATTACATGGTAATTTCAGCAATCATATATATAAATTTAACAAACTAAGTAGACTAATCACTCTTCTTTAACCTTTGATAGGTGAACCAGCCTCTAGGAAAAGGAAAAGAAATTTACAATTTCCAAATTTTGAACACCACTCAAAGCTCACTGTTTCAAACCCTCCTCAATTAAATTTCATTGACTGCACATTGCAGTCAACCTCCTTTACATCATGTGGCCACAAAAGGAAAAGTGGCACTGGCGGCCATTGTTCGCCTAGGTTTCCCAATTCCATCTTCACCCATACCACCCATTTAATTCTAAATAAGCATGCTTTTAGATGATACATCTTATTACAATCAAAAGGAAATCCATAAATCATAAAATCTCATCCAAAATTTTACATGGCAGTGGGCGGCCACCAAGAAGAAAAATAATTTCCATTGCCTAGATTTCATGTTTTAGTCTCTAATTTCGAGAAGAAATTTGCACAAGAACACTACTCAAACCCATAGGAAGAAGAATCAAGATTTGTAGAGAATGAATGCAATTTTCTTTCTCATGACAAGGGGCTGCCAAGAAAGAAAGGAAGGTCTCAAATTTTACAAGGGTAAACCACTCACAAGAAAAAGGAAGATCGGAAAGAAGATGAACTCCTTGCTCTCCGTGGCATCCGATCTCTGAATCCCTCGCAAAAAATCCAGCCGATCTCCTCCTTTGCACCAAGCCCTCGGTCGCCTTGCATTTTCTTGCGTCTCGGATTCTGTGCGGCGCCTGTAGCAGCCGTACAGCGCCCCAAATATTTAAGTATTGTTTTTTTTTTTGCTGAAAAAGACCAAACTGCCCACAACTTCATTTATTCACTAAACCGCCTCTAACTTATTGGATTCAAGTCCGAATTTGAATCTGATTGAACCGGCAAACTTCCTTCGAAGCCCTCTTTAAACCCACAACACAAAAGAATTTACACAATCATAACTTAAAATTTGCAAATTTCTAAAATATCCAGGTCTCACCTCGAGCTAGGCGATAATGCTCAATCTCGCGCGCACCATCTCGCGTAATCCGCAACCCGCTGAAACCAATACACATAAAATATTATTTTTAATTTTTAGCGGGTACTACACACGTAACGTTCACGTCTCATCTTCTTCATCATCTCATATACTTTGTGCTGGAACTCAGGACGGTGATAGATAATGATTCATGCGAAGGTGCAATAGTGATAAGAGTAAGATTGATCTTTCAATTGACTGGTTTATTAATTTATAGCTTACCCCAAATGATATCAATGCTTCAATTCAATCTTTCGCAAGTGGACGGTGTGAACAATCATGGGATTCTATTGCAAATCGTGCAAGTCCTCACTGATCTCAACCTCATCATTAGAAAAGCCTACATATCCTTAAATGGAAGTTGGTTCATGGATGGTATAAGATTCCAAAATCCCACCTTTGCAATCTCGGCCTCTTCTATGAACTTCTAATTTCACTCTTCATGATGTGGTTTCAATATTTAAATGTCACAGATCGAGATGGAGGCAAAGTTTTGGACGAGGAGATTATATCCTACTTACAGAAGGTAATATATCCTTTTTCTCCATGATAATTGTCTTTGAATTAATCAAGATATCCAATGGTCAATCTAGAAGCAGAGGTGACTTCCTCGCATAGTTCGTTCTTCGTTTCTCTTTCTAGGTCTCGACGCCACCGTCGATCGCTGGCCGCATCTTCCAATTGACACAATGGCCGATCTCGCCTTTGCCTTTGATGAGTCCCCAACCTTCGACCCGGCGGCGAAGAACGGTGCCGCCATTGACGCATCCCGGATCGCGGAGGTGAAGGCGTGGTTAGCATCCATGTTCGAGGCGGCAGGGAGGGACGTGGCGGCATTCGAGTATACTCCCCACAGCGTGGCACATCTTCATTCTCTGGCTACCCTCTCCCAGGCCTGCTCTCGTGCAGCCTCCATCATTGCAGCCGCCTCCGCATTAAGGCCTTCGAGTACCGCGCGGAAGCCGCCCGAATCCGCGAGATCCTGGAGCGCATCGAACTCGCACGCGAGCAGCTCTCTCCTGGCACTATTGGATCTGTGCAGATCATCGTTGGCGTTGCCAACCTCCTAAACATTCGAGACACGGAGATGAGTAGGTATGCATAGGGTTAACTTAGTCTCCATTCATCATCAAAATGTGAGTCTTTTACATTATTTTGGCAATGTTTTCTACTTTTTTCGCTCAAATGAAGTGGAATTAGGTGTAGTTTCATTGTGGCTACGGCGGATTTGTCTTTGAGGAAGGCGGATGTGGAGGAGAAGAGGGCGAAGGTGTAGAAGGAATAATTTCAAAGCTCAATGATCTTAACTATCTAAATTATTTTTTTATGAGTACTATAAATTTTAAATAGAGATAATATGTTCTCGCACACCATATATATATATATATATATATATATATATATATTCACTTATGCAATAATTCAACCTCATATTACTTTCATATGATTCCTAAAATCATAAATTGGACTAAATTGAATTATAACAGTATTTGAAACTTATTTGAGGCCCGATTTCATATAAGAGAAAAGAAAGCAAATACACAATTCATTTGCTGGATCAGATTCTATATATAGCTTTTTAGGTAGCTTGAACTTTGAATAAAACTTGCTTCTGATCGACTTTCAATGAATATGTGCAAAATAAATTATGTTACACATCTACTGGACACCTCCAAATCTTTGTAAATTGTTTTGCTGGGAGATTATTTGATATTTGGATAATGCGTAGTTTTTTCCTCTTATGAGCAGGACATACTAAGTCGTGTCGGATATACTCCAGATATTAATCATGGAGTATTGATGGAAATGGCTAAGCATAATAAGGATTTAGATAAGAAAACCAAACCTTGAGGAGCTACCAAGACTTGCCACCGGTGCGTACCATATTGAAAGTTACTTATTGTGTTATTTCTAATAGAATTCAACACATCTTCTCTTACTCAATCAGGATAAAGATCTTGTTGCGTTAGCTATTGAGGACAATAAGCTTTTAGATTGAATTAATTATATTGGTATACATATATAATTACCATAAATTAAAACAACAATTGAGTTACTTTTTTTTTATACCAAATATAGAAGACTTTTATTAAAGCCTGATAGAGCCAGGTCCAAAAATGTTAGAGTACAAAATATAATCCAACTCAGGGGGTCGGATTGTGGACTAAACAGATCCATCCATTATAACACGAGCGTGATTTGCTACCCAGTGGGGAGCTTCATTTGCCTCTCGATAACAAAATGATATATGATAGACATTACACCTAGACATCAAATAAAAGATATCGTCAACAATATTACAAATTTGTTGCATCACAATTAAATTTTAAAAGATCAGGAGTTGGGGGAGACCATTTGACCAAGATATTAATGTTTCTAGAATTGCCCTCAGACCTATGTTCGCTCATGCGGTCATGAGTAAAGGCCAGAATACAGGTCACGAGGTTCATGGGGGTAGGTTGTCTACCCTCATGCAACAAACAATTTCTATCATACTAGATGAACCAACAAGAATTGGCAATTAAAGTTAATCTGAACATCTCAACTCCCCGGGAGGAGGAGGAACATGCTAACCAATCGCCGGAACTCCAATTGACCCGACTGTCAAGACCAAGGCCCGTCTTAAGGGAAAGATTATGCCAAATAGAACTAGCAAAGCTACAGTCAAAGAATATGTTGGATAGTTTCGAATTGACTTTGGCACAAAGGGCAAGGGTCAGAATCAAGAATTTTAAGGTAAAGGAGCCTTGCACGAGTAGGAATACGCTGGTGTAGGAGCTTCCAACAAAAGAGCTTGACTTTAGGAGCAGTAAATAATTTCTAAAGAAGGTTCCACCGGGCCAGTGGTCCAGACAGACAAGGAACATGCTCATGGCTTCTAAGAAAACTATATGCCGATTTGGCGGTAGCTCTACCCCAGAGTCCTTACTCCAAATATAGGTGTCATCCCCGGGGTTCATAGGAACCATAATTCTCGAAATGGACTCCCCTAGGACCAGACTGAAATTACAATCAATAGCATCAGACATCCAATTTTGAGCAAGTAAAAAAGAACTTCCATACACATCATCACAGAGCAAATTAACATTGAAAAATGTTGGCTTTAAATATAAGGGAATATCGGACACCCACAGGTCATGCAAGATAGAAGTGTTACTACCAGATTTAATGAGCTTGGTAAAACCTGAAAACATCATATTAAAAGCTTGCCTAAATAATCTCTAGCTCCAAGAGAAATGCTTATCCGGGTAAAAGAATGAGTTGCTCAAGTCGTGGTATTTAGCCGATACTAAGCGAACCCACAAGGAGGGTCCATTGTTTAGATAGTTTGCCATCCTAGTAGCCTGTAAGGAAAGAGCCTTACAAGTAAGGTCGTGAATGCCTAGGCCACCCGACTTTTTAGGGCTGGTAACCATGTCCCAATTAACCAAATGAAGGCCCTACTTATTGTTGGTGAAATGGCCTAAACTAGAGGGGGGGGGAGGGTGAATAGTATGTTAACTAATCTTATCGCCTAATTTTGGTTTTAATCATTTCTTGATTAGTTAAGCTAAGCATGATATTAATAGCAAGCGGAAGCAATAAATAAGAAGTAATAAACACAAACAAAATATCAATGCTAACACAATGATTTATAGTGGTTCGGCCCCAATGCCTACTCCACTACCTAAGCACCCAGCTTAGGATTTCCAAACTAGTTTAACTAGATTAATTAGTTTCCTTACAATGGGGACTTTACACCAGAAAGTCTCTGCTCTCAAACCGAAGGCACTTTCATATCCGAAAGTATCCCGCCTTCCTACCGAGACCACTCTCCCACCTTAACCTTAAGGATAACTCAACTAATACTAGCAAACTACGTTTACACCGGTGGATTTAAACCTCAAACACCAAGACTACCACCTAATTTCAAGACCCACACTCTAGGTCTTACACAAACTCAAATACAAAGAAATAAACAAGAAAATACAATAATAAATGGAGCAATAAATCAAATAATAAATTACTTAGCTCCACAACAAGATTCCTAGCTTTCTCTTGATGCCTTTGATGATGAAACAATGAAGGTAAGGCTCAATCAAAGAGATGAAAGGTTCAAGCTAGGGTTTTCACAAGATTGGCTCAATGAGGGCTTAGGATTGATCAAAAGAATGTCTCAAAGGTAGTAGAAGTGATCAAGATCTTGAAGGAAGGCTCTCATGTCTTCCTATTTATAAGCCATGGAGAGAAGAGAGAGAGCTCTCTCTTCTCAACGGGCGATTTTTTGCCCGTTACAGCCCGCCAGTCGCTTGTCCGGTCGATCGTCGGTCGATCGACCAAGCAACCACCCGAGCGACCGGAGCATTCTGCCCATTCTGGGCAATGTTTGATCGACCCAAGTAGGGCAGTTTGGTTAGGTTGGATTTTATACTCGTTTGGGTCCCGTCTTTGCTAAGTCTACTTATATAACATTTACTAACTTAAAGTTAATAACTTTAAAACATAAATGTTTTATAAGGATTACCCCCCATTTGGATTCAATAAAAATATCTAAAAAATCAAATTCCTTAAGAATCAAAATATAGTTTTTGGGGTGTAGTACAAATTTCGGGAAAATGAAAATTTTCTAATCTCCCGGATTAAATATGGGTATGCTAAAGGCTTCTAAAAATTCCTTAAAAATACTTCGATATCTAGTTTTTACCCAAGGAACAATTACCGCCATTTTTTGTGTCAAGAAAATGTCTAGGTCATATAGCCCTCCAAGGAGCTCCCTAGGCTTAGTGAATTTCAGGATGATTTCTGGGTTTTCATGTTTTGGGATTCGGGTTTGGTTTTTGGGTTCTTTGCATCATAAATAGGATTACATCACATTCTAGAGACCCTAAACCTAAACTCTAACTTCCTGAAGAATCCCGAGCGACGACGAGCGTCCTTGCCGACTTCTCTGATTTTTTCGATCGGGGACGTCGATCGCTAACTGACTTGGAACTTGAAAGATTTCTCAATGAAACATTAGTTCCATATTTGTTATCATCAAAATCGAGATTAAGACCAAGGCTGAAAATCTTAAGCCAACACTTATCCTCGCTATTGGACCACAAAAAATTTCTAATAATATGCTCCAACTTATCCATCAACTTTGATGAATACCAGGAGACAACGAGGGTATGAACGGGAATAGAGTTGAGGACCGAATTGATAAGAACCACTCGGCCTGCTTGGGATAAAAAAGAATTTTGCCAAGAACCTAGCCTAGATTTGAACTTGTCAATGATTAGCTCATGGGCAATAGGAGGGGGGCACTATGGGGCAATAATAGCCCCAAGGTACTTGAAAGGGAATTTGCCTCTACGCATATTTAAGAAATTACAAACATGATTCACTTTATCAAAAGAGATATCCCTAGGGAAAAAGATTTTCGACTTAGCAAAATTAACCGACTGCCCCGAAAAAGCACTATACTTTTCAAAAATAGTTTTAATGGATTGTAAACTTTTTTTATTTGCCCTAAAAGCCAAAAGGATATTGTCGGCAAACATTAAATGAGAAATAGCAGGGCCATTTCTAATCTTAAAAGGAGTCATGGCTTTAATGTCAACCGTCTGATTAATTAAATTGGTGAGCACCTGAGTCATAAGCACATATAGGTAAGGCGAGAGTGGATCACCTTTCCTAATGCCCCGGTGCGACTTAAAAAAAGCAGACAACTCAGAGTTAATCAAACAAGAGAAAGTAGTGGTAGAAATGCAAGAATAAATCCAAGTCACAAACTTGCAGGGAAAATTGAAAGCTTTTAAAACCGCAAAGATATCAGACCACGAGAGTTTATCATAAGCCTTTTCCAAATCAATTTTGACTAAGATGTAAGGGCTTTTAGCCTTAGACTTAAAAAGAGAGTGAGCCAACTCCTGGACCACCAGAATGTTATCTTGAATGCATCTGCCCTTAACAAGACAGATTGCTTAGGAGAGACTAAATCTGGGACATGAACTTTCATGCGATTAGCAATGACTTCAGCTAAATTCTGTAACATAAATTACACATGGCAATAGGTCTAAACTCTCGAACAAAAGAAGGATTGGGGCACTTAGGAATAAAACTTGTGTATTGATACTTGTGTTGTTGTCGCAACATGTTCACCTCCCTTAGACGGCTCGGCCGAGTAGGATGTTACCTTGCTTGAGTCGGCCGACCAATGGAGAGGGGTGGAAAACTTAGGGCTATCGGATCTATACGCTGGATTTCATGTTACATCGTTTTGAATTCCTACTTACATGCTTAGTGTTAGGTTCAAATTATATTATATGATTGTGGTCCATCTTGAGAATTGATAGCAACTGTAGATCTATATTCTAACGATTATGGAAATGTTCTTGCTAATACATATATGGACATGATGGTTATGGTACATGTATCAAAGGAAAGGTTTCATTGAATTTCAAATATCATGTTTAATTGTTGCTATGTTTATTACATGTTCCTTATTGGTTTAATCCATGAAATGTTCCATTAATTGTTTAAATTCTTTATTTTTGAATCATGTGGCTATACATAGTATGTGACATGAAGTAATTCATCTATAGCTTATATGTTGTCCCGTTTTGTTATTGGGTATATTTTCAAGTTTATGACATGTATTTCACATGACGCTAGACGATTAAGATGAAAATCTGAGGTGTGTGCTATTTATGGATACTCAAAGGTAGACTAGTTAGGTTTTACACCTAAGAAATAATTAGCGAGCAATAGTGCACGCATGTTTTGACCCAGAAATAAAGGGCTGAACACGGGCGGATGCCCAGGATTTTAAACAACAAAGCTCTAGGACACTTGCTTGTGTGATGTGTTTGTAATGGTCTGCCGAGATGCCTGAGTAGTCGGAATGACGAATGCATGACTCGGACGGTGATTGGGTCTTGAGATATTACCAGCGGGCCCGCTAGGTGTCAGACCCCAGTTGGGTGGGACTAGATATCCCTACCCCATACGGTGTCCGGAGACTAGTAGACCATCCTACTCGATGGCCCGGGATTTCTTGACTTCATCTTGATATGATGTGGCCCGAGCGGCTAGTGTGATTCTACCTTGTATGGTAGGGCTGGGTATAGCTGGAATTCCTAGACCGTAAGTAGGCCTTAAGGGCCGGATGCCAGGTGGCTTAATTAGGCCGCTATGGTAGGTTTCTCTCATATATGGTCTATATAGAATGACTCACGAAGTCGGTTGTCATATCAAAAGTAACTTTCCTCCCTGTCTATATATTATGTTGTCTTATATGTTTATGCTTGCCTAATCGGAAGAACCGCTCACTCAGTCCCAAGTGGACTCACGGTTGTTTCTTTTTGTTTTGCAGAGCATGATCAGTGATTTGAGGCTTATCGTCATGGTACAGCTGGAGGGCAGGCGGTGGTGCCAAATCTCGTAGCGACGTCCTTTAGTCATAGTCCAGTTGTTGTGTTGTCGTTTTTCCTACATTGACTGTTATTGTTTTTTTTAAAAAAAACTTGTAGTAAACTTTGAATTGAGATATTCCAATTTGTGATGATGTTCGCTTTTCTTCTTTTATTTGGAAACATATTTGTGAACTTTGAAAAGTTAAATAAAATTTCATTGTGGCTTCTTTTATCCGATGTGTTCTGGTTTTCTTGATGGTCAGTGTAGGTAGTAGGCTATAGGGTAGTATGTAGACCCTGGCCGATCACATGACCCTCAGTTGGGGTGTGACAAAAGGGGTGATAGATGCGAACGTGCCACGTGTCATGGATCCAGACACAGCCGAGGGGCGTAAAGGGGAAGGGATCGGATCTCGCGTGTCAGAGGAGATGACGCCATTAAGGCTGGCACGGTGACAGTTGGGTGAGGGCACCGAGGCAACAGAGACAGAATTTAATGCACCATGATTTGCAATCAAGCCCAAATCCTTAGCGGTGACCTGATGCGTAAAACCCGACACAAAATCCAAATCATCATTAATGCAGTCAGTGGAAGTGACAGAGGTGTGAGAGGCACGTGAATGGGTGTGGCCACGCTCACGCGCCATACCTTGTTGAGAGACAGACTGAGAACGGTCATCCCGTAGGCAGTTGCGGCGGCATCGGCCAACAAGGACCCATGGACCACATGCCTGAGATGGCAAAATCGATGACGAATATAAATCCTGTTGAGGAATCGTGCCACTCACGGGCATAGAAGATGAATAAGAAGAAATGTAATTCGGCACAACCCCAGAAATCGAAACAAGTTTAAGCGATTCACACTCGGCCTCGCGGTGACCGATCAAGCCACACGAAAAACAAACCATCTGCAGGTTCTCATAAGAAATCAACTGGAAAAATTCCCGATTAGGCTCCCCAATCCAGAGCCCCTATTGCAAGGGCTTCGGCAAATCAATCTCCACACATACACAGATGTATCGACCATGAATAAACTCAAATGAACATTGATCGATTGATAAAAGCTTACCAATAGAACCAGTCAACAGAGAAATGGATTCAACATTCCAAAGCTCAAGTGGTAAACCCACAAAACGAATCCAAACCGGAGCCGAAGAAAACACCTCACACCAAGGTCGAAAAAGAGGCCGCCAAGGAATCAATATGAGGGCATGGCCTCAGAGAGAGTACGGTCCTCCGGTGAGGACCGTATTGGAGGACGCCGAGTCGCCGACTCTCGAAATTGAAAAACAAAATACCCATCTTCAAGATCTAAGGCAGAAACGAAACCCTTATCAGAGAAAACACGATTAGCCCATGAATTAATAATCGGAAGAGGGGGTGAATGCCCAAAATTTTTTCCAATCAAGCAAGATTCCCACGGAGTAGACCAAGACAAAATTTGTTCGGACGAGAAATGGATGAATTCAGAAGTAGATGATTGAATCTGGCGAAGGGTAGGGTTGGTGCTTACCTGAGCACGCGAGAGATTGCTCCCTCGAAGTACCTGAGACCAGGACAGAGGCGCATCAGACCCCACATGAGGATGGGGGGGAAGGGGAACGAGCCATCAGAGGGACCACAGGAGTAGTCTTAGCACCAGTAGCACGAGGGGGGTGCCAGAGGATGAGCCAGGACGAAGCGACGGAGAGGAGGAGGGGCGAGGGTTTGGTGAGGGAGGGGGATCAGGAGGCTGCACTCGACTCATCGCTCTTCTCCGCTCTATCTCTCTAGTGATTGAGTTACTTTTTTATGATACATATTCTTAGGGAAACTTCTCCATACATACAAAATCACATCGGCAGATAGTTACCATATTATCCATATTAATTATTTTTTTATTTTTTCTTAACAAATTGAGATTTTGTTGTATTTTTCAGTTTTAATGATGGCAATATTATTTCTTTATTATTCCAGTGCATTGATTATCTCAATTTTGTCTCACCGTTGCTCTTGAATTGGTGCATTTTGCCCATCGGTCAAATACATATAGTCTTCTAGCTACCAAGTATTTGATGCATCTTTCTCAAATTTTTTCTATGAACTTATTATTACACTTCCTGTGAATACATCTTTAAAATTCACTTTTTGAATACAATTTTAAATTTCTGTCAAGCCCCAAATCAGCGTAAGCGTGACCGGCCACGGTACATGTCGGTACCCTAAATGACATGAGCGACCTCCTGACCCTTGAGATCGAAGCTTTTTCTTGGGCGGCCCATCTTTCCTTTCGAACGGCACTAGTGCTTCCTTCCGAAGGGCCTCATCCACTACCCGAGCAAATATGGAGTCCTCAGTGTAATGGATAACCCTACCTTTCTGAGGTCTCAGACCCTCCACGAATCTCTTCACGCTGGCGGTCTCAGTAGCCACTAGAGTTGGGTGGTACCTAGAGAGCCAGGTGAACTCCATTTCATAATGTGCCACTGTCAAACCCCTAGACTGGCGCAGCAACTCAAAATCTCGTGCCCACTTATCGCAGATACTCATCGGCAAATACTGCTCCTCTACAGCTGCCCTAAATTCTTCCCAAGTGGGAGGTGGTGCGTGTGCTGCCCTATGGCCCATCTAGGTATGTAACCAGTATTTGGCAGGTCCTCTTACCTGCAAGCCGACCATGCGCGCCGCCGCCTCCGACGAACACCCCAGCTCTAAACACAGCTCGTAACAGTCCCCCAGAAATTCGGTGACTTCCACTTGCCGGTCTGTACCGGTGAATACTGGCGGCCTGAACTTGATGAAGTCTGCATATGTAGGTACTCCTGGGTCCCTGACTAGTAGCGCCACCTGCTCAGCCAACGCCGGTATCATAGGGGCTGCGGGTACCGGCTGGGGCGGTTGTTGCTACTGCTGCATCTGCTGTCTCAACTCCTACTCCCTAAGGAGCGCTTCTGTTAGTTGAGCTACCTGTGCCTGAAGTTGCACAATTGCAGAATCCTGGGTGTCTAACTCAGACTGCTCTCTGTCACGCCCCCAGCCCCGACCTCGGCCTCGCCTTCGGCCTCGGCCTTAGCCCCGACGTTCTGTGGAATTGCTACCGCTACCACTCAGAGTAGCATTTCGGGCCTCCATCAGACTGTCATAAAAAATAATAATTTCACCATTAATATTTACCAACTCATTCAGTTAAAATTTATGTAACTAACCACATGGTGTGCTGAGTGCAATTGTGGTTGCCTGATCTCGTAGCATAACTATACCGTACTTAGACATGCTAGCATATGCCTCGTTTGGTACCCAATTCCTAGTCGTAGTCAAGACCTAACCTGATGCTCTGATACCAACTTTGTCACACCCCAAATCAGCGTACGCGTGACCGGCCAGGGTACATGTCAATACCCCGAAGCCTACTCTATGCACTGACTAACAACTCATGAAAACACAAGAGACTGACATCGAAAATCATAAACAAAGCAATAGTACCCATCTTTATTAGATGATTGAAAATAGTTTAACCAAAACAAGTTCGGAGACATCACAAGTTTGAAAGTAACCATTTAAAAGTTTTCAAAGACACATCTCAATGTTTTACATAAAACAACACAGTGCATACTCCGACTCTACTCGAACACGACTATGACTAATAACTGTCAGCTACGAGATCTATACCCACGTCTGCCCTCCTGCGCGCCATGCCACGAAGCCATACCTCACTAGTCGGGCTCTGCAAAACAAAAATAAATAAACCGTGAGTTCACGAGGAACTCAGTGAGCGATTCTTTCGAACCTCCACTTAAACCTCGGCAAGATACCATATACAAGGTATGACACAAATAAGGAAATTAAATATGATCACACCATAGAAGCTAACCAGTTTGCCAAGACAGAAGAATGGATGAACCGGCCTCTCGGGCCCTTATCCATTTCACTAGCTCGGCCACTAATGGCCTAAAATATATATGGAATATTCGATTCTTCCCTCTAAGTAACCAGGCCGGTCGGCCTACCCAAAACCAGCCCCTAAGGGCATCTCAATTAGAACTTTAATGATTCGGATCCGTTGACTAGGATGGCCACTAGCCTCAGAAATCCTCCGGGTTAGGGATAGCTAGTCCCACCCAACTCGGGTCTACCATCAGCGTGGCCCACTGATGAAATCTCAAGACCCTCCGCCACTCGGGTCTAACACCTAGCGGGCCCGCTGGTGCAATCTCAAGACCTTATAAACTGCTGAGTCGTGTGATAGCCGCTTGGCTAATGACACTCCTCAGTAGACCATCTCAACCACAACAGAACTAGGTTGTGCAAGTTTACCTTGCCCATGTCCGACCCTCCCCCTAGGGTCACCCTACTTCCCTAGGTGTAGAACCTAGTAAGTATACCTTGTCTCTAGGTTAAATGTCACCACAAGGTACCGAGACCATTCTTGCTAGGTTGTTAGAACTTGCCGGCTATAAATTAGTACTCGGCCTACCATTGTTAACGACACTTACCTAAATTAATCATGAGCCACAATTATCACATGAGAGCTAGATGAAGGAGGATGCATTCCATTAATTTAAACCGATAAGGAACATGCAATATATACATAGCAACCATTGAATATAATCTTTGACAATTAATGAAACCTTTACTATGATTCATATACCATAACCATCCTATCCATGTATGCATTAGCAAGAACATTTCCAAACCCATGAAAATATAGATCATTAGTTGCAACAATCCCTAAGATGAAACAACAATTATATAATATAATTTCAACATATTTATAAGCAAGTAGGTATGAATCAAGATAACATAACCCGAAATCAAGCATATTAATTCAAGCAGTCCACATCTTCAACCCTTGCCCTTGCTCGGCCGACTACAGCAAGGTAACCTCGTGTTCGGCCGAGCCCTCAAGTAAGGTGGCCATGGTTATGATGACTACGCAAACATCGAATCAAGAATCGACCATTTAACGAACACTACTAGAAATTGGGTCTTTAGCAACAGCTATCAGCAACGGCCGCTCAAGCCGTTGCTATTTGCAACGGCATTCTTACGGCTGCTCAAGCCATTGCAGATATGCTACATCTGCAACAATGTTCTAATGGACTTGTGAGCCATTGCGGATATTAATTACCTTAGCAACGACTTTCTAACGGACATGTTGGCCGTTGCCGTTGATAAACTTATCAGCAACGGCTTTCTAACGGACGAGTGAGCCATTGCTGATAAGTTTATATAGGGCACGCTGCGCGCCCGCCCCTTCCTCCTCCTTCTTCCTCTTCCTATGCTGCCGCTGCACCTCTTCCAACGCCGCCGCCGCCGAGCTGCCGACGCCGCCGCCCGTCCTCGAACGCCGATTCTAGGTATTTCTCCTCGCCCTACCTTCCTCATTGATTCTTAGGTATAATTCAGTTGAAACCCTTAAAATAGGGTTTCGGCCGACGGCAGATGGCCGGTGGCCGCCGCTGGAACCTCGTACAGTGTCCGGACACTAGACTCCGGCGTCGAAAATGCCATTATTTATTTATTTTTTATTTAATTATTTAATTGTTAATTAATTGTTTAGATTAATTGTTTAATTAATTAATTAATTAATTAATTAATTTGTTAGATTAATTTTTAGGGTTTAGATTAATTTTTAGGGTTTAGATTAATTGTTATGATTTAGATTAATTTTTAGATTAATTATTAGAGTTTAGATTAATTTAGTTAGATTAATATTTAATAATGGTATGTTAATTATTTAAATTAGTTAAAATGTTGTAGATTAATGTTAATTAATTAGTTAAAATATTAATTAGTCCGGAGTTGTCCTTAGTGGACTCGCGCCGGAATCGTCCACTTCGGACTTGCGCCGGAATCATCCACTTCGGACCCGCGCCGGAATCGTCCAATTCCAACTCCCGCCGGAATTGTCTAATTTGGACTCATGTCAGAATTGTCCACTATGGACTCGAAACATTTAGAAAATAATCATCCATCCGACAAGTTGATATGTTTCACGTACGCATCGACGAGTCGGATATGATTTAGGAAAACCTTAGATCCGTTCGGGGGTTGTATGTTCGTGTAAAAGAAGTAGATGATCTTTTATACGATGTACAATCCTTGAATTATCTCTGATTGGACAATTTGGGAATATAGTTATTTGTATTGCACTTGCATTTTTTTTAAACCGTTAACTTATTCTAAATTTTGTCAGCATCTCTCTTGTTCTCCGATACACGCCCAAATGATATGCGTATTCGGAGAACTGTAGGGAGATGCTGCCAAAATTTAGAATGAAGTTAGCGGTTAAAAGAAATACTTAGTGCAATATGAATAACATAAATCCCGAATGGAATAGGACAATCTCACCTAAAGGCATTAACCAAAGAAATTGTCATTGATTGATAGAATCATGTCGGTTGATCGAAGTTGGATGTACCGACGTCTTGATCGTGAAGCTTTAACGAATGAGTTTTGATTAGGCGTAACGTACTTCCTAAATTTCACCTATTCGAATCGGAAATTCGTTAGCATCGGTGATAAAATCTGATGTCCGTGCCGCATTTGCTTGAATGGACGATTTTTGGATCGGGAGACTGTCACTCTGCATCTATATAGTAAAGGATTTGCACCAAGATATTTTCTATGCACTTGTCACGGGGAGTCATGTGAAGTCGGGACGTTGAGCAATCCTGTCGTTCAAACATATGGTGAATCTTCCTCTGCTGGTGCTTCTTCATCCAGTCAATCTAATCCCTATAGAACTATAATACTTGATAGTCTTGGGAGTCAATTCCACCTGAATGATAATGTTGATCGACCAGTTACTCAGACATCAGTCCCACCAGATACTACAATGGTTGATATCACAGAAGTACAAACTGTGTTAGAGATTGAATTGCCGAATAAAGAAGTTGTAGAACTTTACGAGATGTTGAAAGCTGCCGATAAACCTTTGTATGAGAATTGTCCTAAATACACTAGGTTTTCAGCAATGACACAGCTCCTAAACATCAAGGCCAACTGTAATATCAACGGGGTTGCGTATGATCAGATTATTGGATTGATTAATGGAATGTTGCCTACTGATAACAAGTTTGAGCCAACTTTTTATAAAACTAAAAAGCTGATGAGAAAATTGGGTCTTGGGTACGAAAAATTACACGCGTGCCAAAATAACTGCATTTTATATTATAAAGAAAATGGGCAGTTGGATAAATGCCCTGTATGTCAACATCCTTGTTACAAGGAGAAAAAATTGGTCAGATAGAAAAATATCCCGTTTAAGGTGCTTCGGTATTTTCCACTAACACCGAGACTTCAAAGATTATTCATGTTGAAAAAGGCGGCCCCCTACATGAGTTGGCATGCAAGAAGTCGTGATGATACAGTAATGACTCATCCATCCGACAGTGAAGCATGGAAACATTTGGATACATGTTATCCTTCATTTGCTAGGGATACTAGAAATATCATATTGGGATTGTGCACAGATGGTTTTAATCCGTTTGGACATTCTGCAACTCCTTATTTAGTTTGGTCAGTGTTGTTGACAGTTTATAATTTGCCACCGTCAATGTGTATGATAGATGAATTTATTTATCTTTCGATGATTATTCCGAGTCCTAAGGGTTCGCGAAAAGAAATTGACGTATTTCTCAGACCCTTGATAGATGAATTGAAAATATTGTGGACTGAGGGAGCTGTCACTTATGATTATCATCGGAAGCAAAACTTCAATTTAAAGGCCGCGATCTTGTGGACAATTAATGATTTCTCGGCATACGACATGTTGTCTGGTTGGAACACTCACGACCGACTCTCTTGTCCGTATTGTATGGAACACTCTAAATCAATCAGTCTTCAGAATGTATGAGAAATCTCATTCTTTGATTATCATCGTCGATTCCTACCGACTAACCATCAGTATCGAAGGAATCGTAATAAATTTACTAAGGGCAGAGTCGAAAGAGATGAGCCACCACCAATGTTGTCTGGTGAACAAATGTTAGCACGTGTTTCAACACTTCCAGAGATAGTATTTGGTCGGAATGAAAGAGTATGAGGCTTTGGTCAAACACATAACTGGGTGAAAAAAAATATCTTTTGGTAATTGCCCTATTGGAGTTCATTACTGATTCGACATAATTTAGATGTCATGCACATTGAAAAAAATGTGTTTGATAATATTTTCAAGACTTTGATGGATGTTTCCAGAAAAACTAAAGATAATGTCAAAGTCCGGCATGATCTGAAAATATTTTGTAAGAGACCAGAGTTGGAGTTACAAGAGGTCAACAGACGATATCTGAAACCGAATGCCCCGTATATGTTAAATAAGCAATAGATCAAAGATGTTTGTCAATGGATAAAAGAACTCAAGTTACCCGATGGATATGCTTCAAACTTATTTCGATGTGTGAACGTCGATGATTGTAAAATATCAGGGATGAAGAGCCATGATTGTCATGTATTCATGCAGAGATTGCTTCCGATCGCATTCCGAGATCTTCTACCTGATAATATTTGGGGTCCGTTGATTGAATTAAGTATGTTTTTTAGAAACATTTGTGCAAATGTCCTTTGAGTCGAAGATATGTCAACACTTGAAAGTAATATTGTTGAAATCATATGCATGTTGGAGCAGTTTTTCCCTCCTGCATTTTTTGACTCGATGGTGCATCTACCGATACACTTGGCATACGAGGCATTAGTTGGTGGCCCCATTCAATACCGGTGGATGTACTTAATTGAAAGTTACATGAATCGTCTGAAGAATAAAGTAAAGAACACCGCAGCTGTTGAAGGATCAATATCTTAATCGTATATCATCCAAGAAATTTCAACATTCTGCTCATTTTACTTTGAATCGACAGTACATACAAGATTTGATCGTCTTTCACGTAATGACAACGGGGGCGTTCGACATTCAGATGAACGTTTAAATTTATTTTGTCACTCTGGTCGTACTTTTGGTTCTCGTCCATCTCGACACTTAAGCGAGGAAGAGTATCATTTGACACACTTGTATGTATTACTCAATTGTCCAGAGATTGAACAATTCATTGAAATATTTGACATTGAGATGGTGCAAAAATACTCTATTCACAATGATCAAGAATTGGAGAGATTACGGAATCGTGATTTCCCTACATGGATTAGCGTGATTGGGGAGCGGTAATATATCATGGATTAGCCGAACAGATGGCAGCCTCCACCAGCTACAGAGTCACGTAGATTCATTAGCATGATTGGGGAGCGGTAATATATCATGAATTATAAATCATTACAAATTCATTATATCATAATATAATATTAAATTTTATTTTTGTTGTGCAGGTTCGAGCAAGAAGAAGTGCCAAGGAGCATTTCTTCTACCATTCGATGATACATGCACGGGGCATGGCCCACGTGGTCTCACGTGCCCAGTGAGCACGTCGACATGTTATGGTGCGAGTTTGAGGCACGTATTAATTTTTTATATATATACATGCATGATGATTAATATTGGTACTGATATTATTGTTTTGCAGGCTCGCTATACATGGGCTGAGGACCAGAGGTCCTTCATTTATGCTGATTGGGAGGCTATTTCCTGGGTGAGGTACAACGGGAAGCTGGGGCAGGCCCGGTCCCAAGCGATGGCCCGAGATGGGACCACTAACATCACGGAGACTCGGGGATACGAGCCCGATTGTATTACATCCGATATATGGGACCAGCTTGTGGCGATGTGGTCGACGGATTGATGGCAGGAGGTTTCTAGGACTGCGGCTAGAATTTGCATGTCGGGGGGAGGAGCGTGTCATACTGGCGGCTCTATTGCATTTGCTGTGCACGCGAACCGTATGGTAAGTATACCTTAATTTTAATTTTATATTTTATTTATTACTCTGTGTACTACTTAATGTATTTATTTTGTAAATGTAGACGACGGTGTTGGACGACGGGACTGTCTAGCGACCCTCACCGATGGCGGTGTTTGAGCGGACACACCGTCGAGTGCATGGGATGGGGGAGTACGTCGACAATCGTGCTGCATTTATTATGGTAAGTATATTTGTTTAAATTATTCATTATATATTTATAATTTAAGTTTTATGAAAAATATTAAACAAAAAATTAAACTCGAGTAGGAGACCTACAGTCAGACGGTGATACAATGCGGAGGCACCCCCGATGACTTTGGCGCAACTGCATGGGTCGATGCTGCAGGTGGCCGAGACCACGGTCGCCTGTATGGTTTTGTAGATAGTGGTCATGCGCGAGCCATGCTAGGGCCACTTGGGGCACCGAACCCTCCGCATGCTGGTGAGCGGCTGTCGACCTCCAGGTCCAGAGATGATCATAGTAGCAGGATAAGGACACTGGAGGAGACGGTCGTGCGTCAGACTGAGTTGATGGAGCGTCAGAGTCAGATGATGGCGGATATGCAAGTTATGCTACGCAACTTGTCAGGTCATCCCGGAGCAACATCATCTGATCCATCATCCTCGAGTCACTCCACGCCAGTGTACACCCAGGCACTCCAGACTCTGCACTCCAGTCCACGCCGGTGAGATTTATTGTTTTTTTAATTATATTGACTTTGTTACTTCGATACTATATATATTTCAGTTTTATTTTGTTTGGATATTGATACTTAAATTTTGCATTTGGATAGTTTTTATTCGATTGTGGATGATTATAAATATAATATAATTATTTTGTTATATATCTGGGTGTATTTATGATGTGTGAATGGATGTGTGTATTGGTGTGTGAGTTATGTATCAGATAATGTATCAATGTATTAATGGAAATTTGGAATTTTGAAGTGTTTTCGGTATCAGTATCTAGTAATCAGGAACAGCTTTCCCACGGTCGTTCGTGGGAAAGCCGTTACTAAAAGTGTATCGAAAGCCATTGCTGAAGACCTACAACAATGGCTTAGCAACGGTCTTTCACTAACGGCGTTGCTACGGACATGCAGGCCATTGCTAATAATTGTTATCAGGAATGGAACCAGGTCCGTGGCAAAACCGTTGCTGATAGTATTATTAGCAAAGACCCGAGCGACCGTTGCTGATCCGTTGCTAAATTATCAGCAACGCATTTTTCTGCCACGGCTCCGTTGCAATGGGCGGAGCCATTGCACACCGTTGCTGATGGTTTTCAGCAATGGCTCAGCAATGGCTAGAGTCGTTGCTGATGCCCATTATTCCAGTAGTGGAACATGGATCATATCATGAGTTGCAAGACGAGTGAGTAAGTTGGGGAAAATTTCGGCATGACCTTTCCCCTTTTTCCTCGACTCGACCAGCCCATAAAATGCAAAATAATCATATTTTGAAAACATAAAATCGTAGGTGCACAGATCGTTTAAGTTCCAACTCGAGAGAACACGTCAATCAACAAAATAACTCACAGAGAAACCCGATTTCAAGATCCATAGGGTTGGGGGATAGATCGGAAATAGGATATTAGAGTTGGGGTTGGTCCTTCCCTCTTGTTCCTATCCTTGGAGGCTCGGCCGAGCAAGGCATGCTTTGCTCAAGTCTCGGCCGAGCAAGGATTGGGGGAGATGGTGATCTCTAGAAGATAAACTTCATGGTTAGGAATACTCAAAACAATAGGGCATGACAAGTTGCCTAGATTGACAATTAGAATCAAGATGACATTTAGGTAAGGTCTAACTAAGGAAGGCTTCTATGTTGATGCATGTAATTAGTGGAATGGTAGGATAGTAACCACCCTTAGACCTTTCCTCTTTAAATTATGAAATGTGGTGATACTTTTACCATGTTAGATAATTTATTTCGTTGTTGAATTTATGGTTTAATGCAGAATTAAGTTCTTTATCATTGAATCATGTGGCTATACATAGTAGGTGTTGTGAAGAAATTTCATTATAGTTTATATGCTGTCCGGTATTGTTAATGGGTGAATTTCCAAGTCTATAACATGTAGTTTACATTAGCAAAAGGTAGCATATGACGCTAGATGATTAAATGAAATTATAAAGTGTGTGTTAGATATGGAAACTCAAAAGTAGACGAGTTAGGCCTCACACCTAAGAAACATTTTGCGAACAATAGTGTGCGCATGATACGACCGAGATTAAAAGACTGAGAATGGGCGGATGCCCGGGACTTTAAATAAGGAAACTTTAGGACACCATGTTTGTATGATGTGATTGTGGTGGTCTGCCGAGAAGCATGGGTAGTCGGAATGACTAATGCTTGACTCGGCTAGTGATTGGGTCTTGAGATTGCACCAGCGGGCGCGCTAGGTGTCAGACCCCAGTTAGTGTCCGGAGACTAGCAGACCATTAGTAGTCGACGGCCCGGAGTTTGCTTTGATTCACTTATGTGCTATGTGGCCTGAACTGCCAGTATGTCACTAGACCATTAGTAGGCCCTAGGGGCTGGGTGCTATGTGGCATAGTTAGGCTGTTATGGCTACTTACATGAATGTATGGCCTATACAGGACGACCCCTGGGGTCGGTTGTCATAACAGAAGTAACTTCTATCCCTAACTTTATATTTTGCTACCATATATATATGTGTGTGTGTGTGTGTGTGTGTGTGTGTGTGATTATTAGGGATTTGACAGGTGAGTGGTTGGTTTCCGTGGAATGGGGGAGGCGGGTAGCCGAACACCTAGAACAGCTAGGTATCGATTTCTTGTGAGTTTCCATCGATTCTTGGTATCTTGACTTTCCTATCACTATTTTGACTTTTAGGGGCTGCCGAATCAAGGGAAAAGGGGAGCGGTGATGCTAAAATTTTCCCCAATTCCCTTGATGGATGTAGAACCCCTTGGACGATCTTAAATCCTTGTCGAGTGTATTCGTAGGTTATTGTTTGAATGTGATGATTGAAAATCATTTCCCCCAAAGCCTATAGGCTCGGCCAAGCAAAGGAAAACTCCATAATCATGGTTTGGCCGAGCATGGGGTGGGTGACTTGATCAACGTGTTGATTAGGATAGATCGGAAATAAGGTATTAGGGTTGGGGTTAGTCCTTCCCTTTTGTTCCTACCCTTGGAGGCTCGGCCGAGCAAGGAGGAGGGGGATGGTGAACTCTAGAAGTAAAACTTCATGGTTAGGAATACTCAAAGCAATAGAACATGAAAAGTTACCTAGATTACCGATTAGAAACATGATGACACTTAGGTAAGACTCTAATTATGGAAGGCTACTATATTGATGCATGTAATTAGAGGAATGGTAGGATAGTAACCATACTTAGACCCTTCCTCCTTAAATTCTGAATGTGGTGATATTTTTACCATACTAGATGATTTATTCCTTGTTGAATTTATTTGATATTTTCACCATGCTAGACAATTTATTTCTTGTTAAATTATTACTTAATGCAGAATTTGAATTCTTTATCATTGAGTCATGTGGCTATATATAGTAGTTGTTGTGAAGTAAATTCATATTATCTTACAAGCTGTCCAGTATTGTTAATGGGTGAAATTCCAAGTCCCAAACACGTAGTTCTTCAGCCAAGGTAGCGTATGACGCTAGATAACATGTGTGACATTATAATGTGTATGTTAGATATGGAAACTTCGCTAGTGGATGACATAACTTCTAAGACTTCTTATAGCCATTTTTTTTTAAACCTAGAATTGTTAGGTGTACACACCGAGGAAGGGTAACATTGAAATGTTGACCCTACAGGCCGGGTTAGGGCCTGATATGGGTAAATGCCCAGGGTGTAAATAAGGAAACTTTATGATACTTTGATTGTGTGATGTGCTTGCGATGGTCTGCCGAGAAGCATGGATAGTCGGAATGACAAATGCTTGACTCCGCCAGTATTTTGGGTCTTGAGATGCACCAGTGGACCCGCTTGGTATCAGACCCCAGTTGGGTGGGACTAGCTACCCCTGCCCCAGTCGGTGTTCGGAGACTAGTAGACCATCCTAGTTGATGACCCGGAGATCTTATTGATTCATTTATATGCTGTGTGGCCTGGATGGCCGATAGGATGTTATTTTGTGTGGTAGGGCTGGTTGTAGCCGAACCACTAATGCATGAACAAACCCTAAGGGCCGGGTACTAGTTGGCACAGTTGGGACTGTTATAGCCGGTGAAATGTATGTGTGGTCTACACAGTACAACTCTAGGGGTCAGTTGTCATATCAGTAACAGCTTAGATCCCTAGAACTTTATATTTTTGCTGACCCCGATATATATATGATAATTGGGGATTATGTGGGGGTTCGAAGAACCGCTCACTGAGTCCCATGTGGACTCACGGTTTATTTTTTTTGTTTTGCAGAGCTGATCAGTGAATGGAGACTTAGAGTCATGGTGCAGTTGGAGGGCAGGCGGTGGTGCCAATCTCGTAGCGGCGTCCGATAGTCATAGTCTAGTTGTCTAGTTTTGTCATTTTCCTACACTGAGAATGGTTGGCTTTTAAAGCTTGTATTAAACTTTGAACTTGAGATGTTTCAGTTGGTAATGATGATAGCTACTTTCTTTTCTAAAATAAAATTACGAACTTTCGAAACTTTCAAATAAAGCTGCACTGTTGTTTTCTTTTCTTTCCTTTAATTTGATGTGTTTCGGTTTCTCGTTAGTCAGTGTAGGTAGTAGGATTTAGGGTAGGACGTAGACCCTGGCCGGTCACACGACCCTGAGTTGGGGTGTGACAAAGTTGGTATCAGAGCTCTTGGTTAGGTCTTGACTATAACTAGGAGTCGGGTACCGTATGAGACATATGCTAGCGTGTCGACATACGGTATAGTTATGCTACGAGATTCGGCAAACATGACTGCACTCAGCGCACCATGCAGTTAGTAAATTTTAAAAGCTTATGTTACAATTTTATTATGTGACAGAAATTTTTTTCTTTTCCTGTGATAGCGTAATGGAGACTCCTAATGCTGCACTGAGCGGCAACGGCAGTAACTCGATAGAACATCAAGGCCGAGGTCGAGGCCGAGGCCGGGCCCGGCAGAGATAGGGAGCAATCCAAGGATCAGGGCAGAGAGTCTACAATTGCTCGATTGCAGGCTCAGGTAGCTCAGCTAACGAAGGCGCTCCTTAAGGAACAAGAACTAAGGCAACAGATGCAGCAGCAGCAGCAACCACCGCCGCAACCAGTACCCGTAGTTTCGGCGATACCGGATGTGGTCGAGGCTGTAACACCTGTGGTCAGGACTCCGGGAGCCCTAACCTATGCAAACTTCGTCACGCTAAAGCCACCAGAGTTCATCGGAATAGATTGGCGGGTGGAAGTGATTGAGTTTCTGGGGGATTGTTATGAACTAGGCAGCGGCTTGTATGGTCGGACTTCAGATGAGGGGACCGGCAAAGGTCTGGTTGCATACTTGGAGGGCTCGCAGGGTAGTAGGCGCACCACCTCCCACTTGGGAGGAATTCAGGGCGGCTGTGGAGGAGTAGTACTTGCCTGTGTTCGCGACAAGCGGGCCCGTGATTTCGAGATGCTGCATCAGGCTGAAGGCATGTCGGTGTCAGAATATGAGATGGAGTTCAACCGTCTTTCCAAATATCATCCGACCCTAGTGGCATATGAGACCGCCAGGGTCAAGAGGTTCGTCGGAGGCCTGAGGCCTCAAATCGGCAGGCTCATTCACTATACTGAGGATTCCACTCTTGCCCGGGTAGTGGATGAAGCCCTTCGGACGGAAGCCTTGGTGCCGTTCGAGAGGAATGACGGGCCAGCCAAGAAGAAATTTTGGCCGCAAGGATCTAGGAGTCGACCGTGGCATTCAGAGGGGGCAGTGACCACTACAGACCACCAGCAAAGCCGAGGACAGAATGGTAACTGGGGCCGTGGTGGCCTAGGGTCTGGATCAGTGAGGCCGGCAGTGTTTGGAGGTGTTGCTCAGAGAGCTGAGGTACCGCAATGTGGCAGTTGCAGTCGGAGACACTAGGGGGGTTGCCTTGGCCGCACGGATGCTTGCTATAGGTGCGGTCGAGTCGGGTACTTCAAGAAGGACTGTTTGGAGAGAGTTGGCCAGAAGTCTGAGCAGTTTAAAGGAAAGGCGCCTATGTCAGTGTGGTCAGTGGCTCAGAGAGGTCAGAAGCAAAACAAGGGGCCGTGAGCTAGTCATTCAGAGAGGCCATCTGCCAGGGTATTTACTATGAACCGTGATGGGGCAGAGGCATCTAAAGCAGTGGTAATACGTACTATCTTAGTATGTTCGTCTGCTGCATATGTTTTGTTTGATCCAGGTGCCACACACTCGTTTGCATCTACCAAATTTGCTGCTAAGTTACCTATGGCACCTTCATTGCTCGATGGGCCATTTCTAGTATCAACGCCTACGGGCGAGGCAATCTTAGCCAAATCAATTTTCCAAGGCTGCGAAGTGCTCATCTGCAGCCATACATTGAGGGCAGATTTGACACTCCTGCCCACGCTTGATCTCCATGTCATTCTTGGCATGGATTGGCTGGCGGAGCATTTTGCATTGCTGGATTGTAGGGCTAAGATAGTTATGTTTAGCAAGCCCGGGTTGCCGCAATTCACCTTCCAAGGAGAGGGAGGAAGCGAGCCGATTGAGGTCATCTCAACCCTAAAAGCTCGTAAGCTGCTTCAGGGCGGCTGCCAAGCTTTCCTGGCCTTCGTATTCGTGGCTGAGGAAAAAGGGGGTGAGTCAAGAGATGTTAGTGGCACCCCGATAGTCTGTGAGTTCCCCGATGTGTTTCTCGAGGAATTATCAGGATTGCTACCCAGAAGAGAGGTTGATTTTTGCATTGATCTGCAGCCCGGAGTGAAGCCGATCTCCATTCCGCCCTATAGGATGGCGTCAGCCGAACTCAGGGAGTTAAAAGTGCAATTGCAAGAAATGCTAGACCTGGGTTTCATCCGGCCGAGTGTGTCACCATGGGGTGCCCCGGTACTCTTCGTTAAGAAGAAGGATGGATCGATGCACATGTGCATCGACTATAGGCAGTTGAACAAAGTGACAGTCAAGAATCGTTACCCACTGTTGAGGATAGACGATTTATTTGATCAACTGTAGTGGGCACAATGGTTTTCAAAGATAGACTTAAGGTTCGGATACCATCAGCTGAGAATCTAGGACTGCGATGTGCATAAGACTACCTTCAGGACTCGCTCTGGTCAATACGAGTTCCTAGTGATGTCTTTTGGTCTGACCAATGCACCTGCTGCCTTCATGGACCTAATGAATAGGGTATTTAAGGAGTACCTGGACAGCTTTGTGATTGTCTTCATTGATGACATCTTGGTATACTCCAAGAGTGAGGAGGAGCACTTCGACCACCTGAGGATGGTCCTGGAAACCCTCAGAGAGCACAGGTTGTTTGCTAAATTTTCCTAGTGTGAATTCTGGTTGGAAAGTGTAGGGTTCCTGGTCATGTGGTGTCCAAGGAAGGGATAAGGGTAGACCTTGCAAAGGTGGAGGCGGTGCAAAACTGGAGGCAGCCAACGAGCGTGACCTAGATCCGCAGTTTTCTTGGTCTGGCCAGGTACAATCAAAAGTTCGCAGAGAACTTCTCCAAGATTGCAGCCCCTTTGACTCGGTTGACTCAGAAAAAGATCAAATTCGTTTGGGACGACAAGTGTGAGTCGAGCTTTCCGAGGCTCATGGAATGCTTGAAGTCGGCACCCGTGTTAGCTGTACCTTCCGGCTCAGGAGGGTTTGTATTCTACTGTGATGCCTCTCGGGTTGGCCTAGGCTGCGTTCTGATGCAGTTTGGTAGAGTCATTGCTTATGCATCCCGCCAGCTGAAAGTTCATGGAAAGAACTACCCAACGCATGACCTAGAGCTAGCAGTGGTGGTTTTTGCACTGAAGCTCTGGCGGCACTATCTGTACGAGGAGACTTGCGAGATCTGTACGGATCACAAGAGCCTCCAGTACTTGCTTACCCAAAAGGAGTTGAACCTCAGGAAGAGGGGGTGGCTGGAACTCCTAAAGGATTATGACTGCACCATTATGTATCATCCGGGGAAAGCCAATGTGGTAGCAGATGCTCTAAGCAGAAAATCCATGGGCAGTTTGGCTCATTTGGAAATCAAGAGGAGGCCTCTAGCTCGAGAGTTGGCGTTGTGCCTAGATGGGGGTACAACCTTGACAGTGTCAGCTTCAGGTGCCTTGGTGGCACACCTGCGGGTACAATCCACACTAGTGGATATGTTGCGTGCCGTGCAGGGAGAGGATGCCATTTGTGCGTTGACCAAGGACTTAGTGCAGAGAGGCGATGCAGAGAATGGATTTAGGTTGGACTCAGAGGGTATGCTGAGGATCAAAGTCCGAATCATGGTGCCGGATATGGCAGAGGTGCGTAGGCAAGTCCTGGTGCTGGGTCATCGTTCCACTTATACGATGCATTCGGGGGCCACCAAAATGTACCGAGATTTAAGGCAGCATTACTGGTGGAAGGGCATGAAAAGAGAGGTAGCAGAGTTTGTATCCAAATATCTGGTCTGCCAACAGGTGAAGGCCGAACACTTGAAGCCCATGGGGCTGCTGCAAAATCTCGAGGTGCCCGAGGGGAAGTGGGAGAATATCACCATGGACCTGGTGACCGGGTTGCCTAAGTCAAAAGGCGGCTTTGACTCCATTTGGGTGGTAGTGGACCGATTAACCAAGATCGCGCACTTCATCCCAGTGAAGACGACCTTTTCTTCGGAGCAGTACGCCAAACTATTCTTGGTCAGAATTGAGGCATACCGTGGTACCCCTGTGATGATATATTAGATTGCAGTACCCAGTTCACAGCCCGGTTTTGGCAGTCCTTCCAGGAAGCCATGGGTACCCAGGTGCTTTTCAGCACAGCTTTCCATCCGCAGACTGACGGACAGTCAGAGAGGACAATCCTAACCTTGGAGGATATGCTGAGGGCATGCGTCCTGGATATGGCCGACGGCGGGGAGAAACACGTACCATTGATAGAATTCACCTACAACAATAGCTATCACAGTAGCATTGGCATGGCTCCTTTCGAGGCCTTGTTTGGGCGGCGGTGTAGGTCCCCTATGGGTTGGTTGAGGTCGGAGAATCACTCATGGTGGGTCCTGATTTGTTTGAGGAAGTAGTAAAGAAGGTGAAAATCATAAAGGAAAGATTGTTGGTGGCCCAGAGTCGATAGAAAATGTATGCCGATAAGAAGGCCAAAGAATTGGAGTTCGCTGAGGGCGACCTAGTGTTCCTGAAGGTTTCCCCTATGAAAGGGGTGGTCCGATTTGGGAAGAAGGAAAAATTGAGCCCTAGGTTCATTGGGCCTTTCCCTATTCTCAAGTAGAGAGGCGGGGTGGCTTATGAGCTGGCTTTGCCTCCTAGCCTGAGCTGAGTGCACCCAATTTTTCATGTGACAATGCTTTGGAGATATGTAAGAGATGATTCACATGTGATTGAACCCGCTTCAATTGAAGTGGTCTCGACTATCTCATTCGAGGAAAGGCCGGTAAAGATCCTCGACCGCCAAGTTAGGAAGCTAAGGTCCAAAGAAATTCCCCTGGTAAATGTCAGATAGGTGCATCACTCTGAGTAAAAGGCCACTTGGGAGGTAGAGCAAGACATGAGAGAGCGCAACTCTTCCTTGTTTGAAGAGCCGGTAAGTCCTTGTCACCCAATTAAATTCGAGGATGAATTTCCCTTAAGGGGGGGAGGTTGTAAGACCCAAAAAATTTCCTAATATAAAAATCTATTTTGGTGCAGCATGCCGGACCCGGAGTTAGTTGGGTCGAGCCTCGGAATCGCCTCGAGTAGAAGGTATAACTCGACTAATGAAAGTATGAAGTTTAAATTTGGTTAAATGACCCCTTCCATTTATGCATTGATGCTTTAATTGAGTTAAGATCGACTCGAGTTACGGATAGAATCGAAACCCAAGTCGAACTCGGACTGAGTCGAGTCAAGGTTAAGTCGTTAAAGGGGCAATTAAGTCATTGTAGATGAGGGAATAAAATCCCCCATGATTGAGCCGTGCGGCTCATCTTGGAGCTGCACATAGCCCGAGCAAGAGAGAAGGGAGAGAGAGGGAGGGGAGATCTTGTTTGGCCCGAAGATTGTGTCGTCGTCGGAAGATTCGGGATCGCCAACGTCTGATTCTTCTTCTTCCTCAAGCAAAGGTGAGTGGTTCGTTTCGGTGGATTGGGGGAGGCGGGTAGCCAAACCCCTAGAACTGCTAGGTATCGATTGCTCGCGAGTTTCCATCGATTCTTGGTATCTTGACTTTCCTATCACTGTTTTGAATCGTTATTCGTCGGATCTTCGAAGTTTTCTTATCGGATTTTCGACTTTTAGGGGTTGCTGAATCAAGGGAAAAGGGGAGAAGTCATGCCACAATTTTCTCCAATTCCCTTGACAGATGTAGAACCCCTTGGACGATCTTAAATCCATGTCGAGTGTATTCGTAGATTATTGTTTGAATGTGATGATTGAAACTCATTTCCCCTAAAGCCTATAGGCTCGGCCAAACAAAGGAAAACTCCTTGATCATGGTTTGGCCGAGCATGGGGTGGGTGACTTGATCAATGTGTTGATTAGGATAGATCAGAAACAAGGTATTAGGGTTGGGGTTAGTCCTTCCCTTTTGTTCCTACCCTTGAAGGCTCGACCGAGCAAGGCATGTATTGCTCAAGTCTCGGCCGAGCAAGGAGGAGGGGGATGGTGAACTCTAGAAGTAAAACTTCATGGTTAGGAATACTCAAAGCAATAGAACATGAAAAGTTACCTAGATTACCGATTAGAAACATGATGACACTTAGGTAAGACTCTAACTATGGAAGGCTACTATATTGATGCATGTAATTAGAGGAATGGTAGGATAGTAACCATCGTTAAACCCTTCCTCCTCAAATTCTAAATGTGGTGATATTTTTACCATACTAGATGATTTATTCCTTGTTGAATTTATTTGATATTTTCACCATGCTAGACAATTTATTTCTTGTTAAATTGTTACTTAATGCAGAATTTAAATTCTTTATCATTGAGTCATGTGGCTATATATAGTAGTTGTTGTGAAGTAAATTCATATTATCTTACAAGCTGTCTGGTATTATTAATGGGTGAAATTCCAAGTCCGGAACACGTAGTTCTTCAGCCAAGGTAGGGTATGACGCTAGATAACATGTGTGACATTATAATTTGTATGTTAGATATGGAAACTTCGCTAGTGGATGACATAACTTCTAAGACTTCTTATAGCCATTTTTTTTGAAACCTAGAATTGTTAGGTGTACATGCCGAGGAAGGGTAACATTGAAATGTTGACCCTACAGGCCGGGTTAGGGCCGGATACGGGTAAATGCTCGGGGTGTAAATATGGAAACTTTAGGACACTTTAATTGTGTGATGTGCTTGCGATGGTCTGCCGAGAAGCATGGATAGTCGAAATGACAAATGCTTGACTGAGCCAGTATTTTGGGTCTTGAGATGCACCAGCGGGCCCGCTTGGTGTCAGACCCCAGTTGGGTGGGACTAGCTACCCCTACCCCAGTCGGTGTCCGAAGACTTGTAGACCATCCTAGTCGATGGCCCGGAGATCTTATTGATTCACTTATATGCTATGTGGCCTGGACGACTGGTAGGATGTTATTTTGTGTGGTAGGGCTGGTTGTAGCCGAACCACTAATGCATGAACAGGCCCTAAGGGCCGGGTACTAGTTGGCATAGTTGGGACAGTTATAGCCGGTGAAATGTATGTGTTGTCTACACAGTACGACTCTAGGGGTCGGTTGTCATATCAGTAATAGCTTAGATCCCTAAAATTTTATATTTTTGCTGACACAGATATATATATGATAATTGGGAATTACGTGAGGGTTCGAAGAACCGCTCACTGAGTCCCATGTGGACTCACGGTTTATTTTTTTTTGTTTTGCAGAACCTAATCAGTGAGTTGAGGCTTGGAGTCATGGTGCAGTTGCAGGGCAGGCGGTGGTGCCAATCTCGTAGCGGCGTTCGATAGTCATAGTCTAGTTGTCTAGTTTTGTCATTTTCCTACACTGAGAATTGTTGGGTTTTAAAGCTTGTATTAAACTTTGAACTTGAGATGTTTCAATTTGTGTTGATGTTAGCTACTTTCTTTTCTCAAAAAAAATTGTGAACTTTTGAAACTTTCAAATAAAGCTGCACTGTTGTTTTCTTTTCTTTGCTTTATTTTGATGTGTTTCAGATTCTCATTAGTCAGTGTAGGTAGTAGGCTTCAGTGTAGGTACTAGGCTTCAAGGTAAAACGTAGACCCTAGCTGGTCACACGACCCTGAGTTGGGGTGTGACAGCCTGTAATTTCACTATTTTGTTTGTTTAGTGGTTGGTAATTTATCTACCATCTTTTTAATTTTTCCATGGTATTTGCCATGATAATTTTCTCTCATCTTTTTTGTATCTCATGGTTGCTCAAGCGCTTGAGATATCTTGACATTTTTTTAAGATTGTGATATTATTTCAGATAAATATATGAAGTATTCTAAGTACGAGTTTTTTTTCCCTCATTTGGTTTCTCCTATGATTTCTAGAAAAAATTGTAATAATCTAGGCAAAAAATGTAAATTTTAATTAAAATATTTGAGATTGTTCAAATACTTGGGGACATTGATTTTCCCTAGTCATCAAATATCCAATATTTTCATTATTCCTCAATTGTAATCTAAATTAATATTGGTAAGGTGCCAAGGCGCTTCCTAAGGTAGCAAAACCCTAAAATTGTTTGACATTAGGGGCTAAGAAAGTGCTCATTCGATTGAAGCAAAATGCCAATACCCAAAGACTTTGATTTCTTATAAGGTGCTCGCCGAGTCCTAAAAGCAACATTCGCCGATCCCTGCTCAACATCGTTTATGGTTGAGACTAGGACGCGTGGAAATGCTCTTTAATGGAAATTTAGCTTTAGCTGGTCATGATGCTCATGCTTTTGGGAACCCCGTGGGTGGCACATGGGGGTTAGGAGCCTCACGGATGTTAGGGAGCAGTATGGCATGGTCGTCGCTCGTGTCGCTCGGCCTTTTAATTATTTAATAAATGCATCCCTTTTGGAAGTCGGGGTTTGTTGAACATAATAGCTCTAGTGTTACTACGATTATCCGAGTAGCACATACCATCAAATAAACTATAACTAATTTAATGACCCATTCATTGTTTCACAGTTTGAAATAGTTCATACTTACACATGCATGGTTTAATCTTTGAGACAAGCATATGACTACAGGCAAGATCAACTAGGTAGCACGTCCTCAGCGACATCACGCACCCCCGAGCACCTATCCACCGCCATGAGCTTCGCAGCAATGTGAGAAGGCACAAGGGGCTGATAGTCATACAAGCCGAGCCGAACAATTCGTGAGGATTGAAAACCCATGCCGCATCCAAGAGCACACGTGAAAACTCGAGCACCGATCGAGACGAAGGGCAAAAGATGCATCGACATTCGAGGGAGCATGAGATCCACTAACGTGGCCGCTCCGAACTGCCGCACTTGGCAGAGGGAGCGGACGGAGCAGTTGAAATCAATTGAAATTTCAACCGATCGAATAGGTATCACACCAGCAACACGTGTAGCTCCAATGAAAAATCGAAGCACAACTCAAAGGACTACTGCTATAACGGTTGGCTGCACTATGGCAAGGAGCCCGCGAACGCATGTGAGTACATCACCATTCACGCACCGACACGGTCAATTTTGTTGTCGCACCCACCGCCCACCTGCGTCACGCCATAGGCGAGAGTAAGGGGGTCAAAGAAGGCCATCGGCAACTCCATAATTGAAACTCTTGTTCATATTTTTTCGTTGTAGATGGTATCTGTAGAAGTAATAAATCAAATAGAATTGAAAGTGGGGATAACTCAATTGGGAGAGCGTCAAACTGAATATCTAAAAGTCTCTTGTTTAATCCATGCCCACAACAATTTTTGAAGATTAAATAAAACTCCATAACTGAAGCTCGTGTTCATATTTTTTTGTTGTCGATGTATCTCTAGAACTAGTAAATCTAATTATTTCGTAAGTGAGGATAGCTCAATTGGGAAAGCGTCAACTTGAAGATTTGATGGTTGTGTGGTCGATCCACGCTCATCGCAATTTTATGTTGTAGATTGAATTAACTTCCAATCTAAAACAACCATTTTTACAAACCTTCCAACCACCAAACCTTGAAAGCTTTGTGGTTTCATGATGTGGACTTGGGTTTTAGCTTCGGTGGTTCGCTAGTTTGCAGTATAGTTAGACAGTAAAATAAAACATAAGATTCTAAACCTGAAGACAAATTCATGAATTATGAAGTGCATGGTAGATTTGTTAAAATTCGAAACCACACTATATTCTGACCCAATTTGCTAAAAATAGAAGTAGAAATTAGAAAATTCAAAACTATATTCTGAGTTGAAAAGAAGAAAGGAGGAAATGACAAATTAAAGAAATTAACTTGCAAAACTTGAGAAGGTAAATGAACCTTCAAGAGAAATCTCAGTATTTTTATATTCTCACTACTACAATATGACTTTTTAGTGACGATTATTATGATGTTTGCTAGTAATTATAAATGCTGAGCAAGATATCCCTTGCTCAATGTTTGGCCAAGCAGGGAGGAAGGAAACTGATCGGGAAATTGACTCCAGCATATTTCGGAAACATGTTGATCGAATGAGACGTAGACTATTTTTGATTGATGAGTAAATCTATGGTAGAACTAGGTCATTTCACAATTATAGGAGAATCATAGTCTAGTTGTGCATATGTAGCGAAATTTATGAGGCAACATATGTTCTTGAAATTTTCCTTTATCAAATTAATGACGCTAGTTGAAATTTACCATGCTAGATCAAATATTACCATGCTAGAATTTATTGATTAAATGCATAATTTAATTACTTTAATGTTGCAATCATGCGGATTTTTATGCTATTATATGTAGAATAAATTTCTTATAATTTATGTGTTGTGATATATTTGTATTCGGACATATCTGTGCTTATGAGAAAGTTTGTATCAGAGCGTCAGGTTAGATCTTGACTACGACTAAGATCTCGGTACCGTATGGGGCATAACTAGCATGTCGACATACGGTATAGTTATATTACGATATCAGGCGACCACGACTGCACCTCAGCGCACCATGCAGTTAGTAATTTAAATTACAATTGAATAAGTTGTTTGATATTGTTGACATTACTTGCATGGGTGTGTGGGACTGTGTGGCCGAGTGTTGTATTGTGGTAGAGGTCGGGCAGGGCTGGCCCATTTACACAGGGTAAGGCCATAGTGGCCGAGTGACACTAGTTTTGAAAGAGCCGTAATGGCCGGATTACTTACTCATATAGATTGGCAACGTACTGCCCGATTACTATGATATGACTAGAATAATATATATCTCTTACTGTTATGTATGTTATCATATCGGGGATTTGAGTGGAGGTTCGGAAGGACCGCTCACTGAGTTCCTCGTGAACTTATGGTTTATTGTTTTTGTTTTGCAGAGCGTGACCTGTGAGGTGTGGCTTGATGGCGTGGTGCGGCTGGAGGGCAGATGTCGTCGCGAATCTTGTAGCAAGCGGCCATGTAGTCGTAGTCGTGTTGTTTAGAGTTGTTAGACATGCACTGAATGTTCTTTTGTAAAACATTTAACTGTTTTAAAACTTTGGTATTACACCCCGCCTAGGTTCAATCCTAATAAGGAACACCACCTAGGAGAAGCGCAACCAACAATCAACCAACACACCAAGACCTTCATGAACAACTTGCAACATGAACCTCAATCAGTTGCATTAGAATAATATCTATTACAATAATGAAATGTTTTTCAAGAAACTTTTTTACATCTCTACGGGAATCAACGTCAGAGCCTACCTCCTCTTCTCTATCTAACTAGACCTTCTCAGCTACCAACTCGAACCTACAGATCCGAGACAAAAGCAACAAAAATTAGCGGAAAGCTGAGTAGGATATCACAATATGTCAAAGAGGTAAAGATGACCATCCATGATGCCATGTTGACATGGTATTCAATTATGTGCATACCACAACTAATATTATATACTCATACCAACCAATGCGATGTCATCCTTAGATAAACACTCATGCATCTATCAACCACTATATAGATATATAATAATGTATGCACCTCATAACAATTATCATGTACTCATGTTAACTAGTACAAAGTCAACTCATACATACCCTACCGACAAATGCGTACATGCATAATAATCACCTAATCAAGAGCGTAGTAAACATTGGGTTTCCCCCGCACTCTCGCACCTTCGAGAGTGGCACCTCAAGCCCTCTCCAGCTAGAGATGCGATTATCCAAAAAGGTAGTCCGCCTACGTCTAACACCTCGACGCCGCACACGCACCCATGTGATATTTGGTGATCACCGGTATAACTAGCCCAAGACCTCGGGCAAATAAATCAACAATGTCTAGGCTTGCGCCCAACAACGGTCATAATGCACAACATGCGTAAAATGCTATCAGCATGATATCAATAATATAATGCATACGACAACAACTACATCAATAATGCGACCAACCAACAATCTGAATCTATCATTATGCAACTCATTAACACCTACACATGCTTCCTAATCTTCATAATCACTATAGATGCAATTTATGCAACATAATATGATATCAACATGTAGATGAGCCAACAACATGCAACATGAATTTCAACAATAACAGATATAAAAATCAACGGAAGGAACAACAAGATAAATACTTCAGTTTAGGGTAATCAGACATGTGTCAGGATGAGAATCAACAAGAGTCAACAAGAATCAACAACCTTTAAAAACCATAACCAACTGTAACATCATAATAAAATACTTAAAATATTTATTAAGGCTCGGCATGCAAATTGAGGCAATCCACCAAATATTGTTTTCTAAATTCGATCATATTTTGGAGAAACAAAGATCAGCAATAAATTCAGAATGTCGTTTAGGTAAAAATTCATATAAGATATGTACCGATCCGAAAACCGCAAGACCCTCAACATAATTTTACAAGAAAATACCAAAATACCCATTTAAATTAGATAAATAAATAATAGGATTGTTACAACATATAACACTGCCACCCAGCTACACAACACCGTTATATACACCATACTACACTGCTATCATCTAATATAAATAATACTCCAACATAACACCATCAACACCGCTACAAAGCTAGTAACACGATTACAAATTAATATCACTAAATAATAATATAATATTGCTACAGAAATATAACATAAGAATATAACATTGTTATATTCACAACACTTCATCTTCCACCTCCCACCTCAACTAGGGTTTCTAACCGTAACTCCCAACCAGTCGTTGCCGCCACCAACTCCAGTCGGCACGAGGGTCTCATCGTGGCCCTCTCCAGCCACCAGAGACTAACCACCGCCACCATTCGCCGCTCGCCGCACAACGAGTGGCACCAAATGGCGAAGGTGCGGCTGCCCCTGCGTGCAGCCGCGTCCTTCACACGATGCGGCTACGCCTCATCAGGCGCCGCGTACCCCTGCCCATCTAGGGCCAGTCGCGGCCCGGCGAGGCAGCACTAGGCGTAGCCGTGACTGGCAGCGGTGACCCAAGGCTGCTGCGTATGCAGCACAGGCGCTGCTGCTATGTGGCACAACCTCACCCCGACGCTGCAGCACCAACAGCAACTCGCCCCGATGCCGCAGCATCGGCAGTGCTGCACATGACCGTCGGCCGCCTGTTGGCTGGCGACTTGGCCACCACCAATGAGCAACACGGCTCAAATAAAAAACTCAGCGGATAAATCCCAAAAATATACAAAAAACTCCAAAATAAATCACAACACAAATCCGATTCAAAACTATGACAGGAATACTCAATCACGATCTCATCCCAATAGATTCAACAACCCTAAACGAAGAATAAGGAATCGAGGAAAGAATCCTACCTCTAATCGCTCCGATCACCCCTCCGATAGCCCGACCTTCTCTTCTCACGATGGCTTCCACCTCCCTAAGAAAAGACCTAATCAATCTAGGTTTTAATTCGATTAGGATATTTTACAGAAAAGCCCTTCGATCACATCAATTTACCAAAATACCCCTCAATCATAATAAAATTCCAAAAATTTCCCAAAAATCCAGAAAAATAATTATTCAAATTTTTGGGGTGTAACATTTGGGATATTTCTTTGAAAACTTGAGTTGTTTTCTTCACTCTTGGGACTGTTGAAAACATGCTTCTACTTTTAATAAAGTTCGGTGTTGCCGTTTTCTTTTTATTAGTGATTCCCCTGTTGGTTCGGTGTTATTTCTTTGTGTTTTTGGTTAGTTCATGTGGTAGGCTTCGGGGTACCGACACATACCCTGGTCGATCACATGACCCTGAGGTGGGCTGTGACAAAGTTGGCATTAGAGCAGCACCTAGTCCTAGGCATGGTGAGGGAGCCTACATGAGAGAGGGCTGCCCGGGTGACGGGGTGGAGCCGCTACTTGGCTTGGCCTCACATGCCACCGACTTAGGTGTGATTCTGAGCTATGCGTTAGACTCGAGTTGGGTCTTGACGATGATGTCAGAGCGTTAGGTTAGGTCTTGACTACAACTAAGATCTGGGTACCGTATGGGCTATAGCTAGCATGTCGACATACGGTATAGTTATGCTACGAGATTAGGCGGCCACGACTACACCTGAGCGCACCATGCGGTTAGTAATTTAAATTACAATTGAATAAGTTGTTTGATATTGTTGACATTACCTGCATGGATTTATGGGCTTGTGTGGCCGAGTTTTGTATTGTGGTAGAGGCCCGGCAAGGCCGGCCCATTTACGCAGGGTAAGGCCATAGTGGCTGAGTGACACTAGTTTTGAAAGAGTCGTAATGATCGGATTACTTACTCACATAGATTGGCCAACTGGTCGATTACCATGATATGACAAGCATAGATTCCTTATATATATGTCTTACTATTATGTATGTTATCATATCGGGGATTTGAGTGGAGGTTCGGAAGGACCACTCATTGAGTTCCTCGTGAACTTATGGTTTATTGTTTTTGTTTTGCAGAGCCTGACCTGTGAGGTGTGAATTGATGGCGTGGTGTGGCTGGAGGGCAAATGTCGTAGCGGATCTCGCAGCAAGCAGCCATGTAGTTGTAGTCGTGTTGTTTAGAGTTGTTAGACATGCACTGAATGGTCTTTTGTAAAACATTTAATTGTTTTAAAACTTTGGGATATTTCTTTGAAAACTTGAGTTATTTTCTTTGCACTTGGAACTGTTGAAAATTGTTTATACTTTTAATAAAGTTCGGTGTTGTAGTTTTATTTTTATTCGTTATTCCCCTATTGGTTTGGTGTTATTTCTTTGTGTTTTTGGTTATGCATGTGGTTGGCTTTAGGGTACCGACACATACCCTGGCCGGTCACGCGGCCTAGAGTTGGGGCGTGACAGAGGGCTCCGGAGGGAGTAAGAGTTGAGGCAGCAGCTTCAGTCGTCACCAGTACCACTAGCACCCGTGGTACCGGAGGTGGCTGAGCCAGTAGTACCGATGGTCAGGGCCCACGAGCACCCACATACACAGACTTCATCAAGCTAAGGCCGTTGGAGTTCGCTGGGACAGATCGGCATGTAGAGGTCAATGAATTTCATCTGAGGCAACGGCTCGCATGATAGGCCTACAGCTTAGGGGACCGGCCAAAAACTGGCTAGATACTTGGAAGTACCGCAGGGCAGCAGACGCACCACCCCCTACATGGGAAGAGTTCAAGGCGGCTGTAGTGGAGCAGTATTTACTGTTGAGCGTCCGTGATAAGCGGGCAAGAGAGTTCGAGATGTTACATCAGACGGGTTGAATGACGGTGTCAGATAATGAGATGGAGTTCACCCGGCTCTCCAAGTACCACCCTACTCTGGTAGCTACTAAGACCGCCAGGGTCAAGAGGTTTGTTGGGGGGACGAGACCATAGATCGGCAAACTTATTCATTATACCGAGGACACCTCATTTGCTTGGGTAGTGGATGAGGCACTCCGGAAGGAAGCACTGGTGTTGTTCGAGAAAAACGACGGGCCCCCAAAGAATAAGTTCCGACCTCAAGGATTAGAAGGGCCGACCTTGGCACTCTGAGGTGACTGTTGCCACGACACACCACCAGCCGAGCAGGGGACCCAATAGTAGCTGGGGCCGTGCAGGCCTATGGACAGGGACGGCTCAACAAATAGAGTTAGGGGGTGATACTTAGAAGTCAGAAGTGCCACAGTGTGGTCGCTATAACAGAAGGCACTAGGGGACTTGCTATGGCCGCACGGATGCATGTTTCAGGTGCGGGCAAGTTGGACATTTCAGGAAAGATTATCCAGACAAAGGTAGTCAGAGAACTGAGCAGACTAGAATGAAAGCGCCGATGTCAGTTGGTTCGGTGGCTCCAAAGGGTCAGATGCAGGGAAGGGGACAACATACTGATCATTTTGAGAGGCCGACTGCCAGGGTTTATGCTATGAACCGAGATATCGCTGAGGCATCTAAGGCAGTTGTAACAAGTACTCTTATAGTTAGTTCATCCGCTGCTTATTTGTTATTTGATCAGGGTGCCACGCACTCGTTTGTATCTGCTAGATTTGCTGCTAAGTTACCCATGATAGCTTCCTTGCTTGATGTGCCATATGTTGTGTCGACACCCATGGGTGATGCTATATTAGCTGAGACAACTTTCTGAGACTGTGAGGTGCTCATTTGTGGGCATGTGCTGAAGGCAGAATTAACACTCTTGTCGATGCTTGAATTAGATGTTATACTCGGCATGGATTGGCTGGCAGATCACTTTGCGTCAGTGGATTACAGGGCTAAGACTGTCACTTTCAGCAAGCCTAAATTGCTGCAGTTCACCTTCTATGGAGATTGGAGGGGTGAGCCTATGGGATTCATTACAGCCCTAAAGGCTCGCAAACTACTTATGGGCAGCTGCAAGTCCTTCCTGGCCTTTGTATCTGTGGCCGAGGAGGATAGAGACACGGTGAGGAATGTCAGAGGAACACAAGTGGTTTGTGAGTTCCTTGATGTATTTCCCGAGGAGTTGCCGGGTATGCCGCCAAGAAGAGAGATAGAATTTTGCATTGATTTGCAGCCTGGGGTGAAGCCGATCTCCAATCCACCTTATAGGATGGCACCGGCCAAACTCAGGGAATTAAAAATGCAGTTGCAAGAGTTGCTAGACTTGGGCTTCATCCGCCCGAGTGTGTCCCTGTGGGGTGCTCCGGCACTCTTCATGAAAAAGAAGGACGGGCTCATACGCATGTGCATTGACTACAGGCAGCTTAACAAGGTGACAATCAAGAATCGTTACCCGCTACCAAGGATTGATGACCTGTTCGACCAACTACATGGGGCAGAATGGTTTTCAAAAATTGATTTGAGGTCCGGATACCATCAGCTGAGAATTCAGGACGACGATGTGCCTAAGCCTGCCTTTAGGACTCGCTATGGCCACTTTGAGTTCCTAGTAATGTCCTTTGGGCTGACTAATGCGCCTGCGGCTTTTATGGATCTGATGAACCGGGTGTTCAAGGAGTACCTAGACAGATTTGTGATCGTCTTTATTGATGACATCCCGGTACACTCCAAGAGTAGGGAGGAGCACTCCGAGCATCGGTTGTATGCCAAATTCACCAAGTGCAAGCTCTGGTTGGAGAGTGTAGGGTTCCTGGGGCATATAGTGTCCAAGGAAGGGGTAAGGGCGAACCTCGCAAAGGTGGAGGCAGTGCGGATCTGGAGGCGCCCGACTAGTGTGACACACTGAGATCCGTAGTTTCCTGGGGTTGGCCGAGTATTACAGAAAATTTATGGAAAATTTATCCATAATTGCGGCTCCTTTGACTCGGTTGACCCAGAAAAAGGTCAAATTTGTTTGGGGCGATAAGTGTAAGGAGAGCTTTCAGCAGCTCAAGGAATGCTTTACGTCATCGCCAGTGTTGGTCGTACCTTTAGCTCGGGAGGATTCGTGATCTACTGTGATGCCTCGCGGGTTGGCCTGGGCTGTGTTCTGATGTAGTATGGAAGGGTAATAGCCTATGCATCCCGCCAGTTGAAGGTTCATGAGAATAACTTCTTGACACATGACCTAGAACTGGCAGCAATGGTATTTGCATTGAAGCTATAGCGCCACTACCTGTATGGCGAGGCCTATGAGATTTACCCTGATCACAAAAGCCTCGAATATACCTGCTTACCTAGAAAGAACTGAACCTAAAGTAGAGGAGGTGGCTTGAGCTTCTGAAGGACTATGATTGCACCATTATTACCATCCCGGGAAGGCCAATGTAGTGACGGATACCTTGAGCAGAAAATCCATGGGCAGCTTGGCCCATCTAGCTATCATGAGGAGCCCACTAGCTTGGGAGCTAGCACTATGCCTAGTTGGGGGAGCCGTCCTGTCAGTGTCAGATACCTGCAAGTATAGTCCACTTTAATGGATATGCTGTGTACCGCACAGGAGGAGGATGCATTTTGTTCCCTGACAAAGGATCTGGTTCGGAGAGGTGACGCAGATGACGACTTTAGGGTTGGCCCAGAGAATGTGCTGAGGTTCAGAGATTGAATTGTGGTGTCGGATACGGCAGAGGTGTGCAAGAAGGTGCTAGAGATGGTCCACCGTTCCACTTACACGATGCATCAGGGGGCCACCAAAATATACCGAGACTTGAGGTAACACTATTGGTGGAAGGGCATGAACAGAGAGGTAGCCGAGTTTGTGTCCAAGTGCTTGGTCTACCTGCAAGTGAAGGTCGAACACTTGAAGCCTGTAGGGCTGCTTCAGAACCTCGAAGTGTTTGAGTGGAAGTGGGAAATGATTACAATAGATCTAGTGATTGTGCTGCCGAAGTCTAGAGGGGGCTATGAATCCATTTGGGTCATCATGGATCGGTTGACCAAGACCGCGCACTTTATTCTAGTCAAAATGACCTTTTCAGTCGAGCAATACGCCAAATTGTTTCTAGATCAGATTGTGGCCTACCATGGTATCCCAGTTGTGATCAAATCAGATCGGGGTACGCAGTTCACAGCTCGGTTTTGGCAGTCCTTCCAAGAGGCTTCTGTACTCAAGTGCGGTTTAGCACCGTGTTCCATCCGCAGATGGACGGGCAGTCGGAGAGGAGAATTTAGACCTTGGAAGATATGCTGAGGGCGTGTGTTTTAGACGTGGCTGGTGGTTGGGAGAAACACCTACCACTGATAGAGTTTACATACAACAATAGCTACCAAAGTAGCATTGGTATGGCCCATTTCGAAGCCCTATATGGGCGGAGATGTAGATCACTAGTGGATTGGTTTGAGGTAGGATGGTCCCTCATGGTGGGTCCTGACTTGGTTGAGGAGGCGGTTGAAAAGGTGAAACTGATAAAAGAAAGGTTGCTAGCAGCCCAGAGCCGCCAGAAAATGTATGTAGATAAGAAGGCTAGAGAGGTGGAGTTCGCCGAGGGCAACATGGTATTTCTAAAGGTATCCCCCATGAAAGGGGTGGTACGGTTTGGGAAGAGAGGAAAGTTAAGCGCTAGGTTCATCGGGCCCTTCCCTATTCTTAAACGAACAGACGCTGTGGCTTATGAGCTAGCTTTACCCCATAGTAAGCACCGAGTTCACCCAGTCTTTCATGTGTCCATGCTCAAGAGATACGTCAGGGATGAGTCCCACCTAATTGGGCCTACCGCGGTTGAGATGGATTCAGCAGTATCATATGAGGAGAGGTCGGTAGAAGTGCTTGACCGTCAGATTAGAAAGCTGAGGTCTAAGGAAATTCTCTTAGTAAGGATCAGGTGGGAGCACCACACCAGACAGGAAGCTAATTGGGAGGTGGAGCAGGACATGAGAGAGCGCTATCCCTCCTTGTTTCAAAAATTCGAGGATGAATTTTCCTTAAGGGAGGAAGGTTGTAAAACTCGAGGTTTCCTAATATAAATTTATTTGGTGTAGCGCACCGGATTAGGAGCTAGCTAGGTCGAGTCGCGAAATCGCCGCGAGTAGGAGCTATAATTTAATTTTTATAAATTAATGATAAGTACTATTTTTTCATAATCTTGAGTGGGTTGATTGAGTTGGTTTTGAAATCGTGTTGGCGGATCGAGTATGTAATATCCTAGATATTTTAATTATATATTTTTTCTTTTTCCTTTATGGTTTGTGTTTGCCAGCCTAACGGACTAGTTCGAGGTTGAGCTGAGTTGACTCATGGTCCGGTGCTAGCTTGCGAGCTCGGGTAAGTAGGAATATGAGTTATGAAAATTTTTCTTGCATATATAAATTTATTTAATTTTATGTTTTGTATGCATGATTGTTTAATTATGTTGCAAATGAATGTGCATATGTTTGTTGCTTGTAATTTAGCATGGGATTAAAATAAGAATAATTAAGTTAGCGGGTCCGGGTTCGGCTTGAGGCAGATGTGGGTTTGATAAAAGGTTTAGTGGAGTTAGGGTTGAGAAGGGAGTATAAAAACCCCTCCCCTTGGCTTGCGGCTCCCTACTGGAGCCGCACAAGCCAATTGAGAAGAGGAGCCAGTCAGCCCCTCTCTCTCATCGTCATCTTTGGAGCCGCCGCCCTCAAGAGCCGACCCGCCGAGCCCCTTCCCATCTTCTTCCTCTTCTTCCTTTCATTTGGAGCCAACCCGAGAGGAGTCGTCTGAAGTCGAGACAGCCCCTCTCTCTCCCTCTTTCCCTCTCTTCAAGCTGGCGGCTTGAAGTGAGCCGCCGCCCCCTCTTTCCCCCTTCTTGAGTCGAGCCACCGATTCTTGAAGCCGAATTCGAGGGTCGTTGTTCAGGATTTCTCCTCTCATCACCCTTCCTATTCGGGTGAGTGGTTTTACCCTCCTTCTTTTCGGGTTTATTCGAATTCTTGAATCCGTTCTTGAAGGCTAGGATGTGTTGATTTGTTTTCCATCGATCTCTCGAATTTTCACCGTTCTTTTTGATTGTTGTGTTGGAGGAGGCCCTAAACTCTCCCCTATGGGGTTCGGCTGCCCTAGGATGACCCTAGGGATGCACGGCCAAGGTGGAGACAAGAGTGCCCTCAAGGTGTTCAGTTAAATGCCTAAATGAGGATTTTTGGTGTTCTTGAGATCCATGCCTTAAAATGCTTATTAAATTGAGATCCTACATGTTCAAGCATGCCTTGTAATTAATATGTGAGTTTTGGATAGAAATCATGTTTATAAAATTAAGATCTTGATATTGATGCCATGAAGGTTCTTGAAGAAGGGTTCTTGATCATGATGTTTGTTTCTTGATTAAGGTGTTGTTGATACTTGTTAGTCTTGTTTATTTAGTAAGCATGAAATTTGAGAAATTTATCTCAAGATTAGTATTCTGTTTTAATGATAATTAAGGATCTAATTTCTGTTAATTTCGGATTTATTTTCATGCTTGTTGAAAAACTTAATGTTGCTGGAATTTCATGCTGAGATGATGAATCTGAACTGTTTATTAAAAACTTTGATGTTTTATTGAAAATAAAAATCTGTTTTAGTTCTTTTCTATTGATAAAAGCTGTTATTCTTCTGTTCTTTATGAGTTGGCATGTGCATGGGTTAGGCTGCGAGGTATAGGCACGTATACCCTGGCTGGTCATGTGACCCTGAGTTAGAGCGTGACAATGTGGTATCAGAACATGTGGTCGGTCTGACTACGACCTAGAGTTGTCACCGTATAGGGCATTGCTAGCGTGTCAGTATACGGTAGGTGTATGCTATGAGATCAATGGGCTAAGTCTGCACCTCAGTGCGACTTGTGGTTAAGTTACTTAATGACTTATGGTGAATTAAATTGTCTTAATTTTGATATTTTCTTTCTGGTGATTCTAGATTGATGGAGGCCTTTGATGCCGCAAGGAGCGGTAGTGACAGCAACTCTACTGAGCCCCGAGGCCGAGTCTGGGGCCGAGGTCGTGGGAGACCACCGCAGGTCCGAGAGGATGTGGGACAGGATCTCATGGTTGTTCAGTTGCAGGCCCGAGTGGCTAAGCTGACTGAGGCGCTCCGCAGGGAGCAGGAGTTGAGGCAACAGCCACAACCAGTACCGGCAGAACCCGCAGCACCAGAGGTGGTCCAGCCAGTAGAACCGGTGGTTAGAGCTCCCAGAGTACCTTCATATGCAAATTTTGTAGCATTCAGGCCACCGGAGTATACAGGGAAAGATCAGCGGGTGGAGGTCACCAGTTTCCTGGGAGATTGCTATGAGCTGTCCAGGGAGCTTGGTTGTTCTTCTGAGACGTATGCTTGACTGATCGGGTTACAGCTGAGAGGTCCAGCCAAGTATTGGCTTCACACCTAGAGGGACTGCAGAGTAGCAGATACACCACTCCCTACCTAGGAGGAGTTTAGAGCAGCTATGGTGAATTACCTGCCGATGAGCGTCCGAGATAGGCGGACGAAGGAGTTCGAGCTACTGCGTTAGACGGGCAGTATGTCAGTGACAGATTATGAGATGGAGTTCACTCGACTCTCGAAGTATCATCCCACCTTGATAGCCACATAGACTGATAGGGTCAAGAGGTTTGTCGAGGGGTTGAGGCCGTAGATCGCCAGACTCATCCATTACATAGAGGATACTTCATTTGCTCAGGTTGTAGATGAGGCGCTCTGAAAGGAGGCATTGGTACCGACAGACAGGCATGATGGTCCCTAGAAGAAAAATTTTTGGCCCCAGCCTTCGAGGGGTCGGCCAGCTCACTTAGAGGGGACTTTGAGGACAGCAGATCCACAATAGGGCGGAGGTCATAATAGTTCTAGAGGACACTTGGGTTCAGGACCAGGGGCATCATCTGGAGGTTCGCAGTGAAAACCTGGGCCGCAGTAGTGTAACCGATGTCACATGAAGCACTGGGGAGCTTGCTGGGGACGTTTAGAGGTTTGTTTCAGCTGTGGGCAAACTGGCATTACAAAAAGGATTGTCCTAGGAAGGGCGGTCAGCAGCCTGATCAGACCAGAGGAAAGGCACCAATGTAGTGGGTTCCGTAGCTCAGAGGGGTCAGACTCAGGGAGGAGGCCAGCGAGCTAGTGGTTCAGAGATGCCCGCTGCACGGGTGTTTGCCATGAACCAAGAGGGCGCTGAGGTGTCCAGGGCAGTAGTGTCAGGTAACCTTGTTGTAGGTTCTGCTATTGCATATGTCTTGTTTGATCCAGGTGCTACGCACTCTTTTGTATCTGCTTTGTTTGCTGCTAAGTTGGCAGGGGAACCGTCTGTGCTTGATTTGCCTCTTGTGGTGTCTACGCCTACGAGCATTTCTATGGTGGCAGAGACAGTCTTTCTGGGCTGTGAGGTTGTCATTTGTGGGTATGTGTTGATAGCCGAATTGTGTCACACCCCAAAAGCAGTGTCACGTGACCGGCCACGATATACGTACCTATACCCCGCAGCCTAACTCATGCACATGCAAACATCATAAACAACAAAGTAAATATCAACTTTTAATAATAAAAGAACCAAAACATATTTTCATTTCAAAACAACAAGGTTTTAAATACATATGTCAAGTACGGAAATGAATCGAAGAGCAACAGTTCTTTTAATAAATAAAATTGAATAAAATGTGAATGTCCCTACGGGACTACAACTCCAAATACCAAAATAAAAGTGAATGACAACCTACTACAGACTCGACTACGACTCCTAACTAGGACTGCTATGAGATCATTTGGCTCCTCTGCCCTCCAACTACGCAAAGTGCTCCAGCCCACCTCACCGGTCAGGCTCTGCAAAACAAAACAAAACAACGACAATGGGTGAGTTCAAAGAACTCAGTGAGCAGCTTTATCCGCCCTCACAAATGAACACAGAGATAACATAAATACATTCTATCTCTAAAAAGGCCACGTCGCAAAAACCTGACTAGCTACCAGGCCCGAAGGCCATCCATGCCCACGGCATCTATCTCTTCAAAGAGGTGCATCAGGCCGAAGCCCTACCATGCCCGAAGTCAACGTCACCTAAAAAAATGTGCATCAGGTCGAGCCCTACCATGCCCAAAGGCAACATCACCATTACAGAGGTGCATCGGGTCGAAGCCCTACCATGCCCAAAGGCAACATCACCATCACAGAGGTGCATTGGGTCGAATCCCTACCATACCTAAAGGCAACATCACCGTCAATAGGTGCATCGGGTCGAATCCCTACCATGCCCAAAGGCAATATCACCATCAAAAGGTGCATCGGGTCGAATCCCTACCATGCCCAAAGGCAACATCACCATCAACAGGTGCATCGGGTCAAATCCCTACCATGCCCAAAGGCAACATCACCATCAACAGGTGCATCGGGTCGAATCCCTACCGTGCCTAAAGGTAACCACGCACATATAAGGATAATCGGGAAAGGCCCTCCGAACTTATCCTGCAGGTTGGGAATTGACATCGAACCACATGGGTGTAGCCCATAACCACATCGAACCCTATCCCTTAGACCCGTAACGTTATGAACTCGTGTGATTTTATTTCATGAATACCTTGTAAGTTGGTTCATAACAGATTATGCTCACCCTTAGACCCAATTTTAATTATAGAATTAAAATTTAGATAATCTCAGTTAGGGTTTTATTTTAGGATTTTGTTCTGCCCAGAAGTGCTGTGTATACCCCGAATCTACTCTTAAAAGTGTGTCCTATGTTTTTTCCAAACTATGTGTTCTGGTCAAAAAGATAGGTTACATGACTATAATCAGAGATCTAATCACATAATAACAGAGAAATAAAAATTCAGCTCAGATTCAATAAACAGCACATAAATTTCAGAAAGCTGAAATTTCCAGCACATCAAGGAATAAAATCCGAATTTTGCAAAATTAAATCCCCAAATTCCTAAGATCACAGATTCAAGTCATCATGCCAACCATGCATACAATCTCATAATTTTTACTAAATAAAAACTAGCACATATAACAAGAATTCCTTAATCAAGAAAATTAATTACTCTATAGCCTCAAGAACATCGAAAACTACAAGATGAGATTGCATCCAAGACTCATAAGAGCAAATCAAGATTCACAAGACTAAAAAATCACAAATCTTCCATTAAACATATGCCCCATGTTACGAGATCAAAATTTCAAGTCTAAGCATGTCATGAAAACCAAGAAAATCTCAAGAACATAAAATAACATCATCAAGCACTACAAGAAAACAGACTTTCACCGACGGATTTATTACGGACGAATTTATTTTGTTGCTATCACCGACAAAATTATCGACGGATAGTTAATCCGTTGGTAATTCAGCCTACGGAATTTCTAAATTTATTATTTTTTTCTTTCCCTCTTTTATTTCAGCCGACCAACTTTTTTTCCCTCTACCATTGGCTAAAAACCGCGCTCTAATTTAATTCCTAAATCAAATCCACGCCCCTTTCCCCAGTGGACCAACCCACTCTTTCCCTAACCCTTTGCAATATATCCTTTCCCAGCCAACAAACTCTCTGTTCCCTACAACGCCTCGCTGCGCGATCGCCGGCGCTCGCCTCCCTCTAGTGCTCGCCTCGCCCGTCTCTGAGCCCATCTCGCTCAAAAGGTATTTTACACTCTCTCTTTCTCTTTTCCAGATCTGGCTTTCCTCCTCTACTTCTCCCTCCTTTAGTAACATGGTCAGCCTCACCTCCTCTCTTCGCTTCTCTTTTTCGGATCAGCCTCACCTCCTCTACTGCATCTCCTCACCTCTGCTGCATCTCCTCACCTCCTCTATTGCATCTCCTCACCTCTTCGCTTCCTCAGGTTTTGGGGTCAACATGTTCGTGATCTTCTTCTCACCCAAAGACAGATTTAAGCACAGATTTCAGGCTTGGACTCAATCTCTCAACCTCATCTTCTTCAAATTCCTACATCAGAGAAAGATATGCACCTTATTTTTTCTGAGCTCTTCTAAATATATTTTTTGCTTATATCAGTCTAAAAGTAGCAAGAATCTACTCCTTGGTTAAGTAGTGCTAAGTTTGTTTTTAGATGGACATATATCATTAGATTATTACTTAGGTTTTTTGGTTGCTTGAACTCAAATGAAAACTATTTGGTTTGTATGCTTTCATCACTAATTGTAATTTATTCAACAACAATAGCACTTATTATTTGGTCTTCTATTTATGCTTTCAGCACTAATTAAAATTTAATGTCTAGGATCTATGATCACTTTTAATCTATAATCCAGAAGGCCTACAATAGGGACTTATCCTTGGTTTCTAATTTAAAGGTATGGTCTTTCTTCTTGTTTCAGATTTGGATGCATAAGCACGGAGTTGAGACTGCTTATCTTTACCCTATTTCATTGTTCTTTTCCCCTAATCCTTTGATGGTCTTCTACATTTTTCTCAACTAATTAAATCGGCAATGTAAGTCATTGTTTATGAGATCGGATAAATATGTCTTCCTCAACATGTGCTATATCATCCAGGTAGACCTGTAATATATGTATCTTTGAAAGTTCAAACTAGCTTGTAATATCTAGGTAACTCACTTGTTGAACTTATACCTGAAACTAATCTCAGATAAATGGTTATAGGCATTAGATATTTTGAAGTGGTTTCATTTTATCTATATTAATTCTGACATGATATTAGATCTTTGTTTTGACATGATATTGGATCTTTGTTTGCAAATCTATAAGATATTAATAAAGATGCTAATATTATTTTTGTTTTCATATGTTTAGGCAACAGTTGTTTACAAGGTTGCTTCTTTCGCAAAGGACCACGATGTGCATGTTATTCCTGATGGCGGGATTTTAAATTCAAGACACATTATTAAAGCTTTGGTTCTAGGAGCTTCCACTATTATGATGGGTAGTTTTCTAGCTGGCAGCAGTGAAGCTCCTGGAGTTTATGAGTATCTGGTATGAATCTCCAAGACATGAACATTAGATGAAACACATCTTTACTTAAAACCTTAAACAAATTTATCATGGACATATCATGTTTTCATGAAAATAACAAATCGGCATGTTCCATTTACATCCATGCATTATCCATTCATTCTTTTTTCTGATGGCTTGAGTAATGATTTTATTCATGTAGACCATATTATTTCTTGTGGTTCTTTGCTAGATTACTTGAATTTTTGAATTTATGTTAAACCACAATTTTTATGTAATTATTAAGTTATATTTTATAAAGAAAGAAAGTTTCTTTTGTTGTAATTTTGAATATTTTTTCTTTACTTCATAGGCTTGGGTGTGCTATTTTGCAATTCCTTTGTATTATTGTTGAACTTTTGAAGATTATGGTTGGGAATGCAAGGGCATGGATATCTAGTATATGTTTGTCACTTCACTACAAGAAAATAAGGCTTCACCAAATTTTTTATCAACAGATATTTTGCAAAATGTTGGTTCATGAGATTGATGTACCTTTGAATTGCTATAGTACATCACATAATTCAGAATTTGAGGCAATTCAATTTTTCAAATTTGAAATACCCTTCTTGGTGATATCTGTTGTCACTGCTTTTTCACTAAGATATGCTAAGCATAAATTGATAGCACAATTTGAATATCTGTTAGTATTCTTTTAAGTATTTTCCTTATTAAGTTGCCTCTACAAAGTGAACATGACACAGTCATGATATCATGTTCACATGGTATTGAGTATATTGGCCCAAAGAAAATTAATTATGCCCAAATTGAAAATAGTAGATAATTTTTATTTTTTATGAACCATTTAGTCATACACTTGAACTCTTTTTTGCAACTTTATCTATGCAGTTTTTTCTCTAGTACACGTGCCATTGCTTGTGCTTTGTTTGCATTTTTGAGGCCGGGGGATGAGGTGAACTATTCTTTGCTTTCCCTGGTTTCTAACTATAGACTCAAGTTTAATCTACTTCATATCTCAAGTTACATTTGTTATGAGGATGATAATTCTGATTTGTATTTCCAACTCATGTGGTTATTCTTGGCGCCCGTCACTGACACAATAAAATTAATTGCTTTTGCTTGCGAGTGCATACACAACAGGGGAAGCACCTTGACAATTGACTATACTATGTTAGGATACCAGCAATCTAGCAAGAAGCATTAGAATAAGCAAACTACTAAGAGGACACTAGAGTAGAAAGGTTAAGAGATATGGGGGACTTAAACCTGATTCATGCAAACCAAAATCATGTCTAACATAATAACTCATAGCCATTACTGTTATGAAGTTGGGTAAACATAATTTTATCTTCTTTTTTGGCATTGATTATAGAGAAGAAGAAGAAACTTGATTGATATTTTGTTGAAAGCAGCAGGTTATTTGGATTGTTCTATTCGATATGTTCTTCCTAAAATACCTGCACAAACCAGGTTTATTTATCTTGCGGTTCTCATCACAACTTTATTGGCAATACTTGTGAGCATTCTATTTTGGAATATCCTAAAATTTCTATTGTTAATTGGCTATAGAAAACTTATTTGGAGCTCTCTAACTCATTTTTCCTTTCACATGGACTTTACAGTGAGTTCTTTCCTAGACAACTCTTCAAGTCTCCACCTTAAAAGAGGTCGTCTTAATCAAAGATAACCTTATTGCATAAAAGTCATACAAACACTTAGTTTGTTATTACACATGATCTTCTGTTTTCTAATAGGCGGCTGCATACTACTACCATGGATTGATACTTGATGAAGGAAACACAGAGAAATCACATGGAATGACAATAGCTGCTTTGCAAGCAGCAGAAGAGTTTTTGAAAGAAAGCAAGAAGACCTATGAAGACTTCCATCAAATGCCTCCCACATCAAGGTTCAACTTCACACTCCCTTTTCTCTTGCAATCAATTGGTTAACACACTCTTTTCCCTTAATTTAAATATCTCTTTCACCCAGTCTTGCATACCACAATTATCTGTTAAGAGTGACATTAGTGTTGAACAATTATAGAAACTCAAAGTTTCGTTCCAATCTCTTCACAGGAGTATACCTCTTTGGGACTCCATGAAGTATCTATTGAAGAAGATTCCTAAAGATGCATCAAGCAAGATACAGATTAATCGGGATCTTTATGGTGAAGACAAGTAAATAACTTGACTCCATAATTGATAGCAATGTCAAGTAATTAATTTACTAATTATGTTTCATATAGATTCTAGATTCTTATATCTGATACATGCTTGTTATTGTGATTCTATGATGTATAAGATGCTATGGCTTAGAAAGCAAAGAGGAAGCTGCAGCTTTGGAGTTTTAAAAGTGGAAAGGGGCATTTTCTGTTAATGATGAAGGTACAACAGAGGAGATCCAGGATGATAACCAAGGTTTACTCTCTAATTTTGTAGTATATATCAAAGTAGGCTTTCTTGTTTAATACATATGTAACTTTCAATATTTAAATTGTCAATATATGCATCTTATCTAAATGTTTTCCTAGATTTTGGATTCTTTAAATAATTTTTGCAAATGCCTCATAAGATATTTCAACTATACATTACTATGAGATAGTTGACTACTTGATACTTCAACTAGTCTTTTTATACTTTGTTTACTGAGGAGATTCAAGTTTCATGATTATTATTATGAATATCTAGTTTTAAATGTGATTGAATGGTTTACTGAGTTGATAAATGTGTGCTTGATTGATGATTGGATCTCAAGTAAGAATTTATATATATGAGAATCAATCCATTCGATTTAGTTCACTCTCGGTGAAAATGCATTGTTCGCTTAGAGCAGTTGTGCTTGGCTAGCTGCTAATGTTATCTTAAAGGTCTATGTCTACTCAAGTTGGCATTATATAGTGGAAAAAATACTGCTAATTTGGAGCATTTACCTAAATTATAGTTATGGTTGATCAATTCTGTGGAGGAAGGTAGAATTGGAGGAAGGTAAACGATCTGACTTCAGGTTTGTCTGCTGTAGGCTTGGATGCAGTTTTATTTCTCAAGGCGATTGTTTTCAGGTGACTGAGATTCCAAACAACTTCTTTAGTCTATGTATTATAATAGTAGTAATGCACATTACATTCTTCCTCAATTCCCTTCTGAAATGTAATCAATCTTTCATGTGTCTTTTGGTTGTTATGAATGCATAGAAAGCTATGATTATATAAATTGGCTTGTGCAATATGTTATCATTTCATTTTCAGGGAACTTTCCAAGCAACCCCTTGCCTTGTCATGACCAACATCATCTATAGCCTACCATGACAGATATACAAATAGATAAAATGTATTGTTAATAATACACTATTTATAGTTCTAATTGCCAAGGAAACCTCAACAACAAAACAATCCTACATCAGCTGTCTGTTGATATTAAATGCACTGCATGAGATGTAAGACTATACCCCTTTTATATCACAATAGTATTTCTACTTAAGTGGCACTAGAGAGTTTAGCATCATCTCTCGATCCGAAAAATGACACTAGAGAGTTTAGCATCATCACCTCCTAGGTTCGTTACCTCGAACTTTGGTCTTTGGAAATATAGGATGTACACATATTTAAAGACTAAAGGTTTTGGTGTGCTTAACATGTTAAGACTAGAATTCATTGAGCCTAAGGTTGACATGCATGCTTGGAGCGAATTTGATAAGAAAATGTTTAAATATAATGGAGATGCCATGTATTGTATACTTTGCACATTACCAAATGGCATCCTAGAAAAAGTCATGCATTGCTCTTCGGCTTGTGATTTATGGGCCACTTTAAATGCTTTATATGATCATGCCAAAACCGAAGAGATTGGCACTTTTGATGAAGGTGGTGATGACAATGATCACTCACCTACTACTAATCTTGGTTTTAATGCCCATAGTGCAGTCAAAGGAGCAACTCTAAGAGCTGAAAACGAAAGGTGATTTATCTTGCTTGCAAGGAAAAGGGGCACGTGAAGAAAAATTGCCCTACCATGATGAACAAAGCAAGGAAGAGGTCAAGTGCTTCCACCTCCACCTCTCACTCACTTGAAGCACCCTCTAGCCATGACTATCAAGTCACTTCAAAAGTTTGCCTCATGGATGCTAATGATGAGGTACACTCTTCTCCTTCTAGTCATGCTAATGCTAATGATAATGCTAGCTCTACTAGTTCTCTCGACATATCATATAATGAATTAGTAGATGAATATAAGAAAATGTATGCCTTGCTTGTTAAAAAGGATAATGAAAATAAAAGATTGAAGAAAGATAATATAAGGCTTAACTCTCATGTGGATGAGTTAAAATTAGAAAATGAGAAAATGAAATCTAGTTCTTTTAATTCTTCCCATGATAGGTTGAAACTTGAGCTTAAGGACTTAAAGCTTGAGAATGAAAATTTGAAACTTGAGAATTCAAAAATTAGAAGTGAAAACAACAATTTGAAATCTCAATCTAATGCCTTATATCAATCTCTTAATTCATTGAAAAATGAGGTTGCGTCTTTAAATAAGAAAGTAAATGAATTGAAAAATGTTTCATTTCTTAAGAACACTAGAAATGCTTATGTAAAGAATGCCAATGTTCATCATCATTCCCATGCTATGCATTCTACCATTAGACCTCATGATAATAATAAGAAGAATGATATTCCTAAGAATGCTCATACTCATCATATTTCACATGTCAAGCATTCTAATGATAAAACATATGTCCATAGCAAAAATAAAAAGTTTCATGGACATTATTTTTGTTGTGGTACATATGGCCATACAATCTATGATTGTGCATTTAAGAAGAATCCAAGTGTTGCTAAGACACTTTGGATACCTAGGCCAACTAACCCCAAGGACCCAAAGCCATTTTGGTACCAAAGGTTTATTTCTCTCTTGTAGGGGGAGCTACCACACAAGGGTAAAGAGAAGTGAAGAGTTGAAATTGACCATGGACTTAAATGAAGTATCATTCCTTGGTTGCAACTCCAAACCATCATGATGCCTTAGGTATGAAAATTGGCATCTAGGTATACTTTGTATCATCTCCTTACTTTGGTTTGTTTTATTTAAGTTGGAGTTATGATACATGTTTGATTTGAGTTATTTTCCCCGCTCTTGTACGTTAAGAGTCCTTTAGAAAATGTTTTTGATTTTTGATTTCTGGTCTCTTCGGAGACCTATGTAGCCTATAACGGGCTCATGCAACCTGGCAGTTCTAAATCGTAGGCTCATTGTTGCCTTTTGGTTTTCAACCAATAGGAAGGGTTGGATATCATGTTTTCATATTTATTATTTTTGTGATCTCTTAAAATTTGTTTTGGTATCACTTGATTTCATTTAAAACAAATTTCAAACTGTCTAGCAAAGATGTATTTTGAAAATGATATTTGAATCTCTCTTTGCTATTTGGTTTGGTGAGCTTGCTAGTAGCCTTAATTTCATTATCTACTAATGAAGTCTACTTGCAAGTTGAAAATGTTAATGGAAGGTTATGCTATCTAAAAGAAAATGGAAAAGGAAATGAAAAGTTTGGAAAAAATTTCAGGAATGAGGTATGAGTTTGATTTTGCAAAAATCTTAGTATAATACTTGAATACTTGTGATATAATGGCGTCTCTATACTCATGATTGTTTTTGCATGATAAATATATAAAATTTCATGAGTAGGTAAAATTTTGAAAACTTAGGTAATTTCATAATATCTTGATTGAATGAAATTTGCTCTAAGTTAAAATTCATATTAGAGACCACATTTTGAGTTAGTGGTTGGCAAACATGTTTAGATACACATATCACATGAGTCTAGGTATTTAAACTTGAAAATTCATGTCTAGATTACTTTAGGGGACTTAAACTTGAAAAGTTTGACCCAAGACAACAAATCGACTTAGACACTTCATTTTAAGTCCAAACTTCAAAAATATGTTTAGGAATAGGTATGACATGTTCCCATGCACTTAGAATAAAAAATTCATATGGATATGGATAAAATGATATAGTGGTCATTTCATGATAATCTCTTTTGAACCAAGTTGACCCAAGTCAACAAATTGACTTAGAGGTCTCATTTTCAATCCATATTTGAGGATCATGTTTAGATTTACTCATGTTAGGTGTCCATAAGTTTAAATTTGAAAAACCATGAATAAATGATAAGATTGACACTTAGCAAGTTTCATGATAACTAGTTTAGTTTTGAATGGAACCATGCTAGGCTGATATCTTGACGTAAGGAGATAATTTTCATTCCAAACTTGACATACACTCTTTACAAGACCATTATGTGGTGTCATAAAAGTTTGAATGAAAACTAAGCACTTTTTGAAAATAACTGAAAATTATGGAAATGCCATTGAAAATTTAAGATTTTTAGTTAATTCTAAAAAAATGTAGAAAAATCATTTTTAACTGATTCTTGAAACTGCATCTTCATTGAAAAATCTAGTTTATTCAGTAAAAAATTTAGAAATTTTCATCAAGAATCAGATTTATAATGGAATTTTGAAGTTGGATTTCAGAAATGCAAATTATCACCTTCTTGAAATATCAATTTGTCACACCCCATTAGGGTCGTGTGACCGGCCAAGGTCTATGTCCTACCCCGAAGCCTACTACATACACAGACTAACAAGAAATCGTAAACATGTGAAGACAAAAGAAAACCATGACGCAGCTTTATTCAAATGTTTAAAGAAATCCACATGTTTTTATAGTAAGAAAAGGTTGCAAAACATCAACCACGATATATAACAACTCAAGTTCAAATTAGATTACATGCTTCAAAACAAACAACTCTCAGTATATCAAAACAAGAATTCTAAACACCTAGACAGTGACTAGTGGACGCTGCTACGAGATCTACGCCACCGCCTGCCCTCTAGCTGCACCATGACTCCAAGCCTCATCTCACTGATCGGGCTCTGCAAAATAAGGAAACAAACTGTGAGTCCACATGGTCAGGACCCACTGAGCGGTTCTTCCGAACCTCCACATAAATCCCCAATAATCACATCTATATATATGGCAGCAAAAATAAAGTTAGGGATAACATTTGCCTCTGATATGACTACCGACCCCAAGGGTCCTCCTGTATGGACTATACATTTATGTAACCAGCCATAATGGCCTAACTAAGCTACATAACACCCAACCCTTAGGGCCTGCTCATGGACTAGAGGTTCAGCTATAACCAGCCCTACCACACAAAAATGGTAATATACCGATCGTTCAGGCCACATAGCACATAAGTGAATCAAGAAAATCTCCGGGCCATCGACTAGGATGGTCGGCTAGTCTCCAGACATCGACTGGGTAGGGATAGCTAGTCCCACCCAACTGGGGTCTGACACTAGAGGGCTCGCTGGTGAAATCTCAAGACCCAAATCACTGGCCATTCCAAGCATTAGTTATTCCAACTACTCATGCTTCTCGGTTGACCATCACAATCACATCACACAAGCAAGTGTTTGGAGTTTCCTTATATAAAATCTTGGGCGTCCGTCTGGCTCAACCTTTTTCTCCGGGTCGAATCATGCGCGCACTATTGCTCGCTGATTTATTCTTAGGTGTGAAATCTAAATGGTCTACCTTTGAGTTTCCATAAATAATACACTCTTTAGAGTTTCATGTTCAACCACCTAGCATCATATGCTACCTTTGCTAATGTGAACTACATATCCTAAACTTGGAAATGTACCCAATAACAATATTGGATAGCATATAATTTATAAATAAATTACTTGACATCATCTACTATGCATAATCACATGATTCGAACAATAAGGAGTTTAAATCCTGCATTAAATAACAATTTCAGCTAGGAAAGAAATTATTTAACATGGTTAAAGCATAACCAAATTTTTGAATTTGAATAGGGAAGATTAAGAAAGATTCCCCCCTACAATACTACTAAATTACATGCAACAACTTGTAGTCTTCCTTAATTAGTCTCTTACCCAAATGTCATCTTGATTCTACTTGTCAATCTAGGCGACCCTTGTTTCCTATTATTTCGAGTATTCCTAATTTTGATGACCAGCTTCTCGAGGCCGCCATCCCCTTCATCCTCTCGGCCAAGGCTTGAGCAAGGCAAGCCTTGCTCAGCCGAAACTTCAAGGGTAGGAACAAGGGAAAGAAGCTAACCCCAACCCTAGTGTCTTACTTCAAATCTAACCTAATCAAGTTCTTGATTAAAAAGCATACCCCTTGCTCGGCCAAACCATGGACATGGGCTGTCCCCATGTTGGCCGAACCTACAAGTCTTAGAGAAAGAGTTCAATCATCAATTTCAGTAATTAATTATACATCCACTCAATATGGATTCAAGATCGATCATAAAGGGGTTTACTCCGTCGAGGGAATTGGGGAAAATTTTGGCATGACCTTTCCCCTTTTTCCCTCTACTCGGCAGCCCCTAAAACACCAAGATCCAAAGAAAAACTATGGAAGATCAGGCGGAATAACAATAGAAACAGCGATATAAGATCAATATACCGTGAATCGATGAAAAATCATGAGTAAAACATCTCCTAACGGTTCTAGGGGTTCGGCCACCCGCCTCCCCCAATCCACCATGGAAAACAACCACTCACCTTGATCAAGGAAGAAGAAAGGATGGACGTTGGCGATCTCGATCCTTCCGACGGCGACACGGCTTCCGGCGCCTACCCAAGAATCTCCCCTCCTCCCTCTCTTGCTCGGGCTGTGTGCGGCTCCCAAATGAGCCGCACGGCTCATGATGAGGGGTTTTATCCCCTCATCCAACAATGACTTAAACACCCCTCTAAATGACTTAGCCTCTACTCGACTCGATTCAAGTCCGATTCGGGCCCCGATTTGATCTGCATACTCGATTTGAACTCGACTCAAAAAGGACATCTAATGCTTAATAAGGAAATATCCATCTAACCCATTTAAACTTAATAAGCCGAGTTATACCTTCTACTCGAGGTGGTTCCGCAGCTCGACTCGACTAACCCCGGGTCCGACGTGCTGCACCAAAATAGATTTTTATATTTGGAAATTTTTCGAGTCTTACAACGTTCCCCCCTTAAGGAAAATTCGTCTGTGAATTTAATTGGATGACAAGGACTTACCTACGCACCTCTGGCATATCCGGCACCACAATTCGGTCTTTGAACCTCAGAACACCCTTTGAGTCCTTGGTGTGACAAAAAAGGCATCCTGCACTAAGTCCTTGGTCAGCGCAAAAAAAGCATCATCTCCCTGCGCGGCACGCAACATGTCCACTAGTGTGGATTGTACCCGCAGGTGTGACACCAAGGCACCTGAAGCTGACACTGTTAAGGTTGTACCCCTATCTAGGCACAGCACCAACTCTCGAGCTAGAGACCTCCGCTTGATTTCCAACTGAGCCAAACTACCCATGGATTTTCTGCTTAGAGCATCTGTTACCACATTTGCTTTCCTCGGATGATACATAATGGTGCAGTCATAATCCTTTAGGAGCTCCAGCAACCTCCTTTGCCTGAGGTTCGGCTCCTTTTGGGTAAGCAAGTACTGGAGGCTCTTGTGATCCATATAGATTTCGCAACTCTCCTCATACAGATAGTGCTACCAAAGCTTCAATGCAAAAACCACCGCTGCTAGCTCTAGGTCGTGCGCCGAATAGTTCTTTTCATGAACTTTCAGCTGGCGGGACGCATAGGCTATGACTCTGCCAAACTGCATCAGAACGCTGCCTAGGCCAACCCGAGAGGCATCACAAAAGACTACAAACCCTCCTGAGCCTGAATGTACGACCAACACGGGTGCCGACGACAAACATTCCTTGAGCTTCTGAAAGCTCGCCTCGCACTTGTCGTCCCAATCAAATCTGATTTTTTTTTAGTCAGCCGAGTCAAAGGGGCTGCAATCCTGGAGAAGTTATCTATAAACTTCCGGTAATACCCGGCCAACCCAAGAAAGCTATGGATCTCAGTCACACTGGTTGGCCGTCTCCAGTTCTGCACAGTCTCCACCTTTGAGGGATCCACCCTTATCCCTTCCTTGGACACTACATGACCCAAGAATCCTACACTTTCTAACCAGAATTCACATTTGAAAAATTTAGCGAACAACTGGTGCTTTCTAAGGGTTTCCAGGACCATCCTAAAGTGATCGGAGTGCTCCTCCTCACTCTTGGAGTATACCAAGATGTCGTCAATGAAGACGATCACAAAACTGTTTAGGTACTCCTTAAACACCCTGTTCATCAGATCCATGAAAGAAGCAGGTGCATTGGTTAGACCAAAAGACATCACTAGGAACTCGTAGTGGCCATAGCGAGTTATGAAGGCAGTCTTAGGCACATCGAAATCCCGGATTCTCAGCTGATGGTATTCGGACCTCAAGTCTATCTTAGAAAACCATCGTGCCCCCTGCAGTTGGTCAAACAAATTGTCTATCCTTGGCAGTGGATAACGATTCTTGATTGTCACTTTATTCAACTGCCTATAGTCAATGCACATGCGCGTAGACCCATCCTTCTTCTTTACGAAGAGCATCGGAGCACCCCATGGTGACACACTCGGCCGGATGAAACCAAGGTCCAACATTTATTGCAACTGTACTTTTAATTCCCTGAGTTCGGCCGGTGCCATCCTATAGGGTGGGATGGAAATGGGTTTCACTCCGAGCTGCAAATCAATGTAGAAATCAACATCTCTCCTGGGCGGTAATCCTGGCAACTACTAGGGAAACAAATCGGGGAACTCGCAGACTACTTGAGTCCCACCGACATCCCCTGCCACATCCCCCTTTTCCTCAACCATGGATACGAAGGCTAGGAAGGACTGGCAGCTCCCCTGAAGCAGTTTACGAGCTTTAAGGGCTGAGATGACCCCAATCGGCTCGCCCCTTGGAAGGAGAACTGCGGCAAACCGGGCATGCTGAACATGACTGCCTTAGCCTTACAATCCAGCAATGCAAAATGCTCCGCCAGCCAATCGATGCCAAGGATGACATCGAGATCAAGCATGGGCAGGAATGTCAAATCCGCCTTCAGTGCATGGCCGCAGATGAGCACTTCGCAACCTAGAAAAAATTGATTTGGCTATGATTGCATCGCCCGTAGGCATTGATACTACAAATGGCCCATCGAGAAATGAAGGTGCCATCGGTAACTCACCAACAATTTTGGCTGATACAAACGAGTGTGTGACACCCGGATCAAATAGAACATAAGCAACAGATGAACATACTAAGATAGTACCTGTTACAATTGCTCTAGACGCCTCTACCCTCTCACCGTTCATGGCGAACACCCTGGCAGACGACCTCTCTGAATGGCTAGCCTGCGGCCCCCGGTTCTGCATCTGCCCTCTCAGAGTCACTGACCCTACAGACACATGTGCCTTTCCTTTTGGCTACTCGAACTTCTGGCCAACTCTCTTCGGATAGTCCCTCTTGAAGTGCCTGACCCGACAGCATTTATAACAAGCATCTGTGCGGCCAAGACAGGCCCCCCAGTGCCTCCGACTGCAACTGCCACACTGCGGTACCTCAACCTTCTGAGAAGCACCTCCTGACCCAGCTGGCCCCACTGTTCTAGACCCTGGGCCCCCACGGCCCCGGCTACCACTTTGACCTCTGGTCTGCTGGTGGTCTGCGATGGTCACCGCCCCCTTTGAGTGCCATGGTCGACTCCCAGATCCCTGTGATCGGATTTTCTTCTTGGCCGGCCCGTCATTCCTCTAGATCGGCACCAAGGCTCCCTTCCGAAGGGCTTCATCCACTACTCGGGCAAGAGTGGAATCCTCGGTATAGTGGATGAGCCTACCAATCTGAGGCCTCAAGCCTCCAACGAACCTCTTGACCCTGGCGATCTCATATGCCAATAGGGTCGGATGATATTTGGAAAGACGGTTGAACTTCATCTGATACTCTAACACTGACGTGCCACCAGTCTGACGCAGTATCTCAAAGTCCTGGGCCCGCTTATCGTGAACACTCATAGGCAAATACGGCTCTTCCACAGCCACCTTAAATTCCTCCCTGGTGAGAGGTGGCGCGCCTGCTGCCCTACGAGCCCTCCACGTATGAAGGCAGGCCTTTATCGGTCCTCTCATCTGAAGTTTGACCATCCGGGCCGCTGCCTCCGATGAGCACCCTAGCTCCACGCATAGCTCGTAGCAGTCCCCTAGAATTTCAGTGACTTCCACCTGCCGGTCTGTTCCGGTGAATTCTGGCTACTTCAGAGTGACGAAATTTGCTTAGGATGGGGCTCCAGGAGCCCTGATCACCGATGCTACTGCCTCGACTAGCTCCGATACCACCGATACTATAGGTACGGGTTGCGGCGGCTGCTGTTGCTGCTGCCTTAGATCCTGCTCCCTATGGAGCACCTCAGCTAACTGGGTTACCTGAGCCTGCAATCGTAGACTCTTGCCTTGGTCCTCAGACTAATCCCTGTCCCTGCCCCAGACCCGGCCTCAGCCTCAACCCCGGCCTCAATGTTCTGTCGAATTACTGCCGCTGCCACTCAGTGCAGCATTACAAGTCTCCATCATACTCTCACAAGAAAAGAATAATTCCTATCATATAATTAATTTTTACAATAAAATCAAATAAATACTAACCGAATGGTGCGCTGCAAGCAGTCGTGGTTGCCAAATCTCGTAGCATAACTATACCGTACGTCACGCTAGCATATGTCTCATACGGTACCCAACTACTAGTCATAGTCAAGACCTAACCAGAAGCTCTAATACCAACTTTGTCACACCCCAACTTGGAGTCGTGTGACCGGCCAGTGTCTACATCACCGGCCAGTGCCTATGTCCTACCCCGAAGCCTACTACATACACAGACTAATAAGAAACCGTAAACACGTGAAGACAAAAGAAAACCATGATGCATCTTTATTCAAATGTTTAATGAAATCCACATGTTTTTGTAGTAAGAAAAGGTTGTGAAACATCAACCACGATATAAAACAACTCAAGTTCAAAGTCGATTACATGCTTTAAAACAAACAACTCTCAGTGTATCAAAACAATAATTCTAGACACCTAGATTGTGACTAGTGGACGCTACTATGAGATCTACGCCACCGCCTGCCCTCCAGCTGCACCATGACTCCAAGCCTCATCTCATTGATCGGGCTTTGCAAAATAAGGAAACAAACCATGAGTCCACATGGGCTTAGTGAGCGGTTCTTCTGAACCTCCACATAAATCTCCAATAATCACACACACATATATATATATATATGGTAGCAAAAATAAAGTTAGGGACAACATTTGCCTCTGATATAACTACCAACCCCAAGGGTCGTCCTGTATGGACTATACATTTATGTAACCAGCCATACTGCCCTAACTAAGCCACATGACACCCACCCCTTAGGGCCTGCTCATGGACTAGAGGTTCGGCTATAACTAACCCTACCACACAAAGATGGTAACATACCGGTCGTTCAGGCCACATAGCACATAAGTGAATCAAGAAAATCTCTGGGCCGTCGACTAGGATGGTCGGCTAGTCTCCGAACACCGACTGGGGTACGAATAGCTAGTCCCACCCAACTGGGGTCTGATACCTAGCGGGCCCGCTGGTGCAATCTCTAGACCCAAATCACTGGCCGTTCCAAGCATTAGTCACTCCGACTAGTCATGCTTCTCGGTTGAACATCACAATCACATCACACAAGCAAGTGTTTGGAGTTTCCTTATATAAAATCCCGCGAGTCCGCCTGTGCTCAACTCTTTTCTCTGGGTCGAATCAAGCACACACTGTTGCTCGTTGATTTATTCATAGGTGTGAAATCTAACTGGTCTACCTTTGAGTTTCCATAAATAACAAACTCTTTAGAGTTTCATGTTCAACCAACTAACATCATATGCTACCTTTGCTAATGTGAACTACATGTCCTAAACTTGGAAAAGTACCCAATAATAATATTGGACTGCATATAATTTATAAATAAATTACTTGACATCATCTACTATGCATAATCACATGATTCAAACAATAAGGAATTTAAATCCTGCATTAAATAATAATTTCAGCTAGGAAAGAAATTATTTAACATGGTAAAAGCATAACCAAATTTCTGAATTTGAATAGGGGATATTAAGAAAGATTTCCCCCGCTACAATACTACTAAATTACATGCAACAACTTGTAGTCTTCAATTAGTCTCTTACCCAAATGTCATCTTGATTCTACATGTCAATCTAGGCGACCATTGTTTCCTATCGTTTTGGGTATTCCTAATTTTGATGACTAGCTTCTCGAGGCCACCATCCCCTTCATCCTCTCGGCCAAGGCTTGAGCAAGGCAAGCCTTGCTCGGCCGAAACTTCAAGGGTAGGAACAAGGGAAAGAAGCTAACCCCAACCCTAGTGTCTTGCTTCAAATCTAACCTAATCAAGTTCTTGATTAAAAAGCATACCCCTTGCTCAGCCAAAGCTTAGAGAAAGAGTTCCATCATCAATTTCAGCAATTAACTATGTGTCCGCTCAATATGGATTCAAGATCGATTAAAAAGGGGTTTACTTCCGTCGAGGGAATTGAGGGAAATTTCGGCATGACCTTTCTCCTTTTCCCTCTACTCGGCAGCCCCTGAAACACCGAGATCTGAAGAAAAACTATAGAAGATTCGGCGGAATAACAATAGAAACAGTGATATAAGATCAATATACCGTGAATCGATGAAAACTCACGAGTAAAACATCTCCTAACAGTTCTAGGGGTTCGGCCACCCGCCTCCCCCAATCCACCATGGAAAAGAACCACTCACCTTAATCAAGGATGAAGAAAAGTTGGACGTTGGCGATCTCGATCCTTCCAACGGTGACACGGCTTCCGGCGCCGACCCAAGAATCTCCCCTCCTCCCTCTCTTGCTCGGGCTGTGTGCGGCTCCCAAATGAGCCGCACGGCTCATGATGAGGGGTTTATCCCCTCATCCACCAATGACTTAAATGCCCCTCTAAATGACTTAGCCTCTACTTGACTCGATTCGGGCCCCGATTCGATCCGCATACTCAATTTGAACTCGACTCAAAAAGGATATCTAATGCTTAATAAGGAAATATCCATCTAACCCATTTAAACTTCAGAAGCCGAGTTATACCTTCTACTCGAGGTGGTTCCGTAGCTCGACTCAACTAAGCCCGGGTCCGATGCGCTGCACAAAAATAGATTTTTATATTAGGAAAATTTTCGGGTTTTACACAATTTTTCCGATACTTTGATTTTTTGTTGGAAACTTCAAATGAAAGTTTGTGCATACTATTTTGATTCCATTTCTAATAGCGTTCTCATTATTCTTTGAGTGAAATCATTTCTAAAAATGATTTTGATATCTTGAGCGGTATCCTAAAAATGAGTTTTTGGTTGAAATCAAGATAGGATGAAAAATGAACTTAGAAATTTCCTTTTAAGCCCAAACTTGATCAATATACTTAGATTCACTCATGTTAGATATCTAGGTACCTGAATTTGAGGATACATGAGTAGATAGCAAAATTTGATACTTAGCCATTTTCATGCTTTCATGCCTACTTTTAATGAAATCGTGCTAAGTTCATATTTTGATCAAATGACATTCTTTTCACTTCAAACTTGATATACGTATTTTACATGACCATATCTTTGTATTTTGAAAGTTTGAATGATTTCTGGAAATGTCATAAAAATCTCATTTATTTACGAAATTACCACTAAAGTATCACTCTTCTCAAGTTGCTCATTTTTTCGATATTTTAAATTTTCATTAGATTTTCAAATGAGACTTAAAGTATGATATTTTAAATTCACTTATGGTATCGTTCTACTCATTTGATAAGAAAAATCATTTCTAAAATGTTTTTGACTATTTGATCGATACTTGAAAATATCGATACTTAAGTTACTATATGATTCTTGGTGTTGGATTTCATTTATCATTTCACGATATCATGTATGACTTAGTCTCTTATTCGATGTTTTGCTTTCTTCCTTTGAGTTGAGACTTTCACTGTTTTGAAAAATCTTTTGGAGTTTCAACTTTGACTTTTGATTGACTTTTCTTGCCCTTTTTGAGTGATGTCAAAAGGGGGAGAAAAATATAGGTAAAAAGGGAAGAAAATATAGGAAAACCATGCATATAGATAGGGGGAGTTTATTTTCATAGATATGTTGTAATATCCTAGATATTTAATTATATTATTTTCCTCTATGGTTGTGTTTGCTAGCCTAGTGGACTAATCCGAGGTCGAGCCGAGTCGACTCATGGTCCGGTGTGAGTTTGCGAACTCAGATAAGTAAGAATATGGGTTATGTGATTTTGCTTGTGTAGATTAATTCACTTAAATTTTATGTTGTGAATGGTTATGTGGAGAATAGGATTAATTAAGTTAATTTAAGTTAGCAGGTTCGGGTTCGGCTTGAGGCGGATGCAGGTTGGATAAAGGGTTTAGAGGGGGTTAGGGTTGAGGAGGGAGTATAAAACCCCTCCCCTTGGCTTGTGGCTCCCTATTTGGAGCCACCCAACCTAATTGAGAAGAGGAGCCAGCCGACAGCCAAGCTGCCAGCCGCCTCTCTCCCCTTGGAGCCGCCGCCAGCAAGAGCTGAGCCGCCCAAGCTTTCCCCCTTCTCCTTCCTCTCCTTCTTCATCTCCTTTGGAGCTGAGCCGAGAGGAGCCAGCCAAGCCAGCCCCTCTCTCTTCCTCTCTCCAAGCCGACAGCTTGGAGTGAGCCGCCGCCCCTCTTGTCCCCTCCCATGAGTCGAGCCGCCATCTTTTGAAGGCGAATTCGAGGACCGTCATCCGGGATTTCACCTTTATTCATCTTCCTATTTAGGTGAGTGGTTTTACCTCTTCTTTTCCGGGTTCTTTCTTGGTTTTGAGCCATTTTGGGTGTATTCTTGATTCTTGTGTTTTCTTGACGAACCGTGGATTTTGAGTGCCGATTTCTTGTGCCGAATTGTGGGAGGAGGGCCAAGACCCTCCCTTTGTGGCTTTGCAGCCCTAGGTTTACCCTAGGGGTGCTCGGCCAAGGGTGAATGAAGGGTGCCCTCAAGGTCTTCGGTGAAATTCTTAAGTGGAAGTTTTCGGTGTTCTTGAGATCCGTGTTTTATATTGCTTATGAAATCAAGTTCCTATATGTTCAAGTGCCTTGTATTAATTATGTGATTTTATAAAAAAATCATGTTTAATAAAAATTGAATCTTGATGTTGATGCCATGAGGGTTCTTGAAAGAGGGGTTCTTGATCATGATGCTTGTTCTTGTTCATGATGTTGTTAGTGCATGTTAGCCTTGTTGTTAAGCATGGAAATTAAGAAATTTATCTCAAGATTTATATTATGTTTAAATGATAATTAAGGGCTTAATTTCTGGAAATTTCGTATTTATTTTTTTGGGCTATGCTGAAATTTGATGTTGCTGAAATTGCATGCTGAAATGATGAATTTGTGCTATTTCTAAATTGCTTGCTGCGATATGTGTATTTATTTGAACATAGTCATGTATCCTATCGTTTCGACCAGAAAACATAGTTTGGAAATAAAGGACACACTCTGGAGACCAGATTCGGATTAGATACATGATGAAGAGTTTGGAGGGCCTACCCGATTATCCCCGAGGTGGTTTTTGTTGGCTTAAGGTTTTCAACCTTGGTCTTAATCTCGGTTTTGATTATAACAAACATGGAACTAATGATTTCATGAAGAGTTTCTATCAGTTAGCGCACGACATCCTCGATCGGAAATATCGGAGAAATCAGAAAATCAGAAGGACGTTGGTTGACGCGCTCGGATTCGTCGGGAAGATAGAGTCTAGGTTTAGGGTGTCTAGTTTATGTTGTAAATCCTCATGATGATGCATAAGAACCAAAAATCCATCCCCGAATCCCAAAACATGAAAACCCGAAAATCGTCCTGAAATTCACTAAGCCTAGGGAGCTCCTTGGAGGGCTATATGACAGATATTTTCCTAACATAAAAAATGGTGGTAATTATTCCTTGGGATTTAAACTCGATAACGAGGTATTTTTAAGAATTTTTTGGAAGCCCCTACCCATATTTGACCCGAGAAATTAGGAAATTTTCATTTTCCGAAAATTTGTACTAGACCCCAAAAACTAGATTTTGATTCTTAAGGATTTTGATTTTTTAGATATTTTTATTGAATCCAAATAGGGGTAATCGTTATATAACATTTATGTTTTAAAGTTATTAACTTAAAGTTAAGAAATATTATATAACTAGACTTAGTGAAGACGGAATCAGAAATCGAACAAACAAAGCCTAACCAAACTACCCTGCCAATGGTGTTAAAAATTGGAAGTAGCCAATTTGGTCGACTAAAGATGGTTAAAAACCGACAGTGGCTATTTCGGTCGATCGGGCGGTCGACCGAACGAGGCCAAAAACTGGCAGTGTCTGCTTCGATCAACTGAAACGCGACTCATTCGGTCGACCAAACAGAGTGGTAGAAGCGCAGAATGCCAGCAATCGCTGGGCGGTTGATCGGTCGGTCGATCGACAATCGATCGGCAAGCGACCGAACGACGTTCAACGGGCGATAAAATGCCCGTTGAAGAGCCATTCCTTGGAGGGGTTATAAATACCCCTCTCCAACCTTCATTAACTTACTAAACAATTGATCCAAGCTTCCATTGAGCCATATTTGATCATTTCTAAAGAATTTCTTGAGCCATCTCTTTGCAATCCCTAGTTTCCATGACAAAACCTTGATCTAGCCTTTGAACCTTCAAGATTCATCTTCTCAATGCATCAAGAGGACTAGGGAGTTTCTTTTGGAGCTAAGTATAGTTTCATTTAGTTATTGCTCCAATTGTTATTGTATTTTCTTGTTTATTTTCATTATATACCATTTGTGTAAACCTAGAGTGCTAGGTTGATTGAGTTGGTGGTTGCCTTGGTGTTCAGGCTTAAACCCACCATTGTAAACTTAGTTTACTAGGATTAGTTGAGTTGTCCCTTAGGTTGAGGTGGGAGAGTGTTCTCGGTAGGAAGGTGGGATACTTCCAGGTGTGGGAGTGCCTTCGGTTTGAGAGCGGAGACTTTCCGGTGAAAAGTCCTCTTTGTAAGGGAAATGATATAATCTAGTAAAGCTAATTTGGAAATCCTAAGCGAGGTGCTTAGGTAGTGGAGTAGGCATTGGGTCGAACCACTATAAATACTTGTGTTAGCATTGTTTTCTTTGTTACTCGCTTCCGCATTTAGTTGTACAATTGTGAATTGCCTAAATAATTTAAGAAATGATTAAAATCGGATTTAGGCTAATTGATTAGTTAACACACTTTTCACCCCCCCTCTAGTGTGGCCATTTCACCCAACAGTTTTTAAGGAATAAGTTCGGAGGGCCTACCCGATTACTCCTATGATATCTTAAAGGGGCAAGTCCGGATCGGCGAATCTCGATTGCCCTTATGCGTCTCATGGAGCAAGTTCGGAGGGCCTTTCTTGATTGCTCCCGAGTTTCTTTATACTACGATAAGTTCAGAGGGCCTTCCCGGTTATCCTAGTATGTGTTGTTGCCTTAGGGCATGGTAGACTTAGGCCTGTTGTTCTTCATCGTCTGAGTGTTGGCTGCCTTTGGGCAGGTGGTGGCCGGATGGCCTGATAGCTGGTCACTCCCTTGTGACCTTTTCATACTTGAGTCTGAAGTTTTACCATATTCATCTTAACTGTGATGTTTGTTTTTTGTGAGGGTTGGTAGAATCGCTCCCTGAGTTCTTTGAACTCATCCATTGTCGTTGTTTTGTTTTGTAGAGCCTGACCGATGAGATGGTCTGGAGCACTTGGCGCAGCTGGAGGGCAGAGAAGCCGCATGATCTCATAGCAGTCCTAGTTAGGGTCGTAGTCGAGTCTTTTGGTAATGTGTCATGCACTTTTGTTGGTCTTTTTGAGTTGTATCCCTTGAGGGCATTTATGTCTTTTTATTCATATTTTATTATATTTGGTCTCTTGGACTTGATGTATTATTTCTGCATTTTTATTCATTTGTTAAAACTTGTTTATGATGAACTCTGTTTTGATTCTAGGTGAAATAAAAACTTGTTGATTTCTTTCCGCTATTATTTTTTCTGATGATGTTGGCATGTGCATGAGTTAGACTACGGGGTATAGGTATGTATACCCTGGACGGTCACATGACCCTGTATTTAGGGCGTGATATATGCATGTTGTTAGGGGGAGAAATCCCATATTTGATATCCTCTATGCTTAATTGTAAATATTTTCTTAAGAATGTTTGTCATCATAAAAAAGGGGGTGATTTTTAGCCTAAGTTTTTCTACCTTGGTCTTAATCTCGGTTTTGATGATTGTTGGCTTTAGGTTTTCATCCTTAGCCTTAATCTCGGTTTTGATGATAACAAACATGGGACTAATGATTTCATTGAGAATATGTTTTAGGTTCCATATCAATTAGCGTTCGATGTCCTTGATCGAAATATCGGAAGAAATCGAAAATCGGAAGGACATTGATCGTCGTGCTCAGGTTCGTCACGGAAATCTATCGAAGATCGACGAGTGCAACAAAGTCGCATCAGACGATCTCAAAGATCACATGGAAAGCTCTCCGAGAAGATGCTCGTTGAAAGCTGAAACCCGAAAACCAAGCGCGGAATAAAAAGGCTGAACAAATCAATCTCAGCCTAGGTTCGATTGACCGGGATTTAATTAAAGCTCAATGACTTCGCCGAGTTGAAGGTTTTAAGGCTTGGAAAAGAGTAGATAATTTTGTTTTACTTAAAGCTCTTTTCCCTTGTAATTTTAACTGTTATTCGAAACTATTTTTTGATTTGGGTTTGTGTGAAGACCTAGGTAATTAGATCTTGTTGTGTACAAGTGGTTACCTAGTGTTAGGTATAATTCCACTTTTGTAAACTTAGTGTTTACTAGGATTAGTTTAGTTGTCCCTTAGGGTTGAGGTGGAAGAGGACTCTTGATAAGAAGGCGGTAACTTCTGTTGGCTTTAGGTTTTCAACCTTAGCCTTAATATCGGTTTTGATGGTTTTGATGATAACAAACATGGGACTAATGATTTCATTGAGAATATCTTTCAGGTTCCATATCGGTTAGTGCGCGACGTTCGCGATCGAAGAAATCAGATAAATCGACAAGGATGCTCGTCGGTGCTCAGGAATCTTCAAGAAATGGATTTTAGGTTTAGGGTGTCTAGAAATTAATGTAATCCTCATGATGATGCATAAGAAACCCAAAAATCTATCCCAAACCCCAAACCATGAAATTCTGGGACCGCCCTGAAATTCACTAAGACAAGGGAGCTCCTTGGAGGGCTATATGATCCAAACCTTTTCTTGGAATAAAAAATGGGGGTAATTGTTCCTTGGGTCAAAACTAGATAACGAGGTATTTTTTAGGATTTTTTGGAAGCCTTTAGCATATCCTTATTTGACCCGAAAGATTAGGAAATTTCCATTGTATACTAGATCCCAAGAACTAGATTTTGATCCTTAGGGATTTTGATTTTTTAGATATTTTTATTGAACTCAAATAGGGTATAATCCTTATATAACATTTATGTTTTAAAGTTATCATGTTATATAAGTAGACATAGTGAAGACGGAAGTAGAAAAACAAAGCATAACAAAGCTGTCTGCCTTGTTCAACCCAGGTTCGGTCGACCGAATGGCGACAAAAATTGGCAGAAGCCAATCGGTCGACCAGTCGGTCGACCAGTCGGTCGACCGAAGCTGGGAAAGAAATCACAAAAAGCCTCGAAGCGGTCGAACGAACTGAGGATCGCGAGGCTCGTGACAATCGGTTGACCCGTCGGTCGATCGGCCACGGAGTAAAGAGAAGCAGTCGAATAACCGATCGACCGACCATTCGACCGGCGCTCTGCAACGGATAGAAAACTATCCGTTGAGCAGTCGTTTCTTCCGTAGGGTATAAATATACCTGTTATAACTTCTTTTAATCTCTCTCTCACACTCTTACAGAAATTATTGAGCCATCAAGAAGAGAGATTTGAGCCTTCCAAAAGAAAGATTGCTTGCGCTCTGCTCCCTCTGCGAACACCTTCTCAAGTGCCAGTTGCTACCTCAACTCGGGAGTTAATTCGAGCTCATTCCTTTAACGAGTTGGAGGTTCCGAGACTTTGAAAAGAGCACGTCTTCTTGGTTTTATTCTTAGCTCTTTCAATTGTAATTTTTACTGTAATTTTTCCTTGGCTTGAGTTTGTAAAAGACCTTGTGATAAGTCTTGGTGGGTAAGTGGTTACCTTGCAAGGTGTAAAGCCACTTGTGTGTGTAAACGTAGTGTTTACTAGGATTAGCTTAGTTGTCCCTTAGGGTTGAGGTGGAAGAGGACTCTCGATAAGAAGGCGGTAACTTCCGGGTGTGGAAGTGCCTTAGGTTGAGAGTGCGTCTCTTCGGTGAAAAGTCCTCGTGTATAAGGGAAACGGAAACTAATTTAGTATAACTAGTTTGGAAATCCTAAGCGGGGTGCTTAGGTAGTGGAGTAGGCATTAGGGCCGAACCACTATAAAATTCTTGTGTTTGCATTGTTACATTTGATTGTGTGAAATTGTTTTTATCTTGCTTTCGAATTTAATTGTATAATTGAAACACGCCTAAACATTCTAAGTAAATGATTAAATTGTAACTTAGTCTAATAAATTAGTAAACACACTATTCAACCCCCCTCTAGTGTCGCCATTTCGCCCACAACTTCCAGGTGTGGAAGTGCCTTAAGTTGACAGTGTGTCTCTTCAGTGAAAAGTCCTTGTGTGTAAGGGAAATATAAATTAATCTAGTAAAACTAGTTTGGAAATCCTAAGCGGGGTGCTTAGGTAGTGAAGTAGGCATTGCGGCCGAACCACTATAAATTACTCGTGTTTGCATTGATATCTTGTGTGTTTTAAATTGCTTAATTATTATTGCTTCCGCATATAATCATCGAATTGCAAATCGCCTAATCGATCTAAGTAAATGACTAAATTGGAATTTTGGCTAATAGATTTAGTAAATACACTATTCACCCCCCCTCTAGTGTCGCCATTTCTCCAACAATTGGTATTAGAGCAAGTTCGTAGCTTCAGATTTCACCATCTCGTCTACACCTAGTCTCGATCTAGAAATGGCTCTAGATAGTGTAGCGTCTTCACCTCCTAGGTTCAATGAGTCAAACTTTGATCTTTGGAAGTCTAGGATGTATACCTTCTTAAGGACCCAAGGTTTGGGTGTTTTCAACATGGTAAAAATTAGGTATAGTGAACCTAAGGAAGACATGAATGCATGGACCCAAGAACAAATTAGCATGTTCGAGTTAAATGCTAAAGCTACAAATTGCTTATTTTGTTCTTTGGAAAACAATGTGTTTGAGAAAATCATGCCTTGCACTTCGACTTTTGATATATGGGCAACATTGAATATGTTATATGATTATGCTAAAACCGAAGAGCTTACCACTTTTGTTGAGGGTGGTGATGACAATGGTTATCCCCCTAGTCAAAGAAGCAAATAAAAAAGCCGAAAAAGAAAAGTGATGTGCTACTTGTGCAAGGAAAAGGGGCACATCAAGAGGAATTGTCCTTTATCAAAGAAGAATGCCAAAAGGAGGACAAGTGCTTCAACATCCACCTCCAAATCTCAAGAAGCATCCTCTTGTCATGACGATGAAGGCACATCTAAGGTTTGCCTCATGGGTATCCATGATGAGGTACAATATTCCACTTTTAGTCATGATAAAGATATAGCATATGATAGTGATGCTAGTTCTTCACATTCAATCAAAATGTCATATAAAGAATTAGTACAAGAATGTCAAAGTATGTGTGCCATGCTTTTGAAAAAGAGTAAAGAAATGAAGAAAATTAAAAAGGATAACTCTAGGCTCACTAAGGATTTGCAAGCTCTAGAATTAGAAAATAAAAATTTAAAGGCAAACCTAAGTTCCTCAACTGTTGATTGCCATGGTAGTATTGATGTTTTGAGAACTAGTAATTCTTGTCATGACAATTTTAATATTGAAATTGAAGACCTAAAAAGTGAGAATATTGACTTGAAAAATGAAAATGATGATTTGAAAATTGAATTGAAAAATATCTCAAAAGTTGAGATTGAGAATTTGAAAGTAGAAAAAATGAAAATTGCTTGTTGAAATCTCAAATGCAAGCTATACACAAATCCATAAATGACTTAAAAAATGAGGTTGTTTTCTTGAGTAAGAAAACTGGTAACTTATCACATGCTTCATTTTTTAGAAATCCTAGGAATAAGAATGCTTATGTAAAGATTGCTAAGGTTCCTCATGCTTCTCATATCAAACATTCCAACATCAAACCTCATGCTCCAAAGATGAATGCTTCTCTCAAGAATGCTCATGCTCATCTTAATTCATATAAGAAGCATTCTTATAATAAATCTCATGTCCATGTTAAAAATGAAAAGAAAAAGTTTCATGGACATTGCTTTTGTTGTTGTGTGTATGGGCATGCTATTTTTGATTGCGCTTTAAAGAGAAATCCAAGTGTTGCTAGGACACTTTGGATTCCTAAGCCCTCTAACCCCCAAGGACCCAAAGCTATTTGGGTACCAAAGGTGTCATGTTCTTTTGTAGGGGAGGCACCACCCAAGGGTAAAGAGAAGTGAAAAGTTGAAGTGGACCATGGACTTGAATGATGAATCGTCCCTTGGTTGCAACTTCAAGCTACCTTGATGCCCATCAAAATTATTCTGATATCATCTCCTACTAATATGCTTGATATTAGTTGATTTCCCCGCTCTTAATATATTTCAAAAATGTTTTTGATTTTTGATTTCCCGGTCTCCTCAGAGACCCCGGTGGCCTGTAATGGGCCTAAGCGACCTTGCAGTTCTAAATCGTAGGCACATTGTGGCCTTTCGGTTTTCAACCAATAGGAAGGATTGAAGATCATATTTTTCATTTATTATCTTTGTGATCTCTTAACATTCATTTTGATTTCACTCGATTTCATTTTGAAACGAATTTGAAACCATTTAGCAAAGTGAAATGTGATAATGATACTTGATGCTTCTCTTTGCTTTTTGGTTGAGTTAGCTTGCTAAGTAGCTATATTTTCTCTAAAGATATTAGTGTAGCTTACTTGCAAGTTATAAATATTATAGGAAGGCTAATTAGGAAGAAAAAGATTAGTTTGGCAAATTATCATGAATAAAGTATAACTTTGATAAATTCAAAATCTTAGTGTTATACCTAAATGTGTAAGCTTAAACTATGTCTCTATACTCATGATTAGAATTGCAGGTTAAATCCTTGAATTTTCATGAGTAGCTAGATTCTTAGTACTTAGGCAAATTTCATTGAAATGAAACTTGCTCTAGGTTGAAACTAGAGACCTTATCATTAAGTCCAAACTAGTTAAACATAGGTAGAGATCTTATTCTTCAAATGTTTCACATCCTAAGATCTCCTTAGATTCATTTCGATATCATGATATCCTCATTGAAATGAATCTTTTCTATCTAGCATAGGTTAAATTTTTTAATGAAACTTTGTATTGAACCTTTGCTATTTAGTATGTTAGCTTGCTAGTAGTCTTAATTTCATTGTCTTCTAATGAAGTCTACTTGCAAGTTGTGAATGTAATTGGTAAGCTATGCTATCTAGAAGAAAATGAAAAAGGATATGAAAAGTTTGGCAAATTTTCAAGAAAAAGGTATGAATTTAATTTTTGCAAAAATCTTAGTAAAATAATTGAATCTTCATGCTTAAATGATTTATCTATGCTCATGAGTGATGTTGCATGATAAACACTTAAATGTTCATGAGTAGGAAATTTTTTGATAATTTAGCCCATTTCATGATATCATGATAATTATGAAATTGAACTAGGTTAAAATTCTTCTTTAGAGACTTCATTTGAAGTTAAAAATAAAATGAACATGTTTAGATACACATATCACATGAGTCTAGATATTTAAAACTTGAAAAATCATATCTAGATGATCAAATACAATTGGTATCTCAATATCTCAATTTAGAGGACTTAAGTTTGAGAAGTTTGACCCAAGTCAACAAATCGACTTGAAAAATTCATTTTAAGTCCAAAACTTAATAAACATGTTTAGGAATAGGTATAACATGTTTCCAAGCACTTAGATTTGAAAATTCATATGGATATGGATAAAATGACAATAGAAGTTAATTCATGATTACCTTTTTTGAACCTAGTTGACCCAAGTAAACAAGTTGACTTAAAGGTCTCATTTATGATCCATATTTACTCATGTTAAGTATCCATAGGTTTAAATTTGAAAAATCATGAGTAAATGTTAAGATTGAAACTTAGCAAGTTTCATAAAAACTAGTTTAGTTTTGAATGAAACCATGCTAGGTTGATATCTTGACTTAAGGATATAATTTTCATCTCAAACTTGACATACACTCTTTACATGACCAGTATGTGGTGTCATAAAAGTTTGAATGAAAACTAAGCATTCTTTGAAAATAACTGAAAAATTATGGAATTGTCATTTGTTCAACAATTGGTATCACCAATTTTAGTTATTTCTAGGTAAATATAGAAAAATCTTTTTTAGATGATTCTTGAAACTACACATTCACTCAAAAATCTAGTTTTATCAATAATAATTTCAAAAAGTTTTGTCAAGAATCTAATTTATAATGGAATTTTAAAGTTGGATTTCGAAAACACAAAGTATCCTTATATGAAATATCAATATTTTCGATACTTTGATTTTTTCTTCAAAAACTTCAATAAAAACTCATGTACACCATTTGGATTCTATTTCTAATATCATTCACACAATTTCATAAGTAAAATCATATCTAGGAATGATTTTGATATTTTGGATGATAGCTAGGATCCATTTGTTTATTAGAATCAATATAGAATGAAAAATGGACTTTGATTTTTAAATTCATTTTGAGTTCCAACTTGATACATGCATTTCAAATGACCATTCAATATTTGGTATCAAAATTTTCATCCAAAAATTGGTTTCAAAAATATTTGTCAAAAACATGATTTTGTATAAACTTAAAAGGGTGATTTTTGAAAACCAAAAGTATAGGTTGACTTAAGTCAACAATGTAACTTAAAAATCTCATCTTAAGCCCAAACTTAATTCATAGACATTCTCTCATGCTTGATGTCTAGATGCCTATATATAAGAAAACATGAGTAGATAGCAAAACATTGAGACTTAGCATTTTCATAGTTTTCATGCTTATTTTAAATGAAAACATGGTAAGTTCATATTTAGATTAAATGACATTAGTTTCACTTCAAACTTGATACATGAGTTAAATGACCATATCTTGGTATTTTGAAAGTTTGAATGAAATCTAAAAATGTCATGAAAAAGATATGAATAAATTCATACATGAGTGCATACAAGATTGAGTGTTGAATTGTATCTATCATTCTCTTATCATGTATGTCTTTGTTTCATATCAAATTACTTGTTTTCCATCCCTTTGGTTGAGATTTTCATGTTTCATGAAAAATACTCCTTAGAGTCTCAATTTCATCCCTTTGATTAGATTGCCCTTTTTATTGCCCTTTTTTATTGATGTCAAAAGGGGGAGAAATGTATAGTCAAAATGCGGAGAAGAGTATAGGTATAAAGGGGGAGAAATATAGAGAAAAGTATAGGATCATTGGGGGAAAATATAGGAAATCCATGCATATAGATAGGGGCCTTTAATTATATAAATATGCATAGTTGATATCCTTGTGCTTTAATGATTATATATTTTATTAAGGATGTTTGTCATCATCAAAAAGGAGGAGATTGTTGGCTTTAGGTTTTCAACCTTAGCCTTAATCTCGGTTTTGATGGTTTTCATGATAACAAACATGGGACTAATGATTTCATTCAGAATATGTTTGATTTCATTCAGAATATGGTTTATATGATAACAAACAAGTTCCATATCAATTAGCGTTTGATGTCCTCGATCGAAATATCGGAAGAAATCAGAAATCGGAAGGACATTGATCGTCGCACTCGGGTTCATCACGAAAATCTATCGAAGATCGACGAGTGCACCAAAGTCGCATCGGACGAGCTCAAAGATCATATGGAAAGCTCTCCGAGATGATGCTCGTTGAAAGTCGGAAACCGGAAACCAAGCAAGAAAGAAAAAGGCTGAAGAAATCAATCTCAGCCTAGGTTCAGTCGACTGGGCAGTTGACCGAATGAAGGTAAAAAGTAGCAGAGCCTGGAAAATGGCCTGTTGCTCGGGCGGTCGACCCGTCGAATGACCTGCTGATACCCGAAGACGCAGATCACGTCGATCGATCGATGGGTCGACCGAAGATTGGGATCGATGTTTTTGCATCTGGGCGGTCGACCCGTCGGTCGATCGACCACAAAGAAAAGAGCAGCAGTCGAAGCTGTGTTTGACCAGTTGGTCGACCGACCATTCGACCGGTGGCCTGTAACGGATAGTTTTCTATCCGTTGAACAGTCGTTTCTTCAGCAGCGTATAAATATACCCTCATATAAACCTTTTAATCTTTTCCTTCACTTCTACAGATTTTTTGAGCCATTAAAAGGAAGATTTGAGCCTTCCAAAAGAATGATTGAATCGGGCCCTATTCTTCATCGAGTTCTTCTTCAAGCGTCGTCTACATCCTCAACCTGGGATTTAATTCAAGCTCAACGACTTGGCTGAGTTGAACGTTTTAAGGCTTGGAAAAGAGTAGATAATTCTGTTTTACTTAAAGCTATTTTCCCTTGTAATTTTAACTGTTATTCGAAAAAAAAATTGATTTGGGTTTGTGTGAAGACCTAGGCTGTTAGATCTTGTTGTGTACAAGTGGTTACCTGGTGTTAGGTATAAAGCCACTTTTGTAAACTTAGGGTTGAGGTGGAAGAGGACTCTCGATAAGAAGGCGGTAACTTTTGGGTATGGAAGTGTCTTAGGTCGAGAGTGCGTCTCTTCGGCGAAAAGTCCGCATGTGTAAGGGAAACATAAATTAATCTAGTAAAACTAGTTTGGAAATCCTAAGCGGGGTACTTAGGTAGTGGAGTAGGCATTGGGGCCAGACCACTATAAATTACTCGTGTTTGCATTAATATCTTGTGTGTTTTAAATTGCTTAATTATTATTGCTTCCGCATATAATCATCGAATTGCAAATCGCCTAATCGATCTAAGTAAATGATTAAATTGGAATTTAGGCTAATAGATTTAGTAAACACACTATTCACCCCCCCTCTAGTATCGCCATTTCGCCAACAATGATAACAAACATGGAACTAATGTTTCATTGAGAAATCTTTCATGTTGCAAGTCGGTTAGCGTACGACGTCCCCGAACGTAAAAAGAAATCGGAGAAATTGGCAAGGACGCTCGTCGACGCTCGGGATTCTTCGAGAAGTTGAAGTTTAGGTCTAGGGTGTCTAGCATGTGTTGTAAATCCTCATGATGATGCATAAGAATCCAAAAAACTAAACTGGAACCCCAAAACATGAAAACCGGCAAATTAGAAAATGATCGTGCAATTCACTAAGCCTAGTGAGCTCCTTAGATGGCTATATGACCTAGACATTTTCTTGACACAAAAAATGCCAGTAATTATTTCTTGGGTAAAAACTAGACAACGAGATATTTTTTAAGGAATTTTTGGAAGCCTTTAGCCTACCCATATTTGACTCGGAAGATTAGAAAATTTTCGTTTTTCAGAAATTTGTACTAGATCCCAAAGTTAGATTTTGATTCTTAAGGATTTTGATTTTTTAGATATTTTTATTGAATCCAAATGGGGGGTAACCCTTATATAACATTTATGTTTTAAAGTTAACTTAAAGTTAGTAAATGTTATATAAGTAGACTCGGTGAAGATGGAACCCAAAAACGAGCAGACAAAAAAAAACAGCCTAACTAAGCAGTCTGCCCTGCCCAAGTTCGATCGACCGACTGGTCGACCACCGGACTAGTTAGATATTTTAATTATTATTTTTTTCTTTTCCTTTATGATTTGTGTTTGCCTGCCTAGCGGACTAGTTCGAGGTCGAACATAGTCGACTCATGGTCCAGTGCGAGCTTGCGAGATCGGGTAAGTAGGAATATGAGCTATGAAAATTTTGCTTGCATAGATAAATTTATTTAATTTTATGTTTTGTATGCATGATTGTTGAATTATGTTGCGTGTGGATGTGCGTATGTTTGTTGCTTGTAATTTTGCATGGGATTAGAATAGGATTAATTAAGTTAGCGGGTTTGGGTTTGGCTTCAGGCGGATGCGGGTTTGATAAAGGGTTTTGTGGAGTTAGGGTTGAGAAGGGAGCATAAAACCCCCTCTCATTAGCTTGCGGCTCCCTATTGGAGCCGCACAAGCCAATTGAGAAGAGGAGCCAGCCAGCCAGCCCCTCTCTCTTCCTCATCTTTCGAGCTGTCGCCCTCAAGAGCCGAGCCGCCTAGCCCCTTCCCCTCTTCGTCCTATTCTTCCTTCCCTTTGGAGCCGTGCCGAGAGGAGCCGCTTGAAGCCGAGCCAGCCCCTCTCTCTCCCTCTTTCCCTCTCTTCAAGTCAGCAGTTTGAAGTGAGCCGCCACCCCCTTTTTCCCCCTTCTTGAGTCAAGCCGTTGATTCTTGAAGCCGAATTCAAGGGCAATTTTTTGGGATTTCTCCTCTCATCACCCTTCCTATTCGGGAGAGAGGTTTTACCCTCCTTCTTTTCGAGTTTATTCGAATTCTTGAAGGCTAGGATGTCTTGATTTGTTTTCCGTCGATCTCTCAAATTTTCATCGTTCTTTTTGATTGCCGTGTTGGAGGAGGCCCTATACTCTCCCCTATGGGGTTCGACAGCCCTAGGATGACCCTAGGGGTGCTCGGCCAAGTTGGAGACAATGGTTCCCTCAAGGTGTTCGGTGAAATGCCGAAGTGAGGATTTTTGGTGTTCTTGAGATCCATGCCTTAAATTGCTTATTAAATTGAGATGCCTTGAAGGTTCTTGAAGAAGGGATCTTGATCATGATGCTTGTTTCTTGATTTAGGTGTTGTTGATACTTGTTAGTCTTGTTTAATAAGCATGAAATTTGAGAAATTTATCTCAAGATTAGTATTCTATTTTAATGATAATTAAAGATCTAATTTCTATTAATTTCGGATTTATTTTCATGCTATGTTGAAAAACTTAATGTTGCTAGAATTTCATATTGAGATGGTGAATCTGAACTGTTTATTAAAAACTTTGATATTTTTTTGAAAATAAAAATATGTTTTAGTTCTTTTCTATTGATAAAAGATGTTATTCTTCTGTTATCTTTATGAGTTGGCATGTGAATGGGTTAGGTTGCGGGGTATAGGCACGTATACCCTGGCCAGTCACGTGACCCTGAGTTGGGGCGTGACAGAGTCGAGGCTCGAATTGGGCTTAGGTTGAGTCGAGTTAGATGGCCTAAGTGAGGAGGACAGTTTTGTCAAAAAAAAGAAGAAGAAATAAACCCCTCACCCCAGCCACTGTGCGGCTCATGGGAGAGAGCCGCATGCAGCCCGAGGTGAAGGTAAAGAGGGGAGAGAGGGGAGAGAGCTTGTGGGCAGCGTCGGGATCGTTGTCATCGCCGGAGATCAGGAACGCCTTCGTCTTGTCCTTCTCCTTCTTCTAGTCAAGATGAGTAGTCGAATCTCGGCTAGTAGGGTGAGGCGTGTGGCCGAACCAAGTTGATGTGATAGATCAAGGTTTTACGCTACGTTTTTTGTCGATTGATGACGTTTCTTGAATTCTCAATCGTATTCTTCGTCGATGTATTTGGTTTTGTTTTTAGATGATCCTTTCTTGATGATTTAGGGGCAGTTCGGATAGAGGAAAAAGGGGAAAGGTTATGCCAAAATTTTCCCAAATCCCCTCAAGTGGTTTAAACCCCTTAGATCGATCTCCATTCAAGAAGAAGTAGATTAATGATTCATTTCTTAAGGTACATGGTCAAAATTCCTCTTTCCCCACCATTAAGGGCTCAACCGAGCAGGAAGGAGGGGAAATTTGACCGAGAAATCGGTTCCCTCACATTAGAAACCTTGTTGATCGAATGAGACGTAGATTATTTTGTTTGACGAGTAGATCTATGGTAGAATTGGGTGAGTTCACAATTATAGGAGAATCATAACCTGGGTGCACATATGTAGCGAAATTTATGAGGTAGTATATATTCCTGAAATTTCCTTTACGAATCATTAATGCTAATTTGAATTCTACAATGCTAGATCAAATATTTCCTTGCATAATTTAATTACTTTATTCTTGCATTCATGCGGTTAATTATGGTATTAGCTGTAGAATAAATTTATAAATTATATGATGTGATACATAGTATTCGGACATTTCGGCACTTATGGCATGTAGTTTACTCTTAAGGAATGTGGATGAGCTAGGTTTCACACCTAGGGAAAATCATCAGGCACTAGTGTGCGGCTGATGGGGCCTAGGATGAGGGGGGGATATGGGTGGATGCCCGGGGTTTAAATAAGGAACTATAGAACACTTGTTTGTGTATTGTGATTAAGATGGTCGGGTTGAGGAGTATTGATCGCCGGAATGGCTAATATTCGACTCTACGGGTGATTGGGTCTTGAGATTGCACCAGCGGGCACGCTAGGTGTTAGACCCGAGTGGCGGAGGATCTTGAGATTTCGTCAGTAGGCCACGCTAACGATAGACACTAGTTGGGTGGGACTAGCTATCCCTAACCTGATGGGTTCCTGAGACTAGTTGACCATCCTAGTTGACGGGCCCGATGATTGAACCGCTTTATGCGAATCTATGTGAAATATTATTAGTATGATTGTGTAGAACACTTGGTATGGCCGAGTGCTGTAATGCGGTGAATGCCGGGCATGGCCGAACCATTCATACAGGGTAAGGTCCAAAGTGGCCGAATGTCACTTGTTGTGTAGAGCTATAGTCGGCTGGTTTACTTACTCATAAAGATTGGCCAACAGGCCGTTTACCGTGAATTAACCAGTATATATATATGTTTTATTGTTATACATGATATTGTACTGAGGATTTAAGTGGAGGTCCGGAAGAACCGCTCACTGAGTTCCTCATGAACTCACGGGTTATTGTTTTTGTTTTGTAGAGTCTGACCAGTGAGGTACGGCTTAATGGCTTGGTGCGGCTAGAGGGCAGGTGGTGACGCGGATCTCGTAGCAAGTGGTCATGTAGTTGTAGTCGTGTTGAGTAGAGTTTGAGTGGTTTTTGTGAAACTTTGAGTTGTTTTTAAACTTTGAGTTGCTTCTTTAAACAAATGAAAACTTGAACTTGTTTCTTGAACTTATCTTTGATAAAACTGTTTCAAACCTGTAATAAAGTTGGTATCGCTATTTTGATCTATGATTTCTATGTTATTTCGGTTGTCTATTCTGTGTTGATGGTTAGTGCATGTGGTAAGTTTCAGGGTAATGATCCATACCCTGGCCGGTCATTCGACCCTGAGTTGAGGCGTGACAATTATTGTAATTGAATAAGGTAATGTTTGGTTGGATGGAATAGAGGGGGAATGGAATACTATTCCCTATGCCCCACTTATTTACTTATTTGGTTGCAACTTATAGACAAGGAATAGGTGGGACATAAGGAATTGATAAGGAATATTATTCCCTATGCATGGGGAATACTATTCCTTACCTCAACCCAAGGAATAGTATTCCTTGTATATTCCTTATGATATTTTCTTATATTGTCCTTCAATATTTATAATATTACATAATAATATAAAAAAATTAAATTATTAAATTAAATTAAATAATTTTTTATCTTAAATAGATAATTATTATTTTATTATCAAATATTATTTTAATAATTATTTTTTTAAGATTAAGTTTTTTATGAAAATAAATAAATAATAGTTTTTATTATTTTAAGTTAATATATTATTTTACATCAACCCATATTTTTATTATGCTATTATTAGTTAAAATAAATTATAACATAATTTATTATATTTTTAAAAGGGTATTTTGATTATTTTTCTATATTATCGTTCAATATTTATAATATGAATATAAAAATTATTTTTAATAATTACATATCTTAAATAGATCATTATTATTATTTTATTAAATAATATTTTAATAGTTATTTTTTGAAGATTCAATTATTTTTTATAAAAATAAAATAGATAATAGTGTTTTATTATTTTAAGTTAATAAATTATTTTATATTGATCCATATTTTTATTATATAGTTATTAATTATAATAAATTAGAATATAATTTATTATATTTTTAGGATGGCATTTTAGTCCTCTCAATTTATTGTATATTCTTCTTGATAAGTAACATAGTAAATATATTCAGTTTTATTAAGAATGATATTTTGGTCATTTATTCTATTCCTTGTCTATTTCTTATGCTAACCAAACAAAGTAATTCTATTCTTGACCTATTTTACAATGTCAACCAAACAAGATAATACTATTCATTGTCTATTCCGATTCCTTATGAATTCACTCCATCCAACCAAACACACCCTAAGTGTTACTTAATGTAATATATTTTCTGCGCTTGGCAACAAATAACCAAAAGTAATCAATACACAAAATTGATATCAATAAACAACAATACATAGCTCTTTAAGTTGCATATCAATACACAAAATTCAAATCAATACAAAACTCTTTTAAGTTTACTATTAGTTCATAAAATTCATATCAATAAATAATTAACAGCAACAATAGGTTTACATCAACCAACGGAACAGAAGGACTATCATGTCCCAACTCAGGGTACGCGTGATCGGCCAGGGTACGAGTCAGTACCCCGAAGCCTACCCTACGCACTGACTAACAACTCATAAAAACATAACAGAACACATCAAGTAATGACCGATGACAAACAATAACAACTATTATTAAAAGTTCAAAACCAGTTGATCACATCAAGCTCTAAAATACCATAAGTTTCAAATAAACAACCGAAAGTTTTTCCAAATAAACATTTCAAAGTTTTTACAGAAATAAACCCAGTGCATACATCAGACTCTAATAGACACGACTACGACTACACACTGCCAGCTATGAGATTTGCACCCACGCCTGCTCTGCTACGCGCCGTGCCACCAAGCCGTACCTCACTGGTCGGCCTCTGCAAAAACAACAAGAAAGGAAAACCGTGAGTTCACAAGGAACTCAGTGAGCAGTTCTTCCAAACCTCCACTTAAAACCTCGGCAATCACATATATAAGGAAGTTATCAATCATATTCCATAAATAATCAATGTACCAAACGGATGAGTGGATGAACCGGTCTCTTGGGCCCATATCCATGATGCAAGCTCGGCCAATAATGACCTAAGTATATATATGGAAGGTACAGTCCTTCCTTAACCTGAATCAGCCAGTCGGCCTACTCAAACTAGCCCCTACGGGTTCCTCATTTAGAAACATTTAGATTTCGATCCATCAACTAGGATGGCCACTAGTTTCAGTGATCCTCCGGGTTAGGGATAGCTAGTCCCAACCCACTCGGGTCTACCATCAGCGTGGCCTACTGACGAAATCTCAAGACCCTCCACCACCCGGGTCTAACACCTAGCGGGCCCGCTGGTGCAATCTCAAGACCCTATAAACCACTGAGTCGTGTGCTTACCATTCGGCTAGTGACACTTCTCAGTAGACCATCAATCGCAACCGAAAACCAGGTGTGCAAGTATGTTGTGTTTTGCTTATCGGGCAAATGCTCATACCCGGCCCCTTACCCTAGGGTCTCAATGTTTCCTTAAATGAAGCATCCAGTGTATGTGTCTTGTATCTAAGTTAAATGATACCACAAGTCCTCTAACCCATTCTTCCTAGAACGAGCGAATTCGCCGACTATGTAGGCACTCGACCTACCATTTCCACATCACTTACCAAATTAATTACGAATAGTAACATCATGAAGAACCGAAATTAAAAGTAAGTAATGTAAAGGTTAAACCCATATGGAACATACACTAAGCATAGCAACAATTAAACATGATATGAGCAATTAAATGAAACCTTTCTTATCTACATATACCATATAAGCATTAGCAAGAACATTTCCAAAATGATAATGTAGATCTATCCCAACAATTCATAACAAGATTATGGATTAACATTAACGTGAATATGAATAAACATTAAACAGAGGGATATAAACAACTACACAAAATCGTTCGTTTCCTCCCCCTTTCCCTTGATTGGCCGAAGCTCGAGCAAGGTAACCCTTGTTCGGCCGAACAATCCATGTGGAAAGGGGCTGGAATATATGCATTTTAACCAATAGAACAGTAAACATAAACATCAAATTTAATCTAAAACATTTAAACATGAAGGTGCGAGTTAAGGCGATAAAATAAGAGATCCAACAATCCAATACAAACGCCCTACTTTTCCCCCTTCTACTGCTCGGCCAACTCGAGCATGATGATGACCATGCTCGGCCGAACCTCTAGGGGTGGTGGACTTGGCTGCGGTGTCCACTCGAGCATCAATCCAAAACCGAAAACAAAATGAATACAAGTCGATACACGAGTTGCAAGACGAGCGAGGAAATTGGGGAAAATTTTGGCATGACCTTTCCCCTTTTTCCTCGACTCGACCAGACCCTTAAAACAAGAAATCAACATGTTTTCAAACATGAAATCATAGTATGCACAACGATTTAAAAATCTAACATGGAGAAACAACTCGATCTGCAAAACTCGCGAAGAAAAACTTCAATTTCAAAATCCATGGGGCCGGCCACCTGCCTCCCCTTAACATCTACTCTAACCACTCACCTTGAATTGGATCGGGAAGAAATCTTGATGAAATGAGATTCCGATCTCCTCGAGCATCGCCGTGAACTCGGCGCCGACAAGATCTCCTCCTCCTCTCTCCCTTTCTCCCTCTTGATGGGTTGCGTGCGGCTCTCTCTTTGAGCCGCACGGGTGGCTTGGGTGAGGGGTTTTATTCCCCTCATCCAATGACCCACTTGCCCCTCACTTGACTTGACTTCTACTCGGTTCGATCCGAGTCCGATTCGGACTCCGATCCTATCCGCACTCATGAGTCGAACTCGACTTAATAAGACATCATAAGCAAGAAAGGAAATAACCATTGAACCAATTTAACTTCATATTTCCATGGGTCAGGTTATACCTTCTACTCGAGGTGCTTTCCACGGCTCGACCCGGCTAACCTTCGATCCGGTGCGCTGCACCAAAAATAGAATTTTTATATTAGAAAATTTTTCGGGTCTTACAAGGACTTAATCAGCCAAGGCAGCCATCATCATTAAAACATGTTGATTTCAAAATATAGCCAGCATTAGCCAAGGCAACAACCACAGAAAGGCACTAATTTGCAGCAACTAACACCAGAGAATCACCACCAACTCGGTGAGCCATCATCATTAAATATTTATATTTTATTATATTAGTATAAAGTTTAAGATTATTATTTATATTAGTTGATAAATTTTTTGAAGTCTACTAATATATTTATAAAGTTTAAAATTAATAGAAAAAAAAGTTTTTAAATGATGTAGGACTAAACTCTTTTTTATTTATACTAACTAAAAACTATTTTAAAAATAGTTTTTTTTCTATGTGGGACTAATTTTTTTAATTTCGTTTATATTTTTAAAAAAACTAAAAATACAGAAAAAAATTTGTGAAAGAGGAGCCAGCTTGTGGTGGCACTTGTATTTTTCGGGGCAGGTGCTAGTATTTTTTGAGGCCAACACAAGCTGGCCTTTATGGCTTCGTAGGCAGTGGGCATGCGCGAGCCGTGCTAGGGCCACTTGGGACACCGACCCCTCCACTCGCTGGTGAACGGCCCTCCACATCCCGATCTCAAGATCAGAGATAGTAGAATTAGAGGAGCAGGTCGCGAGTCAGAGTCGGATGATGGAGGAGATGCATGCCATGTTGAGGCATATCATAGCTCAATCCGCCGTTGGCATCCCACCGACATCAGATCCATCATCCTCAACCCAGTCTACGATAGTCTACACTCAAGCACTAAAGATGCCACTGCACAATCCTCACCATCCTCTACCGTAGTCGTGAGACACTTTATTTTTTTGACTTGCATGTGTTTATGACTTGACTCTTATACTTGTGTTTTGATACTTATGTTGACTATTGACTAGTATACTTCACTTACGATAGTTTTGATTCGTATCATGTTGATACGATAGTTTTGATTCGTATCATGTTGATACGATAGTTTTGATTCGTATCGTGTTGATACGATAGTTTTGATTCGTATAGTTTTTATATGATTGTTGATAATTATAATTATAAATATAATTGCTTTGATGTATATCCGGGTGTATCTGAGATGTGTATGGTATTGGCCTAAGGTTTTCTACCTTGGTCTTAATCTCGGTTTTGATGATAACAAACATGAAACTAATGTTTTATTGAGAAATATTTTCAGGTTGCATATCGGTTAGCACTTGATGTCCTCGATCGGAAATATCATAAGAAATCGGAAAATCGAAAGGACTGTGGTTGACGCGTTCGGGTTCGTCGTGGAGGTTTCTCAAATTCGACGTGTGCACCAAAGAGGTCTTGGATGAGTCTAAAGAACACATGGAAAGCTCTCCAAGTTAACACACATTGAAGGCCAGGACCCAGAAACGAAGCGCGCAAGGAGAAGGCTGAAAAAAAATCCAGCTCAGCCTAGGTTCAGTCGACCGAATGTGGTAAAAAATTGGTAGTAGCCAATTCGGTCAACCGATCGATAGATCGAAGGTTGCTAGGAAGCGGCAGAAAGCCTTCGGTCGCTCGGCGATCGCTCGGTGGGTCGACAGACGATCGACCGACAAGCGACCAGTGGTCGGTAACGGGCAAAAATCCACCCGTTGAGAAGAGGGAGCTCTCTCTTCTCTTCATGGCTTATAAATAGGAAGCCATGAGAGCCTTCCTTCATGATGTTGATCACTTCTAACCTTCTTGAGCTATCTTTTGATCAATTCTAAGCCCTTATTGAGCCAATCTTGTGAAAACCCTAGCTTGAACCTTTCATCTTTTTGATTGAGCATTTACTTCATTGCTTCATCATCAAATGCATCAAGAGGAAGCTAGGAATGTTGTTTTGGAGCTAAGTATTTTATTATTTGATTTATTGCTCTATTTAGTGTTGTATTTTCTTGTTTATTTCTTTGTATTTGAGTTTGTGTTAGACCTAGAGTGTAGGTCTTGTAATTGGGTGGTAGCCTTGGTGTTTGAGGTTTAAATCCATCGGTGTAAATGTAGTTTACAAGGATTAGTTGAGTTGTCCCTTAGGGTTGAGGTGGAAGAGTGCTCTCGATAAGAAGGCGGAGACTTCCGGGTGTGGAAGTACCTTAGGTTGAGAGTGAGACTCTTCGGGTCAAAAGTCCTCGTTGTAAGGGAAACAAGATTAATCTAGTAAAGTTTAGTTTGGAAATCCTAAGCGGGGTGCTTAGGTAGTGGAGTTGGCATTGGGACCGAACAACTATAAATCATTGTGTTAGCATTGTTATCATTGTTTGTGTTTAATTATTTTATTATTGCTTCCGCATTTAGTTGATAAATTGCAATTTGCTAAAGTTATCAAGTAAACGATTAAAATCGAAATTAGGCGACAAGTTTAGATAACACACTATTCACCCCCCTCTAGTGTGGCCATTTCACCAACATATGGATGTGTGTATGGTGAGTGTGTGATCGAGTTATGTATGAGGGTTATATAAATGTATCAATGGAAATTTTTAATTTTTAAATTTTTTAGTTACAGGTTAACAGCATCAGCAACAGCTTGCCAACAATCACCCATTTGAAAGTCATCACTGAAAGCTTATCGTAATTTTTTGTCCGCGACCTTAAAGCCGTTGCTGATGACCTATAGCAGCGACGTAGCGATAGCCCTTCAGCAACAACTTTACCACAAGAGAAGGGTTGTCGCTGATAACAATATCAGCAACAACAGTAGGGCCATTGCTGTTATCTATCAGCAATGGCCCTATGGGCCGTGGCTGATAATAATATCAGCAACGGTCGTCCGTCGTTGCTGATATATTAATAGCAATGCCCGTGTCCGATGTTGCTAAGTAACCAACGACGTTGTTATTTGCAACGACTTATTTGCAACGGACCAAGTCGTCGCTCGCCGTTGGTGATGGTATTCACCGACGGCTTACAAACGTTACGGGCCATCGGTGAAGGTCATATTCCTAGTAGAGCTTGTGCTGGCGCCTGCTTCATTGAAACCGGCACCTATTTGCCGCCAGTTTCTAGATACCGACGCCTATGTGGCACCGATTTGTCAAAAAAATCGGCGCCTGCTTTTTCAGGCACCGGTTTCAAATCGGGAGTGGACACAAGCGCTAGTTTTTTTGTGCCTATGTCTAAATTTTTGGTTGTTGTGCTTGTTGGGCTTGGGCCAGTCTCTTAAAATTCATCCGTCCACAAATGAAAGGGAGTGTTAAGAATATAAACGCTCTTTCCTAATGGTTTAAATTTTAGAAAAATTGATCATCCAATTAAATTTAATCGTATTTTCTCTTTTTCAAAGAAAAAATAATTTAAGACAATCAAAACATTAAAAAATAAATCGTCTAACCAAATGCTCCCCAAGTGAATTGACATTAAACCAGCATGAGATTCCAATCTTCTGTCTAGAAACAACAACTTCAGCCTAGGAAGAAGAAAATTGCTCTGTGGAACCACCACTATACTGACAGAAAATAATAATAATAATAAAGCGTCTTAGTTTGCATTTTGGCATTATGATAACATTTAAAATCATTTCGCAATCTCACAAATGCCATTTTTTATAAATGCAATTAAAAGCATGTGGACGGCAAATATCATACTTCTATTTAGTCACATCTATATATATATATCTTTATATAGTAAAAGTAACTAAGTTTGAAATAAATAAGATAAAAATTTCTTGCTCTTTTTTTCTCTTTTCCGCTCATTTAATAAAAAAAGAAGCTTTTTCAAGCTCATTTTGGGCTATTCCCGCTCATTAAATATAAAAAAAGTTTTTATGAATATTTTTATAAAATCATTAAATCACAAAAATTCTTTTTTGAAATTTTTTTATAAACGATTTTTTTTAAAGAATATTACAAAAATATTCATGAAATAAGCGGGTCATGGCCCTAAAATGAGCGAGAAAAAATATTTTATTTTGCACAAAAGTACGTAACACGTCACGAACTTTTTTGAAAAAAAAATATAAACAAGTAAAAAAATTATGAGAAAAGTATATGAATTCTATTTATTATAATAAAAATAGATTTTAGAGGTATAAAAAATGTGGCATGAAAATGTCAAAAATATTATTTTTGAAAATTTCAGATCGTAAATTAAAATCCATTTATAAAATTTCGGTTAAATAAAACTATATTTTTAATTTAATAGGAAAAAGATAAATTTTTATGTCATATATTGTCACACCCCAAAACCATGTGTGATCGGCCAGAGTACTACACGTACCCCGAAGTCTAACTCAACCAACAACTATAAAAACATACAACCTGGACAGTTCATGAGACTCAATGAAATGCAGAAAACATGAACCGAGCGAAATATAAAAATCAACCCGAATATTTAATAATATCAAATACATCAAAGTCCTTCTCAAGAATAATTATCATGAATCTTAATTCTCAAAATTAAAGTGCGAAAATAATACAAAACTCAAACCAACATGACTCGAGAAAATATAAAAGGACTCCAAAGTAGGGTAAACACCCCCACGAACACGACGTGTCACAAGACGCGTTGCTCCTACCGCCACCAGCTGTGCTACGGCAATCTAGTACCTCTCTGATCTCGCTCAGGGGCTGAAAACAATAACAATATAAACCGTAAGTCCACTACGACTTAGTGAGCAATTATCCCTCAATCCACCATGTACATTAACAACAAGCAACAATGCATGATTAGTTAGAACATAATTTAACGAATGCATCTATTATTTCTTATGTGAATTAAATACCACAGTATACGTATAGCCCTGCATCCAAGCATACAAGGCGTATAATGTACATCAGTAATAACCATAATCAGAATTAAACATCTAAAGCACCATCAACCAATCAAACAAGCCACCCGGGTCGGTCGTTAGTGTGACAGTGCTGACGAGCTTCCCGGTCCAAGGACCCGTCGGTCCGATATCCAGGGATTCGTCGATCTTGAAAGCCAGGGACCCGTCTATCCTACAAGTAGGGTGCTGATGTCATGCCCCAACTCAGGGTCACGTGATCGATCAGGGTATACGTACATATACCCTGTAGCCTAACTCTTGCACAAGCCAACACGTAAAAAGAAAGCGGAAGAAATAACACTTTTTTTATTATAAAGGTAAAATGTTTAGCAGAAAGTTCAAATGTGGAAATAAAAGAATCAAAGTTCAACAGTTTTTTTTATAAATAAAATCTGAATCAAAGACATGAATGTCCCCACGGCACTACAACTCCAAAGCACCAAGTCACAAGTGCATGACAAAACTACTACAAACTCGACTACGACCCCTAACTAGGACTGCTATGAGATCAATGTAGCTCCTTTGCCCTCCAGCTGTGCTAAGTACTCCAGCCCACCTCACCGGTCAGGCTCTGCAAAATAAAAACAAATGACAATGGGTGAGTTGAAAAGAACTCAGTGAGTGGTTCTACCAACCCGGACGAGAAACCAAACACAAATACAAAGCATGGAGATGAAACATCTATCTCAAGCAGGAAAAGTCACAAGGGTGTGACTAGCTAATAGGCCATCTAGCCACACATGCCCGAAGGCATGCAACACCCAAATGGTGAAGCACAACAGACCTAAGCCTAGCATGCCCTAAGGCAACAAAACATACTAGGATAATCGGGATTGGCCCATCCGAACTCGAGAGCAATCGGGATTGGACCATCCCAACTAGCTCCACGAGACGCGAATGAACAATCGGTATTCACCCGTCCGAACATGTCCCTTTAAGATATCACAGGAATAATTAGAATTTGCCCGTCCGAACTTGTTCCACGAGAAAACAGAGGAACAATTAGGATTTGCCCATCTGGACTTGTTCCAAAAAGATAACGTAGGAATAATCGGTATTCGCCCATCCAAACTTATTACTTTAAATATAGAATCTTGGGAACAATCGGGATTTGCCCATCCGAACTTGTTCCACAAGATACGCAGGAACGATGAGGATTTGCCCATCTAAACTTGTTCCACAGGTTGGGAATTAGCCATCAAACCTTCCGGGCCTAGCCCACAATTCGGCTCCTAACCGAGCCTCTCCGCCATACAATAAGATATGGCACAATATGACATAAGTCAAGTGTCTCCCACGGTGTCTTAGGGATGACTTTATTGAGAAAATTTCACAACACCCAATGCCCGATCCCAACTCTTAGACCCGTAATGTCATAAACCTGTGAGGTTTTATTTCATGAATAGACTTTACTTGTTGGTTCATAACAGATTATGTTGCCCCTTTGTTTAATTTTAATTATGCAATTAAAATTATAGTCACTAAGATTAGGGTTTTATTTTAGGGTTTTATTTTAGCTTAATGTTGTGCCCAAAAATGATGTATCTAACCCGAATTTGGTCTCTGGAGTGTATCCTATGTTTCCAAACTATATTTTTTGGTCAAAACGATAGGTTACACGATAATATTCAGAAATCTATTCGCATCACAACAGAAATTTCAAAATCAGCTCAGATTCAATAATTCAGCATGAACTTTCAGCAAGATTAATTTTCAGCATGCCATAATAATTAAATCCGAATTTCACATAAATTAAATCTTTAATTGTCATTACAACAGAATATTAATATTTAGATAAATATCACAGCATACATTATTATTAAACAAGTCTAGCAAGAATCTACACCATCTTAAATCAAGAATCAAACTCCATGATGAAGAACTCACATCAAGATCACACATGGCATCAAGATCACTAAGGTCTGATGATATTTTGAAAGCCGGTGAACTTCCATCTCATACTCTGACACTGACATGCCACCGGACTTGCGCAACATCTCAAAGTCCCATGCCCGCTTATCGCGAACACTCATTAATACATGACATGCTCATGAATGCCAAAATCACTCGGCCCATGCCGGCCCAATAGAAAACAATACATTTATACGACCCAAACCGGTCCAAACCTAGCAATCATACAAGTCGGTCGCTAGAATCTATCTAGCGAGCTTTCTACCCAAGCCCTCTCTAGTTGGGTATGGCACACCCAACCAAATCCACTCGGTTCTAAAGTTAGTGTAGCTCCCCTGGGGTCTAACGTCAGCGTGGCTCACTCACACAGTATCAAGACCCAAAATCCACTCGCCAAGTCGGGGCCAACTTACCAAGTCGGTATGCTTCTCGGCTCGGCCATCACACATCCACTAGCACAAACAAAATCAATATCCATGCATAGTACTCACAAGTACCTAAAGAATATTTTCTACCGACAATCGGGGTACGCGTCTACGCGCCCCAACTCGACCCTCTCTTGGATCTAACCTCTTGTCTCTATGTTTCATCACTCAATTTACTGCCACTGCCGCTCAATGCAGCATTGGGAGCCTCCATTACACTATCACAAAAAAGAAAAAAAAAAGTTTCTTGTCAAATAATAAATTTTTAACAGAAGCTTTTACAATTTACTAACCGCATGGTGCGCTAAGTGTAGGAGTGGTCGCCCGATCTCATAGCATAACTATACCGTATGTCGACACGCTAGCATATGTCTCATACGGTACCCAACACTGAGTCATAGACAAGACCTAACCTAGTGCTCTGATACCAACTTTGTCACACCCCAACTGAGGGTAGTGTGATTGGTCAGGGCCTATATCCTACCCTGTAGCCTATTATCAACACTAACATCAAGAAAACCAAGACATATCGACTGAAAGAAAACTCAACATACTTTATAAAAGTTTGCAAGTCACAATATATAAGTTTTTCAAAACAAATAGAAACATCAACATCAAATCTGAATAGTCAGATATCAAGTTTTATAATTCTTTTCAAATACAATCGTCAGTGCAGAAACAAAACCAACATAACTAGGCACTAGTCTAAGACTCATGGACGCCGCTACGAGATATGGCACCGCCTCCGCCCTCCAGCTGCACCATGTCGACACCAAGCTACAGCTCATGTTCTGCAGAAATAAAAATAAATTGCGAGTCCACTTGGGACTCAGTGAGTGGCTCGAATGAACCTCCACATAAGCCTCGGTCATGCATATATATCATATAAGGCAATAAAGGAATGTACAAGGAGGTAAAATTTATTTCTAATGCGACTACAGACCCTCAATGGATCCATCAACATCAACTGTACATGATAACCTTCTACCTCGGCTTATCAAGCCTTTGGCATTCGGCCCTCGGGCCTTCTCATCGAATCATATCCCAGCTACCGCCATCCCTACCATATCAAGTTGTATCATACTGGCCATCGGCCACATCATCTCAAGTTGCAAGCAAACAATCCCGAGCCGTCGACTAGGATGGTCCACTAGTCTTCGGACACCGTCTGGGGTAAGGATAGCTAGTCCCTCCCAACTTGGGTTTGGCACCTAGCGGGCCCGCTGGCGCACCTCTAGACCCAATTGGCCGAGCTGGGCATTGGTCATCTCCGACCTCCTCGCCCCTCGGTGGACCATCTCAAGCACATTACACAATCAATATCATTGGGTTTCCATATATACACACATCGGCCCTTTGCCCATATCTGGCCTATGTCTGGCTACCGGGTCAACAGTTTATGCCACCCTTTCAATATACATGCACGTACGAGCTCTAAGTTTCCAAAAGTATACAAGCAGACATAGAAGTGTTATCGTCTCATAACTAAGTTTCCATAAATGTGCTATGATCATCTAGTGACGCCTTACATGTTACCTATCCTCCTACACTGTCTTAGGTGAGAATTTTCATCAATCGACCTTGGAATACCATCCGAGAACATTTAGGGCAGCATATATAATCCAAAGAAAAATGTGCAAATATTGTAACATTCATCATATATGACCATAATGTTTATACATAACAATTCTTATACTACCGTAGGAATATTAGCACAATAAGGAGCAGCTATCTAGCATGGCAAGGTAGGTAATGTATGAAATGCAAAACATGTATGAAATACAAAACATGGTAACAATGTCAACATCCAAAGTTTAAGTATGGTTACAAAACTAGCATTTCTACAATTCAAAATCAATTAAGCCACTTGTTAAGTTTGGTGTTCTTCCTAAGTATTGTCATATCTTTATGTGTGACCCTTAAAATCATGAAATTTCCATCTAAAGCAAGTCTCTCCTCCTCTCCCTAACCTTGGCCGAACCATGAGCAAGGAGGACCTTGCTCGCCCAAGGTCCTTGGGGTAGGAAAAGAGGGAGGAGACTCTAGCTATACCTTTACCTCTTCAATTCCGCATACAATTTAAATAACAATGAACTATTTAATCTTCCCCTCACCCTTGGCCGAACCTTCTTCATGAGTTGTAGGGTTCATTCGTCCACTTCAAGGGACTTTAGAGAGGGCACACTTCATAACACGTGAGATGTTCAAAGGAACTACATCAAAATAGTGATATAAGGTCATCTAGAGGCCTTCTTGACGTCAATGGAATCGGGCAAAATTTCGGCATAACCTTTCCCCTTTTTCCCATGACTCGGCAGCCCCAAGAACATGCAAATCGACAAATAAAACAGTGAGATCTGACAATAAACTTCATAAAACAGTGAACACATATCGTTGAAATCATGGATCGTCGAAAAAATCGCGAGAACTCAACCTATCATCTAGGGTTCGGCCACCCGCCTCCCCCAAACCTTTTAAACATTAACCACTCACCTAGATCGCCAAGAAACAAGGATCGGGTGATGACGACTTGAGATTTTTCGGAGACGACGCGAGTTTCGGATCGATCCAAGCCCCCAATCCTTTTCCTTGCTCCTTCTCCTCTTCTCCCTTGCGGCCTTGTGCGACTCAATGGGTGAGTCACACGACTGCCATAAGGGGGATTTTATCCCCTCAACCATCTTTCCAAAGATGGCCTCAAGGCTCACTTAAGTCATACCCAAAACTCGACCTAAACCCAAACTCGACTTGGGTTCCGACTCAACCCATAACATGACTCGAGTTAACTTAATTTAAGGTATGATTTCATAAAAGGAAAGTTAATTATCCAAATAGACTTCATGATCCATTATCCTGAGGCTCGACTCGACTACCCTCGGGTTTGACGCGCTGCACCAAAATAGATTTTTATATTAGGAAACTTTTTCGGGTCTTACATTCGTCCTTAAAGGGGGCGGCTCGGCTCAACAAGGGGCGGTGGCTCCAAGATCAAGAAGAAGGGGCGGTGGCTCCACCTCAAGTCGGCTGCTCCAAGAGAGAGGAACAGAGAGAGGGGGCTTGGCTCGGTGGCTGGACGACTCCTTCTTCCTCAAGGCTCGGCAGCTGGCTCGGCGACTCCAAGAGAGGGAAGGAAAGGGGCGGCTTGGCTGCTGGCTCGGCGACTCCAAGAGGTATGATTTCATAAAAGGAAAGTTAATTATTCAAATAGACTTCATGATCCATTATCCTGAGGCTCGACTCGACTACCCTCAGGTTTGACGCGCTGCACCAAAATAGATTTTTATATTAGGAAACTTTTCCGGGTCTTACATTCGTCCTTAAAGGGGGCGGCTCGGCTCAACAAGGGGCGGTGGCTCCAAGATCAAGAAGAAGGGGCGGTGGCTCCACCTCAAGTCGGCTGCTCCTAGAGAGAGGAACAGAGAGAGGGGCTTGGCTCGGTGGCTGGACGACTCCTTCTTCCTCAAGGCTCGGCAGCTGGCTCGGCGACTCCAAGAGGGGGAAGAAGAGGGGCGGCTTGGTGGCTGGCTCGGCGACTCCAAGAGGGGGAAGAAGAGGGGCGGCTTGGAGGTTGGTTCCTCTCTTCCTCAAACAGTTGGTGCGGCTCCAATAGGGAGCCTCCTAGCCAAAGGGGGGGGGGAGGGTTTATACTTCCCTCCTCAACCCTAAATCCACTAACCCTCTTAACAACCATCATCCGCCTCGAGCCGAAACCCGCCAACCCGACTAAACTTAATTAAACTCGTTCTAAACCCCATTCTCCACACAAGTACCCAACACATGCACACCCTTAAGCTGCATAATTTAATAATCATGCACACGCAACATAACAATTAAATAAATTTATTCAACCAAGAAAAGAAACTGCATAAATCAAATTTCTACTTACCCAAGCTCGCAAGCTGCACCGGACCATGAGTCGACTCGGCTCGACTTCGAACTAGTCCGCTAGGCTGACAAATCACACAATTAAAAATATTAATATCTAAGATATTACAATCCTCTCTCCTTAAAGAAAATTCATCCTCAAATTTTAGAAATAAAATAAACTAAAGGACTCACCAAATCATCAAATAATGAAGGATAACGCTCCCTCATATCCTACTCCACCTCCCAGGTGGCCTCCTGCCCGGAATGGTACTTCCACCAGACCTTAACCAAAGGAATCTCCTTGGACCTTAATTTTTTGATCTACCTGTCCAGCACCTCAACTGGTCGCTCCTCATATGAGACTGTTGAATCCACCTCCACTGCGGTAGGCTCAATCATATCGGACTCATCCCGAACATACTTCTTCATATAGATAGATGGAACACTGGATGGTCCATACTAGGAGGTAAGGCCAACTCATATGTCATAGCTCACCTACGCTTGAGAATAGGAAAAGGCACAATGGACCTATGGCTTAGCTTTCCTTTCTTACCAAATCTCACCACCCCTTTCATAGGGGATACCTTGAGGAACATCATATCCCCCTCAGCAAACTCTACCTCCCTGGCTTTTTCATCTGCATACATCTTCTAGCGACTCTGAGCTGCCAATAACCTCTCCCTGATTAGCTTCACCTTTTCTACCACCTCCTCAACCAAGTCAGGTCTCATAATAAGGGAATCCCCTGCCTCAAACCAACCTACAGGCGACCTGCATCTCCGCCCATACAAATGCTCCAAATGGGGGCATCCCGATGCTGCTGTGATAACTGTTATTGTAGGCAAACTCAATCAGGGGCAAGTGTCTCTCCCAACTACCCTCCAAATCTAGAACACATGCTCTCAGCATATCCTCCAATGTTTGAATGATCTGCTCCGACTGACCATTTGTCTGAGGGTGAAACGCAGTGCTGAATCGAACCTGAGTACCCAACACCTCCTGGAAAGACACCAGAATTGAGTTGTGGACTGAGTACCCCTATCTGTGATGACCATAACAGGAACTCCATGATAAGAGACGATCTGATCCAAGAACAATCTCTCATACTGCTCGGCTAGAAAGGTCGTCCTGACTGGTATGAAATGTGACGTCTTGGTTAGGCGATCCACCACTACCTAGATAGAATCATTGTCCTTCCTAGACTTTCGTAACCTCATCACAAAATCCATAATTATCTTCTCTCATTTTCACTCTGGTACTTCTAGGTTCTGGATCAACCCTGCTGGCTTTAAATGCTTAGCCTTAACCTGCTGACACACCAGGCACTTAGACATGAACTCGGCCACTTCTCTCTTCATGTCTTTCCACCAATAATTCTGCCTTAGATCTCGGTACATCTTTGTGGCACCCGGATGCATAGTATATGTGGATCGATGAGCCATCTCTAGCATCTGCCTGCGAACCTCAGCCATATCTGGCACCACTATCTTGTTCTTCAATCTCAGAATGCCCTCTGAGTCAATACCAAAACCATTATCGGCATCGCCTCTCCTGGCCAGATCCTTAGTGAGTGCACAGAAAGCATCCTCCTCCTGTGCTGCCCGCAGCATGTCAACCAACATGGACTGTACCCTCAGGTGAGCCACCAACACACCAGAAGCTAATACTGACAGGACTGCCCCACCATCCAAACACGTGGCCAAATCCTGGGCCAACGGCCTCCTCCTAACTACTAAATGTGCTAGACTACCCATAGATTTTCTGCTCAAAGCATCAGCCACCACATTAGCTTTCCCCGGATGATACATGATCGTGCAGTCATAGTCTTTCAAGAGCTCAAGCCATCTTCTCTGCCTCAGATTCAACTCCTTCTGGTTGAGAAAATACTGGAAGCTCTTATGATCTGTGTATATCTCACAAGCCTCGCCATAAAGGTAGTGACGCCACAGCTTCAATGCGAACACCACTGCTGCTAGCTCAAGATCATGAGTCGGGTAATTCTTCTCGTGAACATTCAACTGTCGGGAGGCATAGGCTATCACCTTGTCATTCTGCATCAACACACAACCCAAGCCGACCTGGGAGGCATCACAGTAAACAACAAATCCTCCCAAGCCCGAGGGTACTGCTAGAGCTGGTGCCGACGTCAAGCGGTCCTTAAGCTTCAGAAAGCTCTCCTCGCACTTACTGTCTCATTCGAACTTGTCATTTTCTGTGTCAGGCGTGTCAATGGCGCTGCAACCATGGAGAAATTCTCCACGAATTTTCTATAATAACCTACCAACCCCAAGAAGCCGCGAATCTCTATGACATTAGTCGACCTGTTCTAATTCTGAACTGCTTCTATCTTCGCGAGGTCTACCTTTATCCCTTCCCTGGACACCACATGGCCCAGGAACACCACTAGCCAGAACTCACACTTGGAGAATTTGGCATATAAGCGGTGCTCCCGGAGAGTCTCTAGAACTATCCTCAAGTGCTCAGCATATTCCTCCCTGCTCTTGGAATAAATCAAGATGTCATCAATAAACAATATCACAAATTTATCCAAATATTCGCTGAACACTCGGTTCATCAGGTCCATAAATGTTGCAGGTGTATTACTAAACCTGAAAGAAATCACCAGGAACTCAAAGTGCCCATACCTCGACCTGCAAGTAGTCTTAGGGACGCCACTATCCCGGATCCTCAATTGATGATACCCTGACCGCAGGTCAATCTTGGAAAACCACTGAGCCCCCTGAGCTGATCAAATAAATCATCTATCCTAGGAAGCGGGTACCGGTTCTTCATCGTCACCTTATTATCCTGCCGATAGTCTAAGCACATTCGCATGGATCAATTCTTCTTTTTCACAAAGAGCACTAGAGCACCCCAAGGCGAAACACTTGGGCGAATGAAGCCCAGCTTAAGCAACTTCTGCAATTGGGATTTCAACTCTCTCAACTCAACTAGTGCCATCCGATACGACAGAATGAAGATCGGTTTCACACTAGGCTACAAATCGATGCAGAACTCAATCTCCCTCTCTGGAGGCAACCCTGGTAACTCCTCCGAAACACATCAGAGAACTCGCATACCACGGGTGTCCCCTCGATACAAAGGCCAAGAATGACTGGCATCCACCCAGAAGTAGCTTCCGGGCCTTGAGAGCCGAGATGGCTACCAACGAGTCTCCCCTTCCCTCACCCTGGAAGGAAAACTGGGTCAATCCTGGCTTATTGAAGGTCACAGTCTTAGCCCTGCAGTCCACTGAGGCGAAATGTGTTGGCTTTAGGTTTTCAACCTTGGTCTTAATCTCTTAATCTAGGTTTTGATGAAAACAAATATGCAACTAATATTTCGGTGAGAAATCAATTTTAGGTTCCATATCAGTTAGCGTTCGATGTCCTCGATAGAAAATATCAAAAGAAATCAGAAATCGGAAGGACATTGATCGTCGCGCTCGGGTTCGTCGCGGAAATGTCTCGAAGATCGACGTGGGCACCAAAGTCGCATTGGACTAGTCCAAATATCAAACATCCTTAGCTCTCCAAGTTGATGTTCATTGAAAGCCGGAACACAGAATTGAAGCGCGCAAGAAAAAAGCTGAAGAAATCAAATTCAGCTTAGGTTCAGTCGACCGGGAGGTCGACCGAATGTAGATAAAAAGTGGCAGTAGCCATCGTAAAGGCTACGTCGATCGACCGGTCAGTCGACCGACTGAAGGTAAAAAGCAGCATAAGCTACTTCGATCGACCGGGCGGTCAACCGACTGAAGCCCAAAATGGGCAGTAGCTCTGTCGGTCGACCGATCGGTCGACCGGTCTGCGGGTCGCCTAAATCGTAACCTGCGTCGGTGACCGAATGGAAGATCAAAAGACTTGCGTCTGGGCGATCGTCCTGTCGGTCGACTGCACAAAGAGAAGATGCAACGGTCGATCGGTCGGTCGACCGACCAATCGATCGAGCGTCTGCAATGGATAGTTTTCTATCTGTTGAGCTGTCGTTTCCTTGATTCATCTAACCTCTCTAAACTCTCTCCTTGATTCTTACAGACTTTATTGAGCACTCAAAAGGGAGAATTGAGCCTTCTAGAGATTGAATCGCGGTGCCCTAATCTTCCGTCAAAATTCGCTTCAAGCGCACTCTGTCTCAACTCGGGATCTGATTCGAGTCTATCTCCTTGGCGAGTTGAAGGCGTGAAAAGAGCATTGATTTTTGGTTACATTCTAAGCTCTTTTTCATTATAATTTTAACAGTTACTTTTCTTGGATTTGAGATTGTACGAAAACTGGGTGTTAGGTCTTGCTGTGTGAAGTGGTATCCTCGGTGTAGAAGGAGTAATGCCACTTGTGTAAACCTAGTTTTACTAGGATTAAGTAAGTTGTCCCTTAGGGTTGAGGTGGAAGAGTGCTCTCGATAAGAAGGCGGAGACTTCCGGGTGTGGAAGTGCCTTAGGTTGAGAGTGTGACTCTTCGAGTCAAAGTCCTCTATGTAAGGGAAATCGAATAAATTTAGTAAACCTAGTTTGGATATCCTAAGCGGGGTGCTTAGGTAGTGGAGTAGGCATTGGGGCCGAACCACTATAAATTATCGTGTTTGCCTTGATTCTTTATTTATTTAATGGCTTTATCATTTATTGCTTTCGCATATAATCATTCAATCGCACATTGCCTAAATGATTTGAGAAACGAATAAAATTGGATTTAGGCTAATTAATTAGATAACACACTATTCAGCCCCCCTCTAGTGTTGCCATTTCGCCAACATTTGGTATCAGAGCGGGTCGTAGAATGTGATTTCACCATCCCTTCTACAATTTGTCTCGATCTTGAAATGGCTCTAGAGTCGGTATCATCTTCACCACCTAGGTTCGATGAGTCTTAACTTTGGTGTTTGGAAGGGTAGAATGTACACTTTCCTAAAGACTCAAGGTTTATGTGTTCTTAATATGGTAAAGTCAAAATACAAAGAACCTAAGGAAAATATGAATGCATGGAGCCAAGAACAAATTGATATGTTTGCATTAAATGCTAAAGCTACAAACTGCATCTTTTGTTCTTTGGAAAATAATGTTTTTGAAAAGATCATGCATTCTACTTTCACATTCGATATTTGGGCTACCTTAAACATGCTTTATAATTATGCAAAAACCGAAGAGCTCAATACGTTTGATGAGGGGAGTGATGACAATTGTCATCCACCCAATACTAATATGGTTTTTGAAGCCCATAGTGCCTCAAGTCATAGGAGCACTAAAAGTCGGAAAATGAAGGTGATTTGCCTTGTGTGACACGAAAAAGGGCATGTGAAGAAGAATTGTCCTACCACGAAAAACAAGGCAAAGAGAAGGTCAAATGCTTCCACATCATCCTACTCAAGTGAAGCATCCTCCTTTCATGACAATGAAGCCATCTCAAAAGAATGCCTCATGAATGATAACAATGAGGTACACTCCACTTCTTCTAGTCATGTTAATAATAATGATAGTATTAACTCATCTAGTTCTCATGATTTTGATGAATTGATGGATGAGTATAAAATCATGTATGCCTTGATGGTTAAAAAGGATAAAGAAAACAAAAAATTAAAGAAGGAAAACTTAACTCTTAGCTCTCATTTACATGATGCTAAACTAGAAAACGAGAAGCTAAAAGTTAGTATTTAAAATTCATGCCATGATGCTTTAAGTATTAACACTAAGGATTTAATAACAAAAAATTACATCTTAAAGAATGAAAATAGCATGTTGAAAACTCAATTGCATGCTATTCATAAAACCATGAATGACTTGAAAAATGAGGTGGTTTTTCTAAATAAGAAAGTTAATAATCTATCTAGTAATTCATCCTCTAAGAATTTTAGAAATACAAATGTTTCTTTCAAGAATGCTAATATTAAACCCCATGTTCAAAGGAAAAATATTTCACTTAAGAATGCTCATACTCATCATGCTTCACATGATAAGCATTCTAAAAATAGATCTAATGTCCATAGCACAAATAAAATGAAATTCAATGGACATTATTTTTATTGTGGTGTTTATGGGCATGTCATCTATGATTGTGTCTTTAAAATGAACCCAAGTGTTGTGAAGACACTTTGGGTACCTAAGCCCACTAACCCCCAAGGACCCAAAGCCATTTGGGTACCAAAATTTTCATGCTCTATTGTAGGGGGGAGCTACCACACTAGGGTGAGATGAAGTTGGTTGATTGAAGTTGCTTGAGGATTCATAGATTGTACCTATGTGGCCTGTAATGGGCCTAAGCGACCTTGCGGCTCTAAATCGTAGGCACATTGTGGTCTTTCGGTTTTCAACCAATAGGAAGGGTTGGAGATCTTATTTTTCAAAATTCATATTTTGAGATCTCTTGATTCATTTTGTTATCATGAATGATTTATATGAAAATAAATCCATGCTATTTAGTGAAGATGAATTTGGAAAATGATACTTGATTTTTCACTTCGCTATTTAGTTTGATAGCTTGCATGTAAATTTGGTTTCATTTTCTATTAATAAAATATACTTGCAAGTTATTGTAAATGGAAGGCTTATTAGAATAAAAAGGATTAGTTTATCTAAATTATCATGAATAAGGTATAACTTTGATAAATTCAAATCTTAATGTTATACCTCATGCTTAAGCTTAAATTATGTCTCAATACTCATGATTAAAATTGCATGTTAAACCTCTAAATTTTCATGAATAGGTAAAATCTTAGTACTTAGACAAATTTCATTGAATGAAACTTGCTCTAGGTTGATACTTACTAGTAGAGACATTCTTTTAAGTCCAAACTAGTTAAACATGATTAGGGACCTTATTCCTCAAATGTTTCACATCTTAAGATCCCTTAGATTCATTTTGATATTATGTTAACCTCCTTAAAATGATTTTTTACTATCTAGCATAGGTTTAATTTTTTAAATGAAATTTTGCATTAAACCTTTGCTATTTAGTATGTTATCTTGCTAGTAGCCTTAATCTCATTATCTACTAATAAAGTCTACTTGCAAGTTGTGAATGTTAATGGAAAGCTATGCTATCATGATGAAAATGAAAAGTAAATGACAAGTTTGGCAAAAATTTTAAAGACTAAGGTATGGATTTAATTTAGCAAAAATCTTAGTATAATAATTGAATATCTATGCTTTAATGATGTCTCTATATACTCATGATTGTTTTTACATGATAAATGTTTGAAGTTTCATGAGTAGGCAAAATCTTGATAACTTAGGCAATTTCATGATATCTTAATTGAATGAAACTTACTCTAGGTTAAAATTCTTATTAGAGACCTCATTTTGAGTAAACACCTAATGAACATGTTTAGAAACACATATCACATAAGTCTAGGTATTTAAAATTGAAAATTCATGTCTAGATGATCAAATACAATTGGTATCTCACTTTACGGGACTTAAGCTTGAAAAGTTGGACTCAAGTCAATAAATCGACTTGGGTATTTCATTTTAAGTCCAAACTTCATAAACATGTTTAGGAATAGGTATGCCATATTTCCAAGCACTTAGAGTGAAAATTTCATATGGATATGGATAAAATGACATAGAGGTTAATTCATGCTTACCTCTTTTGAACCAAGTTGACCTAAGTCAACCAATTGACTTAGTGGTCTCATTTTCAATCCATATTTGATAAACATATTTAGATTTACTCATGAAAGGTATGCATAGGTTTAAGTTTGAAAAATCATGAGTAAATGTTAAGATTGAAACTTAGCGAGTTTCATAAAAACTAGTTAGTTTTGAATGAAACCATGCTAGGTTGATATCTTAACCTTTAGGATATAATTTTCATTTCAAACTTGACATACATTCTTTTCATGATCATCTTATGGTGTCATAAAAGTTTGAATGAAAATTGAACATGTTTTGAAAAATTACTGAAAATTGCGAAAACGTCTTTAAAATTTCAATTTTAAAACAGTTTAGTCAATGAATTTTAGAAAAATATAGAAAAATCATTTTTAACTAATTCTTGAAACTGCACATTCACTAAAAAATCTAGTTTTATCAGTAAAAATTTCACCTACATTTGGTATCAAAAAAATCTAATATGTTGTGTAAAAATTTTAAAAAGTTTCATTAAGAATATGATTTAAAATGGATTTTTGAAGTTGGATTTCGATAACACAAAGTATCACTTATTTGAAATATCAATCTTTCCGATACTTTGATCTTTCTTCAAAAACTTCAAATGAAAACTCATGTATACCATTTGGATTCCATTTCTAATATCATTCACACAATTTCTTGAGTAAAATCATTCCTAGAAATGATTTTGATATCTTGGATGATAGCTAGAAATATCCATTTATTTATTAGAATCAATATAGGATGAAAAATGAACTTAGAAAATTCATGTTGAATTCAAATTTGATACATGCCTTTCAACTGACCATTCAGTAATTGGTATTTTAAATCTAGAAGTATAGGTTAACCTAAGTCAACAAAGTGACTTAGAAATTTGATCTTAAGCCCAAACTTGATTCATAGACTTACATTCTCTCGTGTTTGATGTCTAGATGCCTAAGTTTGAGAAAACATGAGTAGATAGCAAAAACTTGATACTTAGCATTTTCATGTTTTCATGCTTATTTCAAATGAAAATGTGCTAAGTTCATATTCGGATCAAATGACATTAGTTTCACTTCAAACTTGATATACATGATTTAAATGACCATATCTTGATATTTTGAAAGTTTGAATGAAATCTAAGAATGTCGTGAAAAATATATGAGAACATACATGATTTAATTTTGAATTCAAATACCTAGTTTTGAACATCTCATGTATAAATTACCTTGTTTTTCATCCCTTTGACTAGATTGACCTTTCTTGACCTTTTTGATTGATGTCAAAAGGGAGAGAAAAGTATAGGATAAAGGGGGAGAAATGTATAGGTAAAGGGGAGGAAAATATAGGAGATCCATGCATATAGATAGGGGGAGTTTATTTTCATAAATATGCAGGTTAATAGGGGAGAAACCCCTTAGTTGAAAAATTCATAAATATGCATGTTGATAGGGGGAGAAACCCCTTAGTTGAAACCCCTTAGTTGATATCTTATATGCTTTAATGAATATATTTTCTTAAGGATGTTTGTCATCATCAAAAAGGGGGAGATTGTTGGCTTTAGGTTTTCAACCTTGGTCTTAATCTCTTAATCTTGGTTTTGATGATAACAAACATGGAGCGAAAATTTCGGTGAGAAATCAATTTCAGGTTTCACATCAGTTAGCGTTCGATGTCCTCGATCGAAAATATCGGAATAAATTGGAAATCAAAAGGACATTGATCGTCGCGCTTGGGTTCGTCGCGAAAATATCTCAAAGATCGAGGTGGGCACTAAAGTCGCATTGGACGAGTCTAAAGATCAAACATCCATAGCTCTCCAAGTTGATGCTCGTTGAAAGCCGGAACCCAGAAATGAAGTGCGCAAGAAAAAAGCTGAAGAAATCAAATTCAGCCTAGGTTCGGTCGACCGGGCGGTCGACCGAATGTAGGTAAAAAGTTGCAGTAGCCATTGTAAAGGCTACGTCGATCGACCGACCGAAGGTAGAAAGAAGCAGAAGCTACTTCGGTTGACCGGGCGGTCGACCAACCGAAGCCCAAAATTGGTAGTAGCTTTGTCGGTTGACCGGTCTGCGAATCGCCTGAAGAGTAACCTGCGTCGATCGACCGATGGGTAGACCGAATGGCGGATCGCAAGACTTGCGTCTGGGCGATAGACCCGTCGGTCGACCGCATAGAGAGAAGATGCAGCGGTCGTTGTGAGCGGTCGATCGGTCGGTCGACTGACCAATCGATCGAGTGTTTACAACAGATAGTTTTCTATCCGTTGAGCTGTTGTTTCCTTGAGAGGCTATAAATATCATTCATCTAACCTCTCTAAAGTCTCTCCTTGTTTCTTACAGACTTTATTGAGCACTCAAAAGGGAGAATTGAGCCTTCTAGAGATTGAATTGAGCCTAATCTTCCGTCAAAATTCGCTTCAAGTGCACTCTGTCTCAACTCGGGATCTGATTCGAGTCTATCTCCTTGGCGAGTTGAAGGCGTGAAAAGAACATTGATTTTTGGTTACATTCTAAGCTCTTTTTCATTGTAATTTTAACAGTTACTTTTCTTGGATTTGAGATTGTACAAAGATCGGGTGTTAGGTCTTGTTGTGTGAAGTGGTATCCTCGGTGTAGAAGGAGTAATGTCACTTGTGTAAACCTAGTTTTACTAGGATTAAGTAAGTTGTCCCTTAGGGTTGAGGTGGAAGAGTGCTCTCGATAAGAAGGCGGAGACTTCCGGGTGTGGAAGTGTCTTAGGTCGAAAGTGCGACTCTTCGAGTCAAAGTCCTCTGTGTAAGGGAAATTGAATTAATCTAGTAAACCTAGTTTGGAAATCCTAAGCGGGGTGCTTAGGTAGTGGAGTAGGCATTGGGGCCAAACCACTATAAATTACCGTGTTTGCCTTGATTCTTTGATTGTTTAATTGTTTTATCATTTATTGCTTCTGCATATAATCATTCAATCGCAAATTGCCTAAACGATTTGAGAAACGAATAAAATTGGATTTAGGCTAATTAATTAGATAACACACTATTCACCCTCCCTCTAGTGTTGCCATTTCGCCTACAAAATGGTCCGCCAACCAGTTCATATCCAAAATCACATCAAGCTCCAACATCAGTAGGGGTGTCAATTCGGCTATCAGCACATGCCCAAAAATGACCATCTCGCGACCCCGGAAGGCTGTCTCTACCAGTACAGAAACGCCCATAGGCATAGACACCACAAGAGGCAAATCAAGAATAGAGGGTTTCCCTGTCAACTTAGCAGCAAACAAAGCAGATACAAAAGAATGTGTAGCACCTGGATCAAACAAAACATAGGCAATAGCGAAACCAATAGTAAGATTACCTGACACTACTGCCCTGGATGCCTCAGCGCCCTCTTGGTTCATAGCAAACACCCGTGCAGCGGGCCTCTCTTAACCACCAGCTCGCTGGCCTCCACCCTGAGTTTGACCCCTTTGAGCCACGGAACCCACCGACATCGGTGTCTTTCCTCTGGTCTGATCAGGCTGCTGACTGCCCTTACCAAGACAATCCATTTTGTAGTGCCTAGTCTACCCACAGCTAAAGCATACCTTTGAACGTCCCCAGCAAGCTCCCCAATGCTTCCTGTGACATCAGTTACACGGCTGCGGCCCAGGCCTCCGCTTCGAGCCTCTAGATGACGCCCCTGGTCCTGAACCCCTGTGGTCTCTCGAACTGTTAGGACCTCTGCCCTACTATGGATCCGTTGTCCTGAGAGTACCCTCAGAGTGAGCTGGCCAACCCCCGGGTGCAGGGGCCGAAACTTTCTCTTATGGGGTCCATCATACCTATTTCTCGGTACCAGTGCCTCCTTTCGGAGCGCCTCATCTACAACCCGAACAAAGGAAGTGTCCTCCGTGTAATGGATCAGTCTGGCGATCTACGGCCTCAGCCCCTCAACAAACCTCTTGACCCTGGCAGTATCTATGGCTATCAAGGTGGGATGGTACTTCAAGAGTCAGGTGAACTCCATCTCAGAGTCCATCATTAACATACTGCCGGTTTGACGTAGTAGCTTGAATTCTTTCGCCCGCTTGTCCCGAACGCTCAGTGGCAGGTACTTCTCCACCATAGCAGCTCTAAACTCCTCCCAGGTACGGGGTGGTGCATCTTCTGCTCTGCGGTCCCTCTAGGTGTGGAGCCAATCCTTGGTTGGTCCTCTCAGTTGTAACCCGATCAGTTGAGCGGTCGTCTCAGAAGAACAACCGAGCAATCCCCTAGGGAACTGGTGACCTCCACCCGCTGATCTGTCCCTTTATACTCCGGTGGCCTGAATGCTACAAAATCTGCATATGAAGGTGCTTTGGGAACTCTGACCACCGGTGCCACAAGCTGGACCACCTCTAGTACTGCGGGTGCTATCGGTACTAGTTATGGCTGCTGCCTCAATTCCTGCTCCCTGCGGAGTGCGTCAGTCAGCTCAGCCACTCTAACCTACAACTGCACAATAATGGGGTCCTGTACCATGTCCTCCCAAGCCTGCGGCGGTATCTCGTGACCCCGGCCTCGACGCTCAGTAGAGTTGCTATCACTACCACTCCTTGCGGCATCAAATGCCTCCATCAATCTGGAATCACCAGAAAGAAAAGAAATCATCATAATTAGGCAATTCAATTCACCCTAACATTTTGCAAACTCAATCACAAGTCGCGCTGAGGTGCAGACTTAGCCCATTGATCTCATAACACAATCCTACTGTATACTGACACGCTAGCAATGCCCTATATGGTAAACAAACCCTAGGTCGTACTCAGACCGAACCACATTGTCAAGCCCCAACTCAGGATCACGTGACCGGCCAGGGTATACATGCTTATACCCCACATCCTAACTCATGCACATGCCAACACGTAAAAAGACAGCGGAAGAAATAACACCTTTTTATTATAAAAGGAAAACAAAATAGTTTTTATTATAAATATAAAATGTTTAGCAGAAAGTTCAAATGTGAAAATCAAATAATCAAAGTTCAACAGTTCTTTTAACAAATAAAATCTAAATCGAATACATGAATGTCCCCACGGGACTACAACTCCAAAACACCAAGTCACAAGTGCATGACAACACTACTACAAACTCGACTACGACCCCTAACTAGGACTGCTATGAGATCAATGTAGCTCCTCTGCCCTCCAACTGTGCCAAGTACTCCAGCCCACCTCACCGGTCAGGCTCTGCAAAACAAAAACAAATGACAATGGGTGAGTTGAAAAGAACTCAGTGAGTGGTTCTTCCAACTCCCACGAGAAACCAAACACAGATACAAAGCATGGAGATGAAACATCTATCTCAAGCAGGAAAAGTCATAAGGGTGTGACAAGCTAACAGGCCATCTGGCCACACATGCCCGAAGACATCCAACACCCAAACGGTGAAGAACAACAGGCCTAAGCCTACCATGCCCAAAGGCAACAAAACATACTAGGATAATCGGGATTGACCCATCCAAACTTATCCTAATATAAAGAAACTCGAGAGCAATCGGGATTGGCCCATCCGAACTCGCTTCACGAGACGCGAAAGAACAATAGGGATTCACCCATCCGAACTTGACCCTTTAAGATATGATAGGAATAATCAGGATTTGCCCGTCCGAACTAATTCCTTGAGAGAAACTCAGGAACAATCGGTATTTGCCCGTCCGAATTTGTTCAACGAGAAAACACAGGAACAATCGGGATTTGCTCATCCAAACTTGTTCCAAAAAGATAACGAATGAATAATCGGGATTCGCTCATCCGAACTTATTCCTTTAAATATAGAATCTTGGAAACAATCGGAATTTGCCCATACGAACTTGTTCCACGAGATACACGGGAACAATCAAGATTTGCCCATCTGAACTTGTTCCACAGGTTGGGAATTAACCATCTAACCTTCTGGGCCTAGCTCGCAATCTGGCTCCTAACCGAGCCTCTTCGCCATATAATAAGATATGTCACAATATAACCTAAGTCAAGTGTCCCCTACGGTGTCTTAGGGACATCTCTATTGGGAAAACTCCACAACACCCAATGCCCGATCTCAACTCTTAGACCCGTAATGTCATAAACCCGTGAGGTTTTATTTCATGCATAAATTTTACTTATTGGTTCATAATAGATTATGCTGCTCCTTTGCTTAATTTTAATTATGCAATTAAATTATAGTCACCAAGATTAGAGTTTTGTTTTAGGGTTTTATTTTAGCTTACTGTTGTGCCCGAAACTGATGTATCTAATCCGAATCTGGTCTCCAGAGTGTATCCTTTATTTCCAAATTATATTTTCTTATCAAAACGATAGGTTACACAACTATATTCAGAAATCTATTCGCATCACAATAGAGATTTTCAAAATCAGCTCAGATTCAATAATTCAGCATGAACTTTCAGCAAGATTAATTTTCAGCATGCCATGATAATTAAATTTGAATTTCACAGAAATTAAATCTTTAATTGCCATTACAACAGAATATTAATATTTAGATAAATCTCACAGCATATATAATTATTAAACAAGACTAGCAAGAACCTACACCATCTTAAATCAAGAATCAAACTCCATGATCAAGAACTCACATCAAGATCACACATGGCATCAAGATTTAAACTCTATCTTTGTAAAATCACGATTACTAATCAAAAATCACATAATAATTACCAAGCATGTATTAACATGTAGAAGCCTAAATTGTCAAGTAATTCATGGTATAAATCTCAAGAATTCACAAGAAATCTCTCTTAGGAAATTTATCAAACACCTAGAGGGCACCCTTATCTCCACCTTGGTCGAGCACCCCTAGGATCATCCTAGGGCTGTCGAGCCCCATGGGGAGGGTTCGGGTCTCCTCTCGCATAGAAATCACAAAGAATCAGCGAGAACTCAAGAGTCGACGGAAAACCAACAAGAACGACACAAGAATTCAAAAGAAACCTGAAAAAATGAGGGGTAAAACTACTCACCTTGATTAGGGAAAAATTTAGAGAAAAACTTCCAAGCGGCAGTATCCAAATCCGGCCTCAAAGGGGGCGCCGCGGCTCAACAAAAGGCGGCGGCTACAAGATCAAGAAGGGCGGCGGCTCCACCTCAAGCCGACTGCTCCAAGAGAGAGGGGCTTGGCTCAGCGGCTGGACGGGTCCTCTCTTCCTCAAGGCTCGGCGGCTCCAAGAGGGGGAAGGAGAGGGGCGGCATGGCGGCTGGCTCCTCTCTTCCTCAAATGGCTAGTGCAGCTCCAATAGGGAGCCGCCTAGCATAAAGGAGGGGGGGGGGGGGGGGGGTTATACTCCCCTCTTCAATCCTAAATCCACTAAACCTCTTAACAATCTGCATCCACCTCGAGCCGAAATTGAACCCGCCAACCCGACTAAACTTAATTAAAACCATTCTAAATCTCATGCAACACACAAGCACCCAATACATGCACACCCATAAGTGACATAATTTAATAATCGTGCACACGCAACATAACAATTAAATAAATTTATTCAACCAAGAAAAGAAACGGCATAAATCAAATTCCTACTTACCCGAGCTCGCAAGCTCAGACCGGACCATGAGTAGACTCGGCTCGACTTCGAACTAGTCTGCTAGGCTGATAAATCACACAATTAAAAATATTAATATCTAAAATATTACAGCTAATCACCTCTATATCAGCATTCTTCCCCCTTTTGCCACCCGAGCCGGTCGTCGATGTGGCGATCGACGAGTTTCCCGGTCTACAACCACAAGCACAACCAATCAACCATATCATCAATAGTAAATATCTCAACAGTGAACGTAATATCTCAAGAAGGCAAGTATATATGTCCTGGGACCCCAAAGGTCCACACAATACACGTATATCATTTCCATAGCCGTGCATTGGCCAATACCATGATACATGATAGCACGATCCTCATAGTTATAAAACAATTAAGTATAGATCATATAGCAATGAAATGAACTGCAGTGAGATATTAAAGTAAATATCATAGACACTTTATCAAATCACTCGCTCGTTACCCCAATCCTCTCCTCACCTAGCCGGCCCCTACTAAGTTGTTCTCCTCTATAATTCGGTGTCCCTAGGGTGTCAACTAAGGTAACACGATCTAGGTGTATCTAGGTTCGTGAGTCTTTCTGCTATTCTCATCCCCTATATCCTGCACACCCCGTTGAGGGTAAATGAACCAAGGTGTAGTAAGGATCACCTAAAGGTGTCATGCTCCCTAACGGGATAGCTATTTTATCCCTAAAATAAGGTAGTTCAAAATAGGGTAACATGTATAAGGCCTAAAAGAAGGTATTTTCTATATGTACAATATAGTTATGTGCCTAATGCATCACCTACCATGTGGACAGCGTGTTAAAATCCATCATGCCGCCTAGCCTACCTAGGAAATAAGTGAGGTTCCTATGGTTTCATGTCCCTAGTTGTGTAGATAATTATCCATACCTCGAATTTTGGGGTAAGCTATAGGTTCAACAAATCATGAGACTCGAATGAGCATTAGCCGTGCATAATGCACGCCATCTACCCTCTACCATATTTGGCACCATGATTCTATCCCTAAATCCCAGGACATCCTCCCTGCTCATCTTTATTATTATTATTATTATTATTATTATTATTATTATTATTATTATTATTATTATTATTATTATTATTATTATTATTATTATTATTTGTAGGACTTCATTCACTAGTGACTTATTTCATTCTAGCTTTTCCACATTTGTGCATGAGCCTACTTTGACTAGGGCTGATCATCGAGCGGGTCGGGTTAATACCCGACCCGACCCGATAGGATATTAACTCGGAATTTTCAAAAAAATTATACCCGACCTGACACGATTTTTTAATCGGGGCCCGACCCGAATAATCCGAAAAAATCGGGCCTCGATCCGATTAACCCGAATAATCCGAATTCGGTTTAGAAAAATTTTAAAAAATAAAATTCATCTTGAAAATGGTGATAAAAAAGGTAAACAATTATAACTCAAGTAAAACTTGAACTTAAACCTCCTAAACTTTATCTCCACCCTTCTAATCACAAAATCAACACCATCTTTTATCAATATGTATAATATAATCATATATTTAATTTAAAATCAGGTCGGGTCGGGTTAAACAGGATTTTCTCCCAAACCACCGACCCAAAATAGTAGATAAAATTTTCAAAAATAAGATCCAACCCGACCCGATATACCCGAATAACTCGACCCGAAATGTATTTTAGGGTTGGTTTTTCGGGTTTTTTCGGATCGGATCGGATTTTGCTCAGCCCTAACTTCGACTACTTCACTCATATAAATTGGCTTGCTCCAATGGAAAGCATAGATTATATGATCCTTAGGAGTTTATTTACTCTCTAAAACTAGTTTGTTCAACCATCTTAATTTGAGCTTTCCATAGCAACACTAAAGAACGACACTAGAGCAGCAAACATTATAAATAGGAAATAGAACATGTCAATATATACCAGAAAATGTCAACCATCTTTTACATCTATTGATTCTTAACATATAACCATCAAGTAAAGATCCCAGCCGCCAATCATGTTGTCTCAAATTACATTTTTCCACATTAGGCACAATAGAACAAGCTATGCCGTACCCAGCAATGAGTTAACAAAGCTCTTGATATAGCAATTGCATTTTCAAAAATGCTTAGCTCGGCTGCAAGTGTTACAAGATCATTAAGCAAGCTGCAAATGATAAAACTATGAAAGACATAATCAATGATTCTAGTTCCTATTCCAATAGCTTTATTGGTCTGAACAGCTTCTCCCAAGAGAGCAAGATTGAGGAAATAATATTAAGAGCCCATTATATTTTCTTAAGCATACTAATCAAAGTACACTTCTAATTTTATATAGCATCTATTAAAAATGGTTTACATCCCTCTTTCAATAATTTTCGGTCTGGATACTTTCTCTTCTCTTTGTGAAGGTAATGAAATGTGTAAATCAGTCATATAAGTTTGAACGCCCATACGATGTGAAATTGCTAGTACACACTTATGCAAAAAGCACTACTTAGGTTTAAGACAGACTAGAGAATGCATAATGAAGTATCAAAATTTAAAATTAAAAAAAAAAAAAAATCGGTCAATATGCATTATTTAGTAAAAAGTATTTAATACTTCATTCAGTAAATTATATCTTTGAAGTAGGGTTGTCCATTCGGTTCAAACCGAATCGAATCGAACTAAATCAAACCAAATTTTTTTTCCTATTAAAATTCCAACCCGAACCTGAACCGAATTGTTCCTAAACCGATTTAATCCGAATCGAAATTATTCGGTTCGGTTTGATTTCCAACCCGAAAAAATCAAAATTTTGATTATTTTTTTTTATTGACATGCTTATTTTTTTTTATTTTTTTTTTTCTCACGTGAAGTTGAAATTTTTTTTTCTTATTTTTTTAAAAATACATTTACTACTGAAATTAATTAAGAATTGATGTGCAATTTGATTCCTTAAAAATCTATAAAATAAAATAAAATCGAACCCAAATCAATTGGTTCCCAATACCATCACCTTATCGATTGGGCCAAGAAAACCTTTGCAATGAATTACAACATTTATTATTTAAAATTAGTTCGATTTTCAGTTCGGGTCGGTTCTCAGAATTCAAAAATCGGATCCGAACCGAACACAATATTCGGGTTCGATTCAGTTCAAGAACTGAACTTGATACTGTTCAAACCAAACAAAACCGAATAATTCGATTCGGTTTTTCGGTTCGATTCGGTGTAATCCGAATTTTGGACCGCCCTATTTTGAAGCATGCAAAGTAAGAAGCATACTTTGTACAACAAAAACTTCACAGGCATTTGACATAATACAAAGAGGCACACAAAGGACTAACAAAACAATTTTCTCTTTTGTAAATCCAAAATTCTCTAAAAAGTCCTTAGTGCCTGAATTAGTCAGCATAAGCTAAAATGAACGAAGCAAAGCCATAACTTTAAGTAATTCCCTAGCGGCTCATGTTCATCAAAGTTTTGCAAAAAGACTCCCACCAAATAAAATTTACTTTCGTGTATATATATATATATTCTGAATTATACAGTTTATCTCATTTGTGATCAATTTAAAATATTATCAAATTGTATTCTAACAATTATATCCTTCCGTCGACTCTCCCTTAGCAGCACCGTTAAGGCGATGACGTGATACTCTGACGTGGATTAAAATAATATTTTTATTTTAAAAATATTTTAAAAAATCATATTAATTTATATTAAATAATATAAAATAATATTTTATATTTTATATTAAAAAATCACTCCAGGTTCACCCCGACCTGACTCGGAGTGATTCTTTAATATAAAATAAAAATATTATTTTATATTATTTAATATAAATTAAAGTGATTTTTTATATTTTTAAATAATAATTTTATTTTAATCCACATTAGAGTGCCATGTCATCGCCTTAATAGTGCTGCTAACGGAGATTTGACGGAATGATGTAATTAAGACAAATGTCAGAATTCGAAATATAATTTTGTAATATTTTAAAATTGATCATAAATAAGCCTAAATATATAATTCAAAATATATTTAAGTAATTATCCTTATATAAAAATAACCCTTATGAATCACGTGATGTACAAAACAATCACAATCCTCGTCAACACATCTCATTTTCCTTCAGGTGGTCCTTGATAGCAGGAAGATTACCAGGGTGAACAGACAATGAAATAAATAAATAAAATACCTTCTCTTGAAGTTAATGTGATCAGGACAAAGGCTGTAAGGTGCACCGCAGTTCTTTTCATTGACATGGTCCCTAACAATGGAGGGTATAATATATCATATACTGTCCCACCAACTGCTGCATTGGAGCAGGACACCTTTTCAGATTTCAGGGGACATGGATCATCTCTTCAAAGTGCCAACATAATTTATTCTGAGAATATGCAGGACTTGATTTTTACTCAACCAGTTGATAGCAGAATACTCGAAACTTCCATAGAAAAATTTCAGCATAAACATGAGTATTTTAATCAAGTACAACAACTACAAGGATAAGGTAAATCACGTGACATTTTAGCAATATCAAAATTATTTCTAAACATCTCAAATCAGCCCTCTCCATCCTCTGTTTGTGACATACAAAATTTCCCAAGTTCCAACCCCTTTAGCAAGTCTTCACCCTTAGGGCCATCAGGTCCTGAACCCAAATAGGAACCCTCCAAAATAGGACACTAGCCGAACACCCCAAACAACGAGGTTCATCTCCTTCGCCAATCCATTCGACCCATCAAGCATGAGTTTATGTCAGTAACAAGAAAATCAACGAGGTTCTTCCCCAAACACAACCGTCTGCCCTATGTTAACGGGTTCGAGCTCGGCTTGAGGTAGATACGGGTTTGATAAAGGGTTTAGATGAGTTAGAATTGAGAAGGGAGTATAAAATCTCCTCCCCTTGGCTTGCGGCTTTCTATTGAAGCCGCACAAGCCAATTGAGAAGAGGAGCCAGCCAGCCGCCAACCAACCCCTCTCTCTCTTCCTCATTTTTGGAGCCGCCGCCCTCAAGAGCCGAGCCGCCGAGCCCCTTCCCCTCTTCTTCCTCTTCTTCCTTCCCTATGGAGCCAAGCCGAGAGGAGACGCCTGAAGTCGAGCCAAGCCCTCTCTCTCCCTCTTTCCCTCTCTTCAAGCCGGCGGCTTGAAGTGAGCCGTCGCCCCCTTTTTCTCCCTTCTTGAGTCGAGCCATCGATTCTTGAAGCCGAATTCGAGGGCCGTTGTCCGGGATTTCTTCTCTCATCATCCTTCCTATTCGGGTTAGTGGTTTAACCCTCCTTCTTTTCAGGTTTCTTCAAATTCTTGAAGTCGTTCTTGAAGGCTAGGATATGTTGATTTGTTTTTCGTCGATCTCTCAAATTTTCACTGTTCTTTTTGATTATCGTGTTGGAGAAGGCCCTAAACTCTCCCCTATGGGGTTCGGCAGCCCTATGATGACCCTAGGGGTGCTCGGCCAAGGTGGAGACGAGGATGCCCTCAAGGTGTGTTCGGTGAAATGCCTAAGTGAGGATTTTTGGTGTTCTTGAGATATATGCCTTAAATTGCTTATTAAATTGAGATCCTACATGTTCAAGCATGCCTTGTAATAATATGTGATTTTTGGATAGAAATCATGTTTATAAAATTAAGATCTTGATATTGATGCCATGAAGGTTCTTGAAGAAGAGTTCTTGATCATGATGCTTGTTTATTGATTAAGGTGTTGTTGATACTTGTTAGTCTTGTTTAATAAGCATGAAATTTGAGAAATTTATCTCAAGATTAGTATTCTGTTTTAATGATAATTAAGGATCTAATTTCTATTAATTTCGGATTTATTTTCATGCTATGTTGAAAAACTTAATGTTGCTGGAATTTCATGCCGAGATGATGAATCTGTGCTGTTTTTAAAATACTTGTGGTGTGTGTATTTCTCTGAACATAGTCGTGTAACCTATCGTTTCGACCAGAAGATATAGTTTGGAAACATAGGATGCACTTTGAAGACCAGATTCGGGTTAAATACATCGATTTCGGGCACAACAGTAAGCTAAAATAAAACCCTAAAACAAAACCCTAATCTTGGTGATCTAAATTTTAATTGCATAATTAAAATTGAGCAAGGGGTCAGCATAATCTGTTATGAACCAACAAATAAGTTATGCATGAAATAAAACCTCACGAATTTATGACATTACGGGTCTAGGAGTTAGGGTTAGGTATTGGAGTGTTGAGACGCTTCCCAATAAGGACACCCCTAAGACACCGTAGGAGAGACTTGACTTAGGTCATGTTGTGTCATATCTTTATGAATGGCAGAGAGGCTCAGTTAGGAGCCGGATTGCGGGCTGGGCCCGAAAGGTTGGACGGCTAATTCTCAACCTATGTTAAAAGGAACAAGTTCGGATGGGCAAATCTTGATTGTTCCGGTTTGACCTCGTGCAATAAGTTCGAAGGGTCTTCCAAATTATTCCCGAGGTGTTTTTTAAAGGGTAAGTTCAGATGTGCCAATCCCGATTATTCCTGTGATATCTTAAAGGTGCAAGTTCGGAGGGCCTTCCCGATTGCTCCCGAGTTTGTTTGTATTAGGATAAATTCGGAGCACATACCCGATCATCCTAGTACGTTTTGATAGTTTCTTTATACCATGATAAGTTTGGAGGGCCTACCCGACTATCCTACTACATTTTGATAATTTTTTTATATCAGGATAAGTTCGGAGGGCCTACCCGATTATCCTAGTATGTTTGTTTGCTTTAGGGCATAGTAGGCCTAGGCATGTTGATCTTCACCGTTTGGGTGTTGGCAGCCTTCGAGCAGGTGGTGGCCAGATGGCTTGTTAGCTGTTCACTCCATTGTGACCTCTCCTGTTTGAGTCATGAGTTTGCCTTTATGCATCATATCTGTATTTGGTTTTTCGTGGGGGTTGGTAGAATCGCAAACTGAGTTCTTTGAACTCACCCGGTGAGGTGGGCTGGTGCACTTGGCGTGGCTAGAGGGCAGAGGAGCCACATTATCTCATAGCAGTACTAGTTAGGGGTCGTAGTCGAGTCTGTAGTAGTTTGGTCATGCACTTGTGATTTGATGTTTTAGAGTTGTAGTCCCGTGGGGACATTCATATTTTATTCATATTTTATTTGTTAAAAGAATTGTTACTCTTTGGTTCATTTATTTTCGCACTTGAACTGTCACTACAAGAAATCTAGGTTTTAGTGAGGGTCGCGGCCCTCACTAAAACCCCATATGACCCTCACTAAAGACTTTTAGTGAGGGTCGCCCGGCCCTCACTCGTCGTCAAAAAAAGTCTCGTCACTAAAAGTATAGGTTAGGATTATGTCCCGACCCTCACTAATTATCATATTTAGTGAGGGTCAGCCGCGACCCTCACTAAATATGAGAATTGGTGAAGGTCGGTTCTTCCTCACAAAAGCTACTTTTAGTGAGAGTCGAAACATGACCCTCACCTATACTTTTTAGTGACGAGACTTTTCCTGACAACGTGTGAGGATCGGGTGACCCTCACTAAAAGTCTTTAGTGGGGGTCATATGGGGTTTTAGTGAGGGTCGGGACCCTCACTAATTCCTACATTTTGTGAGGGTCGATGATCCTCACTAATTCTTACATTTTATAAGGGTCGTTGACCTCCACTAAAATGTTTTTTATAGATTTTTTTTTTCGTGACCCCCGCTAAAAGTTATCATAATATGCATATAAATCTAATATTTTTTATGATTTAATTATATTTACATAAATATTAAGAAGCATATGAAGATAGAAAATACATATTATTATTTATTTTGTAACATATCTATTACAAAATTCATAAAGTATCAAATATCCATTACAAAAAATACATCTAATAAAGTATCAATCTCATTACATAAAATTACATATATATAAAAACACATAAATATGAAAACACTTTTGTTCACATATTCAACAGTAATTACACTCTTTGATATGAAAACACTTCAGTATATTCTGTTCACATATCCTATACATCCTACAATAAATTTAGTAATTACAATTGACTGTTCTCCTTGGTTTGTGTTTCATTCTTTCGCTCATCTCTCCATCACTTCCATCTCGGCCTATTTTCTTTAATATCCTAGCAATTCCCGTTGTAGCTAACTTGTAGCTCTTCTAGTAACTATTTCGCAAACTCTAACAATGAGCATTCTTGCTTTCAAGGAGACACCAAGCATTTGATAAGATCCATAGACAAATGATTATACCAAAGATGGTCATGAACTCAGTTACTGAAAGAAACAATTACTACACTGTGATGTTGATGCACTTACCTGCAAACTTTCTTCTAGAATCCTTTCAACTTTCGCAAGTCTAGAGAATCATCATCATGCATAGCAGCCATCAAAGAAGTCCTGTATAAAATCATAAAGCATTTATTTTTCATTTCTTAAGGTAAATGATACATACAAATTATGATAAAACTCTCCAAAAATGTCTGACACCTCTGCGATCCTATGAAGCACCTTTCTAACAATTTCACCCAAGTACATCTCTGAAATCATTTTTTCAAAACCCTACAACAAAAGATAATAGATGTTTCTCAAACTCTGTAAACTGCAAGTGATTCAATATTTGAATGGAAAATAGTGAAAATTCCTGAAACTTACTTGATCATTTTTATTTGGACTTTCATCATCTTAAGCAATATCATAGGAGGTCCTAGATAGATGTGATGACCAGAAATTTCCCGATTCCATATTGACAACCTATTAACACATCAACATGAATGAAAATGTATAGCAAATAAGATATATTCTAGCGCAACACCAAAACTCATGCAAATGTTCAAGGATTTTTACAACTTGGAAATCATATGAGTCAAAGTAAAGAGAAAAAAAGAGATACCATATGAATTAGAAGTTCGTATGCAAAAAGAAGTTCATATGAATTATTCATGTGACTTCAGGGAAAATATATCTATGTAACAATATCCATGTGACAATTAAAGAAGTTCATATGAATTATCAAATATATTCTACGGGAACAATGAAATAGTGAGGAATTAGAATATGCAAAAGTGATATGATTATAATATGAAATAAAATAGAGAAAGAAATAAGTTTTGTATATATTTGCAGTAAAGTTGGCAAAATACTTTGTTCTTTTGTTAATGTTAGAGATAACACTTTAAGTTCAATCATATTTAAAGCTATAGACAACAAACCATTCACACTTTGCCGAACTTTTACAAGATCTTCAATGTCATAGACCTCATAACAGCCACTTTTCTGAAGAGAAGGATGACTTTTGACTTTGTTTGCATTTTTGTTTGGATTAGAAGTTCGTTAAATTTATACAAAAACCATGAGTACTAAAGTATAAGAAGAAGATGTGCATGTGTTGAGGAGCAACTCACTTGAATTCAGAGCATCCAAGTCTTTCATCCTCAGAAGCAATTTACTAAAGCAAAATAGTGCATTCTAAATCATAAAATGGTAAAGATAACATAGAAGTATAGCAAGGGTACATTGAGTTAGGTTAAAACTATTGCTGAAAGTAAAAAAGGTTGACTGAAGTAAAAAAGCTCAAAGAAATCACTCAGGAGGGCAAATGCAATATAGTATTGTGAACCCGATTGCAAGTAGTATATTTTGTTCTCAGCTCTTTCACATTGATATCACTATGCTCCTATTTTTCTCAATCACTATGCTCTTATTTTTTTTAAGAACAAAGGAAAACAAAGGAAAGTCCATATCCTAAATCACTACATATGAGAAATTTAATATGTATACTTGAAATAGAACAATATCTGATATGTTGTTAGAGATATTATAATTATGGAACAAGAACTTGTCATTTAAACAACGACTGATATATATTAAAGGACTGGTCATTATGTAAATGATGAGTATAAGAACAAGAAATCAGTACATCATTCAAAATAATTATATAAATTGCTACAATGCAATAATATTGACTGATTAATACAAGTTTCACTACAGGAATTTATACAAGTATTTAAGTAGAATCAGTGATAGGAAACATGCCCCACTTAATCTAAAAACTAGAGCTTCATCTGCCAAGTAGTATAGAAATTTGTGAAGAGTTCAAACTAGTGGAAAAAAGACCACTGTATATAAATATAATAGTGAAAATATTCAAACCACAAATACCATGTACCATTGTAGTTGTTTCGTACTTGTTCTATTGTTCTATTGATAATGGAAATTTCAAGGTGCAATTTAAACTAGTAATACAATTCACTGAGCCTTCATACTCAAACCAAAGTTCATATACTCCGAGTTCCCTCATGAAAAGAGACTAGATAGATTTTATTTTGGTCAGTAAACTAGACTATTGAAATCCACAAAATTGAATGACTCACCGTCGTAGTGAGAAAAAAAATGACTTTATCAAAAACGAGCCTCCAAGATAGGTTTCTGTAAAAGATTACAAATATCAAACCACACGACAAGGCCATATATTCATCTCGAAGAACGCTGCCTCATTGCAAGAACTAAACAGAGCTAAGGAACTAGCTTACCTTTGCACTATAAAAGGAATATTTCTTTCTCGGAAATAAACCTCCTAAAATTTGGCACACATTTGGATTGCACTAAAATTGTGAGAAGCATACTTCAAAAAAAAATTTAATAACTACTTGACCTGTCTAGTAACTCTTGAGTATCAATACTAACATGCAAGTGAGAAGATCAAGGTTCCTAGAGATGATGCACTATAATTCAGTACTAAACTAACCTAACAGATAAGGCAAATGAAAAAATAGAAATAAAATTTAAAACTTCATTTTGATACACTGCTAAGGCAATGGCCTATCTAGTTTTTGTCAAAATTATATAACATAATTTACCCAAAAAAAGAAAAAAGAATTCTTATATCCCAAATTCCACCGGTTATATTCCAAATTCACCTGTTATATCCCAAATTCCCATGATTCTCTTTGGAACACCTAGAAAATAGAAAAACATCAATGGGGAAGTGATTATGCCAATGCCTAATAAACTAGATTGCACAAAAGCATTTAACATTTCAGGAACACTTACGGACTTACCACTAGCAGAGTCAATAGAAAGTTATAAAATCAATAATATTGATAAAATTAATATTAGAACATTAAATGGCATGCACCTGCAGAGTCAATAGAAAGTTAACACTTACTATGGTACATGCAGAGTCAGTAGAAGCAGAAAGTGAATCAAATCAATAATATTGACAAAAATGATGAATTACCACTAGCAGGCATTATATGGCATGTTAAATGAGAAACTTATAGAAACAAAGTAATAATTCAGTAAAGCATTTCAGGTACTAGATATCATGATGCATGCAACCCATGTCGTGGTAACAATCAATCCATTAGGACATTACATGAGATTTTCATGAAAATGTATTTTAAAAAATGAACATGCAGCAGATTTTGAACAAAAAGGAAAACATTAAACAGAAAAATACAGCGACCTGATTCTGTCACACCCCAACTGAGGGTAGTGTGATCGGCCAGGGCCTACATCCTACCCTGTAGCCTACTGTCTATACTGACATATAAGAAACCAGAACATATCTATGAAAAAGAAACCTCAACACAAGCTTTATTTAAAGTTTTTCAAAGTTCACAATATATGTTTTCAATCCAAAGAGAAAACCATCATCAGAACAAACTGAACATCTCAAATATCAAACTTTTACAAACTTTTCCAAAACACAACTGTCAGTGCAGAAAAGGAAACAACTACTAAGACACTGGACTATGACCCAAGGACGCCGCTACGAGATATGGCACTACCACCTGCCCTCTAGCTACACCATGCCGACAAGCCTCAATCACTACTCATGCTCTGCAAAAACAAAGGAAACAAACTGTGAGTCCACTTGGGACTCAGTGAGCGGTTCTTTCGAACCTCCACATAATCCACAGTTAGTCATGTATAACATATAAAGCAGCATAGAATATAATCAGGGAGGTAAGCTACTTTTTAGTGTGACTATCGACCCCGTGGGTCATTCTGTATAGACCATATAGGAGAAACTTGTCATAACGGTCTAACCTTGCCACCTGGCATCCGGCCCTTAAGGCCTACTTATGGTATAAGAATCCCGGCTACAACCGGCCCTACCATACAAGGTAGAATCACACTGGCCGTTCAACCACATCATATCAAGATGTAAACATGAAATCCCGAGCCATCGACTAGGATGGTCCACTAGTCTCTGGACACCGTCTGGGTAGGGATAGCTAGTCCCACCCAACTGGGGTCTGACACTTAGCGGAACCGCTGGTGCATCTCAAGACCCAAACACTGGCCGAGCTAAGTATTGGTCATTTCCGACCTCCACGCTTCTCGGCGAACCATCTCAAGCACATCACACAATCAAATGCCCTAGGGTTTCCTTATATACACTTCGAGCCCTTGCCCATATCCGGCCCTAATTCGAGCTACAGGGTCAACAAGTTAATGATGCCCTTCCAAAATTGTGCACACCTAATAGTTTTAGGTTTCCAAAAATGCTTACTAGAAGTCCTAGAAGTTGTGTCATCTCCTAGCTAAGTTTCCATATATGCTAAGCATCTCGCAACGTCCTACATGTTATCTAACGTTATACGCTACCTTGGGTGAGGAATTCTATGTACCGACCTTGGAATTTCACCCATAAACATTTTAGGACAGCTTGTATGATTTAAAGAAAAACAAGAATAACTTATAACAACTACTATATATACCTACGAGATTCATCAATAATCATTTATACACAGCATTTAGAATTTATCTCAATAAGAAGCAACTTATATAGCATGGTAAGATAACCATAAATTCACAACGCATGAAATACTAAGCATGGTAAAATATTTCATCATTTCAAAAATTAAAGAGGAATGAGCTAAGGATAGTCACTATGCTATCATTCCTATAATTACATGAAACAAAAAATTTACTTGCTATAGTTAGGGTTCTTCCTAAGTGTCATCATATCTCTATTGTTTTAGCATTCTAACCATGGAAATTTCCATTTAAAGCTCTCCCTCTCCCTCCCCTAGGCTTGGCCGAGCCTTGGGCAAGGTGAACCTTGCTTGGCCATGCCTCTTAGGGTAGGAAAGGAAAAGAAGAATTAATTCTTTGTCTCCGTTATATCTTAATTTCATATGGACTAGATTGCCCCTTCCCCTACACCTGGCCGAACCTTTCTCATGAAGTTTAGGGTTCATTCGGCCACACCTATGAGTTCTAGGGAAGACAAGCTCCTTAACACGTAAAATCGACAATTAAGAATGCTCTATTGATGAACTTAAGATCATCTAAGGGCTCTACTTCCGTCTGGGGAATTGGGAAAAATTTTGGCATGACTTTTTCCCTTTTCCCATAATTCGGTAGCCCTAGTATTGGAGAAATCGATGAGGAAAACAAAACGATCCGACAAGGATTGATACAAAACCATGAATACACAACTACGAAACCTCGATTCGTCGGAAACTCGCGAGAAAACACGATCCTATCACCACTAGGGGTTCGACTACCCACCTCCCCCATTACTTCAAATCTAACCACTCACCTTGATTGAGGAAGATGATGGATCGGATGACGACAACTTCGAAACTTCCGACGACGATGCGAAATCCCGGATCAACCAAAATCCCCTTTTCCTTGCTTCTTCTCCCCCTCTCCTATGCGCTGCCTTGTGCGACTCCAAGATGAGTCGCACGGCAGCATGGATGAGGGATTTTAATCCCTCATCTAGCCTTCCATATTGGCCCTTGACTCTTACTCAAGACTCGACTAAACCCGAGCCCGACTTGGGTTCCGACTCTACCCACAACACGAGTTGATTTAAACTCGACTAAGGTATAAATGCATAAAAGGAAAGAGTCATTTGCCCAATTAAATTGCATACATCATTAGTCGAGTCATACCTTTTTACTCGAGGTGATCCCGCGACTTGACTCGACTACCCCCGTGTCCGGCGCGCTGCACCAAAATAGATTTTTTATTATTATTAGAAAATTTTCCCGGGTCTTACAGATTCTCAATTTCTTCTTCAATTGATATCTTTTCAGTTTCTTCCTCCAGCAATGCCTTCATCTGAGATTTCAACACATATCCAGGAGAAAGTGCATGTCGATAATGGCACTCCTCGCCACCATTTGGGCAAACCCAGAACCAACCATAATATTTCTTCTCCACTGCTTCTAAAAATATTTACATACCTACAAACAACCATTGTCACAAAGAAACTTTGTTTAAATTGTCAATGGAATTAATTTAGCGGAAGTGCATACTAACTTGTATTTCTCTAATAAAATTGAACATTTTAACTCAATTCAAAAACAAAAGTATAGAATCATCGAAGAAATTTAATACTAAGAGAAAATAAAAGAAGTTTTAAACCAATTTATAAAACTCTAAAAAATTGCTTCACAAAATAAATGATGAATTTTCTAAATACCTTTCTCACTAAGCACTTACAAGTGCATGGATCATCAAAGCATGGCAAAGATGATAGGTCAAAATTAACATAACATGACTACAATGAACATACCTTTATAACTAGTAAAATAGCATCCAAGACTAGTTGTAATTGTCTGGCCAAATATCACTTTCACAAATTACAAACACAAAAAAATAATTTAATAACTGGCTTATTCTGAGTATAGAATCATGTAAATACCAACATGAAGCCAGCAAGCTAGGATGGTCACAATTGTGTTAAAATTTTATAAGTTTTCTCTTCCCTTAGATCCAAATATTGGGTATCCACTACTAAAAAAATAGCTTTTTGTGATGGCTAAATATGTAGTCGCAGATGCGACGGGTATGCGATGGTCGTCCATCGGGGTCGCAGACTGGCAAGGGGGTGACGGCTTTTGCGATCGTATTGAGAGCCATCGCAAAATAGCAACGACACTGCGACCGCCTATCCGTTGCAATATGGCGACGGATTTGGCGACCATTTGCGACCATTCATTACGACCGCTTATTTGCGACCGTTATTGCCATCGCAAAATGTTATTAAATTCCCCGCGCGCCCAAACCCTTTTTTTCTCTTCGATCCCCTGCTCAACCCGATCTCCCTCTCTCTCTACCGCAGGCCTCACTCATTCTCTATGATGCCGCACGTCGCACGCCGACCGCCGCATGTCGCACGTCGCACACTGACCGCCGCCGCCCACTGCTCGTCGCCCGCCGCAAGTAGGCCTCGCCGCTGCTCGATAGTTCAACCGCCGGTATCCTCCTCCTCCTCCTCCTCCTCCTCCTCTCTCTCTCTCTCTCTCATCTGAAACCCTAGCCGACGGCTAGGGTTTATACTTGAAACCTTATTAGTCTATTTGTACATTTCTAACCTTACTTCATTACTTAATTATGATTTCATAAGAAAAGAGCGCCCTTAAGTGCTCTTTTCATCTTATTCAATTGAATATTAATGAAATTTTGACATTGCTATTTTTTACCATAACTTCAATCAAATCCTGAACTAATTTGCAATCAAAATAGTTAGCTTTTTTTTCGTCGCAAAAATTAAAATTTTCTTCTCTTTTCTTCTTTCCTCTTTTTTTTTTTTCGTTAGATGCAAGTTAATATTATTTTAATGGAAAAACCCCCCATGAACCTAGGACTTAGGATGATAAATGAGCTATGTAGGGTTACATTTGGACTGTTCACAAGTAACCACACCTCTTTTCTTCACTTCACATTAATTACAAAGTATGATATTAATCTCTACTTAATTGTCATCACACCAAATGCTAGCTTATCATCGAAGAGACTATTCACATTATGGTTGAAGGCATCACATGGTGAGCATAAGGGTTTGTCCAACAAGATTTTGACTTGAACATGAAGCATGATGAGCATTGCACACCAAAAGCACAACATTGATTTTTTTTCCCCCTTTTTTCCCCTGCCCTACCAATCTTAAAAGCTCATAATGCAGCAGTGATGACAAAATGCTCTGTGTTGGGGAGAGGGTGTTGGGTCATTGCTTGTGGTCATTTTCGCCATGAATGCTTTGGCTCATGCTTATCCAAAAGGGGATGGGTGATGGTTCCACCAACTCATCTCTTTAGCACAACATGCCCTTCAAATTGGTCAAGAGCTTTGACAAGGTGCCTCCCTTGTTTGACCTTTAAAGGAGTGGCCACTGCATGTTGGCTGACTCACTTTCTCGAATGCCTATCAGTGTCCTCTAAATTATTTGATCACATGTGTTCTCTCTTTTCATATGAAATTTAAGTATTGGCAATAGTCTTGCATTCATTCTTTGGTAGTTTAAGTATGCTTTGAATTGGTTAACACTTCTTTAGGATTATAATTAGCAAAATTTGTCGGTATAATTGGTTTAGCATTTAGAGTCTTCACCTCTTGTCAAGATGCTATTCTACATTTTGTTGATGTGATTAGCATCTCTGAACTGCATTAGTTGGTGCTACTTAAACAAGTCTAAATTATCCTTTGACTGCTATTTGAACTATGATGATGGAAATTTTTTGCTGAAAGAGTTTGATGATGGAAGTGAAATTGTTTTCTGCTACTTTGAAGTAGAAGTTGCATGATCCGGAGTTGCATAGTAAAATCCATGTTTCCTTTATTCTCCTGAACCATAGGCTTCACCATGTTGCTTGCCAAAGGTCATTTATTACCTCATGTTGTCACTATAACATTATTGTTCGGAAATCATCATATTATGGATTCCCAAATGCAGATCATGAGACTAACAATAACCCACTTAAATGCTGAAAAAAAACTCAAGCTCTCACATGCAAAGTTCATTGTCTGGGTTGCAATGATTCAAGCTGTCGTCTTAAAAGATACTTGAAATTGAGCTTAATAATTCATCTCCTCTTTCAAGAACCAGGATAATACTGCTCTCTGTTTCAATAGTCTTCTACTAAATTATAGTTGACAATAATATGTTAATGATACACAATAGGTATAATGTCCTTTCTTCTACATGTCTTTAAACTAGTTTGTTCATCAATTGTTCTTCATAAGTTGAGTCTCTATATATCCTTGTAGTTGAATTGCTTAAGATGGACTTCTGAATATGTTCAATGGTTAGTGCTTATGTGATGTTGTATTCAGAACATGATAAATTCATTCTTTCTAGAAAAAAGTTTTTCTTTTCTTGTTATGTGTGAAACTATCATGATTTTACCAAAAAAATGGAGAGAAACATCTAAATTCATTCTTTCTAGAAAAAAGTTTTTCTTTTCTGGTTATGTGTGAAACTATCATGATTTTACCAAAAAAATGGAGAGAAACATCTATTACTGTTGCTTCCATTAATTATCTTCTTATTTCAAAGCACTTAAGTCCTAATGAACATAGTGACTGGTGTATAGTAGGTATATATGCTTTCCATCTCTAGATGTCCTCTATAATTCTTGTCTTGTTTTAATTTGGAGATTATATATTTGCTAGTACTGGACAATAATTAGGTTGAAAATTAAAGCTAGTCTTATCAAGGAAGCTAGACTTGCATCTACCTATCTACTGTAGCTATATGAATTGTCATTCACGTATTGATGCTTCCCATTCTAGCTCTTTAATTTTCAAGTACAAACAAAAATCCAAGGCCAATAAGAGATGACCAACCTAGCTACAGGGTTCAAGTGCAAAATTCTAATATGACATTTTTAATCCAATGATCATTTATTTTATAACATGCAGGATTTTTGGAGTTGTTTTACTTGATGCTAACATCAACTACTAGCAAATTGAGAGGTATTATTCTTGCAGGATGTTTTTTATGTTTAATTTTATTGAGAGGTATTATTCTCCGGTATTACTCTTTTATGTTTACTTTATCCAAGCTGAATATCTTCAAGTATTTGGCGATTTATGAAATAATTATAACATGAATAGTTAAGTCATCTTTGACTGAATAGCTGAGAAGTAAACATTCATGCGATCTTTATAACATGAACATTTTGAATTATAACAATTAATTCAAAACGGCCGAGAAGTAAATGTTCATGCTATTAGCTTGAGCACACTGTGTCAATTATAAAGCTACAGTTGATTTATTAAACACACCCATAAATAAATTGCTAGTGGCAATAGATTGACCCACTATAGGATCATTAAGGTCCAATGCTACCATAGACTGTCTGAATAACTAGATCAATAGGGACCATTCAAATAGCTAACAATTAAGAGGGGAAATAAAACCAAAATGAACAGTAGAAATAAAACCAAGATCTTAAATCTTATTTTGGGTTTTCAGCAATAATGAATCAATAATCTGAACTCATCCTCTTCTCTCATAGAAAATGAGCATGAAAATTCAAAACCAGCTTTTTTTTTTGTACTTGGTGCTAAACAGGTCCAGGCTTAGAGTGTTTACAACAACGAACTAGAACCAGATTCATGCTTCTTCAAATTGGTAAGAAAAAGAAGCTCATCCATTTTAGGCACAGTGCGCTCAAGCTAGTTCAGCATGTGATCTTCTGTATCCCTACTTTAAGGCAAATAATATTCTATATCTCAAGGCTCCATTTCGCTGTGGTGTTACCCATTGCTGTGATTTTAAGGCAAATTTCCAATTGATCAAATAGTTTATTAGTTTTGTGTTTCTGTATCTCTACTTTCCTAGGCAATTAAGGTTTACTATTATAATGGTTATTGTCTGTATAATTTTAGGATTGAAATTGAAAATAATATTATGATTCGCAAGTTGATAAAGTGACATGAACTTATCGACCGTTAGATCATTTTTTTTTAACAATACCTTAGATCCGTTCGGAGATCGTATCGTTGTCTATAAGAAGTACAAAACTTATAAATTCTTTACGATTTCTGAATTGTCCATGATCGGACAGTTTGGGATCAAAATTATTTTACTTGTAGTTAAATATTTTTTTTAACATTCATTTCAGTTTGCAATTCTAGCAGATATCCATTGTTCTCCAAGTATGCGCACATATGATATGCATACTTGGAGAACTGTAGGGAAATGCTGCCGGAATTTCGACTGAAATTGAATGTTAAAAAAATATTTAAATGCAAGTAGAATAATTTGATTCCCGAATGGAATAGGACCACCCAACATATGAAGATTTCTAAAGAAGTAATTGTTGTGATATATCACGTAAATAATCATGATGGAAGATCGTAGTTGGATGTACCGTCGGATGTACCGTGGAGGTTTACTTGAAGAATTCAAGAGCGGTGTTCAGGAATTTTTGAACTTCACATATTCAAATCCGCAATTTGTCAGTGTTGACAAAATCAGATGTCCGTGTCGTCGGTGTGTCAACTTGTTTTTCCTAGACCGACAGGCAGTGACATTGCACCTATACATAAATGGTTTCATGAATTGTTACTATCGATGGATTTCACACGGGGAGTCATTCATAGGCATGTCATCGTATGAATTAGGAGGTCAGTCGTCTAATATTGGATCTTCGTTCACAACTCATACAACATCCGTTGAGCAACCGTATCGAAATATGGTCTTGGATGCTCTAGGCGATCGTGAATTTCAAAGGTTGCGAATGCCTCACACAGAATTAGGAGGTCAGTCGTCAAGTACTGAAGTGACAATGGATATGGAGTGTGAGCCACAAGTAGAACCGAAAATTCAAATAGAATTACCAAATCCAGAAGCAGCACGGTTTTATGATTTACTGAAAGTTGCAGATGAACCATTGTATGAAGGCTGTGATGAATATTCAAAGTTGTCAATAATGACTCAAATGTTAAACATTAAGTCTAACTACAACGTAAATGAGATAGCATATAATCGATTTTTCGAGCTGTTTCACAAAGTGTTGCCTAAAGATAACAAACTGGAGGACAGTTTTTATAAGACGAAAAAGATTATGAAGAGACTTGGTCTAGGGTATCAAAAAATTTATGCATGTCAGAATAACTACATTCTCTATTACCGTGAATACGCAGACTTGACCCAGTGTCCAACATGTGAACATCCGCGGTACAAAGAGAAATCTTCGAGTAGGTAGAAAGATATATTGTTTAAGGTTCTTCAGTATTTCCCGATAATTCCCAAATTGAAGCAGTTGTTCATGTCTGAAAAAATAGCCCAACATATGATATGGCATGCTAAGAGTCGTGATCCGAATGTTATGACTCACCCGTCTAACAGTGAAGCATGGAAATATCTTGATCGATGTTATCCATCATTTGCAAGTGATCCTAGAAATGTCAGACTAGGGTTATGTACTGATGGGTTCAATCTATTCAGTCAATCATCCACTTCATATTCTGTTTGGCCAGTGCTCCTCACAGTCTATAATTTGCCGCCATCGATGTGCATGAAAGATGATTTCATATTTTTGAGTATGGTAATCCCAGGATCAAGGGGACCAAGAAAAGAATTGGATTTGTTCCTTCGACCGTTAATTGACGATTTAAAGAACTTGTGGGACGACAGAGTCATCACTTATGATATTCATCAAAAAAGAAATTTCAACTTAAGCGCCGCATTGTTGTGGACAATTAGTGACTTCCCGGCATATGCTATGTTGTCTGGTTGGAGCATACATGGGAGGCTTGGTTGTCAGTATTCTATAGAACGAACAAAAGCATTCAGTCTTCGGCATGGATGAAAGATTTCATACTTTGACTGTCATTGTCAATTTTTGCCACTTGATCATCCATACCGAAGAAATAGAGATAAATTCATGAGGGGCAGAGTGGAAAAAGACAGACCACGTCCACGTTTGTCTAGTAATCAAATGTTAGCTCGGGTTTCTTTGTTACCGAATATTACATTCAGAGAGGTTGACAGAATTAGTGGTTTCGGAGAAAGACACAATTGGGTCAAAAAAAGTATATTCTGCGAACTGCCTTACTAGAGCTCATTACTAGTTCGGTACAATTTGGATCTGATGCACATTGAAAAGAATGTGTTTGAGAACATTTTTAATAGAGTGATGGATTTTGCAGGAAAAATAAAAGATAATGTGAAGACAAGAATGGATTTAAAAGTATATTGCAAACGTCCAGATTTAGATCTACAGGAGGTGAACGGCAAATAAGTGAAATCGAAAGCCTCTTATGTTCTCAGTAAGCAACAACAAAAAGATATTTGCCAGTGGATAAAAGATCTCAAATTACCAAATGATTATGCATCTAATTTAGCTCGATGCGTCAATGTAGATGAAGGTAAAATATCAGGAATGAAAAGTCATGACTGTCATGTGTTCATGCAGAGACTACTGTTGGCTTAAGAGTCTCTCTTAAGCCTCGATCTTTATTTTGATGATAACAAACATGTATTTAATCCAAAGTGTGAAGTTTTGAGTTCATGGTTAAGGTTGCGATATGCATTCCTAATCCGTTCAAACGGGACGACGAAAAAGATCGTCAAAGAAATGGAAGAAGAAATCGTTGAAGAAGGCTCGGGATTAAGTCAAGTAGAATTAATGTAATATGTCCCTAGGATAGTTTATCCTAAGCCAAAACTGTAAGGTTATCCAAGTTGAAACTTGGTAACCAAACCCATAGAAAATGCATGTAAAAAGACATGAAAGAAATCATCCTCAGCCTGGGTTCGGTCGATCGGTCGGTCGACCGAACAAGGCAATAGTATAGCATAGCAGCCTATTCGGTCGACCGACTGGTCGACTGGAGATCGCAAAAAATTGACAGAAGTCATTCGGTGGACCAGTCGGTTGACCAATTGTGGCGAAGGCCAAATAAGCTGGGCTACGTCGGTCGACCAGTTGGTCGACCCACAGAGGCAAAAAATTGGCAGAAAGGTAGCGGTACCAATCGGTCGACCGACCTAAAGATAGCCTCAATCGCGTGACTCGCTGCAGCCATTCGGTGGACCGATGGGTCGACCGAATGTCGAAAGAATTATGGGCGGTCGATCCGTCGGTTGATCGACCTCTCACAGCTGCCAGCGTTCGATCCGTCGGTCGATCGACCGATCGACCAGCCCTGCGATCGAACGGCTTCAAGTGAGGAGTCCTGCGGTCGATTTTTCACCCATTGAATGGGTCGTTCGAGTGAGGAGTTATAAATACCCCTCACCTAACTTCTTTACTTCTTCTTGCAAACATTATTGAGCATTAAAAATAGTTCTTTAAAGCCTTCAAATATCTACACCTGCGCGCACTCTCTACTCCCAGTCTTTACATCAATACCAGGCGTTGTTCTGCTTCAACTGTGTTGCACTTCTTGAGTCATCATCCAGTTGCAAGTTGAAGACAAGGTAGTGGAAAGAAGCTTGGTTCAATCTTTCATTCTTTAGCTCTTTCCTTGTATTTGATCTTCATTGTATCTTGCTTTCAAGTTTGAGATAGCTTGCTAGGTGTGCTAGGAAACACTTAGGGTCCAACTTTGTAGAATTGTGTTTTGCCTAGGTGAATAGGATTGAGGTGTCCTCAAGTGTATTCAAAGAAAAACATAAATTCTATAAAGTAGTGTTTAGAAATCCTTGGTAAGGAGCCAAGGTAGTGGAGTAGGCGGTTGGCCGAACCACTATAAAATACTCTTGTTTGCATTGCTCTTTTTTTGCTTTTATCGTTGCCACTGAATTATGATCATATCAATCATCAAAGAACAATTTCATTACTTAAAGATTAAATTAAGTAAAAGAAAAAGTGTAAAAGGGGATTGACACTATTCAACCCCCCCTTCTACTATCAAGGTCCAACCAACAATTGGTATCAGAGCTAGGTCGCATGCTAAGATTTAACCATCCTCCCTACAAATCAAAATGTCTAGTGAAATTCAATTAGCTCAAGGGTCCTCTACTAATACTCCACCACTATTCGATGGGAACAACTATGCCTATTGGAAGATCCGCATGAATGGCTTCCATCAATCCTTAGGCATGGGTGTATGGAGGATGATCTTAGTAGAGTATAAACAACCCTATAAGGACATGGATAAATGGGACCAAGAGGAAGTTAGGCCATTTAATGCTAATGCTAAGGCTGTCAATGCTCTATATTGCGGCCTATCAATTAATGAATTTAATAGGATCTCTATATGCAAGTCCGCATACGAAGTATGGAAGGTCCTAGAGACCACCCATGAAGGGACTTCGCAAGTAAAGAAATCCAAAATCAATTTACTCATGCATGACTATGAAATATTTAAAATGCTTTCACATGAGTCTATTGATGTCATGCATGCTAGGTTTCAAAATATTATGAACGGCTTAGCTAACATTGGCAGGGAGATAAGGGAAGAGGAGAAGGTAAGGAAGCTCCTCCGCTCCCTTCCAAAATCTTGGGAGCCCAAAGTGACAGCCATCATGGAAGCCAAGGACTTGAGCACATTGAAGATCACCGAGCTCATTGGGTCTCTCATGACACATGAGACCCAGATGAAGCAATATCAAGAAGAAGATGCTTCAAAAGGCAAGACCATTGCCTTAAAAGCATCACATCGAGTCGAAGAGTCATCATCATCCGAAGAAGAGACGGATGTTCCTGAAGAAATGACGATGCTTGCTAGAAGGTTCATGAGCTTCATGAGGGGAGGCATGAGGAAAGGAAGAAGTGGCTACACTTGCTACAATTGCAACTAGACGAGGCACCTAAGGAAGGATTGACCGCTACTAAAGATGGCCACTATCTCCAACCCTCACAAGAAAGAAAAGTACAAGAAGAAGAAGGCAATGATGGCTACATGGGACGAAAACGAGGCCTCATCAAGTGAAGAAGAGGCAAGGAGTGAAAAAGCAAACCTTTGCTTGATGGCAAAGGATGATGAGGTAAAATTTAATTTTGGTAAAAATTCATTTACTCAAGAAGAATTACAAATTGAATTTGAGCAAATGCATGATGAGTTCATTACAATTAGGAGAAAATTTAGAGATCTCAAAAAGGACAATAGATCCTTAGAAATTGAAAATTGTACCCTAGAAAAGGCTAAGAAAGACCTAGAGATTGACAATGAAAAACTAGAAAAAGAAAACAAGTATTTATGTGATACAGTAGAGTATTTATGGGTTCCAAAATTGACTAACACCCAAGGACCCAAGAAAATTTGGGTACCTAAGAAAGTTTCTTCTCCTTTTATAGATGGAGAAGCATCCTCAACCAAGTAGGAGCACTTGGATATTGGATAGCGGTTGCTCCAAGCACATGACTAGAGGCATCAATTTGTTTGCAACCCTATCAAGTAAAGATGGTGGACATGTCACATTTGGAGATAATGCCAAAGGTAAGATTGTTGGCATCGGTGACATAGGTATACTCCCTTACCCATGTATCAAAAATGTTTTGTTAGTTGATGATTTAAAGCATAATTTGATTAGCATATCCCAATTATGTGATAATGGGTACATAATTATCTTTGAAGCATCTAAATGCATTATTAGAAGTACACCTTCAAATGACATCATGTTCATAGGAAATAGGTAAGAAAATGTATACACCCTAGAATTAAATGTCTTGCCCAATCCTCATGTTAGATGCTTAGTTGTCATGGAAAATGACTCTTGGTTGTGGCATAGAAGGCTAGGACATGCTAGCATGAGCCTCATCCAAGAGATATCTAGGAAAGACTTAGTAAAAGGATTACCTAAGATAAAGTTTGAAAAAGATAAACTTTGTGATGCATGTCAACTAAGTAAGCAAGTAAAATCATCATTCCATAGTATTAATCAAGTTAGTACATCTAGAATTCTTGAGCTTGTGCACATGGATCTCTTTGGTCCATGTGATGTAGCTAGTCTAGGTGGAAAGCTTTATTGCTATGTATTGGTTGATGATTTTTCTAGATTTACTTGGGTTTTCTTTTTGGCTATGAAAAATGAAACTTTTGAATTTTTCAAAAAATTTGCAAAGAAAGTTTCAAATGAAAAAGAAGTTTCTATTTTGAAAATTAGGAGTGACAATGGAGGGGAGTTTAAAAATGAAAAAAATTCTGAGTTTTGTGATGATTTAGGTATTCAACATACCTTTTCTTCCCCTAGGACCCCTCAACAAAATGGGGTGATTGAGAGAAAAATAGAACTTTACAAGAAATGGCTAGGACCATGTTATGCGAAAATAATTTGCCTAAATATTTTTGGGCCGAAACCATAAATACTTCGTCTTATGTTCTTAATCGAGTTTTATTAAGACCAAAAATAAAGAAAACACCTTTTGAGCTTTGGAATGGTAAAATCTCAAATGTGGGATATTTTCATGTTTTTGGATGTAAATGTTTCATTTTAAATACTAAAGAGAATTTAGGAAAATTTGATTCTAAATCCGATGAAGGAATTTTCCTAGGTTACTCTACTAACTCTAAGGACAATGATTATTGAAAAATCCATGCATGTTCTGGGTCAAGAATGGACACAATTAGTGGTTTCGGAGAAAGACACAATTGGGTCAAAAAAAGTATATTATGGGAACTGCCTTACTGGAGCTCATTACTAGTTTGGTACAATTTGGATGTGATGCACATTGAAAAAAATGTGTTTGAGAACATTTTTAATACAGTGATGGATTTTGCAGGAAAAACAAAAGATAATGTGAAAGCAAGAATGGACATAAAAGTATATTGCAAACGTCCAGATTTAGATCTACAGGAGGTGAACGGCAAACAAGTGAAACCGAAAGCCTCTTAGGGCCTGTTTGGTTAGCGAAAACTAATTTTTGATTTGGTTTCAGTAAAACCAAAAACTTGGTTTCAGAAAACTGGTTTCGGTTTCAGAAAACCAATTTTCTGAAAACGTGTTTGGTTAGCAAAATCAGTGTCAGTTTCAGTTGATTGAAACCAATGAAAACTTGTTTGGTTATAGAAAACAGTATTAGTTTTCATCATGCAGTTTCAGTGAAAACGTGTTTGGTTAGTGAAAACTCACAAGTGATGCTTATTTGAGATAAAACTATGTTGACATAATTCATTTGAGATAAAAATCACAAGTGATGCTTATTATATCATCCTTAGAAAATATTATTGTGACATAATTATAAATAAAAACTCAATCTCTCAACGCCAATTTGCCCAAATTTGATTTGCAATTTCCTCCCTAACTGCGTGCATCACATTTTGGTCTGAAGATTCTCCCACACCTAAAGTATGTAACTTCGACCTTCCAAACTTGAGAACCATGATTCATCTAAATTTAAAAAAAACTGATTCTTTTTTTACTCCGATTGAACCAATAACACATTCCAAACTTGAGAACCACAGCTACTGATTCAAGAGTCGTGTAGATCTAAAAACACTAATACCTGATGAGCTGTTAAATACCATTATTCTTATATATCTCTCTCTTTTTTACTTTGATTGAACCAATAACACTTTTCAAACTTGAGAACCACAGCCACTGATTCAAGACTCCTCTAGATTTAAAAACATGATTACCTGATGAGCTAAATACCATTATTCTGATTTTTTTTACTTAGATGGAACCAACAATACATTCCAAACTTGAGAACCACAGTCATTGATTGAAGACTCGTCTAGATTTATAAACACGAATACCTGATGAGCTAAATACCATTATTCTGATATTATCTTTTTTTACTTAGATTGGACCAATAATACCTTCCAAACTTGAGAACCACAACCACTGATTCAAGACTAATCTAGATTTAAAAACACGAATGACTGATAAGCAGTTAAATACCACTATTCTGATTTTTTTTACTTCGATAAAACCAATAACACTTTCTAAACTTGAGAACCGCAGCCACTGATTTAAGACTCATCTAGATTTTAAAAAACTAATATGACCAAAATTACTAATTAGTGATAGAAAGTTACAAGAGTGAAAAGTTCCAAGAGTGCAATAACATCTAAAATTAATAATTTTACATGTCCAACATAAGTTTATGAAAATTAAAACAGTCCAACATAAGAGTGCAATAACATCTAAACTAATTTATCAATATTTTGAACCCAATATTTCATGCGGTCCTCTGGCATTGACATAAAAATAGCTCGAGCTCCAGCATCATCCTTAAGAACCATTGTTGCCTTGAAATAAACTTCATCAGATAAATTGGGAATGGTATCTAACCGTGCAATGCAATTAGGAATTGTATGTGGATCACTGCATGAGCTACTTGTTGCTGCATTCATAGATAACTTACTTGCAGCAAATGAATTTAGTGCACTAGTCATTTGATCAAATCCTTTTGCAAAAATAAGGTCGGCACTCTCTCTTGATTTACCTCTTTTCTTGGTTCGAGATGAATGAGTCGCACTTGGAACAGGTTGCTTAGATGATAAAGTCTCCTCATCTGACTGATCCTCAATATCTATTGTTCTTTTGTTATGCCCACCATTTCCTATGAAATCATCCTCCAATGCTCGTTCGTCATCAGAAGTCAACGGTTGTTGCGTAGAGGATCTTGCTAACATACCATTAGCAGATTGTTTTTCAAATATCATATCCATCAAGTGGTAATGTTCAGGTGGACCCTTTTTCCACATTTTGTACGCTATCCCTGATTTCTGTGTATACAAAGAAAATGCATTAAAAATATCTAAATGAGAAATATATGCAAAATATATAAACCAATTCAATATAAATTAACTCATACCGAAACACTATTCCACACTATTTCATCAGCCTCGATTTTGTTGGTATTTGGATTCCACGTGACGCCGGTATGGTTAATTAATTCCTTGAAATTTCGATACAGCCGATGAATACGATTTTTCTTCTGTCTACACTTTTCTCCCCCAAAGTTAATTTCACATTTCTCATATAATTTTTCACTAATTTCTTCCCAAATGGAGGGCTTAAAGTTTGTGGTACCATTTGCCGCAAAATATCCTTGCAAAATGAGTAAAAATTCTTCGGTGATATTAGTGGGCCAAGTTTCAATCTTTTCTCGAGATTTTCGAGGGCCAACCATATCTTATAAAAAGATCCGCTGAAATTAGAATGACAAATTTTACTAGTTAGAAAAGTTGTTCAAGCTACAAATTTTACTTGCAAAATGAATAAATCTCCTTTCCTAATGATGCTAATGATGCTAATGGGAAAGAAAAGGAACTAATGATGTGCGAATGAAAAAGAACTAATGTTCAAGCACCTTAATCAATGTAATGAACATACTGGTTTATTTAGGTTTAAACTTTTGTTGCAATCACTGGGATTTGTTCTTTTCTTTTATGTGAGAACAAAATCCATAAGACAAGGAAATTAATATTCTAATCAAGAAAATAGCCAGAAGTTAGTTTGCAATGTCCATAAGACATTAAAGAAACTTCAGCTTCATTGGTATATACCCAAATAGGAGTTAAATAATAATGAAGCATTTACATAAAACCCAAAAGTAAGTTACTGCAACCTACCTCTTGAATCAAGCCTTGTGCTTTCATGAGATTTCCAAGATTGCTATGAGCATCAACCTAATTTTTGTCAAGATTAATACCTATACATCAGAGAAGTTAGGCCGGAGCTGCAAATAAAAATCAGTAAGTACAAAAATAAAAATGAGATAAAGCGACCTGAAGATAAGACCAACTATCGAAACAAAGAAATAAATTTTAAAATCTTGAAAGCTAGCTTTTTGCCAAACAACACAAGGCTATAGTCAACATAAAAGCTACTGATACTGGCATTCTGCAGGCATCCATCAAGTAAAGACTGTCGAAAGTAAGATTTATCATCTAATGAATCATTGAAGAGCTGGAATCACCTTTTCAACAAAAGAACAACTAAGTACAGATGCAGTCATGCAGACAAAGGATGTAAATATGATAATATGTAATTTGCTATTTTTCAGGTGAAAAAGGACTCTATCTTCTAAAGAATCGCTGAAGAACTGGAGTCACCTTTTCAACAAAAGAACAACTAAAGTACAGATGCAGACAAAGGGTGTAAATATGATAATATGTAATTTGCTATTTTTCAGGAGAAAAAGGACTCTATCTTCGACATTTCCACTTTTCACAAGTTCTAGGGTTATGAGAGAAAAAACAAATAAGGCAAGATATAAAAGTCATATTCCAGCAAGCTTTGCCCAAAAATCATTCCAAATCTTAGTTTGTGGTAGTGTTACTTAAGCAACTATTACAAATAATCATAATATCAACATGTTATTGGTTGGCAAGTTTACTGAGAGGAGTAACTAATACTTAATAGATAGAATTAGTAACATTATACTTAAATCCAAGCATGTTCAATGGCAGTTTTTTATTTTCAAACTATAGTTATAGATGTGAACAATTGAGAGTGTATAATCTTATCTTTGCTGCCAATCACACAATATCTTCCATACAAACATGGTAAATGGAAACTACATAGAAAGAATAAATAATACAGTTGATGGAGAAACTAGAGTCAAAATCAAAAGAAACAAAGCACTAGAATAAATCTCAAGTCATAACAAGATGCAGACAAAGCTAACAACATATTAGTACGTAAGCAGCAGTTAATGACTGGAAATAAGATGATTATGATATAACTAATTAGGATATAACTAGTCTATGCATTAGTGATGATTATGAGATATGTCGGGCTTCCTTACATTTCAACTACCTCTCTGCTATGCAGTTCTTTGATCGGCAAAGGCTGTTTACCACCATTTTCAACACAATATCAGTAAACAATATCAGTAAATAAATGCCAATGCAACTTAAGAATATCAGTAAACAATATCAGTAAACAATATCAGTAAACAAAATCGGGAAGATGAAATCCAGTATAAAGTCGAAAATCAAGAAGATGAAATCCGATTGGAGATGGAATCGGCGATGTAGATGCAGTTGAGGTGAGCGCGTGGAGGTGAAATCCGGACGAATATGTAATCCGGTGATTACCGAAGGAAGCGACGATTTGGATTTGGAGATAAGATCTGGCTGAGAAGAAGAAGACCATTCTTATGCTAGATCTGGCTGAGAAGAAGAAGGTCGAGCCAGATCTGGTCGAGAGAAGAAGGAGTCAGGCCATTTCTGGCCGAGAAGAAGAAGAGGAAAGTCGGGCCAGATCTGGCCGAGAGAAGAAGAAAAGAGAGGGGTCAGGAGACGCACTTGTCGTCGCGACCAAGAAGAAGAAGGAGAAGGGAAGAAGGAGGAAGTAACCTGTAGAAGCAGAGTCGCACAGGATTCTTCGCGGAGTCGTCGCCCTTGTCGTCGCGGCTCAAGGAGAAGGGAGTCTCGCCAAATCGATCGCAAGGAGAAGGGAGTCTCGCGAAATCGGGTTTTGTGTTGAAACCAAGATTTCTGTTTTATTACAAGTTTGCCACCGCCCGGTTTCATTTTTTTGAAACCGCGTGATTTGAAACCAACGAAAACAGGTGAAGATTGTTTTCACTTTCCTTAAGAAAAGTTGGTTTCGCAGAAACCGATTTTCGGCTCGGTTTTGATTCGGTTTCGCGAAAACATACAACCAAACAAGATTTCGTAAATTGGTTTGGTTTCGCTGAAACCAAAACCACGAAACCGAGTTTGGTTTCGTTAACCAAACAGGCCCTTATGTTCTCAGTAAGCAACAACAAAAAGATATTTGTCAGTGGATAAAAGATCTCAAATTACCAGATGGTTATGCATCTAATTTAGCTCGATGCGTCAATGTAGACGAAGGTAAAATATCAGGAATGAAAAGTCATGACTGTCATGTGTTCATGCAGAGACTACTGTTGGCTTAAGAGTCTCTTTTAAGCCTCAATCTTTATTTTGATGATAACAAACATGTATTTAATCCAAAGTGTGAAGTTTTGAGTTCAGGATTGAGGTTGCAATATGCATGCCTAATCCGTTCAAACGGGACGACGGAAAAGATCGTCAAAGAAATGGAAGAAGAAATCATTGAAGAAGGCTCGAGATTAAGTCAAGTAGAATTAATGTAATATATCCCTAGGATAGTTTATCCCAAGCCAAAATTGTAAGGCTATCCAAGTTGAAACTTGGTAACCAAACCCATAGAAAAGGCATGTAAAAAGACATGGAAGAAATCATCCTCAGCCTGGGTTCGGTCGACCGGTCGGTCGACCGAATAAGGCAATAGTATAGCATAGCAGCCCATTCGGTCGACCGACTGGTCGACTGGAGATCGCAAAAAATTGGCAGAAGCCATTCGGTCGACCAATCGATCGACCGAATATTGTGAAGGCCAAACAAGCTAGGCTGCGTCGGTCGACCGGTTGGTCGACCGACAGAGACAAAAAATTGGCAGAAAGGTAGCGGTCGACCAATCGATAGCCTCAATCGCGCGACTCACTGCAGCCATTGACTAAATGTCAAAAGAATTGTGGGCGGTCGACCCATCGGTCGATCGACCTCTCACAACTGCGAGCGGTCGCACTGGCGGTCGATCCATCGATCGACCGACCGATCAACCGGCCCTGCGACCGAACAGCTTCAACGGTCGATTTTTCACCCGTTGAACGAACCGTTCGAGTGAGGGGTTATAAATACCCCTCACCTAACTTCTTTACTTCTTCTTGCAAATATTATTGAGCATTAAAAAGAGTTCTTTAAAGCCTTCAAAGATCTACACCTGTGCGCGCTCTCTGCTCCCAGTCTCGACATCAATACCAGGCGATGTTCTGCTTCAACTGTGCTGCACTTCTTGAGTCATCATCCAGTTGCAAGTTGAAGACAAGAATGCGGTGGAAAGAAGCTTGGTTCAATCTTTTATTCTTTAGCTCTTTCCTTATATTTGATCTTCATTGTATCTTGCTTTCATGTTTGAGATAGCTTGCTAGGTGTGCTAGGAAACACTTAGGGTCCAACTTTGTAGAATTGTGTTTTGCCTAGGTGAATAGGATTGAGGTGTCCTCAAAGGGAAACATAAATTCTATAAAGTAGTGTTTAGAAATCCTTGGTAAGGAGCCAAGGTAGTGGAGTAGGCGGTTGGCCGAACCACTATAAAATACTCTTGTTTGCATTGCTCTTTACTTGCTTATATTGTTGCCACTGAATTGTGATCATATCAATCATCAAAGAACAATTGCATTACTTAAAGATTAAATTAAGTAAAAGAAAAAGTGTAAAAGGGGATTGACACTATTCAACCCCCCCTTCTACTGTCAAAGTCCAACCAACAACTACTCTCTATTGCATTCCGCGATATTTTACTAGACAAAATTTGGGGTCCGTTAACCAAGCTTAGTTTGTTCTTCAGAGATATCTGCGCCAATGCCCTCCGTATCGAAGATATGGAAAAGCTAGAAAAAAACATTGTAGAAATTCTTTGCAAATTAGAGCAGATATTTCCACCTAGATTTTTTGATTCGATGGAGCATCTACCGGTTCACTTAGCATACGAGGCAAGAGTTGATGGTCTGGTTCAGTATCGGTGGATGTATTTATTCGAGAGGTATATCCAGAGGTTAAAAAGAAAAATAAAAAATACAGCTGCGGTGGAAGGTTCAATAAGTGAAGCTTATATAATTCATGAAATATCAATTTTCTGTTCTTTTTATTTCGAGTCCAATGTGCACACATGGTTGACTCATCTTCCCCGAAATGATGATGGGGAAATGTGAACGTTGTAGATTGTCTACCAATATTTTATTTTCCTGGTCGTGGTTTGGGCTCACGTCCACCGAGATATTTAACTGAAGATGAGTACCATCTTGCACAATTATGTGTACTGATGAATTGCCCCGAGGTTGATCCTTTCATTCAAAAATTTGACACGGAAGTTCGTACACAAACACCGAATATATCCGATGAAGAATTACAAGATAAACGTAGCACAGAATTTCCAAATTGGTTCAAAACTTAGTCGAGTGAACATATTCAAGAAATAGACAACAAATTACTCGAGTTAGCATGTGGACCGTCACGACTAGTCTTATGTTATAACGGATACTTTGTTAATGGATATAAATTTCATACAAATGAGTACTCAACCACAAAGAAGACAATGAATGCCGGTGTTTGTGTCAAAGGCTCCACTTGGATTGATTGTGATTGTGATTTCTACGCACTGCTTGAGGAAGTACTTGAGCTTCAATATATTGGGTGCAAAAAAATAGTGATATTCAAATGTCACTGGTTTGACACATCATCTCGAGGGAGTCAAATTCATCCAAAGTATAAGCTTGTTGATGTTAATTTCAAATCAAAGTTACCGTCGAACGAGCCTTTTATTTTGGCATCACAGGTGCAACAAGTATATTACGCAAAATATCCAGGCAGACGAAGAGATAGATCAGAATGGCGAGCAGTGTGTAAGACTAAGGCACGATTGAGATTGATCCAATGGCAAAGGATAATAATACTACAAGATTTGTATTAGGTGATTTTTATTAGGAGGATGATCCTCCAGTAGTTGAAGTTGTGGGTCAAACATTTGAAGATGAAAATTTAGTCGTTGCACAAGGTCTGGCTGAAGAAAGTGTTGATGTTGAACCAAATGATGCAGAAGATGAGAATAGTTGTGAAGATGAAGAGACAAGTGAAGAAGAAAATGACTCAATCGATTATTATTCTGATGATATTGATGATTAATGTGTAATATATATATTTTTTTCATCTTTTTTCTATTAATTTATATTATATATTATTGGTTGACATCACTAATCAACATTTATATCTGTAGATGTCGCGTGCCCATTCTAGGGTTCATCTCACAGGTTTACCTCGGCCGCCGCCGCCGCCCGCGACAGCACCACCACCACCACTAGCCGTGGCGGATGCTATACCACCACCTGCACCAACCTTGGTAGATGTTGTACCACCACCAGCTCGAGTTCGTCGTAGGCCTCGTAAGCCTAATCGCGGGGGGGGCGGGGGGTGATGCACCTTCATCGTCCAACCAGCGTCGGCGGATATCGCTGAATGGTTTAAAGTAAGTAAACTAATTTATTTATTATAATTGTTAATAATTAATTGTTACTCATAATGTTATTATACTTGAGTTGTAGATTTGAGCAGGATGATGTCGCCCGCACCATGACCGTTATGCTTAAGAGTTTCTTTCATGAGCCGTGGACTTCATGGACCAGGGTGTCGAACCATTATCATAATTTATTATGGAATGAGTTCGAGGTACGTAGTTCAAGTTACTTTGATCTGTTAGTTTTTTCCATCTCCATATAGTATTTATCTTCAATTAGAAAACTACAAACATTTGAAGAGCAAGTAGTCTTTTAATGTCACCAATAGTTGTTCTTATTCATAAGATTGCACATTATTCATAAGAACTTTGGGTTATAAAGCTTTATATATTGTTGTGTTATAAAGCTTTATAGGGTTAGCAAGACCTGTTATAGGCAGGGCATTCACTAGATTGTTCTGTTCAGATTTATATATACTTGATGGCCAATATTTAGTTTTGTTGCTCCAGTGGATGTTAAAGAAACTGATTTTATGAATTCAGCATGCTGTTTCTTCATGAATTCAGCATGCTGTTTCTTCATGAATTCAGCATGCTTTTTATTCATGAATTCAGCATGCTGAATTCAAACTGCTGTGAGATAGTGCTAACCTGAAGTCCTCAAGCTGATTTTGGTCTCCTAACATACCTGCAATTTTAAGTATCCTATTAGGTCTCCTAATATTGATGATGTATTCACCATTAAATAAAGGATAATCCAGAACTGAAACAGGACTCATAAACCTAATATTGGTGCAACATCACTAATATTTCATAAACCTCAAGTAGTCAAGAATAGCATAGTTGAACAATGGCAAGAATTTCTCATAACTTTTAACTGAGAAGTGTATTTGTTGTCAGCATTCTCATGGATCACTTATTTATGGCATTCATATCAGTATCATATACTGATATCATACATATCAGTATCACTTTGTTTTTTTTTTGCTGGTAACAGTATGTGAAACAATCTGTGTCCTTGCCTTTAGTAATTCTTGAACTTTACATTCTTTTCTTAGGGTTGTGTAATTAAGTATTTCCATTTAGTAATTCATCTATCAGTTGAAATTTGCTGCAATCTTTTGCATTGAATCTTGCTGATATAAGCTGCAACTTGAACCATGATGACCTTGCCTTTCACACTAGTAGCATAGGGACACTGCAATAGCTAGAAAACTGCAAGCAGCTTTGCATTGAATCTTGCTGATATAAGCTTGCTAGAGGAATGATAGCTTATGGTATATATTGATACTCCAATGGAACAATGGCCATGCTGCAGATTGTTGGATCCACATCCCCATCATTTGTGCAGAGCACCAGCAGCCAGTCTTCATGTCTGTGCAAAGTGCAAGCCATGAACTTCAACTGGTACAACAAAAATAAGAATTAACTAACTCAGTGCATGCTCAATCATTTGCAGCTTCCAATGCAGTAGCATTCTTAGTTATACAAATCATAATTGCATATTAATTCAAAGATCATCCAAAAGGAAAGTAATTAAACAGCTAATTGTTTCCAAGAGAAAGCATGGATGACCTCCATTTCTGGAAAGTGCATGGTTCATGTCCTTGTGTAGCCGCAGGACTGAACATATACAGTGCACTGGATTTAGTTCCAACGTACGAATTAATATTGAGATTAATTGATACTTTTCTTTTGCTTGTTGTCTTCTTCCTCTCCCTCAATCTGAGTGGGGGCTCAATCCTTATATAGCTTGTTATTTTACTTCTGTTTCCAATATATTTATCTTTTCATGACTGGTTGGCTTCACTTATGTTTATATAATTTCAGTTGTGGCATCATTTAAAAAGGTAAGTCTATAAGGTATATAGTTTGCTTTACCAGATATCATGGTTTTGGAGTTGGAATTTCACCCTTTTGAAAGGTGTCCAGTAAGATGAGATTTGGGTTCCACATGCCACCAAGCATTGTGGGTAAAACTTTGCATCTAATCATGGCATCCCATTGTAGCACAAGAAGCTGTTGATTCAGCAGCAAATGTTACTGGCTACATCATGAGGAAATTATAACCTTTACTGATGTTGTCCACGTGGTAATGTAAAGTAGTACTTAACACAAAGCAGTATGTCTTTTAGGTATATTAGCTTGAACTATTTATATCCTAAACTTAGACATACACTACTCAATTATTAACATGAAAAGGATACAAGCAGCGCCCATTAAATGGATGGTGGAAGTGAACTTAGACATACACTACTCAATTATTAACATGAAAAGGATACAAGCAGCGCCCTTTAAATGGATGGTGGAAGTGAGCTCAAACATGTAGGCTATGTCTTTATTGCTTGCCATGGTAGTATATATATGTGTCTAGCTTACAACAAGACACATAGGAAACTTTCCTATTGTGGAATCATGTGTTTATTAATATATCTCAATATTTTTATATTCAATTGAATCCTTATTGGTGCAAGTCAATTTGAATCATGTGTTTATTAAAATGATTATATTAATATTTTCTTTTTGTAGGCCCGATACACCTGGGATCCTGCCATTCAGGTTCAGGTGGAGGATGCTTGGGAAGCTTACAATAAGAAGCTTTTCAAGGATATCCTCCACCGTGCGCGGGATGAGGCGCGGGCAAATGTAGGCGATAATCGGGATACGTCTATGGATGCACTGAAGAGAAATGGGCCCAACTAGATAACGAGCCACGTATGAAATCAACTATGCGACATATGGGTGTCCGAGGAGTGGCAGGGTACCTCCCGAATGGCGCACTGGAACCGAATGACGCTAGTTAAGGGATCCGTGGCCCGACATACCGATGGGTCCATCCCATTTACTAGTCACGAGCGTCGCATGGTAAGTAATTTAATAATAGTTTTTATTATTTATTATAGAAAAACTAATTATATTTATTTTATTGTAGGGGACGCGAGACGAGCAGGGGACGCTCATTCCGGCTGATCCTTTGAGGGTCTTCGAGGAGACACAAAGATATAGACATGGTCCTCGCCGGGGTGAGTTCATCAGCGGGAGGCCGGAGACGATCCTGGTAAGTTAATATTTAATAAAGTTTATATTTTAAAAAAATTATATTAGTTCAATTATGTAAAATTAATTTAATTAATCAATCTTTAAATACCACGTATAGTGAGTTGGTGATCCAGCGGGGAGGTGATCCTGCGCAGCATCAACTTGATGTTGACGCATGGATGCACGTGACAGGAGTCGACCACGGCCGTGTATATGGCATTGGCACAACGGCCCACGCACAGACGTTGTTGCAGCCACATGGTGCGGGGTTGTCTGCCTTCATCTCTTCCACCGCTGGTCCATCAACTTCACATGCGGGCCAAGATCGATTTGCAGCCTTAGAGGCTTCGCACGCAGAATTACAGGCTTCTCATGCACGCCTCATCAGTGAGGTGGCCGCTATGAGGGAGTACATGACACGCATTGCTTCTTCCATGCCTGTTGCTCCGGCCCCTCCGCCTCCCTCGTCATTCGACATGACGCCATCTGATGTCGTCCCGACGCAGCCCCTCTCCTCGCCGCATCCATCGTCGCCACATGATGCACTTCATGATTGATGCACTTTATTTTCTATTTTGATGTAAACATGCTTTGATACGATGTAAATATTACATTTTAATATAAATATGTATAAACATTATAATTTGATGTACGTTTTTAATATTCCCTCGTTGTGGCAGCATTTTGATATAATTTGATATCTTGTATATTCTTTCGTTGTGGCATTGCATTTTGATATAATTTGATGTTAAATGTAAACAAGTATTTTTTTAAAAAAATATTATTATAATTTTTTTTTTAAAATACAAATTTGCGACGGCTCTGCGATCGCTATACCGTCGCAAAAGGTATATCGAACTAGTCGCCAAAGCGGTCGCAGTTACAATTGCGACCGTTATGCGATGGCAAACGCGATCGCATCACCGTCGCAGATATAATATTTTGTGACGAAAACAGCGGTCGCCATACCGTCGCCTATGTAATGTCTGCGACGGTCAAATAAGGTCGCAGATATTACACAACCACATTCTACGACCGTCGTTCACTGTCACACTACGGTCGCAGAATTTTCTCATTTACGACCGCTGCTTCTACCGTCGTATGTTTTCTGCGACGATATCTTTTGCTACCGCTCTTTGCGACCGCATATGGCCGTCGCAGAAGGTCTTTAGCGACCATTTTGCGACGGTAATGTCCGTCGCAGATACCCCTTTTTTTAGTAGTGATATGAGATGAATGAACAAGTCATAGTCTCCTAAATTATGTTTTTCTCATACAATAATTGTATATTATAAACGAAAGCAATTAAAGAACATGTTAAAAGGTCAAATCCAAAGCTAGTAGGTGATTCTGATTTGAGCACAGGGAAAATTTTGATAGAGACCACAAGTATGCTTAAACTGAAAATAACACTTCTTGAACATTCTAATTATCCATTGGATCAGGTCAACTCTGTGACTGCAGAAAAGATCCATGTTACCATTTATGACCAGCATCTTCAGCATATTACTCCATGTATCTTAAAAGCAACGAAAACACTTGAAGACCTCTCCATAGTATTAGTTTTGAACTACCTTTTATATTTCATTTGTGTCCAAAAGATCTATGCGATAGAAGTATTACTCACTTGAAGATTATCTAAAGCTCACAACCCATAGGATCTTTTAAAAAAATCAAGCCAGCAAGGTAGAAATTTTGATCTGAAAACCCCTAAATTTGATATGGAACTAGTTTGTAAGAAAATTCGAAGGGGGCTCATTTGAGAAGATCAAGAAAATGGATGTGTTCAGATGGTCCATATTATTTCAATAAAGTCAGACAAATTACCAAGACTAATAATGCCGTGAAAGCCTCCCCAACGTTGATGAATGGAGGCAGAGGAGATAGGCCCATTGAATTGAGGGCCAGAGGTACTGGGAACGCGCATTCATATACCCTTTGCTACTGGTTGCGGCGGGATGAGGGATGATCGGCAATGGACGAGGCTGGAGGCCGGTGTAGTCGGGCCCGAGATAGAGCACGGAGAAGGAGATGGACGACGATGGAGATTCGGGAGATGGTGCGAGTGTGAAGGCGCATGAGATTTGGCGATAGGGTTGTAGATTGGTGAGATTGGAGGAGAAGGCGACGCGAGACATTTGGTGATAGGCCTGTAGATTGGAGGAGAAGGCGCGTCTGCGAAAAAAATGAGGGAGAATGAAATATTGTTAGGAGATAAAAAATCGGCTGCAGCCATATATAGAATTAATTAATAATGTTTATTTTTATTTAATTTTATGATTAAATTTTAATGGTGATAAATATAGAGGCTTATGTTACTTGTAATATATCAGTAACATCAACTAGTGCTCTAGTCATCCTAGTACCTGAATTATAACTTATTGTATATGGACTAAACCAATATTGTGTTAGAACAGATACTTGTAAGCATTTTTCCTCTCCACCTGCAGATCCTGAAGCTTCAGCAACTACAAGTTGAGAAAGTTCCTCCCGAAGAGCATGTGCAATAATCTCATCATTCTCAATGGTTGCACATTGTGTACCAATATCAACTTCTCCAACATAACTAGTATCATAAAAGCTGGAATCTGCACTATAGATAGAAACATCCTGCAAATAATGTCTTACTATGATCAAGATCTATAGTCAAAGTCAACTAGAATCACTTTGAGGACACAAGGACTCCTACAACTAATGAATCAGTATACTGACAGAACCCGGTGCAAGCAAGCTGAATCCCCTTAAATCATCGAATACAATTCGAAATCCATCACCAAACAAGAATTCAGGCAAGTTTCAAAGGTGGCATACCTATGGGAGAAGATATAGCGGCGACCTCATATAATAGTATTTTATATTATTTAATATAAATTAAAGTGATTTTTTTATAGTTTTTAAACAAAATTTTTATTTTAATCCACGTCAGAGTGTCACGTCATCGCCTTAACAGTGCTACTAATAGAGAGTTGACGGAAGGATGTAATTGAGACAAATATCAAAATTCGGGATACAATTTGATAATATTTTAAAATTAATTACAAATGAGCCAAAGTGCATAGTTCAGAATATATTTAGGTAATTATCCTATATAGAAATAACCCTTATGAATCACATGATGTACAAACAATCACAATCCTCATCAACACATCTCATTTCCCTTCAGGTGGTCCTTGATAGCAGGAAGATTACCAGGGTGAACAGACAATGAAATAAATAAATAAAATACCTTCAGTTGAAGTTAATGTGATCAGGACAAAGGCTGTAAGGTGCACTACAGCTCTTTTCACTGACTAGATCTAGAAGACTTAACTTGGAAAAGTTTGACCCAAATCAACAAATCGACTTGGACACTTGAATTTAAGTCCAAACTTCATAAACATGTTTAGGAATTGGTATGACATATTTTCATGCACTTAGAATGAAAAATTTATACGGATATGGTAAAATGACATAGAGGTTAATTCATGAAAACCTCTTTTTGAACCAAGTTGACCCAAGTCAACCAATTGACTTAGTGGTCTCATATTCAATCCATATTTGAGGAACATGTTTAGATTTACTCATGTTAGGTGTCCATAGGTTTAAGGTTAAAAAATCATGAGTAAATGATAAGATTGAAACGTAGTAAGTTTCATGATAACTAGCTTAGTTTTGAATGAAACCATGCTAGGTTGATATCTTGACTTAAGGACATAATTTTCATTTCAAACTTGACATACACTATTTACATGATCATTTTATGGTGTCATAAAAGTTTGAATGAAATTGAACATATTTTAAGAATAACTAAAAATTAAGAAAATGTCATTTCACCCAACAATTGGTATGCATTTTCAGTTATTTCTAGAGAAATATAGAAAAATTATTTTTAGATGATTCTTGAAACTGCACCTCACTGAAAAATCTAGGTTCTTCAGTAAATTTTTTGAAAAGTTTCATCAAGAATCTGATTTATAATGGAATTTTGAAATTAGATTTTAAAAATGCAAAGTATCATCCTTTTTGAAATATCAATCTCTTTGATACTTTAATTTTTCGTCAAAAACTTCAAATGAAACTTTGTGCATGCTATTTTGATTTCATTTCTAATATCGTTCTCTCTATTCTTTGAGTAAAATCATTTCTAAAAATGATTTTGATATTTTGAGCGATATCTTAAAAATTTAGCTTTTAGTTGAAATCGAGATCGATTGAAAAATGAACTTAGAAATTTCATTTTGAGTTCAAACTTGATACTTGCATTTCAAATGACCATTCAACAATTGGTATCAAAAATTTCCATCCAAAAATTGGTATCAAAATTTTTTTGTCGAAAATATGATTTTGTATAGATTTAAAAGTTTGATTTTTGAAAATTTGAAGTATAGTTTGACCTAAGTCAACAACATAACTTAAAAATTTCATCTTAAGCCCAAACTTGATTCATAGACTTACATTCTCTCATGTTTGATGCCTAGATGCCTAAGACAAAAAAAACATGAGTAGATAGCAAAATTTGATACTTAGCCATTTTCATGTTTTCATGCTTAATTCGAATAAAACTGTGCTAAGTTGAAAATTTGATTAAATGACATTAGTTTCACTTCAAACTTGATATACATGATTTAAATAACCATATCTTGGTATTTTGAAAGTTTGAATGAAATCTAAAAATGTCATGAAAAAGATATGACTACATTCATACTTCAACAATTGGTATCATACTTGAGTGCATACATGATTAAGGTTTGGATTCTATCTATCACTCTTTGCTATCATGTATGATTTAAGTTCATATTAAATTTTTTTTTTCATCCCTTTGGTTGAGATTGTCATGTTTCATGAAAAATCTTTAAAATCTCAACTTCATAAAAAAAAATTAAATTAAATTATATATATATATTTGTTTTTCATCCCTTTGACTAGATTAACCTTTCTTGCCCTTTTTGATTGATGTCAAAAGGGGGAGAAAATTATAGGTAAAGGGGGAGAAAATTTTAGGCAAAGAGGAGGAAAATATATAGGAAGACCATGCATATAGATATGCATGTTGATAGGGGGAGAAATCCCTTAGTTGATATCCTCTATGCTTTAATGAATATATTTTCTTAAGGATGTTTGTCATCATCAAAAAGGGGTAGATTATTGGCTTCAGGTTCCATATCGGTTAGTGTTCGATGTCTTTGATCGGATAAATCGGAAGAAATCGAAAAATCGAAAGGACATTGATCGTCGCGCTCGGGTTCATCACGAAAATCTCTCGAAGATCGACGTGTGCACCAAAGACGTATTGGACGAGCTCAAAGATCACATGGAAAGCTCTCCAAGATGACGCTCGTTGAAAGCCGGAACCCAAAAATGAAGCGTGCAAGAAAAATAGTTGAAAAATCAATATCAGCCTATGTTCGGTCGATCGACCGAATAGGGTTAGGAAAATGCAGAAGCCATCTCGGTCGACCGGTCGATCGATCGAAGAATGCCACAAATTGGTAGTAACCTCTCGATCGACCGGTCGGTCGATCGAAGATGGGTAAAAATAGGCAGTGGGCTACTTTGATCGACCGGGCGGTTGACCGACCGAAGCCAAAAATGGGCAGTAGCCTTGTCGGTCGACCGAACTATGAATAGCTGAAGCCGCAACTTGTGTCGGTCGATCGGGCGGTCGACCGGATTGAGGGAACACAAGATTTGCATCTGGCGGTCGACCCGTCGGTCGACCGCACAGAGAGAATAGGTAGTGGTTGCTCTAAGCGGTCGACCGGTCGATCAACCGGCCAATGGACCGAGCTGCTGTAATGGCTAGATTTTAGCCAGTTGAGCTGTCATTTCTTTGAGAGGTTATATATATCCTTGATCTAACTTCTTCTCCCACTCTTATATAAATTATTGAGCATCAAAAAGAGAATTTTAAGCCTTCCAAGAGATTGATTGCAGCGCGTTCTACTCTTCCGTCAACGTTCTTCTTCAAGCGCCAACTGCTCCTCAACTCGGGATTTGATTCGAGCTCTACTACTCAGTGAGTTGAAGGTTCCAAGGCTTGGAAAAGAGCTTTTAATCTTGGTTTACCTTTTTAGCTCTTTTGATTGTATTTTAATTGTTATTTGAACATTGTTTTATTTGAATTTGAGTTTGAGTAAGACCTAGGTTGTTAGGTCTTGTTGTGTAAGTGGTTATCTTGCTGTGAAGGTGTAAAACCACTTGTGTAAACTTAGTTTTTACTAGGATTAGTTGAGGTATCTCTTAGAGTTGAAGTGGAAGAGTGGTCTCGTAAGAAGGCAGAGACTTCCGAGTGTGGAAGTGCCTTAGGTCGAGAGTGCGACTCTTCAAATTAAAGTTCTCATTGTAAGGGAAACAATAATTAATCCAGTAAACCTAGTTTGAAAATCCTAAGCGGGGTTCTTAGGTAGTGGAGTAGGCATTGGGGCCGAACCACTATGAATTCATGTGTTAGCATTGTTATCTATTGTTGTTTGTGCTTAATTAGTTTATCTTGCTTTCGTATTTAATCGTAAAATTGCAACATGCCTAAATGATTTGAGAAACGAGTAAAATCGAATTTAGGCTAATTAATTAGATAACACACTATTCATCCCCCCTCTAGTGTTGCCATTTCCCCAACAACCTCCACCTCCACCTCCATCACCTGAGTTATGATTATTGGTTAGTAATACTAGACGCCCTACTTATTAGTGCACTTAGGAAATAGTTCACTAATACGCCCTTTTGTTTGTTGAATGTTACTTGAGTGGATGGTAATGACACTATTGTTTTCTCTACTTGGAATGTAAAAATGATAAGCAAGGATCACCATTCAGTTCACCAACCTTGCAATAATTCTTCACCCAGTTTGTCCACTTCATATCTATGATGATAAGCATAGTATACACAACAGTACCTCCAATATAAGGAAAATTCTCAATTAGTTGAACTGAATTGCACTAGCATTTGGGTTGCATAGACAATATTAATCACAACATTTTTAGGTGATTCGATCAATAATTCAAGATAGTACATGAAAGATAGAAGTATAGGACTAGCAGAACAACTTTTTGCAGACACCAAAGGATAGGGTCAAGGTGTTTGGTACAAGCATGTGGTGTGCCTTGGGAAACTGATGAACCAACTCAAACCCACCCCTTGTAATACCCGGGATTTCCTAACATATAAGTTTTATGTGGTGCAATGCACGAGATCAGGGAATAACCGGGTTGTGTCGCGAGAATCGACACTAATGGAAGGTATAACTTAATTTGTTGATTCGTGAAGCATGTCGTATGAATTATGGGTTAGATTGACTCAAGTTGGGTTGAGATCGGGTTTGCGGATTGAGTCGGGGCTCGATCCGGGTTGGGTGGAGTCGAATGAGGGGCTTTAAGTGAATCGGGGGCATTCTCGTCAAAAAAATAAAAAGAAAAAGAAAAAGAGAAAGATAAAACCCCTCACCCCAAGCTGTCGTGTGGCTCAAGGCAAGTTGAGCCGCACGCAACCCGAGAGAGGAAGGGGGAGGAGAAGAGAACTTTGGGGCGGCGCCGGATCTGCGTCATCGTCGGAGGAATCAAGATCGTCTTCATCCCATCAACCATCTTCTCGTGATCAAGGTTAGTGGTCGGGTTTGTCAAAAATGGGAGGCGGGTGGCCGAACCTTGGAAGTTTTCATGGATCGGGTTTTTACGTGATGATTCTTGTTGATCGTTGTAGTTCTTGTATTTAGAGTTCGGATGACTCATCTCATTGTGCTTTATGTGTTTTATTGATGATGATTTTTGAGATCTAGGGGTTAGCCGAATAGATGAAAAAGGGGAAAGGTCATGCCGAATTTTTTCCCGATTTCCTCGAGCGGCTTAAAACTCTTAGATCATCTTCTTCTAGTTAAAGAATAGATCATTGCATCGATATGTAGGGATAATAGTCGAGAGCATGCCCTTCCAGTCTAGAAGGCTCGGCCGAGCAAGGGATTACCCTGCTCAAGATTCGGCGGAGCAAGGGAGAGGATGATACAAAATGAGCAATCGATTTCTTTATGCTAGATTTCATATTCAATAACTTGAATGTAGATCTTGGTGCTTGCCGAGTCGTTCATGGTCATCTTAGGTGATTTTGAAATATTAGGAAAGATCACACTATAAGGTTGCATATTAGTAGAGAAATTCATGAGGTATCATATAATTCATTAATTTCCCTTTACCACACTATTGATGTTTGTTGGAGATTTCCATGCTAGTACATTATTACCTTGCTGAAATTTCTCTATAAATGCATAATTTAATTGCTTTAAATGTTGCTATCACGTGTAGTTTATGCAATTAGCTGTAAAATAAAGTCAATATAATTAGTATGCTGTGATACACTTGTATTTGAACATATTCCTACTCATGACATGTGGTTCACTCTTATGGAATGTGGCTAAGGATGTTAGGTGAATTTAATAACACCATCGGGTGTTTAGCTATCGAGAAAACATGGATGTGGACGAGCTAGGTGTCACACCTAGGGAATAATCGGCGGGCATTGATGTGTGGCTGATGGGGCCGGGTTCGGGTGAAGGCCCAAGGTTTAAATAGGAAAACTGTAGAGCACTTTGCTTGTGTACTGTGATTTGGATGTTTTACTGAGGAGTGTTATTAGCCGCACGGCTACCACACTACTCAGCGATGATTAGGGTCTTGATCGGGCCCGCTAGGTGTTAGACCCGAGTAGCAGAGGGTCTTGAGATTTCGTCAGTGGGCCACGTTGATGGTAGACCCGAGTTGGGTGGGACTAGTTATCCCTAACCCGGAGGGTTCCTGAGACTAGTGGCCATCCTAGTCAACGGACCCGGTAATTTGATTGTTTACATTATGTGTGCCTCAATAGGCTAATTGTGGGCGCCGGTCTGGCCTGGTTTATGTAGAGAGGGAGAGCCCGGTAGGGCCAAACCCCCCTTATATATGCTAAGGCCTATAGCGGCCAAATGACACCGAGTTTGATAAGAGTCAAAGAGGCTGATGTACTTACTCTCATGACATGGCTATTGGCTTAAGGTTTTCAACCTTGGTCTTAATCTCGGTTTTGATGATAACAAACATGGAACTAATGTTTCATTGAGATATCTTTCAGGTTCCATATCGGTTAGCGCACGACGTCCTCGATTGGAAATATCGAAGAAATTAGGAAATCGGAAGGACGTTGGTCGACGCGCTCGGATTCATCGGGAAGATAGAGTCTAGGTTTAAGGTATCTAGTTTATGTTATAAAATCCTCGTGATGATGCATAAGAACCCAAAAACCATCCCCGAATCCCAAAATATGAAAACTCGTAAACCGTCCTGAAATAACCTAGGGAGCTCCTTGGTGGGCTATATGACCTAGATACTTACTTGACATAAAAAATGGCGGTAATTGTTCCTTGGGTAGAAATTAGATAATGAGATATTTTTAGAATTTTTTGGAAGCCTTTAGCCTACCCTTATTTGACTCAAGAAATTAGGAAATTTCCGTTTTCCGAATGAAGTTTGAATGAAAACTGAAAGCTTTTGAAAAATTCCAATTATTTATGAAAATGCCATTAGAACTCAATGAATTTTAGAAAAATGCAGAGAAATGAATTTTTGTTGATTCTTGAATCTGCATCTTCCTTAAAAAATCTAGTTTATGGCATAAAAATCTAAAAAATCTTGAGTATGAATGTGATTTGATTTGGATTTTTGAAATTAGATTTCAAAACTTTAAAGTATCGTTCTTTCCAAATGTTCTTTTTTTTTCGATACTTTGATTTTTGATCCAATCGTCAAATGAGACTTCAAGTATGATATTTTAAATTCACATTTGGTATCGTTCCAATCATGTGATGAGAAAAATCATTTCTAAAATAATTTTTTGACTCCTTGATCGATACACGAAAATATCAATACTCTTAAGCCTATACATGATTTCTAGACTTGGAATGTATTTATCATCTAATGCTATCATGTATGAGTTAGTCTCATATTAGATATTTGATTTTTCATCCCTTTAGATGAGATTTTCATGTTTCATGGAAAATAGTCTTAGAGTCTCAACTTTGACTATAGGTTGACTTTTCTTGCCCTTTTTGATTGATATCAAAAGGGGGAGAAAAATATAGGTAAAAATGAAAGAAAATATAGGTTAATCATGCATATAGATAGGAGGAGTTCCATTATGTAGATATGCATACTGATAGGGGGAGTAATCCCATGTTTGGTATTCTTTGCACCTTAATGAATATATTTTCTTAAGGATATTTGTCATCATAAAAAAGGGGGAGATTGTTGGCTTAAGGTTTTCAACCCTGGTCTTAATCTCGGTTTTGATGATGACAAACATGGAACTAATATTTCATTGAGATATCTTTCTGGTTCCATATCGATTAGCGCACAACGTCCTCGATCGGAAATATCGAAGAAATTAGGAAATAGGAAGGACGTTGGTCGACGCGCTCGGATTCGTCGAGAAGATAGAGTCTAGGTTTTGGGTGTCTAGTTTATGTTGTAAAATCCTCATGATGATGCATAAGAACCCAAAAACCATCCTTGAATCTCAAAACATGAAAACTCGAAAACCGTCCTGAAATAACCTAGGGAGCTCCTTAGAGGGCTATATGACCTAGATACTTACTTGACATAAAAAATGACGATAATTGTTCCTTGGGTAGAAATTAGATAATGTCACACCCCAACTGAGAGGAGTGTGACCGGCCAGGCCCTACATCCTATCCTGTAGCCTATTATCTACGCCGACATATAAGAAACCAGAACATATCGATAAAAAGAAACCACAATGAAATCTTTATCTAAAGTTTTCAAAGTTCAGAATATAAATTTTCAAACCAAAGAAGAAAACCAACATTGTAACAAATAGAACATCTCAAATATCAAAGTTTTACAAACTTTTCCAAAACACAATGTCAGTGCAGAAAAAGAAACAACTACTATAAGACATTGGACTATGACCCAAGCGTTACGAGATACGGCACCACTACCTACCCTCCAGCTGCGCCATACCGATAAGCCAAAATCACTGCTCGTGCTCTGCAAAAAAAATAAAGAAACAAACTGTGAGTCCACTTGGGACTCAGTGAGCGATTCTTGCGAACCTCCACATAATCCTCAATTACTCATGCATAACATATAAGGCAACATAATGTATATTCAGGGAGGTAAGCTACTTTTAATGTGACTACTAACCCCATGGGTCTTTATGTATACACAGTATATGTGAAAACTTGTCATCTTGGCCTATCAAGCCTCCGGCATCCGGCCCTTGGGCCTACTTATGGTATAAAAATCTCGGCTACAGCCAGCCCTACCATACAAGGTGAAATCACACTGGTCGTTCGGCTACATCATATCAAGATGTAAACAATAAATCTCAGGCCATCGACTAGGATGGTCTACTAGTCTTCGAACATCGTCTGGGGTAGGGATAGCTAATCCCACCCAACAGGGATCTGACACCTAGTGGGCCCGCTGGTGCATCTCAAGACCCAATCACTGGCCGAGCTAAGCATTGGTCATTCCCGACCTCCACGCTTCTCGGCGAACCATCTCAAGCACATCACACAATCAAGTGTCCTAGGGTTTTATTATATACACTTCGGGCCATTGCTCGTATCTGGCCCTAACTCGGTCTATAGGGTTAGCAAATTAATGCTGCCCTTTCAAATTGTGCAAACCTAATGGTTCTAGGTTTCCAAAAATGTTTACTAGCAGTCCTAGAAGTTATGTCATCTCCTAGCTAAGTTTCCATATATGCTGAGCATCTCACAACGTCCTACACGTTGCCTAGTGTTATACGCTACCTTGGGTGAGGAATTCTGTGAACCGATCTCAGAATTTCACCCATGAATATTTTAGGACAGCATGTGTACATCACTTACCATACTAATTTCGGTTAGTAACATCATGAAGAACCGAAATAAAAAAGTAAGTAATGTAGAGGTTAAACTCATATGGAACGTACACTAAGCATAGCAACAATTAAACATGATATGAGCAATTAAATGAAACATTTCTTGTCTACATATACTATATAAGCATTAGCAAGAACATTTCTAATTTGATAATATAAATCTATCCCAACAATTCACAACATGAATATGGATTAACATTAACGTGAATATGAATAAACATTAAACGAAGGGATATGAACAACTACACAAAATCGTTCGCTTCCTCCCCCTTTTCCTTGATCAGCCGAAGCTTGAGCAAGGTCACCCTTGCTCAGCCGATCGATCCATATGGGAAGGGGCTGGAATCTATGCATTTTAACCAATGGAACAGTAAACATAAACTTCAAATTGAATCTAACATTTAAACGTGACGGTGCAAGTTAAGACGATAAAATACGAGATCCAACAATCCAATACAAACAGTCCTACTTTTATCCCTTCTACTGCTCGGCCAACTTGAGTAGGATGATACGGCCGAACATCTAGGGGTGGTGGACATGGCTGTGATGTTCACACGATTGTCAATCCAAAAGCAAAAAAAACAAGTGAATACAAGTCGATGCGCAAGTTGCGAGACAAGCGAGAAAATTGGGAAAAATTTTGGCATGACCTTTTCTCTTTTCCTCGACTCGGCCAGCCCCTTAAAATAAGAAATTGATATGTATAAAACCACGAAATCACAGCATATACAATGATCTAAGAATCTAATATGGAGAAACAACTCGATCAGCAAAACTCGCGAAGAAGAATCCCGATTTCAAAATCTATGGGGCCGGCCACCCGCCTCCCCTCAACATCTATCCAACCACTCACCTTGATTGAAGAGGATGAAAGATCGGATGACGATAATTTTGAATCTTCCGACGACGGCGCGAAATCCCGAATCGACCAAATCCCTTTTCCCCTTGCTTCTTCTCCCCCTCTCTTAGGCGCTGCCTTGTGTAACTCAAAGATGAGTCGCACGGCACAAGGATGAGGGATTTTAATCCCTCATCTATCCTTCTATATAGGCTCTTGACTCACTTGACTCATATTCAAGACTCGACTAAACCCGAACTCGACTTGGGTTCCGACTCAACCCACAACATGAGTCGATTTAAACTTGATTTAAGGTATGATTGCATAAAAGGAAAGTCAATCACCCAATTAAATTTCATACACCAATGGTCGAGTCATACCTTTTCACTCGAGGCGATCCTGAGGCTCGACTCGACTATCCCCGAGTTCGGATCGCTGCACCAAAATAGATTTTTATATTAGAAAATTTTTTCGGGTCTTACAGATAACGAGGTATTTAAAAGGATTTTTTGGAAGCCTTTAGCCTACCCTTATTTGACTCGAGAAATTAGGAAATTTTCATTTTCCGAAAATTTATACTAGACCCCAAAAACTAGATTTTGATTCTTAAGGATTTTGATTTTTTAGATATTTTTATTGAATCCAAATGGGGGATAATGCTTATATAACATTTATGTTTTAAAGTTATTAATTGTTATATAAGTAGACTTAGTGAAGACAGAACCAGAAAATGAGCAAACAAGTAGAAAAAAACCAAGAAATGCACCCTGCCCAGGTTCGATCGACCGACCGACCGAAGGAGAAGTCATTTCGGTCGACCGATCGATCGACCGAACGATGCCAGAATTCGGTAGTAGCCAATTCGGTCGACAGAATATGGCGAAGAATGGGTAGTAGCCATTCGGTCGACCAGCCGATCGACCGAAGTGCACCCAGAAGCGGTAGAAAAGTCGCGGTCGCTCGGGCGATCGATCCATCGGTCAACCGACGATCGATCGGCAAGCGACCGAACGGCGGAAACGACTAGTTTTTCGCCCGTTTGTGACACTGTTTCATTCCATTTCCTCTTGGCTCTATAGATACCCAAGCCTAAGCCTTCCTTACCAACTTTTGATCACTCCTAACCTTCATTGAGCCATCATTGATCAATTCCAAGCTTTCTTTGAGTCATTTCTTAGAGAAATCCTAGTTTGATCTTTCAATCCTTGAGTTTGCCTTCAAGCTTGATTTGATTCATCATCAAGGCATCAAGATGAGCTAGGATTCATTATGTTGGAGCTAAGTATTTGTGTTGTTGTATTTTTGCTCCATTACTTGTATATTTTCTTGTTTATTTCATTGGATTTAAGCATGTGAAGGCCTAGATTGTTAGATCTTGAGATTGGATGGTTGCCTTTGTGTTTGAGGCTTAATTCCACCGGTGTAAACGTAGTTTTCTAGGATTAGTTGAGTTGTCCCTTAGGTTGAGGTGGGAGAGTGCTCTCGGTAGGAAGACGGAATACTTCCGGGTGTGGAAGTGCCTTCGGTTGGAGAGCGAAGACTCTTCGGTGTAAAGTCCTCGTTGTAAGGAAAACAAGATTAATCTAGTAAAACTTAGTTTGGAAATCCTAAGCGGGGTGCTTAGGTAGTGGAGTAGGTATTGGGGCTGAACCACTATAAATCTCCGTGTTAGCATTGTTATCTTTGTTTGCGTTTAATTAGTTTATTTTTGCTTCTGCATCTAGTCGATAAATTGCAAATTGCCTAAATAATTTAAGAAACGATTAAAATTGGAATTATGCAATAAGAATTAGTAAATACTATTCACTACCCCTCTAGTGTGGCCATTTCACACAACAATGGCAAATCGGTTGGTTATCATGGTGTGATCAGCTTAAATTCCTTATTTAGATCATACCTTGTATATGTTACCTCGCCGAGGAATTAAGTGGAGGTTCGGAAGAACCGTTCACTGAATTCCTCGTGAACTCATGGTTTTATTTGTTGTTGTTTTGCAGAGCCCGACCAGTGAGGTACGACTTGGTGGCTTGGCGCAGCTGGAGTGCAGGTGGAGGCATAGATCTCGTAGCAGGCGTCCATAGAGTCGTAGTCGTGTTATTTAGAATTGATAATCATGCACTGAGTGGGCATTTGTAAAAATATTACTGTTTTAAAACTTGAACTGTTATTTGAAAAGTTGAGTTGTTTCTTTAAACTTAAAACTATTTTGAAATTAATAAAGTTTGGTCGTCGTTTATTTCATGGCTTTTTCGTTGGTTCAATGTTGTTCTTTTATGATTGGTTAAGTGCATGTGGTAGTCTTCGGGGTATCGACACTTACCCTGGCCGGTCACACGACCCTAAGTTGGGGCGTGACACCCCCATATGCATCATCTTCATGGCTGCTTGAGGGGCTGCTCCATCTTATTTTGCCTACTTTTGATTCATCAGCATCCAAATATTTCAACCAACACCCATATGCAGTAGAAAGAAGACTAAATTTGGATATATTTCGATGCCCCGACAAAAAGTATAAATATCTCATAGATAGGCAACAAACACCCTACTTTGAAAAATGTGGGCAAGGTTTGATTGGATTTTCTTCCTAATAAATATCTCATAGATAGTTGTTCTGGTTTTGCTTCCCAATATGGATCCAGTTCCCAATTCTCTGGAACCTGAAGGAGAAGTATTTGGAGTTTGGTTCAACAGTTAAACAAAGATAAGGGTGGTCACAGTGAGCAAGTAAGCTCTTAATAGTATATACAGAATAATAGAAATGACTAAGAAACCTCTACATAGCAATGCATGAATGTTTTTTCAGCACCTCACGCAAAATGAACCCTTTAATGAATGCATTTGAGTTTACACTTGTAATACCTAGGAATAAATAAATAAATAAATAATTTATTTTGGCTTCAGCGAGAAAGCCGAAAAATCGTCGGAGGGCACGAATTGTGTTATGACCCTTATGTATGAGAAAAATTATTTCATTTGAGTCGAGATGAAAGGTCGGGTCGGGTCGAGTCCGCAGGTTCAAACGGAACTCGATTCGAACGAGTATGGGTCGAGTTATGTCCACTTAAGTCATAAGGGCAAAATTGTAAAACATTGAAAAAATAATAATAAAATAAGGATAACTCACCTGGGCGTACGGCTCCGCCTTGGACTCGCACACATCCCCAGGCGATGGCAAGAGGAGGCGTGCAAGAGTTGGGGCAGCGAGTCTTTGCCGTCGTCGGAATCCGATAGCCGCGAAGATCAGAGGTTTCTCTCCTCGACTCCTTCACGTTATCCTTGCCGGTGAGTGGTTCTTTTTTTTCAAGATTTGGGGCTGTTTTCTTCTTCTTGGTGTCGCCCCTCACCATGAGAGAAATCTGGATTTCCTTTCTTGAAATTTTGTTTCGTTCTTCAATCAGATTTGAGTCGCGTTCCTTGTGTTGACGAATTCTTCTTGGATTCAGAGTTAAACATGTAAAAATCTAGTCATGGGGATTTGTTGGATTTTGGCAGCTGCCTACTGTCATGAGGAAGTTTTGAGAATTTTTCTTTATTTAAATGTGTTTCTTCTTGGCTGGTATGAGTTGCATCCCTGAAGGTAAATTTTTATTCTTGGATTAGTTGATGGTGTGGTTGATTATAGAATTGAAACCCTAAATCTAATTACGTGGCCACGTGTTTATTCTTCTTTGTGACCGCATGATATTGAGAGGAGGTTGACTAGATTGTGTGGTCCACGAAATCTTATTTGATTAGGGTTATAATAGTAAGTTTGAATTGGTAGTATGGTTGAAAGTGAAATTGAAAATCCTAGTTTGAAGGGAGTGGTTGCATCTTCCATTTTGTATTTGTTTTTTTTTCTCCTGTAGCCGCATGAGATAATACCCTAGGCTACCGGCCCTTGATCCGTAGGGCTCAAGTATGAAGTCATCCCAACTCATACTAGTACAACCATGTTTTCTAATTTCCTTTTTTTCACACTTCAACATCTACTGTTATGAACCAATAACCAATATTTTGTTGACCATATAAAGTAGTGAACAATCCCTTTTCACTATGTTTTTGAGTGTCTTATGTTGTTCACTATTTTCATATAGAGTGGATGAGACATGACGGTGAAATAATTATTTGTCGATAAGAATCGATGTAGGGTCGATTAGGACAACCCTAGGGATTTGGGGCCGACGGCTCGAGAAAGATGCCGATTGTTGGAAATTCTCATTTATGCACTATTAAGTCACTCTTTTACTTATAAATTTACACAAAGTGGATGAGAAATTGGTTCCTTAAGAATCGAAGATGCAGGGCAGTTTGGGGTAGTACCTAAGGCCGTAGGGTAACGACGGTTGGTAATAGAAAAATGACGTCGGTAGATCACTATTTTTACATACATTCATGCGCGATGGTTAGCATAACTTTGTGATGATATGAGAATCCTTATTAGAGGTACTTGGCTAGAGACCCTACCTTAAGGGTTAGGGCCGAATGGTTCGAAAGATGAAGTTTCTATTTTGGCTTAAGGTGAACCTAGATATTGATGTAAGGAAAAGGGTAGAACTTGAGAACTATGGCATGTCTCAAAATATAGACGTAGAGGACTGTTTGGAGATGATGGATGGCACTCATGATTGCTATTTTCCATGTGTTTTACCTTATTTTCATAACTGTGGTACTTGCTTATGTTGTTCATGCTTATGCTAATATTTTGCTATGAAATGCTAGAGGTAATGCGTTGAGAGTGGTGACTTCTTTCTTATTGCTATATATTGAAATTATATAAGACAAAACTGATTAAATATTAGAGAAAATCAGTATTAAAGGTGTGAGTATGAAACACCTCAAGTGTGAGCATTTCAGCATGGTAAGAATCGCGTAGGGTTGAAATTTTGACAAGAATGTGCAGCCTTAGGTGGTTGAAATTTTTGAGCTAAATGGACTACTTTTATGACTGAAATGGGACTGATTTAGACACACATTTAATGAGTCATGATGTATAACTCATGGGTGGTGATGCGTAGTATAGTATCATAAAAGTCCAAGTTTAGAGGCACATATACTAGTGTTGAAATTCCGACTCGTTAGGTAATAATGGGCTACGGGAGTTCTGATCTTGGACGGTTGAATCGTAAATGGTCAAGAACACATATACTTGGGTTTGGTTCTTTTGATCAGAGTGGTGGGAGGCATGACCAAAAGGTTGAGGCCGGGGATAGGCGGACTCATGTGGCCACGCGCACACTATTTGTGTTGGCAAAAATGTTTAAACCACTCGAGAAAATTTTTATTGACATGTGTTCTTGTGTATTTTTCTTCTTGAGGTGATACTTGTATTTGGCATGTGGCCGGGCTGATAATCTTACCAACTTGGCAAGTTGGCCCGACTCGTCGAGGTTGGGTGCGGGTCAAGTGTTACCGTCAGTGAGTCATGCTAACGATGGACCTGAGTGGTTTGGTTGGAGGGATTTTCCCAACCAGACTGAGAGCAATAGCTAGTAGGCCATCCTAGTTCAGTGGGCTGGGTGGAAAGCTCGCTATATAAAGACTCGAGCAACCAACCCATTTGATTGCATTGTTTGGGCGATCATGGGCCGAATTGATATAGTGTTTGCTACGTGTTGGTCCATTGTGGGCCGAGTGCATGTATTGGTCCATTGTGGGCTGAGGGTATGTTATGATTAATGTTGGGCCGGTACGGGCTGAGTGACTGTTGTGCCTTTGAGCACGAGTTTGAGGATGAATATCCTTGCATTATATGCTATTACATTTCAGTAATTTCATAGGTATGATTTATATTTATTATGCTTATGCTCGGGATTTATGTAGGGGGCTCGAGTAGAGCCACTCAGTGAGTTTCCTAAGAACTCACCATTTTCTTCATGTTGTTTAATATGATTTGTTATATGCATTGTGGTGATTTGTTTGATGTAGGACAACGAGAGTAGTTGTGCGAGAGCGCACAAGAGGATTACTTAGGTGTTATAATGTGATATGGCCGATGTAGGCCGATACGGTCAGTTGTGCGAGGACGCACGAGATGAGTAATTATTAAGCATATGTATTATCATGGGAGTTTAATATTATGAGAACATATAATAATACTAAATGTTCGTGATATTTGCATGTGTTGGCTTGGCGAGGGCTTAGTTCAAGCCACTCACTGAGTTCGTTAGAACTCACCTCTCTCTTTGTTGTTCTTTTGCAGATCTTGACTATTAGTGGTACGGTGGTACCCATGTAGTACGGTTGGGTTGCAGACTCAGGCAGTGGATCTCGTGACGTGTTGAGTCGTAGTCAAGTGTAGAGTACTTAATTGCATACTGTTGTAACTTCACTGTAGTCGTTTGGTTATGTAAACATACCTAACATTTTGGCATTTTAAATATGAGTATGCATTGTTGTTAGTTTATTTCCGCATTGGTATGCATGTATTGGTAAGCTTCAGAGTACGGACGTGTACTCTGGCCGGTCACGTGACCCTGGATTTGGGGCGTGACAACACTTTAATGAATTCTGATGAGGCAAGCCATGTATAGATTTATTAATATAAAGAATGTTTCCAACATCATCGTATGGAACTGGGAAGTTGTCAATTAATTGAAGGTTGCTTATTGGTTTCAACCGACGGTCTTTGCTTATTGGTACTAGGAAGAATGTTTCCAGCCTAGGTAGCTTTGACTTGCACAATTCATTAAATATATCTCGATTTTTAGGAAGTTTTATTCATTATTAACAAGTTTATTCGTTAATTTCTTTGCCAAGCTTATAATGCTTATTATTATAATGAAATTTTAGTTTCTAAATTGTTATCATACCTAAGATCTTTTATTCACATTTCTTTTGTTTTTTACGTGCAGGTAAAAAGATGAAGTGCAAGGATCCACTTTTTGGAAAAAAAAACTTATCTTATATGTATTTTTGAAACAATCTTGATGCATTGAAACAATGTATTTATTTGACTAGCACAATGTATTTTGAAATCAGTTGTATACAATGGTTTTCTTAAGTTTATATGTGTGGATTTAGAAATACAATGGTTCATGTGTGATTTCAAATATTTATTTTATGATTTCGTGTGAATGTGTGGTTTCATGATAGATTCAAGTACACAATAATGTATTACCAACGGGTAGATTCTGTTGGTAATACCAACAGACATACCAACAGAGGTGTATCCATTGGTAATACCAACAAAGTTTCTCGGTCGGTAATATCAACAGAAGTATATGTTACTAATACCAACGAAAATTATTTGTTGGTAATACCAACTAGTGGACATTGTTGGTATTACCAACAGAAATATATCTGTTGGTATTTACCAACAAAAATATATTCGTTGGTATTTACCAACAAAAATATATTTGTTGGTATTACCAACAGAAATATATCTGTCGGTATTACCAACAAAAATTTATTCGTCGGTATTACTAATTGAAATATATCTGTTGGTCTTACCGATATATAAATATATTTGTTGGTAATACCAACAAAAGGAAAAATCCGTCGGTATTACGACAGATTTATTAAAATCCGTCGGTATTACCAAGCAGGCATTTACCGACGAATTTTACCGACAGACACTCCGTCGATAACACTATTACCGACGGATTTTCGAGTATTACCGACAAATTTAGTCCGTTGGTGATACCTTATTTTTTTGTAGTGTCATACTTTTATTTGTAACAAATTTATACTCGAACTTTCATCTTTGTACCAATTGTATACTCCTGTCAGCTGGGTGTTAAAATAATCGTTATATATTGACGTGAACGGCACAATCAACAAAAATAAATGAATCTTTTAATCAAATTTGCCTCATCATTAAATCTTTTAATAAATGAATATCAATAATATATTTGATGATGATGCAAATTTGATTAAAAAGTTCATTTATTTTTGTTGACTGTGCGGTCCATGTCAACATATAATAGTTATTTTGACACTTAACTAACGAGAGTATACAATTAATACAAAGATAAAAGTTCGAATATAAATTTGTTACAAATAAAATTATGGAATAGATTTGTTAAAAACTCAATAGTTTAGGACATTTTCATTAATTCTCCCTTAATTAAAATACTAAATAGTTGTAGGAGAAGAAGTTTAAGCCTTCCTCAAATGGACGACATATCCAAACATCAAAATAATTTACAGAACTACTTAAGCAAATCCTAGGTGATTGAGATGGTGATTGGAGATTTATGTATGATCTTTTTTTGGCTTGTTACGTGACAAATCTAACTTTGATGTTTATTTTTACGGTCAGGATTTAGTTTTGATGTTTATGTTTGGAGTATTTTATGTGTGGACTTATTATTAGTGTATGACATATTTAACTTTGATAGTTATGATTGAAATTTAGCTTCGGTATTTATGGTTGGAGTATTTTTTATTAACTTTCAAATTAAGTATCTATTAATTTTTAAAAGTCAAGATTGTATAAGTTTAAGAAAATAATGCCATATGTTATATATGCTCGTGGGTAAATTATACAAGCTTAGTATACATGTTTGCACCAAATGCATTCGCATATTTAGTTTTTGAAAAGTCAATACAGATAGTATCAAATATTGCTTTTTCTGATCATGTCTTTGCAGTCATTCTTCATCTGATCATCTTTCCGCAAATAGTACTCAAAATTAAACTTTGACTTGAGTTTATTTATCTATCTTTCAATTCGAATGACTAGAGCTAAAAAGAAAATAATGGAAGAAAAAATTTACTCTCTAACAAATTAAAAAAAATAATAATTCCTAACTAATTAAGGAGGAGGAGAAATGAAGATGAACCAAAAGATAAGTGAGGAGGACAACGAGAGCCGACGCTCCTGGCTCGCCCCCTCGACCTCAGGAGCAGACGACGATCTGCAAGGGAACCGTCGGCTGCATGGAGGGCACCATCGGCGGAATGGAAGGAGCCGACACCGGCGCTTCCGGCGGCGGCGACGAAAGAGGAAGCGTGGGCGAGGGCGGCGGGTGCAGGTGGGCGCGGCAGAGGGGGCAGTCCGCGTGGGCGGAGAGCCAGCGGTCGGCGCAGGGGCAGTGGAAGGCGTGGCGGCACTCCGGCAGTACCCGCGCCACCTGCCCCTCCTCGATGTCCTCGAGGCACACCGCGCACTCCTGGCCGGCCATCGCGCCGCCGTCGGCCGCTCCGCCGAGGCGCTCCAACTCCGCCGTGGACAGCCCCTTTCCGGATTTGCCGGCCTCCCCCGCGGCTGCCGAGCCCCGCTCGCCCGCGCTGCCCCGCAGCGTCGACGTCCAAAGCATGCACATGTACATCATGAAGACCATGCCCATCCCGAAGCAGACCAAGAACAATGCGATGAACAAGCAGAGCAGCACCATCATCGATGTGCGTAGGTAGTCTTCCCACCGACCGATGTATAGTTTGTTCTTATAAATTTGCAGCATCTTCTGTGTTTAGTCGATGGAAAAGATGAACAGTCTATCCTCTCTCTCCTCGTGGCTTTATTTTTAGGAGCGAGGAGAGGGGAGGAGAAGAGAGGGACAAAAATAGAGGGAAGGAGGGAAAGAAGCTTCAACATAACATGAGTTTAGAAATTACGGGCTGATGCAGTATTTTCTTCCACCAAGATTAATATTGCATGTCGCTTATTATTATAAAAGGTATCCTATTGGCCTATTGGGTATGGTGTATTTGAGCCATTCATCCTTACTAGGTCACCTCACCTAGGATAGTAGGGGGAGGGAGTCAAGCTCAATTGCCCTTAGCTTTAATAATAATTTAGGAATTTCTCGAACCCAAATATGAATCCTTGAAATCCGTCGAAATCGAATATGGTCCTCGAAATTTCCAGAACTAGAACCAAAATTTAAAAATCTCCAATATACCCTCCTCTCTCATCTACCATTAACGCAACAGTTAACCTTGTTAACACTGTTAACCATGTTTACCCTGTTAACGGCTCTGCCCCCCACGTATTAAGAGCGTTGTTTCAACTTCTCGTTATGTTATCACCGTTGCAATCGAGTCAGTCGAGTTTCATTTTCCCTCGTTTATTCATCCACCCGATCATCCTGTTGCCTGAGCACACAAAACGTTGCACTCCTTGCAGTTGCACTTTGCTAATATACATCCAACCAATAGCTTCCTCTCCCTTATCGTCGACGACAACTAGATTGTTCTTCACCACACCAAATTTCCAACACACCAGGTTGGTAGATTTGTTGGTCGTTTTTTTATGTTTTGAGATAAACTTCGTAACTAGATTTTCTGGTATACTGTACATAAATATCGCAACTCACGATCTTTTTTGCATGTAGAATGTGTTTTGTTCATTTTAAATGATTAGAGGTATCTGGGATCATGAAAAACACGAATAATGTAAAGCCTAAATTGAAATATTGATAATAAGAATAGGTTTTGCGTACGAGAATCATGAGACAAAAGAATTAAGCTTGGTTTGAATAGTTGAATTAAGAGTGTTTATACATGTCGAAGAGGTTGGTTCAAAACTATTGAACTATTTGAAGAGTTTCAGTGGAATTCTTTAACATTTAAAATTGTAGAACTGTTTCAAGAGTTTCAATGGAACTCTTTAATTTTTCAAAACTGTTCAACTGTTTCAACAGCTTTAGTGGAAGATTTTTTATATCATGAAAATCATGTATAACGTAAACCCTAGATTTAGATATTGATAATAAGCATAGATTTAGCGTACAAGAATCACTAGACAGAAGAGGCTTGGTTTCAATACTTGGAGGAATTAATTATACATGTCGAAGAGGTCAGTTCAAAACTATTGAAATGTTTGAAGAGTTTTAGTGGAATTCTTTTGTAATACTTGAGTCCTTATTTTTTTGATTTCAGGAGAAGACTCGGGTTGCACGCTTGAGCGAGTCAGAGAGATCGTCGAAGATCGCAGTCTGAGGTGCATGTGCTTAATTCAGTTAATTGATTTAATTTTAGGCTTACTTGAACGAGTCGGGGATTTATGAGTTAGTGGGTGCGACTTGAGTAAGTTTCAAACTCGATTTGTGAGAAAATTAAGTTGTTTTTAGTTGGGGGCATACTTGTCATAGTGGCCTATGAAAGCCAGATTTATATTCATTTGCTCTACTCATAGGGGCCGGCTTAGACACCCTCAGGCACGCACACCTCTAGAGAGGCTGTCACGCCCCAAATCAGGGTCACGTGAACGGCCAGAGTATACGTGCATATACCTCGCATCCTAACTCATGCACATGCCAACTCACGAGAATAAATAATAGCGAAAAGATATCAACAAGTTTTTATTTCAATTAGAAATCAAAACCGAGTTCATCATAAACAAGTTTCAGTTAACGAGTAAAAATGCGGAAATAGTACATCAAGGGCTACAACCCAAAAAGACCAACAAAAGTGCATGACACACTACGAAAGTACTCGACTACGACCCTAACTAGGACTGCTATGAGATCATGCGGCTCCTCTGCCCTCCAGCTGCATCGAGTGCTCCAGCCCACCTCACCGGTCAGGCTCTTCAAAATAAAACAACGACAACGGGTGAGTTCAAATAACTCAGTGAGCATTCAACCAACCCCCACAAATAAACAACACAAAGATAAGCAAGAATAACATCTATCTCTACAGGAGTTAAAGTCACGAAGGTGTGACAAGCTAACAGGCCCACTGGCCACTACCTGCCCAAAGGCAGCCAACACCCATACGGTGAAGAACAACAGGCCTAAGCCTACCATGCCTTAAGGCAACAACACATACTAGGATAATCGGGAAGGTCCTCCGTGTTAGCTTTAGGTTTTCAACATTGGTCTTAATCTCTTAATCTCAGTTTTGATAATAACAAACATGGAACTAATATTTCGGTGAGAAATCAATTTCAGGTTCCATATCAGTTAACGTTCGATGTCCTCGATCGGATAAATTGGACAAATCGACAAATCAGAAGGACATTGATCATCGTGCTCGGGTTCGTTGTGGAAATTTCTCGAAGATCGACGAGTGCACCAAAGTGCTCAAAGTTCACCTGGAAAGCTCTCCAAGTTGATGCTCATTGAAAACCGGAATCCGAAAATGAAGCACGCAAGAAAAAAGGCTGAGGAAATCAAATTCAGCCTAGGTTCGGTCGACCACCCGGTCGACCGAATGTAGGTAAAAAATTGCAGTAGCCATCGTAAAGGCTACATCGGTCGACCGGTTGGTCGACCGACCGAAGGTAAAAAGTAGCAGAAGCTACTTCGGTCGATTGGGTGGTCGACCGATCGAAGCCCAAAATGGGCAGTAGCTCTATCGGTCGACCGACCTGCGAATCGCTAAAGACGCAACCTGCGTCGGTCGACCTGATTGAGGGAACGTAGATTTGCGTCTGGGCGGTCGACCCATCAGTTGACCGCACAGAGAGAAGATGCAGCGGTCGCTGTGAGCGATCGATCGATCGGTCAACCGACCAATCGACCGAGCGTCTGCAATGGATAGTTTTCTATCCGTTGAGCTGCCGTTTTCTTGAGAGGCTATTAATATCATTCATCTAACCTCTCTAAATGTTCTTCCTTTGATGATTACATATTTTATTGAGCAATTAAAAGGAAAATTTGAGCCTTCTAGAGATTGATTAAGCACGCTCTGCTCTTTCCACGAACATTTTCTCAAGTGCCAGTTGCTGTCTCAACTCGGGAATTGAATCGAGCTCTATGACTCGGCGAGTTGGAGGTTCCAAGGCTTGGAAAAGAGCTTTTGAAATGAAATACTTGAAAAGGTTATGCATTGTTCTTCCGCTTTTGATATTTGGGCAACATTAAATATGTTATATGATTATGCTAAAATCGAAGAGCTTAATACTTTTGTTGAGGGTGGTGATGACAATGGTCATCCCCCTAGTACTAACCTCGGTTTTGATGCCCACAGCATTTCTAGCCAAAGAAGCAGAACCAAAAATCGGAAAAGAAAACTTAGGTGCTTCCTTTACCAAGAGAAGGGACACAAGAAGAAGAATTGTCCACTCTTGAAGAAGAAGTCCAAAAAGAAGTGTGCTTCTTCATCCACATCTCAATCAAGTGAAGCCCTTTCTAGACATGACGATGAAGCTACATCAAACGTTTGCCTCATGGGTCTTCGAGATGAGGTATATTCTCCATCTTCTAGTCATGTTCAAAATGTTAATGATAATGATTCTAGTAGCTCAAAATCTCTTGATATGTCATATGAAGAACTACTAGAAGAATGTAAAACGATGTATGAATTGCTTATGAAAAAGAATAAGGAAAATAGGAAATTAAAGAAGAAATATTTAAGGCTTAGCTCTCATGTGCATGAATTAGAAAATGAAAAATTGAATACTAGCACTTTTGATTCTTGCCATGATAATATGAAACTTGAGGTTAAGAACTTGAAACATAAAAATGATAATTTAATGAATGAAAATAGCATGTTAAAAACCAAATTGCATGCTATTCAAAAATCTATGATTGATTTGAAAAATGAGGTTCTAAATCTAAACAAGAAACTGAATGAAATGAAAAATATTTCGTCATTTAAGAATTTTAGTAGAAATGATTTTTCGAAAAAGAACGTTCATGCTAATGTTAAATCTCATGTTAGACATTCAACTTTTAGATCTCATGATCATAAGAAGAAGAATGATGTTTCTAAGAATGTTCATACTTATCATGTTTCACATGTCAAGCATTCTAATAATAAATCTCATGTCCATAGCAAAAACAAAAAGAATTTTAATGAACATTGCTTTTGTTGTGGTGTGTATGGGCATGCCATCTATGATTGTGCTTTTAAAATGAACCCAGGTATTGTGAAAACACTTTGGGTACCTAAGCCCACTAACCCCCTAGGACCCAAAGGCATTTGGGTACCAAAGGTCTCTTGTTCTCTTGTAGGGGGAGCTACCACACAAGGGTGAGATTAAGTTGGTTGATTGAAGTTGCTTGAGGACTCAAAGATTGTACCATTTCAAAGTTGCAACTTCAAGTCACCTTGATGCCCTAGGTAAAGTTGGCATCAAAACTATTCCGGTATCATCTTCTATCTTGCATTGTTTTACCTTAGTTGAAGATTATGATACTATGTTTAATTTGAGTTATTTTCCCCGCTCTTGCTTAAGAGTCTTTTGAAAAATATTTTTAATTTTTGATTTCCGGTCTCTTCGGAGACCTGTGTAGCTTGTAATGGGCTCATGCGACCTTGCGGTTTTAAATCGTAGGCTCATTGTGGCCTTTCGGTTTTCAACCAATAGGAAGGGTTGGAGATCATGTTTTCATTAATATTACATTTGTGATCTGTTAAAATTCGTTTTGGTATCAATTGATTTTATTTAAAACGGATTTCAAACCATTTAGCAAAGTGATCTTTGATAATGATACTTGATGCTCCTCTTTGCTTTTTGGTTGAGTTAGCTTGCTAAGTAGCTATATTTTCTCTAAAATATTGGTGTGGCTTACTTGAAAGTTATAAGTATTTTAGGAATGCTAATAATTAGGAAGAAAAAGATTAGTTTGACAAATTATCATGAATAAGGTATAACTTTGATAAATTCAAAATCTTAGTGTTATACCTCAATGCTTAAGCTTAAATTATGTCTCAATACTCATGATTAAAATTGCATGTTAAATCTCTAAATTTTCATGAGTAGGTAAAATCTTAGTACTTAGACAAATTTCATTGAATGAAACTTGCTCTAGGTTGATACTTACTATTAGAGACATTCCTTTAAGTCCAAACTAGTTAAACATGATTAGGGACCTTATTCCTCAAATGTTTCACATCTTAAGATCCCTTAGATTCATTTTGATATCATGTTAACCTCCTTAAAATGAATCTTTACTATCTAGCATAGGTTGAATTCTTTATGAAACTTTGCATTAAACTTGTGCTATTTAGTCAAATAGCTTGCTAGTTGGCATACTATTTCATTATGATACTAATGAAGCCTACTTGCAAGTTAAGAAAGTGATAAAAACATTGAAGGCTATGCTATCATGAAGAATATGAAAAGTAAATGACAAGTTTGGTAAATTTCTAAAGACTAAGGTATGAATTTGATTTTACAAAAATCTTAATATAATACTTGAATATTCATGCTTTAATGATGTCTCTATATACTCATGATTGATTTTGCATGATAATGTTTGAATTTTTAAGAGTAGGAAAAATTTGGATAACTTAGGCAATTTCATAATATCTTGATTGAATGAAACTTGCTCTAGGTTAAAATTTCTTATTAGAGACCTCATTTTGAGTAAACACCAAATGAACATATTTAGATACACATATCACATGAGTTTAGATATTTAAAACTTGAAAATTCATGTCTAGATGATCAAATACAATTAGTATCTCACTTTAGGGGACTTAAGCTTGAAAAGTTGGACTCAAGTCAATAAATCGACTTGGGCATTTTATTTTAAGTCCAAACTTCATAAACATGTTTAGGAATAGGTATGACATATTTCCAAGCACTTAGAGTGAAAAATTTATATGGATATGAATAAAATGATATAGAGGTTAATTCATGCTTACCTCTTTTGAACCAAGTTGACCTAAGTCAACCAATTGACTTAGTTGTCTCATTTTCAATCCATATTTGAGAAACATGTTTAGATTTACTTACGAGAGATATGCATAGGTTTAAGTTTGAAAATTTATGAGTAAATGTTAAGATTGAAACTTAGCGAGTTTCATATATAAAAACTAGTTAGTTTTGAATGAAACCATGCTAGGTTGATATCTTAACCTTAAGGATATAATTTTCATTTCAAACTTGACATACATTCTTTTCATGATCATCTTCTGGTGTCATAAAAGTTTGAATGAAAATTGAACATGTTTTGAAAAATTACTGAAAATTGTGAAAACATCTTTAAAATTTCAATTTTAAAACAGTTTAGTCAATGAATTTTAGAAAAATATAGAAAAACCATTTTTAACTGATTCTTCTAACTGCACATTCACTGAAAAATCTAGTTTTACCAGCAAAAATTTCGCTTACATTTGGTATCAAAAAATTAAATATGTTGTGTAAAAATTTCAAAAAGTTTCATTAAGAATCTGATTTAAAATGGAATTTTGAAGTTGGATTTCTAAAACACAAAGTATTTCTTATTTGAAACATCAATCTTTCCGATACTTTGATCTTTCTTCAAAAACTTCAAATGAAAACTCATGTATACCTTTTGGATTCCATTTCTAATATCATTCAGATAATTTCTTGAGTAAAATCATTCATAGGAATGATTTTGATAAATTGAATGGTAGCTAGAAATATCCATTTGTTTATTAAAATCAATATAGGATGAAAAATGAACATAGAAGATTCATTTTGAGTTCAAACTTGATACACGCATTTCAAATGACCATTCAATAATTGGTATCAAAATTTTTCATCCAACAATTGATATTTTAAATCCTGAAGTATAGGTTAACCTAAGTCAACAAAGTGACTTAGAAATTTCATCTTAAGTCCAAACTTGATTCATAAGCTTACATTCTCTCATGTTTAATGTCTAGATGCCTAAGTTTGAGAAAACATGAGTAGATAGCAAAAACTTGATACTTAGCATTTTCATGTTTTCATGCTTATTTCAAATGAAAATATGCTAACTTCATATTTGGATCAAATGACATTAGTTTCCACTTCAAACTTGATATACATGATTTAAATGACCATATCTTGATATTTTGAAAGTTTGAATGAAATCTAAAAATGTCATGAAAAATATATGAGAACATACATTATTTAATTTTGAATTCAAATATTTAGTTTTGAACATATCATGTATGATTTAAGTTTCATATTAAATATTTGTTTTCCATCACTTTGGTTGAGATTTTCATGTTTCATGAAAAATAATCTTTAGAGTCTCAACTTCATGAAAAAATATTTGTTTTTCATCCCTTTGACTAGATTGACCTTTCTTGCCCTTTTTGATTGATGTCAAAAGGGGGAGAAATGTATATGAAAAATGGGGAGAAAAGTATAGGAAAATTGGGGAGAAAATTATAGGTAAATGGGAGAAAAATATAGGAGATCCATGCATATAGATAGGGGGAGTTTATTTTTGTAGATATGCATGTTGATAGGGGGAGAAATTCCTTAGTTGATATCCTATATGCTTTAATGAATATATTTTCTTAAGGATGTTTGTCATCATCAAAAAGGGGGAGATTGTTGGCTTTAGGTTTTCAACATTGGTCTTAATCTCTTAATCTCAGTTTTGATAATAACAAACATGGAACTAATATTTCGATGAGAAATCAATTTCAGGTTCCATATCAGTTAGCGTTCGATGTCCTCGATCGGATAAATCGGAGAAATCGATAAATCGTAAGGACATTGATCGTCGCGCTCGGGTTGGTCGCAGATATTTCTTGAAGATCGACGAGTGCACCAAAGTGCTCAAAGTTCACATGGAAAGCTCTCCAAGTTGATGATCGTTGAAAGCCGGAACCCAAAAATGAAGCATGCAAGAAAAAAGGCTGAAGAAATCAAATTCAGCCTAGGTTCGATCGACCGCCCGGTCGACCGAATGTAGGTAAAAAGTTGCAATAGCCATCGTAAAGGCTACATCGGTCGACCGACCGAAGGTAAAAAGTAGCAGAAGCAACTTCGGTTGACTGGGTGGTCGACCGATCGAAGCCCAAAATGGGCAGTAGCACTATCGATCGACCGATCAGTCGATCGACCTGCGAATCGCTAAAGATGCAACCTGCGTCGGTCGACCGATCGATCGACCTAATTGAGGGAATGTAGATTTGCGTCTAGGCGGTTGACTCGTCGGTCGATCGCATAGAGAGAAGATGCAGCGATCGCTGTGAGCGATCGATCGGTCGGTCGACCGACCAATCGATCGAGCGTCTGCAAAGGATAGTTTTCTATCCGTTGAGCTGTCATTTTCTTGAGAGTCTATTAATATCATTCATCTAACCTCTCTAAATGTTCTTCCTTTGATGATTACAAATTTTATTGAGCAATTAAAAGGAAAATTTGAGCCTTCTAGAGATTGATTAAGCGCGCTCTGCTCTTTCGGCGAACATTTTCTCAAGTGCCAACTACTGCCTCAACTCGGGAATTGAATCGAGCTCTACGACTCGACGAGTTGGAGGTTCCAAGGCTTGGAAAAGAGCTTTTAATCTTGGTTTATCTTTTTAGCTCTTTTGATTGTATTTTAATGCTTATTCGAACTTGTTCAATTTGAATTTGTGCGTGTGAAGACCTCGGCTATTTAGGTCTTGTGTGGAAGTGGTTACCTTGTTGTGAAGGTGTAAAGCCACTTGTGTAAACGTAGTTTGCTAGGATTAAGTAAGTTGTCCCTTAGGGTTGAGGTGGAAGAGTGCTCTCGGTAAGAAGACGGTGACTTCCGGGTGTTGAAGTGCCTTAGGTCAAGAGTGCGACTCTTCGAGTCAAAGTCCTCATTGTAAGGGAAACTGAATTAATTTAGTAAACCTAGTTTGGAAATCCTAAGCGGGGTGCTTAGGTAGTGGAGTAGGCATTGGTGCCGAACCACTATAAATTTGTGTATTTGCATTGATACTCTATTTTGTGCTTAATTATTTTATCTTGCTTCCGCATCTAATCGTCGAATTACAAATTGCCTAAACAATTTAAGTAAACGATTAAAATTGGATTTAGGCAAATTGATTTAGAAAACACAATATTCACCCCCCCCCCTCTAGTGTTGTCATTTCGCCAACATTTGGTATCAGAGCAGGTAATGGATTGAGATTTCACCATCTCGTCTACATCTTGCCTCGATCCGAAATATGGCACTAGAGAGTATAGCATTTGCACTACCTAGGTTTGATGAAGAAAAGTTTGGTGTTTGGAAGAGTAGGATGTATACCTTTCTTAAAACACAAAGTTTAGATCTATTGTGCATGCTAAAGAATGAGTATGTTGAGCCCACCATTGACATAAATGATTGGACTCAAGAACGAGTTAGATTATTTGAATTGAATGCCAAAACAACGCATCTCCTATATTGCTCATTTTCAAATGAAATACTTGAAAAGGTTATGCATTGTTCTTCCACTTTTGATATTTGGGCAACATTGTATGTTATACGATTATGCTAAAATCGAAGAGCTTAATACTTTTGTTGAGGGTGGTGATGACAATGGTCATCCCCCTTGTACTAACCTCGGTTTTGATGCCCAAAGCACTTCTAGCCAAAGAAGCACAAGCAAAAATCAGAAAAGAAAACTTAGGTGCTTCCTTTACCGAGAGAAGGGCCACAAGAAGAAGAATTGTCCACTCTTGAAGAAGAAGTCCAAAAAGAAGTGTGCTTCTTCATCCACATTTCAATCAAGTGAAGCCTCTTCTAGACATGACGATAAAGCTACATCAAACGTTTGCCTCATGGGTCTTCGAGATGAGGTATATTCTCCATCTTCTAGTCATGTTCAAAATGTTAATGATAATAATCCTAGTAGCTCAAAATCTCTTGATATGTCATATGAAGAACTACTAGAAGAATGTAAACGTAGTTTGCTAGGATTAAGTAAGTTGTCCCTTAGGGTTGAGGTGGAAGAGTGCTCTCGATAAGAAGGCGGTGATTTCCGGGTGTGGAAGTGCCTTAATTCAAGACTGCGACTCTTCGAGTCAAAGTCCTCATTGTAAGGGAAACCGAATTAATCTAGTAAACCTAGTTTAGAAATTCTAAGCGGGGTGTTTAGGTAGTGGAGTAGGCATTGGGGCCGAACCACTATAAATTTGTGTGTTTGCATTGATACTCTATTTTGTGCTTAATTATTTTATCTTTCTTCCGCATCTAATCATCGAATTACAAATTGCCTAAACAATCTAAGTAAACGTTTAAAATTGGATTTAGGTAAATTGATTTAGAAAACACACTATTCACCCCCCCCCTCTCCATTTCGCCAACACTCCGAACTTGCTCAACGAGACGCGTAGGGACAATTGGGATTCGCCCATCCGAACTTGCTCCTTTAAGATATCATAAGAGCAATCGGGTAGGCCCTCTGAGCTTACTCCTTAAAAACATCACAGGAATAATCGGGAAAAGCCCTCCGAACTTATTCCTTTAAACCACCTCGGGGATAATCGGGTAGGTCCTCCGAACTTATCCCACGAGGCCAAATCAAAACAATCGGGATTTGCTATCCTGAACTTGATCCAATAAATAACGTAGGAGTAATCGGAATTCGCTCATCCGAACTCATTCAACGAGGCCAAACCGAAACAATCTTGTGACTCCCCAACTCAGGGTACGCGTGACCGGCCAGGGTACGAGTCAGTACCCCGAAGCCTACCCTATGCACTGACCAACAACTCATCGAAAAATAACCAAATTAATATCAAGTCGTAAACAAAAGCAACAGTACCAACTTTATTAACTGTTCGAAATCAGTTTGTTTAAACCAAGTTCTAAAACATCACAAGTTTTGAAATAAACATCCGAAGGTTTTCCAAATAAAACATCTCAAAGTTTCACAGAAATAACACAGTGCATACACCAGACTTTACTAGACACGACTACGACTAACAAACTACCAGCTATGAGATCTGCACCCATGCCTGCTCTCCTGCGCGCCATGCCACCAAGCCGTACCTCACTGGTCGGGCTCTGCAAATCAACAACAAAGGAAACCGTGAGTTCACGAGGAACTCAGTGAGGGGTTCTTTCGAACCTCCACTTGAAACCTCGACAATAGCATATATAAGGAATTAAGAGTAAGATCACATCACATAAGTTATTCAGTTGCCAAGACAGAAGAATGGATGAACCGGCCTCTCAGGCCCTTATCCACTTCACTAGCTTGGCCACCAATGGCCTAAACTATATATGGGAGGTTATGTTCTTCACTCTACTTAACCAGGCCGGTTGGCCCACCCAAAACCAGCCCATAAGGGCTTCTCAATTATGATCTTTCGTAACTCGGATCTGTCGACTAGGATGGCCATTAGTCTCAGGAATCATTTGGGTTAGGGATAGCTAGTCCCACCCAACTCGGGTCTACCGTCAGCGTGGCCCATTGACGAAATCTCAAGACCCTCTGCCACTCGGGTCTAACACCTAGTGGGCCCGCTGGTGCAATTTCAAGACCCTATAAACCGCTGAGTCGTGTGGTAGCCATTCGGCTAATGACATTCCTCAGTAGACCATCAACCACAACCAGAATCAGGTTGTGCAAGTTATACTGTGCTTTACTTTTCGAGCATTGCCCATATCCAACTCTTCCCTTAGGGTCACCCTACTTCCTCAGGTGTAGAACCTAGTAAGTGTACCTTGTCTCTAGGTTAAATATCACTGCTAGGTATCGAAACTAGTCTTTCTAGGTTGTTAGAACTTGCCGACTATAGGGAGTACTCGACCTATCATTCTCAACGACACTTACCGAAATTAATCATGATCAACAATATCATATGAGAGCCGAATGAAAGAGAATAAATTACATTAATTAAACCAATAAGAAACATGCCATATATACATAGCACGAACAATTAATGAAAATTTGCCTATGAATCATCTACCATAACAACCCTATCGATATATGCATTAGTAAGAATATTTCCATAACTATGATCAATTAGCATTAAAAGATCACACAAGATATCACACAAGATGTTCATGGTTTGGTTCACAACGACAAATTTGAGAGGTGATTTCAATATCAATCTATCAAGGATTTTATGAGCAAATAAATCAAAGTATTTCAAAGGTTCATTAAACTGCATCAGTGCCGTACTCATTTAATTTATCAGAGGAGGATGAAGGATGAATCTATCAACCCTAATAGCAAGTCAATAGACAGTGCGCTCATGAATTAAATAATTTATGTTGCAAATGCTTTCAAATTTCCACCAAACCACAAAACCATCTCCAATTCAACCTCACCGTGAATCACCAACAAAAAGGAATAAAGTAATACATGTTAACCTAAATTTCAAAGCCAAATCTTCAAAATCCACATCTCCAATTCCACCTGACGTGCATCGCCAGCTAAAACAAAAGAATAAAATAATATATGTAAACCCGGATTTCAAAGCCACGCTCTTCAAAATCCATCCCCAATTGGCGGAATATATCATTATTTAATTCAATCACTTACAGTGATCGGTGAATCAACAATAGGTAGAAAACGTAGATATCAAGAGGAGAAATCACATAAACACGGGTTGCAAGAGAAATCAAAATCGGCAAAGAGAAGAAATCGCAAGGACATGGATTGCAGAGAGAAATCAACAAGGAGAAGAGATGGAAAATCTATAAGGCTCGGTTACCAATCCACTCACATCGATTGGATCAAAAGATAAGATCGAAGAAGACGAACTCCGAGATCCCGGCGTCGACAAGAGCTCGGCACCGATCTCCCTCTCCTCCCTTGGGCTGTGTGCGGCTCCTTTCTTGAGCCGCACGGCTGCTAGGTTGAGGGGTTTTATTCTTCCTGAACACTTGACTAATCTACCCCTATCCAATGACTTAACCTTCTCATACGACTCCACCTAACCCGTGCCAATTCCCGACTTGAACCGCGAGCCTAACTCAACCCAACTCGAGTCAACCAACATACTCATCCACCCAAAAACAACATTAGACTATAACTTAAACTGATCATACCTGGTATTCAAGGCGATCTCGCGACTCGGTCCGACTAGCTCCCGACTCGATGGGCTGCACCACGAAAATTTTTATATTAGGAAACCCCGGGTATTACAAATCGGGAAAGGCTTCAAGCCGATGACTTGGCCTCCAAAGTGAGGGGAAGAAGAGAGGAAAAGAGGAAGAGGGCTTGACAGCTTGAGGGTGGCGACTGCCATGCTCGGCGGCTCCAAAAGAGGGAATAGAAGGGCGGCGGCTTGGGTGGCTCCTTTTTCTCTCCAAGTGGCTTGTGCGGCTCCAATAGGGAGCCGCAAGCCCTAGGGGGGAAGAATTTATAATCATTCCCACCTCTTTTAACCCGCATCCGCCTCAACCCAGATTCATACCCACTAACCTCTCGACCCGCTAACCCACTAAGCTTAATTAAATCCAAATTAATCTCATGCTCCACATAAATATCCAACACATGCACACCCACATGCGACATAATTAAATAATTCAAACACACGCAACCACATAATAAAATAAATTCATCCCACGCAAGTCAGAAATTAAATAATTCATATTCTTACTTACCCGAGCTCGCAAGCTCGTACCGGACCATGAGTAAACTCAGCTCAACCTCGAACTAGTCAGCTAGGCTGACAAACACACTCAATAATATAGAAATTATAATTAATATATATGATATTACAATCCACCCGCCTTAAAAAAAATTCGTCCTCAAGTTTCAGAAAAGAAACTAAGGACTCACCAGGTCATCGAACAATGAAGGATATCTCTCCCTAATAGGAAATTGCTGAATCCATCTCCACCGCAGTAGGCTCAATCACATGGGACTCATCCCGAATATACTTCTTCAGCATAGACACATGGAACACTGGATGTGCTCGGTCCATACTAGGAGGAAGGCCAACTCATATGCCACAGCTCCCCTGTGCATGAGAATAGGAAACAACCCAAAGAACCTAGGGTTTAGCTTTTCTTTCTTACCAAATCTCACCACCCCTTTCATAGGGAATACCTTGAGGAACACCATGTCCCCCTCAGCAAACTCTACCTCACTGGCCTTCTCATCAGCATACATCTTCTGGCGACTCCGAGCTGCTAACAGTCTCTCTTTGATTAGCTTCACCTTTTTTACTACCTCCTCCACCAGGTCAGGTCCCATCATAAGGGAATCTCCTACCTCAAACCAACCTACAGGCGACCTGTATCTCCGCCCATACAACACCTCAAATGGGGTCATCCCAATGTTGCTGTGGTAACTGTTATTGTAGGCAAACTCAATCAGAGGTAAGTGCCTCTCCCAACTGCCCTCCAGGTCTAGGACACATGCCCTCAGCATATCCTCAAGCGTCTGAATAGTCTGCTTTGAGTGACCATCTTTCTTAGGATGAAATGCGGTACTGAACCGAACTTGAGTGCCCAACGCCTCCTGGAAGGACTGCCAAAATCGAGCCATGAACTGAGTACCCCGATCTGAGATAATCATAACCGGAACTCCATGATAAGTGACGATCTGATCCAAGAACAACCTCGCATACTGCTCGGCTGAAAAGGTCGTCCTGACTAGTATGAAATGCGACGTCTTGGTTAGGCGATCCACCATTACCCAGATAGAATCATTGCCTTTCCCAGACTTTGGCAACCCAGTCATGAAATCCTTGGTTATCTTCTCACATTTCCACTCTGGTACCCCTAAGTTTTGGAGCAACCCTGCTGGCTTCAAATGCTCAGCCTTCACCTACTGACACACCAGGCACTAACACACGAACTCGACCACCTCTCTTTTCATGTCTTTCCACCAATAGACGTTCTGCCTGAGATCTTGGTACATCTTCGTGGCTCCTGGATGCATAGTATAGGTAGATCGATGAGCCATCTCCAGTACCTGGCCAGATCCTTAGTGAGTGCACAAAAGGCATCCTCCTCCTGCGTTGCCCGGAACATGTCAACCAATGTGGATTGCACTATCAAGTGAGCCACCAGTGCACTAGAATCTGATACTGATAAGACTGCCCCGCCATCCAAATATAGGGCCAAATCCTGAGCCAACGACCTCCTCCTGACTGCCAAATGCGCCAGACTGCCCATCGACTTCCTGCTCAGGGCATTAGCTACCACATTAGCCTTCCTTGGATGGTACATGATCGTGCAGTCATAGTCCTTCAACAGCTCAAGCCATATTCTCTGCCTCAGGTTCAACTCCTTCTGGGTGAGCAAATACTGGAGGCTCTTATGATCAGTGTATATCTTACAAGCCTCGCCATAAAGGTAGCGACGCCACAGCTTCAATGCGAACACCACCGCTGGTAGCTCAATATTATGAGTGGGGTAATTCTTCTCGTGAACCTTCAACTACCTAGAGGCATAAGCTATCACCCTGTCATTCTGCATCAACACACAATCCAAGTCGACCCGGGAGGCATCACAATAAACCATAAATCCTCCCGAGCCTGAGGGTACTGCTAGAACTGGTGCCGACGTCAAGCGATCCTTGAGCTTCAGAAAGCTCTCCTCGCACTTACTGTCTTATTCGAACTTGATCTTTTTTCGAGTCAGGCGGGTTAATGGCGCTGCAATCCTGGAGAAATTCTGCACTAACTTTTTGTAATAACCTGCTAAACCCAGGAAACTACGGATCTCAATGACATTAGTCGGCCTCTTCCAGTTCTGATCTGCTTCTATCTTTGCGGGGTCCATCTTTACCCCTTCCCTAGACACCACATGATCAAGGAACCCAACACTCTCCAACTAGAACTCGCACTTAGAGAATAACTTGAACTCGTACTTGGAGAATTTGACATACAATCTGTGCTCAGCATGCTCCTCCCTACTCCTGGAATAAATCAAGATATCATCGATAACCACAATTATAAATTTATCCAAGTATTCCCTGAACACTCAGTTTATCATGTCCATAAATGCTGCAGGTGCATTAGTCAGCCCAAAGACATCACCAAGAACTCAAAGTGCCCATACCTTGACCTGAAAGTAGTCTTAGGGATGTCATTGTCCCGGATCCTCAACTGATGATACCCTGACCGCAGGTCAATCTTAGAAAACCACTGAGCTCCCTGAAGCTGATCAAATAAGTAATAAATTCTGGGCAGCGGGTACCGATTCTTCACCGTTACCTTATTAAGTTGCTGGTAATCAATGAACATCCGTATGGACCCATCTTTGTTTATCACAAAGAGCACTGGAGCACCCCGAAGGCGAAACACTTGGGTGAATGAAACCCAACTCAAGCAGCTCTTGCAATTGGGACTCCAACTCCCTCAACTCAGTTGGTGTCATCCGATACAGTGGAATGGAGATCGGCTTCACCCCAGGCTGCAATTCAATGCAGATCTCAATCTCCCACTCTGGAGGCAACCCTGGCAACTCCTTTGGGAACACATCAAAGAACCCGCATACCACATGCGTCCCCCGAGGTCCCTAGCCGCACCTCCATCCCCCTCTTCCACAGACACATAGGCCAAGAAGGACTGACAACCGCCCAAAAGTAGCTTCCGAGCCTAAAGAGCTGAAATCGCCATCAACGGCTCTCCCCATCCCTCACCCTAGAAGGTAAACTGGGGAAATTCAAGCTTACTGAAGGTCATAGTCTTAGCCCTGCAATCCACTGAGGCGAAATGGTCCGCCAACTAGTCCATGCCCAAAATTACATCCAGCTCCAGCATCGACAGGAGTGTCAAGTCAACTATCAACACATGCCCACAAATGACAACCTTGCAGTCCTGAAAGACTGTCTCTGTCATCATAGAAATGCCCGTAGGTGTAGACACCCCAAGGGGCAAATCTAACACAGAAGGTATCCCTGACAACTTAGCAGCAAACACAACAAACACAAAAAAGTGCGTAGCGCTCCGATCAATCAAGACATAAGCAATGGCAGACCCAAGAATAATATTACCTGACACCACTGTCCTGGACGCCTTAGGGCCCTCCTGGCTCATAACAAACACCCGTGCAGCAGCCTCTCTGAACCACCAGCTCGCTGGCCTCTTCCCCAAGTCTGACCCCTCTAAGCTATGAAACCCATAACATTGGTGCTTTCCCTTTGGTCTGATCAGGTTGCTGACTGCCCTTGCTAGGATAAACCTTCTTGAAATGCCCAGTCTGCCCACAGCCAAAACACCCCTCAGAGCGAAACCGCTTTGGGTCCTGCTCAACTCTGGTCCCACATAATCATGACCCTTAAGCATAAGGTCGCTCTACACCCATAATTTATATTTCTTGAAATCTAAGACAAAGATGCTCCAATCAATCCAAACTTTCAGCTATAAGGGAAATTTACCATCAGCCAACCCCTGCAGATCCCTTATGCAGAACTCTATCAACCGCCCCCAAAAATAAACAACACAGAGATAAGCAAGAATAACATCTATCTCTACAGGAGGTAAAGTTACGAAGGTGTGACTAGCTAACAGGCCAACTGGCCACTACCTGCCCGAAGACAGCCAACACCCATACAGTGAAGAATAACATGCCTAAGCCTACCATGCCCTAAGGCAACAACACATACTAGGATAATCGGGAAGACCCTCCAAACTTATCTGTCACGCCCCAACTCAAGGTCACGTGACCGGCCAAGGTAAACGCGTCTATACCTTGTAGCCTAAACCATGCATATGCCAACTCAACAAGTAAATATAGCGAAAGAAGTAATATGTTTTATTTCAAATGAAAAGCGAACCAAAACATAGTTTTATTTCAAGAAGATCGATGAGAAGTACGAGCAAAAATAACAGTTAAGTTCAACAATTCAAAAGTTCAGATATAATAAAAACCAAAATAAATGACATAAATGTCCTCAGGGCTACAACTCCCAATCAAGCTAATACAAGCGAATGACTACTACCAAAGGACTCGACTACGACCCAAACTAGGACTGCTATGAGATCCAACAGCTCCTCTGCCCTCCAGCGACGCCAAGTGCATCCAACCCACCTCACATGTCAAGTTATGCAAAACAAAAATCACACGATAACGGGTGAGTTCAAAGAACTCAACGAGCGATTTTTAGCAACAGCACATACTAGGGAAGTGCGTCGGGCCAAAGCCCACCACGCCGAAAGCAACAACACATACAAGGCAAGTGCATCGGGCCAAAGCCCACCATGCCAAAGGCAACAACACATACTAGGCTATTCGGGAAAGGCACTCCGAACTTATCCTGCAAGTTGGGAATTTTGGCGTCCAACCACCCGGGCGTAGCCCGAACCACGGCTCCTAATCGAGCCGCTCCGCCATTCCCAAGGATATGGCGCATCAAGACCTAAGTCAAGATTCTCCTACGATATCCTATGGGTGTCCTCATTATGAAGCATCTCAACACTCCAAACCCGACCCCTATCCCTTAGACCCGTAATGTCATGAACCTGTGTGATTTTATTTCATGAATACGTTGTAAGTTGATTCATAACAGATTATGCTCACCCTAAAATCCAATTTTAATTATAGAATTAAAATTTAGATCATCTCAATTAGGATTTTGTTTCAGGTTACTGTTCTGCCCAGAATTACTGTGTCTGACCCGAATGTAGTCTCCAAAGTGTGTCCTATGTTTCCAAATTATATTTTCTGATCAAAACGATAGGTTACAGGACTATGTTCAGAGATCTAAGCACATAATAACAGGAAAATCAAAAAATAGCCCAGATTCAACAAACAACATATAAATTTTAGAAAACTTAAATTTCCAGCACATCAAGGAATAAAATCCGATTTTTGCAGAATTAAATCTCCAAATTTCTAACATCACAGATTCAAGTCATCATGCCAATCATTCATACAATCTCATAATTTTTACTAAATAAAAACTAGAATATATAACAAGAATTCCTTAATCAAGAATCAAGCATTAAGATCAAGAACCCCCTTCTCAAGAACCCTTAATTAGTCATTATCAAGATCTTAATTCTACCACATGATTTTTACCCCCTAGGCATGCAATCCACAAATCAAGAAACCAAATTGGGAGAATAAATAATGATTTGCACATCAAGAAAACATAGCAAGAACTCGAAGAAAATCCAAGAACAAGGCATAAATACCGAGCCGTCACGAACGGCTTCAAAAATCCGATTAAAATCCCGAAGAGAGAGGGTAAGCCAGTCACCTTAATTTGGAAAAATATTAGGAAAGAAATTCCGGACGACGACCCTCAAATTCGGCTTCATAAGGCCGATGACTCAACCCAAAAAATGGCTGTAAGGGGTGGCGGCTCACTCCAAGCCGCCGGATTGGAGAGAGGGAGAGAGGGGAAGAAGAGGGCGGCTCGGCTCCAAAGGGAAGAAGAAAGAAGGAAGGAGAAGGAAGCAGCAGCTTGGCTCGGCTCCTCTCATCTCGGCTCCAAAGGAAATTAGAAAGAAGCGGAGAGGAAGAAAAAGCAGGCGGCTCGGCGTGGCTCTGGGTGGTGGCTCCATGGAGAAAGGGAAAGGGGGGTGGTGGCCTGGCTTGGCTTGGCGGCTGGCTGCCTTTCTCAACTTTTTGGGTGGCTCCAAAATAGGAGCCACGAGCCATAATGGGGGTTTTTATACATCCTCCTCAACCCTAACCCATTAAACCCTTAATTCACAACCCGCATCCATCTTAAGCCAAAATCAAAACCCGCTAACCCGATAGACTTAAATAATTTAATTAATCTCATTCTAATAAATCACAAATAATTAATTAAATACCCATATGAACACAATTAGCAATTATGCACACACAACACCAAATTAAATACTCTCAACTACCCAAGCCTAAAAATTCATAAATTCATAAATTTATATTCTACTTACCCGAGCTCACAAGCTCGCTCCGGACCATGAGTCGACTCGGCTCGACCACGAACTAATTTGCTAGGCTGGCAAATACACATAAAATGAAAAATAATAAATTTAAATATCTGAGATATTATAATCCTCCCTCCTTAAAGAAAATTCGTCATCGAATTTCAGAAAAGAATAAGAACTCACCGCATCATCAAATAATGAAGGATAACGCTCCCTCATAGGAGACTGTTGAATCCACCTCTACTGCGGTAGGCTCGATCACATGGGACTCATCCTGAATATACCTCTTCAGCATAGACACATGGAATACTGGATGTACTCGGTCCATACTAGGAGGTAGGACCAACTCATAGGCCACGACTCCCGTGCGCCTGAGAATAAGAAATGACCCAATGAACCTAGGGCTTAGCTTTTCTTTCATACCAAACCTCACTACCCCTTTCATAGGAAACACCTTGAGGAACACTATGTTCCCCTCAGTAAACTCTACCTCCCTGGCCATAGTCCTTCAACAGCTCCAGCCATCTTCTCTGCCTCAGGTTCAACTCATTCTGGGTAGGCAAATACTGGAGGCTCTTGTATATCTCACAAGCCTCGCCATAAACGTAGTGAGGCCATAGCTTCAATGCGAACACCACCGCTGCTAGCTCAAGGTCATGGGTTGGATAATTCTTCTCATGAACCTTCAACTGCCTGGAGGCATAGGCTATCACTCTGCCATTCTGCACCAGCACGCAACCCAAGCCAACTCGGGAGACATCACAATAAACAACAAAACCTCCTGAACCCGAGGGTACTGCCAAAACTAGCGCCGACGTCAAGTGGTCCTTGAGCTTTAGAAAGCTCTCCTCGCACTTACTGTCCCATTTGAACTTGACCTTCTTCTAGGTCAGGCGGGCCAATGGCGCTGTGATCCTGGAGAACTTCTCCATAAACTTCATATAATATCCTGCCAACCCCAAAAAACTGCGGATCTCTGAAACATTAGTCGGCCTCATCCAGTTCTGAACCACCTCTATCTTTGCAGTGTCCACATTTATTCCTTCCTTGGACACCATATGATCAAGAAACCCCACACTCTCCCGCCAGAACTCAAACTTGAAGAATTTGGCATACAATCTGTGCTCCCTGAGAGTTTCCAAAACTACCATCAAGTGCTCATCATGCTCCTCCATGCTCCTGGAACAAATCAAAATGTCTTCAATGAACACAATCACAAACTTATCCAGGTATTCCTTGAACACTCGGTTCATCAAGTCCATAAATGCTGCAAGTGCATTAGTTAGCCCGAATGACATCACCAGAAACTCAAAGTGCCCATACCTTGACCTGAAAGTGGTCTTAGGGACGTCACTGTCCCGAATCCTCAATTAATGGTAACCTGACCGCAGGTCAATCATAGAAAACCACTGCTCTCCCTGAAGCTGATCAAACAAATCATCAATCCTGGGCAATGGATACCAATTCTTCACTGTTACCTTATTAAGCTGTCGGTAATCAATGCACATCTGCATGGACCCATCCTTCTTCTTTACAAAGAGTACTGGAGCACACCAAGGTAAAACACTGAGGTGAATAAAACTCAGATCAAGCAGCTCTTACAATTGAGACTTTAACTCCCTCAACTCAGCTAGTGCTATCCGATATGGAGGAATGGAGATCGGCTTCACCCCTGGCTGCAAATTGATACATAATTCGATCTCTCTCTAGAGGTAACACTGGCAACTTCTCTGGAAACACATCAGAGAACCCGCACACCACGGGCATCCCCTCGATGTCCCTGGCCGCACCTTCGCCTTCCTCTGCCATTAACACAAAAGCCAAAAAGGACTGGCATCTACCCAAAAGTAGCTTTCGGGCCTTAAGAGTTGAAATTGCCGTTAACGGCTTTCCCCTTCCATCACTCTGGAAGGTCAACTGGGGCAATCCGGGCTTACTGAAGGTCACAGTCTTAGCCCTGCAATCCACTGAGGCGAAATGGTCTGCCAACCACTCCATGCCCAAAATTACGTCAAGCTCCAGCATCGCTAGGAGTGTCAAATCGGCTATCAACACCTAACCACAAATGACAACCTCGCAGCCCTGAAAGATTGTCTCTGCCATCATAGAAACACCCGTAGGCGTAGACACCACAAGAGGTAACTCAAGCACTAAAGGTACCCCTGACAACTTAGCAGCAACAAAGTAGATACAAAAGAGTGCGTAGCACCCGAATTAAACAAGACATATGCAATGGCAGACCCAACAATAATATTACCTGACACCACTGCCCTGGATGCCTCAGCGACATCTTGATTAATAACGAACACCCGTGCAGCGGGCCTCTCTAAACCACCAACTTGTTGGCCTCCTCCTTGAGTCTGACCCCTTTGAGCTACGGAACCCACTAACATTGATGCCTTTCCTCTGGTCTGATCAGGTTGCTGACTGCCCTTGCTAGGACAATCCTTTTTGTAATGCCCAATCTGTCCGCACCCAACATGCCTCAGAGCGAAACCACTCTGGGTCCTGCTCAACTATGGTCGCACATAATCTTAACCTTTAAACGTAAGATCGCTCTACACCCATAATTTATATTTCCTAAAATCTGAGGGAAAGATCCTCCAACCAATTCAAAATTTTAGCTAGATGAGAAATCTACCATCAGCCAATCCCTGGAGATCCCTCCTATAGAACTCTATCAACCAGCCCTCCCTAGGATTCGTAGGGCCGCCCTAACCATACTACACCATGAATATCAACTATATGATGAGACCTAATTAATTGATCAAGATACTAAGCAAATATTGCAAGGATCTCTAACCCAGGCTTCCATACGAAGGTAGCCCACAAAATAGTGCATTCTCTAGCACAGGGCCATTCACGGCCTCAAGCTGTGCTACCCTGGGACTGTCCCAGTTCCTCCTCCCCGCGGAGTGCCTCTGTCAGCTCAGCCACTCGGCCCTGCAGCTGCACAACCATGGGATCCTATCCCACCTCCTCCCGGGCCTGTGGTGGTCTCCCACGACCCCGACCTCGGCCTCGACGCTCAACGGAGTTGCTATCACTACCGCTCCTTGTGGCATCAAAGACCTCCAATGATCTGGAAACACCAGAAAAGATATAATTCAAGATTAAGCAACTGAATTCACCCATTGTTTGCAAACTAAACCATAAGTCGCGCTGAGGTGCAGACTTAGCCCATTGATCTTATAGCGTACCCCAAACGTATACTGACACACTAGCAATGCCCTATACGGTGACAAATCTAGGTCGTAGTCGGATCGAACCACATGCTCTGATACCAACTTTGTCATGCCCCAACTCAGGGTCACGTGACTGGCCAAGGTATACGTGCCTATACCGTGCAACCTAAACCATGCACATGCCAACTCAACAAGTAAATATAGTGAAAGAAGTAACAAGTTTTACTTCAAATGAAAAACGAACCAAAACTTAGTTTTATTTCAAGAAGATCGATGAGAAGTAAGTGCGGAAATAACAGTTAAGTTCAATAATTCAAAAGTTCAGATACAATAAAACCAGAAGTAAATGACATAAATGCCCTCAGGGCTACAACTCCAAATCAAGCTAATACAAGTGCATGACTACTCCCAAAGGACTCGACTATGACCCAAACTAGGTTTGCTATGAGATCCAGCGGCTCCTCTGCCCTCCAGCGACGCCAAGTGCATCCAACCCACCTCATCGGTCAGGCTCTACAAAACAGAAATCACATGACAATAGGTGAATTTAAAGAACTCAGCGAGCGGTTTTACCCACACTCACAACCAAATATCACAGAGATAACATAAATAAGTTCTATCTCTAAAAATAAACCACGTCACAAAAGTGTGACTAGCTACCAGGCCCATAGGCCACCCATGCCCACGGGATCTAACTCCCAAAAAGGTGCATCAGGCTGAAGTCCTACCATGCCCGAAGGCAACATCATCCATAAAACGTGCATCGGGACAAAGCCCACCATGCCGAAGGCAACATCACATACTAGGGAAGTGCATCGGGTCAATGCCCACCATGCTGAAAGCAATAACACATACTAGGGAAGTGCATCGGGCCGAAGCCCACTACGCCGAAAGCAACAACACATACAAGGGAAGTGCATCGGGCCAAAGCCCACCATACTGAAGGCAACAACACATACTAGGATATTCGGGAAAGGCCCTCCGAACTTATCATGCAGGTTGGGAATTTTGACGTCCATCCACCCGGGCGTAGCCCGAACCCCGACTCCTAATCGAGTTGCACTGCCATTCCCAAGGATATGGCGCATCAAGACGTAAGTCAAGATTCTCCTACGGTGTCCTAGGGGTGTCCTCATTATGAAGCATCTCAACACTCCAAACCCGACCCCTGTCCCTTAGACCCGTAATGTCATGAACCTGTGTGATTTTATTTCATGAATACCTTGTAAGTTGGTTCATAACAGATTATGCTCACCCTAAAACCCAATTTTAATTATAGAATTAAAATTTAGATTATCTCAATTAGGGTTTTGTTTTAGGTTAATGTTCTGCCCTGAATTGCTGTATCTGACCTGAATCTAGTCTCCAAAGTGTGTCCCATATTTCCAAACTATATTTTCCGGTCAAAACGATAGGTTACACATCTATGTTCAGAGATCTAAGCACATAATAACAAAGAAATCAAAAATTAGCCCAGACTCAACATACAACATATAAATTTCAGAACACATCAAGGAATAAAATCCGAATTTTGCTGAATTAAATCCCCAAATTTCTAACATCACAAATTCAAGTCATCATGCCAATCATGCATACAATCTCATAATTTTTACTAAATAAAAACTAGCATATATAACAAGAATTTCTTAATCAAGAATCAAACATTAAGATCATGAACCCCCTTCTCAAGAACCCTTAATTAGTCATTATCAAGATCTTAATCCAACCACATGATTTCTACCCAAAATCACAGATTTAATCCTAAGCATGCAATCCACAAATCAAGAAACCAAATTGGGAGAATAAATCATAATTTGCACATCAAGAAAACATGGCAAGAACTCGAAGAAAATCCAAGAACAAGGCATAAATACTGAGCCATCACGAACGGCTTCAAAAATCCGATTAAAATCCCGAAGAGAGAGGGTAAACCACTCACCTTAATTTGGAAAAATATTAGAAAAGAAATCTAGGACGATGGCCCTTGAATCCGGCTTCAAAAGGCCGACGGCTCAACCCAAAAAATGGCTCCAAGGGGAGGCGGCTCACTCCAAGCCGCTGGCTTGGAGAGAGGGAGAGAGGGGAAGAAGAGGGCGGCCCGGCTGACTCCTCTTGGCTCGGCTCCAAAGGAAAGAAGAAAGAAGGAAGCAGCAGTTTGGCTTGGCTCCTCTCGGCTCGGCTCCAAAGGAAAGAAGAAAGAAGAGGAGAGGAAGAAAAAGCAGGTGGCTCGGTTTGGCTCTGGGTGGCGACTCCAAGGAGAAAGGGAAATGGGGCTGGTGGCTTGGCTTGGCATGGTGGCTGTGTAAGACCCAAATTTTTTTCCTAATATAAAAATCTATCTTTGGTGCATCGCACTGGATTGGAGGTTAGCAGGGTTGAGTCGCAGGAATCGCCTCGAGTAGAAGGTATAACCCGACCCATGGAAATCTGAAGTTAAATTGGTTCATTGGTTATTTCCTTTCTTGCTTATGATGTCTTATTAAGTCGAGTTCGACTCATGAGTGCAGATTGGATCAGAGTCCGAATCGGACTCGGATCGAACCGAGTAGAAGTCAAGTCAAGTGAGGGGCATTTGGGTCATTAGATGAGGGGAATAAAACCCCTCACCCAAGCCACCCATGTGGCTCAAAGAGAGAGCCGCACGGAGCCCATCAAGAGGGAGAAAGGCAGAGAGGAGGTGGAGATCTTGTCGGCGCCGAGTTCGCGACGATGCTCGAGGAGATCGGCAGCCCATTTTCTTCAAGATTTCTTCGTGATCCGATCTAGGTGAGTGGTTATCATACTTTTGAAGGGAGGTGGGTGGCCGGCCCTATGAGATTTGAAATCAGATTTTTCTTCGCTAGTTTTCGTCGATCGACGTGTTTCTTTGAGTAGAGTTTTAAATCGATGTATGTGCATGTGATCTTATGTATTAGATTGTGGTTTTTTTTTGCATTTTTGTGGACTGCCAAGTTTAGGAAATAGGGGAAGGGTCATGTCAAAATTTTCCCCAAATTTTCCTCGCTCGTTTCGCAGCCGTAGATCGCTTGGTGTTCATGATATGCTAGATCTATGGCTTCATATGGTGTTCTTGCTACAGCCATGCCCCCTTCAATTTGAGGACTCGGCCGAGCAAGGGTTTACCCTGCTTGAGTCGGCCGATCAGTGGTATGAATGGGGAGTGTGGACTATTTGAGTTAAGATGCATGATTCCGAGTTTTATTTCTTGTTAAACATTAGATCCGTAGACTGATGCATATAAATTATGGATGAAATATCAGCCCCTTCCCATCCATAGGGTTCAGCCGAGCAAGGGAAAAAAAGGGGAAACCGAATGATATGAGTACTTGTTCGTACCTTTTCGTTCAATGGTAATTCATATTCATGTTACGTAATTTCTCACTCATCATATGAATTGTTTAGTGATAGATCTTCATTATCATATTTTGGAAATGTTCTTGCTAAAGCTCTTATGGATATGATGGTTATGGTATATGTATTCAAAGAAAGGTTTCATTTAATCCCTCATATAATGTTAAATTATTGCTATGTTTAATGTCTGTTCCTTATTGTTTTAATCACTGAATTAATTGCCTCTTTAATTCGGGTTCTTCATGATGTTGCTACCCATGATTAATTTGGTAAGTGCCATTGGGATATTTTTACCATGCAGATACGATGTTCCATATTGAATTTAATTCTATATGGAGTATGTAAATTTTTATCGTTGAACCTCGTAGTTATACATGGTAGTTGTTGTGAATTATGTTTACCGTTCTTTATTTCATATATGCTGTCTGGAAATGTTCAGGGGTGAAATTCTAAGTTCAGTTCATAGAATTCCTCACCCAAGGTAGCGTATAATGCTAGATAACATGTAGGACATCGTAAGGTGCTTAATAGATATGGAAACTGAACTAGGAAATGATACAACTTCTAGGACTTCCAGTATTCATCTTTGGAAACCTAGTATTATTAGGTGTATAGGTTTTTGGAAGGGCATCATTGAATTGTTGACCCTGCAGGCCGGATTAGGGCCGGATACGGGCAACGGCCCAAAATGTATATAAGGAAACCCTAGGACACTTGATTGTGTGATGTGCTTGAGATGGTCCGCCGAGAAGCGTGGAGGTCGAAAATAACCAATGCTTATCTCGGCCAGTGATTGGGTCTTGAGATGCACCAGCGGGCCCGCTAGGTGTCAGACCCCAATTGGGTGAGACTAGCTATCCCTACCCCAGACGATGTCCGGAGACTAGTAGACCATCCTAGTTGATGACCTGAGATTTATTGTTTACATTTTGATATGATGTGGTCGAACGGCCAGTGTGATTCTACCTTGTATGGTAGGGCCAGATATAGCCAGGATTCTTATACCATGATTAGGCCCAAGGGCCGGATGCCAGAGGCTTGATAGGCCGTTATAGCAAGTTTTTACCTACATAGTTTAGACAGCATGACCTATAGGGCCAGTAGTCGCATTTAAAAAAGTAACTTACCTCTCTGATTATATACAATGCTGCCTTATATGTTATGCATGACTAACTAAGTATTATGTGGAGGTTCGGAAGAACCGCTCACTGAGTCCCAAGTGGACTCACAGTTTGTTTCCTTGTTTTTGCAGAGCATGAGCAGTGATTATGGCTTGTCGGCATGGTGCAGCTGGAGGGCAGGTGGTGGTGCCATATCTCGTAGTCCATTGTCGTAGTAGTTGTTTTCCTTTTCTGCACAAACAGTTGTGTTTTGGAAAAGTTTGTAAAACCTTGATACTTGAGATGTTCGTATTGTTACGATGTTGGTTTTCTTCTTTGGTTTGAAAACATTATTGTGAATTTTGAAAATTTTTAAATAAAGCTTGCATTGAGGTTTCTTTTTATCGAGATGTTCTGGTTTCTTATATGTCAGTGTAGACAGTAGGCTACAGGGTAGGATGTAGGCCCTGGCCGATCACACTACCCTCAGTTGGGGTGTGATAGGCTGGTTCCCTTTCTCAACTTTTTGGGTGGCTCCAAAATAGGAGCCACAAGCCATGATGGGGGTTTTTATATATCCTCCTCAACCCTAACCTATTAAACCCTTAATTCACAACCCACATCCAACTTAAGCCAGAACCAAAACCCGCTAACCCGATAGACTTAAATAATTTAATTAACCTCATTCTAATAAATCACAAACAATTAATTAAATACTCATATGAACATAATTATCAATTATGCACACACAACACCAAATTAAATACTCTCAACTACCCAAGCCTAAAAAATCATAAATTCATAAATTTATATTTTACCCGAGCTCACAAGCTCGCTCCAGACCATGAGTCGACTCGGCTCGACCATGAACTAGTCCGCTAGGCTGGCAAATCCACACTTATCCTAGTATAAAGAAACTCGGGAGCAATCGGGAAAGGCCCTCCGAACTTGCTCCACGAGACGCGAAGGGACAATCGAGATTCGCCCATCCGAACTCTTTAAGATATCATAGGAGTAATCGGGTACGCCCTCCGATCTTACTCCTTAAAGATATCATAGGAATAATCGGGAAAGGCCATCCGAACTTATTCCTTAAAACCACCTCGAGGATAATCGAGTAGGCCCTCCGAACTTATCCCACGGGGCCAAATCAGAACAATCGGGATTTGCTCACCCGAACTTGTTCCAATAGATAACGTAGTAGTAATCGGGATTCGCCCATCCGAACTTACCCCTTTAAAAGCATCTTGGGAATAATCGGGTAGGCCCTCCGAACTTATTCCACGAGGCCAAATCGGAACAATCGGGAAAGGCCCTCCGAACTTGTTCCACAGGTTGGTAATTAACCATCCAACCTCCCGGGCCTAGCCCGTAATCTGGCTCCTCAACGAGCCTCTCTGCCATTCACAAAATATGGCGCACCATGACTTAAGTCATAACTCTCCTATGGTGTCTTAGGGGTGATTCTATTGGAAAGTGTCTCAACACTCTAAAACTCGACCCTAACTCCTAGACCCATAATGTCATAAACCCGTGTGATTTTATTTCATGCATAAACTTCTCATGTTGGTTCATATCAGATTATGCTGACCCTTTTCCCCAATTTAAATTATGCAATTAAAATTTAGTTCACCACAATTAGGGTTTTGTTTTAACTTATTGTTCTGCCCAAAACCAATGTATCTAATCCGAATATGAACTCTAGAGTGTGTCCTATGTTTCCAAACTATATTTTCTGGTCGAAACGATAGTTACATGACAATGTTCAGAGAAATACAAAGACCACAACAAGCATTACAGAAATAGCACAGATTCATCATCTCAGCATGAAATTCCAGCAACATTGAATTTTCAGCATATCATGAAAATAAATCTGAAAATTACAAAATTAAATTCCTTAATTTTTTTCACAACAAAATTATATCATGGAGATAAAATTCACAAGAATTAAATCATGTTTGTTTAGCCAAGATTAACAAGCATCAAGATATTCTTTAAACAAGATCCCAACTACATGATCAAGAACCCACATTAAGCATACTCATGGCTTTAATATCAAAATCATATTTTTATAAACATGATTAAAGTCCAAATATCACATATTTAAGTCTAAGGCATAACACAACAATACAAGAACCTTGATTGGTAAGCAATCCAAAGTATAGACCTCAAAATAAACAAGAACATCTCACTTAGGCATTTCATCGAACACCTTGAGGGCACGCTTGATTCTTCCTTGGCCGAGCACCCCTAGGATCATCCTAGGGCTGCCGAGCCCCAAAGGGGAGGGTTTAGGGCCTCCTCAAGTACGACACACAAAAAGAACGGCAAGAATCCGAGAGATCATCGAAAAATAAATCAAGAACATCAAGCATCCAAGACGGCTTCAAGAAACTCGAAGAAAACCCGAGAAGGAGGGGTAAAACCGCTCACCTAATTAGGAAGGAAATTTAAAGGAGAACTTCCAAGCGGCGATATTCAAATCCGGCCTCAAAGGGGGAGGCTTGGCTCCTCATGAAGAGGCGGCTTGGCTCCAATCATGAAAAGGGGCGGCAGCTCAAAGCTTCAAGGAGGCGGCGGCTTCAAGCCGATAGCTTGGCCTCCAAAGTGAGGGGAAGAAGAGAGGAAAAGAGGAAGAGGGCTTGGCGGCTTGAGGGCAGCGACTGCCATGCTGGGCGGCTCCAAAAGAAGGAAGGGAGGGGTGGCGGCTTGGGTGGCTCCTTTCTTCTCTCCAAGTGGCTTGTGCGGCTCCAATAGGGAGCCGCAAGCCCTAGGAGGGGAGAATTTATAATCTTTCCACCTCTTTTAACCCGCATCCGCCTCAACCCGGATTCATACCCACTAACCTCTCGACCCGCTAACCCACTAAGCTTAATTAAACCCAAATTAATCCCATGCTCCACATATCCAACACATGCACACCCACATGCGACATAATTAAATAATTCAAACACACGCAACCACATAATAAAATAAATTCATCCACGCAAGCCAAAAATTACATAATTCATATTCCTATTTACCCGAGCTCGCAAGCTCGCACCAGACCATGAGTCAACTCGGCTCGACCCTGGACTAGTTCGCTAGGCTAGCAAACACACACAATAATATGGAAATTAGAATTAATATCTAGGATATTACAGAGGCGCACACACATCGAGGCGAGAGGGGGAAGGGCAGCGTTCCAACGGATCTTGGAGTTTTTCGGCGAGGAGGATGGTAGTTCGTCGGGGTCTTTGCGTAGGGCTGAATTGGGTATTCTTTGGAGGTGAGTGGCTCTAAACTTTTGGTACTCTGTATAATACTAGCCTGTATAGTATTAGTCTGTATTGACTAACTTGTATAGTACTAGTCTGTATTGTACTATTATTATACAGTATTTATTGCACACATGTACTAGCATGTATAGTACTAGTCTATATGGACTAGTCTGTATTGACTAACCTGTATAATATAATATAATATAATACAATATAATACAATATAATATAATATAATACAATACAATACAATACATATAATATAATATAATACAATACAATACAATATAATACAATATAATATAATATAATATAATATAATATAATATAATATAATATAATATAATACAATATAATACAATATAATACAATATAATACAATACAATATAATATAATATAATATAATATAATATAATACAATATAATATAATATAAAACAATATAATATAATATAATATAATATAATTTAATATAATACAATACAATACAATATAATATAATATAATATAAAATAATATAATACAATACAATACAATACAATATAATATAATATAATACAATACAATACAATACAATACAATACAATACAATATAATATAATATAATATAATATAATATAGTACAATATAATACTATCATGCCCCAACTCAGGGTACGCGTGACCAGCTAGGGTACGTGTCGGTACCCCGAAGCCTACACTATGCACTGACCAACAACTCATAAAAATACAACCAGACTGATAGTGAAATCGTAAACAAAGCAATAGTACCAAACTATATTAGCTATTTGAAAATAGTTTAACCAAACTAAGTTCGAAACATCACAAGTTTTAAAATAAACATCTAAAGGTTTTTCAAATAACATCTCAATGTTTTACAAAATAGCACAGTGCATACACACGACTCTACTGAGACACGACTACGACTAATAACTGCCAGCTACGAGATTTGCACCCACGTCCACCCTCCAATCGCACCATGCCACCAAGCCGTACCTCACTGGTCGGGCTTTGCAAAACAACAATAATGGAACCGTGAGTTCACGAGGAACTTAGTAAGCGGTTCTTTTGAACATCCACTTAAAACCTCGGCAAGATAACTTATATAAGGTATGACACAAATAGGGAATTTAAATAAGATCACACCACAAAAGTTAATCAGTTTGCCAAGACAGAAGAATGGATGAACCGGCCTCTCGGGCCCTTGTCCATTTCACTAGCTCGGCCACTAATGGCCTAAAAAATATATATATAGAAGGTTCGGTTCTTCCCACTACGTAACCAGGCCGGTCGGCGTATCGAAAACCAGCCCATAAAGGCATCTCAAATATGAACTTTCCTGATTCGGATCTGTCGACTAGGATGGCCACTAGCCTCAGGAATCCTCCGGGTTAGGGATAGCTAGTCCCACCCAACTCGGGTCTACCGTCAGCGTGGCCCACTAACTGAATCTCAAGACCCTCCGCCACTCGGGTCTAACACCTAGCGGGCCCGCATGTGTAATCCCAAGATCCTATAAACCGCTGAGTCGCGTGGTAGCTGTTCAGCTAATATCACTCCTCAGTAGACCATCTCAACCACAACCAGAACCAAGTTGTGCAAATTTTCCTGTGTTTTGCTTTTCGGGCGGTGCCCATGTCTGACCCTTCCCTTCGGGTCACACTACGAGGATATTGATATCCGCTAACCATCCCTAGGTGTAAAATCTAGCAAGTGTACTTGTCTCTAACTTAAATGCCACAACTAGGTATCGAAACCATTCTCTCTAAAATTGTTAGAACTTACCGACTATGGATAAGTACTTAGCTTATCATTGTCAAGGACACTTGCCAAAAATAATCATGAGCAACAATCATCATGTGAAAGCCGAATAAAAGAGGTTAAATTCCATTGACTAAACCGATAAGGAACATGCAATAAACATAGCAACGATTAAACATAATATCTGAAAATTAATGAAACACTTCCTTTGATTCAGGTACCATAACCATCCTATCCATGTATGCATTAGCAAGAACATTTTCATAACCATGAGAATATAGATCTAAAGTTGCTATCAATTTATAAGATGAACAGTAATCACATGATAAAATTTGAATCTAACACTAAGCATGTAAGTAGGAATCAAGACGACATAACATGAAACCCAGCGTATAGATCTGAACAGTCCTGAATTTTCCACCCTTTCCATTGCTCGGCCGACTCAAGTAGGGTAACACCCTACTCGGCCGAGCCCTCTAAGGAAGATGGACATGTTTGCGATAACAACACAAGCACCAATCCAAGATCTAAAATATAACGAACATAAAGCGATCCACAAGTTGCAAGATGTCACGCCCCAACCTAGGGTCGCGTGACCGGCTAGGGTACGTGTTGGTACCCCGAAGCCTACCACATGCACTAAATCGCTACACCAAAGAAAACACTATACATCTAGGTATCATGAACAAAAGACAGCGGCACAAATCTTTATTTAAAAAAACAAAAACAAATGTAAAAATAGTTTTAGTAATTTCAATTTCGAAGGAAACAACTCACGTTTCAAAGTCTAAAGCAGATACAAGTTTTTCAAAGACAAACTATTTAGTGCATGTCTAACAACCCTATCGACACGACTACGACTACATGACTACTTGCTACGAGATCTGTGCCAACGCCTGCCCTCTAGTCGCACCATGCCACCAAGCTAAACCTCATTGGTCGAGCTCTGCAAAAAAAATAAAACAAGAAATCGTGAGTTCCCAAGGAACTCAGTGAGTGGTCCTTCCGAACCTCCACTTAAATCCCCAATATCATAACATATAAATATATACACAAATACATAATGAGGAGTCTATGATAGTCATATCATGGTAACCGGCTAATTGACTAGCCTACGAGAATAAGTAGTCTGGCCATATCGGCTCCGTCAGACTGAGTATCATTCGGCAAATATGACCTCATCCTGCATGAATGGTTCGGCTCTGGCCTTCACCACAATACAGCACTCGGCCGCATCGGCCTATACAACATACAAGGAATGTCAACAAAAATCACCAGGCCCGTCCAATAGGATGGTCAACTAGTCTCAGGATCCCACCGGGTTAGGGATAGCTAGTCCCACCCAACTCGGGTCTACCGTCAGCGTGGCCCACTGACGAAATCTCAAGACCCTCCGCCACTCGGGTCTAACACCTAGCGGGCCAGGTGGTGCAATATCAAGACCTTAATTGCCGCTGAGTCGAGTAGTAGTCCTTCCGGCTATCGGTACTCCTCAGTAGACCATCTCAAACACAATACACAATCAGAGTTTCAAAAAAAACTTCCATCTTAATCCCCGGGCATCAACGTGTATCCGACCCTTCCTCGGGTCGCACTAGTCGAATACAAATGTTCTCTATCTTTCCCTAGGTGTGAAACCTAGTCTATGCATTATATTTCTTAAGTGTAACCATATTTCATAAGCATGAAAAAGTCTAATTTCGGGTTCATCACAACATATATAACATAGGAAATTCGTTCTACAACTATCCACATGAATAACCACATGATTTCCAAAATAAGGAGATTAAATTCAGCTTTTAAGTACTAAAATTTCAGCAAGGAAACAATTGGTCTAACATGGCAAAGATTTAACAATAGCATGGTAAACAATGAAGAATTTCCATGATTCACATTCCATACTAGATCCTAACCACATAAGTGCATTCAAGAATATTTCCTTATCAATTGTTAACTGTAATCTACCATTATCAACAATCCATTCATCGAATAAAATACTTAATAGTATAATCACATACTTGGTCGAGATATTCCCCTCTTACCCGCTCGGCCGAACCCTACACAAGGGTTATCATGCTCGGCCGAGCCTATCAAGGTGAGATTAGGGCTCTTTCGACCATGAACAAGAACAATTGAGTTACAAGTCTTGCAAGGAATTCGATCCAAGAGGTTTCAACCGCTCTAGGAAATTGGGGAAAAATTCGGCATTACCTTTTCCCTTTTTCCTTCATTCGGCCGACCCCTAAATCCGAGGAAAACTCCGTGAAACTTCGTCATTCAACAACATATACACAAGAGAATCAAATCTCGGTAAAATTTCGATGAGACGATGAAAATATCTCGAGAAATTGACAAAACCCCCAATATCTTGGATCGGCTACCCGCCTACCCTATGGATCTCAGTTAGACCACTCACCTTGATCGAATGAAGGAGATGGACTAGATGAGGACGATCCCGATTTCTCCGACGATGACATAAGACCGGCGCCGTCCACAAGCTCCTCTCCCCTTTCCTCTTCCCTCGGGGTGCGTGCGTCTCTCTCTTGCTTTGAGCCGCACGGTGGCTTTGGGTGAGAGGGTTTTAATTCCCCCTTTTTTTGACAGAAATGCCCTCGTGACTTAAGTTCCCTCACTCAACTCAACCCAAGCCCGAATTGAGCCCCGACTCGACCCACGAACTCGATTTCAACCCGACTTGAATCAATCTAGCACATAAATCATATAAACATAATTCACGAGTCAACCAAATTGAATTATACCTTCTATTCACGTCGATTTTTGCGACTCAACCTTGATGTTCCCCGATCCTGTGCGCTGCACCAAATATGATTAGAACCTTGCTTTACTTCCCCACTTAAGGAAAATTCATCCTCGAATTTGGTAGAGCATAGGGACTCACCATATTCTCGAACAAGGAGGGGTAGCGCTCCCTCATGTCTTGCTTTACTTCCCAAGTAGCTTCATGCCCGGTGTGATGCTCCCACCTGACCTTTACCAAAGGAATTTCCTTGGACCTCAGCTTCCTAATCTGTCGGTCAAGCACCTGTACTAGCCTCTCCTCATGTGAGATCGCTGTTTCCATCTCAACCGCAGTCGGCTCGATCACATGGGACTCATCCCTTACATATCTTCGGAGTGTTGACATAAGAAAAACTGGGTGAACTCTGCTCAGGTTACGGGGCAAAGCCACCTCGTAAGCCACAACGCCCCTCCGCTAGAGAATAGGGAAAGGCCCAATGAACCTAGGGCTCAACTTCCCCTTCTTCCCAAACCGGACTACCTCTTTCATGGGGGAAACCTTTAGGAACACCAAGTCGCCTTCAGCGAACTGCAACTCTCTAGCCTTCTTATCAGCATACATTTTTTGGCGACTTTGAGCCGCCAACAACCTTTATTTTATCAGCTTCACCTTCTCCACTGCCTCCTCAATCAAGTCAGGACTCACCATGAGAGTCTCTCCTGTCTCAAACCAGCCTACAGGTGATCTGCATCTCCGCCCATACAAGGCCTCGAAAGGGCCATACCAATTCTACTGTGATAGCTATTGTTGTAGGCGAATTCAATCAAAGGCAAGTGTTTCTCCCAACCGCCAGCCAGGTCGAGGACACACGCCCTCAGCATATCCTCCAGGGTCTGGATGGTTCTCTCTGACTGTTCGTCCATCTACGGATGGAAGGGTGTGCTGAACCGCACCTGAGTACCCAAGGACTCCTAAATGGACTGCCAAAACTGAGCTGTGAACTGGGTACCTCGATCTGATATGATCATCACTGGGGTACCATGGTATGCCACAATCCTATCTAAAAATAGTCTGGCGTACTGCTCAGCAGAAAAGGTCATTTTGATTGGAATGAAGTGCGCGGTCTTAGTCAACCGATCCACTACCACCCAAATGGAATCAAACCCTCCTCTTGACCTAGGCAGCCCGGTCACTAGGTCCATGGTGATCTTCTCCCACTTCCACTCGGGCACCTCGAAGTTCTGTAGCAACTCCGCGGGTTTCAGGTGTTCGGCCTTCACTTGCTGGCAGACCAAACACTTGGATACAAACTTTGCAATCTCCCTTTTCATGCCCTTCCACTAGTAGTGCTGCCTTAAGTCTCGGTTCATTTTGGTGGCCCCCGGATGCATCATATAAGTGGAATGGTGGCCCATTTCCAAAACCTACCTGCGAACCTCTACATATCAGGCACCATGATCCAGTCTTTGAACCTTAGGACCCCCTCTGAGTCGACCCTAAAACCGTCATTTGCGTCACCTCTACGGACTAGATCCCTTATCAGTGAACAAAATGCATCCTCCACTTACGCGACATGTAACATGTCCACCAAGGTGGACTGTGTTGACGAAATGGCGACACTAGAGGGGGGGTGAATAGTGTGTTTACTATACGATTAGCCTAAATCCAAATTTTTAATCGTTTACTTAGATTGGTTTAGGAAATTTGTAATTCGATGATTGCTTATAAATGATTAAGCAATTAAAGCACAACAAAATGAAACAATGCAAACACAAGATATTTATAGTGGTTTGGCCCCAATGCCTACTCCACTACCTAAGCACCCGCTTAGGATTTCCAAACTAGTTTTACTAGATTAATTTATGTTTTCCTTACACACGAGGACTTTTCACCGAAGAGACGCACTCTCGACCTAATTAAGGCACTTCCACACCCGGAAGTCACCGCCTTCTTATCGAGAGTCCTCTTCCACCTCAACCCTAAGGGACAACTAAACTAATCCTAGTAAACACTAAGTTTACACAAGTGGCTTTACTCCTTTTCACTAAGGATACCACTTCCACACAACAGACCTAAGACAAGGTCTTCACGCACACAAATTTAAAATCAGTTCAAATAACAGATAAAATTACAATTGAAAAGAGCTTAAAATGAAACCAAGATTTCGTGATCTTTTCCAAGCCTTGGAGCCTTCAACTCTTCAGGAGGTAGAACTCGAATCAATTCCCGAGTTGAGGCAGCAGAGCTTGTACGCTTGAAGAAAATATCGCAGACAGAGAAGCAGCACAACCTTTTTGGAAGGCTTCAAATCTTCCTCTTAGAATGCTCAATAAAGGCTGTGGAAGTCAAGAAAAGTTATTAAAAGAATCATATGAGGGTATATTTATACCTTGCTGAAGAAACGACTGTTCAACGAGCATCATCTTGGGAGCTTTTGACATGAGCTTTGGACTCGTCCAAGCGACTTTGGTGTACTCGTCGATCTTCGAGAAACTTCCGCGATGAACCCGAGCGCAATGATCAATGTCCTTTCGATTTCCGATTTCTCCGACTTTTTTGATCGAGGACATCGAACACTAATTGATATGGAACCTGTAAGATATTCTTAATGAAATCATTAGTCCCATATTTGTTATCATCAAAACCATCAAAACTGAGATTAAGGCTAAGGTTGAAAACCTAAAGCCAATAATCTCCCCCTTTTTGATGATGACAGACATCCTTAAGAAAATATATACATTAAAGCATAGATGGATATCAACTAAGGGATTTCTCCCCCTATCTATATGCATGGATTTCCTATATTTTCCTCCCCTTTACCTATACTTATCTCCCCATTTTAACTATACATTTCTCTCCCTTTATACCTAAACTCTTCTCTCCCCCTTTTGACATCAATCAAAAAGGGCAAGAAGGGTCTATCTATTCAAAGGGGAGAAAGACAAGTATTTTTTTCATGAAGTTCAGACTCTAAAGATTTTTCATGAAACAAGAAAATCTCAACCAACGGATGGAAAACAAATGATTAATATGAAACAAAATCATACATGATATGTTTAAAGCTAAATTTTTGAATTCAAGATAAGTCATGTATGTTCTCAAAATGAATATTGTTTCTTTTTCATGACATTTTTAAATTTCATTCAAACTTTCAAAATACAAAGATATAGTCATTTGACTCATGTATTAAGGTTGAAGTGAAACTAATGTCATTTGATCTAAATATGAACTTAGCACATTTTCATTTGAAATAAACATGAAAATATAAAGGTGCTAAGTCTTAAGTTTTGCTATCTACTCATGTTTTCTCAAACTTAGGCATTTCGACATCTAACATGAGATAATATAAGTCTATGAATCAAGTCTGGGCTTAAGATGAAATTTTTTAATTCACTTTGTTGACTTAAGTCAACATATACTTTTAGTTTTCAAAAATTAAACCTTTAAGTTTATACAAAACCATATTTTTAATGAAAAATTTTGGTACCAATTTTTTGATGAAAAATTTTGGTACCAATTTTTTGATGAAAAAAAATTTTGATACCAAACATTGAATGGTCATTTGAAATACATGAATGAAGTTTGAACTCAAAAGAATTTTCAAAGACCATTTTTCATCCTATATTGTTTTCGATGAAAGAAGTGAATATTTCTAGTTATCATTCAAATTTTCAAAATCATTCATATGAATTATTTTACTCATGAAATTGTGTGAATGATATTAGAAATGGAATCCAAGTAGTGTACATGAGTTTCTATATGAAATTTTCGAAGAGAAATCAAAGTATCGGAAAGATTGATATTTCATATAAGGATACTTTGTGTTTTCGAAATCCAACTTCAAAATTCCATTATAAATTAGATTCTTGACAAAACTTTTTTGAAATTTTTAATGATAAAACTAGATTTTTCAGTGAATATGAGGTTTCAAGAATCATCTAAAAAGGATTTTTCTATATTTTCCTAGAAATAACAGAAATTGGTGATACCAATTGTTGAACAAATGACAATTCCATAATTTTTCAGTCATTTTCAAAGAATGCTTAGATTTAATTAAAACTTTTATGACACCACATAATGGTCATGTAAAGAGTGTATGTCAAGTTTGAGATGAAAATTATATCCTTAAGTCAAGATATCAACCTAGCATGGTTTCATTCAAAACTAAACTAGTTTTAATGAAACTTGCTAAGTTTCAATCTTAACATTAACTCATGATTTTTCAAATTTAAATCTATGGATCCCTAAGATGAGTAAATCTAAACATGTTCCACAAATATGGATTGAAAATGAGACCTTTAAGTCAACTTGTTGACTTGGGTCAACATAGTTCAAAGAGAGGTAAACATGAATTAACCTCTATGTCATTTTATCCATATTCATCTGAATTTTTCACTCTAAATGCATGGAAATATGTCATACCTATTTCTAAACATGTTTATGAAGTTTGGACTTAAAATCAAGTGTCCAAGTCAATTTGTTGACTTGGGTCAAACCTTTTAAGCTTAAGTCCACTAATGTGATTTAGTTATCACATTTTCATCTACACATGAATTTTCAGGATTGAACACCTAGAGTCATACCATGTGTGTCTAAACATGTTTGTTTGATGTTTACTCAAAATGAGGTCTCTAATATGAGTTTTAACCTAGAGCAAGTTTCATTCAATCAAGATATCATGAAATTGCCTAAGTTATCCAAACTAGTTTTACTAGATTAATTTATGTTTTCCTTACACACGAGGACTTTTCACCGAAGAGACGCACTCTCGACCTAATTAAGGCACTTCCACACCCGGAAGTCACCGCCTTCTTATCGAGAGTCCTCTTCTACCTCAACCCTAAGGGACAACTCAACTAATCCTAGTAAACACTAAGTTTACACAAGTGGCTTTACTCCTTTTCACTAAGGATACCACTTCCACACAACAGACCTAAGACAAGGTCTTCACGCACACAAATTTAAAATCAATTCAAATAACAGATAAAATTATAATTGAAAAGAGCTTAAAATGAAACCAAGATTTCGTGTTCTTTTCCAAGCCTTGGAGCCTTCAACTCTTCAGGAGGTAGAACTTGAATCAATTCCCGAGTTGAGGCAGCATAGCTTGTACGCTTGAAGAAAATGTCGCAGACAGAGAAGCAGCGCAAGCTTTTTGGAAGGCTTCAAATCTTCCTCTTAGAATGCTCAATAAAAGGCTGTGGAAGTCAGGAAAAGTTATTAAAAGAATCATATGAGGGCATATTTATACCCTGCTGAAGAAACGACTGTTCAACGGATAGAAAACTATCCGTTACAGGCCGCCGGTCGAATGGTCGGTCGATCAGTCCTTCGACTTTGCAATTCTCCCATATATTTTGGTTTCTTTATGTCAGTGTAGACAGTAGGTTACAGGGTAGGATGCAGACCCTGGCCGGTCACACTACCCTCAGTTGGGGTGTGACAAAGTTGGTATCAGAGCACTAGGTTAGGTCTTGTCTATGACTCAGTGTTGGGTATCATATGAGATATATGCTAGTGTGTCGACATACGGTATAGTTATGCTACGAGATCGGGCGACCACAGCTGCACTCAGCACATCATGCGGTTAGTAAACTTTAAAATCTTCTGTTAAAAATTTGTTATTTGACAGGAAACTTTTTTTTCTTTTCTGTGATAGTGTAATGGAGGCTCCCAATGCTGCACTGAGCGGTAGTGGCCGTAAATTGGGTGATGAAACATAGAGCCAAGAGGTATCCAAGAGAGGGTCGAGTTGGGGCGCGTAGACGTGTACCCCGGTTGTCGATAGAAAATATTCTTTATGTACTTGTGAGTACTATGCATGGATATTGATTGTGTTTGTGCTTGTGGATGTGCGATGGCCGAGCTGAGAAGCATACCGACTTGGCAAGTTGGTCCCGTCTCGGCGAGTGAATTTTGGGTCTTGATACTGCGTGTGTGAGCCACGCTAACGTTAGACCCCAGGGAGCCACACTAACTTTAGACCCGAGTGGATTTGGTTGGGTGTGCAATACCCAGCTAGAGAGGGCCCGGGTAGAAGGCTCGCTAGATAGAATCTAGCGACCGACTTGTATGATTGCTAGGTTTGGGCCGGTTTGGGTCGTATAAATGTATTGTTTTCTATGGGGCCGGCATGGACCGAGTGATTTTGGCATTCATGAGCATGTCATGTATTAATTAGTGTTCGCGATAATCGGGCACAGGACTTTGAGAAGCTGCGCAAGTCCGGTGGCATGACAGTGTAAGAGTATGAGATGGAAGTTCACCGGCTTTCCAAATATCATCAGACCTCAGTGGCATCTGAGACTACCAGGGTCAAGAGGTTTGTTGGGGGATTTTGGCCTTAGATAGGCAGGCTCATCGACTACACCGAGGATTCCACTCTTGCACGGGTGGTGGATGAGACCCTTCGAAAGGAAGCCTTGGTGCCGTTCCGGAGGAATGACGGGCCAACCAAGAAGAAACTTTGGCTGCAGGGATCTAGGGGTCTACCGTTGCATTCAAAGGAGGCCGCAAGCGAGCCATTCGGAGAGACGTGTGCCAGGGTGTTTGCTATGAACCGTGATGGGGCAGAGGCGTCTAAGGCAATGGTAACATGTACTATTCTAGTATGTTCATCTACTACTTATGTTCTATTTGATCTGGGTGCCACGCACTCATTTGTGTCTGCCATATTTGCTGCGAAATTGCCAATGGCACCCTCCATGCTCAATCGGCCATTGATAGTATCAACGCCTATGGGCGATGCAATCTTAGCAAATTCAATATACCAAGACTGTAAGGTGCTCATCTACGACCATGTGTTGAGTGCGGATTTGACACTCTTACCCACTCTTGAGCTTGATGTCATCCTTGGCATGGACTGGTTAGTAGAGCACTTTACGATGTTGGATTGCAGAGGTAAAATAGTGATGTTTAATAAGCTTGGGCTGCCGCAGTTCACCATCCAAGGGGAGGGAGGTAGGAAGCCGATAGGGGTCATCTCAGCCCTAAGGGCTCATAAGTTGCTTCGGGGCGGCTGCCAATCCTTCCCGGCCTTTGTATTTGTGGCCAAGGAGGAAAGGGGTGAAGCAAGGAATGTCAGCAGAACCCTAGTGGTTTGTGAATTCCCTGATGTGTTTCCCGAGGAATTACCAAAATTGCCGCCCAGAAGGGAGGTTGATTTTGCATTGACCTACAGTCCGGGATGAAACTAATTTCCATTCCACTTTATAGGATGGCACCAGCTGAACTCAGGGAGTTAAAGGTGCAATTGTAGGAAATGCTTGACCTGGGGTTCATCCGGCCGAGCGTGTCACCCTGGGGTGCCCCGGTTCTCTTCATGAAGAAGAAGGATGGGTCGATGCACATGTGCATCGACTATAGGCAGTTGAAGAAAGTGACCGTCAAGAATCGCTACCCACTACCGAGGATAGACGATCTGTTTGACCTGCTGTAGGGGGCACAATGGTTTTCAAAGATAAATCTATGGTCCAGGTACCAGTAGCTGAGAATCTGGGACTGCGATGTGCCTAAGACGGCCTTTAGGACTCGCTACGGTCACTATGAGTTCCTAGTGATGTCCTTTGGCCTAACCAATGCACCTGCTGCCTTCATGGACCTAATGAGAAGGGTATTTAAGGAGTACCTGGACAGCTTTGAGATCGTCTTCAATGTGGTTTACTCCAAGAGTGCGCAAGAGCACTCTAAGCACCTAAGAATGGTCCTTGAAACCCTTCGAGAGCACCGCTTGTTTGCAAAATTTTCCAAGTGTGAATTTTGGTTGGGAAGTGTAGGGTTCTTGGGCCATGTAGTGTTCAAAGAAGGGATAAGGGTAGATCCTGCCAAGATAGAAGTGGTGCAGAACTAGAAATGGCCAGCTAGCGTGGCTGAGATCCGTAGTTTTCTTGGTTTGGCCGGGTACTATCGGAAGTTTGTGGAGAACTTCTCCAGAATTGCAGCCCCTTTGACTCGGTTGACCTAAAAAAAAGTCAGGTTCATTTGGGATGACAAATGCGAGGCGAGCTTTCTGAAGCTCAAGGCATGTTTGACATCTGCACCCGTGTTGGTTGTACCTTCCGGCTCAGGAGGGTTTGTAGTCTTCTGTGATGCCTCTCGGGTTGGCCTGGGCTGCGTCCTGATGCAGTTTGGTAGGGCCACAACTTATGCGTCCCGCCAACTGAAAGTTCATGAGAAGAACTATCCGACGCACGACCTAGAGCTAGCGGCAGTGGTCTTTGCACTGAAGCTCTGGCGGCATTACCTGTATGGGGAGACTTGTGAGATCTACATGGATCACAAGAACCTCCAGTACTTGCTTACCTAAAAGGAGCTGAACCTCGGGCAGAGGAGATGGCTAAAGCTCTTAAAGGATTATGATTGCACCATTATATATCATCCGGGCAAAGCAAATGTGGTAGCAAATGCTCTGAGTAGCAAGTCCATGGGCAGTTTGGCTCATTTGGAAGTTAAGCGAAGGCCTCAAGCTCGAGAGTTGGCATTGTGCCTGGATAGGGGTACAATTTTATCAGTGTCAACTTAAGGTGCCCTGGTGGCACACCTGCGGGTATAGTCCACGCTGGTGAACATGCTGCGTGCCACGCAGGGGGAGGATGCCTTTTCTACGCTGACCAAGGATCTGGTGCGAAGAGGCGATGTAGAGAACGGGTTCAGACTGGACTCAGAGGGTGTACTGAGGTTCAAAGACTAGATCGTAGTACCAGATATGGCCGAGGTGCGCAGGCAAGTCCTGAAACTGGGTCATCGTTCCACTTATATGATGCATCCGGGGGCCACCAAGATGTACCGGGATAAGGCAGCATTACTGGTGGAAGGGTATGAAAAGAGAGGTAACAGAGTTTGTATCCAAATGTCTGGTCTGCCAGCAGGTGAAGGCCGAGCATCTCAAGCCTGCGGGACAACTGCAAAACCTCGAAGTGCCCGAGTGGAAGTGGAAGAAAATCACCATGGATCTAGTGACTGGGTTGCCTAAGTCAAAAGGTGGTTTTGATTCCATTTGGGTGGTAGTGGACCGGGTAACAATGACCGCACACTTCATACCAGTGAAGACTACCTTCTCTGTGGAGTAGTACGCCCGATTATTCTTGGATAGGATTGTGGCATACCATGGTACCCCGGTGATGATTATATCCGACCACGGTATCTAGTTTACAGCCCGGTTTTGGCAGTCCTTCCAGGAAGCCTTGGGTACCCAGGTGCGTTTCAGCACAACTTTCCATTCGCAGACTGACGGGCAATCAAAGAGGACCATCCAAACTTTGGAGGACACGCTGAGAGAATGCATCCTAGATATGGCCGACGGTTGAGAAAGACACTTACTGCTGATAGAGTTCACCTGCCACAATAGCTATCACAGTAGCATTGGCAAGGCTCCTTTTGAGGCTTTGTATGGGCGGTGGTGTAGGTCTCCGGTGGGCTGGTTTGAGGTCGGAGAATCACTCATGGTGGGCCCTGAGCTGGTTGAGGAAGCGGTAGAGAAAGTGAAGGCCATAAAGGAAAGATTACTGGTGGCCCAGAGTCGAGAAAAAATGTATGACGACAAGAAGGCCAGGGAATTGGAATTCGCTGATGGTGATTTAGTCTTTCTGAAGGTCTCTCCTATGAAAGGGGTGGTCCGGTTTGGGAAGTAGGGAAAGATGAGCCCCAGGTACATTGGGCCTTTTCCCATTCATAAAGTGGAGGGGCGAGGTGACCTATGAGATGGCATTACCTCCTAGTCTGAGCAGAGTACACCCGGTCTTCCATGTATCCATGTTGCGGAAATATGTAAAATATGATTCGCAAGTGATCGAGCCCTCCTCTATTGAGGTAGATTCGGCCATCTCGTTTGAGGAAAGGCCGGTAGAAATCCTTGACCGCCAAATTAGGAAGCTGAGATCCAAAGAAATTCCCCTGGTAAAGGTCAGATGGGAACACCATTCCGGGCAAGAGGCCACCTGGGAGGTAGAGCATGACATGAGAGAGCGCTACCCTTCCTTGTTCGAGGAGCTGGTAAGTCCTTGTTATTCAAGTAAATTAGAGGATGAATTTCCCTTAAGAAGGGAAGGTTGTAAGACCCGGGAAAATTTCCTAATATAAAAATCTGTTCTTGGTGCAGGGCGCCAGACCCGACGATAGTCGAGTCGGGCCTCAGGATCGCCTCGAGTGAAAAGGTACAACTCGACTAATGATGCATGGAATTTTATTGGGTGATTGACTTTCCTTTTATGCAATCATACCTTAAATCAAGTTTAAATCGACTCATGTTGTGGGTTGAGTCGGAACCCAAGTTGAGTTCGGGTTTAGTCAAGTCTTGAGTATGAGTCAAGTGAGTCAAGAGCCTATATGGAAGGCTAGATAAGGGATTAAAACCCCTCATCCTTGTGCCGTGCGAGTCATCCTTTGAGTGGCACAAGGTAGCCTAGGGAGAGAGTTGGAAGAGCAAGGAGAAGGGGGACTTGGATCGATTCGGGATTTCGCGCCATCGTCGGAAGATTCAAAGTCATCGTCATCCGATCTTTCATTCTCCGCAATCAAGGTGAGTGGTTAGAATTTGAAAAATTGGGGGAGGCGGTTAGCCAAACCCCTAGATGTGTTAGGGTGTGTTTCTCGCGATCATTCCGACAGATCTTGGTTTCATTGTTGTGTATTCACTGTTTTGTACAAAATCTTGTCGGATTGTCTTGCTTCCTCATCAATTTCTCAGATCTAGGGCTGCCGAATCATGGGGAAAGGGGAAAGGTCATGCCAAATTTTCCCCAAACCCCTTGACGGAAGTAGAGCCCTTAGATGATCATAAATCTCCCACTGAAGCACTCTCCGTCGTTGATTTCACATATGAAACAGTTTGATTTCCCTAGAACTCCTAGGTGTGGCCGAATGAACCCCACACCTCATGAAGAGGGTTCGGCCAAGGGTAAGGGAAATGGGTAAATTAGTCCACATGACATTATGATATATCAGAGACGAAGAGTTAGGAGTGTAGTTAAAGTCTTCCTTCCCTTTCCTACTCTAAGAGCCATGGCCAAGCAAGGTTTCCCTTGCTCAAGGCTCGGCCAAGCCTAGGGAGGGGGAAAGAGGGTGACTTTAGATGGAAACTTCCATGGTTATAAAGTTCGAGTTATAGAGACATCATGATACTTAGGAAGAATACTAACCATAGTAAGTAAATTGATTGATTTAGGAGATTGTAGGAATGCTAGCTTAACAACCATCTTTAGCCCATTCAATCTTTAAATTTTGAAATGATGTATTAGTTTACATTGTTTAGTATTTCATGCATTATTGAATTCCTTGCTACCTTGCCATGCTAGATAAATTGTTACTTATTGAGCTTAATTTTAAAGGTAGTGTATAATTGTTATGTATGAATATCATAGCTATATATGGTATATGTTGTAAAGAATGCTTATTTCTCTTTAGATTGAATGCTGTCCAAAAATGTTTATGGGCTGAATTCCAAGGTTAGTACAAGGAATTTCTCACCCAATGTAGTGTAGAAGGTTAGATAACATGTGGAAGGTAGTGTAGAAGGTTAGATAACATATATGGAAACTTAGCTAGGAGATGTTATCACTTCTAGGACTTCTAGTAAACATTTTGAAAACTTAGAACTCTTAGGTGTACACATTTTGAAAGTGAAGCATTAATTGTTGACCCGATAGCCCGAATTTAGGCCAGATACGGGCAATGGCCCGAAGTGTATATAAGGAAACCCTAGGACATTGATTATGTGATGTGCTTGAGATGGTCCGCCGGGGAGCGTGGAGGTTGAGAGTGACCAATGCTCAGCTCAGCCAGTGTTGGGTCTTGAGGTGCGCTAGCGGGCCCGCTAGGTGCCAGACCCCAATTGGGTGGGACTAGCTATCCTTACCCTAGACGGTGACCGGAGACTAGTGGACCATCCTAGTTGACGGCCCAGGATTGTTTGTTTACATCTTGATATGATGTGGCCGACGGGCAGTATGATTCTACCTTATATGGTAGGGCCGGTTGTAGCCAGAATTTTTATTCCAGAAGTAGGCCCAAGGGCCGAATGCTGGAGGCTTGATTGGTCGAGATTGCAAGTTTTCACATATTCAGTTTACATAGAATGACCCATGGGATCAGTAGTCACATTAGAAGTAGCTTACCTCCCTGTATATTCAGTTTGTTGCCTTATATGATATGCATGAATAACTGAGGATTATGTGGAGGTTCACTAGAACCACTCACTGAGTCCCAAGTGGACTCACAGTTTGTTTCCTTATTTTTACAGAGCATGAGCAGGATTGTGACCTGTCGACATGGTGCAGTGGATGGCTGGAGGTGGTGCCATATCTCGTAGCGGCGTCCATGAGTCATAGTACAGTGTTTAGTAGTTATTTTCTTTTTTGCACTGATAGTTGTATTTATAAAAAGTTTGTAAAACTTTGATACTTGAGACGTTTAGTTGTTCTGATATTGGTTTTCTTCTTTGGTTTGAAAACTTAAAATTGTGAACTTTGAAAACTTTTAAATAAAGGGAGCGAGCACCGGTGAGGCACCGCGGAGGCTGCGGTGCTCGGCGTGGTGTCACTGCCATGCGCGGGCAACCGTGCCACGCATGGGCAACTGTGCCACACGACTGGGCGGCGGTGCGCCGGCAGGCACCGGCGTCGTTCTCGGCGCTAGCGTCGCTGGCGGCGTCCGGTGAAGGAGTGGCGGTGATTGGTTTGGGGAGGAGATGGGGAAGATGACCTAAGGGGGATGAGATGAAATGGAGGGCTGAGATTGATTTGGGTAAGATGAAGGGTTGGATTGAATTAGTTGAGATGAAGGGTAGATATTTGATCTTCTGTAGATGTAAGGCTTAGATTGCATCATGCAGAAGGAAGGCTGGGGTTGCATCAAGATAGATGTAAGGCTGTGGATGCATCATGTTAGATGTAAGGCTGTGATTGCATCTTGTTACATGTAAGGCTGTGATTGGATCATGTTAGATGGAAGGCTGAGATTTGCATCAGGTTAGATGGAGAGCTGTGATTGCATCTGGTCAGATGGAGGGCTGTAATTGCATCTGGTTAGATGTAAGGCTGTGATTGTATCATGTAGATGGAGAGCTGTGATTGCATCTGGTTAGATGGAGAGCTGTGATTGTATTTGATTAGATGTAAGGTTATGATTTCATCATGTAGATGGAGGGTGGTGATTACATCTGGTTAGATGTAAGGTTGAGATTGCATCATGTTAAATAGAGGGCTATGATTGCATCATATTAGATGGAAGGCTGTGGTGTGATCCAGTTTAGATGAAGGGCTGAGATTTGATTTATTGATTGTAACACCGTTATATTTTTCTGTAACAGTGATTTATTAAATAAGTTAAGGCATTTCTTTCATTATTCTAAATAATTATTTGGAGGCCTTAAAGTTAGCAAAAATATTCATGTTATATATGAATTTTCACTTAATCGACGTTTCGGATTCATTGGTGTGGTCTGTCTCACCATCAGACCTTTAGATTTTGAAAACAGTAGGCGGACATCGCCTCATTTTCCGTGTCAAGTTGAAAAATCATATTTTATATATTTTTATGGTTCAATCTGAGATGATTCATGGATATAGTAGTTAATGAGGTGAATCTTATCCTAGATCAGTGATTCCTATGTCTAGTTATTTTATCATGTTGTTCCAGTCCATTAATTTGTAGTTGGAGTTTCTTTTTGCACTGCTTTCATGGTACACGTGCATCCTTTCTTACAGTGCTATAATTCTATTTTATGGTTGTTTATTTGTGCTGAGCATTCATGATTTATGAGCACTATTTCTACATATATATATGTATGTGATTGTGATGTATGGCATGAGGAGGTGGAGGATGAGGTATGCACTTGACATACCCTTTATTACTTGTTGATAGCACATCTTGTTTATACTTATATACTTGCGTGTGTGGTATTGTGATGTGCTTGTTGCATTTCCTTGGAAGCCTCGCTGGTGAGGGGATATGCCCCAAAGAGACAACGTTTGCCTTATTCCGTAAGTCCGGATGGTGAGTGGAGATCATACCCCAAAGAGACAGTCCGGAGACCCGAGCAGGTGAGGGGAACGTATGCCCCAACATGCTAGCTCGGAAGAGCCAGTGCCGGTGACGGGAGGGCATGCCACAAAGAGATGACACTGAGCTGGGTGGTAGTTTGGCGGCCACCCGTCTACCTACCCTATGTGGCTATGTGGGACCAACGGGTCTGGGGAGCATGCATATGATTGAGGTGTTGCATTGCATGCATATGATTGAGGTGTTGCATTCATCCTATTTTAGTGTTGTGGATATGCTTATACTTATTGATGGATGCTTATACTTATTGCTGTGGATATGATTGGAGTGGTGGATGTGAATAGTGTGTTGTTGGTGAAATGGTCACACTAGAGGGAGGATGAATAGTGTGTTTACTAATCTTTTTGCCTAAATCTGGTTTTAATCATTTCTTAGATTACTTAAACAAATTACAAATTGAGTAGCAAGCGGAAGCAAAGTAAATGCGATAATGAAATAAACACAAGTAGAATCAATGCAAACACAATTATTTATAGTGGTTCGGCCCCAATGCCTACTCCACTACCTAAGCACCCCGCTTAGGATTTCCAAACTACCTTTACTAGTTTATCTTATTTCCTTTACAACGAGGACATTTTAATCAGAGAGTCTCCGCTCTCGCACCGAAGGCACTTCAACACACGGAAGTCTACACCTTCCTACTGAGAGCATCCTCCCACCTCAAATCTAAGGACAACAAGAACTAATCCTAGCAAACTATGTTTACACCGGTGGATTTAAACCTTAAACACCAAGGTTACCACCCAATTTCAAGACCTACACTCTAGGTCTTACTCTAACTCAAATACAAAGAAATAAACAAGAAAATATAACACTAAATAGAGCAATAAATCAAATAATAAGATACTTAGCTCCACAATAAACTCCCTAGTCCTCTTGATGCCTCAAGGTGATGAATCAATGAAGCTTTGAAGGCTATATCAAGGAATGAGAGATCAAACTAGGGTTTCTCCAAGTAATGGCTCAATGAAGTATAGGAGTGATCAAAAGTGGTGAGGAAGGCTCTCATGGCCTTATATTTATAGGCCATGAAGAGAAGAGAAACACCTCTCTTCTCAACAAGCGAATTTTTGCCCGTTACTGACCATCGATCGCTTGTCTGGTCTATCGTCGGTCGACCGACCAAGCGACCGCCCGAGCGATCGGAGCATTCTTCCCGTTCTGGGCAATGTTCGATCGACCATTCTTCCCGTTAATAACTTTAAAACATAAATATTATATAAGGATTACCCCCGATTTGGATTCAATAAAAATATCTAAAAAATCAAAATCCTTAAGAATCAAAATCTAGTTTTTGGGGTCTAGTACAAATTTTCGAAAAACGAAAATTCTCTAATCTCCCAGGTCAAGTATGGATAGACTAAATGCTTCCAAAAAATCCGTAAAAATACCTCGTTATCTAGTTTTAACCCAAGGAATAATTATCATCATTTTTTGTGTCAAAAAAATATCTAGGTCATATAGCCCTCCAAGGAGCTCCCTAGGCTTAGTGAATTTCAGGGCATTTTCTGGGTTTTCATATTTTGGGGTTCGGGTTTGGTTTTTGGGTTCTTTGCATCATAAAGAGGATTACATCACATTATAGACACCCTAAACCTAAACTCTAACTTCCTAAAGAATCCCGAGTGACGACGAGCGTCCTTGCCGATTTCTTCGATTTCTCTAATTTTTTCGATCGGGGACGTCGAGCGCTAATGAACTTGGAACCTGAAAGATTTCTCAATGAAACATTAGTTCCATGTTTGTTATCATCAAAACCAACATTAAGACCAAAGTTGAAAACCTTAAGCCAACATATGTTACTGATGTTGTTCCGTCATTTTTCAAGATATTTTATACTTGTTGACGGATGTTGATTTCATGCATAGATCTAAGGATATATTATTGCTGATTTCTTCTAACGTTACTATTACGTTATTTATATTGGTTATTTGTGTTTTATGCATGATGATTGATTTGGTGAATTGAGGACTGATCTGCTCACTAAGTCCTAGTTGGACTTACCCCTCATTACTATTGTTTTGCAACACCTGAGTTGGATCAGAGAGGAATCGAGGTGCAGTAGCGCGGCTGGTGACGGCATGACAGCTGGTCTCGTGACATGTCGTGATCGAGGAGGATACCTGAGTCATTTTAGTGTCTCTTTGAGTTGTTGAGTCATGTTTACTCGGGTCGTGGTTTCCGCATTTTATTTTTATTTGGGGAGTCTTGTTTATTTATTTGAACTCCTTTTTAATAACTTGTTCAGTGTGTTCATATTGAGTTTTGGTTTGGGTTGGTTGATGATGTCATGTCTATTCTTTCCAAAAAAAATCTCCGACTGTTCAGGTTATTATTGTTGTGTTTGAGTTGGGTTAGGCTTCGGGGTACGTGGCATATCCTGGCTGGTCATACCGGGTTTGGGGTGTGACACTCGTCTTCCCCGAAATGATGATGGGGGAAATGTGAACGATGTAGATTGTCTACCAATATTTTGTTTTCCTGGTCATGGTTTGGGCTCACGTCCACCAAGATATTTAACTAAAGATGAGTACCTTCTTCCATAATTGTATGTACTGATGAATTGCCCCGAGGTTGATCCTTTCATTCAAAAATTTGACACAGAAGATCGTACATAGACATCGAATATATCCGAGGAAGAATTGCAAGATAAACCACCATATCTCAGGAGTAGTCAAAGGAAATATGGCAGGCTTTCTGGAATTCACCTTTGGGGTTGGCACGCGAGGAAAGCAGACAAGGAATTCTATCTCCTGCACCCGGTCTCAAACCTGCTACTGTGGGGTAGCGTAGAATTTCTAAATTGGTTTTAAACTTGGTCGAGTGAACATATTCAAGAAATAGACAACAAATTACTCGAGTTAGCACGTGGACCGTCACGACTAGTCTTATGCTATAACGGATACTATGTGAATGGGTATAAATTTCATACAAAGGAGTACTCAACCACAAAGAAGACAATAAATGCCAGTGTTTGTGTCAAAGGCTCCACTTGGATTGATTGTGATTGTGATTTCTACGTACTGCTTGAGGAAGTACTTGAGCTTCAATATGTTGGGTGCAAAAAGATAGTGATATTCAAATGTTACTGGTTTGACACATCATCTCGGGGGAGTCAAATTCACCCAAAGTATAAGTTTGTTGACGTTAATTTCAAATCAAAGTTAGCGTCGAACGAGCCTTTTATTTTGGCATCTTAAGCACAATAAGTATATTATGTAAAATATCCAGGCAGACGAAGAGATAGATCGAAATGGCGGGCAGTGTGTAAGACTAAGGCACGATTGAGGATTTATCCAATAGCAGAGGATAATGATACTTCAAGATTTGTACTAGATGATTTTTATCAGGAGGATGATCCTCCTGTAGTTGAAGTTGTGGGTCAAACACTTGAAGATGAAAATTTAGTCGTTGCACAAGGTCTGTCTAAAGAAAGTGTTGATGTTGAACCAAATGACGTAGAGAACGAATATGATGAGAATAGTTGTGAAGATGAAGAGACAAGTGAAGAAGAAAATGACTCAATCGATTATTATTCAGATGATATCGATGATTGATATGTAATATATATATATTTTACATCTTTTTTTCTATTAATTTATATTATATTATTGGTTGACATCACTAATCAACATTTTATATCTGTAGATATCGCGTGCCCGTTCTAGGGTTCATCGCATAGGTTTATCTTGGTTGTTGCCGCCGCCCGCGACACTACCACCACCACCACCAGTTGTGGCAGATGCTATACCACCACCACTTTCACCAGCCATGGCAGATGCTATACCACCACCAGCAGCAGCTCGAGGTCGTCGTAGGCCTTATAATGTTATTATACTTTAGTTGTAGATTTCAGCAGGATGATGTCGCTCGCGCCATGACCGTTATTCTTAAGAGTTTCTTTCATGAGCCGTGGACTTCATGGACCAGGGTGTCGAATCATTATCGAAATTTATTATGGATCGAGTTTGAGGTATGTAATGAAATCTCCAAATAATAAAATGATTGTATTAATATTTTCTTTTTAAAATTTAAATTAGCCGTGACCATCTGCTATAGCATGATGGTCAACCTCAGGGGTTTTTTATATGACTATCAAGCTTCATGCTATTATTTTCCATTGAGGTGTATTGTTCTGTTATTTATGTATATTAACATTGATCAGTTGTTTGAGTCATCTACTTGATTTTTTTCTTTTGGGATGCTTTTGTTCCTTATTATTATTTATGTATATTATTATGTTATTTATGTATATTAACATTGAGGTGTATTATTCTGTTATTTATGCTTATTCTTTGTGGTGTCCCACTCCAGTTATTGAGCATGCTAACCAAGTGGTATAATTCTTTCATTTTTTTAATAATAAACTTGTATTATAATGATCAGTGTCAAAATTGGGAAATTAATATGAATGAGAAGGTTCAATCTATTGATGCTACAAAACTTCCATTGAAAGCAAAATAAGGGAAGAAAAGTATACTAGGAATATTGGAATGAGGCCCCTTTGTCTTCTTCTTTTTTTGTCGTGGAACTTAATTGATCATGTGCGATTGTATTTGTTTGCTCATTATTTAGATTTCATTATTTAGATTTAAATGATTGTATTAATATTTTTTTTTTAGGCCCGATACACTTGGGACCCCGCCATTCAAGCTCAAATTGAGGATGCTTGGGAAGCTTACAATAAGAAGCTTTTCAAGGATATCCTCCACCGTGCGTGGGATGAGACATGGGCAAATGTATGCGGTAATCGGGATACACCTATGGACGTGCTAAAGGGACATGGGCCCAACTAGATAACGGTCATGTATGGGACCAGCTATGCGACATCTGGGCATCCGAGGAGTGGCAGGATGCCTCCCGGATGGCTCACCAAAACTCGATTACGCTAGTTGAGGGATCCATGGCCCGATATACCGGTGGATCCATCCCATTTACTAGCCACGAGCGTCGGTTGGTAAGTAATTTAATAATTATTTTTATTATTTATTATTAATATAGAAAAAATAATTATATTTATTTTATTGCAGGCAACGCGAGACAAGCAGAGGATGCTCATCTCGACTGATCCTTTGAAGGTCTTCGAGGAGACATATAGATATAGGCATGGTCTTCGCCGGGGTGAGTTCATTAGCAGGAGCCCAGAGACGATCCTGGTAAGTTAATATTTAATAAAGTTCATAGTTTTAAAAAATTATTTTAGTTCAATTATGTATAATTAATTTAATTAATCAATCTTTAAAGGCCGCGTATACTGAGTTGGTGACCCAGCGGGGAGGTGATCCTGCGTAGCTTCAGCTTGATGCTGACGCATGGATGCAGGGGATAGGAGTCGACCACGGCCATGTATATGGCATTAGCACAACGGCCCACGTATGAACGTTGTTGCAGCCACATGGTGCGGGGTCGTCTGCCTTCACCTCTTCCACCGCTGGTCATCAACATCGAATGCTAGCTAGGATCGATTTACAGCCTTAAAGGCTTCGCACGCAGAATTACAAGCTTCTCACACAGCCTTAGAGGCTTCTCATGCACGCCTCATCACTGAGGTGGCCGCTATGAGGGAGTACATGGCACATATTGCTTCTTTCATGCCTGGTGCTCCGGCCCCTCCGCCTCCCCCATCATTCGACGCGACGCCAGCTGATGCCCTCCTGACACAACCCCTCTCCTCGCCACACCCCTCGCCGCCACATGATGCGCTTCATGATTTATGTATACTTTATTTTCTATTTTGATGTAAACATGTTTTGATACGATGTAATACGTTTTGATACAATGTAACATTACATTGATATAAATATGATGGTTTATATTAGAATTTGATGTCTCATTTGATATATTAAAGACATTTTAATTAAATACTATAAACATGTATTTTAATCAAATATTATTAAATTATTTTCTTAAAAAAATCACGTTTGCGATAGAATTGCGACCACACCATCGCAAAAGATTTGTTGACCTGGTCGCCAAAAGTGATCACAATCGACGACTAGCTCTGCAACAGCGACGACGGTCGCAGTGCCGTCACAGATGTTAATTTTGCGACCGCGACCGCGGTCGCAGGGCCGTCATGCATATAAAGTTGCGACGGCATCAACGTGTCACAGATGTCACACGACCACATTCTACGACAACTTCTTTTCGTCGCAGAATGGTCGCAGAAATTATTTACTTGCGACCGCAGGGGTGGCGGTCGCAAAGCTTCAGCGACCAATTTTTTTGCGACCTCTCTTTGCGACTGCCCCTTGCCATCACAGATGGTCTTTATTGACTGTTTTGCGATGGCATAGTCCGTCGCAGATGAGCAATTTTTTAGTAGTGCCATCCTCAAGAAAATAGGAGCACATGGATCTTTGATAGTGGTTGCTCAAAACACATGATGGGAGACATCAACTTGTTTGCAACCCTATCAAGTTTGGATGGTGGATATGTAACGTTTGGAGGCAATGCCAAAGGTAAAATTGTTGACATTGGAGATATAAGTATTCTCCCCTACCCGTGTATTAAGAATGTTTTACTAGTTGATGGGTTGAAATATAACTTGATTAGCATATCTCAATTATGCGATAATGGCTACCTAATTATTTTTGAAGCATCCAAATGCATCATTAGAAGTGCACCATCTGTCACGAGTCGACCATGATCTCATCAACTCGGCGAAGGGTCAATCGAGGAAGATACGTGTGACAAGCGTCGAGTGGCAATTGGCGGAAGTCAAACGGGGATTGTTGAGCTGGCACGTAAGGACATGTCAAACACATGCCCCATTGTAGTCGGGATTACGTCATGTAAAGTTACCATTTTTATTAATAGCTTGTAAAGACTATAAATAGAGATGAGATGAATAATGAAAGGCTAAGATTGATTTGGATCAAATTCTTCTCTACTCTTCTTCTTCCCGCCTCCCTACTCACTTTCACCAGATCCCTTTCTTTCGTTCTTTCTCATTGACTTGACGCTTGAGCTGAAGTGCGTCTATTCTTTCAAGCTCACCGTCGGAGGAATTGCATCTTATTGTTTGCTAGGGAATCATCAGGTAATTCTAAACCTAACATTTGGTGCTTTCATCTAGTCCTTACTCAGTCTTGAATTCAGCAATGGAGACGCGGTATCATGCTTTGGCTGAATCTATCAAAGCTCTGCAAGAAACCAGTGTCCACCACGATAAATTACTTGAGTCTTTTTGGATCACTATGGATTCCTAACAGCAAGCAATTGAGGGACAACAGAAGATATTGCCGTCGATCTCTTCACAAATTGGGTTGTTAAACAACCAGATGGTTAGTGGTATAAAGCCAAAGCTGAATAGACACCTATGGGTAGTACTAGCAGTCAGCGACATCGTTGGCGGGGGGCAATGAAAGGAGAAGTCGATGATGAGCATGACTTTCCATTTTCGCCTAAACCGCCGCAAATCGAGTTACCACTCTTTAATGGTACCGATGCTGAGGAGTGGATCGCAGCTGCCAAAGACTTCTTCGACTTCTATGCTATAGAGGATTAGCACCGTGTTACCATGGATTCATTTCGAATGGATGGCTTGGCACGGCGCTGGTTCCATTGGATGCATAAAAGGAAGCAGCTTTTCGAGTGGCGGCATTTGGTAGAGGCCATCCGCCAACGTTTTGAACTCACTGACCTCGAACCACCTAGGGGTTAATTGACTAAATTATTTCAAAATGGGCGAGTCAATGACTATGAAAGCAGGTTTGAAGAACTGGCACTTCGAACCACTGATCTACTACTTGAGTCTTTTTTGGTTAACTATATCATCTTTGGACTTAGAGCAGATATTAAGACTCATGTGTTGTCCATACAACCTACCTCAATGCATGAGGTAGTCACACTAGCTAAACGTTGTGAAGCTAAATTGGCAACAGCTAGAAGGTACCCAAATTCATACTCTGGTACGTACCAAGGGTCAGGGTATATTACCACATCCTTCAAAAGGTATTCTGACTACTACTGCTACACCTATGTTCAGAGCAGCTTCTTCTTCATCTTCAACAGCTATTGAGAACAAATAGATACCTCGAAGAATCATAGGAGTTGAAGCACAGAAACGCAAAGAACAAGTGTTATGTTTCTATTGTGATGATAAATATTTTTATGGTCACAAGTGCAAGATACCTCAACTATTTATGTTGGATAACGGAGTATCCACAGAAGAGGATGAAACTTTGCATGAGTCACCAGAGGACACTAATGTGGAGCAGTCACTCATTTCATTTAATGCCCTTTCTGGGTGTTTTTCACCTACCACATTGAGTTCAATGGCTTATGTTTGTGAAATGACCACACTAGAGGGGGGTGAATAGTGTGTTAACTAATCTTATCGTCTAATTCCGATTTTAATTGTTTCTTGATTAGTTAGGCTAAGCACGATATTAATAGCGAGAGGAAGCAATTAACACAAAAATAATATATCAATGCTAACACAATTATTTATAGTGGTTCGGCCCCAACGTCTACTCCACTACCTAAGCACCCCACTTAGGATTTCCAAACTAAGTTTACTAGATTATATCATTTTCCCTACAAAGACACTACTACATTTTGGCTCTGTGGCCACACTACTTATGGGAACGGTTGAAAAACTGTTCCCATACATTACTTATAGGAATGGTTTTGAAAACTGTTCCCATAGTACATTGGCTAAGGGAACACAATAGAAAACTGTTCCCGTAGCCAATGTATGACAATGGTTTTTGAAACTGTTCCCTTATCCCTTATACTATGGGAACACAAAAAATCAACCGTTCCCGTAGCCAAATATGCTATAGGAACAGAGTAAACAGTTCCTATAGCCAAACTATTCCTATACTCAAAATACCCCGCTATTTTTTTAGCAGCCAATAAAATATCCTGCCCGCCCGATGTCTCTTTCTTTTTTCCCTCTGCTCGTGACAAAACCCGCCCAAAAACCCTCGTCATCTCCACCGCCGATCGCCCGACTCAAAACAGTGCTGCAGAACTCCCCTCATCATCTCCACCTCCCTTTTTGAGGAACCCTCGGCCGTCCCTTTCTCCACCTCCCCTCAAACTCTCGGCCGTCCTCACCGAAGAAGAGCTCGACGCGATTCGGACCCTCCGCAATGCCTCTGTGGTGATCCAAACGGTGATCCCCTGAAATGCCTCTATGACGCCGAATGACACAACACCACCGTCCGCCTCGTGACTTCGCAATCCAAATCCAGGTTCATCTCTCCCTCCCCAAGTTCGTCAGCATCTAACTTATTGAAATTAACTATTGTGATGTCAATCATGGGTGCATAGAGTTAACTTTTCTTACTGTTTGCATATGATAATCTCACTCTAACCTAAGCTAACTTTTCTTACTATTTGCATATGTTGTGCATTGATCTTTGAGAATTTGTTTATGTTCTGTCTCAGTGAAGCTAACTTTTCTTACTATTTGCATATGTTGTGCATTGATCTTTGAGACTTTGTTTCTGTTCTATCTCAGTGATTGCCATCATGTTATGAAACTATATGTTTTATTAGCCATATATATAGTATTAAATAGATGAAAATTGCTTAGTGTCATGTAGGTTTCTCTAATGTGTTGATGAAGTTCTTTATGCTTCTTTTGTGGTCTCCTGTGCTATTTGATTCTATTGTCTCTTATTTCTAGAAAGAAATTAAATTAGGATATTCTTTGTATAAGTATGGATAGCTTGATTATATACATCAATATTAATCTGAACTTGGTTCATAAAGTACATGGTGGCATAATTATGAGTATAATGTCTAGAGTTATAATGGTGAAGATCATGATTCATGTGATGTGGCAATGTATTTTATCAATCCTTTTCCATTGCATGTTGTCCCTATAGTGTTGGAAAGTGAACAATTTTTGTTCCAAATTCTAATTTTTGCTAGTTTTTGAGATTCATAGCCACCATGATTCATGCTATGCTAGTTTCGAGTGTCTTGGCAAACTTTCTTTTGGAGGTAATTTTCTCATCATCCTTTGTGGTAATTTACCTTAGCAAATGAGGAGCCTTGACATAACAAAGTACAATTTTGGATTTGTTTAGGATTGAATTAAGTTTGAAAAGAAAGTGATGATGAAGTGTAAGATGCTGCTATTTACATGACATCCATAATCCATGTATTATCCTTGTAGAATGTGCAGATAACAATGATTATATTTTGAAAATGGACTATAAAAGAAATCAGTATATAATGAAACATTTGGTCACTAAATGTTATCATCAAAGTCAAAGCTGCACAATTCATCTGAAGACTGAATTAATTTCCCATATAATAACAATAATAAAGAGGAACTATAGAGCTTAGTTTCTGAATCTTTAATTATCCACTTGCAGAAGCATTACAATTCAATCTGCTGTTTATGACTTAAATATTTATTTCAATATGAGGTTTTTGTAGATTTGAGGTTTTATTTCAATATGTTGTTTAAGTATTAAAGATGTTTTGAGGTTTCAATATGTTGTTTTAAGGATTTATTTCATTGATCAAATTTCAACTATGCCCTTGGTCAATCTTACCACCCGCCGTTGGAGTTGCCTACATGTTCTAAGTGATTTTGCACTATGTTAGAGTTGCATGTATAACTCATCAAGTTGATGTTGTCGTTTCTTACCCTTTGCATTTTTTATTTATGTAGTTAAGTGAAATCAATGGATAAAGAATGGGTTCAAATGCCGAGATATAGTACAGAGTATATCAATGGTATCTAATGTTTCCTAAATTTTGCTTATAATAAACGAATGCCTCAGGGAGGGGAGACTTTATGCCCTTGTGCGAAATGTGGTAATGGTCGTTGGTTGAAAAAAGATGTAGTCATTGAACATTTAATAGACTATGAATTTTTAAAAGGCTACACTGATTGGGTAAACCATGGTGAGGAGTTAACAATGCCCACAGAGGAGGATGATGACATCGATGATGGAGAGAATTGCATGGATGACATGGATGATATGGATGGATTCTTGCATGATAGATTTAGAGAAGTGGCAGAAGAAGATGGAGTTACAGAGGGTCCTAATGAAGATGCCAAAAAGTTTTATAATTTATTAGAGGAGACAAACAAGGAATTGTACCCAGGTTGTAAAAATTTCTCTACCTTGTCCTTCACCATTCGGTTATATTTGATGAAGTGTCTCTTTGGCTGGAGTAATGTGTCATTCAATGCACTCATAGAGCTACGAAAAGAAGCTATGCCAGATTTGAACATCCCCCAATCTTTTAATAAAACAAGAGCCGATAAGGGACTTGGGCCTTGATTATAAAAAGATTGATGCTTGTCCGAATAATTGTATGTTATATTGGAAAGAGCATGAGAAAGACAAGTCTTGTCATATTTCCGGTACTTCACGGTGGGTTGAGAATTCACAGGCAGAGAATGAGCTAGAAAATCCCAAGCAAGGCCACAAAGTAGCGGCTAAAGTTTTAAGACACTTTTCGTTAATTCCTAGACTTCAAAGGTTGTTCATGTGTGAGAAGACTGCAAATTTAATGAGGTGGCATGAGGAAGAGCGAATAAGAGATGAAAAGTTAAGGCATCCTGCTGATGGCGGAGCATGGAAGGACTTCGATGAGCGTTATCCTGATTTTGCTAGAGACCCACGCAACATAAGACTTGGGTTGACTAGCGATGGATTCAATCCATATAGGACCATGAGTATTTCTTATAGTATATGGCCTATAATACTTATGCCATACAACCTTCTACCATAGTTATGTATGAAGTCGGAGTATTTTATGTTCTCTTTAATTATCCCTGGACCACACTCTCCTGGGACTGATATTGATGTGTACTTGCAACCATTGGTTGAAGAGTTGAAAATTGTGTGGGAGCTGGGAGTAGACACATATGACACTTTAAAGAATCAAACTTTTAAGTTGCGAGCAACCCTTTTATGGACTATTAGCGACTTTCCTGGATATGCTATGTTGAGTGGTTGGAGCACAAAGGAAAAATTAGCATGCCCATCTTGTAATCATAACACTAATTCGGCTTACTTGAAGCATAGTAGAAAGATGTGTTATATGGATCACCGTATTTTCTTGCCGATGAGTCATGATTATAGAAGAAACACACGGGATTTCAATGGAAAAGAAGAACATAGGCATGCTCCTAATTTGTTAGAAGGGATAGAGATCTTGGACTTGTTGCAAGACTTTGTCAATTCATTTGGGAAGATGCAAAAGAAAAGCATTGGTGGTCCTTGGAAGAAGAGGTCCATTTTTTTTGAATTGTCATATTGGAAGCATAATAAACTACGACATAATCTTGATGTCATGCATATTGAAAAGAACATATTCGACAATGTGATAGGGACTTTGTTGGACATAACGGGGAAAACAAAAAATCATGTTAATGCCCGTTTAGATTTGCAAGAGCTGGGAATTAGAAAGAAACTTCATCTAAAACCAGTGGATCAAGGCAAGAAAGTAAAGTATGCAAAAGCATGCTTTAACATGAACAAAAATGAGAAGTCTATTTTCTGTAGCGTTCTCAAGGAAGCAAAATTACCCCATGGTTGTGCAGCAAATATTTCAAGATGTGTTCACCAAGATGGCCTGAAAGTCTCAGGGTACAAGAGTCATGATGCTCATTTCATGCTACACTACTTGCTCCCAGTAGCAATGATTAGCACACTTCCTCACCAAGTGGCCTATCCTCTGATATGTCTATGTTCTTTTTTTTGTTCCTTATGTCAAAGAGTTATTGATGTGAATGATTTAGAGACCTTAGAATTTGAGATTGCTGAACACTTTGCCAATTAGAGAGGATTTTTCCTCCTTCATTATTTGATGTAATGCTTCATTTGCCTATTCACCTACCAAATGAGATAAGATTAGGTGGTCTCGTTCATTCTCGGTGGATGTATTCACCAGAAAGAGAGTTGGGAAAGTTGAAGGCTTACGTGCGCAATAAAGCTCGTCCAGAAGGTTCAATAGCTGAGGGTTACTTGGTTGAGGAATGCTTGACATTTTGCTCAAATTATATGAACTCTAATGTGGAGACACGGTGGAACAGAGTGACAAGAAATGCTGACACATGTGAGTCTTTTGATGTTGAGCTTTCTAGTTTTTTTTACCCATGCGTCATCCTATAGGAGAGAAGAAAAAAGGTAATTTATTTTCGATGGACAACAATGAAAAGAATCAAGCTCACCGGTATATCTTGTTCAATTGTGATGAAGTTCAGCCTTATATTAGTTAAATAACTATTCTTTGCCCTTAAAATTTTGTTTATAAACTCATTTGAATAATTGTTGTAACAAAATAATTTTTTTGTAGTGAACATAAAAATATCATAAATCGGAAGAGAGGAAGAAAGTGGACCAAAGCAAAAAGTCAAAGCCATGATTTTATTGATTGGTTTAAAAATCATGCAATGGAGGAGGATGTCCCTGATCGACTGAAGGAGTTGTGTAGAGGCCCAAATAAAGTTGCAAGAAGGTTTTCGGGTTATGTCATCAATGGATGTAAATTTCATACTAGGCAGCGTGATGCAAGTCGCAAGACACAAAACAGTGGTGTCAATCACTCAAAGCTTTGCTAGTAGTAAGGATCAAAATCCGACGACGAATGCAGTTACTTATTATGGTGCAACTAATGAAATAATTGAGCTAGACAAATATGGTAATTTCAAGTTTGTCTTGTTTAGATGTGATTGGTTTGAAGTAGAATCAGAAAAGTATGGGTTGACTTGTGTTCACTTCGATAAAAAATGTTATATGGATGATCCATTTGTGCTCGCTTCTCAAGTCCAACAGTGCTTCTATGTTCGTGATCCCTATAATGACAACAGGTATTACGTTATGAAAACTCTTCATAGAGAGATTTCTAATGTGAATGACAAATCATATTGTGTCGAAGAAATATATAATATTGAGTCATCTGAACCAGCAACTAATTTGTCTTTGCCTGATGATGAAATTGATGTTGAATGGGCAAGGGACGATATAGAGACCACCATTGTTGAAAATTATTCAGCTGTTTCAAATGAAATGGAGTCTGAAGAAGAGTCCGACTTTGATGACACACTCTGGGACTACTTTGATTGATATTCTTGTGTTTTCGCATTTTCTAGTTGATCGATGAAGCAAATGATTCTATCACGTTATGTTATAGTGGCCCATCGGGGATTTGCACAATCAGGTTAAACTTATTTTTTTTTTCTTTTCAATTCCAATTCATGTATCTGTCTAGCATGATGGATTGTGCTGCATAAGTAGCAAATTCAGACATTTGAAGGATTCCTATGCAATGGTGGTACTTCAATTCTCTATTTATCCTTTAATAAATGTGGCTGATAAGGATTCCAATGCCTTGATGGTTATCTTTTTGGTTGTTCATGCATAAGTTAAATTTCTGTTATATGATGATTGATTGGTGTTCCACATTTGTGCATGTTTTATGATCTTCATGTATTTCTTTGAAGCCTACTTAGATATACATGCCGCTCATAAATTACCCACCTTGCCTAAACCACTTGAGGGTGTAATTAATGAAGAAAAAATTAAATGAGCTCAAGCATATGGAGTCTATAAAATGTTGGTTTTCTTGGCACCTTCCGTGTACAATCAATGTTCAAGCTAATAGCTCATACTGCTTGTAAATATTTCTGGTTTTTGCCAGACCGTTTATCATCTTGATAGTTGATACTTAATTTGCATTGCCTCTTTTCTACAGCCACTTTCACTTTATTCATGAAGCTATCACCATGCAATTCTATATTTTGGCATATTACCAAGATTTTGAGAGGTAAAGAAGCACCTTGTTTTTTTTTATACATATATATCTCCATGATTCATTTGCATTACATCTTTAACTACAGGTCTTTGGGAGTTTGCTAGCAGCCAATAGCTTGATTCAGATCAGAGATCTCTAAAAAGTAGTAAGAAACTATTTTCTCACTTTCTAGATATCTGAACTTTGGTGCTTAATAGAAAATTATGATGGTTGTCAAGAGACAATTCTACTGTACTTGTATAGTGTCCTGATATCAGTCAAGCTGAATCCATAACTTGAAGTATCCTTAATAATTTAGCATGTAGTCTATGTAGGTGTTTCTATTAGTGATATCTAGCTTGATTAAATTAATAAGCAGTTGATCTTAGGTTGAATGATCTTAGGCTGTCATGGCTTCCTATTTATAAGCCATGAAGAGATGAGAAAGATTTCTCTTCTGAACGAGCAATTTTTTGCTCGTTATAGACTGTCGGTCGCTTGTCTGGTCGACCGATCGGTCGATCGCTCAAGCTACGCGATTCTACGATCCTCAATTCGGTCGACCGCTCGAGCTACTGCCAATTTTTGGTATTGTTCGATCGATCGATTGGTCGATCGAACTGCCTTTTCCTTCGGTCGGTCCACCGATAGGTAGACCGCTCGAGCTACTGCCAATTTTTGGCATCGTTCGGTCGACCGATCTAGTTCAGCCAGAGGCGCGATTCTGCGATCCTCAATTCGGTCGACCGATCGGTCGACCGCTCGAGCTACTGCCAATTTGTGGCATCATTCGGTCGACCAAACTACCTTATCCTTCGGTCGGTCGACCGAACCTGGGCAGGGCAGATTTCTTTGCTTGATTTTTTTACTTGTTTGGGTTCCGTCTTCGCTAAGTCTACTTATATAACATTTCTATGATTTATGTAGTGAGATGATGATACAAGGAAGTGATATGGACTTTCCACTACAAGCAAAGTCAAGCAAAGAGTTAGCGGCCAAGCATTACAAAATTAAATGTGAAAAGATTGAACATAATAAGAAGTTAAATTCAAAGAGTCAGCCTGGAAACAAACATACTTTGCTAAAAAGGTATGCTTCAGAGTCCAATAAGAAGAATATCAATATGCAAGAGAGAGGAAAAATACCATATGAAAGCCAAAGGATGCAGTCCCCACTCAACCTAGTGTTTCTACTATGAGATAGGCCATTTCCAATTATATTCAAGAAAGAGGGAAAAACCAATTAATGCAGCCATCACTAAACCCAGATCGTCTACTCAAAAGCAAGTTCCTTCCAATTCCAATACAAGATCTTCTCAAGTGCAACAACAATGACCAACCATTCAAGATCAAAGATCTACCCAAGTGCAGCAGTAAAAAAGGTCAACCATTCAAGATCAACATAGAGAAGTTAACCATGATCAAGGAGATGAGTATGCAACAAAGAAGACAAAGACTGCACCTTTGCGTCCATCAATGTCAGTGGTTGAATATCGTGAGAAGATGGGTATGCAAGTGCTAGAAGATGATCAACTAGAAGAGGAATGTAGAGACATGGACCAAGTTGAGGAAGAACACAATATACTTGATGAGCTGGAAGAGGAAGAAAATGTTGAGGAAGAGCACAATATACCCGATGAGCCGAAGCACGATACATCTGAAGGTATATTATGTCATTATATGTAATTCTATAATTAGCTTATGTTTAAATCATTATTGTTATGTCAATTAGGAAAACCAAAAAAGAAAGCAAGAGGGAAGACAATGTGATACAAAATTCATGGAAGATCACTAGAGGAGCGATAAGAAATAATTTTCAATAGTGAAGCACAACCAGTTGGGCCCAATGAGAAAGCTATTTCAGACTTGAGCCAATTTTTAGGAACTATGGCATGAAATTTAGATTGGTGTCCCTTGTTTTACACCAATTGGAAGGCCGTACCAAACAAGGATGACATATGGAAATATATCAATGTATGGTAGTTTTTTATATTGTTCATTTACATTTGCATGTCAATATTAATGCTTATTTTGCTTCACTTTGTAGGAAAAATTTCATCCTTCCTGAAATAGGAAACAGGGTTGTGTTCAAAATTATGGATGAAGCTTGGAGGAAACACAAATCAAAAATCAAGAAGGAACATTTTGACAATTACGTAACAAACAGCGAGAGGATAAAAAATCGTCCTACAGACATTCCTCTCGAACACTTCAAGCAAATGATTGATTATTCGAGCTATGAACCCATCCAAGTAAGTAGCTAGGTTTCTTTTATTTAAACTAATAGTTGTTAAAAAATAAGCTTTCTTTCTATTACTTCAGATGATCTCAGATTCAAATTAGATTCAAATTAGGCTATAGGTTAAAGGTACAGAGGTAATAAAATCAGAGGAATAAGTAGGAGTAATGCTTCTTATTTAACCTAAATCATGTATTCAAAATTCCCCAAGCACCAGCTTGGAACTGTTTCATATGCTTTTACATCTCAGCTTTGGTGTCAAAATAACACTGGTCCTGCTGATAAGGTTACAACCACATACTTGTTATGAGCAGCTTATGGTATTAGAATAGGCTACTTGTAATTTTTTTTCTGGTTGCATATATTTAGTTTCTTTGTTATTGATGTAGGATATGTGCCAACAAAATAGATTGAACAGATCATAGCAAAAATGGAGGCATCGGATGGGCAATAAAAGATTTTCTGTAATAAAAGAAAAAATGGTAATAGTTTTTTGCATAAACAGATTCATATTTTGAATTTTAAAGTAATGTCGATATTATGTTTTAACATTCTTGTGATTTATATAAAGCATGCTCAAAAGAATGAAGAACCCAGTCAAGTTGAGATGTCTGTTGAAACTCGGACTAAGGACGAAAAAGCCTTAGATGATGAAACTGAAGAGGCAATTGTGAGTTTTTCTTCTAGCTATTGTTTTATACTTAATTATTTATTATTATCACTAACATTATTAAATGTACATTTAGGATAAGCTTAAAACCATGGTTGAGCATGATGGGAAACCTGCTGCTAAGGCCTTTCAATCTATGTTTGGGAAAGAGAAGTCAGGAAGGGTGCGTTGTTATGGAGGAACAATTACACCCACAATCTTAAAAAAAATGAAGAAATGGCAGCCATGCAGGAAAAACATGATCAAGAGGTGAAGTCTTTGAAGGAGCAACATGCAGAAATGGAAGAAAGACATGCAAATATGGAAGATAGACAGAACAAGATGCAACGCCAAATGCAAGAAATGCAATCTCTTTTGAAGACATTTATTGCACAGGCGAACCCAGATTTGGACATAGAGGCTATAACAGCTCTGTTGGCACCACCAACTACTCCAACGGATGCCAATAGCATCTTTGGTTCTTCCACTTCCACACATCATCCTCAAAATCAGGTAATTTTAGTTTAATATATGATTATGGAGTCTTTTGATCATTTTTAATTATTAATTGATTTTTGCAGGCAAATGATGAATTGAGAGATGAAAGATGAATTTCACGGAGGAGATGATCAAGAGGGTGTTTGTGAACTTGATAGAACAATTTGGAATGGGAATGTTAGACTTGATAGAACAATTTCACATGTTTGTGAACTTTATTTAGACTTTATTGTAAAATTGTGGAATGGGAATCCATTGTGAACTTGTTATTTTGAGTCAACAACTAAATATATTCTACGTTTGAATGAAATTTATATTTTCGAATCTACGTTTGTGAAATTATATGGTCGTATGTGAAATTGTATGGTTTACAGGAATATACCTTTTAAGAACAAATATGAACCTGTGCATAAACTATAGGAACGGTTTCTATACCGTTCCTATAGTTTCGGCCTATAGGAACGGTTCTAAAACCGTTCCTATAGTTCCGGCCTATAGGAATGGTTTTTCAGCCGTTCCTATAGTTCCAATCTATAGGAACGATTGCAGAACCGTTCCTATAAGCTTTACCTATAGGAATGGTTGTCGAACCGTTCCTATAGGTAAACATTATAGGAACGGTTAAAGAACCGTTCCTATAGATTGGAACTATAGGAACAGCTGAAAAACCGTTCCTATAGGTCGGAACTATAGGAACGGTTCTAAAACCGTTCCTATAAGCTAGGTTTACAGGAATAGTTTCCAGCCGTTCCTATAGGCATGGTACAGGAACACTTTAAAACCGTTCCCATAGGTTGGACCTATGGGAACGGGTTTTTTGGCTGCGTGGCCAAAGGGATGAAAACCGTTCCCGTAGGCCTAATGAAACGGCTGATTTGAGTACACATGGGAAATCGTTCCCGTAGGTCTATGGGACTGGTTTTTTATGTTTTGGGAACGGTTTTCAACCGTTCCTATAGGTTAAAAATGTTGTAGTGAGAGGACTTTACAACCGAAAAGTCTTCGCTCTCAAACCGAAGGCACTTCCACACCCGAAAGTATCCTGCCTTTCTACAGAGAGCACTCTCCCACCTCAACCTCAGGGACAACTCAACTAATCCTAGTACACTAAGTTTATAATGGTGGATTTAAGCCTTAACACCAAGGCAACCACCAACTCAATCAAACCTAGCAACCTAGGCTTACACAAGCTTTAATACAATGAAATAAACACCAAAATACAACAAATAATGGAGCAATAAATTAAACAACAAATACTTAGCTCCAAAAGAAACTCCCTAGTCCTCTTGATGCCTCAAGATGATGAATCGGTGAAGCTTGAAGGCTAAATCAAGGAGTGGAGATCAAAACTAGGGTTCTTGCAAAGATGGCTCAAAGAAATCTTTAGGAATGATCAAGAATGACTCAATGGAAGCTTGGATAAAGGGTGGAAGGCTTGCTAAGGCTCCTATTTATAAGCCATAGAGAGTTGGCATGAAATAGCCAACTCAACGGCTAGGAAACTAGCCGTTTCTGTCGTCCGGTCGTAGGTCTGATCGATCGTCGATCGATCGACCGAGCGACCGAATGACTTCTTCCCATTTCGGGCGCCATTCAGTCGACCGACCGGTCGATCGAAACTGGAAAAATCAGCCCAGTTTGCTGATTTTTCTACTCGTTTGCTCGTTTCTGGGTTCAATCTTTGCTAAGTCCTCTAATATAACATTTATGTTTTAAATGTTATAGAAGGATTACCCCCATTTGCATTCAATAAAAATATCTAAAAAATTAAAATCCTTAAGAATCAAAATCTAGTTTTTGGGGTTTACTACAAATTTTCGGAAAACGAAAATTTTCTAATCTCCCGGGTCAAATATGGGTATGTTAAAGGCTTTCAAAAGTTCCTTAAAAATACCTCGTTATCTAGTTTTTATCCAAGGAACAATTACCGCCATTTTTTGTGTCAAGAAATTGTCTAGGTCATATAGCCATCCAAGGAGCTCCCTAGGCTTAGTGAATTTCAAGGCAGTTTTCGAGTTTTCATGTTTTGGGATTCGGGTTTGGTTTTTGGATTCTTTGCATCATAAAAGAGGATTACAACACATGCTAGACACCCTAAACCTAAACTCTAACTTCCCAAAGAATCCCGAGCGTCGACGAGCGTACTTGCCAATTTCTCTAATTTCTTTGATTTTTTCGATCGGGGATGTCGTGCACTAATCGATATGGAACCTAAAAATAACTCTCCATGAAATCATTAGTTCCATGTTTGTTATCATCAAAACTGAGATTAAGACCAAGGTGGAAAACCTTAGGCCAACAGTTTCATCAGAGGAAAAAATGTACAGGTGCTGCTTGATGGTGGCAGCACCCATGATTTCATACAAACTAGGATTTTGAAATATCTGGGATTGACAATAGAGAAATCAGCTTCGTTTGAAGTTATGGCAGGCAATGGTGAAAGGATTCAAATTGATGTCTTAATTAAAAATGTCAAGCTGACTGTACAAGGAACCACAATTGAAATTGATTTCTTTGCCTTACCTATTAAGGGTTCAGATATAGTCTTAGGGGTTGCTTGGATGGCTACCATAGGACCAGTCATTACGGACTTTGCGAGTCTTCAATTTGAATTTAAGCTGCAGGGAAAGCAATGTCTGTGGAAGGGAGAAAAATCAGCACTTGCACAGGCCATTCGATGTAGTACTCTGACAAAAATTTGTGAAACTCAAGCTGTCATGGAGTTATATCAGCTTGAGTTGGTTCCTGTGGATTCCAATAGAGGGGGCTGTCAAAATGAAAAATTACAACAACTACTACTAGACTTTGAGGATGTGTTTACTCCTCCTAAAGGCCTGCTTCCTGTGAGGGATACAGATCATAAGATACATATAGATATCCAAACACAAGTAAATGTGAAGCCATATAGATATCCACATTATCAGAAAGCAAAAATTAAAAAATAAGTCAAGTCAATGTTGAGTGAGGGCTTAATCCAAAATAGTACTAGTCCTTTTTCATCACCCCGTTTTATTGGTAAAAAAAAAGATGGTACATGGAGATTTTGTGTGGATTATAAAGCATTAAATGCAGTCACAATAAGGGTTAGGTTTCCTATTCCTACATTTGATGAATTGTTTGACGAGTTGGGTGGTGCTAAGGTTTTCTCTAAGCTTGATTTACTTGCTAGTTACCATCAAATTAGAGTTAACAATACGGATATACACAAGACTGCTTTTAGAACTCTTGAAGGGCATTATGAATTTTTAGTAATGCCCTTTGGTTTGTCTAATGCACCTTCGACATTTCAAGCAACTATGAACATGGCTTTTTAGCCTTATTTGCGCAAGTTTATCTTAGTGTTTTTAGATGACATATTGGTGTATAGCAGGACCTTGATGGATCACGTAGAACATCTGAGAATTGTTCTGTAGCTTCTCAGAGATAACAAGTTGGTTGCCAAGTATAGCAAGTGCTCTTTCGGATGCAGCACAAATGAATACTTGGGGCATTTAGTCACTACCAATGACTTACAAGTCGATCCAAACAAGGTAGTAGTTGTACAGTCTTGGCCAGTTCCAAAAAATGTTAAAGGCTTGAGGGGTGTTTTGGGGTTAGCAAGCTACTATAGAAGGTTGTAATATCCTATATATTTTAATTATATATATTTTTCCTTTATGGCTTGTGTTTGCCAGCCTAGCGGACTAGTTAGAGGTCGAGCCGAGTCAACTCATGGTCCGGTGTGAGCTTGCGAGCTCGGGTAAGTAGGAATATGAGTTATGAAAATTTTGCTTGCATAGATAAATTTATTTAATTTTATGTTGTGTATGCATGATTATTTAATTATGTTGCATGTGGATGTGTGTATGTTTATTGCTTGTAATTTAGCATGGGATTAGAATAGGATTAATTAAGTTAACTAGTTCGGGTTCAACTTGAGGCGGATGCGGGTTTGGTAAATGGTTTAGTGGAGTTAGGGTTGAGAAGGGAGTATAAAATTCCCTCCCCTTGGCTTGCGGCTCCTTATTGGAGCTGCACAAGCCAATTGAGGAGAGGAAATCATGAGGAAGGAATAAACTACAATGAAACGTATGCCTCCACAGCTAAATTAGAAGCAATTCACATGCTTTTAGCTTATGCAAGCTTTAAAGGTTTTAAGCTTTTTCAAATGGATGTGAAAAGTGCATTCTTGAATGGTTTTATTGATGAAGAAGTTTAAATTGAGCAACCCCTCAGTTTTGAAAATTTTGAGTTTCCAAACCATATTTTTAAACTTAAAAAGGCTTTGTATGATTTAAAACAAGCCCCTAGGGCTTGGTATGAAAGGCATTTCACCTTTTTAATTGATCAAGGTTTTAGCATTGAAAAAATTGATGTTTCTCTCTTTATTAAAAATGATGGAAATGATATTTTACTTGTGCAAATCTATGTGGATGACATTGTATTTGGTGCTACTAATGAATTACTTTGTGAGTGATTTGCAAAGTGCATGCAGGAGGAGTTTGAGATGAGCATGATGGGAGAACTCTCCTTCATGCTTGGTCTCCAAATCAAGCAAATCATCAAAGGGAACTTCATAAATCAAGCCAAATACACAAAGGAGCTCATCAAAAGGTATGGGATGAATGAAGCCAAGATAACTTCTACACCAATGAGCACATCTATTAAGCTTGATAAAGATGAAGATGGAGTAAAGGTAGATGAAAGACGATATCAAGGTATGATCAGTAGCCTTCTCTATTAAACCGCAAGTAGATCCGATATCATGTTTAGCGTTTGTGCATGTGCTAGGTTTCAATCTTGTCCTAAAATGTCTCACTTAAGTGCGGTCAAACACATATTGAGATATTTGAAAGACACGGTTGACTTAGGATTATGGTATCCATGTAATGCATCTTTCGATTAATTGGTTTTTCGGATGCCGATTTTGCCGGGTGTAAAGTAGATAGAAAAAGCACTAGTGGGTGTTGTCAATTCAAACTCACATACTTAGAGTTTTATGGAATTTCATATTTTGTTTGCCATCATCCAAAAGGGGGAGATTGTTGGCCCAAGGGTTCTCCCTAGGCCTAGATCTCTATTTTGATGATAACAAACATGTATTTAATATATTTGTGATGCTTTGAGTACAGGTTGAGGTTACGATACGCGCACGAACTTCGCTAGGAGAAATGCAAAAGGCTCCGACATAAATCGTGTAGCATCTATAGATTGCTAAGTAGATTTCATGTAATATACCTCTAGGAATCAATCCCGAGCCTATTTGTAATATTATCTAAGTCAAAACTTGGTAATAAAACCCGAAAATGAAGCGCACAAGAAAGAAACTACAAATTTCAGCCATCAGCCCAGATTTGCTCGACCGCCTGATCGACCGATGGAAGCAAAAAAGAGGCAGAGGGGTGCAGCTCGGCATTCGGTCGACTAGTTGGTCGACCGCCCGAAGCCAAAAATCAACAGAGCGAATTTGGTCGACAAGGCAGTCGACCGAATGTGGCCAGAATAGGGCAATAGGCTTGCGTTTGCTTGGCGGTCAATCATTCACTGATCGACCGACGATCGACTGACAAGCAATCGAACAACATCCAACGGGCAGAAAAATGCCAGTTGGAGTGAACTGCTGTGTGAGGGGTTATAAATACCCCTGACCAACCTTCATTAAGGCTCTCTAACAACTCTCTAAAGCTTCCTAAATATGATTTAAGCCTTCTAAAGTTGATTTGCTCGCGCTTGCTTCTCCGATTGGCGATTTCTCTCAAGCTCTCATCTTCTCTCGACTCCGGCTTCGATTTGACCTCAACATCTTGTGGTGTTGGAGGTGTTGAAGGCTTGGAAAAGAGCTCTTAGTTGTGGTTTACTCTTTAGCTCTTTTCATTGTAATTTTACTTGTTATTTGAACTTGTTTCTTCATTGTTAGCTTGCTAGGTGTGCTAGTGTAAACACTTAGGGTTTGCTTTGTAGAATTATGTTTTGCCTAGGTGAATAGGTTCGAGGCATTCTCAAAGGGTTGAGAAGGAAGGCCTCGGTTGTATTCAAAGGAAAACACATAGTCTATAAGGTGTTGGTTAGAAATCCTTGGTGTGGAGCCAAGGTAGTGGAGTAGGCAGTTGGCTGAACCACTCAAATTGCTTGTGTTTGCATTTTGTTGCTCATTTGATATACCTTGCTATTTGTATTTGTCAAGCATCGTAATTTAGTTGCCCGATTAATTTGGTTGCGTTAGAAATCGAACTCGAAAGAAATTGAATAGAAGTTAAAACTCACCCAACACTATTCAACCCCCCCTTCTAGTTTGGGTATTCATTCAACAACCTCTTCGCTTGGATGCCTATCGACATGCCAAGAATAGACTCCTAGGTCATCTACCATCGACCCTCATGTCAAGCTTGTGGCCCAAAAGATGAGAAAGCTCAGAATCGAGCGATAGCAGGCATCCCTTGAAAAGACCACGAAGCTGCTAAAAGCAAAATTTAATAGGGAGATTCATTTCACGACATGGCTCGCGAACTTTATGATGGTAAAAAAAGCATTCAAGAAAATGGAGAATATGTGTTGACTCCGCCAACCTCAACAAAGCCTACCCAAAAGATTCCTACCTGTTATCCAGCATTGACAAACTTGTCAACGTCTCCTCAAGATATGAGTACTTGAGTTTCATGGATGCCTATTAAGGCTACAATCAGATCCGGATGCACCCTAACGATGAAGAAAAAACATCCTTCATCACCAAGAAAAAACTTCTTCTATATGATTGATTGATGAATAAGGTATTCAACAAGCAAAACGAACACAACATGGAGGTGTATGCCTATGACATTGTAGCTAAAACATCTGCCACCGGCGATCATTGTAAAGATCTCATCGAAATCTTCAGCCAGCTCAAACACTACAACATGAGATTAAGCCCTAAAAAGTGTGCCTTCAGAGTAAAGGGTGGTAAATTCTTTGACTTCATGCTGACACACCGGGGGATAGAGGCAAACCCAAAAAAATATCGAGCTATTCAAGAGATGCGGAGCCCATGCAACATATAAGAAGTGCAACAGCTCACTGGAAGGATGACGGCTCTTTCTCGATTCCTCTCTAGATCAGGCGACCGAGCCACTCCCTTTTTTAAAATCTTACAAAAAAAACAGAATTTCCACTAGGATAAAAAATGCGAGTAGGCCTTCGAATATTTAAAATGGTTCCTCACTAGCCCACTAGTTTTGGACAAACCGCAATAAGGAGAAACCTCGTTCCTTTACCTCATAGTCACAAAGAACGCCCTTAGCTCGGTCCTGGTCCGAGAGTAGGAGAAAGATCAAAGACCGATCTACTTCGACAGCAAAGTCCTCTAGGGAGCAAAAATTAGGTACCATAAGCTTGAAAAGCTCGCCTTTGCTCTGGTCATCTCGGCCTGGAGACTAAGGCTCTGATAACAACTGTCACGGGTCAATTGTTTTGTGCGGAATAACTCATGTGGCACCCTTGCATCCCGTCCAAAGGATAAGCCTATCATATCGAATCTGTCCCGAATTGGGCTTCCCGACTTAACATCGCAGGGCATGCGTTGGTCCACATGCCAACCTCGCGCTCCATGTTTGCACCCCCAAAAGATCATGTTGGCCGAATGGTATTGAAGGCGTAATATAAAACAACATTACAGGACTATGGACGCAAGAAAATATAAAACTGGGTGTAGGACGAGCTCCGCAATTGTCTTGGGTGAAGATCGACTAGTCGCACGCCCATATCGAACTCATGGGACGAATGATATCTTTGTCAGTGTAGCTTTCAGAATTCAACATCGAATACCAACCCAATGGTCCTATAAAGGCCCAGGCACTTATCGACATTGTTCACCAACCAAGAAGATACTCTTAAAAAAGAAGAAACATAAACGTTATTTGTGGTTGGCACCTCCAAAGAAAAGGAAAGCGAGGCAGGCATCATTCTGAAGAATGGCCAAGGAATTGACCTGGTACAATCCCTCCAATTTTAATTTAAAGCCATCAACCCCCGAAGTACGAAGCTTTGATCGCCAGGCTAAAACTCGCTCAAGAGGTTCATGTTCGGAACATTACCGTAAAATGTGACTCACAACTTCTTGTGGGGCAAGTCAATATCACTTGCCAAGCCAGGGATCCCTCCCTCGGAAGGTACCTCACGTTAGTACTATATTTAATCATTAACTTCGATAGTTGTGTGATTCAGCATATACCTCGGGAAGAGAATACTCAGGCCGACCTGCTATCCAAACTTGCTAGCACCAAAAAGCCCCAAAATAATAGATCGATCATTCTGCAAGTGCTCGGACATCAAAGCATCCAACCGGCCGACACCTCGGCCAAAGTCCAAACAATCGAACTAGACACAGATTGGAGAACTGCTTACATTAATTACCTCAAACAAGGCAAAATTCCAGAGAACATCTCCAATCTAGGAAGATTTAAAAGAATGGCAAGCTACTACACACTTTTCGATCACCATCTCTACAAGAGGGATTTCTCCCGGCCACTCCTCAAGTGTGTCGCCCAACCCCGGATAACCACCATAATGGCAGAGGTATGACTCATGCGCGTACTTAATTAAGTTAATTGATTTAATTTTATGCTTACTTGAACTAGTCGGGTTTTATGACTCGGTGGGTGCGACTTGAGCGAGTTTCAGACTCGTATAGTGAGCAAATTAAGGTACTTTTAGTTGGGGGCATACTTGAATCATGAGACAAAAGAGGCTTGGTATGAATACTTGAATGAAGAGTGTTTATACACGTCGAAGAGGTTGGTTCCAAACTATTAAACCATTTGAAGAGTTTCAGTGGAATTCTTTAACATTCAAAACTGTTGAACTGTTTCAAGAGTTTCAGTGTTCTTTCATTTTTCAAAACTATTCAAATGTTTCAACAATTTCAGTGGAAGGTTTCTTATATCATAAAAAACACGAATAACCAGGGGCGGAGCCAATGTACTGTCAGGAGGGGCAATTGCCCCTCCTGACATTGGTCTCCCCCTTTAATTTATATTAAATATATATAATAATATATATTATAGATATGAGTATTTAGTTATATTTGCCCCTCCTAAAAATATTTTTTATCGTATAATTATCTTTCTGATATGCGATTTTATATTTTGCCCCTCCTGAAATAATTTTCTGGCTTCGCCCCTGCGAATAACGTAAACCCTAGATTGAAATATTTTATAATAAGCATAGATTTAATGTACAAGAATCATGAGACAGAGGAGGCTTGGTTTAAATACTTGAAGGAATTATACATGTTGAAGAGGTCGGTTCAAAACTATTGAAATGTTTGAAGAGTTTCAGTGGAACTCTTTTGCAATACATGTTTCCTTATTTTTTTGATTTCAGGCGGAGACTCGGGTTGCATGCCTGAGCGAGTCGGAGAGATCGCCGAACATCGCGATTTGAGGTATGACTCATGCATGTGCTTAATTAAGTTAATTGATTTAATTTTAGGCTTACTTGAACAGTTAGGTTTTATGAGTCAGTGGGTGCGACTTGAGAGTCTCAGACTCGTTTAGTGAGCAAATTAAGTTGTTTTTAGTTGGGGGCATACTTGTCATTACGGTCTATGAAAGCTAGATTTATATTTATCTGCTCTACTCATATGGGCCGGCTTAGAGACCCTCACGAACGCACATCGAGGCGAGAGGGATAAGGATAGCGTTCTAGTAGATCTTCGAGTTTTTCGGCGAGGAGGATGGCGGTTCATCAGCGTCTTTGCCTAAGTCTCGATTAGGTCTTCTTTGGAGGTGAGTAGCCCTAAACCTTTAGGGATTTGCCTCTCTCCAGAGCAATTCTTTGAAATAGGTAAATTGATTTTATAGGACTCTTCCTCGTATCGTTCTTTCCGTGATTTTATTTCTATTGTTTTCATAAGCAACTAATAGTAAGATTTTTTTATCTCTCTTTTGTCTTCCGTCGTCTCCTCGGTTTAGAATCAGAGTGTCTTGATCGTGGGTGAAGAGAGGGAGAGGTACATCACTGTGGATTGATGATCATGCACATGAGCGGCATCGCATGCCACAAGTTTTGGCAGCACATTATATGGTGTACAACATCTGGTTGGATTTGCGATTTGACATTTTAAAAGAAAGGATCTGTGACAGGAGGCTTTCTTCTTGGAATTGTGACATGGACATGAGGGACCAACCAATTGGATTTAGAGTTAACGATTATCTAGTGGTCCAGTACATAATAGGTGAGGTAAATTTGTCTTGGATTATTATTAAATGAATGCTACCTTGGAAATAATTCTTTAATATTGGCTCAATCAAAGGTTTGGATGCTTCAATTGTGGTTTGTCTTGCCAGTATAAATTTATGATGTTGGATGTGCAAGTGATGTCTAGATTGATGGTGATTTTGTTTGGTTTAGAGGATAGTTGAGAATATTTGATTTATATGCTTGTAGTAATGTAGCTGTAGCTGGAACTATGATGAAATCTTCACTTAAATATTTAGTGAATTGAGGATTTCAAGTTCTTGTATTGATAGGTTCTCGATGTATTGTTTACGTGTGACTCAATGTACTGGTTCATTTAATTTAATAAATCTATGTGGCCTCAATTTATGATTTCTAATCCAACTTATGATGATGAAATTTCTAAATCACGGCTGAGGATGCTACAGTGGTTCTGCATGATATGAAGTTGGTTAATGTAATTATTTCTATGGTTACTTACCTAAGAACTAACATTATTTGAATATGAGTGCATAGAGTTTTATCAATTCAAATATCCTAAGGTAGGTTTGAAATTAATTCCCTACGGTGAATATGAAACTGTTCCTTATAAAACTTTGAAGTGAGGATTAAGTTGATGCAGCTAAAGGATTTGTATACGCGACAAAAGGCTATTTAATTTTTTTTTTAAATTGCAAAATTATAAGTAAGTGTTGGAGAATTTTATATTACCCCTATTTATGGGTTGCATATTATTTTGTGCGTGTTATATTATGACACATTTGAGCTTATATTTTTGTGTTTGGGATGGGTAGTTTACTTTATTGTTAAAGTCTCATATTGGTTGAGGTTGTAGTCTTGATAGTCTTTAAATAGATTGGACAATCCTCCTCCTTTGAGCTACCTTTTAGGGTGAAGTTAGGTCCAATGTTGATTTTTTAATATGATATTAGAGTCAAACCTATGGTTGAGAGTAGGTCACCTGTAGAACTTCACGCTTCATATGTGGATCCTGAGCGTGAGGGGGGTGTGTTAAAGTCCTACATTGGTTGAGGTTCTGATCTAGATAGCCTTTAAATAGATTAGGCAATCCTCCCCCTTTGAGCTAGCTTTTGGGATTAAGTTAGGACCAAGACTGATTTTCTAACATTTATATTGTGTTAGTGTCATACTTATACGAATTTATGTGCATGTTGTATTACTATGCTCACACTTTATTCTTGCGAATGGTATTATGTGACTTCATCCGATGATGGGGTGGGTTACCCCCGAAGAGACAGCTCTGGAGGCTCATCCGATGACGAGGGATGCCCCGAAGAGATGACGTTGGATATTCATTCTGACTGGTGACGGGGAGTACCCTGAAGAGACAGCTCCGGAAGCCCATCCGGTGACAGGGATCGCCCCGAAGAGACGACACTAGGCTAAGTGGTAGTGCGGAAGGCCACACCGATTACCTACCATATGTGACTGGTTAGATATACATTCCCTACCATATCAAACAACGACTAGAGGGGCTTATAGCGGCTAGTGCGCATGTTGAACGAGAGAATTTATGATATCATGAATTCCATGCTATAACCTAATTGTTAATGTGATAGCATAACTGCTATAGTACGTCATGATCTGACGATTTATATTGAGATTACTATATTATGAATTTAGATTGTGTTTGAGAAGGCTGGTATTAGCCATTCACTGAGTTATAAACTCACGCCCTCCTGTTTATATGTGTAGGTTCAAGTGAGGCATGTGGTACCTAATGCGGTCGGCGACGCAAGCTTAGTGAGGAGGTTTCCCCAGTCGTAGTTATAGAGTCTTGAGTTTTGTAGTTCACATTTGAGTTGATATTACATTTTGTAGTTTGATGAGAGATACTCATAATTGTCATTTGTAGTCTTGATACTTTCATTTCAGAGTTTAGAACCTAGATGATGGGTGGTTATTTTTACTTATGCATTTCATCATATTGTCATATGTGGTATTGTTGTTGGGCTAGGGGTACTTGTGGTATTCTCGGCCGATTACGTGACCTGAGTTAGGGCGTGACATCTTTAATGTTCAAAAATTTTTATTTGTTTCAAGAGTTTCAGTGGAACTCTTTAATGTTCAAAATTGTTCAACTGTTTCAACTGTTTTAGTGGAACTCTTTAATATGATCTTATTGCCACTAAAAATACATCTACAGATTGCCAAATAACCACAATATTTCTTAAATAGTGTACTAATTGAGTTTCATGGCTTAGATCATCATATATGATGGCATACAAATCTCCCACCAAAACTCTTGAACAAGGTTAAAGAGTGGACTCGACTAGCACTTTAGGCCCGATCGGATTAGGCCTAAAAGCGCCTACACTCATGAACTAGATTCAAGTCAATCCAGACACCACTCAGCCTTGGGGCTTGACCCGGCCAAAATAGGACACCTACGTCCTCATTAATTACAAGGAATTTGTTAATTATGAATTCGACATCTCCGGGATCAACTTTGACCCATTCTGAGCACATTCACACGAGATTCAAGAAGGCATTATCGCTAGAAATCCCTTATCCCGCACTATATACAAACACAATTCACATCAGGTAAAGAATTCATCTCAATTCTAATTTCCATATGCATATATGGAATTTCTTCTTACTTGAGCATTGGAGATGCGCACGACCGCATCAGCACCGTGGGACCAAGTAAATCTTACCTGCCCCATCATAGTTGGTACCCGGAGTCAGGCGAACACCGCCGCACATAGGAAGCAAACTAGCAGCAATATTCCTCGCTACCCGAAGATGCTAAGACAGCGAGCAGTGACACTCTAGTGCCCGCCAACCCTTCACCAGAAGAACTACACCGCATGGTCGCTGATCTCCAGTATATAACCAAAAGTTAACATCCCAGATCGAGGCTTTGAAGCAACCAGGGGAACAACACCTGGTCAAGCATGATATCGCCACTCAGAGCATGACGAAGACAACCACCCAAATAGAGCTAGGAGACCTCTATTTTTCAGGACGATGTCTCCCGCCACACACCATTAGAGAGAAAAGGAGGAAACTAGGGTCATTGAGACCACTCCTCCCCCACCATCGACTCGGGACCCTTTGCCGAGCACATCATGGCAGTCCATCTTCCTGACAACCACGTGTTGGCTTAAGATTTTCAACCTTGGTCTTAATCTCGGTTTTGATGATAACAAACATGGAACTAATGTTTCATTGAGAAATACTTTCAGATTCTAAGTCGGTTAGCGCACGACGTCCGCGATCGAAAAAATGAAAGAAATAGGAAAAATTGGCAAGGACGCTCGTCGACACTCGGGATTCTTCGGGAAATTAGAGTTTAGGTTTAGTGTGTCTAGCATGTGATGTAATCCTTTTTATGATGCAAAGAACCAAAAAAACCAAATCTGAACCCCAAAATATGAAAACCCGAAAATTGCCCTGAAATTCACTAAGCCTAGGGAGCTCCTTGGAGGGCTATATGATCTAGATATTTTCTTGACACAAAAAATGGTGGTAATTGTTCCTTGAGTAAAAACTAGATAATGAGGTATTTTTAAGGAATTTTTGGAAGCCTTTAGCATACCCATATTTGACCCAGGAGATTAGAAAATTTTTATTTTTCGAAAATTTATACTAGACCCCAAAAACTAGATTTTGATTTTTTAGATATTTTTATTGAATCCAAATGAGGGATAATCCTTATATAACATTTATATTTTAAAGTTATTAACTCAGTTAAGAAATGTTATATAAGTAGACTTAGTGAAGACGGAACCCAAACAAGCAGAAAATATCAAGCAGTGCAGTCTGCCCAATTTCGGTCGACCGGTCAGTCGACCGAATGCTGCCAAAAACTGGCAGTAGGCAAGTCGGTCGATCGAAGTGTTCCAGAAAATGGCAGTTGGCCTTCGGACCGGTCCTGCGATCGGACGATGAAAACGGCTAGTTTTCCGCCTGTTGAGGTGGCTGTTTCATGCCATCTCCTCAAGGCTTATAAATAGAAGCCTTAGCAAGCCTTCCACCCTAAATGCAAGCTTCCATTGAGACATTTTTTATCATTCTCAAAGCATTTCTTGAGTCATCCCTTTGATAACCCTAGTTTCTATGATACATCCTTGATCTTGCCTTCAAGCTTTGAACGATTCATCATTGAGGCATCAAGAGGAACTAGGACTCGTGTTTGGAGCTAAGTATTTATTGTATTATTTATTTGCTCCATTATTTGTGTATTTTTGTGATTTATTTAATTGTATTTGAGCTTGTAAAGACCTAGGTTGTTAGGTCTTGAAATTGGGTGGTTGTCTTTGTGTTTGAGGCTTAATTCCACCGATGTAAACTTAGATTACTAGGATTAGTTGAGTTGTCCCTTAGGTTGACATGGAAGAGTGCTATCGGTAAGAAGACGAAGACTTCCGGGTGTAAGGAAACAAGATTAATCTAGTAAAGTTTTGTGCCTTAGGTTGAGAGCAACACTCTTCGGGTCAAAGTCCTCGTTGTAAGGAAACAAGATTAATCTAGTAAAGTTTTGTTTGGAAATCCTAAGCGGGGTGCTTAGGTAGTGGAGTAGGCATTGGGGCCGAACCACTATAAATCTAATTGTGTTAGCATTGCTATCTTTGTTTGTGTTTAACTATTTTATTATCGCTTTTGCATATAGTCGATAAATTACAATTTGCCTAAGTAGTTCAAGAAACGATTAAAATGGAATTTGGGCAAAAAGATTTAGATAATACACTATTCACCCCCCCTCTAGTGTGGCCATTTCACCAACACCACGCTCCAACCCTACAACCACCCACCTGACGATGTTAAGATCTATGATGCTTCTCAATGATGCAAACGACTTTATTCTCTATCGAGTCTTTCCTAGCTTTTTGGAGAAGGTCGCACTACTCTAGTTCTCAACCCTCCCGCCATGATCAGTACATACCTTCCAGGAGCTCTCTTGAGCCTTCAACAATAGTTTTTTTCGTTATGGATCTACTCCAAGACCGAGGACTCTCTTCATTACATCAAGCATGAACAACATGAGCCACTGAGGGACTACCTGAAGAGATTTCATGCTGTAGCTATGGAGATTCCCAACCTCGACCCACACGATAAGTTATACTCGATCAAGCACAGTTTGAAGCTCGGGCAGTTTGCTGACCAAATCGCCCTAGCTAATCTGAGAAGCATGATCGAGTTTTGAGAAAAGGCCATATGCTACATGAAGATGGATGAACTTCGAGAGGTCAAAACGGCCAACAAGCAGACCACCAAAGATGGTATCAGGGACAAAAAATCCAAGAAGCCTGACAGTTGGGGCGAAGACCGAGATCACTGCGAGTAGGACCACGGTAGAAGGGAAAGGTCGCCTTCCCTACCAAGCCCCAAAATTGGCGAATACACCCCACTGAATGTTAAGAGGGAGACTATTCTTCGAAAAATCTGCCACTTACAGCTGCTCAAGCCTCCCAACAACATGGGAAGATTGAAACCCCCGCCTAACGTTGACAAGAGCAAGAAGTGAGATTTCTACCGCACCTATGGGCACACCACCAAAGAGTGCGTAATGCTCAAAGACCAAATCAAGCGCCTAATCAAAAAATGCCGCCTCGATCGCTACATTAGCCATAAATGGAATCACAGCTAAGACCGACAGGACTACGGCTCCCAGCCCCATGTCCGAGTAGAATTACACAGTCAAGGAGTGTAATAGACGACCATGACGACCGCAGAGCCGGTCAGCCAAGCACCGAAATCCGCAGGGTCATTGACCCCATCGCGGGAGGATTCTTTGGAGGAAGCGAGATGACATGAATAGATCAAAAAGGAGTCACTTCGAGCCATCATGGCAATCGACGACTTGACCCGCCCGCAAAGGCCACACATCCGAACCCCAATAATATCATTTTATGAATCAAATTTTTGGGGGATTCATAAAAAATTACATGACCCTATCGTTATTCCTGTAATTGCTAGCGATTTCCTTGTTAGGAAAGTCTTAGTTGACCAGGGAAGCCCAGTTGGCATTCTATTCTACTCAACATTTAAAAAGATGCACATCAATGAAATTTCACTCTATCCCTACCACGGAGACCTTGTCGGCTTCTCAGGAGAACGAGTCAACGTCCGAGGCTACATCTGGTTGACAACGATGTTTGGCTCTCCACAAGGACCAAATCGATGGATGTGCAATACCTAGTCATCAACTGCCCCATCCTCTATTGCATGATTTTGGGGTGACCATCACTGAACAGCTTGGGAGCCGTTGTCCCCACGTAGCGATCAAATTCCTCATCTCAGAGACACAAGTGAGAGTGATCCATGTGGACCAGAAGGAAGCCTGCCTATGCTACAATGAATTCTTAAAGCAGAAATCGACCAAGCTAGAAGAGATGTCAGGCACATCGTTCTTGTTGGTAATCATTGGCATATGATGCAGTGGAAAATAAAAATTTTGTGTGCCTTTGATCACCAAAACCAAGATTCAATTGCATCAACAAAACAATGGATGAGAAAAACTAAGAGAATGTTAGATTTGTTACCCAAAAGGATGAACGAAGGACCTTCTCGTCACCGAGCTATCGTTAACCATAGTGATCCAAATCAGATCACCTCCAAAGTATCCACACTAGGAAGGATCCAAGAATGCTTCAAGGACAGCAACAATAGACAAAATTCCATATATGCTTGCAAGGGAATTCGGCACAAGGAGAAAGGTACAGTGGAAGAGGCACAAGGTGAAAGAGGTACATGATGTAAATCTTGATGCCTAGAAGATGAATTGATGAAGTGTGAAGGCCAAATCAAGGTTTTCGCATAAGAACTAGGGTTTGCTCAAAGAATAGCTCAAGAAGTCTTAGCAAATATGTAGGATTGGCTCAATGAAGCATTAGGTAGTTGGGAAGGCAAGTTTGGGATCTATTTATAAAGATCCCGAAGGTAGAGGCTCAAAGAGAGTCGTTCAGTGGATCTAAATAGATCCATTGGACAATTCGGTCGATCGAGGTTCGCCCGCAAGTTGTCTGAATAGATTTTGGAAATTTTCTAAAACCCAACCGGTCGATCCTCGAGCGACTATCAGTCGGTCACAGATCGACTGAGATTCGATTGATATCCCCATCAGTTTACTGAAACTGGTTTTTGTCGATTTTTCACTTTAGGTTCGATTTCGGGTTTCAATTGGGTTTTATAGTTTCTTTGCATCACAAAGAGGATTTACAACACATGCTAGACACTTTGAACCTAGACTCTATCTTCCCGACGAAATCCGAGCGTCGATGACTGACCATCTGATTTCTTCGATTTCTCCAATTTTTCCGATCATGGACGTCGCGCGCAAATCAACTTGGAACCTAAAAATATTTCTCGCTCAAATATTAGTTCCAAGTTTGTTATTGTTCCTGCCTAAGAGAGTTGGGGGCTTTTCGATCCGGTTTGGTATCTCTCTCCTTATCTGGTTTGACTCTAGCCGGGGGGAGGGGGGAGAGAGACATTCAAAAGACATTTTGACTCTCAAGTCAGTGGGACACCAAGATGGAGGTAATGCAAATTAGAATTAGGATTACTTGAGGCGCGTCGTGTCCATATTTATTGTAGGTGAGGATGATGACGCCGCCCGAAAATCTCGTGGTGAGGTTGCCCACAATGGGTTGTGGTCGATCCCAAAGATGGCGGGTTTGTAATGACGTACTCCTATGATAAGGTAGGATGTAGGTGTCCTTCTATAGCTAGGTTGGGTCCCTGGACAGAGCCGCTCAATTTGGCTCAGGCTGATCCAAGAGTGTAGTTTGGACGGAGCCCTTTGGGTGGAGCCGCGTGACTCAACCCGGAATGAATGACGGGGCACTATTAGGTCTAATTCGACCGGGCCCAATAATCTTAGTCTAATCCATAGCCCCCAAGCTTGGGCAGAGTTTATGGGACTACTTGCCGAGCTTTGAGTGAGGTCGGTCTTCATTGCTTTGGCTAATCGCGAGATGAGTACACAGTTTTTGATGTATTGCCTTGGTATCCGGGTTGGATGTGATGCCTGTAAAAACTCTTTCGGATGTATGCCACCTTTGTAGTGGATATATCTTCGGCATAAAAAGTAATCATGAATAAAGATTCTGTAATCAGTTCCCAAAGCATCAAGCATCGGTTATAATTTGACGGAAAAAAAGCTTTGTGGATTTGTCAGTTACAGTGACAGTTTATGTTTCGAGTATATAAATAGCCCCTTGCTTGTTGTGTGTTATGGAAATCATGGACTGAGAGGTGTCAAAAATTATCATTCCATCAGAGGTTGTTCTTATTTGCTCAGCAAGGGGTTCGCCGTTTGTTGTGGGTTTGTACCATCAAGCTTAAGGATTTGAGCAAGAGAAAGAATTCCAAGTGAAGGTTTGTAAAATCGAGCTTACGGTGAAGGCGAAGCTTGTTTCAATGTTTTTTCAGAAACACCGTGATAGCTTCGAACTCTTGTCAGTGGTTCTCAGTTTTGCCCCGACGTCACTTTGAATTCCAACTCCTTGGTTGTGGGAGTTTCCCCAACCCAGTTTGCGCACGCCGCTAAATCCTGGTAGTAGGACTCTGACCCGAAACTTCTTGCTTGTGTAGCTTGGTTGGTGACCATGTTTTTGAGACGCTCTCCAAGTGGATGCTTTGTGTAACTTTCTTTTTGTTGAGGAGTAGCCCTCTATGGGTTTGTAAGTATAACTATCCCCTTTGTGGGGCTTTAAAGAAATACCTTCCTTGTTTATCCTTGTTGTATTCCTTTGCGGAGTGGTTGTTCCCTGCATGTCTTGATTAGAGTAGTATTTGAACTAAAGTTTTACCTGTTTGGTATTTTTATGATCAAGGCGATAGGGTTATGATTCTTGATGAGAGTGTGTCGGGCTAAGCCATAAGCCGTGTTTAGGGCCGAGGACCAGACTCGGTGAAAATCAAGCTCGCGAGAAGCGCGCTTGGGGTCATGTTGCTCGTTGAGAGCGTGGTGGCCTGAGATGGAGGCTGCATTTAGGGCTGACGACCAGACTCGGTGAAAGCCGAGGTCGCAAGAACACGTTTAGGGTCATGTTGCTCGTTGAGATCATGCCGGGATGAGCCGAAGGACCAAACTCATTGAAAACTGAGCCCGCGAGAAGTACGCTTGGGGTCATTAAGGGCGTAGGTGCCCGGGATAGGCTCTGAGGTCGACGAGCCAAACTAGTGAAAATTGAATTTTGGTCATTGTGTGGAGTGTTGAGTTGGAGTTTGGACTAGTGGATATCGTGTTTTGATTGCTCGTGTGTTTGATAGTGCTGGGGGAGGAGTTTAGACAAGGAAGGACAGTGCGTCACATGGGTCAAGGGCTACTTGTAAGACCGTGTCAATTCCTTCCAAAAAGTATGTAATGGCTACAAGGGATGTTAGACACAAAAGACATGTGCGTAATAGAAAGAGTAACTTCATTGTGGAATATCATAAAGGTACATCACACCCTACGAGAATTAAACTAGGCTTACTTGGCGGAGCCTCATTAAAAACCTTCTATGGGAAAACCTAGTGAGAAAAATCGCCAAGTAGGGGAAATAGTACTCCAGCCTTGCTATAATTTAAGGGTAGGCCCACAGGGAGGCCGCGTTCAAGGATCAGGGGAGTTCTCGTCGAAAGATCTAGGGTATTCTATAGGCACCCTTCCTAAGGACCTCTATCATCAAATAAGGGTCTTCCCAGTTTGGGGCAAGCTTGCCTTCTTCGGCTGGTTTTCTTTGTGGCTCGATCTTTCGGGGAACAAAGTCTCCTTCTTCAAAGTTCCTGGGCCTGGCATGTTTGTCATATTTTTGGACAATTTTAAGCTTCATTGCTTCTTCTCTGATTTTGGCGAGTTCCCATTCTTCTGTGATAAGATCAAGCTCGGCGATCCGAGCTTCTGTGTTGCCCTGTTCCTCGAAGGTAATCATGTGGAAGTTGGGCTCTACGATCTCAATAGGGATCATGGCCTCTGCTCCTTGTACGAGGCGGTAAGGGGTTTTCGAGGTAGAAGACTGAGTGGTTGAGTTGTAACTCCAAAGCACTTCAGGTAGTTCATCGACCCAGTAGGTCTTGACCTAGTAGATCTTTTTCTTCAACCCTGTTAGGATTACTTTGTTGGTCGCTTCGGCCAGGCCATTCGTTTGTGGGTGCTCAACAGATAAGAAGAGCTGTCTGATGCCAATGTCTGAGTAGAATTCTCAAAATCGACAATCAGTGAATTGGGTCCCGTTGTCCCTAATGAGCTCACGTGGTACTCTGAATCGATATTTTTCGAGATGAACTTTTGAACTTTATTAGATACAATGGTTGATAGGGGTTCAGCCTCTATCCACTTGGTGAAGTAGTCGATTGCTACAATCAAGTACTTGAGTTGCCCTAGTGTTAGGGGAAATGGATCGATGAGGTATATGCCCCATTTGTGGAACAGCCAACTAACGTCTGAGCTGTGCAATGGTTCGGGGTGTAGTTGAGAGACTTTCGAGTATCGTAGGTTATTCTTTAGTGACTTCAACTATCATAGTATCTGGTGGCACTACCGTCTTAGTAACTGACTTAATATTATCATTTAAAGGAGATCTCACTACGTCTCATTTGGCTTATTATGCCAAAAAGAGGGAGAAATGGTACATCCAGTTGCAACCTTATTTATCTTGTCTATTCTTTAGATACAACTGTATTCTGGTTTGACTAGTGTGACTGGTTGTATTGTTTGTGTGACTTTACTGGTTGTAATATGGCTGTGGATGAGTGGATGACTGAGTGGATGATTGTTGTATTTTGCCAAATAAGCCAAAGGGGGAGATTGTTAGTGTTTAGCTTATATGTGTTGGATATATTTGGCGAAAGTATTCCCAGATTGTTCTCAGTTGAAAGAACAGTTACATCTGCTTTTGCCTATGAGGGGTTCTGTTAAGTTCTCAGTTGTAAAGACAATCACAACTGTTCTAGTTGTTGAGCAGTTTATGCTAAAACTTATAATACTATATGTGATGTCTATTACAACTCATCTTGCTTGATGAGTTGCTTGAATGTTGTGACTGTGATATACTTTGGATATTCTCTTAACAGCTTATGTTTTCGCCAAATAAGTCAAATGGGGAGATTGTTGGTGTTTGGTTTATGATGTGTTGGCTATATTTGGCAAAAGAATTATCGGCCAGTTCTTAGTTGTATGACAGTTGTAACTACTATGGAGTTTATATTAAAAATTTCAGTTGTATGGTAGTTGTTGTTACTATATTTGGCAAAAGGATGATCAGTCAGTTCTCAATTGTATGTGAGTTGCAACTGCTATGGAGTTTTTGCTGAAGTTCTCAGTTTATATTTACAAGATACATTATGTTGTCTAACTGTTACTTGCTCTGTGGTTGCTTAAGCAAAAGTATTCTAGATTATTCTCAATTAAATGGACAGTTACAACTATGAGGAGTTCTGCTTATGTTATAGACAGTTCCAACTGTGTGAGGATAGTTTTAACTACTCCTACAGTCTATGGTTTTCTAGATGGAGATGCTTCGAAAATGATGACCTGCGGTTTCTAATAAAAATGATGATTCTCTTTTTATATCTCTGATACAAATAATACTGGATGTTGTTAATGATCAGTGTTTAAGTCAGGATTTATTCAGATTGGGCAGTTATCTTGAAGCCTTTTTGACCGAAGTCAATTATGGAAGAAATGAAGTGGTCTTTCATTAATGGGCTGGCAATTTTTCTTAAAGCTTTTATGGTGGCGATTTTTCTTGAAGCTTTTTTGGCTGAAGTATTATGATGTGTTATGGCTATCTTTTGAGTTTGAAACTGATGAAGTTAAGATCCTTTGTTAAATGATATTTGTGGAAGTTGGTTAGCCTTCTCTATTTATGAGGAAGAGAAGATATGAATCTGCAAGACTGGCAGTTTTAACTGACCGTTGGTCAGTCTCAACTGCTCTTGCTGCAGTAAAGTCTATACTGCTGTGATGTATCCTATTGCGATGTTACTTGAATGTTGTTGAGATTATTGATAATATATATAATATATCCTGATGATATATATTATATATATGTATTTATGGTGGAGTCAATCTTGATTGATCATTTATGGTGACTCTTGGGCTTGATCATTTATGGAGACTTTTGGACTTGATCTTTTATGATGCTTAATGGAGTTTTGATGCAGGATAAAGATACTACTTTATAGCCTTGGTTGTTCACTTTGAGGAAGTTATAGCCATCATGAATCTTTATGGTCTTGGTCATTCATTGGTGGAGTTAATGGTCCATAATGGAGTTAATGGTCATCATGAAATTAGGAGTTTCTCTTGTGGAGTAATGACTAAGTCTTTTGGGTTCCCTACTCTGCTTATAAAAATGTGTGAGAGAATATTTGAGAAGATTGATCCTCTCTGAGGAATCCACTCCTATCCACTCCAATACGGATCTGATTCTATTGTTCTACTCCTATGGATCCACTTCTATCAACTCCTATATGTGTAAACTGTGTTGCCAATTATATGAGGAGTTGAGATTTGCTAAGTGCAGACGGCAACAATTTATCCTTCTTATCTTCTGAGTGAAGATTGGTTTTTGGGTGGATAGCTCACTACAACACAAGGTTGTGTGGAGGACGGAACTTTGTGGCTGGGATGTCATAGAGAGGCAAGTTGGTAGTTACTTGTAATAATATCAAATAGTTATTTTTGTTATTTCCAATTCACTATAGCACTGTAGTCGAATTTCGGGTGTGAAATCTAGAGGACTTGTTTGTACTTATAGGGAGTGGATTTGGCATCTATCCGATGAGTGCCCCGCAGATTACGTGACATGTGTTGTCATAGAACTACGTAAACAGATCATTGTGTTTGCGTGCTTCCTTGTGATTTTGTTTTTGGTTCTTAGTTTGCTACTAGTAACAGATGCAACTTCCTATTCAACTGCCCTCAACATAAGTTCCCTAAGAGACCTTTACTTTCTGTCAATTCCTTTCTCCAAACTTCCTATTATAGAGTTCTACTGCAATCTTTCTAAAAACATTAATGATCCACAGCATGATCACTTTCATCAAGTTTTTATTAGAGGAAAGTGGTACAATTTCAGTGCAGACATTATTAATGATTACTTTGGAATTGAATCTCCTTCTACTGTTGTTGATGAAATGGATGAATCCGATGCCGAGTTTTTGAGCAAAGTTGGAACTGAAGTTTCAAATGGTGATATTACTGACTAGGCTTGTGAACACAACATGAAGTCTTCATCTTTGAACACTTTTTATGCAGTACTATATCAGATTGCCAGGTTCAATTGGATTCCAACTTCTCATATCACTTCTCTAAGTAAAGAGATGGTAATTCTGCTCTACAAAATCACGAATGGGATTCGTTTCAACTTGGGAAATCTGATTTTTTATCAGATTATTGCTCTTGGTTTTAGGCTAACTACAAAATCGATTGTTTCTTATTTTTTCTAATATGATTTATGGCTTTCTTGATAAATAGGGATTCAAATGTTCTGATGAGGAAGTTTTGGAACCTCTTGGATCTTATCTAAAAGTGCATCAAAAACTGTTGAAGAAAGTTGGCAGTCCTGCAAGAACTCACCCTCCTTCCAGCTCATCGAGAAAACCCTCTGCCAATATCTCTTCAGATGAGCTAAGTATTCTAGAAGAGATGTCCAATGCCAAGGAGGTTGTCTCTAAGTTACAACAGCATATTATTTCTTTAGAGCAAAAAGTTCTTGATCACTTTTCTTCCTCATCTGCTCCTGCAAGCAATGTGTCCACTTCTTCTGGTAGTCCTTCAAGTTCTTCTTCTTTAGACTGATATAGTTGTAACTCTTTTGGCTTAATTGCCAAAAAGGGGGAGATATGGTTTGATACTTTATTCAGTTGCAACCCTTTATGGCTTGTCTATTATTGGGTTGCAAATGTATTGTGGTGACTAACTCTTTGTCTTGCTTGTCTAGTTGTTGTTGTGACTTCGATACTTTGATATTTTATCTGTGTCTGGGATATTATCTTTTTGTTGTTGATACACTACTAGAATTGTCGTCATCACCGACGGCTCAAGCCGTGGATGAACCGTCGGTGACAACTATCACGGACGACGTTAGCCATGGCAAAATGCCGTCTCTGATGTGCGCATCTCAGATAAGTTATGACGGCCTCTCCCAACTATCACAAGTAATCATCAACAACATCCACATCACTGTTGTTGATTTAAACACATCAGTAAGTTGTGACGGTCGTCTCAGATAATTTGTGATGGCCTCTCCCAGCCATCACAAGTAAATATCATCTCTTTTGACTCTACCCTTGGTAAATTTGTCACGATTCCTTCGATACTGATGGTTGGACAGTAGGAACCGGCGATGACAATAAAAGAAGGAAATTTTTCGAACATTCTCAAGACTGAAGGATTTTGAGTGTTCCATGCAATACGGGAAAGAGAGTCGCCCATACGTGCTCTAACCAAACAACATGTCGTAGGTTGGGAAATCATAGATTGTCCATAATATAGCAACTCGTAAAGTGAAGTTTTGCTTCCGGTGATAATCATAAGTGACAGCTCCCTCAACCCACAATGTTTTCAGTTCATCAATTAGGGGTCGGAGAAACACGTCAATTTCTTTGCGAGGACCCCTAGGACCCGGAATAATCATCGAAAGATAGATAAATTCATCTTTCACACACATTGAGGGGGCAAATTATAAACTGTAAACAACACTGGCCATACTGAATACGGAGTTGCCGAATTACCAAACGGATTAAAATCATCCGTGCACAATCCCAACCTGATATTTCTAGTATCCCTAGCAAATGAAGGATATCATATATCCAAATATTTTCATGCTTCATTGTCGGATGGATGAGTCATTACTATATCATCATGACTTCTTGCATGCCAACTCATATAGGGGGCGGTCTTTTTCGACATGAATAACCTTTGAAGTCTCGGTGTTAGTAGAAAATACTGAAGCACCTTAAAGGGGATATTTTTTTGTCAGACTGATTTCTTCTCCTTATAACGAGGATGTTCACATACCTAGCATTGCTCCAACTGTGCATGTTCTTTATAATATAAAATGCAGTTATTTGGGCACGCATGTATCTTTTTGTACCCAAGCCCTAATTTTCTCATCAACTTTTTTGTCTTATAAAAAGTTAGCTCAAACTTGTTATTTGGAGGTAGCATACCATTGATAAAGCATGCAATTCGATCAAACGCAATTCCGCTGATATTACAATCGGACTGATGTTCATGAGTTGTATCATTGCCGAAAATGTTGTATAATTAGGACAATTCTCATACAAAGCTTCATCTGCAGCTTTCAACATCTCGTAAAATTCTGCAACCTCCTTATTCAACAATTCAATCTGTATCGCAGGTTGTTCTTTAGTAACTTCAACTGTAGTAGTATCTGGTGGCACTACTGTCTCAATAACTGACTCAATATTATTATTTAAATGGAATTGTTCTCCAAGACTATCCAAAATCATTATTCTATAAGGATTAGATGGATTGGAAGAAGAAACACTAGTAGAAGAAGATTCACCATGAGTTTAGACAACAAGATTGCTCGACGTCCCGACTTGACGTGACTCCTCGTGATAATTCCATAGAAAATATCTTGGTGTGAATCTTTTTTTATACATATGCATTGTGATAGTTTCCCAACCCAAAAATTTTATGTTCGAACATTTCCGGCACGGACATCAAATTTTATCACCACTAAGGAATTTTTTATTCGAGTAGGCGAAATTTAAGAAGTAAGTTATGCCTACTCGAAATTCATCTGTTATAGCTCAACGATGAATTCGTCGGTACATCCAACTTCGATCGCCCGACATGTTCTGTTAAAAAGTTGGCAATATCTTTAGGTAATATCTTTAGGTGGGATGATCATATTCTATTAGGGATTCATTTTATTTATATTGCACTTAGAATTTTTTTAGTCATTAACTTCATTCTAAATATCGGCAGCATCTCCCTACAGTTCTCCGAATACGCATATCATCCGGGCGCGTATCGGAGAATAAGGGAGATACAAGCCAAAATTTAAAAATGAATAATGACTAAAAGAAACAAACTAAGTGCAATATAAATATGTTCCCAAATTGTCCAATTAGGGACAATTCAATGGTTGTACGTCGTATAAAAGATTATTTACTTCGTTTACACGAACATACAACCCTCGAACGGATCTAAGGTTTTGCAAAAATTAAAACTTGACTCGTCGATATGTACGTGAAACGTATCAACTCGTCCTGATTTTTTTCTAAATTTGTGAATGCCGGTGCGAGTCCACAGCAGATGATTTTGTGCAAGTCCAAAGTTGACTATTTGGCTGCGAGTCCATCCATTGTGGACGATTCCGGCGTGAGTCCATTGTGGATGATTTGGCCACGAGTCCAAAGTGGATGATTCCAGTGCGAGTCCACCGTGGACGATTTGGCCGCGAATCCAAATTGGACGATTCCGACGTGCGCGAGTCCAAAGTGGACGATTTCAAAATTGTAATTACACCCAACTAAAATTAACCCTAACATTTATTCTACCCTAATTAAATCTAATTAACAAAACTAATTAAATCTAGCATTAACCCTAATTAACAAAACTAATTAACAGTAATTAACAAACCTAATTAAATCTAATTAACAACTAATTAATCTAATTTTTAAAAAACATAAAACAAAATTGGCCGGCGTAGCCCCGCAGAGGGGAGAGGGGAGGAACTCACCTTGGTGGTGGCGTAGAGGGGAGAGGGACCAGGCGGCGAGGGCGAGGGTGGCGTCTCGACGGCGAGAAGGGTCACGGTGGATGGTGCAAAGGACGATTGGCGGCAAATCTTGGTCGACAGCGGCGAAGAGAGAAGAAAGCAGGGGAAAGAGGAAGGGTTGGGCGCGAACGCAAATAAAAAGGTTTTTCACCGACGGCCCCTCGGTCGTCGATAAATTGTGGATAACTAATAATAGTATCAGGGACGATCGCGTAGCCCTCTCTCAACCGTCAGTGATGTGTTTTTTATTTTTGCGCCGCGTTCGCGCCATCAATTAATAATCGACGACCACGTCTGGCTGTGGCTAATTACTTACTTATATCACTAACGGCCCATTGGCCCTCGCTAAGCCGTCACTACTAGGTTATTTCATTTCACGCCCCGTGCGCGCCATCACCTATGAGCGACAGCATTGGGCGGCCGCCGCGACTGATTGGGTTACATCAGCCATGACCCGTGTGGCCGTCGTAAAGCCGTGAATGGTTCTGACAGCCCAGGCGGCCGTCGGTGAGCCCCGTGGCTGATGGCTAATATTCTAGTTGTCATAGTTAGACTGCACTGCTTGGTTTTATCAGTTCTATGGTTTGTTTATTATATCTGATATACTGATGAAAGCTTGTGTTTTGCCAAATAAGCCAAAGGGAGATATTGTTGGTTTTTGGCTTACTCTGTGTTGGTTGCATTTGGCAAAAAGTGTTTCAGTTATTACGCAATTGTAAGTCAGTTGCAACTGCTCTTGTTGCTGTGGAATGCGTGTTGGAGTTTATGGAAGATGGTTTATTTTCTCTGTATATGAAGAAAGAGAATACATGGAAAGTATGCACTCCCACTACTAGAAATCAGGCTATCTACGACGCCGATTTTGCGACGGCACCTCTGCGATCACAGATGCGATGGTTCTGTGACCGCGAGCGCCATGGGGTCGCAAAGATGTTAAGTTTGCGATGGCATTGCGACCGCAGCCGTTGCCATCGCAGAATTAATTACTTTGCAACGACATGGCTACCGCATTGTGACCGCCGTCACCATCGTAAAATCCCGTTAGAAAATTAGAATTTTTTTGCGCTCGCCATTTTTTCCTATTTTTATCCCCGCACTCTCTATTTTTATCCCCACCCTATCTCTCTATCTCTCTGCAACTTCTCTGTCGCGCGCCCGTCGCCCGCCTCTCGCCGTTCCCACTCGCTGCCCACCTCCATGGTGGGAAGTGATACTTTACTGGAAGCAATCTTCCATGAGCCAGCCTTTGGTGGAGATGATGAAACCCTAGGCGACGACGATGATGAAATCCAATAGGAGCAAAAAGAAGACGTCGAGATGCTCGACGCCGAAACCCTAAACGACGCCGCCAATGGTGAATCATCCGAAGGCGGTGCCACACTGGCCGGTGGTGATTATGGAAGCAACAGAGAGAGACGGAAGGGATTTAAGGGATGCAAGAAGAAGCGCCATGTCTTGGTCTGCTTGGTTTTGCTTTATCTTGTCACATGTCTTGGTCTGAAACTTCAAAGGAGGTAGGAGAGAGAAAGGTTCATCTTCCTCTCTCTCTCTCTGCAGATTAATTGCACGAGAACATGGTAAGCCACCACTCTCTGACATCTTAGATTTCTCTTTCTCTATACCCCAAAAGATTTCCTTAGACTCATTGAACTCATTGCAGAATCTTCATTATGCTCTATTATTCCTATTCCTAAATCATTTTTCGGTGGCTAAACTCATCGAACCTTATAGCCTTGATGATATTTTTCCATTTAATGTGGAGGACCTTGGAGCTTGGGGTGATGGTACAACAGATGGTACCCTGGTTTTCTTTTTCTTGCATTTGTTGTTTTTTCCTCCTTTTCTATCAAATCCAATGGAAAATTTTAGTTTCTGCAGGACTTTTGTAGAACAGGTTGCATGCATGATATATTAGAAATTCCTATAAAAAAATGGTCGTTATAATTTCCCCAAATTAAATAGGGATATTTTAGCTTTCCTGAAGCTCCTTCGAAGTCTCCGTCTCCATAAAACTATTTACATGCTTCTTCTTGCTTCTGGACGAAGACAAGTGAGCATATCAAACTAGTAGCTTTTTACCCAAGGAAACTAAGAGGAAGAAAGAAAGTAAATAGCATGTCATTTATTTGATCCCTTGAAAGAAGCAAGTCATATTTGTTATTTAGTTGTTTTATAGGCATTTGCAGAAGCATGGGAAGTAATCTGTGGAGAATCAACAGTTGTTTTATAGGCATTTGATCCCATTTGTTCTCTGCTTATGTCTAGTTTTAGACTTGGAGATGATATATACATGTTGTTTACATATTAGAATGTGACACGTACAGTTTATAAGAATCCACTTAGGGGGCGTTTGGTTGCCCGCAAGTACAAATGCTGTAACTCTAGTTGCAGCATTTAGATAACAAATTTGTTTGGTTGGCTGCAAAATTATTTTGCAGCATTTACTAGTTGCAACTTGTATTTCAAATATCATTTGCGGGCCGCAAGTGGAATTGCAGCCCAAAAAGCCCGCAATACAAGATTGCGGGCTGCAAATGCAATAATTTAAGTATTGAAAAATAATTAATTTTGACGACGTAGGGTCGTCGGATGAAGACGAGATAAATATCAAAGTTGTAGGTTTTTGCGTGCTGAACCTGATGGTAGTGTCAGATTTTACATCTGATGTCATTTGATAGATTTTTTAATATATTTTCAGTAATATACAAAAATTAAAAATTATTAATTTGTCAGACAAATCGTGTCGGGCCTAAGTTTTTAGCCTGGCCCGAAAAAATTTGTCCCAGGCTCGACCCAAAAAATTTATGCCCGACCTGACCCAAAAAAGTACGTGTCCAGCCTGGCCCGAAAAAATTTGTGCCCGGCCCGGCCCGAAAAATTTCGTGTCCATCCCGCCCCGAAAAAATTTGTGTCCGACCCGACCAAAAAATTCGTGCACTGCACGGCCCGTCCCAGCCCGGCTCGATCCGAAAAAATTCGTGCCCAACCCGGCCTGAAAAATTTCGTGCCCAGCCCGACTCAAAAATTTCGTGCCTGGCCTAGACCGAAAAAATTTGTGCTCGGCCAGGCCCGAAAAAATTCGTGCTCAGCCTGGCTCGAAAAAATTCACTGTCGACCCGACCCTACCCTGCCCAAAAAAAATTCGTACCCCGGCCCGGCCCGAAAAAATTCATGCCCGACCCAAAAAAATTCGTGCCCAACCCAGCCCTGCCCGACTCGTGCCGACCCGAAAAAATTCGTGCCTTGCTCGGCCCAAAATTATTCGTGCACGGCCCAACCCCAAAAAATTCGTGCCCAACCCGGCCCAAAATATTTTGTGCTCGGCCCGCCCCAAAAAAATTCGTGCCCGGTCTGGACCGAAAAAATTCTTGCCTGGCCCTGCCCGAAAAAATTCGTGGTCAGCCCTGCCCAAAAAAATTCGTGTCCCGACCCGACCCGAAAAATTTTATGCCCAGCCCGACCTAACACGAAAAGAAATTCATGCCCAGTCCGAAATATTCGCATCGGGCCCAACCTTGCCCGAAAAAATTCGTGCACTGCCCATCTTGACTCGGCTCGGCCCAAAAAATTTATGCCCGACCCCGCATGAGAAAATTCATTCCCGGCCAAAAAAAATTTGTGCTCGGCCCGGCCCGAAAAAATTCCTGCCCGACCCGGCCTGAAAAAATTCGTTTCCCGGCCCAGCTCAAAAAAATTCATGCCCGGCCCGGCCTGACCAGAAAAAAAATTCGTGCCCAGCCCGAAAAAAAAATTGTGTTCGGCCCAGCCTTGCCCAAAAAAATTCATGCACTGCCCAACCTGTCTCGGTCCGGCTCGGGCCGACTCGAAAAAATTCGTGTCCGGCCCGGCCCAAAAAGATTTGTGCACGACCCGACCCGAAAAGTTCGTGCCCGGCCCTGCCCGAAAAAGTTTGTACCCGGCCCGGATAAATTCGTGCATGCTCGGCCCATCCCATCCCGGCCCGGCTCAGCCCGACTTGAGAAAATTCGTGCCCGACCCGACCCAAAAAATTTCGTAAGATGCAAGTTGCAAGTGTAATTACAACTTCCATTTGCGGCCAACCAAATGCTTGCAAATAGAAGTTGCAACTCTACTTGCGGGCAACCAAACGGTAGACTGCAAAATCTATTTGCGGGCATTTGCTTTTGCATGCAAATAGATTTTGCAGCATTTACACTTGCGGGTAATCAAACGCCCCCTTAATGAAAATTGCTTTAGGGTGGTCCTTAATTGTGAGCAAACTTAAAGTTTATTGAACTCTGAGCAATGTATAGATTCAGAATTAAATTTGAGCAAAATAAACCTATGTTTCTGTCTATTGAAATATTTATTTGTTCATAATTACTTCTTTTTTTTTTGAGATTCATAGTTACTTCCTGGTGTGACAATTTAATTATATAAGAATGTGTATTTTGTAGCGTTTTCAGCATGTTTTTAAATTTATATTCATTTGCTCACTAATGTAAATCATATTCAGGTTATTATTGATGTAATCATTAACAGGTATTGGACAATTATCAACCTCGTTGAAGCATAAACATCTTTTACAAGTGAAACAAACACCATTTTTACCTGGTTTGTTTTTCTTCGTTTCTTGATTTGCTTTTAACTTGCAGAATTTCTTTAAGTTTAATCCTAACAAAGGTCAAAACTATAGAAAATCTGTAACAATGTTCATCCACAACCTTATGCATATTAGGAATGTACTCTATAAATTTGTTTATTATTCTTCCACTCTTTTGGGAGAATGCAATTTCCTGAAACCTTGATCAAATTTAGACAACAATAAGTTTATAATTGGATTTGTTTTCTACTAATTCTTACGGTAAATGCACCTAAATTCCAAAGGTGAGAATATTTACATTCTTTGGCTTTGCTGTCCAATTACTAAACAATTTATTTTTTTAGCTTCTTTTTTTCCGTGGATTCCCTAGTCTCATATTTAGATTCTGAGGGAACTAAGTAAAACCTAGTTGTATCTCCATGTAAAACATGACTCACCACTTTTGAGTGTTGCCTTCAATAGGTTATAGGTAATAGGTAACGGGTTGAAAAAATATGATTGCTCATTTCTTCCTTAGTTTCTTAATAGGTAATGCTTTTTTCAATACTATTTTTTAATACTTTGGCCCAATTATGCTTTTATCAGCGAATGAAAACACCATTTCTCTGATTTTTTTCAACCATGAAATCAGAATATGAGGTACAAAATTTTGCTTTTATCAATTATACAGTCCTCATGAACATATGGAACAACTTTAACTTGTTGATTTACATACAATTTGTGTTTTACTTATGTGTAGATATGGTGTTGGTAGCCGCATAAAGCTGGCATACATAAGGAAAATTATTGACTCCATTCACTCTGGAAGCCTTTTGGAAGAAAACTACAAACTACAAGAAGACAAAAATCTATCTACAAGAAGACAAAAATCTATTTACCATAATAATGAAATCTATTTACTAGTATGTAAATATCTATTTGTTCACTCTTTGTGGTACTTCTTCAACTTCTGTTGTAGAAATATTAAAACCATTGCAGAATGTGTTGTTGATGAGTTGATTAACGCTGCTAAGGGATCTTCAAATGAGTAAATTGTTTTGAAGTCATTTCAATTTCCATTGTTTTTAGAAATCGCAAACCGTCGAGCTCTTGGAATTGAAAGCACCTCTCCGTGCCTCATGCAATACTATTGGTTTTTCATTGTTAGTATTACATAACCTTTGTTCTAGACTTTTGTGTATCCTGTTAGCTATATGAGTATTTATGTTTATATCCAAACAAAGGAAATTGTCGTTTGATTGAATTTGGATGCTACAAGTGTTTCATTTTTAACCATTGTTGTGGAATTGAAAGATTTAGCTCTTGATGGAAACTGTGGCCAAAATGATTTTGGTTTCACCAAGTGTTTCATTTTTTATCATTGTTGTGTAATTAAAAGATTTTTATTTTTTTATCTTTTTTAAAAAATAAAATACCCATCTACGACGGCTATGCGACCACTCTAGCCGTCGCAGATGTTCATCGACCTAGTCGCGTGAAGCAGTCACAAATAACATGCGACGACCTTTGCAACGGATGAATGCGATCGCAATATCTAATAATTTACGACGGTGACGTGGCGGTCGTAGAACATCTACGACCAACCTATCAGCGACGAACAATTTGCGTCCGTCTCTGCGATCGCAATTGCCCACCTGCGACGGCACTACGACCGCAGTGGCCATCGAAGATGATGAAGTTTCTTGTAGTGTCCTATGCGCATAAACAGTGTTGCCAAAATTATGAGGAGAGACTACAATCAACTTCATATCATAGTGGATTTGGGTTATTGAACTCATGACAACACAGAGATTGTGTCGATGACAGAACTCTATGATTAAGCTATCATGGAGAGGCAAGTGGTCAGTACTTGTAATAGGAAATAGTGCTTTTGTTATTTTCAATTCCCTTTAGTAATAGTTAGATTTCGGTGTGTGGAATCCTGAATCTTGTATTGTACTTTATTGATAGTGGATTGGGCATCTGTCTGGTGGGGGCCCCGCAGATTAGATGACAAGTTTGTCACAAAACTGCGTAAACAAATCCTTGTATATTTGCGTGATTTTGTGTTAATTTTATATTTGCTACTCACTCTGTTTTAAAGCAGTTCTAGTATCACTTGCAACTCATGTGCAACTGACTCTCAGTAGAAAGTATCCACACTAAGAAGGATCCAAGAACGCTTCAAGGGTAGCAACAATAGTCGAAATTCCCTATATGCTAGCATGAGAATTCAGCACAAGGAGAAAGGTAAAGTGGAAGAGGCACAAGATGTAAATATTGCGCCTCCTTTTTTTAGTGTTGTACGGCTGCACCCTATGAGCGAAATTAAATACTCCTAGGTTAGGCTTTCAAACCAATAAGTGGGATCAAGATGGATCAAATCAATCTCATGGGCCCACAGGTTTAAAACAAGATGGATCAGATCCATCTAATGGGTCTTCGGGTTTAAGTCCTACAAGTGAACTCAACTAGATGGATCAAATCCATCTCATGTGCCTCCAAGCCATCTACTCTCTTATTTCTCATGGACCTAATGACCATCTCATGACATATATCTCATTATTTTTTTACATTTGTATTCTTCCTATATGTGTGTGACCTTATGGGTTTCTAAAATATGTTGGCAATATATAGTAACACTCAAGTGAAATTACATAATTTAAACTCTTTAAATTATTATTCATTCTCAATGAATAAATTCACTTATACAAGTCAAGAGAGGCTTCTAGCCAAGCAGCATGACTATCCAAATGTCAGAAGGTCGGTGGTTTGACCATTTTACCCTTCCATATGTAGTTACCATGCAATCAACTCCTTTCATCACTCTTTATCTCATCTAGGTTAATCAAGTCCTAAATATATAGATTCTTGTATCTTAAATCTTTATTCCAAAAATATCATTTATGAATCACATTCAAAAATGCATACTACTCTGGCCAAAGATTCATGGATAAAGAGATTGTACAAGAAGATTGAGATAAACTTCCAACATAAATATGAAGTGGTGATTCCTATGTTGATCACTCAACTATCTTCAAGCAATTCATGCTATACACAATCTTCAAGCTATGAACACCCAAAGGTGAACCCTAAGTAATGAATTCAAAATATAACACTAGGCACTTAAGGTACTTTGGTGATCTCAAGTCCAATGATACTTGCACCACTGATATGACGAGATGCTTTCATAGACATAGATTGATTATTCATGTGAAGATCTAATGCTTAGGTCTCCAATGAACTTGTTTCTCAAACAAGCATCCACATGTTAATTCTGAGCATCGCAATGCTCACAACTTGTGAGAACTATTGCTTGAACAAGTCAAGAAGTATGATATGTGCTAGTATATTTGTATTAACAATGTCCTATCTTGTTAATACTATGACTATGGATAATTTAAGTATAAACACATATACATACAATAAGAATCTCACGTTATGAATGATTTCTTTTGCACTGTGTCATATACCAAGAACTTTATTACATAGTTTAAGTCTTTATGCAAACAAATGAATTAGCATGAGCACTAAGTAATAAAGATTGTGTTTCATAAATAAGTAAAATGTACATGAAGATTTCCATATTACATGAGGGATCTAGGGCATATCACTAACAGTCCGAACCAGCACACTTAGTCTTTTACACAGAATAACAATCCAAAATATCCAAACTAGACCCTGAGGAGATGTCCAAGAGCAGCCTCAGCCCATCGACGACTTGGAACCTGTACAAACAGGGCCTGCCTCGAACAAGTGACATACATAGGAGCCCGCCTTCCCATCGAGCTCAAAGCTCAACTCGGCACCCTTCTCAAAGAAAATGTCAAACTATTCGCATGGATGTCAGCCGACATGTCAAGGATAAACCCCCAAGTCATCTACCACAAGCTCGTCATCGACCCTTGGGTCAAGCATGTGGCACAGAAGAAAAGAAAGCTTGGGGCCAAGTGCCAGCAAACATCTCTCGAAGAAACCAAAAATTACTGAAGATAAATTTTATCAGAGAAATCGGATTTACCACATGGCTTGCAAACGTCGTGATGGTCAAGAAGCACTCAGAGAAATGACAAATGTGTGTCAACTTTACTGACCTAAACAAGGTCTGCCCAAAAGATTCCTAGCCGATGCCAAGCATAGACAAGCTTGTCGACGGCTCCATGGAATACTAGTATTTGAGCTTTATGAATGCCTACTCAGGCTATAATTAGATTCGAATGCATCTAGAAGATGATAAAGAAGACAACCTTCATTACCAAGCTTGCCAACTTTTGCTACAAAGTGATGCCCTTCGGGCTCAAGAATGTAGGAGCTACATACCAGCGTCTGATGAACAAAATCCTCGAACAATAGATCGGTCGAAATATGAAAGTATGCGTCGACAACATGGTCGCCAAAAAACTAGCTACCGGAGACCACTATAGTGACCTCACAGAAATCTTTAGCCATACAATAAAACAAGAGGCTAAATCCATAGAAGTATGCCTTCGGGGTCCACAATGGCAAGTTCCTTGTCTTCATGCTCACGAACCGGGGAATTGGAGCCAATCAGATGCGTAGCCCGTGCAACATGAAGGAGGTGCACCAACTCGCAGGGAGAATGACTGCCCTGTCGAGATTCCTCTCTAGGTCGGCCGATAGGGACGCACCCTTCTTTAAAATCCTAAGAAAGAAACAAGACTTCTAGTGGGATAAGAAGTGTGAACAAGCATTCGAGGAGCTCAAGAGTTTCCTCGCCAACCCTTCAATTCTGGACAAACCCCAGCAGGGAGAGACACTCTTCCTCTACCTCACGTTCACAAAGAACGCCCTTAGTTTAGTACTAGTCAGAGAATAAAGGAAGGTCCTCCAGGACCCTGAGACACTACAAGAAAAATGACTTTTCGTGACGGCTTTTAATAGGGGTCGTGGATTGGCCCCCAGCAAAACAATGTTTTCCCGAGGGCTAGTCTTTGGCCTACATCTAAAGCGCGTCAGTAAAGCCTCTCCTTTGAATTGGAAAACTCGACCCCCAGAGAATAATTTTGTTGGGGTTTATTTTTGGCTCTCGGAAATATAACCCCTCAGAATAGTCGGCTTTACTATATATGTAAATGGTTTTCGTGGGGGGCCTCGGCCCTCAGGAAATGTGAAGTTTTCCTGGGGGCCGAAAACAGCCCCCAGAAAATGTGAAGTTCTCATGGGGGTTGGAACGGCCCCTAGGAAATGTGAACTTTTCCTTGGGGGATGGAACGACCCCAGGAAATGTGAAGTTTTCTTGGGGACCGAAAATAGCCCATAGGAATTGTGAAGTTTTCTCATCTCCACATTTCCACCGCGCTCTAATTGCAAGGAGCTACGTTAAGATTTAATTCCCGCCACCACATTGTCTCATCTCCCTTTTCTCATCTCCACCGCATCCTAATCCCTAATCTCCCTTATCTCATTTGCAATCCCTAATCAAATTAGCTACGTACTCATTATCACCGCGCCGATGTCCTGTTTCTCTAATCCTTAAACTCATCTCCACGTCTCCATCGCTGCGGACGGTGACTGCAATGGAGCTCCGCCAACCCCAGGCTTTCTGTGAGCTATGTGTTTAACCTCAACGATAAAGGTACTCATGAATTGCTTTGTGCTCCTTAGAATAAGTTCTGACCTTGGAATAATCCTAAATAAGGTTGACAATCTTCATAGAAAAGATGCATTTGACAAGCCCATGATTTCACATTACTCTGGCTCTTCACATGCGCTTACACTTAGAGCATCAAAATGTACTCTCTGATATGTCACAAATTTCTGGTAATTAGCAATCGCTAGTATATTTACTTGCTCCAACTGAAGGCAACTTATGTGAGATGATGGATCAAGCAAGATTAATTTGAAAGTTTCATACCTCTGTTCAGGTGTTTTATTTTTTCATCCTCTTATTTGTATGACAGTTGCTGAGAAAAGATTATGTGTGAAACTTGATTTCATAATATAAGCCAATTGCAACAACTTCTAATCTATTGTGTAGTGTATTTGACTGTAAGTTGTAAGACAGAGACCATGAGCAGAGAAAAAAGGGACTTGAATGATGATGATGATGAGGAGGAGGAGGAAAATAGCATATGCTAACTGAGAATAAAACTGTATAGATAACTAGCTATTATTAAGCTTATGTAATTGCAAAGTTGGAACATATTATTATTTAAGAGTTTGTTGTAGATGCATCTAAAGGTATGCTTCGAGGCTGTTACTGTTTAGGTCACAGTATTAGTTGAAATGAAAATAGCTCATCAAACTTGAAATATGGGCAAAGAGAGACAAAGAAAAGAAGCTGGATCTATTGTGGCAAATGTAGCATGAAATGGAAAGTGCTTGTTAGGACTTTTTTTGTGCGGTACTCTTTAGTTGAAGTTTAATGTTACATAAACTGAGTCTCAAGTGATATCCGTGTAAACCTTGTAAAAGGACTAAAACCCTCTCTCAATTGTAGCAGTTATCTTAACTACTTATTATTATGAATTCTTAATCAAATCCTTTGAATTGGAGTTTTTCTTCCTTAGTTGCTACAGTGACTTCATATTAGGTCAATTGATGAAATTATTACCATTGTTATTAGTTCTTATTCAAATCCTGTGAATTGGAGTTTTTCTTCCTTAGTTGTTATAGTGACTGCTTATTAGGTCAATTTATGAAATTATTACCATTTTATTCTTTGATTCTTTTCAGAAACTAAATGTTTGACATATTCAGGTCATTGTCTTCTCTAATTGAATTCTTGCAGGATTGCTGCTGATAGAAAATAATGTTACATAATTATAGAGAGAATAAAATTGCAAATAGTTTTTTAACCCTTTTCAACACTCTTATAGCCATTTACTCCGTAGTTGTGGTTTTTAAGAACCTTAAGAAAAGACAGTTATACCTAAGATTAATGGTTTTCACAACATGGTTTTTAACCTATGTCAATGTTTAAGAACCTTATAAAAAACAGTTACTACCCGTCCAATTAATTCTTAAAACTCCTCTAAAATGCTCCCTAGTGCAATAGTAAATTTCGAATTTGTTATACCCTTTCTAAACTTTCCTTGTTCTGGGTCACCTATACCCTTTCTTATACCCCCTCTTCAGTAACGGCGAGTTGCAACCTCTTCCCGGCCCAAACTGTTGTTGTTCTACACAATCTGTGAATCCCAAAAACTAGTTTCATTTTGCTCTTGAACTTACACTGATGCTTCTTTTAGATTGCAATTTTATTTCATTGATTGAGTGAATGTTTTTCCTGAATCCAATAATGTTCTTTATTTAGTTTTTCTGAAACAATTTTATTTCATTGATTGAGTGAATTGGAAAAGGATCAATGGCATAGATTAAAGGATGGATATATTTGAGTTCTATAACTTTTCTGATTGCTGCAATATTTTCTCATTTTAATACGTAATGAAATATTGATTTCTTGTTTCATTCATTTAGATCCACTACTATGTTCACCTTCTTTTGTTCAACGTACATTTCTTGTTTCGTTGCATTATTGAATGTTTAACTGCTTCATAATAGTTATTCACATCCCAGTATGATTGAGATAAATGTTTCCTTTAAATCATTATTTAATTAACTATTAACTAAGTGGAACCATTGGGTGACAAACAAGGCGGGGTATATCCATTCATCACTCAAATCTGAATCTTGGCTCGTGAGGATTTAACAAATTGAGTTTTTGTTCAACTTGCCAAAATATAGGATGACCAGTGTTTTCTAATGTGTATCCCCGTATCTGACTAGAATTCATTGTTCATAATTTTTGTTATTAGTTATTACTATAAACTAGGCTAATTTTTATTGAAGTTTTGCATATGTCACACAAAGTGACTCACATACCCAAATATTCAGTTTTTGTTAGGTGGTTTTGAGACAAAAAACAGGGGAGCAGTTTACTAATTGGAGTTAAGTCCTTCTGTGTTCATAAGAAGGTTCATATAGCAGCAGATTGTTTTTCAGTAAATAATAGGTCATGGTTACCAACTTCTATACAGCTCAAAGTCAAACAATAATCTCCTTTTATCTTACCTCAATTGGACTGGACAGGATATCACATTCAAAATCAATATGGCACATGTAAAGGTTTCTAGCATATCACTTCTTACTTTGCCATCCTGCATTACGATTTCAAGTAAAGAAGTGATATGCAGAGAAGCACTGCTGGTACATATACCTTTACCTGTATATGTTGAATCACTTCTTACTTTGCCATCCTGCTCTGGATCATTTGCTATGCTTTGACTCATCATTCACAATTAGTGGATCATTTGCTCTGCATCATTTGCTATGCTCAGGAAAATGAATTAGTGGAGAGAAAGTCATGGAGTTTGAGTGTTTTCATGGCTTGTGGACATGTATTGTATTATTAGAATCTAACAATGATATCTGCCACTTGGTGAAAGTTCTTTCTCTCCAGATTGCCTTACCCTTGTGTTCAGTTATGTGGCTTTCCAAGTTATGGGAGAGATTGCATGGATCATTGTTTTCTGTATAATCTTTGGAATTTACCCTGCAGTGTACAATTAATTGTTTCTGCATATATTATTCAAATCATATTTCATAGTTGTTCAGTTTATTCTCTCATATATATTGTTTATTGTTTATTTTCAGTTAATTGTTTCTGCAGTGCACAGTTTATTTTCAATTTATTGTTTCTGCATAGTACATCTGTTACAGAAAATGTGCGCGCAAAATGAAGAGAATCGAAGGAAGTAAGTACTCCCTCACTATACGGGTTCAAAAAGTTATGTTGTGATTCGAGCAGAGCATGAAAGAATGAAGCTAGAGGAGAGGATAGAAATGGAGAGTAAGAAAATGAAGGAAAAAATGGAGGATCGAAGGAAGATGGAGGAGGGTCGACAGAAGAAGCACAAACTACTTGATTTCATGGAAGAAATGAATCAGAGATGGAACAATTCACGTGAAAAATGACTTGTTTGATGTACTATGAACAATTCACTCTATGAATCTTGTTTTGATGTAAATTTAGACTATTTTATGGTTTGTAATTATTGTTTCAACCTCCAAGTGTACTGGGATTTTGGTTGCGGTAGTAATGTAAGACATTTTGGTTTGCAATGTAATTTTGGATTATAATTAGTTGTAATTTTGGTTTATATTAGCTATAATTTGGAAATTCGGGCTGTAATTTCATTGTGAATCGAAAATGTGTATAGTATTCCCGGGGATCTCGGCCCCCAAGAAAAGATGCATTTCCCGGGGGTCGCGGCCCCCAGGAAAAGTTATATTTTTCAAGGGTCGTAGTCCCCGGGAAAAGTTATAATTTTTTAGGGTCACTTGCTAACCTTCAGTAAAGGTCTATTAGACCTTTATCGTCATATTTTTTCCTGGTGACAATTGGGGGCCGCGAGGCCCTCACTAAAAGGCTTTAGTGGGGACCGTGGTTAGTTTTAATGGGGGCCGCGGCCCCCGGGAATTGTAATATTTCTTGTAGTGAGACTAGATACATAACTTACCTTAGAGAAGGTCCTCGCGATCGAAGTCTGACCAGTCGAACAAACTACCAACTGGAGGACCCCTTACATAACATACCTCAGAGAAGGAGAAGTGTCGGAGCACACCTCCAATTCGGACAAATTCAGAAGGATGACAAGTTACTACACTCTCCTCAACGACCAACTTTACAAAAGATGATACTCGGAACTATTGCCCAAATGCATGAACTGACTGTAAACAGACATCGTGATGGCAGAAGTGCATGAAGTCATCTGTGACAACCATATCAGGGGAAGATTCTTAGCAACTAAGATCCTCCAAGTCGGATACTTCTAGCCGACCATGAAAAAAGACTACGACCTGTATGTCAAACAATGCGACATGTGCCAGAGATTCTCTAAAGTCTCGCAAAAATATCCCTAGCCGCTATATAGCTCGAAAGTTAACTGACTATTTCACAACTGGGGCATCGACCTCCTTGGCCCTTTCCCTCCAGCAGCTGGCCATATCGGGAGAAGATCCTTAGTAGCTAAGATCCTCCAGGCCAAATATTTTTGGCTGACCATGAAAACAAACTACGACCTATATGTCATAAGGTACGACAAATGCCAAAAATTCTCTAAAATCTCATAGAAACATCTCGAGCCGCTCCATAGCTCAAAAGTTAGATGGCCATTTCGCAAGTGGGCTATCGATCTCCTTGGCCCTTTCCCTCCAGCACCAGGACAAGTCGAATATTTGATAGTAGCAATCGACTACTTCACCAAATGGACAGAGGCTGAACCCCTAGCCTCGATTGCGACTGAGAAGGTCAAGAAATTCGTATGGAAAAGGATCATCTGCATGTATGGCATAATTCACGAACTCGTCAACGACAATGGCACACATTATATGGAAAGGCGATTCTGGAAATTTTGCTCGGACCTAAACATCCAACAACTCTTCTCCTCAGTGGAGCATCCGCAAACCAATGGTCGGGACGAAGCGATCAATAAGGTCATCCTGGCAAGACTTAAAAAGAAACTTCGCCGAAGAGTTGCCCGAAGTGTTATGGGGCTGCAACAAAACTGCCCAATCATCCACTCAAAAAACTCCCTATAGACTCGTCTACAGAGCAGTGGCCATGATCCCCGTCAAGATCGTAGAGCCCAACCTCCGCAGGACAACCTTCGAGGAGCAAAGCAATTCAGAAAACCGGCATGCCGAGCTCGCCAAAGTCATGAAAGAAGCCATGAAACTCAGAATAACTCGAAAATACGAAAAACATGTGAGGCAGAGAAACTTCAAATTGGGCGATCTGGTACTTAGGCTAATGGCCCATACCTAGGAAGGAAACTTCAAAGAGGGCGATCTGGTACCGAGAAACTAACCTAAAGTTTGCCCTGAATCGGGAAGGCTCATACTTAGGTTAATGCTCAAATCAAACTAGATAAATGCGAAAGTTAATAATTAATAAGTAATTCAATACACAAGAGAGCAATGCTGCCCAATGCTTACTCCACTAACTAAGCAACCCGGTTAGGATTTTCAATTTAGCTTTACTAGATTAATTTGTTTTCTTACAATGAGAAATTTACACCGGAGAATCTCCGCTCTCAACCTGAAGGCACTTCCACACCCGAAAGTCTCTACCTTCCTACCGAAAGCACTCTCTCACCTCAAAACCTAAAGGACAACAAATTCAATTCTAGTAAACTAACTAAACTGATGGACTTAAACCTTACAACCAAGACAACCACCCTGTCAAACAAACCTAGCAATTTAGGTTTACACAAGTTAAAATACAACAAATAAACCTAAAAAATATACAAGTAGATGGAGCAATAAACCAAACAAATTGATGAATCGATGAAGAAATAAGGCTCAATCAAGGATAGGTGATGAAACTAGGATTTGGAATGAAAAGTGGCTCAATCAAAGATTTAATATTACATATAATGTCTTAATAAGTGTTAAGGAACATAAGGAAGACTGGGGTTAAGTTTATATAGAGAGCCAAAGGGGTAGGCTCGGGTGAAAGCGCCCAACGGCTCCAGAAAGAGTTGTTGGCTCTCCGTTGGTTGACCACTGGCCGATGCTCGATTGATCGACGATCGGCCGGGGGTCGATCAATAACACACTACTAAGGCTGAAATTAATTTTAAGTTAATATCTCTATTTATTTTTATTATCCATTAACTTTAAAAAATAAATATAAATAAGGAAATACCCCCTCTCATTTAGATTCAATGAAAATATCAAAAAATCAAAATCCTTGAGAATCAAAATCCAAATTTTGGATTCAGTACTAATTTGCAAAAATCGAAAATTTAAAAATCTCTTGGGTCAAATATGGATAGGTTAAAAGTTCACAAAAATTCCTTAAAAATCAGTATTTAACTTGTTTCTATCCAAGGAACAATTATTGAGACTTTTGGTGTCAAGAAAATGTCTAAATCATGTAACCCTCCAAGGAGCTCCCTAAACTTTGAAGATTTCTATGTCGTTTTTCGGGTTTTCAAGTTTTTAAGGTCCAGGTTTTATTTTATGGGTTTCTTTGCATCACAATGGGGATTTTACAATGAATCTAGACACCCTAAACCTAGACTTTAATTTCTGATGAATCCAGAGCATCGACGAGCCTCCTTGTCTATTTCTCTGATTTTTTGGATCGTGAAAGTCGCACGCAAACCGACTTGAAACCTGAAAATATTTTTTGCTCAAACATTAGTTCCATATTTGTTATCATCAAAATCAAGATTATGACCAAGGTTGAAAACCATAGACCAACAATGCCTTCCCAGAAGCAAGGGTTAAGATCCTAGCCACCAGACCTGGCTGAACTTCCTATAAAACCAGGAAGTGTCGATGGCGGAGGAAGGAGAGAGACCGAAGGAGAGAATGAATGAAAAGATTCACGTTGCTCAAGAAAGAGCAGTGTAAGCCCCGCGGTGCGAACCTACCTCAATCCAACTACAACATGTACCCAAAAGCAGCCAACACCAAATGCGAGTCTCCCCATACCCCTCCTCATAAGCCCAGCGGTGCGAATCCACGACGATCTCTGTTCTACTCACTACCAGCCCAGCGGAATATAAACTTGCAACACCTCCCACTCCATGCCAGAACTCATACACAGAAATAAAAGAGACATGGGGCTTTTACAGACCCAGGAAGGGCCGCTCCACCCTAACGATCGTTGGCCACTACTCCACTAACGGAGCCACGTATGTCAACCAGCGGCATGCACTTGAGTGTCTTAGAAACTGACAACGATATCTCTGGCCATAATTATCCTCCTATCAGAATTAAAAGCGGCGAGCACATGAAAAGGCGCTCATTCCCTCTTCATAATTAACCCATTAACTCCATAAATTAAAAAGTCGCGAGGCGACAAAACCAACACATGCTGAGCTCCTCTACTCCAGCACTATAGCCAAGGAAAGAACTCGGCCGATGTTCACATATCAAACCAAAGTCAAAAGTCGACGCTCTACTAGTATTTGGCAGATGAGCAAAAATCGACACACTACTAGAGCTCAACACGAAGTCCTCAGACTCCGACCAAACTCGGGAGTTGTGGATTGGACTAGCACTTTGGGCCAGTCGAATTAGGCTCAGACATGCCCACACTCGTGAACCAGATTCAAGTCAAGCGAGACACCACTCAGCCCGAGGGCTCCACCTGACCAAATAAGGACACATACGTCCTCATTAACTATAAGGGATTTATCAATTATGAACACGTCATCTCCAGGATCAGCCTCAATCCATTATGAGCACATCCCCGCGAGATTCAAGAAGAAATTATCGCCAAACATCCCTCATCATGCACTATATACAGACACGACACTCATTAAGTAAAGGATTCATCTCAATTCCAATTTTCATACGCACATTTGGAATTCCTTTTTACTAGAGCGTCAGAGTATCTTTGCATGTCCCTCTGTCGGAGTTGCACCGAACCAGAAGACGCGCAGGACCACATCACCCCGGCTTCAGGCAAGAACAAAGAGTTTCAGTGAAACTCTTTAATACGATTGTTTTCACTGTAAAAGTACATCTCAAATTTAACAAAAAAGAACAATATTTTAGGATACATATTTTACATCATCTTTGTGTCCTAATTCAATATAACCATGACTTCTTGCTTAGATTTTAGGTTAGTGTTGGAACTTGCTAAATTTGCCGAAATGAAGGATTTAGCTACTGAAATTGATGCAGGGAACATGATGTGAGTACTTCATGAGTAATATTATGTTTACAATGTAACATTTTGAAATTTTGTAAGTCATATTAATGTTACATATATAAATTGGAGTGATATCTCAACATATCACTTTTACAGATCAAAAACATACATTTTTTACCTACAACAACAAACAAAACTACATTTGCAAGTGAAGAAGCAACCAACAAAACTAAATTTCCAAGTGAAGAAGTACCTCTCAGTGAAATTAGTCGACGCCGCTGTGCATGAGTCCTTGTCGAAAACTAGTTGCTGGAAACTGGTCGGAGCAGCTAGTCGCTCATCGCTGGCTCCAAAAAAAGTGGAAGAAAGAAAATGGCGGTCTTTGAGTTCGACTGATATGGAATTCAAAAGGTCGCATACAACTGGTTAACCCGGTTGAAACGAGAACGTGGGGAAGGTGTTAACGGGGTTAGATGGGATGTGTTAACCCCGTTACCGGAGGAGTTAGCAGTGTTAACGAGGTTAGCTCGTTAACATTAGATGAGAGGGGTGTGTATATTGAGAATTTTTTGAATTTGATTCTGGTTTCGAAAATTTTGAAAATCATATTCGGTTTCGAAAATTTCAAAAATTCATATTTGAATTTAGAGAAATTTCTTATAATAATTTAAATTTCTTTAAAATTCGGCGACTCTTGATTTTTTTTTCTTCCCTTGTAAGATACAAAATATTCGAAATTTCTTGTTCCTGTCAAACTTAATGACTTCATTTGAAAAGCTTGGAGTTCAGTTTGATAAAAGCTCATTAAATTATCTTAGGAATAAGCTTGAACGCAAGTGAGCTCCACTCATTAATGTTTGTAAAAACGCTCTTGAATCATTCATCAAGGGATTTAATTTAAGAGCTTGTTTGCAACAATTTTTTACAAGCAAACATAAATTATATATTACGTGTTAGGAGTTTATTTGTAGGAAAAATCATACTTTTAATCCTCATAATTTATTCGAATTTTAATTTTAGTCCCTATAATTTTAAATTTTAAATTTTAATCCCCACAGTATATTTTCATTTTGGAGTTGATCCTGCTGTCATTTGAGGCATAAACGATGTTATATGATGTTGACGTTGCTAATAGTTATTGACTAGACATTATTGACGTGGACACGTTAAAAAATTATGGAAACTAAAACCAAAATCAGATTAAACTATGGGAAAAACAATGTGGACTAAAATTAAAATTTGAGTAAAATATGATGACTAAAATTAAAATCCGAGTAAATTATGATGACTAAAAGTATGATTTCCTATATTTGGAAAAGAATGATCGAGAAGAAAAAAATTATAACTTTTCAAAATCCGAGCATATCATAAAAATTGCTAATAACACTACGGAACGACTTCACAATATGCAAAGTAGGTATACGAATATTAGATACGTACAACACTCATATAAAAGTTTAATTCTCCGACACTTGACACATCGACCTTAGCTCAGTTGGTTGAGCGAAGCATTGTAGTTAATTTTGACATCCTTAGGTCGCTGGTTCGAATCCGACAGGTCAAATTTTGAAAAGTTATAATTTTTTTTTTCTCGATCATTCTTCTCCAAAAATAAGAAAAATCATACTTTTAGTCCCCATAGTTTACTCAGATTTTCATTTTAATCTCTATAGTTTACTAACTTGTCCACGCCAGTAATGTGCTGTCAACAATCATTAGCCACGTCAATATCGTATAATGTCGTTTATGCCTCAAAATGATGGCATGGATCAACTCCAAAACGAAAATATAGTGTAAGGACTAAAACAAAAATATATAATCTAGGAGGACTAAAATCAAAATTCGAATAAACTATAAGAACTAAAAGTATGATTTTCCTTATTATTAAGCATTTTATGTATAAAATACATTTTCAACTTCTTCATGGTATTTTTACTCTATTCCCAATGTAAACCTATTTATGGTTTACTGCTAATGTGAACCCAACGCTAAATTAGTTATTCTTTCTCTATTCAATTCATTCCTTATCCGTCTCTTGTAACTTAACTAGGATTCAGCAAAAACTACACAAGGGTGTAATAGAAAAAGAATGCAAACTGGTGATGACTGGACTACACAAAAAAACTGATCTAAAAAGCATTAATCCATGTAAGAGATATTAGCCGCCTGCTTGAATTGATCTAATCAAGTTGTTATTCACATTTGTTTTCATCATTTTGTACACAACACTAATTTTGATTTATAAATCATGGAACAATATACAAGGTAATTGATTTTAGTAAATTAGAGGGCATATGCAATTTGGAAATTATCTTAGATACAGGGACATCAAGAACTGGAAGAAGAGGATGAATTCACTCACAACTACTGCAGGTGAATGAATTCCATAGAAAGGGACTATATCCACCTGCAGCCATTGCTCCACAGCCCACCCAATTGCAGCACCCACCACAAGGCCCCCGATGGTGATGGCTGCTGCCTTCCCTGAAAAAAGAAGTCTCCCGAAGCTTATTTCTATGTTCAGAAGACAAGATCCTGGTTTCCAATGTGATAAAAAAGCTTTGGGTTTGGCATTATGTAAAATATGTTATTAGAAGTTATCAAATGCATCTAATAAGCAAGTCGCTTAATGATGAAATAAAAGATGCTATCCTCTGCATTTGGCCAAACAAAGAAGAAGAGACATTCTAGAACAATAATCAAATATGATCACCATGGTTTACATCGTTCACTACAACACAATTGACCTATAAAGAAATAAAATTAGAGACAAATTATATTTTTATTTCTAAATCTTCACATTTAGAGACTAATAGACAAAATTTATTCCTAATTAACCTTTAAAGATCTATAGAAACAACAACAAAAAAGTCACTTAACTAATTTGACTTTAAGCTATAGAAACACTATCTACAAAATCACTTAATTGATTTGACTCTAAAGCTATTTTTAGAGGCTAATTAGGAACAAATTTTATGTTTATTAGTCTCTAAAGTGAAAATTTAGAAATAAAAATTTAATTTATCTTTAATTATGTGTTTCTATAGGTCGATTGTGTTGTAGTGGTTCCATTGCATATGCAACTACTTAACATCTATATTAGTGCATCTAGATGGCTTGATAGGCTACTAAAACCATGGGAGTGAGCGAGTAACATGGAAAATTCAATTTGTTTTATTATACATTTATTGCACACTCTTCGCACACAGTAAAATGCCATTTTATGTCCAACTCAGACCAACCAAAGTTATAACCACTTCTTTGATTTAACTAACCTGGCCTTGGTTCTAGACCTACTTTAATTGTCTCTCAAACTGTACCCACTAGATTACAAACATATAAAAGTTGGTCAGCGTCCTTTTTAGCTCTCTACAAAGGGGGGAAATGTTTCACCCTACAATATTGGGTTTGATAGGTTCCATATACACAAACAAAAGGCCTTGTGCTTGTCCAACCAGTTTTGTCCAAATTCCTGTTGTTACATGTATAACATTAAATTCATTATACTTGCTATTAGACACTTTTTCCTTCAAGGCTCTCATCCAGAATCAGACATTCAAATTATCCTTGTTGAGATACATCCAAATAAAGCTTAAGCAAGACTTCTGAAATAGTTTCTGTGCATCAGAGCATATATCACTATAAGCACTTAACTATAAGTGGATATAAAAATGGGAGAAGGCAAAAAAAAAGTCATGGATGAATGTAATAAATTTAGCATCCGCTTACCTATGCGGATTCTCTTCTTTGATAAAAAGTAGAAGGAGGCTCCAAAACTTGTAGCTAGTATCAGTCCAGGAACATCAGCTCCAGTATATGGTCCTGAAGAATCTGGGGAGGAACCGCTAACGAATATAAAAAACATCAATGCTCCATAAACACCTGCCTGTATGCCCAAATCATTTGTAGATGGAGGATCAACAGAAACAGGAATGTTTTTTACTCTATTTTGCAGCCACTCTGGCAATGCGCCTGTCTCTGCAGTTCTTATAGGTTTAACATCGGCATATCTTATGTTACTGCTAGCAACTTTACCAGCTCGTCGTCGTGACAAGCTCCGCATAAGTAGCATGTCGTATGCAGCCTCCACCTAAACCATATAAACAAGCATGGCTTCAGATGATAATAATTGGCGTAAGAAAGAAAGAGAAATAGCATTCTCAAAAGCTTCATCAAAGAAATAAGTGAAAACAAATTTTAAGAAATGTTGACTGATTTCTTAGCCAAGTTGCATATCCCTAAGGTTAATTTGTATCATGCTATCAATTCATTCCAACAATGTAAAATAGTTCTGGCTAGATAAGCACAAAAATGCCAGGAGCTTTTAACAAAACCTTAAAGAGCAGCTGTTGCGTGGCTAACATACACTTCTGTAAGGGGCTAGCAGAAAAGACTTCAAGGTATGCTGTTACTGCACGTATAAAGGACAGAAAGTGGTACATCATTCTGAAACCCTAAGGCAAAACAGCACAGTTTGGTTAAGGAACAAGATTGAACACCTGGTATGGTAGTCATAGCAAGGAAATAAGGTCGTATCAGATTGTGGCTGAGTCATTAAAACTTTTCACTGCAAAAACTTATCCTGTGCTAACGTTGATTGTACAGGAAGTCAGTCTCGAGAAATTTCAACAACTGCATAAGAATCTTTTGATTCTGCATAATTTCCTTGATTGAATATCAGGATCCTTAAAGCCAATAATGTGCTTTCCAACATTTTCCAATTGGCTCTCTAAACCTTTAGAAATCCCCCTTTCCAAAGTGTTCTTATCAATTATACTATCTATATAGTTAAGCGATAAAGTAAGTGTTTTAAAACATCATGCCAGGATAAGTTGTTCCATGAAACATATTTTAAACATCATGCCAGGATAAGTTGTTTGTTGAAAAAGCAGTAGGTTCATAAGCACCTATATACTGGGTTCTTGGCAGAAAAATTCCACAAAACCTTTTCCATAGAGAGTAATCTAGTAAATTCTAGTTATCCATAAATTGACTTAAACCTGATCATCAATAACGAATTAGCTCCAATATTCACATAAATTGGCACAATTTGGCTTGTCATAAGATCTAGCTTGAAGAACCTCAATTTGCATTAGGAATATTTCCATATAAAATATATAATTAGAAAGGTGCCAGTTGCCATGTAGGTTCCTCTATGTGGCCTTCTCATGCACAATTGATCTTTACTAATGAATAGATCAGAATTGGATCGTAAATAACAGACCATGCTTACTGACTGGATACCCTAGCGGTAATATGCCAAAGGAGGCATGGACTTATACTTGAATAACCTAATGTTAAATAATATTAATTCTTTCATGCAAGTTATGAGAATAAGAGATAATAGACTGCTAGAAACGCATAAGTATATGTATTTTTTTTATAAGACTAATAGATGATATAAATTGCTAGAAACATATTAGTAAGAACATTGTATTTTATTTGAAAAGAATATTGCCAGGTCCTGGTAGTAAAGGACATTGGATATTCTTAGTGTGCAACTGGTTGCAAATTGTGCCTTAGCCAACAAATCAGTAAGTTTGGAAAGAAATCAACTAAACTAACTAACTAGCAATATGGTATTTTGCTGTTACATTAACATTAACAAGAAAAATACAGGTTATATCTATACAAATATTATTTTGCTACCAGATTCTCTCAAATCCCAATTGGTTCAAATTTCTCGACCAAACTCGAATAACTAGCTTGACCAATGTCGCAAGTTTTTTACACATAAAAGACTATCATACCACATAGGATTAGGGACACCCTTAATCGTCCAAGTTGAAGCATAGCAATCCATTTTTTTGTGAACCCTAAGAATCAAACTCTACAGTTTTCAAACAATATAGCTACATCTAGGAAACACATAAACAGACATGAGTTATGTAATGATTAGAACAGCAATGGTTTTGTAGTAAAGTGTAAAATAATGAGATGATTGAGATAGGAATATGACAACAAAGAATAATTGTATTGATATTAATATGCATACTCATATGAACAATATCTAGATCATTGGAGTTGTCACAAAAGTCCTGTTTAAATTAGTGGAAAAAATATACAATAACCAACATTGGACAAGCCCCAACAAGGACATCTAAGGTTTATTTCCATCCCTTTCTCCAAAAGAACGTCTCAAACAAAAAGTAGGTAAGTCACTATCTAAAATAAACTTCTCAAAGGTAAAAGGTACCATTTAAATAGTTCAATATAGAAAAACAAAATTCAACTCAAACTACACTAGATGTAAGAATTCTAATTATCAGATAATTAGGAAAAATTTCCTGCTTTTCTCAACTGATAAAGAAAACAGAACAGTCTCATTTTATCACAATGAAACAAAATCTTTTAACCCTAGAAGGAAGCTCACTAAGAGCAGTAGAAAATTTGCACTCGGAAGCCTAAAATGAAGAGAAAACAAAAACAATTGCGCATTGCATAAAGTGCATCTAGAATCAATAAAGTGACAAAGTTAATACTTTACAGTTCCCAATACGCTCAAAGAATGAAAATGACAAGTTCTCTTCCACCACGTTACCCTGTCGTTCAATTTTAGCCAAGACTTTTTCGGAAGGGGATAAGCAGAACAAAATCCGACTAGTGAAGCACGGAATAGGAGCCCCCGTGACAATCTTGGAACAATTAATGAAAGAAGAAAGAGGTGATAGGCATCGAACCTGGGCAGCGGCCTCCACATCGTCCCTGCAAGAGGCGATGACAGCGTTCTTGGCCCGGAGGACTTCGTCGAAGGAAGCGCCTTCCGCAACGCCGAGGAGCTCGAGCGCGCTCTCCACAGTCATCTCGTTCGGGGCCGAGGAGTCATCTGCCCTCGACCCCGCCGCCGGTGCGAGCGGCTGGGCCCGGCCGTTCCGGTAGGATCGCAGGGGGCCCGGTCCGCACCACCGGGTCCGTCTCAACTGGTGCGCTGTGCGTCGGGAGGAGACCGCCCGCGCCGGCGATGAATCGCCGCGGGGGATGGAACCGCTGAGAGAGAGAGCGGCAGCAGCCATTCTTCAAGCGCTCTCTCCGTTTCTTTCTCTCTCTCGTTCGCTTGCTCTCTAATTTTTATTGTCCTCCGTCAGTGTTTTTAACTTTTTATGAAGTAGGAAATCATTGATTTAGACCCTCCATTATTACTATAATAAAAATAAAACCCTCTAAAATGTTGATAGATTCTGTTTTTGCTTTTTAACATTCTAATATATATTGCAATTTCACCTTTTAAATTTTACATTTCCTTAAGTCTGATCCCTTAATTTTTAAATATCTTATTTAAACTCTTATGAATATTTGAATATAAATATTTTAAATCGCACATGAAATATATTTTTTATTTTTTATTCTTTATTCTTATTATTTTTTAATTTATGCATTAAATAAATATTAAATATTAAATTCTCTCTTATCATATCCTCACTTGTTACGAAGCAAATAAATTCTTAATTTATTAAAGATTTGATGTTGGTTCCTGATTAAAAATGTATAGAATATTATTTTTGAGTCAAAAAAATAAGATTAAGTTCAAGACGTAGCTTCAATTCAAAAAGTTCAACAAATTTGGGAGCCCAGTCAAATTCAAATTTTAATTGAACTCGGTTCAGATTAGACTTGTGTTATTTTGACATGTTTGATATTACAAATTAGTCATATATAATTCTTGTCCAAATTTGACGATATATGAATTATGAGGGTTTAAAATGTTGAATTGAGATATTTAAAAGTTAAGAAGTCGAATTGTAATGAAAACAAATCAAATATGAAAATATTTGCAGGACATCATTGTGATGAATAAATAAAGTATAGCAAAGAAGATGATTGATTCTTTTCTTGTACGAAATAAAAAAGGTGTTGCTTTCGGGAAACGCTGAAGAGAGTACAAGCCAAGGGATGGATAAGTGGTTCGGACTTCATAGTAATACGGTTAGAATAGCAGTCAAAGAACCAAACAAGAAAGCTTCCAAATATATATGCCAAATATTTTTAGTGACAAAGATTATTTACGTGGACTTCATCACCGTCAAGTGATAGACATCTATATAGAGAATACAATGAACATTGCATATTTATCACATTAGCTAAAATAAGAATGTAAAAAGTTTATATTTTAGTGTTATGGTAGTCGTACCTAATGAAGATCTACCACGGATTGGATGAGGATTGAGTTCTTCTATGCAACTCTGGATTGCTCGATCGTCAATCTATGCGATCGTCTTCACCGGACGAGCAAATCGTTCAGAGAAGAAATAGGGATTTGAGAGGAAGAAGAGAAGGAAGGAGGGAAGAAGTAATAGAGGTAGAGAGTAGAAGAAGATTGTATTCAAATCATCGATATCAATTACACTATTTATTGAACTATTTATAGGTTCATTTACATAGAGCTCGTAATCACAGCTCCAGTGGGGTCTCCTCTTTATTCAAATGCTCCGACATGGCACCGCTTGGTGCTGGTAATCATCTGCAGCTTTACTTGTTGACGTGTCATGATCCTCGACCTCCGATTCTTCATGCAACGTGATTTGACCACACGCCCCTCCTGCCTACTTTTGTAACAATACTCCGCAGCTCAATAGGAACCTTGTCCTCAAAGTTGTAGGAAGAACTCTAACGTTGCTCATCCTCCCCAACTGTATCAGTCGTCGGTGTTGGGTCTTCAGTGTCGCTCACTACATTGTCGACGGGTTGCAGTAATGGTAAAGGAATGACCTGCATATCAGGGTTCTCAAGACATTGTTTGAGGACAGAAATGTGGAAGACGGGTTGTATCTGCGTCGTTTCTGGTAGCTCGAGCTTATACGCAACCTTCCCAATCTTCTTGAAAATGCGGAAGGGTCCAAAGAATCGTGAACTTAGTTTTTGATTCTTCGGCGGACTAATTGAGATTTGGCGATAAGGCTTCAGTTTGACAAACACCCAATCCCCTTCTTTAAGCTCCAGTTCTCGTCTGCTTTTGTCAGCCTACATCTTCATCCTCATTTGAGCTTTCAAAAGGTTATGTTGGCCCAAGGGTTCCACCTAGGCCTCATTCTCTATTTTGATTATAACAAACATGAAACTAACTCATTTATTGAGTTTTTAGTTTAGGTTGATAGAATGTTACGCCTACGAACTTCGCCCAAAAAAATACAAAGAATTGACAAAAAAAGGCTCCAACGGCTATCATGTATCTCCCTAGGTTTAGAATTAAAAATGAATGTAATATGCCCCTAGGATATAAACCAAACCTATTTGTAACATGTCCCAAGTCAAAATCCGAAGACGAAACTCGAAAACGAACGTCAAGTAGAAAAATCAAAAAACTGGGCAAAAAATATTGTATTGGTCGTTGGCCGATCGATAGGTCGGTAGACCGACTATCGATTGATGATCGACTAGTAGAGGCTCAAAATCGACAGAAGCCTCTTGGTCGATGACTGGTCGCTCGAGTAGTCGACCGACCCATCGACCAGGTGATCGACCAGCGGGCGTCAACGAACAAAAATATATCTGTTGCAATGGTTGTTGGCTGAGGGTTCATTCATGGCTTATAAATAGGAGTCATTACTCTTCACCTAACCCTCTCTACTATTTTATTGAGTCAACCATTCAAGCATTTAAGCCTTTAAGTTGCGATTTCAACGCCCTAGCTCTCACGATTCTCATTCCTCTCAAGGCATTCTTCACGATTCAACTCCCGCATCTATTTCTACCATTCATCTTGAGGAGTTGGAGTGTTGGAAGGCAAAGAAAGGAGCTCTCAAGTTTGATTTACATTCTTGCTCCTTTAAACTTGTTTTCTCTAGTTGTTTAATTGTGATTCTCAAGGTAGTTTGTAGGGTGTGCTAGTTAAACACCTTAGGTAGCTTTATGTTTTGCTAGAAGAATAGGTGTTGAGACTTTCTCAAATACTTGAGATTTGAGTCCTCATTGTATTCTTAGAGAAACACTAAATCTATAAAGCATTTGGGTTAGAAACCCTTGGTGAAGAGACAAGGTAGTGGAGTAGGTGGGTTGGCCGAACCACTATACACATTGTGTTTGAATTGGTTGTTTACTTGCTTTTCAATTGCTCTTACATACTTGTCAAGCATCCATTTCAAGAGAACTTCAAATTGGCTGTTAAAGGGATTAAAATTGAAAAGAGCTAATTGAACCAAGATTTAGCTTACACACTATTCAACCACACTTCTAGTGTGAATATTTGAACAACAGATTAGCTTTTAGCTGTTGTAGGATCTTATCTTGGGTTATCAACTCCTTATCCACCTCCGAATGCTTTATAGCTCCTCCCAAGTAACAAATGAGTATTGGTGGTTGTCTTCCATATAAAGCCCAAAAATGTGTCATGCCAGTAGAGTTTTGGAAGGAAATGTTGTACCAGTATTCGGCCCAAGGTAGGAATCTTTCCCACTTTGAAGGCTCCTCATACACGAAGCTTCCTAAATACATCTCAAGGCATCAATTCAAGGCTTCGGCTTGGCCATCCGTCTGTGGGTGATAAGTCGAGCTGAAACCCAACGTCGAGCCTTGTAATCTCGACAATTCACGCCACAGTGCACTGGTAAAATGACTATCCCTATTGCTTATAATTGCTTTAGGTATACCATGGAGTTTAATGATGCCGTTGAGAAATACCTCGGCTACCTTCTTCATCGAGTATTTCCTGAGCAATGCAAAGAAATGACCATACTTTGTCAATCTGTCAACCACCACCAAAATGCCCAATTGTCCTCGGGATGTTGGCAAACCAGTGATGAAGTCCATGGAGATTTCTTCAAAGACTTTGTCTGGGATTGGCAATGGTTGCAGCAAAACCAACTGGAGATAATTGCTCATTTTTCATTCGCTGGCAGGTTTGGCATTCTCCGATAAATTTACGCACATCCTGTCTCATGCTCTTCCATAAGAAGTTTGCTAATAAGTGATGGTAGGTTCTATTGATGCCTGAGTGTCCTCCCCAAACTGAACAATGAAACTTTTTCAACAACAAGGTTTTAATGTCGTTGTCATTAGGTATAAAAATTCGACTTTGGAATGACTCTATTATGATCCTCAAATTTCTCATTGGTTTCTTTCTTTTCTTTTATTTGTTGTTGGAGATACTGCAACTCATCATTCTCTTGATTGAGTTTTTTTATCAATTCCAGATGTCAAACACGGGTCTGGACAAGGGCATCATAGTGAACTCTAGTTCCCTAGAAATTGCGTCAACTATAGTATTCAACTTCTCTGCCATGTACTTGATTTCAAAATTATACCCCATGAGTTTGAATACCAATTTTTGCTATTTCGGTGTTTGAATGACTTGGCATTGTAGTTCTTTAAGTGGACCATGATCAATGATGATGGTAAATTTCTTCCCCAACAAATACTGGCACCACTTCTACACTACTCGAACCATTGCAAACAGTTCGTAGTGGTTGTTGGCGAAATGGTGACACTAGAGGGTGGGGGTGAATAGTGTGTTTACCATACGATTTGCCTAATTTCGACTTTAATCGATTACTTGACTTGTTTAGGCGAATTACACTTATGCGATGCAGAAGCAAGATAAATGATAAAGCAATAAACACAAAATAATAAGGCAATGCAAACACGCAATTTATAGTGGTTCGGCCCCAATGCCTACTCCACTACCTAAGCACCCCGCTTAGGATTTCCAAACTAGTTTTACTAGATTAATTTGAATTTCCCTTATACACGAGGACTTTTCACCGGAAAGTCTCACTCTCGACCTAAGGTACTTCCACACCCGGAAGTCTCCGCCTTCTTGTCGAGAGCACTTATCCCACCTCAACCCTAAGGGACAACTAAACTAATCCTAGTAAACACTATGTTTACACAAATGGCTTTACTCCTACACCAAGGATACCACTTCACACAACAAGACCTAACAACTAGGTCTTCACAAACACAAATTTAAGAAATAATTAACAATTAAAAATACAACGGAAAGAGCTAAAAATGAAACCAAGTGTTCGTGCTCTTTTCCAAGCCTTGAATCCTCAAACTCGTCAAGTCGTGAAGCTTGAACAATTTCGGAGTTGAGGCAGCCGCTGGTGCTTGAAGAATGAACTCGACGTAGAAGCAGAGCGCGCGTGATTACTCCTCGGAAGGCTTTAAATCTCCATTAGAATGCTCAATGATCACTGTAAGATTGGGAGAAGAAGAATAAATGAAGTATCAGATGGTGTATTTATACACTCGTGAAGCAACGACTGTTCAACGGGTAGAAAACTATCCGTTACAGACCGCCGGTCGAAGCATCGGTCGACCGGTCATTCGACCTCTCCATTTCTCCCTGTGGGCGGTCGACCGATGGGTCGACCGCTTGACGCAAAATCTTTGATCCACGATCTTCGGTAACATATCTAAAAAATCTAAAAAATAACATGATAACATGATAACATGATAACTTTAAAACATAAATGTTATATAAGGATTATACCCCATTTGAGTTCAATAAAAATATCTAAAAAATCAAAATCCCTAAGGATCAAAATCTAGTTCTAGGGATCTAGTATAAGATGGAATTTTTCTAATTTTCCGGGTCAAGTATGGGTATGCTAGAGGCTTCCAAAAATTCCTTAAAAATACCTCGTTATCTAGTTTTGACCCAAGGAACAATTATCGCCATTTTTTATCTCAAGAAACTATCTAAGTCATATAGCTCTCCAAGGAGCTCCCTAGACTTAGTGAATTTCAGGACGGTCCTGAAATTTTATGATTTGGGGTTCGGGATAGGTTTTTGGGTTCTTATGCATTATGATGATGAATTTTAACATATCTAGACACCCTAGACCTAGACTCCCTTTCTTGAAGATTCTCGAGCGCCGACGAGCATCCTTGTCGATATATCCGATTTCTCGGAGCGCTAACCGATATAGAACCTGAAAGATATTCTCAATGAAATCATTAGTCACATGTTTGTTATCATCAAAACCATCAAAACTGAGATTAAGGTTAAGGTTGAAACCCAAAGCCAACAATCTCCCCATTTTTGATGATGAAAAACATCCATAAGAAAATATATCATTAAAGCATATAGGATATCAACTAAGGGATTTCTCCCCCTATCAATATGCATATCGATGAAATAAACTTCCCTTATCAATATGCATGGATTTCCTATATTTTCCTCCCCTTTATACCTATACTTTTCTCCCTTTTGACTTATCCTTTTCTCCCCTATTTTCTTATACATTTCTCCCCCTTTTGACATCAATCAAAAAGGGCAAGAAAGGTCTATCTAATCAAAGGGATGAAGAACACATTTTAATCGTTGAGACTTCTAAAATTATTTTTCATGAAGCATGCAAATCTCAACTAAGGGATGGAAAACACCTACTTAATAGGAAAATTAAATCATACATGATATGAAAGAAATGATATATACAATTCAAGTCTAAATCATGTATGCACTCTATTGATACCAATGTTGTACTTTATCTTTTTCATGACATTTTTGTTTTCATTCAAATTTTCAATATATCAAGATATGATCATTTAAATCATGTATATCAAGTTTGAAGTGAAACTAATGTCATTTGATCTAAATTGGAACTTAGCATGTTTTCATTTGAAATAAGCATGAAAACAATGAAAGTGCTAAGTCTCAAGATTTGCTATCTACTCATGTTTTCTCATATTTAGGCATCTAGACATTAAACATGAGATAATGTAAGTCTATGAATTAAGTTGGGGCTTGAGATAAGATTTTTAAGTTTTTTTTTTGACTTAGGTCAACCAAAAAAAATCAAACTTTTAGATCTAATCAAAATCATATCTTTAACAAATATTTTTGAAACCAAATTTTTGGATGAAATTTTTTTATTTCAATTATAGAATTCTCATTTTGATACCAATTGTGGAATGAAAATTTTGATACCAATTATTGAATAGTCATTTGAGATGCATGTATCAAATTTGAGCTTAAAATGAATTTAAAAATCGAAGTTAATTTTTCATCCTATATTGATTCTAATCAAAACATACCAAATGTAGTTTCTAGCTATCATTCATGAATTCAAAATCATTCCTAGAAATGATTTTACTCAATCAATGGTTTGAATGATATTAGAAACATAATCAAAATGGTATACACCAACTTTCATTTGAAATTTCCCAAGAAAAATCAAAGTATTGAAAAAAATTGATATTTTAAAAGATGATACTTTTCATTTTGGAAATCCAACTTCAAAATTTTACTAAAATTTAGATTCTTGATGAAATTTTTTGAAATTTTTACACAACATTCTAGATTTTTCAATGAAGGTGTAGCTTCAAGAATCATTTCAAAATCAATTTTTTATATTTCTTTAGAAATAACTGAAGTTTGATACCAAATGTAGATTGAAGTGGTATTTTTGTAAATTTCAGTTTTTCCTAAAACTTTTTTAATTTTCATTCAAACTTTCATGACACCACATGATGGTCATGTAAAGAGTATATGTCAAATTTGAAATGAAAATTAAGTTCTTAAGTCAAAATATCATCATAGCATGGTTTCATTCAAAACTAAACTAGTTTTTATGAAACTTGCTAAGTTTCAATCTTAACATTTACTCATGATTTTTCAAATTTGAACCTATGGATACCTAACATGAGTAAATCTAAATATGTTCCTCAAATATGGATCATGGATGAGACCTTTAAGTCAACTTGTTAACTTGGGTCAACACCTAACGCGCGATTACTCTTTGGAAGGCTTTAAATCTCCCTTAGAATGCTCAATGATCACTGTAAGATTGGGAGAAGAAGAATAAATGAAGTATCAGATGGTGTATTTATACACTCGTGAAGCAACGGTTGTTCAACGGGTAGAAAACTATTTGTTACAGACCGCCGATCGAAGCGCCGATCGAAGCATCGGTCGACCGATCATTCGACCGCTCCATTTCTCCCTGTGGGCGGTCGACCGATGGGTCGACTGCTTGACGCAAAATCTATGATCTGCGATCTTCGATCGACCTGTCGATCGACCGACGCGGTCTTGCGTCGTGGCTGTTCGCAGGTCGGTCAACCGATTGGTCGACCGCTGCTTTCGGCCAATTTTTCCAGCCATTCGGTCAACCGAACCTGGGCTGAACAAGGCAGACAGCTTTGTTCTACTTGTTTTTTCTGCTTCCGTCTTCACTACATTTATCTAAAAAATATCTAAAAAATCAAAATCCCTAAGGATCAAAATCTAGTTCTTGGGATCTAGTATAAGACGAAATTTTTCTAATTTTCCGGGTCAAGTATGGGTATGCTAGAGGCTTCCAAAAATTCTTTAAAAATACCTCGTTATCTAGTTTTGACCCAAGGAACAATTAGTGCCATTTTTTATGTCAAGAAACTATCTAAGTCATATAGCTCTCCAAGGAGCTCCCTAGACTTAGTGAATTTCAGGGCGGTCCCGGAATTTCATGATTTGGGGTTCGGGATAGGTTTTTGAGTTCTTATGCATTATAAAGAGGAATTTTAACATATCTAGACACCCTAGACCTAGACTCCCTTTCTTGAAGATTCTCGAGCGCTGACGAGCATCCTTGTCGATTTATCCGATTTCTCCGATCGCGGACGTCACACGCTAACCGATATGGAACCTGAAAGATATTCTCAATGAAATCATTAGTCACATGTTTGTTATCATCAAAACCATCAAAACCGAGATTAAGGCTAAGGTTGAAACCCAAAGCCAACAGTGGTAAGTTGAGGTTGTCTGCAATTTGGGTGATAACTTCTGACTAAATAAAGCAATGGGTTGTTTTGCCTGCGTCAATATGGCTCCAATTCCGACTCCTGAAGCATCTCATTCAATTACAAACTCCTTACTAAAATTAGGTAGCTTGAGTACTGGTGCATTTACTCATTTCCCTTTTGAGATTGTCAAATGCTACTTGTGCGTCATTCGACTAATTGAAAGCTTCTTTTTTTAAGAGGTCTGTTAATGACACTGCTATCTATGCAAAACCTCTAATAAACCTCCCATAATAACCTGCAAGACACAAGAACCCCCGAAGTCCTTTGACATTGCGAGGCACTGGCTAATTTTGAACATCATCTACTTTCGAGGGATCCACCTGCAACCCTAATGCAGATACTAAATGGCCCAAGTACTCGATTGTGGTACAATCGAAAGAGCATTTGTATCTTTTGGTCACAAAACCATTGTCTCGCAAGAGCTACAAGGCCTTCCTGAGATGCTCCCTATGTTCATCAAAGAAACGTTGATGGCGCATTCGACAGTCCAAATGGCATTACGAGAAATTCGTAATGGCCATCGTGTATTTGAAACATTGTCTTAGCAATGTCCTCTGAATGCACTCGAATTTGATGGTACCCAGCCAACAAATCCAGTTTAGAAAAAATATGAGCACTCTCCCTAGTTCATCAAATAACTCATCCGATGTTGGGAAAGGGAATCTATCTTTAATAGTGGTAGCATTCAAAGCTCAGTAATCGACACAAAATCTCCAAGCGTCGTCCTTCTTCTTTACCAGCAATACTTGAGATGAAAATGGATCGTTGCTCATTTGAATTAACCCCTCGCTTAACATCTATTGTACCTATCTCTCTATCTCTTCTTTTTGATAGTGTGGGTATCGGAAAGGCTTTACATTAACAGGCTTTTGGTGCAATGGTAGGTGGATTCGATGGTTTGTTTCTCTTGCAAGTGGCAATCTGCGAGTCGTAAATGTGTCTCGGAAAGCATCGAGCAGCTGATGTATCCCTTCATCCTGACACCCTTTATCTTGATTCACAATTGACACCAGTTCAAGATGATACATTTCCATTACAAATTGAGCTTCATATAATTTTCAAAGAGTGTTGCACTGAATTGGCTCGGATTGTAGTGAAGTCTCGCCCACTTAGGAACAGGTATTGCCATGTAATTGAAACTCGAAATGCATCTTGGCAAAATCCACGATGACGGGCCCAAGTGTTGCCATCCAGGAGACTCCTAATACAATTTCTGACTCTGTGATCAATAGAGAATAGAAACCAATAGTAATCTTTGTCCCTTGTATCAGATATGGAAGATTTCAAATTATTCCCTCGATTTTAATTCGGGCTCCGCTCCCTACCATTACCCTGAAAGTTGTTGTTGGTTCAACTGCAAGTCCCAGGTATTTAATTACTCGTGTCTGTATAAAGTTGTGAGTACTACCTCTGTCGACAAGAATCTGCACCTCCTTGGCTCAGATCGAATCTTTGAATCTTAGGGTCGTAGGTGAGAAACATCCAGATAATGCATTGAAGGAAATGAGTGAATGTTCTGTTCCCTCTTCCTCCTTCGGCTCTCATCTTCCTCCTTAGTTAGGCCATCATCCATCTTGAACAATTGCAGCGCTTTGCACTTATGCCCCCATGAATATTTTTCATCACAATAGTAACATAAGGCTTGCTCACGTCTCTTTTGAGCTTCGATTGAAGAAATTCGGCGTGGTACTGGTCGAGCTCCAATGGATGATGGTGATACCATTGATTTTGAAGCTGAGACAACTGTGCTTTCCTCAGAAATTAGAATACTGATACTGATTCGCTAATGTCCCTTTCTGCGGTGTCGGCGAAAGACCATATGTCTTTGGTCCTGCATAGAAGGTTGAAAACTTGTGCATCGCTGGTACCTTGTCTTTGCATCTCTTGGCCAAGGTAATTGCTTCGTGCATTGTAGTGATCTGCGTCGCCAAGCTAGACGCCTATCTTAATGTTTGGCCCCAGTCCGGATACAAAACAATTCACTAGAAATGACTTTGGCAAATTCGTCATCTGCAATGTCAATTCTTCGAATTTGCTTCCATACTCTTCCACACTGGCGTTTTGCACAAGCTTCATCAATTGTCCTTCAGGCGGATCAAGATCAGTTGGTGTGAAACGTCGTCGGATAGATTCTACCAAATGTTTCCACCCTTACAATTGTTTCCTCCGCTGCATCCACCTGAACCACTTCCTTGTGAGCCCTTCCATCTGAAATGACGCCATGGTAACCCGTGTTGGGTGAAATGGCACACTAGAGGGGGGGGGGGGGGGGGTGAATAGTGTATTATCTAAAACTTGTTGCCTAATTCCGGTTTTAATTGTTTCTTAAATTATTTAGGCAATTTGCAATTTATCGACTAGATGCGGAAGTAAAAATAAACCAATTAAACGCAAACAAAGATAACAATGCTAACACGAAGATTTATAGTTGTTCGGCCCCAATGCCTACTCAACTACCTAAGCACCCCGCTTAGAATTTCCAAACTAAGTTTTACTAGATTAATCTTGTTTCTCTTACAACGAGGACTTTACATCGGAAAGTCTCTGCTCTCCAACCGAATGCACTTCCATACCCGGAAGTATCCCGTCTTTCTACCGAGAGCACTCTAACTACATTTACAAAAGTGGCTTTACACCTTCTACACCAAGGATACCATTCAATTTCAAGACCTAAACAATCTAGGTCTTCACAAGCTTAAATCCAATGAAATAAACAAGAAAATATACAAGTAATGGAGCAAAAATACAACAACACAAATACTTAGCTCCAACACAATGAATCCTAGCTCCTCTTGATGCCTTGATGATGAATCAAATCAATCTTGAAGGCAAACTCAAGGATTGAAAGATCAAACTAGGATTTCTCTAAGAAATGACTCAAAGAAATCTTGGAATTGATCAATGATGGCTCAATGAGAGTTAGGAGTGATCAAAAGTGTCTTAGGAAGGCTTAGGCTTAGGTATTTATAGAGCCAAGAGGAAATGGAAAGAAACAACCGACTCAACGGGCGGAAAACTAGCCGTTTCCGCCGTCTGGTCGATTGGTCGGTCGATCGACCGAAAGCTTACTACCACTTTCTGGCAAACTTCGGTTGACCGGTCGGTCGACCGAATTGCCTACTGCCTATTGCCTACTGGCAAACTAAGTTAATAACTTTAAAACATAAATGTTATATAAGGATTACCCCCCGTTTGGATTCAATAAAAATATCTAAAAAACCAAAATCCTTAAGAATCAAAATCTAGTTTTTGGGATCTAGTACAAATTTTTCGAAAATGGAAATTTCCTAATCTCCCGGGTCAAATATGGGTATGCTAAAGGCTTCCAAAACTTCCTTTAAAATATCTCGTTATCTAGTTTTGATTCTATCAATGTTCTTATTGATTCAGCCAGTGTATGAGAAAGTGTCTCCATGGTTTGCAATCGAGCGAAGAAAATCCGAGTAGTAGGTACAATGAAAGCACCAATGTTATGGTAGTCGCACCTGATGAAAATCTACCACGGATTGGATGAGGATTGAGTTCTCCTACGCAATCCTGGACTGCTCGATCGTCGATCTCTACGATCATTTTCACCAAACAAGTGAATTGTTCAGAGAAGAAATAGGGATATGAGAGGAAGAAGAGAAGGAAGGAGGGAAGAAGAAATAAAGGCAATGTGTGGAAGAAGATTGTATTCAAATCATCGATATCGATTACACTGTTTATTGAACTATTTATAGGTTCATTTACATTGAGTATTAGAGCTCGTAATCACAGCTCCAGTGGGGTCTCCTCTTTATTCGAATGCTCTGACGTGGCACTGCTTGGTGCTGGTAATCATCCGCAGCTTTACTTGTCAATGTGTCATGATCCTCGACCTCTAGTTCTTCATACAACGTGATTTGACCATGCCCCCTCCCGCCTACTTTCTTAACATTTAGCTTTAGTGACTCTACTTTAATAAGGATAACTAAAGCAATATAGGTTTATCTTTTGTAAAAAGTTTTAAGATAAGATTGGATCTCACTTTCTTTATCATATTAACAACCAATACAAAATAGTAATTCATTGTGGAAAAGTTGCGAAGAGCATCACAAAAATTGTTTGAATGGCGATATTGTCAGGAAACAAGGCAAGCACAGCGAAAATGAAAAACAAAAATCTTTTATCCCAAAATAAAAACTAGTGATCCTCTTGATGTGATTTAGAATTTGACCAAAGGAGTTTAGAAATGAAACCCTTGTAGTCAACGAGATGTAAGCCATGTCGAATCCTTTGACTAGACGCACACATGTCATGGAAAGGGCAAGAGCTCACCAAGTCAGCGAGAGCGAGGTTGAAGATGATTCGGGGGACACATGTCAAATAGAGAAGGGCGCAGATGATCAAGTGACTCGAGTAAATAATGATGAGTTGGCAAGTCGAGTTAGACGCAGGCCCCACTGGTGCCGCGATTATATCATGTAAAATTTACATAGTTCATTAATTGATTTGTAATGACCTATAAATACAAGATTGAGGAAATAAAGAAAAGAAAAGAAGTCTATTAATCAAATCTCTTCTTCTCCTTCTTCTCGCCTCCTCTTTCTCCTCTTTTACAGATCCCTATTTCTCTATCTCAGCTTCGCGCAGTGCTCTTCTATTTCGTGATGCGGGTCATTAGAGGTCGATCCAGAAATTCATTTCTCTGGTGATCGTCGTCGTCTCTGTCAGGTACTAGAATCCTGACATTTGGTGCTTTCATACATCTTAGTCACAAACCACTAGCTGCCATGGAAATAAGGTATCAGGCATTGGCCGAATCTATGCAGGAGGCCAATGTGCGACATGATCACTTATGGAACAATTCATAATAATGTGAATTCCCAGCAGCAAGCGATCGAGGGACAACAAATGATTCTGCAAACTATTTCTTCGCAAATTGGATTATTGAATAATCAAATGGTGCAGTGGAATAGAGCTAAAGCGGAACAATCGCCCCCTGTCAATACTGGTTGTCAATGATCTCGATGGCGATCGGCGGTGAAGGGTGATGTCGGCGATGAGGACGAGTTTCCTTTTCAGCCTAAACTGCCTCAAGTTGAGTTACCCCTCTTTAATGGCATTGATGCTGAAGAGTGGATAGCAGCGACTAAAGATTTTTTTGACTTCTACGCTACAGAAGATCAGCATCGAGTTACAATGGCTTCATTTCGAATGGATGGATTGGCTCGGCGTTGGTTTCGCTGGATGCAAAAAAGGAAACAACTTTCTGGTTGGAGACATCTTGTTGAAGCAATTCGAAGACGTTTTCAACCTACAGATCTTGAATCTCCTGAAGGTCAATTGACAAAGTTAGTACAAAGTGGAAAAGTTGAGGATTATGAAAGCAAGTTTAAAGAATTGGCCTTGCGAACTACAGATTTGCTAGTCTTTTTTGGTGAACTATTTTATTTCAGGACTTAGGGCAGATATTAAGACAAATGTTCTGTCTATTCAACCTACTTCAATGCACGAGGCAGTGATGTTGGCCAAAAGGTGCAAAGCAAAACTGGCAGCAATCAGGAGGTTTCAAATTCTGTACACTAGTAGTAAGAGTCAAGGCTTGTTACCAACTCCTTCGAAAGGAATTGTGAATTCGAATTCTTTACCTGTGTCAAAGGTAGTCTCCAATTCAGCTTCAGCTTCGAGTGACAATAGGCAAACACCTCGAAGAATATCTGCAGCTGAAGCACAAAAGAGAAAAGAACAAGACTTATGTTTTTATTGTGATGACAAGTATTTCTATGGACATAAGTGTAAAATTCCACAACTATTCATGATGGATGATGGGATTTTAGTTGATGAAGGTGATGCAATGCTTGAAACAACAGAAAATGATATTGTTGAACAATCTCTGATATCATTTAATGCATTATCAGGATGTTCTTTTCCAACGACCTTGAGGTTTAAAGGTTCTATTAAGGGAAATGATGTGCAGGTGTTGCTTGATGGTGGCAGCACCCATAATTTCATTCAAACTAGGATACTAAAGTACTTCGTGTTAGCCATGGAACCAGTATCTTCATTTGGAGTCATGGTAGGTAGTGGAGAAAAGATTAGGAGTGAATGACTAATTAGGAATGTTCAATTGATAGTCCAAGGTACTACAATTACCACTGATTTCTTTGCCCTACCAATCAAGGGGTCTGACATTGTCCTTGGGGTAGCGTGGATGGCTACCTTAGGTCTTGTAATCATGGACTTTGCCAACATCATATTTGAGTTTCAGTTTCAGGGCAAGCAATGCAATTAGAGGGGTGAGCAGGCAGCACATGTTTAGGCTATTCAATGTAGCACCTTACCAAAGATTTGTGAAACCCATTATGTTATGGAATTTTATCAGTTTGAGCTGATTCCTTCGGATTTCCAGACTAAGACCTGCAAAAATAAGGAGATCAATCAGATATTATTAGAATTCAAAGATGTATTTACTCCACCTACTTGTCTTCCTCAAATCAGAGAAATTGATCACAGGATACATTTGGTGCAGCATCAAAAACTAGTTAATGTCAAGCCCTACAGATATCCACATTACCAGAAATGTGAAATAGAAAAGCTGGTCAAGCAAATGTTAATTGATGGGTTAATTCAGTATAGCACCAGCCCTTTTTCGTTACTAGTTTTATTGGTTAAAAAGAAAGATGACACGTGGAGGTTTTGCGTAGATTATATGGCTTTGAATGCAATCACGGTTAAGGATAGATTTCCTATACCAACAGTTGATGAGCTTTTTGATGAACTTGGAGGAGCCTAGGTCTTTTCTAAACTTGATCTACTATCTGGATACCATCAAATTAGAGTTCATGTTTCTGACATTCAAAAAATTGCTTTTAGAACTCATGAATGGCACTATGAATTCATAGTGATGCCCTTTGGGTTATCTAATGCTCCATCAACATTCCAAGCTATAATGAATCAAATTTTTCAGCCCTATTTGCGCAAGTTTATCTTAGTATTTTTTGATGATATATTGATTTACAGCAGCTCTTTAAAGGATCATATGGGACATCTAAGAATAGCTCTTCAACTTCTCAGAGATAATAGTTTAGTGGCAAAACTTAGTCAATGTTCCTTTGGTTGCAGTACCATAGAGTACTTAGGCCACATGGTGTCTTCAGCTGGGTTGCAAGTAGATTCAGCCAAGGTGGATGCAGTGCTAACCTGGCTAGTCCCAAAAAATGTAAAGAACTTGAGAGGATTTTGGGTTTAGCCGGCTATTATAGGAGATTTATTCAAAATTTTGCTCAAATTGCCTCTCCATTAACTAACCTCCCTAAAAAGCAGGCCTTTCATTGGACTGATAGTGCCCAATTAGCATTTCAGAAATTGAAGACTGCACTCAGTAGTACACCAGTACTAGCTCTGCCTGATTTTAATAAGGAGTTCACAGTGGAGACTGATGCTTCAGGAACTTGTATTGGAGCAATCCTTTCACATGATAGAAGACCTATTGCATTTTTCAGTCAGAAACTATCTCCAATGATGCATGCATCTTCTACTTACCATAGAGAAATACTTGCTATTATCCGAGCAGTTCAAAAGTGGAGACAATATATGCTAGGAAGAAAATTCTCTAATCATGGATCCTTAAAGGAGCTTCAAAACCAAGTCATTCAAACCCCTGAACAACATAAGTGGCTACTGAAACTTCTAGGTTATGACTTTGATATCAAGTTTCGAGCAGGGAAACTTAATCTAGCTACTGATGTCTTATCTAGTGAAGCTGAATTCACTTCTCTGACAGTTTCGCGACCAATTTTTGGTATACTCACTGAACTCAAACACCTTAATAGCTTCAATAAGGAATTGAGGACATTAAAGGAGAGGATACAGAATGGTGAAATAATTGATGGCTTTGAAATCAGGGATGAAATTCTATTGTTTCGAGGCCGCATTTTTATACCAGAAGATTCAGCTTTAAAATCAAGATTGATTCTAGAATTTCATAACTCTGTGATAGGGGGGCATTCAGGAATAGCTCGTACTTATCATAGAGCGGCAGCAAAAATTTTTTGGAAGCAAATGAGGCACGACATCAAGCAATTCATTGAATCTTGCCAAGTGTGTCAAAGAATGAAGGTTGATCAGTTAAGCCTTGCAGGCTTGCTTTAACCTCTACCAATACCTGATGCAGTGTTTGATGATATCTCTATGGATTTCATTACTAGGTTGCCATTGTCAAGAGGTCAGTCTACAATCATGGTTGTAGTGGACACGTTGTCTAAGTATGGACATTTCTTTCCTCTACCAAAAAAATATTCCACTAAATTGGTAATTGAAACCTTTCTCCGCAGGGTGGTGAAACTTCATGGTATCCCTAAGTCTATTGTTTGTGACAGGGATACTCACTTTACTAGTGAATTTTGGAAAGAATTGGCATCCCTACAAGGTTCTAAATTGTTGCTCAGCTCAGCTTATCATCCCCAAATCGAGGCATTAAATAGGTGTTTGGAGATGTATCATCAGTGTTTTGCTTCTGCTGAACCCTCAACTCGGGAATTATTTTTGCCTTGGGCAGAATTTTGGTATAACACTTCTTATCAGTCGTCAGCTGGTATGTCACCCTTCAGAGTTCTATATGGTAGAGAGCCGCCTCAGCTCATTCAGTATGCAGGATTCAATTAACTCGGATGTAGATCGGGAACTGCGTACACGGGATGCAATCATCAGCCAACTTAAATCCAATTTAGCTCGATCTCAGGCCAGAATTAAGGCTCAAGTTGACAAATACCGACGTGAACTGGAGTTTAAAGTGGATGACTGGGTATTTGTTAAACTCAAGCCGTATCGCCAATTGTTGGTGCCTCTTCAAAGGCAACAAAAACTAAGCCCGTGTTATTTTGGTCCTTTTCAGATTATTAAACGTGTTGGCAATGTAGCATACAAACTAGCATTACCAGAAGCAGCACACATCCACTCTGTCTTCCACATTTCGGTGCTTAAACTATGCAAAGGAGAACGGGAAATGTAGGTTACTCCATTACCATTATTGATCACTACACTAGGAGAGGAACCAATACATGATATTTCTGTAGTTGGCAACGATATTTGCAACTCGCGGAACCTTGTGAACAAGGTTCTTTTCTAGGAGGACAGTAATGTCACGGAAAGGGCGAGAGCTCGCCAAGTCAGCCATAGAGTGAGGTTGAAGATGATTCGAGGGACGCGTGTCAAATAGAGAAGGGCGTAGATGATCAAGTGACTAGAGTAAATAATGATGAGTTGGCAAGCCGAGTTAGACGCAGGCCCTAATGGTGCCGCGATTATATCATGTAAAATTTACATAGTTTATTAATTGATTTGTAATGACCTATAGATACAAGATTGAGGAAATAAAGAAAAGAAAAGAAGTTGTTAATCAAATCTCTTCTTCTCCTTCTTCCCGCATCCTCTTTCTCCTCTTTTCCACATCCCTATTTCTCTATCTCAGCTTCGCGCGGTGCTCTTCTATTTCGTGACGCGGGTCATTCAAGGTCGATTCGGAAATTCGTTCCTCTGGTGATTGCCGTCATCTCTGATCCACTCCAGAAATCCTCTCGTCACACCAAGAAAACTCATTTTTCTTGATGGCCAATCACGCCAAGGAAGATGTGGCTCTATTGATGGCCGACCACCACAAGAAAGAGTTCGGCTCTCACTTGATGGCCGATCAGCCCAAGGAAGAGTTCGTCTCTCTCTCTCTCTCTCTCTCTCTCTCTCTCTCTCTCTCTCTCTCTCGCGCGCGCGCGCGCGCGTGTGGTAGAAAGAGCAAGTTATGTTATCTTCCTGTTATGCTCTCTCTCTCTCTTCTAATAAGAGAAATCTCTTTGAATTAGGAAGAAAGTTTGGAATATCCAAGGGCCTTTCCAAAATTCATTTAGACTTTCTTTTAATGTCCTTATCTAAATAAGGAGTGCGATCGTAATTGGCATATCCATACTATATTCTATTTGTCATATCCAAAATTTAAATAAATAAATTTCGTTACGAGAAAAACCGGTATATATGTGATCCATTGAACTCCACAATAAGCTGGCAGTGGGTCGCCCCATACAAGTAAATTAATTCAATAGAAGACCTTTCTAATTAGTTAATTTTTAATCTTATTAAATCTTTTAATAAGATTTTTCAATTAACTTTTAATTGGATCATCCCACAAGTCAAGATTGACGTCTAACAACGTGTTGAAAATCTCTATATACCTGTCGGAAGACCCCACAACAATCCTTTTGCAATGATACTTGTTTGGGAAGAAATATACACCCATGCTTATCTAACAACCATAAACCTATATTATCGGTGACAAAATGATCAAGCTCCCACTTGAAAACCCCCAAGAAGCGTTGGTGAAGAATAATTAAAAAGAATTAAGCTCTCACAAATTGTATACTCGCTTGTCCTACAATGAAGGGTACATGTCTTTTTATTCGAGAAGGTCGCTTGGAAACCAAGTAATTCTCCTCAATCTCGTAATCCCCTATTGAGCACCTCATAAGTTGGGTCGAGAGAGCCCAAAAGCAACTAATAATAATAAAAGCTAAGGCCCAACATAATATTATAAGTGTCTAGGCTCAAATAAACATGAAATAGGCTAAAACTAAGTACTAATGAGTCACATGACTCACATAAGTTATTTTTTTAAAATGCCTAATTACATTGGGATTGTATTAAATAAAAGCTTATTCTCTACCTTGACATCCAATTCGGCCATAGTCTCTTCGTCTTGATGAACACACCGTAATTAAGCTTGAATGACTTCTTGTAGCTTCTTGGCTCGTGCTCTTGTCATCGGACCAGTTGAAACGTGTAGATCATCATCATATCCCTGCTTCATCCAAGTCCATCGTCTTATTGAGATGCTCCAATGTCCTCTAGCTGCTCCATATCATTCTCCCTTCTTGAAGAGGATTCACCCTCGAAATCAACACCTACATCAAAGGGAGAATGACTAGAAACATTAAAAGTTGGACTTACTTGATACTCACATGGAAGATCAATCTTGTATGCATTGTAATTGATCTTCTCCAAGACTTTGAAATGACCATCTCCACGTGGAAGAAGCTTGGACTTCCTTTGAAAGGACTCTCCTTACGAAAATGCACCCAAACGAAGTCTCCAGGTTCAAAGGTGACTTGTTTTCTTTCTTTGTTGGCTTGTTTAGTAACTTATTCATTCTTTTTCTCTGTGTTGTTGTGCCTCCATGTGAACTTTCTTCACCAATTCCGCTTTTTGCTTTCCATCGACTATTAAGCTCATTAACAGGTAAAGGTAACAAATCCAAAAGCGTGAGAGGATTAAATCCATAAACAATCTCGAAAGGAGAGAACTTAGTAGATGAATGCACACTACGATTATAAGCAATTTCAATCAATGACAAACAATCCTCCCAAGTTTTCAAATTCTTCTTAAGCACGACACACAACAAACTTCCTAAAGTTCTATTGACAACTTTCGTTTATCCATCAGTTTGTGGGTGACATGTAGTATAAAACAATAAAATTGTACCAATTTTGCCCCACAAAATGTTACGAACGCTGACGTGGCTCGAGTACATAGTCAGATCAAGGTCCGTGGCGAGCTCGTTAGCGAACCACATGGTGCGGCAACGGGCGACAAAGCCGCTAATAACGACGAGGTCGCTAATGAACAACTGCCACGTCGTGGGGAGCGCATGAAGAAGAAGCCCCGTTGGATCTCAAACTACGAGTATTAACTGTAGATCTAAACTGCGTATAAATAGGGATGTTAACAAACAAAAAGAGGGGAACAAGAAAAATATATGCGATCATCTTCTTCCTTCCTTCTTGATTCTTCCCTGCGTACTCTCGACTATTCTCTTCCTTTTCTCTCTTATCTTTCCTTCTCTAGTTCTTCTACTCGATGAGCGTCAATGACGGGCTTTAGGAAACATTACTCCATCGTATCCACCCAACTCGTTCGGCAGCATGGGTCGAGCAGAGGAGTTTCTGACAACCAGCAGCCACCATCTTCGCTACTAGAAAGAGATTCGAAGTCAGGTAATGCTAAGAACCTAACATTTGGTGCTTTCATTTCGAATTCTCTTCTATACGTGATCAAACAAGCAAAGCAATGGAAACACGAGCGCAAGCCATGGCTGATTCTATCAGAAGTTTGCAAGATGCTCAGTTACGCCATGACCAGTTGTTGGAAACAATTCAATCCAATATGGAGGCGCAACAACAATCAATAGAGGCGAACATAAGATATTACAATCAATATCGTCGCAGATTGGGCTCCTAAATACCCAGATGGTGCAGATGTCGAAAGGAAAAGTCGATCTGCCGTCTACAAGCATAACAACTCCACACCGATGGCAGACGAGTCTAAGAAATGAAGTAGATAATGAGGACAATTTCCCATTTCCTCCCAAACCCCCTCAAATTGAATTGCCGGTATTAAATGGTAATGACGCCGAAGAATGGATTGCGATAGCAGAAGACTTCTTCGAGTTCTACAACACAGAGGATCAACACAGAGTTACAATGGCTTCCTTCAGAATGGAGGGGTTGGCGCGGAAATGGTTCTGCTGGATGCAACGTAGAAAACAATTAGCAGGGTGGAATCACCTGGTCGGAGCGACTCAGAGACGATTCGAGCCTACAGACCTTGAGCCACTGGAAGGCCAACTCACTAAGTTGGTGAAGAATGCAAAGGTTGAGGACTATGAGAGTCGATTTGAAGATCTTGCACTACAGACGACTAATTTGCCGGAGTCGTTTCTGATGAATTGTTTTGTATTGGGACTGCATAGTGATATTAAGACGGACGTCCTAGCTCTTCATCCATCTTCAATGCATGAAGCTGTCACATTGGCTAAAAGGTGCGGAGCGAAGATAGCTGCGACCCGACGACTCTCATCGCAACCATTTGAGAGCAAAAGCGCAGGTCTCTTGCCAACTCCACCGAGATCAAGCTTGCCGAATCAGTTTGAGAAGGCAACGAACACAATCGCATTAGGCCGCGTTTCCTCAAATCCCTCAGGATATCGGCAAACACCGAGAAGAATATCGTCCGCCGAATAACACAAGAGACGCGAGTAGGGTCTCTGCTATTATTGTGACGAAAAATACTCGTGGGGGCATCGTTGCAAAGCACCTCAATTGTTTATGCTTGACGACGGTATGGTGCAGGAGGAAGACGAAGATAATGTAGAGTCGCCTATGGAACCAGGAAGCGAAGAAGGGGCTGAATAGTCCTTAATATCTTTCAATGCACTATCGGGATGTTTTTCGCCAATGACGCTCCGATTCAGAGGATCGATCCGAGGGAAAGAGGTGCAAATATTGATTGACGATGGCAGTACACATAATTTCATACAAACAAGGATAGTCAAATATCTCAGATTGGCCGTAGAATCAACAGCCACCTTCAGTGTAATGGTCGGTAATGGTGAGAAAATAAGGAGTGAAGGAATGAAGGAATGATTCGAGACTTACCAGTACTGATTCAGGGTACTACGATTCGAACTGATTTCCATGCACTACCAATTAAAGGCTCGGATATAATACTGGAAGTAACGTGGATAGCTACGTTGGGACCAGTAATCATGGATTTCGCCCATCATCTTTTTGAGTTTAATTGGCAAGGGAATCAATGCTCCTAGCGTGGAGAACAGGCAATACAAACCGAGCCAATACAGTGCAATTCTCTCCGCAAGCTTTGCGCAACTCAAGGAGTAATGGATATGTACCATTTGGAGCTCACAACAGATAGCATGCACTCGGCAGAGGATGTGGACGGTAGCATTCAAGCATTACTGGATAAGTTTGTGGATGTATTTACTCCACCTTCCGGATTGCCACCGGAAAGAGATAACGACCACCGTATCCATTTGTTACCAAACCAAAAACCTGTAAACGTTAAGCCATACAGGTATCCGCATTTCCAAAAAGGAGATATTGAAAGGCAAGTGCAAAAAATGTTGGAGGGAGGGTTGATTCAAGGAAGCAACAGCCCATTCTCCTCTCCCGTTTTGCTCGTCAAAAAGAAGGATGGTACCTTGAGATTCTGCGTCGACTACCGGGCTCTCAACGCAGTCACTGTGAAAGACAAGTTCCCTATTTCTATGATAGATGAATTATTTGACAAACTGGGTGGAGCTCGGGTGTTTTCCAAGTTGGATTTGTTAGCAGGATACCATCAAATTCGAGTCGATAGAAAGGATGTGGCGAAGACTATGTTTCGAACGCACGAAGGACACTATGAATTCCTTGTGATGCCATTTGGTCTGACGAACGCACCAGCCACCTTTCAGGCGACAATGAATGAGATATTTTGGCCCTATTTGTGGAAGTTTGTGTTGGTATTTTTTGACGACATACTGGTGTATAGTAAGTCAATGGAAGATCACGTACGTCATTTGCAAAGTGTGCTAAGAATCTTACGAAGCAATTACTTGGTGGCCAATCGATCAAAGTGTGTTTTCGGGCATCCTCGAATCGAATACCTGGGCCATTGGGTTTCAGCAGAAGGCTTACAAGTCGACCAATCAAAAATCGAAGTAGTTCAAGCATGGCCGACTCCGCAAAATGTTAAAGGGCTGCGGGGCTTGTTAGGCCTGGCGGGATATTACAGACGATTCACCAGGGGATTTGCTCAGATAGCAGCTCCATTCCAATCTTTTAAAGAAGGAATCCTTTAAATGGTCGGAGGATGCAGGGAAGGCATTCGAGACACTTAAACAGGCTTTAAGCAATGCTCCAGTGCTCGCATTACCTGAGTTTGAAAAAAAGTTTATGGTGGAGACTGATGCTTCTGGGGTCGGCATTGGCGCTGTGTTATCTCAGGGGAAGCAACCAATTGCTTTCTTCAGCCAAAAACTCTCATCGCAGATGTAGTTGGCCAGCACTTATCAGCGAGAAATGTACGCGGTGACGCGGGCAGTTCATAAATGGCGATAGTATCTCTTGGGTCGACAATTCACCATTTTGACGAACCACAGATCACTTAAAGAACTCCAAACCCAGGTCATCCAAACACCGACTCAGCAAAAATGGCTGAGCAAATTGATGGGATACGATTTTGAGATCAAGTATCGAGCCGGAAGAATGAATATGGTAGCAGATGCACTCTCAAGAAAAGCCGAGTTTGCAGCTTTCACTTTGTCGCAATCGGTAATAGGAATATTAGAGGAGATCAAGCGTTTGAATTAGGAGAGTAAGGAGCTGCAAGCTCTGCGACTCCAGATTAACGAAGAAGGGAACGATGACAAGCGATACGAAGACAGAGACGACATTATTCTTTATAAAGGTCGCATTTTTATTCCTCATGATCCAACAATTAAATCTCTGCTTCTATGTGAATTCCATAGTTCCGTAATGGGTGGGCATTCGGGCATCAATCACACACATGATCGTCTATCAGCTAACTTCTACTGGAACAAGATGAGATAAGATGTGCGTAGATTCGTTGAAGAATGCCAGACATGCCAGCGAATGAAGATGGAACAGATATCGCCGGCGGGCTTGCTACAGCCACTTCTGATTCCAAAAGATGTCTTTGAAGACATTGCAATGGATTTCATTATGGGTTTACCAAATTCCAGAGGTCAATCGACGATCATGGTGGTCGTCGATCGTCTCTCCCAATATGGTCATTTTCTTCCATTACCCAAACGTTACTCAACGGAGAAGGTTGCAGAAACACTCCTCCATGGTATCATCAAACTTCATGGCATTCTAAGGTCTATCATCAGTTATAGAGATGCTCATTCTATCAGCGAATTCTGGCGTGAGTTGGCTCATTTACAAGGATCAGAATTAGGATTGAGCTCGGCGTATCATCCACAAACGGATGGCCAAACGGAGGTGTTGAACTGATGTCTTGAAATGTACTTAAGGAGTTTCGTTGTGGATAAACCAACAAAGTGGACGAAGTTCCTCCCCTGGGCGGAGTATTGGTATAACACGTCTTTGCAGATGTCGACAGGGATGACTCCATTCTGTGCCCTCTATGGACGGGATCCACCGAAGCTCATTCGATACGTCGGGGGTACAGCTCGACACTCAATAGTGGATCAAGCGTTACTTACCCAAGACAAAATTATCACCTAGTTGAAAATAAATCTGCAGCGATCGCAAACTCGGATGAAACTACATGCGGATAAGCACAGATGCGATGTGGAGTTCCAAGAAGACGACTGGGTTTATGTGAAGCTTAAGCCGTATCGTGAGCTATCGCTTCATCTTCAACGACAACAGAAGTTTAGCTTGCGATATTTCGGGCCATTCCGAGTTCTCCAATGGGTGGGGAAAGTAGCATACAAATTGGAATTACCAGAGTCTGCTCGCATTCATCCGATATTTCATGTCTCGATATTGAAACATTGCAAAGGTACACCGGAGATACAGACGATGACTTTATCGCTACTCCAAGATGGCGATAGAGGGAGAGGTCACAGCCGGCAAAGTTTGAGTCCGACGGTGGAAACAGAGACCAACGAGCTATCATCACCATCCTCTGGGAACCTTGAGGACAAGGTTCATTTTAAACATGCGGGTATTGTTACAAATGCTGACGTGGCTTGAGTACGTAGTCAGATCAAGGTTTGTGGCGAGCTCGTTAGCGAACCACGTGGTGCGGCAACGGGCGACGAAGCTGCTAATAACGACGGGGCCGCTAATGAACAATTGCCACGTCGTGGGGAGCGCATGAAGAAGAAGCCCCGTTGGATCACAGACTACAAGTATTAACCGTAGATCTAAACTGTGTATAAATAGGGATGTTAACAAACAAAAAGAGGGGAACAAGAAAAATATATTCAATCATCTTCTTCCTTCCTTCTTGATTATTCCCTGCGTACTATCGACTATTCTCTTCCTTTTCTCTCTTATCTTTCCTTCTATAGTTCTTCTACTCGATGAGCGTCAACGACGGGCTTTAGGAAACATTACTCCATCGTATCCACCCAACTCGTTTGGCAGCATGGGTCGAGCAGAGGAGTTTCTGACAACCAGCGACCACCATCTTCGCTGCTAGAAAGAGATTCGAAGTCAGGTAATGCTAAGAACCTGACACAAAACACGTCAAAAGTGACTTAAAATTCTAACATCATATCACTAACAATAGATTTAGGAATACGATGGAAACACACAATCTCACAAAAGAACAAGTTAGCAACACAGGATACAACATTGGTCTTATGCCATGGAATTAAATGTGTCATCTTAGAAAATCTACCAACAACTACAAAGATAGCATTTCTACCATTCCTGGACCTAGGCAAATTAGCAACATGGGATGCAACATCGATCTTATGCCATGGAATAAAATGTGTCATCTTAGAAAATCTATCAACAACTACAAAGATAGCATCTCTACTATACCTAGACCTAGGCAAACCAAGCACAAAATCCATGGACAAATCCATCCAAGGATGTGTAGGGATAGGTAAAGGCAAATAAAGACCATGAGGTTTAATCCTGGACTTTGCTTTTAAACAAGTTATGCACCTAGAATAAATTATATTAACATCACATTTCATATGAGGCCAAAAGAAATGTTCTTTTAACATGTTCAAAGTTTTAAAAACCCCAAAGTATCCAATTAAACCATCCCCATGGGCTTCTCTAATAGTGTTAGAAGTTTGCCCTAGGTCAATGGAATAATATTGTTATCGTTGTTTTCCTTTTGAATAATTGGAACACTTGCTTTATCTTGTTATTTATTGTGAGCGCATTTAACTTGATAATAGACTCCTTGAATAGTTGATTTCGTTTAATGGTCATGATCAAATAAAAGACTTGATAGTAAAATCCTAAGGCAGTTGGAATCATGTTCTAAACAATCTCTAGTCGGTCATTATCATTGACACGATAATGAATGAAGACTAGTATGCAGTCTGACTGACGATGATTATGTTTTATTGGTCATGAATATGTGATATTAAAGTCAGATTATAGACACATGTTGGAAAACATGGTGTTGGACAGACCCACCATGAGAATACTATGTGGGATTAATAGCATTAGTCTCACAACGGTAGCGATACGTTAGTCCTCCGACCTGATGTCACTATGAATTCCTACATGAGGAATTATGTGTTTGACCTAGCCTAATATCATCTTTAACCAGATGGTAATAAAGACTACAGTTCAATATGGAATTAATCATACAGATGAATATGTGTAGTCGTGAAGGAATTTATTCCTCTCGTATATGAGAGAGATATCTCTAGGCCCCTTGATGAGTGTGATTGAGGAAACACATGGTCGTGCTCAAATGAATTAATAAGAGTATCAATGTCATTTGTTAAGTCAATCTACTTAGGAATTAAAAAACCAGATTGAGCAATATGAGGATGATGTAGTTCATGCCTTATGCTCAATCCAGATATCGTGTGACAAAAGGATAGAGTATCATACTGTGAGTTAGGTTGCTCGGATCATTGACCTCACTTGAATTGGGTAGTCATAATGTCTTGCTAGAGGCCCCTTATGACTTGTAGGTTACAAATGAGATTTGAACCCACTGCTTGAAAGGAGTGCCCTTGAGCCAATCGCATGTTGATGTGTATGGGACTATTCAAAGGTAATAAATAAAATGAGGCATATTTTTATCATATGTTTTATCTTTGTTAATAAGATTATGATGAACCCTATGAACCCGGATAAATGATTCCAAGGTCATGATGAGATCATGTCAGTGAGACTTAGAATTCAGAGGCCCCTGTTCTAAATATTCCTAGTCGTAGGATCACCGACTACGGGATCGGTGACTCCGTCAAGACTAGTGTATTTGGTACATGTCCTATTTGATAGGGGGTAGCCGATCTCGTAGTTACCTATGAGGCATCATTAATGTACAAGTGCAGGTGCTCATTAGAGAATGAGTTCATTGAACGGACTTGGTCGAGGAATGCCAAATGGAATCCTTACATGAGTGTCAATAGGTTGTTCTTCAGGTGATAGTGGATGCAAGCGATCTTTGGACCTGAGGTTGTCATGATTACCATTTGGTTGACGATCTATCGCTTTGGTGCTATCCCTGCATGGCTTGCAAAGTTGTGTGTCAGGTACTACGGGGCATAGTGAAGCTTTCATGGAGGTAGGTGAGCAACCAACAATGAACTAGTTACTCCTAGTGAGAGGAGATAGTGTCCTATGTGCTCTCGCAAGTGCCGACACAGGAATCTCTAGCCATAGTAGATATGAAAGCCGAAAAAAAGTTTCTAATGTTTCATGGTTGGGACGACAACTTGAAAGAATGGAATACATATGAATTAGTATTAGGGTTTTACACGACTTCCTTACCCTAGTCGAATTTGGGACATTGTAACCAAAGGATTTAGTTGCACTCTAACTAATCACCGAAGGGCATTTGATTCATGAATCTGTTACTTATGTCCTGCACGATGGCTATGTGGAGGCGGCTCCCCAATTTGGGACATGTTTTGCCTTTTCTACATTTTCTATTAGTCTCTATCTCTGTAGTTTTATTGAGGTGTTGCCTGTCCCGGGCTGTGGGATTGTGTTGCATGTCCTGGGCTATGGGATACTGTCTTGTATTCATTTGTGTAGCTGTCACACCTTGGTCTTGGGGGTTCTTCCTGCTGATGGCTATGTGGAGGCAGAAAAGGAGACGACGCGTCCCCTCAGCGCCGGCAGATTGACCGACTATCTTTGACCACCTGAGGATCTACGATGTATTTTCATTCTTGGGGTTTTGCCTTTCCTGGGCTGTGGGACTTCGTCCTTATTGCTTATTCTGCTTTTGCGAGTTCTGAGTCAGTTTGACCTGTGCCTTTCCCGGGCTGTGGGATTGTTTCTCTTTTTAGATTGCTACGCTTTTTTCGTAGCGGGACCATCACTTCTAGGCTTTGGGTCTCGACCTTGCTGATGACAATGCCGAAGGTGAGGTTCGTGACTTTTTATCCTAGGGTGATTGGCTACTGAACTGGTCATGTACACATCTTTATTTCATTATTAATACAATTACTCTTGCCTTGTTGCAAAAAAAAATTCATGCAGATTGAACCTCACACTATCCGGGTGGTCATGATATATTGCTAGACATCAATCATGACTTGTGAGTGGAGTCTCGGACGACCGCACTAAAGGGGTTTAGTGGTGGCTCATGGAGATTCGAATAGAAGGTGTTCTATCGAATCCGACTCTACGTTATGCACAACTCATTGCTGGCTTAGTGTGGGGCCCAATGTGTCACACACAAAATAGGCTACCCTCGTAGCAGGCTTTATGGGATATAGCTCGAACGCAACAATTTATATCTACTAGCACGGACATGCCACAACACGATCACGGTTCTCGGTTACGAACAAAATAGGAAAGGTGTTCTTATTCGGACAAATTGTAAGTACTCGAGGAAGGAGTTCTTCTGAACCCTAATTTGTAAGGACGACACGCGATAAGTTGTACCCGACCATGGTCTAGTTCAAATGTTGAACCGAACCGAATCTATTGCTTGGTTCACGGATTGAACTAGCCCATGGTTCAAGGTGGGAAATATAAATTCTATTTTGAATAGAATTTCTGGTTCGAATTTGAATTCGATGAGCTTGGTCTCCCCGTGCGCCTAACCTCCCTATTAAATAGGGAGATTAGTTTAGACTCCCTATTTGATAGGGAGATAAATTTAATTCATCCCTATCAGATATAGAGAATTGATTAGAGGTAAACCTAAGAATTTTGAATTCCGGGGTGAGTTCAAATTTGAACCCCTATGAGATTATTTAGGGGGTGATGGCCAAACACCTCTTAGATGATTTAATTTAAAATTAATTCATAATTAATTTGGATTTAATCTCAAAATAGTTTTTCCACCTCAATCTCTAGCCGCACCTTGAAGTTCCACCTAGCTTGGTGAAGCTTCGTCGAATTGTTCCCTCGCCAGAAACCGTTGCCGGATTAATTCTTTGGAAGAGTCCAAAAATCCGAGCAAGGTATTCTCTCCTTGTGTGAATTTGTTTCATGATTTCTCATCATTTTTCTCCTATTGCTCGCTTCCCGGTTCTTGGTGGAAGGGCTGGCCCTTCTTTGTTGCAAATTAAAGTTAAGAAACTTATCCGTTGAGCCACGATGAGCCCGAGAGGTCGCTGCCCCCCTTTTGTTACGAGGCGCTTGCTGTGAACTATCATTGGAGGGCATGCATGTGTGCATCACGACTTTGGGATTGAAGCAGCAATTTCCCCCTTGTGGCTTGAGTTATAAATTCTGCTCATTCCTCTTATGTTGAATTCCTTAATATCGCTATTTTTGGGATGTTTTGAATTTTTTAAGTCGCTATTTTCCACTGCATTTCATCTCCGTATCCCAATGGTGGTATTAGATCCACCTTTAGCATTTTTTGGAATTCTGGTTTTGTGCTATTGTTGTGTTTACGACGTTCACGTTCGAAACGTGTTGATGCAATTGTTGTGTTTTTGGGGGCTTCTTGAGTTGGTTGTGGGCTTCGTGGCTCAAGCGTTGAGTCAGCATCGAAGCCTAGTGTTCATGTTCTTCCGGGACAGAAACCAAACTCAAAAAGTCCTATGGGATCATGGATGAATAGCCCCGAAAAGCTGAATTTTCAGCATGCTTCGTGTGGCACGTTTTAGATGGAAACATAACCCGATTAGCGTGGTTTTTGGTTCTATTTTTTCCTTTGCTTTTGCTTATTTGATAAGATGCATGAAAGGAAGATTATGAACTAGCCCTATGTGCATGTGACTGGGTGTAAATCTAGTTGTGTTGATTGCTTGTAAATTTGTGAAGTTTCAGCATTGTAACTTTTAAATATGGCCTGCGTGCCCTTGCCTTCACCTTAAGAAATTTGATTGTAAATCTCTTCTCCCTCTCCTTAAACCTCTCCCTAGGGGTTATTTGGGGTCTTCTTTTTTTAAGTATGTAAAATTAGAAGTTTAGGAGTAGGTTAATCTTGGGCATGTTTGCTGCCCTCTTTTGGTGCGTGCGTGAAGAGGAGGTGTTCGGCTCCATGGAAATGATGACTTGAACCCCCTGAAGGCACTGTTTGAACTGACAACCCACCTGAGGATTTTTGGCAGCACCTTGGCGAGATGACGCTTCAAACCCTAGGATGACGACCTTAATTCGCCCAGTGGCTCGGATGGATTGTTTAGAAGGACCATAATCATCCTTATATTTCTTTTTGCTTTTATTTACTGCTTATGCTGCAATTTGTTGTTAACTTAGATAAAATAATTGAATGAAAGAACCCTCCACCAATATTGAGTCTGAATGGCTAAGGTATTAAGAATACGGATCATGCCTTCTATCGTTATGGGGAGTAGAGTGTGTCTACGAACGCGACGGGTTGTTGTGCACACAAGGCCTATTCTGCAAGTTAACATGATGCACCCTATATGGCACATGAGATGTATCTCTACTACTAACTTGAACATGACTTACCTTGTTGAGCTACACTCAGGGGTGGTTGTTTTCTCGCCGGGGTATAAGAACGATGGGTCCGACTCAACTAGGGTTCTACGATTTGTTGTGCACACACAAGGCCGTGGTTACCCTAGATGCATAAATTGATGGAAGCCACATGGAGATGTGATCGGTAAAGAGTTACCTACCCATGGACCTATTAGGGTTTGTTGTGTTACATACAAGACCCGAGTTAGAGAAGTGGGGTTCCATCTTTCCCTGAGAAAGTCTACCAGTGACGGCTTCTTGCTTTCCAACCGAAGGGTGATTTGGGAACTACGAAAATTAGTGGAAGTAATTATTAATTAAAAGACCTCGATAGTCATGCATATAAAATATCTACTCATTTATGTCTTTCTTTTCATTGTAGCATATTTATCATCGCCATGACATCTTCACTGTCGTTGCGTAGTATTCTCGATGCTAATAAATTAACTAGACCCAATTACGTCGATTGGTTACGAAACTTGAGGATTGCACCTCGCTCAGGAGAAACTCTCTCACATTGTGGATTCTCCGGGACTGGTACAACCCCTTGGGGAAGGGGATTACACCAAGGAAGAGAGGGCAGATTATCAGAAGCTGCAAGAAAATTAGAAAGAAGATATCATCACTGTTCAATGCATAATATTTATTGTTCATTGAATTGAATAATATTTATTTCATTCTAGTCTTAATTAAGAACAGTATTTATGTTCCTTTATTTCTTGAACAAGGTTATGGAAATGTCTTTAAAAAGGCAATAGTTGTTGGTTGAAATGGCCACACTAGAGGGGGGGGGGGGGGGTGAAAAGTGTGTTTACTAATCAATTAGCCTAAATTCGATTTTAATCGTTTCTTTGATTACTTTAGGCAAATTATAATTCAACGACTAAATGCGAAAGCGATAAATGATAAAACAATTAAAACAAATAAGATATCAATGCAAACACAAGAATTTATAGTGGTTCGGGCCCAATGCCTACTCCACTACCTAAGCACCCCGCTTAGGATTTCCAAACTAACTTTACTAGATTTTCTTGTTTCCTTTACAACGAGGACGATTTCACTGGAGAGTCTACGCTCTCACACCGAAGGCACTTCCACACCCGAAAGTTTCCACCTTCCTACCGAGAGCACTCTCTCACCTCAATCCTAAGGACAACAAGAACTAATCCTAGTAAACTAAGTTTACAATGGTGGGTTTAAGCCTTAACACCAAGGCAACCACCAACTCAATCAAACCTAGCAATCTAGGTTTACACACTTGATGTACAATCAAAATAAACAACAAAATACAATAACAATTGGAGCAATAAATCAATCAAACTATACTTAGCTCCAAAATATACTCCCTAGTCCTCTTAATGCCTTGAGATGATGAATCGATAAATCTTGAAGGCTAAATCAAGGTGTTATCCTGGAAACTAGGGATTGTAGAGGGATGACTCAAGAAATGCTTTGGAGTTGATCAATGATGGCTCAATGAAGGTTAAGAGTGATCAAAAGTTCTTTAGAAGGCTGGGTTTGGGTATTTATAGAGCCAAGAAGAAATGGAATGTAACGGGTGGCTCAACGGGCGGAAAACTAGCTGTTTCTGCCGTTCGATCGCTTATCGGTCGATCGTCGGTCGACCGACCGATCGACCGCTCGAGCGACCGCTAGCTCAATCTCTTTGTGTGGTGGACCGACGGGTTGACCGCCAGACGTGATTTTTCTTCTCTAAAATCCAGTCGATCGATCAGTCGACTGATGAGCCTTCTGCCAATTTTTGGCACTAGTCAGTCGACCGACGAGTCGACCGCCTGACGCGATTCCTGTGATCCGCAGTCCGGTCGACCGACCGGTCGATCGATTAAGCTACTGCCGCTTTCTAGCAAACTTCGGTCGACCGACTTGCCTACTGCCTATTTTTGGCAGCATTCAATCGATCGAAATTAGGCAGTCTGCACTGCACTACTTGATTTGGCTGAGAATTTTTTGCTCATTTTGGTTCCGCCTTTGCTAAGCCTACTTATATAACATTTATTAACTTTAAAACATAAATGTTATATAAGGATTACCCCCCATTTGGATTCAATAAAAATATCTAAAAAATCAAAATCCTTAAGAATCAAAATCTAATTTTTGGGGTCTAGTACAAATTTCTGAAAACAAAAATTTCCTAACTTTTCGAGTCAAGTATAGGTAGGTTAAAGGCTTCCAAAAATTCCTAAAAAATACCTCGTTATCTAATTTTAACCCAAGGAATAATTACCGCCATTTTTTATGTCAAGAAAAGGTCTAGGACATATGGCCCTCCAAGGAGCTCCCTAGGCTTAGTGAATTCAGGGCGGTTTCCGAGTTTTCATATTTTGTGGTTCGGGTTTGGTTTTAGGGTTCTTATGCATCATAAAGAGGATTTACAATATAAATTAGACACCCTAAACCTAAACTCTCCTTCTCGAAGATTCTCGAGTGCCGATGAGCGTCATTGCCGATTTCTCCGATTTCTTCAATTTTTCAGATCGGGAACGTCGAGCGCTAACCGACTTGGAACTTGAAAGATTTTCTCAATGAAATATTAGTTCCATGTTTGTTATCATCAAAATCGAGATTAAGACCAAGGTTGAAAATCTTAAGCCAACAATAGTTGTCGCATATACCATTTTGATGAGTTGTATGCTACTGGACGCATTTCAAATGGTTTAATGGTTTCAAATGTTAATATAGAACGAATCCACAAAGAGATGAAATGAATTTCACCTATCCCTGGCTTTTAAAGACTTGGACATAAAATGGGTACTTTGACCCATGCAATAATGAATCATTGTCAACTTGAGAATTGTGTCTCAAGGACAAAGTGACCGAGTCTCTATTCACCAAACTTGGTGAAAGGGTTGTTGAGTTGTTAGAGTTGGCCCACATAGGTATATGCAAGCCGATGACAACTCAAGCCAGAGGAGGATAGTTCTACTATATGATGAGGCACGAGTATGTCCATCTAATGCGACACAAACCCGATACCTTTGAATAGTTCAAGGAGTATAAAGATAAAGTTAAAAAACAAATTGGAAAAAGTATTATAGGCTTTCGATCGGATCGAGGCAGGGAATACTTATCCACTAGGTTTCTGAATTATCTAAAAATGATGGGATTGTCTCTGTATGGACCCCTCCTGGCCCACCACTTCATATTGGAGTGTCTGAAAGGAGGAATCATACCTTATTGAATATTATGTGATCCATACTCTGCCTTATCGATCTTCCATCTCCTTTTGGGGGATATGCTCTTGTAACGACCATATACTTAGTCTGTCTCCAGTACACCATATGAGATATGGAGTGGAAAGAAATCGAGTCTAAAACATCTTAAAGATTTGGGGTTGCCCAGCGTATGACAAATTTTGTGGCTACCCTAAAGGGTGTTCACGGTATTACTTTTACTCCCCAACTAAATAAAAGATGTTTTGTCAATAGGCATGCAATTTTCTTAGAAAAAGAGTTTATCGAGGAAAGTGGAAGTGGGAGAAATGTTGAACTTGATGAAGTTTAGAAACCACAAACAAATTAGTATCAACTAGTGGAAAGTCCACAGGTTGAACCAATCCAAGAATTACTACCTCCCACCACTCTTCGTGGATCAAGCAGACTGTGTTGACCACTTGAGATATTATATCTAGCCATTGGGAATGACCTAGATTCAGGTGATCCGCAATCTTTGATGAAGCATTCAAGGGTGTTGAGCGCGAGCGATGGTAAAAATTCAAACTGGACCCAGTGTATTTGAACCGAGTATGAACTTTAGTTAACCTGCACAAAGGAGTAACTCCTATAGAGTGCAGGTGAATCTTTGTAAGACCCGAAAAAATTTCCTAATGTAAAAATATGTTTTGGTGCAGCATGCCAGACCCAGGGTTAGTCGAGTCGAGCCTCAGGATCGCCTTGAGTAAAAGGTATTACTCGACTAATTATGTATGCAATTAAATTGGGCAAATGACTCTTTCCTTTTATGCATTTATACCTTAATCGAGTTTAAATCGACGCGTGTTACGGGTAGAGTCAGAACCCAAGTTGAGCTTGGGCTTAGTCGAGTCAGTAGTAAGAGTCAAAGGCAAGAATGGAAGGTTAGATGAGGGATTAAAATCCCTCATCCAAGCTGTTGTGCGACTCATCTTGGAGTCGCACAAGGCAACACATAGGGAGAGGGGGAGAAGGAGCAAGGGAGATAGATCTTGGTCGATCCAGGTTTTGCGTTATCGCCGGAAGATTCGAGGTCGTTAATGCTCGATCCTTCATCTTCGTCTAGCAAAGGTGAGTGGTTAGATTTGAAGGATTGGGGGAGGCGGGTAGCTGAACCCCTAGAAATGTTAGGATGTGTTTTCTCGCGAGTTTCCGTCGATTCTTGGTTTTGGAATTGTGTATTCGCTGTTTTGCATTAATTCTTATCGGATCGTCAAGATTTCTCATTTATTTCTTGAGTTTTAGGGCTACCGAACCATGGGAAAAGGGGACAGGTCATGCCAAAATTTTCCCCAATTCCCTTGACGGAAGTAGAGCCCTCGGATGATCTCAATTTCATGAATAGTGTGTTCTTAATCATCGATTTCACGTGTTAAGGAACTCGTCTTCCCTAAAACTCATAGGATTGGCCGAGCAAACCCTAATGTTTCATGAGAAGGGTTCGGCCGAGTATAGGGGGAGGGGCAAACTAGTCATTATGCAATTAAGATATAGCGGAGACAATGAATTAGGGTCGGGGATTAATCCTCCTCTTCCTTTCCTACCCTAAGAGGCATGGCTGAGCAAAGTTCACCTTGCTCAAGGCTCGGCCAAGCCTAGGGGAGGGAGAGGGTGAGCTTTAGATGGTAATTTCCATAGTTAGAGTGCTAAAACAATAGAGGCATGGTGACACTTAGGAAGAACTCTAACTATAGCAAGCTAATTTATTGATTCATGTAATTGTGGGAATGATAGCATAGTGACCATCCTTAGCTCATTCCTCTTTAATTTTTGAAATGATGTAATATTTTTACCATGCTTAGTATTTCATGCATTGTTGAATTTATTGTTATCTTACCATGCTAGATAAACTGTTTCTTATTGAATTTAATTCTAAATGAGTGTATAAATGTTTATTTATGAATCTCGTAGTTATATATATAGTAGTTGTTGTAAATTATACTTACCTTTCTTTAAATTACATATGCTGTCCTAAAATGTTCATAGGTGGAATTCCAAGATCGGTTCACAAAATTCCTCACCCAAGGAAGCGTATAACGCTAGATAACATGTAGGACGTTGCAAGATGCATATTATATATGGAAACTTAGCTAGGAAATGACACAACTTCTAGGACTTCTAGTATTCATTTCTGGAAACTTAGAACTATACACGTTTTTGGAAGGGCAACATTAATTTGCTGACCCTGCAAGACGAATTAGGGCCGGATACGGACAATTACCCGATGTGTATATAAGAAAACCCTAGGACATTTGATTGTGTGATGTGCTTGAGATGGTCCGCCGAGAAGCATGGCGGTCGAAAATGACCAATGCTTGGCTCATCCAATGATTGGGTCTTGAGATGCACCAGCGGGCCCGCTAGGTGTCAGACCCCAGTTGGGTGGGACTAGCTATCCCTACCCCAGACGGTGTCCGGAGACTAGTAGACCATCCTAGTCGATGGTCTGGGATTTCTTGTTTACATCTTGATATGATGTGGCCGAATGGCCAGTGTGATTCTACCTTGTATGGTAGGGCCGGTTGTAGCCGGGATTCTTATACCATAAGTAGGCCTTAAGGGCCGGATGCCAGGTGGCTTAATTAGGCCGTTATGGCAGGTTTCTCCTATATGGGGTCGATAGTCACACTAAAAAGTAGCTTACCTCCCTGACTATATTCTTTGGTGCTTTATATGTTATGCATGACTAATTGTGGATTATGTGGAGGTTCGAAAGAACCGCTCACTGAGTCCCAAGTGGACTCACGGTTTGTTTCCTTTGTTTGCAGAGCATGATCAGTGATTGAGGCTCATCATCATGGTGCAGCTGGAGGGCAGGCGGTGGTGCCATATCTCGTAGCCGCGTCCTTTGGTCATAGTCCAGTGTCATGTAGTAGTTTATTTTCCTTTTCTACACTAACAGTTAGTGTTTTGAAAAGTTTGTAATAACTTTGATACTTGAGATGTTCTATTTGTGATGATGTTGGTTTTCTTCTTTCGGTTGAAAAACATATATTTGTGAACTTCGAAAACTTTAAATAAAGATTGCGTTGTGGTTCATTTTTCTCGAAATGTAAAAGTTTCTTGTCAGTTAGTGTAGACAGTAGGCTACAGGACAGGATGTAGGCCCTGGCCGATTACACTACCCTCAGTTGGGGTGTGACAATCTTGATGAGCAATATCAAAGCATATGGTACGGTGGAGACCTGACTGGTTAAGAATGGTATCAAACCAATACAAATGGTTGTCTATGATGAGACATTCTCAACAGTAACATTGATAAAGTCCATCAGGATATTGCTAGCCATCAAATGCGTACCATGATTACGAGACCCGGTAGATGGGTGTCAAGGCTGTGTTCCTCAATGGAGTGTTTGAGGAAAAAGTCTATATGACACGAGGAGTTCGTATCTTCGATTGGATCGAGTATTGAGTAGGTCCATTTAGATAGTAAAAAAGGTTTGGCTTTATTAAAAAGGGAAAATTAATGAAAATATCTTGAACTATTGAGTTTTTAACAAATTTGTCCCACACTTTTATTTGTAACAAATTTATACTCGAACTTTCATCTTTGTATCAATTGTATACTCCCGTCAACTAGTGTTAAAATAGCCGTTATATGCTGACGTGGACTGCATAGTCAGCATAAATAAATGAATTTTTTAATCAAATTTGCCTCGTCATCAAATTTTTTTAATAAATGAATATCAACAGTATATTTGATGACGAGGCAAATTTGATTAAACATTTGTTTATTTATGCTGACGGTGCAGTCCACGTCAGCATATAACAATTATTTTAACACTCAACTGACAGGAGTATACAATTGATATAAAGATAAAAGTTTGAGTATAAATTTATTTACAATTAAAAGTATGAGATAGATTTATTAAAACCTAAATAGTTTAGGACATTTTTATTAATTTCCCCTATTAAAAACGTGGATGAACCTTGTGTATACAAGATGGTTATGGGAGTGTGGTCATGTTTTATGTGGATGACATACTGTTGGGAAAGATGTTCCAATGCTCTAGTCAAATGCCCAAAAACTTCACCATATTAGATCTGGAAAAGGCCTCCTATATGCTCGACTTTAGGATCTATAAGGATAGCTAGGTCCAAAAGGATCCTAAGGTTATCCCGATCAGGGTATGTTAATGTTAAATGAGCTTAACATGCAAGTAAAAGATGTTACTTGCCCATGAGTCATAACATTAGTCTCTCCAAAAAATAATAATAATTTTTCTTGAACAGTTTTAATAGTAATTTGCTTTTTGATTAAATAGTAAACTAATTCGTATGAAATAGTTTATCAAACTTAATATGGTTGTAGAAGAAAGTCACATAATGTATTTGTAGTTAGTTTATAAAATTAAATGTTTGCTAATATGATTATAAAATATTTTTAAGCTTTAATTAATTGAATTATTGGTAATTTAAGATTTTTTTGTTCAATTAGATATACAATTAATTAATAAATATTATAAAATTTCAAAAAAATAAGTCCATAGTCAAAAATTAGTTTTGATTAAATTATAAATAGATTGACTTTAGGAAAATTGAGTTATTTTAAAATTTAGGTTTGAGATTTATTTTTAAATTAATTAATTTTATAAAAAGAATGTATAATTACAAAGTTGCCACTGCATTATGATAATGAAACCGATAGTCTCGAAGCCACATAAAATAATCTTTTGGTATTTTCATTTTTATTAAGAAAATTGGTTTCGTTGAAACCTGTTTTCATTCTGGTTTTGATTCAGTTTCATAAAACGCTGAACCAAACACGTTTTTGTAAACAGTTTGAGTTTTAGTGAAATCGAAATCATGAAAACAGACTTGATTTTGCTAACCAAACAGACCCTAGAGTTCTCGAAACTCTTCCACACAAGAAGCCCTCTCAAGATTCACAATCCTACCCTTTTAAAGGGAGCGGCCATAAGAGAGAATAAGGGGGTCGGCCATTTAAGTTTAATTTTGAACTTACTCTGTATTTCAAAAATTTGGAGTTTGCCTCCTCTTTAATTTTCATATTTAGTGGTTTTATACTTTACTCAGAATAAATCAAAAACCAATTAAATAAAATATTAATTTATCTACATAAATTAAATGCCTATCAATAGAAATTATATTTATCTCCTAAAACCAATCACCTAGGTAGTGTTTGGTTGGATGGAATAGAGAGGGAATGAAATACTATTTTCTATGCCTCATTTATTCCCTTATTTGGTAGCAACTTATAGACAATGAATAGGTTGGTCATAAGGATAGATAAAGAATACTATTCCCTATGCATGGGGAATACTATTTCCTACCTCAACCCAAGGAATAGTATTCCTTGTCCATTCCTTATGATATTTTCCTATATTATTCTTCAATATTTATAATATTACATAATAATAATATACAAAATTAAATTATTAAATTAATTTTAATAATTATTTATCTTAAATAGATAATTATTATATTATTTTAATAATTTTCTTTAAAGATTTATTTTTTTATGAAAATAAATAAATAATAGTTTTTATTATTTTAAATTAATCCATATTTTTATTATGCTGTTATTAGTTAAAATAAATTATAAAATAATTTATTATATTTTTAGAAGGGCATTTTGGTCATTTTTCTATATTATCATTCAATATTTATAATATGAATATAAAAATTAAATTGTTAATTTATTTTTAATAATTACGTATCTTAAATAGATAATTATTATTTTATAATTAAATAATATTTTAATAATTATTTTTTGAAGATTCAATTATTTTTTATGAAAATAAAATAAATAGTAGTGTTTTATTATTTTAAGTTAATAAATTTTTTTATATTGATCCATATTTTTATTATATTGGTATTAATTAGAATAAATTAGAATATAATGTATTATATTTTTTGGAGGGCATTTTAGTCATTTTCTCTCAATTTATTGTATATTCTTCGTGTTAAATAAATAAAGTAAATATATTCAATTTTATTAAGAAGGATATTTTGATCATTTAATCTTGTATTTCTTGTCTATTCCTTATGCTAACCAAACGAAGTAATTCTATTCTTGGCCTATTTTACAATGTTAACCAAACAAGATAATACTATTGATGATCTATTCCATTCCTTGTCTATTCCTATTCTTTGTTTATTTCTATTCCTTGTGAATTCACTCTATCCAACCAAACAAACCCCTGAAGAATAAGGATGAGATAAATCAAACTCATATTTATTAATAGAATCATGATTTATCCAAATAAATCAATAATCTATTAATATATATGATTTATCTAAATAAATCAATTCCCTATTAATTATGATTTATCTAAATAATCAATTCCCTATTAATTATGATTTATCTAAATAAATCAATTCCTAATTAATAGGTATAGGCAAATGGGAAAAATCAATTTTTTCCCTCGATGAAATTATGTTTAATTCTTAATTAAACATAATCCCCGTCTAATGGTTAATTAATTACTTAATTCATAATTAAGTTTAATCAACCCCAAAAATAATATCGTGTGCCATACCCTACGACTTTAGGGTTAGGACTACCCTACAAATTAGGGTTATCGAGGAACTCCTTCCTCGTATATTCGTTCATATAGGAAACACCTTTCCTATTATGTCTATAAACGAGATCCGTGATTGAGTTGCAACATGTTCAGGCTAGTAGATATATAGTGTCGCATTCGGACTCTATCTCATACAGTCCGTTACGAGGTTAGCCTATTGTGTGTGACCCATTGACCCCACACTAAGCCAGTATTGAGTTGTGCATAATGGAGAGTCAGATCCGATAAAATGATTTCTATTCGAATCTTATAAGCCTCCACTAAACTCCTTTAGTGTGGTCGTGAGAGACTCCACTCATAAGTCAAGATTGACGTCTAGTAACATGTCATGACTACCCGGATAGTGTGAGGTTCAATCTACAAGGATCAAACGTCCTTCGGTTATTAGTTAACTTGCAACTAAATCCCACGGTTACAATGTCCTAAAGTCGGCTAAGGTACGAAAGAAATGTTTAACCCTAATATCGATTCATATGTATTCCACCCGCCAAGATGTCGTCTCAATAATGAAATGTCAGAAATATCTTCCTGACTTTCATGTCTACTCTGGCCAGAGATTCCCAAGTTGACACTTGCAGGGACATATAGGACATTATCTCCTATCACTAGGAGTAACTGATTCCATATTGGTTGCTCACCTATCTCTATGAATGCTTCCCCATACCCAGTAATACCCGGCATATGGCGCTGAGGGCCACGTAGGGATAGAACCAAAGCAATGGGTCGTCACTCATAAGGTAACCATAATAACCTCAGGTCCAAGGACTGCTTGCACCTTCTATCACCCGAGGAATATCCTTCCTCGTGCAGGTCCATTCAATGAACTCATTCTCTAATGAGCATCTTCACTTGTACATTAATGACGACTCAAAGGTGACTATGAGATCAGCTACCCCTTATCGTATAGGGCATGTACCAAGTGCACTAGTCTATCCAGAATCACCAATCCCCTAATTGGTGATCCTACAACTAGGAACATTTAGAATATGAGCATCTCGATTCCAATCTCATTGGCACGATCTCATCATGGCCTCAGAATCATTTGCTCGATCGGGTTCATGGGGTACATCACAATCTTTATGAGTAAAGATGCAGCATATGATGAAAAAGTTACCTCATTAAGTTGATTACTCTTGAATATCCCTAAACACATCGACTTGTGATTGGCTCAAGGGCACTATTCCTTTCAATCTCCCACTTGCACTTTAGCCAATCATCCTAATATCTGTATACCAAATTTCAATGGTGATCGAATCTGCTGCTGTGGTAATCAGTTTAATCTACATCAATGTCTTTCAGTCATCAACTCTTTCCAACGACAAGGTGATATCGCCTTTTAGGAAAAGCAACGATCTTCGCGGGATTTTAGTTCCTTAACTTTGAGCAACAGTCCTAGTATTGTCATACAATACCGATGCAGAACTGGTAACCTCAGGAATAACTTCCACTGAATGATAAACTCCTTTATCCGATGCTATCCTAAGCGACAGAGTAAGTAGAAAAGCACAAAGCTTTAGTCAGCTTACCAGTTATAATACCAGACTAGGAACACTTTACTGCACCACCATTAAAGGTATCCTCTTACCATCATATGGTTTCATTGTCGTATAGAATGCCTCTCATCCTTCTCAAGTTCCTGAGAGAGTTCTCCATTTGCTCTTCAATATTATTCTCCAGGGTTTTGCCCGAAATCTGCTAGATACCTCTAAAGTATAAGCAATATCAAGCCAAGTGCAAAGCATCACATGATAGATCCCACTGCTGAAGCATAATGGACCTCACTCATCTTTTGTCTCTCCTCAGGTGTCTTAGCATACATCATTTTACAAAGACTTATGCAATGACTCTTAGGCAAGTAACCTCTTTTTTTGCCTTCGATTCTAAAACTCTTTTAACACTATATCAACATACGTGGGCTAGGGTAAACCAGGCATCCTTTCAGACCTATCCAAATAGATCCTAATGTCAAGCATGTAGGAAACCCTTCTTAGATGTACCATAGAGAATCAGTATGGGAAATAATTGGAGTATGAGAACACTTTTCCCACAAGTATGTCATACAATATGACTACTCCCACTAAACACCTTGTGTACACAAGGTTCATCCACATTTTTGATAAAATCAAAACCATTTTGTCTATCTCATCAAAATAGATGTTTCAACTATAGTCCATAAATGGACCTCTGCAGCTCGCATACTTTACTCGGTCCCACCAAGGATATGAACTCCTTTGGCTATGTCATATAGACTTCTTCATAATGGAAGAACGCAGTCTAGACACCAACTAGTCAGATCTCGTATTCATAGTATGCACTGATGGCTAGCAATATCTTGATGGACTTGAGCGTTGGAACTGGTCAGAATATCTTATTGCATAATGCCACTACATGGTGTCAACACATTTGACCATTAAGAGATCACGGATTGTCTGAGTCTAGGTCACCCTATGGCTAGATATCACTCAGGCAATCTACACAATCTCCTAGAAGAGTGATGGGAAGTAATAATTACATGGATTGGGTTAACATGTGAACTTTCCACTAGTTGTTGCAATTTTATTCGGGGTTGCAGAACTTCACCAAGTTCAACATATCTTCCACTCCCACTTTCCTCGACAAACTCTTTTTCTCAGAAAGTGGTGACGAAACTCCTTTTGTTCAATTGGGAGAACTTGATACCCAAAACACTTTTTAGGGTATTCCTCAAAGTTTGCACATGGTAAAGTTTGTCATATGCTAGACAACCCCAAATCACGAGAGGTCTCAAACTCGGTTTCTTGTCATTCCATATCTTATATGGTGTATCAGAGACAAAGAAAATTATGGCCACTACAATAGCTTATCCCCTCGGAAGGAGATTGGAAGCTAAGTATAGATCACATCATATCCAATAAAGAGTGATTCCTTCTTTCAAAAACACCATTGTGGTTAGTATGGCAGCTAAGAGTGAAAGGAGATTGGAAGTTAAGATGAGATTCGAAAACGTAGTGGAAATATCAATTTAAAAAATTCAAATCATCCCAAAAATAGCGATCTACTTTAGCAATATTAAGGAATTCAACATCGGAGAAGAAGGAGAAGATATACCTTAAACTGCGATTAGTGCAGTTCTTTGCATTAGTTTGTCAAAAATAACTCGATTAACAATTCCTCCCATCATAGTGAAAGTTCTGGAGTCCCTCGGGACTCAGATTGCTCGTAATATCGAGCCGTTACGCCGAGTTTAATTAGTCGGCTTTATTCAAGATTCTGTTTGAAAAAGCGCGCATTTTTGTACATTAGTCTCTCAAAAATAACTTGATTAACAACTCCTTCCACCACAGTGAATGTTTTGGAGTCCCTCTAGACTCAGATTGCTCGTAATTTTGAGCCGATACGCCGAGGTCAATCAGTCGGCTTTGTTGGCCTAAGGTTTTCAACCTTGGTCACTATCTTGATTTTGATGATAACAAACTTATTCTAATGAATCTATCAAGTGTTTGATCTGAGGTTGAGGTTACGATACGCGCATGAACTTTGTTCGGAGAAAGTCCAAAAATCGGCAAAAAAGGCTCCCTCGTCGATCGAGTAGAAAATCTAGAGTTAGAAATATATTTCATGTAATATGACTCTAGGATTATGTCCTGAGCCAAATTGTAATGTTATCCAAGTTCATACTTGGTAATGGAACTCAAAAACGAAGTGCGCAAGCAGAAGACTCAAAAAATAAGCCTCAGCCCAAGTTCGGATGATCGATCGGTCGACCGAACGAAGCCAAAAATTGGCAGTAGCCAATTCGGTCGACTGGTCGGTCGACTGGACGAAGCAGAGAATTTCCAGTAGCCAATTCGGTTGACCAGTCGGTCGACCGAATGTGGCCCGAAAGCGGCAGAACGCCTTTGGTCGCTCAGCGGTCGATCGACCAGTAAGCGACTGGGCATCGCCAACGGGCAGAAAAATGCCCGTTGGGTGCCCTAGCCGAGTGAGAGGTTATAAATACCACTCATAAACTTCCTCCCCAACTGTTGAGAACTTCATTGAGCATATCCTTAGAGATTACAAGCCTAAAGGAGTTGATCTAAAGTCCTAATCTCCGTTTCCACACTCTCAATCTCTCCTCACTTCATCAAGCTTGGTCTTCACCGATAAATCTATACTCGAAGCCTTGAAGTGCTCAGAGGAGACACGTTGGAGCTACATCAAGTATTGTTTTACATTTAAGCTCCATTTATATTGTTTTCATCTTTCTTTCTATCGATTTTTAGGATAGCTTGCAAGGTGTGCGTGTAAACACCTTGGTGTCTTGTAGATGTAAGACCTGAAAAAAAAAAAGTTTCCTATTATAAAAATCTATTTTGGTGCAGCGCGTCGGACCCAGGGGTAGTCGAGTCGAGCCTCAGGATCACCTCGAGTGAAAAGGTATGATTCGGCTAATGAATCATGAAGTCTATTTGGATAATTAACTTTCCTTTTATAAAATCATACCTTAAATTAAGTTAACTCGAGTCATATTATGGGTTGAGTCGGAACCCAAGTTGAGTTCGGGTTTAGTCGAGGTTTGAGTGCGAGTTAAGTGAGTCAAGAGGCCTCATTTGGAAAGCTAGATGAGGGATTAAAACCCTCATCTTGCAGCCGTGTGGCTCATTCATTGAGTTGCACAAGGCAGCAAGGGAGAAAGAGGAGGAGCAAGGGAAAAAATGGGGAGGCACTACTCGGATTCTTGGTCGGAGATCTTGCCATTGCTGGAGCCGATCACTTCGAGGACGTGGGGATCTTCTTCCTCACTATTTTCTCTTCTTAAAAAGGTGAGTGGTTAAGGCTTTAATAGTTTGGGGGAGGCGGGTGGCCGAACCCTAGATGCTAGGTTGAGTTCTCGCATTTTTCCAACGATCTATGATTTCAACGATAGGTACTCACTGTTTTATGATGTTCTTGTCGGATCTCACTGTTTTAACCATCGATTTGAGTATTTTAGGGGCTGCCGAGTCATGGAAAAAGGGGAAAGGTCATGCCAAAATTTTCCCCGATTCCCTTGACGGCAAGAAGGCCCTTAGATGCCCTATACCACTGTTTTGATTCAATCCTTTGAACTCCTTGCGTAACATGAAGCATGTCCCACTCTAAAGCTCCATTAAGTGGCCGAATGAACCCTAAGATTCATGAAGAGGGTCGGCCAAAGGGTGAGGGGAAGGGTAAGTTGATCTTTGGTATTTAAGAAGTACGCGGAATTGAAGAGACAAAGTATAGTTAAAGTCTCTTCCATCTTTCCCTACCCCAAGGATCTTGGCCGAGCAAGGTTTCCCTTGCTCATGGTTCGGCCAAGGTTGGGGAGAGGAGGAGAGATTTGCCTTAGATGGAAAGTTTATGATCTTAGGGATCACATAAGGATATGACAATACTTAGGAAGAACACCAAACTTAGCAAGTAGCTTAATTGATTTGAATTGTAGAAATGCTAGATTGTATCCATACTTAGCATTTGATCCTTAAACTTGGATGTTGACAATGTTACCATGTTTTATAATTCATACTTGTTATTTAAATTATTACTACCTTGCCATGCTAGATAGTTGCTCCTTATTGTGCTACTATTCCTAAGGTAGTATAAGAATGGTTAGGTATGTGCATTATGATTAAATATGGTGAATGATGTAATATTTGCGCATTTTTCTTTCCATTATACATGCTGCCCTAAATGTCCTTGGATGGTATTCCAAGGATGACTCATGGAAATTCTCACCTAAGACAGTGTAAAAAAAGCTAGGTAACATGTAAGGTGTCACTAGATGTTCATAGCACATTTATGGAAACCTAGATATGAGATTATCACACTTCTATGACTGCTTGTACATTTTGGAAACTTAGAGATTGTAGGTGCACATATACTAACAGGGGCGGCATGAATTGTTGACCCGGTAGCCGGACATGGCTAGATACGGGCAAAGGCTCGAAGTGTGTATATATATATATGGAAACCCTAGGATTTTGATTGTGTAATGTGCTTGTGATGGTCCACCGAGGAGCGAGGAGGTTGGAAATAACCAATGCTCAGCTCGGCCAGTTGGGTCTAGAGGTGCGCCAGCGGGCCCGCTAGGTGCCAGACCCTGGTTGGGTGGGACTAGCTATCCTTACCCCAGACGGTGTCTGGAGACTAGTGGCCATCCTAGTCGACGGCCCGAGATTGTTTGCCTACATCTTGAGATGATACTACCTGATATGGTAGGAACGGCTGTAGCCGGGATATATTGCTATGAGTAGGCCCAAGGGCCGGATGCCAAAGGCTTGATAAGCCAAGGTGGCAGGTTATCATGTACAGTTGGTACTGATGGATCCGTTGAGGGTATGTAATTGTATTAGAAACACACTCTACCTCCTTGTACATTCCTTTATTGCCTTGTATGATACATTTGCAAGTCTGAGGATTATGTGGAGGTTCATTTGAGCCACTCACTGAGTCTCAAGTGGACTCACAGTTTATATTTTATTTTGCAAAGCATGAGCAGTAGCTTGGTGTCGACATGGTGCAGCTGGAGGGCGGAGGCGGTGCCATATCCCGTAGCGGCGTCCATGAGTCTTAGACTAGTCCTAGTTATGTTGGTTTTATTTCTGCACTGACGGTTATCTTTGAAAAGAATTGTAAAACTTGATATTTAACCATTTGGATTTGATGTTGATGTTTCTTCTTGTTTTGAAAAACTTATATATATTGTGACTTGCAAACTTTTTATAAAGTATGTTAAGTTTCTTTCAGTCGATATGTTTTGGTTTCTTGATGTTAGTGTAGACAGTAGGCTACAGTAGTCGGGGTGTGACAGTAGATCATTGTTTTTGCTAGACAATAGGTGTTGAGGCTCGCCTCTAGGGTTGAGGGATAAGTCCTCATTGTATTTTTAGAAAAACTATCAATCTATAAAATGTTAAGGTTAGAAATCCTTGGTGAGGAACCAAGGTAGTGGAGTAGGCGGTGTTGGCCGAACCACTATATATTTCGTGTTTGCATTGCTATCTTGATTGCTCAATTTGATTTTCACTTGTGCTTAATATAATTGTGATTGCATCTAGTCGCACTAAGAATCAAGTAACTTGAATTGGGTAGTTGAGTTGATTAAAATCCAAAAGAATTCAATTAATCATAAAAGTACATACACACTATTCAACCCCCCTTCTAGTGTGGGTATTCACTCAATAGGCTTCATTCAAGATTTCATTCGAAAAAGCGTGCAATTTTTTGCATTTGTCTATAAAAAATAACTCGATTAACAACTCTTCCCATCATAGTGAAAGTTCTGGAGTCTCTCGGGACTCAAATTGCTCATAGTTTTGAGCCGTTATATTGGCCTAAGGTTTTCAACCTTGGTCACCATCTTGATTTTGATGATAACAAACTTATTCTAATGAATTTATCAAGTGTTTGATCTTAGGTTGAGGTTACGATCACGCGCGAAGTTCGTTTGGAGAAATACAAAAAATCGGCAAAAATGGCTCTACCGTCGATTGAGTAGAAAATCTGGAGTTAGGAATAGATTTCATGTAATATGACTCTAGGATTGTATCCCAAGCCAAATTGTAATGTTATCCAAGTCCAAACTTGGTAACGTAACCCGGAAATGAAGCACGCAAGAAGAAGACTCGGAAAATCAGCCTTGCCCAGGTTCAGTCGACCGGTCGATCGATCGAATGAAGCCAAAAATTGGCAGTAGCCAATTCGGTCGATCAGACGAAATAAGAAATTGGCAGTAGCCAATTCGGTCGACCGGTCGGTCGACCGAATGTGGCCCGAAACACTACAACATTTTTTACATATAGGAATGGCTGGAAAGTATTTCCAAAACATACAAAACCATTCCCATAGACCTATGGGAACGGTTATCCAATGCGTACTCATATCAGTCGTTCTACTAGGCTATAGGAACGGTTTTTGTGCCTATGGCTACGCTGCCAAAAAAACCGTTCCCATAGACCAAGCCTATGGGAACGGTTGCGAAAATTGTTCTTGTAGGTCATGCATATAGGAACGGTTAGAAAACTGTTCCTATAAACCTACAGGAACGGTTGGGTAACCGTTCCCATAGCTTCTCCTATAGGAACGATTGCCAAACTGTTCCTACCGGCCAAACCAATAGGAACGGTTACCCAACCGTTCTTATAGGTCAAACATATAGGAACGGTCCGGTAACCGTTCCTATAGGCCAAAGATATAGGAACGGCCCAGGTAACCGTTCCTATAGGCAAACTATATAGGAACAATATCCCAACCGTTCCTATAGGCCAAAGACTGAACAATATGCATTCCTAATAGGCAGTATTCCTATAATAGATAGCCATAAAATTTCACAAACGTTTAAACATAAATTACATTCATAAATATAAATTCTATTCATAAGCGTAGATTCCAAAACATAAATTTCATTCATAAACGTAAAATATATTTAATTGTTGGCTCAAAATAACAAAGTTCACAATTAAAGTGCTACTATCAAGTCTAATAAAGTTCACAAATAACATGTGAAATTAATCCTATAAAGTCTAGCATTCCAAATTAGCCAAGTCCACTGATGATCATCTCCCCCGTGAAATTCATCTTTCATCTTCTAATTCATCATTTTTGTGCACAAATCAATTAATAATTAAAAATGATCAAAAGACTTCATAATCATATATTAAACTAAAATTACCTGATTTTGAGGATGATGTGTGGAAGTAAAAGAACCAAAGATGCTATTGGCATCCCTTGGAGTAGTTGGTGGTGCCAACAAAGCTGTTATAGCCTCCATATCCAGATTTGGATTTGCCTGTGCAATAAATGTCTTCAAAAGAGATTGTATTCCTTGCATTTGGTGTTGCATCTAGTTCTATTTCTCTACCATTATTGCATGTCTCTCTTCCATTTTTGCATGTCTCTATTCCATTATTACATGTTGCTGCTTCAAAGACTTCACCTCATGATCATGTTTTTCCTGCATTGCTATCATTTCTTCATTTTTTTAAAAGATTATAGGCGTAATTGTTCCTCCATAGCAACGCACCCTCCCTAACTTCTCTTTCCCAAACATAGATTGAAAGGCCTCAACAACAGGTTTCCCATCATGCTCGATCATGGTTTTAAGCTTTTCCTAAAACGTACATTTAATAATGTTAGTAATAATAAAAAATATTTAAGTAAAACAATAACTAGAAGAAGAACTCATAATTGCCTCTTCGATTTCAACATCCAAGGCTTTTCCATCCTTAGTCCGAGTTTCAACAAACATCTCAACTTGACTGGGTTCTTCATTCTTCTGAGCATGCTTTATATAAATCACAAGAATGAGTTAAAATATAATATCAACATTACTTTAAAATTCAAAAATATGAATATGTTTATGCAAAAAAATGTTACCAATTTATCTTTTATTACAGAAAATCTTTTATTGCCCATCTGATGCCTCTATTTTTGTTGTGATCTGTTCAATCTATTTTGTTGGCACATATCTTACATAAATAACAAATAGACTAAATATATGCAACCAGAAAAAATTTACAAGTATTACTCCATAACCATATAAAAAAAATAGTTCCCATAGGTAACCATATGAAACGCAGGCTTCATTTCTACACCAAATGATGTGCAAACAATAAGAAACAATCGTCATGGTAGCAAGCCTTAAATTTCATGTGTTGATAAACTAGATAGAGCTAAAACAATCGTCAACACAGTTAGAGACTATAAGTAATGGACAAAAAGCTTATTTTTTAACAACTATTAGTTTAAATAAAAGAAACCTAGCTACTTACTTGGATGGGTTCATAGCTCCAATAATCAATCATTTGCTTGAAGTGTTCGAGAGGAATGTCTGTAGGATGATTTTTTATCCTCTCGTTGTTTGTTGCGTAATTGTCAAAATGTTCCTTCTTGATTTTTTATTTGTGTTTCCTCCAAGCTTCATCCATAATTTTGAACACAATCCCTTTTCCTATTTTCGGAAGGATGAATTTTTTCTACAAAGTGAAGCAAAACAAGCATTAATATTGACATGCAGATGTAAATGAACAATATTAAAAACTATCATACATTGATATATTTCCATATGTCATCCTTGTTTAGTACGGCCTTCCAATTGGTGTAAATCAAGGGACACCAATCTGAATTTCGTGCCACGGGTCCTAAAAATTGGCTCAAGTCTGAAATAGCTTTCTCATTGGGCCCAATTGGTTGTGCTTCACTATTGAAAATTATTTCTTCTCGCTCCTCTAGCGATCTTCCATGAATTTTGTAGCACAATGTCTTCCCTCTTGCTTTCTTTTTTGGTATTCCTAACTGACATAACAATAACGATTTAAACAAAAGCTAATTATAGAATTCTATATAATGACATAATATACCTTCTTCAGATGTATCATGTTCCGACGGCTCATCGAGTATATTGTGCTCTTCTTCCTCAACATTTGCTTCCTCTTCTAGCTCATCAAGTATATTGTGTTCTTCCTCAACTTATTTCATGTCTCTACATTCCACTTCTAGTTGATCTTCTTCTAGCAGTTGCATACCCATCCTCCCATGATATTCAACCACTGACATTGATGGACGCAAAGGTGCTGCCTTTGTCTTCTTCGTTGCATACCCATCTCCTTGCTCATGGTTTCCTTCTCTTTGTTGATCTTGAATGGTTGGCCTTTTTTGCTGCTACACTTGGAAAGACCTTTGATATTGAATGGTCGGCCTTTGTTGTTGCTGCACTTGAGAAAATCTTGTAGTGGAATTGGAAAGAACTTGCTTTTGAGTAGAGGATGTGAGTTTAGTGATGGCTGCATTAATTGGTTTTTTTCCTCTATCTTGAATATCATTGGAAATAACCTGCCTCATAGTAGAAACACTAGGTTGAGTGGGGACTGCATCCTTTGGCTTTTCATAGGGTGTTTTTCCTCTCTCTTGCACATTGATATTTTTCTTGTTGGTCTCTGCAATTTGTGCAACTGAAGCATACCTTTTAAGCACAGTATGTTTGTTTCCAGGCTGACTCTTTGAATTTAACTTCTTATTCTGTTCAATCTTTTCACATTTTATTTTGTAATGCTTGACCACTAACTCTTTGCTTGACTTTGCTTGTAGTGGAAAGTCCATATCACTTCCTTGTATCATCTCACTGCATAAATCATAGAAAACCTTTCAATTTTTTGGTTTACAAGTCTAACATATATTAATGAAATATTTGATTCATGCAACATCAAACAATGTTCAGCTAACATCAAATAATATCAGCATCCTGAGATCATGATGTTGATATCAGTATCAGCATCAATATCAGGATGTGGTGTTCAATTGGAGTAATCATATTATCAATGATATGGATATCAGGATGCTGATATCTGATATTGATGCTGATATCAGCATCCTCATATTGATATCAGGCTACTGATATCAACATCAACATTACTGATATTAGTATCAAACATTGGTAGGTGGAATTGAGCATAGATAATAGTTTTATGCTTGCCCAACCAAAACGTGAAGATCCTGAACAAGACTTATTTTTTGTTGGAAATATCCCAGTTATTCCATCATATAAAAACACTTAAAAGAGGAGCGGACTTTACCAGTTCTTTAGTTGAGATGAAGTAATATCTGAACCCTAAAAAAAATAAAAACATTATTCCGATTATCAAATAAACAAAACCGCCATTCCGATGGTCAGCGTCCATAGAGTTTTTTATATAAAATAAATAGAATCAAAGTTTGTGCATGCCTGTGAACTCAGTTTATCAAAATACTAATGTTGATATCAGTATTAGCATCAATATCAGGATGCTGATATCAACATCAATATCAGGATGCTGATGTCAACATCAATATCAGGATGCTGATATCAGCATCCTAATACTGATATTAGTATAAAACATTGGTAGATGGAATTGAGCATAGATAATAGTTTTATGCATGCCCAACAAAAATGTGAAGATCCTGAACAAGACTTATTTTTTGTTGGAAATATCACAGTTATTCCATCATATAAAAACACTTAAAAGAGGAGCAGACTTTACCAGTTCTTTAGTTGAGATGAAGTAATTTCTGAACCCTGAAAAAAAAAAAAAACATTATTCCGTATCAATTATCAAATTAACAAAATCGCCATTCCAATGGTCAGCGTCCATAGAGTTTTTATATATAAAATAAATAGAATCAATGTTTCTGCATGCTTGTGAACTCAGTTTATCAAAATATTGATGTTGATATCAGTATCAACATCTCCTGATATCAGGATGCTGATATCAGCATCCTCATATTGATATTAGCATCCTAATACTGATATTAGTATCAAACATTGGTAGGTGGAATTGAGATAATAGTTTTATGCATACCCAACCAAAACGTGAAGATTGTGAACAATACTTATTTTTTGTTGGAAATATCACAGTTATTCCATAATATAAAAACACTTAAAAGAGGAGCGGACTTTACTAGTTCTTTAGTTGAGATGAAGTAATTTCTGAACCCTGAAAAAAAATAAAAACATTATTCCGTATCAAATTAACAAAACCGCCATTCTGATGGTCAGCGTCCATTGAGTTTTTTTTAATAAAATAAATAGAATCAAAGTTTGTGCATGCTTGTGAAAATTATTTCATCAAAATATTGATGTTGATATCAGTATCAACATCGTGATATTAGGATGTTGATATCAGCATCTTCATATTGATATGAGGATGCTAATATCAACATCAGCATCAATATCAGGATGCTAATATCAACATCCTCATATTGATATCAAGCTGCTGATATCAACATCAGCATCCTGATATTGATGTCAGGATGCTAATACTGATATTAGTATCAGGATCAAGGTGTGGGTTCTTTGAATTAAGGTGAAGGCTACAAATTACTTATTTGATCATGGTTGCTAGGGCACATTGCAATAATTGCTTGTACAAGTTTCAGGAAGCAATCCTAACCTGATCATGCCCACTTGAACTTAAAGATTGAACTTCATAAGGACAATTGAAGTGTCCAAATATATTGTACTAGCCATGTATGAAAAGTAAATATTACAAAAAATCTTTAGTGGCTCAAATGTTGTTTGAAAAAAGTTCCTCCATACCTATGACCAAATTTTATCACCAGCTAGAAATGATCACGTATGTATTATTTCATTTTTTGCATGTAGTCCAAGTCTGCTAGCAAACTCCCAAAGACCTGTAGCTAAAGATGTAATGCAAATGAATCATGGAGATATATGTATTAAAAGAAAGCAAGGTGCTTCTTTACCTCTCAAAATCTTGGTAATATGCCAAAATATAGAATTGTAGTATCCTTCAGTATGGTGACAGCTTCATGAATAAAGTGAAAGTGGCTACAGAAAGGAGGCAATCCAGAAAGAAGGCTGCAACAGTATTATGAACAAAGAAGCATCAGGATATCAGTATGGCATATCCCTTTTTGTCCATCTCTCTTTCATTTTTGTTTTGAATAGAAGATTACATAACTGATAGGTAGATTTGAGTTAATTTCTCAACTATTAAACAACAAATCTCTTTATTCATGCAACATCAGGATGCTGATATTAGCATCCTCATGCTGTGCTGATATCAACATCAGCATCTTGATATTGATATCAAGATGCTGATATCAGTATCAGCATCAATATCCTCAATATCGGCATCAATATTTATGAACAAAGAAATGCATGTATATGACACTCTGTAAATACAGTCAATTTTCACGAATTTAGTTATGTGTTAATAGAATATTGCACCATTCAAAGACCAGTCAGATTGGCCTATAACATTAATATATAAAAATCCACCAACAAAAAAAAATAGTGGTGTCATCAAAAGTCCATTAATATATAGCTCCAAACTTCATAATTGTATGTTTCTTCAACACAAGAATAACAACCCATTAATATCTGAAAATGCGGAAATACATGAATATCAATCAAAGTAGTCCCAAAGTGTGTCATCAAAGTCGGACTCTTCTTCAGATTCTATTTCATTTGAAACAGTTGAATAATTTTCAACAATGGTGGGCTCTATGTCGTCCCTTGCCCATTCAACATCAATTTCATCATCTGGCAAAGACAAATTAGCTGCTGGTTCAGTTGACTCAATATTATATGTTTCTTCGACATAATATGATTGGTCATTCACATTAGAAATTTCTCTATGAATAGTTTTCATAACGTAATACCTATTGTCATTAGAGGGATCACGAACATAGAAGCACTGTTGGACTTGAGAAGCGAGCACAAATGGATCATCCATATAACATTTTTTATTGAAGTGAACACAAGTCAACCTATACTTTTCTGATTCTACTTCAAACCAATCACATCTAAACAAGACAAACTTGAAATTACCATAATAGTCTAGCTCAATTATTTCATTAATTGCACCATAATAAATAACTGCATTTGTCGTCGGATTTTGATCCTTACTACTAGCAAAGCTTTGAGTGATTGAGACCAAAGTGACACCACTGTTTTGTGTCTTGCGACTTGCATCACGCTGCCTAATATGAAATTTACATCTATTAATGACATAACCCGAAAACCTTCTTGCAATTTTATTTGGACCTCTACACAACTCCTTCAGTCGATCAGGGACATCCTCCTCCATTGCACGATTTTTAAATCACTCAATAAAATCATGGCTTTGACTTTTTGCTTTGGTCCACTTTCTTCCTCTCTTCCGATTTATGACATTTTCATGTTCACTACATGAAAATTAGTTTGTTACAATAATTATTCAAATGAGTTTATAAACAAATTTTTAAGGGCAAAGAACATTTATTCACCTAATGTAAGGTTGAACTTCATCACAATTGAACAAGATATACCGGTGAGCTTGGTTCTTTTCATTATTGTCCATCAAAAATAAATTACCTTTTTTCTTCTCTCCTATAGGACGACCCATGGGTTAAAAAAAGCTAGGAAGCTCAGCATCAAAAGACTCACATGTGTCAGCATTTCTTGTCACTCTATTCGACTGTGTCTCCACATTAGAGTTCATATAATTTGAGCAAGATGTCAAGCATTCCTCAACCAAGTAACCCTCAGCTATTGAACCTTCAGGACGAGGTTTATTGCGCACGTAAGCCTTCAACTTTCCCAACTCTCTTTCTGGTGAATACATCCACCGAGAATGAACGAGACCACCTAATCTTATCTCATTTGGTAAGTGAATAGGCAAATGAAGCATTACATCAAAAAATGAAGGAGGAAAAATCCTCTCTAATTGGCAAAGTGTTTCAGCAATCTCAAATTCTATGGTCTCTAAATCATTCACATCAATAACTCTTTGACATAAGGAACAAAAAAAAGAACATAGACATATCAGAGGATAGGCCACTTGGTGAGGAAGTGTGCTAATCATTGCTACTGGGAGCAAGTAGTGTAGCATGAAATGAGCATCATGACTCTTGTACCCTGAGACTTTCAGGCCATCTTGGTGAACACATCTTGAAATATTTGCTGCACAACCATGGGGTAATTTTGCTTCCTTGAGAACGCTACAGAAAATAGACTTCTCATTTTTGTTCATGTTAAAGCATGCTTTTGCATACTTTACTTTCTTGCCTTGATCCACTAGTTTTGGATGAAGTTTCTTTCTAATTCCCAACTCTTGCAAATCTAAACGGGCATTAACGTGATCTTTTGTCTTCCCGTTATGTCCAACAAAGTCCCTATCACATTGTCAAATATGTTCTTTTCAATATGCATGACATCAAGATTATGTCGTAGTCTATTAAGCTTCCAATATGACAATTAAAAAAAATGGACTTCTTCCAAGGACCATCAATGCTTTTCTTTTGCATCTTCCCAAATGAATTGACAAAGTCTTGCAACAAGTCCAAGATCTTTGTCCCTTCTAACAAATTAGGAGTATGCCTATGTTCTTCTTTTCCATTGAAATCTCGTGTGTTTCTTCTATAATCATGACTCATTGGCAAGAAAACATGGTGATCCATATAACACATCTTTCGACTATCCTTCAGGTAAGCCGAATTAGTGTTATAATTACAAGATGGAGATGCTAATTTTCCCTTTGTGCTCCAACCACTCAACATAGCATATCCAGGAAAGTCGCTAATAGTCCATAAAAGGGTTGCTCGCAACTTAAAAGTTTGATTCTTTGAAGTATCATATGTGTCTACTCCCAACTGCCACACAATTTTCAACTCTTCAACCAATGGTTGCAAGTACACATCAATATCAGTCCCAGGAGAGTGTGGTCCAGGGATAATTAAGAACAACATAAAATACTCCGACTTCATACATAACCATGGTGGAAGGTTGTATGGCATAAGTATTACTAGCCATATACTATAAGAAATACTCATGGTCCTATATGGATTGAATCCATTACTAGTCAACCCAAGTCTTATGTTGCGTGGGTCACTAGCAAAATCAGGATAATGCTCATTGAAGTCTTTCCATGCTCTGCCATCAGTAAGGTGCCTTAATTTTCCATCTCTTGTTTGCTCTTCCTCATGCCACCTCATTAATTCTGCAGTCCTCTCACACATGAACAACCTTTGAAATCTAGGAATTAACGGGAAGTGTCTTAAAACTTTAGCCGCTACTTTGTGGCCTTGCTTGGGATTTTCTAGCTCATTCTTTGCTTGAGAATTCTCAACCCACCGTGAAGCACCGCAAAGATGACAAGACTCGTCTTTCTCATGCTCTTTCCAATATAGCATACAATTATTGGGACAAGCATCAATCTTTTTATAATCAAGGCCCAAGTCCCTTATCATGGCTCTTGTTTTATTAAAAGATTGAGGGATGTTCAAATCTGGCATAGCTTCTTTTAGTAGCTATAAGAGTGCATTGAATGACACATTACTCCAGCCAAAGCATAGAAGGCAGTAAAAGAGAGGTTACTTGCCTATGAGTCATAGCACTAGTCTCTTCAAGATGATGTCTCCTTAGACATTTGAGGAAAGACAAAGGTTGAGAATGATCCATTATGCTTCGGTAGTGGAATCCATCATACGATGCTTTGCACTAGAGGTATCTAGCAATTTTCGGGCAAAACCCTGGAGAATAACATTGAACAGCAAATGGAGAACTCTCTCAGGCACTTGAGAAGGATGAGAGGCATTCTATACGACGATGAAACCATATCATAGTATAAGGAAACCTTTAATGGTGGTGCGGTAAGTAAGAAAGTGTTCCTAGCTGGGTAATGTAAGCGGTAAGGTGACCAATGCTTTGTGCTTTGCTACTTACTCTGCTGCTTTGGATTGCATCAGATAAAGGAGTTTATCATTCAGTGGGAGTTGTTCCTGAGGTTGCCAGTTCAGCACCGGTATTATATGACAATACTAGGACTGTTGCTCAAAGTTAAGGAACTAAGATCCCATGAATATCATTGCTTTCCCTAAAAGGCGGTGTCACCTCGTTGTTGGAAAGAGGTGATGACTAAAAGACACTAATGTAGATTAAACTAATTATCACAGCAGCAGATTCGATTACCACTGAAATTTGGTATATAGATACTAGGATGATTGGCTAAAGTGCAAGTGGGAGATTGAAAGGAATAGTGCCCTTGAGCCAATCACATGTCGATGTGTTTGGGAACTATTAAAGGGTAATCAACTTAATGAGGCAACTTTTCATCATATGCTACATCTTTATTTATAAAGATTATAATGAAACCCAAGAATTCAGGCAAATGATTCTAAGGCCATGATGAAATCATGCTAGTGAGACTTGGAATCCAGATGCCCTTGTTCTAAATATTCCTAGTCATAGGATCACCGATAAGGGGATTAATGATTTCGGATAGACTAGTGCACTTGGTATATGCCCTATACGATAGGGGGTAGCTGATCTCACAGTTACCTATGAGTCGTCATTAATGTACAAGTGCAGGTGCTCATTAGTGAATAAGTTCACTGAACGGACCTACACGAGGAACACATAATGGAATCCTTACATGAGTGTCAATAGGATGTTCCCCAGGTGATAGTAGGTGCAAGCAGTCCTTGGACCTGAGGTTGTCATGGTTACATTGTGAGTGACGACCCATTGCTTTGGTTCTATCCTTACGTGGCCCTTAGCGTCATGTGCCGGGTATTACTGGGCATGGGGAAGCATTCATGGAGGTAGGTGAGCAACCAACATGGAATCGATTACTCCAAGTAAGAGGAGATAATATCCTATGTGTCCCTGCAAGTGTCGACTAGAGAATCTATGGCCAGAGTAGAAATGAAAGTCAGAAAGATGTTTCTGACATTTCATTATTGAAATGACATCTTGGCGGGTGGAATACATATGAATCAGTATTAGGGTTTGACACTTCCTTCATACCCTAGCCAGTTTCGGGACATTATAACCGAGGGATTTAGTTGCATGGTAACTAATCATCGAAGGGCATTCGATCTATGTAGATTGAACATCACACTATCTAGGTAGTCATGACACTTTGCTAGATGTCAATCTTGACTTATGAGTGGAGTCCCTCACGACCACACTAAAGTGGTTTAGTGGAGGCTCGTAAGATTCAAATAAAAGTCATTCTATTGGATCCGACTCTCCGTTATGCACAACTCACTGCTGGCTTAGTATGGGGCCCAATGAGTCACACACAACAGGCTAACCTCGTAATGGACCTTATGAGATAAAGTCAGAATGCGATCCTATATGTCTACTAGCATGGACATGCTGCAACCCGATCATGGATCTCGTTTACGGACACGATAAGAAAGTTATTTCCTATATGAATGAATGCGCGTGGAAGGAGTTCCTCGGTAACCCTGATTTGTTGGGCATCCTTAAATTGTAGCGATTGGCACATGATAATATTTCATGTAGTTGATTAAATTTAATTATGAATTAAATATTTAATTAACTACTTGATCGGGAATATATATTTAATTATGAATTAAATATAATTTGATTTTGAATCAAATAAACATGGTGGGAAAATTAGTTTTCAACCATGAGCCTAATCGATTAATTAGAAATTAATTTATTTGGATAAATTCTAATTAATAAGAATTTGATTTATGGAGATAAATCATAAAATTAATAGAAGTATGATTTATGAGGATAAATCATAATTCTATTAATAAATAAGAAATTGACTTATTTAGATAAACCACTTTCCTACCTTTTAGGGAATTAGTTTGTTAATTTAGATAATTATCATTCTTATTTGTAGGCTCTTAATTTATGGAGAAACACTAAAGTTTATCTTTTATTGGACTTAATTAATTTTGAATTAATTATGAAGCTATTAAAATATGAATTATATTTGGAGGCAAACCCCAAAATTTTAAATTATGGGGAGAGAGTTTTTAGGGGGGGGCGGGTCTACCTTGTTTCCACCCCCCCTCTCTATAAATAGTGGAGGGGGTCATCTTCTTCCTCCTCTCCATTGGTGGCCGGCCATCTTCTTCCTCTTTCCCCGGGCTTTTGGTGAAACCAAATTGAAGGTGTCTTCTTCTTGGGTGTGCCGCCTACTTCATCTTCTTGGAGTAGTCCAAGAAGGACAGCGAGGTATTCTTTTATCTACCCTCTCGTTTCATTGTTTTCTCATCCCCTCTTTCTCCCTTTTTGGTGCTCGATTCTTGGTGGAAGGGCCGGCCTTCCCTAGGTGAATTTCGGGATTGAGAAAGCTTCTCCGTTGAGCCACAACGAGTCCCGATGTTCGCTGCCCCTATTGTTGCGAGGTGCTTGGTGTGGACTATCGTTGGAGGACGTGTACATGTGCATCTCAAGATAGGGATAGGTTCAGCCATATCCAACCGCGGTATAAGGTATACCTTTTCCCTTCTCTCGTAGATTGAATTCCTTAATTGTTGCTAAAGCAGATCACTATTTTGGGATGTTTCGAATTTTTTAAATTGCTATTTCCGCTGCATTTCTTGTTCCTATCCCAACACTCCTCCCATCATAGTGAATGTTCTGGAGTCCCTCTATACTCAGGTTGCTTGTAATTTTGAGCCAATACGCCGAGTTCAATGAGTCGGCTTCATTCAAGATTTTGTTTGAAAAAGCGTGCAATTCTTTGCATTAATTTATCAAAAACAACTCAATTAACCACTCCTCCCATCATAGTGAAAGTACAAGACTTAAATTGCTCATAAATTTGAGCCGTTATGCTGAGTTCAATCAGTCAGCTTCATTCCAAATTTTGTTTGAAAAAACACGCATTTTAGTACATTAGTCTGTCAAGAATAACTCGATTAACAACTTCTCCTATCTCAATGAATGTTTTGGAGTCCCTCGGCACTCTGATTGCTCGTAATTTTGAGCCGTTACGCTGAGTTCAATCAGTTAGCTTCATTCCAGATGCTGTTCGAAAAAGTGTGCATTTCTATACATTGGTTTGTCAAAAATAACTTGTTTAACAACTCATCCCATCTTATTGAATGTTATGGAGTCCCTTAGGACTTAGATTGCTCGTAATTTCGAGCCGATACACATAGTTCAATCAGTCGGCTTCATTCAAGATTCTATTCTAAAAGCATGCAATTCATTGCATTAGTGTGTCAAAGTAACTAGATTAACAACTCCTCCCATTACAGTGAATGTTCTGGAGTCTCTCGAGACTCAAATTGCTCATAATTTTGATCCGATATGCCGAGTTCAATCAGTCAACTTCATTCAAGATTTTGTTCGAAAAAGAGTGCAATTCATTGCATTAGTTTGTCAAAAACAACTCGATTAACAACTCCTCCCATCCTCAGGACTCATATTGCTCGTAATTTCGAACTGATATTCCGAGTTCAATCAGTCAGCTTCATTCAAGATTATGTTCGAAAAAGCAAGCATTTATGTATATTAGTCTGTCAGAAGGGCTTTGGGTGTTTTGGGTATTATTTTGGGCGACTGGGAAATAGATCTCCCGATTGGGAAATCTTTTGGGCGTCTGGGATATCTTTTCGCCTCGTGTTTCTAGATCGCCGCAAGGGATTCTTCTCCGGCGCTCGTCCCTTCTGATTGGTGGCTCTCCTCTGGCAGTGCTCTGGAGAGGTGGACAGGAGTGGTGGTCTTCGGTGGTGGTTTCGCTGGCGGGCGAGACTGTAGTGTGGGCGGCGGCGGATCTGCATAGTTAGGGTTTCTTCAATTCGTATGTGTCGGCGGTTCTTCCTTTGCTCTGAATTGGCTGCTCTCCTCCGGCATCTACTTCCAGTTCCGGTGATTCGTAGGTGTGGCCTCCTCGTGGGCTTCCTCGTGGGCAGCTCAGCGGTTTGTGTTGTGGTGGTTTGGAGGTTCGGTGATCCAAGATTTGTTGCACCTTATTCAGCTTGCTTTGGCGGCTGGTTTCGGCAGGGCAGATCCAAGCTTGGTGCAGTTCTAGCGGCTCTATATTGACTCCTTCCCTGCAGTGATCGGTGGATCTACTACCTTCTCTGGAGTTTTATTTGGTGTTCGCTGCAGGTTTTGTTAGTGCATGCCAACTTCTTCCTTGGTTGCGTGCAAGCTATTTGGATTTCTATAAAGATTTGGCTGTTCTCAACGAATATTCCATCGGGTGGCTATTCTCCGGTTGTATAGAGACGGTGCAGTATTGTCCTTGGTCGGCAGCTTCTGTCGGTTTCTACGGCCTGCTCCCTATTGGTGTTATTGTGCATTGAAGTGGCTTCATCTTCATCTCCTCCTCATTTGTTGATCGTAGCTCGCGAGTCCCTCCGCCTTATGGCTCGCTCGGCCAAGGCTGGGAGGGGGGGTCAAGGTGCATATAGGAGGAGTGGTACGGCCACAGGGTTGATCTGTGAAGAGAACGGACTCAAGGAGGCTGGTAGTCTACCAACTGATGCTGAGCAAAGTGGTACGCCTCTTGAAGTGGCTGAAGACAGATCCTCCTTGATGTGGTGTCCGCCGCTTCTGATCGATAAGGGTAAGGCTGTTTTGGTTTCTGTGGCCACTCCCTTGGTTGAGGAGGGGTCAAACCCTGATGATCCTCAAGGGAAGAAGGACTTGGATTCTGTTTGCTTGGCTGTAGACGAAGACACACAACATAATAGTGTGAAGGGCACCTCTAAGCCGTGGTCAGCATTGTTCTCTATCCGTAAGGCTCCTACTAACTGCTCTCTGAAGTTTGAGGAGCCTAAGTTTCTAAATGGCCATATTGTCATTGAGGTCTCTGATGAAGAGTTAGTCTGTGGAGCTGCACATTGAAGGTACTCATTAGTCGGTTATTTCCTTGGTGCTAAGCCTTACTTCCCTAATGTTAAGGCGAAGGTTATGAAGATGTGGAATCCTAAAGGTGGGTTTGATGCATTTTCCCTCCCATCTGGTTTCCTAGTTTTCAGATTCATGCAAGAGGAGGACATGCTTGCTGCTCTTGAGGGGGGACCTTGGTTCGTTCAAGGTAAATTGTTGGTGCTGAAAAGATGGTCCCCGGGAATGAATCTGGAAAAAACACCTTTGTCAGTTATCCCTATGTGGATTAAGATTCTGAACTTACGCTTGGAATTCTGGAGTGCACCGATTATTGGGAAAATTATGAGTGGTCTTGGTAAGCCATTATACATGGATAAGCCTACTGCTACTAAGTGTAGGATTGGTTATGCTTGGGTGTGCATTGAGATGGATGTGGGAGCTGGTCTTCCTGATGACGTGACCTTCATGGTGAGGGATGTGTAGTACCAGATAAAGCTTGATTATGAATGGAGGCCGCTAAGATGCATTAGATGTTCCACTTTTGATCATGAGGATTCAAAATGTCCTTTGAACGCTAAGAGAACATCTTCAGTTTGGGTTCCAAAGGTGGCAAAAATGAAAAAGGCTGCATATCAGATTATTGATGAAGATGTGCCGCTTAGAGCCGAGAAAACAGAGAAAGATAAAAATCATAGTCCAGTAAGTCAAAGCAATGGGATGTCGGATCTGAATAAAGCTGATAGAAGTGGCACAATGTTAGGTTCGGGCTTGTCACTTGCAACCAGTGGGTATATCAGGATTGGAAACGGGGCCAACCAGAGGCACGATAGAAGGAACCTGGGAAATCATAGTTTGCACTGTATGACGCCTTCTACAGTTGGGCAAGTTTTTAGAATTCATTCCAGGTTCTTGCAGACATGGAGTGTGATGGAAGTGCAAGCGATAATAATAATATTTTGATGGAGGGGAGGAATGATTGCAATCAAGGGGGCCTAGCACTCCCTCCGACAATTTGCCATGATTAGCATCGCATCGTGCAATGTTCGAGGATTAAATTCCTTGACTTCGACAATTAGGAGTAGTATTATGCTGAACAAACTGAATTCTATTTGGCTCCTTGAGGCAAAAGTGAAACCAGGCAAAGCTGCTAAGATCATTCAGGAGACTACCGGTGGCTGGAAATATTATTTCAACCATGACTCTGCTACAAACGGGAGGATTTGCCTAGCGTGGAATCCTACTGAGGTGGATTATCATGTTATGTTTGAGTCTGATCAGATGATCTTTGGGAAAGTTACAGTCGCTTGCACGTCGACCTCTTTCTTCTTCACTGTAGTGTATGGGAGGAATGAGGAGCAAGATAGGCGGCGATTGTGGGATCAACTCCAAAATGTTCGTAGTCAGGTTTATGGGCCTTGGGTTATTATGGGTGACTTTAACACTGTCTTTAACTCTTATGAGAAGATTGGTGGGCGTATTTTTCCCACCAACGCTACTGTTCAGATTTCTGATACCATTGACGCTCTTGGGGTGTTTGACTTGAAATGGAAGGGCTGTAAATACACATGGTCAAATAGCCAGATTGGGGCGAACCATATTATGTGCAAGTTAGATAGAGTGCTTGTTAATCCAGACTGGATATCTTCTTTCCTTGATAGTGAGGCCATTTTTCATAATCCAGGGGTTTCTGAGCACTCTTTGGTTGTTCTACAATATCAGAAGTTCCAACGAAGGAAAGGACCTTTTAAATTCTTCAACCACTGGATTTCTAAACCAAATTTTCTTGAGGTGGTGCATGCAGCCTGGTCTTCCACACTCACTTGTAGAAATAGGAGGAGACCAACCCCGATGTTTTCCCTTGTTCATAAACTTAAGACCACCAAGTATGCATTGAAAAAATGGGCCTATGAAAACCACTGTAGGGATAACTCTGAGAAGAAGGAACTGCTTAGGCTCCTTGATGATATACAGAGCAGAATTCAAGCTAGCCCTTCTGATGAGCACCTTCACGCTTAGGAAAAGGATTTGAGAGGGAGATTACATATTTTCTTACATGATGAGGAGGCGTCTATGAGGCAGAAATCTAGAGTTCAATGGCTGCATCTGGGGGACTCGAACACCAACTACTTTTACCAAGCCTTCAAGCAGAGGTGCAACACGAATGCTATCCATTCCATCATAGATGACACAGGCCAGAGAGTGTATGGTGACCGAATTGAGCAGGAGGCTATTAGTTTTTTCAAAATCTTTTCAATGCCCCCCAAGAGGTGGTAGACTTTTCTATTCTTCAAACGCACAGGCAGCTTAGGCAAGAAAGCGTTGAGGCACTTGGGAGACCTATCCTTGACCATGAGATCTATGAGGCTATACACTCATCTCCAAATGGTAAAGCACCAGGCATTGATGGATTCACCAAAGAGTTCTTCATAGCTACGTGGACCATAATTGGAAGGGAGGTCACGGAAGCCATCCAGAATTTCTTTACATCTAAAAGGCTTTTGAGTGAAGTTAACATCACATCCATTACTCTAATCCCTAAGAAAAAGAATCCTGAATCCTTTGCTGATTACAGACCTATCTCAGTTTGCAAAATGCTATACAGGTTTATTTCAAAGATTCTTGCAAATAGACTTCAGAAGGCTCTTGTGGATTTGATTGGACCGAATCAGCATGCCTTCTTGAAAGGGAGGCTTATCCATGAAAATATTGCATTATGCCATGAGCTTTTGACAGGCTATCACCTACAACGTGGTCCTCCACGTATGGCAGTTAAGATAGATCTTCACAAAGCATATGACTCTGTCTGGTGGGATTTCATTACTGAGCTTCCCAAACGTTATGGATTTCCTGCAAATTTTATTGAGTGTATCAGTGCCTGCATTTCAAATCCTAGGTTCACCTTGAACCTTAATGGTGCTTCTTGTGGGTTCTTTCAGAGTAGTAGAGGCTTGCATCAAGGTTGTCCTATGGCCCCATATCTTTTCATTCTAGTGATGCAGTATTTCTCAGATATTTTGGACAGTCAGTTCACTATGGGATCTCTTTCCCCCCATCCCAGATGCAATGATCCATTAGTTACTCACCTCATGTTTGCAGATGACCTCTTTTTATTCTCTAGAGCTAACCTTACGTCGCCCGTCACTATTCGGACCTGCTTGGCGCATTTCCACCAGGTATCTAGATTGCGCTCTAGCAACCTCAAGTCACATCTATACACATCGGGGGGTTCTTCAGAGCTGCGGGCGTCTATTGCAGAAACATTGGGTATGCCCTTCAGGTCACTTCCAGTCCGATATTTGGGAGTTCCTCTCCTGTCGTCTAGACCTTCCTTCCAGGACTGCCAGACATTGCTTGACAGTATCGAAGCAAAGATAAATGGGTTGACTAGTAAATGCCTATCTTATGCTGGCAGCTTGGAGCTGATTAGATCCGTACTGATGGGGAAAATTTTATATTGGTGCTCTTCTTTCTCACTGCCTCAGCGGATAATTATCCGCATTGAACAGCTCCTTGCTCGCTTCCTTTGGTCTGGCAGAGGTAAAAAATGCAATCACAGGATTGCTTGGCTTTCAGTATGTAAACCAAAGGAGAAAGGTGGACTAGGATTGAGGAATGTTAGAAGGCTTAATCAAGCATGCTTACTGAGATATGTATGGTCCATTGCTTCCAAAAAAGATTCTCTTTGGGTGAGATGGATGCACAGTAATTTCCTGAGGTCGCACTCCTTTTGGACTCGCCTTACACCATCTGTAATTTCATGGGTGACGAGGAGTATCTTTAATGTACGGTGCGCAGCCTCATGTCACACACAGGATTGGAAATGGTAGAGCTACTATGCTTTGGCACGAACCTTGGCATCGAGATGGCATTCTTTTTCATATTGTGGAGCGCTATCCATACAGTGTCCCCATATCTGCTGGAGATAAAGTAGCACTAATCAGACCTTATACTGGATGGGACATAACTGGCTATCAACACTCCTGCCGTTTTGAGGCTTGGCAAAAGCTCCACCATATTCACACCTTGAACTATCATAGTGAGGATAATATCTTTTGGAGTGCCTCCCCTTCCGGGAAGTTCACTCTCAAATCCGCGTACGACAGTTTGACTTCTGCAGAGCCAAATGTTGACTGGCATGAGTTGGTCTGGTTCAAGAATCATATTCCTCGGTTTTCTTTTATTTCTTGGCTAGCTTTCTGGAACAGATTGCCTACTTTTGATCGTATGCAGGCTTGGGGTCGGCAGGGCCCAAATATGTGCTATCTCTGTCAGAAGGATTGCGAGGATTTGAACCATATTTTCTTTGACTGTGATTACTCACATAAAGTCTGGAAGGAGGTGCTCAAGAGGTGCAACCTGAGGCCTCGTAGAAGTACTTGGTATAATAATCGGATGTGGCTCTTTCATCACTTCAAGGGAGCCTCTGAGTCAAAAACCCATAGGAAACTCATCCTCACCTCTTCGATATATCACATATGGACTGAACGGAATCATAGAATGCATGATGAGCAAAAGAGGACTTGGGAACTCCTAGTTGGCACAATCACAAATGATATTCAGAGCAGGAAAGGATGTGTCCCCCCGGCACCGATAGACTGACTGACTATTGATGATCATCGGTGGTTTACGATTTATTATCAGTTTATGTTTTTGCCTTTCCCAGGCTGTGGGACTTAGTGTTTATTCCTATTTCTATTGTTGCTCGTAGCGTCGTTACGACTTGTGTGCCTTTTCCCGGACTGTGAAACGTATTGCTTACTACTTATTTATGTTTTATGAGTTTTAGGTCATCATGACTTGGGTGTATTTCCTGGGCTTTGGGATGTTTTTCTTTTAGATTGCTACGTTTTTATTGTAGCAGGACCATCACCCCTAGGTTTTGGGCCTCGACCTTGCTGATGGTTATGCCGAAGGTGAGGTTCGCGACTCTTTTGACCTAGGGTGATTGGCTACTGAACTATTCATGTACACACCTTTTCTCATTATAAATACAATTCACTTGCCTTGTTGCAAAAAAAAAAAAAAACTTGATTAACAACTCCTCGCATCATAGTGAATGTTCTGGAGTCCCTCGGGACTCATATTGCTTGTAATTTTGAGCCGATACATCGAGCTCAATCATTCGGCTTCATTTAAGATTCTATTCGAAAAAGCATGCAGTTCATTGCATTAGTCTATCATAAATAACTCGATAAACAACTCCTCCCATTATAGTGAAAGTTCTGGAGTCCCTCTGGACTCAGATTGCTCGTAATTTCGAGCTGTTACGCCGAGTTCAATCAGTCAGCATCATTACAAATTCTGTTAAAAAAACCACGCATTTTTGTACATTAGTTTGTCAAGAATAACTCGATTAACAACTTCTCCCATCGAAGTGAATGTTCGGGAGTCCCTCGGGACTCTGATTACTCGTAATTACGAGCCGTTACGCCAAGTTCAATCAATTAACTTCATTCAAGATTCTGTTTAAAAAAGCGTGCATTTTTGTACATTAATCTATCAAAAATAAGTTGAATAACAACTCCTCCAATCATAGTGAATGTTCTGGAGTCCCTCGAGACTCAGATTCCTTGTAATTTCGAGCCGATATGCCGAGTCCAATTAGTTGTCTTCATTCAAGATTTTGTTCAAAATAGTGTGCAATTCTTTGCATTAATTTGTCAAAAATAACTCGATTAACAACTCCACCCATGATAGTGAAAGTTATGGAGTCCCTCAAAACTTAGATTACTCGTAATTTCAAGTTGTTACGCCGAGTTCAATCACACAGCTTCATTCCACATTCTGTTCAAAAAGTGCGCACTTCCTTACATTAGTCTGTCAGGAATAACTCGATTAAGTACTCCACCCATGACAATGAATGTTTTGGAATCCTAAGGACTCATATTACTCTAAATTTTGAGCCGATACGCTGAGTTCAATCATTCGGCTTCATAAAACATGTTGTTCGAAAAAACACATAATTCTGTACATTAGTCTGTTTAAAATAACTTGATTAACAATTCCTCCCATCACAGTGAATGTTCTGGAGTCCCTCAGGACTCAGATTACTCAAAATTTTGAGCTGATATGCCGAGTTCAATCAGTTGGCTTCATTCAATATTTTTGTTCGAAAAAGCGTGCAATTTATTTCATTCGTCTGTCAAAAATAACTCGATTAACAACTCCTCCCATCATAGTGAAAGTTCTGGAATCCCTCAAGACTCAGATTGCTCATAATTTTGAGCTGATATGCCGAGTTCAATCAGTCAGTTTCATTCCAAATGTTGTTCGAGAATGCGTACAATTCATTGCATTAGTATATCAAAAATAAGTCGATTAAAAACTCCTCCCATGTCTGTGTAATTGTTGTTTTTCTTTTTGTTTGGTATATAAAAAAAAACTCCTCCCATTATAGTGAAAGTTCTCAAGTCACTTGGGACTCAGATTGCTCGTAATTTCGTGTCATTGCGCCAAGTTCAATCAATCCGTTTCATTCCAGATTCTGTTTGAAAAAGTGCGCATTTATGTACATTAGCTTATCAAAAATGTCATGATTAACAACTCCCATCACAGCGAATGTTCCGGAGTCCCTCAGGACTCAGATTATTCGTAACGCGAGATGATAGGCCGAGTTCTATCAAGCGTCTTCATTCAAAATTTTGCTCGAAAAGCGTGCAATTCAATGTATTAGTTTGTCAAAAATAACTAGATTAACAACTCTTCCCATCACAGTGAATGTTCTAGAGTCCCTCGGGACTCAGATTTCTCGTAATTTTGAGTCGATACGTAGAGATCAATCGGTCAGCTTCATTCAAGATACTGTTAAAAAAAGCGTGCAATTCATTGCATTAGTCTGTCAAAAATAACTCGATTAACAATATCTCCCATCATGGTGAATATTTTGGAGTATCTCGGGACTCAGATTGCTCGTAATTTCGAGCCGATACGCTGAGTTCAATCAGTCGGTTTCATTCAAGATTTTGTTCAAAAAAGCGTGCAATTCATTGCATTAGTTTGTCAAAAATAACCCGATTAACAACTCCTCCCATCATAGTGAATGTTATGGAGTTCCTCAGGACTCAAATTGCTCATAATTTTGAGCCGTTACGCCGAGTTCAATCACTCAGCTTCATTCCAAATTCTATTTGAAAAAGCACGCATTTCTATACATTAGTCTCTTAAGAATAACTAGATTAACAATTCCTCCCATCACAATCAATGTTGTGGAGTCCCTCGGGACTCAGTTTGCTCGCAATTTCAAGTCGATAGGTCGAGTTCAATCAGTCGGCTTCATTTAAGATTGTGTTCAAAAAAGCGTGCAATTCTTTCCATTAGTCTGACAAAAATAACTCAATTAACAACTCCTCCCATGGAGTCCCTCGAGACTCAAATTGCTTGTAAGTTTGACTCGATGCGCTGAGTTCAATGAGATCGCTCCATTTAATATTCTGTTCGAAAAAGCGTGCAATTTATTGCATTAATTTGTCAAAAATAACTCGAATAGCAACTTCTCCCGTCATAGTAAATATTCTGAAGTCTCTCGGGACTCAGATTGCTCGTAATTTCAAGCCAATACGCTGAGTTCAGTTTTTCGGTTTCATTCAAGATTTTGTTCAAAAAAGCGTATAATTCATTACATTAGTTTCTCAAAAATAACCCGATTAACAACTCCTCTCATCATAGTGAATGTTCTGGAGTTCCTCGGGACTCAAATTGCTCGTAATTTCGAGCCATTACGCTGAGTTCAATCAATCAGCTTCATTCCAAATTCTGTTAAAAAAAGCAAGCATTTCTATAAATTAGTCTCTCAAGAATAACTCGATTAACAACTCCTCCAATAACAGTGAATGTTCTAGAGTCCCTCGGGACTCAAATTGCTCGTAATTTCAAGCCGATACGCCAAGTTGAATTAGTCAACTTCATTCAAGATTGTGTTCAAAAAAGCGTGTAATTATAGTGAATAACTCGATTAACAACTCCTCCCATCACATTGAATGTTCTAGAGTCCCTCAGGACTTAGTTTGCTCGCAATTTCGAGACGATAGGTTGAGTTAAATTAGTCAGCTTCATTCAAGATTATGTTCAAAAAAGCACGCATTTCTATACATTAGTCTACCAAGAATAAATCGATTAACAACTCCTCCCATCATAGTGAATGTTCTGGAGTCCATCGGGACTCAGATTGCTCGTAATTTCGAGCTATTACATCGAGTTTCAACAGTCAGCTTCATTCGAGATTTCTTTCGAAAAAACACATATTTCTGTACATTAGTGTGTTAAAAAAACTTGATTAACAACTCCTCCCATCAAAGTGAATGTTTCAGAGTCCCTCGGGACTTAGTTTGCTCACAATTTCGAGCCGAAATGCCAAGTTCAATCAATCGGCTTCATTCAAGATTCTGTTCGAAAAGCGTGCAATTCATTAAATTAGTTTGTCAAAAATAACTTGATTAACAACTCCTCCCATCACAGTGAATGTTCTAGAGTCCCTCGGGACTTAGTTTGCTCGCAATTTTGAGCCTATAGGCCGAGTACAATCAGTCCGCTTCATTCAAGATTTTGTTCGAAAATGTGTGCATTTCATTGCATTAGTTTGTCAAAAATAACTCGACTAACAACTCCTCCCATCACAGTGAATGTTCTATAGTCCCTAGGGACTCAGATTGCTCGTAATTTCTACCCGATACGCAGAGATTAATTAGTTAGCTTCATTCAAGATACTGTTCAAAAAAGCGTGAAATTCATTGCATTAGTCAGTCAAAAATAACTCGATTAAGAACTTCTCCCATCATAGTGAATATTCTGAAGTCTCTCGGGTCTTAGATTGCTCGTAATTTTTAGCCGAAACGCTGAGTTCAATCAGTCGGTTTCGTTCAAGATTTTGTTCAAAAAAGCATGCAATTCATTGCATTAGTTTGTCAAAAATAACTTGATTAACAACTCCTCCCATCATAGTGAATGTTCTAGAGTTCCTCGGGACTCAAATTGCTCGTAATTTCGATCTGTTGCGTCGAGTTCAATCAGTCAACTTCATTCCAAATTCTGTTCGAAAAAGCACGCATTTCTATACATTAGTCTCTCAAGAATAACGCGATTAACAACTCCTCCCATCACCGTGAATGTTTTGGATTCCCTCGGGACTCAAATTGCTCGTAATTTCGAGCCGATACACAGAGTTCAATTAGTGAGCTTCATTCAAGATTGTGATGAAAAACAACTCAATTAACAACTCCTCCCGAGGGAATAACTCGATTAACATTTGTTTGTCAAAAACAATTCGATTAACAACTCCTCCCATCACATTGAATGTTCTAAAGTCCCTCAGGACTCAGTTTGCTCGTAATTTCAAGCCGATAGGCCGAGTTCAATCAGTCGGTTTCATTCAAGATTTTGTTCAAAAAAGCATGCAATTCATTACATTAATTTGTCAAAAATAATTCGATTAACAACTCCTCCCATCATAGTGAATGTTCTGGAGTTCCTCGGGACTCAAATTGCTCGTAATTTTGAGCCATTACGCTGAGTTCAATCAGTCAGCTTCATTTCAAATTTTGTTCCAAAAAGCACGCATTTCTAAACATTAGTCTCTCAAGAATAACTCGATTAACAACTCCTCCCATCACAGTGAATGTTTTAGTGTTCCTCGGCACTCAGATTGCTCGTAATTTCGAGCCGATACGTCGAGTTCAATTAGTCAGCTTCATTCAAGATAGTGTTCAAAAAAGCATGCAATTTCAATGAATTCCCCGAGTTCAATGAGTTAGCTTCATTCCTGATTTTGTTCGAAAAAGCGCACATTTCTAAACATTAGTCCGTCAAGAATAACATGATTAACAACTGCTCCCATTATAGTAAATGTTCTGGATTAGCTCGGGACTCAAATTGCTCATAATTTTGAGCCGTTACGTCGAGTTCAATCGATCAACTTCATTCTTACTTTGTTTGAAAAAGTGTGCATTTCTACATTAGTTTGTCGAAAATAACTTGATTAACAACTCCTTGCATCATAGTGAATGTCCTAGAGTCCCTCGGGACTCATATCGCTCATAATTTCGAGCTATCTGTCGAGTTCAATCAATCGGCTTCATTCAAGATTCTTTTCGAAAAAGTGTGCATTTCTATACATTAATTTGTAAAAAATAACTTGATTAACAACTCCTCCCATCACAGTGAATGTTCTGGAGTCCCTTGGGACTCAGATTGCTCGTAATTTTGATTCGATACGCCGAGTTCAATGAGTTCGCTTCATTCAAGATTCTGTTCGAAAAAGTGTGCATTTCTATACAATAGTTTGTAAAAAATAACTTGATTAACAACTCCTCCCATCACAGTAGTGAATGTTCTGGAGTCCCTTGGGACTCAAATTGCTCGTAATTTTGAGTCGATACGCCGAGTTCAATGAGTTCACTTCATTCAAGATTCTGTTAAAAAAAGCATGCAATTCATTGCATTAGTTTGTCAAAAATAACTCGATTAACAACTCCTCCCATCACAGTGAACTTGGTTCCAAAAATTGGAAACTTGTTTACGAATGTTGGGAATTTGGTTCGGAAAATTGGGACCTTGATTCGGAAAATTGGTAACTTGGTTTCGAAAGTTTGGAACTTGGTTCTGAAAGTTGGGAACTTGCTTAGGAATGTTGGGAAATTGGTTCAGAAAGTTGGGAACTTGGTTTCGAAAGATGGGAACTTGGTTCCGAAAGTTGGAAACTTGGTTTTGAAAGTTGGGAACTTTGTTCCGAACGATGAGAATTTGGTTTCGAAAGATGAAAACTTGTTTTCGAAAGTTGGAAACTTGGTTTCGAATACTGGGAATTTGTTTTCGAACATTTTGAACTTGGTTTCGAAAGTTGGGAACTTGGTTATGAAAGTTGGGACTTGGTTTCGAAAGTTGAGAGCTTTGTTTCGAAAGTTGGAATCTTGGTTTCGAAACTTGGGAACTTGATTCCGAAGGTTGGGACCTTGGTTTGAAAGTTGAGAACTTGGTTCGGAAAGTTTGGAACTTGGTACAAAATATTGGGAACTTGGTTCGAATAGTTGGGAACTTTGTTTCGAAAGTTGGGAACTTCCCTAGGAATGTTGGAAATTTGGTTCGGAAAGTTAGGAACATGGTTCGGAAAATTGGGAACTTGGTTTCGAAAGTTGGGAACTTGATTCCAAAAATTGGGAACTTAGTTTCAAAAGTTCAGAACTTGGTTTCGAAAGTTGGAAAGTTGGTTTCGAAAGTTGAGAACTTGGTTTTGAAAGTTAGAAACTTGGTTTCGAAACTTGGGAACTTGATTCTGAAGGTTGGGACCTTGATTTTGAAAGTTGGGAACTTGGTTTGAAAAGTTCAGAAGTTGGTTCAAAATGTTGGAAACTTGGTTCGAATAGTTAGGAACTTGGTTTCGAAAGTTGGGAACTTGATTCCAAAAGTTGGGAACTTGGTTCGGAAAGTTGGGAACTTGGTTCTGAAAGTTGGAAAGTTTGTTCCGCAAGTTGGGAACTTGGTTTCGAAAGATGGAAACTTGGTACGAAAAGTTAGGAACTTGGTTCCGAAAGTTGGGAACTTGCTTAGGTATGTTGGTAATTTGTTTCAGAAAATTGGAAACTTGATTCGGAAAGTAGGGAATTTAGTTTCGAAAGTAGGGAATTTAGTTTCGAAAGTTGGAAATTTAGTTCCGAAAGTTGGGAACTAGATTCCGAAGGTTTGAAAATTGGTTGGGAATGTTTGGAACTTGGTTCATAAAGTTGGGAACTTGGTTCCTATACTTGGTTCGGATAGTTGGAAATTTGATTCCGAAATTTGGTTGGAAAAGTTGGGATCTTGGTTCTAAAAGTTGGGAACTTGCTTAGCAATGTAGGGAATTTGGTTCGAAAAGTTGGGAACTTAGTTTCAAAAGTTCGGAACTTGGTTCTGAAAGTTGGGAACTTAGTTTCGAAAGTTGACAACTTGGTTCTGAAAGTTGGAAACTTGGTTTCGAAACTTAGGAACTTGATTACAGAGGCTGGGACCTTGGTTTTGAAAGTTGGAATCTTGGTTCAGATTGTTAGGAACTTGGTTCAAAATGTTGCGAACTTGGTTCAGAAAGTTGGGAACTTGGTTCTAAAAGTTGGGTACTTGGTTCTGAACGTTAGGAACTTGGTTCCGAAAGTTGGGAACTTGCTTAGGAATGTTGGGAATTTGGTTCGGAATGTTGGGAACTTGATTCGGAAAGTTGGAAACTTGATTCAGAAAGTTGGGAACTTGGTTCAAAAAGTTGGGAACTTGGTTTCGAAAGTTGAGAACTTTGTTTCGAAAGTTGGAAACTTAGTTTCGAAACTTGGGAACTTGATTTCGAAGGTTGGGAACTTGGTTCTGAAAGATCGGAACTTGGTTTTGGAAGTTGAGAACTTTGTTCCGGAAGTTGAGAACTTTGTTCCGAAAGATGAGAATTTGGTTCCAAAAGTTGGGAACTTGGTTGAAAAAGTTTGGAACTTGGTTCGGAAAGTTGAGAACTTTGTTTCGAAAGTTGGGAACTTGGTTTCGAAAGTTGCGTACTTGGTTCCGAAAATTAGAAACTTGGTTTCGAAACTTAGGAACTTGATTCCGAAGGTTGGGACCTTGGTTTTGAAAGTTGAGAACTTGGTTCGAAAAGTTCGGAACTTTTTTTGCAACAAGGCAAGTGTATTGTATTAATAATGAAGAAGATGTGTACATTTAAAGTTCAGTAACCAATCACCCTAGGACAAAAGAGTCGTGAACCTCACCTTCGGCATAGCCATTAGTATGGTCGAGACCCAAAACCTAGGGGTGATGGTCCCGCTACGAAACAATCGTAGCAATCTAAATGGAGAGACATCCCACAGCCCAGGAAAGGAACACAAGTCATGATGACCTAAAACTCACAAACAGAAAAAAAAGCAATATGCAATAAGTCCCACGGCTCGGGAAAGGCATACAAGTCATACTGACACAACTAGTAACAATAGAAATAGGAATAAGCACTAAGTCCCACAGTCCGGGAAAGACAATAACCCAAGAATGATAATAAAGTAAATCTCAGGTGATCATCAATAGCCAGTCAGTCTGCTAGCGCTGAGGGGACACATCCTCTCTTTCTCTGAATGTCATGAGTGATTGTGTCAGCTAGGAGTTCCCAAGTCCTCTTTTGCTCATCATGCATTTTACGATTTCGTTCAGTCGAGATGTGTTATATCGAAGTGGTGAGGGTGAGCTTCCTTTAGTTTTTTGACTCAGATGATCCCTTGAGTAATGAAAGAGCCACAACCGATTATCAGACCAATTTTTTCTATGAGGCCTCAGGTTGCACCTCTTGAGCACCTCCTCCCGGACTTTATGTGTGTAGTCACAGTCAAAGAAAATATGGTTCAAGTTCTCGCAAGAATTCCAACAAAGATAGCACATATTTGGGCCCGCTGACCCCAAGCCTGCATACGATCAAAAGTAGGAACTCTGTTCCAGAAAGCTAGCCAAGAAATAAAAGAATATCGAGGAATATGATTCTTGAACCAGACCAACTCATGCCAGTCAACATTTGGTTCTGCAGAAGTCAAACTGTCGTATGCGGATTTGAGAATGAACTTCCCAGAAGGGGAGGCACTCCAAAGGATATTATCATCGCTATGATAGTCCAAGGTGTGAATGTAGTAGAGCTTTTGCCAAGCCTCAAAGAGGAGGAGTGCTGATAGCCAGTTATGTCCCATCCAGTAGAAGGTCTAATCAGTGCTAGTTTATCTCCAGCAGATACAGAGATACTGTATGGGTAGCGTTCCACAATATGCATAAGAATGCCATCCGGATGCCAAGGTTCCTGCCATAGCATAGTAGATCTACCATTTCCAATCCTATGCGTGACATGAGGCTGTGCTAGGTGCCGTAAATTAAATATACTCATTGTCATCCACGAAATCATAGATGGCGTACAGCGAGTCCAAATGGAGTGTGACCTCAGGAAATTACTGTGCATCCATCTCACCCAAAGGGATTCTTTTTTGGAAGCAATGGCCCACACATATCTCATTAAGCATGCTTGATTAAGCTTTCTAACATTTCTCAATCCAAGTCCACCTTTCTCCTTTGGTTTACATACTGAAAGCCAAGCAATCTTGTGATTATATTTCTGTCCTCTACCAGACCAAAGGAACCGTGCAAGGAGCTGTTCAATGAGAATAATTATCCGCTGAGGCAGTGAAAAAGAAGAGCACTAATATGAAATTTTCCCCATCAGCACAGATTTGATTAGCCCCATGTGGCCAGGATAAGAAAGGCATTTGCTAGTCCACCCATTAATCTTTGCTTCGATACTGTCAAGCAATGGCTGGCAGTCCTGGAATGAAGGTCTAGTTGACAAGAGGGGGAACCCTAAATAGCGGACTGGTAGTGACCAGAAGGGCATGCCAAGGTCTCAGCAATAGACGCCCGCAACTCTAGAGAAACCCCTGATGTGTATAAATGTGAATTGAGATTACTAGTGCGCAATCTAGATACCTGGTGGAAGTGCGCCAAGCAATTCCGAATAGTGTTGGCCGACGTAAGGTCTGCTCTGGAGAATAATAAGAGGTCATCTGCAAACATCACACACAAATCTGGGCTGGGGGAAAGGGAATCCATAGTGACCTGACTGTCCAACATATCTGAGAAATACTGCATCACCAGAATGAAGAGATATGTGACCATAGGACAACCCTGACGCAAGCCTCTACTGCTTTGAAAGAACCCACAAGAAGCACCATTAATATTCAAGGTGAACTTAGGATTTGAGATGCAGGCACTAATACACTCAATAAAATTTCCAAGGAAACCATAATGCCTAAGAAGCTCAATAAGGAAATCTCATCGGACAAAGTCATATGATTTGTGAAGATCTATCTTAATTGCCATACGAGGGGGGGGGGCACTGTAGGTGATAGCCCGTCAGAAGCTCATGGCATAAGGCAATATTTTCGTGAATAAGCCTCCCTTTCAAGAATGCATGCTGATTCGGTCCGATCAGATCCACAAGAACCTTTTGAAGCCTATTTACAAGAATCTTCGAAATAAACTTGTATAATAACATTTTGCAAACCGAGATAGGCTGATAATCAGTAAACGATTCAGGATTCTTTTTCTTATGAACCAAAGTGATGGATGTGATGTTAACTTCACTCAAAAGCCTCCTAGATGTAAAGAAATTTTGGATAGCTTTCGTAACCTCCCTCCTAGTTATGGCCCATGTAGCTATGAAGAACTCCTTTGTGAATCCATCAATGCCTGGTGCTTTATCATTTGGAGACGAGTGTATGGTCTCATAAATCTCCTGATCGAGGATGGGTCTCCCTAGTGCCTCAATGCTTTCTTGCCTGAGCTGCTTGTGTGTCTGGAGGATAGAAAAATCTACCACCTCTTGGGGAGCATTGAAAAGATTTTTGAAGAAACTAATAGCCGCCTGCTCAGCTTGGTCACCATACACTCGCTGGCCCATGTCATCTAGGATGGAATGTAAAGCATTCGTGCTGCACCACTGCTTGAAGGCTCGATAAAAGTAGTTGGTGTTCGAGTCCCCCAGATGCAACCGTTGAACTCTAGATTTCTGCCTCATAGATGCCTCCTCGTCATGTAAGAATGTTTGCAGTCTCCCTCTCAATTCCTTATCCTGGGCATGCAGGTGCTCATAAGAAGGGCAAGCTTGAATTTTGCTTTGAATATCATCAAGAAGCCCAAGTAGTTTCTTTTTCTCAGAGCTATCCCTACAATGGTTTTTATAGGCCAGTTTTCCCAGTGCATTCTTGGTTGCCTTAAGTTTCTGAACAAGGGAAAACATCGGGGTTGGCCTCTTCGAAACTTGATTCAAAATAATGGGAACTTGGTTAAGAAAGTTGGAAAGTTGGTTCGAATAGTTGAGAACTTGGTTCTGAAAGTTGGGAACTTGGTTAGGAAAGTTGAGAACTTGGTTCAAAAAATTGGAAACTTATTTCGAAAGTTGGGAACTTGGTGTGGAAAGTTGGGAACTTGGTTTGGAAAGTTGAGAACTTGGTTCGAAAAATTGGGAACTTATTCCGAAAGTTGGGAACTTGGTTCGCAAAGTTCAGAACTTGCTTAGGAATGTTGGGAATTTGGTTTGGAATGTTAGGAACTTGATTCGAAAAGTTGGGAACATGGTTTCGAAAGTTGGGAACTTGGTTCCGAAAGTTGGGAACTTTATTTCGAAAGTTGGGAACTTGGTTCCGAAAGTTGGGAACTTTATTTCGAAAGTTGGGAACTTGGTTCCGAAAGTTGGGAACTTTATTTCGAAAGTTGGGAACTTGGCTCCAAAAGTTGAAAACTTGGTTTCGAAACTTAGGAACCTAATTCCGAAGGTTGGGAATTGGTTCGAATAGTTGGAAACTTGAGTCCGAAAGTTGGGAACTTGGTTCGGAAAGTTGGGAATTTCGTTCGGAAAGTTGGGAACTTGGTCCGACAAGTTGGGAACTTGCTTACGAATGTTGGAAATTTGGTCCAAAAAGTTGAGAACTTGATTCGGACAGTTGGGAACTTGGTTTTGAAAATTAGGAATTTAGTTCCGAAAGTTGGGAACTTGTTTTCGAAAGTTAGAAACTTGGTTCCGAAAGTTGGAATCTTGGTTTTGAAAGTTGGGAACTTGATTCTGAAGGTTGAAAACTTGGTTGGGAAAGTTTGGAACTTGGTTCGTAAAGTTGAGAACTTAGTTCGGAAAGTTGGGAACTTGGTTCCGAAACTTGGTTCGAAAAGTTTGGAACTTGGTTCAGAAAGTTGGGAACTTACTTAGGAATGTTGGAAATTTGGTTCAAAAAGTTGGGAACTTGGTTAAAAAAGCTGGGAACTTGGTTTCGAAAGTCTGGAACTTGGTTTCGAAATTTGGAAACTTGATTCCGAATGTTGAGACCTTGATTTTGAAAGTTTTGAACTTGACTCGAAAAGTTCAGAACTTGTTTCAAAATGTTGGTAACTTGATTTAGAAAGTTGGGAACTTTGTTCGAAAAGTTGGAAACTTATTTCCAAGATTTGGGGACTTGTTTTCGAGTGTTGGGAACTTGGTTCCGAAACTTGGGGAATTGATTCCGAAGGTTGGGAACATAGTTGGAAAAGTTTGGAACTTGATTTCAAAAGTTGGAAACTTGTTTTAGAAAGTTGGGAATTTGGTACCGAAGTTTGGTTCAAAAAGCTGGGAACTTGGTTCCGAAAGTTGGGAACTTGCTTAGGAATGTTGGGAATTTGGTTCGGAAAGTTGTGAACTTGGTCCGGAATGTTGGGAACTTGGTTTTGAAAGTTGGAAATTTGGTTCCGAAATTTGGGAACTTGCTTAGGAATGTTGGGAATTTGGTTTGGAAAGTTGTGAACTTGGTCCGGAATGTTGGGAACTTGGTTTCGAAAGTTGGAAATTTGGTTCCGAAATTTGGGAACTTGCTTAGGAATGTTCAAAATTTGGTTCGGAAAGTTGGGAACTTGGTTTGGAAAGTTGGGAACTTGGTTTCAAAAGTTGAGAACTTGGTTCCGATAGTTGGGAACTTCGTTTCGAAAGTTGAGAACTTGATTTTGATAGTTAGAAACTTAGTTTCGAAACTTGGGAACTTGATTTTGAAGGTTGGGACCTTGGTTTTGAATGTTGGAAACTTGGTTCGGAACGTTCGGAACTTGGTTCAAAATATTGGGAACTTGGTTCAGAAAGTTGGGAACTTGGTTCGAATGGTTGGGAACTTATTTCCGAAAGTTGGGAACTTGCTTAGGAATGTTGGAAATTTGGTTCGGAAAGTTGAGAACTTGGTTCGAAAAGTTGGAAACTTGGTTTCGAAAGTTGGGAACATGGTTTGAAAAATTGGGAACTTTGTTTCGAATGTTGAGAACTTGGTTCTGAAAGATGGGAACGTAGTTTCAAAAGTTAAGAACTTGGTTCAAAAAGTTGGAAACTTGGTTTCGAAACTTGAGAACTTGTTTTGTAAAGTTCGCAGCATGGTTAAAATATTGGGAACTTGGTTCGAAAAGTTGGGAACTTCGTTCCGCAAGTTGGGAACTTGGTTCCGAAAGCTAGGAACTTGGTCCGGAAGTTGGGAACTTCATTCTGCAAGTTGGGAACTTCGTTCCGAAAGTTAGGAACTTGGTTTCAAAAGTTGGAAACTTGCTTAGGAATATTAGGAATTTGGTTGGAAAAGTTGAGAACTTGATTCGAAAAGTTGGGAACTTGATTTCAAAAGTTGAAAACTTGGTTTTGAAAGTTGGGAACTTGATTCCGAATGTTAGAAACTTGATTGGGAATGATTGGAACTTAGTTTGAAAAGTTGAGAATTTGGTTCGGAATGTTGGGAACTTGGTTACGAAACTTGGTTCAGAATGTTGGGATCTTGGTTCAGAAAGTAGGGGACTTGGTTGAAAAAATTAGGTACTTGGTTCGAAAAGTTGGGAACTTGGTTCGAAAAGTTGGGAACTTAGTTCCAAAAGTTGGGAACTTGGTTTTGAAAGTTGGGAACTTGGTTTCAAAAGTTGAGAACTTGGTTCCGAAAGTTGGAAACTTGATTTTGAAACTTGGGAACTTGATTCCGAATGTTGGGACCTTGGTTTTGAAAGTTGGGAATTTGGTTCGGAAAGATCAAAACTTGGTTCAAAATGTTGGGAACTTTGTTCGAAAAGATGAGAACTTGGTTCTGAAAGTTGGGAACTTGTTTCCGACAGTTGGGAACTTGGTTTCGAAAGTTAGATACTTGGTTTCGAAACTTGGGAACTTGGCTTTGAAAGTTTGGAACTTGATTCCGAAGGTTGGTAACTTCGTTTTGAAAGTTAGGAACATGGTTCGCAAAGTTCGAAACTTGGTTCAAAAAGTTGGGAACATGGTTCAAAAAGTTGGGAACTTGGTTCGAATAGTTGGGAACTTGGTTCCGAAAGTTGGGAACTTAGTTCGGAAAGTTAAGAACTTGGTTCCGAAAGTTGGGAACTTGGTTACGAAAGGTGGGAAATTGGTTCGAAAAGATGGGAACTTGGTTCGGAAAGTTTGGAAATGGGTTCTAAAAGTTGGGAACTTGCTTAGGAATGTTGGGAATTTGGTTCGGAAAGTTGGGAACTTGATTCGAAAAGTTGGGAATTTGGTTCGAAAAGTTGGGAACTTGGTTTCGAAACTTGGGAACTTGATTCTAAAGGTTATGGCCTTGGTTTTGAATGTTGGGAACTTGGTTCAAAATATTGGGAACTTGGTTCAGAAAGTTGGGAACTTGGTTTAAAAAGTTGGTAACTTTCTTCAAATTGTTGGGAATTTGGTTCTGAAAGTTGGGAACTTGCTTAGGAATATTTGGAATTTGGTTCCGAAAGTTGGGAAGTTGGAAACTTGGTTCCGAAAGTTGGGAACTTGGTTCGAAAAGTTGGGATCTTGGTTTCGAAAGTTGGGAACTTGATTCTGAAAGTCGGGAACTTGGTTTCAGAAGTTGAGAACTTGGTTCCAAAAGTTGGAAACTTGGGAACTTGGTTAGGAAAGTTCAGAACTTTGTTCAAAATATTGGGAACTTGATTCCGAAACTTGGTTCAGAAAATTAGGGCATGTTTGTTTGCGAAAATATTTTGAGACCTTTCGTTTCGTGAAAACCGTAATGGATTTTCAAATTTTGGAATTTTGGTTTCGATTTTTTTGTTTGGCGAAAACGCGTTTGTTTGACATGTCCAAATTTAATGTTTCGCGAAATGAAACCAACGAAAAATTATTTGTTTTGTGTTGATTTCGCGTTTGTTTTGTCCAAATTTATTACTTATTAATATCTCTAAATTGAGCACTGATCCATGGCATCAAAGTAAATGAAGTATCAATTCACACACAATGGTATTGATCCATTCACACAATAAGTAAATGAAGTTAGTATCTACATCTAAAGGAGAGCAAAACTGCTATGAATAGTGCGATACAATGACATATGTTTTATTTAAGTATCAAAGACAATGACATATGTTTTATTAAGTATCAAAGACAATGAGATATGTTACTGCATCCGCCTGTGGAACCAAGGACATGTCATGGAGGTCGATGAGCCAATAGAAGTTGCCAATCGGAAAACATCGGCCGACATCAAGCATTGCTACATTTCTTTTTTTTCATACACTCGCTGATAAGCATTGCATAATAGTTACAACCCAGCAGCCAAGCACCATCAACATAATAGTTACAACCCAGCAGCCATGCACCATCAACATAATAGTTACAACCCAGCATTGCATAATAGTTACAACCTAGCAGCCTTGTCCATCAATAATTCTCACGACATCAATTATGACGGTAAAAATATAGGACAATGAAGGAAAATGCGTATCACCAATAATTGGTGATCGCCTCCTATTCATAGTCCACCAAAATAAAGTTTATCCATTATCTTAAAACAATCAAAGTATAAAATCAACCACGCATTTATATAAGCACAATCAAACAATGAAACAACCACGCATTTATATAAGCACAACCAAACAATGAAATATAAGCACAACCACTCATTTATATAAGCGCAATCAAACAATGAAATATAAGCACAACCACAAATTTATATAAAACCATAACTGATAATGGGCAACATTACTTTACCACCTTAGGAGGAAAGTGTGCATAACCATTGATTGGTTACCGCCTCCAATTCCCCGCCGATATAAAACTAAAGTTAATCAAATAATAAGATAAAGTAGTCAAATTACATTAGTAGTCCAATAAAGTATTTAGGTTTACATCATTATTGTTATCTAACCTATTTAAACAAAAAAATAATTACAATGAAAACAAGTACTATCAACCCCTTGCAACCCATGTCAAGGAGATTGTCCATTTTTGCCTCAAGTGAAAAGAGGTCCCTACTTCTTTGGTTCACTTATTCTTCCTCATCGCGTATTGTCGTTGCAATGGGAGTGATCCATCGAAAGAATTGACAACTGAGAATGTCAATTTTGCCTCTATTTATGCAAGCCGCATATAATCGGCCGAGATTTTTCTCACTTTCACTTATCCGTACCGCGGCTCGCAAACCACAAAAATATTATCTGTTTTGATATCTCAAATACATTTCGCTTATTCAGAATGAAGAAGCTGTCATACTATTTAATGAAACTAAAATTAGTACATTGTTGGTAACATACACTATCAAAAATAAATCTAAGTAGCAATTAAGTCTATTACATGTCCAAGACATAATTCTATTTACATGTTTAAACCTAATTAAAATATGGAAGGACAATCATCGTCGATGTGCCCAAAGCTGATTTGTAATCCCTTCCCGAATGTCATGCATAATATTTTGAGTTGAAGAAGATTCACCTACCGATGAGGAAATAAGGGGTGAAGATTGTTCTTCATCATCAATAATAACTTCTTTATTATTCTAAATATCGATTAATTCATCCGAATTACGATATTTAATAATGAAGTTATGAATTGTACAACACACCAATATGATATTATTTTGTCTTGCTAGCGAGTAATTCGGCATCGTCCTTAATATCGAAAAACATGCTTTCAATAGTCCAAAGCATCGTTCGATTACGTTCCGAATGGAGGAATGTCGTTGATTGAACAATTCTCTTTTTGTTGAGGGGCTTCAACTACGATAATCTGATCTATGGTACATTTCACCACGATAAGGTACCAAAAATCTAGATACGTTCGGGTATCCCGCATCAACCACGTAGAATTCATCTAACAAAAGGTAAGAAAAATTTCTATTAAAATCAAATCAACACTAAGGAAGTGATTACGTTGAGTTAAATTTACCTCCTATTGGCATAGGAAAATTTGAGTTGTGAGAATAAATAGTGTGGCTGAAATTACGCGCGTCATTCGCGCTTCCCTCCCAACCACTCTTTGCGTAGGTGAATAGCATGTTGTGAGCGCATGCTGCCATTACATTTTGTGTAATGGTTCCCTTACGACCCCAATATAAAGATGCCTTATTTGCAGGAACGAATGCCGATATATGTGTCCCATCTATCGCCCCTATGCAATTCTACAAAAGGATTTCAAATGTTAGACCACCCCTATGCAATTATACACAAGGACTAGGAAAGAATTGTCTACTATGCTGATTGAACATCAAAGTAACAGTAGATAAACTCATTAACAAACAAATAGATGAACTCATATTAACAGTAGATGAACTCATGCTAACAGTAGATGAACTCATTAAAAAACAAATAGATGAACTCATATTAACAATAGATGAACTCATGCTAACAGTAGATGAACTCATTAACAAACAAATAGATGAACTCATATTAACAGTAGATGAACTCATTCATATTAACAGTAAATGAAATCATTAACAAATAAATATGATACATGATTGAACATAGAATATACAGATATGATAACAGAATAGTACATGTACGTACACCAGCCAAAACCCTAGATTTGGCCAAGAATGAAAGCATATCAGCCAAACCCTAGAGCCGAATAACATAGATAACACATTGAACATAGATAACAGTAGATGTCATAAATTGAAAATGTTGAAGAATAGAAAACCCTAGAGCCGAACACATTAATCAGTAACAGGATGATATAACTAGCAAATAATTGATAACAAATAGGATGAAAACAACTATGTAATAGATGAACAATATAGAAAAATGAATCAGGAAAGCAATGGAACTGAAAATAGCTATCAAATAGATGAACTCAAAGGACACACATGAAGCAGTAACAGGATGATATAGCTAGCAAAAATTGATAATAGAACATGATGAAAATAGATATGGAATAGATGAACAATACAGAAAAATGAATCAGGAAAGCAATGGAACTGATAATAGCTATCGAATAGATGAACTCATCAACAAATAAATATGATACATGATTGAACATAGAATATACAGATATGATAACAGAACAGTACATGTACACCAGCCAAAACCCTAGATTTGGCCAAGAATGAAAGCATATTAGCCAAACCCTAGAGCCGAACAACATAGATAACACATTGAACATAGATAACAATAGATGCCATAAATTAAAAATGTTGAAGCATAGAAAACCCTAGAGCCAAACACTAGCCAAACCCTAGATTTGGCCAAGAATGAAAGCATAAAAACCAGCCAAACCCTAGATCCGAACAACATAGATAACACATTCAACATATTGAACACATTGATAATGAAAGCAGTCGGAAGAAGAAATCCATAGATCGAACCAAAAACCCCTAGATTTGGCCAAGAAATAAATCCTATTATAGATCTAGTCGAAGGGTTGGTAAGAACAAATCAAAAATAAACACTAGTCGGAAGAACGAGGTCAACACACAAACACCTCGATCAAGTTCTAGAGGCAAAAAACGACAAAAAATCGAAGTTCCAAAAACCCTAGATCCAAAAATCGAACATTTTATGAAGAAAATAAGGAGATCTATACGAAGATCAGGTTCTAGAGGCGAGAAATCATACATTTTATGAAGAAATCGGGAAGGAAATGGGGTTTTTAAAGAAATCGCCTCTTGTCGCCTCTTGTCGCCGCAGAGCTCGGGGTCGGGGTGTCGCGAGAGATAGAAGAAAAGGGCAGATGAGTCAGGTTTTGTTCATTTTGGCGAAATGGGCGGAAAACTTGTTTTATTTACAAGTTTGACACCGCCTGTTTTGGGTATTTTTTGCGAAAACCAGAATTCTACTACGAGTAGAATTCTGGTTCATCTACAAGTATAGATTTCGCGAAAACTACGTTCCACGAAATCGATTTGAAATTAGGACCTGTTTTCGTCAACAAACGGGTTTTCGTTTCGTTTGTTTGGAAAGTTGGGAACTTAGTTTCGAAAGTTAAAAACTTGGTTCCGAAAGTTGGAAAATTTGGAACTTGATTCCAAATGTTGGGACCTTGGTTTTAAAAGTTAGGAAATTAGTTCGGAAAGATCGGAACTTGGCTCAAAATATTGGGAACTTGGTTCAGAAAGTTGGGAACCTTGTTCGAAAAGTTGGGAACTTGGTTCTGAAAGTTGGGAACTTGTTTTCGAGAGTTTGGAACTTGGTTTCGAAAGTTTGAAACTTCATTTCAAAACTTGGGAATTTGGCTTCGAAAGTCTGGAACTTGATTCTGAAGGTTGGTAACTTGTTTTTGAAAGGTAAGAACTTGGTTCGCAAAGTTCGAAACGTGGTTCAAAAAGTTGGGAACATGATTCGAATAGTTGGGAACTTGGCTCCGAAAGTTGGGAACTTGATTACTAAAGTTGAAAACTTGGTTATGAAAGTTGGGAAATTGATTCGAAAAGTTAGGAACTTGGTTCGAAAAGTTTGGAACTGGGTTCCGGAAGTTGGGAACTTGCTTAGGAATCAAGGTTTAAAATCTCGGTACCGGTACCGGTTTCGGTCATCGGCCGGTACCGGTACATACCGGTACCATACCGTACCGACACACGGTACGAACCGGTATGAAAATGCATACCGGCCAGTTTTTTTGTTTTTTTTTTTTTAAAGAACTAACTCCAATTCTCCAATAACACATAATTGATGAAGAAATGCTTAAAATTAATATTCAAATGTCAAATACATGAATACAATATTTAAAATGCGGACGAATGACGTCCGTCGTACCCATACATATCTTCGGCTTCGGGACATACATGGCTAATGTCAACACCGTAGTTCTCTAATGCCCATATTTGGAAATTTTCCCATGGCATAATGCCATGGTATCCATTATACCACATTGACATTAGCGTTTCTTTGTTGGGATTCCAAGAACTAGACCCTGTATCATCAGTTGAGTAAGTACTGGATACAGAGTAGGTGGATTCAGAAACCTCTTGCAAACTACTCATCATATCGTGATGGTAATCTTGCAAAGCTGTCGGTCCACCTCTTCGACGCGAGCCTCTCTTCTTGTACACCTGAGTTGTTTGTCCGGTACTAGCACCATGGTCATCATCTTGGGTGGCGTGATCGAAGTATTGCTCATTTGTCCATAGATCATCATGTGGCAATGTTGATGGCACGATGGTGTCTTCTCCACTAGCTCCATCATCATCATCATCTCCTCCGTCTTTTGTGCTGCTACTGCTATGAATGGAGGGCTCATCTTCTTCATCCTCTTCTGCTTCTGCAATCGCTTCCAAAGGATTAATTGGTCGTTTACCTTTGGCTTTGCTTTTTGCCTTTGAAGGTGTTGCCTTCTTTTTTCCCTTTGATTGGGAAGATGGAGAGTCCGATTTGGATCGGCGTCTTGCTTGCCGAATTCATTGAGAGTCCAAAGGAGTAATGGATATGTCTTATGGTTGGCTCTCAAACTCAAGTGCATCAGATATAATTGGTGAAGGCTGAGGTGGTTCGCCTGGTTCATCAAGAAGAGGCTGGTCGCTCTCCATTGCACTCCACCAATCAATTATCGGGTCCGCATCGTCTTGGACGAACTCAACATCGAACGGATCTACATGTCGAATATCTTCGTTTTGTAATGTCCGCATTCAAAGCCGCATGTTGTAATGAACATATACTAGCTTCTCTAATCGGGCGAAGGTCGATTAGAATCAAGGAGAAGGTCGACCAATTTCTCTCGCATCCACTTGATGATGTGGTTTGCGAGAGGATACGTGTTGCAATGTTCCGAAGAGTTGGAGCTTCGATTCCAAATTGCAACCACCATTCAACTGCAATAGATTTAAAATTGATTTTAGTAACGAGATTACCAATTTTATCATTAATAAATAAATTGAAAAAAATTATATCTACCTGGATCCATAGAATCTCGGCACGATATTGCAAATGGATCTCCAAAATTGCCACTTGAATCTCGGAAATATTTTGATTCATTTAGAGCTTGTGCCGCTTCTCTGGTTGTTGTCGACATTCGTTGTATGACTTTGCGAAGCGGATATAACAAACTATCCGTCGTTCCAAGATCATATCGATACTGGTATGCGGGATTTAAATAATACGCTACAAAAAATTATCAATTTAATAAGTAATTTAGCATAATGAATTAAAATTAAATAAATTTTAGAAAATTAAATAAAAAATTACTCGCAATGTGTATGTCACAACCCATTTGATCCTCCCACCTCTGGGAGATAATGTCGATGAAGGGTTTATACTTGGTGTCCGAAATCATAACCCTCTTGATTTCTTCTTGTGCTTGATGGATGTAGTAGTAGAGATGACCCATTTGAGGCGTCTTTTCCATCTCCACCTGTTGTAGAACCTTGTACAATGGTTCTACGGCGACGACTATCTCCGCAACGCGATCCCAGAACCGCGTGTTGAGGACGTACTTCTCGGTTTGCTTTCCATCATTAGTTCCGACATATCTTGATATAGACCATTCCTCACTTGTAAACATTGATCGAAGGCCCGCCTTACGTTGTTGGAGCGACCTTAATGCGATGAAATTGGTTGCAAAACGAGTCGCTCCCGGTCGAAGAATTTCACCTAAAATATGGAATTATTATTAGTAATTATCACCTAAACTAATTAATAAATAAATACTATAAATTATTTTTAAAAAATACCTTCTTTAAATTTTCTCATAAGGGCGTGTGCCCATGTGTGGTTATATATGAAGCGCGTAATTTGTTGCCCCTTTTTTACCGTCGTATTCACCATCGATATATCACTGATATCTTTCATCATTAGGTCTACACAATGCGCTGCACATGGAGTCCAATATATGTGAGAATAATCCAGTTCAATTATCTCACCAGCCCTTTTGAAATTAGATCCGTTGTCGGTTATAATTTGAACAAAGTTCTGGGGTCCATTCTCCTCGATCACCTCCTTCATCAGCTTCGAGATGTAGAGAGAACTATGGACTTCATCGGATGCGTTCACCGACTTGTGATAGATAACCCTCCTGTTGAAATAGATGAGGAAGTTGATGATGCTCATTCGGGTTGGACCGGTCCAACTATCGCACATCAAAGTGCATCCGTAATCCCCCCATTGCCGCTTGATTCCGTCGATCCATTGATTTATTTCCTTGACCTCTTCTTCTTCAAGGAAAGGTCCTAAAATTTCATACGGAGTTGGAGGGGTAATACCTGGGCCTACCTTTTGGATGGTAGACACCATAGTTTGGTAGTACGGGTTGTTGGCTGCATTTGCGGGAATCCGGCTGAAGTGGAACCATTTAGAGATGGCTTTCCCCAACTCCCACTTCTTGTTCTTGGCCCAAGCATCGTCTATGCACGGTTGCTTTGATGATGGAGGAGGAAATGCCCTGGGATCAAGATCAGAAACATCAACATTAGTTTTCCTACCACTTGCTCCGAGATTTGTGAAGAATCCACGAAGGCCTCCTCTGCTGCTTCCTCTGCTCTGAGTTTGAGGTGCTCTCATTCTAGAACTCCGACCAATATAAGGACCGGAGGGAATTGGACCGCTTCGGTCCATTGCTCCGGCAGCCGAAGTTGAGCTGACGCTGCTTATCCCACCGCTGCCACTGCCGCCGCCATATTCGAATTGAGATCCAGGATAATACATTCGTTCTCGTTTGAATTCAGCATGCTCCAATGAAGCTCGGATATCGACTTGAAGTTCCGCCTCCTCGTCGTAATGGTCACCTCGAGCCTCATAATGGCCACCGCTGACATCTTGGGTAGCTCGTCGGTCGAACTCGGCTTATTGAGCTGCAATCTTAAGACGTTGCTCCTTCTTGTTGTTGAGTTGCGCTTTGAACATCTTCCGAACTTCGGCCGGTACTTTGGCGCAATTGACGACGTCGGAATATCCTCCGGCCAAGTGTTGCTTCAATCGAGTGATGCCTCCACCACGTGAAATCATATTATAGTGGAGGCATTGCCAGTGATGAGCCTTCTCCAACCGACGACCGTGCTGCCATGCGGGGTCGGCTTGAGATTTCGGCGCCATTTCGATAGAATTTCGACGTAGAAATTAATAAAGAGGGAGATTGAGAGAGATTGAGAGTTTAGATGGGTAGAGGGGTGAGTGAGGGTGAAAGAAGTGTTTTGGGGGCTTTATATAGCCCCCAAAACAACCCAAACCTGCCCCAAATGGCTATAGAGCCGTTTGGGGTCACTATTGATCATACCGGGCGGTATACCGCCCGGTATGCATGTAATACCGCCCGGTTTGGGCGGTATGATTCCAGAATGTGGCCGACAGCCCTATCGGGCTGTCGGCCACAGCGCCGTTGGCATTGCCAACGGCATTGTCGTGACATACCGCCCGGTATCGCCCATACCGCCATATACCGCCCGGTATACACAATATACCCAGTTTTTTTAAATACCGGGTATATCGTATACCGGAAACCTAAAAGACCGGTAAATACCGGACTTACTGTACCGTACCGACCGAGATTTTAAACCATATTAGGAATATTGAGAATTTGGTTCGGAAAGTTGGGAACTTGATTTGAAAAGTTGGGAATTTGGTTCGAAAAGTTGGAAACTTGGTTTCGAAACTTGGGAACTTGATTCTAAAGGTTGAGATCTTGGTTTTGAAAGTTGGGAACTTGGTTCGAAAAGTTCGAAACTTTGTTCAAAATATTGGGAACTTGGTTTAGAAAGTTGAGAACTTGGTTTGAAAAGTTGGGAACTTGGTTCGAATAGTTGGGAACTTGGTTCCGAAAGTTGGGAACTTGCTTAGGAATGTTGGTCATTTGGTTCCGAAAGTTGGGAACTTAGTTTTGAAAGTTGGGAACTTAATTCCGAAAGTTGGGAACTTAGTTTTGAAAGTTGGGAACTTGATTCTGAAAGTTGGGATCTTGGTTTCGAAAGTTCGAAACTTGGTTCTGAAAGTTGGGAATTTGGTTTCGAAAGTTGAGAACTTGGCTACAAAAGTTGAAAACTTAGTTTCGAAACTTGGGAACTTGGTTCGGAAAGTTTAGAACTTTGTTCAACATGTTGGGAGCTTGGTTCAGAAAGTTGGGAACTAGATTCTGAAACTTGGTTCGGAAAATTGGGAATTTGGTTCCGAAATTTGGTTCAGAAAGTTGGCAAATTGGTTTGGAAAGTTGGGAACTTGCTTAGGAATGTTGGGAATTTGGTTCGGAAAGTTGGAAAATTGGTTCAGAAAGTTGGGAACATAGTTTCGAAAGTTGGGAACTTCGTTCCGAAAGTGGGAAACTTGGTTTCGAAACTTGAGAACTTGATTTCGAAGGTTGGGACCTTGGTTTTGAAAGTTGGGAACTTGGTTCGGAAAGTTGAGAACTTGGTTCAAAATGTTGGGAAGTTGGTTCAGAAAGTTGGGAACTTAGTTCGAAAAGTTAGGAACTTGATTCGGAAAGTTGGGAACTTGGTTCGAAAAGTTGGGAACTTGGTTTCGAAAGTTGGGACATGGTTCCGCAAGTTGTAAACTTGTTTACAAAAGTTGGGAACTTGGTTCCGAAAGTTGGGAACTTGGTTTTGGAAGTTGGGAACTTGGTTCCGAAAGTTGGGAACTTGGTTCAGAAAGTTAGGAACTTGGTTCTGAAAGTTGAGAACTTGCTTAGTAATGTTGGGAATTTGGTTCAAAAGTTGGGAACTTGATTCGGAAAGTTAGGAACCTAGTTTCGAAAGTTGGGACTTTGGTTCCGAAGGTTGGGAACTAGATTTCGAAAGTTGGGAACTTGGTTCGGAAAGTTGGGAACTTGGTTCTGAAAGATGGAAACTTATTTTCGAAAGTTGAGAGCTTGGTTCCAAAAGTTGGAAACTTGATTTCGAAACTTGGAAACTTTATTCGAAGGTTGGGAACTTTTTTTGGAAAGTTCGCAGCTTAGTTCGAAAAGTTGGGAACTTGGTTCGAATAGTTGGGAATTTGGTTTCGGAAGTTGGGAACTTGGTTCGGAAAGCTGGGAACTTGGTTCGGAAAGCTGGTAACTTCGTTCCGCAAGTTGGGAACTTGGTTTGGAAAGTTGGGAACTTTGTTCGGAAAGTTGGGAACTTGGTTCGAAAAGTTAGGAACTTGGTTCCGAAAGTTGGAAACTTGCTTAGGAATGTTGGGAATTTGGGAACTTCGTTCGAATGTTGGGAACTTCATTCCGAAAGTTGGGAACTTGGTTTCGAAAGTTGGGAACTTGGTTTCGAAAGTTGGGAACTTGGTTCGGAAAGTTGGGAACTTGGTTCGGAAAGTTTGGAACTTGGTTCCGAAAGTTAGAAACTTACTTAGGAATGTTGGGAATTTGGTACGAAAAGTTGGGAACTTGATTCGAAAAGTTGAGAACTTGATTTCAAAATTTCAGAATTTGGTTTTGAAAGTTGGGAATTTGTTTTCGAAAGTTGGAAACTTGGTTACAAAAAACTGGAATCTTGGTTTCGAAAGTTGGGAACTTGATTCCGAAGGTTGGAAACTTGGTTGGGAAAGTTTGGAACTTGGTTCAAAAAGTTTCCAACTTGGTTCAAAAAGCTGGTGTGTATCTAAACATGTTCATTTGGTATTTACTCAAAATTAGGTCTCTAATAAGAAATTTCAAACTAGTCTAATTTCATTCAATATTAATATCATGAAATTTGCCTAGTTATCATGAAATTGCCTACTCATGAAAATTCAAACATTTTTCATGCAAAATCGGTCATAAGTATAAAGACATCATTAAACATGGATATTCAATTATTAAACTAAGATTTTTGCAAACTTAAATCCATACCTTAGTCTTTAGAGATTTTTGCCAAACTTGTCATTAACTCTTCAATTATCTTCATGATAGCATATCCTTCCAATGTTTACGACTTTCTTAACTTGCAAGTAGGCTTCATTAGTATCAAAATGAAATTATATGCCAACTAGCAAGCTAACATACTAAATAGCAAAGGTTCAATGCAATGTTTCATTAAAAAAATTAAACCTTTGCTAGATAGTAATTAAAGATTCATTTTAAGGAGATTAACATGATATCAAAATGAATCTAAGGGATCTTAAGATGTGAAACATTTGAGGGATAAGGTCTCTAAACATGTTTAACAAGTTTGGACTTAAAGGAATGTCTTTAATAGTAAGTATCAACCTAGAGCAAGTTCATTTAATAAAATTTTCCTAAGTGCTAAGATTCTACCTACTCATGAAAATTCAAGGGTTTACCATGCAATTCTAATCATGAGTATTAAGACATTATTTAAGCTTAAGCATTGAGGTATAACATTAAGATTTGAATTTATCAAAGTTATACCTTATTCATGATGATTTAGCCAAACTAATCTTTTTTATTCTAATAAGTCTTCCTAAAATACTTATAACTTGTAAGTATACTTTTATTAATAGAAAATGAAACCAAATTTACATGCGCTATCAAACTAAATAGCGAAGTGAAAAACCAAGTATCATTTTCCAAATTCAACTTCACTAAATAGCATGTATTCATTTTCATATAAATCATTCATGCTAACAAAATGAATCAAGAGATCTCAAAATATGAAATTTTGAAAAGTAAGATCTCCAACCCTTCCTATTGGTTGAAAACTGAAAGCCACAATTAGCCTACGATTTAAAACCGCAAGTCGCAGAGCCCATTACAGGCTACATAGGTCTCCGAAGAGACCGGGAAATCAAAATCAAAAATCAAAAGCTTTTTCAAAAGAACTCTTTATCAAGAGCGGGGAAAATAACTCAAACTAAACATAGTATCCTAATCTTCAACTAAGATAAAACAATGCAAGATAGAAGATGATACCAAGTGACTTAGATGCCAATTCTTAAACCTAAGGCATCTAGTCTAAGTGAAGACTTTGAAATTGCAACCATGCAAGGATCCTTCCTTCAATTTCTTGGTCAACTTCAACTCTTCAATTTCCATTACCCTTGTGTGGTGCTCCCCCTACAAAAGAGCATGAAACTTTTGGTACCCAAATGGCTTTGGGTCCTTGGGGGTTAGATGGCCTAGGAATCCAAAGTGTCCTAGCAACACTTGGATTTCTTTTAAAAGCACACTCATGGATAGCATGGTCATAAACACCACAACAAAAGCAATGTTCATGAAATTTTTTCTTTTCATTTTTAACATGGACATGAGATTTAATGTCAGAATGCTTAACATAGGAGGCATGATGAGCATGGGCATTCTTTAGTGAAACATTCTTCTTTTGATCATGAGGTTTAAATGTGGAATGCCTAACATGAGAATGATGATGACATTGGCATTCTTTACATAAGAAATTTTTATTTTTAGAGTTCTTGAGGAAAGATACATTTGATAAATCATTGATTTTCCTATTTAAAAATACAACCTCATTTCTCAAATCACTCATGGATTTGTGAATAGCATGCAATTAAGATTTCATCATGTTATTTTCATTTTTCAATTTTTCATGCTCAATTTTGAAATCATTTTTCAAGTCGTTATTCCTAATCTTCAATCTAGCTTTCAAATCCTCATTTTCATTTTCCAATTCTTTTACCTCACTTTTTAAATTCTCATTTTCAAGCTTAAATTCATCATGGCAAGAAACAAGTGTACTTGTATTCAATTTTTTATTTTCTAATTCATGCACATGAGAACTAAGCCTTAAATTTTCTTTCTTTAGTTTTCTATTTTTCTTATTCTTTTTCACAAGCAAGGCATACATCTTCTTAGATTCTTCTAATAGCTCATCATAAGTCATACCTAAAGAATTTGAGATACTATCATCATTATCACTATCAAAATTTCTATCATGACTAGAAGTAGAAGATTTTACCTCATTCCGAAGACCCATGAGGCAAAAGTTCAATGTAGCTTCATCGTCATGACAGGAGAATGCTTCTTGTGATTTGGAGGTGGATGTTGAAGCACTTGTCCGCTTCTTGGCATTCTTCTTTGATGAAGGGCAATTTCTTGTAATGTGCCCCTTTTCCTTGCACAAGTAGCATATCACCTTTCTTTTTCGGCTCTTTGATTTGCTTCTTTGACTAGAAGCACTAAGATCATCAAAAACGAGGTTAGTACTAGGGGGATGACCATTGTTATCACCACCCTCAACGAAAGTGTTAAGCTCTTCGGTTTGGCATAATCATATAACATATTTAATGTTGCTCAAATATCAAAAGCCGAAGTGCAATGCATGACTTTTTCAATGATGCTATTAGGTAAGGTACAAAAAATGCTATACATAGCATCTCTATTAAATTGAAACATTTTCTTATCGTGTTCACTCCAATCATGCATGTCAACCTTAGGTTCAATGTATTCTAGTTTAATCATGTTATAAACATCAAGACCTCTAGTCTTTAGGTAAGTGTACATCCTAGACTTCCAAAGACCAAAGTTCGATTCATCGAACCTACGAGGTGAAGACGCTACCGACTCTAATGCCATTTTAGGATCGAGACAAATTGTAGAAGGGATGGTGAAATCATAATCTACGACCCGCTCTGATACCAAATGTAGTTGAAATGGCAACACTAGAGGGGGGGGGGTGAATAGTATGTTTACTAAACTAATTAGCCTAAATTTAATTTTAATCATTTACTTAGAATTTTTAGGCAATTTACAATTGAATGATTTGATGTGGAAGCGATAAATCAACTAAACACAAATAACGTATCAATGCAAACACGAGAATTTATAGTGGTTCGGCCCCATTGCCTACTCCACTACCTAAGCACCCCGCTTAGGATTTCCAAACTAGTTTAACTAGATTAAATCGGTTTCCCTTACACAGAGGACTTTGACTCGAAGAGTCTCACTCTCGACCAAAGGTACTTCCACACTCGGAAGTCTCCGCCTTCTTATCGAGAGCACTCTTCCACCTCAACCCTAAGGGATAACTTAATCCTAGTAAAAACTAAGTTTACACAAGTGGTTTTATACCTTCACAACAAGGTAACCACTTACACAACAAGACCTAACAACAAGACCTAACAAGACCTAACCACTTACTTAATCCTACTTCGGTCGACCGACCGATCGACCACCCAAACGATCGCTACCTTCCTCTCTGTGTACGATCGACCAACAGGTCGATCGCCCAGACGCAAAACCTGCAATCCTCAATTCGGTCGACCCGTCAGTCAATGTAGGGGAGGCAAAGACGTGCGATCGCGCGATCCTCAATCCGGTCGACCAGTCGGTCGACCGCTCGAGGTACTGCCTCTATTTGACCTCTATCGGTCGATCGAAGTAGCCACTACCAGTTTTTGGCAGTGTGCAGACGACCGAATTGGCTACTGCCAATTTCTTACACTCTTCGGTCGACCGAACAAAGGCTGATATTAATTTTTTAGCCCTTTTTCTAGCGCGCTTCATTTTCGGGTTTCAGCTTTCAATGAGCATCAACTTGGACAGCTTTTCATTTGATCTTTGGACTCGTCCAATGCGACTTTGGTGCCCACATCGATCTTCGAGATATTTCCGCGACGAACCCGAGCGCGATGATCAATGTCCTTCCGATTTTTTGTTTTCTTCTGATTTTTTCGATCGAGGACATCGAATGCTGATCGATATGGAACCTAGAAGATTTCTCAACGAAATATTAGTTCCATGTTTGTTATCATCAAAACCGAGATTAAGAGATTATGACCAGGGTTGAAAACCTAAAGCCAACACTTGGTTCCAAAAGTTGAAAACTTGATTTCGAAACTTGGGAACTTGGTTCGGAAAGTTCAGAACTTTGTTCAAAATGTTGGGAACTTGGTTCAGAAAGTTGGGAACTTGATTCTGAAACTTGGTTCGAAAAATTGGGAACTTGGTTCTGAAATTTGGTTCACAAAGTTGGCAAATTGGTTCAAAAAGTTGGGAACTTGCTTAGGAATGTTGGGAATTTGGTCCGGAAAGTTGGGAACTTGGTTCAGAAAGTTGAGAACTTGGTTGCAAAAGTGGGAAACTTGGGAACTTGATTCCGAATGTTGGGACCTTGGTTTTGAAAGTTGGAAACTTGGTTTGAAAAGTTCAGAAGATGGTTCAAAATGTTGGAAGTTGGTTCAGAAAGTTGGGAACTTAGTTCAAAAAGTTAGGAACTTGGTTCGAATACTTGGGAACTTGGTTCGGGAAGTTGGGAACTTGGTTCGGAAAATATATATATTTCCACTCCTAGGATGCAGTGAGAGATAACAAGAAGAGGAGGAGCAAAAATCAATTTTGTGTTGGTTGACGTCCCCCACTAGAAGGGGGGGTTGAATAGTGTGTGTCCTTTTTCTATTTAATCAATTTCTCTTTTTTGCTTAATTTCAACTTCTACCAAATGCAAATAATTTAATGATGTTTGTTATCAAATATCAAGCACAACGATAAGTAAACAATCAAGGCAATGCTAACACGATGAAATATAGTGGTTCGGCCAACTGTCTACTCCACTACCTTGACTCCTCACCAAGGATTTCTAACCAACTATTTTATAGAACTTGTGTTTCCCTTTAAATACAACTGAGGACACAATTCTCACCTTTTTGAGAATTCCTCAAACCTATTCACCTAGGCAAAATATAAATCTACAAAGCTTACCCCTAAGTGTTTCTCTAGCACACAGCAAGCTATTACAGGTGAAAACAAATTTAAAACAACTCTTCAAATACAATAAAAAAGAGCTAAGAATTGAAAGAAGAACCAATGCTCTTTTCCCAAGCCTTCAAGCATCCAACTTGCCGGTAGATGATCTTGAATCACAGCAGAGTTGAGGAAGAACAGGGCACAACAAATCAAACTCAAGAAGGCTCGAATCTCTCCTTTTGATGCTCAATTAAGTCTCTAAGAAGTATTAAAGGAGTTAGGTGAGGGGTATTTATAACCCCTCAGCCGAACGGCTGTCCAACGGGCGGAAAAGTAGCCATTTCCGTCGTTCGGTTGCTTGTCGGTCGATCGTCAGTCGACCGATCGATCGATCGCCCAGCAACCGCTGGCTTTCTGGGCTTTAACGGCTATGTTCGGTCGATCGACGGGTCGACCGAATGAATCACGAGTTCAGTGATCCACAATTCGGTCGACCGGTCGGTCAAACGAAGCACCTTGTGCCAATTTTTGGCATTGGTCGATCGACCGACGTAGCCTTCTACCATTTTTTCACCATCTTCGGTTGACGTACAGGTCGACCGAGTGGCTACTACTATTTTGTAGCATCATTCGGTCGACCGAAAAAGGCTACTCCCAATTTTTCTGCCTTGTTCGGTCGATCGACTGGTCAACCGAACTCAGGCTAAGGCTGATTTTTTTCTTTATATTTGTTACATGCTTTTTCATAGGTTTAGTTACCAAGTTCTAACTTGGATAACTTTGCAATTAGGCTTGGGATAAGATCGTCCTAGGGGTATATTACAAGATATCTACTTAGTCTATACCCGAGCCTTTCTTTGACGTTCTTTTTCTATTGATTCTTGATGATCTTTTCTTTCGTTTCTCCGAATGAAGTTTGCATGCATATCACAACCTCAACCAGAACTCAAAACTTCACACATAGATTAAATATATGTTTGTTATCATCAAAATGAAGATCGAAGTTTAAGAAAAACCCTTAAGCCAACAATCTCCCCCTTTTTGATGATGACAAACATTACATGGAATTTTAAGAAAACATTTGCATATTCTTTGTGGGTTTGAGTTAAGGCATACATGAGTTAAGGCATACAAGATATACAACTCAACAAATACAAAAATATATATAACTCAACATATGCTCCCCTATCAATGTGCATACTCCCCCTATCAATGTGCATATCATTTTTGTAACTCCCCCTAACTATATGCATTATAAAAACAAGTGTGACCTTACTTTTTCTCTCCCTTTTGACATCCATAAAAAAAGGTAAGAATTAAGGTACAATTAATGAGTGTCATCATGAAAACCAAGAAAGCCATAAAACCAAGTATCATCTACCACTATTGTCATTCCTATTATTGTAAGCCTATAGAAGGCAAACATCAATAAGTCGCAAAACCCCACTATAGAGCAATACATAAGTGTGATGACACTTTATAGAATGCAAATTTTTGAAACCATATATGTTTTGAAAAAGAACATCTTAACCACTAGGAAAAGCATAAATCCCTAATTGCATCCTTAAGTTTGTAAAGCTTTCTTCAACCAAGAGTTTTGTAAATATATCGGCAAGTTGTTTGTCGGTGGATACAAATCTACCGATATATTTCCCTTAGTCACATTATCTCTAAGAAAATGGTGCCTTAGATCAATATACTTAGTCCTAGAGTGTAAAATAGGATTCTTTGTAAAATTTATTGCACTAGTATTGTCACAACACCCACTAGTGCTTTTTCTATATATCTACTTTACACCCGGTAAAATCCGCGTCCAAAAAACTGATTAAATCAAAAGATGTATGACATGGATACCATAATCCTAAGTCAATCGTGCCCTTTAAATATCTTAATATGCGTTTGACCGCACTTAAATGAGACATTCTAGGGCAAGATTGAAACCTAGCACATGCACAAACGCTAAACATGATATTGGGTCTACTTGCGGTTAAGTAAAGAAGACTATCAATCATACCTCGATATCATTTTTCGTTGACTTTGACACCATCTTCATCTTTGTCAAGCTTGATAGATGTGCTCATTGGTGTAGAAGTTATCTTGGCTTCATTCATTCCAAACCTTTTGATGAGCTCCTTTGTGTACTTGGCTTGATTGGTGAAGATTTCTTTGTTAGTTTGCTTGATTTGGAGACCAAGCATGAAGGAGAGCTCTCCCATCATGCTCATCTCAAACTCATCTTGCATATACTTAGCAAACCACTTACAAAGAGTTTCATTAGTAGCACCAAAAATTATGTCATCGACATAAGTTTGAACTAATAAAATATTATTTTCATGATGTTTAATAAAAAGTGAAACATCGGCTTTTCCAACGTTAAAACCTTGTTCAATTAAAAAATTTGAAAGCCTTTCATACCAAGCCCTAGAGGCTTGTTTTAAACCATATAATGCTTTTTTAAGTTTGAAAACATGGTTTGGAAACTCAAAACTTTCAAATCCGGGGGGTTGTTCAACATATACTTCTTCATTGATGAAACCATTTAAGAATGCACTTTTAACATCCATTTGAAAAAGTTCAAAACCTTTAAAACTAGCATATGCCAAAAGCATTCGAATTGCTTCTAATCTAGCTACGAGATCATAAGTTTCATTATAATCTATCCCTTCTTGTTGATTGTACCCTTGTGCCACTAACCTAACTTTGTTTCTAATGATGACTAATCCTCCTTCATCTAAATTATTTCTAAATACCCATTTAGTCCCAATTATAGTTTGTTCGCTAGGTCTAGGTACTAAATCTCATACATCTTTTCTAGCAAATTGGTTGAGTTCTTCTTGCATAGCTAGTACCCAAAACTCATCTTTTATTGCTTCCTTAATGTTCTTAGGCTCTACTTGAGATATAAATGCTACATATTGACAAATATCCTTGAGTTTAGAGCGCGTTACCACTCCAGTTGATGGTTCTCCAATGACTTGATCCATTGGATGATCCCTTATCAACCGATATCATTTGGGGAGAGGTGGTAGAGCTTCTTCTTCCTCATCTTCAACTTGACATAGAGTTGTGGATGATGGTTCTTCATGTTGTATTTCCTCATTATCTTCATCCTCCACCTCTTTGTCATGAAGTGTGAGGTCATCAAGTTCCTCACCTATATTTATAATCTTCACATTTCTAGAAGAATCATTAGTTTCATTAAACGTGGCATGCATAGATTCTTCAACAATCATGGTTCAACGATTGTATACTCTATATGCCTTAGAATTAATGGAGTAAGCTAGAAAAATCCCTTCATCGGATTTAGAATCAAAAAATTTTAAATGCTCCTTAGTGTTTAAGATAAAACATTTGCATCCAAAAATATTAAAATATCCCACATTTGGGATATTAGCATTCCAAAGCTCAAAAGGTGTTTTCTTAATTTTAGGTCTTAATAAAACGTGATTAAGCACATAACAAGAGATATTTATGGCTTCGGCCCAAAAATACTTAGGCAAATTGTCTTCACATAACGTGGTCCTAGCTATCTCTTGTAAGGTTCTATTCTTCCTTTCAACCACCTCATTTTGTTGAGGGGTCCTAGGTGAAGAAAAGGTATGTTCAACACCTAAATCATCACACAATTTGGAAAAAAATTCATTTTTAAACTCTCCTCCATTATCACTTCTAATTTTTAAAATTGAAACTCCTTTCTCATTTGTAACTTTCTTAGTAAACTTTTTGAAAAACTCAAAAGTTTCATTTTTCTTAGCTAAAAAGAACACCCATGTAAATCCAGAAAAATCATCAACTAATACATAGCAATATAGTTTTCCACCTAGACTAGCTACATCACATGGACCAGAAAGATCCATGTGCACAAGCTCAAGAATTCTAGATGTACTAACTTGATTAATGCTATGAAATGAAGATTTAACTTGCTTACCTAGTTGACATGCATCACAAAGTTTGTCTTTTTCAAATTTTATCTTGGGCAATCCTTTAACTAATTCTTTCTTAGATATTTCTTGGATGAGACTCATGCTAGCATGTCCTAGCCTTCTATGTCACAACCAAAAATCATTTTCCATGGTAACTAAGCATCTAACATGGGGATTATTCAAGACATTTAAATCTAATGTGTAGACATTTCCTTGCCTATTTCCAATAAACATGATGTCATTGGAAGGTGCACTCATGATGATACATTTAAATGCTTCAAAAACAATTACATATCCATTGTCATACAATTGTGATATGCTAATCAAGTTATGTTTTAACCCATCAACTAATAAAACATTCTTAATGCATGGGTAAGGAAGAATACCTATATCACCAATGCCAACAATCTTACCTTTGGCATTGTCTCCAAATGTTACATGTCCACCATCTTTGCTTGATAGGGTTGCAAATAAGTTGATATCACCTGTCATGTTCTTTGAGCAACCACTATCCAATATCCAAGTGCTTCTACTTTCTTGAGGATGCTTCTCCATCTACAAAAGGAGAAGAAACTATTTTAAGAACCACTATCCAATATCCAAATTTTCTTGGGTCATTGAGTGTTAGTCATTTTAGGAACCCAAGTAAATCTAGCATGTGGGTTCCTTACTTGGGTTCCTCCTCAAAGCACAATCCTTAGCCATATGGCCAAATATGCCATAAGAAAAATAATTTCCATTAAAATTCCTTCTATTGTGTGTGTGAGCATGGAAGTGAGATGATTTCTTTTTATGGACAACCTTAGGCATGACATTTTGTAGGGTTGTCATCTTTTCATTAAGCATGCAAAGTTCATTTTTCAATGTTAGCATGCTATCATTCAAATGCTCTACTTGATCACTTAAATATTTGTTTTCATCTTCTAATTTTTTATTGTCAATTTCTAAGTCCTTCTTAGCCTTTTCTAGGACATGTTTCTCTTCCTTAAGGGTATCTACTTCTTTCCTTAAAGCTGTGCATAAAAGTAATAAGCTATCATTTTCTAGCTCTAAAGATTTATTGTCCTTTTTAAGCTCTTTAAATTTTCTTCTAATAGCATTAAATTCATCATACATTTGATCAAATTCATTTTCTACCTCTTCTAGAGTAAAAGAAAGCTCACCAAAAGTAAATCTTACCTCATTATCATTTGCCATCAAGCAAAGATTTTCCTTTTCACTCTTTGAGTCTTCTTCACTTGATGAAGCCCCGCTTTCATCCCACGAAGCCATCATTGCCTTCTTCTTCTTCTTCTTCTTCTTGTATTTGTCCTTTTTGTGAGGGTTAGAGGTGGAAGCCATCTTGAGAAGTGGGCAATCCTTCCTTAGATGCCCCACCTTGTTGCAATGGTAGCATGTGTAGCTTTCTCTTCCTTTTCTCATGCCTCCTCTCATGAAGCTCATAAATCTCCTTGCCAACATCGCAATTTCCTCAAAGTCATCCGTCTCTTCCTCGGACGATGAGGATTCTTCTACTCGGTGTGATGCTTTTAAGGCAATGGTCTTGCCTTTGGGGGCATCTTCCTCCTTGTATTGCTTCATATGGGTCTCATGTGTCATGAGAGACCCAATGAGCTCGGTGATCTTCAAGGTGCTCACGTCTTTCACTTCCATGATTGCTATGACCTTGGGCTCCCAAGATTTTGGAAGGGAACGAAGGAGCTTCCTTACTTTCTCCTCTTCCCTTATCTCTCTGCCAAGGTTAGCTAATCCATTTATAATATTTTGATATCTAGCATACATGGCATCAATGGATTCATGCGATAACATTTTAAACATTTCATAATCATGCATGAGTAGGTTTATCTTAGATTCTTTTACTTGTGAAGTCCCTTCATGTGTAGTCTCTAGGACCTTCCATAGTTCATATGCAGACTTACAAGTAGAAATCCTATTGAACTCATTAATTGATAGGCCACAATATAATGCATTGACGGCCTTTGCATTAGCATTAAAGAGTTCAATCTCTTCTTGGTCCCACTCATCCATGTCCTTAGTGGGTTGCTTATACTCTACTTGAATCATCCTCCATACATCCATGCCTAGAGATTGTAGGAAGCAATTCATACGAATCTTCCAGTAGGCATAGTTGTTTCCATAGAATAGTGGTGGAGTATGAGTAGAGGACCCTTGAGCTAGTTGGATTTCACTCGACATCTTAATTTGTAGGGAAGATGGTTAAATCCTATCCTACGACCTCACTCTGATACCAATTGTTGGTTGAAATCCCACACTAGAAGGGGTGTTGAATAGTGTGTGGCCTTTTCTATTTAATCAATTTCCTTTTTTTGCTTAATTTCAACTTCTATCAAATGCAAATATAACTTAATGATGTTTGTTATCAAATATCAAGCACAACGATAAGTAAACAATCAAGGCAATGCTAACACGATGAAATATAGTGGTTCGGCCAACCGCCTACTCCACTACCTTGGCTCCTCACCAAAGATTTCTAATCAACTACTTCATAGAACTTGTGTTTCCCTTTGAATACAACTGAGGACACAATTCTCATCTCTTTGAAAATTCCTCAAACCTATTCACCTAGGCAAAACACAAATCTACATAGCCTACACCTAAGTGTTTCTCTAGCACACCTAGCAAGCTTTTACAAGTGAAAACAAATTTAAAACAACTCTTCAAATATAATGAAAAAGAGCTAATAATTGAAAGAAGAACCAATGTTCTTTTCCCGAACCTTCAAGCCTCCAACTTGCCAGTAGATAATCTTGAATTGCAGCAGAGTTGAGGAAGAATGTGCGCTTGAAGAAGAATGTTGATGGAAGAATAGGGCGCAGTAAATCAAACTTAAGAAGGCTCAAATCTCTCCTTTTGATGCTCAATTAAGTTTCTAAGAAGTATTAAAGGAGTTAGGTGAGGGGTATTTATAACCCCCCAGCCAAACGGATATCCAACGGGCAGAAAACTAGCTATTTTCGCCGTTCGGTCGCTTGTCGGTCGATCGTCGGTCGATCGACCGCCCAACGACCGATGGCTTTCTGGGCTTTAACGGCTCTGTTCGATCGACTGACGGGTCGACCGAATCAATCGCGAGTTCAGTGATCCACAATTCGGTCGACCGATGTAGCCTTCTGCCATTTTTTCACCATCTTCGGTCGACCGATAGGTTGACCGAGTGGCTACTGCCATTTTGTGGCATCATTCGGTCGACCAACTGGTCGACCGAAAAGGCTACTCCCAATTTTTCTGCCTTGTTCGGTCAACCGACCGATCGACCGAACTCAGGCTGAGGCTGATTTTTTTCTTTATAATTGTTACATGCTATTTCATAGGTTTAGTTACCAAGTTCTAACTTAGATAACTTTACAATTAGACTTGGGATAAGATCGTCCTAGGGGTATATTACAAGATATCTAATTAGTCTATACACAAGCCTTTCTTTGACGTTCTTTTTCTATCGATTCTTGACAATCATTTCTTTTGTTTCTCCGAATGAAGTTTGCATGCTTATCGCAACCTCAACATGAACTCAAAACTTCACACACAGATTAAAGAAATGTTTGTTATCATCAAAATGAAGATCGAAGGTTAAGAGAAACCCTTAAGCCAACGTTTTGGTCTTCTCTCATTGTACCTCTTCCTCTCCACTCCACCTTTCTCATTGTGCCAAATTCCCTTGCTAGCATATAGGAAATTTTGGCTATTGTTGTTGCGCTTGAAGCATTCTTGGATCCATCCTAGTATGGATACTTTGGAGGTGATCCGATCTGGATCACTGTGGTTTACGACAACCCGGTGATGAGAATGTCTTTCGTTCCTCAGATTTGGGTAACAGATCTAACCTTCTCCTTGTTTTCTTCACTATTGTTTTAATGATGCAATCAGATCTTGTTTTTGGCGATCAAAGGCACACAAAATTTTTGTTATTCGCTGCCCCGTGTGTTAATGATTACCAACAGGAACTTGGTTGGGAAAGTTTGGAACTTGGTTCAAAAAGTTGAGAACTTGGATCGAAAAGTGGGGAACTTGGTTTCGAAAGTTGGGAACTTGGTTTCGAAAGTTGGTAACTTGCTTAGGAATGTTGGGAATTTGGTTCGAAAAGTTGGGAATTTGGTTTCGAAAGTTGTAAACTTGGTTCCAAATATTGTGAAATTAGTTTCGAAAGTTGAGAGCTTGGTTCCAAATGTTAGAAACTTGGTTTCGAAACTTGGAAACTTAATTCCGAAGGTTGGGACCTTGGTTTCGAAAGTTGGGAACTTGGTTCCGAAAGTTGGGAACTTGGTTCCGAAAGTGGGAAACTTGGTTTCAAAAATTAGGAACTTGATTTCGAATGTTGGGACCTTGGTTTTGAAAGTTGGGAACTAGATTCAGAAAGTTCAAAACTTGGTTCAAAATATTGCGAAGTTGGTTTAGAAAGTTGGGAACTTGGTTCCGAAAGTGAGAAACTTGGTTTCAAAAATTAGGAACTTGATTTCGAAGGTTGGGACCTTGGTTTTGAAAGTTGGGAACTAGATTCAGAAAGTTCAAAACTTGGTTGAAAATATTGCGAAGTTAGTTTAGAAAGCTGGGAACTCGGTTCGGAAAGTTGGGAACTTGTATTTGAGACTTCGTAACTTGTTTTTGAAACTTAGAAACATGGTTTCCAAACTTGGGAACTTGGTTTGGAAAGTTGAGAACTTGGTTTCAAAAGTTGGGAACTTGGTTCCGAAAGTTAGGAACTTAGTTTCGAAAGTTTAGAACTTGGTTCCAAAAATTGGAAACTTGCTTTCAAAACTTGGGAACTTGTTTCGGAAAGTTCGCAACTTGGTTCAAAATATTGGGAACTTGGTTCGAAAAGTTGAGAACTTTGTTCGAATAGTTGAGAACTTGGTTCCGAAAGTTGGGAACTTGGTTCCACAAGTTTGGAACTTGGTTCCGAAAGGTGGGAACTTAGTTCCGAAAGTTGGGAACTTAGTTCGGAAAGTTAGAAACTTGGTTCCGAAAGTTGGGAACTTGCTTAGGAAAGTTGGGAATTTGGTTCAGAAACTTGGGAACTTGATTCAGAAAGTTGGGAACTTGGTTTCAAAAGTTGGGAATTTGGTTCCGAAAGATTCCGAAAGTTGGGAACTTGGTTTCGAAACTTGGAATTTGATTCTGAATATTGGGACCTAGGTTTTGAAAGTTGTGAATTTAGTTCGGAAAGTTCGGAACTTGGTAAAAAATGTTGGGGACTTGGTTCAGAAAGTTGGGAACTTTGTTCGAAAAGTTGGGAACTTGGTTCGAAAAGTTGGGAACTTGTTTCCAAGAGTTGGGAACTTGGTTCCGAAAGTTAGAATATTGGTTTCGAAACTTGAGAACTTGATTTCAAAGGTTGGGAACTTGGCTTCGAAATTTTGGAACTTGATTCCGAAGAAAGGGACCTAGGTTTTGAAAGTTAGGAATTTGGTTCGCAAAGTTCGAAACTTGGTTCAAAATATTGGGAACATGGTTCGAATAGTTGGGAACTTGGTTCCAAAAGTTGGGAACTTGATTTCGAAAGTTGGGAACTTGGTTCGGAAACTTGCGAACTTGGTTCGGAAACTTGCGAACTTGATTCGAAAAGTTAGGAACTTAGTTCCGTAAGTTGGGAACTTGGTTCGGAAAGTTAGGATTAGGGTTTTGAAAGTTGGGAATTTGCTTAGGAATGTTGGAAATTTGATTAGGAAAGTTAGGAACTTGATTCGGGAAGTTGGGAATTTGATTCCGAAAGTTGGGAACATGGTTTCGAAACTTGGGAACTTGATTCTAAAGGTGGGACCTTGGTTTTGAAAGTTGGGGCTTGGTTCAGAAAGTTCGAAACTTGATTCAAAATGTTTGGAACTTGGTTCAGAAAGTTGGGAACTTGGTTTGAAAAGTTGGGAACTTGGTTCCGAAAGTTGGGAACATGCTTAGGAATGTTAGGAATTTGATTCCAAAAGTTGGGAACATGGTTTCGAAAGTTGGGAACTTGGTTCTGAAAGTTGGGAACTTATTTCGAAAAGTTGGGATATTGGTTTCAAAATTTCGGAACATGGTTCTGAAAGTTAGGAACTTGGTTTCAAAATTTGGAAACTTGATTTCACAACTTGGGAACTTGATTCCGAAGATTGGGAACTTGGTTCAACATGTTGGGAACTTAGTTCGGAAAGTTAGGAACTTGGTTCGAATACTTGGGAACTTAGTTCTAAAAGTTGGGAACTTGGTTTGGAAAGTTGGAAACTTGGTCCGGAAAGATGGGAAGTTGGTTCAAAAGTTGGGAACTTCGTTCCGCAAGTTGGGAAATTATTTCGGAAAGTTGGGAACTTGGTTCCAAAAGTTGAGAACTTGCTTAGGAATGTTGGGAATTTTGTTCGAAAAGTTGGGAACTTGGTTCGAAAAGTTGGGAACTTGGTTTCGAAAGTTGGGACTTGGGTTTCGAAAGTTGGGAATTTGGTTTCGAAAGTTGGATACTTGGTTCCGAAAGTTGGAATCTTAGTTTCTCAAGTTGGGAACTTTATTCCGAAGGTTGGAAACTTGGTTGGAAAAGTTTGGAACTTGGTTCGAAAATTTGAGAACTTGGTTCGGAAAGTTGGGAACTTGATTCTGAAAGTAGGGAACTTGGTTCGGAAAGATAGGAACTTGGTTTTGAAAGTTGGAAACTTGTTTACGAAAGTTGGAAACTTGGTTTCGAAAGTTGAGAACTTGGTTCTAAATGTTGGAAACTTGGTTTCGGAACTTGGGAACTTGATTCCAAAGGTTGGGAACTTGGTTTTGAAAGCTGGGAACTTGGTCCGGAAAATTTGGAACTTGGTTCAAAATGTTGGGAACTTGATTCAAAAAGTTCGGAACTTTGTTCCAAAAGTTGAGAACTTGGTTCGAAAAGTTGGGAACTTGTTTTCGAGAGTTGGGAACTTGATTTCGGAAGTTAGAAACTTGGGAACTTGATTACGAAGGTTTGGAACTTGGCTTCGAAAGTTTGGAACTTGATTCCGAATGTTGGGAACTTGGTTTTGAAAGTTAGGAACTTGGTTCGAAAAGTTCGATACTTGGTTCAAAATGTTGTGAACATGGTTTAAAAAGTTGGAAACTTGGTTCCAAAATTTGAAAACTTGATTCTGAAAGTTGGAAACTTGGTTCGGAAACTTGGGAAGTTCATTCCGCAAGTTGGGAACTTGGTTCCAAAAGTTGGGAACTTGGTTCTGAAAGTCAGGAACTTGGTTCGGAAAGTTATGAACTTGACTCCGAAAGTTGGGAACTTGCTTAGGAAAGTTGGGAATTTGGTTCGAAAAGTTGGGAACTTGGTTTCGAAAGTTGGGAATTTGGTTTCGAAAGTTTGGAAGTTGGTTTCAAAACTTGGGAACTTGATTCCGAAGGTTGGGACATTGGTTTTGAAAGTTGGGAACTTTGTTCGGAAAGTTCGGAACTTTGTTCAAAATATTGGGAACTTGTTTCATAAAGTTCGGAACTTGATTCCGAAACATGGTTTGGAAAATTGGGAACTTGGTTCCGAAAATTGGTTCGGAAAGTCGGCAAATTGGTTCCGAAAGTTAGGAACTTGGGAACTTGATTTTGAAGGTTGGGACCTTGGTTTTGAAAGCTTGGAACTTGGTTCGGAATGTTCGGAACTTGGTTGAAAATGATGGGAACTTGGTTTCAGAAAGTTGGCAACTTGGTTCGAATAGTTGGGAATTTGGTTCCGATAGTTGGGAACTTGGTTCCAAAAGTTGGGAACTTTGTTGGTAAAGTTTGGAACTTGGTTCGGAAAGTTTGGAACTAGATTCGGAAAGTAGGAAACTTGGTTTCGAAAGTTTGGAATTTGGTTCTGAAAGTTGGGAACTTGTTTCCGAAAGTTGGGAACTTGGTTGATAAAGTTTGAAACTTAGTTCGGGAAGTTGGGAACTGGATTCGAAAGTTGGGAATGGTTTTGAAAGTTGAGAACTTGGTTTCAAAAGTTGGAAACTTGGTTTCGAAATATGGGAATTTGATTCCGAAGGTTGGACCTTAGTTTTGAAAGTTGGGAACTTGGTTCAAAATGATGGGAACTTGGTTCAGAAAGTTAGGAACTTGGTTCGAATAGTTGGGAACTTGGTTCGAATAGTTGGGAACTTGATTCTGAAAGATGGAAACTTGATTTGAAAAGTTGGAAACTTGGTTCTAAAAGTTGGGAACTTGGTTCGGAAAGTTGGGAACTTGGTTCGGAAAGTTAAGAACTTGGTTTTGAAAGTTCAGAAGTATCTTAGGAATATTGCGAATTTGTTCGAAAAGTTAGGAACTTGATTCGGAAAGTTGGGAACTTGGTTTTGAAAGTTGGGAATTTGGTTTCGAAAGTTGGGAACTTTGTTTCGAAAATTGGAATCTTGGTTTCGAAAGTTGGGTACTTGATTCCGAAGGTTGGGAACTTGGTTGGGAAAGTTTAGAAGTTGGTTCGGAAAGTTGTGAACTTAGTTCCGAAATTTGGTTTAGGAAGTTGGGAATTTGGTTCTGAAAGTTGGGAACTTGGTTCGGAAAATTGGGAACTTAGTTTCAAAAGTTGGGAACTTGGTTTCGAAAGTTGAGAACTTGGTTGCGAAAGTTGGAAACTTGATTTCGAAACTTGGGAACTCGATTATGAAGGTTGGGACCTTTTATTTTGAAAGTTGGGAACTTGGTTCGGAAAGTTCGGAACTTGATTCCTAAAGTTGGGAACTTGGTTCTGAAAGTTGAGAACTTTGTTCCTATAGATGAGAATTTGGTTCCGAAAGTTGGGAACTTGGTTCCGCAACTTGGAAACTTGATTCCGAAAGTTGGGAACTTTCTTAGGAATGTTGGGAATTTGGTTCGAAAAGTTGGGAACTTGATTTGGAAAGTTGGGAACATGGTTACGAAAGTTGGGAATTTGGTTCCGAATATTGGGAACTTGGTTTCGAAAGTTGGAAACTTGGTTTCGAAAGTTGGAATCTTAGTTTCGAAAGTTGGGAACTTGGTTGGGAACTTGGTTCCGAAAGTTGGGAACTTGCTTAGGAATGTTCGGAATTTGGTTCAGAAAGTTCGGAACTTGAGTCGGCAAGTTGTGAACTTGGTTTCGAAAGTTGGGAACTTGGTTCCGAGAGTTGGGAACTTGGTTTCGGAAGTTGAGAACTTGGTTCCGAAAGTTGGAAACTTGGTTTTAAAACTTGGGAACTTGATTCCGAACGTTGGGACATTGGTTTTGAAAGTTGGGAACTTGGTTCGAAAAGTTCGAAACAGGTTCAAAATGTTGGGAACTTAGTTTCGAAAGTTGGGAACTTTGTTCGGAAAGGAGGGAACTTTGTTCGAAAAGGAGGAACTTTGTTCGAAAAGTTGGGAACTTGGTTCCGAAAGTTAGAAACTTGGTTTTGAAACTTGTGAACTTGATTCCGAAGGTTGGGAACTTGGTTTCTAAAGTCTGGATCTTTTTTTTAAAATCCAAAAAAAAAAACAAGACAGTTTACACAAAACTCAAAACAGGATCCCTAGTTATAATATTGACTAAATCAGGGGGCCAGTCTTTCTCCTAGAGTAAATTCCTTTCCAAACACCTAGCCTGAACAGCTAGCCAGTCAGCACCTTTATTTGCCTCTCTTCTCGCAAATTTGAATGTCACTTTATCAAACTTCCTTGCAATGAACTTGATATCATTAATGATATTTTTGACACACCAATCAATACGACTGCAACTATTGCACATGTCAATGAAAAGTTTAGAGTCGGATTCAATTATAATGTGTTTCATATTGAGCTTAACAGCGTATTTCATGGCTATATTAACAACAGGACCTTCATTAACTAAAACATAGTTATTATGATTAACCCCAACAACATCATAAACAATTTCACCATTAAAATTTTTGCAAATAGCTGAATAAGAACCGAAATTATCAAGCACATAAATTGAAGCATCTACGTTCCATTTAAATATCCCTTCAAGAGGCGGAGACCACTTATTCCCAGAATTTATATCAGAATTATTCCCCTTAGATATAGAATTATCAGCATAGTTAATAGTTAGGGCAGTGACTTTAGCAAATAAGGAATGTAACGATGGTCTTAAAAAGTTCACAGACAGCCTTATTTCAGGTCAACCAAATCATATAGAAAGTGTTAAAACAGAGTGCCACCAATACGGGTTTACAAGGGTCCAAAGGAGCACCATTGTTTCCACACAAAATCCGAGCCAACCGAAGACTCCCACTAAACCATCGATCTATTAACTCCCAGAGGTTCCTAGCTACCTCATAAAGGGACGAAACAAATTATCACGCATTTCAATATTCGAACAATGATTATTGATTAAACAGATACAACTAGATACAATGTTCATAAAAGTAGGTTTGAGTTTCATAGGGATATCAAATAGCCAAGCATCAGATAAAATAGAAGTATGATAACTAGAAGAAATAAATTTTTTAAAGCCAATTTTAAGTAATCCAGCAGCATGACAAATGAGTTTCTAGGCACCACTCATATTTTTACAAGCATTATCATTCCACAAGTCAAAAGAACCATATTTAGCTTTAACAATAGCAGTCCAAAGAGTATTCTGGTTATTAATCAATTGCATAATCATTTTAGCAACCAGAGCAATTTTCATAAATTCCAAATTCCTAATACCAAGGCCCCCACTATTTTTAGAAAGAGTAACCTTATCCCAAGCAATCAAATGAAGACCATGTTTATTTCTATCAAAACTCCAAAGAAAATTTTTAATGATGGAATTAATTTTTTGAATCACAGAATTAGGAGTCCAATTAACATATATAGAATGTAAAGGAACAGAATTAAGCACATATTTAATCAATACAACTTTACTAGCTTGAGAAAGACAATTTCTTTTCCAATTATTTAATTTGACACTAACTTTATCAATCAAAAAATTATAATTGCAAGCATGGAGAATTCTAGGACCAATTATAGTGACTAAGTATTTAAAAGGAAAAGAATCACAATTCATTTTAAAACTTCTGCAAATCATGTTTTTCACAGTAGAAATAGTATTATGTGGAAACAAAATCTCAGATTTATTAAAGTTTATTTTTTGATTAGTAATTTTTCCAAAATCATCAAAAATCTTTAAAACAATTTTAATAGACTTGTGATTGGCACAGAAAAATAATAGAATGCCATCAACATACATAAGATGATTAATAGAAACCTCATCCTTAATTCTAACAGAACTAATTTTACCTAAAGAACCAGCATGGTTCAACATGTTAGAAAGAAAATGACTAACTATGATATATAAGTAGGGAGATAAGGGATCACACTGCTTAATACCATAGGAGCCCTTAAACTTGTTTGAAAAGACCTCATTAATGCAACAAGTAAAATTAGAAGTAGTGATGCATTCAGTAATCCATTTAATAAATTTTACTAGAAAGTTAAGAAGATGCAACATGTTAATAATGGAGCTCCAAGAAATCCTATCATAAGCCCTTTCTAGATCAATTTTAACCATAATAATAAGAATTTTCCCTTTATACTTATGAATTGAATGCACTACTTCTTGAGCAATTAAAATGTTATAATGAATGAACCTCCCAGCAATAAAGGTAGATTGATTACATGAAATAAGGTTCTCTAAATAAGGTTTTATTCTACCAGCTAAAACTTTAGCAATGATCCTATAAGTGACATTACATAAGGCAATTAGGTATGTAATCTTTAATGGCCTTAGAGTTGTCATTCTTAGGAATAAAGACTAAACAAGTATCATTCTAGCCAACAGGAAGAGTCTCATACTCGTAAAAATATTTAAAAGCATCATGAAGATTTACAGAAATAATATCCCAATATGTTTTAAAAAATTCTCCTGTAAAACCATCTGGTCCAGGACTTTTCCTAGAACCCAAGAATTTAACAGTAGAAGCAATTTCATGAGAGGAAAATTAGCAATTAAATTTTCATGAGCAACATGATCAATCTGAGTAATAGCAAGAATATAACAACTATCAAAAAAATTTGGATCCTGATAACACCATAGATTAGCATAAAAATCAACAAAGGCATTCATAATCTCATCGAAATTAGAAACAACACCAAAATCAGTACGAATAGAAACAACCATATTTTTTCTTTTCCTAGCCTTAACCAAATTCTGGTAATATTTAGTGTTTTTCTCACCTTCATTTACCCATCTAGTCTTAGCTAAGGTCCACCATTTAATAGAGAGTTGCCTATTTAAAGCACGAGCCTTATTATAAAGAGAAGAAAGGTTAACAGTATCAGACTCAGTAAGAGAGTCAACACTATCCTTCAATACCAACTCCTGAATCTGAGCATTGACCTTAGAAATGTTATCTTCAATTTTACCTAGCTTAATCCTATTCTAGAAAGATAATTTACTTCTAAGAATATAAATATTTCTAGCAGTAGAAACAACAGGATTAGAGACAGAACCATCAAACCAATGAGTCTGAACAATATCTCTAACCTCAGGATACTCTACCTAGAAATTTTGGAATTTGAAACTAAAGATCTTAGGTTTACTAGAGTCTTTAACATTAAGAAGAAGAGGACAGTGATCTGAAGCTAATCTAGGAAGATGAGTAATCTTTGTATTTCCATATAAACTAAGCCAACAACTATTAGCAAAGGATCTATCTAGTCTAATAAGAATTCTATGATTGTTTTTCCTATCGTTACACCAAGTATAATTTGGACCATTAAAACCTAAATCACAAAAATCAGAATTAGCAATGCAACTTCTAAGAGCAAGCTATTAAGTGAAATTCCACACTATAGGGGAATAGTGTGTGTTCTTTTTCAATTTACTTCAATTTTCTTTTTAGCCAATTTTAACTTCAACCAAATGCAAGTGCAACTAAATAATGTTCGTTATCAAATATGAAGCACAACAATAAACAAACAAGCAAGGCAATGCTAACACGAGGAAACATAGTGGTTCGGCCAACTGCCTACTCCACTACCTTGGCTCCACACCAAGGATTTCAAACCAACTACTTTATAGAACTTGTGTTTCCCTTTGAATACAACCGAGGACTCGATTCTCACTTCTTTGAGAACTCCTCAAACTTATTCACCTTGGCAAAACACAATTCTACAAAGTAAACCCTAAGTGTTTACACTAGCACAACTAGCAAGCTAATCCAATTAAAATAAGTTTAAACGACATTTAAAATTACAATGAAAAGAGCTAAGAAATAAAACCAAGAACCAATGCTCTTTTCCAAGCCTTCAAGCCTTCAACTCGCCAAGTCGTTTAACTCGAATCGAAACCCGAGTTGAGGGAAGATGAGCGCTTGAGAAGACGTTGATCGGAGAAGCGACTGCAAGCAATTAATCTCTAGAAGGCACAAATCTCTCTCTTGAATGCTTAATTTAGTTGTCAAGAGGTATTAAAGGAGTTAGGTGAGGGGTATTTATAACCCCTCAACCGAACAGCTCTTCAACGGCCTTTTTTTCGCTCGTTGGACGTCGTTCGGTCTCTTGTCAGTCGATCGTCGGTCGACCGACCGATCGACCATCCAGCGACCGTTGGCAATTCTTGCTTTTGTCGCTCTGTCCGGTCGATCGAAGGGTCGACCGACTAAGTCACGATTCTGCTCCTTTGCTATCCAGTCGACCGACCGGTCGATCCAAGCAGGCACTGCCAATTTTTGGCCTCGGTCAGTCGACCGAAAGTAGCCACTGCCGATTTTTGCATCTGTTCGGTCGATCGACCGGTCGACCGATGTGGGCTGAGGTTGATTTTAAACTTATCTTTGATGCATGCTTTTTTATGGGTTTAGTTACCAAGTTTTAACTTGGATAACTTTACAATTAGATTTGGGATGAGATCCTAGGGGTATATTACAAGATATCTACTCAACCTACACTTGAGCCTTTCTTGACGTTCTTTTCTTTCGTTTCTTCGAGCGAAGTTCGCATGCCTATCGTAATCTCAACCTGAACTCAAAACTACACAAATAGAGTAAATACTTGTTTTTTTATCATCAAAATGAGGATCAAAGCTTAAGGGGAACCCTTAAGACAACAATCTCCTCCTTTTTGATGATGACAAACATAACATGAAATTTGAAGAAAACAATAAGTATTCTTTGTGAGTTTGAGTTAAGGCATACATAATACATAACTTAACATATGCTCCCCCCTATCAATGTGCATAACATGCTTGTAACTCCCCCTATCTATATGCATCATAAGACAAGTGTGACCTTACTTTTTCTCCCCCTTTTGACATCAATCAAAAAGGGCACGAGCTAAAGTACAATTAATGAGTTCCATCATGAAAACCAAGAAAGCAATAAAATCAAGTATCATCTACCACTATAGTCCTTCCTATTAATGTAAGCCTATAGAAGACAAACATCAATAAGTCGCAAAGCTCCATTACAAGGCAGTACATAAGTGTGATGATACCTTGTAAAATGCAATTTTAAAACCATGTATGTTTTGAAACAAAATTTTAACCACTTGGAAAAACACAAATTTCTAATTGCATTCTTAAATTTGCAAAGCTTTCATCACACAAGTGTTTTGTAAATATATCGGCAAGTTGTTTGTCCGTGGATATAAATTCCACCGATATATTTCGCTTGGCTACATTATCCCTAAGAAAATGGTGCATTAGATCAATATGCTTAGTCCTAGAGTGTAAAATAGGATTTTTTGTTAAATTGATTGCACTAGTGTTATCACAATGTATAAGTATGCAAGAATACTTAAGTCCATAATCCAAAAAGGTTTGTTTCATCCATAGGTCTTGTGCACAACAACTAGCCGCAGCGATGTATTCCGCTTCAGTAGTTGAAAGTGCAACTAAATTTTATTTCTTTGAAAATCAAGAGACAAGACTCACTCCTAGGAATTGACAACACCCACTAGTGCTTTTTCTATCTACTTTACACCCGGCAAAATCTGCGTTCGGATAACCAATTAATTCAAAAGATGCATTACATGGATACCAAAGTGCTAAGTGAACCGTGCCCTTCAAATATCTCAATATATTTGACCACACTTAAGTGAGATATTTTAGGACAAGATTGAAACCTAGCACATGCACAAACACTAAACATGATATCGGGTCTACTTGCGGTTAAGTAAAGAATACTACCAATCATACCTCGATATCATTTTTCATGTACTTTGACACCATCTTCATCTGTGTCAAGCTTGATGGGTGTGCTCATTGGTGTAGAAGCTATCTTGACTTCATTCATCCCAAACATTTTGATGAGCTCCTTTGTGTACTTAGCTTGATATATGAAGATTCCTTTGTTGGTTTGCTTGATTTGGAGACCAAGCATGAAGGAAAGCTCTCCCATCATGCTCATCTCAAATTCATCTTGAATACACTTAGCAAACCACTAACAAAGGCTTTCATTAGTAGCACCAAAAATTATGTCATTAACATATATTTGAACTAATAAGGTGTCATTTTCATAACGTTTAATGAAAAGTGAAACATCGGCTTTTCCAATATTGAAACCTTGTTCAATTAAAAAATTTGAAAGCCTTTCATACCAAGCCCAAGGGGCACCATATAATGTTTTTTTAAGTTTAAAAATATGGTTTGGAAATTCAAAACTTTCAAATCCGATGGGTTGTTCAACATATACTTCTTCATCGATAAAACCATTTAAAAATGCACTTTTAACATCCATTTGAAAAAGTTTAAAGCCTTTAAAACTAGCATATGCCAAAAGCATTCAAATTGCTTCTAATCTAGCTAGGGAGCATAAGTTTCATTATAATCTATTCATTCTTCTTGATTGTACCCATGGGCCACTAACCTAGCTTTGTTTCTAATAACTAAACCTCCTTCATCTAACTTGTTTCTAAACACCCATTTAGTCCCAATCATGGTTTGTCCACTAGGTCTAGGTACTAAATCCCATACTTCATTTCTAACAAATTGGTTGAGTTTTTCTTGCATAGCGATTACCCAAAATTCATCTTCTATTGCTTCCTTAATGTTCTTATGCTTTATTTGAGATATAAATGCTACATATGACAAATATTTTTAAATTTAGAGCGCGTTACCACTCCCGTTGATGGTTCTCCAATGACTTGATCCATTGGATAATCCTTTATCAATCGATATCCTTTGAGGAGAGGTGGTAGAGCTTCCTCTTCTTCATCTTTATCAGGAGGTAGAGTTGAGGATGGTGGTTCTTCTTGTTCAGTTTCCTTATTGTCTTCATCCTCCACCTCTTTGTCATGAAAAGTGAGTTCTTCAAGTTCCTCACCTACATTCACAATCTTAACATTTCTAGAAGAATCATTAGTTTCATCAAATGTGACATGCATAGATTCTTCAACAATCATGGTTCTACGATTATATACTCTAAATGCCTTAGAATTATTGGAGTAACCTAGGAAATGCCTGCATCGGATTTAGAATTAATTTTTCTAAATGCTCCATAGTGTTTAAGATAAAATATTTACATCCAAAACCATGAAATAACCCACACTTGGGAATTTATCATTCTAAAGCTCAAAAGGTATTTTCTTAATTTTATGTCTCAATAAAATGGGATTAAGCACGTAACAAGAGGTATTTATGGCTTCGGCCCAAAGATACTTGGGCAAATTATTTTCGCAAAGCATGGTTCTAGCCATCTCTTGTAAGGTTCTATTCTTCCTCTCAATCACCCCATTTTGTTGAGGGGTCCTAGGGAAAGAAAAGGTATGTTCAATACCCAATTCATCACAAAATTCGGAAAACTTTTCATTTTTAAATTATCCTCCATTATCACTTCTAATTTTCAAAATCGAAACTCCTTTCTCATTTGTAACTTTCCTGGTAAAGTTTTTGAAAAAATCAAAAGTTTTATTATTCTTAGCTAAAAAGAAAACCTATGTAAATCTCGAGAAATCATCAACTAGCACATAACAATATAGTTTTCCACCTAGACTAGCTACATCACATGGACCAAAAAGATCCATGTGCACAAGTTCAAGTGTTCTAGATGTGCTTACTTGATTAATGCTATGAAATGAAGATTTAACTTACTTGCCTAGTTGACATGCATCACAAAGTTTGTTTTTTTCAAATTTTATCTTGGGTAATCCTTTAACTAGTTCCTTCTTAGATATTTCTTGGATGAGGCTCATGCTAGCATGTCCTAGCCTTCTATGCCACAACCAAGAGTCATTTTCCATGGCAACCAAGCATCTAACATGGGGATTAGGTAAGACATTTAAATCTAATATGTAGATATTTTCTTGCCTATTTCCAATAAACATAATGTCATTAGATGATGCACTCCTAATGATACATTTAGATGCTTCAAAAATAATTACATATCCATTGTCACACAATTGAGATATGCTAATCAAGTTATGCTTTAACCCATAAACTAGTAAAATATTTTTAATGCATGGGTAAGAAAGTATACCTATATCCCCAATGCCAACAATCTTACCTTTGGCATTATCTCCAAATGTCACATGTCCTCCATCTTTGCTTGATAGGGTTGCAAATAGGTTGATATCACCCGTCATGTGTTTTGAGCAACCACTATCCATGTGCTTCTACTTGCTTGAGGATGCTTCTCCATCTACAAAAGGAGAAGAAACTATTTTAGGTACCCAAATTTTCTTGGGTCCTTGAGTGTTAGTCATCTTAGGAACCCAAGTAAATCTAACTTGTGGGTTCCTCCTTAATGCACAGTCTTTAGCCATATGGCCAAATATACCACATGAAAAACTTTCTTCTATTGTGTGTGTGAGCATGAAAGTGTGATGACTTTTTGGCATGGACAACCTTAGGCATGACATTTTTTAAGATTGTCATTTTTTCATTTAGCATGCAAAGTTTCTTTTTTAATGTTAGCATGCTATCATTCAAGTGCTCTACTTGATCACTTAAGTACTTGTTTTCATCTTCCAATTTTTTATTGTCATATTCTAAGTTTTTCTTAGCTTCATCTAGGGCATGTTTTGTTGGCTTTAGGTTTTCAACCTTGGCCTTAATCTCGGTTTTGATGATAACAAACATGGAACTAATATTTCATCGAGAAATCTTTTAGGTTCCATATCGATTAGCGTTCAATGTCCTCGATCAGAAAAATTAAAAGAAATCGGAAAATTAGAAGGACATTGATAGTCGCGCTCGGGTTCGTCGTGAAAATTTCTCGAAGCACGACGAGTGCACCAAAGTTGCAATGGACGAGTCCAAAGATCAAATGAAAAGCTCTCCAAGTTGATGCTCATTGAAAGTCAGAACCCGGAAATGAAGCGTGCAAGAAAAATGACTGAAAAAAACAATTTCAGCCTAGGTTCGGTCGATCGAGTGATCGACCAAATAGGGGTAAAAATCATCAGTAGCTACTTCAGTCGACCAAGCGGTCGACCGAACTGTGGATAGCTGAAGACGCAACTTGCGTCGATCGACCGGGCGGTCGACCGGATTGAGGGAATGCAAAGTTTGCATCTGGCGGTTGACCCGTCGATCGACCGCACAGAGAGAATAGACGGCGGTCGCTTTAAGCGGTTGATCGGTCGGTCGATCGGCCAATCGACCGAGTGACTGTAATGACTAGATTTTAGCCCGTTGAGCTGTCGTTCCTTTGAGAGGTTATATATATAATTCATATAACTCATTTAACCTCTCTCTCACACTCTTACATATTTTATTGAGCAATTAAAAGAGAGTTTTGAGCCTTCCAAAAGATTAATCGCTTGCACTCGGTTCTTCCGCCAACAAATTCTTCAAGCGCACACTCTGCTTCGACTCGGGAATTGATTCGAACTCTACCTCTTGACGAGTTGAAGGCGTTGAAGGCTTGGAAAAGAGCCGTGGTTCCTCTCTCATTTCTTAAGCTCTTTTGATTGTCTTTTAATTGTTATTTGGACATTGTTTTATTTGAATTTGAGTTTGAATAAGACCTAGGTTGTTAGGTCTTGTTGAGTGAGTGGTATCCTCGGTGTAGAAGGAGTAAAGCCACTTGTGTAAACTTAGTTCTACTTGGATTAGTTGAGGTATCCCTTAGGGTTGAGGTGGAAGAGTGCTCTCGGTAAGAAGGCAGAGACTTCCGAGTGTGGAAGTGCCTTAGGTCGAGAGTGCGACTCTTCGAGTCAAAGTCCTCATTGTAAGGGAAACAAGAATTAATCTAGTAAACCTAGTTTGAAAATCCTAAGCGGGGTGCTTAGGTAGTAGAGTAGGCATTGAGGCCGAACCACTATAAATTTGTGTGTTAGCATTGTTATATATTATTGTTTGTGCTTAATTAGTTTATCTTGCTTCCGCATTTAAATCGTAAAATTGCAACGTGCCTAAACGATTTGAGAAACGAGTAAAATCGGATTTAGGCTAATTAATTAGATAACACACTATTCACTCCCCCTCTAGTGTTGCCATTTCGACAACAATTGGTATTAGAGCGGGTTCGAGCTTGAGATTTCACCATCTCTTCTACATCTTGTCTCGATCCGAAAATGGCACTATAGGGTATAGCGTCTTCACCTCCTAGGTTCGATGAGTCTAACTTTGGTCTTTGGAAGAGTAGAATGTATACTTTTCTAAAGACTAAAGGTTTAGGTGTATTTAACATGGTAAAGATAAAATATGTTGAACCTAAGGAAAATATGGATTCATGGACCCAAGAACAAATTAATATGTTTGAATTAAATGCTAAAGCAACAAATTGCATATATTGTTCTATGGAAAATAATATATTTGAAAAGATCATGCATTGTACTTCCGCATTCGATATTTGGGCTTGCTTAAATATCTTATATGATTATGCTAAAACCGAGTTAGAAACTTTTAATGATGGTAATGATGACAATGGTCATCCTTCTAATGCTAACATAGTTTTTGAAGCCCAAAGTGTCTCCAGTCATAGGAGCACTAAAAGCCGGAAGAGAAAGATGATTTGCCATGTGTGCCAAGAGAAAGGGCATGTAAGGAAGAATTGCCCTACCATGATGAACAAAGCAAGAAAGAGGTCAAGTGCTTCCACCTCCACATCTCACTCATTTGAAGCATCCTCTATCCATGACTACGAAGCTACTTCCAAAGTGAGCCTCAAAATTGCAAAAAATGAGGTACTTTCTTCTTCATCTAGTCATGATAATGATAATGATAGTACTAGCTCTTTTAGTTCAAATGATATGCAATATGATGAGTTAGTAAGCGAATATAAGATAATGTACACCTTGCTTGCAAAAAAAGATAAGGAAAATAAGATGCTAAAGAAAGAAAATGTGATGCTTAATTCTCATGTGGATGAATTAAAGCTAGAAAATGAGAAATTGAAGTCTAGTTCATTTGATTTATGCCATGATAGATTGAATTTTGAGCTTAAGGACTTAAAGCTTGAAAACGAAAATTTAAAATTTGAGAATTCAAAAATCTTAAGTGAGAACAATATTTTGAAATCTCAACTATATGCCATGCATAAGTCAATTGAAGTTTTAAAAGATGAGATTTTAGTTTTGAACAAGGAAGTACATAATTTAAGAAACTCAACTTCCTTCAAGAAAATTGGAAAGGAAAATGTTTCTTTTAAAAATGCCTATGTTCATCATAAATCTCATGCTATAGGCATTCTAATGCAAAATCTTATGTTAGGCATTCCACATTTAAATCTCAAGTTCAAGAAAAAAATGTTTCACTTAAGAATGCTCATGTCCATCATCCTTTTCATGTCAAGGATTCTATTGATAAATCTCATGTCCATTGCAAAAAGGAAAAGAAGTTTAATGGACATTGCTTTTGTTGTGGTACTTTTGTGCATGCTATATATGATTGTGCACTCAAAAGAAAATCAAGTGTTGCTAAGACACTTTGGATTCCTAGGCCATCTAACCCCCAAGGACCCAAAGCCATTTGGGTACCAAAGATCTCATCTTCTACTGTAGGGAGAGCTACCACACAAGGGTGCAAGATTGATGACATGTTGAAGTTGACCAAAGAGTTGAACGAAGAATCCTTTTATGGTTGCAACTTCAAGTTTTCATCTAGATGCCTTAGGTAAAATTGGCATCAAATATTTTGGTATCATCTCCTTACTTTGGTTTGCTTTATTTAAGTTGGAGTTATGATACATGTTTAACTTGAGTTGTTTTCCCTGCTCTTGTTAAAGAGTTCTTTGGAAATGATTTTTTATTTTTAATTTCCAGGTATCTTCGGAGACCTATGTAGCTTGTAATGGGCTCATGCGACCTTGCGGTTCTAAATCATAGGATCATTGTGGTCTTTCGGTTTTCAACCAATAGGAAGGGAAGGGCTGGAGATCTTATGTTTCAAAATTTTACATTTTGAGATCTCTTGATTCGTTTTGGTTTCATGACGATTTTACTTGAAATAAATTCTTTCACTATCTAGCTTAGGTTGAGATACCAAAATGAAGATTTCTATTTCTCCTTGCTATTTAGTATGATAACTTGCTAGTAGATAAGACTGGATTACCATTAATGAAGTATACTTGCAAGTTATTGAAAATGGAAGGCTAATTAGGAAGAAAAAGATTAGTTTGACAAATTATCATGAATAAGGTATAACTTTGATAAATTCAAAATCTTAGTGTTATACCTCAATGCTTAAGCTTAAATAATGTCTCAATACTCATGATTAGAATTGCATGGTAAACCCTTGAATTTTTATGAGTATGTAGAATTTTAGTACTTAGACAAATTTCATTGAATGAAACTTGCTCTAGGTTGATGTTTACTATTAGAGACATTCCTTTAAGTCCAAACTAGTTAAACATGTTTAGAGATCTTATTCCTCAAATGTTTCACATCTTAAGATCTCTTTGATTCATTTTGATATCATGCAAATTCATTTAAAATGAATCTCTACTATCTAGCATAGGTTAAGGTTTTTAAATAAAACTTTGCATTAAACCTTTGCTATTTAGTATGTTAGCTTGCTAGTTGGTATATAATTTCATTATGATACTAATGAACCTTACTTGCAAGTTAAGAAAGCGGTATACAATGAAAGGCTATGATATCTAAAATAAAATTAAAAGGAAATGAAAAGTTTGGAAAAAGTTTTAGGAAAAAATTATGAATTTGATTTTGGAAAAAATTATAATATAATACTTGAATATTCATTCTTTAATGATGTCTCTATATACTCATGATTGACTTTGCATGATAAATATTTGAATTTTCATGAGTAGGCAAGCTTCATGATAACTAGGCAATTTCATAATATTAATATTAAATGAAATTGGACTAGTTTGAAATTTCTTATTAGAGACCTCATTTTGAGTAAACATCAAACAAACATGTTTAGAAACACATATCACATAAGTCTAGGTATTTAAAATTAAAAATTCATGTCTAGATGAATAATGTGATAACTATATCACTTTAGGGGACTTAAACTTGAAAAAATTTGACACAAGTCAACAAATCAACTTGGACACTTCAATTTAAGTCCAAACTTCATAAACATGTTTACGAATAGGTATGATATATTTCCATGCATTTAGAATGAAAAATTCATATGGATATGGATAAAATGACATAGAGGTGGTTTCATGAAAACCTCTTTTGAACCAAATTGACCCAAGTCAACAAGTTGACTTAAAGGTCTCATTTTCAATCCATATTTGAGGAACATATTTTGATTTACTCATGTTAGGTATCCAAAGGTTTAAGTTTGAAAAATTATTAGTAAATGATAAGATTGACACTTAGCAAGTTTCATGATAACTAGCTTAGTTTTGAATGAAACCATGCTAGGTTGATATCTTGACTAAAGAACATATTTTTCATTTTAAACTTGACATACATTCTATACATGATCACTTTATGGTGTCATAAAAGTTTGAATGAAAATTGAACATGCTTTAAAAATAATTGAAAATCAAGAAAATGCTATGTCACCCAACAATTGATAACATTTTCAGTTATTTTTAGAAAAATATAGAAAAATTCCTTTTAACTGATTCTTGAAATTGCACCCTCACTGAAAAATCTAGGTTCTTCAGTAAAATTTTTGAAAAGTTTTATCAAGAATCTGATTTATAATTGAATTTTAAAGTTAGATTTCGAAAACACAAAGTATCATCCTTCTTGAAATATCAATCTTTCTGATACTTTAATTTTTCTTCAAAAACTTCAAATGAAAAGTCATGTATACCATTTGAATTACATTTCTAATATCATTCACACCATTGCTTGAGTAAAATCATTTCTAGGAATGATTTTGAAATCTTGAATGATAGCTAGAAATATCCACCGTTTCATTAAAATCAATATAGGATGAAAAATGAACATAGAAAATTCATTTTGAGTTCAAACTTGATACATGCATTTCAAATGACCATTCAATGATATCTGGAAATTTTGAATAAAAAATGATAACTTTCGAAAAATACTTAAAATTTATGAAAATGCCCCTAAACTTTCAAGCAAACTAATTTTTGACTTATTCTTGAACCTCTAGATTCCTTGTAAAATCTAGTTTTTCATGTTAAAGTTTCAAAAAAAAAAATTTCGTCCAACAATTGATATAAAAAATGTACGTCGAAAATATGATTTTGTATGGATGTAAAAGTTTGATTTTTGAAATCTTGAAGTATAGTTTGACCTAAATCAACAAAGTGACTTAGAAATTTAATTTTAAGCCCAAACTTGATTCATAGACTTACATTCTCTTATGTTTGATGTCTAGATGCCTAAGATAAAGAAAACATGAGTAGATAGCAAAATTTGATACTTAGCCATTTTCATGTTTTCATGCTTAATTCGAATGAAACCGTGCTAAGTTGAAATTTTGATTAAATGACATTAGTTTCACTTCAAACTTGATATTCATGATTTAAATACCCATTTCTTGGTATTTTAAAAGTTTGAATGAAATCTAAAAATATCATGAAAAAGATATGAGTACATTCATACTTCAACAATTGGTATCATACTTGAGTGTATACATGATTTAGGTTTGGATTCTATCTATCACTCTTTGCTATCATGTATAAGTTTCATATATAATGTTTGATTTTCCATCCCTTTTGGCTGAGATTGTCATGTTTCATGAAAAAATATTTGTTTTCATCCCTTTGACTAGATTGACCTTTCTTGCCCTTTTTGATTGATGTCAAAAGGAGGAGACAATTATAAGTAAATGGGGAGAAAATTATAGGTAAATGAGAGAAAAATATAGGAAATCCATGCATATAGATAGGGGGAGTTTATTTTCATAGACATGCATGTTGATAGGGGGAGAAATCTCTTAGTTGATATCCTCTATGCTTTAATGTATATATTTTATTAAGGATGTTTGTCATCATCAAAAAGGGGGAGATTATTGGCTTTAGGTTTTCAACCTTGGCCTTAATCTCAGTTTTGATGATAACAAATATGGAACTAATATTTCATCGAGAAATCTTTCAATTTTTGGCATCGGTCGGTCCACCGAAGTGGGCTAAGGCTGATTTTTAACTTATCTTTGATGCATGCTTTTTTATGGGTTTAGTTACCAAATTTTAACTTGGATAACGTTATAATTAGGCTTGGGATGAGATCCTAGGGGTATATTACAAGATATCTACTCAACCTACACCTGAGCCTTTCTTAACGTTCTTTTCTTTCATTTCTTCGAGCGAAGTTCGCCGAAGTTCGCATGCTTATCGCAACCTCAACCTGAACTCAAAACTTCACACATAGATTAAATACTTGTTTGTTATCATCAAAATGAGGATCAAAGCTTAAGGGGGACCCTTAAGCCAATACAAGCACATTTTTATTAATAACAAAAGAAGAACCACCAAACTTATCACATTAATTAGTAATACAATTAAAATCAACAATAGAGTTGATCATACAAGCAAACTTAGAAACAACATGAACCTTAACCAAAGCAATTCTCCAGGCCAACAGGAGGCCCCCAGAAGCACCATCTGAACTAACCAAGACACCTTCCGATATCTACCAAGAGATCTTACAAAGTATAAAGAAATTTCATCAGACAAATGTGTTTCTCGCAGAAAAAACATGTTGACAGATTAATGCTTAAGCAAATTAATTCGTAAATATTCTTGAGCAGACCTTCTACGAAGGCCCCTAACATTCTAGCTAATCCAATTCATAAGAAAACACAAATTAATTTTCTAAGGAAACACCCTGAGCAGTATCATCAACAGAAGATTTTTCAGAAGGCATAATACCAACAATTTCCATAGCGAAATGAACAACAGAAATAGCATTAACATTAGCATCAGAATCAGGAAAAACAAAGTTTACTTCAAAATTATCACTATCTTTCCTAATCCATTTCTTTTTAGTGTAAAGTAAATTATGTAGTTTAGAAATATTATTATCCATTTCAAATTTGAAGAGTTTACCACTAGCATTTGGAAATTTAATGCCTTTGCCCTGGCTTTTATTCCTAGCATATTGAGTATTAGAGCTAGGATTAGCATTAAATTTAACAAGAGCATTAGACACTTTATCCACAAAGAGAGTTAAAACCAGTCACACTAGAAGAGCTAATTTTCAAATCTGAGTCTCTATTTCCACCAAACAAGTTATTATTACTAGAAGAACCAATCTTATCACCCTGTAATTGCTCACTAAGACCACTAAAAGGATTGTTACTAATGTTCAAATGGTCATTTCTAGCAATAACAGAAGAGGGTTCATTTTCAATATTCTTAGCAGCATTCTCTTGAAAGTCCTCAACAATGTCAGAGTGAATCACATTGTTCTGATTAGGACCAGAAATAGAACCTCTATGTCTAGGTCTTCTTGTCTCTCTAACCCAAGGACCATAAGTGGACTTAGATTGAACTTGATTCTTAGGCATGCTAATATTATCAATATCCTTAGTAAGAGTGTCAATATCTCTATCAACATGCATATTCATATCAACAGCATCAGAAGTAACAGAACAATCACTACCATTGTGACTAACAAAACCATATTTAAAATAGAAAATAGGCAGCCTTTCATATCTTACAGCCTGGAAAAGACCAGAGTTAGGCTTACCAATCCAATGCCTTGTTTGATGGGTTTAGAAAGATCAATTTCAATGCAAATGCGAATGAACTTACCCCTTTCCCAATTAAAGGATTGCTCATCAATTTTAATAGGTTTGCCAATAAGAGATGCAATTTTGAACATAATATTCTCAAACCAATACTCCATAGGTAAATCAGGGAATTGTACCCATATAGAAGCAGAATCAATAGTTTCAATTAAAGCCTTAAAGTTAGGCTTCCAAGGCCTAAGGTTAATCAAATTACCTTGGTAGGACCAAGGGCCCTTAGAGAGAACTTTGAGGGCATTCTCCTCAGTATTAAAGCGAAAAAGGAAGAAACCATTTTCTAAATCTATTACATTTTCAAGGTTAAAATGAGACCATATAGAAAAAGCACAATTTCTAAAATGAGGCTTATGAAGAAATCTACCAATTAATGAAGAAAACCAAGGTTTCCAAATTTCTTGCAACTCATTCTCATCAAATTCAACATAATCATCCACAGAAGCTTTTATATTAGACAAAATTTCAACAGAGGAGAAAGTTTCGCGATCAGTAGATCTTGAACTAAAAAGACTAGCCCAAGAAACTTGTTTATCAGGAATAGTAGCATTATTTTTAGTATTACCAGAAACAATACCAACATTAGTATTACCACTATTAGTCATAGGTAATCCAGACATATCATGTGAAATATCATTTGAAACCAATGAAATATCAGAGGACAAGGCAAGCTTAGGAACAGAATTCAAAGAAGTAGAAGCATACAGAGTATTATTTTTAACTGTACCTGAGCCACTAGCAAAGTTAGGGTAATTTAGGGGGCGTTTGGTTGCCCGCAAGTACAAATGCTGCAACTCTAGTTGCAGCATTTAGATAACAAATTTGTTTGGTTGGCTGCAAAATCATTTTGCAGCATTTACTAGTTGCAACTTGTATTTCAAATATCATTTGCGGGCCGCAAGTGGAATTGCAGCCCAAAAAGCCCGCAATACAAGATTGCGGGCTGCAAATGTAATAATTTAAGTATTGAAAAATAATTAATTTTGGCGACGTAGAGTCGTCGGATGAAGACGAGATAAATATCAAAATTGTAGGTTTTTGCGTGCTGAACCTGATGGTAGTGTCAGATTTTACATCTGATGTCATTTGATAGATTTTTTAATATATTTTCAGTATTATACAAAAATTAAAAATTATTAATTTGTCAGACAAATCGTGTCGAGCCTAAGTTTTTAGCCTGACCCGAAAAAATTTGTCCCAGGCTCGACCCAAAAAATTTATGCTCGACCCGGCCCAAAAAAGTTCGTGTCCAGCCTGGCCCAAAAAAATTTGTGCTCGGCCCGGCCCGAAAAAATTCGTGTCCGTCCCCGCCCCGAAAAAATTTGTGTCCGACCCGACCCAAAAAATTCGTGCACTGCGTGACCCGTCCCAGCCCGGCTCGGTCCGAAAAAATTTGTGCCCAACCCGGCCAGAAAAATTTCGTGCCCAGCCCGACTCAAAAATTTCGTGCCTGGCCTAGCCCGAAAATATTTGTGCTCGGCCAGGCCCGAAAAAATTCGTGCTCAGCCTGGCTTGAAAAAATTCACTGTCGGCCCGGCCCTGCCCAAAAAAAATTCGTACCCCAGCCCGGCCCGAAAAAATTCATGCCCGACCCAAAAAATTCGTTTCCCGGCCCAGCCTGACCAGAAAAAAAATTAGTGCCCAGCCCGAAAAAAAAATTGTGTTCGGCCCAGCCTTGCCCGAAAAAATTCGTGCACTGCCCAACCTGTCCCGGTCCGGCTCGGGCCGACTCGAAAAAATTCGTGTCCGGCCCGGCCCAAAAAGATTTGTGCACGACCCGACCCGAAAAGTTTGTGCCCGGCCCTGCCCGAAAAAGTTTGTACCCGGCCCGGATAAATTCGTGCATGCTCGGCCCGTCCCGTCCCGGCCCGGCTCAGCCCGACTTGAGAAAATTCGTGCCCGACCCGACCCGAAAAATTTCGTAAGATGCAAGTTGCACGTTGCAAGTTGCAAGTGTAATTATAACTTCCATTTGCGGCCAACCAAATGCTTGCAAATAGAAGTTGCAACTCTACTTGCGGGCAACCAAACGGTAGGCTACAAAATCTATTTGCGGGCATTTGCTTTTGCATGCAAATAGATTTTGCAGCATTTACACTTGCGGGTAACCAAACGCCCCCTTAGAGAATTACCAGTAGCAGTAACAGAGGATTTACCCTTAAGCTGATGATTTGAGACAAAACCCACGGAAGCTTTGCCACCTTTCATCTTAATCAAGATATAGCAAAAAAGAAAAAAAAACCGTAGACAAAACAGCCCCAAAACCTAAAAGAAGGAAATTAAAACAACCACAGAGACAAACCAGAGACCACAAACACAAAGGGCTAGAAAAAAGAACAGTAGAAACACCAATAGAACAAAACCTAATAACACAAAGAAGACTAGAAATAGAAATACATAAAAAGAAAACCCGCACTACCACAAAGAATCTTCAGCATGAAACAGAAGAATGAGAAAACGAAAAATAGGAAACCCAACAAATAGAACCCAAAAATATGAACAAAATAGAGACGGATCAGTAACTTCAAAAGAGAATACAAGATCAACTAAACCCAAGAACAGAGAAAGAGACAAGAACGGAAAACAAGAAAATAAGAGGAAAATCCAAAAGAAAACAAAAGAAAAAAATACTCCAGACAATAAGAGAAAAAAAATCCAACCCTAGAGCCAACACTACAAAGCCAAGGGAAACATAAAATAAAAGGCAAAAGAAAGGGAGCAAATCCAGACCACAGGAACGAGAAAGTCAAACCCTAAAAACTAGCTTACTACAAACCACGGAAGACACACTATAAAAAAACAAAAAAAATAAAAGAAAGACCAAGGAAGCCAACGGAGTCGCCCAACAAAGATAAAAAAAGAAAGGAAAAAGGAAATACCAGATCTATGACAAAAGCACCGTCAAATCAAGGAGAAAGCTTAAGAAACCAAGAAGAACGAGAGATCAAAGAACAAGAAAACTAGATCTAAGACGAAAACACGAGAACCACAAAGTATGAAAACCAGATCTAAGACGAAAACACAAGAAAGAGGAGAGAACTTAACAGGAAAGAGGGGGAACTAACCTTACAGTAGAATCGATCACAGCTCCAAACCCTAACCCTAAGTCGCCGAGATAGCGTCTTCAAGGAGGAGTCCGCAGCACACCACAAAGAAAGCACCGAAATGTAATGACAGCAGTAATGACTTGAAGTGAAAAGGAGGCCAGCTGTAAAGGAGGGACTCACGCGCAGCACACGGAAGATGCGACAATCGAGGAATTCAAAACGTTGAAAAAGCCCAGACCACTGAAGCCCCAAGCTCAAAGAACTCAAAGAAAAGTCTCACATTCTTGGAGAGAACAAAATGGAACTAAAGTTTGGAACTTGATTCCGAAGGTTGAGAACTTGGTTTTGAAAGTTAAGAACTTGGTTCAGAAAGTTTGAAACTTAGTTCAAAATGTTGGAACTTGGTTCAAAAAGTTCGAAACTTAGTTCAAATAGTTGGGAACTTGGTTTTGAATGTTGGGAACTTGGTTCGGAAAGTGGAGAATATTTTTAGGAAAGATGGGAACTTGGTTCCGAAAGTTGGGAACTTATTTCCGAAATTTAGAAATTTGTTCCGAAAGATGAAAATTTTGTTTCGAAAGTTGGGAACTTATTTTTGAAAGTTGGGAACTTGGTTGGGAAAGTTTGGAAATTGGTTCCGAAAGTTGGGAACCTGATTTCAAAAGTTGGAATCTTGGTTTCAAAAGTTGGGAACATGATTTCGAAGGTTGGGAACTTCGTTGGAAAAGTTTGGAACTTGGTTCAAAATGTTGGGAACTTGGTTCGGAAAGTTAGGAACTTGGTTCCAAAACTTGGTTCGGAAAGTTGGGAACTTAGTTTTGAAATTTGGTTCGAAAAGTTGGGAACTTGCTTAGGAATGTTGGGAATTTGGTTCAAAAAGTTGGGAACTTGGTTCGAAAAGATGGAAAGTTGGTTCAGAAAGTTGGGAACTTGGTTCCGAAAGTTGGGAAATTGGTTTCGAAAGTTGGAAACATGGTTTCGAAACTTGGGAACTTGATTCCGAAGGTTGGGACCTTGCTTTTGAAAGTTGGGAACTCGGTTCGGAAAGTTTAGAACTTGGTTCAAAATGTTGGGAACTTGGTTCAGAAAGTTGAGAACTTTGTTCGAAATGTTGGGTGGTTCAGAAAGTTTGGAACTTGGTTCTGAAAGTTGAGAACTTGGTTCCGAAAGTTGAGAACTTGGTTCCGAAAGTTGAGAACCTGGTTTCGAAAGATGCGAATTTTGTTCCGAAAGTTGGGAACTTGATTCCAAAAGCTAGAAACTTGGTTTCGAAACTTGGGAACTTGATTCCGAAGATTGGGAACTTGGTTTTGAAAGTTAGGAATTTGGTTTGGAAAGTTTGAAACTTGGTACAAATTGTTGGAACTTGGTTCAAAAAGATGAAAACTTTGTTCCGAATATTGGGAACTTAGTTCGTTAAGTGGGGAATTTGGTTTGAAAAGAAGGATACTTGATTCCGAAAGTTGAGAACTTTGTTTCGAAGGATGAGAATTCCGAAGGTTGGGAACCTGGTTGGGAAAGTTTGGAACATGGTTTCGAAAGTTGGGAACTTGGTTCCGAAAGTTGGGAACTTGGTTTCGAAAGTTTGGAACTTGATTTCGAAAGTTGAGAACTTGGTTCTGAAAGTTCGAAACTTGGTTTTGCTACTTGAGAACTTGATTCCGAAGGTTGGGACCTTGGTTTTGAAAGTTGGGAACTTGGTTCAAAATGTTGGGAACTTTCTTCAGAAAGTTGGGAACTTTGTTCGAAAAATTGGGAACTTAGTTCCGAAAGTTGAAAACTTGGTTTCGAAAGATGGGAATTTGGTTCTGAAAGTTGGGAACTTATTTCCGATAATAGGGAAATTGGTTCCGATAGTTAGAAATTGAAAACTTGATTCCGAAGGTTGGCAACTTGGTTTCGAAAGTTAGGAACCTGATTCAGAAAGTTCGAAACTTGGTTCAAAATGTTGGGAACTTGATTTAAAAAGTTGGGAACTTGGTTCTAATAGTTGGGAACTTGGTTTCGAAAGTTGGGAACTTGGTTCGTAATATTGGGAACTTGGTTCCGAAAGTTGGGAACTGGCTTAGGAATGTTGGAAATTTGGTTTGGAAAGTTGGGAACTTGGTTCGGAAAGTTGGGATCTTGGTTTTAAAAGTTGGGAACTTGGTTTTGAAAGTTGGGAACTTGGTTTCGAAAGTTGAGAACTTGGTTCCGAAAGTTGAAAATATGGTTTCAAAACTTGGGAACTTGATTTCGAATGTTGAGACCTTTTTTTTTTTTGCAACAAGGCAAGTTAAATAGTATTAATGAGAGAAAAAAATTTACATGAAAAGTTTATCATCCCATCACCCTAGGGGAAAAGAGCCTCATATCTTACCTTCGGCATTGCCATCAGCAAGAAGAGACCCAAAAACCTAGGTGTGATAGTTACACAAATTTATGCAAAAAAGCATCCCACAGCCCGGAACGGGCAAGAGCCACACGGATATAGCTCAACTACACCAGAAAGCAATGAAACACTAAATCCCACAGCCCGGGACAGACAGCAACTCAAACATAAGACAAAATAGAAAGAAGTGCCACATCAGTTCCCTGTATCTCCAGTGTTGTCTCCAATCCTCTTTGTCATAGTGTCATCCATGATATGTTCGACGGCGGCCTCCCAAGATAGTTGTTCTTCATCATGTATACGCTGATTGCGCTCTCTCCATAGATGATAAATGGTGGTAGTGAGAAGAAGCTTTCTCAATAATTTAGCATCAGACGAGCCGCCAAATTAATGCAATAGCCATGGCATACAGTTTGACAAGGTTTCCCTGTATGGTACCATTCCAAGTACCTTGCGCCAAATCCTTAGAGAGTATGAGTAACACAACAGGATATGATCTATGCTCTCGCTATCTTCTCGACATAAGTAACAGATATTCGGCCCTTGCTTACCCCATCCACGCTTGCTGTCAAATGTGGGGAGCCTCCTCCAAGAAGCCAACCATGAGATGGAGGAGAATCAAGGTATATGGCCTTTAAACCAAAGCAAACTATGCCAAGCTACATCGGGTTCAGTGGATGAAAATTTGTTGTAGGCCGATTTGAGATTGAAAGTGCCAGATGAGGATGCGGTCCAAAGTATGGTATCACTCTCATGTCTATCATGTGTATTGACCTACTATAGGTTTTGCCATGCATCGAATAGGCACGAATGCTGGAATCCAATCGTGTTCCAACCTTCAGGAGATAGGATATCAGATACTCGATCAGTAAAGAGAGCAAGGATGCTATGAGGGTATCGTCTCACAATGTGAAAAAGAATCCCGTCAAGGTGCCATCGGTCATGCCATAGCCCGGTGCCTTCGCCATTGCATATCTTATGAGTAATGAAGGGTTGAGCAAGGTATCTGACATTGAAAATACTTCTTGTCACCCAAGAAGGTGCTGAAGGGACCTGATGAGTCCAAATAGAGTGTTTCCTTAAGTAATTGTTATGAATCCATCTCACCCAAAGAGAGTCAGTTTTTGATGCAATGGCCCATATGTACCTCATCATACATGCTTGGTTAAGTTTCCTGATGTTCCTTTGCCCCAATCCACATTTTTCTTTTGGTTTGCAAACAGACAACCAAGTGATACGCTGATTACATTTGAGTGATCGACCAGACCAAAGGAACCAGGCCAAGAGCTGTTCAATGTGGATAATAACTCGATGAGGGAGATAAAAAAGAGAGCACCAATACAAGACCTTGCCTATTAGAACGGATTTGATGAGTTCTAGGCTTCCTGCAAAAGAAGACATTTACTCATTCAACCATTAATTTTTGAAGCAATGCTATCCATCAGGGGCTGGCATTCATGGAATGAGGGCCTAGACGATAGTAAAGGAATTCCCAGATAGCAGACAGGAAGGGAACCAAAGGGCATGTCCAATACTGTAGCAATAGATGACCTCAGCTCCGGGGATGTAGATGTGTGATTTTAAATTGCTGGTACACAGTCCGAAAATTTGGTGAAAGTGCACTAGGCAATCCTTTAACATTGTGGCTAACATAATATCTACCCTAGAGAACAATAATAGATCATCAGCAAAAAGTAAAGTGAGTGACAAGTGGAGTGCGACACCTGTGGTGGGGTGTAAGTCATCCAAACGCAACTTGATCATCCAGGAGGTCAGAAAAGTACTGCATAGTGAGAATAAACAGGTAAGGTGCCATAGGACACCCTTGATGGAGACCTCTGCTGCTCTAAAAGAATCCACAATTTGTGCCATTCATGTTTATTGTAAATTTAGGATTGTAGATGCACGCTTTGACCCTTCTAATCATAACCCTAGGGGAAGCCATACTATTTCATCAGTTCAAGCAGGAAATCCCATCTGACAGAGTCATAGGCTTTATGTTGATCGATCTTAACTGCCATTTTGGGTGGACCTTACTGTAGGTGATAACCTATCATAAGCTCATGGCAGAGAGCAATATTCTCATGGATAAGGCCTCCATTTAGAAAAGTAAGTTGGTTGGGACCAATGAAGTCACCCAGGACCTTCTGCAACCTATTTGCAATGATTTTAGAGATAAATTGGTAGATCATTTTGCATACCGATATGGGCCGGTAATCTGCAAAAGTCTTAGGGCTTTGCTTTTTGGCCATTAAAGATATGGAAGTGATGTTAATTTCCTGAAGGAGGTACTTGGAAGCTCTGGATAGCTCCAATAACATCTTCGTAAAACCATCAATTCCCGGAGCTTTATTATTAGGGGATTGTCGAATAGCTTCCTGGATCTCTTGAACAAGTGTATTGGTTTCTCCAGAAGTTCAATACTTTCTTGCTTCAATCTTCTATGAATCTTGAGTCCAAAGAAATCCACACTTTCAAAAGGGGCATTAAATAGGTTTTTAAAGAAATTCACCGCTTCTTGGTTTACCTGATCACCATAAACTCGATATCCAGAATCATTCATAATAGAGTGAATTGCATTTTTGTGGCATCTTTACTTAAAGGCCCTGTAGAAAAATTCAGAATTGGAATGCCCCAGTTTTAGCCATTGGACTCTAGATTTTTGCCTCAGGCTTGCTTCTTCATCGTTTAGAAAAACTTGTAACCGACCCCTCAGATCTCTTTCCTCCCTGTGTAGAGCGGCGTCAAGGAGACTCTGCTGAATTCAAGTCTGTAAGATTCCAAGTTGATCTATTAATTTCCTCTTTTTTGAAGTGTCGCGGATGTGATTATTATAGGCCCAGTGTTTGAGGGACCTCTTGGTAAACTTAAGCTTTTGGACAAGGGAGAACATAGGCGTGGGCCTTCTACCATCTCTACAATTTATCTGCTGAGACCAAGCCTCTTTAACTACATTCAGAAAGTCGGGTTGAAGAATCCACTGATTGAAAAACTTAAAGGGGCCTTTCCTTTGCTCGGATTTCTAACAATGAAGCATAGCAAGGGAGTGATTAGAGACACCTGGGTTATGGAAGACAACCTCACTATATGGGTATGTAGAAAGTCAATCTGCACTCAGAAGCATCCTATCCAACTTACATAGTATCCTACTAGAGCCAATCTGGTTATTTGTCCAGGTGTAGTGGCATCCTGTCCATTTAAGATTTGAGAGCTCTAGCGTGTCCAGGTAAGCTGCTATCTGCATAGCTGCCGATGGAGGGAAATGTTTGCCCCCTACTTTCTCTAGATAATTAAAAATGGTGTTAAAATCGCCTATAATAACCCAAGGACCATCAACTAAGGGTCGGAGTGCAAGCAATTGGTCCCACATCCAGCGTCTGTCCTGCTCTTTGTTTCTCCCATAGACAACAATAAATAAAAATGAGATATCAGAGCCAAGCATCTTAGCCTTTCCAAAGATAGTCCGATCAGATTCAGAAATAATTTGGTAGTCCATCTCGGTAGGATCCCAAGCTAAACAAATGTGACCATTTGATGCCGACTTGTGATTAAAAAAGTATTTCCACCCTCTTGTGACAGATTGAATAATTTGAGATGCTCTATTACACTTCACCTTAGTTTCAAGAAGCCAAACAGAGGTGAGTGTTGGCTTTAGGTTTTCAATCTTGTCCTTAATCTCGATTTTGATGATAACAAACATAGAACAAATATTTCATCGAGAAATCTTTCAGGTTCCATATTGATTAGCGTTCGATGTCCTCGATCAGAAAAATCGGAAGAAATTGGAAAATCAGAAGGACATTGATCGTTGCACTCGGGTTCATCGTGGAAATTTCTCGAAGCTCAACGAGTGCACCAAAGTCGCATTGGACGAGTCCAAAGATCAAATGAAAAGCTCTCCAAGTTGATGCTCGTTGAAAGTCGGAACCCGAAAATGAAGCGCACAAGAAAAAGGGCTAAAAAATCAATATCAGCCTATGTTCGATCGACCGGTTGATCGACTGAAGAGTGTAAGAAAAAAGGCAGTAGCCCTTTCGGTAGACCGGTCGATCGACCGAACAGTGCCAAACATTGGCAGTGGCTACTTCGGTCGACCGACAGAGGCCAAAACCTGGCAGAGGATGCGTCGGTCGATCGGACTGCGTATCGCCAGAGACGCAACTTCCTTTGGTTGACCAGACGGTCGACCGAATTACGGGAACGCAAAGTTTGCGTATGGCGATCAACCCGTCGGTCGATCGCACAGAGAGAATAGGCATCGGTCACTTAAGCGATCGATCGGTTGGGAGACCGGCCAATCAACCAAGCGTCTGCAATGGATAGTCTTCTATCCGTTAAGCTGTCATTTTTTTGATAGGGTATAAATATACCTCATCTAACTCATTTTAACTCTCTCCTCTCATTGTTATAGATTTAATTGAGCATTCAAAGGAGATTTTTAAGCCTTCTAAAGATTGATTGAAGCGCGCCTATTCTTCTGTCAAAATCTGCTACAAGCGCGCACTCTGTCTCAACTCGGGTTTTAATACGAGCTCTACCTCTTGACGAGTTGAAGGCGTTGAAGGCTTGGAAAAGAGCTGTGGTTCCTCTCTCATTTCTGAAGCTCTTTTGGTTGTAATTTTAACTATTTATTTGAACCTATTTTTTCTTGGATTTGAGATTGTGAAGACCTAGGCTGTTAGGTCTTGTGTGGAATTGGTTATCTTGGTGAAAAGGTGTAAAGCCACTTGTGTAAACTTAGTTTTACTAGGATTAGTTGAGTTGTCCCTTAGGGTTGAGGTGGAAGAGTGCTCTCGGTAAGAAGGCGGTGACTTCCAGGTGTGGAAGTGCTTTAGGTCGAGAGTGTGACTCTTCGAGTCAAAGTCCTCATTGTAAGGGAAACAATAATTAATCTAGTAAACCTAGTTTGAAAATCGTAAGTGGGGTGCTTAGGTAGTGGAGTAGGCATTGGGGCCGAACCACTATAAATTTGTGTGTTTGCATTGATACTTTATTTTGTGCTTAATTGTTTATCTTGCTTTCGCATCAAATCGTAAAAATGCAATTTGCCTAAAGGATTTGAGAAACGATTAAAATTGGATTTAGGCTAATTAATTTAGTTAACACACTATTCACCCCCCCCTCTAGTGTCGCCACTTCGACTACAATTGGTATCAGAGCAGGTCCGTAGCTTGAGATTTTACCATCTCTTCTACACCTTGTCTCGATCCGAGAATGGCACTAGAGTCGGTAGCGTCTATACCTCCTAGGTTCGATGAGTCTAACTTTGGTCTTTGGAATGATAGAATGTACACTTTCCTAAAGACTCAAGGTTTAGGTGTTTTTAATATGGTAAAGCTAAAATACATAGAACCTAAGGAAAATATGAACGCATGGACCCCAGAACAAATTGATATGTTTGAATTAAATGCTAAAGCTACAAACTGCATCTTTTGTTCTTTGGAAAATTATGTCTTTGAAAAGATCATGCATTGTACTTTCGCATTCGATATTTGGGCTACCTTAAACATGCTTTATAATTATGCAAAAACCGAAGAGCTCAATACGTTTGATGAGGGGAGTGATGACAATTGTCATCCACCCAATACTAATATGGTTTTTAAAGCCCATAGTGCCTCTAGTCATAGGAGCACTAAAAGTCGGAAAAGAAAGATGATTTGCCATGTGTGCAACGAAAAAGGTCATGTGAAGAAGAATTGCCCTACCATGAAAAACAAGGCAAAGAGAAGGTCAAATGCTTCCACATCATCCTACTCAAGTGAAGCATCCTCCTTTCATGACTATGAAGTCATCTCAAAAGAATGCCTCATGAATGATAACAATAAGGTACACTCCACTTCTTCTAGTCATGTTAATAATAATGATAGTATTAACTCATCTAGTTCTCATGATTTTGATGAATTGATGGATGAGTATAAAATCATGTATGCCTTGCTCTTAAAAAAGATAAGGAAAACAAAATGATTAAAAATGAGAATTCTAGACTTAGTTCATATGTGCATGCTCTAGAATTAGAAAATGAGAAATTGAAATCTAGCTCATTTGATCCTTGTCATGATATGTTGAAACTTGAGCTTAAGGACTTAAAGCTTGAAAATGAAAACTTGAAAAATGGTTTCAAAATTGAGAATGAGATTTTGAAAAATGAAAACTCAAAAATCAAAAAAGAAAATTATATGTTGAAATCTCAAATGCATGCTTTACATAACTCCATGATTGATTTGAAAAATGAGGTTCTAAACCTAAACAAGAAAATGAATGAAATGAAAAATATTTCCTCTTTTAAGAATTTTAGTAGAAATGATTTTTCAAAAATGAATGTTTATGCCAATGTTAAAATCTCATGTTAAACATTCTACTTTTAAACCTCATGATCATAATAAGAGGAATGATGTTTTCAAGAGTTTGCTCATACTCATCATGTTTCATATGACAAGCATTCTAATAATAAATCTCATGTCCATAGCAAAAATAAAAAGAAATTTAATGGACATTGCTTTTGTTGTGGTACATATGGCCATGCAATCTACGATTGTGTATTTAAGAAGAATCCAAGTGTTGCTAAGACACTTTGGATACCTAGGCCAACTACCCCAAGGACCCAAAGCCATTTGGGTACCAAAGGTTTGTTGCTCCATTATAGCGGGAGCTACCACACAAGGGTAAAAAAAATTAAAGAATTGAACTTGACCATGGACTTCAATGAAGAATCCATCTTTGGTTGCAACTTCAAGCCATCATGATGCCTTGGTTATGAAAATTGGCATCAAAGACTTTGGTATCATCTCCTATACCCTCTTACTTAAATTATAGTTGGAGTTTGATATATGCTTAATATTAGTAGATTTTCCGCTCTTGATAAAGTTTCAAAAACATTTTTGATTTTTGATTTCCGGTCTCTTCGGAGACCTATGTGGCATGTAATGGGCCTAAGCGACCTTGCGGTTCAAAATCGTAGGCTAATTGTGGCCTTTCGATTTTCAACCAATAGCAAGGGTTGAAGATCTTATTTTTCAAAATTTCATATTTTAATATCTCTTGATTCATTTTGTTATCATGAATGATTTATATGAAAATGAATCCATGCTATTTAGTGAAGTTGAATTTGGAAAATGATACTTGGTTTTTTACTTCGCTATTTAATTTGATAGCTTGCATGTAGATTTGGTTTCATTTTCTATTTATAAAGTATACTTGCAAGTTATTGGTAATTAAGAATGGAAGGCTATGTCAATGAAAAATCAAAAGTTTGGCTAAAATCATCATGAATAAGGTATAACTTAGATAAATTCAAAATTTAGTGTTATACCTCAACGTTTAAGCTTAAATTATGTCTCTATACTCATGATTAGAATTGCATGTTAAACCCTTGAATTCTCATGAGTAGGTAGAATCTTAGCACTTAGGCAAATTTCATTAAATAAAACTTGCTCTAGGTTGATACTTACCATTAGAGACATTCCTTTAAAGTCCAAACTAGTTAAACATGTTCAGGGACCTTATTCCTCAAATGCTTCACATCTTAAGATCCCTTAGATTCATTTTGAGATCATGAAAACTCCTTAAAATAAATCTCTACTATCTAGCATAGGTTAAGATTTTTAAATGAAACTTTGCATTGAACCCTTGCTATTTAATATGTTAGCTTGCTAGTTGGTATATGATTTCATTATGATACTAATGAAGCCTATTTGCAAGTTAAGAAAGTGGTAAACATAGGAAAGCTATACTATCTTGAAGAAAAGTGAAAAGTAAACGACAAGTTTGGCAAAATTCTATTGAAAGAGGTATGAATTTGATTTTACAAAAATCTTAATATAATACTTGAATATTCATGCTTTAATGATGTCTCTATATACTCATGATTGATTTTGCATGATAAATGTTTGTATTTTCATGAGTAAGAAAAATTTTGATACTTAGGCAATTTCAAGATATCTTGATTGAATGAAACTTGCTCTAAGTTAAAATTTCATACTAGAGACCTCATTTTGAGTTAGTAGTTGGAAAACATGTTTAGATACACACATGATATGATTCTAGGTGTTTAATCATGAAAATTCATGTGTAGATGAGAAATGTGATAACTATATCACATTAGAGGAATTAAGCTTGGAAAAGCTTGATCCAAGTCAACAAATTGACTTGGACATTGCATTTTAAGTCCAAACTTCATAAACATATTTAGGAATAGGTATGACATGTTTCCATGCATTTAGAATGAAAAATTCATATGGATATGGATAAAATGACATAAAGGTGATTTCATGAAAACATCTTTTGAACCAAGTTGACCTAAGTCAACAAGTTGACTTAAAGGTCTTATTTTCAATCCATATTTGAGGAACATGTTTAGATTTACTCATGTTAGGTATCCATAGGTTTAAGATTGAAAAATCATGAGTAAATAATAAGATTGAAACTTAGCAAGTTTCATGATAACTAGCTTAGTTTTGAATGAAACCATGATATCTTGACTTAAGGATACAATTTTTATTTCAAACTTGACATACACTCTTTACATGACCATTATATAGCGTCATAAAAGTTTGAATGAAAACTGAACATGTTTTGAAAATATCTAAAAATTACAAAAATGCCATTTCGTACATCAATTGGTATCATTTTCAGTTACTTCAAGAAAAATATAGAAAAATCATTTTTAGATGATTCTCGAAATTGCTCTTTGACTGAAAAATCTAGTTTGTTGTGTAAAAATTTCATCAAGAATCTGAATTATAATGGAATTTTGAATTTGGATTTCGAAAACACAAAGTATCACTTACTTGAAATACTAATTTTTCTGATACTTTGATTTTCCTTCAAAAACTTCAAATGAAAACTCATGTATACCATTTGGATTCCATTTCTAATATCATTCACACAATTTCTTGAGTAAAATCATTTCTAGGAATGATTTTGATAACTTGGATGATAGCTAGAAATATCAAATGCTTATTAAAATTAATATAGGATGAAAAATGAACTTAGAAAATTTATTTTGAGTTCAAACTTGATACATGCATTTCAAATGACCATTCAACATTTGGTATCAAAAATTTTCGTCCAAAAATTGGTATAGAAAATTTTCGTCGAAAATATGATTTTGTATAGATTTAAAAATTTTGATTTTTGAAAACTAGATGTATAGTTTGACCTAAGTCAACAACATAACTTAAAAATTTCATCTTAAGCCCAAACTTGATTCATAGACTTACATTCTCTCATGTTTGATGTCTAGATGCCTAAATATGAGAAAACATGAGTAGATAGCAAAATTTGATACTTAGCATTTTCATGTTTTCGTGCTTATTTCAAATGAAACCGTGCTAAGTTAAAAGTTTGATTAAATGACATTAGTTTCTCTTCAAACTTGATATACATGCTTTAAATGACCCTATCTTAGTATTTTGAAAGTTTGAATGAAATAAAAAATGTCATGAAAAAGAAACAATATTCATGAAAATATACATACTTGAGAACATACATGTTTTTGTTTTGAATTCAAATATTTAGTTTTGAATATATCATGTATGATTTTGTTTCATATCAAATATTTTTTTCATCCCTTTGGTTGAGATTGTCATGTTTCATGAAATATCTTTAGAGTCTCAACTTCATGAAAAAATATTTGTTTCTCATCCCTTTGACTAGATTAACCTTTCTTGCCCTTTTTGATTGATGTCAAAAGGGGGAGAAAATTATAAGTAAATGGGATGAAAATTATAGGTAAAGGGGGGGAAATTATAGGTAAGTGGGAGAAAAATATAGGAAGACCATACATATAAATAGGGGGAGTTTATTTTCATAGATATGAATGTTGATAGGGGAGAAATCCCTTAGTTGATATCCTGTATGCTTTAATGTATATATTTTATTAAGGATGTTTATCATCATCAAAAAGGGGGAGATTGTTGGCTTTAGGTTTTCAACCTTGGCCTTAATCTCGGTTTTGATGATAACAAACATGGAACTAATATTTCATCGAGAAATCTTTCAGGTTCCATATCGATTACCGTTCGATGTCCTCGATCGGAAAAATAGGAAGAAATCGGAAAATTGGAAGTATATTGATCGTCGCGCTCGGGTTCGTCGCGGAAATTTCTCGAAGCTCGACGAGTGCACCAAAGTCACATTGGACGAGTCCAAAGATCAAATGAAAATCTCTCCAAGTTGATGCTCGTTGAAAGCCAGAACCTGAAAATGAAGCACGCAAGAAAAAGGGCTGAAAAATCAATATCAACCTATGTTCGGTCGACCAGTCGGTCGACCGAAAAGTGTTAGAAAAAAGGCAGTAGCCATTCTGTCGACTAGTCGGTCGACCGAACAGTGCCAAAAATTGGTAGTGGCTACTTCAGTTGATCGAGCGGTCGACCGACAGAGGCTAAAACCTAGCAGAGGATGCGTTAGTCAATCGATGGTCGACCGGACTGCGTATCGCCACAGATGCAACTTGCGTCGATCGACCGAACGATCGATCGAATTGCGGGAACACAAAGTTTGCGTCTGGTGGTCGACCCGTCGATCGATCGCATAGAGAGAATAGGCGGCGGTCGCTTGAGTGGTTGATCGATCGGTCGACCGGCTAATCGACTGAGCATCTGCAACAGATAGTTTTCTATCCGTTGAGCTGTCGTTTCTTTGAGAGGGTATAAATATACCTCATCTAACTCATTTTAACTCTCTCCTCTCATTGTTACAGATTTAATTGAGCATTCAAAGGAGATTTTTAAGCCTTCTAAAGATTGATTGAAACGCGCCTGTTCTTCCGTCAAAATCCGCTACAAGCGCGTACTCTGTCTCAACTCGGGTTTTAATACGAGCTCTACCTCTTGATGAGTTGAAGGCGTTGAAGGCTTGGAAATGAGTTGTGGTTCCTCTCTCATTTCTTAAACTCTTTTGATTGTAATTTTAACTATTTATTTGAACTTGTTTTTTCTTGGATTTGAGATTGTGAATACCTAGGCTGTTAGGTCTTGTGTAGAAGTGGTTACCTTGGTGAAAAGGTGTAAAGTCACTTGTGTAAACTTAGTGTTACTAGGGTTAGTTGAGTTGTCCCTTAGGGTTGAAGTGGAAGAGTGCTGTCGATAAGAAGGCGGTGACTTCCGGGTGTGGAAGTGCTTTAGGTCGAGAGTGTGACTCTTCGAGTCAGAGTCCTCATTGTAAGGGAAACAAGAATTAATCTAGTAAACCTAGCTTGGAAATCCTAAGCGGGGTGCTTAGGTAGTGGAGTAGGCATTGGAGCCGAACAACTATAAATTTGTGTGTTTGCATTGATACTTTTTTTTGTGCTTAATTGTTTATCTTGCTTCCGCATCCAATCGTAAAATTGCAATTTGCCTAAATGATTTGAGAAATAATTAAAATTGGATTTAGGCTAATTAATTTAGTTAACACACTATTCACCCCCCTCTAGTGTTGTCATTTCGACTACAGTGATTATTCAAATTGATGCTGCTACGCACTGCAACTCGTCGTGACGATGAATTCAATCCTCGCACATTCCATGATGCTAGGCTAATCATGGGGATGAATTGAAGAGGGTGCTCGGCCCCCTTTATCTAGATTTATGCCCCACTTAGCTTTACCAAAGAGAGTATACTCATGATTATTCATTTCACATTCTCCCTCTTCAAGGACCTGAAAGGTATTACTTGTCTCGACCAGTCCATCATTCTATTTTTCAATACATTGAACCCCCTCTGGAATACGGCGTGAGTGTGTGACCCTGAAAGACCACACCTGTATAGGGCTCGATCGGTGCACAACTGAGGAATCCCGAGGCCGCTCAATAATCTCATGCTTCTTGCTAGTTTCTCCCTTTTCATAACGTGCCACTTCAGAAATCGTTCATTGAGGAACCTCATCAACAATGCAAATTGACTTCGGGTTCTTAGGAACCCATTTAGGCGCCATCTTTCTAGCTAAGGAGGGGCACATATTGTTAGAGTGGCCAAAGGTAGAGCAACTCTGAACAACGGCTTGGCTTCCATTCATACTCTAGGGCCATGTTTGTTTTGCAGGATATGATTTGGATGGGATAGGATTTAAGGTGGATAAGGGTGGGATAGAAATCCAAGAGGATTTCTTGAAATCCTAAACCCACCCCCTCTCTAGGATTTCTTAACCGGGCCAGCGGTGGATTTGGACCAAAATAAATCCACCCAATATCCGGCCCGATTCTTATCCACTGTTGCAGCAAACAATGGATTGGATTTAATCAACCTCCTTAATCCATCAAAGCAAACGAGGCCTAGATGGATTTCATACTTTACATTTCTTACTGTGAAGCTGAGGCTATTAGGGAGGCCAGCTCCAACCTCCATCTCAATGCAGATGCGAGCATACCTTATCCGACTTTTAGTAGCTGTAGGTTTGTCCATGTAAAAATGCTTGCCAAGTCGACTCATAACTTTTCCAATAATTGATGCACTCTAGAATTCCAACGGTAGATCATGAATTTTTAACCCATAAAGGAATGCATGACAATGATTCCTTCTCAAGCTTCATACCAGGTGACCATCGTTTAAGCATTAAAATTTTCCCTTGGATGAACCAAGGTCCCCCTTCTAAAGCTGAGAGCATATCCTCCTCCTGAGAAAACCTGAAGATGAGAAAACCACTAGAGAGGGAGAAAGCCTGAAGTTCTCCTTTTGGGCGCCATAGCATCAATGTCCGCTCTTTGATTGTAGGGAAAAAGGGTTTAGCACCGATAAAATGGCCCACTAGTGCATACCGCCAGTGATCAGCCCCAGCATCTAGTTCCTCATTAGACACATCAACCACAAACTCACCATTCTGAAAGTTGGGTTTTCAAACTTCAATGAGCAGTCTGCTTGCACCACGGAAGAAGAGAACAATGAGGACCATGGTTTAGTGGTGCTCGTAAGAACCTGAATCTCATTCACAGCCCGAAGCTTAGTTCCAGAATCTGACTGATTATCGCCCAATGACTGATCATCACCCTTGACTAATACAACACTTTTACAGGCTGAGATAACCATCCCTTGAGGATCATCGGAGATAGTGGGCTCCTCCTCAACCAAGGGAGCATTCATACATAGAGCAGGAACATTACAACTCAAATTTTGTAGGGGCGGGAATGCCTCCACATCTAGAATAGAGACTGCATCATCTTCTCCTGCAGGCAGCTTGCATGACCCCCTGTGTCCGATCTATAGAAGGAGGATGGACATCCACAGCATCATTGTTCGTCTTTGAGGCCGCCGAAGATTCGACCGTTGCCCCTCCTATGACGACCCGATGGGCAGCCCTCAGAACTCTACTCGTCCTAGCCATCAGGCGAAGGGAAGCCCGTGCCGCAGCCAAAACTCGGAGAGGTGAACACTATTGAGCCACCGCAACAATCAACAAGGAAGATCGGCAGAAAAGATACCCATGAACGGAATTGGCCACCCGAGGTTGAAGGTTCGCTCAGCCCGAAATGGATCACGGCCGACGGTGAAGAAGAGGAAGGAGATGCCCAATCAGTGCAGCAAAATATAGAACAGAGAATACACCACAGCAATAGGAACTCACCCCAGGGTCAAGAACGCCGACGAAACACCAAGATCTCCACCCAAGATTCGAACAAAAATAGAAAGGGAAGAGCCACACACCCAAACACCAACTTCAGATATGTGCGTGATCAGATCTGACAACAACACCACCACACGTCCATCGGAGACCAGTCGTCGATCACCCAAGAAGCCTTCCGAGCAAGGTCCGACCAGATATGAAAGAGAAGAGCCAAGCACCCAACGTCGGTTCCAAATCTAGCGGCAATATGATTTGAAGCAGATTTCGATCTGATTCAAAGCGTGGAATCCCAGATCCAAGTCAAGAGAAAGATCAAGCTCAAGGAGAGAGCACTATCCTGGCGATCCCCACCCGAACAGCACTTGAGATGCGCCACCAGCTGCTGGAGAATAGCCGTCGCCACAATCGCCAAGAAAGTAGCCTAGCCGCCCAAAAATGGAGATATCCCAAACGGGAGATATGTGTGCCCAATCGGGTAAACCTATTCCCGATTGGGAGAAACTAACACTTAAGTTGGCCAAACAAATTCCCAGGCGGGTAAAAATAGTTTCCAAGCCAGGTAAAATCAAAGAAACTTGAAAACTTGATTCCAAAGGTTGGGAACTTAGTTTGGAAAGTTAGGAATTTGATTCTGAAGGTTGGGAACGTGGTTTTGAAAGTTAGGAACTTGGTTCGAAAAGTTTAAACTTGGTTCAAAATGTTGGGAACTTGGTTTGAAAAGTGGGGAATTTGGTTCGGAAAGTTGGAAACTTGGTTCCGAAAGATGGGAACAAGGTTTCGAAAGTTGAGAACTTTGTTCTAAAAGATGAGAATTTGATTCCGAAAGTTGGGAACTTGTTTCCGAAAGTTGAGAACTTGGCTCTAAAAGTTGGGAACTTCGTTGGGAAAGTTTGAAACTTGGTTCCAAAAGTTGGGAACTTGGTTTCGAAAGTTGGGAACTTGCTTAGGAATGTTGGGAATTTGATTCGGAAAATTAGGAACTAGGTCTGGAAAGTTGGGAATTTGGTTTCGAAAGTTGGGAACTTGGTTCTGAAAGTTGGGAACTTGTTTTCGAAAGTTGAGAACTAGGTTCCGAAAGTTGGAAACTTGGTTTCAAAACTTTGTAACTTGATTCTGAAGGTTGGGACATAGGTTTTGAAAGTTGGAAATTTTGTTTGGGAAGTTCGGAACTTGGTTCAAAATGTTGGGAACTTTGTTTAGAAAGTTGGGAACTTGGTTTGAAAAGTTGGGAACATGGTTCCGATAGCTGAGAACTTGGTTCCGAAATTTGAGAACTTGAATTCGAAAGATGAGAATTTGGTTTCGAAAGTTGAGAACTTATTTCCGAGAGTAGCGAACTTGGTTCCGAAAGTTAGAAACACGGTTTTGAAACTTTGAAACTTGATTCCGAAGGTTGGGAACTTGGTTTCGAAAGTTAGGAACTTGATTCAGAAAGTTTGAAACTTGGTGCAAAATATTGGGAACTTGGTTTAGAAAATTCGGAACTTGGTTTAAAATATTAGAAATTAACTTGGTTTAGAATGTTGGAAACTTGGTTCGAAAAGTTGGGAACTTAGTTCCGAAAGTTGGGAACTTGGTTCAAAAATTTGTGAACTTGGTCTCGAAAGTTGGGAACTTGCTTAGGAATGTTGGGAATTTGGTTCGAAATGTTTGTAACTTGGTTCGGAAAGTTGGGAACCTGGTTTTAAAAGTTGGGAACTTGGTTTGGAAAGTTTGAAACTTGGTTCAAAATATTGGGAACTTAGTTCAAAAAGTTGGGAACTTGGTTTGAATAGTTTGGAACTTGGTTCCGAAAACTGGGAACATTGTTCGGAATGTGGGGAATTTGGTTCAGAAAGTTGGGAACTTGGTTCCGAAAGTTGATAACTTTGTTCCGAAAGTTGAGAACTTTGTTCCGATAGACGAGAATTTTGTTCCGAAAGTTGGGAATTTTGTTCAGAAAGTTAGGAATTTCATTTTGAATCTTGATTAGGAAAATAGGGAACTAGGTTCCGAAAGTTGGGAACTTGCTTAGAAATATTGGAAATTTGGTTCGTAAAGTTGGAAACTTGGTCTAGAAAATTGGGAACTTAGTTTTGAAATTTGGGAACTTGGTTCCGGAAGTTGGGAACTTGGTTCCGAAAGTTGAGAACTTGGTTCCAAAAGTTGGAAACTTAGTTTCGAAACTTGGGATCTTTATTCCGAAGGTTGGGACCTTGGTTTTGAAAGTTGGGAACTTGGTTTGTTAAATACGGAACTTGGTCCAAAATATTGGAAACTTTGTTCAAAAAGTTGGGGACTTGGTTCGAAAAGTTGGGAACTTGATTTCGAAAGTTGGGAACTTGGTTCCAAAAGTTGAGAACTTGATTTCGAAAGATGGGTATTTGGTTCCGAAAGTTGGGAACTTATTTCCGAGAGTAGGGAACTTGGTTCCTAAAGTTTGAAACTTGGTTTCGAAACTTGGAAACTTGATTATGAAGGTTGGGAACTTGGTTTCGATAGTTAGGAATCTGATTCAGAAAGTTCGAAACTTGGTTAAAAATATTGGGAACTTGGTTCGAATAGTTGGGAACTTGGTTCAGAAAGTTAGGAACTTAGTTCGGAAAGTTGGGAATATGGTTTCAAAACTTGGGAACTTGGTTCCGAAGGTTGGGAATTTGGTTTCGAAAGTTCGAAACTTGGTTCCGAAGGTTGGGAAATTGGTTTTGAATGTAGGGAACTTGGTTCGGAAAGTTCTGAACTTGGGCTCAAAATGTTGGGAACTTGATTTTGAAAGTTAGCAACTTGGTTCAAAAAGTCTAAAACTTAGTTCAAAATGTTGGCAACCTAGTTCAAAAAGCTGGAAACTTGGTTCGAATAGTTGGGAACTTGGTTCCGAAAGTTGAGAAGTTGGTTCGGAAATTTTAGAACTTGATTTCGAAAGATGGGAATTTGGTTTCAAAAGTTGGGAACTTGTTTTCGAGAGTAGCAAACTTGGTTTCGAAAGTTAGAAACACAGTTTCGAAACTTTGAAACTTGATTTCGAAGGTTGGGAACTTGGTTTCGAAAATTAGGAACCTGATTCAGAAAGTTCGAAACTTGGTTCAAAATATTGGGAACTGGGTTCAGAAAACTCGGAACTTGGTTCAAAATGTTGGGAATTAACTTGGTTTAGAAAGTTGGGAACTTGGTTCGAAAAGTTGAGAACTTGGTTCGAATAGTTGGGAACTTGATTCCGAAAGTTGGGAACTTGGTTCGGAAAGTTGGGAGCTTGGTTTTGAAAAATGGGAATTTGCTTGGGAATGTTGGGAATGGTTCGGAAAGTTTGGAACTTTGTTCGAAAAGTTGGAAACTTGGTTTCAAAAGTTGGGAACTTGGTTCCGAAAGTTGGGAACTTGATTTTGAAAGTTGAGAACTTGGTTCTGAAAGTTGGAAACTTGGTTTGAAAACTTGGGAACTTGTTTCTGAAGGTTGGGACCTTGGTTTTGAAAGTTGGAAACTTGGTTCCGAAAATTAGAAACTTGGTTTCGAAACTTTGGAACTTGATTCCGAAGGTTGGGAACTTCATTTTCAAAGTTAGGAACTTGGTTCAGAATGTTTGAAACTTGGCTCAAAAAGTTGGGAACTTAATTAAAAATGTTGGAAACTTGGTTTGAATAGTTGGGAACTTGGTTCCGAAAGTTGGGAACTTGGTTCGAAAAGTTAGGAATTTGGTTCGGAAAGTTGGGAACTTGGTTTCGAAAGTTGGGAACATGGTTTCGAAAGTTGGGAACTTAGTTTCGAAAGTTGAGAACTTGGTTTTGAAAGTTGGAAACTTGGCAACTTGATTCAGAAGGTTGAGAACTTGGATTTGAATGTTGGAAACTTGGTTCTGATAGTTCGGAACTTGGTTAAAAATATTGGGAACTTGGTTCAAAAAGTTGGGAACTTGGTTAGAATAGTTGGGAACTTGGTTCGAATAGTTGGGAAATTGGTTCCGAAAGTTGGGAACTTGGTTTGATACTTGGTTGGGAACTTGATTCTGAAGGTTGGGGCCTTGGTTTTGAAAGTTGGGAACTTGGTTCGTATAGTTCTGAAGTTGGTTCAAAATGTTGGGAACATGGTTGAGAAAGTTGCGAACTTGGTTCGAAAAGTTGAGAACTTGGTTCGAAAAGTTGGGAATTGGTTCTGAAATTAGGGAATTTGGTTCTAAAAGATAGGAACTTGGTTCCGAAAGTTGGAGTATTAATTTTGGTTCGGAAAGTTGGAAACTTGGTCCGGAAAGTTGGCAACTTGGTTTCGAAATTTGGCAACTTGGTTCCGAAAGTTGGGAACGTGGTTTCGAAAGTTGAAAACTTGGTTCTGAAAGTTAGAAACTTGGTTTTGAAACTTGGGAACATTATTCCGAAGGTTGGGACCTTGGTTTTGAAAGTTGGGAACTTGGTCCAAAATGTTGGAAACTTTGTTTAGAAAGTTGGGGACTTGGTTCGAAAAGTTGGGAACTTGGTTTCGGAAGTTGGGAACTTGGTTCCGAAAGTTGAGAACTTGGTTTCGAAAGATGGGAATTTGGTTCCGAAAGTTGGGAACTTATTTCCGATAGTAGATAACTTGGTTTCTAAAGTTTGAAACTTGGTTTCGAAAAACTTGGAAACTTGTTTCTGAAGGTTGGGAACTTCGTTTCAAAAATTAGGAACCCGATTCAGAAAGTTCGGAACTTGATTAAAAATGTTGGGAACTTGGTTCAAAAAGTTGAGAACTTGGTTCGAATAGTTGGGAACTTGGTTCCAAAAGTTGGGAACTTCATTCAAAAAGTTGAGAACTTAGTTTCAAAAGTTGGGAACTTGGTTCCGAAAGTTTGAAAATTAATTTCAAAAGTTGGGAACTTGATTCCGAAGGTTGGGAACTTGGTTCCGAAAGTTCGAAACTTGGTTTTGAAAGTTCGAAACTTGGTTTCGAAAGTTAGAAACTTGGTTCCGAAGGTTGGGAATTGAAATTGGTTTTGAATGTAGGGAACTTGGTTCGGAAAGTTCCGAACATGGGTTCAAAATGTTGGGAATTTGATTTTAAAAGTTATTAACTTGGTTCGGAATGTATGAAACTTGGTTCAAAATATTGGGAACCTAGTTCAAAACGTTGGGAACTTGGTTCCGAAAAATGGGAACTTGGTTCCGAAAGTTAGGAATTTGGTTCTGAAAATTGGAAAATTAATTTCGAAAGTTGGGAACTTGGTTCCAAAAGTTGGAACTTGATTCCGAAGGTTGGGAACTTGGTTTTGAAAGTTAGGAACTTGGTTCAGAAAGTTTAAAACTTGGTTCAAAATATTGGATCTTGGTTTAAAAAGTTGAAACCTTGGTTCGAATATTTGAGAACTTGGTTCCGAATGTTGGGAACTTGGTTCGAAAAGTGGGGAATTTGGTTCATTAAGATGGGAACTTGGTTGTAAAAGTTGAGAACTTGGTTCCGAAAGTTGAGAACTTTTTTCCGAAAGATCAGAATTTGGTTTCGAAAGTTGGGAACTTGTTTCTGATAGTTGGGAACTTGGTTGCGAAAGTTGAGAACTTGGTTTGAAAGTTTGAAATTGGTTCAAAATGTTTGAAAGTTAGGAACTTGGTTTGAAAAGTTTGAAATTGGTTCAAAATGTTGGGAACTTAGTTCAAAAAGTTGGGAATTTGGTTCAAATAGTTGGGAAGTTGGTTCCGAAAGTTGGGAACATGGTTCGGAATGTGAGGAATTTGGTTCGGAAAGTTGGGAACTTGGTTTCGAAAGTTGGTAACTTGGTTTCGAATCTGAGAAGTTTGTTTCGAAATTTGGTAACTTAGTTTTGAAACTTCAAAACTTGATGCAGAAGGTTGGGACCTTGGTTTTGAAAGTTGGGAACTTGATTTGAAAAGTTCAAAACTTGGATCGAGAAGTTGGGAACTTGGTTTCGAAAATTAGCAATTTGGATCCGAAAGTTGGGAACTTATTTTCGAGAGTAAGGAACTTGGTTCCGAAAGATAGAAACTAGGTTTTGAAACTTGGAAACTTAATTCCGAAGGTTGGGAACTTAGTTTAGAAAGTTAGGAACTTGATTCAAAAGCTCCGAAACTTGATTCAAAATGTTGGGAACTGGGTTCAGAATGCTCGGAACTTGGTTGAAAATGTTCGGAACTTGGTTTAGAAAGTTGGGAACTTGATTTCGAAAGTTGAGAACTTGGCTTCGAAATTTGGAAAGTTGGGAGCTTGGTTTTGAAAGTTGGGGACTTGGTTCGGAAACTTCTGAACTTGGTTCATGATGTTGGGAACTTGGTTCAGAAAGTTGAGAACTTTGTTCGAAAAGTAGAGAACTTGGTTTGGAAAGTTGAGAACTTGATTTCGAAAGTTGGGAAGTTGATTCCGAAAGTAGAGAACTTAGTTTCGAAAGATGGGAATTTGGTCCCGAAAGTTGGGAACTTGTTTCCGAGTGTTGGGAACTTGGTTCCGAAAATTAGAAACTTGGTTTCGAAACTTGGAAACTTGATTGCGAAGGTTGGGAACTTGGTTTCAAAATATTGGAACTTGATTCCGAAGGTTGGGAACTTCGTCTTGAAAGTTAGGAACTTGGTTCAGAATGTTTGAAACTTGGTTCAAAATGTTGGGAACTTAGTTCAAAAAGTTTGGAACTTGATTCGAATAATTGGAAACTTTGTTCCGAAAGTTGGGAACTTGGTTTAGAAAGTTAAGAATTTGGTTTGGAAAGTTAGAAACTTGGTTCGGAAAGTTAGGCACTTGGTTTCAAAAGTTGGGAACTTGGTTCCGAAAGTTGGGAACTTGGTTTCAAAAGTTGAGAACTTGGTTCCGAAAGTTGAAAACTTGGGAACTTGATTCCGAAGGTTGGGGCCTTGGTTTTGAAAGTTGAGAACTTGGTTAGGATAGTTGGGAACTTGGTTTGGATAGTTCGAACCTACGTTAAAAATGTTGGGAACTTGGTTAAAAATGTTGGGAACTTGGTTCAAAAAGTTGGGAACTTGGTTCGAATAGTTCGGAACTTGGTTCCAAAAGTTGGGAACTTGGTTTGATACTTGGTTGGGAACTTGATTCTGAAGGTTGGGACCTTGGTTTTGAAAGTTGGGAACTTGGTTCGTATAGTTCTGAACATGGTTCAGAATGTTTGAAACTTGGTTCAAAATGTTGGGAACTTAGTTCAAAAAGTTTAGAACTTGATTCGAATAATTGGAAACTTTGTTCCGAAAGTTGGGAACTTGGTTCAGAAAGTTAAGAATTTGGTTTGGAAAGTTAGAAACTTGGTTCGGAAAGTTAGGCACTTGATTTCGAAAGTTGGGAACTTGGTTCCGAAAGTTGGGAACTTGGTTTCAAAAGTTGAGAACTTGGTTCCGAAAGTTGGAAACTTGGGAACTTGATTCCGAAGGTTGGGGCCTTGGTTTTGAAAGTTGAGAACTTGGTTCGGATAGTTGGGAACTTGGTTTGGATAGTTCGAACCTACGTTAAAAATGTTGGGAACTTGGTTAAAAATGTTGGGAACTTGGTTCAAAAAGTTGGGAACTTGGTTCGAATAGTTCGGAACTTGGTTCCAAAAGTTGGGAACTTGGTTTGAAACTTGGTTGGGAACTTGATTCTGAAGGTTGGGACCTTGGTTTTAAAAGTTGGGAACTTGGTTCGTATAGTTCTGAATTTGGTTCAGAATGTTTGAAACTTGGTTCAAAATGTTGGGAACTTAGTTCAAAATGTTTGGAACTTGATTCGAATAATTGGAAACTTTGTTCCGAAAGTTGGGAACTTGGTTCAGAAAGTTAAGAATTTGGTTTGGAAAGTTAGAAACTTGGTTCGGAAATTAGGCACTTGATTTCGAAAGTTGGGAACTTGGTTCCGAAAGTTGGGAACTTGGTTTCAAAAGTTGAGAACTTGGTTCCGAAAGTTGGAAACTTGGGAACTTGATTCCGAAGGTTGGGGCATTGGTTTTGAAAGTTGAGAACTTGGTTCGGATAGTTGGGAACTTGGTTTGGATAGTTCGAACCTACGTTAAAAATGTTGGGAACTTGGTTAAAAATATTGGGAACTTGGTTCAAAAAGTTGGGAACTTGGTTCGAATAGTTGGGAACTTGGTTCCGAAAGTTGGGAACTTGGTTCAGAAAGTTGGAAACTTAGTTTCGAAAGTTGGGAACTTGGTTCCGAAAGTTTGAAAATTGGTTTCGAAAGTTGGGAATATGGTTCCGAAAGTCGGGAACTTGGTTCCGAACCTTGGGGAACTTGGTTCGGAAAGATAGGAAATTGGTTCCGAAAGTTAGAAACTTGGGTCCGAAAGTTGGAAAATTGATTTTGAAAGTTGGGAACTTCATTTCGAAAGTTGGAGCTTGATTCCGAAGGTTGGGAACTTGGTTTTGAAAGTTAGGAACTTTGTTCATAAAGTTTAAAACTTGGTTCAAAATGTTGGAACTTGGTTTAAAAAGTTGGAAACTTGGTTCGAATAGTTGGGAACTTGGTTCGAAAAGTGGTGAATTTGGTTCGGAAAGATGGGAACTTGGTTCCGAAAGTTGAGAACTTTGTTCTGAAAGATTAGAATTTGGTTCTGAAAGTTGGGAACTTGTTTCCGAAAGTTGAGAACTTGGATGGGAAAGTTTGGAACTTGGTTTCGAATGTTTGGAACTTGATTATGAAGGCTGGGAACTTGGATTTGAAAGTTAGGAACTTGGTTTGGAAAGTTTGAATCTTGGTTCAAAATCATGGGAACTTAGTTCAAAAAGATAGGAACTTGGTTCAAATAGTTGGGAAGCTGGTTCCCAAAGTTTGGAACATCGTTCGGAATGTGGGGGGATTTGATTCGGAAAGTTGGGTACTTGGTTCTAGAAGTTGGTAACTTGGTTTCGAAAGTTGAGAACTTTTTTTCGATAGATGAGAATTTGGTTCCGAAAGTTGTGAACTTGTTTTCGAAAGTTGGGAACTTGGTTCTGAAAATTGCGAACTTAGTTGGGAAAAGTTGGGAACTTCGTTTGGAAAGTTTGGAACTTGGTTTAGAAAGGTGAGAACTTGGTTCAGAAGGTTGGGAACTTGATTTTGAAATTTGGTTCAGAAAGTTGGGAACTTGCTTAGGAATGTTGGGAATTTGCTTCGAAAAATTGGGAACTTGGTCCAGGAAGTTGGAAACTTGGTTTGGAAAGTTGAGAACTTAGTTCCGAAATTTGGAAACTTGGATTCGAAACTTGGGAATTTGATGCCGAAGGTTGGGACCTTTGGGTTTGAAAGTTGAAAACTTGGTTTGGAAAGTTCGGAACTTTGTTCGAAAAGTTGGGAACTTGGTTTCGAAACTTGGTTCAGAAAGTTGGGAACTTGCTTAGGAATGATGGGAATTTGTTTCGAAAAATTGGAAACTTCGTCCGAAAAGTTAGGAACTTGGTTTGGAAAGTTGGGAACTTGGTTCCGAAAGTTGAGAACTTAGTTTCAAAATATGGAAACTTGGTTTCGAAACTTGGGAATTTGATGCCGAAGGTTGGGACCTTGGTTTTGAAAGTGGAAACTTGGTTTGAAAAGTTCGGAACTTTGTTCGAAAAGTTTGGGAAATTGTTTTCGAAAGTTGGGAACTTGTTTTCGAAAGTTGAGAACTTAGTTTCGAAAGATGGGAAATTTATTCCAAAAGTTGGAAACTTGGTTCTGAAAGTTAGAAACTTATTTTCGAAACTTGGAAACTTGATTCCAAAAGTTAGGAACTTGGTTTGGAAAGTTAGGAACCTGATTCAGAAAGCTCGGAACTTGGTTCAAAATGTTGGGAACTTGGTTTAGAAAGTTGAGCATTTGGTTCGAATAGTTGGGAAGATTGTTCCAAAAGTTGGGAACTTGATTCCGAAAGTTGGGAACTTGGTTCGAAAAGTTGAGAACTTGGTTTCGAGTTCCGAAAGTCGGGAACTTGTTTTCGAATGTTCAGAACTTGGTTCCGAAAGTTGGAAACTTGGTTTCCAAACTTGGGAACTTGATTCTGAAGGTTGGGACCTTGGTTTTGAAAGTTGAGAACTAGTTCGGAAACTTCGGAACTTGGTTCAAGATGTTGGGAACTTGGTTTAAGAAAGTTGAGAACTTTGTTCGAATAGATGAGAACTTGGTCTGGAAAGTTGAGAACTTGCTTTTGAAAGTTGAGAACTGGGTTTCGAAAGTTGAGAACTTGGTTTCCGAGTGGGAACTTGTTTCAAAAAGTTGGGAACTTAGTTCAAAAAGTTGGGAACTTAGTTCCGAAAGTTGGGAACTTGTTTCCGAGAGTTGGGATCTTGGTTCCGGAAATTAGAAACTTGGTTTCGAAACTTGGGAACTTGATTCCGAAGGTTGGGAACTTCATTTTGAAAGTTAGGAACTTGGTTCAGAATGTTTGAAACTTGGCTCAAAATGTTGGGAACTTAGTTCGATAAGTTGGGAACTTGGTTCGAATAGTTGGGAACTTGGTTCCGAAAGTTGGGAACTTGGTTCGAAAAATTAGGAATTTGGTTCGAAAAGTTGAGAACTTGGTTTCGAAAGTTGGGAACTTGGTTTCAAAAGTTGAGAACTTGGTTTCGAAAGTTGAAAACTTGGTTTCGAAGGTTGGGAACTTGGATTTGAAAGTTGGGAACTTGGTTCGGATAGTTTGGAACTTGGTTAAAAATGTTAGGAATTTGGTTCAAAAAATTGTGAACTTGGTTCGAATAGTTGGGAACTTGGTTCCGAAAGTTGAGAACTTGGTTGCGAAAGTTGGGAACTTGGTTTCGAAAGTTCGAAACTTGGTTTTGAAAGTTCGGACCTTGATTCTGAAGGTTGGGAAGTTGGTTTTGAATGTTGAGAACTTGCTTTCAAAAGTTGAGATTTTGCTTAGGAATGTTAGGAATTTGGTTCGGAAAGTTCCGAACTTGGTTCAAAATGTGGGGAACTTGATTTTAAAAGTTAGGAACTTGGTTCAGAAAGTTTAAAACTTGGTTCGAAATGTTGGGAACTTAGTTCAAAATGTTTGAAACTTGGTTCGAAATGTTGGGAACTTAGTTCGAAATGTTTGGAACTTGGTTCGAATAGTTGGGAACTTGGTTCGAATAGTTGGGAACTTGGTTTCGAAAGTTGGGAACTTGGTTCAGAAAGTTGGTAATTTTGTTCCAAAAGTTGACAACTTTGTTCCGATAGTTGCGAATTTGGTTCCGAAAGTTGGGAACTTATTTTCGAAAGTTGGGAACATGGTTCTGAATGTTTGGAACTTGGTCCCGAAAGTTTGGAGATTGATTCCGAAGGTTGGGAACTTCGTTTTGAAAGTTAGGAACTTGGTCCGAAAAATTTGATTCTTGGTTAAAAATATTGGAACTTGGTTCAAAAAGTTGGAAACTTGGTTTGAATAGTTGGGAACTTGGTTCCGAATGTTGGGAACTTGTTTTGGAAAGTAGGGAATTTTGTTCAGAAAGATGGGAAGTTTGTTTCGAAAGTTGGAGCTTGGTTCCGAAACTTGGGAACTTTGTTGGGAAAGTTTGGAACTTGATTTCAAAGGTTGGGAACTTGGTTTTGAAAGTTAGGAACTTGGTTCGGAATGTTTAAAACTTGGTTCAAAATATTTGGAACTTAGTTCAAAAGGTTGGGAACTTGGTTCGAATTGTTTGGTACTATGTTCCGAAAGTTGGTAACTTAGTTCCGAAATTTGAGAACTTTTTTCCGATAGATGAGAATTTGGTTCCGAAAGTTGGGAACTTGGTTTCGAAGGTTGCTAACTTGGCTTCAAAAGGTAGGAACCTAATTCAGAAAGTTCGAAACTTGGTTAAAAATGTTGTGAACTTGGTTCGGAAAGTTGGTAACTTGGTTTCGAAATTTAAGAACTTGTTTCCGAAAGTTGGGAACTTGTTTCCGAAAGTTGGGAACTTGGTTCTAAAAGTTGACAACTTGATTTCGGAAGTTGAGAATTTGATTCGAAAAATTGGAAAATTGGTTTCGAAAGTTGGGATTTTGGTTGCAAAAGTTGGGAACTTAATTTTGAAAGTTCGAAACTTGGTTTCAAAAGTTGGGAACTTGATTTCGAAGGTTGGGAACTTCATTCCGAAGGTTGGGCAGTCGGTTTTGAATGTTGGGAACTTAGTTTTGAAAGTTAGGAACTTGGTTCGGAAAGTTCGAAACTTGGTTCAAAATGTTGTGAACTTTGTTCAAAAAGTTGGGAACTTGGTTCGAATAGTTGAGAACTTTTTTTTTTGCAACAAGGCAAAGGGAAATATATTAATTCACAAAAAGATACAATAGAGTTCATACACGACTACCATTAATATGAATGGTAGAGCTTCTCATTCTCCAATGGAAAAGACCAGTCCCCTCACCTTCGGCATTGCCATCAGCAAGGTAGTAGCCAAAACCTTAGGAGAAGAGGAACATAGAAAAAAGCCCACAGCCCGGGTCAAGCACGATATGCAAAGCAATGCATCACACGGATTACCCACAACTCGGGCCAAGTAATAAAAGCTCACATGCAAAAGCAATGTATCACACGGAATACCCACAACTCGGGCCAAGCAACAAAAGCTCACATGCAAATGCAATGTATCACGAGAAAACAAGCAATGCAGTACATGAAATACCCACACCTCGGGCCAGAGAATCACTAATCTTGACGGACATGAGTGAAATGAACTTGAACGCTCCACCGTTCTATAACAACTCTGTTTCTTGGTGTGTCGGTGATAGGCTTGGTATCATAACTCTAAAGAATTTTGCTTTTAACTCTTGTGATAACACTAGTAAGCACACTAGCCAGTGAAGATGATACATGAGAAAAAATACGATCATTCCACTCACGCCAAATGAAGTAAGCTGAAGCAGTGAGTGTAATATGCCTGATATAGCCAATGAATGAGTCTCCACTGCATGACGTCTTCCCACCATCTGAGCTGATCATCCCAATGATGCAAAGGGTTCGCCAAGAGACAATGATCTAGAACCTTACGACAAATGATAGTTGAGAAAGGGCCCGAAAGAACAGGTGTTCAATGGATTCATCTACACCGCAAAAATAACAACTAGTAGAATGTGTAATTCCCAATGTGAAAGTCGATTAAGAGTTGGTAATCTCCGTAAGAGAGCAAGCCATAATACAAAAGAGTACATCGGGACTCTTCCTTTGAACCAAACAAGATGATGCCAAGTAACCATGGGATTAGTGGGGGAAATGCCATTGCAAGCTGATGTAATACTAAAACGACCATCACCAGACGGCTTCCAAATGATCTGATCTTCATTCGAACTAGTGATAATAGAGTCGATGGAATCCCAAGCACTAAGCAAGTCAAGCTCATGAGCAAGATTACCCAGATGCCAAGTATTTTGCTGCCAAATGGAAGAGGCCCTGGCTGCTCTACTCGAGTAGAGGCAGGCCGGGATATGGTTGTTCATCCTGTCAATAAGAAGGTAATCAGGAATCCAAGGATCAAGCCAGAGGAAGGTGTTCATACCATCACCAATGCGGTACTCTACCAGCTTTTTTGCATAATCACGTGCAAAAAGAATGCTACGAAAACACCAAGAGCAGGCCCATGGTTGTTTGACAGACCAAATAGAATCGTTGTTAAGGTATTTAGAGTTGATCCAATGAATCCAAAGCGAGTCTTTCTTTGAAGCAATTGCCCAAATATACCTCATGAGATAAGCAATATTAAGGTGAGAGAGTCGATGAAGCCCAAGTCAACCATTTTGATGTGGTTGGCATATATCATCCCATGAAACTTTATGGATGCTCTTTTTATCATCATCGCTCCATAGGAATCTAGCAAGAAGATGTTCAATGCGAGACGTGACTTTCTGAGGTAGCTTGTCAGCGGCGCACCAGTAGGTAATCTTACCCTGAAGAAGAGACTTGATGAGTGCCAATCTACCCATGTAAGATAGGTGCTTAGCCTTCCAAGAATGGATGCGGCTCTGGATACTCTTAATAAGCGAAAGGCAATCATTGTATGTAACTTGGTTCCGAAAGTTGGGAACTTGGAACGAAAAGCTGGGAACTTTATTCCGAAAGTTGGGAACTTGGTTCGGAAAGTTGGAAACTTGATTTCGCAAGTTGGGAACTTGGTTCCGAAAGTTGGGAACTTGGTTACGAAAGTTGGGAACTTGGTTTGGAAAGTTGGGAACATGGTTTCAAAAGGTGAGAACTTGGTTAGGAATGTTGGAAATTTGATTCGGAAAGTTGGGAACTTAGTTTGGAAAGTTGGGAACTTGGTTTCGAAAGTTGGGAACTTGATTTCAAAAGTTGGGAACTTGGTTTTGAAAGTTGAGAACTTGGTTTCGGATGTTGGGAACATGGTTGCGAAAGTTGGGAACTTTGTTTCGAAAGTTCGAAACTTGGTTTCGGAAGTTTGGAACTTGATTCCGAAGGTTGGGAATTTGGTTTTGAATGTTGGGAACTTGGTTCGGAAAGTTCCGAACTTGGTTCAAAATGTTGGGAACTTGGATTTGAAAGTTAGGAACTTGGTTCGGAAAGTTCAAAACTTGGTTCAAAATATTCTGAACTTTGTTCAAAAACTTGGGAACTTGGTTCGAAGAGTTGAGAACTTAGTTCTGAAAGTTGGAAACTTGATTCGGAAAGCTGATAACTTGGTTCTGAAAGTAGGGAACTTGGCTCGGAAAATTGGAAACTTGGATCCGAAAGTTGGGAACTTGATTCCGCAAGTTGGAAATTTGGTTCCAAAAAATAGGAACTTGATTCCGAAAATTGAGAACTTGATTCCGAAAATTGGGAAGTTGGTTCCGAAAGCTGAGAACTTGATTCCGAAAGTTGGTAACTTGGTTAAAAAATTTGGGAACATGGTTTCAAAAGTTGGAAACTTGCTCAGAAAATTTGGGAACTTGGTTCGGAAAGTTGGGAATTTGGTTCGGAAAGTGGGGAACTTGGTTTCGAAAGTTGAAAACTTGGTTTCAAAAGTTGGAAACGTGGTAACTTTGTTTCAAAACTAGGGAACTTCATTCCAAAGGTTTGGAACTTGGTTTTGAAAGTTGGAACTTGGTTCGGAAAGTTCATAACTTGGTTCAAAATGTTGGGAACTTAGTTCAAAAAGTTGGGAACTTGGTTCGGAATGTTGGAAACTTGATTCGGAAAGTTTGGAACTTGGTTTCGAAAGTTAAGAACTTTGTTCCGAATGATGGGAATTTTGTTCAGAAAGTTGCGAACTTATTTTCGAAAGTTGAGAACTTTGTTCCGAATGATGGGAATTTTGTTCAGAAAGTTGCGAACTTGTTTTCGAAATTTGGGAACTTGGTTCCAAATGTTGGGAACTTGGTTCGGAAAGTTGGGAACTTGGTTTGGAATGTTGAGAACTTGGTTTCCAAATTTGGGAACTTGGTTGCGAAAGCTGGGAACTTGGTTTCGAAAGTTGGGAACTTATTTTTAAATGTTGGGAACGTTGTTCAAAAAGTTAGGAACTTGGTTTCGGAAGTTGAGAACATGATTTCGAAAGATGAGAATTTGTTTCCGAAATTAGAAACTTATTTTCGAGAGTAGGGAACTTGCTTCCGAAAGTTAGAAACTTGGAAACTTGATTCGGAAGGTTGGAACTTGGTTTCAAAAGTTTGGAACTTGATTAAGAAGGTTGGGGACTTAGTTCTAAAAGTTAGGAACTTGGTTTAGAAAGTTCGAAACTTGGTTTAAAATGTTGGGAACTTGGTTCAAAATGTTGGGAACTTGGTTCTGAAAGTTGCGAACTCGGTTTCAAAAGTTGTGAACTTTGTTCAGAAAGGTACGAACTTGGTTCGAAAATTGGGAACTTGGTTCGGAAAGTTGGGAACTTGGTTCTGAATGTTTGGAAGTTGGTTTCTTCAAGTTGGGAACTTTGTTCCGAAAGATGGGAACTTGGTTCCGAAGGTTGAGAACTTGATTCCGAAAGTTAGGAACTTGATTCGGAAAGTTGGGAACTTGCTTCAAAATGTTGGGAACTTGGTTCAGAAAATTGGGAACTTTGTTCGAAAAGTTGGGAACTAGGTTCGGAAAGTTGAGAATTTGATTCCGAAAGTTGAGAACTTGGTTTCAAAATATGGGAATTTAGTTCCGAAAGTAGGGAACTTGTTTCCGAGATTTAGGAACTTGGTTCCGAAAGTTAGAAACTTGGGAACTTGATTTCGAAGATTGGGAATTTGGTTTTGAATGTTTGGAACTTGATTCCGAATGTTGGAAACTTGGTTTTGAAAGTTAGGAACTTGGTTCGGAACGTTTGAAACTTGGTTCAAACTATTGGGAACTTAGTTCAAAAAGATGGAAACTTGGTTCGAATAGTTGGTAACTTGGTTCCAAAAGTTGTGAACTTTGTTTTTTTTGCAACTTGGCAAAAGGAAAATATATTTAATCACAAAAAGATACAATGGAGTTCATACATGTCTACCATCAATAGGAATGGTAGAGCTTCTCATTATCCCAAAGGGATAGACCACTTCCCTCACCTTTGGCATTGCTATGAGCAAGATAGTAGCCAAAATCTCAGGAGAAGAGGAACAAAGAAAACCCACAGCCCGGGTCAAGCACGATATACGAAGCATACCTAAGCAATGCAACACACCACATGCCCACAACTCAGGCCAAGTAAAAAAACTCATGAATTCAAAATATAGTGTGTCATTAATCATGGCGGACATGAGTGAAGTGAAGTTGAATGCTCCACCGCTTTATAATAGCTCTATTTTTTGGTGTAAACTTGATAGATTTGGTAGCATTACTCTGGAGAATTTTGCTTTTAACTCTTGCTATAATACTGCTAAGGACACTTGTAGGTGTAGTGGAGACATGAGAGAAAATACGATCATTCCGCTCACGCCAAATGAAGTAAACTGAAGTAGTGAATGTAATACGCCTAATATCGCCAATGAGTGTGTCCCCACGCATGACATCTTCCCACCATTTAAGTTGATCATCCCATTGATGCAAGGGGTTAGCCAAGAGGTAACAATCTAGAATCTCGCACCAAATGATAGTTGAGAACGGCAATGGAAAAAAAGGTGCTCAATGGACTCGTCCACGCCACAAAAACTACAACTAGTAGAATGTGTAATCCCTCAATGTGAAAGTCGATCAAGAGTTGGTAATCTTCGTAAGAGAGCAAGTCATAATATAAAAGAATACCTCGGGACCCTTCCTTTGAACCAAACAAGATGATGCCAAGTAATTATGGGCTTAGTGGGGGAAATGCCAGTGCAAGCTGATGCAATACTAAAAGTCCATCTCCAGACGGCTTCCAAATAATTTGATCCTCGTTCAAACTAGTGTTAACAATGCCAATGAAGTCCCAAAGCACTAAGCAGGACAAGCTCATGGGCAAGACTACCCAGATGCCAAGTATTGTGCTGCCAAATGGAAGAAACCCTAACGGTCCTACTCGAGGAGAGGCGGGCCAGGATATGGTTATCCATCCTGTCAATAAGAAGATAATCAGGAATCCAAGGATCAAGCCAGAGAAAGATATTCATACCATCACCAATGTGATACTCTACAAGCTTCCTTGCATAATCACGGGCAAGAAGGATACTGCGAAAACACCAAGAGCAAGCCCATGGCTATCTAACAGACCAAATGGAATCGTTGTTGAGATATTTAGAGCTGATCCAGCGGATCGAAAGCGAGTCTTTCTTTGAAGCAATTGCCCAAATATACCTCATAAGATATGCAATATTAAGGTGTGAGAGTCGATGTAGCCCAAGCCTACCATTTTGATATGTTTGACATATATCATCCCAGGAGATTTTATGGAAGCTTTTTTTATCATCATTGCTCCATACAAATCTTGCAAGAAGTTGTTCAATGCGAGATGTGACTTTCTAAGGAAGCTTATAAGTAGCGCACCAATAGGTGACCTTACCCTGTAGAATAGATTTGATAAGTGCCAAGCTGCCCATGTAAGAAAGGTGTTTTGCCTTCCAAGAGTGGATGCGGCTCTGTAAGATGCTTGGTAATAAGAGGAACACCTAGGAAGCGAGTGGGGAGAGTACCAATAGGAATACTAAGAATGTCCTAAACTATGTGCATCAAGTCTATAGAGCACCCTGCCATATACAGATTTTATTTGGTAGTGCTTGCGGATAGTCTCGAAATGTCTGTAAAGGACCCCAATACATCTTTGATCGCTCTAGCATTGGATTCCGAGGCTTTGGCAAATATAATGAGATCATCTGCAAATGCTAAGTGAGTGATAAGCGGATTTGCACAACTCGGATGTGGAGTGATCATACCTTGCCTTGCTAAGTCATCAAGACGAGAAGATAGGTGTTGCATAACAATAAGGAACAAATAAGGAGCCATGGGGCAGCCTTGCCTTAGGCCTCTAGAGCTTCGAAAGAATCTCACAGAAGAACCATTAATATTGATAGTAAATGAGGGATTAGAAATACAAGCTTTGATCCAACTAATCGTCATATGTGGAAAGCCATGCAAATGAAGAACTGAAGCAGAAAGTCTCATCGAATAGAATCATAAGCTTTATGAAGATCAACTTTGATAGCCATACGTGCTTGCCTAGAATTAATATGATAGTTGTGCATAAGGTTATGGTAGAGAGCAATATTTTCATAAATAAGCTGACCACGCATAAAGGCATGTTGGGTTAAGCTAATCAAATCAGGTAAAATGACCTTGAGCCTATTCGCAATAATTTTAGAAATAAATCTGTAGATCATCTTGCAAATAGAGAGAGGACGGTAATCAGCAAATGAGGTGGTGTTTTTCTTCTTAGGAATGAGAGTAATGGAGGTAATGTTAGCTTTATTAAGAAGTTTACCGATCCTAAAAAACTCAAGTATGGCAACAGTAACATCATCCTTAATAATGGTCCAACAAGATTTATAAAATTCAGCATTTAATCCATCAACGTTGGGGCCTTATCAGAATTTGATGATAGGATTACCTTTTCAATCTCTTGAGGGGTAATCGGTTGTGACAGTAGGGAGATCCTTTGTTGAGAGAGGTGATTTGAGACTTGAACATTTGAAAAATTCACATGAGCAATCTCAGAAGCAAACATTCTAGTAAAGTAGTTGATGGCTTCTTGTTCAAGAGCTTGGCCTTCGAGAATATTCCCATCTGCATCTTTAATAGAAAGTAAGGCATTTCTATTATATTTGGACTTTAAGGAATTATGAAAAAACATTGAGTTTGAGTCCCCAAGGCGTAACCAAATATCCCTTGATTTTTGTCTAAGAGATGCCTCCTCATTTGCGTAGAGTCTTAAAAGTTCAGCCCTACACTCTGCCTCTTCGGTGATGGCTGTATCATCCATATTTGTAGAGAGAGTGATATCCTGTAAGCCATGAAGCTTAGATTGCAGTGGTCCTTTGAGCCTTCATCAAGTCTCTATACCATATTTGTAGTGCCTTTCGGATCCTTTTTAATTTTTGGATAAGGACAAATATTCTTGTAGTTCTATGGCCGAATCTGCTAGTAACAAGTGGGTTCCAAGCTATCTCAACAGAATCAAGGATACCAATCTCCTGAGGCCAATAATTAAAGAAATGGAAATTTAGAGGTCGCCAAGGTAAAATGCACACCCTAAATGTGACTAAAGTATTCAGATACTTCAGGGTTATGGAAGGTATCTGAGTTCGAAAATGCATGAACCCAATTCTGATTACATAGAACCCTATCAAGTTTTTCACATACTCTATTGTTGCCTGTAGAAGAATTAGACCATGTAAAGAAGTTGCCTTTACTTTTCATATCAAATAGGCCCAAGTTATCAAGCTGGTCAGTAATAATCTCAATGTAAGAGCCATTAACATCACTACCCCCGTGTATTTCAGAAGGTGAGAAGACCATATTAAAATCACCAAAGACAGTCCAAGGCCCCTCAACGTGATTTGCAAAATCATTTAAAGAAGACCAAATATGGGTTCTATCATCCTTAGAATAAAGATCATAAACCACTGAGAAGGAAAAGGTTGTACCTTACTGGATAAATTTAATACTGCCTGAAATCACTTGATCTATAGAAGCTATGATAGTGATATCCACAACAGCAGGATTCCAAATACACCATATCAACCATGATGGTTAGGACAAACATTGACATGATAATTTCATCCATCCACAATATTCTTAAAGCCAAGTGTTGAATTTTCTAATTTAACTCTAGTCTCCAAGAGGAAAAAGAAGTGAAGTTTATGTTTGGAGATCTTACTTCTGATGGCCATTTGCTTAGCATAGCTGTTCAGGCCCCAAATGTTCCAAAAAGCTACTTGCATTTGTGGGACTGAGAGTTCTTTTTCTTACCCTGTTTCCTAGAACTCCCTACACTCCTTTTGGCATTTTTGATTCTAACATGAAAATCAACTTCCACAATGGGATCATAATCAACATCATTGTGCGCATCATTATCTAAGGAGTTTGTAAGAACATCAAACCTATTGGGGGAGGTTATTATATCTTCAGACTGTGGCAAATTTGGTTCAACAACATGTGCTTTGCCTTTCTTCCAAATAATATCATCTTGAAGAGTAGAAGCCTTATTCATATCTTCCACCTGATTATTAAGATTTTCCTCTTCTTCATGGTGAGCAGCATTAATATCTAGTTGAGGTTGTGCCTTCTTTGGAACCCATATTTGCTTGGTGGGAGTGCTACAATTTCTTGTAGCATGGCCAAACTTTTTGCAATTTGTGCAATGGACCGGTATCCAATCATATTCAACATGAATAATATATTCTTCATTATTCACATGCACAGGCAGTTCTTTAGGATAATAGCAATTTAAACCATGGGCCGCCCTCAAGAATAGCATCGACATCTTCCCTTTGTGAGAAGCAAAAAATAAAGAACCCAGAATCCATAGTGAGCACCGCAAAATTGTCATTAATTTTCCACATCTTTGTCACCCAATTTTGCACAACTCAAAAAGGAAGGCGTGGTCCAATAAAGTGACAAACCAAGGAAGATTGCCAATAATTTTCACCTGCTAGAATAGGAGCCTCAATAATAAGATTACCATCCACAATAGTAGGTTCCTCGAAACTAAGCTTAGTTTCATGTTTATGAGAATTTGAGGAAAAGAGCAAGGTCCAAGACTTGTTATTCTCATGTCGAACCATAGAAGCCATAGGAGAACTAAGAGATCGGTGTAAAGAAGGGAGAAGAGAGTATACTTTTGATGGATAAACGTGTGGTCTCATCGATATCCAAGTCGTTTAACGCCTTCAGGAGAGTATCCAAAGCTTCACTAGTCGATGCTTTATCGTTATCATTCTTATCAAGAGAAGGAGGTGGTGCAGCGATAATATCATCATAGCACTTTGGTGAGTTTGCAATCACAATACGCCTAGACACAGGACGAACACTTCTAGCATCACTAGAAGGAATTTCAAAATCCACAAACACAGATTTCTTCATGGTAGTCATTTATTTCAGTGTTCCTCTTTAGTATAGAGAGAAGAAAGCCTGAAGATGAGGACGAAGCCACCGAAGCACCAAGCGGGGGAAGTAGATAGTCCCCATGATCCTCACCAGCCATAGCAAGAACGCACCACGTTGGCGCCGTCAGAAACCACCACCCCAAGAGCGAACGGTAGAGGGCACCACACTCTTGAAGAAAGAGATTTGCCGGCAAGGTAAGGTATGGCAAGATCACCGGCGCAACAACAAAATGCAAGCAAGAGGGAAGACCAAGAACCACGTAAGGAAAGCTCTAAATACCCGAGCATGCAATAGCAAAGGCAATCACACCAAGACGTCACACTAGTGCCCAAAGCAAACCCTAGCCGCCGTCAAGAACCTAGCGCCGCCAACACCTAGCGCCGCCGGAAATCAGGATTGCCAGGGAAGAAGAATAGGCTATAGTTCGCCGGAGAAGAGAGGAAAGATCCACTAGGGGTGCACCGTCGATCCCCACAAAAAACCTCAAAGAAACCAGATCCGACACACCAGATTCCAAAAAAGAGCCACCCGACTGGAAAAAAAACTGGAATCGCCGAAGGATTGCCTGCCTTTCAGGCCATCAGAGATACCCACAAAAAGGCGAAACAAGTGGGAGGTCACCGGAGTAGCGCCACCCAACACAGGAGATCCACCCGTCGATCAACATGGTGATCGTAAAATAAAAGAAGATAAGGTCCCACCGAGATTTGAATTCGGGTTACTGGATTCAGAGTCCAATGTCCTGACAACTAGACCATGGGACCATTACAAAAGGTTAGAAGAAAAATAACAACTACGTAAACACGCTGTCAGTGGGAATCGAACCCACGACCAAGTGGTTAAAAGCCACGCGCTCTACCGACTGAGCTAAGACGGCTGAGTAAAAATGCAAACTATGATGACTAAAGTTGCTTTTTTTCCCTAAAAATAATAGTAAATACCGAAAGTTGGGAACTTGGTTCGAAAAGTTAGGAATTTGGTTCAAAAAGTTGGGATCTTGGTTTCGAAAGTTGAGAACTTGGTTCCGAAAGTTGGAAACTTGGTTTCAAAACTTGGGAACTTAATTTCGAAGGTTGGGAACTTGGTTCGGATAGTTCGGAACTTGGTTCAAAATGTTGGGAACTTGGTTCAGAAAGTTGGGAACTTGGTTCGAAAACTTGGGAACTTGGTATGAAAAGTTGGGAACTTGGTTCGGAAAGTTGGGAATTTGGTTCGGAAAGATGGGAAGTTGGTTCCGAAAGTTGGGAACTTGGTTATGAAAGTTGAGAACTTTGTTCCGAAAGATGAGAATTTGGTTCCGAAAATTGGGAACTTGTTTTCGAAAGTTGGGAACTTGGTTCCGAAAGTTTCGAACTTGATTCCGAAGTTGGAAACTTGGTTTTGAAAGTTAGGAACTTGGTTCGAAAAGTTTGAAACTTGGTTCAAAATATTGGAACTTGGTTCGAATAGTTGGGAACTTGGTTCTGAATAGTTGGGAACTTGGTTCCGAATGTTGGGAACTTGGTTTCGAATGTTGAGAACTATGTACCGAATGATGAGAATTTGGTTCTGAAACTTGGGAACTTGGTTTCGAAAGTTGCAAACTTAGTTTCAAAAGATGGAAACTTGGTTCCGAAAGTTGGAAACTTTGTTTCAAAAGTTAGAACTTGATTCTGAAGGTTGGGAACTTGGTTTTGAAAGTTGGGAACTTGGTTTGAAAGTTGGGAACTTGGTTTGGAAAGCTTAGAACTTGGTTCAAAATGCTTGAAACTTGGTTCAAAAAGTTGGGAACTTGGTTCTAAAAGTTGAGAACTTGATTCGGAAAGTTGGGAACTTGGTTTAGAAAATTTGGAACTTGGTTCCAAAAGTTGAAAACTTTGTTTCAAAAGATGGGAATTTTGTTCAGAAAGTTGAGAACTTATTTCTGAAATTTGGGAACTTCGTTCTGAATGTTGGGAACTTGGTTCGGAAAGTTGAGAACTTTGTTCCGAAAGATGAGAATTTGGTTTCGAAAGTTGGGAACTTGGTTCCGAAAGTTGGGAACTTGATTCCAAAGGTTAGAACTTGATTCCAAAGGTTGGAAACTTGGTTTTGAAAGTTAGGAACTTGGTTCGAAAAGTTTGAAACTTGGTTCAAAATGTTGGAACTTGGTTCAAAATGTTGGGAACTTGGTTCCGAATGTTGGGAATTTGGTTCAGAAAGATGGGAACTTGGTTTCGAAATTTGGAAACTTGGTTTCGAAAAAAGATGTGAATTTGGTTCCGAATCTTGGGAACTTGGTTCCAAAAGTTGGAAATATGGTTTGGAAAGTTGAGAACTTGGTTCCGAAAGTTGGGAACTTAATTTCGAAGATTGGGAACTTTCGTTTGAAAGTTGGGAACTTGGTTCGGAAAGTTCAGAACTTGGTTCGGAATGTTGGGAACTTTGTTTGGAAAGTTGGAAACTTAGTTTGAAAAGTTGGGAACTTGGTTCGGAAAGTTGAGAGCTTGCTTAGGAAAGTTAGAAACTTGGTTCCGAAAGCTGAGAACTTTGTTCTGAAAGATGGGAATTTTGTTCAAAAAGTCAGGAACTTGGTTCGGAAAGTTGGGAACTTGGTTCGGAAAGTTGGGAACTTGGTTCGGAAAGTTGGTAACTTGGTTCGGATAGTTGAGATCTTGGTTTCGAAAGTTGGAAACTTATTTTTGAAAGTTGGGAACATGGTTCCAGAAGTTGGGAACTTGGTTCAAAAATTTGGGAATATGGTTCCAAAAGATGGGAACATGCTTAGGAATGTTGGAATTTATTTCGAAAAGTTGGGAACTTGGTTCAGAAAGTTGGGAACTTGGTTTCGAAAGTGGGGAACATGGTTTGGAAAGTTGGAAACTTGGTTCTGAAAGTTGGAAACTTTGTTTCAAAAGTTGGGAACTTGATTCCGAATGTTGGGAACTTGATTTTGAAAGTTGGGAACTTGGTTCGAAAAGTTCAGAACTTGGTTCAAAATATTGGGAACTTGGTTCGGAAAGTTGGGAACTTCGTTCGAAAAGTTTGGAGGTTGGTTCCGAAAGTTGATAACTTTGTTCCGAAAGATGGAAATTTTGTTCAGAAAGTTGGGAACTTATTTCCAAAATTTAGGAACTTGGTTCTGACTATTGGGAACTTGATTCGAAAAGTTGGGAATTTAGTTTCGAAAGTTGAGAATTTGGTTCCGAATGTTGGAAAATTGGTTTTGAAAGTTGCGAACTTGGTTCTGAAAGTTGGGAACTTGGTTTCGAAAGTTCGGAACTTGGTTTCGAAAGTTGGGAACGTTGTTAAGAAAGTTGGGAACTTTGTTAAGAAAGTTGGTAACTTGGTTCGAAAAGATGAGAAGTTGGTTCGGAAAGTAGACAACTTGGTTTCGAAAGTTGGAAACTTAGTTCCGAAAGTTAATAACATAGTTTTGAAAGATGTCAATTTGGTTCCGAAAGTTGAGAACTTGTTTCCGAGAGTACGGAACTTGCTTCCGAAAGTTAGAAACTTGGTGTCGAAACTTAGAAACTTGATTCGGAAGGTTGGGAACTTGGTTCTAAAAGTTAGGAACTTGGTTTAGAAAGTTCTAAACTTGGTTAAAAATATTGAGAACTTGGTTCGAATAGTTGAAAACTTGGTTCCGAAAGTTGGGATCTTTGTTCGAAAAGTTGGAAACTTAGTTCGGAAAGTTGGGAACTTGGTTCGGAAAGTTGGGAACTTGGTTAGGAAAATTAGAAACTTGGTTACGAAAGCTGAAAACTTTGTTCCGAAAGATGGGAATTTTATTCAAAAAGTTGGGAACTTGGTTCGAAAAGTTGGGAACTTGGTTCGAAAGGTTGGTAACTTGGTTCGGGTAGTTGAGATCTTGGTTCCGAAAGTTGGGAACTTGTTTCCGAAAATTGGGAACTTGGTTTGAAAAATTGGGAATATGGTTTCAAAAGATGGGAACTTGCTTAGGAATGTTGGGAATTTGATTCCAAAAGTTGGGAACTTGGTTTCGAAAGTTGAGAACTTGGTTCCGAAAGTTGGAAACTTGGTTTCAAAACTTGGGAACTTAATTTCGAAGGTTGGGAACTTGGTTCAGATAGTTCGGAACTTGGTTCAAAATATTGGGAACTTGGTTCAGAAAGTTGGGAACTTGGTTCGAAAACTTGGGAACTTGGTATGAAAAGTTGGGAACTTGGTTCGGAAAGTTGGGAATTTAGTTCGGAAAGATGGGAAGTTGGTTCCGAAAGTTGGGAACTTGGTTATGAAAGTTGAGAACTTTGTTCCGAAAGATAAGAATTTGGTTCCGAAAATTGGGAACTTGTTTTCGAAAGTTGGGAACTTGGTTCCGAAAGTTTCGAACTTGATTCCGAAGTTGGAAACTTGGTTTTGAAAGTTAGGAACTTGGTTCGAAAAGTTTGAAACTTGGTTCAAAATATTGGAACTTGGTTCGAATAGTTGGGAACTTGGTTTTGAATAGTTGGGAACTTGGTTCCGAATGTTGGGAACTTGGTTTCGAATGTTGAGAACTATGTACCGAATGATGAGAATTTGGTTCTGAAACTTGGGAACTTGGTTTCGAAAGTTGGAAACTTAGTTTCAAAAGATGGAAACTTGGTTCCGAAAGTTGGAAACTTTGTTTCAAAAGTTAGAAATTGATTCTGAAGGTTGGGAACTTGGTTTTGAAAGTTGGGAACTTGGTTTTGAAAGTTGGGAACTTGGTTTGGAAAGCTTAGAACTTGGTTGAAAATGCTTGAAACTTGGTTCAAAAAGTTGGGAACCTGGTTCTAAAAGTTGAGAACTTGATTCGGAAAGTTGGGAACTTGGTTTAGAAAATTTGGAACTTGGTTCCAAAAGTTGAGAACTTTGTTTCAAAAGATGGGAATTTTGTTCAGAAAGTTGAGAACTTATTTATGAAATTTGGGAACTTCGTTCTGAATGTTGGGAACTTGGTTCGGAAAGTTGAGAACTTTGTTCCGAAAGATGAGAATTTGGTTTCGAAAGTTGGGAACTTATTTTCGAAAGTTGGGAACTTGGTTCCGAAAGTTGGGAACTTGATTCCAAAGGTTAGAACTTGATTCCAAAGGTTGGAAACTTGGTTTTGAAAGTTAGGAACTTGGTTCGAAAGGTTTGAAACTTGGTTCAAAATGTTGGAACTTGGTTCAAAATGTTGGGAACTTGGTTCCGAATATTGGGAATTTGGTTCAGAAAGATAGGAACTTGGTTTCGAAAGTTGGAAACTTGTTTTCGAAAAAAGATGAGAATTTGGTTCCGAATCTTGGGAACTTGGTTCCAAAAGTTGGAAATATGGTTTGGAAAGTTGAGAACTTGGTTCCGAAAGTTAGGAACTTAATTTCGAAGATTGGGAACTTTCGTTTGAAAGTTGGGAACTTGGTTCGGAAAGTTCAGAACTTGGTTCGGAATGTTGGGAACTTTGTTTGGAAAGTTGGAAACTTAGTTTGAAAAGTTAGGAACTTGGTTCGGAAAGTTGGGAACTTGGTTAGGAAAATTAGAAACTTGGTTACGAAAGCTGAAAACTTTGTTCCGAAAGATGGGAATTTTATTCAAAAAGTTGGGAACTTGGTTCGAAAAGTTGGGAACTTGGTTCGAAAGGTTGGTAACTTGGTTCGGGTAGTTGAGATCTTGGTTCCGAAAGTTGGGAACTTGTTTCCGAAAATTGGGAACTTGGTTTGAAAAATTGGGAATATGGTTTCAAAAGATGGGAACTTGCTTAGGAATGTTGGGAATTTGATTCCAAAAGTTGGGAACTTGGTTTCGAAAGTTGAGAACTTAGTTTCGAAAGTTGGAAACTTGGTTTCAAAACTTGGGAACTTAATTTCGAAGGTTGGGAACTTGGTTCGGATAGTTCGGAACTTGGTTCAAAATGTTGGGAACTTGGTTCAGAAAGTTGGGAACTTGGTTCGAAAACTTGGGAACTTGGTATGAAAAGTTGAGAACTTGGTTCGGAAAGTTGGGAATTTGGTTCGGAAAGATGGGAAGTTGGTTCCGAAAGATGGGAAGTTGGTTCCGAAAGTTGGGAACTTGGTTATGAAAGTTGAGAACTTTGTTCCGAAAGATGAGAATTTGGTTCCGAAAATTGGGAACTTGTTTTCGAAAGTTGGGAATTTGGTTCCGAAAGTTTCGAACTTGATTCCGAAGTTGGAAACTTGGTTTTGAAAGTTAGGAACTTGGTTCGAAAAGTTTGAAACTTGGTTCAAAATATTGGAACTTGGTTCGAATAGTTGGGAACTTGGTTCTGAATAGTTGGGAACTTGGTTCCGAATGTTGGGAACTTGGTTTCGAATGTTGAGAACTATGTACCGAATGATGAGAATTTGGTTCTGAAACTTGGGAACTTGGTTTCAAAAGTTGGAAACTTAGTTTCAAAAGATGGAAACTTGGTTCCGAAAGTTGGAAACTTATTTTCGAAAGTTGGGAACTTGGTTCCGAAAGTTGGGAACTTGATTCCAAAGGTTAGAACTTGATTCCAAAGGTTGGAAACTTGGTTTTGAAAGTTAGGAACTTGGTTCGAAAAGTTTGAAACTTGGTTCAAAATGTTGGAACTTGGTTCAAAATGTTGGGAACTTGGTTCCGAATGTTGGGAATTTGGTTCAGAAAGATGGGAACTTGGTTTCGAAAGTTGGAAACTTGGTTTCGAAAAAAGATGAGAATTTGGTTCCGAATCATGGGAACTTGGTTCCAAAAGTTGGAAATATGGTTTGGAAAGTTGAGAACTTGGTTCCGAAAGTTGGGAACTTAATTTCGAAGATTGGGAACTTTCGTTTGAAAGTTGGGAACTTGGTTCGGAAAGTTCAGAACTTGGTTAGGAATGTTGGGAACTTTGTTTGGAAAGTTGGAAACTTACTTTGAAAAGTTGGGAACTTGGTTCGGAAAGTTGAGAGCTTGCTTAGGAAAGTTAGAAACTTGGTTCCGAAAGCTGAGAACTTTGTTCTGAAAGATGGGAATTTTGTTCAAAAAGTCAGGAACTTGGTTCGGAAAGTTGGTAACTTGGTTCAGATAGTTGAGATCTTGGTTTCGAAAGTTGGAAACTTAATTTTGAAAGTTGGGAACATGATTCCAGAAGTTGGGAACTTGGTTCAAAAATTTGGGAATATGGTTCCAAAAGATGGGAACTTGCTTAGGAATGTTGGAATTTATTTCGAAAAGTTGGGAACTTGGTTCAGAAAGTTGGGAACTTGGTTTCGAAAGTGGGGAACATGGTTTGGAAAGTTGGAAACTTGGTTCTGAAAGTTGGAAACTTTGTTTCAAAAGTTGGGAACTTGATTCCGAATGTTGGGAACTTGATTTTGAAAGTTGGGAACTTGGTTCGAAAAGTTCAGAACTTGGTTCAAAATATTGGGAACTTGGTTCGGAAAGTTGGGAACTTCGTTCAAAAAGTTTGGAGGTTGGTTCCGAAAGTTGATAACTTTGTTCCGAAAGATGGAAATTTTGTTCAGAAAGTTGGGAACTTATTTCCAAAATTTAGGAACTTGGTTCTGACTATTGGGAACTTGATTCGAAAAGTTGGGAATTTAGTTTCGAAAGTTGAGAATTTGGTTCCGAATGTTGGAAAATTGGTTTTGAAAGTTGCGAACTTGGTTCTGAAAGTTGGGAACTTGGTTTCGAAAGTTCGGAACTTGGTTTCGAAAGTTGGGAACGTTGTTAAGAAAGTTGGGAACTTTGTTAAGAAAGTTGGTAACTTGGTTCGAAAAGATGAGAAGTTGGTTCGGAAAGTAGACAACTTGGTTTCGAAAGTTGGAAACTTAGTTCCGAAAGTTAATAACATAGTTTTGAAAGATGTCAATTTGGTTCCGAAAGTTGAGAACTTGTTTCCGAGAGTACGGAACTTGCTTCCGAAAGTTAGAAACTTGGTGTCGAAACTTAGAAACTTGATTCGGAAGGTTGGGAACTTGGTTCTAAAAGTTAGGAACTTGGTTTAGAAAGTTCTAAACTTGGTTAAAAATATTGAGAACTTGGTTCGAATAGTTGAAAACTTGGTTCCGAAAGTTGGGATCTTTGTTCGAAAAGTTGGAAACTTAGTTCGGAAAGTTGGGAACTTGGTTCGGAAAGTTGGGAACTTGGTTAGGAAAATTAGAAACTTGGTTACGAAAGCTGAAAACTTTGTTCCGAAAGATGGGAATTTTATTCAAAAAGTTGGGAACTTGGTTCGAAAAGTTGGGAACTTGGTTCGAAAGGTTGGTAACTTGGTTCGGGTAGTTGAGATCTTGGTTCCGAAAGTTGGGAACTTGTTTCCGAAAATTGGGAACTTGGTTTGAAAAATTGGGAATATGGTTTCAAAAGATGGGAACTTGCTTAGGAATGTTGGGAATTTGATTCCAAAAGTTGGGAACTTGGTTTCGAAAGTTGAGAACTTGGTTCCGAAAGTTGGAAACTTGGTTTCAAAACTTGGGAACTTAATTTCGAAGGTTGGGAACTTGGTTCAGATAGTTCGGAACTTGGTTCAAAATATTGGGAACTTGGTTCAGAAAGTTGGGAACTTGGTTCGAAAACTTGGGAACTTGGTATGAAAAGTTGGGAACTTGGTTCGGAAAGTTGGGAATTTAGTTCGGAAAGATGGGAAGTTGGTTCCGAAAGTTGGGAACTTGGTTATGAAAGTTGAGAACTTTGTTCCGAAAGATAAGAATTTGGTTCCGAAAATTGGGAACTTGTTTTCGAAAGTTGGGAACTTGGTTCCGAAAGTTTCGAACTTGATTCCGAAGTTGGAAACTTGGTTTTGAAAGTTAGGAACTTGGTTCGAAAAGTTTGAAACTTGGTTCAAAATATTGGAACTTGGTTCGAATAGTTGGGAACTTGGTTTTGAATAGTTGGGAACTTGGTTCCGAATGTTGGGAACTTGGTTTCGAATGTTGAGAACTATGTACCGAATGATGAGAATTTGGTTCTGAAACTTGGGAACTTGGTTTCGAAAGTTGGAAACTTAGTTTCAAAAGATGGAAACTTGGTTCCGAAAGTTGGAAACTTTGTTTCAAAAGTTAGAAATTGATTCTGAAGGTTGGGAACTTGGTTTTGAAAGTTGGGAACTTGGTTTTGAAAGTTGGGAACTTGGTTTGGAAAGCTTAGAACTTGGTTCAAAATGCTTGAAACTTGGTTCAAAAAGTTGGGAACCTGGTTCTAAAAGTTGAGAACTTGATTCGGAAAGTTGGGAACTTGGTTTAGAAAATTTGGAACTTGGTTCCAAAAGTTGAGAACTTTGTTTCAAAAGATGGGAATTTTGTTCAGAAAGTTGAGAACTTATTTCTGAAATTTGGGAACTTCGTTCTGAATGTTGGGAACTTGGTTCGGAAAGTTGAGAACTTTGTTCCGAAAGATGAGAATTTGGTTTCGAAAGTTGGGAACTTATTTTCGAAAGTTGGGAACTTGGTTCCGAAAGTTGGGAACTTGATTCCAAAGGTTAGAACTTGATTCCAAAGGTTGGAAACTTGGTTTTGAAAGTTAGGAACTTGGTTCGAAAGGTTTGAAACTTGGTTCAAAATGTTGGAACTTGGTTCAAAATGTTGGGAACTTGGTTCCGAATATTGGGAATTTGGTTCAGAAAGATAGGAACTTGGTTTCGAAAGTTGGAAACTTGGTTTCGAAAAAAGATGAGAATTTGGTTCCGAATCTTGGGAACTTGGTTCCAAAAGTTGGAAATATGGTTTGGAAAGTTGAGAACTTGGTTCCGAAAGTTGGGAACTTAATTTCGAAGATTGGGAACTTTCGTTTGAAAGTTGGGAACTTGGTTCGGAAAGTTCAGAACTTGGTTCGGAATGTTGGGAACTTTGTTTGGAAAGTTGGAAACTTAGTTTGAAAAGTTAGGAACTTGGTTCGGAAAGTTGAGAACTTGGTTAGGAAAATTAGAAACTTGGTTACGAAAGCTAAAAACTTTGTTCCGAAAGATGGGAATTTTATTCAAAAAGTTGGGAACTTGGTTCGAAAAGTTGGGAACTTGGTTCGAAAGGTTGGTAACTTGGTTCGGGTAGTTGAGATCTTGGTTCCGAAAGTTGGGAACTTGTTTCCGAAAATTGGGAACTTGGTTTGAAAAATTGGGAATATGGTTTCAAAAGATGGGAACTTGCTTAGGAATGTTGGGAATTTGATTCCAAAAGTTGGGAACTTGGTTTCGAAAGTTGAGAACTTGGTTTCGAAAGTTGGAAACTTGGTTTCAAAACTTGGGAACTTAATTTCGAAGGTTGGGAACTTGGTTCGGATAGTTCGGAACTTGGTTCAAAATGTTGGGAACTTGGTTCAGAAAGTTGGGAACTTGATTCGAAAACTTGGGAACTTGGTATGAAAAGTTGGGAATTTGGTTCGGAAAGATGCGAAGTTGGTTCCGAAAGTTGGGAACTTGGTTATGAAAGTTGAGAACTTTGTTCCGAAAGATGAGAATTTGTTTCCGAAAATTGGGAACTTGTTTTCGAAAGTTGGGAACTTGGTTCCGAAAGTTTCGAACTTGATTCCGAAGTTGGAAACTTGGTTTTGAAAGTTAGGAACTTGGTTCGAAAAGTTTGAAACTTGGTTCAAAATATTGGAACTTGGTTCGAATAGTTGGGAACTTGGTTCTGAATAGTTGGGAACTTGGTTCCGAATGTTGGGAACTTGGTTTCGAATGTTGAGAACTATGTACCGAATGATGAGAATTTGGTTCTGAAACTTGGGAACTTGGTTTCGAAAGTTGGAAACTTAGTTTCAAAAGATGGAACCTTGGTTCCGAAAGTTGGAAACTTTGTTTCAAAAGTTAGAACTTGATTCTGAAGGTTGGGAACTTGGTTTTGAAAGTTGGGAACTTGGTTTTGGAAGTTGGGAACTTGGTTTGGAAAGCTTAGAACTTGGTTCAAAAAGTTGGGAACCTGGTTCTAAAAGTTCAGACCTTGATTCGGAAAGTTGAGAACTTGGTTTAGAAAATTTGGAACTTGGTTCCAAAAGTTGAGAACTTTGTTTCAAAAGATGGGAATTTTGTTCAGAAAGTTGAGAACTTATTTCTGAAATTTGGGAACTTCGTTCTGAATGTTGGGAACTTGGTTCGGAAAGTTGAGAACTTTGTTCCGAAAGATGAGATTTTGGTTTCGAAAGTTGGGAACTTATTTTCGAAAGTTGGGAATTTGGTTCCGAAAGTTGGGAACTTGATTCCAAAGGTTAGAACTTGATTCCAAAGGTTGGAAACTTGGTTTTGAAAGTTAGGAACTTGGTTCGAAAAGTTTGAAACATGGTTCAAAATATTGGAACTTGGTTCAAAATGTTGGGAACTTGGTTCCGAATGTTGGGAATTTGGTTCAGAAAGATGGGAACTTGGTTTCGAAAGTTAGAAACTTGGTTTCGAAAAAAGATGAGAATTTGGTTCCGAATCTTGGGAACTTGGTTCCAAAAGTTGGAAATATGGTGTGGAAAGTTGAGAACTTGGTTTCGAAAGTTGGGAACTTGGTTCCGAAAGTTGGGAACTTAATTTCGAAGATTGGGAACTTTCGTTTGAAAGTTGGGAACTTGGTTCGGAAAGATCAGAACTTAGTTCGGAATGTTGGGAACTTTGTTTGGAAAGTTAGAAACTTAGTTTGAAAAGTTGGGAACTTGGTTCGGAAAGTTGAGAACTTGCTTAGGAAAGTTAGAAACTTGGTTCCGAAAGCTGAGAACTTAGTTCTGAAAGATGGGAATTTTTTTCAAAAAGTCAGGAACTTGGTTCGGAAAGTTGGGAACTTGGTTCGGAAAGTTGGTAACTTGGTTCGGATAGTTGAGATCTTGGTTTCGAAAGTTGGAAACTTATTTTTGAAAGTTGGAAACATGGTTCCAGAAGTTGGGAACTTGGTTCAAAAATTTGGGAATATGGTTCCAAAAGATGGGAACTTGCTTAGGAATGTTGGAATTTATTTCAAAAAGTTGGGAACTTGGTTCAGAAAGTTGGGGACTTGGTTTCGAAAGTGGAGAACATGGTTTCGAAAGTTGGAAACTTGGTTCTGAAAGTTGGAAACTTTGTTTCAAAAGTTGGGAACTTGATTCCGAATGTTGGGAATTTGATTTTGAAAGTTGGGAACTTGGTTCGAAAAGTTCAGAACTTGGTTCAAAATATTGGGAACTTGGTTCGAAAAGTTGGGAACTTCGTTCGAAAAGTTTGGAGGTTGGTTCCGAAAGTTGATAACTTTGTTCCGAAAGATGGAAATGTTGTTCAGAAAGTTGGGAACTTATTTCCAAAATTTAGGAACTTGGTTCTGACTATTGGGAACTTGATTCGGAAAGTTGGGAAATTGGTTTCGAAAGTTGGGAATTTGGTTCCGAATGTTGGGAAATTGGTTTTGAAAGTTGCGAAGTTGGTTCCGAAAGTTGGGAACTTGGTTTCGAAAGTTCGGAACTTGGTTTCGAAAGTTCGGAACTTGATTTCGAAAGTTGGGAACGTTGTTAAGAAAGTTGGGAACTTTGTTAAGAAAGTTGGTAACTTGGTTCGAAAAGATGAGAAGTTGGTTCGAAAAGTTGGGAACTTGGTTTCGAAAGTTGGAAACTTAGTTCCGAAAGTTAAGAACATAGTTTTGAAAGATGTCAATTTGGTTCCGAAAGTTGAGAACTTGTTTCCGAGAGTACGGAACTTGCTTCCGAAAGTTAGAAACTTGGTGTCGAAACTTAGAAACTTGATTCCGAAGGTTGGGAACTTAGTTCTAAAAGTTAGGAACTTGGTTTAGAAAGTTCTAAACTTGGTTAAAAATATTGAGAACTTGGTTTCGAAAGTTGGGATCTTTGTTCGAAAAGTTGGAAACTTAGTTCGGAAAGTTGGGAACTTGGTTAGGAAAATTAGAAAGTTGGTTCCGAAAGTTGAAAACTTTGTTCCGAAAGATGGGAATTTTATTCAAAAAGTTGGGAACTTGGTTCGAAAAGTTGGGAACTTGGTTCGAAAGGTTGGTAACTTGGTTCGGGTAGTTGAGATCTTGGTTCCGAAAGTTGGGAACTTGTTTCCGAAAATTGGGAACTTGGTTCGAAAAATTGGGAATATGGTTTCAAAAGATGGGAACTTGCTTAGGAATGTTGGGAATTTGATTCCAAAAGTTGGGAACTTGGTTTCGAAAGTTGAGAACTTGGTTCCAAAAGTTGAGAACTTGGTTCCGAAAGTTGGAAACTTGGTTTCAAAACTTGGGAACTTAATTTCAAATGTTGGGAACTAGGTTCGGATAGTTCGGAACTTGGTTCAAAATGTTGGGAACTTGGTTCAGCAAGTTGGGAACTTGGTTCGAAAACTTGGGAACTTGGTATGAAAAGTTGGGAACTTGGTTCGGAAAGTTGGGAATTTGGTTCGGAAAGATGGTAAGTTGGTTCCGAAAGTTGGGAACTTGGTTATGAAAGTTGAGAACTTTGTTCCGAAAGATGAGAATTTGGTTCTGAAAATTGGGAACTTGTTTTCGAAAGTTAGGAACTTGGTTCCGAAATTTTCGAACTTGATTCCGAAGTTGGAAACTTGGTTTTGAAAGTTAGGAACTTGGTTCGAAAAGTTTGAAACTTGGTTCAAAATGTTGGAACTTGGTTCAAAATGTTGGGAACTTGGTTGCGAATGTTGGGAATTTGGTTCAGAAAGATGGGAACTTGTTTTCAAAAGTTGGAAACTTGGTTTGGAAAAAAGATGAGAATTTGGTTCCGAATCTTGGGAACTTGGTTCCAAAAGTTAGAAATATGGTTTGGAAAGTTGAGAACTTGGTTCCGAAAGTTGGGAACTTGGTTTCGAAAGTTGGGAACTTAATTTCGAAGATTGGGAACTTTCGTTAGAAAGTTGGGAACTTGGTTCGGAATGTTGGGAACTTTGTTTGGAAAGTTGGAAACTTAGTTTGAAAAGTTGGGAACTTGGTTCGGAAAGTTGAGAACTTGCTTAGGAAAGTTAGAAACTTGGTTCCGAAAGCTTAGAACTTTGTTCTGAAAGATGGGAATTTTGTTCAAAAAGTCAAGAACTTGGTTCAGAAAGTTGGGAACTTGGTTCGGAAAGTTGGTAACTTGGTTCGGATAGTTGAGATCTTGGTTTCGAAAGTTGGGAACTTATTTTTGAAAGTTGGGAACATGGTTCCAGAAGTTGGGAACTTGGTTCAAAAATTTTGGAATATGGTTCCAAAAGATGGGAACTTGCTTAGGAATGTTGGAATTTGGTTCGAAAAGTTGGGAACTTGGTTCAGAAAGTTGGGAACTTGGTTTCGAAAGTGGGGAACATGGTTTGGAAAGTTGGAAACTTGGTTCTGAAAGTTCGAAACTTTGTTTCAAAAGTTGGGAACTTGATTCCGAATGTTGGGAACTTGATTTTGAAAGTGGGAACTTGGTTCGAAAAGTTCAGAACTTGGTTCAAAATATTGGGAACTTGGTTCGGAAAGTTGGGAACTTCGTTCGAAAAGTTTGGAGGTTGGTTCCGAAAGTTGATAACTTTGTTCCAAAAGATGGAAATTTTGTTCAGAAAGTTGGGAACTTATTTCCAAAATTTAGGAAATTGGTTCTGACTATTGGGAACTTGATTCAGAAAGTTGGGAAATTGGTTTCGAAAGTTGGGAATTTGATTCCGAATGTTGGAAAATTAGTTTTGAAAGTTGCGAACTTGGTTCCGAAAGTTGGGAACTTGGTTTCGAAAGTTGGGAACTTGGTTTCGAAAGTTGGGAACTTGGTTTCGAAAGTTGGGAACGTTGTTAAGAAAGTTGGGAACTTTGTTAAGAAAGTTGGTAACTTGGTTCGAAAATATGAGAAGTTGGTTCGGAAAGTTGGGAACTTGGTTTCGAAAGTTGGAAACTTAGTTCCGAAAGTTAAGAACATAGTTTTGAAAGATGTCAATTTGGTTCCGAAAGTTGAGAACTTGTTTCCGAGAGTACGGAACTTGCTTCCGAAAGTTAGAAACTTGGTGTCGAAACTTAGAAATTTGATTCCGAAGGTTGGGAACTTGGTTCTAAAAGTTAGGAACTTGTGTTAGAAAGTTCTAAACTTGGTTAAAAATATTGAGAACTTGGTTCGAATAGTTGAAAACTTGGTTCCGAAAGTTGGGATCTTTGTTCGAAAAGTTGGAAACTTAGTTCGGAAAGTTGGGAACTTGGTTCAGAAAGTTGGGAACTTGTTTAGGAAAATTAGAAACTTGGTTCCGAAAGCTGAAAACTTTGTTCCGAAAGATGGGAATTTTATTCAAAAAGTTGGGAACTTGGTTCGAAAAGTTGAGAACTTGGTTCGAAAGTTTGGTAACTTGGTTTGGGTAGTTGAGATCTTGGTTCCGAAAGTTGGGAACTTGTTTCCGAAAATTGGGAACTTGGTTCGAAAAATTGGGAATATGGTTTCAAAAGATGAGAACTTGCTTAGGAATGTTGGGAATTTGATTCTAAAAGTTGGGAACTTGGTTTCGAAAGTGGGGAACATGGTTCCGAAAGTTGGGAACTTGATTTCGAAAGTTGGAAACTTGGTTCCGAAAGTTGGAAACTTTGTTTCAAAAGTTGGGAACTTGATTCCGAAGTTGGGAAGTTGATTTTGAAAGTTGGCAACTTAGTTTGGAAAGTTCTAAACTTGGTTAAAAATGTTGGGAACTTGGTTCGAATAGTTGGAAAGTTGGTTTCGAAAGTTAGGAACTTTGTTCGGAAAGAGGGGAACTTGGTTCGAAAATTGGGAACTTTGTTCGAAAAGTTGGGAACTTGGTTCTGAAAGTTGGAAACTTGGTTCCGCAAGTTGGGCATTCGGTTCTACAAGTTGGGAACTCGGTTCCGAAAGATGGTAACTTGGTTCGAAAATTGGGATCTTGGTTTCGAAAGTTGGGAACTTGGTTCCGAAAGTTGGGAACTTCATTCGGAAAGTTCCGAACATGGTTCAAAATATTGGAAACTTGGTTCAAAGTAGCAGATTATGCCAAGGTACATCAGGTTCAGTGGATGTCAATTTATTGTAAGTCGACTTGAGATTGAATGTGTCGGATGAGGATGCAGTCCTAAGTATGATATCACAGCCCTGTCTATCATGTGTAATGATCTGGTGTAGGTTTTGCCATATGTCAAATAGGCAGGAATGCCAGAATTCAACCATGTTCTACCCTTCAGGAAATAGAATATCAGATACTAGATGAGTAGGGAGAGCTGGGATGCTATGAGGGTATCGTCTCACAATGTGGAAAAGAATCTCGTCCGGGTGCCATGGGTCATGCCAGAGCCTGGTTCCTTTTCCATTACCTATCTTATGGATAATGAAGGGTTGAGCAAGGTATCTAGCGTTGAAAATGCTTGTTGTCCCCCAGGAAGGCGCAGAAGGGGTCTGGCGAGTCCAAATAGAGTGTTACATTAAGTAATTGTTATGAATTATCTCTCCCAAAGAGAGTCCTTCTTTGATGCAATGGCCCATATGTATCTCATCATACACGCTTGGTTAAGTTTTCTCATGTTTCTCAGCCCCAATCCACCTTTTTTCCTTTGGTTTGCAATTAGATAACCTGGCGATACGCTGATTACATTTGGACGATCGGCCATTCCAAAGGAATCGAGCCAAGAGCTATTCAATGAGGATAATAACCCGCTGAGGGAGAGAAAAAGAAGAGCACCAATACAAGACCTTCCCCATTAAAACAGATTTGATAAGTTCTAGGCGACCTGCAAAAGAGAGACATTTACTCGTCCTTGAATGAGGGCCTAGATGATAGTAGAGGAATCCCCAAATAGCGGACGGGTAGAGAACCAAAAGGCATGTCCAACACTCAAGAAATAGATGTCCGCAACTCCGGGGATGTGCTAGAGATGTAGATGTGTGATTTTAAGTTGTTGGTACGTAGTCCTGAGACTTGGTGAAAATGCACTAGGCAGTCTTTTAAAGTTGTGGCTGACATAATATCTGCCCTAGAGAACAAAAATAGATCATCAGCAAAAGTAAGGTGGGTGACAAGTGGAGTGTGACACCTATGGTGGGGTGTAAGCCGACCAGACATAACTTGATCATCTAGGAGGTCCGAAAAGTACTGCATAGTAAGAATAAATAGGTAAGGCGCCATAGGACACCCCTGATGAAGACCTCTGCTGCTTTGAAAGAAACCACAACTTGTGCCATTCATGCTTATTGTAAACTTAGGATTAGAAATGCACGCTTTGACCCGGCTAACCATAGCCCTGGGGAAGCCATATTGTCTCAACAGTTCAAGCAGGAAATCTCATCTAACACAGTCGTAGGCTTTGTGTAGATAAATCTTAACTGCCATTCTGGGTGGACCGCGTTGCAGGTGATAACCTGTCAAAAGCTCATGGCAAAGAGCAATGTTCTCATGGATAAGGTGGGCTTTTAGAAAAGCATGCTGGTTGGGACCAATGAAGTCACCCAGGACCTTCTGCAACCTATTTTCAATGATTTTAGAGATAAATCGGTAAATCATTTTACATACCGATATGGGTCGGTAGTCTGTAAAAGTATCGGGGCACTAATTTTTTGCCACTAAAGATATGGAAGTGATATTGATTTCCTGAATGAGGCACTTGGAAGCAAAGTTCTACCAGGAAAAGTAAGGTATCAGAGGTGGCTCAGCGTACTGATAAACAAAATTATCGACTGCTAGAGACAAGGAATTTTTTTCAGGTCCTTGATGATGGAGAATGTGCATAACCAAATATTATGTATTCTCTATGTGGAAGTGCTAAGTGGGGGATAAATCTAGATAAAGGGGGCCGAGCACCCTCCTCTATTCTTCCTCATGATTAGCATAGCTTCATGGAACGTGCGAGGATTAAATTCCTAGTCACGGCGAGCTGCAGTGCATAGAAGTATTAATTTGAATAATCTCAGCTCAATTTGGCTTCTTGAAACAAAGGTAAAATGTAATAGGGCATCTCAAATTATCCAGTCTGTTACAGGAGGATGGAAGTACTTTTTTAATCATAACTCAGCATCCAATGGGCGCATCTGCTTAGCTTGGGATCCTACAGTGATGGACTATCACATTATATCAGAATCAGATCAGTCTATCTTTGGTAAGGCTACGATGCTTGACTCTGATATCTCATTTTTCTTCACTGCGGTTTATGGGAGAAATGAAGAGCAAGACAGACGACGGATGTGGGATCAACTGAGTGGCCTTTGGCCCTTAGTTGATGGTCCTTGGGTTGTCATGGGCGATTTCAACACCGTTTTTAATTCTCTGGAGAAAGTAGGGGGCCGACACTTTCCGCCATCGGCAGCTACTCAGATAGAAGATTGCCTGGACAATTTAGAGCTCTCTGATCTCAAATGGACAGGATGCAAATACACTTGGACTAACAACCAGATTGGCTCTCGCAGGATAATGTGCAAGTTGGATAGGGTGCTAGTGAACGTAGATTGGCTCTCCTTATACCCTGACAGTGATGCAGTCTTCCATAACTCGGGGATATCTGATCACTCTCTTGCTTTACTTCGATGTCAGGAATCTGAGCGAAGAAAATGCCCATTTAAGTTCTTTAATCAGTGGATCCATAAACATGACTTTCTGAATGTAGTTAAAGAGGCTTGGGCTCAGCTTGTAATCTGTAGAGATGGTAGAAGACCCTCGCCTATGTTCTTTCTGGTTCAAAAGCTTAAGATTACCAAGCGGTCCCTCAAGCAGTGGGCCTATAATAATCGCATCCGAGACACTGCGGAGAAGAGGAAATTAGTAGAGCACCTTGAAGTCCTGCAGACTCGAATTCAGCAGAGTCCTCTTGACAATGCTTTACACATGGAGGAAAGAGAACTGAGGGGGGCGGCTTCAGTCTTTTCTGAATGATGAAGAAGCAAGCCTGAAGCAGAAATCTAGAGTCCAATGGCTCAAGCTTGGGGATTCCAATTCTAAGTATTTCTACAGGGCCTTTAAGCAGAGATGCCACAAGAATGCTATCCACTCTACTGTGAATGATTTGGGGCAGCGGGTATACGGTGATCAGGTGAATCAAGAAGCGGTGAATTTTTTTAATAACCTGTTTAATGCTCCATTTGATCATGTAGATTTCTCGAGGCTCAAGACTCATAGAAGGTTGAAGCAAGAAAGCATTGAACTTCTGGGAAAACCGATCCACGTTCAAGAGATCCTGGAAGCTATTCGGAATTCGCCTGATAACAAAGCTCCAGGAATTGATGGTTTTACCAAAGAATTCTTTGTGGCCACGTGGGAAATCATTGGGCAAGATGTCATTAGAGCTATCCAGAGCTTCTTTGATTCCAAATGCCTCCTTCAGGAAATCAACATCACTTCTATAACACTAGTGGCAAAGAAGAAGCGCCCTAATACTTTTGCAGATTACCGACCCATATCGGTATGTAAAGTAATTTATCGATTTATCTCTAAAATCATTGTAAACAAGTTGCAGAAGGTCCTGGGCGAATTCATTGGTCCCAACCAATATGCTTTTCTGAAAGGCCGTCTTATCCATGAAAACATTGCTCTATGTCATGAGCTTATGACAGGATATCACTTGCAGCGAGGGTCACCTAGAATGGCAGTCAAGATTGATCTTCATAAAGCTTACGATTCAGTCAGATGGGAATTCCTGCTTGAACTGATGAGACAATATGGCTTCCCTGGGATTATGATTAGCTGGGTCAAAGCATGCATTTCAAATCCCAAATTTACAATAAACATGAACGGTACTAGTTGTGGTTTCTTTCAGAGTAGCAGAGGTCTCCGTCAAGGATGCCCCATGGCTCCTTATCTGTTTATCCTCACTATGCAGTATTTTTCGGATCTATTGGATGATCAAGTTGCATCTGGACGGCTTACACCCCACCATAGGTGCCTAACTCCACTTGTTACCCATCTGTCCTTTGCTGATGATCTACTTTTATTCTCCAAGGCATATATTATGTCAGCCACGATCTTAAAGGATTGCCTGGAGCACTTTCACCAAGTTTCAGGACTACGTACGAGCAACTTGAAATCCCACTTATACATCTCTGGCACATCCCTGGAGCTGAGGGCTTCTATTGCTACAGTGTTGGACATGCCTTTTGGTTCTCTACCGGTTCGATACTTGGGGATTCCTCTACTATCGACTAGGCCATCATTCCAGGACTGCCAGCCCCTAATGGATAGCATTGCATCACAAATCAATGGATGGACTAGTAAATGTCTCTCTTTTGCAGGTCGCTTGGAGCTTATCAAATCTGTTTTGATGGGAAAGATATTAGAGGATATTGGTGCTCTTCTTTTTCTCTCCCTCAACAAGTTATTATCCGTATTGAGCAGCTCTTCGCCCGGTTCCTTTGGTCTGGCCGATCGCTCAAGTGTAACCACCGGATCACCTGGTTGTCCGTGTGCAAACCAAAAGAAAAGGGTGGATTGGGGCTGAGAAATATCAGGAAGCTGAATCAGGCATGTTTGATGAGATACATATGGGCCATTGCTTCTAAGAAGGACTCACTTTGGGTGAGATGAGTTCATAGCAATTACTTGAGGGAGCACTCTATCTGGACTCGCCAGGTCCCTTCTACACTTGCCTGGGTGACAAGGAGCATTTTCAACGTTAGATATCTTGCTCAACCATTCATCAGGCACCAGATAGGAAATGGCGAAGGTACTAGGCTATGGCATGACCCATGGCACCCTGATGGGATTCTCTTTCACATTGTTAAACGATACCCTTATAGTATCCCTGCTCTCTCTACTGATCTGGTATCTAATATCCTTTCTCCTGAAGGGTGGAACACGGTTGGGTTCCGCCATTCATGTTTATTCGATGCTTGGCTAAACCTTCACCAGATCCAACTTCATGATAGACATGGGTGTGATGCCATTCTTTGGATAGATTCCCCATCAGGCATTTTCAGCCTTAAGTCGGCATACAACAAATTGACTTCCACTGAACCTGATGTAGCTTGGCATAGTTTGCTATGGTTTAAAGGCCATGTACCTCGATTCTCCTTCATCTCATGGCTGGCTTTCTGGAGAAGGCTCCCAACATTTGACCGCACGCGTGGATGGGTAAGCAAGGGCCAAATATCTATTACCTATGTAGAGAAGATAGCGAGAGCATAGATCATATCCTATAACGCTGCACTTACTCTCAAAAGATCTGGCGCAAGGTACTTGGGTTGATTCCACATGGAGATACCTTGGCAGATTGTATGTCATGGCTTCTGCATCATTTTGGCTGCTCTTCTGATGCCAAGTTATTGAGAAAGCTTCTTCTCACTACCACTATTCACCATCTGTGGAGAGAGCGGAATCAGCGGATGCATGAGGAAGGACGCTTATCTTGGGAGGCCCTTGCCAAACTTATCTTGGATGACACTATGCAGAAGAGGACTAGGGGCACCACTGGGGATGCAGGAAACTGATATGCTGCGTCTTTTGTTTATTCATGCACATCTAGTTTGAGTCCTATCTTACATGAGTTGTTGCCTGTCCCGGGCTGTGGGATTCAGTGTTTTTATGACCCTTGATTTGAGCCAAGCCTATCACTTTCTCTTGGTAATTGCCTTTTCCGGGCCGTGAGACTTAGTGCTTATTCCTATTTCTATGTTGCTAGGCGTGTCGGTATGATTGTGAGCCTTTCTCGGGCTGTGGGACTTATTGCTTATTACTTCTTTCAGTTTGTGAGTTTTAGGTCATCATGACTTGTGTGCCTTTCCCGGGCTGTGGGATGTCTTTCTTTTTTAGATTGCTACGTTTGTATCGTAGCGGGACCATCAACCCTAGGTTTTGGGTCTCGATCTTGCTGATGGCTATGCCGAAGGTGAGGTCTGCGACTCTTTTGTCCTAGGGTGATTGGTTACTGAACTTTACATGTACCCATCTTCTTCATTATTAATACAATACACTTGCCTTGTTGCAAAAGAAGCAAAGAAGCTCTGGATAGCTCTAATGACATCCTTGTTGGATTAAGGTTTTCAACCTTAGTCGTAATCTCGGTTTTTTTTTTTTGCAACAAGGCAAAGGAAATATATTAATACATAAAAGGATACAATAGAGTTCATGCACGTCTACCATTAATAGGAATGGTAGAGCTTCTCATCCCCCAAAGGAAAAGACCACGCCCCTCACCTTCGGCATTGCCATCAGCAAGGTAGTAGCCAAAGCCTCAGGAGAAGAGGGACAAAAAGAAAAACCCACAGCCCGGGTCAAGCACAATATAGAGATGCAAACAATGCATCACACGGATTACCCACAACTCGGGCCAAGTAAGAAATATCACATGGACCACTCACAACTCGGGCCAAGCAAAGAAAAAACCCACACAGTGAAAACACTAATCTCAACGGACAGGAGTGAAAAGGACTTGAACGCTCCACCGTTCTGCAATAGCTCTGTTCCTTGGTGTGTCGGTGATAGGCCTGGTACCATATATCTGAAGAATTTTGATTTTAACTCTTGTAATAATACTACTAAGCACACCAGCAGGTGAAGAGGATACATGAGAAAAAATACGTTCATTCCGCTCACGCCAAATGAAGTAAACTGAAGCAGTGAGAGCAATACGCCGAATATAGCCAATGAATGAGTCTCCACTCATAACGTCTTCCCACCATCTAAGCTGATCACCCCAATGATGCAAAGGGTTCGCCAAAAGACAAAGATCTAGAACCTTGCGCCAAATTATAGCCGAGAAAGGGCAGTGAAAGAATAGGTGTTCAATAGATTCATCTACACCGCAAAAACAACAGCTAGTAGAGTGTGTAATCCCCCAATGTGAAAGTCGATCAAGAGTTGGTAATCTCCGTAAGAGAGCAAGCCATAAGATAAAAGAATACCTTGGGATCCTCCCCTTGAACCAAACAAGATGATACCAAGTAACCATGGGAGTAGTGGAGGAAACGCCATTGCAAGCTGATGCAATACTGAAAAAACCATCACTAGACGGCTTCCAGATGATCTGATCGTCATTCGGACTAGTGATAACAGTGCCAATGGAATCCCAAGCACTAAGCAGGTCAAGCTCATGAGCAAGATTACCCAAATGCCAAGTATTTTGTTGCCAAATGGAAGATACCCTGGCTGTCCTACTCGAGTAGAGGTGGGCCGGGATATGGTTGTTCATCCTGTCAATAAGAAGGTAATCAGGAATGCAAGGATCAAGCCATAGGAAGGTGTTCGTACCATCACCAATGCGGTACTCTACCAGTCTATAGGCATAATCACGAGCAAAAAGAATGCTACGAAAACACCAAGAGCAGGCCCATGGCCGTTTAACAGACCATATAGAGTCGTTGTTGAGGTATTCAGAGGTGATCCAACGAATCCAGAGAGAGTCTTTCTTTGAAGCAATTGCCCAAATATACCTCATGAGATATGCAATATTAAGGTGAGAGAGTCGATGAAGTCCAAGTCCACCATTTTGATGTGGTTGGCATATATCAGCCCATGAAATTTTATGGATGCTTTTTTTATCATCACCACTCCATAGGAATCTAGCAAGGAGATGTTCAATGCGGGACGTGACTTTCTGGGGAAGCTTGTAAGCGGCGCACCAGTAGGTAATCTTGCCCTGAAGAACAGATTTGATGAGTGCCAATCTACCCATGTAAGATAGGTGCTTAGCCTTCCAAGAATGGATGCGGCTCTGGATACTCTCAATAAGCGGAAGGCAATCATTATATGTAAGTTGCTTAGAAATGAGAGGAACACCTAGGAATCGAGTGGGGAGAGTACCAATAGGCATGCCAAGAGTGTCCTGAACTCTGTCCATCATGTGTCTAGAGCACCCTGCCATATACAGATGTTATTTGGTAGTGCTTGCGGATAGACCTGAAATATCTGCGAAGGATTCCAAAACATTTTTGATCACTCTAGCATTGGTTTCAGAGGCTTTGGCAAATATAATGAGATCATCTGCAAACGCTAAGTGAGTAATAAGCGGGTTTTCACAGCCCGGGTGTGGGGTGATCATACCTCGCCTTGCTACATCATCAAGGCGAGAGGATAAGTGCTGCATAACAATGAGGAACAGATATGGAGCCATGGGGCAGCCTTGCCTTAGACCTCGAGAACTTCGAAAAAAACCCACAGAAGAACCATTGATATTGATAGTAAATGAGGGGTTTGAGATACAAGCTCGAATCCAACTAATCACCATAGGGGGAAAACCATGAAGTTGAAGTAACTGAAGCAAGAAGTCCCACCGAACAGAATCATAAGCTTTATGAAGATCAACCTTGATGGCCATACGAGCTGGCCCAGAGGAAAGATGATAATTGTGCATAAGGTCATGGCAGAGAGCAATATTCTCATGAATAACCCGACCACGCATAAAAGCATGTTGTGTGATACTAATCAAATCAGGTAAAATAACCTTGAGCCTGTTTGCAATAATTTTAGAAATGAATCATCTTGCAAATAGAGAGAGGACGGTAATCGGCAAATGAAGTAGTGTTGCTCTTCTTAGGGATCAGAGTAATAGAAGTAATATTAGCTTCATTAAGAAGTTTACCAGTCCTGAAAAACTCAAGTATCGCAGCAATAACATCATCCTTAATGATGGGCCAACAAGATTTGTAAAATTCAGCATTTAATCCATCAACACCGGGGGCCTTATCAGAGTTTGACGATAGGATCACCTTTTCAACCTCCTGAGGTGTAACCAGCTGAGACAGTAAGGAAATACTTTGTTGAGAGAGATGATTTGAGACTCGCACAGCAGAGAAATCCACATGAAGAATCTCAGGGGCAAACTGCCTAGTAAAGTAGCCAATGGCCTCTTGTTCTAGAGCATGGCCCTCAATGGAATTACCATCAGCATCTGTAATAGAAAGTAAGACATTTCTGTTACATCTGAGCTTCAAGGAGTTATGAAAGAATTTAGAATTTGAGTCCCCAAGGCGCAACCAAGTATCCCTTGATTTTTGTCTAAGAGAGGCCTCCTCATTAGCATAGAGCCGTAGAAGTTCAGCCCTGCATTCTGCATCTTCGGTGAAGGCCCTGTCATCCATATTTGTAGATAGAGTGATAGCCTGTAACTCATGAAGCTTAGATTGTAGTAAGGAAATTTGACTTTTCTGTGCCTTCACCAAGTCTCTAGACCACATTTGTAGTGCCTTCCTGGTTCTTTTCAGCTTCTGGATAAGGATAAACATTCTAGTTGTTCTGTGGCCGAATCGACTACTAACAGGTGGGTTCCAAGCTGACTCAATACAATCAAGAAAACCAGTCTCCTGAGGCCAATAATTAAAGAAATGAAAATTCCGAGGCCGCCAGGGTAACTTGCACACCCTAAGTATGACAAAAGTGTGATCCGATACATCAGGACCATGGAAGGTAGCCTCTGAATCTGGAAATATATGAACCCAACTCTGATTGCAAAGAACCCTGTCCAGTTTTTCACATACTCTATTGTGGCCTATGGAAGAATTGGACCATGTAAAAAAGCTGCCTTGACTTTTCATATCAAATAGGCCCAAGTTATCGAGCTGGTCAGTAATAGCCTCAATGTAGGAACTATTAACAGCACTACCCCCATATTTTTCAGATGGCGAGAAGACCATATTAAAATCCCCGAAAACAGTCCAAGGCCCCTCAACATGATTTGCAAAGTCATTCAAAGCAGTCCAAATATGAGTTCTATCATCATTAGAATAAAGGCCATAAACCACTGAAAAAGAGAAAGTTGTACCTTGCTGAATAAGTTTAATACTGCCAGAAACCACCTGATCTGTAGAAGCAACGATAGCAATATCCACAATAGCAGGATTCCAAAGACACCATATCCTACCATGATGGTTAGGACAGACATTTACATGATAATTCTAGCCTTCCACAATATTCGTAAAAACGCGAGCTGAATTTTCCAATTTAACTCTAGTCTCCAAAAGAAAGAAACAATGAAGCTTGTGATGGGAGATCTTACTTCTGATAGCCCTTTGCTTAGCACAGCTATTCAGGCCCCGAATATTCCAAAAAGCTACTTGCATTTGTGGGATTGGGTGTTCTTTTTCTTGCCCGGTTTCCTAGAACTCTCTGCACCTCCATAGGATATTTCCATCGTGACATGGATATTTCCATCCTCAATAGGATCATAATCATCATCATTATGCATATCATTATCTGACGAATCTGCAAGCACATTAAACCTGTTTGGAGAAATAGTTAAGCTATCAGACTGTGGCCTATCTGGCTCAATAACACTTGTTTTACCTTTCTTTCGAATATTTACATCTGAGAGAGTAGGAGACATATTCATGTCCTTCGCATGCTTCTTATGATTTCTCTCTTCTTCATTGTGAACAGCAATATCCTCTTGTTGTGGTTTAGGAGATGGCTAGGGTTGTGCCCTCTTTGGAACCCAAACCGGATTGGCGCTATTGCCGCAATTCCTAGTAGCATGGCCAAACTTTTTGCAATTTGTGCAGTGAACCGGTATCCAATCATATTCAACATGAATAATATATTCTTCATTGTTAACATGCACAGGCAGTTCTCTAGGATAAGTGCAGTCCAACGTCACCTCAATACAAGCACGCATATAACCCAAACGTTGTTTTGTGGATGACATGTGATCAAGATGGACAGGGTTGCCAATAACACTGCAAAATTTGTTAATAAAGAAAGGAGTCCACATAAATAATGGAACATTAAAAAACTTTACCCAAATAGGAATGGTTGCCATTTCGGCTTTCTCCAACTTCAAAGTCCTATTCCATCTCCGAAGAGCAAGAAATCTATTCTGAATAAACCATGGGCCGCCCTCAAAAATAGAATCTGCATCGTCCTTCTGAGAAAATCGAAAAATAAAGAAACCAAACTCCATAGTAAGCACCTCCACGGTGCCACTAATTTTCCACATTTTTGTCACCCAATTTTTCACGACTCTGTAAGGAAGGCGTGACCCAATAAAGTGTCCAACTAAGGAGGATTGCCAATACTTTTCCCCTGCTAAAATCTCTTCTTGAGGAGCCTCAATAATAATATTACCATCCACAAGGTTCGGTTCCTCAAAACTAAGCTTAGTGTCAAGAGTATGCGCATCTGAGGAGAATAGCGAACTCCAAGAAGAAGTAATTCCGAGTCCAACCATAGGTTCTGGAGAAGACCTCGGTGGGCAATTCAGAAGATGCATATCGTGATGAGGAACTGAAGGAAGCATACCTTTGATGGAGGAACGAGAGGCCTCATCAATATCTAATTCATCTATTGTTTTCATCAGAATTTTCATAGCTTCAGCATTTGATACTTTAGCACAATCCAGGACATCAGCATTGACATGATCATTTGGAGCAACATACTGAGAAGAAGTTGCAATTTCAACACGCCTGGGAATAGAACAAACATGACGAACATCACTTGTAGGAATGTTAGAGTCTACGAGCTTAGAGTTCTTCATGGTCGATAAGTCGGTATTCCTCTTGAGGATAGAGCGGAGAAAATCCGAGGATGAGGAGGAAGAAGCCGAAGCACCGACAAGAGGTGGACAGTTTCCCGGAACCACAAAATCAGCCATAGCTCGAGCGGGAACCAGCGGAAATACGAACACAACCAGGAAAAGCTTTGCTGTCGCCAAAAACCCACCACACACCGACTAGCCTCCAGGAAAATCTGCTGTCAACCGGATAGAAACAAGCGAAGTAGAACCACTTAATTTGCACCACGAATGCAGCACAAACCAGGAAGACCTTACTCCACAAATCTGATGGGAATGGAGCAGCAGAAGAACCCGGATACCTCCAATAACTATAGCAAACCCAGGAATAGTCGCCGGAGGAAGAGATCGATGGCAGAAGAGAGAAAAAGCCACGGCACAAAAACACCACCGCTCTAGCCGCCGCCACAACCAAAATATACGCCGCCACAACTACACCGCCGGAGCACCAAGAGGAGGGGACTCCGGGAAGAAAAGAGAAACCTGGAACAGACGGAGGACGCCGCCAAACGGATAGAACGACGGCAGCCCAACAACTAGGGCAACCCCTAGCTCGCTGCCGCCCCAAGCAAACCCTAGCGCCGCCAAGATACAGCCACCCAAAGAAGCCAATCCAAGACAACAACCAAGCCGCCGGAGAGAGGCCAATCTCGATAAGAAATCAAGCAGGATACAAGGCAGGAGAACTAGGTTTGAGAAACCCTAGTCACAGCCCCCGGACCCTAGAGCTGCAGCTCCGCCTGATAAGCAATCCCGCCACCCAATAGATCCACCGCCGGGGAGCTCCACCTCCGGTCCACCTCACCTTTGCACCGTAATCTCGGTTTTGATGATAACAAACATGGAACTAATGATGTTCCATTGAGAAATCTTTCAGGTTCCAAGTCGGTTAGCGCGCGACATCCTCGATTGGAAATATCGAAGAAATCGGGAAATCGAAAGGACGTTGGTCGACGCGCACGAATTCTTCGGGAAGTTAGAGTTTAGGTTTAGGTTGTCTAGTTTATATTGTAAATCCTCTTTATGATGCAAAGAACCCTAAATCCTATCCCGAACCCCAAAATATGAAAACCCAAAAACCGCCCTGAAACTCACTAAGCCTAGGGAGCTCCTTGGAGGGCTATATGACCTAGATAGTTTCTTGACAAAAAAAATGGCGGTAATTGTTCCTTGGGTTAAAATTAGATAATGAGATATTTTTAAGGATTTTTGGAAGCCTTTATCCTAACCATATTTGACCCAAAAAATTAGAAAATTTTCGTTTTATGAAAATTTGTACTAGACCCCAAAAATTAGATTTTGATTCTTAAGGATTTTAATTTTTTAGCCAAGTCATTTGGTCTAGCCCAACCCTTTTTTTCTGAAGCAAAAAAGTAGTTGCCACTATTTTCGCCAGGGACATCGAGTCATCACCTTTTCTCTCTTTTTAGCTGGCTGCTCGACAACTATGGCTTGTAGAGTAGATTCGCAGAACAGAAGAAGAAGTTCACTCCGACTTGTGCACTACAAAAAGGCAGCCAACGACTTCGGACATACTCCATCTTTCGAGCCTCTATTTAGCTTCAAAATCAGGCGCTAGTGCAACGAACGCTGCTTTGGTGCGTCCCACCCCAACTAACTAGTGCTTGACTCTCCCCCGCGCCCTATCCAATGAATAAGGAGAAGGTCGGCCTATCGATGATCGAGCCAGTTTGATCTCCTTTATACTTACCTCACACAACGAGCGAAGTCGAGATGTTGATGAGAAAGGGGGGTAATCCTTATATAACATTTATATTTTAAGGTTATTAACTTAAAGTTAAGAAATGTTATATAAGTAGACTTAGTGAAGATGGAACCAGAAAATGAACAAACAAAATCAAGCTGCCCAGTCCAGTCCAGGTTCGGTCGACCGATGCTGCCAAAAATTGGCAATAGGCAATTCGGTCGACCGAAGTGTGCCAAAATTTGGCAGTGCGTGCGTCGGTCGATCGGATTACGGATCACTGAAGTCGCGAGTCATTCGGTTGACCCGTCGGTCGATCGAACAATGCGATTAATTCACAGAGAGCCAGCGGTTGATCGGTCGGTCGATCGACGATCTACCGGCAAGCGATCGAACGACGAAAACAGATTATTTTCTGCCCGTTGAGCAGTCGTTCGGTTGAAGGGTTATAAATACCCTTCACCTATCTTCTTTAAGCCCTCTAAACAACTGATCCAAGCTTCTAAAAGAGCCATTCTTGATCATTCTCAAATATTTCTTGAGCCATCCCTTTGACAATCCTAGTTTCAATGATATATCCCTGATCTTGCCTTCAAGCCTTGAACGATTAATCATTGAGGCATCAAGAGGAACTAGGACTCGTGTTTGGAGCTAAGTATTTGTTGTATTATTTATTTGCTCCATTACTTGTGTATTTTTGTGATTTTATTCATTGTATTTGAAACTTGTGCAAACCTAGAGTGCTAGGTTGATTGAGTTGGTGGTTGCCTTGGTGTTAAGGCTTAAACCCACCGTTGTAAATGTAGTTTACTAGGATTAGTTGAGTTGTCCCTTAGGGTTGAGGTGGAAGAGTGCTCTCGATAAGAAGACGGAGACTTCCGGGTGTGGAAGTGCCTTAGGTTGAGAGTGAAATTCTTCGGGTCAAAGTCCTTTGTGTAAGGGAATCAATTTAATCTAGTAAACTTAGTTTGGAAATCCTAAGGGGGTGCTTAGGTAATGGAGTAGGCATTGGGGCCGAACCACTATAAATCGTTGTGTTAGCATTGATATATTGTTTGTGTTTATTGCTTCATATTTATTGCTCCCGCTTGCTATTAATATCGTGCTTAGTCTAACTAATCGAAAAACGATTAAAACCGAAATTAGGCAATAAGTTTTAGATAACATACTATTCACCCCTCTAGTGTGCCATTTCACCCAACAATCCTCCCCAATGATTTCCCACGTGGTCAGGAAGAATTACTTTTTAAAACCATCAATTCCTGGAGCTTTATTATTAGGGGATTGCCTAATAGCTTCTAGGATCTCTTGAACAAGTATTGGTTTCTCCAGAAGTTCAATACTTTCTTGCTTCAATCTTCTATGAATCTTGAGTCTGGAGAAATCTACACATTCAAAAGGGGCATTAAATAGGTTTTCAAAGAAATTCACCGCTTCCTGGTTTACCTGACCACAATAAATTCGCTGTCCAGAATCATTCATAATAGAGTGGATCGCATTTTTGTGACATCTTTGCTTAAAGGCCTTGTAGAAAAACTTAGAGTTGGAATCCCCCAGTTTAAGCCATTGGACTCTAGATTTCTGCCTCAGGCTTGCTTCTTCATCATTAAAAAAAACATGTAATCGGCCCCTCAGATCTCTTTCCTCACTGTGCAGACCAGCACCAAAGGGACACTGCTGAATTTGAGTCTGTAAGACTTCAAAATGCTCAATTAATTTCCTCTTTTTCGAAGTGTCCCGGATGTGATTATTATACGCCTAGTGTTTAAGGGACCGCTTGGTAGACTTAAACTTTTGGACAAGGGAGAACATAGGTGTGGGCCTTCTACCATCTCTATAGTTTATAGGCTGAGACCAAGCCTCTTTAACTACATTCAGAAAGTCGGGTGATCCACTGATTGAAGAACTTAAAGGGGCCTTTCCTTCGTTCGAGTTTCTACCAATGAAGCACAACAAGAGAGTGATCAGAGACACCTGGGTTATGGAAGACTGCCTCACTATCTGGGTATGTAGAAAACCAATCTGTGCTCATAAGCTCCCTATCCAACTTTCACATTATTCTGTTAGAGCCAATCTGATTATTTGTCCAAGTGTATTGGCATCCTGTCCATTTAAGATCAGAGAGCTCTAGCGTGTCAAGGTAATCTGCTATCTGAATAGTTGCCGAAGGAGGGAAGTGTCGGCCCCTTACTTTCTCCAAAGAGATAAAAACAGTGTTAAAATCGCCCATGATAACCCAAGGACCATCAACTAAGGGTCGGAGTGCAAGCAATTGGTCCCACATCCGGCATATATCTTGCTCTTCATTTCTCCCATAGACCGCAGTGAAGAAATATGAAATATCAAAACCAAGCAACGTAGCCTTTCCAAAGATAGTTTGATCTGATTCAGAAATAATATGATAGTCCATCACAGTAGAATCCCAAGCTAAGCAAATGCGACCAATGGATGTCGAGTTGTGGTCGAAGAAGTATTTCCAACCTTCAGTGACAGATTGGATAATTTGAGATGCTTTATTACTCTTCACCTTTGTTTCAATAAGCCAAACAGAGTTGAGATTATTCAATTTGATGTTGCTATGCACTGCAGCTCGCCGTGACGAGGAGTTTAATCCTCGCACATTCCACGATGCTAGACTAATCATGGGGAGAAATTGAAGGAGGTGCTCAACCGACGCTCAATAATCTCCAACTTCTTGCTGGTTTCTCCCTTTTCATAACGTGCCACTTCAGAAATCTTTCATTGAGGATTCTCATCGACAATGCTATTGGAGTTCGGCCTCTTAGGAACCCATTTAGGCGCCATCTTTCTGGTTAAGGAGGGGCACAAAGTGTCTAAGTGGCCAAAGGTAGAGCAGCGTGAACAATGGCTTGGCTTCGATTCATACTCCAGATGGATCTCATACTTTACATTTCTCAACGTGAAGCTAATGTTGTCTGGGAGGCCTGCTCAAACCTCCATCTCAATGCAAATGCGAGCATACCCTATCCGACCTTTAGTAGCTGTAGGTTTGTCCATGTAAAGTGGCTTGCCAAGTCGATTCATGACTTTTCCAATAATTGAGGCACTCCAGAATTCCAACGGTAGATCATGAATTTTGACCCATAAAGGAATGGATGATAGTGATTCCTTCTCAAGCTTCAACCCAGGTGACCATCGCTTAAGCAGTTAAATTTTTCCTTGGATGAACCAAGGTCCCCCTTCCAAAGCAGAGAGCATATCCTCCTCCTGAGAGAACCTGAAGATGAGAAAACCACTAGGGAGGGAGAAAGCCTGAAGTTCACCTTTTGGACACCATAGCCTCAAGGTCCGCTCTTTGATGGTTGGGAAAAAAAGTTTAGCACCTATAAAATGACCCACTAGTGCATATCGCCAGTGATTAGCCCTAGCATCTAGTTGCTTATCGAACACATCAACCACAAACTCACCATTTTGAAAGTTGGGTTTTTCGAACTTCAATGAGTAGTCTGCTTGCACCGTGGATGAAGAGAACAACGAAGACCATGATTGAGGGGTGCCCATAGGAACCTGAATCTCATTCAAAGCACGATGCTTAGTTTCAGAATCTAAACAATTAACACCGAATGACTGATCATCACCCTTCTCTAATACATCACATTTACCTCGAGATAACCTTCCCTTAAGGATCATCGGAGACTGTATGCTCCTCCTCAACCAAGGGAGTATTCAAACACATGGCAGAAACATTGCAACTCGCATTCTATAGAGGTGGAAAGGCCTGCACATCAAGAGTTGATACCACATCCTTTCCTCCAACAGGTAGCTTGCATGTCACTTGTGACTGGTCAGCAGAAGGAGGATGAACTTCCACAACATCATTACTCCCCTCTGTGGCCGTAGGAGTATCCACCTTGTCCCCACCTATGACCTCCCGACGGGTAGCCCTTGGAGCTCTACTAGTCCTTGCCATCAGACGTAGGGAAGCCCGTGCAGTAGCCAAAACTCGGATAGGTGAACACTTGTGAGCCACCGCAACAATAAAGAAGGAAGACCAGCAAAGAGAATATCCATGAACAGAACTATCCGCCTGAGGTTGTAGGTTCACCCAACCCAATAGGGATCACGGCCGGTAGTGAAGATGAGGAAGGGGAGAACCAAGTTGTGTGAAAAATTAGAGAACACAAAAAGATACCATAGCAAAAAGAACCCACCCCGATCAAGAACACCGTAGAATACCCAAGAGCTCCAGAGAATACCATGGAGGAAGTCACCTCACCCAGATCTTGATCAAGCTCACTCAGTAAGACAAAAAGTTGCCGCCTGGAACACGATTAAAATCACACGAGGAAGATAGGCCGCCAATCCTTCCTATGAGGGAGGAGAAGAAAAAGGCCCAATCCCGCAAGGAAGTTCGTTGGCAAGGGAAGCTGCCCAGCCCCAAATCCTCCTCCAACCAGGCTAGAAAAGCACCAAGGACGTCCGGCGATCAACCCCCCAACCCAGCCGGGGAAGGGCCGACGCAAGCCGCCTAACTCGTCACCCTTGATCGTCTGCTCCTCAAGTTTGGGAGATATCCAAATCGCCCAAAGATATGCCTAATTGGGAGAAAGAATTCCCAATTGAGACAAACTTGAATTCCCAATCGGGCAAAGCAATTCATGATCCGGACAATTTACTTCCAGACGGGTCAAATCTGATCCAAACCGAGTCAAACAAGCTCCAAACCAAGCAAACACTACAACATTTTTCCTCTATAGGAACGGTTGAAAACCGTTCCCAAAAAATAAAAATTGTTCCCATAGACCTACGGGAACGGTTTCCCGTGTGTACTCAAATTAGCCGTTCCGTTAGGCTATAGGAACGGTTTTCTTCCCTATGGTCACGCTGCCAAAATAACCGTTCCTATAGGTCTAGCCTATAGGAACGGTTTTAAAACGTTCCTATAAACCAACCCTATAGGAACGGTTCTACACCGTTCCTATAGTTCCTCCCTATAGGAACGGTTTTACACCGTTCCTATAGTTCCACCCTATAGGAACGGGTTCTTAACCGTTCCTATAGGTAAATCTTATAGGCTGGTTCATATTGTATTGTTTGTGCGCAGGTTCATATTTGTTCCTAAAATGTATATATATTCCTGTAAACCATACAATTTCACAGACACTCATACAATTTCATAGACAACCATACAATTTCGCAAACATAGATTCGTAAACATAAATTTCATTCAAACTTATAATATATTTAATTGAATAATAATTAGTTCACAATTATAGTATTCCCATTCCATAGTTTCACAATTAAGTCTAAATAAAGTTCACAAACATATGAAATTGTTCTAAGCCTAGCATTCCCATTAGCCAAGTCCTCTTGATCATCTCAATTCATCATTCCTGCAAAAATTAATTAATAAATAAAAATAATCAGAAGACTCCATAATCATATATTAAACTAAAATTACCTGATTTTGAGGATGATGTGTGGAAGTAGAAGAACCAAAGATGCTATTGGCATCCCTTGGAGTAGTTGGTGGTGCCAACAGAGCTGTTATAGCCTCTATGTTCAAATCTGGGTTTGCCTGTGTAATAAATGTCTTCAAAAGAGATTGCATTTGGTGTTGCATTTGGTTCTGTCTCTCTTCCATTTTTGCATGTCTTTCTTCCATTATTGCATGTTGCTCCTTCAAAGACTTCACCTCTTGATCATGTTTTTCTTGCATTGCTGCCATTTCTTCATTTTTTTTTAAGATTGTGGGTGTAATTGTTCCTCCATAACAACGCACCCTTCCTGACTTCTCTTTCCCAAACATAGATTGAAATGCCTCGGCAGCAGGTTTCCCATCATGCTCAACCATGGTTTTAAGCTTTTCCTAAAATGTACATTTTAATAATGTTAGTGATAATAATAAATAATTAAGTATAAAACAATAGCTAGAAGAAAAACTCACAATTGTCTCTTCAGTTTCATCATCTAAGGCTTTTCCGTCCTTAGTCCGAGTTTCAACAAACATCTCAACTTGACTGGGTTCTTCATTCTTTTGAGCATGCTTTGTATAAATCACAAGAATGAGTTAAAACATAATATTGACATTACTTTAAAATTCAAAATATGAAACCGTGCAAAAAAATATTACCAATTTTTCTTTTATCACAGAAAATCTTTTATTGCCCATCTGATGCCTCCATTTTTGTTGTGATCTGTTCAATCTATTTTGTTGGCACATATCCTACATCAATAACAAAAAAACTAAATATATGCAACCAGAAAAAATCAATAACCATATCAAAAGCAAGTAAGAAATCCATAGTTAAATCCGCTAAGTTATATAATGAAACCTAGATACTTACTTGGATGGGTTCATAGCTCCAGTAATCAATCATTTGCTTGAAGTGTTCGAGAGGAATGTCTGTAGGACGATTTTTTATCCTCTCGCTATTTGTTACGTAATTGTCAAAATGTTCCTTCTTGATTTTTGATTTGTGTTTCCTCCAAGCTTCATCCATAATTTTGAACACAACCCCTTTCCCTATTTCTAGAAGGATGAACTTTTTCTACAAAGTGAAGCAAAACAAGCATTAATATTAACATGCAAATGTAAATGAACAATATAAAAAACTATCATACATTGATATATTTCCATATGTCATCCTTGTTCGGTACGGCCTTCCAATTGGTGTAAATCAAGGGACACCAATCTGAATTTCGTGCCACGGTTCCCAAAAATTGGCTCAAGTCTGAAACAGCTTTCTCATTGGGCCCAACTGGTTGTGCTTCACTATTGAAAATTATTTCTTGTCGCTCATCTAGTGATCTTCCATGAATTCTATAGCATATTGTCTTCCCTCTTGCTTTATTTTTTGATGTTCCTAATTGACATAGCAATAATGATTTAAAAATAAGCTAATTATAGAATTCCATATAATGACATAATATACCTTCGGGAACATGTTCCAACTCATCGGGTATATTGTGCTCTTCCTCAACATCTGCTTCCTCTTCTAGCTCATCGGGTATATTGTGCTCTTCCTCAACTTGTTCCATGTCATCTTCTCTACATTCCTCTTCTAGAGGATCTTTTTCTAGCACTTGCATACCCAGCTTCTCACGATATTCAACCATTGACATTGATGGACACAAAGGTGCAGTCTTTGTCTTCTTTGTCTTCTTTGTTGCATACCCATGTCCTTGCTCATGGTTACCCTTTCTTTGTTGCTGCTGCACTTGGGTAGACCTTTGATATTGAATGATTGGCTTTTGTTGTTGTTGCACTTGAGAAGACTTTGTATTGGAATTGGAAAGAACTTGTTTTTGAGTAGAGGATGTGGGTCTTTGATCTTGAATGGTTGGTCTTTTTCCTCTATTTTGAATATCAATAGAAATGACCTGCCTCATAGTAGAAGTAGTAGGTTGAGTAGGGACTGCATCCTTGGGCTTTTCAAAGGATGTTTTTCCTTTCTCTTGGACATTGATATTAGAGATACTATTCTTCTGATTGACCTCTGCAATTTGAGCGACTGAGTCCTTCTTATTTTGTTTTGAGACTAAACCATATCTTCTGTTTGGATTTAACTTCTTATTCTGCTCAATCTTTTCACATTTAATTTTGTAATGTTTGGCCGCTAACTCTTTGCTTGACTTTGCTTGTAGTGAAAAATCCATATCAATTCTTGTGACAGAGAGGTTTAACAAACCTGAAAAAAGGGGGCAAGATAAATATATTAGTATCAAGAGAGAATGCAAAAGTTAGTGAAAAAAGGGGGTTTAACAAACCTGGAAGAAATCAGTTTTCAGTAAACCTAAACAGCACCCTGCAGTGTAATAGCACCCTGCTGCTATAAGTGAACATTTAAGTTAGTGATACAAGTTAGATGACAGAAAACATTTAAGGTTTTCAGTAAACCTTATCAGGGTTCAGCAATGAAACCTTATTAGATTTCAGCAATGAAACCTGATAAGGTTTCATTGCTCAAATCTAATAAGGTTTCAGCTGAAATCTAATAAGGTTTCAGCTGAAATCTAATAAGGTTTCAGCTGAAACCTTATCAGTCTGCAAGAGATGAGGTTGCAGACACAAGGGAGCAACTCAAGGATGCTGAGTCAGAAGTAAAAGGCTTGCTAGATATTGGGCTTTAGCTGTTCGACATGGTAACTTTCTGTGTTAAAATGAATTGTTCAGAATTTTGAAGAGTTTGCCACAAAGAGCTTTATCTTGAGGCCTTTCATGCATGCATATATGTGTGGTAATTTTGTATACCTGTCAGGTGTCATGTGTATGTAGGAAATAAGGGCATGCTTGCTGATGAATTTAGTAGATCAAGGTGCACATGATCCAACTTTCATAAATTATTATATGAGCGATTGAGCTCTTCTGTTGAAACCTGATAAGGTTTCAGCTGAAATCTAATAAGGTTTCAGCTGAAACCTTATCAGTCTGCAAGAGATGAGGTTGCAGACACAAGGGAGCAACTCAAGGATGCTGAGTCAGAAGTAAAAGGCTTGCTAGATATTGGGCTTTAGCTGTTCGAATTGGTAACTTTCTGTGTTAAAATGAATTGTTCAGAATTTTGAAGAGTTTGCCACAAAGAGCTTTATCTTGAGGCCTTTCATGCATGCATATATGTGTGGTAATTTTGTATACCTGTCAGGTGTCATGTGTATGTAGGAAATAAGGGCATGCTTGCTGATGAATTTAGTAGATCAAGGTGCACATGATCCAACTTTCATAAATTATTATATGAGCGATTGAGCTCTTCTGTTGAAACTTGATAAGGTTTCAACAGAAACCTTATCAGGTTTCATTGCTGAAATCTAATAAGGTTTCATTGCTGAAATCTAATAAGGTTTCATTGCTGAAATCTAATAAGGTTTCAACTGAAATCTAATAAGGTTTCAACTGAAATCTAATAAGGTTTCAGCTGAAACCTTATCAGTCTGCAAGAGATGAGGTTGCAGACACAAGGGAGCAACTCAAGGATGCTGAGTCAGAAGTAAAAAATATAGAAGCTTGGCCTTAAAAAATATCAGTCTACAAGCTTGGCCTTACCAATGGCACACTGATTTTGTGGAAAAATATAGAAACTCTTTATTGAAACTAATAAGGTTTCAGCTGAAATCTAATCAGGTTTCAGCTGAAACTAATAAGGTTTCAACTGTAACCTTATCAGGTTTTAACAGAAACCTTATCAGGTTTCAACAGAAACCTTATCAGGTTTCATTGCTGAAATCTAATAAGGTTTCAGCTGAAACTAATAAGGTTTCAACAGAAACCTTATCAGGTTTCAACAGAAACCTTATCAGGTTTCAACTGAAACCTTATCAGGTTTCAACAGAAACCTTATCAGGTTTCATTGCTGAAATCTAATAAGGTTTCATTGCTGAAATCTAATAAGGTTTCAGCTGAAATCTAATAAGGTTTCAGCTGAAACTAATAAGGTTTCAACTGAAACCTTATCAGGTTTCAACAGAAACCTTATCAGGTTTCATTGTTCAATGAAAAAGAGATTTACCATGATTGTGAGCTGAGTGTTCCTTTTCAACGAGATCTGATAAGTATTCTGCACCAATATAATAGCCCTCTTTGTTCAACCGAATCTTCAATAATGAAAAAGAGAGAGTTAGGTCAGGACACAGTTAATAAGAAAGATCTTGCAATAATAATAAAGTATTTATAGAAGCATAATAAGTTTATTGCAATAATAGTAATATAAAAGAATCACCTTAATTATTTTATTACAATATAGAACCATTTAATCAAAGTAGTCCCATAGCGTGTCATCAAAATCGGATTATTCTTCGGACTCCATTTCATTTGAAACGGATGAATAATTTTCAACAATTGTAGGCTCTATGTCGTCCCTTGCCCATTCAACATTAATTTCATCATCAGGCAAAGACAAAATTGTGATTGGTTCTGACTCAATATTATATGTTTCTTCTGCACAATATGATTGGTCATTCACATTAGGAATCTCTCTATGAAGAGTTTTCATAACGTAATACCTATTGTCTTTAGAGGGATCGCGAACATAGAAGCACTGTTGGACTTGAGAAGCTAGCACAAAAGGATCATCCATATAACATTTTTTATTGAAGTGAACACAAGTCAATCCATACTTTTCTGATTCTACTTCAAACCAATCACATCTAAACAAGACAAACTTGAAATTACCATAATAGTCTAACTCAATTATTCCATTTATTGCACCATAATAAGTAACTGCATTCGTCGTCGGATTTTGATCCTTACTACTAGCAAAGCTTTGAGTGATTGACACCAAAGTGACACCACTATTTTGTGTCTTGCGGCTTGCATCACGCTGCGTAGTATGAAATTTACACCCATTGATAACATAACCCGAAAGCCTTCTTGCAACTTTATTTGGGCCTCTACACAACTCCTTCAATCGATCAGGGACATCCTCCTCCATTGCACGATTTTTAAACCACTCAATAAAATCATGGCTTTGACTTTTTGCTTTGGTCCATTTTCTTCCTTTCTTTTGATTTATGATAGTCTCATGTTCACTACATGAAAATTATTTTGTTACAACAATCATTCAATTGAGTTTATAAACAAATTTTTAAGAGCAAAGAATAGTTATTTACCTAATGTAAGGCTGAACTTCATCACAATTGTACAAGATATACCGGTGGGCTTGGTTCTTCTCATTGTTGTCCATCGAAAATAAATTACCTTTTTTCTTCCCTCCTATAGGACGACCCATGGGTAAAAAAAAACTAGGAAGTTTAGTATCAAAAGACTCACATGTGTCAGCATTCCTTTTCACTCTGTTCCACCGTGTCTCCACATTAGAGTTCATATAATTTGAGCAAAATGTCAAGCATTCCTCAACCAAGTAACCCTCAGCTATTGAACCTTCCGGACGAGCTTTATTGCGCACATAAGCCTTCAACTTTCCCAACTCTCTTTCTGGTGAATACATCCACCGAGAATGAACAGGACCACCCAATCTTATCTCATTTGGTAGGTGAATAGGCAAATGAAGCATTACATCAAAAAATGAAGGAGGAAAAATCCTCTCTAATTGGCAAAGTGTTTCAGCAATTTCAAATTCTAAGATCTCTAAATCGTTCACATCAATAACTCTTTGACATATGGAACGAAAAAAAGAACATAAACGTATCAAAGGGTAGGCCACTTGGTGAGGAAGTGTGCTAATCATTGCTATTGGCAGCAAATAGTGTAGCATGAAATGAGCATCATGACTCTTGTATCCTGAGACTTTCAAACCATCTTGGTGAACACATCTTGAAATATTTGCTGCACAACCATCAGGTAATTTTGCTTCCTTGAGAACACCACAGAAAATAGACTTCTCATTTTTATTCATGTTAAAGCATGCTTTTGCATACTTTACTTTCTTGCCTTGATCCATTGGTTTCGGATGAAGTTTCTTTCTAATTCCCAACTCTTGCAAATCTAAACGAGCATTAACATGATCTTTTGTCTTCCCCATTATGTCCAATAAAGTACCTATCACATTGTCAAAGATGTTCTTTTCAATATGCATGACATCAAGATTATGTCGTAGTCTATTATGCTTCCAATATGACAATTCAAAAAAAATAGACTTCTTCTTCCAAGGACCATTGCTTTTCTTTTGCATCTTCCCAAATGAATTGACAAAGTCTTGCAACAAGTCCAAGATCTGTGTCCCTTCTAACAAAATAGGAGCAGGCCTATGTTCTTCTTTTCCATTGAAATCCCGTGTGTTTCTTCTATAATTATGACTCATCGGCAAGAAAACACGGTGATCCATATAACACATCTTTCGACTATGCTTTAGGTAAACCGAATTTGTGTTATAATTACAAGATGGACATGCTAATTTTCCCTTTGTGCTCCAACCACTCAACATAGCATATCCAGGAAAGTCGCTAATAGTCCATAAAAGGGCTGCTCGCAACTTAAAAGTTTGATTCTTTGAAGCATCATATGTGTCTACTCCCAGCTCCCACATAGTTTTCAACTCTTCAACCAATGGTTGCAAGTACACATCAATATTAGTCCCGGGAGAGTGTGGTCCAGGGATAATTAATGACAACATAAAATACTCCGACTTCATGCATAACCATGGTGGAAGGTTGTACGGCATAACTATTACCGGCCATATACTATAAGAAATACTCATTGTCCTATATGGATTGAATCCATCGCTAGTCAACCCAAGTCTTATGTTGCGTGGGTCACTAGCAAAATCAGGATAACGCTCATCGAAGTCTCTCCATGCTTTGCCATCAGCAGGATGCCTTAACTTCCCATCTCCCCCCCCCCCCCCCCCCCCCCCCCCCCCCCCCCCCCCCCCCCCCCCCCCCCCCCCCCCCCCCCCCCCCCCCCCCCCCCCCCCCCCCCCCCCCCCCCCCCCTGGGAGAAGTTGTTAATCGAGTTATTTTTGACAGACTAATGCAAAGAATTGCATGATTTTTCGAACAGAATCTTGAACGAAGCCGACTGATTGAACTTCGGGGTATCGGCTCGAAACGCCCAGTAATTTGAGTCCCGAGCGACTCCTGAACATTCCCTGTGATGGGAGAAGTTCTTAATCGAGTTATTTTTGACATACTAATGCAAAGAATTGCAAGATTTTTCGAATAGAATCTTGAACGAAGCCGACTGATTGAACTTCGGGGTATCGGCTCGAAACGCCCTGCAATCTGAGTCCCGAGCGACTCCAGAACATTCACTTTGATGGGAGAAGTTGTTAATCGAGTTATTTTTGACAGACTAATGCAAAGAATTGCAAGATTTTTCGAATAGAATCTTGAACGAAGCCGACTGATTGAACTTCGGGGTATAGGCTCGAAACGCCCAGCAATTTGAGTCCCGAGCGACTCCAGAACATTCACTGTGATGGGAGAAGTTGTTAATCGAGTTATTTTTGACAGACTAATGCAAAGAATTGCACGATTTTTCGAACAGAATCTTGAACGAAGCTGACTGATTGAACTTCGGGGTATCGGCTCGAAACGCCCTGCAATCTGAGTCCCGAGCGACTCCAGAACATTCACTTTGATGGGAGAAGTTGTTAATTGTGTTATTTTTGACAGACTAATGCAAAGAATAGCACGATTTTTCGAACAGAATCTTGAACGAATCCGACTGATTGAACTTCGGGGTATAGGCTCGAAACGCCCAGTAATCTGAGTCCCGAGCGACTCCAGAACATTCCCTGTGATGGGAGAAGTTGTTAATCGAGTTATTTTTGACGGACTAATGCAAAGAATTGCACGATTTTTCGAACAGAATCTTGAACGAAGCTGACTGATTGAACTTCGGGGTATCGGCTCGAAACGCCCTGAAATCTGAGTCTCGAGCGACTCCAGAACATTCACTTTGATGGGAGAAGTTGTTAATTGTGTTATTTTTGACAGACTAATGCAAAGAATTGCACGATTTTTTGAACAGAATCTTGAACGAAGCCGACTAATTGAGCTTCGGGGTATAGGCTCGAAACGCCCAGTAATCTGAGTCCCGAGCGACTCCAGAACATTCCCTGTGATGGGAGAAGTTGTTAATCGAGTTATTTTTGACAGACTAATGCAAAGAATTGCATGATTTTTCGAACAGAATCTTGAACGAAGCCGACTGATTGAACTTCGGGGTATCGGCTCGAAACGCCCAGTAATTTGAGTCCCGAGCGACTCCTGAACATTCCCTGTGATGGGAGAAGTTCTTAATCGAGTTATTTTTGACATACTAATGCAAAGAATTGCAAGATTTTTCGAATAGAATCTTGAACGAAGCCGACTGATTGAACTTCGGGGTATCGGCTCGAAACGCCCTGCAATCTGAGTCCCGAGCGACTCCAGAACATTCACTTTGATGGGAGAAGTTGTTAATCGAGTTATTTTTGACAGACTAATGCAAAGAATTGCAAGATTTTTCGAATAGAATCTTGAACGAAGCCGACTGATTGAACTTCGGGGTATAGGCTCGAAACGCCCAGCAATTTGAGTCCCGAGCGACTCCAGAACATTCACTGTGATGGGAGAAGTTGTTAATCGAGTTATTTTTGACAGACTAATGCAAAGAATTGCACGATTTTTCGAACAGAATCTTGAACGAAGCTGACTGATTGAACTTCGGGGTATCGGCTCGAAACGCCCTGCAATCTGAGTCCCGAGCGACTCCAGAACATTCACTTTGATGGGAGAAGTTGTTAATTGTGTTATTTTTGACAGACTAATGCAAAGAATAGCACGATTTTTCGAACAGAATCTTGAACGAATCCGACTGATTGAACTTCGGGGTATAGGCTCGAAACGCCCAGTAATCTGAGTCCCGAGCGACTCCAGAACATTCCCTGTGATGGGAGAAGTTGTTAATCGAGTTATTTTTGACGGACTAATGCAAAGAATTGCACGATTTTTCGAACAGAATCTTGAACGAAGCTGACTGATTGAACTTCGGGGTATCGGCTCGAAACGCCCTGAAATCTGAGTCTCGAGCGACTCCAGAACATTCACTTTGATGGGAGAAGTTGTTAATTGTGTTATTTTTGACAGACTAATGCAAAGAATTGCACGATTTTTTGAACAGAATCTTGAACGAAGCCGACTAATTGAGCTTCGGGGTATAGGCTCGAAACGCCCAGTAATCTGAGTCCCGAGCGACTCCAGAACATTCCCTGTGATGGGAGAAGTTGTTAATCGAGTTATTTTTGACAGACTAATGCAAAGAATTGCATGATTTTTCGAACAGAATCTTGAACGAAGCCGACTGATTGAACTTCGGGGTATCGGCTCGAAACGCCCAGTAATTTGAGTCCCGAGCGACTCCTGAACATTCCCTGTGATGGGAGAAGTTCTTAATCGAGTTATTTTTGACATACTAATGCAAAGAATTGCAAGATTTTTCGAATAGAATCTTGAACGAAGCCGACTGATTGAACTTCGGGGTATCGGCTCGAAACGCCCTGCAATCTGAGTCCCGAGCGACTCCAGAACATTCACTTTGATGGGAGAAGTTGTTAATCGAGTTATTTTTGACAGACTAATGCAAAGAATTGCAAGATTTTTCGAATAGAATCTTGAACGAAGCCGACTGATTGAACTTCGGGGTATAGGCTCGAAACGCCCAGCAATTTGAGTCCCGAGCGACTCCAGAACATTCACTGTGATGGGAGAAGTTGTTAATCGAGTTATTTTTGACAGACTAATGCAAAGAATTGCACGATTTTTCGAACAGAATCTTGAACGAAGCCGACTGATTGAACTTCGGGGTATAGGCTCGAAACGCCCAGTAATCTGAGTCCCGAGCGACTCCAGAACATTCCCTGTGATGGGAGAAGTTCTTAATCGAGTTATTTTTGACATACTAATGCAAAGAATTGCACGATTTTTCGAACAGAACCTTGAACGAAGCCGACTGATTGAACTTCGGGGTATCGGCTCGAAACGCCCTGCAATCTGAGTCCCGAGCGACTCCAGAACATTCACTTTGATGGGAGAAGTTGTTAATTGTGTTATTTTTGACAGACTAATGCAAAGAATTGCACGATTTTTCGAACAGAATCTTGAACGAATCCGACTGATTGAACTTCGGGGTATAGGCTCGAAACGCCCAGTAATCTGAGTCCCGAGCGACTCCAGAACATTCCCTGTGATGGGAGAAGTTGTTAATCGAGTTATTTTTGACAGACTAATGCAAAGAATTGCACGATTTTTCGAACAGAATCTTGAACGAAGCCGACTAATTGAACTTCGGGGTATAGGCTCGAAACGCCCAGTAATCTGAGTCCCGAGCGACTCCAGAACATTCCCTGTGATGGGAGAAGTTGTTAATCGAGTTATTTTTGACAGACTAATGCAAAGAATTGCACGATTTTTCGAACAGAATCTTGAACGAAGCCGACTGATTGAACTTCGGGGTATCGGCTCGAAACGCCCAGCAATTTGAGTCCCGAGCGACTCCAGAACATTCACTTTGATGGGAGAAGTTGTTAATCGAGTTATTTTTGACAGACTAATGCAAAGAATTGCACGATTTTTTGAACAGAATCTTGAACGAAGCCGACTAATTGAGCTTCGGGGTATAGGCTCGAAACGCCCAGTAATCTGAGTCCCGAGCGACTCCAGAACATTCCCTGTGATGGGAGAAGTTGTTAATCGAGTTATTTTTGACAGACTAATGCAAAGAATTGCATGATTTTTCGAACAGAATCTTGAACGAAGCTGACTGATTGAACTTCGGGGTATCGGCTCGAAACGCCCTGCAATCTGAGTCTCGAGCGACTCCAGAACATTCACTTTGATGGGAGAAGTTGTTAATTGTGTTATTTTTGACAGACTAATGCAAAGAATTGCACGATTTTTTGAACAGAATCTTGAACGAAGCCGACTAATTGAGCTTCGGGGTATAGGCTCGAAACGCCCAGTAATCTGAGTCCCGAGCGACTCCAGAACATTCCCTGTGATGGGAGAAGTTGTTAATCGAGTTATTTTTGACATACTAATGCAAAGAATTGCAAGATTTTTCGAATAGAATCTTGAACGAAGCCGACTGATTGAACTTCGGGGTATAGGCTCGAAACGCCCAGCAATTTGAGTCCCGAGCGACTCCAGAACATTCACTGTGATGGGAGAAGTTGTTAATCGAGTTATTTTTGACAGACTAATGCAAAGAATTGCACGATTTTTCGAACAGAATCTTGAACGAAGCCGACTGATTGAACTTCGGGGTATAGGCTCGAAACGCCCAGTAATCTGAGTCCCGAGCGACTCCAGAACATTCCCTGTGATGGGAGAAGTTGTTAATCGAGTTATTTTTGATAGACTAATGCAAAGAATTGCACGATTTTTCGAACAGAATCTTGAACGAAGCTGACTGATTGAACTTCGGGGTATCGGCTCGAAACGCCCTGCAATCTGAGTCCCGAGCGACTCCAGAACATTCACTTTGATGGGAGAAGTTGTTAATTGTGTTATTTTTGACAGACTAATGCAAAGAATTGCACGATTTTTCGAACAGAATCTTGAACGAATCCGACTGATTGAACTTCGGGGTATAGGCTCGAAACGCCCAGTAATCTGAGTCCCGAGCGACTCCAGAACATTCCCTGTGATGGGAGAAGTTGTTAATCGAGTTATTTTTGACAGACTAATGCAAAGAATTGCACGATTTTTCGAACAGAATCTTGAACGAAGCCGACTGATTGAACTTCGGGGTATAGGCTCGAAACGCCCAGTAATCTGAGTCCCGAGCGACTCCAGAACATTCCCTGTGATGGGAGAAGTTGTTAATCGAGTTATTTTTGACAGACTAATGCAAAGAATTGCACGATTTTTCGAACAGAATCTTGAACGAAGCCGACTGATTGAACTTCGGGGTATTGGCTCGAAACGCCCAGCAATTTGAGTCCCGAGCGACTCCAGAACATTCACTTTGATGGGAGAAGTTGTTAATCGAGTTATTTTTGACAGACTAATGCAAAGAATTGCAAGATTTTTCGAATAGAATCTTGAACGAAGCCGACTGATTGAACTTCGGGGTATAGGCTCGAAACGCCCAGCAATTTGAGTCCCGAGCGACTCCAGAACATTCACTGTGATGGGAGAAGTTGTTAATCGAGTTATTTTTGACAGACTAATGCAAAGAATTGCACGATTTTTTGAACAGAATCTTGAACGAAGCCGACTGATTGAACTTCGGGGTATAGGCTCGAAACGCCCAGTAATCTGAGTCCCGAGCGACTCCAGAACATTCCCTGTGATGGGAGAAGTTGTTAATCGAGTTATTTTTGACAGACTAATGCAAAGAATTGCACGATTTTTCGAACAGAATCTTGAACGAAGCTGACTGATTGAACTTCGGGGTATCGGCTCGAAACGCCCTGCAATCTGAGTCCCGAGCGACTCCAGAACATTCACTTTGATGGGAGAAGTTGTTAATTGTGTTATTTTTGACAGACTAATGCAAAGAATAGCACGATTTTTCGAACAGAATCTTGAACGAATCCGACTGATTGAACTTCGGGGTATAGGCTCGAAACGCCCAGTAATCTGAGTCCCGAGCGACTCCAGAACATTCCCTGTGATGGGAGAAGTTGTTAATCGAGTTATTTTTGACAGACTAATGCAAAGAATTGCACGATTTTTCGAACAGAATCTTGAACGAAGCTGACTGATTGAACTTCGGGGTATCGGCTCGAAACGCCCTGCAATCTGAGTCTCGAGCGACTCCAGAACATTCACTTTGATGGGAGAAGTTGTTAATTGTGTTATTTTTGACAGACTAATGCAAAGAATTGCACGATTTTTTGAACAGAATCTTGAACGAAGCCGACTAATTGAGCTTCGGGGTATAGGCTCGAAACGCCCAGTAATCTGAGTCCCGAGCGACTCCAGAACATTCCCTGTGATGGGAGAAGTTGTTAATCGAGTTATTTTTGACAGACTAATGCAAAGAATTGCATGATTTTTCGAACAGAATCTTGAACGAAGCCGACTGATTGAACTTCGGGGTATCGGCTCGAAACGCCCAGTAATTTGAGTCCCGAGCGACTCCTGAACATTCCCTGTGATGGGAGAAGTTCTTAATCGAGTTATTTTTGACATACTAATGCAAAGAATTGCAAGATTTTTCGAATAGAATCTTGAACGAAGCCGACTGATTGAACTTCGGGGTATCGGCTCGAAACGCCCTGCAATCTGAGTCCCGAGCGACTCCAGAACATTCACTTTGATGGGAGAAGTTGTTAATCGAGTTATTTTTGACAGACTAATGCAAAGAATTGCAAGATTTTTCGAATAGAATCTTGAACGAAGCCGACTGATTGAACTTCGGGGTATAGGCTCGAAACGCCCAGCAATTTGAGTCCCGAGCGACTCCAGAACATTCACTGTGATGGGAGAAGTTGTTAATCGAGTTATTTTTGACAGACTAATGCAAAGAATTGCACGATTTTTCGAACAGAATCTTGAACGAAGCCGACTGATTGAACTTCGGGGTATAGGCTCGAAACGCCCAGTAATCTGAGTCCCGAGCGACTCCAGAACATTCCCTGTGATGGGAGAAGTTGTTAATCGAGTTATTTTTGACAGACTAATGCAAAGAATTGCACGATTTTTCGAACAGAATCTTGAACGAAGCTGACTGATTGAACTTCGGGGTATCGGCTCGAAACGCCCTGCAATCTGAGTCCCGAGCGACTCCAGAACATTCACTTTGATGGGAGAAGTTGTTAATTGTGTTATTTTTGACAGACTAATGCAAAGAATTGCACGATTTTTCGAACAGAATCTTGAACGAATCCGACTGATTGAACTTCGGGGTATAGGCTCGAAACGCCCAGTAATCTGAGTCCCGAGCGACTCCAGAACATTCCCTGTGATGGGAGAAGTTGTTAATCGAGTTATTTTTGACAGACTAATGCAAAGAATTGCACGATTTTTCGAACAGAATCTTGAACGAAGCCGACTGATTGAACTTCGGGGTATAGGCTCGAAACGCCCAGTAATCTGAGTCCCGAGCGACTCCAGAACATTCCCTGTGATGGGAGAAGTTGTTAATCGAGTTATTTTTGACAGACTAATGCAAAGAATTGCACGATTTTTCGAACAGAATCTTGAACGAAGCCGACTGATTGAACTTCGGGGTATCGGCTCGAAACGCCCAGCAATTTGAGTCCCGAGCGACTCCAGAACATTCACTTTGATGGGAGAAGTTGTTAATCGAGTTATTTTTGACAGACTAATGCAAAGAATTGCACGATTTTTTGAACAGAATCTTGAACGAAGCCGACTAATTGAGCTTCGGGGTATAGGCTCGAAACGCCCAGTAATCTGAGTCCCGAGCGACTCCAGAACATTCCCTGTGATGGGAGAAGTTGTTAATCGAGTTATTTTTGACAGACTAATGCAAAGAATTGCATGATTTTTCGAACAGAATCTTGAACGAAGCTGACTGATTGAACTTCGGGGTATCGGCTCGAAACGCCCTGCAATCTGAGTCTCGAGCGACTCCAGAACATTCACTTTGATGGGAGAAGTTGTTAATTGTGTTATTTTTGACAGACTAATGCAAAGAATTGCACGATTTTTTGAACAGAATCTTGAACGAAGCCGACTAATTGAGCTTCGGGGTATAGGCTCGAAACGCTCAGTAATATGAGTCCCGAGCGACTCCAGAACATTCCCTGTGATGGGAGAAGTTGTTAATCGAGTTATTTTTGACAGACTAATGCAAAGAATTGCATGATTTTTCGAACAGAATCTTGAACGAAGCCGACTGATTGAACTTCGGGGTATCGGCTCGAAACGCCCAGTAATTTGAGTCCCGAGCGACTCCTGAACATTCCCTGTGATGGGAGAAGTTCTTAATCGAGTTATTTTTGACATACTAATGCAAAGAATTGCAAGATTTTTCGAATAGAATCTTGAACGAAGCCGACTGATTGAACTTCGGGGTATCGGCTCGAAACGCCCTGCAATCTGAGTCCCGAGCGACTCCAGAACATTCACTTTGATGGGAGAAGTTGTTAATCGAGTTATTTTTGACAGACTAATGCAAAGAATTGCAAGATTTTTCGAATAGAATCTTGAACGAAGCCGACTGATTGAACTTCGGGGTATAGGCTCGAAACGCCCAGTAATCTGAGTCCCGAGCGACTCCAGAACATTCCCTGTGATGGGAGAAGTTGTTAATCGAGTTATTTTTGATAGACTAATGCAAAGAATTGCACGATTTTTCGAACAGAATCTTGAACGAAGCTGACTGATTGAACTTCGGGGTATCGGCTCGAAACGCCCTGCAATCTGAGTCCCGAGCGACTCCAGAACATTCACTTTGATGGGAGAAGTTGTTAATTGTGTTATTTTTGACAGACTAATGCAAAGAATTGCACGATTTTTCGAACAGAATCTTGAACGAATCCGACTGATTGAACTTCGGGGTATAGGCTCGAAACGCCCAGTAATCTGAGTCCCGAGCGACTCCAGAACATTCCCTGTGATGGGAGAAGTTGTTAATCGAGTTATTTTTGACAGACTAATGCAAAGAATTGCACGATTTTTCGAACAGAATCTTGAACGAAGCCGACTGATTGAACTTCGGGGTATAGGCTCGAAACGCCCAGTAATCTGAGTCCCGAGCGACTCCAGAACATTCCCTGTGATGGGAGAAGTTGTTAATCGAGTTATTTTTGACAGACTAATGCAAAGAATTGCACGATTTTTTGAACAGAATCTTGAACGAAGCCGACTGATTGAACTTCGGGGTATCGGCTCGAAACGCCCAGCAATTTGAGTCCCGAGCGACTCCAGAACATTCACTTTGATGGGAGAAGTTGTTAATCGAGTTATTTTTGACAGACTAATGCAAAGAATTGCAAGATTTTTCGAATAGAATCTTGAACGAAGCCGACTGATTGAACTTCGGGGTATAGGCTCGAAACGCCCAGCAATTTGAGTCCCGAGCGACTCCAGAACATTCACTGTGATGGGAGAAGTTGTTAATCGAGTTATTTTTGACAGACTAATGCAAAGAATTGCACGATTTTTTGAACAGAATCTTGAACGAAGCCGACTGATTGAACTTCGGGGTATAGGCTCGAAACGCCCAGTAATCTGAGTCCCGAGCGACTCCAGAACATTCCCTGTGATGGGAGAAGTTGTTAATCGAGTTATTTTTGACAGACTAATGCAAAGAATTGCACGATTTTTCGAACAGAATCTTGAACGAAGCTGACTGATTGAACTTCGGGGTATCGGCTCGAAACGCCCTGCAATCTGAGTCCCGAGCGACTCCAGAACATTCACTTTGATGGGAGAAGTTGTTAATTGTGTTATTTTTGACAGACTAATGCAAAGAATAGCACGATTTTTCGAACAGAATCTTGAACGAATCCGACTGATTGAACTTCGGGGTATAGGCTCGAAACGCCCAGTAATCTGAGTCCCGAGCGACTCCAGAACATTCCCTGTGATGGGAGAAGTTGTTAATCGAGTTATTTTTGACAGACTAATGCAAAGAATTGCACGATTTTTCGAACAGAATCTTGAACGAAGCTGACTGATTGAACTTCGGGGTATCGGCTCGAAACGCCCTGCAATCTGAGTCTCGAGCGACTCCAGAACATTCACTTTGATGGGAGAAGTTGTTAATTGTGTTATTTTTGACAGACTAATGCAAAGAATTGCACGATTTTTTGAACAGAATCTTGAACGAAGCCGACTAATTGAGCTTCGGGGTATAGGCTCGAAACGCCCAGTAATCTGAGTCCCGAGCGACTCCAGAACATTCCCTGTGATGGGAGAAGTTGTTAATCGAGTTATTTTTGACAGACTAATGCAAAGAATTGCACGATTTTTCGAACAGAATCTTGAACGAAGCCGACTGATTGAACTTCGGGGTATCGGCTCGAAACGCCCAGCAATTTGAGTCCCGAGCGACTCCAGAACATTCACTTTGATGGGAGAAGTTGTTAATCGAGTTATTTTTGACAGACTAATGCAAAGAATTGCACGATTTTTTGAACAGAATCTTGAACGAAGCCGACTAATTGAGCTTCGGGGTATAGGCTCGAAACGCCCAGTAATCTGAGTCCCGAGCGACTCCAGAACATTCCCTGTGATGGGAGAAGTTGTTAATCGAGTTATTTTTGACAGACTAATGCAAAGAATTGCATGCTTTTTCGAACAGAATCTTGAACGAAGCTGACTGATTGAACTTCGGGGTATCGGCTCGAAACGCCCTGCAATCTGAGTCTCGAGCGACTCCAGAACATTCACTTTGATGGGAGAAGTTGTTAATTGTGTTATTTTTGACAGACTAATGCAAAGAATTGCACGATTTTTTGAACAGAATCTTGAACGAAGCCGACTAATTGAGCTTCGGGGTATAGGCTCGAAACGCCCAGTAATATGAGTCCCGAGCGACTCCAGAACATTCCCTGTGATGGGAGAAGTTGTTAATCGAGTTATTTTTGACAGACTAATGCAAAGAATTGCATGATTTTTCGAACAGAATCTTGAACGAAGCCGACTGATTGAACTTCGGGGTATCGGCTCGAAACGCCCAGTAATTTGAGTCCCGAGCGACTCCTGAACATTCCCTGTGATGGGAGAAGTTCTTAATCGAGTTATTTTTGACATACTAATGCAAAGAATTGCAAGATTTTTCGAATAGAATCTTGAACGAAGCCGACTGATTGAACTTCGGGGTATCGGCTCGAAACGCCCTGCAATCTGAGTCCCGAGCGACTCCAGAACATTCACTTTGATGGGAGAAGTTGTTAATCGAGTTATTTTTGACAGACTAATGCAAAGAATTGCAAGATTTTTCGAATAGAATCTTGAACGAAGCCGACTGATTGAACTTCGGGGTATAGGCTCGAAACGCCCAGCAATATGAGTCCCGAGCGACTCCAGAACATTCACTGTGATGGGAGAAGTTGTTAATCGAGTTATTTTTGACAGACTAATGCAAAGAATTGCACGATTTTTCGAACAGAATCTTGAACGAAGCCGACTGATTGAACTTCGGGGTATAGGCTCGAAACGCCCAGTAATCTGAGTCCCGAGCGACTCCAGAACATTCCCTGTGATGGGAGAAGTTGTTAATCGAGTTATTTTTGATAGACTAATGCAAAGAATTGCACGATTTTTCGAACAGAATCTTGAACGAAGCTGACTGATTGAACTTCGGGGTATCGGCTCGAAACGCCCTGCAATCTGAGTCCCGAGCGACTCCAGAACATTCACTTTGATGGGAGAAGTTGTTAATTGTGTTATTTTTGACAGACTAATGCAAAGAATTGCACGATTTTTCGAACAGAATCTTGAACGAATCCGACTGATTGAACTTCGGGGTATAGGCTCGAAACGCCCAGTAATCTGAGTCCCGAGCGACTCCAGAACATTCCCTGTGATGGGAGAAGTTGTTAATCGAGTTATTTTTGACAGACTAATGCAAAGAATTGCACGATTTTTCGAACAGAATCTTGAACGAAGCCGACTGATTGAACTTCGGGGTATAGGCTCGAAACGCCCAGTAATCTGAGTCCCGAGCGACTCCAGAACATTCCCTGTGATGGGAGAAGTTGTTAATCGAGTTATTTTTGACAGACTAATGCAAAGAATTGCACGATTTTTTGAACAGAATCTTGAACGAAGCCGACTGATTGAACTTCGGGGTATCGGCTCGAAACGCCCAGCAATTTGAGTCCCGAGCGACTCCAGAACATTCACTTTGATGGGAGAAGTTGTTAATCGAGTTATTTTTGACAGACTAATGCAAAGAATTGCAAGATTTTTCGAATAGAATCTTGAACGAAGCCGACTGATTGAACTTCGGGGTATAGGCTCGAAACGCCCAGCAATTTGAGTCCCGAGCGACTCCAGAACATTCACTGTGATGGGAGAAGTTGTTAATCGAGTTATTTTTGACAGACTAATGCAAAGAATTGCACGATTTTTTGAACAGAATCTTGAACGAAGCCGACTGATTGAACTTCGGGGTATAGGCTCGAAACGCCCAGTAATCTGAGTCCCGAGCGACTCCAGAACATTCCCTGTGATGGGAGAAGTTGTTAATCGAGTTATTTTTGACAGACTAATGCAAAGAATTGCACGATTTTTCGAACAGAATCTTGAACGAAGCTGACTGATTGAACTTCGGGGTATCGGCTCGAAACGCCCTGCAATCTGAGTCCCGAGCGACTCCAGAACATTCACTTTGATGGGAGAAGTTGTTAATTGTGTTATTTTTGACAGACTAATGCAAAGAATTGCACGATTTTTTGAACAGAATCTTGAACGAAGCCGACTAATTGAGCTTCGGGGTATAGGCTCGAAACGCCCAGTAATCTGAGTCCCGAGCGACTCCAGAACATTCCCTGTGATGGGAGAAGTTGTTAATCGAGTTATTTTTGACAGACTAATGCAAAGAATTGCACGATTTTTCGAACAGAATCTTGAACGAAGCCGACTGATTGAACTTCGGGGTATCGGCTCGAAACGCCCAGCAATTTGAGTCCCGAGCGACTCCAGAACATTCACTTTGATGGGAGAAGTTGTTAATCGAGTTATTTTTGACAGACTAATGCAAAGAATTGCACGATTTTTTGAACAGAATCTTGAACGAAGCCGACTAATTGAGCTTCGGGGTATAGGCTCGAAACGCCCAGTAATCTGAGTCCCGAGCGACTCCAGAACATTCCCTGTGATGGGAGAAGTTGTTAATCGAGTTATTTTTGACAGACTAATGCAAAGAATTGCATGATTTTTCGAACAGAATCTTGAACGAAGCTGACTGATTGAACTTCGGGGTATCGGCTCGAAACGCCCTGCAATCTGAGTCTCGAGCGACTCCAGAACATTCACTTTGATGGGAGAAGTTGTTAATTGTGTTATTTTTGACAGACTAATGCAAAGAATTGCACGATTTTTTGAACAGAATCTTGAACGAAGCCGACTAATTGAGCTTCGGGGTATAGGCTCGAAACGCCCAGTAATATGAGTCCCGAGCGACTCCAGAACATTCCCTGTGATGGGAGAAGTTGTTAATCGAGTTATTTTTGACAGACTAATGCAAAGAATTGCATGATTTTTCGAACAGAATCTTGAACGAAGCCGACTGATTGAACTTCGGGGTATCGGCTCGAAACGCCCAATAATTTGAGTCCCGAGCGACTCCTGAACATTCCCTGTGATGGGAGAAGTTCTTAATCGAGTTATTTTTGACATACTAATGCAAAGAATTGCAAGATTTTTCGAATAGAATCTTGAACGAAGCCGACTGATTGAACTTCGGGGTATCGGCTCGAAACGCCCTGCAATCTGAGTCCCGAGCGACTCCAGAACATTCACTTTGATGGGAGAAGTTGTTAATCGAGTTATTTTTGACAGACTAATGCAAAGAATTGCAAGATTTTTCGAATAGAATCTTGAACGAAGCCGACTGATTGAACTTCGGGGTATAGGCTCGAAACGCCCAGCAATATGAGTCCCGAGCGACTCCAGAACATTCACTGTGATGGGAGAAGTTGTTAATCGAGTTATTTTTGACAGACTAATGCAAAGAATTGCACGATTTTTCGAACAGAATCTTGAACGAAGCCGACTGATTGAACTTCGGGGTATAGGCTCGAAACGCCCAGTAATCTGAGTCCCGAGCGACTCCAGAACATTCCCTGTGATGGGAGAAGTTGTTAATCGAGTTATTTTTGATAGACTAATGCAAAGAATTGCACGATTTTTCGAACAGAATCTTGAACGAAGCTGACTGATTGAACTTCGGGGTATCGGCTCGAAACGCCCTGCAATCTGAGTCCCGAGCGACTCCAGAACATTCACTTTGATGGGAGAAGTTGTTAATTGTGTTATTTTTGACAGACTAATGCAAAGAATTGCACGATTTTTCGAACAGAATCTTGAACGAATCCGACTGATTGAACTTCGGGGTATAGGCTCGAAACGCCCAGTAATCTGAGTCCCGAGCGACTCCAGAACATTCCCTGTGATGGGAGAAGTTGTTAATCGAGTTATTTTTGACAGACTAATGCAAAGAATTGCACGATTTTTCGAACAGAATCTTGAACGAAGCCGACTGATTGAACTTCGGGGTATAGGCTCGAAACGCCCAGTAATCTGAGTCCCGAGCGACTCCAGAACATTCCCTGTGATGGGAGAAGTTGTTAATCGAGTTATTTTTGACAGACTAATGCAAAGAATTGCACGATTTTTTGAACAGAATCTTGAACGAAGCCGACTGATTGAACTTCGGGGTATCGGCTCGAAACGCCCAGCAATTTGAGTCCCGAGCGACTCCAGAACATTCACTTTGATGGGAGAAGTTGTTAATCGAGTTATTTTTGACAGACTAATGCAAAGAATTGCAAGATTTTTCGAATAGAATCTTGAACGAAGCCGACTGATTGAACTTCGGGGTATAGGCTCGAAACGCCCAGCAATTTGAGTCCCGAGCGACTCCAGAACATTCACTGTGATGGGAGAAGTTGTTAATCGAGTTATTTTTGACAGACTAATGCAAAGAATTGCACGATTTTTTGAACAGAATCTTGAACGAAGCCGACTGATTGAACTTCGGGGTATAGGCTCGAAACGCCCAGTAATCTGAGTCCCGAGCGACTCCAGAACATTCCCTGTGATGGGAGAAGTTGTTAATCGAGTTATTTTTGACAGACTAATGCAAAGAATTGCACGATTTTTCGAACAGAATCTTGAACGAAGCTGACTGATTGAACTTCGGGGTATCGGCTCGAAACGCCCTGCAATCTGAGTCCCGAGCGACTCCAGAACATTCACTTTGATGGGAGAAGTTGTTAATTGTGTTATTTTTGACAGACTAATGCAAAGAATAGCACGATTTTTCGAACAGAATCTTGAACGAATCCGACTGATTGAACTTCGGGGTATAGGCTCGAAACGCCCAGTAATCTGAGTCCCGAGCGACTCCAGAACATTCCCTGTGATGGGAGAAGTTGTTAATCGAGTTATTTTTGACAGACTAATGCAAAGAATTGCACGATTTTTCGAACAGAATCTTGAACGAAGCTGACTGATTGAACTTCGGGGTATCGGCTCGAAACGCCCTGCAATCTGAGTCTCGAGCGACTCCAGAACATTCACTTTGATGGGAGAAGTTGTTAATTGTGTTATTTTTGACAGACTAATGCAAAGAATTGCACGATTTTTTGAACAGAATCTTGAACGAAGCCGACTAATTGAGCTTCGGGGTATAGGCTCGAAACGCCCAGTAATCTGAGTCCCGAGCGACTCCAGAACATTCCCTGTGATGGGAGAAGTTGTTAATCGAGTTATTTTTGACAGACTAATGCAAAGAATTGCATGATTTTTCGAACAGAATCTTGAACGAAGCCGACTGATTGAACTTCGGGGTATCGGCTCGAAACGCCCAGTAATTTGAGTCCCGAGCGACTCCTGAACATTCCCTGTGATGGGAGAAGTTCTTAATCGAGTTATTTTTGACATACTAATGCAAAGAATTGCAAGATTTTTCGAATAGAATCTTGAACGAAGCCGACTGATTGAACTTCGGGGTATCGGCTCGAAACGCCCTGCAATCTGAGTCCCGAGCGACTCCAGAACATTCACTTTGATGGGAGAAGTTGTTAATCGAGTTATTTTTGACAGACTAATGCAAAGAATTGCAAGATTTTTCGAATAGAATCTTGAACGATGCCGACTGATTGAACTTCGGGGTATAGGCTCGAAACGCCCAGCAATTTGAGTCCCGAGCGACTCCAGAACATTCACTGTGATGGGAGAAGTTGTTAATCGAGTTATTTTTGACAGACTAATGCAAAGAATTGCACGATTTTTCGAACAGAATCTTGAACGAAGCCGACTGATTGAACTTCGGGGTATAGGCTCGAAACGCCCAGTAATCTGAGTCCCGAGCGACTCCAGAACATTCACTTTGATGGGAGAAGTTGTTAATTGTGTTATTTTTGACAGACTAATGCAAAGAATTGCACGATTTTTCGAACAGAATCTTGAACGAATCCGACTGATTGAACTTCGGGGTATAGGCTCGAAACGCCCAGTAATCTGAGTCCCGAGCGACTCCAGAACATTCCCTGTGATGGGAGAAGTTGTTAATCGAGTTATTTTTGACAGACTAATGCAAAGAATTGCACGATTTTTCGAACAGAATCTTGAACGAAGCCGACTGATTGAACTTCGGGGTATAGGCTCGAAACGCCCAGTAATCTGAGTCCCGAGCGACTCCAGAACATTCCCTGTGATGGGAGAAGTTGTTAATCGAGTTATTTTTGACAGACTAATGCAAAGAATTGCACGATTTTTCGAACAGAATCTTGAACGAAGCTGACTGATTGAACTTCGGGGTATCGGCTCGAAACGCCCTGCAATCTGAGTCCCGAGCGACTCCAGAACATTCACTTTGATGGGAGAAGTTGTTAATTGTGTTATTTTTGACAGACTAATGCAAAGAATTGCACGATTTTTCGAACAGAATCTTGAACGAATCCGACTGATTGAACTTCGGGGTATAGGCTCGAAACGCCCAGTAATCTGAGTCCCGAGCGACTCCAGAACATTCCCTGTGATGGGAGAAGTTGTTAATCGAGTTATTTTTGACAGACTAATGCAAAGAATTGCACGATTTTTCGAACAGAATCTTGAACGAAGCCGACTGATTGAACTTCGGGGTATAGGCTCGAAACGCCCAGTAATCTGAGTCCCGAGCGACTCCAGAACATTCCCTGTGATGGGAGAAGTTGTTAATCGAGTTATTTTTGACAGACTAATGCAAAGAATTGCACGATTTTTCGAACAGAATCTTGAACGAAGCCGACTGATTGAACTTCGGGGTATCGGCTCGAAACGCCCAGCAATTTGAGTCCCGAGCGACTCCAGAACATTCACTTTGATGGGAGAAGTTGTTAATCGAGTTATTTTTGACAGACTAATGCAAAGAATTGCACGATTTTTTGAACAGAATCTTGAACGAAGCCGACTAATTGAGCTTCGGGGTATAGGCTCGAAACGCCCAGTAATCTGAGTCCCGAGCGACTCCAGAACATTCCCTGTGATGGGAGAAGTTGTTAATCGAGTTATTTTTGACAGACTAATGCAAAGAATTGCATGATTTTTCGAACAGAATCTTGAACGAAGCTGACTGATTGAACTTCGGGGTATCGGCTCGAAACGCCCTGCAATCTGAGTCTCGAGCGACTCCAGAACATTCACTTTGATGGGAGAAGTTGTTAATCGAGTTATTTTTGACAGACTAATGCAAAGAATTGCACGATTTTTCGAACAGAATCTTGAACGAAGCTGACTGATTGAACTTCGGGGTATCGGCTCGAAACGCCCTGCAATCTGAGTCCCGAGCGACTCCAGAACATTCACTTTGATGGGAGAAGTTGTTAATTGTGTTATTTTTGACAGACTAATGCAAAGAATAGCACGATTTTTCGAACAGAATCTTGAACGAATCCGACTGATTGAACTTCGGGGTATAGGCTCGAAACGCCCAGTAATCTGAGTCCCGAGCGACTCCAGAACATTCCCTGTGATGGGAGAAGTTGTTAATCGAGTTATTTTTGACAGACTAATGCAAAGAATTGCACGATTTTTCGAACAGAATCTTGAACGAAGCCGACTGATTGAACTTCGGGGTATCGGCTCGAAACGCCCAGCAATCTGAGTCCCGAGCGACTCCAGAACATTCACTTTGATGGGAGAAGTTGTTAATCGAGTTATTTTTGACAGACTAATGCAAAGAATTGCACGATTTTTTGAACAGAATCTTGAACGAAGCCGACTAATTGAGCTTCGGGGTATAGGCTCGAAACGCCCAGTAATCTGAGTCCCGAGCGACTCCAGAACATTCCCTGTGATGGGAGAAGTTGTTAATCGAGTTATTTTTGACAGACTAATGCAAAGAATTGCATGATTTTTCGAACAGAATCTTGAACGAAGCCGACTGATTGAACTTCGGGGTATCGGCTCGAAACGCCCAGTAATTTGAGTCCCGAGCGACTCCTGAACATTCCCTGTGATGGGAGAAGTTCTTAATCGAGTTATTTTTGACATACTAATGCAAAGAATTGCAAGATTTTTCGAATAGAATCTTGAACGAAGCCGACTGATTGAACTTCGGGGTATCGGCTCGAAACGCCCTGCAATCTGAGTCCCGAGCGACTCCAGAACATTCACTTTGATGGGAGAAGTTGTTAATCGAGTTATTTTTGACAGACTAATGCAAAGAATTGCACGATTTTTCGAACAGAATCTTGAACGAATCCGACTGATTGAACTTCGGGGTATAGGCTCGAAACGCCCAGTAATCTGAGTCCCGAGCGACTCCAGAACATTCCCTGTGATGGGAGAAGTTGTTAATCGAGTTATTTTTGACAGACTAATGCAAAGAATTGCACGATTTTTCGAACAGAATCTTGAACGAAGCTGACTGATTGAACTTCGGGGTATCGGCTCGAAACGCCCTGCAATCTGAGTCTCGAGCGACTCCAGAACATTCACTTTGATGGGAGAAGTTGTTAATTGTGTTATTTTTGACAGACTAATGCAAAGAATTGCACGATTTTTTGAACAGAATCTTGAACGAAGCCGACTAATTGAGCTTCGGGGTATAGGCTCGAAACGCCCAGTAATCTGAGTCCCGAGCGACTCCAGAACATTCCCTGTGATGGGAGAAGTTGTTAATCGAGTTATTTTTGACAGACTAATGCAAAGAATTGCATGATTTTTCGAACAGAATCTTGAACGAAGCCGACTGATTGAACTTCGGGGTATCGGCTCGAAACGCCCAGTAATTTGAGTCCCGAGCGACTCCTGAACATTCCCTGTGATGGGAGAAGTTCTTAATCGAGTTATTTTTGACATACTAATGCAAAGAATTGCAAGATTTTTCGAATAGAATCTTGAACGAAGCCGACTGATTGAACTTCGGGGTATCGGCTCGAAACGCCCTGCAATCTGAGTCCCGAGCGACTCCAGAACATTCACTTTGATGGGAGAAGTTGTTAATCGAGTTATTTTTGACAGACTAATGCAAAGAATTGCAAGATTTTTCGAATAGAATCTTGAACGATGCCGACTGATTGAACTTCGGGGTATAGGCTCGAAACGCCCAGCAATTTGAGTCCCGAGCGACTCCAGAACATTCACTGTGATGGGAGAAGTTGTTAATCGAGTTATTTTTGACAGACTAATGCAAAGAATTGCACGATTTTTCGAACAGAATCTTGAACGAAGCCGACTGATTGAACTTCGGGGTATAGGCTCGAAACGCCCAGTAATCTGAGTCCCGAGCGACTCCAGAACATTCCCTGTGATGGGAGAAGTTGTTAATCGAGTTATTTTTGACAGACTAATGCAAAGAATTGCACGATTTTTCGAACAGAATCTTGAACGAAGCCGACTGATTGAACTTCGGGGTATCGGCTCGAAACGCCCAGCAATTTGAGTCCCGAGCGACTCCAGAACATTCACTTTGATGGGAGAAGTTGTTAATCGAGTTATTTTTGACAGACTAATGCAAAGAATTGCACGATTTTTTGAACAGAATCTTGAACGAAGCCGACTAATTGAGCTTCGGGGTATAGGCTCGAAACGCCCAGTAATCTGAGTCCCGAGCGACTCCAGAACATTCCCTGTGATGGGAGAAGTTGTTAATCGAGTTATTTTTGACAGACTAATGCAAAGAATTGCATGATTTTTCGAACAGAATCTTGAACGAAGCCGACTGATTGAACTTCGGGGTATCGGCTCGAAACGCCCAGTAATTTGAGTCCCGAGCGACTCCTGAACATTCCCTGTGATGGGAGAAGTTCTTAATCGAGTTATTTTTGACATACTAATGCAAAGAATTGCAAGATTTTTCGAATAGAATCTTGAACGAAGCCGACTGATTGAACTTCGGGGTATCGGCTCGAAACGCCCTGCAATCTGAGTCCCGAGCGACTCCAGAACATTCACTTTGATGGGAGAAGTTGTTAATCGAGTTATTTTTGACAGACTAATGCAAAGAATTGCACGATTTTTCGAACAGAATCTTGAACGAATCCGACTGATTGAACTTCGGGGTATAGGCTCGAAACGCCCAGTAATCTGAGTCCCGAGCGACTCCAGAACATTCCCTGTGATGGGAGAAGTTGTTAATCGAGTTATTTTTGACAGACTAATGCAAAGAATTGCACGATTTTTCGAACAGAATCTTGAACGAAGCTGACTGATTGAACTTCGGGGTATCGGCTCGAAACGCCCTGCAATCTGAGTCTCGAGCGACTCCAGAACATTCACTTTGATGGGAGAAGTTGTTAATTGTGTTATTTTTGACAGACTAATGCAAAGAATTGCACGATTTTTTGAACAGAATCTTGAACGAAGCCGACTAATTGAGCTTCGGGGTATAGGCTCGAAACGCCCAGTAATCTGAGTCCCGAGCGACTCCAGAACATTCCCTGTGATGGGAGAAGTTGTTAATCGAGTTATTTTTGACAGACTAATGCAAAGAATTGCATGATTTTTCGAACAGAATCTTGAACGAAGCCGACTGATTGAACTTCGGGGTATCGGCTCGAAACGCCCAGTAATTTGAGTCCCGAGCGACTCCTGAACATTCCCTGTGATGGGAGAAGTTCTTAATCGAGTTATTTTTGACATACTAATGCAAAGAATTGCAAGATTTTTCGAATAGAATCTTGAACGAAGCCGACTGATTGAACTTCGGGGTATCGGCTCGAAACGCCCTGCAATCTGAGTCCCGAGCGACTCCAGAACATTCACTTTGATGGGAGAAGTTGTTAATCGAGTTATTTTTGACAGACTAATGCAAAGAATTGCAAGATTTTTCGAATAGAATCTTGAACGATGCCGACTGATTGAACTTCGGGGTATAGGCTCGAAACGCCCAGCAATTTGAGTCCCGAGCGACTCCAGAACATTCACTGTGATGGGAGAAGTTGTTAATCGAGTTATTTTTGACAGACTAATGCAAAGAATTGCACGATTTTTCGAACAGAATCTTGAACGAAGCCGACTGATTGAACTTCGGGGTATAGGCTCGAAACGCCCAGTAATCTGAGTCCCGAGCGACTCCAGAACATTCCCTGTGATGGGAGAAGTTGTTAATCGAGTTATTTTTGACAGACTAATGCAAAGAATTGCACGATTTTTCGAACAGAATCTTGAACGAAGCCGACTGATTGAACTTCGGGGTATCGGCTCGAAACGCCCAGCAATTTGAGTCCCGAGCGACTCCAGAACATTCACTTTGATGGGAGAAGTTGTTAATCGAGTTATTTTTGACAGACTAATGCAAAGAATTGCACGATTTTTTGAACAGAATCTTGAACGAAGCCGACTAATTGAGCTTCGGGGTATAGGCTCGAAACGCCCAGTAATCTGAGTCCCGAGCGACTCCAGAACATTCCCTGTGATGGGAGAAGTTGTTAATCGAGTTATTTTTGACAGACTAATGCAAAGAATTGCATGATTTTTCGAACAGAATCTTGAACGAAGCTGACTGATTGAACTTCGGGGTATCGGCTCGAAACGCCCTGCAATCTGAGTCTCGAGCGACTCCAGAACATTCACTTTGATGGGAGAAGTTGTTAATCGAGTTATTTTTGACAGACTAATGCAAAGAATTGCACGATTTTTCGAACAGAATCTTGAACGAAGCTGACTGATTGAACTTCGGGGTATCGGCTCGAAACGCCCTGCAATCTGAGTCCCGAGCGACTCCAGAACATTCACTTTGATGGGAGAAGTTGTTAATTGTGTTATTTTTGACAGACTAATGCAAAGAATAGCACGATTTTTCGAATAGAATCTTGAACGATGCCGACTGATTGAACTTCGGGGTATAGGCTCGAAACGCCCAGCAATCTGAGTCCCGAGCGACTCCAGAACATTCCCTGTGATGGGAGAAGTTGTTAATCGAGTTATTTTTGACAGACTAATGCAAAGAATTGCACGATTTTTCGAACAGAATCTTGAACGAAGCCGACTGATTGAACTTCGGGGTATAGGCTCGAAACGCCCAGTAATCTGAGTCCCGAGCGACTCCAGAACATTCCCTGTGATGGGAGAAGTTGTTAATCGAGTTATTTTTGACAGACTAATGCAAAGAATTGCACGATTTTTCGAACAGAATCTTGAACGAAGCCGACTGATTGAACTTCGGGGTATCGGCTCGAAACGCCCAGCAATTTGAGTCCCGAGCGACTCCAGAACATTCACTTTGATGGGAGAAGTTCTTAATCGAGTTATTTTTGACAGACTAATGCAAAGAATTGCACGATTTTTTGAACAGAATCTTGAACGAAGCCGACTAATTGAGCTTCGGGGTATAGGCTCGAAACGCCCAGTAATCTGAGTCCCGAGCGACTCCAGAACATTCCCTGTGATGGGAGAAGTTGTTAATCGAGTTATTTTTGACAGACTAATGCAAAGAATTGCATGATTTTTCGAACAGAATCTTGAACGAAGCTGACTGATTGAACTTCGGGGTATCGGCTCGAAACGCCCTGCAATCTGAGTCTCGAGCGACTCCAGAACATTCACTTTGATGGGAGAAGTTGTTAATCGAGTTATTTTTGACAGACTAATGCAAAGAATTGCACGATTTTTCGAACAGAATCTTGAACGAAGCTGACTGATTGAACTTCGGGGTATCGGCTCGAAACGCCCTGCAATCTGAGTCCCGAGCGACTCCAGAACATTCACTTTGATGGGAGAAGTTGTTAATTGTGTTATTTTTGACAGACTAATGCAAAGAATAGCACGATTTTTCGAACAGAATCTTGAACGAATCCGACTGATTGAACTTCGGGGTATAGGCTCGAAACGCCCAGTAATCTGAGTCCCGAGCGACTCCAGAACATTCCCTGTGATGGGAGAAGTTGTTAATCGAGTTATTTTTGACAGACTAATGCAAAGAATTGCACGATTTTTCGAACAGAATCTTGAACGAAGCCGACTGATTGAACTTCGGGGTATAGGCTCGAAACGCCCAGTAATCTGAGTCCCGAGCGACTCCAGAACATTCCCTGTGATGGGAGAAGTTGTTAATCGAGTTATTTTTGACAGACTAATGCGAAGAATTGCACGATTTTTCGAACAGAATCTTGAACGAAGCCGACTGATTGAACTTCGGGGTATCGGCTCGAAACGCCCAGCAATTTGAGTCCCGAGCGACTCCAGAACATTCACTTTGATGGGAGAAGTTCTTAATCGAGTTATTTTTGACAGACTAATGCAAAGAATTGCACGATTTTTCGAACAGAATCTTGAACGAAGCCGACTGATTGAACTTCGGGGTATAGGCTCGAAACGCCCAGTAATCTGAGTCCCGAGCGACTCCAGAACATTCCCTGTGATGGGAGAAGTTTTTAATCGAGTTATTTTTGACAGACTAATGCAAAGAAATGCACGATTTTTCGAACAGAATCTTGAACGAAGCCGACTGATTGAACTTCGGGGTATCGGCTCGAAACGCCCTGCAATCTGAGTCCCGAGCGACTCCAGAACATTCCCTGTGATGGGAGAAGTTGTTAATCGAGTTATTTTTGACAGACTAATGCAAAGAATTGCACGATTTTTCGAACAGAATCTTGAACGAAGCCGACTAATTGAGCTTCGGGGTATAGGCTCGAAACGCCCAGTAATCTGAGTCCCGAGCGACTCCAGAACATTCCCTGTGATGGGAGAAGTTGTTAATCGAGTTATTTTTGACAGACTAATGCAAAGAATTGCATGATTTTTCGAACAGAATCTTGAACGAAGCCGACTGATTGAACTTCGGGGTATCGGCTCGAAACGCCCAGTAATTTGAGTCCCGAGCGACTCCTGAACATTCCCTGTGATGGGAGAAGTTCTTAATCGAGTTATTTTTGACATACTAATGCAAAGAATTGCAAGATTTTTCGAATAGAATCTTGAACGAAGCCGACTGATTGAACTTCGGGGTATCGGCTCGAAACGCCCTGCAATCTGAGTCCCGAGCGACTCCAGAACATTCACTTTGATGGGAGAAGTTGTTAATCGAGTTATTTTTGACAGACTAATGCAAAGAATTGCACGATTTTTCGAACAGAATCTTGAACGAAGCCGACTGATTGAACTTCGGGGTATAGGCTCGAAACGCCCAGTAATCTGAGTCCCGAGCGACTCCAGAATATTCCCTGTGATGGGAGAAGTTGTTAATCGAGTTATTTTTGACAGACTAATGCAAAGAATTGCACGATTTTTCGAACAGAATCTTGAACGAAGCTGACTGATTGAACTTCGGGGTATCGGCTCGAAACGCCCTGCAATCTGAGTCTCGAGCGACTCCAGAACATTCACTTTGATGGGAGAAGTTGTTAATTGTGTTATTTTTGACAGACTAATGCAAAGAATTGCACGATTTTTTGAACAGAATCTTGAACGAAGCCGACTAATTGAGCTTCGGGGTATAGGCTCGAAACGCCCAGTAATCTGAGTCCCGAGCGACTCCAGAACATTCCCTGTGATGGGAGAAGTTGTTAATCGAGTTATTTTTGACAGACTAATGCAAAGAATTGCATGATTTTTCGAACAGAATCTTGAACGAAGCCGACTGATTGAACTTCGGGGTATCGGCTCGAAACGCCCAGTAATTTGAGTCCCGAGCGACTCCTGAACATTCCCTGTGATGGGAGAAGTTCTTAATCGAGTTATTTTTGACATACTAATGCAAAGAATTGCAAGATTTTTCGAATAGAATCTTGAACGAAGCCGACTGATTGAACTTCGGGGTATCGGCTCGAAACGCCCAGCAATCTGAGTCCCGAGCGACTCCAGAACATTCACTTTGATGGGAGAAGTTGTTAATCGAGTTATTTTTGACAGACTAATGCAAAGAATTGCAAGATTTTTCGAATAGAATCTTGAACGATGCCGACTGATTGAACTTCGGGGTATAGGCTCGAAACGCCCAGCAATTTGAGTCCCGAGCGACTCCAGAACATTCACTGTGATGGGAGAAGTTGTTAATCGAGTTATTTTTGACAGACTAATGCAAAGAATTGCACGATTTTTCGAACAGAATCTTGAACGAAGCCGACTGATTGAACTTCGGGGTATAGGCTCGAAACGCCCAGTAATCTGAGTCCCGAGCGACTCCAGAACATTCCCTGTGATGGGAGAAGTTGTTAATCGAGTTATTTTTGACAGACTAATGCAAAGAATTGCACGATTTTTCGAACAGAATCTTGAACGAAGCTGACTGATTGAACTTCGGGGTATCGGCTCGAAACGCCCTGCAATCTGAGTCCCGAGCGACTCCAGAACATTCACTTTGATGGGAGAAGTTGTTAATTGTGTTATTTTTGACAGACTAATGCAAAGAATTGCACGATTTTTCGAACAGAATCTTGAACGAATCCGACTGATTGAACTTCGGGGTATAGGCTCGAAACGCCCAGTAATCTGAGTCCCGAGCGACTCCAGAACATTCCCTGTGATGGGAGAAGTTGTTAATCGAGTTATTTTTGACAGACTAATGCAAAGAATTGCACGATTTTTCGAACAGAATCTTGAACGAAGCCGACTGATTGAACTTCGGGGTATAGGCTCGAAACGCCCAGTAATCTGAGTCCCGAGCGACTCCAGAACATTCCCTGTGATGGGAGAAGTTGTTAATCGAGTTATTTTTGACAGACTAATGCAAAGAATTGCACGATTTTTCGAACAGAATCTTGAACGAAGCCGACTGATTGAACTTCGGGGTATCGGCTCGAAACGCCCAGCAATTTGAGTCCCGAGCGACTCCAGAACATTCACTTTGATGGGAGAAGTTGTTAATCGAGTTATTTTTGACAGACTAATGCAAAGAATTGCAAGATTTTTCGAATAGAATCTTGAACGAAGCCGACTGATTGAACTTCGGGGTATAGGCTCGAAACGCCCAGCAATTTGAGTCCCGAGCGACTCCAGAACATTCACTGTGATGGGAGAAGTTGTTAATCGAGTTATTTTTGACAGACTAATGCAAAGAATTGCACGATTTTTCGAACAGAATCTTGAACGAAGCCGACTGATTGAACTTCGGGGTATAGGCTCGAAACGCCCAGTAATCTGAGTCCCGAGCGACTCCAGAACATTCCCTGTGATGGGAGAAGTTGTTAATCGAGTTATTTTTGACAGACTAATGCAAAGAATTGCACGATTTTTCGAACAGAATCTTGAACGAAGCTGACTGATTGAACTTCGGGGTATCGGCTCGAAACGCCCAGTAATCTGAGTCCCGAGCGACTCCAGAACATTCCCTGTGATGGGAGAAGTTGTTAATCGAGTTATTTTTGACAGACTAATGCGAAGAATTGCACGATTTTTCGAACAGAATCTTGAACGAAGCCGACTGATTGAACTTCGGGGTATCGGCTCGAAACGCCCAGCAATTTGAGTCCCGAGCGACTCCAGAACATTCACTTTGATGGGAGAAGTTGTTAATCGAGTTATTTTTGACAGACTAATGCAAAGAATTGCACGATTTTTCGAACAGAATCTTGAACGAAGCCGACTGATTGAACTTCGGGGTATAGGCTCGAAACGCCCAGTAATCTGAGTCCCGAGCGACTCCAGAACATTCCCTGTGATGGGAGAAGTTTTTAATCGAGTTATTTTTGACAGACTAATGCAAAGAAATGCACGATTTTTCGAACAGAATCTTGAACGAAGCCGACTGATTGAACTTCGGGGTATCGGCTCGAAACGCCCTGCAATCTGAGTCCCGAGCGACTCCAGAACATTCCCTGTGATGGGAGAAGTTGTTAATCGAGTTATTTTTGACAGACTAATGCAAAGAATTGCACGATTTTTCGAACAGAATCTTGAACGAAGCCGACTAATTGAGCTTCGGGGTATAGGCTCGAAACGCCCAGTAATCTGAGTCCCGAGCGACTCCAGAACATTCCCTGTGATGGGAGAAGTTGTTAATCGAGTTATTTTTGACAGACTAATGCAAAGAATTGCATGATTTTTCGAACAGAATCTTGAACGAAGCCGACTGATTGAACTTCGGGGTATCGGCTCGAAACGCCCAGTAATTTGAGTCCCGAGCGACTCCTGAACATTCCCTGTGATGGGAGAAGTTCTTAATCGAGTTATTTTTGACATACTAATGCAAAGAATTGCAAGATTTTTCGAATAGAATCTTGAACGAAGCCGACTGATTGAACTTCGGGGTATCGGCTCGAAACGCCCTGCAATCTGAGTCCCGAGCGACTCCAGAACATTCACTTTGATGGGAGAAGTTGTTAATTGTGTTATTTTTGACAGACTAATGCAAAGAATAGCACGATTTTTCGAACAGAATCTTGAACGAATCCGACTGATTGAACTTCGGGGTATAGGCTCGAAACGCCCAGTAATCTGAGTCCCGAGCGACTCCAGAACATTCCCTGTGATGGGAGAAGTTGTTAATCGAGTTATTTTTGACAGACTAATGCAAAGAATTGCACGATTTTTCGAACAGAATCTTGAACGAAGCTGACTGATTGAACTTCGGGGTATCGGCTCGAAACGCCCTGCAATCTGAGTCTCGAGCGACTCCAGAACATTCACTTTGATGGGAGAAGTTGTTAATTGTGTTATTTTTGACAGACTAATGCAAAGAATTGCACGATTTTTTGAACAGAATCTTGAACGAAGCCGACTAATTGAGCTTCGGGGTATAGGCTCGAAACGCCCAGTAATCTGAGTCCCGAGCGACTCCAGAACATTCCCTGTGATGGGAGAAGTTGTTAATCGAGTTATTTTTGACAGGCTAATGCAAAGAATTGCATGATTTTTCGAACAGAATCTTGAACGAAGCCGACTGATTGAACTTCGGGGTATCGGCTCGAAACGCCCAGTAATTTGAGTCCCGAGCGACTCCTGAACATTCCCTGTGATGGGAGAAGTTCTTAATCGAGTTATTTTTGACATACTAATGCAAAGAATTGCAAGATTTTTCGAATAGAATCTTGAACGAAGCCGACTGATTGAACTTCGGGGTATCGGCTCGAAACGCCCTGCAATCTGAGTCCCGAGCGACTCCAGAACATTCACTTTGATGGGAGAAGTTGTTAATCGAGTTATTTTTGACAGACTAATGCAAAGAATTGCAAGATTTTTCGAATAGAATCTTGAACGAAGCCGACTGATTGAACTTCGGGGTATAGGCTCGAAACGCCCAGCAATTTGAGTCCCGAGCGACTCCAGAACATTCACTGTGATGGGAGAAGTTGTTAATCGAGTTATTTTTGACAGACTAATGCAAAGAATTGCACGATTTTTCGAACAGAATCTTGAACGAAGCCGACTGATTGAACTTCGGGGTATAGGCTCGAAACGCCCAGTAATCTGAGTCCCGAGCGACTCCAGAACATTCCCTGTGATGGGAGAAGTTGTTAATCGAGTTATTTTTGACAGACTAATGCAAAGAATTGCACGATTTTTCGAACAGAATCTTGAACGAAGCCGACTGATTGAACTTCGGGGTATAGGCTCGAAACGCCCAGTAATCTGAGTCCCGAGCGACTCCAGAACATTCCCTGTGATGGGAGAAGTTGTTAATCGAGTTATTTTTGACAGACTAATGCAAAGAATTGCACGATTTTTCGAACAGAATCTTGAACGAAGCCGACTGATTGAACTTCGGGGTATCGGCTCGAAACGCCCAGCAATTTGAGTCCCGAGCGACTCCAGAACATTCACTTTGATGGGAGAAGTTGTTAATCGAGTTATTTTTGACAGACTAATGCAAAGAATTGCAAGATTTTTCGAATAGAATCTTGAACGAAGCCGACTGATTGAACTTCGGGGTATAGGCTCGAAACGCCCAGCAATTTGAGTCCCGAGCGACTCCAGAACATTCACTGTGATGGGAGAAGTTGTTAATCGAGTTATTTTTGACAGACTAATGCAAAGAATTGCACGATTTTTCGAACAGAATCTTGAACGAAGCCGACTGATTGAACTTCGGGGTATAGGCTCGAAACGCCCAGTAATCTGAGTCCCGAGCGACTCCAGAACATTCCCTGTGATGGGAGAAGTTGTTAATCGAGTTATTTTTGACAGACTAATGCAAAGAATTGCACGATTTTTCGAACAGAATCTTGAACGAAGCTGACTGATTGAACTTCGGGGTATCGGCTCGAAACGCCCTGCAATCTGAGTCCCGAGCGACTCCAGAACATTCACTTTGATGGGAGAAGTTGTTAATTGTGTTATTTTTGACAGACTAATGCAAAGAATAGCACGATTTTTCGAACAGAATCTTGAACGAATCCGACTGATTGAACTTCGGGGTATAGGCTCGAAACGCCCAGTAATCTGAGTCCCGAGCGACTCCAGAACATTCCCTGTGATGGGAGAAGTTGTTAATCGAGTTATTTTTGACAGACTAATGCAAAGAATTGCACGATTTTTCGAACAGAATCTTGAACGAAGCCGACTGATTGAACTTCGGGGTATAGGCTCAAACGCCCAGTAATCTGAGTCCCGAGCGACTCCATAACATTCCCTGTGATGGGAGAAGTTGTTAATCGAGTTATTTTTGACAGACTAATGCGAAGAATTGCACGATTTTTCGAACAGAATCTTGAACGAAGCCGACTGATTGAACTTCGGGGTATCGGCTCGAAACGCCCAGCAATTTGAGTCCCGAGCGACTCCAGAACATTCACTTTGATGGGAGAAGTTGTTAATCGAGTTATTTTTGACAGACTAATGCAAAGAATTGCACGATTTTTCGAACAGAATCTTGAACGAAGCCGACTGATTGAACTTCGGGGTATAGGCTCGAAACGCCCAGTAATCTGAGTCCCGAGCGACTCCAGAACATTCCCTGTGATGGGAGAAGTTTTTAATCGAGTTATTTTTGACAAACTAATGCAAAGAAATGCACGATTTTTCGAACAGAATCTTGAACGAAGCCGACTGATTGAACTTCGGGGTATCGGCTCGAAACGCCCAGTAATCTGAGTCCCGAGCGACTCCAGAACATTCCCTGTAATGGGAGAAGTTGTTAATCGAGTTATTTTTGATAGACTGATGCAAAGAATTGCAAGATTTTTTGAATAGAATCTTGAACGAAGCCGACTGATTGAACTTCGAGGTATCGGCTCGAAACGCCCTGCAATCTGAGTCCCGAGCGACTCCAGAACATTCCCTGTGATGGGAGAAGTTGTTAATCGAGTTATTTTTGACAGACTAATGCAAAGAATTGCACGATTTTTCGAACAGAATCTTGAACGAAGCTGACTGATTGAACTTCGGGGTATCGGCTCGAAACGCCCTGCAATCTGAGTCCCGAGCGACTCCAGAACATTCACTTTGATGGGAGAAGTTGTTAATTGTGTTATTTTTGACAGACTAATGCAAAGAATAGCACGATTTTTCGAACAGAATCTTGAACGAATCCGACTGATTGAACTTCGGGGTATAGGCTCGAAACGCCCAGTAATCTGAGTCCCGAGCGACTCCAGAACATTCCCTGTGATGGGAGAAGTTGTTAATCGAGTTATTTTTGACAGACTAATGCAAAGAATTGCACGATTTTTCGAACAGAATCTTGAACGAAGCCGACTGATTGAACTTCGGGGTATAGGCTCAAACGCCCAGTAATCTGAGTCCCGAGCGACTCCATAACATTCCCTGTGATGGGAGAAGTTGTTAATCGAGTTATTTTTGACAGACTAATGCGAAGAATTGCACGATTTTTCGAACAGAATCTTGAACGAAGCCGACTGATTGAACTTCGGGGTATCGGCTCGAAACGCCCAGCAATTTGAGTCCCGAGCGACTCCAGAACATTCACTTTGATGGGAGAAGTTGTTAATCGAGTTATTTTTGACAGACTAATGCAAAGAATTGCACGATTTTTCGAACAGAATCTTGAACGAAGCCGACTGATTGAACTTCGGGGTATAGGCTCGAAACGCCCAGTAATCTGAGTCCCGAGCGACTCCAGAACATTCCCTGTGATGGGAGAAGTTTTTAATCGAGTTATTTTTGACAGACTAATGCAAAGAAATGCACGATTTTTCGAACAGAATCTTGAACGAAGCCGACTGATTGAACTTCGGGGTATCGGCTCGAAACGCCCAGTAATCTGAGTCCCGAGCGACTCCAGAACATTCCCTGTAATGGGAGAAGTTGTTAATCGAGTTATTTTTGATAGACTGATGCAAAGAATTGCAAGATTTTTTGAATAGAATCTTGAACGAAGCCGACTGATTGAACTTCGAGGTATCGGCTCGAAACGCCCTGCAATCTGAGTCCCGAGCGACTCCAGAACATTCCCTGTGATGGGAGAAGTTGTTAATCGAGTTATTTTTGACAGACTAATGCAAAGAATTGCACGATTTTTCGAACAGAATCTTGAACGAAGCTGACTGATTGAACTTCGGGGTATCGGCTCGAAACGCCCTGCAATCTGAGTCCCGAGCGACTCCAGAACATTCACTTTGATGGGAGAAGTTGTTAATTGTGTTATTTTTGACAGACTAATGCAAAGAATTGCACGATTTTTTGAACAGAATCTTGAACGAAGCCGACTGATTGAGCTTCGGGGTATAGGCTCGAAACGCCCAGTAATCTGAGTCCCGAGCGACTCCAGAACATTCCCTGTGATGGGAGAAGTTGTTAATCGAGTTATTTTTGACAGACTAATGCAAAGAATTGCACGATTTTTCGAACAGAATCTTGAACGAAGCCGACTGATTGAACTTCGGGGTATCGGCTCGAAACGCCCAGCAATTTGAGTCCCGAGCGACTCCAGAACATTCACTTTGATGGGAGAAGTTGTTAATCGAGTTATTTTTGACAGACTAATGCAAAGAATTGCACGATTTTTCGAACAGAATCTTGAACGAAGCCGACTGATTGAACTTCGGGGTATAGGCTCGAAACGCCCAGTAATCTGAGTCCCGAGCGACTCCAGAACATTCCCTGTGATGGGAGAAGTTTTTAATCGAGTTATTTTTGACAGACTAATGCAAAGAAATGCACGATTTTTCGAACAGAATCTTGAACGAAGCCGACTGATTGAACTTCGGGGTATCGGCTCGAAACGCCCAGCAATTTGAGTCCCGAGCGACTCCAGAACATTCACTTTGATGGGAGAAGTTGTTAATCGAGTTATTTTTGACAGACTAATGCAAAGAATTGCAAGATTTTTCGAATAGAATCTTGAACGAAGCCGACTGATTGAACTTCGGGGTATAGGCTCGAAACGCCCAGCAATTTGAGTCCCGAGCGACTCCAGAACATTCACTGTGATGGGAGAAGTTGTTAATCGAGTTATTTTTGACAGACTAATGCAAAGAATTGCACGATTTTTCGAACAGAATCTTGAACGAAGCCGACTGATTGAACTTCGGGGTATAGGCTCGAAACGCCCAGTAATCTGAGTCCCGAGCGACTCCAGAACATTCCCTGTGATGGGAGAAGTTGTTAATCGAGTTATTTTTGACAGACTAATGCAAAGAATTGCACGATTTTTCGAACAGAATCTTGAACGAAGCTGACTGATTGAACTTCGGGGTATCGGCTCGAAACGCCCTGCAATCTGAGTCCCGAGCGACTCCAGAACATTCACTTTGATGGGAGAAGTTGTTAATTGTGTTATTTTTGACAGACTAATGCAAAGAATAGCACGATTTTTCGAACAGAATCTTGAACGAATCCGACTGATTGAACTTCGGGGTATAGGCTCGAAACGCCCAGTAATCTGAGTCCCGAGCGACTCCAGAACATTCCCTGTGATGGGAGAAGTTGTTAATCGAGTTATTTTTGACAGACTAATGCAAAGAATTGCACGATTTTTCGAACAGAATCTTGAACGAAGCCGACTGATTGAACTTCGGGGTATAGGCTCAAACGCCCAGTAATCTGAGTCCCGAGCGACTCCATAACATTCCCTGTGATGGGAGAAGTTGTTAATCGAGTTATTTTTGACAGACTAATGCGAAGAATTGCACGATTTTTCGAACAGAATCTTGAACGAAGCCGACTGATTGAACTTCGGGGTATCGGCTCGAAACGCCCAGCAATTTGAGTCCCGAGCGACTCCAGAACATTCACTTTGATGGGAGAAGTTGTTAATCGAGTTATTTTTGACAGACTAATGCAAAGAATTGCACGATTTTTCGAACAGAATCTTGAACGAAGCCGACTGATTGAACTTCGGGGTATAGGCTCGAAACGCCCAGTAATCTGAGTCCCGAGCGACTCCAGAACATTCCCTGTGATGGGAGAAGTTTTTAATCGAGTTATTTTTGACAGACTAATGCAAAGAAATGCACGATTTTTCGAACAGAATCTTGAACGAAGCCGACTGATTGAACTTCGGGGTATCGGCTCGAAACGCCCAGTAATCTGAGTCCCGAGCGACTCCAGAACATTCCCTGTAATGGGAGAAGTTGTTAATCGAGTTATTTTTGATAGACTGATGCAAAGAATTGCAAGATTTTTCGAATAGAATCTTGAAAGAAGCCGACTGATTGAACTTCGGGGTATCGGCTCGAAACGCCCTGCAATCTGAGTCCCGAGCGACTCCAGAACATTCCCTGTGATGGGAGAAGTTGTTAATCGAGTTATTTTTGACAGACTAATGCAAAGAATTGCACGATTTTTCGAACAGAATCTTGAACGAAGCCGACTGATTGAACTTCGGGGTATAGGCTCGAAACGCCCAGTAATTTGAGTCCCGAGCGACTCCAGAACATTCACTGTGATGGGAGAAGTTGTTAATCGAGTTATTTTTGACAGACTAATGCAAAGAATTGCACGATTTTTCGAACAGAATCTTGAACGAAGCCGACTGATTGAACTTCGGGGTATAGGCTCGAAACGCCCAGTAATCTGAGTCCCGAGCGACTCCAGAACATTCCCTGTGATGGGAGAAGTTGTTAATCGAGTTATTTTTGACAGACTAATGCAAAGAATTGCACGATTTTTCGAACAGAATCTTGAACGAAGCTGACTGATTGAACTTCGGGGTATCGGCTCGAAACGCCCTGCAATCTGAGTCCCGAGCGACTCCAGAACATTCACTTTGATGGAAAAGTTGTTAATTGTGTTATTTTTGACAGACTAATGCAAAGAATTGCACGATTTTTCGAACAGAATCTTGAACGAATCCGACTGATTGAACTTCGGGGTATAGGCTCGAAACGCCCAGTAATCTGAGTCCCGAGCGACTCCAGAACATTCCCTGTGATGGGAGAAGTTGTTAATCGAGTTATTTTTGACAGACTAATGCAAAGAATTGCACGATTTTTCGAACAGAATCTTGAACGAAGCTGACTGATTGAACTTCGGGGTATCGGCTCGAAACGCCCTGCAATCTGAGTCCCGAGCGACTCCAGAACATTCACTTTGATGGAAAAGTTGTTAATTGTGTTATTTTTGACAGACTAATGCAAAGAATTGCACGATTTTTCGAACAGAATCTTGAACGAATCCGACTGATTGAACTTCGGGGTATAGGCTCGAAACGCCCAGTAATCTGAGTCCCGAGCGACTCCAGAACATTCCCTGTGATGGGAGAAGTTGTTAATCGAGTTATTTTTGACAGACTAATGCAAAGAATTGCACGATTTTTCGAACAGAATCTTGAACGAAGCCGACTGATTGAACTTCGGGGTATAGGCTCGAAACGCCCAGTAATCTGAGTCCCGAGCGACTCCAGAACATTCCCTGTGATGGGAGAAGTTGTTAATCGAGTTATTTTTGACAGACTAATGCAAAGAATTGCACGATTTTTCGAACAGAATCTTGAACGAAGCTGACTGATTGAACTTCGGGGTATCGGCTCGAAACGCCCTGCAATCTGAGTCCCGAGCGACTCCAGAACATTCACTTTGATGGAAAAGTTGTTAATTGTGTTATTTTTGACAGACTAATGCAAAGAATTGCACGATTTTTCGAACAGAATCTTGAACGAATCCGACTGATTGAACTTCGGGGTATAGGCTCGAAACGCCCAGTAATCTGAGTCCCGAGCGACTCCAGAACATTCCCTGTGATGGGAGAAGTTGTTAATCGAGTTATTTTTGACAGACTAATGCAAAGAATTGCACGATTTTTCGAACAGAATCTTGAACGAAGCCGACTGATTGAACTTCGGGGTATAGGCTCGAAACGCCCAGTAATCTGAGTCCCGAGCGACTCCAGAACATTCCCTGTGATGGGAGAAATTGTTAATCGAGTTATTTTTGACAGACTAATGCAAAGAATTGCACGATTTTTCGAACAGAATCTTGAACGAAGCCGACTGATTGAACTTCGGGGTATCCGCTCGAAACGCCCAGCAATTTGAGTCCCGAGCGACTCCAGAACATTCACTTTGATGGGAGAAGTTGTTAATCGAGTTATTTTTGACAGACTAATGCAAAGAATTGCACGATTTTTCGAACAGAATCTTGAACGAAGCCGACTGATTGAACTTCGGGGTATAGGCTCGAAACGCCCAGTAATCTGAGTCCCGAGCGACTCCAGAACATTCACTTTGATGGGAGAAGTTGTTAATTGTGTTATTTTTGACAGACTAATGCAAAGAATTGCACGATTTTTCGAACAGAATCTTGAACGAAGCCGACTGATTGAACTTCGGGGTATCGGCTCGAAACGCCCAGCAATTTGAGTCCCGAGCGACTCCAGAACATTCACTTTGATGGGAGAAGTTCTTAATCGAGTTATTTTTGACAGACTAATGCAAAGAATTGCACGATTTTTCGAACAGAATCTTGAACGAAGCCGACTGATTGAACTTCGGGGTATAGGCTCGAAACGCCCAGTAATCTGAGTCCCGAGCGACTCCAGAACATTCCCTGTGATGGGAGAAGTTTTTAATCGAGTTATTTTTGACAGACTAATGCAAAGAAATGCACGATTTTTCGAACAGAATCTTGAACGAAGCCGACTGATTGAACTTCGGGGTATCGGCTCGAAACGCCCAGTAATCTGAGTCCCGAGCGACTCCAGAACATTCCCTGTAATGGGAGAAGTTGTTAATCGAGTTATTTTTGATAGACTGATGCAAAGAATTGCAAGATTTTTCGAATAGAATCTTGAAAGAAGCCGACTGATTGAACTTCGGGGTATCGGCTCGAAACGCCCTGCAATCTGGGTCCCGAGCGACTCCAGAACATTCCCTGTGATGGGAGAAGTTGTTAATCGAGTTATTTTTGACAGACTAATGCAAAGAATTGCACGATTTTTCGAACAGAATCTTGAACGAAGCTGACTGATTGATCTTCGGGGTATCGGCTCGAAACGCCCTGCAATCTGAGTCCCGAGCGACTCCAGAACATTCACTTTGATGGGAGAAGTTGTTAATTGTGTTATTTTTGACAGAATAATGCAAAGAATTGCACGATTTTTTGAACAGAATCTTGAACGAAGCCGACTGATTGAGCTTCGGGGTATAGGCTCGAAACGCCCTGCAATCTGAGTCCCGAGCGACTCCAGAACATTCACTTTGATGGGAGAAGTTGTTAATCGAGTTATTTTTGACAGACTAATGCAAAGAATTGCAAGATTTTTCTAATAGAATCTTGAACGAAGCCGACTGATTGAACTTCGGGGTATAGGCTCGAAACGCCCAGCAATTTGAGTCCCGAGCGACTCCAGAACATTCACTGTGATGGGAGAAGTTGTTAATCGAGTTATTTTTGACAGACTAATGCAAAGAATTGCACGATTTTTCGAACAGAATCTTGAACGAAGCCGACTGATTGAACTTCGGGGTATAGGCTCGAAACGCCCAGTAATCTGAGTCCCGAGCGACTCCAGAACATTCCCTGTGATGGGAGAAGTTGTTAATCGAGTTATTTTTGACAGACTAATGCAAAGAATTGCACGATTTTTCGAACAGAATCTTGAACGAAGCTGACTGATTGAACTTCGGGGTATCGGCTCGAAACGCCCTGCAATCTGAGTCCCGAGCGACTCCAGAACATTCACTTTGATGGGAGAAGTTGTTAATTGTGTTATTTTTGACAGACTAATGCAAAGAATAGCACGATTTTTCGAACAGAATCTTGAACGAATCCGACTGATTGAACTTCGGGGTATAGGCTCGAAACGCCCAGTAATCTGAGTCCCGAGCGACTCCAGAACATTCCCTGTGATGGGAGAAGTTGTTAATCGAGTTATTTTTGACAGACTAATGCAAAGAATTGCACGATTTTTCGAACAGAATCTTGAACGAAGCCGACTGATTGAACTTCGGGGTATCGGCTCGAAACGCCCAGTAATCTGAGTCCCGAGCGACTCCAGAACATTCCCTGTAATGGGAGAAGTTGTTAATCGAGTTATTTTTGATAGACTGATGCAAAGAATTGCAAGATTTTTCGAATAGAATCTTGAAAGAAGCCGACTGATTGAACTTCGGGGTATCGGCTCGAAACGCCCTGCAATCTGAGTCCCGAGCGACTCCAGAACATTCCCTGTGATGGGAGAAGTTGTTAATCGAGTTATTTTTGACAGACTAATGCAAAGAATTGCACGATTTTTCGAACAGAATCTTGAACGAAGCTGACTGATTGATCTTCGGGGTATCGGCTCGAAACGCCCTGCAATCTGAGTCCCGAGCGACTCCAGAACATTCACTTTGATGGGAGAAGTTGTTAATTGTGTTATTTTTGACAGACTAATGCAAAGAATTGCAAGATTTTTCGAATAGAATCTTGAACGAAGCCGACTGATTGAACTTCGGGGTATCGGCTCGAAACGCCCAGCAATTTGAGTCCCGAGCGACTCCAGAACATTCACTGTGATGGGAGAAGTTGTTAATTGAGTTATTTTTGACAGACTAATGCAAAGAATTGCACGATTTTTCGAACAGAATCTTGAACGAAGCCGACTGATTGAACTTCGGGGTATAGGCTCGAAACGCCCAGTAATTTGAGTCCCGAGCGACTCCAGAACATTCACTGTGATGGGAGAAGTTGTTAATCGAGTTATTTTTGACAGACTAATGCAAAGAATTGCACGATTTTTCGAACAGAATCTTGAACGAAGCCGACTGATTGAACTTCGGGGTATAGGCTCGAAACGCCCAGTAATCTGAGTCCCGAGCGACTCCAGAACATTCCCTGTGATGGGAGAAGTTGTTAATCGAGTTATTTTTGACAGACTAATGCAAAGAATTGCACGATTTTTCGAACAGAATCTTGAACGAAGCTGACTGATTGAACTTCGGGGTATCGGCTCGAAACGCCCTGCAATCTGAGTCCCGAGCGACTCCAGAACATTCACTTTGATGGAAAAGTTGTTAATTGTGTTATTTTTGACAGACTAATGCAAAGAATTGCACGATTTTTCGAACAGAATCTTGAACGAATCCGACTGATTGAACTTCGGGGTATAGGCTCGAAACGCCCAGTAATCTGAGTCCCGAGCGACTCCAGAACATTCCCTGTGATGGGAGAAGTTGTTAATCGAGTTATTTTTGACAGACTAATGCAAAGAATTGCACGATTTTTCGAACAGAATCTTGAACGAAGCCGACTGATTGAACTTCGGGGTATAGGCTCGAAACGCCCAGTAATCTGAGTCCCGAGCGACTCCAGAACATTCCCTGTGATGGGAGAAATTGTTAATCGAGTTATTTTTGACAGACTAATGCAAAGAATTGCACGATTTTTCGAACAGAATCTTGAACGAAGCCGACTGATTGAACTTCGGGGTATCCGCTCGAAACGCCCAGCAATTTGAGTCCCGAGCGACTCCAGAACATTCACTTTGATGGGAGAAGTTGTTAATCGAGTTATTTTTGACAGACTAATGCAAAGAATTGCACGATTTTTCGAACAGAATCTTGAACGAAGCCGACTGATTGAACTTCGGGGTATAGGCTCGAAACGCCCAGTAATCTGAGTCCCGAGCGACTCCAGAACATTCCCTGTGATGGGAGAAGTTTTTAATCGAGTTATTTTTGACAGACTAATGCAAAGAAATGCACGATTTTTCGAACAGAATCTTGAACGAAGCCGACTGATTGAACTTCGGGGTATCGGCTCGAAACGCCCAGTAATCTGAGTCCCGAGCGACTCCAGAACATTCACTTTGATGGGAGAAGTTGTTAATTGTGTTATTTTTGACAGACTAATGCAAAGAATTGCACGATTTTTTGAACAGAATCTTGAACGAAGCCGACTGATTGAACTTCGGGGTGTAGGCTCGAAACGCCCAGTAATCTGAGTCCCGAGCGACTCCAGAACATTCCCTGTGATGGGAGAAGTTGTTAATCGAATTATTTTTGACAGACTAATGCAAAGAATTGCACGATTTTTCGAACAGAATCTTGAACGAAGCCGACTGATTGAACTTCGGGGTATCGGCTCGAAACGCCCAGTAATCTGAGTCCCGAGCGACTCCAGAACATTCCCTGTAATGGGAGAAGTTGTTAATCGAGTTATTTTTGATAGACTGATGCAAAGAATTGCAAGATTTTTCGAATAGAATCTTGAAAGAAGCCGACTGATTGAACTTCGGGGTATCGGCTCGAAACGCCCTGCAATCTGAGTCCCGAGCGACTCCAGAACATTCCCTGTGATGGGAGAAGTTGTTAATCGAGTTATTTTTGACAGACTAATGCAAAGAATTGCACGATTTTTCGAACAGAATCTTGAACGAAGCTGACTGATTGATCTTCGGGGTATCGGCTCGAAACGCCCTGCAATCTGAGTCCCGAGCGACTCCAGAACATTCACTTTGATGGGAGAAGTTGTTAATTGTGTTATTTTTGACAGACTAATGCAAAGAATTGCACGATTTTTTGAACAGAATCTTGAACGAAGCCGACTGATTGAGCTTCGGGGTATAGGCTCGAAACGCCCTGCAATCTGAGTCCCGAGCGACTCCAGAACATTCACTTTGATGGGAGAAGATGTTAATCGAGTTATTTTTGACAGACTAATGCAAAGAATTGCAAGATTTTTCGAATAGAATCTTGAACGAAGCCGACTGATTGAACTTCGGGGTATAGGCTCGAAACGCCCAGCAATTTGAGTCCCGAGCGACTCCAGAACATTCACTGTGATGGGAGAAGTTGTTAATCGAGTTATTTTTGACAGACTAATGCAAAGAATTGCACGATTTTTCGAACAGAATCTTGAACGAAGCCGACTGATTGAACTTCGGGGTATAGGCTCGAAACGCCCAGTAATCTGAGTCCCGAGCGACTCCAGAACATTCCCTGTGATGGGAGAAGTTGTTAATCGAGTTATTTTTGACAGACTAATGCAAAGAATTGCACGATTTTTCGAACAGAATCTTGAACGAAGCTGACTGATTGAACTTCGGGGTATCGGCTCGAAACGCCCTGCAATCTGAGTCCCGAGCGACTCCAGAACATTCACTTTGATGGGAGAAGTTGTTAATTGTGTTATTTTTGACAGACTAATGCAAAGAATAGCACGATTTTTCGAACAGAATCTTGAACGAATCCGACTGATTGAACTTCGGGGTATAGGCTCGAAACGCCCAGTAATCTGAGTCCCGAGCGACTCCAGAACATTCCCTGTGATGGGAGAAGTTGTTAATCGAGTTATTTTTGACAGACTAATGCAAAGAATTGCACGATTTTTCGAACAGAATCTTGAACGAAGCCGACTGATTAAACTTCGGGGTAAAGGATCGAAACGCCCAGTAATCTGAGTCCCGAGCGACTCCAGAACATTCCCTGTGATGGGAGAAGTTGTTAATCGAGTTATTTTTGACAGACTAATGCGAAGAATTGCACGATTTTTCGAACAGAATCTTGAACGAAGCCGACTGATTGAACTTCGGGGTATCGGCTCGAAACGCCCAGCAATTTGAGTCCCGAGCGACTCCAGAACATTCACTTTGATGGGAGAAGTTGTTAATCGAGTTATTTTTGACAGACTAATGCAAAGAATTGCACGATTTTTCGAACAGAATCTTGAACGAAGCCGACTGATTGAACTTCGGGGTATAGGCTCGAAACGCCCAGTAATCTGAGTCCCGAGCGACTCCAGAACATTCCCTGTGATGGGAGAAGTTTTTAATCGAGTTATTTTTGACAGACTAATGCAAAGAAATGCACGATTTTTCGAACAGAATCTTGAACGAAGCCGACTGATTGAACTTCGGGGTATCGGCTCGAAACGCCCAGTAATCTGAGTCCCGAGCGACTCCAGAACATTCCCTGTAATGGGAGAAGTTGTTAATCGAGTTATTTTTGATAGACTGATGCAAAGAATTGCAAGATTTTTTGAATAGAATCTTGAACGAAGCCGACTGATTGAACTTCGAGGTATCGGCTCGAAACGCCCTGCAATCTGAGTCCCGAGCGACTCCAGAACATTCCCTGTGATGGGAGAAGTTGTTAATCGAGTTATTTTTGACAGACTAATGCAAAGAATTGCACGATTTTTCGAACAGAATCTTGAACGAAGCTGACTGATTGAACTTCGGGGTATCGGCTCGAAACGCCCTGCAATCTGAGTCCCGAGCGACTCCAGAACATTCACTTTGATGGGAGAAGTTGTTAATTGTGTTATTTTTGACAGACTAATGCAAAGAATTGCACGATTTTTTGAACAGAATCTTGAACGAAGCCGACTGATTGAGCTTCGGGGTATAGGCTCGAAACGCCCAGTAATCTGAGTCCCGAGCGACTCCAGAACATTCCCTGTGATGGGAGAAGTTGTTAATCGAGTTATTTTTGACAGACTAATGCAAAGAATTGCACGATTTTTCGAACAGAATCTTGAACGAAGCCGACTGATTGAACTTCGGGGTATCGGCTCGAAACGCCCAGCAATTTGAGTCCCGAGCGACTCCAGAACATTCACTTTGATGGGAGAAGTTGTTAATCGAGTTATTTTTGACAGACTAATGCAAAGAATTGCACGATTTTTCGAACAGAATCTTGAACGAAGCCGACTGATTGAACTTCGGGGTATAGGCTCGAAACGCCCAGTAATTTGAGTCCCGAGCGACTCCAGAACATTCCCTGTGATGGGAGAAGTTTTTAATCGAGTTATTTTTGACAGACTAATGCAAAGAAATGCACGATTTTTCGAACAGAATCTTGAACGAAGCCGACTGATTGAACTTCGGGGTATCGGCTCGAAACGCCCAGTAATCTGAGTCCCGAGCGACTCCAGAACATTCCCTGTAATGGGAGAAGTTGTTAATCGAGTTATTTTTGATAGACTGATGCAAAGAATTGCAAGATTTTTCGAATAGAATCTTGAAAGAAGCCGACTGATTGAACTTCGGGGTATCGGCTCGAAACGCCCTGCAATCTGAGTCCCGAGCGACTCCAGAACATTCCCTGTGATGGGAGAAGTTGTTAATCGAGTTATTTTTGACAGACTAATGCAAAGAATTGCACGATTTTTCGAACAGAATCTTGAACGAAGCTGACTGATTGATCTTCGGGGTATCGGCTCGAAACGCCCTGCAATCTGAGTCCCGAGCGACTCCAGAACATTCACTTTGATGGGAGAAGTTGTTAATTGTGTTATTTTTGACAGACTAATGCAAAGAATTGCACGATTTTTTGAACAGAATCTTGAACGAAGCCGACTGATTGAGCTTCGGGGTATAGGCTCGAAACGCCCAGTAATCTGAGTCCCGAGCGACTCCAGAACATTCCCTGTGATGGGAGAAGTTGTTAATCGAGTTATTTTTGACAGACTAATGCAAAGAATTGCACGATTTTTCGAACAGAATCTTGAACGAAGCCGACTGATTGAACTTCGGGGTATCGGCTCGAAACGCCCAGCAATTTGAGTCCCGAGCGACTCCAGAACATTCACTTTGATGGGAGAAGTTGTTAATCGAGTTATTTTTGACAGACTAATGCAAAGAATTGCACGATTTTTCGAACAGAATCTTGAACGAAGCCGACTGATTGAACTTCGGGGTATAGGCTCGAAACGCCCAGTAATTTGAGTCCCGAGCGACTCCAGAACATTCCCTGTGATGGGAGAAGTTTTTAATCGAGTTATTTTTGACAGACTAATGCAAAGAAATGCACGATTTTTCGAACAGAATCTTGAACGAAGCCGACTGATTGAACTTCGGGGTATCGGCTCGAAACGCCCAGTAATCTGAGTCCCGAGCGACTCCAGAACATTCCCTGTGATGGGAGAAGTTGTTAATCGAGTTATTTTTGACAGACTAATGCAAAGAATTGCACGATTTTTCGAACAGAATCTTGAACGAAGCTGACTGATTGAACTTCGGGGTATCGGCTCGAAACGCCCTGCAATCTGAGTCCCGAGCGACTCCAGAACATTCACTTTGATGGGAGAAGTTGTTAATTGTGTTATTTTTGACAGACTAATGCAAAGAATTGCACGATTTTTTGAACAGAATCTTGAACGAAGCCGACTGATTGAGCTTCGGGGTATAGGCTCGAAACGCCCAGTAATCTGAGTCCCGAGCGACTCCAGAACATTCCCTGTGATGGGAGAAGTTGTTAATCGAGTTATTTTTGACAGACTAATGCAAAGAATTGCACGATTTTTCGAACAGAATCTTGAACGAAGCCGACTGATTGAACTTCGGGGTATCGGCTCGAAACGCCCAGCAATTTGAGTCCCGAGCGACTCCAGAACATTCACTTTGATGGGAGAAGTTGTTAATCGAGTTATTTTTGACAGACTAATGCAAAGAATTGCACGATTTTTCGAACAGAATCTTGAACGAAGCCGACTGATTGAACTTCGGGGTATAGGCTCGAAACGCCCAGTAATTTGAGTCCCGAGCGACTCCAGAACATTCCCTGTGATGGGAGAAGTTTTTAATCGAGTTATTTTTGACAGACTAATGCAAAGAAATGCACGATTTTTCGAACAGAATCTTGAACGAAGCCGACTGATTGAACTTCGGGGTATCGGCTCGAAACGCCCAGTAATCTGAGTCCCGAGCGACTCCAGAACATTCCCTGTAATGGGAGAAGTTGTTAATCGAGTTATTTTTGATAGACTGATGCAAAGAATTGCAAGATTTTTCGAATAGAATCTTGAAAGAAGCCGACTGATTGAACTTCGGGGTATCGGCTCGAAACGCCCTGCAATCTGAGTCCCGAGCGACTCCAGAACATTCCCTGTGATGGGAGAAGTTGTTAATCGAGTTATTTTTGACAGACTAATGCAAAGAATTGCACGATTTTTCGAACAGAATCTTGAACGAAGCTGACTGATTGATCTTCGGGGTATCGGCTCGAAACGCCCTGCAATCTGAGTCCCGAGCGACTCCAGAACATTCACTTTGATGGGAGAAGTTGTTAATTGTGTTATTTTTGACAGACTAATGCAAAGAATTGCACGATTTTTTGAACAGAATCTTGAACGAAGCCGACTGATTGAGCTTCGGGGTATAGGCTCGAAACGCCCAGTAATCTGAGTCCCGAGCGACTCCAGAACATTCCCTGTGATGGGAGAAGTTGTTAATCGAGTTATTTTTGACAGACTAATGCAAAGAATTGCACGATTTTTCGAACAGAATCTTGAACGAAGCCGACTGATTGAACTTCGGGGTATCGGCTCGAAACGCCCAGCAATTTGAGTCCCGAGCGACTCCAGAACATTCACTTTGATGGGAGAAGTTGTTAATCGAGTTATTTTTGACAGACTAATGCAAAGAATTGCACGATTTTTCGAACAGAATCTTGAACGAAGCCGACTGATTGAACTTCGGGGTATAGGCTCGAAACGCCCAGTAATTTGAGTCCCGAGCGACTCCAGAACATTCCCTGTGATGGGAGAAGTTTTTAATCGAGTTATTTTTGACAGACTAATGCAAAGAAATGCACGATTTTTCGAACAGAATCTTGAACGAAGCCGACTGATTGAACTTCGGGGTATCGGCTCGAAACGCCCAGTAATCTGAGTCCCGAGCGACTCCAGAACATTCCCTGTAATGGGAGAAGTTGTTAATCGAGTTATTTTTGATAGACTGATGCAAAGAATTGCAAGATTTTTCGAATAGAATCTTGAAAGAAGCCGACTGATTGAACTTCGGGGTATCGGCTCGAAACGCCCTGCAATCTGAGTCCCGAGCGACTCCAGAACATTCCCTGTGATGGGAGAAGTTGTTAATCGAGTTATTTTTGACAGACTAATGCAAAGAATTGCACGATTTTTCGAACAGAATCTTGAACGAAGCTGACTGATTGATCTTCGGGGTATCGGCTCGAAACGCCCTGCAATCTGAGTCCCGAGCGACTCCAGAACATTCACTTTGATGGGAGAAGTTGTTAATTGTGTTATTTTTGACAGACTAATGCAAAGAATTGCACGATTTTTTGAACAGAATCTTGAACGAAGCCGACTGATTGAGCTTCGGGGTATAGGCTCGAAACGCCCAGTAATCTGAGTCCCGAGCGACTCCAGAACATTCCCTGTGATGGGAGAAGTTGTTAATCGAGTTATTTTTGACAGACTAATGCAAAGAATTGCAAGATTTTTCGAATAGAATCTTGAACGAAGCCGACTGATTGAACTTCGGGGTATAGGCTCGAAACGCCCAGCAATTTGAGTCCCGAGCGACTCCAGAACATTCACTGTGATGGGAGAAGTTGTTAATCGAGTTATTTTTGACAGACTAATGCAAAGAATTGCACGATTTTTCGAACAGAATCTTGAACGAAGCCGACTGATTGAACTTCGGGGTATAGGCTCGAAACGCCCAGTAATCTGAGTCCCGAGCGACTCCAGAACATTCCCTGTGATGGGAGAAGTTGTTAATCGAGTTATTTTTGACAGACTAATGCAAAGAATTGCACGATTTTTCGAACAGAATCTTGAACGAAGCTGACTGATTGAACTTCGGGGTATCGGCTCGAAACGCCCTGCAATCTGAGTCCCGAGCGACTCCAGAACATTCACTTTGATGGGAGAAGTTGTTAATTGTGTTATTTTTGACAGACTAATGCAAAGAATAGCACGATTTTTCGAACAGAATCTTGAACGAATCCGACTGATTGAACTTCGGGGTATAGGCTCGAAACGCCCAGTAATCTGAGTCCCGAGCGACTCCAGAACATTCCCTGTGATGGGAGAAGTTGTTAATCGAGTTATTTTTGACAGACTAATGCAAAGAATTGCACGATTTTTCGAACAGAATCTTGAACGAAGCCGACTGATTGAACTTCGGGGTATCGGCTCGAAACGCCCAGTAATCTGAGTCCCGAGCGACTCCAGAACATTCCCTGTAATGGGAGAAGTTGTTAATCGAGTTATTTTTGATAGACTGATGCAAAGAATTGCAAGATTTTTCGAATAGAATCTTGAAAGAAGCCGACTGATTGAACTTCGGGGTATCGGCTCGAAACGCCCTGCAATCTGAGTCCCGAGCGACTCCAGAACATTCCCTGTGATGGGAGAAGTTGTTAATCGAGTTATTTTTGACAGACTAATGCAAAGAATTGCACGATTTTTCGAACAGAATCTTGAACGAAGCTGACTGATTGATCTTCGGGGTATCGGCTCGAAACGCCCTGCAATCTGAGTCCCGAGCGACTCCAGAACATTCACTTTGATGGGAGAAGTTGTTAATTGTGTTATTTTTGACAGACTAATGCAAAGAATTGCAAGATTTTTCGAATAGAATCTTGAACGAAGCCGACTGATTGAACTTCGGGGTATCGGCTCGAAACGCCCAGCAATTTGAGTCCCGAGCGACTCCAGAACATTCACTGTGATGGGAGAAGTTGTTAATTGAGTTATTTTTGACAGACTAATGCAAAGAATTGCACGATTTTTCGAACAGAATCTTGAACGAAGCCGACTGATTGAACTTCGGGGTATAGGCTCGAAACGCCCAGTAATTTGAGTCCCGAGCGACTCCAGAACATTCACTGTGATGGGAGAAGTTGTTAATCGAGTTATTTTTGACAGACTAATGCAAAGAATTGCACGATTTTTCGAACAGAATCTTGAACGAAGCCGACTGATTGAACTTCGGGGTATAGGCTCGAAACGCCCAGTAATCTGAGTCCCGAGCGACTCCAGAACATTCCCTGTGATGGGAGAAGTTGTTAATCGAGTTATTTTTGACAGACTAATGCAAAGAATTGCACGATTTTTCGAACAGAATCTTGAACGAAGCTGACTGATTGAACTTCGGGGTATCGGCTCGAAACGCCCTGCAATCTGAGTCCCGAGCGACTCCAGAACATTCACTTTGATGGAAAAGTTGTTAATTGTGTTATTTTTGACAGACTAATGCAAAGAATTGCACGATTTTTCGAACAGAATCTTGAACGAATCCGACTGATTGAACTTCGGGGTATAGGCTCGAAACGCCCAGTAATCTGAGTCCCGAGCGACTCCAGAACATTCCCTGTGATGGGAGAAGTTGTTAATCGAGTTATTTTTGACAGACTAATGCAAAGAATTGCACGATTTTTCGAACAGAATCTTGAACGAAGCCGACTGATTGAACTTCGGGGTATAGGCTCGAAACGCCCAGTAATCTGAGTCCCGAGCGACTCCAGAACATTCCCTGTGATGGGAGAAATTGTTAATCGAGTTATTTTTGACAGACTAATGCAAAGAATTGCACGATTTTTCGAACAGAATCTTGAACGAAGCCGACTGATTGAACTTCGGGGTATCCGCTCGAAACGCCCAGCAATTTGAGTCCCGAGCGACTCCAGAACATTCACTTTGATGGGAGAAGTTGTTAATCGAGTTATTTTTGACAGACTAATGCAAAGAATTGCACGATTTTTCGAACAGAATCTTGAACGAAGCCGACTGATTGAACTTCGGGGTATAGGCTCGAAACGCCCAGTAATCTGAGTCCCGAGCGACTCCAGAACATTCCCTGTGATGGGAGAAGTTTTTAATCGAGTTATTTTTGACAGACTAATGCAAAGAAATGCACGATTTTTCGAACAGAATCTTGAACGAAGCCGACTGATTGAACTTCGGGGTATCGGCTCGAAACGCCCAGTAATCTGAGTCCCGAGCGACTCCAGAACATTCACTTTGATGGGAGAAGTTGTTAATTGTGTTATTTTTGACAGACTAATGCAAAGAATTGCACGATTTTTTGAACAGAATCTTGAACGAAGCCGACTGATTGAACTTCGGGGTGTAGGCTCGAAACGCCCAGTAATCTGAGTCCCGAGCGACTCCAGAACATTCCCTGTGATGGGAGAAGTTGTTAATCGAATTATTTTTGACAGACTAATGCAAAGAATTGCACGATTTTTCGAACAGAATCTTGAACGAAGCCGACTGATTGAACTTCGGGGTATCGGCTCGAAACGCCCAGTAATCTGAGTCCCGAGCGACTCCAGAACATTCCCTGTAATGGGAGAAGTTGTTAATCGAGTTATTTTTGATAGACTGATGCAAAGAATTGCAAGATTTTTCGAATAGAATCTTGAAAGAAGCCGACTGATTGAACTTCGGGGTATCGGCTCGAAACGCCCTGCAATCTGAGTCCCGAGCGACTCCAGAACATTCCCTGTGATGGGAGAAGTTGTTAATCGAGTTATTTTTGACAGACTAATGCAAAGAATTGCACGATTTTTCGAACAGAATCTTGAACGAAGCTGACTGATTGATCTTCGGGGTATCGGCTCGAAACGCCCTGCAATCTGAGTCCCGAGCGACTCCAGAACATTCACTTTGATGGGAGAAGTTGTTAATTGTGTTATTTTTGACAGACTAATGCAAAGAATTGCACGATTTTTTGAACAGAATCTTGAACGAAGCCGACTGATTGAGCTTCGGGGTATAGGCTCGAAACGCCCTGCAATCTGAGTCCCGAGCGACTCCAGAACATTCACTTTGATGGGAGAAGATGTTAATCGAGTTATTTTTGACAGACTAATGCAAAGAATTGCAAGATTTTTCGAATAGAATCTTGAACGAAGCCGACTGATTGAACTTCGGGGTATAGGCTCGAAACGCCCAGCAATTTGAGTCCCGAGCGACTCCAGAACATTCACTGTGATGGGAGAAGTTGTTAATCGAGTTATTTTTGACAGACTAATGCAAAGAATTGCACGATTTTTCGAACAGAATCTTGAACGAAGCCGACTGATTGAACTTCGGGGTATAGGCTCGAAACGCCCAGTAATCTGAGTCCCGAGCGACTCCAGAACATTCCCTGTGATGGGAGAAGTTGTTAATCGAGTTATTTTTGACAGACTAATGCAAAGAATTGCACGATTTTTCGAACAGAATCTTGAACGAAGCTGACTGATTGAACTTCGGGGTATCGGCTCGAAACGCCCTGCAATCTGAGTCCCGAGCGACTCCAGAACATTCACTTTGATGGGAGAAGTTGTTAATTGTGTTATTTTTGACAGACTAATGCAAAGAATAGCACGATTTTTCGAACAGAATCTTGAACGAATCCGACTGATTGAACTTCGGGGTATAGGCTCGAAACGCCCAGTAATCTGAGTCCCGAGCGACTCCAGAACATTCCCTGTGATGGGAGAAGTTGTTAATCGAGTTATTTTTGACAGACTAATGCAAAGAATTGCACGATTTTTCGAACAGAATCTTGAACGAAGCCGACTGATTAAACTTCGGGGTAAAGGATCGAAACGCCCAGTAATCTGAGTCCCGAGCGACTCCAGAACATTCCCTGTGATGGGAGAAGTTGTTAATCGAGTTATTTTTGACAGACTAATGCGAAGAATTGCACGATTTTTCGAACAGAATCTTGAACGAAGCCGACTGATTGAACTTCGGGGTATCGGCTCGAAACGCCCAGCAATTTGAGTCCCGAGCGACTCCAGAACATTCACTTTGATGGGAGAAGTTGTTAATCGAGTTATTTTTGACAGACTAATGCAAAGAATTGCACGATTTTTCGAACAGAATCTTGAACGAAGCCGACTGATTGAACTTCGGGGTATAGGCTCGAAACGCCCAGTAATCTGAGTCCCGAGCGACTCCAGAACATTCCCTGTGATGGGAGAAGTTTTTAATCGAGTTATTTTTGACAGACTAATGCAAAGAAATGCACGATTTTTCGAACAGAATCTTGAACGAAGCCGACTGATTGAACTTCGGGGTATCGGCTCGAAACGCCCAGTAATCTGAGTCCCGAGCGACTCCAGAACATTCCCTGTAATGGGAGAAGTTGTTAATCGAGTTATTTTTGATAGACTGATGCAAAGAATTGCAAGATTTTTTGAATAGAATCTTGAACGAAGCCGACTGATTGAACTTCGAGGTATCGGCTCGAAACGCCCTGCAATCTGAGTCCCGAGCGACTCCAGAACATTCCCTGTGATGGGAGAAGTTGTTAATCGAGTTATTTTTGACAGACTAATGCAAAGAATTGCACGATTTTTCGAACAGAATCTTGAACGAAGCTGACTGATTGAACTTCGGGGTATCGGCTCGAAACGCCCTGCAATCTGAGTCCCGAGCGACTCCAGAACATTCACTTTGATGGGAGAAGTTGTTAATTGTGTTATTTTTGACAGACTAATGCAAAGAATTGCACGATTTTTTGAACAGAATCTTGAACGAAGCCGACTGATTGAGCTTCGGGGTATAGGCTCGAAACGCCCAGTAATCTGAGTCCCGAGCGACTCCAGAACATTCCCTGTGATGGGAGAAGTTGTTAATCGAGTTATTTTTGACAGACTAATGCAAAGAATTGCACGATTTTTCGAACAGAATCTTGAACGAAGCCGACTGATTGAACTTCGGGGTATCGGCTCGAAACGCCCAGCAATTTGAGTCCCGAGCGACTCCAGAACATTCACTTTGATGGGAGAAGTTGTTAATCGAGTTATTTTTGACAGACTAATGCAAAGAATTGCACGATTTTTCGAACAGAATCTTGAACGAAGCCGACTGATTGAACTTCGGGGTATAGGCTCGAAACGCCCAGTAATTTGAGTCCCGAGCGACTCCAGAACATTCCCTGTGATGGGAGAAGTTTTTAATCGAGTTATTTTTGACAGACTAATGCAAAGAAATGCACGATTTTTCGAACAGAATCTTGAACGAAGCCGACTGATTGAACTTCGGGGTATCGGCTCGAAACGCCCAGTAATCTGAGTCCCGAGCGACTCCAGAACATTCCCTGTAATGGGAGAAGTTGTTAATCGAGTTATTTTTGATAGACTGATGCAAAGAATTGCAAGATTTTTCGAATAGAATCTTGAAAGAAGCCGACTGATTGAACTTCGGGGTATCGGCTCGAAACGCCCTGCAATCTGAGTCCTGAGCGACTCCAGAACATTCCCTGTGATGGGAGAAGTTGTTAATCGAGTTATTTTTGACAGACTAATGCAAAGAATTGCACGATTTTTCGAACAGAATCTTGAACGAAGCTGACTGATTGATCTTCGGGGTATCGGCTCGAAACGCCCTGCAATCTGAGTCCCGAGCGACTCCAGAACATTCACTTTGATGGGAGAAGTTGTTAATTGTGTTATTTTTGACAGACTAATGCAAAGAATTGCACGATTTTTTGAACAGAATCTTGAACGAAGCCGACTGATTGAGCTTCGGGGTATAGGCTCGAAACGCCCAGTAATCTGAGTCCCGAGCGACTCCAGAACATTCCCTGTGATGGGAGAAGTTGTTAATCGAGTTATTTTTGACAGACTAATGCAAAGAATTGCACGATTTTTCGAACAGAATCTTGAACGAAGCCGACTGATTGAACTTCGGGGTATCGGCTCGAAACGCCCAGCAATTTGAGTCCCGAGCGACTCCAGAACATTCACTTTGATGGGAGAAGTTGTTAATCGAGTTATTTTTGACAGACTAATGCAAAGAATTGCACGATTTTTCGAACAGAATCTTGAACGAAGCCGACTGATTGAACTTCGGGGTATAGGCTCGAAACGCCCAGTAATTTGAGTCCCGAGCGACTCCAGAACATTCCCTGTGATGGGAGAAGTTTTTAATCGAGTTATTTTTGACAGACTAATGCAAAGAAATGCACGATTTTTCGAACAGAATCTTGAACGAAGCCGACTGATTGAACTTCGGGGTATCGGCTCGAAACGCCCAGTAATCTGAGTCCCGAGCGACTCCAGAACATTCCCTGTGATGGGAGAAGTTGTTAATCGAGTTATTTTTGACAGACTAATGCAAAGAATTGCACGATTTTTCGAACAGAATCTTGAACGAAGCTGACTGATTGAACTTCGGGGTATCGGCTCGAAACGCCCTGCAATCTGAGTCCCGAGCGACTCCAGAACATTCACTTTGATGGGAGAAGTTGTTAATTGTGTTATTTTTGACAGACTAATGCAAAGAATTGCACGATTTTTTGAACAGAATCTTGAACGAAGCCGACTGATTGAGCTTCGGGGTATAGGCTCGAAACGCCCAGTAATCTGAGTCCCGAGCGACTCCAGAACATTCCCTGTGATGGGAGAAGTTGTTAATCGAGTTATTTTTGACAGACTAATGCAAAGAATTGCACGATTTTTCGAACAGAATCTTGAACGAAGCCGACTGATTGAACTTCGGGGTATCGGCTCGAAACGCCCAGCAATTTGAGTCCCGAGCGACTCCAGAACATTCACTTTGATGGGAGAAGTTGTTAATCGAGTTATTTTTGACAGACTAATGCAAAGAATTGCACGATTTTTCGAACAGAATCTTGAACGAAGCCGACTGATTGAACTTCGGGGTATAGGCTCGAAACGCCCAGTAATTTGAGTCCCGAGCGACTCCAGAACATTCCCTGTGATGGGAGAAGTTTTTAATCGAGTTATTTTTGACAGACTAATGCAAAGAAATGCACGATTTTTCGAACAGAATCTTGAACGAAGCCGACTGATTGAACTTCGGGGTATCGGCTCGAAACGCCCAGTAATCTGAGTCCCGAGCGACTCCAGAACATTCCCTGTAATGGGAGAAGTTGTTAATCGAGTTATTTTTGATAGACTGATGCAAAGAATTGCAAGATTTTTCGAATAGAATCTTGAAAGAAGCCGACTGATTGAACTTCGGGGTATCGGCTCGAAACGCCCTGCAATCTGAGTCCCGAGCGACTCCAGAACATTCCCTGTGATGGGAGAAGTTGTTAATCGAGTTATTTTTGACAGACTAATGCAAAGAATTGCACGATTTTTCGAACAGAATCTTGAACGAAGCTGACTGATTGATCTTCGGGGTATCGGCTCGAAACGCCCTGCAATCTGAGTCCCGAGCGACTCCAGAACATTCACTTTGATGGGAGAAGTTGTTAATTGTGTTATTTTTGACAGACTAATGCAAAGAATTGCACGATTTTTTGAACAGAATCTTGAACGAAGCCGACTGATTGAGCTTCGGGGTATAGGCTCGAAACGCCCAGTAATCTGAGTCCCGAGCGACTCCAGAACATTCCCTGTGATGGGAGAAGTTGTTAATCGAGTTATTTTTGACAGACTAATGCAAAGAATTGCACGATTTTTCGAACAGAATCTTGAACGAAGCCGACTGATTGAACTTCGGGGTATCGGCTCGAAACGCCCAGCAATTTGAGTCCCGAGCGACTCCAGAACATTCACTTTGATGGGAGAAGTTGTTAATCGAGTTATTTTTGACAGACTAATGCAAAGAATTGCACGATTTTTCGAACAGAATCTTGAACGAAGCCGACTGATTGAACTTCGGGGTATAGGCTCGAAACGCCCAGTAATTTGAGTCCCGAGCGACTCCAGAACATTCCCTGTGATGGGAGAAGTTTTTAATCGAGTTATTTTTGACAGACTAATGCAAAGAAATGCACGATTTTTCGAACAGAATCTTGAACGAAGCCGACTGATTGAACTTCGGGGTATCGGCTCGAAACGCCCAGTAATCTGAGTCCCGAGCGACTCCAGAACATTCCCTGTAATGGGAGAAGTTGTTAATCGAGTTATTTTTGATAGACTGATGCAAAGAATTGCAAGATTTTTCGAATAGAATCTTGAAAGAAGCCGACTGATTGAACTTCGGGGTATCGGCTCGAAACGCCCTGCAATCTGAGTCCCGAGCGACTCCAGAACATTCCCTGTGATGGGAGAAGTTGTTAATCGAGTTATTTTTGACAGACTAATGCAAAGAATTGCACGATTTTTCGAACAGAATCTTGAACGAAGCTGACTGATTGATCTTCGGGGTATCGGCTCGAAACGCCCTGCAATCTGAGTCCCGAGCGACTCCAGAACATTCACTTTGATGGGAGAAGTTGTTAATTGTGTTATTTTTGACAGACTAATGCAAAGAATTGCACGATTTTTTGAACAGAATCTTGAACGAAGCCGACTGATTGAGCTTCGGGGTATAGGCTCGAAACGCCCAGTAATCTGAGTCCCGAGCGACTCCAGAACATTCCCTGTGATGGGAGAAGTTGTTAATCGAGTTATTTTTGACAGACTAATGCAAAGAATTGCACGATTTTTCGAACAGAATCTTGAACGAAGCCGACTGATTGAACTTCGGGGTATCGGCTCGAAACGCCCAGCAATTTGAGTCCCGAGCGACTCCAGAACATTCACTTTGATGGGAGAAGTTGTTAATCGAGTTATTTTTGACAGACTAATGCAAAGAATTGCACGATTTTTCGAACAGAATCTTGAACGAAGCCGACTGATTGAACTTCGGGGTATAGGCTCGAAACGCCCAGTAATCTGAGTCCCGAGCGACTCCAGAACATTCCCTGTGATGGGAGAAGTTTTTAATCGAGTTATTTTTGACAGACTAATGCAAAGAAATGCACGATTTTTCGAACAGAATCTTGAACGAAGCCGACTGATTGAACTTCGGGGTATCGGCTCGAAACGCCCAGTAATCTGAGTCCCGAGCGACTCCAGAACATTCCCTGTAATGGGAGAAGTTGTTAATCGAGTTATTTTTGATAGACTGATGCAAAGAATTGCAAGATTTTTCGAATAGAATCTTGAAAGAAGCCGACTGATTGAACTTCGGGGTATCGGCTCGAAACGCCCTGCAATCTGAGTCCCGAGCGACTCCAGAACATTCCCTGTGATGGGAGAAGTTGTTAATCGAGTTATTTTTGACAGACTAATACAAAGAATTGCACGATTTTTCGAACAGAATCTTGAACGAAGCTGACTGATTGATCTTCGGGGTATCGGCTCGAAACGCCCTGCAATCTGAGTCCCGAGCGACTCCAGAACATTCACTTTGATGGGAGAAGTTGTTAATTGTGTTATTTTTGACAGACTAATGCAAAGAATTGCACGATTTTTTGAACAGAATCTTGAACGAAGCCGACTGATTGAGCTTCGGGGTATAGGCTCGAAACGCCCTGCAATCTGAGTCCCGAGCGACTCCAGAACATTCACTTTGATGGGAGAAGTTGTTAATCGAGTTATTTTTGACAGACTAATGCAAAGAATTGCAAGATTTTTCGAATAGAATCTTGAACGAAGCCGACTGATTGAACTTCGGGGTATCGGCTCGAAACGCCCAGCAATTTGAGTCCCGAGCGACTCCAGAACATTCACTGTGATGGGAGAAGTTGTTAATTGAGTTATTTTTGTACGACTAATGCAAAGAATTGCACGATTTTTCGAACAGAATCTTGAACGAAGCCGACTGATTGAACTTCGGGGTATAGGCTCGAAACGCCCAGTAATTTGAGTCCCGAGCGACTCCAGAACATTCACTGTGATGGGAGAAGTTGTTAATCGAGTTATTTTTGACAGACTAATGCAAAGAATTGCACGATTTTTCGAACAGAATCTTGAACGAAGCCGACTGATTGAACTTCGGGGTATAGGCTCGAAACGCCCAGTAATCTGAGTCCCGAGCGACTCCAGAACATTCCCTGTGATGGGAGAAGTTGTTAATCGAGTTATTTTTGACAGACTAATGCAAAGAATTGCACGATTTTTCGAACAGAATCTTGAACGAAGCTGACTGATTGAACTTCGGGGTATCGGCTCGAAACGCCCTGCAATCTGAGTCCCGAGCGACTCCAGAACATTCCCTGTGATGGGAGAAGTTGTTAATCGAGTTATTTTTTTTTTTTGCAACAAGGCAAGTGTATTGTATTAGCAATGAAGAAGATGAGTACATGTAAAGTTCAGTAGCCAATCACCCTAGGACAAAAGAGTCTAGAACCTCACCTTCGGCATAGCCATCAGCAAGGTCAAGACCCAATCCCTAGGGTTGATGGTCCCGCTACGATACAATCATAGCAATCTAAAAAGAAAAGACATCCCACAGCCCGGGAAAGGCACACAAGTCATGATGACCTAAAACTCACAGACTGAAATAAATGGTACGCAATAAATCCCACAGCCCGGGAAAAGCTCACAATCATACCGACTCTAGCAACATAGAAAAAGCAATAAGCACAAAGTCCCACAGCCCAGGAAAAAAATAACCAAGCAAGAGTGTTAGGCCTGGCTCAAATCAGGGGGCATAAAAATACTGAATAACCAAACCAAAAGACGCACCATATCAGTTTCCTGCATCCCCAGTGGTGTCCCTAGTCCTCTTCCGCATAGTGTCATCCAGGATATGTTTGGCAAGGGCCTCCCAAGATAATTGTCCTTCCTCATGCAACCGTCGATTTCGCTCTCTCCACAGATGGTGAATAGTGGTAGTGAGAAGAAGCTTTCTCAATAGCTTGGCATCAGAGGAACCGCCAAAATGACTCAAAAGCCATGGCATAGTTAATCGAGTTATTTTTGACAGACTAATACAAAGAATTGCACGATTTTTCGAACAGAATCTTGAACGAAGCTGACTGATTGATCTTCGGGGTATCGGCTCGAAACGCCCTGCAATCTGAGTCCCGAGCGACTCCAGAACATTCACTTTGATGGGAGAAGTTGTTAATTGTGTTATTTTTGACAGACTAATGCAAAGAATTGCACGATTTTTTGAACAGAATCTTGAACGAAGCCGACTGATTGAGCTTCGGGGTATAGGCTCGAAACGCCCTGCAATCTGAGTCCCGAGCGACTCCAGAACATTCACTTTGATGGGAGAAGTTGTTAATCGAGTTATTTTTGACAGACTAATGCAAAGAATTGCAAGATTTTTCGAATAGAATCTTGAACGAAGCCGACTGATTGAACTTCGGGGTATCGGCTCGAAACGCCCAGCAATTTGAGTCCCGAGCGACTCCAGAACATTCACTGTGATGGGAGAAGTTGTTAATTGAGTTATTTTTGACAGACTAATGCAAAGAATTGCACGATTTTTCGAACAGAATCTTGAACGAAGCCGACTGATTGAACTTCGGGGTATAGGCTCGAAACGCCCAGCAATTTGAGTCCCGAGCGACTCCAGAACATTCACTGTGATGGGAGAAGTTGTTAATTGAGTTATTTTTGACAGACTAATGCAAAGAATTGCACGATTTTTCGAACAGAATCTTGAACGAAGCCGACTGATTGAACTTCGGGGTATAGGCTCGAAACGCCCAGTAATTTGAGTCCCGAGCGACTCCAGAACATTCACTGTGATGGGAGAAGTTGTTAATCGAGTTATTTTTGACAGACTAATGCAAAGAATTGCACGATTTTTCGAACAGAATCTTGAACGAAGCCGACTGATTGAACTTCGGGGTATAGGCTCGAAACGCCCAGTAATCTGAGTCCCGAGCGACTCCAGAACATTCCCTGTGATGGGAGAAGTTGTTAATCGAGTTATTTTTGACAGACTAATGCAAAGAATTGCACGATTTTTCGAACAGAATCTTGAACGAAGCTGACTGATTGAACTTCGGGGTATCGGCTCGAAACGCCCTGCAATCTGAGTCCCGAGCGACTCCAGAACATTCACTTTGATGGAAAAGTTGTTAATTGTGTTATTTTTGACAGACTAATGCAAAGAATTGCACGATTTTTCGAACAGAATCTTGAACGAATCCGACTGATTGAACTTCGGGGTATAGGCTCGAAACGCCCAGTAATCTGAGTCCCGAGCGACTCCAGAACATTCCCTGTGATGGGAGAAGTTGTTAATCGAGTTATTTTTGACAGACTAATGCAAAGAATTGCACGATTTTTCGAACAGAATCTTGAACGAAGCCGACTGATTGAACTTCGGGGTATAGGCTCGAAACGCCCAGTAATCTGAGTCCCGAGCGACTCCAGAACATTCCCTGTGATGGGAGAAATTGTTAATCGAGTTATTTTTGACAGACTAATGCAAAGAATTGCACGATTTTTCGAACAGAATCTTGAACGAAGCTGACTGATTGAACTTCGGGGTATCCGCTCGAAACTCCCAGCAATTTGAGTCCCGAGCGACTCCAGAACATTCACTTTGATGGGAGAAGTTGTTAATCGAGTTATTTTTGACAGACTAATGCAAAGAATTGCACGATTTTTCGAACAGAATCTTGAACGAAGCCGACTGATTGAACTTCGGGGTATCGGCTCGAAACGCCCAGCAATTTGAGTCCCGAGCGACTCCAGAACATTCACTTTGATGGGAGAAGTTGTTAATCGAGTTATTTTTGACAGACTAATGCAAAGAATTGCACGATTTTTCGAACAGAATCTTGAACGAAGCCGACTGATTGAACTTCGGGGTATAGGCTCGAAACGCCCAGCAATTTGAGTCCCGAGCGACTCCAGAACATTCCCTGTGATGGGAGAAGTTTTTAATCGAGTTATTTTTGACAGACTAATGCAAAGAAATGCACGATTTTTCGAACAGAATCTTGAACGAAGCCGACTGATTGAACTTCGGGGTATCGGCTCGAAACGCCCAGTAATCTGAGTCCCGAGCGACTCCAGAACATTCCCTGTAATGGGAGAAGTTGTTAATCGAGTTATTTTTGATAGACTGATGCAAAGAATTGCAAGATTTTTCGAATAGAATCTTGAAAGAAGCCGACTGATTGAACTTCGGGGTATCGGCTCGAAACGCCCTGCAATCTGAGTCCCGAGCGACTCCAGAACATTCCCTGTGATGGGAGAAGTTGTTAATCGAGTTATTTTTGACAGACTAATGCAAAGAATTGCACGATTTTTCGAACAGAATCTTGAACGAAGCTGACTGATTGATCTTCGGGGTATCGGCTCGAAACGCCCTGCAATCTGAGTCCCGAGCGACTCCAGAACATTCACTTTGATGGGAGAAGTTGTTAATTGTGCTATTTTTGACAGACTAATGCAAAGAATTGCACGATTTTTTGAACAGAATCTTGAACGAAGCCGACTGATTGAGCTTCGGGGTATAGGCTCGAAACGCCCAGTAATCTGAGTCCCGAGCGACTCCAGAACATTCCCTGTGATGGGAGAAGTTGTTAATCGAGTTATTTTTGACAGACTAATGCAAAGAATTGCACGATTTTTCGAACAGAATCTTGAACGAAGCCGACTGATTGAACTTCGGGGTATCGGCTCGAAACGCCCAGCAATTTGAGTCCCGAGCGACTCCAGAACATTCACTTTGATGGGAGAAGTTGTTAATCGAGTTATTTTTGACAGACTAATGCAAAGAATTGCACGATTTTTCGAACAGAATCTTGAACGAAGCCGACTGATTGAACTTCGGGGTATAGGCTCGAAACGCCCAGTAATCTGAGTCCCGAGCGACTCCAGAACATTCCCTGTGATGGGAGAAGTTTTTAATCGAGTTATTTTTGACAGACTAATGCAAAGAAATGCACGATTTTTCGAACAGAATCTTGAACGAAGCCGACTGATTGAACTTCGGGGTATCGGCTCGAAACGCCCAGTAATCTGAGTCCCGAGCGACTCCAGAACATTCCCTGTAATGGGAGAAGTTGTTAATCGAGTTATTTTTGATAGACTGATGCAAAGAATTGCAAGATTTTTCGAATAGAATCTTGAAAGAAGCCGACTGATTGAACTTCGGGGTATCGGCTCGAAACGCCCTGCAATCTGAGTCCCGAGCGACTCCAGAACATTCCCTGTGATGGGAGAAGTTGTTAATCGAGTTATTTTTGACAGACTAATGCAAAGAATTGCACGATTTTTCGAACAGAATCTTGAACGAAGCTGACTGATTGATCTTCGGGGTATCGGCTCGAAACGCCCTGCAATCTGAGTCCCGAGCGACTCCAGAACATTCACTTTGATGGGAGAAGTTGTTAATTGTGTTATTTTTGACAGACTAATGCAAAGAATTGCACGATTTTTTGAACAGAATCTTGAACGAAGCCGACTGATTGAGCTTCGGGGTATAGGCTCGAAACGCCCTGCAATCTGAGTCCCGAGCGACTCCAGAACATTCACTTTGATGGGAGAAGTTGTTAATCGAGTTATTTTTGACAGACTAATGCAAAGAATTGCAAGATTTTTCGAATAGAATCTTGAACGAAGCCGACTGATTGAACTTCGGGGTATCGGCTCGAAACGCCCAGCAATTTGAGTCCCGAGCGACTCCAGAACATTCACTGTGATGGGAGAAGTTGTTAATTGAGTTATTTTTGACAGACTAATGCAAAGAATTGCACGATTTTTCGAACAGAATCTTGAACGAAGCCGACTGATTGAACTTCGGGGTATAGGCTCGAAACGCCCAGTAATTTGAGTCCCGAGCGACTCCAGAACATTCACTGTGATGGGAGAAGTTGTTAATCGAGTTATTTTTGACAGACTAATGCAAAGAATTGCACGATTTTTCGAACAGAATCTTGAACGAAGCCGACTGATTGAACTTCGGGGTATAGGCTCGAAACGCCCAGTAATCTGAGTCCCGAGCGACTCCAGAACATTCCCTGTGATGGGAGAAGTTGTTAATCGAGTTATTTTTGACAGACTAATGCAAAGAATTGCACGATTTTTCGAACAGAATCTTGAACGAAGCTGACTGATTGAATTTCGGGGTATCGGCTCGAAACGCCCTGCAATCTGAGTCCCGAGCGACTCCAGAACATTCACTTTGATGGAAAAGTTGTTAATTGTGTTATTTTTGACAGACTAATGCAAAGAATTGCACGATTTTTCGAACAGAATCTTGAACGAATCCGACTGATTGAACTTCGGGGTATAGGCTCGAAACGCCCAGTAATCTGAGTCCCGAGCGACTCCAGAACATTCCCTGTGATGGGAGAAGTTGTTAATCGAGTTATTTTTGACAGACTAATGCAAAGAATTGCACGATTTTTCGAACAGAATCTTGAACGAAGCCGACTGATTGAACTTCGGGGTATAGGCTCGAAACGCCCAGTAATCTGAGTCCCGAGCGACTCCAGAACATTCCCTGTGATGGGAGAAATTGTTAATCGAGTTATTTTTGACAGACTAATGCAAAGAATTGCACGATTTTTCGAACAGAATCTTGAACGAAGCTGACTGATTGAACTTCGGGGTATCCGCTCGAAACGCCCAGCAATTTGAGTCCCGAGCGACTCCAGAACATTCACTTTGATGGGAGAAGTTGTTAATCGAGTTATTTTTGACAGACTAATGCAAAGAATTGCACGATTTTTCGAACAGAATCTTGAACGAAGCCGACTGATTGAACTTCGGGGTATAGGCTCGAAACGCCCAGTAATCTGAGTCCCGAGCGACTCCAGAACATTCCCTGTGATGGGAGAAGTTTTTAATCGAGTTATTTTTGACAGACTAATGCAAAGAAATGCACGATTTTTCGAACAGAATCTTGAACGAAGCCGACTGATTGAACTTCGGGGTATCGGCTCGAAACGCCCAGTAATCTGAGTCCCGAGCGACTCCAGAACATTCACTTTGATGGGAGAAGTTGTTAATTGTGTTATTTTTGACAGACTAATGCAAAGAATTGCACGATTTTTTGAACAGAATCTTGAACGAAGCCGACTGATTGAGCTTCGGGGTATAGGCTCGAAACGCCCAGTAATCTGAGTCCCGAGCGACTCCAGAACATTCCCTGTGATGGGAGAAGTTGTTAATCGAGTTATTTTTGACAGACTAATGCAAAGAATTGCACGATTTTTCGAACAGAATCTTGAACGAAGCCGACTGATTGAACTTCGGGGTATCGGCTCGAAACGCCCAGCAATTTGAGTCCCGAGCGACTCCAGAACATTCACTTTGATGGGAGAAGTTGTTAATCGAGTTATTTTTGACAGACTAATGCAAAGAATTGCACGATTTTTCGAACAGAATCTTGAACGAAGCCGACTGATTGAACTTCGGGGTATAGGCTCGAAACGCCCAGTAATCTGAGTCCCGAGCGACTCCAGAACATTCCCTGTGATGGGAGAAGTTTTTAATCGAGTTATTTTTGACAGGCTAATGCAAAGAAATGCACGATTTTTCGAACAGAATCTTGAACGAAGCCGACTGATTGAACTTCGGGGTATCGGCTCGAAACGCCCAGTAATCTGAGTCCCGAGCGACTCCAGAACATTCCCTGTAATGGGAGAAGTTGTTAATCGAGTTATTTTTGATAGACTGATGCAAAGAATTGCAAGATTTTTCGAATAGAATCTTGAAAGAAGCCGACTGATTGAACTTCGGGGTATCGGCTCGAAACGTCCTGCAATCTGAGTCCCGAGCGACTCCAGAACATTCCCTGTGATGGGAGAAGTTGTTAATCGAGTTATTTTTGACAGTCTAATGCAAAGAATTGCACGATTTTTCGAACAGAATCTTGAACGAAGCTGACTGATTGATCTTCGGGGTATCGGCTCGAAACGCCCTGCAATCTGAGTCCCGAGCGACTCCAGAACATTCACTTTGATGGGAGAAGTTGTTAATTGTGTTATTTTTGACAGACTAATGCAAAGAATTGCACGATTTTTTGAACAGAATCTTGAACGAAGCCGACTGATTGAGCTTCGGGGTATAGGCTCGAAACGCCCTGCAATCTGAGTCCCGAGCGACTCCAGAACATTCACTTTGATGGGAGAAGTTGTTAATCGAGTTATTTTTGACAGACTAATGCAAAGAATTGCAAGATTTTTCGAATAGAATCTTGAACGAAGCCGACTGATTGAACTTCGGGGTATCGGCTCGAAACGCCCAGCAATTTGAGTCCCGAGCGACTCCAGAACATTCACTGTGATGGGAGAAGTTGTTAATTGAGTTATTTTTGACAGACTAATGCAAAGAATTGCACGATTTTTCGAACAGAATCTTGAACGAAGCCGACTGATTGAACTTCGGGGTATAGGCTCGAAACGCCCAGTAATTTGAGTCCCGAGCGACTCCAGAACATTCACTGTGATGGGAGAAGTTGTTAATCGAGTTATTTTTGACAGACTAATGCAAAGAATTGCACGATTTTTCGAACAGAATCTTGAACGAAGCCGACTGATTGAACTTCGGGGTATAGGCTCGAAACGCCCAGTAATCTGAGTCCCGAGCGACTCCAGAACATTCCCTGTGATGGGAGAAGTTGTTAATCGAGTTATTTTTGACAGACTAATGCAGAGAATTGCACGATTTTTCGAACAGAATCTTGAACGAAGCTGACTGATTGAACTTCGGGGTATCGGCTCGAAACGCCCTGCAATCTGAGTCCCGAGCGACTCCAGAACATTCACTTTGATGGAAAAGTTGTTAATTGTGTTATTTTTGACAGACTAATGCAAAGAATTGCACGATTTTCCGAACAGAATCTTGAACGAATCCGACTGATTGAACTTCGGGGTATAGGCTCGAAACGCCCAGTAATCTGAGTCCCGAGCGACTCCAGAACATTCCCTGTGATGGGAGAAGTTGTTAATCGAGTTATTTTTGACAGACTAATGCAAAGAATTGCACGATTTTTCGAACAGAATCTTGAACGAAGCCGACTGATTGAACTTCGGGGTATAGGCTCGAAACGCCCAGTAATCTGAGTCCCGAGCGACTCCAGAACATTCCCTGTGATGGGAGAAATTGTTAATCGAGTTATTTTTGACAGACTAATGCAAAGAATTGCACGATTTTTCGAACAGAATCTTGAACGAAGCCGACTGATTGAACTTCGGGGTATCCGCTCGAAACGCCCAGCAATTTGAGTCCCGAGCGACTCCAGAACATTCACTTTGATGGGAGAAGTTGTTAATCGAGTTATTTTTGACAGACTAATGCAAAGAATTGCACGATTTTTCGAACAGAATCTTGAACGAAGCCGACTGATTGAACTTCGGGGTATAGGCTCGAAACGCCCAGTAATCTGAGTCCCGAGCGACTCCAGAACATTCCCTGTGATGGGAGAAGTTTTTAATCGAGTTATTTTTGACAGACTAATGCAAAGAAATGCACGATTTTTCGAACAGAATCTTGAACGAAGCCGACTGATTGAACTTCGGGGTATCGGCTCGAAACGCCCAATAATCTGAGTCCCGAGCGACTCCAGAACATTCACTTTGATGGGAGAAGTTGTTAATTGTGTTATTTTTGACAGACTAATGCAAAGAATTGCACGATTTTTTGAACAGAATCTTGAACGAAGCCGACTGATTGAGCTTCGGGGTATAGGCTCGAAACGCCCAGTAATCTGAGTCCCGAGCGACTCCAGAACATTCCCTGTGATGGGAGAAGTTGTTAATCGAGTTATTTTTGACAGACTAATGCAAAGAATTGCACGATTTTTCGAACAGAATCTTGAACGAAGCCGACTGATTGAACTTCGGGGTATCGGCTCGAAACGCCCAGCAATTTGAGTCCCGAGCGACTCCAGAACATTCACTTTGATGGGAGAAGTTGTTAATCGAGTTATTTTTGACAGACTAATGCAAAGAATTGCACGATTTTTCGAACAGAATCTTGAACGAAGCCGACTGATTGAACTTCGGGGTATAGGCTCGAAACGCCCAGTAATCTGAGTCCCGAGCGACTCCAGAACATTCCCTGTGATGGGAGAAGTTTTTAATCGAGTTATTTTTGACAGACTAATGCAAAGAAATGCACGATTTTTCGAACAGAATCTTGAACGAAGCCGACTGATTGAACTTCGGGGTATCGGCTCGAAACGCCCAGTAATCTGAGTCCCGAGCGACTCCAGAACATTCCCTGTAATGGGAGAAGTTGTTAATCGAGTTATTTTTGATAGACTGATGCAAAGAATTGCAAGATTTTTCGAATAGAATCTTGAAAGAAGCCGACTGATTGAACTTCGGGGTATCGGCTCGAAACGCCCTGCAATCTGAGTCCCGAGCGACTCCAGAACATTCCCTGTGATGGGAGAAGTTGTTAATCGAGTTATTTTTGACAGACTAATGCAAAGAATTGCACGATTTTTCGAACAGAATCTTGAACGAAGCTGACTGATTGATCTTCGGGGTATCGGCTCGAAACGCCCTGCAATCTGAGTCCCGAGCGACTCCAGAACATTCACTTTGATGGGAGAAGTTGTTAATTGTGTTATTTTTGACAGACTAATGCAAAGAATTGCACGATTTTTTGAACAGAATCTTGAACGAAGCCGACTGATTGAGCTTCGGGGTATAGGCTCGAAACGCCCTGCAATCTGAGTCCCGAGCGACTCCAGAACATTCACTTTGATGGGAGAAGTTGTTAATCGAGTTATTTTTGACAGACTAATGCAAAGAATTGCAAGATTTTTCGAATAGAATCTTGAACGAAGCCGACTGATTGAACTTCGGGGTATCGGCTCGAAACGCCCAGCAATTTGAGTCCCGAGCGACTCCAGATCATTCACTGTGATGGGAGAAGTTGTTAATTGAGTTATTTTTGACAGACTAATGCAAAGAATTGCACGATTTTTCGAACAGAATCTTGAACGAAGCCGACTGATTGAACTTCGGGGTATAGGCTCGAAACGCCCAGTAATTTGAGTCCCGAGCGACTCCAGAACATTCACTGTGATGAGAGAAGTTGTTAATCGAGTTATTTTTGACAGACTAATGCAAAGAATTGCACGATTTTTCGAACAGAATCTTGAACGAAGCCGACTGATTGAACTTCGGGGTATAGGCTCGAAACGCCCAGTAATCTGAGTCCCGAGCGACTCCAGAACATTCCCTGTGATGGGAGAAGTTGTTAATCGAGTTATTTTTGACAGACTAATGCAAAGAATTGCACGATTTTTCGAACAGAATCTTGAACGAAGCCGACTGATTGAACTTCGGGGTATCCGCTCGAAACGCCCAGCAATTTGAGTCCCGAGCGACTCCAGAACATTCACTTTGATGGGAGAAGTTGTTAATCGAGTTATTTTTGACAGACTAATGCAAAGAATTGCACGATTTTTCGAACAGAATCTTGAACGAAGCCGACTGATTGAACTTCGGGGTATAGGCTCGAAACGCCCAGTAATCTGAGTCCCGAGCGACTCCAGAACATTCCCTGTGATGGGAGAAGTTTTTAATCGAGTTATTTTTGACAGACTAATGCAAAGAAATGCACGATTTTTCGAACAGAATCTTGAACGAAGCCGACTGATTGAACTTCGGGGTATCGGCTCGAAACGCCCAGTAATCTGAGTCCCGAGCGACTCCAGAACATTCCCTGTAATGGGAGAAGTTGTTAATCGAGTTATTTTTGATAGACTGATGCAAAGAATTGCAAGATTTTTTGAATAGAATCTTGAACGAAGCCGACTGATTGAACTTCGGGGTATAGGCTCGAAACGCCCAGTAATCTGAGTCCCGAGCGACTCCAGAACATTCACTTTGATGGGAGAAGTTGTTAATCGAGTTATTTTTGACAGACTAATGCAAAGAATTGCACGATTTTTCGAACAGAATCTTGAACGAAGCCGACTGATTGAACTTCGGGGTATAGGCTCGAAACGCCCAGTAATCTGAGTCCCGAGCGACTCCAGAACATTCCCTGTGATGGGAGAAGTTTTTAATCGAGTTATTTTTGACAGACTAATGCAAAGAAATGCACGATTTTTCGAACAGAATCTTGAACGAAGCCGACTGATTGAACTTCGGGGTATCGGCTCGAAACGCCCAGTAATCTGAGTCCCGAGCGACTCCAGAATATTCCCTGTAATGGGAGAAGTTGTTAATCGAGTTATTTTTGATAGACTGATGCAAAGAATTGCAAGATTTTTCGAATAGAATCTTGAACGAAGCCGACTGATTGAACTTCGGGGTATCGGCTCGAAACGCCCTGCAATCTGAGTCCCGAGCGACTCCAGAACATTCCCTGTGATGGGAGAAGTTGTTAATCGAGTTATTTTTGACAGACTAATGCAAAGAATTGCACGATTTTTCGAACAGAATCTTGAACGAATCCGACTGATTGAACTTCGGGGTATAGGCTCGAAACGCCCAGTAATCTGAGTCCCAAGCGACTCCAGAACATTCCCTGTGATGGGAGAAGTTGTTAATCGAGTTATTTTTGACAGACTAATGCAAAGAATTGCACGATTTTTCGAACAGAATCTTGATCGAAGCCGACTGATTGAACTTCGGGGTATAGGCTCGAAACGCCCAGTAATCTGAGACCCGAGCGACTCCAGAACATTCCCTGTGATGGGAGAAGTTGTTAATCGAGTTATTTTTGACAGACTAATGCAAAGAATTGCACGATTTTTCGAACAGAATCTTGAACGAAGCCGACTGATTGAACTTCGGGGTATCGGCTCGAAACGCCCTGCAATCTGAGTCCCGAGCGACTCCAGAACATTCCCTGTGATGGGAGAAGTTGTTAATCGAGTTATTTTTGACAGACTAATGCAAAGAATTGCACGATTTTTCGAACAGAATCTTGAACGAAGCTGACTGATTGAACTTCGGGGTATCGGCTCGAAACGCCCTGCAATCTGAGTCCCGAGCGACTCCAGAACATTCACTTTGATGGGAGAAGTTGTTAATTGTGTTATTTTTGACAGACTAATGCAAAGAATTGCACGATTTTTTGAACAGAATCTTGAACGAAGCCGACTGATTGAGCTTCGGGGTATAGGCTCGAAACGCCCAGTAATCTGAGTCCCGAGCGACTCCAGAACATTCCCTGTGATGGGAGAAGTTGTTAATCGAGTTATTTTTGACAGACTAATGCAAAGAATTGCACGATTTTTCGAACAGAATCTTGAACGAAGCCGACTGATTGAACTTCGGGGTATCGGCTCGAAACGCCCAGCAATTTGAGTCCCGAGCGACTCCAGAACATTCACTTTGATGGGAGAAGTTGTTAATCGAGTTATTTTTGACAGACTAATGCAAAGAATTGCACGATTTTTCGAACAGAATCTTGAACGAAGCCGACTGATTGAACTTCGGGGTATAGGCTCGAAACGCCCAGTAATCTGAGTCCCAAGCGACTCCAGAACATTCCCTGTGATGGGAGAAGTTGTTAATCGAGTTATTTTTGACAGACTAATGCAAAGAATTGCACGATTTTTCGAACAGAATCTTGATCGAAGCCGACTGATTGAACTTCGGGGTATAGGCTCGGAACGCCCAGTAATCTGAGTCCCGAGCGACTCCAGAACATTCCCTGTGATGGGAGAAGTTGTTAATCGAGTTATTTTTGACAGACTAATGCAAAGAATTGCACGATTTTTCGAACAGAATCTTGAACGAAGCCGACTGATTGAACTTCGGGGTATCGGCTCGAAACGCCCTGCAATCTGAGTCCCGAGCGACTCCAGAACATTCCCTGTGATGGGAGAAGTTGTTAATCGAGTTATTTTTGACAGACTAATGCAAAGAATTGCACGATTTTTCGAACAGAATCTTGAACGAAGCTGACTGATTGAACTTCGGGGTATCGGCTCGAAACGCCCTGCAATCTGAGTCCCGAGCGACTCCAGAACATTCACTTTGATGGGAGAAGTTGTTAATTGTGTTATTTTTGACAGACTAATGCAAAGAATTGCACGATTTTTTGAACAGAATCTTGAACGAAGCCGACTGATTGAGCTTCGGGGTATAGGCTCGAAACGCCCAGTAATCTGAGTCCCGAGCGACTCCAGAACATTCCCTGTGATGGGAGAAGTTGTTAATCGAGTTATTTTTGACAGACTAATGCAAAGAATTGCACGATTTTTCGAACAGAATCTTGAACGAAGCCGACTGATTGAACTTCGGGGTATCGGCTCGAAACGCCCAGCAATTTGAGTCCCGAGCGACTCCAGAACATTCACTTTGATGGGAGAAGTTGTTAATCGAGTTATTTTTGACAGACTAATGCAAAGAATTGCACGATTTTTCGAACAGAATCTTGAACGAAGCCGACTGATTGAACTTCGGGGTATCGGCTCGAAACGCCCAGCAATTTGAGTCCCGAGCGACTCCAGAACATTCACTTTGATGGGAGAAGTTGTTAATCGAGTTATTTTTGACAGACTAATGCAAAGAATTGCACGATTTTTCGAACAGAATCTTGAACGAAGCCGACTGATTGAACTTCGGGGTATCGGCTCGAAACGCCCAGCAATTTGAGTCCCGAGCGACTCCAGAACATTCCCTGTGATGGGAGAAGTTTTTAATCGAGTTATTTTTGACAGACTAATGCAAAGAAATGCACGATTTTTCGAACAGAATCTTGAACGAAGCCGACTGATTGAACTTCGGGGTATCGGCTCGAAACGCCCAGTAATCTGAGTCCCGAGCGACTCCAGAACATTCCCTGTAATGGGAGAAGTTGTTAATCGAGTTATTTTTGATAGACTGATGCAAAGAATTGCAAGATTTTTCGAATAGAATCTTGAACGAAGCCGACTGATTGAACTTCGGGGTATCGGCTCGAAACGCCCTGCAATCTGAGTCCCGAGCGACTCCAGAACATTTCCTGTGATGGGAGAAGTTGTTAATCGAGTTATTTTTGACAGACTAATGCAAAGAATTGCACGATTTTTTGAACAGAATCTTGAACGAAGCCGACTGATTGAACTTCGGGGTATCGGCTCGAAACGCCCAGTAATTTGAGTCCCGAGCGACTCCTGAACATTCCCTGTGATGGGAGAAGTTCTTAATCGAGTTATTTTTGACATACTAATGCAAAGAATTGCAAGATTTTTCGAATAGAATCTTGAACGAAGCCGACTGATTGAACTTCGGGGTATCGGCTCGAAACGCCCTGCAATCTGAGTCCTGAGCGACTCCAGAACATTCACTTTGATGGGAGAAGTTGTTAATCGAGTTATTTTTGACAGACTAATGCAAAGAATTGCAAGATTTTTCGAATAGAATTTTTAACGAAGCCGACTGATTGAACTTCGGGGTATCGGCTCGAAACGCCCAACAATTTGAGTCCCGAGCGACTCCAGAACATTCACTGTGATGGGAGAAGTTGTTAATTGAGTTATTTTTGACAGACTAATGCAAAGAATTGCACGATTTTTCGAACAGAATCTTGAACGAAGCCGACTGATTGAACTTCGGGGTATAGGCTCGAAACGCCCAGTAATCTGAGTCCCGAGCGACTCCAGAACATTCCCTCTGATGGGAGAAGTTGTTAATCGAGTTATTTTTGATAGACTAATGCAAAGAATTGCACGATTTTTCGAACAGAATCTTGAACGAATCCGACTGATTGAACTTCGGGGTATAGGCTCGAAACGCCCAGTAATCTGAGTCCCGAGCGACTCCAGAACATTCCCTGTGATGGGAGAAGTTGTTAATCGAGTTATTTTTGACAGACTAATGCAAAGAATTGCACGATTTTTCGAACTGAATCTTGATCGAAGCCGACTGATTGAACTTCGGGGTATAGGCTCGAAACGCCCAGTAATCTGAGTCCCGACCGACTCCAGAACATTCCCTGTGATGGGAGAAGTTGTTAATCGAGTTATTTTTGACAGACTAATGCAAAGAATTGCACGATTTTTCGAACAAAATCTTGAACGAAGCCGACTGATTGAACTTCGGGGTATCGGCTCGAAACGCCCAGCAATTTGAGTCCCGAGCGACTCCAGAACATTTCCTGTGATGGGAGAAGTTGTTAATCGAGTTATTTTTGACAGACTAATGCAAAGAATTGCACGATTTTTTGAACAGAATCTTGAACGAAGCCGACTGATTGAACTTCGGGGTATCGGCTCGAAACGCCCAGTAATTTGAGTCCCGAGCGACTCCTGAACATTCCCTGTGATGGGAGAAGTTCTTAATCGAGTTATTTTTGACATACTAATGCAAAGAATTGCAAGATTTTTCGAATAGAATCTTGAACGAAGCCGACTGATTGAACTTCGGGGTATCGGCTCGAAACGCCCTGCAATCTGAGTCCTGAGCGACTCCAGAACATTCACTTTGATGGGAGAAGTTGTTAATCGAGTTATTTTTGACAGACTAATGCAAAGAATTGCAAGATTTTTCGAATAGAATTTTGAACGAAGCCGACTGATTGAACTTCGGGGTATCGGCTCGAAACGCCCAGCAATTTGAGTCCCGAGCGACTCCAGAACATTCACTGTGATGGGAGAAGTTGTTAATTGAGTTATTTTTGACAGACTAATGCAAAGAATTGCACGATTTTTCGAACAGAATCTTGAACGAAGCCGACTGATTGAACTTCGGGGTATAGGCTCGAAACGCCCAGTAATCTGAGTCACGAGCGACTCCAGAACAATCCCTGTGATGGGAGAAGTTGTTAATCGAGTTATTTTTGACAGACTAATGCAAAGAATTGCACGATTTTTCGAACAGAATCTTGAACGAAGCCGACTGATTGAACTTCGGGGTATAGGCTCGAAACGCCCAGTAATCTGAGTCCCGAGCGACTCCAGAACATTCCCTGTGATGGGAGAAGTTGTTAATCGAGTTATTTTTGACAGACTAATGCAAAGAATTGCACGATTTTTCGAACAGAATCTTGAACGAAGCTGACTGATTGAACTTCGGGGTATCGGCTCGAAACGCCCTGCAATCTGAGTCCCGAGTGACTCCAGAACATTCACTTTGATGGGAGAAGTTGTTAATTGTGTTATTTTTGACAGACTAATGCAAAGAATTGCACGATTTTTCGAACAGAATCTTGAACGAATCCGACTGATTGAACTTCGGGGTATAGGCTCGAAACGCCCAGTAATCTGAGTCCCAAGCGACTCCAGAACATTCCCTGTGATGGGAGAAGTTGTTAATCGAGTTATTTTTGACAGACTAATGCAAAGAATTGCACGATTTTTCGAACAGAATCTTGATCGAAGCCGACTGATTGAACTTCGGGGTATAGGCTCGAAACGCCCAGTAATTTGAGTCCCGACCGACTCCAGAACATTCCCTGTGATGGGAGAAGTTGTTAATCGAGTTATTTTTGACAGACTAATGCAAAGAATTGCACGATTTTTCGAACAAAATCTTGAACGAAGCCGACTGATTGAACTTCGGGGTATCGGCTCGAAACGCCCAGCAATTTGAGTCCCGAGCGACTCCAGAACATTCACTTTGATGGGAGAAGTTGTTAATCGAGTTATTTTTGACAGACTAATGCAAAGAATTGCACGATTTTTCGAATAGAATCTTGAACGAAGCCGACTGATTGAACTTCGGGGTATAGGCTCGAAACGCCCAGTAATCTGAGTCCCGAGCGACTCCAGAACATTCCCTGTGATGGGAGAAGTTTTTAATCGAGTTATTTTTGACAGACTAATGCAAAGAAATGCACGATTTTTCGAACAGAATCTTGAACGAAGCCGACTGATTGAACTTCGGGGTATCGGCTCGAAACGCCCAGTAATCTGCGTCCCGAGCGACTCCAGAACATTCCCTGTAATGGGAGAAGTTGTTAATCGAGTTATTTTTGATAGACTGATGCAAAGAATTGCAAGATTTTTCGAATAGAATCTTGAACGAAGCCGACTGATTGAACTTCGGGGTATCGGCTCGAAACGCCCTGCAATCTGAGTCCCGAGCGACTCCAGAACATTCACTTTGATGGGAGAAGTTGTTAATCGAGTTATTTTTGACAGACTAATGCAAAGAATTGCAAGATTTTTCGAATAGAATCTTGAACGAAGCCGACTGATTGAACTTCGGTGTATCGGCTCGAAACGCCCAGCAATCTGAGTCCCGAGCGACTCCAGAACATTCACTGTGATGGGAGAAGTTGTTAATTGAGTTATTTTTGACAGACTAATGCAAATAATTGCACGATTTTTCGAACAGAATCTTGAACGAAGCCGACTGATTGAACTTCGGGGTATAGGCTCGAAACGCCCAGTAATCTGAGTCACGAGCGACTCCAGAACAATCCCTGTGATGGGAGAAGTTGTTAATCGAGTTATTTTTGACAGACTAATGCAAAGAATTGCACGATTTTTCGAACAGAATCTTGAACGAAGCCGACTGATTGAACTTCGGGGTATAGGCTCGAAACGCCCAGTAATCTGAGTCCCGAGCGACTCCAGAACATTCCCTGTGATGGGAGAAGTTGTTAATCGAGTTATTTTTGATAGACTAATGCAAAGAATTGCACGATTTTTCGAACAGAATCTTGAACGAATCCGACTGATTGAACTTCGGGGTATAGGCTCGAAACGCCCAGTAATCTGAGTCCCGAGCGACTCCAGAACATTCCCTGTGATGGGAGAAGTTGTTAATCGAGTTATTTTTGACAGACTAATGCAAAGAATTGCACGATTTTTCGAACTGAATCTTGATCGAAGCCGACTGATTGAACTTCGGGGTATAGGCTCGAAACGCCCAGTAATCTGAGTCCCGACCGACTCCAGAACATTCCCTGTGATGGGAGAAGTTGTTAATCGAGTTATTTTTGACAGACTAATGCAAAGAATTGCACGATTTTTCGAACAAAATCTTGAACGAAGCCGACTGATTGAACTTCGGGGTATTGGCTCGAAACGCCCAGCAATTTGAGTCCCGAGCGACTCCAGAACATTCACTTTGATGGGAGAAGTTGTTAATCGAGTTATTTTTGACAGACTAATGCAAAGAATTGCACGATTTTTCGAACAGAATCTTGAACGAAGCCGACTGATTGAACTTCGGGGTATCGGCTCGAAACGCCCAGCAATTTGAGTCCCGAGCGACTCCAGAACATTCACTTTGATGGGAGAAGTTGTTAATCGAGTTATTTTTGACAGACTAATGCAAAGAATTGCACGATTTTTCGAACAGAATCTTGAACGAAGCCGACTGATTGAACTTCGGGGTATAGGCTCGAAACGCCCAGCAATTTGAGTCCCGAGCGACTCCAGAACATTCCCTGTGATGGGAGAAGTTTTTAATCGAGTTATTTTTGACAGACTAATGCAAAGAAATGCACGATTTTTCGAACAGAATCTTGAACGAAGCCGACTGATTGAACTTCGGGGTATCGGCTCGAAACGCCCAGTAATCTGAGTCCCGAGCGACTCCAGAACATTCCCTGTAATGGGAGAAGTTGTTAATCGAGTTATTTTTGATAGACTGATGCAAAGAATTGCAAGATTTTTCGAATAGAATCTTGAACGAAGCCGACTGATTGAACTTCGGGGTATCGGCTCGAAACGCCCTGCAATCTGAGTCCCGAGCGACTCCAGAACATTTCCTGTGATGGGAGAAGTTGTTAATCGAGTTATTTTTGACAGACTAATGCAAAGAATTGCACGATTTTTTGAACAGAATCTTGAACGAAGCCGACTGATTGAACTTCGGGGTATCGGCTCGAAACGCCCAGTAATTTGAGTCCCGAGCGACTCCTGAACATTCCCTGTGATGGGAGAAGTTCTTAATCGAGTTATTTTTGACATACTAATGCAAAGAATTGCAAGATTTTTCGAATAGAATCTTGAACGAAGCCGACTGATTGAACTTCGGGGTATCGGCTCGAAACGCCCTGCAATCTGAGTCCTGAGCGACTCCAGAACATTCACTTTGATGGGAGAAGTTGTTAATCGAGTTATTTTTGACAGACTAATGCAAAGAATTGCAAGATTTTTCGAATAGAATTTTTAACGAAGCCGACTGATTGAACTTCGGGGTATCGGCTCGAAACGCCCAGCAATTTGAGTCCCGAGCGACTCCAGAACATTCACTGTGATGGGAGAAGTTGTTAATTGAGTTATTTTTGACAGACTAATGCAAAGAATTGCACGATTTTTCGAACAGAATCTTGAACGAAGCCGACTGATTGAACTTCGGGGTATAGGCTCGAAACGCCCAGTAATCTGAGTCCCGAGCGACTCCAGAACATTCCCTGTGATGGGAGAAGTTGTTAATCGAGTTATTTTTGATAGACTAATGCAAAGAATTGCATGATTTTTCGAACAGAATCTTGAACGAATCCGACTGATTGAACTTCGGGGTATAGGCTCGAAACGCCCAGTAATCTGAGTCCCGAGCGACTCCAGAACATTCCCTGTGATGGGAGAAGTTGTTAATCGAGTTATTTTTGACAGACTAATGCAAAGAATTGCACGATTTTTCGAACTGAATCTTGATCGAAGCCGACTGATTGAACTTCGGGGTATAGGCTCGAAACGCCCAGTAATCTGAGTCCCGACCGACTCCAGAACATTCCCTGTGATGGGAGAAGTTGTTAATCGAGTTATTTTTGACAGACTAATGCAAAGAATTGCACGATTTTTCGAACAAAATCTTGAACGAAGCCGACTGATTGAACTTCGGGGTATCGGCTCGAAACGCCCAGCAATTTGAGTCCCGAGCGACTCCAGAACATTTCCTGTGATGGGAGAAGTTGTTAATCGAGTTATTTTTGACAGACTAATGCAAAGAATTGCACGATTTTTTGAACAGAATCTTGAACGAAGCCGACTGATTGAACTTCGGGGTATCGGCTCGAAACGCCCAGTAATTTGAGTCCCGAGCGACTCCTGAACATTCCCTGTGATGGGAGAAGTTCTTAATCGAGTTATTTTTGACATACTAATGCAAAGAATTGCAAGATTTTTCGAATAGAATCTTGAACGAAGCCGACTGATTGAACTTCGGGGTATCGGCTCGAAACGCCCTGCAATCTGAGTCCTGAGCGACTCCAGAACATTCACTTTGATGGGAGAAGTTGTTAATCGAGTTATTTTTGACAGACTAATGCAAAGAATTGCAAGATTTTTCGAATAGAATTTTGAACGAAGCCGACTGATTGAACTTCGGGGTATCGGCTCGAAACGCCCAGCAATTTGAGTCCCGAGCGACTCCAGAACATTCACTGTGATGGGAGAAGTTGTTAATTGAGTTATTTTTGACAGACTAATGCAAAGAATTGCACGATTTTTCGAACAGAATCTTGAACGAAGCCGACTGATTGAACTTCGGGGTATAGGCTCGAAACGCCCAGTAATCTGAGTCACGAGCGACTCCAGAACAATCCCTGTGATGGGAGAAGTTGTTAATCGAGTTATTTTTGACAGACTAATGCAAAGAATTGCACGATTTTTCGAACAGAATCTTGAACGAAGCCGACTGATTGAACTTCGGGGTATAGGCTCGAAACGCCCAGTAATCTGAGTCCCGAGCGACTCCAGAACATTCCCTGTGATGGGAGAAGTTGTTAATCGAGTTATTTTTGACAGACTAATGCAAAGAATTGCACGATTTTTCGAACAGAATCTTGAACGAAGCTGACTGATTGAACTTCGGGGTATCGGCTCGAAACGCCCTGCAATCTGAGTCCCGAGTGACTCCAGAACATTCACTTTGATGGGAGAAGTTGTTAATTGTGTTATTTTTGACAGACTAATGCAAAGAATTGCACGATTTTTCGAACAGAATCTTGAACGAATCCGACTGATTGAACTTCGGGGTATAGGCTCGAAACGCCCAGTAATCTGAGTCCCAAGCGACTCCAGAACATTCCCTGTGATGGGAGAAGTTGTTAATCGAGTTATTTTTGACAGACTAATGCAAAGAATTGCACGATTTTTCGAACAGAATCTTGATCGAAGCCGACTGATTGAACTTCGGGGTATAGGCTCGAAACGCCCAGTAATTTGAGTCCCGACCGACTCCAGAACATTCCCTGTGATGGGAGAAGTTGTTAATCGAGTTATTTTTGACAGACTAATGCAAAGAATTGCACGATTTTTCGAACAAAATCTTGAACGAAGCCGACTGATTGAACTTCGGGGTATCGGCTCGAAACGCCCAGCAATTTGAGTCCCGAGCGACTCCAGAACATTCACTTTGATGGGAGAAGTTGTTAATCGAGTTATTTTTGACAGACTAATGCAAAGAATTGCACGATTTTTCGAATAGAATCTTGAACGAAGCCGACTGAATGAACTTCGGGGTATAGGCTCGAAACGCCCAGTAATCTGAGTCCCGAGCGACTCCAGAACATTCCCTGTGATGGGAGAAGTTTTTAATCGAGTTATTTTTGACAGACTAATGCAAAGAAATGCACGATTTTTCGAACAGAATCTTGAACGAAGCCGACTGATTGAACTTCGGGGTATCGGCTCGAAACGCCCAGTAATCTGCGTCCCGAGCGACTCCAGAACATTCCCTGTAATGGGAGAAGTTGTTAATCGAGTTATTTTTGATAGACTGATGCAAAGAATTGCAAGATTTTTCGAATAGAATCTTGAACGAAGCCGACTGATTGAACTTCGGGGTATCGGCTCGAAACGCCCTGCAATCTGAGTCCCGAGCGACTTCAGAACATTCACTTTGATGGGAGAAGTTGTTAATCGAGTTATTTTTGACAGACTAATGCAAAGAATTGCAAGATTTTTCGAATAGAATCTTGAACGAAGCCGACTGATTGAACTTCGGTGTATCGGCTCGAAACGCCCAGCAATCTGAGTCCCGAGCGACTCCAGAACATTCACTGTGATGGGAGAAGTTGTTAATTGAGTTATTTTTGACAGACTAATGCAAAGAATTGCACGATTTTTCGAACAGAATCTTGAACGAAGCCGACTGATTGAACTTCGGGGTATAGGCTCGAAACGCCCAGTAATCTGAGTCACGAGCGACTCCAGAACAATCCCTGTGATGGGAGAAGTTGTTAATCGAGTTATTTTTGACAGACTAATGCAAAGAATTGCACGATTTTTCGAACAGAATCTTGAACGAAGCCGACTGATTGAACTTCGGGGTATAGGCTCGAAACGCCCAGTAATCTGAGTCCCGAGCGACTCCAGAACATTCCCTGTGATGGGAGAAGTTGTTAATCGAGTTATTTTTGATAGACTAATGCAAAGAATTGCACGATTTTTCGAACAGAATCTTGAACGAATCCGACTGATTGAACTTCGGGGTATAGGCTCGAAACGCCCAGTAATCTGAGTCCCGAGCGACTCCAGAACATTCCCTGTGATGGGAGAAGTTGTTAATCGAGTTATTTTTGACAGACTAATGCAAAGAATTGCACGATTTTTCGAACTGAATCTTGATCGAAGCCGACTGATTGAACTTCGGGGTATAGGCTCGAAACGCCCAGTAATCTGAGTCCCGACCGACTCCAGAACATTCCCTGTGATGGGAGAAGTTGTTAATCGAGTTATTTTTGACAGACTAATGCAAAGAATTGCACGATTTTTCGAACAAAATCTTGAACGAAGCCGACTGATTGAACTTCGGGGTATTGGCTCGAAACGCCCAGCAATTTGAGTCCCGAGCGACTCCAGAACATTCACTTTGATGGGAGAAGTTGTTAATCGAGTTATTTTTGACAGACTAATGCAAAGAATTGCACGATTTTTCGAACAGAATCTTGAACGAAGCCGACTGATTGAACTTCGGGGTATAGGCTCGAAACGCCCAGTAATCTGAGTCCCGAGCGACTCCAGAACATTCCCTGTGATGGGAGAAGTTTTTAATCGAGTTATTTTTGACAGACTAATGCAAAGAAATGCACGATTTTTCGAACAGAATCTTGAACGAAGCCGACTGATTGAACTTCGGGGTATCGGCTCGAAACGCCCAGTAATCTGAGTCCCGAGCGACTCCAGAACATTCCCTGTAATGGGAGAAGTTGTTAATCGAGTTATTTTTGATAGACTGATGCAAAGAATTGCAAGATTTTTCGAATAGAATCTTGAACGAAGCCGACTGATTGAACTTCGGGGTATCGGCTCGAAACGCCCTGCAATCTGAGTCCCGAGCGACTCCAGAACATTCACTTTGATGGGAGAAGTTGTTAATCGAGTTATTTTTGACAGACTAATGCAAAGAATTGCAAGATTTTTCGAATAGAATCTTGAACGAAGCCGACTGATTGAACTTCGGGGTATAGGCTCGAAACGCCCAGTAATCTGAGTCCCGAGCGACTCCAGAACATTCCCTGTGATGGGAGAAGTTTTTAATCGAGTTATTTTTGACAGACTAATGCAAAGAAATGCACGATTTTTCGAACAGAATCTTGAACGAAGCCGACTGATTGAACTTCGGGGTATCGGCTCGAAACGCCCAGTAATCTGAGTCCCGAGCGACTCCAGAACATTCCCTGTAATGGGAGAAGTTGTTAATCGAGTTATTTTTGATAGACTGATGCAAAGAATTGCAAGATTTTTCGAATAGAATCTTGAACGAAGCCGACTGATTGAACTTCGGGGTATCGGCTCGAAACGCCCTGCAATCTGAGTCCCGAGCGACTCCAGAACATTCCCTGTGATGGGAGAAGTTGTTAATCGAGTTATTTTTGACAGACTAATGCAAAGAATTGCACGATTTTTCGAACAGAATCTTGAACGAAGCTGACTGATTGAACTTCGGGGTATCGGCTCGAAACGCCCTGCAATCTGAGTCCCGAGCGACTCCAGAACATTCACTTTGATGGGAGAAGTTGTTAATTGTGTTATTTTTGACAGACTAATGCAAAGAATTGCACGATTTTTTGAACAGAATCTTGAACGAAGCCGACTGATTGAGCTTCGGGGTATAGGCTCGAAACGCCCAGTAATCTGAGTCCCGAGCGACTCCAGAACATTTCCTGTGATGGGAGAAGTTGTTAATCGAGTTATTTTTGACAGACTAATGCAAAGAATTGCACGATTTTTTGAACAGAATCTTGAACGAAGCCGACTGATTGAACTTCGGGGTATCGGCTCGAAACGCCCAGTAATTTGAGTCCCGAGCGACTCCTGAACATTCCCTGTGATGGGAGAAGTTCTTAATCGAGTTATTTTTGACATACTAATGCAAAGAATTGCAAGATTTTTCGAATAGAATCTTGAACGAAGCCGACTGATTGAACTTCGGGGTATCGGCTCGAAACGCCCTGCAATCTGAGTCCTGAGCGACTCCAGAACATTCACTTTGATGGGAGAAGTTGTTAATCGAGTTATTTTTGACAGACTAATGCAAAGAATTGCAAGATTTTTCGAATAGAATTTTGAACGAAGCCGACTGATTGAACTTCGGGGTATCGGCTCGAAACGCCCAGCAATTTGAGTCCCGAGCGACTCCAGAACATTCACTGTGATGGGAGAAGTTGTTAATTGAGTTATTTTTGACAGACTAATGCAAAGAATTGCACGATTTTTCAAACAGAATCTTGAACGAAGCCGACTGATTGAACTTCGGGGTATAGGCTCGAAACGCCCAGTAATCTGAGTCACGAGCGACTCCAGAACAATCCCTGTGATGGGAGAAGTTGTTAATCGAGTTATTTTTGACAGACTAATGCAAAGAATTGCACGATTTTTCGAACAAAATCTTGAACGAAGCCGACTGATTGAACTTCGGGGTATTGGCTCGAAACGCCCAGCAATTTGAGTCCCGAGCGACTCCAGAACATTCACTTTGATGGGAGAAGTTGTTAATCGAGTTATTTTTGACAGACTAATGCAAAGAATTGCACGATTTTTCGAACAGAATCTTGAACGAAGCCGACTGATTGAACTTCGGGGTATAGGCTCGAAACGCCCAGTAATCTGAGTCCCGAGCAACTCCAGAACATTCCCTGTGATGGGAGAAGTTTTTAATCGAGTTATTTTTGACAGACTAATGCAAAGAAATGCACGATTTTTCGAACAGAATCTTGAACGAAGCCGACTGATTGAACTTCGGGGTATCGGCTCGAAACGCCCAGTAATCTGAGTCCCGAGCGACTCCAGAACATTCCCTGTAATGGGAGAAGTTGTTAATCGAGTTATTTTTGATAGACTGATGCAAAGAATTGCAAGATTTTTCGAATAGAATCTTGAACGAAGCCGACTGATTGAACTTCGGGGTATCGGCTCGAAACGCCCTGCAATCTGAGTCCCGAGCGACTCCAGAACATTCACTTTGATGGGAGAAGTTGTTAATCGAGTTATTTTTGACAGACTAATGCAAAGAATTGCAAGATTTTTCGAATAGAATCTTGAACGAAGCCGACTGATTGAACTTCGGGGTATAGGCTCGAAACGCCCAGTAATCTGAGTCCCGAGCGACTCCAGAACATTCCCTGTGATGGGAGAAGTTTTTAATCGAGTTATTTTTGACAGACTAATGCAAAGAAATGCACGATTTTTCGAACAGAATCTTGAACGAAGCCGACTGATTGAACTTCGGGGTATCGGCTCGAAACGCCCAGTAATCTGAGTCCCGAGCGACTCCAGAACATTCCCTGTAATGGGAGAAGTTGTTAATCGAGTTATTTTTGATAGACTGATGCAAAGAATTGCAAGATTTTTCGAATAGAATCTTGAACGAAGCCGACTGATTGAACTTCGGGGTATCGGCTCGAAACGCCCTGCAATCTGAGTCCCGAGCGACTCCAGAACATTCCCTGTGATGGGAGAAGTTGTTAATCGAGTTATTTTTGACAGACTAATGCAAAGAATTGCACGATTTTTCGAACAGAATCTTGAACGAAGCTGACTGATTGAACTTCGGGGTATCGGCTCGAAACGCCCTGCAATCTGAGTCCCGAGCGACTCCAGAACATTCACTTTGATGGGAGAAGTTGTTAATTGTGTTATTTTTGACAGACTAATGCAAAGAATTGCACGATTTTTTGAACAGAATCTTGAACGAAGCCGACTGATTGAGCTTCGGGGTATAGGCTCGAAACGCCCAGTAATCTGAGTCCCGAGCGACTCCAGAACATTTCCTGTGATGGGAGAAGTTGTTAATCGAGTTATTTTTGACAGACTAATGCAAAGAATTGCACGATTTTTTGAACAGAATCTTGAACGAAGCCGACTGATTGAACTTCGGGGTATCGGCTCGAAACGCCCAGTAATTTGAGTCCCGAGCGACTCCTGAACATTCCCTGTGATGGGAGAAGTTCTTAATCGAGTTATTTTTGACATACTAATGCAAAGAATTGCAAGATTTTTCGAATAGAATCTTGAACGAAGCCGACTGATTGAACTTCGGGGTATCGGCTCGAAACGCCCTGCAATCTGAGTCCTGAGCGACTCCAGAACATTCACTTTGATGGGAGAAGTTGTTAATCGAGTTATTTTTGACAGACTAATGCAAAGAATTGCAAGATTTTTCGAATAGAATTTTGAACGAAGCCGACTGATTGAACTTCGGGGTATCGGCTCGAAACGCCCAGCAATTTGAGTCCCGAGCGACTCCAGAACATTCACTGTGATGGGAGAAGTTGTTAATTGAGTTATTTTTGACAGACTAATGCAAAGAATTGCACGATTTTTCAAACAGAATCTTGAACGAAGCCGACTGATTGAACTTCGGGGTATAGGCTCGAAACGCCCAGTAATCTGAGTCACGAGCGACTCCAGAACAATCCCTGTGATGGGAGAAGTTGTTAATCGAGTTATTTTTGACAGACTAATGCAAAGAATTGCACGATTTTTCGAACAGAATCTTGAACGAAGCCGACTGATTGAACTTCGGGGTATAGGCTCGAAACGCCCAGTAATCTGAGTCCCGAGCGACTCCAGAACATTCCCTGTGATGGGAGAAGTTGTTAATCGAGTTATTTTTGACAGACTAATGCAAAGAATTGCACGATTTTTCGAACAGAATCTTGAACGAAGCTGACTGATTGAACTTCGGGGTATCGGCTCGAAACGCCCTGCAATCTGAGTCCCGAGCGACTTCAGAACATTCACTTTGATGGGAGAAGTTGTTAATTGTGTTATTTTTGACAGACTAATGCAAAGAATTGCACGATTTTTCGAACAGAATCTTGAACGAATCCGACTGATTGAACTTCGGGGTATAGGCTCGAAACGCCCAGTAATCTGAGTCCCAAGCGACTCCAGAACATTCCCTGTGATGGGAGAAGTTGTTAATCGAGTTATTTTTGACAGACTAATGCAAAGAATTGCACGATTTTTCGAACAGAATCTTGATCGAAGCCGACTGATTGAACTTCGGGGTATAGGCTCGAAACGCCCAGTAATCTGAGTCCCGACCGACTCCAGAACATTCCCTGTGATGGGAGAAGTTGTTAATCGAGTTATTTTTGACAGACTAATGCAAAGAATTGCACGATTTTTCGAACAAAATCTTGAACGAAGCCGACTGATTGAACTTCGGGGTATCGGCTCGAAACGCCCAGCAATTTGAGTCCCGAGCGACTCCAGAACATTCACTTTGATGGGAGAAGTTGTTAATCGAGTTATTTTTGACAGACTAATGCAAAGAATTGCACGATTTTTCGAACAGAATCTTGAACGAAGCCGACTGATTGAACTTCGGGGTATAGGCTCGAAACGCCCAGTAATCTGAGTCCCGAGCGACTCCAGAACATTCCCTGTGATGGGAGAAGTTTTTAATCGAGTTATTTTTGACAGACTAATGCAAAGAAATGCACGATTTTTCGAACAGAATCTTGAACGAAGCCGACTGATTGAACTTCGGGGTATCGGCTCGAAACGCCCAGTAATATGAGTCCCGAGCGACTCCAGAACATTCCCTGTAATGGGAGAAGTTGTTAATCGAGTTATTTTTGATAGACTGATGCAAAGAATTGCAAGATTTTTCGAATAGAATCTTGAACGAAGCCGACTGATTGAACTTCGGGGTATCGGCTCGAAACGCCCTGCAATCTGAGTCCCGAGCGACTCCAGAACATTCACTTTGATGGGAGAAGTTGTTAATCGAGTTATTTTTGACAGACTAATGCAAAGAATTGCAAGATTTTTCGAATAGAATCTTGAACGAAGCCGACTGATTGAACTTCGGTGTATCGGCTCGAAACGCCCAGCAATCTGAGTCCCGAGCGACTCCAGAACATTCACTGTGATGGGAGAAGTTGTTAATTGAGTTATTTTTGACAGACTAATGCAAAGAATTGCACGATTTTTCGAACAGAATCTTGAACGAAGCCGACTGATTGAACTTCGGGGTATAGGCTCGAAACGGCCAGTAATCTGAGTCACGAGCGACTCCAGAACAATCCCTGTGATGGGAGAAGTTGTTAATCGAGTTATTTTTGACAGACTAATGCAAAGAATTGCACGATTTTTCGAACAGAATCTTGAACGAAGCCGACTGATTGAACTTCGGGGTATAGGCTCGAAACGCCCAGTAATCTGAGTCCCGAGCGACTCCAGAACATTCCCTGTGATGGGAGAAGTTGTTAATCGAGTTATTTTTGACAGACTAATGCAAAGAATTGCACGATTTTTCGAACAGAATCTTGAACGAAGCTGACTGATTGAACTTCGGGGTATCGGCTCGAAACGCCCTGCAATCTGAGTCCCGAGCGACTCCAGAACATTCACTTTGATGGGAGAAGTTGTTAATTGTGTTATTTTTGACAGACTAATGCAAAGAATTGCACGATTTTTCGAACAGAATCTTGAACGAATCCGACTGATTGAACTTCGGGGTATAGGCTCGAAACGCCCAGTAATCTGAGTCCCGAGCGACTCCAGAACATTCCCTGTGATGGGAGAAGTTGTTAATCGAGTTATTTTTGACAGACTAATGCAAAGAATTGCACGATTTTTCGAACAGAATCTTGATCGAAGCCGACTGATTGAACTTCGGGGTATAGGCTCGAAACGCCTAGTAATCTGAGTCCCGACCGACTCCAGAACATTCCCTGTGATGGGAGAAGTTGTTAATCGAGTTATTTTTGACAGACTAATGCAAAGAATTGCACGATTTTTCGAACAAAATCTTGAACGAAGCCGACTGATTGAACTTCGGGGTATCGGCTCGAAACGCCCAGCAATTTGAGTCCCGAGCGACTCCAGAACATTCACTTTGATGGGAGAAGTTGTTAATCGAGTTATTTTTGACAGACTAATGCAAAGAATTGCACGATTTTTCGAACAGAATCTTGAACGAAGCCGACTGATTGAACTTCGGGGTATAGGCTCGAAACGCCCAGTAATCTGAGTCACGAGCGACTCCAGAACAATCCCTGTGATGGGAGAAGTTGTTAATCGAGTTATTTTTGACAGACTAATGCAAAGAATTGCACGATTTTTCGAACAGAATCTTGAACGAAGCCGACTGATTGAACTTCGGGGTATAGGCTCGAAACGCCCAGTAATCTGAGTCCCGAGCGACTCCAGAACATTCCCTGTGATGGGAGAAGTTTTTAATCGAGTTATTTTTGACAGACTAATGCAAAGAAATGCACGATTTTTCGAACAGAATCTTGAACGAAGCCGACTGATTGAACTTCGGGGTATCGGCTCGAAACGCCCAGTAATCTGAGTCCCGAGCGACTCCAGAACATTCCCTGTAATGGGAGAAGTTGTTAATCGAGTTATTTTTGATAGACTGATGCAAAGAATTGCACGATTTTTCGAACAAAATCTTGAACGAAGCCGACTGATTGAACTTCGGGGTATCGGCTCGAAACGCCCAGCAATTTGAGTCCCGAGCGACTCCAGAACATTCACTTTGATGGGAGAAGTTGTTAATCGAGTTATTTTTGACAGACTAATGCAAAGAATTGCACGATTTTTCGAACAAAATCTTGAACGAAGCCGACTGATTGAACTTCGGGGTATCGGCTCGAAACGCCCAGCAATTTGAGTCCCGAGCGACTCCAGAACATTCACTTTGATGGGAGAAGTTGTTAATCGAGTTATTTTTGACAGACTAATGCAAAGAATTGCACGATTTTTCGAACAGAATCTTGAACGAAGCCGACTGATTGAACTTCGGGGTATAGGCTCGAAACGCCCAGTAATCTGAGTCACGAGCGACTCCAGAACAATCCCTGTGATGGGAGAAGTTGTTAATCGAGTTATTTTTGACAGACTAATGCAAAGAATTGCACGATTTTTCGAACAGAATCTTGAACGAAGCCGACTGATTGAACTTCGGGGTATCGGCTCGAAACGCCCAGTAATATGAGTCCCGAGCGACTCCAGAACATTCCCTGTAATGGGAGAAGTTGTTAATCGAGTTATTTTTGATAGACTGATGCAAAGAATTGCAAGATTTTTCGAACAAAATCTTGAACGAAGCCGACTGATTGAACTTCGGGGTATCGGCTCGAAACGCCCAGCAATTTGAGTCCCGAGCGACTCCAGAACATTCACTTTGATGGGAGAAGTTGTTAATCGAGTTATTTTTGACAGACTAATGCAAAGAATTGCAAGATTTTTCGAATAGAATTTTGAACGAAGCCGACTGATTGAACTTCGGGGTATCGGCTCGAAACGCCCAGCAATTTGAGTCCCGAGCGACTCCAGAACATTCACTGTGATGGGAGAAGTTGTTAATTGAGTTATTTTTGACAGACTAATGCAAAGAATTGCACGATTTTTCAAACAGAATCTTGAACGAAGCCGACTGATTGAACTTCGGGGTATAGGCTCGAAACGCCCAGTAATCTGAGTCACGAGCGACTCCAGAACAATCCCTGTGATGGGAGAAGTTGTTAATCGAGTTATTTTTGACAGACTAATGCAAAGAATTGCACGATTTTTCGAACAGAATCTTGAACGAAGCCGACTGATTGAACTTCGGGGTATAGGCTCGAAACGCCCAGTAATCTGAGTCCCGAGCGACTCCAGAACATTCCCTGTGATGGGAGAAGTTGTTAATCGAGTTATTTTTGACAGACTAATGCAAAGAATTGCACGATTTTTCGAACAGAATCTTGAACGAAGCTGACTGATTGAACTTCGGGGTATCGGCTCGAAACGCCCTGCAATCTGAGTCCCGAGCGACTTCAGAACATTCACTTTGATGGGAGAAGTTGTTAATTGTGTTATTTTTGACAGACTAATGCAAAGAATTGCACGATTTTTCGAACAGAATCTTGAACGAATCCGACTGATTGAACTTCGGGGTATAGGCTCGAAACGCCCAGTAATCTGAGTCCCAAGCGACTCCAGAACATTCCCTGTGATGGGAGAAGTTGTTAATCGAGTTATTTTTGACAGACTAATGCAAAGAATTGCACGATTTTTCGAACAGAATCTTGATCGAAGCCGACTGATTGAACTTCGGGGTATAGGCTCGAAACGCCCAGTAATCTGAGTCCCGACCGACTCCAGAACATTCCCTGTGATGGGAGAAGTTGTTAATCGAGTTATTTTTGACAGACTAATGCAAAGAATTGCACGATTTTTCGAACAAAATCTTGAACGAAGCCGACTGATTGAACTTCGGGGTATCGGCTCGAAACGCCCAGCAATTTGAGTCCCGAGCGACTCCAGAACATTCACTTTGATGGGAGAAGTTGTTAATCGAGTTATTTTTGACAGACTAATGCAAAGAATTGCACGATTTTTCGAACAGAATCTTGAACGAAGCCGACTGATTGAACTTCGGGGTATAGGCTCGAAACGCCCAGTAATCTGAGTCCCGAGCGACTCCAGAACATTCCCTGTGATGGGAGAAGTTTTTAATCGAGTTATTTTTGACAGACTAATGCAAAGAAATGCACGATTTTTCGAACAGAATCTTGAACGAAGCCGACTGATTGAACTTCGGGGTATCGGCTCGAAACGCCCAGTAATATGAGTCCCGAGCGACTCCAGAACATTCCCTGTAATGGGAGAAGTTGTTAATCGAGTTATTTTTGATAGACTGATGCAAAGAATTGCAAGATTTTTCGAATAGAATCTTGAACGAAGCCGACTGATTGAACTTCGGGGTATCGGCTCGAAACGCCCTGCAATCTGAGTCCCGAGCGACTCCAGAACATTCACTTTGATGGGAGAAGTTGTTAATCGAGTTATTTTTGACAGACTAATGCAAAGAATTGCAAGATTTTTCGAATAGAATCTTGAACGAAGCCGACTGATTGAACTTCGGTGTATCGGCTCGAAACGCCCAGCAATCTGAGTCCCGAGCGACTCCAGAACATTCACTGTGATGGGAGAAGTTGTTAATTGAGTTATTTTTGACAGACTAATGCAAAGAATTGCACGATTTTTCGAACAGAATCTTGAACGAAGCCGACTGATTGAACTTCGGGGTATAGGCTCGAAACGGCCAGTAATCTGAGTCACGAGCGACTCCAGAACAATCCCTGTGATGGGAGAAGTTGTTAATCGAGTTATTTTTGACAGACTAATGCAAAGAATTGCACGATTTTTCGAACAGAATCTTGAACGAAGCCGACTGATTGAACTTCGGGGTATAGGCTCGAAACGCCCAGTAATCTGAGTCCCGAGCGACTCCAGAACATTCCCTGTGATGGGAGAAGTTGTTAATCGAGTTATTTTTGACAGACTAATGCAAAGAATTGCACGATTTTTCGAACAGAATCTTGAACGAAGCTGACTGATTGAACTTCGGGGTATCGGCTCGAAACGCCCTGCAATCTGAGTCCCGAGCGACTCCAGAACATTCACTTTGATGGGAGAAGTTGTTAATTGTGTTATTTTTGACAGACTAATGCAAAGAATTGCACGATTTTTCGAACAGAATCTTGAACGAATCCGACTGATTGAACTTCGGGGTATAGGCTCGAAACGCCCAGTAATCTGAGTCCCGAGCGACTCCAGAACATTCCCTGTGATGGGAGAAGTTGTTAATCGAGTTATTTTTGACAGACTAATGCAAAGAATTGCACGATTTTTCGAACAGAATCTTGATCGAAGCCGACTGATTGAACTTCGGGGTATAGGCTCGAAACGCCTAGTAATCTGAGTCCCGACCGACTCCAGAACATTCCCTGTGATGGGAGAAGTTGTTAATCGAGTTATTTTTGACAGACTAATGCAAAGAATTGCACGATTTTTCGAACAAAATCTTGAACGAAGCCGACTGATTGAACTTCGGGGTATCGGCTCGAAACGCCCAGCAATTTGAGTCCCGAGCGACTCCAGAACATTCACTTTGATGGGAGAAGTTGTTAATCGAGTTATTTTTGACAGACTAATGCAAAGAATTGCACGATTTTTCGAACAGAATCTTGAACGAAGCCGACTGATTGAACTTCGGGGTATAGGCTCGAAACGCCCAGTAATCTGAGTCACGAGCGACTCCAGAACAATCCCTGTGATGGGAGAAGTTGTTAATCGAGTTATTTTTGACAGACTAATGCAAAGAATTGCACGATTTTTCGAACAGAATCTTGAACGAAGCCGACTGATTGAACTTCGGGGTATAGGCTCGAAACGCCCAGTAATCTGAGTCCCGAGCGACTCCAGAACATTCCCTGTGATGGGAGAAGTTTTTAATCGAGTTATTTTTGACAGACTAATGCAAAGAAATGCACGAGTTTTCGAACAGAATCTTGAACGAAGCCGACTGATTGAACTTCGGGGTATCGGCTCGAAACGCCCAGTAATCTGAGTCCCGAGCGACTCCAGAACATTCCCTGTAATGGGAGAAGTTGTTAATCGAGTTATTTTTGATAGACTGATGCAAAGAATTGCACGATTTTTCGAACAAAATCTTGAACGAAGCCGACTGATTGAACTTCGGGGTATCGGCTCGAAACGCCCAGCAATTTGAGTCCCGAGCGACTCCAGAACATTCACTTTGATGGGAGAAGTTGTTAATCGAGTTATTTTTGACAGACTAATGCAAAGAATTGCACGATTTTTCGAACAAAATCTTGAACGAAGCCGACTGATTGAACTTCGGGGTATCGGCTCGAAACGCCCAGCAATTTGAGTCCCGAGCGACTCCAGAACATTCACTTTGATGGGAGAAGTTGTTAATCGAGTTATTTTTGACAGACTAATGCAAAGAATTGCACGATTTTTCGAACAGAATCTTGAACGAAGCCGACTGATTGAACTTCGGGGTATAGGCTCGAAACGCCCAGTAATCTGAGTCACGAGCGACTCCAGAACAATCCCTGTGATGGGAGAAGTTGTTAATCGAGTTATTTTTGACAGACTAATGCAAAGAATTGCACGATTTTTCGAACAGAATCTTGAACGAAGCCGACTGATTGAACTTCGGGGTATAGGCTCGAAACGCCCAGTAATCTGAGTCCCGAGCGACTCCAGAACATTCCCTGTGATGGGAGAAGTTTTTAATCGAGTTATTTTTGACAGACTAATGCAAAGAAATGCACGATTTTTCGAACAGAATCTTGAACGAAGCCGACTGATTGAACTTCGGGGTATCGGCTCGAAACGCCCAGTAATCTGAGTCCCGAGCGACTCCAGAACATTTCCTGTAATGGGAGAAGTTGTTAATCGAGTTATTTTTGATAGACTGATGCAAAGAATTGCACGATTTTTCGAACAAAATCTTGAACGAAGCCGACTGATTGAACTTCGGGGTATCGGCTCGAAACGCCCAGCAATTTGAGTCCCGAGCGACTCCAGAACATTCACTTTGATGGGAGAAGTTGTTAATCGAGTTATTTTTGACAGACTAATGCAAAGAATTGCACGATTTTTCGAACAAAATCTTGAACGAAGCCGACTGATTGAACTTCGGGGTATCGGCTCGAAACGCCCAGCAATTTGAGTCCCGAGCGACTCCAGAACATTCACTTTGATGGGAGAAGTTGTTAATCGAGTTATTTTTGACAGACTAATGCAAAGAATTGCACGATTTTTCGAACAGAATCTTGAACGAAGCCGACTGATTGAACTTCGGGGTATAGGCTCGAAACGCCCAATAATCTGAGTCCCGAGCGACTCCAGAACATTCCCTGTGATGGGAGAAGTTTTTAATCGAGTTATTTTTGACAGACTAATGCAAAGAAATGCATGATTTTTCGAACAGAATCTTGAACGAAGCCGACTGATTGAACTTCGGGGTATCGGCTCGAAACGCCCAGCAATTTGAGTCCCGAGCGACTCCAGAACATTCACTTTGATGGGAGAAGTTGTTAATCGAGTTATTTTTGACAGACTAATGCAAAGAATTGCAAGATTTTTCGAATAGAATCTTGAACGAAGCCGACTGATTGAACTTCGGTGTATCGGCTCGAAACGCCCAGCAATCTGAGTCCCGAGCGACTCCAGAACATTCACTGTGATGGGAGAAGTTGTTAATTGAGTTATTTTTGACAGACTAATGCAAAGAATTGCACGATTTTTCGAACAGAATCTTGAACGAAGCCGACTGATTGAACTTCGGGGTATAGGCTCGAAACGGCCAGTAATCTGAGTCACGAGCGACTCCAGAACAATCCCTGTGATGGGAGAAGTTGTTAATCGAGTTATTTTTGACAGACTAATGCAAAGAATTGCACGATTTTTCGAACAGAATCTTGAACGAAGCCGACTGATTGAACTTCGGGGTATAGGCTCGAAACGCCCAGTAATCTGAGTCCCGAGCGACTCCAGAACATTCCCTGTGATGGGAGAAGTTGTTAATCGAGTTATTTTTGACAGACTAATGCAAAGAATTGCACGATTTTTCGAACAGAATCTTGATCGAAGCCGACTGATTGAACTTCGGGGTATAGGCTCGAAACGCCCAGTAATCTGAGTCCCGACCGACTCCAGAACATTCCCTGTGATGGGAGAAGTTGTTAATCGAGTTATTTTTGACAGACTAATGCAAAGAATTGCACGATTTTTCGAACAAAATCTTGAACGAAGCCGACTGATTGATCTTCGGGGTATCGGCTCGAAACGCCCAGCAATTTGAGTCCCGAGCGACTCCAGAACATTCACTTTGATGGGAGAAGTTGTTAATCGAGTTATTTTTGACAGACTAATGCAAAGAATTGCACGATTTTTCGAACAGAATCTTGAACGAAGCCGACTGATTGAACTTCGGGGTATAGGCTCGAAACGCCCAGTAATCTGAGTCCCGAGCGACTCCAGAACATTCCCTGTGATGGGAGAAGTTTTTAATCGAGTTATTTTTGACAGACTAATGCAAAGAAATGCATGATTTTTCGAACAGAATCTTGAACGAAGCCGACTGATTGAACTTCGGGGTATCGGCTCGAAACGCCCAGTAATCTGAGTCCCGAGCGACTCCAGAACATTCCCTGTAATGGGAGAAGTTGTTAATCGAGTTATTTTTGATAGACTGATGCAAAGAATTGCAAGATTTTTCGAATAGAATCTTGAACGAAGCCGACTGATTGAACTTCGGGGTATCGGCTCGAAACGCCCTGCAATCTGAGTCCCGAGCGACTCCAGAACATTCACTTTGATGGGAGAAGTTGTTAATCGAGTTATTTTTGACAGACTAATGCAAAGAATTGCAAGATTTTTCGAATAGAATCTTGAACGAAGCCGACTGATTGAACTTCGGTGTATCGGCTCGAAACGCCCAGCAATCTGAGTCCCGAGCGACTCCAGAACATTCACTGTGATGGGAGAAGTTGTTAATTGAGTTATTTTTGACAGACTAATGCAAAGAATTGCACGATTTTTCGAACAGAATCTTGAACGAAGCCGACTGATTGAACTTCGGGGTATAGGCTCGAAACGCCCAGTAATCTGAGTCACGAGCGACTCCAGAACAATCCCTGTGATGGGAGAAGTTGTTAATCGAGTTATTTTTGACAGACTAATGCAAAGAATTGCACGATTTTTCGAACAGAATCTTGAACGAAGCCGACTGATTGAACTTCGGGGTATAGGCTCGAAACGCCCAATAATCTGAGTCCCGAGCGACTCCAGAACATTCCCTGTGATGGGAGAAGTTGTTAATCGAGTTATTTTTGATAGACTGATGCAAAGAATTGCAATATTTTTCGAATAGAATCTTGAACGAAGCCGACTGATTGAACTTCGGGGTATCGGCTCGAAACGCCCTGCAATCTGAGTCCCGAGCGACTCCAGAACATTCACTTTGATGGGAGAAGTTGTTAATCGAGTTATTTTTGACAGACTAATGCAAAGAATTGCAAGATTTTTCGAATAGAATCTTGAACGAAGCCGACTGATTGAACTTCGGTGTATCGGCTCGAAACGCCCAGCAATTTGAGTCCCGAGCGACTCCAGAACATTCACTGTGATGGGAGAAGTTGTTAATTGAGTTATTTTTGACAGACTAATGCAAAGAATTGCACGATTTTTCGAACAGAATCTTGAACGAAGCCGACTGATTGAACTTCGGGGTATAGGCTCGAAACGCCCAGTAATCTGAGTCCCGAGCGACTCCAGAACATTCCCTGTGATGGGAGAAGTTGTTAATTGAGTTATTTTTGACAGACTAATGCAAAGAATTGCACGATTTTTCGAACAGAATCTTGAACGAAGCTGACTGATTGAACTTCGGGGTATCGGCTCGAAACGCCCTGCAATCTGAGTCCCGAGTGACTCCAGAACATTCACTTTGATGGGAGAAGTTGTTAATTGTGTTATTTTTGACAGACTAATGCAAAGAATTGCACGATTTTTCGAACAAAATCTTGAACGAAGCCGACTGATTGAACTTCGGGGTATAGGCTCGAAACGCCCAGTAATCTGAGTCCCGAGCGACTCCAGAACATTCCCTGTGATGGGAGAAGTTTTTAATCGAGTTATTTTTGACAGACTAATGCAAAGAAATGCACGATTTTTCGAACAGAATCTTGAACGAAGCCGACTGATTGAACTTCGGGGTATCGGCTCGAAACGCCCAGTAATCTGAGTCCCGAGCGACTCCAGAACATTCCCTGTAATGGGAGAAGTTGTTAATCGAGTTATTTTTGATAGACTGATGCAAAGAATTGCAAGATTTTTCGAATAGAATCTTGAACGAAGCCGACTGATTGAACTTCGGGGTATCGGCTCGAAACGCCCTGCAATCTGAGTCCCGAGCGACTCCAGAACATTCACTTTGATGGGAGAAGTTGTTAATCGAGTTATTTTTGACAGACTAATGCAAAGAATTGCACGATTTTTCGAATAGAATCTTGAACGTAGCCGACTGATTGAACTTCGGTGTATTGGCTCGAAACGCCCAGCAATTTGAGTCCCGAGCGACTCCAGAACATTCACTGTGATGGGAGAAGTTGTTAATCGAGTTATTTTTGACAGACTAATGCAAAGAATTGCACGATTTTTCGAACAAAATCTTGAACGAAGCCGACTGATTGAACTTCGGGGTATCGGCTCGAAACGCCCAGCAATTTGAGTCCCGAGCGACTCCAGAACATTCACTTTGATGGGAGAAGTTGTTAATCGAGTTATTTTTGACAGACTAATGCAAAGAATTGCACGATTTTTCGAACAGAATCTTGAACGAAGCCGACTGATTGAACTTCGGGGTATAGGCTCGAAACGCCCAGTAATCTAAGTCCCGAGCGACTCCAGAACATTCCCTGTGATGGGAGAAGTTTTTAATCGAGTTATTTTTGACAGACTAATGCAAAGAAATGCATGATTTTTCGAACAGAATCTTGAACGAAGCCGACTGATTGAACTTCGGGGTATCGGCTCAAAACGCCCAGCAATTTGAGTCCCGAGCGACTCCAGAACATTCACTTTGATGGGAGAAGTTGTTAATCGAGTTATTTTTGACAGACTAATGCAAAGAATTGCAAGATTTTTCGAATAGAATCTTGAACGAAGCCGACTGATTGAACTTCGGGGTATAGGCTCGAAACGCCCAGTAATCTGAGTCACGAGCGACTCCAGAACAATCCCTGTGATGGGAGAAGTTGTTAATCGAGTTATTTTTGACAGACTAATGCAAAGAATTGCACGATTTTTCGAACAGAATCTTGAACGAAGCCGACTGATTGAACTTCTGGGTATAGGCTCGAAACGCCCAGTAATCTGAGTCCCGAGCGACTCCAGAACATTCCCTGTGATGGGAGAAGTTTTTAATCGAGTTATTTTTGACAGACTAATGCAAAGAAATGCACGATTTTTCGAACAGAATCTTGAACGAAGCCGACTGATTGAACTTCGGGGTATCGGCTCGAAACGCCCAGTAATCTGAGTCCCGAGCGACTCCAGAACATTCCCTGTAATGGGAGAAGTTGTTAATCGAGTTATTTTTGATAGACTGATGCAAAGAATTGCACGATTTTTCGAACAAAATCTTGAACGAAGCCGACTGATTGAACTTCGGGGTATCGGCTCGAAACGCCCAGCAATTTGAGTCCCGAGCGACTCCAGAACATTCACTTTGATGGGAGAAGTTGTTAATCGAGTTATTTTTGACAGACTAATGCAAAGAATTGCACGATTTTTCGAACAAAATCTTGAACGAAGCCGACTGATTGAACTTCGGGGTATCGGCTCGAAACGCCCAGCAATTTGAGTCCCGAGCGACTCCAGAACATTCACTTTGATGGGAGAAGTTGTTAATCGAGTTATTTTTGACAGACTAATGCAAAGAATTGCACGATTTTTCGAACAGAATCTTGAACGAAGCCGACTGATTGAACTTCGGGGTATAGGCTCGAAACGCCCAGTAATCTGAGTCCCGAGCGACTCCAGAACATTCCCTGTGATGGGAGAAGTTTTTAATCGAGTTATTTTTGACAGACTAATGCAAAGAAATGCATGATTTTTCGAACAGAATCTTGAACGAAGCCGACTGATTGAACTTCGGGGTATCGGCTCGAAACGCCCAGCAATTTGAGTCCCGAGCGACTCCAGAACATTCACTTTGATGGGAGAAGTTGTTAATCGAGTTATTTTTGACAGACTAATGCAAAGAATTGCAAGATTTTTCGAATAGAATCTTGAACGAAGCCGACTGATTGAACTTCGGTGTATCGGCTCGAAACGCCCAGCAATCTGAGTCCCGAGCGACTCCAGAACATTCACTGTGATGGGAGAAGTTGTTAATTGAGTTATTTTTGACAGACTAATGCAAAGAATTGCACGATTTTTCGAACAGAATCTTGAACGAAGCCGACTGATTGAACTTCGGGGTATAGGCTCGAAACGGCCAGTAATCTGAGTCACGAGCGACTCCAGAACAATCCCTGTGATGGGAGAAGTTGTTAATCGAGTTATTTTTGACAGACTAATGCAAAGAATTGCACGATTTTTCGAACAGAATCTTGAACGAAGCCGACTGATTGAACTTCGGGGTATAGGCTCGAAACGCCCAGTAATCTGAGTCCCGAGCGACTCCAGAACATTCCCTGTGATGGGAGAAGTTGTTAATCGAGTTATTTTTGACAGACTAATGCAAAGAATTGCACGATTTTTCGAACAGAATCTTGAACGAAGCTGACTGATTGAACTTCGGGGTATCGGCTCGAAACGCCCTGCAATCTGAGTCCCGAGCGACTCCAGAACATTCACTTTGATGGGAGAAGTTGTTAATTGTGTTATTTTTGACAGACTAATGCAAAGAATTGCACGATTTTTCGAACAGAATCTTGAACGAATCCGACTGATTGAACTTCGGGGTATAGGCTCGAAACGCCCAGTAATCTGAGTCCCGAGCGACTCCAGAACATTCCCTGTGATGGGAGAAGTTGTTAATCGAGTTATTTTTGACAGACTAATGCAAAGAATTGCACGATTTTTCGAACAGAATCTTGATCGAAGCCGACTGATTGAACTTCGGGGTATAGGCTCGAAACGCCCAGTAATCTGAGTCCCGACCGACTCCAGAACATTCCCTGTGATGGGAGAAGTTGTTAATCGAGTTATTTTTGACAGACTAATGCAAAGAATTGCACGATTTTTCGAACAAAATCTTGAACGAAGCCGACTGATTGAACTTCGGGGTATCGGCTCGAAACGCCCAGCAATTTGAGTCCCGAGCGACTCCAGAACATTCACTGTGATGGGAGAAGTTGTTAATTGAGTTATTTTTGACAGACTAATGCAAAGAATTGCAAGATTTTTCGAATAGAATCTTGAACGAAGCCGACTGATTGAACTTCGGTGTATCGGCTCGAAACGCCCAGCAATCTGAGTCCCGAGCGACTCCAGAACATTCACTGTGATGGGAGAAGTTGTTAATTGAGTTATTTTTGACAGACTAATGCAAAGAATTGCACGATTTTTCGAACAGAATCTTGAACGAAGCCGACTAATTGAACTTCGGGGTATAGGCTCGAAACGCCCAGTAATCTGAGTCACGAGCGACTCCAGAACAATCCCTGTGATGGGAGAAGTTGTTAATCGAGTTATTTTTGACAGACTAATGCAAAGAATTGCACGATTTTTCGAACAGAATCTTGAACGAAGCCGACTGATTGAACTTCGGGGTATAGGCTCGAAACGCCCAATAATCTGAGTCCCGAGCGACTCCAGAACATTCCCTGTGATGGGAGAAGTTGTTAATCGAGTTATTTTTGATAGACTGATGCAAAGAATTGCAAGATTTTTCGAATAGAATCTTGAACGAAGCCGACTGATTGAACTTCGGGGTATCGGCTCGAAACGCCCTGCAATCTGAGTCCCGAGCGACTCCAGAACATTCACTTTGATGGGAGAAGTTGTTAATCGAGTTATTTTTGACAGACTAATGCAAAGAATTGCAAGATTTTTCGAATAGAATCTTGAACGAAGCCGACTGATTGAACTTCGGTGTATCGGCTCGAAACGCCCAGCAATTTGAGTCCCGAGCGACTCCAGAACATTCACTGTGATGGGAGAAGTTGTTAATTGAGTTATTTTTGACAGACTAATGCAAAGAATTGCACGATTTTTCGAACAGAATCTTGAACGAAGCCGACTGATTGAACTTCGGGGTATAGGCTCGAAACGCCCAGTAATCTGAGTCCCGAGCGACTCCAGAACATTCCCTGTGATGGGAGAAGTTGTTAATTGAGTTATTTTTGACAGACTAATGCAAAGAATTGCACGATTTTTCGAACAGAATCTTGAACGAAGCTGACTGATTGAACTTCGGGGTATCGGCTCGAAACGCCCTGCAATCTGAGTCCCGAGTGACTCCAGAACATTCACTTTGATGGGAGAAGTTGTTAATTGTGTTATTTTTGACAGACTAATGCAAAGAATTGCACGATTTTTCGAACAAAATCTTGAACGAAGCCGACTGATTGAACTTCGGGGTATAGGCTCGAAACGCCCAGTAATCTGAGTCCCGAGCGACTCCAGAACATTCCCTGTGATGGGAGAAGTTTTTAATCGAGTTATTTTTGACAGACTAATGCAAAGAAATGCACGATTTTTCGAACAGAATCTTGAACGAAGCCGACTGATTGAACTTCGGGGTATCGGCTCGAAACGCCCAGTAATCTGAGTCCCGAGCGACTCCAGAACATTCCCTGTAATGGGAGAAGTTGTTAATCGAGTTATTTTTGATAGACTGATGCAAAGAATTGCAAGATTTTTCGAATAGAATCTTGAACGAAGCCGACTGATTGAACTTCGGGGTATCGGCTCGAAACGCCCTGCAATCTGAGTCCCGAGCGACTCCAGAACATTCACTTTGATGGGAGAAGTTGTTAATCGAGTTATTTTTGACAGACTAATGCAAAGAATTGCACGATTTTTCGAATAGAATCTTGAACGTAGCCGACTGATTGAACTTCGGTGTATCGGCTCGAAACGCCCAGCAATTTGAGTCCCGAGCGACTCCAGAACATTCACTGTGATGGGAGAAGTTGTTAATCGAGTTATTTTTGACAGACTAATGCAAAGAATTGCACGATTTTTCGAACAAAATCTTGAACGAAGCCGACTGATTGAACTTCGGGGTATCGGCTCGAAACGCCCAGCAATTTGAGTCCCGAGCGACTCCAGAACATTCACTTTGATGGGAGAAGTTGTTAATCGAGTTATTTTTGACAGACTAATGCAAAGAATTGCACGATTTTTCGAACAGAATCTTGAACGAAGCCGACTGATTGAACTTCGGGGTATAGGCTCGAAACGCCCAGTAATCTGAGTCCCGAGCGACTCCAGAACATTCCCTGTGATGGGAGAAGTTTTTAATCGAGTTATTTTTGACAGACTAATGCAAAGAAATGCATGATTTTTCGAACAGAATCTTGAACGAAGCCGACTGATTGAACTTCGGGGTATCGGCTCGAAACGCCCAGCAATTTGAGTCCCGAGCGACTCCAGAACATTCACTTTGATGGGAGAAGTTGTTAATCGAGTTATTTTTGACAGACTAATGCAAAGAATTGCAAGATTTTTCGAATAGAATCTTGAACGAAGCCGACTGATTGAACTTCGGGGTATAGGCTCGAAACGCCCAGTAATCTGAGTCACGAGCGACTCCAGAACAATCCCTGTGATGGGAGAAGTTGTTAATCGAGTTATTTTTGACAGACTAATGCAAAGAATTGCACGATTTTTCGAACAGAATCTTGAACGAAGCCGACTGATTGAACTTCTGGGTATAGGCTCGAAACGCCCAGTAATCTGAGTCCCGAGCGACTCCAGAACATTCCCTGTGATGGGAGAAGTTGTTAATCGAGTTATTTTTGATAGACTGATGCAAAGAATTGCACGATTTTTCGAACAAAATCTTGAACGAAGCCGACTGATTGAACTTCGGGGTATCGGCTCGAAACGCCCAGCAATTTGAGTCCCGAGCGACTCCAGAACATTCACTTTGATGGGAGAAGTTGTTAATCGAGTTATTTTTGACAGACTAATGCAAAGAATTGCACGATTTTTCGAACAAAATCTTGAACGAAGCCGACTGATTGAACTTCGGGGTATCGGCTCGAAACGCCCAGCAATTTGAGTCCCGAGCGACTCCAGAACATTCACTTTGATGGGAGAAGTTGTTAATCGAGTTATTTTTGACAGACTAATGCAAAGAATTGCACGATTTTTCGAACAGAATCTTGAACGAAGCCGACTGATTGAACTTCGGGGTATAGGCTCGAAACGCCCAGTAATCTGAGTCCCGAGCGACTCCAGAACATTCCCTGTGATGGGAGAAGTTTTTAATCGAGTTATTTTTGACAGACTAATGCAAAGAAATGCATGATTTTTCGAACAGAATCTTGAACGAAGCCGACTGATTGAACTTCGGGGTATCGGCTCGAAACGCCCAGCAATTTGAGTCCCGAGCGACTCCAGAACATTCACTTTGATGGGAGAAGTTGTTAATCGAGTTATTTTTGACAGACTAATGCAAAGAATTGCAAGATTTTTCGAATAGAATCTTGAACGAAGCCGACTGATTGAACTTCGGTGTATCGGCTCGAAACGCCCAGCAATCTGAGTCCCGAGCGACTCCAGAACATTCACTGTGATGGGAGAAGTTGTTAATTGAGTTATTTTTGACAGACTAATGCAAAGAATTGCACGATTTTTCGAACAGAATCTTGAACGAAGCCGACTGATTGAACTTCGGGGTATAGGCTCGAAACGGCCAGTAATCTGAGTCACGAGCGACTCCAGAACAATCCCTGTGATGGGAGAAGTTGTTAATCGAGTTATTTTTGACAGACTAATGCAAAGAATTGCACGATTTTTCGAACAGAATCTTGAACGAAGCCGACTGATTGAACTTCGGGGTATAGGCTCGAAACGCCCAGTAATCTGAGTCCCGAGCGACTCCAGAACATTCCCTGTGATGGGAGAAGTTGTTAATCGAGTTATTTTTGACAGACTAATGCAAAGAATTGCACGATTTTTCGAACAGAATCTTGAACGAAGCTGACTGATTGAACTTCGGGGTATCGGCTCGAAACGCCCTGCAATCTGAGTCCCGAGCGACTCCAGAACATTCACTTTGATGGGAGAAGTTGTTAATTGTGTTATTTTTGACAGACTAATGCAAAGAATTGCACGATTTTTCGAACAGAATCTTGAACGAATCCGACTGATTGAACTTCGGGGTATAGGCTCGAAACGCCCAGTAATCTGAGTCCCGAGCGACTCCAGAACATTCCCTGTGATGGGAGAAGTTGTTAATCGAGTTATTTTTGACAGACTAATGCAAAGAATTGCACGATTTTTCGAACAGAATCTTGATCGAAGCCGACTGATTGAACTTCGGGGTATAGGCTCGAAACGCCCAGTAATCTGAGTCCCGACCGACTCCAGAACATTCCCTGTGATGGGAGAAGTTGTTAATCGAGTTATTTTTGACAGACTAATGCAAAGAATTGCACGATTTTTCGAACAAAATCTTGAACGAAGCCGACTGATTGAACTTCGGGGTATCGGCTCGAAACGCCCAGCAATTTGAGTCCCGAGCGACTCCAGAACATTCACTTTGATGGGAGAAGTTGTTAATCGAGTTATTTTTGACAGACTAATGCAAAGAATTGCACGATTTTTCGAACAGAATCTTGAACGAAGCCGACTGATTGAACTTCGGGGTATAGGCTCGAAACGCCCAGTAATCTGAGTCCCGAGCGACTCCAGAACATTCCCTGTGATGGGAGAAGTTTTTAATCGAGTTATTTTTGACAGACTAATGCAAAGAAATGCATGATTTTTCGAACAGAATCTTGAACGAAGCCGACTGATTGAACTTCGGGGTATCGGCTCGAAACGCCCAGTAATCTGAGTCCCGAGCGACTCCAGAACATTCCCTGTAATGGGAGAAGTTGTTAATCGAGTTATTTTTGATAGACTGATGCAAGATGGGAGAAGTTGTTAATCGAGTTATTTTTGACAGACTAATGCAAAGAATTGCACGATTTTTCGAATAGAATCTTGAACGAAGCCGACTGATTGAACTTCGGGGTATAGGCTCGAAACGCCCAGTAATCTGAGTCCCGACCGACTCCAGAACATTCCCTGTGATGGGAGAAGTTGTTAATCGAGTTATTTTTGACAGACTAATGCAAAGAATTGCACGATTTTTCGAACAGAATCTTGAACGAAGCCGACTGATTGAACTTCGGGGTATCGGCTCGAAACGCCCAGCAATTTGAGTCCCGAGCGACTCCAGAACATTCACTTTGATGGGAGAAGTTGTTAATCGAGTTATTTTTGACAGACTAATGCAAAGAATTGCACGATTTTTCGAACAGAAACTTGAACGAAGCCGACTGATTGAACTTCGGGGTATAGGCTCGAAACGCCCAGTAATCTGAGTCCCGAGCGACTCCAGAACATACCCTGTGATGGGAGAAGTTTTTAATCGAGTTATTTTTGACAGACTAATGCAAAGAAATGCACGATTTTTCGAACAGAATCTTGAACGAAGCCGACTGATTGAACTTCGGGGTATCGGCTCGAAACGCCCAGTAATCTGAGTCCCGAGCGACTCCAGAACATTCCCTGTAATGGGAGAAGTTGTTAATCGAGTTATTTTTGATAGACTGATGCAAAGAATTGCAAGATTTTTCGAATAGAATCTTGAACGAAGCCGACTGATTGAACTTCGGGGTATCGGCTCGAAACGCCCTGCAATCTGAGTCCCGAGCGACTCCAGAACATTCACTTTGATGGGAGAAGTTGTTAATCGAGTTATTTTTGACAGACTAATGCAAAGAATTGCAAGATTTTTCGAATAGAATCTTGAACGAAGCCGACTGATTGAACTTCGGTGTATCGGCTCGAAACGCCCAGCAATTTGAGTCCCGAGCGACTCCAGAACATTCACTGTGATGGGAGAAGTTGTTAATTGAGTTATTTTTGACAGACTAATGCAAAGAATTGCACGATTTTTCGAACAGAATCTTGAACGAAGCCGACTGATTGAACTTCGGGGTATAGGCTCGAAACGCCCAGTAATCTGAGTCCCGAGCGACTCCAGAACATTCCCTGTGATGGGAGAAGTTGTTAATCGAGTTATTTTTGATAGACTGATGCAAAGAATTGCACGATTTTTCGAACAAAATCTTGAACGAAGCCGACTGATTGAACTTCGGGGTATCGGCTCGAAACGCCCAGCAATTTGAGTCCCGAGCGACTCCAGAACATTCACTTTGATGGGAGAAGTTGTTAATCGAGTTATTTTTGACAGACTAATGCAAAGAATTGCACGATTTTTCGAACAAAATCTTGAACGAAGCCGACTGATTGAACTTCGGGGTATCGGCTCGAAACGCCCAGCAATTTGAGTCCCGAGCGACTCCAGAACATTCACTTTGATGGGAGAAGTTGTTAATCGAGTTATTTTTGACAGACTAATGCAAAGAATTGCACGATTTTTCGAACAGAATCTTGAACGAAGCCGACTGATTGAACTTCGGGGTATAGGCTCGAAACGCCCAGTAATCTGAGTCCCGAGCGACTCCAGAACATTCCCTGTGATGGGAGAAGTTTTTAATCGAGTTATTTTTGACAGACTAATGCAAAGAAATGCATGATTTTTCGAACAGAATCTTGAACGAAGCCGACTGATTGAACTTCGGGGTATCGGCTCGAAACGCCCAGCAATTTGAGTCCCGAGCGACTCCAGAACATTCACTTTGATGGGAGAAGTTGTTAATCGAGTTATTTTTGACAGACTAATGCAAAGAATTGCAAGATTTTTCGAATAGAATCTTGAACGAAGCCGACTGATTGAACTTCGGTGTATCGGCTCGAAACGCCCAGCAATCTGAGTCCCGAGCGACTCCAGAACATTCACTGTGATGGGAGAAGTTGTTAATTGAGTTATTTTTGACAGACTAATGCAAAGAATTGCACGATTTTTCGAACAGAATCTTGAACGAAGCCGACTGATTGAACTTCGGGGTATAGGCTCGAAACGGCCAGTAATCTGAGTCACGAGCGACTCCAGAACAATCCCTGTGATGGGAGAAGTTGTTAATCGAGTTATTTTTGACAGACTAATGCAAAGAATTGCACGATTTTTCGAACAGAATCTTGAACGAAGCCGACTGATTGAACTTCGGGGTATAGGCTCGAAACGCCCAGTAATCTGAGTCCCGAGCGACTCCAGAACATTCCCTGTGATGGGAGAAGTTGTTAATCGAGTTATTTTTGACAGACTAATGCAAAGAATTGCACGATTTTTCGAACAGAATCTTGAACGAAGCTGACTGATTGAACTTCGGGGTATCGGCTCGAAACGCCCTGCAATCTGAGTCCCGAGCGACTCCAGAACATTCACTTTGATGGGAGAAGTTGTTAATTGTGTTATTTTTGACAGACTAATGCAAAGAATTGCACGATTTTTCGAACAGAATCTTGAACGAATCCGACTGATTGAACTTCGGGGTATAGGCTCGAAACGCCCAGTAATCTGAGTCCCGAGCGACTCCAGAACATTCCCTGTGATGGGAGAAGTTGTTAATCGAGTTATTTTTGACAGACTAATGCAAAGAATTGCACGATTTTTCGAACAGAATCTTGATCGAAGCCGACTGATTGAACTTCGGGGTATAGGCTCGAAACGCCCAGTAATCTGAGTCCCGACCGACTCCAGAACATTCCCTGTGATGGGAGAAGTTGTTAATCGAGTTATTTTTGACAGACTAATGCAAAGAATTGCACGATTTTTCGAACAAAATCTTGAACGAAGCCGACTGATTGAACTTCGGGGTATCGGCTCGAAACGCCCAGCAATTTGAGTCCCGAGCGACTCCAGAACATTCACTTTGATGGGAGAAGTTGTTAATCGAGTTATTTTTGACAGACTAATGCAAAGAATTGCACGATTTTTCGAACAGAATCTTGAACGAAGCCGACTGATTGAACTTCGGGGTATAGGCTCGAAACGCCCAGTAATCTGAGTCCCGAGCGACTCCAGAACATTCCCTGTGATGGGAGAAGTTTTTAATCGAGTTATTTTTGACAGACTAATGCAAAGAAATGCATGATTTTTCGAACAGAATCTTGAACGAAGCCGACTGATTGAACTTCGGGGTATCGGCTCGAAACGCCCAGTAATCTGAGTCCCGAGCGACTCCAGAACATTCCCTGTAATGGGAGAAGTTGTTAATCGAGTTATTTTTGATAGACTGATGCAAGATGGGAGAAGTTGTTAATCGAGTTATTTTTGACAGACTAATGCAAAGAATTGCACGATTTTTCGAATAGAATCTTGAACGAAGCCGACTGATTGAACTTCGGGGTATAGGCTCGAAACGCCCAGTAATCTGAGTCCCGACCGACTCCAGAACATTCCCTGTGATGGGAGAAGTTGTTAATCGAGTTATTTTTGACAGACTAATGCAAAGAATTGCACGATTTTTCGAACAGAATCTTGAACGAAGCCGACTGATTGAACTTCGGGGTATCGGCTCGAAACGCCCAGCAATTTGAGTCCCGAGCGACTCCAGAACATTCACTTTGATGGGAGAAGTTGTTAATCGAGTTATTTTTGACAGACTAATGCAAAGAATTGCACGATTTTTCGAACAGAATCTTGAACGAAGCCGACTGATTGAACTTCGGGGTATAGGCTCGAAACGCCCAGTAATCTGAGTCCCGAGCGACTCCAGAACATACCCTGTGATGGGAGAAGTTTTTAATCGAGTTATTTTTGACAGACTAATGCAAAGAAATGCACGATTTTTCGAACAGAATCTTGAACGAAGCCGACTGATTGAACTTCGGGGTATCGGCTCGAAACGCCCAGTAATCTGAGTCCCGAGCGACTCCAGAACATTCCCTGTAATGGGAGAAGTTGTTAATCGAGTTATTTTTGATAGACTGATGCAAAGAATTGCAAGATTTTTCGAATAGAATCTTGAACGAAGCCGACTGATTGAACTTCGGGGTATCGGCTCGAAACGCCCTGCAATCTGAGTCCCGAGCGACTCCAGAACATTCACTTTGATGGGAGAAGTTGTTAATCGAGTTATTTTTGACAGACTAATGCAAAGAATTGCAAGATTTTTCGAATAGAATCTTGAACGAAGCCGACTGATTGAACTTCGGTGTATCGGCTCGAAACGCCCAGCAATTTGAGTCCCGAGCGACTCCAGAACATTCACTGTGATGGGAGAAGTTGTTAATTGAGTTATTTTTGACAGACTAATGCAAAGAATTGCACGATTTTTCGAACAGAATCTTGAACGAAGCCGACTGATTGAACTTCGGGGTATAGGCTCGAAACGCCCAGTAATCTGAGTCCCGAGCGACTCCAGAACATTCCCTGTGATGGGAGAAGTTGTTAATTGAGTTATTTTTGACAGACTAATGCAAAGAATTGCACGATTTTTCGAACAGAATCTTGAACGAAGCTGACTGATTGAACTTCGGGGTATCGGCTCGAAACGCCCTGCAATCTGAGTCCCGAGTGACTCCAGAACATTCACTTTGATGGGAGAAGTTGTTAATTGTGTTATTTTTGACAGACTAATGCAAAGAATTGCACGATTTTTCGAACAGAATCTTGAACGAAGCCGACTGATTGAACTTCGGGGTATAGGCTCGAAACGCCCAGTAATCTGAGTCCCGAGCGACTCCAGAACATTCCCTGTGATGGGAGAAGTTGTTAATCGAGTTATTTTTGACAGACTAATGCAAAGAATTGCACGATTTTTCGAACAGAATCTTGAACGAAGCTGACTGATTGAACTTCGGGGTATCGGCTCGAAACGCCCTGCAATCTGAGTCCCGAGCGACTCCAGAACATTCACTTTGATGGGAGAAGTTGTTAATTGTGTTATTTTTGACAGACTAATGCAAAGAATTGCACGATTTTTTGAACAGAATCTTGAACGAAGCCGACTGATTGAGCTTCGGGGTATAGGCTCGAAACGCCCAGTAATCTGAGTCCCGAGCGACTCCAGAACATTCCCTGTGATGGGAGAAGTTGTTAATCGAGTTATTTTTGACAGACTAATGCAAAGAATTGCATGATTTTTCGAACAGAATCTTGAACGAAGCCGACTGATTGAACTTCGGGGTATCGGCTCGAAACGCCCAGTAATTTGAGTCCCGAGCGACTCCTGAACATTCCCTGTGATGGGAGAAGTTCTTAATCGAGTTATTTTTGACATACTAATGCAAAGAATTGCAAGATTTTTCGAATAGAATCTTGAACGAAGCCGACTGATTGAACTTCGGGGTATCGGCTCGAAACGCCCTACAATCTGAGTCCCGAGCGACTCCAAAACATTCACTTTGATGGGAGAAGTTGTTAATCGAGTTATTTTTGACAGACTAATGCAAAGAATTGCAAGATTTTTCGAATAGAATCTTGAACGAAGCCGACTGATTGAACTTCGGGGTATCGGCTCGAAACGCCCAGTAATTTGAGTCCCGAGCGACTCCAGAACATTCACTGTGATGGGAGAAGTTGTTAATTGAGTTATTTTTGACAGACTAATGCAAAGAATTGCACGATTTTTCGAACAGAATCTTGAACGAAGCCGACTGATTGAACTTCGGGGTATAGGCTCGAAACGCCCAGTAATCTGAGTCACGAGCGACTCCAGAACAATCCCTGTGATGGGAGAAGTTGTTAATCGAGTTATTTTTGACAGACTAATGCAAAGAATTGCACGATTTTTCGAACAGAATCTTGAACGAAGCCGACTGATTGAACTTCGGGGTATAGGCTCGAAACGCCCAGTAATCTGAGTCCCGAGCGACTCTAGAACATTCCCTGTGATGGGAGAAGTTGTTAATCGAGTTATTTTTGACAGACTAATGCAAAGAATTGCACGATTTTTCGAACAGAATCTTGAACGAAGCCGACTGATTGAACTTCGGGGTATAGGCTCGAAACGTCCAGTAATCTGAGTCCCGAGCGACTCCAGAACATTCCCTGTGATGGGAGAAGTTGTTAATCGAGTTATTTTTGATAGACTAATGCAAAGAATTGCACGATTTTTCGAACAGAATCTTGAACGAAGCTGACTGATTGAACTTAGGGGTATCGGCTCGAAACGCCCTGCAATCTGAGTCCCGAGCGACTCCAGAACATTCACTTTGATGGGAGAAGTTGTTAATTGTGTTATTTTTGACAGACTAATGCAAAGAATTGCACGATTTTTCCAACAGAATCTTGAACGAAGCTGACTGATTGAACTTCGGGGTATCGGCTCGAAACGCCCTGCAATCTGAGTCCCGAGTGACTCCAGAACATTCACTTTGATGGGAGAAGTTGTTAATTGTGTTATTTTTGACAGACTAATGCAAAGAATTGCACGATTTTTCGAACAGAATCTTGAACGAAGCCGACTGATTGAACTTCGGGGTATAGGCTCGAAACGCCCAGTAATCTGAGTCCCGAGCGACTCCAGAACATTCCCTGTGATGGGAGAAGTTGTTAATCGAGTTATTTTTGACAGACTAATGCAAAGAATTGCACGATTTTTCGAACAGAATCTTGAACGAAGCTGACTGATTGAACTTCGGGGTATCGGCTCGAAACGCCCTGCAATCTGAGTCCCGAGCGACTCCAGAACATTCACTTTGATGGGAGAAGTTGTTAATTGTGTTATTTTTGACAGACTAATGCAAAGAATTGCACGATTTTTTGAACAGAATCTTGAACGAAGCCGACTGATTGAGCTTCGGGGTATAGGCTCGAAACGCCCAGTAATCTGAGTCCCGAGCGACTCCAGAACATTCCCTGTGATGGGAGAAGTTGTTAATCGAGTTATTTTTGACAGACTAATGCAAAGAATTGCACGATTTTTCGAACAGAATCTTGAACGAAGCCGACTGATTGAACTTCGGGGTATCGGCTCGAAACGCCCAGTAATTTGAGTCCCGAGCGACTCCTGAACATTCCCTGTGATGGGAGAAGTTCTTAATCGAGTTATTTTTGACATACTAATGCAAAGAATTGCAAGATTTTTCGAATAGAATCTTGAACGAAGCCGACTGATTGAACTTCGGGGTATCGGCTCGAAACGCCCTGCAATCTGAGTCCCGAGCGACTCCAGAACATTCACTTTGATGGGAGAAGTTGTTAATCGAGTTATTTTTGACAGACTAATGCAAAGAATTGCAAGATTTTTCGAATAGAATCTTGAACGAAGCCGACTGATTGAACTTCGGGGTATCGGCTCGAAACGCCCAGTAATTTGAGTCCCGAGCGACTCCAGAACATTCACTGTGATGGGAGAAGTTGTTAATTGAGTTATTTTTGACAGACTAATGCAAAGAATTGCACGATTTTTCGAACAGAATCTTGAACGAAGCCGACTGATTGAACTTCGGGGTATAGGCTCGAAACGCCCAGTAATCTGAGTCACGAGCGACTCCAGAACAATCCCTGTGATGGGAGAAGTTGTTAATCGAGTTATTTTTGACAGACTAATGCAAAGAATTGCACGATTTTTCGAACAGAATCTTGAACGAAGCCGACTGATTGAACTTCGGGGTATAGGCTCGAAACGCCCAGTAATCTGAGTCCCGAGCGACTCTAGAACATTCCCTGTGATGGGAGAAGTTGTTAATCGAGTTATTTTTGACAGACTAATGCAAAGAATTGCACGATTTTTCGAACAGAATCTTGAACGAAGCCGACTGATTGAACTTCGGGGTATAGGCTCGAAACGTCCAGTAATCTGAGTCCCGAGCGACTCCAGAACATTCCCTGTGATGGGAGAAGTTGTTAATCGAGTTATTTTTGATAGACTAATGCAAAGAATTGCACGATTTTTCGAACAGAATCTTGAACGAAGCTGACTGATTGAACTTAGGGGTATCGGCTCGAAACGCCCTGCAATCTGAGTCCCGAGCGACTCCAGAACATTCACTTTGATGGGAGAAGTTGTTAATTGTGTTATTTTTGACAGACTAATGCAAAGAATTGCACGATTTTTCCAACAGAATCTTGAACGAAGCTGACTGATTGAACTTCGGGGTATCGGCTCGAAACGCCCTGCAATCTGAGTCCCGAGTGACTCCAGAACATTCACTTTGATGGGAGAAGTTGTTAATTGTGTTATTTTTGACAGACTAATGCAAAGAATTGCACGATTTTTCGAACAGAATCTTGAACGAAGCCGACTGATTGAACTTCGGGGTATAGGCTCGAAACGCCCAGTAATCTGAGTCCCGAGCGACTCCAGAACATTCCCTGTGATGGGAGAAGTTGTTAATCGAGTTATTTTTGACAGACTAATGCAAAGAATTGCACGATTTTTCGAACAGAATCTTGAACGAAGCTGACTGATTGAACTTCGGGGTATCGGCTCGAAACGCCCTGCAATCTGAGTCCCGAGCGACTCCAGAACATTCACTTTGATGGGAGAAGTTGTTAATTGTGTTATTTTTGACAGACTAATGCAAAGAATTGCACGATTTTTTGAACAGAATCTTGAACGAAGCCGACTGATTGAGCTTCGGGGTATAGGCTCGAAACGCCCAGTAATCTGAGTCCCGAGCGACTCCAGAACATTCCCTGTGATGGGAGAAGTTGTTAATCGAGTTATTTTTGACAGACTAATGCAAAGAATTGCACGATTTTTCGAACAGAATCTTGAACGAAGCCGACTGATTGAACTTCGGGGTATCGGCTCGAAACGCCCAGTAATTTGAGTCCCGAGCGACTCCTGAACATTCCCTGTGATGGGAGAAGTTCTTAATCGAGTTATTTTTGACATACTAATGCAAAGAATTGCAAGATTTTTCGAATAGAATCTTGAACGAAGCCGACTGATTGAACTTCGGGGTATCGGCTCGAAACGCCCTGCAATCTGAGTCCCGAGCGACTCCAGAACATTCACTTTGATGGGAGAAGTTGTTAATCGAGTTATTTTTGACAGACTAATGCAAAGAATTGCAAGATTTTTCGAATAGAATCTTGAACGAAGCCGACTGATTGAACTTCGGGGTATCGGCTCGAAACGCCCAGTAATTTGAGTCCCGAGCGACTCCAGAACATTCACTGTGATGGGAGAAGTTGTTAATTGAGTTATTTTTGACAGACTAATGCAAAGAATTGCACGATTTTTCGAACAGAATCTTGAACGAAGCCGACTGATTGAACTTCGGGGTATAGGCTCGAAACGCCCAGTAATCTGAGTCACGAGCGACTCCAGAACAATCCCTGTGATGGGAGAAGTTGTTAATCGAGTTATTTTTGACAGACTAATGCAAAGAATTGCACGATTTTTCGAACAGAATCTTGAACGAAGCCGACTGATTGAACTTCGGGGTATAGGCTCGAAACGCCCAGTAATCTGAGTCCCGAGCGACTCCAGAACATTCCCTGTGATGGGAGAAGTTGTTAATCGAGTTATTTTTGACAGACTAATGCAAAGAATTGCACGATTTTTCGAACAGAATCTTGAACGAAGCCGACTGATTGAACTTCGGGGTATAGGCTCGAAACGTCCAGTAATCTGAGTCCCGAGCGACTCCAGAACATTCCCTGTGATGGGAGAAGTTGTTAATCGAGTTATTTTTGATAGACTAAGGCAAAGAATTGCACGATTTTTCGAACAGAATCTTGAACGAAGCTGACTGATTGAACTTAGGGGTATCGGCTCGAAACGCCCTGCAATCTGAGTCCCGAGCGACTCCAGAACATTCACTTTGATGGGAGAAGTTGTTAATTGTGTTATTTTTGACAGACTAATGCAAAGAATTGCACGATTTTTCGAACAGAATCTTGAACGAAGCTGACTGATTGAACTTCGGGGTATCGGCTCGAAACGCCCTGCAATCTGAGTCCCGAGTGACTCCAGAACATTCACTTTGATGGGAGAAGTTGTTAATTGTGTTATTTTTGACAGACTAATGCAAAGAATTGCACGATTTTTCGAACAGAATCTTGAACGAAGCCGACTGATTGAACTTCGGGGTATAGGCTCGAAACGCCCAGTAATCTGAGTCCCGAGCGACTCCAGAACATTCCCTGTGATGGGAGAAGTTGTTAATCGAGTTATTTTTGACAGACTAATGCAAAGAATTGCACGATTTTTCGAACAGAATCTTGAACGAAGCTGACTGATTGAACTTCGGGGTATCGGCTCGAAACGCCCTGCAATCTGAGTCCCGAGCGACTCCAGAACATTCACTTTGATGGGAGAAGTTGTTAATTGTGTTATTTTTGACAGACTAATGCAAAGAATTGCACGATTTTTTGAACAGAATCTTGAACGAAGCCGACTGATTGAGCTTCGGGGTATAGGCTCGAAACGCCCAGTAATCTGAGTCCCGAGCGACTCCAGAACATTCCCTGTGATGGGAGAAGTTGTTAATCGAGTTATTTTTGACAGACTAATGCAAAGAATTGCACGATTTTTCGAACAGAATCTTGAACGAAGCCGACTGATTGAACTTCGGGGTATCGGCTCGAAACGCCCAGTAATTTGAGTCCCGAGCGACTCCTGAACATTCCCTGTGATGGGAGAAGTTCTTAATCGAGTTATTTTTGACATACTAATGCAAAGAATTGCAAGATTTTTCGAATAGAATCTTGAACGAAGCCGACTGATTGAACTTCGGGGTATCGGCTCGAAACGCCCTGCAATCTGAGTCCCGAGCGACTCCAGAACATTCACTTTGATGGGAGAAGTTGTTAATCGAGTTATTTTTGACAGACTAATGCAAAGAATTGCAAGATTTTTCGAATAGAATCTTGAACGAAGCCGACTGATTGAACTTCGGGGTATCGGCTCGAAACGCCCAGTAATTTGAGTCCCGAGCGACTCCAGAACATTCACTGTGATGGGAGAAGTTGTTAATTGAGTTATTTTTGACAGACTAATGCAAAGAATTGCACGATTTTTCGAACAGAATCTTGAACGAAGCCGACTGATTGAACTTCGGGGTATAGGCTCGAAACGCCCAGTAATCTGAGTCACGAGCGACTCCAGAACAATCCCTGTGATGGGAGAAGTTGTTAATCGAGTTATTTTTGACAGACTAATGCAAAGAATTGCACGATTTTTCGAACAGAATCTTGAACGAAGCCGACTGATTGAACTTCGGGGTATAGGCTCGAAACGCCCAGTAATCTGAGTCCCGAGCGACTCCAGAACATTCCCTGTGATGGGAGAAGTTGTTAATCGAGTTATTTTTGACAGACTAATGCAAAGAATTGCACGATTTTTCGAACAGAATCTTGAACGAAGCCGACTGATTGAACTTCGGGGTATAGGCTCGAAACGTCCAGTAATCTGAGTCCCGAGCGACTCCAGAACATTCCCTGTGATGGGAGAAGTTGTTAATCGAGTTATTTTTGATAGACTAAGGCAAAGAATTGCACGATTTTTCGAACAGAATCTTGAACGAAGCTGACTGATTGAACTTAGGGGTATCGGCTCGAAACGCCCTGCAATCTGAGTCCCGAGCGACTCCAGAACATTCACTTTGATGGGAGAAGTTGTTAATTGTGTTATTTTTGACAGACTAATGCAAAGAATTGCACGATTTTTCGAACAGAATCTTGAACGAAGCTGACTGAATGAACTTCGGGGTATCGGCTCGAAACGCCCTGCAATCTGAGTCCCGAGTGACTCCAGAACATTCACTTTGATGGGAGAAGTTGTTAATTGTGTTATTTTTGACAGACTAATGCAAAGAATTGCACGATTTTTCGAACAGAATCTTGAACGAAGCCGACTGATTGAACTTCGGGGTATAGGCTCGAAACGCCCAGTAATCTGAGTCCCGAGCGACTCCAGAACATTCCCTGTGATGGGAGAAGTTGTTAATCGAGTTATTTTTGACAGACTAATGCAAAGAATTGCACGATTTTTCGAACAGAATCTTGAACGAAGCTGACTGATTGAACTTCGGGGTATCGGCTCGAAACGCCCTGCAATCTGAGTCCCGAGCGACTCCAGAACATTCACTTTGATGGGAGAAGTTGTTAATTGTGTTATTTTTGACAGACTAATGCAAAGAATTGCACGATTTTTTGAACAGAATCTTGAACGAAGCCGACTGATTGAGCTTCGGGGTATAGGCTCGAAACGCCCAGTAATCTGAGTCCCGAGCGACTCCAGAACATTCCCTGTGATGGGAGAAGTTGTTAATCGAGTTATTTTTGACAGACTAATGCAAAGAATTGCACGATTTTTCGAACAGAATCTTGAACGAAGCCGACTGATTGAACTTCGGGGTATCGGCTCGAAACGCCCAGTAATTTGAGTCCCGAGCGACTCCTGAACATTCCCTGTGATGGGAGAAGTTCTTAATCGAGTTATTTTTGACATACTAATGCAAAGAATTGCAAGATTTTTCGAATAGAATCTTGAACGAAGCCGACTGATTGAACTTCGGGGTATCGGCTCGAAACGCCCTGCAATCTGAGTCCCGAGCGACTCCAGAACATTCACTTTGATGGGAGAAGTTGTTAATCGAGTTATTTTTGACAGACTAATGCAAAGAATTGCAAGATTTTTCGAATAGAATCTTGAACGAAGCCGACTGATTGAACTTCGGGGTATCGGCTCGAAACGCCCAGCAATTTGAGTCCCGAGCGACTCCAGAACATTCACTGTGATGGGAGAAGTTGTTAATTGAGTTATTTTTGACAGACTAATGCAAAGAATTGCACGATTTTTCGAACAGAATCTTGAACGAAGCCGACTGATTGAACTTTGGGGTATAGGCTCGAAACGCCCAGTAATCTGAGTCACGAGCGACTCCAGAACAATCCCTGTGATGGGAGAAGTTGTTAATCGAGTTATTTTTGACAGTCTAATGCAAAGAATTGCACGATTTTTCGAACAGAATCTTGAACGAAGCCGACTGATTGAACTTCGGGGTATAGGCTCGAAACGCCCAGTAATCTGAGTCCCGAGCGACTCCAGAACATTCCCTGTGATGGGAGAAGTTGTTAATCGAGTTATTTTTGACAGACTAATGCAAAGAATTGCACGATTTTTCGAACAGAATCTTGAACGAAGCCGACTGATTGAACTTCGGGGTATAGGCTCGAAACGTCCAGTAATCTGAGTCCCGAGCGACTCCAGAACATTCCCTGTGATGGGAGAAGTTGTTAATCGAGTTATTTTTGACAGACTAATGCAAAGAATTGCACGATTTTTCGAACAGAATCTTGAACGAAGCTGACTGATTGAACTTAGGGGTATCGGCTCGAAACGCCCTGCAATCTGAGTCCCGAGCGACTCCAGAACATTCACTTTGATGGGAGAAGTTGTTAATTGTGTTATTTTTGACAGACTAATGCAAAGAATTGCACGATTTTTCGAACAGAATCTTGAACGAAGCCGACTGATTGAACTTCGGGGTATAGGCTCGAAACGCCCAGTAATCTGAGTCCCGAGCGACTCCAGAACATTCCCTGTGATGGGAGAAGTTGTTAATCGAGTTATTTTTGACAGACTAATGCAAAGAATTGCACGATTTTTCGAACAGAATCTTGAACGAAGCTGACTGATTGAACTTCGGGGTATCGGCTCGAAACGCCTTGCAATCTGAGTCCCGAGCGACTCCAGAACATTCACTTTGATGGGAGAAGTTGTTAATTGTGTTATTTTTGACAGACTAATGCAAAGAATTGCACGATTTTTCGAACAGAATCTTGAACGAAGCCGACTGATTGAACTTCGGGGTATAGGCTCGAAACGCCCAGTAATCTGAGTCCCGAGCGACTCCAGAACATTCCCTGTGATGGGAGAAGTTGTTAATCGAGTTATTTTTGACAGACTAATGCAAAGAATTGCACGATTTTTCGAACAGAATCTTGAACGAAGCTGACTGATTGAACTTCGGGGTATCGGCTCGAAACGCCCTGCAATCTGAGTCCCGAGCGACTCCAGAACATTCACTTTGATGGGAGAAGTTGTTAATTGTGTTATTTTTGACAGACTAATGCAAAGAACTGCACGATTTTTCGAACAGAATCTTGAACGAAGCCGACTGATTGAACTTCGGGGTATAGGCTCGAAACGCCCAGTAATCTGAGTCCCGAGCGACTCCAGAACATTCCCTGTGATGGGAGAAGTTGTTAATCGAGTTATTTTTGACAGACTAATGCAAAGAATTGCACGATTTTTCGAATAGAATCTTGAACGAAGCTGACTGATTGAACTTCGGGGTATCGGCTCGAAACGCCCTGCAATCTGAGTCCCGAGCGACTCCAGAACATTCACTTTGATGGGAGAAGTTGTTAATTGTGTTATTTTTGACAGACTAATGCAAAGAATTGCACGATTTTTCGAACAGAATCTTGAACGAAGCCGACTGATTGAACTTCGGGGTATAGGCTCGAAACGCCCAGTAATCTGAGTCCCGAGCGACTCCAGAACATTCACTTTGATGGGAGAAGTTGTTAATTGTGTTATTTTTGACAGACTAATGCAAAGAATTGCACGATTTTTCGAACAGAATCTTGAACGAAGCCGACTGATTGAACTTCGGGGTATAGGCTCGAAACGCCCAGTAATCTGAGTCCCGAGCGACTCCAGAACATTCCCTGTGATGGGAGAAGTTGTTAATCGAGTTATTTTTGACAGACTAATGCAAAGAATTGCACGATTTTTCGAACAGAATCTTGAACGAAGCTGACTGATTGAACTTCGGGGTATCGGCTCGAAACGCCTTGCAATCTGAGTCCCGAGCGACTCCAGAACATTCACTTTGATGGGAGAAGTTGTTAATTGTGTTATTTTTGACAGACTAATGCAAAGAATTGCACGATTTTTCGAACAGAATCTTGAACGAAGCCGACTGATTGAACTTCGGGGTATAGGCTCGAAACGCCCAGTAATCTGAGTCCCGAGCGACTCCAGAACATTCCCTGTGATGGGAGAAGTTGTTAATCGAGTTATTTTTGACAGACTAATGCAAAGAATTGCACGATTTTTCGAACAGAATCTTGAACGAAGCTGACTGATTGAACTTCGGGGTATCGGCTCGAAACGCCCTGCAATCTGAGTCCCGAGCGACTCCAGAACATTCACTTTGATGGGAGAAGTTGTTAATTGTGTTATTTTTGACAGACTAATGCAAAGAATTGCACGATTTTTTGAACAGAATCTTGAACGAAGCCGACTGATTGAGCTTCGGGGTATAGGCTCGAAACGCCCAGTAATCTGAGTCCCGAGCGACTCCAGAACATTCCCTGTGATGGGAGAAGTTGTTAATCGAGTTATTTTTGACAGACTAATGCAAAGAATTGCATGATTTTTCGAACAGAATCTTGAACGAAGCCGACTGATTGAACTTCGGGGTATCGGCTCGAAACGCCCAGTAATTTGAGTCCCGAGCGACTCCTGAACATTCCCTGTGATGGGAGAAGTTCTTAATCGAGTTATTTTTGACATACTAATGCAAAGAATTGCAAGATTTTTCGAATAGAATCTTGAACGAAGCCGACTGATTGAACTTCGGGGTATCGGCTCGAAACGCCCTGCAATCTGAGTCCCGAGCGACTCCAGAACATTCACTTTGATGGGAGAAGTTGTTAATCGAGTTATTTTTGACAGACTAATGCAAAGAATTGCAAGATTTTTCGAATAGAATCTTGAACGAAGCCGACTGATTGAACTTCGGGGTATCGGCTCGAAACGCCCAGCAATTTGAGTCCCGAGCGACTCCAGAACATTCACTGTGATGGGAGAAGTTGTTAATTGAGTTATTTTTGACAGACTAATGCAAAGAATTGCACGATTTTTCGAACAGAATCTTGAACGAAGCCGACTGATTGAACTTCGGGGTATAGGCTCGAAACGCCCAGTAATCTGAGTCACGAGCGACTCCAGAACAATCCCTGTGATGGGAGAAGTTGTTAATCGAGTTATTTTTGACAGTCTAATGCAAAGAATTGCACGATTTTTCGAACAGAATCTTGAACGAAGCCGACTGATTGAACTTCGGGGTATAGGCTCGAAACGCCCAGTAATCTGAGTCCCGAGCGACTCCAGAACATTCCCTGTGATGGGAGAAGTTGTTAATCGAGTTATTTTTGACAGACTAATGCAAAGAATTGCACGATTTTTCGAACAGAATCTTGAACGAAGCCGACTGATTGAACTTCGGGGTATAGGCTCGAAACGTCCAGTAATCTGAGTCCCGAGCGACTCCAGAACATTCCCTGTGATGGGAGAAGTTGTTAATCGAGTTATTTTTGACAGACTAATGCAAAGAATTGCACGATTTTTCGAACAGAATCTTGAACGAAGCTGACTGATTGAACTTAGGGGTATCGGCTCGAAACGCCCTGCAATCTGAGTCCCGAGCGACTCCAGAACATTCACTTTGATGGGAGAAGTTGTTAATTGTGTTATTTTTGACAGACTAATGCAAAGAATTGCACGATTTTTCGAACAGAATCTTGAACGAAGCCGACTGATTGAACTTCGGGGTATAGGCTCGAAACGCCCAGTAATCTGAGTCCCGAGCGACTCCAGAACATTCCCTGTGATGGGAGAAGTTGTTAATCGAGTTATTTTTGACAGACTAATGCAAAGAATTGCACGATTTTTCGAACAGAATCTTGAACGAAGCTGACTGATTGAACTTCGGGGTATCGGCTCGAAACGCCTTGCAATCTGAGTCCCGAGCGACTCCAGAACATTCACTTTGATGGGAGAAGTTGTTAATTGTGTTATTTTTGACAGACTAATGCAAAGAATTGCACGATTTTTCGAACAGAATCTTGAACGAAGCCGACTGATTGAACTTCGGGGTATAGGCTCGAAACGCCCAGTAATCTGAGTCCCGAGCGACTCCAGAACATTCCCTGTGATGGGAGAAGTTGTTAATCGAGTTATTTTTGACAGACTAATGCAAAGAATTGCACGATTTTTCGAACAGAATCTTGAACGAAGCTGACTGATTGAACTTCGGGGTATCGGCTCGAAACGCCCTGCAATCTGAGTCCCGAGCGACTCCAGAACATTCACTTTGATGGGAGAAGTTGTTAATTGTGTTATTTTTGACAGACTAATGCAAAGAACTGCACGATTTTTCGAACAGAATCTTGAACGAAGCCGACTGATTGAACTTCGGGGTATAGGCTCGAAACGCCCAGTAATCTGAGTCCCGAGCGACTCCAGAACATTCCCTGTGATGGGAGAAGTTGTTAATCGAGTTATTTTTGACAGACTAATGCAAAGAATTGCACGATTTTTCGAATAGAATCTTGAACGAAGCTGACTGATTGAACTTCGGGGTATCGGCTCGAAACGCCCTGCAATCTGAGTCCCGAGCGACTCCAGAACATTCACTTTGATGGGAGAAGTTGTTAATTGTGTTATTTTTGACAGACTAATGCAAAGAATTGCACGATTTTTCGAACAGAATCTTGAACGAAGCCGACTGATTGAACTTCGGGGTATAGGCTCGAAACGCCCAGTAATCTGAGTCCCGAGCGACTCCAGAACATTCCCTGTGATGGGAGAAGTTGTTAATCGAGTTATTTTTGACAGACTAATGCAAAGAATTGCACGATTTTTCGAACAGAATCTTGAACGAAGCTGACTGATTGAACTTCGGGGTATCGGCTCGAAACGCCCTGCAATCTGAGTCCCGAGCGACTCCAGAACATTCACTTTGATGGGAGAAGTTGTAAATTGTGTTATTTTTGACAGACTAATGCAAAGAATTGCACGATTTTTTGAACAGAATCTTGAACGAAGCCGACTGATTGAGCTTCGGGGTATAGGCTCGAAACGCCCAGTAATCTGAGTCCCGAGCGACTCCAGAACATTCCCTGTGATGGGAGAAGTTGTTAATCGAGTTATTTTTGACAGACTAATGCAAAGAATTGCACGATTTTTCGAACAGAATCTTGAACGAAGCCGACTGATTGAACTTCGGGGTATCGGCTCGAAACGCCCAGTAATTTGAGTCCCGAGCGACTCCTGAACATTCCCTGTGATGGGAGAAGTTCTTAATCGAGTTATTTTTGACATACTAATGCAAAGAATTGCAAGATTTTTCGAATAGAATCTTGAACGAAGCCGACTGATTGAACTTCGGGGTATCGGCTCGAAACGCCCTGCAATCTGAGTCCCGAGCGACTCCAGAACATTCACTTTGATGGGAGAAGTTGTTAATCGAGTTATTTTTGACAGACTAATGCAAAGAATTGCAAGATTTTTCGAATAGAATCTTGAACGAAGCCGACTCATTGAACTTCGGGGTATCGGCTCGAAACGCCCAGCAATTTGAGTCCCGAGCGACTCCAGAACATTCACTGTGATGGGAGAAGTTGTTAATTGAGTTATTTTTGACAGACTAATGCAAAGAATTGCACGATTTTTCGAACAGAATCTTGAACGAAGCCGACTGATTGAACTTCGGGGTATAGGCTCGAAACGCCCAGTAATCTGAGTCACGAGCGACTCCAGAACAATCCCTGTGATGGGAGAAGTTGTTAATCGAGTTATTTTTGACAGACTAATGCAAAGAATTGCACGATTTTTCGAACAGAATCTTGAACGAAGCCGACTGATTGAACTTCGGGGTATAGGCTCGAAACGCCCAGTAATTTGAGTCCCGAGCGACTCCAGAACATTCCCTGTGATGGGAGAAGTTGTTAATCGAGTTATTTTTGACAGACTAATGCAAAGAATTGCACGATTTTTCGAACAGAATCTTGAACGAAGCTGACTGATTGAACTTCGGGGTATCGGCTCGAAACGCCTTGCAATCTGAGTCCCGAGCGACTCCAGAACATTCACTTTGATGGGAGAAGTTGTTAATTGTGTTATTTTTGACAGACTAATGCAAAGAATTGCACGATTTTTCGAACAGAATCTTGAACGAAGCCGACTGATTGAACTTCGGGGTATAGGCTCGAAACGCCCAGTAATCTGAGTCCCGAGCGACTCCAGAACATTCCCTGTGATGGGAGAAGTTGTTAATCGAGTTATTTTTGACAGACTAATGCAAAGAATTGCACGATTTTTCGAACAGAATCTTGAACGAAGCTGACTGATTGAACTTCGGGGTATCGGCTCGAAACGCCCTGCAATCTGAGTCCCGAGCGACTCCAGAACATTCACTTTGATGGGAGAAGTTGTTAATTGTGTTATTTTTGACAGACTAATGCAAAGAACTGCACGATTTTTCGAACAGAATCTTGAACGAAGCCGACTGATTGAACTTCGGGGTATAGGCTCGAAACGCCCAGTAATCTGAGTCCCGAGCGACTCCAGAACATTCCCTGTGATGGGAGAAGTTGTTAATCGAGTTATTTTTGACAGACTAATGCAAAGAATTGCACGATTTTTCGAATAGAATCTTGAACGAAGCTGACTGATTGAACTTCGGGGTATCGGCTCGAAACGCCCTGCAATCTGAGTCCCGAGCGACTCCAGAACATTCACTTTGATGGGAGAAGTTGTTAATTGTGTTATTTTTGACAGACTAATGCAAAGAATTGCACGATTTTTCGAACAGAATCTTGAACGAAGCCGACTGATTGAACTTCGGGGTATAGGCTCGAAACGCCCAGTAATCTGAGTCCCGAGCGACTCCAGAACATTCCCTGTGATGGGAGAAGTTGTTAATCGAGTTATTTTTGACAGACTAATGCAAAGAATTGCACGATTTTTCGAACAGAATCTTGAACGAAGCTGACTGATTGAACTTCGGGGTATCGGCTCGAAACGCCCTGCAATCTGAGTCCCGAGCGACTCCAGAACATTCACTTTGATGGGAGAAGTTGTAAATTGTGTTATTTTTGACAGACTAATGCAAAGAATTGCACGATTTTTTGAACAGAATCTTGAACGAAGCCGACTGATTGAGCTTCGGGGTATAGGCTCGAAACGCCCAGTAATCTGAGTCCCGAGCGACTCCAGAACATTCCCTGTGATGGGAGAAGTTGTTAATCGAGTTATTTTTGACAGACTAATGCAAAGAATTGCACGATTTTTCGAACAGAATCTTGAACGAAGCCGACTGATTGAACTTCGGGGTATCGGCTCGAAACGCCCAGTAATTTGAGTCCCGAGCGACTCCTGAACATTCCCTGTGATGGGAGAAGTTCTTAATCGAGTTATTTTTGACATACTAATGCAAAGAATTGCAAGATTTTTCGAATAGAATCTTGAACGAAGCCGACTGATTGAACTTCGGGGTATCGGCTCGAAACGCCCTGCAATCTGAGTCCCGAGCGACTCCAGAACATTCACTTTGATGGGAGAAGTTGTTAATCGAGTTATTTTTGACAGACTAATGCAAAGAATTGCAAGATTTTTCGAATAGAATCTTGAACGAAGCCGACTCATTGAACTTCGGGGTATCGGCTCGAAACGCCCAGCAATTTGAGTCCCGAGCGACTCCAGAACATTCACTGTGATGGGAGAAGTTGTTAATTGAGTTATTTTTGACAGACTAATGCAAAGAATTGCACGATTTTTCGAACAGAATCTTGAACGAAGCCGACTGATTGAACTTCGGGGTATAGGCTCGAAACGCCCAGTAATCTGAGTCACGAGCGACTCCAGAACAATCCCTGTGATGGGAGAAGTTGTTAATCGAGTTATTTTTGACAGACTAATGCAAAGAATTGCACGATTTTTCGAACAGAATCTTGAACGAAGCCGACTGATTGAACTTCGGGGTATAGGCTCGAAACGCCCAGTAATCTGAGTCCCGAGCGACTCCAGAACATTCCCTGTGATGGGAGAAGTTGTTAATCGAGTTATTTTTGACAGACTAATGCAAAGAATTGCACGATTTTTCGAACAGAATCTTGAACGAAGCCGACTGATTGAACTTCGGGGTATAGGCTCGAAACGTCCAGTAATCTGAGTCCCGAGCGACTCCAGAACATTCCCTGTGATGGGAGAAGTTGTTAATCGAGTTATTTTTGACAGACTAATGCAAAGAATTGCACGATTTTTCGAACAGAATCTTGAACGAAGCTGACTGATTGAACTTAGGGGTATCGGCTCGAAACGCCCTGCAATCTGAGTCCCGAGCGACTCCAGAACATTCACTTTGATGGGAGAAGTTGTTAATTGTGTTATTTTTGACAGACTAATGCAAAGAATTGCACGATTTTTCGAACAGAATCTTGAACGAAGCCGACTGATTGAACTTCGGGGTATAGGCTCGAAACGCCCAGTAATCTGAGTCCCGAGCGACTCCAGAACATTCCCTGTGATGGGAGAAGTTGTTAATCGAGTTATTTTTGACAGACTAATGCAAAGAATTGCACGATTTTTCGAACAGAATCTTGAACGAAGCTGACTGATTGAACTTCGGGGTATCGGCTCAAAACGCCTTGCAATCTGAGTCCCGAGCGACTCCAGAACATTCACTTTGATGGGAGAAGTTGTTAATTGTGTTATTTTTGACAGACTAATGCAAAGAATTGCACGATTTTTCGAACAGAATCTTGAACGAAGCCGACTGATTGAACTTCGGGGTATAGGCTCGAAACGCCCAGTAATCTGAGTCCCGAGCGACTCCAGAACATTCCCTGTGATGGGAGAAGTTGTTAATCGAGTTATTTTTGACAGACTAATGCAAAGAATTGCACGATTTTTCGAACAGAATCTTGAACGAAGCTGACTGATTGAACTTCGGGGTATCGGCTCGAAACGCCCTGCAATCTGAGTCCCGAGCGACTCCAGAACATTCACTTTGATGGGAGAAGTTGTTAATTGTGTTATTTTTGACAGACTAATGCAAAGAACTGCACGATTTTTCGAACAGAATCTTGAACGAAGCCGACTGATTGAACTTCGGGGTATAGGCTCGAAACGCCCAGTAATCTGAGTCCCGAGCGACTCCAGAACATTCCCTGTGATGGGAGAAGTTGTTAATCGAGTTATTTTTGACAGACTAATGCAAAGAATTGCACGATTTTTCGAATAGAATCTTGAACGAAGCTGACTGATTGAACTTCGGGGTATCGGCTCGAAACGCCCTGCAATCTGAGTCCCGAGCGACTCCAGAAAATTCCCTGTGATGGGAGAAGTTGTTAATCGAGTTATTTTTGACAGACTAATGCAAAGAATTGCACGATTTTTCGAACAGAATCTTGAACGAAGCCGACTGATTGAACTTCGGGGTATAGGCTCGAAACGCCCAGTAATCTGAGTCCCGAGCGACTCCAGAACATTCCCTGTGATGGGAGAAGTTGTTAATCGAGTTATTTTTGACAGACTAATGCAAAGAATTGCACGATTTTTCGAACAGAATCTTGAACGAAGCCGACTGATTGAACTTCGGGGCATAGGCTCGAAACGCCCAGTAATCTGAGTCCCGAGCGACTCCAGAACATTCCCTGTGATGGGAGAAGTTGTTAATCGAGTTATTTTTGACAGACTAATGCAAAGAATTGCACGATTTTTCGAACAGAATCTTGAACGAAGCCGACTGATTGAACTTCGGGGTATCGGCTCGAAACGCCCAGCAATTTGAGTCCCGAGCGACTCCAGAACATTCACTGTGATGGGAGAAGTTGTTAATTGAGTTATTTTTGACAGACTAATGCAAAGAATTGCACGATTTTTCGAACAGAATCTTGAACGAAGCTGACTGATTGAACTTCGGGGTATCGGCTCGAAACGCCCTGCAATCTGAGTCCCGAGCGACTCCAGAACATTCACTTTGATGGGAGAAGTTGTTAATTGTGTTATTTTTGACAGACTAATGCAAAGAATTGCACGATTTTTTGAACAGAATCTTGAACGAAGTCGACTGATTGAGCTTCGGGGTATAGGCTCGAAACGCACAGTAATCTGAGTCCCGAGCGACTCCAGAACATTCCCTGTGATGGGAGAAGTTGTTAATCGAGTTATTTTTGACAGACTAATGCAAAGAATTGCACGATTTTTCGAACAGAATCTTGAACGAAGCCGACTGATTGAACTTCGGGGTATCGGCTCGAAACGCCCTGCAATCTGAGTCCCGAGCGACTCCAGAACATTCACTGTGATGGGAGAAGTTGTTAATTGAGTTATTTTTGACAGACTAATGCAAAGAATTGCACGATTTTTCGAACAGAATCTTGAACGAAGCCGACTGATTGAACTTCGGGGTATAGGCTCGAAACGCCCAGTAATCTGAGTCACGAGCGACTCCAGAACAATCCCTGTGATGGGAGAAGTTGTTAATCGAGTTATTTTTGACAGACTAATGCAAAGAATTGCACGATTTTTCGAACAGAATCTTGAACGAAGCCGACTGATTGAACTTCGGGGTATAGGCTCGAAACGCCCAATAATCTGAGTCCCGAGCGACTCCAGAACATTCCCTGTGATGGGAGAAGTTGTAAATCGAGTTATTTTTGACAGACTAATGCAAAGAATTGCACGATTTTTTGAACAGAATCTTGAACGAAGCCGACTGATTGAACTTCGGGGTATAGGCTCGAAACGCCCAGTAATCTGAGTCCCGAGCGACTCCAGAACATTCCCTGTGATGGGAGAAGTTGTTAATCGAGTTATTTTTGACAGACTAATGCAAAGAATTGCACGATTTTTCGAACAGAATCTTGAACGAAGCCGACTGATTGAACTTCGGGGTATAGGCTCGAAACGCCCAGTAATCTGAGTCCCGACCGACTCCAGAACATTCTCTGTGATGGGAGAAGTTGTTAATCGAGTTATTTTTGACAGACTAATGCAAAGAATTGCACGATTTTTCGAACAGAATCTTGAACGAAGCCGACTGATTGAACTTCGGGGTATCGGCTCGAAACGCCCAGCAATTTGAGTCCCGAGCGACTCCAGAACATTCACTTTGATGGGAGAAGTTGTTAATCGAGTTATTTTTGACAGACTAATGCAAAGAATTGCACGATTTTTCGAACAGAATCTTGAACGAAGCCGACTGATTGAACTTCGGGGTATAGGCTCGAAACGCCCAGTAATCTGAGTCCCGAGCGACTCCAGAACATACCCTGTGATGGGAGAAGTTTTTAATCGAGTTATTTTTGACAGACTAATGCAAAGAAATGCACGATTTTTCGAACAGAATCTTGAACGAAGCCGACTGATTGAACTTCGGGGTATCGGCTCGAAACGCCCAGTAATCTGAGTCCCGAGCGACTCCAGAACATTCCCTGTAATGGGAGAAGTTGTTAATCGAGTTATTTTTGATAGACTGATGCAAAGAATTGCAAGATTTTTCGAATAGAATCTTGAACGAAGCCGACTGATTGAACTTCGGGGTATCGGCTCGAAACGCCCTGCAATCTGAGTCCCGAGCGACTCCAGAACATTCACTTTGATGGGAGAAGTTGTTAATCGAGTTATTTTTGACAGACTAATGCAAAGAATTGCAAGATTTTTCGAATAGAATCTTGAACGAAGCCGACTGATTGAACTTCGGTGTATCGGCTCGAAACGCCCAGCAATTTGAGTCCCGAGCGACTCCAGAACATTCACTGTGATGGGAGAAGTTGTTAATTGAGTTATTTTTGACAGACTAATGCAAAGAATTGCACGATTTTTCGAACAGAATCTTGAACGAAGCCGACTGATTGAACTTCGGGGTATAGGGTCGAAACGCCCAGTAATCTGAGTCCCGAGCGACTCCAGAACATTCCCTGTGATGGGAGAAGTTGTTAATTGAGTTATTTTTGACAGACTAATGCAAAGAATTGCACGATTTTTCGAACAGAATCTTGAACGAAGCTGACTGATTGAACTATGGGGTATCGGCTCAAAACGCCCTGCAATCTGAGTCCCGAGTGACTCCAGAACATTCACTTTGATGGGAGAAGTTGTTAATTGTGTTATTTTTGACAGACTAATGCAAAGAATTGCACGATTTTTCGAACAGAATCTTGAACGAAGCCGACTGATTGAACTTCGGGGTATAGGCTCGAAACGCCCAGTAATTTGAGTCCCGAGCGACTCCAGAACATTCCCTGTGATGGGAGAAGTTGTTAATCGAGTTATTTTTGACAGACTAATGCAAAGAATTGCACGATTTTTCGAACAGAATCTTGAACGAAGCCGACTGATTGAACTTCGGGGTATAGGCTCGAAACGCCCAGTAATCTGAGTCCCGACCGACTCCAGAACATTCTCTGTGATGGGAGAAGTTGTTAATCGAGTTATTTTTGACAGACTAATGCAAAGAATTGCACGATTTTTCGAACAGAATCTTGAACGAAGCCGACTGATTGAACTTCGGGGTATCGGCTCGAAACGCCCAGCAATTTGAGTCCCGAGCGACTCCAGAACATTCACTTTGATGGGAGAAGTTGTTAATCGAGTTATTTTTGACAGACTAATGCAAAGAATTGCACGATTTTTCGAACAGAATCTTGAACGAAGCCGACTGATTGAACTTCGGGGTATAGGCTCGAAACGCCCAGTAATCTGAGTCCCGAGCGACTCCAGAACATACCCTGTGATGGGAGAAGTTTTTAATCGAGTTATTTTTGACAGACTAATGCAAAGAAATGCACGATTTTTCGAACAGAATCTTGAACGAAGCCGACTGATTGAACTTCGGGGTATCGGCTCGAAACGCCCAGTAATCTGAGTCCCGAGCGACTCCAGAACATTCCCTGTAATGGGAGAAGTTGTTAATCGAGTTATTTTTGATAGACTGATGCAAAGAATTGCAAGATTTTTCGAATAGAATCTTGAACGAAGCCGACTGATTGAACTTCGGTGTATCGGCTCGAAACGCCCTGCAATCTGAGTCCCGAGCGACTCCAGAACATTCACTTTGATGGGAGAAGTTGTTAATCGAGTTATTTTTGACAGACTAATGCAAAGAATTGCAAGATTTTTCGAATAGAATCTTGAACGAAGCCGACTGATTGAACTTCGGTGTATCGGCTCGAAACGCCCAGCAATTTGAGTCCCGAGCGACTCCAGAACATTCACTGTGATGGGAGAAGTTGTTAATTGAGTTATTTTTGACAGACTAATGCAAAGAATTGCACGATTTTTCGAACAGAATCTTGAACGAAGCCGACTGATTGAACTTCGGGGTATAGGGTCGAAACGCCCAGTAATCTGAGTCCCGAGCGACTCCAGAACATTCCCTGTGATGGGAGAAGTTGTTAATTGAGTTATTTTTGACAGACTAATGCAAAGAATTGCACGATTTTTCGAACAGAATCTTGAACGAAGCTGACTGATTGAACTATGGGGTATCGGCTCGAAACGCCCTGCAATCTGAGTCCCGAGTGACTCCAGAACATTCACTTTGATGGGAGAAGTTGTTAATTGTGTTATTTTTGACAGACTAATGCAAAGAATTGCACGATTTTTCGAACAGAATCTTGAACGAAGCCGACTGATTGAACTTCGGGGTATAGGCTCGAAACGCCCAGTAATCTGAGTCCCAAGCGACTCCAGAACATTCCCTGTGATGGGAGAAGTTGTTAATCGAGTTATTTTTGATAGACTAATGCAAAGAATTGCACGATTTTTCGAACAGAATCTTGAACGAAGCCGACTGATTGAACTTCGGGGTATCGGCTCGAAACGCCCAGTAATTTGAGTCCCGAGCGACTCCTGAACATTCCCTGTGATGGGAGAAGTTCTTAATCGAGTTATTTTTTACATACTAATGCAAAGAATTGCAAGATTTTTCGAATAGAATCTTGAACGAAGCCGACTGATTGAACTTCGGGGTATCGGCTCGAAACGCCCTGCAATCTGAGTCCCGAGCGACTCCAGAACATTCACTTTGATGGGAGAAGTTGTTAATCGAGTTATTTTTGACAGACTAATGCAAAGAATTGCAAGATTTTTCGAATAGAATCTTGAACGAAGCCGACTGATTGAACTTCGGGGTATCGGCTCGAAACGCCCAGTAATTTGAGTCCCGAGCGACTCCAGAACATTCACTGTGATGGGAGAAGTTGTTAATTGAGTTATTTTTGACAGACTAATGCAAAGAATTGCACGATTTTTCGAACAGAATCTTGAACGAAGCCGACTGATTGAACTTCGGGGTATAGGCTCGAAACGCCCAGTAATCTGAGTCCCGACCGACTCCAGAACATTCCCTGTGATGGGAGAAGTTGTTAATCGAGTTATTTTTGACAGACTAATGCAAAGAATTGCACGATTTTTCGAACAGAATCTTGAACGAAGCCGACTGATTGAACTTCGGGGTATCGGCTCGAAACGCCCAGTAATTTGAGTCCCGAGCGACTCCAGAACATTCACTGTGATGGGAGAAGTTGTTAATTGAGTTATTTTTGACAGACTAATGCAAAGAATTGCACGATTTTTCGAACAGAATCTTGAACGAAGCCGACTGATTGAACTTCGGGGTATAGGCTCGAAACGCCCAGTAATCTGAGTCACGAGCGACTCCAGAACAATCCCTGTGATGGGAGAAGTTGTTAATCGAGTTATTTTTGACAGACTAATGCAAAGAATTGCACGATTTTTCGAACAGAATCTTGAACGAAGCCGACTGATTGAACTTCGGGGTATAGGCTCGAAACGTCCAGTAATCTGAGTCCCGAGCGACTCCAGAACATTCCCTGTGATGGGAGAAGTTGTTAATCGAGTTATTTTTGACAGACTAATGCAAAGAATTGCACGATTTTTCGAACAGAATCTTGAACGAAGCTGACTGATTGAACTTAGGGGTATCGGCTCGAAACGCCCTGCAATCTGAGTCCCGAGCGACTCCAGAACATTCACTTTGATGGGAGAAGTTGTTAATCGAGTTATTTTTGACAGACTAATGCAAAGAATTGCAAGATTTTTCGAATAGAATCTTGAACGAAGCCGAATGATTGAACTTCGGGGTATCGGCTCGAAACGCCCTGCAATCTGAGTCCCGAGCGACTCCAGAACATTCACTTTGATGGGAGAAGTTGTTAATCGAGTTATTTTTGACAGACTAATGCAAAGAATTGCAAGATTTTTCGAATAGAATCTTGAACGAAGCCGACTGATTGAACTTCGGTGTATCGGCTCGAAACGCCCAGCAATTTGAGTCCCGAGCGACTCCAGAACATTCACTGTGATGGGAGAAGTTGTTAATTGAGTTATTTTTGACAGACTAATGCAAAGAATTGCACGATTTTTCGAACAGAATCTTGAACGAAGCCGACTGATTGAACTTCGGGGTATAGGCTCGAAACGCCCAGTAATCTGAGTCCCGAGCGACTCCAGAACATTCCCTGTAATGGGAGAAGTTGTTAATCGAGTTATTTTTGATAGACTGATGCAAAGAATTGCAAGATTTTTCGAATAGAATCTTGAACGAAGCCGACTGATTGAACTTCGGGGTATCGGCTCGAAACGCCCTGCAATCTGAGTCCCGAGCGACTCCAGAACATTCACTTTGATGGGAGAAGTTGTTAATCGAGTTATTTTTGACAGACTAATGCAAAGAATTGCAAGATTTTTCGAATAGAATCTTGAACGAAGCCGACTGATTGAACTTCGGTGTATCGGCTCGAAACGCCCAGCAATTTGAGTCCCGAGCGACTCCAGAACATTCACTGTGATGGGAGAAGTTGTTAATTGAGTTATTTTTGACAGACTAATGCAAAGAATTGCACCATTTTTCGAACAGAATCTTGAACGAAGCCGACTGATTGAACTTCGGGGTATAGGCTCGAAACGCCCAGTAATCTGAGTCCCGACCGACTCCAGAACATTCCCTGTGATGGGAGAAGTTGTTAATCGAGTTATTTTTGACAGACTAATGCAAAGAATTGCACGATTTTTCGAACAGAATCTTGAACGAAGCTGACTGATTGAACTTCGGGGTATCGGCTCGAAACGCCCTGCAATCTGAGTCCCGAGTGACTCCAGAACATTCACTTTGATGGGAGAAGTTGTTAATTGTGTTATTTTTGACAGACTAATGCAAAGAATTGCACGATTTTTCGAATAGAATCTTGAACGAAGCCGACTGATTGAACTTCGGTGTATCGGCTCGAAACGCCCAGCAATCTGAGTCCCGAGCGACTCCAGAACATTCACTGTGATGGGAGAAGTTGTTAATTGAGTTATTTTTGACAGACTAATGCAAAGAATTGCACGATTTTTCGAACAGAATCTTGAACGAAGCCGACTGATTGAACTTCGGGGTATAGGCTCGAAACGCCCAGTAATCTGAGTCCCAAGCGACTCCAGAACATTCCCTGTGATGGGAGAAGTTGTTAATCGAGTTATTTTTGATAGACTAATGCAAAGAATTGCACGATTTTTCGAACAGAATCTTGAACGAAGCCGACTGATTGAACTTCGGGGTATCGGCTCGAAACGCCCAGTAATTTGAGTCCCGAGCGACTCCTGAACATTCCCTGTGATGGGAGAAGTTCTTAATCGAGTTATTTTTTACATACTAATGCAAAGAATTGCAAGATTTTTCGAATAGAATCTTGAACGAAGCCGACTGATTGAACTTCGGGGTATCGGCTCGAAACGCCCTGCAATCTGAGTCCCGAGCGACTCCAGAACATTCACTTTGATGGGAGAAGTTGTTAATCGAGTTTTTTTTGACAGACTAATGCAAAGAATTGCAAGATTTTTCGAATAGAATCTTGAACGAAGCCGACTGATTGAACTTCGGGGTATCGGCTCGAAACGCCCAGTAATTTGAGTCCCGAGCGACTCCAGAACATTCACTGTGATGGGAGAAGTTGTTAATTGAGTTATTTTTGACAGACTAATGCAAAGAATTGCACGATTTTTCGAACAGAATCTTGAACGAAGCCGACTGATTGAACTTCGGGGTATAGGCTCGAAACGCCCAGTAATCTGAGTCACGAGCGACTCCAGAACAATCCCTGTGATGGGAGAAGTTGTTAATCGAGTTATTTTTGACAGACTAATGCAAAGAATTGCACGATTTTTCGAACAGAATCTTGAACGAAGCCGACTGATTGAACTTCGGGGTATAGGCTCGAAACGTCCAGTAATCTGAGTCCCGAGCGACTCCAGAACATTCCCTGTGATGGGAGAAGTGGTTAATCGAGTTATTTTTGACAGACTAATGCAAAGAATTGCACGATTTTTCGAACAGAATCTTGAACGAAGCTGACTGATTGAACTTAGGGGTATCGGCTCGAAACGCCCTGCAATCTGAGTCCCGAGCGACTCCAGAACATTCACTTTGATGGGAGAAGTTGTTAATTGTGTTATTTTTGACAGACTAATGCAAAGAATTGCAAGATTTTTCGAACAGAATCTTGAACGAAGCTGACTGATTGAACTTCGGGGTATCGGCTCGAAACGCCCTGCAATCTGAGTCCCGAGTGACTCCAGAACATTCACTTTGATGGGAGAAGTTGTTAATTGTGTTATTTTTGACAGACTAATGCAAAGAATTGCACGATTTTTCGAACAGAATCTTGAACGAAGCCGACTGATTGAACTTCGGGGTATCGGCTCGAAACGCCCTGCAGTCTGAGTCCCTAGCGACTCCAGAACATTCCCTGTAATGGGAGAAGTTGTTAATCGAGTTATTTTTGATAGACTAATGCGAAGAATTGCACGATTTTTCGAACAGAATCTTGAACGAAGCCGACTGATTGAACTTCGGGGTATCGGCTCGAAACGCCCAGCAATTTGAGTCCCGAGCGACTCCAGAACATTCACTGTGACGGGCGAAGTTGTTAATTGAGTTATTTTTGACAGACTAATGCAAAGAATTGCACGATTTTTCGAACAGAATCTTGAACGAAGCTGACTGATTGAACTTCGGGGTATCGGCTCGAAACGCCCTGCAATCTGAGTCCCGAGCGACTCCAGAACATTCACTTTGATGGGAGAAGTTGTTAATCGAGTTATTTTTGACAGACTAATGCAAAGAATTGCAAGATTTTTCGAATAGAATCTTGAACGAAGCCGACTGATTGAACTTCGGTGTATCGGCTCGAAACGCCCAGCAATTTGAGTCCCGAGCGACTCCAGAACATTCACTGTGATGGGAGAAGTTGTTAATTGAGTTATTTTTGACAGACTAATGCAAAGAATTGCACGATTTTTCGAACAGAATCTTGAACGAAGCCGACTGATTGAACTTCGGGGTATAGGCTCGAAACGCCCAGTAATCTGAGTCCCGAGCGACTCCAGAACATTCCCTGTAATGGGAGAAGTTGTTAATCGAGTTATTTTTGATAGACTGATGCAAAGAATTGCAAGATTTTTCGAATAGAATCTTGAACGAAGCCGACTGATTGAACTTCGGGGTATCGGCTCGAAACGCCCTGCAATCTGAGTCCCGAGCGACTCCAGAACATTCACTTTGATGGGAGAAGTTGTTAATCGAGTTATTTTTGACAGACTAATGCAAAGAATTGCAAGATTTTTCGAATAGAATCTTGAACGAAGCCGACTGATTGAACTTCGGTGTATCGGCTCGAAACGCCCAGCAATTTGAGTCCCGAGCGACTCCAGAACATTCACTGTGATGGGAGAAGTTGTTAATTGAGTTATTTTTGACAGACTAATGCAAAGAATTGCACCATTTTTCGAACAGAATCTTGAACGAAGCCGACTGATTGAACTTCGGGGTATAGGCTCGAAACGCCCAGTAATCTGAGTCCCGACCGACTCCAGAACATTCCCTGTGATGGGAGAAGTTGTTAATCGAGTTATTTTTGACAGACTAATGCAAAGAATTGCACGATTTTTCGAACAGAATCTTGAACGAAGCTGACTGATTGAACTTCGGGGTATCGGCTCGAAACGCCCTGCAATCTGAGTCCCGAGTGACTCCAGAACATTCACTTTGATGGGAGAAGTTGTTAATTGTGTTATTTTTGACAGACTAATGCAAAGAATTGCACGATTTTTCGAATAGAATCTTGAACGAAGCCGACTGATTGAACTTCGGTGTATCGGCTCGAAACGCCCAGCAATCTGAGTCCCGAGCGACTCCAGAACATTCACTGTGATGGGAGAAGTTGTTAATTGAGTTATTTTTGACAGACTAATGCAAAGAATTGCACGATTTTTCGAACAGAATCTTGAACGAAGCCGACTGATTGAACTTCGGGGTATAGGCTCGAAACGCCCAGTAATCTGAGTCCCAAGCGACTCCAGAACATTCCCTGTGATGGGAGAAGTTGTTAATCGAGTTATTTTTGATAGACTAATGCAAAGAATTGCACGATTTTTCGAACAGAATCTTGAACGAAGCCGACTGATTGAACTTCGGGGTATCGGCTCGAAACGCCCAGTAATTTGAGTCCCGAGCGACTCCTGAACATTCCCTGTGATGGGAGAAGTTCTTAATCGAGTTATTTTTTACATACTAATGCAAAGAATTGCAAGATTTTTCGAATAGAATCTTGAACGAAGCCGACTGATTGAACTTCGGGGTATCGGCTCGAAACGCCCTGCAATCTGAGTCCCGAGCGACTCCAGAACATTCACTTTGATGGGAGAAGTTGTTAATCGAGTTTTTTTTGACAGACTAATGCAAAGAATTGCAAGATTTTTCGAATAGAATCTTGAACGAAGCCGACTGATTGAACTTCGGGGTATCGGCTCGAAACGCCCAGTAATTTGAGTCCCGAGCGACTCCAGAACATTCACTGTGATGGGAGAAGTTGTTAATTGAGTTATTTTTGACAGACTAATGCAAAGAATTGCACGATTTTTCGAACAGAATCTTGAACGAAGCCGACTGATTGAACTTCGGGGTATAGGCTCGAAACGCCCAGTAATCTGAGTCACGAGCGACTCCAGAACAATCCCTGTGATGGGAGAAGTTGTTAATCGAGTTATTTTTGACAGACTAATGCAAAGAATTGCACGATTTTTCGAACAGAATCTTGAACGAAGCCGACTGATTGAACTTCGGGGTATAGGCTCGAAACGTCCAGTAATCTGAGTCCCGAGCGACTCCAGAACATTCCCTGTGATGGGAGAAGTGGTTAATCGAGTTATTTTTGACAGACTAATGCAAAGAATTGCACGATTTTTCGAACAGAATCTTGAACGAAGCTGACTGATTGAACTTAGGGGTATCGGCTCGAAACGCCCTGCAATCTGAGTCCCGAGCGACTCCAGAACATTCACTTTGATGGGAGAAGTTGTTAATTGTGTTATTTTTGACAGACTAATGCAAAGAATTGCAAGATTTTTCGAACAGAATCTTGAACGAAGCTGACTGATTGAACTTCGGGGTATCGGCTCGAAACGCCCTGCAATCTGAGTCCCGAGTGACTCCAGAACATTCACTTTGATGGGAGAAGTTGTTAATTGTGTTATTTTTGACAGACTAATGCAAAGAATTGCACGATTTTTCGAACAGAATCTTGAACGAAGCCGACTGATTGAACTTCGGGGTATAGGCTCGAAACGCCCAGTAATTTGAGTCCCGAGCGACTCCAGAACATTCCCTGTGATGGGAGAAGTTGTTAATCGAGTTATTTTTGACAGACTAATGCAAATAATTGCACGATTTTTCGAACAGAATCTTGAACGAAGCTGACTGATTGAACTTCGGGGTATCGGCTCGAAACGCCCTGCAATCTGAGTCCCGAGCGACTCCAGAACATTCACTTTGATGGGAGAAGTTGTTAATTGTGTTATTTTTGACAGACTAATGCAAAGAATTGCACGATTTTTTGAACAGAATCTTGAACGAAGCCGACTGATTGAGCTTCGGGGTATAGGCTCGAAACGCCCAGTAATCTGAGTCCCGAGCGACTCCAGAACATTCCCTGTGATGGGAGAAGTTGTTAATCGAGTTATTTTTGACAGACTAATGCAAAGAATTGCACGATTTTTCGAACAGAATCTTGAACGAAGCCGACTGATTGAACTTCGGGGTATCGGCTCGAAACGCCCAGTAATTTGAGTCCCGAGCGACTCCTGAACATTCCCTGTGATGGGAGAAGTTCTTAATCGAGTTATTTTTGACATACTAATGCAAAGAATTGCAAGATTTTTCGAATAGAATCTTGAACGAAGCCGACTGATTGAACTTCGGGGTATCGGCTCGAAACGCCCTGCAATCTGAGTCCCGAGCGACTCCAGAACATTCACTTTGATGGGAGAAGTTGTTAATCGAGTTATTTTTGACAGACTAATGCAAAGAATTGCAAGATTTTTCGAATAGAATCTTGAACAAAGCCGACTGATTGAACTTCGGTGTATCGGCTCGAAACGCCCAGCAATTTGAGTCCCGAGCGACTCCAGAACATTCACTGTGATGGGAGAAGTTGTTAATTGAGTTATTTTTGACAGACTAATGCAAAGAATTGCACGATTTTTCGAACAGAATCTTGAACGAAGCCGACTGATTGAACTTCGGGGTATAGGCTCGAAACGCCCAGTAATCTGAGTCCCGAGCGACTCCAGAACATTCCCTGTAATGGGAGAAGTTGTTAATCGAGTTATTTTTGATAGACTGATGCAAAGAATTGCAAGATTTTTCGAATAGAATCTTGAACGAAGCCGACTGATTGAACTTCGGGGTATCGGCTCGAAACGCCCTGCAATCTGAGTCCCGAGCGACTCCAGAACATTCACTTTGATGGGAGAAGTTGTTAATCGAGTTATTTTTGACAGACTAATGCAAAGAATTGCAAGATTTTTCGAATAGAATCTTGAACGAAGCCGACTGATTGAACTTCGGTGTATCGGCTCGAAACGCCCAGCAATTTGAGTCCCGAGCGACTCCAGAACATTCACTGTGATGGGAGAAGTTGTTAATTGAGTTATTTTTGACAGACTAATGCAAAGAATTGCACCATTTTTCGAACAGAATCTTGAACGAAGCCGACTGATTGAACTTCGGGGTATAGGCTCGAAACGCCCAGTAATCTGAGTCCCGACCGACTCCAGAACATTCCCTGTGATGGGAGAAGTTGTTAATCGAGTTATTTTTGACAGACTAATGCAAAGAATTGCACGATTTTTCGAACAGAATCTTGAACGAAGCTGACTGATTGAACTTCGGGGTATCGGCTCGAAACGCCCTGCAATCTGAGTCCCGAGTGACTCCAGAACATTCACTTTGATGGGAGAAGTTGTTAATTGTGTTATTTTTGACAGACTAATGCAAAGAATTGCACGATTTTTCGAATAGAATCTTGAACGAAGCCGACTGATTGAACTTCGGTGTATCGGCTCGAAACGCCCAGCAATCTGAGTCCCGAGCGACTCCAGAACATTCACTGTGATGGGAGAAGTTGTTAATTGAGTTATTTTTGACAGACTAATGCAAAGAATTGCACGATTTTTCGAACAGAATCTTGAACGAAGCCGACTGATTGAACTTCGGGGTATAGGCTCGAAACGCCCAGTAATCTGAGTCCCAAGCGACTCCAGAACATTCCCTGTGATGGGAGAAGTTGTTAATCGAGTTATTTTTGATAGACTAATGCAAAGAATTGCACGATTTTTCGAACAGAATCTTGAACGAAGCCGACTGATTGAACTTCGGGGTATCGGCTCGAAACGCCCAGTAATTTGAGTCCCGAGCGACTCCTGAACATTCCCTGTGATGGGAGAAGTTCTTAATCGAGTTATTTTTTACATACTAATGCAAAGAATTGCAAGATTTTTCGAATAGAATCTTGAACGAAGCCGACTGATTGAACTTCGGGGTATCGGCTCGAAACGCCCTGCAATCTGAGTCCCGAGCGACTCCAGAACATTCACTTTGATGGGAGAAGTTGTTAATCGAGTTTTTTTTGACAGACTAATGCAAAGAATTGCAAGATTTTTCGAATAGAATCTTGAACGAAGCCGACTGATTGAACTTCGGGGTATCGGCTCGAAACGCCCAGTAATTTGAGTCCCGAGCGACTCCAGAACATTCACTGTGATGGGAGAAGTTGTAAATTGAGTTATTTTTGACAGACTAATGCAAAGAATTGCACGATTTTTCGAACAGAATCTTGAACGAAGCCGACTGATTGAACTTCGGGGTATAGGCTCGAAACGCCCAGTAATCTGAGTCACGAGCGACTCCAGAACAATCCCTGTGATGGGAGAAGTTGTTAATCGAGTTATTTTTGACAGACTAATGCAAAGAATTGCACGATTTTTCGAACAGAATCTTGAACGAAGCCGACTGATTGAACTTCGGGGTATAGGCTCGAAACGTCCAGTAATCTGAGTCCCGAGCGACTCCAGAACATTCCCTGTGATGGGAGAAGTGGTTAATCGAGTTATTTTTGACAGACTAATGCAAAGAATTGCACGATTTTTCGAACAGAATCTTGAACGAAGCTGACTGATTGAACTTAGGGGTATCGGCTCGAAACGCCCTGCAATCTGAGTCCCGAGCGACTCCAGAACATTCACTTTGATGGGAGAAGTTGTTAATTGTGTTATTTTTGACAGACTAATGCAAAGAATTGCAAGATTTTTCGAACAGAATCTTGAACGAAGCTGACTGATTGAACTTCGGGGTATCGGCTCGAAACGCCCTGCAATCTGAGTCCCGAGTGACTCCAGAACATTCACTTTGATGGGAGAAGTTGTTAATTGTGTTATTTTTGACAGACTAATGCAAAGAATTGCACGATTTTTCGAACAGAATCTTGAACGAAGCCGACTGATTGAACTTCGGGGTATAGGCTCGAAACGCCCAGTAATTTGAGTCCCGAGCGACTCCAGAACATTCCCTGTGATGGGAGAAGTTGTTAATCGAGTTATTTTTGACAGACTAATGCAAAGAATTGCACGATTTTTCGAACAGAATCTTGAACGAAGCTGACTGATTGAACTTCGGGGTATCGGCTCGAAACGCCCTGCAATCTGAGTCCCGAGCGACTCCAGAACATTCACTTTGATGGGAGAAGTTGTTAATTGTGTTATTTTTGACAGACTAATGCAAAGAATTGCACGATTTTTTGAACAGAATCTTGAACGAAGCCGACTGATTGAGCTTCGGGGTATAGGCTCGAAACGCCCAGTAATCTGAGTCCCGAGCGACTCCAGAACATTCCCTGTGATGGGAGAAGTTGTTAATCGAGTTATTTTTGACAGACTAATGCAAAGAATTGCACGATTTTTCGAACAGAATCTTGAACGAAGCCGACTGATTGAACTTCGGGGTATCGGCTCGAAACGCCCAGTAATTTGAGTCCCGAGCGACTCCTGAACATTCCCTGTGATGGGAGAAGTTCTTAATCGAGTTATTTTTGACATACTAATGCAAAGAATTGCAAGATTTTTCGAATAGAATCTTGAACGAAGCCGACTGATTGAACTTCGGGGTATCGGCTCGAAACGCCCTGCAATCTGAGTCCCGAGCGACTCCAGAACATTCACTTTGATGGGAGAAGTTGTTAATCGAGTTATTTTTGACAGACTAATGCAAAGAATTGCAAGATTTTTCGAATAGAATCTTGAACGAAGCCGACTGATTGAACTTCGGGGTATCGGCTCGAAACGCCCAGCAATTTGAGTCCCGAGCGACTCCAGAACATTCACTGTGATGGGAGAAGTTGTTAATTGAGTTATTTTTGACAGACTAATGCAAAGAATTGCACGATTTTTCGAACAGAATCTTGAACGAAGCCGACTGATTGAACTTCGGGGTATAGGCTCGAAACGCCCAGTAATCTGAGTCACGAGCGACTCCAGAACAATCCCTGTGATGGGAGAAGTTGTTAATCGAGTTATTTTTGACAGACTAATGCAAAGAATTGCACGATTTTTCGAACAGAATCTTGAACGAAGCCGACTGATTGAACTTCGGGGTATAGGCTCGAAACGCCCAGTAATCTGAGTCCCGAGCGACTCCAGAACATTCCCTGTGATGGGAGAAGTTGTTAATCGAGTTATTTTTGACAGACTAATGCAAAGAATTGCACGATTTTTCGAACAGAATCTTGAACGAAGCCGACTGATTGAACTTCGGGGTATAGGCTCGAAACGTCCAGTAATCTGAGTCCCGAGCGACTCCAGAACATTCCCTGTGATGGGAGAAGTTGTTAATCGAGTTATTTTTGACAGACTAATGCAAAGAATTGCACGATTTTTCGAACAGAATCTTGAACGAAGCTGACTGATTGAACTTCGGGGTATCGGCTCGAAACGCCCTGCAATCTGAGTCCCGAGCGACTCCAGAACATTCACTTTGATGGGAGAAGTTGTTAATTGTGTTATTTTTGACAGACTAATGCAAAGAATTGCACGATTTTTCGAATAGACTCTTGAACGAAGCCGACTGATTGAACTTCGGGGTATCGGCTCGAAACGCCCTGCAATCTGAGTCCCGAGTGACTCCAGAACATTCACTTTGATGGGAGAAGTTGTTAATTGTGTTATTTTTGACAGACTAATGCAAAGAATTGCACGATTTTTCGAACAGAATCTTGAACGAAGCCGACTGATTGAACTTCGGGGTATAGGCTCGAAACGCCCAGTAATCTGAGTCCCGAGCGACTCCAGAACATTCCCTGTGATGGGAGAAGTTGTTAATCGAGTTATTTTTGACAGACTAATGCAAAGAATTGCACGATTTTTCGAACAGAATCTTGAACGAAGCTGACTGATTGAACTTCGGGGTATCGGCTCGAAACGCCCTGCAATCTGAGTCCCGAGTGACTCCAGAACATTCACTTTGATGGGAGAAGTTGTTAATTGTGTTATTTTTGACAGACTAATGCAAAGAATTGCACGATTTTTCGAACAGAATCTTGAACGAAGCCGACTGATTGAACTTCGGGGTATAGGCTCGAAACGCCCAGTAATCTGAGTCCCAAGCGACTCCAGAACATTCCCTGTGATGGGAGAAGTTGTTAATCGAGTTATTTTTGATAGACTAATGCAAAGAATTGCACGATTTTTCGAACAGAATCTTGAACGAAGCCGACTGATTGAACTTCGGGGTATCGGCTCGAAACGCCCAGTAATTTGAGTCCCGAGCGACTCCTGAACATTCCCTGTGATGGGAGAAGTTCTTAATCGAGTTATTTTTTACATACTAATGCAAAGAATTGCAAGATTTTTCGAATAGAATCTTGAACGAAGCCGACTGATTGAACTTCGGGGTATCGGCTCGAAACGCCCTGCAATCTGAGTCCCGAGCGACTCCAGAACATTCACTTTGATGGGAGAAGTTGTTAATCGAGTTTTTTTTGACAGACTAATGCAAAGAATTGCAAGATTTTTCGAATAGAATCTTGAACGAAGCCGACTGATTGAACTTCGGGGTATCGGCTCGAAACGCCCAGTAATTTGAGTCCCGAGCGACTCCAGAACATTCACTGTGATGGGAGAAGTTGTTAATTGAGTTATTTTTGACAGACTAATGCAAAGAATTGCACGATTTTTCGAACAGAATCTTGAACGAAGCCGACTGATTGAACTTCGGGGTATAGGCTCGAAACGTCCAGTAATCTGAGTCCCGAGCGACTCCAGAACATTCCCTGTGATGGGAGAAGTTGTTAATCGAGTTATTTTTGACAGACTAATGCAAAGAATTGCACGATTTTTCGAACAGAATCTTGAACGAAGCTGACTGATTGAACTTAGGGGTATCGGCTCGAAACGCCTTGCAATCTGAGTCCCGAGCGACTCCAGAACATTCACTTTGATGGGAGAAGTTGTTAATTGTGTTATTTTTGACAGACTAATGCAAAGAATTGCACGATTTTTCGAACAGAATCTTGAACGAAGCCGACTGATTGAACTTCGGGGTATAGGCTCGAAACGCCCAGTAATTTGAGTCCCGAGCGACTCCAGAACATTCCCTGTGATGGGAGAAGTTGTTAATCGAGTTATTTTTGACAGACTAATGCAAAGAATTGCACGATTTTTCGAACAGAATCTTGAACGAAGCCGACTGATTGAACTTCGGGGTATCGGCTCGAAACGCCCAGTAATTTGAGTCCCGAGCGACTCCTGAACATTCCCTGTGATGGGAGAAGTTCTTAATCGAGTTATTTTTTACATACTAATGCAAAGAATTGCAAGATTTTTCGAATAGAATCTTGAACGAAGCCGACTGATTGAACTTCGGGGTATCGGCTCGAAACGCCCTGCAATCTGAGTCCCGAGCGACTCCAGAACATTCACTTTGATGGGAGAAGTTGTTAATCGAGTTTTTTTTGACAGACTAATGCAAAGAATTGCAAGATTTTTCGAATAGAATCTTGAACGAAGCCGACTGATTGAACTTCGGGGTATCGGCTCGAAACGCCCAGTAATTTGAGTCCCGAGCGACTCCAGAACATTCACTGTGATGGGAGAAGTTGTTAATTGAGTTATTTTTGACAGACTAATGCAAAGAATTGCACGATTTTTCGAACAGAATCTTGAACGAAGCCGACTGATTGAACTTCGGGGTATAGGCTCGAAACGTCCAGTAATCTGAGTCCCGAGCGACTCCAGAACATTCCCTGTGATGGGAGAAGTTGTTAATCGAGTTATTTTTGACAGACTAATGCAAAGAATTGCACGATTTTTCGAACAGAATCTTGAACGAAGCTGACTGATTGAACTTAGGGGTATCGGCTCGAAACGCCTTGCAATCTGAGTCCCGAGCGACTCCAGAACATTCACTTTGATGGGAGAAGTTGTTAATTGTGTTATTTTTGACAGACTAATGCAAAGAATTGCAAGATTTTTCGAACAGAATCTTGAACGAAGCTGACTGATTGAACTTCGGGGTATCGGCTCGAAACGCCCTGCAATCTGAGTCCCGAGTGACTCCAGAACATTCACTTTGATGGGAGAAGTTGTTAATTGTGTTATTTTTGACAGACTAATGCAAAGAATTGCACGATTTTTCGAACAGAATCTTGAACGAAGCCGACTGATTGAACTTCGGGGTATAGGCTCGAAACGCCCAGTAATTTGAGTCCCGAGCGACTCCAGAACATTCCCTGTGATGGGAGAAGTTGTTAATCGAGTTATTTTTGACAGACTAATGCAAAGAATTGCACGATTTTTCGAACAGAATCTTGAACGAAGCTGACTGATTGAACTTCGGGGTATCGGCTCGAAACGCCCTGCAATCTGAGTCCCGAGCGACTCCAGAACATTCACTTTGATGGGAGAAGTTGTTAATTGTGTTATTTTTGACAGACTAATGCAAAGAATTGCACGATTTTTTGAACAGAATCTTGAACGAATCCGACTGATTGAGCTTCGGGGTATAGGCTCGAAACGCCCAGTAATCTGAGTCCCGAGCGACTCCAGAACATTCCCTGTGATGGGAGAAGTTGTTAATCGAGTTATTTTTGACAGACTAATGCAAAGAATTGCACGATTTTTCGAACAGAATCTTGAACGAAGCCGACTGATTGAACTTCGGGGTATCGGCTCGAAACGCCCAGTAATTTGAGTCCCGAGCGACTCCTGAACATTCCCTGTGATGGGAGAAGTTGTTAATCGAGTTATTTTTGACAGACTAATGCAAAGAATTGCACGATTTTTCGAACAGAATCTTGAACGAAGCTGACTGATTGAACTTAGGGGTATCGGCTCGAAACGCCCTGCAATCTGAGTCCCGAGCGACTCCAGAACATTCACTTTGATGGGAGAAGTTGTTAATTGTGTTATTTTTGACAGACTAATGCAAAGAATTGCAAGATTTTTCGAACAGAATCTTGAACGAAGCTGACTGATTGAACTTCGGGGTATCGGCTCGAAACGCCCTGCAATCTGAGTCCCGAGTGACTCCAGAACATTCACTTTGATGGGAGAAGTTGTTAATTGTGTTATTTTTGACAGACTAATGCAAAGAATTGCACGATTTTTCGAACAGAATCTTGAACGAAGCCGACTGATTGAACTTCGGGGTATAGGCTCGAAACGCCCAGTAATTTGAGTCCCGAGCGACTCCAGAACATTCCCTGTGATGGGAGAAGTTGTTAATCGAGTTATTTTTGACAGACTAATGCAAAGAATTGCACGATTTTTTGAACAGAATCTTGAACGAAGCTGACTGATTGAACTTCGGGGTATCGGCTCGAAACGCCCTGCAATCTGAGTCCCGAGCGACTCCAGAACATTCACTTTGATGGGAGAAGTTGTTAATTGTGTTATTTTTGACAGACTAATGCAAAGAATTGCACGATTTTTTGAACAGAATCTTGAACGAATCCGACTGATTGAGCTTCGGGGTATAGGCTCGAAACGCCCAGTAATCTGAGTCCCGAGCGACTCCAGAACATTCCCTGTGATGGGAGAAGTTGTTAATCGAGTTATTTTTGACAGACTAATGCAAAGAATTGCACGATTTTTCGAACAGAATCTTGAACGAAGCCAACTGATTGAACTTCGGGGTATCGGCTCGAAACGCCCAGTAATTTGAGTCCCGAGCGACTCCTGAACATTCCCTGTGATGGGAGAAGTTCTTAATCGAGTTATTTTTGACATACTAATGCAAAGAATTGCAAGATTTTTCGAATAGAATCTTGAACGAAGCCGACTGATTGAACTTCGGGGTATCGGCTCGAAACGCCCTGCAATCTGAGTCCCGAGCGACTCCAGAACATTCACTTTGATGGGAGAAGTTGTTAATCGAGTTATTTTTGACAGACTAATGCAAAGAATTGCAAGATTTTTCGAATAGAATCTTGAACGAAGCCGACTGATTGAACTTCGGGGTATCGGCTCGAAACGCCCAGCAATTTGAGTCCCGAGCGACTCCAGAACATTCACTGTGATGGGAGAAGTTGTTAATTGAGTTATTTTTGACAGACTAATGCAAAGAATTGCACGATTTTTCGAACAGAATCTTGAACGAAGCCGACTGATTGAACTTCGGGGTATAGGCTCGAAACGCCCAGTAATCTGAGTCACGAGCGACTCCAGAACAATCCCTGTGATGGGAGAAGTTGTTAATCGAGTTATTTTTGACAGACTAATGCAAAGAATTGCACGATTTTTCGAACAGAATCTTGAACGAAGCCGACTGATTGAACTTCGGGGTATAGGCTCGAAACGCCCAGTAATCTGAGTCCCGAGCGACTCCAGAACATTCCCTGTGATGGGAGAAGTTGTTAATCGAGTTATTTTTGACAGACTAATGCAAAGAATTGCACGATTTTTCGAACAGAATCTTGAACGAAGCCGACTGATTGAACTTCGGGGTATAGGCTCGAAACGTCCAGTAATCTGAGTCCCGAGCGACTCCAGAACATTCCATGTGATGGGAGAAGTTGTTAATCGAGTTATTTTTGACAGACTAATGCAAAGAATTGCACGATTTTTCGAACAGAATCTTGAACGAAGCTGACTGATTGAACTTCGGGGTATCGGCTCGAAACGCCCTGCAATCTGAGTCCCGAGCGACTCCAGAACATTCACTTTGATGGGAGAAGTTGTTAATTGTGTTATTTTTGACAGACTAATGCAAAGAATTGCACGATTTTTCGAATAGAATCTTGAACGAAGCCGACTGATTGAACTTCGGGGTATCGGCTCGAAACGCCCTGCAATCTGAGTCCCGAGTGACTCCAGAACATTCACTTTGATGGGAGAAGTTGTTAATTGTGTTATTTTTGACAGACTAATGCAAAGAATTGCACGATTTTTCGAACAGAATCTTGAACGAAGCCGACTGATTGAACTTCGGGGTATAGGCTCGAAACGCCCAGTAATCTGAGTCACGAGCGACTCCAGAACAATCCCTGTGATGGGAGAAGTTGTTAATCGAGTTATTTTTGACAGACTAATGCAAAGAATTGCACGATTTTTCGAACAGAATCTTGAACGAAGCTGACTGATTGAACTTCGGGGTATCGGCTCGAAACGCCCTGCAATCTGAGTCCCGAGCGACTCCAGAACATTCACTTTGATGGGAGAAGTTGTTAATTGTGTTATTTTTGACAGACTAATGCAAAGAATTGCAAGATTTTTCGAATAGAATCTTGAACGAAGCCGACTGATTGAACTTCGGGGTATCGGCTCGAAACGCCCTGCAATCTGAGTCCCGAGCGACTCCAGAACATTCACTTTGATGGGAGAAGTTGTTAATCGAGTTATTTTTGACAGACTAATGCAAAGAATTGCAAGATTTTTCGAATAGAATCTTGAACGAAGCCGACTGATTGAACTTCGGGGTATCGGCTCGAAACGCCCAGCAATTTGAGTCCCGAGCGACTCCAGAACATTCACTGTGATGGGAGAAGTTGTTAATTGAGTTATTTTTGACAGACTAATGCAAAGAATTGCACGATTTTTCGAACAGAATCTTGAACGAAGCCGACTGATTGAACTTCGGGGTATAGGCTCGAAACGCCCAGTAATCTGAGTCACGAGCGACTCCAGAACAATCCCTGTGATGGGAGAAGTTGTTAATCGAGTTATTTTTGACAGACTAATGCAAAGAATTGCACGATTTTTCGAACAGAATCTTGAACGAAGCCGACTGATTGAACTTCGGGGTATAGGCTCGAAACGCCCAGTAATCTGAGTCCCGAGCGACTCCAGAACATTCCCTGTGATGGGAGAAGTTGTTAATCGAGTTATTTTTGACAGACTAATGCAAAGAATTGCACGATTTTTCGAACAGAATCTTGAACGAAGCCGACTGATTGAACTTCGGGGTATAGGCTCGAAACGTCCAGTAATCTGAGTCCCGAGCGACTCCAGAACATTCCCTGTGATGGGAGAAGTTGTTAATCGAGTTATTTTTGACAGACTAATGCAAAGAATTGCACGATTTTTCGAACAGAATCTTGAACGAAGCTGACTGATTGAACTTCGGGGTATCGGCTCGAAACGCCCTGCAATCTGAGTCCCGAGCGACTCCAGAACATTCACTTTGATGGGAGAAGTTGTTAATTGTGTTATTTTTGACAGACTAATGCAAAGAATTGCACGATTTTTCGAATAGAATCTTGAACGAAGCCGACTGATTGAACTTCGGGGTATCGGCTCGAAACGCCCTGCAATCTGAGTCCCGAGTGACTCCAGAACATTCACTTTGATGGGAGAAGTTGTTAATTGTGTTATTTTTGACAGACTAATGCAAAGAATTGCACGATTTTTCGAACAGAATCTTGAACGAAGCCGACTGATTGAACTTCGGGGTATAGGCTCGAAACGCCCAGTAATCTGAGTCACGAGCGACTCCAGAACAATCCCTGTGATGGGAGAAGTTGTTAATCGAGTTATTTTTGACAGACTAATGCAAAGAATTGCACGATTTTTCGAACAGAATCTTGAACGAAGCCGACTGATTGAACTTCGGGGTATAGGCTCGAAACGCCCAGTAATCTGAGTCCCGAGCGACTCCAGAACATTCCCTGTGATGGGAGAAGTTGTTAATCGAGTTATTTTTGACAGACTAATGCAAAGAATTGCACGATTTTTCGAACAGAATCTTGAACGAAGCCGACTGATTGAACTTCGGGGTATAGGCTCGAAACGTCCAGTAATCTGAGTCCCGAGCGACTCCAGAACATTCCCTGTGATGGGAGAAGTTGTTAATCGAGTTATTTTTGACAGACTAATGCAAAGAATTGCACGATTTTTCGAACAGAATCTTGAACGAAGCTGACTGATTGAACTTCGGGGTATCGGCTCGAAACGCCCTGCAATCTGAGTCCCGAGCGACTCCAGAACATTCACTTTGATGGGAGAAGTTGTTAATTGTGTTATTTTTGACAGACTAATGCAAAGAATTGCACGATTTTTCGAATAGAATCTTGAACGAAGCCGACTGATTGAACTTCGGGGTATCGGCTCGAAACGCCCTGCAATCTGAGTCCCGAGTGACTCCAGAACATTCACTTTGATGGGAGAAGTTGTTAATTGTGTTATTTTTGACAGACTAATGCAAAGAATTGCACGATTTTTCGAACAGAATCTTGAACGAAGCCGACTGATTGAACTTCGGGGTATAGGCTCGAAACGCCCAGTAATCTGAGTCCCGAGCGACTCCAGAACATTCCCTGTGATGGGAGAAGTTGTTAATCGAGTTATTTTTGACAGACTAATGCAAAGAATTGCACGATTTTTCGAACAGAATCTTGAACGAAGCTGACTGATTGAACTTCGGGGTATCGGCTCGAAACGCCCTGCAATCTGAGTCCCGAGCGACTCCAGAACATTCACTTTGATGGGAGAAGTTGTTAATTGTGTTATTTTTGACAGACTAATGCAAAGAATTGCAAGATTTTTCGAATAGAATCTTGAACGAAGCCGACTGATTGAACTTCGGGGTATCGGCTCGAAACGCCCTGCAATCTGAGTCCCGAGCGACTCCAGAACATTCACTTTGATGGGAGAAGTTGTTAATCGAGTTATTTTTGACAGACTAATGCAAAGAATTGCAAGATTTTTCGAATAGAATCTTGAACGAAGCCGACTGATTGAACTTCGGGGTATCGGCTCGAAACGCCCAGCAATTTGAGTCCCGAGCGACTCCAGAACATTCACTGTGATGGGAGAAGTTGTTAATTGAGTTATTTTTGACAGACTAATGCAAAGAATTGCACGATTTTTCGAACAGAATCTTGAACGAAGCCGACTGATTGAACTTCGGGGTATAGGCTCGAAACGCCCAGTAATCTGAGTCACGAGCGACTCCAGAACAATCCCTGTGATGGGAGAAGTTGTTAATCGAGTTATTTTTGACAGACTAATGCAAAGAATTGCACGATTTTTCGAACAGAATCTTGAACGAAGCCGACTGATTGAACTTCGGGGTATAGGCTCGAAACGCCCAGTAATCTGAGTCCCGAGCGACTCCAGAACATTCCCTGTGATGGGAGAAGTTGTTAATCGAGTTATTTTTGACAGACTAATGCAAAGAATTGCACGATTTTTCGAACAGAATCTTGAACGAAGCCGACTGATTGAACTTCGGGGTATAGGCTCGAAACGTCCAGTAATCTGAGTCCCGAGCGACTCCAGAACATTCCCTGTGATGGGAGAAGTTGTTAATCGAGTTATTTTTGACAGACTAATGCAAAGAATTGCACGATTTTTCGAACAGAATCTTGAACGAAGCTGACTGATTGAACTTCGGGGTATCGGCTCGAAACGCCCTGCAATCTGAGTCCCGAGCGACTCCAGAACATTCACTTTGATGGGAGAAGTTGTTAATTGTGTTATTTTTGACAGACTAATGCAAAGAATTGCACGATTTTTCGAATAGAATCTTGAACGAAGCCGACTGATTGAACTTCGGGGTATCGGCTCGAAACGCCCTGCAATCTGAGTCCCGAGTGACTCCAGAACATTCACTTTGATGGGAGAAGTTGTTAATTGTGTTATTTTTGACAGACTAATGCAAAGAATTGCACGATTTTTCGAACAGAATCTTGAACGAAGCCGACTGATTGAACTTCGGGGTATAGGCTCGAAACGCCCAGTAATCTGAGTCCCGAGCGACTCCAGAACATTCCCTGTGATGGGAGAAGTTGTTAATCGAGTTATTTTTGACAGACTAATGCAAAGAATTGCACGATTTTTCGAACAGAATCTTGAACGAAGCTGACTGATTGAACTTCGGGGTATCGGCTCGAAACGCCCTGCAATCTGAGTCCCGAGCGACTCCAGAACATTCACTTTGATGGGAGAAGTTGTTAATTGTGTTATTTTTGACAGACTAATGCAAAGAATTGCAAGATTTTTCGAATAGAATCTTGAACGAAGCCGACTGATTGAACTTCGGGGTATAGGCTCGAAACGTCCAGTAATCTGAGTCCCGAGCGACTCCAGAACATTCCCTGTGATGGGAGAAGTTGTTAATCGAGTTATTTTTGACAGACTAATGCAAAGAATTGCACGATTTTTCGAACAGAATCTTGAACGAAGCTGACTGATTGAACTTCGGGGTATCGGCTCGAAACGCCCTGCAATCTGAGTCCCGAGCGACTCCAGAACATTCACTTTGATGGGAGAAGTTGTTAATTGTGTTATTTTTGACAGACTAATGCAAAGAATTGCAAGATTTTTCGAACAGAATCTTGAACGAAGCCGACTGATTGAACTTCGGGGTATCGGCTCGAAACGCCCAGTAATTTGAGTCCCGAGCGACTCCTGAACATTCCCTGTGATGGGAGAAGTTCTTAATCGAGTTATTTTTGACATACTAATGCAAAGAATTGCAAGATTTTTCGAATAGAATCTTGAACGAAGCCAACTGATTGAACTTCGGGGTATCGGCTCGAAACGCCCTGCAATCTGAGTCCCGAGCGACTCCAGAACATTCACTTTGATGGGAGAAGTTGTTAATCGAGTTATTTTTGACAGACTAATGCAAAGAATTGCAAGATTTTTCGAATAGAATCTTGAACGAAGCCGACTGATTGAACTTCGGGGTATCGGCTCGAAACGCCCAGCAATTTGAGTCCCGAGCGACTCCAGAACATTCACTTTGATGGGAGAAGTTGTTAATTGAGTTATTTTTGACAGACTAATGCAAAGAATTGCACGATTTTTCGAACAGAATCTTGAACGAAGCCGACTGATTGAACTTCGGGGTATAGGCTCGAAACGCCCAGTAATCTGAGTCCCGAGCGACTCCAGAACATTCCCTGTGATGGGAGAAGTTGTTAATCGAGTTATTTTTGACAGACTAATGCAAAGAATTGCACGATTTTTCGAACAGAATCTTGAACGAAGCCGACTGATTGAACTTCGGGGTATAGGCTCGAAACGTCCAGTAATCTGAGTCCCGAGCGACTCCAGAACATTCCCTGTGATGGGAGAAGTTGTTAATCGAGTTATTTTTGACAGACTAATGCAAAGAATTGCACGATTTTTCGAACAGAATCTTGAACGAAGCTGACTGATTGAACTTAGGGGTATCGGCTCGAAACGCCCTGCAATCTGAGTCCCGAGCGACTCCAGAACATTCACTTTGATGGGAGAAGTTGTTAATTGTGTTATTTTTGACAGACTAATGCAAAGAATTGCACGATTTTTCGAACAGAATCTTGAACGAAGCTGACTGATTGAACTTCGGGGTATCGGCTCGAAACGCCCTACAATCTGAGTCCCGAGTGACTCCAGAACATTCACTTTGATGGGAGAAGTTGTTAATTGTGTTATTTTTGACAGACTAATGCAAAGAATTGCACGATTTTTCGAACAGAATCTTGAACGAAGCCGACTGATTGAACTTCGGGGTATAGGCTCGAAACGCCCAGTAATCTGAGTCCCGAGCGACTCCAGAACATTCCCTGTGATGGGAGAAGTTGTTAATCGAGTTATTTTTGACAGACTAATGCAAAGAATTGCACGATTTTTCGAACAGAATCTTGAACGAAGCTGACTGATTGAACTTCGGGGTATCGGCTCGAAACGCCCTGCAATCTGAGTCCCGAGCGACTCCAGAACATTCACTTTGATGGGAGAAGTTGTTAATTGTGTTATTTTTGACAGACTAATGCAAAGAATTGCACGATTTTTTGAACAGAATCTTGAACGAAGCCGACTGATTGAGCTTCGGGGTATAGGCTCGAAACGCCCAGTAATCTGAGTCCCGAGCGACTCCAGAACATTCCCTGTGATGGGAGAAGTTGTTAATCGAGTTATTTTTGACAGACTAATGCAAAGAATTGCACTATTTTTCGAACAGAATCTTGAACGAAGCCGACTGATTGAACTTCGGGGTATCGGCTCGAAACGCCCAGTAATTTGAGTCCCGAGCGACTCCTGAACATTCCCTGTGATGGGAGAAGTTCTTAATCGAGTTATTTTTGACATACTAATGCAAAGAATTGCAAGATTTTTCGAATAGAATCTTGAACGAAGCCGACTGATTGAACTTCGGGGTATCGGCTCGAAACGCCCAGCAATCTGAGTCCCGAGCGACTCCAGAACATTCACTTTGATGGGAGAAGTTGTTAATCGAGTTATTTTTGACAGACTAATGCAAAGAATTGCAAGATTTTTCGAATAGAATCTTGAACGAAGCCGACTGATTGAACTTCGGGGTATCGGCTCGAAACGCCCAGCAATTTGAGTCCCGAGCGACTCCAGAACATTCACTGTGATGGGAGAAGTTGTTAATTGAGTTATTTTTGACAGACTAATGCAAAGAATTGCACGATTTTTCGAACAGAATCTTGAACGAAGCCGACTGATTGAACTTCGGGGTATAGGCTCGAAACGCCCAGTAATCTGAGTCACGAGCGACTCCAGAACAATCCCTGTGATGGGAGAAGTTCTTAATCGAGTTATTTTTGACATACTAATGCAAAGAATTGCAAGATTTTTCGAATAGAATCTTGAACGAAGCCAACTGATTGAACTTCGGGGTATCGGCTCGAAACGCCCTGCAATCTGAGTCCCGAGCGACTCCAGAACATTCACTTTGATGGGAGAAGTTGTTAATCGAGTTATTTTTGACAGACTAATGCAAAGAATTGCACGATTTTTCGAACAGAATCTTGAACGAAGCCGACTGATTGAACTTCGGGGTATAGGCTCGAAACGCCCAGTAATCTGAGTCCCGAGCGACTCCAGAACATTCCCTGTGATGGGAGAAGTTGTTAATCGAGTTATTTTTGACAGACTAACGCAAAGATTTGCACGATTTTTCGAACAGAATCTTGAACGAAGCCGACTGATTGAACTTCGGGGTATAGGCTCGAAACGTCCAGTAATCTGAGTCCCGAGCGACTCCAGAACATTCCCTGTGATGGGAGAAGTTGTTAATCGAGTTATTTTTGACAGACTAATGCAAAGAATTGCACGATTTTTCGAACAGAATCTTGAACGAAGCTGACTGATTGAACTTAGGGGTATCGGCTCGAAACGCCCTGCAATCTGAGTCCCGAGCGACTCCAGAACATTCACTTTGATGGGAGAAGTTGTTAATTGTGTTATTTTTGACAGACTAATGCAAAGAATTGCACGATTTTTCGAACAGAATCTTGAACGAAGCCGACTGATTGAACTTCGGGGTATAGGCTCGAAACGCCCAGTAATCTGAGTCCCGAGCGACTCCAGAACATTCCCAGTGATGGGAGAAGTTGTTAATCGAGTTATTTTTGACAGACTAATGCAAAGAATTGCACGATTTTTCGAACAGAATCTTGAACGAAGCTGACTGATTGAACTTCGGGGTATCGGCTCGAAACGCCCTGCAATCTGAGTCCCGAGCGACTCCAGAACATTCACTTTGATGGGAGAAGTTGTTAATTGTGTTATTTTTGACAGACTAATGCAAAGAATTGCACGATTTTTCGAACAGAATCTTGAACGAAGCCGACTGATTGAACTTCGGGGTATAGGCTCGAAACGCCCAGTAATCTGAGTCCCGAGCGACTCCAGAACATTCCCTGTGATGGGAGAAGTTGTTAATCGAGTTATTTTTGACAGACTAATGCAAAGAATTGCACGATTTTTCGAACAGAATCTTGAACGAAGCTGACTGATTGAACTTCGGGGTATCGGCTCGAAACGCCCTGCAATCTGAGTCCCGAGCGACTCCAGAACATTCACTTTGATGGGAGAAGTTGTAAATTGTGTTATTTTTGACAGACTAATGCAAAGAATTGCACGATTTTTTGAACAGAATCTTGAACGAAGCCGACTGATTGAGCTTCGGGGTATAGGCTCGAAACGCCCAGTAATCTGAGTCCCGAGCGACTCTAGAACATTCCCTGTGATGGGAGAAGTTGTTAATCGAGTTATTTTTGACAGACTAATGCAAAGAATTGCACGATTTTTCGAACAGAATCTTGAACGAAGCCGACTGATTGAACTTCGGGGTATCGGCTCGAAACGCCCAGTAATTTGAGTCCCGAGCGACTCCTGAACATTCCCTGTGATGGGAGAAGTTCTTAATCGAGTTATTTTTGACATACTAATGCAAAGAATTGCAAGATTTTTCGAATAGAATCTTGAACGAAGCCGACTGATTGAACTTCGGGGTATCGGCTCGAAACGCCCTGCAATCTGAGTCCCGAGCGACTCCAGAACATTCACTTTGATGGGAGAAGTTGTTAATCGAGTTATTTTTGACAGACTAATGCAAAGAATTGCAAGATTTTTCGAATAGAATGTTGAACGAAGCCGACTGATTGAACTTCGGGGTATCGGCTCGAAACGCCCAGCAATTTGAGTCCCGAGCGACTCCAGAACATTCACTGTGATGGGAGAAGTTGTTAATTGAGTTATTTTTGACAGACTAATGCAAAGAATTGCACGATTTTTCGAACAGAATCTTGAACGAAGCCGACTGATTGAACTTCGGGGTATAGGCTCGAAACGCCCAGTAATCTGAGTCACGAGCGACTCCAGAACAATCCCTGTGATGGGAGAAGTTGTTAATCGAGTTATTTTTGACAGACTAATGCAAAGAATTGCACGATTTTTCGAACAGAATCTTGAACGAAGCCGACTGATTGAACTTCGGGGTATAGGCTCGAAACGCCCAGTAATCTGAGTCCCGAGCGACTCCAGAACATTCCCTGTGATGGGAGAAGTTGTTAATCGAGTTATTTTTGACAGACTAATGCAAAGAATTGCACGATTTTTCGAACAGAATCTTGAACGAAGCCGACTGATTGAACTTCGGGGCATAGGCTCGAAACGCCCAGTAATCTGAGTCCCGAGCGACTCCAGAACATTCCCTGTGATGGGAGAAGTTGTTAATCGAGTTATTTTTGACAGACTAATGCAAAGAATTGCACGATTTTTCGAACAGAATCTTGAACGAAGCCGACTGATTGAACTTCGGGGTATCGGCTCGAAACGCCCAGCAATTTGAGTCCCGAGCGACTCCAGAACATTCACTGTGATGGGAGAAGTTGTTAATTGAGTTATTTTTGACAGACTAATGCAAAGAATTGCAAGATTTTTCGAATAGAATCTTGAACGAAGCCGACTGATTGAACTTCGGGGTATCGGCTCGAAACGCCCAGCAATTTGAGTCCCGAGCGACTCCAGAACATTCACTGTGATGGGAGAAGTTGTTAATTGAGTTATTTTTGACAGACTAATGCAAAGAATTGCACGATTTTTCGAACAGAATCTTGAACGAAGCCGACTGATTGAACTTCGGGGTATAGGCTCGAAACGCCCAGTAATCTGAGTCCCGAGCGACTCCAGAACATTCCCTGTGATGGGAGAAGTTGTTAATCGAGTTATTTTTGACAGACTAATGCAAAGAATTGCACGATTTTTCGAACAGAATCTTGAACGAAGCCGACTGATTGAACTTCGGGGCATAGGCTCGAAACGCCCAGTAATCTGAGTCCCGAGCGACTCCAGAACATTCCCTGTGATGGGAGAAGTTGTTAATCGAGTTATTTTTGACAGACTAATGCAAAGAATTGCACGATTTTTCGAACAGAATCTTGAACGAAGCCGACTGATTGAACTTCGGGGTATCGGCTCGAAACGCCCAGCAATTTGAGTCCCGAGCGACTCCAGAACATTCACTGTGATCGGAGAAGTTGTTAATTGAGTTATTTTTGACAGACTAATGCAAAGAATTGCACGATTTTTCGAACAGAATCTTGAACGAAGCCGACTGATTGAACTTCGGGGTATAGGCTCGAAACGCCCAGTAATCTGAGTCCCGAGCGACTCCAGAACATTCCCTGTGATGGGAGAAGTTGTTAATCGAGTTATTTTTGACAGACTAATGCAAAGAATTGCACGATTTTTCGAACAGAATCTTGAACGAAGCCGACTGATTGAACTTCGGGGCATAGGCTCGAAACGCCCTACAATCTGAGTCCCGAGTGACTCCAGAACATTCACTTTGATGGGAGAAGTTGTTAATTGTGTTATTTTTGACAGACTAATGCAAAGAATTGCACGATTTTTCGAACAGAATCTTGAACGAAGCCGACTGATTGAACTTCGGGGTATAGGCTCGAAACGCCCAGTAATCTGAGTCCCGAGCGACTCCAGAACATTCCCTGTGATGGGAGAAGTTGTTAATCGAGTTATTTTTGACAGACTAATGCAAAGAATTGCACGATTTTTCGAACAGAATCTTGAACGAAGCTGACTGATTGAACTTCGGGGTATCGGCTCGAAACGCCCTGCAATCTGAGTCCCGAGCGACTCCAGAACATTCACTTTGATGGGAGAAGTTGTTAATTGTGTTATTTTTGACAGACTAATGCAAAGAATTGCACGATTTTTTGAACAGAATCTTGAACGAAGCCGACTGATTGAGCTTCGGGGTATAGGCTCGAAACGCCCAGTAATCTGAGTCCCGAGCGACTCCAGAACATTCCCTGTGATGGGAGAAGTTGTTAATCGAGTTATTTTTGACAGACTAATGCAAAGAATTGCACTATTTTTCGAACAGAATCTTGAACGAAGCTGACTGATTGAACTTCGGGGTATCGGCTCGAAACACCCTGCAATCTGAGTCCCGAGCGACTCCAGAACATTCACTGTGATGGGAGAAGTTGTTAATTGAGTTATTTTTGACAGACTAATGCAAAGAATTGCACGATTTTTCGAACAGAATCTTGAACGAAGCTGACTGATTGAACTTCGGGGTATCGGCTCGAAACACCCTGCAATCTGAGTCCCGAGCGACTCTAGAACATTCACTTTGATGGGAGAAGTTGTTAATTGTGTTATTTTTGACAGACTAATGCAAAGAATTGCACGATTTTTGGAACAGAATCTTGAACGAAGCCGACTGATTGAACTTCGGGGTATAGGCTCGAAACGCCCAGTAATCTGAGTCCCGAACGACTCCAGAACATTCCCTGTGATGGGAGAAGTTGTTAATCGAGTTATTTTTGACAGACTAATGCAAAGAATTGCACGATTTTTCGAACAGAATCTTGAACGAAGCCGACTGATTGAACTTCGGGGCATAGGCTCGAAACGCCCAGTAATCTGAGTCCCGAGCGACTCCAGAACATTCCCTGTGATGGGAGAAGTTGTTAATCGAGTTATTTTTGACAGACTAATGCAAAGAATTGCACGATTTTTCGAACAGAATCTTGAACGAAGCCGACTGATTGAACTTCGGGGTATCGGCTCGAAACGCCCAGCAATTTGAGTCCCGAGCGACTCCAGAACATTCACTGTGATGGGAGAAGTTGTTAATTGAGTTATTTTTGACAGACTAATGCAAAGAATTGCACGATTTTTCGAACAGAATCTTGAACGAAGCTGACTGATTGAACTTCGGGGTATCGGCTCGAAACGCCCTGCAATCTGAGTCCCGAGCGACTCCAGAACATTCACTTTGATGTGAGAAGTTGTTAATTGTGTTATTTTTGACAGACTAATGCAAAGAATTGCACGATTTTTCGAACAGAATCTTGAACGAAGCCGACTGATTGAACTTCGGGGTATAGGCTCGAAACGCCCAGTAATCTGAGTCCCGAGCGACTCCAGAACATTCCCTGTGATGGGAGAAGTTGTTAATCGAGTTATTTTTGAGAGACTAATGCAAAGAATTGCACGATTTTTCGAACAGAATCTTGAACGAAGCTGACTGATTGAACTTCGGGGTATCGGCTCGAAACGCCCTGCAATCTGAGTCCCGAGCGACTCCAGAACATTCACTTTGATGGGAGAAGTTGTTAATCGAGTTATTTTTGACAGACTAATGCAAAGAATTGCAAGATTTTTTGAATAGAATCTTGAACGAAGCCGACTGATTGAACTTCGGGGTATCGGCTCGAAACGCCCTGCAATCTGAGTCCCGAGCGACTCCAGAACATTCACTTTGATGGGAGAAGTTGTTAATTGTGTTATTTTTGACAGACTAATGCAAAGAATTTCAAGATTTTTCGAATAGAATCTTGAACGAAGCCGACTGATTGAACTTCGGGGTATAGGCTCGAAACGCCCAGTAATCTGAGTCACGAGCGACTCCAGAACAATCCCTGTGATGGGAGAAGTTGTTAATCGAGTTATTTTTGACAGACTAATGCAAAGAATTGCACGATTTTTCGAACAGAATCTTGAACGAAGCCGACTGATTGAACTTCGGGGTATAGGCTCGAAACGCCCAGTAATCTGAGTCCCGAGCGACTCCAGAACATTCCCTGTGATGGGAGAAGTTGTTAATCGAGTTATTTTTGACAGACTAATGCAAAGAATTGCAAGATTTTTTGAATAGAATCTTGAACGAAGCCGACTGATTGAACTTCGGGGTATCGGCTCGAAACGCCCTGCAATCTGAGTCCCGAGCGACTCCAGAACATTCACTTTGATGGGAGAAGTTGTTAATTGTGTTATTTTTGACAGACTAATGCAAAGAATTTCAAGATTTTTCGAATAGAATCTTGAACGAAGCCGACTGATTGAACTTCGGGGTATAGGCTCGAAACGCCCAGTAATCTGAGTCACGAGCGACTCCAGAACAATCCCTGTGATGGGAGAAGTTGTTAATCGAGTTATTTTTGACAGACTAATGCAAAGAATTGCACGATTTTTCGAACAGAATCTTGAACGAAGCCGACTGATTGAACTTCGGGGTATAGGCTCGAAACGCCCAGTAATCTGAGTCCCGAGCGACTCCAGAACATTCCCTGTGATGGGAGAAGTTGTTAATCGAGTTATTTTTGACAGACTAATGCAAAGAATTGCACGATTTTTCGAACAGAATCTTGAACGAAGCCGACTGATTGAACTTCGGGGCATAGGCTCGAAACGCCCAGTAATCTGAGTCCCGAGCGACTCCAGAACATTCCCTGTGATGGGAGAAGTTGTTAATCGAGTTATTTTTGACAGACTAATGCAAAGAATTGCACGATTTTTCGAACAGAATCTTGAACGAAGCCGACTGATTGAACTTCGGGGTATCGGCTCGAAACGCCCAGCAATTTGAGTCCCGAGCGACTCCAGAACATTCACTGTGATGGGAGAAGTTGTTAATTGAGTTATTTTTGACAGACTAATGCAAAGAATTGCAAGATTTTTCGAATAGAATCTTGAACGAAGCCGACTGATTGAACTTCGGGGTATCGGCTCGAAACGCCCAGCAATTTGAGTCCCGAGCGACTCCAGAACATTCACTGTGATGGGAGAAGTTGTTAATTGAGTTATTTTTGACAGACTAATGCAAAGAATTGCACGATTTTTCGAACAGAATCTTGAACGAAGCCGACTGATTGAACTTCGGGGTATAGGCTCGAAACGCCCAGTAATCTGAGTCCCGAGCGACTCCAGAACATTCCCTGTGATGGGAGAAGTTGTTAATCGAGTTATTTTTGACAGACTAATGCAAAGAATTGCACGATTTTTCGAACAGAATCTTGAACGAAGCCGACTGATTGAACTTCGGGGCATAGGCTCGAAACGCCCAGTAATCTGAGTCCCGAGCGACTCCAGAACATTCCCTGTGATGGGAGAAGTTGTTAATCGAGTTATTTTTGACAGACTAATGCAAAGAATTGCACGATTTTTCGAACAGAATCTTGAACGAAGCCGACTGATTGAACTTCGGGGTATCGGCTCGAAACGCCCAGCAATTTGAGTCCCGAGCGACTCCAGAACATTCACTGTGATCGGAGAAGTTGTTAATTGAGTTATTTTTGACAGACTAATGCAAAGAATTGCACGATTTTTCGAACAGAATCTTGAACGAAGCCGACTGATTGAACTTCGGGGTATAGGCTCGAAACGCCCAGTAATCTGAGTCCCGAGCGACTCCAGAACATTCCCTGTGATGGGAGAAGTTGTTAATCGAGTTATTTTTGACAGACTAATGCAAAGAATTGCACGATTTTTCGAACAGAATCTTGAACGAAGCCGACTGATTGAACTTCGGGGCATAGGCTCGAAACGCCCTACAATCTGAGTCCCGAGTGACTCCAGAACATTCACTTTGATGGGAGAAGTTGTTAATTGTGTTATTTTTGACAGACTAATGCAAAGAATTGCACGATTTTTCGAACAGAATCTTGAACGAAGCCGACTGATTGAACTTCGGGGTATAGGCTCGAAACGCCCAGTAATCTGAGTCCCGAGCGACTCCAGAACATTCCCTGTGATGGGAGAAGTTGTTAATCGAGTTATTTTTGACAGACTAATGCAAAGAATTGCACGATTTTTCGAACAGAATCTTGAACGAAGCTGACTGATTGAACTTCGGGGTATCGGCTCGAAACGCCCTGCAATCTGAGTCCCGAGCGACTCCAGAACATTCACTTTGATGGGAGAAGTTGTTAATTGTGTTATTTTTGACAGACTAATGCAAAGAATTGCACGATTTTTTGAACAGAATCTTGAACGAAGCCGACTGATTGAGCTTCGGGGTATAGGCTCGAAACGCCCAGTAATCTGAGTCCCGAGCGACTCCAGAACATTCCCTGTGATGGGAGAAGTTGTTAATCGAGTTATTTTTGACAGACTAATGCAAAGAATTGCACTATTTTTCGAACAGAATCTTGAACGAAGCTGACTGATTGAACTTCGGGGTATCGGCTCGAAACACCCTGCAATCTGAGTCCCGAGCGACTCCAGAACATTCACTGTGATGGGAGAAGTTGTTAATTGAGTTATTTTTGACAGACTAATGCAAAGAATTGCACGATTTTTCGAACAGAATCTTGAACGAAGCTGACTGATTGAACTTCGGGGTATCGGCTCGAAACACCCTGCAATCTGAGTCCCGAGCGACTCTAGAACATTCACTTTGATGGGAGAAGTTGTTAATTGTGTTATTTTTGACAGACTAATGCAAAGAATTGCACGATTTTTGGAACAGAATCTTGAACGAAGCCGACTGATTGAACTTCGGGGTATAGGCTCGAAACGCCCAGTAATCTGAGTCCCGAACGACTCCAGAACATTCCCTGTGATGGGAGAAGTTGTTAATCGAGTTATTTTTGACAGACTAATGCAAAGAATTGCACGATTTTTCGAACAGAATCTTGAACGAAGCCGACTGATTGAACTTCGGGGCATAGGCTCGAAACGCCCAGTAATCTGAGTCCCGAGCGACTCCAGAACATTCCCTGTGATGGGAGAAGTTGTTAATCGAGTTATTTTTGACAGACTAATGCAAAGAATTGCACGATTTTTCGAACAGAATCTTGAACGAAGCCGACTGATTGAACTTCGGGGTATCGGCTCGAAACGCCCAGCAATTTGAGTCCCGAGCGACTCCAGAACATTCACTGTGATGGGAGAAGTTGTTAATTGAGTTATTTTTGACAGACTAATGCAAAGAATTGCACGATTTTTCGAACAGAATCTTGAACGAAGCTGACTGATTGAACTTCGGGGTATCGGCTCGAAACGCCCTGCAATCTGAGTCCCGAGCGACTCCAGAACATTCACTTTGATGTGAGAAGTTGTTAATTGTGTTATTTTTGACAGACTAATGCAAAGAATTGCACGATTTTTCGAACAGAATCTTGAACGAAGCCGACTGATTGAACTTCGGGGTATAGGCTCGAAACGCCCAGTAATCTGAGTCCCGAGCGACTCCAGAACATTCCCTGTGATGGGAGAAGTTGTTAATCGAGTTATTTTTGAGAGACTAATGCAAAGAATTGCACGATTTTTCGAACAGAATCTTGAACGAAGCTGACTGATTGAACTTCGGGGTATCGGCTCGAAACGCCCTGCAATCTGAGTCCCGAGCGACTCCAGAACATTCACTTTGATGGGAGAAGTTGTTAATCGAGTTATTTTTGACAGACTAATGCAAAGAATTGCAAGATTTTTTGAATAGAATCTTGAACGAAGCCGACTGATTGAACTTCGGGGTATCGGCTCGAAACGCCCTGCAATCTGAGTCCCGAGCGACTCCAGAACATTCACTTTGATGGGAGAAGTTGTTAATTGTGTTATTTTTGACAGACTAATGCAAAGAATTTCAAGATTTTTCGAATAGAATCTTGAACGAAGCCGACTGATTGAACTTCGGGGTATAGGCTCGAAACGCCCAGTAATCTGAGTCACGAGCGACTCCAGAACAATCCCTGTGATGGGAGAAGTTGTTAATCGAGTTATTTTTGACAGACTAATGCAAAGAATTGCACGATTTTTCGAACAGAATCTTGAACGAAGCCGACTGATTGAACTTCGGGGTATAGGCTCGAAACGCCCAGTAATCTGAGTCCCGAGCGACTCCAGAACATTCCCTGTGATGGGAGAAGTTGTTAATCGAGTTATTTTTGACAGACTAATGCAAAGAATTGCAAGATTTTTTGAATAGAATCTTGAACGAAGCCGACTGATTGAACTTCGGGGTATCGGCTCGAAACGCCCTGCAATCTGAGTCCCGAGCGACTCCAGAACATTCACTTTGATGGGAGAAGTTGTTAATTGTGTTATTTTTGACAGACTAATGCAAAGAATTTCAAGATTTTTCGAATAGAATCTTGAACGAAGCCGACTGATTGAACTTCGGGGTATAGGCTCGAAACGCCCAGTAATCTGAGTCACGAGCGACTCCAGAACAATCCCTGTGATGGGAGAAGTTGTTAATCGAGTTATTTTTGACAGACTAATGCAAAGAATTGCACGATTTTTCGAACAGAATCTTGAACGAAGCCGACTGATTGAACTTCGGGGTATAGGCTCGAAACGCCCAGTAATCTGAGTCCCGAGCGACTCCAGAACATTCCCTGTGATGGGAGAAGTTGTTAATCGAGTTATTTTTGACAGACTAATGCAAAGAATTGCACGATTTTTCGAACAGAATCTTGAACGAATCTGACTGATTGAACTTCGGGGTATAGGCTCGAAACGTCCAGTAATCTGAGTCCCGAGCGACTCCAGAAAATTCCCTGTGATGGGAGAAGTTGTTAATCGAGTTATTTTTGACAGACTAATGCAAAGAATTGCACGATTTTTCGAACAGAATCTTGAACGAAGCCAACTGATTGAACTTCGGGGTATAGGCTCGAAACGCCCAGTAATCTGAGTCCCGAGCGACTCCAGAACATTCCCTGTGATGGGAGAAGTTGTTAATCGAGTTATTTTTGACAGACTAATGCAAAGAATTGCACGATTTTTCGAACAGAATCTTGAACGAAGCCGACTGATTGAACTTCGGGGCATAGGCTCGAAACGCCCAGTAATCTGAGTCCCGAGCGACTCCAGAACATTCCCTGTGATGGGAGAAGTTGTTAATCGAGTTATTTTTGACAGACTAATGCAAAGAATTGCACGATTTTTCGAACAGAATCTTGAACGAAGCCGACTGATTGAACTTCGGGGTATCGGCTCGAAACGCCCAGCAATTTGAGTCCCGAGCGACTCCAGAACATTCACTGTGATGGGAGAAGTTGTTAATTGAGTTATTTTTGACAGACTAATGCAAAGAATTGCACGATTTTTCGAACAGAATCTTGAACGAAGCTGACTGATTGAACTTCGGGGTATCGGCTCGAAACGCCCTGCAATCTGAGTCCCGAGCGACTCCAGAACATTCACTTTGATGTGAGAAGTTGTTAATTGTGTTATTTTTGACAGACTAATGCAAAGAATTGCACGATTTTTCGAACAGAATCTTGAACGAAGCCGACTGATTGAACTTCGGGGTATAGGCTCGAAACGCCCAGTAATCTGAGTCCCGAGCGACTCCAGAACATTCCCTGTGATGGGAGAAGTTGTTAATCGAGTTATTTTTGAGAGACTAATGCAAAGAATTGCACGATTTTTCGAACAGAATCTTGAACGAAGCTGACTGATTGAACTTCGGGGTATCGGCTCGAAACGCCCTGCAATCTGAGTCCCGAGCGACTCCAGAACATTCACTTTGATGGGAGAAGTTGTTAATCGAGTTATTTTTGACAGACTAATGCAAAGAATTGCAAGATTTTTTGAATAGAATCTTGAACGAAGCCGACTGATTGAACTTCGGGGTATCGGCTCGAAACGCCCTGCAATCTGAGTCCCGAGCGACTCCAGAACATTCACTTTGATGGGAGAAGTTGTTAATTGTGTTATTTTTGACAGACTAATGCAAAGAATTTCAAGATTTTTCGAATAGAATCTTGAACGAAGCCGACTGATTGAACTTCGGGGTATAGGCTCGAAACGCCCAGTAATCTGAGTCACGAGCGACTCCAGAACAATCCCTGTGATGGGAGAAGTTGTTAATCGAGTTATTTTTGACAGACTAATGCAAAGAATTGCACGATTTTTCGAACAGAATCTTGAACGAAGCCGACTGATTGAACTTCGGGGTATAGGCTCGAAACGCCCAGTAATCTGAGTCCCGAGCGACTCCAGAACATTCCCTGTGATGGGAGAAGTTGTTAATCGAGTTATTTTTGACAGACTAATGCAAAGAATTGCAAGATTTTTTGAATAGAATCTTGAACGAAGCCGACTGATTGAACTTCGGGGTATCGGCTCGAAACGCCCTGCAATCTGAGTCCCGAGCGACTCCAGAACATTCACTTTGATGGGAGAAGTTGTTAATTGTGTTATTTTTGACAGACTAATGCAAAGAATTTCAAGATTTTTCGAATAGAATCTTGAACGAAGCCGACTGATTGAACTTCGGGGTATAGGCTCGAAACGCCCAGTAATCTGAGTCACGAGCGACTCCAGAACAATCCCTGTGATGGGAGAAGTTGTTAATCGAGTTATTTTTGACAGACTAATGCAAAGAATTGCACGATTTTTCGAACAGAATCTTGAACGAAGCCGACTGATTGAACTTCGGGGTATAGGCTCGAAACGCCCAGTAATCTGAGTCCCGAGCGACTCCAGAACATTCCCTGTGATGGGAGAAGTTGTTAATCGAGTTATTTTTGACAGACTAATGCAAAGAATTGCACGATTTTTCGAACAGAATCTTGAACGAATTTGACTGATTGAACTTCGGGGTATAGGCTCGAAACGTCCAGTAATCTGAGTCCCGAGCGACTCCAGAAAATTCCCTGTGATGGGAGAAGTTGTTAATCGAGTTATTTTTGACAGACTAATGCAAAGAATTGCACGATTTTTCGAACAGAATCTTGAACGAAGCCGACTGATTGAACTTCGGGGTATAGGCTCGAAACGCCCAGTAATCTGAGTCCCGAGCGACTCCAGAACATTCCCTGTGATGGGAGAAGTTGTTAATCGAGTTATTTTTGACAGACTAATGCAAAGAATTGCACGATTTTTCGAACAGAATCTTGAACGAAGCCGACTGATTGAACTTCGGGGCATAGGCTCGAAACGCCCAGTAATCTGAGTCCCGAGCGACTCCAGAACATTCCCTGTGATGGGAGAAGTTGTTAATCGAGTTATTTTTGACAGACTAATGCAAAGAATTGCACGATTTTTCGAACAGAATCTTGAACGAAGCCGACTGATTGAACTTCGGGGTATCGGCTCGAAACGCCCAGCAATTTGAGTCCCGAGCGACTCCAGAACATTCACTGTGATGGGAGAAGTTGTTAATTGAGTTATTTTTGACAGACTAATGCAAAGAATTGCACGATTTTTCGAACAGAATCTTGAACGAAGCTGACTGATTGAACTTCGGGGTATCGGCTCGAAACGCCCTGCAATCTGAGTCCCGAGCGACTCCAGAACATTCACTTTGATGTGAGAAGTTGTTAATTGTGTTATTTTTGACAGACTAATGCAAAGAATTGCACGATTTTTCGAACAGAATCTTGAACGAAGCCGACTGATTGAACTTCGGGGTATAGGCTCGAAACGCCCAGTAATCTGAGTCCCGAGCGACTCCAGAACATTCCCTGTGATGGGAGAAGTTGTTAATCGAGTTATTTTTGAGAGACTAATGCAAAGAATTGCACGATTTTTCGAACAGAATCTTGAACGAAGCTGACTGATTGAACTTCGGGGTATCGGCTCGAAACGCCCTGCAATCTGAGTCCCGAGCGACTCCAGAACATTCACTTTGATGGGAGAAGTTGTTAATCGAGTTATTTTTGACAGACTAATGCAAAGAATTGCAAGATTTTTTGAATAGAATCTTGAACGAAGCCGACTGATTGAACTTCGGGGTATCGGCTCGAAACGCCCTGCAATCTGAGTCCCGAGCGACTCCAGAACATTCACTTTGATGGGAGAAGTTGTTAATTGTGTTATTTTTGACAGACTAATGCAAAGAATTGCAAGATTTTTCGAATAGAATCTTGAACGAAGCCGACTGATTGAACTTCGGGGTATCGGCTCGAAACGCCCAGTAATCTGAGTCCCGAGCTACTCCAGAACATTCCCTGTGATGGGAGAAGTTGTTAATCGAGTTATTTTTGACAGACTAATGCAAAGAATTGCACGATTTTTCGAACAGAATCTTGAACGAAGCTGACTGATTGAACTTCGGGGTATCGGCTCGAAACACCCTGCAATCTGAGTCCCGAGCGACTCCAGAACATTCACTGTGATGGGAGAAGTTGTTAATTGAGTTATTTTTGACAGACTAATGCAAAGAATTGCACGATTTTTCGAACAGAATCTTGAACGAAGCTGACTGATTGAACTTCGGGGTATCGGCTCGAAACACCCTGCAATCTGAGTCCCGAGCGACTCCAGAACATTCACTTTGATGGGAGAAGTTGTTAATTGTGTTATTTTTGACAGACTAATGCAAAGAATTGCACGATTTTTGGAACAGAATCTTGAACGAAGCCGACTGATTGAACTTCGGGGTATAGGCTCGAAACGCCCAGTAATCTGAGTCCCGAACGACTCCAGAACATTCCCTGTGATGGGAGAAGTTGTTAATCGAGTTATTTTTGACAGACTAATGCAAAGAATTGCACGATTTTTCGAACAGAATCTTGAACGAAGCTGACTGATTGAACTTCGGGGTATCGGCTCGAAACGCCCTGCAATCTGAGTCCCGAGCGACTCCAGAACATTCACTTTGATGGGAGAAGATGTTAATCGAGATATTTTTGACAGACTAATGCAAAGAATTGCAAGATTTTTTGAATAGAATCTTGAACGAAGCCGACTGATTGAACTTCGGGGTATCGGCTCGAAACGCCCAGTAATCTGAGTCCCGAGCGACTCCAGAACATTCCCTGTAATGGGAGAAGTTGTTAATCGAGTTATTTTTGATAGACTAATGCAAAGAATTGCACGATTTTTCGAACAGAATCTTGAACGAAGCCGACTGATTGAACTTCGGGGTATCGGCTCGAAACGCCCAGTAATCTGAGTCCCGAGCGACTCTAGAACATTCCCTGTAATGGGAGAAGTTGTTAATCAAGTTATTTTTGATAGACTAATGCAAAAAATTGCACGATTTTTCGAACAGAATCTTGAACGAAGCCGACTGATTGAACTTCGGGGTATCGTCTCGAAACGCCCAGTAATCTGAGTCCCGAGCGACTCCAGAACATTCCCTGTAATGGGAGAAGTTGTTAATCGAGTTATTTTCGATAGACTAATGCAAAGAATTGCAAGATTTTTCGAATAGAATCTTGAACGAAGCCGACTGATTGAACTTCGGGGTATCGGCTCGAAACGCCCGATAATCTGAGTCCCTAGCAACTCCAGAACATTCACTGAGATGTGAGAAGTTGTTAATCGAGTTATTTTTGACAGACTGATGCAAAGAAATTGCACGATTTTTCGAACAGAATCTTGAACGAAGCCGACTGATTGAACTTCGGGGTATCGGCTCGAAACGCCCAGCAATTTGAGTCCCGAGCGACTCCAGAACATTCACTGTGACGGGCGAAGTTGTTAATTGAGTTATTTTTGACAGACTAATGCAAAGAATTGCACGATTTTTCGAATAGAATCTTGAACGAAGCCGACTGTTTGAACTTCGGGGTATCGGCTCGAAACGCCCTGCAATCTGAGTCCCGAGTGACTCCAGAACATTCACTTTGATGGAAGAAGTTGTTAATTGTGTTATTTTTGATAGACTAATGCAAAGAATTGCACGATTTTTCGAACAGAATCTTGAACGAAGCCGACTGATTGAACTTCGGGGTATCGGCTCGAAACGCCCAGTAATCTGAGTCCCGAGTGACTCTAGAACAATCCCTGTAATGGGAGAAGTTGTTAATCGAGTTATTTTTGATAGACTAATGCAAAGAATTGCAAGATTTTTCGAACAGAATCTTGAACGAAGCCGACTGATTGAACTTCGGGGTATCGGCTCGAAACGCCCAGTAATCTGAGTCCCGTGCGACTCCAGAACATTCCCTGTAATGGGAGAAGTTGTTAATCGAGTTATATTTGATAGACTAATGCAAAGAATTGCACGATTTTTCGAACAGAATCATGAACGGAGCCGACTGATTGAACTTCGGGGTATCGGCTCGAAACGCCCAGTAATCTGAGTCCCGAGCGACTCCAGAACATTCCCTGTAATGGGAGAAGTTGTTAATCGAGTTATTTTTGATAGACTAATGCAAAGAATTGCAAGATTTTTCGAATAGTATCTTGAACGAAGCCGACTGATTGAACTTCGGGGTATCGGCTCGAAACACCCTGCAATCTGAGTCCCTAGCGACTCCAGAACATTCACTGAGATGGGAGAAGTTGTTACTTGTGTTATTTTTGATAGACTAATGCAAAGAATTGCACGATTTTTCGAACAGAATCTTGAACGAAGCCGACTGATTGAACTTCGGGGTATCGGCTCGAAACGCCCTGCAGTCTGAGTCCCTAGCGACTCCAGAACATTCCCTGTAATGGGAGAAGTTGTTAATCGAGTTATTTTTGATAGACTAATGCGAAGAATTGCACGATTTTTCGAACAGAATCTTGAACGAAGCCGACTGATTGAACTTCGGGGTATCGGCTCGAAACGCCCAGCAATTTGAGTCCCGAGCGACTCCAGAACATTCACTGTGACGGGCGAAGTTGTTAATTGAGTTATTTTTGACAGACTAATGCAAAGAATTGCACGATTTTTCGAACAGAATCTTGAACGAAGCTGACTGATTGAACTTCGGGGTATCGGCTCGAAACGCCCTGCAATCTGAGTCCCGAGCGACTCCAGAACATTCACTTTGATGGGAGAAGTTGTTAATCGAGTTATTTTTGACAGACTAATGCAAAGAATTGCAAGATTTTTTGAATAGAATCTTGAACGAAGCCGACTGATTGAACTTCGGGGTATCGGCTCGAAACGCCCTGCAATCTGAGTCCCGAGCGACTCCAGAACATTCACTTTGATGGGAGAAGTTGTTAATTGTGTTATTTTTGACAGACTAATGCAAAGAATTGCAAGATTTTTCGAATAGAATCTTGAACGAAGCCGACTGATTGAACTTCGGGGTATCGGCTCGAAACGCCCAGTAATCTGAGTCCCGAGCTACTCCAGAACATTCCCTGTGATGGGAGAAGTTGTTAATCGAGTTATTTTTGACAGACTAATGCAAAGAATTGCACGATTTTTCGAACAGAATCTTGAACGAAGCTGACTGATTGAACTTCGGGGTATCGGCTCGAAACACCCTGCAATCTGAGTCCCGAGCGACTCCAGAACATTCACTGTGATGGGAGAAGTTGTTAATTGAGTTATTTTTGACAGACTAATGCAAAGAATTGCACGATTTTTCGAACAGAATCTTGAACGAAGCTGACTGATTGAACTTCGGGGTATCGGCTCGAAACACCCTGCAATCTGAGTCCCGAGCGACTCCAGAACATTCACTTTGATGGGAGAAGTTGTTAATTGTGTTATTTTTGACAGACTAATGCAAAGAATTGCACGATTTTTGGAACAGAATCTTGAACGAAGCCGACTGATTGAACTTCGGGGTATAGGCTCGAAACGCCCAGTAATCTGAGTCCCGAACGACTCCAGAACATTCCCTGTGATGGGAGAAGTTGTTAATCGAGTTATTTTTGACAGACTAATGCAAAGAATTGCACGATTTTTCGAACAGAATCTTGAACGAAGCTGACTGATTGAACTTCGGGGTATCGGCTCGGAACGCCCTGCAATCTGAGTCCCGAGCGACTCCAGAACATTCACTTTGATGGGAGAAGATGTTAATCGAGATATTTTTGACAGACTAATGCAAAGAATTGCAAGATTTTTTGAATAGAATCTTGAACGAAGCCGACTGATTGAACTTCGGGGTATCGGCTCGAAACGCCCAGTAATCTGAGTCCCGAGCGACTCCAGAACATTCCCTGTAATGGGAGAAGTTGTTAATCGAGTTATTTTTGATAGACTAATGCAAAGAATTGCACGATTTTTCGAACAGAATCTTGAACGAAGCCGACTGATTGAACTTCGGGGTATCGGCTCGAAACGCCCAGTAATCTGAGTCCCGAGCGACTCTAGAACATTCCCTGTAATGGGAGAAGTTGTTAATCAAGTTATTTTTGATAGACTAATGCAAAAAATTGCACGATTTTTCGAACAGAATCTTGAACGAAGCCGACTGATTGAACTTCGGGGTATCGGCTCGAAACGCCCAGTAATCTGAGTCCCGAGCGACTCCAGAACATTCCCTGTAATGGGAGAAGTTGTTAATCGAGTTATTTTCGATAGACTAATGCAAAGAATTGCAAGATTTTTCGAATAGAATCTTGAACGAAGCCGACTGATTGAACTTCGGGGTATCGGCTCGAAACGCCCGATAATCTGAGTCCCTAGCAACTCCAGAACATTCACTGAGATGTGAGAAGTTGTTAATCGAGTTATTTTTGACAGACTGATGCAAAGAAATTGCACGATTTTTCGAACAGAATCTTGAACGAAGCCGACTGATTGAACTTCGGGGTATCGGCTCGAAACGCCCAGCAATTTGAGTCCCGAGCGACTCCAGAACATTCACTGTGACGGGCGAAGTTGTTAATTGAGTTATTTTTGACAGACTAATGCAAAGAATTGCACGATTTTTCGAATAGAATCTTGAACGAAGCCGACTGTTTGAACTTCGGGTTATCGGCTCGAAACGCCCTGCAATCTGAGTCCCGAGTGACTCCAGAACATTCACTTTGATGGAAGAAGTTGTTAATTGTGTTATTTTTGATAGACTAATGCAAAGAATTGCACGATTTTTCGAACAGAATCTTGAACGAAGCCGACTGATTGAACTTCGGGGTATCGGCTCGAAACGCCCAGTAATCTGAGTCCCGAGTGACTCTAGAACAATCCCTGTAATGGGAGAAGTTGTTAATCGAGTTATTTTTGATAGACTAATGCAAAGAATTGCAAGATTTTTCGAACAGAATCTTGAACGAAGCCGACTGATTGAACTTCGGGGTATCGGCTCGAAACGCCCAGTAATCTGAGTCCCGTGCGACTCCAGAACATTCCCTGTAATGGGAGAAGTTGTTAATCGAGTTATATTTGATAGACTAATGCAAAGAATTGCACGATTTTTCGAACAGAATCATGAACGGAGCCGACTGATTGAACTTCGGGGTATCGGCTCGAAACGCCCAGTAATCTGAGTCCCGAGCGACTCCAGAACATTCCCTGTAATGGGAGAAGTTGTTAATCGAGTTATTTTTGATAGACTAATGCAAAGAATTGCAAGATTTTTCGAATAGTATCTTGAACGAAGCCGACTGATTGAACTTCGGGGTATCGGCTCGAAACACCCTGCAATCTGAGTCCCTAGCGACTCCAGAACATTCACTGAGATGGGAGAAGTTGTTACTTGTGTTATTTTTGATAGACTAATGCAAAGAATTGCACGATTTTTCGAACAGAATCTTGAACGAAGCCGACTGATTGAACTTCGGGGTATCGGCTCGAAACGCCTTGCAGTCTGAGTCCCTAGCGACTCCAGAACATTCCCTGTAATGGGAGAAGTTGTTAATCGAGTTATTTTTGATAGACTAATGCGAAGAATTGCACGATTTTTCGAACAGAATCTTGAACGAAGCCGACTGATTGAACTTCGGGGTATCGGCTCGAAACGCCCAGCAATTTGAGTCCCGAGCGACTCCAGAACATTCACTGTGACGGGCGAAGTTGTTAATTGAGTTATTTTTGACAGACTAATGCAAAGAATTGCACGATTTTTCGAATAGAATCTTGAACGAAGCCGACTGTTTGAACTTCGGGGTATCGGCTCGAAACGCCCTGCAATCTGAGTCCCGAGTGACTCCAGAACATTCACTTTGATGGAAGAAGTTGTTAATTGTGTTATTTTTGATAGACTAATGCAAAGAATTGCACGATTTTTCGAACAGAATCTTGAACGAAGCCGACTGATTGAACTTCGGGGTATCGGCTCGAAACGCCCAGTAATCTGAGTCCCGAGCGACTCTAGAACATTCCCTGTAATGGGAGAAGTTGTTAATCGAGTTATTTTTGATAGACTAATGCAAAGAATTGCACGATTTTTCGAACAGAATCTTGAACGAAGCCGACTGATTGAACTTCGGGGTATCGGCTCGAAACGCCCAGTAATCTGAGTCCCGTGCGACTCCAGAACATTCCCTGTAATGGGAGAAGTTGTTAATCGAGTTATATTTGATAGACTAATGCAAAGAATTGCACGATTTTTCGAACAGAATCTTGAACGGAGCCGACTGATTGAACTTCGGGGTATCGGCTCGAAACGCCCAGTAATCTGAGTCCCGAGCGACTTCAGAACATTCCCTGAATGGGAGAAGTTGTTAATCGAGTTATTTTTGATAGACTAATGCAAAGAATTGCAAGATTTTTCGAATAAAATCTTGAACGAAGCCGACTGATTGAACTTCGGGGTATCGGCTCGAAACGCCCTGCAATCTGAGTCCCTAGCGACTCCAGAACATTCACTGAGATGGGAGAAGTTGTTAATTGTGTTATTTTTGATAGACTAATGCAAAGAATTGCACGATTTTTCGAACAGAATCTTGAACGAAGCCGACTCATTGAACTTCGGGGTATCGGCTCGAAACGCCCTGCAGTCTGAGTCCCTAGCGACTCCAGAACATTCCCTATAATGGGAGAAGTTGTTAATCGAGTTATTTTTGATAGACTAATGCAAAGAATTGCACGATTTTTCGAACAGAATCTTGAACGAAGCCGACTGATTGAACTTCGGGGTATCGGCTCGAAACGCCCAGTAATCTGAGTCCCGAGCGACTCCAGAACATTCCCTGTAATGGGAGAAGTTGTTAATCGAGTTATTTTTGATAGACTAATGCAAAGAATTGCAAGATTTTTCGAATAGAATCTTGAACGAAGTCGACTGATTGAACTTCGGGGTATCGGCTCGAAACGCCCTGCAGTCTGAGTCCCTAGCGACTCCAGAACATTCACTGAGATGGGAGAAGTTGTTAATCGAGTTATTTTTGATAGACTAATGCAAAGAATTGCACGATTTTTCGAACAGAATCTTGAACGAAGCCGACTGATTGAACTTCGGGGTATCGGCTCGGAACGCCCAGTAATCTGAGTCCCGAGCGACTCTAGAACATTCCCTGTAATGGGAGAAGTTGTTAATCAAGTTATTTTTGATAGACTAATGCAAAAAATTGCACGATTTTTCGAACAGAATCTTGAACGAAGCCGACTGATTGAACTTCGGGGTATCGGCTCGAAACGCCCAGTAATCTGAGTCCCGAGCGACTCCAGAACATTCCCTGTAATGGGAGAAGTTGTTAATCGAGTTATTTTTGATAGACTAATGCAAAGAATTGCACGATTTTTCGAACAGAATCTTGAACGAAGCCGACTGATTGAACTTCGGGGTATCGGCTCGAAACGCCCAGTAATCTGAGTCCCGAGCGACTCTAGAACATTCCCTGTAATGGGAGAAGTTGTTAATCAAGTTATTTTTGATAGACTAATGCAAAAAATTGCACGATTTTTCGAACAGAATCTTGAACGAAGCCGACTGATTGAACTTCGGGGTATCGGCTCGAAACGCCCAGTAATCTGAGTCCCGAGCGACTCCAGAACATTCCCTGTAATGGGAGAAGTTGTTAATCGAGTTATTTTCGATAGACTAATGCAAAGAATTGCAAGATTTTTCGAATAGAATCTTGAACGAAGCCGACTGATTGAACTTCGGGGTATCGGCTCGAAACGCCCGATAATCTGAGTCCCTAGCAACTCCAGAACATTCACTGAGATGTGAGAAGTTGTTAATCGAGTTATTTTTGACAGACTGATGCAAAGAAATTGCACGATTTTTCGAACAGAATCTTGAACGAAGCCGACTGATTGAACTTCGGGGTATCGGCTCGAAACGCCCAGCAATTTGAGTCCCGAGCGACTCCAGAACATTCACTGTGACGGGCGAAGTTGTTAATTGAGTTATTTTTGACAGACTAATGCAAAGAATTGCACGATTTTTCGAATAGAATCTTGAACGAAGCCGACTGTTTGAACTTCGGGGTATCGGCTCGAAACGCCCTGCAATCTGAGTCCCGAGTGACTCCAGAACATTCACTTTGATGGAAGAAGTTGTTAATTGTGTTATTTTTGATAGACTAATGCAAAGAATTGCACGATTTTTCGAACAGAATCTTGAACGAAGCCGACTGATTGAACTTCGGGGTATCGGCTCGAAACGCCCAGTAATCTGAGTCCCGAGTGACTCTAGAACAATCCCTGTAATGGGAGAAGTTGTTAATCGAGTTATTTTTGATAGACTAATGCAAAGAATTGCAAGATTTTTCGAACAGAATCTTGAACGAAGCCGACTGATTGAACTTCGGGGTATCGGCTCGAAACGCCCAGTAATCTGAGTCCCGTGCGACTCCAGAACATTCCCTGTAATGGGAGAAGTTGTTAATCGAGTTATATTTGATAGACTAATGCAAAGAATTGCACGATTTTTCGAACAGAATCATGAACGGAGCCGACTGATTGAACTTCGGGGTATCGGCTCGAAACGCCCAGTAATCTGAGTCCCGAGCGACTCCAGAACATTCCCTGTAATGGGAGAAGTTGTTAATCGAGTTATTTTTGATAGACTAATGCAAAGAATTGCAAGATTTTTCGAATAGTATCTTGAACGAAGCCGACTGATTGAACTTCGGGGTATCGGCTCGAAACACCCTGCAATCTGAGTCCCTAGCGACTCCAGAACATTCACTGAGATGGGAGAAGTTGTTACTTGTGTTATTTTTGATAGACTAATGCAAAGAATTGCACGATTTTTCGAACAGAATCTTGAACGAAGCCGACTGATTGAACTTCGGGGTATCGGCTCGAAACGCCCTGCAGTCTGAGTCCCTAGCGACTCCAGAACATTCCCTGTAATGGGAGAAGTTGTTAATCGAGTTATTTTTGATAGACTAATGCGAAGAATTGCACGATTTTTCGAACAGAATCTTGAACGAAGCCGACTGATTGAACTTCGGGGTATCGGCTCGAAACGCCCAGCAATTTGAGTCCCGAGCGACTCCAGAACATTCACTGTGACGGGCGAAGTTGTTAATTGAGTTATTTTTGACAGACTAATGCAAAGAATTGCACGATTTTTCGAATAGAATCTTGAACGAAGCCGACTGTTTGAACTTCGGGGTATCGGCTCGAAACGCCCTGCAATCTGAGTCCCGAGTGACTCCAGAACATTCACTTTGATGGAAGAAGTTGTTAATTGTGTTATTTTTGATAGACTAATGCAAAGAATTGCACGATTTTTCGAACAGAATCTTGAACGAAGCCGACTGATTGAACTTCGGGGTATCGGCTCGAAACGCCCAGTAATCTGAGTCCCGAGCGACTCTAGAACATTCCCTGTAATGGGAGAAGTTGTTAATCGAGTTATTTTTGATAGACTAATGCAAAGAATTGCACGATTTTTCGAACAGAATCTTGAACGAAGCCGACTGATTGAACTTCGGGGTATCGGCTCGAAACGCCCAGTAATCTGAGTCCCGTGCGACTCCAGAACATTCCCTGTAATGGGAGAAGTTGTTAATCGAGTTATATTTGATAGACTAATGCAAAGAATTGCACGATTTTTCGAACAGAATCTTGAACGGAGCCGACTGATTGAACTTCGGGGTATCGGCTCGAAACGCCCAGTAATCTGAGTCCCGAGCGACTTCAGAACATTCCCTGTAATGGGAGAAGTTGTTAATCGAGTTATTTTTGATAGACTAATGCAAAGAATTGCAAGATTTTTCGAATAAAATCTTGAACGAAGCCGACTGATTGAACTTCGGGGTATCGGCTCGAAACGCCCTGCAATCTGAGTCCCTAGCGACTCCAGAACATTCACTGAGATGGGAGAAGTTGTTAATTGTGTTATTTTTGATAGACTAATGCAAAGAATTGCACGATTTTTCGAACAGAATCTTGAACGAAGCCGACTCATTGAACTTCGGGGTATCGGCTCGAAACGCCCTGCAGTCTGAGTCCCTAGCGACTCCAGAACATTCCCTATAATGGGAGAAGTTGTTAATCGAGTTATTTTTGATAGACTAATGCAAAAAATTGCACGATTTTTCGAACAGAATCTTGAACGAAGCCGACTGATTGAACTTCGGGGTATCGGCTCGAAATGCCCAGTAATCTGAGTCCCGAGCGACTCCAGAACATTCCCTGTAATGGGAGAAGTTGTTAATCGAGTTATTTTTGATAGACTAATGCAAAGAATTGCAAGATTTTTCGATTAGAATCTTGAACGAAGTCGACTGATTGAACTTCGGGGTATCGGCTCGAAACGCCCAGTAATCTGAGTCCCTAGCGACTCCAGAACATTCACTGAGATGTGAGAAGTTGTTAATCGAGTTATATTTGACAGACTGATGCAAAGAATTGCACGATTTTTCGAACAGAATCTTGAACGAAGCCGACTGATTGAACTTCGGGGTATCGGCTCGAAACGCCCAGCAATTTGAGTCCCGAGCGACTCCAGAACATTCACTGTGACGGGAGAAGTTGTTAATTGAGTTATTTTTGACAGACTAATGCAAAGAATTGCAAGATTTTTCGAATAGAATCTTGAACGAAGTCGACTGATTGAACTTCGGGGTATCGGCTCGAAACGCCCTGCAGTCTGAGTCCCTAGCGACTCCAGAACATTCACTGAGATGGGAGAAGTTCTTAATCGAGTTATTTTTTATAGACTAATGCAAAGAATTGCACGATTTTTCGAACAGAATCTTGAACGAAGCCGACTGATTGAACTTCGGGGTATCGGCTCGGAACGCCCAGTAATCTGAGTCCCTAGCGACTCCAGAACATTCACTGAGATGTGAGAAGTTGTTAATCGAGTTATTTTTGACAGACTGATGCAAAGAATTGCACGATTTTTCGAACAGAATCTTGAACGAAGCCGACTGATTGAACTTCGGGGTATCGGCTCGAAACGCCCAGCAATTTGAGTCCCGAGCGACTCCAGAACATTCACTGTGACGGGAGAAGTTGTTAATTGAGTTATTTTTGACAGACTAATGCAAAGAATTGCACGATTTTTCGAATAGAATCTTGAACGAAGCCGACTGTTTGAACTTCGGGGTATCGGCTCGAAACGCCCTGCAATCTGAGTCCCGAGCGACTCCAGAACATTCACTTTGATGGGAGAAGTTGTTAATTGTGTTATTTTTGACAAACTAATGCAAAGAATTGCACGATTTTTTGAACAGAATCTTGAACGAAGCCGACTGATTGAACTTCGGGGTATAGGCTCGAAACGCCCAGTAATCTGAGTCCCGAGCGACTCCAGAACATTCCCTGTGATGGGAGAAGTTGTTAATCGAGTCCCTGTAATGGGAGAAGTTGTTAATCGAGTTATTTTTGATAGACTAATGCAAAGAATTGCAAGATTTTTCGAATAGAATCTTGAACGAAGTCGACTGATTGAACTTCGGGGTATCGGCTCGAAACGCCCTGCAGTCTGAGTCCCTAGCGACTCCAGAACATTCACTGAGATGGGAGAAGTTGTTAATCGAGTTATTTTTGATAGACTAATGCAAAGAATTGCACGATTTTTCGAACAGAATCTTGAACGAAGCCGACTGATTGAACTTCGGGGTATCGGCTCGAAACGCCCAGTAATCTGAGTCCCGAGCGACTCCAGAACATTCCCTGTAATGGGAGAAGTTGTTAATCGAGTTATTTTTGATAGACTAATGCAAAGAATTGCACGATTTTTCGAACAGAATCTTGAACGAAGCCGACTGATTGAACTTCGGGGTATCGGCTCGAAACGCCCAGTAATCTGAGTCCCGAGCGACTCTAGAACATTCCCTGTAATGGGAGAAGTTGTTAATCAAGTTATTTTTGATAGACTAATGCAAAAAATTGCACGATTTTTCGAACAGAATCTTGAACGAAGCCGACTGATTGAACTTCGGGGTATCGGCTCGAAACGCCCAGTAATCTGAGTCCCGAGCGACTCCTGAACATTCCCTGTAATGGGAGAAGTTGTTAATCGAGTTATTTTCGATAGACTAATGCAAAGAATTGCAAGATTTTTCGAATAGAATCTTGAACGAAGCCGACTGATTGAACTTCGGGGTATCGGCTCGAAACGCCCAGTAATCTGAGTCCCTAGCGACTCCAGAACATTCACTGAGATGTGAGAAGTTGTTAATCGAGTTATTTTAGACAGACTGATGCAAAGAAATTGCACGATTTTTCGAACAGAATCTTGAACGAAGCCGACTGATTGAACTTCGGGGTATCGGCTCGAAACGACCAGTAATCTGAGTCCCGAGCGACTCCAGAACATTCCCTGTAATGGGAGAAGTTGTTAATCGAGTTATTTTTGATAGACTAATGCAAAGAATTGCACGATTTTTCGAACAGAATCTTGAACGAAGCCGACTGATTGAACTTCGGGGTATCGGCTCGGAACGCCCAGTAATCTGAGTCCCGAGCGACTCTAGAACATTCCCTGTAATGGGAGAAGTTGTTAATCAAGTTATTTTTGATAGACTAATGCAAAAAATTGCACGATTTTTCGAACAGAATCTTGAACGAAGCCGACTGATTGAACTTCGGGGTATCGGCTCGAAATGCCCAGTAATCTGAGTCCCGAGCGACTCCAGAACATTCCCTGTAATGGGAGAAGTTGTTAATCGAGTTATTTTTGATAGACTAATGCAAAGAATTGCAAGATTTTTCGATTAGAATCTTGAACGAAGTCGACTGATTGAACTTCGGGGTATCGGCTCGAAACGCCCAGTAATCTGAGTCCCTAGCGACTCCAGAACATTCACTGAGATGTGAGAAGTTGTTAATCGAGTTATATTTGACAGACTGATGCAAAGAATTGCACGATTTTTCGAACAGAATCTTGAACGAAGCCGACTGATTGAACTTCGGGGTATCGGCTCGAAACGCCCAGCAATTTGAGTCCCGAGCGACTCCAGAACATTCACTGTGACGGGAGAAGTTGTTAATTGAGTTATTTTTGACAGACTAATGCAAAGAATTGCAAGATTTTTCGAATAGAATCTTGAACGAAGTCGACTGATTGAACTTCGGGGTATCGGCTCGAAACGCCCTGCAGTCTGAGTCCCTAGCGACTCCAGAACATTCACTGAGATGGGAGAAGTTCTTAATCGAGTTATTTTTTATAGACTAATGCAAAGAATTGCACGATTTTTCGAACAGAATCTTGAACGAAGCCGACTGATTGAACTTCGGGGTATCGGCTCGGAACGCCCAGTAATCTGAGTCCCTAGCGACTCCAGAACATTCACTGAGATGTGAGAAGTTGTTAATCGAGTTATTTTTGACAGACTGATGCAAAGAATTGCACGATTTTTCGAACAGAATCTTGAACGAAGCCGACTGATTGAACTTCGGGGTATCGGCTCGAAACGCCCAGCAATTTGAGTCCCGAGCGACTCCAGAACATTCACTGTGACGGGAGAAGTTGTTAATTGAGTTATTTTTGACAGACTAATGCAAAGAATTGCACGATTTTTCGAATAGAATCTTGAACGAAGCCGACTGTTTGAACTTCGGGGTATCGGCTCGAAACGCCCTGCAATCTGAGTCCCGAGCGACTCCAGAACATTCACTTTGATGGGAGAAGTTGTTAATTGTGTTATTTTTGACAAACTAATGCAAAGAATTGCACGATTTTTTGAACAGAATCTTGAACGAAGCCGACTGATTGAACTTCGGGGTATAGGCTCGAAACGCCCAGTAATCTGAGTCCCGAGCGACTCCAGAACATTCCCTGTGATGGGAGAAGTTGTTAATCGAGTCCCTGTAATGGGAGAAGTTGTTAATCGAGTTATTTTTGATAGACTAATGCAAAGAATTGCAAGATTTTTCGAATAGAATCTTGAACGAAGTCGACTGATTGAACTTCGGGGTATCGGCTCGAAACGCCCTGCAGTCTGAGTCCCTAGCGACTCCAGAACATTCACTGAGATGGGAGAAGTTGTTAATCGAGTTATTTTTGATAGACTAATGCAAAGAATTGCACGATTTTTCGAACAGAATCTTGAACGAAGCCGACTGATTGAACTTCGGGGTATCGGCTCGAAACGCCCAGTAATCTGAGTCCCGAGCGACTCCAGAACATTCCCTGTAATGGGAGAAGTTGTTAATCGAGTTATTTTTGATAGACTAATGCAAAGAATTGCACGATTTTTCGAACAGAATCTTGAACGAAGCCGACTGATTGAACTTCGGGGTATCGGCTCGAAACGCCCAGTAATCTGAGTCCCGAGCGACTCTAGAACATTCCCTGTAATGGGAGAAGTTGTTAATCAAGTTATTTTTGATAGACTAATGCAAAAAATTGCACGATTTTTCGAACAGAATCTTGAACGAAGCCGACTGATTGAACTTCGGGGTATCGGCTCGAAACGCCCAGTAATCTGAGTCCCGAGCGACTCCAGAACATTCCCTGTAATGGGAGAAGTTGTTAATCGAGTTATTTTCGATAGACTAATGCAAAGAATTGCAAGATTTTTCGAATAGAATCTTGAACGAAGCCGACTGATTGAACTTCGGGGTATCGGCTCGAAACGCCCAGTAATCTGAGTCCCTAGCGACTCCAGAACATTCACTGAGATGTGAGAAGTTGTTAATCGAGTTATTTTTGACAGACTGATGCAAAGAAATTGCACGATTTTTCGAACAGAATCTTGAACGAAGCCGACTGATTGAACTTCGGGGTATCGGCTCGAAACGCCCAGCAATTTGAGTCCCGAGCGACTCCAGAACATTCACTGTGACGGGCGAAGTTGTTAATTGAGTTATTTTTGACAGACTAATGCAAAGAATTGCACGATTTTTCGAATAGAATCTTGAACGAAGCCGACTGTTTGAACTTCGGGGTATCGGCTCGAAACGCCCTGCAATCTGAGTCCCGAGTGACTCCAGAACATTCACTTTGATGGAAGAAGTTGTTAATTGTGTTATTTTTGATAGACTAATGCAAAGAATTGCACGATTTTTCGAACAGAATCTTGAACGAAGCCGACTGATTGAACTTCGGGGTATCGGCTCGAAACGCCCAGTAATCTGAGTCCCGAGCGACTCTAGAACATTCCCTGTAATGGGAGAAGTTGTTAATCAAGTTATTTTTGATAGACTAATGCAAAAAATTGCACTATTTTTCGAACAGAATCTTGAACGAAGCCGACTGATTGAACTTCGGGGTATCGGCTCGAAACGCCCAGCAATTTGAGTCCCTAGCGACTCCAGAACATTCACTGAGATGGGAGAAGTTGTTAATCGAGTTATTTTTGATAGACTAATACAAAGAATTGCACGATTTTTCGAACAGAATCTTGAACGAAGCCGACTGATTGAACTTCGGGGTATCGGCTCGAAACGCCTAGTAATCTGAGTCCCGAGCGACTCCAGAACATTCCCTGTAATGGGAGAAGTTGTTAATCGAGTTATTTTCGATAGACTAATGCAAAGAATTGCAAGATTTTTCGAATAGAATCTTGAACGAAGCCGACTGATTGAACTTCGGGGTATCGGCTCGAAACGCCCAGTAATCTGAGTCCCTAGCGACTCCAGAACATTCACTGAGATGTGAGAAGTTGTTAATCGAGTTATTTTAGACAGACTGATGCAAAGAAATTGCACGATTTTTCGAACAGAATCTTGAACGAAGCCGACTGATTGAACTTCGGGGTATCGGCTCGAAACGACCAGTAATCTGAGTCCCGAGCGACTCCAGAACATTCCCTGTAATGGGAGAAGTTGTTAATCGAGTTATTTTTGATAGACTAATGCAAAGAATTGCACGATTTTTCGAACAGAATCTTGAACGAAGCCGACTGATTGAACTTCGGGGTATCGGCTCGGAACGCCCAGTAATCTGAGTCCCGAGCGACTCTAGAACATTCCCTGTAATGGGAGAAGTTGTTAATCAAGTTATTTTTGATAGACTAATGCAAAAAATTGCACGATTTTTCGAACAGAATCTTGAACGAAGCCGACTGATTGAACTTCGGGGTATCGGCTCGAAACGCCCAGTAATCTGAGTCCCGAGCGACTCCAGAACATTCCCTGTAATGGGAGAAGTTGTTAATCGAGTTATTTTTGATAGACTAATGCAAAGAATTGCAAGATTTTTCGATTAGAATCTTGAACGAAGTCGACTGATTGAACTTCGGGGTATCGGCTCGAAACGCCCAGTAATCTGAGTCCCTAGCGACTCCAGAACATTCACTGAGATGTGAGAAGTTGTTAATCGAGTTATTTTTGACAGACTGATGCAAAGAATTGCACGATTTTTCGAACAGAATCTTGAACGAAGCCGACTGATTGAACTTCGGGGTATCGGCTCGAAACGCCCAGTAATCTGAGTCCCGAGCGACTCCAGAACATTCCCTGTAATGGGAGAAGTTGTTAATCGAGTTATTTTTGATAGACTAATGCAAAGAATTGCAAGATTTTTCGATTAGAATCTTGAACGAAGTCGACTGATTGAACTTCGGGGTATCGGCTCGAAACGCCCAGTAATCTGAGTCCCTAGCGACTCCAGAACATTCACTGAGATGTGAGAAGTTGTTAATCGAGTTATTTTTGACAGACTGATGCAAAGAATTGCACGATTTTTCGAACAGAATCTTGAACGAAGCCGACTGATTGAACTTCGGGGTATCGGCTCGAAACGCCCAGCAATTTGAGTCCCGAGCGACTCCAGAACATTCACTGTGACGGGAGAAGTTGTTAATTAAGTTATTTTTGACAGACTAATGCAAAGAATTGCAAGATTTTTCGAATAGAATCTTGAACGAAGTCGACTGATTGAACTTCGGGGTATCGGCTCGAAACGCCCTGCAGTCTGAGTCCCTAGCGACTCCAGAACATTCACTGAGATGGGAGAAGTTGTTAATCGAGTTATTTTTTATAGACTAATGCAAAGAATTGCATGATTTTTCGAACAGAATCTTGAACGAAGCCGACTGATTGAACTTCGGGGTATCGGCTCGGAACGCCCAGTAATCTGAGTCCCTAGCGACTCCAGAACATTCACTGAGATGTGAGAAGTTGTTAATCGAGTTATTTTTGACAGACTGATGCAAAGAATTGCACGATTTTTCGAACAGAATCTTGAACGAAGCCGACTGATTGAACTTCGGGGTATCGGCTCGAAACGCCCAGCAATTTGAGTCCCGAGCGACTCCAGAACATTCACTGTGACGGGAGAAGTTGTTAATTGAGTTATTTTTGACAGACTAATGCAAAGAATTGCACGATTTTTCGAATAGAATCTTGAACGAAGCCGACTGTTTGAACTTCGGGGTATCGGCTCGAAACGCCCTGCAATCTGAGTCCCTAGCGACTCCAGAACATTCACTGAGATGGGAGAAGTTGTTAATCGAGTTATTTTTGATAGACTAATGCAAAAAATTGCACGATTTTTCGAACAGAATCTTGAACGAAGCCGACTGATTGAACTTCGGGGTATCGGCTCGAAACGCCCAGTAATCTGAGTCCCGAGCGACTCCAGAACATTCCCTGTAATGGGAGAAGTTGTTAATCGAGTTATTTTTGATAGACTAATGCAAAGAATTGCACGATTTTTCGAACAGAATCTTGAACGAAGCCGACTGATTGAACTTCGGGGTATCGGCTCGAAACGCCTAGTAATCTGAGTCCCGAGCGACTCCAGAACATTCCCTGTAATGGGAGAAGTTGTTAATCGAGTTATTTTTGATAGACTAATGCAAAGAATTGCAAGATTTTTCGATTAGAATCTTGAACGAAGTCGACTGATTGAACTTCGGGGTATCGGCTCGAAACGCCCAGTAATCTGAGTCCCTAGCGACTCCAGAACATTCACTGAGATGTGAGAAGTTGTTAATCGAGTTATTTTTGACAGACTGATGCAAAGAATTGCACGATTTTTCGAACAGAATCTTGAACGAAGCCGACTGATTGAACTTCGGGGTATCGGCTCGAAACGCCCAGCAATTTGAGTCCCGAGCGACTCCAGAACATTCACTGTGACGGGAGAAGTTGTTAATTAAGTTATTTTTGACAGACTAATGCAAAGAATTGCAAGATTTTTCGAATAGAATCTTGAACGAAGTCGACTGATTGAACTTCGGGGTATCGGCTCGAAACGCCCTGCAGTCTGAGTCCCTAGCGACTCCAGAACATTCACTGAGATGGGAGAAGTTGTTAATCGAGTTATTTTTTATAGACTAATGCAAAGAATTGCATGATTTTTCGAACAGAATCTTGAACGAAGCCGACTGATTGAACTTCGGGGTATCGGCTCGGAACGCCCAGTAATCTGAGTCCCTAGCGACTCCAGAACATTCACTGAGATGTGAGAAGTTGTTAATCGAGTTATTTTTGACAGACTGATGCAAAGAATTGCACAATTTTTCGAACAGAATCTTGAACGAAGCCGACTGATTGAACTTCGGGGTATCGGCTCGAAACGCCCAGCAATTTGAGTCCCGAGCGACTCCAGAACATTCACTGTGACGGGAGAAGTTGTTAATTGAGTTATTTTTGACAGACTAATGCAAAGAATTGCACGATTTTTCGAATAGAATCTTGAACGAAGCCGACTGTTTGAACTTCGGGGTATCGGCTCGAAACGCCCTGCAATCTGAGTCCCTAGCGACTCCAGAACATTCACTGAGATGGGAGAAGTTGTTAATCGAGTTATTTTTTATAGACTAATGCAAAAAATTGCACGATTTTTCGAACAGAATCTTGAACGAAGCCGACTGATTGAACTTCGGGGTATCGGCTCGAAACGCCCAGTAATCTGAGTCCCGAGCGACTCCAGAACATTCCCTGTAATGGGAGAAGTTGTTAATCGAGTTATTTTTGATAGACTAATGCAAAGAATTGCACGATTTTTCGAACAGAATCTTGAACGAATCCGACTGATTGAACTTCGGGGTATCGGCTCGAAACGCCTAGTAATCTGAGTCCCGAGCGACTCCAGAACATTCCCTGTAATGGGAGAAGTTGTTAATCGAGTTATTTTCGATAGACTAATGCAAAGAATTGCAAGATTTTTCGAATAGAATCTTGAACGAAGCCGACTGATTGAACTTCGGGGTATCGGCTCGAAACGCCCAGTAATCTGAGTCCCTAGCGACTCCAGAACATTCACTGAGATGTGAGAAGTTGTTAATCGAGTTATTTTAGACAGACTGATGCAAAGAAATTGCACGATTTTTCGAACAGAATCTTGAACGAAGCCGACTGATTGAACTTCGGGGTATCGGCTCGAAACGACCAGTAATCTGAGTCCCGAGCGACTCCAGAACATTCCCTGTAATGGGAGAAGTTGTTAATCGAGTTATTTTTGATAGACTAATGCAAAGAATTGCACGATTTTTCGAACAGAATCTTGAACGAAGCCGACTGATTGAACTTCGGGGTATCGGCTCGGAACGCCCAGTAATCTGAGTCCCGAGCGACTCTAGAACATTCCCTGTAATGGGAGAAGTTGTTAATCAAGTTATTTTTGATAGACTAATGCAAAAAATTGCACGATTTTTCGAACAGAATCTTGAACGAAGCCGACTGATTGAACTTCGGGGTATCGGCTCGAAACGCCCAGTAATCTGAGTCCCGAGCGACTCCAGAACATTCCCTGTAATGGGAGAAGTTGTTAATCGAGTTATTTTTGATAGACTAATGCAAAGAATTGCAAGATTTTTCGATTAGAATCTTGAACGAATTCGACTGATTGAACTTCGGGGTATCGGCTCGAAACGCCCAGTAATCTGAGTCCCTAGCGACTCCAGAACATTCACTGAGATGTGAGAAGTTGTTAATCGAGTTATTTTTGACAGACTGATGCAAAGAATTGCACGATTTTTCGAACAGAATCTTGAACGAAGCCGACTGATTGAACTTCGGGGTATCGGCTCGAAACGCCCAGTAATCTGAGTCCCGAGCGACTCCAGAACATTCCCTGTAATGGGAGAAGTTGTTAATCGAGTTATTTTTGATAGACTAATGCAAAGAATTGCAAGATTTTTCGATTAGAATCTTGAACGAAGTCGACTGATTGAACTTCGGGGTATCGGCTCGAAACGCCCAGTAATCTGAGTCCCTAGCGACTCCAGAACATTCACTGAGATGTGAGAAGTTGTTAATCGAGTTATCTTTGACAGACTGATGCAAAGAATTGCACGATTTTTCGAACAGAATCTTGAACGAAGCCGACAGATTGAACTTCGGGGTATCGGCTCGAAACGCCCAGCAATTTGAGTCCCGAGCGACTCCAGAACATTCACTGTGACGGGAGAAGTTGTTAATTAAGTTATTTTTGACAGACTAATGCAAAGAATTGCAAGATTTTTCGAATAGAATCTTGAACGAAGTCGACTGATTGAACTTCGGGGTATCGGCTCGAAACGCCCAGTAATCTGAGTCCCGAGCGACTCCAGAACATTCCCTGTAATGGGAGAAGTTGTTAATCGAGTTATTTTTGATAGACTAATGCAAAGAATTGCACGATTTTTCGAACAGAATCTTGAACGAATCCGACTGATTGAACTTCGGGGTATCGGCTCGAAACGCCTAGTAATCTGAGTCCCGAGCGACTCCAGAACATTCCCTGTAATGGGAGAAGTTGTTAATCGAGTTATTTTCGATAGACTAATGCAAAGAATTGCAAGATTTTTCGAATAGAATCTTGAACGAAGCCGACTGATTGAACTTCGGGGTATCGGCTCGAAACGCCCAGTAATCTGAGTCCCTAGCGACTCCAGAACATTCACTGAGATGTGAGAAGTTGTTAATCGAGTTATTTTAGACAGACTGATGCAAAGAAATTGCACGATTTTTCGAACAGAATCTTGAACGAAGCCGACTGATTGAACTTCGGGGTATCGGCTCGAAACGACCAGTAATCTGAGTCCCGAGCGACTCCAGAACATTCCCTGTAATGGGAGAAGTTGTTAATCGAGTTATTTTTGATAGACTAATGCAAAGAATTGCACGATTTTTCGAACAGAATCTTGAACGAAGCCGACTGATTGAACTTCGGGGTATCGGCTCGGAACGCCCAGTAATCTGAGTCCCGAGCGACTCTAGAACATTCCCTGTAATGGGAGAAGTTGTTAATCAAGTTATTTTTGATAGACTAATGCAAAAAATTGCACGATTTTTCGAACAGAATCTTGAACGAAGCCGACTGATTGAACTTCGGGGTATCGGCTCGAAACGCCCAGTAATCTGAGTCCCGAGCGACTCCAGAACATTCCCTGTAATGGGAGAAGTTGTTAATCGAGTTATTTTTGATAGACTAATGCAAAGAATTGCAAGATTTTTCGATTAGAATCTTGAACGAATTCGACTGATTGAACTTCGGGGTATCGGCTCGAAACGCCCAGTAATCTGAGTCCCTAGCGACTCCAGAACATTCACTGAGATGTGAGAAGTTGTTAATCGAGTTATTTTTGACAGACTGATGCAAAGAATTGCACGATTTTTCGAACAGAATCTTGAACGAAGCCGACTGATTGAACTTCGGGGTATCGGCTCGAAACGCCCAGTAATCTGAGTCCCGAGCGACTCCAGAACATTCCCTGTAATGGGAGAAGTTGTTAATCGAGTTATTTTTGATAGACTAATGCAAAGAATTGCAAGATTTTTCGATTAGAATCTTGAACGAAGTCGACTGATTGAACTTCGGGGTATCGGCTCGAAACGCCCAGTAATCTGAGTCCCTAGCGACTCCAGAACATTCACTGAGATGTGAGAAGTTGTTAATCGAGTTATCTTTGACAGACTGATGCAAAGAATTGCACGATTTTTCGAACAGAATCTTGAACGAAGCCGACAGATTGAACTTCGGGGTATCGGCTCGAAACGCCCAGCAATTTGAGTCCCGAGCGACTCCAGAACATTCACTGTGACGGGAGAAGTTGTTAATTAAGTTATTTTTGACAGACTAATGCAAAGAATTGCAAGATTTTTCGAATAGAATCTTGAACGAAGTCGACTGATTGAACTTCGGGGTATCGGCTCGAAACGCCCTGCAGTCTGAGTCCCTAGCGACTCCAGAACATTCACTGAGATGGGAGAAGTTGTTAATCGAGTTATTTTTTATAGACTAATGCAAAGAATTGCATGATTTTTCGAACAGAATCTTGAACGAAGCCGACTGATTGAACTTCGGGGTATCGGCTCGGAACGCCCAGTAATCTGAGTCCCTAGCGACTCCAGAACATTCACTGAGATGTGAGAAGTTGTTAATCGAGTTATTTTTGACAGACTGATGCAAAGAATTGCACGATTTTTCGAACAGAATCTTGAACGAAGCCGACTGATTGAACTTCGGGGTATCGGCTCGAAACGCCCAGCAATTTGAGTCCCGAGCGACTCCAGAACATTCACTGTGACGGGAGAAGTTGTTAATTGAGTTATTTTTGACAGACTAATGCAAAGAATTGCACGATTTTTCGAATAGAATCTTGAACGAAGTCGACTGTTTGAACTTCGGGGTATCGGCTCGAAACGCCCTGCAGTCTGAGTCCCTAGCGACTCCAGAACATTCACTGAGATGGGAGAAGTTGTTAATCGAGTTATTTTTGATAGACTAATGCAAAAAATTGCACGATTTTTCGAACAGAATCTTGAACGAAGCCGACTGATTGAACTTCGGGGTATCGGCTCGAAACGCCCAGTAATATGAGTCCCGAGCGACTCCAGAACATTCCCTGTGATGGGAAAAGTTGTTAATCGAGTCCCTGTAATGGGAGAAGTTGTTAATCGAGTTATTTTTGATAGACTAATGCAAAGAATTGCAAGATTTTTCGAATAGAATCTTGAACGAAGTCGACTGATTGAACTTCGGGGTATCGGCTCGAAACGCCCTGCAATCTGAGTCCCGAGCGACTCCAGAACATTCACTTTGATGGGAGAAGTTGTTAATTGTGTTATTTTTGACAGACTAATGCAAAGAATTGCACGATTTTTTGAACAGAATCTTGAACGAAGCCGACTGATTGAACTTCGGGGTATAGGCTCGAAACGCCCAGTAATCTGAGTCCCGAGCGACTCCAGAACATTCCCTGTGATGGGAGAAGTTGTTAATCGAGTCCCTGTAATGGGAGAAGTTGTTAATCGAGTTATTTTTGATAGACTAATGCAAAGAATTGCAAGATTTTTCGAATAGAATCTTGAACGAAGTCGACTGATTGAACTTCGGGGTATCGGCTCGAAACGCCCTGCAGTCTGAGTCCCTAGCGACTCCAGAACATTCCCTGTAATGGGAGAAGTTGTTAATCAAGTTATTTTTGATAGACTAATGCAAAAAATTGCACGATTTTTCGAACAGAATCTTGAACGAAGCCGACTGATTGAACTTCGGGGTATCGGCTCGAAACGCCCAGTAATCTGAGTCCCGAGCGACTCCAGAACATTCCCTGTAATGGGAGAAGTTGTTAATCGAGTTATTTTTGATAGACTAATGCAAAGAATTGCAAGATTTTTCGATTAGAATCTTGAACGAAGTCGACTGATTGAACTTCGGGGTATCGGCTCGAAACGCCCAGTAATCTGAATCCCTAGCGACTCCAGAACATTCACTGAGATGTGAGAAGTTGTTAATCGAGTTATTTTTGACAGACTGATGCAAAGAATTGCACGATTTTTCGAACAGAATCTTGAACGAAGCCGACTGATTGAACTTCGGGGTATCGGCTCGAAACGCCCAGCAATTTGAGTCCCGAGCGACTCCAGAACATTCACTGTGACGGGAGAAGTTGTTAATTAAGTTATTTTTGACAGACTAATGCAAAGAATTGCAAGATTTTTCGAATAGAATCTTGAACGAAGTCGACTGATTGAACTTCGGGGTATCGGCTCGAAACGCCCTGCAGTCTGAGTCCCTAGCGACTCCAGAACATTCACTGAGATGGGAGAAGTTGTTAATCGAGTTATTTTTTATAGACTAATGCAAAGAATTGCATGATTTTTCGAACAGAATCTTGAACGAAGCCGACTGATTGAACTTCGGGGTATCGGCTCGGAACGCCCAGTAATCTGAGTCCCTAGCGACTCCAGAACATTCACTGAGATGTGAGAAGTTGTTAATCGAGTTATTTTTGACAGACTGATGCAAAGAATTGCACGATTTTTCGAACAGAATCTTGAACGAAGCCGACTGATTGAACTTCGGGGTATCGGCTCGAAACGCCCAGCAATTTGAGTCCCGAGCGACTCCAGAACATTCACTGTGACGGGAGAAGTTGTTAATTGAGTTATTTTTGACAGACTAATGCAAAGAATTGCACGATTTTTCGAATAGAATCTTGAACGAAGCCGACTGTTTGAACTTCGGGGTATCGGCTCGAAACGCCCTGCAATCTGAGTCCCGAGCGACTCCAGAACATTCACTTTGATGGGAGAAGTTGTTAATTGTGTTATTTTTGACAGACTAATGCAAAGAATTGCACGATTTTTTGAACAGAATCTTGAACGAAGCCGACTGATTGAACTTCGGGGTATAGGCTCGAAACGCCCAGTAATCTGAGTCCCGAGCGACTCCAGAACATTCCCTGTGATGGGAGAAGTTGTTAATCGAGTCCCTGTAATGGGAGAAGTTGTTAATCGAGTTATTTTTGACAGACTAATGCAAAGAATTGCACGATTTTTCGAACAGAATCTTGAACGAAGCCGACTGATTGAACTTCGGGGTATCGGCTCGAAACGCCCAGTAATCTGAGTCCCGAGCGACTCCAGAACTTTCCCTGTAATGGGAGAAGTTGTTAATCGAGTTATTTTTGATAGACTAATGCAAAGAATTGCATGATTTTTCGAACAGAATCTTGAACGAAGCCGACTGATTGAACTTCGGGGTATCGGCTCGAAACGCCCAGTAATCTGAGTCCCGAGCGACTCTAGAACATTCCCTGTAATGGGAGAAGTTGTTAATCAAGTTATTTTTGATAGACTAATGCAAAAAATTGCACGATTTTTCGAACAGAATCTTGAACAAAGCCGACTGATTGAACTTCGGGGTATCGGCTCGAAACGCCCAGTAATCTGAGTCCCGAGCGACTCCAGAACATTCCCTGTAATGGGAGAAGTTGTTAATCGAGTTATTTTTGATAGACTAATGCAAAGAATTGCAAGATTTTTCGATTAGAATCTTGAACGAAGTCGACTGATTGAACTTCGGGGTATCGGCTCGAAACGCCCAGTAATCTGAGTCCCTAGCGACTCCAGAACATTCACTGAGATGTGAGAAGTTGTTAATCGAGTTATTTTTGACAGACTGATGCAAAGAATTGCACGATTTTTCGAACAGAATCTTGAACGAAGCCGACTGATTGAACTTCGGGGTATCGGCTCGAAACGCCCAGCAATTTGAGTCCCGAGCGACTCCAGAACATTCACTGTGACGGGAGAAGTTGTTAATTGAGTTATTTTTGACAGACTAATGCAAAGAATTGCACGATTTTTCGAATAGAATCTTGAACGAAGCCGACTGTTTGAACTTCGGGGTATCGGCTCGAAACGCCCTGCAATCTGAGTCCCTAGCGACTCCAGAACATTCACTGAGATGGGAGAAGTTGTTAATCGAGTTATTTTTGATAGACTAATGCAAAAAATTGCACGATTTTTCGAACAGAATCTTGAACGAAGCCGACTGATTGAACTTCGGGGTATCGGCTCGAAACGCCCAGTAATCTGAGTCCCGAGCGACTCCAGAACATTCCCTGTAATGGGAGAAGTTGTTAATCGAGTTATTTTTGATAGACTAATGCAAAGAATTGCACGATTTTTCGAACAGAATCTTGAACGAAGCCGACTGATTGAACTTCGGGGTATCGGCTCGAAACGCCTAGTAATCTGAGTCCCGAGCGACTCCAGAACATTCCCTGTAATGGGAGAAGTTGTTAATCGAGTTATTTTCGATAGACTAATGCAAAGAATTGCAAGATTTTTCGAATAGAATCTTGAACGAAGCCGACTGATTGAACTTCGGGGTATCGGCTCGAAACGCCCAGTAATCTGAGTCCCTAGCGACTCCAGAACATTCACTGAGATGTGAGAAGTTGTTAATCGAGTTATTTTAGACAGACTGATGCAAAGAAATTGCACGATTTTTCGAACAGAATCTTGAACGAAGCCGACTGATTGAACTTCGGGGTATCGGCTCGAAACGACCAGTAATCTGAGTCCCGAGCGACTCCAGAACATTCCCTGTAATGGGAGAAGTTGTTAATCGAGTTATTTTTGATAGACTAATGCAAAGAATTGCACGATTTTTCGAACAGAATCTTGAACGAAGCCGACTGATTGAACTTCGGGGTATCGGCTCGGAACGCCCAGTAATCTGAGTCCCGAGCGACTCTAGAACATTCCCTGTAATGGGAGAAGTTGTTAATCAAGTTATTTTTGATAGACTAATGCAAAAAATTGCACGATTTTTCGAACAGAATCTTGAACGAAGCCGACTGATTGAACTTCGGGGTATCGGCTCGAAACGCCCAGTAATCTGAGTCCCGAGCGACTCCAGAACATTCCCTGTAATGGGAGAAGTTGTTAATCGAGTTATTTTTGATAGACTAATGCAAAGAATTGCAAGATTTTTCGATTAGAATCTTGAACGAAGTCGACTGATTGAACTTCGGGGTATCGGCTCGAAACGCCCAGTAATCTGAGTCCCTAGCGACTCCAGAACATTCACTGAGATGTGAGAAGTTGTTAATCGAGTTATTTTTGACAGACTGATGCAAAGAATTGCACGATTTTTCGAACAGAATCTTGAACGAAGCCGACTGATTGAACTTCGGGGTATCGGCTCGAAACGCCCAGTAATCTGAGTCCCGAGCGACTCCAGAACATTCCCTGTAATGGGAGAAGTTGTTAATCGAGTTATTTTTGATAGACTAATGCAAAGAATTGCAAGATTTTTCGATTAGAATCTTGAACGAAGTCGACTGATTGAACTTCGGGGTATCGGCTCGAAACGCCCAGTAATCTGAGTCCCTAGCGACTCCAGAACATTCACTGAGATGTGAGAAGTTGTTAATCGAGTTATTTTTGACAGACTGATGCAAAGAATTGCACGATTTTTCGAACAGAATCTTGAACGAAGCCGACAGATTGAACTTCGGGGTATCGGCTCGAAACGCCCAGCAATTTGAGTCCCGAGCGACTCCAGAACATTCACTGTGACGGGAGAAGTTGTTAATTAAGTTATTTTTGACAGACTAATGCAAAGAATTGCAAGATTTTTCGAATAGAATCTTGAACGAAGTCGACTGATTGAACTTCGGGGTATCGGCTCGAAACGCCCTGCAGTCTGAGTCCCTAGCGACTCCAGAACATTCACTGAGATGGGAGAAGTTGTTAATCGAGTTATTTTTTATAGACTAATGCAAAGAATTGCATGATTTTTCGAACAGAATCTTGAACGAAGCCGACTGATTGAACTTCGGGGTATCGGCTCGGAACGCCCAGTAATCTGAGTCCCTAGCGACTCCAGAACATTCACTGAGATGTGAGAAGTTGTTAATCGAGTTATTTTTGACAGACTGATGCAAAGAATTGCACGATTTTTCGAACAGAATCTTGAACGAAGCCGACTGATTGAACTTCGGGGTATCGGCTCGAAACGCCCAGCAATTTGAGTCCCGAGCGACTCCAGAACATTCACTGTGACGGGAGAAGTTGTTAATTGAGTTATTTTTGACAGACTAATGCAAAGAATTGCACGATTTTTCGAATAGAATCTTGAACGAAGCCGACTGTTTGAACTTCGGGGTATCGGCTCGAAACGCCCTGCAATCTGAGTCCCGAGCGACTCCAGAACATTCACTTTGATGGGAGAAGTTGTTAATTGTGTTATTTTTGACAGACTAATGCAAAGAATTGCACGATTTTTTGAACAGAATCTTGAACGAAGCCGACTGATTGAACTTCGGGGTATAGGCTCGAAACGCCCAGTAATCTGAGTCCCGAGCGACTCCAGAACATTCCCTGTGATGGGAGAAGTTGTTAATCGAGTCCCTGTAATGGGAGAAGTTGTTAATCGAGTTATTTTTGACAGACTAATGCAAAGAATTGCACGATTTTTCGAACAGAATCTTGAACGAAGCCGACTGATTGAACTTCGGGGTATCGGCTCGAAACGCCCAGTAATCTGAGTCCCGAGCGACTCCAGAACATTCCCTGTAATGGGAGAAGTTGTTAATCGAGTTATTTTTGATAGACTAATGCAAAGAATTGCATGATTTTTCGAACAGAATCTTGAACGAAGCCGACTGATTGAACTTCGGGGTATCGGCTCGAAACGCCCAGTAATCTGAGTCCCGAGCGACTCTAGAACATTCCCTGTAATGGGAGAAGTTGTTAATCAAGTTATTTTTGATAGACTAATGCAAAAAATTGCACGATTTTTCGAACAGAATCTTGAACGAAGCCGACTGATTGAACTTCGGGGTATCGGCTCGAAACGCCCAGTAATCTGAGTCCCGAGCGACTCCAGAACATTCCCTGTAATGGGAGAAGTTGTTAATCGAGTTATTTTTGATAGACTAATGCAAAGAATTGCAAGATTTTTCGAATAGAATCTTGAACGAAGTCGACTGATTGAACTTCGGGGTATCGGCTCGAAACGCCCTGCAGTCTGAGTCCCTAGCGACTCCAGAACATTCCCTGTAATGGGAGAAGTTGTTAATCAAGTTATTTTTGATAGACTAATGCAAAAAATTGCACGATTTTTCGAACAGAATCTTGAACGAAGCCGACTGATTGAACTTCGGGGTATCGGCTCGAAACGCCCAGTAATCTGAGTCCCGAGCGACTCCAGAACATTCCCTGTAATGGGAGAAGTTGTTAATCGAGTTATTTTTGATAGACTAATGCAAAGAATTGCAAGATTTTTCGATTAGAATCTTGAACGAAGTCGACTGATTGAACTTCGGGGTATCGGCTCGAAACGCCCAGTAATCTGAGTCCCTAGCGACTCCAGAACATTCACTGAGATGGGAGAAGTTGTTAATCGAGTTATTTTTTATAGACTAATGCAAAGAATTGCATGATTTTTCGAACAGAATCTTGAACGAAGCCGACTGATTGAACTTCGGGGTATCGGCTCGGAACGCCCAGTAATCTGAGTCCCTAGCGACTCCAGAACATTCACTGAGATGTGAGAAGTTGTTAATCGAGTTATTTTTGACAGACTGATGCAAAGAATTGCATGATTTTTCGAACAGAATCTTGAACGAAGCCGACTGATTGAACTTCGGGGTATCGGCTCGAAACGCCCAGCAATTTGAGTCCCGAGCGACTCCAGAACATTCACTGTGACGGGAGAAGTTGTTAATTGAGTTATTTTTGACAGACTAATGCAAAGAATTGCACGATTTTTCGAATAGAATCTTGAACGAAGCCGACTGTTTGAACTTCGGGGTATCGGCTCGAAACGCCCTGCAATCTGAGTCCCGAGCGACTCCAGAACATTCACTTTGATGGGAGAAGTTGTTAATTGTGTTATTTTTGACAGACTAATGCAAAGAATTGCACGATTTTTTGAACAGAATCTTGAACGAAGCCGACTGATTGAACTTCGGGGTATAGGCTCGAAACGCCCAGTAATCTGAGTCCCGAGCGACTCCAGAACATTCCCTGTGATGGGAGAAGTTGTTAATCGAGTCCCTGTAATGGGAGAAGTTGTTAATCGAGTTATTTTTGATAGACTAATGCAAAGAATTGCAAGATTTTTCGAATAGAATCTTGAACGAAGTCGACTGATTGAACTTCGGGGTATCGGCTCGAAACGCCCTGCAGTCTGAGTCCCTAGCGACTCCAGAACATTCACTGAGATGGGAGAAGTTGTTAATCGAGTTATTTTTGATAGACTAATGCAAAGAATTGCACGATTTTTCGAACAGAATCTTGAACGAAGCCGACTGATTGAACTTCGGGGTATCGGCTCGAAACGCCCAGTAATCTGAGTCCCGAGCGACTCCAGAACATTCCCTGTAATGGGAGAAGTTGTTAATCGAGTTATTTTTGATAGACTAATGCAAAGAATTGCATGATTTTTCGAACAGAATCTTGAACGAAGCCGACTGATTGAACTTCGGGGTATCGGCTCGAAACGCCCAGTAATCTGAGTCCCGAGCGACTCTAGAACATTCCCTGTAATGGGAGAAGTTGTTAATCAAGTTATTTTTGATAGACTAATGCAAAAAATTGCACGATTTTTCGAACAGAATCTTGAACGAAGCCGACTGATTGAACTTCGGGGTATCGGCTCGAAACGCCCAGTAATCTGAGTCCCGAGCGACTCCAGAACATTCCCTGTAATGGGAGAAGTTGTTAATCGAGTTATTTTCGATAGACTAATGCAAAGAATTGCAAGATTTTTCGAATAGAATCTTGAACGAAGCCGACTGATTGAACTTCGGGGTATCGGCTCGAAACGCCCAGTAATCTGAGTCCCTAGCGACTCCAGAACATTCACTGAGATGTGAGAAGTTGTTAATCGAGTTATTTTTGACAGACTGATGCAAAGAAATTGCACGATTTTTCGAACAGAATCTTGAACGAAGCCGACTGATTGAACTTCGGGGTATCGGCTCGAAACGCCCAGCAATTTGAGTCCCGAGCGACTCCAGAACATTCACTGTGACGGGCGAAGTTGTTAATTGAGTTATTTTTGACAGACTAATGCAAAGAATTGCACGATTTTTCGAATAGAATCTTGAACGAAGCCGACTGTTTGAACTTCGGGGTATCGGCTCGAAACGCCCTGCAATCTGAGTCCCGAGTGACTCCAGAACATTCACTTTGATGGAAGAAGTTGTTAATTGTGTTATTTTTGATAGACTAATGCAAAGAATTGCACGATTTTTCGAACAGAATCTTGAACGAAGCCGACTGATTGAACTTCGGGGTATCGGCTCGAAACGCCCAGTAATCTGAGTCCCGAGCGACTCTAGAACATTCCCTGTAATGGGAGAAGTTGTTAATCAAGTTATTTTTGATAGACTAATGCAAAAAAATTGCACTATTTTTCGAACAGAATCTTGAACGAAGCCGACTGATTGAACTTCGGGGTATCGGCTCGAAACGCCCAGCAATTTGAGTCCCTAGCGACTCCAGAACATTCACTGAGATGGGAGAAGTTGTTAATCGAGTTATTTTTGATAGACTAATGCAAAGAATTGCACGATTTTTCGAACAGAATCTTGAACGAAGCCGACTGATTGAACTTCGGGGTATCGGCTCGGAACGCCCAGTAATCTGAGTCCCGAGCGACTCTAGAACATTCCCTGTAATGGGAGAAGTTGTTAATCAAGTTATTTTTGATAGACTAATGCAAAAAATTGCACGATTTTTCGAACAGAATCTTGAACGAAGCCGACTGATTGAACTTCGGGGTATCGGCTCGAAACGCCCAGTAATCTGAGTCCCGAGCGACTCCAGAACATTCCCTGTAATGGGAGAAGTTGTTAATCGAGTTATTTTTGATAGACTAATGCAAAGAATTGCAAGATTTTTCGATTAGAATCTTGAACGAAGTCGACTGATTGAACTTCGGGGTATCGGCTCGAAACGCCAAGTAATCTGAGTCCCTAGCGACTCCAGAACATTCACTGAGATGTGAGAAGTTGTTAATCGAGTTATTTTTGACAGACTGATGCAAAGAATTGCACGATTTTTCGAACAAAATCTTGAACGAAGCCGACTGATTGAACTTCGGGGTATCGGCTCGGAACGCCCAGTAATCTGAGTCCCTAGCGACTTCAGAACATTCACTGAGATGTGAGAAGTTGTTAATCGAGTTATTTTTGACAGACTGATGCAAAGAATTGCACGATTTTTCGAACAGAATCTTGAACGAAGCCGACTGATTGAACTTCGGGGTATCGGCTCGAAACGCCCAGCAATTTGAGTCCCGAGCGACTCCAGAACATTCACTGTGACGGGAGAAGTTGTTAATTGAGTTATTTTTGACAGACTAATGCAAAGAATTGCACGATTTTTCGAATAGAATCTTGAACGAAGCCGACTGTTTGAACTTCGGGGTATCGGCTCGAAACGCCCTGCAATCTGAGTCCCGAGCGACTCCAGAACATTCACTTTGATGGGAGAAGTTGTTAATTGTGTTATTTTTGACAGACTAATGCAAAGAATTGCACGATTTTTTGAACAGAATCTTGAACGAAGCCGACTGATTGAACTTCGGGGTATAGGCTCGAAACGCCCAGTAATCTGAGTCCCGAGCGACTCCAGAACATTCCCTGTGATGGGAGAAGTTGTTAATCGAGTCCCTGTAATGGGAGAAGTTGTTAATCGAGTTATTTTTGATAGACTAATGCAAAGAATTGCAAGATTTTTCGAATAGAATCTTGAACGAAGTCGACTGATTGAACTTCGGGGTATCGGCTCGAAACGCCCTGCAGTCTGAGTCCCTAGCGACTCCAGAACATTCACTGAGATGGGAGAAGTTGTTAATCGAGTTATTTTTGATAGACTAATGCAAAGAATTGCACGATTTTTCGAACAGAATCTTGAACGAAGCCGACTGATTGAACTTCAGGGTATCGGCTCGAAACGCCCAGTAATCTGAGTCCCGAGCGACTCCAGAACATTCCCTGTAATGGGAGAAGTTGTTAATCAAGTTATTTTTGATAGACTAATGCAAAAAATTGCACGATTTTTCGAACAGAATCTTGAACGAAGCCGACTGATTGAACTTCGGGGTATCGGCTCGAAACGCCCAGTAATCTGAGTCCCGAGCGACTCCAGAACATTCCCTGTAATGGGAGAAGTTGTTAATCGAGTTATTTTCGATAGACTAATGCAAAGAATTGCAAGATTTTTCGAATAGAATCTTGAACGAAGCCGACTGATTGAACTTCGGGGTATCGGCTCGAAACGCCCAGTAATCTGAGTCCCTAGCGACTCCAGAACATTCACTGAGATGTGAGAAGTTGTTAATCGAGTTATTTTTGACAGACTGATGCAAAGAAATTGCACGATTTTTCGAACAGAATCTTGAACGAAGCCGACTGATTGAACTTCGGGGTATCGGCTCGAAACGCCCAGCAATTTGAGTCCCGAGCGACTCCAGAACATTCACTGTGACGGGCGAAGTTGTTAATTGAGTTATTTTTGACAGACTAATGCAAAGAATTGCACGATTTTTCGAATAGAATCTTGAACGAAGCCGACTGTTTGAACTTCGGGGTATCGGCTCGAAACGCCCTGCAATCTGAGTCCCGAGTGACTCCAGAACATTCACTTTGATGGAAGAAGTTGTTAATTGTGTTATTTTTGATAGACTAATGCAAAGAATTGCACGATTTTTCGAACAGAATCTTGAACGAAGCCGACTGATTGAACTTCGGGGTATCGGCTCGAAACGCCCAGTAATCTGAGTCCCGAGCGACTCTAGAACATTCCCTGTAATGGGAGAAGTTGTTAATCAAGTTATTTTTGATAGACTAATGCAAAAAATTGCACTATTTTTCGAACAGAATCTTGAACGAAGCCGACTGATTGAACTTCGGGGTATCGGCTCGAAACGCCCAGCAATTTGAGTCCCTAGCGACTCCAGAACATTCACTGAGATGGGAGAAGTTGTTAATCGAGTTATTTTTGATAGACTAATGCAAAGAATTGCACGATTTTTCGAACAGAATCTTGAACGAAGCCGACTGATTGAACTTCGGGGTATCGGCTCGGAACGCCCAGTAATCTGAGTCCCGAGCGACTCTAGAACATTCCCTGTAATGGGAGAAGTTGTTAATCAAGTTATTTTTGATAGACTAATGCAAAAAATTGCACGATTTTTCGAACAGAATCTTGAACGAAGCCGACTGATTGAACTTCGGGGTATCGGCTCGAAACGCCCAGTAATCTGAGTCCCGAGCGACTCCAGAACATTCCCTGTAATGGGAGAAGTTGTTAATCGAGTTATTTTTGATAGACTAATGCAAAGAATTGCAAGATTTTTCGATTAGAATCTTGAACGAAGTCGACTGATTGAACTTCGGGGTATCGGCTCGAAACGCCAAGTAATCTGAGTCCCTAGCGACTCCAGAACATTCACTGAGATGTGAGAAGTTGTTAATCGAGTTATTTTTGACAGACTGATGCAAAGAATTGCACGATTTTTCGAACAAAATCTTGAACGAAGCCGACTGATTGAACTTCGGGGTATCGGCTCGGAACGCCCAGTAATCTGAGTCCCTAGCGACTTCAGAACATTCACTGAGATGTGAGAAGTTGTTAATCGAGTTATTTTTGACAGACTGATGCAAAGAATTGCACGATTTTTCGAACAGAATCTTGAACGAAGCCGACTGATTGAACTTCGGGGTATCGGCTCGAAACGCCCAGCAATTTGAGTCCCGAGCGACTCCAGAACATTCACTGTGACGGGAGAAGTTGTTAATTGAGTTATTTTTGACAGACTAATGCAAAGAATTGCACGATTTTTCGAATAGAATCTTGAACGAAGCCGACTGTTTGAACTTCGGGGTATCGGCTCGAAACGCCCTGCAATCTGAGTCCCGAGCGACTCCAGAACATTCACTTTGATGGGAGAAGTTGTTAATTGTGTTATTTTTGACAGACTAATGCAAAGAATTGCACGATTTTTTGAACAGAATCTTGAACGAAGCCGACTGATTGAACTTCGGGGTATAGGCTCGAAACGCCCAGTAATCTGAGTCCCGAGCGACTCCAGAACATTCCCTGTGATGGGAGAAGTTGTTAATCGAGTCCCTGTAATGGGAGAAGTTGTTAATCGAGTTATTTTTGATAGACTAATGCAAAGAATTGCAAGATTTTTCGAATAGAATCTTGAACGAAGTCGACTGATTGAACTTCGGGGTATCGGCTCGAAACGCCCTGCAGTCTGAGTCCCTAGCGACTCCAGAACATTCACTGAGATGGGAGAAGTTGTTAATCGAGTTATTTTTGATAGACTAATGCAAAGAATTGCACGATTTTTCGAACAGAATCTTGAACGAAGCCGACTGATTGAACTTCAGGGTATCGGCTCGAAACGCCCAGTAATCTGAGTCCCGAGCGACTCCAGAACATTCCCTGTAATGGGAGAAGTTGTTAATCGAGTTATTTTTGATAGACTAATGCAAAGAATTGCACGATTTTTCGAACAGAATCTTGAACGAAGCCGACTGATTGAACTTCGGGGTATCGGCTCGAAACGCCCAGTAATCTGAGTCCCGAGCGACTCTAGAACATTCCCTGTAATGGGAGAAGTTGTTAATCAAGTTATTTTTGATAGACTAATGCAAAAAATTACACGATTTTTCGAACAGAATCTTGAACGAAGCCGACTGATTGAACTTCGGGGTATCGGCTCGAAACGCCCAGTAATCTGAGTCCCGAGCGACTCCAGAACATTCCCTGTAATGGGAGAAGTTGTTAATCGAGTTATTTTCGATAGACTAATGCAAAGAATTGCAAGATTTTTCGAATAGAATCTTGAACGAAGCCGACTGATTGAACTTCGGGGTATCGGCTCGAAACGCCCAGTAATCTGAGTCCCTAGCGACTCCAGAACATTCACTGAGATGTGAGAAGTTGTTAATCGAGTTATTTTTGACAGACTGATGCAAAGAATTGCACGATTTTTCGAACAAAATCTTGAACGAAGCCGACTGATTGAACTTCGGGGTATCGGCTCGGAACGCCCAGTAATCTGAGTCCCTAGCGACTTCAGAACATTCACTGAGATGTGAGAAGTTGTTAATCGAGTTATTTTTGACAGACTGATGCAAAGAATTGCACGATTTTTCGAACAGAATCTTGAACGAAGCCGACTGATTGAACTTCGGGGTATCGGCTCGAAACGCCCAGCAATTTGAGTCCCGAGCGACTCCAGAACATTCACTGTGACGGGAGAAGTTGTTAATTGAGTTATTTTTGACAGACTAATGCAAAGAATTGCACGATTTTTCGAATAGAATCTTGAACGAAGCCGACTGTTTGAACTTCGGGGTATCGGCTCGAAACGCCCTGCAATCTGAGTCCCGAGCGACTCCAGAACATTCACTTTGATGGGAGAAGTTGTTAATTGTGTTATTTTTGACAGACTAATGCAAAGAATTGCACGATTTTTTGAACAGAATCTTGAACGAAGCCGACTGATTGAACTTCGGGGTATAGGCTCGAAACGCCCAGTAATCTGAGTCCCGAGCGACTCCAGAACATTCCCTGTAATGGGAGAAGTTGTTAATCGAGTCCCTGTAATGGGAGAAGTTGTTAATCGAGTTATTTTTGATAGACTAATGCAAAGAATTGCAAGATTTTTCGAATAGAATCTTGAACGAAGTCGACTGATTGAACTTCGGGGTATCGGCTCGAAACGCCCTGCAGTCTGAGTCCCTAGCGACTCCAGAACATTCACTGAGATGGGAGAAGTTGTTAATCGAGTTATTTTTGATAGACTAATGCAAAGAATTGCACGATTTTTCGAACAGAATCTTGAACGAAGCCGACTGATTGAACTTCAGGGTATCGGCTCGAAACGCCCAGTAATCTGAGTCCCGAGCGACTCCAGAACATTCCCTGTAATGGGAGAAGTTGTTAATCGAGTTATTTTTGATAGACTAATGCAAAGAATTGCACGATTTTTCGAACAGAATCTTGAACGAAGCCGACTGATTGAACTTCGGGGTATCGGCTCGAAACGCCCAGTAATCTGAGTCCCGAGCGACTCTAGAACATTCCCTGTAATGGGAGAAGTTGTTAATCAAGTTATTTTTGATAGACTAATGCAAAAAATTACACGATTTTTCGAACAGAATCTTGAACGAAGCCGACTGATTGAACTTCGGGGTATCGGCTCGAAACGCCCAGTAATCTGAGTCCCGAGCGACTCCAGAACATTCCCTGTAATGGGAGAAGTTGTTAATCGAGTTATTTTCGATAGACTAATGCAAAGAATTGCAAGATTTTTCGAATAGAATCTTGAACGAAGCCGACTGATTGAACTTCGGGGTATCGGCTCGAAACGCCCAGTAATCTGAGTCCCTAGCGACTCCAGAACATTCACTAAGATGTGAGAAGTTGTTAATCGAGTTATTTTAGACAGACTGATGCAAAGAAATTGCACGATTTTTCGAACAGAATCTTGAACGAAGCCGACTGATTGAACTTCGGGGTATCGGCTCGAAACGACCAGTAATCTGAGTCCCGAGCGACTCCAGAACATTCCCTGTAATGGGAGAAGTTGTTAATCGAGTTATTTTTGATAGACTAATGCAAAGAATTGCACGATTTTTCGAACAGAATCTTGAACGAAGCCGACTGATTGAACTTCGGGGTATCGGCTCGGAACGCCCAGTAATCTGAGTCCCGAGCGACTCTAGAACATTCCCTGTAATGGGAGAAGTTGTTAATCAAGTTATTTTTGATAGACTAATGCAAAAAATTGCACGATTTTTCGAACAGAATCTTGAACGAAGCCGACTGATTGAACTTCGGGGTATCGGCTCGAAACGCCCAGTAATCTGAGTCCCGAGCGACTCCAGAACATTCCCTGTAATGGGAGAAGTTGTTAATCGAGTTATTTTCGATAGACTAATGCAAAGAATTGCAAGATTTTTCGAATAGAATCTTGAACGAAGCCGACTGATTGAACTTCGGGGTATCGGCTCGAAACGCCCAGTAATCTGAGTCCCTAGCGACTCCAGAACATTCACTGAGATGTGAGAAGTTGTTAATCGAGTTATTTTTGACAGACTGATGCAAAGAAATTGCACGATTTTTCGAACAGAATCTTGAACGAAGCCGACTGATTGAACTTCGGGGTATCGGCTCGAAACGCCCAGCAATTTGAGTCCCGAGCGACTCCAGAACATTCACTGTGACGGGCGAAGTTGTTAATTGAGTTATTTTTGACAGACTAATGCAAAGAATTGCACGATTTTTCGAATAGAATCTTGAACGAAGCCGACTGTTTGAACTTCGGGGTATCGGCTCGAAACGCCCTGCAATCTGAGTCCCGAGTGACTCCAGAACATTCACTTTGATGGAAGAAGTTGTTAATTGTGTTATTTTTGATAGACTAATGCAAAGAATTGCACGATTTTTCGAACAGAATCTTGAACGAAGCCGACTGATTGAACTTCGGGGTATCGGCTCGAAACGCCCAGTAATCTGAGTCCCGAGCGACTCTAGAACATTCCCTGTAATGGGAGAAGTTGTTAATCAAGTTATTTTTGATAGACTAATGCAAAAAATTGCACTATTTTTCGAACAGAATCTTGAACGAAGCCGACTGATTGAACTTCGGGGTATCGGCTCGAAACGCCCAGCAATTTGAGTCCCTAGCGACTCCAGAACATTCACTGAGATGGGAGAAGTTGTTAATCGAGTTATTTTTGATAGACTAATGCAAAGAATTGCACGATTTTTCGAACAGAATCTTGAACGAAGCCGACTGATTGAACTTCGGGGTATCGGCTCGGAACGCCCAGTAATCTGAGTCCCGAGCGACTCTAGAACATTCCCTGTAATGCGAGAAGTTGTTAATCAAGTTATTTTTGATAGACTAATGCAAAAAATTGCACGATTTTTCGAACAGAATCTTGAACGAAGCCGACTGATTGAACTTCGGGGTATCGGCTCGAAACGCCCAGTAATCTGAGTCCCGAGCGACTCCAGAACATTCCCTGTAATGGGAGAAGTTGTTAATCGAGTTATTTTTGATAGACTAATGCAAAGAATTGCAAGATTTTTCGATTAGAATCTTGAACGAAGTCGACTGATTGAACTTCGGGGTATCGGCTCGAAACGCCAAGTAATCTGAGTCCCTAGCGACTCCAGAACATTCACTGAGATGTGAGAAGTTGTTAATCGAGTTATTTTTGACAGACTGATGCAAAGAATTGCACGATTTTTCGAACAAAATCTTGAACGAAGCCGACTGATTGAACTTCGGGGTATCGGCTCGGAACGCCCAGTAATCTGAGTCCCTAGCGACTTCAGAACATTCACTGAGATGTGAGAAGTTGTTAATCGAGTTATTTTTGACAGACTGATGCAAAGAATTGCACGATTTTTCGAACAGAATCTTGAACGAAGCCGACTGATTGAACTTTGGGGTATCGGCTCGAAACGCCCAGCAATTTGAGTCCCGAGCGACTCCAGAACATTCACTGTGACGGGAGAAGTTGTTAATTGAGTTATTTTTGACAGACTAATGCAAAGAATTGCACGATTTTTCGAATAGAATCTTGAACGAAGCCGACTGTTTGAACTTCGGGGTATCGGCTCGAAACGCCCTGCAATCTGAGTCCCGAGCGACTCCAGAACATTCACTTTGATGGGAGAAGTTGTTAATTGTGTTATTTTTGACAGACTAATGCAAAGAATTGCACGATTTTTTGAACAGAATCTTGAACGAAGCCGACTGATTGAACTTTGGGGTATAGGCTCGAAACGCCCAGTAATCTGAGTCCCGAGCGACTCCAGAACATTCCCTGTGATGGGAGAAGTTGTTAATCGAGTCCCTGTAATGGGAGAAGTTGTTAATCGAGTTATTTTTGATAGACTAATGCAAAGAATTGCAAGATTTTTCGAATAGAATCTTGAACGAAGTCGACTGATTGAACTTCGGGGTATCGGCTCGAAACGCCCTGCAGTCTGAGTCCCTAGCGACTCCAGAACATTCACTGAGATGGGAGAAGTTGTTAATCGAGTTATTTTTGATAGACTAATGCAAAGAATTGCACGATTTTTCGAACAGAATCTTGAACGAAGCCGACTGATTGAACTTCGGGGTATCGGCTCGAAACGCCCAGTAATCTGAGTCCCGAGCGACTCCAGAACATTCCCTGTAATGGGAGAAGTTGTTAATCGAGTTATTTTTGATAGACTAATGCAAAGAATTGCACGATTTTTCGAACAGAATCTTGAACGAAGCCGACTGATTGAACTTCGGGGTATCGGCTCGAAACGCCCAGTAATCTGAGTCCCGAGCGACTCTAGAACATTCCCTGTAATGGGAGAAGTTGTTAATCAAGTTATTTTTGATAGACTAATGCAAAAAATTGCACGATTTTTCGAACAGAATCTTGAACGAAGCCGACTGATTGAACTTCGGGGTATCGGCTCGAAACGCCCAGTAATCTGAGTCCCGAGCGACTCCAGAACATTCCCTGTAATGGGAGAAGTTGTTAATCGAGTTATTTTCGATAGACTAATGCAAAGAATTGCAAGATTTTTCGAATAGAATCTTGAACGAAGCCGACTGATTGAACTTCGGGGTATCGGCTCGAAACGCCCAGTAATCTGAGTCCCTAGCGACTCCAGAACATTCACTGAGATGTGAGAAGTTGTTAATCGAGTTATTTTAGACAGACTGATGCAAAGAAATTGCACGATTTTTCGAACAGAATCTTGAACGAAGCCGACTGATTGAACTTCGGGGTATCGGCTCGAAACGACCAGTAATCTGAGTCCCGAGCGACTCCAGAACATTCCCTGTAATGGGAGAAGTTGTTAATCGAGTTATTTTTGATAGACTAATGCAAAGAATTGCACGATTTTTCGAACAGAATCTTGAACGAAGCCGACTGATTGAACTTCGGGGTATCGGCTCGGAACGCCCAGTAATCTGAGTCCCGAGCGACTCTAGAACATTCCCTGTAATGGGAGAAGTTGTTAATCAAGTTATTTTTGATAGACTAATGCAAAAAATTGCACGATTTTTCGAACAGAATCTTGAACGAAGCCGACTGATTGAACTTCGGGGTATCGGCTCGAAACGCCCAGTAATCTGAGTCCGGAGCGACTCCAGAACATTCCCTGTAATGGGAGAAGTTGTTAATCGAGTTATTTTTGATAGACTAATGCAAAGAATTGCAAGATTTTTCGATTAGAATCTTGAACGAAGTCGACTGATTGAACTTCGGGGTATCGGCTCGAAACGCCCAGTAATCTGAGTCCCTAGCGACTCCAGAACATTCACTGAGATGTGAGAAGTTGTTAATCGAGTTATTTTTGACAGACTGATGCAAAGAATTGCACGATTTTTCGAACAGAATCTTGAACGAAGCCGACTGATTGAACTTCGGGGTATCGGCTCGAAACGCCCAGCAATTTGAGTCCCGAGCGACTCCAGAACATTCACTGTGACGGGAGAAGTTGTTAATTGAGTTATTTTTGACAGACTAATGCAAAGAATTGCAAGATTTTTCGAATAGAATCTTGAACGAAGTCGACTGATTGAACTTCGGGGTATCGGCTCGAAACGCCCTGCAGTCTGAGTCCCTAGCGACTCCAGAACATTCACTGAGATGGGAGAAGTTGTTAATCGAGTTATTTTTTATAGACTAATGGAAAGAATTGCACGATTTTTCGAACAGAATCTTGAACGAAGCCGACTGATTGAACTTCGGGGTATCGGCTCGGAACGCCCAGTAATCTGAGTCCCTAGCGACTCCAGAACATTCACTGAGATGTGAGAAGTTGTTAATCGAGTTATTTTTGACAGACTGATGCAAAGAATTGCATGATTTTTCGAACAGAATCTTGAACGAAGCCGACTGATTGAACTTCGGGGTATCGGCTCGAAACGCCCAGCAATTTGAGTCCCGAGCGACTCCAGAACATTCACTGTGACGGGCGAAGTTGTTAATTGAGTTATTTTTGACAGACTAATGCAAAGAATTGCACGATTTTTCGAATAGAATCTTGAACGAAGCCGACTGTTTGAACTTCGGGGTATCGGCTCGAAACGCCCTGCAATCTGAGTCCCGAGTGACTCCAGAACATTCACTTTGATGGAAGAAGTTGTTAATTGTGTTATTTTTGATAGACTAATGCAAAGAATTGCACGATTTTTCGAACAGAATCTTGAACGAAGCCGACTGATTGAACTTCGGGGTATCGGCTCGAAACGCCCAGTAATCTGAGTCCCGAGCGACTCTAGAACATTCCCTGTAATGGGAGAAGTTGTTAATCAAGTTATTTTTGATAGACTAATGCAAAAAATTGCACTATTTTTCGAACAGAATCTTGAACGAAGCCGACTGATTGAACTTCGGGGTATCGGCTCGAAACGCCCAGCAATTTGAGTCCCTAGCGACTCCAGAACATTCACTGAGATGGGAGAAGTTGTTAATCGAGTTATTTTTGATAGACTAATGCAAAGAATTGCACGATTTTTCGAACAGAATCTTGAACGAAGCCGACTGATTGAACTTCGGGGTATCGGCTCGGAACGCCCAGTAATCTGAGTCCCGAGCGACTCTAGAACATTCCCTGTAATGCGAGAAGTTGTTAATCAAGTTATTTTTGATAGACTAATGCAAAAAATTGCACGATTTTTCGAACAGAATCTTGAACGAAGCCGACTGATTGAACTTCGGGGTATCGGCTCGAAACGCCCAGTAATCTGAGTCCCGAGCGACTCCAGAACATTCCCTGTAATGGGAGAAGTTGTTAATCGAGTTATTTTTGATAGACTAATGCAAAGAATTGCAAGATTTTTCGATTAGAATCTTGAACGAAGTCGACTGATTGAACTTCGGGGTATCGGCTCGAAACGCCAAGTAATCTGAGTCCCTAGCGACTCCAGAACATTCACTGAGATGTGAGAAGTTGTTAATCGAGTTATTTTTGACAGACTGATGCAAAGAATTGCACGATTTTTCGAACAAAATCTTGAACGAAGCCGACTGATTGAACTTCGGGGTATCGGCTCGGAACGCCCAGTAATCTGAGTCCCTAGCGACTTCAGAACATTCACTGAGATGTGAGAAGTTGTTAATCGAGTTATTTTTGACAGACTGATGCAAAGAATTGCACGATTTTTCGAACAGAATCTTGAACGAAGCCGACTGATTGAACTTCGGGGTATCGGCTCGAAACGCCCAGCAATTTGAGTCCCGAGCGACTCCAGAACATTCACTGTGACGGGAGAAGTTGTTAATTGAGTTATTTTTGACAGACTAATGCAAAGAATTGCACGATTTTTCGAATAGAATCTTGAACGAAGCCGACTGTTTGAACTTCGGGGTATCGGCTCGAAACGCCCTGCAATCTGAGTCCCGAGCGACTCCAGAACATTCACTTTGATGGGAGAAGTTGTTAATTGTGTTATTTTTGACAGACTAATGCAAAGAATTGCACGATTTTTTGAACAGAATCTTGAACGAAGCCGACTGATTGAACTTTGGGGTATAGGCTCGAAACGCCCAGTAATCTGAGTCCCGAGCGACTCCAGAACATTCCCTGTGATGGGAGAAGTTGTTAATCGAGTCCCTGTAATGGGAGAAGTTGTTAATCGAGTTATTTTTGATAGACTAATGCAAAGAATTGCAAGATTTTTCGAATAGAATCTTGAACGAAGTCGACTGATTGAACTTCGGGGTATCGGCTCGAAACGCCCTGCAGTCTGAGTCCCTAGCGACTCCAGAACATTCACTGAGATGGGAGAAGTTGTTAATCGAGTTATTTTTGATAGACTAATGCAAAGAATTGCACGATTTTTCGAACAGAATCTTGAACGAAGCCGACTGATTGAACTTCGGGGTATCGGCTCGAAACGCCCAGTAATCTGAGTCCCGAGCGACTCCAGAACATTCCCTGTAATGGGAGAAGTTGTTAATCGAGTTATTTTTGATAGACTAATGCAAAGAATTGCACGATTTTTCGAACAGAATCTTGAACGAAGCCGACTGATTGAACTTCGGGGTATCGGCTCGAAACGCCCAGTAATCTGAGTCCCGAGCGACTCTAGAACATTCCCTGTAATGGGAGAAGTTGTTAATCAAGTTATTTTTGATAGACTAATGCAAAAAATTGCACGATTTTTCGAACAGAATCTTGAACGAAGCCGACTGATTGAACTTCGGGGTATCGGCTCGAAACGCCCAGTAATCTGAGTCCCGAGCGACTCCAGAACATTCCCTGTAATGGGAGAAGTTGTTAATCGAGTTATTTTCGATAGACTAATGCAAAGAATTGCAAGATTTTTCGAATAGAATCTTGAACGAAGCCGACTGATTGAACTTCGGGGTATCGGCTCGAAACGCCCAGTAATCTGAGTCCCTAGCGACTCCAGAACATTCACTGAGATGTGAGAAGTTGTTAATCGAGTTATTTTAGACAGACTGATGCAAAGAAATTGCACGATTTTTCGAACAGAATCTTGAACGAAGCCGACTGATTGAACTTCGGGGTATCGGCTCGAAACGACCAGTAATCTGAGTCCCGAGCGACTCCAGAACATTCCCTGTAATGGGAGAAGTTGTTAATCGAGTTATTTTTGATAGACTAATGCAAAGAATTGCACGATTTTTCGAACAGAATCTTGAACGAAGCCGACTGATTGAACTTCGGGGTATCGGCTCGGAACGCCCAGTAATCTGAGTCCCGAGCGACTCTAGAACATTCCCTGTAATGGGAGAAGTTGTTAATCAAGTTATTTTTGATAGACTAATGCAAAAAATTGCACGATTTTTCGAACAGAATCTTGAACGAAGCCGACTGATTGAACTTCGGGGTATCGGCTCGAAACGCCCAGTAATCTGAGTCCGGAGCGACTCCAGAACATTCCCTGTAATGGGAGAAGTTGTTAATCGAGTTATTTTTGATAGACTAATGCAAAGAATTGCAAGATTTTTCGATTAGAATCTTGAACGAAGTCGACTGATTGAACTTCGGGGTATCGGCTCGAAACGCCCAGTAATCTGAGTCCCTAGCGACTCCAGAACATTCACTGAGATGTGAGAAGTTGTTAATCGAGTTATTTTTGACAGACTGATGCAAAGAATTGCACGATTTTTCGAACAGAATCTTGAACGAAGCCGACTGATTGAACTTCGGGGTATCGGCTCGAAACGCCCAGCAATTTGAGTCCCGAGCGACTCCAGAACATTCACTGTGACGGGAGAAGTTGTTAATTGAGTTATTTTTGACAGACTAATGCAAAGAATTGCAAGATTTTTCGAATAGAATCTTGAACGAAGTCGACTGATTGAACTTCGGGGTATCGGCTCGAAACGCCCTGCAGTCTGAGTCCCTAGCGACTCCAGAACATTCACTGAGATGGGAGAAGTTGTTAATCGAGTTATTTTTTATAGACTAATGGAAAGAATTGCACGATTTTTCGAACAGAATCTTGAACGAAGCCGACTGATTGAACTTCGGGGTATCGGCTCGGAACGCCCAGTAATCTGAGTCCCGAGCGACTCCAGAACATTCCCTGTAATGGGAGAAGTTGTTAATCGAGTTATTTTTGATAGACTAATGCAAAGAATTGCACGATTTTTCGAACAGAATCTTGAACGAAGCCGACTGATTGAACTTCGGGGTATCGGCTCGGAACGCCCAGTAATCTGAGTCCCGAGCGACTCTAGAACATTCCCTGTAATGGGAGAAGTTGTTAATCAAGTTATTTTTGATAGACTAATGCAAAAAATTGCACGATTTTTCGAACAGAATCTTGAACGAAGCCGACTGATTGAACTTCGGGGTATCGGCTCGAAACGCCCAGTAATCTGAGTCCGGAGCGACTCCAGAACATTCCCTGTAATGGGAGAAGTTGTTAATCGAGTTATTTTTGATAGACTAATGCAAAGAATTGCAAGATTTTTCGATTAGAATCTTGAACGAAGTCGACTGATTGAACTTCGGGGTATCGGCTCGAAACGCCCAGTAATCTGAGTCCCTAGCGACTCCAGAACATTCACTGAGATGTGAGAAGTTGTTAATCGAGTTATTTTTGACAGACTGATGCAAAGAATTGCACGATTTTTCGAACAGAATCTTGAACGAAGCCGACTGATTGAACTTCGGGGTATCGGCTCGAAACGCCCAGCAATTTGAGTCCCGAGCGACTCCAGAACATTCACTGTGACGGGAGAAGTTGTTAATTGAGTTATTTTTGACAGACTAATGCAAAGAATTGCAATATTTTTCGAATAGAATCTTGAACGAAGTCGACTGATTGAACTTCGGGGTATCGGCTCGAAACGCCCTGCAGTCTGAGTCCCTAGCGACTCCAGAACATTCACTGAGATGGGAGAAGTTGTTAATCGAGTTATTTTTTATAGACTAATGGAAAGAATTGCACGATTTTTCGAACAGAATCTTGAACGAAGCCGACTGATTGAACTTCGGGGTATCGGCTCGGAACGCCCAGTAATCTGAGTCCCTAGCGACTCCAGAACATTCACTGAGATGTGAGAAGTTGTTAATCGAGTTATTTTTGACAGACTGATGCAAAGAATTGCATGATTTTTCGAACAGAATCTTGAACGAAGCCGACTGATTGAACTTCGGGGTATCGGCTCGAAACGCCCAGCAATTTGAGTCCCGAGCGACTCCAGAACATTCACTGTGACGGGAGAAGTTGTTAATTGAGTTATTTTTGACAGACTAATGCAAAGAATTGCACGATTTTTCGAATAGAATCTTGAACGAAGCCGACTGTTTGAACTTCGGGGTATCGGCTCGAAACGCCCTGCAATCTGAGTCCCGAGCGACTCCAGAACATTCACTTTGATGGGAGAAGTTGTTAATTGTGTTATTTTTGACAGACTAATGCAAAGAATTGCACGATTTTTTGAACAGAATCTTGAACGAAGCCGACTGATTGAACTTCGGGGTATAGGCTCGAAACGCCCAGTAATCTGAGTCCCGAGCGACTCCAGAACATTCCCTGTGATGGGAGAAGTTGTTAATCGAGTCCCTGTAATGGGAGAAGTTGTTAATCGAGTTATTTTTGATAGACTAATGCAAAGAATTGCAAGATTTTTCGAATAGAATCTTGAACGAAGTCGACTGATTGAACTTCGGGGTATCGGCTCGAAACGCCCTGCAGTCTGAGTCCCTAGCGACTCCAGAACATTCACTGAGATGGGAGAAGTTGTTAATCGAGTTATTTTTGATAGACTAATGCAAAGAATTGCACGATTTTTCGAACAGAATCTTGAACGAAGCCGACTGATTGAACTTCGGGGTATCGGCTCGAAACGCCCAGTAATCTGAGTCCCGAGCGACTCCAGAACATTCCCTGTAATGGGAGAAGTTGTTAATCAAGTTATTTTTGATAGACTAATGCAAAAAATTGCACGATTTTTCGAACAGAATCTTGAACGAAGCCGACTGATTGAACTTCGGGGTATCGGCTCGAAACGCCCAGTAATCTGAGTCCCGAGCGACTCCAGAACATTCCCTGTAATGGGAGAAGTTGTTAATCGAGTTATTTTCGATAGACTAATGCAAAGAATTGCAAGATTTTTCGAATAGAATCTTGAACGAAGCCGACTGATTGAACTTCGGGGTATCGGCTCGAAACGCCCAGCAATTTGAGTCCCGAGCGACTCCAGAACATTCACTGTGACGGGCGAAGTTGTTAATTGAGTTATTTTTGACAGACTAATGCAAAGAATTGCACGATTTTTCGAATAGAATCTTGAACGAAGCCGACTGTTTGAACTTCGGGGTATCGGCTCGAAACGCCCTGCAATCTGAGTCCCGAGTGACTCCAGAACATTCACTTTGATGGAAGAAGTTGTTAATTGTGTTATTTTTGATAGACTAATGCAAAGAATTGCACGATTTTTCGAACAGAATCTTGAACGAAGCCGACTGATTGAACTTCGGGGTATCGGCTCGAAACGCCCAGTAATCTGAGTCCCGAGCGACTCTAGAACATTCCCTGTAATGGGAGAAGTTGTTAATCGAGTTATTTTTGATAGACTAATGCAAAGAATTGCACGATTTTTCGAACAGAATCTTGAACGAAGCCGACTGATTGAACTTCGGGGTATCGGCTCGAAACGCCCAGTAATCTGAGTCCCGTGCGACTCCAGAACATTCCCTGTAATGGGAGAAGTTGTTAATCGAGTTATATTTGATAGACTAATGCAAAGAATTGCACGATTTTTCGAACAGAATCTTGAACGGAGCCGACTGATTGAACTTCGGGGTATCGGCTCGAAACGCCCAGTAATCTGAGTCCCGAGCGACTCCAGAACATTTCCTGTAATGGGAGAAGTTGTTAATCGAGTTATTTTTGATAGACTAATGCAAAGAATTGCAAGATTTTTCGAATAGAATCTTGAACGAAGCCGACTGATTGAACTTCGGGGTATCGGCTCGAAACGCCCTGCAATCTGAGTCCCTAGCGACTCCAGAACATTCACTGAGATGGGAGAAGTTGTTAATTGTGTTATTTTTGATAGACTAATGCAAAGAATTGCACGATTTTTCGAACAGAATCTTGAACGAAGCCGACTGATTGAACTTCGGGGTATCGGCTCGAAACGCCCTGCAGTCTGAGTCCCTAGCGACTCCAGAACATTCCCTGTAATGGGAGAAGTTGTTAATCGAGTTATTTTTGATAGACTAATGCAAAGAATTGCACGATTTTTCGAACAGAATCTTGAACGAAGCCGACTGATTGAACTTCGGGGTATCGGCTCGAAACGCCTAGTAATCTGAGTCCCGAGCGACTCCAGAACATTCCCTGTAATGGGAGAAGTTGTTAATCGAGTTATTTTCGATAGACTAATGCAAAGAATTGCAAGATTTTTCGAATAGAATCTTGAACGAAGCCGACTGATTGAACTTCGGGGTATCGGCTCGAAACGCCCAGTAATCTGAGTCCCTAGCGACTCCAGAACATTCACTGAGATGTGAGAAGTTGTTAATCGAGTTATTTTTGACAGACTGATGCAAAGAAATTGCACGATTTTTCGAACAGAATCTTGAACGAAGCCGACTGATTGAACTTCGGGGTATCGGCTCGAAACGCCCAGCAATTTGAGTCCCGAGCGACTCCAGAACATTCACTGTGACGGGCGAAGTTGTTAATTGAGTTATTTTTGACAGACTAATGCAAAGAATTGCACGATTTTTCGAATAGAATCTTGAACGAAGCCGACTGTTTGAACTTCGGGGTATCGGCTCGAAACGCCCTGCAATCTGAGTCCCGAGTGACTCCAGAACATTCACTTTGATGGAAGAAGTTGTTAATTGTGTTATTTTTGATAGACTAATGCAAAGAATTGCACGATTTTTCGAACAGAATCTTGAACGAAGCCGACTGATTGAACTTCGGGGTATCGGCTCGAAACGCCCTGCAGTCTGAGTCCCTAGCGACTCCAGAACATTCCCTGTAATGGGAGAAGTTGTTAATCGAGTTATTTTTGATAGACTAATGCAAAGAATTGCACGATTTTTCGAACAGAATCTTGAACGAAGCCGACTGATTGAACTTCGGGGTATCGGCTCGAAACGCCCAGTAATCTGAGTCCCGAGCGACTCTAGAACATTCCCTGTAATGGGAGAAGTTGTTAATCAAGTTATTTTTGATAGACTAATGCAAAAAATTGCACGATTTTTCGAACAGAATCTTGAACGAAGCCGACTGATTGAACTTCGGGGTATCGGCTCGAAACGCCCAGTAATCTGAGTCCCGAGTGACTCCAGAACATTCCCTGTAATGGGAGAAGTTGTTAATCGAGTTATTTTCGATAGACTAATGCAAAGAATTGCAAGATTTTTCGAATAGAATCTTGAACGAAGCCGACTGATTGAACTTCGGGGTATCGGCTCGAAACGCCCAGTAATCTGAGTCCCTAGCGACTCCAGAACATTCACTGAGATGTGAGAAGTTGTTAATCGAGTTATTTTTGACAGACTGATGCAAAGAAATTGCACGATTTTTCGAACAGAATCTTGAACGAAGCCGACTGATTGAACTTCGGGGTATCGGCTCGAAACGCCCAGCAATTTGAGTCCCGAGCGACTCCAGAACATTCACTGTGACGGGCGAAGTTGTTAATTGAGTTATTTTTGACAGACTAATGCAAAGAATTGCACGATTTTTCGAATAGAATCTTGAACGAAGCCGACTGTTTGAACTTCGGGGTATCGGCTCGAAACGCCCTGCAATCTGAGTCCCGAGTGACTCCAGAACATTCACTTTGATGGAAGAAGTTGTTAATTGTGTTATTTTTGATAGACTAATGCAAAGAATTGCACGATTTTTCGAACAGAATCTTGAACGAAGCCGACTGATTGAACTTCGGGGTATCGGCTCGAAACGCCCAGTAATCTGAGTCCCGAGCGACTCTAGAACATTCCCTGTAATGGGAGAAGTTGTTAATCGAGTTATTTTTGATAGACTAATGCAAAGAATTGCACGATTTTTTGAACAGAATCTTGAACGAAGCCGACTGATTGAACTTCGGGGTATCGGCACGAAACGCCCAGTAATCTGAGTCCCGTGCGACTCCAGAACATTCCCTGTAATGGGAGAAGTTGTTAATCGAGTTATATTTGATAGACTAATGCAAAGAATTGCACGATTTTTCGAACAGAATCTTGAACGGAGCCGACTGATTGAACTTCGGGGTATCGGCTCGAAACGCCCAGTAATCTGAGTCCCGAGCGACTCCAGAACATTCCCTGTAATGGGAGAAGTTGTTAATCGAGTTATTTTTGATAGACTAATGCAAAGAATTGCAAGATTTTTCGAATAGAATCTTGAACGAAGCCGACTGATTGAACTTCGGGGTATCGGCTCGAAACGCCCTGCAATCTGAGTCCCTAGCGACTCCAGAACATTCACTGAGATGGGAGAAGTTGTTAATTGTGTTATTTTTGATAGACTAATGCAAAGAATTGCACGATTTTTCGAACAGAATCTTGAACGAAGCCGACTGATTGAACTTCGGGGTATCGGCTCGAAACGCCCTGCAGTCTGAGTCCCTAGCGACTCCAGAACATTCCCTGTAATGGGAGAAGTTGTTAATCGAGTTATTTTTGATAGACTAATGCAAAGAATTGCACGATTTTTCGAACAGAATCTTGAACGAAGCCGACTGATTGAACTTCGGGGTATCGGCTCGAAACGCCTAGTAATCTGAGTCCCGAGCGACTCCAGAACATTCCCTGTAATGGGAGAAGTTGTTAATCGAGTTATTTTCGATAGACTAATGCAAAGAATTGCAAGATTTTTCGAATAGAATCTTGAACGAAGCCGACTGATTGAACTTCGGGGTATCGGCTCGAAACGCCCAGTAATCTGAGTCCCTAGCGACTCCAGAACATTCACTGAGATGTGAGAAGTTGTTAATCGAGTTATTTTTGACAGACTGATGCAAAGAAATTGCACGATTTTTCGAACAGAATCTTGAACGAAGCCGACTGATTGAACTTCGGGGTATCGGCTCGAAACGCCCAGCAATTTGAGTCCCGAGCGACTCCAGAACATTCACTGTGACGGGCGAAGTTGTTAATTGAGTTATTTTTGACAGACTAATGCAAAGAATTGCACGATTTTTCGAATAGAATCTTGAACGAAGCCGACTGTTTGAACTTCGGGGTATCGGCTCGAAACGCCCTGCAATCTGAGTCCCGAGTGACTCCAGAACATTCACTTTGATGGAAGAAGTTGTTAATTGTGTTATTTTTGATAGACTAATGCAAAGAATTGCACGATTTTTCGAACAGAATCTTGAACGAAGCCGACTGATTGAACTTCGAGGTATCGGCTCGAAATGCCCAGTAATCTGAGTCCCGAGCGACTCTAGAACATTCCCTGTAATGGGAGAAGTTGTTAATCGAGTTATTTTTGATAGACTAATGCAAAGAATTGCACGATTTTTCGAACAGAATCTTGAACGAAGCCGACTGATTGAACTTCGGGGTATCGGCTCGAAACGCCCAGTAATCTGAGTCCCGTGCGACTCCAGAACATTCACTGAGATGGGAGAAGTTGTTAATTGTGTTATTTTTGATAGACTAATGCAAAGAATTGCACGATTTTTCGAATAGAATCTTGAACGAAGCCGACTGATTGAACTTCGGGGTATCGGCTCGAAACGCCCTGCAGTCTGAGTCCCTAGCGACTCCAGAACATTCCCTGTAATGGGAGAAGTTGTTAATCGAGTTATTTTTGATAGACTTATGCAAAGAATTGCACGATTTTTCGAACAGAATCTTGAACGAAGCCGACTAATTGAACTTCGGGGTATCGGCTCGAAACGCCCAGTAATCTGAGTCCCGAGCGACTCCAGAACATTCCCTGTAATGGGAGAAGTTGTTAATCGAGTTATTTTTGATAGACTAATGCAAAGAATTGCAAGATTTTTCGAATAGAATCTTGAACGAAGTCGACTGATTGAACTTCGGGGTATCGGCTCGAAACGCCCTGCAGTCTGAGTCCCTAGCGACTCCAGAACATTCACTGAGATGGGAGAAGTTGTTAATCGAGTTATTTTTGATAGACTAATGCAAAGAATTGCACGATTTTTCGAACAGAATCTTGAACGAAGCCGACTGATTGAACTTCGGGGTATCGGCTCGGAACGCCCAGTAATCTGAGTCCCGAGCGACTCTAGAACATTCCCTGTAATGGGAGAAGTTGTTAATCAAGTTATTTTTGATAGACTAATGCAAAAAATTGCACTATTTTTCGAACAGAATCTTGAACGAAGCCGACTGATTGAACTTCGGGGTATCGGCTCGAAACGCTCAGTTATCTGAGTCCCGAGCGACTCCAGAACATTCCCTGTAATGGGAGAAGTTGTTAATCGAGTTATTTTTGATAGACTAATGCAAAGAATTGCAAGATTTTTCGATTAGAATCTTGAACGAAGCCGACTGATTGAACTTCGGGGTATCGGCTTGAAACGCCCAGTAATCTGAGTCCCTAGCGACTCCAGAACATTCACTGAGATGTGAGAAGTTTTTAATCGAGTTATTTTTGACAGACTGATGCAAAGAATTGCACGATTTTTCGAACAGAATCTTGAACGAAGCCGACTGATTGAACTTTGGGGTATCGGCTCGAAACGCCCAGCAATTTGAGTCCCGAGCGACTCCAGAACATTCACTGTGACGGGAGAAGTTGTTAATTGAGTTATTTTTGACAGACTAATGCAAAGAATTGCACGATTTTTCGAATAGAATCTTGAACGAAGCCGACTGTTTGAACTTCGGGGTATCGGCTCGAAACGCCCTGCAATCTGAGTCCCGAGTGACTCCAGAACATTCACTTTGATGGAAGAAGTTGTTAATTGTGTTATTTTTGATAGACTAATGCAAAGAATTGCACGATTTTTCGAACAGAATCTTGAACGAAGCCGACTGATTGAACTTCGGGGTATCGGCTCGAAACGCCCAGTAATCTGAGTCCCGAGCGACTCTAGAACATTCCCTGTAATGGGAGAAGTTGTTAATCGAGTTATTTTTGATAGACTAATGCAAAGAATTGCACGATTTTTCGAACAGAATCTTGAACGAAGCCGACTGATTGAACTTCGGGGTATCGGCTCGAAACGCCCAGTAATCTGAGTCCCGTGCGACTCCAGAACATTCCCTGTAATGGGAGAAGTTGTTAATCGAGTTATTTTTGATAGACTAATGCAAAGAATTGCAAGATTTTTCGAATAGAATCTTGAACGAAGTCGACTGATTGAACTTCGGGGTATCGGCTCGAAACGCCCTGCAGTCTGAGTCCCTAGCGACTCCAGAACATTCCCTGTAATGGGAGAAGTTGTTAATCGAGTTATTTTTGATAGACTAATGCAAAGAATTGCACGATTTTTCGAACAGAATCTTGAACGAAGCCGACTGATTGAACTTCGGGGTATCGGCTCGAAACGCCCAGTAATCTGAGTCCCGAGCGACTCCAGAACATTCCCTGTAATGGGAGAAGTTGTTAATCGAGTTATTTTTGATAGACTAATGCAAAGAATTGCAAGATTTTTCGAATAGAATCTTGAACGAAGTCGACTGATTGAACTTCGGGGTATCGGCTCGAAACGCCCTGCAGTCTGAGTCCCTAGCGACTCCAGAACATTCACTGAGATGGGAGAAGTTGTTAATCGAGTTATTTTTGATAGAATAATGCAAAGAATTGCACGATTTTTCGAACAAAATCTTGAACGAAGCCGACTGATTGAACTTCGGGGTATCGGCTCGAAACGCCCAGTAATCTGAGTCCCGAGCGACTCCAGAACATTCCCTGTAATGGGAGAAGTTGTTAATCGAGTTATTTTTGATAGACTAATGCAAAGAATTGCACGATTTTTCGAACAGAATCTTGAACGAAGCCGACTGATTGAACTTCGGGGTATCGGCTCGAAACGCCCAGTAATCTGAGTCCCGAGCGACTCTAGAACATTCCCTGTAATGGGAGAAGTTGTTAATCAAGTTATTTTTGATAGACTAATGCAAAAAATTGCACGATTTTTCAAACAGAATCTTGAACGAAGCCGACTGATTGAACTTCGGGGTATCGGCTCGAAACGCCCAGTAATCTGAGTCCCGAGCGACTCCAGAACATTCCCTGTAATGGGAGAAGTTGTTAATCGAGTTATTTTTGATAGACTAATGCAAAGAATTGCAAGATTTTTCGAATAGAATCTTGAACGAAGCCGACTGATTGAACTTCGGGGTATCGGCTCGAAACGCCCAGTAATCTGAGTCCCTAGCGACTCCAGAAGATTCACTGAGATGTGAGAAGTTGTTAATCGAGTTATTTTTGACAGACTGATGCAAAGAAATTGCACGATTTTTCGAACAGAATCTTGAACGAAGTCGACTGATTGAACTTCGGGGTATCGGCTCGAAACGCCCAGCAATTTGAGTCCCGAGCGACTCCAGAACATTCACTGTGACGGGCGAAGTTGTTAATTGAGTTATTTTTGACAGACTAATGCAAAGAATTGCACGATTTTTCGAATAGAATCTTGAACGAAGCCGACTGTTTGAACTTCGGGGTATCGGCTCGAAACGCCCTGCAATCTGAGTCCCGAGTGACTCCAGAACATTCACTTTGATGGAAGAAGTTGTTAATTGTGTTATTTTTGATAGACTAATGCAAAGAATTGCACGATTTTTCGAACAGAATCTTGAACGAAGCCGACTGATTGAACTTCGGGGTATCGGCTCGAAACGCCCAGTAATCTGAGTCCCGAGCGACTCCAGAACATTCCCTGTAATGGGAGAAGTTGTTAATCGAGTTATTTTTGATAGACTAATGCAAAGAATTGCAAGATTTTTCGAATAGAATCTTGAACGAAGTCGACTGATTGAACTTCGGGGTATCGGCTCGAAACGCCCTGCAGTCTGAGTCCCTAGCGACTCCAGAACATTCCCTGTAATGGGAGAAGTTGTTAATCGAGTTATTTTTGATAGACTAATGCAATGAATTGCACGATTTTTCGAACAGAATCTTGAACGAAGCCGACTGATTGAACATCGGGGTATCGGCTCGAAACGCCCAGTAATCTGAGTCCCGAGCGACTCCAGAACATTCCCTGTAATGGGAGAAGTTGTTAATCGAGTTATTTTTGATAGACTAATGCAAAGAATTGCAAGATTTTTCGAATAGAATCTTGAACGAAGTCGACTGATTGAACTTCGGGGTATCGGCTCGAAACGCCCTGCAGTCTGAGTCCCTAGCGACTCCAGAATATTCACTGAGATGGGAGAAGTTGTTAATCGAGTTATTTTTGATAGACTAATGCAAAGAATTGCACGATTTTTCGAACAGAATCTTGAACGAAGCCGACTGATTGAACTTCGGGGTATCGGCTCGAAACGCCCAGTAATCTGAGTCCCGAGCGACTCCAGAACATTCCCTGTAATGGGAGAAGTTGTTAATCGAGTTATTTTTGATAGACTAATGCAAAGAATTGCACGATTTTTCGAACAGAACCTTGAACGAAGCCGACTGATTGAACGTCGGGGTATCGGCTCGAAACGCCCAGTAATCTGAGTCCCGAGCGACTCTAGAACATTCCCTGTAATGGGAGAAGTTGTTAATCAAGTTATTTTTGATAGACTAGTGCAAAAAATTGCACGATTTTTCAAACAGAATCTTGAACGAAGCCGACTGATTGAACTTCGGGGTATCGGCTCGAAACGCCCAGTAATCTGAGTCCCGAGCGACTCCAGAACATTCCCTGTAATGGGAGAAGTTGTTAATCGAGTTATTTTTGATAGACTAATGCAAAGAATTGCAAGATTTTTCGAATAGAATCTTGAACGAAGCCGACTGATTGAACTTCGGGGTATCGGCTCGAAACGCCCAGTAATCTGAGTCCCTAGCGACTCCAGAACATTCACTGAGATGTGAGAAGTTGTTAATCGAGTTATTTTTGACAGACTGATGCAAAGAAATTGCACGATTTTTCGAACAGAATCTTGAACGAAGTCGACTGATTGAACTTCGGGGTATCGGCTCGAAACGCCCAGCAATTTGAGTCCCGAGCGACTCCAGAACATTCACTGTGACGGGCGAAGTTGTTAATTGAGTTATTTTTGACAGACTAATGCAAAGAATTGCACGATTTTTCGAATAGAATCTTGAACGAAGCCGACTGTTTGAACTTCGGGGTATCGGCTCGAAACGCCCTGCAATCTGAGTCCCGAGTGACTCCAGAACATTCACTTTGATGGAAGAAGTTGTTAATTGTGTTATTTTTGATAGACTAATGCAAAGAATTGCACGATTTTTCGAACAGAATCTTGAACGAAGCCGACTGATTGAACTTCGGGGTATCGACTCGAAACGCCCAGTAATCTGAGTCCCGAGCGACTCTAGAACATTCCCTGTAATGGGAGAAGTTGTTAATCGAGTTATTTTTGATAGACTAATGCAAAGAATTGCACGATTTTTCGAACAGAATCTTGAACGAAGCCGACTGATTGAACTTCGGGGTATCGGCTCGAAACGCCCAGTAATCTGAGTCCCGTGCGACTCCAGAACATTCCCTGTAATGGGAGAAGTTGTTAATCGAGTTATATTTGATAGACTAATGCAAAGAATTGCACGATTTTTCGAACAGAATCTTGAACGGAGCCGACTGATTGAACTTCGGGGTATCGGCTCGAAACGCCCAGTAATCTGAGTCCCGAGCGACTCTAGAACATTCCCTGTAATGGGAGAAGTTGTTAATCGAGTTATTTTTGATAGACTAATGCAAAGAATTGCAAGATTTTTCGAATAGAATCTTGAACGAAGCCGACTGATTGAACTTCGGGGTATCGGCTCGAAACGCCCTGCAATCTGAGTCCCTAGCGACTCCAGAACATTCACTGAGATGGGAGAAGTTGTTAATTGTGTTATTTTTGATAGACTAATGCAAAGAATTGCACGATTTTTCGAACAGAATCTTGAACGAAGCCGACTGATTGAACTTCGGGGTATCGGCTCGAAACGCCCTGCAGTCTGAGTCCCTAGCGACTCCAGAACATTCCCTGTAATGGGAGAAGTTGTTAATCGAGTTATTTTTGATAGACTAATGCAAAGAATTGCACGATTTTTCGAACAGAATCTTGAACGAAGCCGACTGATTGAACTTCGGGGTATCGGCTCGAAACGCCCAGTAATCTGAGTCCCGAGCGACTCCAGAACATTCCCTGTAATGGGAGAAGTTGTTAATCGAGTTATTTTTGATAGACTAATGCAAAGAATTGCAAGATTTTTCGAATAGAATCTTGAACGAAGTCGACTGATTGAACTTCGGGGTATCGGCTCGAAACGCCCTGCAGTCTGAGTCCCTAGCGACTCCAGAACATTCACTGAGATGGGAGTAGTTGTTAATCGAGTTATTTTTGATAGACTAATGCAAAGAATTGCACGATTTTTCGAACAGAATCTTGAACGAAGCCGACTGATTGAACTTCGGGGTATCGGCTCGGAACGCCCAGTAATCTGAGTCCCGAGCGACTCTAGAACATTCCCTGTAATGGGAGTAGTTGTTAATCAAGTTATTTTTGATAGACTAATGCAAAAAATTGCACGATTTTTCGAACAGAATCTTGAACGAAGCCGACTGATTGAACTTCGGGGTATCGACTCGAAACGCCCAGTAATCTGAGTCCCGAGCGACTCCAGAACATTCCCTGTAATGGGAGAAGTTGTTAATCGAGTTATTTTTGATAGACTAATGCAAAGAATTGCAAGATTTTTCGAATAGAATCTTGAACGAAACCGACTGATTGAACTTCGGGGTATCGGCTCGAAACGCCCAGTAATCTGAGTCCCTAGCGACTCCAGAACATTCACTGAGATGTGAGAAGTTGTTAATCGAGTTATTTTTGACAGACTGATGCAAAGAATTGCACGATTTTTCGAACAGAATCTTGAACGAAGCCGACTGATTGAACTTCGGGGTATCGGCTCGAAACGCCCAGCAATTTGAGTCCCGAGCGACTCCAGAACATTCACTGTGACGGGAGAAGTTGTTAATTGAGTTATTTTTGACAGACTAATGCAAAGAATTGCACGATTTTTTGAATAGAATCTTGAACGAAGCTGACTGTTTGAACTTCGGGGTATCGGCTCGAAACGCCCTGCAATCTGAGTCCCGAGTGACTCCAGAACATTCACTTTGATGGAAGAAGTTGTTAATTGTGTTATTTTTGATAGACTAATGCAAAGAATTGCACGATTTTTCGAACAGAATCTTGAACGAAGCCGACTGATTGAACTTCGGGGTATCGGCTCGAAACGCCCAGTAATCTGAGTCCCGAGCGACTCTAGAACATTCCCTGTAATGGGAGAAGTTGTTAATCGAGTTATTTTTGATAGACTAATGCAAAGAATTGCACGATTTTTCGAACAGAATCTTGAACGGAGCCGACTGATTGAACTTCGGGGTATCGGCTCGAAACGCCCAGTAATCTGAGTCCCGAGCGACTCTAGAACATTCCCTGTAATGGGAGAAGTTGTTAATCGAGTTATTTTTGATAGACTAATGCAAAGAATTGCAAGATTTTTCGAATAGAATCTTGAACGAAGCCGACTGATTGAACTTCGGGGTATCGGCTCGAAACGCCCTGCAATCTGAGTCCCTAGCGACTCCAGAACATTCACTGAGATGGGAGAAGTTGTTAATTGTGTTATTTTTGATAGACTAATGCAAAGAATTGCACGATTTTTCGAACAGAATCTTGAACGAAGCCGACTGATTGAACTTCGGGGTATCGGCTCGAAACGCCCTGCAGTCTGAGTCCCTAGCGACTCCAGAACATTCCCTGTAATGGGAGAAGTTGTTAATCGAGTTATTTTTGATAGACTAATGCAAAGAATTGCACGATTTTTCGAACAGAATCTTGAACGAAGCCGACTGATTGAACTTCGGGGTATCGGCTCGAAACGCCCAGTAATCTGAGTCCCGAGCGACTCCAGAACATTCCCTGTAATGGGAGAAGTTGTTAATCGAGTTATTTTTGATAGACTAATGCAAAGAATTGCAAGATTTTTCGAATAGAATCTTGAACGAAGTCGACTGATTGAACTTCGGGGTATCGGCTCGAAACGCCCTGCAGTCTGAGTCCCTAGCGACTCCAGAACATTCACTGAGATGGGAGTAGTTATTAATCGAGTTATTTTTGATAGACTAATGCAAAGAATTGCACGATTTTTCGAACAGAATCTTGAACGAAGCCGACTGATTGAACTTCGGGGTATCGGCTCGGAACGCCCAGTAATCTGAGTCCCGAGCGACTCTAGAACATTCCCTGTAATGGGAGTAGTTGTTAATCAAGTTATTTTTGATAGACTAATGCAAAAAATTGCACGATTTTTCGAACAGAATCTTGAACGAAGCCGACTGATTGAACTTCGGGGTATCGACTCGAAACGCCCAGTAATCTGAGTCCCGAGCGACTCCAGAACATTCCCTGTAATGGGAGAAGTTGTTAATCGAGTTATTTTTGATAGACTAATGCAAAGAATTGCAAGATTTTTCGAATAGAATCTTGAACGAAGCCGACTGATTGAACTTCGGGGTATCGGCTCGAAACGCCCAGTAATCTGAGTCCCTAGCGACTCCAGAACATTCACTGAGATGTGAGAAGTTGTTAATCGAGTTATTTTTGACAGACTGATGCAAAGAATTGCACGATTTTTCGAACAGAATCTTGAACGAAGCCGACTGATTGAACTTCGGGGTATCGGCTCGAAACGCCCTGCAATCTGAGTCCCGAGTGACTCCAGAACATTCACTTTGATGGAAGAAGTTGTTAATTGTGTTATTTTTGATAGACTAATGCAAAGAATTGCACGATTTTTCGAACAGAATCTTGAACGAAGCCGACTGATTGAACTTCGGGGTATCGGCTCGAAACGCCCAGTAATCTGAGTCCCGAGCGACTCTAGAACATTCCCTGTAATGGGAGAAGTTGTTAATCGAGTTATTTTTGATAGACTAATGCAAAGAATTGCACGATTTTTCGAACAGAATCTTGAACGAAGCCGACTGATTGAACTTCGGGGTATCGGCTCGAAACGCCCAGTAATCTGAGTCCCGTGCGACTCCAGAACATTCCCTGTAATGGGAGAAGTTGTTAATCGAGTTATATTTGATAGACTAATGCAAAGAATTGCACGATTTTTCGAACAGAATCTTGAACGGAGCCGACTGATTGAACTTCGGGGTATCGGCTCGAAACGCCCAGTAATCTGAGTCCCGAGCGACTCCAGAACATTCCCTGTAATGGGAGAAGTTTTAATCGAGTTATTTTTGATAGACTAATGCAAAGAATTGCAATATTTTTCGAATAGAATCTTGAACGAAGCCGACTGATTGAACTTTGGGGTATCGGCTCGAAACGCCCTGCAATCTGAGTCCCTAGCGACTCCAGAACATTCACTGAGATGGGAGAAGTTGTTAATTGTGTTATTTTTGATAGACTAATGCAAAGAATTGCACGATTTTTCGAACAGAATCTTGAACGAAGCCGACTGATTGAACTTCGGGGTATCGGCTCGAAACGCCCTGCAGTCTGAGTCCCTAGCGACTCCAGAACATTCCCTGTAATGGGAGAAGTTGTTAATCGAGTTATTTTTGATAGACTAATGCAAAGAATTGCACGATTTTTCGAACAGAATCTTGAACGAAGCCGACTGATTGAACTTCGGGGTATCGGCTCGAAACGCCCAGTAATCTGAGTCCCGAGCGACTCCAGAACATTCCCTGTAATGGGAGAAGTTGTTAATCGAGTTATTTTTGATAGACTAATGCAAAGAATTGCAAGATTTTTCGAATAGAATCTTGAACGAAGTCGACTGATTGAACTTCGGGGTATCGGCTCGAAACGCCCTGCAGTCTGAGTCCCTAGCGACTCCAGAACATTCACTGAGATGGGAGAAGTTGTTAATCGAGTTATTTTTGATAGACTAATGCAAAGAATTGCACGATTTTTCGAACAGAATCTTGAACGAAGCCGACTGATTGAACTTCGGGGTATCGGCTCGGAACGCCCAGTAATCTGAGTCCCGAGCGACTCTAGAACATTCCCTGTAATGGGAGTAGTTGTTAATCAAGTTATTTTTGATAGACTAATGCAAAAAATTGCACGATTTTTCGAACAGAATCTTGAACGAAGCCGACTGATTGAACTTCGGGGTATCGACTCGAAACGCCCAGTAATCTGAGTCCCGAGCGACTCCAGAACATTCCCTGTAATGGGAGAAGTTGTTAATCGAGTTATTTTTGATAGACTAATGCAAAGAATTGCAAGATTTTTCGAATAGAATCTTGAACGAAGCCGACTGATTGAACTTCGGGGTATCGGCTCGAAACGCCCAGTAATCTGAGTCCCTAGCGACTCCAGAACATTCACTGAGATGTGAGAAGTTGTTAATCGAGTTATTTTTGACAGACTGATGCAAAGAATTGCACGATTTTTCGAACAGAATCTTGAACGAAGCCGACTGATTGAACTTCGGGGTATCGGCTCGAAACGCCCAGCAATTTGAGTCCCGAGCGACTCCAGAACATTCACTGTGACGGGAGAAGTTGTTAATTGAGTTATTTTTGACAGACTAATGCAAAGAATTGCACGATTTTTCGAATAGAATCTTGAACGAAGCTGACTGTTTGAACTTCGGGGTATCGGCTCGAAACGCCCTGCAATCTGAGTCCCGAGTGACTCCAGAACATTCACTTTGATGGAAGAAGTTGTTAATTGTGTTATTTTTGATAGACTAATGCAAAGAATTGCACGATTTTTCGAACAGAATCTTGAACGAAGCCGACTGATTGAACTTCGGGGTATCGGCTCGAAACGCCCAGTAATCTGAGTCCCGAGCGACTCTAGAACATTCCCTGTAATGGGAGAAGTTGTTAATCGAGTTATTTTTGATAGACTAATGCAAAGAATTGCACGATTTTTCGAACAGAATCTTGAACGAAGCCGACTGATTGAACTTCGGGGTATCGGCTCGAAACGCCCAGTAATCTGAGTCCCGTGCGACTCCAGAACATTCCCTGTAATGGGAGAAGTTGTTAATCGAGTTATATTTGATAGACTAATGCAAAGAATTGCACGATTTTTCGAACAGAATCTTGAACGGAGCCGACTGATTGAACTTCGGGGTATCGGCTCAAAACGCCCAGTAATCTGAGTCCCGAGCGACTCCAGAACATTCCCTGTAATGGGAGAAGTTTTAATCGAGTTATTTTTGATAGACTAATGCAAAGAATTGCAATATTTTTCGAATAGAATCTTGAACGAAGCCGACTAATTGAACTTTGGGGTATCGGCTCGAAACGCCCTGCAATCTGAGTCCCTAGCGACTCCAGAACATTCACTGAGATGGGAGAAGTTGTTAATTGTGTTATTTTTGATAGACTAATGCAAAGAATTGCACGATTTTTCGAACAGAATCTTGAACGAAGCCGACTGATTGAACTTCGGGGTATCGGCTCGAAACGCCCTGCAGTCTGAGTCCCTAGCGACTCCAGAACATTCCCTGTAATGGGAGAAGTTGTTAATCGAGTTATTTTTGATAGACTAATGCAAAGAATTGCATGATTTTTCGAACAGAATCTTGAACGAAGCCGACTGATTGAACTTCGGGGTATCGGCTCGAAACGCCCAGTAATCTGAGTCCCGAGCGACTCCAGAACATTCCCTGTAATGGGAGAAGTTGTTAATCGAGTTATTTTTGATAGACTAATGCAAAGAATTGCAAGATTTTTCGAATAGAATCTTGAACGAAGTCGACTGATTGAACTTCGGGGTATCGGCTCGAAACGCCCAGTAATCTGAGTCCCTAGCGACTCCAGAACATTCACTGAGATGGGAGAAGTTGTTAATCGAGTTATTTTTGATAGACTAATGCAAAGAATTGCACGATTTTTCGAACAGAATCTTGAACGAAGCCGACTGATTGAACTTCGGGGTATCGGCTCGGAACGCCCAGTAATCTGAGTCCCGAGCGACTCCAGAACATTCCCTGTAATGGGAGAAGTTGTTAATCGAGTTATTTTTGATAGACTAATGCAAAGAATTGCAAGATTTTTCGAATAGAATCTTGAACGAAGCCGACTGATTGAACTTCGGGGTATCGGCTCGAAACGCCCAGTAATCTGAGTCCCTAGCGACTCCAGAAGATTCACTGAGATGTGAGAAGTTGTTAATCGAGTTATTTTTGACAGACTGATGCAAAGAAATTGCACGATTTTTCGAACAGAATCTTGAACGAAGTCGACTGATTGAACTTCGGGGTATCGGCTCGAAACGCCCAGCAATTTGAGTCCCGAGCGACTCCAGAACATTCACTGTGACGGGCGAAGTTGTTAATTGAGTTATTTTTGACAGACTAATGCAAAGAATTGCACGATTTTTCGAATAGAATCTTGAACGAAGCCGACTGTTTGAACTTCGGGGTATCGGCTCGAAACGCCCTGCAATCTGAGTCCCGAGTGACTCCAGAACATTCACTTTGATGGAAGAAGTTGTTAATTGTGTTATTTTTGATAGACTAATGCAAAGAATTGCACGATTTTTCGAACAGAATCTTGAACGAAGCCGACTGATTGAACTTCGGGGTATCGGCTCGAAACGCCCAGTAATCTGAGTCCCGAGCGACTCCAGAACATTCCCTGTAATGGGAGAAGTTGTTAATCGAGTTATTTTTGATAGACTAATGCAAAGAATTGCAAGATTTTTCGAATAGAATCTTGAACGAAGTCGACTGATTGAACTTCGGGGTATCGGCTCGAAACGCCCTGCAGTCTGAGTCCCTAGCGACTCCAGAACATTCCCTGTAATGGGAGAAGTTGTTAATCGAGTTATTTTTGATAGACTAATGCAAAGAATTGCACGATTTTTCGAACAGAATCTTGAACGAAGCCGACTGATTGAACTTCGGGGTATCGGCTCGAAACGCCCAGTAATCTGAGTCCCGAGCGACTCCAGAACATTCCCTGTAATGGGAGAAGTTGTTAATCGAGTTATTTTTGATAGACTAATGCAAAGAATTGCAAGATTTTTCGAATAGAATCTTGAACGAAGTCGACTGATTGAACTTCGGGGTATCGGCTCGAAACGCCCTGCAGTCTGAGTCCCTAGCGACTCCAGAACATTCACTGAGATGGGAGAAGTTGTTAATCGAGTTATTTTTGATAGAATAATGCAAAGAACTGCACGATTTTTCGAACAGAATCTTGAACGAAGCCGACTGATTGAACTTCGGGGTATCGGCTCGAAACGCCCAGTAATCTGAGTCCCGAGCGACTCCAGAACATTCCCTGTAATGGGAGAAGTTGTTAATCGAGTTATTTTTGATAGACTAATGCAAAGAATTGCACGATTTTTCGAACAGAATCTTGAACGAAGCCGACTGATTGAACTTCGGGGTATCGGCTCGAAACGCCCAGTAATCTGAGTCCCGAGCGACTCTAGAACATTCCCTGTAATGGGAGAAGTTGTTAATCAAGTTATTTTTGATAGACTAATGCAAAAAATTGCACGATTTTTCAAACAGAATCTTGAACGAAGCCGACTGATTGAACTTCGGGGTATCGGCTCGAAACGCCCAGTAATCTGAGTCCCGAGCGACTCCAGAACATTCCCTGTAATGGGAGAAGTTGTTAATCGAGTTATTTTTGATAGACTAATGCAAAGAATTGCAAGATTTTTCGAATAGAATCTTGAACGAAGCCGACTGATTGAACTTCGGGGTATCGGCTCGAAACGCCCAGTAATCTGAGTCCCTAGCGACTCCAGAAGATTCACTGAGATGTGAGAAGTTGTTAATCGAGTTATTTTTGACAGACTGATGCAAAGAAATTGCACGATTTTTCGAACAAAATCTTGAACGAAGTCGACTGATTGAACTTCGGGGTATCGGCTCGAAACGCCCAGCAATTTGAGTCCCGAGCGACTCCAGAACATTCACTGTGACGGGCGAAGTTGTTAATTGAGTTATTTTTGACAGACTAATGCAAAGAATTGCATGATTTTTCGAATAGAATCTTGAACGAAGCCGACTGTTTGAACTTCGGGGTATCGGCTCGAAACGCCCTGCAATCTGAGTCCCGAGTGACTCCAGAACATTCACTTTGATGGAAGAAGTTGTTAATTGTGTTATTTTTGATAGACTAATGCAAAGAATTGCACGATTTTTCGAACAGAATCTTGAACGAAGCCGACTGATTGAACTTCGGGGTATCGGCTCGAAACGCCCAGTAATCTGAGTCCCGAGCGACTCCAGAACATTCCCTGTAATGGGAGAAGTTGTTAATCGAGTTATTTTTGATAGACTAATGCAAAGAATTGCAAGATTTTTCGAATAGAATCTTGAACGAAGTCGACTGATTGAACTTCGGGGTATCGGCTCGAAACGCCCTGCAGTCTGAGTCCCTAGCGACTCCAGAACATTCCCTGTAATGGGAGAAGTTGTTAATCGAGTTATTTTTGATAGACTAATGCAAAGAATTGCACGATTTTTCGAACAGAATCTTGAACGAAGCCGACTGATTGAACTTCGGGGTATCGGCTCGAAACGCCCAGTAATCTGAGTCCCGAGCGACTCCAGAACATTCCCTGTAATGGGAGAAGTTGTTAATCGAGTTATTTTTGATAGACTAATGCAAAGAATTGCAAGATTTTTCGAATAGAATCTTGAACGAAGTCGACTGATTGAACTTCGGGGTATCGGCTCGAAACGCCCTGCAGTCTGAGTCCCTAGCGACTCCAGAACATTCACTGAGATGGGAGAAGTTGTTAATCGAGTTATTTTTGATAGACTAATGCAAAGAATTGCACGATTTTTCGAACAGAATCTTGAACGAAGCCGACTGATTGAACTTCGGGGTATCGGCTCGAAACGCCCAGTAATCTGAGTCCCGAGCGACTCCAGAACATTCCCTGTAATGGGAGAAGTTGTTAATCGAGTTATTTTTGATAGACTAATGCAAAGAATTGCACGATTTTTCGAACAGAACCTTGAACGAATCCGACTGATTGAACGTCGGGGTATCGGCTCGAAACGCCCAGTAATCTGAGTCCCGAGCGACTCTAGAACATTCCCTGTAATGGGAGAAGTTGTTAATCAAGTTATTTTTGATAGACTAATGCAAAAAATTGCACGATTTTTCAAACAGAATCTTGAACGAAGCCGACTGATTGAACTTCGGGGTATCGGCTCGAAACGCCCAGTAATCTGAGTCCCGAGCGACTCCAGAACATTCCCTGTAATGGGAGAAGTTGTTAATCGAGTTATTTTTGATAGACTAATGCAAAGAATTGCAAGATTTTTCGAATAGAATCTTGAACGAAGCCGACTGATTGAACTTCGGGGTATCGGCTCGAAACGCCCAGTAATCTGAGTCCCTAGCGACTCCAGAACATTCACTGAGATGTGAGAAGTTGTTAATCGAGTTATTTTTGACAGACTGATGCAAAGAAATTGCACGATTTTTCGAACAGAATCTTGAACGAAGTCAACTGATTGAACTTCGGGGTATCGGCTCGAAACGCCCAGCAATTTGAGTCCCGAGCGACTCCAGAACATTCACTGTGACGGGCGAAGTTGTTAATTGAGTTATTTTTGACAGACTAATGCAAAGAATTGCACGATTTTTCGAATAGAATCTTGAACGAAGCCGACTGTTTGAACTTCGGGGTATCGGCTCGAAACGCCCTGCAATCTGAGTCCCGAGTGACTCCAGAACATTCACTTTGATGGAAGAAGTTGTTAATTGTGTTATTTTTGATAGACTAATGCAAAGAATTGCACGATTTTTCGAACAGAATCTTGAACGAAGCCGACTGATTGAACTTCGGGGTATCGACTCGAAACGCCCAGTAATCTGAGTCCCGAGCGACTCTAGAACATTCCCTGTAATGGGAGAAGTTGTTAATCGAGTTATTTTTGATAGACTAATGCAAAGAATTGCACGATTTTTCGAACAGAATCTTGAACGAAGCCGACTGATTGAACTTCGGGGTATCGGCTCGAAACGCCCAGTAATCTGAGTCCCGTGCGACTCCAGAACATTCCCTGTAATGGGAGAAGTTGTTAATCGAGTTATATTTGATAGACTAATGCAAAGAATTGCACGATTTTTCGAACAGAATCTTGAACGGAGCCGACTGATTGAACTTCGGGGTATCGGCTCGAAACGCGAGCGACTCCAGAACATTCCCTGTAATGGGAGAAGTTGTTAATCGAGTTATTTTTGATAGACTAATGCAAAGAATTGCAAGATTTTTCGAATAGAATCTTGAACGAAGCCGACTGATTGAACTTCGGGGTATCGGCTCGAAACGCCCAGTAATCTGAGTCCCTAGCGACTCCAGAACATTCACTGAGATGTGAGAAGTTGTTAATCGAGTTATTTTTGACAGACTGATGCAAAGAATTGCACGATTTTTCGAACAGAATCTTGAACGAAGCCGACTGATTGAACTTCGGGGTATCGGCTCGAAACGCCCAGCAATTTGAGTCCCGAGCGACTCCAGAACATTCACTGTGACGGGAGAAGTTGTTAATTGAGTTATTTTTGACAGACTAATGCAAAGAATTGCACGATTTTTTGAATAGAATCTTGAACGAAGCTGACTGTTTGAACTTCGGGGTATCGGCTCGAAACGCCCTGCAATCTGAGTCCCGAGTGACTCCAGAACATTCACTTTGATGGAAGAAGTTGTTAATTGTGTTATTTTTGATAGACTAATGCAAAGAATTGCACGATTTTTCGAACAGAATCTTGAACGAAGCCGACTGATTGAACTTCGGGGTATCGGCTCGAAACGCCCAGTAATCTGAGTCCCGAGCGACTCTAGAACATTCCCTGTAATGGGAGAAGTTGTTAATCGAGTTATTTTTGATAGACTAATGCAAAGAATTGCACGATTTTTCGAACAGAATCTTGAACGAAGCCGACTGATTGAACTTCGGGGTATCGGCTCGAAACGCCCAGTAATCTGAGTCCCGTGCGACTCCAGAACATTCCCTGTAATGGGAGAAGTTGTTAATCGAGTTATATTTGATAGACTAATGCAAAGAATTGCACGATTTTTCGAACAGAATCTTGAACGGAGCCGACTGATTGAACTTCGGGGTATCGGCTCGAAACGCCCAGTAATCTGAGTCCCGAGCGACTCCAGAACATTCCCTGTAATGGGAGAAGTTTTAATCGAGTTATTTTTGATAGACTAATGCAAAGAATTGCAATATTTTTCGAATAGAATCTTGAACGAAGCCGACTGATTGAACTTTGGGGTATCGGCTCGAAACGCCCTGCAATCTGAGTCCCTAGCGACTCCAGAACATTCACTGAGATGGGAGAAGTTGTTAATTGTGTTATTTTTGATAGACTAATGCAAAGAATTGCACGATTTTTCGAACAGAATCTTGAACGAAGCCGACTGATTGAACTTCGGGGTATCGGCTCGAAACGCCCTGCAGTCTGAGTCCCTAGCGACTCCAGAACATTCCCTGTAATGGGAGAAGTTGTTAATCGAGTTATTTTTGATAGACTAATGCAAAGAATTGCACGATTTTTCGAACAGAATCTTGAACGAAGCCGACTGATTGAACTTCGGGGTATCGGCTCGAAACGCCCAGTAATCTGAGTCCCGAGCGACTCCAGAACATTCCGTGTAATGGGAGAAGTTGTTAATCGAGTTATTTTTGATAGACTAATGCAAAGAATTGCAAGATTTTTCGAATAGAATCTTGAACGAAGTCGACTGATTGAACTTCGGGGTATCGGCTCGAAACGCCCTGCAGTCTGAGTCCCTAGCGACTCCAGAACATTCACTGAGATGGGAGAAGTTGTTAATCGAGTTATTTTTGATAGACTAATGCAAAGAATTGCACGATTTTTCGAACAGAATCTTGAACGAAGCCGACTGATTGAACTTCGGGGTATCGGCTCGGAACGCCCAGTAATCTGAGTCCCGAGCGACTCTAGAACATTCCCTGTAATGGGAGTAGTTGTTAATCAAGTTATTTTTGATAGACTAATGCAAAAAATTGCACGATTTTTCGAACAGAATCTTGAACGAAGCCGACTGATTGAACTTCGGGGTATCGACTCGAAACGCCCAGTAATCTGAGTCCCGAGCGACTCCAGAACATTCCCTGTAATGGGAGAAGTTGTTAATCGAGTTATTTTTGATAGACTAATGCAAAGAATTGCAAGATTTTTCGAATAGAATCTTGAACGAAGCCGACTGATTGAACTTCGGGGTATCGGCTCGAAACGCCCAGTAATCTGAGTCCCTAGCGACTCCAGAACATTCACTGAGATGTGAGAAGTTGTTAATCGAGTTATTTTTGACAGACTGATGCAAAGAATTGCACGATTTTTCGAACAGAATCTTGAACGAAGCCGACTGATTGAACTTCGGGGTATCGGCTCGAAACGCCCAGCAATTTGAGTCCCGAGCGACTCCAGAACATTCACTGTGACGGGAGAAGTTGTTAATTGAGTTATTTTTGACAGACTAATGCAAAGAATTGCACGATTTTTCGAATAGAATCTTGAACGAAGCTGACTGTTTGAACTTCGGGGTATCGGCTCGAAACGCCCTGCAATCTGAGTCCCGAGTGACTCCAGAACATTCACTTTGATGGAAGAAGTTGTTAATTGTGTTATTTTTGATAGACTAATGCAAAGAATTGCACGATTTTTCGAACAGAATCTTGAACGAAGCCGACTGATTGAACTTCGGGGTATCGGCTCGAAACGCCCAGTAATCTGAGTCCCGAGCGACTCTAGAACATTCCCTGTAATGGGAGAAGTTGTTAATCGAGTTATTTTTGATAGACTAATGCAAAGAATTGCACGATTTTTCGAACAGAATCTTGAACGAAGCCGACTGATTGAACTTCGGGGTATCGGCTCGAAACGCCCAGTAATCTGAGTCCCGTGCGACTCCAGAACATTCCCTGTAATGGGAGAAGTTGTTAATCGAGTTATATTTGATAGACTAATGCAAAGAATTGCACGATTTTTCGAACAGAATCTTGAACGGAGCCGACTGATTGAACTTCGGGGTATCGGCTCAAAACGCCCAGTAATCTGAGTCCCGAGCGACTCCAGAACATTCCCTGTAATGGGAGAAGTTTTAATCGAGTTATTTTTGATAGACTAATGCAAAGAATTGCAATATTTTTCGAATAGAATCTTGAACGAAGCCGACTGATTGAACTTTGGGGTATCGGCTCGAAACGCCCTGCAATCTGAGTCCCTAGCGACTCCAGAACATTCACTGAGATGGGAGAAGTTGTTAATTGTGTTATTTTTGATAGACTAATGCAAAGAATTGCACGATTTTTCGAACAGAATCTTGAACGAAGCCGACTGATTGAACTTCGGGGTATCGGCTCGAAACGCCCTGCAGTCTGAGTCCCTAGCGACTCCAGAACATTCCCTGTAATGGGAGAAGTTGTTAATCGAGTTATTTTTGATAGACTAATGCAAAGAATTGCACGATTTTTCGAACAGAATCTTGAACGAAGCCGACTGATTGAACTTCGGGGTATCGGCTCGAAACGCCCAGTAATCTGAGTCCCGAGCGACTCCAGAACATTCCCTGTAATGGGAGAAGTTGTTAATCGGGTTATTTTTGATAGACTAATGCAAAGAATTGCAAGATTTTTCGAATAGAATCTTGAACGAAGTCGACTGATTGAACTTCGGGGTATCGGCTCGAAACGCCCTGCAGTCTGAGTCCCTAGCGACTCCAGAACATTCACTGAGATGGGAGAAGTTGTTAATCGAGTTATTTTTGATAGACTAATGCAAAGAATTGCACGATTTTTCGAACAGAATCTTGAACGAAGCCGACTGATTGAACTTCGGGGTATCGGCTCGGAACGCCCAGTAATCTGAGTCCCGAGCGACTCTAGAACATTCCCTGTAATGGGAGTAGTTGTTAATCAAGTTATTTTTGATAGACTAATGCAAAAAATTGCACGATTTTTCGAACAGAATCTTGAACGAAGCCGACTGATTGAACTTCGGGGTATCGACTCGAAACGCCCAGTAATCTGAGTCCCGAGCGACTCCAGAACATTCCCTGTAATGGGAGAAGTTGTTAATCGAGTTATTTTTGATAGACTAATGCAAAGAATTGCAAGATTTTTCGAATAGAATCTTGAACGAAGCCGACTGATTGAACTTCGGGGTATCGGCTCGAAACGCCCAGTAATCTGAGTCCCTAGCGACTCCAGAACATTCACTGAGATGTGAGAAGTTGTTAATCGAGTTATTTTTGACAGACTGATGCAAAGAATTGCATGATTTTTCGAACAGAATCTTGAACGAAGCCGACTGATTGAACTTCGGGGTATCGGCTCGAAACGCCCAGCAATTTGAGTCCCGAGCGACTCCAGAACATTCACTGTGACGGGAGAAGTTGTTAATTGAGTTATTTTTGACAGACTAATGCAAAGAATTGCACGATTTTTCGAATAGAATCTTGAACGAAGCTGACTGTTTGAACTTCGGGGTATCGGCTCGAAACGCCCTGCAATCTGAGTCCCGAGTGACTCCAGAACATTCACTTTGATGGAAGAAGTTGTTAATTGTGTTATTTTTGATAGACTAATGCAAAGAATTGCACGATTTTTCGAACAGAATCTTGAACGAAGCCGACTGATTGAACTTCGGGGTATCGGCTCGAAACGCCCAGTAATCTGAGTCCCGAGCGACTCTAGAACATTCCCTGTAATGGGAGAAGTTGTTAATCGAGTTATTTTTGATAGACTAATGCAAAGAATTGCACGATTTTTCGAACAGAATCTTGAACGAAGCCGACTGATTGAACTTCGGGGTATCGGCTCGAAACGCCCAGTAATCTGAGTCCCGTGCGACTCCAGAACATTCCCTGTAATGGGAGAAGTTGTTAATCGAGTTATATTTGATAGACTAATGCAAAGAATTGCACGATTTTTCGAACAGAATCTTGAACGGAGCCGACTGATTGAACTTCGGGGTATCGGCTCGAAACGCCCAGTAATCTGAGTCCCGAGCGACTCCAGAACATTCCCTGTAATGGGAGAAGTTGTTAATCGGGTTATTTTTGATAGACTAATGCAAAGAATTGCAAGATTTTTCGAATAGAATCTTGAACGAAGTCGACTGATTGAACTTCGGGGTATCGGCTCGAAACGCCCTGCAGTCTGAGTCCCTAGCGACTCCAGAACATTCACTGAGATGGGAGAAGTTGTTAATCGAGTTATTTTTGATAGACTAATGCAAAGAATTGCACGATTTTTCGAACAGAATCTTGAACGAAGCCGACTGATTGAACTTCGGGGTATCGGCTCGGAACGCCCAGTAATCTGAGTCCCGAGCGACTCTAGAACATTCCCTGTAATGGGAGTAGTTGTTAATCAAGTTATTTTTGATAGACTAATGCAAAAAATTGCACGATTTTTCGAACAGAATCTTGAACGAAGCCGACTGATTGAACTTCGGGGTATCGACTCGAAACGCCCAGTAATCTGAGTCCCGAGCGACTCCAGAACATTCCCTGTAATGGGAGAAGTTGTTAATCGAGTTATTTTTGATAGACTAATGCAAAGAATTGCAAGATTTTTCGAATAGAATCTTGAACGAAGCCGACTGATTGAACTTCGGGGTATCGGCTCGAAACGCCCAGTAATCTGAGTCCCTAGCGACTCCAGAACATTCACTGAGATGTGAGAAGTTGTTAATCGAGTTATTTTTGACAGACTGATGCAAAGAATTGCACGATTTTTCGAACAGAATCTTGAACGAAGCCGACTGATTGAACTTCGGGGTATCGGCTCGAAACGCCCAGCAATTTGAGTCCCGAGCGACTCCAGAACATTCACTGTGACGGGAGAAGTTGTTAATTGAGTTATTTTTGACAGACTAATGCAAAGAATTGCACGATTTTTCGAATAGAATCTTGAACGAAGCTGACTGTTTGAACTTCGGGGTATCGGCTCGAAACGCCCTGCAATCTGAGTCCCGAGTGACTCCAGAACATTCACTTTGATGGAAGAAGTTGTTAATTGTGTTATTTTTGATAGACTAATGCAAAGAATTGCACGATTTTTCGAACAGAATCTTGAACGAAGCCGACTGATTGAACTTCGGGGTATCGGCTCGAAACGCCCAGTAATCTGAGTCCCGAGCGACTCTAGAACATTCCCTGTAATGGGAGAAGTTGTTAATCGAGTTATTTTTGATAGACTAATGCAAAGAATTGCACGATTTTTCGAACAGAATCTTGAACGAAGCCGACTGATTGAACTTCGGGGTATCGGCTCGAAACGCCCAGTAATCTGAGTCCCGTGCGACTCCAGAACATTCCCTGTAATGGGAGAAGTTGTTAATCGAGTTATATTTGATAGACTAATGCAAAGAATTGCACGATTTTTCGAACAGAATCTTGAACGGAGCCGACTGATTGAACTTCGGGGTATCGGCTCGAAACGCCCAGTAATCTGAGTCCCGAGCGACTCCAGAACATTCCCTGTAATGGGAGAAGTTTTAATGGAGTTATTTTTGATAGACTAATGCAAAGAATTGCAATATTTTTCGAATAGAATCTTGAACGAAGCCGACTGATTGAACTTTGGGGTATCGGCTCGAAACGCCCTGCAATCTGAGTCCCTAGCGACTCCAGAACATTCACTGAGATGGGAGAAGTTGTTAATTGTGTTATTTTTGATAGACTAATGCAAAGAATTGCACGATTTTTCGAACAGAATCTTGAACGAAGTCGACTGATTGAACTTCGGGGTATCGGCTCGAAACGCCCAGTAATCTGAGTCCCGAGCGACTCCAGAACATTCCCTGTAATGGGAGAAGTTGTTAATCGAGTTATTTTTGATAGACTAATGCAAAGAATTGCACGATTTTTCGAACAGAATCTTGAACGAAGCCGACTGATTGAACGTCGGGGTATCGGCTCGAAACGCCCAGTAATCTGAGTCCCGAGCGACTCTAGAACATTCCCTGTAATGGGAGAAGTTGTTAATCAAGTTATTTTTGATAGACTAATGCAAAAAATTGCACGATTTTTCAAACAGAATCTTGAACGAAGCCGACTGATTGAACTTCGGGTTATCGGCTCGAAACGCCCAGTAATCTGAGTCCCGAGCGACTCCAGAACATTCCCTGTAATGGGAGAAGTTGTTAATCGAGTTATTTTTGATAGACTAATGCAAAGAATTGCAAGATTTTTCGAATAGAATCTTGAACGAAGCCGACTGATTGAACTTCGGGGTATCGGCTCGAAACGCCCTGCAATCTGAGTCCCTAGCGACTCCAGAACATTCACTGAGATGGGAGAAGTTGTTAATTGTGTTATTTTTGATAGACTAATGCAAAGAATTGCACGATTTTTCGAACAGAATCTTGAACGAAGCCGACTGATTGAACTTCGGGGTATCGGCTCGAAACGCCCTGCAGTCTGAGTCCCTAGCGACTCCAGAACATTCCCTGTAATGGGAGAAGTTGTTAATCGAGTTATTTTTGATAGACTAATGCAAAGAATTGCACGATTTTTCGAACAGAATCTTGAACGAAGCCGACTGATTGAACTTCGGGGTATCGGCTCGAAACGCCCAGTAATCTGAGTCCCGAGCGACTCCAGAACATTCCCTGTAATGGGAGAAGTTGTTAATCGAGTTATTTTTGATAGACTAATGCAAAGAATTGCAAGATTTTTCGAATAGAATCTTGAACGAAGTCGACTGATTGAACTTCGGGGTATCGGCTCGAAACGCCCTGCAGTCTGAGTCCCTAGCGACTCCAGAACATTCACTGAGATGGGAGAAGTTGTTAATCGAGTTATTTTTGATAGACTAATGCAAAGAATTGCACGATTTTTCGAACAGAATCTTGAACGGAGCCGACTGATTGAACTTCGGGGTATCGGCTCGAAACGCCCAGTAATCTGAGTCCCGAGCGACTCCAGAACATTCCCTGTAATGGGAGAAGTTTTAATCGAGTTATTTTTGATAGACTAATGCAAAGAATTGCAATATTTTTCGAATAGAATCTTGAACGAAGCCGACTGATTGAACTTTGGGGTATCGGCTCGAAACGCCCTGCAATCTGAGTCCCTAGCGACTCCAGAACATTCACTGTGATGGGAGAAGTTGTTAATCGAGTTATTTTTGACAGACTAATGCAAAGAATTGCACGATTTTTCGAACAGAATCTTGAACGAAGCCGACTGATTGAACTTCGGGGTATCGGCTCGAAACGCCCAGTAATCTGAGTCCCGAGCGACTCCAGAACATTCCCTGTAATGGGAGAAGTTGTTAATCGAGTTATTTTTGATAGACTAATGCAAAGAATTGCACGATTTTTCGAACAGAATCTTGAACGAAGCCGACTGATTGAACGTCGGGGTATCGGCTCGAAACGCCCAGTAATCTGAGTCCCGAGCGACTCTAGAACATTCCCTGTAATGGGAGAAGTTGTTAATCAAGTTATTTTTGATAGACTAATGCAAAAAATTGCACGATTTTTAAAACAGAATCTTGAACGAAGCCGACTGATTGAACTTCGGGGTATCGGCTCGAAACGCCCAGTAATCTGAGTCCCGAGCGACTCCAGAACATTCCCTGTAATGGGAGAAGTTGTTAATCGAGTTATTTTTGATAGACTAATGCAAAGAATTGCAAGATTTTTCGAATAGAATCTTGAACGAAGCCGACTGATTGAACTTCGGGGTATCGGCTCGAAACGCCCTGCAATCTGAGTCCCTAGCGACTCCAGAACATTCACTGAGATGGGAGAAGTTGTTAATTGTGTTATTTTTGATAGACTAATGCAAAGAATTGCACGATTTTTCGAACAGAATCTTGAACGAAGCCGACTGATTGAACTTCGGGGTATCGGCTCGAAACGCCCAGTAATCTGAGTCCCGAGCGACTCCAGAACATTCCCTGTAATGGGAGAAGTTGTTAATCGAGTTATTTTTGATAGACTAATGCAAAGAATTGCAAGATTTTTCGAATAGAATCTTGAACGAAGCCGACTGATTGAACTTCGGGGTATCGGCTCGAAACGCCCTGCAATCTGAGTCCCTAGCGACTCCAGAACATTCACTGAGATGGGAGAAGTTGTTAATTGTGTTATTTTTGATAGACTAATGCAAAGAATTGCACGATTTTTCGAACAGAATCTTGAACGAAGCCGACTGATTGAACTTCGGGGTATCGGCTCGAAACGCCCTGCAGTCTGAGTCCCTAGCGACTCCAGAACATTCCCTGTAATGGGAGAAGTTGTTAATCGAGTTATTTTTGATAGACTAATGCAAAGAATTGCACGATTTTTCGAACAGAATCTTGAACGAAGCCGACTGATTGAACTTCGGGGTATCGGCTCGAAACGCCCAGTAATCTGAGTCCCGAGCGACTCCAGAACATTCCCTGTAATGGGAGAAGTTGTTAATCGAGTTATTTTTGATAGACTAATGCAAAGAATTGCAAGATTTTTCGAATAGAATCTTGAACGAAGTCGACTGATTGAACTTCGGGGTATCGGCTCGAAACGCCCTGCAGTCTGAGTCCCTAGCGACTCCAGAACATTCACTGAGATGGGAGAAGTTGTTAATCGAGTTATTTTTGATAGACTAATGCAAAGAATTGCACGATTTTTCGAACAGAATCTTGAACGGAGCCGACTGATTGAACTTCGGGGTATCGGCTCGAAACGCCCAGTAATCTGAGTCCCGAGCGACTCCAGAACATTCCCTGTAATGGGAGAAGTTTTAATCGAGTTATTTTTGATAGACTAATGCAAAGAATTGCAATATTTTTCGAATAGAATCTTGAACGAAGCCGACTGATTGAACTTTGGGGTATCGGCTCGAAACGCCCTGCAATCTGAGTCCCTAGCGACTCCAGAACATTCACTGTGATGGGAGAAGTTGTTAATCGAGTTATTTTTGACAGACTAATGCAAAGAATTGCACGATTTTTCGAACAGAATCTTGAACGAAGCCGACTGATTGAACTTCGGGGTATCGGCTCGAAACGCCCAGTAATCTGAGTCCCGAGCGACTCCAGAACATTCCCTGTAATGGGAGAAGTTGTTAATCGAGTTATTTTTGATAGACTAATGCAAAGAATTGCACGATTTTTCGAACAGAATCTTGAACGAAGCCGACTGATTGAACGTCGGGGTATCGGCTCGAAACGCCCAGTAATCTGAGTCCCGAGCGACTCTAGAACATTCCCTGTAATGGGAGAAGTTGTTAATCAAGTTATTTTTGATAGACTAATGCAAAAAATTGCACGATTTTTAAAACAGAATCTTGAACGAAGCCGACTGATTGAACTTCGGGGTATCGGCTCGAAACGCCCAGTAATCTGAGTCCCGAGCGACTCCAGAACATTCCCTGTAATGGGAGAAGTTGTTAATCGAGTTATTTTTGATAGACTAATGCAAAGAATTGCAAGATTTTTCGAATAGAATCTTGAACGAAGCCGACTGATTGAACTTCGGGGTATCGGCTCGAAACGCCCTGCAATCTGAGTCCCTAGCGACTCCAGAACATTCACTGAGATGGGAGAAGTTGTTAATTGTGTTATTTTTGATAGACTAATGCAAAGAATTGCACGATTTTTCGAACAGAATCTTGAACGAAGCCGACTGATTGAACTTCGGGGTATCGGCTCGAAACGCCCTGCAGTCTGAGTCCCTAGCGACTCCAGAACATTCCCTGTAATGGGAGAAGTTGTTAATCGAGTTATTTTTGATAGACTAATGCAAAGAATTGCACGATTTTTCGAACAGAATCTTGAACGAAGCCGACTGATTGAACTTCGGGGTATCGGCTCGAAACGCCCAGTAATCTGAGTCCCGAGCGACTCCAGAACATTCCCTGTAATGGGAGAAGTTGTTAATCGAGTTATTTTTGATAGACTAATGCAAAGAATTGCAAGATTTTTCGAATAGAATCTTGAACGAAGTCGACTGATTGAACTTCGGGGTATCGGCTCGAAACGCCCTGCAGTCTGAGTCCCTAGCGATTCCAGAACATTCACTGAGATGGGAGAAGTTGTTAATCGAGTTATTTTTGATAGACTAATGCAAAGAATTGCACGATTTTTCGAACAGAATCTTGAACGGAGCCGACTGATTGAACTTCGGGGTATCGGCTCGAAACGCCCAGTAATCTGAGTCCCGAGCGACTCCAGAACATTCCCTGTAATGGGAGAAGTTTTAATCGAGTTATTTTTGATAGACTAATGCAAAGAATTGCAATATTTTTCGAATAGAATCTTGAACGAAGCCGACTGATTGAACTTTGGGGTATCGGCTCGAAACGCCCTGCAATCTGAGTCCCTAGCGACTCCAGAACATTCACTGTGATGGGAGAAGTTGTTAATCGAGTTATTTTTGACAGACTAATGCAAAGAATTGCACGATTTTTCGAACAGAATCTTGAACGAAGCCGACTGATTGAACTTCGGGGTATCGGCTCGAAACGCCCAGTAATCTGAGTCCCGAGCGACTCCAGAACATTCCCTGTAATGGGAGAAGTTGTTAATCGAGTTATTTTTGATAGACTAATGCAAAGAATTGCACGATTTTTCGAACAGAATCTTGAACGAAGCCGACTGATTGAACGTCGGGGTATCGGCTCGAAACGCCCAGTAATCTGAGTCCCGAGCGACTCTAGAACATTCCCTGTAATGGGAGAAGTTGTTAATCAAGTTATTTTTGATAGACTAATGCAAAAAATTGCACGATTTTTCAAACAGAATCTTGAACGAAGCCGACTGATTGAACTTCGGGGTATCGGCTCGAAACGCCCAGTAATCTGAGTCCCGAGCGACTCCAGAACATTCCCTGTAATGGGAGAAGTTGTTAATCGAGTTATTTTTGATAGACTAATGCAAAGAATTGCAAGATTTTTCGAATAGAATCTTGAACGAAGCCGACTGATTGAACTTCGGGGTATCGGCTCGAAACGCCCAGCAATCTGAGTCCCTAGCGACTCCAGAACATTCACTGAGATGTGAGAAGTTGTTAATCGAGTTATTTTTGACAGACTGATGCAAAGAAATTGCACGATTTTTCGAACAGAATCTTGAACGAAGTCGACTGATTGAACTTCGGGGTATCGGCTCGAAACGCCCAGCAATTTGAGTCCCGAGCGACTCCAGAACATTCACTGTGACGGGCGAAGTTGTTAATTGAGTTATTTTTGACAGACTAATGCAAAGAATTGCACGATTTTTCGAATAGAATCTTGAACGAAGCCGACTGTTTGAACTTCGGGATATCGGCTCGAAACGCCCTGCAATCTGAGTCCCGAGTGACTCCAGAACATTCACTTTGATGGAAGAAGTTGTTAATTGTGTTATTTTTGATAGACTAATGCAAAAAATTGCACGATTTTTCAAACAGAATCTTGAACGAAGCCGACTGATTGAACTTCGGGGTATCGGCTCGAAACGCCCAGTAATCTGAGTCCCGAGCGACTCCAGAACATTCCCTGTAATGGGAGAAGTTGTTAATCGAGTTATTTTTGATAGACTAATGCAAAGAATTGCAAGATTTTTCGAATAGAATCTTGAACGAAGCCGACTGATTGAACTTCGGGGTATCGGCTCGAAACGCCCTGCAATCTGAGTCCCTAGCGACTCCAGAACATTCACTGAGATGGGAGAAGTTGTTAATTGTGTTATTTTTGATAGACTAATGCAAAGAATTGCACGATTTTTCGAACAGAATCTTGAACGAAGCCGACTGATTGAACTTCGGGGTATCGGCTCGAAACGCCCTGCAGTCTGAGTCCCTAGCGACTCCAGAACATTCCCTGTAATGGGAGAAGTTGTTAATCGAGTTATTTTTGATAGACTAATGCAAAGAATTGCACGATTTTTCGAACAGAATCTTGAACGAAGCCGACTGATTGAACTTCGGGGTATCGGCTCGAAACGCCCAGTAATCTGAGTCCCGAGCGACTCCAGAACATTCCCTGTAATGGGAGAAGTTGTTAATCGAGTTATTTTTGATAGACTAATGCAAAGAATTGCAAGATTTTTCGAATAGAATCTTGAACGAAGTCGACTGATTGAACTTCGGGGTATCGGCTCGAAACGCCCTGCAGTCTGAGTCCCTAGCGACTCCAGAACATTCACTGAGATGGGAGAAGTTGTTAATCGAGTTATTTTTGATAGACTAATGCAAAGAATTGCACGATTTTTCGAACAGAATCTTGAACGAAGCCGACTGATTGAACTTCGGGGTATCGGCTCGGAACGCCCAGTAATCTGAGTCCCGAGCGACTCTAGAACATTCCCTGTAATGGGAGTAGTTGTTTATCAAGTTATTTTTGATAGACTAATGCAAAAAATTGCACGATTTTTCGAACAGAATCTTGAACGAAGCCGACTGATTGAACTTCGGGGTATCGACTCGAAACGCCCAGTAATCTGAGTCCCGAGCGACTCCAGAACATTCCCTGTAATGGGAGAAGTTGTTAATCGAGTTATTTTTGATAGACTAATGCAAAGAATTGCAAGATTTTTCGAATAGAATCTTGAACGAAGCCGACTGATTGAACTTCGGGGTATCGGCTCGAAACGCCCAGTAATCTGAGTCCCTAGCGACTCCAGAACATTCACTGAGATGTGAGAAGTTGTTAATCGAGTTATTTTTGACAGACTGATGCAAAGAATTGCATGATTTTTCGAACAGAATCTTGAACGAAGCCGACTGATTGAACTTCGGGGTATCGGCTCGAAACGCCCAGCAATTTGAGTCCCGAGCGACTCCAGAACATTCACTGTGACGGGAGAAGTTGTTAATTGAGTTATTTTTGACAGACTAATGCAAAGAATTGCACGATTTTTCGAATAGAATCTTGAACGAAGCTGACTGTTTGAACTTCGGGGTATCGGCTCGAAACGCCCTGCAATCTGAGTCCCGAGTGACTCCAGAACATTCACTTTGATGGAAGAAGTTGTTAATTGTGTTATTTTTGATAGACTAATGCAAAGAATTGCACGATTTTTCGAACAGAATCTTGAACGAAGCCGACTGATTGAACTTCGGGGTATCGGCTCGAAACGCCCAGTAATCTGAGTCCCGAGCGACTCTAGAACATTCCCTGTAATGGGAGAAGTTGTTAATCGAGTTATTTTTGATAGACTAATGCAAAGAATTGCACGATTTTTCGAACAGAATCTTGAACGAAGCCGACTGATTGAACTTCGGGGTATCGGCTCGAAACGCCCAGTAATCTGAGTCCCGTGCGACTCCAGAACATTCCCTGTAATGGGAGAAGTTGTTAATCGAGTTATATTTGATAGACTAATGCAAAGAATTGCACGATTTTTCGAACAGAATCTTGAACGGAGCCGACTGATTGAACTTCGGGGTATCGGCTCGAAACGCCCAGTAATCTGAGTCCCGAGCGACTCCAGAACATTCCCTGTAATGGGAGAAGTTTTAATCGAGTTATTTTTGATAGACTAATGCAAAGAATTGCAATATTTTTCGAATAGAATCTTGAACGAAGCCGACTGATTGAACTTTGGGGTATCGGCTCGAAACGCCCTGCAATCTGAGTCCCTAGCGACTCCAGAACATTCACTGAGATGGGAGAAGTTGTTAATTGTGTTATTTTTGATAGACTAATGCAAAGAATTGCACGATTTTTCGAACAGAATCTTGAACGAAGTCGACTGATTGAACTTCGGGGTATCGGCTCGAAACGCCCTGCAGTCTGAGTCTCTAGCGACTCCAGAACATTCACTGAGATGGGAGAAGTTGTTAATCGAGTTATTTTTGATAGACTAATGCAAAGAATTGCACGATTTTTCGAACAGAATCTTGAACGAAGCCGACTGATTGAACTTCGGGGTATCGGCTCGAAACGCCCAGTAATCTGAGTCCCGAGCGACTCCAGAACATTCCCTGTAATGGGAGAAGTTGTTAATCGAGTTATTTTTGATAGACTAATGCAAAGAATTGCACGATTTTTCGAACAGAATCTTGAACGAAGCCGACTGATTGAACTTCGGGGTATCGGCTCGAAACGCCCAGTAATCTGAGTCTCGAGCGACTCCAGAACATTCCCTGTAATGGGAGAAGTTGTTAATTGAGTTATTTTTGATAGACTAATGCAAAGAATTGCACGATTTTTCGAACAGAATCTTGAACGAAGCCGACTGATTGAACTTCGGGGTATCGGCTCGAAACGCCCAGTAATCTGAGTCCCGAGCGACTCTAGAACATTCCCTGTAATGGGAGAAGTTGTTAATCAAGTTATTTTTGATAGACTAATGCAAAAAATTGCACGATTTTTCGAACAGAATCTTGAACGAAGCCGACTGATTGAACTTCGGGGTATCGGCTCGAAACGCCAAGTAATCTGAGTCCCGAGCGACTCCAGAACATTCCCTGTAATGGGAGAAGTTGTTAATCGAGTTATTTTTGATAGACTAATGCAAAGAATTGCAAGATTTTTCGAATAGAATCTTGAACGAAGCCGACTGATTGAACTTCGGGGTATCGGCTCGAAACGCCCAGTAATCTGAGTCCCTAGCGACTCCAGAACATTCACTGAGATGTGAGAAGTTGTTAATCGAGTTATTTTTGACAGACTGATGCAAAGAAATTGCACGATTTTTCGAACAGAATCTTGAACGAAGCCGACTGATTGAACTTCGGGGTATCGGCTCGAAACGCCCAGCAATTTGAGTCCCGAGCGACTCCAGAACATTCACTGTGACGGGAGAAGTTGTTAATTGAGTTATTTTTGACAGACTAATGCAAAGAATTGCACGATTTTTCGAATAGAATCTTGAACGAAGCCGACTGTTTGAACTTCGGGGTATCGGCTCGAAACGCCCTGCAATCTGAGTCCCGAGTAACTCCAGAACATTCACTTTGATGGAAGAAGTTGTTAATTGTGTTATTTTTGATAGACTAATGCAAAGAATTGCACGATTTTTCGAACAGAATCTTGAACGAAGCCGACTGATTGAACTTCGGGGTATCGGCTCGAAACGCCCAGTAATCTGAGTCCCGTGCGACTCCAGAACATTCCCTGTAATGGGAGAAGTTGTTAATCGAGTTATATTTGATAGACTAATGCAAAGAATTGCACGATTTTTCGAACAGAATCTTGAACGGAGCCGACTGATTGAACTTCGGGGTATCGGCTCGAAACGCCCAGTAATCTGAGTCCCGAGCGACTCCAGAACATTCCCTGTAATGGGAGAAGTTTTAATCGAGTTATTTTTGATAGACTAATGCAAAGAATTGCAATATTTTTCGAATAGAATCATGAACGAAGCCGACTGATTGAACTTTGGGGTATCGGCTCGAAACGCCCTGCAATCTGAGTCCCTAGCGACTCCAGAACATTCACTAAGACGGGAGAAGTTGTTAATTGTGTTATTTTTGATAGACTAATGCAAAGAATTGCACGATTTTTCGAACAGAATCTTGAACGAAGTCGACTGATTGAACTTCGGGGTATCGGCTCGAAACGCCCTGCAGTCTGAGTCTCTAGCGACTCCAGAACATTCACTGAGATGGGAGAAGTTGTTAATCGAGTTATTTTTGATAGACTAATGCAAAGAATTGCACGATTTTTCGAACAGAATCTTGAACGAAGCCGACTGATTGAACTTCGGGGTATCGGCTCGAAACGCCCAGTAATCTGAGTCCCGAGCGACTCCAGAACATTCCCTGTAATGGGAGAAGTTGTTAATCGAGTTATTTTTGATAGACTAATGCAAAGAATTGCACGATTTTTCGAACAGAATCTTGAACGAAGCCGACTGATTGAACTTCGGGGTATCGGCTCGAAACGCCCAGTAATCTGAGTCTCGAGCGACTCCAGAACATTCCCTGTAATGGGAGAAGTTGTTAATTGAGTTATTTTTGATAGACTAATGCAAAGAATTGCACGATTTTTCGAACAGAATCTTGAACGAAGCCGACTGATTGAACTTCGGGGTATCGGCTCGAAACGCCAAGTAATCTGAGTCCCGAGCGACTCCAGAACATTCCCTGTAATGGGAGAAGTTGTTAATCGAGTTATTTTTGATAGACTAATGCAAAGAATTGCAAGATTTTTCGAATAGAATCATGAACGAAGCCGACTGATTGAACTTCGGGGTATCGGCTCGAAACGCCCAGTAATCTGAGTCCCTAGCGACTCCAGAACATTCACTGAGATGTGAGAAGTTGTTAATCGAGTTATTTTTGACAGACTGATGCAAAGAAATTGCACGATTTTTCGAACAGAATCTTGAACGAAGCCGACTGATTGAACTTCGGGGTATCGGCTCGAAACGGCCAGCAATTTGAGTCCCGAGCGACTCCAGAACATTCACTGTGACGGGAGAAGTTGTTAATTGAGTTATTTTTGACAGACTAATGCAAAGAATTGCACGATTTTTCGAATAGAATCTTGAACGAAGCCGACTGTTTGAACTTCGGGGTATCGGCTCGAAACGCCCTGCAATCTGAGTCCCGAGTGACTCCAGAACATTCACTTTGATTGAAGAAGTTGTTAATTGTGTTATTTTTGATAGACTAATGCAAAGAATTGCACGATTTTTCGAACAGAATCTTGAACGAAGCCGACTGATTGAACTTCGGGGTATCGGCTCGAAACGCCCAGTAATCTGAGTCCCGAGCGACTCTAGAACATTCCCTGTAATGGGAGAAGTTGTTAATCGAGTTATTTTTGATAGACTAATGCAAAGAATTACACGATTTTTCGAACAGAATCTTGAACGAAGCCGACTGATTGAACTTCGGGGTATCGGCTCGAAACGCCCAGTAATCTGAGTCCCGTGCGACTCCAGAACATTCCCTGTAATGGGAGAAGTTGTTAATCGAGTTATATTTGATAGACTAATGCAAAGAATTGCACGATTTTTCGAACAGAATCTTGAACGGAGCCGACTGATTGAACTTCGGGGTATCGGCTCGAAACGCCCAGTAATCTGAGTCCCGAGCGACTCTAGAACATTCCCTGTGATGGGAGAAGTTGTTAATCGAGTTATTTTTGATAGACTAATGCAAAGAATTGCACGATTTTTCGAACAGAATCTTGAACGAAGCCGACTGATTGAACTTCGGGGTATCGGCTCGAAACGCCCAGTAATCTGAGTCCCGAGCGACTCCAGAACATTCCCTGTAATGGGAGAAGTTGTTAATCGAGTTATTTTTGATAGACTAATGCAAAGAATTGCAAGATTTTTCGAATAAAATCTTGAACGAAGCCGACTGATTGAACTTCGGGGTATCGGCTCGAAACACCCTGCAGTCTGAGTCCCTAGCGACTCCAGAACATTCACTGAGATGGGAGAAGTTGTTAATCGAGTTATTTTTGATAGACTAATGCAAAGAATTGCAAGATTTTTCGAATAGAATCTTGAACGAAGCCGACTGATTGAACTTCGGGGTATCGGCTCGAAACACCCTGCAGTCTGAGTCCCTAGCGACTCCAGAACATTCACTGAGATGGGAGAAGTTGTTAATCGAGTTATTTTTGATAGACTAATGCAAAGAATTGCAAGATTTTTCGAATAGAATCTTGAACGAAGCCGACTGATTGAACTTCGGGGTATCGGCTCGAAACGCCCAGTAATCTGAGTCCCTAGCGACTCCAGAACATTCACTGAGATGTGAGAAGTTGTTAATCGAGTTATTTTTGACAGACTGATGCAAAGAAATTGCACGATTTTTCGAACAGAATCTTGAACGAAGCCGACTGATTGAACTTCGGGGTATCGGCTCGAAACGCCCAGTAATCTGAGTCCCTAGCGACTCCAGAACATTCCCTGTAATGGGAGAAGTTGTTAATCGAGTTATTTTTGATAGACTAATGCAAAGAATTGCAAGATTTTTCGAATAGAATCTTGAACGAAGCCGACTGATTGAACTTCGGGGTATCGGCTCGAAACGCCCAGTAATCTGAGTCCCTAGCGACTCCAGAACATTCACTGAGATGTGAGAAGTTGTTAATCGAGTTATTTTTGACAGACTGATGCAAAGAAATTGCACGATTTTTCGAACAGAATCTTGAACGAAGCCGACTGATTGAACTTCGGGGTATCGGCTCGAAACGGCCAGCAATTTGAGTCCCGAGCGACTCCAGAACATTCACTGTGACGGGAGAAATTGTTAATTGAGTTATTTTTGACAGACTAATGCAAAGAATTGCACGATTTTTCGAATAGAATCTTGAACGAAGCCGACTGTTTGAACTTCGGGGTATCGGCTCGAAACGCCCTGCAATCTGAGTCCCGAGTGACTCCAGAACATTCACTTTGATGGAAGAAGTTGTTAATTGTGTTATTTTTGATAGACTAATGCAAAGAATTGCACGATTTTTCGAACAGAATCTTGAACGAAGCCGACTGATTGAACTTCGGGGTATCGGCTCGAAACGCCCAGTAATCTGAGTCCCGAGCGACTCTAGAACATTCCCTGTAATGGGAGAAGTTGTTAATCGAGTTATTTTTGATAGACTAATGCAAAGAATTACACGATTTTTCGAACAGAATCTTGAACGAAGCCGACTGATTGAACTTCGGGGTATCGGCTCGAAACGCCCAGTAATCTGAGTCCCGTGCGACTCCAGAACATTCCCTGTAATGGGAGAAGTTGTTAATCGAGTTATATTTGATAGACTAATGCAAAGAATTGCACGATTTTTCGAACAGAATCTTGAACGGAGCCGACTGATTGAACTTCGGGGTATCGGCTCGAAACGCCCAGTAATCTGAGTCCCGAGCGACTCTAGAACATTCCCTGTGATGGGAGAAGTTGTTAATCGAGTTATTTTTGATAGACTAATGCAAAGAATTGCACGATTTTTCGAACAGAATCTTGAACGAAGCCGACTGATTGAACTTCGGGGTATCGGCTCGAAACGCCCAGTAATCTGAGTCCCGAGCGACTCCAGAACATTCCCTGTAATGGGAGAAGTTGTTAATCGAGTTATTTTTGATAGACTAATGCAAAGAATTGCAAGATTTTTCGAATAGAATCTTGAACGAAGCCGACTGATTGAACTTCGGGGTATCGGCTCGAAACACCCTGCAGTCTGAGTCCCTAGCGACTCCAGAACATTCACTGAGATGGGAGAAGTTGTTAATCGAGTTATTTTTGATAGACTAATGCAAAGAATTGCAAGATTTTTCGAATAGAATCTTGAACGAAGTCGACTGATTGAACTTCGGGGTATCGGCTCGAAATGCCCTGCAGTCTGAGTCCCTAGCGACTCCAGAACATTCACTGAGATGGGAGAAGTTGTTAATCGAGTTATTTTTTTTTTTTTGCAACAAGGGAAAGGAAATATATTAATTAACAAAAGAAAATACAATAGAGTTCATACACGACTACCATTAAAAGGAATGGTAGAACTCTCTCATCCCCCCAAGTGAAAAGACCATGCCCTCACCTTCGGCATTGCCATCAGCAAGGTAGCATCCAAAACCTTGGGAGAAGAGGAACAAAGAAGAAACCCACAGCCCGGGGCCAGGCACAATATCGAATATGCAAGAAGACATCAATTACCCACACCTCGGGCCAAGGAATAAAGCTCACATGCACAAGCACTGTGTCACACAGAATACCCACAACTCGGGCCAAGTAATAAAGCTCATAAGATCGTAGCGTGACATTAATCACGGTGGACATAAGTGAGGTAACTCTGGATGCTCCACCTCTCTGCAATGGCTCTATTTGTTGGTGTATCCTTGATTGTTTTGGTAGCATAATCCTGAAGGATCTTGCCTTTAACTGCTGCAACAATACTACTAAGAATGCTCGTAGATGTAGAGGAGACATGAGAGAAAATACGATCATTTCGCTCACGCCAAATGAAGTAAACTGAAGCAGTGAGAGCAATGCGTCTAATATAGCCAACTAGTGTGTCCTCACGCATGACGTCTTCCCACCATTTAAGCTGGTCCTCCCAGTGATGCAGGGGGTTAGCCAAGAGACAACGATCTAGAATCTTGCACCAGATGATAGTTGGAAAGGGGCAGTGGAAAAATAGGTGCTCAATGGACTCATCCACACCGCAAAAACAACAACCGGTAGAGTGAGTAATCCCCCAATGTGAGAGACGATCAAGAGTTGGTAGTCTCCGTAAGAGCACAAGCCACAGTATAAAAGAGTATCTCGGGACCCTTCCTTTGAACCAAACAAGATGATGCCAAGAAGTTATAGGGTTAGCGGGTGAAATGCCAATGCAAGCTGAAGTAATACTAAAGCAACCATCTACAGACGGTCTCCAAAGCACCCGATCTCCATTCGAACCAGTGTTCACAGTGCCAATAGAATCCCAAGCACTATGCAAGACAAGTTCATGGCCAAGGTTGCCCAACTGCCAAGTATTTTGTTGCCAAATAGATGAAACCCTAGCGGTTCTACTTGAGTAGAGGCGGGCCGGAATGTGATCATTCATCCTGTCAATAAGAAGATAACCAGGAATCCAAGGATCAAGCCAGAGAAATGTATTCATACCATCACCAATGCGATACTCTACAAGTTTTTTTGCTTGATCACGAGCAAAAAGGATACTGCGGAAACACCAGGAGCAGGGCTGTGGCTGTCGTACAGTCCAAATGGAGTCATTATTGAGGAATTTAGAGTTGATCCAACGGATCCATAGAGAGTCTTTCTTTGAAGCAATGGCCCAAATATACCTCATAAGGTACGCAATGTTAAGGTGAGTGAGTCGATGAAGCCCAAGCCCACCATTTTGATACGATTGACAAATGTCATCCCAGGAGACCTTATGGAAGCTTCTTTTATCATCCCCACTCTACAGGAATCTAGCAAGAAGTTGTTCAATACGAGATATGACTTTCTGGGGTAGCTTGTAAGTGGCGCACCAATAGGTGATCTTACCCTGTAAAACAGATTTAATAAGAGCCAACCTGCCCATGTAAGATAAGTGTTTTGCCTTCCAAGAGTGAATGCGGCTCTGGATGCTCTCAATAAGAGGGAGGCAATCATTGTATGTAAGCTGCTTGGTAATAAGAGGGACACCTAGGAATCGAGTGGGGAGAGCACCAATAGGAATACCAAGAATGTCCTGAACTCTGTTCATCAGGTCGCTAGGACACCCCGCCATATACAGATTAGACTTGGTAGTACTAACGGATAGCCCTGAGATGTCTGCAAAGGACCCCAATACATCCTTGATCGATCTAGCATTGGACTCTGAGGCTCCGGCAAATATAATGAGATCATCTGCAAATGCGAGGTGAGTAATAAGTGGATTTGCACAATTCGGGTGTGGAGTGATCATACCTTGCCCGACTAAGTCATCAAGACGAGAAGATAAGTGCTGCATAACAATAAGGAACAAGTAAGGAGCCATGGGGCAGCCTTGTCTAAGACCTCGAGAACTCCGAAAGAAACCCACAGAAGAGCCATTAATATTGATAGTAAAGGAGGGATTAGAAACACAGGCTCTAATCCAACTGATCATCATAGTAGGGAACCCATGCAAGTGAAGTAACTGAAGCAAGAAATCCCATCGAACTGAATCATAGGCTTTATGGAGGTCAACTTTGATGGCCATGCGTTTCTGCCCAGATTTAAGATGATAGTTGTGCATAAGACTATGGCACAGAGCAATATTTTCATGTATGAGCCTACCACTCATAAAGGCATGTTGGGTTGGGCTAATCAGATCAGGTAATACAACCTTAAGCCTATTCGCAATAAGCTTTGAAATGAATCTGTAGATCATCTTGCAAATAGAGAGAGGACGGTAATCAGAAAATGAGTTGGTGTTCTCCTTCTTAGGAATGAGAGTGATGGAGGTAATATTAACTTCACTAAGAAGTTTACCGGTCCTAAAGAACTCAAGAATGGCAGCAATAACATCATCCTTAATGATAGACCAACAAGATTTATAAAATTCAGCATTTAATCCATCAACGCCAGGGGCCTTATCAGAATTTGATGATAGGATTACTTGTTCAATCTCTTGGGGGGTAACCGGCTGAGACAACAGGGATATGCTTTGTTGGGAGAGACAACTTTGGACGTGAACATTAGAAAGACTCACATGAGGAATCTCAGGAGCAAATGTCCGAGTAAAGTAGGTGATAGCTTCTTGATCAAGAGCTTGGCCTTCGAGAATATTCCCATCTGCATCTTTAATAGAAAGTAAGGCATTCCTATTATATTTGGACTTTAAGGAATTATGAAAAAACTTTGAGTTTGAGTCACCAAGGCGTAACCAAGTATCCCTTGATTTTTGTCTAAATGATGCCTCCTCATTATCGTAGAGCCTTAGAAGTTCAGCCCTGCACTCTGCCTCTTCAATGATGGCCCTTTCATCCATATTTGTAGAGAGAGTTATAGTTTGTAAACCATGAAGCTTAGATTGCAGTGAATGTATCTGACTTTTTTGAGCCTTCATCAAGTCTCTGGACCACAGTTGTAGAGCCTTCCTGGTCCTTTTTAATTTGTGGATAAGAATAAACATTCTCGTAGTTCTGTGGCCGAATCTGCTAGTGACAGGCGGGTTCCAAGCTGCCTCAACACAATCTAGGAAGCCAGTTTCCCGAGGCCAATAATTAAAGAAATGGAAATTCCGAGGTCGCCAAGGTAAAGTGCACACCCTAAATGTGACAAAAGTATGATCAGATACATCAGGAGTATGGAATATAGCCTCTGAATCCGGAAATGCAGAAACCCAATCTTGATTGCATAGAACCCTGTCAAGTTTTTCGCATACCCTGTTGTTGCCTGTAGAAGAATTTGTCCACGTAAAGAAGTTACCTTTGCCTTTCATATCAAACAGACCCAAGTTATCAAGGTGATCAGTAATAATCTCAATGTAGGAGCCATTTACATCACTACCCCCGTGTTTTTCAGAAGGGGAGAAGACCATATTAAAATCCCCAAAAACAGTCCAAGGCCCCTCAACATGATTTGCAAAATCATTTAAAGCAGACCAGATATGGGTTCTATCATCATTAGAATAAAGACCATAAACCACAGAGAAGGAAAATGTTGTACTTTGCTGAATAAATTTAATAATTCCCGAAACCACCTGATCTGTAGAAGCTATGATAGCAATGTCCACAATAGCAGGATTCCAAATACACCAAATTCTACCATGATGATTAGGACAAACATTAACATGATAGCTCCATCCTTCCACAATATTAGTAAGAATACGACCTGAATTGTCCAATTTAACTCTAGTCTCCAAGAGGAAAAAACAGTGAAGTTTATGTTTAGAGATCTTACTTTTGACGGCCCTTTGCTTAGCACAACTGTTCAGGCCCCGAATATTCCAAAAGGCTACTTGCATTTGTGCGGCTGGGAGCTCTTTTTCTTACTCGGTTTCCTAGAACGTTCTGCATTTCCTTTGGCCTGTTTAATTTTAACATGAAGATTTGCTTCCTCAATAGAATCATAATCATCATCATTGTGTACATCAATATCTGAGGAGTCCGCAAGAATATCGAACCTATTAGGGGACGTTATGTTACCTTCAAACTGTGACATATCTGAGTCAACAACATAAGCTTTGCCTTTCTTACTAATATTATCAACTTGAGTAATGGCAACCGAGTTCATATCTTCCACCTGTTTATTTAGATCTTCCTCCTCAATGTGAGCAGCAAAAATCTCTTGTTGTGGTTTAAGCGGTGGTTGAGGTTGTGCCTTCTTTGGAACCCATATTTGCCTGGTGCCATTGCTACAATTCCTAGTAGCATGGCCAAACTTTTTGCAATTTGAACAATGAACCGGGATCCAATCATATTCAACACGGATAGTATATTCCTCATTGTTCACATGCATAGACAATTCTCTAGGATATGTGCAATTTAAAGGCACTTCAATGCAAGCACGTAGATAACCCAAACGTTGTTTTGTAGATGACATGTGGTCAAGATGTAAAGGCTTGCCAATAACACTGCAAAACTTGTTAATAAAGAAAGTAGTCCACATAAACAATGGAACATGAAAAAACTTTACCCATATAGGAATGGTTGCCATCTCAGCCGTCTCCAACTTCATATCTCTATTCCATTTCCGAAGAGCAAGAAACCTATTTTGAATGAACCATGGGCCGCCCTCAAGAATAGTATCTGCATCTTCGCTTTGTGAGAAGCGAAATATAAAGAACCCAGAATCCATAGTGAGCACCTCAACAGTGCCATTAATTTTCCACATCTTAGTTACCCAATTATGCACGACTCTGAAAGGAAGACGAGGCCCAATAAAGTGACCAACTAAGGAGGATTGCCAATAAGTTTCTCCTGCTAGAATCTCTTCTTGAGGAGCTTCAATAATGAGATTACCATCCACAATAGTCGGTTCCTCGAAGCTAAGCTTGGTTTCATTTTTATGCGAATTAGAGGTAAAGAGCGAGCTCCAAGAAGAAGTAACTCCATGACCGACCATAGACTCTGTTGAAGACTTAGAAGGATGATGCAAAGAAGGCATATCAGGATGATGAATAGAAGGGAGCAGACCTTGTATAGAAGAACGTGATGCCTCATCGATATCTAATTCATCTATTGCTTTCTTAAGAATTGCCAAAGCTTCAACAAGTGAGTCTTCAGCACTATCATGCAAGAGAGTAGGGGAAGGAGGTGCAGCGTTCTGTGAAGAATTTGCAATCTCAACACGCTTAGGCAAAGGACGAGCATCACATGAGAGAATTTTTGAGTCCACACACAATGAACTTTTCAAAGTTGACATATCGGAATTCCTCTTGAGGATGGAGCGGAGCAGGCCTGAGGAAGAGGAAGAAGTCATTGAAGCCCGAAGGACCCCCGGAATCACACGGACAAAGCACGAATAAGCTGACGGACGGCTAGAAGCTAGACCCAATGAGCAACAACACCACTGCAGGAAAGAAGCCTGAGATTACCCAAGATACTGCACCACGATTGCGGCACAAAGGAGAAGGCAGCAACCAATGAAGAAGAACACTGCTGATGCACCTGGAAGAAGGAAACAAAAGGAAAACACGACAGCAACCCAAAAAGCCGAGGAAGAAAAAAATACACCGCACAATTGCACCTCCAGGAACACCGGAGAAGGAGGAACACAATCCCACTGCAGACCCGAAGAACGGCAAGCAACACCGGAGGAAACAGGAACCCGGCGGAAAGCAACCACAAGCAAATCATATACTGCCACCACGAATCAAGAGAGCAGGATGCCGCCGCCGCAGGTGCACCTCCGTGAACCCCGGAGAAGAGCGAAGAGCGAGCACCCGGAAGGAGACTAGACCCAGAAGAAAGCCGAGGACGCCGCCGATTGAAGGAGCAGCGGAGCGGTGTGAAGGGCAAACCCTAGATCGCCGCCACCTCAAACAAACCCTGCCACCGTCGCCACCTGAGCACCACCGGCCGCACCAGATAAGAGATAAAGGAGGACGCAGCCACAGATGCCAAGAATACCCGGAGGATACGCCGATCGCTACCAACAAACCACGGAGCAGAAGAACAAAGCAGCCCAAGCTACGGAGATGCACCGCCGGTAGGCCGGAGAAGAAGGAGTACCGAGGAGGAGGATACGCAGAAGATGGCCAGGGAAAGCCGCCAGCACAGCAAGAGAAACCGGGGAAGAGGCGCCGATCGCCGCCAAAAAACGCAGGTGCAAGAAGCGGAAAGGTATTCCCAAACGGGAAACCTCTTCCCAATCGGGAAAACCAAATCCCAAATTGGGCACAAGTGATGCCCAGTCGGGAAAAGGTCCAACCCAACCGAGAAAAAATACTCCCTATCGGGTAGAAATCAAAGATTTGATTCCCAAAATACCCTCCTGCCGCACCCTAACTTTAAAATCCATTCCCAATCGCCAGCAGAGCCTAAAAATCCAACCCGCTTCAATGATCTCCAAAACCAAATTTTAATTTTTACCCTTCTAACCGAGTTATTTTTGATAGACTAATGCAAAGAATTGCACGATTTTTCGAACAGAATCTTGAACGAAGCCGACTGATTGAACTTCGGGGTATCGGCTCGAAACGCCCTGCAGTATGAGTCCCTAGCGACTCCAGAACATTCCCTGTAATGGGAGAAGTTGTTAATCGAGTTATTTTTGATAGACTAATGCAAAGAATTGCAAGATTTTTCGAATAGAATCTTGAACGAAGTCGACTGATTGAACTTCGGGGTATCGGCTCAAAACGCCCTGCAGTCTGAGTCCCTAGCGACTCCAGAACATTCACTGAGATGGGAGAAGTTGTTAATCGAGTTATTTTTGATAGACTAATGCAAAGAATTGCACGATTTTTCGAACAGAATCTTGAACGAAGCCGACTGATTGAACTTCGGGGTATCGGCTCGAAACGCCCAGTAATCTGAGTCCCGAGCGACTCCAGAACATTCCCTGTAATGGGAGAAGTTGTTATTCGAGTTATTTTTGATAGACTAATGCAAAGAATTGCACGATTTTTCGAACAGAATCTTGAACGAAGCCGACTGATTGAACTTCGGGGTATCGGCTCGAAACGCCCAGTAATCTGAGTCCCGAGCGACTCTAGAACATTCCCTGTAATGGGAGAAGTTGTTAATCGAGTTATTTTTGATAGACTAATGCAAAGAATTGCACGATTTTTCGAACAGAATCTTGAACGAAGCCGACTGATTGAACTTCGGGGTATCGGCTCGAAACGCCCAGTAATCTGAGTCCTGAGCGACTCCAGAACATTCCCTGTAATGGGAGAAGTTGTTAATCGAGTTATTTTTGATAGACTAATGCAAAGAATTGCAAGATTTTTCGAATAGAATCTTGAACGAAGCCGACTGATTGAACTTCGGGGTATCGGCTCGAAACACCCTGCAGTCTGAGTCCCTAGCGACTCCAGAACATTCACTGAGATGGGAGAAGTTGTTAATCGAGTTATTTTTGATAGACTAATGCAAAGAATTGCAAGATTTTTCGAATAGAATCTTGAACGAAGTCGACTGATTGAACTTCGGGGTATCGGCTCGAAACGCCCTGCAGTCTGAGTCCCTAGCGACTCCAGAACATTCACTGAGATGGGAGAAGTTGTTAATCGAGTTATTTTTGATAGACTAATGCAAAGAATTGCACGATTTTTTGAACAGAATCTTGAACGAAGCCGACTGATTGAACTTCGGGGTATCGGCTCGAAACGCCCAGTAATCTGAGTCCCGTGCGACTCCAGAACATTCCCTGTAATGGGAGAAGTTGTTAATCGAGTTATATTTGATAGACTAATGCAAAGAATTGCACGATTTTTCGAACAGAATCTTGAACGGAGCCGACTGATTGAACTTCGGGGTATCGGCTCGAAACGCCCAGTAATCTGAGTCCCGAGCGACTCCAGAACATTCCCTGTAATGGGAGAAGTTTTAATCGAGTTATTTTTGATAGACTAATGCAAAGAATTGTAAGATTTTTTGAAAAGAATCTTGAACGAAGCCGACTGATTGAACTTCGGGGTATCGGCTCGAAACGCCCTGCAATCTGAGTCCCTAGCGACTCCAGAACATTCACTGAGATGGGAGAAGTTGTTAATTGTGTTATTTTTGATAGACTAATGCAAAGAATTGCACGATTTTTCGAACAGAATCTTGAACGAAGCCGACTGATTGAACTTCGGGGTATCGGCTCGAAACGCCCTGCAGTCTGAGTCCCTAGCGACTCCAGAACATTCCCTGTAATGGGAGAAGTTGTTAATCGAGTTATTTTTGATAGACTAATGCAAAGAATTGCACGATTTTTTGAACAGAATCTTGAACGAAGCCGACTGATTGAACTTCGAGGTATCGGCTCGAAACGCCCTGCAGTCTGAGTCCCTAGCGACTCCAGAACATTCCCTGTAATGGGAGAAGTTGTTAATCGAGTTATTTTTGATAGACTAATGCAAAGAATTGCAAGATTTTTCGAATAGAATCTTGAACGAAGTCGACTGATTGAACTTCGGGGTATCGGCTCGAAACGCCCTGCAGTCTGAGTCCCTAGCGACTCCAGAACATTCACTGAGAAGGGAGAAGTTGTTAATCGAGTTATTTTTGATAGACTAATGCAAAGAATTGCACGATTTTTCGAACAGAATCTTGAACGAAGCCGACTGATTGAACTTCGGGGTATCGGCTCGAAACGCCCAGTAATCTGAGTCCCGAGCGACTCCAGAACATTCCCTGTAATGGGAGAAGTTGTTAATCGAGTTATTTTTGATAGACTAATGCAAAGAATTGCACGATTTTTCGAACTGAATCTTGAACGAAGCCGACTGATTGAACTTCGGGGTATCGGCTCGAAACGCCCAGTAATCTGAGTCCCGAGCGACTCTAGAACATTCCCTGTAATGGGAGAAGTTGTTAATCGAGTTATTTTTGATAGACTAATGCAAAGAATTGCACGATTTTTCGAACAGAATCTTTAACGAAGCCGACTGATTGAACTTCGGGGTATCGGCTCGAAACGCCCAGTAATCTGAGTCCCGAGCGACTCCAGAACATTCCCTGTAATGGGAGAAGTTGTTAATCGAGTTATTTTTGATAGACTAATGCAAAGAATTGCAAGATTTTTCGAATTGAATCTTGAACGAAGCCGACTGATTGAACTTCGGGGTATCGGCTCGAAACGCCCTGCAGTCTGAGTCCCTAGCGACTCCAGAACATTCACTGAGATGGGAGAAGTTGTTAATCGAGTTATTTTTGACAGACTAATGCAAAGAATTGCAAGATTTTTCGAATAGAATCTTGAACGAAGCCGACTGATTGAACTTCGGTGTATCGGCTCGAAACGCCCAGCAATTTGAGTCCCGAGCGACTCCAGAACATTCACTGTGACGGGAGAAGTTGTTAATTGAGTTATTTTTGACAGACTAATGCAAAGAATTGCACGATTTTTCGAATAGCATCTTGAACGAAGCCGACTGTTTGAACTTCGGGGTATCGGCTCGAAACGCCCTGCAATCTGAGTCCCGAGTGACTCCAGAACATTCACTTTGATGGAAGAAGTTGTTAATTGTGTTATTTTTGATAGACTAATGCAAAGAATTGCACGATTTTTCGAACAGAATCTTGAACGAAGCCGACTGATTGAACTTCGGGGTATCGGCTCGAAACGCCCAGTAATCTGAGTCCCGAGCGACTCTAGAACATTCCCTGTAATGGGAGAAGTTGTTAATCGAGTTATTTTTGATAGACTAATGCAAAGAATTGCACGATTTTTCGAACAGAATCTTGAACGAAGCCGACTGATTGAACTTCGGGGTATCGACTCGAAACGCCCAGTAATCTGAGTCCCGTGCGACTCCAGAACATTCCCTGTAATGGGAGAAGTTGTTAATCGAGTTATATTTGATAGACTAATGCAAAGAATTGCACGATTTTTCGAACAGAATCTTGAACGGAGCCGACTGATTGAACTTCGGGGTATCGGCTCGAAACGCCCAGTAATCTGAGTCCCGAGCGACTCCAGAACATTCCCTGTAATGGGAGAAGTTGTTAATCGAGTTATTTTTGATAGACTAATGCAAAGAATTGCAAGATTTTTCGAATAGAATCTTGAACGAAGCCGACTGATTGAACTTCGGGGTATCGGCTCGAAACGCCCTGCAATCTGAGTCCCTAGCGACTCCAGAACATTCACTGAGATGGGAGAAGTTGTTAATTGTGTTATTTTTGATAGACTAATGCAAAGAATTGCACGATTTTTCGAACAGAATCTTGAACGAAGCCGACTGATTGAACTTCGGGGTATCGGCTCGAAACGCCCTGCAGTCTGAGTCCCTAGCGACTCCAGAACATTCCCTGTAATGGGAGAAGTTGTTAATCGAGTTATTTTTGATAGACTAATGCAAAGAATTGCACGATTTTTCGAACAGAATCTTGAACGAAGCCGACTGATTGAACTTCGGGGTATCGGCTCGAAACGCCCTGCAGTCTGAGTCCCTAGCGACTCCAGAACATTCCTTGTAATGGGAGAAGTTGTTAATCGAGTTATTTTTGATAGACTAATGCAAAGAATTGCAAGATTTTTCGAATAGAATCTTGAACGAAGTCGACTGATTGAACTTCGGGGTATCGGCTCGAAACGCCCTGCAGTCTGAGTCCATAGCGACTCCAGAACATTCACTGAGAAGGGAGAAGTTGTTAATCGAGTTATTTTTGATAGACTAATGCAAAGAATTGCACGATTTTTCGAACAGAATCTTGAACGAAGCCGACTGATTGAACTTCGGGGTATCGGCTCGAAACGCCCTGCAGTCTGAGTCCCTAGCGACTCCAGAACATTCACTGAGATGGGAGAAGTTGTTAATCGAGTTATTTTTGATAGACTAATGCAAAGAATTGCACGATTTTTCGAATAGAATCTTGAACGAAGCCGACTGTTTGAACTTCGGGGTATCGGCTCGAAACGCCCTGCAATCTGAGTCCCGAGAGACTCCAGAACATTCACTTTGATGGAAGAAGTTGTTAATTGTGTTATTTTTGATAGACTAATGTAAAGAATTGCACGATTTTTCGAACAGAATCTTGAACGAAGCTGACTGATTGAACTTCGGGGTATCGACTCGAAACGCCCAGCAATTTGAGTCCCGAGCGAATCCATAACATTCCCTGTGATGGTAGAAGTTGTTAATCGAGTTATTTTTGACAGACTAATGCAAACAATTGCAAGATTTTTCGAATAGAATCTTGAACGAAGCCGACTGATTGAACTTCGGGGTATCGGCTCGAAACGCCCAGTAATCTGAGTCCCTAGCGACTCCAGAACATTCACTGAGATGTGAGAAGTTGTTAATCGAGTTATTTTTGACAGACTGATGCAAAGAATTGCACGATTTTTCGAACAGAATCTTGAACGAAGCCGACTGATTGAACTTCGGGGTATCGGCTCGAAACGCCCTGCAATTTGAGTCCCGAGCGACTCCAGAACGTTCACTGAGATGGGAGAAGTTGTTAATTGAGTTATTTTTGATAGACTAATGCAAAGAATTGCACAATTTTTCGAACAGAATCTTGAACGGAGCCGACTGATTGAACTTCGGGGTATCGGCTCGAAACGCCCAGTAATCTGAGTCCCGAGCGACTCCAGAACATTCCCTGTAATGGGAGAAGTTGTTAATCGAGTTATTTTTGATAGACTAATGCAAAGAATTGCAAGATTTTTCGAATAGAATCTTGAACGAAGCCGACTGATTGAACTTCGGGGTATCGGCTCGAAACGCCCTACAATCTGAGTCCCTAGCGACTCCAGAACATTCACAGAGATGGGAGAAGTTGTTAATTGTGTTATTTTTGATAGACTAATGCAAAGAATTGCACGATTTTTCGAACAGAATCTTGAACGAAGCCGACTGATTGAACTTCGGGGTATCGGCTCGAAACGCCCTGCAGTCTGAGTCCCGAGCGACTCCAGAACATTCCCTGTAATGGGAGAAGTTGTTAATCGAGTTATTTTTGATAGACTAATGCAAAGAATTGCAAGATTTTTTGAATAGAATCTTGAACGAAGCCGACTGATTGAACTTCGGGGTATCGGCTCGAAACGCCCTACAATCTGAGTCCCTAGCGACTCCAGAACATTCACAGAGATGGGAGAAGTTGTTAATTGTGTTATTTTTGATAGACTAATGCAAAGAATTGCACGATTTTTCGAACAGAATCTTGAACGAAGCCGACTGATTGAACTTCGGGGTATCGGCTCGAAACGCCCTGCAGTCTGAGTCCCGAGCGACTCCAGAACATTCCCTGTAATGGGAGAAGTTGTTAATCGAGTTATTTTTGATAGACTAATGCAAAGAATTGCACGATTTTTCGAACAGAATCTTGAACGGAGCCGACTGATTGAACTTCGGGGTATTGGCTCGAAACGCCCAGTAATCTGAGTCCCGAGCGACTCCAGAACATTCCCTGTAATGGGAGAAGTTTTAATCGAGTTATTTTTGATAGACTAATGCAAAGAATTGTAAGATTTTTTGAAAAGAATCTTGAACGAAGCCGACTGATTGAACTTCGGGGTATCGGCTCGAAACGCCCTGCAATCTGAGTCCCTAGCGACTCCAGAACATTCACTGAGATGGGAGAAGTTGTTAATTGTGTTATTTTTGATAGACTAATGCAAAGAATTGCACGATTTTTCGAACAGAATCTTGAACGAAGCCGACTGATTGAACTTCGGGGTATCGGCTCGAAACGCCCTGCAGTCTGAGTCCCTAGCGACTCCAGAACATTCCCTGTAATGGGAGAAGTTGTTAATCGAGTTATTTTTGATAGACTAATGCAAAGAATTGCACGATTTTTTGAACAGAATCTTGAACGAAGCCGACTGATTGAACTTCGGGGTATCGGCTCGAAACGCCCTGCAGTCTGAGTCCCTAGCGACTCCAGAACATTCCCTGTAATGGGAGAAGTTGTTAATCAAGTTATTTTTGATAGACTAATGCAAAGAATTGCAAGATTTTTCGAATAGAATCTTGAACGAAGTCGACTGATTGAACTTCGGGGTATCGGCTCGAAACGCCCTGCAGTCTGAGTCCCTAGCGACTCCAGAACATTCACTGAGAAGGGAGAAGTTGTTAATCGAGTTATTTTTGATAGACTAATGCAAAGAATTGCACGATTTTTCGAACAGAATCTTGAACGAAGCCGACTGATTGAACTTCGGGGTATCGGCTCGAAACGCCCAGTAATCTGAGTCCCGAGCGACTCCAGAACATTCCCTGTAATGGGAGAAGTTGTTAATCGAGTTATTTTTGATAGACTAATGCAAAGAATTGCACGATTTTTCGAACAGAATCTTGAACGAAGCCGACTGATTGAACTTCGGGGTATCGGCTCGAAACGCCCAGTAATCTGAGTCCCGAGCGACTCCAGAACATTCCCTGTAATGGGAGAAGTTGTTAATCGAGTTATTTTTGATAGACTAATGCAAAGAATTGCAAGATTTTTCGAATAGAATCTTGAACGAAGCCGACTGATTGAACTTCGGGGTATCGGCTCGAAACGCCCTGCAGTCTGAGTCCCTAGCGACACCAGAACATTCACTGAGATGGGAGAAGTTGTTAATCGAGTTATTTTTGACAGACTAATGCAAAGAATTGCAAGATTTTTCGAATAGAATCTTGAACGAAGCCGACTGATTGAACTTCGGTGTATCGGCTCGAAACGCCCAGCAATTTGAGTCCCGAGCGACTCCAGAACATTCACTGTGACGGGAGAAGTTGTTAATTGAGTTATTTTTGACAGACTAATGCAAAGAATTGCACGATTTTTCGAATAGCATCTTGAACGAAGCCGACTGTTTGAACTTCGGGGTATCGGCTCGAAACGCCCTACAATCTGAGTCCCGAGTGACTCCAGAACATTCACTTTGATGGAAGAAGTTGTTAATTGTGTTATTTTTGATAGACTAATGCAAAGAATTGCACGATTTTTCGAACAGAATCTTGAACGAAGCCGACTGATTGAACTTCGGGGTATCGGCTCGAAACGCCCAGTAATCTGAGTCCCGAGCGACTCTAGAACATTCCCTGTAATGGGAGAAGTTGTTAATCGAGTTATTTTTGATAGACTAATGCAAAGAATTGCACGATTTTTCGAACAGAATCTTGAACGAAGCCGACTGATTGAACTTCGGGGTATCGGCTCGAAACGCCCAGTAATCTGAGTCCCGTGCGACTCCAGAACATTCCCTGTAATGGGAGAAGTTGTTAATCGAGTTATATTTGATAGACTAATGCAAAGAATTGCACGATTTTTCGAACAGAATCTTGAACGGAGCCGACTGATTGAACTTCGGGGTATCGGCTCGAAACGCCCTGCAATCTGAGTCCCTAGCGACTCCAGAACATTCACTGAGATGGGAGAAGTTGTTAATTGTGTTATTTTTGATAGACTAATGCAAAGAATTGCACGATTTTTCGAACAGAATCTTGAACGAAGCCGACTGATTGAACTTCGGGGTATCGGCTCGAAACGCCCTGCAGTCTGAGTCCCGAGCGACTCCAGAACATTCCCTGTAATGGGAGAAGTTGTTAATCGAGTTATTTTTGATAGACTAATGCAAAGAATTGCAAGATTTTTCGAATAGAATCTTGAACGAAGCCGACTGATTGAACTTCGGGGTATCGGCTCGAAACGCCCTACAATCTGAGTCCCTAGCGACTCCAGAACATTCACAGAGATGGGAGAAGTTGTTAATTGTGTTATTTTTGATAGACTAATGCAAAGAATTGCACGATTTTTCGAACAGAATCTTGAACGAAGCCGACTGATTGAACTTCGGGGTATCGGCTCGAAACGCCCTGCAGTCTGAGTCCCGAGCGACTCCAGAACATTCCCTGTAATGGGAGAAGTTGTTAATCGAGTTATTTTTGATAGACTAATGCAAAGAATTGCAAGATTTTTCGAATAGAATCTTGAACGAAGCCGACTGATTGAACTTCGGGGTATCGGCTCGAAACGCCCTACAATCTGAGTCCCTAGCGACTCCAGAACATTCACAGAGATGGGAGAAGTTGTTAATTGTGTTATTTTTGATAGACTAATGCAAAGAATTGCACGATTTTTCGAACAGAATCTTGAACGAAGCCGACTGATTGAACTTCGGGGTATCGGCTCGAAACGCCCTGCAGTCTGAGTCCCGAGCGACTCCAGAACATTCCCTGTAATGGGAGAAGTTGTTAATCGAGTTATTTTTGATAGACTAATGCAAAGAATTGCACGATTTTTCGAACAGAATCTTGAACGGAGCCGACTGATTGAACTTCGGGGTATTGGCTCGAAACGCCCAGTAATCTGAGTCCCGAGCGACTCCAGAACATTCCCTGTAATGGGAGAAGTTTTAATCGAGTTATTTTTGATAGACTAATGCAAAGAATTGTAAGATTTTTTGAAAAGAATCTTGAACGAAGCCGACTGATTGAACTTCGGGGTATCGGCTCGAAACGCCCTGCAATCTGAGTCCCTAGCGACTCCAGAACATTCACTGAGATGGGAGAAGTTGTTAATTGTGTTATTTTTGATAGACTAATGCAAAGAATTGCACGATTTTTCGAACAGAATCTTGAACGAAGCCGACTGATTGAACTTCGGGGTATCGGCTCGAAACGCCCTGCAGTCTGAGTCCCTAGCGACTCCAGAACATTCCCTGTAATGGGAGAAGTTGTTAATCGAGTTATTTTTGATAGACTAATGCAAAGAATTGCACGATTTTTTGAACAGAATCTTGAACGAAGCCGACTGATTGAACTTCGGGGTATCGGCTCGAAACGCCCTGCAGTCTGAGTCCCTAGCGACTCCAGAACATTCCCTGTAATGGGAGAAGTTGTTAATCGAGTTATTTTTGATAGACTAATGCAAAGAATTGCAAGATTTTTCGAATAGAATCTTGAACGAAGTCGACTGATTGAACTTCGGGGTATCGGCTCGAAACGCCCTGCAGTCTGAGTCCCTAGCGACTCCAGAACATTCACTGAGAAGGGAGAAGTTGTTAATCGAGTTATTTTTGATAGACTAATGCAAAGAATTGCACGATTTTTCGAACAGAATCTTGAACGAAGCCGACTGATTGAACTTCGGGGTATCGGCTCGAAACGCCCAGTAATCTGAGTCCCGAGCGACTCCAGAACATTCCCTGTAATGGGAGAAGTTGTTAATCGAGTTATTTTTGATAGACTAATGCAAAGAATTGCACGATTTTTCGAACAGAATCTTGAACGAAGCCGACTGATTGAACTTCGGGGTATCGGCTCGAAACGCCCAGTAATCTGAGTCCCGAGCGACTCCAGAACATTCCCTGTAATGGGAGAAGTTGTTAATCGAGTTATTTTTGATAGACTAATGCAAAGAATTGCAAGATTTTTCGAATAGAATCTTGAATGAAGCCGACTGATTGAACTTCGGGGTATCGGCTCGAAACGCCCTGCAGTCTGAGTCCCTAGCGACACCAGAACATTCACTGAGATGGGAGAAGTTGTTAATCGAGTTATTTTTGACAGACTAATGCAAAGAATTGCAAGATTTTTCGAATAGAATCTTGAACGAAGCCGACTGATTGAACTTCGGTGTATCGGCTCGAAACGCCCAGCAATTTGAGTCCCGAGCGACTCCAGAACATTCACTGTGACGGGAGAAGTTGTTAATTGAGTTATTTTTGACAGACTAATGCAAAGAATTGCACGATTTTTCGAATAGCATCTTGAACGAAGCCGACTGTTTGAACTTCGGGGTATCGGCTCGAAACGCCCTGCAATCTGAGTCCCGAGTGACTCCAGAACATTCACTTTGATGGAAGAAGTTGTTAATTGTGTTATTTTTGATAGACTAATGCAAAGAATTGCACGATTTTTCGAACAGAATCTTGAACGAAGCCGACTGATTGAACTTCGGGGTATCGGCTCGAAACGCCCAGTAATCTGAGTCCCGAGCGACTCTAGAACATTCCCTGTAATGGGAGAAGTTGTTAATCGAGTTATTTTTGATAGACTAATGCAAAGAATTGCACGATTTTTCGAACAGAATCTTGAACGAAGCCGACTGATTGAACTTCGGGGTATCGGCTCGAAACGCCCAGTAATCTGAGTCCCGTGCGACTCCAGAACATTCCCTGTAATGGGAGAAGTTGTTAATCGAGTTATATTTGATAGACTAATGCAAAGAATTGCACGATTTTTCGAACAGAATCTTGAACGGAGCCGACTGATTGAACTTCGGGGTATCGGCTCGAAACGCCCTGCAATCTGAGTCCCTAGCGACTCCAGAACATTCACTGAGATGGGAGAAGTTGTTAATTGTGTTATTTTTGATAGACTAATGCAAAGAATTGCACGATTTTTCGAACAGAATCTTGAACGAAGCCGACTGATTGAACTTCGGGGTATCGGCTCGAAACGCCCTGCAGTCTGAGTCCCTAGCGACTCCAGAACATTCCCTGTAATGGGAGAAGTTGTTAATCGAGTTATTTTTGATAGACTAATGCAAAGAATTGCACGATTTTTTGAACAGAATCTTGAACGAAGCCGACTGATTGAACTTCGGGGTATCGGCTCGAAACGCCCTGCAGTCTGAGTCCCTAGCGACTCCAGAACATTCCCTGTAATGGGAGAAGTTGTTAATCGAGTTATTTTTGATAGACTAATGCAAAGAATTGCAAGATTTTTCGAATAGAATCTTGAACGAAGTCGACTGATTGAACTTCGGGGTATCGGCTCGAAACGCCCTGCAGTCTGAGTCCCTAGCGACTCCAGAACATTCACTGAGAAGGGAGAAGTTGTTAATCGAGTTATTTTTGATAGACTAATGCAAAGAATTGCACGATTTTTCGAACAGAATCTTGAACGAAGCCGACTGATTGAACTTCGGGGTATCGGCTCGAAACGCCCAGTAATCTGAGTCCCGAGCGACTCCAGAACATTCCCTGTAATGGGAGAAGTTGTTAATCGAGTTATTTTTGATAGACTAATGCAAAGAATTGCACGATTTTTCGAACAGAATCTTGAACGAAGCCGACTGATTGAACTTCGGGGTATCGGCTCGAAACGCCCAGTAATCTGAGTCCCGAGCGACTCCAGAACATTCCCTGTAATGGGAGAAGTTGTTAATCGAGTTATTTTTGATAGACTAATGCAAAGAATTGCAAGATTTTTCGAATAGAATCTTGAACGAAGCCGACTGATTGAACTTCGGGGTATCGGCTCGAAACGCCCTGCAGTCTGAGTCCCTAGCGACACCAGAACATTCACTGAGATGGGAGAAGTTGTTAATCGAGTTATTTTTGACAGACTAATGCAAAGAATTGCAAGATTTTTCGAATAGAATCTTGAACGAAGCCGACTGATTGAACTTCGGTGTATCGGCTCGAAACGCCCAGCAATTTGAGTCCCGAGCGACTCCAGAACATTCACTGTGACGGGAGAAGTTGTTAATTGAGTTATTTTTGACAGACTAATGCAAAGAATTGCACGATTTTTCGAATAGCATCTTGAACGAAGCCGACTGTTTGAACTTCGGGGTATCGGCTCGAAACGCCCTGCAATCTGAGTCCCGAGTGACTCCAGAACATTCACTTTGATGGAAGAAGTTGTTAATTGTGTTATTTTTGATAGACTAATGCAAAGAATTGCACGATTTTTCGAACAGAATCTTGAACGAAGCCGACTGATTGAACTTCGGGGTATCGGCTCGAAACGCCCAGTAATCTGAGTCCCGAGCGACTCTAGAACATTCCCTGTAATGGGAGAAGTTGTTAATCGAGTTATTTTTGATAGACTAATGCAAAGAATTGCACGATTTTTCGAACAGAATCTTGAACGAAGCCGACTGATTGAACTTCGGGGTATCGGCTCGAAACGCCCAGTAATCTGAGTCCCGTGCGACTCCAGAACATTCCCTGTAATGGGAGAAGTTGTTAATCGAGTTATATTTGATAGACTAATGCAAAGAATTGCACGATTTTTCGAACAGAATCTTGAACGGAGCCGACTGATTGAACTTCGGGGTATCGGCTCGAAACGCCCAGTAATCTGAGTCCCGAGCGACTCCAGAACATTCCCTGTAATGGGAGAAGTTGTTAATCGAGTTATTTTTGATAGACTAATGCAAAGAATTGCAAGATTTTTCGAATAGAATCTTGAACGAAGCCGACTGATTGAACTTCGGGGTATCGGCTCGAAACGCCCTGCAATCTGAGTCCCTAGCGACTCCAGAACATTCACTAAGATGGGAGAAGTTGTTAATTGTGTTATTTTTGATAGACTAATGCAAAGAATTGCACGATTTTTCGAACAGAATCTTGAACGAAGCCGACTGATTGAACTTCGGGGTATCGGCTCGAAACGCCCTGCAGTCTGAGTCCCTAGCGACTCCAGAACATTCCCTGTAATGGGAGAAGTTGTTAATCGAGTTATTTTTGATAGACTAATGCAAAGAATTGCACGATTTTTCGAACAGAATCTTGAACGAAGCCGACTGATTGAACTTCGGGGTATCGGCTCGAAACGCCCTGCAGTCTGAGTCCCTAGCGACTCCAGAACATTCCTTGTAATGGGAGAAGTTGTTAATCGAGTTATTTTTGATAGACTAATGCAAAGAATTGCAAGATTTTTCGAATAGAATCTTGAACGAAGTCGACTGATTGAACTTCGGGGTATCGGCTCGAAACGCCCTGCAGTCTGAGTCCCTAGCGACTCCAGAACATTCACTGAGAAGGGAGAAGTTGTTAATCGAGTTATTTTTGATAGACTAATGAAAAGAATTGCACGATTTTTCGAACAGAATCTTGAACGAAGCCGACTGATTGAACTTCGGGGTATCGGCTCGAAACGCCCTGCAGTCTGAGTCCCTAGCGACTCCAGAACATTCACTGAGATGGGAGAAGTTGTTAATCGAGTTATTTTTGATAGACTAATGCAAAGAATTGCACGATTTTTCGAATAGAATCTTGAACGAAGCCGACTGTTTGAACTTCGGGGTATCGGCTCGAAACGCCCTGCAATCTGAGTCCCGAGAGACTCCAGAACATTCACTTTGATGGAAGAAGTTGTTAATTGTGTTATTTTTGATAGACTAATGTAAAGAATTGCACGATTTTTCGAACAGAATCTTGAACGAAGCTGACTGATTGAACTTCGGGGTATCGACTCGAAACGCCCAGCAATTTGAGTCCCGAGCGAATCCATAACATTCCCTGTGATGGTAGAAGTTGTTAATCGAGTTATTTTTGACAGACTAATGCAAACAATTGCAAGATTTTTCGAATAGAATCTTGAACGAAGCCGACTGATTGAACTTCGGGGTATCGGCTCGAAACGCCCAGTAATCTGAGTCCCTAGCGACTCCAGAACATTCACTGAGATGTGAGAAGTTGTTAATCGAGTTATTTTTGACAGACTGATGCAAAGAATTGCACGATTTTTCGAACAGAATCTTGAACGAAGCCGACTGATTGAACTTCGGGGTATCGGCTCGAAACGCCCAGCAATTTGAGTCCCGAGCGACTCCAGAACGTTCACTGAGATGGGAGAAGTTGTTAATTGAGTTATTTTTGATAGACTAATGCAAAGAATTGCACAATTTTTCGAACAGAATCTTGAACGGAGCCGACTGATTGAACTTCGGGGTATCGGCTCGAAACGCCCAGTAATCTGAGTCCCGAGCGACTCCAGAACATTCCCTGTAATGGGAGAAGTTGTTAATCGAGTTATTTTTGATAGACTAATGCAAAGAATTGCAAGATTTTTCGAATAGAATCTTGAACGAAGCCGACTGATTGAACTTCGGGGTATCGGCTCGAAACGCCCTACAATCTGAGTCCCTAGCGACTCCAGAACATTCACAGAGATGGGAGAAGTTGTTAATTGTGTTATTTTTGATAGACTAATGCAAAGAATTGCACGATTTTTCGAACAGAATCTTGAACGAAGCCGACTGATTGAACTTCGGGGTATCGGCTCGAAACGCCCAGTAATCTGAGTCCCGAGCGACTCCAGAACATTCCCTGTAATGGGAGAAGTTTTAATCGAGTTATTTTTGATAGACTAATGCAAAGAATTGTAAGATTTTTTGAAAAGAATCTTGAACGAAGCCGACTGATTGAACTTCGGGGTATCGGCTCGAAACGCCCTGCAATCTGAGTCCCTAGCGACTCCAGAACATTCACTGAGATGGGAGAAGTTGTTAATTGTGTTATTTTTGATAGACTAATGCAAAGAATTGCACGATTTTTCGAACAGAATCTTGAACGAAGCCGACTGATTGAACTTCGGGGTATCGGCTAGAAACGCCCTGCAGTCTGAGTCCCTAGCGACTCCAGAACATTCCCTGTAATGGGAGAAGTTGTTAATCGAGTTATTTTTGATAGACTAATGCAAAGAATTGCACGATTTTTCGAACAGAATCTTGAACGAAGCCGACTGATTGAACTTCGGGGTATCGGCTCGAAACGCCCAGTAATCTGAGTCCCGAGCGACTCTAGAACATTCCCTGTAATGGGAGAAGTTGTTAATCGAGTTATTTTTGATAGACTAATGCAAAGAATTGCACGATTTTTCGAATATAATCTTGAACGAAGTCGACTGATTGAACTTCGGGGTATCGGCTCGAAACGCCCTGCAGTCTGAGTCCCTAGCGACTCCAGAACATTCACTGAGATGGGAGAAGTTGTTAATCGAGTTATTTTTGACAGACTAATGCAAAGAATTGCAAGATTTTTCGAATAGAATCTTGAACGAAGCCGACTGATTGAACTTCGGTGTATCGGCTCGAAACGCCCAGCAATTTGAGTCCCGAGCGACTCCAGAACATTCACTGTGACGGGAGAAGTTGTTAATTGAGTTATTTTTGACAGACTAATGCAAAGAATTGCACGATTTTTCGAATAGCATCTTGAACGAAGCCGACTGTTTGAACTTCGGGGTATCGGCTCGAAACACCCTGCAATCTGAGTCCCGAGTGACTCCAGAACATTCACTTTGATGGAAGAAGTTGTTAATTGTGTTATTTTTGATAGACTAATGCAAAGAATTGCACGATTTTTCGAACAGAATCTTGAACGAAGCCGACTGATTGAACTTCGGGGTATCGGCTCGAAACGCCCAGTAATCTGAGTCCCGAGCGACTCTAGAACATTCCCTGTAATGGGAGAAGTTGTTAATCGAGTTATTTTTGATAGACTAATGCAAAGAATTGCACGATTTTTCGAACAGAATCTTGAACGAAGCCGACTGATTGAACTTCGGGGTATCGGCTCGAAACGCCCAGTAATCTGAGTCCCGTGCGACTCCAGAACATTCCCTGTAGTGGGAGAAGTTGTTAATCGAGTTATATTTGATAGACTAATGCAAAGAATTGCACGATTTTTCGAACAGAATCTTGAACGGAGCCGACTGATTGAACTTCGGGGTATCGGCTCGAAACGCCCAGTAATCTGAGTCCCGAGCGACTCCAGAACATTCCCTGTAATGGGAGAAGTTGTTAATCGAGTTATTTTTGATAGACTAATGCAAAGAATTGCAAGATTTTTCGAATAGAATCTTGAACGAAGCCGACTGATTGAACTTCGGGGTATCGGCTCGAAACGCCCTGCAATCTGAGTCCCTAGCGACTCCAGAACATTCACTGAGATGGGAGAAGTTGTTAATTGTGTTATTTTTGATAGACTAATGCAAAGAATTGCACGATTTTTCGAACAGAATCTTGAACGAAGCCGACTGATTGAACTTCGGGGTATCGGCTCGAAACGCCCTGCAGTCTGAGTCCCTAGCGACTCCAGAACATTCCCTGTAATGGGAGAAGTTGTTAATCGAGTTATTTTTGATAGACTAATGCAAAGAATTGCACGATTTTTCGAACAGAATCTTGAACGAAGCCGACTGATTGAACTTCGGGGTATCGGCTCGAAACGCCCTGCAGTCTGAGTCCCTAGCGACTCCAGAACATTCCTTGTAATGGGAGAAGTTGTTAATCGAGTTATTTTTGATAGACTAATGCAAAGAATTGCAAGATTTTTCGAATAGAATCTTGAACGAAGTCGACTGATTGAACTTCGGGGTATCGGCTCGAAACGCCCTGCAGTCTGAGTCCCTAGCGACTCCAGAACATTCACTGAGAAGGGAGAAGTTGTTAATCGAGTTATTTTTGATAGACTAATGCAAAGAATTGCACGATTTTTCGAACAGAATCTTGAACGAAGCCGACTGATTGAACTTCGGGGTATCGGCTCGAAACGCCCTGCAGTCTGAGTCCCTAGCGACTCCAGAACATTCACTGAGATGGGAGAAGTTGTTAATCGAGTTATTTTTGATAGACTAATGCAAAGAATTGCACGATTTTTCGAATAGAATCTTGAACGAAGCCGACTGTTTGAACTTCGGGGTATCGGCTCGAAACGCCCTGCAATCTGAGTCCCGAGAGACTCCAGAACATTCACTTTGATGGAAGAAGTTGTTAATTGTGTTATTTTTGATAGACTAATGTAAAGAATTGCACGATTTTTCGAACAGAATCTTGAACGAAGCTGACTGATTGAACTTCGGGGTATCGACTCGAAACGCCCAGCAATTTGAGTCCCGAGCGAATCCATAACATTCCCTGTGATGGTAGAAGTTGTTAATCGAGTTATTTTTGACAGACTAATGCAAACAATTGCAAGATTTTTCGAATAGAATCTTGAACGAAGCCGACTGATTGAACTTCGGGGTATCGGCTCGAAACGCCCTGCAGTCTGAGTCCCTAGCGACTCCGAAACATTCACTGAGATGGGAGAAGTTGTTAATCGAGTTATTTTTGATAGACTAATGCAAAGAATTGCACGATTTTTCGAATAGAATCTTGAACGAAGCCGACTGTTTGAACTTCGGGGTATCGGCTCGAAACGCCCAGCAATTTGAGTCCCGAGCGACTCCAGAACGTTCACTGAGATGGGAGAAGTTGTTAATTGAGTTATTTTTGATAGACTAATGCAAAGAATTGCACAATTTTTCGAACAGAATCTTGAACGGAGCCGACTGATTGAACTTCGGGGTATCGGCTCGAAACGCCCAGTAATCTGAGTCCCGAGCGACTCCAGAACATTCCCTGTAATGGGAGAAGTTGTTAATCGAGTTATTTTTGATAGACTAATGCAAAGAATTGCAAGATTTTTCGAATAGAATCTTGAACGAAGCCGACTGATTGAACTTCGGGGTATCGGCTCGAAACGCCCTACAATCTGAGTCCCTAGCGACTCCAGAACATTCACAGAGATGGGAGAAGTTGTTAATTGTGTTATTTTTGATAGACTAATGCAAAGAATTGCACGATTTTTCGAACAGAATCTTGAACGAAGCCGACTGATTGAACTTCGGGGTATCGGCTCGAAACGCCCTGCAGTCTGAGTCCCGAGCGACTCCAGAACATTCCCTGTAATGGGAGAAGTTGTTAATCGAGTTATTTTTGATAGACTAATGCAAAGAATTGCAAGATTTTTCGAATAGAATCTTGAACGAAGCCGACTGATTGAACTTCGGGGTATCGGCTCGAAACGCCCTACAATCTGAGTCCCTAGCGACTCCAGAACATTCACAGAGATGGGAGAAGTTGTTAATTGTGTTATTTTTGATAGACTAATGCAAAGAATTGCACGATTTTTCGAACAGAATCTTGAACGAAGCCGACTGATTGAACTTCGGGGTATCGGCTCGAAACGCCCTGCAGTCTGAGTCCCGAGCGACTCCAGAACATTCCCTGTAATGGGAGAAGTTGTTAATCGAGTTATTTTTGATAGACTAATGCAAAGAATTGCACGATTTTTCGAACAGAATCTTGAACGGAGCCGACTGATTGAACTTCGGGGTATCGGCTCGAAACGCCCAGTAATCTGAGTCCCGAGCGACTCCAGAACATTCCCTGTAATGGGAGAAGTTTTAATCGAGTTATTTTTGATAGACTAATGCAAAGAATTGTAAGATTTTTTGAAAAGAATCTTGAACGAAGCCGACTGATTGAACTTCGGGGTATCGGCTCGAAACGCCCTGCAATCTGAGTCCCTAGCGACTCCAGAACATTCACTGAGATGGGAGAAGTTGTTAATTGTGTTATTTTTGATAGACTAATGCAAAGAATTGCACGATTTTTCGAACAGAATCTTGAACGAAGCCGACTGATTGAACTTCGGGGTATCGGCTCGAAACGCCCTGCAGTCTGAGTCCCTAGCGACTCCAGAACATTCCCTGTAATGGGAGAAGTTGTTAATCGAGTTATTTTTGATAGACTAATGCAAAGAATTGCACGATTTTTTGAACAGAATCTTGAACGAAGCCGACTGATTGAACTTCGGGGTATCGGCTCGAAACGCCCTGCAGTCTGAGTCCCTAGCGACTCCAGAACATTCCCTGTAATGGGAGAAGTTGTTAATCGAGTTATTTTTGATAGACTAATGCAAAGAATTGCAAGATTTTTCGAATAGAATCTTGAACGAAGTCGGCTGATTGAACTTCGGGGTATCGGCTCGAAACGCCCTGCAGTCTGAGTCCCTAACGACTCCAGAACATTCACTGAGAAGGGAGAAGTTGTTAATCGAGTTATTTTTGATAGACTAATGCAAAGAATTGCACGATTTTTTGAACAGAATCTTGAACGAAGCCGACTGATTGAACTTCGGGGTATCGGCTCGAAACGCCCAGTAATCTGAGTCCCGAGCGACTCCAGAACATTCCCTGTAATGGGAGAAGTTGTTAATCGAGTTATTTTTGATAGACTAATGCAAAGAATTGCACGATTTTTCGAACAGAATCTTGAACGAAGCCGACTGATTGAACTTCGGGGTATCGGCTCGAAACGCCCAGTAATCTGAGTCCCGAGCGACTCTAGAACATTCCCTGTAATGGGAGAAGTTGTTAATCGAGTTATTTTTGATAGACTAATGCAAAGAATTGCACGATTTTTCGAACAGAATCTTGAACGAAGCCGACTGATTGAACTTCGGGGTATCGGCTCGAAACGCCCTGCAGTCTGAGTCCCTAGCGACTCCAGAACATTCACTTTGATGGAAGAAGTTGTTAATTGTGTTATTTTTGATAGACTAATGTAAAGAATTGCACGATTTTTCGAACAGAATCTTGAACGAAGCTGACTGATTGAACTTCGGGGTATCGACTCGAAACGCCCAGCAATTTGAGTCCCGAGCGAATCCATAACATTCCCTGTGATGGTAGAAGTTGTTAATCGAGTTATTTTTGACAGACTAATGCAAACAATTGCAAGATTTTTCGAATAGAATCTTGAACGAAGCCGACTGATTGAACTTCGGGGTATCGGCTCGAAACGCCCTGCAGTCTGAGTCCCTAGCGACTCCGAAACATTCACTGAGATGGGAGAAGTTGTTAATCGAGTTATTTTTGATAGACTAATGCAAAGAATTGCACGATTTTTCGAATAGAATCTTGAACGAAGCCGACTGTTTGAACTTCGGGGTATCGGCTCGAAACGCCCAGCAATTTGAGTCCCGAGCGACTCCAGAACGTTCACTGAGATGGGAGAAGTTGTTAATTGAGTTATTTTTGATAGACTAATGCAAAGAATTGCACAATTTTTCGAACAGAATCTTGAACGGAGCCGACTGATTGAACTTCGGGGTATCGGCTCGAAACGCCCAGTAATCTGAGTCCCGAGCGACTCCAGAACATTCCCTGTAATGGGAGAAGTTGTTAATCGAGTTATTTTTGATAGACTAATGCAAAGAATTGCAAGATTTTTCGAATAGAATCTTGAACGAAGCCGACTGATTGAACTTCGGGGTATCGGCTCGAAACGCCCTACAATCTGAGTCCCTAGCGACTCCAGAACATTCACAGAGATGGGAGAAGTTGTTAATTGTGTTATTTTTGATAGACTAATGCAAAGAATTGCACGATTTTTCGAACAGAATCTTGAACGAAGCCGACTGATTGAACTTCGGGGTATCGGCTCGAAACGCCCTGCAGTCTGAGTCCCGAGCGACTCCAGAACATTCCCTGTAATGGGAGAAGTTGTTAATCGAGTTATTTTTGATAGACTAATGCAAAGAATTGCAAGATTTTTCGAATAGAATCTTGAACGAAGCCGACTGATTGAACTTCGGGGTATCGGCTCGAAACGCCCTACAATCTGAGTCCCTAGCGACTCCAGAACATTCACAGAGATGGGAGAAGTTGTTAATTGTGTTATTTTTGATAGACTAATGCAAAGAATTGCACGATTTTTCGAACAGAATCTTGAACGAAGCCGACTGATTGAACTTCGGGGTATCGGCTCGAAACGCCCTGCAGTCTGAGTCCCGAGCGACTCCAGAACATTCCCTGTAATGGGAGAAGTTGTTAATCGAGTTATTTTTGATAGACTAATGCAAAGAATTGCACGATTTTTCGAACAGAATCTTGAACGGAGCCGACTGATTGAACTTCGGGGTATCGGCTCGAAACGCCCAGTAATCTGAGTCCCGAGCGACTCCAGAACATTCCCTGTAATGGGAGAAGTTTTAATCGAGTTATTTTTGATAGACTAATGCAAAGAATTGTAAGATTTTTTGAAAAGAATCTTGAACGAAGCCGACTGATTGAACTTCGGGGTATCGGCTCGAAACGCCCTGCAATCTGAGTCCCTAGCGACTCCAGAACATTCACTGAGATGGGAGAAGTTGTTAATTGTGTTATTTTTGATAGACTAATGCAAAGAATTGCACGATTTTTCGAACAGAATCTTGAACGAAGCCGACTGATTGAACTTCGGGGTATCGGCTCGAAACGCCCTGCAGTCTGAGTCCCTAGCGACTCCAGAACATTCCCTGTAATGGGAGAAGTTGTTAATCGAGTTATTTTTGATAGACTAATGCAAAGAATTGCACGATTTTTTGAACAGAATCTTGAACGAAGCCGACTGATTGAACTTCGGGGTATCGGCTCGAAACGCCCTGCAGTCTGAGTCCCTAGCGACTCCAGAACATTCCCTGTAATGGGAGAAGTTGTTAATCGAGTTATTTTTGATAGACTAATGCAAAGAATTGCAAGATTTTTCGAATAGAATCTTGAACGAAGTCGGCTGATTGAACTTCGGGGTATCGGCTCGAAACGCCCTGCAGTCTGAGTCCCTAACGACTCCAGAACATTCACTGAGAAGGGAGAAGTTGTTAATCGAGTTATTTTTGATAGACTAATGCAAAGAATTGCACGATTTTTTGAACAGAATCTTGAACGAAGCCGACTGATTGAACTTCGGGGTATCGGCTCGAAACGCCCAGTAATCTGAGTCCCGAGCGACTCCAGAACATTCCCTGTAATGGGAGAAGTTGTTAATCGAGTTATTTTTGATAGACTAATGCAAAGAATTGCACGATTTTTCGAACAGAATCTTGAACGAAGCCGACTGATTGAACTTCGGGGTATCGGCTCGAAACGCCCAGTAATCTGAGTCCCGAGCGACTCTAGAACATTCCCTGTAATGGGAGAAGTTGTTAATCGAGTTATTTTTGATAGACTAATGCAAAGAATTGCACGATTTTTCGAACAGAATCTTGAACGAAGCCGACTGATTGAACTTCGGGGTATCGGCTCGAAACGCCCAATAATCTGAGTCCCGAGCGACTCCAGAACATTCCCTGTAATGGGAGAAGTTGTTAATCGAGTTATTTTTGATAGACTAATGCAAAGAATTGCAAGATTTTTCGAATAGAATCTTGAACGAAGCCGACTGATTGAACTTCGGGGTATCGGCTCGAAACGCCCTGCAGTCTGAGTCCCTAGCGACTCCAGAACATTCACTGAGATGGGAGAAGTTGTTAATCGAGTTATTTTTGACAGACTAATGCAAAGAATTGCAAGATTTTTCGAATAGAATCTTGAACGAAGCCGACTGATTGAACTTCGGTGTATCGGCTCGAAACGCCCAGCAATTTGAGTCCCGAGCGACTCCAGAACATTCACTGTGATGGGAGAAGTTGTTAATTGAGTTATTTTTGACAGACTAATGCAAAGAATTGCACGATTTTTCGAATAGCATCTTGAACGAAGCCGACTGTTTGAACTTCGGGGTATCGGCTCGAAACGCCCTGCAATCTGAGTCCCGAGTGACTCCAGAACATTCACTTTGATGGAAGAAGTTGTTAATTGTGTTATTTTTGATAGACTAATGCAAAGAATTGCACGATTTTTCGAACAGAATCTTGAACGAAGCCGACTGATTGAACTTCGGGGTATCGGCTCGAAACGCCCAGTAATCTGAGTCCCGAGCGACTCTAGAACATTCCCTGTAATGGGAGAAGTTGTTAATCGAGTTATTTTTGATAGACTAATGCAAATAATTGCACGATTTTTCGAACAGAATCTTGAACGAAGCCGACTGATTGAACTTCGGGGTATCGGCTCGAAACGCCCAGTAATCTGAGTCCCGTGCGACTCCAGAACATTCCCTGTAATGGGAGAAGTTGTTAATCGAGTTATATTTGATAGACTAATGCAAAGAATTGCACGATTTTTCGAACAGAATCTTGAACGGAGCCGACTGATTGAACTTCGGGGTATCGGCTCGAAACGCCCAGTAATCTGAGTCCCGAGCGACTCCAGAACATTCCCTGTAATGGGAGAAGTTGTTAATCGAGTTATTTTTGATAGACTAATGCAAAGAATTGCAAGATTTTTCGAATAGAATCTTGAACGAAGCCGACTGATTGAACTTCGGGGTATCGGCTCGAAACGCCCTGCAATCTGAGTCCCTAGCGACTCCAGAACATTCACTGAGATGGGAGAAGTTGTTAATTGTGTTATTTTTGATAGACTAATGCAAAGAATTGCACGATTTTTCGAACAGAATCTTGAACGAAGCCGACTGATTGAACTTCGGGGTATCGGCTCGAAACGCCCTGCAGTCTGAGTCCCTAGCGACTCCAGAACATTCCCTGTAATGGGAGAAGTTGTTAATCGAGTTATTTTTGATAGACTAATGCAAAGAATTGCACGATTTTTCGAACAGAATCTTGAACGAAGCCGACTGATTGAACTTCGGGGTATCGGCTCGAAACGCCCTGCAGTCTGAGTCCCTAGCGACTCCAGAACATTCCTTGTAATGGGAGAAGTTGTTAATCGAGTTATTTTTGATAGACTAATGCAAAGAATTGCAAGATTTTTCGAATAGAATCTTGAACGAAGTCGACTGATTGAACTTCGGGGTATCGGCTCGAAACGCCCTGCAGTCTGAGTCCCTAGCGACTCCAGAACATTCACTGAGAAGGGAGAAGTTGTTAATCGAGTTATTTTTGATAGACTAATGCAAAGAATTGCACGATTTTTCGAACAGAATCTTGAACGAAGCCGACTGATTGAACTTCGGGGTATCGGCTCGAAACGCCCTGCAGTCTGAGTCCCTAGCGACTCCAGAACATTCACTGAGATGGGAGAAGTTGTTAATCGAGTTATTTTTGATAGACTAATGCAAAGAATTGCACGATTTTTCGAATAGAATCTTGAACGAAGCCGACTGTTTGAACTTCGGGGTATCGGCTCGAAACGCCCTGCAATCTGAGTCCCGAGAGACTCCAGAACATTCACTTTGATGGAAGAAGTTGTTAATTGTGTTATTTTTGATAGACTAATGTAAAGAATTGCACGATTTTTCAAACAGAATCTTGAACGAAGCTGACTGATTGAACTTCGGGGTATCGACTCGAAACGCCCAGCAATTTGAGTCCCGAGCGAATCCATAACATTCCCTGTGATGGTAGAAGTTGTTAATCGAGTTATTTTTGACAGACTAATGCAAACAATTGCAAGATTTTTCGAATAGAATCTTGAACGAAGCCGACTGATTGAACTTCGGGGTATCGGCTCGAAACGCCCAGTAATCTGAGTCCCTAGCGACTCCAGAACATTCACTGAGATGTGAGAAGTTGTTAATCGAGTTATTTTTGACAGACTGATGCAAAGAATTGCACGATTTTTCGAACAGAATCTTGAACGAAGCCGACTGATTGAACTTCGGGGTATCGGCTCGAAACGCCCAGCAATTTGAGTCCCGAGCGACTCCAGAACGTTCACTGAGATGGGAGAAGTTGTTAATTGAGTTATTTTTGATAGACTAATGCAAAGAATTGCACAATTTTTCGAACAGAATCTTGAACGGAGCCGTCTGATTGAACTTCGGGGTATCGGCTCGAAACGCCCAGTAATCTGAGTCCCGAGCGACTCCAGAACATTCCCTGTAATGGGAGAAGTTGTTAATCGAGTTATTTTTGATAGACTAATGCAAAGAATTGCAAGATTTTTCGAATAGAATCTTGAACGAAGCCGACTGATTGAACTTCGGGGTATCGGCTCGAAACGCCCTACAATCTGAGTCCCTAGCGACTCCAGAACATTCACAGAGATGGGAGAAGTTGTTAATTGTGTTATTTTTGATAGACTAATGCAAAGAATTGCACGATTTTTCGAACAGAATCTTGAACGAAGCCGACTGATTGAACTTCGGGGTATCGGCTCGAAACGCCCTGCAGTCTGAGTCCCGAGCGACTCCAGAACATTCCCTGTAATGGGAGAAGTTGTTAATCGAGTTATTTTTGATAGACTAATGCAAAGAATTGCACGATTTTTCGAACAGAATCTTGAACGAAGCCGACTGATTGAACTTCGGGGTATCGGCTCGAAACGCCCAGTAATCTGAGTCCCGAGCGACTCTAGAACATTCCCTATGGGAGAAGTTGTTAATCGAGTTATTTTTGATAGACTAATGCAAAGAATTGCAAGATTTTTCGAATAGAATCTTGAACGAAGCCGACTGATTGAACTTCGGGGTATCGGCTCGAAACGCCCTACAATCTGAGTCCCTAGCGACTCCAGAACATTCACAGAGATGGGAGAAGTTGTTAATTGTGTTATTTTTGATAGACTAATGCAAAGAATTGCACGATTTTTCGAACAGAATCTTGAACGAAGCCGACTGATTGAACTTCGGGGTATCGGCTCGAAACGCCCAGTAATCTGAGTCCCGAGCGACTCTAGAACATTCCCTATGGGAGAAGTTGTTAATCGAGTTATTTTTGATAGACTAATGCAAAGAATTGCAAGATTTTTCGAATAGAATCTTGAACGAAGCCGACTGATTGAACTTCGGGGTATCGGCTCGAAACGCCCTACAATCTGAGTCCCTAGCGACTCCAGAACATTCACAGAGATGGGAGAAGTTGTTAATTGTGTTATTTTTGATAGACTAATGCAAAGAATTGCACGATTTTTCGAACAGAATCTTGAACGGAGCCGACTGATTGAACTTCGGGGTATCGGCTCGAAACGCCCAGTAATATGAGTCCCGAGCGACTCCAGAACATTCCCTGTAATGGGAGAAGTTTTAATCGAGTTATTTTTGATAGACTAATGCAAAGAATTGTAAGATTTTTTGAAAAGAATCTTGAACGAAGCCGACTGATTGAACTTCGGGGTATCGGCTCGAAACGCCCTGCAATCTGAGTCCCTAGCGACTCCAGAACATTCACTGAGATGGGAGAAGTTGTTAATTGTGTTATTTTTGATAGACTAATGCAAAGAATTGCACGATTTTTCGAACAGAATCTTGAACGAAGCCGACTGATTGAACTTCGGGGTATCGGCTCGAAACGCCCTGCAGTCTGAGTCCCTAGCGACTCCAGAACATTCCCTGTAATGGGAGAAGTTGTTAATCGAGTTATTTTTGATAGACTAATGCAAAGAATTGCACGATTTTTTGAACAGAATCTTGAACGAAGCCGACTGATTGAACTTCGGGGTATCGGCTCGAAACGCCCTGCAGTCTGAGTCCCTAGCGACTCCAGAACATTCCCTGTAATGGGAGAAGTTGTTAATCGAGTTATTTTTGATAGACTAATGCAAAGAATTGCAAGATTTTTCGAATAGAATCTTGAACGAAGTCGACTGATTGAACTTCGGGGTATCGGCTCGAAACGCCCTGCAGTCTGAGTCCCTAGCGACTCCAGAACATTCACTGAGAAGGGAGAAGTTGTTAATCGAGTTATTTTTGATAGACTAATGCAAAGAATTGCACGATTTTTCGAACAGAATCTTGAACGAAGCCGACTGATTGAACTTCGGGGTATCGGCTCGAAACGCCCAGTAATCTGAGTCCCGAGCGACTCCAGAACATTCCCTGTAATGGGAGAAGTTGTTAATCGAGTTATTTTTGATAGACTAATGCAAAGAATTGCAAGATTTTTCGAATAGAATCTTGAACGAAGCCGACTGATTGAACTTCGGGGTATCGGCTCGAAACGCCCTACAATCTGAGTCCCTAGCGACTCCAGAACATTCACAGAGATGGGAGAAGTTGTTAATTGTGTTATTTTTGATAGACTAATGCAAAGAATTGCACGATTTTTCGAACAGAATCTTGAACGAAGCCGACTGATTGAACTTCGGGGTATCGGCTCGAAACGCCCTGCAGTCTGAGTCCCGAGCGACTCCAGAACATTCCCTGTAATGGGAGAAGTTGTTAATCGAGTTATTTTTGATAGACTAATGCAAAGAATTGCAAGATTTTTCGAATAGAATCTTGAACGAAGCCGACTGATTGAACTTCGGGGTATCGGCTCGAAACGCCCTACAATCTGAGTCCCTAGCGACTCCAGAACATTCACAGAGATGGGAGAAGTTGTTAATTGTGTTATTTTTGATAGACTAATGCAAAGAATTGCACGATTTTTCGAACAGAATCTTGAACGAAGCCGACTGATTGAACTTCGGGGTATCGGCTCGAAACGCCCTGCAGTCTGAGTCCCGAGCGACTCCAGAACATTCCCTGTAATGGGAGAAGTTGTTAATCGAGTTATTTTTGATAGACTAATGCAAAGAATTGCACGATTTTTCGAACAGAATCTTGAACGGAGCCGACTGATTGAACTTCGGGGTATCGGCTCGAAACGCCCAGTAATCTGAGTCCCGAGCGACTCCAGAACATTCCCTGTAATGGGAGAAGTTTTAATCGAGTTATTTTTGATAGACTAATGCAAAGAATTGTAAGATTTTTTGAAAAGAATCTTGAACGAAGCCGACTGATTGAACTTCGGGGTATCGGCTCGAAACGCCCTGCAATCTGAGTCCCTAGCGACTCCAGAACATTCACTGAGATGGGAGAAGTTGTTAATTGTGTTATTTTTGATAGACTAATGCAAAGAATTGCACGATTTTTCGAACAGAATCTTGAACGAAGCCGACTGATTGAACTTCGGGGTATCGGCTCGAAACGCCCTGCAGTCTGAGTCCCTAGCGACTCCAGAACATTCCCTGTAATGGGAGAAGTTGTTAATCGAGTTATTTTTGATAGACTAATGCAAAGAATTGCACGATTTTTTGAACAGAATCTTGAACGAAGCCGACTGATTGAACTTCGGGGTATCGGCTCGAAACGCCCTGCAGTCTGAGTCCCTAGCGACTCCAGAACATTCCCTGTAATGGGAGAAGTTGTTAATCGAGTTATTTTTGATAGACTAATGCAAAGAATTGCAAGATTTTTCGAATAGAATCTTGAACGAAGTCGGCTGATTGAACTTCGGGGTATCGGCTCGAAACGCCCTGCAGTCTGAGTCCCTAACGACTCCAGAACATTCACTGAGAAGGGAGAAGTTGTTAATCGAGTTATTTTTGATAGACTAATGCAAAGAATTGCACGATTTTTTGAACAGAATCTTGAACGAAGCCGACTGATTGAACTTCGGGGTATCGGCTCGAAACGCCCAGTAATCTGAGTCCCGAGTGACTCCAGAACATTCCCTGTAATGGGAGAAGTTGTTAATCGAGTTATTTTTGATAGACTAATGCAAAGAATTGCACGATTTTTCGAACAGAATCTTGAACGAAGCCGACTGATTGAACTTCGGGGTATCGGCTCGAAACGCCCAGTAATCTGAGTCCCGAGCGACTCTAGAACATTCCCTGTAATGGGAGAAGTTGTTAATCGAGTTATTTTTGATAGACTAATGCAAAGAATTGCACGATTTTTCGAACAGAATCTTGAACGAAGCCGACTGATTGAACTTCGGGGTATCGGCTCGAAACGCCCAATAATCTGAGTCCCGAGCGACTCCAGAACATTCCCTGTAATGGGAGAAGTTGTTAATCGAGTTATTTTTGATAGACTAATGCAAAGAATTGCAAGATTTTTCGAATAGAATCTTGAACGAAGCCGACTGATTGAACTTCGGGGTATCGGCTCGAAACGCCCTGCAGTCTGAGTCCCTAGCGACTCCAGAACATTCACTGAGATGGGAGAAGTTGTTAATCGAGTTATTTTTGACAGACTAATGCAAAGAATTGCAAGATTTTTCGAATAGAATCTTGAACGAAGCCGACTGATTGAACTTCGGTGTATCGGCTCGAAACGCCCAGCAATTTGAGTCCCGAGCGACTCCAGAACATTCACTGTGACGGGAGAAGTTGTTAATTGAGTTATTTTTGACAGACTAATGCAAAGAATTGCACGATTTTTCGAATAGCATCTTGAACGAAGCCGACTGTTTGAACTTCGGGGTATCGGCTCGAAACGCCCTGCAATCTGAGTCCCGAGTGACTCCAGAACATTCACTTTGATGGAAGAAGTTGTTAATTGTGTTATTTTTGATAGACTAATGCAAAGAATTGCACGATTTTTCGAACAGAATCTTGAACGAAGCCGACTGATTGAACTTCGGGGTATCGGCTCGAAACGCCCAGTAATCTGAGTCCCGAGCGACTCTAGAACATTCCCTGTAATGGGAGAAGTTGTTAATCGAGTTATTTTTGATAGACTAATGCAAATAATTGCACGATTTTTCGAACAGAATCTTGAACGAAGCCGACTGATTGAACTTCGGGGTATCGGCTCGAAACGCCCAGTAATCTGAGTCCCGTGCGACTCCAGAACATTCCCTGTAATGGGAGAAGTTGTTAATCGAGTTATATTTGATAGACTAATGCAAAGAATTGCACGATTTTTCGAACAGAATCTTGAACGGAGCCGACTGATTGAACTTCGGGGTATCGGCTCGAAACGCCCAGTAATCTGAGTCCCGAGCGACTCCAGAACATTCCCTGTAATGGGAGAAGTTGTTAATCGAGTTATTTTTGATAGACTAATGCAAAGAATTGCAAGATTTTTCGAATAGAATCTTGAACGAAGCCGACTGATTGAACTTCGGGGTATCGGCTCGAAACGCCCTGCAATCTGAGTCCCTAGCGACTCCAGAACATTCACTGAGATGGGAGAAGTTGTTAATTGTGTTATTTTTGATAGACTAATGCAAAGAATTGCACGATTTTTCGAACAGAATCTTGAACGAAGCCGACTGATTGAACTTCGGGGTATCGGCTCGAAACGCCCTGCAGTCTGAGTCCCTAGCGACTCCAGAACATTCCCTGTAATGGGAGAAGTTGTTAATCGAGTTATTTTTGATAGACTAATGCAAAGAATTGCACGATTTTTCGAACAGAATCTTGAACGAAGCCGACTGATTGAACTTCGGGGTATCGGCTCGAAACGCCCTGCAGTCTGAGTCCCTAGCGACTCCAGAACATTCCTTGTAATGGGAGAAGTTGTTAATCGAGTTATTTTTGATAGACTAATGCAAAGAATTGCAAGATTTTTCGAATAGAATCTTGAACGAAGTCGACTGATTGAACTTCGGGGTATCGGCTCGAAACGCCCTGCAGTCTGAGTCCCTAGCGACTCCAGAACATTCACTGAGAAGGGAGAAGTTGTTAATCGAGTTATTTTTGATAGACTAATGCAAAGAATTGCACGATTTTTCGAACAGAATCTTGAACGAAGCCGACTGATTGAACTTCGGGGTATCGGCTCGAAACGCCCTGCAGTCTGAGTCCCTAGCGACTCCAGAACATTCACTGAGATGGGAGAAGTTGTTAATCGAGTTATTTTTGATAGACTAATGCAAAGAATTGCACGATTTTTCGAATAGAATCTTGAACGAAGCCGACTGTTTGAACTTCGGGATATCGGCTCGAAACGCCCTGCAATCTGAGTCCCGAGAGACTCCAGAACATTCACTTTGATGGAAGAAGTTGTTAATTGTGTTATTTTTGATAGACTAATGTAAAGAATTGCACGATTTTTCAAACAGAATCTTGAACGAAGCTGACTGATTGAACTTCGGGGTATCGACTCGAAACGCCCAGCAATTTGAGTCCCGAGCGAATCCATAACATTCCCTGTGATGGTAGAAGTTGTTAATCGAGTTATTTTTGACAGACTAATGCAAACAATTGCAAGATTTTTCGAATAGAATCTTGAACGAAGCCGACTGATTGAACTTCGGGGTATCGGCTCGAAACGCCCAGTAATCTGAGTCCCTAGCGACTCCAGAACATTCACTGAGATGTGAGAAGTTGTTAATCGAGTTATTTTTGACAGACTGATGCAAAGAATTGCACGATTTTTCGAACAGAATCTTGAACGAAGCCGACTGATTGAACTTCGGGGTATCGGCTCGAAACGCCCAGCAATTTGAGTCCCGAGCGACTCCAGAACGTTCACTGAGATGGGAGAAGTTGTTAATTGAGTTATTTTTGATAGACTAATGCAAAGAATTGCACAATTTTTCGAACAGAATCTTGAACGGAGCCGACTGATTGAACTTCGGGGTATCGGCTCGAAACGCCCAGTAATCTGAGTCCCGAGCGACTCCAGAACATTCCCTGTAATGGGAGAAGTTGTTAATCGAGTTATTTTTGATAGACTAATGCAAAGAATTGCAAGATTTTTCGAATAGAATCTTGAACGAAGCCGACTGATTGAACTTCGGGGTATCGGCTCGAAACGCCCTACAATCTGAGTCCCTAGCGACTCCAGAACATTCACAGAGATGGGAGAAGTTGTTAATTGTGTTATTTTTGATAGACTAATGCAAAGAATTGCACGATTTTTCGAACAGAATCTTGAACGAAGCCGACTGATTGAACTTCGGGGTATCGGCTCGAAACGCCCTGCAGTCTGAGTCCCGAGCGACTCTAGAACATTCCCTGTAATGGGAGAAGTTGTTAATCGAGTTATTTTTGATAGACTAATGCAAATAATTGCACGATTTTTCGAACAGAATCTTGAACGAAGCCGACTGATTGAACTTCGGGGTATCGGCTCGAAACGCCCAGTAATCTGAGTCCCGTGCGACTCCAGAACATTCCCTGTAATGGGAGAAGTTGTTAATCGAGTTATATTTGATAGACTAATGCAAAGAATTGCACGATTTTTCGAACAGAATCTTGAACGGAGCCGACTGATTGAACTTCGGGGTATCGGCTCGAAACGCCCAGTAATCTGAGTCCCGAGCGACTCCAGAACATTCCCTGTAATGGGAGAAGTTGTTAATCGAGTTATTTTTGATAGACTAATGCAAAGAATTGCAAGATTTTTCGAATAGAATCTTGAACGAAGCCGACTGATTGAACTTCGGGGTATCGGCTCGAAACGCCCTGCAATCTGAGTCCCTAGCGACTCCAGAACATTCACTGAGATGGGAGAAGTTGTTAATTGTGTTATTTTTGATAGACTAATGCAAAGAATTGCACGATTTTTCGAACAGAATCTTGAACGAAGCCGACTGATTGAACTTCGGGGTATCGGCTCGAAACGCCCTGCAGTCTGAGTCCCTAGCGACTCCAGAACATTCCCTGTAATGGGAGAAGTTGTTAATCGAGTTATTTTTGATAGACTAATGCAAAGAATTGCACGATTTTTCGAACAGAATCTTGAACGAAGCCGACTGATTGAACTTCGGGGTATCGGCTCGAAACGCCCTGCAGTCTGAGTCCCTAGCGACTCCAGAACATTCCTTGTAATGGGAGAAGTTGTTAATCGAGTTATTTTTGATAGACTAATGCAAAGAATTGCAAGATTTTTCGAATAGAATCTTGAACGAAGTCGACTGATTGAACTTCGGGGTATCGGCTCGAAACGCCCTGCAGTCTGAGTCCCTAGCGACTCCAGAACATTCACTGAGAAGGGAGAAGTTGTTAATCGAGTTATTTTTGATAGACTAATGCAAAGAATTGCACGATTTTTCGAACAGAATCTTGAACGAAGCCGACTGATTGAACTTCGGGGTATCGGCTCGAAACGCCCTGCAGTCTGAGTCCCTAGCGACTCCAGAACATTCACTGAGATGGGAGAAGTTGTTAATCGAGTTATTTTTGATAGACTAATGCAAAGAATTGCACGATTTTTCGAATAGAATCTTGAACGAAGCCGACTGTTTGAACTTCGGGGTATCGGCTCGAAACGCCCTGCAATCTGAGTCCCGAGAGACTCCAGAACATTCACTTTGATGGAAGAAGTTGTTAATTGTGTTATTTTTGATAGACTAATGTAAAGAATTGCACGATTTTTCAAACAGAATCTTGAACGAAGCTGACTGATTGAACTTCGGGGTATCGACTCGAAACGCCCAGCAATTTGAGTCCCGAGCGAATCCATAACATTCCCTGTGATGGTAGAAGTTGTTAATCGAGTTATTTTTGACAGACTAATGCAAACAATTGCAAGATTTTTCGAATAGAATCTTGAACGAAGCCGACTGATTGAACTTCGGGGTATCGGCTCGAAACGCCCAGTAATCTGAGTCCCTAGCGACTCCAGAACATTCACTGAGATGTGAGAAGTTGTTAATCGAGTTATTTTTGACAGACTGATGCAAAGAATTGCACGATTTTTCGAACAGAATCTTGAACGAAGCCGACTGATTGAACTTCGGGGTATCGGCTCGAAACGCCCAGCAATTTGAGTCCCGAGCGACTCCAGAACGTTCACTGAGATGGGAGAAGTTGTTAATTGAGTTATTTTTGATAGACTAATGCAAAGAATTGCACAATTTTTCGAACAGAATCTTGAACGGAGCCGACTGATTGAACTTCGGGGTATCGGCTCGAAACGCCCAGTAATCTGAGTCCCGAGCGACTCCAGAACATTCCCTGTAATGGGAGAAGTTGTTAATCGAGTTATTTTTGATAGACTAATGCAAAGAATTGCAAGATTTTTCGAATAGAATCTTGAACGAAGCCGACTGATTGAACTTCGGGGTATCGGCTCGAAACGCCCTACAATCTGAGTCCCTAGCGACTCCAGAACATTCACAGAGATGGGAGAAGTTGTTAATTGTGTTATTTTTGATAGACTAATGCAAAGAATTGCACGATTTTTCGAACAGAATCTTGAACGAAGCCGACTGATTGAACTTCGGGGTATCGGCTCGAAACGCCCTGCAGTCTGAGTCCCGAGCGACTCCAGAACATTCCCTGTAATGGGAGAAGTTGTTAATCGAGTTATTTTTGATAGACTAATGCAAAGAATTGCACGATTTTTCGAACAGAATCTTGAACGAAGCCGACTGATTGAACTTCGGGGTATCGGCTCGAAACGCCCAGTAATCTGAGTCCCGAGCGACTCTAGAACATTCCCTATGGGAGAAGTTGTTAATCGAGTTATTTTTGATAGACTAATGCAAAGAATTGCAAGATTTTTCGAATAGAATCTTGAACGAAGCCGACTGATTGAACTTCGGGGTATCGGCTCGAAACGCCCTACAATCTGAGTCCCTAGCGACTCCAGAACATTCACAGAGATGGGAGAAGTTGTTAATTGTGTTATTTTTGATAGACTAATGCAAAGAATTGCACGATTTTTCGAACAGAATCTTGAACGAAGCCGACTGATTGAACTTCGGGGTATCGGCTCGAAACGCCCTGCAGTCTGAGTCCCGAGCGACTCCAGAACATTCCCTGTAATGGGAGAAGTTGTTAATCGAGTTATTTTTGATAGACTAATGCAAAGAATTGCACGATTTTTCGAACAGAATCTTGAACGGAGCCGACTGATTGAACTTCGGGGTATCGGCTCGAAACGCCCAGTAATATGAGTCCCGAGCGACTCCAGAACATTCCCTGTAATGGGAGAAGTTTTAATCGAGTTATTTTTGATAGACTAATGCAAAGAATTGTAAGATTTTTTGAAAAGAATCTTGAACGAAGCCGACTGATTGAACTTCGGGGTATCGGCTCGAAACGCCCTGCAATCTGAGTCCCTAGCGACTCCAGAACATTCACTGAGATGGGAGAAGTTGTTAATTGTGTTATTTTTGATAGACTAATGCAAAGAATTGCACGATTTTTCGAACAGAATCTTGAACGAAGCCGACTGATTGAACTTCGGGGTATCGGCTCGAAACGCCCTGCAGTCTGAGTCCCTAGCGACTCCAGAACATTCCCTGTAATGGGAGAAGTTGTTAATCGAGTTATTTTTGATAGACTAATGCAAAGAATTGCACGATTTTTTGAACAGAATCTTGAACGAAGCCGACTGATTGAACTTCGGGGTATCGGCTCGAAACGCCCTGCAGTCTGAGTCCCTAGCGACTCCAGAACATTCCCTGTAATGGGAGAAGTTGTTAATCGAGTTATTTTTGATAGACTAATGCAAAGAATTGCAAGATTTTTCGAATAGAATCTTGAACGAAGTCGACTGATTGAACTTCGGGGTATCGGCTCGAAACGCCCTGCAGTCTGAGTCCCTAGCGACTCCAGAACATTCACTGAGAAGGGAGAAGTTGTTAATCGAGTTATTTTTGATAGACTAATGCAAAGAATTGCACGATTTTTCGAACAGAATCTTGAACGAAGCCGACTGATTGAACTTCGGGGTATCGGCTCGAAACGCCCAGTAATCTGAGTCCCGAGCGACTCCAGAACATTCCCTGTAATGGGAGAAGTTGTTAATCGAGTTATTTTTGATAGACTAATGCAAAGAATTGCACGATTTTTCGAACAGAATCTTGAACGAAGCCGACTGATTGAACTTCGGGGTATCGGCTCGAAACGCCCTGCAGTCTGAGTCCCTAGCGACTCCAGAACATTCCTTGTAATGGGAGAAGTTGTTAATCGAGTTATTTTTGATAGACTAATGCAAAGAATTGCAAGATTTTTCGAATAGAATCTTGAACGAAGTCGACTGATTGAACTTCGGGGTATCGGCTCGAAACGCCCTGCAGTCTGAGTCCCTAGCGACTCCAGAACATTCACTGAGAAGGGAGAAGTTGTTAATCGAGTTATTTTTGATAGACTAATGCAAAGAATTGCACGATTTTTCGAACAGAATCTTGAACGAAGCCGACTGATTGAACTTCGGGGTATCGGCTCGAAACGCCCTGCAGTCTGAGTCCCTAGCGACTCCAGAACATTCACTGAGATGGGAGAAGTTGTTAATCGAGTTATTTTTGATAGACTAATGCAAAGAATTGCACGATTTTTCGAATAGAATCTTGAACGAAGCCGACTGTTTGAACTTCGGGGTATCGGCTCGAAACGCCCTGCAATCTGAGTCCCGAGAGACTCCAGAACATTCACTTTGATGGAAGAAGTTGTTAATTGTGTTATTTTTGATAGACTAATGTAAAGAATTGCACGATTTTTCGAACAGAATCTTGAACGAAGCTGACTGATTGAACTTCGGGGTATCGACTCGAAACGCCCAGCAATTTGAGTCCCGAGCGAATCCATAACATTCCCTGTGATGGTAGAAGTTGTTAATCGAGTTATTTTTGACAGACTAATGCAAACAATTGCAAGATTTTTCGAATAGAATCTTGAACGAAGCCGACTGATTGAACTTCGGGGTATCGGCTCGAAACGCCCAGTAATCTGAGTCCCTAGCGACTCCAGAACATTCACTGAGATGTGAGAAGTTGTTAATCGAGTTATTTTTGACAGACTGATGCAAAGAATTGCACGATTTTTCGAACAGAATCTTGAACGAAGCCGACTGATTGAACTTCGGGGTATCGGCTCGAAACGCCCAGCAATTTGAGTCCCGAGCGACTCCAGAACGTTCACTGAGATGGGAGAAGTTGTTAATTGAGTTATTTTTGATAGACTAATGCAAAGAATTGCACAATTTTTCGAACAGAATCTTGAACGGAGCCGACTGATTGAACTTCGGGGTATCGGCTCGAAACGCCCAGTAATCTGAGTCCCGAGCGACTCCAGAACATTCCCTGTAATGGGAGAAGTTGTTAATCGAGTTATTTTTGATAGACTAATGCAAAGAATTGCAAGATTTTTCGAATAGAATCTTGAACGAAGCCGACTGATTGAACTTCGGGGTATCGGCTCGAAACGCCCTACAATCTGAGTCCCTAGCGACTCCAGAACATTCACAGAGATGGGAGAAGTTGTTAATTGTGTTATTTTTGATAGACTAATGCAAAGAATTGCACGATTTTTCGAACAGAATCTTGAACGAAGCCGACTGATTGAACTTCGGGGTATCGGCTCGAAACGCCCTGCAGTCTGAGTCCCGAGCGACTCCAGAACATTCCCTGTAATGGGAGAAGTTGTTAATCGAGTTATTTTTGATAGACTAATGCAAAGAATTGCACGATTTTTCGAACAGAATCTTGAACGAAGCCGACTGATTGAACTTCGGGGTATCGGCTCGAAACGCCCAGTAATCTGAGTCCCGAGCGACTCTAGAACATTCCCTGTAATGGGAGAAGTTGTTAATCGAGTTATTTTTGATAGACTAATGCAAAGAATTGCAAGATTTTTCGAATAGAATCTTGAACGAAGCCGACTGATTGAACTTCGGGGTATCGGCTCGAAACGCCCTACAATCTGAGTCCCTAGCGACTCCAGAACATTCACAGAGATGGGAGAAGTTGTTAATTGTGTTATTTTTGATAGACTAATGCAAAGAATTGCACGATTTTTCGAACAGAATCTTGAACGAAGCCGACTGATTGAACTTCGGGGTATCGGCTCGAAACGCCCTGCAGTCTGAGTCCCGAGCGACTCCAGAACATTCCCTGTAATGGGAGAAGTTGTTAATCGAGTTATTTTTGATAGACTAATGCAAAGAATTGCACGATTTTTCGAACAGAATCTTGAACGGAGCCGACTGATTGAACTTCGGGGTATCGGCTCGAAACGCCCAGTAATCTGAGTCCCGAGCGACTCCAGAACATTCCCTGTAATGGGAGAAGTTTTAATCGAGTTATTTTTGATAGACTAATGCAAAGAATTGTAAGATTTTTTGAAAAGAATCTTGAACGAAGCCGACTGATTGAACTTCGGGGTATCGGCTCGAAACGCCCTGCAATCTGAGTCCCTAGCGACTCCAGAACATTCACTGAGATGGGAGAAGTTGTTAATTGTGTTATTTTTGATAGACTAATGCAAAGAATTGCACGATTTTTCGAACAGAATCTTGAACGAAGCCGACTGATTGAACTTCGGGGTATCGGCTCGAAACGCCCTGCAGTCTGAGTCCCTAGCGACTCCAGAACATTCCCTGTAATGGGAGAAGTTGTTAATCGAGTTATTTTTGATAGACTAATGCAAAGAATTGCACGATTTTTTGAACAGAATCTTGAACGAAGCCGACTGATTGAACTTCGGGGTATCGGCTCGAAACGCCCTGCAGTCTGAGTCCCTAGCGACTCCAGAACATTCCCTGTAATGGGAGAAGTTGTTAATCGAGTTATTTTTGATAGACTAATGCAAAGAATTGCAAGATTTTTCGAATAGAATCTTGAACGAAGTCGACTGATTGAACTTCGGGGTATCGGCTCGAAACGCCCTGCAGTCTGAGTCCCTAGCGACTCCAGAACATTCACTGAGAAGGGAGAAGTTGTTAATCGAGTTATTTTTGATAGACTAATGCAAAGAATTGCACGATTTTTCGAACAGAATCTTGAACGAAGCCGACTGATTGAACTTCGGGGTATCGGCTCGAAACGCCCAGTAATCTGAGTCCCGAGCGACTCCAGAACATTCCCTGTAATGGGAGAAGTTGTTAATCGAGTTATTTTTGATAGACTAATGCAAAGAATTGCACGATTTTTCGAACAGAATCTTGAACGAAGCCGACTGATTGAACTTCGGGGTATCGGCTCGAAACGCCCAGTAATCTGAGTCCCGAGCGACTCTAGAACATTCCCTGTAATGGGAGAAGTTGTTAATCGAGTTATTTTTGATAGACTAATGCAAAGAATTGCACGATTTTTCGAACATAATCTTGAACGAAGCCGACTGATTGAACTTCGGGGTATCGGCTCGAAACGCCCAGTAATCTGAGTCCCGAGCGACTCCAGAACATTCCCTGTAATGGGAGAAGTTGTTAATCGAGTTATTTTTGATAGACTAATGCAAAGAATTGCAAGATTTTTCGAATAGAATCTTGAACGAAGCCGACTGATTGAACTTCGGGGTATCGGCTCGAAACGCCCTGCAGTCTGAGTCCCTAGCGACTCCAGAACATTCACTGAGATGGGAGAAGTTGTTAATCGAGTTATTTTTGACAGACTAATGCAAAGAATTGCAAGATTTTTCGAATAGAATCTTGAACGAAGCCGACTGATTGAACTTCGGTGTATCGGCTCGAAACGCCCAGCAATTTGAGTCCCGAGCGACTCCAGAACATTCACTGTGACGGGAGAAGTTGTTAATTGAGTTATTTTTGACAGACTAATGCAAAGAATTGCACGATTTTTCGAATAGCATCTTGAACGAAGCCGACTGTTTGAACTTCGGGGTATCGGCTCGAAACGCCCTGCAATCTGAGTCCCGAGTGACTCCAGAACATTCACTTTGATGGAAGAAGTTGTTAATTGTGTTATTTTTGATAGACTAATGCAAAGAATTGCACGATTTTTCGAACAGAATCTTGAACGAAGCCGACTGATTGAACTTCGGGGTATCGGCTCGAAACGCCCAGTAATCTGAGTCCCGAGCGACTCTAGAACATTCCCTGTAATGGGAGAAGTTGTTAATCGAGTTATTTTTGATAGACTAATGCAAAGAATTGCACGATTTTTCGAACATAATCTTGAACGAAGCCGACTGATTGAACTTCGGGGTATCGGCTCGAAACGCCCAGTAATCTGAGTCCCGAGCGACTCCAGAACATTCCCTGTAATGGGAGAAGTTGTTAATCGAGTTATTTTTGATAGTCTAATGCAAAGAATTGCAAGATTTTTCGAATAGACTCTTGAACGAAGCCGACTGATTGAACTTCGGGGTATCGGCTCGAAACGCCCTGCAGTCTGAGTCCCTAGCGACTCCAGAACATTCACTGAGATGGGAGAAGTTGTTAATCGAGTTATTTTTGACAGACTAATGCAAAGAATTGCAAGATTTTTCGAATAGAATCTTGAACGAAGCCGACTGATTGAACTTCGGTGTATCGGCTCGAAACGCCCAGCAATTTGAGTCCCGAGCGACTCCAGAACATTCACTGTGACGGGAGAAGTTGTTAATTGAGTTATTTTTGACAGACTAATGCAAAGAATTGCACGATTTTTCGAATAGCATCTTGAACGAAGCCGACTGTTTGAACTTCGGGGTATCGGCTCGAAACGCCCTGCAATCTGAGTCCCGAGTGACTCCAGAACATTCACTTTGATGGAAGAAGTTGTTAATTGTGTTATTTTTGATAGACTAATGCAAAGAATTGCACGATTTTTCGAACAGAATCTTGAACGAATCCGACTGATTGAACTTCGGGGTATCGGCTCGAAACGCCCAGTAATCTGAGTCCCGAGCGACTCTAGAACATTCCCTGTAATGGGAGAAGTTGTTAATCGAGTTATTTTTGATAGACTAATGCAAAGAATTGCACGATTTTTCGAACAGAATCTTGAACGAAGCCGACTGATTGAACTTCGGGGTATCGGCTCGAAACGCCCAGTAATCTGAGTCCCGTGCGACTCCAGAACATTCCCTGTAATGGGAGAAGTTGTTAATCGAGTTATATTTGATAGACTAATGCAAAGAATTGCACGATTTTTCGAACAGAATCTTGAACGGAGCCGACTGATTGAACTTCGGGGTATCGGCTCGAAACGCCCAGTAATCTGAGTCCCGAGCGACTCCAGAACATTCCCTGTAATGGGAGAAGTTGTTAATCGAGTTATTTTTGATAGACTAATGCAAAGAATTGCAAGATTTTTCGAATAGAATCTTGAACGAAGCCGACTGATTGAACTTCGGGGTATCGGCTCGAAACGCCCTGCAATCTGAGTCCCTAGCGACTCCAGAACATTCACTGAGATGGGAGAAGTTGTTAATCGAGTTATTTTTGATAGACTAATGCAAAGAATTGCAAGATTTTTCGAATAGAATCTTGAACGAAGTCGACTGATTGAACTTCGGGGTATCGGCTCGAAACGCCCTGCAGTCTGAGTCCCTAGCGACTCCAGAACATTCACTGACATGGGAGAAGTTGTTAATCGAGTTATTTTTGATAGACTAATGCAAAGAATTGCACGATTTTTCGAACAGAATCTTGAACGAAGCCGACTGATTGAACTTCGGGGTATCGGCTCGAAACGCCCTGCAGTCTGAGTCCCTAGCGACTCCAGAACATTCCTTGTAATGGGAGAAGTTGTTAATCGAGTTATTTTTGATAGACTAATGCAAAGAATTGCAAGATTTTTCGAATAGAATCTTGAACGAAGTCGACTGATTGAACTTCGGGGTATCGGCTCGAAACGCCCTGCAGTCTGAGTCCCTAGCGACTCCAGAACATTCACTGAGAAGGGAGAAGTTGTTAATCGAGTTATTTTTGATAGACTAATGCAAAGAATTGCACGATTTTTCGAACAGAATCTTGAACGAAGCCGACTGATTGAACTTCGGGGTATCGGCTCGAAACGCCCTGCAGTCTGAGTCCCTAGCGACTCCAGAACATTCACTGAGATGGGAGAAGTTGTTAATCGAGTTATTTTTGATAGACTAATGCAAAGAATTGCACGATTTTTCGAATAGAATCTTGAACGAAGCCGACTGTTTGAACTTCGGGGTATCGGCTCGAAACGCCCTGCAATCTGAGTCCCGAGAGACTCCAGAACATTCACTTTGATGGAAGAAGTTGTTAATTGTGTTATTTTTGATAGACTAATGTAAAGAATTGCACGATTTTTCGAACAGAATCTTGAACGAAGCTGACTGATTGAACTTCGGGGTATCGACTCGAAACGCCCAGCAATTTGAGTCCCGAGCGAATCCATAACATTCCCTGTGATGGTAGAAGTTGTTAATCGAGTTATTTTTGACAGACTAATGCAAACAATTGCAAGATTTTTCGAATAGAATCTTGAACGAAGCCGACTGATTGAACTTCGGGGTATCGGCTCGAAACGCCCAGTAATCTGAGTCCCTAGCGACTCCAGAACATTCACTGAGATGTGAGAAGTTGTTAATCGAGTTATTTTTGACAGACTGATGCAAAGAATTGCACGATTTTTCGAACAGAATCTTGAACGAAGCCGACTGATTGAACTTCGGGGTATCGGCTCGAAACGCCCAGCAATTTGAGTCCCGAGCGACTCCAGAACGTTCACTGAGATGGGAGAAGTTGTTAATTGAGTTATTTTTGATAGACTAATGCAAAGAATTGCACAATTTTTCGAACAGAATCTTGAACGGAGCCGACTGATTGAACTTCGGGGTATCGGCTCGAAACGCCCAGTAATCTGAGTCCCGAGCGACTCCAGAACATTCCCTGTAATGGGAGAAGTTGTTAATCGAGTTATTTTTGATAGACTAATGCAAAGAATTGCAAGATTTTTCGAATAGAATCTTGAACGAAGCCGACTGATTGAACTTCGGGGTATCGGCTCGAAACGCCCTACAATCTGAGTCCCTAGCGACTCCAGAACATTCACAGAGATGGGAGAAGTTGTTAATTGTGTTATTTTTGATAGACTAATGCAAAGAATTGCACGATTTTTCGAACAGAATCTTGAACGAAGCCGACTGATTGAACTTCGGGGTATCGGCTCGAAACGCCCTGCAGTCTGAGTCCCGAGCGACTCCAGAACATTCCCTGTAATGGGAGAAGTTGTTAATCGAGTTATTTTTGATAGACTAATGCAAAGAATTGCACGATTTTTCGAACAGAATCTTGAACGAAGCCGACTGATTGAACTTCGGGGTATCGGCTCGAAACGCCCAGTAATCTGAGTCCCGAGCGACTCTAGAACATTCCCTGTAATGGGAGAAGTTGTTAATCGAGTTATTTTTGATAGACTAATGCAAAGAATTGCACGATTTTTCGAACAGAATTTTGAACGAAGCCGACTGATTGAACTTCGGGGTATCGGCTCGAAACGCCCAGTAATCTGAGTCCCGAGCGACTCCAGAACATTCCCTGTAATGGGAGAAGTTGTTAATCGAGTTATTTTTGATAGACTAATGCAAAGAATTGCAAGATTTTTCGAATAGAATCTTGAACGAAGCCGACTGATTGAACTTCGGGGTATCGGCTCGAAACGCCCTGCAGTCTGAGTCCCTAGCGACTCCAGAACATTCACTGAGATGGGAGAAGTTGTTAATCGAGTTATTTTTGACAGACTAATGCAAAGAATTGCAAGATTTTTCGAATAGAATCTTGAACGAAGCCGACTGATTGAACTTCGGGGTATCGGCTCGAAACGCCCAGTAATCTGAGTCCCTAGCGACTCCAGAACATTCACTGAGAAGGGAGAAGTTGTTAATCGAGTTATTTTTGATAGACTAATGCAAAGAATTGCACGATTTTTCGAACAGAATCTTGAACGAAGCCGACTGATTGAACTTCGGGGTATCGGCTCGAAACGCCCTGCAGTCTGAGTCCCTAGCGACTCCAGAACATTCACTGAGATGGGAGAAGTTGTTAATCGAGTTATTTTTGATAGACTAATGCAAAGAATTGCACGATTTTTCGAATAGAATCTTGAACGAAGCCGACTGTTTGAACTTCGGGGTATCGGCTCGAAACGCCCTGCAATCTGAGTCCCGAGAGACTCCAGAACATTCACTTTGATGGAAGAAGTTGTTAATTGTGTTATTTTTGATAGACTAATGTAAAGAATTGCACGATTTTTCGAACAGAATCTTGAACGAAGCTGACTGATTGAACTTCGGGGTATCGACTCGAAACGCCCAGCAATTTGAGTCCCGAGCGAATCCATAACATTCCCTGTGATGGTAGAAGTTGTTAATCGAGTTATTTTTGACAGACTAATGCAAACAATTGCAAGATTTTTCGAATAGAATCTTGAACGAAGCCGACTGATTGAACTTCGGGGTATCGGCTCGAAACGCCCAGTAATCTGAGTCCCTAGCGACTCCAGAACATTCACTGAGATGTGAGAAGTTGTTAATCGAGTTATTTTTGACAGACTGATGCAAAGAATTGCACGATTTTTCGAACAGAATCTTGAACGAAGCCGACTGATTGAACTTCGGGGTATCGGCTCGAAACGCCCAGCAATTTGAGTCCCGAGCGACTCCAGAACGTTCACTGAGATGGGAGAAGTTGTTAATTGAGTTATTTTTGATAGACTAATGCAAAGAATTGCACAATTTTTCGAACAGAATCTTGAACGGAGCCGACTGATTGAACTTCGGGGTATCGGCTCGAAACGCCCAGTAATCTGAGTCCCGAGCGACTCCAGAACATTCCCTGTAATGGGAGAAGTTGTTAATCGAGTTATTTTTGATAGACTAATGCAAAGAATTGCAAGATTTTTCGAATAGAATCTTGAACGAAGCCGACTGATTGAACTTCGGGGTATCGGCTCGAAACGCCCTACAATCTGAGTCCCTAGCGACTCCAGAACATTCACAGAGATGGGAGAAGTTGTTAATTGTGTTATTTTTGATAGACTAATGCAAAGAATTGCACGATTTTTCGAACAGAATCTTGAACGAAGCCGACTGATTGAACTTCGGGGTATCGGCTCGAAACGCCCTGCAGTCTGAGTCCCTAGCGACTCCAGAACATTCCCTGTAATGGGAGAAGTTGTTAATCGAGTTATTTTTGATAGACTAATGCAAAGAATTGCACGATTTTTCGAACAGAATCTTGAACGAAGCCGACTGATTGAACTTCGGGGTATCGGCTCGAAACGCCCAGTAATGGGAGAAGTTGTTAATCGAGTTATTTTTGATAGACTAATGCAAAGAATTGCAAGATTTTTCGAATAGAATCTTGAACGAAGTCGACTGATTGAACTTCGGGGTATCAGCTCGAAACGCCCTGCAGTCTGAGTCCCTAGCGACTCCAGAACATTCACTGAGATGGGAGAAGTTGTTAATCGAGTTATTTTTGATAGACTAATGCAAAGAATTGCAAGATTTTTCGAACAGAATCTTGAACGAAGCCGACTGATTGAACTTCGGGGTATCGGCTCGAAACGCCCAGTAATCTGAGTCCCGAGCGACTCTAGAACATTCCCTGTAATGGGAGAAGTTGTTAATCAAGTTATTTTTGATAGACTAATGCAAAAAATTGCACGATTTTTCGAACAGAATCTTGAACGAAGCCGACTGATTGAACTTCGGGGTATCGGCTCGAAACGCCCAGTAATCTGAGTCCCGAGCGACTCCAGAACATTCCCTGTAATGGGAGAAGTTGTTAATCGAGTTATTTTTGATAGACTAATGCAAAGAATTGCAAGATTTTTCGAATAGAATCTTGAACGAAGGCGACTGATTGAACTTCGGGGTATCGGCTCGAAACGCCCTGCAGTCTGAGTCCCTAGCGACTCCAGAACATTCACTGAGATGGGAGAAGTTGTTAATCGAGTTATTTTTGATAGACTAATGCAAAGAATTGCACGATTTTTCGAATAGAATCTTGAACGAAGCCGACTGTTTGAACTTCGGGGTATCGGCTCGAAACGCCCTGCAATCTGAGTCCCGAGAGACTCCAGAACATTCACTTTGATGGAAGAAGTTGTTAATTGTGTTATTTTTGATAGACTAATGTAAAGAATTGCACGATTTTTCGAACAGAATCTTGAACGAAGCTGACTGATTGAACTTCGGGGTATCGACTCGAAACGCCCAGCAATTTGAGTCCCGAGCGAATCCATAACATTCCCTGTGATGGTAGAAGTTGTTAATCGAGTTATTTTTGACAGACTAATGCAAACAATTGCAAGATTTTTCGAATAGAATCTTGAACGAAGCCGACTGATTGAACTTCGGGGTATCGGCTCGAAACGCCCAGTAATCTGAGTCCCTAGCGACTCCAGAACATTCACTGAGATGTGAGAAGTTGTTAATCGAGTTATTTTTGACAGACTGATGCAAAGAATTGCACGATTTTTCGAACAGAATCTTGAACGAAGCCGACTGATTGAACTTCGGGGTATCGGCTCGAAACGCCCAGCAATTTGAGTCCCGAGCGACTCCAGAACGTTCACTGAGATGGGAGAAGTTGTTAATTGAGTTATTTTTGATAGACTAATGCAAAGAATTGCACAATTTTTCGAACAGAATCTTGAACGGAGCCGACTGATTGAACTTCGGGGTATCGGCTCGAAACGCCCAGTAATCTGAGTCCCGAGCGACTCCAGAACATTCCCTGTAATGGGAGAAGTTGTTAATCGAGTTATTTTTGATAGACTAATGCAAAGAATTGCAAGATTTTTCGAATAGAATCTTGAACGAAGCCGACTGATTGAACTTCGGGGTATCGGCTCGAAACGCCCTACAATCTGAGTCCCTAGCGACTCCAGAACATTCACAGAGATGGGAGAAGTTGTTAATTGTGTTATTTTTGATAGACTAATGCAAAGAATTGCACGATTTTTCGAACAGAATCTTGAACGAAGCCGACTGATTGAACTTCGGGGTATCGGCTCGAAACGCCCTGCAGTCTGAGTCCCGAGCGACTCCAGAACATTCCCTGTAATGGGAGAAGTTGTTAATCGAGTTATTTTTGATAGACTAATGCAAAGAATTGCACGATTTTTCGAACAGAATCTTGAACGAAGCCGACTGATTGAACTTCGGGGTATCGGCTCGAAACGCCCAGTAATCTGAGTCCCGAGCGACTCTAGAACATTCCCTGTAATGGGAGAAGTTGTTAATCGAGTTATTTTTGATAGACTAATGCAAAGAATTGCACGATTTTTCGAACAGAATTTTGAACGAAGCCGACTGATTGAACTTCGGGGTATCGGCTCGAAACGCCCAGTAATCTGAGTCCCGAGCGACTCCAGAACATTCCCTGTAATGGGAGAAGTTGTTAATCGAGTTATTTTTGATAGACTAATGCAAAGAATTGCAAGATTTTTCGAATAGAATCTTGAACGAAGCCGACTGATTGAACTTCGGGGTATCGGCTCGAAACGCCCTGCAGTCTGAGTCCCTAGCGACTCCAGAACATTCACTGAGATGGGAGAAGTTGTTAATCGAGTTATTTTTGACAGACTAATGCAAAGAATTGCAAGATTTTTCGAATAGAATCTTGAACGAAGCCGACTGATTGAACTTCGGGGTATCGGCTCGAAACGCCCAGTAATCTGAGTCCCTAGCGACTCCAGAACATTCACTGAGAAGGGAGAAGTTGTTAATCGAGTTATTTTTGATAGACTAATGCAAAGAATTGCACGATTTTTCGAACAGAATCTTGAACGAAGCCGACTGATTGAACTTCGGGGTATCGGCTCGAAACGCCCTGCAGTCTGAGTCCCTAGCGACTCCAGAACATTCACTGAGATGGGAGAAGTTGTTAATCGAGTTATTTTTGATAGACTAATGCAAAGAATTGCACGATTTTTCGAATAGAATCTTGAACGAAGCCGACTGTTTGAACTTCGAGGTATCGGCTCGAAACGCCCTGCAATCTGAGTCCCGAGAGACTCCAGAACATTCACTTTGATGGAAGAAGTTGTTAATTGTGTTATTTTTGATAGACTAATGTAAAGAATTGCACGATTTTTCGAACAGAATCTTGAACGAAGCTGACTGATTGAACTTCGGGGTATCGACTCGAAACGCCCAGCAATTTGAGTCCCGAGCGAATCCATAACATTCCCTGTGATGGTAGAAGTTGTTAATCGAGTTATTTTTGACAGACTAATGCAAACAATTGCAAGATTTTTCGAATAGAATCTTGAACGAAGCCGACTGATTGAACTTCGGGGTATCGGCTCGAAACGCCCAGTAATCTGAGTCCCTAGCGACTCCAGAACATTCACTGAGATGTGAGAAGTTGTTAATCGAGTTATTTTTGACAGACTGATGCAAAGAATTGCACGATTTTTCGAACAGAATCTTGAACGAAGCCGACTGATTGAACTTCGGGGTATCGGCTCGAAACGCCCAGCAATTTGAGTCCCGAGCGACTCCAGAACGTTCACTGAGATGGGAGAAGTTGTTAATTGAGTTATTTTTGATAGACTAATGCAAAGAATTGCACAATTTTTCGAACAGAATCTTGAACGGAGCCGACTGATTGAACTTCGGGGTATCGGCTCGAAACGCCCAGTAATCTGAGTCCCGAGCGACTCCAGAACATTCCCTGTAATGGGAGAAGTTGTTAATCGAGTTATTTTTGATAGACTAATGCAAAGAATTGCAAGATTTTTCGAATAGAATCTTGAACGAAGCCGACTGATTGAACTTCGGGGTATCGGCTCGAAACGCCCTACAATCTGAGTCCCTAGCGACTCCAGAACATTCACAGAGATGGGAGAAGTTGTTAATTGTGTTATTTTTGATAGACTAATGCAAAGAATTGCACGATTTTTCGAACAGAATCTTGAACGAAGCCGACTGATTGAACTTCGGGGTATCGGCTCGAAACGCCCTGCAGTCTGAGTCCCTAGCGACTCCAGAACATTCCCTGTAATGGGAGAAGTTGTTAATCGAGTTATTTTTGATAGACTAATGCAAAGAATTGCACGATTTTTCGAACAGAATCTTGAACGAAGCCGACTGATTGAACTTCGGGGTATCGGCTCGAAACGCCCAGTAATGGGAGAAGTTGTTAATCGAGTTATTTTTGATAGACTAATGCAAAGAATTGCAAGATTTTTCGAATAGAATCTTGAACGAAGTCGACTGATTGAACTTCGGGGTATCAGCTCGAAACGCCCTGCAGTCTGAGTCCCTAGCGACTCCAGAACATTCACTGAGATGGGAGAAGTTGTTAATCGAGTTATTTTTGATAGACTAATGCAAAGAATTGCAAGATTTTTCGAACAGAATCTTGAACGAAGCCGACTGATTGAACTTCGGGGTATCGGCTCGAAACGCCCAGTAATCTGAGTCCCGAGCGACTCTAGAACATTCCCTGTAATGGGAGAAGTTGTTAATCAAGTTATTTTTGATAGACTAATGCAAAAAATTGCACGATTTTTCGAACAGAATCTTGAACGAAGCCGACTGATTGAACTTCGGGGTATCGGCTCGAAACGCCCAGTAATCTGAGTCCCGAGCGACTCCAGAACATTCCCTGTAATGGGAGAAGTTGTTAATCGAGTTATTTTTGATAGACTAATGCAAAGAATTGCAAGATTTTTTGAATAGAATCTTGAACGAAGCCGACTGATTGAACTTCGGGGTATCGGCTCGAAACGCCCAGTAATCTGAGTCCCTAGCGACTCCAGAACATTCACTGAGATGTGAGAAGTTGTTAATCGAGTTATTTTTGACAGACTGATGCAAAGAATTGCACGATTTTTCGAACAGAATCTTGAACGAAGCCGACTGATTGAACTTCGGGGTATCGGCTCGAAACGCCCTGCAGTCTGAGTCCCTAGCGACTCCAGAACATTCCCTGTAATGGGAGAAGTTGTTAATCGAGTTATTTTTGATAGACTAATGCAAAGAATTGCAAGATTTTTCGAATAGAATCTTGAACGAAGTCGACTGATTGAACTTCGGGGTATCGGCTCGAAACGCCCTGCAGTCTGAGTCCCTAGCGACTCCAGAACATTCACTGAGATGGGAGAAGTTGTTAATCGAGTTATTTTTGATAGACTAATGCAAAGAATTGCACGATTTTTCGAACAGAATCTTGAACGAAGCCGACTGATTGAACTTCGGGGTATCGGCTCGAAACGCCCAGTAATCTGAGTCCCGAGCGACTCCAGAACATTCCCTGTAATGGGAGAAGTTGTTAATCGAGTTATTTTTGATAGACTAATGCAAAGAATTGCACGATTTTTCGAACAGAATCTTGAACGAAGCCGACTGATTGAACTTCGGGGTATCGGCTCGAAACGCCCAGTAATCTGAGTCCCGAGCGACTCTAGAACATTCCCTGTAATGGGAGAAGTTGTTAATCGAGTTATTTTTGATAGACTAATGCAAAGAATTGCACGATTTTTCGAACAGAATCTTGAACGAAGCCGACTGATTGAACTTCGGGGTATCGGCTCGAAACGCCCAGTAATCTGAGTCCCGAGCGACTCCAGAACATTCCCTGTAATGGGAGAAGTTGTTAATCGAGTTATTTTTGATAGACTAATGCAAAGAATTGCAAGATTTTTCGAATAGAATCTTGAACGAAGCCGACTGATTGAACTTCGGGGTATCGGCTCGAAACACCCTGCAGTCTGAGTCCCTAGCGACTCCAGAACATTCACTGAGATGGGAGAAGTTGTTAATCGAGTTATTTTTGATAGACTAATGCAAAGAATTGCAAGATTTTTCGAATAGAATCTTGAACGAAGTCGACTGATTGAACTTCGGGGTATCGGCTCGAAACGCCCTGCAGTCTGAGTCCCTAGCGACTCCAGAACATTCACTGAGATGGGAGAAGTTGTTAATCGAGTTATTTTTGATAGACTAATGCAAAGAATTGCACGATTTTTCGAACAGAATCTTGAACGAAGCCGACTGATTGAACTTCGGGGTATCGGCTCGAAACGCCCTGCAGTCTGAGTCCCTAGCGACTCCAGAACATTCCCTGTAATGGGAGAAGTTGTTAATCGAGTTATTTTTGATAGACTAATGCAAAGAATTGCAAGATTTTTCGAATAGAATCTTGAACGAAGTCGACTGATTGAACTTCGGGGTATCGGCTCGAAACGCCCTGCAGTCTGAGTCCCTAGCGACTCCAGAACATTCACTGAGATGGGAGAAGTTGTTAATCGAGTTATTTTTGATAGACTAATGCAAAGAATTGCACGATTTTTCGAACAGAATCTTGAACGAAGCCGACTGATTGAACTTCGGGGTATCGGCTCGAAACGCCCAATAATCTGAGTCCCGAGCGACTCCAGAACATTCCCTGTAATGGGAGAAGTTGTTATTCGAGTTATTTTTGATAGACTAATGCAAAGAATTGCACGATTTTTCGAACAGAATCTTGAACGAAGCCGACTGATTGAATTTCGGGGTATCGGCTCGAAACGCCCAGTAATCTGAGTCCCGAGCGACTCTAGAACATTCCCTGTAATGGGAGAAGTTGTTAATCGAGTTATTTTTGATAGACTAATGCAAAGAATTGCACGATTTTTCGAACAGAATCTTGAACGAAGCCGACTGATTGAACTTCGGGGTATCGGCTCGAAACGCCCTGCAGTCTGAGTCCCTAGCGACTCCAGAACATTCACTGAGATGGGAGAAGTTGTTAATCGAGTTATTTTTGATAGACTAATGCAAAGAATTGCACGATTTTTCGAACAGAATCTTGAACGAAGCCGACTGATTGAACTTCGGGGTATCGGCTCGAAACGCCCAGTAATCTGAGTCCCGAGCGACTCCAGAACATTCCCTGTAATGGGAGAAGTTGTTATTCGAGTTATATTTGATAGACTAATGCAAAGAATTGCACGATTTTTCGAACAGAATCTTGAACGACGCCGACTGATTGAATTTCGGGGTATCGGCTCGAAACGCCCAGTAATCTGAGTCCCGAGCGACTCTAGAACATTCCCTGTAATGGGAGAAGTTGTTAATCGAGTTATTTTTGATAGACTAATGCAAAGAATTGCACGATTTTTCGAACAGAATCTTGAACGAAGCCGACTGATTGAACTTCGGGGTATCGGCTCGAAACGCCCAGTAATCTGAGTCCCGAGCGACTCCAGAACATTCCCTGTAATGGGAGAAGTTGTTAATCGAGTTATTTTTGATAGACTAATGCAAAGAATTGCAAGATTTTTCGAATAGAATCTTGAACGAAGCCGACTGATTGAACTTCGGGGTATCGGCTCGAAACACCCTGCAGTCTGAGTCCCTAGCGACTCCAGAACATTCACTGAGATGGGAGAAGTTGTTAATCGAGTTATTTTTGATAGACTAATGCAAAGAATTGCACGATTTTTCGAACAGAATCTTGAACGAAGCCGACTGATTGAACTTCGGGGTATCGGCTCGAAACGCCCAGTAATCTGAGTCCCGAGCGACTCCAGAACATTCCCTGTAATGGGAGAAGTTGTTATTCGAGTTATATTTGATAGACTAATGCAAAGAATTGCACGATTTTTCGAACAGAATCTTGAACGACGCCGACTGATTGAATTTCGGGGTATCGGCTCGAAACGCCCAGTAATCTGAGTCCCGAGCGACTCTAGAACATTCCCTGTAATGGGAGAAGTTGTTAATCGAGTTATTTTTGATAGACTAATGCAAAGAATTGCACGATTTTTCGAACAGAATCTTGAACGAAGCCGACTGATTGAACTTCGGGGTATCGGCTCGAAACGCCCAGTAATCTGAGTCCCGAGCGACTCCAGAACATTCCCTGTAATGGGAGAAGTTGTTAATCGAGTTATTTTTGATAGACTAATGCAAAGAATTGCAAGATTTTTCGAATAGAATCTTGAACGAAGCCGACTGATTGAACTTCGGGGTATCGGCTCGAAACACCCTGCAGTCTGAGTCCCTAGCGACTCCAGAACATTCACTGAGATGGGAGAAGTTGTTAATCGAGTTATTTTTGATAGACTAATGCAAAGAATTGCAAGATTTTTCGAATAGAATCTTGAACGAAGTCGACTGATTGAACTTCGGGGTATCGGCTCGAAACGCCCTGCAGTCTGAGTCCCTAGCGACTCCAGAACATTCACTGAGATGGGAGAAGTTGTTAATCGAGTTATTTTTGATAGACTAATGCAAAGAATTGCACGATTTTTCGAATAGAATCTTGAACGAAGCCGACTGATTGAACTTCGGGGTATCGGCTCGAAACGCCCTGCAATCTGAGTCCCGTGCGACTCCAGAACATTCACAGAGATGGGAGAAGTTGTTAATTGTGTTATTTTTGATAGACTAATGCAAAGAATTGCACGATTTTTCGAACAGAATCTTGAACGAAGCCGACTGATTGAACTTCGGGGTATCGGCTCGAAACGCCCAGTAATCTGAGTCCCGAGCGACTCCAGAACATTCCCTGTAATGGGAGAAGTTGTTATTCGAGTTATATTTGATAGACTAATGCAAAGAATTGCACGATTTTTCGAACAGAATCTTGAACGACGCCGACTGATTGAATTTCGGGGTATCGGCTCGAAACGCCCAGTAATCTGAGTCCCGAGCGACTCTAGAACATTCCCTGTAATGGGAGAAGTTGTTAATCGAGTTATTTTTGATAGACTAATGCAAAGAATTGCACGATTTTTCGAACAGAATCTTGAACGAAGCCGACTGATTGAACTTCGGGGTATCGGCTCGAAACGCCCAGTAATCTGAGTCCCGAGCGACTCCAGAACATTCCCTGTAATGGGAGAAGTTGTTAATCGAGTTATTTTTGATAGACTAATGCAAAGAATTGCAAGATTTTTCGAATAGAATCTTGAACGAAGCCGACTGATTGAACTTCGGGGTATCGGCTCGAAACACCCTGCAGTCTGAGTCCCTAGCGACTCCAGAACATTCACTGAGATGGGAGAAGTTGTTAATCGAGTTATTTTTGATAGACTAATGCAAAGAATTGCAAGATTTTTCGAATAGAATCTTGAACGAAGTCGACTGATTGAACTTCGGGGTATCGGCTCGAAACGCCCTGCAGTCTGAGTCCCTAGCGACTCCAGAACATTCACTGAGATGGGAGAAGTTGTTAATCGAGTTATTTTTGATAGACTAATGCAAAGAATTGCACGATTTTTCGAATAGAATCTTGAACGAAGCCGACTGATTGAACTTCGGGGTATCGGCTCGAAACGCCCTGCAATCTGAGTCCCGTGCGACTCCAGAACATTCACAGAGATGGGAGAAGTTGTTAATTGTGTTATTTTTGATAGACTAATGCAAAGAATTGCACGATTTTTCGAACAGAATCTTGAACGAAGCCGACTGATTGAACTTCGGGGTATCGGCTCGAAACGCCCTGCAGTCTGAGTCCCTAGCGACTCCAGAACATTCCCTGTAATGGGAGAAGTTGTTAATCGAGTTATTTTTGATAGACTAATGCAAAGAATTGCACGATTTTTCGAACAGAATCTTGAACGAAGCCGACTGATTGAACTTCGGGGTATCGGCTCGAAACGCCCAGTAATGGGAGAAGTTGTTAATCGAGTTATTTTTGATAGACTAATGCAAAGAATTGCAAGATTTTTCGAATAGAATCTTGAACGATGTCGACTGATTGAACTTCGGGGTATCGGCTCGAAACGCCCTGCAGTCTGAGTCCCTAGCGACTCCAGAACATTCACTGAGATGGGAGAAGTTGTTAATCGAGTTATTTTTGATAGACTAATGCAAAGAATTGCACGATTTTTCGAACAGAATCTTGAACGAAGCCGACTGATTGAACTTCGGGGTATCGGCTCGAAACGCCCAGTAATCTGAGTCCCTAGCGACTCCAGAACATTCACTGAGATGTGAGAAGTTGTTAATCGAGTTATTTTTGACAGACTGATGCAAAGAATTGCACGATTTTTCGAACAGAATCTTGAACGAAGCCGACTGATTGAACTTCGGGGTATCGGCTCGAAACGCCCAGTAATCTGAGTCCCGAGCGACTCCAGAACATTCCCTGTAATGGGAGAAGTTGTTAATCGAGTTATTTTTGATAGACTAATGCAAAGAATTGCACGATTTTTCGAACAGAATCTTGAACGAAGCCGACTGATTGAACTTCGGGGTATCGGCTCGAAACGCCCAGTAATCTGAGTCCCGAGCGACTCTAGAACATTCCCTGTAATGGGAGAAGTTGTTAATCGAGTTATTTTTGATAGACTAATGCAAAGAATTGCACGATTTTTCGAACAGAATCTTGAACGAAGCCGACTGATTGAACTTCGGGGTATCGGCTCGAAACGCCCAGTAATCTGAGTCCCGAGCGACTCCAGAACATTCCCTGTAATGGGAGAAGTTGTTAATCGAGTTATTTTTGATAGACTAATGCAAAGAATTGCAAGATTTTTCGAATAGAATCTTGAACGAAGCCGACTGATTGAACTTCGGGGTATCGGCTCGAAACACCCTGCAGTCTGAGTCCCTAGCGACTCCAGAACATTCACTGAGATGGGAGAAGTTGTTAATCGAGTTATTTTTGATAGACTAATGCAAAGAATTGCAAGATTTTTCGAATAGAATCTTGAACGAAGTCGACTGATTGAACTTCGGGGTATCGGCTCGAAACGCCCTGCAGTCTGAGTCCCTAGCGACTCCAGAACATTCACTGAGATGGGAGAAGTTGTTAATCGAGTTATTTTTGATAGACTAATGCAAAGAATTGCACGATTTTTCGAACAGAATCTTGAACGAAGCCGACTGATTGAACTTCGGGGTATCGGCTCGAAACGCCCAGTAATCTGAGTCCCGAGCGACTCCAGAACATTCCCTGTAATGGGAGAAGTTGTTATTCGAGTTATATTTGATAGACTAATGCAAAGAATTGCACGATTTTTCGAACAGAATCTTGAACGACGCCGACTGATTGAATTTCGGGGTATCGGCTCGAAACGCCCAGTAATCTGAGTCCCGAGCGACTCTAGAACATTCCCTGTAATGGGAGAAGTTGTTAATCGAGTTATTTTTTATAGACTAATGCAAAGAATTGCACGATTTTTCGAACAGAATCTTGAACGAAGCCGACTGATTGAACTTCGGGGTATCGGCTCGAAACGCCCAGTAATCTGAGTCCCGAGCGACTCCAGAACATTCCCTGTAATGGGAGAAGTTGTTAATCGAGTTATTTTTGATAGACTAATGCAAAGAATTGCAAGATTTTTCGAATAGAATCTTGAACGAAGCCGACTGATTGAACTTCGGGGTATCGGCTCGAAACACCCTGCAGTCTGAGTCCCTAGCGACTCCAGAACATTCACTTAGATGGGAGAAGTTGTTAATCGAGTTATTTTTGATAGACTAATGCAAAGAATTGCAAGATTTTTCGAATAGAATCTTGAACGAAGTCGACTGATTGAACTTCGGGGTATCGGCTCGAAACGCCCTGCAGTCTGAGTCCCTAGCGACTCCAGAACATTCACTGAGATGGGAGAAGTTGTTAATCGAGTTATTTTTGATAGACTAATGCAAAGAATTGCACGATTTTTCGAATAGAATCTTGAACGAAGCCGACTGATTGAACTTCGGGGTATCGGCTCGAAACGCCCTGCAATCTGAGTCCCGTGCGACTCCAGAACATTCACAGAGATGGGAGAAGTTGTTAATTGTGTTATTTTTGATAGACTAATGCAAAGAATTGCACGATTTTTCGAACAGAATCTTGAACGAAGCCGACTGATTGAACTTCGGGGTATCGGCTCGAAACGCCCTGCAGTCTGAGTCCCTAGCGACTCCAGAACATTCCCTGTAATGGGAGAAGTTGTTAATCGAGTTATTTTTGATAGACTAATGCAAAGAATTGCACGATTTTTCGAACAGAATCTTGAACGAAGCCGACTGATTGAACTTCGGGGTATCGGCTCGAAACGCCCAGTAATGGGAGAAGTTGTTAATCGAGTTATTTTTGATAGACTAATGCAAAGAATTGCAAGATTTTTCGAATAGAATCTTGAACGATGTCGACTGATTGAACTTCGGGGTATCGGCTCGAAACGCCCTGCAGTCTGAGTCCCTAGCGACTCCAGAACATTCACTGAGATGGGAGAAGTTGTTAATCGAGTTATTTTTGATAGACTAATGCAAAGAATTGCACGATTTTTCAAACAGAATCTTGAACGAAGCCGACTGATTGAACTTCGGGGTATCGGCTCGAAACGCCCAGTAATCTGAGTCCCTAGCGACTCCAGAACATTCACTGAGATGTGAGAAGTTGTTAATCGAGTTATTTTTGACAGACTGATGCAAAGAATTGCACGATTTTTCGAACAGAATCTTGAACGAAGCCGACTGATTGAACTTCGGGGTATCGGCTCGAAACGCCCAGTAATCTGAGTCCCGAGCGACTCCAGAACATTCCCTGTAATGGGAGAAGTTGTTAATCGAGTTATTTTTGATAGACTAATGCAAAGAATTGCACGATTTTTCGAACAGAATCTTGAACGAAGCCGACTGATTGAACTTCGGGGTATCGGCTCGAAACGCCCAGTAATCTGAGTCCCGAGCGACTCTAGAACATTCCCTGTAATGGGAGAAGTTGTTAATCGAGTTATTTTTGATAGACTAATGCAAAGAATTGCACGATTTTTCGAACAGAATCTTGAACGAAGCCGACTGATTGAACTTCGGGGTATCGGCTCGAAACGCCCAGTAATCTGAGTCCCGAGCGACTCCAGAACATTCCCTGTAATGGGAGAAGTTGTTAATCGAGTTATTTTTGATAGACTAATGCAAAGAATTGCAAGATTTTTCGAATAGAATCTTGAACGAAGCCGACTGATTGAACTTCGGGGTATCGGCTCGAAACACCCTGCAGTCTGAGTCCCTAGCGACTCCAGAACATTCACTGAGATGGGAGAAGTTGTTAATCGAGTTATTTTTGATAGACTAATGCAAAGAATTGCAAGATTTTTCGAATAGAATCTTGAACGAAGTCGACTGATTGAACTTCGGGGTATCGGCTCGAAACGCCCTGCAGTCTGAGTCCCTAGCGACTCCAGAACATTCACTGAGATGGGAGAAGTTGTTAATCGAGTTATTTTTGATAGACTAATGCAAAGAATTGCACGATTTTTCGAACAGAATCTTGAACGAAGCCGACTGATTGAACTTCGGGGTATCGGCTCGAAACGCCCTGCAGTCTGAGTCCCTAGCGACTCCAGAACATTCCCTGTAATGGGAGAAGTTGTTAATCGAGTTATTTTTGATAGACTAATGCAAAGAATTGCAAGATTTTTCGAATAGAATCTTGAACGAAGTCGACTGATTGAACTTCGGGGTATCGGCTCGAAACGCCCTGCAGTCTGAGTCCCTAGCGACTCCAGAACATTCACTGAGATGGGAGAAGTTGTTAATCGAGTTATTTTTGATAGACTAATGCAAAGAATTGCACGATTTTTCGAACAGAATCTTGAACGAAGCCGACTGATTGAACTTCGGGGTATCGGCTCGAAACGCCCAGTAATCTGAGTCCCGAGCGACTCATGAAAATTCCCTGTAATGGGAGAAGTTGTTATTCGAGTTATATTTGATAGACTAGTGCAAAGAATTGCACGATTTTTCGAACAGAATCTTGAACGACGCCGACTGATTGAATTTCGGGGTATCGGCTCGAAACGCCCAGTAATCTGAGTCCCGAGCGACTCTAGAACATTCCCTGTAATGGGAGAAGTTGTTAATCGAGTTATTTTTGATAGACTAATGCAAAGAATTGCACGATTTTTCGAACAGAATCTTGAACGAAGCCGACTGATTGAACTTCGGGGTATCGGCTCGAAACGCCCAGTAATCTGAGTCCCGAGCGACTCCAGAACATTCCCTGTAATGGGAGAAGTTGTTAATCGAGTTATTTTTGATAGACTAATGCAAAGAATTGCAAGATTTTTCGAATAGAATCTTGAACGAAGCCGACTGATTGAACTTCGGGGTATCGGCTCGAAACACCCTGCAGTCTGAGTCCCTAGCGACTCCAGAACATTCACTGAGATGGGAGAAGTTGTTAATCGAGTTATTTTTGATAGACTAATGCAAAGAATTGCAAGATTTTTCGAATAGAATCTTGAACGAAGTCGACTGATTGAACTTCGGGGTATCGGCTCGAAACGCCCTGCAGTCTGAGTCCCTAGCGACTCCAGAACATTCACTGAGATGGGAGAAGTTGTTAATCGAGTTATTTTTGATAGACTAATGCAAAGAATTGCACGATTTTTCGAATAGAATCTTGAACGAAGTCGACTGATTGAACTTCGGGGTATCGGCTCGAAACGCCCTGCAATCTGAGTCCCGTGCGACTCCAGAACATTCACAGAGATGGGAGAAGTTGTTAATTGTGTTATTTTTGATAGACTAATGCAAAGAATTGCACGATTTTTCGAACAGAATCTTGAACGAAGCCGACTGATTGAACTTCGGGGTATCGGCTCGAAACGCCCTGCAGTCTGAGTCCCTAGCGACTCCAGAACATTCCCTGTAATGGGAGAAGTTGTTAATCGAGTTATTTTTGATAGACTAATGCAAAGAATTGCACGATTTTTCGAACAGAATCTTGAACGAAGCCGACTGATTGAACTTCGGGGTATCGGCTCGAAACGCCCAGTAATGGGAGAAGTTGTTAATCGAGTTATTTTTGATAGACTAATGCAAAGAATTGCAAGATTTTTCGAATAGAATCTTGAACGATGTCGACTGATTGAACTTCGGGGTATCGGCTCGAAACGCCCTGCAGTCTGAGTCCCTAGCGACTCCAGAACATTCACTGAGATGGGAGAAGTTGTTAATCGAGTTATTTTTGATAGACTAATGCAAAGAATTGCACGATTTTTCGAACAGAATCTTGAACGAAGCCGACTGATTGAACTTCGGGGTATCGGCTCGAAACGCCCAGTAATCTGAGTCCCTAGCGACTCCAGAACATTCACTGAGATGTGAGAAGTTGTTAATCGAGTTATTTTTGACAGACTGATGCAAAGAATTGCACGATTTTTCGAACAGAATCTTGAACGAAGCCGACTGATTGAACTTCGGGGTATCGGCTCGAAACGCCCAGTAATCTGAGTCCCGAGCGACTCCAGAACATTCCCTGTAATGGGAGAAGTTGTTAATCGAGTTATTTTTGATAGACTAATGCAAAGAATTGCACGATTTTTCGAACAGAATCTTGAACGAAGCCGACTGATTGAACTTCGGGGTATCGGCTCGAAACGCCCAGTAATCTGAGTCCCGAGCGACTCTAGAACATTCCCTGTAATGGGAGAAGTTGTTAATCGAGTTATTTTTGATAGACTAATGCAAAGAATTGCACGATTTTTCGAACAGAATCTTGAACGAAGCCGACTGATTGAACTTCGGGGTATCGGCTCGAAACGCCCAGTAATCTGAGTCCCGAGCGACTCCAGAACATTCCCTGTAATGGGAGAAGTTGTTAATCGAGTTATTTTTGATAGACTAATGCAAAGAATTGCAAGATTTTTCGAATAGAATCTTGAACGAAGCCGACTGATTGAACTTCGGGGTATCGGCTCGAAACACCCTGCAGTCTGAGTCCCTAGCGACTCCAGAACATTCACTGAGATGGGAGAAGTTGTTAATCGAGTTATTTTTGATAGACTAATGCAAAGAATTGCAAGATTTTTCGAATAGAATCTTGAACGAAGTCGACTGATTGAACTTCGGGGTATCGGCTCGAAACGCCCTGCAGTCTGAGTCCCTAGCGACTCCAGAACATTCACTGAGATGGGAGAAGTTGTTAATCGAGTTATTTTTGATAGACTAATGCAAAGAATTGCACGATTTTTCGAACAGAATCTTGAACGAAGCCGACTGATTGAACTTCGGGGTATCGGCTCGAAACGCCCTGCAGTCTGAGTCCCTAGCGACTCCAGAACATTCCCTGTAATGGGAGAAGTTGTTAATCGAGTTATTTTTGATAGACTAATGCAAAGAATTGCAAGATTTTTCGAATAGAATCTTGAACGAAGTCGACTGATTGAACTTCGGGGTATCGGCTCGAAACGCCCTGCAGTCTGAGTCCCTAGCGACTCCAGAACATTCACTGAGATGGGAGAAGTTGTTAATCGAGTTATTTTTGATAGACTAATGCAAAGAATTGCACGATTTTTCGAACAGAATCTTGAACGAAGCCGACTGATTGAACTTCGGGGTATCGGCTCGAAACGCCCAGTAATCTGAGTCCCGAGCGACTCCAGAACATTCCCTGTAATGGGAGAAGTTGTTATTCGAGTTATTTTTGATAGACTAATGCAAAGAATTGCACGATTTTTCGAACAGAATCTTGAACGAAGCCGACTGATTGAATTTCGGGGTATCGGCTCGAAACGCCCAGTAATCTGAGTCCCGAGCGACTCTAGAACATTCCCTGTAATGGGAGAAGTTGTTAATCGAGTTATTTTTGATAGACTAATGCAAAGAATTGCACGATTTTTCGAACAGAATCTTGAACGAAGCCGACAGATTGAACTTCGGGGTATCGGCTCGAAACGCCCAGTAATCTGAGTCCCGAGCGACTCCAGAACATTCCCTGTAATGGGAGAAGTTGTTAATCGAGTTATTTTTGATAGACTAATGCAAAGAATTGCAAGATTTTTCGAATAGAATCTTGAACGAAGCCGACTGAATGAACTTCGGGGTATCGGCTCGAAACACCCTGCAGTCTGAGTCCCTAGCGACTCCAGAACATTCACTGAGATGGGAGAAGTTGTTAATCGAGTTATTTTTGATAGACTAATGCAAAGAATTGCAAGATTTTTCGAATAGAATCTTGAACGAAGGCGACTGATTGAACTTCGGGGTATCGGCTCGAAACGCCCTGCAGTCTGAGTCCCTAGCGACTCCAGAACATTCACTGAGATGGGAGAAGTTGTTAATCGAGTTATTTTTGATAGACTAATGCAAAGAATTGCACGATTTTTCGAACAGAATCTTGAACGAAGCCGACTGATTGAACTTCGGGGTATCGGCTCGAAACGCCCTGCAGTCTGAGTCCCTAGCGACTCCAGAACATTCCCTGTAATGGGAGAAGTTGTTAATCGAGTTATTTTTGATAGACTAATGCAAAGAATTGCAAGATTTTTCGAATAGAATCTTGAACGAAGTCGACTGATTGAACTTCGGGGTATCGGCTCGAAACGCCCTGCAGTCTGAGTCCCTAGCGACTCCAGAACATTCACTGAGATGGGAGAAGTTGTTAATCGAGTTATTTTTGATAGACTAATGCAAAGAATTGCACGATTTTTCGAACAGAATCTTGAACGAAGCCGACTGATTGAACTTCGGGGTATCGGCTCGAAACGCCCAGTAATCTGAGTCCCGAGCGACTCCAGAACATTCCCTGTAATGGGAGAAGTTGTTATTCGAGTTATATTTGATAGACTAATGCAAAGAATTGCACGATTTTTCGAACAGAATCTTGAACGACGCCGACTGATTGAATTTCGGGGTATCGGCTCGAAACGCCCAGTAATCTGAGTCCCGAGCGACTCTAGAACATTCCCTGTAATGGGAGAAGTTGTTAATCGAGTTATTTTTGATAGACTAATGCAAAGAATTGCACGATTTTTCGAACAGAATCTTGAACGAAGCCGACTGATTGAACTTCGGGGTATCGGCTCGAAACGCCCAGTAATCTGAGTCCCGAGCGACTCCAGAACATTCCCTGTAATGGGAGAAGTTGTTAATCGAGTTATTTTTGATAGACTAATGCAAAGAATTGCAAGATTTTTCGAATAGAATCTTGAACGAAGCCGACTGATTGAACTTCGGGGTATCGGCTCGAAACACCCTGCAGTCTGAGTCCCTAGCGACTCCAGAACATTCACTGAGATGGGAGAAGTTGTTAATCGAGTTATTTTTGATAGACTAATGCAAAGAATTGCAAGATTTTTCGAATAGAATCTTGAACGAAGTCGACTGATTGAACTTCGGGGTATCGGCTCGAAACGCCCTGCAGTCTGAGTCCCTAGCGACTCCAGAACATTCACTGAGATGGGAGAAGTTGTTAATCGAGTTATTTTTGATAGACTAATGCAAAGAATTGCACGATTTTTCGAATAGAATCTTGAACGAAGCCGACTGATTGAACTTCGGGGTATCGGCTCGAAACGCCCTGCAATCTGAGTCCCGTGCGACTCCAGAACATTCACAGAGATGGGAGAAGTTGTTAATTGTGTTATTTTTGATAGACTAATGCAAAGAATTGCACGATTTTTCGAACAGAATCTTGAACGAAGCCGACTGATTGAACTTCGGGGTATCGGCTCGAAACGCCCTGCAGTCTGAGTCCCTAGCGACTCCAGAACATTCCCTGTAATGGGAGAAGTTGTTAATCGAGTTATTTTTGATAGACTAATGCAAAGAATTGCACGATTTTTCGAACAGAATCTTGAACGAAGCCGACTGATTGAACTTCGGGGTATCGGCTCGAAACGCCCAGTAATGGGAGAAGTTGTTAATCGAGTTATTTTTGATAGACTAATGCAAAGAATTGCAAGATTTTTCGAATAGAATCTTGAACGATGTCGACTGATTGAACTTCGGGGTATCGGCTCGAAACGCCCTGCAGTCTGAGTCCCTAGCGACTCCAGAACATTCACTGAGATGGGAGAAGTTGTTAATCGAGTTATTTTTGATAGACTAATGCAAAGAATTGCACGATTTTTCGAACAGAATCTTGAACGAAGCCGACTGATTGAACTTCGGGGTATCGGCTCGAAACGCCCAGTAATCTGAGTCCCTAGCGACTCCAGAACATTCACTGAGATGTGAGAAGTTGTTAATCGAGTTATTTTTGACAGACTGATGCAAAGAATTGCACGATTTTTCGAACAGAATCTTGAACGAAGCCGACTGATTGAACTTCGGGGTATCGGCTCGAAACGCCCAGTAATCTGAGTCCCGAGCGACTCCAGAACATTCCCTGTAATGGGAGAAGTTGTTAATCGAGTTATTTTTGATAGACTAATGCAAAGAATTGCACGATTTTTCGAACAGAATCTTGAACGAAGCCGACTGATTGAACTTCGGGGTATCGGCTCGAAACGCCCAGTAATCTGAGTCCCGAGCGACTCTAGAACATTCCCTGTAATGGGAGAAGTTGTTAATCGAGTTATTTTTGATAGACTAATGCAAAGAATTGCACGATTTTTCGAACAGAATCTTGAACGAAGCCGACTGATTGAACTTCGGGGTATCGGCTCGAAACGCCCAGTAATCTGAGTCCCGAGCGACTCCAGAACATTCCCTGTAATGGGAGAAGTTGTTAATCGAGTTATTTTTGATAGACTAATGCAAAGAATTGCAAGATTTTTCGAATAGAATCTTGAACGAAGCCGACTGATTGAACTTCGGGGTATCGGCTCGAAACACCCTGCAGTCTGAGTCCCTAGCGACTCCAGAACATTCACTGAGATGGGAGAAGTTGTTAATCGAGTTATTTTTGATAGACTAATGCAAAGAATTGCAAGATTTTTCGAATAGAATCTTGAACGAAGTCGACTGATTGAACTTCGGGGTATCGGCTCGAAACGCCCTGCAGTCTGAGTCCCTAGCGACTCCAGAACATTCACTGAGATGGGAGAAGTTGTTAATCGAGTTATTTTTGATAGACTAATGCAAAGAATTGCACGATTTTTCGAACAGAATCTTGAACGAAGCCGACTGATTGAACTTCGGGGTATCGGCTCGAAACGCCCTGCAGTCTGAGTCCCTAGCGACTCCAGAACATTCCCTGTAATGGGAGAAGTTGTTAATCGAGTTATTTTTGATAGACTAATGCAAAGAATTGCAAGATTTTTCGAATAGAATCTTGAACGAAGTCGACTGATTGAACTTCGGGGTATCGGCTCGAAACGCCCTGCAGTCTGAGTCCCTAGCGACTCCAGAACATTCACTGAGATGGGAGAAGTTGTTAATCGAGTTATTTTTGATAGACTAATGCAAAGAATTGCACGATTTTTCGAACAGAATCTTGAACGAAGCCGACTGATTGAACTTCGGGGTATCGGCTCGAAACGCCCAGTAATCTGAGTCCCGAGCGACTCCAGAACATTCCCTGTAATGGGAGAAGTTGTTATTCGAGTTATTTTTGATAGACTAATGCAAAGAATTGCACGATTTTTCGAACAGAATCTTGAACGAAGCCGACTGATTGAATTTCGGGGTATCGGCTCGAAACGCCCAGTAATCTGAGTCCCGAGCGACTCTAGAACATTCCCTGTAATGGGAGAAGTTGTTAATCGAGTTATTTTTGATAGACTAATGCAAAGAATTGCACGATTTTTCGAACAGAATCTTGAACGAAGCCGACAGATTGAACTTCGGGGTATCGGCTCGAAACGCCCAGTAATCTGAGTCCCGAGCGACTCCAGAACATTCCCTGTAATGGGAGAAGTTGTTAATCGAGTTATTTTTGATAGACTAATGCAAAGAATTGCAAGATTTTTCGAATAGAATCTTGAACGAAGCCGACTGAATGAACTTCGGGGTATCGGCTCGAAACACCCTGCAGTCTGAGTCCCTAGCGACTCCAGAACATTCACTGAGATGGGAGAAGTTGTTAATCGAGTTATTTTTGATAGACTAATGCAAAGAATTGCAAGATTTTTCGAATAGAATCTTGAACGAAGGCGACTGATTGAACTTCGGGGTATCGGCTCGAAACGCCCTGCAGTCTGAGTCCCTAGCGACTCCAGAACATTCACTGAGATGGGAGAAGTTGTTAATCGAGTTATTTTTGATAGACTAATGCAAAGAATTGCACGATTTTTCGAACAGAATCTTGAACGAAGCCGACTGATTGAACTTCGGGGTATCGGCTCGAAACGCCCTGCAGTCTGAGTCCCTAGCGACTCCAGAACATTCCCTGTAATGGGAGAAGTTGTTAATCGAGTTATTTTTGATAGACTAATGCAAAGAATTGCAAGATTTTTCGAATAGAATCTTGAACGAAGTCGACTGATTGAACTTCGGGGTATCGGCTCGAAACGCCCTGCAGTCTGAGTCCCTAGCGACTCCAGAACATTCACTGAGATGGGAGAAGTTGTTAATCGAGTTATTTTTGATAGACTAATGCAAAGAATTGCACGATTTTTCGAACAGAATCTTGAACGAAGCCGACTGATTGAACTTCGGGGTATCGGCTCGAAACGCCCAGTAATCTGAGTCCCGAGCGACTCCAGAACATTCCCTGTAATGGGAGAAGTTGTTATTCGAGTTATATTTGATAGACTAATGCAAAGAATTGCACGATTTTTCGAACAGAATCTTGAACGACGCCGACTGATTGAATTTCGGGGTATCGGCTCGAAACGCCCAGTAATCTGAGTCCCGAGCGACTCTAGAACATTCCCTGTAATGGGAGAAGTTGTTAATCGAGTTATTTTTGATAGACTAATGCAAAGAATTGCACGATTTTTCGAACAGAATCTTGAACGAAGCCGACTGATTGAACTTCGGGGTATCGGCTCGAAACGCCCAGTAATCTGAGTCCCGAGCGACTCCAGAACATTCCCTGTAATGGGAGAAGTTGTTAATCGAGTTATTTTTGATAGACTAATGCAAAGAATTGCAAGATTTTTCGAATAGAATCTTGAACGAAGCCGACTGATTGAACTTCGGGGTATCGGCTCGAAACACCCTGCAGTCTGAGTCCCTAGCGACTCCAGAACATTCACTGAGATGGGAGAAGTTGTTAATCGAGTTATTTTTGATAGACTAATGCAAAGAATTGCAAGATTTTTCGAATAGAATCTTGAACGAAGTCGACTGATTGAACTTCGGGGTATCGGCTCGAAACGCCCTGCAGTCTGAGTCCCTAGCGACTCCAGAACATTCACTGAGATGGGAGAAGTTGTTAATCGAGTTATTTTTGATAGACTAATGCAAAGAATTGCACGATTTTTCGAATAGAATCTTGAACGAAGCCGACTGATTGAACTTCGGGGTATCGGCTCGAAACGCCCTGCAATCTGAGTCCCGTGCGACTCCAGAACATTCACAGAGATGGGAGAAGTTGTTAATTGTGTTATTTTTGATAGACTAATGCAAAGAATTGCACGATTTTTCGAACAGAATCTTGAACGAAGCCGACTGATTGAACTTCGGGGTATCGGCTCGAAACGCCCTGCAGTCTGAGTCCCTAGCGACTCCAGAACATTCCCTGTAATGGGAGAAGTTGTTAATCGAGTTATTTTTGATAGACTAATGCAAAGAATTGCACGATTTTTCGAACAGAATCTTGAACGAAGCCGACTGATTGAACTTCGGGGTATCGGCTCGAAACGCCCAGTAATGGGAGAAGTTGTTAATCGAGTTATTTTTGATAGACTAATGCAAAGAATTGCAAGATTTTTCGAATAGAATCTTGAACGATGTCGACTGATTGAACTTCGGGGTATCGGCTCGAAACGCCCTGCAGTCTGAGTCCCTAGCGACTCCAGAACATTCACTGAGATGGGAGAAGTTGTTAATCGAGTTATTTTTGATAGACTAATGCAAAGAATTGCACGATTTTTCGAACAGAATCTTGAACGAAGCCGACTGATTGAACTTCGGGGTATCGGCTCGAAACGCCCAGTAATCTGAGTCCCTAGCGACTCCAGAACATTCACTGAGATGTGAGAAGTTGTTAATCGAGTTATTTTTGACAGACTGATGCAAAGAATTGCACGATTTTTCGAACAGAATCTTGAACGAAGCCGACTGATTGAACTTCGGGGTATCGGCTCGAAACGCCCTGCAGTCTGAGTCCCTAGCGACTCCAGAACATTCCCTGTAATGGGAGAAGTTGTTAATCGAGTTATTTTTGATAGACTAATGCAAAGAATTGCAAGATTTTTCGAATAGAATCTTGAACGAAGTCGACTGATTGAACTTCGGGGTATCGGCTCGAAACGCCCTGCAGTCTGAGTCCCTAGCGACTCCAGAACATTCACTGAGATGGGAGAAGTTGTTAATCGAGTTATTTTTGATAGACTAATGCAAAGAATTGCACGATTTTTCGAACAGAATCTTGAACGAAGCCGACTGATTGAACTTCGGGGTATCGGCTCGAAACGCCCAGTAATCTGAGTCCCGAGCGACTCCAGAACATTCCCTGTAATGGGAGAAGTTGTTAATCGAGTTATTTTTGATAGACTAATGCAAAGAATTGCACGATTTTTCGAACAGAATCTTGAACGAAGCCGACTGATTGAACTTCGGGGTATCGGCTCGAAACGCCCAGTAATCTGAGTCCCGAGCGACTCTAGAACATTCCCTGTAATGGGAGAAGTTGTTAATCGAGTTATTTTTGATAGACTAATGCAAAGAATTGCACGATTTTTCGAACAGAATCTTGAACGAAGCCGACTGATTGAACTTCGGGGTATCGGCTCGAAACGCCCAGTAATCTGAGTCCCGAGCGACTCCAGAACATTCCCTGTAATGGGAGAAGTTGTTAATCGAGTTATTTTTGATAGACTAATGCAAAGAATTGCAAGATTTTTCGAATAGAATCTTGAACGAAGCCGACTGATTGAACTTCGGGGTATCGGCTCGAAACACCCTGCAGTCTGAGTCCCTAGCGACTCCAGAACATTCACTGAGATGGGAGAAGTTGTTAATCGAGTTATTTTTGATAGACTAATGCAAAGAATTGCAAGATTTTTCGAATAGAATCTTGAACGAAGTCGACTGATTGAACTTCGGGGTATCGGCTCGAAACGCCCTGCAGTCTGAGTCCCTAGCGACTCCAGAACATTCACTGAGATGGGAGAAGTTGTTAATCGAGTTATTTTTGATAGACTAATGCAAAGAATTGCACGATTTTTCGAACAGAATCTTGAACGAAGCCGACTGATTGAACTTCGGGGTATCGGCTCGAAACGCCCTGCAGTCTGAGTCCCTAGCGACTCCAGAACATTCCCTGTAATGGGAGAAGTTGTTAATCGAGTTATTTTTGATAGACTAATGCAAAGAATTGCAAGATTTTTCGAATAGAATCTTGAACGAAGTCGACTGATTGAACTTCGGGGTATCGGCTCGAAACGCCCTGCAGTCTGAGTCCCTAGCGACTCCAGAACATTCACTGAGATGGGAGAAGTTGTTAATCGAGTTATTTTTGATAGACTAATGCAAAGAATTGCACGATTTTTCGAACAGAATCTTGAACGAAGCCGACTGATTGAACTTCGGGGTATCGGCTCGAAACGCCCAGTAATCTGAGTCCCGAGCGACTCCAGAACATTCCCTGTAATGGGAGAAGTTGTTAATCGAGTTATTTTTGATAGACTAATGCAAAGAATTGCACGATTTTTCGAACAGAATCTTGAACGAAGCCGACTGATTGAACTTCGGGGTATCGGCTCGAAACGCCCAGTAATCTGAGTCCCGAGCGACTCTAGAACATTCCCTGTAATGGGAGAAGTTGTTAATCGAGTTATTTTTGATAGACTAATGCAAAGAATTGCATGATTTTTCGAACAGAATCTTGAACGAAGTCGACTGATTGAACTTCGGGGTATCGGCTCGAAACGCCCTGCAGTCTGAGTCCCTAGCGACTCCAGAACATTCACTGAGATGGGAGAAGTTGTTAATCGAGTTATTTTTGATAGACTAATGCAAAGAATTGCACGATTTTTCGAATAGAATCTTGAACGAAGCCGACTGATTGAACTTCGGGGTATCGGCTCGAAACGCCCTGCAATCTGAGTCCCGTGCGACTCCAGAACATTCACAGAGATGGGAGAAGTTGTTAATTGTGTTATTTTTGATAGACTAATGCAAAGAATTGCACGATTTTTCGAACAGAATCTTGAACGAAGCCGACTGATTGAACTTCGGGGTATCGGCTCGAAACGCCCTGCAGTCTGAGTCCCTAGCGACTCCAGAACATTCCCTGTAATGGGAGAAGTTGTTAATCGAGTTATTTTTGATAGACTAATGCAAAGAATTGCACGATTTTTCGAACAGAATCTTGAACGAAGCCGACTGATTGAACTTCGGGGTATCGGCTCGAAACGCCCAGTAATGGGAGAAGTTGTTAATCGAGTTATTTTTGATAGACTAATGCAAAGAATTGCAAGATTTTTCGAATAGAATCTTGAACGATGTCGACTGATTGAACTTCGGGGTATCGGCTCGAAACGCCCTGCAGTCTGAGTCCCTAGCGACTCCAGAACATTCACTGAGATGGGAGAAGTTGTTAATCGAGTTATTTTTGATAGACTAATGCAAAGAATTGCACGATTTTTCGAACAGAATCTTGAACGAAGCCGACTGATTGAACTTCGGGGTATCGGCTCGAAACGCCCAGTAATCTGAGTCCCTAGCGACTCCAGAACATTCACTGAGATGTGAGAAGTTGTTAATCGAGTTATTTTTGACAGACTGATGCAAAGAATTGCACGATTTTTCGAACAGAATCTTGAACGAAGCCGACTGATTGAACTTCGGGGTATCGGCTCGAAACGCCCTGCAGTCTGAGTCCCTAGCGACTCCAGAACATTCCCTGTAATGGGAGAAGTTGTTAATCGAGTTATTTTTGATAGACTAATGCAAAGAATTGCAAGATTTTTCGAATAGAATCTTGAACGAAGTCGACTGATTGAACTTCGGGGTATCGGCTCGAAACGCCCTGCAGTCTGAGTCCCTAGCGACTCCAGAACATTCACTGAGATGGGAGAAGTTGTTAATCGAGTTATTTTTGATAGACTAATGCAAAGAATTGCACGATTTTTCGAACAGAATCTTGAACGAAGCCGACTGATTGAACTTCGGGGTATCGGCTCGAAACGCCCAGTAATCTGAGTCCCGAGCGACTCCAGAACATTCCCTGTAATGGGAGAAGTTGTTAATCGAGTTATTTTTGATAGACTAATGCAAAGAATTGCACGATTTTTCGAACAGAATCTTGAACGAAGCCGACTGATTGAACTTCGGGGTATCGGCTCGAAACGCCCAGTAATCTGAGTCCCGAGCGACTCTAGAACATTCCCTGTAATGGGAGAAGTTGTTAATCGAGTTATTTTTGATAGACTAATGCAAAGAATTGCACGATTTTTCGAACAGAATCTTGAACGAAGCCGACTGATTGAACTTCGGGGTATCGGCTCGAAACGCCCAGTAATCTGAGTCCCGAGCGACTCCAGAACATTCCCTGTAATGGGAGAAGTTGTTAATCGAGTTATTTTTGATAGACTAATGCAAAGAATTGCAAGATTTTTCGAATAGAATCTTGAACGAAGCCGACTGATTGAACTTCGGGGTATCGGCTCGAAACACCCTGCAGTCTGAGTCCCTAGCGACTCCAGAACATTCACTGAGATGGGAGAAGTTGTTAATCGAGTTATTTTTGATAGACTAATGCAAAGAATTGCAAGATTTTTCGAATAGAATATTGAACGAAGTCGACTGATTGAACTTCGGGGTATCGGCTCGAAACGCCCTGCAGTCTGAGTCCCTAGCGACTCCAGAACATTCACTGAGATGGGAGAAGTTGTTAATCGAGTTATTTTTGATAGACTAATGCAAAGAATTGCACGATTTTTCGAACAGAATCTTGAACGAAGCCGACTGATTGAACTTCGGGGTATCGGCTCGAAACGCCCTGCAGTCTGAGTCCCTAGCGACTCCAGAACATTCCCTGTAATGGGAGAAGTTGTTAATCGAGTTATTTTTGATAGACTAATGCAAAGAATTGCAAGATTTTTCGAATAGAATCTTGAACGAAGTCGACTGATTGAACTTCGGGGTATCGGCTCGAAACGCCCTGCAGTCTGAGTCCCTAGCGACTCCAGAACATTCACTGAGATGGGAGAAGTTGTTAATCGAGTTATTTTTGATAGACTAATGCAAAGAATTGCACGATTTTTCGAACAGAATCTTGAACGAAGCCGACTGATTGAACTTCGGGGTATCGGCTCGAAACGCCCAGTAATCTGAGTCCCGAGCGACTCCAGAACATTCCCTGTAATGGGAGAAGTTGTTAATCGAGTTATTTTTGATAGACTAATGCAAAGAATTGCACGATTTTTCGAACAGAATCTTGAACGAAGCCGACTGATTGAACTTCGGGGTATCGGCTCGAAACGCCCAGTAATCTGAGTCCCGAGCGACTCTAGAACATTCCCTGTAATGGGAGAAGTTGTTAATCGAGTTATTTTTGATAGACTAATGCAAAGAATTGCATGATTTTTCGAACAGAATCTTGAACGAAGTCGACTGATTGAACTTCGGGGTATCGGCTCGAAACGCCCTGCAGTCTGAGTCCCTAGCGACTCCAGAACATTCACTGAGATGGGAGAAGTTGTTAATCGAGTTATTTTTGATAGACTAATGCAAAGAATTGCACGATTTTTCGAATAGAATCTTGAACGAAGCCGACTGATTGAACTTCGGGGTATCGGCTCGAAACGCCCTGCAATCTGAGTCCCGTGCGACTCCAGAACATTCACAGAGATGGGAGAAGTTGTTAATTGTGTTATTTTTGATAGACTAATGCAAAGAATTGCACGATTTTTCGAACAGAATCTTGAACGAAGCCGACTGATTGAACTTCGGGGTATCGGCTCGAAACGCCCTGCAGTCTGAGTCCCTAGCGACTCCAGAACATTCCCTGTAATGGGAGAAGTTGTTAATCGAGTTATTTTTGATAGACTAATGCAAAGAATTGCACGATTTTTCGAACAGAATCTTGAACGAAGCCGACTGATTGAACTTCGGGGTATCGGCTCGAAACGCCCAGTAATGGGAGAAGTTGTTAATCGAGTTATTTTTGATAGACTAATGCAAAGAATTGCAAGATTTTTCGAATAGAATCTTGAACGATGTCGACTGATTGAACTTCGGGGTATCGGCTCGAAACGCCCTGCAGTCTGAGTCCCTAGCGACTCCAGAACATTCACTGAGATGGGAGAAGTTGTTAATCGAGTTATTTTTGATAGACTAATGCAAAGAATTGCACGATTTTTCGAACAGAATCTTGAACGAAGCCGACTGATTGAACTTCGGGGTATCGGCTCGAAACGCCCAGTAATCTGAGTCCCTAGCGACTCCAGAACATTCACTGAGATGTGAGAAGTTGTTAATCGAGTTATTTTTGACAGACTGATGCAAAGAATTGCACGATTTTTCGAACAGAATCTTGAACGAAGCCGACTGATTGAACTTCGGGGTATCGGCTCGAAACGCCCTGCAGTCTGAGTCCCTAGCGACTCCAGAACATTCCCTGTAATGGGAGAAGTTGTTAATCGAGTTATTTTTGATAGACTAATGCAAAGAATTGCAAGATTTTTCGAATAGAATCTTGAACGAAGTCGACTGATTGAACTTCGGGGTATCGGCTCGAAACGCCCTGCAGTCTGAGTCCCTAGCGACTCCAGAACATTCACTGAGATGGGAGAAGTTGTTAATCGAGTTATTTTTGATAGACTAATGCAAAGAATTGCACGATTTTTCGAACAGAATCTTGAACGAAGCCGACTGATTGAACTTCGGGGTATCGGCTCGAAACGCCCAGTAATCTGAGTCCCGAGCGACTCCAGAACATTCCCTGTAATGGGAGAAGTTGTTAATCGAGTTATTTTTGATAGACTAATGCAAAGAATTGCACGATTTTTCGAACAGAATCTTGAACGAAGCCGACTGATTGAACTTCGGGGTATCGGCTCGAAACGCCCAGTAATCTGAGTCCCGAGCGACTCTAGAACATTCCCTGTAATGGGAGAAGTTGTTAATCGAGTTATTTTTGATAGACTAATGCAAAGAATTGCACGATTTTTCGAACAGAATCTTGAACGAAGCCGACTGATTGAACTTCGGGGTATCGGCTCGAAACGCCCAGTAATCTGAGTCCCGAGCGACTCCAGAACATTCCCTGTAATGGGAGAAGTTGTTAATCGAGTTATTTTTGATAGACTAATGCAAAGAATTGCAAGATTTTTCGAATAGAATCTTGAACGAAGCCGACTGATTGAACTTCGGGGTATCGGCTCGAAACACCCTGCAGTCTGAGTCCCTAGCGACTCCAGAACATTCACTGAGATGGGAGAAGTTGTTAATCGAGTTATTTTTGATAGACTAATGCAAAGAATTGCAAGATTTTTCGAATAGAATCTTGAACGAAGTCGACTGATTGAACTTCGGGGTATCGGCTCGAAACGCCCTGCAGTCTGAGTCCCTAGCGACTCCAGAACATTCACTGAGATGGGAGAAGTTGTTAATCGAGTTATTTTTGATAGACTAATGCAAAGAATTGCACGATTTTTCGAACAGAATCTTGAACGAAGCCGACTGATTGAACTTCGGGGTATCGGCTCGAAACGCCCTGCAGTCTGAGTCCCTAGCGACTCCAGAACATTCCCTGTAATGGGAGAAGTTGTTAATCGAGTTATTTTTGATAGACTAATGCAAAGAATTGCAAGATTTTTCGAATAGAATCTTGAACGAAGTCGACTGATTGAACTTCGGGGTATCGGCTCGAAACGCCCTGCAGTCTGAGTCCCTAGCGACTCCAGAACATTCACTGAGATGGGAGAAGTTGTTAATCGAGTTATTTTTGATAGACTAATGCAAAGAATTGCACGATTTTTCGAACAGAATCTTGAACGAAGCCGACTGATTGAACTTCGGGGTATCGGCTCGAAACGCCCAGTAATCTGAGTCCCGAGCGACTCCAGAACATTCCCTGTAATGGGAGAAGTTGTTAATCGAGTTATTTTTGATAGACTAATGCAAAGAATTGCACGATTTTTCGAACAGAATCTTGAACGAAGCCGACTGATTGAACTTCGGGGTATCGGCTCGAAACGCCCAGTAATCTGAGTCCCGAGCGACCCTAGAACATTCCCTGTAATGGGAGAAGTTGTTAATCGAGTTATTTTTGATAGACTAATGCAAAGAATTGCATGATTTTTCGAACAGAATCTTGAACGAAGCCGACTGATTGAACTTCGGGGTATCGGCTCGAAACGCCCAGTAATCTGAGTCCCGAGCGACTCCAGAACATTCCCTGTAATGGGAGAAGTTGTTAATCGAGTTATTTTTGATAGACTAATGCAAAGAATTGCAAGATTTTTCGAATAGAATCTTGAACGAAGCCGACTGATTGAACTTCGGGGTATCGGCTCGAAACACCCTGCAGTCTGAGTCCCTAGCGACTCCAGAACATTCACTGAGATGGGAGAAGTTGTTAATCGAGTTATTTTTGATAGACTAATGCAAAGAATTGCAAGATTTTTCGAATAGAATCTTGAACGAAGTCGACTGATTGAACTTCGGGGTATCGGCTCGAAACGCCCTGCAGTCTGAGTCCCTAGCGACTCCAGAACATTCACTGAGATGGGAGAAGTTGTTAATCGAGTTATTTTTGATAGACTAATGCAAAGAATTGCACGATTTTTCGAACAGAATCTTGAACGAAGCCGACTGATTGAACTTCGGGGTATCGGCTCGAAACGCCCAGTAATCTGAGTCCCGAGCGACTCCAGAACATTCCCTGTAATGGGAGAAGTTGTTAATCGAGTTATTTTTGATAGACTAATGCAAAGAATTGCAAGATTTTTCGAATAGAATCTTGAACGAAGCCGACTGATTGAACTTCGGGGTATCGGCTCGAAACACCCTGCAGTCTGAGTCCCTAGCGACTCCAGAACATTCACTGAGATGGGAGAAGTTGTTAATCGAGTTATTTTTGATAGACTAATGCAAAGAATTGCAAGATTTTTCGAATAGAATCTTGAACGAAGTCGACTGATTGAACTTCGGGGTATCGGCTCGAAACGCCCTGCAGTCTGAGTCCCTAGCGACTCCAGAACATTCACTGAGATGGGAGAAGTTGTTAATCGAGTTATTTTTGATAGACTAATGCAAAGAATTGCACGATTTTTCGAATAGAATCTTGAACGAAGCCGACTGATTGAACTTCGGGGTATCGGCTCGAAACGCCCTGCAATCTGAGTCCCGTGCGACTCCAGAACATTCACAGAGATGGGAGAAGTTGTTAATTGTGTTATTTTTGATAGACTAATGCAAAGAATTGCACGATTTTTCGAACAGAATCTTGAACGAAGCCGACTGATTGAACTTCGGGGTATCGGCTCGAAACGCCCTGCAGTCTGAGTCCCTAGCGACTCCAGAACATTCCCTGTAATGGGAGAAGTTGTTAATCGAGTTATTTTTGATAGACTAATGCAAAGAATTGCACGATTTTTCGAACAGAATCTTGAACGAAGCCGACTGATTGAACTTCGGGGTATCGGCTCGAAACGCCCAGTAATGGGAGAAGTTGTTAATCGAGTTATTTTTGATAGACTAATGCAAAGAATTGCAAGATTTTTCGAATAGAATCTTGAACGATGTCGACTGATTGAACTTCGGGGTATCGGCTCGAAACGCCCTGCAGTCTGAGTCCCTAGCGACTCCAGAACATTCACTGAGATGGGAGAAGTTGTTAATCGAGTTATTTTTGATAGACTAATGCAAAGAATTGCACGATTTTTCGAACAGAATCTTGAACGAAGCCGACTGATTGAACTTCGGGGTATCGGCTCGAAACGCCCAGTAATCTGAGTCCCTAGCGACTCCAGAACATTCACTGAGATGTGAGAAGTTGTTAATCGAGTTATTTTTGACAGACTGATGCAAAGAATTGCACGATTTTTCGAACAGAATCTTGAACGAAGCCGACTGATTGAACTTCGGGGTATCGGCTCGAAACGCCCAGTAATCTGAGTCCCGAGCGACTCCAGAACATTCCCTGTAATGGGAGAAGTTGTTAATCGAGTTATTTTTGATAGACTAATGCAAAGAATTGCACGATTTTTCGAACAGAATCTTGAACGAAGCCGACTGATTGAACTTCGGGGTATCGGCTCGAAACGCCCAGTAATCTGAGTCCCGAGCGACTCTAGAACATTCCCTGTAATGGGAGAAGTTGTTAATCGAGTTATTTTTGATAGACTAATGCAAAGAATTGCACGATTTTTCGAACAGAATCTTGAACGAAGCCGACTGATTGAACTTCGGGGTATCGGCTCGAAACACCCAGTAATCTGAGTCCCGAGCGACTCCAGAACATTCCCTGTAATGGGAGAAGTTGTTAATCGAGTTATTTTTGATAGACTAATGCAAAGAATTGCAAGATTTTTCGAATAGAATCTTGAACGAAGCCGACTGATTGAACTTCGGGGTATCGGCTCGAAACACCCTGCAGTCTGAGTCCCTAGCGACTCCAGAACATTCACTGAGATGGGAGAAGTTGTTAATCGAGTTATTTTTGATAGACTAATGCAAAGAATTGCAAGATTTTTCGAATAGAATCTTGAACGAAGTCGACTGATTGAACTTCGGGGTATCGGCTCGAAACGCCCTGCAGTCTGAGTCCCTAGCGACTCCAGAACATTCACTGAGATGGGAGAAGTTGTTAATCGAGTTATTTTTGATAGACTAATGCAAAGAATTGCACGATTTTTCGAACAGAATCTTGAACGAAGCCGACTGATTGAACTTCGGGGTATCGGCTCGAAACGCCCTGCAATCTGAGTCCCTAGCGACTCCAGAACATTCCCTGTAATGGGAGAAGTTGTTAATCGAGTTATTTTTGATAGACTAATGCAAAGAATTGCACGATTTTTCGAACAGAATCTTGAACGAAGCCGACTGATTGAACTTCGGGGTATCGGCTCGAAACGCCCAGTAATGGGAGAAGTTGTTAATCGAGTTATTTTTGATAGACTAATGCAAAGAATTGCAAGATTTTTCGAATAGAATCTTGAACGATGTCGACTGATTGAACTTCGGGGTATCGGCTCGAAACGCCCTGCAGTCTGAGTCCCTAGCGACTCCAGAACATTCACTGAGATGGGAGAAGTTGTTAATCGAGTTATTTTTGATAGACTAATGCAAAGAATTGCACGATTTTTCGAACAGAATCTTGAACGAAGCCGACTGATTGAACTTCGGGGTATCGGCTCGAAACGCCCAGTAATCTGAGTCCCTAGCGACTCCAGAACATTCACTGAGATGTGAGAAGTTGTTAATCGAGTTATTTTTGACAGACTGATGCAAAGAATTGCACGATTTTTCGAACAGAATCTTGAACGAAGCCGACTGATTGAACTTCGGGGTATCGGCTCGAAACGCCCAGTAATCTGAGTCCCGAGCGACTCCAGAACATTCCCTGTAATGGGAGAAGTTGTTAATCGAGTTATTTTTGATAGACTAATGCAAAGAATTGCACGATTTTTCGAACAGAATCTTGAACGAAGCCGACTGATTGAACTTCGGGGTATCGGCTCGAAACGCCCAGTAATCTGAGTCCCGAGCGACTCTAGAACATTCCCTGTAATGGGAGAAGTTGTTAATCGAGTTATTTTTGATAGACTAATGCAAAGAATTGCACGATTTTTCGAACAGAATCTTGAACGAAGCCGACTGATTGAACTTCGGGGTATCGGCTCGAAACGCCCAGTAATCTGAGTCCCGAGCGACTCCAGAACATTCCCTGTAATGGGAGAAGTTGTTAATCGAGTTATTTTTGATAGACTAATGCAAAGAATTGCAAGATTTTTCGAATAGAATCTTGAACGAAGCCGACTGATTGAACTTCGGGGTATCGGCTCGAAACACCCTGCAGTCTGAGTCCCTAGCGACTCCAGAACATTCACTGAGATGGGAGAAGTTGTTAATCGAGTTATTTTTGATAGACTAATGCAAAGAATTGCAAGATTTTTCGAATAGAATCTTGAACGAAGTCGACTGATTGAACTTCGGGGTATCGGCTCGAAACGCCCTGCAGTCTGAGTCCCTAGCGACTCCAGAACATTCACTGAGATGGGAGAAGTTGTTAATCGAGTTATTTTTGATAGACTAATGCAAAGAATTGCACGATTTTTCGAACAGAATCTTGAACGAAGCCGACTGATTGAACTTCGGGGTATCGGCTCGAAACGCCCTGCAGTCTGAGTCCCTAGCGACTCCAGAACATTCCCTGTAATGGGAGAAGTTGTTAATCGAGTTATTTTTGATAGACTAATGCAAAGAATTGCAAGATTTTTCGAATAGAATCTTGAACGAAGTCGACTGATTGAACTTCGGGGTATCGGCTCGAAACGCCCTGCAGTCTGAGTCCCTAGCGACTCCAGAACATTCACTGAGATGGGAGAAGTTGTTAATCGAGTTATTTTTGATAGACTAATGCAAAGAATTGCACGATTTTTCGAACAGAATCTTGAACGAAGCCGACTGATTGAACTTCGGGGTATCGGCTCGAAACGCCCAGTAATCTGAGTCCCGAGCGACTCCAGAACATTCCCTGTAATGGGAGAAGTTGTTATTCGAGTTATTTTTGATAGACTAATGCAAAGAATTGCACGATTTTTCGAACAGAATCTTGAACGAAGCCGACTGATTGAATTTCGGGGTATCGGCTCGAAACGCCCAGTAATCTGAGTCCCGAGCGACTCTAGAACATTCCCTGTAATGGGAGAAGTTGTTAATCGAGTTATTTTTGATAGACTAATGCAAAGAATTGCACGATTTTTCGAACAGAATCTTGAACGAAGCCGACTGATTGAACTTCGGGGTATCGGCTCGAAACGCCCAGTAATCTGAGTCCCGAGCGACTCCAGAACATTCCCTGTAATGGGAGAAGTTGTTAATCGAGTTATTTTTGATAGACTAATGCAAAGAATTGCAAGATTTTTCGAATAGAATCTTGAACGAAGCCGACTGAATGAACTTCGGGGTATCGGCTCGAAACACCCTGCAGTCTGAGTCCCTAGCGACTCCAGAACATTCACTGAGATGGGAGAAGTTGTTAATCGAGTTATTTTTGATAGACTAATGCAAAGAATTGCAAGATTTTTCGAATAGAATCTTGAACGAAGGCGACTGATTGAACTTCGGGGTATCGGCTCGAAACGCCCTGCAGTCTGAGTCCCTAGCGACTCCAGAACATTCACTGAGATGGGAGAAGTTGTTAATCGAGTTATTTTTGATAGACTAATGCAAAGAATTGCACGATTTTTCGAACAGAATCTTGAACGAAGCCGACTGATTGAACTTCGGGGTATCGGCTCGAAACGCCCTGCAGTCTGAGTCCCTAGCGACTCCAGAACATTCCCTGTAATGGGAGAAGTTGTTAATCGAGTTATTTTTGATAGACTAATGCAAAGAATTGCAAGATTTTTCGAATAGAATCTTGAACGAAGTCGACTGATTGAACTTCGGGGTATCGGCTCGAAACGCCCTGCAGTCTGAGTCCCTAGCGACTCCAGAACATTCACTGAGATGGGAGAAGTTGTTAATCGAGTTATTTTTGATAGACTAATGCAAAGAATTGCACGATTTTTCGAACAGAATCTTGAACGAAGCCGACTGATTGAACTTCGGGGTATCGGCTCGAAACGCCCAGTAATCTGAGTCCCGAGCGACTCCAGAACATTCCCTGTAATGGGAGAAGTTGTTATTCGAGTTATATTTGATAGACTAATGCAAAGAATTGCACGATTTTTCGAACAGAATCTTGAACGACGCCGACTGATTGAATTTCGGGGTATCGGCTCGAAACGCCCAGTAATCTGAGTCCCGAGCGACTCTAGAACATTCCCTGTAATGGGAGAAGTTGTTAATCGAGTTATTTTTGATAGACTAATGCAAAGAATTGCACGATTTTTCGAACAGAATCTTGAACGAAGCCGACTGATTGAACTTCGGGGTATCGGCTCGAAACGCCCAGTAATCTGAGTCCCGAGCGACTCCAGAACATTCCCTGTAATGGGAGAAGTTGTTAATCGAGTTATTTTTGATAGACTAATGCAAAGAATTGCAAGATTTTTCGAATAGAATCTTGAACGAAGCCGACTGATTGAACTTCGGGGTATCGGCTCGAAACACCCTGCAGTCTGAGTCCCTAGCGACTCCAGAACATTCACTGAGATGGGAGAAGTTGTTAATCGAGTTATTTTTGATAGACTAATGCAAAGAATTGCAAGATTTTTCGAATAGAATCTTGAACGAAGTCGACTGATTGAACTTCGGGGTATCGGCTCGAAACGCCCTGCAGTCTGAGTCCCTAGCGACTCCAGAACATTCACTGAGATGGGAGAAGTTGTTAATCGAGTTATTTTTGATAGACTAATGCAAAGAATTGCACGATTTTTCGAATAGAATCTTGAACGAAGCCGACTGATTGAACTTCGGGGTATCGGCTCGAAACGCCCTGCAATCTGAGTCCCGTGCGACTCCAGAACATTCACAGAGATGGGAGAAGTTGTTAATTGTGTTATTTTTGATAGACTAATGCAAAGAATTGCACGATTTTTCGAACAGAATCTTGAACGAAGCCGACTGATTGAACTTCGGGGTATCGGCTCGAAACGCCCTGCAGTCTGAGTCCCTAGCGACTCCAGAACATTCCCTGTAATGGGAGAAGTTGTTAATCGAGTTATTTTTGATAGACTAATGCAAAGAATTGCACGATTTTTCGAACAGAATCTTGAACGAAGCCGACTGATTGAACTTCGGGGTATCGGCTCGAAACGCCCAGTAATGGGAGAAGTTGTTAATCGAGTTATTTTTGATAGACTAATGCAAAGAATTGCAAGATTTTTCGAATAGAATCTTGAACGATGTCGACTGATTGAACTTCGGGGTATCGGCTCGAAACGCCCTGCAGTCTGAGTCCCTAGCGACTCCAGAACATTCACTGAGATGGGAGAAGTTGTTAATCGAGTTATTTTTGATAGACTAATGCAAAGAATTGCACGATTTTTCGAACAGAATCTTGAACGAAGCCGACTGATTGAACTTCGGGGTATCGGCTCGAAACGCCCAGTAATCTGAGTCCCTAGCGACTCCAGAACATTCACTGAGATGTGAGAAGTTGTTAATCGAGTTATTTTTGACAGACTGATGCAAAGAATTGCACGATTTTTCGAACAGAATCTTGAACGAAGCCGACTGATTGAACTTCGGGGTATCGGCTCGAAACGCCCTGCAGTCTGAGTCCCTAGCGACTCCAGAACATTCCCTGTAATGGGAGAAGTTGTTAATCGAGTTATTTTTGATAGACTAATGCAAAGAATTGCAAGATTTTTCGAATAGAATCTTGAACGAAGTCGACTGATTGAACTTCGGGGTATCGGCTCGAAACGCCCTGCAGTCTGAGTCCCTAGCGACTCCAGAACATTCACTGAGATGGGAGAAGTTGTTAATCGAGTTATTTTTGATAGACTAATGCAAAGAATTGCACGATTTTTCGAACAGAATCTTGAACGAAGCCGACTGATTGAACTTCGGGGTATCGGCTCGAAACGCCCAGTAATCTGAGTCCCGAGCGACTCCAGAACATTCCCTGTAATGGGAGAAGTTGTTAATCGAGTTATTTTTGATAGACTAATGCAAAGAATTGCACGATTTTTCGAACAGAATCTTGAACGAAGCCGACTGATTGAACTTCGGGGTATCGGCTCGAAACGCCCAGTAATCTGAGTCCCGAGCGACTCTAGAACATTCCCTGTAATGGGAGAAGTTGTTAATCGAGTTATTTTTGATAGACTAATGCAAAGAATTGCACGATTTTTCGAACAGAATCTTGAACGAAGCCGACTGATTGAACTTCGGGGTATCGGCTCGAAACGCCCAGTAATCTGAGTCCCGAGCGACTCCAGAACATTCCCTGTAATGGGAGAAGTTGTTAATCGAGTTATTTTTGATAGACTAATGCAAAGAATTGCAAGATTTTTCGAATAGAATCTTGAACGAAGCCGACTGATTGAACTTCGGGGTATCGGCTCGAAACACCCTGCAGTCTGAGTCCCTAGCGACTCCAGAACATTCACTGAGATGGGAGAAGTTGTTAATCGAGTTATTTTTGATAGACTAATGCAAAGAATTGCAAGATTTTTCGAATAGAATCTTGAACGAAGTCGACTGATTGAACTTCGGGGTATCGGCTCGAAACGCCCTGCAGTCTGAGTCCCTAGCGACTCCAGAACATTCACTGAGATGGGAGAAGTTGTTAATCGAGTTATTTTTGATAGACTAATGCAAAGAATTGCACGATTTTTCGAACAGAATCTTGAACGAAGCCGACTGATTGAACTTCGGGGTATCGGCTCGAAACGCCCAGTAATCTGAGTCCCGAGCGACTCCAGAACATTCCCTGTAATGGGAGAAGTTGTTAATCGAGTTATTTTTGATAGACTAATGCAAAGAATTGCAAGATTTTTCGAATAGAATCTTGAACGAAGCCGACTGATTGAACTTCGGGGTATCGGCTCGAAACACCCTGCAGTCTGAGTCCCTAGCGACTCCAGAACATTCACTGAGATGGGAGAAGTTGTTAATCGAGTTATTTTTGATAGACTAATGCAAAGAATTGCAAGATTTTTCGAATAGAATCTTGAACGAAGTCGACTGATTGAACTTCGGGGTATCGGCTCGAAACGCCCTGCAGTCTGAGTCCCTAGCGACTCCAGAACATTCACTGAGATGGGAGAAGTTGTTAATCGAGTTATTTTTGATAGACTAATGCAAAGAATTGCACGATTTTTCGAATAGAATCTTGAACGAAGCCGACTGATTGAACTTCGGGGTATCGGCTCGAAACGCCCTGCAATCTGAGTCCCGTGCGACTCCAGAACATTCACAGAGATGGGAGAAGTTGTTAATTGTGTTATTTTTGATAGACTAATGCAAAGAATTGCACGATTTTTCGAACAGAATCTTGAACGAAGCCGACTGATTGAACTTCGGGGTATCGGCTCGAAACGCCCTGCAGTCTGAGTCCCTAGCGACTCCAGAACATTCCCTGTAATGGGAGAAGTTGTTAATCGAGTTATTTTTGATAGACTAATGCAAAGAATTGCACGATTTTTCGAACAGAATCTTGAACGAAGCCGACTGATTGAACTTCGGGGTATCGGCTCGAAACGCCCAGTAATGGGAGAAGTTGTTAATCGAGTTATTTTTGATAGACTAATGCAAAGAATTGCAAGATTTTTCGAATAGAATCTTGAACGATGTCGACTGATTGAACTTCGGGGTATCGGCTCGAAACGCCCTGCAGTCTGAGTCCCTAGCGACTCCAGAACATTCACTGAGATGGGAGAAGTTGTTAATCGAGTTATTTTTGATAGACTAATGCAAAGAATTGCACGATTTTTCGAACAGAATCTTGAACGAAGCCGACTGATTGAACTTCGGGGTATCGGCTCGAAACGCCCAGTAATCTGAGTCCCTAGCGACTCCAGAACATTCACTGAGATGTGAGAAGTTGTTAATCGAGTTATTTTTGACAGACTGATGCAAAGAATTGCACGATTTTTCGAACAGAATCTTGAACGAAGCCGACTGATTGAACTTCGGGGTATCGGCTCGAAACGCCCTGCAGTCTGAGTCCCTAGCGACTCCAGAACATTCCCTGTAATGGGAGAAGTTGTTAATCGAGTTATTTTTGATAGACTAATGCAAAGAATTGCAAGATTTTTCGAATAGAATCTTGAACGAAGTCGACTGATTGAACTTCGGGGTATCGGCTCGAAACGCCCTGCAGTCTGAGTCCCTAGCGACTCCAGAACATTCACTGAGATGGGAGAAGTTGTTAATCGAGTTATTTTTGATAGACTAATGCAAAGAATTGCACGATTTTTCGAACAGAATCTTGAACGAAGCCGACTGATTGAACTTCGGGGTATCGGCTCGAAACGCCCAGTAATCTGAGTCCCGAGCGACTCCAGAACATTCCCTGTAATGGGAGAAGTTGTTAATCGAGTTATTTTTGATAGACTAATGCAAAGAATTGCACGATTTTTCGAACAGAATCTTGAACGAAGCCGACTGATTGAACTTCGGGGTATCGGCTCGAAACGCCCAGTAATCTGAGTCCCGAGCGACTCTAGAACATTCCCTGTAATGGGAGAAGTTGTTAATCGAGTTATTTTTGATAGACTAATGCAAAGAATTGCACGATTTTTCGAACAGAATCTTGAACGAAGCCGACTGATTGAACTTCGGGGTATCGGCTCGAAACGCCCAGTAATCTGAGTCCCGAGCGACTCCAGAACATTCCCTGTAATGGGAGAAGTTGTTAATCGAGTTATTTTTGATAGACTAATGCAAAGAATTGCAAGATTTTTCGAATAGAATCTTGAACGAAGCCGACTGATTGAACTTCGGGGTATCGGCTCGAAACACCCTGCAGTCTGAGTCCCTAGCGACTCCAGAACATTCACTGAGATGGGAGAAGTTGTTAATCGAGTTATTTTTGATAGACTAATGCAAAGAATTGCAAGATTTTTCGAATAGAATCTTGAACGAAGTCGACTGATTGAACTTCGGGGTATCGGCTCGAAACGCCCTGCAGTCTGAGTCCCTAGCGACTCCAGAACATTCACTGAGATGGGAGAAGTTGTTAATCGAGTTATTTTTGATAGACTAATGCAAAGAATTGCACGATTTTTCGAACAGAATCTTGAACGAAGCCGACTGATTGAACTTCGGGGTATCGGCTCGAAACGCCCTGCAGTCTGAGTCCCTAGCGACTCCAGAACATTCCCTGTAATGGGAGAAGTTGTTAATCGAGTTATTTTTGATAGACTAATGCAAAGAATTGCAAGATTTTTCGAATAGAATCTTGAACGAAGTCGACTGATTGAACTTCGGGGTATCGGCTCGAAACGCCCTGCAGTCTGAGTCCCTAGCGACTCCAGAACATTCACTGAGATGGGAGAAGTTGTTAATCGAGTTATTTTTGATAGACTAATGCAAAGAATTGCACGATTTTTCGAACAGAATCTTGAACGAAGTCGACTGATTGAACTTCGGGGTATCGGCTCGAAACGCCCAGTAATCTGAGTCCCGAGCGACTCCAGAACATTCCCTGTAATGGGAGAAGTTGTTAATCGAGTTATTTTTGATAGACTAATGCAAAGAATTGCACGATTTTTCGAACAGAATCTTGAACGAAGCCGACTGATTGAACTTCGGGGTATCGGCTCGAAACGCCCAGTAATCTGAGTCCCGAGCGACTCTAGAACATTCCCTGTAATGGGAGAAGTTGTTAATCGAGTTATTTTTGATAGACTAATGCAAAGAATTGCATGATTTTTCGAACAGAATCTTGAACGAAGTCGACTGATTGAACTTCGGGGTATCGGCTCGAAACGCCCTGCAGTCTGAGTCCCTAGCGACTCCAGAACATTCACTGAGATGGGAGAAGTTGTTAATCGAGTTATTTTTGATAGACTAATGCAAAGAATTGCACGATTTTTCGAATAGAATCTTGAACGAAGCCGACTGATTGAACTTCGGGGTATCGGCTCGAAACGCCCTGCAATCTGAGTCCCGTGCGACTCCAGAACATTCACAGAGATGGGAGAAGTTGTTAATTGTGTTATTTTTGATAGACTAATGCAAAGAATTGCACGATTTTTCGAACAGAATCTTGAACGAAGCCGACTGATTGAACTTCGGGGTATCGGCTCGAAACGCCCTGCAGTCTGAGTCCCTAGCGACTCCAGAACATTCCCTGTAATGGGAGAAGTTGTTAATCGAGTTATTTTTGATAGACTAATGCAAAGAATTGCACGATTTTTCGAACAGAATCTTGAACGAAGCCGACTGATTGAACTTCGGGGTATCGGCTCGAAACGCCCAGTAATGGGAGAAGTTGTTAATCGAGTTATTTTTGATAGACTAATGCAAAGAATTGCAAGATTTTTCGAATAGAATCTTGAACGATGTCGACTGATTGAACTTCGGGGTATCGGCTCGAAACGCCCTGCAGTCTGAGTCCCTAGCGACTCCAGAACATTCACTGAGATGGGAGAAGTTGTTAATCGAGTTATTTTTGATAGACTAATGCAAAGAATTGCACGATTTTTCGAACAGAATCTTGAACGAAGCCGACTGATTGAACTTCGGGGTATCGGCTCGAAACGCCCAGTAATCTGAGTCCCTAGCGACTCCAGAACATTCACTGAGATGTGAGAAGTTGTTAATCGAGTTATTTTTGACAGACTGATGCAAAGAATTGCACGATTTTTCGAACAGAATCTTGAACGAAGCCGACTGATTGAACTTCGGGGTATCGGCTCGAAACGCCCTGCAGTCTGAGTCCCTAGCGACTCCAGAACATTCCCTGTAATGGGAGAAGTTGTTAATCGAGTTATTTTTGATAGACTAATGCAAAGAATTGCAAGATTTTTCGAATAGAATCTTGAACGAAGTCGACTGATTGAACTTCGGGGTATCGGCTCGAAACGCCCTGCAGTCTGAGTCCCTAGCGACTCCAGAACATTCACTGAGATGGGAGAAGTTGTTAATCGAGTTATTTTTGATAGACTAATGCAAAGAATTGCACGATTTTTCGAACAGAATCTTGAACGAAGCCGACTGATTGAACTTCGGGGTATCGGCTCGAAACGCCCAGTAATGGGAGAAGTTGTTAATCGAGTTATTTTTGATAGACTAATGCAAAGAATTGCAAGATTTTTCGAATAGAATCTTGAACGAAGTCGACTGATTGAACTTCGGGGTATCGGCTCGAAACGCCCTGCAGTCTGAGTCCCTAGCGACTCCAGAACATTCACTGAGATGGGAGAAGTTGTTAATCGAGTTATTTTTGATAGACTAATGCAAAGAATTGCACGATTTTTCGAACAGAATCTTGAACGAAGCCGACTGATTGAACTTCGGGGTATCGGCTCGAAACGCCCAGTAATCTAAGTCCCGAGCGACTCTAGAACATTCCCTGTAATGGGAGAAGTTGTTAATCAAGTTATTTTTGATAGACTAATGCAAAAAATTGCACGATTTTTCGAACAGAATCTTGAACGAAGCCGACTGATTGAACTTCGGGGTATCGGCTCGAAACGCCCAGTAATCTGAGTCCCGAGCGACTCCAGAACATTCCCTGTAATGGGAGAAGTTGTTAATCGAGTTATTTTTGATAGACTAACGCAAAGAATTGCAAGATTTTTCGAATAGAATCTTGAACGAAGCCGACTGATTGAACTTCGGGGTATCGGCTCGAAACGCCCAGTAATCTGAGTCCCTAGCGACTCCAGAACATTCACTGAGATGTGAGAAGTTGTTAATCGAGTTATTTTTGACAGACTGATGCAAAGAATTGCACGATTTTTCGAACAGAATCTTGAATGAAGCCGACTAATTGAACTTCGGGGTATCGGCTCGAAACGCCCAGCAATTTGAGTCCCGAGCGACTCCAGAACATTCACTGTGACGGGAGAAGTTGTTAATTGAGTTATTTTTGACAGACTAATGCAAAGAATTGCACGATTTTTCGAATAGAATCTTGAACGAAGCCGACTGTTTGAACTTCGGGGTATCGGCTCGAAACGCCCTGCAATCTGAGTCCCGAGTGACTCCAGAACATTCACTTTGATGGAAGAAGTTGTTAATTGTGTTATTTTTGACAGACTAATGCAAAGAATTGCACGATTTTTCGAACAGAATCTTGAACGAAGCCGACTGATTGAACTTCGGGGTATCGGCTCGAAACGCCCAGTAATCTGAGTCCCGAGCGACTCTAGAACATTCCCTGTAATGGGAGAAGTTGTTAATCGAGTTATTTTTGATAGACTAATGCAAAGAATTGCACGATTTTTCGAATAGAATCTTGAACGAAGCCGACTGTTTGAACTTCGGGGTATCGGCTCGAAACGCCCTGCAATCTGAGTCCCGAGAGACTCCAGAACATTCACTTTGATGGAAGAAGTTGTTAATTGTGTTATTTTTGATAGACTAATGCAAAGAATTGCACGATTTTTCGAACAGAATCTTGAACGAAGCTGACTGATTGAACTTCGGGGTATCAGCTCGAAACGCCCAGCAATTTGAGTCCCGAGCGAATCCAGAACATTCCCTGTGATGGTAGAAGTTGTTAATCGAGTTATTTTTGACAGACTAATGCAAACAATTGCAAGATTTTTCGAATAGAATCTTGAACGAAGCCGACTGATTGAACTTCGGGGTATCGGCTCGAAACGCCCAGTAATCTGAGTCCCTAGCGACTCCAGAACATTCACTGAGATGTGAGAAGTTGTTAATCGAGTTATTTTTGACAGACTGATGCAAAGAATTGCACGATTTTTCGAACAGAATCTTGAACGAAGCCGACTGATTGAACTTCGGGGTATCGGCTCGAAACGCCCAGCAATTTGAGTCCCGAGCGACTCCAGAACATTCACTGTGACGGGAGAAGTTGTTAATTGAGTTATTTTTGACAGACTAATGCAAAGAATTGCACGATTTTTCGAACAGAATCTTGAACGAAGCCGACTGATTGAACTTCGGGGTATCGGCTCGAAACGCCCAGTAATGGGAGAAGTTGTTAATCGAGTTATTTTTGATAGACTAATGCAAAGAATTGCAAGATTTTTCGAATAGAATCTTGAACGAAGTCGACTGATTGAACTTCGGGGTATCGGCTCGAAACGCCCTGCAGTCTGAGTCCCTAGCGACTCCAGAACATTCACTGAGATGGGAGAAGTTGTTAATCGAGTTATTTTTGATAGACTAATGCAAAGAATTGCACGATTTTTCGAACAGAATCTTGAACGAAGCCGACTGATTGAACTTCGGGGTATCGGCTCGAAACGCCCAGTAATCTGAGTCCCGAGCGACTCTAGAACATTCCCTGTAATGGGAGAAGTTGTTAATCAAGTTATTTTTGATAGACTAATGCAAAAAATTGCACGATTTTTCGAACAGAATCTTGAACGAAGCCGACTGATTGAACTTCGGGGTATCGGCTCGAAACGCCCAGTAATCTGAGTCCCGAGCGACTCCAGAACATTCCCTGTAATGGGAGAAGTTGTTAATCGAGTTATTTTTGATAGACTAACGCAAAGAATTGCAAGATTTTTCGAATAGAATCTTGAACGAAGCCGACTGATTGAACTTCGGGGTATCGGCTCAAAACGCCCAGTAATCTGAGTCCCTAGCGACTCCAGAACATTCACTGAGATGTGAGAAGTTGTTAATCGAGTTATTTTTGACAGACTGATGCAAAGAATTGCACGATTTTTCGAACAGAATCTTGAATGAAGCCGACTGATTTAACTTCGGGGTATCGGCTCGAAACGCCCAGCAATTTGAGTCCCGAGCGACTCCAGAACATTCACTGTGACGGGAGAAGTTGTTAATTGAGTTATTTTTGACAGACTAATGCAAAGAATTGCACGATTTTTCGAATAGAATCTTGAACGAAGCCGACTGTTTGAACTTCGGGGTATCGGCTCGAAACGCCCTGCAATCTGAGTCCCGAGTGACTCCAGAACATTCACTTTGATGGAAGAAGTTGTTAATTGTGTTATTTTTGACAGACTAATGCAAAGAATTGCACGATTTTTCGAACAGAATCTTGAACGAAGCCGACTGATTGAACTTCGGGGTATCGGCTCGAAACGCCCAGTAATCTGAGTCCCGAGCGACTCTAGAACATTCCCTGTAATGGGAGAAGTTGTTAATCGAGTTATTTTTGATAGACTAATGCAAAGAATTGCACGATTTTTCGAATAGAATCTTGAACGAAGCCGACTGTTTGAACTTCGGGGTATCGGCTCGAAACGCCCTGCAATCTGAGTCCCGAGAGACTCCAGAACATTCACTTTGATGGAAGAAGTTGTTAATTGTGTTATTTTTGATAGACTAATGCAAAGAATTGCACGATTTTTCGAACAGAATCTTGAACGAAGCTGACTGATTGAACTTCGGGGTATCGGCTCGAAACGCCCAGCAATTTGAGTCCCGAGCGAATCCAGAACATTCCCTGTGATGGTAGAAGTTGTTAATCGAGTTATTTTTGACAGACTAATGCAAACAATTGCAAGATTTTTCGAATAGAATCTTGAACGAAGCCGACTGATTGAACTTCGGGGTATCGGCTCGAAACGCCCAGTAATCTGAGTCCCTAGCGACTCCAGAACATTCACTGAGATGTGAGAAGTTGTTAATCGAGTTATTTTTGACAGACTGATGCAAAGAATTGCACGATTTTTCGAACAGAATCTTGAACGAAGCCGACTGATTGAACTTCGGGGTATCGGCTCGAAACGCCCAGCAATTTGAGTCCCGAGCGACTCCAGAACATTCACTGTGACGGGAGAAGTTGTTAATTGAGTTATTTTTGACAGACTAATGCAAAGAATTGCACGATTTTTCGAATAGAATCTTGAACGAAGCCGACTGTTTGAACTTCGGGGTATCGGCTCGAAACGCCCTGCAATCTGAGTCCCGAATGACTCCAGAACATTCACTTTGATGGAAGAAGTTGTTAATTGTGTTATTTTTGACAGACTAATGCAAAGAATTGCACGATTTTTCGAACAGAATCTTGAACGAAGCCGACTGATTGAACTTCGGGGTATCGGCTCGAAACGCCCAGTAATCTGAGTCCCGAGCGACTCTAGAACATTCCCTGTAATGGGAGAAGTTGTTAATCGAGTTATTTTTGATAGACTAATGCAAAGAATTGCACGATTTTTCGAACAGAATCTTGAACGAAGCCGACTGATTGAACTTCGGGGTATCGGCTCGAAACGCCCAGTAATCTGAGTCCCGTGCGACTCCAGAACATTCCCTGTAATGGGAGAAGTTGTTAATCGAGTTATATTTGATAGACTAATGCAAAGAATTGCATAATTTTTCGAACAGAATCTTGAACGGAGCCGACTGATTGAACTTCGGGGTATCGGCTCGAAACGCCCAGTAATCTGAGTCCCGAGCGACTCCAGAACATTCCCTGTAATGGGAGAAGTTGTTAATCGAGTTATTTTTGATAGACTAATGCAAAGAATTGCAAGATTTTTCGAATAGAATCTTGAACGAAGCCGACTGATTGAACTTCGGGGTATCGGCTCGAAACGCCCTGCAATCTGAGTCCCTAGCGACTCCAGAACATTCACTGAGATGGGAGAAGTTGTTAATTGTGTTATTTTTGATAGACTAATGCAAAGAATTGCACGATTTTTCGAACAGAATCTTGAACGAAGCCGACTGATTGAACTTCGGGGTATCGGCTCGAAACGCCCTGCAGTCTGAGTCCCTAGCGACTCCAGAACATTCCCTGTAATGGGAGAAGTTGTTAATCGAGTTATTTTTGATAGACTAATGCAAAGAATTGCACGATTTTTCGAACAGAATCTTGAACGAAGCCGACTGATTGAACTTCGGGGTATCGGCTCGAAACGCCCAGTAATCTGAGTCCCGAGCGACTCCAGAACATTCCCTGTAATGGGAGAAGTTGTTAATCGTGTTATTTTTGATAGACTAATGCAAAGAATTGCAAGATTTTTCGAATAGAATCTTGAACGAAGTCGACTGATTGAACTTCGGGGTATCGGCTCGAAACGCCCTGCAGTCTGAGTCCCTAGCGACTCCAGAACATTCACTGAGATGGGAGAAGTTGTTAATCGAGTTATTTTTGATAGACTAATGCAAAGAATTGCACGATTTTTCGAACAGAATCTTGAACGAAGCCGACTGATTGAACTTCGGGGTATCGGCTCGAAACGCCCAGTAATCTGAGTCCCGAGCGACTCTAGAACATTCCCTGTAATCGGAGAAGTTGTTAATCAAGTTATTTTTGATAGACTAATGCAAAAAATTGCACGATTTTTCGAACAGAATCTTGAACGAAGCCGACTGATTGAACTTCGGGGTATCGGCTCGAAACGCCCAGTAATCTGAGTCCCGAGCGACTCCAGAACAGTCCCTGTAATGGGAGAAGTTGTTAATCGAGTTATTTTTGATAGACTAATGCAAAGAATTGCAAGATTTTTCGAATAGAATCTTGAACGAAGCCGACTGATTGAACTTCGGGGTATCGGCTCGAAACGCCCAGTAATCTGAGTCCCTAGCGACTCCAGAACATTCACTGAGATGTGAGAAGTTGTTAATCGAGTTATTTTTGATAGACTGTTGCAAAGAATTGCACGATTTTTCGAACAGAATCTTGAACGAAGCCGACTGATTGAACTTCGGGGTATCGGCTCGGAACGCCCAGTAATCTGAGTCCCGAGCGACTCCAGAACATTCCCTGTAATGGGAGAAGTTGTTAAACGAGTTATTTTTGATAGACTAATGCAAAGAATTGCAAGATTTTTCGAATAGAATCTTGAACGAAGTCGACTGATTGAACTTCGGGGTATCGGCTCGAAACGCCCTGCAGTCTGAGTCCCTAGCGACTCCAGAACATTCACTGAGATGGGAGAAGTTGTTAATCGAGTTATTTTTGATAGACTAATGCAAAGAATTGCACGATTTTTCGAACAGAATCTTGAACGAAGCCGACTGATTGAACTTCGGGGTATCGGCTCGAAACGCCCAGTAATCTGAGTCCCGAGCGACTCTAGAACATTCCCTGTAATGGGAGAAGTTGTTAATCAAGTTATTTTTGATAGACTAATGCAAAAAATTGCACGATTTTTCGAACAGAATCTTGAACGAAGCCGACTGATTGAACTTCGGGGTATCGGCTCGAAACGCCCAGCAATTTGAGTCCCGAGCGAATCCAGAACATTCCCTGTGATGGTAGAAGTTGTTAATCGAGTTATTTTTGACAGACTAATGCAAACAATTGCAAGATTTTTCGAATAGAATCTTGAACGAAGCCGACTGATTGAACTTCGGGGTATCGGCTCGAAACGCCCAGTAATCTGAGTCCCTAGCGACTCCAGAACATTCACTGAGATGTGAGAAGTTGTTAATCGAGTTATTTTTGACAGACTGATGCAAAGAATTGCACGATTTTTCGAACAGAATCTTGAACGAAGCCGACTGATTGAACTTCGGGGTATCGGCTCGAAACGCCCAGCAATTTGAGTCCCGAGCGACTCCAGAACATTCACTGTGACGGGAGAAGTTGTTAATTGAGTTATTTTTGACAGACTAATGCAAAGAATTGCACGATTTTTCGAATAGAATCTTGAACGAAGCCGACTGTTTGAACTTCGGGGTATCGGCTCGAAACGCCCTGCAATCTGAGTCCCGAGTGACTCCAGAACATTCACTTTGATGGAAGAAGTTGTTAATTGTGTTATTTTTGACAGACTAATGCAAAGAATTGCACGATTTTTCGAACAGAATCTTGAACGAAGCCGACTGATTGAACTTCGGGGTATCGGCTCGAAACGCCCAGTAATCTGAGTCCCGAGCGACTCTAGAACATTCCCTGTAATGGGAGAAGTTGTTAATCGAGTTATTTTTGATAGACTAATGCAAAGAATTGCACGATTTTTCGAACAGAATCTTGAACGAAGCCGACTGATTGAACTTCGGGGTATCGGCTCGAAACGCCCAGTAATCTGAGTCCCGTGCGACTCCAGAACATTCCCTGTAATGGGAGAAGTTGTTAATCGAGTTATATTTGATAGACTAATGCAAAGAATTGCACAATTTTTCGAACAGAATCTTGAACGGAGCCGACTGATTGAACTTCGGGGTATCGGCTCGAAACGCCCAGTAATCTGAGTCCCGAGCGACTCCAGAGCATTCCCTGTAATGGGAGAAGTTGTTAATCGAGTTATTTTTGATAGACTAATGCAAAGAATTGCAAGATTTTTCGAATAGAATCTTGAACGAAGCCGACTGATTGAACTTCGGGGTATCGGCTCGAAACGCCCTGCAATTTGAGTCCCTAGCGACTCCAGAACATTCACTGAGATGGGAGAAGTTGTTAATTGTGTTATTTTTGATAGACTAATGCAAAGAATTGCACGATTTTTCGAACAGAATCTTGAACGAAGCCGACTGATTGAACTTCGGGGTATCGGCTCGAAACGCCCTGCAGTCTGAGTCCCTAGCGACTCCAGAACATTCCCTGTAATGGGAGAAGTTGTTAATCGAGTTATTTTTGATAGACTAATGCAAAGAATTGCACGATTTTTCAAACAGAATCTTGAACGAAGCCGACTGATTGAACTTCGGGGTATCGGCTCGAAACGCCCAGTAATCTGAGTCCCGAGCGACTCCAGAACATTCCCTGTAATGGGAGAAGTTGTTAATCGTGTTATTTTTGATAGACTAATGCAAAGAATTGCAAGATTTTTCGAATAGAATCTTGAACGAAGTCGACTGATTGAACTTCGGGGTATCGGCTCGAAACGCCCTGCAGTCTGAGTCCCTAGCGACTCCAGAACATTCACTGAGATGGGAGAAGTTGTTAATCGAGTTATTTTTGATAGACTAATGCAAAGAATTGCACGATTTTTCGAACAGAATCTTGAACGAAGCCGACTGATTGAACTTCGGGGTATCGGCTCGAAACGCCCAGTAATCTGAGTCCCGAGCGACTCTAGAACATTCCCTGTAATGGGAGAAGTTGTTAATCAAGTTATTTTTGATAGACTAATGCAAAAAATTGCACGATTTTTCGAACAGAATCTTGAACGAAGCCGACTGATTGAACTTCGGTGTATCGGCTCGAAACGCCCAGTAATCTGAGTCCCGAGCGACTCCAGAACATTCCCTGTAATGGGAGAAGTTGTTAATTGAGTTATTTTTGATAGACTAATGCAAAGAATTGCAAGATTTTTCGAATAGAATCTTGAACGAAACCGACTGATTGAACTTCGGGGTATCGGCTCGAAACACCCAGTAATCTGAGTCCCTAGCGACTCCAGAACATTCACTGAGATGTGAGAAGTTGTTAATCGAGTTATTTTTGATAGACTGTTGCAAAGAATTGCACGATTTTTCGAACAGAATCTTGAACGAAGCCGACTGATTGAACTTCGGGGTATCGGCTCGGAACGCCCAGTAATCTGAGTCCCGAGCGACTCCAGAACATTCCCTGTAATGGGACAAGTTGTTAATCGAGTTATTTTTGATAGACTAATGCAAAGAATTGCAAGATTTTTCGAATAGAATCTTGAACGAAGTCGACTGATTGAACTTCGGGGTATCGGCTCGAAACGCCCTGCAGTCTGAGTCCCTAGCGACTCCAGAACATTCACTGAGATGGGAGAAGTTATTAATCGAGTTATTTTTGATAGACTAATGCAAAGAATTGCACGATTTTTCGAACAGAATCTTGAACGAAGCCGACTGATTGAACTTCGGGGTATCGGCTCGAAACGCCCAGTAATCTGAGTCCCGAGCGACTCTAGAACATTCCCTGTAATGGGAGAAGTTGTTAATCAAGTTATTTTTGATAGACTAATGCAAAAAATTGCACGATTTTTCGAACAGAATCTTGAACGAAGCCGACTGATTGAACTTCGGGGTATCGGCTCGAAACGCCCAGCAATTTGAGTCCCGAGCGACTCCAGAACATTCACTGTGACGGGAGAAGTTGTTAATTGAGTTATTTTTGACAGACTAATGCAAAGAATTGCACGATTTTTCGAATAGAATCTTGAACGAAGCCGACTGTTTGAACTTCGGGGTATCGGCTCGAAACGCCCTGCAATCTGAGTCCCGAGTGACTCCAGAACATTCACTTTGATGGAAGAAGTTGTTAATTGTGTTATTTTTGACAGACTAATGCAAAGAATTGCACGATTTTTCGAACAGAATCTTGAACGAAGCCGACTGATTGAACTTCGGGGTATCGGCTCGAAACGCCCATTAATCTGAGTCCCGAGCGACTCTAGAACATTCCCTGTAATGGGAGAAGTTGTTAATCGAGTTATTTTTGATAGACTAATGCAAAGAATTGCACGATTTTTCGAACAGAATCTTGAACGAAGCCGACTGATTGAACTTCGGGGTATCGGCTCGAAACGCCCAGTAATCTGAGTCCCGAGCGACTCCAGAGCATTCCCTGTAATGGGAGAAGTTGTTAATCGAGTTATTTTTGATAGACTAAAGCAAAGAATTGCAAGATTTTTCGAATAGAATCTTGAACGAAGCCGACTGATTGAACTTCGGGGTATCGGCTCGAAACGCCCTGCAATCTGAGTCCCTAGCGACTCCAGAACATTCACTGAGATGGGAGAAGTTGTTAATTGTGTTATTTTTGATAGACTAATGCAAAGAATTGCACGATTTTTCGAACAGAATCTTGAACGAAGCCGACTGATTGAACTTCGGGGTATCGGCTCGAAACGCCCTGCAGTCTGAGTCCCTAGCGACTCCAGAACATTCCCTGTAATGGGAGAAGTTGTTAATCGAGTTATTTTTGATAGACTAATGCAAAGAATTGCACGATTTTTCAAACAGAATCTTGAACGAAGCCGACTGATTGAACTTCGGGGTATCGGCTCGAAACGCCCAGTAATCTGAGTCCCGAGCGACTCCAGAACATTCCCTGTAATGGGAGAAGTTGTTAATCGTGTTATTTTTGATAGACTAATGCAAAGAATTGCACGATTTTTTGAACAGAATCTTGAACGAAGCCGACTGATTGAACTTCGGGGTATCGGCTCGAAACGCCCTGCAGTCTGAGTCCCTAGCGACTCCAGAACATTCCCTGTAATGGGAGAAGTTGTTAATCGAGTTATTTTTGATAGACTAATGCAAAGAATTGCACGATTTTTCGAACAGAATCTTGAACGAAGCCGACTGATTGAACTTCGGGGTATCGGCTCGAAACGCCCAGTAATCTGAGTCCCGAGCGACTCCAGAACATTCCCTGTAATGGGAGAAGTTGTTAATCGTGTTATTTTTTATACACTAATACAAAAAATTGCAAGATTTTTCGAATAGAATCTTGAACGAAGTCGACTGATTGAACTTCGGGGTATCGGCTCGAAACGCCCTGCAGTCTGAGTCCCTAGCGACTCCAGAACATTCACTGAGATGGGAGAAGTTGTTAATCGAGTTATTTTTGATAGACTAATGCAAAGAATTGCACGATTTTTCGAACAGAATCTTGAACGAAGCCGACTGATTGAACTTCGGGGTATCGGCTCGAAACGCCCAGTAATCTGAGTCCCGAGCGACTCTAGAACATTCCCTGTAATGGGAGAAGTTGTTAATCAAGTTATTTTTGATAGACTAATGCAAAAAATTGCACGATTTTTCGAACAGAATCTTGAACGAAGCCGACTGATTGAACTTCGGGGTATCGGCTCGAAACGCCCAGTAATCTGAGTCCCGAGCGACTCTAGAACATTCCCTGTAATGGGAGAAGTTGTTAATCGAGTTATTTTTGATAGACTAATGCAAAGAATTGCACGATTTTTCGAACAGAATCTTGAACGAAGCCGACTGATTGAACTTCGGGGTATCGGCTCGAAACGCCCAGTAATCTGAGTCCCTAGCGACTCCAGAACATTCACTGAGATGTGAGAAGTTGTTAATCGAGTTATTTTTGATAGACTGTTGCAAAGAATTGCACGATTTTTCGAACAGAATCTTGAACGAAGCCGACTGATTGAACTTCGGGGTATCGGCTCGGAACGCCCAGTAATCTGAGTCCCGAGCGACTCCAGAACATTCCCTGTAATGGGAGAAGTTGTTAATCGAGTTATTTTTGATAGACTAATGCAAAGAATTGCAAGATTTTTCGAATAGAATCTTGAACGAAGTCGACTGATTGAACTTCGGGGTATCGGCTCGAAACGCCCTGCAGTCTGAGTCCCTAGCGACTCCAGAACATTCACTGAGATGGGAGAAGTTGTTAATCGAGTTATTTTTGATAGACTAATGCAAAGAATTGCACGATTTTTCGAACAGAATCTTGAACGAAGCCGACTGATTGAACTTCGGGGTATCGGCTCGAAACGCCCAGTAATCTGAGTCCCGAGCGACTCTAGAACATTCCCTGTAATGGGAGAAGTTGTTAATCAAGTTATTTTTGATAGACTAATGCAAAAAATTGCACGATTTTTCGAACAGAATCTTGAACGAAGCCGACTGATTGAACTTCGGGGTATCGGCTCGAAACGCCCAACAATTTGAGTCCCGAGCGAATCCAGAACATTCCCTGTGATGGTAGAAGTTGTTAATCGAGTTATTTTTGACAGACTAATGCAAACAATTGCAAGATTTTTCGAATAGAATCTTGAACGAAGCCGACTGATTGAACTTCGGGGTATCGGCTCGAAACGCCCAGTAATCTGAGTCCCTAGCGACTCCAGAACATTCACTGAGATGTGAGAAGTTGTTAATCGAGTTATTTTTGACACACTGATGCAAAGAATTGCACGATTTTTCGAACAGAATCTTGAACGAAGCCGACTGATTGAACTTCGGGGTATCGGCTCGAAACGCCCAGCAATTTGAGTCCCGAGCGACTCCAGAACATTCACTGTGACGGGAGAAGTTGTTAATTGAGTTATTTTTGACATACTAATGCAAAGAATTGCAAGATTTTTCGAATAGAATCTTGAACGAAGCCGACTGATTGAACTTCGGGGTATCGGCTCGAAACGCCCTGCAATCTGAGTCCCTAGCGACTCCAGAACATTCACTGAGATGGGAGAAGTTGTTAATTGTGTTATTTTTGATAGACTAATGCAAAGAATTGCACGATTTTTCGAACAGAATCTTGAACGAAGCCGACTGATTGAACTTCGGGGTATCGGCTCGAAACGCCCTGCAGTCTGAGTCCCTAGCGACTCCAGAACATTCCCTGTAATGGGAGAAGTTGTTAATCGAGTTATTTTTGATAGACTAATGCAAAGAATTGCACGATTTTTCAAACAGAATCTTGAACGAAGCCGACTGATTGAACTTCGGGGTATCGGCTCGAAACGCCCAGTAATCTGAGTCCCGAGCGACTCCAGAACATTCCCTGTAATGGGAGAAGTTGTTAATCGTGTTATTTTTGATAGACTAATGCAAAGAATTGCAAGATTTTTCGAATAGAATCTTGAACGAAGTCGACTGATTGAACTTCGGGGTATCGGCTCGAAACGCCCTGCAGTCTGAGTCCCTAGCGACTCCAGAACATTCACTGAGATGGGAGAAGTTGTTAATCGAGTTATTTTTGATAGACTAATGCAAAGAATTGCACGATTTTTCGAACAGAATCTTGAACGAAGCCGACTGATTGAACTTCGGGGTATCGGCTCGAAACGCCCAGTAATCTGAGTCCCGAGCGACTCTAGAACATTCCCTGTGATGGGAGAAGTTGTTAATCAAGTTATTTTTGATAGACTAATGCAAAAAATTGCACGATTTTTCGAACAGAATCTTGAACGAAGCCGACTGATTGAACTTCGGTGTATCGGCTCGAAACGCCCAGTAATCTGAGTCCCGAGCGACTCCAGAACATTCCCTGTAATGGGAGAAGTTGTTAATCGAGTTATTTTTGATAGACTAATGCAAAGAATTGCAAGATTTTTCGAATAGAATCTTGAACGAAGCCGACTGATTGAACTTCGGGGTATCGGCTCGAAACACCCAGTAATCTGAGTCCCTAGCGACTCCAGAACATTCACTGAGATGTGAGAAGTTGTTAATCGAGTTATTTTTGATAGACTAATGCAAAGAATTGCACGATTTTTCGAACAGAATCTTGAACGAAGCCGACTGATTGAACTTCGGTGTATCGGCTCGAAACGCCCAGTAATCTGAGTCCCGAGCGACTCCAGAACATTCCCTGTAATGGGAGAAGTTGTTAATCGAGTTATTTTTGATAGACTAATGCAAAGAATTGCAAGATTTTTCGAATAGAATCTTGAACGAAGCCGACTGATTGAACTTCGGGGTATCGGCTCGAAACGCCCAGTAATCTGAGTCCCGAGCGACTCCAGAGCATTCCCTGTAATGGGAGAAGTTGTTAATCGAGTTATTTTTGATAGACTAATGCAAAGAATTGCACGATTTTTCAAACAGAATCTTGAACGAAGCCGACTGATTGAACTTCGGGGTATCGGCTCGAAACGCCCAGTAATCTGAGTCCCGAGCGACTCCAGAACATTCCCTGTAATGGGAGAAGTTGTTAATCGAGTTATTTTTGATAGACTAATGCAAAGAATTGCAAGATTTTTCGAATAGAATCTTGAACGAAGCCGACTGATTGAACTTCGGGGTATCGGCTCGAAACGCCCTGCAATTTGAGTCCCTAGCGACTCCAGAACATTCACTGAGATGGGAGAAGTTGTTAATTGTGTTATTTTTGATAGACTAATGCAAAGAATTGCACGATTTTTCGAACAGAATCTTGAACGAAGCCGACTGATTGAACTTCGGGGTATCGGCTCGAAACGCCCTGCAGTCTGAGTCCCTAGCGACTCCAGAACATTCCCTGTAATGGGAGAAGTTGTTAATCGAGTTATTTTTGATAGACTAATGCAAAGAATTGCACGATTTTTCAAACAGAATCTTGAACGAAGCCGACTGATTGAACTTCGGGGTATCGGCTCGAAACGCCCAGTAATCTGAGTCCCGAGCGACTCCAGAACATTCCCTGTAATGGGAGAAGTTGTTAATCGTGTTATTTTTGATAGACTAATGCAAAGAATTGCAAGATTTTTCGAATAGAATCTTGAACGAAGTCGACTGATTGAACTTCGGGGTATCGGCTCGAAACGCCCTGCAGTCTGAGTCCCTAGCGACTCCAGAACATTCACTGAGATGGGAGAAGTTGTTAATCGAGTTATTTTTGATAGACTAATGCAAAGAATTGCACGATTTTTCGAACAGAATCTTGAACGAAGCCGACTGATTGAACTTCGGGGTATCGGCTCGAAACGCCCAGTAATCTGAGTCCCGAGCGACTCTAGAACATTCCCTGTAATGGGAGAAGTTGTTAATCAAGTTATTTTTGATAGACTAATGCAAAAAATTGCACGATTTTTCGAACAGAATCTTGAACGAAGCCGACTGATTGAACTTCGGTGTATCGGCTCGAAACGCCCAGTAATCTGAGTCCCGAGCGACTCCAGAACATTCCCTGTAATGGGAGAAGTTGTTAATCGAGTTATTTTTGATAGACTAATGCAAAGAATTGCAAGATTTTTCAAATAGAATCTTGAACGAAGCCGACTGATTGAACTTCGGGGTATCGGCTCGAAACACCCAGTAATCTGAGTCCCTAGCGACTCCAGAACATTCACTGAGATGTGAGAAGTTGTTAATCGAGTTATTTTTGATAGACTGTTGCAAAGAATTGCACGATTTTTCGAACAGAATCTTGAACGAAGCCGACTGATTGAACTTCGGGGTATCGGCTCGGAACGCCCAGTAATCTGAGTCCCGAGCGACTCCAGAACATTCCCTGTAATGGGACAAGTTGTTAATCGAGTTATTTTTGATAGACTAATGCAAAGAATTGCAAGATTTTTCGAATAGAATCTTGAACGAAGTCGACTGATTGAACTTCGGGGTATCGGCTCGAAACGCCCTGCAGTCTGAGTCCCTAGCGACTCCAGAACATTCACTGAGATGGGAGAAGTTGTTAATCGAGTTATTTTTGATAGACTAATGCAAAGAATTGCACGATTTTTCGAACAGAATCTTGAACGAAGCCGACTGATTGAACTTCGGGGTATCGGCTCGAAACGCCCAGTAATCTGAGTCCCGAGCGACTCTAGAACATTCCCTGTAATGGGAGAAGTTGTTAATCAAGTTATTTTTGATAGACTAATGCAAAAAATTGCACGATTATTCGAACAGAATCTTGAACGAAGCCGACTGATTGAACTTCGGGGTATCGGCTCGTAACGCCCAGCAATTTGAGTCCCGAGCGAATCCAGAACATTCCCTGTGATGGTAGAAGTTGTTAATCGAGTTATTTTTGACAGACTAATGCAAACAATTGCAAGATTTTTCGAATAGAATCTTGAACGAAGCCGACTGATTGAACTTCGGGGTATCGGCTCGAAACGCCCAGTAATCTGAGTCCCTAGCGACTCCAGAACATTCACTGAGATGTGAGAAGTTGTTAATCGAGTTATTTTTGACAGACTGATGCAAAGAATTGCACGATTTTTCGAACAGAATCTTGAACGAAGCCGACTGATTGAACTTCGGGGTATCGGCTCGAAACGCCCAGCAATTTGAGTCCCGAGCGACTCCAGAACATTCACTGTGACGGGAGAAGTTGTTAATTGAGTTATTTTTGACAGACTAATGCAAAGAATTGCACGATTTTTCGAACAGAATCTTGAACGAAGCCGACTGATTGAACTTCGGTGTATCGGCTCGAAACGCCCAGTAATCTGAGTCCCGAGCGACTCCAGAACATTCCCTGTAATGGGAGAAGTTGTTAATCGAGTTATTTTTGATAGACTAATGCAAAGAATTGCAAGATTTTTCGAATAGAATCTTGAACGAAGCCGACTGATTGAACTTCGGGGTATCGGCTCGAAACGCCCAGTAATCTGAGTCCCGAGCGACTCCAGAGCATTCCCTGTAATGGGAGAAGTTGTTAATCGAGTTATTTTTGATAGACTAATGCAAAGAATTGCACGATTTTTCAAACAGAATCTTGAACGAAGCCGACTGATTGAACTTCGGGGTATCGGCTCGAAACGCCCAGTAATCTGAGTCCCGAGCGACTCCAGAACATTCCCTGTAATGGGAGAAGTTGTTAATCGAGTTATTTTTGATAGACTAATGCAAAGAATTGCAAGATTTTTCGAATAGAATCTTGAACGAAGCCGACTGATTGAACTTCGGGGTATCGGCTCGAAACGCCCTGCAATTTGAGTCCCTAGCGACTCCAGAACATTCACTGAGATGGGAGAAGTTGTTAATTGTGTTATTTTTGATAGACTAATGCAAAGAATTGCACGATTTTTCGAACAGAATCTTGAACGAAGCCGACTGATTGAACTTCGGGGTATCGGCTCGAAACGCCCTGCAGTCTGAGTCCCTAGCGACTCCAGAACATTCCCTGTAATGGGAGAAGTTGTTAATCGAGTTATTTTTGATAGACTAATGCAAAGAATTGCACGATTTTTCAAACAGAATCTTGAACGAAGCCGACTGATTGAACTTCGGGGTATCGGCTCGAAACGCCCAGTAATCTGAGTCCCGAGCGACTCCAGAACATTCCCTGTAATGGGAGAAGTTGTTAATCGTGTTATTTTTGATAGACTAATGCAAAGAATTGCAAGATTTTTTGAATAGAATCTTGAACGAAGTCGACTGATTGAACTTCGGGGTATCGGCTCGAAACGCCCTGCAGTCTGAGTCCCTAGCGACTCCAGAACATTCACTGAGATGGGAGAAGTTGTTAATCGAGTTATTTTTGATAGACTAATGCAAAGAATTGCACGATTTTTCGAACAGAATCTTGAACGAAGCCGACTGATTGAACTTCGGGGTATCGGCTCGAAACGCCCAGTAATCTGAGTCCCGAGCGACTCTAGAACATTCCCTGTAATGGGAGAAGTTGTTAATCAAGTTATTTTTGATAGACTAATGCAAAAAATTGCACGATTTTTCGAACAGAATCTTGAACGAAGCCGACTGATTGAACTTCGGTGTATCGGCTCGAAACGCCCAGTAATCTGAGTCCCGAGCGACTCCAGAACATTCCCTGTAATGGGAGAAGTTGTTAATCGAGTTATTTTTGATAGACTAATGCAAAGAATTGCAAGATTTTTCGAATAGAATCTTGAACGAAGCCGACTGATTGAACTTCGGGGTATCGGCTCGAAACACCCAGTAATCTGAGTCCCTAGCGACTCCAGAACATTCACTGAGATGTGAGAAGTTGTTAATCGAGTTATTTTTGATAGACTGTTGCAAAGAATTGCACGATTTTTCGAACAGAATCTTGAACGAAGCCGACTGATTGAACTTCGGGGTATCGGCTCGGAACGCCCAGTAATCTGAGTCCCGAGCGACTCCAGAACATTCCCTGTAATGGGACAAGTTGTTAATCGAGTTATTTTTGATAGACTAATGCAAAGAATTGCAAGATTTTTCGAATAGAATCTTGAACGAAGTCGACTGATTGAACTTCGGGGTATCGGCTCGAAACGCCCTGCAGTCTGAGTCCCTAGCGACTCCAGAACATTCACTGAGATGGGAGAAGTTGTTAATCGAGTTATTTTTGATAGACTAATGCAAAGAATTGCACGATTTTTCGAACAGAATCTTGAACGAAGCCGACTGATTGAACTTCGGGGTATCGGCTCGAAACGCCCAGTAATCTGAGTCCCGAGCGACTCTAGAACATTCCCTGTAATGGGAGAAGTTGTTAATCAAGTTATTTTTGATAGACTAATGCAAAAAATTGCACGATTATTCGAACAGAATCTTGAACGAAGCCGACTGATTGAACTTCGGGGTATCGGCTCGTAACGCCCAGCAATTTGAGTCCCGAGCGAATCCAGAACATTCCCTGTGATGGTAGAAGTTGTTAATCGAGTTATTTTTGACAGACTAATGCAAACAATTGCAAGATTTTTCGAATAGAATCTTGAACGAAGCCGACTGATTGAACTTCGGGGTATCGGCTCGAAACGCCCAGTAATCTGAGTCCCTAGCGACTCCAGAACATTCACTGAGATGTGAGAAGTTGTTAATCGAGTTATTTTTGACAGACTGATGCAAAGAATTGCACGATTTTTCGAACAGAATCTTGAACGAAGCCGACTGATTGAACTTCGGGGTATCGGCTCGAAACGCCCAGCAATTTGAGTCCCGAGCGACTCCAGAACATTCACTGTGACGGGAGAAGTTGTTAATTGAGTTATTTTTGACAGACTAATGCAAAGAATTGCACGATTTTTCGAATAGAATCTTGAACGAAGCCTACTGATTGAACTTCGGGGTATCGGCTCGAAACGCCCTGCAATCTGAGTCCCGAGTGACTCCAGAACATTCACTTTGATGGAAGAAGTTGTTAATTGTGTTATTTTTGACAGACTAATGCAAAGAATTGCACGATTTTTCGAACAGAATCTTGAACGAAGCCGACTGATTGAACTTCGGGGTATCGGCTCGAAACGCCCATTAATCTGAGTCCCGAGCGACTCTAGAACATTCCCTGTAATGGGAGAAGTTGTTAATCGAGTTATTTTTGATAGACTAATGCAAAGAATTGCACGATTTTTCGAACAGAATCTTGAACGAAGCCGACTGATTGAACTTCGGGGTATCGGCTCGAAACGCCCAGTAATCTGAGTCCCGAGCGACTCCAGAGCATTCCCTGTAATGGGAGAAGTTGTTAATCGAGTTATTTTTGATAGACTAATGCAAAGAATTGCAAGATTTTTCGAATAGAATCTTGAACGAAGCCGACTGATTGAACTTCGGGGTATCGGCTCGAAACGCCCTGCAATCTGAGTCCCTAGCGACTCCAGAACATTCACTGAGATGGGAGAAGTTGTTAATTGTGTTATTTTTGATAGACTAATGCAAAGATTTGCACGATTTTTCGAACAGAATCTTGAACGAAGCCGACTGATTGAACTTCGGGGTATCGGCTCGAAACGCCCTGCAGTCTGAGTCCCTAGCGACTCCAGAACATTCCCTGTAATGGGAGAAGTTGTTAATCGAGTTATTTTTGATAGACTAATGCAAAGAATTGCACGATTTTTCAAACAGAATCTTGAACGAAGCCGACTGATTGAACTTCGGGGTATCGGCTCGAAACGCCCAGTAATCTGAGTCCCGAGCGACTCCAGAACATTCCCTGTAATGGGAGAAGTTGTTAATCGTGTTATTTTTGATAGACTAATGCAAAGAATTGCAAGATTTTTCGAATAGAATCTTGAACGAAGTCGACTGATTGAACTTCGGGGTATCGGCTCGAAACGCCCTGCAGTCTGAGTCCCTAGCGACTCCAGAACATTCACTGAGATGGGAGAAGTTGTTAATCGAGTTATTTTTGATAGACTAATGCAAAGAATTGCACGATTTTTCGAACAGAATCTTGAACGAAGCCGACTGATTGAACTTCGGGGTATCGGCTCGAAACGCCCAGTAATCTGAGTCCCGAGCGACTCTAGAACATTCCCTGTGATGGGAGAAGTTGTTAATCAAGTTATTTTTGATAGACTAATGCAAAAAATTGCACGATTTTTCGAACAGAATCTTGAACGAAGCCGACTGATTGAACTTCGGTGTATCGGCTCGAAACGCCCAGTAATCTGAGTCCCGAGCGACTCCAGAACATTCCCTGTAATGGGAGAAGTTGTTAATCGAGTTATTTTTGATAGACTAATGCAAAGAATTGCAAGATTTTTCGAATAGAATCTTGAACGAAGCCGACTGATTGAACTTCGGGGTATCGGCTCGAAACACCCAGTAATCTGAGTCCCTAGCGACTCCAGAACATTCACTGAGATGTGAGAAGTTGTTAATCGAGTTATTTTTGATAGACTAATGCAAAGAATTGCACGATTTTTCGAACAGAATCTTGAACGAAGCCGACTGATTGAACTTCGGTGTATCGGCTCGAAACGCCCAGTAATCTGAGTCCCGAGCGACTCCAGAACATTCCCTGTAATGGGAGAAGTTGTTAATCGAGTTATTTTTGATAGACTAATGCAAAGAATTGCAAGATTTTTCGAATAGAATCTTGAACGAAGCCGACTGATTGAACTTCGGGGTATCGGCTCGAAACACCCAGTAATCTGAGTCCCTAGCGACTCCAGAACATTCACTGAGATGTGAGAAGTTGTTAATCGAGTTATTTTTGATAGACTGTTGCAAAGAATTGCACGATTTTTCGAACAGAATCTTGAACGAAGCCGACTGATTGAACTTCGGGGTATCGGCTCGAAACGCCCAGTAATCTGAGTCCCGAGCGACTCCAGAACATTCCCTGTAATGGGAGAAGTTGTTAATCGAGTTATTTTTGATAGACTAATGCAAAGAATTGCAAGATTTTTCGAATAGAATCTTGAACGAAGCCGACTGATTGAACTTCGGGGTATCGGCTCGAAACACCCAGTAATCTGAGTCCCTAGCGACTCCAGAACATTCACTGAGATGTGAGAAGTTGTTAATCGAGTTATTTTTGATAGACTGTTGCAAAGAATTGCACGATTTTTCGAACAGAATCTTGAACGAAGCCGACTGATTGAACTTCGGGGTATCGGCTCGGAACGCCCAGTAATCTGAGTCCCGAGCGACTCCAGAACATTCCCTGTAATGGGACAAGTTGTTAATCGAGTTATTTTTGATAGACTAATGCAAAGAATTGCAAGATTTTTCGAATAGAATCTTGAACGAAGTCGACTGATTGAACTTCGGGGTATCGGCTCGAAACGCCCTGCAGTCTGAGTCCCTAGCGACTCCAGAACATTCACTGAGATGGGAGAAGTTGTTAATCGAGTTATTTTTGATAGACTAATGCAAAGAATTGCACGATTTTTCGAACAGAATCTTGAACGAAGCCGACTGATTGAACTTCGGGGTATCGGCTCGAAACGCCCAGTAATCTGAGTCCCGAGCGACTCTAGAACATTCCCTGTAATGGGAGAAGTTGTTAATCAAGTTATTTTTGATAGACTAATGCAAAAAATTGCACGATTATTCGAACAGAATCTTGAACGAAGCCGACTGATTGAACTTCGGGGTATCGGCTCGTAACGCCCAGCAATTTGAGTCCCGAGCGAATCCAGAACATTCCCTGTGATGGTAGAAGTTGTTAATCGAGTTATTTTTGACAGACTAATGCAAACAATTGCAAGATTTTTCGAATAGAATCTTGAACGAAGCCGACTGATTGAACTTCGGGGTATCGGCTCGAAACGCCCAGTAATCTGAGTCCCTAGCGACTCCAGAACATTCACTGAGATGTGAGAAGTTGTTAATCGAGTTATTTTTGACAGACTGATGCAAAGAATTGCACGATTTTTCGAACAGAATCTTGAACGAAGCCGACTGATTGAACTTCGGGGTATCGGCTCGAAACGCCCAGCAATTTGAGTCCCGAGCGACTCCAGAACATTCACTGTGACGGGAGAAGTTGTTAATTGAGTTATTTTTGACAGACTAATGCAAAGAATTGCACGATTTTTCGAATAGAATCTTGAACGAAGCCGACTGATTGAACTTCGGGGTATCGGCTCGAAACGCCCTGCAATCTGAGTCCCGAGTGACTCCAGAACATTCACTTTGATGGAAGAAGTTGTTAATTGTGTTATTTTTGACAGACTAATGCAAAGAATTGCACGATTTTTCGAACAGAATCTTGAACGAAGCCGACTGATTGAACTTCGGGGTATCGGCTCGAAACGCCCATTAATCTGAGTCCCGAGCGACTCTAGAACATTCCCTGTAATGGGAGAAGTTGTTAATCGAGTTATTTTTGATAGACTAATGCAAAGAATTGCACGATTTTTCGAACAGAATCTTGAACGAAGCCGACTGATTGAACTTCGGGGTATCGGCTCGAAACGCCCAGTAATCTGAGTCCCGAGCGACTCCAGAGCATTCCCTGTAATGGGAGAAGTTGTTAATCGAGTTATTTTTGATAGACTAATGCAAAGAATTGCAAGATTTTTCGAATAGAATCTTGAACGAAGCCGACTGATTGAACTTCGGGGTATCGGCTCGAAACGCCCTGCAATCTGAGTCCCTAGCGACTCCAGAACATTCACTGAGATGGGAGAAGTTGTTAATTGTGTTATTTTTGATAGACTAATGCAAAGATTTGCACGATTTTTCGAACAGAATCTTGAACGAAGCCGACTGATTGAACTTCGGGGTATCGGCTCGAAACGCCCTGCAGTCTGAGTCCCTAGCGACTCCAGAACATTCCCTGTAATGGGAGAAGTTGTTAATCGAGTTATTTTTGATAGACTAATGCAAAGAATTGCACGATTTTTCAAACAGAATCTTGAACGAAGCCGACTGATTGAACTTCGGGGTATCGGCTCGAAACGCCCAGTAATCTGAGTCCCGAGCGACTCCAGAACATTCCCTGTAATGGGAGAAGTTGTTAATCGTGTTATTTTTGATAGACTAATGCAAAGAATTGCAAGATTTTTCGAATAGAATCTTGAACGAAGTCGACTGATTGAACTTCGGGGTATCGGCTCGAAACGCCCTGCAGTCTGAGTCCCTAGCGACTCCAGAACATTCACTGAGATGGGAGAAGTTGTTAATCGAGTTATTTTTGATAGACTAATGCAAAGAATTGCACGATTTTTCGAACAGAATCTTGAACGAAGCCGACTGATTGAACTTCGGGGTATCGGCTCGAAACGCCCAGTAATCTGAGTCCCGAGCGACTCTAGAACATTCCCTGTGATGGGAGAAGTTGTTAATCAAGTTATTTTTGATAGACTAATGCAAAAAATTGCACGATTTTTCGAACAGAATCTTGAACGAAGCCGACTGATTGAACTTCGGTGTATCGGCTCGAAACGCCCAGTAATCTGAGTCCCGAGCGACTCCAGAACATTCCCTGTAATGGGAGAAGTTGTTAATCGAGTTATTTTTGATAGACTAATGCAAAGAATTGCAAGATTTTTCGAATAGAATCTTGAACGAAGCCGACTGATTGAACTTCGGGGTATCGGCTCGAAACACCCAGTAATCTGAGTCCCTAGCGACTCCAGAACATTCACTGAGATGTGAGAAGTTGTTAATCGAGTTATTTTTGATAGACTAATGCAAAGAATTGCACGATTTTTCGAACAGAATCTTGAACGAAGCCGACTGATTGAACTTCGGTGTATCGGCTCGAAACGCCCAGTAATCTGAGTCCCGAGCGACTCCAGAACATTCCCTGTAATGGGAGAAGTTGTTAATCGAGTTATTTTTGATAGACTAATGCAAAGAATTGCAAGATTTTTCGAATAGAATCTTGAACGAAGCCGACTGATTGAACTTCGGGGTATCGGCTCGAAACACCCAGTAATCTGAGTCCCTAGCGACTCCAGAACATTCACTGAGATGTGAGAAGTTGTTAATCGAGTTATTTTTGATAGACTGTTGCAAAGAATTGCACGATTTTTCGAACAGAATCTTGAACGAAGCCGACTGATTGAACTTCGGGGTATCGGCTCGGAACGCCCAGTAATCTGAGTCCCGAGCGACTCCAGAACATTCCCTGTAATGGGAGAAGTTGTTAATCGAGTTATTTTTGATAGACTAATGCAAAGAATTGCAAGATTTTTCGAATAGAATCTTGAACGAAGTCGACTGATTGAACTTCGGGGTATCGGCTCGAAACGCCCTGCAGTCTGAGTCCCTAGCGACTCCAGAACATTCACTGAGATGGGAGAAGTTGTTAATCGAGTTATTTTTGATAGACTAATGCAAAGAATTGCACGATTTTTCGAACAGAATCTTGAACGAAGCCGACTGATTGAACTTCGGGGTATCGGCTCGAAACGCCCAGTAATCTGAGTCCCGAGCGACTCTAGAACATTCCCTGTAATGGGAGAAGTTGTTAATCAAGTTATTTTTGATAGACTAATGCAAAAAATTGCACGATTTTTCGAACAGAATCTTGAACGAAGCCGACTGATTGAACTTCGGGGTATCGGCTCGAAACGCCCAGCAATTTGAGTCCCGAGCGAATCCAGAACATTCCCTGTGATGGTAGAAGTTGTTAATCGAGTTATTTTTGACAGACTAATGCAAACAATTGCAAGATTTTTCGAATAGAATCTTGAACGAAGCCGACTGATTGAACTTCGGGGTATCGGCTCGAAACGCCCAGTAATCTGAGTCCCTAGCGACTCCAGAACATTCACTGAGATGTGAGAAGTTGTTAATCGAGTTATTTTTGACAGACTGATGCAAAGAATTGCACGATTTTTCGAACAGAATCTTGAACGAAGCCGACTGATTGAACTTCGGGGTATCGGCTCGAAACGCCCAGCAATTTGAGTCCCGAGCGACTCCAGAACATTCACTGTGACGGGAGAAGTTGTTAATTGAGTTATTTTTGACAGACTAATGCAAAGAATTGCACGATTTTTCGAATAGAATCTTGAACGAAGCCGACTGTTTGAACTTCGAGGTATCGGCTCGAAACGCCCTGCAATCTGAGTCCCGAGTGACTCCAGAACATTCACTTTGATGGAAGAAGTTGTTAATTGTGTTATTTTTGACAGACTAATGCAAAGAATTGCACGATTTTTCGAACATAATCTTGAACGAAGCCGACTGATTGAACTTCGGGGTATCGGCTCGAAACGCCCAGTAATCTGAGTCCCGAGCGACTCTAGAACATTCCCTGTAATGGGAGAAGTTGTTAATCGAGTTATTTTTGATAGACTAATGCAAAGAATTGCACGATTTTTCGAACAAAATCTTGAACGAAGCCGACTGATTGAACTTCGGGGTATCGGCTCGAAACGCCCAGTAATCTGAGTCCCGTGCCACTCCAGAACATTCCCTGTAATGGGAGAAGTTGTTAATCGAGTTATATTTGATAGACTAATGCAAAGAATTGCACAATTTTTCGAACAGAATCTTGAACGGAGCCGACTGATTGAACTTCGGGGTATCGGCTCGAAACGCCCAGTAATCTGAGTCCCGAGCGACTCCAGAACATTCCCTGTAATGGGAGAAGTTGTTAATCGAGTTATTTTTGATAGACTAATGCAAAGAATTGCAAGATTTTTCGAATAGAATCTTGAACGAAGCCGACTGATTGAACTTCGGGGTATCGGCTCTAAACACCCAGTAATCTGAGTCCCGAGCGACTCCAGAACATTCCCTGTAATGGGAGAAGTTGTTAATCGAGTTATTTTTGATAGACTAATGCAAAGAATTGCAAGATTTTTCGAATAGAATCTTGAACGAAGCCGACTGATTGAACTTCGGGGTATCGGCTCGAAACGCCCAGTAATCTGAGTCCCTAGCGACTCCAGAACATTCACTGAGATGTGAGAAGTTGTTAATCGAGTTATTTTTGACAGACTGATGCAAAGAATTGCACGATTTTTCGAACAGAATCTTGAACGAAGCCGACTGATTGAACTTCGGGGTATCGGCTCGGAACGCCCAGTAATCTGAGTCCCGAGCGACTCCAGAACATTCCCTGTAATTGGAGAAGTTGTTAATCGAGTTATTTTTGATAGACTAATGCAAAGAATTGCAAGATTTTTCGAATAGAATCTTGAACGAAGTCGACTGATTGAACTTCGGGGTATCGGCTCGAAACGCCCTGCAGTCTGAGTCCCTAGCGACTCCAGAACATTCACTGAGATGGGAGAAGTTGTTAATCGAGTTATTTTTGATAGACTAATGCAAAGAATTGCACGATTTTTCGAACAGAATCTTGAACGAAGCCGACTGATTGAACTTCGGGGTATCGGCTCGAAACGCCCAGCAATCTGAGTCCCGAGTGACTCCAGAACATTCACTTTGATGGAAGAAGTTGTTAATTGTGTTATTTTTGATAGACTAATAATGCAAAGAATTGCACGATTTTTCGAACAGAATCTTGAACGAAGCCGACTGATTGAACTTCGGGGTATCGGCTCGAAACGCCCAGTAATCTGAGTCCTGAGCGACTCCAGAACATTCCCTGTAATGGGAGAAGTTGTTAATCGAGTTATATTTGATAGACTAATGCAAAGAATTGCACAATTTTTCGAACAGAATCTTGAACGGAGCCGACTGATTGAACATCGGGGTATCGGCTCGAAACGCCCAGTAATCTGAGTCCCGAGCGACTCCAGAACATTCCCTGTAATGGGAGAAGTTGTTAATCGAGTTATTTTTGATAGACTAATGCAAAGAATTGCAAGATTTTTCGAATAGAATCTTGAACGAAGCCGACTGATTGAACTTCGGGGTATCGGCTCTAAACACCCAGTAATCTGAGTCCCGAGCGACTCCAGAACATTCCCTGTAATGGGAGAAGTTGTTAATCGAGTTATTTTTGATAGACTAATGCAAAGAATTGCAAGATTTTTCGAATAGAATCTTGAACGAAGCCGACTGATTGAACTTCGGGGTATCGGCTCGAAACGCCCAGTAATCTGAGTCCCTAGCGACTCCAGAACATTCACTGAGATGTGAGAAGTTGTTAATCGAGTTATTTTTGACAGACTGATGCAAAGAATTGCACGATTTTTCGAACAGAATCTTGAACGAAGCCGACTGATTGAACTTCGGGGTATCGGCTCGGAACGCCCAGTAATCTGAGTCCCGAGCGACTCCAGAACATTCCCTGTAATTGGAGAAGTTGTTAATCGAGTTATTTTTGATAGACTAATGCAAAGAATTGCAAGATTTTTCGAATAGAATCTTGAACGAAGTCGACTGATTGAACTTCGGGGTATCGGCTCGAAACGCCCTGCAGTCTGAGTCCCTAGCGACTCCAGAACATTCACTGAGATGGGAGAAGTTGTTAATCGAGTTATTTTTGATAGACTAATGCAAAGAATTGCACGATTTTTCGAACAGAATCTTGAACGAAGCCGACTGATTGAACTTCGGGGTATCGGCTCGAAACGCCCAGCAATCTGAGTCCCGAGTGACTCCAGAACATTCACTTTGATGGAAGAAGTCGTTAATTGTGTTATTTTTGACAGACTAATGCAAAGAATTGCACGATTTTTCGAACAGAATCTTGAACGAAGCCGACTGATTGAACTTCGGGGTATCGGCTCGAAACGCCCAGTAATCTGGGTCCCGAGCGACTCTAGAACATTCCCTGTAATGGGAGAAGTTGTTAATCGAGTTATTTTTGATAGACTAATGCAAAGAATTGCACGATTTTTCGAACAGAATCTTGAACGAAGCCGACTGATTGAACTTCGGGGTATCGGCTCAAAACGCCCAGTAATCTGAGTCCCGTGCGACTCCAGAACATTCCCTGTAATGGGAGAAGTTGTTAATCGAGTTATATTTGATAGACTAATGCAAAGAATTGCACGATTTTTCGAACAGAATCTTGAACGGAGCCGACTGATTGAACTTCGGGGTATCGGCTCGAAACGCCCAGTAATCTGAGTCCCGAGCGACTCCAGAACATTCCCTGTAATGGGAGAAGTTTTAATCGAGTTATTTTTGATAGACTAATGCAAAGAATTGCAAGATTTTTCGAATAGAATCTTGAACGAAGCCGACTGATTGAACTTCGGGGTATCGGCTCGAAACGCCCTGCAATCTGAGTCCCGAGCGACTCCAGAACATTCACTGAGATGGGAGAAGTTGTTAATTGTGTTATTTTTGATAGACTAATGCAAAGAATTGCACGATTTTTCGAACAGAATCTTGAACGAAGCCGACTGATTGAACTTCGGGGTATCGGCTCGAAACGCCCTGCAGTCTGAGTCCCTAGCGACTCCAGAACATTCCCTGTAATGGGAGAAGTTGTTAATCGAGTTATTTTTGATAGACTAATGCAAAGAATTGCACGATTTTTCGAACAGAATCTTGAACGAAGCCGACTGATTGAACTTCGGGGTATCGGCTCGAAACGCCCTGCAGTCTGAGTCCCGAGCGACTCCAGAACATTCCCTGTAATGGGAGAAGTTGTTAATCGAGTTATTTTTGATAGACTAATGCAAAGAATTTCAAGATTTTTCGAATAGAATCTTGAACGAAGTCGACTGATTGAACTTCGGGGTATCGGCTCGAAACGCCCTGCAGTCTGAGTCCCTAGCGACTCCAGAACATTCACTGAGATGGGAGAAGTTGTTAATCGAGTTATTTTTGATAGACTAATGCAAAGAATTGCACGATTTTTCGAACAGAATCTTGAACGAAGCCGACTGATTGAACTTCGGGGTATCGGCTCGAAACGCCCAGTAATCTGAGTCCCGAGCGACTCCAGAACATTCCCTGTAATGGGAGAAGTTGTTAATCGAGTTATTTTTGATAGACTAATGCAAAGAATTGCACGATTTTTCGAACAGAATCTTGAACGAAGCCGACTGATTGAACTTCGGGGTATCGGCTCGAAACGCCCAGTAATCTGAGTCCCGAGCGACTCTAGAACATTCCCTGTAATGGGAGAAGTTGTTAATCGAGTTATTTTTGATAGACTAATGCAAAGAATTGCACGATTTTTCGAACAGAATCTTGAACGAAGCCGACTGATTGAACTTCGGGGTATCGGCTCGAAACGCCCAGTAATCTGAGTCCCGAGCGACTCCAGAACATTCCCTGTAATGGGAGAAGTTGTTAATCGAGTTATTTTTGATAGACTAATGCAAAGAATTGCAAGATTTTTCGAATAGAATCTTGAACGAAGCCAACTGATTGAACTTCGGGGTATCGGCTCGAAACGCCCTGCAGTCTGAGTCCCTAGCGACTCCAGAACATTCACTGAGATGGGAGAAGTTGTTAATCGAGTTATTTTTGATAGACTAATGCAAAGAATTGCACGATTTTTCGAATAGAATCTTGAACGAAGCCGACTGTTTGAACTTCGGGGTATCGGCTCGAAACGCCCTGCAATCTGAGTCCCGAGAGACTCCAGAACATTCACTTTGATGGAAGAAGTTGTTAATTGTGTTATTTTTGATAGACTAATGCAAAGAATTGCACGATTTTTCGAACAGAATCTTGAACGAAGCTGACTGATTGAACTTCGGGGTATCGGCTCGAAACGCCCATCAATTTGAGTCCCGAGCGAATCCAGAACATTCTCTGTGATGGTAGAAGTTGTTAATCGAGTTATTTTTGACAGACTAATGCAAACAATTGCAAGATTTTTCGAATAGAATCTTGAACGAAGCCGACTGATTGAACTTCGGGGTATCGGCTCGAAACGCCCAGTAATCTGAGTCCCTAGCGACTCCAGAACATTCACTGAGATGTGAGAAGTTGTTAATCGAGTTATTTTTGACAGACTGATGCAAAGAATTGCACGATTTTTCGAACAGAATCTTGAACGAAGCCGACTGATTGAACTTCGGGGTATCGGCTCGAAACGCCCAGCAATTTGAGTCCCGAGCGACTCCAGAACATTCACTGTGACGGGAGAAGTTGTTAATTGAGTTATTTTTGACAGACTAATGCAAAGAATTGCACGATTTTTCGAATAGAATCTTGAACGAAGCCGACTGTTTGAACTTCGGGGTATCGGCTCGAAACGCCCTGCAATCTGAGTCCCGAGTGACTCCAGAACATTCACTTTGATGGAAGAAGTTGTTAATTGTGTTATTTTTGACAGACTAATGCAAAGAATTGCACGATTTTTCGAACAGAATCTTGAACGAAGCCGACTGATTGAACTTCGGGGTATCGGCTCGAAACGCCCAGTAATCTGAGTCCCGTGCGACTCCAGAACATTCCCTGTAATGGGAGAAGTTGTTAATCGTGTTATTTTTGATAGACTAATGCAAAGAATTGCACGATTTTTCGAACAGAATCTTGAACGAAGCCGACTGATTGAACTTCGGGGTATCGGCTCGAAACGCCCTGCAGTCTGAGTCCCTAGCGACTCCAGAACATTCCCTGTAATGGGAGAAGTTGTTAATCGAGTTATTTTTGATAGACTAATGCAAAGAATTGCACGATTTTTCGAACAGAATCTTGAACGAAGCCGACTGATTGAACTTCGGGGTATCGGCTCGAAACGCCCTGCAGTCTGAGTCCCGAGCGACTCCAGAACATTCCCTGTAATGGGAGAAGTTGTTAATCGAGTTATTTTTGATAGACTAATGCAAAGAATTTCAAGATTTTTCGAATAGAATCTTGAACGAAGTCGACTGATTGAACTTCGGGGTATCGGCTCGAAACGCCCTGCAGTCTGAGTCCCTAGCGACTCCAGAACATTCACTGAGATGGGAGAAGTTGTTAATCGAGTTATTTTTGATAGACTAATGCAAAGAATTGCACGATTTTTCGAACAGAATCTTGAACGAAGCCGACTGATTGAACTTCGGGGTATCGGCTCGAAACGCCCAGTAATCTGAGTCCCGAGCGACTCCAGAACATTCCCTGTAATGGGAGAAGTTGTTAATCGAGTTATTTTTGATAGACTAATGCAAAGAATTGCACGATTTTTCGAACAGAATCTTGAACGAAGCCGACTGATTGAACTTCGGGGTATCGGCTCGAAACGCCCAGTAATCTGAGTCCCGAGCGACTCTAGAACATTCCCTGTAATGGGAGAAGTTGTTAATCGAGTTATTTTTGATAGACTAATGCAAAGAATTGCACGATTTTTCGAACAGAATCTTGAACGAAGCCGACTGATTGAACTTCGGGGTATCGGCTCGAAACGCCCAGTAATCTGAGTCCCGAGCGACTCCAGAACATTCCCTGTAATGGGAGAAGTTGTTAATCGAGTTATTTTTGATAGACTAATGCAAAGAATTGCAAGATTTTTCGAATAGAATCTTGAACGAAGCCAACTGATTGAACTTCGGGGTATCGGCTCGAAACGCCCTGCAGTCTGAGTCCCTAGCGACTCCAGAACATTCACTGAGATGGGAGAAGTTGTTAATCGAGTTATTTTTGATAGACTAATGCAAAGAATTGCACGATTTTTCGAATAGAATCTTGAACGAAGCCGACTGTTTGAACTTCGGGGTATCGGCTCGAAACGCCCTGCAATCTGAGTCCCGAGAGACTCCAGAACATTCACTTTGATGGAAGAAGTTGTTAATTGTGTTATTTTTGATAGACTAATGCAAAGAATTGCACGATTTTTCGAACAGAATCTTGAACGAAGCTGACTGATTGAACTTCGGGGTATCGGCTCGAAACGCCCATCAATTTGAGTCCCGAGCGAATCCAGAACATTCTCTGTGATGGTAGAAGTTGTTAATCGAGTTATTTTTGACAGACTAATGCAAACAATTGCAAGATTTTTCGAATAGAATCTTGAACGAAGCCGACTGATTGAACTTCGGGGTATCGGCTCGAAACGCCCAGTAATCTGAGTCCCTAGCGACTCCAGAACATTCACTGAGATGTGAGAAGTTGTTAATCGAGTTATTTTTGACAGACTGATGCAAAGAATTGCACGATTTTTCGAACAGAATCTTGAACGAAGCCGACTGATTGAACTTCGGGGTATCGGCTCGAAACGCCCAGCAATTTGAGTCCCGAGCGACTCCAGAACATTCACTGTGACGGGAGAAGTTGTTAATCGAGTTATTTTTGATAGACTAATGCAAAGAATTGCACGATTTTTCGAACAGAATCTTGAACGAAGCCGACTGATTGAACTTCGGGGTATCGGCTCGAAACGCCCAGTAATCTGAGTCCCGAGCGACTCCAGAACATTCCCTGTAATGGGAGAAGTTGTTAATCGAGTTATTTTTGATAGACTAATGCAAAGAATTGCAAGATTTTTCGAATAGAATCTTGAACGAAGCCGACTGATTGAACTTCGGGGTATCGACTCGAAACGCCCTGCAGTCTGAGTCCCTAGCGACTCCAGAACATTCACTGAGATGGGAGAAGTTGTTAATCGAGTTATTTTTGATAGACTAATGGAAAGAATTGCACGATTTTTCGAATAGAATCTTGAACGAAGCCGACTGTTTGAACTTCGGGGTATCGGCTCGAAACGCCCTGCAATCTGAGTCCCGAGAGACTCCAGAACATTCACTTTGATGGAAGAAGTTGTTAATTGTGTTATTTTTGATAGACTAATGCAAAGAATTGCACGATTTTTCGAACAGAATCTTGAACGAAGCTGACTGATTGAACTTCGGGGTATCGGCTCGAAACGCCCAGCAATTTGAGTCCCGAGCGAATCCAGAACATTCCCTGTGATGGTAGAAGTTGTTAATCGAGTTATTTTTGACAGACTAATGCAAACAATTGCAAGATTTTTCGAATAGAATCTTGAACGAAGCCGACTGATTGAACTTCGGGGTATCGGCTCGAAACGCCCAGTAATCTGAGTCCCTAGCGACTCCAGAACATTCACTGAGATGTGAGAAGTTGTTAATCGAGTTATTTTTGACAGACTGATGCAAAGAATTGCACGATTTTTCGAACAGAATCTTGAACGAAGCCGACTGATTGAACTTTGGGGTATCGGCTCGAAACGCCCAGCAATTTGAGTCCCGAGCGACTCCAGAACATTCACTGTGACGGGAGAAGTTGTTAATTGAGTTATTTTTGACAGACTAATGCAAAGAATTGCACGATTTTTCGAATAGAATCTTGAACGAAGCCGACTGTTTGAACTTCGGGGTATCGGCTCGAAACGCCCTGCAATCTGAGTCCCGAGTGACTCCAGAACATTCACTTTGATGGAAGAAGTTGTTAATTGTGTTATTTTTGATAGACTAATAATGCAAAGAATTGCACGATTTTTCGAACAGAATCTTGAACGAAGCCGACTGATTGAACTTCGGGGTATCGGCTCGAAACGCCCAGTAATCTGAGTCCCGAGCGACTCTAGAACATTCCCTGTAATGGGAGAAGTTGTTAATCGAGTTATTTTTGATAGACTAATGCAAAGAATTGCACGATTTTTCGAACAGAATCTTGAACGAAGCCGACTGATTGAACTTCGGGGTATCGGCTCGAAACGCCCAGTAATCTGAGTCCCGTGCGACTCCAGAACATTCCCTGAAATGGGAGAAGTTGTTAATCGAGTTATATTTGATAGACTAATGCAAAGAATTGCACGATTTTTCGAACAGAATCTTGAACGGAGCCGACTGATTGAACTTCGGGGTATCGGCTCGAAACGCCCAGTAATCTGAGTCCCGAGCGACTCCAGAACATTCCCTGTAATGGGAGAAGTTTTAATCGAGTTATTTTTTTTTTTTGCAACAAGGCAAAGGAAATATATTAATTAACAAAAGAAAATACAATAGAGTTCATACACGACTACCATTAAAAGGAATGGTAGAACTCTCTCATCCCCCCAAGTGAAAAGACCATGCCCTCACCTTCGGCATTGCCATCAGCAAGGTAGCAGCCAAAACCTTGGGAGAAGAGGAACAAAGAAGAAACCCACAGCCCGGGGCCAGGCACAATATCGAATATGCAAGAAGACATCAATTACCCACACCTCGGGCCAAGGAATAAAGCTCATTAATCGAGTTATTTTTGATAGACTAATGCAAAGAATTGCAAGATTTTTCGAATAGAATCTTGAACGAAGCCGACTGATTGAACTTCGGGGTATCGGCTCGAAACGCCCTGCAAACTGAGTCCCTAGCGACTCCAGAACATTCACTGAGATGGGAGAAGTTGTTAATTGTGTTATTTTTGATAGACTAATGCAAAGAATTGCACGATTTTTCGAACAGAATCTTGAACGAAGCTGACTGATTGAACTTCGGGGTATCGGCTCGAAACGCCCTGCAGTCTGAGTCCCTAGCGACTCCAGAACATTCCCTGTAATGGGAGAAGTTGTTAATCGAGTTATTTTTGATAGACTAATGCAAAGAATTGCACGATTTTTCGAACAGAATCTTGAACGAAGCCGACTGATTGAACTTTGGGGTATCGGCTCGAAACGCCCAGTAATCTGAGTCCCGAGCGACTCCAGAACATTCCCTGTAATGGGAGAAGTTGTTAATCGAGTTATTTTTGATAGACTAATGCAAAGAATTGCAAGATTTTTCGAATAGAATCTTGAACGAAGTCGACTGATTGAACTTCGGGGTATCGGCTCGAAACGCCCTGCAGTCTGAGTCCCTAGCGACTCCAGAATATTCACTGAGATGGGAGAAGTTGTTAATCGAGTTATTTTTGATAGACTAATGCAAAGAATTGCACGATTTTTCGAACAGAATCTTGAACGAAGCCGACTGATTGAACTTCGGGGTATCGGCTCGAAACGCCCAGTAATCTGAGTCCCGAGCGACTCCAGAACATTCCCTGTAATGGGAGAAGTTGTTAATCGAGTTATTTTTGATAGACTAATGCAAAGAATTGCTAGATTTTTCGAATAGAATCTTGAACGAAGTCGACTGATTGAACTTCGGGGTATCGGCTCGAAACGCCCTGCAGTCTGAGTCCCTAGCGACTCCAGAACATTCACTGAGATGGGAGAAGTTGTTAATCGAGTTATTTTTGATAGACTAATGCAAAGAATTGCACGATTTTTCGAACAGAATCTTGAACGAAGCCGACTGATTGAACTTCGGGGTATCGGCTCGAAACGCCCAATAATCTGAGTCCCGAGCGACTCCAGAACATTCCCTGTAATGGGAGAAGTTGTTAATCGAGTTATTTTTGATAGACTAATGCAAAGAATTGCACGATTTTTCGAACAGAATCTTGAACGAAGCCGACTGATTGAACTTCGGGGTATCGGCTCGAAACGCCCAGTAATCTGAGTCCCGAGCGACTCCAGAACATTCCCTGTAATGGGAGAAGTTGTTAATCGAGTTATTTTTGATAGACTAATGCAAAGAATTGCACGATTTTTCGAACAGAATATTGAACGAAGCCGACTGATTGAACTTCGGGGTATCGGCTCGAAACGCCCAGTAATCTGAGTCCCGAGCGACTCCAGAACATTCCCTGTAATGGGAGAAGTTGTTAATCGAGTTATTTTTGATAGACTAATGCAAAGAATTGCAAGATTTTTCGAATAGAATCTTGAACGAAGGTGACTGATTGAACTTCGGGGTATCGGCTCGAAACGCCCTGCAGTCTGAGTCCCTAGCGACTCCAGAACATTCACTGAGATGGGAGAAGTTGTTAATCGAGTTATTTTTGATAGACTAATGCAAAGAATTGCACGATTTTTCGAATAGAATCTTGAACGAAGCCGACTGTTTGAACTTCGGGGTATCGGCTCGAAACGCCCTGCAATCTGAGTCCCGAGAGACTCCAGAACATTCACTTTGATGGAAGAAGTTGTTAATTATGTTATTTTTGATAGACTAATGCAAAGAATTGCACGATTTTTCGAACAGAATCTTGAACGAAGCCGACTGATTGAACTTCGGGGTATCGACTCGAAACACCCAGTAATCTGAGTCCCGAGCGACTCTAGAACATTCCCTGTAATGGGAGAAGTTGTTAATCGAGTTATTTTTGATAGACTAATGCAAAGAATTGCGCGATTTTTCGAACAGAATCTTGAACGAAGCTGACTGATTGAACTTCGGGGTATCGGTTCGAAACGCCCAGTAATCTGAGTCCCGTGCGACTCCAGAACATTCCCTGTAATGGGAGAAGTTGTTAATCGAGTTATATTTGATAGACTAATGCAAAGAATTGCACGATTTTTTGAACAGAATCTTGAACGGAGCCGACTGATTGAACTTCGGGGTATCGGCTCGAAACGCCCAGTAATCTGAGTCCCGAGCGACTCCAGAACATTCCCTGTAATGGGAGAAGTTGTTAATCGAGTTATTTTTGATAGACTAATGCAAAGAATTGCAAGATTTTTCGAATAGAATCTTGAACGAAGTCGACTGATTGAACTTCGGGGTATCGGCTCGAAACGCCCTGCAGTCTGAGTCCCTAGTGACTCCAGAACATTCACTGAGATGGGAGAAGTTGTTAATCGAGTTATTTTTGATAGACTAATGCAAAGAATTGCACGATTTTTCGAACAGAATCTTGAACGAAGCCGACTGATTGAACTTCGGGGTATCGGCTCGAAACGCCCAATAATCTGAGTCCCGAGCGACTCCAGAACATTCCCTGTAATGGGAGAAGTTGTTAATCGAGTTATTTTTGATAGACTAATGCAAAGAATTGCACGATTTTTCGAACAGAATCTTGAACGAAGCCGACTGATTGAACTTCGGGGTATCGGCTCGAAACGCCCAGTAATCTGAGTCCCGAGCGACTCCAGAACATTCCCTGTAATGGGAGAAGTTGTTAATCGAGTTATTTTTGATAGACTAATGCAAAGAATTGCACGATTTTTCGAACAGAATATTGAACGAAGCCGACTGATTGAACTTCGGGGTATCGGCTCGAAACGCCCAGTAATCTGAGTCCCGAGCGACTCCAGAACATTCCCTGTAATGGGAGAAGTTGTTAATCGAGTTATTTTTGATAGACTAATGCAAAGAATTGCAAGATTTTTCGAATAGAATCTTGAACGAAGGCGACTGATTGAACTTCGGGGTATCGGCTCGAAACGCCCTGCAGTCTGAGTCCCTAGCGACTCCAGAACATTCACTGAGATGGGAGAAGTTGTTAATCGAGTTATTTTTGATAGACTAATGCAAAGAATTGCACGATTTTTCGAATAGAATCTTGAACGAAGCCGACTGTTTGAACTTCGGGGTATCGGCTCGAAACGCCCTGCAGTCTGAGTCCCTAGCGACTCCAGAACATTCACTGAGATGGGAGAAGTTGTTAATCGAGTTATTTTTGATAGACTAATGCAAAGAATTGCAAGATTTTTCGAATAGAATCTTGAACGAAGTCGACTGATTGAACTTCGGGGTATCGGCTCGAAACGCCCTGCAGTCTGAGTCCCTAGTGACTCCAGAACATTCACTGAGATGGGAGAAGTTGTTAATCGAGTTATTTTTGATAGACTAATGCAAAGAATTGCACGATTTTTCGAACAGAATCTTGAACGAAGCCGACTGATTGAACTTCGGGGTATCGGCTCGAAACGCCCAGTAATCTGAGTCTCGAGCGACTCTAGAACATTCCCTGTAATGGGAGAAGTTGTTAATCAAGTTATTTTTGATAGACTAATGCAAAAAATTGCACGATTTTTCGAACAGAATCTTGAACGAAGCCGACTGATTGAACTTCGGGGTATCGGCTCGAAACGCCCAGTAATCTGAGTCCCGAGCGACTCCAGAACATTCCCTGTAATGGGAGAAGTTGTTAATCGAGTTATTTTTGATAGACTAATGCAAAGAATTGCAAGATTTTTCGAATAGAATCTTGAACGAAGCCGACTGATTGAACTTCGGGGTATCGGCTCGAAACGCCCAGTAATCTGAGTCCCGAGCGACTCCAGAACATTCCCTGTAATGGGAGAAGTTTTAATCGAGTTATTTTTGATAGACTAATGCAAAGAATTGCAAGATTTTTCAAATAGAATCTTGAACGAAGCCGACTGATTGAACTTCGGGGTATCGGCTCGAAACGCCCCGCAATCTGAGTCCCTAGCGACTCCAGAACATTCACTGAGATGGGAGAAGTTGTTAATTGTGTTATTTTTGATAGACTAATGCAAAGAATTGCACGATTTTTCGAACAGAATCTTGAACGAAGCCGACTGATTGAACTTCGGGGTATCGGCTCGAAACGCCCAGTAATCTGAGTCCCGAGCGACTCCAGAACATTCCCTGTAATGGGAGAAGTTGTTAATCGAGTTATTTTTGATAGACTAATGCAAAGAATTGCACGATTTTTCGAACAGAATATTGAACGAAGCCGACTGATTGAACTTCGGGGTATCGGCTCGAAACGCCCAGTAATCTGAGTCCCGAGCGACTCCAGAACATTCCCTGTAATGGGAGAAGTTGTTAATCGAGTTATTTTTGATAGACTAATGCAAAGAATTGCAAGATTTTTCGAATAGAATCTTGAACGAAGCCGACTGATTGAACTTCGGGGTATCGGCTCGAAACGCCCTGCAGTCTGAGTCCCTAGCGACTCCAGAACATTCACTGAGATGGGAGAAGTTGTTAATCGAGTTATTTTTGATAGACTAATGCAAAGAATTGCACGATTTTTCGAATAGAATCTTGAACGAAGCCGACTGTTTGAACTTCGGGGTATCGGCTCGAAACGCCCTGCAATCTGAGTCCCGAGAGACTCCAGAACATTCACTTTGATGGAAGAAGTTGTTAATTGTGTTATTTTTGATAGACTAATGCAAAGAATTGCACGATTTTTCGAACAGAATCTTGAACGAAGCCGACTGATTGAACTTCGGCGTATCGGCTCGAAACGCCCAGTAATCTGAGTCCCGAGCGACTCTAGAACATTCCCTGTAATGGGAGAAGTTGTTAATCGAGTTATTTTTGATAGACTAATGCAAAGAATTGCGCGATTTTTCGAACAGAATCTTAAACGAAGCTGACTGATTGAACTTCGGGGTATCGGTTCGAAACGCCCAGTAATCTGAGTCCCGTGCGACTCCAGAACATTCCCTGTAATGGGAGAAGTTGTTAATCGAGTTATTTTTGACAGACTGATGCAAAGAATTGCACGATTTTTCGAACAGAATCTTGAACGAAGGCGACTGATTGAACTTCGGGGTATCGGCTCGAAACGCCCAGCAATTTGAGTCCCGAGCGACTCCAGAACATTCACTGTGACGGGAGAAGTTGTTAATTGAGTTATTTTTGACAGACTAATGCAAAGAATTGCACGATTTTTCGAATAGAATCTTGAACGAAGCCGACTGTTTAAACTTCGGGGTATCGGCTCGAAACGCCCTGCAATCTGAGTCCCGAGTGACTCCAGAACATTCACTTTGATGGAAGAAGTTGTTAATTGTGTTATTTTTGATAGACTAATGCAAAGAATTGCACGATTTTTCGAACAGAATCTTGAACGAAGCCGACTGATTGAACTTCGGGGTATCGGCTCGAAACGCCCAGTAATCTGAGTCCCGAGCGACTCTAGAACATTCCCTGTAATGGGAGAAGTTGTTAATCGAGTTATTTTTGACAGACTAATGCAAAGAATTGCACGATTTTTCGAACAGAATCTTGAACGAAGCCGACTGATTGAACTTCGGGGTATCGGCTCGAAACGCCCAGTAATCTGAGTCCCGTGCGACTCCAGAACATTCCCTGTAATGGGAGAAGTTGTTAATCGAGTTATATTTGATAGACTAATGCAAAGAATTGCACGATTTTTCGAACAGAATCTTGAACGGAGCCGACTGATTGAACTTCGGGGTATCGGCTCGAAACGCCCAGTAATCTGAGTCCCGAGCGACTCCAGAACATTCCCTGTAATGGGAGAAGTTTTAATCGAGTTATTTTTGATAGACTAATGCAAAGAATTGCAAGATTTTTCAAATAGAATCTTGAACGAAGCCGACTGATTGAACTTCGGGGTATCGGCTCGAAACGCCCCGCAATCTGAGTCCCTAGCGACTCCAGAACATTCACTGAGATGGGAGAAGTTGTTAATTGTGTTATTTTTGATAGACTAATGCAAAGAATTGCACGATTTTTCGAACAGAATCTTGAACGAAGCCGACTGATTGAACTTCGGGGTATCGGCTCGAAACGCCCAGTAATCTGAGTCCCGAGCGACTCCAGAACATTCCCTGTAATGGGAGAAGTTGTTAATCGAGTTATTTTTGATAGACTAATGCAAAGAATTGCACGATTTTTCGAACAGAATATTGAACGAAGCCGACTGATTGAACTTCGGGGTATCGGCTCGAAACGCCCAGTAATCTGAGTCCCGAGCGACTCCAGAACATTCCCTGTAATGGGAGAAGTTGTTAATCGAGTTATTTTTGATAGACTAATGCAAAGAATTGCAAGATTTTTCGAATAGAATCTTGAACGAAGCCGACTGATTGAACTTCGGGGTATCGGCTCGAAACGCCCTGCAGTCTGAGTCCCTAGCGACTCCAGAACATTCACTGAGATGGGAGAAGTTGTTAATCGAGTTATTTTTGATAGACTAATGCAAAGAATTGCACGATTTTTCGAATAGAATCTTGAACGAAGCCGACTGTTTGAACTTCGGGGTATCGGCTCGAAACGCCCTGCAATCTGAGTCCCGAGAGACTCCAGAACATTCACTTTGATGGAAGAAGTTGTTAATTGTGTTATTTTTGATAGACTAATGCAAAGAATTGCACGATTTTTCGAACAGAATCTTGAACGAAGCCGACTGATTGAACTTCGGCGTATCGGCTCGAAACGCCCAGTAATCTGAGTCCCGAGCGACTCTAGAACATTCCCTGTAATGGGAGAAGTTGTTAATCGAGTTATTTTTGATAGACTAATGCAAAGAATTGCGCGATTTTTCGAACAGAATCTTAAACGAAGCTGACTGATTGAACTTCGGGGTATCGGTTCGAAACGCCCAGTAATCTGAGTCCCGTGCGACTCCAGAACATTCCCTGTAATGGGAGAAGTTGTTAATCGAGTCATATTTGATAGACTAATGCAAAGAATTGCACGATTTTTTGAACAGAATCTTGAACGGAGCCGACTGATTGAACTTCGGGGTATCGGCTCGAAACGCCCAGTAATCTGAGTCCCGAGCGACTCCAGAACATTCCCTGTAATGGGAGAAGTTGTTAATCGAGTTATTTTTGATAGACTAATGCAAAGAATTGCAAGATTTTTCGAATAGAATCTTGAACGAAGTCGACTGATTGAACTTCGGGGTATCGGCTCGAAACGCCCTGCAGTCTGAGTCCCTAGCGACTCCAGAACATTCACTGAGATGGGAGAAGTTGTTAATCGAGTTATTTTTGATAGACTAATGCAAAGAATTGCACGATTTTTCGAACAGAATCTTGAACGAAGCCGACTGATTGAACTTCGGGGTATCGGCTCGAAACGCCCAGTAATCTGAGTCCCTAGCGACTCCAGAACATTCACTGAGATGTGAGAAGTTGTTAATCGAGTTATTTTTGACAGACTGATGCAAAGAATTGCACGATTTTTCGAACAGAATCTTGAACGAAGCCGACTGATTGAACTTCGGGGTATCGGCTCGAAACGCCCAGCAATTTGAGTCCCGAGCGACTCCAGAACATTCACTGTGACGGGAGAAGTTGTTAATTGAGTTATTTTTGACAGACTAATGCAAAGAATTGCACGATTTTTCGAATAGAATCTTGAACGAAGCCGACTGTTTAAACTTCGGGGTATCGGCTCGAAACGCCCTGCAATCTGAGTCCCGAGTGACTCCAGAACATTCACTTTGATGGAAGAAGTTGTTAATTGTGTTATTTTTGATAGACTAATGCAAAGAATTGCACGATTTTTCGAACAGAATATTGAACGAAGCCGACTGATTGAACTTCGGGGTATCGGCTCGAAACGCCCAGTAATCTGAGTCCCGAGCGACTCTAGAACATTCCCTGTAATGGGAGAAGTTGTTAATCGAGTTATTTTTGATAGACTAATGCAAAGAATTGCACGATTTTTCGAACAGAATCTTGAACGAAGCCGACTGATTGAACTTCGGGGTATCGGCTCGAAACGCCCAGTAATCTGAGTCCCGTGCGACTCCAGAACATTCCCTGTAATGGGAGAAGTTGTTAATCGAGTTATATTTGATAGACTAATGCAAAGAATTGCACGATTTTTCGAACAGAATCTTGAACGGAGCCGACTGATTGAACTTCGGGGTATCGGCTCGAAACGCCTAGTAATCTGAGTCCCGAGCGACTCCAGAACATTCCCTGTAATGGGAGAAGTTTTAATCGAGTTATTTTTGATAGACTAATGCAAAGAATTGCAAGATTTTTCGAATAGAATCTTGAACGAAGCCGACTGATTGAACTTCGGGGTATCGGCTCGAAACGCCCCGCAATCTGAGTCCCTAGCGACTCCAGAACATTCACTGAGATGGGAGAAGTTGTTAATTGTGTTATTTTTGATAGACTAATGCAAAGAATTGCACGATTTTTCGAACAGAATCTTGAACGAAGCCGACTGATTGAACTTCGGGGTATCGGCTCGAAACGCCCTGCAGTCTGAGTCCCTAGCGACTCCAGAACATTCCCTGTAATGGGAGAAGTTGTTAATCGAGTTATTTTTGATAGACTAATGCAAAGAATTGCACGATTTTTCGAACAGAATCTTGAACGAAGCCGACTGATTGAACTTCGGCGTATCGGCTCGAAACGCCCAGTAATCTGAGTCCCGAGCGACTCTAGAACATTCCCTGTAATGGGAGAAGTTGTTAATCGAGTTATTTTTGATAGACTAATGCAAAGAATTGCGCGATTTTTCGAACAGAATCTTAAACGAAGCTGACTGATTGAACTTCGGGGTATCGGTTCGAAACGCCCAGTAATCTGAGTCCCGTGCGACTCCAGAACATTCCCTGTAATGGGAGAAGTTGTTAATCGAGTTATTTTTGACAGACTGATGCAAAGAATTGCACGATTTTTCGAACAGAATCTTGAACGAAGGCGACTGATTGAACTTCGGGGTATCGGCTCGAAACGCCCAGCAATTTGAGTCCCGAGCGACTCCAGAACATTCACTGTGACGGGAGAAGTTGTTAATTGAGTTATTTTTGACAGACTAATGCAAAGAATTGCACGATTTTTCGAATAGAATCTTGAACGAAGCCGACTGTTTAAACTTCGGGGTATCGGCTCGAAACGCCCTGCAATCTGAGTCCCGAGTGACTCCAGAACATTCACTTTGATGGAAGAAGTTGTTAATTGTGTTATTTTTGATAGACTAATGCAAAGAATTGCACGATTTTTCGAACAGAATCTTGAACGAAGCCGACTGATTGAACTTCGGGGTATCGGCTCGAAACGCCCAGTAATCTGAGTCCCGAGCGACTCTAGAACATTCCCTGTAATGGGAGAAGTTGTTAATCGAGTTATTTTTGACAGACTAATGCAAAGAATTGCACGATTTTTCGAACAGAATCTTGAACGAAGCCGACTGATTGAACTTCGGGGTATCGGCTCGAAACGCCCAGTAATCTGAGTCCCGTGCGACTCCAGAACATTCCCTGTAATGGGAGAAGTTGTTAATCGAGTTATATTTGATAGACTAATGCAAAGAATTGCACGATTTTTCGAACAGAATCTTGAACGGAGCCGACTGATTGAACTTCGGGGTATCGGCTCGAAACGCCCAGTAATCTGAGTCCCGAGCGACTCCAGAACATTCCCTGTAATGGGAGAAGTTTTAATCGAGTTATTTTTGATAGACTAATGCAAAGAATTGCAAGATTTTTCAAATAGAATCTTGAACGAAGCCGACTGATTGAACTTCGGGGTATCGGCTCGAAACGCCCCGCAATCTGAGTCCCTAGCGACTCCAGAACATTCACTGAGATGGGAGAAGTTGTTAATTGTGTTATTTTTGATAGACTAATGCAAAGAATTGCACGATTTTTCGAACAGAATCTTGAACGAAGCCGACTGATTGAACTTCGGGGTATCGGCTCGAAACGCCCAGTAATCTGAGTCCCGAGCGACTCCAGAACATTCCCTGTAATGGGAGAAGTTGTTAATCGAGTTATTTTTGATAGACTAATGCAAAGAATTGCACGATTTTTCGAACAGAATATTGAACGAAGCCGACTGATTGAACTTCGGGGTATCGGCTCGAAACGCCCAGTAATCTGAGTCCCGAGCGACTCCAGAACATTCCCTGTAATGGGAGAAGTTGTTAATCGAGTTATTTTTGATAGACTAATGCAAAGAATTGCAAGATTTTTCGAATAGAATCTTGAACGAAGCCGACTGATTGAACTTCGGGGTATCGGCTCGAAACGCCCTGCAGTCTGAGTCCCTAGCGACTCCAGAACATTCACTGAGATGGGAGAAGTTGTTAATCGAGTTATTTTTGATAGACTAATGCAAAGAATTGCACGATTTTTCGAATAGAATCTTGAACGAAGCCGACTGTTTGAACTTCGGGGTATCGGCTCGAAACGCCCTGCAATCTGAGTCCCGAGAGACTCCAGAACATTCACTTTGATGGAAGAAGTTGTTAATTGTGTTATTTTTGATAGACTAATGCAAAGAATTGCACGATTTTTCGAACAGAATCTTGAACGAAGCCGACTGATTGAACTTCGGCGTATCGGCTCGAAACGCCCAGTAATCTGAGTCCCGAGCGACTCTAGAACATTCCCTGTAATGGGAGAAGTTGTTAATCGAGTTATTTTTGATAGACTAATGCAAAGAATTGCGCGATTTTTCGAACAGAATCTTAAACGAAGCTGACTGATTGAACTTCGGGGTATCGGTTCGAAACGCCCAGTAATCTGAGTCCCGTGCGACTCCAGAACATTCCCTGTAATGGGAGAAGTTGTTAATCGAGTCATATTTGATAGACTAATGCAAAGAATTGCACGATTTTTTGAACAGAATCTTGAACGGAGCCGACTGATTGAACTTCGGGGTATCGGCTCGAAACGCCCAGTAATCTGAGTCCCGAGCGACTCCAGAACATTCCCTGTAATGGGAGAAGTTGTTAATCGAGTTATTTTTGATAGACTAATGCAAAGAATTGCAAGATTTTTCGAATAGAATCTTGAACGAAGTCGACTGATTGAACTTCGGGGTATCGGCTCGAAACGCCCTGCAGTCTGAGTCCCTAGCGACTCCAGAACATTCACTGAGATGGGAGAAGTTGTTAATCGAGTTATTTTTGATAGACTAATGCAAAGAATTGCACGATTTTTCGAACAGAATCTTGAACGAAGCCGACTGATTGAACTTCGGGGTATCGGCTCGAAACGCCCAGTAATCTGAGTCCCTAGCGACTCCAGAACATTCACTGAGATGTGAGAAGTTGTTAATCGAGTTATTTTTGACAGACTGATGCAAAGAATTGCACGATTTTTCGAACAGAATCTTGAACGAAGCCGACTGATTGAACTTCGGGGTATCGGCTCGAAACGCCCAGCAATTTGAGTCCCGAGCGACTCCAGAACATTCACTGTGACGGGAGAAGTTGTTAATTGAGTTATTTTTGACAGACTAATGCAAAGAATTGCACGATTTTTCGAATAGAATCTTGAACGAAGCCGACTGTTTAAACTTCGGGGTATCGGCTCGAAACGCCCTGCAATCTGAGTCCCGAGTGACTCCAGAACATTCACTTTGATGGAAGAAGTTGTTAATTGTGTTATTTTTGATAGACTAATGCAAAGAATTGCACGATTTTTCGAACAGAATATTGAACGAAGCCGACTGATTGAACTTCGGGGTATCGGCTCGAAACGCCCAGTAATCTGAGTCCCGAGCGACTCTAGAACATTCCCTGTAATGGGAGAAGTTGTTAATCGAGTTATTTTTGATAGACTAATGCAAAGAATTGCACGATTTTTCGAACAGAATCTTGAACGAAGCCGACTGATTGAACTTCGGGGTATCGGCTCGAAACGCCCAGTAATCTGAGTCCCGTGCGACTCCAGAACATTCCCTGTAATGGGAGAAGTTGTTAATCGAGTTATATTTGATAGACTAATGCAAAGAATTGCACGATTTTTCGAACAGAATCTTGAACGGAGCCGACTGATTGAACTTCGGGGTATCGGCTCGAAACGCCTAGTAATCTGAGTCCCGAGCGACTCCAGAACATTCCCTGTAATGGGAGAAGTTTTAATCGAGTTATTTTTGATAGACTAATGCAAAGAATTGCAAGATTTTTCGAATAGAATCTTGAACGAAGCCGACTGATTGAACTTCGGGGTATCGGCTCGAAACGCCCCGCAATCTGAGTCCCTAGCGACTCCAGAACATTCACTGAGATGGGAGAAGTTGTTAATTGTGTTATTTTTGATAGACTAATGCAAAGAATTGCACGATTTTTCGAACAGAATCTTGAACGAAGCCGACTGATTGAACTTCGGGGTATCGGCTCGAAACGCCCTGCAGTCTGAGTCCCTAGCGACTCCAGAACATTCCCTGTAATGGGAGAAGTTGTTAATCGAGTTATTTTTGATAGACTAATGCAAAGAATTGCACGATTTTTCGAACAGAATCTTGAACGAAGCCGACTGATTGAACTTCGGGGTATCGGCTCGAAACGCCCAGTAATCTGAGTCCCGAGCGACTCCAGAACATTCCCTGTAATGGGAGAAGTTGTTAATCGAGTTATTTTTTTTTTTTGCAACATGGCAAGTGAATTTGTATTAGTAATGAAGAAGATGTGTACATGTAAAGTTCAGTAGCCAATCACCCTAGGACAAAAGAGTCTAGAACCTCACCTTCGGCATAGCCATCAGCAAGGTCAAGGCCCAAACCCTAGGGTTGATGGTCCCGCTACGATACAATCATAGCAATCTAAAAAGAAACACATCCCACAGCCCGGGAAAGGCACACAAGTCATGATGACCTAAAACGCATAGACTGAAACAAGTAATAAGCAATAAGTCCCACAGCCCGGGAAAAGCTCACAATCATACCGACACATCTAGCAATATAGAAATAGGAATAAGCAAGCACCTCCTCCCAAGAATAATAATAAAGTAAATCTCAAGATATCATCAATGGTCAGTCAGCCTGCTAGCATTGGGGGACACATCCGCTCATGCTCTGAATATCATGTGTGATTGCGCCTGCTAGGAGTTCCCAAGTCCTCTTCTGCTCATCATGCATTCTGCGATTCCGTTCAGTCCAGATATGATATATCGAAGTGGTGAGGGTGAGCTTCCTGTGGGTTGTTGACTCAGAGGATCCCTTGAAGTGATGAAAGAACCACATCCGATTTTCAGACCAATTTCTTCGACGAGGCCTCAGGTGGCACCTCTTGAGCACCTCCTCCCATACTTTATATGTGTAGTCACACTCAAAGAAAATATGATCCAAATTCTCGCAAGCATTCAGACAGAGATAACACATATTTGGGCCCTGCCGACCCCAAGCCTGCATACGATCAAAAGTAGGAAGCCTGTTCCAGAAAGCTAGCCAAGAAATAAAAGAATATCGAGGAATATGATTCTTGAACCAGACCAACTCATGCCAGTCAACATTTGGTTCCGCAGAAGTCAACCTGTCGTACGCAGATTTGAGAGTGAACTTCCCAGAAGGGGAGGCACTCCAAAGGATATTATCATCACTATGATAGTCCAAGGTGTGAATGTGGGAGAGCTGTTGCCAGGCCTCAAAGAGGCAAGAGTGGTGATAGCCAGTTATATCCCATCCTGTAGGAAGTCTGATCAGTGATACTTTATCTCCAGCGGATATAGGAGCACTATATGGGTAGCGTTCCACAATATGCATAAGAATGCCAGCTGGATGCCAGGGTTCATGCCATAACATCGTAGATCTACCATTTCCAATCCTGTGCGTGACATGAGGCTGAGCTAGGTGACGTACATTAAATATACTCCTCGTCACCCATGAAATCACAGATGGCGTACGGCGAGTCCAAATGGAGTGTGACCTCAAAAAGTTACTGTGCATCCATCTCACCCAAAGGGAATCTTTTTTGGAAGCGACGGCCCACACATATCGCATTAAGCATGCTTGATTAAGCTTCCTAATATTTCTCAGTCCAAGTCCACCTTTCTCCTGTGGTTTACATACTGAGAGCCAAGCAATCCTGTGATTACATTTCTGTCCTCTACCAGACCAAAGGAACCGTGCAAGGAGCTGTTCAATGCGAATGATTAATCGTTGAGGCAGAGAAAAAGAAGAACACCAATATAAAATTTTCCCCATCAGTACAGATCTGATCAGCTCCAAGCGGCCAGCATAAGAAAGGCATTTGCTAGTCCACCCATTAATCTTTGCTTCAATACTGTCAAGCAAGGGCTGGCAGTCCTGGAATGAGGGTCTATTCGACAGGAGGGGGACTCCTAAATAGCGGACTGGTAGTGACCCGAAGGGCATGCCCAATATCTCAGCAATAGACGCCCGCATCTCTAGAGAGACCCCCGATGCGTATAAATGCGACTTGAGGGTACTAGTGCGCAAACCAGATACCTGGTGGAAGTGCGCCAAGCAATCCCGAATAGTGACGGCCGATGAAAGGTCTGCTCTGGAGAATAAAAATAGGTCATCTGCAAACATGAGGTGAGTAACTAACGGGTCAGTGCATCTGGGATGGGGTGAGAGGGAACCCATAGTGACATGGCTGTCCAAAATATCCGAGAAATACTGCATCACCATAATGAAGAGATATGGGGCCATAGGACACCCCTGACGCAAGCCTCTACTGCTGGGAAAAAACCCACAAGAAGCACCATTAAGGTTCAAGGTGAACTTAGGATTGGAAATGCAGGCACTGATACACTCAATAAAATTTCCAGGGAAACCATACCGCCTCAGAAGCTCAAGAAGGAAATCCCATCGAACAGAGTCATATGCTTTGTGAAGGTCTATTTTCATTGCCATACGGGGAGGGCCGCGCTGCAGGTGATAGCCCGTCAAAAGCTCATGGCATAAGGCAATATTTTCGTGAATAAGCCTCCCTTTCAAGAAGGCATGTTGATTCGGTCCAATTAGATCCACAAGAACCTTTTGAAGCCTATTTGCAAGGATCTTCGAGATAAACCTGTATAACATTTTGCAAACCGAGATAGGCCGATAATCAGCAAATGATTCAGGATTCCCTTTCTTAGGAACCAAAGTGATGGATGTGATGTTAACTTCACTCAAAAGCCTCCTAGTAGTAAAGAAATTCTGGATAGCTTCCGTAACCTCCCTCCCAGTAATGGCCCATGTAGCAGTGAAGAACTCCTTGGTGAATCCATCAATGCCTGGTGCTTTATCATTTGGAGACGAGTGAATGGCCTCATAAATCTCCTGATCGAGGATGGGTCTCCCTAGTGCCTCAATACTTTCTTGCCCGAGCTGCCTGTGAGTTTGGAGGATAGAAAAATCGACCACCTCTAGCGGAGCATTAAAAAGATTCCTGAAGAAACTAATAGCCGCCTGCTCAGCTTGGTCACCATACACTCTTTGACCCAAGTCATCTAGGATGGAATGTATAGCATTTGTGCTGCACCTCTGCTTGAAGGCTCGGTAAAAGTAGTTGGTGTTTGAATCCCCCAGATGCAACCATTGGACTCTAGATTTTTGCCTCATAGATGCCTCCTCGTCATGTAAGAATGTCTGCAGTCTCCCTCTCAGTTCTTTATCCTGGGTGTGAAGGTACTCATCAGAAGGGCAAGCTTGAATTTTTCTCTGAATATCATCAAGAAGCCCAAGCAGTTTCCGTTTCTCAGAGCTATCCCTACAATGGTTTTCATAGGCCCATTTTTTCAGTGCATTCTTGGTTGCCTTAAGTTTCTAAACAAGGGAAAACATCGGAGTAGGCCTCCTCCCATCTCTACAAGTGACAGTGGAAGACCAGGCTGCCTGTACTACCTCAAGGAAATTTGGTTTCAGAATCCATTGGTTGAAAAATTTAAACGGTCCTTTCTTTCGCTGGAGCTGCTGATACTGTAGAGTAACCAAAGAATGGTCAGAAACCCCCGGATTTAGAAAAATAGCCTCACTATCAGGAAAAGCGGATATCCAATCTGGATTTACAAGCACTCTATCTAATTTGCACATAACACGATTTGCCCCAATCTGATTATTTGACCATGTGTATTTGCAGCCCTTCCACTTCAAGTCAAACACCCCAAGTGCGTCAATGGTATCAGAAATTTGGACAGTAGCGTTTGTGGGAAAAAGTCGTCCACCAATCTTCTCAGAAGAGTTAAAAACAGTATTGAAATCCCCCATGATAACCCAAGGTCCCGCCACTTGATTACGAACCAGTTGAAGTTGTTCCCACAATCTCCTCCTATCTTGTTCCTCATTCCTACCATATACTGCGGAGAAAAAGAAAGACATTGCCATGCTGGAGACACTAACTTTCCCAAAAATCATCTGGTCAGACTCATACATAATCTGATAATCCACCTCAGTCGGATTCCAAGCTAAACAAATTCTCCCATTAATTGCAGAGTCATGATTGAAGTAGAACTTCCAGCCGCCAGTTGACTCCTGAAATAATCGAGTTATTTTTGATAGACTAATGCAAAGAATTGCAAGATTTTTCGAATAGAATCTTGAACGAAGTCGACTGATTGAACTTCGGGGTATCGGCTCGAAACGCCCTGCAGTCAGAGTCCCTAGCGACTCCAGAACATTCACTGAGATGGGAGAAGTTGTTAATCGAGTTATTTTTGATAGACTAATGCAAAGAATTGCACGATTTTTCGAACAGAATCTTGAACGAAGCCGACTGATTGAACTTCGGGGTATCGGCTCGAAACGCCCAGTAATCTGAGTCCCGAGCGACTCCAGAACATTCCCTGTAATGGGAGAAGTTGTTAATCGAGTTATTTTTGATAGACTAATGCAAAGAATTGCACGATTTTTCGAACAGAATCTTGAACGAAGCCGACTGATTGAACTTCGGGGTATCGGCTCGAAACGCCCAGTAATCTGAGTCCCGAGCGACTCTAGAACATTCCCTGTAATGGGAGAAGTTGTTAATCGAGTTATTTTTGATAGACTAATGCAAAGAATTGCACGATTTTTCGAACAGAATCTTGAACGAAGCCGACTGATTGAACTTCGGGGTATCGGCTCGAAACGCCCAGTAATCTGAGTCCCGAGCGACTCCAGAACATTTCCTGTAATGGGAGAAGTTGTTAATCGAGTTATTTTTGATAGACTAATGCAAAGAATTGCACGATTTTTCGAACAGAATCTTGAACGAAGCCGACTGATTGAACTTCGGGGTATCGGCTCGAAACGCCCAGTAATCTGAGTCCCGAGCGACTCTAGAACATTCCCTGTAATGGGAGAAGTTGTTAATCGAGTTATTTTTGATAGACTAATGCAAAGAATTGCACGATTTTTCGAACAGAATCTTGAACGAAGCCGACTGATTGAACTTCGGGGTATCGGCTCGAAACGCCCAGTAATCTGAGTCCCGAGCGACTCCAGAACATTCCCTGTAATGGGAGAAGTTGTTAATCGAGTTATTTTTGATAGACTAATGCAAAGAATTGCACGATTTTTCGAACAGAATCTTGAACGAAGCTGACTGATTGAACTTCGGGGTATCGGCTCGAAACGCCCAGCAATTTGAGTCCCGAGCGAATCCAGAACATTCCCTGTGATGGTAGAAGTTGTTAATCGAGTTATTTTAGACAGACTAATGCAAACAATTGCAAGATTTTTCGAATAGAATCTTGAACGAAGCCGACTGATTGAACTTCGGGGTATCGGCTCGAAACGCCCAGTAATCTGAGTCCCTAGCGACTCCAGAACATTCACTGAGATGTGAGAAGTTGTTAATCGAGTTATTTTTGACAGACTGATGCAAAGAATTGCACGATTTTTCGAACAGAATCTTGAACGAAGCCGACTGATTGAACTTCGGGGTATCGGCTCGAAACGCCCAGCAATTTGAGTCCCAAGCGACTCCAGAACATTCACTGTGACGGGAGAAGTTGTTAATTGAGTTATTTTTGACAGACTAATGCAAAGAATTGCACGATTTTTCGAATAGAATCTTGAACGAAGCCGACTGTTTGAACTTCGGGGTATCGGCTCGAAACGCCCTGCAATCTGAGTCCCGAGAGACTCCAGAACATTCACTTTGATGGAAGAAGTTGTTAATTGTGTTATTTTTGATAGACTAATGCAAAGAATTGCACGATTTTTCGAACAGAATCTTGAACGAAGCCGACTGATTGAACTTCGGGGTATCGGCTCGAAACGCCCAGTAATCTGAGTCCCGAGCGACTCTAGAACATTCCCTGTAATGGGAGAAGTTGTTAATCGAGTTATTTTTGATAGACTAATGCAAAGAATTGCGCGATTTTTCGAACAGAATCTTGAACGAAGCCGACTGATTGAACTTCGGGGTATCGGCTCGAAACGCCCAGTAATCTGAGTCCCGTGCGACTCCAGAACATTCCCTGTAATGGGAGAAGTTGTTAATCGAGTTATATTTGATAGACTAATGCAAAGAATTGCACGATTTTTTGAACAGAATCTTGAACGGAGCCGACTGATTGAACTTCGGGGTATTGGCTCGAAACGCCCAGTAATCTGAGTCCCGAGCGACTCCAGAACATTCCCTGTAATGGGAGAAGTTGTTAATCGAGTTATTTTTGATAGACTAATGCAAAGAATTGCAAGATTTTTCGAATAGAATCTTGAACGAAGCCGACTGATTGAACTTCGGGGTATCGGCTCGAAACGCCCTGCAATCTGAGTCCCTAGCGACTCCAGAACATTCACTGAGATGGGAGAAGTTGTTAATCGAGTTATTTTTGATAGACTAATGCAAAGAATTGCAAGATTTTTCGAATAGAATCTTGAACGAAACCGACTGATTGAACTTCGGGGTATCGGCTCGAAACGCCCTGCAATCTGAGTCCCTAGCGACTCCAGAACATTCACTGAGATGGGAGAAGTTGTTAATCGAGTTATTTTTGATAGACTAATGCAAAGAATTGCACGATTTTTCGAACAGAATCTTGAACGAAGCCGACTGATTGAACTTCGGGGTATCGGCTCGAAACGCCCAGTAATCTGAGTCCCGAGCGACTCCAGAACATTCCCTGTAATGGGAGAAGTTGTTAATCGAGTTATTTTTGATAGACTAATGCAAAGAATTGCAAGATTTTTCGAACAGAATCTTGAACGAAGCCGACTGATTGAACTTCGGGGTATCGGCTCGAAACGCCCAGTAATCTGAGTCCCGAGCGACTCCAGAACATTCCCTGTAATGGGAGAAGTTGTTAATCGAGTTATTTTTGATAGACTAATGCAAAGAATTGCAAGATTTTTCGAATAGAATCTTGAACGAAGCCGACTGATTGAACTTCGGGGTATCGGCTCGAAACGCCCTGCAATCTGAGTCCCTAGCGACTCCAGAACATTCACTGAGATGGGAGAAGTTGTTAATCGAGTTATTTTTGATAGACTAATGCAAAGAATTGCACGATTTTTCGAACAGAATCTTGAACGAAGCCGACTGATTGAACTTCGGGGTATCGGCTCGAAACGCCCAGTAATCTGAGTCCCGAGCGACTCCAGAACATTCCCTGTAATGGGAGAAGTTGTTAATCGAGTTATTTTTGATAGACTAATGCAAAGAATTGCAAGATTTTTCGAACAGAATCTTGAACGAAGCCGACTGATTGAACTTCGGGGTATCGGCTCGAAACGCCCAGTAATCTGAGTCCCGAGCGACTCTAGAACATTCCCTGTAATGGGAGAAGTTGTTAATCGAGTTATTTTTGATAGACTAATGCAAAGAATTGCACGATTTTTCGAACAGAATCTTGAACGAAGCTGACTGATTGAACTTCGGGGTATCGGCTCGAAACGCCCAGCAATTTGAGTCCCGAGCGAATCCAGAACATTCCCTGTGATGGTAGAAGTTGTTAATCGAGTTATTTTAGACAGACTAATGCAAACAATTGCAAGATTTTTCGAATAGAATCTTGAACGAAGCCGACTGATTGAACTTCGGGGTATCGGCTCGAAACGCCCAGTAATCTGAGTCCCTAGCGACTCCAGAACATTCACTGAGATGTGAGAAGTTGTTAATCGAGTTATTTTTGACAGACTGATGCAAAGAATTGCACGATTTTTCGAACAGAATCTTGAACGAAGCCGACTGATTGAACTTCGGGGTATCGGCTCGAAACGCCCAGCAATTTGAGTCCCAAGCGACTCCAGAACATTCACTGTGACGGGAGAAGTTGTTAATTGAGTTATTTTTGACAGACTAATGCAAAGAATTGCACGATTTTTCGAATAGAATCTTGAACGAAGCCGACTGTTTGAACTTCGGGGTATCGGCTCGAAACGCCCTGCAATCTGAGTCCCGAGAGACTCCAGAACATTCACTTTGATGGAAGAAGTTGTTAATTGTGTTATTTTTGATAGACTAATGCAAAGAATTGCACGATTTTTCGAACAGAATCTTGAACGAAGCCGACTGATTGAACTTCGGGGTATCGGCTCGAAACGCCCAGTAATCTGAGTCCCGAGCGACTCTAGAACATTCCCTGTAATGGGAGAAGTTGTTAATCGAGTTATTTTTGATAGACTAATGCAAAGAATTGCGCGATTTTTCGAACAGAATCTTGAACGAAGCCGACTGATTGAACTTCGGGGTATCGGCTCGAAACGCCCAGTAATCTGAGTCCCGTGCGACTCCAGAACATTCCCTGTAATGGGAGAAGTTGTTAATCGAGTTATATTTGATAGACTAATGCAAAGAATTGCACGATTTTTTGAACAGAATCTTGAACGGAGCCGACTGATTGAACTTCGGGGTATTGGCTCGAAACGCCCAGTAATCTGAGTCCCGAGCGACTCCAGAACATTCCCTGTAATGGGAGAAGTTGTTAATCGAGTTATTTTTGATAGGCTAATGCAAAGAATTGCAAGATTTTTCGAATAGAATCTTGAACGAAGCCGAATGATTGAACTTCGGGGTATCGGCTCGAAACGCCCTGCAATCTGAGTCCCTAGCGACTCCAGAACATTCACTGAGATGGGAGAAGTTGTTAATCGAGTTATTTTTGATAGACTAATGCAAAGAATTGCACGATTTTTCGAACAGAATCTTTAACGAAGCCGACTGATTGAACTTCGGGGTATCGGCTCGAAACGCTCAGTAATCTGAGTCCCGAGCGACTCCAGAACATTCCCTGTAATGGGAGAAGTTGTTAATCGAGTTATTTTTGATAGACTAATGCAAAGAATTGCAAGATTTTTCGAATAGAATCTTGAACGAAGCCGACTGATTGAACTTCGGGGTATCGGCTCGAAACGCCCTGCAATCTGAGTCCCTAGCGACTCCAGAACATTCACTGAGATGGGAGAAGTTGTTAATCGAGTTATTTTTGATAGACTAATGCAAAGAATTGCAAGATTTTTCGAATAGAATCTTGAACGAAACCGACTGATTGAACTTCGGGGTATCGGCTCGAAACGCCCTGCAATCTGAGTCCCTAGCGACTCCAGAACATTCACTGAGATGGGAGAAGTTGTTAATCGAGTTATTTTTGATAGACTAATGCAAAGAATTGCACGATTTTTCGAACAGAATCTTGAACGAAGCCGACTGATTGAACTTCGGGGTATCGGCTCGAAACGCCCAGTAATCTGAGTCCCGAGCGACTCCAGAACATTCCCTGTAATGGGAGAAGTTGTTAATCGAGTTATTTTTGATAGACTAATGCAAAGAATTGCAAGATTTTTCGAACAGAATCTTGAACGAAGCCGACTGATTGAACTTCGGGGTATCGGCTCGAAACGCCCAGTAATCTGAGTCCCGAGCGACTCCAGAACATTCCCTGTAATGGGAGAAGTTGTTAATCGAGTTATTTTTGATAGACTAATGCAAAGAATTGCAAGATTTTTCGAATAGAATCTTGAACGAAGCCGACTGATTGAACTTCGGGGTATCGGCTCGAAACGCCCTGCAATCTGAGTCCCTAGCGACTCCAGAACATTCACTGAGATGGGAGAAGTTGTTAATCGAGTTATTTTTGATAGACTAATGCAAAGAATTGCACGATTTTTCGAACAGAATCTTGAACGAAGCCGACTGATTGAACTTCGGGGTATCGGCTCGAAACGCCCAGTAATCTGAGTCCCGAGCGACTCCAGAACATTCCCTGTAATGGGAGAAGTTGTTAATCGAGTTATTTTTGATAGACTAATGCAAAGAATTGCAAGATTTTTCGAACAGAATCTTGAACGAAGCCGACTGATTGAACTTCGGGGTATCGGCTCGAAACGCCCAGTAATCTGAGTCCCGAGCGACTCTAGAACATTCCCTGTAATGGGAGAAGTTGTTAATCGAGTTATTTTTGATAGACTAATGCAAAGAATTGCGCGATTTTTCGAACAGAATCTTGAACGAAGCCGACTGATTGAACTTCGGGGTATCGGCTCGAAACGCCCAGTAATCTGAGTCCCGTGCGACTCCAGAACATTCCCTCTAATGGGAGAAGTTGTTAATCGAGTTATATTTGATAGACTAATGCAAAGAATTGCACGATTTTTCGAACAGAATCTTGAACGGAGCCGACTGATTGAACTTCGGGGTATCGGCTCGAAACGCCCAGTAATCTGAGTCCCGAGCTACTCCAGAACATTCCCTGTAATGGGAGAAGTTGTTAATCAAGTTATTTTTGATAGACTTATGCAAAGAATTGCAAGACTTTTCGAATAGAATCTTGAACGAAGCCGACTGATTGAACTTCGGGGTATCGGCTCGAAACGCCCTGCAATCTGAGTCCCTAGCGACTCCAGAACATTCACTGAGATGGGAGAAGTTGTTAATCGAGTTATTTTTGATAGACTAATGCAAAGAATTGCACGATTTTTCGAACAGAATCTTTAACGAAGCCGACTGATTGAACTTCGGGGTATCGGCTCGAAATGCCCAGTAATCTGAGTCCCGAGCGACTCCAGAACATTCCCTGTAATGGGAGAAGTTGTTAATCGAGTTATTTTTGATAGACTAATGCAAAGAATTGCAAGATTTTTCGAATAGAATCTTGAACGAAGCCGACTGATTGAACTTCGGGGTATCGGCTCGAAACGCCCTGCAATCTGAGTCCCTAGCGACTCCAGAACATTCACTGAGATGGGAGAAGTTGTTAATCGAGTTATTTTTGATAGACTAATGCAAAGAATTGCACGATTTTTCGAACAGAATCTTTAACGAAGCCGACTGATTGAACTTCGGGGTATCGGCTCGAAATGCCCAGTAATCTGAGTCCCGAGCGACTCCAGAACATTCCCTGTAATGGGAGAAGTTGTTAATCGAGTTATTTTTGATAGACTAATGCAAAGAATTGCAAGATTTTTCGAATAGAATCTTGAACGAAGCCGACTGATTGAACTTCGGGGTATCGGCTCGAAACGCCCTGCAATCTGAGTCCCTAGCGACTCCAGAACATTCACTGAGATGGGAGAAGTTGTTAATCGAGTTATTTTTGATAGACTAATGCAAAGAATTGCACGATTTTTCGAACAGAATCTTTAACGAAGCCGACTGATTGAACTTCGGGGTATCGGCTCGAAACGCCCAGTAATCTGAATCCCGTGCGACTCCAGAACATTCCCTGTAATGGGAGAAGTTGTTAATCGATTTATTTTTGATAGACTAATTCAAAGAATTGCGCGATTTTTCGAACAGAATCTTGAACGAAGCCGACTGATTGAACTTCGGGGTATCGGCTCGAAACGCCCAGTAATCTGAGTCCCGTGCGACTCCAGAACATTCCCTGTAATGGGAGAAGTTGTTAATCGAGTTATATTTGATAGACTAATGCAAAGAATTGCACGATTTTTCGAACAGAATCTTGAACGGAGCCGACTGATTGAACTTCGGGGTATTGGCTCGAAACGCCCAGTAATCTGAGTCCCGAGCGACTCCAGAACATTCCCTGTAATGGGAGAAGTTGTTAATCGAGTTATTTTTGATAGGCTAATGCAAAGAATTGCAAGATTTTTCGAATAGAATCTTGAACGAAGCTGACTGATTGAACTTCGGGGTATCGGCTCGAAACGCCCAGCAATTTGAGTCCCGAGCGAATCCAGAACATTCCCTGTGATGGTAGAAGTTGTTAATCGAGTTATTTTAGACAGACTAATGCAAACAATTGCAAGATTTTTCGAATAGAATCTTGAACGAAGCCGACTGATTGAACTTCGGGGTATCGGCTCGAAACGCCCAGTAATCTGAGTCCCTAGCGACTCCAGAACATTCACTGAGATGTGAGAAGTTGTTAATCGAGTTATTTTTGACAGACTGATGCAAAGAATTGCACGATTTTTCGAACAGAATCTTGAACGAAGCCGACTGATTGAACTTCGGGGTATCGGCTCGAAACGCCCAGCAATTTGAGTCCCGAGCGACTCCAGAACATTCACTGTGACGGGAGAAGTTGTTAATTGAGTTATTTTTGACAGACTAATGCAAAGAATTGCACGATTTTTCGAATAGAATCTTGAACGAAGCCGACTGTTTGAACTTCGGGGTATCGGCTCGAAACGCCCTGCAATCTGAGTCCCGAGAGACTCCAGAACATTCACTTTGATGGAAGAAGTTGTTAATTGTGTTATTTTTGATAGACTAATGCAAAGAATTGCACGATTTTTCGAACAGAATCTTGAACGAAGCCGACTGATTGAACTTCGGGGTATCGGCTCGAAACGCCCAGTAATCTGAGTCCCGAGCGACTCTAGAACATTCCCTGTAATGGGAGAAGTTGTTAATCGAGTTATTTTTGATAGACTAATGCAAAGAATTGCGCGATTTTTCGAACAGAATCTTGAACGAAGCCGACTGATTGAACTTCGGGGTATCGGCTCGAAACGCCCAGTAATCTGAGTCCCGTGCGACTCCAGAACATTCCCTGTAATGGGAGAAGTTGTTAATCGAGTTATATTTGATAGACTAATGCAAAGAATTGCACGATTTTTTGAACAGAATCTTGAACGGAGCCGACTGATTGAAATTCGGGGTATTGGCTCGAAACGCCCAGTAATCTGAGTCCCGAGCGACTCCAGAACATTCCCTGTAATGGGAGAAGTTGTTAATCGAGTTATTTTTGATAGGCTAATGCAAAGAATTGCAAGATTTTTCGAATAGAATCTTGAACGAAGCCGAATGATTGAACTTCGGGGTATCGGCTCGAAACGCCCTGCAATATGAGTCCCTAGCGACTCCAGAACATTCACTGAGATGGGAGAAGTTGTTAATCGAGTTATTTTTGATAGACTAATGCAAAGAATTGCACGATTTTTCGAACAGAATCTTTAATGAAGCCGACTGATTGAACTTCGGGGTATCGGCTCGAAACGCTCAGTAATCTGAGTCCCGAGCGACTCCAGAACATTCCCTGTAATGGGAGAAGTTGTTAATCGAGTTATTTTTGATAGACTAATGCAAAGAATTGCAAGATTTTTCGAATAGAATCTTGAACGAAGCCGACTGATTGAACTTCGGGGTATCGGCTCGAAACGCCCTGCAATCTGAGTCCCTAGCGACTCCAGAACATTCACTGAGATGGGAGAAGTTGTTAATCGAGTTATTTTTGATAGACTAATGCAAAGAATTGCAAGATTTTTCGAATAGAATCTTGAACGAAACCGACTGATTGAACTTCGGGGAATCGGCTCGAAACGCCCTGCAATCTGAGTCCCTAGCGACTCCAGAACATTCACTGAGATGGGAGAAGTTGTTAATCGAGTTATTTTTGATAGACTAATGCAAAGAATTGCACGATTTTTCGAACAGAATCTTGAACGAAGCCGACTGATTGAACTTCGGGGTATTGGCTCGAAACGCCCAGTAATCTGAGTCCCGAGCGACTCCAGAACATTCCCTGTAATGGGAGAAGTTGTTAATCGAGTTATTTTTGATAGACTAATGCAAAGAATTGCAAGATTTTTCGAACAGAATCTTGAACGAAGCCGAATGATTGAACTTCGGGGTATCGGCTCGAAACGCCCAGTAATCTGAGTCCCGAGCGACTCTAGAACATTCCCTGTAATGGGAGAAGTTGTTAATCGAGTTATTTTTGATAGACTAATGCAAAGAATTGCGCGATTTTTCGAACAGAATCTTGAACGAAGCCGACTGATTGAACTTCGGGGTATCGGCTCGAAACGCCCAGTAATCTGAGTCCCGTGCGACTCCAGAACATTCCCTGTAATGGGAGAAGTTGTTAATCGAGTTATATTTGATAGACTAATGCAAAGAATTGCACGATTTTTCGAACAGAATCTTGAACGGAGCCGACTGATTGAACTTCGGGGTATCGGCTCGAAACGCCCAGTAATCTGAGTCCCGAGCTACTCCAGAACATTCCCTGTAATGGGAGAAGTTGTTAATCAAGTTATTTTTGATAGACTTATGCAAAGAATTGCAAGATTTTTCGAATAGAATCTTGAACGAAGCCGACTGATTGAACTTCGGGGTATCGGCTCGAAACGCCCTGCAATCTGAGTCCCTAGCGACTCCAGAACATTCACTGAGATGGGAGAAGTTGTTAATCGAGTTATTTTTGATAGACTAATGCAAAGAATTGCACGATTTTTCGAACAGAATCTTTAACGAAGCCGACTGATTGAAATTCGGGGTATCGGCTCGAAATGCCCAGTAATCTGAGTCCCGAGCGACTCCAGAACATTCCCTGTAATGGGAGAAGTTGTTAATCGAGTTATTTTTGATAGACTAATGCAAAGAATTGCAAGATTTTTCGAATAGAATCTTGAACGAAGCCGACTGATTGAACTTCGGGGTATCGGCTCGAAACGCCCTGCAATCTGAGTCCCTAGCGACTCCAGAACATTCACTGAGATGGGAGAAGTTGTTAATCGAGTTATTTTTGATAGACTAATGCAAAGAATTGCACGATTTTTCGAACAGAATCTTTAACGAAGCCGACTGATTGAACTTCGGGGTATCGGCTCGAAACGCCCAGTAATCTGAGTCCCGAGCGACTCCAGAACATTCCCTGTAATGGGAGAAGTTGTTAATCGAGTTATATTTGATAGACTAATGCAAAGAATTGCACGATTTTTTGAACAGAATCTTGAACGGAGCCGACTGATTGAACTTCGGGGTATTGGCTCGAAACGCTCAGTAATCTGAGTCCCGAGCGACTCCAGAACATTCCCTGTAATGGGAGAAGTTGTTAATCGAGTTATTTTTGATAGGCTAATGCAAAGAATTGCAAGATTTTTCGAATAGAATCTTGAACGAAGCCGACTGATTGAACTTCAGGGTATCGGCTCGAAACGCCCTGCAATCTGAGTCCCTAGCGACTCCAGAACATTCACTGAGATGGGAGAAGTTGTTAATCGAGTTATTTTTGATAGACTAATGCAAAGAATTGCACGATTTTTTGAACAGAATCTTTAACGAAGCCGACTGATTGAACTTCGGGGTATCGGCTCGAAACGCCCAGTAATCTGAGTCCCGAGCGACTCCAGAACATTCCCTGTAATGGGAGAAGTTGTTAATCGAGTTATTTTTGATAGACTAATGCAAAGAATTGCAAGATTTTTCGAATAGAATCTTGAACGAAGCCGACTGATTGAACTTCGGGGTATCGGCTCGAAACGCCCTGCAATCTGAGTCCCTAGCGACTCCAGAACATTCACTGAGATGGGAGAAGTTGTTAATCGAGTTATTTTTGATAGACTAATGCAAAGAATTGCACGATTTTTCGAACAGAATCTTGAACGAAGCCGACTGATTGAACTTCGGGGTATCGGCTCGAAACGCCCAGTAATCTGAGTCCCGAGCGACTCCAGAACATTCCCTGTAATGGGAGAAGTTGTTAATCGAGTTATTTTTGATAGACTAATGCAAAGAATTGCAAGATTTTTCGAACAGAATCTTGAACGAAGCCGACTGATTGAACTTCGGGGTATCGGCTCGAAACGCCCAGTAATCTGAGTCCCGAGCGACTCCAGAACATTCCCTGTAATGGGAGAAGTTGTTAATCGAGTTATTTTTGATAGACTTATGCAAAGAATTGCAAGATTTTTCGAATAGAATCTTGAACGAAGCCGACTGATTGAACTTCAGGGTATCGGCTCGAAACGCCCTGCAATCTGAGTCCCTAGCGACTCCAGAACATTCACTGAGATGGGAGAAGTTGTTAATCGAGTTATTTTTGATAGACTAATGCAAAGAATTGCACGATTTTTCGAACAGAATCTTTAACGAAGCCGACTGATTGAACTTCGGGGTATCGGCTCGAAATGCCCAGTAATCTGAGTCCCGAGCGACTCCAGAACATTCCCTGTAATGGGAGAAGTTGTTAATCGAGTTATTTTTGATAGACTAATGCAAAGAATTGCAAGATTTTTCGAATAGAATCTTGAACGAAGCCGACTGATTGAACTTCGGGGTATCGGCTCGAAACGCCCTGCAATCTGAGTCCCTAGCGACTCCAGAACATTCACTGAGATGGGAGAAGTTGTTAATCGAGTTATTTTTGATAGACTAATGCAAAGAATTGCACGATTTTTCGAACAGAATCTTTAACGAAGCCGACTGATTGAACTTCGGGGTATCGGCTCGAAACGCCCAGTAATCTGAGTCCCGAGCGACTCCAGAACATTCCCTGTAATGGGAGAAGTTGTTAATCGAGTTATATTTGATAGACTAATGCAAAGAATTGCACGATTTTTTGAACAGAATCTTGAACGGAGCCGACTGATTGAACTTCGGGGTATTGGCTCGAAACGCTCAGTAATCTGAGTCCCGAGCGACTCCAGAACATTCCCTGTAATGGGAGAAGTTGTTAATCGAGTTATTTTTGATAGGCTAATGCAAAGAATTGCAAGATTTTTCGAATAGAATCTTGAACGAAGCCGACTGATTGAACTTCAGGGTATCGGCTCGAAACGCCCTGCAATCTGAGTCCCTAGCGACTCCAGAACATTCACTGAGATGGGAGAAGTTGTTAATCGAGTTATTTTTGATAGACTAATGCAAAGAATTGCACGATTTTTTGAACAGAATCTTTAACGAAGCCGACTGATTGAACTTCGGGGTATCGGCTCGAAACGCCCAGTAATCTGAGTCCCGAGCGACTCCAGAACATTCCCTGTAATGGGAGAAGTTGTTAATCGAGTTATTTTTGATAGACTAATGCATAGAATTGCACGATTTTTCGAATAGAATCTTGAACGAAGCCGACTGATTGAACTTCGGGGTATCGGCTCGAAACGCCCTGCAATCTGAGTCCCTAGCGACTCCAGAACATTCACTGAGATGGGAGAAGTTGTTAATCGAGTTATTTTTGATAGACTAATGCAAAGAATTGCACGATTTTTCGAACAGAATCTTGAACGAAGCCGACTGATTGAACTTCGGGGTATCGGCTCGAAACGCCCAGTAATCTGAGTCCCGAGCGACTCCAGAACATTCCCTGTAATGGGAGAAGTTGTTAATCGAGTTATTTTTGATAGACTAATGCAAAGAATTGCAAGATTTTTCGAACAGAATCTTGAACGAAGCCGACTGATTGAACTTCGGGGTATCGGCTCGAAACGCCCAGTAATCTGAGTCCCGAGCGACTCCAGAACATTCCCTGTAATGGGAGAAGTTGTTAATCGAGTTATTTTTGATAGACTTATGCAAAGAATTGCAAGATTTTTCGAATAGAATCTTGAACGAAGCCGACTGATTGAACTTCAGGGTATCGGCTCGAAACGCCCTGCAATCTGAGTCCCTAGCGACTCCAGAACATTCACTGAGATGGGAGAAGTTGTTAATCGAGTTATTTTTGATAGACTAATGCAAAGAATTGCACGATTTTTCGAACAGAATCTTTAACGAAGCCGACTGATTGAACTTCGGGGTATCGGCTCGAAATGCCCAGTAATCTGAGTCCCGAGCGACTCCAGAACATTCCCTGTAATGGGAGAAGTTGTTAATCGAGTTATTTTTGATAGACTAATGCAAAGAATTGCAAGATTTTTCGAATAGAATCTTGAACGAAGCCGACTGATTGAACTTCGGGGTATCGGCTCGAAACGCCCTGCAATCTGAGTCCCTAGCGACTCCAGAACATTCACTGAGATGGGAGAAGTTGTTAATCGAGTTATTTTTGATAGACTAATGCAAAGAATTGCACGATTTTTCGAACAGAATCTTTAACGAAGCCGACTGATTGAACTTCGGGGTATCGGCTCGAAACGCCCAGTAATCTGAGTCCCGAGCGACTCCAGAACATTCCCTGTAATGGGAGAAGTTGTTAATCGAGTTATATTTGATAGACTAATGCAAAGAATTGCACGATTTTTTGAACAGAATCTTGAACGGAGCCGACTGATTGAACTTCGGGGTATTGGCTCGAAACGCTCAGTAATCTGAGTCCCGAGCGACTCCAGAACATTCCCTGTAATGGGAGAAGTTGTTAATCGAGTTATTTTTGATAGGCTAATGCAAAGAATTGCAAGATTTTTCGAATAGAATCTTGAACGAAGCCGACTGATTGAACTTCAGGGTATCGGCTCGAAACGCCCTGCAATCTGAGTCCCTAGCGACTCCAGAACATTCACTGAGATGGGAGAAGTTGTTAATCGAGTTATTTTTGATAGACTAATGCAAAGAATTGCACGATTTTTTGAACAGAATCTTTAACGAAGCCGACTGATTGAACTTCGGGGTATCGGCTCGAAACGCCCAGTAATCTGAGTCCCGAGCGACTCCAGAACATTCCCTGTAATGGGAGAAGTTGTTAATCGAGTTATTTTTGATAGACTAATGCAAAGAATTGCAAGATTTTTCGAATAGAATCTTGAACGAAGCCGACTGATTGAACTTCGGGGTATCGGCTCGAAACGCCCTGCAATCTGAGTCCCTAGCGACTCCAGAACATTCACTGAGATGGGAGAAGTTGTTAATCGAGTTATTTTTGATAGACTAATGCAAAGAATTGCACGATTTTTCGAACAGAATCTTGAACGAAGCCGACTGATTGAACTTCGGGGTATCGGCTCGAAACGCCCAGTAATCTGAGTCCCGAGCGACTCCAGAACATTCCCTGTAATGGGAGAAGTTGTTAATCGAGTTATTTTTGATAGACTAATGCAAAGAATTGCAAGATTTTTCGAACAGAATCTTGAACGAAGCCGACTGATTGAACTTCGGGGTATCGGCTCGAAACGCCCAGTAATCTGAGTCCCGAGCGACTCCAGAACATTCCCTGTAATGGGAGAAGTTGTTAATCGAGTTATTTTTGATAGACTTATGCAAAGAATTGCAAGATTTTTCGAATAGAATCTTGAACGAAGCCGACTGATTGAACTTCAGGGTATCGGCTCGAAACGCCCTGCAATCTGAGTCCCTAGCGACTCCAGAACATTCACTGAGATGGGAGAAGTTGTTAATCGAGTTATTTTTGATAGACTAATGCAAAGAATTGCACGATTTTTCGAACAGAATCTTTAACGAAGCCGACTGATTGAACTTCGGGGTATCGGCTCGAAATGCCCAGTAATCTGAGTCCCGAGCGACTCCAGAACATTCCCTGTAATGGGAGAAGTTGTTAATCGAGTTATTCTTGATAGACTAATGCAAAGAATTGCAAGATTTTTCGAATAGAATCTTGAACGAAGCCGACTGATTGAACTTCGGGGTATCGGCTCGAAACGCCCTGCAATCTGAGTCCCTAGCGACTCCAGAACATTCACTGAGATGGGAGAAGTTGTTAATCGAGTTATTTTTGATAGACTAATGCAAAGAATTGCAAGATTTTTCGAATAGAATCTTGAACGAAACCGACTGATTGAACTTCGGGGTATCGGCTCGAAACGCCCTGCAATCTGAGTCCCTAGCGACTCCAGAACATTCCCTGTAATGGGAGAAGTTGTTAATCGAGTTATTTTTGATAGACTAATGCAAAGAATTGCGCGATTTTTCGAACAGAATCTTGAACGAAGCCGACTGATTGAACTTCGGGGTATCGGCTCGAAACGTCCAGTAATCTGAGTCCCGTGCGACTCCAGAACATTCCCTGTAATGGGAGAAGTTGTTAATCGAGTTATATTTGATAGACTAATGCAAAGAATTGCACGATTTTTCGAACAGAATCTTGAACGGAGCTGACTGATTGAACTTCGGGGTATTGGCTCGAAACGCCCAGTAATCTCAGTCCCGAGCGACTCCAGAACATTCCCTGTAATGGGAGAAGTTGTTAATCGAGTTATTTTTGATAGACTAATGCAAAGAATTGCAAGATTTTTCGAATAGAATCTTGAACGAAGCCGACTGATTGAACTTCGGGGTATCGGCTCGAAACGCCCTACAATCTGAGTCCCTAGCGACTCCAGAACATTCACTGAGATGGGAGAAGTTGTTAATCGAGTTATTTTTGATAGACTAATGCAAAGAATTGCACGATTTTTCGAACAGAATCTTGAACGAAGCCGACTGATTGAACTTCGGGGTATCGGCTCGAAACGCCCAGTAATCTGAGTCCCGTGCGACTCCAGAACATTCCCTGTAATGGGAGAAGTTGTTAATCGAGTTATTTTTGATAGACTGATGCAAAGAATTGCAAGATTTTTCGAATAGAATCTTGAACGAAGCCGACTGATTGAACTTCGGGGTATCGGCTCGAAACGCCCTGCAATCTGAGTCCCTAGCGACTCCAGAACATTCACTGAGATGGGAGAAGTTGTTAATCGAGTTATTTTTGATAGACTAATGCAAAGAATTGCACGATTTTTCGAACAGAATCTTGAACGAAGCCGACTGATTGAACTTCGGGGTATCGGCTCGAAACGCCCAGTAATCTGAGTCCCGAGCGACTCCAGAACATTCCCTGTAATGGGAGAAGTTGTTAATCGAGTTATTTTTGATAGACTAATGCAAAGAATTGCAAGATTTTTCGAACAGAATCTTGAACGAAGCCGACTGATTGAACTTCGGGGTATCGGCTCGAAACGCCCAGTAATCTGAGTCCCGAGCGACTCCAGAACATTCCCTGTAATGGGAGAAGTTGTTAATCGAGTTATTTTTGATAGACTTATGCAAAGAATTGCAAGATTTTTCGAATAGAATCTTGAACGAAGCCGACTGATTGAACTTCAGGGTATCGGCTCGAAACGCCCTGCAATCTGAGTCCCTAGCGACTCCAGAACATTCACTGAGATGGGAGAAGTTGTTAATCGAGTTATTTTTGATAGACTAATGCAAAGAATTGCACGATTTTTCGAACAGAATCTTTAACGAAGCCGACTGATTGAACTTCGGGGTATCGGCTCGAAATGCCCAGTAATCTGAGTCCCGAGCGACTCCAGAACATTCCCTGTAATGGGAGAAGTTGTTAATCGAGTTATTCTTGATAGACTAATGCAAAGAATTGCAAGATTTTTCGAATAGAATCTTGAACGAAGCCGACTGATTGAACTTCGGGGTATCGGCTCGAAACGCCCTTCAATCTGAGTCCCTAGCGACTCCAGAACATTCACTGAGATGGGAGAAGTTGTTAATCGAGTTATTTTTGATAGACTAATGCAAAGAATTGCAAGATTTTTCGAATAGAATCTTGAACGAAACCGACTGATTGAACTTCGGGGTATCGGCTCGAAACGCCCTGCAATCTGAGTCCCTAGCGACTCCAGAACATTCCCTGTAATGGGAGAAGTTGTTAATCGAGTTATTTTTGATAGACTAATGCAAAGAATTGCGCGATTTTTCGAACAGAATCTTGAACGAAGCCGACTGATTGAACTTCGGGGTATCGGCTCGAAACGTCCAGTAATCTGAGTCCCGTGCGACTCCAGAACATTCCCTGTAATGGGAGAAGTTGTTAATCGAGTTATATTTGATAGACTAATGCAAAGAATTGCACGATTTTTCGAACAGAATCTTGAACGGAGCTGACTGATTGAACTTCGGGGTATTGGCTCGAAACGCCCAGTAATCTCAGTCCCGAGCGACTCCAGAACATTCCCTGTAATGGGAGAAGTTGTTAATCGAGTTATTTTTGATAGACTAATGCAAAGAATTGCAAGATTTTTCGAATAGAATCTTGAACGAAGCCGACTGATTGAACTTCGGGGTATCGGCTCGAAACGCCCAGTAATCTGAGTCCCGTGCGACTCCAGAACATTCCCTGTAATGGGAGAAGTTGTTAATCGAGTTATTTTTGATAGACTAATGCAAAGAATTGCACGATTTTTCGAACAGAATCTTGAACGAAGCCGACTGATTGAACTTCGGGGTATCGGCTCGAAACGCCCAGTAATCTGAGTCCCGAGCGACTCCAGAACATTCCCTGTAATGGGAGAAGTTGTTAATCGAGTTATTTTTGATAGACTGATGCAAAGAATTGCAAGATTTTTCGAATAGAATCTTGAACGAAGCCGACTGATTGAACTTCGGGGTATCGGCTCGAAACGCCCTGCAATCTGAGTCCCTAGCGACTCCAGAACATTCACTGAGATGGGAGAAGTTGTTAATCGAGTTATTTTTGATAGACTAATGCAAAGAATTGCACGATTTTTCGAACAGAATCTTGAACGAAGCCGACTGATTGAACTTCGGGGTATCGGCTCGAAACGCCCAGTAATCTGAGTCCCGAGCGACTCCAGAACATTCCCTGTAATGGGAGAAGTTGTTAATCGAGTTATTTTTGATAGACTAATGCAAAGAATTGCACGATTTTTCGAACAGAATCTTGAACGGAGCCGACTGATTGAACTTCGGGGTATTGGCTCAAAACGCCCAGTAATCTGAGTCCCGAGCGACTCCAGAACATTCCCTGTAATGGGAGAAGTTGTTAATCGAGTTATTTTTGATAGGCTAATGCAAAGAATTGCAAGATTTTTCGAATAGAATCTTGAACGAAGCCGACTGATTGAACTTCGGGGTATCGGCTCGAAACGCCCTGCAATCTGAGTCCCTAGCGACTCCAGAACATTCACTGAGATGGGAGAAGTTGTTAATCGAGTTATTTTTGATAGACTAATGCAAAGAATTGCACGATTTTTCGAACAGAATCTTTAACGAAGCCGACTGATTGAACTTCGGGGTATCGGCTCGAAACGCCCAGTAATCTGAGTCCCGAGCGACTCCAGAACATTCCCTGTAATGGGAGAAGTTGTTAATCGAGTTATTTTTGATAGACTAATGCAAAGAATTGCAAGATTTTTTGAATAGATTCTTGAACGAAGCCGACTGATTGAACTTCGGGGTATCGGCTCGAAACGCCCTGCAATCTGAGTCCCTAGCGACTCCAGAACATTGACTGAGATGGGAGAACTTGTTAATCGAGTTATTTTTGATAGACTAATGCAAAGAATTGCAAGATTTTTCGAATAGAATCTTGAACGAAGCCGACTGATTGAACTTCGGGGTATCGGCTCGAAACGCCCTGCAATCTGAGTCCCTAGCGACTCCAGAACATTCACTGAGATGGGAGAAGTTGTTAATCGAGTTATTTTTGATAGACTAATGTAAAGAATTGCACGATTTTTCGAACAGAATCTTGAACGAAGCCGACTGATTGAACTTCGGGGTATCGGCTCGAAACGCCCAGCAATTTGAGTCCCGAGCGACTCCAGAACATTCCCTGTAATGGGAGAAGTTGTTAATTGAGTTATTTTTGACAGACTAATGCAAAGAATTGCACCATTTTTTGAATAGAATCTTGAACGAAGCCGACTGATTGAACTTCGGGGTATCGGCTCGAAACGCCCAGCAATTTGAGTCCCGAGCGACTCCAGAACATTCCCTGTGATGGGAGAAGTTGTTAATCGAGTTATTTTTGATAGACTAATGCATAGAATTGCACGATTTTTCGAATAGAATTTTGAACGAAGCCGACTGATTGAACTTCGGGGTATCGGCTCGAAACGCCCTGCAATCTGAGTCCCTAGCGACTCCAGAACATTCACTGAGATGGGAGAAGTTGTTAATCGAGTTATTTTTGATAGACTAATGCAAAGAATTGCACGATTTTTCGAACAGAATCTTTAACGAAGCCGACTGATTGAACTTCGGGGTATCGGCTCGAAACGCCCAGTAATCTGAGTCTCGTGCGACTCCAGAACATTCCCTGTAATGGGAGAAGTTGTTAATCGAGTTATTTTTGATAGACTAATTCAAAGAATTGCGCGATTTTTCGAACAGAATCTTGAACGAAGCCGACTGATTGAACTTCGGGGTATCGGCTCGAAACGCCCAGTAATCTGAGTCTCGTGCGACTCCAGAACATTCCCTGTAATGGGAGAAGTTGTTAATCGAGTTATTTTTGATAGACTAATTCAAAGAATTGCGCGATTTTTCGAACAGAATCTTGAACGAAGCCGACTGATTGAACTTCGGGGTATCGGCTCGAAACGCCCAGTAATCTGAGTCCCGTGCGACTCCAGAACATTCCCTGTAATGGGAGAAGTTGTTAATCGAGTTATATTTGATAGACTAATGCAAAGAATTGCACGATTTTTCGAACAGAATCTTGAACGGAGCCGACTGATTGAACTTCGGGGTATCGGCTCGAAACGTCCAGTAATCTGAGTCCCGTGCGACTCCAGAACATTCCCTGTAATGGGAGAAGTTGTTAATCGAGTTATATTTGATAGACTAATGCAAAGAATTGCACGATTTTTCGAACAGAATCTTGAACGGAGCTGACTGATTGAACTTCGGGGTATTGGCTCGAAACGCCCAGTAATCTGAGTCCCGAGCGACTCCAGAACATTCCCTGTAATGGGAGAAGTTGTTAATCGAGTTATTTTTGATAGACTAATGCAAAGAATTGCAAGATTTTTCGAATAGAATCTTGAACGAAGCCGACTGATTGAACTTCGGGGTATCGGCTCGAAACGCCCTGCAATCTGAGTCCCTAGCGACTCCAGAACATTCACTGAGATGGGAGAAGTTGTTAATCGAGTTATTTTTGATAGACTAATGCAAAGAATTGCACGATTTTTCGAACAGAATCTTTAACGAAGCCGACTGATTGAACTTCGGGGTATCGGCTCGAAACGCCCAGTAATCTGAGTCTCGTGCGACTCCAGAACATTCCCTGTAATGGGAGAAGTTGTTAATCGAGTTATTTTTGATAGACTAATTCAAAGAATTGCGCGATTTTTCGAACAGAATCTTGAACGAAGCCGACTGATTGAACTTCGGGGTATCGGCTCGAAACGCCCAGTAATCTGAGTCCCGTGCGACTCCAGAACATTCCCTGTAATGGGAGAAGTTGTTAATCGAGTTATATTTGATAGACTAATGCAAAGAATTGCACGATTTTTCGAACAGAATCTTGAACGGAGCCGACTGATTGAACTTCGGGGTATTGGCTCGAAACGCCCAGTAATCTGAGTCCCGAGCGACTCCAGAACATTCCCTGTAATGGGAGAAGTTGTTAATCGAGTTATTTTTGATAGACTAATTCAAAGAATTGCGCGATTTTTCGAACAGAATCTTGAACGGAGCTGACTGATTGAACTTCGGGGTATTGGCTCGAAACGCCCAGTAATCTGAGTCCCGAGCGACTCCAGAACATTCCCTGTAATGGGAGAAGTTGTTAATCGAGTTATTTTTGATAGGCTAATGCAAAGAATTGCAAGATTTTTCGAATAGAATCTTGAACGAAGCCGACTGATTGAACTTCGGGGTATCGGCTCGAAACGCCCAGTAATCTGAGTCCCGTGCGACTCCAGAACATTCCCTGTAATGGGAGAAGTTGTTAATCGAGTTATATTTGATAGACTAATGCAAAGAATTGCACGATTTTTCGAACAGAATCTTGAACGGAGCCGACTGATTGAACTTCGGGGTATTGGCTCGAAACGCCCAGTAATCTGAGTCCCGAGCGACTCCAGAACATTCCCTGTAATGGGAGAAGTTGTTAATCGAGTTATTTTTGATAGACTAATTCAAAGAATTGCGCGATTTTTCGAACAGAATCTTGAACGGAGCTGACTGATTGAACTTCGGGGTATTGGCTCGAAACGCCCAGTAATCTGAGTCCCGAGCGACTCCAGAACATTCCCTGTAATGGGAGAAGTTGTTAATCGAGTTATTTTTGATAGACTAATGCAAAGAATTGCAAGATTTTTCGAATAGAATCTTGAACGAAGCCGACTGATTGAACTTCGGGGTATCGGCTCGAAACGCCCTGCAATCTGAGTCCCTAGCGACTCCAGAACATTCACTGAGATGGGAGAATTTGTTAATCGAGTTATTTTTGATAGACTAATGCAAAGAATTGCAAGATTTTTCGAATAGAATCTTGAACGAAGCCGACTGATTGAACTTCGGGGTATCGGCTTGAAACGCCCTGCAATCTGAGTCCCTATCGACTCCAGAACATTCACTGAGATGGGAGAAGTTGTTAATCGAGTTATTTTTGATAGACTAATGTAAAGAATTGCACGATTTTTCGAACAGAATCTTGAACGAAGCCGACTGATTGAACTTCGGGGTATCGGCTCGAAACGCCCAGCAATTTGAGTCCCGAGCGACTCCAGAACATTCCCTGTAATGGGAGAAGTTGTTAATTGAGTTATTTTTGACAGACTAATGCAAAGAATTGCACCATTTTTTGAATAGAATCTTGAACGAAGCCGACTGATTGAACTTCGGGGTATCGGCTCGAAACGCCCAGCAATTTGAGTCCCGAGCGACTCCAGAACATTCCCTGTGATGGGAGAAGTTGTTAATCGAGTTATTTTTGATAGACTAATGCATAGAATTGCACCATTTTTCGAATAGAATCTTGAACGAAGCCGACTGATTCAACTTCGGGGTATCGGCTCGAAACGCCCTGCAATCTGAGTCCCTAGCGACTCCAGAACATTCACTGAGATGGGAGAAGTTGTTAATCGAGTTATTTTTGATAGACTAATGCAAAGAATTGCACGATTTTTCGAACAGAATCTTTAACGAAGCCGACTGATTGAACTTCGGGGTATCGGCTCGAAACGCCCAGTAATCTGAGTCTCGTGCGACTCCAGAACATTCCCTGTAATGGGAGAAGTTGTTAATCGAGTTATTTTTGATAGACTAATTCAAAGAATTGCGCGATTTTTCGAACAGAATCTTGAACGAAGCCGACTGATTGAACTTCGGGGTATCGGCTCGAAACGCCCAGTAATCTGAGTCTCGTGCGACTCCAGAACATTCCCTGTAATGGGAGAAGTTGTTAATCGAGTTATTTTTGATAGACTAATTCAAAGAATTGCGCGATTTTTCGAACAGAATCTTGAACGAAGCCGACTGATTGAACTTCGGGGTATCGGCTCGAAACGCCCAGTAATCTGAGTCCCGTGCGACTCCAGAACATTCCCTGTAATGGGAGAAGTTGTTAATCGAGTTATATTTGATAGACTAATGCAAAGAATTGCACGATTTTTCGAACAGAATCTTGAACGGAGCCGACTGATTGAACTTCGGGGTATCGGCTCGAAACATCCAGTAATCTGACTCCCGTGCGACTCCAGAACATTCCCTGTAATGGGAGAAGTTGTTAATCGAGTTATATTTGATAGACTAATGCAAAGAATTGCACGATTTTTCGAACAGAATCTTGAACGGAGCTGACTGATTGAACTTCGGGGTATTGGCTCGAAACGCCCAGTAATCTGAGTCCCGAGCGACTCCAGAACATTCCCTGTAATGGGAGAAGTTGTTAATCGAGTTATTTTTGATAGACTAATGCAAAGAATTGCAAGATTTTTCGAATAGAATCTTGAACGAAGCCGACTGATTGAACTTCGGGGTATCGGCTCGAAACGCCCTGCAATCTGAGTCCCTAGCGACTCCAGAACATTCACTGAGATGGGAGAATTTGTTAATCGAGTTATTTTTGATAGACTAATGCAAAGAATTGCACGATTTTTCGAACAGAATCTTTAACGAAGCCGACTGATTGAACTTCGGGGTATCGGCTCGAAACGCCCAGTAATCTGAGTCTTGTGCGACTCCAGAACATTCCCTGTAATGGGAGAAGTTGTTAATCGAGTTATTTTTGATAGACTAATTCAAAGAATTGCGCGATTTTTCGAACAGAATCTTGAACGAAGCCGACTGATTGAACTTCGGGGTATCGGCTCGAAACGCCCAGTAATCTGAGTCCCGTGCGACTCCAGAACATTCCCTGTAATGGGAGAAGTTGTTAATCGAGTTATATTTGATAGACTAATGCAAAGAATTGCACGATTTTTCGAACAGAATCTTGAACGGAGCCGACTGATTGAACTTCGGGGTATTGGCTCGAAACGCCCAGTAATCTGAGTCCCGAGCGACTCCAGAACAATCCCTGTAATGGGAGAAGTTGTTAATCGAGTTATTTTTGATAGGCTAATGCAAAGAATTGCAAGATTTTTCGAATAGAATCTTGAACGAAGCCGACTGATTGAACTTCGGGGTATCGGCTCGAAACGCCCTGCAATCTGAGTCCCTAGCGACTCCAGAACATTCACTGAGATGGGAGAAGTTGTTAATCGAGTTATTTTTGATAGACTAATGCAAAGAATTGCACGATTTTTCGAACAGAATCTTTAACGAAGCCGACTGATTGAACTTCGGGGTATCGGCTCGAAACGCCCAGTAATCTGAGTCCCGAGCGACTCCAGAACATTCCCTGTAATGGGAGAAGTTGTTAATCGAGTTATTTTTGATAGACTAATGCAAAGAATTGCAAGATTTTTTGAATAGATTCTTGAACGAAGCCGACTGATTGAACTTCGGGGTATCGGCTCGAAACGCCCTGCAATCTGAGTCCCTAGCGACTCCAGAACATTGACTGAGATGGGAGAACTTGTTAATCGAGTTATTTTTGATAGACTAATGCAAAGAATTGCAAGATTTTTCGAATAGAATCTTGAACGAAGCCGACTGATTGAACTTCGGGGTATCGGCTCGAAACGCCCTGCAATCTGAGTCCCTAGCGACTCCAGAACATTCACTGAGATGGGAGAAGTTGTTAATCGAGTTATTTTTGATAGACTAATGTAAAGAATTGCACGATTTTTCGAACAGAATCTTGAACGAAGCCGACTGATTGAACTTCGGGGTATCGGCTCGAAACGCCCAGCAATTTGAGTCCCGAGCGACTCCAGAACATTCCCTGTAATGGGAGAAGTTGTTAATTGAGTTATTTTTGACAGACTAATGCAAAAAATTGCACCATTTTTTGAATAGAATCTTGAACGAAGCCGACTGATTGAACTTCGGGGTATCGGCTCGAAACGCCCAGCAATTTGAGTCCCGAGCGACTCCAGAACATTCCCTGTGATGGGAGAAGTTGTTAATCGAGTTATTTTTGATAGACTAATGCATAGAATTGCACGATTTTTCGAATAGAATCTTGAACGAAGCCGACTGATTGAACTTCGGGGTATCGGCTCGAAACGCCCTGCAATCTGAGTCCCTAGCGACTCCAGAACATTCACTAAGACTGGAGAAATTGTTAATCGAGTTATTTTTGATAGACTAATGCAAAGAATTGCACGATTTTTCGAACAGAATCTTGAACGAAGCCGACTGATTGAACTTCGGGGTATCGGCTCGAAACGCCCAGTAATCTGAGTCCCGAGCGACTCTAGAACATTCCCTGTAATGGGAGAAGTTGTTAATCGAGTTATTTTTGATAGACTAATGCAAAGAATTGCGTGATTTTTCGAACAGAATCTTGAACGAAGCCGACTGATTGAACTTCGGGGTATCGACTCGAAACGCCCAGTAATCTGAGTCCCGTGCGACTCCAGAACATTCCCTGTAATGGGAGAAGTTGTTAATCGAGTTATATTTGATAGACTAATGCAAAGAATTGCACGATTTTTCGAACAGAATCTTGAACGGAGCTGACTGATTGAACTTCGGGGTATTGGCTCGAAACGCCCTGCAATCTGAGTCCCTAGCGACTCCAGAACATTCACTGAGATGGGAGAAGTTGTTAATCGAGTTATTTTTGATAGACTAATGCAAAGAATTGCACGATTTTTCGAACAGAATCTTGAACGAAGCCGACTGATTGAACTTCGGGGTATCGGCTCGAAACGCCCAGTAATCTGAGTCCCGAGCGACTCCAGAACATTCCCTGTAATGGGAGAAGTTGTTAATCGAGTTATATTTGATAGACTAATGCAAAGAATTGCACGATTTTTCGAACAGAATCTTGAACGGAGCTGACTGATTGAACTTCGGGGTATCGGCTCGAAACATCCAGTAATCTGACTCCCGTGCGACTCCAGAACATTCCCTGTAATGGGAGAAGTTGTTAATCGAGTTATATTTGATAGACTAATGCAAAGAATTGCACGATTTTTCGAACAGAATCTTGAACGGAGCTGACTGATTGAACTTCGGGGTATTGGCTCGAAACGCCCAGTAATCTGAGTCCCGAGCGACTTCAGAACATTCCCTGTAATGGGAGAAGTTGTTAATCGAGTTATTTTTGATAGACTAATGCAAAGAATTGCAAGATTTTTCGAATAGAATCTTGAACGAAGCCGACTGATTGAACTTCGGGGTATCGGCTCGAAACGCCCTGCAATCTGAGTCCCTAGCGACTCCAGAACATTCACTGAGATGGGAGAATTTGTTAATCGAGTTATTTTTGATAGACTAATGCAAAGAATTGCACGATTTTTCGAACAGAATCTTTAACGAAGCCGACTGATTGAACTTCGGGGTATCGGCTCGAAACGCCCAGTAATCTGAGTCTCGTGCGACTCCAGAACATTCCCTGTAATGGGAGAAGTTGTTAATCGAGTTATTTTTGATAGACTAATTCAAAGAATTGCGCGATTTTTCGAACAGAATCTTGAACGAAGCCGACTGATTGAACTTCGGGGTATCGGCTCGAAACGCCCAGTAATCTGAGTCCCGTGCGACTCCAGAACATTCCCTGTAATGGGAGAAGTTGTTAATCGAGTTATATTTGATAGACTAATGCAAAGAATTGCACGATTTTTCGAACAGAATCTTGAACGGAGCCGACTGATTGAACTTCGGGGTATTGGCTCGAAACGCCCAGTAATCTGAGTCCCGAGCGACTCCAGAACAATCCCTGTAATGGGAGAAGTTGTTAATCGAGTTATTTTTGATAGGCTAATGCAAAGAATTGCAAGATTTTTCGAATAGAATCTTGAACGAAGCCGACTGATTGAACTTCGGGGTATCGGCTCGAAACGCCCTGCAATCTGAGTCCCTAGCGACTCCAGAACATTCACTGAGATGGGAGAAGTTGTTAATCGAGTTATTTTTGATAGACTAATGTAAAGAATTGCACGATTTTTCGAACAGAATCTTGAACGAAGCCGACTGATTGAACTTCGGGGTATCGGCTCGAAACGCCCAGCAATTTGAGTCCCGAGCGACTCCAGAACATTCCCTGTAATGGGAGAAGTTGTTAATTGAGTTATTTTTGACAGACTAATGCAAAGAATTGCACCATTTTTTGAATAGAATCTTGAACGAAGCCGACTGATTGAACTTCGGGGTATCGGCTCGAAACGCCCAGCAATTTGAGTCCCGAGCGACTCCAGAACATTCCCTGTGATGGGAGAAGTTGTTAATCGAGTTATTTTTGATAGACTAATGCATAGAATTGCACGATTTTTCGAATAGAATCTTGAACGAAGCCGACTGATTGAACTTCGGGGTATCGGCTCGAAACGCCCTGCAATCTGAGTCCCTAGCGACTCCAGAACATTCACTAAGACTGGAGAAATTGTTAATCGAGTTATTTTTGATAGACTAATGCAAAGAATTGCACGATTTTTCGAACAGAATCTTGAACGAAGCCGACTGATTGAACTTCGGGGTATCGGCTCGAAACGCCCAGTAATCTGAGTCCCGAGCGACTCTAGAACATTCCCTGTAATGGGAGAAGTTGTTAATCGAGTTATTTTTGATAGACTAATGCAAAGAATTGCGCGATTTTTCGAACAGAATCTTGAACGAAGCCGACTGATTGAACTTCGGGGTATCGACTCGAAACGCCCAGTAATCTGAGTCCCGTGCGACTCCAGAACATTCCCTGTAATGGGAGAAGTTGTTAATCGAGTTATATTTGATAGACTAATGCAAAGAATTGCACGATTTTTCGAACAGAATCTTGAACGGAGCTGACTGATTGAACTTCGGGGTATTGGCTCGAAACGCCCAGTAATCTGAGTCCCGAGCGACTCCAGAACATTCCCTGTAGTGGGAGAAGTTGTTAATCGAGTTATTTTTGATAGACTAATGCAAAGAATTGCAAGATTTTTCGAATAGAATCTTGAACGAAGCCGACTGATTGAACTTCGGGGTATCGGCTCGAAACGCCCTGCAATCTGAGTCCCTAGCGACTCCAGAACATTCACTGAGATGGGAGAAGTTGTTAATCGAGTTATTTTTGATAGACTAATGCAAAGAATTGCACGATTTTTCGAACAGAATCTTTAACGAAGCCGACTGATTGAACTTCGGGGTATCGGCTCGAAACGCCCAGTAATCTGAGTCTCGTGCGACTCCAGAACATTCCCTGTAATGGGAGAAGTTGTTAATCGAGTTATTTTTGATAGACTAATTCAAAGAATTGCGCGATTTTTCGAACAGAATCTTGAACGAAGCCGACTGATTGAACTTCGGGGTATCGGCTCGAAACGCCCAGTAATCTGAGTCCCGTGCGACTCCAGAACATTCCCTGTAATGGGAGAAGTTGTTAATCGAGTTATATTTGATAGACTAATGCAAAGAATTGCACGATTTTTCGAACAGAATCTTGAACGGAGCCGACTGATTGAACTTCGGGGTATTGGCTCGAAACGCCCAGTAATCTGAGTCCCGAGCGACTCCAGAACATTCCCTGTAATGGGAGAAGTTGTTAATCGAGTTATTTTTGATAGGCTAATGCAAAGAATTGCAAGATTTTTCGAATAGAATCTTGAACGAAGCCGACTGATTGAACTTCGGGGTATCGGCTCGAAACGCCCTGCAATCTGAGTCCCTAGCGACTCCAGAACATTCACTGAGATGGGAGAAGTTGTTAATCGAGTTATTTTTGATAGACTAATGCAAAGAATTGCACGATTTTTCGAACAGAATCTTTAACGAAGCCGACTGATTGAACTTCGGGGTATCGGCTCGAAACGCCCAGTAATCTGAGTCCCGAGCGACTCCAGAACATTCCCTGTAATGGGAGAAGTTGTTAATCGAGTTATTTTTGATAGACTAATGCAAAGAATTGCAAGATTTTTCGAATAGAATCTTGAACGAAGCCGACTGATTGAACTTCGGGGTATCGGCTCGAAACGCCCTGCAATCTGAGTCCCTAGCGACTCCAGAACATTCACTGAGATGGGAGAAGTTGTTAATCGAGTTATTTTTGATAGACTAATGCAAAGAATTGCACGATTTTTCGAACAGAATCTTGAACGAAGCCGACTGATTGAACTTCGGGGTATCGGCTCGAAACGCCCAGTAATTTGTGTCCCGAGCGACTCCAGAACATTCCCTGTAATGGGAGAAGTTGTTAATCGAGTTATTTTTGATAGACTAATGCAAAGAATTGCAAGATTTTTCGAACAGAATCTTGAACGAAGCCGACTGATTGAACTTCGGGGTATCGGCTCGAAACGACCAGTAATCTGAGTCCCGAGCGACTCCAGAACATTCCCTGTAATGGGAGAAGTTGTTAATCGAGTTATTTTTGATAGACTAATGCAAAGAATTGCAAGATTTTTCGAATAGAATCTTGAACGAAGCCGACTGATTGAACTTCGGGGTATCGGCTCGAAACGCCCTGCAATCTGAGTCCCTAGCGACTCCAGAACATTCACTGAGATGGGAGAAGTTGTTAATCGAGTTATTTTTGATAGACTAATGCAAAGAATTGCACGATTTTTCGAACAGAATCTTGAACGAAGCCGACTGATTGAACTTCGGGGTATCGGCTCGAAACGCCCAGTAATCTGAGTCCCGTGCGACTCCAGAACATTCCCTGTAATGGGAGAAGTTGTTAATCGAGTTATATTTGATAGACTAATGCAAAGAATTGCACGATTTTTCGAACAAAATCTTGAACGGAGCCGACTGATTGAACTTCGGGGTATTGGCTCGAAACGCCCAGTAATCTGAGTCCCGAGCGACTCCAGAACAATCCCTGTAATGGGAGAAGTTGTTAATCGAGTTATTTTTGATAGGCTAATGCAAAGAATTGCAAGATTTTTCGAATAGAATCTTGAACGAAGCCGACTGATTGAACTTCGGGGTATCGGCTCGAAACGCCCTGCAATCTGAGTCCCTAGCGACTCCAGAACATTCACTGAGATGGGAGAAGTTGTTAATCGAGTTATTTTTGATAGACTAATGCAAAGAATTGCAAGATTTTTCGAATAGAATCTTGAACGAAGCCGACTGATTGAACTTCGGGGTATTGGCTCGAAACGCCCAGTAATCTGAGTCCCGAGCGACTCCAGAACAATCCCTGTAATGGGAGAAGTTGTTAATCGAGTTATTTTTGATAGACTAATGCAAAGAATTGCACGATTTTTCGAACAGAATCTTTAACGAAGCCGACTGATTGAACTTCGGGGTATCGGCTCGAAACGCCCTGCAATCTGAGTCCCTAGCGACTCCAGAACATTCACTGAGATGGGAGAAGTTGTTAATCGAGTTATTTTTGATAGACTAATGCAAAGAATTGCACGATTTTTCGAACAGAATCTTGAACGAAGCCGACTGATTGAACTTCGGGGTATCGGCTCGAAACGCCCAGTAATTTGTGTCCCGAGCGACTCCAGAACATTCCCTGTAATGGGAGAAGTTGTTAATCGAGTTATTTTTGATAGACTAATGCAAAGAATTGCAAGATTTTTCGAACAGAATCTTGAACGAAGCCGACTGATTGAACTTCGGGGTATCGGCTCGAAACGACCAGTAATCTGAGTCCCGAGCGACTCCAGAACATTCCCTGTAATGGGAGAAGTTGTTAATCGAGTTATTTTTGATAGACTAATGCAAAGAATTGCAAGATTTTTCGAATAGAATCTTGAACGAAGCCGACTGATTGAACTTCGGGGTATCGGCTCGAAACGCCCTGCAATCTGAGTCCCTAGCGACTCCAGAACATTCACTGAGATGGGAGAAGTTGTTAATCGAGTTATTTTTGATAGACTAATGCAAAGAATTGCACGATTTTTCGAACAGAATCTTTAACGAAGCCGACTGATTGAACTTCGGGGTATCGGCTCGAAACGCCCTGTAATCTGAGTCCCGAGCGACTCCAGAACATTCCCTGTAATGGGAGAAGTTGTTAATCGAGTTATTTTTGATAGACTAATGCAAAGAATTGCAAGATTTTTCGAATAGAATCTTGAACGAAGCCGACTGATTGAACTTCGGGGTATCGGCTCGAAACGCCCTGCAATCTGAGTCCCTAGCGACTCCAGAACATTCACTGAGATGGGAGAAGTTGTTAATCGAGTTATTTTTGATAGACTAATGCAAAGAATTGCACGATTTTTCGAACAGAATCTTGAACGAAGCCGACTGATTGAACTTCGGGGTATCGGCTCGAAACGCCCAGTAATCTGAGTCCCGTGCGACTCCAGAACATTCCCTGTAATGGGAGAAGTTGTTAATCGAGTTATATTTGATAGACTAATGCAAAGAATTGCACGATTTTTCGAACAAAATCTTGAACGGAGCCGACTGATTGAACTTCGGGGTATTGGCTCGAAACGCCCAGTAATCTGAGTCCCGAGCGACTCCAGAACAATCCCTGTAATGGGAGAAGTTGTTAATCGAGTTATTTTTGATAGGCTAATGCAAAGAATTGCAAGATTTTTCGAATAGAATCTTGAACGAAGCCGACTGATTGAACTTCGGGGTATCGGCTCGAAACGCCCTGCAATCTGAGTCCCTAGCGACTCCAGAACATTCACTGAGATGGGAGAAGTTGTTAATCGAGTTATTTTTGATAGACTAATGCAAAGAATTGCACGATTTTTCGAACAGAATCTTTAACGAAGCCGACTGATTGAACTTCGGGGTATCGGCTCGAAACGCCCAGTAATCTGAGTCCCGAGCGACTCTAGAACATTCCCTGTAATGGGAGAAGTTGTTAATCGAGTTATTTTTGATAGACTAATGCAAAGAATTGCGTGATTTTTCGAACAGAATCTTGAACGAAGCCGACTGATTGAACTTCGGGGTATCGACTCGAAACGCCCAGTAATCTGAGTCCCGTGCGACTCCAGAACATTCCCTGTAATGGGAGAAGTTGTTAATCGAGTTATATTTGATAGACTAATGCAAAGAATTGCACGATTTTTCGAACAGAATCTTGAACGGAGCTGACTGATTGAACTTCGGGGTATTGGCTCGAAACGCCCTGCAATCTGAGTCCCTAGCGACTCCAGAACATTCACTGAGATGGGAGAAGTTGTTAATCGAGTTATTTTTGATAGACTAATGCAAAGAATTGCACGATTTTTCGAACAGAATCTTGAACGAAGCCGACTGATTGAACTTCGGGGTATCGGCTCGAAACGCCCAGTAATCTGAGTCCCGAGCGACTCCAGAACATTCCCTGTAATGGGAGAAGTTGTTAATCGAGTTATATTTGATAGACTAATGCAAAGAATTGCACGATTTTTCGAACAGAATCTTGAACGGAGCTGACTGATTGAACTTCGGGGTATCGGCTCGAAACATCCAGTAATCTGACTCCCGTGCGACTCCAGAACATTCCCTGTAATGGGAGAAGTTGTTAATCGAGTTATATTTGATAGACTAATGCAAAGAATTGCACGATTTTTCGAACAGAATCTTGAACGGAGCTGACTGATTGAACTTCGGGGTATTGGCTCGAAACGCCCAGTAATCTGAGTCCCGAGCGACTTCAGAACATTCCCTGTAATGGGAGAAGTTGTTAATCGAGTTATTTTTGATAGACTAATGCAAAGAATTGCAAGATTTTTCGAATAGAATCTTGAACGAAGCCGACTGATTGAACTTCGGGGTATCGGCTCGAAACGCCCTGCAATCTGAGTCCCTAGCGACTCCAGAACATTCACTGAGATGGGAGAATTTGTTAATCGAGTTATTTTTGATAGACTAATGCAAAGAATTGCACGATTTTTCGAACAGAATCTTTAACGAAGCCGACTGATTGAACTTCGGGGTATCGGCTCGAAACGCCCAGTAATCTGAGTCTCGTGCGACTCCAGAACATTCCCTGTAATGGGAGAAGTTGTTAATCGAGTTATTTTTGATAGACTAATTCAAAGAATTGCGCGATTTTTCGAACAGAATCTTGAACGAAGCCGACTGATTGAACTTCGGGGTATCGGCTCGAAACGCCCAGTAATCTGAGTCCCGTGCGACTCCAGAACATTCCCTGTAATGGGAGAAGTTGTTAATCGAGTTATATTTGATAGACTAATGCAAAGAATTGCACGATTTTTCGAACAGAATCTTGAACGGAGCCGACTGATTGAACTTCGGGGTATTGGCTCGAAACGCCCAGTAATCTGAGTCCCGAGCGACTCCAGAACAATCCCTGTAATGGGAGAAGTTGTTAATCGAGTTATTTTTGATAGGCTAATGCAAAGAATTGCAAGATTTTTCGAATAGAATCTTGAACGAAGCCGACTGATTGAACTTCGGGGTATCGGCTCGAAACGCCCTGCAATCTGAGTCCCTAGCGACTCCAGAACATTCACTGAGATGGGAGAAGTTGTTAATCGAGTTATTTTTGATAGACTAATGTAAAGAATTGCACGATTTTTCGAACAGAATCTTGAACGAAGCCGACTGATTGAACTTCGGGGTATCGGCTCGAAACGCCCAGCAATTTGAGTCCCGAGCGACTCCAGAACATTCCCTGTAATGGGAGAAGTTGTTAATTGAGTTATTTTTGACAGACTAATGCAAAGAATTGCACCATTTTTTGAATAGAATCTTGAACGAAGCCGACTGATTGAACTTCGGGGTATCGGCTCGAAACGCCCAGCAATTTGAGTCCCGAGCGACTCCAGAACATTCCCTGTGATGGGAGAAGTTGTTAATCGAGTTATTTTTGATAGACTAATGCATAGAATTGCACGATTTTTCGAATAGAATCTTGAACGAAGCCGACTGATTGAACTTCGGGGTATCGGCTCGAAACGCCCTGCAATCTGAGTCCCTAGCGACTCCAGAACATTCACTAAGACTGGAGAAATTGTTAATCGAGTTATTTTTGATAGACTAATGCAAAGAATTGCACGATTTTTCGAACAGAATCTTGAACGAAGCCGACTGATTGAACTTCGGGGTATCGGCTCGAAACGCCCAGTAATCTGAGTCCCGAGCGACTCTAGAACATTCCCTGTAATGGGAGAAGTTGTTAATCGAGTTATTTTTGATAGACTAATGCAAAGAATTGCGCGATTTTTCGAACAGAATCTTGAACGAAGCCGACTGATTGAACTTCGGGGTATCGACTCGAAACGCCCAGTAATCTGAGTCCCGTGCGACTCCAGAACATTCCCTGTAATGGGAGAAGTTGTTAATCGAGTTATATTTGATAGACTAATGCAAAGAATTGCACGATTTTTCGAACAGAATCTTGAACGGAGCTGACTGATTGAACTTCGGGGTATTGGCTCGAAACGCCCAGTAATCTGAGTCCCGAGCGACTCCAGAACATTCCCTGTAGTGGGAGAAGTTGTTAATCGAGTTATTTTTGATAGACTAATGCAAAGAATTGCAAGATTTTTCGAATAGAATCTTGAACGAAGCCGACTGATTGAACTTCGGGGTATCGGCTCGAAACGCCCTGCAATCTGAGTCCCTAGCGACTCCAGAACATTCACTGAGATGGGAGAAGTTGTTAATCGAGTTATTTTTGATAGACTAATGCAAAGAATTGCACGATTTTTCGAACAGAATCTTTAACGAAGCCGACTGATTGAACTTCGGGGTATCGGCTCGAAACGCCCAGTAATCTGAGTCTCGTGCGACTCCAGAACATTCCCTGTAATGGGAGAAGTTGTTAATCGAGTTATTTTTGATAGACTAATTCAAAGAATTGCGCGATTTTTCGAACAGAATCTTGAACGAAGCCGACTGATTGAACTTCGGGGTATCGGCTCGAAACGCCCAGTAATCTGAGTCCCGTGCGACTCCAGAACATTCCCTGTAATGGGAGAAGTTGTTAATCGAGTTATATTTTTTTTTGCAACAAGGCAAGTGTATTGTATTAGCAATGAAGAAGATGAGTACATGTAAAGTTCAGTAGCCAATCACCCTAGGACAAAAGAGTCTAGAACCTCACCTTCGGCATAGCCATCAGCAAGGTCAAGACCCAATCCCTAGGGTTGATGGTCCCGCTACGATACAATCATAGCAATCTAAAAAGAAAAGACATCCCACAGCCCGGGGAAAGGCACACAAGTCATGATGACCTAAAACTCACAGACTGAAATAAATGGTACGCAATAAATCCCACAGCCCGGGAAAAGCTCACAATCATACCGACTCTAGCAACATAGAAAAAGCAATAAGCACAAAGTCCCACAGCCCAGGAAAAAAATAACCAAGCAAGAGTGTTAGGCCTGGCTCAAATCAGGGGGCATAAAAATACTGAATAACCAAACCAAAAGACGCACCATATCAGTTTCCTGCATCCCCAGTGGTGTCCCTAGTCCTCTTCCGCATAGTGTCATCCAGGATATGTTTGGCAAGGGCCTCCCAAGATAATTGTCCTTCCTCATGCAACCGTCGATTTCGCTCTCTCCACAGATGGTGAATAGTGGTAGTGAGAAGAAGCTTTCTCAATAGCTTGGCATCAGAGGAACCGCCAAAATGACTCAAAAGCCATGGCATACAATTCGCCAAGGTATCCCCATGTGGCATCAACCCAAGAACCTTGCGCCAGATTTGTAGAGAGTAAGTGCAGCATAATAGGATATGATCTATGCTCTCACTATCTTCTCTACATAGGTAGCAAATATTTGGCCCTTGCTTACCCCATCTATGCATGCGGTCATATGTTGGGAGCCTTCTCCAGAAAGCCAGCCATGAGATGAAGGAGAATCGAGGTACATGGCTTTTAAACCATATCAGACTATGCCAATCAACATCAGGCTCAGTGGAATTCAGGTTGTTGTAAGCCGACTTAAGGCTGAAGGTGCCCGATGGGGAAGCTGTCCAAAGGATGGCATCACACCCATGTCTATCATGAAGTCGGACCTGGTGTAGGGTGGTGTGCCAAGCATCGAATAAGCACGCATGGTGGAATCCAACCGTGTTCCATCCTTCGGGAGAAAGGATATCCGATACTAGATCAGTAGAGAGAGCAGGGATACTATAATGGTAATGTCTAACAATGTGAAAGAGAATCCCAGCAGGGTGCCATGGGTCATGCCATAGCCTGGTACCTTCACCATTTCCTATTTGGTGCCTGATGAATGGTTGAGCAAGATACCTCACGTTGAAAATACTCCTTGTAACCCAAGCAAGTGTAGAAGGGACTTGGCGAGTCCAAATAGAGTGCTCCCTCAGGTAATTGCTATGAACCCATCTCACCCAAAGTGAGTCCTTCTTAGATGCAATGGCCCATATGTATCTCATCATACATGCTTGATTCAGCTTCCTGATATTTCTCAGCCCCAAGCCACCTTTTTCTTTTGGTTTGCACACGGACAACCAGGCGATCCGTTGGTTGCACTTGAGCGATCGCCCAGACCAAAGGAACCGGGCCAAGAGCTGCTCAATACGGATAATAACCTGTTGAGGGAGAGAAAAGGAAGAGCACCAATATAATATCTTCCCCATCAGAACTGATTGGATAAGCTCCAGACGACCTGCAAAAGAGAGACATTTACTAGTCCATCCATTGATTTGTGATGCAATGCTATCCATCAGGGGCTGGCAGTCCTGGAAAGATGGCCTAGTCGATAGTAGAGGAATCCCCAAGTACCGAACTGGTAAAGAACCAAAAGGCATGTCCAACACCGTAGCAATAGAAGCCCTCAACTCCGGGGATGTACCAGAGATATATAAGTGAGATTTCAAGTTGCTCGTACGCAGTCCGGAAACTTGGTGAAAGTGCTCTAGGCAATCCTTTAAAGTTGTGGCTGACATAATATCTGCTTTAGAGAATAAAAATAGATCATCAGCAAACGACAGATGGGTAACAAGTGGAGCGAGGCACCTATGGTGGGGCGTAAGCTGTCCAGATGCAACTTGATCATCCAATAGATCCGAAAAATACTGCATAGCTAGTATAAACAGATAAGGAGCCATGGGACAGCCCTGACGGAGACCTCTGCTACTCTGAAAGAAACCACAGCTAGAGCCACTCATGTTTAATCGAGTTATATTTGATAGACTAATGCAAAGAATTGCACGATTTTTCGAACAGAATCTTGAACGGAGCCGACTGATTGAACTTCGGGGTATTGGCTCGAAACGCCCAGTAATCTGAGTCCCGAGCGACTCCAGAACATTCCCTGTAATGGGAGAAGTTGTTAATCGAGTTATTTTTGATAGGCTAATGCAAAGAATTGCAAGATTTTTCGAATAGAATCTTGAACGAAGCCGACTGATTGAACTTCGGGGTATCGGCTCGAAACGCCCTGCAATCTGAGTCCCTAGCGACTCCAGAACATTCACTGAGATGGGAGAAGTTGTTAATCGAGTTATTTTTGATAGACTAATGCAAAGAATTGCACGATTTTTCGAACAGAATCTTTAACGAAGCCGACTGATTGAACTTCGGGGTATCGGCTCGAAACGCCCAGTAATCTGAGTCCCGAGCGACTCCAGAACATTCCCTGTAATGGGAGAAGTTGTTAATCGAGTTATTTTTGATAGACTAATGCAAAGAATTGCAAGATTTTTCGAATAGAATCTTGAACGAAGCCGACTGATTGAACTTCGGGGTATCGGCTCGAAACGCCCTGCAATCTGAGTCCCTAGCGACTCCAGAACATTCACTGAGATGGGAGAAGTTGTTAATCGAGTTATTTTTGATAGACTAATGCAAAGAATTGCACGATTTTTCGAACAGAATCTTGAACGAAGCCGACTGATTGAACTTCGGGGTATCGGCTCGAAACGCCCAGTAATTTGTGTCCCGAGCGACTCCAGAACATTCCCTGTAATGGGAGAAGTTGTTAATCGAGTTATTTTTGATAGACTAATGCAAAGAATTGCAAGATTTTTCGAACAGAATCTTGAACGAAGCCGACTGATTGAACTTCGGGGTATCGGCTCGAAACGACCAGTAATCTGAGTCCCGAGCGACTCCAGAACATTCCCTGTAATGGGAGAAGTTGTTAATCGAGTTATTTTTGATAGACTAATGCAAAGAATTGCAAGATTTTTCGAATAGAATCTTGAACGAAGCCGACTGATTGAACTTCGGGGTATCGGCTCGAAACGCCCTGCAATCTGAGTCCCTAGCGACTCCAGAACATTCACTGAGATGGGAGAAGTTGTTAATCGAGTTATTTTTGATAGACTAATGCAAAGAATTGCACGATTTTTCGAACAGAATCTTGAACGAAGCCGACTGATTGAACTTCGGGGTATCGGCTCGAAACGCCCAGTAATCTGAGTCCCGTGCGACTCCAGAACATTCCCTGTAATGGGAGAAGTTGTTAATCGAGTTATATTTGATAGACTAATGCAAAGAATTGCACGATTTTTCGAACAAAATCTTGAACGGAGCCGACTGATTGAACTTCGGGGTATTGGCTCGAAACGCCCAGTAATCTGAGTCCCGAGCGACTCCAGAACAATCCCTGTAATGGGAGAAGTTGTTAATCGAGTTATTTTTGATAGGCTAATGCAAAGAATTGCAAGATTTTTCGAATAGAATCTTGAACGAAGCCGACTGATTGAACTTCGGGGTATCGGCTCGAAACGCCCTGCAATCTGAGTCCCTAGCGACTCCAGAACATTCACTGAGATGGGAGAAGTTGTTAATCGAGTTATTTTTGATAGACTAATGCAAAGAATTGCAAGATTTTTCGAATAGAATCTTGAACGAAGCCGACTGATTGAACTTCGGGGTATTGGCTCGAAACGCCCAGTAATCTGAGTCCCGAGCGACTCCAGAACAATCCCTGTAATGGGAGAAGTTGTTAATCGAGTTATTTTTGATAGACTAATGCAAAGAATTGCACGATTTTTCGAACAGAATCTTTAACGAAGCCGACTGATTGAACTTCGGGGTATCGGCTCGAAACGCCCTGCAATCTGAGTCCCTAGCGACTCCAGAACATTCACTGAGATGGGAGAAGTTGTTAATCGAGTTATTTTTGATAGACTAATGCAAAGAATTGCACGATTTTTCGAACAGAATCTTGAACGAAGCCGACTGATTGAACTTCGGGGTATCGGCTCGAAACGCCCAGTAATTTGTGTCCCGAGCGACTCCAGAACATTCCCTGTAATGGGAGAAGTTGTTAATCGAGTTATTTTTGATAGACTAATGCAAAGAATTGCAAGATTTTTCGAACAGAATCTTGAACGAAGCCGACTGATTGAACTTCGGGGTATCGGCTCGAAACGACCAGTAATCTGAGTCCCGAGCGACTCCAGAACATTCCCTGTAATGGGAGAAGTTGTTAATCGAGTTATTTTTGATAGACTAATGCAAAGAATTGCAAGATTTTTCGAATAGAATCTTGAACGAAGCCGACTGATTGAACTTCGGGGTATCGGCTCGAAACGCCCTGCAATCTGAGTCCCTAGCGACTCCAGAACATTCACTGAGATGGGAGAAGTTGTTAATCGAGTTATTTTTGATAGACTAATGCAAAGAATTGCACGATTTTTCGAACAGAATCTTTAACGAAGCCGACTGATTGAACTTCGGGGTATCGGCTCGAAACGCCCTGTAATCTGAGTCCCGAGCGACTCCAGAACATTCCCTGTAATGGGAGAAGTTGTTAATCGAGTTATTTTTGATAGACTAATGCAAAGAATTGCAAGATTTTTCGAATAGAATCTTGAACGAAGCCGACTGATTGAACTTCGGGGTATCGGCTCGAAACGCCCTGCAATCTGAGTCCCTAGCGACTCCAGAACATTCACTGAGATGGGAGAAGTTGTTAATCGAGTTATTTTTGATAGACTAATGCAAAGAATTGCACGATTTTTCGAACAGAATCTTGAACGAAGCCGACTGATTGAACTTCGGGGTATCGGCTCGAAACGCCCAGTAATCTGAGTCCCGTGCGACTCCAGAACATTCCCTGTAATGGGAGAAGTTGTTAATCGAGTTATATTTGATAGACTAATGCAAAGAATTGCACGATTTTTCGAACAAAATCTTGAACGGAGCCGACTGATTGAACTTCGGGGTATTGGCTCGAAACGCCCAGTAATCTGAGTCCCGAGCGACTCCAGAACAATCCCTGTAATGGGAGAAGTTGTTAATCGAGTTATTTTTGATAGGCTAATGCAAAGAATTGCAAGATTTTTCGAATAGAATCTTGAACGAAGCCGACTGATTGAACTTCGGGGTATCGGCTCGAAACGCCCTGCAATCTGAGTCCCTAGCGACTCCAGAACATTCACTGAGATGGGAGAAGTTGTTAATCGAGTTATTTTTGATAGACTAATGCAAAGAATTGCAAGATTTTTCGAATAGAATCTTGAACGAAGCCGACTGATTGAACTTCGGGGTATCGGCTCGAAACGCCCTGCAATCTGAGTCCCTAGCGACTCCAGAACATTCACTGAGATGGGAGAAGTTGTTAATCGAGTTATTTTTGAGAGACTAATGCAAAGAATTGCACGATTTTTCGAACAGAATCTTGAACGAAGCCGACTGATTGAACTTCGGGGTATCGGCTCGAAACGCCCAGCAATTTGAGTCCCGAGCGACTCCAGAACATTCCCTGTAATGGGAGAAGTTGTTAATTGAGTTATTTTTGACAGACTAATGCAAAGAATTGCACGATTTTTTGAATAGAATTTTGAACGAAGCCGACTGATTGAACTTCGGGGTATCGGCTCGAAACGCCCAGCAATTTTAGTCCCGAGCGACTCCAGAACATTCCCTGTGATGGGAGAAGTTGTTAATCGAGTTATTTTTGATAGACTAATGCATAGAATTGCACGATTTTTCGAATAGAATCTTGAACGAAGCCGACTGATTGAACTTCGGGGTATCGGCTCGAAACGCCCTGCAATCTGAGTCCCTAGCGACTCCAGAACATTCACTGAGATGGGAGAAGTTGTTAATCGAGTTATTTTTGATAGACTAATGCAAAGAATTGCACGATTTTTCGAACAGAATCTTGAACGAAGCCGACTGATTGAACTTCGGGGTATCGGCTCGAAACGCCCTGCAATCTGAGTCCCTAGCGACTCCAGAACATTCACTGAGATGGGAGAAGTTGTTAATCGAGTTATTTTTGATAGACTAATGCAAAGAATTGCAAGATTTTTCGAATAGAATCTTGAACGAAGCCGACTGATTGAACTTCGGGGTATCGGCTCGAAACGCCCTGCAATCTGAGTCCCTAGCGACTCCAGAACATTCACTGAGATGGGAGAAGTTGTTAATCGAGTTATTTTTGATAGACTAATGCAAAGAATTGCACGATTTTTCGAACAGAATCTTGAACGAAGCCGACTGATTGAACTTCGGGGTATCGGCTCGAAACGCCCAGCAATTTGAGTCCCGAGCGACTCCAGAACATTCCCTGTAATGGGAGAAGTGGTTAATTGAGTTATTTTTGACAGACTAATGCAAAGAATTGCACGATTTTTTGAATAGAATCTTGAACGAAGCCGACTGATTGAACTTCGGGGTATCGGCTCGAAACGCCCAGCAATTTCAGTCCCGAGCGACTCCAGAACATTCCCTGTGATGGGAGAAGTTGTTAATCGAGTTATTTTTGATAGACTAATGCATAGAATTGCACGATTTTTCGAATAGAATCTTGAACGAAGCCGACTGATTGAACTTCGGGGTATCGGCTCGAAACGCCCTGCAATCTGAGTCCCTAGCGACTCCAGAACATTCACTGAGATGGGAGAAGTTGTTAATCGAGTTATTTTTGATAGACTAATGCAAAGAATTGCATGATTTTTCGAACATAATCTTGAACGAAGCCGACTGATTGAACTTCGGGGTATCGGCTCGAAACGCCCAGTAATCTGAGTCCCGAGCGACTCTAGAACATTCCCTGTAATGGGAGAAGTTGTTAATCGAGTTATTTTTGATAGACTAATGCAAAGAATTGCGCGATTTTTCGAACAGAATCTTGAACGAAGCCGACTGATTGAACTTCGGGGTATCGGCTCGAAACGCCCAGTAATCTGAGTCCCGTGCGACTCCAGAACATTCCCTGTAATGGGAGAAGTTGTTAATCGAGTTATATTTGATAGACTAATGCAAAGAATTGCACGATTTTTCGAACAGAATCTTGAACGGAGCCGACTAATTGAACTTCGGGGTATTGGATCGAAACGCCCAGTAATCTGAGTCCCGAGCGACTCCAGAACATTCCCTGTAATGGGAGAAGTTGTTAATCGAGTTATTTTTGATAGGCTAATGCAAAGAATTGCAAGATTTTTCGAATAGAATCTTGAACGAAGCCGACTGATTGAACTTCGGGGTATCGGCTCGAAACGCCCTGCAATCTGAGTCCCTAGCGACTCCAGAACATTCACTGAGATGGGAGAAGTTGTTAATCGAGTTATTTTTGATAGACTAATGCAAAGAATTGCACGATTTTTCGAACAGAATCTTGAACGAAGCCGACTGATTGAACTTCGGGGTATCGGCTCGAAACGCCCAGTAATTTGAGTCCCGAGCGACTCCAGAACATTCCCTGTAATGGGAGAAGTTGTTAATCGAGTTATTTTTGATAGACTAATGCAAAGAATTGCAAGATTTTTCGAACAGAATCTTGAACGAAGCCGACTGATTGAACTTCGGGGTATCGGCTCGAAACGACCAGTAATCTGAGTCCCGAGCGACTCCAGAACATTCCCTGTAATGGGAGAAGTTGTTAATCGAGTTATTTTTGATAGACTTATGCAAAGAATTGCAAGATTTTTCGAATAGAATCTGGAACGAAGCCGACTGATTGAACTTCGGGGTATCGGCTCGAAACGCCCTGCAATCTGAGTCCCTAGCGACTCCAGAACATTCACTGAGATGGGAGAAGTTGTTAATCGAGTTATTTTTGATAGACTAATGCAAAGAATTGCACGATTTTTCGAACAGAATCTTGAACGAAGCCGACTGATTGAACTTCGGGGTATCGGCTCGAAACGCCCAGTAATCTGAGTCCCGAGCGACTCTAGAACATTCCCTGTAATGGGAGAAGTTGTTAATCGAGTTATTTTTGATAGACTAATGCAAAGAATTGCACGATTTTTTGAATAGAATCTTGAACGAAGCCGACTGATTGAACTTCGGGGTATCGGCTCGAAACGTCCTGCAATTTGAGTCCCGAGCGACTCCAGAACATTCCCTGTGATGGGAGAAGTTGTTAATCGAGATATTTTTGATAGACTAATGCATAGAATTGCACGATTTTTCGAATAGAATCTTGAACGAAGCCGACTGATTGAACTTCGGGGTATCGGCTCGAAACGCCCTGCAATCTGAGTCCCTAGCGACTCCAGAACATTCACTGAGATGGGAGAAGTTGTTAATCGAGTTATTTTTGATAGACTAATGCAAAGAATTGTACGATTTTTCGAACAGAATCTTGAACGAAGCCGACTGATTGAACTTCGGGGTATCGGCTCGAAATGCCCAGTAATCTGAGTCCCGAGCGACTCTAGAACATTCCCTGTAATGGGAGAAGTTGTTAATCGAGTTATTTTTGATAGACTAATGCAAAGAATTGCGCGATTTTTCGAACAGAATCTTGAACGAAGCCGACTGATTGAACTTCGGGGTATCGGCTCGAAACGCCCAGTAATCTGAGTCCCGAGCGACTCCAGAACATTCCCTGTAATAGGAGAAGTTGTTAAATGAGTTATTTTTGATAGACTAATGCATAGAATTGCACGATTTTTCGAATAGAATCTTGAACGAAGCCGACTGATTGAACTTCGGGGTATCGGCTCGAAACGCCCTGCAATCTGAGTCCCTAGCGACTCCAGAACATTCACTGAGATGGGAGAAGTTGTTAATCGAGTTATTTTTGATAGACTAATGCAAAGAATTGCACGATTTTTCGAACAGAATCTTGAACGAAGCCGACTGATTGAACTTCGGGGTATCGGCTCGAAACGCCCAGTAATCTGAGTCCCGAGCGACTCTAGAACATTCCCTGTAATGGGAGAAGTTGTTAATCGAGTTATTTTTTTTGCAACAAGGCAAGTGAATTGTATTAGTAATGAAGAAGATGTGTACATGTAAAGTTCAGTAGCCAATCACCCTAGGACAAGAGAGTCTAGAACCTCACCTTCGGCATAGCCATCAGCAAGGTCGAGACCCGAACCCTAGGGTTGATGGTCCCGCTACGATACAATCATAGCAATCAATAAAGCACGACATCCCACAGCCCGGGAAGGGCACACAATTCATGATAACCTAAAACTCACAGACTGAAACAAGTAATAAACAATAAGTCCCACAGCCCGGGAAAAGCAACAACTCATGTAAGATAGGACACAAACTATATGAGAATGAATAAACAAAATACGCAGCATATCAGGTCCCTGCATCCCCAGTGGTGTCCCTAGTCCTCTTATGCATAGCGTCATCCAAGATATGTTTGGCAAGGGCCTCCCAGGATAATTGTCCTTCCTCATGCAACCGTCGATTCCGCTCTCGCCACAAATGGTGAATAGTGGTAGTGAGAAGAAGCTTTCTCAATAGCTTGGCATCAGAGGAGCCGCCAATTTGACTCAACAGCCATGGCATACAATCCGCCAAGGTATCTCCATGTGGCACCATCCCAAGTACCTTGCGCCAGATCTTTAGAGAGTAAGTGCAGCATAATAGGATATGATCTATGCTCTCACTATCTTCTCTACATAGGTAGCAAATATTTGGCCCTTGCTTACCCCATCTATGCATGCGATCAAATGTTGGGAGCCTTCTCCAAAAAGCCAGCCATGAGATGAAGGAGAATCGAGGTACATGACTTTTAAACCATAGCAGACTATGCCAATCTACATCCGGCTCAGTGGAATTTAATTTGTTGTATGCCGACTTAAGGCTGAAGGTGCCCGATGGGGAAGCTGTCCAAAGGATAACATCACACCCATGTCTATCATGAAGTCGGACCTGGTGTAGGGTGTGCCAAGCATCAAATAAGCACGAATGGTGGAATCCAACCGTGTTCCACCCTTCGGGAGAAAGTATATCAGATACAAGATCAGTAGGGAGAGCAGGGATACTATAAGGATATCGTCTAACAATGTGAAAGAGAATCCCATCAGGGTGCCATGGGTCATGCCATAGCCTGGTGCCTTCACCATTTCCTATTTGGTGCCTGATGAATGGTTGAGCAAGATATCTGACGCTGAAAATGCTCCTTGTCACCCAAGCAAGTGTAGAAGGGACCTTGCGAGTCCAGATAGAGTGCTCCCTCAAGTAATTGCTATGAACCCATCTTATCATGATAACAGACGACTCATATTATCATGATTTTTGAAACGGAAATCAAAGTCTCTTGGCTTTTTCTCATGAACCGATTTAGAAATCTATTGATTTAAAAAATTTTGATAAACCACTGCTTCGTCTGGTGTTTACAATATAAATACAAATTTTCTACCAGATTGAAAATTTTTGATGTTCAAACCTGGAATTTATAGATCCAATGTCACATTCAGTAAAAATTTATGATACATGTATAGGGTGTACTCAATGTGTACGAGCCTGCCCTACGGATGTATTGGAAATGATACCTTGGGACGGATGTAAAGCTAAGCAAATTGCTTCCGCACCCAGAACAGAGGACTGTGTGGGTTGTAAGAGATGTGAATCCGCCTGCCCCACAGATTTTTTGAGTGTTCGTGTTTATTTATGGCATGAAATAACTCGCAGCATCGAGTTATTTTTGATAGACTAATGCAAAGAATTGCACGATTTTTTGAATAGAATCTTGAACGAAGCCGACTGATTGAACTTCGGGGTATCGGCTCGAAACGCCCTGCAATTTGAGTCCCGAGCGACTCCAGAACATTCCCTGTGATGGGAGAAGTTGTTAATCGAGATATTTTTGATAGACTAATGCAAAGAATTGCAAGATTTTTTGAATAGAATCTTGAACGAAGCCGACTGATTGAACTTCGGGGTATCGGCTCGAAACGCCCTGCAATCTGAGTCCCTAGCGACTCCAGAACATTCACTGAGATGGGAGAAGTTGTTAATCGAGTTATTTTTGATAGACTAATGCAAAGAATTGCAAGATTTTTCGAATAGAATCTTGAACGAAGCCGATTGATTGAACTTCGGGGTATCGGCTCGAAACGCCCTGCAATCTGAGTCCCTAGCGACTCCAGAACATTCACTGAGATGGGAGAAGTTGTTAATCGAGTTATTTTTGATAGACTAATGCAAAGAATTGCACGATTTTTTGAACAGAATCTTGAACGAAGCCGACTGATTGAACTTCGGGGTATCGGCTCGAAACGCCCAGCAATTTGAGTCCCGAGCGACTCCAGAACATTCCCTGTAATGGGAGAAGTTGTTAATTGAGTTATTTTTGACAGACTAATGCAAAGAATTGCACGATTTTTTGAATAGAATCTTGAACGAAGCCGACTGATTGAACTTCGGGGTATCGGCTCGAAACGCCCAGCAATTTGAGTCCCGAGCGACTCCAGAACATTCCCTGTGATGGGAGAAGTTGTTAATCGAGTTATTTTTGATACACTAATGCATAGAATTGCACGATTTTTCGAATAGAATCTTGAACGAAGCCGACTGATTGAACTTCGGGGTATCGGCTCGAAACGCCCTGCAATCTGAGTCCCTAGCGACTCCAGAACATTCACTGAGATGAGAGAAGTTGTTAATCGAGTTATTTTTGATAGACTAATGCAAAGAATTGCACGATTTTTCGAACAGAATCTTGAACGAAGCCGACTGATTGAACTTCGGGGTATCGGCTCGAAACGCCCAGTAATCTGAGTCCCGAGCGACTCTAGAACATTCCCTGTAATGGGAGAAGTTGTTAATCGAGTTATTTTTGATAGACTAATGCAAAGAATTGCGCGATTTTTCGAACAGAATCTTGAACGAAGCCGACTGATTGAACTTCGGGGTATCGGCTCGAAACGCCCAGTAATCTGAGTCCCGTGCGACTCTAGAACATTCCCTGTAATGGGAGAAGTTGTTAATCGAGTTATATTTGATAGACTAATGCAAAGTATTGCACGATTTTTCGAACAGATTCTTGAACGGAGCCGACTGATTGAACTTCGGGGTATTGGCTCGAAACGCCCAGTAATCTGAGTCCCGAGCGACTCCAGAACATTCCCTGTAATGGGAGAAGTTGTTAATCGAGTTATTTTTGATAGACTAATGCAAAGAATTGCAAGATTTTTCGAATAGAATCTTGAACGAAGCCGACTGATTGAACTTCGGGGTATCGGCTCGAAACGCCCTGCAATCTGAGTCCCTAGCGACTCCAGAACATTCACTGAGATGGGAGAAGTTGTTAATCGAGTTATTTTTGATAGACTAATGCAAAGAATTGCACGATTTTTCGAACAGAATCTTTAACGAAGCCGACTGATTGAACTTTGGGGTATCGGCTCGAAACGCCCAGTAATCTGAGTCCCGAGCGACTCCAGAACATTCCCTGTAATGGGAGAAGTTGTTAATCGAGTTATTTTTGATAGACTAATGCAAAGAATTGCAAGATTTTTCTAATAGAATCTTGAACGAAGCCGACTGATTGAACTTCGGGGTATCGGCTCGAAACGCCCTGCAATCTGAGTCCCTAGCGACTCCAGAACATTCACTGAGATGGGAGAAGTTGTTAATCGAGTTATTTTTGATAGACTAATGCAAAGAATTGCACGATTTTTCGAACAGAATCTTGAACGAAGCCGACTGATTGAACTTCGCGGTATCGGCTCGAAACGCCCAGCAATTTGAGTCCCGAGCGACTCCAGAACATTCCCTGTAATGGGAGAAGTTGTTAATTGAGTTATTTTTGACAGACTAATGCAAAGAATTGCACGATTTTTTGAATAGAATCTTGAACGAAGCCGACTGATTGAACTTCGGGGTATCGGCTCGAAACGCCCTGCAATCTGAGTCCCTAGCGACTCCAGAACATTCACTGAGATGGGAAGTTGTTAATCGAGTTATTTTTGATAGACTAATGCAAAGAATTGCACGATTTTTCGAACAGAATCTTGAACGAAGCCGACTGATTGAACTTCGGGGTATCGGCTCGAAACGCCCAGTAATCTGAGTCCCGAGCGACTCTAGAACATTCCCTGTAATGGGAGAAGTTGTTAATCGAGTTATTTTTGATAGACTAATGCAAAGAATTGCGCGATTTTTCGAACAGAATCTTGAACGAAGCCGACTGATTGAACTTCGGGGTATCGGCTCGAAACGCCCAGTAATCTGAGTCCCGTGCGACTCCAGAACATTCCCTGTAATGGGAGAAGTTGTTAATCGAGTTATATTTGATAGACTAATGCAAAGAATTGCACGATTTTTCGAACAGAATCTTGAACGGAGCCGACTGATTGAACTTCGGGGTATTGGCTCGAAACGCCCAGTAATCTGAGTCCCGAGCGACTCCAGAACATTCCCTGTAATGGGAGAAGTTGTTAATCGAGTTATTTTTGATAGACTAATGCAAAGAATTGCAAGATTTTTCGAATAGAATCTTGAACGAAGCCGACTGATTGAACTTCGGGGTATCGGCTCGAAACGCCCTGCAATCTGAGTCCCTAGCGACTCCAGAACATTCACTGAGATGGGAGAAGTTGTTAATCGAGTTATTTTTGATAGACTAATGCAAAGAATTGCACGATTTTTCGAACAGAATCTTTAACGAAGCCGACTGATTGAACTTCGGGGTATCGGCTCGAAACGCCCAGTAATCTGAGTCCCGAGCGACTCCAGAACATTCCCTGTAATGGGAGAAGTTGTTAATCGAGTTATTTTTGATAGACTAATGCAAAGAATTGCAAGATTTTTTGAATAGAATCTTGAACGAAGCCGACTGATTGAACTTCGGGGTATCGGCTCGAAACGCCCTGCAATCTGAGTCCCTAGCGACTCCAGAACATTCACTGAGATGGGAGAAGTTGTTAATCGAGTTATTTTTGATAGACTAATGCAAAGAATTGCAAGATTTTTCGAATAGAATCTTGAACGAAGCCGACTGATTGAACTTCGGGGTATCGGCTCGAAACGCCCAGTAATCTGAGTCCCGAGCGACTCTAGAACATTCCCTGTAATGGGAGAAGTTGTTAATCGAGTTATTTTTGATAGACTAATGCAAAGAATTGCGCGATTTTTCGAACAGAATCTTGAACGAAGCCGACTGATTGAACTTCGGGGTATCGGCTCGAAACGCCCAGTAATCTGAGTCCCGTGCGACTCCAGAACATTCCCTGTAATGGGAGAAGTTGTTAATCGAGTTATATTTGATAGACTAATGCAAAGAATTGCACGATTTTTCGAACAGAATCTTGAACGGAGCCGACTGATTGAACTTCGGGGTATTGGCTCGAAACGCCCAGTAATCTGAGTCCCGAGCGACTCCAGAACATTCCCTGTAATGGGAGAAGTTGTTAATCGAGTTATTTTTGATAGACTAATGCAAAGAATTGCAAGATTTTTCGAATAGAATCTTGAACGAAGCCGACTGATTGAACTTCGGGGTATCGGCTCGAAACGCCCTGCAATCTGAGTCCCTAGCGACTCCAGAACATTCACTGAGATGGGAGAAGTTGTTAATCGAGTTATTTTTGATAGACTAATGCAAAGAATTGCACGATTTTTCGAACAGAATCTTTAACGAAGCCGACTGATTGAACTTCGGGGTATCGGCTCGAAACGCCCAGTAATCTGAGTCCCGAGCGACTCCAGAACATTCCCTGTAATGGGAGAAGTTGTTAATCGAGTTATTTTTGATAGACTAATGCAAAGAATTGCAAGATTTTTTGAATAGAATCTTGAACGAAGCCGACTGATTGAACTTCGGGGTATCGGCTCGAAACGCCCTGCAATCTGAGTCCCTAGCGACTCCAGAACATTCACTGAGATGGGAGAAGTTGTTAATCGAGTTATTTTTGATAGACTAATGCAAAGAATTGCAAGATTTTTCGAATAGAATCTTGAACGAAGCCGACTGATTGAACTTCGGGGTATCGGCTCGAAACGCCCTGCAATCTGAGTCCCTAGCGACTCCAGAACATTCACTGAGATGGGAGAAGTTGTTAATCGAGTTATTTTTGATAGACTAATGCAAAGAATTGCACGATTTTTCGAACAGAATCTTGAACGAAGCCGACTGATTGAACTTCGGGGTATCGGCTCGAAACGCCCAGCAATTTGAGTCCCGAGCGACTCCAGAACATTCCCTGTAATGGGAGAAGTTGTTAATTGAGTTATTTTTGACAGACTAATGCAAAGAATTGCAAGATTTTTTGAATAGAATCTTGAACGAAGCCGACTGATTGAACTTCGGGGTATCGGCTCGAAACGCCCAGCAATTTGAGTCCCGAGCGACTCCAGAACATTCCCTGTGATGGGAGAAGTTGTTAATCGAGTTATTTTTGATACACTAATGCATAGAATTGCACGATTTTTCGAATAGAATCTTGAACGAAGCCGACTGATTGAACTTCGGGGTATCGGCTCGAAACGCCCTGCAATCTGAGTCCCTAGCGACTCCAGAACATTCACTGAGATGAGAGAAGTTGTTAATCGAGTTATTTTTGATAGACTAATGCAAAGAATTGCACGATTTTTCGAACAGAATCTTGAACGAAGCCGACTGATTGAACTTCGGGGTATCGGCTCGAAACGCCCAGTAATCTGAGTCCCGAGCGACTCTAGAACATTCCATGTAATGGGAGAAGTTGTTAATCGAGTTATTTTTTTTTGCAACAAGGCAAAGGAAATATATTAATACGTAAAAAGTATACAATAGAGTTCATGCACGACTACCATTAATAGGAATGGTAGAGCTTCTCATCCCCCAAAGGAAAAGACCACGCCCCTCACCTTCGGCATTGCCATCAGCAAGGTAGTAGCCAAAACCTTAGGAGAAGAGGGACAAAAAGAAAAAACCCACAGCCCGGGTCAAGCACAATATAGAGATGCAAATAAGGCATCACACGGATTACCCACAACTCGGGCCAAGCAAAAAAAAGCCCACACAGTGAAAACACTAATCTCAACGGACAGAAGTGAAATGGACTTGAACGCTCCACCGTTCTGCAATAGCTCTGTTCCTTGGTGTGTCGGTGATAGGTCTGGTACCATATATCTGAAGAATTTTGATTTTAACTCTTGTAATAATACTACTAAGCACACCAGCAGGTGAAGAGGATACATGAGAAAAAATACGTTCATTTCGCTCACGCCAAATGAAGTAAACTGAAGCAGTGAGAGCAATACGCCTAATATAACCAATGAAAGAGTCTCCACTCATAACGTCTTCCCACCATCTAAGCTGATCACTCCAATGGTGCAAAGGGTTCGCCAAAAGACAAAGATCTAGAACCTTGCGCCAAATTATAGCCGAGAAGGGGCAGTGAAAGAATAGGTGTTCAATAGATTCATCTACACCGCAAAAACAACAGCTAGTAGAGTGTGTAATCCCCCAATGTGAAAGTCGATCAAGAGTTGGTAATCTCCGTAAAAGAGCAAGCCATAAGATAAAAGAGTACCTTGGGATCCTCCCCTTGAACCAAACAAGATGATACCAAGTAACCATGGGATTAGTGGGGGAAATGCCATTGCAAGCGGATGCAATACTGAAAAAACCATCACTAGACGGCTTCCAGATGATCTGATCGTCATTCGGACTAGTGATAACAGTGCCAATGGAATCCCAAGCACTAAGCAGGTCAAGCTCATGAGCAAGATTACCCAAACGCCAAGTATGTTGCTGCCAAATGGAAGATACCTTGGCTGTCCTACTCGAGTAGAGGCGGGCCGGGATATGATTGTTCATCCTGTCAATAAGAAGGTAATCAGGAATCCAAGGATCAAGCCATAGGAAGGTGTTCGTACCATCACCAATGCGGTACTCTACCAGTCTATAGGCATAATCACGAGCAAAAAGAATGCTACGAAAACACCAAGAGCAGGCCCATGGCCGTTTAACAGACCATATAGAGTCGTTGTTGAGGTATTTAGAGGTGATCCAACGAATCCAGAGAGAGTCTTTCTTTGAAGCAATTGCCCAAATATACCTCATGAGATATGCAATATTAAGGTGAGAGAGTCGATGAAGTCCAAGTCCACCATTTTGATGTGGTTGGCATATATCAGCCCATGAAACTTTATGGATGCTTTTTTTATCATCACCACTCCATAGGAATCTGGCAAGGAGATGTTCAATGCGGGACGTGACTTTCTGGGGAAGCCTGTAAGCGGCGCACCAGTAGGTAATCTTGCCCTGAAGAACAGATTTGATGAGTGCCAATCTACCCATGTAAGATAGGTGCTTAGCCTTCCAAGAATGGATGCGGCTCTGGATACTCTCAATAAGCGGAAGGCAATCATTATATGTAAGTTGCTTAGAAATGAGAGGAACACCTAGGAATCGAGTGGGGAGAGTACCAATCGGCATGCCAAGAGTGTCCTGAACTCTGTCCATCATGTGTCTAGAGCACCCTGCCATATACAGATGTGATTTGGTTGTGCTTGCGGATAGACCTGAAATATCTGCGAAGGATTCCAAAACATTTTTGATCACTCTAGCATTGGATTCAGAGGCTTTGGCAAATATAATGAGATCATCTGCAAACGCTAAGTGAGTAATAAGCGGGTTTTCACAGCCCGGGTGTGGAGTGATCATACCTCGCCTTGCTACATCATCAAGGCGAGAGGATAAGTGCTGCATCACAATGAGGAACAGATATGGAGCCATGGGGCAGCCTTGCCTTAGACCTCGAGAACTTCGAAAGAAACCCACAGAAGAACCATTGATATTGATAGTAAATGAGGGGTTGGAGATACAAGCTCGAATCCAACTAATCACCATAGGGGGGAAACCATGAAGGTGAAGTAACTGAAGCAAAAAGTCCCACCGAACAGAATCATAAGCTTTATGAAGATCAACCTTGATGGCCATACGAGCTTGCCCAGAGGAAAGATGATAATTGTGCATAAGATCATGGCAGAGAGCGATATTCTCATGAATAACCCGACCACGCATAAAAGCATGTTGTGTGATGCTAATCAAATCAGGTAAAATAATCTTGAGCCTGTTTGCAATAATTTTAGAAATGAATCTGTAAATCATCTTGCAAATAGAGAGAGGACGGTAATCGGCAAATGAGGTAGTGTTGCTCTTCTTAGGGATCAGAGTAATAGAAGTAATATTAGCTTCATTAAGAAGTTTACCAGTCCTGAAAAACTCAAGTATCGCAGCAATAACATCATCCTTAATGATGGGCCAACAAGATTTGTAAAATTCAGCATTTAATCCATCAACACCGGGGGCCTTATCAGAGTTTGACGATAGGATCACCTGTTCAACCTCCTGAGGTGTAACCAGCTGAGACAGTAAGGAAATACTTTGTTGAGAGAGATGATTTGAGACTCGCACATCAGAGAAATCCACGTTAAGAATCTCAGGGGCAAACTGCCTAGTAAAGTAGCTAATGGCCTCTTGTTCTAGAGCAAGGCCCTCAAGGGAATTACCATCAGCATCTGTAATAGAAAGTAAGGCATTTCTGTTACATCTGAGCTTCAAGGAATTATGAAAGAATTTAGAATTTGAGTCCCCAAGGCGCAACCAAGTATCCCTTGATTTTTGTCTAAGAGAGGCCTCCTCATTAGCATAGAGCCGTAGAAGTTCAGCCCTGCATTCTGCCTCTTCGGTGAAGGCCCTGTCATCCATATTTGTAGATAGAGTGATAGCCTGTAACTCATGAAGCTTAGATTGTAGTAAGGAAATTTGACTTTTCTGTGCCTTCACCAAGTCTCTAGACCACATTTGTAGTGCCTTTCTGGTTCTTTTCAGCTTCTGGATAAGGATAAACATTCTCGTTGTTCTGTGGCCGAATCGACTACTAACAGGTGGGTTCCAAGCTGACTCAATACAATCAAGAAAACCAGTCTCCTGAGGCCAATAATTAAAGAAATGAAAATTCCGAGGCCGCCAGGGTAACTTGCACACCCTAAGTATGACAAAAGTGTGATCAGATACATCAGGACTATGGAAGGTAGCCTCTGAATCTGGAAATGTATGAACCCAATTCTGATTGCATAGAACCCTGTCCAATTTTTCACATACTCTATTGTGGCCTATGGAAGAATTTGACCATGTAAAAAAGCTACCTTGACTTTTCATATCAAATAGGCCCAAGTTATCGAGCTGGTCAGTAATAGCCTCAATGTAGGAACTATTAACATCACTACCCCCATATTTTTCAGATGGCGAGAAGACCATATTAAAATCCCCGAAAACAGTCCAAGGCCCCTCAACATGATTTGCAAAGTCATTCAAAGCAGTCCAAATATGAGCTCTATCATCATTAGAATAAAGGCCATAAACCACTGAAAAAGAAAATGTTGTACCTTGCTGAAGAAATTTGATACTGCCAGAAACCACCTGATCTGTAGAAGCAACGATAGCAATATCCACAATAGCAGGATTCCAAAGACACCATATCCTACCATGATGACTAGGACAGACATTTACATGATAATTCCAGCCTTCCACAATATTCGTAAAAACGCGAGCTGAATTTTCCAATTTAACTCTAGTCTCCAAAAGAAAGAAACAATGAAGCTTGTGATGGGAGATCTTACTTCTGATAGCCCTTTGCTTAGCACAGCTATTCAGGCCCCGAATATTCCAAAATGCTACTTGCATTTGTGGGACTGGGTGTTCTTTTTCTTGCCCGGTTTCCTAGAACTCTCTGCACCTCCTTTGGCCTTTTTAATCTTGACATGGACATTTTCATCCTCAATAGGATCATAATCACCATCATTATGCATATCATTATCTGACGAATCTGCAAGCACATTAAACCTGTTGGGAGAAATCGTTAAACTGTCAGACTGTGGCCTATCTGGTTTAATAACACTTGTTTTGCCTTTCTTTCGAATATTTTCATCTGAGAGAATAGGAGACATATTCATATCCTTCACATGCTTTCCAAGATTCCTCTCTTCTTCATTTGGGGCAGTAATATCCTCTTGTTGTGGTTTAGGGGATGGCTGGGGTTGTGCCTTCTTTGGAACCCAAATCGGATTGGTGCTATTGCCGCAATTCCTAGTAGCATGGCCGAACTTTTTGCAAGTTGCACAGTGAACCGGTATCCAATCATATTCAACATGAATAATATATTCTTCATTATTAACACGCACAGGCAATTCTCTAGGATAAGTGCAGTCCAACGTCACCTCAATACAAGCACGCATATAACCCAACCGTTGTTTTGTGGATGACATGTGATCAAGATGGACAGGGTTGCCAATGACGCTGCAAAATTTGTTAATAAAGAAAGGAGTCCACATAAATAATGGAACATTAAAAAACTTTACCCAAATAGGAATGGTAGCCATTTCAACTTTTTCCAACTTCAAAGCTCTATTCCATCTCCGAAGAGCAAGAAACCTATTCTGAATAAACCATGGGCCACCCTCAAGGATAGAATCTGCATCAACCCTCTGTGAGAATCGAAAAATAAAGAACCCAGACTCCATAGTAAGCACCTCGACGTTGCCACTAATTTTCCACATCTTTGTCACCCAGTTTTTCACGACTCGGTAAGGAAGGCGTGGCCCAATAAAGTGTCCAACTAAGGAGGATTGCCAATACTTTTCCCCTGCTAAAATCTCTTCTTGAGGAGCCTCAATAATAATATTACCGTCCACAAGATTCGGTTCCTCAAAGCTAAGCTTAGTTTCATGTGAATGCGCATTTGAGGAGAATAGCGAACTCCAAGAAGAAGTAATTCCGTGTCCAACCATAGGTTCTGGTGAAGACCTAGGTGGACAATTCAAAAGATGCATATCGGGATGAGAAACTGAGGGGAGCATACCTTTGATGGAGGAACGAGAGGCCTCATCAATGTTTAATTCATCTATTGTCTTCATGAGAATTGCCATAGCTTCAGCATTTGAGGCCGTAGCACAGTCAGGGACATCAGCATTGACATGATAATCTGGTGCAACACACTGTGAGGAAGTTTCAATTTCAACACGCCTGGCCATAGAACGATCACGACGAACATCACATGAAGGAATGCTAAATTCCACAAGCTTTGAGTTCTTCATGGTCGACAAGTCGGTATTCCTCTTGAGGATAGAGCGGAGAAAATCCGAGGATGAGGAAGAAGAAGCACCGACAGTAGGAGGTGGACAGTTTCCCGGAACCACAAAATCGGCCATAGCGCTAACGGAACCCTGCGGAAACCCGAACACGACACCCAAGGCACAACACACCCTTTGCTGTCACCGAGAGCCACCACAAGCCACCACACATCGACTAGACTCCGGGAGAGATGCAGGAACCGGATAGCCACAAGAGCCAAGCAAGAATTTGAAGCAGAAACCACTTGCACCACGAAACCACGAATAGCAGCAGAAATAGCAGCAGAAAACCAATGGGAATAGCAGCAGAAAACCAGAAGGCTCAAGCCACAACGCCAATGGGAATAGCAGCAGAAAACCAAGAGACCTCAAGCGAACCCACGCCGCCGATGGAAACCCTAGATCGCCGCCGTCACAAGAAGCCAGCAACGCCGCAGGGCACTTGCACAGGGAAGAGGCACCAATCGCTGCAGCCACCCAGAGAAGACGCCAACCAAGACCAAACCAAGATGCCGGAGAGAGGCCAATCTCGGTGAGAAGTCAAGCAGAATACAAATCAGAAGGTCTAGGTTTGAGGAAACCCTAGCCGCGATACCCGAACCCTTGGACTGCAGTACCGCCGCCAAGCACTTCCGCCACCCAGTAGACCACCGCCGGGGAGCACCACCTTCAGTCTACCTCGCCTTTGCAACGGCGGAGGAGATCACTAATCGGGAGGGATGAGCGCCGGAGAGAACCACAGGCGAGCAAGAAAAACCGGAGGCGGAAAGATATCCCAGTCCAATCGAGTTATTTTTGATAGACTAATGCAAAGAATTGCGCGATTTTTCGAACAGAATCTTGAACGAAGCCGACTGATTGAACTTCGGGGTATCGGCTCGAAACGCCCAGTAATCTGAGTCCCGTGCGACTCTAGAACATTCCCTGTAATGGGAGAAGTTGTTAATCGAGTTATATTTGATAGACTAATGCAAAGAATTGCACGATTTTTCGAACAGAATCTTGAACGGAGCCGACTGATTGAACTTCGGGGTATTGGCTCGAAACGCCCAGTAATCTGAGTCCCGAGCGACTCCAGAACATTCCCTGTAATGGGAGAAGTTGTTAATCGAGTTATTTTTGATAGACTAATGCAAAGAATTGCAAGATTTTTCGAATAGAATCTTGAACGAAGCCGACTGATTGAACTTCGGGGTATCGGCTCGAAACGCCCTGCAATCTGAGTCCCTAGCGACTCCAGAACATTCACTGAGATGGGAGAAGTTGTTAATCGAGTTATTTTTGATAGACTAATGCAAAGAATTGCACGATTTTTCGAACAGAATCTTTAACGAAGCCGACTGATTGAACTTTGGGGTATCGGCTCGAAACGCCCAGTAATCTGAGTCCCGAGCGACTCCAGAACATTCCCTGTAATGGGAGAAGTTGTTAATCGAGTTATTTTTGATAGACTAATGCAAAGAATTGCAAGATTTTTCGAATAGAATCTTGAACGAAGCCGACTGATTGAACTTTGGGGTATCGGCTCGAAACGCCCTGCAATCTGAGTCCCTAGCGACTCCAGAACATTCACTGAGATGGGAGAAGTTGTTAATCGAGTTATTTTTGATAGAGTAATGCAAAGAATTGCACGATTTTTCGAACAGAATCTTGAACGAAGCCGACTGATTGAACTTCGCGGTATCGGCTCGAAACGCCCAGCAATTTGAGTCCCGAGCGACTCCAGAACATTCCCTGTAATGGGAGAAGTTGTTAATTGAGTTATTTTTGACAGACTAATGCAAAGAATTGCACGATTTTTTGAATAGAATCTTGAACGAAGCCGACTGATTGAACTTCGGGGTATCGGCTCGAAACGCCCTGCAATCTGAGTCCCTAGCGACTCCAGAACATTCACTGAGATGGGAAGTTGTTAATCGAGTTATTTTTGATAGACTAATGCAAAGAATTGCACGATTTTTCGAACAGAATCTTGAACGAAGCCGACTGATTGAACTTCGGGGTATCGGCTCGAAACGCCCAGTAATCTGAGTCCCGAGCGACTCTAGAACATTCCCTGTAATGGGAGAAGTTGTTAATCGAGTTATTTTTGATAGACTAATGCAAAGAATTGCGCGATTTTTCGAACAGAATCTTGAACGAAGCCGACTGATTGAACTTCGGGGTATCGGCTCGAAACGCCCAGTAATCTGAGTCCCGTGCGACTCCAGAACATTCCCTGTAATGGGAGAAGTTGTTAATCGAGTTATATTTGATAGACTAATGCAAAGAATTGCACGATTTTTCGAACAGAATCTTGAACGGAGCTGACTGATTGAACTTCGGGGTATTGGCTCGAAACGCCCAGTAATCTGAGTCCCGAGCGACTCCAGAACATTCCCTCTAATGGGAGAAGTTGTTAATCGAGTTATTTTTGATTGACTAATGCAAAGAATTGCAAGATTTTTCGAATAGAATCTTGAACGAAGCCGACTGATTGAACTTCGGGGTATCGGCTCGAAACGCCCTGCAATCTGAGTCCCTAGCGACTCCAGAACATTCACTGAGATGGGAGAAGTTGTTAATCGAGTTATATTTGATAGACTAATGCAAAGAATTGCACGATTTTTCAAACAGAATCTTGAACGGAGCTGACTGATTGAACTTCGGGGTATTGGCTCGAAACGCCCAGTAATCTGAGTCCCGAGCGACTCCAGAACATTCCCTCTAATGGGAGAAGTTGTTAATCGAGTTATTTTTGATAGACTAATGCAAAGAATTGCAAGATTTTTCGAATAGAATCTTGAACGAAGCCAACTGATTGAACTTCGGGGTATCGGCTCGAAACGCCCTGCAATCTGAGTCTCTAGCGACTCCAGAACATTCACTGAGATGGGAGAAGTTGTTAATCGAGTTATTTTTGATAGACTAATGCAAAGAATTGCACGATTTTTCGAACAGAATCTTTAACGAAGCCGACTGATTGAACTTCGGGGTATCGGCTCGAAACGCCCAGTAATCTGAGTCCCGAGCGACTCCAGAACATTCCCTGTAATGGGAGAAGTTGTTAATCGAGTTATTTTTGATAGACTAATGCAAAGAATTGCAAGATTTTTCGAATAGAATCTTGAACGAAGCCGACTGATTGAACTTCGGGGTATCGGCTCGAAACGCCCTGCAATCTGAGTCCCTAGCGACTCCAGAACATTCACTGAGATGGGAGAAGTTGTTAATCGAGTTATTTTTGATAGAGTAATGCAAAGAATTGCACGATTTTTCGAACAGAATCTTGAACGAAGCCGACTGATTGAACTTCGCGGTATCGGCTCGAAACGCCCAGCAATTTGAGTCCCGAGCGACTCCAGAACATTCCCTGTAATGGGAGAAGTTGTTAATTGAGTTATTTTTGACAGACTAATGCAAAGAATTGCACGATTTTTTGAATAGAATCTTGAACGAAGCCGACTGATTGAACTTCGGGGTATCGGCTCGAAACGCCCTGCAATCTGAGTCCCTAGCGACTCCAGAACATTCACTGAGATGGGAAGTTGTTAATCGAGTTATTTTTGATAGACTAATGCAAAGAATTGCACGATTTTTCGAACAGAATCTTGAACGAAGCCGACTGATTGAACTTCGGGGTATCGGCTCGAAACGCCCAGTAATCTGAGTCCCGAGCGACTCTAGAACATTCCCTGTAATGGGAGAAGTTGTTAATCGAGTTATTTTTGATAGACTAATGCAAAGAATTGCGCGATTTTTCGAACAGAATCTTGAACGAAGCCGACTGATTGAACTTCGGGGTATCGGCTCGAAACGCCCAGTAATCTGAGTCCCGTGCGACTCCAGAACATTCCCTGTAATGGGAGAAGTTGTTAATCGAGTTATATTTGATAGACTAATGCAAAGAATTGCACGATTTTTCGAACAGAATCTTGAACGGAGCTGACTGATTGAACTTCGGGGTATTGGCTCGAAACGCCCAGTAATCTGAGTCCCGAGCGACTCCAGAACATTCCCTCTAATGGGAGAAGTTGTTAATCGAGTTATTTTTGATTGACTAATGCAAAGAATTGCAAGATTTTTCGAATAGAATCTTGAACGAAGCCGACTGATTGAACTTCGGGGTATCGGCTCGAAACGCCCTGCAATCTGAGTCCCTAGCGACTCCAGAACATTCACTGAGATGGGAGAAGTTGTTAATCGAGTTATATTTGATAGACTAATGCAAAGAATTGCACGATTTTTCAAACAGAATCTTGAACGGAGCTGACTGATTGAACTTCGGGGTATTGGCTCGAAACGCCCAGTAATCTGAGTCCCGAGCGACTCCAGAACATTCCCTCTAATGGGAGAAGTTGTTAATCGAGTTATTTTTGATAGACTAATGCAAAGAATTGCAAGATTTTTCGAATAGAATCTTGAACGAAGCCAACTGATTGAACTTCGGGGTATCGGCTCGAAACGCCCTGCAATCTGAGTCCCTAGCGACTCCAGAACATTCACTGAGATGGGAGAAGTTGTTAATCGAGTTATTTTTGATAGACTAATGCAAAGAATTGCACGATTTTTCGAACAGAATCTTTAACGAAGCCGACTGATTGAACTTCGGGGTATCGGCTCGAAACGCCCAGTAATCTGAGTCCCGTGCGACTCCAGAACATTCCCTGTAATGGGAGAAGTTGTTAATCGAGTTATATTTGATAGACTAATGCAAAGAATTGCACGATTTTTCGAACAGAATCTTGAACGGAGCCGACTGATTGAACTTCGGGGTATTGGCTCCAAACGCCCAGTAATCTGAGTCCCGAGCGACTCCAGAACATTCCCTGTAATGGGAGAAGTTGTTAATCGAGTTATTTTTGATAGACTAATGCAAAGAATTGCAAGATTTTTCGAATAGAATCTTGAACGAAGCCGACTGATTGAACTTCGGGGTATCGGCTCGAAACGCCCTGCAATCTGAGTCCCTAGCGACTCCAGAACATTCACTGAGATGGGAGAAGTTGTTAATCGAGTTATTTTTGATAGACTAATGCAAAGAATTGCACGATTTTTCGAACAGAATCTTTAACGAATCCGACTGATTGAACTTTGGGGTATCGGCTCGAAACGCCCAGTAATCTGAGTCCCGAGCGACTCCAGAACATTCCCTGTAATGGGAGAAGTTGTTAATCGAGTTATTTTTGATAGACTAATGCAAAGAATTGCAAGATTTTTCGAATAGAATCTTGAACGAAGCCGACTGATTGAACTTCGGGGTATCGGCTCGAAACGCCCTGCAATCTGAGTCCCTAGCGACTCCAGAACATTCACTGAGATGGGAGAAGTTGTTAATCGAGTAATTTTTGATAGACTAATGCAAAGAATTGCACGATTTTTCGAACAGAATCTTTAACGAAGCCGACTGATTGAACTTTGGGGTATCGGCTCGAAACGCCCAGTAATCTGAGTCCCGAGCGACTCCAGAACATTCCCTGTAATGGGAGAAGTTGTTAATCGAGTTATTTTTGATAGACTAATGCAAAGAATTGCAAGATTTTTCGAATAGAATCTTGAACGAAGCCGACTGATTGAACTTCGGGGTATCGGCTCGAAACGCCCTGCAATCTGAGTCCCTAGCGACTCCAGAACATTCACTGAGATGGGAGAAGTTGTTAATCGAGTTATTTTTGATAGACTAATGCAAAGAATTGCACGATTTTTCGAACAGAATCTTGAACGAAGCCGACTGATTGAACTTCGCGGTATCGGCTCGAAACGCCCAGCAATTTGAGTCCCGAGCGACTCCAGAACATTCCCTGTAATGGGAGAAGTTGTTAATTGAGTTATTTTTGACAGACTAATGCAAAGAATTGCACGATTTTTTGAATAGAATCTTGAACGAAGCCGACTGATTGAACTTCGGGGTATCGGCTCGAAACGCCCTGCAATCTGAGTCCCTAGCGACTCCAGAACATTCACTGAGATGGGAAGTTGTTAATCGAGTTATTTTTGATAGACTAATGCAAAGAATTGCACGATTTTTCGAACAGAATCTTTAACGAAGCCGACTGATTGAACTTCGGGGTATCGGCTCGAAACGCCCAGTAATCTGAGTCCCGAGCGACTCTAGAACATTCCCTGTAATGGGAGAAGTTGTTAATCGAGTTATTTTTGATAGACTAATGCAAAGAATTGCGCGATTTTTCGAACAGAATCTTGAACGAAGCCGACTGATTGAACTTCGGGGTATCGGCTCGAAACGCCCAGTAATCTGAGTCCCGTGCGACTCCAGAACATTCCCTGTAATGGGAGAAGTTGTTAATCGAGTTATATTTGATAGACTAATGCAAAGAATTGCACGATTTTTCGAACAGAATCTTGAACGGAGCTGACTGATTGAACTTCGGGGTATTGGCTCGAAACGCCCAGTAATCTGAGTCCCGAGCGACTCCAGAACATTCCCTCTAATGGGAGAAGTTGTTAATCGAGTTATTTTTGATAGACTAATGCAAAGAATTGCACGATTTTTTGAATAGAATCTTGAACGAAGCCGACTGATTGAACTTCGGGGTATCGGCTCGAAACGCCCTGCAATCTGAGTCCCTAGCGACTCCAGAACATTCACTGAGATGGGAAGTTGTTAATCGAGTTATTTTTGATAGACTAATGCAAAGAATTGCACGATTTTTCGAACAGAATCTTGAACGAAGCCGACTGATTGAACTTCGGGGTATCGGCTCGAAACGCCCAGTAATCTGAGTCCCGAGCGACTCTAGAACATTCCCTGTAATGGGAGAAGTTGTTAATCGAGTTATTTTTGATAGACTAATGCAAAGAATTGCGCGATTTTTCGAACAGAATCTTGAACGAAGCCGACTGATTGAACTTCGGGGTATCGGCTCGAAACGCCCAGTAATCTGAGTCCCGTGCGACTCCAGAACATTCCCTGTAATGGGAGAAGTTGTTAATCGAGTTATATTTGATAGACTAATGCAAAGAATTGCACGATTTTTCGAACAGAATCTTGAACGGAGCTGACTGATTGAACTTCGGGGTATTGGCTCGAAACGCCCAGTAATCTGAGTCCCGAGCGACTCCAGAACATTCCCTCTAATGGGAGAAGTTGTTAATCGAGTTATTTTTGATTGACTAATGCAAAGAATTGCAAGATTTTTCGAATAGAATCTTGAACGAAGCCGACTGATTGAACTTCGGGGTATCGGCTCGAAACGCCCTGCAATCTGAGTCCCTAGCGACTCCAGAACATTCACTGAGATGGGAGAAGTTGTTAATCGAGTTATATTTGATAGACTAATGCAAAGAATTGCACGATTTTTCAAACAGAATCTTGAACGGAGCTGACTGATTGAACTTCGGGGTATTGGCTCGAAACGCCCAGTAATCTGAGTCCCGAGCGACTCCAGAACATTCCCTCTAATGGGAGAAGTTGTTAATCGAGTTATTTTTGATAGACTAATGCAAAGAATTGCAAGATTTTTCGAATAGAATCTTGAACGAAGCCAACTGATTGAACTTCGGGGTATCGGCTCGAAACGCCCTGCAATCTGAGTCTCTAGCGACTCCAGAACATTCACTGAGATGGGAGAAGTTGTTAATCGAGTTATTTTTGATAGACTAATGCAAAGAATTGCACGATTTTTCGAACAGAATCTTTAACGAAGCCGACTGATTGAACTTCGGGGTATCGGCTCGAAACGCCCAGTAATCTGAGTCCCGAGCGACTCCAGAACATTCCCTGTAATGGGAGAAGTTGTTAATCGAGTTATTTTTGATAGACTAATGCAAAGAATTGCAAGATTTTTCGAATAGAATCTTGAACGAAGCCGACTGATTGAACTTCGGGGTATCGGCTCGAAACGCCCTGCAATCTGAGTCCCTAGCGACTCCAGAACATTCACTGAGATGGGAGAAGTTGTTAATCGAGTTATTTTTGATAGAGTAATGCAAAGAATTGCACGATTTTTCGAACAGAATCTTGAACGAAGCCGACTGATTGAACTTCGCGGTATCGGCTCGAAACGCCCAGCAATTTGAGTCCCGAGCGACTCCAGAACATTCCCTGTAATGGGAGAAGTTGTTAATTGAGTTATTTTTGACAGACTAATGCAAAGAATTGCACGATTTTTTGAATAGAATCTTGAACGAAGCCGACTGATTGAACTTCGGGGTATCGGCTCGAAACGCCCTGCAATCTGAGTCCCTAGCGACTCCAGAACATTCACTGAGATGGGAAGTTGTTAATCGAGTTATTTTTGATAGACTAATGCAAAGAATTGCACGATTTTTCGAACAGAATCTTGAACGAAGCCGACTGATTGAACTTCGGGGTATCGGCTCGAAACGCCCAGTAATCTGAGTCCCGAGCGACTCTAGAACATTCCCTGTAATGGGAGAAGTTGTTAATCGAGTTATTTTTGATAGACTAATGCAAAGAATTGCGCGATTTTTCGAACAGAATCTTGAACGAAGCCGACTGATTGAACTTCGGGGTATCGGCTCGAAACGCCCAGTAATCTGAGTCCCGTGCGACTCCAGAACATTCCCTGTAATGGGAGAAGTTGTTAATCGAGTTATATTTGATAGACTAATGCAAAGAATTGCACGATTTTTCGAACAGAATCTTGAACGGAGCTGACTGATTGAACTTCGGGGTATTGGCTCGAAACGCCCAGTAATCTGAGTCCCGAGCGACTCCAGAACATTCCCTCTAATGGGAGAAGTTGTTAATCGAGTTATTTTTGATTGACTAATGCAAAGAATTGCAAGATTTTTCGAATAGAATCTTGAACGAAGCCGACTGATTGAACTTCGGGGTATCGGCTCGAAACGCCCTGCAATCTGAGTCCCTAGCGACTCCAGAACATTCACTGAGATGGGAGAAGTTGTTAATCGAGTTATATTTGATAGACTAATGCAAAGAATTGCACGATTTTTCAAACAGAATCTTGAACGGAGCTGACTGATTGAACTTCGGGGTATTGGCTCGAAACGCCCAGTAATCTGAGTCCCGAGCGACTCCAGAACATTCCCTCTAATGGGAGAAGTTGTTAATCGAGTTATTTTTGATAGACTAATGCAAAGAATTGCAAGATTTTTCGAATAGAATCTTGAACGAAGCCAACTGATTGAACTTCGGGGTATCGGCTCGAAACGCCCTGCAATCTGAGTCCCTAGCGACTCCAGAACATTCACTGAGATGGGAGAAGTTGTTAATCGAGTTATTTTTGATAGACTAATGCAAAGAATTGCACGATTTTTCGAACAGAATCTTTAACGAAGCCGACTGATTGAACTTCGGGGTATCGGCTCGAAACGCCCAGTAATCTGAGTCCCGTGCGACTCCAGAACATTCCCTGTAATGGGAGAAGTTGTTAATCGAGTTATATTTGATAGACTAATGCAAAGAATTGCACGATTTTTCGAACAGAATCTTGAACGGAGCCGACTGATTGAACTTCGGGGTATTGGCTCCAAACGCCCAGTAATCTGAGTCCCGAGCGACTCCAGAACATTCCCTGTAATGGGAGAAGTTGTTAATCGAGTTATTTTTGATAGACTAATGCAAAGAATTGCAAGATTTTTCGAATAGAATCTTGAACGAAGCCGACTGATTGAACTTCGGGGTATCGGCTCGAAACGCCCTGCAATCTGAGTCCCTAGCGACTCCAGAACATTCACTGAGATGGGAGAAGTTGTTAATCGAGTTATTTTTGATAGACTAATGCAAAGAATTGCACGATTTTTCGAACAGAATCTTTAACGAATCCGACTGATTGAACTTTGGGGTATCGGCTCGAAACGCCCAGTAATCTGAGTCCCGAGCGACTCCAGAACATTCCCTGTAATGGGAGAAGTTGTTAATCGAGTTATTTTTGATAGACTAATGCAAAGAATTGCAAGATTTTTCGAATAGAATCTTGAACGAAGCCGACTGATTGAACTTCGGGGTATCGGCTCGAAACGCCCTGCAATCTGAGTCCCTAGCGACTCCAGAACATTCACTGAGATGGGAGAAGTTGTTAATCGAGTTATTTTTGATAGACTAATGCAAAGAATTGCACGATTTTTCGAACAGAATCTTTAACGAAGCCGACTGATTGAACTTTGGGGTATCGGCTCGAAACGCCCAGTAATCTGAGTCCCGAGCGACTCCAGAACATTCCCTGTAATGGGAGAAGTTGTTAATCGAGTTATTTTTGATAGACTAATGCAAAGAATTGCAAGATTTTTCGAATAGAATCTTGAACGAAGCCGACTGATTGAACTTCGGGGTATCGGCTCGAAACGCCCTGCAATCTGAGTCCCTAGCGACTCCAGAACATTCACTGAGATGGGAGAAGTTGTTAATCGAGTTATTTTTGATAGACTAATGCAAAGAATTGCACGATTTTTCGAACAGAATCTTGAACGAAGCCGACTGATTGAACTTCGCGGTATCGGCTCGAAACGCCCAGCAATTTGAGTCCCGAGCGACTCCAGAACATTCCCTGTAATGGGAGAAGTTGTTAATTGAGTTATTTTTGACAGACTAATGCAAAGAATTGCACGATTTTTTGAATAGAATCTTGAACGAAGCCGACTGATTGAACTTCGGGGTATCGGCTCGAAACGCCCTGCAATCTGAGTCCCTAGCGACTCCAGAACATTCACTGAGATGGGAAGTTGTTAATCGAGTTATTTTTGATAGACTAATGCAAAGAATTGCACGATTTTTCGAACAGAATCTTTAACGAAGCCGACTGATTGAACTTCGGGGTATCGGCTCGAAACGCCCAGTAATCTGAGTCCCGAGCGACTCTAGAACATTCCCTGTAATGGGAGAAGTTGTTAATCGAGTTATTTTTGATAGACTAATGCAAAGAATTGCGCGATTTTTCGAACAGAATCTTGAACGAAGCCGACTGATTGAACTTCGGGGTATCGGCTCGAAACGCCCAGTAATCTGAGTCCCGTGCGACTCCAGAACATTCCCTGTAATGGGAGAAGTTGTTAATCGAGTTATATTTGATAGACTAATGCAAAGAATTGCACGATTTTTCGAACAGAATCTTGAACGGAGCTGACTGATTGAACTTCGGGGTATTGGCTCGAAACGCCCAGTAATCTGAGTCCCGAGCGACTCCAGAACATTCCCTCTAATGGGAGAAGTTGTTAATCGAGTTATTTTTGATAGACTAATGCAAAGAATTGCACGATTTTTTGAATAGAATCTTGAACGAAGCCGACTGATTGAACTTCGGGGTATCGGCTCGAAACGCCCTGCAATCTGAGTCCCTAGCGACTCCAGAACATTCACTGAGATGGGAAGTTGTTAATCGAGTTATTTTTGATAGACTAATGCAAAGAATTGCACGATTTTTCGAACAGAATCTTGAACGAAGCCGACTGATTGAACTTCGGGGTATCGGCTCGAAACGCCCAGTAATCTGAGTCCCGAGCGACTCTAGAACATTCCCTGTAATGGGAGAAGTTGTTAATCGAGTTATTTTTGATAGACTAATGCAAAGAATTGCGCGATTTTTCGAACAGAATCTTGAACGAAGCCGACTGATTGAACTTCGGGGTATCGGCTCGAAACGCCCAGTAATCTGAGTCCCGTGCGACTCCAGAACATTCCCTGTAATGGGAGAAGTTGTTAATCGAGTTATATTTGATAGACTAATGCAAAGAATTGCACGATTTTTCGAACAGAATCTTGAACGGAGCTGACTGATTGAACTTCGGGGTATTGGCTCGAAACGCCCAGTAATCTGAGTCCCGAGCGACTCCAGAACATTCCCTCTAATGGGAGAAGTTGTTAATCGAGTTATTTTTGATTGACTAATGCAAAGAATTGCAAGATTTTTCGAATAGAATCTTGAACGAAGCCGACTGATTGAACTTCGGGGTATCGGCTCGAAACGCCCTGCAATCTGAGTCCCTAGCGACTCCAGAACATTCACTGAGATGGGAGAAGTTGTTAATCGAGTTATATTTGATAGACTAATGCAAAGAATTGCACGATTTTTCAAACAGAATCTTGAACGGAGCTGACTGATTGAACTTCGGGGTATTGGCTCGAAACGCCTAGTAATCTGAGTCCCGAGCGACTCCAGAACATTCCCTCTAATGGGAGAAGTTGTTAATCGAGTTATTTTTGATAGACTAATGCAAAGAATTGCAAGATTTTTCGAATAGAATCTTGAACGAAGCAAACTGATTGAACTTCGGGGTATCGGCTCGAAACGCCCTGCAATCTGAGTCCCTAGCGACTCCAGAACATTCACTGAGATGGGAGAAGTTGTTAATCGAGTTATTTTTGATAGACTAATGCAAAGAATTGCACGATTTTTCGAACAGAATCTTTAACGAAGCCGACTGATTGAACTTCGGGGTATCGGCTCGAAACGCCCAGTAATCTGAGTCCCGTGCGACTCCAGAACATTCCCTGTAATGGGAGAAGTTGTTAATCGAGTTATTTTTGATAGACTAATGCAAAGAATTGCAAGATTTTTCGAATAGAATCTTGAACGAAGCCGACTGATTGAACTTCGGGGTATCGGCTCGAAACGCCCAGTAATCTGAGTCCCGTGCGACTCCAGAACATTCCCTGTAATGGGAGAAGTTGTTAATCGAGTTATATTTGATAGACTAATGCAAAGAATTGCACGATTTTTCGAACAGAATCTTGAACGGAGCCGACTGATTGAACTTCGGGGTATTGGCTCCAAACGCCCAGTAATCTGAGTCCCGAGCGACTCCAGAACATTCCCTGTAATGGGAGAAGTTGTTAATCGAGTTATTTTTGATAGACTAATGCAAAGAATTGCAAGATTTTTCGAATAGAATCTTGAACGAAGCCGACTGATTGAACTTCGGGGTATCGGCTCGAAACGCCCTGCAATCTGAGTCCCTAGCGACTCCAGAACATTCACTGAGATGGGAGAAGTTGTTAATCGAGTTATTTTTGATAGAATAATGCAAAGAATTGCACGATTTTTCGAACAGAATCTTTAACGAAGCCGACTGATTGAACTTTGGGGTATCGGCTCGAAACGCCCAGTAATCTGAGTCCCGAGCGACTCCAGAACATTCCCTGTAATGGGAGAAGTTGTTAATCGAGTTATTTTTGATAGACTAATGCAAAGAATTGCAAGATTTTTCGAATAGAATCTTGAACGAAGCCGACTGATTGAACTTCGGGGTATCGGCTCGAAATGCCCTGCAATCTGAGTCCCTAGCGACTCCAGAACATTCACTGAGATGGGAGAAGTTGTTAATCGAGTTATTTTTGATAGACTAATGCAAAGAATTGCACGATTTTTCGAACAGAATCTTTAACGAAGCCGACTGATTGAACTTTGGGGTATCGGCTCGAAACGCCCAGTAATCTGAGTCCCGAGCGACTCCAGAACATTCCCTGTAATGGGAGAAGTTGTTAATCGAGTTATTTTTGATAGACTAATGCAAAGAATTGCAAGATTTTTCGAATAGAATCTTGAACGAAGCCGACTGATTGAACTTCGGGGTATCGGCTCGAAACGCCCTGCAATCTGAGTCCCTAGCGACTCCAGAACATTCACTGAGATGGGAGAAGTTGTTAATCGAGTTATTTTTGATAGAATAATGCAAAGAATTGCACGATTTTTCGAACAGAATCTTTAACGAAGCCGACTGATTGAACTTTGGGGTATCGGCTCGAAACGCCCAGTAATCTGAGTCCCGAGCGACTCCAGAACATTCCCTGTAATGGGAGAAGTTGTTAATCGAGTTATTTTTGATAGACTAATGCAAAGAATTGCAAGATTTTTCGAATAGAATCTTGAACGAAGCCGACTGATTGAACTTCGGGGTATCGGCTCGAAACGCCCTGCAATCTGAGTCCCTAGCGACTCCAGAACATTCACTGAGATGGGAGAAGTTGTTAATCGAGTTATTTTTGATAGACTAATGCAAAGAATTGCACGATTTTTCGAACAGAATCTTGAACGAAGCCGACTGATTGAACTTCGCGGTATCGGCTCGAAACGCCCAGCAATTTGAGTCCCGAGCGACTCCAGAACATTCCCTGTAATGGGAGAAGTTGTTAATTGAGTTATTTTTGACAGACTAATGCAAAGAATTGCACGATTTTTTGAATAGAATCTTGAACGAAGCCGACTGATTGAACTTCGGGGTATCGGCTCGAAACGCCCTGCAATCTGAGTCCCTAGCGACTCCAGAACATTCACTGAGATGGGAAGTTGTTAATCGAGTTATTTTTGATAGACTAATGCAAAGAATTGCACGATTTTTCGAACAGAATCTTTAACGAAGCCGACTGATTGAACTTCGGGGTATCGGCTCGAAACGCCCAGTAATCTGAGTCCCGAGCGACTCTAGAACATTCCCTGTAATGGGAGAAGTTGTTAATCGAGTTATTTTTGATAGACTAATGCAAAGAATTGCGCGATTTTTCGAACAGAATCTTGAACGAAGCCGACTGATTGAACTTCGGGGTATCGGCTCGAAACGCCCAGTAATCTGAGTCCCGTGCGACTCCAGAACATTCCCTGTAATGGGAGAAGTTGTTAATCGAGTTATATTTGATAGACTAATGCAAAGAATTGCACGATTTTTCGAACAGAATCTTGAACGGAGCTGACTGATTGAACTTTGGGGTATTGGCTCGAAACGCCCAGTAATCTGAGTCCCGAGCGACTCCAGAACATTCCCTCTAATGGGAGAAGTTGTTAATCGAGTTATTTTTGATAGACTAATGCAAAGAATTTCAAGATTTTTCGAATAGAATCTTGAACGAAGCCGACTGATTGAACTTCGGGGTGTCGGCTCGAAACGCCCTGCAATCTGAGTCCCTAGCGACTCCAGAACATTCACTGAGATGGGAGAAGTTGTTAATCGAGTTATTTTTGATAGACTAATGCAAAGAATTGCACGATTTTTCGAACAGAATCTTTAACGAAGCCGACTGATTGAACTTCGGGGTATCGGCTCGAAACGCCCAGTAATCTGAGTCCCGAGCGACTCTAGAACATTCCCTGTAATGGGAGAAGTTGTTAATCGAGTTATTTTTGATAGACTAATGCAAAGAATTGCGCGATTTTTCGAACAGAATCTTGAACGAAGCCGACTGATTGAACTTCGGGGTATCGGCTCGAAACGCCCAGTAATCTGAGTCCCGTGCGACTCCAGAACATTCCCTGTAATGGGAGAAGTTGTTAATCGAGTTATATTTGATAGACTAATGCAAAGAATTGCACGATTTTTCGAACAGAATCTTGAACGGAGCTGACTGATTGAACTCCGGGGTATTGGCTCGAAACGCCCAGTAATCTGAGTCCCGAGCGACTCCAGAACATTCCCTCTAATGGGAGAAGTTGTTAATCGAGTTATTTTTGATAGACTAATGCAAAGAATTGCAAGATTTTTCGAATAGAATCTTGAACGAAGCCGACTGATTGAACTTCGGGGTATCGGCTCGAAACGCCCTGCAATCTGAGTCCCTAGCGACTCCAGAACATTCACTGAGATGGGAGAAGTTGTTAATCGAGTTATTTTTGATAGACTAATGCAAAGAATTGCACGATTTTTCGAACAGAATCTTTAACGAAGCCGACTGATTGAACTTCGGGTTATCGGCTCGAAACGCCCAGTAATCTGAGTCCCGAGCGACTCCAGAACATTCCCTGTAATGGGAGAAGTTGTTAATCGAGTTATTTTTGATAGACTAATGCAAAGAATTGCAAGATTTTTTGAATAGAATCTTGAACGAAGCCGACTGATTGAACTTCGGGGTATCGGCTCGAAACGCCCTGCAATCTGAGTCCCTAGCGACTCCAGAACATTCACTGAGATGGGAGAAGTTGTTAATCGAGTTATTTTTGATAGACTAATGCAAAGAATTGCAAGATTTTTCGAATAGAATCTTGAACGAAGCCGACTGATTGAACTTCGGGGTATCGGCTCGAAACGCCCTGCAATCTGAGTCCCTAGCGACTCCAGAACATTCACTGAGATGGGAGAAGTTGTTAATCGAGTTATTTTTGATAGACTAATGCAAAGAATTGCACGATTTTTCGAACAGAATCTTGAACGAAGCCGACTGATTGAACTTCGGGGTATCGGCTCGAAACGCCCAGCAATTTGAGTCCCGAGCGACTCCAGAACATTCCCTGTAATGGGAGAAGTTGTTAATTGAGTTATTTTTGACAGACTAATGCAAAGAATTGCACGATTTTTTGAATAGAATCTTGAACGAAGCCGACTGATTGAACTTCGGGGTATCGGCTCGAAACGCCCAGCAATTTGAGTCCCGAGCGACTCCAGAACATTCCCTGTGATGGGAGAAGTTGTTAATAGAGTTATTTTTGATACACTAATGCATAGAATTGCACGATTTTTCGAATAGAATCTTGAACGAAGCCGACTGATTGAACTTCGGGGTATCGGCTCGAAACGCCCTGCAATCTGAGTCCCTAGCGACTCCAGAACATTCACTGAGATGAGAGAAGTTGTTAATCGAGTTATTTTTGATAGACTAATGCAAAGAATTGCACGATTTTTCGAACAGAATCTTGAACGAAGCCGACTGATTGAACTTCGGGGTATCGGCTCGAAACGCCCAGTAATCTGAGTCCCGAGCGACTCTAGAACATTCCCTGTAATGGGAGAAGTTGTTAATCGAGTTATTTTTGATAGACTAATGCAAAGAATTGCGCGATTTTTCGAACAGAATCTTGAACGAAGCCGACTGATTGAACTTCGGGGTATCGGCTCGAAACGCCCAGTAATCTGAGTCCCGTGCGACTCTAGAACATTCCCTGTAATGGGAGAAGTTGTTAATCGAGTTATATTTGATAGACTAATGCAAAGAATTGCACGATTTTTCGAACAGAATCTTGAACGGAGCCGACTGATTGAACTTCGGGGTATTGGCTCGAAACGCCCAGTAATCTGAGTCCCGAGCGACTCCAGAACATTCCCTGTAATGGGAGAAGTTGTTAATCGAGTTATTTTTGATAGACTAATGCAAAGAATTGCAAGATTTTTCGAATAGAATCTTGAACGAAGCCGACTGATTGAACTTCGGGGTATCGGCTCGAAACGCCCAGCAATTTGAGTCCCGAGCGACTCCAGAACATTCCCTGTGATGGGAGAAGTTGTTAATAGAGTTATTTTTGATACACTAATGCATAGAATTGCACGATTTTTCGAATAGAATCTTGAACGAAGCCGACTGATTGAACTTCGGGGTATCGGCTCGAAATGCCCTGCAATCTGAGTCCCTAGCGACTCCAGAACATTCACTGAGATGGGAGAAGTTGTTAATCGAGTTATTTTTGATAGACTAATGCAAAGAATTGCACGATTTTTCGAACAGAATCTTTAACGAAGCCGACTGATTGAACTTTGGGGTATCGGCTCGAAACGCCCAGTAATCTGAGTCCCGAGCGACTCCAGAACATTCCCTGTAATGGGAGAAGTTGTTAATCGAGTTATTTTTGATAGACTAATGCAAAGAATTGCAAGATTTTTCGAATAGAATCTTGAACGAAGCCGACTGATTGAACTTCGGGGTATCGGCTCGAAACGCCCTGCAATCTGAGTCCCTAGCGACTCCAGAACATTCACTGAGATGGGAGAAGTTGTTAATCGAGTTATTTTTGATAGAGTAATGCAAAGAATTGCACGATTTTTCGAACAGAATCTTGAACGAAGCCGACTGATTGAACTTCGCGGTATCGGCTCGAAACGCCCAGCAATTTGAGTCCCGAGCGACTCCAGAACATTCCCTGTAATGGGAGAAGTTGTTAATTGAGTTATTTTTTTTTTTTTTTTTTTTTTTGCAACAAGGCAAAGGAAATATATTAATACGTAAAAAGTATACAATAGAGTTCATGCACGACTACCATTAATAGGAATGGTAGAGCTTCTCATCCCCCAAAGGAAAAGACCACGCCCCTCACCTTCGGCATTGCCATCAGCAAGGTAGTAGCCAAAACCTTAGGAGAAGAGGGACAAAAAGAAAAAACCCACAGCCCGGGTCAAGCACAATATAGAGATGCAAATAAGGCATCACACGGATTACCCACAACTCGGGCCAAGTAAGAAATATCACATGGACCACCCACAACTCGGGCCAAGCAAAAAAAAGCCCACACAGTGAAAACACTAATCTCAACGGACAGAAGTGAAATGGACTTGAACGCTCCACCGTTCTGCAATAGCTCTGTTCCTTGGTGTGTCGGTGATAGGCCTGGTACCATATATCTGAAGAATTTTGATTTTAACTCTTGTAATAATACTACTAAGCACACCAGCAGGTGAAGAGGATACATGAGAAAAAATACGTTCATTTCGCTCACGCCAAATGAAGTAAACTGAAGCAGTGAGAGCAATACGCCTAATATAACCAATGAAAGAGTCTCCACTCATAACGTCTTCCCACCATCTAAGCTGATCACTCCAATGGTGCAAAGGGTTCGCCAAAAGACAAAGATCTAGAACCTTGCGCCAAATTATAGCCGAGAAGGGGCAGTGAAAGAATAGGTGTTCAATAGATTCATCTACACCGCAAAAACAACAGCTAGTAGAGTGTGTAATCCCCCAATGTGAAAGTCGATCAAGAGTTGGTAATCTCCGTAAAAGAGCAAGCCATAAGATAAAAGAGTACCTTGGGATCCTCCCCTTGAACCAAACAAGATGATACCAAGTAACCATGGGATTAGTGGGGGAAATGCCATTGCAAGCGGATGCAATACTGAAAAAACCATCACTAGACGGCTTCCAGATGATCTGATCGTCATTCGGACTAGTGATAACAGTGCCAATGGAATCCCAAGCACTAAGCAGGTCAAGCTCATGAGCAAGATTACCCAAACGCCAAGTATGTTGCTGCCAAATGGAAGATACCTTGGCTGTCCTACTCGAGTAGAGGCGGGCCGGGATATGATTGTTCATCCTGTCAATAAGAAGGTAATCAGGAATCCAAGGATCAAGCCATAGGAAGGTGTTCGTACCATCACCAATGCAGTACTCTACCAGTCTATAGGCATAATCACGAGCAAAAAGAATGCTACGAAAACACCAAGAGCAGGCCCATGGCCCATGGCATAATTGAGTTATTTTTGACAGACTAATGCAAAGAATTGCACGATTTTTTGAATAGAATCTTGAACGAAGCCGACTGATTGAACTTCGGGGTATCGGCTCGAAACGCCCTGCAATCTGAGTCCCTAGCGACTCCAGAACATTCACTGAGATGGGAAGTTGTTAATCGAGTTATTTTTGATAGACTAATGCAAAGAATTGCACGATTTTTCGAACAGAATCTTGAACGAAGCCGACTGATTGAACTTCGGGGTATCGGCTCGAAACGCCCAGTAATCTGAGTCCCGAGCGACTCTAGAACATTCCCTGTAATGGGAGAAGTTGTTAATCGAGTTATTTTTGATAGACTAATGCAAAGAATTGCGCGATTTTTCGAACAGAATCTTGAACGAAGCCGACTGATTGAACTTCGGGGTATCGGCTCGAAACGCCCAGTAATCTGAGTCCCGTGCGACTCCAGAACATTCCCTGTAATGGGAGAAGTTGTTAATCGAGTTATATTTGATAGACTAATGCAAAGAATTGCACGATTTTTCGAACAGAATCTTGAACGGAGCTGACTGATTGAACTTCGGGGTATTGGCTCGAAACGCCCAGTAATCTGAGTCCCGAGCGACTCCAGAACATTCCCTCTAATGGGAGAAGTTGTTAATCGAGTTATTTTTGATAGACTAATGCAAAGAATTGCAAGATTTTTCGAATAGAATCTTGAACGAAGCCGACTGATTGAACTTCGGGGTATCGGCTCGAAACGCCCTGCAATCTGAGTCCCTAGCGACTCCAGAACATTCACTGAGATGGGAGAAGTTGTTAATCGAGTTATATTTGATAGACTAATGCAAAGAATTGCACGATTTTTCAAACAGAATCTTGAACGGAGCTGACTGATTGAACTTCGGGGTATTGGCTCGAAACGCCCAGTAATCTGAGTCCCGAGCGACTCCAGAACATTCCCTCTAATGGGAGAAGTTGTTAATCGAGTTATTTTTGATAGACTAATGCAAAGAATTGCAAGATTTTTCGAATAGAATCTTGAACGAAGCCAACTGATTGAACTTCGGGGTATCGGCTCGAAACGCCCTGCAATCTGAGTCCCTAGCGACTCCAGAACATTCACTGAGATGGGAGAAGTTGTTAATCGAGTTATTTTTGATAGACTAATGCAAAGAATTGCACGATTTTTCGAACAGAATCTTTAACGAAGCCGACTGATTGAACTTCGGGGTATCGGCTCGAAACGCCCAGTAATCTGAGTCCCGTGCGACTCCAGAACATTCCCTGTAATGAGAGAAGTTGTTAATCGAGTTATATTTGATAGACTAATGCAAAGAATTGCACGATTTTTCGAACAGAATCTTGAACGGAGCCGACTGATTGAACTTCGGGGTATTGGCTCCAAACGCCCAGTAATCTGAGTCCCGAGCGACTCCAGAACATTCCCTGTAATGGGAGAAGTTGTTAATCGAGTTATTTTTGATAGACTAATGCAAAGAATTGCAAGATTTTTCGAATAGAATCTTGAACGAAGCCGACTGATTGAACTTCGGGGTATCGGCTCGAAACGCCCTGCAATCTGAGTCCCTAGCGACTCCAGAACATTCACTGAGATGGGAGAAGTTGTTAATCGAGTTATTTTTGATAGACTAATGCAAAGAATTGCACGATTTTTCGAACAGAATCTTTAACGAAGCCGACTGATTGAACTTTGGGGTATCGGCTCGAAACGCCCAGTAATCTGAGTCCCGAGCGACTCCAGAACATTCCCTGTAATGGGAGAAGTTGTTAATCGAGTTATTTTTGATAGACTAATGCAAAGAATTGCAAGATTTTTCGAATAGAATCTTGAACGAAGCCGACTGATTGAACTTCGGGGTATCGGCTCGAAACGCCCTGCAATCTGAGTCCCTAGCGACTCCAGAACATTCACTGAGATGGGAGAAGTTGTTAATCGAGTTATTTTTGATAGACTAATGCAAAGAATTGCACGATTTTTCGAACAGAATCTTTAACGAAGCCGACTGATTGAACTTTGGGGTATCGGCTCGAAACGCCCAGTAATCTGAGTCCCGAGCGACTCCAGAACATTCCCTGTAATGGGAGAAGTTGTTAATCGAGTTATTTTTGATAGACTAATGCAAAGAATTGCAAGATTTTTCGAATAGAATCTTGAACGAAGCCGACTGATTGAACTTCGGGGTATCGGCTCGAAACGCCCTGCAATCTGAGTCCCTAGCGACTCCAGAACATTCACTGAGATGGGAGAAGTTGTTAATCGAGTTATTTTTGATAGACTAATGCAAAGAATTGCACGATTTTTCGAACAGAATCTTTAACGAAGCCGACTGATTGAACTTTGGGGTATCGGCTCGAAACGCCCAGTAATCTGAGTCCCGAGCGACTCCAGAACATTCCCTGTAATGGGAGAAGTTGTTAATCGAGTTATTTTTGATAGACTAATGCAAAGAATTGCAAGATTTTTCGAATAGAATCTTGAACGAAGCCGACTGATTGAACTTCGGGGTATCGGCTCGAAACGCCCTGCAATCTGAGTCCCTAGCGACTCCAGAACATTCACTGAGATGGGAGAAGTTGTTAATCGAGTTATTTTTGATAGACTAATGCAAAGAATTGCACGATTTTTCGAACAGAATCTTGAACGAAGCCGACTGATTGAACTTCGGGGTATCGGCTCGAAACGCCCAGCAATTTGAGTCCCGAGCGACTCCAGAACATTCCCTGTAATGGGAGAAGTTGTTAATCGAGTTATTTTTGATAGACTAATGCAAAGAATTGCAAGATTTTTCGAATAGAATCTTGAACGAAGCCGACTGATTGAACTTCGGGGTATCGGCTCGAAACGCCCTGCAATCTGAGTCCCTAGCGACTCCAGAACATTCACTGAGATGGGAGAAGTTGTTAATCGAGTTATTTTTGATAGACTAATGCAAAGAATTGCACGATTTTTCGAACAGAATCTTTAACGAAGCCGACTGATTGAACTTTGGGGTATCGGCTCGAAACGCCCAGTAATCTGAGTCCCGAGCGACTCCAGAACATTCCCTGTAATGGGAGAAGTTGTTAATCGAGTTATTTTTGATAGACTAATGCAAAGAATTGCAAGATTTTTCGAATAGAATCTTGAACGAAGCCGACTGATTGAACTTCGGGGTATCGGCTCGAAACGCCCTGCAATCTGAGTCCCTAGCGACTCCAGAACATTCACTGAGATGGGAGAAGTTGTTAATCGAGTTATTTTTGATAGACTAATGCAAAGAATTGCACGATTTTTCGAACAGAATCTTTAACGAAGCCGACTGATTGAACTTTGGGGTATCGGCTCGAAACGCCCAGTAATCTGAGTCCCGAGCGACTCCAGAACATTCCCTGTAATGGGAGAAGTTGTTAATCGAGTTATTTTTGATAGACTAATGCAAAGAATTGCAAGATTTTTCGAATAGAATCTTGAACGAAGCCGACTGATTGAACTTCGGGGTATCGGCTCGAAACGCCCTGCAATCTGAGTCTCTAGCGACTCCAGAACATTCACTGAGATGGGAGAAGTTGTTAATCGAGTTATTTTTGATAGACTAATGCAAAGAATTGCACGATTTTTCGAACAGAATCTTGAACGAAGCCGACTGATTGAACTTCGGGGTATCGGCTCGAAACGCCCAGCAATTTGAGTCCCGAGCGACTCCAGAACATTCCCTGTAATGGGAGAAGTTGTTAATCGAGTTATATTTGATAGACTAATGCAAAGAATTGCACGATTTTTCGAACAGAATCTTGAACGGAGCTGACTGATTGAACTTCGGGGTATTGGCTCGAAACGCCCAGTAATCTGAGTCCCGAGCGACTCCAGAACATTCCCTGTAATGGGAGAAGTTGTTAATCGAGTTATATTTGATAGACTAATGCAAAGAATTGCACGATTTTTCGAACAGAATCTTGAACGAAGCCGACTGATTGATCTTCGGGGTATTGGCTCGAAACGCCCAGCAATTTGAGTCCCGAGCGACTCCAGAACATTCCCTGTAATGGGAGAAGTTGTTAATCGAGTTATTTTTGATAGACTAATGCAAAGAATTGCAAGATTTTTCGAATAGAATCTTGAACGAAGCCGACTGATTGATCTTCGGGGTGTCGGCTCGAAACGCCCTGCAATCTGAGTCCCTAGCGACTCCAGAACATTCACTGAGATGGGAGAAGTTGTTAATCGAGTTATTTTTGATAGACTAATGCAAAGAATTGCACGATTTTTCGAACAGAATCTTTAACGAAGCCGACTGATTGAACTTCGGGGTATCGGCTCGAAACGCCCAGTAATCTGAGTCCCGAGCGACTCTAGAACATTCCCTGTAATGGGAGAAGTTGTTAATCGAGTTATTTTTGATAGACTAATGCAAAGAATTGCGCGATTTTTCGAACAGAATCTTGAACGAAGCCGACTGATTGAACTTCGGGGTATCGGCTCGAAACGCCCAGTAATCTGAGTCCCGTGCGACTCCAGAACATTCCCTGTAATGGGAGAAGTTGTTAATCGAGTTATATTTGATAGACTAATGCAAAGAATTGCACGATTTTTCGAACAGAATCTTGAACGGAGCTGACTGATTGAACTCCGGGGTATTGGCTCGAAACGCCCAGTAATCTGAGTCCCGAGCGACTCCAGAACATTCCCTCTAATGGGAGAAGTTGTTAATCGAGTTATTTTTGATAGACTAATGCAAAGAATTGCAAGATTTTTCGAATAGAATCTTGAACGAAGCCGACTGATTGAACTTCGGGGTATCGGCTCGAAACGCCCTGCAATCTGAGTCCCTAGCGACTCCAGAACATTCACTGAGATGGGAGAAGTTGTTAATCGAGTTATTTTCGATAGACTAATGCAAAGAATTGCACGATTTTTCGAACAGAATCTTTAACGAAGCCGACTGATTGAACTTCGGGGTATATGCTCGAAACGCCCAGTAATCTGAGTCCCGAGCGACTCCAGAACATTCCCTGTGATGGGAGAAGTTGTTAATCGAGTTATTTTTGATAGACTAATGCATAGAATTGCACGATTTTTCGAATAGAATCTTGAACGAAGCCGACTGATTGAACTTCGGGGTATCGGCTCGAAACGCCCAGCAATTTGAGTCCCGAGCGACTCCAGAACATTCCCTGTAATGGGAGAAGTTGTTAATTGAGTTATTTTTGACAGACTAATGCAAAGAATTGCACGATTTTTTGAATAGAATCTTGAACGAAGCCGACTGATTGAACTTCGGGGTATCGGCTCGAAACGCCCAACAATTTGAGTCCCGAGCGACTCCAGAACATTCCCTGTGATGGGAGAAGTTGTTAATCGAGTTATTTTTGATAGACTAATGCATAGAATTGCACGATTTTTCGAATAGAATCTTGAACGAAGCCGACTGATTGAACTTCGGGGTATCGGCTCGAAACGCCCTGCAATCTGAGTCCCTAGCGACTCCAGAACATTCACTGAGATGGGAGAAGTTGTTAATCGAGTTATTTTTGATAGACTAATGCAAAGAATTGCACGATTTTTCGAACAGAATCTTGAACGGAGCTGACTGATTGAACTTCGGGGTATTGGCTCGAAACGCCCAGTAATCTGAGTCCCGAGCGACTCCAGAACATTCCCTCTAATGGGAGAAGTTGTTAATCGAGTTATTTTTGATAGACTAATGCAAAGAATTGCAAGATTTTTCGAATAGAATCTTGAACGAAGCCGACTGATTGAACTTCGGGGTGTCGGCTCGAAACGCCCTGCAATCTGAGTCCCTAGCGACTCCAGAACATTCACTGAGATGGGAGAAGTTGTTAATAGAGTTATTTTTGATAGACTAATGCAAAGAATTGCACGATTTTTCGAACAGAATCTTTAACGAAGCCGACTGATTGAACTTCGGGGTATCGGCTCGAAACGCCCAGTAATCTGAGTCCCGAGCGACTCTAGAACATTCCCTGTAATGGGAGAAGTTGTTAATCGAGTTATTTTTGATAGACTAATGCAAAGAATTGCGCGATTTTTCGAACAGAATCTTGAACGAAGCCGACTGATTGAACTTCGGGGTATCGGCTCGAAACGCCCAGTAATCTGAGTCCCGTGCGACTCCAGAACATTCCCTGTAATGGGAGAAGTTGTTAATCGAGTTATATTTGATAGACTAATGCAAAGAATTGCACGATTTTTCGAACAGAATCTTGAACGGAGCTGACTGATTGAACTCCGGGGTATTGGCTCGAAACGCCCAGTAATCTGAGTCCCGAGCGACTCCAGAACATTCCCTCTAATGGGAGAAGTTGTTAATCGAGTTATTTTTGATAGACTAATGCAAAGAATTGCAAGATTTTTCGAATAGAATCTTGAACGAAGCCGACTGATTGAACTTCGGGGTATCGGCTCGAAACGCCCTGCAATCTGAGTCCCTAGCGACTCCAGAACATTCACTGAGATGGGAGAAGTTGTTAATCGAGTTATTTTTGATAGACTAATGCAAAGAATTGCACGATTTTTCGAACAGAATCTTTAACGAAGCCGACTGATTGAACTTCGGGGTATATGCTCGAAACGCCCAGTAATCTGAGTCCCGAGCGACTCCAGAACATTCCCTGTAATGGGAGAAGTTGTTAATCGAGTTATTTTTGATAGACTAATGCAAAGAATTGCAAGATTTTTTGAATAGAATCTTGAACGAAGCCGACTGATTGAACTTCGGGGTATCGGCTCGAAACGCCCTGCAATCTGAGTCCCTAGCGACTCCAGAACATTCACTGAGATGGGAGAAGTTGTTAATCGAGTTATTTTTGATAGACTAATGCAAAGAATTGCAAGATTTTTCGAATAGAATCTTGAACGAAGCCGACTGATTGAACTTCGGGGTATCGGCTCGAAACGCCCTGCAATCTGAGTCCCTAGCGACTCCAGAACATTCACTGAGATGGGAGAAGTTGTTAATCGAGTTATTTTTGATAGACTAATGCAAAGAATTGCACGATTTTTCGAACAGAATCTTGAACGAAGCCGACTGATTGAACTTCGGGGTATCGGCTCGAAACGCCCAGCAATTTGAGTCCCGAGCGACTCCAGAACATTCCCTGTAATGGGAGAAGTTGTTAATTGAGTTATTTTTGACAGACTAATGCAAAGAATTGCACGATTTTTTGAATAGAATCTTGAACGAAGCCGACTGATTGAACTTCGGGGTATCGGCTCGAAACGCCCAACAATTTGAGTCCCGAGCGACTCCAGAACATTCCCTGTGATGGGAGAAGTTGTTAATCGAGTTATTTTTGATAGACTAATGCATAGAATTGCATGATTTTTCGAATAGAATCTTGAACGAAGCCGACTGATTGAACTTCGGGGTATCGGCTCGAAACGCCCTGCAATCTGAGTCCCTAGCGACTCCAGAACATTCACTGAGATGGGAGAAGTTGTTAATCGAGTTATTTTTGATAGACTAATGCAAAGAATTGCACGATTTTTCGAACAGAATCTTGAACGAAGCCGACTGATTGAACTTCGGGGTATCGGCTCGAAACGCCCAGTAATCTGAGTCCCGAGCGACTCTAGAACATTCCCTGTAATGGGAGAAGTTGTTAATCGAGTTATTTTTGATAGACTAATGCAAAGAATTGCGCGATTTTTCGAACAGAATCTTGAACGAAGCCGACTGATTGAACTTCGGGGTATCGGCTCGAAACGCCCAGTAATCTGAGTCCCGTGCGACTCCAGAACATTCCCTGTAATGGGAGAAGTTGTTAATCGAGTTATATTTGATAGACTAATGCAAAGAATTGCACGATTTTTCGAACAGAATCTTGAACGGAGCCGACTGATTGAACTTCGGGGTATTGGCTCGAAACGCCCAGTAATCTGAGTCCCGAGCGACTCCAGAACATTCCCTGTAATGGGAGAAGTTGTTAATCGAGTTATTTTTGATAGACTAATGCAAAGAATTGCAAGATTTTTCGAATAGAATCTTGAACGAAGCCGACTGATTGAACTTCGGGGTATCGGCTCGAAACGCCCTGCAATCTGAGTCCCTAGCGACTCCAGAACATTCACTGAGATGGGAGAAGTTGTTAATCGAGTTATTTTTGATAGACTAATGCAAAGAATTGCACGATTTTTCGAACAGAATCTTTAACGAAGCCGACTGATTGAACTTCGGGGTATCGGCTCGAAACGCCCAGTAATCTGAGTCCCGAGCGACTCCAGAACATTCCCTGTAATGGGAGAAGTTGTTAATCGAGTTATTTTTGATAGACTAATGCAAAGAATTGCAAGATTTTTCGAATAGAATCTTGAACGAAGCCGACTGATTGAACTTCGGGGTATCGGCTCGAAACGCCCTGCAATCTGAGTCCCTAGCGACTCCAGAACATTCACTGAGATGGGAGAAGTTGTTAATCGAGTTATTTTTGATAGACTAATGCAAAGAATTGCACGATTTTTCGAACAGAATCTTGAACGAAGCCGACTGATTGAACTTCGGGGTATCGGCTCGAAACGCCCAGCAATTTGAGTCCCGAGCGACTCCAGAACATTCCCTGTAATGGGAGAAGTTGTTAATCGAGTTATTTTTGATAGACTAATGCAAAGAATTGCAAGATTTTTCGAATAGAATCTTGAACGAAGCCGACTGATTGAACTTCGGGGTATCGGCTCGAAACGCCCTGCAATCTGAGTCCCTAGCGACTCCAGAACATTCACTGAGATGGGAGAAGTTGTTAATCGAGTTATTTTTGATAGACTAATGCAAAGAATTGCACGATTTTTCGAACAGAATCTTTAACGAAGCCGACTGATTGAACTTTGGGGTATCGGCTCGAAACGCCCAGCAATTTGAGTCCCGAGCGACTCCAGAACATTCCCTGTGATGGGAGAAGTTGTTAATCGAGTTATTTTTGACAGACTAATGCAAAGAATTGCACGATTTTTTGAATAGAATCTTGAACGAAGCCGACTGATTGAACTTCGGGGTATCGGCTCGAAACGCCCAGCAATTTGAGTCCCGAGCGACTCCAGAACATTCCCTGTGATGGGAGAAGTTGTTAATCGAGTTATTTTTGATAGACTAATGCATAGAATTGCACGATTTTTCGAATAGAATCTTGAACGAAGCCGACTGATTGAACTTCGGGGTATCGGCTCGAAACGCCCTGCAATTTGAGTCCCTAGCGACTCCAGAACATTCACTGAGATGGGAGAAGTTGTTAATCGAGTTATTTTTGATAGACTAATGCAAAGAATTGCACGATTTTTCGAACAAAATCTTGAACGAAGCCGACTGATTGAACTTCGGGGTATCGGCTCGAAACGCCCAGTAATCTGAGTCCCGAGCGACTCTAGAACATTCCCTGTAATGAGAGAAGTTGTTAATCGAGTTATTTTTGATAGACTAATGCAAAGAATTGCACGATTTTTCGAACAGAATCTTGAACGGAGCCGACTGATTGAACTTCGGGGTATTGGCTCGAAACGCCCAGTAATCTGAGTCCCGAGCGACTCCAGAACATTCCCTGTAATGGGAGAAGTTGTTAATCGAGTTATTTTTGATAGACTAATGCAAAGAATTGCAAGATTTTTCGAATAGAATCTTGAACGAAGCCGACTGATTGAACTTCGGGGTATCGGCTCGAAACGCCCTGCAATCTGAGTCCCTAGCGACTCCAGAACATTCACTGAGATGGGAGAAGTTGTTAATCGAGTTATTTTTGATAGACTAATGCAAAGAATTGCACGATTTTTCGAACAGAATCTTTAACGAAGCCGACTGATTGAACTTCGGGGTATCGGCTCGAAACGCCCAGCAATTTGAGTCCCGAGCGACTCCAGAACATTCCCTGTGATGGGAGAAGTTGTTAATCGAGTTATTTTTGATAGACTAATGCATAGAATTGCACGATTTTTCGAATAGAATCTTGAACGAAGCCGACTGATTGAACTTCGGGGTATCGGCTCGAAACGCCCTGCAATCTGAGTCCCTAGCGACTCCAGAACATTCACTGAGATGGGAGAAGTTGTTAATCGAGTTATTTTTGATAGACTAATGCAAAGAATTGCACGATTTTTCGAACAGAATCTTTAACGAAGCCGACTGATTGAACTTCGGGGTATCGGCTCGAAACGCCCAGTAATCTGAGTCCCGAGCGACTCCAGAACATTCCCTGTAATGGGAGAAGTTGTTAATCGAGTTATTTTTGATAGACTAATGCAAAGAATTGCAAGATTTTTTGAATAGAATCTTGAACGAAGCCGACTGATTGAACTTCGGGGTATAGGCTCGAAATGCCCTGCAATCTGAGTCCCTAGCGACTCCAGAACATTCACTGAGATGGGAGAAGTTGTTAATCGAGTTATTTTTGATAGACTAATGCAAAGAATTGCACGATTTTTCGAACAGAATCTTGAACGAAGCCGACTGATTGAACTTCGGGGTATCGGCTCGAAACGCCCAGCAATTTGAGTCCCGAGCGACTCCAGAACATTCCCTGTAATGGGAGAAGTTGTTAATTGAGTTATTTTTGACAGACTAATGCAAAGAATTGTACGATTTTTTGAATAGAATCTTGAACGAAGCCGACTGATTGAACTTCGGGGTATCGGCTCGAAACGCCCAGCAATTTGAGTCCCGAGCGACTCCAGAACATTCCCTGTGATGGGAGAAGTTGTTAATCGAGTTATTTTTGATAGACTAATGCATAGAATTGCACGATTTTTCGAATAGAATCTTGAACGAAGCCGACTGATTGAACTTCGGGGTATCGGCTCGAAACGCCCTGCAATCTGAGTCCCTAACGACTCCAGAACATTCACTGAGATGGGAGAAGTTGTTAATCGAGTTATTTTTGATAGACTAATGCAAAGAATTGCACGATTTTTCGAATAGAATCTTGAACGAAGCCGACTGATTGAACTTCGGGGTATTGGCTCGAAACGCCCAGTAATCTGAGTCCCGAGCGACTCCAGAACATTCCCTCTAATGGGAGAAGTTGTTAATCGAGTTATTTTTGATAGACTAATGCAAAGAATTGCAAGATTTTTCGAATAGAATCTTGAACGAAGCCGACTGATTGAACTTCGGGGTATCGGCTCGAAACGCCCTGCAATCTGAGTCCCTAGCGACTCCAGAACATTCACTGAGATGGGAGAAGTTGTTAATCGAGTTATTTTTGATAAACTAATGCAAAGAATTGCACGATTTTTCGAACAGAATCTTTAACGAAGCCGACTGATTGAACTTCGGGGTATCGGCTCGAAACTCCCTGCAATCTGAGTCCCTAGCGACTCCAGAACATTCACTGAGATGGGAGAAGTTGTTAATCGAGTTATTTTTGATAGACTAATGCAAAGAATTGCACGATTTTTCGAACAGAATCTTTAACGAAGCCGACTGATTGAACTTCGGGGTATCGGCTCGAAACGCCCAGTAATCTGAGTCCCGAGCGACTCCAGAACATTCCCTGTAATGGGAGAAGTTGTTAATCGAGTTATTTTTGATAGACTAATGCAAAGAATTGCAAGATTTTTTGAATAGAATCTTGAACGAAGCCGACTGATTGAACTTCGGGGTATCGGCTCGAAACGCCCTGCAATCTGAGTCCCTAGCGACTCCAGAACATTCACTGAGATGGGAGAAGTTGTTAATCGAGTTATTTTTGATAGACTAATGCAAAGAATTGCACGATTTTTCGAACAGAATCTTTAACGAAGCCGACTGATTGAACTTCGGGGTATCGGCTCGAAACGCCCAGTAATCTGAGTCCCGAGCGACTCCAGAACATTCCCTGTAATGGGAGAAGTTGTTAATCGAGTTATTTTTGATAGACTAATGCAAAGAATTGCAAGATTTTTTGAATAGAATCTTGAACGAAGCCGACTGATTGAACTTCGGGGTATCGGCTCGAAACGCCCTGCAATCTGAGTCCCTAGCGACTCCAGAACATTCACTGAGATGGGAGAAGTTGTTAATCGAGTTATTTTTGATAGACTAATGCAAAGAATTGCACGATTTTTCGAACAGAATCTTGAACGAAGCCGACTGATTGAACTTCGGGGTATCGGCTCGAAACGCCCAGCAATTTGAGTCCCGAGCGACTCCAGAACATTCCCTGTAATGGGAGAAGTTGTTAATTGAGTTATTTTTGACAGACTAATGCAAAGAATTGCACGATTTTTTGAATAGAATCTTGAACGAAGCCGACTGATTGAACTTCGGGGTATCGGCTCGAAACGCCCAGCAATTTGAGTCCCGAGCGACTCCAGAACATTCCCTGTGATGGGAGAAGTTGTTAATCGAGTTATTTTTGATAGACTAATGCATAGAATTGCACGATTTTTCGAATAGAATCTTGAACGAAGCCGACTGATTGAACTTCGGGGTATCGGCTCGAAACGCCCTGCAATCTGAGTCCCTAGCGACTCCAGAACATTCACTGAGATGGGAGAAGTTGTTAATCGAGTTATTTTTGATAGACTAATGCAAAGAATTGCACGATTTTTCGAACAGAATCTTTAACGAAGCCGACTGATTGAACTTCGGGGTATCGGCTCGAAACGCCCAGTAATCTGAGTCCCGAGCGACTCCAGAACATTCCCTGTAATGGGAGAAGTTGTTAATCGAGTTATTTTTGATAGACTAATGCAAAGAATTGCAAGATTTTTTGAATAGAATCTTGAACGAAGCCGACTGATTGAACTTCGGGGTATCGGCTCGAAACGCCCTGCAATCTGAGTCCCTAGCGACTCCAGAACATTCACTGAGATGGGAGAAGTTGTTAATCGAGTTATTTTTGATAGACTAATGCAAAGAATTGCAAGATTTTTCGAATAGAATCTTGAACGAAGCCGACTGATTGAACTTCGGGGTATCGGCTCGAAACGCCCTGCAATCTGAGTCCCTAGCGACTCCAGAACATTCACTGAGATGGGAGAAGTTGTTAATCGAGTTATTTTTGATAGACTAATGCAAAGAATTGCACGATTTTTCGAACAGAATCTTTAACGAAGCCGACTGATTGAACTTCGGGGTATCGGCTCGAAACGCCCAGCAATTTGAGTCCCGAGCGACTCCAGAACATTCCCTGTAATGGGAGAAGTTGTTAATTGAGTTATTTTTGACAGACTAATGCAAAGAATTGTACGATTTTTTGAATAGAATCTTGAACGAAGCCGACTGATTGAACTTCGGGGTATCGGCTCGAAACGCCCAGCAATTTGAGTCCCGAGCGACTCCAGAACATTCCCTGTGATGGGAGAAGTTGTTAATCGAGTTATTTTTGATAGACTAATGCATAGAATTGCACGATTTTTCGAATAGAATCTTGAACGAAGCCGACTGATTGAACTTCGGGGTATCGGCTCGAAACGCCCTGCAATCTGAGTCCCTAACGACTCCAGAACATTCACTGAGATGGGAGAAGTTGTTAATCGAGTTATTTTTGATAAACTAATGCAAAGAATTGCACGATTTTTCGAACAGAATCTTTAACGAAGCCGACTGATTGAACTTCGGGGTATCGGCTCGAAACGCCCTGCAATCTGAGTCCCTAGCGACTCCAGAACATTCACTGAGATGGGAGAAGTTGTTAATCGAGTTATTTTTGATAGACTAATGCAAAGAATTGCACGATTTTTCGAACAGAATCTTTAACGAAGCCGACTGATTGAACTTCGGGGTATCGGCTCGAAACGCCCAGTAATCTGAGTCCCGAGCGACTCCAGAACATTCCCTGTAATGGGAGAAGTTGTTAATCGAGTTATTTTTGATAGACTAATGCAAAGAATTGCAAGATTTTTTGAATAGAATCTTGAACGAAGCCGACTGATTGAACTTCGGGGTATCGGCTCGAAACGCCCTGCAATCTGAGTCCCTAGCGACTCCAGAACATTCACTGAGATGGGAGAAGTTGTTAATCGAGTTATTTTTGATAGACTAATGCAAAGAATTGCACGATTTTTCGAACAGAATCTTGAACGAAGCCGACTGATTGAACTTCGGGGTATCGGCTCGAAACGCCCAGCAATTTGAGTCCCGAGCGACTCCAGAACATTCCCTGTAATGGGAGAAGTTGTTAATTGAGTTATTTTTGACAGACTAATGCAAAGAATTGTACGATTTTTTGAATAGAATCTTGAACGAAGCCGACTGATTGAACTTCGGGGTATCGGCTCGAAACGCCCAGCAATTTGAGTCCCGAGCGACTCCAGAACATTCCCTGTGATGGGAGAAGTTGTTAATCGAGTTATTTTTGATAGACTAATGCATAGAATTGCACGATTTTTCGAATAGAATCTTGAACGAAGCCGACTGATTGAACTTCGGGGTATCGGCTCGAAACCGCCCTGCAATCTGAGTCCCTAACGACTCCAGAACATTCACTGAGATGGGAGAAGTTGTTAATCGAGTTATTTTTGATAAACTAATGCAAAGAATTGCACGATTTTTCGAACAGAATCTTTAACGAAGCCGACTGATTGAACTTCGGGGTATCGGCTCGAAACGCCCTGCAATCTGAGTCCCTAGCGACTCCAGAACATTCACTGAGATGGGAGAAGTTGTTAATCGAGTTATTTTTGATAGACTAATGCAAAGAATTGCACGATTTTTCGAACAGAATCTTTAACGAAGCCGACTGATTGAACTTCGGGGTATCGGCTCGAAACGCCCAGTAATCTGAGTCCCGAGCGACTCCAGAACATTCCCTGTAATGGGAGAAGTTGTTAATCGAGTTATTTTTGATAGACTAATGCAAAGAATTGCAAGATTTTTTGAATAGAATCTTGAACGAAGCCGACTGATTGAACTTCGGGGTATCGGCTCGAAACGCCCTGCAATCTGAGTCCCTAGCGACTCCAGAACATTCACTGAGATGGGAGAAGTTGTTAATCGAGTTATTTTTGATAGACTAATGCAAAGAATTGCACGATTTTTCGAACAGAATCTTTAACGAAGCCGACTGATTGAACTTCGGGGTATCGGCTCGAAACGCCCAGTAATCTGAGTCCCGAGCGACTCCAGAACATTCCCTGTAATGGGAGAAGTTGTTAATCGAGTTATTTTTGATAGACTAATGCAAAGAATTGCAAGATTTTTTGAATAGAATCTTGAACGAAGCCGACTGATTGAACTTCGGGGTATCGGCTCGAAACGCCCTGCAATCTGAGTCCCTAGCGACTCCAGAACATTCACTGAGATGGGAGAAGTTGTTAATCGAGTTATTTTTGATAGACTAATGCAAAGAATTGCACGATTTTTCGAACAGAATCTTGAACGAAGCCGACTGATTGAACTTCGGGGTATCGGCTCGAAACGCCCAGCAATTTGAGTCCCGAGCGACTCCAGAACATTCCCTGTAATGGGAGAAGTTGTTAATTGAGTTATTTTTGACAGACTAATGCAAAGAATTGCACGATTTTTTGAATAGAATCTTGAACGAAGCCGACTGATTGAACTTCGGGGTATCGGCTCGAAACGCCCAGCAATTTGAGTCCCGAGCGACTCCAGAACATTCCCTGTGATGGGAGAAGTTGTTAATCGAGTTATTTTTGATAGACTAATGCATAGAATTGCACGATTTTTCGAATAGAATCTTGAACGAAGCCGACTGATTGAACTTCGGGGTATCGGCTCGAAACGCCCTGCAATCTGAGTCCCTAGCGACTCCAGAACATTCACTGAGATGGGAGAAGTTGTTAATCGAGTTATTTTTGATAGACTAATGCAAAGAATTGCACGATTTTTCGAACAGAATCTTTAACGAAGCCGACTGATTGAACTTCGGGGTATCGGCTCGAAACGCCCAGTAATCTGAGTCCCGAGCGACTCCAGAACATTCCCTGTAATGGGAGAAGTTGTTAATCGAGTTATTTTTGATAGACTAATGCAAAGAATTGCAAGATTTTTTGAATAGAATCTTGAACGAAGCCGACTGATTGAACTTCGGGGTATCGGCTCGAAACGCCCTGCAATCTGAGTCCCTAGCGACTCCAGAACATTCACTGAGATGGGAGAAGTTGTTAATCGAGTTATTTTTGATAGACTAATGCAAAGAATTGCAAGATTTTTCGAATAGAATCTTGAACGAAGCCGACTGATTGAACTTCGGGGTATCGGCTCGAAACGCCCTGCAATCTGAGTCCCTAGCGACTCCAGAACATTCACTGAGATGGGAGAAGTTGTTAATCGAGTTATTTTTGATAGACTAATGCAAAGAATTGCACGATTTTTCGAACAGAATCTTGAACGAAGCCGACTGATTGAACTTCGGGGTATCGGCTCGAAACGCCCAGCAATTTGAGTCCCGAGCGACTCCAGAACATTCCCTGTAATGGGAGAAGTTGTTAATTGAGTTATTTTTGACAGACTAATGCAAAGAATTGTACGATTTTTTGAATAGAATCTTGAACGAAGCCGACTGATTGAACTTCGGGGTATCGGCTCGAAACGCCCAGCAATTTGAGTCCCGAGCGACTCCAGAACATTCCCTGTGATGGGAGAAGTTGTTAATCGAGTTATTTTTGATAGACTAATGCATAGAATTGCACGATTTTTCGAATAGAATCTTGAACGAAGCCGACTGATTGAACTTCGGGGTATCGGCTCGAAACGCCCTGCAATCTGAGTCCCTAACGACTCCAGAACATTCACTGAGATGGGAGAAGTTGTTAATCGAGTTATTTTTGATAAACTAATGCAAAGAATTGCACGATTTTTCGAACAGAATCTTTAACGAAGCCGACTGATTGAACTTCGGGGTATCGGCTCGAAACGCCCTGCAATCTGAGTCCCTAGCGACTCCAGAACATTCACTGAGATGGGAGAAGTTGTTAATCGAGTTATTTTTGATAGACTAATGCAAAGAATTGCACGATTTTTCGAACAGAATCTTTAACGAAGCCGACTGATTGAACTTCGGGGTATCGGCTCGAAACGCCCAGTAATCTGAGTCCCGAGCGACTCCAGAACATTCCCTGTAATGGGAGAAGTTGTTAATCGAGTTATTTTTGATAGACTAATGCAAAGAATTGCAAGATTTTTTGAATAGAATCTTGAACGAAGCCGACTGATTGAACTTCGGGGTATCGGCTCGAAACGCCCTGCAATCTGAGTCCCTAGCGACTCCAGAACATTCACTGAGATGGGAGAAGTTGTTAATCGAGTTATTTTTGATAGACTAATGCAAAGAATTGCACGATTTTTCGAACAGAATCTTGAACGAAGCCGACTGATTGAACTTCGGGGTATCGGCTCGAAACGCCCAGCAATTTGAGTCCCGAGCGACTCCAGAACATTCCCTGTAATGGGAGAAGTTGTTAATTGAGTTATTTTTGACAGACTAATGCAAAGAATTGTACGATTTTTTGAATAGAATCTTGAACGAAGCCGACTGATTGAACTTCGGGGTATCGGCTCGAAACGCCCAGCAATTTGAGTCCCGAGCGACTCCAGAACATTCCCTGTGATGGGAGAAGTTGTTAATCGAGTTATTTTTGATAGACTAATGCATAGAATTGCACGATTTTTCGAATAGAATCTTGAACGAAGCCGACTGATTGAACTTCGGGGTATCGGCTCGAAACGCCCTGCAATCTGAGTCCCTAACGACTCCAGAACATTCACTGAGATGGGAGAAGTTGTTAATCGAGTTATTTTTGATAAACTAATGCAAAGAATTGCACGATTTTTCGAACAGAATCTTTAACGAAGCCGACTGATTGAACTTCGGGGTATCGGCTCGAAACGCCCTGCAATCTGAGTCCCTAGCGACTCCAGAACATTCACTGAGATGGGAGAAGTTGTTAATCGAGTTATTTTTGATAGACTAATGCAAAGAATTGCACGATTTTTCGAACAGAATCTTTAACGAAGCCGACTGATTGAACTTCGGGGTATCGGCTCGAAACGCCCAGCAATTTGAGTCCCGAGCGACTCCAGAACATTCCCTGTGATGGGAGAAGTTGTTAATCGAGTTATTTTTGATAGACTAATGCATAGAATTGCACGATTTTTCGAATAGAATCTTGAACGAAGCCGACTGATTGAACTTCGGGGTATCGGCTCGAAACGCCCTGCAATCTGAGTCCCTAGCGACTCCAGAACATTCACTGAGATGGGAGAAGTTGTTAATCGAGTTATTTTTGATAGACTAATGCAAAGAAATGCACGATTTTTCGAACAGAATCTTTAACGAAGCCGACTGATTGAACTTCGGGGTATCGGCTCGAAACGCCCAGTAATCTGAGTCCCGAGCGACTCCAGAACATTCCCTGTAATGGGAGAAGTTGTTAATCGAGTTATTTTTGATAGACTAATGCAAAGAATTGCAAGATTTTTTGAATAGAATCTTGAACGAAGCCGACTGATTGAACTTCGGGGTATCGGCTCGAAACGCCCTGCAATCTGAGTCCCTAGCGACTCCAGAACATTCACTGAGATGGGAGAAGTTGTTAATCGAGTTATTTTTGATAGACTAATGCAAAGAATTGCAAGATTTTTCGAATAGAATCTTGAACGAAGCCGACTGATTGAACTTCGGGGTATCGGCTCGAAACGCCCTGCAATCTGAGTCCCTAGCGACTCCAGAACATTCACTGAGATGGGAGAAGTTTTTAATCGAGTTATTTTTGATAGACTAATGCAAAGAATTGCACGATTTTTCGAACAGAATCTTTAACGAAGCCGACTGATTGAACTTCGGGGTATCGGCTCGAAACGCCCAGTAATCTGAGTCCCGAGCGACTCCAGAACATTCCCTGTAATGGGAGAAGTTGTTAATCGAGTTATTTTTGATAGACTAATGCAAAGAATTGCAAGATTTTTTGAATAGAATCTTGAACGAAGCCGACTGATTGAACTTCGGGGTATCGGCTCGAAACGCCCTGCAATCTGAGTCCCTAGCGACTCCAGAACATTCACTGAGATGGGAGAAGTTGTTAATCGAGTTATTTTTGATAGACTAATGCAAAGAATTGCAAGATTTTTCGAATAGAATCTTGAACGAAGCCGACTGATTGAACTTCGGGGTATCGGCTCGAAACGCCCTGCAATCTGAGTCCCTAGCGACTCCAGAACATTCACTGAGATGGGAGAAGTTGTTAATCGAGTTATTTTTGATAGACTAATGCAAAGAATTGCACGATTTTTCGAACAGAATCTTGAACGAAGCCGACTGATTGAACTTCGGGGTATCGGCTCGAAACGCCCAGCAATTTGAGTCCCGAGCGACTCCAGAACATTCCCTGTAATGGGAGAAGTTGTTAATTGAGTTATTTTTGACAGACTAATGCAAAGAATTGCACGATTTTTTGAATAGAATCTTGAACGAAGCCGACTGATTGAACTTCGGGGTATCGGCTCGAAACGCCCAGCAATTTGAGTCCCGAGCGATTCCAGAACATTCCCTGTGATGGGAGAAGTTGTTAATCGAGTTATTTTTGATAGACTAATGCATAGAATTGCACGATTTTTCGAATAGAATCTTGAACGAAGCCGACTGATTGAACTTCGGGGTATCGGCTCGAAACGCCCTGCAATCTGAGTCCCTAGCGACTCCAGAACATTCACTGAGATGGGAGAAGTTGTTAATCGAGTTATTTTTGATAGACTAATGCAAAGAATTGCACGATTTTTCGAACAAAATCTTGAACGAAGCCGACTGATTGAACTTCGGGGTATCGGCTCGAAACGCCCAGTAATCTGAGTCCCGAGCGACTCTAGAACATTCCCTGTAATGGGAGAAGTTGTTAATCGAGTTATTTTTGATAGACTAATGCAAAGAATTGCGCGATTTTTCGAACAGAATCTTGAACGAAGCCGACTGATTGAACTTCGGGGTATCGGCTCGAAACGCCCAGTAATCTGAGTCCCGTGCGACTCCAGAACATTCCCTGTAATGGGAGAAGTTGTTAATCGAGTTATATTTGATAGACTAATGCAAAGAATTGCACGATTTTTCGAACAGAATCTTGAACGGAGCCGACTGATTGAACTTCGGGGTATTGGCTCGAAACGCCCAGTAATCTGAGTCCCGAGCGACTCCAGAACATTCCCTGTAATGGGAGAAGTTGTTAATCGAGTTATTTTTGATAGACTAATGCAAAGAATTGCAAGATTTTTCGAATAGAATCTTGAACGAAGCCGACTGATTGAACTTCGGGGTATCGGCTCGAAACGCCCTGCAATCTGAGTCCCTAGCGACTCCAGAACATTCACTGAGATGGGAGAAGTTGTTAATCGAGTTATTTTTGATAGACTAATGCAAAGAATTGCACGATTTTTCGAACAGAATCTTTAACGAAGCCGACTGATTGAACTTCGGGGTATCGGCTCGAAACGCCCTGCAATCTGAGTCCCTAACGACTCCAGAACATTCACTGAGATGGGAGAAGTTGTTAATCGAGTTATTTTTGATAGACTAATGCAAAGAATTGCACGATTTTTCGAATAGAATCTTGAACGAAGCCGACTGATTGAACTTCGGGGTATCGGCTCGAAACGCCCTGCAATCTGAGTCCCTAACGACTCCAGAACATTCACTGAGATGGGAGAAGTTGTTAATCGAGTTATTTTTGATAGACTAATGCAAAGAATTGCACGATTTTTCGAATAGAATCTTGAACGAAGCCGACTGATTGAACTTCGGGGTATCGGCTCGAAACGCCCTGCAATCTGAGTCCCTAGCGACTCCAGAACATTCACTGAGATGGGAGAAGTTGTTAATCGAGTTATTTTTGATAGACTAATGCAAAGAATTGCAAGATTTTTCGAATAGAATCTTGAACGAAGCCGACTGATTGAACTTCGGGGTATCGGCTCGAAACGCCCTGCAATCTGAGTCCCTAGCGACTCCAGAACATTCACTGAGATGGGAGAAGTTGTTAATCGAGTTATTTTTGATAGACTAATGCAAAGAATTGCACGATTTTTCGAACAAAATCTTGAACGAAGCCGACTGATTGAACTTCGGGGTATCGGCTCGAAACGCCCAGTAATCTGAGTCCCGAGCGACTCTAGAACATTCCCTGTAATGGGAGAAGTTGTTAATCGAGTTATTTTTGATAGACTAATGCAAAGAATTGCGCGATTTTTCGAACAAAATCTTGAACGAAGCCGACTGATTGAACTTCGGGGTATCGGCTCGAAACGCCCAGTAATCTGAGTCCCGTGCGACTCCAGAACATTCCCTGTAATGGGAGAAGTTGTTAATCGAGTTATATTTGATAGACTAATGCAAAGAATTGCACGATTTTTCGAACAGAATCTTGAACGGAGCCGACTGATTGAACTTCGGGGTATTGGCTCGAAACGCCCAGTAATCTGAGTCCCGAGCGACTCCAGAACATTCCCTGTAATGGGAGAAGTTGTTAATCGAGTTATTTTTGATAGACTAATGCAAAGAATTGCAAGATTTTTCGAATAGAATCTTGAACGAAGCCGACTGATTGAACTTCGGGGTATCGGCTCGAAACGCCCTGCAATCTGAGTCCCTAGCGACTCCAGAACATTCACTGAGATGGGAGAAGTTGTTAATCGAGTTATTTTTGATAGACTAATGCAAAGAATTGCACGATTTTTCGAACAGAATCTTTAACGAAGCCGACTGATTGAACTTCGGGGTATCGGCTCGAAACGCCCAGCAATTTGAGTCCCGAGCGACTCCAGAACATTCCCTGTGATGGGAGAAGTTGTTAATCGAGTTATTTTTGATAGACTAATGCATAGAATTGCACGATTTTTCGAATAGAATCTTGAACGAAGCCGACTGATTGAACTTCGGGGTATCGGCTCGAAACGCCCTGCAATCTGAGTCCCTAGCGACTCCAGAACATTCACTGAGATGGGAGAAGTTGTTAATCGAGTTATTTTTGATAGACTAATGCAAAGAAATGCACGATTTTTCGAACAGAATCTTTAACGAAGCCGACTGATTGAACTTCGGGGTATCGGCTCGAAACGCCCAGTAATCTGAGTCCCGAGCGACTCCAGAACATTCCCTGTAATGGGAGAAGTTGTTAATCGAGTTATTTTTGATAGACTAATGCAAAGAATTGCAAGATTTTTTGAATAGAATCTTGAACGAAGCCGACTGATTGAACTTCGGGGTATCGGCTCGAAACGCCCTGCAATCTGAGTCCCTAGCGACTCCAGAACATTCACTGAGATGGGAGAAGTTGTTAATCGAGTTATTTTTGATAGACTAATGCAAAGAATTGCAAGATTTTTCGAATAGAATCTTGAACGAAGCCGACTGATTGAACTTCGGGGTATCGGCTCGAAACGCCCTGCAATCTGAGTCCCTAGCGACTCCAGAACATTCACTGAGATGGGAGAAGTTTTTAATCGAGTTATTTTTGATAGACTAATGCAAAGAATTGCACGATTTTTCGAACAGAATCTTTAACGAAGCCGACTGATTGAACTTCGGGGTATCGGCTCGAAACGCCCAGTAATCTGAGTCCCGAGCGACTCCAGAACATTCCCTGTAATGGGAGAAGTTGTTAATCGAGTTATTTTTGATAGACTAATGCAAAGAATTGCAAGATTTTTTGAATAGAATCTTGAACGAAGCCGACTGATTGAACTTCGGGGTATCGGCTCGAAACGCCCTGCAATCTGAGTCCCTAGCGACTCCAGAACATTCACTGAGATGGGAGAAGTTGTTAATCGAGTTATTTTTGATAGACTAATGCAAAGAATTGCAAGATTTTTCGAATAGAATCTTGAACGAAGCCGACTGATTGAACTTCGGGGTATCGGCTCGAAACGCCCTGCAATCTGAGTCCCTAGCGACTCCAGAACATTCACTGAGATGGGAGAAGTTGTTAATCGAGTTATTTTTGATAGACTAATGCAAAGAATTGCACGATTTTTCGAACAGAATCTTGAACGAAGCCGACTGATTGAACTTCGGGGTATCGGCTCGAAACGCCCAGCAATTTGAGTCCCGAGCGACTCCAGAACATTCCCTGTAATGGGAGAAGTTGTTAATTGAGTTATTTTTGACAGACTAATGCAAAGAATTGCACGATTTTTTGAATAGAATCTTGAACGAAGCCGACTGATTGAACTTCGGGGTATTGGCTCGAAACGCCCAGCAATTTGAGTCCCGAGCGATTCCAGAACATTCCCTGTGATGGGAGAAGTTGTTAATCGAGTTATTTTTGATAGACTAATGCATAGAATTGCACGATTTTTCGAATAGAATCTTGAACGAAGCCGACTGATTGAACTTCGGGGTATCGGCTCGAAACGCCCTGCAATCTGAGTCCCTAGCGACTCCAGAACATTCACTGAGATGGGAGAAGTTGTTAATCGAGTTATTTTTGATAGACTAATGCAAAGAATTGCACGATTTTTCGAACAAAATCTTGAACGAAGCCGACTGATTGAACTTCGGGGTATCGGCTCGAAACGCCCAGTAATCTGAGTCCCGAGCGACTCTAGAACATTCCCTGTAATGGGAGAAGTTGTTAATCGAGTTATTTTTGATAGACTAATGCAAAGAATTGCGCGATTTTTCGAACAGAATCTTGAACGAAGCCGACTGATTGAACTTCGGGGTATCGGCTCGAAACGCCCAGTAATCTGAGTCCCGTGCGACTCCAGAACATTCCCTGTAATGGGAGAAGTTGTTAATCGAGTTATATTTGATAGACTAATGCAAAGAATTGCACGATTTTTCGAACAGAATCTTGAACGGAGCCGACTGATTGAACTTCGGGGTATTGGCTCGAAACGCCCAGTAATCTGAGTCCCGAGCGACTCCAGAACATTCCCTGTAATGGGAGAAGTTGTTAATCGAGTTATTTTTGATAGACTAATGCAAAGAATTGCAAGATTTTTCGAATAGAATCTTGAACGAAGCCGACTGATTGAACTTCGGGGTATCGGCTCGAAACGCCCTGCAATCTGAGTCCCTAGCGACTCCAGAACATTCACTGAGATGGGAGAAGTTGTTAATCGAGTTATTTTTGATAGACTAATGCAAAGAATTGCACGATTTTTCGAACAGAATCTTTAACGAAGCCGACTGATTGAACTTCGGGGTATCGGCTCGAAACGCCCAGCAATTTGAGTCCCGAGCGACTCCAGAACATTCCCTGTAATGGGAGAAGTTGTTAATTGAGTTATTTTTGACAGACTAATGCAAAGAATTGTACGATTTTTTGAATAGAATCTTGAACGAAGCCGACTGATTGAACTTCGGGGTATCGGCTCGAAACGCCCAGCAATTTGAGTCCCGAGCGACTCCAGAACATTCCCTGTGATGGGAGAAGTTGTTAATCGAGTTATTTTTGATAGACTAATGCAAAGAATTGCAAGATTTTTTGAATAGAATCTTGAACGAAGCCGACTGATTGAACTTCGGGGTATCGGCTCGAAACGCCCTGCAATCTGAGTCCCTAGCGACTCCAGAACATTCACTGAGATGGGAGAAGTTGTTAATCGAGTTATTTTTGATAGACTAATGCAAAGAATTGCAAGATTTTTCGAATAGAATCTTGAACGAAGCCGACTGATTGAACTTCGGGGTATCGGCTCGAAACGCCCTGCAATCTGAGTCCCTAGCGACTCCAGAACATTCACTGAGATGGGAGAAGTTTTTAATCGAGTTATTTTTGATAGACTAATGCAAAGAATTGCACGATTTTTCGAACAGAATCTTTAACGAAGCCGACTGATTGAACTTCGGGGTATCGGCTCGAAACGCCCAGTAATCTGAGTCCCGAGCGACTCCAGAACATTCCCTGTAATGGGAGAAGTTGTTAATCGAGTTATTTTTGATAGACTAATGCAAAGAATTGCAAGATTTTTTGAATAGAATCTTGAACGAAGCCGACTGATTGAACTTCGGGGTATCGGCTCGAAACGCCCTGCAATCTGAGTCCCTAGCGACTCCAGAACATTCACTGAGATGGGAGAAGTTGTTAATCGAGTTATTTTTGATAGACTAATGCAAAGAATTGCAAGATTTTTCGAATAGAATCTTGAACGAAGCCGACTGATTGAACTTCGGGGTATCGGCTCGAAACGCCCTGCAATCTGAGTCCCTAGCGACTCCAGAACATTCACTGAGATGGGAGAAGTTGTTAATCGAGTTATTTTTGATAGACTAATGCAAAGAATTGCACGATTTTTCGAACAGAATCTTGAACGAAGCCGACTGATTGAACTTCGGGGTATCGGCTCGAAACGCCCAGCAATTTGAGTCCCGAGCGACTCCAGAACATTCCCTGTAATGGGAGAAGTTGTTAATTGAGTTATTTTTGACAGACTAATGCAAAGAATTGCACGATTTTTTGAATAGAATCTTGAACGAAGCCGACTGATTGAACTTCGGGGTATCGGCTCGAAACGCCCAGCAATTTGAGTCCCGAGCGATTCCAGAACATTCCCTGTGATGGGAGAAGTTGTTAATCGAGTTATTTTTGATAGACTAATGCATAGAATTGCACGATTTTTCGAATAGAATCTTGAACGAAGCCGACTGATTGAACTTCGGGGTATCGGCTCGAAACGCCCTGCAATCTGAGTCCCTAGCGACTCCAGAACATTCACTGAGATGGGAGAAGTTGTTAATCGAGTTATTTTTGATAGACTAATGCAAAGAATTGCACGATTTTTCGAACAAAATCTTGAACGAAGCCGACTGATTGAACTTCGGGGTATCGGCTCGAAACGCCCAGTAATCTGAGTCCCGAGCGACTCTAGAACATTCCCTGTAATGGGAGAAGTTGTTAATCGAGTTATTTTTGATAGACTAATGCAAAGAATTGCGCGATTTTTCGAACAGAATCTTGAACGAAGCCGACTGATTGAACTTCGGGGTATCGGCTCGAAACGCCCAGTAATCTGAGTCCCGTGCGACTCCAGAACATTCCCTGTAATGGGAGAAGTTGTTAATCGAGTTATATTTGATAGACTAATGCAAAGAATTGCACGATTTTTCGAACAGAATCTTGAACGGAGCCGACTGATTGAACTTCGGGGTATTGGCTCGAAACGCCCAGTAATCTGAGTCCCGAGCGACTCCAGAACATTCCCTGTAATGGGAGAAGTTGTTAATCGAGTTATTTTTGATAGACTAATGCAAAGAATTGCAAGATTTTTCGAATAGAATCTTGAACGAAGCCGACTGATTGAACTTCGGGGTATCGGCTCGAAACGCCCTGCAATCTGAGTCCCTAGCGACTCCAGAACATTCACTGAGATGGGAGAAGTTGTTAATCGAGTTATTTTTGATAGACTAATGCAAAGAATTGCACGATTTTTCGAACAGAATCTTTAACGAAGCCGACTGATTGAACTTCGGGGTATCGGCTCGAAACGCCCAGCAATTTGAGTCCCGAGCGACTCCAGAACATTCCCTGTGATGGGAGAAGTTGTTAATCGAGTTATTTTTGATAGACTAATGCATAGAATTGCACGATTTTTCGAATAGAATCTTGAACGAAGCCGACTGATTGAACTTCGGGGTATCGGCTCGAAACGCCCTGCAATCTGAGTCCCTAGCGACTCCAGAACATTCACTGAGATGGGAGAAGTTGTTAATCGAGTTATTTTTGATAGACTAATGCAAAGAATTGCACGATTTTTCGAACAGAATCTTTAACGAAGCCGACTGATTGAACTTCGGGGTATCGGCTCGAAACGCCCAGTAATCTGAGTCCCGAGCGACTCCAGAACATTCCCTGTAATGGGAGAAGTTGTTAATCGAGTTATTTTTGATAGACTAATGCAAAGAATTGCAAGATTTTTTGAATAGAATCTTGAACGAAGCCGACTGATTGAACTTCGGGGTATCGGCTCGAAACGCCCTGCAATCTGAGTCCCTAGCGACTCCAGAACATTCACTGAGATGGGAGAAGTTGTTAATCGAGTTATTTTTGATAGACTAATGCAAAGAATTGCAAGATTTTTCGAATAGAATCTTGAACGAAGCCGACTGATTGAACTTCGGGGTATCGGCTCGAAACGCCCTGCAATCTGAGTCCCTAGCGACTCCAGAACATTCACTGAGATGGGAGAAGTTGTTAATCGAGTTATTTTTGATAGACTAATGCAAAGAATTGCACGATTTTTCGAACAGAATCTTGAACGAAGCCGACTGATTGAACTTCGGGGTATCGGCTCGAAACGCCCAGCAATTTGAGTCCCGAGCGACTCCAGAACATTCCCTGTAATGGGAGAAGTTGTTAATTGAGTTATTTTTGACAGACTAATGCAAAGAATTGTACGATTTTTTGAATAGAATCTTGAACGAAGCCGACTGATTGAACTTCGGGGTATCGGCTCGAAACGCCCAGCAATTTGAGTCCCGAGCGACTCCAGAACATTCCCTGTGATGGGAGAAGTTGTTAATCGAGTTATTTTTGATAGACTAATGCATAGAATTGCACGATTTTTCGAATAGAATCTTGAACGAAGCCGACTGATTGAACTTCGGGGTATCGGCTCGAAACGCCCTGCAATCTGAGTCCCTAACGACTCCAGAACATTCACTGAGATGGGAGAAGTTGTTAATCGAGTTATTTTTGATAGACTAATGCAAAGAATTGCACGATTTTTCGAATAGAATCTTGAACGAAGCCGACTGATTGAACTTCGGGGTATCGGCTCGAAACGCCCTGCAATCTGAGTCCCTAGCGACTCCAGAACATTCACTGAGATGGGAGAAGTTGTTAATCGAGTTATATTTGATAGACTAATGCAAATAATTGCACGATTTTTCGAACAGAATCTTGAACGGAGCTGACTGATTGAACTTCGGGGTATTGGCTCGAAACGCCCAGTAATCTGAGTCCCGAGCGACTCCAGAACATTCCCTCTAATGGGAGAAGTTGTTAATCGAGTTATTTTTGATAGACTAATGCAAAGAATTGCAAGATTTTTCGAATAGAATCTTGAACGAAGCCGACTGATTGAACTTCGGGGTATCGGCTCGAAACGCCCTGCAATCTGAGTCCCTAGCGACTCCAGAACATTCACTGAGATGGGAGAAGTTGTTAATCGAGTTATTTTTGATAGACTAATGCAAAGAATTGCACGATTTTTCGAACAGAATCTTGAACGAAGCCGACTGATTGAACTTCGGGGTATCGGCTCGAAACGCCCAGCAATTTGAGTCCCGAGCGACTCCAGAACATTCCCTGTAATGGGAGAAGTTGTTAATTGAGTTATTTTTGACAGACTAATGCAAAGAATTGTACGATTTTTTGAATAGAATCTTGAACGAAGCCGACTGATTGAACTTCGGGGTATCGGCTCGAAACGCCCAGCAATTTGAGTCCCGAGCGACTCCAGAACATTCCCTGTGATGGGAGAAGTTGTTAATCGAGTTATTTTTGATAGACTAATGCATAGAATTGCACGATTTTTCGAATAGAATCTTGAACGAAGCCGACTGATTGAACTTCGGGGTATCGGCTCGAAACGCCCTGCAATCTGAGTCCCTAGCGACTCCAGAACATTCACTGAGATGGGAGAAGTTGTTAATCGAGTTATTTTTGATAGACTAATGCAAAGAATTGCACGATTTTTCGAACAGAATCTTTAACGAAGCCGACTGATTGAACTTCGGGGTATCGGCTCGAAACGCCCAGTAATCTGAGTCCCGAGCGACTCCAGAACATTCCCTGTAATGGGAGAAGTTGTTAATCGAGTTATTTTTGATAGACTAATGCAAAGAATTGCAAGATTTTTTGAATAGAATCTTGAACGAAGCCGACTGATTGAACTTCGGGGTATCGGCTCGAAACGCCCTGCAATCTGAGTCCCTAGCGACTCCAGAACATTCACTGAGATGGGAGAAGTTGTTAATCGAGTTATTTTTGATAGACTAATGCAAAGAATTGCAAGATTTTTCGAATAGAATCTTGAACGAAGCCGACTGATTGAACTTCGGGGTATCGGCTCGAAACGCCCTGCAATCTGAGTCCCTAGCGACTCCAGAACATTCACTGAGATGGGAGAAGTTGTTAATCGAGTTATTTTTGATAGACTAATGCAAAGAATTGCACGATTTTTCGAACAGAATCTTGAACGAAGCCGACTGATTGAACTTCGGGGTATCGGCTCGAAACGCCCAGCAATTTGAGTCCCGAGCGACTCCAGAACATTCCCTGTAATGGGAGAAGTTGTTAATTGAGTTATTTTTGACAGACTAATGCAAAGAATTATACGATTTTTTGAATAGAATCTTGAACGAAGCCGACTGATTGAACTTCGGGGTATCGGCTCGAAACGCCCAGCAATTTGAGTCCCGAGCGACTCCAGAACATTCCCTGTGATGGGAGAAGTTGTTAATCGAGTTATTTTTGATAGACTAATGCATAGAATTGCACGATTTTTCGAATAGAATCTTGAACGAAGCCGACTGATTGAACTTCGGGGTATCGGCTCGAAACGCCCTGCAATCTGAGTCCCTAACGACTCCAGAACATTCACTGAGATGGGAGAAGTTGTTAATCGAGTTATTTTTGATAGACTAATGCAAAGAATTGCACGATTTTTCGAATAGAATCTTGAACGAAGCCGACTGATTGAACTTCGGGGTATCGGCTCGAAACGCCCTGCAATCTGAGTCCCTAGCGACTCCAGAACATTCACTGAGATGGGAGAAGTTGTTAATCGAGTTATATTTGATAGACTAATGCAAAGAATTGCACGATTTTTCGAACAGAATCTTGAACGGAGCTGACTGATTGAACTTCGGGGTATTGGCTCGAAACGCCCAGTAATCTGAGTCCCGAGCGACTCCAGAACATTCCCTCTAATGGGAGAAGTTGTTAATCGAGTTATTTTTGATAGACTAATGCAAAGAATTGCAAGATTTTTCGAATAGAATCTTGAACGAAGCCGACTGATTGAACTTCGGGGTATCGGCTCGAAACGCCCTGCAATCTGAGTCCCTAGCGACTCCAGAACATTCACTGAGATGGGAGAAGTTGTTAATCGAGTTATTTTTGATAGACTAATGCAAAGAATTGCACGATTTTTCGAACAGAATCTTGAACGAAGCCGACTGATTGAACTTCGGGGTATCGGCTCGAAACGCCCAGCAATTTGAGTCCCGAGCGACTCCAGAACATTCCCTGTAATGGGAGAAGTTGTTAATTGAGTTATTTTTGACAGACTAATGCAAAGAATTGCACGATTTTTTGAATAGAATCTTGAACGAAGCCGACTGATTGAACTTCGGGGTATCGGCTCGAAACGCCCAGCAATTTGAGTCCCGAGCGACTCCAGAACATTCCCTGTGATGGGAGAAGTTGTTAATCGAGTTATTTTTGATAGACTAATGCATAGAATTGCACGATTTTTCGAATAGAATCTTGAACGAAGCCGACTGATTGAACTTCGGGGTATCGGCTCGAAACGCCCTGCAATCTGAGTCCCTAGCGACTCCAGAACATTCACTGAGATGGGAGAAGTTGTTAATCGAGTTATTTTTGATAGACTAATGCAAAGAATTGCACGATTTTTCGAACAGAATCTTTAACGAAGCCGACTGATTGAACTTCGGGGTATCGGCTCGAAACGCCCAGTAATCTGAGTCCCGAGCGACTCCAGAACATACCCTGTAATGGGAGAAGTTGTTAATCGAGTTATTTTTGATAGACTAATGCAAAGAATTGCAAGATTTTTTGAATAGAATCTTGAACGAAGCCGACTGATTGAACTTCGGGGTATCGGCTCGAAACGCCCTGCAATCTGAGTCCCTAGCGACTCCAGAACATTCACTGAGATGGGAGAAGTTGTTAATCGAGTTATTTTTGATAGACTAATGCAAAGAATTGCAAGATTTTTCAAATAGAATCTTGAACGAAGCCGACTGATTGAACTTCGGGGTATCGGCTCGAAACGCCCTGCAATCTGAGTCCCTAGCGACTCCAGAACATTCACTGAGATGGGAGAAGTTGTTAATCGAGTTATTTTTGATAGACTAATGCAAAGAATTGCACGATTTTTCGAACAGAATCTTGAACGAAGCCGACTGATTGAACTTCGGGGTATCGGCTCGAAACGCCCAGCAATTTGAGTCCCGAGCGACTCCAGAACATTCCCTGTAATGGGAGAAGTTGTTAATTGAGTTATTTTTGACAGACTAATGCAAAGAATTGTACGATTTTTTGAATAGAATCTTGAACAAAGCCGACTGATTGAACTTCGGGGTATCGGCTCGAAACGCCCAGCAATTTGAGTCCCGAGCGACTCCAGAACATTCCCTGTGATGGGAGAAGTTGTTAATCGAGTTATTTTTGATAGACTAATGCATAGAATTGCACGATTTTTCGAATAGAATCTTGAACGAAGCCGACTGATTGAACTTCGGGGTATCGGCTCGAAACGCCCTGCAATCTGAGTCCCTAGCGACTCCAGAACATTCACTGAGATGGGAGAAGTTGTTAATCGAGTTATTTTTGATAGACTAATGCAAAGAATTGCACGATTTTTCGAACAGAATCTTTAACGAAGCCGACTGATTGAACTTCGGGGTATCGGCTCGAAACGCCCAGTAATCTGAGTCCCGAGCGACTCCAAAACATTCCCTGTAATGGGAGAAGTTGTTAATCGAGTTATTTTTGATAGACTAATGCAAAGAATTGCAAGATTTTTTGAATAGAATCTTGAACGAAGCCGACTGATTGAACTTCGGGGTATCGGCTCGAAACGCCCTGCAATCTGAGTCCCTAGCGACTCCAGAACATTCACTGAGATGGGAGAAGTTGTTAATCGAGTTATTTTTGATAGACTAATGCAAAGAATTGCAAGATTTTTCGAATAGAATCTTGAACGAAGCCGACTGATTGAACTTCGGGGTATCGGCTCGAAACGCCCTGCAATCTGAGTCCCTAGCGACTCCAGAACATTCACTGAGATGGGAGAAGTTGTTAATCGAGTTATTTTTGATAGACTAATGCAAAGAATTGCAAGATTTTTCGAATAGAATCTTGAACGAAGCCGACTGATTGAACTTCGGGGTATCGGCTCGAAACGCCCTGCAATCTGAGTCCCTAGCGACTCCAGAACATTCACTGAGATGGGAGAAGTTGTTAATCGAGTTATTTTTGATAGACTAATGCAAAGAATTGCACGATTTTTCGAACAGAATCTTTAACGAAGCCGACTGATTGAACTTCGGGGTATCGGCTCGAAACGCCCAGTAATCTGAGTCCCGAGCGACTCCAGAACATTCCCTGTAATGGGAGAAGTTGTTAATTGAGTTATTTTTGACAGACTAATGCAAAGAATTGCAAGATTTTTTGAATAGAATCTTGAACGAAGCCGACTGATTGAACTTCGGGGTATCGGCTCGAAACGCCCAGCAATTTGAGTCCCGAGCGACTCCAGAACATTCACTGTGATGGGAGAAGTTGTTAATCGAGTTATTTTTGATAGACTAATGCATAGAATTGCACGATTTTTCGAATAGAATCTTGAACGAAGCCGACTGATTGAACTTCGGGGTATCGGCTCGAAACGCCCTGCAATCTGAGTCCCTAGCGACTCCAGAACATTCACTGAGATGGGAGAAGTTGTTAATCGAGTTATTTTTGATAGACTAATGCAAAGAATTGCACGATTTTTCGAACAGAATCTTGAACGAAGCCGACTGATTGAACTTCGGGGTATCGGCTCGAAACGCCCAGTAATCTGAGTCCCGAGCGACTCTAGAACATTTCCTGTAATGGGAGAAGTTGTTAATTGAGTTATTTTTGACAGACTAATGCAAAGAATTGTACGATTTTTTGAATAGAATCTTGAACGAAGCCGACTGATTGAACTTCGGGGTATCGGCTCGAAACGCCCAGCAATTTGAGTCCCGAGCGACTCCAGAACATTCCCTGTGATGGGAGAAGTTGTTAATCGAGTTATTTTTGATAGACTAATGCATAGAATTGCACGATTTTTCGAATAGAATCTTGAACGAAGCCGACTGATTGAACTTCGGGGTATCTGCTCGAAACGCCCTGCAATCTGAGTCCCTAACGACTCCAGAACATTCACTGAGATGGGAGAAGTTGTTAATCGAGTTATTTTTGATAGACTAATGCAAAGAATTGCACGATTTTTCGAATAGAATCTTGAACGAAGCCGACTGATTGAACTTCGGGGTATCGGCTCGAAACGCCCTGCAATCTGAGTCCCTAGCGACTCCAGAACATTCACTGAGATGGGAGAAGTTGTTAATCGAGTTATATTTGATAGACTAATGCAAAGAATTGCACGATTTTTCGAACAGAATCTTGAACGGAGCTGACTGATTGAACTTCGGGGTATTGGCTCGAAACGCCCAGTAATCTGAGTCCCGAGCGACTCCAGAACATTCCCTCTAATGGGAGAAGTTGTTAATCGAGTTATTTTTGATAGACTAATGCAAAGAATTGCAAGATTTTTCGAATAGAATCTTGAACGAAGCCGACTGATTGAACTTCGGGGTATCGGCTCGAAACGCCCTGCAATCTGAGTCCCTAGCGACTCCAGAACATTCACTGAGATGGGAGAAGTTGTTAATCGAGTTATTTTTGATAGACTAATGCAAAGAATTGCACGATTTTTCGAACAGAATCTTGAACGAAGCCGACTGATTGAACTTCGGGGTATCGGCTCGAAACGCCCAGCAATTTGAGTCCCGAGCGACTCCAGAACATTCCCTGTAATGGGAGAAGTTGTTAATTGAGTTATTTTTGACAGACTAATGCAAAGAATTGCACGATTTTTTGAATAGAATCTTGAACGAAGCCGACTGATTGAACTTCGGGGTATCGGCTCGAAACGCCCAGCAATTTGAGTCCCGAGCGACTCCAGAACATTCCCTGTGATGGGAGAAGTTGTTAATCGAGTTATTTTTGATAGACTAATGCATAGAATTGCACGATTTTTCGAATAGAATCTTGAACGAAGCCGACTGATTGAACTTCGGGGTATCGGCTCGAAACGCCCTGCAATCTGAGTCCCTAGCGACTCCAGAACATTCACTGAGATGGGAGAAGTTGTTAATCGAGTTATTTTTGATAGACTAATGCAAAGAATTGCACGATTTTTCGAACAGAATCTTTAACGAAGCCGACTGATTGAACTTCGGGGTATCGGCTCGAAACGCCCAGTAATCTGAGTCCCGAGCGACTCCAGAACATTCCCTGTAATGGGAGAAGTTGTTAATCGAGTTATTTTTGATAGACTAATGCAAAGAATTGCAAGATTTTTTGAATAGAATCTTGAACGAAGCCGACTGATTGAACTTCGGGGTATCGGCTCGAAACGCCCTGCAATCTGAGTCCCTAGCGACTCCAGAACATTCACTGAGATGGGAGAAGTTGTTAATCGAGTTATTTTTGATAGACTAATGCAAAGAATTGCAAGATTTTTCGAATAGAATCTTGAACGAAGCCGACTGATTGAACTTCGGGGTATCGGCTCGAAACGCCCTGCAATCTGAGTCCCTAGCGACTCCAGAACATTCACTGAGATGGGAGAAGTTGTTAATCGAGTTATTTTTGATAGACTAATGCAAAGAATTGCACGATTTTTCGAACAGAATCTTGAACGAAGCCGACTGATTGAACTTCGGGGTATCGGCTCGAAACGCCCAGCAATTTGAGTCCCGAGCGACTCCAGAACATTCCCTGTAATGGGAGAAGTTGTTAATTGAGTTATTTTTGACAGACTAATGCAAAGAATTGCACGATTTTTTGAATAGAATCTTGAACGAAGCCGACTGATTGAACTTCGGGGTATCGGCTCGAAACGCCCAGCAATTTGAGTCCCGAGCGACTCCAGAACATTCCCTGTGATGGGAGAAGTTGTTAATCGAGTTATTTTTGATAGACTAATGCATAGAATTGCACGATTTTTCGAATAGAATCTTGAACGAAGCCGACTGATTGAACTTCGGGGTATCGGCTCGAAACGCCCTGCAATCTGAGTCCCTAGCGACTCCAGAACATTCACTGAGATGGGAGAAGTTGTTAATCGAGTTATTTTTGATAGACTAATGCAAAGAATTGCACGATTTTTCGAACAGAATCTTGAACGAAGCCGACTGATTGAACTTCGGGGTATCGGCTCGAAACGCCCAGTAATCTGAGTCCCGAGCGACTCTAGAACATTCCCTGTAATGGGAGAAGTTGTTAATCGAGTTATTTTTGATAGACTAATGCAAAGAATTGCGCGATTTTTCGAACAGAATCTTGAACGAAGCCGACTGATTGAACTTCGGGGTATCGGCTCGAAACGCCCAGTAATCTGAGTCCCGTGCGACTCCAGAACATTCCCTGTAATGGGAGAAGTTGTTAATCGAGTTATATTTGATAGACTAATGCAAAGAATTGCACGATTTTTCGAACAGAACCTTGAACGGAGCCGACTGATTGAACTTCGGGGTATTGGCTCGAAACGCCCAGTAATCTGAGTCCCGAGCGACTCCAGAACATTCCCTGTAATGGGAGAAGTTGTTAATCGAGTTATTTTTGATAGACTAATGCAAAGAATTGCAAGATTTTTCGAATAGAATCTTGAACGAAGCCGACTGATTGAACTTCGGGGTATCGGCTCGAAACGCCCTGCAATCTGAGTCCCTAGCGACTCCAGAACATTCACTGAGATGGGAGAAGTTGTTAATCGAGTTATTTTTGATAGACTAATGCAAAGAATTGCACGATTTTTCGAACAGAATCTTTAACGAAGCCGACTGATTGAACTTCGGGGTATCGGCTCGAAACGCCCAGTAATCTGAGTCCCGAGCGACTCCAGAACATTCCCTGTAATGGGAGAAGTTATTAATCGAGTTATTTTTGATAGACTAATGCAAAGAATTGCAAGATTTTTTGAATAGAATCTTGAACGAAGCCGACTGATTGAACTTCGGGGTATCGGCTCGAAACGCCCTGCAATCTGAGTCCCTAGCGACTCCAGAACATTCACTGAGATGGGAGAAGTTGTTAATCGAGTTATTTTTGATAGACTAATGCAAAGAATTGCAAGATTTTTCGAATAGAATCTTGAACGAAGCCGACTGATTGAACTTCGGGGTATCGGCTCGAAACGCCCTGCAATCTGAGTCCCTAGCGACTCCAGAACATTCACTGAGATGGGAGAAGTTGTTAATCGAGTTATTTTTGATAGACTAATGCAAAGAATTGCACGATTTTTCGAACAGAATCTTGAACGAAGCCGACTGATTGAACTTCGGGGTATCGGCTCGAAACGCCCAGTAATCTGAGTCCCTAGCGACTCCAGAACATTCACTGAGATGTGAGAAGTTGTTAATCGAGTTATTTTTGATAGACTAATGCAAAGAATTGCACGATTTTTCGAACAGAATCTTGAACGAAGCCGACTGATTGAACTTCGGGGTATCGGCTCGAAACGCCCAGCAATTTGAGTCCCGAGCGACTCCAGAACATTCCCTGTAATGGGAGAAGTTGTTAATCGAGTTATTTTTGATAGACTAATGCAAAGAATTGCACGATTTTTCGAACAGAATCTTGAACGAAGCCGACTGATTGAACTTCGGGGTATCGGCTCGAAACGCCCAGCAATTTGAGTCCCGAGCGACTCCAGAACATTCCCTGTAATGGGAGAAGTTGTTAATTGAGTTATTTTTGACAGACTAATGCACAGAATTGTACGATTTTTTGAATAGAATCTTGAACGAAGCCGACTGATTGAACTTCGGGGTATCGGCTCGAAACGCCCAGCAATTTGAGTCCCGAGCGACTCCAGAACATTCCCTGTGATGGGAGAAGTTGTTAATCGAGTTATTTTTGATAGACTAATGCATAGAATTGCACGATTTTTCGAATAGAATCTTGAACGAAGCCGACTGATTGAACTTCGGGGTATCGGCTCGAAACGCCCTGCAATCTGAGTCCCTAACGACTCCAGAACATTCACTGAGATGGGAGAAGTTGTTAATCGAGTTATTTTTGATAGACTAATGCAAAGAATTGCACGATTTTTCGAATAGAATCTTGAACGAAGCCGACTGATTGAACTTCGGGGTATCGGCTCGAAACGCCCTGCAATCTGAGTCCCTAGCGACTCCAGAACATTCACTGAGATGGGAGAAGTTGTTAATCGAGTTATATTTGATAGACTAATGCAAAGAATTGCACGATTTTTCGAACAGAATCTTGAACGGAGCTGACTGATTGAACTTCGGGGTATTGGCTCGAAACGCCCAGTAATCTGAGTCCCGAGCGACTCCAGAACATTCCCTCTAATGGGAGAAGTTGTTAATCGAGTTATTTTTGATAGACTAATGCAAAGAATTGCAAGATTTTTCGAATAGAATCTTGAACGAAGCCGACTGATTGAACTTCGGGGTATCGGCTCGAAACGCCCTGCAATCTGAGTCCCTAGCGACTCCAGAACATTCACTGAGATGGGAGAAGTTGTTAATCGAGTTATTTTTGATAGACTAATGCAAAGAATTGCACGATTTTTCGAACAGAATCTTTAACGAAGCCGACTGATTGAACTTCGGGGTATCGGCTCGAAACGCCCAGTAATCTGAGTCCCGAGCGACTCCAGAACATTCCCTGTAATGGGAGAAGTTGTTAATCGAGTTATTTTTGATAGACTAATGCAAAGAATTGCAAGATTTTTTGAATAGAATCTTGAACGAAGCCGACTGATTGAACTTCGGGGTATCGGCTCGAAACGCCCTGCAATCTGAGTCCCTAGCGACTCCAGAACATTCACTGAGATGGGAGAAGTTGTTAATCGAGTTATTTTTGATAGACTAATGCAAAGAATTGCAAGATTTTTCGAATAGAATCTTGAACGAAGCCGACTGATTGAACTTCGGGTTATCGGCTCGAAACGCCCTGCAATCTGAGTCCCTAGCGACTCCAGAACATTCACTGAGATGGGAGAAGTTGTTAATCGAGTTATTTTTGATAGACTAATGCAAAGAATTGCACGATTTTTCGAACAGAATCTTGAACGAAGCCGACTGATTGAACTTCGGGGTATCGGCTCGAAACGCCCAGCAATTTGAGTCCCGAGCGACTCCAGAACATTCCCTGTAATGGGAGAAGTTGTTAATTGAGTTATTTTTGACAGACTAATGCAAAGAATTGCACGATTTTTTGAATAGAATCTTGAACGAAGCCGACTGATTGAACTTCGGGGTATCGGCTCGAAACGCCCAGCAATTTGAGTCCCGAGCGACTCCAGAACATTCCCTGTGATGGGAGAAGTTGTTAATCGAGTTATTTTTGATAGACTAATGCATAGAATTGCACGATTTTTCGAATAGAATCTTGAACGAAGCCGACTGATTGAACTTCGGGGTATCGGCTCGAAACGCCCTACAATCTGAGTCCCTAGCGACTCCAGAACATTCACTGAGATGGGAGAAGTTGTTAATCGAGTTATTTTTGATAGACTAATGCAAAGAATTGCACGATTTTTCGAATAGAATCTTGAACGAAGCCGACTGATTGAACTTCGGGGTATCGGCTCGAAACGCCCTGCAATCTGAGTCCCTAGCGACTCCAGAACATTCACTGAGATGGGAGAAGTTGTTAATCGAGTTATTTTTGATAGACTAATGCAAAGAATTGCACGATTTTTCGAACAGAATCTTGAACGAAGCCGACTGATTGAACTTCGGGGTATCGGCTCGAAACGCCCAGTAATCTGAGTCCCTAGCGACTCCAGAACATTCACTGAGATGTGAGAAGTTGTTAATCGAGTTATTTTTGATAGACTAATGCAAAGAATTGCACGATTTTTCGAACAGAATCTTGAACGAAGCCGACTGATTGAACTTCGGGGTATCGGCTCGAAACGCCCAGCAATTTGAGTCCCGAGCGACTCCAGAACATTCCCTGTAATGGGAGAAGTTGTTAATCGAGTTATTTTTGATAGACTAATGCAAAGAATTGCACGATTTTTCGAACAGAATCTTGAACGAAGCCGACTGATTGAACTTCGGGGTATCGGCTCGAAACGCCCAGCAATTTGAGTCCCGAGCGACTCCAGAACATTCCCTGTAATGGGAGAAGTTGTTAATTGAGTTATTTTTGACAGACTAATGCAAAGAATTGTACGATTTTTTGAATAGAATCTTGAACGAAGCCGACTGATTGAACTTCGGGGTATCGGCTCGAAACGCCCAGCAATTTGAGTCCCGAGCGACTCCAGAACATTCCCTGTGATGGGAGAAGTTGCTAATCGAGTTATTTTTGATAGACTAATGCATAGAATTGCACGATTTTTCGAATAGAATCTTGAACGAAGCCGACTGATTGAACTTCGGGGTATCGGCTCGAAACGCCCTGCAATCTGAGTCCCTAACGACTCCAGAACATTCACTGAGATGGGAGAAGTTGTTAATCGAGTTATTTTTGATAGACTAATGCAAAGAATTGCACGATTTTTCGAATAGAATCTTGAACGAAGCCGACTGATTGAACTTCGGGGTATCGGCTCGAAACGCCCTGCAATCTGAGTCCCTAGCGACTCCAGAACATTCACTGAGATGGGAGAAGTTGTTAATCGAGTTATATTTGATAGACTAATGCAAAGAATTGCACGATTTTTCGAACAGAATCTTGAACGGAGCTGACTGATTGAACTTCGGGGTATTGGCTCGAAACGCCCAGTAATCTGAGTCCCGAGCGACTCCAGAACATTCCCTCTAATGGGAGAAGTTGTTAATCGAGTTATTTTTGATAGACTAATGCAAAGAATTGCAAGATTTTTCGAATAGAATCTTGAACGAAGCCGACTGATTGAACTTCGGGGTATCGGCTCGAAACGCCCTGCAATCTGAGTCCCTAGCGACTCCAGAACATTCACTGAGATGGGAGAAGTTGTTAATCGAGTTATTTTTGATAGACTAATGCAAAGAATTGCACGATTTTTCGAACAGAATCTTGAACGAAGCCGACTGATTGAACTTCGGGGTATCGGCTCGAAACGCCCAGTAATCTGAGTCCCGAGCGACTCTAGAACATTCCCTGTAATGGGAGAAGTTGTTAATCGAGTTATTTTTGATAGACTAATGCAAAGAATTGCGCGATTTTTCGAACAGAATCTTGAACGAAGCCGACTGATTGAACTTCGGGGTATCGGCTCGAAACGCCCAGTAATCTGAGTCCCGTGCGACTCCAGAACATTCCCTGTAATGGGAGAAGTTGTTAATCGAGTTATATTTGATAGACTAATGCAAAGAATTGCACGATTTTTCGAACAGAACCTTGAACGGAGCCGACTGATTGAACTTCGGGGTATTGGCTCGAAACGCCCAGTAATCTGAGTCCCGAGCGACTCCAGAACATTCCCTGTAATGGGAGAAGTTGTTAATCGAGTTATTTTTGATAGACTAATGCAAAGAATTGCAAGATTTTTCGAATAGAATCTTGAACGAAGCCGACTGATTGAACTTCGGGGTATCGGCTCGAAACGCCCTGCAATCTGAGTCCCTAGCGACTCCAGAACATTCACTGAGATGGGAGAAGTTGTTAATCGAGTTATTTTTGATAGACTAATGCAAAGAATTGCACGATTTTTCGAACAGAATCTTTAACGAAGCCGACTGATTGAACTTCGGGGTATCGGCTCGAAACGCCCAGTAATCTGAGTCCCGAGCGACTCCAGAACATTCCCTGTAATGGGAGAAGTTATTAATCGAGTTATTTTTGATAGACTAATGCAAAGAATTGCAAGATTTTTTGAATAGAATCTTGAACGAAGCCGACTGATTGAACTTCGGGGTATCGGCTCGAAACGCCCTGCAATCTGAGTCCCTAGCGACTCCAGAACATTCACTGAGATGGGAGAAGTTGTTAATCGAGTTATTTTTGATAGACTAATGCAAAGAATTGCAAGATTTTTCGAATAGAATCTTGAACGAAGCCGACTGATTGAACTTCGGGGTATCGGCTCGAAACGCCCAGTAATCTGAGTCCCGAGCGACTCTAGAACATTCCCTGTAATGGGAGAAGTTGTTAATCGAGTTATTTTTGATAGACTAATGCAAAGAATTGCGCGATTTTTCGAACAGAATCTTGAACGAAGCCGACTGATTGAACTTCGGGGTATCGGCTCGAAACGCCCAGTAATCTGAGTCCCGTGCGACTCCAGAACATTCCCTGTAATGGGAGAAGTTGTTAATCGAGTTATATTTGATAGACTAATGCAAAGAATTGCACGATTTTTCGAACAGAACCTTGAACGGAGCCGACTGATTGAACTTCGGGGTATTGGCTCGAAACGCCCAGTAATCTGAGTCCCGAGCGACTCCAGAACATTCCCTGTAATGGGAGAAGTTGTTAATCGAGTTATTTTTGATAGACTAATGCAAAGAATTGCAAGATTTTTCGAATAGAATCTTGAACGAAGCCGACTGATTGAACTTTTTTTTTGCAACAAGGCAAGTGAATTGTATTAGTAATGAAGAAGGTGAATACATGTAAGGTTCAGTAACCAATCACCCTAGGACAAAAGAGTCTAGAACCTCACCTTCGGCATAGCCATCAGCAAGGTCAAGACCCAATCCCTAGGGTTGATGGTCCCGCTATGATACAATCATAGCAATCTAAAAAGAAAAGACATCCCACAGCCCGGGAAAGGCACACAAGTCATGATGACCTAAAACACACAAACTAAAAGGAAAGATACGCAATAAGTCCCACAGCCCGGGAAAAGCTCACAATCATATCGACACATCTATCAATATAGAAACAGGAATAATCACAAAGTCCCACAGCCCAGGAAAAACAATAACCAAGCAAGAGAGGCCTGGCTCAAATCCGGGGGGGCATAAGAATACTGAATAACCAAAAAACGCACCATATCAGTTTCCTGCATCCACAGTGGTGCCCCTAGTCCTCTTCTGCATAGTGTCATCCAGGATATGTTTGGCAAGGGCCACCCAAGATAATTGTCCTTCCTCGTGCAACCGTCGATTCCGCTCTCTCCACAGATGGTGAATAGTGGTAGTGAGAAGAAGCTTCCTCAATAGCTTGGCATCAGAGGAGCCGCTAAATTGACTCAAAAGCCATGGCATACAATTCGACTGATTGAACTTCGGGGTATCGGCTCGAAACGCCCTGCAATCTGAGTCCCTAGCGACTCCAGAACATTCACTGAGATGGGAGAAGTTGTTAATCGAGTTATTTTTGATAGACTAATGCAAAGAATTGCACGATTTTTCGAACAGAATCTTTAACGAAGCCGACTGATTGAACTTCGGGGTATCGGCTCGAAACGCCCAGTAATCTGAGTCCCGAGCGACTCCAGAACATTCCCTGTAATGGGAGAAGTTATTAATCGAGTTATTTTTGATAGACTAATGCAAAGAATTGCAAGATTTTTTGAATAGAATCTTGAACGAAGCCGACTGATTGAACTTCGGGGTATCGGCTCGAAACGCCCTGCAATCTGAGTCCCTAGCGACTCCAGAACATTCACTGAGATGGGAGAAGTTGTTAATCGAGTTATTTTTGATAGACTAATGCAAAGAATTGCAAGATTTTTCGAATAGAATCTTGAACGAAGCCGACTGATTGAACTTCGGGGTATCGGCTCGAAACGCCCTGCAATCTGAGTCCCTAGCGACTCCAGAACATTCACTGAGATGGGAGAAGTTGTTAATCGAGTTATTTTTGATAGACTAATGCAAAGAATTGCACAATTTTTCGAACAGAATCTTGAACGAAGCCGACTGATTGAACTTCGGGGTATCGGCTCGAAACGCCCAGTAATCTGAGTCCCTAGCGACTCCAGAACATTCACTGAGATGTGAGAAGTTGTTAATCGAGTTATTTTTGATAGACTAATGCAAAGAATTGCACGATTTTTCGAACAGAATCTTGAACGAAGCCGACTGATTGAACTTCGGGGTATCGGCTCGAAACGCCCAGCAATTTGAGTCCCGAGCGACTCCAGAACATTCCCTGTAATGGGAGAAGTTGTTAATCGAGTTATTTTTGATAGACTAATGCAAAGAATTGCACGATTTTTCGAACAGAATCTTGAACGAAGCCGACTGATTGAACTTCGGGGTATCGGCTCGAAACGCCCAGCAATTTGAGTCCCGAGCGACTCCAGAACATTCCCTGTAATGGGAGAAGTTGTTAATTGAGTTATTTTTGACAGACTAATGCAAAGAATTGTACGATTTTTTGAATAGAATCTTGAACGAAGCCGACTGATTGAACTTCGGGGTATCGGCTCGAAACGCCCAGCAATTTGAGTCCCGAGCGACTCCAGAACATTCCCTGTGATGGGAGAAGTTGTTAATCGAGTTATTTTTGATAGACTAATGCATAGAATTGCACGATTTTTCGAATAGAATCTTGAACGAAGCCGACTGATTGAACTTCGGGGTATCGGCTCGAAACGCCCTGCAATCTGAGTCCCTAACGACTCCAGAACATTCACTGAGATGGGAGAAGTTGTTAATCGAGTTATTTTTGATAGACTAATGCAAAGAATTGCACGATTTTTCGAATAGAATCTTGAACGAAGCCGACTGATTGAACTTCGGGGTATCGGCTCGAAACGCCCTGCAATCTGAGTCCCTAGCGACTCCAGAACATTCACTGAGATGGGAGAAGTTGTTAATCGAGTTATATTTGATAGACTAATGCAAAGAATTGCACGATTTTTCGAACAGAATCTTGAACGGAGCTGACTGATTGAACTTCGGGGTATTGGCTCGAAACGCCCAGTAATCTGAGTCCCGAGCGACTCCAGAACATTCCCTCTAATGGGAGAAGTTGTTAATCGAGTTATTTTTGATAGACTAATGCAAAGAATTGCAAGATTTTTCGAATAGAATCTTGAACGAAGCCGACTGATTGAACTTCGGGGTATCGGCTCGAAACGCCCTGCAATCTGAGTCCCTAGCGACTCCAGAACATTCACTGAGATGGGAGAAGTTGTTAATCGAGTTATTTTTGATAGACTAATGCAAAGAATTGCACGATTTTTCGAACAGAATCTTGAACGAAGCCGACTGATTGAACTTCGGGGTATCGGCTCGAAACGCCCAGTAATCTGAGTCCCGAGCGACTCTAGAACATTCCCTGTAATGGGAGAAGTTGTTAATCGAGTTATTTTTGATAGACTAATGCAAAGAATTGCGCGATTTTTCGAACAGAATCTTGAACGAAGCCGACTGATTGAACTTCGGGGTATCGGCTCGAAACGCCCAGTAATCTGAGTCCCGTGCGACTCCAGAACATTCCCTGTAATGGGAGAAGTTGTTAATCGAGTTATATTTGATAGACTAATGCAAAGAATTGCACGATTTTTCGAACAGAACCTTGAACGGAGCCGACTGATTGAACTTCGGGGTATTGGCTCGAAACGCCCAGTAATCTGAGTCCCGAGCGACTCCAGAACATTCCCTGTAATGGGAGAAGTTGTTAATCGAGTTATTTTTGATAGACTAATGCAAAGAATTGCAAGATTTTTCGAATAGAATCTTGAACGAAGCCGACTGATTGAACTTCGGGGTATCGGCTCGAAACGCCCTGCAATCTGAGTCCCTAGCGACTCCAGAACATTCACTGAGATGGGAGAAGTTGTTAATCGAGTTATTTTTGATAGACTAATGCAAAGAATTGCACGATTTTTCGAACAGAATCTTTAACGAAGCCGACTGATTGAACTTCGGGGTATCGGCTCGAAACGCCCAGTAATCTGAGTCCCGAGCGACTCCAGAACATTCCCTGTAATGGGAGAAGTTATTAATCGAGTTATTTTTGATAGACTAATGCAAAGAATTGCAAGATTTTTTGAATAGAATCTTGAACGAAGCCGACTGATTGAACTTCGGGGTATCGGCTCGAAACGCCCTGCAATCTGAGTCCCTAGCGACTCCAGAACATTCACTGAGATGGGAGAAGTTGTTAATCGAGTTATTTTTGATAGACTAATGCAAAGAATTGCAAGATTTTTCGAATAGAATCTTGAACGAAGCCGACTGATTGAACTTCGGGGTATCGGCTCGAAACGCCCTGCAATCTGAGTCCCTAGCGACTCCAGAACATTCACTGAGATGGGAGAAGTTGTTAATCGAGTTATTTTTGATAGACTAATGCAAAGAATTGCACGATTTTTCGAACAGAATCTTGAACGAAGCCGACTGATTGAACTTCGGGGTATCGGCTCGAAACGCCCAGTAATCTGAGTCCCTAGCGACTCCAGAACATTCACTGAGATGTGAGAAGTTGTTAATCGAGTTATTTTTGATAGACTAATGCAAAGAATTGCACGATTTTTCGAACAGAATCTTGAACGAAGCCGACTGATTGAACTTCGGGGTATCGGCTCGAAACGCCCAGCAATTTGAGTCCCGAGCGACTCCAGAACATTCCCTGTAATGGGAGAAGTTGTTAATCGAGTTATTTTTGATAGACTAATGCAAAGAATTGCACGATTTTTCGAACAGAATCTTGAACGAAGCCGACTGATTGAACTTCGGGGTATCGGCTCGAAACGCCCAGCAATTTGAGTCCCGAGCGACTCCAGAACATTCCCTGTAATGGGAGAAGTTGTTAATTGAGTTATTTTTGACAGACTAATGCAAAGAATTGTACGATTTTTTGAATAGAATCTTGAACGAAGCCGACTGATTGAACTTCGGGGTATCGGCTCGAAACGCCCAGCAATTTGAGTCCCGAGCGACTCCAGAACATTCCCTGTGATGGGAGAAGTTGTTAATCGAGTTATTTTTGATAGACTAATGCAAAGAATTGCACGATTTTTCGAACAGAATCTTGAACGAAGCCGACTGATTGAACTTCGGGGTATCGGCTCGAAACGCCCAGTAATCTGAGTCCCGAGCGACTCTAGAACATTCCCTGTAATGGGAGAAGTTGTTAATCGAGTTATTTTTGATAGACTAATGCAAAGAATTGCGCGATTTTTCGAACAGAATCTTGAACGAAGCCGACTGATTGAACTTCGGGGTATCGGCTCGAAACGCCCAGTAATCTGAGTCCCGTGCGACTCCAGAACATTCCCTGTAATGGGAGAAGTTGTTAATCGAGTTATATTTGATAGACTAATGCAAAGAATTGCACGATTTTTCGAACAGAACCTTGAACGGAGCCGACTGATTGAACTTCGGGGTATTGGCTCGAAACGCCCAGTAATCTGAGTCCCGAGCGACTCCAGAACATTCCCTGTAATGGGAGAAGTTGTTAATCGAGTTATTTTTGATAGACTAATGCAAAGAATTGCAAGATTTTTTGAATAGAATCTTGAACGAAGCCGACTGATTGAACTTCGGGGTATCGGCTCGAAACGCCCTGCAATCTGAGTCCCTAGCGACTCCAGAACATTCACTGAGATGGGAGAAGTTGTTAATCGAGTTATTTTTGATAGACTAATGCAAAGAATTGCACGATTTTTCGAACAGAATCTTTAACGAAGCCGACTGATTGAACTTCGGGGTATCGGCTCGAAATGCCCAGTAATCTGAGTCCCGAGCGACTCCAGAACATTCCCTGTAATGGGAGAAGTTATTAATCGAGTTATTTTTGATAGACTAATGCAAAGAATTGCAAGATTTTTTGAATAGAATCTTGAACGAAGCCGACTGATTGAACTTCGGGGTATCGGCTCGAAACGCCCTGCAATCTGAGTCCCTAGCGACTCCAGAACATTCACTGAGATGGGAGAAGTTGTTAATCGAGTTATTTTTGATAGACTAATGCAAAGAATTGCAAGATTTTTCGAATAGAATCTTGAACGAAGCCGACTGATTGAACTTCGGGGTATCGGCTCGAAACGCCCTGCAATCTGAGTCCCTAGCGACTCCAGAACATTCACTGAGATGGGAGAAGTTGTTAATCGAGTTATTTTTGATAGACTAATGCAAAGAATTGCACGATTTTTCGAACAGAATCTTGAACGAAGCCGACTGATTGAACTTCGGGGTATCGGCTCGAAACGCCCAGTAATCTGAGTCCCTAGCGACTCCAGAACATTCACTGAGATGTGAGAAGTTGTTAATCGAGTTATTTTTGATAGACTAATGCAAAGAATTGCACGATTTTTCGAACAGAATCTTGAACGAAGCCGACTGATTGAACTTCGGGGTATCGGCTCGAAACGCCCAGCAATTTGAGTCCCGAGCGACTCCAGAACATTCCCTGTAATGGGAGAAGTTGTTAATCGAGTTATTTTTGATAGACTAATGCAAAGAATTGCACGATTTTTCGAACAGAATCTTGAACGAAGCCGACTGATTGAACTTCGGGGTATCGGCTCGAAACGCCCAGCAATTTGAGTCCCGAGCGACTCCAGAACATTCCCTGTAATGGGAGAAGTTGTTAATTGAGTTATTTTTGACAGACTAATGCAAAGAATTGTACGATTTTTTGAATAGAATCTTGAACGAAGCCGACTGATTGAACTTCGGGGTATCGGCTCGAAACGCCCAGCAATTTGAGTCCCGAGCGACTCCAGAACATTCCCTGTGATGGGAGAAGTTGTTAATCGAGTTATTTTTGATAGACTAATGCATAGAATTGCACGATTTTTCGAATAGAATCTTGAACGAAGCCGACTGATTGAACTTCGGGGTATCGGCTCGAAACGCCCTGCAATCTGAGTCCCTAACGACTCCAGAACATTCACTGAGATGGGAGAAGTTGTTAATCGAGTTATTTTTGATAGACTAATGCAAAGAATTGCACGATTTTTCGAATAGAATCTTGAACGAAGCCGACTGATTGAACTTCGGGGTATCGGCTCGAAACGCCCTGCAATCTGAGTCCCTAGCGACTCCAGAACATTCACTGAGATGGGAGAAGTTGTTAATCGAGTTATATTTGATAGACTAATGCAAAGAATTGCACGATTTTTCGAACAGAATCTTGAACGGAGCTGACTGATTGAACTTCGGGGTATTGGCTCGAAACGCCCAGTAATCTGAGTCCCGAGCGACTCCAGAACATTCCCTCTAATGGGAGAAGTTGTTAATCGAGTTATTTTTGATAGACTAATGCAAAGAATTGCAAGATTTTTCGAATAGAATCTTGAACGAAGCCGACTGATTGAACTTCGGGGTATCGGCTCGAAACGCCCTGCAATCTGAGTCCCTAGCGACTCCAGAACATTCACTGAGATGGGAGAAGTTGTTAATCGAGTTATTTTTGATAGACTAATGCAAAGAATTGCACGATTTTTCGAACAGAATCTTGAACGAAGCCGACTGATTGAACTTCGGGGTATCGGCTCGAAACGCCCAGTAATCTGAGTCCCGAGCGACTCTAGAACATTCCCTGTAATGGGAGAAGTTGTTAATCGAGTTATTTTTGATAGACTAATGCAAAGAATTGCGCGATTTTTCGAACAGAATCTTGAACGAAGCCGACTGATTGAACTTCGGGGTATCGGCTCGAAACGCCCAGTAATCTGAGTCCCGTGCGACTCCAGAACATTCCCTGTAATGGGAGAAGTTGTTAATCGAGTTATATTTGATAGACTAATGCAAAGAATTGCACGATTTTTCGAACAGAACCTTGAACGGAGCCGACTGATTGAACTTCGGGGTATTGGCTCGAAACGCCCAGTAATCTGAGTCCCGAGCGACTCCAGAACATTCCCTGTAATGGGAGAAGTTGTTAATCGAGTTATTTTTGATAGACTAATGCAAAGAATTGCAAGATATTTCGAATAGAATCTTGAACGAAGCCGACTGATTGAACTTCGGGGTATCGGCTCGAAACGCCCTGCAATCTGAGTCCCTAGCGACTCCAGAACATTCACTGAGATGGGAGAAGTTGTTAATCGAGTTATTTTTGATAGACTAATGCAAAGAATTGCACGATTTTTCGAACAGAATCTTTAACGAAGCCGACTGATTGAACTTCGGGGTATCGGCTCGAAACGCCCAGTAATCTGAGTCCCGAGCGACTCCAGAACATTCCCTGTAATGGGAGAAGTTATTAATCGAGTTATTTTTGATAGACTAATGCAAAGAATTGCAAGATTTTTTGAATAGAATCTTGAACGAAGCCGACTGATTGAACTTCGGGGTATCGGCTCGAAACGCCCTGCAATCTGAGTCCCTAGCGACTCCAGAACATTCACTGAGATGGGAGAAGTTGTTAATCGAGTTATTTTTGATAGACTAATGCAAAGAATTGCAAGATTTTTCGAATAGAATCTTGAACGAAGCCGACTGATTGAACTTCGGGGTATCGGCTCGAAACGCCCTGCAATCTGAGTCCCTAGCGACTCCAGAACATTCACTGAGATGGGAGAAGTTGTTAATCGAGTTATTTTTGATAGACTAATGCAAAGAATTGCACGATTTTTCGAACAGAATCTTGAACGAAGCCGACTGATTGAACTTCGGGGTATCGGCTCGAAACGCCCAGTAATCTGAGTCCCTAGCGACTCCAGAACATTCACTGAGATGTGAGAAGTTGTTAATCGAGTTATTTTTGATAGACTAATGCAAAGAATTGCACGATTTTTCGAACAGAATCTTGAACGAAGCCGACTGATTGAACTTCGGGGTATCGGCTCGAAACGCCCAGCAATTTGAGTCCCGAGCGACTCCAGAACATTCCCTGTAATGGGAGAAGTTGTTAATCGAGTTATTTTTGATAGACTAATGCAAAGAATTGCACGATTTTTCGAACAGAATCTTGAACGAAGCCGACTGATTGAACTTCGGGGTATCGGCTCGAAACGCCCAGCAATTTGAGTCCCGAGCGACTCCAGAACATTCCCTGTAATGGGAGAAGTTGTTAATTGAGTTATTTTTGACAGACTAATGCAAAGAATTGTACGATTTTTTGAATAGAATCTTGAACGAAGCCGACTGATTGAACTTCGGGGTATCGGCTCGAAACGCCCAGCAATTTGAGTCCCGAGCGACTCCAGAACATTCCCTGTGATGGGAGAAGTTGTTAATCGAGTTATTTTTGATAGACTAATGCATAGAATTGCACGATTTTTCGAATAGAATCTTGAACGAAGCCGACTGATTGAACTTCGGGGTATCGGCTCGAAACGCCCTGCAATCTGAGTCCCTAGCGACTCCAGAACATTCACTGAGATGGGAGAAGTTGTTAATCGAGTTATATTTGATAGACTAATGCAAAGAATTGCACGATTTTTCGAACAGAATCTTGAACGGAGCTGACTGATTGAACTTCGGGGTATTGGCTCGAAACGCCCAGTAATCTGAGTCCCGAGCGACTCCACAACATTCCCTCTAATGGGAGAAGTTGTTAATCGAGTTATTTTTGATAGACTAATGCAAAGAATTGCAAGATTTTTCGAATAGAATCTTGAACGAAGCCGACTGATTGAACTTCGGGGTATCGGCTCGAAACGCCCTGCAATCTGAGTCCCTAGCGACTCCAGAACATTCACTGAGATGGGAGAAGTTGTTAATCGAGTTATTTTTGATAGACTAATGCAAAGAATTGCACGATTTTTCGAACAGAATCTTTAACGAAGCCGACTGATTGAACTTCGGGGTATCGGCTCGAAACGCCCAGTAATCTGAGTCCCGAGCGACTCCAGAACATTCCCTGTAATGGGAGAAGTTGTTAATCGAGTTATTTTTGATAGACTAATGCAAAGAATTGCAAGATTTTTTGAATAGAATCTTGAACGAAGCCGACTGATTGAACTTCGGGGTATCGGCTCGAAACGCCCTGCAATCTGAGTCCCTAGCGACTCCAGAACATTCACTGAGATGGGAGAAGTTGTTAATCGAGTTATTTTTGATAGACTAATGCAAAGAATTGCAAGATTTTTCGAATAGAATCTTGAACGAAGCCGACTGATTGAACTTCGGGGTATCGGCTCGAAACGCCCTGCAATCTGAGTCCCTAGCGACTCCAGAACATTCACTGAGATGGGAGAAGTTGTTAATCGAGTTATTTTTGATAGACTAATGCAAAGAATTGCACGATTTTTCGAACAGAATCTTGAACGAAGCCGACTGATTGAACTTCGGGGTATCGGCTCGAAACGCCCAGCAATTTGAGTCCCGAGCGACTCCAGAACATTCCCTGTGATGGGAGAAGTTGTTAATCGAGTTATTTTTGATAGACTAATGCATAGAATTGCACGATTTTTCGAATAGAATCTTGAACGAAGCCGACTGATTAAACTTCGGGGTATCGGCTCGAAACGCCCTGCAATCTGAGTCCCTAGCGACTCCAGAACATTCACTGAGATGGGAGAAGTTGTTAATCGAGTTATTTTTGATAGACTAATGCAAAGAATTGCACGATTTTTCGAACAGAATCTTGAACGAAGCCGACTGATTGAACTTCGGGGTATCGGCTCGAAACGCCCAGTAATCTGAGTCCCGAGCGACTCTAGAACATTCCCTGTAATGGGAGAAGTTGTTAATCGAGTTATTTTTGATAGACTAATGCAAAGAATTGCGCGATTTTTCGAACAGAATCTTGAACGAAGCCGACTGATTGAACTTCGGGGTATCGGCTCGAAACGCCCAGCAATTTGAGTCCCGAGCGACTCCAGAACATTCCCTGTAATGGGAGAAGTTGTTAATTGAGTTATTTTTGACAGACTAATGCAAAGAATTGCACGATTTTTTGAATAGAATCTTGAACGAAGCCGACTGATTGAACTTCGGGGTATCGGCTCGAAACGCCCAGCAATTTGAGTCCCGAGCGACTCCAGAACATTCCCTGTGATGGGAGAAGTTGTTAATCGAGTTATTTTTGATAGACTAATGCATAGAATTGCACGATTTTTCGAATAGAATCTTGAACGAAGCCGACTGATTGAACTTCGGGGTATCGGCTCGAAACGCCCTGCAATCTGAGTCCCTAGCGACTCCAGAACATTCACTGAGATGGGAGAAGTTGTTAATCGAGTTATTTTTGATAGACTAATGCAAAGAATTGCACGATTTTTCGAACAGAATCTTTAACGAAGCCGACTGATTGAACTTCGGGGTATCGGCTCGAAACGCCCAGTAATCTGAGTCCCGAGCGACTCCAGAACATTCCCTGTAATGGGAGAAGTTGTTAATCGAGTTATTTTTGATAGACTAATGCAAAGAATTGCAAGATTTTTTGAATAGAATCTTGAACGAAGCCGACTGATTGAACTTCGGGGTATCGGCTCGAAACGCCCTGCAATCTGAGTCCCTAGCGACTCCAGAACATTCACTGAGATGGGAGAAGTTGTTAATCGAGTTATTTTTGATAGACTAATGCAAAGAATTGCAAGATTTTTCGAATAGAATCTTGAACGAAGCCGACTGATTGAACTTCGGGGTATCGGCTCGAAACGCCCTGCAATCTGAGTCCCTAGCGACTCCAGAACATTCACTGAGATGGGAGAAGTTGTTAATCGAGTTATTTTTGATAGACTAATGCAAAGAATTGCACGATTTTTCGAACAGAATCTTGAACGAAGCCGACTGATTGAACTTCGGGGTATCGGCTCGAAACGCCCAGCAATTTGAGTCCCGAGCGACTCCAGAACATTCCCTGTAATGGGAGAAGTTGTTAATTGAGTTATTTTTGACAGACTAATGCAAAGAATTGCACGATTTTTTGAATAGAATCTTGAACGAAGCCGACTGATTGAACTTCGGGGTATCGGCTCGAAACGCCCAGCAATTTGAGTCCCGAGCGACTCCAGAACATTCCCTGTGATGGGAGAAGTTGTTAATCGAGTTATTTTTGATAGACTAATGCATAGAATTGCACGATTTTTCGAATAGAATCTTGAACGAAGCCGACTGATTGAACTTCGGGGTATCGGCTCGAAACGCCCTACAATCTGAGTCCCTAGCGACTCCAGAACATTCACTGAGATGGGAGAAGTTGTTAATCGAGTTATTTTTGATAGACTAATGCAAAGAATTGCACGATTTTTCGAATAGAATCTTGAACGAAGCCGACTGATTGAACTTCGGGGTATCGGCTCGAAACGCCCTGCAATCTGAGTCCCTAGCGACTCCAGAACATTCACTGAGATGGGAGAAGTTGTTAATCGAGTTATTTTTGATAGACTAATGCAAAGAATTGCACGATTTTTCGAACAGAATCTTGAACGAAGCCGACTGATTGAACTTCGGGGTATCGGCTCGAAACGCCCAGTAATCTGAGTCCCTAGCGACTCCAGAACATTCACTGAGATGTGAGAAGTTGTTAATCGAGTTATTTTTGATAGACTAATGCAAAGAATTGCACGATTTTTCGAACAGAATCTTGAACGAAGCCGACTGATTGAACTTCGGGGTATCGGCTCGAAACGCCCAGCAATTTGAGTCCCGAGCGACTCCAGAACATTCCCTGTAATGGGAGAAGTTGTTAATCGAGTTATTTTTGATAGACTAATGCAAAGAATTGCACGATTTTTCGAACAGAATCTTGAACGAAGCCGACTGATTGAACTTCGGGGTATCGGCTCGAAACGCCCAGCAATTTGAGTCCCGAGCGACTCCAGAACATTCCCTGTAATGGGAGAAGTTGTTAATTGAGTTATTTTTGACAGACTAATGCAAAGAATTGTACGATTTTTTGAATAGAATCTTGAACGAAGCCGACTGATTGAACTTCGGGGTATCGGCTCGAAACGCCCAGCAATTTGAGTCCCGAGCGACTCCAGAACATTCCCTGTGATGGGAGAAGTTGTTAATCGAGTTATTTTTGATAGACTAATGCATAGAATTGCACGATTTTTCGAATAGAATCTTGAACGAAGCCGACTGATTGAACTTCGGGGTATCGGCTCGAAACGCCCTGCAATCTGAGTCCCTAACGACTCCAGAACATTCACTGAGATGGGAGAAGTTGTTAATCGAGTTATTTTTGATAGACTAATGCAAAGAATTGCACGATTTTTCGAATAGAATCTTGAACGAAGCCGACTGATTGAACTTCGGGGTATCGGCTCGAAACGCCCTGCAATCTGAGTCCCTAGCGACTCCAGAACATTCACTGAGATGGGAGAAGTTGTTAATCGAGTTATATTTGATAGACTAATGCAAAGAATTGCACGATTTTTCGAACAGAATCTTGAACGGAGCTGACTGATTGAACTTCGGGGTATTGGCTCGAAACGCCCAGTAATCTGAGTCCCGAGCGACTCCAGAACATTCCCTCTAATGGGAGAAGTTGTTAATCGAGTTATTTTTGATAGACTAATGCAAAGAATTGCAAGATTTTCCGAATAGAATCTTGAACGAAGCCGACTGATTGAACTTCGGGGTATCGGCTCGAAACGCCCTGCAATCTGAGTCCCTAGCGACTCCAGAACATTCACTGAGATGGGAGAAGTTGTTAATCGAGTTATTTTTGATAGACTAATGCAAAGAATTGCACGATTTTTCGAACAGAATCTTTAACGAAGCCGACTGATTGAACTTCGGGGTATCGGCTCGAAACGCCCAGTAATCTGAGTCCCGAGCGACTCCAGAACATTCCCTGTAATGGGAGAAGTTGTTAATCGAGTTATTTTTGATAGACTAATGCAAAGAATTGCAAGATTTTTTGAATAGAATCTTGAACGAAGCCGACTGATTGAACTTCGGGGTATCGGCTCGAAACGCCCTACAATCTGAGTCCCTAGCGACTCCAGAACATTCACTGAGATGGGAGAAGTTGTTAATCGAGTTATTTTTGATAGACTAATGCAAAGAATTGCACGATTTTTCGAATAGAATCTTGAACGAAGCCGACTGATTGAACTTCGGGGTATCGGCTCGAAACGCCCTGCAATCTGAGTCCCTAGCGACTCCAGAACATTCACTGAGATGGGAGAAGTTGTTAATCGAGTTATTTTTGATAGACTAATGCAAAGAATTGCACGATTTTTCGAATAGAATCTTGAACGAAGCCGACTGATTGAACTTCGGGGTATCGGCTCGAAACGCCCTGCAATCTGAGTCCCTAGCGACTCCAGAACATTCACTGAGATGGGAGAAGTTGTTAATCGAGTTATTTTTGATAGACTAATGCAAAGAATTGCACGATTTTTCGAACAGAATCTTGAACGAAGCCGACTGATTGAACTTCGGGGTATCGGCTCGAAACGCCCAGTAATCTGAGTCCCTAGCGACTCCAGAACATTCACTGAGATGTGAGAAGTTGTTAATCGAGTTATTTTTGATAGACTAATGCAAAGAATTGCACGATTTTTCGAACAGAATCTTGAACGAAGCCGACTGATTGAACTTCGGGGTATCGGCTCGAAACGCCCTGCAATCTGAGTCCCTAACGACTCCAGAACATTCACTGAGATGGGAGAAGTTGTTAATCGAGTTATTTTTGATAGACTAATGCAAAGAATTGCACGATTTTTCGAATAGAATCTTGAACGAAGCCGACTGATTGAACTTCGGGGTATCGGCTCGAAACGCCCTGCAATCTGAGTCCCTAGCGACTCCAGAACATTCACTGAGATGGGAGAAGTTGTTAATCGAGTTATTTTTGATAGACTAATGCAAAGAATTGCAAGATTTTTCGAATAGAATCTTGAACGAAGCCGACTGATTGAACTTCGGGGTATCGGCTCGAAACGCCCTGCAATCTGAGTCCCTAGCGACTCCAGAACATTCACTGAGATGGGAGAAGTTGTTAATCGAGTTATTTTTGATAGACTAATGCAAAGAATTGCACGATTTTTCGAACAGAATCTTGAACGAAGCCGACTGATTGAACTTCGGGGTATCGGCTCGAAACGCCCAGCAATTTGAGTCCCGAGCGACTCCAGAACATTCCCTGTGATGGGAGAAGTTGTTAATCGAGTTATTTTTGATAGACTAATGCATAGAATTGCACGATTTTTCGAATAGAATCTTGAACGAAGCCGACTGATTGAACTTCGGGGTATCGGCTCGAAACGCCCTGCAATCTGAGTCCCTAGCGACTCCAGAACATTCACTGAGATGGGAGAAGTTGTTAATCGAGTTATTTTTGATAGACTAATGCAAAGAATTGCACGATTTTTCGAACAGAATCTTGAACGAAGCCGACTGATTGAACTTCGGGGTATCGGCTCGAAACGCCCAGTAATCTGAGTCCCGAGCGACTCTAGAACATTCCCTGTAATGGGAGAAGTTGTTAATCGAGTTATTTTTGATAGACTAATGCAAAGAATTGCGCGATTTTTCGAACAGAATCTTGAACGAAGCCGACTGATTGAACTTCGGGGTATCGGCTCGAAACGCCCAGTAATCTGAGTCCCGAGCGACTCCAAAACATTCCCTGTAATGGGAGAAGTTGTTAATCGAGTTATTTTTGATAGACTAATGCAAAGAATTGCGCGATTTTTCGAACAGAATCTTGAACGGAGCCGACTGATTGAACTTCGGGGTATCGGCTCGAAACGCCCAGTAATCTGAGTCCCGAGCGACTCCAGAACATTCCCTGTAATGGGAGAAGTTGTTAATCGAGTTATTTTTGATAGACTAATGCAAAGAATTGCAAGATTTTTCGAATAGAATCTTGAACGAAGCCGACTGATTGAACTTCGGGGTATCGGGTCGAAACGCCCAGTAATCTGAGTCCCGAGCGACTCCAGAACATTCCCTGTAATGGGAGAAGTTGTTAATCGAGTTATATTTGATAGACTAATGCAAAGAATTGTACGATTTTTCAAACAGAATCTTGAACGAAGCCGACTGATTGAACTTCGGGGTATCGGCTCGAAACGCCCAGTAATCTGAGTCCCGTGCGACTCCAGAACATTCCCTGTAATGGGAGAAGTTGTTAATCGAGTTATATTTGATAGACTAATGCAAAGAATTGCACGATTTTTCGAACAGAACCTTGAACGGAGCCGACTGATTGAACTTCGGGGTATTGGCTCGAAACGCCCAGTAATCTGAGTCCCGAGCGACTCCAGAACATTCACTGAGATGGGAGAAGTTGTTAATCGAGTTATTTTTGATAGACTAATGCAAAGAATTGCACGATTTTTCGAACAGAATCTTTAACGAAGCCGACTGATTGAACTTCGGGGTATCGGCTCGAAATGCCCAGTAATCTGAGTCCCGAGCGACTCCAGAACATTCCCTGTAATGGGAGAAGTTATTAATCGAGTTATTTTTGATAGACTAATGCAAAGAATTGCAAGATTTTTTGAATAGAATCTTGAACGAAGCCGACTGATTGAACTTCGGGGTATCGGCTCGAAACGCCCTGCAATCTGAGTCCCTAGCGACTCCAGAACATTCACTGAGATGGGAGAAGTTGTTAATCGAGTTATTTTTGATAGACTAATGCAAAGAATTGCAAGATTTTTCGAATAGAATCTTGAACGAAGCCGACTGATTGAACTTCGGGGTATCGGCTCGAAACGCCCTGCAATCTGAGTCCCTAGCGACTCCAGAACATTCACTGAGATGGGAGAAGTTGTTAATCGAGTTATTTTTGATAGACTAATGCAAAGAATTGCACGATTTTTCGAACAGAATCTTGAACGAAGCCGACTGATTGAACTTCGGGGTATCGGCTCGAAACGCCCAGTAATCTGAGTCCCTAGCGACTCCAGAACATTCACTGAGATGTGAGAAGTTGTTAATCGAGTTATTTTTGATAGACTAATGCAAAGAATTGCACGATTTTTCGAACAGAATCTTGAACGAAGCCGACTGATTGAACTTCGGGGTATCGGCTCGAAACGCCCAGCAATTTGAGTCCCGAGCGACTCCAGAACATTCCCTGTAATGGGAGAAGTTGTTAATCGAGTTATTTTTGATAGACTAATGCAAAGAATTGCACGATTTTTCGAACAGAATCTTGAACGAAGCCGACTGATTGAACTTCGGGGTATCGGCTCGAAACGCCCAGCAATTTGAGTCCCGAGCGACTCCAGAACATTCCCTGTAATGGGAGAAGTTGTTAATTGAGTTATTTTTGACAGACTAATGCAAAGAATTGTACGATTTTTTGAATAGAATCTTGAACGAAGCCGACTGATTGAACTTCGGGGTATCGGCTCGAAACGCCCAGCAATTTGAGTCCCGAGCGACTCCAGAACATTCCCTGTGATGGGAGAAGTTGTTAATCGAGTTATTTTTGATAGACTAATGCATAGAATTGCACGATTTTTCGAATAGAATCTTGAACGAAGCCGACTGATTGAACTTCGGGGTATCGGCTCGAAACGCCCTGCAATCTGAGTCCCTAACGACTCCAGAACATTCACTGAGATGGGAGAAGTTGTTAATCGAGTTATTTTTGATAGACTAATGCAAAGAATTGCACGATTTTTCGAATAGAATCTTGAACGAAGCCGACTGATTGAACTTCGGGGTATCGGCTCGAAACGCCCTGCAATCTGAGTCCCTAGCGACTCCAGAACATTCACTGAGATGGGAGAAGTTGTTAATCGAGTTATTTTTGATAGACTAATGCAAAGAATTGCAAGATTTTTCGAATAGAATCTTGAACGAAGCCGACTGATTGAACTTCGGGGTATCGGCTCGAAACGCCCTGCAATCTGAGTCCCTAGCGACTCCAGAACATTCACTGAGATGGGAGAAGTTGTTAATCGAGTTATTTTTGATAGACTAATGCAAAGAATTGCACGATTTTTCGAACAGAATCTTGAACGAAGCCGACTGATTGAACTTCGGGGTATCGGCTCGAAACGCCCAGCAATTTGAGTCCCGAGCGACTCCAGAACATTCCCTGTAATGGGAGAAGTTGTTAATTGAGTTATTTTTGACAGACTAATGCAAAGAATTGCACGATTTTTTGAATAGAATCTTGAACGAAGCCGACTGATTGAACTTCGGGGTATCGGCTCGAAACGCCCAGCAATTTGAGTCCCGAGCGACTCCAGAACATTCCCTGTGATGGGAGAAGTTGTTAATCGAGTTATTTTTGATAGACTAATGCATAGAATTGCACGATTTTTCGAATAGAATCTTGAACGAAGCCGACTGATTGAACTTCGGGGTATCGGCTCGAAACGCCCTACAATCTGAGTCCCTAGCGACTCCAGAACATTCACTGAGATGGGAGAAGTTGTTAATCGAGTTATTTTTGATAGACTAATGCAAAGAATTGCACGATTTTTCGAATAGAATCTTGAACGAAGCCGACTGATTGAACTTCGGGGTATCGGCTCGAAACGCCCTGCAATCTGAGTCCCTAGCGACTCCAGAACATTCACTGAGATGGGAGAAGTTGTTAATCGAGTTATTTTTGATAGACTAATGCAAAGAATTGCACGATTTTTCGAACAGAATCTTGAACGAAGCCGACTGATTGAACTTCGGGGTATCGGCTCGAAACGCCCAGTAATCTGAGTCCCTAGCGACTCCAGAACATTCACTGAGATGTGAGAAGTTGTTAATCGAGTTATTTTTGATAGACTAATGCAAAGAATTGCACGATTTTTCGAACAGAATCTTGAACGAAGCCGACTGATTGAACTTCGGGGTATCGGCTCGAAACGCCCAGCAATTTGAGTCCCGAGCGACTCCAGAACATTCCCTGTAATGGGAGAAGTTGTTAATCGAGTTATTTTTGATAGACTAATGCAAAGAATTGCACGATTTTTCGAACAGAATCTTGAACGAAGCCGACTGATTGAACTTCGGGGTATCGGCTCGAAACGCCCAGCAATTTGAGTCCCGAGCGACTCCAGAACATTCCCTGTAATGGGAGAAGTTGTTAATTGAGTTATTTTTGACAGACTAATGCAAAGAATTGTACGATTTTTTGAATAGAATCTTGAACGAAGCCGACTGATTGAACTTCGGGGTATCGGCTCGAAACGCCCAGCAATTTGAGTCCCGAGCGACTCCAGAACATTCCCTGTGATGGGAGAAGTTGTTAATCGAGTTATTTTTGATAGACTAATGCATAGAATTGCACGATTTTTCGAATAGAATCTTGAACGAAGCCGACTGATTGAACTTCGGGGTATCGGCTCGAAACGCCCTGCAATCTGAGTCCCTAACGACTCCAGAACATTCACTGAGATGGGAGAAGTTGTTAATCGAGTTATTTTTGATAGACTAATGCAAAGAATTGCACGATTTTTCGAATAGAATCTTGAACGAAGCCGACTGATTGAACTTCGGGGTATCGGCTCGAAACGCCCTGCAATCTGAGTCCCTAGCGACTCCAGAACATTCACTGAGATGGGAGAAGTTGTTAATCGAGTTATATTTGATAGACTAATGCAAAGAATTGCACGATTTTTCGAACAGAATCTTGAACGGAGCTGACTGATTGAACTTCGGGGTATTGGCTCGAAACGCCCAGTAATCTGAGTCCCGAGCGACTCCAGAACATTCCCTCTAATGGGAGAAGTTGTTAATCGAGTTATTTTTGATAGACTAATGCAAAGAATTGCAAGATTTTCCGAATAGAATCTTGAACGAAGCCGACTGATTGAACTTCGGGGTATCGGCTCGAAACGCCCTGCAATCTGAGTCCCTAGCGACTCCAGAACATTCACTGAGATGGGAGAAGTTGTTAATCGAGTTATTTTTGATAGACTAATGCAAAGAATTGCACGATTTTTCGAACAGAATCTTTAACGAAGCCGACTGATTGAACTTCGGGGTATCGGCTCGAAACGCCCAGTAATCTGAGTCCCGAGCGACTCCAGAACATTCCCTGTAATGGGAGAAGTTGTTAATCGAGTTATTTTTGATAGACTAATGCATAGAATTGCACGATTTTTCGAATAGAATCTTGAACGAAGCCGACTGATTGAACTTCGGGGTATCGGCTCGAAACGCCCTACAATCTGAGTCCCTAGCGACTCCAGAACATTCACTGAGATGGGAGAAGTTGTTAATCGAGTTATTTTTGATAGACTAATGCAAAGAATTGCACGATTTTTCGAATAGAATCTTGAACGAAGCCGACTGATTGAACTTCGGGGTATCGGCTCGAAACGCCCTGCAATCTGAGTCCCTAGCGACTCCAGAACATTCACTGAGATGGGAGAAGTTGTTAATCGAGTTATTTTTGATAGACTAATGCAAAGAATTGCACGATTTTTCGAACAGAATCTTGAACGAAGCCGACTGATTGAACTTCGGGGTATCGGCTCGAAACGCCCAGTAATCTGAGTCCCTAGCGACTCCAGAACATTCACTGAGATGTGAGAAGTTGTTAATCGAGTTATTTTTGATAGACTAATGCAAAGAATTGCACGATTTTTCGAACAGAATCTTGAACGAAGCCGACTGATTGAACTTCGGGGTATCGGCTCGAAACGCCCAGCAATTTGAGTCCCGAGCGACTCCAGAACATTCCCTGTAATGGGAGAAGTTGTTAATCGAGTTATTTTTGATAGACTAATGCAAAGAATTGCACGATTTTTCGAACAGAATCTTGAACGAAGCCGACTGATTGAACTTCGGGGTATCGGCTCGAAACGCCCAGCAATTTGAGTCCCGAGCGACTCCAGAACATTCCCTGTAATGGGAGAAGTTGTTAATTGAGTTATTTTTGACAGACTAATGCAAAGAATTGTACGATTTTTTGAATAGAATCTTGAACGAAGCCGACTGATTGAACTTCGGGGTATCGGCTCGAAACGCCCAGCAATTTGAGTCCCGAGCGACTCCAGAACATTCCCTGTGATGGGAGAAGTTGTTAATCGAGTTATTTTTGATAGACTAATGCATAGAATTGCACGATTTTTCGAATAGAATCTTGAACGAAGCCGACTGATTGAACTTCGGGGTATCGGCTCGAAACGCCCTGCAATCTGAGTCCCTAACGACTCCAGAACATTCACTGAGATGGGAGAAGTTGTTAATCGAGTTATTTTTGATAGACTAATGCAAAGAATTGCACGATTTTTCGAATAGAATCTTGAACGAAGCCGACTGATTGAACTTCGGGGTATCGGCTCGAAACGCCCTGCAATCTGAGTCCCTAGCGACTCCAGAACATTCACTGAGATGGGAGAAGTTGTTAATCGAGTTATATTTGATAGACTAATGCAAAGAATTGCACGATTTTTCGAACAGAATCTTGAACGGAGCTGACTGATTGAACTTCGGGGTATTGGCTCGAAACGCCCAGTAATCTGAGTCCCGAGCGACTCCAGAACATTCCCTCTAATGGGAGAAGTTGTTAATCGAGTTATTTTTGATAGACTAATGCAAAGAATTGCAAGATTTTCCGAATAGAATCTTGAACGAAGCCGACTGATTGAACTTCGGGGTATCGGCTCGAAACGCCCTGCAATCTGAGTCCCTAGCGACTCCAGAACATTCACTGAGATGGGAGAAGTTGTTAATCGAGTTATTTTTGATAGACTAATGCAAAGAATTGCACGATTTTTCGAACAGAATCTTTAACGAAGCCGACTGATTGAACTTCGGGGTATCGGCTCGAAACGCCCAGTAATCTGAGTCCCGAGCGACTCCAGAACATTCCCTGTAATGGGAGAAGTTGTTAATCGAGTTATTTTTGATAGACTAATGCAAAGAATTGCAAGATTTTTTGAATAGAATCTTGAACGAAGCCGACTGATTGAACTTCGGGGTATCGGCTCGAAACGCCCTACAATCTGAGTCCCTAGCGACTCCAGAACATTCACTGAGATGGGAGAAGTTGTTAATCGAGTTATTTTTGATAGACTAATGCAAAGAATTGCACGATTTTTCGAATAGAATCTTGAACGAAGCCGACTGATTGAACTTCGGGGTATCGGCTCGAAACGCCCTGCAATCTGAGTCCCTAGCGACTCCAGAACATTCACTGAGATGGGAGAAGTTGTTAATCGAGTTATTTTTGATAGACTAATGCAAAGAATTGCACGATTTTTCGAATAGAATCTTGAACGAAGCCGACTGATTGAACTTCGGGGTATCGGCTCGAAACGCCCTGCAATCTGAGTCCCTAGCGACTCCAGAACATTCACTGAGATGGGAGAAGTTGTTAATCGAGTTATTTTTGATAGACTAATGCAAAGAATTGCACGATTTTTCGAACAGAATCTTGAACGAAGCCGACTGATTGAACTTCGGGGTATCGGCTCGAAACGCCCAGTAATCTGAGTCCCTAGCGAATCCAGAACATTCACTGAGATGTGAGAAGTTGTTAATCGAGTTATTTTTGATAGACTAATGCAAAGAATTGCACGATTTTTCGAACAGAATCTTGAACGAAGCCGACTGATTGAACTTCGGGGTATCGGCTCGAAACGCCCTGCAATCTGAGTCCCTAACGACTCCAGAACATTCACTGAGATGGGAGAAGTTGTTAATCGAGTTATTTTTGATAGACTAATGCAAAGAATTGCACGATTTTTCGAATAGAATCTTGAACGAAGCCGACTGATTGAACTTCGGGGTATCGGCTCGAAACGCCCTGCAATCTGAGTCCCTAGCGACTCCAGAACATTCACTGAGATGGGAGAAGTTGTTAATCGAGTTATTTTTGATAGACTAATGCAAAGAATTGCAAGATTTTTCGAATAGAATCTTGAACGAAGCCGACTGATTGAACTTCGGGGTATCGGCTCGAAACGCCCTGCAATCTGAGTCCCTAGCGACTCCAGAACATTCACTGAGATGGGAGAAGTTGTTAATCGAGTTATTTTTGATAGACTAATGCAAAGAATTGCACGATTTTTCGAACAGAATCTTGAACGAAGCCGACTGATTGAACTTCGGGGTATCGGCTCGAAACGCCCAGCAATTTGAGTCCCGAGCGACTCCAGAACATTCCCTGTGATGGGAGAAGTTGTTAATCGAGTTATTTTTGATAGACTAATGCATAGAATTGCACGATTTTTCGAATAGAATCTTGAACGAAGCCGACTGATTGAACTTCGGGGTATCGGCTCGAAACGCCCTGCAATCTGAGTCCCTAGCGACTCCAGAACATTCACTGAGATGGGAGAAGTTGTTAATCGAGTTATTTTTGATAGACTAATGCAAAGAATTGCACGATTTTTCGAACAGAATCTTGAACGAAGCCGACTGATTGAACTTCGGGGTATCGGCTCGAAACGCCCAGTAATCTGAGTCCCGAGCGACTCTAGAACATTCCCTGTAATGGGAGAAGTTGTTAATCGAGTTATTTTTGATAGACTAATGCAAAGAATTGCGCGATTTTTCGAACAGAATCTTGAACGAAGCCGACTGATTGAACTTCGGGGTATCGGCTCGAAACGCCCAGTAATCTGAGTCCCGAGCGACTCCAAAACATTCCCTGTAATGGGAGAAGTTGTTAATCGAGTTATTTTTGATAGACTAATGCAAAGAATTGCGCGATTTTTCGAACAGAATCTTGAACGGAGCCGACTGATTGAACTTCGGGGTATCGGCTCGAAACGCCCAGTAATCTGAGTCCCGAGCGACTCCAGAACATTCCCTGTAATGGGAGAAGTTGTTAATCGAGTTATTTTTGATAGACTAATGCAAAGAATTGCAAGATTTTTCGAATAGAATCTTGAACGAAGCCGACTGATTGAACTTCGGGGTATCGGCTCGAAACGCCCAGTAATCTGAGTCCCGAGCGACTCCAGAACATTCCCTGTAATGGGAGAAGTTGTTAATCGAGTTATATTTGATAGACTAATGCAAAGAATTGTACGATTTTTCAAACAGAATCTTGAACGAAGCCGACTGATTGAACTTCGGGGTATCGGCTCGAAACGCCCAGTAATCTGAGTCCCGTGCGACTCCAGAACATTCCCTGTAATGGGAGAAGTTGTTAATCGAGTTATATTTGATAGACTAATGCAAAGAATTGCACGATTTTTCGAACAGAACCTTGAACGGAGCCGACTGATTGAACTTCGGGGTATTGGCTCGAAACGCCCAGTAATCTGAGTCCCGAGCGACTCCAGAACATTCACTGAGATGGGAGAAGTTGTTAATCGAGTTATTTTTGATAGACTAATGCAAAGAATTGCACGATTTTTCGAACAGAATCTTTAACGAAGCCGACTGATTGAACTTCGGGGTATCGGCTCGAAATGCCCAGTAATCTGAGTCCCGAGCGACTCCAGAACATTCCCTGTAATGGGAGAAGTTATTAATCGAGTTATTTTTGATAGACTAATGCAAAGAATTGCAAGATTTTTTGAATAGAATCTTGAACGAAGCCGACTGATTGAACTTCGGGGTATCGGCTCGAAACGCCCTGCAATCTGAGTCCCTAGCGACTCCAGAACATTCACTGAGATGGGAGAAGTTGTTAATCGAGTTATTTTTGATAGACTAATGCAAAGAATTGCAAGATTTTTCGAATAGAATCTTGAACGAAGCCGACTGATTGAACTTCGGGGTATCGGCTCGAAACGCCCTGCAATCTGAGTCCCTAGCGACTCCAGAACATTCACTGAGATGGGAGAAGTTGTTAATCGAGTTATTTTTGATAGACTAATGCAAAGAATTGCACGATTTTTCGAACAGAATCTTGAACGAAGCCGACTGATTGAACTTCGGGGTATCGGCTCGAAACGCCCAGTAATCTGAGTCCCTAGCGACTCCAGAACATTCACTGAGATGTGAGAAGTTGTTAATCGAGTTATTTTTGATAGACTAATGCAAAGAATTGCACGATTTTTCGAACAGAATCTTGAACGAAGCCGACTGATTGAACTTCGGGGTATCGGCTCGAAACGCCCAGCAATTTGAGTCCCGAGCGACTCCAGAACATTCCCTGTAATGGGAGAAGTTGTTAATCGAGTTATTTTTGATAGACTAATGCAAAGAATTGCACGATTTTTCGAACAGAATCTTGAACGAAGCCGACTGATTGAACTTCGGGGTATCGGCTCGAAACGCCCAGCAATTTGAGTCCCGAGCGACTCCAGAACATTCCCTGTAATGGGAGAAGTTGTTAATTGAGTTATTTTTGACAGACTAATGCAAAGAATTGTACGATTTTTTGAATAGAATCTTGAACGAAGCCGACTGATTGAACTTCGGGGTATCGGCTCGAAACGCCCAGCAATTTGAGTCCCGAGCGACTCCAGAACATTCCCTGTGATGGGAGAAGTTGTTAATCGAGTTATTTTTGATAGACTAATGCATAGAATTGCACGATTTTTCGAATAGAATCTTGAACGAAGCCGACTGATTGAACTTCGGGGTATCGGCTCGAAACGCCCTGCAATCTGAGTCCCTAACGACTCCAGAACATTCACTGAGATGGGAGAAGTTGTTAATCGAGTTATTTTTGATAGACTAATGCAAAGAATTGCACGATTTTTCGAATAGAATCTTGAACGAAGCCGACTGATTGAACTTCGGGGTATCGGCTCGAAACGCCCTGCAATCTGAGTCCCTAGCGACTCCAGAACATTCACTGAGATGGGAGAAGTTGTTAATCGAGTTATATTTGATAGACTAATGCAAAGAATTGCACGATTTTTCGAACAGAATCTTGAACGGAGCTGACTGATTGAACTTCGGGGTATTGGCTCGAAACGCCCAGTAATCTGAGTCCCGAGCGACTCCAGAACATTCCCTCTAATGGGAGAAGTTGTTAATCGAGTTATTTTTGATAGACTAATGCAAAGAATTGCAAGATTTTTCGAATAGAATCTTGAACGAAGCCGACTGATTGAACTTCGGGGTATCGGCTCGAAACGCCCTGCAATCTGAGTCCCTAGCGACTCCAGAACATTCACTGAGATGGGAGAAGTTGTTAATCGAGTTATTTTTGATAGACTAATGCAAAGAATTGCACGATTTTTCGAACAGAATCTTGAACGAAGCCGACTGATTGAACTTCGGGGTATCGGCTCGAAACGCCCAGTAATCTGAGTCCCGAGCGACTCTAGAACATTCCCTGTAATGGGAGAAGTTGTTAATCGAGTTATTTTTGATAGACTAATGCAAAGAATTGCGCGATTTTTCGAACAGAATCTTGAACGAAGCCGACTGATTGAACTTCGGGGTATCGGCTCGAAACGCCCAGTAATCTGAGTCCCGTGCGACTCCAGAACATTCCCTGTAATGGGAGAAGTTGTTAATCGAGTTATATTTGATAGACTAATGCAAAGAATTGCACGATTTTTCGAACAGAACCTTGAACGGAGCCGACTGATTGAACTTCGGGGTATTGGCTCGAAACGCCCAGTAATCTGAGTCCCGAGCGACTCCAGAACATTCCCTGTAATGGGAGAAGTTGTTAATCGAGTTATTTTTGATAGACTAATGCAAAGAATTGCAAGATTTTTCGAATAGAATCTTGAACGAAGCCGACTGATTGAACTTCGGGGTATCGGCTCGAAACGCCCTGCAATCTGAGTCCCTAGCGACTCCAGAACATTCACTGAGATGGGAGAAGTTGTTAATCGAGTTATTTTTGATAGACTAATGCAAAGAATTGCACGATTTTTCGAACAGAATCTTTAACGAAGCCGACTGATTGAACTTCGGGGTATCGGCTCGAAACGCCCAGTAATCTGAGTCCCGAGCGACTCCAGAACATTCCCTGTAATGGGAGAAGTTATTAATCGAGTTATTTTTGATAGACTAATGCAAAGAATTGCAAGATTTTTTGAATAGAATCTTGAACGAAGCCGACTGATTGAACTTCGGGGTATCGGCTCGAAACGCCCTGCAATCTGAGTCCCTAGCGACTCCAGAACATTCACTGAGATGGGAGAAGTTGTTAATCGAGTTATTTTTGATAGACTAATGCAAAGAATTGCAAGATTTTTCGAATAGAATCTTGAACGAAGCCGACTGATTGAACTTCGGGGTATCGGCTCGAAACGCCCTGCAATCTGAGTCCCTAGCGACTCCAGAACATTCACTGAGATGGGAGAAGTTGTTAATCGAGTTATTTTTGATAGACTAATGCAAAGAATTGCACGATTTTTCGAACAGAATCTTGAACGAAGCCGACTGATTGAACTTCGGGGTATCGGCTCGAAACGCCCAGTAATCTGAGTCCCTAGCGACTCCAGAACATTCACTGAGATGTGAGAAGTTGTTAATCGAGTTATTTTTGATAGACTAATGCAAAGAATTGCACGATTTTTCGAACAGAATCTTGAACGAAGCCGACTGATTGAACTTCGGGGTATCGGCTCGAAACGCCCAGCAATTTGAGTCCCGAGCGACTCCAGAACATTCCCTGTAATGGGAGAAGTTGTTAATCGAGTTATTTTTGATAGACTAATGCAAAGAATTGCACGATTTTTCGAACAGAATCTTGAACGAAGCCGACTGATTGAACTTCGGGGTATCGGCTCGAAACGCCCAGCAATTTGAGTCCCGAGCGACTCCAGAACATTCCCTGTAATGGGAGAAGTTGTTAATTGAGTTATTTTTGACAGACTAATGCAAAGAATTGTACGATTTTTTGAATAGAATCTTGAACGAAGCCGACTGATTGAACTTCGGGGTATCGGCTCGAAACGCCCAGCAATTTGAGTCCCGAGCGACTCCAGAACATTCCCTGTGATGGGAGAAGTTGTTAATCGAGTTATTTTTGATAGACTAATGCATAGAATTGCACGATTTTTCGAATAGAATCTTGAACGAAGCCGACTGATTGAACTTCGGGGTATCGGCTCGAAACGCCCTGCAATCTGAGTCCCTAGCGACTCCAGAACATTCACTGAGATGGGAGAAGTTGTTAATCGAGTTATATTTGATAGACTAATGCAAAGAATTGCACGATTTTTCGAACAGAATCTTGAACGGAGCTGACTGATTGAACTTCGGGGTATTGGCTCGAAACGCCCAGTAATCTGAGTCCCGAGCGACTCCAGAACATTCCCTCTAATGGGAGAAGTTGTTAATCGAGTTATTTTTGATAGACTAATGCAAAGAATTGCAAGATTTTTCGAATAGAATCTTGAACGAAGCCGACTGATTGAACTTCGGGGTATCGGCTCGAAACGCCCTGCAATCTGAGTCCCTAGCGACTCCAGAACATTCACTGAGATGGGAGAAGTTGTTAATCGAGTTATTTTTGATAGACTAATGCAAAGAATTGCACGATTTTTCGAACAGAATCTTTAACGAAGCCGACTGATTGAACTTCGGGGTATCGGCTCGAAACGCCCAGTAATCTGAGTCCCGAGCGACTCCAGAACATTCCCTGTAATGGGAGAAGTTGTTAATCGAGTTATTTTTGATAGACTAATGCAAAGAATTGCAAGATTTTTTGAATAGAATCTTGAACGAAGCCGACTGATTGAACTTCGGGGTATCGGCTCGAAACGCCCTGCAATCTGAGTCCCTAGCGACTCCAGAACATTCACTGAGATGGGAGAAGTTGTTAATCGAGTTATTTTTGATAGACTAATGCAAAGAATTGCAAGATTTTTCGAATAGAATCTTGAACGAAGCCGACTGATTGAACTTCGGGGTATCGGCTCGAAACGCCCTGCAATCTGAGTCCCTAGCGACTCCAGAACATTCACTGAGATGGGAGAAGTTGTTAATCGAGTTATTTTTGATAGACTAATGCAAAGAATTGCACGATTTTTCGAACAGAATCTTGAACGAAGCCGACTGATTGAACTTCGGGGTATCGGCTCGAAACGCCCAGCAATTTGAGTCCCGAGCGACTCCAGAACATTCCCTGTGATGGGAGAAGTTGTTAATCGAGTTATTTTTGATAGACTAATGCATAGAATTGCACGATTTTTCGAATAGAATCTTGAACGAAGCCGACTGATTGAACTTCGGGGTATCGGCTCGAAACGCCCTGCAATCTGAGTCCCTAGCGACTCCAGAACATTCACTGAGATGGGAGAAGTTGTTAATCGAGTTATTTTTGATAGACTAATGCAAAGAATTGCACGATTTTTCGAACAGAATCTTGAACGAAGCCGACTGATTGAACTTCGGGGTATCGGCTCGAAACGCCCAGTAATCTGAGTCCCGAGCGACTCTAGAACATTCCCTGTAATGGGAGAAGTTGTTAATCGAGTTATTTTTGATAGACTAATGCAAAGAATTGCGCGATTTTTCGAACAGAATCTTGAACGAAGCCGACTGATTGAACTTCGGGGTATCGGCTCGAAACGCCCAGCAATTTGAGTCCCGAGCGACTCCAGAACATTCCCTGTAATGGGAGAAGTTGTTAATTGAGTTATTTTTGACAGACTAATGCAAAGAATTGCACGATTTTTTGAATAGAATCTTGAACGAAGCCGACTGATTGAACTTCGGGGTATCGGCTCGAAACGCCCAGCAATTTGAGTCCCGAGCGACTCCAGAACATTCCCTGTGATGGGAGAAGTTGTTAATCGAGTTATTTTTGATAGACTAATGCATAGAATTGCACGATTTTTCGAATAGAATCTTGAACGAAGCCGACTGATTGAACTTCGGGGTATCGGCTCGAAACGCCCTGCAATCTGAGTCCCTAGCGACTCCAGAACATTCACTGAGATGGGAGAAGTTGTTAATCGAGTTATTTTTGATAGACTAATGCAAAGAATTGCACGATTTTTCGAACAGAATCTTTAACGAAGCCGACTGATTGAACTTCGGGGTATCGGCTCGAAACGCCCAGTAATCTGAGTCCCGAGCGACTCCAGAACATTCCCTGTAATGGGAGAAGTTGTTAATCGAGTTATTTTTGATAGACTAATGCAAAGAATTGCAAGATTTTTTGAATAGAATCTTGAACGAAGCCGACTGATTGAACTTCGGGGTATCGGCTCGAAACGCCCTGCAATCTGAGTCCCTAGCGACTCCAGAACATTCACTGAGATGGGAGAAGTTGTTAATCGAGTTATTTTTGATAGACTAATGCAAAGAATTGCAAGATTTTTCGAATAGAATCTTGAACGAAGCCGACTGATTGAACTTCGGGGTATCGGCTCGAAACGCCCTGCAATCTGAGTCCCTAGCGACTCCAGAACATTCACTGAGATGGGAGAAGTTGTTAATCGAGTTATTTTTGATAGACTAATGCAAAGAATTGCACGATTTTTCGAACAGAATCTTGAACGAAGCCGACTGATTGAACTTCGGGGTATCGGCTCGAAACGCCCAGCAATTTGAGTCCCGAGCGACTCCAGAACATTCCCTGTGATGGGAGAAGTTGTTAATCGAGTTATTTTTGATAGACTAATGCATAGAATTGCACGATTTTTCGAATAGAATCTTGAACGAAGCCGACTGATTGAACTTCGGGGTATCGGCTCGAAACGCCCTGCAATCTGAGTCCCTAGCGACTCCAGAACATTCACTGAGATGGGAGAAGTTGTTAATCGAGTTATTTTTGATAGACTAATGCAAAGAATTGCACGATTTTTCGAACAGAATCTTGAACGAAGCCGACTGATTGAACTTCGGGGTATCGGCTCGAAACGCCCAGTAATCTGAGTCCCGAGCGACTCTAGAACATTCCCTGTAATGGGAGAAGTTGTTAATCGAGTTATTTTTGATAGACTAATGCAAAGAATTGCGCGATTTTTCGAACAGAATCTTGAACGAAGCCGACTGATTGAACTTCGGGGTATCGGCTCGAAACGCCCAGCAATTTGAGTCCCGAGCGACTCCAGAACATTCCCTGTAATGGGAGAAGTTGTTAATTGAGTTATTTTTGACAGACTAATGCAAAGAATTGCACGATTTTTTGAATAGAATCTTGAACGAAGCCGACTGATTGAACTTCGGGGTATCGGCTCGAAACGCCCAGCAATTTGAGTCCCGAGCGACTCCAGAACATTCCCTGTGATGGGAGAAGTTGTTAATCGAGTTATTTTTGATAGACTAATGCATAGAATTGCACGATTTTTCGAATAGAATCTTGAACGAAGCCGACTGATTGAACTTCGGGGTATCGGCTCGAAACGCCCTGCAATCTGAGTCCCTAGCGACTCCAGAACATTCACTGAGATGGGAGAAGTTGTTAATCGAGTTATTTTTGATAGACTAATGCAAAGAATTGCACGATTTTTCGAACAGAATCTTTAACGAAGCCGACTGATTGAACTTCGGGGTATCGGCTCGAAACGCCCAGTAATCTGAGTCCCGAGCGACTCCAGAACATTCCCTGTAATGGGAGAAGTTGTTAATCGAGTTATTTTTGATAGACTAATGCAAAGAATTGCAAGATTTTTTGAATAGAATCTTGAACGAAGCCGACTGATTGAACTTCGGGGTATCGGCTCGAAACGCCCTGCAATCTGAGTCCCTAGCGACTCCAGAACATTCACTGAGATGGGAGAAGTTGTTAATCGAGTTATTTTTGATAGACTAATGCAAAGAATTGCAAGATTTTTCGAATAGAATCTTGAACGAAGCCGACTGATTGAACTTCGGGGTATCGGCTCGAAACGCCCTGCAATCTGAGTCCCTAGCGACTCCAGAACATTCACTGAGATGGGAGAAGTTGTTAATCGAGTTATTTTTGATAGACTAATGCAAAGAATTGCACGATTTTTCGAACAGAATCTTGAACGAAGCCGACTGATTGAACTTCGGGGTATCGGCTCGAAACGCCCAGCAATTTGAGTCCCGAGCGACTCCAGAACATTCCCTGTAATGGGAGAAGTTGTTAATTGAGTTATTTTTGACAGACTAATGCAAAGAATTGCACGATTTTTTGAATAGAATCTTGAACGAAGCCGACTGATTGAACTTCGGGGTATCGGCTCGAAACGCCCAGCAATTTGAGTCCCGAGCGACTCCAGAACATTCCCTGTGATGGGAGAAGTTGTTAATCGAGTTATTTTTGATAGACTAATGCATAGAATTGCACGATTTTTCGAATAGAATCTTGAACGAAGCCGACTGATTGAACTTCGGGGTATCGGCTCGAAACGCCCTACAATCTGAGTCCCTAGCGACTCCAGAACATTCACTGAGATGGGAGAAGTTGTTAATCGAGTTATTTTTGATAGACTAATGCAAAGAATTGCACGATTTTTCGAATAGAATCTTGAACGAAGCCGACTGATTGAACTTCGGGGTATCGGCTCGAAACGCCCTGCAATCTGAGTCCCTAGCGACTCCAGAACATTCACTGAGATGGGAGAAGTTGTTAATCGAGTTATTTTTGATAGACTAATGCAAAGAATTGCACGATTTTTCGAACAGAATCTTGAACGAAGCCGACTGATTGAACTTCGGGGTATCGGCTCGAAACGCCCAGTAATCTGAGTCCCTAGCGACTCCAGAACATTCACTGAGATGTGAGAAGTTGTTAATCGAGTTATTTTTGATAGACTAATGCAAAGAATTGCACGATTTTTCGAACAGAATCTTGAACGAAGCCGACTGATTGAACTTCGGGGTATCGGCTCGAAACGCCCAGCAATTTGAGTCCCGAGCGACTCCAGAACATTCCCTGTAATGGGAGAAGTTGTTAATCGAGTTATTTTTGATAGACTAATGCAAAGAATTGCACGATTTTTCGAACAGAATCTTGAACGAAGCCGACTGATTGAACTTCGGGGTATCGGCTCGAAACGCCCAGCAATTTGTGTCCCGAGCGACTCCAGAACATTCCCTGTAATGGGAGAAGTTGTTAATTGAGTTATTTTTGACAGACTAATGCAAAGAATTGTACGATTTTTTGAATAGAATCTTGAACGAAGCCGACTGATTGAACTTCGGGGTATCGGCTCGAAACGCCCAGCAATTTGAGTCCCGAGCGACTCCAGAACATTCCCTGTGATGGGAGAAGTTGTTAATCGAGTTATTTTTGATAGACTAATGCATAGAATTGCACGATTTTTCGAATAGAATCTTGAACGAAGCCGACTGATTGAACTTCGGGGTATCGGCTCGAAACGCCCTGCAATCTGAGTCCCTAACGACTCCAGAACATTCACTGAGATGGGAGAAGTTGTTAATCGAGTTATTTTTGATAGACTAATGCAAAGAATTGCACGATTTTTCGAATAGAATCTTGAACGAAGCCGACTGATTGAACTTCGGGGTATCGGCTCGAAACGCCCTGCAATCTGAGTCCCTAGCGACTCCAGAACATTCACTGAGATGGGAGAAGTTGTTAATCGAGTTATATTTGATAGACTAATGCAAAGAATTGCACGATTTTTCGAACAGAATCTTGAACGGAGCTGACTGATTGAACTTCGGGGTATTGGCTCGAAACGCCCAGTAATCTGAGTCCCGAGCGACTCCAGAACATTCCCTCTAATGGGAGAAGTTGTTAATCGAGTTATTTTTGATAGACTAATGCAAAGAATTGCAAGATTTTCCGAATAGAATCTTGAACGAAGCCGACTGATTGAACTTCGGGGTATCGGCTCGAAACGCCCTGCAATCTGAGTCCCTAGCGACTCCAGAACATTCACTGAGATGGGAGAAGTTGTTAATCGAGTTATTTTTGATAGACTAATGCAAAGAATTGCACGATTTTTCGAACAGAATCTTTAACGAAGCCGACTGATTGAACTTCGGGGTATCGGCTCGAAACGCCCAGTAATCTGAGTCCCGAGCGACTCCAGAACATTCCCTGTAATGGGAGAAGTTGTTAATCGAGTTATTTTTGATAGACTAATGCAAAGAATTGCAAGATTTTTTGAATAGAATCTTGAACGAAGCCGACTGATTGAACTTCGGGGTATCGGCTCGAAACGCCCTACAATCTGAGTCCCTAGCGACTCCAGAACATTCACTGAGATGGGAGAAGTTGTTAATCGAGTTATTTTTGATAGACTAATGCAAAGAATTGCACGATTTTTCGAATAGAATCTTGAACGAAGCCGACTGATTGAACTTCGGGGTATCGGCTCGAAACGCCCTGCAATCTGAGTCCCTAGCGACTCCAGAACATTCACTGAGATGGGAGAAGTTGTTAATCGAGTTATTTTTGATAGACTAATGCAAAGAATTGCACGATTTTTCGAATAGAATCTTGAACGAAGCCGACTGATTGAACTTCGGGGTATCGGCTCGAAACGCCCTGCAATCTGAGTCCCTAGCGACTCCAGAACATTCACTGAGATGGGAGAAGTTGTTAATCGAGTTATTTTTGATAGACTAATGCAAAGAATTGCACGATTTTTCGAACAGAATCTTGAACGAAGCCGACTGATTGAACTTCGGGGTATCGGCTCGAAACGCCCAGTAATCTGAGTCCCTAGCGACTCCAGAACATTCACTGAGATGTGAGAAGTTGTTAATCGAGTTATTTTTGATAGACTAATGCAAAGAATTGCACGATTTTTCGAACAGAATCTTGAACGAAGCCGACTGATTGAACTTCGGGGTATCGGCTCGAAACGCCCTGCAATCTGAGTCCCTAACGACTCCAGAACATTCACTGAGATGGGAGAAGTTGTTAATCGAGTTATTTTTGATAGACTAATGCAAAGAATTGCACGATTTTTCGAATAGAATCTTGAACGAAGCCGACTGATTGAACTTCGGGGTATCGGCTCGAAACGCCCTGCAATCTGAGTCCCTAGCGACTCCAGAACATTCACTGAGATGGGAGAAGTTGTTAATCGAGTTATTTTTGATAGACTAATGCAAAGAATTGCAAGATTTTTCGAATAGAATCTTGAACGAAGCCGACTGATTGAACTTCGGGGTATCGGCTCGAAACGCCCTGCAATCTGAGTCCCTAGCGACTCCAGAACATTCACTGAGATGGGAGAAGTTGTTAATCGAGTTATTTTTGATAGACTAATGCAAAGAATTGCACGATTTTTCGAACAGAATCTTGAACGAAGCCGACTGATTGAACTTCGGGGTATCGGCTCGAAACGCCCAGCAATTTGAGTCCCGAGCGACTCCAGAACATTCCCTGTGATGGGAGAAGTTGTTAATCGAGTTATTTTTGATAGACTAATGCATAGAATTGCACGATTTTTCGAATAGAATCTTGAACGAAGCCGACTGATTGAACTTCGGGGTATCGGCTCGAAACGCCCTGCAATCTGAGTCCCTAGCGACTCCAGAACATTCACTGAGATGGGAGAAGTTGTTAATCGAGTTATTTTTGATAGACTAATGCAAAGAATTGCACGATTTTTCGAACAGAATCTTGAACGAAGCCGACTGATTGAACTTCGGGGTATCGGCTCGAAACGCCCAGTAATCTGAGTCCCGAGCGACTCTAGAACATTCCCTGTAATGGGAGAAGTTGTTAATCGAGTTATTTTTGATAGACTAATGCAAAGAATTGCGCGATTTTTCGAACAGAATCTTGAACGAAGCCGACTGATTGAACTTCGGGGTATCGGCTCGAAACGCCCAGTAATCTGAGTCCCGAGCGACTCTAGAACATTCCCTGTAATGGGAGAAGTTGTTAATCGAGTTATTTTTGATAGACTAATGCAAAGAATTGCACGATTTTTCGAATAGAATCTTGAACGAAGCCGACTGATTGAACTTCGGGGTATCGGCTCGAAACGCCCTGCAATCTGAGTCCCTAGCGACTCCAGAACATTCACTGAGATGGGAGAAGTTGTTAATCGAGTTATTTTTGATAGACTAATGCAAAGAATTGCACGATTTTTCGAATAGAATCTTGAACGAAGCCGACTGATTGAACTTCGGGGTATCGGCTCGAAACGCCCTGCAATCTGAGTCCCTAGCGACTCCAGAACATTCACTGAGATGGGAGAAGTTGTTAATCGAGTTATTTTTGATAGACTAATGCAAAGAATTGCACGATTTTTCGAATAGAATCTTGAACGAAGCCGACTGATTGAACTTCGGGGTATCGGCTCGAAACGCCCTGCAATCTGAGTCCCTAGCGACTCCAGAACATTCACTGAGATGGGAGAAGTTGTTAATCGAGTTATTTTTGATAGACTAATGCAAAGAATTGCACGATTTTTCGAACATAATCTTGAACGAAGCCGACTGATTGAACTTCGGGGTATCGGCTCGAAACGCCCAGTAATCTGAGTCCCTAGCGACTCCAGAACATTCACTGAGATGTGAGAAGTTGTTAATCGAGTTATTTTTGATAGACTAATGCAAAGAATTGCACGATTTTTCGAACAGAATCTTGAACGAAGCCGACTGATTGAACTTCGGGGTATCGGCTCGAAACGCCCTGCAATCTGAGTCCCTAACGACTCCAGAACATTCACTGAGATGGGAGAAGTTGTTAATCGAGTTATTTTTGATAGACTAATGCAAAGAATTGCACGATTTTTCGAATAGAATCTTGAACGAAGCCGACTGATTGAACTTCGGGGTATCGGCTCGAAACGCCCTGCAATCTGAGTCCCTAGCGACTCCAGAACATTCACTGAGATGGGAGAAGTTGTTAATCGAGTTATTTTTGATAGACTAATGCAAAGAATTGCAAGATTTTTCGAATAGAATCTTGAACGAAGCCGACTGATTGAACTTCGGGGTATCGGCTCGAAACGCCCTGCAATCTGAGTCCCTAGCGACTCCAGAACATTCACTGAGATGGGAGAAGTTGTTAATCGAGTTATTTTTGATAGACTAATGCAAAGAATTGCACGATTTTTCGAACAGAATCTTGAACGAAGCCGACTGATTGAACTTCGGGGTATCGGCTCGAAACGCCCAGCAATTTGAGTCCCGAGCGACTCCAGAACATTCCCTGTGATGGGAGAAGTTGTTAATCGAGTTATTTTTGATAGACTAATGCATAGAATTGCACGATTTTTCGAATAGAATCTTGAACGAAGCCGACTGATTGAACTTCGGGGTATCGGCTCGAAACGCCCTGCAATCTGAGTCCCTAGCGACTCCAGAACATTCACTGAGATGGGAGAAGTTGTTAATCGAGTTATTTTTGATAGACTAATGCAAAGAATTGCACGATTTTTCGAACAGAATCTTGAACGAAGCCGACTGATTGAACTTCGGGGTATCGGCTCGAAACGCCCAGTAATCTGAGTCCCGAGCGACTCTAGAACATTCCCTGTAATGGGAGAAGTTGTTAATCGAGTTATTTTTGATAGACTAATGCAAAGAATTGCGCGATTTTTCGAACAGAATCTTGAACGAAGCCGACTGATTGAACTTCGGGGTATCGGCTCGAAACGCCCAGCAATTTGAGTCCCGAGCGACTCCAGAACATTCCCTGTAATGGGAGAAGTTGTTAATTGAGTTATTTTTGACAGACTAATGCAAAGAATTGCACGATTTTTTGAATAGAATCTTGAACGAAGCCGACTGATTGAACTTCGGGGTATCGGCTCGAAACGCCCAGCAATTTGAGTCCCGAGCGACTCCAGAACATTCCCTGTGATGGGAGAAGTTGTTAATCGAGTTATTTTTGATAGACTAATGCATAGAATTGCACGATTTTTCGAATAGAATCTTGAACGAAGCCGACTGATTGAACTTCGGGGTATCGGCTCGAAACGCCCTGCAATCTGAGTCCCTAGCGACTCCAGAACATTCACTGAGATGGGAGAAGTTGTTAATCGAGTTATTTTTGATAGACTAATGCAAAGAATTGCACGATTTTTCGAACAGAATCTTTAACGAAGCCGACTGATTGAACTTCGGGGTATCGGCTCGAAACGCCCAGTAATCTGAGTCCCGAGCGACTCCAGAACATTCCCTGTAATGGGAGAAGTTGTTAATCGAGTTATTTTTGATAGACTAATGCAAAGAATTGCAAGATTTTTTGAATAGAATCTTGAACGAAGCCGACTGATTGAACTTCGGGGTATCGGCTCGAAACGCCCTGCAATCTGAGTCCCTAGCGACTCCAGAACATTCACTGAGATGGGAGAAGTTGTTAATCGAGTTATTTTTGATAGACTAATGCAAAGAATTGCAAGATTTTTCGAATAGAATCTTGAACGAAGCCGACTGATTGAACTTCGGGGTATCGGCTCGAAACGCCCTGCAATCTGAGTCCCTAGCGACTCCAGAACATTCACTGAGATGGGAGAAGTTGTTAATCGAGTTATTTTTGATAGACTAATGCAAAGAATTGCACGATTTTTCGAACAGAATCTTGAACGAAGCCGACTGATTGAACTTCGGGGTATCGGCTCGAAACGCCCAGCAATTTGAGTCCCGAGCGACTCCAGAACATTCCCTGTAATGGGAGAAGTTGTTAATTGAGTTATTTTTGACAGACTAATGCAAAGAATTGCACGATTTTTTGAATAGAATCTTGAACGAAGCCGACTGATTGAACTTCGGGGTATCGGCTCGAAACGCCCAGCAATTTGAGTCCCGAGCGACTCCAGAACATTCCCTGTGATGGGAGAAGTTGTTAATCGAGTTATTTTTGATAGACTAATGCATAGAATTGCACGATTTTTCGAATAGAATCTTGAACGAAGCCGACTGATTGAACTTCGGGGTATCGGCTCGAAACGCCCTACAATCTGAGTCCCTAGCGACTCCAGAACATTCACTGAGATGGGAGAAGTTGTTAATCGAGTTATTTTTGATAGACTAATGCAAAGAATTGCACGATTTTTCGAATAGAATCTTGAACGAAGCCGACTGATTGAACTTCGGGGTATCGGCTCGAAACGCCCTGCAATCTGAGTCCCTAGCGACTCCAGAACATTCACTGAGATGGGAGAAGTTGTTAATCGAGTTATTTTTGATAGACTAATGCAAAGAATTGCACGATTTTTCGAACAGAATCTTGAACGAAGCCGACTGATTGAACTTCGGGGTATCGGCTCGAAACGCCCAGTAATCTGAGTCCCTAGCGACTCCAGAACATTCACTGAGATGTGAGAAGTTGTTAATCGAGTTATTTTTGATAGACTAATGCAAAGAATTGCACGATTTTTCGAACAGAATCTTGAACGAAGCCGACTGATTGAACTTCGGGGTATCGGCTCGAAACGCCCAGCAATTTGAGTCCCGAGCGACTCCAGAACATTCCCTGTAATGGGAGAAGTTGTTAATCGAGTTATTTTTGATAGACTAATGCAAAGAATTGCACGATTTTTCGAACAGAATCTTGAACGAAGCCGACTGATTGAACTTCGGGGTATCGGCTCGAAACGCCCAGCAATTTGAGTCCCGAGCGACTCCAGAACATTCCCTGTAATGGGAGAAGTTGTTAATTGAGTTATTTTTGACAGACTAATGCAAAGAATTGTACGATTTTTTGAATAGAATCTTGAACGAAGCCGACTGATTGAACTTCGGGGTATCGGCTCGAAACGCCCAGCAATTTGAGTCCCGAGCGACTCCAGAACATTCCCTGTGATGGGAGAAGTTGTTAATCGAGTTATTTTTGATAGACTAATGCATAGAATTGCACGATTTTTCGAATAGAATCTTGAACGAAGCCGACTGATTGAACTTCGGGGTATCGGCTCGAAACGCCCTGCAATCTGAGTCCCTAACGACTCCAGAACATTCACTGAGATGGGAGAAGTTGTTAATCGAGTTATTTTTGATAGACTAATGCAAAGAATTGCACGATTTTTCGAATAGAATCTTGAACGAAGCCGACTGATTGAACTTCGGGGTATCGGCTTGAAACGCCCTGCAATCTGAGTCCCTAGCGACTCCAGAACATTCACTGAGATGGGAGAAGTTGTTAATCGAGTTATATTTGATAGACTAATGCAAAGAATTGCACGATTTTTCGAACAGAATCTTGAACGGAGCTGACTGATTGAACTTCGGGGTATTGGCTCGAAACGCCCAGTAATCTGAGTCCCGAGCGACTCCAGAACATTCCCTCTAATGGGAGAAGTTGTTAATCGAGTTATTTTTGATAGACTAATGCAAAGAATTGCAAGATTTTCCGAATAGAATCTTGAACGAAGCCGACTGATTGAACTTCGGGGTATCGGCTCGAAACGCCCTGCAATCTGAGTCCCTAGCGACTCCAGAACATTCACTGAGATGGGAGAAGTTGTTAATCGAGTTATTTTTGATAGACTAATGCAAAGAATTGCAAGATTTTTCGAATAGAATCTTGAACGAAGCCGACTGATTGAACTTCGGGGTATCGGCTCGAAACGCCCAGTAATCTGAGTCCCGAGCGACTCCAGAACATTCCCTGTAATGGGAGAAGTTGTTAATCGAGTTATTTTTGATAGACTAATGCAAAGAATTGCAAGATTTTTTGAATAGAATCTTGAACGAAGCCGACTGATTGAACTTCGGGGTATCGGCTCGAAACGCCCTACAATCTGAGTCCCTAGCGACTCCAGAACATTCACTGAGATGGGAGAAGTTGTTAATCGAGTTATTTTTGATAGACTAATGCAAAGAATTGCACGATTTTTCGAACAGAATCTTGAACGAAGCCGACTGATTGAACTTCGGGGTATCGGCTCGAAACGCCCAGCAATTTGAGTCCCGAGCGACTCCAGAACATTCCCTGTAATGGGAGAAGTTGTTAATTGAGTTATTTTTGACAGACTAATGCAAAGAATTGCACGATTTTTTGAATAGAATCTTGAACGAAGCCGACTGATTGAACTTCGGGGTATCGGCTCGAAACGCCCAGCAATTTGAGTCCCGAGCGACTCCAGAACATTCCCTGTGATGGGAGAAGTTGTTAATCGAGTTATTTTTGATAGACTAATGCATAGAATTGCACGATTTTTCGAATAGAATCTTGAACGAAGCCGACTGATTGAACTTCGGGGTATCGGCTCGAAACGCCCTGCAATCTGAGTCCCTAGCGACTCCAGAACATTCACTGAGATGGGAGAAGTTGTTAATCGAGTTATTTTTGATAGACTAATGCAAAGAATTGCACGATTTTTCGAACAGAATCTTGAACGAAGCCGACTGATTGAACTTCGGGGTATCGGCTCGAAACGCCCAGTAATCTGAGTCCCTAGCGACTCCAGAACATTCACTGAGATGTGAGAAGTTGTTAATCGAGTTATTTTTGATAGACTAATGCAAAGAATTGCACGATTTTTCGAACAGAATCTTGAACGAAGCCGACTGATTGAACTTCGGGGTATCGGCTCGAAACGCCCAGCAATTTGAGTCCCGAGCGACTCCAGAACATTCCCTGTAATGGGAGAAGTTGTTAATCGAGTTATTTTTGATAGACTAATGCAAAGAATTGCACGATTTTTCGAACAGAATCTTGAACGAAGCCGACTGATTGAACTTCGGGGTATCGGCTCGAAACGCCCAGCAATTTGAGTCCCGAGCGACTCCAGAACATTCCCTGTAATGGGAGAAGTTGTTAATCGAGTTATTTTTGATAGACTAATGCATAGAATTGCACGATTTTTCGAATAGAATCTTGAACGAAGCCGACTGATTGAACTTCGGGGTATCGGCTCGAAACGCCCTGCAATCTGAGTCCCTAACGACTCCAGAACATTCACTGAGATGGGAGAAGTTGTTAATCGAGTTATTTTTGATAGACTAATGCAAAGAATTGCACGATTTTTCGAATAGAATCTTGAACGAAGCCGACTGATTGAACTTCGGGGTATCGGCTTGAAACGCCCTGCAATCTGAGTCCCTAGCGACTCCAGAACATTCACTGAGATGGGAGAAGTTGTTAATCGAGTTATATTTGATAGACTAATGCAAAGAATTGCACGATTTTTCGAACAGAATCTTGAACGGAGCTGACTGATTGAACTTCGGGGTATTGGCTCGAAACGCCCAGTAATCTGAGTCCCGAGCGACTCCAGAACATTCCCTCTAATGGGAGAAGTTGTTAATCGAGTTATTTTTGATAGACTAATGCAAAGAATTGCAAGATTTTCCGAATAGAATCTTGAACGAAGCCGACTGATTGAACTTCGGGGTATCGGCTCGAAACGCCCTGCAATCTGAGTCCCTAGCGACTCCAGAACATTCACTGAGATGTGAGAAGTTGTTAATCGAGTTATTTTTGATAGACTAATGCAAAGAATTGCAAGATTTTTCGAATAGAATCTTGAACGAAGCCGACTGATTGAACTTCGGGGTATCGGCTCGAAACGCCCAGTAATCTGAGTCCCGAGCGACTCCAGAACATTCCCTGTAATGGGAGAAGTTGTTAATCGAGTTATTTTTGATAGACTAATGCAAAGAATTGCAAGATTTTTTGAATAGAATCTTGAACGAAGCCGACTGATTGAACTTCGGGGTATCGGCTCGAAACGCCCTACAATCTGAGTCCCTAGCGACTCCAGAACATTCACTGAGATGGGAGAAGTTGTTAATCGAGTTATTTTTGATAGACTAATGCAAAGAATTGCACGATTTTTCGAATAGAATCTTGAACGAAGCCGACTGATTGAACTTCGGGGTATCGGCTCGAAACGCCCTGCAATCTGAGTCCCTAGCGACTCCAGAACATTCACTGAGATGGGAGAAGTTGTTAATCGAGTTATTTTTGATAGACTAATGCAAAGAATTGCACGATTTTTCGAATAGAATCTTGAACGAAGCCGACTGATTGAACTTCGGGGTATCGGCTCGAAACGCCCTGCAATCTGAGTCCCTAGCGACTCCAGAACATTCACTGAGATGGGAGAAGTTGTTAATCGAGTTATTTTTGATAGACTAATGCAAAGAATTGCACGATTTTTCGAACAGAATCTTGAACGAAGCCGACTGATTGAACTTCGGGGTATCGGCTCGAAACGCCCAGTAATCTGAGTCCCTAGCGACTCCAGAACATTCACTGAGATGTGAGAAGTTGTTAATCGAGTTATTTTTGATAGACTAATGCAAAGAATTGCACGATTTTTCGAACAGAATCTTGAACGAAGCCGACTGATTGAACTTCGGGGTATCGGCTCGAAACGCCCAGCAATTTGAGTCCCGAGCGACTCCAGAACATTCCCTGTAATGGGAGAAGTTGTTAATCGAGTTATTTTTGATAGACTAATGCAAAGAATTGCACGATTTTTCGAACAGAATCTTGAACGAAGCCGACTGATTGAACTTCGGGGTATCGGCTCGAAACGCCCAGCAATTTGAGTCCCGAGCGACTCCAGAACATTCCCTGTAATGGGAGAAGTTGTTAATTGAGTTATTTTTGACAGACTAATGCAAAGAATTGTACGATTTTTTGAATAGAATCTTGAACGAAGCCGACTGATTGAACTTCGGGGTATCGGCTCGAAACGCCCAGCAATTTGAGTCCCGAGCGACTCCAGAACATTCCCTGTGATGGGAGAAGTTGTTAATCGAGTTATTTTTGATAGACTAATGCATAGAATTGCACGATTTTTCGAATAGAATCTTGAACGAAGCCGACTGATTGAACTTCGGGGTATCGGCTCGAAACGCCCTGCAATCTGAGTCCCTAACGACTCCAGAACATTCACTGAGATGGGAGAAGTTGTTAATCGAGTTATTTTTGATAGACTAATGCAAAGAATTGCACGATTTTTCGAATAGAATCTTGAACGAAGCCGACTGATTGAACTTCGGGGTATCGGCTCGAAACGCCCTGCAATCTGAGTCCCTAGCGACTCCAGAACATTCACTGAGATGGGAGAAGTTGTTAATCGAGTTATTTTTGATAGACTAATGCAAAGAATTGCACGATTTTTCGAATAGAATCTTGAACGAAGCCGACTGATTGAACTTCGGGGTATCGGCTCGAAACGCCCTGCAATCTGAGTCCCTAGCGACTCCAGAACATTCACTGAGATGGGAGAAGTTGTTAATCGAGTTATTTTTGATAGACTAATGCAAAGAATTGCACGATTTTTCGAACAGAATCTTGAACGAAGCCGACTGATTGAACTTCGGGGTATCGGCTCGAAACGCCCAGTAATCTGAGTCCCGAGCGACTCTAGAACATTCCCTGTAATGGGAGAAGTTGTTAATCGAGTTATTTTTGATAGACTAATGCAAAGAATTGCGCGATTTTTCGAACAGAATCTTGAACGAAGCCGACTGATTGAACTTCGGGGTATCGGCTCGAAACGCCCAGTAATCTGAGTCCCGTGCGACTCCAGAACATTCCCTGTAATGGGAGAAGTTGTTAATCGAGTTATATTTGATAGACTAATGCAAAGAATTGCACGATTTTTCGAACAGAACCTTGAACGGAGCCGACTGATTGAACTTCGGGGTATTGGCTCGAAACGCCCAGTAATCTGAGTCCCGAGCGACTCCAGAACATTCCCTGTAATGGGAGAAGTTGTTAATCGAGTTATTTTTGATAGACTAATGCAAAGAATTGCAAGATTTTTCGAATAGAATCTTGAACGAAGCCGACTGATTGAACTTCGGGGTATCGGCTCGAAACGCCCTGCAATCTGAGTCCCTAGCGACTCCAGAACATTCACTGAGATGGGAGAAGTTGTTAATCGAGTTATTTTTGATAGACTAATGCAAAGAATTGCACGATTTTTCGAACAGAATCTTTAACGAAGCCGACTGATTGAACTTCGGGGTATCGGCTCGAAACGCCCAGTAATCTGAGTCCCGAGCGACTCCAGAACATTCCCTGTAATGGGAGAAGTTATTAATCGAGTTATTTTTGATAGACTAATGCAAAGAATTGCAAGATTTTTTGAATAGAATCTTGAACGAAGCCGACTGATTGAACTTCGGGGTATCGGCTCGAAACGCCCTGCAATCTGAGTCCCTAGCGACTCCAGAACATTCACTGAGATGGGAGAAGTTGTTAATCGAGTTATTTTTGATAGACTAATGCAAAGAATTGCAAGATTTTTCGAATAGAATCTTGAACGAAGCCGACTGATTGAACTTCGGGGTATCGGCTCGAAACGCCCTGCAATCTGAGTCCCTAGCGACTCCAGAACATTCACTGAGATGGGAGAAGTTGTTAATCGAGTTATTTTTGATAGACTAATGCAAAGAATTGCACGATTTTTCGAACAGAATCTTGAACGAAGCCGACTGATTGAACTTCGGGGTATCGGCTCGAAACGCCCAGTAATCTGAGTCCCTAGCGACTCCAGAACATTCACTGAGATGTGAGAAGTTGTTAATCGAGTTATTTTTGATAGACTAATGCAAAGAATTGCACGATTTTTCGAACAGAATCTTGAACGAAGCCGACTGATTGAACTTCGGGGTATCGGCTCGAAACGCCCAGCAATTTGAGTCCCGAGCGACTCCAGAACATTCCCTGTAATGGGAGAAGTTGTTAATCGAGTTATTTTTGATAGACTAATGCAAAGAATTGCACGATTTTTCGAACAGAATCTTGAACGAAGCCGACTGATTGAACTTCGGGGTATCGGCTCGAAACGCCCAGCAATTTGAGTCCCGAGCGACTCCAGAACATTCCCTGTAATGGGAGAAGTTGTTAATTGAGTTATTTTTGACAGACTAATGCAAAGAATTGTACGATTTTTTGAATAGAATCTTGAACGAAGCCGACTGATTGAACTTCGGGGTATCGGCTCGAAACGCCCAGCAATTTGAGTCCCGAGCGACTCCAGAACATTCCCTGTGATGGGAGAAGTTGTTAATCGAGTTATTTTTGATAGACTAATGCATAGAATTGCACGATTTTTCGAATAGAATCTTGAACGAAGCCGACTGATTGAACTTCGGGGTATCGGCTCGAAACGCCCTGCAATCTGAGTCCCTAACGACTCCAGAACATTCACTGAGATGGGAGAAGTTGTTAATCGAGTTATTTTTGATAGACTAATGCAAAGAATTGCACGATTTTTCGAATAGAATCTTGAACGAAGCCGACTGATTGAACTTCGGGGTATCGGCTCGAAACGCCCTGCAATCTGAGTCCCTAGCGACTCCAGAACATTCACTGAGATGGGAGAAGTTGTTAATCGAGTTATATTTGATAGACTAATGCAAAGAATTGCACGATTTTTCGAACAGAATCTTGAACGGAGCTGACTGATTGAACTTCGGGGTATTGGCTCGAAACGCCCAGTAATCTGAGTCCCGAGCGACTCCAGAACATTCCCTCTAATGGGAGAAGTTGTTAATCGAGTTATTTTTGATAGACTAATGCAAAGAATTGCAAGATTTTTCGAATAGAATCTTGAACAAAGCCGACTGATTGAACTTCGGGGTATCGGCTCGAAACGCCCTGCAATCTGAGTCCCTAGCGACTCCAGAACATTCACTGAGATGGGAGAAGTTGTTAATCGAGTTATTTTTGATAGACTAATGCAAAGAATTGCACGATTTTTCGAACAGAATCTTTAACGAAGCCGACTGATTGAACTTCGGGGTATCGGCTCGAAACGCCCAGTAATCTGAGTCCCGAGCGACTCCAGAACATTCCCTGTAATGGGAGAAGTTGTTAATCGAGTTATTTTTTATAGACTAATGCAAAGAATTGCAAGATTTTTTGAATAGAATCTTGAACGAAGCCGACTGATTGAACTTCGGGGTATCGGCTCGAAACGCCCTGCAATCTGAGTCCCTAGCGACTCCAGAACATTCACTGAGATGGGAGAAGTTGTTAATCGAGTTATTTTTGATAGACTAATGCAAAGAATTGCAAGATTTTTCGAATAGAATCTTGAACGAAGCCGACTGATTGAACTTCGGGGTATCGGCTCGAAACGCCCTGCAATCTGAGTCCCTAGCGACTCCAGAACATTCACTGAGATGGGAGAAGTTGTTAATCGAGTTATTTTTGATAGACTAATGCAAAGAATTGCACGATTTTTCGAACAGAATCTTGAACGAAGCCGACTGATTGAACTTCGGGGTATCGGCTCGAAACGCCCAGCAATTTGAGTCCCGAGCGACTCCAGAACATTCCCTGTAATGGGAGAAGTTGTTAATTGAGTTATTTTTGACAGACTAATGCAAAGAATTGCACGATTTTTTGAATAGAATCTTGAACGAAGCCGACTGATTGAACTTCGGGGTATCGGCTCGAAACGCCCAGCAATTTGAGTCCCGAGCGACTCCAGAACATTCCCTGTGATGGGAGAAGTTGTTAATCGAGTTATTTTTGATAGACTAATGCATAGAATTGCACGATTTTTCGAATAGAATCTTGAACGAAGCCGACTGATTGAACTTCGGGGTATCGGCTCGAAACGCCCTACAATCTGAGTCCCTAGCGACTCCAGAACATTCACTGAGATGGGAGAAGTTGTTAATCGAGTTATTTTTGATAGACTAATGCAAAGAATTGCACGATTTTTCGAATAGAATCTTGAACGAAGCCGACTGATTGAACTTCGGGGTATCGGCTCGAAACGCCCTGCAATCTGAGTCCCTAGCGACTCCAGAACATTCACTGAGATGGGAGAAGTTGTTAATCGAGTTATTTTTGATAGACTAATGCAAAGAATTGCACGATTTTTCGAACAGAATCTTGAACGAAGCCGACTGATTGAACTTCGGGGTATCGGCTCGAAACGCCCAGTAATCTGAGTCCCTAGCGACTCCAGAACATTCACTGAGATGTGAGAAGTTGTTAATCGAGTTATTTTTGATAGACTAATGCAAAGAATTGCACGATTTTTCGAACAGAATCTTGAACGAAGCCGACTGATTGAACTTCGGGGTATCGGCTCGAAACGCCCAGCAATTTGAGTCCCGAGCGACTCCAGAACATTCCCTGTAATGGGAGAAGTTGTTAATCGAGTTATTTTTGATAGACTAATGCAAAGAATTGCACGATTTTTCGAACAGAATCTTGAACGAAGCCGACTGATTGAACTTCGGGGTATCGGCTCGAAACGCCCAGCAATTTGAGTCCCGAGCGACTCCAGAACATTCCCTGTAATGGGAGAAGTTGTTAATCGAGTTATTTTTGACAGACTAATGCAAAGAATTGTACGATTTTTTGAATAGAATCTTGAACGAAGCCGACTGATTGAACTTCGGGGTATCGGCTCGAAACGCCCAGCAATTTGAGTCCCGAGCGACTCCAGAACATTCCCTGTGATGGGAGAAGTTGTTAATCGAGTTATTTTTGATAGACTAATGCATAGAATTGCACGATTTTTCGAATAGAATCTTGAACGAAGCCGACTGATTGAACTTCGGGGTATCGGCTCGAAACGCCCTGCAATCTGAGTCCCTAACGACTCCAGAACATTCACTGAGATGGGAGAAGTTGTTAATCGAGTTATTTTTGATAGACTAATGCAAAGAATTGCACGATTTTTCGAATAGAATCTTGAACGAAGCCGACTGATTGAACTTCGGGGTATCGGCTCGAAACGCCCTGCAATCTGAGTCCCTAGCGACTCCAGAACATTCACTGAGATGGGAGAAGTTGTTAATCGAGTTATATTTGATAGACTAATGCAAAGAATTGCACGATTTTTCGAACAGAATCTTGAACGGAGCTGACTGATTGAACTTCGGGGTATTGGCTCGAAACGCCCAGTAATCTGAGTCCCGAGCGACTCCAGAACATTCCCTCTAATGGGAGAAGTTGTTAATCGAGTTATTTTTGATAGACTAATGCAAAGAATTGCAAGATTTTTCGAATAGAATCTTGAACGAAGCCGACTGATTGAACTTCGGGGTATCGGCTCGAAACGCCCTGCAATCTGAGTCCCTAGCGACTCCAGAACATTCACTGAGATGGGAGAAGTTGTTAATCGAGTTATTTTTGATAGACTAATGCAAAGAATTGCACGATTTTTCGAACAGAATCTTTAACGAAGCCGACTGATTGAACTTCGGGGTATCGGCTCGAAACGCCCAGTAATCTGAGTCCCGAGCGACTCCAGAACATTCCCTGTAATGGGAGAAGTTGTTAATCGAGTTATTTTTGATAGACTAATGCAAAGAATTGCAAGATTTTTTGAATAGAATCTTGAACGAAGCCGACTGATTGAACTTCGGGGTATCGGCTCGAAACGCCCTGCAATCTGAGTCCCTAGCGACTCCAAAACATTCACTGAGATGGGAGAAGTTGTTAATCGAGTTATTTTTGATAGACTAATGCAAAGAATTGCAAGATTTTTCGAATAGAATCTTGAACGAAGCCGACTGATTGAACTTCGGGGTATCGGCTCGAAACGCCCTGCAATCTGAGTCCCTAGCGACTCCAGAACATTCACTGAGATGGGAGAAGTTGTTAATCGAGTTATTTTTGATAGACTAATGCAAAGAATTGCACGATTTTTCGAACAGAATCTTGAACGAAGCCGACTGATTGAACTTCGGGGTATCGGCTCGAAACGCCCAGCAATTTGAGTCCCGAGCGACTCCAGAACATTCCCTGTAATGGGAGAAGTTGTTAATTGAGTTATTTTTGACAGACTAATGCAAAGAATTGCACGATTTTTTGAATAGAATCTTGAACGAAGCCGACTGATTGAACTTCGGGGTATCGGCTCGAAACGCCCAGCAATTTGAGTCCCGAGCGACTCCAGAACATTCCCTGTGATGGGAGAAGTTGTTAATCGAGTTATTTTTGATAGACTAATGCATAGAATTGCACGATTTTTCGAATAGAATCTTGAACGAAGCCGACTGATTGAACTTCGGGGTATCGGCTCGAAACGCCCTACAATCTGAGTCCCTAGCGACTCCAGAACATTCACTGAGATGGGAGAAGTTGTTAATCGAGTTATTTTTGATAGACTAATGCAAAGAATTGCACGATTTTTCGAACAGAATCTTGAACGAAGCCGACTGATTGAACTTCGGGGTATCGGCTCGAAACGCCCAGTAATCTGAGTCCCGAGCGACTCTAGAACATTCCCTGTAATGGGAGAAGTTGTTAATCGAGTTATATTTGATAGACTAATGCAAAGAATTGCATGATTTTTCGAACAGAACCTTGAACGGAGCCGACTGATTGAACTTCGGGGTATTGGCTCGAAACGCCCAGTAATCTGAGTCCCGAGCGACTCCAGAACATTCCCTGTAATGGGAGAAGTTGTTAATCGAGTTATTTTTGATAGACTAATGCAAAGAATTGCAAGATTTTTCGAATAGAATCTTGAACGAAGCCGACTGATTGAACTTCGGGGTATCGGCTCGAAACGCCCTGCAATCTGAGTCCCTAGCGACTCCAGAACATTCACTGAGATGGGAGAAGTTGTTAATCGAGTTATTTTTGATAGACTAATGCAAAGAATTGCACGATTTTTCGAACAGAATCTTTAACGAAGCCGACTGATTGAACTTCGGGGTATCGGCTCGAAACGCCCAGTAATCTGAGTCCCGAGCGACTCCAGAACATTCCCTGTAATGGGAGAAGTTATTAATCGAGTTATTTTTGATAGACTAATGCAAAGAATTGCAAGATTTTTTGAATAGAATCTTGAACGAAGCCGACTGATTGAACTTCGGGGTATCGGCTCGAAACGCCCTGCAATCTGAGTCCCTAGCGACTCCAGAACATTCACTGAGATGGGAGAAGTTGTTAATCGAGTTATTTTTGATAGACTAATGCAAAGAATTGCAAGATTTTTCGAATAGAATCTTGAACGAAGCCGACTGATTGAACTTCGGGGTATCGGCTCGAAACGCCCTGCAATCTGAGTCCCTAGCGACTCCAGAACATTCACTGAGATGGGAGAAGTTGTTAATCGAGTTATTTTTGATAGACTAATGCAAAGAATTGCACGATTTTTCGAACAGAATCTTGAACGAAGCCGACTGATTGAACTTCGGGGTATCGGCTCGAAACGCCCAGCAATTTGAGTCCCGAGCGACTCCAGAACATTCCCTGTAATGGGAGAAGTTGTTAATTGAGTTATTTTTGACAGACTAATGCAAAGAATTGCACGATTTTTTGAATAGAATCTTGAACGAAGCCGACTGATTGAACTTCGGGGTATCGGCTCGAAACGCCCAGCAATTTGAGTCCCGAGCGACTCCAGAACATTCCCTGTGATGGGAGAAGTTGTTAATCGAGTTATTTTTGATAGACTAATGCATAGAATTGCACGATTTTTCGAATAGAATCTTGAACGAAGCCGACTGATTGAACTTCGGGGTATCGGCTCGAAACGCCCTGCAATCTGAGTCCCTAGCGACTCCAGAACATTCACTGAGATGGGAGAAGTTGTTAATCGAGTTATTTTTGATAGACTAATGCAAAGAATTGCACGATTTTTCGAACAGAATCTTGAACGAAGCCGACTGATTTAACTTCGGGGTATCGGCTCGAAACGCCCAGTAATCTGAGTCCCGAGCGACTCTAGAACATTCCCTGTAATGGGAGAAGTTGTTAATCGAGTTATTTTTGATAGACTAATGCAAAGAATTGCGCGATTTTTCGAACAGAATCTTGAACGAAGCCGACTGATTGAACTTCGGGGTATCGGCTCGAAACGCCCAGTAATCTGAGTCCCGTGCGACTCCAGAACATTCCCTGTAATGGGAGAAGTTGTTAATCGAGTTATATTTGATAGACTAATGCAAAGAATTGCACGATTTTTCGAACAGAATCTTGAACGGAGCCGACTGATTGAACTTCGGGGTATTGGCTCGAAACGCCCAGTAATCTGAGTCCCGAGCGACTCCAGAACATTCCCTGTAATGGGAGAAGTTGTTAATCGAGTTATTTTTGATAGACTAATGCAAAGAATTGCAAGATTTTTCGAATAGAATCTTGAACGAAGCCGACTGATTGAACTTCGGGGTATCGGCTCGAAACGCCCTGCAATCTGAGTCCCTAGCGACTCCAGAACATTCACTGAGATGGGAGAAGTTGTTAATCGAGTTATTTTTGATAGACTAATGCAAAGAATTGCACGATTTTTCGAACAGAATCTTTAACGAAGCCGACTGATTGAACTTCGGGGTATCGGCTCGAAACGCCCAGTAATCTGAGTCCCGAGCGACTCCAGAACATTCCCTGTAATGGGAGAAGTTGTTAATCGAGTTATTTTTGATAGACTAATGCAAAGAATTGCAAGATTTTTTGAATAGAATCTTGAACGAAGCCGACTGATTGAACTTCGGGGTATTGGCTCGAAACGCCCAGTAATCTGAGTCCCGAGCGACTCCAGAACATTCCCTGTAATGGGAGAAGTTGTTAATCGAGTTATTTTTGATAGACTAATGCAAAGAATTGCAAGATTTTTCGAATAGAATCTTGAACGAAGCCGACTGATTGAACTTCGGGGTATCGGCTCGAAACGCCCTGCAATCTGAGTCCCTAGCGACTCCAGAACATTCACTGAGATGGGAGAAGTTGTTAATCGAGTTATTTTTGATAGACTAATGCAAAGAATTGCACGATTTTTCGAACAGAATCTTTAACGAAGCCGACTGATTGAACTTCGGGGTATCGGCTCGAAACGCCCAGTAATCTGAGTCCCGAGCGACTCCAGAACATTCCCTGTAATGGGAGAAGTTATTAATCGAGTTATTTTTGATAGACTAATGCAAAGAATTGCAAGATTTTTTGAATAGAATCTTGAACGAAGCCGACTGATTGAACTTCGGGGTATCGGCTCGAAACGCCCTGCAATCTGAGTCCCTAGCGACTCCAGAACATTCACTGAGATGGGAGAAGTTGTTAATCGAGTTATTTTTGATAGACTAATGCAAAGAATTGCAAGATTTTTCGAATAGAATCTTGAACGAAGCCGACTGATTGAACTTCGGGGTATCGGCTCGAAACGCCCTGCAATCTGAGTCCCTAGCGACTCCAGAACATTCACTGAGATGGGAGAAGTTGTTAATCGAGTTATTTTTGATAGACTAATGCAAAGAATTGCACGATTTTTCGAACAGAATCTTGAACGAAGCCGACTGATTGAACTTCGGGGTATCGGCTCGAAACGCCCAGTAATCTGAGTCCCGAGCGACTCTAGAACATTCCCTGTAATGGGAGAAGTTGTTAATCGAGTTATTTTTGATAGACTAATGCAAAGAATTGCGCGATTTTTCGAACAGAATCTTGAACGAAGCCGACTGATTGAACTTCGGGGTATCGGCTCGAAACGCCCAGTAATCTGAGTCCCGTGCGACTCCAAAACATTCCCTGTAATGGGAGAAGTTGTTAATCGAGTTATATTTGATAGACTAATGCAAAGAATTGCACGATTTTTCGAACAGAATCTTGAACGGAGCCGACTGATTGAACTTCGGGGTATTGGCTCGAAACGCCCAGTAATCTGAGTCCCGAGCGACTCCAGAACATTCCCTGTAATGGGAGAAGTTGTTAATCGAGTTATTTTTGATAGACTAATGCAAAGAATTGCAAGATTTTTCGAATAGAATGTTGAACGAAGCCGACTGATTGAACTTCGGGGTATCGACTCGAAACGCCCTGCAATCTGAGTCCCTAGCGACTCCAGAACATTCACTGAGATGGGAGAAGTTGTTAATCGAGTTATTTTTGATAGACTAATGCAAAGAATTGCACGATTTTTCGAACAGAATCTTTAACGAAGCCGACTGATTGAACTTCGGGGTATCGGCTCGAAACGCCCAGTAATCTGAGTCCCGAGCGACTCCAGAACATTCCCTGTAATGGGAGAAGTTATTAATCGAGTTATTTTTGATAGACTAATGCAAAGAATTGCAAGATTTTTTGAATAGAATCTTGAACGAAGCCGACTGATTGAACTTCGGGGTATCGGCTCGAAACGCCCTGCAATCTGAGTCCCTAGCGACTCCAGAACATTCACTGAGATGGGAGAAGTTGTTAATCGAGTTATTTTTGATAGACTAATGCAAAGAATTGCAAGATTTTTCGAATAGAATCTTGAACGAAGCCGACTGATTGAACTTCGGGGTATCGGCTCGAAACGCCCTGCAATCTGAGTCCCTAGCGACTCCAGAACATTCACTGAGATGGGAGAAGTTGTTAATCGAGTTATTTTTGATAGACTAATGCAAAGAATTGCACGATTTTTCGAACAGAATCTTTAACGAAGCCGAATGATTGAACTTCGGGGTATCGGCTCGAAACGCCCAGTAATCTGAGTCCCGAGCGACTCCAGAACATTCCCTGTAATGGGAGAAGTTATTAATCGAGTTATTTTTGATAAACTAATGCAAAGAATTGCAAGATTTTTTGAATAGAATCTTGAACGAAGCCGACTGATTGAACTTCGGGGTATCGGCTCGAAACGCCCTGCAATCTGAGTCCCTAGCGACTCCAGAACATTCACTGAGATGGGAGAAGTTGTTAATCGAGTTATTTTTGATAGACTAATGCAAAGAATTGCAAGATTTTTCGAATAGAATCTTGAACGAAGCCGACTGATTGAACTTCGGGGTATCGGCTCGAAACGCCCTGCAATCTGAGTCCCTAGCGACTCCAGAACATTCACTGAGATGGGAGAAGTTGTTAATCGAGTTATTTTTGATAGACTAATGCAAAGAATTGCACGATTTTTCGAACAGAATCTTGAACGAAGCCGACTGATTGAACTTCGGGGTATCGGCTCGAAACGCCCAGTAATCCGAGTCCCGAGCGACTCTAGAACATTCCCTGTAATGGGAGAAGTTGTTAATCGAGTTATTTTTGATAGACTAATGCAAAGAATTGCGCGATTTTTCGAACAGAATCTTGAACGAAGCCGACTGATTGAACTTCGGGGTATCGGCTCGAAACGCCCAGTAATCTGAGTCCCGTGCGACTCCAGAACATTCCCTGTAATGGGAGAAGTTGTTAATCGAGTTATATTTGATAGACTAATGCAAAGAATTGCACGATTTTTCGAACAGAATCTTGAACGGAGCCGACTGATTGAACTTCGGGGTATTGGCTCGAAACGCCCAGTAATCTGAGTCCCGAGCGACTCCAGAACATTCCCTGTAATGGGAGAAGTTGTTAATCGAGTTATTTTTGATAGACTAATGCAAAGAATTGCAAGATTTTTCGAATAGAATGTTGAACGAAGCCGACTGATTGAACTTCGGGGTATCGGCTCGAAACGCCCTGCAATCTGAGTCCCTAGCGACTCCAGAACATTCACTGAGATGGGAGAAGTTGTTAATCGAGTTATTTTTGATAGACTAATGCAAAGAATTGCACGATTTTTCGAACAGAATCTTTAACGAAGCCGACTGATTGAACTTCGGGGTATCGGCTCGAAACGCCCAGTAATCTGAGTCCCGAGCGACTCCAGAACATTCCCTGTAATGGGAGAAGTTATTAATCGAGTTATTTTTGATAGACTAATGCAAAGAATTGCAAGATTTTTTGAATAGAATCTTGAACGAAGCCGACTGATTGAACTTCGGGGTATCGGCTCGAAACGCCCTGCAATCTGAGTCCCTAGCGACTCCAGAACATTCACTGAGATGGGAGAAGTTGTTAATCGAGTTATTTTTGATAGACTAATGCAAAGAATTGCAAGATTTTTCGAATAGAATCTTGAACGAAGCCGACTGATTGAACTTCGGGGTATCGGCTCGAAACGCCCTGCAATCTGAGTCCCTAGCGACTCCAGAACATTCACTGAGATGGGAGAAGTTGTTAATCGAGTTATTTTTGATAGACTAATGCAAAGAATTGCACGATTTTTCGAACAGAATCTTGAACGAAGCCGACTGATTGAACTTCGTGGTATCGGCTCGAAACGCCCAGTAATTTGAGTCCCGAGCGACTCCAAAACATTCCCTGTAATGGGAGAAGTTGTTAATTGAGTTATTTTTGACAGACTAATGCAAAGAATTGCACGATTTTTTGAATAGAATCTTGAACGAAGCCGACTGATTGAACTTCGGGGTATCGGCTCGAAACGCCCAGCAATTTGAGTCCCGAGCGACTCCAGAACATTCCCTGTGATGGGAGAAGTTGTTAATCGAGTTATTTTTGATAGACTAATGCATAGAATTGCACGATTTTTCGAATAGAATCTTGAACGAAGCCGACTGATTGAACTTCGGGGTATCGGCTCGAAACGCCCTGCAATCTGAGTCCCTAGCGACTCCAGAACATTCACTAAGATGGGAGAAGTTGTTAATCGAGTTATTTTTGATAGACTAATGCAAAGAATTGCACGATTTTTCGAACAAAATCTTGAACGAAGCCGACTGATTGAACTTCGGGGTATCGGCTCGAAACGCCCAGTAATCTGAGTCCCGAGCGACTCTAGAACATTCCCTGTAATGGGAGAAGTTGTTAATCGAGTTATTTTTGATAGACTAATGCAAAGAATTGCGCGATTTTTCGAACAGAATCTTGAACGAAGCCGACTGATTGAACTTCGGGGTATCGGCTCGAAACGCCCAGTAATCTGAGTCCCGTGCGACTCCAGAACATTCCCTGTAATGGGAGAAGTTGTTAATCGAGTTATATTTGATAGACTAATGCAAAGAATTGCACGATTTTTCGAACAGAATCTTGAACGGAGCCAACTGATTGAACTTCGGGGTATTGGCTCGAAACGCCCAGTAATCTGAGTCCCGAGCGACTCCAGAACATTCCCTGTAATGGGAGAAGTTGTTAATCGAGTTATTTTTGATAGACTAATGCAAAGAATTGCAAGATTTTTCGAATAGAATCTTGAACGAAGCCGACTGATTGAACTTCGGGGTATCGGCTCGAAACGCCCTGCAATCTGAGTCCCTAGCGACTCCAGAACATTCACTGAGATGGGAGAAGTTGTTAATCGAGTTATTTTTGATAGACTAATGCGAAGAATTGCACGATTTTTCGAACAGAATCTTTAACGAAGCCGACTGATTGAACTTCGGGGTATCGGCTCGAAACGCCCAGTAATCTGAGTCCCGAGCGACTCCAGAACATTCCCTGTAATGGGAGAAGTTATTAATCGAGTTATTTTTGATAGACTAATGCAAAGAATTGCAAGATTTTTCGAATAGAATCTTGAACGAAGCCGACTGATTGAACTTCGGGGTATCGGCTCGAAACGCCCTGCAATCTGAGTCCCTAGCGACTCCAGAACATTCACTGAGTTGGGAGAAGTTGTTAATCGAGTTATTTTTGATAGACTAATGCAAAGAATTGCACGATTTTTCGAACAGAATCTTGAACGAAGCCGACTGATTGAACTTCGGGGTATCGGCTCGAAACGCCCAGCAATTTGAGTCCCGAGCGACTCCAGAACATTCCCTGTAATGGGAGAAGTTGTTAATTGAGTTATTTTTGACAGACTAATGCAAAGAATTGCACGATTTTTTGAATAGAATCTTGAACGAAGCCGACTGATTGAACTTCGGGGTATCGGCTCGAAACGCCCTGCAATCTGAGTCCCTAGCGACTCCAGAACATTCACTGAGATGGGAGAAGTTGTTAATCGAGTTATTTTTGATAGACTAATGCAAAGAATTGCACGATTTTTCGAACAGAATCTTGAACGAAGCCGACTGATTGAACTTCGGGGTATCGGCTCGAAACGCCCAGTAATCTGAGTCCCGAGCGACTCTAGAACATTCCCTGTAATGGGAGAAGTTGTTAATCGAGTTATTTTTGATAGACTAATGCAAAGAATTGCGCGATTTTTCGAACAGAATCTTGAACGAAGCCGACTGATTGAACTTCGGGGTATCGGCTCGAAACGCCCAGTAATCTGAGTCCCGTGCGACTCCAGAACATTCCCTGTAATGGGAGAAGTTGTTAATCGAGTTATATTTGATAGACTAATGCAAAGAATTGCACGATTTTTCGAACAGAATCTTGAACGGAGCCGACTGATTGAACTTCGGGGTATTGGCTCGAAACGCCCAGTAATCTGAGTCCCGAGCGACTCCAGAACATTCCCTGTAATGGGAGAAGTTGTTAATCGAGTTATTTTTGATAGACTAATGCAAAGAATTGCAAGATTTTTCGAATAGAATGTTGAACGAAGCCGACTGATTGAACTTCGGGGTATCGGCTCGAAACGCCCTGCAATCTGAGTCCCTAGCGACTCCAGAACATTCACTGAGATGGGAGAAGTTGTTAATCGAGTTATTTTTGATAGACTAATGCAAAGAATTGCACGATTTTTCGAACAGAATCTTTAACGAAGCCGACTGATTGAACTTCGGGGTATCGGCTCGAAACGCCCAGTAATCTGAGTCCCGAGCGACTCCAGAACATTCCCTGTAATGGGAGAAGTTATTAATCGAGTTATTTTTGATAGACTAATGCAAAGAATTGCAAGATTTTTTGAATAGAATCTTGAACGAAGCCGACTGATTGAACTTCGGGGTATCGGCTCGAAACGCCCTGCAATCTGAGTCCCTAGCGACTCCAGAACATTCACTGAGATGGGAGAAGTTGTTAATCGAGTTATTTTTGATAGACTAATGCAAAGAATTGCAAGATTTTTCGAATAGAATCTTGAACGAAGCCGACTGATTGAACTTCGGGGTATCGGCTCGAAACGCCCTGCAATCTGAGTCCCTAGCGACTCCAGAACATTCACTGAGATGGGAGAAGTTGTTAATCGAGTTATTTTTGATAGACTAATGCAAAGAATTGCACGATTTTTCGAACAGAATCTTGAACGAAGCCGACTGATTGAACTTCGTGGTATCGGCTCGAAACGCCCAGTAATTTGAGTCCCGAGCGACTCCAAAACATTCCCTGTAATGGGAGAAGTTGTTAATTGAGTTATTTTTGACAGACTAATGCAAAGAATTGCACGATTTTTTGAATAGAATCTTGAACGAAGCCGACTGATTGAACTTCGGGGTATCGGCTCGAAACGCCCAGCAATTTGAGTCCCGAGCGACTCCAGAACATTCCCTGTGATGGGAGAAGTTGTTAATCGAGTTATTTTTGATAGACTAATGCATAGAATTGCACGATTTTTCGAATAGAATCTTGAACGAAGCCGACTGATTGAACTTCGGGGTATCGGCTCGAAACGCCCTGCAATCTGAGTCCCTAGCGACTCCAGAACATTCACTGAGATGGGAGAAGTTGTTAATCGAGTTATTTTTGATAGACTAATGCAAAGAATTGCACGATTTTTCGAACAAAATCTTGAACGAAGCCGACTGATTGAACTTCGGGGTATCGGCTCGAAACGCCCAGTAATCTGAGTCCCGAGCGACTCTAGAACATTCCCTGTAATGGGAGAAGTTGTTAATCGAGTTATTTTTGATAGACTAATGCAAAGAATTGCGCGATTTTTCGAACAGAATCTTGAACGAAGCCGACTGATTGAACTTCGGGGTATCGGCTCGAAACGCCCAGTAATCTGAGTCCCGTGCGACTCCAGAACATTCCCTGTAATGGGAGAAGTTGTTAATCGAGTTATATTTGATAGACTAATGCAAAGAATTGCACGATTTTTCGAACAGAATCTTGAACGGAGCCGACTGATTGAACTTCGGGGTATTGGCTCGAAACGCCCAGTAATCTGAGTCCCGAGCGACTCCAGAACATTCCCTGTAATGGGAGAAGTTGTTAATCGAGTTATTTTTGATAGACTAATGCAAAGAATTGCAAGATTTTTCGAATAGAATCTTGAACGAAGCCGACTGATTGAACTTCGGGGTATCGGCTCGAAACGCCCTGCAATCTGAGTCCCTAGCGACTCCAGAACATTCACTGAGATGGGAGAAGTTGTTAATCGAGTTATTTTTGATAGACTAATGCGAAGAATTGCACGATTTTTCGAACAGAATCTTTAACGAAGCCGACTGATTGAACTTCGGGGTATCGGCTCGAAACGCCCAGTAATCTGAGTCCCGAGCGACTCCAGAACATTCCCTGTAATGGGAGAAGTTATTAATCGAGTTATTTTTGATAGACTAATGCAAAGAATTGCAAGATTTTTCGAATAGAATCTTGAACGAAGCCGACTGATTGAACTTCGGGGTATCGGCTCGAAACGCCCTGCAATCTGAGTCCCTAGCGACTCCAGAACATTCACTGAGATGGGAGAAGTTGTTAATCGAGTTATTTTTGATAGACTAATGCGAAGAATTGCACGATTTTTCGAACAGAATCTTTAACGAAGCCGACTGATTGAACTTCGGGGTATCGGCTCGAAACGCCCAGTAATCTGAGTCCCGAGCGACTCCAGAACATTCCCTGTAATGGGAGAAGTTATTAATCGAGTTATTTTTGATAGACTAATGCAAAGAATTGCAAGATTTTTCGAATAGAATCTTGAACGAAGCCGACTGATTGAACTTCGGGGTATCGGCTCGAAACGCCCTGCAATCTGAGTCCCTAGCGACTCCAGAACATTCACTGAGTTGGGAGAAGTTGTTAATCGAGTTATTTTTGATAGACTAATGCAAAGAATTGCACGATTTTTCGAACAGAATCTTGAACGAAGCCGACTGATTGAACTTCGGGGTATCGGCTCGAAACGCCCAGCAATTTGAGTCCCGAGCGACTCCAGAACATTCCCTGTAATGGGAGAAGTTGTTAATTGAGTTATTTTTGACAGACTAATGCAAAGAATTGCACGATTTTTTGAATAGAATCTTGAACGAAGCCGACTGATTGAACTTCGGGGTATCGGCTCGAAACGCCCTGCAATCTGAGTCCCTAGCGACTCCAGAACATTCACTGAGATGGGAGAAGTTGTTAATCGAGTTATTTTTGATAGACTAATGCAAAGAATTGCACAATTTTTCGAACAGAATCTTGAACGAAGCCGACTGATTGAACTTCGGGGTATCGGCTCGAAACGCCCAGTAATCTGAGTCCCGAGCGACTCTAGAACATTCCCTGTAATGGGAGAAGTTGTTAATCGAGTTATTTTTGATAGACTAATGCAAAGAATTGCGCGATTTTTCGAACAGAATCTTGAACGAAGCCGACTGATTGAACTTCGGGGTATCGGCTCGAAACGCCCAGTAATCTGAGTCCCGTGCGACTCCAGAACATTCCCTGTAATGGGAGAAGTTGTTAATCGAGTTATATTTGATAGACTAATGCAAAGAATTGCACGATTTTTCGAACATAATCTTGAACGGAGCCGACTGATTGAACTTCGGGGTATTGGCTCGAAACGCCCAGTAATCTGAGTCCCGAGCGACTCCAGAACATTCCCTGTAATGGGAGAAGTTGTTAATCGAGTTATTTTTGATAGACTAATGCAAAGAATTGCAAGATTTTTCGAATAGAATCTTGAACGAAGCCGACTGATTGAACTTCGGGGTATCGGCTCGAAACGCCCTGCAATCTGAGTCCCTAACGACTCCAGAACATTCACTGAGATGGGAGAAGTTGTTAATCGAGTTATTTTTGATAGACTAATGCAAAGAATTGCACGATTTTTCGAACAGAATCTTGAACGAAGCCGACTGATTGAACTTCGGGGTATCGGCTCGAAACGCCCAGCAATTTGAGTCCCGAGCGACTCCAGAACATTCCCTGTAATGGGAGAAGTTGTTAATCGAGTTATATTTGATAGACTAATGCAAAGAATTGCACGATTTTTCGAACAGAATCTTGAACGGAGCCGACTGATTGAACTTCGGGGTATTGGCTCGAAACGCCCAGTAATCTGAGTCCCGAGCGACTCCAGAACATTCCCTGTAATGGGAGAAGTTGTTAATCGAGTTAAATTTGATAGACTAATGCAAAGAATTGCACGATTTTTCGAACAGAATCTTGAACGGAGCCGACTGATTGAACTTCGGGGTATTGGCTCGAAACGCCCAGTAATCTGAGTCCCGAGCGACTCCAGAACATTCCCTGTAATGGGAGAAGTTGTTAATCGAGTTATTTTTGATAGACTAATGCGAAGAATTGCACGATTTTTCGAACAGAATCTTTAACGAAGCCGACTGATTGAACTTCGGGGTATCGGCTCGAAACGCCCAGTAATCTGAGTCCCGAGCGACTCCAGAACATTCCCTGTAATGGGAGAAGTTATTAATCGAGTTATTTTTGATAGACTAATGCAAAGAATTGCAAGATTTTTCGAATAGAATCTTGAACGAAGCCGACTGATCGAACTTCGGGGTATCGGCTCGAAACGCCCTGCAATCTGAGTCCCTAGCGACTCCAGAACATTCACTGAGTTGGGAGAAGTTGTTAATCGAGTTATTTTTGATAGACTAATGCAAAGAATTGCACGATTTTTCGAACAGAATCTTGAACGAAGCCGACTGATTGAACTTCGGGGTATCGGCTCGAAACGCCCAGCAATTTGAGTCCCGAGCGACTCCAGAACATTCCCTGTAATGGGAGAAGTTGTTAATTGAGTTATTTTTGATAGACTAATGCAAAGAATTGCACGATTTTTTGAATAGAATCTTGAACGAAGCCGACTGATTGAACTTCGGGGTATCGGCTCGAAACGCCCTGCAATTTGAGTCCCTAGCGACTCCAGAACATTCACTGAGATGGGAGAAGTTGTTAATCGAGTTATTTTTGATAGACTAATGCAAAGAATTGCACGATTTTTCGAACAGAATCTTGAACGAAGCCGACTGATTGAACTTCGGGGTATCGGCTCGAAACGCCCAGTAATCTGAGTCCCGAGCGACTCTAGAACATTCCCTGTAATGGGAGAAGTTGTTAATCGAGTTATTTTTGATAGACTAATGCAAAGAATTGCGCGATTTTTCGAACAGAATCTTGAACGAAGCCGACTGATTGAACTTCGGGGTATCGGCTCGAAACGCCCAGTAATCTGAGTCCCGTGCGACTCCAGAACATTCCCTGTAATGGGAGAAGTTGTTAATCGAGTTATATTTGATAGACTAATGCAAAGAATTGCACGATTTTTCGAACATAATCTTGAACGGAGCCGACTGATTGAACTTCGGGGTATTGGCTCGAAACGCCCAGTAATCTGAGTCCCGAGCGACTCCAGAACATTCCCTGTAATGGGAGAAGTTGTTAATCGAGTTATTTTTGATAGACTAATGCAAAGAATTGCAAGATTTTTCGAATAGAATCTTGAACGAAGCCGACTGATTGAACTTCGGGGTATCGGCTCGAAACGCCCTGCAATCTGAGTCCCTAACGACTCCAGAACATTCACTGAGATGGGAGAAGTTGTTAATCGAGTTATTTTTGATAGACTAATGCAAAGAATTGCACGATTTTTCGAACAGAATCTTTAACGAAGCCGACTGATTGAACTTCGGGGTATCGGCTCGAAACGCCCAGTAATCTGAGTCCCGAGCGACTCTAGAACATTCCCTGTAATGGGAGAAGTTGTTAATCGAGTTATTTTTGATAGACTAATGCAAAGAATTGCGCGATTTTTCGAACAGAATCTTGAACGAAGCCGACTGATTGAACTTCGGGGTATCGGCTCGAAACGCCCAGTAATCTGAGTCCCGTGCGACTCCAGAACATTCCCTGTAATGGGAGAAGTTGTTAATCGAGTTATATTTGATAGACTAATGCAAAGAATTGCACGATTTTTCGAACAGAATCTTGAACGGAGCCGACTGATTGAACTTCGGGGTATTGGCTCGAAACGCCCAGTAATCTGAGTCCCGAGCGACTCCAGAACATTCCCTGTAATGGGAGAAGTTGTTAATCGAGTTATTTTTGATAGACTAATGCGAAGAATTGCACGATTTTTCGAACAGAATCTTTAACGAAGCCGACTGATTGAACTTCGGGGTATCGGCTCGAAACGCCCAGTAATCTGAGTCCCGAGCGACTCCAGAACATTCCCTGTAATGGGAGAAGTTATTAATCGAGTTATTTTTGATAGACTAATGCAAAGAATTGCAAGATTTTTCGAATAGAATCTTGAACGAAGCCGACTGATCGAACTTCGGGGTATCGGCTCGAAACGCCCTGCAATCTGAGTCCCTAGCGACTCCAGAACATTCACTGAGTTGGGAGAAGTTGTTAATCGAGTTATTTTTGATAGACTAATGCAAAGAATTGCACGATTTTTCGAACAGAATCTTGAACGAAGCCGACTGATTGAACTTCGGGGTATCGGCTCGAAACGCCCAGCAATTTGAGTCCCGAGCAACTCCAGAACATTCCCTGTAATGGGAGAAGTTGTTAATTGAGTTATTTTTTTTTTTTTGCAACAAGGCAAAGGAAATATATTAATTCGTAAAAAGATACAATAGAGTTCAGACACGACTACCATTATGAGGAATGGTAGAGCTTCTCATTCCCCAAAGGAAAAGACCACGCCCCTCACCTTCGGCATAGCCATCAGCAAGGTAGTAGCCAAAACCTTAGGAAGAGGAACAAAAGGAAAAAAAACCCACAGCCCGGGTCAAGCACAATATATAGATGCAAAACAATGCATCACACGGATTACCCACAACTCGGGCCAAGTAGTAACTATCACATGGACTACCTACGACTCGGGCCAAGCAATACAGGCCCACATAGTGAATCACTAATCTTGACGGAAAGGAGTGAAATGGACTTGAACGCTCCACCGTTCCGCAACCGCTCTGTTCCGTGGTGTATCGGTGATAGGCTTGGTACCATATATCTGAAGAATTTTGCTTTTAACTCTTGTGATAACACTGCTAAGCACGCCAGCAGGTGAAGATGATACATGAGAGAAAATACGATCATTCCGCTCACGCCAAATGAAGTAAACTGAAGCAGTGAGAGCAATACGCCTAATATAGCCAATGAATGAGTCTCCACTCATAACGTCTTCCCACCATCTAATCTGATCGCCCCAATGATGCAAAGGGTTCGCCAAGAGACAACGATCTAGAACCTTGCGCCAAATTATAGCCGAGAAAGGGCAGTGAAAGAATAGGTGTTCAGTGGATTCATCGACACCGCAAAAACAACAGCTAGTAGAATGTGTAATTCCCCAATGTGAAAGTCGATCAAGAGTTGGTAATCTCCGTGAGAAAGCAAGCCATAATACAAAGGAGTACCTTGGGATCCGCCCCTTGAACCAAACAAGATGATGCCAAGTAACCATGGGAATAGTGGGGGAAATGCCTTTGCAAGCTGATGCAATACTAAAACAACCATCTACAGACGGTCTCCAAAGCACCCGATCTTCATTCAAACTAGTGTGCACAGAGCCAATAGAATCCCAAGCACTATGCAAGACAAGTTCATGGCCAAGGTTGCCCAACTGCCAAGTATTGTGTTGCCAAATAGATGAAACCCTAGCGGTCCTACTGGAATAGAGGCGAGCCGGAATGTGATCATTCATCCTGTTAATAAGAAGATAACCAGGAATCCAAGGATCAAGCCAGAGAAATGTATTCATACCATCACCAATGCGATACTCTACAAGGTCCTTTGCTTGATCACGAGCAAAAAGGATACTGCGGAAACACCAAGAGCAGGCTTGTGGCTGTCGTACCGTCCAAATGGAGTCATTGTTGAGGAATTTAGAGCTGATCCAACGGATCCATAGAGAGTCTTTCTTTGAAGCAATAGCCCAAATATACCTCATAAGGTACGCAATGTTAAGGTGAGAGATTCGATGAAGCCCAAGCCCCCCATTTTGATACGATTGACAAATGTCATTCCAGGAGACCTTATGGAAGCTTCTTTTATCATCCCCACTCCACAGGAATCTAGCAAGAAGTTGTTCAATACGAGATATGACTCTTTGGGGTAGCTTGTAAGTGGCGCACCAATAGGTGATCTTACCCTGTAAGACAGATTTAATAAGAGCCAACCTGCCCATGTAAGATAAATGCTTTGCCTTCCAAGAGTGAATGCGGCTCTGGATGCTCTCAATAAGAGGGAGGCAATCATTATAAGTAAGCTGCTTGGTAATAAGAGGAACACCTAGGAATCGAGTGGGGAGAGCACCAATAGGAATACCAAGAATGTCCTGAACTCTGTTCATCAGGTCGCTAGAGCACCCCGCTATATACAGATTAGACTTGGTAGTACTAACGGATAGCCCTGAGATGTCTGCAAAAGACCCCAATACATCCTTGATCGCTCTAGCATTGGACTCCGAGGCTTCGGCAAATATAATGAGATCATCTGCAAATGCGAGGTGAGTAATAAGTGGATTTGCACAACTCGGGTGTGGAGTGATCATACCTTGCCTGACTAAGTCATCAAGACGAGAAGATAAGTGCTGCATAACAATAAGGAACAAGTAAGGAGCCATGGGGCAGCCTTGTCTAAGGCCTCGAGAACTCCGAAAGAAACCCACAGAAGAGCCATTAATATTGATAGTAAAGGAGGGATTAGAAACACAGGCTCTAATCCAACTGATCATCATAGTAGGGAACCCATGCAAGTGAAGTAACTGAAACAGGAAATCCCATCGAACTGAATCATAGGCCTTATGGAGGTCAACTTTGATGGCCATACGTTTCTGCCCAGAATTAAGATGATAGTTGTGCATAAGACTATGGCACAGAGCAATATTTTCATGTATGAGCCTACCACTCATAAAGGCATGTTGGGTGGGGCTAATCAGATCAGGTAATACAACCTTGAGCCTATTCGCAATAAGCTTTGAGATAAATCTGTAGATCATCTTGCAAATAGAGAGAGGACGGTAATCAGAAAAAGAGTTGGTGTTCGCCTTCTTAGGAATGAGAGTGATGGAGGTAATATTAACTTCACTAAGAAGTTTACCAGTCCTAAAGAACTCAAGAATGGCAGCAATAACATCATCCTTAATGATAGACCAACATGATTTATAAAATTCAGCATTGAAACCATCAACGCCAGGGGCCTTATCAGAATTTGAAGATAGGATTACTTGTTCAATCTCTTGGGGGGTAACCGGCTGAGACAACAGAGATATGCTTTGTTGGGAAAGGCTACTTTGGACATGAACATTAGAAAGATTCACAGGAGGAATCTCAGGAGCAAATGTCCGAGTAAAGTAGGTGATGGCTTCTTGGTCAAGAGCTTGGCCTTCGAGAATATTCCCATCTGCATCTTTAATAGAGAGTAAGGCATTCCTATTACATTTGGACTTTAAAGAAGTATGAAAAAACTTTGAGTTTGAGTCGCCAAGGCGTAACCAAGTATCCCTTGATTTTTGTCTAAATGAAGCCTCCTCATTAGCGTAAAGCCTTAGGAGTTCAGCCCTGCACTCTGCCTCTTCAATGATAGCCCTGTCATCTATAGTTGTAGAGAGAGTGATAGTCTGTAAACCATGAAGCTTTGATTGCAGTGAATGTATCTGACTTTTTTGAGCCTTCATCAAGTCCCTAGACCACATTTGTAGAGCCTTCCTGGTCCTTTTTAATTTGTGGATAAGAATAAACATTCTCGTAGTTCTGTGGCCGAATCTGCTAGTGATAGGCGGGTTCCAAGCTGCCTCAACACAATCTAGGAATCCAGTTTCCCGAGGCCAATAATTAAAGAAGTGGAAATTCCGAGGACGCCAAGGTAAAGTGCACACCCTAAATGTGACAAAAGTATGATCAGAGACATCAGGAGTATGGAATGTAGCCTCTGAATCCGGAAATGTGGAAACCCAATTCTGATTGCATAGAACCCTGTCAAGTTTTTCACATACCCTGTTATTGCCTGTAGAAGAATTAGTCCACGTAAAGAAGTTACCTTTACTCTTCATATCAAATAGGCCCAAGTTATCAACGGCATCAGTAATACTCTCAATGTATGAACCATTAACATCGCTGCCCCCACGTTTTTCAGAAGGTGAGAAGACCATATTAAAATCCCCAAATACAGTCCAAGGCCCCTCAACATGATTTGCAAATGTATTTAGAGCAGTCCAAATATGGGTCCTATCATCATTAGAATAAAGACCATAAACCACAGAGAATGAAAAGGTTGTACCAAGCTGAATAAACTTAATGCTGCCCGAAACAACTTGATCTGTAGAAGCTATGATAGAAATATCCACTACAGCAGGATTCCAAATACACCATATTCGACCATGATGATTAGGACAAATATTGACATGATAATTCCACCCATCCATAATATTCAAGACACGAGCTGAATGCTCCAATTTAACTCTAGTCTCTAATAGAAAAAAGCAGTGAAGTTTGTGTTGGGATATCTTACTTCTGATGGCCTGTTGCTTAGCATAACTGTTCAGGCCCCGAATGTTCCAAAAAGCTACTTGCATCTATGGGATTGGGTACTCTTCTTCTTGCCCAGTTTCTTAGAACTTTCTGCACCTCCTTTGGCCTTTTTAATTTGAGCATGGAGATTAGCCTCCTCAATAGGATCATAATCATCATCATTGTGTATATCATTATCTGAAGAATCTGCCAGGACATCAAACCTATTGGGAGAGGTTATTTTATTTCTTGACTGTGGCATTTCTGGTTCAACAACAAGTGCTTTTCCTTTCTGTCGCATATTAGCATCCTGAAGGATAGGCAATTTATTCATGTCCTCCACCTGTTTATTAAGAGTTTTATCCTTTTCATCGTGAGTAGCTGTAACAATCTCCTGTTGTGGCTCAGGATATGGTTGGTGTTGTGCCTGCTTAGGAACCCATCTTTGCTTGGTATTATGGCGGCAATTTCTAGTGGCATGTCCAAACTTCTTGCAATGTGTGCAATGAACTGGTATCCAATCATATTCAACCCGAATATTGTATGCTTCATTATTCATGCGCACGGGCAAATCTTTAGGATAAGTGCAATTTAAAGGCACCTCAATGCAGGCACGAAGATAACCCAACCGTTGTTTAGTAGATGACATGTGATCCATATGTAAAGGCTTGCCAATAACACTGCAAAACTTATTAATAAAAAAAGGAGTCCACATAAACAACGGAACATCAAAAAACTTTACCCATATAGGAATTGTCGCCATCTCAGCCTTTTCCAACTTCATGGCTCTATCCCATTTCCGGAGAGCAAGAAACCTGTTTTGAATAAACCATGGGCCGCCCTCAAGAATAGCATCTGCATCGTCCCTTTGTGAGAAGCGAAAAATAAAGAACCCCGAGTCCATAGTAAGCACCTCAACATTGCCATTAATGTGCCACATCTTTGTCACCCAATTTTGCACTACTCTGTACGGAAGACGTGAGCCAACAAAATGGCCAACTAAGGAAGATTTCCAATAGTCTTCACCAGCTAGAATCTCTTCCGGGGGAGCCTCAATGATAAGATTACCATCCACCAGGTTTGGTTCCTCAAATGTAAGTTTAGTTTCATATTTATGTGGAGACGAGGTAAAGAGCGATCTCCAAGGAGTAGCATCCATAGAATCTGTAGAGCAATGCAAAACAGGCATATCAAGACTATGAACTGAAGATCGCATACCTTGGATTGAAGAACGCGGACCCTCATCGATATCCAATTCATTAATAGTTTCCTTAGCAATTTCAACAGCTTCAAAGGTCGAGGCTTTAGCACAATCATGCAAAATAGAAGGAGGTAGTGCAGTGCATGGTGACGGAGTTACTATCTCAACACGCCTCGCCATAGAACAACCCTTACTCGAGGGGATTCCAGAGTCCACATGCCTAGAATTCATCATAATAGACAAATCAGTATTCCTTTTGAGGACGGAGCGGAGAAGACTCGTAGAAGAGGAAGCCGCCGTCGAAGCACCGAGCGGAGGAGGGAGACAATCTTCCGGAATCACAGGATCAGCCATAGCGAAGAGACTGACTGCGCCCACCACACCAAAGGCCGACAAAGACTACCACCCTCAAGGAAGCAACCACACTGTGAAGCCAAGAACAGGAACCACCACACCAACGGCCAACAAGAGGAGCTGTCGGCAACTACTCGAGAAGAACCAAGGGCCGACCAAGAAGAGAAGCACCACGACGGCTGCACCAGGGAAGCCACACCCTACAAACCGAAGGGAAGGAGCACCAACTGCGGCAGTCACAAACTGGATCCCAGGAAAGCAACTCCCCGACAGTGGCACAACTGCCACCTTCCCACCAGCCGACGAGGAGCGGACCAGCCGAAACAATCTCCAAAAGCCCGCAAAAGACTCGGAGGAAGCAAAGACACGGCTGGAAGAAGAAACCCTAGCCGTCGACGCCAAAGGAAACTGCCACTGCCATCGCAGGAAGAAACACCGACTGCTGCAGTCGCAAACAACTGGATCCCAGGAGAACAGCGCCCCGACGGTGGCACAACAGCCACCTCCCCACCAGCCGACGAGGAGCGGACCAGCAGAGCAATCTCCAAAAGACCACAGAAGACGCGGAGAAGGCAAAGATCGACAACGGAGAAAGAAAAAGCACGGCTAGAAGAAGCATAGGAAACCCTAGCCGCCGCCGACAATATAGGAAAACTGTCACTGCCGCCGCAGGGTAGCCTCTAGGTGAAACCCAAAGCAAAAGGATCGTCGGTACGAGGGACAGACACTGAAGAAATCGGTGGCAATCACCACCGAACCCAGGAAATCCGGGAAAAGCCACCGCCGCCAAGAAACACAGTGAAGAAACCAGGAAACCCGAGCCGGCGATGGGGCACCTCCGGGCAAACGAGAGCAATGAGAAGAAGGGTAAACCCAGGAGAAATACGCCACCACCACAGAGGGAGAAAGCCGGGGACGAGGCTCCACTCGCCGCCAAAGATCGCGGGTGCAGGAGGACAAACGATTTCCCAGACGGGGAAAGGATTTCCCAGACGGGGAAAGGATTTCCCAGTCGGGTAAACCTTTTCCCGATTTGGACAAAAGGAATGCCCAATCGGGAAAGAGGTAACCCAAGCTGAGAACAAAGCCAACTTATCAGGTATAAATCCGGAAATTAATTCCGGAAATACCCACTCGCCGCACCATAACGCAGGAACCTATTCCCAATCGCCAAGAGAGCCCTCAAAAAATCCTAAAAATTCAAATTTCTAAAAAGGTCAAATTTATTAGCAAAGTATAAATAATTAAGACCGATGGTGAGACTTGAATTGTTGACCTCTAGCTTCATTTGTAATTCATTAATAGTTAGCATAATTGTGTTATTTTTGATAGACTAATGCAAAGAATTGCAAGATTTTTCGAATAGAATCTTGAACGAAGCCGACTGATTGAACTTCGGGGTATCGGCTCGAAACGCCCTGCAATCTGAGTCCCTAGCGACTCCAGAACATTCACTGAGATGGGAGAAGTTGTTAATCGAGTTATTTTTGATAGACTAATGCAAAGAATTGCACGATTTTTCGAACAGAATCTTGAACGAAGCCGACTGATTGAACTTCGGGGTATCGGCTCGAAACGCCCAGCAATTTGAGTCCCGAGCGACTCCAGAACATTCCCTGTAATGGGAGAAGTTGTTAATTGAGTTATTTTTGACAGACTAATGCAAAGAATTGCACGATTTTTTGAATAGAATCTTGAACGAAGCCGACTGATTGAACTTCGGGGTATCGGCTCGAAACGCCCAGTAATCTGAGTCCCGAGCGACTCCAGAACATTCCCTGTAATGGGAGAAGTTGTTAATCGAGTTATATTTGATAGACTAATGCAAAGAATTGCACGATTTTTCAAACAGAATCTTGAACGAAGCCGACTGATTGAACTTCGGGGTATCGGCTCGAAACGCCCAGTAATCTGAGTCCCGAGCGACTCCAAAACATTCCCTGTAATGGGAGAAGTTGTTAATCGAGTTATTTTTGATAGACTAAGGCAAAGAATTGCAAGATTTTTCGAATAGAATCTTGAACGAAGCCGACTGATTGAACTTCGGGGTATCGGCTCGAAACGCCCTGCAATCTGAGTCCCTAGCGACTCCAGAACATTCCCTGTAATGGGAGAAGTTGTTAATCGAGTTATATTTGATAGACTAATGCAAAGAATTGCACGATTTTTCGAACAGAATCTTGAACGAAGCCGACTGATTGAACTTCGGGGTATCGGCTCGAAACGCCCAACAATTTGAGTCCCGAGCGACTCCAGAACATTCCCTGTAATGGGAGAAGTTGTTAATTGAGTTATTTTTGACAGACTAATGCAAAGAATTGCACGATTTTTTGAATAGAATCTTGAACGAAGCCGACTGATTGAACTTCGGGGTATCGGCTCGAAACGCCCAGTAATCTGAGTCCCGAGCGACTCCAGAACATTCCCTGTAATGGGAGAAGTTGTTAATCGAGTTATATTTGATAGACTAATGCAAAGAATTGCACGATTTTTTAAACAGAATCTTGAACGAAGCCAACTGATTGAACTTCGGGGTATCGGCTCGAAACGCCCAGTAATCTGAGTCCCGAGCGACTCCAAAACATTCCCTGTAATGGGAGAAGTTGTTAATCGAGTTATTTTTGATAGACTAATGCAAAGAATTGCAAGATTTTTCGAATAGAATTTTGAACGAAGCCGACTAATTGAACTTCGGGGTATCGGCTCGAAACGCCCTGCAATCTGAGTCCCTAGCGACTCCAGAACATTCACTGAGATGGGAGAAGTTGTTAATCGAGTTATTTTTGATAGACTAATGCAAAGAATTGCACGATTTTTCGAACAGAATCTTGAACGAAGCCGACTGATTGAACTTCGGGGTATCGGCTCGAAACGCCCAGCAATTTGAGTCCCGAGCGACTCCAGAACATTCCCTGTAAGGGAGAAGTTGTTAATTGAGTTATTTTTGATAGACTAATGCAAAGAATTGCACGATTTTTCGAACAGAATCTTGAACGAAGCTGACTGATTGAACTTCGGGGTATCGGCTCGAAACGCCCTGCAATCTGAGTCCCGAGTGACTCCAGAACATTCACTTTGATGGAAGAAGTTGTTAATTGTGTTATTTTTGATAGACTAATGCAAAGAATTGCACGATTTTTCGAACAGAATCTTGAACGAAGCCGACTGATTGAACTTCGGGGTATCGGCTCGAAACGCCCAGCAATTTGAGTCCCGAGCGACTCCAGAACATTCCCTGTAAGGGAGAAGTTGTTAATTGAGTTATTTTTGATAGACTAATGCAAAGAATTGCACGATTTTTCGAACAGAATCTTGAACGAAGCTGACTGATTGAACTTCGGGGTATCGGCTCGAAACGCCCTGCAATCTGAGTCCCGAGTGACTCCAGAACATTCACTTTGATGGAAGAAGTTGTTAATTGTGTTATTTTTGATAGACTAATGCAAAGAATTGCAAGATTTTTCGAATAGAATCTTGAACGAAGCCGACTGATTGAACTTCGGGGTATCGGCTCGAAACGCCCTGCAATCTGAGTCCCTAGCGACTCCAGAACATTCACTGAGATGGGAGAAGTTGTTAATCGAGTTATTTTTGATAGACTAATGCAAAGAATTGCACGATTTTTCGAACAGAATCTTGAACGAAGCCGACTGATTGAACTTCGGGGTATCGGCTCGAAACGCCCAGCAATTTGAGTCCCGAGCGACTCCAGAACATTCCCTGTAATGGGAGAAGTTGTTAATTGAGTTATTTTTGACAGACTAATGCAAAGAATTGCACGATTTTTTGAATAGAATCTTGAACGAAGCCGACTGATTGAACTTCGGGGTATCGGCTCGAAACGCCCAGTAATCTGAGTCCCGAGCGACTCCAGAACATTCCCTGTAATGGGAGAAGTTGTTAATCGAGTTATATTTGATAGACTAATGCAAAGAATTGCACGATTTTTCAAACAGAATCTTGAACGAAGCCGACTGATTGAACTTCGGGGTATCGGCTCGAAACGCCCAGTAATCTGAGTCCCGAGCGACTCCAAAACATTCCCTGTAATGGGAGAAGTTGTTAATCGAGTTATTTTTGATAGACTAAGGCAAAGAATTGCAAGATTTTTCGAATAGAATCTTGAACGAAGCCGACTGATTGAACTTCGGGGTATCGGCTCGAAACGCCCTGCAATCTGAGTCCCTAGCGACTCCAGAACATTCCCTGTAATGGGAGAAGTTGTTAATCGAGTTATATTTGATAGACTAATGCAAAGAATTGCACGATTTTTCGAACAGAATCTTGAACGAAGCCGACTGATTGAACTTCGGGGTATCGGCTCGAAACGCCCAACAATTTGAGTCCCGAGCGACTCCAGAACATTCCCTGTAATGGGAGAAGTTGTTAATTGAGTTATTTTTGACAGACTAATGCAAAGAATTGCACGATTTTTTGAATAGAATCTTGAACGAAGCCGACTGATTGAACTTCGGGGTATCGGCTCGAAACGCCCAGTAATCTGAGTCCCGAGCGACTCCAGAACATTCCCTGTAATGGGAGAAGTTGTTAATCGAGTTATATTTGATAGACTAATGCAAAGAATTGCACGATTTTTCAAACAGAATCTTGAACGAAGCCGACTGATTGAACTTCGGGGTATCGGCTCGAAACGCCCAGTAATCTGAGTCCCGAGCGACTCCAAAACATTCCCTGTAATGGGAGAAGTTGTTAATCGAGTTATTTTTGATAGACTAATGCAAAGAATTGCAAGATTTTTCGAATAGAATTTTGAACGAAGCCGACTAATTGAACTTCGGGGTATCGGCTCGAAACGCCCTGCAATCTGAGTCCCTAGCGACTCCAGAACATTCACTGAGATGGGAGAAGTTGTTAATCGAGTTATTTTTGATAGACTAATGCAAAGAATTGCACGATTTTTCGAACAGAATCTTGAACGAAGCCGACTGATTGAACTTCGGGGTATCGGCTCGAAACGCCCAGCAATTTGAGTCCCGAGCGACTCCAGAACATTCCCTGTAAGGGAGAAGTTGTTAATTGAGTTATTTTTGATAGACTAATGCAAAGAATTGCACGATTTTTCGAACAGAATCTTGAACGAAGCTGACTGATTGAACTTCGGGGTATCGGCTCGAAACGCCCTGCAATCTGAGTCCCGAGTGACTCCAGAACATTCACTTTGATGGAAGAAGTTGTTAATTGTGTTATTTTTGATAGACTAATGCAAAGAATTGCACGATTTTTCGAACAGAATCTTGAACGAAGCTGACTGATTGAACTTCGGGGTATCGGCTCGAAACGCCCTGCAATCTGAGTCCCGAGCGACTCCAGAACATTCCCTGTAATGGGAGAAGTTGTTAATCGAGTTATATTTGATAGACTAATGCAAAGAATTGCACGATTTTTCAAACAGAATCTTGAACGAAGCCGACTGATTGAACTTCGGGGTATCGGCTCGAAACGCCCAGTAATCTGAGTCCCGAGCGACTCCAGAACATTCCCTGTAATGGGAGAAGTTGTTAATCAAGTTATTTTTGATAGACTAATGCAATGAATTGCAAGATTTTTCGAATAGAATCTTGAACGTAGCCGACTGATTGAACTTCGGGGTATCGGATCGAAACGACCTGCAATCTGAGTCCCTAGCGACTCCAGAACATTCACTGAGATGGGAGAAGTTGTTAATCGAGTTATTTTTGATAGACTAATGCAAAGAATTGCACGATTTTTCGAACAGAATCTTGAACGAAGCCGACTGATTGAACTTCGGGGTATCGGCTCGAAACGCCCAGCAATTTGAGTCCCGAGCGACTCCAGAACATTCCCTGTAATGGGAGAAGTTGTTAATTGAGTTATTTTTGACAGACTAATGCAAAGAATTGCACGATTTTTTGAATAGAATCTTGAACGAAGCCGACTGATTGAACTTCGGGGTATCGGCTCGAAACGCCCAGTAATCTGAGTCCCGAGCGACTCCAGAACATTCCCTGTAATGGGAGAAGTTGTTAATCGAGTTATATTTGATAGACTAATGCAAAGAATTGCACGATTTTTCAAACAGAATCTTGAACGAAGCCGACTGATTGAACTTCGGGGTATCGGCTCGAAACGCCCAGTAATCTGAGTCCCGAGCGACTCCAGAACATTCCCTGTAATGGGAGAAGTTGTTAATCAAGTTATTTTTGATAGACTAATGCAATGAATTGCAAGATTTTTCGAATAGAATCTTGAACGTAGCCGACTGATTGAACTTCGGGGTATCGGATCGAAACGACCTGCAATCTGAGTCCCGAGCGACTCCAGAACATTCCCTGTAATGGGAGAAGTTGTTAATCGAGTTATTTTTGATAGACTAATGCAAAGAATTGCAAGATTTTTCGAATAGAATGTTGAACGAAGCCGACTGATTGAACTTCGGGGTATCGGCTCGAAACGCCCTGCAATCTGAGTCCCTAGCGACTCCAGAACATTCACTGAGATGGGAGAAGTTGTTAATCGAGTTATTTTTGATAGACTAATGCAAAGAATTGCACGATTTTTCGAACAGAATCTTTAACGAAGCCGACTGATTGAACTTCGGGGTATCGGCTCGAAACGCCCTGCAATCTGAGTCCCTAGCGACTCCAGAACATTCACTGAGATGGGAGAAGTTGTTAATCGAGTTATTTTTGATAGACTAATGCAAAGAATTGCACGATTTTTCGAACAGAATCTTGAACGAAGCCGACTGATTGAACTTCGGGGTATCGGCTCGAAACGCCCAGCAATTTGAGTCCCGAGCGACTCCAGAACATTCCCTGTAATGGGAGAAGTTGTTAATTGAGTTATTTTTGACAGACTAATGCAAAGAATTGCACGATTTTTTGAATAGAATCTTGAACGAAGCCGACTGATTGAACTTCGGGGTATCGGCTCGAAACGCCCAGTAATCTGAGTCCCGAGCGACTCCAGAACATTCCCTGTAATGGGAGAAGTTGTTAATCGAGTTATATTTGATAGACTAATGCAAAGAATTGCACGATTTTTCAAACAGAATCTTGAACGAAGCCGACTGATTGAACTTCGGGGTATCGGCTCGAAACGCCCAGTAATCTGAGTCCCGAGCGACTCCAAAACATTCCCTGTAATGGGAGAAGTTGTTAATCGAGTTATTTTTGATAGACTAAGGCAAAGAATTGCAAGATTTTTCGAATAGAATCTTGAACGAAGCCGACTGATTGAACTTCGGGGTATCGGCTCGAAACGCCCTGCAATCTGAGTCCCTAGCGACTCCAGAACATTCCCTGTAATGGGAGAAGTTGTTAATCGAGTTATATTTGATAGACTAATGCAAAGAATTGCACGATTTTTCGAACAGAATCTTGAACGAAGCCGACTGATTGAACTTCGGGGTATCGGCTCGAAACGCCCAACAATTTGAGTCCCGAGCGACTCCAGAACATTCCCTGTAATGGGAGAAGTTGTTAATTGAGTTATTTTTGACAGACTAATGCAAAGAATTGCACGATTTTTTGAATAGAATCTTGAACGAAGCCGACTGATTGAACTTCGGGGTATCGGCTCGAAACGCCCAGTAATCTGAGTCCCGAGCGACTCCAGAACATTCCCTGTAATGGGAGAAGTTGTTAATCGAGTTATATTTGATAGACTAATGCAAAGAATTGCACGATTTTTTAAACAGAATCTTGAACGAAGCCAACTGATTGAACTTCGGGGTATCGGCTCGAAACGCCCAGTAATCTGAGTCCCGAGCGACTCCAAAACATTCCCTGTAATGGGAGAAGTTGTTAATCGAGTTATTTTTGATAGACTAATGCAAAGAATTGCAAGATTTTTCGAATAGAATTTTGAACGAAGCCGACTAATTGAACTTCGGGGTATCGGCTCGAAACGCCCTGCAATCTGAGTCCCTAGCGACTCCAGAACATTCACTGAGATGGGAGAAGTTGTTAATCGAGTTATTTTTGATAGACTAATGCAAAGAATTGCACGATTTTTCGAACAGAATCTTGAACGAAGCCGACTGATTGAACTTCGGGGTATCGGCTCGAAACGCCCAGCAATTTGAGTCCCGAGCGACTCCAGAACATTCCCTGTAAGGGAGAAGTTGTTAATTGAGTTATTTTTGATAGACTAATGCAAAGAATTGCACGATTTTTCGAACAGAATCTTGAACGAAGCTGACTGATTGAACTTCGGGGTATCGGCTCGAAACGCCCTGCAATCTGAGTCCCGAGTGACTCCAGAACATTCACTTTGATGGAAGAAGTTGTTAATTGTGTTATTTTTGATAGACTAATGCAAAGAATTGCACGATTTTTCGAACAGAATCTTGAACGAAGCCGACTGATTGAACTTCGGGGTATCGGCTCGAAACGCCCAGCAATTTGAGTCCCGAGCGACTCCAGAACATTCCCTGTAAGGGAGAAGTTGTTAATTGAGTTATTTTTGATAGACTAATGCAAAGAATTGCACGATTTTTCGAACAGAATCTTGAACGAAGCTGACTGATTGAACTTCGGGGTATCGGCTCGAAACGCCCTGCAATCTGAGTCCCGAGTGACTCCAGAACATTCACTTTGATGGAAGAAGTTGTTAATTGTGTTATTTTTGATAGACTAATGCAAAGAATTGCAAGATTTTTCGAATAGAATCTTGAACGAAGCCGACTGATTGAACTTCGGGGTATCGGCTCGAAACGCCCTGCAATCTGAGTCCCTAGCGACTCCAGAACATTCACTGAGATGGGAGAAGTTGTTAATCGAGTTATTTTTGATAGACTAATGCAAAGAATTGCATGATTTTTCGAACAGAATCTTGAACGAAGCCGACTGATTGAACTTCGGGGTATCGGCTCGAAACGCCCAGCAATTTGAGTCCCGAGCGACTCCAGAACATTCCCTGTAATGGGAGAAGTTGTTAATTGAGTTATTTTTGACAGACTAATGCAAAGAATTGCACGATTTTTTGAATAGAATCTTGAACGAAGCCGACTGATTGAACTTCGGGGTATCGGCTCGAAACGCCCAGTAATCTGAGTCCCGAGCGACTCCAGAACATTCCCTGTAATGGGAGAAGTTGTTAATCGAGTTATATTTGATAGACTAATGCAAAGAATTGCACGATTTTTCAAACAGAATCTTGAACGAAGCCGACTGATTGAACTTCGGGGTATCGGCTCGAAACGCCCAGTAATCTGAGTCCCGAGCGACTCCAAAACATTCCCTGTAATGGGAGAAGTTGTTAATCGAGTTATTTTTGATAGACTAAGGCAAAGAATTGCAAGATTTTTCGAATAGAATCTTGAACGAAGCCGACTGATTGAACTTCGGGGTATCGGCTCGAAACGCCCTGCAATCTGAGTCCCTAGCGACTCCAGAACATTCCCTGTAATGGGAGAAGTTGTTAATCGAGTTATATTTGATAGACTAATGCAAAGAATTGCACGATTTTTCGAACAGAATCTTGAACGAAGCCGACTGATTGAACTTCGGGGTATCGGCTCGAAACGCCCAACAATTTGAGTCCCGAGCGACTCCAGAACATTCCCTGTAATGGGAGAAGTTGTTAATTGAGTTATTTTTGACAGACTAATGCAAAGAATTGCACGATTTTTTGAATAGAATCTTGAACGAAGCCGACTGATTGAACTTCGGGGTATCGGCTCGAAACGCCCAGTAATCTGAGTCCCGAGCGACTCCAGAACATTCCCTGTAATGGGAGAAGTTGTTAATCGAGTTATATTTGATAGACTAATGCAAAGAATTGCACGATTTTTCAAACAGAATCTTGAACGAAGCCGACTGATTGAACTTCGGGGTATCGGCTCGAAACGCCCAGTAATCTGAGTCCCGAGCGACTCCAAAACATTCCCTGTAATGGGAGAAGTTGTTAATCGAGTTATTTTTGATAGACTAATGCAAAGAATTGCAAGATTTTTCGAATAGAATTTTGAACGAAGCCGACTAATTGAACTTCGGGGTATCGGCTCGAAACGCCCTGCAATCTGAGTCCCTAGCGACTCCAGAACATTCACTGAGATGGGAGAAGTTGTTAATCGAGTTATTTTTGATAGACTAATGCAAAGAATTGCACGATTTTTCGAACAGAATCTTGAACGAAGCCGACTGATTGAACTTCGGGGTATCGGCTCGAAACGCCCAGCAATTTGAGTCCCGAGCGACTCCAGAACATTCCCTGTAAGGGAGAAGTTGTTAATTGAGTTATTTTTGATAGACTAATGCAAAGAATTGCACGATTTTTCGAACAGAATCTTGAACGAAGCTGACTGATTGAACTTCGGGGTATCGGCTCGAAACGCCCTGCAATCTGAGTCCCGAGTGACTCCAGAACATTCACTTTGATGGAAGAAGTTGTTAATTGTGTTATTTTTGATAGACTAATGCAAAGAATTGCACGATTTTTCGAACAGAATCTTGAACGAAGCTGACTGATTGAACTTCGGGGTATCGGCTCGAAACGCCCTGCAATCTGAGTCCCGAGCGACTCCAGAACATTCCCTGTAATGGGAGAAGTTGTTAATCGAGTTATATTTGATAGACTAATGCAAAGAATTGCACGATTTTTCAAACAGAATCTTGAACGAAGCCGACTGATTGAACTTCGGGGTATCGGCTCGAAACGCCCAGTAATCTGAGTCCCGAGCGACTCCAGAACATTCCCTGTAATGGGAGAAGTTGTTAATCAAGTTATTTTTGATAGACTAATGCAATGAATTGCAAGATTTTTCGAATAGAATCTTGAACGTAGCCGACTGATTGAACTTCGGGGTATCGGATCGAAACGACCTGCAATCTGAGTCCCTAGCGACTCCAGAACATTCACTGAGATGGGAGAAGTTGTTAATCGAGTTATTTTTGATAGACTAATGCAAAGAATTGCACGATTTTTCGAACAGAATCTTGAACGAAGCCGACTGATTGAACTTCGGGGTATCGGCTCGAAACGCCCAGCAATTTGAGTCCCGAGCGACTCCAGAACATTCCCTGTAATGGGAGAAGTTGTTAATTGAGTTATTTTTGACAGACTAATGCAAAGAATTGCACGATTTTTTGAATAGAATCTTGAACGAAGCCGACTGATTGAACTTCGGGGTATCGGCTCGAAACGCCCAGTAATCTGAGTCCCGAGCGACTCCAGAACATTCCCTGTAATGGGAGAAGTTGTTAATCGAGTTATATTTGATAGACTAATGCAAAGAATTGCACGATTTTTCAAACAGAATCTTGAACGAAGCCGACTGATTGAACTTCGGGGTATCGGCTCGAAACGCCCAGTAATCTGAGTCCCGAGCGACTCCAGAACATTCCCTGTAATGGGAGAAGTTGTTAATCAAGTTATTTTTGATAGACTAATGCAATGAATTGCAAGATTTTTCGAATAGAATCTTGAACGTAGCCGACTGATTGAACTTCGGGGTATCGGATCGAAACGACCTGCAATCTGAGTCCCTAGCGACTCCAGAACATTCACTGAGATGGGAGAAGTTGTTAATCGAGTTATTTTTGATAGACTAATGCAAAGAATTGCACGATTTTTCGAACAGAATCTTGAACGAAGCCGACTGATTGAACTTCGGGGTATCGGCTCGAAACGCCCAGCAATTTGAGTCCCGAGCGACTCCAGAACATTCTCTGTAATGGGAGAAGTTGTTAATTGAGTTATTTTTGACAGACTAATGCAAAGAATTGTACGATTTTTTGAATAGAATCTTGAACGAAGCCGACTAATTGAACTTCGGGGTATCGGCTCGAAACGCCCAGTAATCTGAGTCCCGAGCGACTCCAGAACATTCCCTGTAATGGGAGAAGTTGTTAATCGAGTTATATTTGATAGACTAATGCAAAGAATTGCACGATTTTTCAAACAGAATCTTGAACGAAGCCGACTGATTGAACTTCGGGGTATCGGCTCGAAACGCCCAGTAATCTGAGTCCCGAGCGACTCCAAAACATTCCCTGTAATGGGAGAAGTTGTTAATCGAGTTATTTTTCATAGACTAATGCAAAGAATTGCAAGATTTTTCGAATAGAATCTTGAACGAAGCCGACTAATTGAACTTCGGGGTATCGGCTCGAAACGCCCTGCAATCTGAGTCCCTAGCGACTCCAGAACATTCACTGAGATGGGAGAAGTTGTTAATCGAGTTATTTTTGATAGACTAATGCAAAGAATTGCACGATTTTTCGAACAGAATCTTGAACGAAGCCGACTGATTGAACTTCGGGGTATCGGCTCGAAACGCCCAGCAATTTGAGTCCCGAGCGACTCCAGAACATTCCCTGTAAGGGAGAAGTTGTTAATTGAGTTATTTTTGATAGACTAATGCAAAGAATTGCACGATTTTTCGAACAGAATCTTGAACGAAGCTGACTGATTGAACTTCGGGGTATCGGCTCGAAACGCCCTGCAATCTGAGTCCCGAGCGACTCCAGAACATTCCCTGTAATGGGAGAAGTTGTTAATCGAGTTATATTTGATAGACTAATGCAAAGAATTGCACGATTTTTCTTGAACGAAGCCGACTGATTGAACTTCGGGGTATCGGCTCGAAACGCCCAGTAATCTGAGTCCCGAGCGACTCCAAAACATTCCCTGTAATGGGAGAAGTTGTTAATCGAGTTATATTTGATAGACTAATGCAAAGAATTGCACGATTTTTCTTGAACGAAGCCGACTGATTGAACTTCGGGGTATCGGCTCGAAACGCCCAGTAATCTGAGTCCCGAGCGACTCCAAAACATTCCCTGTAATGGGAGAAGTTGTTAATCGAGTTATTTTTGATAGACTAATGCAAAGAATTGCAAGATTTTTCGAATAGAATCTTGAACGAAGCCGACTGATTGAACTTCGGGGTATCGGCTAGAAACGCCCAGCAATTTGAGTCCCGAGCGACTCCAGAACATTCCCTGTAATGGGAGAAGTTGTTAATTGAGTTATTTTTGACAGACTAATGCAAAGAATTGCACTATTTTTTGAATAGAATCTTGAACGAAGCCGACTGATTGAACTTCGGGGTATCGGCTCGAAACGCCCAGTAATCTGAGTCCCGAGCGACTCCAGAACATTCCCTGTAATGGGAGAAGTTGTTAATCGAGTTATATTTGATAGACTAATGCAAAGAATTGCACGATTTTTCAAACAGAATCTTGAACGAAGCCGACTGATTGAACTTCGGGGTATCGGCTCGAAACGCCCAGTAATCTGAGTCCCGAGCGACTCCAGAACATTCCCTGTAATGGGAGAAGTTGTTAATCAAGTTATTTTTGATAGACTAATGCAATGAATTGCAAGATTTTTCGAATAGAATCTTGAACGTAGCCGACTGATTGAACTTCGGGGTATCGGATCGAAACGACCTGCAATCTGAGTCCCTAGCGACTCCAGAACATTCACTGAGATGGGAGAAGTTGTTAATCGAGTTATTTTTGATAGACTAATGCAAAGAATTGCACGATTTTTCGAACAGAATCTTGAACGAAGCCGACTGATTGAACTTCGGGGTATCGGCTCGAAACGCCCAGCAATTTGAGTCCCGAGCGACTCCAGAACATTCTCTGTAATGGGAGAAGTTGTTAATTGAGTTATTTTTGACAGACTAATGCAAAGAATTGTACGATTTTTTGAATAGAATCTTGAACGAAGCCGACTAATTGAACTTCGGGGTATCGGCTCGAAACGCCCAGTAATCTGAGTCCCGAGCGACTCCAGAACATTCCCTGTAATGGGAGAAGTTGTTAATCGAGTTATATTTGATAGACTAATGCAAAGAATTGCACGATTTTTCAAACAGAATCTTGAACGAAGCCGACTGATTGAACTTCGGGGTATCGGCTCGAAACGCCCAGTAATCTGAGTCCCGAGCGACTCCAAAACATTCCCTGTAATGGGAGAAGTTGTTAATCGAGTTATTTTTCATAGACTAATGCAAAGAATTGCAAGATTTTTTGAATAGAATCTTGAACGAAGCCGACTAATTGAACTTCGGGGTATCGACTCGAAACGCCCTGCAATCTGAGTCCCTAGCGACTCCAGAACATTCACTGAGATGGGAGAAGTTGTTAATCGAGTTATTTTTGATAGACTAATGCAAAGAATTGCACGATTTTTCGAACAGAATCTTGAACGAAGCCGACTGATTGAACTTCGGGGTATCGGCTCGAAACGCCCAGCAATTTGAGTCCCGAGCGACTCCAGAACATTCCCTGTAAGGGAGAAGTTGTTAATTGAGTTATTTTTGATAGACTAATGCAAAGAATTGCACGATTTTTCGAACAGAATCTTGAACGAAGCTGACTGATTGAACTTCGGGGTATCGGCTCGAAACGCCCTGCAATCTGAGTCCCGAGCGACTCCAGAACATTCCCTGTAATGGGAGAAGTTGTTAATCGAGTTATATTTGATAGACTAATGCAAAGAATTGCACGATTTTTCTTGAACGAAGCCGACTGATTGAACTTCGGGGTATCGGCTCGAAACGCCCAGTAATCTGAGTCCCGAGCGACACCAAAACATTCCCTGTAATGGGAGAAGTTGTTAATCGAGTTATTTTTGATAGACTAATGCAAAGAATTGCAAGATTTTTCGAATAGAATCTTGAACGAAGCCGACTGATTGAACTTCGGGGTATCGGCTCGAAACGCCCAGTAATCTGAGTCCCGAGCGACTCCAGAACATTCCCTGTAATGGGAGAAGTTGTTAATCAAGTTATTTTTGATAGACTAATGCAATGAATTGCAAGATTTTTCGAATAGAATCTTGAACGTAGCCGACTGATTGAACTTCGGGGTATCGGATCGAAACGACCTGCAATCTGAGTCCCTAGCGACTCCAGAACATTCACTGAGATGGGAGAAGTTGTTAATCGAGTTATTTTTGATAGACTAATGCAAAGAATTGCACGATTTTTCGAACAGAATCTTGAACGAAGCCGATTGATTGAACTTCGGGGTATCGGCTCGAAACGCCCAGCAATTTGAGTCCCGAGCGACTCCAGAACATTCCCTGTAAGGGAGAAGTTGTTAATTGAGTTATTTTTGATAGACTAATGCAAAGAATTGCACGATTTTTCGAACAGAATCTTGAACGAAGCTGACTGATTGAACTTCGGGGTATCGGCTCGAAACGCCCTGCAATCTGAGTCCCGAGTGACTCCAGAACATTCACTTTGATGGAAGAAGTTGTTAATTGTGTTATTTTTGATAGACTAATGCAAAGAATTGCACGATTTTTCGAACAGAATCTTGAACGAAGCCGACTGATTGAACTTCGGGGTATCGGCTCGAAACGCCCAGCAATTTGAGTCCCGAGCGACTCCAGAACATTCCCTGTAATGGGAGAAGTTGTTAATTGAGTTATTTTTGACAGACTAATGCAAAGAATTGCACGATTTTTTGAATAGAATCTTGAACGAAGCCGACTGATTGAACTTCGGGGTATCGGCTCGAAACGCCCAGTAATCTGAGTCCCGAGCGACTCCAGAACATTCCCTGTAATGGGAGAAGTTGTTAATCGAGTTATATTTGATAGACTAATGCAAAGAATTGCACGATTTTTCAAACAGAATCTTGAACGAAGCCGACTGATTGAACTTCGGGGTATCGGCTCGAAACGCCCAGTAATCTGAGTCCCGAGCGACTCCAGAACATTCCCTGTAATGGGAGAAGTTGTTAATCAAGTTATTTTTGATAGACTAATGCAATGAATTGCAAGATTTTTCGAATAGAATCTTGAACGTAGCCGACTGATTGAACTTCGGGGTATCGGATCGAAACGACCTGCAATCTGAGTCCCTAGCGACTCCAGAACATTCACTGAGATGGGAGAAGTTGTTAATCGAGTTATTTTTGATAGACTAATGCAAAGAATTGCACGATTTTTCGAACAGAATCTTGAACGAAGCCGACTGATTGAACTTCGGGGTATCGGCTCGAAACGCCCAGCAATTTGAGTCCCGAGCGACTCCAGAACATTCTCTGTAATGGGAGAAGTTGTTAATTGAGTTATTTTTGACAGACTAATGCAAAGAATTGTACGATTTTTTGAATAGAATCTTGAACGAAGCCGACTAATTGAACTTCGGGGTATCGGCTCGAAACGCCCAGTAATTTGAGTCCCGAGCGACTCCAGAACATTCCCTGTAATGGGAGAAGTTGTTAATCGAGTTATATTTGATAGACTAATGCAAAGAATTGCACGATTTTTCAAACAGAATCTTGAACGAAGCCGACTGATTGAACTTCGGGGTATCGGCTCGAAACGCCCAGTAATCTGAGTCCCGAGCGACTCCAAAACATTCCCTGTAATGGGAGAAGTTGTTAATCGAGTTATTTTTGATAGACTAATGCAAAGAATTGCAAGATTTTTCGAATAGAATCTTGAACGAAGCCGACTAATTGAACTTCGGGGTATCGGCTCGAAACGCCCTGCAATCTGAGTCCCTAGCGACTCCAGAACATTCACTGAGATGGGAGAAGTTGTTAATCGAGTTATTTTTGATAGACTAATGCAAAGAATTGCACGATTTTTCGAACAGAATCTTGAACGAAGCCGACTGATTGAACTTCGGGGTATCGGCTCGAAACGCCCAGCAATTTGAGTCCCGAGCGACTCCAGAACATTCCCTGTAAGGGAGAAGTTGTTAATTGAGTTATTTTTGATAGACTAATGCAAAGAATTGCACGATTTTTCGAACAGAATCTTGAACGAAGCTGACTGATTGAACTTCGGGGTATCGGCTCGAAACGCCCTGCAATCTGAGTCCCGAGCGACTCCAGAACATTCCCTGTAATGGGAGAAGTTGTTAATCGAGTTATATTTGATAGACTAATGCAAAGAATTGCACGATTTTTCTTGAACGAAGCCGACTGATTGAACTTCGGGGTATCGGCTCGAAACGCCCAGTAATCTGAGTCCCGAGCGACTCCAAAACATTCCCTGTAATGGGAGAAGTTGTTAATCGAGTTATTTTTGATAGACTAATGCAAAGAATTGCAAGATTTTTCGAATAGAATCTTGAACGAAGCCGACTGATTGAACTTCGGGGTATCGGCTCGAAACGCCCAGTAATCTGAGTCCCGAGCGACTCCAGAACATTCCCTGTAATGGGAGAAGTTGTTAATCAAGTTATTTTTGATAGACTAATGCAATGAATTGCAAGATTTTTCGAATAGAATCTTGAACGTAGCCGACTGATTGAACTTCGGGGTATCGGATCGAAACGACCTGCAATCTGAGTCCCTAGCGACTCCAGAACATTCACTGAGATGGGAGAAGTTGTTAATCGAGTTATTTTTGATAGACTAATGCAAAGAATTGCACGATTTTTCGAACAGAATCTTAAACGAAGCCGATTGATTGAACTTCGGGGTATCGGCTCGAAACGCCCAGCAATTTGAGTCCCGAGCGACTCCAGAACATTCCCTGTAAGGGAGAAGTTGTTAATTGAGTTATTTTTGATAGACTAATGCAAAGAATTGCACGATTTTTCGAACAGAATCTTGAACGAAGCTGACTGATTGAACTTCGGGGTATCGGCTCGAAACGCCCTGCAATCTGAGTCCCGAGTGACTCCAGAACATTCACTTTGATGGAAGAAGTTGTTAATTGTGTTATTTTTGATAGACTAATGCAAAGAATTGCACGATTTTTCGAACAGAATCTTGAACGAAGCCGACTGATTGAACTTCGGGGTATCGGCTCGAAACGCCCTGCAATTTGAGTCCCGAGCGACTCCAGAACATTCCCTGTAAGGGAGAAGTTGTTAATTGAGTTATTTTTGATAGACTAATGCAAAGAATTGCACGATTTTTCGAACAGAATCTTGAACGAAGCTGACTGATTGAACTTCGGGGTATCGGCTCGAAACGCCCAGTAATCTGAGTCCCGAGCGACTCCAGAACATTCCCTGTAATGGGAGAAGTTGTTAATCAAGTTATTTTTGATAGACTAATGCAATGAATTGCAAGATTTTTCGAATAGAATCTTGAACGTAGCCGACTGATTGAACTTCGGGGTATCGGATCGAAACGACCTGCAATCTGAGTCCCTAGCGACTCCAGAACATTCACTGAGATGGGAGAAGTTGTTAATCGAGTTATTTTTGATAGACTAATGCAAAGAATTGCACGATTTTTCGAACAGAATCTTGAACGAAGCCGACTGATTGAACTTCGGGGTATCGGCTCGAAACGCCCAGCAATTTGAGTCCCGAGCGACTCCAGAACATTCTCTGTAATGGGAGAAGTTGTTAATTGAGTTATTTTTGACAGACTAATGCAAAGAATTGTACGATTTTTTGAATAGAATCTTGAACGAAGCCGACTAATTGAACTTCGGGGTATCGGCTCGAAACGCCCAGTAATTTGAGTCCCGAGCGACTCCAGAACATTCCCTGTAATGGGAGAAGTTGTTAATCGAGTTATATTTGATAGACTAATGCAAAGAATTGCACGATTTTTCTTGAACGAAGCCGACTGATTGAACTTCGGGGTATCGGCTCGAAACGCCCAGTAATCTGAGTCCCGAGCGACTCCAAAACATTCCCTGTAATGGGAGAAGTTGTTAATCGAGTTATTTTTGATAGACTAATGCAAAGAATTGCAAGATTTTTCGAATAGAATCTTGAACGAAGCCGACTGATTGAACTTCGGGGTATCGGCTCGAAACGCCCAGTAATCTGAGTCCCGAGCGACTCCAGAACATTCCCTGTAATGGGAGAAGTTGTTAATCAAGTTATTTTTGATAGACTAATGCAATGAATTGCAAGATTTTTCGAATAGAATCTTGAACGTAGCCGACTGATTGAACTTCGGGGTATCGGATCGAAACGACCTGCAATCTGAGTCCCTAGCGACTCCAGAACATTCACTGAGATGGGAGAAGTTGTTAATCGAGTTATTTTTGATAGACTAATGCAAAGAATTGCACGATTTTTCGAACAGAATCTTGAACGAAGCCGATTGATTGAACTTCGGGGTATCGGCTCGAAACGCCCAGCAATTTGAGTCCCGAGCGACTCCAGAACATTCCCTGTAAGGGAGAAGTTGTTAATTGAGTTATTTTTGATAGACTAATGCAAAGAATTGCACGATTTTTCGAACAGAATCTTGAACGAAGCTGACTGATTGAACTTCGGGGTATCGGCTCGAAACGCCCTGCAATCTGAGTCCCGAGTGACTCCAGAACATTCACTTTGATGGAAGAAGTTGTTAATTGTGTTATTTTTGATAGACTAATGCAAAGAATTGCACGATTTTTCGAACAGAATCTTGAACGAAGCCGACGGATTGAACTTCGGGGTATCGGCTCGAAACGCCCAGCAATTTGAGTCCCGAGCGACTCCAGAACATTCCCTGTAAGGGAGAAGTTGTTAATTGAGTTATTTTTGATAGACTAATGCAAAGAATTGCACGATTTTTCGAACAGAATCTTGAACGAAGCTGACTGATTGAACTTCGGGGTATCGGCTCGAAACGCCCTGCAATCTGAGTCCCGAGTGACTCCAGAACATTCACTTTGATGGAAGAAGTTGTTAATTGTGTTCTTTTTGATAGACTAATGCAAAGAATTGCAAGATTTTTCGAATAGAATCTTGAACGAAGCCGACTGATTGAACTTCGGGGTATCGGCTCGAAACGCCCTGCAATCTGAGTCCCTAGCGACTCCAGAACATTCACTGAGATGGGAGAAGTTGTTAATCGAGTTATTTTTGATAGACTAATGCAAAGAATTGCACGATTTTTCGAACAGAATCTTGAACGAAGCCGACTGATTGAACTTCGGGGTATCGGCTCGAAACGCCCAGTAATCTGAGTCCCGAGCGACTCCAAAACATTCCCTGTAATGGGAGAAGTTGTTAATCGAGTTATTTTTGATAGACTAAGGCAAAGAATTGCAAGATTTTTCGAATAGAATCTTGAACGAAGCCGACTGATTGAACTTCGGGGTATCGGCTCGAAACGCCCTGCAATCTGAGTCCCTAGTGACTCTAGAACATTCCCTGTAATGGGAGAAGTTGTTAATCGAGTTATTTTTGATAGACTAATGCAAAGAATTGCAAGATTTTTCGAATAGAATCTTGAACGAAGCCGACTGATTGAACTTCGGGGTATCGGATCGAAACGCCCTGCAATCTGAGTCCCTAGCGACTCCAGAACATTCCCTGTAATGGGAGAAGTTGTTAATCGAGTTATATTTGATAGACTAATGCAAAGAATTGCACGATTTTTCGAACAGAATCTTGAACGAAGCCGACTGATTGAACTTCGGGGTATCGGCTCGAAACGCCCAGTAATCTGAGTCCCGAGTGACTCCAGAATATTCCCTGTAATGGGAGAAGTTGTTAATCGAGTTATTTTTGATAGACTAATGCAAAGAATTGCAAGATTTTTCGAATAGAATCTTGAACGAAGCCGACTGATTGAACTTCGGGGTATCGGCTCGAAACGCCCTGCAATCTGAGTCCCTAGCGACTCCAGAACATTCACTGAGATGGGAGAAGTTGTTAATCGAGTTATTTTTGATAGACTAATGCAAAGAATTGCACGATTTTTCGAACAGAATCTTGAACGAAGCCGACTGATTGAACTTCGGGGTATCGGCTAGAAACGCCCAGCAATTTGAGTCCCGAGCGACTCCAGAACATTCCCTGTAATGGGAGAAGTTGTTAATTGAGTTATTTTTGACAGACTAATGCAAAGAATTGCACTATTTTTTGAATAGAATCTTGAACGAAGCCGACTGATTGAACTTCGGGGTATCGGCTCGAAACGCCCAGTAATCTGAGTCCCGAGCGACTCCAGAACATTCCCTGTAATGGGAGAAGTTGTTAATCGAGTTATATTTGATAGACTAATGCAAAGAATTGTACGATTTTTCAAACAGAATCTTGAACGAAGCCGACTGATTGAACTTCGGGGTATCGGCTCGAAACGCCCAGTAATCTGAGTCCCGACCGACTCCAGAACATTCCCTGTAATGGGAGAAGTTGTTAATCAAGTTATTTTTGATAGACTAATGCAATGAATTGCAAGATTTTTCGAATAGAATCTTGAACGTAGCCGACTGATTGAACTTCGGGGTATCGGATCGAAACGACCTGCAATCTGAGTCCCTAGCGACTCCAGAACATTCACTGAGATGGGAGAAGTTGTTAATCGAGTTATTTTTGATAGACTAATGCAAAGAATTGCACGATTTTTCGAACAGAATCTTGAACGAAGCCGACTGATTGAACTTCGGGGTATCGGCTCGAAACGCGCAGCAATTTGAGTCCCGAGCGACTCCAGAACATTCCCTGTAATGGGAGAAGTTGTTAATTGAGTTATTTTTGACAGACTAATGCAAAGAATTGCACGATTTTTTGAATAGAATCTTGAACGAAGCCGACTGATTGAACTTCGGGGTATCGGCTCGAAACGCCCAGTAATCTGAGTCCCGAGCGACTCCAGAACATTCCCTGTAATGGGAGAAGTTGTTAATCGAGTTATATTTGATAGACTAATGCAAAGAATTGCACGATTTTTCAAACAGAATCTTGAACGAAGCCGACTGATTGAACTTCGGGGTATCGGCTCGAAACGCCCAGTAATCTGAGTCCCGAGCGACTCCAGAACATTCCCTGTAATGGGAGAAGTTGTTAATCGAGTTATATTTGATAGACTAATGCAAAGAATTGCACGATTTTTCCAACAGAATCTTGAACGAAGCCGACTGATTGAACTTCGGGGTATCGGCTCGAAACGCCCAGTAATCTGAGTCCCGAGCGACTCCAAAACATTCCCTGTAATGGGAGAAGTTGTTAATCGAGTTATTTTTGATAGACTAATGCAAAGAATTGCAAGATTTTTCGAATAGAATCTTGAACGAAGCCGACTAATTGAACTTCGGGGTATCGGCTCGAAACGCCCTGCAATCTGAGTCCCTAGCGACTCCAGAACATTCACTGAGATGGGAGAAGTTGTTAATCGAGTTATTTTTGATAGACTAATGCAAAGAATTGCACGATTTTTCGAACAGAATCTTGAACGAAGCCGACTGATTGAACTTCGGGGTATCGGCTCGAAACGCCCAGCAATTTGAGTCCCGAGCGACTCCAGAACATTCCCTGTAATGGGAGAAGTTGTTAATTGAGTTATTTTTGACAGACTAATGCAAAGAATTGCACGATTTTTTGAATAGAATCTTGAACGAAGCCGACTGATTGAACTTCGGGGTATCGGCTCGAAACGCCCAGTAATCTGAGTCCCGAGCGACTCCAGAACATTCCCTGTAATGGGAGAAGTTGTTAATCGAGTTATATTTGATAGACTAATGCAAAGAATTGCACGATTTTTCCAACAGAATCTTGAACGAAGCCGACTGATTGAACTTCGGGGTATCGGCTCGAAACGCCCAGTAATCTGAGTCCCGAGCGACTCCAAAACATTCCCTGTAATGGGAGAAGTTGTTAATCGAGTTATTTTTGATAGACTAATGCAAAGAATTGCAAGATTTTTCGAATAGAATCTTGAACGAAGCCGACTAATTGAACTTCGGGGTATCGGCTCGAAACGCCCTGCAATCTGAGTCCCTAGCGACTCCAGAACATTCACTGAGATGGGAGAAGTTGTTAATCGAGTTATTTTTGATAGACTAATGCAAAGAATTGCACGATTTTTCGAACAGAATCTTGAACGAAGCCGACTGATTGAACTTCGGGGTATTGGCTCGAAACGCCCAGCAATTTGAGTCCCGAGCGACTCCAGAACATTCCCTGTAAGGGAGAAGTTGTTAATTGAGTTATTTTTGATAGACTAATGCAAAGAATTGGACGATTTTTCGAACAGAATCTTGAACGAAGCTGACTGATTGAACTTCGGGGTATCGGCTCGAAACGCCCTGCAATCTGAGTCCCGAGCGACTCCAGAACATTCCCTGTAATGGGAGAAGTTGTTAATCGAGTTATATTTGATAGACTAATGCAAAGAATTGCACGATTTTTCTTGAACGAAGCCGACTGATTGAACTTCGGGGTATCGGCTCGAAACGCCCAGTAATCTGAGTCCCGAGCGACTCCAAAACATTCCCTGTAATGGGAGAAGTTGTTAATCGAGTTATTTTTGATAGACTAATGCAAAGAATTGCAAGATTTTTCGAATAGAATCTTGAACGAAGCCGACTGATTGAACTTCGGGGTATCGGCTCGAAACGCCCAGTAATCTGAGTCCCGAGCGACTCCAGAACATTCCCTGTAATGGGAGAAGTTGTTAATCAAGTTATTTTTGATAGACTAATGCAATGAATTGCAAGATTTTTCGAATAGAATCTTGAACGTAGCCGACTGATTGAACTTCGGGGTATCGGATCGAAACGACCTGCAATCTGAGTCCCTAGCGACTCCAGAACATTCACTGAGATGGGAGAAGTTGTTAATCGAGTTATTTTTGATAGACTAATGCAAAGAATTGCACGATTTTTCGAACAGAATCTTGAACGAAGCCGATTGATTGAACTTCGGGGTATCGGCTCGAAACGCCCAGCAATTTGAGTCCCGAGCGACTCCAGAACATTCCCTGTAAGGGAGAAGTTGTTAATTGAGTTATTTTTGATAGACTAATGCAAAGAATTGCACGATTTTTCGAACAGAATCTTGAACGAAGCTGACTGATTGAACTTCGGGGTATCAGCTCGAAACGCCCTGCAATCTGAGTCCCGAGTGACTCCAGAACATTCACTTTGATGGAAGAAGTTGTTAATTGTGTTATTTTTGATAGACTAATGCAAAGAATTGCACGATTTTTCGAACAGAATCTTGAACGAAGCCGACTGATTGAACTTCGGGGTATCGGCTCGAAACGCCCAGCAATTTGAGTCCCGAGCGACTCCAGAACATTCCCTGTAAGGGAGAAGTTGTTAATTGAGTTATTTTTGATAGACTAATGCAAAGAATTGCACGATTTTTCGAACAGAATCTTGAACGAAGCTGACTGATTGAACTTCGGGGTATCGGCTCGAAACGCCCTGCAATCTGAGTCCCGAGTGACTCCAGAACATTCACTTTGATGGAAGAAGTTGTTAATTGTGTTATTTTTGATAGACTAATGCAAAGAATTGCAAGATTTTTCGAATAGAATCTTGAACGAAGCCGACTGATTGAACTTCGGGGTATCGGCTCGAAACGCCCTGCAATCTGAGTCCCTAGCGACTCCAGAACATTCACTGAGATGGGAGAAGTTGTTAATCGAGTTATTTTTGATAGACTAATGCAAAGAATTGCAAGATTTTTCGAATAGAATCTTGAACGAAGCCGACTAATTGAACTTCGGGGTATCGGCTCGAAACGCCCTGCAATCTGAGTCCCTAGCGACTCCAGAACATTCACTGAGATGAGAGAAGTTGTTAATCGAGTTATTTTTGATAGACTAATGCAAAGAATTGCACGATTTTTCGAACAGAATCTTGAACGAAGCCGACTGGTTGAACTTCGGGGTATCGGCTCGAAACGCCCAGCAATTTGAGTCCCGAGCGACTCCAGAACATTCCCTGTAAGGGAGAAGTTGTTAATTGAGTTATTTTTGATAGACTAATGCAAAGAATTGCACGATTTTTCGAACAGAATCTTGAACGAAGCTGACTGATTGAACTTCGGGGTATCGGCTCGAAACGCCCTGCAATCTGAGTCCCGAGCGACTCAAGAACATTCCCTGTAATGGGAGAAGTTGTTAATCGAGTTATATTTGATAGACTAATGCAAAGAATTGCACGATTTTTCAAACAGAATCTTGAACGAAGCCGACTGATTGAACTTCGGGGTATCGGCTCGAAACGCCCAGTAATCTGAGTCCCGAGCGACTCCAAAACATTCCCTGTAATGGGAGAAGTTGTTAATTGAGTTATTTTTGACAGACTAATGCAAAGAATTGCACGATTTTTCGAACAGAATCTTGAACGAAGCTGACTGATTGAACTTCGGGGTATCGGCTCGAAACGCCCAGTAATCTGAGTCCCTAGCAACTCCAGAACATTCCCTGTAATCGGAGAAGTTGTTAATCGAGTTATATTTGATAGACTAATGCAAAGAATTGCACGATTTTTCGAACAGAATCTTGAACGAAGCCGACTGATTGAACTTCGGGGTATCGGCTCGAAACGCCCAGTAATCTGAGTCCCGAGTGACTCCAGAACATTCCCTGTAATGGGAGAAGTTGTTAATCGAGTTATTTTTGATAGACTAATGCAAAGAATTGCAAGATTTTTCGAATAGAATCTTGAACGAAGCCGACTGATTGAACTTCGGGGTATCGGCTCGAAACGCCCTGCAATCTGAGTCCCTAGCGACTCCAGAACATTCACTGAGATGGGAGAAGTTGTTAATCGAGTTATTTTTGATAGACTAATGCAAAGAATTGCACGATTTTTCGAACAGAATCTTGAACGAAGCCGACTGATTGAACTTCGGGGTATCGGCTAGAAACGCCCAGCAATTTGAGTCCCGAGCGACTCCAGAACATTCCCTGTAATGGGAGAAGTTGTTAATTGAGTTATTTTTGACAGACTAATGCAAAGAATTGCACTATTTTTTGAATAGAATCTTGAACGAAGCCGACTGATTGAACTTCGGGGTATCGGCTCGAAACGCCCAGTAATCTGAGTCCCGAGCGACTCCAGAACATTCCCTGTAATGGGAGAAGTTGTTAATCGAGTTATTTTTGATAGACTAATGCAAAGAATTGCAAGATTTTTCGAATAGAATCTTGAACGAAGCCGACTAATTGAACTTCGGGGTATCGGCTCGAAACGCCCTGCAATCTGAGTCCCTAGCGACTCCAGAACATTCACTGAGATGGGAGAAGTTGTTAATCGAGTTATTTTTGATAGACTAATGCAAAGAATTGCACGATTTTTCGAACAGAATCTTGAACGAAGCCGACTGATTGAACTTCGGGGTATCGGCTCGAAACGCCCAGCAATTTGAGTCCCGAGCGACTCCAGAACATTCCCTGTAAGGGAGAAGTTGTTAATTGAGTTATTTTTGATAGACTAATGCAAAGAATTGGACGATTTTTCGAACAGAATCTTGAACGAAGCTGACTGATTGAACTTCGGGGTATCGGCTCGAAACGCCCTGCAATCTGAGTCCCGAGCGACTCCAGAACATTCCCTGTAATGGGAGAAGTTGTTAATCGAGTTATATTTGATAGACTAATGCAAAGAATTGCACGATTTTTCTTGAACGAAGCCGACTGATTGAACTTCGGGGTATCGGCTCGAAACGCCCAGTAATCTGAGTCCCGAGCGACTCCAAAACATTCCCTGTAATGGGAGAAGTTGTTAATCGAGTTATTTTTGATAGACTAATGCAAAGAATTGCAAGATTTTTCGAATAGAATCTTGAACGAAGCCGACTGATTGAACTTCGGGGTATCGGCTCGAAACGCCCAGTAATCTGAGTCCCGAGCGACTCCAGAACATTCCCTGTAATGGGAGAAGTTGTTAATCAAGTTATTTTTGATAGACTAATGCAATGAATTGCAAGATTTTTCGAATAGAATCTTGAACGTAGCCGACTGATTGAACTTCGGGGTATCGGATCGAAACGACCTGCAATCTGAGTCCCTAGCGACTCCAGAACATTCACTGAGATGGGAGAAGTTGTTAATCGAGTTATTTTTGATAGACTAATGCAAAGAATTGCACGATTTTTCGAACAGAATCTTGAACGAAGCCGATTGATTGAACTTCGGGGTATCGGCTCGAAACGCCCAGCAATTTGAGTCCCGAGCGACTCCAGAACATTCCCTGTAAGGGAGAAGTTGTTAATTGAGTTATTTTTGATAGACTAATGCAAAGAATTGCACGATTTTTCGAACAGAATCTTGAACGAAGCTGACTGATTGAACTTCGGGGTATCAGCTCGAAACGCCCTGCAATCTGAGTCCCGAGTGACTCCAGAACATTCACTTTGATGGAAGAAGTTGTTAATTGTGTTATTTTTGATAGACTAATGCAAAGAATTGCACGATTTTTCGAACAGAATCTTGAACGAAGCCGACTGATTGAACTTCGGGGTATCGGCTCGAAACGCCCAGCAATTTGAGTCCCGAGCGACTCCAGAACATTCCCTGTAAGGGAGAAGTTGTTAATTGAGTTATTTTTGATAGACTAATGCAAAGAATTGCACGATTTTTCGAACAGAATCTTGAACGAAGCTGACTGATTGAACTTCGGGGTATCGGCTCGAAACGCCCTGCAATCTGAGTCCCGAGTGACTCCAGAACATTCACTTTGATGGAAGAAGTTGTTAATTGTGTTATTTTTGATAGACTAATGCAAAGAATTGCAAGATTTTTCGAATAGAATCTTGAACGAAGCCGACTGATTGAACTTCGGGGTATCGGCTCGAAACGCCCTGCAATCTGAGTCCCTAGCGACTCCAGAACATTCACTGAGATGGGAGAAGTTGTTAATCGAGTTATTTTTGATAGACTAATGCAAAGAATTGCAAGATTTTTCGAATAGAATCTTGAACGAAGCCGACTAATTGAACTTCGGGGTATCGGCTCGAAACGCCCTGCAATCTGAGTCCCTAGCGACTCCAGAACATTCACTGAGATGAGAGAAGTTGTTAATCGAGTTATTTTTGATAGACTAATGCAAAGAATTGCACGATTTTTCGAACAGAATCTTGAACGAAGCCGACTGGTTGAACTTCGGGGTATCGGCTCGAAACGCCCAGCAATTTGAGTCCCGAGCGACTCCAGAACATTCCCTGTAAGGGAGAAGTTGTTAATTGAGTTATTTTTGATAGACTAATGCAAAGAATTGCACGATTTTTCGAACAGAATCTTGAACGAAGCTGACTGATTGAACTTCGGGGTATCGGCTCGAAACGCCCTGCAATCTGAGTCCCGAGTGACTCCAGAACATTCACTTTGATGGAAGAAGTTGTTAATTGTGTTATTTTTGATAGACTAATGCAAAGAATTGCAAGATTTTTCGAATAGAATCTTGAACGAAGCCGACTGATTGAACTTCGGGGTATCGGCTCGAAACGCCCTGCAATCTGAGTCCCTAGCGACTCCAGAACATTCACTGAGATGGGAGAAGTTGTTAATCGAGTTATTTTTGATAGACTAATGCAAAGAATTGCAAGATTTTTCGAATAGAATCTTGAACGAAGCCGACTAATTGAACTTCGGGGTATCGGCTCGAAACGCCCTGCAATCTGAGTCCCTAGCGACTCCAGAACATTCACTGAGATGAGAGAAGTTGTTAATCGAGTTATTTTTGATAGACTAATGCAAAGAATTGCACGATTTTTCGAACAGAATCTTGAACGAAGCCGACTGGTTGAACTTCGGGGTATCGGCTCGAAACGCCCAGCAATTTGAGTCCCGAGCGACTCCAGAACATTCCCTGTAAGGGAGAAGTTGTTAATTGAGTTATTTTTGATAGACTAATGCAAAGAATTGCACGATTTTTCGAACAGAATCTTGAACGAAGCTGACTGATTGAACTTCGGGGTATCGGCTCGAAACGCCCTGCAATCTGAGTCCCGAGCGACTCAAGAACATTCCCTGTAATGGGAGAAGTTGTTAATCGAGTTATATTTGATAGACTAATGCAAAGAATTGCACGATTTTTCAAACAGAATCTTGAACGAAGCCGACTGATTGAACTTCGGGGTATCGGCTCGAAACGCCCAGTAATCTGAGTCCCGAGCGACTCCAAAACATTCCCTGTAATGGGAGAAGTTGTTAATTGAGTTATTTTTGACAGACTAATGCAAAGAATTGCACGATTTTTCGAACAGAATCTTGAACGAAGCTGACTGATTGAACTTCGGGGTATCGGCTCGAAACGCCCAGTAATCTGAGTCCCTAGCAACTCCAGAACATTCCCTGTAATCGGAGAAGTTGTTAATCGAGTTATATTTGATAGACTAATGCAAAGAATTGCACGATTTTTCGAACAGAATCTTGAACGAAGCCGACTGATTGAACTTCGGGGTATCGGCTCGAAACGCCCAGTAATCTGAGTCCCGAGTGACTCCAGAACATTCCCTGTAATGGGAGAAGTTGTTAATCGAGTTATTTTTGATAGACTAATGCAAAGAATTGCAAGATTTTTCGAATAGAATCTTGAACGAAGCCGACTGATTGAACTTCGGGGTATCGGCTCGAAACGCCCTGCAATCTGAGTCCCTAGCGACTCCAGAACATTCACTGAGATGGGAGAAGTTGTTAATCGAGTTATTTTTGATAGACTAATGCAAAGAATTGCACGATTTTTCGAACAGAATCTTGAACGAAGCCGACTGATTGAACTTCGGGGTATCGGCTAGAAACGCCCAGCAATTTGAGTCCCGAGCGACTCCAGAACATTCCCTGTAATGGGAGAAGTTGTTAATTGAGTTATTTTTGACAGACTAATGCAAAGAATTGCACTATTTTTTGAATAGAATCTTGAACGAAGCCGACTGATTGAACTTCGGGGTATCGGCTCGAAACGCCCAGTAATCTGAGTCCCGAGCGACTCCAGAACATTCCCTGTAATGGGAGAAGTTGTTAATCGAGTTATATTTGATAGACTAATGCAAAGAATTGTACGATTTTTCAAACAGAATCTTGAACGAAGCCGACTGATTGAACTTCGGGGTATCGGCTCGAAATGCCCAGTAATCTGAGTCCCGACCGACTCCAGAACATTCCCTGTAATGGGAGAAGTTGTTAATCAAGTTATTTTTGATAGACTAATGCAATGAATTGCAAGATTTTTCGAATAGAATCTTGAACGTAGCCGACTGATTGAACTTCGGGGTATCGGATCGAAACGACCTGCAATCTGAGTCCCTAGCGACTCCAGAACATTCACTGAGATGGGAGAAGTTGTTAATCGAGTTATTTTTGATAGACTAATGCAAAGAATTGCACGATTTTTCGAACAGAATCTTGAACGAAGCCGACTGATTGAACTTCGGGGTATCGGCTCGAAACGCGCAGCAATTTGAGTCCCGAGCGACTCCAGAACATTCCCTGTAATGGGAGAAGTTGTTAATTGAGTTATTTTTGACAGACTAATGCAAAGAATTGCACGATTTTTTGAATAGAATCTTGAACGAAGCCGACTGATTGAACTTCGGGGTATCGGCTCGAAACGCCCAGTAATCTGAGTCCCGAGCGACTCCAGAACATTCCCTGTAATGGGAGAAGTTGTTAATCGAGTTATATTTGATAGACTAATGCAAAGAATTGCACGATTTTTCAAACAGAATCTTGAACGAAGCCGACTGATTGAACTTCGGGGTATCGGCTCGAAACGCCCAGTAATCTGAGTCCCGAGCGACTCCAAAACATTCCCTGTAATGGGAGAAGTTGTTAATCGAGTTATTTTTGATAGACTAATGCAAAGAATTGCAAGATTTTTCGAATAGAATCTTGAACGAAGCCGACTAATTGAACTTCGGGGTATCGGCTCGAAACGCCCTGCAATCTGAGTCCCTAGCGACTCCAGAACATTCACTGAGATGAGAGAAGTTGTTAATCGAGTTATTTTTGATAGACTAATGCAAAGAATTGCACGATTTTTCGAACAGAATCTTGAACGAAGCCGACTGATTGAACTTCGGGGTATCGGCTCGAAACGCCCAGCAATTTGAGTCCCGAGCGACTCCAGAACATTCCCTGTAAGGGAGAAGTTGTTAATTGAGTTATTTTTGATAGACTAATGCCAAGAATTGCACGATTTTTCGAACAGAATCTTGAACGAAGCTGACTGATTGAACTTCGGGGTATCGGCTCGAAACGCCCTGCAATCTGAGTCCCGAGCGACTCCAGAACATTCCCTGTAATGGGAAAGTTGTTAATCGAGTTATATTTGATAGACTAATGCAAAGAATTGCACGATTTTTCAAACAGAATCTTGAACGAAGCCGACTGATTGAACTTCGGGGTATCGGCTCGAAACGCCCAGTAATCTGAGTCCCGAGCGACTCCAAAACATTCCCTGTAATGGGAGAAGTTGTTAATTGAGTTATTTTTGACAGACTAATGCAAAGAATTGCACGATTTTTCGAACAGAATCTTGAACGAAGCTGACTGATTGAACTTCGGGGTATCGGCTCGAAACGCCCAGTAATTTGAGTCCCGAGCGACTCCAGAACATTCCCTGTAATGGGAGAAGTTGTTAATCGAGTTATTTTTGATAGACTAATGCAAAGAATTGCGCGATTTTTCGAACAGAATCTTGAACGGAGCCGACTGATTGAACTTCGGGGTATCGGCTCGAAACGCCCAGTAATCTGAGTCCCGAGCGACTCCAGAACATTCCCTGTAATGGGAGAAGTTGTTAATCGAGTTATTTTTGATAGACTAATGCAAAGAATTGCAAGATTTTTCGAATAGAATCTTGAACGAAGCCGACTGATTGAACTTCGGGGTATCGGCTCGAAACGCCCAGTAATCTGAGTCCCGAGCGACTCCAGAACATTCCCTGTAATGGGAGAAGTTGTTAATCGAGTTATATTTGATAGACTAATGCAAAGAATTGTACGATTTTTCAAACAGAATCTTGAACGAAGCCGACTGATTGAACTTCGGGGTATCGGCTCGAAACGCCCAGTAATCTGAGTCCCGACCGACTCCAGAACATTCCCTGTAATGGGAGAAGTTGTTAATCAAGTTATTTTTGATAGACTAATGCAATGAATTGCAAGATTTTTCGAATAGAATCTTGAACGTAGCCGACTGATTGAACTTCGGGGTATCGGATCGAAACGACCTGCAATCTGAGTCCCTAGCGACTCCAGAACATTCACTGAGATGGGAGAAGTTGTTAATCGAGTTATTTTTGATAGACTAATGCAAAGAATTGCACGATTTTTCGAACAGAATCTTGAACGAAGCCGACTGATTGAACTTCGGGGTATCGGCTCGAAACGCCCAGCAATTTGAGTCCCGAGCGACTCCAGAACATTCCCTGTAATGGGAGAAGTTGTTAATTGAGTTATTTTTGACAGACTAATGCAAAGAATTGCACGATTTTTTGAATAGAATCTTGAACGAAGCCGACTGATTGAACTTCGGGGTATCGGCTCGAAACGCCCAGTAATCTGAGTCCCGAGCGACTCCAGAACATTCCCTGTAATGGGAGAAGTTGTTAATCGAGTTATATTTGATAGACTAATGCAAAGAATTGCACGATTTTTCAAACAGAATCTTGAACGAAGCCGACTGATTGAACTTCGGGGTATCGGCTCGAAACGCCCAGTAATCTGAGTCCCGAGCGACTCCAAAACATTCCCTGTAATGGGAGAAGTTGTTAATCGAGTTATTTTTGATAGACTAATGCAAAGAATTGCGCGATTTTTCGAACAGAATCTTGAACGGAGCCGACTGATTGAACTTCGGGGTATCGGCTCGAAACGCCCAGTAATCTGAGTCCCGAGCGACTCCAGAACATTCCCTGTAATGGGAGAAGTTGTTAATCGAGTTATTTTTGATAGACTAATGCAAAGAATTGCAAGATTTTTCGAATAGAATCTTGAACGAAGCCGACTGATTGAACTTCGGGGTATCGGCTCGAAACGCCCAGTAATCTGAGTCCCGAGCGACTCCAGAACATTCCCTGTAATGGGAGAAGTTGTTAATCGAGTTATATTTGATAGACTAATGCAAAGAATTGTACGATTTTTCAAACAGAATCTTGAACGAAGCCGACTGATTGAACTTCGGGGTATCGGCTCGAAACGCCCAGTAATCTGAGTCCCGACCGACTCCAGAACATTCCCTGTAATGGGAGAAGTTGTTAATCAAGTTATTTTTGATAGACTAATGCAATGAATTGCAAGATTTTTCGAATAGAATCTTGAACGTAGCCGACTGATTGAACTTCGGGGTATCGGATCGAAACGACCTGCAATCTGAGTCCCTAGCGACTCCAGAACATTCACTGAGATGGGAGAAGTTGTTAATCGAGTTATTTTTGATAGACTAATGCAAAGAATTGCACGATTTTTCGAACAGAATCTTGAACGAAGCCGACTGATTGAACTTCGGGGTATCGGCTCGAAACGCCCAGCAATTTGAGTCCCGAGCGACTCCAGAACATTCCCTGTAATGGGAGAAGTTGTTAATTGAGTTATTTTTGACAGACTAATGCAAAGAATTGCACGATTTTTTGAATAGAATCTTGAACGAAGCCGACTGATTGAACTTCGGGGTATCGGCTCGAAACGCCCAGTAATCTGAGTCCCGAGCGACTCCAGAACATTCCCTGTAATGGGAGAAGTTGTTAATCGAGTTATATTTGATAGACTAATGCAAAGAATTGCACGATTTTTCAAACAGAATCTTGAACGAAGCCGACTGATTGAACTTCGGGGTATCGGCTCGAAACGCCCAGCAATCTGAGTCCCGAGCGACTCCAAAACATTCCCTGTAATGGGAGAAGGTTTTAATCGAGTTATTTTTGATAGACTAATGCAAAGAATTGCAAGATTTTTCGAATAGAATCTTGAACGAAGCCGACTAATTGAACTTCGGGGTATCGGCTCGAAACGCCCTGCAATCTGAGTCCCTAGCGACTCCAGAACATTCACTGAGATGAGAGAAGTTGTTAATCGAGTTATTTTTGATAGACTAATGCAAAGAATTGCACGATTTTTCGAACAGAATCTTGAACGAAGCCGACTGATTGAACTTCGGGGTATCGGCTCGAAACGCCCAGCAATTTGAGTCCCGAGCGACTCCAGAACATTCCCTGTAAGGGAGAAGTTGTTAATTGAGTTATTTTTGATAGACTAATGCAAAGAATTGCACGATTTTTCGAACAGAATCTTGAACGAAGCTGACTGATTGAACTTCGGGGTATCGGCTCGAAACGCCCTGCAATCTGAGTCCCGAGCGACTCCAGAACATTCCCTGTAATGGGAGAAGTTGTTAATCGAGTTATATTTGATAGACTAATGCAAAGAATTGCACGATTTTTCAAACAGAATCTTGAACGAAGCCGACTGATTGAACTTCGGGGTATCGGCTCGAAACGCCCAGTAATCTGAGTCCCGAGCGACTCCAAAACATTCCCTGTAATGGGAGAAGTTGTTAATTGAGTTATTTTTGACAGACTAATGCAAAGAATTGCACGATTTTTCGAACAGAATCTTGAACGAAGCTGACTGATTGAACTTCGGGGTATCGGCTCGAAACGCCCAGTAATTTGAGTCCCGAGCGACTCCAGAACATTCCCTGTAATGGGAGAAGTTGTTAATCGAGTTATTTTTGATAGACTAATGCAAAGAATTGCGCGATTTTTCGAACAGAATCTTGAACGGAGCCGACTGATTGAACTTCGGGGTATCGGCTCGAAACGCCCAGTAATCTGAGTCCCGAGCGACTCCAGAACATTCCCTGTAATGGGAGAAGTTGTTAATCGAGTTATTTTTGATAGACTAATGCAAAGAATTGCAAGATTTTTCGAATAGAATCTTGAACGAAGCCGACTGATTGAACTTCGGGGTATCGGCTCGAAACGCCCTGCAATCTGAGTCCCTAGCGACTCCAGAACATTCACTGAGATGGGAGAAGTTGTTAATCGAGTTATTTTTGATAGACTAATGCAAAGAATTGCACGATTTTTCGAACAGAATCTTGAACGAAGCCGACTGATTGAACTTCGGGGTATCGGCTAGAAACGCCCAGCAATTTGAGTCCCGAGCGACTCCAGAACATTCCCTGTAATGGGAGAAGTTGTTAATTGAGTTATTTTTGACAGACTAATGCAAAGAATTGCACTATTTTTTGAATAGAATCTTGAACGAAGCCGACTGATTGAACTTCGGGGTATCGGCTCGAAACGCCCAGTAATCTGAGTCCCGAGCGACTCCAGAACATTCCCTGTAATGGGAGAAGTTGTTAATCGAGTTATATTTGATAGACTAATGCAAAGAATTGCACGATTTTTCAAACAGAATCTTGAACGAAGCCGACTGATTGAACTTCGGGGTATCGGCTCGAAACGCCCAGTAATCTGAGTCCCGAGCGACTCCAGAAAATTCCCTGTAATGGGAGAAGTTGTTAATCAAGTTATTTTTGATAGACTAATGCAATGAATTGCAAGATTTTTCGAATAGAATCTTGAACGTAGCCGACTGATTGAACTTCGGGGTATCGGATCGAAACGACCTGCAATCTGAGTCCCTAGCGACTCCAGAACATTCACTGAGATGGGAGAAGTTGTTAATCGAGTTATTTTTGATAGACTAATGCAAAGAATTACACGATTTTTCGAACAGAATCTTGAACGAAGCCGACTGATTGAACTTCGGGGTATCGGCTCGAAACGCCCAGCAATTTGAGTCCCGAGCGACTCCAGAACATTCCCTGTAATGGGAGAAGTTGTTAATTGAGTTATTTTTGACAGACTAATGCAAAGAATTGCACGATTTTTTGAATAGAATCTTGAACGAAGCCGACTGATTGAACTTCGGGGTATCGGCTCGAAACGCCCAGTAATCTGAGTCCCGAGCGACTCCAGAACATTCCCTGTAATGGGAGAAGTTGTTAATCGAGTTATATTTGATAGACTAATGCAAAGAATTGCACGATTTTTCAAACAGAATCTTGAACGAAGCCGACTGATTGAACTTCGGGGTATCGGCTCGAAACGCCCAGTAATCTGAGTCCCGAGCGACTCCAAAACATTTCCTGTAATGGGAGAAGTTGTTAATTGAGTTATTTTTGACAGACTAATGCAAAGAATTGCACGATTTTTCGAACAGAATCTTGAACGAAGCTGACTGATTGAACTTCGGGGTATCGGCTCGAAACGCCCAGTAATTTGAGTCCCGAGCGACTCCAGAACATTCCCTGTAATGGGAGAAGTTGTTAATCGAGTTATTTTTGATAGACTAATGCAAAGAATTGCGCGATTTTTCGAACAGAATCTTGAACGGAGCCGACTGATTGAACTTCGGGGTATCGGCTCGAAATGCCCAGTAATCTGAGTCCCGAGCGACTCCAGAACATTCCCTGTAATGGGAGAAGTTGTTAATCGAGTTATTTTTGATAGACTAATGCAAAGAATTGCAAGATTTTTCGAATAGAATCTTGAACGAAGCCGACTGATTGAACTTCGGGGTATCGGCTCGAAACGCCCTGCAATCTGAGTCCCTAGCGACTCCAGAACATTCCCTGTAATGGGAGAAGTTGTTAATCGAGTTATATTTGATAGACTAATGCAAAGAATTGCACGATTTTTCGAACAGAATCTTGAACGAAGCCGACTGATTGAACTTCGGGGTATCGGCTCGAAACGCCCAGTAATCTGAGTCCCGAGTGACTCCAGAACATTCCCTGTAATGGGAGAAGTTGTTAATCGAGTTATTTTTGATAGACTAATGCAAAGAATTGCAAGATTTTTCGAATAGAATCTTGAACGAAGCCGACTGATTGAACTTCGGGGTATCGGCTCGAAACGCCCTGCAATCTGAGTCCCTAGCGACTCCAGAACATTCACTGAGATGGGAGAAGTTGTTAATCGAGTTATTTTTGATAGACTAATGCAAAGAATTGCACGATTTTTCGAACAGAATCTTGAACGAAGCCGACTGATTGAACTTCGGGGTATCGGCTAGAAACGCCCAGCAATTTGAGTCCCGAGCGACTCCAGAACATTCCCTGTAATGGGAGAAGTTGTTAATTGAGTTATTTTTGACAGACTAATGCAAAGAATTGCACTATTTTTTGAATAGAATCTTGAACGAAGCCGACTGATTGAACTTCGGGGTATCGGCTCGAAACGCCCAGTAATCTGAGTCCCGAGCGACTCCAGAACATTCCCTGTAATGGGAGAAGTTGTTAATCGAGTTATATTTGATAGACTAATGCAAAGAATTGCACGATTTTTCAAACAGAATCTTGAACGAAGCCGACTGATTGAACTTCGGGGTATCGGCTCGAAACGCCCAGTAATCTGAGTCCCGAGCGACTCCAGAACATTCCCTGTAATGGGAGAAGTTGTTAATCAAGTTATTTTTGATAGACTAATGCAATGAATTGCAAGATTTTTCGAATAGAATCTTGAACGTAGCCGACTGATTGAACTTCGGGGTATCGGATCGAAACGACCTGCAATCTGAGTCCCTAGCGACTCCAGAACATTCACTGAGATGGGAGAAGTTGTTAATCGAGTTATTTTTGATAGACTAATGCAAAGAATTGCACGATTTTTCGAACAGAATCTTGAACGAAGCCGACTGATTGAACTTCGGGGTATCGGCTCGAAACGCCCAGCAATTTGAGTCCCGAGCGACTCCAGAACATTCCCTGTAATGGGAGAAGTTGTTAATTGAGTTATTTTTGACAGACTAATGCAAAGAATTGCACGATTTTTTGAATAGAATCTTGAACGAAGCCGACTGATTGAACTTCGGGGTATCGGCTCGAAACGCCCAGTAATCTGAGTCCCGAGCGACTCCAGAACATTCCCTGTAATGGGAGAAGTTGTTAATCGAGTTATATTTGATAGACTAATGCAAAGAATTGCACGATTTTTCAAACAGAATCTTGAACGAAGCCGACTGATTGAACTTCGGGGTATCGGCTCGAAACGCCCAGTAATCTGAGTCCCGAGCGACTCCAAAACATTTCCTGTAATGGGAGAAGTTGTTAATTGAGTTATTTTTGACAGACTAATGCAAAGAATTGCACGATTTTTCGAACAGAATCTTGAACGAAGCTGACTGATTGAACTTCGGGGTATCGGCTCGAAACGCCCAGTAATTTGAGTCCCGAGCGACTCCAGAACATTCCCTGTAATGGGAGAAGTTGTTAATCGAGTTATTTTTGATAGACTAATGCAAAGAATTGCGCGATTTTTCGAACAGAATCTTGAACGGAGCCGACTGATTGAACTTCGGGGTATCGGCTCGAAACGCCCAGTAATCTGAGTCCCGAGCGACTCCAGAACATTCCCTGTAATGGGAGAAGTTGTTAATCGAGTTATTTTTGATAGACTAATGCAAAGAATTGCAAGATTTTTCGAATAGAATCTTGAACGAAGCCGACTGATTGAACTTCGGGGTATCGGCTCGAAACGCCCAGTAATCTGAGTCCCGAGCGACTCCAGAACATTCCCTGTAATGGGAGAAGTTGTTAATCGAGTTATTTTTGATAGACTAATGCAAAGAATTGCGCGATTTTTCGAACAGAATCTTGAACGGAGCCGACTGATTGAACTTCGGGGTATCGGCTCGAAACGCCCAGTAATCTGAGTCCCGAGCGACTCCAGAACATTCCCTGTAATGGGAGAAGTTGTTAATCGAGTTATTTTTGATAGACTAATGCAAAGAATTGCAAGATTTTTCGAATAGAATCTTGAACGAAGCCGACTGATTGAACTTCGGGGTATCGGCTCGAAACGCCCTGCAATCTGAGTCCCTAGCGACTCCAGAACATTCCCTGTAATGGGAGAAGTTGTTAATCGAGTTATATTTGATAGACTAATGCAAAGAATTGCACGATTTTTCGAACAGAATCTTGAACGAAGCCGACTGATTGAACTTCGGGGTATCGGCTCGAAACGCCCAGTAATCTGAGTCCCGAGTGACTCCAGAACATTCCCTGTAATGGGAGAAGTTGTTAATCGAGTTATTTTTGATAGACTAATGCAAAGAATTGCAAGATTTTTCGAATAGAATCTTGAACGAAGCCGACTGATTGAACTTCGGGGTATCGGCTCGAAACGCCCTGCAATCTGAGTCCCTAGCGACTCCAGAACATTCACTGAGATGGGAGAAGTTGTTAATCGAGTTATTTTTGATAGACTAATGCAAAGAATTGCACGATTTTTCGAACAGAATCTTGAACGAAGCCGACTGATTGAACTTCGGGGTATCGGCTAGAAACGCCCAGCAATTTGAGTCCCGAGCGACTCCAGAACATTCCCTGTAATGGGAGAAGTTGTTAATTGAGTTATTTTTGACAGACTAATGCAAAGAATTGCACTATTTTTTGAATAGAATCTTGAACGAAGCCGACTGATTGAACTTCGGGGTATCGGCTCGAAACGCCCAGTAATCTGAGTCCCGAGCGACTCCAGAACATTCCCTGTAATGGGAGAAGTTGTTAATCGAGTTATATTTGATAGACTAATGCAAAGAATTGCACGATTTTTCAAACAGAATCTTGAACGAAGCCGACTGATTGAACTTCGGGGTATCGGCTCGAAACGCCCAGTAATCTGAGTCCCGAGCGACTCCAGAACATTCCCTGTAATGGGAGAAGTTGTTAATCGAGTTATTTTTGATAGACTAATGCAAAGAATTGCAAGATTTTTCGAATAGAATCTTGAACGAAGCCGACTGATTGAACTTCGGGGTATCGGCTCGAAACGCCCAGTAATCTGAGTCCCGAGCGACTCCAGAACATTCCCTGTAATGGGAGAAGTTGTTAATCGAGTTATTTTTGATAGACTAATGCAAAGAATTGCGCGATTTTTCGAACAGAATCTTGAACGGAGCCGACTGATTGAACTTCGGGGTATCGGCTCGAAACGCCCAGTAATCTGAGTCCCGAGCGACTCCAGAACATTCCCTGTAATGGGAGAAGTTGTTAATCGAGTTATTTTTGATAGACTAATGCAAAGAATTGCAAGATTTTTCGAATAGAATCTTGAACGAAGCCGACTGATTGAACTTCGGGGTATCGGCTCGAAACGCCCTGCAATCTGAGTCCCTAGCGACTCCAGAACATTCCCTGTAATGGGAGAAGTTGTTAATCGAGTTATATTTGATAGACTAATGCAAAGAATTGCACGATTTTTCGAACAGAATCTTGAACGAAGCCGACTGATTGAACTTCGGGGTATCGGCTCGAAACGCCCAGTAATCTGAGTCCCGAGTGACTCCAGAACATTCCCTGTAATGGGAGAAGTTGTTAATCGAGTTATTTTTGATAGACTAATGCAAAGAATTGCAAGATTTTTCGAATAGAATCTTGAACGAAGCCGACTGATTGAACTTCGGGGTATCGGCTCGAAACGCCCTGCAATCTGAGTCCCTAGCGACTCCAGAACATTCACTGAGATGGGAGAAGTTGTTAATCGAGTTATTTTTGATAGACTAATGCAAAGAATTGCACGATTTTTCGAACAGAATCTTGAACGAAGCCGACTGATTGAACTTCGGGGTATCGGCTAGAAACGCCCAGCAATTTGAGTCCCGAGCGACTCCAGAACATTCCCTGTAATGGGAGAAGTTGTTAATTGAGTTATTTTTGACAGACTAATGCAAAGAATTGCACTATTTTTTGAATAGAATCTTGAACGAAGCCGACTGATTGAACTTCGGGGTATCGGCTCGAAACGCCCAGTAATCTGAGTCCCGAGCGACTCCAGAACATTCCCTGTAATGGGAGAAGTTGTTAATCGAGTTATATTTGATAGACTAATGCAAAGAATTGCACGATTTTTCAAACAGAATCTTGAACGAAGCCGACTGATTGAACTTCGGGGTATCGGCTCGAAACGCCCAGTAATCTGAGTCCCGAGCGACTCCAGAACATTCCCTGTAATGGGAGAAGTTGTTAATCAAGTTATTTTTGATAGACTAATGCAATGAATTGCAAGATTTTTCGAATAGAATCTTGAACGTAGCCGACTGATTGAACTTCGGGGTATCGGATCGAAACGACCTGCAATCTGAGTCCCTAGCGACTCCAGAACATTCACTGAGATGGGAGAAGTTGTTAATCGAGTTATTTTTGATAGACTAATGCAAAGAATTGCACGATTTTTCGAACAGAATCTTGAACGAAGCCGACTGATTGAACTTCGGGGTATCGGCTCGAAACGCCCAGCAATTTGAGTCCCGAGCGACTCCAGAACATTCCCTGTAATGGGAGAAGTTGTTAATTGAGTTATTTTTGACAGACTAATGCAAAGAATTGCACGATTTTTTGAATAGAATCTTGAACGAAGCCGACTGATTGAACTTCGGGGTATCGGCTCGAAACGCCCAGTAATCTGAGTCCCGAGCGACTCCAGAACATTCCCTGTAATGGGAGAAGTTGTTAATCGAGTTATATTTGATAGACTAATGCAAAGAATTGCACGATTTTTCAAACAGAATCTTGAACGAAGCCGACTGATTGAACTTCGGGGTATCGGCTCGAAACGCCCAGTAATCTGAGTCCCGAGCGACTCCAAAACATTCCCTGTAATGGGAGAAGTTGTTAATCGAGTTATTTTTGATAGACTAATGCAAAGAATTGCAAGATTTTTCGAATAGAATCTTGAACGAAGCCGACTAATTGAACTTCGGGGTATCGGCTCGAAACGCCCTGCAATCTGAGTCCCTAGCGACTCCAGAACATTCACTGAGATGGGAGAAGTTGTTAATCGAGTTATTTTTGATAGACTAATGCAAAGAATTGCACGATTTTTCGAACAGAATCTTGAACGAAGCCGACTGATTGAACTTCGGGGTATCGGCTCGAAACGCCCAGCAATTTGAGTCCCGAGCGACTCCAGAACATTCCCTGTAAGGGAGAAGTTGTTAATTGAGTTATTTTTGATAGACTAATGCAAAGAATTGCACGATTTTTCGAACAGAATCTTGAACGAAGCTGACTGATTGAACTTCGGGGTATCGGCTCGAAACGCCCTGCAATCTGAGTCCCGAGCGACTCCAGAACATTCCCTGTAATGGGAGAAGTTGTTAATCGAGTTATATTTGATAGACTAATGCAAAGAATTGAACGATTTTTCAAACAGAATCTTGAACGAAGCCGACTGATTGAACTTCGGGGTATCGGCTCGAAACGCCCAGTAATCTGAGTCCCGAGCGACTCCAAAACATTCCCTGTAATGGGAGAAGTTGTTAATCGAGTTATTTTTGATAGACTAATGCAAAGAATTGCAAGATTTTTCGAATAGAATCTTGAACGAAGCCGACTGATTGAACTTCGGGGTATCGGCTCGAAACGCCCTGCAATCTGAGTCCCTAGCGACTCCAGAACATTCACTGAGATGGGAGAAGTTGTTAATCGAGTTATTTTTGATAGACTAATGCAAAGAATTGCACGATTTTTCGAACAGAATCTTGAACGAAGCCGACTGATTGAACTTCGGGGTATCGGCTCGAAACGCCCAGCAATTTGAGTCCCGAGCGACTCCAGAACATTCCCTGTAAGGGAGAAGTTGTTAATTGAGTTATTTTTGATAGACTAATGCAAAGAATTGCACGATTTTTCGAACAGAATCTTGAACGAAGCTGACTGATTGAACTTCGGGGTATCGGCTCGAAATGCCCTGCAATCTGAGTCCCGAGTGACTCCAGAACATTCACTTTGATGGAAGAAGTTGTTAATTGTGTTATTTTTGATAGACTAATGCAAAGAATTGAACGATTTTTCAAACAGAATCTTGAACGAAGCCGACTGATTGAACTTCGGGGTATCGGCTCGAAACGCCCAGTAATCTGAGTCCCGAGCGACTCCAAAACATTCCCTGTAATGGGAGAAGTTGTTAATCGAGTTATTTTTGATAGACTAATGCAAAGAATTGCAAGATTTTTCGAATAGAATCTTGAACGAAGCCGACTGATTGAACTTCGGGGTATCGGCTCGAAACGCCCTGCAATCTGAGTCCCTAGCGACTCCAGAACATTCACTGAGATGGGAGAAGTTGTTAATCGAGTTATTTTTGACAGACTAATGCAAAGAATTGCACGATTTTTCGAACAGAATCTTGAACGAAGCCGACTGATTGAACTTCGGGGTATCGGCTCGAAACGCCCAGCAATTTGAGTCCCGAGCGACTCCAGAACATTCCCTGTAAGGGAGAAGTTGTTAATTGAGTTATTTTTGATAGACTAATGCAAAGAATTGCACGATTTTTCGAACAGAATCTTGAACGAAGCTGACTGATTGAACTTCGGGGTATCGGCTCGAAATGCCCTGCAATCTGAGTCCCGAGTGACTCCAGAACATTCACTTTGATGGAAGAAGTTGTTAATTGTGTTATTTTTGATAGACTAATGCAAAGAATTGCACGATTTTTCGAACAGAATCTTGAACGAAGCCGACTGATTGAACTTCGGGGTATCGGCTCGAAACGCCCAGCAATTTGAGTCCCGAGCGACTCCAGAACATTCCCTGTAAGGGAGAAGTTGTTAATTGAGTTATTTTTGATAGACTAATGCAAAGAATTGCACGATTTTTCAAACAGAATCTTGAACGAAGCTGACTGATTGAACTTCGGGGTATCAGTTCGAAACGCCCTGCAATCTGAGTCCCGAGCGACTCCAAAACATTCCCTGTAATGGGAGAAGTTGTTAATCGAGTTATTTTTGATAGACTAATGCAAAGAATTGCAAGATTTTTCGAATAGAATCTTGAACGAAGCCGACTGATTGAACTTCGGGGTATCGGCTCGAAACGCCCTGCAATCTGAGTCCCTAGCGACTCCAGAACATTCACTGAGATGGGAGAAGTTGTTAATCGAGTTATTTTTGATAGACTAATGCAAAGAATTGCACGATTTTTCGAACAGAATCTTGAACGAAGCCGACTGATTGAACTTCGGGGTATCGGCTCGAAACGCCCAGCAATTTGAGTCCCGAGCGACTCCAGAACATTCCCTGTAATGGGAGAAGTTTTTAATTGAGTTATTTTTGACAGACTAATGCAAAGAATTGCACGATTTTTTGAATAGAATCTTGAACGAAGCCGACTGATTGAACTTCGGGGTATCGGCTCGAAACGCCCAGTAATCTGAGTCCCGAGCGACTCCAGAACATTCCCTGTAATGGGAGAAGTTGTTAATCGAGTTATATTTGATAGACTAATGCAAAGAATTGCACGATTTTTCAAACAGAATCTTGAACGAAGCCGACTGATTGAACTTCGGGGTATCGGCTCGAAACGCCCAGTAATCTGAGTCCCGAGCGACTCCAAAACATTCCCTGTAATGGGAGAAGTTGTTAATCGAGTTATTTTTGATAGACTAATGCAAAGAATTGCAAGATTTTTCGAATAGAATCTTGAACGAAGCCGACTGATTGAACTTCGGGGTATCTGCTCGAAACGCCCTGCAATCTGAGTCCCTAGCGACTCCAGAACATTCACTGAGATGGGAGAAGTTGTTAATCGAGTTATTTTTGATAGACTAATGCAAAGAATTGCACGATTTTTCGAACAGAATCTTGAACGAAGCCGACTGATTGAACTTCGGGGTATCGGCTCGAAACGCCCAGCAATTTGAGTCCCGAGCGACTCCAGAACATTCCCTGTAAGGGAGAAGTTGTTAATTGAGTTATTTTTGATAGACTAATGCAAAGAATTGCACGATTTTTCGAACAGAATCTTGAACGAAGCTGACTGATTGAACTTCGGGGTATCGGCTCGAAACGCCCTGCAATCTGAGTCCCGAGTGACTCCAGAACATTCACTTTGATGGAAGAAGTTGTTAATTGTGTTATTTTTGATAGACTAATGCAAAGAATTGCACGATTTTTCGAACAGAATCTTGAACGAAGCCGACTGATTGAACTTCGGGGTATCGGCTCGAAACGCCCAGCAATTTGAGTCCCGAGCGACTCCAGAACATTCCCTGTAAGGGAGAAGTTGTTAATTGAGTTATTTTTGATAGACTAATGCAAAGAATTGCACGATTTTTCAAACAGAATCTTGAACGAAGCCGACTGATTGAACTTCGGGGTATCGGCTCGAAACGCCCAGTAATCTGAGTCCCGAGCGACTCCAAAACATTCCCTGTAATGGGAGAAGTTGTTAATCGAGTTATTTTTGATAGACTAATGCAAAGAATTGCAAGATTTTTCGAATAGAATCTTGAACGAAGCCGACTGATTGAACTTCGGGGTATCGGCTCGAAACGCCCTGCAATCTGAGTCCCTAGCGACTCCAGAACATTCACTGAGATGGGAGAAGTTGTTAATCGAGTTATTTTTGATAGACTAATGCAAAGAATTTCACGATTTTTCGAACAGAATCTTGAACGAAGCCGACTGATTGAACTTCGAGGTATCGGCTCGAAACGCCCAGCAATTTGAGTCCCGAGCGACTCCAGAACATTCCCTGTAATGGGAGAAGTTGTTAATTGATTTATTTTTGACAGACTAATGCAAAGAATTGCACGATTTTTTGAATAGAATCTTGAACGAAGCCGACTGATTGAACTTCGGGGTATCGGCTCGAAACGCCCAGTAATCTGAGTCCCGACCGACTCCAGAACATTCCCTGTAATGGGAGAAGTTGTTAATCAAGTTATTTTTGATAGACTAATGCAATGAATTGCAAGATTTTTCGAATAGAATCTTGAACGTAGCCGACTGATTGAACTTCGGGGTATCGGATCGAAACGACCTGCAATCTGAGTCCCTAGCGACTCCAGAACATTCACTGAGATGGGAGAAGTTGTTAATCGAGTTATTTTTGATAGACTAATGCAAAGAATTGCACGATTTTTCGAACAGAATCTTGAACGAAGCCGACTGATTGAACTTCGGGGTATCGGCTCGAAACGCCCAGCAATTTGAGTCCCGAGCGACTCCAGAACATTCCCTGTAATGGGAGAAGTTGTTAATTGAGTTATTTTTGACAGACTAATGCAAAGAATTGCACGATTTTTTGAATAGAATCTTGAACGAAGCCGACTGATTGAACTTCGGGGTATCGGCTCGAAACGCCCAGTAATCTGAGTCCCGAGCGACTCCAAAACATTCCCTGTAATGGGAGAAGTTGTTAATCGAGTTATTTTTGATAGACTAATGCAAAGAATTGCAAGATTTTTCGAATAGAATCTTGAACGAAGCCGACTAATTGAACTTCGGGGTATCGGCTCGAAACGCCCTGCAATCTGAGTCCCTAGCGACTCCAGAACATTCACTGAGATGAGAGAAGTTGTTAATCGAGTTATTTTTGATAGACTAATGCAAAGAATTGCATGATTTTTCGAACAGAATCTTGAACGAAGCCGACTGATTGAACTTCGGGGTATCGGCTCGAAACGCCCAGCAATTTGAGTCCCGAGCGACTCCAGAACATTCCCTGTAAGGGAGAAGTTGTTAATTGAGTTATTTTTGATAGACTAATGCAAAGAATTGCACGATTTTTCGAACAGAATCTTGAACGAAGCTGACTGATTGAACTTCGGGGTATCGGCTCGAAACGCCCTGCAATCTGAGTCCCGAGCGACTCCAGAACATTCCCTGTAATGGGAGAAGTTGTTAATCGAGTTATATTTGATAGACTAATGCAAAGAATTGCACGATTTTTCAAACAGAATCTTGAACGAAGCCGACTGATTGAACTTCGGGGTATCGGCTCGAAACGCCCAGTAATCTGAGTCCCGAGCGACTCCAAAACATTCCCTGTAATGGGAGAAGTTGTTAATTGAGTTATTTTTGACAGACTAATGCAAAGAATTGCACGATTTTTCGAACAGAATCTTGAACGAAGCTGACTGATTGAACTTCGGGGTATCGGCTCGAAACGCCCAGTAATTTGAGTCCCGAGCGACTCCAGAACATTCCCTGTAATGGGAGAAGTTGTTAATCGAGTTATTTTTGATAGACTAATGCAAAGAATTGCGCGATTTTTCGAACAGAATCTTGAACGGAGCCGACTGATTGAACTTCGGGGTATCGGCTCGAAACGCCCAGTAATCTGAGTCCCGAGCGACTCCAGAACATTCCCTGTAATGGGAGAAGTTGTTAATCGAGTTATTTTTGATAGACTAATGCAAAAATTGCAAGATTTTTCGAATAGAATCTTGAACGAAGCCGACTGATTGAACTTCGGGGTATCGGCTCGAAACGCCCAGTAATCTGAGTCCCGAGCGACTCCAGAACATTCCCTGTAATGGGAGAAGTTGTTAATCGAGTTATTTTTGATAGACTAATGCAAAGAATTGCGCGATTTTTCGAACAGAATCTTGAACGGAGCCGACTGATTGAACTTCGGGGTATCGGCTCGAAACGCCCAGTAATCTGAGTCCCGAGCGACTCCAGAACATTCCCTGTAATGGGAGAAGTTGTTAATCGAGTTATTTTTGATAGACTAATGCAAAGAATTGCAAGATTTTTCGAATAGAATCTTGAACGAAGCCGACTGATTGAACTTCGGGGTATCGGCTCGAAACGCCCTGCAATCTGAGTCCCTAGCGACTCCAGAACATTCCCTGTAATGGGAGAAGTTGTTAATCGAGTTATATTTGATAGACTAATGCAAAGAATTGCACGATTTTTCGAACAGAATCTTGAACGAAGCCGACTGATTGAACTTCGGGGTATCGGCTCGAAACGCCCAGTAATCTGAGTCCCGAGCGACTCCAAAACATTCCCTGTAATGGGAGAAGTTGTTAATTGAGTTATTTTTGACAGACTAATGCAAAGAATTGCACGATTTTTCGAACAGAATCTTGAACGAAGCTGACTGATTGAACTTCGGGGTATCGGCTCGAAACGCCCAGTAATTTGAGTCCCGAGCGACTCCAGAACATTCCCTGTAATGGGAGAAGTTGTTAATCGAGTTATTTTTGATAGACTAATGCAAAGAATTGCGCGATTTTTCGAACAGAATCTTGAACGGAGCCGACTGATTGAACTTCGGGGTATCGGCTCGAAACGCCCAGTAATCTGAGTCCCGAGCGACTCCAGAACATTCCCTGTAATGGGAGAAGTTGTTAATCGAGTTATTTTTGATAGACTAATGCAAAAATTGCAAGATTTTTCGAATAGAATCTTGAACGAAGCCGACTGATTGAACTTCGGGGTATCGGCTCGAAACGCCCAGTAATCTGAGTCCCGAGCGACTCCAGAACATTCCCTGTAATGGGAGAAGTTGTTAATCGAGTTATTTTTGATAGACTAATGCAAAGAATTGCGCGATTTTTCGAACAGAATCTTGAACGGAGCCGACTGATTGAACTTCGGGGTATCGGCTCGAAACGCCCAGTAATCTGAGTCCCGAGCGACTCCAGAACATTCCCTGTAATGGGAGAAGTTGTTAATCGAGTTATTTTTGATAGACTAATGCAAAGAATTGCACGATTTTTCGAACAGAATCTTGAACGAAGCCGACTGATTGAACTTCGGGGTATCGGCTCGAAACGCCCAGCAATTTGAGTCCCGAGCGACTCCAGAACATTCCCTGTAATGGGAGAAGTTGTTAATTGAGTTATTTTTGACAGACTAATGCAAAGAATTGCACGATTTTTTGAATAGAATCTTGAACGAAGCCGACTGATTGAACTTCAGGGTATCGGCTCGAAACGCCCAGTAATCTGAGTCCCGACCGACTCCAGAACATTCCCTGTAATGGGAGAAGTTGTTAATCAAGTTATTTTTGATAGACTAATGCAATGAATTGCAAGATTTTTCGAATAGAATCTTGAACGTAGCCGACTGATTGAACTTCGGGGTATTGGATCGAAACGACCTGCAATCTGAGTCCCTAGCGACTCCAGAACATTCACTGAGATGGGAGAAGTTGTTAATCGAGTTATTTTTGATAGACTAATGCAAAGAATTGCACGATTTTTCGAACAGAATCTTGAACGAAGCCGACTGATTGAACTTCGGGGTATCGGCTCGAAACGCCCAGCAATTTGAGTCCCGAGCGACTCCAGAACATTCCCTGTAATGGGAGAAGTTGTTAATTGAGTTATTTTTGACAGACTAATGCAAAGAATTGCACGATTTTTTGAATAGAATCTTGAACGAAGCCGACTGATTGAACTTCGGGGTATCGGCTCGAAACGCCCAGTAATCTGAGTCCCGAGCGACTCCAGAACATTCCCTGTAATGGGAGAAGTTGTTAATCGAGTTATATTTGATAGACTAATGCAAAGAATTGCACAATTTTTCAAACAGAATCTTGAACGAAGCCGACTGATTGAACTTCGGGGTATCTGCTCGAAACGCCCTGCAATCTGAGTCCCGAGCGACTCCAAAACATTCCCTGTAATGGGAGAAGTTGTTAATTGAGTTATTTTTGACAGACTAATGCAAAGAATTGCACGATTTTTCGAACAGAATCTTGAACGAAGCTGACTGATTGAACTTCGGGGTATCGGCTCGAAACGCCCAGTAATTTGAGTCCCGAGCGACTCCAGAACATTCCCTGTAATGGGAGAAGTTGTTAATCGAGTTATTTTTGATAGACTAATGCAAAGAATTGCGCGATTTTTCGAACAGAATCTTGAACGGAGCCGACTGATTGAACTTCGGGGTATCGGCTCGAAACGCCCAGTAATCTGAGTCCCGAGCGACTCCAGAACATTCCCTGTAATGGGAGAAGTTGTTAATCGAGTTATTTTTGATAGACTAATGCAAAAATTGCAAGATTTTTCGAATAGAATCTTGAACGAAGCCGACTGATTGAACTTCGGGGTATCGGCTCGAAACGCCCAGTAATCTGAGTCCCGAGCGACTCCAGAACATTCCCTGTAATGGGAGAAGTTGTTAATCGAGTTATTTTTGATAGACTAATGCAAAGAATTGCGCGATTTTTCGAACAGAATCTTGAACGGAGCCGACTGATTGAACTTCGGGGTATCGGCTCGAAACGCCCAGTAATCTGAGTCCCGAGCGACTCCAGAACATTCCCTGTAATGGGAGAAGTTGTTAATCGAGTTATTTTTGATAGACTAATGCAAAGAATTGCAAGATTTTTCGAATAGAATCTTGAACGAAGCCGACTGATTGAACTTCGGGGTATCGGCTCGAAACGCCCTGCAATCTGAGTCCCTAGCGACTCCAGAACATTCCCTGTAATGGGAGAAGTTGTTAATCGAGTTATATTTGATAGACTAATGCAAAGAATTGCACGATTTTTCGAACAGAATCTTGAACGAAGCCGACTGATTGAACTTCGGGGTATCGGCTCGAAACGCCCAGTAATCTGAGTCCCGAGTGACTCCAGAACATTCCCTGTAATGGGAGAAGTTGTTAATCGAGTTATTTTTGATAGACTAATGCAAAGAATTGCACGATTTTTCGAACAGAATCTTGAACGAAGCCGACTGATTGAACTTCGGGGTATCGGCTCGAAACGCCCAGCAATTTGAGTCCCGAGCGACTCCAGAACATTCCCTGTAATGGGAGAAGTTGTTAATTGAGTTATTTTTGACAGACTAATGCAAAGAATTGCACGATTTTTTGAATAGAATCTTGAACGAAGCCGACTGATTGAACTTCGGGGTATCGGCTCGAAACGCCCAGTAATCTGAGTCCCGACCGACTCCAGAACATTCCCTGTAATGGGAGAAGTTGTTAATCAAGTTATTTTTGATAGACTAATGCAATGAATTGCAAGATTTTTCGAATAGAATCTTGAACGTAGCCGACTGATTGAACTTCGGGGTATTGGATCGAAACGACCTGCAATCTGAGTCCCTAGCGACTCCAGAACATTCACTGAGATGGGAGAAGTTGTTAATCGAGTTATTTTTGATAGACTAATGCAAAGAATTGCACGATTTTTCGAACAGAATCTTGAACGAAGCCGACTGATTGAACTTCGGGGTATCGGCTCGAAACGCCCAGCAATTTGAGTCCCGAGCGACTCCAGAACATTCCCTGTAATGGGAGAAGTTGTTAATTGAGTTATTTTTGACAGACTAATGCAAAGAATTGCACGATTTTTTGAATAGAATCTTGAACGAAGCCGACTGATTGAACTTCGGGGTATCGGCTCGAAACGCCCAGTAATCTGAGTCCCGAGCGACTCCAGAACATTCCCTGTAATGGGAGAAGTTGTTAATCGAGTTATATTTGATAGACTAATGCAAAGAATTGCACGATTTTTCAAACAGAATCTTGAACGAAGCCGACTGATTGAACTTCGGGGTATCGGCTCGAAACGCCCAGTAATCTGAGTCCCGAGCGACTCCAAAACATTCCCTGTAATGGGAGAAGTTGTTAATCGAGTTATTTTTGATAGACTAATGCAAAGAATTGCAAGATTTTTCGAATAGAATCTTGAACGAAGCCGACTAATTGAACTTCGGGGTATCGGCTCGAAACGCCCTACAATCTGAGTCCCTAGCGACTCCAGAACATTCACTGAGATGAGAGAAGTTGTTAATCGAGTTATTTTTGATAGACTAATGCAAAGAATTGCACGATTTTTCGAACAGAATCTTGAACGAAGCCGACTGATTGAACTTCGGGGTATCGGCTCGAAACGCCCAGCAATTTGAGTCCCGAGCGACTCCAGAACATTCCCTGTAAGGGAGAAGTTGTTAATTGAGTTATTTTTGATAGACTAATGCAAAGAATTGCACGATTTTTCGAACAGAATCTTGAACGAAGCTGACTGATTGAACTTCGGGGTATCGGCTCGAAACGCCCTGCAATCTGAGTCCCGAGCGACTCCAGAACATTCCCTGTAATGGGAGAAGTTGTTAATCGAGTTATATTTGATAGACTAATGCAAAGAATTGCACGATTTTTCAAACAGAATCTTGAACGAAGCCGACTGATTGAACTTCGGGGTATCGGCTCGAAACGCCCAGTAATCTGAGTCCCGAGCGACTCCAAAACATTCCCTGTAATGGGAGAAGTTGTTAATCGAGTTATTTTTGATAGACTAATGCAAAGAATTGCAAGATTTTTCGAATAGAATCTTGAACGAAGCCGACTAATTGAACTTCGGGGTATCGGCTCGAAACGCCCTGCAATCTGAGTCCCTAGCGACTCCAGAACATTCACTGAGATGAGAGAAGTTGTTAATCGAGTTATTTTTGATAGACTAATGCAAAGAATTGCACGATTTTTCGAACAGAATCTTGAACGAAGCCGACTGATTGAACTTCGGGGTATCGGCTCGAAACGCCCAGCAATTTGAGTCCCGAGCGACTCCAGAACATTCCCTGTAAGGGAGAAGTTGTTAATTGAGTTATTTTTGATAGACTAATGCAAAGAATTGCACGATTTTTCGAACAGAATCTTGAACGAAGCTGACTGATTGAACTTCGGGGTATCGGCTCGAAACGCCCTGCAATCTGAGTCCCGAGCGACTCCAGAACATTCCCTGTAATGGGAGAAGTTGTTAATCGAGTTATATTTGATAGACTAATGCAAAGAATTGCACGATTTTTCAAACAGAATCTTGAACGAAGCCGACTGATTGAACTTCGGGGTATCGGCTCGAAACGCCCAGTAATCTGAGTCCCGAGCGACTCCAAAACATTCCCTGTAATGGGAGAAGTTGTTAATTGAGTTATTTTTGACAGACTAATGCAAAGAATTGCACGATTTTTCGAACAGAATCTTGAACGAAGCTGACTGATTGAACTTCGGGGTATCGGCTCGAAACGCCCAGCAATTTGAGTCCCGAGCGACTCCAGAACATTCCCTGTAATGGGAGAAGTTGTTAATTGAGTTATTTTTGACAGACTAATGCAAAGAATTGCACGATTTTTTGAATAGAATCTTGAACGAAGCCGACTGATTGAACTTCGGGGTATCGGCTCGAAACGCCCAGTAATCTGAGTCCCGAGCGACTCCAGAACATTCCCTGTAATGGGAGAAGTTGTTAATCGAGTTATATTTGATAGACTAATGCAAAGAATTGCACGATTTTTCAAACAGAATCTTGAACGAAGCCGACTGATTGAACTTCGGGGTATCGGCTCGAAACGCCCAGTAATCTGAGTCCCGAGCGACTCCAAAACATTCCCTGTAATGGGAGAAGTTGTTAATCGAGTTATTTTTGATAGACTAATGCAAAGAATTGCAAGATTTTTCGAATAGAATCTTGAACGAAGCCGACTAATTGAACTTCGGGGTATCGGCTCGAAACGCCCTGCAATCTGAGTCCCTAGCGACTCCAGAACATTCACTGAGATGAGAGAAGTTGTTAATCGAGTTATTTTTGATAGACTAATGCAAAGAATTGCACGATTTTTCGAACAGAATCTTGAACGAAGCCGACTGATTGAACTTCGGGGTATCGGCTCGAAACGCCCAGCAATTTGAGTCCCGAGCGACTCCAGAACATTCCCTGTAAGGGAGAAGTTGTTAATTGAGTTATTTTTGATAGACTAATGCAAAGAATTGCACGATTTTTCGAACAGAATCTTGAACGAAGCTGACTGATTGAACTTCGGGGTATCGGCTCGAAACGCCCTGCAATCCGAGTCCCGAGCGACTCCAGAACATTCCCTGTAATGGGAGAAGTTGTTAATCGAGTTATATTTGATAGACTAATGCAAAGAATTGCACGATTTTTCAAACAGAATCTTGAACGAAGCCGACTGATTGAACTTCGGGGTATCGGCTCGAAACGCCCAGCAATTTGAGTCCCGAGCGACTCCAGAACATTCCCTGTAATGGGAGAAGTTGTTAATTGAGTTATTTTTGACAGACTAATGCAAAGAATTGTACGATTTTTTGAATAGAATCTTGAACGAAGCCGACTGATTGAACTTCGGGGTATCGGCTCGAAACGCCCAGTAATCTGAGTCCCGAGCGACTCCAGAACATTCCCTGTAATGGGAGAAGTTGTTAATCGAGTTATATTTGATAGACTAATGCAAAGAATTGCACGATTTTTCAAACAGAATCTTGAACGAAGCCGACTGATTGAACTTCGGGGTATCGGCTCGAAACGCCCAGTAATCTGAGTCCCGAGCGACTCCAAAACATTCCCTATAATGGGAGAAGTTGTTAATCGAGTTATTTTTGATAGACTAATGCAAAGAATTGCAAGATTTTTCGAATAGAATCTTGAACGAAGCCGACTAATTGAACTTCGGGGTATCGGCTCGAAACGCCCTGCAATCTGAGTCCCTAGCGACTCCAGAACATTCACTGAGATGAGAGAAGTTGTTAATCGAGTTATTTTTGATAGACTAATGCAAAGAATTGCACGATTTTTCGAACAGAATCTTGAACGAAGCCGACTGATTGAACTTCGGGGTATCGGCTCGAAACGCCCAGCAATTTGAGTCCCGAGCGACTCCAGAACATTCCCTGTAAGGGAGAAGTTGTTAATTGAGTTATTTTTGATAGACTAATGCAAAGAATTGCACGATTTTTCGAACAGAATCTTGAACGAAGCTGACTGATTGAACTTCGGGGTATCGGCTCGAAACGCCCTGCAATCTGAGTCCCGAGCGACTCCAGAACATTCCCTGTAATGGGAGAAGTTGTTAATCGAGTTATATTTGATAGACTAATGCAAAGAATTGCACGATTTTTCAAACAGAATCTTGAACGAAGCCGACTGATTGAACTTCGGGGTATCGGCTCGAAACGCCCAGCAATTTGAGTCCCGAGCGACTCCAGAACATTCCCTGTAATGGGAGAAGTTGTTAATTGAGTTATTTTTGACAGACTAATGCAAAGAATTGCACGATTTTTTGAATAGAATCTTGAACGAAGCCGACTGATTGAACTTCGGGGTATCGGCTCGAAACGCCCAGTAATCTGAGTCCCGAGCGACTCCAGAACATTCCCTGTAATGGGAGAAGTTGTTAATCGAGTTATATTTGATAGACTAATGCAAAGAATTGCACGATTTTTCAAACAGAATCTTGAACGAAGCCGACTGATTGAACTTCGGGGTATCGGCTCGAAACGCCCAGTAATCTGAGTCCCGAGCGACTCCAAAACATTCCCTGTAATGGGAGAAGTTGTTAATCGAGTTATTTTTGATAGACTAATGCAAAGAATTGCAAGATTTTTCGAATAGAATCTTGAACGAAGCCGACTAATTGAACTTCGGGGTATCGGCTCGAAACGCCCTGCAATCTGAGTCCCTAGCGACTCCAGAACATTCACTGAGATGAGAGAAGTTGTTAATCGAGTTATTTTTTGATAGACTAATGCAAAGAATTGCACGATTTTTCGAACAGAATCTTGAACGAAGCCGACTGATTGAACTTCGGGGTATCGGCTCGAAACGCCCAGCAATTTGAGTCCCGAGCGACTCCAGAACATTCCCTGTAAGGGAGAAGTTGTTAATTGAGTTATTTTTGATAGACTAATGCAAAGAATTGCAAGATTTTTCGAATAGAATCTTGAACGAAGCCGACTGATTGAACTTCGGGGTATCGGCTCGAAACGCCCTGCAATCTGAGTCCCTAGCGACTCCAGAACATTCCCTGTAATGGGAGAAGTTGTTAATCGAGTTATATTTGATAGACTAATGCAAAGAATTGCACGATTTTTCAAACAGAATCTTGAACGAAGCCGACTGATTGAACTTCGGGGTATCGGCTCGAAACGCCCAGTAATCTGAGTCCCGAGCGACTCCAAAACATTCCCTGTAATGGGAGAAGTTGTTAATTGAGTTATTTTTGACAGACTAATGCAAAGAATTGCACGATTTTTCGAACAGAATCTTGAACGAAGCTGACTGATTGAACTTCGGGGTATCGGCTCGAAACGCCCAGCAATTTGAGTCCCGAGCGACTCCAGAACATTCCCTGTAATGGGAGAAGTTGTTAATTGAGTTATTTTTGACAGACTAATGCAAAGAATTGCACGATTTTTTGAATAGAATCTTGAACGAAGCCGACTGATTGAACTTCGGGGTATCGGCTCGAAACGCCCAGTAATCTGAGTCCCGAGCGACTCCAGAACATTCCCTGTAATGGGAGAAGTTGTTAATCGAGTTATATTTGATAGACTAATGCAAAGAATTGCACGATTTTTCAAACAGAATCTTGAACGAAGCCGACTGATTGAACTTCGGGGTATCGGCTCGAAACGCCCAGTAATCTGAGTCCCGAGCGACTCCAAAACATTCCCTGTAATGGGAGAAGTTGTTAATCGAGTTATTTTTGATAGACTAATGCAAAGAATTGCAAGATTTTTCGAATAGAATCTTGAACGAAGCCGACTAATTGAACTTCGGGGTATCGGCTCGAAACGCCCTGCAATCTGAGTCCCTAGCGACTCCAGAACATTCACTGAGATGAGAGAAGTTGTTAATCGAGTTATTTTTGATAGACTAATGCAAAGAATTGCACGATTTTTCGAACAGAATCTTGAACGAAGCCGACTGATTGAACTTCGGGGTATCGGCTCGAAACGCCCAGCAATTTGAGTCCCGAGCGACTCCAGAACATTCCCTGTAAGGGAGAAGTTGTTAATTGAGTTATTTTTGATAGACTAATGCAAAGAATTGCACGATTTTTCGAACAGAATCTTGAACGAAGCTGACTGATTGAACTTCGGGGTATCGGCTCGAAACGCCCTGCAATCTGAGTCCCGAGCGACTCCAGAACATTCCCTGTAATGGGAGAAGTTGTTAATCGAGTTATATTTGATAGACTAATGCAAAGAATTGCACGATTTTTCAAACAGAATCTTGAACGAAGCCGACTGATTGAACTTCGGGGTATCGGCTCGAAACGCCCAGTAATCTGAGTCCCGAGCGACTCCAAAACATTCCCTGTAATGGGAGAAGTTGTTAATTGAGTTATTTTTGACAGACTAATGCAAAGAATTGCACGATTTTTCGAACAGAATCTTGAACGAAGCTGACTGATTGAACTTCGGGGTATCGGCTCGAAACGCCCAGTAATTTGAGTCCCGAGCGACTCCAGAACATTCCCTGTAATGGGAGAAGTTGTTAATCGAGTTATTTTTGATAGACTAATGCAAAGAATTGCGCGATTTTTCGAACAGAATCTTGAACGGAGCCGACTGATTGAACTTCGGGGTATCGGCTCGAAACGCCCAGTAATCTGAGTCCCGAGCGACTCCAGAACATTCCCTGTAATGGGAGAAGTTGTTAATCGAGTTATTTTTGATAGACTAATGCAAAAATTGCAAGATTTTTCGAATAGAATCTTGAACGAAGCCGACTGATTGAACTTCGGGGTATCGGCTCGAAACGCCCAGCAATCTGAGTCCCGAGCGACTCCAGAACATTCCCTGTAATGGGAGAAGTTGTTAATCGAGTTATTTTTGATAGACTAATGCAAAGAATTGCGCGATTTTTCGAACAGAATCTTGAACGGAGCCGACTGATTGAACTTCGGGGTATCGGCTCGAAACGCCCAGTAATCTGAGTCCCGAGCGACTCCAGAACATTCCCTGTAATGGGAGAAGTTGTTAATCGAGTTATTTTTGATAGACTAATGCAAAGAATTGCAAGATTTTTCGAATAGAATCTTGAACGAAGCCGACTGATTGAACTTCGGGGTATCGGCTCGAAACGCCCTGCAATCTGAGTCCCTAGCGACTCCAGAACATTCCCTGTAATGGGAGAAGTTGTTAATCGAGTTATATTTGATAGACTAATGCAAAGAATTGCACGATTTTTCGAACAGAATCTTGAACGAAGCCGACTGATTGAACTTCGGGGTATCGGCTCGAAACGCCCAGTAATCTGAGTCCCGAGTGACTCCAGAACATTCCCTGTAATGGGAGAAGTTGTTAATCGAGTTATTTTTGATAGACTAATGCAAAGAATTGCACGATTTTTCGAACAGAATCTTGAACGAAGCCGACTGATTGAACTTCGGGGTATCGGCTCGAAACGCCCAGCAATTTGAGTCCCGAGCGACTCCAGAACATTCCCTGTAATGGGAGAAGTTGTTAATTGAGTTATTTTTGACAGACTAATTTAAAGAATTGCACGATTTTTTGAATAGAATCTTGAACGAAGCCGACTGATTGAACTTCGGGGTATCGGCTTGAAACGCCCAGTAATCTGAGTCCCGACCGACTCCAGAACATTCCCTGTAATGGGAGAAGTTGTTAATCAAGTTATTTTTGATAGACTAATGCAAAGAATTGCAAGATTTTTCGAATAGAATCTTGAACGAAGCCGACTAATTGAACTTCGGGGTATCGGCTCGAAACGCCCTGCAATCTGAGTCCCTAGCGACTCCAGAACATTCACTGAGATGAGAGAAGTTGTTAATCGAGTTATTTTTGATAGACTAATGCAAAGAATTGCACGATTTTTCGAACAGAATCTTGAACGAAGCCGACTGATTGAACTTCGGGGTATCGGCTCGAAACGCCCAGCAATTTGAGTCCCGAGCGACTCCAGAACATTCCCTGTAAGGGAGAAGTTGTTAATTGAGTTATTTTTGATAGACTAATGCAAAGAATTGCACGATTTTTCGAACAGAATCTTGAACGAAGCTGACTGATTGAACTTCGGGGTATCGGCTCGAAACGCCCTGCAATCTGAGTCCCGAGCGACTCCAGAACATTCCCTGTAATGGGAGAAGTTGTTAATCGAGTTATATTTGATAGACTAATGCAAAGAATTGCACGATTTTTCAAACAGAATCTTGAACGAAGCCGACTGATTGAACTTCGGGGTATCGGCTCGAAACGCCCAGTAATCTGAGTCCCGAGCGACTCCAAAACATTCCCTGTAATGGGAGAAGTTGTTAATTGAGTTATTTTTGACAGACTAATGCAAAGAATTGCACGATTTTTCGAACAGAATCTTGAACGAAGCTGACTGATTGAACTTCGGGGTATCGGCTCGAAACACCCAGTAATTTGAGTCCCGAGCGACTCCAGAACATTCCCTGTAATGGGAGAAGTTGTTAATCGAGTTATTTTTGATAGACTAATGCAAAGAATTGCGCGATTTTTCGAACAGAATCTTGAACGGAGCCGACTGATTGAACTTCGGGGTATCGGCTCGAAACGCCCAGTAATCTGAGTCCCGAGCGACTCCAGAACATTCCCTGTAATGGGAGAAGTTGTTAATCGAGTTATTTTTGATAGACTAATGCAAAAATTGCAAGATTTTTCGAATAGAATCTTGAACGAAGCCGACTGATTGAACTTCGGGGTATCGGCTCGAAACGCCCAGCAATCTGAGTCCCGAGCGACTCCAGAACATTCCCTGTAATGGGAGAAGTTGTTAATCGAGTTATTTTTGATAGACTAATGCAAAGAATTGCGCGATTTTTCGAACAGAATCTTGAACGGAGCCGACTTATTGAACTTCGGGGTATCGGCTCGAAACGCCCAGTAATCTGAGTCCCGAGCGACTCCAGAACATTCCCTGTAATGGGAGAAGTTGTTAATCGAGTTATTTTTGATAGACTAATGCAAAGAATTGCAAGATTTTTCGAATAGAATCTTGAACGAAGCCGACTGATTGAACTTCGGGGTATCGGCTCGAAACGCCCTGCAATCTGAGTCCCTAGCGACTCCAGAACATTCCCTGTAATGGGAGAAGTTGTTAATCGAGTTATATTTGATAGACTAATGCAAAGAATTGCACGATTTTTCGAACAGAATCTTGAACGAAGCCGACTGATTGAACTTCGGGGTATCGGCTCGAAACGCCCAGTAATCTGAGTCCCGAGTGACTCCAGAACATTCCCTGTAATGGGAGAAGTTGTTAATCGAGTTATTTTTGATAGACTAATGCAAAGAATTGCACGATTTTTCGAACAGAATCTTGAACGAAGCCGACTGATTGAACTTCGGGGTATCGGCTCGAAACGCCCAGCAATTTGAGTCCCGAGCGACTCCAGAACATTCCCTGTAATGGGAGAAGTTGTTAATTGAGTTATTTTTGACAGACTAATGCAAAGAATTACACGATTTTTTGAATAGAATCTTGAACGAAGCCGACTGATTGAACTTCGGGGTATCGGCTTGAAACGCCCAGTAATCTGAGTCCCGACCGACTCCAGAACATTCCCTGTAATGGGAGAAGTTGTTAATCAAGTTATTTTTGATAGACTAATGCAATGAATTGCAAGATTTTTCGAATAGAATCTTGAACATAGCCGACTGATTGAACTTCGGGGTATCGGATCGAAACGACCTGCAATCTGAGTCCCTAGCGACTCCAGAACATTCACTGAGATGGGAGAAGTTGTTAATCGAGTTATTTTTGATAGACTAATGCAAAGAATTGCACGATTTTTCGAACAGAATCTTGAACGAAGCCGACTGATTGAACTTCGGGGTATCGGCTCGAAACGCCCAGCAATTTGAGTCCCGAGCGACTCCAGAACATTCCCTGTAATGGGAGAAGTTGTTAATTGAGTTATTTTTGACAGACTAATGCAAAGAATTGCACGATTTTTTGAATAGAATCTTGAACGAAGCCGACTGATTGAACTTCGGGGTATCGGCTCGAAACGCCCAGTAATCTGAGTCCCGAGCGACTCCAGAACATTCCCTGTAATGGGAGAAGTTGTTAATCGAGTTATATTTGATAGACTAATGCAAAGAATTGCACGATTTTTCAAACAGAATCTTGAACGAAGCCGACTGATTGAACTTCGGGGTATCGGCTCGAAACGCCCAGTAATCTGAGTCCCGAGCGACTCCAAAACATTCCCTGTAATGGGAGAAGTTGTTAATTGAGTTATTTTTGACAGACTAATGCAAAGAATTGCACGATTTTTCGAACAGAATCTTGAACGAAGCTGACTGATTGAACTTCGGGGTATCGGCTCGAAACACCCAGTAATTTGAGTCCCGAGCGACTCCAGAACATTCCCTGTAATGGGAGAAGTTGTTAATCGAGTTATTTTTGATAGACTAATGCAAAGAATTGCGCGATTTTTCGAACAGAATCTTGAACGGAGCCGACTGATTGAACTTCGGGGTATCGGCTCGAAACGCCCAGTAATCTGAGTCCCGAGCGACTCCAGAACATTCCCTGTAATGGGAGAAGTTGTTAATCGAGTTATTTTTGATAGACTAATGCAAAAATTGCAAGATTTTTCGAATAGAATCTTGAACGAAGCCGACTGATTGAACTTCGGGGTATCGGCTCGAAACGCCCAGCAATCTGAGTCCCGAGCGACTCCAGAACATTCCCTGTAATGGGAGAAGTTGTTAATCGAGTTATTTTTGATAGACTAATGCAAAGAATTGCGCGATTTTTCGAACAGAATCTTGAACGGAGCCGACTTATTGAACTTCGGGGTATCGGCTCGAAACGCCCAGTAATCTGAGTCCCGAGCGACTCCAGAACATTCCCTGTAATGGGAGAAGTTGTTAATCGAGTTATTTTTGATAGACTAATGCAAAGAATTGCAAGATTTTTCGAATAGAATCTTGAACGAAGCCGACTGATTGAACTTCGGGGTATCGGCTCGAAACGCCCTGCAATCTGAGTCCCTAGCGACTCCAGAACATTCCCTGTAATGGGAGAAGTTGTTAATCGAGTTATATTTGATAGACTAATGCAAAGAATTGCACGATTTTTCGAACAGAATCTTGAACGAAGCCGACTGATTGAACTTCGGGGTATCGGCTCGAAACGCCCAGTAATCTGAGTCCCGAGTGACTCCAGAACATTCCCTGTAATGGGAGAAGTTGTTAATCGAGTTATTTTTGATAGACTAATGCAAAGAATTGCACGATTTTTCGAACAGAATCTTGAACGAAGCCGACTGATTGAACTTCGGGGTATCGGCTCGAAACGCCCAGCAATTTGAGTCCCGAGCGACTCCAGAACATTCCCTGTAATGGGAGAAGTTGTTAATTGAGTTATTTTTGACAGACTAATGCAAAGAATTACACGATTTTTTGAATAGAATCTTGAACGAAGCCGACTGATTGAACTTCGGGGTATCGGCTTGAAACGCCCAGTAATCTGAGTCCCGACCGACTCCAGAACATTCCCTGTAATGGGAGAAGTTGTTAATCAAGTTATTTTTGATAGACTAATGCAATGAATTGCAAGATTTTTCGAATAGAATCTTGAACATAGCCGACTGATTGAACTTCGGGGTATCGGATCGAAACGACCTGCAATCTGAGTCCCTAGCGACTCCAGAACATTCACTGAGATGGGAGAAGTTGTTAATCGAGTTATTTTTGATAGACTAATGCAAAGAATTGCACGATTTTTCGAACAGAATCTTGAACGAAGCCGACTGATTGAACTTCGGGGTATCGGCTCGAAACGCCCAGCAATTTGAGTCCCGAGCGACTCCAGAACATTCCCTGTAATGGGAGAAGTTGTTAATTGAGTTATTTTTGACAGACTAATGCAAAGAATTGCACGATTTTTTGAATAGAATCTTGAACGAAGCCGACTGATTGAACTTCGGGGTATCGGCTCGAAACGCCCAGTAATCTGAGTCCCGAGCGACTCCAGAACATTCCCTGTAATGGGAGAAGTTGTTAATCGAGTTATATTTGATAGACTAATGCAAAGAATTGCACGATTTTTCAAACAGAATCTTGAACGAAGCCGACTGATTGAACTTCGGGGTATCGGCTCGAAACGCCCAGTAATCTGAGTCCCGAGCGACTCCAAAACATTCCCTGTAATGGGAGAAGTTGTTAATCGAGTTATTTTTGATAGACTAATGCAAAGAATTGCAAGATTTTTCGAATAGAATCTTGAACGAAGCCGACTAATTGAACTTCGGGGTATCGGCTCGAAACGCCCTGCAATCTGAGTCCCTAGCGACTCCAGAACATTCACTGAGATGAGAGAAGTTGTTAATCGAGTTATTTTTGATAGACTAATGCAAAGAATTGCACGATTTTTCGAACAGAATCTTGAACGAAGCCGACTGATTGAACTTCGGGGTATCGGCTCGAAACGCCCAGCAATTTGAGTCCCGAGCGACTCCAGAACATTCCCTGTAAGGGAGAAGTTGTTAATTGAGTTATTTTTGATAGACTAATGCAAAGAATTGCACGATTTTTCGAACAGAATCTTGAACGAAGCTGACTGATTGAACTTCGGGGTATCGGCTCGAAACGCCCTGCAATCTGAGTCCCGAGCGACTCCAGAACATTCCCTGTAATGGGAGAAGTTGTTAATCGAGTTATATTTGATAGACTAATGCAAAGAATTGCACGATTTTTCAAACAGAATCTTGAACGAAGCCGACTGATTGAACTTCGGGGTATCGGCTCGAAACGCCCAGTAATCTGAGTCCCGAGCGACTCCAAAACATTCCCTGTAATGGGAGAAGTTGTTAATTGAGTTATTTTTGACAGACTAATGCAAAGAATTGCACGATTTTTCGAACAGAATCTTGAACGAAGCTGACTGATTGAACTTCGGGGTATCGGCTCGAAACGCCCAGCAATTTGAGTCCCGAGCGACTCCAGAACATTCCCTGTAATGGGAGAAGTTGTTAATTGAGTTATTTTTGACAGACTAATGCAAAGAATTGCACGATTTTTTGAATAGAATCTTGAACGAAGCCGACTGATTGAACTTCGGGGTATCGGCTCGAAACGCCCAGTAATCTGAGTCCCGAGCGACTCCAGAACATTCCCTGTAATGGGAGAAGTTGTTAATCGAGTTATATTTGATAGACTAATGCAAAGAATTGCACGATTTTTCAAACAGAATCTTGAACGAAGCCGACTGATTGAACTTCGGGGTATCGGCTCGAAACGCCCAGTAATCTGAGTCCCGAGCGACTCCAAAACATTCCCTGTAATGGGAGAAGTTGTTAATCGAGTTATTTTTGATAGACTAATGCAAAGAATTGCAAGATTTTTCGAATAGAATCTTGAACGAAGCCGACTAATTGAACTTCGGGGTATCGGCTCGAAACGCCCTGCAATCTGAGTCCCTAGCGACTCCAGAACATTCACTGAGATGAGAGAAGTTGTTAATCGAGTTATTTTTGATAGACTAATGCAAAGAATTGCACGATTTTTCGAACAGAATCTTGAACGAAGCCGACTGATTGAACTTCGGGGTATCGGCTCGAAACGCCCAGCAATTTGAGTCCCGAGCGACTCCAGAACATTCCCTGTAAGGGAGAAGTTGTTAATTGAGTTATTTTTGATAGACTAATGCAAAGAATTGCACGATTTTTCGAACAGAATCTTGAACGAAGCTGACTGATTGAACTTCGGGGTATCGGCTCGAAACGCCCTACAATCTGAGTCCCGAGCGACTCCAGAACATTCCCTGTAATGGGAGAAGTTGTTAATCGAGTTATATTTGATAGACTAATGCAAAGAATTGCACGATTTTTCAAACAGAATCTTGAACGAAGCCGACTGATTGAACTTCGGGGTATCGGCTCGAAACGCCCAGTAATTTGAGTCCCGAGCGACTCCAGAACATTCCCTGTAATGGGAGAAGTTGTTAATCGAGTTATTTTTGATAGACTAATGCAAAGAATTGCAAGATTTTTCGAATAGAATCTTGAACGAAGCCGACTGATTGAACTTCGGGGTATCGGCTCGAAACGCCCAGTAATCTGAGTCCCGAGCGACTCCAGAACATTCCCTGTAATGGGAGAAGTTGTTAATCGAGTTATTTTTGATAGACTAATGCAAAGAATTGCGCGATTTTTCGAACAAAATCTTGAACGGAGCCGACTGATTGAACTTCGGGGTATCGGCTCGAAACGCCCAGTAATCTGAGTCCCGACCGACTCCAGAACATTCCCTGTAATGGGAGAAGTTGTTAATCGAGTTATTTTTTTTTTTGCAACAAGGCAAAGGAAATATATTAATTCGTAAAAAGATACAATAGAGTTCAGACACGACTACCATTATGAGGAATGGTAGAGCTTCTCATTCCCCAAAGGAAAAGACCACGCCCCTCACCTTCGGCATAGCCATCAGCAAGGTAGTAGCCAAAACCTTAGGAAGAGGAACAAAAGGAAAAAAACCCACAGCCCGGGTCAAGCACAATATATAGATGCAAAACAATGCATCACACGGATTACCCACAACTCGGGCCAAGTAGTAACTATCACATGGACTACCTACGACTCGGGCCAAGCAATACAGGCCCACATAGTGAATCACTAATCTTGACGGATAGGAGTGAAATGGACTTGAACGCTCCACCGTTCCGCAACCGCTCTGTTCCGTGGTGTATCGGTGATAGGCTTGGTACCATATATCTGAAGAATTTTGCTTTTAACTCTTGTGATAACACTGCTAAGCACGCTAGCAGGTGAAGATGATACATGAGAGAAAATACGATCATTCCGCTCACGCCAAATGAAGTAAACTGAAGCAGTGAGAGCAATACGCCTAATATAGCCAATGAATGAGTCTCCACTCATAACGTCTTCCCACCATCTAATCTGATCGCCCCAATGATGCAAAGGGTTCGCCAAGAGACAATGATCTAGAACCTTGCGCCAAATTATAGCCGAGAAAGGGCAGTGAAAGAATAGGTGTTCAGTGGATTCATCGACACCGCAAAAACAACAGCTAGTAGAATGTGTAATTCCCCAATGTGAAAGTCGATCAAGAGTTGGTAATCTCCGTGAGAAAGCAAGCCATAATACAAAGGAGTACCTTGGGATCCGCCCCTTGAACCAAACAAGATGATGCCAAGTAACCATGGGAATAGTGGGGGAAATGCCTTTGCAAGCTGATGCAATACTAAAACAACCATCTACAGACGGTCTCCAAAGCACCCGATCTTCATTCAAACTAGTGTGCACAGAGCCAATAGAATCCCAAGCACTATGCAAGACAAGTTCATGGCCAAGGTTGCCCAACTGCCAAGTATTGTGTTGCCAAATAGATGAAACCCTAGCGGTCCTACTGGAATAGAGGCGAGCCGGAATGTGATCATTCATCCTGTTAATAAGAAGATAACCAGGAATCCAAGGATCAAGCCAGAGAAATGTATTCATACCATCACCAATGCGATACTCTACAAGGTCCTTTGCTTGATCACGAGCAAAAAGGATACTGCGGAAACACCAAGAGCAGGCTTGTGGCTGTCGTACCGTCCAAATGGAGTCATTGTTGAGGAATTTAGAGCTGATCCAACGGATCCATAGAGAGTCTTTCTTTGAAGCAATAGCCCAAATATACCTCATAAGGTACGCAATGTTAAGGTGAGAGATTCGATGAAGCCCAAGCCCCCCATTTTGATACGATTGACAAATGTCATTCCAGGAGACCTTATGGAAGCTTCTTTTATCATCCCCACTCCACAGGAATCTAGCAAGAAGTTGTTCAATACGAGATATGACTCTCTGGGGTAGCTTGTAAGTGGCGCACCAATAGGTGATCTTACCCTGTAAGACAGATTTAATAAGAGCCAACCTGCCCATGTAAGATAAATGCTTTGCCTTCCAAGAGTGAATGCGGCTCTGGATGCTCTCAATAAGAGGGAGGCAATCATTATAAGTAAGCTGCTTGGTAATAAGAGGAACACCTAGGAATCGAGTGGGGAGAGCACCAATAGGAATACCAAGAATGTCCTGAACTCTGTTCATCAGGTCGCTAGAGCACCCCGCTATATACAGATTAGACTTGGTAGTACTAACGGATAGCCCTGAGATGTCTGCAAAAGACCCCAATACATCCTTGATCGCTCTAGCATTGGACTCCGAGGCTTCGGCAAATATAATGAGATCATCTGCAAATGCGAGGTGAGTAATAAGTGGATTTGCACAACTCGGGTGTGGAGTGATCATACCTTGCCTGACTAAGTCATCAAGACGAGAAGATAAGTGCTGCATAACAATAAGGAACAAGTAAGGAGCCATGGGGCAGCCTTGTCTAAGGCCTCGAGAACTCCGAAAGAAACCCACAGAAGAGCCATTAATATTGATAGTAAAGGAGGGATTAGAAACACAGGCTCTAATCCAACTGATCATCATAGTAGGGAACCCATGCAAGTGAAGTATCTGAAACAGGAAATCCCATCGAACTGAATCATAGGCCTTATGGAGGTCAACTTTGATGGTCATACGTTTCTGCCCAGAATTAAGATGATAGTTGTGCATAAGACTATGGCACAGAGCAATATTTTCATGTATGAGCCTACCACTCATAAAGGCATGTTGGGTTGGGCTAATCAGATCAGGTAATACAACCTTGAGCCTATTCGCAATAAGCTTTGAGATAAATCTGTAGATCATCTTGCAAATAGAGAGAGGACGGTAATCAGAAAATGAGTTGGTGTTCGCCTTCTTAGGAATGAGAGTGATGGAGGTAATATTAACTTCACTAAGAAGTTTACCAGTCCTAAAGAACTCAAGAATGGCAGCAATAACATCATCCTTAATGATAGACCAACAGGATTTATAAAATTCAGCATTGAAACCATCAACGCCAGGGGCCTTATCAGAATTTGAAGATAGGATTACTTGTTCAATCTCTTGAGGGGTAACCGGCTGAGACAACAGAGTTATGCTTTGTTGGGAAAGGCTACTTTGGACATGAACATTAGAAAGATTCACAGGAGGAATCTCAGGAGCAAATGTCCGAGTAAAGTAGGTGATAGCTTCTTGGTCAAGAGCTTGGCCTTCAAGAATATTCCCATCTGCATCCTTAATAGAGAGTAAGGCATTCCTATTACATTTGAACTTTAAGGAATTATGAAAAAACTTAGAGTTTGAGTCGCCAAGGCGTAACCAAGTATCCCTTGATTTTTGTCTAAATGAAGCCTCCTCATTAGCGTAAAGCCTTAGGAGTTCAGCCCTGCACTCTGCCTCTTCAATGATAGCCCTGTCATCTATAGTTGTAGAGAGAGTGATAGTCTGTAAACCATGAAGCTTTGATTGCAGTGAATGTATCTGACTTTTTTGAGCCTTCATCAAGTCCCTAGACCACATTTGTAGAGCCTTCCTGGTCCTTTTTAATTTGTGGATAAGAATAAACATTCTCGTAGTTCTGTGGCCGAATCTGCTAGTGATAGGCGGGTTCCAAGCTGCCTCAACACAATCTAGGAATCTAGTTTCCTGAGGCCAATAATTAAAGAAGTGGAAATTCCGAGGACGCCAAGGTACAGTGCACACCCTAAATGTGACAAAAGTATGATCAGAGACATCAGGAGTATGGAATGTAGCCTCTGAATCCGGAAAAGTGGAAACCCAATTCTGATTGCATAGAACCCTGTCAAGTTTTTCACATACCCTGTTATTGCCTGTAGAAGAATTAGTCCACGTAAAGAAGTTACCTTTACTCTTCATATCAAATAGGCCCAAGTTATCAACGGCATCAGTAATACTCTCAATGTATGAACCATTAACATCGCTGCCCCCACGTTTTTCAGAAGGTGAGAAGACCATATTAAAATCCCCAAATACAGTCCAAGGCCCCTCAACATGATTTGCAAATGTATTTAAAGCAGTCCAAATATGGGTCCTATCATCATTAGAATAAAGACCATAAACCACAGAGAATGAAAAGGTTGTACCAAGCTGAATAAACTTAATGCTGCCCGAAACAACTTGATCTGTAGAAGCTATGATAGAAATATCCACTACAGCAGGATTCCAAATACACCATATTCGACCATGATGATTAGGACAAACATTGACATGATAATTCCACCCATCCATAATATTCAAGACACGAGCTGAATGCTCCAATTTAACTCTAGTCTCTAATAGAAAAAAGCAGTGAAGTTTGTGTTGGGATATCTTACTTCTGATGGCCTGTTGCTTAGCATAACTGTTCAGGCCCCGGATGTTCCAAAAAGCTACTTGCATCTATGGGATTGGGTACTCTTCTTCTTGCCCAGTTTCTTAGAACTTTCTGCACCTCCTTTGGCCTTTTTAATTTGAGCATGGAGATTAGCCTCCTCAATAGGATCATAATCATCATCATTGTGTATATCATTTACTGAAGAATCTGCCAGGACATCGAACCTATTGGGAGAGGTTATTTTATTTCTTGACTGTGGCATTTCTGGTTCAACAACAAGTGCTTTTCCTTTCTGTCGCATATTAGCATCCTGAAGGATAGGCAATTTATTCATGTCCTCCACCTTTTTATTAAGAGTTTTATCCTTTTCATCGTGAGTAGCTGTAACAATCTCCTGTTGTGGCTCAGGATATGGTTGGTGTTGTGCCTGCTTAGGAACCCATCTTTGCTTGGTATTATTGCGGCAATTTCTAGTGGCATGTCCAAACTTCTTGCAATGTGTGCAATGAACTGGTATCCAATCATATTCAACCCGAATATTATATGCTTCATTATTCATGCGCACGGGCAAATCTTTAGGATAAGTGCAATTTAAAGGCACCTCAATGCATGCACGAAGATAACCCAACCGTTGTTTAGTAGATGACATGTGATCCATATGTAAAGGCTTGCCAATAACACTGCAAAACTTATTAATAAAAAAAGGAGTCCACATAAACAACGGAACATCAAAAAACTTTACCCATATAGGAATTGTCGCCATCTCAGCCTTTTCCAACTTTAAAGCTCTATTCCATCTCCGAAGAGCAAGAAATCTATTATGAATAAACCATGGGCCGCCCTCAAGAATAGAATCTGCATCATCCCTCTGTGAGAATCGAAAAATAAAGAAACCAGACTCCATAGTAAGCACCTCGACGGTGCCCCTAATTTTCCACATTTTTGTCATCCAATTTTTCACGACTCTGTAAGGAAGGCGTGGCCCAATAAAGTGTCCAACTAAGGAGGATTGCCAATAGTTTTCCCCTGCTAAAATCTCTTCTTGAGGAGCCTCAATAATAATATTTCCATCCACAAGATTCGGTTCCTCAAAACTAAGCTTAGTTTCAATTGAATGCGCATCCGAGGAGAATAGCGAACTCCAAGAAGAAGAAATTCCGTATCCAACCATAGGAGCTGGAGAAGACCTAGGTGGACAATTCAAAAGAGGCATATCGAGATGATGAACTGAAGGGAGCATACCTTTGATGGAAGAACGAGAGGCCTCATCAATATCTAATTCATCTATTTTCTTCAAGAGAATTGTCATAACTTCAGCATTTGAGGCCTTAGCACAATTAAGGACATCAGCATTGACATGACAATTTGGTGCAACACACTGAGAGGAAGATTCAATTTCAACACGCCTGGGCATAGAACGAACATCACTCGATGGAATTCCAGAATCGGCACACTTAGCCGTCGACAAGGATGACAAATCAGAGTTCCTCTTAAGGATGGAGCGAAGAAGGCCCGAGGAAGAAGAAGAAAGCATCGAAGAGCCAAGATGGGACGAAGGATGGCCCCCCAACTCCGCATTGACGGCCATAGCTCGAGGAAGCTGACGGAAGCTCAAGCACTTCACACAAGGAGCACCAACACCACGACACCTTTGACAGAAACCACCACCCAAGGATCAATGGACAGTCGGCTGCACCAGGAGGGCAACAACACGCGACGCCAATGGAAAGAGATCAGAAGCAACACCAAGGACCTCAAAAACAAGCAGCACTAGACCCACGGATGAGCAAGCCAAACGAGAGCATCTGCATGCCGGCTGATTCAAGGAAGCACAACACCACACTGCCGCCACCGGAACCACCGCACCCAAGAGCAGTCGGAAGCAGATCGCACACCAAGACGACCAAGGGATAAGGGGAACCACCACAACAAACCGAAGAGAGAGAGCAGCAGCAGAAACACCAAGGGACGACCAACACCGGCGGCAGACACGGATAAGCAAGGATCGATGACGGAGGGAGCAAAAACACACAGCAGAAAAAAACAGGCACAATAAACCCTAATCGCCGCCGCCACAACCCACAGCCGGCCGCCCTTGCTGGAGACCCCCGGGAACGCAGCAGAAACAAGAACGCCGGATGAGGGATCAACCAAGGAAGCCTGACGGATGCCACCGCAGAATCCAGGAACCCCAAGAAAGGCCGACCACCGCCAACCCCACACAGAGAAGAAGGAGAGAAAACCCAAGCCGCCGCTGGAAACCACCGGATCACCGGAGAAGGAGGAACACCAAGAAGAAGGAACCCTCAACAGAAACCAGCAAGCGCCGCCACACGGCCGGAGAAGACTTCAAAATAAAGGTGCAACGCGAGCACTTCCTAGGGGGTCACCCATCCTAGTACTACTCTCGCCCAAGCACGTTTAACTTCAGAGTTTTTTTTTTTTTGCAACAAGGCAAGTGTATTGTATTAGCAATGAAGAAGATGAGTACATGTAAAGTTCAGTAGCCAATCACCCTAGGACAAAAGAGTCTAGAACCTCACCTTCGGCATAGCCATCAGCAAGGTCAAGACCCAATCCCTAGGGTTGATGGTCCCGCTACGATACAATCATAGCAATCTAAAAAGAAAAGACATCCCACAGCCCGGGAAAGGCACACAAGTCATGATGACCTAAAACTCACAGACTGAAATAAATGGTACGCAATAAATCCCACAGCCCGGGAAAAGCTCACAATCATACCGACTCTAGCAACATAGAAAAAGCAATAAGCACAAAGTCCCACAGCCCAGGAAAAAAATAACCAAGCAAGAGTGTTAGGCCTGGCTCAAATCAGGGGGCATAAAAATACTGAATAACCAAACCAAAAGACGCACCATATCAGTTTCCTGCATCCCCAGTGGTGTCCCTAGTCCTCTTCCGCATAGTGTCATCCAGGATATGTTTGGCAAGGGCCTCCCAAGATAATTGTCCTTCCTCATGCAACCGTCGATTTCGCTCTCTCCACAGATGGTGAATAGTGGTAGTGAGAAGAAGCTTTCTCAATAGCTTGGCATCAGAGGAACCGCCAAAATGACTCAAAAGCCATGGCATACAATTCGCCAAGGTATCCCCATGTGGCATCAACCCAAGAACCTTGCGCCAGATTTGTAGAGAGTAAGTGCAGCATAATAGGATATGATCTATGCTCTCACTATCTTCTCTACATAGGTAGCAAATATTTGGCCCTTGCTTACCCCATCTATGCATGCGGTCATATGTTGGGAGCCTTCTCCAGAAAGCCAGCCATGAGATGAAGGAGAATCGAGGTACATGGCTTTTAAACCATATCAGACTATGCCAATCAACATCAGGCTCAGTGGAATTCAGGTTGTTGTAAGCCGACTTAAGGCTGAAGGTGCCCGATGGGGAAGCTGTCCAAAGGATGGCATCACACCCATGTCTATCATGAAGTCGGACCTGGTGTAGGGTGTGCCAAGCATCGAATAAGCACGCATGGTGGAATCCAACCGTGTTCCATCCTTCGGGAGAAAGGATATCCGATACTAGATCAGTAGAGAGAGCAGGGATACTATAATGGTAATGTCTAACAATGTGAAAGAGAATCCCAGCAGGGTGCCATGGGTCATGCCATAGCCTGGTACCTTCACCATTTCCTATTTGGTGCCTGATGAATGGTTGAGCAAGATACCTCACGTTGAAAATACTCCTTGTAACCCAAGCAAGTGTAGAAGGGACTTGGCGAGTCCAAATAGAGTGCTCCCTCAGGTAATTGCTATGAACCCATCTCACCCAAAGTGAGTCCTTCTTAGATGCAATGGCCCATATGTATCTCATCATACATGCTTGATTCAGCTTCCTGATATTTCTCAGCCCCAAGCCACCTTTTTCTTTTGGTTTGCACACGGACAACCAGGCGATCCGTTGGTTGCACTTGAGCGATCGCCCAGACCAAAGGAACCGGGCCAAGAGCTGCTCAATACGGATAATAACCTGTTGAGGGAGAGAAAAGGAAGAGCACCAATATAATATCTTCCCCATCAGAACTGATTTGATAAGCTCCAGACGACCTGCAAAAGAGAGACATTTACTAGTCCATCCATTGATTTGTGATGCAATGCTATCCATCAGGGGCTGGCAGTCCTGGAAAGATGGCCTAGTCGATAGTAGAGGAATCCCCAAGTACCGAACTGGTAAAGAACCAAAAGGCATGTCCAACACCGTAGCAATAGAAGCCCTCAACTCCGGGGATGTACCAGAGATATATAAGTGAGATTTCAAGTTGCTCGTACGCAGTCCGGAAACTTGGTGAAAGTGCTCTAGGCAATCCTTTAAAGTTGTGGCTGACATAATATCTGCTTTAGAGAATAAAACTAGATCATCAGCAAACGACAGATGGGTAACAAGTGGAGCGAGGCACCTATGGTGGGGCGTAAGCTGTCCAGATGCAACTTGATCATCCAATAGATCCGAAAAATACTGCATAGCTAGTATAAACAGATAAGGAGCCATGGGACAGCCCTGACGGAGACCTCTGCTACTCTGAAAGAAACCACAGCTAGAGCCACTCATGTTTATTGTAAATTTGGGATTGGAGATGCATGCTTTGACCCAGCTAATCATTATCCCAGGAAAGCCATATTGTCTCATTAGTTCAAGCAAGAAATCCCATCTGACTGAATCGTAAGCTTTATGAAGATCGATCTTGACAGCCATTCTAGGTGACCCTCGCTGCAAGTGATACCCTGTCATAAGCTCATGGCATAGAGCAATGTTTTCATGAATAAGACGACCTTTCAGAAAGGCATGCTGGTTGGGACCAATGAATTCACCCAGTATCTTCTGCAACCTGTTTGCAATGATTTTAGAGATAAATCGATAAATTATCTTACATACCGATATGGGGCGGTAATCTGCAAATGAATCAGGGCGCTTCTTCTTTGCCACTAATGTTATTGAAGTGATGTTGAGTTCCTGAAGAAGGCATTTGGAATCAAAAAAACTCTGGATAGCTCTAATGACATCTTGCCCAAGAATTTCCCACGTGGCCACAAAGAATTCTTTGGTAAAACCATCAACTCCTGGAGCTTTGTTATTAGGCGATTGGTGAATAGCGTCCAGGATCTCTTGAACGAGGATTGGCTTTCCCAGAAGTTCAATACTTTCTTGCTTCAATCTTCTATGAATCTGGAGCCTCGAGAAATCTACAGAATCAAAAGGAGCATTAAACAGGTTAGTAAAGAAATTCACCGCTTCCTGATTCACCCGATCACCATATACCCGCTGCCCCAAATCGTTCACAATAGAGTGGATAGCATTTTTGTGGCATCTCTGCTTAAAGGCCCGGTAGAAATACTTAGAATTTGAATCCCCAAGTTTGAGCCATTGGACTCTAGATTTCTGCTTCAGGCTTGCTTCTTCATCATTCAAAAAAGACTGAAGCCGCTCCCTCAGTTCTCTTTCCTCCAAGTGTAAAATGTTATCAAGTGGACACTGCTGAATTTGAGTCTGTAGGACCTCCAAATGCTCTACTAATTTCCTCTTCTCCGCAGTGTCTCGGATGTGATTTTTGAAGGCCCACTGTTTGAGGGACCGCTTGGTAAGCTTAAGCTTTTGAACCAGAGAGAACATAGGTGAAGGTCTTCTACCATCTCTACAAAATACCGGCTGATCCCAAGCCTCTTTAACTACACTCAGAAAATCACGTTTATGAATCCACTGATTAAAGAACTTGAATGGGCATTTTCTACGCTCGGGTTCCTGACATCGGAGTAAAGCAAGAGAGTGATCAGATATCCCCGGGTTATGGAAGACTGCCGCACTGTCAGGGTATAAGGAGAGCCAATCTGCATTCACTAGCACCCTATCCAACTTGCACATTATCCTGCTAGAGCCAATCTGGTTATTAGTCCAAGTGAATTTGCATCCTGTCCATTTAAGATCAGAGAGCTCTAAATTGTCCAGGCAATCTTCTATCTGAGTAGCAGCCGATGAAGGAAAGCGTCGGCCCCCAACTTTCTCCAGGGAATTAAATACGGTGTTAAAATCGCCCATGACAACCCAAGGACCATCAACTAAGGGCCGAAGGCCACTCAGTTGATCCCACAATCGTCGACGGTCTTGCTCTTCATTCCTCCCATAAACCGCAGTGAAGAAAAATGAGATGTCAGAGCCAACCACTGTAGCCTTACCAAATATATACTGATCTGATTCAGATATAATATGATAATCCATCACTGTAGGATCCCAAGCTAAACAAATACGCCCATTTGATGCTGAGCTATGATTAAAAAAGTACTTCCATCCTCCTGTAACAGACTGGATAATTTGAGAAGCTTTATTACATTTCACCTTTGTTTCAAGAAGCCAAATGGAGCCAAGATTATTCAGATTAACACTGCTACGCACTGCGGCTCGTCGTGCTGAGGAATTCAATCCTCGCACGTTCCATGAAGCTATGCTAATCATGAGGAAGACTAGAGGAGGGTGCTCGGCCCCCTTTATCAAGATTGCTCCCCCACTTAGCACGTCCACACTGAGAATACATAATATTTGGCTCTACACCTTCTCCATCATCAAGGACCTGAAAAAAATTCCTTGTCTCTAGCAGTCCAGCATTTTGATTATCAGTACGCTGAGCCACCTCAGATACCTTACTCTTACCGGTAGAGCTCTTCGGCGGAATCACTGATGCCCGCATCTGACCAACAGTCATTTGGCGATCATCTAAAGAACCCCGAGGCGACTTTACAAGCTCATGCTTCCTGCTGGGTTCTCCCTTTTCATACCGTGTCAGCCCATAGCTTTTCTGATGCGGTACCTCAGCCACATGGCGGTGAGTGTCCTGCTTCTTAGGAACCCATTTAGATGTCAACTTTTTGGCTAAGGAGGGGCACTTATTCGCAGAGTGGCCAAAAGAGGAGCAGTTTGAACATCTACTTGGCTGCCATTCATATTCCAGATGGATCTCATACTTCTCATTCCTCACCATGAAGCTGAGGCTGTCAGGAAGGCCTGCTCCAACCTCCATCTCAATGCAAATGCGGGCATACCCTATACGGCTCTTAGTAGCTGTAGGATTGTCCATGTAAAGGGGCTTACCAACTCGACTCATAACCTTTCCAATAATAGAAGCACTCCAGAATTCCAATGGAAGATCATGAATTTTAACCCATAAGGGGATGGAAGACAATGATTCCCTCACAAGCTTCATACCAGGTGACCATCTTTTAAGCAGTAATATCTTCCCTTGGACAAACCAAGGTCCCCCTTCTAAGGCTGAGAGCATATCCTCCTCTTGAGCAAATCTGAAGATGAGAAAACCACTGGGGAGGGAGAATGCCTCTAGAGCACCTTTTGGACGCCACAACATTAATGTTCTTTCTCTGATGGTAGGGAAAAAAGGCTTAGCACCAATAAAATGGCCAACTAACGCATATCGCCAGTGATCAACCCCAGCATCGAGCTCCTCATCGGACACATCAACTACAAACTCTCCCTCTTGAAAGGTGGGCTCTTCAAACTTCAATGAGCAATCGGCTTGCGCCACGGGCGATGAAAACAATGAAGACCATGGCCTTGGAGCGGCCGACATATCCTGAAGCTCAGCCGAAGCTCGAAGCTTACCTCCAATATCTGAAAGCTTACCCCTCATATTCTGTCCATCCTCCTTGTCTAGCACACCGCACGAACTGGTTAGGCAGGCCTCCCCTTGAGGATCCCCAGAATCACAGACATCCACAACAGCATTGCATTCCGGCGAGACGGTCCGAGCTTTCATATGCGGTAGAGACACGGATTCCTCACATGAAACTTCAATCAACCTAGCATTACAATTCTGATCATCCAAAAGAACATCTGAGGGGACACCGGATGCATCTCCTCCCGTGTCATCGACCCTCTGGGTTGGCAAGGCAGTCGCGATCAAAAATTAGAATAAGAAAAAAGTTGATTTATTATTTAATAAATGAAACAAACCTGCTCCGTCTGTGGGAATCGAACCCACGACCACGTGGTTAAACTTCAGAGTTCTGATGGGATCGGGTGCGTTAGTGCTGGTATGATCACACCCAATACAATTTGATTCAATATGGTCTGTTAAACGGCCATGGGCCTGCTCTTGGTGTTTTCGTAGCATTCTTTTTGCTCGTGATTATGCCTATAGACTGGTAGAGTACCGCATTGGTGATGGTACGAACACCTTCCTATGGCTTGATCCTTGGATTCCTGATTACCTTCTTATTGACAGGATGAACAACCATATCCCGGCCCGCCTCTACTCGAGTAGGACAGCCAGGGTATCTTCCATTTGGCAGCACAATACTTGGCATTTGGGTAATCTTGCTCATGAGCTTGACCTGCTTAGTGCTTGGGATTCCATTGGCACTGTTATCACTAGTCCGAATGACGATCAGATCATCTGGAAGCCGTCTAGGGATGGATTTTTTAGTATTGCATCAGCTTGCAATGGCATTTCCCCCACTAATCCCATGGTTACTTGGTATCATCTTGTTTGGTTCAAGGGGAGGATCCCAAGGGTGTTGCACCTTTCTTTTGTGCAAGAGCAGGATTTGGAGGGGGAGTGAGGGTGCGCAGCAGCTCTCGTGGCGATTGGGAAGTAGTATAGGTTTATTTTGGTGTGTGGAGGGGTATTTCAGGAAGGAGTTTGGGGTTTGAGTGGTTTGGGAGAAGATTTGGCTCGGGTGGGAAGATGTTTACCCGGCTGGGCTTCTAGGTGTCCTGATTGGGAACATTTTCTTACCCCCAGTGGAAGAATTGTGGGTATTCTGGGAAGAGGTTTGGGCGATTGGGAATTGGTTTGCTCGATCGGGTATACGTTTGGGCGACTGGGATATCCTTTCGCCCTTGCGTATCCCGATCGCCGCGAGCCTTCCTGCTGCGGCGCTCGTCTCTTCCGCGGGTGGCTCCTCTCCGGCGGGGCTTGGGCGAGGCGAAGAGGCGGTGTCGATCTCGGGCGGTGGCTGTCGGCGGACGGGAGGCGTTGTGCGGCGGCGGTCTGCGAATCTAGGGTTTTTTTAAACCCTAGGTTATCCTGCGTCTTCTTTGCCCTTCCGGCGTGGTTCCTGGGGGCTATTCTCGTCGGAATTGTTCTCTCTTGGCGTCGTGGATCGCTGTCTCCGGTTTCTTCATCTGTCCGGCGGTTGGGGCTTGGTGGAGGGGCTTTGTTTTTTCTGGGCGGTGCATCTCCTTCGGCTGCTTTGCTGTGCATTTCCCATCGTCTTGTTCGCTGCGGTGGGCATCTTCCGGCGATCCTTGGGTGCTGTTCTTTGCGGCGGCCCTCTTTATCATTGTGCCGTGAATTGGTTCTTGTGGTGGTGTGGTTTCCGGGGTTCTCTTCCTCCTACAGGCTGAGTTCTTCATCCTGCTTCTTCCTGCGGTTATCAGCGTTGTGATTGGCTCTTGGGCTGCGTTCTTGTATCAGGCTGTTCTTTGGCAAGTGGAGTTTTGTTCTGTGCTGAATTCTCTAGCAGCATACTGATCACTCATTTGTGTTTGCCGGGGCTGAGGTATTTTATTTTATTTTACTGTAATCTCTTGGCTGGTGCTTCTGGTCTGTGATTGTTGCTAGATACCGTGGCGTACTCTGGGTCTTCCGCTGGTGTGCTAGCAGCTGCTCGTGCATCGCTCTTATTCATGGCTCGGAATTCTAAGTCGGCGAGGGGTGCTCGTCGAGGTGGGAGGATCGCGACTGCCTTGCCAACCCAGAGGGTCGATGACACGGGAGGAGATGCATCCGGTGTCCCCTCAGATGTTCTTTTGGATGATCAGAATTGTAATGCTAGGTTGATTGAAGTTTCATGTGAGGAATCCGTGTCTCTACCGCATATGAAAGCTCGGGCCGTCTCGCCGGAATGCAATGCTGTTGTGGATGTCTGTGATTCTGGGGATCCTCAAGGGGAGGCCTGCCTAACCAGTTCGTGCGGTGTGCTAGACAAGGAGGATGGACAGAATATGAGGGGTAAGCTTTCAGATATTGGAGGTAAGCTTCGAGCTTCGGCTGAGCTTCAGGATATGTCGGCCGCTCCAAGGCCATGGTCTTCATTGTTTTCATCGCCCGTGGCGCAAGCCGATTGCTCATTGAAGTTTGAAGAGCCCACCTTTCAAGAGGGAGAGTTTGTAGTTGATGTGTCCGATGAGGAGCTCGATGCTGGGGTTGATCACTGGCGATATGCGTTAGTTGGCCATTTTATTGGTGCTAAGCCTTTTTTCCCTACCATCAGAGAAAGAACATTAATGTTGTGGCGTCCAAAAGGTGCTCTAGAGGCATTCTCCCTCCCCAGTGGTTTTCTCATCTTCAGATTTGCTCAAGAGGAGGATATGCTCTCAGCCTTAGAAGGGGGACCTTGGTTTGTCCAAGGGAAGATATTACTGCTTAAAAGATGGTCACCTGGTATGAAGCTTGTGAGGGAATCATTGTCTTCCATCCCCTTATGGGTTAAAATTCATGATCTTCCATTGGAATTCTGGAGTGCTTCTATTATTGGAAAGGTTATGAGTCGAGTTGGTAAGCCCCTTTACATGGACAATCCTACAGCTACTAAGAGCCGTATAGGGTATGCCCGCATTTGCATTGAGATGGAGGTTGGAGCAGGCCTTCCTGACAGCCTCAGCTTCATGGTGAGGAATGAGAAGTATGAGATCCATCTGGAATATGAATGGCAGCCAAGTAGATGTTCAAACTGCTCCTCTTTTGGCCACTCTGCGAATAAGTGCCCCTCCTTAGCCAAAAAGTTGACATCTAAATGGGTTCCTAAGAAGCAGGACACTCACCGCCATGTGGCTGAGGTACCGCATCAGAAAAGCTATGGGCTGACACGGTATGAAAAGGGAGAACCCAGCAGGAAGCATGAGCTTGTAAAGTCGCCTCGGGGTTCTTTAGATGATCGCCAAATGACTGTTGGTCAGATGCGGGCATCAGTGATTCCGCCGAAGAGCTCTACCGGTAAGAGTAAGGTATCTGAGGTGGCTCAGCGTACTGATAATCAAAATGCTGGACTGCTAGAGACAAGGAATTTTTTTCAGGTCCTTGATGATGGAGCAGGTGTAGAGCCAAATATTATGTATTCTCAGTGTGGACGTGCTAAGTGGGGGAGCAATCTTGATAAAGGGGGCCGAGCACCCTCCTCTAGTCTTCCTCATGATTAGCATAGCTTCATGGAACGTGCGAGGATTGAATTCCTCAGCACGACGAGCCGCAGTGCGTAGCAGTGTTAATCTGAATAATCTTGGCTCCATTTGGCTTCTTGAAACAAAGGTGAAATGTAATAAAGCTTCTCAAATTATCCAGTCTGTTACAGGAGGATGGAAGTACTTTTTTAATCATAGCTCAGCATCAAATGGGCGTATTTGTTTAGCTTGGGATCCTACAGTGATGGATTATCATATTATATCTGAATCAGATCAGTATATATTTGGTAAGGCTACAGTGGTTGGCTCTGACATCTCATTTTTCTTCACTGCGGTTTATGGGAGGAATGAAGAGCAAGACCGTCGACGATTGTGGGATCAACTGAGTGGCCTTCGGCCCTTAGTTGATGGTCCTTGGGTTGTCATGGGCGATTTTAACACCGTATTTAATTCCCTGGAGAAAGTTGGGGGCCGACGCTTTCCTTCATCGGCTGCTACTCAGATAGAAGATTGCCTGGACAATTTAGAGCTCTCTGATCTTAAATGGACAGGATGCAAATTCACTTGGACTAATAACCAGATTGGCTCTAGCAGGATAATGTGCAAGTTGGATAGGGTGCTAGTGAATGCAGATTGGCTCTCCTTATACCCTGACAGTGCGGCAGTCTTCCATAACCCGGGGATATCTGATCACTCTCTTGCTTTACTCCGATGTCAGGAACCCGAGCGTAGAAAATGCCCATTCAAGTTCTTTAATCAGTGGATTCATAAACGTGATTTTCTGAGTGTAGTTAAAGAGGCTTGGGATCAGCCGGTATTTTGTAGAGATGGTAGAAGACCTTCACCTATGTTCTCTCTGGTTCAAAAGCTTAAGCTTACCAAGCGGTCCCTCAAACAGTGGGCCTTCAAAAATCACATCCGAGACACTGCGGAGAAGAGGAAATTAGTAGAGCATTTGGAGGTCCTACAGACTCAAATTCAGCAGTGTCCACTTGATAACATTTTACACTTGGAGGAAAGAGAACTGAGGGAGCGGCTTCAGTCTTTTTTGAATGATGAAGAAGCAAGCCTGAAGCAGAAATCTAGAGTCCAATGGCTCAAACTTGGGGATTCAAATTCTAAGTATTTCTACCGGGCCTTTAAGCAGAGATGCCACAAAAATGCTATCCACTCTATTGTGAACGATTTGGGGCAGCGGGTATATGGTGATCGGGTGAATCAGGAAGCGGTGAATTTCTTTACTAACCTGTTTAATGCTCCTTTTGATTCTGTAGATTTCTCGAGGCTCCAGATTCATAGAAGATTGAAGCAAGAAAGTATTGAACTTCTGGGAAAGCCAATCCTCGTTCAAGAGATCCTGGACGCTATTCACCAATCGCCTAATAACAAAGCTCCAGGAGTTGATGGTTTTACCAAAGAATTCTTTGTGGCCACGTGGGAAATTCTTGGGCAAGATGTCATTAGAGCTATCCAGAGTTTTTTTGATTCCAAATGCCTTCTTCAGGAACTCAACATCACTTCAATAACATTAGTGGCAAAGAAGAAGCGCCCTGATTCATTTGCAGATTACCGCCCCATATCGGTATGTAAGATAATTTATCGATTTATCTCTAAAATCATTGCAAACAGGTTGCAGAAGATACTGGGTGAATTCATTGGTCCCAACCAGCATGCCTTTCTGAAAGGTCGTCTTATTCATGAAAACATTGCTCTATGCCATGAGCTTATGACAGGGTATCACTTGCAGCGAGGGTCACCTAGAATGGCTGTCAAGATCGATCTTCATAAAGCTTACGATTCAGTCAGATGGGATTTCTTGCTTGAACTAATGAGACAATATGGCTTTCCTGGGATAATGATTAGCTGGGTCAAAGCATGCATCTCCAATCCCAAATTTACAATAAACATGAGTGGCTCTAGCTGTGGTTTCTTTCAGAGTAGCAGAGGTCTCCGTCAGGGCTGTCCCATGGCTCCTTATCTGTTTATACTAGCTATGCAGTATTTTTCGGATCTATTGGATGATCAAGTTGCATCTGGACAGCTTACGCCCCACCATAGGTGCCTCGCTCCACTTGTTACCCATCTGTCGTTTGCTGATGATCTATTTTTATTCTCTAAAGCAGATATTATGTCAGCCACAACTTTAAAGGATTGCCTAGAGCACTTTCACCAAGTTTCCGGACTGCGTACGAGCAACTTGAAATCTCACTTATATATCTCTGGTACATCCCCGGAGTTGAGGGCTTCTATTGCTACGGTGTTGGACATGCCTTTTGGTTCTTTACCAGTTCGGTACTTGGGGATTCCTCTACTATCGACTAGGCCATCTTTCCAGGACTGCCAGCCCCTGATGGATAGCATTGCATCACAAATCAATGGATGGACTAGTAAATGTCTCTCTTTTGCAGGTCGTCTGGAGCTTATCAAATCAGTTCTGATGGGGAAGATATTATATTGGTGCTCTTCCTTTTCTCTCCCTCAACAGGTTATTATCCGTATTGAGCAGCTCTTGGCCCGGTTCCTTTGGTCTGGGCGATCGCTCAAGTGCAACCAACGGATCGCCTGGTTGTCCGTGTGCAAACCAAAAGAAAAAGGTGGCTTGGGGCTGAGAAATATCAGGAAGCTGAATCAAGCATGTATGATGAGATACATATGGGCCATTGCATCTAAGAAGGACTCACTTTGGGTGAGATGGGTTCATAGCAATTACCTGAGGGAGCACTCTATTTGGACTCGCCAAGTCCCTTCTACACTTGCTTGGGTTACAAGGAGTATTTTCAACGTGAGGTATCTTGCTCAACCATTCATCAGGCACCAAATAGGAAATGGTGAAGGTACCAGGCTATGGCATGACCCATGGCACCCTGCTGGGATTCTCTTTCACATTGTTAGACATTACCATTATAGTATCCCTGCTCTCTCTACTGATCTAGTATCGGATATCCTTTCTCCCGAAGGATGGAACACGGTTGGATTCCACCATGCGTGCTTATTCGATGCTTGGCACACCCTACACCAGGTCCGACTTCATGATAGACATGGGTGTGATGCCATCCTTTGGACAGCTTCCCCATCGGGCACCTTCAGCCTTAAGTCGGCTTACAACAACCTGAATTCCACTGAGCCTGATGTTGATTGGCATAGTCTGATATGGTTTAAAAGCCATGTACCTCGATTCTCCTTCATCTCATGGCTGGCTTTCTGGAGAAGGCTCCCAACATATGACCGCATGCATAGATGGGGTAAGCAAGGGCCAAATATTTGCTACCTATGTAGAGAAGATAGTGAGAGCATAGATCATATCCTATTATGCTGCACTTACTCTCTACAAATCTGGCGCAAGGTTCTTGGGTTGATGCCACATGGGGATACCTTGGCGAATTGTATGCCATGGCTTTTGAGTCATTTTGGCGGTTCCTCTGATGCCAAGCTATTGAGAAAGCTTCTTCTCACTACCACTATTCACCATCTGTGGAGAGAGCGAAATCGACGGTTGCATGAGGAAGGACAATTATCTTGGGAGGCCCTTGCCAAACATATCCTGGATGACACTATGCGGAAGAGGACTAGGGACACCACTGGGGATGCAGGAAACTGATATGGTGCGTCTTTTGGTTTGGTTATTCAGTATTTTTATGCCCCCTGATTTGAGCCAGGCCTAACACTCTTGCTTGGTTATTTTTTTCCTGGGCTGTGGGACTTTGTGCTTATTGCTTTTTCTATGTTGCTAGAGTCGGTATGATTGTGAGCTTTTCCCGGGCTGTGGGATTTATTGCGTACCATTTATTTCAGTCTGTGAGTTTTAGGTCATCATGACTTGTGTGCCTTTCCCGGGCTGTGGGATGTCTTTTCTTTTTAGATTGCTATGATTGTATCGTAGCGGGACCATCAACCCTAGGGATTGGGTCTTGACCTTGCTGATGGCTATGCCGAAGGTGAGGTTCTAGACTCTTTTGTCCTAGGGTGATTGGCTACTGAACTTTACATGTACTCATCTTCTTCATTGCTAATACAATACACTTGCCTTGTTGCAAAAAAAAAAAAAAAAAAAAAAGGAGGATCCCAAGGTATTCTTTTGTCTTATGGCTTGCTCTCTTACGGAGATTACCAACTCTTGATCGACTTTCACATTGGGGGATTACACACTCTACTAGCTGTTGTTTTTGCGGTGTAGATGAATCCATTGAACACCTATTCTTTCACTGCCCTTTCTCGGCTGTAATTTGGCGCAAGGTTCTAGATCTTTGTCTTTTGGCGAACCCTTTGCATCATTGGGGTGATCAGCTTAGATGGTGGGAAGATGTTATGAGTGGAGACTCATTCATTGGCTATATTAGGCGTATTGCTCTCACTGCTTCAGTTTACTTCATTTGGCGTGAGCGGAATGAACGTATTTTTTCTCACGTATCCTCTTCACCTGCTGGTGTGCTTAGTAGTATTATTACAAGCGTTAAAATCAAAATTCTTCAGATATATGGTGCCAGGCCTATCACCGACACACCAAGGAACAGAGCTATTGCAGAACGGTGGCGCGTTCAGGTCCATTACACTCCTGTCCGTTGAGATTAGTGATTTCACTGTGTGGGCTTTTATTGCTTAGCCCGAGTTGTGGGTGGTCTATGTGATATTTCTTACTTGGCCCGAGTTGTGGGTAATTTGTGTGATGCATTGTTTGCATCTTTATATTGTGCTTGACCCGGGCTGTGGGTTTTTCTTTTTGTTCCTCTTCTCCTAAGGTTTTGGCTACTACCTTGCTGATGGCAATGCCGAAGGTGAGGGCGTGGTCTTTTCCTTTGGGGGATGAGAAGCTCTACCATTCCTATTAATGGTAGTCGTGCATGAACTTTATTGTATCCTTTTACGCATTAATATATTTCCTTTGCCTTGTTGCAAAAAAAAAAAAAATAACACAATTAACAACTTCTTCCATCAAAGTGAATGTTCTGGAGTCACTCGGGACTCAGATTGCAGGGCGTTTCGAGCCGATACCCCGAAGTTCAATCAGTCAGCTTCGTTCAAGATTCTGTTCGAAAAATCGTGCAATTCTTTGCATTAGTCTATCAAAAATAACTCAATTAACAACTTCTCCCTTACAGGGAATGTTCTGGAGTCGCTCGGGACTCAAATTGCTGGGCGTTTCGAGCCGATACCCCGAAGTTCAATCAGTCGGCTTCGTTCAAGATTCTGTTCGAAAAATCGTGCAATTCTTTGCATTAGTCTATCAAAAATAACACAATTAACAACTTCTTCCATCAAAGTGAATGTTCTGGAGTCACTCGGGACTCAGATTGCAGGGCGTTTCGAGCCGATACCCCGAAGTTCAATCAGTCAGCTTCGTTCAAGATTCTGTTCGAAAAATCGTGCAATTCTTTGCATTAGTCTATCAAAAATAACTCAATTAACAACTTCTCCCTTACAGGGAATGTTCTGGAGTCGCTCGGGACTCAAATTGCTGGGCGTTTCGAGCCGATACCCCGAAGTTCAATCAATCGGCTTCGTTCAAGATTCTGTTCGAAAAATCGTGCAATTCTTTGCATTAGTCTATCAAAAATAACTCGATTAACAACTTCTCCCATCTCAGTGAATGTTCTGGAGTCGCTAGGGACTCAGATTGCAGGTCGTTTCGATCCGATACCCCGAAGTTCAATCAGTCGGCTACGTTCAAGATTCTATTCGAAAAATCTTGCAATTCATTGCATTAGTCTATCAAAAATAACTTGATTAACAACTTCTCCCATTACAGGGAATGTTCTGGAGTCGCTCGGGACTCAGATTACTGGGCGTTTCGAGCCGATACCCCGAAGTTCAATCAGTCGGCTTCGTTCAAGATTCTATTCGAAAAATCTTGCAATTCTTTGCATTAGTCTATCAAAAATAACTCGATTAACAACTTCTCCCATTACAGGGAATGTTTTGGAGTCGCTCGGGACTCAGATTACTGGGCGTTTCGAGCCGATACCCCGAAGTTCAATCAGTCGGCTTCGTTCAAGAAAAATCGTGCAATTCTTTGCATTAGTCTATCAAATATAACTCGATTAACAACTTCTCCCATTACAGGGAATGTTCTGGAGTTGCTCGAGACTCAGATTGCAGGGCGTTTCGAGCCGATACCCCGAAGTTCAATCAGTCAGCTTCGTTCAAGATTCTGTTCGAAAAATCGTGCAATTCTTTGCATTAGTCTATCAAAAATAACTCAATTAACAACTTCTCCCTTACAGGGAATGTTCTGGAGTCGCTCGGGACTCAAATTGCTGGGCGTTTCGAGCCGATACCCCGAAGTTCAATCAGTCGGCTTCGTTCAAGATTCTGTTCGAAAAATCGTGCAATTCTTTGCATTAGTCTATCAAAAATAACTCGATTAACAACTTCTCCCATCTCAGTGAATGTTCTGGAGTCGCTAGGGACTCAGATTGCAGGGCGTTTCGAGCCGATACCCCGAAGTTCAATTAGTCGGCTTCGTTCAAGATTCTATTCGAAAAATCTTGCAATTCTTTACATTAGTCTATCAAAAATAACTCGATTAACAACTTCTCCCATTACAGGGAATGTTTTGGAGTCGCTCGGGACTCAGATTACTGGGCGTTTCGAGCCGATACCCCGAAGTTCAATCAGTCGGCTTCGTTCAAGATTCTGTTTGAAAAATCGTGCAATTCTTTGCATTAGTCTATCAAATATAACTCGATTAACAACTTCTCCCATTACAGGGAATGTTCTGGAGTCGCTCGGGACTCAGATTACTGGGCGTTTCGAGCCGATACCCCGAAGTTCAATCAGTCGGCTTCGTTCAAGATTCTATTCAAAAAATCGTGCAATTCTTTGCATTAGTCTGTCAAAAATAACTCAATTAACAACTTCTCCCATTACAGGGAATGTTCTGGAGTCGCTCGGGACTCAAATTGCTGGGCGTTTCGAGCCGATACCCCGAAGTTCAATCAGTCGGCTTCGTTCAAGATTCTGTTCGAAAAATCGTGCAATTCTTTGCATTAGTCTATCAAAAATAACTCGATTAACAACTTCTCCCATCTCAGTGAATGTTCTGGAGTCGCTAGGGACTCAGATTGCAGGTCATTTCGATCCGATACCCCGAAGTTCAATCAGTCGGCTACGTTCAAGATTCTATTCGAAAAATCTTGCAATTCATTGCATTAGTCTATCAAAAATAACTTGATTAACAACTTCTCCCATTACAGGGAATGTTCTGGAGTCGCTCGGGACTCAGATTGCTGGGCGTTTCGAGCCGATACCCCGAAGTTCAATCAGTCGGCTTCGTTCAAGATTCTGTTTGAAAAATCGTGCAATTCTTTGCATTAGTCTATCAAATATAACTCGATTAACAACTTCTCCCATTACAGGGAATGTTCTGGAGTCGCTCGGGACTCATATTACTGGGCGTTTCAAGCCGATACCCCGAAGTTCAATCAGTCGGCTTCGTTCAAGATTCTATTCAAAAAATCGTGCAATTCTTTGCATTAGTCTGTCAAAAATAACTCAATTAACAACTTCTCCCATTACAGGGAATGTTCTGGAGTCGCTCGGGACTCAAATTGCTGGGCGTTTCGAGCCGATACCCCGAAGTTCAATCAGTCGGCTTCGTTCAAGATTCTGTTCGAAAAATCGTGCAATTCTTTGCATTAGTCTATCAAAAATAACTCGATTAACAACTTCTCCCATCTCAGTGAATGTTCTGGAGTCGCTAGGGACTCAGATTGCAGGTCGTTTCGATCCGATACCCCGAAGTTCAATCAGTCGGCTACGTTCAAGATTCTATTCGAAAAATCTTGCAATTCATTGCATTAGTCTATCAAAAATAACTTGATTAACAACTTCTCCCATTACAGGGAATGTTCTGGAGTCGCTCGGGACTCAGATTACTGGGCGTTTCGAGCCGATACCCCGAAGTTCAATCAGTCGGCTTCGTTCAAGATTCTGTTTGAAAAATCGTGCAATTCTTTGCATTAGTCTATCAAATATAACTCGATTAACAACTTCTCCCATTACAGGGAATGTTCTGGAGTCGCTCGGGACTCAGATTGCAGGGCGTTTCGAGCCGATACCCCGAAGTTCAATCAGTCAGCTTCGTTCAAGATTCTGTTCGAAAAATCGTGCAATTCTTTGCATTAGTCTATCAAAAATAACTCAATTAACAACTTCTCCCTTACAGGGAATGTTCTGGAGTCGCTCGGGACTCAAATTGCTGGGCGTTTCGAGCCGATACCCCGAAGTTCAATCAGTCGGCTTCGTTCAAGATTCTGTTCGAAAAATCGTGCAATTCTTTGCATTAGTCTATCAAATATAACTCGATTAACAACTTCTCCCATTACAGGGAATGTTCTGGAGTCGCTAGGGACTCAGATTGCAGGGCGTTTCGAGCCGATACCCCGAAGTTCAATCAGTCGGCTTCGTTCAAGATTCTATTCGAAAAATCTTGCAATTCTTTGCATTAGTCTATCAAAAATAACTCGATTAACAACTTCTCCCATTACAGGGAATGTTCTGGAGTCGCTAGGGACTCAGATTGCAGGGCGTTTCGAGCCAATACCCCGAAGTTCAATCAGTCGGCTTCGTTCAAGATTCTATTCGAAAAATCTTGCAATTCTTTGCCTTAGTCTATCAAAAATAACTCGATTAACAACTTCTCCCATTACAGGGAATGTTTTGGAGTCGCTCGGGACTCAGATTACTGGGCGTTTCGAGCCGATACCCCGAAGTTCAATCAGTCGGCTTCGTTCAAGATTCTGTTCGAAAAATCGTGCAATTCTTTGCATTAGTCTATCAAAAATAACTCAATTAACAACTTCTCCCTTACAGGGAATGTTCTGGAGTCGCTCGGGACTCAAATTGCTGGGCGTTTCGAGCCGATACCCCGAAGTTCAATCAGTCGGCTTCGTTCAAGATTCTGTTTGAAAAATCGTGCAATTCTTTGCATTAGTCTATCAAATATAACTCGATTAACAACTTCTCCCATTACAGGGAATGTTCTGGAGTCGCTCGGGACTCAGATTGCAGGGCGTTTCGAGCCGATACCCCGAAGTTCAATCAGTCAGCTTCGTTCAAGATTCTGTTCGAAAAATCGTGCAATTCTTTGCATTAGTCTATCAAAAATAACTCAATTAACAACTTCTCCCTTACAGGGAATGTTCTGGAGTCGCTCGGGACTCAAATTGCTGGGCGTTTCGAGCCGATACCCCGAAGTTCAATCAGTCGGCTTCGTTCAAGATTCTGTTTGAAAAATCGTGCAATTCTTTGCATTAGTCTATCAAATATAACTCGATTAACAACTTCTCCCATTACAGGGAATGTTCTGGAGTCGCTCGGGACTCAGATTACTGGGCGTTTCGAGCCGATACCCCGAAGTTCAATCAGTCGGCTTCGTTCAAGATTCTATTCAAAAAATCGTGCAATTCTTTGCATTAGTCTGTCAAAAATAACTCAATTAACAACTTCTCCCATTACAGGGAATGTTCTGGAGTCGCTCGGGACTCAAATTGCTGGGCGTTTCGAGCTGATACCCCGAAGTTCAATCAGTCGGCTTCGTTCAAGATTCTGTTCGAAAAATCGTGCAATTCTTTGCATTAGTCTATCAAAAATAACTCGATTAACAACTTCTCCCATCTCAGTGAATGTTCTGGAGTCGCTAGGGACTCAGATTGCAGGGCGTTTCGAGCCGATACCCCGAAGTTCAATCAGTCGGCTTCGTTCAAGATTCTATTCGAAAAATCTTGCAATTCTTTGCATTAGTCTATCAAAAATAACACAATTAACAACTTCTTCCATCAAAGTGAATGTTCTGGAGTCACTCGGGACTCAGATTGCAGGGCGTTTCGAGCCGATACCCCGAAGTTCAATCAGTCAGCTTCGTTCAAGATTCTGTTCGAAAAATCGTGCAATTCTTTGCATTAGTCTATCAAAAATAACTCAATTAACAACTTCTCCCTTACAGGGAATGTTCTGGAGTCGCTCGGGACTCAAATTGCTGGGCGTTTCGAGCCGATACCCCGAAGTTCAATCAGTCGGCTTCGTTCAAGATTCTGTTCGAAAAATCGTGCAATTCTTTGCATTAGTCTAACAAAAATAACACAATTAACAACTTCTTCCATCAAAGTGAATGTTCTGGAGTCACTCGGGACTCAGATTGCAGGGCGTTTCGAGCCGATACCCCGAAGTTCAATCAGTCAGCTTCGTTCAAGATTCTGTTCGAAAAATCGTGCAATTCTTTGCATTAGTCTATCAAAAATAACTCAATTAACAACTTCTCCCTTACAGGGAATGTTCTGGAGTCGCTCGGGACTCAAATTGCTGGGCGTTTCGAGCCGATACCCCGAAGTTCAATCAGTCGGCTTCGTTCAAGATTCTGTTTGAAAAATCGTGCAATTCTTTGCATTAGTCTATCAAATATAACTCGATTAACAACTTCTCCCATTACAGGGAATGTTCTGGAGTCGCTCGGGACTCAGATTGCAGGGCGTTTCGAGCCGATACCCCGAAGTTCAATCAGTCAGCTTCGTTCAAGATTCTGTTCGAAAAATCGTGCAATTCTTTGCATTAGTCTATCAAAAATAACTCAATTAACAACTTCTCCCTTACAGGGAATGTTCTGGAGTCGCTCGGGACTCAAATTGCTGGGCGTTTCGAGCCGATACCCCGAAGTTCAATCAGTCGGCTTCGTTCAAGATTCTGTTTGAAAAATCGTGCAATTCTTTGCATTAGTCTATCAAATATAACTCGATTAACAACTTCTCCCATTACAGGGAATGTTCTGGAGTCGCTCGGGACTCAGATTACTGGGCGTTTCGAGCCGATACCCCGAAGTTCAATCAGTCGGCTTCGTTCAAGATTCTATTCAAAAAATCGTGCAATTCTTTGCATTAGTCTGTCAAAAATAACTCAATTAACAACTTCTCCCATTACAGGGAATGTTCTGGAGTCGCTCGGGACTCAAATTGCTGGGCGTTTCGAGCTGATACCCCGAAGTTCAATCAGTCGGCTTCGTTCAAGATTCTGTTCGAAAAATCGTGCAATTCTTTGCATTAGTCTATCAAAAATAACTCGATTAACAACTTCTCCCATCTCAGTGAATGTTCTGGAGTCGCTAGGGACTCAGATTGCAGGGCGTTTCGAGCCGATACCCCGAAGTTCAATCAGTCGGCTTCGTTCAAGATTCTATTCGAAAAATCTTGCAATTCTTTGCATTAGTCTATCAAAAATAACACAATTAACAACTTCTTCCATCAAAGTGAATGTTCTGGAGTCACTCGGGACTCAGATTGCAGGGCGTTTCGAGCCGATACCCCGAAGTTCAATCAGTCAGCTTCGTTCAAGATTCTGTTCGAAAAATCGTGCAATTCTTTGCATTAGTCTATCAAAAATAACTCAATTAACAACTTCTCCCTTACAGGGAATGTTCTGGAGTCGCTCGGGACTCAAATTGCTGGGCGTTTCGAGCCGATACCCCGAAGTTCAATCAGTCGGCTTCGTTCAAGATTCTGTTCGAAAAATCGTGCAATTCTTTGCATTAGTCTAACAAAAATAACACAATTAACAACTTCTTCCATCAAAGTGAATGTTCTGGAGTCACTCGGGACTCAGATTGCAGGGCGTTTCGAGCCGATACCCCGAAGTTCAATCAGTCAGCTTCGTTCAAGATTCTGTTCGAAAAATCGTGCAATTCTTTGCATTAGTCTATCAAAAATAACTCAATTAACAACTTCTCCCTTACAGGGAATGTTCTGGAGTCGCTCGGGACTCAAATTGCTGGGCGTTTCGAGCCGATACCCCGAAGTTCAATCAGTCGGCTTCGTTCAAGATTCTGTTCGAAAAATCGTGCAATTCTTTGCATTAGTCTATCAAAAATAACTCGATTAACAACTTCTCCCATCTCAGTGAATGTTCTGGAGTCGCTAGGGACTCAGATTGCAGGGCGTTTCGAGCCGATACCCCGAAGTTCAATTAGTCGGCTTCGTTCAAAATTCTATTCGAAAAATCTTGCAATTCTTTGCATTAGTCTATCAAAAATAACTCGATTAACAACTTCTCCCATTACAGGGAATGTTTTGGAGTCGCTCGGGACTCAGATTACTGGGCGTTTCGAGCCGATACCCCGAAGTTCAATCAGTCGGCTTCGTTCAAGATTCTGTTTGAAAAATCGTGCAATTCTTTGCATTAGTCTATCAAATATAACTCGATTAACAACTTCTCCCATTACAGGGAATGTTCTGGAGTCGCTCGGGACTCAGATTACTGGGCGTTTCGAGCCGATACCCCGAAGTTCAATCAGTCGGCTTCGTTCAAGATTCTATTCAAAAAATCGTGCAATTCTTTGCATTAGTCTGTCAAAAATAACTCAATTAACAACTTCTCCCATTACAGGGAATGTTCTGGAGTCGCTCGGGACTCAAATTGCTGGGCGTTTCGAGCCGATACCCCGAAGTTCAATCAGTCGGCTTCGTTCAAGATTCTGTTCGAAAAATCGTGCAATTCTTTGCATTAGTCTATCAAATATAACTCGATTAACAACTTCTCCCATTACAGGGAATGTTCTGGAGTCGCTAGGGACTCAGATTGCAGGGCGTTTCGAGCCGATACCCCGAAGTTCAATCAGTCGGCTTCGTTCAAGATTCTATTCGAAAAATCTTGCAATTCTTTGCATTAGTCTATCAAAAATAACTCGATTAACAACTTCTCCCATTACAGGGAATGTTCTGGAGTCGCTAGGGACTCAGATTGCAGGGCGTTTCGAGCCGATACCCCGAAGTTCAATCAGTCGGCTTCGTTCAAGATTCTATTCGAAAAATCTTGCAATTCTTTGCCTTAGTCTATCAAAAATAACTCGATTAACAACTTCTCCCATTACAGGGAATGTTTTGGAGTCGCTCGGGACTCAGATTACTGGGCGTTTCGAGCCGATACCCCGAAGTTCAATCAGTCGGCTTCGTTCAAGATTCTGTTCGAAAAATCGTGCAATTCTTTGCATTAGTCTATCAAAAATAACTCAATTAACAACTTCTCCCTTACAGGGAATGTTCTGGAGTCGCTCGGGACTCAAATTGATGGGCGTTTCGAGCCGATACCCCGAAGTTCAATCAGTCGGCTTCGTTCAAGATTCTGTTTGAAAAATCGTGCAATTCTTTGCATTAGTCTATCAAATATAACTCGATTAACAACTTCTCCCATTACAGGGAATGTTCTGGAGTCGCTCGGGACTCAGATTGCAGGGCGTTTCGAGCCGATACCCCGAAGTTCAATCAGTCAGCTTCGTTCAAGATTCTGTTCGAAAAATCGTGCAATTCTTTGCATTAGTCTATCAAAAATAACTCAATTAACAACTTCTCCCTTACAGGGAATGTTCTGGAGTCGCTCGGGACTCAAATTGCTGGGCGTTTCGAGCCGATACCCCGAAGTTCAATCAGTCGGCTTCGTTCAAGATTCTGTTTGAAAAATCGTGCAATTCTTTGCATTAGTCTATCAAATATAACTCAATTAACAACTTCTCCCATTACAGGGAATGTTCTGGAGTCGCTCGGGACTCAGATTACTGGGCGTTTCGAGCCGATACCCCGAAGTTCAATCAGTCGGCTTCGTTCAAGATTCTATTCAAAAAATCGTGCAATTCTTTGCATTAGTCTGTCAAAAATAACTCAATTAACAACTTCTCCCATTACAGGGAATGTTCTGGAGTCGCTCGGGACTCAAATTGCTGGGCGTTTCGAGCCGATACCCCGAAGTTCAATCAGTCGGCTTCGTTCAAGATTCTGTTCGAAAAATCGTGCAATTCTTTGCATTAGTCTATCAAAAATAACTCGATTAACAACTTCTCCCATCTCAGTGAATGTTCTGGAGTCGCTAGGGACTCAGATTGCAGGGCGTTTCGAGCCGATACCCCGAAGTTCAATCAGTCGGCTTCGTTCAAGATTCTATTCGAAAAATCTTGCAATTCTTTGCATTAGTCTATCAAAAATAACACAATTAACAACTTCTTCCATCAAAGTGAATGTTCTGGAGTCACTCGGGACTCAGATTGCAGGGCGTTTCGAGCCGATACCCCGAAGTTCAATCAGTCAGCTTCGTTCAAGATTCTGTTCGAAAAATCGTGCAATTCTTTGCATTAGTCTATCAAAAATAACTCAATTAACAACTTCTCCCTTACAGGGAATGTTCTGGAGTCGCTCGGGACTCAAATTGCTGGGCGTTTCGAGCCGATACCCCGAAGTTCAATCAGTCGGCTTCGTTCAAGATTCTGTTCGAAAAATCGTGCAATTCTTTGCATTAGTCTATCAAAAATAACACAATTAACAACTTCTTCCATCAAAGTGAATGTTCTGGAGTCACTCGGGACTCAGATTGCAGGGCGTTTCGAGCCGATACCCCGAAGTTCAATCAGTCAGCTTCGTTCAAGATTCTGTTCGAAAAATCGTGCAATTCTTTGCATTAGTCTATCAAAAATAACTCAATTAACAACTTCTCCCTTACAGGGAATGTTCTGGAGTCGCTCGGGACTCAAATTGCTGGGCGTTTCGAGCCGATACCCCGAAGTTCAATCAGTCGGCTTCGTTCAAGATTCTGTTCGAAAAATCGTGCAATTCTTTGCATTAGTCTATCAAAAATAACTCGATTAACAACTTCTCCCATCTCAGTGAATGTTCTGGAGTCGCTAGGGACTCAGATTGCAGGGCGTTTCGAGCCGATACCCCGAAGTTCAATTAGTCGGCTTCGTTCAAAATTCTATTCGAAAAATCTTGCAATTCTTTGCATTAGTCTATCAAAAATAACTCGATTAACAACTTCTCCCATTACAGGGAATGTTTTGGAGTCGCTCGGGACTCAGATTACTGGGCGTTTCGAGCCGATACCCCGAAGTTCAATCAGTCGGCTTCGTTCAAGATTCTGTTTGAAAAATCGTGCAATTCTTTGCATTAGTCTATCAAATATAACTCGATTAACAACTTCTCCCATTACAGGGAATGTTCTGGAGTCGCTCGGGACTCAGATTACTGGGCGTTTCGAGCCGATACCCCGAAGTTCAATCAGTCGGCTTCGTTCAAGATTCTATTCAAAAAATCGTGCAATTCTTTGCATTAGTCTGTCAAAAATAACTCAATTAACAACTTCTCCCATTACAGGGAATGTTCTGGAGTCGCTCGGGACTCAAATTGCTGGGCGTTTCGAGCCGATACCCCGAAGTTCAATCAGTCGGCTTCGTTCAAGATTCTGTTCGAAAAATCGTGCAATTCTTTGCATTAGTCTATCAAATATAACTCGATTAACAACTTCTCCCATTACAGGGAATGTTCTGGAGTCGCTAGGGACTCAGATTGCAGGGCGTTTCGAGCCGATACCCCGAAGTTCAATCAGTCGGCTTCGTTCAAGATTCTATTCGAAAAATCTTGCAATTCTTTGCATTAGTCTATCAAAAATAACTCGATTAACAACTTCTCCCATTACAGGGAATGTTCTGGAGTCGCTAGGGACTCAGATTGCAGGGCGTTTCGAGCCGATACCCCGAAGTTCAATCAGTCGGCTTCGTTCAAGATTCTATTCGAAAAATCTTGCAATTCTTTGCCTTAGTCTATCAAAAATAACTCGATTAACAACTTCTCCCATTACAGGGAATGTTTTGGAGTCGCTCGGGACTCAGATTACTGGGCGTTTCGAGCCGATACCCCGAAGTTCAATCAGTCGGCTTCGTTCAAGATTCTGTTCGAAAAATCGTGCAATTCTTTGCATTAGTCTATCAAAAATAACTCAATTAACAACTTCTCCCTTACAGGGAATGTTCTGGAGTCGCTCGGGACTCAAATTGATGGGCGTTTCGAGCCGATACCCCGAAGTTCAATCAGTCGGCTTCGTTCAAGATTCTGTTTGAAAAATCGTGCAATTCTTTGCATTAGTCTATCAAATATAACTCGATTAACAACTTCTCCCATTACAGGGAATGTTCTGGAGTCGCTCGGGACTCAGATTGCAGGGCGTTTCGAGCCGATACCCCGAAGTTCAATCAGTCAGCTTCGTTCAAGATTCTGTTCGAAAAATCGTGCAATTCTTTGCATTAGTCTATCAAAAATAACTCAATTAACAACTTCTCCCTTACAGGGAATGTTCTGGAGTCGCTCGGGACTCAAATTGCTGGGCGTTTCGAGCCGATACCCCGAAGTTCAATCAGTCGGCTTCGTTCAAGATTCTGTTTGAAAAATCGTGCAATTCTTTGCATTAGTCTATCAAATATAACTCAATTAACAACTTCTCCCATTACAGGGAATGTTCTGGAGTCGCTCGGGACTCAGATTACTGGGCGTTTCGAGCCGATACCCCGAAGTTCAATCAGTCGGCTTCGTTCAAGATTCTATTCAAAAAATCGTGCAATTCTTTGCATTAGTCTGTCAAAAATAACTCAATTAACAACTTCTCCCATTACAGGGAATGTTCTGGAGTCGCTCGGGACTCAAATTGCTGGGCGTTTCGAGCCGATACCCCGAAGTTCAATCAGTCGGCTTCGTTCAAGATTCTGTTCGAAAAATCGTGCAATTCTTTGCATTAGTCTATCAAAAATAACTCGATTAACAACTTCTCCCATCTCAGTGAATGTTCTGGAGTCGCTAGGGACTCAGATTGCAGGGCGTTTCGAGCCGATACCCCGAAGTTCAATCAGTCGGCTTCGTTCAAGATTCTATTCGAAAAATCTTGCAATTCTTTGCATTAGTCTATCAAAAATAACACAATTAACAACTTCTTCCATCAAAGTGAATGTTCTGGAGTCACTCGGGACTCAGATTGCAGGGCGTTTCGAGCCGATACCCCGAAGTTCAATCAGTCAGCTTCGTTCAAGATTCTGTTCGAAAAATCGTGCAATTCTTTGCATTAGTCTATCAAAAATAACTCAATTAACAACTTCTCCCTTACAGGGAATGTTCTGGAGTCGCTCGGGACTCAAATTGCTGGGCGTTTCGAGCCGATACCCCGAAGTTCAATCAGTCGGCTTCGTTCAAGATTCTATTCGAAAAATCTTGCAATTCTTTGCATTAGTCTATCAAAAATAACACAATTAACAACTTCTTCCATCAAAGTGAATGTTCTGGAGTCACTCGGGACTCAGATTGCAGGGCGTTTCGAGCCGATACCCCGAAGTTCAATCAGTCAGCTTCGTTCAAGATTCTGTTCGAAAAATCGTGCAATTCTTTGCATTAGTCTATCAAAAATAACTCAATTAACAACTTCTCCCTTACAGGGAATGTTCTGGAGTCGCTCGGGACTCAAATTGCTGGGCGTTTCGAGCCGATACCCCGAAGTTCAATCAGTCGGCTTCGTTCAAGATTCTGTTCGAAAAATCGTGCAATTCTTTGCATTAGTCTAACAAAAATAACACAATTAACAACTTCTTCCATCAAAGTGAATGTTCTGGAGTCACTCGGGACTCAGATTGCAGGGCGTTTCGAGCCGATACCCCGAAGTTCAATCAGTCAGCTTCGTTCAAGATTCTGTTCGAAAAATCGTGCAATTCTTTGCATTAGTCTATCAAAAATAACTCAATTAACAACTTCTCCCTTACAGGGAATGTTCTGGAGTCGCTCGGGACTCAAATTGCTGGGCGTTTCGAGCCGATACCCCGAAGTTCAATCAGTCGGCTTCGTTCAAGATTCTGTTTGAAAAATCGTGCAATTCTTTGCATTAGTCTATCAAATATAACTCGATTAACAACTTCTCCCATTACAGGGAATGTTCTGGAGTCGCTCGGGACTCAGATTGCAGGGCGTTTCGAGCCGATACCCCGAAGTTCAATCAGTCAGCTTCGTTCAAGATTCTGTTCGAAAAATCGTGCAATTCTTTGCATTAGTCTATCAAAAATAACTCAATTAACAACTTCTCCCTTACAGGGAATGTTCTGGAGTCGCTCGGGACTCAAATTGCTGGGCGTTTCGAGCCGATACCCCGAAGTTCAATCAGTCGGCTTCGTTCAAGATTCTGTTTGAAAAATCGTGCAATTCTTTGCATTAGTCTATCAAATATAACTCGATTAACAACTTCTCCCATTACAGGGAATGTTCTGGAGTCGCTCGGGACTCAGATTACTGGGCGTTTCGAGCCGATACCCCGAAGTTCAATCAGTCGGCTTCGTTCAAGATTCTATTCAAAAAATCGTGCAATTCTTTGCATTAGTCTGTCAAAAATAACTCAATTAACAACTTCTCCCATTACAGGGAATGTTCTGGAGTCGCTCGGGACTCAAATTGCTGGGCGTTTCGAGCTGATACCCCGAAGTTCAATCAGTCGGCTTCGTTCAAGATTCTGTTCGAAAAATCGTGCAATTCTTTGCATTAGTCTATCAAAAATAACTCGATTAACAACTTCTCCCATCTCAGTGAATGTTCTGGAGTCGCTAGGGACTCAGATTGCAGGGCGTTTCGAGCCGATACCCCGAAGTTCAATCAGTCGGCTTCGTTCAAGATTCTATTCGAAAAATCTTGCAATTCTTTGCATTAGTCTATCAAAAATAACACAATTAACAACTTCTTCCATCAAAGTGAATGTTCTGGAGTCACTCGGGACTCAGATTGCAGGGCGTTTCGAGCCGATACCCCGAAGTTCAATCAGTCAGCTTCGTTCAAGATTCTGTTCGAAAAATCGTGCAATTCTTTGCATTAGTCTATCAAAAATAACTCAATTAACAACTTCTCCCTTACAGGGAATGTTCTGGAGTCGCTCGGGACTCAAATTGCTGGGCGTTTCGAGCCGATACCCCGAAGTTCAATCAGTCGGCTTCGTTCAAGATTCTGTTCGAAAAATCGTGCAATTCTTTGCATTAGTCTAACAAAAATAACACAATTAACAACTTCTTCCATCAAAGTGAATGTTCTGGAGTCACTCGGGACTCAGATTGCAGGGCGTTTCGAGCCGATACCCCGAAGTTCAATCAGTCAGCTTCGTTCAAGATTCTGTTCGAAAAATCGTGCAATTCTTTGCATTAGTCTATCAAAAATAACTCAATTAACAACTTCTCCCTTACAGGGAATGTTCTGGAGTCGCTCGGGACTCAAATTGCTGGGCGTTTCGAGCCGATACCCCGAAGTTCAATCAGTCGGCTTCGTTCAAGATTCTGTTCGAAAAATCGTGCAATTCTTTGCATTAGTCTATCAAAAATAACTCGATTAACAACTTCTCCCATCTCAGTGAATGTTCTGGAGTCGCTAGGGACTCAGATTGCAGGGCGTTTCGAGCCGATACCCCGAAGTTCAATTAGTCGGCTTCGTTCAAAATTCTATTCGAAAAATCTTGCAATTCTTTGCATTAGTCTATCAAAAATAACTCGATTAACAACTTCTCCCATTACAGGGAATGTTTTGGAGTCGCTCGGGACTCAGATTACTGGGCGTTTCGAGCCGATACCCCGAAGTTCAATCAGTCGGCTTCGTTCAAGATTCTGTTTGAAAAATCGTGCAATTCTTTGCATTAGTCTATCAAATATAACTCGATTAACAACTTCTCCCATTACAGGGAATGTTCTGGAGTCGCTCGGGACTCAGATTACTGGGCGTTTCGAGCCGATACCCCGAAGTTCAATCAGTCGGCTTCGTTCAAGATTCTATTCAAAAAATCGTGCAATTCTTTGCATTAGTCTGTCAAAAATAACTCAATTAACAACTTCTCCCATTACAGGGAATGTTCTGGAGTCGCTCGGGACTCAAATTGCTGGGCGTTTCGAGCCGATACCCCGAAGTTCAATCAGTCGGCTTCGTTCAAGATTCTGTTCGAAAAATCGTGCAATTCTTTGCATTAGTCTATCAAATATAACTCGATTAACAACTTCTCCCATTACAGGGAATGTTCTGGAGTCGCTAGGGACTCAGATTGCAGGGCGTTTCGAGCCGATACCCCGAAGTTCAATCAGTCGGCTTCGTTCAAGATTCTATTCGAAAAATCTTGCAATTCTTTGCATTAGTCTATCAAAAATAACTCGATTAACAACTTCTCCCATTACAGGGAATGTTCTGGAGTCGCTAGGGACTCAGATTGCAGGGCGTTTCGAGCCGATACCCCGAAGTTCAATCAGTCGGCTTCGTTCAAGATTCTATTCGAAAAATCTTGCAATTCTTTGCCTTAGTCTATCAAAAATAACTCGATTAACAACTTCTCCCATTACAGGGAATGTTTTGGAGTCGCTCGGGACTCAGATTACTGGGCGTTTCGAGCCGATACCCCGAAGTTCAATCAGTCGGCTTCGTTCAAGATTCTGTTCGAAAAATCGTGCAATTCTTTGCATTAGTCTATCAAAAATAACTCAATTAACAACTTCTCCCTTACAGGGAATGTTCTGGAGTCGCTCGGGACTCAAATTGATGGGCGTTTCGAGCCGATACCCCGAAGTTCAATCAGTCGGCTTCGTTCAAGATTCTGTTTGAAAAATCGTGCAATTCTTTGCATTAGTCTATCAAATATAACTCGATTAACAACTTCTCCCATTACAGGGAATGTTCTGGAGTCGCTCGGGACTCAGATTGCAGGGCGTTTCGAGCCGATACCCCGAAGTTCAATCAGTCAGCTTCGTTCAAGATTCTGTTCGAAAAATCGTGCAATTCTTTGCATTAGTCTATCAAAAATAACTCAATTAACAACTTCTCCCTTACAGGGAATGTTCTGGAGTCGCTCGGGACTCAAATTGCTGGGCGTTTCGAGCCGATACCCCGAAGTTCAATCAGTCGGCTTCGTTCAAGATTCTGTTTGAAAAATCGTGCAATTCTTTGCATTAGTCTATCAAATATAACTCAATTAACAACTTCTCCCATTACAGGGAATGTTCTGGAGTCGCTCGGGACTCAGATTACTGGGCGTTTCGAGCCGATACCCCGAAGTTCAATCAGTCGGCTTCGTTCAAGATTCTATTCAAAAAATCGTGCAATTCTTTGCATTAGTCTGTCAAAAATAACTCAATTAACAACTTCTCCCATTACAGGGAATGTTCTGGAGTCGCTCGGGACTCAAATTGCTGGGCGTTTCGAGCCGATACCCCGAAGTTCAATCAGTCGGCTTCGTTCAAGATTCTGTTCGAAAAATCGTGCAATTCTTTGCATTAGTCTATCAAAAATAACTCGATTAACAACTTCTCCCATCTCAGTGAATGTTCTGGAGTCGCTAGGGACTCAGATTGCAGGGCGTTTCGAGCCGATACCCCGAAGTTCAATCAGTCGGCTTCGTTCAAGATTCTATTCGAAAAATCTTGCAATTCTTTGCATTAGTCTATCAAAAATAACACAATTAACAACTTCTTCCATCAAAGTGAATGTTCTGGAGTCACTCGGGACTCAGATTGCAGGGCGTTTCGAGCCGATACCCCGAAGTTCAATCAGTCAGCTTCGTTCAAGATTCTGTTCGAAAAATCGTGCAATTCTTTGCATTAGTCTATCAAAAATAACTCAATTAACAACTTCTCCCTTACAGGGAATGTTCTGGAGTCGCTCGGGACTCAAATTGCTGGGCGTTTCGAGCCGATACCCCGAAGTTCAATCAGTCGGCTTCGTTCAAGATTCTGTTCGAAAAATCGTGCAATTCTTTGCATTAGTCTATCAAAAATAACACAATTAACAACTTCTTCCATCAAAGTGAATGTTCTGGAGTCACTCGGGACTCAGATTGCAGGGCGTTTCGAGCCGATACCCCGAAGTTCAATCAGTCAGCTTCGTTCAAGATTCTGTTCGAAAAATCGTGCAATTCTTTGCATTAGTCTATCAAAAATAACTCAATTAACAACTTCTCCCTTACAGGGAATGTTCTGGAGTCGCTCGGGACTCAAATTGCTGGGCGTTTCGAGCCGATACCCCGAAGTTCAATCAGTCGGCTTCGTTCAAGATTCTGTTCGAAAAATCGTGCAATTCTTTGCATTAGTCTATCAAAAATAACTCGATTAACAACTTCTCCCATCTCAGTGAATGTTCTGGAGTCGCTAGGGACTCAGATTGCAGGGCGTTTCGAGCCGATACCCCGAAGTTCAATTAGTCGGCTTCGTTCAAAATTCTATTCGAAAAATCTTGCAATTCTTTGCATTAGTCTATCAAAAATAACTCGATTAACAACTTCTCCCATTACAGGGAATGTTTTGGAGTCGCTCGGGACTCAGATTACTGGGCGTTTCGAGCCGATACCCCGAAGTTCAATCAGTCGGCTTCGTTCAAGATTCTGTTTGAAAAATCGTGCAATTCTTTGCATTAGTCTATCAAATATAACTCGATTAACAACTTCTCCCATTACAGGGAATGTTCTGGAGTCGCTCGGGACTCAGATTACTGGGCGTTTCGAGCCGATACCCCGAAGTTCAATCAGTCGGCTTCGTTCAAGATTCTATTCAAAAAATCGTGCAATTCTTTGCATTAGTCTGTCAAAAATAACTCAATTAACAACTTCTCCCATTACAGGGAATGTTCTGGAGTCGCTCGGGACTCAAATTGCTGGGCGTTTCGAGCCGATACCCCGAAGTTCAATCAGTCGGCTTCGTTCAAGATTCTGTTCGAAAAATCGTGCAATTCTTTGCATTAGTCTATCAAATATAACTCGATTAACAACTTCTCCCATTACAGGGAATGTTCTGGAGTCGCTAGGGACTCAGATTGCAGGGCGTTTCGAGCCGATACCCCGAAGTTCAATCAGTCGGCTTCGTTCAAGATTCTATTCGAAAAATCTTGCAATTCTTTGCATTAGTCTATCAAAAATAACTCGATTAACAACTTCTCCCATTACAGGGAATGTTCTGGAGTCGCTAGGGACTCAGATTGCAGGGCGTTTCGAGCCGATACCCCGAAGTTCAATCAGTCGGCTTCGTTCAAGATTCTATTCGAAAAATCTTGCAATTCTTTGCCTTAGTCTATCAAAAATAACTCGATTAACAACTTCTCCCATTACAGGGAATGTTTTGGAGTCGCTCGGGACTCAGATTACTGGGCGTTTCGAGCCGATACCCCGAAGTTCAATCAGTCGGCTTCGTTCAAGATTCTGTTCGAAAAATCGTGCAATTCTTTGCATTAGTCTATCAAAAATAACTCAATTAACAACTTCTCCCTTACAGGGAATGTTCTGGAGTCGCTCGGGACTCAAATTGATGGGCGTTTCGAGCCGATACCCCGAAGTTCAATCAGTCGGCTTCGTTCAAGATTCTGTTTGAAAAATCGTGCAATTCTTTGCATTAGTCTATCAAATATAACTCGATTAACAACTTCTCCCATTACAGGGAATGTTCTGGAGTCGCTCGGGACTCAGATTGCAGGGCGTTTCGAGCCGATACCCCGAAGTTCAATCAGTCAGCTTCGTTCAAGATTCTGTTCGAAAAATCGTGCAATTCTTTGCATTAGTCTATCAAAAATAACTCAATTAACAACTTCTCCCTTACAGGGAATGTTCTGGAGTCGCTCGGGACTCAAATTGCTGGGCGTTTCGAGCCGATACCCCGAAGTTCAATCAGTCGGCTTCGTTCAAGATTCTGTTTGAAAAATCGTGCAATTCTTTGCATTAGTCTATCAAATATAACTCAATTAACAACTTCTCCCATTACAGGGAATGTTCTGGAGTCGCTCGGGACTCAGATTACTGGGCGTTTCGAGCCGATACCCCGAAGTTCAATCAGTCGGCTTCGTTCAAGATTCTATTCAAAAAATCGTGCAATTCTTTGCATTAGTCTGTCAAAAATAACTCAATTAACAACTTCTCCCATTACAGGGAATGTTCTGGAGTCGCTCGGGACTCAAATTGCTGGGCGTTTCGAGCCGATACCCCGAAGTTCAATCAGTCGGCTTCGTTCAAGATTCTGTTCGAAAAATCGTGCAATTCTTTGCATTAGTCTATCAAAAATAACTCGATTAACAACTTCTCCCATCTCAGTGAATGTTCTGGAGTCGCTAGGGACTCAGATTGCAGGGCGTTTCGAGCCGATACCCCGAAGTTCAATCAGTCGGCTTCGTTCAAGATTCTATTCGAAAAATCTTGCAATTCTTTGCATTAGTCTATCAAAAATAACACAATTAACAACTTCTTCCATCAAAGTGAATGTTCTGGAGTCACTCGGGACTCAGATTGCAGGGCGTTTCGAGCCGATACCCCGAAGTTCAATCAGTCAGCTTCGTTCAAGATTCTGTTCGAAAAATCGTGCAATTCTTTGCATTAGTCTATCAAAAATAACTCAATTAACAACTTCTCCCTTACAGGGAATGTTCTGGAGTCGCTCGGGACTCAAATTGCTGGGCGTTTCGAGCCGATACCCCGAAGTTCAATCAGTCGGCTTCGTTCAAGATTCTGTTCGAAAAATCGTGCAATTCTTTGCATTAGTCTATCAAAAATAACACAATTAACAACTTCTTCCATCAAAGTGAATGTTCTGGAGTCACTCGGGACTCAGATTGCAGGGCGTTTCGAGCCGATACCCCGAAGTTCAATCAGTCAGCTTCGTTCAAGATTCTGTTCGAAAAATCGTGCAATTCTTTGCATTAGTCTATCAAAAATAACTCAATTAACAACTTCTCCCTTACAGGGAATGTTCTGGAGTCGCTCGGGACTCAAATTGCTGGGCGTTTCGAGCCGATACCCCGAAGTTCAATCAGTCGGCTTCGTTCAAGATTCTGTTCGAAAAATCGTGCAATTCTTTGCATTAGTCTATCAAAAATAACTCGATTAACAACTTCTCCCATCTCAGTGAATGTTCTGGAGTCGCTAGGGACTCAGATTGCAGGGCGTTTCGAGCCGATACCCCGAAGTTCAATTAGTCGGCTTCGTTCAAAATTCTATTCGAAAAATCTTGCAATTCTTTGCATTAGTCTATCAAAAATAACTCGATTAACAACTTCTCCCATTACAGGGAATGTTTTGGAGTCGCTCGGGACTCAGATTACTGGGCGTTTCGAGCCGATACCCCGAAGTTCAATCAGTCGGCTTCGTTCAAGATTCTGTTTGAAAAATCGTGCAGTTCTTTGCATTAGTCTATCAAATATAACTCGATTAACAACTTCTCCCATTACAGGGAATGTTCTGGAGTCGCTCGGGACTCAGATTACTGGGCGTTTCGAGCCGATACCCCGAAGTTCAATCAGTCGGCTTCGTTCAAGATTCTATTCAAAAAATCGTGCAATTCTTTGCATTAGTCTGTCAAAAATAACTCAATTAACAACTTCTCCCATTACAGGGAATGTTCTGGAGTCGCTCGGGACTCAAATTGCTGGGCGTTTCGAGCCGATACCCCGAAGTTCAATCAGTCGGCTTCGTTCAAGATTCTGTTCGAAAAATCGTGCAATTCTTTGCATTAGTCTATCAAAAATAACTCGATTAACAACTTCTCCCATCTCAGTGAATGTTCTGGAGTCGCTAGGGACTCAGATTGCAGGTCGTTTCGATCCGATACCCCGAAGTTCAATCAGTCGGCTACGTTCAAGATTCTATTCGAAAAATCTTGCAATTCATTGCATTAGTCTATCAAAAATAACTTGATTAACAACTTCTCCCATTACAGGGAATGTTCTGGAGTCGCTCGGGACTCAGATTACTGGGCGTTTCGAGCCGATACCCCGAAGTTCAATCAGTCGGCTTCGTTCAAGATTCTGTTTGAAAAATCGTGCAATTCTTTGCATTAGTCTATCAAATATAACTCGATTAACAACTTCTCCCATTACAGGGAATGTTCTGGAGTCGCTCGGGACTCAGATTGCAGGGCGTTTCGAGCCGATACCCCGAAGTTCAATCAGTCAGCTTCGTTCAAGATTCTGTTCGAAAAATCGTGCAATTCTTTGCATTAGTCTATCAAAAATAACTCAATTAACAACTTCTCCCTTACAGGGAATGTTCTGGAGTCGCTCGGGACTCAAATTGCTGGGCGTTTCGAGCCGATACCCCGAAGTTCAATCAGTCGGCTTCGTTCAAGATTCTGTTCGAAAAATCGTGCAATTCTTTGCATTAGTCTATCAAAAATAACTCGATTAACAACTTCTCCCATCTCAGTGAATGTTCTGGAGTCGCTAGGGACTCAGATTGCAGGTCGTTTCGATCCGATACCCCGAAGTTCAATCAGTCGGCTTCGTTCAAGATTCTATTCGAAAAATCTTGCAATTCATTGCATTAGTCTATCAAAAATAACTTGATTAACAACTTCTCCCATTACAGGGAATGTTTTGGAGTCGCTCGGGACTCAGATTACTGGGCGTTTCGAGCCGATACCCCGAAGTTCAATCAGTCGGCTTCGTTCAAGATTCTGTTTGAAAAATCGTGCAATTCTTTGCATTAGTCTATCAAATATAACTCGATTAACAACTTCTCCCATTACAGGGAATGTTCTGGAGTCGCTCGGGACTCAGATTGCAGGGCGTTTCGAGCCGATACCCCGAAGTTCAATCAGTCAGCTTCGTTCAAGATTCTGTTCGAAAAATCGTGCAATTCTTTGCATTAGTCTATCAAAAATAACTCAATTAACAACTTCTCCCTTACAGGGAATGTTCTGGAGTCGCTCGGGACTCAAATTGCTGGGCGTTTCGAGCCGATACCCCGAAGTTCAATCAGTCGGCTTCGTTCAAGATTCTGTTCGAAAAATCGTGCAATTCTTTGCATTAGTCTATCAAAAATAACTCGATTAACAACTTCTCCCATCTCAGTGAATGTTCTGGAGTCGCTAGGGACTCAGATTGCAGGGCGTTTCGAGCCGATACCCCGAAGTTCAATTAGTCGGCTTCGTTCAAGATTCTATTCAAAAAATCTTGCAATTCTTTGCATTAGTCTATCAAAAATAACTCGATTAACAACTTCTCCCATTACAGGGAATGTTTTGGAGTCGCTCGGGACTCAGATTACTGGGCGTTTCGAGCCGATACCCCGAAGTTCAATCAGTCGGCTTCGTTCAAGATTCTGTTTGAAAAATCGTGCAATTCTTTGCATTAGTCTATCAAATATAACTCGATTAACAACTTCTCCCATTACAGGGAATGTTCTGGAGTCGCTCGGGACTCAGATTACTGGGCGTTTCGAGCCGATACCCCGAAGTTCAATCAGTCGGCTTCGTTCAAGATTCTATTCAAAAAATCGTGCAATTCTTTGCATTAGTCTGTCAAAAATAACTCAATTAACAACTTCTCCCATTACAGGGAATGTTCTGGAGTCGCTCGGGACTCAAATTGCTGGGCGTTTCGAGCCGATACCCCGAAGTTCAATCAGTCGGCTTCGTTCAAGATTCTGTTCGAAAAATCGTGCAATTCTTTGCATTAGTCTATCAAAAATAACTCGATTAACAACTTCTCCCATCTTAGTGAATGTTCTGGAGTCGCTAGGGACTCAGATTGCAGGTCGTTTCGATCCGATACCCCGAAGTTCAATCAGTCGGCTACGTTCAAGATTCTATTCGAAAAATCTTGCAATTCATTGCATTAGTCTATCAAAAATAACTTGATTAACAACTTCTCCCATTACAGGGAATGTTCTGGAGTCGCTCGGGACTCAGATTACTGGGCGTTTCGAGCCGATACCCCGAAGTTCAATCAGTCGGCTTCGTTCAAGATTCTGTTTGAAAAATCGTGCAGTTCTTTGCATTAGTCTATCAAATATAACTCGATTAACAACTTCTCCCATTACAGGGAATGTTCTGGAGTCGCTCGGGACTCAGATTACTGGGCGTTTCGAGCCGATACCCCGAAGTTCAATCAGTCGGCTTCGTTCAAGATTCTATTCAAAAAATCGTGCAATTCTTTGCATTAGTCTGTCAAAAATAACTCAATTAACAACTTCTCCCATTACAGGGAATGTTCTGGAGTCGCTCGGGACTCAAATTGCTGGGCGTTTCGAGCCGATACCCCGAAGTTCAATCAGTCGGCTTCGTTCAAGATTCTGTTCGAAAAATCGTGCAATTCTTTGCATTAGTCTATCAAAAATAACTCGATTAACAACTTCTCCCATCTCAGTGAATGTTCTGGAGTCGCTAGGGACTCAGATTGCAGGTCGTTTCGATCCGATACCCCGAAGTTCAATCAGTCGGCTACGTTCAAGATTCTATTCGAAAAATCTTGCAATTCATTGCATTAGTCTATCAAAAATAACTTGATTAACAACTTCTCCCATTACAGGGAATGTTCTGGAGTCGCTCGGGACTCAGATTACTGGGCGTTTCGAGCCGATACCCCGAAGTTCAATCAGTCGGCTTCGTTCAAGATTCTGTTTGAAAAATCGTGCAATTCTTTGCATTAGTCTATCAAATATAACTCGATTAACAACTTCTCCCATTACAGGGAATGTTCTGGAGTCGCTCGGGACTCAGATTGCAGGGCGTTTCGAACCGATACCCCGAAGTTCAATCAGTCAGCTTCGTTCAAGATTCTGTTCGAAAAATCGTGCAATTCTTTGCATTAGTCTATCAAAAATAACTCAATTAACAACTTCTCCCTTACAGGGAATGTTCTGGAGTCGCTCGGGACTCAAATTGCTGGGCGTTTCGAGCCGATACCCCGAAGTTCAATCAGTCGGCTTCGTTCAAGATTCTGTTCGAAAAATCGTGCAATTCTTTGCATTAGTCTATCAAAAATAACTCGATTAACAACTTCTCCCATCTCAGTGAATGTTCTGGAGTCGCTAGGGACTCAGATTGCAGGTCGTTTCGATCCGATACCCCGAAGTTCAATCAGTCGGCTTCGTTCAAGATTCTATTCGAAAAATCTTGCAATTCATTGCATTAGACTATCAAAAATAACTTGATTAACAACTTCTCCCATTACAGGGAATGTTTTGGAGTCGCTCGGGACTCAGATTACTGGGCGTTTCGAGCCGATACCCCGAAGTTCAATCAGTCGGCTTCGTTCAAGATTCTGTTTGAAAAATCGTGCAATTCTTTGCATTAGTCTATCAAATATAACTCGATTAACAACTTCTCCCATTACAGGGAATGTTCTGGAGTCGCTCGGGACTCAGATTGCAGGGCGTTTCGAGCCGATACCCCGAAGTTCAATCAGTCAGCTTCGTTCAAGATTCTGTTCGAAAAATCGTGCAATTCTTTGCATTAGTCTATCAAAAATAACTCAATTAACAACTTCTCCCTTACAGGGAATGTTCTGGAGTCGCTCGGGACTCAAATTGCTGGGCGTTTCGAGCCGATACCCCGAAGTTCAATCAGTCGGCTTCGTTCAAGATTCTGTTCGAAAAATCGTGCAATTCTTTGCATTAGTCTATCAAAAATAACTCGATTAACAACTTCTCCCATCTCAGTGAATGTTCTGGAGTCGCTAGGGACTCAGATTGCAGGGCGTTTCGAGCCGATACCCCGAAGTTCAATTAGTCGGCTTCGTTCAAGATTCTATTCGAAAAATCTTGCAATTCTTTGCATTAGTCTATCAAAAATAACTCGATTAACAACTTCTCCCATTACAGGGAATGTTTTGGAGTCGCTCGGGACTCAGATTACTGGGCGTTTCGAGCCGATACCCCGAAGTTCAATCAGTCGGCTTCGTTCAAGATTCTGTTTGAAAAATCGTGCAATTCTTTGCATTAGTCTATCAAATATAACTCGATTAACAACTTCTCCCATTACAGGGAATGTTCTGGAGTCGCTCGGGACTCAGATTACTGGGCGTTTCGAGCCGATACCCCGAAGTTCAATCAGTCGGCTTCGTTCAAGATTCTATTCAAAAAATCGTGCAATTCTTTGCATTAGTCTGTCAAAAATAACTCAATTAACAACTTCTCCCATTACAGGGAATGTTCTGGAGTCGCTCGGGACTCAAATTGCTGGGCGTTTCGAGCCGATACCCCGAAGTTCAATCAGTCGGCTTCGTTCAAGATTCTGTTCGAAAAATCGTGCAATTCTTTGCATTAGTCTATCAAAAATAACTCGATTAACAACTTCTCCCATCTCAGTGAATGTTCTGGAGTCGCTAGGGACTCAGATTGCAGGTCGTTTCGATCCGATACCCCGAAGTTCAATCAGTCGGCTACGTTCAAGATTCTATTCGAAAAATCTTGCAATTCATTGCATTAGTCTATCAAAAATAACTTGATTAACAACTTCTCCCATTACAGGGAATGTTCTGGAGTCCCTCGGGACTCAGATTACTGGGCGTTTCGAGCCGATACCCCGAAGTTCAATCAGTCGGCTTCGTTCAAGATTCTGTTTGAAAAATCGTGCAATTCTTTGCATTAGTCTATCAAATATAACTCGATTAACAACTTCTCCCATTACAGGGAATGTTCTGGAGTCGCTCGGGACTCAGATTACTGGGCTTTTCGAGCCGATACCCCGAAGTTCAATCAGTCGGCTTCATTCAAGATTCTATTCAAAAAATAGTGCAATTCTTTGCAATAGTCTGTCAAAAATAACTCAATTAACAACTTCTCCCATTACAGGGAATGTTCTGGAGTCGCTCGGGACTCAAATTGCTGGGCGTTTCGAGCCGATACCCCGAAGTTCAATCAGTCGGCTTCGTTCAAGATTCTGTTCGAAAAATCGTGCAATTCTTTGCATTAGTCTATCAAAAATAACTCGATTAACAACTTCTCCCATCTCAGTGAATGTTCTGGAGTCGCTAGGGACTCAGATTGCAGGTCGTTTCGATCCGATACCCCGAAGTTCAATCAGTCGGCTACGTTCAAGATTCTATTCGAAAAATCTTGCAATTCATTGCATTAGTCTATCAAAAATAACTTGATTAACAACTTCTCCCATTACAGGGAATGTTCTGGAGTCGCTCGGGACTCAGATTACTGGGCGTTTCGAGCCGATACCCCGAAGTTCAATCAGTCGGCTTCGTTCAAGATTCTGTTTGAAAAATCGTGCAATTCTTTGCATTAGTCTATCAAATATAACTCGATTAACAACTTCTCCCATTACAGGGAATGTTCTGGAGTCGCTCGGGACTCAGATTGCAGGGCGTTTCGAACCGATACCCCGAAGTTCAATCAGTCAGCTTCGTTCAAGATTCTGTTCGAAAAATCGTGCAATTCTTTGCATTAGTCTATCAAAAATAACTCAATTAACAACTTCTCCCTTACAGGGAATGTTCTGGAGTCGCTCGGGACTCAAATTGCTGGGCGTTTCGAGCCGATACCCCGAAGTTCAATCAGTCGGCTTCGTTCAAGATTCTGTTCGAAAAATCGTGCAATTCTTTGCATTAGTCTATCAAAAATAACTCGATTAACAACTTCTCCCATCTCAGTGAATGTTCTGGAGTCGCTAGGGACTCAGATTGCAGGTCGTTTCGATCCGATACCCCGAAGTTCAATCAGTCGGCTTCGTTCAAGATTCTATTCGAAAAATCTTGCAATTCATTGCATTAGACTATCAAAAATAACTTGATTAACAACTTCTCCCATTACAGGGAATGTTTTGGAGTCGCTCGGGACTCAGATTACTGGGCGTTTCGAGCCGATACCCCGAAGTTCAATCAGTCGGCTTCGTTCAAGATTCTGTTTGAAAAATCGTGCAATTCTTTGCATTAGTCTATCAAATATAACTCGATTAACAACTTCTCCCATTACAGGGAATGTTCTGGAGTCGCTCGGGACTCAGATTGCAGGGCGTTTCGAGCCGATACCCCGAAGTTCAATCAGTCAGCTTCGTTCAAGATTCTGTTCGAAAAATCGTGCAATTCTTTGCATTAGTCTATCAAAAATAACTCAATTAACAACTTCTCCCTTACAGGGAATGTTCTGGAGTCGCTCGGGACTCAAATTGCTGGGCGTTTCGAGCCGATACCCCGAAGTTCAATCAGTCGGCTTCGTTCAAGATTCTGTTCGAAAAATCGTGCAATTCTTTGCATTAGTCTATCAAAAATAACTCGATTAACAACTTCTCCCATCTCAGTGAATGTTCTGGAGTCGCTAGGGACTCAGATTGCAGGGCGTTTCGAGCCGATACCCCGAAGTTCAATTAGTCGGCTTCGTTCAAGATTCTATTCGAAAAATCTTGCAATTCTTTGCATTAGTCTATCAAAAATAACTCGATTAACAACTTCTCCCATTACAGGGAATGTTTTGGAGTCGCTCGGGACTCAGATTACTGGGCGTTTCGAGCCGATACCCCGAAGTTCAATCAGTCGGCTTCGTTCAAGATTCTGTTTGAAAAATCGTGCAATTCTTTGCATTAGTCTATCAAATATAACTCGATTAACAACTTCTCCCATTACAGGGAATGTTCTGGAGTCGCTCGGGACTCAGATTACTGGGCGTTTCGAGCCGATACCCCGAAGTTCAATCAGTCGGCTTCGTTCAAGATTCTATTCAAAAAATCGTGCAATTCTTTGCATTAGTCTGTCAAAAATAACTCAATTAACAACTTCTCCCATTACAGGGAATGTTCTGGAGTCGCTCGGGACTCAAATTGCTGGGCGTTTCGAGCCGATACCCCGAAGTTCAATCAGTCGGCTTCGTTCAAGATTCTGTTCGAAAAATCGTGCAATTCTTTGCATTAGTCTATCAAAAATAACTCGATTAACAACTTCTCCCATCTCAGTGAATGTTCTGGAGTCGCTAGGGACTCAGATTGCAGGTCGTTTCGATCCGATACCCCGAAGTTCAATCAGTCGGCTACGTTCAAGATTCTATTCGAAAAATCTTGCAATTCATTGCATTAGTCTATCAAAAATAACTTGATTAACAACTTCTCCCATTACAGGGAATGTTCTGGAGTCCCTCGGGACTCAGATTACTGGGCGTTTCGAGCCGATACCCCGAAGTTCAATCAGTCGGCTTCGTTCAAGATTCTGTTAGAAAAATCGTGCAATTCTTTGCATTAGTCTATCAAATATAACTCGATTAACAACTTCTCCCATTACAGGGAATGTTCTGGAGTCGCTCGGGACTCAGATTACTGGGCTTTTCGAGCCGATACCCCGAAGTTCAATCAGTCGGCTTCATTCAAGATTCTATTCAAAAAATAGTGCAATTCTTTGCAATAGTCTGTCAAAAATAACTCAATTAACAACTTCTCCCATTACAGGGAATGTTCTGGAGTCGCTCGGGACTCAAATTGCTGAGCGTTTCTAGCCGATACCCCGAAGTTCAATCAGTCGGCTTCGTTCAAGATTCTGTTCGAAAAATCGTGCAATTCTTTGCATTAGTCTATCAAAAATAACTCGATTAACAACTTCTCCCATCTCAGTGAATGTTCTGGAGTCGCTAGGGACTCAGATTGCAGGGCGTTTCGAGCCGATACCCCGAAGTTCAATTAGTCGGCTTCGTTCAAGATTCTATTCGAAAAATCTTGCAATTCTTTGCATTAGTCTATCAAAAATAACTCGATTAACAACTTCTCCCATTACAGGGAATGTTCTGGAGTCACTCGGGACTCAGATTACTGGGCGTTTCGAGCCGATACCCCGAAGTTCAATCAGTCGGCTTCGTTCAAGATTCTGTTCGAAAAATCGTGCAATTCTTTGCATTAGTCTATCAAATATAACTCGATTAACAACTTCTCCCATTACAGGGAATGTTCTGGAGTCGCTAGGGACTCAGATTGCAGGGCGTTTCGAGCCGATACCCCGAAGTTCAATCAGTCGGCTTCGTTCAAGATTCTGTTCGAAAAATCGTGCAATTCTTTGCATTAGTCTATCAAAAATAACTCGATTAACAACTTCTCCCATTACAGGGAATGTTTTGGAGTCGCTCGGGACTCAGATTACTGGGCGTTTCGAGCCGATACCCCGAAGTTCAATCAGTCGGCTTCGTTCAAGATTCTGTTTGAAAAATCATGCAATTCTTTGCATTAGTCTATCAAATATAACTCGATTAACAACTTCTCCCATTACAGGGAATGTTCTGGAGTCGCTGGGGACTCAGATTACTGGGCGTTTCGAGCCGATACCCCGAAGTTTAATCAGTCGGCTTCGTTCAAGATTCTATTCGAAAAATCTTGCAATTCTTTGCATTAGTCTATCAAAAATAACACAATTAACAACTTCTTCCATCAAAGTGAATGTTCTGGAGTCACTCGGGACTCAGATTGCAGGGCGTTTCGAGCCGATACCCCGAAGTTCAATCAGTCAGCTTCGTTCAAGATTCTGTTCGAAAAATCGTGCAATTCTTTGCATTAGTCTATCAAAAATAACTCAATTAACAACTTCTCCCTTACAGGGAATGTTCTGGAGTCGCTCGGGACTCAAATTGCTGGGCGTTTCGAGCCGATACCCCGAAGTTCAATCAGTCGGCTTCGTTCAAGATTCTGTTCGAAAAATCGTGCAATTCTTTGCATTAGTCTATCAAAAATAACACAATTAACAACTTCTTCCATCAAAGTGAATGTTCTGGAGTCACTCGGGACTCAGATTGTAGGGCGTTTCGAGCCGATACCCCAAAGTTCAATCAGTCAGCTTCGTTCAAGATTCTGTTCGAAAAATCGTGCAATTCTTTGCATTAGTCTATCAAAAATAACTCAATTAACAACTTCTCCCTTACAGGGAATGTTCTGGAGTCGCTCGGGACTCAAATTGCTGGGCGTTTCGAGCCGATACCCCGAAGTTCAATCAGTCGGCTTCGTTCAAGATTCTGTTCGAAAAATCGTGCAATTCTTTGCATTAGTCTATCAAAAATAACTCGATTAACAACTTCTCCCATCTCAGTGAATGTTCTGGAGTCGCTAGGGACTCAGATTGCAGGGCGTTTCGAGCCGATACCCCGAAGTTCAATCAGTCGGCTTCGTTCAAGATTCTATTCGAAAAATCTTGCAATTCTTTGCATTAGTCTATCAAAAATAACTCGATTAACAACTTCTCCCATTACAGGGAATGTTTTGGAGTCGCTCGGGACTCAGATTACTGGGCGTTTCGAGCCGATACCCCGAAGTTCAATCAGTCGGCTTCGTTCAAGATTCTGTTTGAAAAATCGTGCAATTCTTTGCATTAGTCTATCAAATATAACTCGATTAACAACTTCTCCCATTACAGGGAATGTTCTGGAGTCGCTCGGGACTCAGATTGCAGGGCGTTTCGAGCCGATACCCCGAAGTTCAATCAGTCAGCTTCGTTCAAGATTTTGTTCGAAATCGTGCAATTCTTTGCATTAGTCTATCAAAAATAACTCAATTAACAACTTCTCCCTTACAGGGAATGTTCTGGAGTCGCTCGGGACTCAAATTGCTGGGCGTTTCGAGCCGATACCCCGAAGTTCAATCAGTCGGCTTCGTTCAAGATTTTGTTCGAAAAATCGTGCAATTCTTTGCATTAGTCTATCAAAAATAACTCGATTAACAACTTCTCCCATCTCAGTGAATGTTCTGGAGTCGCTAGGGACTCAGATTGCAGGGCGTTTCGAGCCGATACCCCGAAGTTCAATTAGTCGGCTTCGTTCAAGATTCTATTCGAAAAATCTTGCAATTCTTTGCATTAGTCTATCAAAAATAACTCGATTAACAACTTCTCCCATTACAGGGAATGTTTTGGAGTCGCTCGGGACTCAGATTACTGGGCGTTTCGAGCCGATACCCCGAAGTTCAATCAGTCGGCTTCGTTCAAGATTCTGTTTGAAAAATCGTGCAATTCTTTGCATTAGTCTATCAAATATAACTCGATTAACAACTTCTCCCATTACAGGGAATGTTCTGGAGTCGCTCGGGACTCAGATTACTGGGCGTTTCGAGCCGATACCCCGAAGTTCAATCAGTCGGCTTCGTTCAAGATTCTATTCAAAAAATCGTGCAATTCTTTGCATTAGTCTGTCAAAAATAACTTGATTAACAACTTCTCCCATTACAGGGAATGTTCTGGAGTCGCTCGGGACTCAGATTACTGGGCGTTTCGAGCCGATACCCCGAAGTTCAATCAGTCGGCTTCGTTCAAGATTCTGTTTGAAAAATCGTGCAATTCTTTGCATTAGTCTATCAAATATAACTCGATTTCTCCCATTACAGGGAATGTTCTGGAGTCGCTCGGGACTCAGATTACTGGGCGTTTCGAGCCGATACCCCGAAGTTCAATCAGTCGGCTTCGTTCAAGATTCTATTCAAAAAATAGTGCAATTCATTGCAATAGTCTGTCAAAAATAACTCAATTAACAACTTCTCCCATTACAGGGAATGTTCTGGAGTCGCTCGGGACTCAAATTGCTGGGCGTTTCTAGCCGATACCCCGAAGTTCAATCAGTCGGCTTCGTTCAAGATTCTGTTCGAAAAATCGTGCAATTCTTTGCCTTAGTCTATCAAAAATAACTCGATTAACAACTTCTCCCATCTCAGTGAATGTTCTGGAGTCGCTAGGGACTCAGATTGCAGGGCGTTTCGAGCCGATACCCCGAAGTTCAATCAGTCGGCTTCGTTCAAGATTCTATTCGAAAAATCTTGCAATTCTTTGCATTAGTCTATCAAAAATAACTCGATTAACAACTTCTCCCATTACAGGGAATATTCTGGAGTCACTCGGGACTCAGATTACTGGGCGTTTCGAGCCGATACCCCGAAGTTCAATCAGTCGGCGTCGTTCAAGATTCTGTTCGAAAAATCGTGCTATTCTTTGCATTAGTCTATCAAATATAACTCGATTAACAACTTCTCCCATTACAGGGAATGTTCTGGAGTCGCTAGGGACTCAGATTGCAGGGCGTTTCGAGCCGATACCCCGAAGTTCAATCAGTCGGCTTCGTTCAAGATTCTATTCGAAAAATCTTGCAATTCTTTGCATTAGTCTATCAAAAATAAAATTCGAAAAATCTTGCAATTCTTTGCATTAGTCGATTACCATTCAAAATGAAATTCAATGTTTTGGTCAAAAATGACTCGAGGGGGAGTGAGGGTGCGCAGCAGCTCTCGTGGCGATTGGGAAGTAGTATAGGTTTATTTTGGTGTGTGGAGGGGTATTTCAGGAAGGAGTTTGGGGTTTGAGTGGTTTGGGAGAAGATTTGGCTCGGGTGGGAAGATGTTTACCCGGCTGGGCTTCTAGGTGTCCTGATTGGGAACATTTTCTTACCCCCAGTGGAAGAATTGTGGGTATTCTGGGAAGAGGTTTGGGCGATTGGGAATTGGTTTGCTCGATCGGGTATACGTTTGGGCGACTGGGATATCCTTTCGCCCTTGCGTATCCCGATCGCCGCGAGCCTTCCTGCTGCGGCGCTCGTCTCTTCCGCGGGTGGCTCCTCTCCGGCGGGGCTTGGGCGAGGCGAAGAGGCGGTGTCGATCTCGGGCGGTGGCTGTCGGCGGACGGGAGGCGTTGTGCGGCGGCGGTCTGCGAATCTAGGGTTTTTTTAAACCCTAGGTTATCCTGCGTCTTCTTTGCCCTTCCGGCGTGGTTCCTGGGGGCTATTCTCGTCGGAATTGTTCTCTCTTGGCGTCGTGGATCGCTGTCTCCGGTTTCTTCATCTGTCCGGCGGTTGGGGCTTGGTGGAGGGGCTTTGTTTTTTCTGGGCGGTGCATCTCCTTCGGCTGCTTTGCTGTGCATTTCCCATCGTCTTGTTCGCTGCGGTGGGCATCTTCCGGCGATCCTTGGGTGCTGTTCTTTGCGGCGGCCCTCTTTATCATTGTGCCGTGAATTGGTTCTTGTGGTGGTGTGGTTTCCGGGGTTCTCTTCCTCCTACAGGCTGAGTTCTTCATCCTGCTTCTTCCTGCGGTTATCAGCGTTGTGATTGGCTCTTGGGCTGCGTTCTTGTATCAGGCTGTTCTTTGGCAAGTGGAGTTTTGTTCTGTGCTGAATTCTCTAGCAGCATACTGATCACTCATTTGTGTTTGCCGGGGCTGAGGTATTTTATTTTATTTTACTGTAATCTCTTGGCTGGTGCTTCTGGTCTGTGATTGTTGCTAGATACCGTGGCGTACTCTGGGTCTTCCGCTGGTGTGCTAGCAGCTGCTCGTGCATCGCTCTTATTCATGGCTCGGAATTCTAAGTCGGCGAGGGGTGCTCGTCGAGGTGGGAGGATCGCGACTGCCTTGCCAACCCAGAGGGTCGATGACACGGGAGGAGATGCATCCGGTGTCCCCTCAGATGTTCTTTTGGATGATCAGAATTGTAATGCTAGGTTGATTGAAGTTTCATGTGAGGAATCCGTGTCTCTACCGCATATGAAAGCTCGGGCCGTCTCGCCGGAATGCAATGCTGTTGTGGATGTCTGTGATTCTGGGGATCCTCAAGGGGAGGCCTGCCTAACCAGTTCGTGCGGTGTGCTAGACAAGGAGGATGGACAGAATATGAGGGGTAAGCTTTCAGATATTGGAGGTAAGCTTCGAGCTTCGGCTGAGCTTCAGGATATGTCGGCCGCTCCAAGGCCATGGTCTTCATTGTTTTCATCGCCCGTGGCGCAAGCCGATTGCTCATTGAAGTTTGAAGAGCCCACCTTTCAAGAGGGAGAGTTTGTAGTTGATGTGTCCGATGAGGAGCTCGATGCTGGGGTTGATCACTGGCGATATGCGTTAGTTGGCCATTTTATTGGTGCTAAGCCTTTTTTCCCTACCATCAGAGAAAGAACATTAATGTTGTGGCGTCCAAAAGGTGCTCTAGAGGCATTCTCCCTCCCCAGTGGTTTTCTCATCTTCAGATTTGCTCAAGAGGAGGATATGCTCTCAGCCTTAGAAGGGGGACCTTGGTTTGTCCAAGGGAAGATATTACTGCTTAAAAGATGGTCACCTGGTATGAAGCTTGTGAGGGAATCATTGTCTTCCATCCCCTTATGGGTTAAAATTCATGATCTTCCATTGGAATTCTGGAGTGCTTCTATTATTGGAAAGGTTATGAGTCGAGTTGGTAAGCCCCTTTACATGGACAATCCTACAGCTACTAAGAGCCGTATAGGGTATGCCCGCATTTGCATTGAGATGGAGGTTGGAGCAGGCCTTCCTGACAGCCTCAGCTTCATGGTGAGGAATGAGAAGTATGAGATCCATCTGGAATATGAATGGCAGCCAAGTAGATGTTCAAACTGCTCCTCTTTTGGCCACTCTGCGAATAAGTGCCCCTCCTTAGCAAAAAGTTGACATCTAAATGGGTTCCTAAGAAGCAGGACACTCACCGCCATGTGGCTGAGGTACCGCATCAGAAAAGCTATGGGCTGACACGGTATGAAAAGGGAGAACCCAGCAGGAAGCATGAGCTTGTAAAGTCGCCTCGGGGTTCTTTAGATGATCGCCAAATGACTGTTGGTCAGATGCGGGCATCAGTGATTCCGCCGAAGAGCTCTACCGGTAAGAGTAAGGTATCTGAGGTGGCTCAGCGTACTGATAATCAAAATGCTGGACTGCTAGAGACAAGGAATTTTTTTCAGGTCCTTGATGATGGAGCAGGTGTAGAGCCAAATATTATGTATTCTCAGTGTGGACGTGCTAAGTGGGGGAGCAATCTTGATAAAGGGGGCCGAGCACCCTCCTCTAGTCTTCCTCATGATTAGCATAGCTTCATGGAACGTGCGAGGATTGAATTCCTCAGCACGACGAGCCGCAGTGCGTAGCAGTGTTAATCTGAATAATCTTGGCTCCATTTGGCTTCTTGAAACAAAGGTGAAATGTAATAAAGCTTCTCAAATTATCCAGTCTGTTACAGGAGGATGGAAGTACTTTTTTAATCATAGCTCAGCATCAAATGGGCGTATTTGTTTAGCTTGGGATCCTACAGTGATGGATTATCATATTATATCTGAATCAGATCAGTATATATTTGGTAAGGCTACAGTGGTTGGCTCTGACATCTCATTTTTCTTCACTGCGGTTTATGGGAGGAATGAAGAGCAAGACCGTCGACGATTGTGGGATCAACTGAGTGGCCTTCGGCCCTTAGTTGATGGTCCTTGGGTTGTCATGGGCGATTTTAACACCGTATTTAATTCCCTGGAGAAAGTTGGGGGCCGACGCTTTCCTTCATCGGCTGCTACTCAGATAGAAGATTGCCTGGACAATTTAGAGCTCTCTGATCTTAAATGGACAGGATGCAAATTCACTTGGACTAATAACCAGATTGGCTCTAGCAGGATAATGTGCAAGTTGGATAGGGTGCTAGTGAATGCAGATTGGCTCTCCTTATACCCTGACAGTGCGGCAGTCTTCCATAACCCGGGGATATCTGATCACTCTCTTGCTTTACTCCGATGTCAGGAACCCGAGCGTAGAAAATGCCCATTCAAGTTCTTTAATCAGTGGATTCATAAACGTGATTTTCTGAGTGTAGTTAAAGAGGCTTGGGATCAGCCGGTATTTTGTAGAGATGGTAGAAGACCTTCACCTATGTTCTCTCTGGTTCAAAAGCTTAAGCTTACCAAGCGGTCCCTCAAACAGTGGGCCTTCAAAAATCACATCCGAGACACTGCGGAGAAGAGGAAATTAGTAGAGCATTTGGAGGTCCTACAGACTCAAATTCAGCAGTGTCCACTTGATAACATTTTACACTTGGAGGAAAGAGAACTGAGGGAGCGGCTTCAGTCTTTTTTGAATGATGAAGAAGCAAGCCTGAAGCAGAAATCTAGAGTCCAATGGCTCAAACTTGGGGATTCAAATTCTAAGTATTTCTACCGGGCCTTTAAGCAGAGATGCCACAAAAATGCTATCCACTCTATTGTGAACGATTTGGGGCAGCGGGTATATGGTGATCGGGTGAATCAGGAAGCGGTGAATTTCTTTACTAACCTGTTTAATGCTCCTTTTGATTCTGTAGATTTCTCGAGGCTCCAGATTCATAGAAGATTGAAGCAAGAAAGTATTGAACTTCTGGGAAAGCCAATCCTCGTTCAAGAGATCCTGGACGCTATTCACCAATCGCCTAATAACAAAGCTCCAGGAGTTGATGGTTTTACCAAAGAATTCTTTGTGGCCACGTGGGAAATTCTTGGGCAAGATGTCATTAGAGCTATCCAGAGTTTTTTTGATTCCAAATGCCTTCTTCAGGAACTCAACATCACTTCAATAACATTAGTGGCAAAGAAGAAGCGCCCTGATTCATTTGCAGATTACCGCCCCATATCGGTATGTAAGATAATTTATCGATTTATCTCTAAAATCATTGCAAACAGGTTGCAGAAGATACTGGGTGAATTCATTGGTCCCAACCAGCATGCCTTTCTGAAAGGTCGTCTTATTCATGAAAACATTGCTCTATGCCATGAGCTTATGACAGGGTATCACTTGCAGCGAGGGTCACCTAGAATGGCTGTCAAGATCGATCTTCATAAAGCTTACGATTCAGTCAGATGGGATTTCTTGCTTGAACTAATGAGACAATATGGCTTTCCTGGGATAATGATTAGCTGGGTCAAAGCATGCATCTCCAATCCCAAATTTACAATAAACATGAGTGGCTCTAGCTGTGGTTTCTTTCAGAGTAGCAGAGGTCTCCGTCAGGGCTGTCCCATGGCTCCTTATCTGTTTATACTAGCTATGCAGTATTTTTCGGATCTATTGGATGATCAAGTTGCATCTGGACAGCTTACGCCCCACCATAGGTGCCTCGCTCCACTTGTTACCCATCTGTCGTTTGCTGATGATCTATTTTTATTCTCTAAAGCAGATATTATGTCAGCCACAACTTTAAAGGATTGCCTAGAGCACTTTCACCAAGTTTCCGGACTGCGTACGAGCAACTTGAAATCTCACTTATATATCTCTGGTACATCCCCGGAGTTGAGGGCTTCTATTGCTACGGTGTTGGACATGCCTTTTGGTTCTTTACCAGTTCGGTACTTGGGGATTCCTCTACTATCGACTAGGCCATCTTTCCAGGACTGCCAGCCCCTGATGGATAGCATTGCATCACAAATCAATGGATGGACTAGTAAATGTCTCTCTTTTGCAGGTCGTCTGGAGCTTATCAAATCAGTTCTGATGGGGAAGATATTATATTGGTGCTCTTCCTTTTCTCTCCCTCAACAGGTTATTATCCGTATTGAGCAGCTCTTGGCCCGGTTCCTTTGGTCTGGGCGATCGCTCAAGTGCAACCAACGGATCGCCTGGTTGTCCGTGTGCAAACCAAAAGAAAAAGGTGGCTTGGGGCTGAGAAATATCAGGAAGCTGAATCAAGCATGTATGATGAGATACATATGGGCCATTGCATCTAAGAAGGACTCACTTTGGGTGAGATGGGTTCATAGCAATTACCTGAGGGAGCACTCTATTTGGACTCGCCAAGTCCCTTCTACACTTGCTTGGGTTACAAGGAGTATTTTCAACGTGAGGTATCTTGCTCAACCATTCATCAGGCACCAAATAGGAAATGGTGAAGGTACCAGGCTATGGCATGACCCATGGCACCCTGCTGGGATTCTCTTTCACATTGTTAGACATTACCATTATAGTATCCCTGCTCTCTCTACTGATCTAGTATCGGATATCCTTTCTCCCGAAGGATGGAACACGGTTGGATTCCACCATGCGTGCTTATTCGATGCTTGGCACACCCTACACCAGGTCCGACTTCATGATAGACATGGGTGTGATGCCATCCTTTGGACAGCTTCCCCATCGGGCACCTTCAGCCTTAAGTCGGCTTACAACAACCTGAATTCCACTGAGCCTGATGTTGATTGGCATAGTCTGATATGGTTTAAAAGCCATGTACCTCGATTCTCCTTCATCTCATGGCTGGCTTTCTGGAGAAGGCTCCCAACATATGACCGCATGCATAGATGGGGTAAGCAAGGGCCAAATATTTGCTACCTATGTAGAGAAGATAGTGAGAGCATAGATCATATCCTATTATGCTGCACTTACTCTCTACAAATCTGGCGCAAGGTTCTTGGGTTGATGCCACATGGGGATACCTTGGCGAATTGTATGCCATGGCTTTTGAGTCATTTTGGCGGTTCCTCTGATGCCAAGCTATTGAGAAAGCTTCTTCTCACTACCACTATTCACCATCTGTGGAGAGAGCGAAATCGACGGTTGCATGAGGAAGGACAATTATCTTGGGAGGCCCTTGCCAAACATATCCTGGATGACACTATGCGGAAGAGGACTAGGGACACCACTGGGGATGCAGGAAACTGATATGGTGCGTCTTTTGGTTTGGTTATTCAGTATTTTTATGCCCCCTGATTTGAGCCAGGCCTAACACTCTTGCTTGGTTATTTTTTTCCTGGGCTGTGGGACTTTGTGCTTATTGCTTTTTCTATGTTGCTAGAGTCGGTATGATTGTGAGCTTTTCCCGGGCTGTGGGATTTATTGCGTACCATTTATTTCAGTCTGTGAGTTTTAGGTCATCATGACTTGTGTGCCTTTCCCGGGCTGTGGGATGTCTTTTCTTTTTAGATTGCTATGATTGTATCGTAGCGGGACCATCAACCCTAGGGATTGGGTCTTGACCTTGCTGATGGCTATGCCGAAGGTGAGGTTCTAGACTCTTTTGTCCTAGGGTGATTGGCTACTGAACTTTACATGTACTCATCTTCTTCATTGCTAATACAATACACTTGCCTTGTTGCAAAAAAAAAAATAACTCGATTAACAACTTCTCCCATTACAGGGAATGTTCTGGAGTCGCTCGGGACTCAAATTGCTGGGCGTTTCGAGCCGATACCCCGAAGTTCAATCAGTCGGCTTCGTTCAAGATTCTGTTCGAAAAATCGTGCAATTCTTTGCATTAGTCTATCAAAAATAACTCGATTAACAACTTCTCCCATTACAGGGAATGTTTTGGAGTCGCTCGGGACTCAGATTACTGGGCGTTTCGAGCCGATACCCCGAAGTTCAATCAGTCGGCTTCGTTCAAGATTCTGTTTGAAAAATCGTGCAATTCTTTGCATTAGTCTATCAAATATAACTCGATTAACAACTTCTCCCATTACAGGGAATGTTCTGGAGTAGCTCGGGACTCAGATTACTGGGCGTTTCGAGCCGATACCCCGAAGTTCAATCAGTCGGCTTCGTTCAAGATTCTATTCAAAAAATCGTGCAATTCTTTGCATTAGTCTGTCAAAAATAACTCAATTAACAACTTCTCCCATTACAGGGAATGTTCTGGAGTCGCTCGGTACTAAAATTGCTGGGCGTTTCGAGCCGATACCCCGAAGTTCAATCAGTCGGCTTCGTTCAAGATTCTGTTCAAAAAATCGTGCAATTCTTTGCATTAGTCTATCAAAAATAACTCGATTAACAACTTCTCCCATCCTAGTGAATGTTCTGGAGTCGCTAGGGACTCAGATTGCAGGTCGTTTCGATCCGATACCCCGAAGTTCAATCAGTCGGCTACGTTCAAGATTCTATTCGAAAAATCTTGCAATTCATTGCATTAGTCTATCAAAAATAACTTGATTAACAACTTCTCCCATTACAGGGAATGTTCTGGAGTCGCTCGGGACTCAGATTACTGGGCGTTTCGAGCCGATACCCCGAAGTTCAATCAGTCGGCTTCGTTCAAGATTCTGTTTGAAAAATCGTGCAATTCTTTGCATTAGTCTATCAAATATAACTCGATTAACAACTTCTCCCATTACAGGGAATGTTCTGGAGTCGCTCGGGACTCAGATTACTGGGCGTTTCGAGCCGATACCCCGAAGTTCAATCAGTCGGCTTCGTTCAAGATTCTATTCAAAAAATAGTGCAATTCTTTGCAATAGTCTGTCAAAAATAACTCAATTAACAACTTCTCCCATTACAGGGAATGTTCTGGAGTCACTCGGGACTCAGATTACTGGGCGTTTCGAGCCGATACCCCGAAGTTCAATCAGTCGGCTTCGTTCAAGATTCTGTTTGAAAAATCGCGCAATTCTTTGCATTAGTCTATCAAATATAACTCGATTAACAACTTCTCCCATTACAGGGAATGTTCTGGAGTCGCTCGGGACCAGATTACTGGGCGTTTCGAGCCGATACCCCGAAGTTCAATCAGTCAGCTTCGTTCAAGATTCTGTTCGAAAAATCGTGCAATTCTTTGCATTAGTCTATCAAATATAACTCGATTAACAACTTCTCCCATTACAGGGAATGTTCTGGAGTCGCACGGGACTCAGATTACTGGGCGTTTCGAGCCGATACCCCGAAGTTCAATCAGTCGGCTTCGTTCAAGATTCTGTTCGAAAAATCGTGCAATTCTTTGCATTAGTCTATCAAAAATAACACAATTAACAACTTCTTCCATCAAAGTGAATGTTCTGGAGTCACTCGGGACTCAGATTGCAGGGCGTTTCGAGCCGATACCCCGAAGTTCAATCAGTCAGCTTCGTTCAAGATTCTGTTCGAAAAATCGTGCAATTCTTTGCATTAGTCTGTCAAAAATAACTCAATTAACAACTTCTCCCTTACAGGGAATGTTCTGGAGTCGCTCGGGACTCAAATTGCTGGGCGTTTCGAGCCGATACCCCGAAGTTCAATCAGTCGGCTTCGTTCAAGATTCTGTTCGAAAAATCGTGCAATTCTTTGCATTAGTCTATCAAAAATAACTCGATTAACAACTTCTCCCATCTCAGTGAATGTTCTGGAGTCGCTAGGGACTCAGATTGCAGGGCGTTTCGAGCCGATACCCCGAAGTTCAATCAGTCGGCTTCGTTCAAGATTCTATTCGAAAAATCTTGCAATTCTTTGCATTAGTCTATCAAAAATAACTCGATTAACAACTTCTCCCATTACAGGGAATGTTCTGGAGTCGCTCGGGACTCAGATTACTGGGCGTTTCGAGCCGATACCCCGAAGTTCAATCAGTCGGCTTCGTTCAAGATTCTGTTTGAAAAATCGTGCAATTCTTTGCATTAGTCTATCAAATATAACTCGATTAACAACTTCTCCCATTACAGGGAATGTTCTGGAGTCGCACGGGACTCAGATTACTGGGCGTTTCGAGCCGATACCCCGAAGTTCAATCAGTCGGCTTCGTTCAAGATTCTGTTCGAAAAATCGTGCAATTCTTTGCATTAGTCTATCAAAAATAACTCGATTAACAACTTCTCCCATCTCAGTGAATGTTCTGGAGTCGCTAGGGACTCAGATTGCAGGGCGTTTCGAGCCGATACCCCGAAGTTCAATCAGTCGGCTTCGTTCAAGATTCTATTCGAAAAATCTTGCAATTCTTTGCATTAGTCTATCAAAAATAACTCGATTAACAACTTCTCCCATTACAGGGAATGTTCTGGAGTCACTCGGGACTCAGATTACTGGGCGTTTCGAGCCGATACCCCGAAGTTCAATCAGTCGGCTTCGTTCAAGATTCTGTTCGAAAAATCGTGCAATTCTTTGCATTAGTCTATCAAATATAACTCGATTAACAACTTCTCCCATTACAGGGAATGTTCTGGAGTCGCTAGGGACTCAGATTGCAGGGCGTTTCGAGCCGATACCCCGAAGTTCAATCAGTCGGCTTCGTTCAAGATTCTATTCGAAAAATCTTGCAATTCTTTGCATTAGTCTATCAAAAATAACTCGATTAACAACTTCTCCCATTACAGGGAATGTTCTGGAGTCGCTCGGGACTCAGATTACTGGGCGTTTCGAGCCGATACCCCGAAGTTCAATTAGTCGGCTCCGTTCAAGATTCTGTTCGAAAAATCGCGCAATTCTTTGCATTAGTCTATCAAAAATAACTCGATTAACAACTTCTCCCATTACAGGGAATGTTCTGGAGTCGCTCGGGACTCAGATTACTGGGCGTTTCGAGCCGATACCCCGAAGTTCAATCAGTCGGCTTCGTTCAAGATTCTATTCGAAAAATCTTGCAATTCTTTGCATTAGTCTATCAAAAATAACTCGATTAACAACTTCTCCCATTACAGGGAATGTTCTGGAGTCGCTCGGGACTCAGATTACTGGGCGTTTCGAGCCGATACCCCGAAGTTCAATCAGTCGGCTCCGTTCAAGATTCTGTTCGAAAAATCGCGCAATTCTTTGCATTAGTCTATCAAAAATAACTCGATTAACAACTTCTCCCATTACAGGGAATGTTCTGGAGTCGCTCGGGACTCAGATTACTGGGCGTTTCGAGCCGATACCCCGAAGTTCAATCAGTCGGCTTCGTTCAAGATTCTATTCGAAAAATCTTGCAATTCTTTGCATTAGTCTATCAAAAATAACTCGATTAACAACTTCTCCCATTACAGGGAATGTTCTGGAGTCGCTCGGGACTCAGATTTCTGGGCGTTTCGAGCCGATACCCCGAAGTTCAATCAGTCGGCTCCGTTCAAGATTCTGTTCGAAAAATCGCGCAATTCTTTGCATTAGTCTATCAAAAATAACTCGATTAACAACTTCTCCCATTACAGGGAATGTTCTGGAGTCGCTCGGGACCAGATTACTGGGCGTTTCGAGCCGATACCCCGAAGTTCAATCAGTCAGCTTCGTTCAAGATTCTGTTCGAAAAATCGTGCAATTCTTTGCATTAGTCTGTCAAAAATAACTCAATTAACAACTTCTCCCTTACAGGGAATGTTCTGGAGTCGCTCGGGACTCAAATTGCTGGGCGTTTCGAGCCGATACCCCGAAGTTCAATCAGTCGGCTTCGTTCAAGATTCTGTTCGAAAAATCGTGCAATTCTTTGCATTAGTCTATCAAAAATAACTCGATTAACAACTTCTCCCATCTCAGTGAATGTTCTGGAGTCACTCGGGACTCAGATTGCAGGGCGTTTCGAGCCGATACCCCGAAGTTCAATCAGTCAGCTTCGTTCAAGATTCTGTTCGAAAAATCGTGCAATTCTTTGCATTAGTCTGTCAAAAATAACTCAATTAACAACTTCTCCCTTACAGGGAATGTTCTGGAGTCGCTCGGGACTCAAATTGCTGGGCGTTTCGAGCCGATACCCCGAAGTTCAATCAGTCGGCTTCGTTCAAGATTCTGTTCGAAAAATCGTGCAATTCTTTGCATTAGTCTATCAAAAATAACTCGATTAACAACTTCTCCCATCTCAGTGAATGTTCTGGAGTCGCTAGGGACTCAGATTGCAGGGCGTTTCGAGCCGATACCCCGAAGTTCAATCAGTCGGCTTCGTTCAAGATTCTATTCGAAAAATCTTGCAATTCTTTGCATTAGTCTATCAAAAATAACTCGATTAACAACTTCTCCCATTACAGGGAATGTTCTGGAGTCGCTCGGGACTCAGATTACTGGGCGTTTCGAGCCGATACCCCGAAGTTCAATCAGTCGGCTTCGTTCAAGATTCTGTTTGAAAAATCGTGCAATTCTTTGCATTAGTCTATCAAATATAACTCGATTAACAACTTCTCCCATTACAGGGAATGTTCTGGAGTCGCACGGGACTCAGATTACTGGGCGTTTCGAGCCGATACCCCGAAGTTCAATCAGTCGGCTTCGTTCAAGATTCTGTTCGAAAAATCGTGCAATTCTTTGCATTAGTCTATCAAAAATAACTCGATTAACAACTTCTCCCATCTCAGTGAATGTTCTGGAGTCGCTAGGGACTCAGATTGCAGGGCGTTTCGAGCCGATACCCCGAAGTTCAATCAGTCGGCTTCGTTCAAGATTCTATTCAAAAAATCGTGCAATTCTTTGCATTAGTCTGTCAAAAATAACTCAATTAACAACTTCTCCCATTACAGGGAATGTTCTGGAGTCGCTCGGTACTCAAATTGCTGGGCGTTTCGAGCCGATACCCCGAAGTTCAATCAGTCGGCTTCGTTCAAGATTCTGTTCAAAAAATCGTGCAATTCTTTGCATTAGTCTATCAAAAATAACTCGATTAACAACTTCTCCCATCCTAGTGAATGTTCTGGAGTCGCTAGGGACTCAGATTGCAGGTCGTTTCGATCCGATACCCCGAAGTTCAATCAGTCGGCTACGTTCAAGATTCTATTCGAAAAATCTTGCAATTCATTGCATTAGTCTATCAAAAATAACTTGATTAACAACTTCTCCCATTACAGGGAATGTTCTGGAGTCGCTCGGGACTCAGATTACTGGGCGTTTCGAGCCGATACCCCGAAGTTCAATCAGTCGGCTTCGTTCAAGATTCTGTTTGAAAAATCGTGCAATTCTTTGCATTAGTCTATCAAATATAACTCGATTAACAACTTCTCCCATTACAGGGAATGTTCTGGAGTCGCTCGGGACTCAGATTACTGGGCGTTTCGAGCCGATACCCCGAAGTTCAATCAGTCGGCTTCGTTCAAGATTCTATTCAAAAAATAGTGCAATTCTTTGCAATAGTCTGTCAAAAATAACTCAATTAACAACTTCTCCCATTACAGGGAATGTTCTGGAGTCACTCGGGACTCAGATTACTGGGCGTTTCGAGCCGATACCCCGAAGTTCAATCAGTCGGCTTCGTTCAAGATTCTGTTTGAAAAATCGCGCAATTCTTTGCATTAGTCTATCAAATATAACTCGATTAACAACTTCTCCCATTACAGGGAATGTTCTGGAGTCGCTCGGGACCAGATTACTGGGCGTTTCGAGCCGATACCCCGAAGTTCAATCAGTCAGCTTCGTTCAAGATTCTGTTCGAAAAATCGTGCAATTCTTTGCATTAGTCTATCAAATATAACTCGATTAACAACTTCTCCCATTACAGGGAATGTTCTGGAGTCGCACGGGACTCAGATTACTGGGCGTTTCGAGCCGATACCCCGAAGTTCAATCAGTCGGCTTCGTTCAAGATTCTGTTCGAAAAATCGTGCAATTCTTTGCATTAGTCTATCAAAAATAACACAATTAACAACTTCTTCCATCAAAGTGAATGTTCTGGAGTCACTCGGGACTCAGATTGCAGGGCGTTTCGAGCCGATACCCCGAAGTTCAATCAGTCAGCTTCGTTCAAGATTCTGTTCGAAAAATCGTGCAATTCTTTGCATTAGTCTGTCAAAAATAACTCAATTAACAACTTCTCCCTTACAGGGAATGTTCTGGAGTCGCTCGGGACTCAAATTGCTGGGCGTTTCGAGCCGATACCCCGAAGTTCAATCAGTCGGCTTCGTTCAAGATTCTGTTCGAAAAATCGTGCAATTCTTTGCATTAGTCTATCAAAAATAACTCGATTAACAACTTCTCCCATCTCAGTGAATGTTCTGGAGTCGCTAGGGACTCAGATTGCAGGGCGTTTCGAGCCGATACCCCGAAGTTCAATCAGTCGGCTTCGTTCAAGATTCTATTCGAAAAATCTTGCAATTCTTTGCATTAGTCTATCAAAAATAACTCGATTAACAACTTCTCCCATTACAGGGAATGTTCTGGAGTCGCTCGGGACTCAGATTACTGGGCGTTTCGAGCCGATACCCCGAAGTTCAATCAGTCGGCTTCGTTCAAGATTCTGTTTGAAAAATCGTGCAATTCTTTGCATTAGTCTATCAAATATAACTCGATTAACAACTTCTCCCATTACAGGGAATGTTCTGGAGTCGCACGGGACTCAGATTACTGGGCGTTTCGAGCCGATACCCCGAAGTTCAATCAGTCGGCTTCGTTCAAGATTCTGTTCGAAAAATCGTGCAATTCTTTGCATTAGTCTATCAAAAATAACTCGATTAACAACTTCTCCCATCTCAGTGAATGTTCTGGAGTCGCTAGGGACTCAGATTGCAGGGCGTTTCGAGCCGATACCCCGAAGTTCAATCAGTCGGCTTCGTTCAAGATTCTATTCGAAAAATCTTGCAATTCTTTGCATTAGTCTATCAAAAATAACTCGATTAACAACTTCTCCCATTACAGGGAATGTTCTGGAGTCACTCGGGACTCAGATTACTGGGCGTTTCGAGCCGATACCCCGAAGTTCAATCAGTCGGCTTCGTTCAAGATTCTGTTCGAAAAATCGTGCAATTCTTTGCATTAGTCTATCAAATATAACTCGATTAACAACTTCTCCCATTACAGGGAATGTTCTGGAGTCGCTAGGGACTCAGATTGCAGGGCGTTTCGAGCCGATACCCCGAAGTTCAATCAGTCGGCTTCGTTCAAGATTCTATTCGAAAAATCTTGCAATTCTTTGCATTAGTCTATCAAAAATAACTCGATTAACAACTTCTCCCATTACAGGGAATGTTCTGGAGTCGCTCGGGACTCAGATTACTGGGCGTTTCGAGCCGATACCCCGAAGTTCAATTAGTCGGCTCCGTTCAAGATTCTGTTCGAAAAATCGCGCAATTCTTTGCATTAGTCTATCAAAAATAACTCGATTAACAACTTCTCCCATTACAGGGAATGTTCTGGAGTCGCTCGGGACTCAGATTACTGGGCGTTTCGAGCCGATACCCCGAAGTTCAATCAGTCGGCTTCGTTCAAGATTCTATTCGAAAAATCTTGCAATTCTTTGCATTAGTCTATCAAAAATAACTCGATTAACAACTTCTCCCATTACAGGGAATGTTCTGGAGTCGCTCGGGACTCAGATTACTGGGCGTTTCGAGCCGATACCCCGAAGTTCAATCAGTCGGCTCCGTTCAAGATTCTGTTCGAAAAATCGCGCAATTCTTTGCATTAGTCTATCAAAAATAACTCGATTAACAACTTCTCCCATTACAGGGAATGTTCTGGAGTCGCTCGGGACTCAGATTACTGGGCGTTTCGAGCCGATACCCCGAAGTTCAATCAGTCGGCTTCGTTCAAGATTCTATTCGAAAAATCTTGCAATTCTTTGCATTAGTCTATCAAAAATAACTCGATTAACAACTTCTCCCATTACAGGGAATGTTCTGGAGTCGCTCGGGACTCAGATTTCTGGGCGTTTCGAGCCGATACCCCGAAGTTCAATCAGTCGGCTCCGTTCAAGATTCTGTTCGAAAAATCGCGCAATTCTTTGCATTAGTCTATCAAAAATAACTCGATTAACAACTTCTCCCATTACAGGGAATGTTCTGGAGTCGCTCGGGACCAGATTACTGGGCGTTTCGAGCCGATACCCCGAAGTTCAATCAGTCAGCTTCGTTCAAGATTCTGTTCGAAAAATCGTGCAATTCTTTGCATTAGTCTGTCAAAAATAACTCAATTAACAACTTCTCCCTTACAGGGAATGTTCTGGAGTCGCTCGGGACTCAAATTGCTGGGCGTTTCGAGCCGATACCCCGAAGTTCAATCAGTCGGCTTCGTTCAAGATTCTGTTCGAAAAATCGTGCAATTCTTTGCATTAGTCTATCAAAAATAACTCGATTAACAACTTCTCCCATCTCAGTGAATGTTCTGGAGTCGCTAGGGACTCAGATTGCAGGGCGTTTCGAGCCGATACCCCGAAGTTCAATCAGTCGGCTTCGTTCAAGATTCTATTCGAAAAATCTTGCAATTCTTTGCATTAGTCTATCAAAAATAACTCGATTGTGTTGCATCTTTTTTTTTTTTTTTAAACTTTTGGGGGGATTTTGGGCTTTTTGAGTGCTCTCGCGGCGACTGGGAGGTAGTTTAGGTGTTTTTGGGCGTGTGTAGGGGCATTATGGGAAGCTGTTTGGTGTTTTGGTGATTTTGGTAAGGAGCGGGCTGGATTGGTAACTGGTTAACCCGACCGGGCATTTGTTTGTCCGGTTTGGGAATACCTTTTTACCTCCAGTGGAAGAGCTTCGGGTATTTTGGGAAGAAGTATGGGCGTTTGGGATATCTTTTTCCCGTCTGGGCTATAGTTTGGGCGTCTTGGATTTCCGCTGGCTGCGCCTCTTCTCCGGGTCTCCTCCGGGCGTGTTGGCGGTGCTTGTGGGTGTCTGCTGCGTCTTCTTCCTCCTCAGTGTTCCTCTTACTCCGGTGATCCGGTGGTTTCCAGCGGCGGCTTCGGTTTCTTTTTCTTCTCTGTGTTGGGGTTGGCGGCGATCGGCTTTTCCTGGGGTTCCTGGTTTCTGCGGCGGCCGTTCGTCTGTTTTCTCCTTAGTTGATCCTTCTTCCGGCGTTTCTTTTTGTCACTGTGTTCCCGGAGGTCTTCCAGCAAGGGCGGCAAGCTGTGGGTTGTGGCGGCGGTGATTAGGGTTTGTGTTTTTTCTGCTGTGTGTTTGTTTCTTCCGCCATCTTTTTCCTGCTTCTCCGGTTTGCCGCCGGCTTTGGTCGGCCCTTGGTGTTTCTGCTGCTGTTTCCCTTCGGTTTGTTGGGGTGGTTCCCTTTGTACCGCCGGCGTGGTGCTGCTTCGTGGTGTATCGTTTTCTTGGGTGTTGCTGGGTTCTTGTTCTCGGGTTTTCTCTTCCGGCAGTAGGGTTGTGGCTCTGGCAATCTTTTTTCCGTCAGCTCTTGGGTGCGGTGGTTCTGGTGGCGGCAGTGTGGTGTTGGTGCCTCCTTGAGTGTTGTGATCATCTGGGCTGGTTGTCCAGGTTTGCGGCAGGCAGTTGCGGGTATCTTCGGTCTCGGTGGGTGTGTGTTCCCCATTGCTCCTTGGGTGTGGTGGTTTCTGTCGAAGGTTTTGTGGTGTTGGTGCTCCTTGAAGTGCTTGAGTTTTCCGTCGGCTTCCTCGAGCTATGGCCGGCCATGTGACTTTGGGGAGCCATCCGTCATCCTATCCTGGTGCTTCGTCGTCTTCTTCTTCCTCGGGCCTTCTTCGCTCCATCCTCAAGAGAAACACTGATTTGACAACCATGCAGACTTCTAAGTACGTGGATTCTGGAATTCCATCTAGTGATGTTCGTGCTATGCCCAGACGTGTTGAAATTGCAACTTCCTCACAGTGTGTTGCACCAACTTATCCTGTCAATGCTGATGTCCTCGATTGTGCTAAAGCCCCATATGCTGAAGCTATGGCAATTCTCATGAAGACAATAAATGAATTAGATATTGATGAGGCCTCTCGTTCCTCCATCAAAGGTATGCTCCCTTCAGTTCCTAATCATGATATGCTTCCTTTGAATTGTCCATCTAGGTCTTCACCGACTCCTATGGTTGGACTCGGAGTTACTTCTTCTTGGAGTTCGCTATTCTCCTCAGATGCGCATACCCTTGAAACTAAGCTTAGTTTTGAGGAGCCGACTCTTGTGGATGGTAATATTATTATTGAGGCTCCTCAAGAAGAGATTTTAGCAGGGGAGAAGTATTGGCAATCTTCCTTAGTTGGACACTTTATTGGGCCACGCCTTCCTTACAGAGTCGTGAAAAATTGGGTGACAAAGATGTGGAAAATTAGTGGCAACGTTGAGGTGCTTACTATGGAGTCTGGTTTCTTTATTTTTCGATTCTCACAGAGGGATGATGCAGATTCTATTCTTGAGGGCGGCCCATGGTTTATTCAGAATAGATTTCTTGCCCTTCGGAGATGGAATAGAGCTTTAAAGTTGGAGAAAGCCGAAATGGCAACCATTCCTATTTGGGTAAAGTTTTTTAATGTTCCATTATTTATGTGGACTCCTTTCTTTATTAACAAATTTTGCAGCGTTATTGGCAATCCTGTCCATCTTGATCACATGTCATCCACAAAACAGCGGTTGGGGTATATGCGTGCTTGTATTGAGGTGACTTTGGACTGTACCTATCCTAGAGAACTGCCTGTGCTTGTTAATGATGAAGAATATATCATTCATGTTGAATATGATTGGATACCGGTTCACTGCAAAAATTGCAAAAAGTTTGGCCATGCTACTAGGAATTGTGGCACTAACGCCAATCAGATTTGGGTTCCAAAGAAGGCACTACCCCAGCCACCTCCCAAACCACAACAAGAGGATATTGCTGCTCTCAATGAGGAGGAGCGAAATCTTAACAAACATGTGAAGGACATGAATATGTCTCCTATTCTTTCAGATGCAAATATTCGACAGAAAGACAAAACAAGTGATATTGCACCAGATAGGCCACCGTCTGAAAGTGTAACAATTTCTCCCAACAGGTTCAATGTTCTTGCAGACTCGTCAGATAATGATATGCTAAATGATGATGATTATGATCCTCTTGAGGATGCAAATGTCCATGTTAAGATTAAAAAGGCCAAAGGCGGTGCCGAGAGTTCTAGGAAACCGGGTAAGAAAAAGATCATCCAGTCCCATAAATGCAAGTAGCCTTTTGGAACATTCGGGGCCTGAATAGCTGTGCCAAGCAACGGGCTATCCGAAGTAAGATCTCCCATCACAAACTTCATTGTTTTTTTCTATTGGAGACTAGAGTTAAATTGGAAAATTCAGCTCGCGTCTTTACGAATATTGTGGAAGGCTGGAACTATCATGTCAATGTCTGTCCTAACCATCATGGTAGGATATGGTGTCTTTGGAATCCTGCTGTTGTGGATATTGCTATCGTTGCTTCTACAGATCAGGTGGTTTCTGGTAGTATTAAATTTATCCAACAAGGTACAACATTTTCCTTTTCAGTGGTTTATGGCCTTTATTCTAATAATGATAGAACTCATATTTGGACTGCTTTGAATGATTTTGCAAATCATGTTGAGGGGCCTTGGACTGTTTTCGGGGATTTTAATATGGTCTTCTCGCCATCTGAAAAATATGGGGGTAGTGATGTTAATAGTTCCTACATTGAGGCTATTACTGACCAGCTCGATAACTTGGGCCTATTTGATATGAAAAGTCAAGGCAGCTTTTTTACATGGTCAAATTCTTCCATAGGCCACAATAGAGTATGTGAAAAACTGGACAGGGTTCTATGCAATCAGAATTGGGTTCATACATTTCCAGATTCAGAGGCTACCTTCCATAGTCCTGATGTATCTGATCACACTTTTGTCATACTTAGGGTGTGCAAGTTACCCTGGCGGCCTCGGAATTTTCATTTCTTTAATTATTGGCCTCAGGAGACTGGTTTTCTTGATTGTATTGAGTCAGCTTGGAACCCACTTGTTAGCAGTCGATTCGGCCACAGAACAACGAGAATGTTTATCCTTATCCAGAAGCTGAAAAGAACCAGAAAGGCACTACAAATGTGGTCTAGAGACTTGGTGAAGGCACAGAAAAGTCAAATTTTCTTATTACAATCTAAGCTCCATGAGTTACAGGCTATCACTCTATCTACAGATATGGATGACAGGGCTTTCACCGAAGAGGCAGAATGCAGGGCTGCACTTCTACGGCTCTATGCTAATGAGGAGGCCTCTCTTAGACAAAAATCAAGGGATACGTGGTTGCGCCTTGGGGACTCAAATTCGAAATTCTTTCATAATTCCTTGAAGCTCAGATGCAACAGAAATGCCTTACTTTCTATTACAGATGCTGATGGTAATTCCCTTGAGGGCCCTGCTCTAGAACAAGAGGCCATTAGCTACTTTACCAGGCAGTTCGCCCCTGAGATTCTTAATGTGGATTTCTCTGATGTGCGAGTCTCAACTCATCTCTCTCAGCAAAGTATTTCCTTATTGTCTCAGCTAGTTACACCTCAGGAGATTGAACAGGTGATCCTATCGTCAAACTCTGATAAGGCCCCCGGTGTTGATGGATTAAATGCTGAATTTTACAAATCTTGCTGGCCCATCATTAAGGATGATGTTATTGCTGCGATACTTGAGTTTTTCAGGACTGGTAAACTTCTTAATGAAGCTAATATTACTTCTATTACTCTGATCCCTAAGAAGAGCAACACTACCTCATTTGCCGATTACCGTCCCCTCTCTATTTGCAAGATGATTTACAGATTCATTTCTAAAATTATTGCAAACAGGCTCAAGGTTATTTTACCTGATTTGATTAGCATCACACAACATGCTTTTATGCGTGGTCGGGTTATTCATGAAAATATTGCTCTCTGCCATGACCTTATGCACAATTATCATCTTTCCTCTGGGCAAGCTCGCATGGCCATCAAGGTTGATCTTCATAAAGCTTATGATTCTGTTCGGTGGGACTTCTTGCTTCAGTTACTTCACCTTCATGGTTTTCCCTCTATGGTGATTAGTTGGATTCGAGCCTGTATCTCAAACCCCTCATTTACTATCAATATCAATGGTTCTTCTGTGGGTTTCTTTCGAAGCTCTCGAGGTCTAAGGCAAGGCTGCCCCATGGCTCCATATCTGTTCCTCATTGTTATGCAGTACTTATCCTCTTGTCTTGATGATGCAGCAAGGCGAGGTATGATCACTCCACACCCGGGCTGTACAAACCCGCTTATTACTCACTTAGCGTTTGCAGATGATCTTATTATATTTGCCGAAGCCTCTGAGTCCAATGCTAGAGCGATCAAAAATGTTTTCGAATCCTTCGCAGATATTTCAGGTTTATCCGCAAGCACAACCAAATCAAATCTATATATGGCAGGGTGCTCTAGAGACATGATGAACAGAGTTCAGAACATTCTTGGCATGCCTATTGGTACTCTCCCCACTCGATTCCTAGGTGTTCCTCTCATTTCTAAGCAACTTACATATAATGATTGCCTTCCGCTTATTGAGAGTATCCAGAGCCGCATCCATTCTTGGAAGGCTAAGCACCTATCTTACATGGGTAGATTGGCACTCATCAAATCTGTTCTTCAGGGTAAGATTACCTACTGGTGCGCCGCTTACAAGCTCCCCCAGAAAGTCACGTCTCGCATTGAATATCTTCTTGCTAGATTCCTATGGAGTGGTGATGATAAAAAAAGTATCCATAAAGTTTCATGGGCTGATATTTGCCAACCACATCAAAATGGTGGACTTGGACTTCATCGACTCTCTCACCTTAATATTGCATATCTCATGAGGTATATTTGGGCAATTGCTTCAAAGAAAGACTCCCTTTGGATTCGTTGGATCACCTCTAAATACCTCAACAACGATTCTATATGGTCTGTTAAACGGCCATGGGCCTGCTCTTGGTGTTTTCGTAGCATTCTTTTTGCTCGTGATTATGCCCATAAACTGGTAGAGTACCGCATTGGTGACGGTACGAACACATTCCTCTGGCTTGATCCTTGGATTCCTGATTACCTTCTTATTGACAGGATGAACAACCATATCCCGGCCCGCCTCTACTCGAGTAGAACAGCCAGGGTATCTTCCATTTGGCAGCAAAATACTTGGCATCTGGGTAATCTTGCTCATGAGCTTGACCTGCTTCGTGCTTGGGATTCTATTGGCACTGTTATTACTAGTTCGAATGACGATCAGATCATCTGGAAGCCGTCTAGTGATGGTTTTTTCAGTATTGCATCGGCTTGCAAGGGCATTTCCCCCACTAATCCCATGGTTACTTGGCATCATCTTGTTTGGTTCAAGGGAAGGATCCCAAGGTACTCTTTTGTCTTATGGCTTGCTCTCTTACGAAGATTACCAACTCTTGATCGACTTTCGCGTTGGGAAATTACACACTCTACCAGCTGCTGTTTTTGCGGTGTAGATGAATCCATTGAGCACTTATTCTTTCACTGCCCTTTTTCGGCTATAATTTGGCGCAAGATTCTAGATCTTTGTCTTTTGGCAAACCCTTTGCATCATTGGGGCGATCAGCTTAGATGGTGGGAAGACGTTATGAGTGGAGACTCTTTCATTGGCTATATTAGGCGTCTTGCCCTCACTGCTTCAGTTTATTTCATTTGGCGTGAGCGAAATGATCGTATTTTTTCTCATGTGTCCTCTTCACCTGCTAGTGTGCTTAGTAGTGTTATCACAAGAGTTAAAAGCAAAATTCTTCAGATATATGGTACCAAGCCTATCACCGACACACCAAGGAACAGAGCTATTGCAGAACGGTGGAACATTCAAGTCCATTTCACTCTTGTCAGTCAAGATTAGCCATTTTACTCCTGTCCGTCAAGATTAGTGATTCACTGTGTGGGCTTTATATATTGCTTGGCCCCCCGAGTTGTGGGTAGTCCATCTGATATTCCTTACTTGGCCCGAGTTGTGGGTAACCGTGTGTGATGCATTGTATGCATCTCTATATTGTGCTTGACCCGGGCTGTGGGTTTTTCCTTTTATTCTTCTTCTCCTAAGGTTTGGGCTACTACCTTGCTGATGGCAATGCCGGAGGTGAGGGGCGTGGTCTTTTCCTTTGGGGGATGAGAAGCTCTACCATTCCTATTAATGGTAGACGTGTCTTGAACTCTATTGTATTCTTTTACGTCTTAATATATTTCCTTTGCCTTGTTGCAAAAAAAAAAAATAACTCGATTAACAACTTCTCCCATTACAGGGAATGTTCTGGAGTCGCTCGGGACTCAGATTACTGGGCGTTTCGAGCCGATACCCCGAAGTTCAATCAGTCGGCTTCGTTCAAGATTCTGTTTGAAAAATCGTGCAATTCTTTGCATTAGTCTATCAAATATAACTCGATTAACAACTTCTCCCATTACAGGGAATGTTCTGGAGTCGCTCGGGACTCAGATTACTGGGCGTTTCGAGCCGATACCCCGAAGTTCAATCAGTCGGCTTCGTTCAAGATTCTGTTTGAAAAATCGTGCAATTCTTTGCATTAGTCTATCAAATATAACTCGATTAACAACTTCTCCCATTACAGGGAATGTTCTGGAGTCGCTCGGGACTCAGATTACTGGGCGTTTCGAGCCGATACCCCGAAGTTCAATCAGTCGGCTCCGTTCAAGATTCTGTTCGAAAAATCGTGCAATTCTTTGCATTAGTCTATCAAATATAACTCGATTAACAACTTCTCCCATTACAGGGAATGTTCTGGAGTCGCACGGGACTCAGATTACTGGGCGTTTCGAGCCGATACCCCGAAGTTCAATCAGTCGGCTTCGTTCAAGATTCTGTTCGAAAAATCGTGCAATTCTTTGCATTAGTCTATCAAAAATAACTCGATTAACAACTTCTCCCATCTCAGTGAATGTTCTGGAGTCGCTAGGGACTCAGATTGCAGGGCGTTTCGAGCCGATACCCCGAAGTTCAATCAGTCGGCTTCGTTCAAGATTCTATTCGAAAAATCTTGCAATTCTTTGCATTAGTCTATCAAAAATAACTCGATTAACAACTTCTCCCATTACAGGGAATGTTCTGGAGTCACTCGGGACTCAGATTACTGGGCGTTTCGAGCCGATACCCCGAAGTTCAATCAGTCGGCTTCGTTCAAGATTCTGTTCGAAAAATCGTGCAATTCTTTGCATTAGTCTATCAAATATAACTCGATTAACAACTTCTCCCATTACAGGGAATGTTCTGGAGTCGCTAGGGACTCAGATTGCAGGGCGTTTCGAGCCGATACCCCGAAGTTCAATCAGTCGGCTTCGTTCAAGATTCTATTCGAAAAATCTTGCAATTCTTTGCATTAGTCTATCAAAAATAACTCGATTAACAACTTCTCCCATTACAGGGAATGTTCTGGAGTCGCTCGGGACTCAGATTACTGGGCGTTTCGAGCCGATACCCCGAAGTTCAATCAGTCGGCTCCGTTCAAGATTCTGTTCGAAAAATCGCGCAATTCTTTGCATTAGTCTATCAAAAATAACTCGATTAACAACTTCTCCCATTACAGGGAATGTTCTGGAGTCGCTCGGGACTCAGATTACTGGGCGTTTCGAGCCGATACCCCGAAGTTCAATCAGTCGGCTCCGTTCAAGATTCTGTTCGAAAAATCGCGCAATTCTTTGCATTAGTCTATCAAAAATAACTCGATTAACAACTTCTCCCATTACAGGGAATGTTCTGGAGTCGCTCGGGACTCAGATTACTGGGCGTTTCGAGCCGATACCCCGAAGTTCAATCAGTCGGCTTCGTTCAAGATTCTATTCGAAAAATCTTGCAATTCTTTGCATTAGTCTATCAAAAATAACTCGATTAACAACTTCTCCCATTACAGGGAATGTTCTGGAGTCGCTCGGGACTCAGATTACTGGGCGTTTCGAGCCGATACCCCGAAGTTCAATCAGTCGGCTCCGTTCAAGATTCTGTTCGAAAAATCGCGCAATTCTTTGCATTAGTCTATCAAAAATAACTCGATTAACAACTTCTCCCATTACAGGGAATGTTCTGGAGTCGCTCGGGACCAGATTACTGGGCGTTTCGAGCCGATACCCCGAAGTTCAATCAGTCAGCTTCGTTCAAGATTCTGTTCGAAAAATCGTGCAATTCTTTGCATTAGTCTGTCAAAAATAACTCAATTAACAACTTCTCCCTTACAGGGAATGTTCTGGAGTCGCTCGGGACTCAAATTGCTGGGCGTTTCGAGCCGATACCCCGAAGTTCAATCAGTCGGCTTCGTTCAAGATTCTGTTCGAAAAATCGTGCAATTCTTTGCATTAGTCTATCAAAAATAACTCGATTAACAACTTCTCCCATCTCAGTGAATGTTCTGGAGTCGCTAGGGACTCAGATTGCAGGGCGTTTCGAGCCGATACCCCGAAGTTCAATCAGTCGGCTTCGTTCAAGATTCTATTCGAAAAATCTTGCAATTCTTTGCATTAGTCTATCAAAAATAACTCGATTAACAACTTCTCCCATTACAGGGAATGTTCTGGAGTCGCTCGGGACTCAGATTACTGGGCGTTTCGAGCCGATACCCCGAAGTTCAATCAGTCGGCTTCGTTCAAGATTCTGTTTGAAAAATCGTGCAATTCTTTGCATTAGTCTATCAAATATAACTCGATTAACAACTTCTCTCATTACAGGGAATGTTCTGGAGTCGTTCGGGACTCAGATTACTGGGCGTTTCGAGCCGATACCCCGAAGTTCAATCAGTCGGCTTCGTTCAAGATTCTGTTTGAAAAATCGTGCAATTCTTTGCATTAGTCTATCAAATATAACTCGATTAACAACTTCTCCCATTACAGGGAATGTTCTGGAGTCGCTCGGGACTCAGATTACTGGGCGTTTCGAGCCGATACCCCGAAGTTCAATCAGTCGGCTCCGTTCAAGATTCTGTTCGAAAAATCGTGCAATTCTTTGCATTAGTCTATCAAATATAACTCGATTAACAACTTCTCCCATTACAGGGAATGTTCTGGAGTCGCACGGGACTCAGATTACTGGGCGTTTCGAGCCGATACCCCGAAGTTCAATCAGTCGGCTTCGTTCAAGATTCTGTTCGAAAAATCGTGCAATTCTTTTTATTAGTCTATCAAAAATAACACAATTAACAACTTCTTCCATCAAAGTGAATGTTCTGGAGTCACTCGGGACTCAGATTGCAGGGCGTTTCGAGCCGATACCCCGAAGTTCAATCAGTCAGCTTCGTTCAAGATTCTGTTCGAAAAATCGTGAAATTCTTTGCATTAGTCTGTCAAAAATAACTCAATTAGTGTCCACTTGATAACATTTTACACTTGGAGGAAAGAGAACTGAGGGAGCGGCTTCAGTCTTTTTTGAATGATGAAGAAGCAAGCCTGAAGCAGAAATCTAGAGTCCAATGGCTCAAACTTGGGGATTCAAATTCTAAGTATTTCTACCGGGCCTTTAAGCAGAGATGCCACAAAAATGCTATCCACTCTATTGTGAACGATTTGGGGCAGCGGGTATATGGTGATCGGGTGAATCAGGAAGCGGTGAATTTCTTTACTAACCTGTTTAATGCTCCTTTTGATTCTGTAGATTTCTCGAGGCTCCAGATTCATAGAAGATTGAAGCAAGAAAGTATTGAACTTCTGGGAAAGCCAATCCTCGTTCAAGAGATCCTGGACGCTATTCACCAATCGCCTAATAACAAAGCTCCAGGAGTTGATGGTTTTACCAAAGAATTCTTTGTGGCCACGTGGGAAATTCTTGGGCAAGATGTCATTAGAGCTATCCAGAGTTTTTTTGATTCCAAATGCCTTCTTCAGGAACTCAACATCACTTCAATAACATTAGTGGCAAAGAAGAAGCGCCCTGATTCATTTGCAGATTACCGCCCCATATCGGTATGTAAGATAATTTATCGATTTATCTCTAAAATCATTGCAAACAGGTTGCAGAAGATACTGGGTGAATTCATTGGTCCCAACCAGCATGCCTTTCTGAAAGGTCGTCTTATTCATGAAAACATTGCTCTATGCCATGAGCTTATGACAGGGTATCACTTGCAGCGAGGGTCACCTAGAATGGCTGTCAAGATCGATCTTCATAAAGCTTACGATTCAGTCAGATGGGATTTCTTGCTTGAACTAATGAGACAATATGGCTTTCCTGGGATAATGATTAGCTGGGTCAAAGCATGCATCTCCAATCCCAAATTTACAATAAACATGAGTGGCTCTAGCTGTGGTTTCTTTCAGAGTAGCAGAGGTCTCCGTCAGGGCTGTCCCATGGCTCCTTATCTGTTTATACTAGCTATGCAGTATTTTTCGGATCTATTGGATGATCAAGTTGCATCTGGACAGCTTACGCCCCACCATAGGTGCCTCGCTCCACTTGTTACCCATCTGTCGTTTGCTGATGATCTATTTTTATTCTCTAAAGCAGATATTATGTCAGCCACAACTTTAAAGGATTGCCTAGAGCACTTTCACCAAGTTTCCGGACTGCGTACGAGCAACTTGAAATCTCACTTATATATCTCTGGTACATCCCCGGAGTTGAGGGCTTCTATTGCTACGGTGTTGGACATGCCTTTTGGTTCTTTACCAGTTCGGTACTTGGGGATTCCTCTACTATCGACTAGGCCATCTTTCCAGGACTGCCAGCCCCTGATGGATAGCATTGCATCACAAATCAATGGATGGACTAGTAAATGTCTCTCTTTTGCAGGTCGTCTGGAGCTTATCCAATCAGTTCTGATGGGGAAGATATTATATTGGTGCTCTTCCTTTTCTCTCCCTCAACAGGTTATTATCCGTATTGAGCAGCTCTTGGCCCGGTTCCTTTGGTCTGGGCGATCGCTCAAGTGCAACCAACGGATCGCCTGGTTGTCCGTGTGCAAACCAAAAGAAAAAGGTGGCTTGGGGCTGAGAAATATCAGGAAGCTGAATCAAGCATGTATGATGAGATACATATGGGCCATTGCATCTAAGAAGGACTCACTTTGGGTGAGATGGGTTCATAGCAATTACCTGAGGGAGCACTCTATTTGGACTCGCCAAGTCCCTTCTACACTTGCTTGGGTTACAAGGAGTATTTTCAACGTGAGGTATCTTGCTCAACCATTCATCAGGCACCAAATAGGAAATGGTGAAGGTACCAGGCTATGGCATGACCCATGGCACCCTGCTGGGATTCTCTTTCACATTGTTAGACATTACCATTATAGTATCCCTGCTCTCTCTACTGATCTAGTATCGGATATCCTTTCTCCCGAAGGATGGAACACGGTTGGATTCCACCATGCGTGCTTATTCGATGCTTGGCACACCCTACACCAGGTCCGACTTCATGATAGACATGGGTGTGATGCCATCCTTTGGACAGCTTCCCCATCGGGCACCTTCAGCCTTAAGTCGGCTTACAACAACCTGAATTCCACTGAGCCTGATGTTGATTGGCATAGTCTGATATGGTTTAAAAGCCATGTACCTCGATTCTCCTTCATCTCATGGCTGGCTTTCTGGAGAAGGCTCCCAACATATGACCGCATGCATAGATGGGGTAAGCAAGGGCCAAATATTTGCTACCTATGTAGAGAAGATAGTGAGAGCATAGATCATATCCTATTATGCTGCACTTACTCTCTACAAATCTGGCGCAAGGTTCTTGGGTTGATGCCACATGGGGATACCTTGGCGAATTGTATGCCATGGCTTTTGAGTCATTTTGGCGGTTCCTCTGATGCCAAGCTATTGAGAAAGCTTCTTCTCACTACCACTATTCACCATCTGTGGAGAGAGCGAAATCGACGGTTGCATGAGGAAGGACAATTATCTTGGGAGGCCCTTGCCAAACATATCCTGGATGACACTATGCGGAAGAGGACTAGGGACACCACTGGGGATGCAGGAAACTGATATGGTGCGTCTTTTGGTTTGGTTATTCAGTATTTTTATGCCCCCTGATTTGAGCCAGGCCTAACACTCTTGCTTGGTTATTTTTTTCCTGGGCTGTGGGACTTTGTGCTTATTGCTTTTTCTATGTTGCTAGAGTCGGTATGATTGTGAGCTTTTCCCGGGCTGTGGGATTTATTGCGTACCATTTATTTCAGTCTGTGAGTTTTAGGTCATCATGACTTGTGTGCCTTTCCCGGGCTGTGGGATGTCTTTTCTTTTTAGATTGCTATGATTGTATCGTAGCGGGACCATCAACCCTAGGGATTGGGTCTTGACCTTGCTGATGGCTATGCCGAAGGTGAGGTTCTAGACTCTTTTGTCCTAGGGTGATTGGCTACTGAACTTTACATGTACTCATCTTCTTCATTGCTAATACAATACACTTGCCTTGTTGCAAAAAAAAAAAAATAACTCAATTAACAACTTCTCCCTTACAGGGAATGTTCTGGAGTCGCTCGGGACTCAAATTGCTGGGCGTTTCGAGCCTATACCCCGAAGTTCAATCAGTTGGCTTCGTTCAAGATTCTGTTTGAAAAATCGTGCAATTCTTTGCATTAGTCTATCAAATATAACTCGATTAACAACTTCTCCCATTACAGGGAATGTTCTGGAGTCGCTCGGGACTCAGATTACTGGGCGTTTCGAGCCGATACCCCGAAGTTCAATCAGTCGGCTTCGTTCAAGATTCTGTTTGAAAAATCGTGCAATTCTTTGCATTAGTCTATCAAATATAACTCGATTAACAACTTCTCCCATTACAGGGAATGTTCTGGAGTCGCTCGGGACTCAGATTACTGGGCGTTTCGAGCCGATACCCCGAAGTTCAATCAGTCGGCTCCGTTCAAGATTCTGTTCGAAAAATCGTGCAATTCTTTGCATTAGTCTATCAAATATAACTCGATTAACAACTTCTCCCATTACAGGGAATGTTCTGGAGTCGCACGGGACTCAGATTACTGGGCGTTTCGAGCCGATACCCCGAAGTTCAATCAGTCGGCTTCGTTCAAGATTCTGTTCGAAAAATCGTGCAATTCTTTGCATTAGTCTATCAAAAATAACTCGATTAACAACTTCTCCCATCTCAGTGAATGTTCTGGAGTCGCTAGGGACTCAGATTGCAGGGCGTTTCGAGCCGATACCCCGAAGTTCAATCAGTCGGCTTCGTTCAAGATTCTATTCGAAAAATCTTGCAATTCTTTGCATTAGTCTATCAAAAATAACTCGATTAACAACTTCTCCCATTACAGGGAATGTTCTGGAGTCACTCGGGACTCAGATTACTGGGCGTTTCGAGCCGATACCCCGAAGTTCAATCAGTCGGCTTCGTTCAAGATTCTGTTCGAAAAATCGTGCAATTCTTTGCATTAGTCTATCAAATATAACTCGATTAACAACTTCTCCCATTACAGGGAATGTTCTGGAGTCGCTAGGGACTCAGATTGCAGGGCGTTTCGAGCCGATACCCCGAAGTTCAATCAGTCGGCTTCGTTCAAGATTCTATTCGAAAAATCTTGCAATTCTTTGCATTAGTCTATCAAAAATAACTCGATTAACAACTTCTCCCATTACAGGGAATGTTCTGGAGTCGCTCGGGACTCAGATTACTGGGCGTTTCGAGCCGATACCCCGAAGTTCAATCAGTCGGCTCCGTTCAAGATTCTGTTCGAAAAATCGCGCAATTCTTTGCATTAGTCTATCAAAAATAACTCGATTAACAACTTCTCCCATTACAGGGAATGTTCTGGAGTCGCTCGGGACTCAGATTACTGGGCGTTTCGAGCCGATACCCCGAAGTTCAATCAGTCGGCTTCGTTCAAGATTCTATTCGAAAAATCTTGCAATTCTTTGCATTAGTCTATCAAAAATAACTCGATTAACAACTTCTCCCATTACAGGGAATGTTCTGGAGTCGCTCGGGACTCAGATTACTGGGCGTTTCGAGCCGATACCCCGAAGTTCAATCAGTCGGCTCCGTTCAAGATTCTGTTCGAAAAATCGCGCAATTCTTTGCATTAGTCTATCAAAAATAACTCGATTAACAACTTCTCCCATTACAGGGAATGTTCTGGAGTCGCTCGGGACCAGATTACTGGGCGTTTCGAGCCGATACCCCGAAGTTCAATCAGTCAGCTTCGTTCAAGATTCTGTTCGAAAAATCGTGCAATTCTTTGCATTAGTCTGTCAAAAATAACTCAATTAACAACTTCTCCCTTACAGGGAATGTTCTGGAGTCGCTCGGGACTCAAATTGCTGGGCGTTTCGAGCCGATACCCCGAAGTTCAATCAGTCGGCTTCGTTCAAGATTCTGTTCGAAAAATCGTGCAATTCTTTGCATTAGTCTATCAAAAATAACTCGATTAACAACTTCTCCCATTACAGGGAATGTTCTGGAGTCGCTCGGGACTCAGATTACTGGGCGTTTCGAGCCGATACCCCGAAGTTCAATCAGTCGGCTCCGTTCAAGATTCTGTTCGAAAAATCGCGCAATTCTTTGCATTAGTCTATCAAAAATAACTCGATTAACAACTTCTCCCATTACAGGGAATGTTCTGGAGTCGCTCGGGACCAGATTACTGGGCGTTTCGAGCCGATACCCCGAAGTTCAATCAGTCAGCTTCGTTCAAGATTCTGTTCGAAAAATCGTGCAATTCTTTGCATTAGTCTGTCAAAAATAACTCAATTAACAACTTCTCCCTTACAGGGAATGTTCTGGAGTCGCTCGGGACTCAAATTGCTGGGCGTTTCGAGCCGATACCCCGAAGTTCAATCAGTCGGCTTCGTTCAAGATTCTGTTCGAAAAATCGTGCAATTCTTTGCATTAGTCTATCAAAAATAACTCGATTAACAACTTCTCCCATCTCAGTGAATGTTCTGGAGTCGCTAGGGACTCAGATTGCAGGGCGTTTCGAGCCGATACCCCGAAGTTCAATCAGTCGGCTTCGTTCAAGATTCTATTCGAAAAATCTTGCAATTCTTTGCATTAGTCTATCAAAAATAACTCGATTAACAACTTCTCCCATTACAGGGAATGTTCTGGAGTCGCTCGGGACTCAGATTACTGGGCGTTTCGAGCCGATACCCCGAAGTTCAATCAGTCGGCTTCGTTCAAGATTCTGTTTGAAAAATCGTGCAATTCTTTGCATTAGTCTATCAAATATAACTCGATTAACAACTTCTCTCATTACAGGGAATGTTCTGGAGTCGTTCGGGACTCAGATTACTGGGCGTTTCGAGCCGATACCCCGAAGTTCAATCAGTCGGCTTCGTTCAAGATTCTGTTTGAAAAATCGTGCAATTCTTTGCATTAGTCTATCAAATATAACTCGATTAACAACTTCTCCCATTACAGGGAATGTTCTGGAGTCGCTCGGGACTCAGATTACTGGGCGTTTCGAGCCGATACCCCGAAGTTCAATCAGTCGGCTCCGTTCAAGATTCTGTTCGAAAAATCGTGCAATTCTTTGCATTAGTCTATCAAATATAACTCGATTAACAACTTCTCCCATTACAGGGAATGTTCTGGAGTCGCACGGGACTCAGATTACTGGGCGTTTCGAGCCGATACCCCGAAGTTCAATCAGTCGGCTTCGTTCAAGATTCTGTTCGAAAAATCGTGCAATTCTTTTTATTAGTCTATCAAAAATAACACAATTAACAACTTCTTCCATCAAAGTGAATGTTCTGGAGTCACTCGGGACTCAGATTGCAGGGCGTTTCGAGCCGATACCCCGAAGTTCAATCAGTCAGCTTCGTTCAAGATTCTGTTCGAAAAATCGTGCAATTCTTTGCATTAGTCTGTCAAAAATAACTCAATTAACAACTTCTCCCTTAGAGGGAATGTTCTGGAGTCGCTCGGGACTCAAATTGCTGGGCGTTTCGAGCCTATACCCCGAAGTTCAATCAGTCGGCTTCGTTCAAGATTCTGTTTGAAAAATCGTGCAATTCTTTGCATTAGTCTATCAAATATAACTCGATTAACAACTTCTCCCATTACAGGGAATGTTCTGGAGTCGCTCGGGACTCAGATTACTGGGCGTTTCGAGCCGATACCCCGAAGTTCAATCAGTCGGCTTCGTTCAAGATTCTGTTTGAAAAATCGTGCAATTCTTTGCATTAGTCTATCAAATATAACTCGATTAACAACTTCTCCCATTACAGGGAATGTTCTGGAGTCGCTCGGGACTCAGATTACTGGGCGTTTCGAGCCGATACCCCGAAGTTCAATCAGTCGGCTCCGTTCAAGATTCTGTTCGAAAAATCGTGCAATTCTTTGCATTAGTCTATCAAATATAACTCGATTAACAACTTCTCCCATTACAGGGAATGTTCTGGAGTCGCACGGGACTCAGATTACTGGGCGTTTCGAGCCGATACCCCGAAGTTCAATCAGTCGGCTTCGTTCAAGATTCTGTTCGAAAAATCGTGCAATTCTTTGCATTAGTCTATCAAAAATAACTCGATTAACAACTTCTCCCATCTCAGTGAATGTTCTGGAGTCGCTAGGGACTCAGATTGCAGGGCGTTTCGAGCCGATACCCCGAAGTTCAATCAGTCGGCTTCGTTCAAGATTCTATTCGAAAAATCTTGCAATTCTTTGCATTAGTCTATCAAAAATAACTCGATTAACAACTTCTCCCATTACAGGGAATGTTCTGGAGTCACTCGGGACTCAGATTACTGGGCGTTTCGAGCCGATACCCCGAAGTTCAATCAGTCGGCTTCGTTCAAGATTCTGTTCGATAAATCGTGCAATTCTTTGCATTAGTCTATCAAATATAACTCGATTAACAACTTCTCCCATTACAGGGAATGTTCTGGAGTCGCTAGGGACTCAGATTGCAGGGCGTTTCTAGCCGATACCCCGAAGTTCAATCAGTCGGCTTCGTTCAAGATTCTATTCGAAAAATCTTGCAATTCTTTGCATTAGTCTATCAAAAATAACTCGATTAGATAATAGCTCTTGGTGTGGTGATTAGTTCATCAAAAAAAAGATTAAAGGTCGGTGGTTCAAGTCTCACCGTCAACCTTAATAATGCATGTTTGGGGGGATTTGGAGGGGGAGTGAGGGTGCGCAGCAGCTCTCGTGGCGATTGGGAAGTAGTATAGGTTTATTTTGGTGTGTGGAGGGGTATTTCAGGAAGGAGTTTGGGGTTTGAGTGGTTTGGGAGAAGATTTGGCTCGGGTGGGAAGATGTTTACCCGGCTGGGCTTCTAGGTGTCCTGATTGGGAACATTTTCTTACCCCCAGTGGAAGAATTGTGGGTATTCTGGGAAGAGGTTTGGGCGATTGGGAATTGGTTTGCTCGATCGGGTATACGTTTGGGCGACTGGGATATCCTTTCGCCCTTGCGTATCCCGATCGCCGCGAGCCTTCCTGCTGCGGCGCTCGTCTCTTCCGCGGGTGGCTCCTCTCCGGCGGGGCTTGGGCGAGGCGAAGAGGCGGTGTCGATCTCGGGCGGTGGCTGTCGGCGGACGGGAGGCGTTGTGCGGCGGCGGTCTGCGAATCTAGGGTTTTTTTAAACCCTAGGTTATCCTGCGTCTTCTTTGCCCTTCCGGCGTGGTTCCTGGGGGCTATTCTCGTCGGAATTGTTCTCTCTTGGCGTCGTGGATCGCTGTCTCCGGTTTCTTCATCTGTCCGGCGGTTGGGGCTTGGTGGAGGGGCTTTGTTTTTTCTGGGCGGTGCATCTCCTTCGGCTGCTTTGCTGTGCATTTCCCATCGTCTTGTTCGCTACGGTGGGCATCTTCCGGCGATCCTTGGGTGCTGTTCTTTGCGGCGGCCCTCTTTATCATTGTGCCGTGAATTGGTTCTTGTGGTGGTGTGGTTTCCGGGGTTCTCTTCCTCCTACAGGCTGAGTTCTTCATCCTGCTTCTTCCTGCGGTTATCAGCGTTGTGATTGGCTCTTGGGCTGCGTTCTTGTATCAGGCTGTTCTTTGGCAAGTGGAGTTTTGTTCTGTGCTGAATTCTCTAGCAGCATACTGATCACTCATTTGTGTTTGCCGGGGCTGAGGTATTTTATTTTATTTTACTGTAATCTCTTGGCTGGTGCTTCTGGTCTGTGATTGTTGCTAGATACCGTGGCGTACTCTGGGTCTTCCGCTGGTGTGCTAGCAGCTGCTCGTGCATCGCTCTTATTCATGGCTCGGAATTCTAAGTCGGCGAGGGGTGCTCGTCGAGGTGGGAGGATCGCGACTGCCTTGCCAACCCAGAGGGTCGATGACACGGGAGGAGATGCATCCGGTGTCCCCTCAGATGTTCTTTTGGATGATCAGAATTGTAATGCTAGGTTGATTGAAGTTTCATGTGAGGAATCCGTGTCTCTACCGCATATGAAAGCTCGGGCCGTCTCGCCGGAATGCAATGCTGTTGTGGATGTCTGTGATTCTGGGGATCCTCAAGGGGAGGCCTGCCTAACCAGTTCGTGCGGTGTGCTAGACAAGGAGGATGGACAGAATATGAGGGGTAAGCTTTCAGATATTGGAGGTAAGCTTCGAGCTTCGGCTGAGCTTCAGGATATGTCGGCCGCTCCAAGGCCATGGTCTTCATTGTTTTCATCGCCCGTGGCGCAAGCCGATTGCTCATTGAAGTTTGAAGAGCCCACCTTTCAAGAGGGAGAGTTTGTAGTTGATGTGTCCGATGAGGAGCTCGATGCTGGGGTTGATCACTGGCGATATGCGTTAGTTGGCCATTTTATTGGTGCTAAGCCTTTTTTCCCTACCATCAGAGAAAGAACATTAATGTTGTGGCGTCCAAAAGGTGCTCTAGAGGCATTCTCCCTCCCCAGTGGTTTTCTCATCTTCAGATTTGCTCAAGAGGAGGATATGCTCTCAGCCTTAGAAGGGGGACCTTGGTTTGTCCAAGGGAAGATATTACTGCTTAAAAGATGGTCACCTGGTATGAAGCTTGTGAGGGAATCATTGTCTTCCATCCCCTTATGGGTTAAAATTCATGATCTTCCATTGGAATTCTGGAGTGCTTCTATTATTGGAAAGGTTATGAGTCGAGTTGGTAAGCCCCTTTACATGGACAATCCTACAGCTACTAAGAGCCGTATAGGGTATGCCCGCATTTGCATTGAGATGGAGGTTGGAGCAGGCCTTCCTGACAGCCTCAGCTTCATGGTGAGGAATGAGAAGTATGAGATCCATCTGGAATATGAATGGCAGCCAAGTAGATGTTCAAACTGCTCCTCTTTTGGCCACTCTGCGAATAAGTGCCCCTCCTTAGCCAAAAAGTTGACATCTAAATGGGTTCCTAAGAAGCAGGACACTCACCGCCATGTGGCTGAGGTACCGCATCAGAAAAGCTATGGGCTGACACGGTATGAAAAGGGAGAACCCAGCAGGAAGCATGAGCTTGTAAAGTCGCCTCGGGGTTCTTTAGATGATCGCCAAATGACTGTTGGTCAGATGCGGGCATCAGTGATTCCGCCGAAGAGCTCTACCGGTAAGAGTAAGGTATCTGAGGTGGCTCAGCGTACTGATAATCAAAATGCTGGACTGCTAGAGACAAGGAATTTTTTTCAGGTCCTTGATGATGGAGCAGGTGTAGAGCCAAATATTATGTATTCTCAGTGTGGACGTGCTAAGTGGGGGAGCAATCTTGATAAAGGGGGCCGAGCACCCTCCTCTAGTCTTCCTCATGATTAGCATAGCTTCATGGAACGTGCGAGGATTGAATTCCTCAGCACGACGAGCCGCAGTGCGTAGCAGTGTTAATCTGAATAATCTTGGCTCCATTTGGCTTCTTGAAACAAAGGTGAAATGTAATAAAGCTTCTCAAATTATCCAGTCTGTTACAGGAGGATGGAAGTACTTTTTTAATCATAGCTCAGCATCAAATGGGCGTATTTGTTTAGCTTGGGATCCTACAGTGATGGATTATCATATTATATCTGAATCAGATCAGTATATATTTGGTAAGGCTACAGTGGTTGGCTCTGACATCTCATTTTTCTTCACTGCGGTTTATGGGAGGAATGAAGAGCAAGACCGTCGACGATTGTGGGATCAACTGAGTGGCCTTCGGCCCTTAGTTGATGGTCCTTGGGTTGTCATGGGCGATTTTAACACCGTATTTAATTCCCTGGAGAAAGTTGGGGGCCGACGCTTTCCTTCATCGGCTGCTACTCAGATAGAAGATTGCCTGGACAATTTAGAGCTCTCTGATCTTAAATGGACAGGATGCAAATTCACTTGGACTAATAACCAGATTGGCTCTAGCAGGATAATGTGCAAGTTGGATAGGGTGCTAGTGAATGCAGATTGGCTCTCCTTATACCCTGACAGTGCGGCAGTCTTCCATAACCCGGGGATATCTGATCACTCTCTTGCTTTACTCCGATGTCAGGAACCCGAGCGTAGAAAATGCCCATTCAAGTTCTTTAATCAGTGGATTCATAAACGTGATTTTCTGAGTGTAGTTAAAGAGGCTTGGGATCAGCCGGTATTTTGTAGAGATGGTAGAAGACCTTCACCTATGTTCTCTCTGGTTCAAAAGCTTAAGCTTACCAAGCGGTCCCTCAAACAGTGGGCCTTCAAAAATCACATCCGAGACACTGCGGAGAAGAGGAAATTAGTAGAGCATTTGGAGGTCCTACAGACTCAAATTCAGCAGTGTCCACTTGATAACATTTTACACTTGGAGGAAAGAGAACTGAGGGAGCGGCTTCAGTCTTTTTTGAATGATGAAGAAGCAAGCCTGAAGCAGAAATCTAGAGTCCAATGGCTCAAACTTGGGGATTCAAATTCTAAGTATTTCTACCGGGCCTTTAAGCAGAGATGCCACAAAAATGCTATCCACTCTATTGTGAACGATTTGGGGCAGCGGGTATATGGTGATCGGGTGAATCAGGAAGCGGTGAATTTCTTTACTAACCTGTTTAATGCTCCTTTTGATTCTGTAGATTTCTCGAGGCTCCAGATTCATAGAAGATTGAAGCAAGAAAGTATTGAACTTCTGGGAAAGCCAATCCTCGTTCAAGAGATCCTGGACGCTATTCACCAATCGCCTAATAACAAAGCTCCAGGAGTTGATGGTTTTACCAAAGAATTCTTTGTGGCCACGTGGGAAATTCTTGGGCAAGATGTCATTAGAGCTATCCAGAGTTTTTTTGATTCCAAATGCCTTCTTCAGGAACTCAACATCACTTCAATAACATTAGTGGCAAAGAAGAAGCGCCCTGATTCATTTGCAGATTACCGCCCCATATCGGTATGTAAGATAATTTATCGATTTATCTCTAAAATCATTGCAAACAGGTTGCAGAAGATACTGGGTGAATTCATTGGTCCCAACCAGCATGCCTTTCTGAAAGGTCGTCTTATTCATGAAAACATTGCTCTATGCCATGAGCTTATGACAGGGTATCACTTGCAGCGAGGGTCACCTAGAATGGCTGTCAAGATCGATCTTCATAAAGCTTACGATTCAGTCAGATGGGATTTCTTGCTTGAACTAATGAGACAATATGGCTTTCCTGGGATAATGATTAGCTGGGTCAAAGCATGCATCTCCAATCCCAAATTTACAATAAACATGAGTGGCTCTAGCTGTGGTTTCTTTCAGAGTAGCAGAGGTCTCCGTCAGGGCTGTCCCATGGCTCCTTATCTGTTTATACTAGCTATGCAGTATTTTTCGGATCTATTGGATGATCAAGTTGCATCTGGACAGCTTACGCCCCACCATAGGTGCCTCGCTCCACTTGTTACCCATCTGTCGTTTGCTGATGATCTATTTTTATTCTCTAAAGCAGATATTATGTCAGCCACAACTTTAAAGGATTGCCTAGAGCACTTTCACCAAGTTTCCGGACTGCGTACGAGCAACTTGAAATCTCACTTATATATCTCTGGTACATCCCCGGAGTTGAGGGCTTCTATTGCTACGGTGTTGGACATGCCTTTTGGTTCTTTACCAGTTCGGTACTTGGGGATTCCTCTACTATCGACTAGGCCATCTTTCCAGGACTGCCAGCCCCTGATGGATAGCATTGCATCACAAATCAATGGATGGACTAGTAAATGTCTCTCTTTTGCAGGTCGTCTGGAGCTTATCAAATCAGTTCTGATGGGGAAGATATTATATTGGTGCTCTTCCTTTTCTCTCCCTCAACAGGTTATTATCCGTATTGAGCAGCTCTTGGCCCGGTTCCTTTGGTCTGGGCGATCGCTCAAGTGCAACCAACGGATCGCCTGGTTGTCCGTGTGCAAACCAAAAGAAAAAGGTGGCTTGGGGCTGAGAAATATCAGGAAGCTGAATCAAGCATGTATGATGAGATACATATGGGCCATTGCATCTAAGAAGGACTCACTTTGGGTGAGATGGGTTCATAGCAATTACCTGAGGGAGCACTCTATTTGGACTCGCCAAGTCCCTTCTACACTTGCTTGGGTTACAAGGAGTATTTTCAACGTGAGGTATCTTGCTCAACCATTCATCAGGCACCAAATAGGAAATGGTGAAGGTACCAGGCTATGGCATGACCCATGGCACCCTGCTGGGATTCTCTTTCACATTGTTAGACATTACCATTATAGTATCCCTGCTCTCTCTACTGATCTAGTATCGGATATCCTTTCTCCCGAAGGATGGAACACGGTTGGATTCCACCATGCGTGCTTATTCGATGCTTGGCACACCCTACACCAGGTCCGACTTCATGATAGACATGGGTGTGATGCCATCCTTTGGACAGCTTCCCCATCGGGCACCTTCAGCCTTAAGTCGGCTTACAACAACCTGAATTCCACTGAGCCTGATGTTGATTGGCATAGTCTGATATGGTTTAAAAGCCATGTACCTCGATTCTCCTTCATCTCATGGCTGGCTTTCTGGAGAAGGCTCCCAACATATGACCGCATGCATAGATGGGGTAAGCAAGGGCCAAATATTTGCTACCTATGTAGAGAAGATAGTGAGAGCATAGATCATATCCTATTATGCTGCACTTACTCTCTACAAATCTGGCGCAAGGTTCTTGGGTTGATGCCACATGGGGATACCTTGGCGAATTGTATGCCATGGCTTTTGAGTCATTTTGGCGGTTCCTCTGATGCCAAGCTATTGAGAAAGCTTCTTCTCACTACCACTATTCACCATCTGTGGAGAGAGCGAAATCGACGGTTGCATGAGGAAGGACAATTATCTTGGGAGGCCCTTGCCAAACATATCCTGGATGACACTATGCGGAAGAGGACTAGGGACACCACTGGGGATGCAGGAAACTGATATGGTGCGTCTTTTGGTTTGGTTATTCAGTATTTTTATGCCCCCTGATTTGAGCCAGGCCTAACACTCTTGCTTGGTTATTTTTTTCCTGGGCTGTGGGACTTTGTGCTTATTGCTTTTTCAATGTTGCTAGAGTCGGTATGATTGTGAGCTTTTCCCGGGCTGTGGGATTTATTGCGTACCATTTATTTCAGTCTGTGAGTTTTAGGTCATCATGACTTGTGTGCCTTTCCCGGGCTGTGGGATGTCTTTTCTTTTTAGATTGCTATGATTGTATCGTAGCGGGACCATCAACCCTAGGGATTGGGTCTTGACCTTGCTGATGGCTATGCCGAAGGTGAGGTTCTAGACTCTTTTGTCCTAGGGTGATTGGCTACTGAACTTTACATGTACTCATCTTCTTCATTGCTAATACAATACACTTGCCTTGTTGCAAAAAAAAAAAAAAAAAAAAAAAATAACTCGATTAACAACTTCTCCCATTACAGGGAATGTTCTGGAGTCGCTCGGGACTCAGATTACTGGGCGTTTCGAGCCGATACCCCGAAGTTCAATCAGTCGGCTCCGTTCAAGATTCTGTTCGAAAAATCGCGCAATTCTTTGCATTAGTCTATCAAAAATAACTCGATTAACAACTTCTCCCATTACAGGGAATGTTCTGGAGTCGCTCGGGACTCAGATTACTGGGCGTTTCGAGCCGATACCCCGAAGTTCAATCAGTCGGCTTCGTTCAAGATTCTATTCGAAAAATCTTGCAATTCTTTGCATTAGTCTATCAAAAATAACTCGATTAACAACTTCTCCCATTACAGGGAATGTTCTGGAGTCGCTCGGGACTCAGATTACTGGGCGTTTTGAGCCGATACCCCGAAGTTCAATCAGTCGGCTCCGTTCAAGATTCTGTTCGAAAAATCGCGCAATTCTTTGCATTAGTCTATCAAAAATAACTCGATTAACAACTTCTCCCATTACAGGGAATGTTCTAGAGTCGCTCGGGACCAGATTACTGGGCGTTTCGAGCCGATACCCCGAAGTTCAATCAGTCAGCTTCGTTCAAGATTCTGTTCGAAAAATCATGCAATTCTTTGCATTAGTCTGTCAAAAATAACTCAATTAACAACTTCTCCCTTACAGGGAATGTTCTGGAGTCGCTCGGGACTCAAATTGCTGGGCGTTTCGAGCCGATACCCCGAAGTTCAATCAGTCGGCTTCGTTCAAGATTCTGTTCGAAAAATCGTGCAATTCTTTGCATTAGTCTATCAAAAATAACTCGATTAACAACTTCTCCCATCTCAGTGAATGTTCTGGAGTCGCTAGGGACTCAGATTGCAGGGCGTTTCGAGCCGATACCCCGAAGTTCAATCAGTCGGCTTCGTTCAAGATTCTATTCGAAAAATCTTGCAATTCTTTGCATTAGTCTATCAAAAATAACTCGATTAACAACTTCTCCCATTACAGGGAATGTTCTGGAGTCGCTCGGGACTCAGATTACTGGGCGTTTCGAGCCGATACCCCGAAGTTCAATCAGTCGGCTTCGTTCAAGATTCTGTATGAAAAATCGTGCAATTCTTTGCATTAGTCTATCAAATATAACTCGATTAACAACTTCTCCCATTACAGGGAATGTTCTGGAGTCGCTCGGGACTCAGATTACTGGGCGTTTCGAGCCGATACCCCGAAGTTCAATCAGTCGGCTTCGTTCAAGATTCTGTTTGAAAAATCGTGCAATTTTTTGCATTAGTCTATCAAATATAACTCGATTAACAACTTCTCCCATTACAGGGAATGTTCTGGAGTCGCTCGGGACTCAGATTACTGGGCGTTTCGAGCCGATACCCCGAAGTTCAATCAGTCGGCTCCGTTCAAGATTCTGTTCGAAAAATCGTGCAATTCTTTGCATTAGTCTATCAAATATAACTCGATTAACAACTTCTCCCATTACAGGGAATGTTCTGGAGTCGCACGGGACTCAGATTACTGGGCGTTTCGAGCCGATACCCCGAAGTTCAATCAGTCGGCTTCGTTCAAGATTCTGTTCGAAAAATCGTGCAATTCTTTTTATTAGTCTATCAAAAATAACACAATTAACAACTTCTTCCATCAAAGTGAATGTTCTGGAGTCACTCGGGACTCAGATTGCAGGGCGTTTCGAGCCGATACCCCGAAGTTCAATCAGTCAGCTTCGTTCAAGATTCTGTTCGAAAAATCGCGCAATTCTTTGCATTAGTCTATCAAAAATAACTCGATTAACAACTTCTCCCATTACAGGGAATGTTCTGGAGTCGCTCGGGACCAGATTACTGGGCGTTTCGAGCCGATACCCCGAAGTTCAATCAGTCAGCTTCGTTCAAGATTCTGTTCGAAAAATCATGCAATTCTTTGCATTAGTCTGTCAAAAATAACTCAATTAACAACTTCTCCCTTACAGGGAATGTTCTGGAGTCGCTCGGGACTCAAATTGCTGGGCGTTTCGAGCCGATACCCCGAAGTTCAATCAGTCGGCTTCGTTCAAGATTCTGTTCGAAAAATCGTGCAATTCTTTGCATTAGTCTATCAAAAATAACTCGATTAACAACTTCTCCCATCTCAGTGAATGTTCTGGAGTCGCTAGGGACTCAGATTGCAGGGCGTTTCGAGCCGATACCCCGAAGTTCAATCAGTCGGCTTCGTTCAAGATTCTATTCGAAAAATCTTGCAATTCTTTGCATTAGTCTATCAAAAATAACTCGATTAACAACTTCTCCCATTACAGGGAATGTTCTGGAGTCGCTCGGGACTCAGATTACTGGGCGTTTCGAGCCGATACCCCGAAGTTCAATCAGTCGGCTTCGTTCAAGATTCTGTATGAAAAATCGTGCAATTCTTTGCATTAGTCTATCAAATATAACTCGATTAACAACTTCTCCCATTACAGGGAATGTTCTGGAGTCCCTCGGGACTCAGATTACTGGGCGTTTCGAGCCGATACCCCGAAGTTCAATCAGTCGGCTCCGTTCAAGATTCTGTTCGAAAAATCGTGCAATTCTTTGCATTAGTCTATCAAATATAACTCGATTAACAACTTCTCCCATTACAGGGAATGTTCTGGAGTCGCACGGGACTCAGATTACTGGGCGTTTCGAGCCGATACCCCGAAGTTCAATCAGTCGGCTTCGTTCAAGATTCTGTTCGAAAAATCGTGCAATTCTTTTTATTAGTCTATCAAAAATAACACAATTAACAACTTCTTCCATCAAAGTGAATGTTCTGGAGTCACTCGGGACTCAGATTGCAGGGCGTTTCGAGCCGATACCCCGAAGTTCAATCAGTCAGCTTCGTTCAAGATTCTGTTCGAAAAATCGCGCAATTCTTTGCATTAGTCTATCAAAAATAACTCGATTAACAACTTCTCCCATTACAGGGAATGTTCTGGAGTCGCTCGGGACCAGATTACTGGGCGTTTCGAGCCGATACCCCGAAGTTCAATCAGTCAGCTTCGTTCAAGATTCTGTTCGAAAAATCATGCAATTCTTTGCATTAGTCTGTCAAAAATAACTCAATTAACAACTTCTCCCTTACAGGGAATGTTCTGGAGTCGCTCGGGACTCAAATTGCTGGGCGTTTCGAGCCGATACCCCGAAGTTCAATCAGTCGGCTTCGTTCAAGATTCTGTTCGAAAAATCGTGCAATTCTTTGCATTAGTCTATCAAAAATAACTCGATTAACAACTTCTCCCATCTCAGTGAATGTTCTGGAGTCGCTAGGGACTCAGATTGCAGGGCGTTTCGAGCCGATACCCCGAAGTTCAATCAGTCGGCTTCGTTCAAGATTCTATTCGAAAAATCTTGCAATTCTTTGCATTAGTCTATCAAAAATAACTCGATTAACAACTTCTCCCATTACAGGGAATGTTCTGGAGTCGCTCGGGACTCAGATTACTGGGCGTTTCGAGCCGATACCCCGAAGTTCAATCAGTCGGCTTCGTTCAAGATTCTGTATGAAAAATCGTGCAATTCTTTGCATTAGTCTATCAAATATAACTCGATTAACAACTTCTCCCATTACAGGGAATGTTCTGGAGTCGCTCGGGACTCAGATTACTGGGCGTTTCGAGCCGATACCCCGAAGTTCAATCAGTCGGCTTCGTTCAAGATTCTGTTCGAAAAATCGTGCAATTCTTTTTATTAGTCTATCAAAAATAACACAATTAACAACTTCTTCCATCAAAGTGAATGTTCTGGAGTCCCTCGGGACTCAGATTGCAGGGCGTTTCGAGCCGATACCCCGAAGTTCAATCAGTCAGCTTCGTTCAAGATTCTGTTCGAAAAATCGCGCAATTCTTTGCATTAGTCTATCAAAAATAACTCGATTAACAACTTCTCCCATTACAGGGAATGTTCTGGAGTCGCTCGGGACCAGATTACTGGGCGTTTCGAGCCGATACCCCGAAGTTCAATCAGTCAGCTTCGTTCAAGATTCTGTTCGAAAAATCATGCAATTCTTTGCATTAGTCTGTCAAAAATAACTCAATTAACAACTTCTCCCTTACAGGGAATGTTCTGGAGTCGCTCGGGACTCAAATTGCTGGGCGTTTCGAGCCGATACCCCGAAGTTCAATCAGTCGGCTTCGTTCAAGATTCTGTTCGAAAAATCGTGCAATTCTTTGCATTAGTCTATCAAAAATAACTCGATTAACAACTTCTCCCATCTCAGTGAATGTTCTGGAGTCGCTAGGGACTCAGATTGCAGGGCGTTTCGAGCCGATACCCCGAAGTTCAATCAGTCGGCTTCGTTCAAGATTCTATTCGAAAAATCTTGCAATTCTTTGCATTAGTCTATCAAAAATAACTCGATTAACAACTTCTCCCATTACAGGGAATGTTCTGGAGTCGCTCGGGACTCAGATTACTGGGCGTTTCGAGCCGATACCCCGAAGTTCAATCAGTCGGCTTCGTTCAAGATTCTGTATGAAAAATCGTGCAATTCTTTGCATTAGTCTATCAAATATAACTCGATTAACAACTTCTCCCATTACAGGGAATGTTCTGGAGTCGCTCGGGACTCAGATTACTGGGCGTTTCGAGCCGATACCCCGAAGTTCAATCAGTCGGCTCCGTTCAAGATTCTGTTCGAAAAATCGTGCAATTCTTTGCATTAGTCTATCAAATATAACTCGATTAACAACTTCTCCCATTACAGGGAATGTTCTGGAGTCGCACGGGACTCAGATTACTGGGCGTTTCGAGCCGATACCCCGAAGTTCAATCAGTCGGCTTCGTTCAAGATTCTGTTCGAAAAATCGTGCAATTCTTTTTATTAGTCTATCAAAAATAACACAATTAACAACTTCTTCCATCAAAGTGAATGTTCTGGAGTCACTCGGGACTCAGATTGCAGGGCGTTTCGAGCCGATACCCCGAAGTTCAATCAGTCAGCTTCGTTCAAGATTCTGTTCGAAAAATCGCGCAATTCTTTGCATTAGTCTATCAAAAATAACTCGATTAACAACTTCTCCCATTACAGGGAATGTTCTGGAGTCGCTCGGGACCAGATTACTGGGCGTTTCGAGCCGATACCCCGAAGTTCAATCAGTCAGCTTCGTTCAAGATTCTGTTCGAAAAATCATGCAATTCTTTGCATTAGTCTGTCAAAAATAACTCAATTAACAACTTCTCCCTTACAGGGAATGTTCTGGAGTCGCTCGGGACTCAAATTGCTGGGCGTTTCGAGCCGATACCCCGAAGTTCAATCAGTCGGCTTCGTTCAAGATTCTGTTCGAAAAATCGTGCAATTCTTTGCATTAGTCTATCAAAAATAACTCGATTAACAACTTCTCCCATCTCAGTGAATGTTCTGGAGTCGCTAGGGACTCAGATTGCAGGGCGTTTCGAGCCGATACCCCGAAGTTCAATCAGTCGGCTTCGTTCAAGATTCTATTCGAAAAATCTTGCAATTCTTTGCATTAGTCTATCAAAAATAACTCGATTAACAACTTCTCCCATTACAGGGAATGTTCTGGAGTCGCTCGGGACTCAGATTACTGGGCGTTTCGAGCCGATACCCCGAAGTTCAATCAGTCGGCTTCGTTCAAGATTCTGTATGAAAAATCGTGCAATTCTTTGCATTAGTCTATCAAATATAACTCGATTAACAACTTCTCCCATTACAGGGAATGTTCTGGAGTCGCTCGGGACTCAGATTACTGGGCGTTTCGAGCCGATACCCCGAAGTTCAATCAGTCGGCTTCGTTCAAGATTCTGTTTGAAAAATCGTGCAATTTTTTGCATTAGTCTATCAAATATAACTCGATTAACAACTTCTCCCATTACAGGGAATGTTCTGGAGTCGCTCGGGACTCAGATTACTGGGCGTTTCGAGCCGATACCCCGAAGTTCAATCAGTCGGCTCCGTTCAAGATTCTGTTCGAAAAATCGTGCAATTCTTTGCATTAGTCTATCAAATATAACTCGATTAACAACTTCTCCCATTACAGGGAATGTTCTGGAGTCGCACGGGACTCAGATTACTGGGCGTTTCGAGCCGATACCCCGAAGTTCAATCAGTCGGCTTCGTTCAAGATTCTGTTCGAAAAATCGTGCAATTCTTTTTATTAGTCTATCAAAAATAACACAATTAACAACTTCTTCCATCAAAGTGAATGTTCTGGAGTCACTCGGGACTCAGATTGCAGGGCGTTTCGAGCCGATACCCCGAAGTTCAATCAGTCAGCTTCGTTCAAGATTCTGTTCGAAAAATCGTGCAATTCTTTGCATTAGTCTGTCAAAAATAACTCAATTAACAACTTCTCCCTTACAGGGAATGTTCTGGAGTCGCTCGGGACTCAAATTGCTGGGCGTATCGAGCCTATACCCCGAAGTTCAATCAGTCGGCTTCGTTCAAGATTCTGTTCGAAAAATCGTGCAATTCTTTGCATTAGTCTATCAAAAATAACTCGATTAACAACTTCTCCCATCTCAGTGAATGTTCTGGAGTCGCTAGGGACTCAGATTGCAGGGCGTTTCGAGCCGATACCCCGAAGTTCAATCAGTCGGCTTCGTTCAAGATTCTATTCGAAAAATCTTGCAATTCTTTGCATTAGTCTATCAAAAATAACTCGATTAACAACTTCTCCCATTACAGGGAATGTTCTGGAGTCGCTCGGGACTCAGATTACTGGGCGTTTCGAGCCGATACCCCGAAGTTCAATCAGTCGTTTCGTTCAAGATTCTGTTTGAAAAATCGTGCAATTCTTTGCATTAGTCTATCAAATATAACTCGATTAACAACTTCTCCCATTACAGGGAATGTTCTGGAGTCGCTCGGGACTCAGATTACTGGGCGTTTCGAGCCGATACCCCGAAGTTCAATCAGTCGGCTTCGTTCAAGATTCTATTCAAAAAATCGTGCAATTCTTTGCATTAGTCTGTCAAAAATAACTCAATTAACAACTTCTCCCATTACAGGGAATGTTCTGGAGTCGCTCGGGACTCAAATTGCTGGGCGTTTCGAGCCGATACCCCGAAGTTCAATCAGTCGGCTTCGTTCAAGATTCTGTTCGAAAAATCGTGCAATTCCTTGCATTAGTCTATCAAAAATAACTCGATTAACAACTTCTCCCATCTCAGTGAATGTTCTGGAGTCGCTAGGGACTCAGATTGCAGGTTGTTTCGAGCCGATACCCCGAAGTTCAATCAGTCGGCTTCGTTCAAGATTCTATTCGAAAAATCTTGCAATTCTTTGCATTAGTCTATCAAAAATAACTTGATTAACAACTTCTCCCATTACAGGGAATGTTCTGGAGTCGCTCGGGACTCAGATTACTGGGCGTTTCGAGCCGATACCCCGAAGTTCAATCAGTCGGCTTCGTTCAAGATTCTGTTTGAAAAATCGTGCAATTCTTTGCATTAGTCTATCAAATATAACTCGATTAACAACTTCTCCCATTACAGGGAATGTTCTGGAGTCGCTCGGGACTCAAATTGCTGGGCGTTTCGAGCCTATACCCCGAAGTTCAATCAGTCGGCTTCGTTCAAGATTCTGTTCAAAAAATCGTGCAATTCTTTGCATTAGTCTATCAAAAATAACTCGATTAACAACTTCTCCCATCTCAGTGAATGTTCTGGAGTCGCTAGGGACTCAGATTGCAGGGCATTTCGAGCCGATACCCTGAAGTTCAATCAGTCGGCTTCGTTCAAGATTCTATTCGAAAAATCTTGCAATTCCCAGAGGGTCACCCATACTGATGTTACCTGCCCGCGGAGAGTACAGAAGGCGACTCAAGTATGGGTTCCAAAATAGTCTAGTACAATCAGTGAATTAGAAAGAGACTCAATGAGAAGGAATGAGGAGTTGAGACAGGTGAATACAAGTGACCGTGGTAGGTCCTCATCTCATGCTATTGGGTCTCTTGCTGGGTCAACCGGAGCTCGACAGAACAATTTGGGCAAGAACGGATCTATGAGACCCCATCATGCTGAAAGTTCGAAAGTTGGATCCCTGAGGGTTGAGAATTCTTTTCAGGTACTAGACACTGAGGATGTGGATAACCAGAGTTTGCACCGGGTGGTATCTTTGACAGCGGTTCCTTCAAGATCTCCGAATTCATTTCAAGTTCTAACTGACATGGAGGGGGAGGAATATGCAAGTGACATAAATCGTTTAAAGGATAAGAGGACTGGTTGTACTCAAGGGGGCCTAGCACTCCCTCTGAATATTTGTCATGATTAGTCTTGCATCGTGGAATGTTCGAGGATTAAACTCCTCGACCCGCCGTTCGGCGGTTAGGAGTAGTATCGGGCAAAATAAATTGAACTCTATTTGGCTTCTTGAGACAAAGGTGAAAAAACACAAAGCAGTTAGGATTATTCAGGAGACAACTGGCGGCTGGAAGTTCTACTTCAATCATGACTCTGCAATTAATGGGAGAATTTGTTTAGCTTGGAATCCGGCTGAGGTAGATTATCAGATTCTGTTTGAGTCTGACCAGATGATTTTTGGGAAAGTTAGTGTATCCAGCATGGCAACATCTTTCTTTTTCACCGCAATATATGGTAGGAATGAGGAACAAGATAGGAGGAGACTGTGGGAACAACTTCAAATGGTTCGTACTCAAGTGGCGGGACCTTGGGTTATCATGGGAGATTTCAATACTGTTTTTAACTCCTCTGAGAAGATTGGTGGGCGACTTTTTCCCATAAATGCTACTGTCCAAATTTCTGATACTATTGACGCGCTTGGGGTGTTTGACTTGAAGTGGAAGGGCTGCAAATACACATGGTCAAATAATCAGATTGGGGCAAATCGTGTTATGTGCAAATTAGATAGAGTGCTTGTAAATCCAGAGTGGATATCCGCTTTTCCTGACAGTGAGGCTATTTTCCTGAATCCGGGGGTTTCTGACCATTCTTTGGTTACTCTGCAGTATCAGAAGCTCCAGCGAAAGAAAGGACCGTTTAAATTTTTCAACCAGTGGATTTTGAAACCAAATTTCCTTGAGGTAGTACAGGCAGCCTGGTCTTCCACTGTCACTTGTAGAGATGGGAGGAGGCCTACTCCGATGTTTTCCCTTGTTCAGAAACTTAAGGCAACCAAGAATGCACTGAAAAAATGGGCCTATGAAAACCATTGTAGGGATAGCTCTGAGAAAAGGAAACTGCTTGGGCTTATTGATGATATTCAGAGCAAAATTCAAGCTTGCCCTTCTGATGAGTACCTTCACACCCAGGATAAGGAATTGAGAGGGAGGCTGCAGACATTCTTACATGACGAGGAGGCATCTATGAGGCAAAAATCTAGAGTCCAATGGTTGCATCTGGGGGACTCGAACACCAACTACTTTTACCGAGCCTTCAAGCAGCGGTGCAGCACAAATGCTATACATTCCATCCTAGATGACTTGGGTCAAAGAGTGTATGGTGACCAAGCTGAGCAGGCGGCTATTAGTTTCTTCAGGAATCTTTTTAATGCTCCGCAAGAGGTGGTCGATTTTTCTATCCTCCAAACACACAGGCAGCTCGGGCAAGAAAGCATTGAGGCACTAGGGAGACCCATCCTCGATCAGGAGATTTATGAGGCTATTCACTCATCTCCAAATGATAAAGCACCAGGCATTGATGGATTCACTAAGGAGTTCTTCACAGCTACATGGGCCATTACTGGGAGGGAGGTTACGGAAGCTATCCAGAATTTCTTTACTACTAGGAGGCTTTTGAGTGAAGTTAACATCACATCCATCACTTTGGTTCCTAAGAAAGGAAATCCTGAATCATTTGCTGATTATCGGCCTATCTCGGTTTGCAAAATGTTATACAGGTTTATCTCGAAGATTCTTGCAAATAGGCTTCAAAAGGTTCTTGTGGATCTAATTGGATCGAATCAACATGCATTCTTGAAAGGGAGGCTTATCCACGAAAATATTGCCTTATGCCATGAGCTTTTGACGGGCTATCACCTGCAGCGCGGCCCTCCCCGTATGGCAATGAAAATAGACCTTCACAAAGCATATGACTCTGTTCGATGGGATTTCCTTCTTGAGCTTATGAGGCGGTATGGTTTCCCTGGAAATTTTATTGAGTGTATCAGTGCCTGCATTTCAAATCCTAAGTTCACCTTGAACCTTAATGGTGCTTCTTGTGGGTTTTTTCCCAGCAGTAGAGGCTTGCGTCAGGGGTGTCCTATGGCCCCATATCTCTTCATTCTGGTGATGCAGTACTTCTCGGATATTTTGGACAGCCATGTCACTATGGGTTCCCTCTCACCCCATCCTAGGTGCACTGACCCGTTAGTTACTCACCTCATGTTTGCAGATGACCTATTTTTATTCTCCAGAGCAGACCTTTCATCGGCCGTCTCTATTCGGGATTGCTTGGCGCACTTCCACCAGGTATCTGGGTTGCGCACTAGTAATCTCAAGTCGCATTTATATGCATCGGGGGTTTCTCTAGAGATGCGGGCGTCTATTGCTGAGATATTGGGCATGCCCTTTGGGTCGCTACCAGTCCGCTATTTAGGAGTCCCCCTCCTGTCGACTAGACCCTCATTCCAGGACTGCCAGCCCTTGCTTGACAGTATTGAAGCACAGATTAATGGGTGGACTAGCAAATGCCTTTCTTATGCTGGCCGCTTGGAGCTGATCAGATCTGTACTGATGGGGAAAATTTTATATTGGTGTTCTTCTTTTTCTCTGCCTCAACGAACAATCATTCGCATTGAACAGCTCCTTGCACGGTTCCTTTGGTCTGGTAGAGGACAGAAATGTAATCACAGGATTGCTTGGCTCTCAGTATGTAAACCACAGGAGAAAGGTGGACTTGGACTGAGAAATATTAGGAAGCTTAATCAAGCATGCTTAATGCGATATGTGTGGGCCGTCGCTTCCAAAAAAGATTCCCTTTGGGTGAGATGGATGCACAGTAATTTTTTGAGGTCTCACTCCATTTGGACTCGCCGTACGCCATCTGTGATTTCGTGGGTGACGAGGAGTATATTTAATGTACGTCACCTAGCTCAGCCTCATGTCACGCACAGGATTGGAAATGGTAGATCTACGATGTTATGGCATGAACCCTGGCATCCAGCTGGCATTCTTATGCATATTGTGCAACGCTACCCATATAGTGTTTCTATATCTGCTGGAGATAAAGTATCACTGATCAGACTTTCTACAGGATGGGATATAACTGGCTATCACCACTCTTGCCTCTTTGAGGCCTGGCAACAGCTCTCCCACATTCACACCTTGGACTATCATAGTGATGATAATATCCTTTGGAGTGCCTCCCCTTCTGGGAAGTTCACTCTCAAATCTGCGTACGATAGGTTGACTTCTGCAGAACCAAATGTTGACTGGCATGAGTTGGTCTGGTTCAAGAATCATATTCCTCGATATTCTTTTATTTCTTGGCTAGCTTTCTGGAACAGACTTCCTACTTTTGATCGTATGCAGGCTTGGGGTCGGCAGGGCCCAAATATGTGCTATCTCTGTCTGAATGCTTGCGAGAATTTGGATCATATTTTCTTTGAGTGTGACTACACATATAAAGTATGGGAGGAGGTGCTCAAGAGGTGCCACCTGAGGCCTCGTCGAAGAAATTGGTCTGAAAATCGGATGTGGTTCTTTCATCACTTCAAGGGATCCTCTGAGTCAAGAACCCAAAGGAAGCTCACCCTCACCACTTCGATATATCACATCTGGACTGAACGGAATCGCAGAATGCATGATGAGCAAAAGAGGACATGGGAACTCCTAGCAGGCACAATCACACATGATATTCAGAGCATAAGAGGATGTGTCCCCCACTGCTAGCAGACTGATTGACTATTGATGATCTCTTGAGATTTACTTTATTATTATTCTTGGGAGGAGGTGCTTAGCAGGATGTGCTTATTCCTATTTCTATATTGCTAGATGTGTCGGTATGATTGTGAGCTCTTCCCGGGCTGTGGGACTTATTGCTTATTACTTGTTTCAGTCTGTGCGTTTTAGGTCATCATGACTTGTGTGCCTTTCCCGGGCTGTGGGATGTTTTTCTTTTTAGATTGCTATGATTGTATCGTAGCGGGACCATCAACCCTAGGGTTTGGGCCTTGACCTTGCTGATGGCTATGCCGAAGGTGAGGTTCTAGACTCTTTTGTCCTAGGGTGATTGGCTACTGAACTTTACATGTACACATCTTCTTCATTACTAATACAATTCACTTGCCTTGTTGCAAAAAAAAAAAATCTTGCAATTCTTTGCATTAGTCTATCAAAAATAACTCGATTAACAACTTCTCCCATTACAGGGAATGTTCTGGAGTCACTCGGGACTCAGATTACTGGGCGTTTCGAGCCGATACCCCGAAGTTCAATCAGTCGGCTTCGTTCAAGATTCTGTTCGAAAAATCGTGCAATTCTTTGCATTAGTCTATCAAATATAACTCGATTAACAACTTCTCCCATTACAGGGAATGTTCTGGAGTCGCTAGGGACTCAGATTGCAGGGCGTTTCGAGCCGATACCCCGAAGTTCAATCAGTCGGCTTCGTTCAAGATTCTATTCGAAAAATCTTGCAATTCTTTGCATTAGTCTATCAAAAATAACTCGATTAACAACTTCTCCCATTACAGGGAATGTTCTGGAGTCGCTCGGGACTCAGATTACTGGGCGTTTCGAGCCGATACCCCGAAGTTCAATCAGTCGGCTTCGTTCAAGATTCTGTTCGAAAAATCGTGCAATTCTTTGCATTAGTCTATCAAAAATAACTCGATTAACAACTTCTCCCATATCAGTGAATGTTCTGGAGTCGCTAGGGACTCAGATTGCAGGGCGTTTCGAGCCGATACCCCGAAGTTCAATCAGTCGGCTTCGTTCAAGATTCTATTCGAAAAATCTTGCAATTCTTTGCATTAGTCTATCAAAAATAACTCGATTAACAACTTCTCCCATTACAGGGAATGTTCTGGAGTCGCTCGGGACTCAGATTACTGGGCGTTTCGAGCCGATACCCCGAAGTTCAATCAGTCGGCTTCGTTCAAGATTCTGTTCGAAAAATCGTGCAATTCTTTGCATTAGTCTATCAAAAATAACTTGTTAGTGTTTTCACTGTGTGGGCTTTTTTTGCTTGGCCCGAGTTGTGGGTGGTCCATGTGATATTTCTTACTTGGCCCGAGTTGTGGGTAATCCGTGTGATGCCTTATTTGCATCTCTATATTGTGCTTGACCCGGGCTGTGGGTTTTTTCTTTTTGTCCCTCTTCTCCTAAGGTTTTGGCTACTACCTTGCTGATGGCAATGCCGAAGGTGAGGGGCGTGGTCTTTTCCTTTGGGGGATGAGAAGCTCTACCATTCCTATTAATGGTAGTCGTGCATGAACTCTATTGTATACTTTTTACGTATTAATATATTTCCTTTGCCTTGTTGCAAAAAAAAAAAAATAACTCGATTAACAACTTCTCCCATCTCAGTGAATGTTCTGGAGTCGCTAGGGACTCAGATTGCAGGGCGTTTCGAGCCGATACCCCGAAGTTCAATCAGTCGGCTTCGTTCAAGATTCTATTCGAAAAATCTTGCAATTCTTTGCATTAGTCTATCAAAAATAACTCGATTAACAACTTCTCCCATTACAGGGAATGTTCTGGAGTCGCTCGGGACTCAGATTACTGGGCGTTTCGAGCCGATACCCCGAAGTTCAATCAGTCGGCTCCGTTCAAGATTCTGTTCGAAAAATCGCGCAATTCTTTGCATTAGTCTATCAAAAATAACTCGATTAACAACTTCTCCCATTACAGGGAATGTTCTAGAGTCGCTCGGGACTCAGATTACTGGGCGTTTCGAGCCGATACCCCGAAGTTCAATCAGTCGACTTCGTTCTAGATTCTGTTTGAAAAATCGTGCAATTCTTTGCATTAGTCTATCAAATATAACTCGATTAACAACTTCTCCCATTACAGGGAATGTTCTGGAGTCGCTCGGGACTCAGATTACTGGGCGTTTCGAGCCGATACCCCGAAGTTCAATCAGTCGGCTTCGTTCAAGATTCTATTCAAAAAATCGTGCAATTCTTTGCATTAGTCTGTCAAAAATAACTCAATTAACAACTTCTCCCATTACAGGGAATGTTCTGGAGTCGCTCGGGACTCAAATTGCTGGGCGTTTCGAGCCGATACCCCGAAGTTCAATCAGTCGGCTTCGTTCAAGATTCTGTTCGAAAAATCGTGCAATTCCTTGCATTAGTCTATCAAAAATAACTCGATTAACAACTTCTCCCATCTCAGTGAATGTTCTGGAGTCGCTAGGGACTCAGATTGCAGGTCGTTTCGAGCCGATACCCCGAAGTTCAATCAGTCGGCTTCGTTCAAGATTCTATTCGAAAAATCTTGCAATTCTTTGCATTAGTCTATCAAAAATAACTTGATTAACAACTTCTCCCATTACAGGGAATGTTCTGGAGTCGCTCGGGACTCAGATTACTGGGCGTTTCGAGCCGATACCCCGAAGTTCAATCAGTCGGCTTCGTTCAAGATTCTGTTTGAAAAATCGTGCAATTCTTTGCATTAGTCTATCAAATATAACTCGATTAACAACTTCTCCCATTACAGGGAATGTTCTGGAGTCGCTCGGGACTCAAATTGCTGGGCGTTTCGAGCCTATACCCCGAAGTTCAATCAGTCGGCTTCGTTCAAGATTCTGTTCAAAAAATCGTGCAATTCTTTGCATTAGTCTATCAAATATAACTCGATTAACAACTTCTCCCATTACAGGGAATGTTCTGGAGTCACTCGGGACTCAGATTACTGGGCGTTTCGAGCCGATACCCCGAAGTTCAATCAGTCGGCTCCGTTCAAGATTCTGTTCGAAAAATCGTGCAATTCTTTGCATTAGTCTATCAAATATAACTCGATTAACAACTTCTCCCATTACAGGGAATGTTCTGGAGTCGCACGGGACTCAGATTACTGGGCGTTTCGAGCCGATACCCCGAAGTTCAATCAGTCGGCTTCGTTCAAGATTCTGTTCGAAAAATCGTGCAATTCTTTTTATTAGTCTATCAAAAATAACACAATTAACAACTTCTTCCATCAAAGTGAATGTTCTGGAGTCACTCGGGACTCAGATTGCAGGGCGTTTCGAGCCGATACCCCGAAGTTCAATCAGTCAGCTTCGTTCAAGATTCTGTTCGAAAAATCGTGCAATTCTTTGCATTAGTCTGTCAAAAATAACTCAATTAACAACTTCTCCCTTACAGGGAATGTTCTGGAGTCGCTCGGGACTCAAATTGCTGGGCGTTTCGAGCCTATACCCCGAAGTTCAATCAGTCGGCTTCGTTCAAGATTCTGTTCGAAAAATCGTGCAATTCTTTGCATTAGTCTATCAAAAATAACTCGATTAACAACTTCTCCCATCTCAGTGAATGTTCTGGAGTCGCTAGGGACTCAGATTGCAGGGCGTTTCGAGCCGATACCCCGAAGTTCAATCAGTCGGCTTCGTTCAAGATTCTATTCGAAAAATCTTGCAATTCTTTGCATTAGTCTATCAAAAATAACTCGATTAACAACTTCTCCCATTACAGGGAATGTTCTGGAGTCGCTCGGGACTCAGATTACTGGGCGTTTCGAGCCGATACCCCGAAGTTCAATCAGTCGGCTTCGTTCAAGATTCTGTTCGAAAAATCGTGCAATTCTTTGCATTAGTCTATCAAATATAACTCGATTAACAACTTCTCCCATTACAGGGAATGTTCTGGAGTCGCTCGGGACTCAGATTACTGGGCGTTTCGAGCCGATACCCCGAAGTTCAATCAGTCGGCTTCGTTCAAGATTCTATTCAAAAAATCGTGCAATTCTTTGCATTAGTCTGTCAAAAATAACTCAATTAACAACTTCTCCCATTACAGGGAATGTTCTGGAGTCGCTCGGGACTCAAATTGCTGGGCGTTTCGAGCCGATACCCCGAAGTTCAATCAGTCGGCTTCGTTCAAGATTCTGTTCGAAAAATCGTGCAATTCCTTGCATTAGTCTATCAAAAATAACTCGATTAACAACTTCTCCCATCTCAGTGAATGTTCTGGAGTCGCTAGGGACTCAGATTGCAGGTCGTTTCGAGCCGATACCCCGAAGTTCAATCAGTCGGCTTCGTTCAAGATTCTATTCGAAAAATCTTGCAATTCTTTGCATTAGTCTATCAAAAATAACTTGTTAGTGTTTTCACTGTGTGGGCTTTTTTTGCTTGGCCCGAGTTGTGGGTGGTCCATGTGATATTTCTTACTTGGCCCGAGTTGTGGGTAATCCGTGTGATGCCTTATTTGCATCTCTATATTGTGCTTGACCCGGGCTGTGGGTTTTTTCTTTTTGTCCCTCTTCTCCTAAGGTTTTGGCTACTACCTTGCTGATGGCAATGCCGAAGGTGAGGGGCGTGGTCTTTTCCTTTGGGGGATGAGAAGCTCTACCATTCCTATTAATGGTAGTCGTGCATGAACTCTATTGTATACTTTTTACGTATTAATATATTTCCTTTGCCTTGTTGCAAAAAAAAAAAAATAACTCGATTAACAACTTCTCCCATATCAGTGAATGTTCTGGAGTCGCTAGGGACTCAGATTGCAGGGCGTTTCGAGCCGATACCCCGAAGTTCAATCAGTCGGCTTCGTTCAAGATTCTATTCGAAAAATCTTGCAATTCTTTGCATTAGTCTATCAAAAATAACTCGATTAACAACTTCTCCCATTACAGGGAATGTTCTGGAGTCGCTAGGGACTCAGATTGCAGGGCGTTTCGAGCCGATACCCCGAAGTTCAATCAGTCGGCTTCGTTCAAGATTCTGTTCGAAAAATCGCGCAATTCTTTGCATTAGTCTATCAAAAATAACTCGATTAACAACTTCTCCCATTACAGGGAATGTTCTGGAGTCGCTCGGGACTCAGATTACTGGGCGTTTCGAGCCGATACCCCGAAGTTCAATCAGTCGGCTTCGTTCAAGATTCTGTTCGAAAAATCGTGCAATTCTTTGCATTAGTCTATCAAATATAACTCGATTAACAACTTCTCCCATTACAGGGAATGTTCTGGAGTCGCTCGGGACTCAGATTACTGGGCGTTTCGAGCCGATACCCCGAAGTTCAATCAGTCGGCTTCGTTCAAGATTCTATTCAAAAAATCGTGCAATTCTTTGCATTAGTCTGTCAAAAATAACTCAATTAACAACTTCTCCCATTACAGGGAATGTTCTGGAGTCGCTCGGGACTCAAATTGCTGGGCGTTTCGAGCCGATACCCCGAAGTTCAATCAGTCGGCTTCGTTCAAGATTCTGTTCGAAAAATCGTGCAATTCCTTGCATTAGTCTATCAAAAATAACTCGATTAACAACTTCTCCCATCTCAGTGAATGTTCTGGAGTCGCTAGGGACTCAGATTGCAGGTCGTTTCGAGCCGATACCCCGAAGTTCAATCAGTCGGCTTCGTTCAAGATTCTATTCGAAAAATCTTGCAATTCTTTGCATTAGTCTATCAAAAATAACTTGATTAACAACTTCTCCCATTACAGGGAATGTTCTGGAGTCGCTCGGGACTCAGATTACTGGGCGTTTCGAGCCGATACCCCGAAGTTCAATCAGTCGGCTTCGTTCAAGATTCTGTTTGAAAAATCGTGCAATTCTTTGCATTAGTCTATCAAATATAACTCGATTAACAACTTCTCCCATTACAGGGAATGTTCTGGAGTCGCTCGGGACTCAAATTGCTGGGCGTTTCGAGCCTATACCCCGAAGTTCAATCAGTCGGCTTCGTTCAAGATTCTGTTCAAAAAATCGTGCAATTCTTTGCATTAGTCTATCAAAAATAACTCGATTAACAACTTCTCCCATCTCAGTGAATGTTCTGGAGTCGCTAGGGACTCAGATTGCAGGGCGTTTCGAGCCGATACCCCGAAGTTCAATCAGTCGGCTTCGTTCAAGATTCTATTTGAAAAATCTTGCAATTCTTTGCATTAGTCTATCAAAAATAACTCGATTAACAACTTCTCCCATTACAGGGAATGTTCTGGAGTCACTCGGGACTCAGATTACTGGGCGTTTCGAGCCGATACCCCGAAGTTCAATCAGTCGGCTTCGTTCAAGATTCTGTTCGAAAAATCGTGCAATTCTTTGCATTAGTCTATCAAATATAACTCGATTAACAACTTCTCCCATTACAGGGAATGTTCTGGAGTCGCTAGGGACTCAGATTGCAGGGCGTTTCGAGCCGATACCCCGAAGTTCAATCAGTCGGCTTCGTTCAAGATTCTATTCGAAAAATCTTGCAATTCTTTGCATTAGTCTATCAAAAATAACTCGATTAACAACTTCTCCTATTACAGGGAATGTTCTGGAGTCGCTCGGGACTCAGATTACTGGGCGTTTCGAGCCGATACCCCGAAGTTCAATCAGTCGGCTTCGTTCAAGATTCTGTTCGAAAAATCGTGCAATTCTTTGCATTAGTCTATCAAAAATAACTCGATTAACAACTTCTCCCATATCAGTGAATGTTCTGGAGTTGCTAGGGACTCAGATTGCAGGGCGTTTCGAGCCGATACCCCGAAGTTCAATCAGTCGGCTTCGTTCAAGATTCTATTCGAAAAATCTTGCAATTCTTTGCATTAGTCTATCAAAAATAACTTGATTAACAACTTCTCCCATTACAGGGAATGTTCTGGAGTCGCTCGGGACTCAGATTACTGGGCGTTTCGAGCCGATACCCCGAAGTTCAATCAGTCGGCTTCGTTCAAGATTCTGTTTGAAAAATCGTGCAATTCTTTGCATTAGTCTATCAAATATAACTCGATTAACAACTTCTCCCATTACAGGGAATGTTCTGGAGTCGCTCGGGACTCAAATTGCTGGGCGTTTCGAGCCTATACCCCGAAGTTCAATCAGTCGGCTTCGTTCAAGATTCTGTTCAAAAAATCGTGCAATTCTTTGCATTAGTCTATCAAAAATAACTCGATTAACAACTTCTCCCATCTCAGTGAATGTTCTGGAGTCGCTAGGGACTCAGATTGCAGGGCGTTTCGAGCCGATACCCCGAAGTTCAATCAGTCGGCTTCGTTCAAGATTCTATTTGAAAAATCTTGCAATTCTTTGCATTAGTCTATCAAAAATAACTCGATTAACAACTTCTCCCATTACAGGGAATGTTCTGGAGTCACTCGGGACTCAGATTACTGGGCGTTTCGAGCCGATACCCCGAAGTTCAATCAGTCGGCTTCGTTCAAGATTCTGTTCGAAAAATCGTGCAATTCTTTGCATTAGTCTATCAAATATAACTCGATTAACAACTTCTCCCATTACAGGGAATGTTCTGGAGTCGCTAGGGACTCAGATTGCAGGGCGTTTCGAGCCGATACCCCGAAGTTCAATCAGTCGGCTTCGTTCAAGATTCTATTCGAAAAATCTTGCAATTCTTTGCATTAGTCTATCAAAAATAACTCGATTAACAACTTCTCCCATTACAGGGAATGTTCTGGAGTCGCTCGGGACTCAGATTACTGGGCGTTTCGAGCCGATACCCCGAAGTTCAATCAGTCGGCTTCGTTCAAAATTCTGTTCGAAAAATCGTGCAATTCTTTGCATTAGTCTATCAAAAATAACTCGATTAACAACTTCTCCCATATCAGTGAATGTTCTGGAGTTGCTAGGGACTCAGATTGCAGGGCGTTTCGAGCCGATACCCCGAAGTTCAATCAGTCGGCTTCGTTCAAGATTCTATTCGAAAAATCTTGCAATTCTTTGCATTAGTCTATCAAAAATAACTCGATTAACAACTTCTCCCATTACAGGGAATGTTCTGGAGTCGCTCGGGACTCAGATTACTGGGCGTTTCGAGCCGATACCCCGAAGTTCAATCAGTCGGCTTCGTTCAAGATTCTGTTCGAAAAATCGTGCAATTCTTTGCATTAGTCTATCAAAAATAACTTGTTAGTGTTTTCACTGTGTGGGCTTTTTTTGCTTGGCCCGAGTTGTGGGTGGTCCATGTGATATTTCTTACTTGGCCCGAGTTGTGGGTAATCCGTGTGATGCCTTATTTGCATCTCTATATTGTGCTTGACCCGGGCTGTGGGTTTTTTCTTTTTGTCCCTCTTCTCCTAAGGTTTTGGCTACTACCTTGCTGATGGCAATGCCGAAGGTGAGGGGCGTGGTCTTTTCCTTTGGGGGATGAGAAGCTCTACCATTCCTATTAATGGTAGTCGTGCATGAACTCTATTGTATACTTTTTACGTATTAATATATTTCCTTTGCCTTGTTGCAAAAAAAAAAAAATAACTCGATTAACAACTTCTCCCATCTCAGTGAATGTTCTGGAGTCGCTAGGGACTCAGATTGCAGGGCGTTTCGAGCCGATACCCCGAAGTTCAATCAGTCGGCTTCGTTCAAGATTCTATTCGAAAAATCTTGCAATTCTTTGCATTAGTCTATCAAAAATAACTCGATTAACAACTTCTCCCATTACAGGGAATGTTCTGGAGTCGCTAGGGACTCAGATTGCAGGGCGTTTCGAGCCGATACCCCGAAGTTCAATCAGTCGGCTTCGTTCAAGATTCTGTTCGAAAAATCGCGCAATTCTTTGCATTAGTCTATCAAAAATAACTCGATTAACAACTTCTCCCATTACAGGGAATGTTCTGGAGTCGCTCGGGACTCAGATTACTGGGCGTTTCGAGCCGATACCCCGAAGTTCAATCAGTCGGCTTCGTTCAAGATTCTGTTCGAAAAATCGTGCAATTCTTTGCATTAGTCTATCAAATATAACTCGATTAACAACTTCTCCCATTACAGGGAATGTTCTGGAGTCGCTCGGGACTCAGATTACTGGGCGTTTCGAGCCGATACCCCGAAGTTCAATCAGTCGGCTTCGTTCAAGATTCTATTCAAAAAATCGTGCAATTCTTTGCATTAGTCTGTCAAAAATAACTCAATTAACAACTTCTCCCATTACAGGGAATGTTCTGGAGTCGCTCGGGACTCAAATTGCTGGGCGTTTCGAGCCGATACCCCGAAGTTCAATCAGTCGGCTTCGTTCAAGATTCTGTTCGAAAAATCGTGCAATTCCTTGCATTAGTCTATCAAAAATAACTCGATTAACAACTTCTCCCATCTCAGTGAATGTTCTGGAGTCGCTAGGGACTCAGATTGCAGGTCGTTTCGAGCCGATACCCCGAAGTTCAATCAGTCGGCTTCGTTCAAGATTCTATTCGAAAAATCTTGCAATTCTTTGCATTAGTCTATCAAAAATAACTTGATTAACAACTTCTCCCATTACAGGGAATGTTCTGGAGTCGCTCGGGACTCAGATTACTGGGCGTTTCGAGCCGATACCCCGAAGTTCAATCAGTCGGCTTCGTTCAAGATTCTGTTTGAAAAATCGTGCAATTCTTTGCATTAGTCTATCAAATATAACTCGATTAACAACTTCTCCCATTACAGGGAATGTTCTGGAGTCGCTCGGGACTCAAATTGCTGGGCGTTTCGAGCCTATACCCCGAAGTTCAATCAGTCGGCTTCGTTCAAGATTCTGTTCAAAAAATCGTGCAATTCTTTGCATTAGTCTATCAAAAATAACTCGATTAACAACTTCTCCCATCTCAGTGAATGTTCTGGAGTCGCTAGGGACTCAGATTGCAGGGCGTTTCGAGCCGATACCCCGAAGTTCAATCAGTCGGCTTCGTTCAAGATTCTATTCGAAAAATCTTGCAATTCTTTGCATTAGTCTATCAAAAATAACTCGATTAACAACTTCTCCCATTACAGGGAATGTTCTGGAGTCACTCGGGACTCAGATTACTGGGCGTTTCGAGCCGATACCCCGAAGTTCAATCAGTCGGCTTCGTTCAAGATTCTGTTCGAAAAATCGTGCAATTCTTTGCATTAGTCTATCAAATATAACTCGATTAACAACTTCTCCCATTACAGGGAATGTTCTGGAGTCGCTAGGGACTCAGATTGCAGGGCGTTTCGAGCCGATACCCCGAAGTTCAATCAGTCGGCTTCGTTCAAGATTCTATTCGAAAAATCTTGCAATTCTTTGCATTAGTCTATCAAAAATAACTCGATTAACAACTTCTCCCATTACAGGGAATGTTCTGGAGTCGCTCGGGACTCAGATTACTGGGCGTTTCGAGCCGATACCCCGAAGTTCAATCAGTCGGCTTCGTTCAAGATTCTGTTCGAAAAATCGTGCAATTCTTTGCATTAGTCTATCAAAAATAACTCGATTAACAACTTCTCCCATATCAGTGAATGTTCTGGAGTCGCTAGGGACTCAGATTGCAGGGCGTTTCGAGCCGATACCCCGAAGTTCAATCAGTCGGCTTCGTTCAAGATTCTATTCGAAAAATCTTGCAATTCTTTGCATTAGTCTATCAAAAATAACTCGATTAACAACTTCTCCCATTACAGGGAATGTTCTGGAGTCGCTCGGGACTCAGATTACTGGGCGTTTCGAGCCGATACCCCGAAGTTCAATCAGTCGGCTTCGTTCAAGATTCTGTTCGAAAAATCGTGCAATTCTTTGCATTAGTCTATCAAAAATAACTTGTTAGTGTTTTCACTGTGTGGGCTTTTTTTGCTTGGCCCGAGTTGTGGGTGGTCCATGTGATATTTCTTACTTGGCCCGAGTTGTGGGTAATCCGTGTGATGCCTTATTTGCATCTCTATATTGTGCTTGACCCGGGCTGTGGGTTTTTTCTTTTTGTCCCTCTTCTCCTAAGGTTTTGGCTACTACCTTGCTGATGGCAATGCCGAAGGTGAGGGGCGTGGTCTTTTCCTTTGGGGGATGAGAAGCTCTACCATTCCTATTAATGGTAGTCGTGCATGAACTCTATTGTATACTTTTTACGTATTAATATATTTCCTTTGCCTTGTTGCAAAAAAAAAATAATAACTCGATTAACAACTTCTCCCATCTCAGTGAATGTTCTGGAGTCGCTAGGGACTCAGATTGCAGGGCGTTTCGAGCCGATACCCCGAAGTTCAATCAGTCGGCTTCGTTCAAGATTCTATTCGAAAAATCTTGCAATTCTTTGCATTAGTCTATCAAAAATAACTCGATTAACAACTTCTCCCATTACAGGGAATGTTCTGGAGTCGCTAGGGACTCAGATTGCAGGGCGTTTCGAGCCGATACCCCGAAGTTCAATCAGTCGGCTTCGTTCAAGATTCTGTTCGAAAAATCGCGCAATTCTTTGCATTAGTCTATCAAAAATAACTCGATTAACAACTTCTCCCATTACAGGGAATGTTCTGGAGTCGCTCGGGACTCAGATTACTGGGCGTTTCGAGCCGATACCCCGAAGTTCAATCAGTCGGCTTCGTTCAAGATTCTGTTCGAAAAATCGTGCAATTCTTTGCATTAGTCTATCAAATATAACTCGATTAACAACTTCTCCCATTACAGGGAATGTTCTGGAGTCGCTCGGGACTCAGATTACTGGGCGTTTCGAGCCGATACCCCGAAGTTCAATCAGTCGGCTTCGTTCAAGATTCTATTCAAAAAATCGTGCAATTCTTTGCATTAGTCTGTCAAAAATAACTCAATTAACAACTTCTCCCATTACAGGGAATGTTCTGGAGTCGCTCGGGACTCAAATTGCTGGGCGTTTCGAGCCGATACCCCGAAGTTCAATCAGTCGGCTTCGTTCAAGATTCTGTTCGAAAAATCGTGCAATTCCTTGCATTAGTCTATCAAAAATAACTCGATTAACAACTTCTCCCATCTCAGTGAATGTTCTGGAGTCGCTAGGGACTCAGATTGCAGGTCGTTTCGAGCCGATACCCCGAAGTTCAATCAGTCGGCTTCGTTCAAGATTCTATTCGAAAAATCTTGCAATTCTTTGCATTAGTCTATCAAAAATAACTTGATTAACAACTTCTCCCATTACAGGGAATGTTCTGGAGTCGCTCGGGACTCAGATTACTGGGCGTTTCGAGCCGATACCCCGAAGTTCAATCAGTCGGCTTCGTTCAAGATTCTGTTTGAAAAATCGTGCAATTCTTTGCATTAGTCTATCAAATATAACTCGATTAACAACTTCTCCCATTACAGGGAATGTTCTGGAGTCGCTCGGGACTCAAATTGCTGGGCGTTTCGAGCCTATACCCCGAAGTTCAATCAGTCGGCTTCGTTCAAGATTCTGTTCAAAAAATCGTGCAATTCTTTGCATTAGTCTATCAAAAATAACTCGATTAACAACTTCTCCCATCTCAGTGAATGTTCTGGAGTCGCTAGGGACTCAGATTGCAGGGCGTTTCGAGCCGATACCCCGAAGTTCAATCAGTCGGCTTCGTTCAAGATTCTATTCGAAAAATCTTGCAATTCTTTGCATTAGTCTATCAAAAATAACTTGATTAACAACTTCTCCCATTACAGGGAATGTTCTGGAGTCGCTCGGGACTCAGATTACTGGGCGTTTCGAGCCGATACCCCGAAGTTCAATCAGTCGGCTTCGTTCAAGATTCTGTTTGAAAAATCGTGCAATTCTTTGCATTAGTCTATCAAATATAACTCGATTAACAACTTCTCCCATTACAGGGAATGTTCTGGAGTCGCTCGGGACTCAAATTGCTGGGCGTTTCGAGCCTATACCCCGAAGTTCAATCAGTCGGCTTCGTTCAAGATTCTGTTCAAAAAATCGTGCAATTCTTTGCATTAGTCTATCAAAAATAACTCGATTAACAACTTCTCCCATCTCAGTGAATGTTCTGGAGTCGCTAGGGACTCAGATTGCAGGGCGTTTCGAGCCGATACCCCGAAGTTCAATCAGTCGGCTTCGTTCAAGATTCTATTCGAAAAATCTTGCAATTCTTTGCATTAGTCTATCAAAAATAACTCGATTAACAACTTCTCCCATTACAGGGAATGTTCTGGAGTCACTCGGGACTCAGATTACTGGGCGTTTCGAGCCGATACCCCGAAGTTCAATCAGTCGGCTTCGTTCAAGATTCTGTTCGAAAAATCGTGCAATTCTTTGCATTAGTCTATCAAATATAACTCGATTAACAACTTCTCCCATTACAGGGAATGTTCTGGAGTCGCTAGGGACTCAGATTGCAGGGCGTTTCGAGCCGATACCCCGAAGTTCAATCAGTCGGCTTCGTTCAAGATTCTATTCGAAAAATCTTGCAATTCTTTGCATTAGTCTATCAAAAATAACTCGATTAACAACTTCTCCCATTACAGGGAATGTTCTGGAGTCGCTCGGGACTCAGATTACTGGGCGTTTCGAGCCGATACCCCGAAGTTCAATCAGTCGGCTTCGTTCAAGATTCTGTTCGAAAAATCGTGCAATTCTTTGCATTAGTCTATCAAAAATAACTCGATTAACAACTTCTCCCATATCAGTGAATGTTCTGGAGTCGCTAGGGACTCAGATTGCAGGGCGTTTCGAGCCGATACCCCGAAGTTCAATCAGTCGGCTTCGTTCAAGATTCTATTCGAAAAATCTTGCAATTCTTTGCATTAGTCTATCAAAAATAACTCGATTAACAACTTCTCCCATTACAGGGAATGTTCTGGAGTCGCTCGGGACTCAGATTACTGGGCGTTTCGAGCCGATACCCCGAAGTTCAATCAGTCGGCTTCGTTCAAGATTCTGTTCGAAAAATCGTGCAATTCTTTGCATTAGTCTATCAAAAATAACTTGTTAGTGTTTTCACTGTGTGGGCTTTTTTTGCTTGGCCCGAGTTGTGGGTGGTCCATGTGATATTTCTTACTTGGCCCGAGTTGTGGGTAATCCGTGTGATGCCTTATTTGCATCTCTATATTGTGCTTGACCCGGGCTGTGGGTTTTTTCTTTTTGTCCCTCTTCTCCTAAGGTTTTGGCTACTACCTTGCTGATGGCAATGCCGAAGGTGAGGGGCGTGGTCTTTTCCTTTGGGGGATGAGAAGCTCTACCATTCCTATTAATGGTAGTCGTGCATGAACTCTATTGTATACTTTTTACGTATTAATATATTTCCTTTGCCTTGTTGCAAAAAAAAAATAATAACTCGATTAACAACTTCTCCCATCTCAGTGAATGTTCTGGAGTCGCTAGGGACTCAGATTGCAGGGCGTTTCGAGCCGATACCCCGAAGTTCAATCAGTCGGCTTCGTTCAAGATTCTATTCGAAAAATCTTGCAATTCTTTGCATTAGTCTATCAAAAATAACTCGATTAACAACTTCTCCCATTACAGGGAATGTTCTGGAGTCGCTAGGGACTCAGATTGCAGGGCGTTTCGAGCCGATACCCCGAAGTTCAATCAGTCGGCTTCGTTCAAGATTCTGTTCGAAAAATCGCGCAATTCTTTGCATTAGTCTATCAAAAATAACTCGATTAACAACTTCTCCCATTACAGGGAATGTTCTGGAGTCGCTCGGGACTCAGATTACTGGGCGTTTCGAGCCGATACCCCGAAGTTCAATCAGTCGGCTTCGTTCAAGATTCTGTTCGAAAAATCGTGCAATTCTTTGCATTAGTCTATCAAATATAACTCGATTAACAACTTCTCCCATTACAGGGAATGTTCTGGAGTCGCTCGGGACTCAGATTACTGGGCGTTTCGAGCCGATACCCCGAAGTTCAATCAGTCGGCTTCGTTCAAGATTCTATTCAAAAAATCGTGCAATTCTTTGCATTAGTCTGTCAAAAATAACTCAATTAACAACTTCTCCCATTACAGGGAATGTTCTGGAGTCGCTCGGGACTCAAATTGCTGGGCGTTTCGAGCCGATACCCCGAAGTTCAATCAGTCGGCTTCGTTCAAGATTCTGTTCGAAAAATCGTGCAATTCCTTGCATTAGTCTATCAAAAATAACTCGATTAACAACTTCTCCCATCTCAGTGAATGTTCTGGAGTCGCTAGGGACTCAGATTGCAGGTCGTTTCGAGCCGATACCCCGAAGTTCAATCAGTCGGCTTCGTTCAAGATTCTATTCGAAAAATCTTGCAATTCTTTGCATTAGTCTATCAAAAATAACTTGATTAACAACTTCTCCCATTACAGGGAATGTTCTGGAGTCGCTCGGGACTCAGATTACTGGGCGTTTCGAGCCGATACCCCGAAGTTCAATCAGTCGGCTTCGTTCAAGATTCTGTTTGAAAAATCGTGCAATTCTTTGCATTAGTCTATCAAATATAACTCGATTAACAACTTCTCCCATTACAGGGAATGTTCTGGAGTCGCTCGGGACTCAAATTGCTGGGCGTTTCGAGCCTATACCCCGAAGTTCAATCAGTCGGCTTCGTTCAAGATTCTGTTCAAAAAATCGTGCAATTCTTTGCATTAGTCTATCAAAAATAACTCGATTAACAACTTCTCCCATCTCAGTGAATGTTCTGGAGTCGCTAGGGACTCAGATTGCAGGGCGTTTCGAGCCGATACCCCGAAGTTCAATCAGTCGGCTTCGTTCAAGATTCTATTCGAAAAATCTTGCAATTTTTTGCATTAGTCTATCAAAAATAACTCGATTAACAACTTCTCCCATTACAGGGAATGTTCTGGAGTCACTCGGGACTCAGATTACTGGGCGTTTCGAGCCGATACCCCGAAGTTCAATCAGTCGGCTTCGTTCAAGATTCTGTTCGAAAAATCGTGCAATTCTTTGCATTAGTCTATCAAATATAACTCGATTAACAACTTCTCCCATTACAGGGAATGTTCTGGAGTCGCTAGGGACTCAGATTGCAGGGCGTTTCGAGCCGATACCCCGAAGTTCAATCAGTCGGCTTCGTTCAAGATTCTATTCGAAAAATCTTGCAATTCTTTGCATTAGTCTATCAAAAATAACTCGATTAACAACTTCTCCCATTACAGGGAATGTTCTGGAGTCGCTCGGGACTCAGATTACTGGGCGTTTCGAGCCGATACCCCGAAGTTCAATCAGTCGGCTTCGTTCAAGATTCTGTTCGAAAAATCGTGCAATTCTTTGCATTAGTCTATCAAAAATAACTCGATTAACAACTTCTCCCATATCAGTGAATGTTCTGGAGTCGCTAGGGACTCAGATTGCAGGGCGTTTCGAGCCGATACCCCGAAGTTCAATCAGTCGGCTTCGTTCAAGATTCTATTCGAAAAATCTTGCAATTCTTTGCATTAGTCTATCAAAAATAACTCGATTAACAACTTCTCCCATTACAGGGAATGTTCTGGAGTCGCTCGGGACTCAGATTACTGGGCGTTTCGAGCCGATACCCCGAAGTTCAATCAGTCGGCTTCGTTCAAGATTCTGTTCGAAAAATCGTGCAATTCTTTGCATTAGTCTATCAAAAATAACTTGTTAGTGTTTTCACTGTGTGGGCTTTTTTTGCTTGGCCCGAGTTGTGGGTGGTCCATGTGATATTTCTTACTTGGCCCGAGTTGTGGGTAATCCGTGTGATGCCTTATTTGCATCTCTATATTGTGCTTGACCCGGGCTGTGGGTTTTTTCTTTTTGTCCCTCTTCTCCTAAGGTTTTGGCTACTACCTTGCTGATGGCAATGCCGAAGGTGAGGGGCGTGGTCTTTTCCTTTGGGGGATGAGAAGCTCTACCATTCCTATTAATGGTAGTCGTGCATGAACTCTATTGTATACTTTTTACGTATTAATATATTTCCTTTGCCTTGTTGCAAAAAAAAAATAATAACTCGATTAACAACTTCTCCCATCTCAGTGAATGTTCTGGAGTCGCTAGGGACTCAGATTGCAGGGCGTTTCGAGCCGATACCCCGAAGTTCAATCAGTCGGCTTCGTTCAAGATTCTATTCGAAAAATCTTGCAATTCTTTGCATTAGTCTATCAAAAATAACTCGATTAACAACTTCTCCCATTACAGGGAATGTTCTGGAGTCGCTCGGGACTCAGATTACTGGGCGTTTCGAGCCGATACCCCGAAGTTCAATCAGTCGGCTCCGTTCAAGATTCTGTTCGAAAAATCGCACAATTCTTTGCATTAGTCTATCAAAAATAACTCGATTAACAACTTCTCCCATTACAGGGAATGTTCTAGAGTCGCTCGGGACTCAGATTACTGGGCGTTTCGAGCCGATACCCCGAAGTTCAATCAGTCGACTTCGTTCTAGATTCTGTTTGAAAAATCGTGCAATTCTTTGCATTAGTCTATCAAATATAACTCGATTAACAACTTCTCCCATTACAGGGAATGTTCTGGAGTCGCTCGGGACTCAGATTACTGGGCGTTTCGAGCCGATACCCCGAAGTTCAATCAGTCGGCTTCGTTCAAGATTCTATTCAAAAAATCGTGCAATTCTTTGCATTAGTCTGTCAAAAATAACTCAATTAACAACTTCTCCCATTACAGGGAATGTTCTGGAGTCGCTCGGGACTCAAATTGCTGGGCGTTTCGAGCCGATACCCCGAAGTTCAATCAGTCGGCTTCGTTCAAGATTCTGTTCGAAAAATCGTGCAATTCCTTGCATTAGTCTATCAAAAATAACTCGATTAACAACTTCTCCCATCTCAGTGAATGTTCTGGAGTCGCTAGGGACTCAGATTGCAGGTCGTTTCGAGCCGATACCCCGAAGTTCAATCAGTCGGCTTCGTTCAAGATTCTATTCGAAAAATCTTGCAATTCTTTGCATTAGTCTATCAAAAATAACTTGATTAACAACTTCTCCCATTACAGGGAATGTTCTGGAGTCGCTCGGGACTCAGATTACTGGGCGTTTCGAGCCGATACCCCGAAGTTCAATCAGTCGGCTTCGTTCAAGATTCTGTTTGAAAAATCGTGCAATTCTTTGCATTAGTCTATCAAATATAACTCGATTAACAACTTCTCCCATTACAGGGAATGTTCTGGAGTCGCTCGGGACTCAAATTGCTGGGCGTTTCGAGCCTATACCCCGAAGTTCAATCAGTCGGCTTCGTTCAAGATTCTGTTCAAAAAATCGTGCAATTCTTTGCATTAGTCTATCAAAAATAACTCGATTAACAACTTCTCCCATCTCAGTGAATGTTCTGGAGTCGCTAGGGACTCAGATTGCAGGGCGTTTCGAGCCGATACCCCGAAGTTCAATCAGTCGGCTTCGTTCAAGATTCTATTCGAAAAATCTTGCAATTCTTTGCATTAGTCTATCAAAAATAACTCGATTAACAACTTCTCCCATTACAGGGAATGTTCTGGAGTCACTCGGGACTCAGATTACTGGGCGTTTCGAGCCGATACCCCGAAGTTCAATCAGTCGGCTTCGTTCAAGATTCTGTTCGAAAAATCGTGCAATTCTTTGCATTAGTCTATCAAATATAACTCGATTAACAACTTCTCCCATTACAGGGAATGTTCTGGAGTCGCTAGGGACTCAGATTGCAGGGCGTTTCGAGCCGATACCCCGAAGTTCAATCAGTCGGCTTCGTTCAAGATTCTATTCGAAAAATCTTGCAATTCTTTGCATTAGTCTATCAAAAATAACTCGATTAACAACTTCTCCCATTACAGGGAATGTTCTGGAGTCGCTCGGGACTCAGATTACTGGGCGTTTCGAGCCGATACCCCGAAGTTCAATCAGTCGGCTTCGTTCAAGATTCTGTTCGAAAAATCGTGCAATTCTTTGCATTAGTCTATCAAAAATAACTCGATTAACAACTTCTCCCATCTCAGTGAATGTTCTGGAGTCGCTAGGGACTCAGATTGCAGGGCGTTTCGAGCCGATACCCCGAAGTTCAATCAGTCGGCTTCGTTCAAGATTCTATTCGAAAAATCTTGCAATTCTTTGCATTAGTCTATCAAAAATAACTCGATTAACAACTTCTCCCATTACAGGGAATGTTCTGGAGTCGCTCGGGACTCAGATTACTGGGCGTTTCGAGCCGATACCCCGAAGTTCAATCAGTCGGCTTCGTTCAAGATTCTGTTCGAAAAATCGTGCAATTCTTTGCATTAGTCTATCAAATATAACTCGATTAACAACTTCTCCCATTACAGGGAATGTTCTGGAGTCGCTCGGGACTCAAATTGCTGGGCGTTTCTAGCCGATACCCCGAAGTTCAATCAGTCGGCTTCGTTCAAGATTCTGTTCGAAAAATCGTGCAATTCCTTGCATTAGTCTATCAAAAATAACTCGATTAACAACTTCTCCCATCTCAGTGAATGTTCTGGAGTCGCTAGGGACTCAGATTGCAGGTCGTTTCGAGCCGATACCCCGAAGTTCAATCAGTCGGCTTCGTTCAAGATTCTATTCGAAAAATCTTGCAATTCTTTGCATTAGTCTATCAAAAATAACTCGATTAACAACTTCTCCCATTACAGGGAATGTTCTGGAGTCACTCGGGACTCAGATTACTGGGCGTTTCGAGCCGATACCCCGAAGTTCAATCAGTCGGCTTCGTTCAAGATTCTGTTCGAAAAATCGTGCAATTCTTTGCATTAGTCTATCAAATATAACTCGATTAACAACTTCTCCCATTACAGGGAATGTTCTGGAGTCGCTAGGGACTCAGATTGCAGGGCGTTTCGAGCCGATACCCCGAAGTTCAATCAGTCGGCTTCGTTCAAGATTCTATTCGAAAAATCTTGCAATTCTTTGCATTAGTCTATCAAAAATAACTCGATTAACAACTTCTCCCATTACAGGGAATGTTCTGGAGTCGCTCGGGACTCAGATTACTGGGCGTTTCGAGCCGATACCCCGAAGTTCAATCAGTCGGCTTCGTTCAAGATTCTGTTCGAAAAATCGTGCAATTCTTTGCATTAGTCTATCAAAAATAACTCGATTAACAACTTCTCCCATCTCAGTGAATGTTCTGGAGTCGCTAGGGACTCAGATTGCAGGGCGTTTCGAGCCGATACCCCGAAGTTCAATCAGTCGGCTTCGTTCAAGATTCTATTCGAAAAATCTTGCAATTCTTTGCATTAGTCTATCAAAAATAACTCGATTAACAACTTCTCCCATTACAGGGAATGTTCTGGAGTCGCTCGGGACTCAGATTACTGGGCGTTTCGAGCCGATACCCCGAAGTTCAATCAGTCGGCTTCGTTCAAGATTCTGTTCGAAAAATCGTGCAATTCTTTGCATTAGTCTATCAAATATAACTCGATTAACAACTTCTCCCATTACAGGGAATGTTCTGGAGTCGCTCGGGACTCAAATTGCTGGGCGTTTCTAGCCGATACCCCGAAGTTCAATCAGTCGGCTTCGTTCAAGATTCTGTTCAAAAAATCGTGCAATTCTTTGCATTAGTCTATCAAAAATAACTCGATTAACAACTTCTCCCATCTCAGTGAATGTTCTGAAGTCGCTAGGGACTCAGATTGCAGGGCGTTTCGAGCCGATACCCCGAAGTTCAATCAGTCGGCTTCGTTCAAGATTCTATTCGAAAAATCTTGCAATTCTTTGCATTAGTCTATCAAAAATAACTCGATTAACAACTTCTCCCATTACAGGGAATGTTCTGGATTCACTCGGGACTCAGATTACTGGGCGTTTCGAGCCGATACACCGAAGTTCAATCTGTCGGCTTCGTTCAAGATTCTGTTCGAAAAATCGTGCAATTCTTTGCATTAGTCTATCAAATATAACTCGATTAACAACTTCTCCCATTACAGGGAATGTTCTGGAGTCGCTAGGGACTCAGATTGCAGGGCGTTTCGAGCCGATACCCCGAAGTTCAATCAGTCGGCTTCGTTCAAGATTCTATTCGAAAAATCTTGCAATTCTTTGCATTAGTCTATCAAAAATAACTCGATTAACAACTTCTCCCATTACAGGGAATGTTCTGGAGTCGCTCGGGACTCAGATTACTGGGCGTTTCGAGCCGATACCCCGAAGTTCAATCAGTCGGCTTCGTTCAAGATTCTGTTCGAAAAATCGTGCAATTCTTTGCATTAGTCTATCAAATATAACTCGATTAACAACTTCTCCCATCTCAGTGAATGTTCTGGAGTCGCTAGGGACTCAGATTGCAGGGCGTTTCGAGCCGATACCCCGAAGTTCAATCAGTCGGCTTCGTTCAAGATTCTATTCGAAAAATCTTGCAATTCTTTGCATTAGTCTATCAAAAATAACTCGATTAACAACTTCTCCCATTACAGGGAATGTTCTGGAGTCGCTCGGGACTCAGATTACTGGGCGTTTCGAGCCGATACCCCGAAGTTCAATCAGTCGGCTTCGTTCAAGATTCTGTTCGAAAAATCGTGCAATTCTTTGCATTAGTCTATCAAAAATAACTCGATTAACAACTTCTCCCATCTCAGTGAATGTTCTGGAGTCGCTAGGGACTCAGATTGCAGGGCGTTTTGAGCCGATACCCCGAAGTTCAATCAGTCGGCTTCGTTCAAGATTCTATTCGAAAAATCTTGCAATTCTTTGCATTAGTCTATCAAAAATAACTCGATTAACAACTTCTCCCATTACAGGGAATGTTCTGGAGTCGCTCGGGACTCAGATTACTGGGCGTTTCGAGCCGATACCCCGAAGTTCAATCAGTCGGCTCCGTTCAAGATTCTGTTCGAAAAATCGCGCAATTCTTTGCATTAGTCTATCAAAAATAACTCGATTAACAACTTCTCCCATTACAGGGAATGTTCTGGAGTCGCTCGGGACTCAGATTACTGGGCGTTTCGAGCCGATACCCCGAAGTTCAATCAGTCGGCTTCGTTCAAGATTCTGTTTGAAAAATCGTGCAATTCTTTGCATTAGTCTATCAAAAATAACTCGATTAACAACTTCTCCCATCTCAGTGAATGTTCTGGAGTCGCTAGGGACTCAGATTGCAGGTCGTTTCGAGCCGATACCCCGAAGTTCAATCAGTCGGCTTCGTTCAAGATTCTATTCAAAAAATCGTGCAATTCTTTGCATTAGTCTGTCAAAAATAACTCAATTAACAACTTCTCCCATTACAGGGAATGTTCTGGAGTCGCTCGGGACTCAAATTGCTGGGCGTTTCGAGCCGATACCCCGAAGTTCAATCAGTCGGCTTCGTTCAAGATTCTGTTCGAAAAATCGTGCAATTCTTTGCATTAGTCTATCAAAAATAACTCGATTAACAACTTCTCCCATCTCAGTGAATGTTCTGGAGTCGCTAGGGACTCAGATTGCAGGTCGTTTCGAGCCGATACCCCGAAGTTCAATCAGTCGGCTTCGTTCAAGATTCTATTCGAAAAATCTTGCAATTCTTTGCATTAGTCTATCAAAAATAACTTGATTAACAACTTCTCCCATTACAGGGAATGTTCTGGAGTCGCTCGGGACTCAGATTACTGGGCGTTTCGAGCCGATACCCCGAAGTTCAATCAGTCGGCTTCGTTCAAGATTCTGTTTGAAAAATCGTGCAATTCTTTGCATTAGTCTATCAAATATAACTCGATTAACAACTTCTCCCATTACAGGGAATGTTCTGGAGTCGCTCGGGACTCAGATTACTGGGCGTTTCGAGCCGATACCCCGAAGTTCAATCAGTCGACTTCGTTCAAGATTTTATTCAAAAAATCGTGCAATTCTTTGCATTAGTCTGTCAAAAATAACTCAATTAACAACTTCTCCCATTACAGGGAATGTTCTGGAGTCGCTCGGGACTCAAATTGCTGGGCGTTTCTAGCCGATACCCCGAAGTTCAATCAGTCGGCTTCGTTCAAGATTCTGTTCAAAAAATCGTGCAATTCTTTGCATTAGTCTATCAAAAATAACTCGATTAACAACTTCTCCCATCTCAGTGAATGTTCTGGAGTCGCTAGGGACTCAGATTGCAGGGCGTTTCGAGCCGATACCCCGAAGTTCAATCAGTCGGCTTCGTTCAAGATTCTATTCGAAAAATCTTGCAATTCTTTGCATTAGTCTATCAAAAATAACTCGATTAACAACTTCTCCCATTACAGGGAATGTTCTGGAGTCACTCGGGACTCAGATTACTGGGCGTTTCGAGCCGATACCCCGAAGTTCAATCAGTCGGCTTCGTTCAAGATTCTGTTCGAAAAATCGTGCAATTCTTTGCATTAGTCTATCAAATATAACTCGATTAACAACTTCTCCCATTACAGGGAATGTTCTGGAGTCGCTAGGGACTCAGATTGCAGGGCGTTTCGAGCCGATACCCCGAAGTTCAATCAGTCGGCTTCGTTCAAGATTCTATTCGAAAAATCTTGCAATTCTTTACATTAGTCTATCAAAAATAACTCGATTAACAACTTCTCCCATTACAGGGAATGTTCTGGAGTCGCTAGGGACTCAGATTGCAGGTCGTTTCGAGCCGATACCCCGAAGTTCAATCAGTCGGCTTCGTTCAAGATTCTATTCAAAAAATCGTGCAATTCTTTGCATTAGTCTGTCAAAAATAACTCAATTAACAACTTCTCCCATTACAGGGAATGTTCTGGAGTCGCTCGGGACTCAAATTGCTGGGCGTTTCGAGCCGATACCCCGAAGTTCAATCAGTCGGCTTCGTTCAAGATTCTGTTCGAAAAATCGTGCAATTCTTTGCATTAGTCTATCAAAAATAACTCGATTAACAACTTCTCCCATCTCAGTGAATGTTCTGGAGTCGCTAGGGACTCAGATTGCAGGTCGTTTCGAGCCGATACCCCGAAGTTCAATCAGTCGGCTTCGTTCAAGATTCTATTCGAAAAATCTTGCAATTCTTTGCATTAGTCTATCAAAAATAACTTGATTAACAACTTCTCCCATTACAGGGAATGTTCTGGAGTCGCTCGGGACTCAGATTACTGGGCGTTTCGAGCCGATACCCCGAAGTTCAATCAGTCGGCTTCGTTCAAGATTCTGTTTGAAAAATCGTGCAATTCTTTGCATTAGTCTATCAAATATAACTCGATTAACAACTTCTCCCATTACAGGGAATGTTCTGGAGTCGCTCGGGACTCAGATTACTGGGCGTTTCGAGCCGATACCCCGAAGTTCAATCAGTCGACTTCGTTCAAGATTTTATTCAAAAAATCGTGCAATTCTTTGCATTAGTCTGTCAAAAATAACTCAAATAACAACTTCTCCCATTACAGGGAATGTTCTGGAGTCGCTCGGGACTCAAATTGCTGGGCGTTTCTAGCCGATACCCCGAAGTTCAATCAGTCGGCTTCGTTCAAGATTCTGTTCAAAAAATCGTGCAATTCTTTGCATTAGTCTATCAAAAATAACTCGATTAACAACTTCTCCCATCTCAGTGAATGTTCTGGAGTCGCTAGGGACTCAGATTGCAGGGCGTTTCGAGCCGATACCCCGAAGTTCAATCAGTCGGCTTCGTTCAAGATTCTATTCGAAAAATCTTGCAATTCTTTGCATTAGTCTATCAAAAATAACTCGATTAACAACTTCTCCCATTACAGGGAATGTTCTGGAGTCACTCGGGACTCAGATTACTGGGCGTTTCGAGCCGATACCCCGAAGTTCAATCAGTCGGCTTCGTTCAAGATTCTGTTCGAAAAATCGTGCAATTCTTTGCATTAGTCTATCAAATATAACTCGATTAACAACTTCTCCCATTACAGGGAATGTTCTGGAGTCGCTAGGGACTCAGATTGCAGGGCGTTTCGAGCCGATACCCCGAAGTTCAATCAGTCGGCTTCGTTCAAGATTCTATTCGAAAAATCTTGCAATTCTTTACATTAGTCTATCAAAAATAACTCGATTAACAACTTCTCCCATTACAGGGAATGTTCTGGAGTCGCTCGGGACTCAGATTACTGGGCGTTTCGAGCCGATACCCCGAAGTTCAATCAGTCGGCTTCGTTCAAGATTCTGTTCGAAAAATCGTGCAATTCTTTGCATTAGTCTATCAAAAATAACTCGATTAACAACTTCTCCCATCTCAGTGAATGTTCTGGAGTCGCTAGGGACTCAGATTGCAGGGCGTTTCGAGCCGATACCCCGAAGTTCAATCAGTCGGCTTCGTTCAAGATTCTGTTCGAAAAATCGTGCAATTCTTTGCATTAGCCTATCAAAAATAACTCGATTAACAACTTCTCCCATCTCAGTGAATGTTCTGGAGTCGCTAGGGACTCAGATTGCAGGGCGTTTCGAGCCGATACCCCGAAGTTCAATCAGTCGGCTTCGTTCAAGATTCTATTCGAAAAATCTTGCAATTCTTTGCATTAGTCTATCAAAAATAACTCGATTAACAACTTCTCCCATTACAGAGAATGTTCTGGAGTCACTCGGGACTCAGATTACTGGGTGTTTCGAGCCGATACCCCGAAGTTCAATCAGTCGGCTTCGTTCAAGATTCTGTTCGAAAAATCGTGCAATTCTTTGCATTAGTCTATCAAATATAACTCGATTAACAACTTCTCCCATTACAGGGAATGTTCTGGAGTCGCTAGAGACTCAGATTGCAGGGCGTTTCGAGCCGATACCCCGAAGTTCAATCAGTCGGCTTCGTTCAAGATTCTATTCAAAAAATCGTGCAATTCTTTGCATTAGTCTGTCAAAAATAACTCAATTAACAACTTCTCCCATTACAGGGAATGTTCTGGAGTCGCTCGGGACTCAAATTGCTGGGCGTTTCTAGCCGATACCCCGAAGTTCAATCAGTCGGCTTCGTTCAAGATTCTATTCGAAAAATCTTGCAATTCTTTGCATTAGTCTATCAAAAATAACTTGATTAACAACTTCTCCCATTACAGGGAATGTTCTGGAGTCGCTCGGGACTCAGATTACTGGGCGTTTCGAGCCGATACCCCGAAGTTCAATCAGTCGGCTTCGTTCAAGATTCTGTTTGAAAAATCGTGCAATTCTTTGCATTAGTCTATCAAATATAACTCGATTAACAACTTCTCCCATTACAGGGAATGTTCTGGAGTCGCTCGGGACTCAGATTACTGGGCGTTTCGAGCCGATACCCCGAAGTTCAATCAGTCGACTTCGTTCAAGATTTTATTCAAAAAATCGTGCAATTCTTTGCATTAGTCTGTCAAAAATAACTCAATTAACAACTTCTCCCATTACAGGGAATGTTCTGGAGTCGCTCGGGACTCAAATTGCTGGGCGTTTCTAGCCGATACCCCGAAGTTCAATCAGTCGGCTTCGTTCAAGATTCTGTTCAAAAAATCGTGCAATTCTTTGCATTAGTCTATCAAAAATAACTCGATTAACAACTTCTCCCATCTCAGTGAATGTTCTGGAGTCGCTAGGGACTCAGATTGCAGGGCGTTTCGAGCCGATACCCCGAAGTTCAATCAGTCGGCTTCGTTCAAGATTCTATTCGAAAAATCTTGCAATTCTTTGCATTAGTCTATCAAAAATAACTCGATTAACAACTTCTCCCATTACAGGGAATGTTCTGGAGTCACTCGGGACTCAGATTACTGGGCGTTTCGAGCCGATACCCCGAAGTTCAATCAGTCGGCTTCGTTCAAGATTCTGTTCGAAAAATCGTGCAATTCTTTGCATTAGTCTATCAAATATAACTCGATTAACAACTTCTCCCATTACAGGGAATGTTCTGGAGTCGCTAGGGACTCAGATTGCAGGGCGTTTCGAGCCGATACCCCGAAGTTCAATCAGTCGGCTTCGTTCAAGATTCTATTCGAAAAATCTTGCAATTCTTTACATTAGTCTATCAAAAATAACTCGATTAACAACTTCTCCCATTACAGGGAATGTTCTGGAGTCGCTCGGGACTCAGATTACTGGGCGTTTCGAGCCGATACCCCGAAGTTCAATCAGTCGGCTTCGTTCAAGATTCTGTTCGAAAAATCGTGCAATTCTTTGCATTAGTCTATCAAAAATAACTCGATTAACAACTTCTCCCATCTCAGTGAATGTTCTGGAGTCGCTAGGGACTCAGATTGCAGGGCGTTTCGAGCCGATACCCCGAAGTTCAATCAGTCGGCTTCGTTCAAGATTCTGTTCGAAAAATCGTGCAATTCTTTGCATTAGCCTATCAAAAATAACTCGATTAACAACTTCTCCCATCTCAGTGAATGTTCTGGAGTCGCTCGGGACTCAAATTGCTGGGCGTTTCTAGCCGATACCCCGAAGTTCAATCAGTCGGCTTCGTTCAAGATTCTATTCGAAAAATCTTGCAATTCTTTGCATTAGTCTATCAAAAATAACTCGATTAACAACTTCTCCCATTACAGAGAATGTTCTGGAGTCACTCGGGACTCAGATTACTGGGTGTTTCGAGCCGATACCCCGAAGTTCAATCAGTCGGCTTCGTTCAAGATTCTGTTCGAAAAATCGTGCAATTCTTTGCATTAGTCTATCAAATATAACTCGATTAACAACTTCTCCCATTACAGGGAATGTTCTGGAGTCGCTAGAGACTCAGATTGCAGGGCGTTTCGAGCCGATACCCCGAAGTTCAATCAGTCGGCTTCGTTCAAGATTCTATTCAAAAAATCGTGCAATTCTTTGCATTAGTCTGTCAAAAATAACTCAATTAACAACTTCTCCCATTACAGGGAATGTTCTGGAGTCGCTCGGGACTCAAATTGCTGGGCGTTTCTAGCCGATACCCCGAAGTTCAATCAGTCGGCTTCGTTCAAGATTCTATTCGAAAAATCTTGCAATTCTTTGCATTAGTCTATCAAAAATAACTTGATTAACAACTTCTCCCATTACAGGGAATGTTCTGGAGTCGCTCGGGACTCAGATTACTGGGCGTTTCGAGCCGATACCCCGAAGTTCAATCAGTCGGCTTCGTTCAAGATTCTGTTTGAAAAATCGTGCAATTCTTTGCATTAGTCTATCAAATATAACTCGATTAACAACTTCTCCCATTACAGGGAATGTTCTGGAGTCGCTCGGGACTCAGATTACTGGGCGTTTCGAGCCGATACCCCGAAGTTCAATCAGTCGACTTCGTTCAAGATTTTATTCAAAAAATCGTGCAATTCTTTGCATTAGTCTGTCAAAAATAACTCAATTAACAACTTCTCCCATTACAGGGAATGTTCTGGAGTCGCTCGGGACTCAAATTGCTGGGCGTTTCTAGCCGATACCCCGAAGTTCAATCAGTCGGCTTCGTTCAAGATTCTGTTCAAAAAATCGTGCAATTCTTTGCATTAGTCTATCAAAAATAACTCGATTAACAACTTCTCCCATCTCAGTGAATGTTCTGGAGTCGCTAGGGACTCAGATTGCAGGGCGTTTCGAGCCGATACCCCGAAGTTCAATCAGTCGGCTTCGTTCAAGATTCTATTCGAAAAATCTTGCAATTCTTTGCATTAGTCTATCAAAAATAACTCGATTAACAACTTCTCCCATTACAGGGAATGTTCTGGAGTCACTCGGGACTCAGATTACTGGGCGTTTCGAGCCGATACCCCGAAGTTCAATCAGTCGGCTTCGTTCAAGATTCTGTTCGAAAAATCGTGCAATTCTTTGCATTAGTCTATCAAATATAACTCGATTAACAACTTCTCCCATTACAGGGAATGTTCTGGAGTCGCTAGGGACTCAGATTGCAGGGCGTTTCGAGCCGATACCCCGAAGTTCAATCAGTCGGCTTCGTTCAAGATTCTATTCGAAAAATCTTGCAATTCTTTACATTAGTCTATCAAAAATAACTCGATTAACAACTTCTCCCATTACAGGGAATGTTCTGGAGTCGCTCGGGACTCAGATTACTGGGCGTTTCGAGCCGATACCCCGAAGTTCAATCAGTCGGCTTCGTTCAAGATTCTGTTCGAAAAATCGTGCAATTCTTTGCATTAGTCTATCAAAAATAACTCGATTAACAACTTCTCCCATCTCAGTGAATGTTCTGGAGTCGCTAGGGACTCAGATTGCAGGGCGTTTCGAGCCGATACCCCGAAGTTCAATCAGTCGGCTTCGTTCAAGATTCTGTTCGAAAAATCGTGCAATTCTTTGCATTAGTCTGTCAAAAATAACTCAATTAACAACTTCTCCCATTACAGGGAATGTTCTGGAGTCGCTCGGGACTCAAATTGCTGGGCGTTTCTAGCCGATACCCCGAAGTTCAATCAGTCGGCTTCGTTCAAGATTCTGTTCAAAAAATCGTGCAATTCTTTGCATTAGTCTATCAAAAATAACTCGATTAACAACTTCTCCCATCTCAGTGAATGTTCTGGAGTCGCTAGGGACTCAGATTGCAGGGCGTTTCGAGCCGATACCCCGAAGTTCAATCAGTCGGCTTCGTTCAAGATTCTATTCGAAAAATCTTGCAATTCTTTGCATTAGTCTATCAAAAATAACTCGATTAACAACTTCTCCCATTACAGGGAATGTTCTGGAGTCACTCGGGACTCAGATTACTGGGCGTTTCGAGCCGATACCCCGAAGTTCAATCAGTCGGCTTCGTTCAAGATTCTGTTCGAAAAATCGTGCAATTCTTTGCATTAGTCTATCAAATATAACTCGATTAACAACTTCTCCCATTACAGGGAATGTTCTGGAGTCGCTAGGGACTCAGATTGCAGGGCGTTTCGAGCCGATACCCCGAAGTTCAATCAGTCGGCTTCGTTCAAGATTCTATTCGAAAAATCTTGCAATTCTTTACATTAGTCTATCAAAAATAACTCGATTAACAACTTCTCCCATTACAGGGAATGTTCTGGAGTCGCTCGGGACTCAGATTACTGGGCGTTTCGAGCCGATACCCCGAAGTTCAATCAGTCGGCTTCGTTCAAGATTCTGTTCGAAAAATCGTGCAATTCTTTGCATTAGTCTATCAAAAATAACTCGATTAACAACTTCTCCCATCTCAGTGAATGTTCTGGAGTCGCTAGGGACTCAGATTGCAGGGCGTTTCGAGCCGATACCCCGAAGTTCAATCAGTCGGCTTCGTTCAAGATTCTGTTCGAAAAATCGTGCAATTCTTTGCATTAGTCTATCAAAAATAACTCGATTAACAACTTCTCCCATCTCAGTGAATGTTCTGGAGTCGCTAGGGACTCAGATTGCAGGGCGTTTCGAGCCGATACCCCGAAGTTCAATCAGTCGGCTTCGTTCAAGATTCTATTCGAAAAATCTTGCAATTCTTTGCATTAGTCTATCAAAAATAACTCGATTAACAACTTCTCCCATTACAGAGAATGTTCTGGAGTCACTCGGGACTCAGATTACTGGGTGTTTCGAGCCGATACCCCGAAGTTCAATCAGTCGGCTTCGTTCAAGATTCTGTTCGAAAAATCGTGCAATTCTTTGCATTAGTCTATCAAATATAACTCGATTAACAACTTCTCCCATTACAGGGAATGTTCTGGAGTCGCTAGAGACTCAGATTGCAGGGCGTTTCGAGCCGATACCCCGAAGTTCAATCAGTCGGCTTCGTTCAAGATTCTATTCAAAAAATCGTGCAATTCTTTGCATTAGTCTGTCAAAAATAACTCAATTAACAACTTCTCCCATTACAGGGAATGTTCTGGAGTCGCTCGGGACTCAAATTGCTGGGCGTTTCTAGCCGATACCCCGAAGTTCAATCAGTCGGCTTCGTTCAAGATTCTGTTCAAAAAATCGTGCAATTCTTTGCATTAGTCTATCAAAAATAACTCGATTAACAACTTCTCCCATCTCAGTGAATGTTCTGGAGTCGCTAGGGACTCAGATTGCAGGGCGTTTCGAGCCGATACCCCGAAGTTCAATCAGTCGGCTTCGTTCAAGATTCTATTCGAAAAATCTTGCAATTCTTTGCATTAGTCTATCAAAAATAACTCGATTAACAACTTCTCCCATTACAGGGAATGTTCTGGAGTCGCTCGGGACTCAAATTGCTGGGCGTTTCTAGCCGATACCCCGAAGTTCAATCAGTCGGCTTCGTTCAAGATTCTATTCGAAAAATCTTGCAATTCTTTGCATTAGTCTATCAAAAATAACTTGATTAACAACTTCTCCCATTACAGGGAATGTTCTGGAGTCGCTCGGGACTCAGATTACTGGGCGTTTCGAGCCGATACCCCGAAGTTCAATCAGTCGGCTTCGTTCAAGATTCTGTTTGAAAAATCGTGCAATTCTTTGCATTAGTCTATCAAATATAACTCGATTAACAACTTCTCCCATTACAGGGAATGTTCTGGAGTCGCTCGGGACTCAGATTACTGGGCGTTTCGAGCCGATACCCCGAAGTTCAATCAGTCGACTTCGTTCAAGATTTTATTCAAAAAATCGTGCAATTCTTTGCATTAGTCTGTCAAAAATAACTCAATTAACAACTTCTCCCATTACAGGGAATGTTCTGGAGTCGCTCGGGACTCAAATTGCTGGGCGTTTCTAGCCGATACCCCGAAGTTCAATCAGTCGGCTTCGTTCAAGATTCTGTTCAAAAAATCGTGCAATTCTTTGCATTAGTCTATCAAAAATAACTCGATTAACAACTTCTCCCATCTCAGTGAATGTTCTGGAGTCGCTAGGGACTCAGATTGCAGGGCGTTTCGAGCCGATACCCCGAAGTTCAATCAGTCGGCTTCGTTCAAGATTCTATTCGAAAAATCTTGCAATTCTTTGCATTAGTCTATCAAAAATAACTCGATTAACAACTTCTCCCATTACAGGGAATGTTCTGGAGTCACTCGGGACTCAGATTACTGGGCGTTTCGAGCCGATACCCCGAAGTTCAATCAGTCGGCTTCGTTCAAGATTCTGTTCGAAAAATCGTGCAATTCTTTGCATTAGTCTATCAAATATAACTCGATTAACAACTTCTCCCATTACAGGGAATGTTCTGGAGTCGCTAGGGACTCAGATTGCAGGGCGTTTCGAGCCGATACCCCGAAGTTCAATCAGTCGGCTTCGTTCAAGATTCTATTCGAAAAATCTTGCAATTCTTTACATTAGTCTATCAAAAATAACTCGATTAACAACTTCTCCCATTACAGGGAATGTTCTGGAGTCGCTCGGGACTCAGATTACTGGGCGTTTCGAGCCGATACCCCGAAGTTCAATCAGTCGGCTTCGTTCAAGATTCTGTTCGAAAAATCGTGCAATTCTTTGCATTAGTCTATCAAAAATAACTCGATTAACAACTTCTCCCATCTCAGTGAATGTTCTGGAGTCGCTAGGGACTCAGATTGCAGGGCGTTTCGAGCCGATACCCCGAAGTTCAATCAGTCGGCTTCGTTCAAGATTCTGTTCGAAAAATCGTGCAATTCTTTGCATTAGTCTGTCAAAAATAACTCAATTAACAACTTCTCCCATTACAGGGAATGTTCTGGAGTCGCTCGGGACTCAAATTGCTGGGCGTTTCTAGCCGATACCCCGAAGTTCAATCAGTCGGCTTCGTTCAAGATTCTGTTCAAAAAATCGTGCAATTCTTTGCATTAGTCTATCAAAAATAACTCGATTAACAACTTCTCCCATCTCAGTGAATGTTCTGGAGTCGCTAGGGACTCAGATTGCAGGGCGTTTCGAGCCGATACCCCGAAGTTCAATCAGTCGGCTTCGTTCAAGATTCTATTCGAAAAATCTTGCAATTCTTTGCATTAGTCTATCAAAAATAACTCGATTAACAACTTCTCCCATTACAGGGAATGTTCTGGAGTCACTCGGGACTCAGATTACTGGGCGTTTCGAGCCGATACCCCGAAGTTCAATCAGTCGGCTTCGTTCAAGATTCTGTTCGAAAAATCGTGCAATTCTTTGCATTAGTCTATCAAATATAACTCGATTAACAACTTCTCCCATTACAGGGAATGTTCTGGAGTCGCTAGGGACTCAGATTGCAGGGCGTTTCGAGCCGATACCCCGAAGTTCAATCAGTCGGCTTCGTTCAAGATTCTATTCGAAAAATCTTGCAATTCTTTACATTAGTCTATCAAAAATAACTCGATTAACAACTTCTCCCATTACAGGGAATGTTCTGGAGTCGCTCGGGACTCAGATTACTGGGCGTTTCGAGCCGATACCCCGAAGTTCAATCAGTCGGCTTCGTTCAAGATTCTGTTCGAAAAATCGTGCAATTCTTTGCATTAGTCTATCAAAAATAACTCGATTAACAACTTCTCCCATCTCAGTGAATGTTCTGGAGTCGCTAGGGACTCAGATTGCAGGGCGTTTCGAGCCGATACCCCGAAGTTCAATCAGTCGGCTTCGTTCAAGATTCTGTTCGAAAAATCGTGCAATTCTTTGCATTAGTCTATCAAAAATAACTCGATTAACAACTTCTCCCATCTCAGTGAATGTTCTGGAGTCGCTAGGGACTCAGATTGCAGGGCGTTTCGAGCCGATACCCCGAAGTTCAATCAGTCGGCTTCGTTCAAGATTCTATTCGAAAAATCTTGCAATTCTTTGCATTAGTCTATCAAAAATAACTCGATTAACAACTTCTCCCATTACAGAGAATGTTCTGGAGTCACTCGGGACTCAGATTACTGGGTGTTTCGAGCCGATACCCCGAAGTTCAATCAGTCGGCTTCGTTCAAGATTCTGTTCGAAAAATCGTGCAATTCTTTGCATTAGTCTATCAAATATAACTCGATTAACAACTTCTCCCATTACAGGGAATGTTCTGGAGTCGCTAGAGACTCAGATTGCAGGGCGTTTCGAGCCGATACCCCGAAGTTCAATCAGTCGGCTTCGTTCAAGATTCTATTCAAAAAATCGTGCAATTCTTTGCATTAGTCTGTCAAAAATAACTCAATTAACAACTTCTCCCATTACAGGGAATGTTCTGGAGTCGCTCGGGACTCAAATTGCTGGGCGTTTCTAGCCGATACCCCGAAGTTCAATCAGTCGGCTTCGTTCAAGATTCTGTTCAAAAAATCGTGCAATTCTTTGCATTAGTCTATCAAAAATAACTCGATTAACAACTTCTCCCATCTCAGTGAATGTTCTGGAGTCGCTAGGGACTCAGATTGCAGGGCGTTTCGAGCCGATACCCCGAAGTTCAATCAGTCGGCTTCGTTCAAGATTCTATTCGAAAAATCTTGCAATTCTTTGCATTAGTCTATCAAAAATAACTCGATTAACAACTTCTCCCATTACAGGGAATGTTCTGGAGTCACTCGGGACTCAGATTACTGGGCGTTTCGAGCCGATACCCCGAAGTTCAATCAGTCGGCTTCGTTCAAGATTCTGTTCGAAAAATCGTGCAATTCTTTGCATTAGTCTATCAAATATAACTCGATTAACAACTTCTCCCATTACAGGGAATGTTCTGGAGTCGCTAGGGACTCAGATTGCAGGGCGTTTCGAGCCGATACCCCGAAGTTCAATCAGTCGGCTTCGTTCAAGATTCTATTCGAAAAATCTTGCAATTCTTTACATTAGTCTATCAAAAATAACTCGATTAACAACTTCTCCCATTACAGGGAATGTTCTGGAGTCGCTCGGGACTCAGATTACTGGGCGTTTCGAGCCGATACCCCGAAGTTCAATCAGTCGGCTTCGTTCAAGATTCTGTTCGAAAAATCGTGCAATTCTTTGCATTAGTCTATCAAAAATAACTCGATTAACAACTTCTCCCATCTCAGTGAATGTTCTGGAGTCGCTAGGGACTCAGATTGCAGGGCGTTTCGAGCCGATACCCCGAAGTTCAATCAGTCGGCTTCGTTCAAGATTCTGTTCGAAAAATCGTGCAATTCTTTGCATTAGTCTATCAAAAATAACTCGATTAACAACTTCTCCCATCTCAGTGAATGTTCTGGAGTCGCTAGGGACTCAGATTGCAGGGCGTTTCGAGCCGATACCCCGAAGTTCAATCAGTCGGCTTCGTTCAAGATTCTATTCGAAAAATCTTGCAATTCTTTGCATTAGTCTATCAAAAATAACTCGATTAACAACTTCTCCCATTACAGGGAATGTTCTGGAGTCGCTCGGGACTCAGATTACTGGGCGTTTCGAGCCGATACCCCGAAGTTCGATCAGTCGGCTTCGTTCAAGATTCTATTCGAAAAATCATGCAATTCTTTGCATTAGTCTATCAAAAATAACTCGATTAACAACTTCTCCCATTACAGGGAATGTTCTGGAGTCACTCGGGACTCAGATTACTGGGCGTTTCGAGCCGATACCCCGAAGTTCAATCAGTCGGCTTCGTTCAAGATTCTGTTCGAAAAATCGTGCAATTCTTTGCATTAGTCTATCAAATATAACTCGATTAACAACTTCTCCCATTACAGGGAATGTTCTGGAGTCGCTAGGGACTCACATTGCAGGGCGTTTCGAGCCGATACCCCGAAGTTCAATCAGTCGGCTTCGTTCAAGATTCTATTCGAAAAATCTTGCAATTCTTTGCATTAGTCTATCAAAAATAACTCGATTAACAACTTCTCCCATTACAGGGAATGTTCTGGAGTCGCTCGGGACTCAGATTACTGGGCGTTTCGAGCCGATACCCCGAAGTTCAATCAGTCGGCTTCGTTCAAGATTCTGTTCGAAAAATCGTGCAATTCTTTGCATTAGTCTATCAAAAATAACTCGATTATCAACTTCTCCCATCTCAGTGAATGTTCTGGAGTCGCTAGGGACTCAGATTGCAGGGCGTTTCGAGCCGATACCCCGAAGTTCAATCAGTCGGCTTCGTTCAAGATTCTATTCGAAAAATCTTGCAATTCTTTGCATTAGTCTATCAAAAATAACTCGATTAACAACTTCTCCCATTACAGGGAATGTTCTGGAGTCGCTCGGGACTCAGATTACTGGGCGTTTCGAGCCGATACCCCGAAGTTCAATCAGTCGGCTTCGTTCAAGATTCTGTTCGAAAAATCGTGCAATTCTTTGCATTAGTCTATCAAAAATAACTCGATTAACAACTTCTCCCATCTCAGTGAATGTTCTGGAGTCGCTAGGGACTCAGATTGCAGGGCGTTTCGAGCCGATACCCCGAAGTTCAATCAGTCGGCTTCGTTCAAGATTCTATTCGAAAAATCTTGCAATTCTTTGCATTAGTCTATCAAAAATAACTCGATTAACAACTTCTACCATCTCAGTGAATGTTCTGGAGTCGCTAGGGACTCAGATTGCAGGGCGTTTCGAGCCGATACCCCGAAGTTCAATCAGTCGGCTTCGTTCAAGATTCTATTCGAAAAATCTTGCAATTCTTTGCATTAGTCTATCAAAAATAACTCGATTAACAACTTCTCCCATTACAGGGAATGTTCTGGAGTCGCTCGGGACTCAGATTACTGGGCGTTTCGAGCCGATACCCCGAAGTTCAATCAGTCGGCTTTGTTAAAGATTCTGTTCGAAAAATCGTGCAATTCTTTGCATTAGTCTATCAAAAATAACACAATTAACAACTTCTTCCATCAAAGTGAATGTTCTGGAGTCACTCGGGACTCAGATTGCAGGGCGTTTCGAGCCGATACCCCGAAGTTCAAACAGTCGGCTTCGTTCAAGATTCTGTTCGAAAAATCGTGCAATTCTTTGCATTAGTCTATCAAAAATAACTCGATTAACAACTTCTCCCATCTCAGTGAATGTTCTGGAGTCGCTAGGGACTCAGATTGCAGGTCGTTTCGAGCCGATACCCCGAAGTTCAATCAGTCGGCTTCGTTCAAGATTCTATTCAAAAAATCTTGCAATTCTTTGCATTAGTCTATCAAAAATAACTTGATTAACAACTTCTCCCATTACAGGGAATGTTCTGGAGTCGCTCGGGACTCAGATTACTGGGCGTTTCGAGCCGATACCCCGAAGTTCAATCAGTCGGCTTCGTTCAAGATTCTGTTTGAAAAATCGTGCAATTCTTTGCATTAGTCTATCAAATATAACTCGATTAACAACTTCTCCCATTACAGGGAATGTTCTGGAGTCGCTCGGGACTCAGATTACTGGGCGTTTCGAGCCGATACCCCGAAGTTCAATCAGTCGGCTTCGTTCAAGATTCTATTCAAAAAATCGTGCAATTCTTTGCATTAGTCTGTCAAAAATAACTCAATTAACAACTTCTCCCATTACAGGGAATGTTCTGGAGTCGCTCGGGACTCAAATTGCTGGGCGTTTCTAGCCGATACCCCGAAGTTCAATCAGTCGGCTTCGTTCAAGATTCTGTTCAAAAAATCGTGCAATTCTTTGCATTAGTCTATCAAAAATAACTCGATTAACAACTTCTCCCATCTCAGTGAATGTTCTGGAGTCGCTAGGGACTCAGATTGCAGGGCGTTTCGAGCCGATACCCCGAAGTTCAATCAGTCGGCTTCGTTCAAGATTCTATTCGAAAAATCTTGCAATTCTTTGCATTAGTCTATCAAAAATAACTCGGTTAACAACTTCTCCCATTACAGGGAATGTTCTGGAGTCACTCGGGACTCAGATTACTGGGCGTTTCGAGCCGATACCCCGAAGTTCAATCAGTCGGCTTCGTTCAAGATTCTGTTCGAAAAATCGTGCAATTCTTTGCATTAGTCTATCAAATATAACTCGATTAACAACTTCTCCCATTACAGGGAATGTTCTGGAGTCGCTAGGGACTCAGATTGCAGGGCGTTTCGAGCCGATACCCCGAAGTTCAATCAGTCGGCTTCGTTCAAGATTCTATTCGAAAAATCTTGCAATTCTTTACATTAGTCTATCAAAAATAACTCGATTAACAACTTCTCCCATTACAGGGAATGTTCTGGAGTCGCTCGGGACTCAGATTACTGGGCGTTTCGAGTCGATACCCCGAAGTTCAATCAGTCGGCTTCGTTCAAGATTCTGTTCGAAAAATCGTGCAATTCTTTGCATTAGTCTATCAAAAATAACTCAATTAACAACTTCTCCCATCACAGTGAATGTTCTGGAGTCGCTCGGGACTCAAATTGCTGGGCGTTTCGAGCCGATACCCCGAAGTTCAATCAGTCGGCTTCGTTCAAGATTCTGTTCGAAAAATCGTGCAATTCTTTGCATCAGTCTGTCAAAAATAACTCGATTAACAACTTCTCACATCTCAGTGAATGTTCTGGAGTCGCTCGGGACTCAGATTACTGGGCGTTTCGAGCCGATACCCCGAAGTTCAATCAGTCGGCTTCGTTCAAGATTCTATTCAAAAAATCGTGCAATTCTTTGCATTAGTCTGTCAAAAATAACTCAATTAACAACTTCTCCCATTACAGGGAATGTTCTGGAGTCGCTCGGGACTCAAATTGCTGGGCGTTTCTAGCCGATACCCCGAAGTTCAATCAGTCGGCTTCGTTCAAGATTCTGTTCAAAAAATCGTGCAATTCTTTGCATTAGTCTATCAAAAATAACTCGATTAACAACTTCTCCCATCTCAGTGAATGTTCTGGAGTCGCTAGGGACTCAGATTGCAGGGCGTTTCGAGCCGATACCCCGAAGTTCAATCAGTCGGCTTCGTTCAAGATTCTATTCGAAAAATCTTGCAATTCTTTGCATTAGTCTATCAAAAATAACTCGATTAACAACTTCTCCCATCTCAGTGAATGTTCTGGAGTCGCTAGGGACTCAGATTGCAGGGCGTTTCGAGCCGATACCCCGAAGTTCAATCAGTCGGCTTCGTTCAAGATTCTATTCGAAAAATCTTGCAATTCTTTGCATTAGTCTATCAAAAATAACTCGATTAACAACTTCTCCCATTACAGGGAATGTTCTGGAGTCGCTCGGGACTCAGATTACTGGGCGTTTCGAGCCGATACCCCGAAGTTCAATCAGTCGGCTTCGTTAAAGATTCTGTTCGAAAAATCGTGCAATTCTTTGCATTAGTCTATCAAAAATAACACAATTAACAACTTCTTCCATCAAAGTGAATGTTCTGGAGTCACTCGGGACTCAGATTGCAGGGCGTTTCGAGTCGATACCCCGAAGTTCAAACAGTCGGCTTCGTTCAAGATTCTGTTCGAAAAATCGTGCAATTCTTTGCATTAGTCTATCAAAAATAACTCGATTAACAACTTCTCCCATCTCAGTGAATGTTCTGGAGTCGCTAGGGACTCAGATTGCAGGTCGTTTCGAGCCGATACCCCGAAGTTCAATCAGTCGGCTTCGTTCAAGATTCTATTCGAAAAATCTTACAATTCTTTGCATTAGTCTATCAAAAATAACTTGATTAACAACTTCTCCCATTACAGGGAATGTTCTGGAGTCGCTCGGGACTCAGATTACTGGGCGTTTCGAGCCGATACCCCGAAGTTCAATCAGTCGGCTTCGTTCAAGATTCTGTTTGAAAAATCGTGCAATTCTTTGCATTAGTCTATCAAATATAACTCGATTAACAACTTCTCCCATTACAGGGAATGTTCTGGAGTCGCTCGGGACTCAGATTACTGGGCGTTTCGAGCCGATACCCCGAAGTTCAATCAGTCGGCTTCGTTCAAGATTCTATTCAAAAAATCGTGCAATTCTTTGCATTAGTCTGTCAAAAATAACTCAATTAACAACTTCTCCCATTACAGGGAATGTTCTGGAGTCGCTCGGGACTCAAATTGCTGGGCGTTTCTAGCCGATACCCCGAAGTTCAATCAGTCGGCTTCGTTCAAGATTCTGTTCAAAAAATCGTGCAATTCTTTGCATTAGTCTATCAAAAATAACTCGATTAACAACTTCTCCCATCTCAGTGAATGTTCTGGAGTCGCTAGGGACTCAGATTGCAGGGCGTTTCGAGCCGATACCCCGAAGTTCAATCAGTCGGCTTCGTTCAAGATTCTATTCGAAAAATCTTGCAATTCTTTGCATTAGTCTATCAAAAATAACTCGGTTAACAACTTCTCCCATTACAGGGAATGTTCTGGAGTCACTCGGGACTCAGATTACTGGGCGTTTCGAGCCGATACCCCGAAGTTCAATCAGTCGGCTTCGTTCAAGATTCTGTTCGAAAAATCGTGCAATTCTTTGCATTAGTCTATCAAATATAACTCGATTAACAACTTCTCCCATTACAGGGAATGTTCTGGAGTCGCTAGGGACTCAGATTGCAGGGCGTTTCGAGCCGATACCCCGAAGTTCAATCAGTCGGCTTCGTTCAAGATTCTATTCGAAAAATCTTGCAATTCTTTACATTAGTCTATCAAAAATAACTCGATTAACAACTTCTCCCATTACAGGGAATGTTCTGGAGTCGCTCGGGACTCAGATTACTGGGCGTTTCGAGTCGATACCCCGAAGTTCAATCAGTCGGCTTCGTTCAAGATTCTGTTCGAAAAATCGTGCAATTCTTTGCATTAGTCTATCAAAAATAACTCAATTAACAACTTCTCCCATCACAGTGAATGTTCTGGAGTCGCTCGGGACTCAAATTGCTGGGCGTTTCGAGCCGATACCCCGAAGTTCAATCAGTCGGCTTCGTTCAAGATTCTGTTCGAAAAATCGTGCAATTCTTTGCATCAGTCTGTCAAAAATAACTCGATTAACAACTTCTCACATCTCAGTGAATGTTCTGGAGTCGCTAGGGACTGAGATTACTGGGCGTTTCGAGCCGATACCCCGAAGTTCAAACAGTCGGCTTCGTTCAAGATTCTGTTCGAAAAATCGTGCAATTCTTTGCATTAGTCTATCAAAAATAACTCGATTAACAACTTCTCCCATCTCAGTGAATGTTCTGGAGTCGCTAGGGACTCAGATTGCAGGTCGTTTCGAGCCGATACCCCGAAGTTCAATCAGTCGGCTTCGTTCAAGATTCTATTCGAAAAATCTTGCAATTCTTTGCATTAGTCTATCAAAAATAACTTGATTAACAACTTCTCCCATTACAGGGAATGTTCTGGAGTCGCTCGGGACTCAGATTACTGGGCGTTTCGAGCCGATACCCCGAAGTTCAATCAGTCGGCTTCGTTCAAGATTCTGTTTGAAAAATCGTGCAATTCTTTGCATTAGTCTATCAAATATAACTCGATTAACAACTTCTCCCATTACAGGGAATGTTCTGGAGTCGCTCGGGACTCAGATTACTGGGCGTGTCGAGCCGATACCCCGAAGTTCAATCAGTCGGCTTCGTTCAAGATTCTATTCAAAAAATCGTGCAATTCTTTGCATTAGTCTGTCAAAAATAACTCAATTAACAACTTCTCCCATTACAGGGAATGTTCTGGAGTCGCTCGGGACTCAAATTGCTGGGCGTTTCTAGCCGATACCCCGAAGTTCAATCAGTCGGCTTCGTTCAAGATTCTGTTCAAAAAATCGTGCAATTCTTTGCATTAGTCTATCAAAAATAACTCGATTAACAACTTCTCCCATCTCAGTGAATGTTCTGGAGTCGCTAGGGACTCAGATTGCAGGGCGTTTCGAGCCGATACCCCGAAGTTCAATCAGTCGGCTTCGTTCAAGATTCTATTCGAAAAATCTTGCAATTCTTTGCATTAGTCTATCAAAAATAACTCGATTAACAACTTCTCCCATTACAAGGAATGTTCTGGAGTCACTCGGGACTCAGATTACTGGGCGTTTCGAGCCGATACCCCGAAGTTCAATCAGTCGGCTTCGTTCAAGATTCTGTTCGAAAAATCGTGCAATTCTTTGCATTAGTCTATCAAATATAACTCGATTAACAACTTCTCCCATCTCAGTGAATGTTCTGGAGTCGCTAGGGACTCAGATTGCAGGGCGTTTCGAGCTGATACCCCGAAGTTCAATCAGTCGGCTTCGTTCAAGATTCTGTTCGAAAAATCGTGCAATTCTTTGCATTAGTCTATCAAAAATAACTCGATTAACAACTTCTCCCATCTCAGTGAATGTTCTGGAGTCGCTAGGGACTCAGATTGCAGGGCGTTTCGAGCCGATACCCCGAAGTTCAATCAGTCGGCTTCGTTCAAGATTCTGTTCGAAAAATCGTGCAATTCTTTGCATTAGTCTATCAAAAATAACTCGATTAACAACTTCTCCCATCTCAGTGAATGTTCTGGAGTCGCTAGGGACTCAGATTGCAGGGCGTTTCGAGCCGATACCCCGAAGTTCAATCAGTCGGCTTCGTTCAAGATTCTGTTCGAAAAATCGTGCAATTCTTTGCATTAGTCTATCAAAAATAACTCGATTAACAACTTCTCCCATCTCAGTGAATGTTCTGGAGTCGCTAGGGACTCAGATTGCAGGGCGTTTCGAGCCGATACCCCGAAGTTCAATCAGTCGGCTTCGTTCAAGATTCTATTCGAAAAATCTTGCAATTCTTTGCATTAGTCTATCAAAAATAACTCGATTAACAACTTCTCCCATTACAGGGAATGTTCTGGAGTCGCTCGGGACTCAGATTACTGGGCGTTTCGAGCCGATACCCCGAAGTTCAATCAGTCGGCTTCGTTCAAGATTCTATTCGAAAAATCTTGCAATTCTTTGCATTAGTCTATCAAAAATAACTCGATTAACAACTTCTCCCATTACAGGGAATGTTCTGGAGTCACTCGGGACTCAGATTACTGGGCGTTTCGAGCCGATACCCCGAAGTTCAATCAGTCGGCTTCGTTCAAGATTCTGTTCGAAAAATCGTGCAATTCTTTGCATTAGTCTATCAAATATAACTCGATTAACAACTTCTTCCATCAAAGTGAATGTTCTGGAGTCACTCGGGACTCAGATTGCAGGGCGTTTCGAGCCGATACCCCGAAGTTCAAACAGTCGGCTTCGTTCAAGATTCTATTCGAAAAATCGTGCAATTCTTTGCATTAGTCTGTCAAAAATAACTCAATTAACAACTTCTCCCATCACAGTGAATGTTCTGGAGTCGCTCGGGACTCAAATTGCTGGGCGTTTCGAGCCGATACCCCGAAGTTCAATCAGTCGGCTTCGTTCAAGATTCTGTTCGAAAAATCGTGCAATTCTTTGCATCAGTCTGTCAAAAATAACTCGATTAACAACTTCTCACATCTCAGTGAATGTTCTGGAGTCGCTAGGGACTCAGATTACTGGGCGTTTCGAGCCGATACCCCGAAGTTCAATCAGTCGGCTTCGTTCAAGATTCTATTCGAAAAATCTTGCAATTCTTTGCATTAGTCTATCAAAAATAACTCGATTAACAACTTCTCCCATTACAGGGAATGTTCTGGAGTCGCTCGGGACTCAGATTACTGGGCGTTTCGAGCCGATACCCCGAAGTTCAATCAGTCGGCTTCGTTCAAGATTCTGTTCGAAAAATCGTGCAATTCTTTGCATTAGTCTATCAAAAATAACTCGATTAACAACTTCTCCCATCTCAGTGAATGTTCTGGAGTCGCTAGGGACTCAGACTGCAGGGCGTGTCGAGCCGATACCCCGAAGTTCAATCAGTCGGCTTCGTTCAAGATTCTATTCGAAAAATCGTGCAATTCTTTGCATTAGTCTATCAAAAATAACTCGATTAACAACTTCTCCCATTACAGGGAATGTTCTGGAGTCGCTCGGGACTCAGATTACTGGGCGTTTCGAGCCGATACCCCGAAGTTCAATCAGTCGGCTCCGTTCAAGATTCTGTTCGAAAAATCGTGCAATTCTTTGCATTAGTCTATCAAATATAACTCGATTAACAACTTCTCCCATTACAGGGAATGTTCTGGAGTCGCTCGGGACTCAAATTGCTGGGCGTTTCGAGCCGATACCCCGAAGTTCAATCAGTCGGCTTCGTTCAAGATTCTGTTCGAAAAATCGTGCAATTCTTTGCATTAGTCTATCAAAAATAACACAATTAACAACTTCTTCCATCAAAGTGAATGTTCTGGAGTCACTCGGGACTCAGATTGCAAGGCGTTTCGAGCCGATACCCCGAAGTTCAAACAGTCGGCTTCGTTCAAGATTCTATTCGAAAAATCGTGCAATTCTTTGCATTAGTCTGTCAAAAATAACTCAATTAACAACTTCTCCCATCACAATGAATGTTCTGGAGTCGCTCGGGACTCAAATTGCTGGGCGTTTCGAGCCGATACCCCGAAGTTCAATCAGTCGGCTTCGTTCAAGATTCTGTTCGAAAAATCGTGCAATTCTTTGCATCAGTCTGTCAAAAATAACTCGATTAACAACTTCTCACATCTCAGTGAATGTTCTGGAGTCGCTAGGGACTGAGATTACTGGGCGTTTCGAGCCGATACCCCGAAGTTCAATCAGACGGCTTCGTTCAAGATTCTATTCGAAAAATCTTGCAATTCTTTGCATTAGTCTATCAAAAATAACTCGATTAACAACTTCTCCCATTACAGGGAATGTTCTGGAGTCGCTCGGGACTCAGATTACTGGGCGTTTCGAGCCGATACCCCGAAGTTCAATCAGTCGGCTTCGTTCAAGATTCTGTTCGAAAAATCGTGCAATTCTTTGCATTAGTCTATCAAAAATAACTCGATTAACAACTTCTCCCATCTCAGTGAATGTTCTGGAGTCGCTAGGGACTCAGACTGCAGGGCGTGTCGAGCCGATACCCCGAAGTTCAATCAGTCGGCTTCGTTCAAGATTCTATTCGAAAAATCGTGCAATTCTTTGCATTAGTCTATCAAAAATAACTCGATTAACAACTTCTCCCATTACAGGGAATGTTCTGGAGTCGCTCGGGACTCAGATTACTGGGCGTTTCGAGCCGATACCCCGAAGTTCAATCAGTCGGCTCCGTTCAAGATTCTGTTCGAAAAATCGTGCAATTCTTTGCATTAGTCTATCAAATATAACTCGATTAACAACTTCTCCCATTACAGGGAATGTTCTGGAGTCGCTCGGGACTCAAATTGCTGGGCGTTTCGAGCCGATACCCCGAAGTTCAATCAGTCGGCTTCGTTCAAGATTCTGTTCGAAAAATCGTGCAATTCTTTGCATTAGTCTATCAAAAATAACACAATTAACAACTTCTTCCATCAAAGTGAATGTTTTGGAGTCACTCGGGACTCAGATTGCAGGGCGTTTCGAGCCGATACCCCGAAGTTCAAACAGTCGGCTTCGTTCAAGATTCTATTCGAAAAATCGTGCAATTCTTTGCATTAGTCTGTCAAAAATAACTCAATTAACAACTTCTCCCATCACAGTGAATGTTCTGGAGTCGCTCGGGACTCAAATTGCTGGGCGTTTCGAGCCGATACCCCGAAGTTCAATCAGTCGGCTTCGTTCAAGATTCTTTTCGAAAAATCGTGCAATTCTTTGCATCAGTTTGTCAAAAATAACTCGATTAACAACTTCTCACATCTCAGTGAATGTTCTGGAGTCGCTAGGGACTCAGATTACTGGGCGTTTCGAGCCGATACCCCGAAGTTCAATCAGTCGGCTTCGTTCAAGATTCTATTCGAAAAATCGTGCAATTCTTTGCATTAGTCTGTCAAAAATAACTCAATTAACAACTTCTCCCATCACAGTGAATGTTCTGGAGTCGCTCGGGACTCAAATTGCTGGGCGTTTCGAGCCGATACCCCGAAGTTCAATCAGTCGGCTTCGTTCAAGATTCTGTTCGAAAAATCGTGCAATTCTTTGCATCAGTCTGTCAAAAATAACTCGATTAACAACTTCTCACATCTCAGTGAATGTTCTGGAGTCGCTAGGGACTCAGATTACTGGGCGTTTCGAGCCGATACCCCGAAGTTCAATCAGTCGGCTTCGTTCAAGATTCTATTCGAAAAATCTTGCAATTCTTTGCATTAGTCTATCAAAAATAACTCGATTAACAACTTCTCCCATTACAGGGAATGTTCTGGAGTCGCTCGGGACTCAGATTACTGGGCGTTTCGAGCTGATACCCCGAAGTTCAATCAGTTGGCTTCGTTCAAGATTCTGTTCGAAAAATCGTGCAATTCTTTGCATTAGTCTATCAAAAATAACTCGATTAACAACTTCTCCCATCTCAGTGAATGTTCTGGAGTCGCTAGGGACTCAGACTGCAGGGCGTGTCGAGCCGATACCCCGAAGTTCAATCAGTCGGCTTCGTTCAAGATTCTATTCGAAAAATCGTGCAATTCTTTGCATTAGTCTATCAAAAATAACTCGATTAACAACTTCTCCCATCTCAGTGAATGTTCTGGAGTCGCTAGGGACTCAGATTGCAGGGCGTTTCGAGCCGATACCCCGAAGTTCAATCAGTCGGCTTCGTTCAAGATTCTATTCGAAAAATCTTGCAATTCTTTGCATTAGTCTATCAAAAATAACTCGATTAACAACTTCTCCCATTACAGGGAATGTTCTGGAGTCGCTCGGGACTCAGATTACTGGGCGTTTCGAGCCGATACCCCGAAGTTCAATCAGTCGGCTTCGTTCAAGATTCTGTTCGAAAAATCGTGCAATTCTTTGCATTAGTCTATCAAAAATAACTCGATTAACAACTTCTCCCATCTCAGTGAATGTTCTGGAGTCGCTAGGGACTCAGACTGCAGGGCGTGTCGAGCCGATACCCCGAAGTTCAATCAGTCGGCTTCGTTCAAGATTCTATTCGAAAAATCGTGCAATTCTTTGCATTAGTCTATCAAAAATAACTCGATTAACAACTTCTCCCATTACAGGGAATGTTCTGGAGTCGCTCGGGACTCAGATTACTGGGCGTTTCGAGCCGATACCCCGAAGTTCAATCAGTCGGCTCCGTTCAAGATTCTGTTCGAAAAATCGTGCAATTCTTTGCATTAGTCTATCAAATATAACTCGATTAACAACTTCTCCCATTACAGGGAATGTTCTGGAGTCGCTCGGGACTCAAATTACTGGGCGTTTCGAGCCGATACCCCGAAGTTCAATCAGTCGGCTCCGTTCAAGATTCTGTTCGAAAAATCGTGCAATTCTTTGCATTAGTCTATCAAATATAACTCGATTAACAACTTCTCCCATTACAGGGAATGTTCTGGAGTCGCTCGGGACTCAAATTGCTGGGCGTTTCGAGCCGATACCCCGAAGTTCAATCAGTCGGCTTCGTTCAAGATTCTGTTCGAAAAATCGTGCAATTCTTTGCATTAGTCTATCAAAAATAACACAATTAACAACTTCTTCCATCAAAGTGAATGTTCTGGAGTCACTCGGGACTCAGATTGCAGGGCGTTTCTAGCCGATACCCCGAAGTTCAAACAGTCGGCTTCGTTCAAGATTCTATTCGAAAAATCGTGCAATTCTTTGCATTAGTCTGTCAAAAATAACTCAATTAACAACTTCTCCCATCACAGTGAATGTTCTGGAGTCGCTCGGGACTCAAATTGCTGGGCGTTTCGAGCCGATACCCCGAAGTTCAATCAGTCGGCTTCGTTCAAGATTCTGTTCGAAAAATCGTGCAATTCTTTGCATCAGTCTGTCAAAAATAACTCGATTAACAACTTCTCACATCTCAGTGAATGTTCTGGAGTCGCTAGGGACTGAGATTACTGGGCGTTTCGAGTCGATACCCCGAAGTTCAATCAGACGGCTTCGTTCAAGATTCTATTCGAAAAATCTTGCAATTCTTTGCATTAGTCTATCAAAAATAACTCGATTAACAACTTCTCCCATTACAGGGAATGTTCTGGAGTCGCTCGGGACTCAGATTACTGGGCGTTTCGAGCCGATACCCCGAAGTTCAATCAGTCGGCTTCGTTCAAGATTCTGTTCGAAAAATCGTGCAATTCTTTGCATTAGTCTATCAAAAATAACTCGATTAACAACTTCTCCCATCTCAGTGAATGTTCTGGAGTCGCTAGGGACTCAGACTGCAGGGCGTGTCGAGCCGATACCCCGAAGTTCAATCAGTCGGCTTCGTTCAAGATTCTATTCGAAAAATCGTGCAATTCTTTGCATTAGTCTATCAAAAATAACTCGATTAACAACTTCTCCCATTACAGGGAATGTTCTGGAGTCGCTCGGGACTCAGATTACTGGGCGTTTCGAGCCGATACCCCGAAGTTCAATCAGTCGGCTCCGTTCAAGATTCTGTTCGAAAAATCGTGCAATTCTTTGCATTAGTCTATCAAATATAACTCGATTAACAACTTCTCCCATTACAGGGAATGTTCTGGAGTCGCTCGGGACTCAAATTGCTGGGCGTTTCGAGCCGATACCCCGAAGTTCAATCAGTCGGCTTCGTTCAAGATTCTGTTCGAAAAATCGTGCAATTCTTTGCATTAGTCTATCAAAAATAACACAATTAACAACTTCTTCCATCAAAGTGAATGTTTTGGAGTCACTCGGGACTCAGATTGCAGGGCGTTTCGAGCCGATACCCCGAAGTTCAAACAGTCGGCTTCGTTCAAGATTCTATTCGAAAAATCGTGCAATTCTTTGCATTAGTCTGTCAAAAATAACTCAATTAACAACTTCTCCCATCACAGTGAATGTTCTGGAGTCGCTCGGGACTCAAATTGCTGGGCGTTTCGAGCCGATACCCCGAAGTTCAATCAGTCGGCTTCGTTCAAGATTCTTTTCGAAAAATCGTGCAATTCTTTGCATCAGTCTGTCAAAAATAACTCGATTAACAACTTCTCACATCTCAGTGAATGTTCTGGAGTCGCTAGGGACTCAGATTACTGGGCGTTTCGAGCCGATACCCCGAAGTTCAATCAGTCGGCTTCGTTCAAGATTCTATTCGAAAAATCTTGCAATTCTTTGCATTAGTCTATCAAAAATAACTCGATTAACAACTTCTCCCATTACAGGGAATGTTCTGGAGTCGCTCGGGACTCAGATTACTGGGCGTTTCGAGCCGATACCCCGAAGTTCAATCAGTCGGCTTCGTTCAAGATTCTGTTCGAAAAATCATGCAATTCTTTGCATTAGTCTATCAAAAATAACTCGATTAACAACTTCTCCCATCTCAGTGAATGTTCTGGAGTCGCTAGGGACTCAGACTGCAGGGCGTGTCGAGCCGATACCCCGAAGTTCAATCAGTCGGCTTCGTTCAAGATTCTATTCGAAAAATCGTGCAATTCTTTGCATTAGTCTGTCAAAAATAACTTAATTAACAACTTCTCCCATCACAGTGAATGTTCTGGAGTCGCTCGGGACTCAAATTGCTGGGCGTTTCGAGCCGATACCCCGAAGTTCAATCAGTCGGCTTCGTTCAAGATTCTTTTCGAAAAATCGTGCAATTCTTTGCATCAGTCTGTCAAAAATAACTCGATTAACAACTTCTCACATCTCAGTGAATGTTCTGGAGTCGCTAGGGACTCAGATTACTGGGCGTTTCGAGCCGATACCCCGAAGTTCAATCAGTCGGCTTCGTTCAAGATTCTATTCGAAAAATCTTGCAATTCTTTGCATTAGTCTATCAAAAATAACTCGATTAACAACTTCTCCCATTACAGGGAATGTTCTGGAGTCGCTCGGGACTCAGATTACTGGGCGTTTCGAGCCGATACCCCGAAGTTCAATCAGTCGGCTTCGTTCAAGATTCTGTTCGAAAAATCATGCAATTCTTTGCATTAGTCTATCAAAAATAACTCGATTAACAACTTCTCCCATCTCAGTGAATGTTCTGGAGTCGCTAGGGACTCAGACTGCAGGGCGTGTCGAGCCGATACCCCGAAGTTCAATCAGTCGGCTTCGTTTCAAGATTCTATTCGAAAAATCGTGCAATTCTTTGCATTAGTCTATCAAAAATAACTCGATTAACAACTTCTCCCATTACAGGGAATGTTCTGGAGTCGCTCGGGACTCAGATTACTGGGCGTTTCGAGCCGATACCCCGAAGTTCAATCAGTCGGCTCCGTTCAAGATTCTGTTCGAAAAATCGTGCAATTCTTTGCATTAGTCTATCAAATATAACTCGATTAACAACTTCTCCCATTACAGGGAATGTTCTGGAGTCGCTCGGGACTCAAATTGCTGGGCGTTTCGAGCCGATACCCCGAAGTTCAATCAGTCGGCTTCGTTCAAGATTCTGTTCGAAAAATCGTGCAATTCTTTGCATTAGTCTATCAAAAATAACACAATTAACAACTTCTTCCATCAAAGTGAATGTTCTGGAGTCACTCGGGACTCAGATTGCAGGGCGTTTCTAGCCGATACCCCGAAGTTCAAACAGTCGGCTTCGTTCAAGATTCTATTCGAAAAATCGTGCAATTCTTTGCATTAGTCTGTCAAAAATAACTCAATTAACAACTTCTCCCATCACAGTGAATGTTCTGGAGTCGCTCGGGACTCAAATTGCTGGGCGTTTCGAGCCGATACCCCGAAGTTCAATCAGTCGGCTTCGTTCAAGATTCTGTTCGAAAAATCGTGCAATTCTTTGCATCAGTCTGTCAAAAATAACTCGATTAACAACTTCTCACATCTCAGTGAATGTTCTGGAGTCGCTAGGGACTGAGATTACTGGGCGTTTCGAGTCGATACCCCGAAGTTCAATCAGACGGCTTCGTTCAAGATTCTATTCGAAAAATCTTGCAATTCTTTGCATTAGTCTATCAAAAATAACTCGATTAACAACTTCTCCCATTACAGGGAATGTTCTGGAGTCGCTCGGGACTCAGATTACTGGGCGTTTCGAGCCGATACCCCGAAGTTCAATCAGTCGGCTTCGTTCAAGATTCTGTTCGAAAAATCGTGCAATTCTTTGCATTAGTCTATCAAAAATAACTCGATTAACAACTTCTCCCATCTCAGTGAATGTTCTGGAGTCGCTAGGGACTCAGACTGCAGGGCGTGTCGAGCCGATACCCCGAAGTTCAATCAGTCGGCTTCGTTCAAGATTCTATTCGAAAAATCGTGCAATTCTTTGCATTAGTCTATCAAAAATAACTCGATTAACAACTTCTCCCATTACAGGGAATGTTCTGGAGTCGCTCGGGACTCAGATTACTGGGCGTTTCGAGCCGATACCCCGAAGTTCAATCAGTCGGCTCCGTTCAAGATTCTGTTCGAAAAATCGTGCAATTCTTTGCATTAGTCTATCAAATATAACTCGATTAACAACTTCTCCCATTACAGGGAATGTTCTGGAGTCGCTCGGGACTCAAATTGCTGGGCGTTTCGAGCCGATACCCCGAAGTTCAATCAGTCGGCTTCGTTCAAGATTCTGTTCGAAAAATCGTGCAATTCTTTGCATTAGTCTATCAAAAATAACACAATTAACAACTTCTTCCATCAAAGTGAATGTTCTGGAGTCACTCGGGACTCAGATTGCAGGGCGTTTCGAGCCGATACCCCGAAGTTCAAACAGTCGGCTTCGTTCAAGATTCTATTCGAAAAATCGTGCAATTCTTTGCATTAGTCTGTCAAAAATAACTCAATTAACAACTTCTCCCATCACAGTGAATGTTCTGGAGTCGCTCGGGACTCAAATTGCTGGGCGTTTCGAGCCGATACCCCGAAGTTCAATCAGTCGGCTTCGTTCAAGATTCTGTTCGAAAAATCGTGCAATTCTTTGCATCAGTCTGTCAAAAATAACTCGATTAACAACTTCTCACATCTCAGTGAATGTTCTGGAGTCGCTAGGGACTGAGATTACTGGGCGTTTCGAGCCGATACCCCGAAGTTCAATCAGTCGGCTTCGTTCAAGATTCTATTCGAAAAATCTTGCAATTCTTTGCATTAGTCTATCAAAAATAACTCGATTAACAACTTCTCCCATTACAGGGAATGTTCTGGAGTCGCTCGGGACTCAGATTACTGGGCGTTTCGAGCCGATACCCCGAAGTTCAATCAGTCGGTTTCGTTCAAGATTCTGTTCGAAAAATCGTGCAATTCTTTGCATTAGTCTATCAAAAATAACTCGATTAACAACTTCTCCCATCTCAGTGAATGTTCTGGAGTCGCTAGGGACTCAGACTGCAGGGCGTGTCGAGCCGATACCCCGAAGTTCAATCAGTCGGCTTCGTTCAAGATTCTATTCGAAAAATCGTGCAATTCTTTGCATTAGTCTATCAAAAATAACTCGATTAACAACTTCTCCCATTACAGGGAATGTTCTGGAGTCGCTCGGGACTCAGATTACTGGGCGTTTCGAGCCGATACCCCGAAGTTCAATCAGTCGGCTCCGTTCAAGATTCTGTTCGAAAAATCGTGCAATTCTTTGCATTAGTCTATCAAATATAACTCGATTAACAACTTCTCCCATCTCAGTGAATGTTCTGGAGTCGCTAGGGACTCAGACTGCAGGGCGTGTCGAGCCGATACCCCGAAGTTCAATCAGTCGGCTTCGTTCAAGATTCTATTCGAAAAATCGTGCAATTCTTTGCATTAGTCTATCAAAAATAACACAATTAACAACTTCTTCCATCAAAGTGAATGTTCTGGAGTCACTCGGGACTCAGATTGCAGGGCGTTTCGAGCCGATACCCCGAAGTTCAAACAGTCGGCTTCGTTCAAGATTCTATTCGAAAAATCGTGCAATTCTTTGCATTAGTCTGTCAAAAATAACTCAATTAACAACTTCTCCCATCACAGTGAATGTTCTGGAGTCGCTCGGGACTCAAATTGCTGGGCGTTTCGAGCCGATACCCCGAAGTTCAATCAGTCGGCTTCGTTCAAGATTCTGTTCGAAAAATCGTGCAATTCTTTGCATCAGTCTGTCAAAAATAACTCGATTAACAACTTCTCACATCTCAGTGAATGTTCTGGAGTCGCTAGGGACTGAGATTACTGGGCGTTTCGAGCCGATACCCCGAAGTTCAATCAGTCGGCTTCGTTCAAGATTCTATTCGAAAAATCTTGCAATTCTTTGCATTAGTCTATCAAAAATAACTCGATTAACAACTTCTCCCATTACAGGGAATGTTCTGGAGTCGCTCGGGACTCAGATTACTGGGCGTTTCGAGCCGATACCCCGAAGTTCAATCAGTCGGTTTCGTTCAAGATTCTGTTCGAAAAATCGTGCAATTCTTTGCATTAGTCTATCAAAAATAACTCGATTAACAACTTCTCCCATCTCAGTGAATGTTCTGGAGTCGCTAGGGACTCAGACTGCAGGGCGTGTTGAGCCGATACCCCGAAGTTCAATCAGTCGGCTTCGTTCAAGATTCTATTCGAAAAATCGTGCAATTCTTTGCATTAGTCTATCAAAAATAACTCGATTAACAACTTCTCCCATTACAGGGAATGTTCTGGAGTCGCTCGGGACTCAGATTACTGGGCGTTTCGAGCCGATACCCCGAAGTTCAATCAGTCGGCTCCGTTCAAGATTCTGTTCGAAAAATCGTGCAATTCTTTGCATTAGTCTATCAAATATAACTCGATTAACAACTTCTCCCATTACAGGGAATGTTCTGGAGTCGCTCGGGACTCAAATTGCTGGGCGTTTCGAGCCGATACCCCGAAGTTCAATCAGTCGGCTTCGTTCAAGATTCTGTTCGAAAAATCGTGCAATTCTTTGCATTAGTCTATCAAAAATAACACAATTAACAACTTCTTCCATCAAAGTGAATGTTCTGGAGTCACTCGGGACTCAGATTGCAGGGCGTTTCGAGCCGATACCCCGAAGTTCAAACAGTCGGCTTCGTTCAAGATTCTATTCGAAAAATCGTGCAATTCTTTGCATTAGTCTGTCAAAAATAACTCAATTAACAACTTCTCCCATCACAGTGAATGTTCTGGAGTCGCTCGGGACTCAAATTGCTGGGCGTTTCGAGCCGATACCCCGAAGTTCAATCAGTCGGCTTCGTTCAAGATTCTGTTCGAAAAATCTTGCAATTCTTTGCATTAGTCTATCAAAAATAACTCGATTAACAACTTCTCCCATTACAGGGAATGTTCTGGAGTCGCTCGGGACTCAGATTACTGGGCGTTTCGAGCCGATACCCCGAAGTTCAATCAGTCGGTTTCGTTCAAGATTCTGTTCGAAAAATCGTGCAATTCTTTGCATTAGTCTATCAAAAATAACTCGATTAACAACTTCTCCCATTACAGGGAATGTTCTGGAGTCGCTCGGGACTCAGATTACTGGGCGTTTCGAGCCGATACCCCGAAGTTCAATCAGTCGGTTTCGTTCAAGATTCTGTTCGAAAAATCGTGCAATTCTTTGCATTAGTCTATCAAAAATAACTCGATTAACAACTTCTCCCATCTCAGTGAATGTTCTGGAGTCGCTAGGGACTCAGACTGCAGGGCGTGTTGAGCCGATACCCCGAAGTTCAATCAGTCGGCTTCGTTCAAGATTCTATTCGAAAAATCGTGCAATTCTTTGCATTAGTCTATCAAAAATAACTCGATTAACAACTTCTCCCATTACAGGGAATGTTCTGGAGTCGCTCGGGACTCAGATTACTGGGCGTTTCGAGCCGATACCCCGAAGTTCAATCAGTCGGCTCCGTTCAAGATTCTGTTCGAAAAATCGTGCAATTCTTTGCATTAGTCTATCAAATATAACTCGATTAACAACTTCTCCCATTACAGGGAATGTTCTGGAGTCGCTCGGGACTCAAATTGCTGGGCGTTTCGAGCCGATACCCCGAAGTTCAATCAGTCGGCTTCGTTCAAGATTCTGTTCGAAAAATCGTGCAATTCTTTGCATTAGTCTATCAAAAATAACACAATTAACAACTTCTTCCATCAAAGTGAATGTTCTGGAGTCACTCGGGACTTAGATTGCAGGGCGTTTCGAGCCGATACCCCGAAGTTCAAACAGTCGGCTTCGTTCAAGATTCTATTCGAAAAATCGTGCAATTCTTTGCATTAGTCTGTCAAAAATAACTCAATTAACAACTTCTCCCATCACAGTGAATGTTCTGGAGTCGCTCGGGACTCAAATTGCTGGGCGTTTCGAGCCGATACCCCGAAGTTCAATCAGTCGGCTTCGTTCAAGATTCTGTTCGAAAAATCGTGCAATTCTTTGCATCAGTCTGTCAAAAATAACTCGATTAACAACTTCTCACATCTCAGTGAATGTTCTGGAGTCGCTAGGGACTCAGATTACTGGGCGTTTCGAGCCGATACCCCGAAGTTCAATCAGTCGGCTTCGTTCAAGATTCTATTCGAAAAATCTTGCAATTCTTTGCATTAGTCTATCAAAAATAACTCGATTAACAACTTCTCCCATTACAGGGAATGTTCTGGAGTCGCTCGGGACTCAGATTACTGGGCGTTTCGAGCCGATACCCCGAAGTTCAATCAGTCGGCTTCGTTCAAGATTCTGTTCGAAAAATCGTGCAATTCTTTGCATTAGTCTATCAAAAATAACTCGATTAACAACTTCTCCCATCTCAGTGAATGTTCTGGAGTCGCTAGGGACTCAGACTGCAGGGCGTTTCGAGCCGATACCCCGAAGTTCAATCAGTCGGCTTCGTTCAAGATTCTATTCGAAAAATCGTGCAATTCTTTGCATTAGTCTATCAAAAATAACTCGATTAACAACTTCTCCCATTACAGGGAATGTTCTGGAGTCCCTCGGGACTCAGATTACTGGGCGTTTCGAGCCGATACCCCGAAGTTCAATCAGTCGGCTCCGTTCAAGATTCTGTTCGAAAAATCGTGCAATTCTTTGCATTAGTCTATCAAATATAACTCGATTAACAACTTCTCCCATTACAAGGAATGTTCGGGAGTCGCTCGGGACTCAGATTACTGGGCGTTTCGAGCCGATACCCCGAAGTTCAATCAGTCGGCTTCGTTCAAGATTCTGTTCGAAAAATCGTGCAATTCTTTGCATTAGTCTATCAAAAATAACTCGATTAACAACTTCTCCCATCTCAGTGAATGTTCTGGAGTCGCTAGGGACTCAGACTGCAGGGCGTGTCGAGTCGATACCCCGAAGTTCAATCAGTCGGCTTCGTTCAAGATTCTATTCGAAAAATCGTGCAATTCTTTGCATTAGTCTATCAAAAATAACTCGATTAACAACTTCTCCCATTACAGGGAATGTTCTGGAGTCGCTCGGGACTCAGATTACTGGGCGTTTCGAGCCGATACCCCGAAGTTCAATCAGTCGGCTCCGTTCAAGATTCTGTTCGAAAAATCGTGCAATTCTTTGCATTAGTCTATCAAATATAACTCGATTAACAACTTCTCCCATTACAGGGAATGTTCTGGAGTCGCTCGGGACTCAAATTGCTGGGCGTTTCGAGCCGATACCCCGAAGTTCAATCAGTCGGCTTCGTTCAAGATTCTGTTCGAAAAATCGTTCAATTCTTTGCATTAGTCTATCAAAAATAACACAATTAACAACTTCTTCCATCAAAGTGAATGTTTTGGAGTCACTCGGGACTCAGATTGCAGGGCGTTTCGAGCCGATACCCCGAAGTTCAAACAGTCGGCTTCGTTCAAGATTCTATTCGAAAAATCGTGCAATTCTTTGCATTAGTCTGTCAAAAATAACTCAATTAACAACTTCTCCCATCACAGTGAATGTTCTGGAGTCGCTCGGGACTCAAATTGCTGGGCGTTTCGAGCCGATACCCCGAAGTTCAATCAGTCGGCTTCGTTCAAGATTCTTTTCGAAAAATCGTGCAATTCTTTGCATCAGTCTGTCAAAAATAACTCGATTAACAACTTCTCACATCTCAGTGAATGTTCTGGAGTCGCTAGGGACTCAGATTACTGGGCGTTTCGAGCCGATACCCCGAAGTTCAATCAGTCGGCTTCGTTCAAGATTCTATTCGAAAAATCTTGCAATTCTTTGCATTAGTCTATCAAAAATAACTCGATTAACAACTTCTCCCATTACAGGGAATGTTCTGGAGTCGCTCGGGACTCAGATTACTGGGCGTTTCGAGCCGATACCCCGAAGTTCAATCAGTCGGCTTCGTTCAAGATTCTGTTCGAAAAATCATGCAATTCTTTGCATTAGTCTATCAAAAATAACTCGATTAACAACTTCTCCCATCTCAGTGAATGTTCTGGAGTCGCTAGGGACTCAGACTGCAGGGCGTGTCGAGCCGATACCCCGAAGTTCAATCAGTCGGCTTCGTTCAAGATTCTATTCGAAAAATCGTGCAATTCTTTGCATTAGTCTATCAAAAATAACTCGATTAACAACTTCTCCCATTACAGGGAATGTTCTGGAGTCGCTCGGGACTCAGATTACTGGGCGTTTCGAGCCGATACCCCGAAGTTCAATCAGTCGGCTCCGTTCAAGATTCTGTTCGAAAAATCGTGCAATTCTTTGCATTAGTCTATCAAATATAACTCGATTAACAACTTCTCCCATTACAGGGAATGTTCTGGAGTCGCTCGGGACTCAAATTGCTGGGCGTTTCGAGCCGATACCCCGAAGTTCAATCAGTCGGCTTCGTTCAAGATTCTGTTCGAAAAATCGTGCAATTCTTTGCATTAGTCTATCAAAAATAACACAATTAACAACTTCTTCCATCAAAGTGAATGTTTTGGAGTCACTCGGGACTCAGATTGCAGGGCGTTTCGAGCCGATACCCCGAAGTTCAAACAGTCGGCTTCGTTCAAGATTCTATTCGAAAAATCGTGCAATTCTTTGCATTAGTCTGTCAAAAATAACTCAATTAACAACTTCTCCCATCACAGTGAATGTTCTGGAGTCGCTCGGGACTCAAATTGCTGGGCGTTTCGAGCCGATACCCCGAAGTTCAATCAGTCGGCTTCGTTCAAGATTCTGTTCGAAAAATCGTGCAATTCTTTGCATTAGTCTATCAAAAATAACTCGATTAACAACTTCTCCCATCTCAGTGAATGTTCTGGAGTCGCTAGGGACTCAGACTGCAGGGCGTTTCGAGCCGATACCCCGAAGTTCAATCAGTCGGCTTCGTTCAAGATTCTATTCGAAAAATCGTGCAATTCTTTGCATTAGTCTATCAAAAATAACTCGATTAACAACTTCTCCCATTACAGGGAATGTTCTGGAGTCCCTCGGGACTCAGATTACTGGGCGTTTCGAGCCGATACCCCGAAGTTCAATCAGTCGGCTCCGTTCAAGATTCTGTTCGAAAAATCGTGCAATTCTTTGCATTAGTCTATCAAATATAACTCGATTAACAACTTCTCCCATTACAAGGAATGTTCGGGAGTCGCTCGGGACTCAGATTACTGGGCGTTTCGAGCCGATACCCCGAAGTTCAATCAGTCGGCTTCGTTCAAGATTCTGTTCGAAAAATCGTGCAATTCTTTGCATTAGTCTATCAAAAATAACTCGATTAACAACTTCTCCCATCTCAGTGAATGTTCTGGAGTCGCTAGGGACTCAGACTGCAGGGCGTGTCGAGTCGATACCCCGAAGTTCAATCAGTCGGCTTCGTTCAAGATTCTATTCGAAAAATCGTGCAATTCTTTGCATTAGTCTATCAAAAATAACTCGATTAACAACTTCTCCCATTACAGGGAATGTTCTGGAGTCGCTCGGGACTCAGATTACTGGGCGTTTCGAGCCGATACCCCGAAGTTCAATCAGTCGGCTCCGTTCAAGATTCTGTTCGAAAAATCGTGCAATTCTTTGCATTAGTCTATCAAATATAACTCGATTAACAACTTCTCCCATTACAGGGAATGTTCTGGAGTCGCTCGGGACTCAAATTGCTGGGCGTTTCGAGCCGATACCCCGAAGTTCAATCAGTCGGCTTCGTTCAAGATTCTGTTCGAAAAATCGTTCAATTCTTTGCATTAGTCTATCAAAAATAACACAATTAACAACTTCTTCCATCAAAGTGAATGTTTTGGAGTCACTCGGGACTCAGATTGCAGGGCGTTTCGAGCCGATACCCCGAAGTTCAAACAGTCGGCTTCGTTCAAGATTCTATTCGAAAAATCGTGCAATTCTTTGCATTAGTCTGTCAAAAATAACTCAATTAACAACTTCTCCCATCACAGTGAATGTTCTGGAGTCGCTCGGGACTCAAATTGCTGGGCGTTTCGAGCCGATACCCCGAAGTTCAATCAGTCGGCTTCGTTCAAGATTCTTTTCGAAAAATCGTGCAATTCTTTGCATCAGTCTGTCAAAAATAACTCGATTAACAACTTCTCACATCTCAGTGAATGTTCTGGAGTCGCTAGGGACTCAGATTACTGGGCGTTTCGAGCCGATACCCCGAAGTTCAATCAGTCGGCTTCGTTCAAGATTCTATTCGAAAAATCTTGCAATTCTTTGCATTAGTCTATCAAAAATAACTCGATTAACAACTTCTCCCATTACAGGGAATGTTCTGGAGTCGCTCGGGACTCAGATTACTGGGCGTTTCGAGCCGATACCCCGAAGTTCAATCAGTCGGCTTCGTTCAAGATTCTGTTCGAAAAATCATGCAATTCTTTGCATTAGTCTATCAAAAATAACTCGATTAATAACTTCTCCCATCTCAGTGAATGTTCTGGAGTCGCTAGGGACTCAGACTGCAGGGCGTGTCGAGCCGATACCCCGAAGTTCAATCAGTCGGCTTCGTTCAAGATTCTATTCGAAAAATCGTGCAATTCTTTGCATTAGTCTATCAAAAATAACTCGATTAACAACTTCTCCCATTACAGGGAATGTTCTGGAGTCGCTCGGGACTCAGATTACTGGGCGTTTCGAGCCGATACCCCGAAGTTCAATCAGTCGGCTCCGTTCAAGATTCTGTTCGAAAAATCGTGCAATTCTTTGCATTAGTCTATCAAATATAACTCGATTAACAACTTCTCCCATTACAGGGAATGTTCTGGAGTCGCTCGGGACTCAAATTGCTGGGCGTTTCGAGCCGATACCCCGAAGTTCAATCAGTCGGCTTCGTTCAAGATTCTGTTCGAAAAATCGTGCAATTCTTTGCATTAGTCTATCAAAAATAACACAATTAACAACTTCTTCCATCAAAGTGAATGTTTTGGAGTCACTCGGGACTCAGATTGCAGGGCGTTTCGAGCCGATACCCCGAAGTTCAAACAGTCGGCTTCGTTCAAGATTCTATTCGAAAAATCGTGCAATTCTTTGCATTAGTCTGTCAAAAATAACTCAATTAACAACTTCTCCCATCACAGTGAATGTTCTGGAGTCGCTCGGGACTCAAATTGCTGGGCGTTTCGAGCCGATACCCCGAAGTTCAATCAGTCGGCTTCGTTCAAGATTCTGTTCGAAAAATCGTGCAATTCTTTGCATTAGTCTATCAAAAATAACTCGATTAACAACTTCTCCCATCTCAGTGAATGTTCTGGAGTCGCTAGGGACTCAGACTGCAGGGCGTTTCGAGCCGATACCCCGAAGTTCAATCAGTCGGCTTCGTTCAAGATTCTATTCGAAAAATCGTGCAATTCTTTGCATTAGTCTATCAAAAATAACTCGATTAACAACTTCTCCCATTACAGGGAATGTTCTGGAGTCCCTCGGGACTCAGATTACTGGGCGTTTCGAGCCGATACCCCGAAGTTCAATCAGTCGGCTCCGTTCAAGATTCTGTTCGAAAAATCGTGCAATTCTTTGCATTAGTCTATCAAATATAACTCGATTAACAACTTCTCCCATTACAAGGAATGTTCGGGAGTCGCTCGGGACTCAGATTACTGGGCGTTTCGAGCCGATACCCCGAAGTTCAATCAGTCGGCTTCGTTCAAGATTCTGTTCAAAAAATCGTGCAATTCTTTGCATTAGTCTATCAAAAATAACTCGATTAACAACTTCTCCCATCTCAGTGAATGTTCTGGAGTCGCTAGGGACTCAGACTGCAGGGCGTGTCGAGTCGATACCCCGAAGTTCAATCAGTCGGCTTCGTTCAAGATTCTATTCGAAAAATCGTGCAATTCTTTGCATTAGTCTATCAAAAATAACTCGATTAACAACTTCTCCCATTACAGGGAATGTTCTGGAGTCGCTCGGGACTCAGATTACTGGGCGTTTCGAGCCGATACCCCGAAGTTCAATCAGTCGGCTCCGTTCAAGATTCTGTTCGAAAAATCGTGCAATTCTTTGCATTAGTCTATCAAATATAACTCGATTAACAACTTCTCCCATTACAGGGAATGTTCTGGAGTCGCTCGGGACTCAAATTGCTGGGCGTTTCGAGCCGATACCCCGAAGTTCAATCAGTCGGCTTCGTTCAAGATTCTGTTCGAAAAATCGTTCAATTCTTTGCATTAGTCTATCAAAAATAACACAATTAACAACTTCTTCCATCAAAGTGAATGTTTTGGAGTCACTCGGGACTCAGATTGCAGGGCGTTTCGAGCCGATACCCCGAAGTTCAAACAGTCGGCTTCGTTCAAGATTCTATTCGAAAAATCGTGCAATTCTTTGCATTAGTCTGTCAAAAATAACTCAATTAACAACTTCTCCCATCACAGTGAATGTTCTGGAGTCGCTCGGGACTCAAATTGCTGGGCGTTTCGAGCCGATACCCCGAAGTTCAATCAGTCGGCTTCGTTCAAGATTCTTTTCGAAAAATCGTGCAATTCTTTGCATCAGTCTGTCAAAAATAACTCGATTAACAACTTCTCACATCTCAGTGAATGTTCTGGAGTCGCTAGGGACTCAGATTACTGGGCGTTTCGAGCCGATACCCCGAAGTTCAATCAGTCGGCTTCGTTCAAGATTCCATTCGAAAAATCTTGCAATTCTTTGCATTAGTCTATCAAAAATAACTCGATTAACAACTTCTCCCATTACAGGGAATGTTCTGGAGTCGCTCGGGACTCAGATTACTGGGCGTTTCGAGCCGATACCCCGAAGTTCAATCAGTCGGCTTCGTTCAAGATTCTGTTCGAAAAATCATGCAATTCTTTGCATTAGTCTATCAAAAATAACTCGAAAAATCATGCAATTCGATAGTAATGTTTGCTGAGATGGTTAGAAGGGTAAAAATTAAATCTAATTTCTCAGTGGGCCGAGTTCGAGTCTATTCTTTGAATTTATTCCTTTGCCTTGTTGCAAAAAAAAAAAAAAAAAAATAACTCGATTAACAACTTCTCCCATCTCAGTGAATGTTCTGGAGTCGCTAGGGACTCAGACTGCAGGGCGTGTCGAGCCGATACCCCGAAGTTCAATCAGTCGGCTTCGTTCAAGATTCTATTCGAAAAATCGTGCAATTCTTTGCATTAGTCTATCAAAAATAACTCGATTAACAACTTCTCCCATTACAGGGAATGTTCTGGAGTCGCTCGGGACTCAGATTACTGGGCGTTTCGAGCCGATACCCCGAAGTTCAATCAGTCGGCTCCGTTCAAGATTCTGTTCGAAAAATCGTGCAATTCTTTGCATTAGTCTATCAAATATAACTCGATTAACAACTTCTCCCATTACAGGGAATGTTCTGGAGTCGCTCGGGACTCAAATTGCTGGGCGTTTCGAGCCGATACCCCGAAGTTCAATCAGTCGGCTTCGTTCAAGATTCTGTTCGAAAAATCGTGCAATTCTTTGCATTAGTCTATCAAAAATAACACAATTAACAACTTCTTCCATCAAAGTGAATGTTTTGGAGTCACTCGGGACTCAGATTGCAGGGCGTTTCGAGCCGATACCCCGAAGTTCAAACAGTCGGCTTCGTTCAAGATTCTATTCGAAAAATCGTGCAATTCTTTGCATTAGTCTGTCAAAAATAACTCAATTAACAACTTCTCCCATCACAGTGAATGTTCTGGAGTCGCTCGGGACTCAAATTGCTGGGCGTTTCGAGCCGATACCCCGAAGTTCAATCAGTCGGCTTCGTTCAAGATTCTTTTCGAAAAATCGTGCAATTCTTTGCATCAGTCTGTCAAAAATAACTCGATTAACAACTTCTCACATCTCAGTGAATGTTCTGGAGTCGCTAGGGACTCAGATTACTGGGCGTTTCGAGCCGATACCCCGAAGTTCAATCAGTCGGCTTCGTTCAAGATTCTATTCGAAAAATCTTGCAATTCTTTGCATTAGTCTATCAAAAATAACTCGATTAACAACTTCTCCCATTACAGGGAATGTTCTGGAGTCGCTCGGGACTCAGATTACTGGGCGTTTCGAGCCGATACCCCGAAGTTCAATCAGTCGGCTTCGTTCAAGATTCTGTTCGAAAAATCGTGCAATTCTTTGCATCAGTCTGTCAAAAATAACTCGATTAACAACTTCTCACATCTCAGTGAATGTTCTGGAGTCGCTAGGGACTCAGATTGCAGGTCGTTTCGAGCCGATACCCCGAAGTTCAATCAGTCGGCTTCGTTCAAGATTCTATTCGAAAAATCGTGCAATTCTTTGCATTAGTCTATCAAAAATAACTCGATTAACAACTTCTCCCATTACAGGGAATGTTCTGGAGTCCCTCGGGACTCAGATTACTGGGCGTTTCGAGCCGATACCCCGAAGTTCAATCAGTCGGCTCCGTTCAAGATTATGTTCGAAAAATCGTGCAATTCTTTGCATTAGTCTATCAAATATAACTCGATTAACAACTTCTCCCATTACAGGGAGTGTTCTGGAGTCGCTCGGGACTCAGATTACTGGGCGTTTCGAGCCGATACCCCGAAGTTCAATCAGTCGGCTTCGTTCAAGATTCTGTTCGAAAAATCGTGCAATTCTTTGCATTAGTCTATCAAAAATAACTCGATTAACAACTTCTCCCATCTCAGTGAATGTTCTGGAGTCGCTAGGGACTCAGACTGCAGGGCGTGTCGAGTCGATACCCCGAAGTTCAATCAGTCGGCTTCGTTCAAGATTCTATTCGAAAAATCGTGCAATTCTTTGCATTAGTCTATCAAAAATAACTCGATTAACAACTTCTCCCATTACAGGGAATGTTCTGGAGTCGCTCGGGACTCAGATTACTGGGCGTTTCGAGCCGATACCCCGAAGTTCAATCAGTCGGCTCCGTTCAAGATTCTGTTCGAAAAATCGTGCAATTCTTTGCATTAGTCTATCAAATATAACTCGATTAACAACTTCTCCCATTACAGGGAATGTTCTGGAGTCGCTCGGGACTCAAATTGCTGGGCGTTTCGAGCCGATACCCCGAAGTTCAATCAGTCGGCTTCGTTCAAGATTCTGTTCGAAAAATCGTTCAATTCTTTGCATTAGTCTATCAAAAATAACACAATTAACAACTTCTTCCATCAAAGTGAATGTTTTGGAGTCACTCGGGACTCAGATTGCAGGGCGTTTCGAGCCGATACCCCGAAGTTCAAACAGTCGGCTTCGTTCAAGATTCTATTCGAAAAATCGTGCAATTCTTTGCATTAGTCTGTCAAAAATAACTCAATTAACAACTTCTCCCATCACAGTGAATGTTCTGGAGTCGCTCGGGACTCAAATTGCTGGGCGTTTCGAGCCGATACCCCGAAGTTCAATCAGTCGGCTTCGTTCAAGATTCTTTTCGAAAAATCGTGCAATTCTTTGCATCAGTCTGTCAAAAATAACTCGATTAACAACTTCTCACATCTCAGTGAATGTTCTGGAGTCGCTAGGGACTCAGATTACTGGGCGTTTCGAGCCGATACCCCGAAGTTCAATCAGTCGGCTTCGTTCAAGATTCTATTCGAAAAATCTTGCAATTCTTTGCATTAGTCTATCAAAAATAACTCGATTAACAACTTCTCCCATTACAGGGAATGTTCTGGAGTCGCTCGGGACTCAGATTACTGGGCGTTTCGAGCCGATACCCCGAAGTTCAATCAGTCGGCTTCGTTCAAGATTCTGTTCGAAAAATCATGCAATTCTTTGCATTAGTCTATCAAAAATAACTCGATTAACAACTTCTCCCATCTCAGTGAATGTTCTGGAGTCGCTAGGGACTCAGACTGCAGGGCGTGTCGAGCCGATACCCCGAAGTTCAATCAGTCGGCTTCGTTCAAGATTCTATTCGAAAAATCGTGCAATTCTTTGCATTAGTCTATCAAAAATAACTCGATTAACAACTTCTCCCATTACAGGGAATGTTCTGGAGTCGCTCGGGACTCAGATTACTGGGCGTTTCGAGCCGATACCCCGAAGTTCAATCAGTCGGCTCCGTTCAAGATTCTGTTCGAAAAATCGTGCAATTCTTTGCATTAGTCTATCAAATATAACTCGATTAACAACTTCTCCCATTACAGGGAATGTTCTGGAGTCGCTCGGGACTCAAATTGCTGGGCGTTTCGAGCCGATACCCCGAAGTTCAATCAGTCGGCTTCGTTCAAGATTCTGTTCGAAAAATCGTGCAATTCTTTGCATTAGTCTATCAAAAATAACACAATTAACAACTTCTTCCATCAAAGTGAATGTTTTGGAGTCACTCGGGACTCAGATTGCAGGGCGTTTCGAGCCGATACCCCGAAGTTCAAACAGTCGGCTTCGTTCAAGATTCTATTCGAAAAATCGTGCAATTCTTTGCATTAGTCTGTCAAAAATAACTCAATTAACAACTTCTCCCATCACAGTGAATGTTCTGGAGTCGCTCGGAACTCAAATTGCTGGGCGTTTCGAGCCGATACCCCGAAGTTCAATCAGTCGGCTTCGTTCAAGATTCTTTTCGAAAAATCGTGCAATTCTTTGCATCAGTCTGTCAAAAATAACTCGATTAACAACTTCTCACATCTCAGTGAATGTTCTGGAGTCGCTAGGGACTCAGATTACTGGGCGTTTCGAGCCGATACCCCGAAGTTCAATCAGTCGGCTTCGTTCAAGATTCTATTCGAAAAATCTTGCAATTCTTTGCATTAGTCTATCAAAAATAACTCGATTAACAACTTCTCCCATTACAGGGAATGTTCTGGAGTCGCTCGGGACTCAGATTACTGGGCGTTTCGAGCCGATACCCCGAAGTTCAATCAGTCGGCTTCGTTCAAGATTCTGTTCGAAAAATCGTGCAATTCTTTGCATCAGTCTGTCAAAAATAACTCGATTAACAACTTCTCACATCTCAGTGAATGTTCTGGAGTCGCTAGGGACTCAGATTGCAGGTCGTTTCGAGCCGATACCCCGAAGTTCAATCAGTCGGCTTCGTTCAAGATTCTATTCGAAAAATCGTGCAATTCTTTGCATTAGTCTATCAAAAATAACTCGATTAACAACTTCTCCCATTACAGGGAATGTTCTGGAGTCCCTCGGGACTCAGATTACTGGGCGTTTCGAGCCGATACCCCGAAGTTCAATCAGTCGGCTCCGTTCAAGATTATGTTCGAAAAATCGTGCAATTCTTTGCATTAGTCTATCAAATATAACTCGATTAACAACTTCTCCCATTACAGGGAGTGTTCTGGAGTCGCTCGGGACTCAGATTACTGGGCGTTTCGAGCCGATACCCCGAAGTTCAATCAGTCGGCTTCGTTCAAGATTCTGTTCGAAAAATCGTGCAATTCTTTGCATCAGTCTGTCAAAAATAACTCGATTAACAACTTCTCACATCTCAGTGAATGTTCTGGAGTCGCTAGGGACTGAGATTACTGGGCGTTTCGAGCCGATACCCCGAAGTTCAATCAGTCGGCTTCGTTCAAGATTCTATTCGAAAAATCTTGCAATTCTTTGCATTAGTCTATCAAAAATAACTCGATTAACAACTTCTCCCATTACAGGGAATGTTCTGGAGTCGCTCGGGACTCAGATTACTGGGCGTTTCGAGCCGATACCCCGAAGTTCAATCAGTCGGCTTCGTTCAAGATTCTGTTCGAAAAATCGTGCAATTCTTTGCATCAGTCTGTCAAAAATAACTCGATTAACAACTTCTCACATCTCAGTGAATGTTCTGGAGTCGCTAGGGACTCAGATTGCAGGTCGTTTCGAGCCGATACCCCGAAGTTCAATCAGTCGGCTTCGTTCAAGATTCTATTCGAAAAATCGTGCAATTCTTTGCATTAGTCTATCAAAAATAAGTCGATTAACAACTTCTCCCATTACAGGGAATGTTCTGGAGTCCCTCGGGACTCAGATTACTGGGCGTTTCGAGCCGATACCCCGAAGTTCAATCAGTCGGCTCCGTTCAAGATTCTGTTCGAAAAATCGTGCAATTCTTTGCATTAGTCTATCAAATATAACTCGATTAACAACTTCTCCCATTACAGGGAATGTTCTGGAGTCGCTCGGGACTCAAATTGCTGGGCGTTTCGAGCCGATACCCCGAAGTTCAATCAGTCGGCTTCGTTCAAGATTCTTTTCGAAAAATCGTGCAATTCTTTGCATCAGTCTGTCAAAAATAACTCGATTAACAACTTCTCACATCTCAGTGAATGTTCTGGAGTCGCTAGGGACTCAGATTACTGGGCGTTTCGAGCCGATACCCCGAAGTTCAATCAGTCGGCTTCGTTCAAGATTCTATTCGAAAAATCTTGCAATTCTTTGCATTAGTCTATCAAAAATAACTCGATTAACAACTTCTCCCATTACAGGGAATGTTCTGGAGTCGCTCGGGACTCAGATTACTGGGCGTTTCGAGCCGATACCCCGAAGTTCAATCAGTCGGCTTCGTTCAAGATTCTGTTCGAAAAATCGTGCAATTCTTTGCATCAGTCTGTCAAAAATAACTCGATTAACAACTTCTCACATCTCAGTGAATGTTCTGGAGTCGCTAGGGACTGAGATTACTGGGCGTTTCGAGCCGATACCCCGAAGTTCAATCAGTCGGCTTCGTTCAAGATTCTATTCGAAAAATCTTGCAATTCTTTGCATTAGTCTATCAAAAATAACTCGATTAACAACTTCTCCCATTACAGGGAATGTTCTGGAGTCGCTCGGGACTCAGATTACTGGGCGTTTCGAGCCGATACCCCGAAGTTCAATCAGTCGGCTTCGTTCAAGATTCTGTTCGAAAAATCGTGCAATTCTTTGCATCAGTCTGTCAAAAATAACTCGATTAACAACTTCTCACATCTCAGTGAATGTTCTGGAGTCGCTAGGGACTCAGATTGCAGGTCGTTTCGAGCCGATACCCCGAAGTTCAATCAGTCGGCTTCGTTCAAGATTCTATTCGAAAAATCGTGCAATTCTTTGCATTAGTCTATCAAAAATAAGTCGATTAACAACTTCTCCCATTACAGGGAATGTTCTGGAGTCCCTCGGGACTCAGATTACTGGGCGTTTCGAGCCGATACCCCGAAGTTCAATCAGTCGGCTCCGTTCAAGATTCTGTTCGAAAAATCGTGCAATTCTTTGCATTAGTCTATCAAATATAACTCGATTAACAACTTCTCCCATTACAGGGAATGTTCTGGAGTCGCTCGGGACTCAAATTGCTGGGCGTTTCGAGCCGATACCCCGAAGTTCAATCAGTCGGCTTCGTTCAAGATTCTTTTCGAAAAATCGTGCAATTCTTTGCATCAGTCTGTCAAAAATAACTCGATTAACAACTTCTCACATCTCAGTGAATGTTCTGGAGTCGCTAGGGACTCAGATTACTGGGCGTTTCGAGCCGATACCCCGAAGTTCAATCAGTCGGCTTCGTTCAAGATTCTATTCGAAAAATCTTGCAATTCTTTGCATTAGTCTATCAAAAATAACTCGATTAACAACTTCTCCCATTACAGGGAATGTTCTGGAGTCGCTCGGGACTCAGATTACTGGGCGTTTCGAGCCGATACCCCGAAGTTCAATCAGTCGGCTTCGTTCAAGATTCTGTTCGAAAAATCGTGCAATTCTTTGCATCAGTCTGTCAAAAATAACTCGATTAACAACTTCTCACATCTCAGTGAATGTTCTGGAGTCGCTAGGGACTCAGATTACTGGGCGTTTCGAGCCGATACCCCGAAGTTCAATCAGTCGGCTTCGTTCAAGATTCTATTCGAAAAATCTTGCAATTCTTTGCATTAGTCTATCAAAAATAACTCGATTAACAACTTCTCCCATTACAGGGAATGTTCTGGAGTCGCTCGGGACTCAGATTACTGGGCGTTTCGAGCCGATACCCCGAAGTTCAATCAGTCGGCTTCGTTCAAGATTCTGTTCGAAAAATCGTGCAATTCTTTGCATCAGTCTGTCAAAAATAACTCGATTAACAACTTCTCACATCTCAGTGAATGTTCTGGAGTCGCTAGGGACTCAGATTGCAGGTCGTTTCGAGCCGATACCCCGAAGTTCAATCAGTCGGCTTCGTTCAAGATTCTATTCGAAAAATCGTGCAATTCTTTGCATTAGTCTATCAAAAATAACTCGATTAACAACTTCTCCCATTACAGGGAATGTTCTGGAGTCCCTCGGGACTCAGATTACTGGGCGTTTCGAGCCGATACCCCGAAGTTCAATCAGTCGGCTCCGTTCAAGATTCTGTTCGAAAAATCGTGCAATTCTTTGCATTAGTCTATCAAATATAACTCGATTAACAACTTCTCCCATTACAGGGAGTGTTCTGGAGTCGCTCGGGACTCAAATTACTGGGCGTTTCGAGCCGATACCCCGAAGTTCAATCAGTCGGCTTCGTTCAAGATTCTGTTCGAAAAATCGTGCAATTCTTTGCATTAGTCTATCAAAAATAACACAATTAACAACTTCTTCCATCAAAGTGAATGTTTTGGAGTCACTCGGGACTCAGATTGCAGGGCGTTTCGAGCCGATACCCCGAAGTTCAAACAGTCGGCTTCGTTCAAGATTCTATTCGAAAAATCGTGCAATTCTTTGCATTAGTCTGTCAAAAATAACTCAATTAACAACTTCTCCCATCACAGTGAATGTTCTGGAGTCGCTCGGGACTCAAATTGCTGGGCGTTTCGAGCCGATACCCCGAAGTTCAATCAGTCGGCTTCGTTCAAGATTCTTTTCGAAAAATCGTGCAATTCTTTGCATCAGTCTGTCAAAAATAACTCGATTAACAACTTCTCACATCTCAGTGAATGTTCTGGAGTCGCTAGGGACTCAGATTACTGGGCGTTTCGAGCCGATACCCCGAAGTTCAATCAGTCGGCTTCGTTCAAGATTCTATTCGAAAAATCTTGCAATTCTTTGCATTAGTCTATCAAAAATAACTCGATTAACAACTTCTCCCATTACAGGGAATGTTCTGGAGTCGCTCGGGACTCAGATTACTGGGCGTTTCGAGCCGATACCCCGAAGTTCAATCAGTCGGCTTCGTTCAAGATTCTGTTCGAAAAATCGTGCAATTCTTTGCATCAGTCTGTCAAAAATAACTCGATTAACAACTTCTCACATCTCAGTGAATGTTCTGGAGTCGCTAGGGACTCAGATTACTGGGCGTTTCAAGCCGATACCCCGAAGTTCAATCAGTCGGCTTCGTTCAAGATTCTATTCGAAAAATCTTGCAATTCTTTGCATTAGTCTATCAAAAATAACTCGATTAACAACTTCTCCCATTACAGGGAATGTTCTGGAGTCGCTCGGGACTCAGATTACTGGGCGTTTCGAGCCGATACCCCGAAGTTCAATCAGTCGGCTTCGTTCAAGATTCTGTTCGAAAAATCGTGCAATTCTTTGCATCAGTCTGTCAAAAATAACTCGATTAACAACTTCTCACATCTCAGTGAATGTTCTGGAGTCGCTAGGGACTGAGATTACTGGGCGTTTCGAGCCGATACCCCGAAGTTCAATCAGTCGGCTTCGTTCAAGATTCTATTCGAAAAATCTTGCAATTCTTTGCATTAGTCTATCAAAAATAACTCGATTAACAACTTCTCCCATTACAGGGAATGTTCTGGAGTCGCTCGGGACTCAGATTACTGGGCGTTTCGAGCCGATACCCCGAAGTTCAATCAGTCGGCTTCGTTCAAGATTCTGTTCGAAAAATCGTGCAATTCTTTGCATTAGTCTATCAAAAATAACTCGATTAACAACTTCTCGCATCTCAGTGAATGTTCTGGAGTCGCTAGGGACTCAGACTGCAGGGCGTGTCGAGCCGATACCCCGAAGTTCAATCAGTCGGCTTCGTTCAAGATTCTATTCGAAAAATCGTGCAATTCTTTGCATTAGTCTATCAAAAATAACTCGATTAACAACTTCTCCCATTACAGGGAATGTTCTGGAGTCGCTCGGGACTCAGATTACTGGGCGTTTCGAGCCGATACCCCGAAGTTCAATCAGTCGGCTCCGTTCAAGATTCTGTTCGAAAAATCGTGCAATTCTTTGCATTAGTCTATCAAATATAACTCGATTAACAACTTCTCCCATTACAGGGAATGTTCTGGAGTCGCTCGGGACTCAAATTGCTGGGCGTTTCGAGCCGATACCCCGAAGTTGAATCAGTCGGCTTCGTTCAAGATTCTGTTCGAAAAATCGTGCAATTCTTTGCATTAGTCTATCAAAAATAACTCGATTAACAACTTCTCCCATCTCAGTGAATGTTCTGGAGTCGCTAGGGACTCAGACTGCAGGGCGTGTCGAGCCGATACCCCGAAGTTCAATCAGTCGGCTTCGTTCAAGATTCTATTCGAAAAATCGTGCAATTCTTTGCATTAGTCTATCAAAAATAACTCGATTAACAACTTCTCCTATTACAGGGAATGTTCTGGAGTCGCTCGGGACTCAGATTACTGGGCGTTTCGAGCCGATACCCCGAAGTTCAATCAGTCGGCTTCGTTCAAGATTCTGTTCGAAAAATCGTGCAATTCTTTGCATTAGTCTATCAAAAATAACACAATTAACAACTTCTTCCATCAAAGTGAATGTTCTGGAGTCACTCGGGACTCAGATTGCAGGGCGTTTCGAGCCGATACCCCGAAGTTCAAACAGTCGGCTTCGTTCAAGATTCTATTCGAAAAATCGTGCAATTCTTTGCATTAGTCTGTCAAAAATAACTTAATTAACAACTTCTCCCATCACAGTGAATGTTCTGGAGTCGCTCGGGACTCAAATTGCTGGGCGTTTCGAGCCGATACCCCGAAGTTCAATCAGTCGGCTTCGTTCAAGATTCTGTTCGAAAAATCGTGCAATTCTTTGCATCAGTCTGTCAAAAATAACTCGATTAACAACTTCTCACATCTCAGTGAATGTTCTGGAGTCGCTAGGGACTCAGATTGCAGGTCGTTTCGAGCCGATACCCCGAAGTTCAATCAGTCGGCTTCGTTCAAGATTCTATTCGAAAAATCGTGCAATTCTTTGCATTAGTCTATCAAAAATAACTCGATTAACAACTTCTCCCATTACAGGGAATGTTCTGGAGTCCCTCGGGACTCAGATTACTGGGCGTTTCGAGCCGATACCCCGAAGTTCAATCAGTCGGCTCCGTTCAAGATTATGTTCGAAAAATCGTGCAATTCTTTGCATTAGTCTATCAAATATAACTCGATTAACAACTTCTCCCATTACAGGGAGTGTTCTGGAGTCGCTCGGGACTCAGATTACTGGGCGTTTCGAGCCGATACCCCGAAGTTCAATCAGTCGGCTTCGTTCAAGATTCTGTTCGAAAAATCGTGCAATTCTTTGCATCAGTCTGTCAAAAATAACTCGATTAACAACTTCTCACATCTCAGTGAATGTTCTGGAGTCGCTAGGGACTGAGATTACTGGGCGTTTCGAGCCGATACCCCGAAGTTCAATCAGTCGGCTTCGTTCAAGATTCTATTCGAAAAATCTTGCAATTCTTTGCATTAGTCTATCAAAAATAACTCGATTAACAACTTCTCCCATTACAGGGAATGTTCTGGAGTCGCTCGGGACTCAGATTACTGGGCGTTTCGAGCCGATACCCCGAAGTTCAATCAGTCGGCTTCGTTCAAGATTCTGTTCGAAAAATCGTGCAATTCTTTGCATCAGTCTGTCAAAAATAACTCGATTAACAACTTCTCACATCTCAGTGAATGTTCTGGAGTCGCTAGGGACTCAGATTGCAGGTCGTTTCGAGCCGATACCCCGAAGTTCAATCAGTCGGCTTCGTTCAAGATTCTATTCGAAAAATCGTGCAATTCTTTGCATTAGTCTATCAAAAATAAGTCGATTAACAACTTCTCCCATTACAGGGAATGTTCTGGAGTCCCTCGGGACTCAGATTACTGGGCGTTTCGAGCCGATACCCCGAAGTTCAATCAGTCGGCTCCGTTCAAGATTCTGTTCGAAAAATCGTGCAATTCTTTGCATTAGTCTATCAAATATAACTCGATTAACAACTTCTCCCATTACAGGGAATGTTCTGGAGTCGCTCGGGACTCAAATTGCTGGGCGTTTCGAGCCGATACCCCGAAGTTCAATCAGTCGGCTTCGTTCAAGATTCTTTTCGAAAAATCGTGCAATTCTTTGCATCAGTCTGTCAAAAATAACTCGATTAACAACTTCTCACATCTCAGTGAATGTTCTGGAGTCGCTAGGGACTCAGATTACTGGGCGTTTCGAGCCGATACCCCGAAGTTCAATCAGTCGGCTTCGTTCAAGATTCTATTCGAAAAATCTTGCAATTCTTTGCATTAGTCTATCAAAAATAACTCGATTAACAACTTCTCCCATTACAGGGAATGTTCTGGAGTCGCTCGGGACTCAGATTACTGGGCGTTTCGAGCCGATACCCCGAAGTTCAATCAGTCGGCTTCGTTCAAGATTCTGTTCGAAAAATCGTGCAATTCTTTGCATCAGTCTGTCAAAAATAACTCGATTAACAACTTCTCACATCTCAGTGAATGTTCTGGAGTCGCTAGGGACTCAGATTACTGGGCGTTTCGAGCCGATACCCCGAAGTTCAATCAGTCGGCTTCGTTCAAGATTCTATTCGAAAAATCTTGCAATTCTTTGCATTAGTCTATCAAAAATAACTCGATTAACAACTTCTCCCATTACAGGGAATGTTCTGGAGTCGCTCGGGACTCAGATTACTGGGCGTTTCGAGCCGATACCCCGAAGTTCAATCAGTCGGCTTCGTTCAAGATTCTATTCGAAAAATCTTGCAATTCTTTGCATTAGTCTATCAAAAATAACTCGATTAACAACTTCTCCCATTACAGGGAATGTTCTGGAGTCGCTCGGGACTCAGATTACTGGGCGTTTCGAGCCGATACCCCGAAGTTCAATCAGTCGGCTTCGTTCAAGATTCTGTTCGAAAAATCGTGCAATTCTTTGCATCAGTCTGTCAAAAATAACTCGATTAACAACTTCTCACATCTCAGTGAATGTTCTGGAGTCGCTAGGGACTCAGATTACTGGGCGTTTCAAGCCGATACCCCGAAGTTCAATCAGTCGGCTTCGTTCAAGATTCTATTCGAAAAATCTTGCAATTCTTTGCATTAGTCTATCAAAAATAACTCGATTAACAACTTCTCCCATTACAGGGAATGTTCTGGAGTCGCTCGGGACTCAGATTACTGGGCGTTTCGAGCCGATACCCCGAAGTTCAATCAGTCGGCTTCGTTCAAGATTCTGTTCGAAAAATCGTGCAATTCTTTGCATCAGTCTGTCAAAAATAACTCGATTAACAACTTCTCACATCTCAGTGAATGTTCTGGAGTCGCTAGGGACTGAGATTACTGGGCGTTTCGAGCCGATACCCCGAAGTTCAATCAGTCGGCTTCGTTCAAGATTCTATTCGAAAAATCTTGCAATTCTTTGCATTAGTCTATCAAAAATAACTCGATTAACAACTTCTCCCATTACAGGGAATGTTCTGGAGTCGCTCGGGACTCAGATTACTGGGCGTTTCGAGCCGATACCCCGAAGTTCAATCAGTCGGCTTCGTTCAAGATTCTGTTCGAAAAATCGTGCAATTCTTTGCATTAGTCTATCAAAAATAACTCGATTAACAACTTCTCGCATCTCAGTGAATGTTCTGGAGTCGCTAGGGACTCAGACTGCAGGGCGTGTCGAGCCGATACCCCGAAGTTCAATCAGTCGGCTTCGTTCAAGATTCTATTCGAAAAATCGTGCAATTCTTTGCATTAGTCTATCAAAAATAACTCGATTAACAACTTCTCCCATTACAGGGAATGTTCTGGAGTCGCTCGGGACTCAGATTACTGGGCGTTTCGAGCCGATACCCCGAAGTTCAATCAGTCGGCTCCGTTCAAGATTCTGTTCGAAAAATCGTGCAATTCTTTGCATTAGTCTATCAAATATAACTCGATTAACAACTTCTCCCATTACAGGGAATGTTCTGGAGTCGCTCGGGACTCAAATTGCTGGGCGTTTCGAGCCGATACCCCGAAGTTGAATCAGTCGGCTTCGTTCAAGATTCTGTTCGAAAAATCGTGCAATTCTTTGCATTAGTCTATCAAAAATAACTCGATTAACAACTTCTCCCATCTCAGTGAATGTTCTGGAGTCGCTAGGGACTCAGACTGCAGGGCGTGTCGAGCCGATACCCCGAAGTTCAATCAGTCGGCTTCGTTCAAGATTCTATTCGAAAAATCGTGCAATTCTTTGCATTAGTCTATCAAAAATAACTCGATTAACAACTTCTCCTATTACAGGGAATGTTCTGGAGTCGCTCGGGACTCAGATTACTGGGCGTTTCGAGCCGATACCCCGAAGTTCAATCAGTCGGCTTCGTTCAAGATTCTGTTCGAAAAATCGTGCAATTCTTTGCATTAGTCTATCAAAAATAACACAATTAACAACTTCTTCCATCAAAGTGAATGTTCTGGAGTCACTCGGGACTCAGATTGCAGGGCGTTTCGAGCCGATACCCCGAAGTTCAAACAGTCGGCTTCGTTCAAGATTCTATTCGAAAAATCGTGCAATTCTTTGCATTAGTCTGTCAAAAATAACTTAATTAACAACTTCTCCCATCACAGTGAATGTTCTGGAGTCGCTCGGGACTCAAATTGCTGGGCGTTTCGAGCCGATACCCCGAAGTTCAATCAGTCGGCTTCGTTCAAGATTCTGTTCGAAAAATCGTGCAATTCTTTGCATCAGTCTGTCAAAAATAACTCGATTAACAACTTCTCACATCTCAGTGAATGTTCTGGAGTCGCTAGGGACTCAGATTGCAGGTCGTTTCGAGCCGATACCCCGAAGTTCAATCAGTCGGCTTCGTTCAAGATTCTATTCGAAAAATCGTGCAATTCTTTGCATTAGTCTATCAAAAATAACTCGATTAACAACTTCTCCCATTACAGGGAATGTTCTGGAGTCCCTCGGGACTCAGATTACTGGGCGTTTCGAGCCGATACCCCGAAGTTCAATCAGTCGGCTCCGTTCAAGATTATGTTCGAAAAATCGTGCAATTCTTTGCATTAGTCTATCAAATATAACTCGATTAACAACTTCTCCCATTACAGGGAGTGTTCTGGAGTCGCTCGGGACTCAGATTACTGGGCGTTTCGAGCCGATACCCCGAAGTTCAATCAGTCGGCTTCGTTCAAGATTCTGTTCGAAAAATCGTGCAATTCTTTGCATCAGTCTGTCAAAAATAACTCGATTAACAACTTCTCACATCTCAGTGAATGTTCTGGAGTCGCTAGGGACTGAGATTACTGGGCGTTTCGAGCCGATACCCCGAAGTTCAATCAGTCGGCTTCGTTCAAGATTCTATTCGAAAAATCTTGCAATTCTTTGCATTAGTCTATCAAAAATAACTCGATTAACAACTTCTCCCATTACAGGGAATGTTCTGGAGTCGCTCGGGACTCAGATTACTGGGCGTTTCGAGCCGATACCCCGAAGTTCAATCAGTCGGCTTCGTTCAAGATTCTGTTCGAAAAATCGTGCAATTCTTTGCATCAGTCTGTCAAAAATAACTCGATTAACAACTTCTCACATCTCAGTGAATGTTCTGGAGTCGCTAGGGACTCAGATTGCAGGTCGTTTCGAGCCGATACCCCGAAGTTCAATCAGTCGGCTTCGTTCAAGATTCTATTCGAAAAATCGTGCAATTCTTTGCATTAGTCTATCAAAAATAAGTCGATTAACAACTTCTCCCATTACAGGGAATGTTCTGGAGTCCCTCGGGACTCAGATTACTGGGCGTTTCGAGCCGATACCCCGAAGTTCAATCAGTCGGCTCCGTTCAAGATTCTGTTCGAAAAATCGTGCAATTCTTTGCATTAGTCTATCAAATATAACTCGATTAACAACTTCTCCCATTACAGGGAATGTTCTGGAGTCGCTCGGGACTCAAATTGCTGGGCGTTTCGAGCCGATACCCCGAAGTTCAATCAGTCGGCTTCGTTCAAGATTCTTTTCGAAAAATCGTGCAATTCTTTGCATCAGTCTGTCAAAAATAACTCGATTAACAACTTCTCACATCTCAGTGAATGTTCTGGAGTCGCTAGGGACTCAGATTACTGGGCGTTTCGAGCCGATACCCCGAAGTTCAATCAGTCGGCTTCGTTCAAGATTCTATTCGAAAAATCTTGCAATTCTTTGCATTAGTCTATCAAAAATAACTCGATTAACAACTTCTCCCATTACAGGGAATGTTCTGGAGTCGCTCGGGACTCAGATTACTGGGCGTTTCGAGCCGATACCCCGAAGTTCAATCAGTCGGCTTCGTTCAAGATTCTGTTCGAAAAATCGTGCAATTCTTTGCATCAGTCTGTCAAAAATAACTCGATTAACAACTTCTCACATCTCAGTGAATGTTCTGGAGTCGCTAGGGACTCAGATTACTGGGCGTTTCGAGCCGATACCCCGAAGTTCAATCAGTCGGCTTCGTTCAAGATTCTATTCGAAAAATCTTGCAATTCTTTGCATTAGTCTATCAAAAATAACTCGATTAACAACTTCTCCCATTACAGGGAATGTTCTGGAGTCGCTCGGGACTCAGATTACTGGGCGTTTCGAGCCGATACCCCGAAGTTCAATCAGTCGGCTTCGTTCAAGATTCTGTTCGAAAAATCGTGCAATTCTTTGCATCAGTCTGTCAAAAATAACTCGATTAACAACTTCTCACATCTCAGTGAATGTTCTGGAGTCGCTAGGGACTCAGATTGCAGGTCGTTTCGAGCCGATACCCCGAAGTTCAATCAGTCGGCTTCGTTCAAGATTCTATTCGAAAAATCGTGCAATTCTTTGCATTAGTCTATCAAAAATAACTCGATTAACAACTTCTCCCATTACAGGGAATGTTCTGGAGTCCCTCGGGACTCAGATTACTGGGCGTTTCGAGCCGATACCCCGAAGTTCAATCAGTCGGCTCCGTTCAAGATTCTGTTCGAAAAATCGTGCAATTCTTTGCATTAGTCTATCAAATATAACTCGATTAACAACTTCTCCCATTACAGGGAGTGTTCTGGAGTCGCTCGGGACTCAAATTACTGGGCGTTTCGAGCCGATACCCCGAAGTTCAATCAGTCGGCTTCGTTCAAGATTCTGTTCGAAAAATCGTGCAATTCTTTGCATTAGTCTATCAAAAATAACACAATTAACAACTTCTTCCATCAAAGTGAATGTTTTGGAGTCACTCGGGACTCAGATTGCAGGGCGTTTCGAGCCGATACCCCGAAGTTCAAACAGTCGGCTTCGTTCAAGATTCTATTCGAAAAATCGTGCAATTCTTTGCATTAGTCTGTCAAAAATAACTCAATTAACAACTTCTCCCATCACAGTGAATGTTCTGGAGTCGCTCGGGACTCAAATTGCTGGGCGTTTCGAGCCGATACCCCGAAGTTCAATCAGTCGGCTTCGTTCAAGATTCTTTTCGAAAAATCGTGCAATTCTTTGCATCAGTCTGTCAAAAATAACTCGATTAACAACTTCTCACATCTCAGTGAATGTTCTGGAGTCGCTAGGGACTCAGATTACTGGGCGTTTCGAGCCGATACCCCGAAGTTCAATCAGTCGGCTTCGTTCAAGATTCTATTCGAAAAATCTTGCAATTCTTTGCATTAGTCTATCAAAAATAACTCGATTAACAACTTCTCCCATTACAGGGAATGTTCTGGAGTCGCTCGGGACTCAGATTACTGGGCGTTTCGAGCCGATACCCCGAAGTTCAATCAGTCGGCTTCGTTCAAGATTCTGTTCGAAAAATCGTGCAATTCTTTGCATCAGTCTGTCAAAAATAACTCGATTAACAACTTCTCACATCTCAGTGAATGTTCTGGAGTCGCTAGGGACTCAGATTACTGGGCGTTTCAAGCCGATACCCCGAAGTTCAATCAGTCGGCTTCGTTCAAGATTCTATTCGAAAAATCTTGCAATTCTTTGCATTAGTCTATCAAAAATAACTCGATTAACAACTTCTCCCATTACAGGGAATGTTCTGGAGTCGCTCGGGACTCAGATTACTGGGCGTTTCGAGCCGATACCCCGAAGTTCAATCAGTCGGCTTCGTTCAAGATTCTGTTCGAAAAATCGTGCAATTCTTTGCATCAGTCTGTCAAAAATAACTCGATTAACAACTTCTCACATCTCAGTGAATGTTCTGGAGTCGCTAGGGACTGAGATTACTGGGCGTTTCGAGCCGATACCCCGAAGTTCAATCAGTCGGCTTCGTTCAAGATTCTATTCGAAAAATCTTGCAATTCTTTGCATTAGTCTATCAAAAATAACTCGATTAACAACTTCTCCCATTACAGGGAATGTTCTGGAGTCGCTCGGGACTCAGATTACTGGGCGTTTCGAGCCGATACCCCGAAGTTCAATCAGTCGGCTTCGTTCAAGATTCTGTTCGAAAAATCGTGCAATTCTTTGCATTAGTCTATCAAAAATAACTCGATTAACAACTTCTCGCATCTCAGTGAATGTTCTGGAGTCGCTAGGGACTCAGACTGCAGGGCGTGTCGAGCCGATACCCCGAAGTTCAATCAGTCGGCTTCGTTCAAGATTCTATTCGAAAAATCGTGCAATTCTTTGCATTAGTCTATCAAAAATAACTCGATTAACAACTTCTCCCATTACAGGGAATGTTCTGGAGTCGCTCGGGACTCAGATTACTGGGCGTTTCGAGCCGATACCCCGAAGTTCAATCAGTCGGCTCCGTTCAAGATTCTGTTCGAAAAATCGTGCAATTCTTTGCATTAGTCTATCAAATATAACTCGATTAACAACTTCTCCCATTACAGGGAATGTTCTGGAGTCGCTCGGGACTCAAATTGCTGGGCGTTTCGAGCCGATACCCCGAAGTTGAATCAGTCGGCTTCGTTCAAGATTCTGTTCGAAAAATCGTGCAATTCTTTGCATTAGTCTATCAAAAATAACTCGATTAACAACTTCTCCCATCTCAGTGAATGTTCTGGAGTCGCTAGGGACTCAGACTGCAGGGCGTGTCGAGCCGATACCCCGAAGTTCAATCAGTCGGCTTCGTTCAAGATTCTATTCGAAAAATCGTGCAATTCTTTGCATTAGTCTATCAAAAATAACTCGATTAACAACTTCTCCTATTACAGGGAATGTTCTGGAGTCGCTCGGGACTCAGATTACTGGGCGTTTCGAGCCGATACCCCGAAGTTCAATCAGTCGGCTTCGTTCAAGATTCTGTTCGAAAAATCGTGCAATTCTTTGCATTAGTCTATCAAAAATAACACAATTAACAACTTCTTCCATCAAAGTGAATGTTCTGGAGTCACTCGGGACTCAGATTGCAGGGCGTTTCGAGCCGATACCCCGAAGTTCAAACAGTCGGCTTCGTTCAAGATTCTATTCGAAAAATCGTGCAATTCTTTGCATTAGTCTGTCAAAAATAACTTAATTAACAACTTCTCCCATCACAGTGAATGTTCTGGAGTCGCTCGGGACTCAAATTGCTGGGCGTTTCGAGCCGATACCCCGAAGTTCAATCAGTCGGCTTCGTTCAAGATTCTGTTCGAAAAATCGTGCAATTCTTTGCATCAGTCTGTCAAAAATAACTCGATTAACAACTTCTCACATCTCAGTGAATGTTCTGGAGTCGCTAGGGACTCAGATTGCAGGTCGTTTCGAGCCGATACCCCGAAGTTCAATCAGTCGGCTTCGTTCAAGATTCTATTCGAAAAATCGTGCAATTCTTTGCATTAGTCTATCAAAAATAACTCGATTAACAACTTCTCCCATTACAGGGAATGTTCTGGAGTCCCTCGGGACTCAGATTACTGGGCGTTTCGAGCCGATACCCCGAAGTTCAATCAGTCGGCTCCGTTCAAGATTATGTTCGAAAAATCGTGCAATTCTTTGCATTAGTCTATCAAATATAACTCGATTAACAACTTCTCCCATTACAGGGAGTGTTCTGGAGTCGCTCGGGACTCAGATTACTGGGCGTTTCGAGCCGATACCCCGAAGTTCAATCAGTCGGCTTCGTTCAAGATTCTGTTCGAAAAATCGTGCAATTCTTTGCATCAGTCTGTCAAAAATAACTCGATTAACAACTTCTCACATCTCAGTGAATGTTCTGGAGTCGCTAGGGACTGAGATTACTGGGCGTTTCGAGCCGATACCCCGAAGTTCAATCAGTCGGCTTCGTTCAAGATTCTATTCGAAAAATCTTGCAATTCTTTGCATTAGTCTATCAAAAATAACTCGATTAACAACTTCTCCCATTACAGGGAATGTTCTGGAGTCGCTCGGGACTCAGATTACTGGGCGTTTCGAGCCGATACCCCGAAGTTCAATCAGTCGGCTTCGTTCAAGATTCTGTTCGAAAAATCGTGCAATTCTTTGCATTAGTCTATCAAAAATAACTCGATTAACAACTTCTCCCATCTCAGTGAATGTTCTGGAGTCGCTAGGGACTCAGACTGCAGGGCGTTTCGAGCCGATACCCCGAAGTTCAATCAGTCGGCTTCGTTCAAGATTCTGTTCGAAAAATCGTGCAATTCTTTGCATTAGTCTATCAAAAATAACTCGATTAACAACTTCTCCCATCTCAGTGAATGTTCTGGAGTCGCTAGGGACTCAGACTGCAGGGCGTTACGAGCCGATACCCCGAAGTTCAATCAGTCGGCTTCGTTCAAGATTCTGTTCGAAAAATCGTGCAATTCTTTGCATTAGTCTATCAAAAATAACACAATTAACAACTTCTTCCATCAAAGTGAATGTTCTGGAGTCACTCGGGACTCAGATTGCAGGGCGTTTCGAGCCGATACCCCGAAGTTCAAACAGTCGGCTTCGTTCAAGATTCTATTCGAAAAATCGTGCAATTCTTTGCATTAGTCTGTCAAAAATAACTCAATTAACAACTTCTCCCATCACAGTGAATGTTCTGGAGTCGCTCGGGACTCAAATTGCTGGGCGTTTCTAGCCGATACCCCGAAGTTCAATCAGTCGGCTTCGTTCAAGATTCTTTTCGAAAAATCGTGCAATTCTTTGCATCAGTCTGTCAAAAATAACTCGATTAACAACTTCTCACATCTCAGTGAATGTTCTGGAGTCGCTAGGGACTCAGATTACTGGGCGTTTCGAGCCGATACCCCGAAGTTCAATCAGTCGGCTTCGTTCAAGATTCTATTCGAAAAATCTTGCAATTCTTTGCATTAGTCTATCAAAAATAACTCGATTAACAACTTCTCCCATTACAGGGAATGTTCTGGAGTCCCTCGGGACTCAGATTACTGGGCGTTTCGAGCCGATACCCCGAAGTTCAATCAGTCGGCTCCGTTCAAGATTCTGTTCGAAAAATCGTGCAATTCTTTGCATTAGTCTATCAAATATAACTCGATTAACAACTTCTCCCATTACAGGGAATGTTCTGGAGTCGCTCGGGACTCAGATTACTAGGCGTTTCGAGCCGATACCCCGAAGTTCAATCAGTCGGCTTCGTTCAAGATTCTGTTCGAAAAATCGTGCAATTCTTTGCATTAGTCTATCAAAAATAACTCGATTAACAACTTCTCCCATCTCAGTGAATGTTCTGGAGTCGCTAGGGACTCAGACTGCAGGGCGTTTCGAGCCGATACCCCGAAGTTCAATCAGTCGGCTTCGTTCAAGATTCTGTTCGAAAAATCGTGCAATTCTTTGCATTAGTCTATCAAAAATAACTCGATTAACAACTTCTCCCATCTCAGTGAATGTTCTGGAGTCGCTAGGGACTCAGACTGCAGGGCGTTACGAGCCGATACCCCGAAGTTCAATCAGTCGGCTTCGTTCAAGATTCTGTTCGAAAAATCGTGCAATTCTTTGCATTAGTCTATCAAAAATAACACAATTAACAACTTCTTCCATCAAAGTGAATGTTCTGGAGTCACTCGGGACTCAGATTGCAGGGCGTTTCGAGCCGATACCCCGAAGTTCAAACAGTCGGCTTCGTTCAAGATTCTATTCGAAAAATCGTGCAATTCTTTGCATTAGTCTGTCAAAAATAACTCAATTAACAACTTCTCCCATCACAGTGAATGTTCTGGAGTCGCTCGGGACTCAAATTGCTGGGCGTTTCGAGCCGATACCCCGAAGTTCAATCAGTCGGCTTCGTTCAAGATTCTTTTCGAAAAATCGTGCAATTCTTTGCATCAGTCTGTCAAAAATAACTCGATTAACAACTTCTCACATCTCAGTGAATGTTCTGGAGTCGCTAGGGACTCAGATTACTGGGCGTTTCGAGCCGATACCCCGAAGTTCAATCAGTCGGCTTCGTTCAAGATTCTATTCGAAAAATCTTGCAATTCTTTGCATTAGTCTATCAAAAATAACTCGATTAACAACTTCTCCCATTACAGGGAATGTTCTGGAGTCCCTCGGGACTCAGATTACTGGGCGTTTCGAGCCGATACCCCGAAGTTCAATCAGTCGGCTCCGTTCAAGATTCTGTTCGAAAAATCGTGCAATTCTTTGCATTAGTCTATCAAATATAACTCGATTAACAACTTCTCCCATTACAGGGAATGTTCTGGAGTCGCTCGGGACTCAGATTACTAGGCGTTTCGAGCCGATACCCCGAAGTTCAATCAGTCGGCTTCGTTCAAGATTCTGTTCGAAAAATCGTGCAATTCTTTGCATTAGTCTATCAAAAATAACTCGATTAACAACTTCTCCCATCTCAGTGAATGTTCTGGAGTCGCTAGGGACTCAGACTACAGGGCGTGTCGAGCCGATACCCCGAAGTTCAATCAGTCGGCTTCGTTCAAGATTCTATTCGAAAAATCGTGCAATTCTTTGCATTAGTCTATCAAAAATAACTCGATTAACAACTTCTCCTATTACAGGGAATGTTCTGGAGTCGCTCGGGACTCAGATTACTGGGCGTTTCGAGCCGATACCCCGAAGTTCAATCAGTCGGCTCCGTTCAAGATTCTGTTCGAAAAATCGTGCAATTCTTTGCATTAGTCTATCAAATATAACTCGATTAACAACTTCTCCCATTACAGGGAATGTTCTGGAGTCGCTCGGGACTCAAATTGCTGGGCGTTTCGAGCCGATACCCCGAAGTTCAATCAGTCGGCTTCGTTCAAGATTCTGTTCGAAAAATCGTGCAATTCTTTGCATTAGTCTATCAAAAATAACACAATTAACAACTTCTTCCATCAAAGTGAATGTTCTGGAGTCACTCGGGACTCAGATTGCAGGGCGTTTCGAGCCGATACCCCGAAGTTCAAACAGTCGGCTTCGTTCAAGATTCTATTCGAAAAATCGTGCAATTCTTTGCATTAGTCTGTCAAAAATAACTCAATTAACAACTTCTCCCATCACAGTGAATGTTCTGGAGTCGCTCGGGACTCAAATTGCTGGGCGTTTCGAGCCGATACCCCGAAGTTCAATCAGTCGGCTTCGTTCAAGATTCTGTTCGAAAAATCGTGCAATTCTTTGCATCAGTCTGTCAAAAATAACTCGATTAACAACTTCTCACATCTCAGTGAATGTTCTGGAGTCGCTAGGGACTCAGATTACTGGGCGTTTCGAGCCGATACCCCGAAGTTCAATCAGTCGGCTTCGTTCAAGATTCTATTCGAAAAATCTTGCAATTCTTTGCATTAGTCTATCAAAAATAACTCGATTAACAACTTCTCCCATTACAGGGAATGTTCTGGAGTCGCTCGGGACTCAGATTACTGGGCGTTTCGAGCCGATACCCCGAAGTTCAATCAGTCGGCTTCGTTCAAGATTCTGTTCGAAAAATCGTGCAATTCTTTGCATTAGTCTATCAAAAATAACTCGATTAACAACTTCTCCCATCTTAGTGAATGTTCTGGAGTCGCTAGGGACTCAGATTGCAGGGCGTTTCGAGCCGATACCCCGAAGTTCAATCAGTCGGCTTCGTTCAAGATTCTATTCGAAAAATCTTGCAATTCTTTGCATTAGTCTATCAAAAATAACTCGATTAACAACTTCTACCATCTCAGTGAATGTTCTGGAGTCGCTAGGGACTCAGACTGCAGGGCGTTTCGAGCCGATACCCCGAAGTTCAATCAGTCGGCTTCGTTCAAGATTCTGTTCGAAAAATCGTGCAATTCTTTGCATTAGTCTATCAAAAATAACACAATTAACAACTTCTTCCATCAAAGTGAATGTTCTGGAGTCACTCGGGACTCAGATTGCAGGGCGTTTCGAGCCGATACCCCGAAGTTCAAACAGTCGGCTTCGTTCAAGATTCTATTCGAAAAATCGTGCAATTCTTTGCATTAGTCTGTCAAAAATAACTCAATTAACAACTTCTCCCATCACAGTGAATGTTCTGGAGTCGCTCGGGACTCAAATTGCTGGGCGTTTCGAGCCGATACCCCGAAGTTCAATCAGTCGGCTTCGTTCAAGATTCTTTTCGAAAAATCGTGCAATTCTTTGCATCAGTCTGTCAAAAATAACTCGATTAACAACTTCTCACATCTCAGTGAATGTTCTGGAGTCGCTAGGGACTCAGATTACTGGGCGTTTCGAGCCGATACCCCGAAGTTCAATCAGTCGGCTTCGTTCAAGATTCTATTCGAAAAATCTTGCAATTCTTTGCATTAGTCTATCAAAAATAACTCGATTAACAACTTCTCCCATCTCAGTGAATGTTCTGGAGTCGCTAGGGACTCAGACTGCAGGGCGTTTCGAGCCGATACCCCGAAGTTCAATCAGTCGGCTTCGTTCAAGATTCTGTTCGAAAAATCGTGCAATTCTTTGCATTAGTCTATCAAAAATAACTCGATTAACAACTTCTCCCATCTCAGTGAATGTTCTGGAGTCGCTAGGGACTCAGACTGCAGGGCGTTACGAGCCGATACCCCGAAGTTCAATCAGTCGGCTTCGTTCAAGATTCTGTTCGAAAAATCGTGCAATTCTTTGCATTAGTCTATCAAAAATAACACAATTAACAACTTCTTCCATCAAAGTGAATGTTCTGGAGTCACTCGGGACTCAGATTGCAGGGCGTTTCGAGCCGATACCCCGAAGTTCAAACAGTCGGCTTCGTTCAAGATTCTATTCGAAAAATCGTGCAATTCTTTGCATTAGTCTGTCAAAAATAACTCAATTAACAACTTCTCCCATCACAGTGAATGTTCTGGAGTCGCTCGGGACTCAAATTGCTGGGCGTTTCGAGCCGATACCCCGAAGTTCAATCAGTCGGCTTCGTTCAAGATTCTTTTCGAAAAATCGTGCAATTCTTTGCATCAGTCTGTCAAAAATAACTCGATTAACAACTTCTCACATCTCAGTGAATGTTCTGGAGTCGCTAGGGACTCAGATTATTGGGCGTTTCGAGCCGATACCCCGAAGTTCAATCAGTCGGCTTCGTTCAAGATTCTATTCGAAAAATCTTGCAATTCTTTGCATTAGTCTATCAAAAATAACTCGATTAACAACTTCTCCCATTACAGGGAATGTTCTGGAGTCCCTCGGGACTCAGATTACTGGGCGTTTCGAGCCGATACCCCGAAGTTCAATCAGTCGGCTCCGTTCAAGATTCTGTTCGAAAAATCGTGCAATTCTTTGCATTAGTCTATCAAATATAACTCGATTAACAACTTCTCCCATTACAGGGAATGTTCTGGAGTCGCTCGGGACTCAGATTACTAGGCGTTTCGAGCCGATACCCCGAAGTTCAATCAGTCGGCTTCGTTCAAGATTCTGTTCGAAAAATCGTGCAATTCTTTGCATTAGTCTATCAAAAATTACTCGATTAACAACTTCTCCCATCTCAGTGAATGTTCTGGAGTCGCTAGGGACTCAGACTGCAGGGCGTTTCGAGCCGATACCCCGAAGTTCAATCAGTCGGCTTCGTTCAAGATTCTGTTCGAAAAATCGTGCAATTCTTTGCATTAGTCTATCAAAAATAACTCGATTAACAACTTCTCCCATCTCAGTGAATGTTCTGGAGTCGCTAGGGACTCAGACTGCAGGGCGTTACGAGCCGATACCCCGAAGTTCAATCAGTCGGCTTCGTTCAAGATTCTGTTCGAAAAATCGTGCAATTCTTTGCATTAGTCTATCAAAAATAACACAATTAACAACTTCTTCCATCAAAGTGAATGTTCTGGAGTCACTCGGGACTCAGATTGCAGGGCGTTTCGAGCCGATACCCCGAAGTTCAAACAGTCGGCTTCGTTCAAGATTCTATTCGAAAAATCGTGCAATTCTTTGCATTAGTCTGTCAAAAATAACTCAATTAACAACTTCTCCCATCACAGTGAATGTTCTGGAGTCGCTCGGGACTCAAATTGCTGGGCGTTTCGAGCCGATACCCCGAAGTTCAATCAGTCGGCTTCGTTCAAGATTCTTTTCGAAAAATCGTGCAATTCTTTGCATCAGTCTGTCAAAAATAACTCGATTAACAACTTCTCACATCTCAGTGAATGTTCTGGAGTCGCTAGGGACTCAGATTACTGGGCGTTTCGAGCCGATACCCCGAAGTTCAATCAGTCGGCTTCGTTCAAGATTCTATTCGAAAAATCTTGCAATTCTTTGCATTAGTCTATCAAAAATAACTCGATTAACAACTTCTCCCATTACAGGGAATGTTCTGGAGTCCCTCGGGACTCAGATTACTGGGCGTTTCGAGCCGATACCCCGAAGTTCAATCAGTCGGCTCCGTTCAAGATTCTGTTCGAAAAATCGTGCAATTCTTTGCATTAGTCTATCAAATATAACTCGATTAACAACTTCTCCCATTACAGGGAATGTTCTGGAGTCGCTCGGGACTCAGATTACTAGGCGTTTCGAGCCGATACCCCGAAGTTCAATCAGTCGGCTTCGTTCAAGATTCTGTTCGAAAAATCGTGCAATTCTTTGCATTAGTCTATCAAAAATAACTCGATTAACAACTTCTCCCATCTCAGTGAATGTTCTGGAGTCGCTAGGGACTCAGACTACAGGGCGTGTCGAGCCGATACCCCGAAGTTCAATCAGTCGGCTTCGTTCAAGATTCTATTCGAAAAATCGTGCAATTCTTTGCATTAGTCTATCAAAAATAACTCGATTAACAACTTCTCCTATTACAGGGAATGTTCTGGAGTCGCTCGGGACTCAGATTACTGGGCGTTTCGAGCCGATACCCCGAAGTTCAATCAGTCGGCTCCGTTCAAGATTCTGTTCGAAAAATCGTGCAATTCTTTGCATTAGTCTATCAAATATAACTCGATTAACAACTTCTCCCATTACAGGGAATGTTCTGGAGTCGCTCGGGACTCAAATTGCTGGGCGTTTCGAGCCGATACCCCGAAGTTCAATCAGTCGGCTTCGTTCAAGATTCTGTTCGAAAAATCGTGCAATTCTTTGCATTAGTCTATCAAAAATAACACAATTAACAACTTCTTCCATCAAAGTGAATGTTCTGGAGTCACTCGGGACTCAGATTGCAGGGCGTTTCGAGCCGATACCCCGAAGTTCAAACAGTCGGCTTCGTTCAAGATTCTATTCGAAAAATCGTGCAATTCTTTGCATTAGTCTGTCAAAAATAACTCAATTAACAACTTCTCCCATCACAGTGAATGTTCTGGAGTCGCTCGGGACTCAAATTGCTGGGCGTTTCGAGCCGATACCCCGAAGTTCAATCAGTCGGCTTCGTTCAAGATTCTGTTCGAAAAATCGTGCAATTCTTTGCATCAGTCTGTCAAAAATAACTCGATTAACAACTTCTCACATCTCAGTGAATGTTCTGGAGTCGCTAGGGACTCAGATTACTGGGCGTTTCGAGCCGATACCCCGAAGTTCAATCAGTCGGCTTCGTTCAAGATTCTATTCGAAAAATCTTGCAATTCTTTGCATTAGTCTATCAAAAATAACTCGATTAACAACTTCTCCCATTACAGGGAATGTTCTGGAGTCGCTCGGGACTCAGATTACTGGGCGTTTCGAGCCGATACCCCGAAGTTCAATCAGTCGGCTTCGTTCAAGATTCTGTTCGAAAAATCGTGCAATTCTTTGCATTAGTCTATCAAAAATAACTCGATTAACAACTTCTCCCATCTTAGTGAATGTTCTGGAGTCGCTAGGGACTCAGATTGCAGGGCGTTTCGAGCCGATACCCCGAAGTTCAATCAGTCGGCTTCGTTCAAGATTCTATTCGAAAAATCTTGCAATTCTTTGCATTAGTCTATCAAAAATAACTCGATTAACAACTTCTACCATCTCAGTGAATGTTCTGGAGTCTAGGGACTCAGACTGCAGGGCGTTTCGAGCCGATACCCCGAAGTTCAATCAGTCGGCTTCGTTCAAGATTCTGTTCGAAAAATCGTGCAATTCTTTGCATTAGTCTATCAAAAATAACACAATTAACAACTTCTTCCATCAAAGTGAATGTTCTGGAGTCACTCGGGACTCAGATTGCAGGGCGTTTCGAGCCGATACCCCGAAGTTCAAACAGTCGGCTTCGTTCAAGATTCTATTCGAAAAATCGTGCAATTCTTTGCATTAGTCTGTCAAAAATAACTCAATTAACAACTTCTCCCATCACAGTGAATGTTCTGGAGTCGCTCGGGACTCAAATTGCTGGGCGTTTCGAGCCGATACCCCGAAGTTCAATCAGTCGGCTTCGTTCAAGATTCTTTTCGAAAAATCGTGCAATTCTTTGCATCAGTCTGTCAAAAATAACTCGATTAACAACTTCTCACATCTCAGTGAATGTTCTGGAGTCGCTAGGGACTCAGATTACTGGGCGTTTCGAGCCGATACCCCGAAGTTCAATCAGTCGGCTTCGTTCAAGATTCTATTCGAAAAATCTTGCAATTCTTTGCATTAGTCTATCAAAAATAACTCGATTAACAACTTCTCCCATTACAGGGAATGTTCTGGAGTCGCTCGGGACTCAGATTACTGGGCGTTTCGAGCCGATACCCCGAAGTTCAATCAGTCGGCTTCGTTCAAGATTCTGTTCGAAAAATCGTGCAATTCTTTGCATTAGTCTATCAAAAATAACTCGATTAACAACTTCTCCCATCTCAGTGAATGTTCTGGAGTCGCTAGGGACTCAGACTGCAGGGCGTTTCGAGCCGATACCCCGAAGTTCAATCAGTCGGCTTCGTTCAAGATTCTATTCGAAAAATTGTGCAATTCTTTGCATTAGTCTATCAAAAATAACTCGATTAACAACTTCTCCCATTACAGGGAATGTTCTGGAGTCCCTCGGGACTCAGATTACTGGGCGTTTCGAGCCGATACCCCGAAGTTCAATCAGTCGGCTCCGTTCAAGATTCTGTTCGAAAAATCGTGCAATTCTTTGCATTAGTCTATCAAATATAACTCGATTAACAACTTCTCCCATTACAGGGAATGTTCTGGAGTCGCTCGGGACTCAGATTACTGGGCGTTACGAGCCGATACCCCGAAGTTCAATCAGTCGGCTTCGTTCAAGATTCTGTTCGAAAAATCGTGCAATTCTTTGCATTAGTCTATCAAAAATAACTCGATTAACAACTTCTACCATCTCAGTGAATGTTCTGGAGTCGCTAGGGACTCAGACTGCAGGGCGTTTCGAGCCGATACCCCGAAGTTCAATCAGTCGGCTTCGTTCAAGATTCTGTTCGAAAAATCGTGCAATTCTTTGCATTAGTCTATCAAAAATAACACAATTAACAACTTCTTCCATCAAAGTGAATGTTCTGGAGTCACTCGGGACTCAGATTGCAGGGCGTTTCGAGCCGATACCCCGAAGTTCAAACAGTCGGCTTCGTTCAAGATTCTATTCGAAAAATCGTGCAATTCTTTGCATTAGTCTGTCAAAAATAACTCAATTAACAACTTCTCCCATCACAGTGAATGTTCTGGAGTCGCTCGGGACTCAAATTGCTGGGCGTTTCGAGCCGATACCCCGAAGTTCAATCAGTCGGCTTCGTTCAAGATTCTTTTCGAAAAATCGTGCAATTCTTTGCATCAGTCTGTCAAAAATAACTCGATTAACAACTTCTCACATCTCAGTGAATGTTCTGGAGTCGCTAGGGACTCAGATTACTGGGCGTTTCGAGCCGATACCCCGAAGTTCAATCAGTCGGCTTCGTTCAAGATTCTATTCGAAAAATCTTGCAATTCTTTGCATTAGTCTATCAAAAATAACTCGATTAACAACTTCTCCCATTACAGGGAATGTTCTGGAGTCCCTCGGGACTCAGATTACTGGGCGTTTCGAGCCGATACCCCGAAGTTCAATCAGTCGGCTCTGTTCAAGATTCTGTTCGAAAAATCGTGCAATTCTTTGCATTAGTCTATCAAATATAACTCGATTAACAACTTCTCCCATTACAGGGAATGTTCTGGAGTCGCTCGGGACTCAGATTACTAGGCGTTTCGAGCCGATACCCCGAAGTTCAATCAGTCGGCTTCGTTCAAGATTCTGTTCGAAAAATCGTGCAATTCTTTGCATTAGTCTATCAAAAATAACTCGATTAACAACTTCTCCCATCTCAGTGAATGTTCTGGAGTCGCTAGGGACTCAGACTGCAGGGCGTGTCGAGCCGATACCCCGAAGTTCAATCAGTCGGCTTCGTTCAAGATTCTATTCGAAAAATCGTGCAATTCTTTGCATTAGTCTATCAAAAATAACTCGATTAACAACTTCTCCTATTACAGGGAATGTTCTGGAGTCGCTCGGGACTCAGATTACTGGGCGTTTCGAGCCGATACCCCGAAGTTCAATCAGCCGGCTCCGTTCAAGATTCTGTTCGAAAAATCGTGCAATTCTTTGCATTAGTCTATCAAATATAACTCGATTAACAACTTCTCCCATTACAGGGAATGTTCTGGAGTCGCTCGGGACTCAAATTGCTGGGCGTTTCGAGCCGATACCCCGAAGTTCAATCAGTCGGCTTCGTTCAAGATTCTGTTCGAAAAATCGTGCAATTCTTTGCATTAGTCTATCAAAAATAACACAATTAACAACTTCTTCCATCAAAGTGAATGTTCTGGAGTCACTCGGGACTCAGATTGCAGGGCGTTTCGAGCCGATACCCCGAAGTTCAAACAGTCGGCTTCGTTCAAGATTCTATTCGAAAAATCGTGCAATTCTTTGCATTAGTCTGTCAAAAATAACTCAATTAACAACTTCTCCCATCACAGTGAATGTTCTGGAGTCGCTCGGGACTCAAATTGCTGGGCGTTTCGAGCCGATACCCCGAAGTTCAATCAGTCGGCTTCGTTCAAGATTCTGTTCGAAAAATCGTGCAATTCTTTGCAACAGTCTGTCAAAAATAACTCGATTAACAACTTCTCACATCTCAGTGAATGTTCTGGAGTCGCTAGGGACTCAGATTACTGGGCGTTTCGAGCCGATACCCCGAAGTTCAATCAGTCGGCTTCGTTCAAGATTCTATTCGAAAAATCTTGCAATTCTTTGCATTAGTCTATCAAAAATAACTCGATTAACAACTTCTCCCATTACAAGGAATGTTCTGGAGTCGCTCGGGACTCAGATTACTGGGCGTTTCGAGCCGATACCCCGAAGTTCAATCAGTCGGCTTCGTTCAATATTCTGTTCGAAAAATCGTGCAATTCTTTGCATTAGTCTATCAAAAATAACTCGATTAACAACTTCTCCCATCTTAGTGAATGTTCTGGAGTCGCTAGGGACTCAGATTGCAGGGCGTTTCGAGCCGATACCCCGAAGTTCAATCAGTCGGCTTCGTTCAAGATTCTATTCGAAAAATCTTGCAATTCTTTGCATTAGTCTATCAAAAATAACTCGATTAACAACTTCTACCATCTCAGTGAATGTTCTGGAGTCGCTAGGGACTCAGACTGCAGGGCGTTTCGAGCCGATACCCCGAAGTTCAATCAGTCGGCTTCGTTCAAGATTCTGTTCGAAAAATCGTGCAATTCTTTGCATTAGTCTATCAAAAATAACACAATTAACAACTTCTTCCATCAAAGTGAATGTTCTGGAGTCACTCGGGACTCAGATTACTGGGCGTTTCGAGCCGATACCCCGAAGTTCAATCAGTCGGCTTCGTTCAAGATTCTATTCGAAAAATCGTGCAATTCTTTGCATTAGTCTATCAAAAATAACTCGATTAACAACTTCTCCCATTACAGGGAATGTTCTGGAGTCCCTCGGGACTCAGATTACTGGGCGTTTCGAGCCGATACCCCGAAGTTCAATCAGTCGGCTCCGTTCAAGATTCTGTTCGAAAAATCGTGCAATTCTTTGCATTAGTCTATCAAATATAACTCGATTAACAACTTCTCCCATTACAGGGAATGTTCTGGAGTCGCTCGGGACTCAGATTACTGGGCGTTTCGAGCCGATACCCCGAAGTTCAATCAGTCGGCTTCGTTCAAGATTCTGTTCGAAAAATCGTGCAATTCTTTGCATTAGTCTATCAAAAATAACTCGATTAACAACTTCTCCCATCTCAGTGAATGTTCTGGAGTCGCTAGGGACTCAGACTGCAGGGCGTGTCGAGCCGATACCCCGAAGTTCAATCAGTCGGCTTCGTTCAAGATTCTATTCGAAAAATCGTGCAATTCTTTGCATTAGTCTATCAAAAATAACTCGATTAACAACTTCTCCTATTACAGGGAATGTTCTGGAGTCGCTCGGGACTCAGATTACTGGGCGTTTCGAGCCGATACCCCGAAGTTCAATCAGTCGGCTTCGTTCAAGATTCTGTTCGAAAAATCGTGCAATTCTTTGCATTAGTCTATCAAAAATAACTCGATTAACAACTTCTCCCATCTCAGTGAATGTTCTGGAGTCGCTAGGGACTCAGACTGCAGGGCGTTTCGAGCCGATACCCCGAAGTTCAATCAGTCGGCTTCGTTCAAGATTCTATTCGAAAAATCGTGCAATTCTTTGCATTAGTCTATCAAAAATAACTCGATTAACAACTTCTCCCATTACAGGGAATGTTCTGGAGTCCCTCGGGACTCAGATTACTGGGCGTTTCGAGCCGATACCCCGAAGTTCAATCAGTCGGCTCCGTTCAAGATTCTGTTCGAAAAATCGTGCAATTCTTTGCATTAGTCTATCAAATATGACTCGATTAACAACTTCTCCCATTACAAGGAATGTTCTGGAGTCGCTCGGGACTCAGATTACTGGGCGTTTCGAGCCGATACCCCGAAGTTCAATCAGTCGGCTTCGTTCAAGATTCTGTTCGAAAAATCGTGCAATTCTTTGCATTAGTCTATCAAAAATAACTCGATTAACAACTTCTCCCATCTCAGTGAATGTTCTGGAGTCGCTAGGGACTCAGACTGCAGGGCGTGTCGTGCCGATACCCCGAAGTTCAATCAGTCGGCTTCGTTCAAGATTCTATTCGAAAAATCGTGCAATTCTTTGCATTAGTCTATCAAAAATAACTCGATTAACAACTTCTCCTATTACAGGGAATGTTCTGGAGTCGCTCGGGACTCAGATTACTGGGCGTTTCGAGCCGATACCCCGAAGTTCAATCAGTCGGCTCCGTTCAAGATTCTGTTCGAAAAATCGTGCAATTCTTTGCATTAGTCTATCAAATATAACTCGATTAACAACTTCTCCCATTACAGGGAATGTTCTGGAGTCGCTCGGGACTCAAATTGCTGGGCGTTTCGAGCCGATACCCCGAAGTTCAATCAGTCGGCTTCGTTCAAGATTCTGTTCGAAAAATCGTGCAATTCTTTGCATTAGTCTATCAAAAATAACACAATTAACAACTTCTTCCATCAAAGTGAATGTTCTGGAGTCACTCGGGACTCAGATTGCAGGGCGTTTCGAGCCGATACCCCGAAGTTCAAACAGTCGGCTTCGTTCAAGATTCTATTCGAAAAATCGTGCAATTCTTTGCATTAGTCTGTCAAAAATAACTCAATTAACAACTTCTCCCATCACAGTGAATGTTCTGGAGTCGCTCGGGACTCAAATTGCTGGGCGTTTCGAGCCGATACCCCGAAGTTCAATCAGTCGGCTTCGTTCAAGATTTTGTTCGAAAAATCGTGCAATTCTTTGCATCAGTCTGTCAAAAATAACTCGATTAACAACTTCTCACATCTCAGTGAATGTTCTGGAGTCGCTAGGGACTCAGATTACTGGGCGTTTCGAGCCGATACCCCGAAGTTCAATCAGTCGGCTTCGTTCAAGATTCTATTCGAAAAATCTTGCAATTCTTTGCATTAGTCTATCAAAAATAACTCGATTAACAACTTCTCCCATTACAGGGAATGTTCTGGAGTCGCTCGGGACTCAGATTACTGGGCGTTTCGAGCCGATACCCCGAAGTTCAATCAGTCGGCTTCGTTCAAGATTCTGTTCGAAAAATCGTGCAATTCTTTGCATTAGTCTATCAAAAATAACTCGATTAACAACTTCTCCCATCTTAGTGAATGTTCTGGAGTCGCTAGGGACTCAGATTGCAGGGCGTTTCGAGCCGATACCCCGAAGTTCAATCAGTCGGCTTCGTTCAAGATTCTATTCGAAAAATCTTGCAATTCTTTGCATTAGTCTATCAAAAATAACTCGATTAACAACTTCTACCATCTCAGTGAATGTTCTGGAGTCGCTAGGGACTCAGACTGCAGGGCATTTCGAGCCGATACCCCGAAGTTCAATCAGTCGGCTTCGTTCAAGATTCTGTTCGAAAAATCGTGCAATTCTTTGCATTAGTCTATCAAAAATAACACAATTAACAACTTCTTCCATCAAAGTGAATGTTCTGGAGTCACTCGGGACTCAGATTGCAGGGCGTTTCGAGCCGATACCCCGAAGTTCAAACAGTCGGCTTCGTTCAAGATTCTATTCGAAAAATCGTGCAATTCTTTGCATTAGTCTGTCAAAAATAACTCAATTAACAACTTCTCCCATCACAGTGAATGTTCTGGAGTCGCTCGGGACTCAAATTGCTGGGCGTTTCGAGCCGATACCCCGAAGTTCAATCAGTCGGCTTCGTTCAAGATTCTTTTCGAAAAATCGTGCAATTCTTTGCATCAGTCTGTCAAAAATAACTCGATTAACAACTTCTCACATCTCAGTGAATGTTCTGGAGTCGCTAGGGACTCAGATTACTGGGCGTTTCGAGCCGATACCCCGAAGTTCAATCAGTCGGCTTCGTTCAAGATTCTATTCGAAAAACCTTGCAATTCTTTGCATTAGTCTATCAAAAATAACTCGATTAACAACTTCTCCCATTACAGGGAATGTTCTGGAGTCGCTCGGGACTCAGATTACTGGGCGTTTCGAGCCGATACCCCGAAGTTCAATCAGTCGGCTTCGTTCAAGATTCTGTTCGAAAAATCGTGCAATTCTTTGCATTAGTCTATCAAAAATAACTCGATTAACAACTTCTCCCATCTCAGTGAATGTTCTGGAGTCGCTAGGGACTCAGACTGCAGGGCGTTTCGAGCCGATACCCCGAAGTTCAATCAGTCGGCTTCGTTCAAGATTCTATTCGAAAAATCGTGCAATTCTTTGCATTAGTCTATCAAAAATAACTCGATTAACAACTTCTCCCATTACAGGGAATGTTCTGGAGTCCCTCGGGACTCAGATTACTGGGCGTTTCGAGCCGATACCCCGAAGTTCAATCAGTCGGCTCCGTTCAAGATTCTGTTCGAAAAATCGTGCAATTCTTTGCATTAGTCTATCAAATATAACTCGATTAACAACTTCTCCCATTACAGGGAATGTTCTGGAGTCGCTCGGGACTCAGATTACTGGGCGTTTCGAGCCGATACCCCGAAGTTCAATCAGTCGGCTTCGTTCAAGATTCTGTTCGAAAAATCGTGCAATTCTTTGCATTAGTCTATCAAAAATAACTCGATTAACAACTTCTCCCATCTCAGTGAATGTTCTGGAGTCGCTAGGGACTCAGACTGCAGGGCGTTTCGAGCCGATACCCCGAAGTTCAATCAGTCGGCTTCGTTCAAGATTCTATTCGAAAAATCGTGCAATTCTTTGCATTAGTCTATCAAAAATAACTCGATTAACAACTTCTCCCATTACAGGGAATGTTCTGGAGTCCCTCGGGACTCAGATTACTGGGCGTTTCGAGCCGATACCCCGCAGTTCAATCAGTCGGCTTCGTTCAAGATTCTGTTCGAAAAATCGTGCAATTCTTTGCATTAGTCTATCAAAAATAACTCGATTAACAACTTCTCCCATCTCAGTGAATGTTCTGGAGTCGCTAGGGACTCAGACTGCAGGGCGTTTCGAGCCGATACCCCGAAGTTCAATCAGTCGGCTTCGTTCAAGATTCTATTCGAAAAATCGTGCAATTCTTTGCATTAGTCTATCAAAAATAACTCGATTAACAACTTCTCCCATTACAGGGAATGTTCTGGAGTCCCTCGGGACTCAGATTACTGGGCGTTTCGAGCCGATACCCCGAAGTTCAATCAGTCGGCTCCGTTCAAGATTCTGTTCGAAAAATCGTGCAATTCTTTGCATTAGTCTATCAAATATGACTCGATTAACAACTTCTCCCATTACAAGTAATGTTCTGGAGTCGCTCGGGACTCAGATTACTGGGCGTTTCGAGCCGATACCCCGAAGTTCAATCAGTCGGCTTCGTTCAAGATTCTGTTCGAAAAATCGTGCAATTCTTTGCATTAGTCTATCAAAAATAACTCGATTAACAACTTCTCCCATCTCAGTGAATGTTCTGGATTCGCTAGGGACTCAGACTGCAGGGCGTGTCGAGCCGATACCCCGAAGTTCAATCAGTCGGCTTCGTTCAAGATTCTATTCGAAAAATCGTGCAATTCTTTGCATTAGTCTATCAAAAATAACTCGATTAACAACTTCTCCTATTACAGGGAATGTTCTGGAGTCGCTCGGGACTCAGATTACTGGGCGTTTCGAGCCGATACCCCGAAGTTCAATCAGTCGGCTCCGTTCAAGATTCTGTTCGAAAAATCGTGCAATTCTTTGCATTAGTCTATCAAATATAACTCGATTAACAACTTCTCCCATTACAGGGAATGTTCTGGAGTCGCTCGGGACTCAAATTGCTGGGCGTTTCGAGCCGATACCCCGAAGTTCAATCAGTCGGCTTCGTTCAAGATTCTGTTCGAAAAATCGTGCAATTCTTTGCATTAGTCTATCAAAAATAACACAATTAACAACTTCTTCCATCAAAGTGAATGTTCTGGAGTCACTCGGGACTCAGATTGCAGGGCGTTTCGAGCCGATACCCCGAAGTTCAAACAGTCGGCTTCGTTCAAGATTCTATTCGAAAAATCGTGCAATTCTTTGCATTAGTCTGTCAAAAATAACTCAATTAACAACTTCTCCCATCACAGTGAATGTTCTGGAGTCGCTCGGGACTCAAATTGCAGGGCGTTTCGAGCCGATACCCCGAAGTTCAATCAGTCGGCTTCGTTCAAGATTCTGTTCGAAAAATCGTGCAATTCTTTGCATTAGTCTATCAAAAATAACTCGATTAACAACTTCTCCCATCTCAGTGAATGTTCTGGAGTCGCTAGGGACTCAGACTGCAGGGCGTTTCGAGCCGATACCCCGAAGTTCAATCAGTCGGCTTCGTTCAAGATTCTATTCGAAAAATCGTGCAATTCTTTGCATTAGTCTATCAAAAATAACTCGATTAACAACTTCTCCCATTACAGGGAATGTTCTGGAGTCCCTCGGGACTCAGATTACTGGGCGTTTCGAGCCGATACCCCGCAGTTCAATCAGTCGGCTTCGTTCAAGATTCTGTTCGAAAAATCGTGCAATTCTTTGCATTAGTCTATCAAAAATAACTCGATTAACAACTTCTCCCATCTCAGTGAATGTTCTGGAGTCGCTAGGGACTCAGACTGCAGGGCGTTTCGAGCCGATACCCCGAAGTTCAATCAGTCGGCTTCGTTCAAGATTCTATTCGAAAAATCGTGCAATTCTTTGCATTAGTCTATCAAAAATAACTCGATTAACAACTTCTCCCATTACAGGGAATGTTCTGGAGTCCCTCGGGACTCAGATTACTGGGCGTTTCGAGCCGATACCCCGAAGTTCAATCAGTCGGCTCCGTTCAAGATTCTGTTCGAAAAATCGTGCAATTCTTTGCATTAGTCTATCAAATATGACTCGATTAACAACTTCTCCCATTACAAGGAATGTTCTGGAGTCGCTCGGGACTCAGATTACTGGGCGTTTCGAGCCGATACCCCGAAGTTCAATCAGTCGGCTTCGTTCAAGATTCTGTTCGAAAAATCGTGCAATTCTTTGCATTAGTCTATCAAAAATAACTCGATTAACAACTTCTCCCATCTCAGTGAATGTTCTGGAGTCGCTAGGGACTCAGACTGCAGGGCGTGTCGAGCCGATACCCCGAAGTTCAATCAGTCGGCTTCGTTCAAGATTCTATTCGAAAAATCGTGCAATTCTTTGCATTAGTCTATCAAAAATAACTCGATTAACAACTTCTCCTATTACAGGGAATGTTCTGGAGTCGCTCGGGACTCAGATTACTGGGCGTTTCGAGCCGATACCCCGAAGTTCAATCAGTCGGCTCCGTTCAAGATTCTGTTCGAAAAATCGTGCAATTCTTTGCATTAGTCTATCAAATATAACTCGATTAACAACTTCTCCCATTACAGGGAATGTTCTGGAGTCGCTCGGGACTCAAATTGCTGGGCGTTTCGAGCCGATACCCCGAAGTTCAATCAGTCGGCTTCGTTCAAGATTCTGTTCGAAAAATCGTGCAATTCTTTGCATTAGTCTATCAAAAATAACACAATTAACAACTTCTTCCATCAAAGTGAATGTTCTGGAGTCACTCGGGACTCAGATTGCAGGGCGTTTCGAGCCGATACCCCGAAGTCCAAACAGTCGGCTTCGTTCAAGATTCTATTCGAAAAATCGTGCAATTCTTTGCATTAGTCTGTCAAAAATAACTCAATTAACAACTTCTCCCATCACAGTGAATGTTCTGGAGTCGCTCGGGACTCAAATTGCTGGGCGTTTCGAGCCGATACCCCGAAGTTCAATCAGTCGGCTTCGTTCAAGATTTTGTTCGAAAAATCGTGCAATTCTTTGCATCAGTCTGTCAAAAATAACTCGATTAACAACTTCTCACATCTCAGTGAATGTTCTGGAGTCGCTAGGGACTCAGATTACTGGGCGTTTCGAGCCGATACCCCGAAGTTCAATCAGTCGGCTTCGTTCAAGATTCTATTCGAAAAATCTTGCAATTCTTTGCATTAGTCTATCAAAAATAACTCGATTAACAACTTCTCCCATTACAGGGAATGTTCTGGAGTCGCTCGGGACTCAGATTACTGGGCGTTTCGAGCCGATACCCCGAAGTTCAATCAGTCGGCTTCGTTCAAGATTCTGTTCGAAAAATCGTGCAATTCTTTGCATTAGTCTATCAAAAATAACTCGATTAACAACTTCTCCCATTACAGGGAATGTTCTGGAGTCGCTCGGGACTCAGATTACTGGGCGTTTCGAGCCGATACCCCGAAGTTCAATCAGTCGGCTTCGTTCAAGATTCTGTTCGAAAAATCGTGCAATTCTTTGCATTAGTCTATCAAAAATAACTCGATTAACAACTTCTCCCATCTCAGTGAATGTTCTGGAGTCGCTAGGGACTCAGACTGCAGGGCGTTTCGAGCCGATACCCCGAAGTTCAATCAGTCGACTTCGTTCAAGATTCTATTCGAAAAATCTTGCAATTCTTTGCATTAGTCTATCAAAAATAACTCGATTAACAACTTCTCCCATTACAGGGAATGTTCTGGAGTCGCTAGGGACTCAGACTGCAGGGCGTTTCGAGCCGATACCCCGAAGTTCAATCAGTCGGCTTCGTTCAAGATTCTGTTCGAAAAATCGTGCAATTCTTTGCATTAGTCTATCAAAAATAACTCGATTAACAACTTCTCCCATCTCAGTGAATGTTCTGGAGTCGCTAGGGACTCAGACTGCAGGGCGTTTCGAGCCGATACCCCGAAGTTCAATCAGTCGACTTCGTTCAATATTCTATTCGAAAAATCTTGCAATTCTTTGCATTAGTCTATCAAAAATAACTCGATTAACAACTTCTCCCATCTCAGTGAATGTTCTGGAGTCGCTAGGGACTCAGACTGCAGGGTGTTTCGAGCCGATACCCCGAAGTTCAATCAGTCGGCTTCGTTCAAGATTCTATTCGAAAAATCTTGCAATTCTTTGCATTAGTCTATCAAAAATAACTCGATTAACAACTTCTCCCATTACAGGGAATGTTCTGGAGTCGCTCGGGACTCAGATTACTGGGCGTTTCGAGCCGATACCCCGAAGTTCAATCAGTCGGCTTCGTTCAAGATTCTGTTCGAAAAATCGTGCAATTCTTTGCATTAGTCTATCAAAAATAACTCGATTAACAACTTCTCCCATCTCAGTGAATGTTCTGGAGTCGCTAGGGACTCAGACTGCAGGGCGTTTCGAGCCGATACCCCGAAGTTCAATCAGTCGGCTTCGTTCAAGATTCTATTCGAAAAATTGTGCAATTCTTTGCATTAGTCTATCAAAAATAACTCGATTAACAACTTCTCCCATTACAGGGAATGTTCTGGAGTCCCTCGGGACTCAGATTACTGGGCGTTTCGAGCCGATACCCCGAAGTTCAATCAGTCGGCTCCGTTCAAGATTCTGTTCGAAAAATCGTGCAATTCTTTGCATTAGTCTATCAAATATAACTCGATTAACAACTTCTCCCATTACAGGGAATGTTCTGGAGTCGCTCGGGACTCAAATTGCTGGGCGTTTCGAGCCGATACCCCGAAGTTCAATCAGTCGGCTTCGTTCAAGATTCTGTTCGAAAAATCGTGCAATTCTTTGCATTAGTCTATCAAAAATAACACAATTAACAACTTCTTCCATCAAAGTGAATGTTCTGGAGTCACTCGGGACTCAGATTGCAGGGCGTTTCGAGCCGATACCCCGAAGTTCAAACAGTCGGCTTCGTTCAAGATTCTATTCGAAAAATCGTGCAATTCTTTGCATTAGTCTGTCAAAAATAACTCAATTAACAACTTCTCCCATCACAGTGAATGTTCTGAAGTCGCTCGGGACTCAAATTGCTGGGCGTTTCGAGCCGATACCCCGAAGTTCAATCAGTCGGCTTCGTTCAAGATTCTTTTCGAAAAATCGTGCAATTCTTTGCATCAGTCTGTCAAAAATAACTCGATTAACAACTTCTCACATCTCAGTGAATGTTCTGGAGTCGCTAGGGACTCAGATTACTGGGCGTTTCGAGCCGATACCCCGAAGTTCAATCAGTCGGCTTCGTTCAAGATTCTATTCGAAAAATCTTGCAATTCTTTGCATTAGTCTATCAAAAATAACTCGATTAACAACTTCTCCCATTACAGGGAATGTTCTGGAGTCCCTCGGGACTCAGATTACTGGGCGTTTCGAGCCGATACCCCGAAGTTCAATCAGTCGGCTCCGTTCAAGATTCTGTTCGAAAAATCGTGCAATTCTTTGCATTAGTCTATCAAATATAACTCGATTAACAACTTCTCCCATTACAGGGAATGTTCTGGAGTCGCTCGGGACTCAGATTACTAGGCGTTTCGAGCCGATACCCCGAAGTTCAATCAGTCGGCTTCGTTCAAGATTCTGTTCGAAAAATCGTGCAATTCTTTGCATTAGTCTATCAAAAATAACTCGATTAACAACTTCTCCCATCTCAGTGAATGTTCTGGAGTCGCTAGGGACTCAGACTACAGGGCGTGTCGAGCCGATACCCCGAAGTTCAATCAGTCGGCTTCGTTCAAGATTCTATTCGAAAAATCGTGCAATTCTTTGCATTAGTCTATCAAAAATAACTCGATTAACAACTTCTCCTATTACAGGGAATGTTCTGGAGTCGCTCGGGACTCAGATTACTGGGCGTTTCGAGCCGATACCCCGAAGTTCAATCAGTCGGCTCCGTTCAAGATTCTGTTCGAAAAATCGTGCAATTCTTTGCATTAGTCTATCAAATATAACTCGATTAACAACTTCTCCCATTACAGGGAATGTTCTGGAGTCGCTCGGGACTCAAATTGCTGGGCGTTTCGAGCCGATACCCCGAAGTTCAATCAGTCGGCTTCGTTCAAGATTCTGTTTGAAAAATCGTGCAATTCTTTGCATTAGTCTATCAAAAATAACACAATTAACAACTTCTTCCATCTCAGTGAATGTTCTGGAGTCACTCGGGACTCAGATTGCAGGGCGTTTCGAGCCGATACCCCGAAGTTCAAACAGTCGGCTTCGTTCAAGATTCTATTCGAAAAATCGTGCAATTCTTTGCATTAGTCTGTCAAAAATAACTCAATTAACAACTTCTCCCATCACAGTGAATGTTCTGGAGTCGCTCGGGACTCAAATTGCTGGGCGTTTCGAGCCGATACCCCGAAGTTCAATCAGTCGGCTTCGTTCAAGATTCTGTTCGAAAAATCGTGCAATTCTTTGCATTAGTCTATCAAAAATAACTCGATTAACAACTTCTCCCATCTCAGTGAATGTTCTGGAGTCGCTAGGGACTCAGACTGCAGGGCGTTTCGAGCCGATACCCCGAAGTTCAATCAGTCGGCTTCGTTCAAGATTCTATTCGAAAAATCGTGCAATTCTTTGCATTAGTCTATCAAAAATAACTCGATTAACAACTTCTCCCATTACAGGGAATGTTCTGGAGTCCCTCGGGACTCAGATTACTGGGCGTTTCGAGCCGATACCCCGAAGTTCAATCAGTCGGCTCCGTTCAAGATTCTGTTCGAAAAATCGTGCAATTCTTTGCATTAGTCTATCAAAAATAACTCGATTAACAACTTCTCCTATTACAGGGAATGTTCTGGAGTCGCTCGGGACTCAGATTACTGGGCGTTTCGAGCCGATACCCCGAAGTTCAATCAGTCGGCTTCGTTCAAGATTCTGTTCGAAAAATCGTGCAATTCTTTGCATTAGTCTATCAAAAATAACTCGATTAACAACTTCTCCCATCTCAGTGAATGTTCTGGAGTCGCTAGGGACTCAGACTGCAGGGCGTTTCGAGCCGATACCCCGAAGTTCAATCAGTCGGCTTCGTTCAAGATTCTATTCGAAAAATTGTGCAATTCTTTGCATTAGTCTATCAAAAATAACTCGATTAACAACTTCTCCCATTACAGGGAATGTTCTGGAGTCCCTCGGGACTCAGATTACTGGGCGTTTCGAGCCGATACCCCGAAGTTCAATCAGTCGGCTCCGTTCAAGATTCTGTTCGAAAAATCGTGCAATTCTTTGCATTAGTCTATCAAATATAACTCGATTAACAACTTCTCCCATTACAGGGAATGTTCTGGAGTCGCTCGGGACTCAAATTGCTGGGCGTTTCGAGCCGATACCCCGAAGTTCAATCAGTCGGCTTCGTTCAAGATTCTGTTCGAAAAATCGTGCAATTCTTTGCATTAGTCTATCAAAAATAACACAATTAACAACTTCTTCCATCAAAGTGAATGTTCTGGAGTCACTCGGGACTCAGATTGCAGGGCGTTTCGAGCCGATACCCCGAAGTTCAAACAGTCGGCTTCGTTCAAGATTCTATTCGAAAAATCGTGCAATTCTTTGCATTAGTCTGTCAAAAATAACTCAATTAACAACTTCTCCCATCACAGTGAATGTTCTGGAGTCGCTCGGGACTCAAATTGCTGGGCGTTTCGAGCCGATACCCCGAAGTTCAATCAGTCGGCTTCGTTCAAGATTCTTTTCGAAAAATCGTGCAATTCTTTGCATCAGTCTGTCAAAAATAACTCGATTAACAACTTCTCACATCTCAGTGAATGTTCTGGAGTCGCTAGGGACTCAGATTACTGGGCGTTTCGAGCCGATACCCCGAAGTTCAATCAGTCGGCTTCGTTCAAGATTCTATTCGAAAAATCTTGCAATTCTTTGCATTAGTCTATCAAAAATAACTCGATTAACAACTTCTCCCATTACAGGGAATGTTCTGGAGTCCCTCGGGACTCAGATTACTGGGCGTTTCGAGCCGATACCCCGAAGTTCAATCAGTCGGCTCCGTTCAAGATTCTGTTCGAAAAATCGTGCAATTCTTTGCATTAGTCTATCAAATATAACTCGATTAACAACTTCTCCCATTACAGGGAATGTTCTGGAGTCGCTCGGGACTCAGATTACTAGGCGTTTCGAGCCGATACCCCGAAGTTCAATCAGTCGGCTTCGTTCAAGATTCTGTTCGAAAAATCGTGCAATTCTTTGCATTAGTCTATCAAAAATAACTCGATTAACAACTTCTCCCATCTCAGTGAATGTTCTGGAGTCGCTAGGGACTCAGACTACAGGGCGTGTCGAGCCGATACCCCGAAGTTCAATCAGTCGGCTTCGTTCAAGATTCTATTCGAAAAATCGTGCAATTCTTTGCATTAGTCTATCAAAAATAACTTGATTAACAACTTCTCCTATTACAGGGAATGTTCTGGAGTCGCTCGGGACTCAGATTACTGGGCGTTTCGAGCCGATACCCCGAAGTTCAATCAGTCGGCTCCGTTCAAGATTCTGTTCGAAAAATCGTGCAATTCTTTGCATTAGTCTATCAAATATAACTCGATTAACAACTTCTCCCATTACAGGGAATGTTCTGGAGTCGCTCGGGACTCAAATTGCTGGGCGTTTCGAGCCGATACCCCGAAGTTCAATCAGTCGGCTTCGTTCAAGATTCTGTTTGAAAAATCGTGCAATTCTTTGCATTAGTCTATCAAAAATAACACAATTAACAACTTCTTCCATCAAAGTGAATGTTCTGGAGTCACTCGGGACTCAGATTGCAGGGCGTTTCGAGCCGATACCCCGAAGTTCAAACAGTCGGCTTCGTTCAAGATTCTATTCGAAAAATCGTGCAATTCTTTGCATTAGTCTGTCAAAAATAACTCAATTAACAACTTCTCCCATTACAGGGAATGTTCTGGAGTCCCTCGGGACTCAGATTACTGGGCGTTTCGAGCCGATACCCCGAAGTTCAATCAGTCGGCTCCGTTCAAGATTCTGTTCGAAAAATCGTGCAATTCTTTGCATTAGTCTATCAAATATAACTCGATTAACAACTTCTCCCATTACAGGGAATGTTCTGGAGTCGCTCGGGACTCAAATTGCTGGGCGTTTCGAGCCGATACCCCGAAGTTTAATCAGTCGGCTTCGTTCAAGATTCTGTTCGAAAAATCGTGCAATTCTTTGCATTAGTCTATCAAAAATAACACAATTAACAACTTCTTCCATCAAAGTGAATGTTCTGGAGTCACTCGGGACTCAGATTGCAGGGCGTTTCGAGCCGATACCCCGAAGTTCAAACAGTCGGCTTCGTTCAAGATTCTATTCGAAAAATCGTGCAATTCTTTGCATTAGTCTGTCAAAAATAACTCAATTAACAACTTCTCCCATCACAGTGAATGTTCTGAAGTCGCTCGGGACTCAAATTGCTGGGCGTTTCGAGCCGATACCCCGAAGTTCAATCAGTCGGCTTCGTTCAAGATTCTTTTCGAAAAATCGTGCAATTCTTTGCATCAGTCTGTCAAAAATAACTCGATTAACAACTTCTCACATCTCAGTGAATGTTCTGGAGTCGCTAGGGACTCAGATTACTGGGCGTTTCGAGCCGATACCCCGAAGTTCAATCAGTCGGCTTCGTTCAAGATTCTATTCGAAAAATCTTGCAATTCTTTGCATTAGTCTATCAAAAATAACTCGATTAACAACTTCTCCCATTACAGGGAATGTTCTGGAGTCCCTCGGGACTCAGATTACTGGGCGTTTCGAGCCGATACCCCGAAGTTCAATCAGTCGGCTCCGTTCAAGATTCTGTTCGAAAAATCGTGCAATTCTTTGCATTAGTCTATCAAATATAACTCGATTAACAACTTCTCCCATTACAGGGAATGTTCTGGAGTCGCTCGGGACTCAGATTACTAGGCGTTTCGAGCCGATACCCCGAAGTTCAATCAGTCGGCTTCGTTCAAGATTCTGTTCGAAAAATCGTGCAATTCTTTGCATTAGTCTATCAAAAATAACTCGATTAACAACTTCTCCCATCTCAGTGAATGTTCTGGAGTCGCTAGGGACTCAGACTACAGGGCGTGTCGAGCCGATACCCCGAAGTTCAATCAGTCGGCTTCGTTCAAGATTCTATTCGAAAAATCGTGCAATTCTTTGCATTAGTCTATCAAAAATAACTCGATTAACAACTTCTCCTATTACAGGGAATGTTCTGGAGTCGCTCGGGACTCAGATTACTGGGCGTTTCGAGCCGATACCCCGAAGTTCAATCAGTCGGCTCCGTTCAAGATTCTGTTCGAAAAATCGTGCAATTCTTTGCATTAGTCTATCAAATATAACTCGATTAACAACTTCTCCCATTACAGGGAATGTTCTGGAGTCGCTCGGGACTCAAATTGCTGGGCGTTTCGAGCCGATACCCCGAAGTTCAATCAGTCGGCTTCGTTCAAGATTCTGTTTGAAAAATCGTGCAATTCTTTGCATTAGTCTATCAAAAATAACACAATTAACAACTTCTTCCATCTCAGTGAATGTTCTGGAGTCACTCGGGACTCAGATTGCAGGGCGTTTCGAGCCGATACCCCGAAGTTCAAACAGTCGGCTTCGTTCAAGATTCTATTCGAAAAATCGTGCAATTCTTTGCATTAGTCTGTCAAAAATAACTCAATTAACAACTTCTCCCATCACAGTGAATGTTCTGGAGTCGCTCGGGACTCAAATTGCTGGGCGTTTCGAGCCGATACCCCGAAGTTCAATCAGTCGGCTTCGTTCAAGATTCTGTTCGAAAAATCGTGCAATTCTTTGCATTAGTCTATCAAAAATAACTCGATTAACAACTTCTCCCATCTCAGTGAATGTTCTGGAGTCGCTAGGGACTCAGACTGCAGGGCGTTTCGAGCCGATACCCCGAAGTTCAATCAGTCGGCTTCGTTCAAGATTCTATTCGAAAAATCGTGCAATTCTTTGCATTAGTCTATCAAAAATAACTCGATTAACAACTTCTCCCATTACAGGGAATGTTCTGGAGTCCCTCGGGACTCAGATTACTGGGCGTTTCGAGCCGATACCCCGAAGTTCAATCAGTCGGCTCCGTTCAAGATTCTGTTCGAAAAATCGTGCAATTCTTTGCATTAGTCTATCAAAAATAACTCGATTAACAACTTCTCCTATTACAGGGAATGTTCTGGAGTCGCTCGGGACTCAGATTACTGGGCGTTTCGAGCCGATACCCCGAAGTTCAATCAGTCGGCTTCGTTCAAGATTCTGTTCGAAAAATCGTGCAATTCTTTGCATTAGTCTATCAAAAATAACTCGATTAACAACTTCTCCCATCTCAGTGAATGTTCTGGAGTCGCTAGGGACTCAGACTGCAGGGCGTTTCGAGCCGATACCCCGAAGTTCAATCAGTCGGCTTCGTTCAAGATTCTATTCGAAAAATTGTGCAATTCTTTGCATTAGTCTATCAAAAATAACTCGATTAACAACTTCTCCCATTACAGGGAATGTTCTGGAGTCCCTCGGGACTCAGATTACTGGGCGTTTCGAGCCGATACCCCGAAGTTCAATCAGTCGGCTCCGTTCAAGATTCTGTTCGAAAAATCGTGCAATTCTTTGCATTAGTCTATCAAATATAACTCGATTAACAACTTCTCCCATTACAGGGAATGTTCTGGAGTCGCTCGGGACTCAAATTGCTGGGCGTTTCGAGCCGATACCCCGAAGTTCAATCAGTCGGCTTCGTTCAAGATTCTGTTTGAAAAATCGTGCAATTCTTTGCATTAGTCTATCAAAAATAACACAATTAACAACTTCTTCCATCAAAGTGAATGTTCTGGAGTCACTCGGGACTCAGATTGCAGGGCGTTTCGAGCCGATACCCCGAAGTTCAAACAGTCGGCTTCGTTCAAGATTCTATTCGAAAAATCGTGCAATTCTTTGCATTAGTCTGTCAAAAATAACTCAATTAACAACTTCTCCCATCACAGTGAATGTTCTGGAGTCGCTCGGGACTCAAATTGCTGGGCGTTTCGAGCCGATACCCCGAAGTTCAATCAGTCGGCTTCGTTCAAGATTCTTTTCGAAAAATCGTGCAATTCTTTGCATCAGTCTGTCAAAAATAACTCGATTAACAACTTCTCACATCTCAGTGAATGTTCTGGAGTCGCTAGGGACTCAGATTACTGGGCGTTTCGAGCCGATACCCCGAAGTTCAATCAGTCGGCTTCGTTCAAGATTCTATTCGAAAAATCTTGCAATTCTTTGCATTAGTCTATCAAAAATAACTCGATTAACAACTTCTCCCATTACAGGGAATGTTCTGGAGTCCCTCGGGACTCAGATTACTGGGCGTTTCGAGCCGATACCCCGAAGTTCAATCAGTCGGCTCCGTTCAAGATTCTGTTCGAAAAATCGTGCAATTCTTTGCATTAGTCTATCAAATATAACTCGATTAACAACTTCTCCCATTACAGGGAATGTTCTGGAGTCGCTCGGGACTCAGATTACTAGGCGTTTCGAGCCGATACCCCGAAGTTCAATCAGTCGGCTTCGTTCAAGATTCTGTTCGAAAAATCGTGCAATTCTTTGCATTAGTCTATCAAAAATAACTCGATTAACAACTTCTCCCATCTCAGTGAATGTTCTGGAGTCGCTAGGGACTCAGACTACAGGGCGTGTCGAGCCGATACCCCGAAGTTCAATCAGTCGGCTTCGTTCAAGATTCTATTCGAAAAATCGTGCAATTCTTTGCATTAGTCTATCAAAAATAACTTGATTAACAACTTCTCCTATTACAGGGAATGTTCTGGAGTCGCTCGGGACTCAGATTACTGGGCGTTTCGAGCCGATACCCCGAAGTTCAATCAGTCGGCTCCGTTCAAGATTCTGTTCGAAAAATCGTGCAATTCTTTGCATTAGTCTATCAAATATAACTCGATTAACAACTTCTCCCATTACAGGGAATGTTCTGGAGTCGCTCGGGACTCAAATTGCTGGGCGTTTCGAGCCGATACCCCGAAGTTCAATCAGTCGGCTTCGTTCAAGATTCTGTTTGAAAAATCGTGCAATTCTTTGCATTAGTCTATCAAAAATAACACAATTAACAACTTCTTCCATCAAAGTGAATGTTCTGGAGTCACTCGGGACTCAGATTGCAGGGCGTTTCGAGCCGATACCCCGAAGTTCAAACAGTCGGCTTCGTTCAAGATTCTATTCGAAAAATCGTGCAATTCTTTGCATTAGTCTGTCAAAAATAACTCAATTAACAACTTCTCCCATCACAGTGAATGTTCTGGAGTCGCTCGGGACTCAAATTGCTGGGCGTTTCGAGCCGATACCCCGAAGTTCAATCAGTCGGCTTCGTTCAAGATTCTTTTCGAAAAATCGTGCAATTCTTTGCATCAGTCTGTCAAAAATAACTCGATTAACAACTTCTCACATCTCAGTGAATGTTCTGGAGTCGCTAGGGACTCAGATTACTGGGCGTTTCGAGCCGATACCCCGAAGTTCAATCAGTCGGCTTCGTTCAAGATTCTATTCGAAAAATCTTGCAATTCTTTGCATTAGTCTATCAAAAATAACTCGATTAACAACTTCTCCCATTACAGGGAATGTTCTGGAGTCGCTCGGGACTCAGATTACTGGGCGTTTCGAGCCGATACCCCGAAGTTCAATCAGTCGGCTTCGTTCAAGATTCTGTTCGAAAAATCGTGCAATTCTTTGCATTAGTCTATCAAAAATAACACAATTAACAACTTCTTCCATCAAAGTGAATGTTCTGGAGTCACTCGGGACTCAGATTGCAGGGCGTTTCGAGCCGATACCCCGAAGTTCAAACAGTCGGCTTCGTTCAAGATTCTATTCGAAAAATCGTGCAATTCTTTGCATTAGTCTGTCAAAAATAACTCAATTAACAACTTCTCCCATCACAGTGAATGTTCTGGAGTCGCTCGGGACTCAAATTGCTGGGCGTTTCGAGCCGATACCCCGAAGTTCAATCAGTCGGCTTCGTTCAAGATTCTTTTCGAAAAATCGTGCAATTCTTTGCATCAGTCTGTCAAAAATAACTCGATTAACAACTTCTCACATCTCAGTGAATGTTCTGGAGTCGCTAGGGACTCAGATTACTGGGCGTTTCGAGCCGATACCCCGAAGTTCAATCAGTCGGCTTCGTTCAAGATTCTATTCGAAAAATCTTGCAATTCTTTGCATTAGTCTATCAAAAATAACTCGATTAACAACTTCTCCCATTACAGGGAATGTTCTGGAGTCGCTCGGGACTCAGATTACTGGGCGTTTCGAGCCGATACCCCGAAGTTCAATCAGTCGGCTTCGTTCAAGATTCTGTTCGAAAAATCGTGCAATTCTTTGCATTAGTCTATCAAATATGACTCGATTAACAACTTCTCCCATTACAAGGAATGTTCTGGAGTCGCTCGGGACTCAGATTACTGGGCGTTTCGAGCCGATACCCCGAAGTTCAATCAGTCGGCTCCGTTCAAGATTCTGTTCGAAAAATCGTGCAATTCTTTGCATTAGTCTATCAAATATAACTCGATTAACAACTTCTCCCATTACAGGGAATGTTCTGGAGTCGCTCGGGACTCAGATTACTGGGCGTTTCGAGCCGATACCCCGAAGTTCAATCAGTCGGCTTCGTTCAAGATTCTGTTCGAAAAATCGTGCAATTCTTTGCATTAGTCTATCAAAAATAACTCGATTAACAACTTCTCCCATCTCAGTGAATGTTCTGGAGTCGCTAGGGACTCAGACTGCAGGGCGTGTCGAGCCGATACCCCGAAGTTCAATCAGTCGGCTTCGTTCAAGATTCTATTCGAAAAATCGTGCAATTCTTTGCATTAGTCTATCAAAAATAACTCGATTAACAACTTCTCCTATTACAGGGAATGTTCTGGAGTCGCTCGGGACTCAGATTACTGGGCGTTTCGAGCCGATACCCCGAAGTTCAATCAGTCGGCTTCGTTCAAGATTCTGTTCGAAAAATCGTGCAATTCTTTGCATTAGTCTATCAAAAATAACTCGATTAACAACTTCTCCCATCTCAGTGAATGTTCTGGAGTCGCTAGGGACTCAGACTGCAGGGCGTTTCGAGCCGATACCCCGAAGTTCAATCAGTCGGCTTCGTTCAAGATTCTATTCGAAAAATCGTGCAATTCTTTGCATTAGTCTATCAAAAATAACTCGATTAACAACTTCTCCCATTACAGGGAATGTTCTGGAGTCCCTCGGGACTCAGATTACTGGGCGTTTCGAGCCGATACCCCGAAGTTCAATCAGTCGGCTCCGTTCAAGATTCTGTTCGAAAAATCGTGCAATTCTTTGCATTAGTCTATCAAATATGACTCGATTAACAACTTCTCCCATTACAGGGAATGTTCTGGAGTCGCTCGGGACTCAGATTACTGGGCGTTTCGAGCCGATACCCCGAAGTTCAATCAGTCGGCTTCGTTCAAGATTCTGTTCGAAAAATCGTGCAATTCTTTGCATTAGTCTATCAAAAATAACTCGATTAACAACTTCTCCCATCTCAGTGAATGTTCTGGAGTCGCTAGGGACTCAGACTGCAGGGCGTGTCGAGCCGATACCCCGAAGTTCAATCAGTCGGCTTCGTTCAAGATTCTATTCGAAAAATCGTGCAATTCTTTGCATTAGTCTATCAAAAATAACTCGATTAACAACTTCTCCTATTACAGGGAATGTTCTGGAGTCGCTCGGGACTCAGATTACTGGGCGTTTCGAGCCGATACCCCGAAGTTCAATCAGTCGGCTCCGTTCAAGATTCTGTTCGAAAAATCGTGCAATTCTTTGCATTAGTCTATCAAATATAACTCGATTAACAACTTCTCCCATTACAGGGAATGTTCTGGAGTCGCTCGGGACTCAAATTGCTGGGCGTTTCGAGCCGATACCCCGAAGTTCAATCAGTCGGCTTCGTTCAAGATTCTGTTCGAAAAATCGTGCAATTCTTTGCATTAGTCTATCAAAAATAACACAATTAACAACTTCTTCCATCAAAGTGAATGTTCTGGAGTCACTCGGGACTCAGATTGCAGGGCGTTTCGAGCCGATACCCCGAAGTTCAAACAGTCGGCTTCGTTCAAGATTCTATTCGAAAAATCGTGCAATTCTTTGCATTAGTCTGTCAAAAATAACTCAATTAACAACTTCTCCCATCACAGTGAATGTTCTGGAGTCGCTCGGGACTCAAATTGCTGGGCGTTTCGAGCCGATACCCCGAAGTTCAATCAGTCGGCTTCGTTCAAGATTCTGTTCGAAAAATCGTGCAATTCTTTGCATCAGTCTGTCAAAAATAACTCGATTAACAACTTCTCACATCTCAGTGAATGTTCTGGAGTCGCTAGGGACTCAGATTACTGGGCGTTTCGAGCCGATACCCCGAAGTTCAATCAGTCGGCTTCGTTCAAGATTCTATTCGAAAAATCTTGCAATTCTTTGCATTAGTCTATCAAAAATAACTCGATTAACAACTTCTCCCATTACAGGGAATGTTCTGGAGTCGCTCGGGACTCAGATTACTGGGCGTTTCGAGCCGATACCCCGAAGTTCAATCAGTCGGCTTCGTTCAAGATTCTGTTCGAAAAATCGTGCAATTCTTTGCATTAGTCTATCAAAAATAACTCGATTAACAACTTCTCCCATCTTAGTGAATGTTCTGGAGTCGCTAGGGACTCAGATTGCAGGGCGTTTCGAGCCGATACCCCGAAGTTCAATCAGTCGGCTTCGTTCAAGATTCTATTCGAAAAATCTTGCAATTCTTTGCATTAGTCTATCAAAAATAACTCGATTAACAACTTCTACCATCTCAGTGAATGTTCTGGAGTCGCTAGGGACTCAGACTGCAGGGCGTTTCGAGCCGATACCCCGAAGTTCAATCAGTCGGCTTCGTTCAAGATTCTGTTCGAAAAATCGTGCAATTCTTTGCATTAGTCTATCAAAAATAACACAATTAACAACTTCTTCCATCAAAGTGAATGTTCTGGAGTCACTCGGGACTCAGATTGCAGGGCGTTTCGAGCCGATACCCCGAAGTTCAAACAGTCGGCTTCGTTCAAGATTCTATTCGAAAAATCGTGCAATTCTTTGCATTAGTCTGTCAAAAATAACTCAATTAACAACTTCTCCCATCACAGTGAATGTTCTGGAGTCGCTCGGGACTCAAATTGCTGGGCGTTTCGAGCCGATACCCCGAAGTTCAATCAGTCGGCTTCGTTCAAGATTCTTTTCGAAAAATCGTGCAATTCTTTGCATCAGTCTGTCAAAAATAACTCGATTAACAACTTCTCACATCTCAGTGAATGTTCTGGAGTCGCTAGGGACTCAGATTACTGGGCGTTTCGAGCCGATACCCCGAAGTTCAATCAGTCGGCTTCGTTCAAGATTCTATTCGAAAAATCTTGCAATTCTTTGCATTAGTCTATCAAAAATAACTCGATTAACAACTTCTCCCATTACAGGGAATGTTCTGGAGTCGCTCGGGACTCAGATTACTGGGCGTTTCGAGCCGATACCCCGAAGTTCAATCAGTCGGCTTCGTTCAAGATTCTGTTCGAAAAATCGTGCAATTCTTTGCGTTAGTCTATCAAAAATAACTCGATTAACAACTTCTCCCATCTCAGTGAATGTTCTGGAGTCGCTAGGGACTCAGACTGCAGGGCGTTTCGAGCCGATACCCCGAAGTTCAATCAGTCGGCTTCGTTCAAGATTCTGTTCGAAAAATCGTGCAATTCTTTGCATTAGTCTATCAAAAATAACTCGATTAACAACTTCTCCCATCTTAGTGAATGTTCTGGAGTCGCTAGGGACTCAGATTGCAGGGCGTTTCGAGCCGATACCCCGAAGTTCAATCAGTCGGCTTCGTTCAAGATTCTATTCGAAAAATCTTGCAATTCTTTGCATTAGTCTATCAAAAATAACTCGATTAACAACTTCTACCATCTCAGTGAATGTTCTGGAGTCGCTAGGGACTCAGACTGCAGGGCGTTTCGAGCCGATACCCCGAAGTTCAATCAGTCGGCTTCGTTCAAGATTCTGTTCGAAAAATCGTGCAATTCTTTGCATTAGTCTATCAAAAATAACACAATTAACAACTTCTTCCATCAAAGTGAATGTTCTGGAGTCACTCGGGACTCAGATTGCAGGGCGTTTCGAGCCGATACCCCGAAGTTCAAACAGTCGGCTTCGTTCAAGATTCTATTCGAAAAATCGTGCAATTCTTTGCATTAGTCTGTCAAAAATAACTCAATTAACAACTTCTCCCATCACAGTGAATGTTCTGGAGTCGCTCGGGACTCAAATTGCTGGGCGTTTCGAGCCGATACCCCGAAGTTCAATCAGTCGGCTTCGTTCAAGATTCTGTTCGAAAAATCGTGCAATTCTTTGCATTAGTCTATCAAAAATAACTCGATTAACAACTTCTCCCATCTCAGTGAATGTTCTGGAGTCGCTAGGGACTCAGACTGCAGGGCGTGTCGAGCCGATACCCCGAAGTTCAATCAGTCGGCTTCGTTCAAGATTCTATTCGAAAAATCGTGCAATTCTTTGCATTAGTCTATCAAAAATAACTCGATTAACAACTTCTCCTATTACAGGGAATGTTCTGGAGTCGCTCGGGACTCAGATTACTGGGCGTTTCGAGCCGATACCCCGAAGTTCAATCAGTCGGCTCCGTTCAAGATTCTGTTCGAAAAATCGTGCAATTCTTTGCATTAGTCTATCAAATATAACTCGATTAACAACTTCTCCCATTACAGGGAATGTTCTGGAGTCGCTCGGGACTCAAATTGCTGGGCGTTTCGAGCCGATACCCCGAAGTTCAATCAGTCGGCTTCGTTCAAGATTCTGTTCGAAAAATCGTGCAATTCTTTGCATTAGTCTATCAAAAATAACACAATTAACAACTTCTTCCATCAAAGTGAATGTTCTGGAGTCACTCGGGACTCAGATTGCAGGGCGTTTCGAGCCGATACCCCGAAGTTCAAACAGTCGGCTTCGTTCAAGATTCTATTCGAAAAATCGTGCAATTCTTTGCATTAGTCTGTCAAAAATAACTCAATTAACAACTTCTCCCATCACAGTGAATGTTCTGGAGTCGCTCGGGACTCAAATTGCTGGGCGTTTCGAGCCGATACCCCGAAGTTCAATCAGTCGGCTTCGTTCAAGATTCTGTTCGAAAAATCGTGCAATTCTTTGCATCAGTCTGTCAAAAATAACTCGATTAACAACTTCTCACATCTCAGTGAATGTTCTGGAGTCGCTAGGGACTCAGATTACTGGGCGTTTCGAGCCGATACCCCGAAGTTCAATCAGTCGGCTTCGTTCAAGATTCTATTCGAAAAATCTTGCAATTCTTTGCATTAGTCTATCAAAAATAACTCGATTAACAACTTCTCCCATTACAGGGAATGTTCTGGAGTCGCTCGGGACTCAGATTACTGGGCGTTTCGAGCCGATACCCCGAAGTTCAATCAGTCGGCTTCGTTCAAGATTCTGTTCGAAAAATCGTGCAATTCTTTGCATTAGTCTATCAAAAATAACTCGATTAACAACTTCTCCCATCTTAGTGAATGTTCTGGAGTCGCTAGGGACTCAGATTGCAGGGCGTTTCGAGCCGATACCCCGAAGTTCAATCAGTCGGCTTCGTTCAAGATTCTATTCGAAAAATCTTGCAATTCTTTGCATTAGTCTATCAAAAATAACTCGATTAACAACTTCTACCATCTCAGTGAATGTTCTGGAGTCGCTAGGGACTCAGACTGCAGGGCGTTTCGAGCCGATACCCCGAAGTTCAATCAGTCGGCTTCGTTCAAGATTCTGTTCGAAAAATCGTGCAATTCTTTGCATTAGTCTATCAAAAATAACACAATTAACAACTTCTTCCATCAAAGTGAATGTTCTGGAGTCACTCGGGACTCAGATTGCAGGGCGTTTCGAGCCGATACCCCGAAGTTCAAACAGTCGGCTTCGTTCAAGATTCTATTCGAAAAATCGTGCAATTCTTTGCATTAGTCTGTCAAAAATAACTCAATTAACAACTTCTCCCATCACAGTGAATGTTCTGGAGTCGCTCGGGACTCAAATTGCTGGGCGTTTCGAGCCGATACCCCGAAGTTCAATCAGTCGGCTTCGTTCAAGATTCTTTTCGAAAAATCGTGCAATTCTTTGCATCAGTCTGTCAAAAATAACTCGATTAACAACTTCTCACATCTCAGTGAATGTTCTGGAGTCGCTAGGGACTCAGATTACTGGGCGTTTCGAGCCGATACCCCGAAGTTCAATCAGTCGGCTTCGTTCAAGATTCTATTCGAAAAATCTTGCAATTCTTTGCATTAGTCTATCAAAAATAACTCGATTAACAACTTCTCCCATTACAGGGAATGTTCTGGAGTCGCTCGGGACTCAGATTACTGGGCGTTTCGAGCCGATACCCCGAAGTTCAATCAGTCGGCTTCGTTCAAGATTCTGTTCGAAAAATCGTGCAATTCTTTGCGTTAGTCTATCAAAAATAACTCGATTAACAACTTCTCCCATCTCAGTGAATGTTCTGGAGTCGCTAGGGACTCAGACTGCAGGGCGTTTCGAGCCGATACCCCGAAGTTCAATCAGTCGGCTTCGTTCAAGATTCTGTTCGAAAAATCGTGCAATTCTTTGCATTAGTCTATCAAAAATAACTCGATTAACAACTTCTCCCATCTTAGTGAATGTTCTGGAGTCGCTAGGGACTCAGATTGCAGGGCGTTTCGAGCCGATACCCCGAAGTTCAATCAGTCGGCTTCGTTCAAGATTCTATTCGAAAAATCTTGCAATTCTTTGCATTAGTCTATCAAAAATATCTCGATTAACAACTTCTACCATCTCAGTGAATGTTCTGGAGTCGCTAGGGACTCAGACTGCAGGGCGTTTCGAGCCGATACCCCGAAGTTCAATCAGTCGGCTTCGTTCAAGATTCTGTTCGAAAAATCGTGCAATTCTTTGCATTAGTCTATCAAAAATAACACAATTAACAACTTCTTCCATCAAAGTGAATGTTCTGGAGTCACTCGGGACTCAGATTGCAGGGCGTTTCGAGCCGATACCCCGAAGTTCAAACAGTCGGCTTCGTTCAAGATTCTATTCGAAAAATCGTGCAATTCTTTGCATTAGTCTGTCAAAAATAACTCAATTAACAACTTCTCCCATCACAGTGAATGTTCTGGAGTCGCTCGGGACTCAAATTGCTGGGCGTTTCGAGCCGATACCCCGAAGTTCAATCAGTCGGCTTCGTTCAAGATTCTTTTCGAAAAATCGTGCAATTCTTTGCATCAGTCTGTCAAAAATAACTCGATTAACAACTTCTCACATCTCAGTGAATGTTCTGGAGTCGCTAGGGACTCAGATTACTGGGCGTTTCGAGCCGATACCCCGAAGTTCAATCAGTCGGCTTCGTTCAAGATTCTATTCGAAAAATCTTGCAATTCTTTGCATTAGTCTATCAAAAATAACTCGATTAACAACTTCTCCCATTACAGGGAATGTTCTGGAGTCGCTCGGGACTCAGATTACTGGGCGTTTCGAGCCGATACCCCGAAGTTCAATCAGTCGGCTTCGTTCAAGATTCTGTTCGAAAAATCGTGCAATTCTTTGCGTTAGTCTATCAAAAATAACTCGATTAACAACTTCTCCCATCTCAGTGAATGTTCTGGAGTCGCTAGGGACTCAGACTGCAGGGCGTTTCGAGCCGATACCCCGAAGTTCAATCAGTCGGCTTCGTTCAAGATTCTATTCGAAAAATCGTGCAATTCTTTGCATTAGTCTATCAAAAATAACTCGATTAACAACTTCTCCCATTACAGGGAATGTTCTGGAGTCCCTCGGGACTCAGATTACTGGGCGTTTCGAGCCGATACCCCGAAGTTTAATCAGTCGGCTCCGTTCAAGATTCTGTTCGAAAAATCGTGCAATTCTTTGCATTAGTCTATCAAATATAACTCGATTAACAACTTCTCCCATTACAGGGAATGTTCTGGAGTCGCTCGGGACTCAGATTACTGGGCGTTTCGAGCCGATACCCCGAAGTTCAATCAGTCGGCTTCGTTCAAGATTCTGTTCGAAAAATCGTGCAATTCTTTGCATTAGTCTATCAAAAATAACTCGATTAACAACTTCTCCCATCTCAGTGAATGTTCTGGAGTCGCTAGGGACTCAGACTGCAGGGCGTGTCGAGCCGATACCCCGAAGTTCAATCAGTCGGCTTCGTTCAAGATTCTATTCGAAAAATCGTGCAATTCTTTGCATTAGTCTATCAAAAATAACTCGATTAACAACTTCTCCTATTACAGGGAATGTTCTGGAGTCGCTCGGGACTCAGATTACTGGGCGTTTCGAGCCGATACCCCGAAGTTCAATCAGTCGGCTTCGTTCAAGATTCTGTTCGAAAAATCGTGCAATTCTTTGCATTAGTCTATCAAAAATAACTCGATTAACAACTTCTCCCATCTCAGTGAATGTTCTGGAGTCGCTAGGGACTCAGACTGCAGGGCGTTTCGAGCCGATACCCCGAAGTTCAATCAGTCGGCTTCGTTCAAGATTCTATTCGAAAAATCGTGCAATTCTTTGCATTAGTCTATCAAAAATAACTCGATTAACAACTTCTCCCATTACAGGGAATGTTCTGGAGTCCCTCGGGACTCAGATTACTGGGCGTTTCGAGCCGATACCCCGAAGTTCAATCAGTCGGCTCCGTTCAAGATTCTGTTCGAAAAATCGTGCAATTCTTTGCATTAGTCTATCAAATATGACTCGATTAACAACTTCTCCCATTACAAGGAATGTTCTGGAGTCGCTCGGGACTCAGATTACTGGGCGTTTCGAGCCGATACCCCGAAGTTCAATCAGTCGGCTTCGTTCAAGATTCTGTTCGAAAAATCGTGCAATTCTTTGCATTAGTCTATCAAAAATAACTCGATTAACAACTTCTCCCATCTCAGTGAATGTTCTGGAGTCGCTAGGGACTCAGACTGCAGGGCGTGTCGAGCCGATACCCCGAAGTTCAATCAGTCGGCTTCGTTCAAGATTCTATTCGAAAAATCGTGCAATTCTTTGCATTAGTCTATCAAAAATAACTCGATTAACAACTTCTCCTATTACAGGGAATGTTCTGGAGTCGCTCGGGACTCAGATTACTGGGCGTTTCGAGCCGATACCCCGAAGTTCAATCAGTCGGCTCCGTTCAAGATTCTGTTCGAAAAATCGTGCAATTCTTTGCATTAGTCTATCAAATATAACTCGATTAACAACTTCTCCCATTACAGGGAATGTTCTGGAGTCGCTCGGGACTCAAATTGCTGGGCGTTTCGAGCCGATACCCCGAAGTTCAATCAGTCGGCTTCGTTCAAGATTCTGTTCGAAAAATCGTGCAATTCTTTGCATTAGTCTATCAAAAATAACACAATTAACAACTTCTTCCATCAAAGTGAATGTTCTGGAGTCACTCGGGACTCAGATTGCAGGGCGTTTCGAGCCGATACCCCGAAGTTCAAACAGTCGGCTTCGTTCAAGATTCTATTCGAAAAATCGTGCAATTCTTTGCATTAGTCTGTCAAAAATAACTCAATTAACAACTTCTCCCATCACAGTGAATGTTCTGGAGTCGCTCGGGACTCAAATTGCTGGGCGTTTCGAGCCGATACCCCGAAGTTCAATCAGTCGGCTTCGTTCAAGATTCTGTTCGAAAAATCGTGCAATTCTTTGCATCAGTCTGTCAAAAATAACTCGATTAACAACTTCTCACATCTCAGTGAATGTTCTGGAGTCGCTAGGGACTCAGATTACTGGGCGTTTTGAGCCGATACCCCGAAGTTCAATCAGTCGGCTTCGTTCAAGATTCTATTCGAAAAATCTTGCAATTCTTTGCATTAGTCTATCAAAAATAACTCGATTAACAACTTCTCCCATTACAGGGAATGTTCTGGAGTCGCTCGGGACTCAGATTACTGGGCGTTTCGAGCCGATACCCCGAAGTTCAATCAGTCGGCTTCGTTCAAGATTCTGTTCGAAAAATCGTGCAATTCTTTGCATTAGTCTATCAAAAATAACTCGATTAACAACTTCTCCCATCTTAGTGAATGTTCTGGAGTCGCTAGGGACTCAGATTGCAGGGCGTTTCGAGCCGATACCCCGAAGTTCAATCAGTCGGCTTCGTTCAAGATTCTATTCGAAAAATCTTGCAATTCTTTGCATTAGTCTATCAAAAATAACTCGATTAACAACTTCTACCATCTCAGTGAATGTTCTGGAGTCGCTAGGGACTCAGACTGCAGGGCGTTTCGAGCCGATACCCCGAAGTTCAATCAGTCGGCTTCGTTCAAGATTCTGTTCGAAAAATCGTGCAATTCTTTGCATTAGTCTATCAAAAATAACACAATTAACAACTTCTTCCATCAAAGTGAATGTTCTGGAGTCACTCGGGACTCAGATTGCAGGGCGTTTCGAGCCGATACCCCGAAGTTCAAACAGTCGGCTTCGTTCAAGATTCTATTCGAAAAATCGTGCAATTCTTTGCATTAGTCTGTCAAAAATAACTCAATTAACAACTTCTCCCATCACAGTGAATGTTCTGGAGTCGCTCGGGACTCAAATTGCTGGGCGTTTCGAGCCGATACCCCGAAGTTCAATCAGTCGACTTCGTTCAAGATTCTTTTCGAAAAATCGTGCAATTCTTTGCATCAGTCTGTCAAAAATAACTCGATTAACAACTTCTCACATCTCAGTGAATGTTCTGGAGTCGCTAGGGACTCAGATTACTGGGCGTTTCGAGCCGATACCCCGAAGTTCAATCAGTCGGCTTCGTTCAAGATTCTATTCGAAAAATCTTGCAATTCTTTGCATTAGTCTATCAAAAATAACTCGATTAACAACTTCTCCTATTACAGGGAATGTTCTGGAGTCGCTCGGGACTCAGATTACTGGGCGTTTCGAGCCGATACCCCGAAGTTCAATCAGTCGGCTCCGTTCAAGATTCTGTTCGAAAAATCGTGCAATTCTTTGCATTAGTCTATCAAATATAACTCGATTAACAACTTCTCCCATTACAGGGAATGTTCTGGAGTCGCTCGGGACTCAGACTGCAGGGCGTTTCGAGCCGATACCCCGAAGTTCAATCAGTCGGCTTCGTTCAAGATTCTATTCGAAAAATTGTGCAATTCTTTGCATTAGTCTATCAAAAATAACTCGATTAACAACTTCTCCCATTACAGGGAATGTTCTGGAGTCCCTCGGGACTCAGATTACTGGGCGTTTCGAGCCGATACCCCGAAGTTCAATCAGTCGGCTCCGTTCAAGATTCTGTTCGAAAAATCGTGCAATTCTTTGCATTAGTCTATCAAATATAACTCGATTAACAACTTCTCCCATTACAGGGAATGTTCTGGAGTCGCTCGGGACTCAGATTACTGGGCGTTTCGAGCCGATACCCCGAAGTTCAATCAGTCGGCTTCGTTCAAGATTCTGTTCGAAAAATCGTGCAATTCTTTGCATTAGTCTATCAAAAATAACTCGATTAACAACTTCTCCCATCTCAGTGAATGTTCTGGAGTCGCTAGGGACTCAGACTGCAGGGCGTGTCGAGCCGATACCCCGAAGTTCAATCAGTCGGCTTCGTTCAAGATTCTATTCGAAAAATCGTGCAATTCTTTGCATTAGTCTATCAAAAATAACTCGATTAACAACTTCTCCTATTACAGGGAATGTTCTGGAGTCGCTCGGGACTCAGATTACTGGGCGTTTCGAGCCGATACCCCGAAGTTCAATCAGTCGGCTTCGTTCAAGATTCTGTTCGAAAAATCGTGCAATTCTTTGCATTAGTCTATCAAAAATAACTCGATTAACAACTTCTCCCATCTCAGTGAATGTTCTGGAGTCGCTAGGGACTCAGACTGCAGGGCGTTTCGAGCCGATACCCCGAAGTTCAATCAGTCGGCTTCGTTCAAGATTCTATTCGAAAAATCGTGCAATTCTTTGCATTAGTCTATCAAAAATAACTCGATTAACAACTTCTCCCATTACAGGGAATGTTCAGGAGTCCCTCGGGACTCAGATTACTGGGCGTTTCGAGCCGATACCCCGAAGTTCAATCAGTCGGCTCCGTTCAAGATTCTGTTCGAAAAATCGTGCAATTCTTTGCATTAGTCTATCAAATATGACTCGATTAACAACTTCTCCCATTACAGGGAATGTTCTGGAGTCGCTCGGGACTCAGATTACTGGGCGTTTCGAGCCGATACCCCGAAGTTCAATCAGTCGGCTTCGTTCAAGATTCTGTTCGAAAAATCGTGCAATTCTTTGCATTAGTCTATCAAAAATAACTCGATTAACAACTTCTCCCATCTCAGTGAATGTTCTGGAGTCGCTAGGGACTCAGACTGCAGGGCGTGTCGAGCCGATACCCCGAAGTTCAATCAGTCGGCTTCGTTCAAGATTCTATTCGAAAAATCGTGCAATTCTTTGCATTAGTCTATCAAAAATAACTCGATTAACAACTTCTCCTATTACAGGGAATGTTCTGGAGTCGCTCGGGACTCAGATTACTGGGCGTTTCGAGCCGATACCCCGAAGTTCAATCAGTCGGCTCCGTTCAAGATTCTGTTCGAAAAATCGTGCAATTCTTTGCATTAGTCTATCAAATATAACTCGATTAACAACTTCTCCCATTACAGGGAATGTTCTGGAGTCGCTCGGGACTCAAATTGCTGGGCGTTTCGAGCCGATACCCCGAAGTTCAATCAGTCGGCTTCGTTCAAGATTCTGTTCGAAAAATCGTGCAATTCTTTGCATTAGTCTATCAAAAATAACACAATTAACAACTTCTTCCATCAAAGTGAATGTTCTGGAGTCACTCGGGACTCAGATTGCAGGGCGTTTCGAGCCGATACCCCGAAGTTCAAACAGTCGGCTTCGTTCAAGATTCTATTCGAAAAATCGTGCAATTCTTTGCATTAGTCTGTCAAAAATAACTCAATTAACAACTTCTCCCATCACAGTGAATGTTCTGGAGTCGCTCGGGACTCAAATTGCTGGGCGTTTCGAGCCGATACCCCGAAGTTCAATCAGTCGGCTTCGTTCAAGATTCTGTTCGAAAAATCGTGCAATTCTTTGCATCAGTCTGTCAAAAATAACTCGATTAACAACTTCTCACATCTCAGTGAATGTTCTGGAGTCGCTAGGGACTCAGATTACTGGGCGTTTCGAGCCGATACCCCGAAGTTCAATCAGTCGGCTTCGTTCAAGATTCTATTCGAAAAATCTTGCAATTCTTTGCATTAGTCTATCAAAAATAACTCGATTAACAACTTCTACCATCTCAGTGAATGTTCTGGAGTCGCTAGGGACTCAGACTGCAGGGCGTTTCGAGCCGATACCCCGAAGTTCAATCAGTCGGCTTCGTTCAAGATTCTGTTCGAAAAATCGTGCAATTCTTTGCATTAGTCTATCAAAAATAACACAATTAACAACTTCTTCCATCAAAGTGAATGTTCTGGAGTCACTCGGGACTCAGATTGCAGGGCGTTTCGAGCCGATACCCCGAAGTTCAAACAGTCGGCTTCGTTCAAGATTCTATTCGAAAAATCGTGCAATTCTTTGCATTAGTCTGTCAAAAATAACTCAATTAACAACTTCTCCCATCACAGTGAATGTTCTGGAGTCGCTCGGGACTCAAATTGCTGGGCGTTTCGAGCCGATACCCCGAAGTTCAATCAGTCGGCTTCGTTCAAGATTCTTTTCGAAAAATCGTGCAATTCTTTGCATCAGTCTGTCAAAAATAACTCGATTAACAACTTCTCACATCTCAGTGAATGTTCTGGAGTCGCTAGGGACTCAGATTACTGGGCGTTTCGAGCCGATACCCCGAAGTTCAATCAGTCGGCTTCGTTCAAGATTCTATTCGAAAAATCTTGCAATTCTTTGCATTAGTCTATCAAAAATAACTCGATTAACAACTTCTCCCATTACAGGGAATGTTCTGGAGTCGCTCGGGACTCAGATTACTGGGCGTTTCGAGCCGATACCCCGAAGTTCAATCAGTCGGCTTCGTTCAAGATTCTGTTCGAAAAATCGTGCAATTCTTTGCGTTAGTCTATCAAAAATAACTCGATTAACAACTTCTCCCATCTCAGTGAATGTTCTGGAGTCGCTAGGGACTCAGACTGCAGGGCGTTTCGAGCCGATACCCCGAAGTTCAATCAGTCGGCTTCGTTCAAGATTCTGTTCGAAAAATCGTGCAATTCTTTGCATTAGTCTATCAAAAATAACTCGATTAACAACTTCTCCCATCTTAGTGAATGTTCTGGAGTCGCTAGGGACTCAGATTGCAGGGCATTTCGAGCCGATACCCCGAAGTTCAATCAGTCGGCTTCGTTCAAGATTCTATTCGAAAAATCTTGCAATTCTTTGCATTAGTCTATCAAAAATAACTCGATTAACAACTTCTACCATCTCAGTGAATGTTCTGGAGTCGCTAGGGACTCAGACTGCAGGGCGTTTCGAGCCGATACCCCGAAGTTCAATCAGTCGGCTTCGTTCAAGATTCTGTTCGAAAAATCGTGCAATTCTTTGCATTAGTCTATCAAAAATAACACAATTAACAACTTCTTCCATCAAAGTGAATGTTCTGGAGTCACTCGGGACTCAGATTGCAGGGCGTTTCGAGCCGATACCCCGAAGTTCAAACAGTCGGCTTCGTTCAAGATTCTATTCGAAAAATCGTGCAATTCTTTGCATTAGTCTGTCAAAAATAACTCAATTAACAACTTCTCCCATCACAGTGAATGTTCTGGAGTCGCTCGGGACTCAAATTGCTGGGCGTTTCGAGCCGATACCCCGAAGTTCAATCAGTCGGCTTCGTTCAAGATTCTTTTCGAAAAATCGTGCAATTCTTTGCATCAGTCTGTCAAAAATAACTCGATTAACAACTTCTCACATCTCAGTGAATGTTCTGGAGTCGCTAGGGACTCAGATTACTGGGCGTTTCGAGCCGATACCCCGAAGTTCAATCAGTCGGCTTCGTTCAAGATTCTATTCGAAAAATCTTGCAATTCTTTGCATTAGTCTATCAAAAATAACTCGATTAACAACTTCTCCCATTACAGGGAATGTTCTGGAGTCGCTCGGGACTCAGATTACTGGGCGTTTCGAGCCGATACCCCGAAGTTCAATCAGTCGGCTTCGTTCAAGATTCTGTTCGAAAAATCGTGCAATTCTTTGCATTAGTCTATCAAAAATAACTCGATTAACAACTTCTCCCATCTCAGTGAATGTTCTGGAGTCGCTAGGGACTCAGACTGCAGGGCGTTTCGAGCCGATACCCCGAAGTTCAATCAGTCGGCTTCGTTCAAGATTCTATTCGAAAAATTGTGCAATTCTTTGCATTAGTCTATCAAAAATAACTCGATTAACAACTTCTCCCATTACAGGGAATGTTCTGGAGTCCCTCGGGACTCAGATTACTGGGCGTTTCGAGCCGATACCCCGAAGTTCAATCAGTCGGCTCCGTTCAAGATTCTGTTCGAAAAATCGTGCAATTCTTTGCATTAGTCTATCAAATATAACTCGATTAACAACTTCTCCCATTACAGGGAATGTTCTGGAGTCGCTCGGGACTCAGATTACTGGGCGTTTCGAGCCGATACCCCGAAGTTCAATCAGTCGGCTTCGTTCAAGATTCTGTTCGAAAAATCGTGCAATTCTTTGCATTAGTCTATCAAAAATAACTCGATTAACAACTTCTCCCATCTCAGTGAATGTTCTGGAGTCGCTAGGGACTCAGACTGCAGGGCGTGTCGAGCCGATACCCCGAAGTTCAATCAGTCGGCTTCGTTCAAGATTCTATTCGAAAAATCGTGCAATTCTTTGCATTAGTCTATCAAAAATAACTCGATTAACAACTTCTCCTATTACAGGGAATGTTCTGGAGTCGCTCGGGACTCAGATTACTGGGCGTTTCGAGCCGATACCCCGAAGTTCAATCAGTCGGCTTCGTTCAAGATTCTGTTCGAAAAATCGTGCAATTCTTTGCATTAGTCTATCAAAAATAACTCGATTAACAACTTCTCCCATCTCAGTGAATGTTCTGGAGTCGCTAGGGACTCAGACTGCAGGGCGTTTCGAGCCGATACCCCGAAGTTCAATCAGTCGGCTTCGTTCAAGATTCTATTCGAAAAATCGTGCAATTCTTTGCATTAGTCTATCAAAAATAACTCGATTAACAACTTCTCCCATTACAGGGAATGTTCAGGAGTCCCTCGGGACTCAGATTACTGGGCGTTTCGAGCCGATACCCCGAAGTTCAATCAGTCGGCTCCGTTCAAGATTCTGTTCGAAAAATCGTGCAATTCTTTGCATTAGTCTATCAAATATGACTCGATTAACAACTTCTCCCATTACAGGGAATGTTCTGGAGTCGCTCGGGACTCAGATTACTGGGCGTTTCGAGCCGATACCCCGAAGTTCAATCAGTCGGCTTCGTTCAAGATTCTGTTCGAAAAATCGTGCAATTCTTTGCATTAGTCTATCAAAAATAACTCGATTAACAACTTCTCCCATCTCAGTGAATGTTCTGGAGTCGCTAGGGACTCAGACTGCAGGGCGTGTCGAGCCGATACCCCGAAGTTCAATCAGTCGGCTTCGTTCAAGATTCTATTCGAAAAATCGTGCAATTCTTTGCATTAGTCTATCAAAAATAACTCGATTAACAACTTCTCCTATTACAGGGAATGTTCTGGAGTCGCTCGGGACTCAGATTACTGGGCGTTTCGAGCCGATACCCCGAAGTTCAATCAGTCGGCTCCGTTCAAGATTCTGTTCGAAAAATCGTGCAATTCTTTGCATTAGTCTATCAAATATAACTCGATTAACAACTTCTCCCATTACAGGGAATGTTCTGGAGTCGCTCGGGACTCAAATTGCTGGGCGTTTCGAGCCGATACCCCGAAGTTCAATCAGTCGGCTTCGTTCAAGATTCTGTTCGAAAAATCGTGCAATTCTTTGCATTAGTCTATCAAAAATAACACAATTAACAACTTCTTCCATCAAAGTGAATGTTCTGGAGTCACTCGGGACTCAGATTGCAGGGCGTTTCGAGCCGATACCCCGAAGTTCAAACAGTCGGCTTCGTTCAAGATTCTATTCGAAAAATCGTGCAATTCTTTGCATTAGTCTGTCAAAAATAACTCAATTAACAACTTCTCCCATCACAGTGAATGTTCTGGAGTCGCTCGGGACTCAAATTGCTGGGCGTTTCGAGCCGATACCCCGAAGTTCAATCAGTCGGCTTCGTTCAAGATTCTGTTCGAAAAATCGTGCAATTCTTTGCATCAGTCTGTCAAAAATAACTCGATTAACAACTTCTCACATCTCAGTGAATGTTCTGGAGTCGCTAGGGACTCAGATTACTGGGCGTTTCGAGCCGATACCCCGAAGTTCAATCAGTCGGCTTCGTTCAAGATTCTATTCGAAAAATCTTGCAATTCTTTGCATTAGTCTATCAAAAATAACTCGATTAACAACTTCTCCCATTACAGGGAATGTTCTGGAGTCGCTCGGGACTCAAATTACTGGGCGTTTCGAGCCGATACCCCGAAGTTCAATCAGTCGGCTTCGTTCAAGATTCTGTTCGAAAAATCGTGCAATTCTTTGCATTAGTCTATCAAAAATAACTCGATTAACAACTTCTCCCATCTTAGTGAATGTTCTGGAGTCGCTAGGGACTCAGATTGCAGGGCGTTTCGAGCCGATACCCCGAAGTTCAATCAGTCGGCTTCGTTCAAGATTCTATTCGAAAAATCTTGCAATTCTTTGCATTAGTCTATCAAAAATAACTCGATTAACAACTTCTACCATCTCAGTGAATGTTCTGGAGTCGCTAGGGACTCAGACTGCAGGGCGTTTCGAGCCGATACCCCGAAGTTCAATCAGTCGGCTTCGTTCAAGATTCTGTTCGAAAAATCGTGCAATTCTTTGCATTAGTCTATCAAAAATAACACAATTAACAACTTCTTCCATCAAAGTGAATGTTCTGGAGTCACTCGGGACTCAGATTGCAGGGCGTTTCGAGCCGATACCCCGAAGTTCAAACAGTCGGCTTCGTTCAAGATTCTGTTCGAAAAATCGTGCAATTCTTTGCATTAGTCTATCAAAAATAACTCGATTAACAACTTCTCCCATCTCAGTGAATGTTCTGGAGTCGCTAGGGACTCAGACTGCAGGGCGTTTCGAGCCGATACCCCGAAGTTCAATCAGTCGGCTTCGTTCAAGATTCTATTCGAAAAATTGTGCAATTCTTTGCATTAGTCTATCAAAAATAACTCGATTAACAACTTCTCCCATTACAGGGAATGTTCTGGAGTCCCTCGGGACTCAGATTACTGGGCGTTTCGAGCCGATACCCCGAAGTTCAATCAGTCGGCTCCGTTCAAGATTCTGTTCGAAAAATCGTGCAATTCTTTGCATTAGTCTATCAAATATAACTCGATTAACAACTTCTCCCATTACAGGGAATGTTCTGGAGTCGCTCGGGACTCAGATTACTGGGCGTTTCGAGCCGATACCCCGAAGTTCAATCAGTCGGCTTCGTTCAAGATTCTGTTCGAAAAATCGTGCAATTCTTTGCATTAGTCTATCAAAAATAACTCGATTAACAACTTCTCCCATCTCAGTGAATGTTCTGGAGTCGCTAGGGACTCAGACTGCAGGGCGTGTCGAGCCGATACCCCGAAGTTCAATCAGTCGGCTTCGTTCAAGATTCTATTCGAAAAATCGTGCAATTCTTTGCATTAGTCTATCAAAAATAACTCGATTAACAACTTCTCCTATTACAGGGAATGTTCTGGAGTCGCTCGGGACTCAGATTACTGGGCGTTTCGAGCCGATACCCCGAAGTTCAATCAGTCGGCTTCGTTCAAGATTCTGTTCGAAAAATCGTGCAATTCTTTGCATTAGTCTATCAAAAATAACTCGATTAACAACTTCTCCCATCTCAGTGAATGTTCTGGAGTCGCTAGGGACTCAGACTGCAGGGCGTTTCGAGCCGATACCCCGAAGTTCAATCAGTCGGCTTCGTTCAAGATTCTATTCGAAAAATCGTGCAATTCTTTGCATTAGTCTATCAAAAATAACTCGATTAACAACTTCTCCCATTACAGGGAATGTTCAGGAGTCCCTCGGGACTCAGATTATTGGGCGTTTCGAGCCGATACCCCGAAGTTCAATCAGTCGGCTCCGTTCAAGATTCTGTTCGAAAAATCGTGCAATTCTTTGCATTAGTCTATCAAATATGACTCGATTAACAACTTCTCCCATTACAGGGAATGTTCTGGAGTCGCTCGGGACTCAGATTACTGGGCGTTTCGAGCCGATACCCCGAAGTTCAATCAGTCGGCTTCGTTCAAGATTCTGTTCGAAAAATCGTGCAATTCTTTGCATTAGTCTATCAAAAATAACTCGATTAACAACTTCTCCCATCTCAGTGAATGTTCTGGAGTCGCTAGGGACTCAGACTGCAGGGCGTGTCGAGCCGATACCCCGAAGTTCAATCAGTCGGCTTCGTTCAAGATTCTATTCGAAAAATCGTGCAATTCTTTGCATTAGTCTATCAAAAATAACTCGATTAACAACTTCTCCTATTACAGGGAATGTTCTGGAGTCGCTCGGGACTCAGATTACTGGGCGTTTCGAGCCGATACCCCGAAGTTCAATCAGTCGGCTCCGTTCAAGATTCTGTTCGAAAAATCGTGCAATTCTTTGCATTAGTCTATCAAATATAACTCGATTAACAACTTCTCCCATTACAGGGAATGTTCTGGAGTCGCTCGGGACTCAAATTGCTGGGCGTTTCGAGCCGATACCCCGAAGTTCAATCAGTCGGCTTCGTTCAAGATTCTGTTCGAAAAATCGTGCAATTCTTTGCATTAGTCTATCAAAAATAACACAATTAACAACTTCTTCCATCAAAGTGAATGTTCTGGAGTCACTCGGGACTCAGATTGCAGGGCGTTTCGAGCCGATACCCCGAAGTTCAAACAGTCGGCTTCGTTCAAGATTCTATTCGAAAAATCGTGCAATTCTTTGCATTAGTCTGTCAAAAATAACTCAATTAACAACTTCTCCCATCACAGTGAATGTTCTGGAGTCGCTCGGGACTCAAATTGCTGGGCGTTTCGAGCCGATACCCCGAAGTTCAATCAGTCGGCTTCGTTCAAGATTCTGTTCGAAAAATCGTGCAATTCTTTGCATCAGTCTGTCAAAAATAACTCGATTAACAACTTCTCACATCTCAGTGAATGTTCTGGAGTCGCTAGGGACTCAGATTACTGGGCGTTTCGAGCCGATACCCCGAAGTTCAATCAGTCGGCTTCGTTCAAGATTCTATTCGAAAAATCTTGCAATTCTTTGCATTAGTCTATCAAAAATAACTCGATTAACAACTTCTCCCATTACAGGGAATGTTCTAGAGTCGCTCGGGACTCAGATTACTGGGCGTTTCGAGCCGATACCCCGAAGTTCAATCAGTCGGCTTCGTTCAAGATTCTGTTCGAAAAATCGTGCAATTCTTTGCATTAGTCTATCAAAAATAACTCGATTAACAACTTCTCCCATCTTAGTGAATGTTCTGGAGTCGCTAGGGACTCAGATTGCAGGGCGTTTCGAGCCGATACCCCGAAGTTCAATCAGTCGGCTTCGTTCAAGATTCTATTCGAAAAATCTTGCAATTCTTTGCATTAGTCTATCAAAAATAACTCGATTAACAACTTCTACCATCTCAGTGAATGTTCTGGAGTCGCTAGGGACTCAGACTGCAGGGCGTTTCGAGCCGATACCCCGAAGTTCAATCAGTCGGCTTCGTTCAAGATTCTGTTCGAAAAATCGTGCAATTCTTTGCATTAGTCTATCAAAAATAACACAATTAACAACTTCTTCCATCAAAGTGAATGTTCTGGAGTCACTCGGGACTCAGATTGCAGGGCGTTTCGAGCCGATACCCCGAAGTTCAAACAGTCGGCTTCGTTCAAGATTCTATTCGAAAAATCGTGCAATTCTTTGCATTAGTCTGTCAAAAATAACTCAATTAACAACTTCTCCCATCACAGTGAATGTTCTGGAGTCGCTCGGGACTCAAATTGCTGGGCGTTTCGAGCCGATACCCCGAAGTTCAATCAGTCGGCTTCGTTCAAGATTCTATTCGAAAAATCTTGCAATTCTTTGCCTTAGTCTATCAAAAATAACTCGATTAACAACTTCTCCCATTACAGGGAATGTTCTGGAGTCGCTAGGGACTCAGATTACTGGGCGTTTCGAGCCGATACCCCGAAGTTCAATCAGTCGGCTTCGTTCAAGATTCTATTCGAAAAATCTTGCAATTCTTTGCATTAGTCTATCAAAAATAACTCGATTAACAACTTCTCCCATTACAGGGAATGTTCTGGAGTCGCTCGGGACTCAGATTACTGGGCGTTTCGAGCTGATACCCCGAAGTTCAATCAGTCGGCTTCGTTCAAGATTCTGTTCGAAAAATCGTGCAATTCTTTGCGTTAGTCTATCAAAAATAACTCGATTAACAACTTCTCCCATCTCAGTGAATGTTCTGGAGTCGCTAGGGACTCAGACTGCAGGGCGTTTCGAGCCGATACCCCGAAGTTCAATCAGTCGGCTTCGTTCAAGATTCTATTCGAAAAATCGTGCAATTCTTTGCATTAGTCTATCAAAAATAACTCGATTAACAACTTCTCCCATTACAGGGAATGTTCTGGAGTCCCTCGGGACTCAGATTACTGGGCGTTTCGAGCCGATACCCCGAAGTTCAATCAGTCGGCTCCGTTCAAGATTCTGTTCGAAAAATCGTGCAATTCTTTGCATTAGTCTATCAAATATAACTCGATTAACAACTTCTCCCATTACAGGGAATGTTCTGGAGTCGCTCGGGACTCAGATTACTGGGCGTTTCGAGCCGATACCCCGAAGTTCAATCAGTCGGCTTCGTTCAAGATTCTGTTCGAAAAATCGTGCAATTGTTTGCATTAGTCTATCAAAAATAACTCGATTAACAACTTCTCCCATCTCAGTGAATGTTATGGAGTCGCTAGGGACTCAGACTGCAGGGCGTTTCGAGCCGATACCCCGAAGTTCAATCAGTCGGCTTCGTTCAAGATTCTATTCGAAAAATCGTGCAATTCTTTGCATTAGTCTATCAAAAATAACTCGATTAACAACTTCTCCCATTACAGGGAATGTTCTGGAGTCCCTCGGGACTCAGATTACTGGGCGTTTCGAGCCGATACCCCGAAGTTCAATCAGTCGGCTCCGTTCAAGATTCTGTTCGAAAAATCGTGCAATTCTTTGCATTAGTCTATCAAATATGACTCGATTAACAACTTCTCCCATTACAAGGAATGTTCTGGAGTCGCTCGGGACTCAGATTACTGGGCGTTTCGAGCCGATACCCCGAAGTTCAATCAGTCGGCTTCGTTCAAGATTCTGTTCGAAAAATCGTGCAATTCTTTGCATTAGTCTATCAAAAATAACTCGATTAACAACTTCTCCCATCTCAGTGAATGTTCTGGAGTCGCTAGGGACTCAGACTGCAGGGCGTGTCGAGCCGATACCCCGAAGTTCAATCAGTCGGCTTCGTTCAAGATTCTATTCGAAAAATCGTGCAATTCTTTGCATTAGTCTATCAAAAATAACTCGATTAACAACTTCTCCTATTACAGGGAATGTTCTGGAGTCGCTCGGGACTCAGATTACTGGGCGTTTCGAGCCGATACCCCGAAGTTCAATCAGTCGGCTCCGTTCAAGATTCTGTTCGAAAAATCGTGCAATTCTTTGCATTAGTCTATCAAATATAACTCGATTAACAACTTCTCCCATTACAGGGAATGTTCTGGAGTCGCTCGGGACTCAAATTGCTGGGCGTTTCGAGCCGATACCCCGAAGTTCAATCAGTCGGCTTCGTTCAAGATTCTGTTCGAAAAATCGTGCAATTCTTTGCATTAGTCTATCAAAAATAACACAATTAACAACTTCTTCCATCAAAGTGAATGTTCTGGAGTCACTCGGGACTCAGATTGCAGGGCGTTTCGAGCCGATACCCCGAAGTTCAAACAGTCGGCTTCGTTCAAGATTCTATTCGAAAAATCGTGCAATTCTTTGCATTAGTCTGTCAAATATAACTCAATTAACAACTTCTCCCATCACAGTGAATGTTCTGGAGTCGCTCGGGACTCAAATTGCTGGGCGTTTCGAGCCGATACCCCGAAGTTCAATCAGTCGGCTTCGTTCAAGATTCTGTTCGAAAAATCGTGCAATTCTTTGCATCAGTCTGTCAAAAATAACTCGATTAACAACTTCTCACATCTCAGTGAATGTTCTGGAGTCGCTAGGGACTCAGATTACTGGGCGTTTCGAGCCGATACCCCGAAGTTCAATCAGTCGGCTTCGTTCAAGATTCTATTCGAAAAATCTTGCAATTCTTTGCATTAGTCTATCAAAAATAACTCGATTAACAACTTCTCCCATTACAGGGAATGTTCTGGAGTCGCTCGGGACTCAGATTACTGGGCGTTTCGAGCCGATACCCCGAAGTTCAATCAGTCGGCTTCGTTCAAGATTCTGTTCGAAAAATCGTGCAATTCTTTGCATTAGTCTATCAAAAATAACTCGATTAACAACTTCTCCCATCTTAGTGAATGTTCTGGAGTCGCTAGGGACTCAGATTGCAGGGCGTTTCGAGCCGATACCCCGAAGTTCAATCAGTCGGCTTCGTTCAAGATTCTATTCGAAAAATCTTGCAATTCTTTGCATTAGTCTATCAAAAATAACTCGATTAACAACTTCTCCCATTACAGGGAATGTTCTGGAGTCGCTCGGGACTCAGATTACTGGGCGTTTCGAGCCGATACCCCGAAGTTCAATCAGTCGGCTTCGTTCAAGATTCTGTTCGAAAAATCGTGCAATTCTTTGCATTAGTCTATCAAAAATAACTCGATTAACAACTTCTCCCATCTTAGTGAATGTTCTGGAGTCGCTAGGGACTCAGATTGCAGGGCGTTTCGAGCCGATACCCCGAAGTTCAATCAGTCGGCTTCGTTCAAGATTCTATTCGAAAAATCTTGCAATTCTTTGCATTAGTCTATCAAAAATAACTCGATTAACAACTTCTACCATCTCAGTGAATGTTCTGGAGTCGCTAGGGACTCAGATTGCAGGGCGTTTCGAGCCGATACCCCGAAGTTCAATCAGTCGGCTTCGTTCAAGATTCTATTCGAAAAAACTTGCAATTCTTTGCATTAGTCTATCAAAAATAACTCGATTAACAACTTCTCCCATTACAGGGAATGTTCTGGAGTCGCTCGGGACTCAGATTACTGGGCGTTTCGAGCCGATACCCCGAAGTTCAATCAGTCGGCTTCGTTAAAGATTCTGTTCGAAAAATCGTGCAATTCTTTGCATTAGTCTATCAAAAATAACACAATTAACAACTTCTTCCATCAAAGTGAATGTTCTGGAGTCACTCGGGACTCAGATTGCTGGGCGTTTCGAGCTGATACCCCGAAGTTCAATCAGTCGGCTTCGTTCAAGATTCTGTTCGAAAAATCGTGCAATTCTTTGCATTAGTCTATCAAAAATAACACAATTAACAACTTCTTCCATCAAAGTGAATGTTTTGGAGTCACTCGGGACTCAGATTGCAGGGCGTTTCGAGCCGATACCCCGAAGTTCAAACAGTCGGCTTCGTTCAAGATTCTTTTCGAAAAATCGTGCAATTCTTTGCATCAGTCTGTCAAAAATAACTCGATTAACAACTTCTCACATCTCAGTGAATGTTCTGGAGTCGCTAGGGACTCAGATTACTGGGCGTTTCGAGCCGATACCCCGAAGTTCAATCAGTCGGCTTCGTTCAAGATTCTGTTCGAAAAATCGTGCAATTCTTTGCATTAGTCTATCAAAAATAACTCGATTAACAACTTCTCCCATCTCAGTGAATGTTCTGGAGTCGCTAGGGACTCAGACTGCAGGGCGTTTCGAGCCGATACCCCGAAGTTCAATCAGTCGGCTTCGTTCAAGATTCTATTCGAAAAATCGTGCAATTCTTTGCATTAGTCTATCAAAAATAACTCGATTAACAACTTCTCCCATTACAGGGAATGTTCTGGAGTCCCTCGGGACTCAGATTACTGGGCGTTTCGAGCCGATACCCCGAAGTTCAATCAGTCGGCTCCGTTCAAGATTCTGTTCGAAAAATCGTGCAATTCTTTGCATTAGTCTATCAAATATGACTCGATTAACAACTTCTCCCATTACAAGGAATGTTCTGGAGTCGCTCGGGACTCAGATTACTGGGCGTTTCGAGCCGATACCCCGAAGTTCAATCAGTCGGCTTCGTTCAAGATTCTGTTCGAAAAATCGTGCAATTCTTTGCATTAGTCTATCAAAAATAACTCGATTAACAACTTCTCCCATCTCAGTGAATGTTCTGGAGTCGCTAGGGACTCAGACTGCAGGGCGTGTCGAGCCGATACCCCGAAGTTCAATCAGTCGGCTTCGTTCAAGATTCTATTCGAAAAATCGTGCAATTCTTTGCATTAGTCTATCAAAAATAACTCGATTAACAACTTCTCCTATTACAGGGAATGTTCTGGAGTCGCTCGGGACTCAGATTACTGGGCGTTTCGAGCCGATACCCCGAAGTTCAATCAGTCGGCTCCGTTCAAGATTCTGTTCGAAAAATCGTGCAATTCTTTGCATTAGTCTATCAAATATAACTCGATTAACAACTTCTCCCATTACAGGGAATGTTCTGGAGTCGCTCGGGACTCAAATTGCTGGGCGTTTCGAGCCGATACCCCGAAGTTCAATCAGTCGGCTTCGTTCAAGATTCTGTTCGAAAAATCGTGCAATTCTTTGCATTAGTCTATCAAAAATAACACAATTAACAACTTCTTCCATCAAAGTGAATGTTCTGGAGTCACTCGGGACTCAGATTGCAGGGCGTTTCGAGCCGATACCCCGAAGTTCAAACAGTCGGCTTCGTTCAAGATTCTATTCGAAAAATCGTGCAATTCTTTGCATTAGTCTGTCAAATATAACTCAATTAACAACTTCTCCCATCACAGTGAATGTTCTGGAGTCGCTCGGGACTCAAATTGCTGGGCGTTTCGAGCCGATACCCCGAAGTTCAATCAGTCGGCTTCGTTCAAGATTCTGTTCGAAAAATCGTGCAATTCTTTGCATCAGTCTGTCAAAAATAACTCGATTAACAACTTCTCACATCTCAGTGAATGTTCTGGAGTCGCTAGGGACTCAGATTACTGGGCGTTTCGAGCCGATACCCCGAAGTTCAATCAGTCGGCTTCGTTCAAGATTCTATTCGAAAAATCTTGCAATTCTTTGCATTAGTCTATCAAAAATAACTCGATTAACAACTTCTCCCATTACAGGGAATGTTCTGGAGTCGCTCGGGACTCAGATTACTGGGCGTTTCGAGCCGATACCCCGAAGTTCAATCAGTCGGCTTCGTTCAAGATTCTGTTCGAAAAATCGTGCAATTCTTTGCATTAGTCTATCAAAAATAACTCGATTAACAACTTCTCCCATCTTAGTGAATGTTCTGGAGTCGCTAGGGACTCAGATTGCAGGGCGTTTCGAGCCGATACCCCGAAGTTCAATCAGTCGGCTTCGTTCAAGATTCTATTCGAAAAATCTTGCAATTCTTTGCATTAGTCTATCAAAAATAACTCGATTAACAACTTCTCCCATTACAGGGAATGTTCTGGAGTCGCTCGGGACTCAGATTACTGGGCGTTTCGAGCCGATACCCCGAAGTTCAATCAGTCGGCTTCGTTCAAGATTCTGTTCGAAAAATCGTGCAATTCTTTGCATTAGTCTATCAAAAATAACTCGATTAACAACTTCTCCCATCTTAGTGAATGTTCTGGAGTCGCTAGGGACTCAGATTGCAGGGCGTTTCGAGCCGATACCCCGAAGTTCAATCAGTCGGCTTCGTTCAAGATTCTATTCGAAAAATCTTGCAATTCTTTGCATTAGTCTATCAAAAATAACTCGATTAACAACTTCTACCATCTCAGTGAATGTTCTGGAGTCGCTAGGGACTCAGATTGCAGGGCGTTTCGAGCCGATACCCCGAAGTTCAATCAGTCGGCTTCGTTCAAGATTCTATTCGAAAAAACTTGCAATTCTTTGCATTAGTCTATCAAAAATAACTCGATTAACAACTTCTCCCATTACAGGGAATGTTCTGGAGTCGCTCGGGACTCAGATTACTGGGCGTTTCGAGCCGATACCCCGAAGTTCAATCAGTCGGCTTCGTTAAAGATTCTGTTCGAAAAATCGTGCAATTCTTTGCATTAGTCTATCAAAAATAACACAATTAACAACTTCTTCCATCAAAGTGAATGTTCTGGAGTCACTCGGGACTCAGATTGCTGGGCGTTTCGAGCTGATACCCCGAAGTTCAATCAGTCGGCTTCGTTCAAGATTCTGTTCGAAAAATCGTGCAATTCTTTGCATTAGTCTATCAAAAATAACACAATTAACAACTTCTTCCATCAAAGTGAATGTTTTGGAGTCACTCGGGACTCAGATTGCAGGGCGTTTCGAGCCGATACCCCGAAGTTCAAACAGTCGGCTTCGTTCAAGATTCTTTTCGAAAAATCGTGCAATTCTTTGCATCAGTCTGTCAAAAATAACTCGATTAACAACTTCTCACATCTCAGTGAATGTTCTGGAGTCGCTAGGGACTCAGATTACTGGGCGTTTCGAGCCGATACCCCGAAGTTCAATCAGTCGGCTTCGTTCAAGATTCTATTCGAAAAATCTTGCAATTCTTTGCATTAGTCTATCAAAAATAACTCGATTAACAACTTCTCCCATTACAGGGAATGTTCTGGAGTCGCTCGGGACTCAGATTACTGGGCGTTTCGAGCCGATACCCCGCAGTTCAATCAGTCGGCTTCGTTCAAGATTCTGTTCGAAAAATCGTGCAATTCTTTGCATTAGTCTATCAAAAATAACTCGATTAACAACTTCTCCCATCTCAGTGAATGTTCTGGAGTCGCTAGGGACTCAGACTGCAGGGCGTTTCGAGCCGATACCCCGAAGTTCAATCAGTCGGCTTCGTTCAAGATTCTATTCGAAAAATCGTGCAATTCTTTGCATTAGTCTATCAAAAATAACTCGATTAACAACTTCTCCCATTACAGGGAATGTTCTGGAGTCCCTCGGGACTCAGATTACTAGGCGTTTCGAGCCGATACCCCGAAGTTCAATCAGTCGGCTTCGTTCAAGATTCTGTTCGAAAAATCGTGCAATTCTTTGCATTAGTCTATCAAATATAACTCGATTAACAACTTCTCCCATTACAGGGAATGTTCTGGAGTCGCTCGGGACTCAGATTATTGGGCGTTTCGAGCCGATACCCCGAAGTTCAATCAGTCGGCTTCGTTCAAGATTCTGTTCGAAAAATCGTGCAATTCTTTGCATTAGTCTATCAAAAATAACTCGATTAACAACTTCTCCCATTACAGGGAATGTTCTAGAGTCGCTCGGGACTCAGATTACTGGGCGTTTCCAGCCGATACCCCGAAGTTCAATCAGTCGGCTTCGTTCAAGATTCTGTTCGAAAAATCGTGCAATTCTTTGCATCAGTCTGTCAAAAATAACTCGATTAACAACTTCTCACATCTCAGTGAATGTTCTGGAGTCGCTAGGGACTCAGATTACTGGGCGTTTCGAGCCGATACCCCGAAGTTCAATCAGTCGGCTTCGTTCAAGATTCTATTCGAAAAATCTTGCAATTCTTTGCCTTAGTCTATCAAAAATAACTCGATTAACAACTTCTCCCATTACAGGGAATGTTCTGGAGTCGCTCGGGACTCAGATTACTGGGCGTTTCGAGCCGATACCCCGAAGTTCAATCAGTCGGCTCCGTTCAAGATTCTGTTCGAAAAATCGTGCAATTCTTTGCATTAGTCTATCAAATATAACTCGATTAACAACTTCTCCCATTACAGGGAATGTTCTGGAGTCGCTCGGGACTCAGATTACTGGGCGTTTCGAGCCGATACCCCGAAGTTCAATCAGTCGGCTCCGTTCAAGATTCTGTTCGAAAAATCGTGCAATTCTTTGCATTAGTCTATCAAAAATAACTCGATTAACAACTTCTCCCATCTCAGTGAATGTTCTGGAGTCGCTAGGGACTCAGACTGTAGGGCGTGTCGAGCCGATACCCCGAAGTTCAATCAGTCGGCTTCGTTCAAGATTCTATTCGAAAAATCGTGCAATTCTTTGCATTAGTCTATCAAAAATAACTCGATTAACAACTTCTCCCATTACAGGGAATGTTCTGGAGTCGCTCGGGACTCAGATTACTGGGCGTTTCGAGCCGATACCCCGAAGTTCAATCAGTCGGCTCCGTTCAAGATTCTGTTCGAAAAATCGTGCAATTCTTTGCATTAGTCTATCAAATATAACTCGATTAACAACTTCTCCCATTACAGGGAATTTTCTGGAGTCGCTCGGGACTCAAATTGCTGGGCGTTTCGAGCCGATACCCCGAAGTTCAATCAGTCGGCTTCGTTCAAGATTCTGTTCGAAAAATCGTGCAATTCTTTGCATTAGTCTATCAAAAATAACACAATTAACAACTTCTTCCATCAAAGTGAATGTTTTGGAGTCACTCGGGACTCAGATTGCAGGGCGTTTCGAGCCGATACCCCGAAGTTCAAACAGTCGGCTTCGTTCAAGATTCTTTTCGAAAAATCGTGCAATTCTTTGCATCAGTCTGTCAAAAATAACTCGATTAACAACTTCTCACATCTCAGTGAATGTTCTGGAGTCGCTAGGGACTCAGATTACTGGGCGTTTCGAGCCGATACCCCGAAGTTCAATCAGTCGGCTTCGTTCAAGATTCTATTCGAAAAATCTTGCAATTCTTTGCATTAGTCTATCAAAAATAACTCGATTAACAACTTCTCCCATTACAGGGAATGTTCTGGAGTCGCTCGGGACTCAGATTACTGGGCGTTTCGAGCCGATACCCCGCAGTTCAATCAGTCGGCTTCGTTCAAGATTCTGTTCGAAAAATCGTGCAATTCTTTGCATTAGTCTATCAAAAATAACTCGATTAACAACTTCTCCCATCTCAGTGAATGTTCTGGAGTCGCTAGGGACTCAGACTGCAGGGCGTTTCGAGCCGATACCCCGAAGTTCAATCAGTCGGCTTCGTTCAAGATTCTATTCGAAAAATCGTGCAATTCTTTGCATTAGTCTATCAAAAATAACTCGATTAACAACTTCTCCCATTACAGGGAATGTTCTGGAGTCCCTCGGGACTCAGATTACTAGGCGTTTCGAGCCGATACCCCGAAGTTCAATCAGTCGGCTTCGTTCAAGATTCTGTTCGAAAAATCGTGCAATTCTTTGCATTAGTCTATCAAATATAACTCGATTAACAACTTCTCCCATTACAGGGAATGTTCTGGAGTCGCTCGGGACTCAGATTATTGGGCGTTTCGAGCCGATACCCCGAAGTTCAATCAGTCGGCTTCGTTCAAGATTCTGTTCGAAAAATCGTGCAATTCTTTGCATTAGTCTATCAAAAATAACTCGATTAACAACTTCTCCCATTACAGGGAATGTTCTAGAGTCGCTCGGGACTCAGATTACTGGGCGTTTCCAGCCGATACCCCGAAGTTCAATCAGTCGGCTTCGTTCAAGATTCTGTTCGAAAAATCGTGCAATTCTTTGCATCAGTCTGTCAAAAATAACTCGATTAACAACTTCTCACATCTCAGTGAATGTTCTGGAGTCGCTAGGGACTCAGATTACTGGGCGTTTCGAGCCGATACCCCGAAGTTCAATCAGTCGGCTTCGTTCAAGATTCTATTCGAAAAATCTTGCAATTCTTTGCCTTAGTCTATCAAAAATAACTCGATTAACAACTTCTCCCATTACAGGGAATGTTCTGGAGTCGCTCGGGACTCAGATTACTGGGCGTTTCGAGCCGATACCCCGAAGTTCAATCAGTCGGCTCCGTTCAAGATTCTGTTCGAAAAATCGTGCAATTCTTTGCATTAGTCTATCAAATATAACTCGATTAACAACTTCTCCCATTACAGGGAATGTTCTGGAGTCGCTCGGGACTCAGATTACTGGGCGTTTCGAGCCGATACCCCGAAGTTCAATCAGTCGGCTCCGTTCAAGATTCTGTTCGAAAAATCGTGCAATTCTTTGCATTAGTCTATCAAAAATAACTCGATTAACAACTTCTCCCATCTCAGTGAATGTTCTGGAGTCGCTAGGGACTCAGACTGTAGGGCGTGTCGAGCCGATACCCCGAAGTTCAATCAGTCGGCTTCGTTCAAGATTCTATTCGAAAAATCGTGCAATTCTTTGCATTAGTCTATCAAAAATAACTCGATTAACAACTTCTCCCATTACAGGGAATGTTCTGGAGTCGCTCGGGACTCAGATTACTGGGCGTTTCGAGCCGATACCCCGAAGTTCAATCAGTCGGCTCCGTTCAAGATTCTGTTCGAAAAATCGTGCAATTCTTTGCATTAGTCTATCAAATATAACTCGATTAACAACTTCTCCCATTACAGGGAATGTTCTGGAGTCGCTCGGGACTCAAATTGCTGGGCGTTTCGAGCCGATACCCCGAAGTTCAATCAGTCGGCTTCGTTCAAGATTCTGTTCGAAAAATCGTGCAATTCTTTGCATTAGTCTATCAAAAATAACACAATTAACAACTTCTTCCATCAAAGTGAATGTTCTGGAGTCACTCGGGACTCAGATTGCAGGGCGTTTCGAGCCGATACCCCGAAGTTCAAACAGTCGGCTTCGTTCAAGATTCTATTCGAAAAATCGTGCAATTCTTTGCATTAGTCTGTCAAAAATAACTCAATTAACAACTTCTCCCATCACAGTGAATGTTCTGGAGTCGCTCGGGACTCAAATTGCTGGGCATTTCGAGCCGATACCCCGAAGTTCAATCAGTCGGCTTCGTTCAAGATTCTGTTCGAAAAATCGTGCAATTCTTTGCATCAGTCTGTCAAAAATAACTCGATTAACAACTTCTCACATCTCAGTGAATGTTCTGGAGTCGCTAGGGACTCAGATTACTGGGCGTTTCGAGCCGATACCCCGAAGTTCAAACAGTCGGCTTCGTTCAAGATTCTTTTCGAAAAATCGTGCAATTCTTTGCATCAGTCTGTCAAAAATAACTCGATTAACAACTTCTCACATCTCAGTGAATGTTCTGGAGTCGCTAGGGACTCAGATTACTGGGCGTTTCGAGCCGATACCCCGAAGTTCAATCAGTCGGCTTCGTTCAAGATTCTATTCGAAAAATCTTGCAATTCTTTGCATTAGTCTATCAAAAATAACTCGATTAACAACTTCTCCCATTACAGGGAATGTTCTGGAGTCGCTCGGGACTCAGATTACTGGGCGTTTCGAGCCGATACCCCGAAGTTCAAACAGTCGGCTTCGTTCAAGATTCTTTTCGAAAAATCGTGCAATTCTTTGCATTAGTCTATCAAAAATAACTCGATTAACAACTTCTCCCATTACAGGGAATGTTCTAGAGTCGCTCGGGACTCAGATTACTGGGCGTTTCGAGCCGATACCCCGAAGTTCAATCAGTCGGCTTCGTTCAAGATTCTGTTCGAAAAATCGTGCAATTCTTTGCATCAGTCTGTCAAAAATAACTCGATTAACAACTTCTCACATCTCAGTGAATGTTCTGGAGTCGCTAGGGACTCAGATTACTGGGCGTTTCGAGCCGATACCCCGAAGTTCAATCAGTCGGCTTCGTTCAAGATTCTATTCGAAAAATCTTGCAATTCTTTGCCTTAGTCTATCAAAAATAACTCGATTAACAACTTCTCCCATTACAGGGAATGTTCTGGAGTCCCTCGGGACTCAGATTACTGGGCGTTTCGAGCCGATACCCCGAAGTTCAATCAGTCGGCTCCGTTCAAGATTCTGTTCGAAAAATCGTGCAATTCTTTGCATTAGTCTATCAAATATAACTCGATTAACAACTTCTCCCATTACAGGGAATGTTCTGGAGTCGCTCGGGACTCAGATTACTGGGCGTTTCGAGCCGATACCCCGAAGTTCAATCAGTCGGCTCCGTTCAAGATTCTGTTCGAAAAATCGTGCAATTCTTTGCATTAGTCTATCAAAAATAACTCGATTAACAACTTCTCCCATCTCAGTGAATGTTCTGGAGTCGCTAGGGACTCAGACTGCAGGGCGTGTCGAGCCGATACCCCGAAGTTCAATCAGTCGGCTTCGTTCAAGATTCTATTCGAAAAATCGTGCAATTCTTTGCATTAGTCTATCAAAAATAACTCGATTAACAACTTCTCCCATTACAGGGAATGTTCTGGAGTCGCTCGGGACTCAAATTGCTGGGCGTTTCGAGCCGATACCCCGAAGTTCAATCAGTCGGCTTCGTTCAAGATTCTGTTCAAAAAATCGTGCAATTCTTTGCATTAGTCTATCAAAAATAACACAATTAACAACTTCTTCCATCAAAGTGAATGTTCTGGAGTCACTCGGGACTCAGATTGCAGGGCGTTTCGAGCCGATACCCCGAAGTTCAAACAGTCGGCTTCGTTCAAGATTCTATTCGAAAAATCGTGCAATTCTTTGCATTAGTCTGTCAAAAATAACTCAATTAACAACTTCTCCCATCACAGTGAATGTTCTGGAGTCGCTCGGGACTCAAATTGCTGGGCGTTTCGAGCCGATACCCCGAAGTTCAATCAGTCGGCTCCGTTCAAGATTCTGTTCGAAAAATCGTGCAATTCTTTGCATTAGTCTATCAAAAATAACTCGATTAACAACTTCTCCCATCTCAGTGAATGTTCTGGAGTCGCTAGGGACTCAGACTGCAGGGCGTGTCGAGCCGATACCCCGAAGTTCAATCAGTCGGCTTCGTTCAAGATTCTATTCGAAAAATCGTGCAATTCTTTGCATTAGTCTATCAAAAATAACTCGATTAACAACTTCTCCCATTACAGGGAATGTTCTGGAGTCGCTCGGGACTCAGATTACTGGGCGTTTCGAGCCGATACCCCGAAGTTCAATCAGTCGGCTCCGTTCAAGATTCTGTTCGAAAAATCGTGCAATTCTTTGCATTAGTCTATCAAATATAACTCGATTAACAACTTCTCCCATTACAGGGAATGTTCTGGAGTCGCACGGGACTCAGATTACTGGGCGTTTCGAGCCGATACCCCGAAGTTCAATCAGTCGGCTTCGTTCAAGATTCTGTTCGAAAAATCGTGCAATTCTTTGCATTAGTGTATCAAAAATAACTCGATTAACAACTTCTCCCATTACAGGGAATGTTCTAGAGTCGCTCGGGACTCAGATTACTGGGCGTTTCTAGCCGATACCCCGAAGTTCAATCAGTCGGCTTCGTTCAAGATTCTGTTCGAAAAATCGTGCAATTCTTTGCATTAGTCTATCAAAAATAACACAATTAAGGCTTTGTTCAGGATTCTGTTCGTTGGGACTTCTTGCTTCAGTTACTTCAGTTGCATGGGTTTCCCGCTATGGTGATCAGTTGGATCAAGGCTTGTATCTCAAACCCCTCATTTACTATTAATATAAATGGCTCTTCTGTGGGATTTTTTCGAAGTTCTAGAGGTCTAAGGCAAGGCTGCCCCATGGCTCCATATTTGTTCCTCATTGTTATGCAGCACTTATCCTCTCATCTTGATGATCTAGCGAGGCAAGGTATGATCACTCCACACCCGAGTTGTGAAAATCCACTTATTACTCACTTAGCGTTTGCAGATGATCTTATTATATTTGCCGAAGCCTCTGAATCCAATGCTAGAGCGATCAAAGATGCTCTGAAGTCCTTTGCAGATATTTCTGGCCTATCCGCAAGCACAACCAAATCAAATCTGTATATGGCAGGATGCTCTAGTGACTTGATGAACAGAGTTCAGGACATTCTTAGTATGCCTATTGGCACCCTCCCCACACGATTCCTAGGTGTTCCTCTCATTTCTAAGCAGCTTACATATAATGACTGTCTTCCGCTTATTGAGAGTATCCAGAGCCGCATCCATTCTTGGAAGGCTAAGCACCTATCTTACATGGGTAGATTGACGCTCATCAAATCTGTTCTTCATGGTAAGATTACCTACTGGTGCGCCGCTTACAAGCTGCCTCAGAAAGTTACGTCTCGCATTGAACATCTTCTTGCTAGATTTCTATGGAGCGGTGATGATAAAAAGAGCATCCATAAAGTTTCATGGGGTGATATATGCCAACCACATCAAAATGGTGGCCTTGGGCTTAATCGACTCTCTCACCTTAATATTGCATATCTCATGAGATATATTTGGGCAATTGCTTCAAAGAAAGACTCACTTTGGATTCGTTGGATCAACTCTAAATACCTCAACAACGATTCGATTTGGTCTATCAAACAGCCATGGGCGTGCTCTTGGTGTTTCCGGAGTATTCTTTTTGCGCGAGATTATGCAGCTAAACTGATAGAGTACCGCATTGGTGATGGTACAAAAACTTTCCTCTGGCTTGATCCTTGGATTCCTGATTACCTTCTTATTGACAGGATGAACAACCATATCCCGGCCCGCCTCTACTCGAGTAGGACAGCCAGGGTCTCTTCTATTTGGCAGCAAAATACTTGGCATCTGGGTAATCTTGCTCATGAGCTTGCCCTGCATAGTGTTTGGGATTCCATTAGCACTATTATCACTAGTCCGAATGAAGATCAGATCATCTGGAAGCCATCTGGTGATGGTATTTTTAGTATTGCATCAGCTTGCAATGGCATTTCCCCCACTAATCCTATGGTTACTTGGCATCATCTTGTTTGGTTCAAAGGGAGGGTTCCGCGGTACTCCTTTGTATTATGGCTTGCTCTCTTACGGAGATTACCAACTCTTGATCGGCTTTCATATTGGGGAATTACACATTCTACTAGCTGTTGTTTTTGCGGTGTAGATGAATCCATTGAACACCTATTCTTTCACTGCCCCTTCTCAACTATCATTTGGCGCGAGGTTCTAGATCGTTGTCTCTTGGCGAACCCTTTGCATCTTTGGGATGATCAGCTCAGATGGTGGGAAGACGTCATGCGTGGAGATTCATTCATTGGCTATATCAGGCGTATTACACTCACTGCTTCAGTTTACTTTATTTGGCGTGAGCGGAATGAGCGTATTTTCTCTCATGTATTCTCTTCACCTACTAGTGTGCTTGGCAGCATTATCACAAGAGTTAAAAGCAAAATCCTTCAGAGTTATGGTACCAAGCCTATCGCCGACACACCAAGAAACAGAGCTGTTGCAGAACGGTGGAGCGTTCAAGTTATTTTCACTCATGTCCGTCAAGATTAGTGTTTCACTATATGGGTCTTTGGCCCCCGAGGGGTGGACGTTTTCATGTCTTGCATTGCTTCTTTCTCGTGATATATTGCATTCGCATGTGAGCTTTTATTACTTGGCCCGAGTTGTGGGTAATCCGTGTGATGTAATGCTTTGCATCCCCCCATATCGTGCTTGACCCGGGCTGTGGGTTTTTTCTTTATTCATATCCTCCTAAGGGTTTGGCTACTACCTTGCTGATGGCAATGCCGAAGGTGAGGGGGCTAGCTTTTTCCCTTGGGGGGATGAGGAAAGCTCTACCATTCTAATGGTAGTCGTGTATGAACTCTACTGTATCATTTTCATGACTTAATATATTTCCTTTTGCCTTGTTGCAAAAAAAAAAAACTAACTCGATTCACAACTTCTCCCATCACAGTGAATGTTCTGGAGTCGCTTGGGACTCAGATTGCTCGCCATTTCGAGCCGATAAGCTGATGTTCAATAGGTCAGCTTTATTCAAAATTCTGTTCGAAAAAGCGTGCTATTCTTTGCATTAGTTTGTCAAAAATAACTCGATTAACAACTTCTCCCATCACAGTGAATGTTCCGGAGTTGCTCGGGACTCCGATTGCTAGTCATTTCGAGTCGATATAGGGAGTTTAATTAGTCAGCTTCGTTCAAGATTCTGTTCGAAAAAGTGATCTATTCTTTGCATTAGTTTGTCAAAAATAACTCGTTTAACAACTTCTCCCATCACAATGAATGTTTTGGATTCGCTCGGGACTGAGATTGCTTGTCATTTTGAGCCAAAACAAGGAGTTCAATCAGTCGGCTTTGTTCAAGATTATGTTCGAAAAAGTGTGCTATTCTTTGAATTATTCTTTCAAAAATAACTCGATTAACAACTTCTCCCATCACAGTGAAAGTTCTGGAGTCGCTCGGGACTCAGATTGCTAGTCATTCCTAGTCGATACAGGGAGTTCAATCAGTCGGCTTCGTTCAGGATTCTGTTCGAAAAAGCGAGCAATTCTTTGCATTAGTCTGTCAAAAATAACTCAATTCACAACTTCTCCCATCACAGTGAATGTTCTGGAGTCGCTCGGGACTCAGATTGCTCGCCATTTCGAGCCGATAAGCTGATGTTCAATAGGTCAGCTTTATTCAAGATTCTGTTCGAAAAAGTGTGCTATTCTTTGCATTAGTTTGTCAAAAATATCTCGATTAACAACTTCTCCCATCATAGTGAATGTTCTGGAGTCGCTCGGGACTTAGATTGGTTGTCATTTCGAGCCGATACGCCGATGTTCAATAGGTCGGCTTTATTCAAGATTCTGTTCAAAAAAGCGTGCTATTATTTGCATTAGTTTGTCAAAAATAACTCGATTATCAACTTCTCCCATCATAGTGAAAGTTCTGGAGTCGCTCGGGACTCAGATTGCTAGTCATTCCGAGTCGATACAGGGAGTTCACTCAGTCGGCTTCGTTCAGGATTCTGTTCGAAAAAGCGAGCAATTCTTTGCATTAGTCTGTCAAAAATAACTCGATTCACAACTTCTCCCATCACAGTGAATGTTCTGGAGTCGGTTGGGACTCAGATTGCTCGCCATTTCGAGCCGATAAGCTGATGTTCAGGTTAGCTTTATTCAAAATTCTGTTCGAAAAAGCGTGCTATTCTTTGCATTAGTTTGTCAAAAATAACTCGATTAACAACTTCTCCCATCACAGTGAATGTTCAGGAGTTGCTCGGGACTCCGATTGCTAGTCATTTCGAGTCAATATAGGGAGTTTAATTAGTCAGCTTCGTTCAAGATTCTGTTCGAAAAAGTGTTCTATTCTTTGCATTAGTTTGTCAAAAATAACTCGTTTAACAACTTCTCCCATCACAGTGAATGTTTTGGATTCGCTCGGGACTGAGATTGCTTGTCATTTTGAGCCAAAACAATGAGTTCAATCTGTCGGCTTTGTTCAAGATTATGTTCGAAAAAGTGTGCTATTCTTTGAATTATTCTTTCAAAAATAACTCGATTAACAACTTCTCCCATCACAGTGAAAGTTCTGGAGTCGCTCGGGACTCAGAATGCTAGTCATTCCTAGTCGATACAGGGAGTTCAATCAGTCGGCTTCGTTCAGGATTCTGTTCGAAAAAGCGAGCAATTCTTTGCATTAGTCTGTCAAAACTAACTCGATTCACAACTTCTCCCATCACAGTGAATGTTCTGGAGTCGCTTGGGACTCAGATTGCTCGCCATTTCGAGCCGATAAGCTGATGTTCAATAGGTCAGCTTTATTCAAAATTCTGTTCGAAAAAGCGTGCTATTCTTTGCATTAGTTTGTCAAAAATAACTCGATTAACAACTTCTCCCATCACAGTGAATGTTCCGGAGTTGCTCGGGACTCCGATTGCTAGTCATTTCGAGTCGATATAGGGAGTTTAATTAGTCAGCTTCGTTCAAGATTCTGTTCGAAAAAGTGTTCTATTCTTTGCATTAGTTTGTCAAAAATAACTCGTTTAACAACTTCTCCCATCACAGTGAATGTTTTGGATTCGCTCGGGACTGAGATTGCTTGTCATTTTGAGCCAAAACAATGAGTTCAATCTGTCGGCTTTGTTCAAGATTATGTTAGAAAAAGTGTGCTATTCTTTGAATTATTCTTTCAAAAATAACTCGATTAACAACTTCTCCCATCACAGTGAAAGTTCTGGAGTCGCTCGGGACTCAGATTGCTAGTCATTCCTAGTCGATACAGGGAGTTCAATCAGTCGGCTTCGTTCAGGATTCTGTTCGAAAAAGCGAGCAATTCTTTGCATTAGTCTGTCAAAAATAACTCGATTCACAACTTCTCCCATCACAGTGAATGTTTTGGAGTCGCTCGGGACTCAGATTGCTCGCCATTTCGAGCCGATAAGCTGATGTTCAATAGGTCAGCTTTATTCAAGATTCTGTTCGAAAAAGCGTGTTATTCTTTGCTAATGTTTGTCAAAAATATCTCGATTAACAACTTCTCCCATCATATTGAATGTTCTGGAGTCGCTCGGGACTTAGATTGGTTGTCATTTCGAGCCGATACGCCGATGTTCAATAGGTCGGCTTTATTCAAGATTCTGTTCAAAAAAGCGTGCTATTATTTGCATTAGTTTGTCAAAAATAACTCGATTATCAACTTCTCCCATCATAGTTGAAAGTTCTGGAGTCGCTCGGGACTCAGATTGCTAGTCATTCCGAGTCGATACAGGGAGTTCACTCAGTCGGCTTCGTTCAGGATTCTGTTCGAAAAAGCGAGCAATTCTTTGCATTAGTCTGTCAAAAATAACTCGATTCACAACTTCTCCCATCACAGTGAATGTTCCGGAGTCGGTTGGGACTCAGATTGCTCGCCATTTCGAGCCGATAAGCTGATGTTCAATAGGTTAGCTTTATTCAAAATTCTGTTCGAAAAAGCGTGCTATTCTTTGCATTAGTTTGTCAAAAATAACTCGATTAACAACTTCTCCCATCACAGTGAATGTTCCGGAGTTGCTCGGGACTCCGATTGCTAGTCATTTCGAGTCGATATAGGGAGTTTAATTAGTCAGCTTCGTTCAAGATTCTGTTCGAAAAAGTGTTCTATTCTTTGCATTAGTTTGTCAAAAATAACTCGTTTAATTGTTGCAAAAAAAAAAAATAACTCGTTTAACAATTTCTCCCATCACAGTGAATGTTTTGGATTCGCTCGGGACTGAGATTGCTTGTCATTTTGAGCCAAAACAATGAGTTCAATCTGTCGGCTTTGTTCAAGATTATGTTCGAAAAAGTGTGCTATTCTTTGAATTATTCTTTCAAAAATAACTCGATTAACAACTTCTCCCATCACAGTGAAAGTTCTGGAGTCGCTTGGGACTCAGATTGCTCGCCATTTCGAGCCGATAAGCTGATGTTCAATAGGTCAGCTTTATTCAAAATTCTGTTCGAAAAAGCGTGCTATTCTTTGCATTAGTTTGTCAAAAATAACTCGATTATCAACTTCTCCCATCATAGTGAAAGTTCTGGAGTCGCTCGGGACTCAGATTGCTAGTCATTCCTAGTCGATACAGGGAGTTCAATTAGTCGGCTTCGTTCAGGATTCTGTTCGAAAAAGCGAGCAATTCTTTGCATTAGTCTGTCAAAACTAACTCGATTCACAACTTCTCCCATCACAGTGAATGTTCTGGAGTCGCTTGGGACTCAGATTGCTCGCCATTTCGAGCCGATAAGCTGATGTTCAATAGGTCAGCTTTATTCAAAATTCTGTTCGAAAAAGCGTTCTATTCTTTGCATTAGTTTGTCAAAAATAACTCGATTAACAACTTCTCCCATCAGAGTGAATGTTCTGGAGTCGCTCGGGACTTAGATTGGTTATCATTTCGAGCCGATACGCCGATGTTCAATTGGTCGGCTTTATTCAAGATTCTGTTCAAAAAAGCGTGCTATTATTTGCATTAGTTTGTCAAAAATAACTCGATTATCAACTTCTCCCATCATAGTGAAAGTTCTGGAGTCGCTCGGGTCTCAGATTGCTCGCCATTTCGAGCCGATAAGCTGATGTTCAATAGGTCAGCTTTATTCAAGATTCTGTTCGAAAAAGCGTGTTATTCTTTGCTAATGTTTGTCAAAAATATCTCGATTAACAACTTCTCCCATCATAGTGAATGTTCTGGAGTCGCTCGGGACTTAGATTGGTTGTCATTTCGAGTCGATATAGGGAGTTTAATTATTCAGCTTCGTTCAAGATTCTGTTCGAAAAAGTGTTCTATTCTTTGCATTAGTTTGTCAAGAATAACTCGTTTAACAACTTCTCCCATCACAGTGAATGTTTTGGATTCGCTCGGGACGGAGATTGCTTGTCATTTTGAGCCAAAACAATGAGTTCAATCTGTCGGCTTTGTTCAAGATTATGTTCGAAAAAGTGAGCTATTCTTTGAATTATTCTTTCAAAAATAACTCGATTAACAACTTCTCCCATCACAGTGAAAGTTCTGGAGTCGCTCGGGACTCAGATTGCTAGTCATTCCTAGTCGATACAGGGAGTTCAATCAGTCGGCTTCGTTCAGGATTCTGTTCGAAAAAGCGAGCAATTCTTTGCATTAGTCTGTCAAAAATAACTCGATTCACAACTTCTCCCATCACAGTGAATGTTTTGGAGTCGCTCGGGACTCAGATTGCTCGCCATTTCGAGCCGATAAGCTGATGTTCAATAGGTCAGCTTTATTCAAGATTCTGTTCGAAAAAGCGTGTTATTCTTTGCTAATGTTTGTCAAAAATATCTCGATTAACAACTTCTCCCATCATATTGAATGTTCTGGAGTCGCTCGGGACTTAGATTGGTTGTCATTTCGAGCCGATACGCCGATGTTCAATAGGTCGGCTTTATTCAAGATTCTGTTCAAAAAAGCGTGCTATTATTTGCATTAGTTTGTCAAAAATAACTCGATTATCAACTTATCCCATCATAGTGAAAGTTCTGGAGTCGCTCGGGACTCAAATTGCTCGCCATTTCGAGCCGATAAGCTGATGTTCAATAGGTCAGCTTTATTCAAGATTCTGTTCGAAAAAGTGTGTTATTCTTTGCTAATGTTTGTCAAAAATATCTCGATTAACAACTTCTCCCATCATATTGAATGTTCTGGAGTCGCTCGGGATTTAGATTGGTTGTCATTTCGAGTCGATATAGGGAGTTTAATTATTCAGCTTCGTTCAAGATTCTGTTCGAAAAAGTGTTCTATTCTTTGCATTAGTTTGTCAAGAATAACTCGTTTAACAACTTCTCCCATCACAGTGAATGTTTTGGATTCGCTCGGGACTGAGATTGCTTGTCATTTTGAGCCAAAACAATGAGTTCAATCTGTCGGCTTTGTTCAAGATTATGTTCGAAAAAGTGTGCTATTCTTTGAATTATTCTTTCAAAAATAACTCGATTAACAACTTCTCCCATCACAGTGAAAGTTCTGGAGTCGCTTGGGACTCAGATTGCTCGCCATTTCGAGCCGATAAGCTGATGTTCAATAGGTCAGCTTTATTCAAAATTCTGTTCGAAAAAGCGTGCTATTCTTTGCATTAGTTTGTCAAAAATAACTCGATTATCAACTTCTCCCATCATAGTGAAAGTTCTGGAGTCGCTCAGGACTCAGATTGCTAGTCATTCCGAGTCGATACAGGGAGTTCAATCAGTCGGCTTCGTTCAGGATTCTGTTCGAAAAAGCGAGCAATTCTTTGCATTAGTCTGTCAAAAATAACTTGATTCACAACTTCTCCCATCACAGTGAATGTTCTGGAGTCGGTTGGGACTCAGATTGCTCGCCATTTAGACCGATAAGCTGATGTTCAATAGGTCAGCTTTATTCAAAATTCTGTTCGAAAAAGCATGCTATTCTTTGCATTAGTTTGTCAAAAATAACTCGATTAACAACTTCTCCCATCACAGTGAATGTTCCGGAGTCGCTCGGGACTCCGATTGCTAGTCATTTCGAGTCGATATAGGGAGTTTAATTAGTTAGCTTCGTTCAAGATTCTGTTCGAAAAAGTGTTCTATTCTTTGCATTAGTTTGTCAAGAATAACTCGTTTAACAACTTCTCCCATCACAGTGAATGTTTTGGATTCGCTCGGGACTGAGATTGCTTGTCATTTTGAGCCAAAACAATGAGTTCAATCTGTCGGCTTTGTTCAAGATTATGTTCGAAAAAGTGTGCTATTCTTTGAATTATTCTTTCAAAAATAACTCGATTAACAACTTCTCCCATCACAGTGAAAGTTCTGGAGTCGCTCGGGACTCAGATTGCGAGTCATTCCTAGTCGATACAGGGAGTTCAATCAGTCGGCTTCGTTCAGGATTCTGTTCAAAAAAGCGAGCAATTCTTTGCATTAGTTTATCAAAAATAACTCGATTCACAACTTCTCCCATCACAGTGAATGTTTTGGAGTCGCTCGGGACTCAGATTGCACGCCATTTCGAGCCGATAAGCTGATGTTCAATAGGTCAGCTTTATTCAAGATTCTGTTCGAAAAAGCGTGTTATTCTTTGCTAATGTTTGTCAAAAATATCTCGATTAACAACTTCTCCCATCATAGTGAATGTTCTGGAGTCGCTCGGGACTTAGATTGGTTGTCATTTCGAGCCGATACGCCGATGTTCAATAGGTCGGCTTTATTCAAGATTCTGTTCAAAAAAGCGTGCTATTATTTGCATTAGTTTGTCAAAAATAACTCGATTAACAACTTCTCCCATCACAGTGAATGTTCTGGAGTCGCTCGGGACTCAGATTGCTCGCCATTACGAGCCGATAAGCTGATGTTCAATAGGTCAGCTTTATTCAAGATTCTGTTCGAAAAAGCGTGCTATTCTTTGCATTAGTTTGTCAAAAATAACTCGATTAACAACTTCTCCCATCACATTGAATGTTCCGGAGTCGGTCGGGACTCCGATTGCTAGTCATTTCGAGTCGATATAGGGAGTTTAATTATTCATCTTCGTTCAAGATTCTGTTCGAAAAAGTGTTCTATTCTTTGCATTAGTTTGTCAAGAATAACTCGTTTAACAACTTCTCCCATCACAGTGAATGTTTTGGATTCGCTCGGGACTGAGATTGCTTGTCATTTTGAGCCAAAACAATGAGTTCAATCTGTCGGCTTTGTTCAAGATTATGTTCGAAAAAGTGTGCTATTCTTTGAATTATTCTTTCAAAAATAACTCGATTAACAACTTCTCCCATCACAGTGAATGTTCTGGAGTCGCTTGGGACTCAGATTGCTCGCCATTTCGAGCCGATAAGCTGATGTTCAATAGGTCAGCTTTATTCAAAATTCTGTTCGAAAAAGCGTGCTATTCTTTGCATTAGTTTGTCAAAAATAACTCGAGTCCTCATACATGCTTTGATTTTATTTCCGGATCCCATCAGAACTCCGAAGTTAAGCGTGCCTGGGCGAAAGTAGTACTAGGATGGGTGACCCCCTGGGAAGTCCTCGTGTTGCACCTTTGATTTGGGATTTTGGAATTTTGGGGGGATTTTGGGCTTTTTGAGTGCTCTCGCGGCGACTAGGAGGTAGTTTAGGTGTTTTTGGGCGTGTGTAGGGGCATTATGGGAAGCTGTTTGGTGTTTTGGTGATTTTGGTAAGGAGCGGGCTGGATTGGTAACTGGTTAACCCGACCGGGCATTTGTTTGTCCGGTTTGGGAATACCTTTTTACCTCCAGTGGAAGAGCTTCGGGTATTTTGGGAAGAAGTATGGGCGTTTGGGATATCTTTTTCCCGTCTGGGCTATAGTTTGGGCGTCTTGGATTTCCGCTGGCTGCGCCTCTTCTCCGGGTCTCCTCCGGGCGTGTTGGCGGTGCTTGTGGGTGTCTGCTGCGTCTTCTTCCTCCTCAGTGTTCCTCTTACTCCGGTGATCCGGTGGTTTCCAGCGGCGGCTTCGGTTTCTTTTTCTTCTCTGTGTTGGGGTTGGCGGCGATCGGCTTTTCCTGGGGTTCCTGGTTTCTGCGGCGGCCGTTCGTCTGTTTTCTCCTCAGTTGATCCTTCTTCCGGCGTTTCTTTTTGTCACTGTGTTCCCGGAGGTCTTCCAGCAAGGGCGGCAAGCTGTGGGTTGTGGCGGCGGTGATTAGGGTTTGTGTTTTTCTGCTGTGTGTTTGTTTCTTCCGCCATCTTTTTCCTGCTTCTCCGGTTTGCCGCCGGCTTTGGTCGGCCCTTGGTGTTTCTGCTGCTGTTTCCCTTCGGTTTGTTGGGGTGGTTCCCTTTGTACCGCCGGCGTGGTGCTGCTTCGTGGTGTATCGTTTTCTTGGGTGTTGCTGGGTTCTTGTTCTCGGGTTTTCTCTTCCGGCAGTAGGGTTGTGGCTCTGGCAATCTTTTTTCCGTCAGCTCTTGGGTGCGGTGGTTCTGGTGGCGGCAGTGTGGTGTTGGTGCCTCCTTGAGTGTTGTGATCATCTGGGCTGGTTGTCCAGGTTTGCGGCAGGCAGTTGCGGGTATCTTCGGTCTCGGTGGGTGTGTGTTCCCCATTGCTCCTTGGGTGTGGTGGTTTCTGTCGAAGGTTTTGTGGTGTTGGTGCTCCTTGAAGTGCTTGAGTTTTCCGTCGGCTTCCTCGAGCTATGGCCGGCCATGTGACTTTGGGGAGCCATCCGTCATCCTATCCTGGTGCTTCGTCGTCTTCTTCTTCCTCGGGCCTTCTTCGCTCCATCCTCAAGAGAAACACTGATTTGACAACCATGCAGACTTCTAAGTACGTGGATTCTGGAATTCCATCTAGTGATGTTCGTGCTATGCCCAGACGTGTTGAAATTGCAACTTCCTCACAGTGTGTTGCACCAACTTATCCTGTCAATGCTGATGTCCTCGATTGTGCTAAAGCCCCATATGCTGAAGCTATGGCAATTCTCATGAAGACAATAAATGAATTAGATATTGATGAGGCCTCTCGTTCCTCCATCAAAGGTATGCTCCCTTCAGTTCCTAATCATGATATGCTTCCTTTGAATTGTCCATCTAGGTCTTCACCGACTCCTATGGTTGGACTCGGAATTACTTCTTCTTGGAGTTCGCTATTCTCCTCAGATGCGCATACCCTTGAAACTAAGCTTAGTTTTGAGGAGCCGACTCTTGTGGATGGTAATATTATTATTGAGGCTCCTCAAGAAGAGATTTTAGCAGGGGAGAAGTATTGGCAATCTTCCTTAGTTGGACACTTTATTGGGCCACGCCTTCCTTACAGAGTCGTGAAAAATTGGGTGACAAAGATGTGGAAAATTAGTGGCAACGTTGAGGTGCTTACTATGGAGTCTGGTTTCTTTATTTTTCGATTCTCACAGAGGGATGATGCAGATTCTATTCTTGAGGGCGGCCCATGGTTTATTCAGAATAGATTTCTTGCCCTTCGGAGATGGAATAGAGCTTTAAAGTTGGAGAAAGCCGAAATGGCAACCATTCCTATTTGGGTAAAGTTTTTTAATGTTCCATTATTTATGTGGACTCCTTTCTTTATTAACAAATTTTGCAGCGTTATTGGCAATCCTGTCCATCTTGATCACATGTCATCCACAAAACAGCGGTTGGGGTATATGCGTGCTTGTATTGAGGTGACTTTGGACTGTACCTATCCTAGAGAACTGCCTGTGCATGTTAATGATGAAGAATATATCATTCATGTTGAATATGATTGGATACCGGTTCACTGCAAAAATTGCAAAAAGTTTGGCCATGCTACTAGGAATTGTGGCACTAACGCCAATCAGATTTGGGTTCCAAAGAAGGCACAACCCCAGCCACCTCCCAAACCACAACAAGAGGATATTGCTGCTCTGAATGAGGAGGAGCGAAATCTTAACAAACATGTGAAGGACATGAATATGTCTCCTATTCTTTCAGATGCAAATATTCGACAGAAAGACAAAACAAGTGATATTGCACCAGATAGGCCACAGTCTGAAAGTGTAACAATTTCTCCCAACAGGTTCAATGTTCTTGCAGACTCGTCAGATAATGATATGCTAAATGATGATGATTATGATCCTCTTGAGGATGCAAATGTCCATGTTAAGATTAAAAAGGCCAAAGGCGGTGCCGAGAGTTCTAGGAAACCGGGTAAGAAAAAGATCATCCAGTCCCATAAATGCAAGTAGCCTTTTGGAACATTCGGGGCCTGAATAGCTGTGCCAAGCAACGGGCTATCCGAAGTAAGATCTCCCATCACAAACTTCATTGTTTTTTTCTATTGGAGACTAGAGTTAAATTGGAAAATTCAGCTCGCGTCTTTACGAATATTGTGGAAGGCTGGAACTATCATGTCAATGTCTGTCCTAACCATCATGGTAGGATATGGTGTCTTTGGAATCCTGCTGTTGTGGATATTGCTATCGTTGCTTCTACAGATCAGGTGGTTTCTGGTAGTATTAAATTTATCCAACAAGGTACAACATTTTCCTTTTCAGTGGTTTATGGCCTTTATTCTAATAATGATAGAACTCATATTTGGACTGCTTTGAATGATTTTGCAAATCATGTTGAGGGGCCTTGGACTGTTTTCGGAGATTTTAATATGGTCTTCTCGCCATCTGAAAAATATGGGGGTAGTGATGTTAATAGTTCCTACATTGAGGCTATTACTGACCAGCTCGATAACTTGGGCCTATTTGATATGAAAAGTCAAGGCAGCTTTTTTACATGGTCAAATTCTTCCATAGGCCACAATAGAGTATGTGAAAAACTGGACAGGGTTCTATGCAATCAGAATTGGGTTCATACATTTCCAGATTCAGAGGCTACCTTCCATAGTCCTGATGTATCTGATCACACTTTTGTCATACTTAGGGTGTGCAAGTTACCCTGGCGGCCTCGGAATTTTCATTTCTTTAATTATTGGCCTCAGGAGACTGGTTTTCTTGATTGTATTGAGTCAGCTTGGAACCCACTTGTTAGCAGTCGATTCGGCCACAGAACAACGAGAATGTTTATCCTTATCCAGAAGCTGAAAAGAACCAGAAAGGCACTACAAATGTGGTCTAGAGACTTGGTGAAGGCACAGAAAAGTCAAATTTTCTTATTACAATCTAAGCTCCATGAGTTACAGGCTATCACTCTATCTACAGATATGGATGACAGGGCTTTCACCGAAGAGGCAGAATGCAGGGCTGCACTTCTACGGCTCTATGCTAATGAGGAGGCCTCTCTTAGACAAAAATCAAGGGATACGTGGTTGCGCCTTGGGGACTCAAATTCTAAATTCTTTCATAATTCCTTGAAGCTCAGATGCAACAGAAATGCCTTACTTTCTATTACAGATGCTGATGGTAATTCCCTTGAGGGCCCTGCTCTAGAACAAGAGGCCATTAGCTACTTTACCAGGCAGTTCGCCCCTGAGATTCTTAATGTGGATTTCTCTGATGTGCGAGTCTCAACTCATCTCTCTCAGCAAAGTATTTCCTTACTGTCTCAGCTAATTACACCTCAGGAGATTGAACAGGTGATCCTATCGTCAAACTCTGATAAGGCCCCCGGTGTTGATGGATTAAATGCTGAATTTTACAAATCTTGCTGGCCCATCATTAAGGATGATGTTATTGCTGCGATACTTGAGTTTTTCAGGACTGGTAAACTTCTTAATGAAGCTAATATTACTTCTATTACTCTGATCCCTAAGAAGAGCAACACTACCTCATTTGCCGATTACCGTCCCCTCTCTATTTGCAAGATGATTTACAGATTCATTTCTAAAATTATTGCAAACAGGCTCAAGGTTATTTTACCTGATTTGATTAGCATCACACAACATGCTTTTATGCGTGGTCGGGTTATTCATGAAAATATTGCTCTCTGCCATGACCTTATGCACAATTATCATCTTTCCTCTGGGCAAGCTCGTATGGCCATCAAGGTTGATCTTCATAAAGCTTATGATTCTGTTCGGTGGGACTTCTTGCTTCAGTTACTTCATCTTCATGGTTTTCCCTCTATGGTGATTAGTTGGATTCGAGCCTGTATCTCAAACCCCTCATTTACTATCAATATCAATGGTTCTTCTGTGGGTTTCTTTCGAAGCTCTCGAGGTCTAAGGCAAGGCTGCCCCATGGCTCCATATCTGTTCCTCATTGTTATGCAGTACTTATCCTCTTGTCTTGATGATGCAGCAAGGCGAGGTATGATCACTCCACACCCGGGCTGTACAAACCCGCTTATTACTCACTTAGCGTTTGCAGATGATCTTATTATATTTGCCGAAGCCTCTGAGTCCAATGCTAGAGCGATCAAAAATATTTTCGAATCCTTCGCAGATATTTCAGGTTTATCCGCAAGCACAACCAAATCAAATCTATATATGGCAGGGTGCTCTAGAGACATGATGAACAGAGTTCAGAACATTCTTGGCATGCCTATTGGTACTCTCCCCACTCGATTCCTAGGTGTTCCTCTCATTTCTAAGCAACTTACATATAATGATTGCCTTCCGCTTATTGAGAGTATCCAGAGCCGCATCCATTCTTGGAAGGCTAAGCACCTATCTTACATGGGTAGATTGGCACTCATCAAATCTGTTCTTCAGGGTAAGATTACCTACTGGTGCGCCGCTTACAGGCTCCCCCAGAAAGTCACGTCTCGCATTGAACATCTTCTTGCTAGATTCCTATGGAGTGGTGATGATAAAAAAAGTATCCATAAAGTTTCATGGGCTGATATTTGCCAACCACATCAAAATGGTGGACTTGGACTTCATCGACTCTCTCACATTAATATTGCATATCTCATGAGGTATATTTGGGCAATTGCTTCAAAGAAAGACTCCCTTTGGATTCGTTGGATCACCTCTAAATACCTCAACAACGATTCTATATGGTCTGTTAAACGGCCATGGGCCTGCTCTTGGTGTTTTCGTAGCATTCTTTTTGCTCGTGATTATGCCCATAAACTGGTAGAGTACCGCATTGGTGACGGTACGAACACATTCCTCTGGCTTGATCCTTGGATTCCTGATTACCTTCTTATTGACAGGATGAACAACCATATCCCGGCCCGCCTCTACTCGAGTAGAACAGCCAGGGTATCTTCCATTTGGCAGCAAAATACTTGGCATCTGGGTAATCTTGCTCATGAGCTTGACCTGCTTCGTGCTTGGGATTCTATTGGCACTGTTATTACTAGTTCGAATGACGATCAGATCATCTGGAAGCCGTCTAGTGATGGTTTTTTCAGTATTGCATCGGCTTGCAAGGGCATTTCCCCCACTAATCCCATGGTTACTTGGCATCATCTTGTTTGGTTCAAGGGAAGGATCCCAAGGTACTCTTTTGTCTTATGGCTTGCTCTCTTACGGAGATTACCAACTCTTGATCGACTTTCACGTTGGGAAATTACACACTCTACCAGCTGTTGTTTTTGCGGTGTAGATGAATCCATTGAGCACTTATTCTTTCACTGCCCTTTTTCGGCTATAATTTGGCGCAAGATTCTAGATCTTTGTCTTTTGGCAAACCCTTTGCATCATTGGGGTGATCAGCTTAGATGGTGGGAAGACGTTATGAGTGGAGACTCATTCATTGGCTATATTAGGCGTCTTGCCCTCACTGCTTCAGTTTATTTCATTTGGCGTGAGCGGAATGATCGTATTTTTTCTCATGTGTCCTCTTCACCTGCTAGTGTGCTTAGTAGTGTTATCACAAGAGTTAAAAACAAAATTCTTCAGATATATGGTACCAGGCCTATCACCGACACACCAAGGAACAGAGCTATTGCAGAACGGTGGAACATTCAAGTCCATTTCACTCTTGTCAGTCAAGATTAGCCATTTTACTCCTGTCCGTCAAGATTAGTGATTCACTGTGTGGGCTTTATATATTGCTTGGTCCCCCGAGTTGTGGGTAGTCCATCTGATATTCCTTACTTGGCCCGAGTTGTGGGTAACCGTGTGTGATGCATTGTATGCATCTCTATATTGTGCTTGACCCGGGCTGTGGGTTTTTCCTTTTGTTCTTCTTCTCCTAAGGTTTGGGCTACTACCTTGCTGATGGCAATGCCGGAGGTGAGGGGCGTGGTCTTTTCCTTTGGGGGATGAGAAGCTCTACCATTCCTATTAATGGTAGACGTGTCTTGAACTCTATTGTACTCTTTTACGTCTTAATATATTTCCTTTGCCTTGTTGCAAAAAAAAAAATAACTCGATTAACAACTTCTCCCATCACAGTGAATGTTCCGGAGTCGCTCGGGACTCCGATTGCTAGTCATTTCGAGTCGATATAGGTAGTTTAATTAGTTAGCTTCGTTCAAGATTCTGTTCGAAAAAGTGTTCTATTCTTTGCATTAGTTTGTCAAGAATAACTCGTTTAACAACTTCTCCCATCACAGTGAATGTTTTGGATTCGCTCGGGACTGAGATTGCTTGTCATTTTGAGCCAAAACAATGAGTTCAATCTGTCGGCTTTGTTCAAGATTATGTTCGAAAAAGTGTGCTATTCTTTGAATTATTCTTTCAAAAATAACTCGATTAACAACTTCTCCCATCACAGTGAAAGTTCTGGAGTCGCTCGGGACTCAGATTGCTAGTCATTCCTAGTCGATACAGGGAGTTCAATCAGTCGGCTTCGTTCAGGATTCTGTTCGAAAAAGCGAGCAATTCTTTGCATTAGTCTGTCAAAAATAACTCGATTCACAACTTCTCCCATCACAGTGAATGTTTTGGAGTCGCTCGGGACTCAGATTGCTCGCCATTTCGAGCCGATAAGCTGATGTTCAATAGGTCAGCTTTATTCAAGATTCTGTTCGAAAAAGCGTGTTATTCTTTGCTAATGTTTGTCAAAAATATCTCGATTAACAACTTCTCCCATCATAGTGAATGTCCTGGAGTCGCTCGGGACTTAGATTGGTTGTCATTTTGAGCCGATACGCCGATGTTCAATAGGTCGGCTTTATTCAAGATTCTGTTCAAAAAAGCGTGCTATTATTTGCATTAATTTGTCAAAAATAACTCGATTATCAACTTCTCCCATCATAGTGAAAGTTCTGGAGTCGCTCGGGACTCAGATTGCAAGTCATTCCGAGTCGATACAGGGAGTTCAATCAGTCGGCTTCATTCAGGATTCTGTTCGAAAAAGCGAGCAATTCTTTGCATTAGTCTGTCAAAAATAACTCGATTCACAACTTCTCCCATCACAGTGAATGTTCTGGAGTCGGTTGGGACTCAGATTGCTCGCCATTTCGAGCCGATAAGCTGATGTTCAATAGGTCAGCTTTATTCAAAATTCTGTTCGAAAAAGCGTGCTATTCTTTGCATTAGTTTGTCAAAAATAACTCGATTAACAACTTCTCCCATCACAGTGAATGTTCCGGAGTCGCTCGGGACTCCGATTGCTAGTCATTTCGAGTCGATATAGGGAGTTTAATTAGTTAGCTTCGTTCAAGATTCTGTTCGAAAAAGTGTTCTATTCTTTGCATTAGTTTGTCAAGTATAACTCGTTTAACAATTTCTCCCATCACAGTGAATGTTTTGAATTCGCTCGGGACTGAGATTGCTTGTCATTTTGAGCCAAAACAATGAGTTCAATCTGTCGGCTTTGTTCAAGATTATGTTCGAAAAAGTGTGCTATTCTTTGAATTATTCTTTCAAAAATAACTCGATTAACAACTTCTCCCATCACAGTGAAAGTTCTGGAGTCGCTCGGGACTCAGATTGCTAGTCATTCCTAGTCGATACAGGGAGTTCAATCAGTCGGCTTCGTTCAGGATTCTGTTCGAAAAAGCGAGCAATTCTTTGCATTAGTTCAATCACGACTCTATATGGTCTGTTAAACGGCCATGGGCCTGCTCTTGGTGTTTTCGTAGCATTCTTTTTGCTCGTGATTATGCCTATAGACTGGTAGAGTACCGCATTGGTGATGGTACGAACACCTTCCTATGGCTTGATCCTTGGATTCCTGATTACCTTCTTATTGACAGGATGAACAACCATATCCCGGCCCGCCTCTACTCGAGTAGGACAGCCAGGGTATCTTCCATTTGGCAGCACAATACTTGGCATTTGGGTAATCTTGCTCATGAGCTTGACCTGCTTAGTGCTTGGGATTCCATTGGCACTGTTATCACTAGTCCGAATGACGATCAGATCATCTGGAAGCCGTCTAGGGATGGATTTTTTAGTATTGCATCAGCTTGCAATGGCATTTCCCCCACTAATCCCATGGTTACTTGGTATCATCTTATTTGGTTCAAGGGGAGGATCCCAAGGTATTCTTTTGTCTTATGGCTTGCTCTCTTACGGAGATTACCAACTATTGATCGACTTTCACATTGGGGGATTACACACTCTACTAGCTGTTGTTTTTGCGGTGTAGATGAATCCATTGAACACCTATTCTTTCACTGCCCTTTCTCGGCTGTAATTTGGCGCAAGGTTCTAGATCTTTGTCTTTTGGCGAACCCTTTGCATCATTGGGGTGATCAGCTTAGATGGTGGGAAGATGTTATGAGTGGAGACTCATTCATTGGCTATATTAGGCGTATTGCTCTCACTGCTTCAGTTTACTTCATTTGGCGTGAGCGGAATGAACGTATTTTTTCTCATGTATCCTCTTCACCTGCTGGTGTGCTTAGTAGTATTATTACAAGCGTTAAAATCAAAATTCTTCAGATATATGGTGCCAGGCCTATCACCGACACACCAAGGAACAGAGCTATTGCAGAACGGTGGCGCGTTCAGGTCCATTACACTCCTGTCCGTTGAGATTAGTGATTTCACTGTGTGGGCTTTTATTGCTTAGCCCGAGTTGTGGGTGGTCTATGTGATATTTCTTACTTGGCCCGAGTTGTGGGTAATTTGTGTGATGCATTGTTTGCATCTTTATATTGTGCTTAACCCGGGCTGTGGGTTTTTCTTTTTGTTCCTCTTCTCCTAAGGTTTTGGCTACTACCTTGCTGATGGCAATGCCGAAGGTGAGGGCGTGGTCTTTTCCTTTGGGGGATGAGAAGCTCTACCATTCCTATTAATGGTAGTCGTGCATGAACTCTATTGTATCCTTTTACGCATTAATATATTTCCTTTGCCTTGTTGCAAAAAAAAAAAATCAAAAATAACTCGATTCACAACTTCTCCCATCACAGTGAATGTTTTGAGTCGCTCGGGACTCAGATTGCTCGCCATTTCGAGCCGATAAGCTGATGTTCAATAGGTCAGCTTTATTCAAGATTCTGTTCGAAAAAGCGTGTTATTCTTTGCTAATGTTTGTCAAAAATATCTCGATTAACAACTTCTCCCATCATAGTGAATGTTCTGGAGTCGCTCGGGACTTAGATTGGTTATCATTTCGAGCCGATACGCCGATGTTCAATAGGTCGGCTTTATTCAAGATTCTGTTCAAAAAAGCGTGCTATTATTTGCATTAGTTTGTCAAAAATAACTCGATTATCAACTTCTCCCATCATAGTGAAAGTTCTGGAGTCGCTCGGGACTCAGATTGCTAGTCATTCCGAGTCGATACAGGGAGTTCAATCAGTCGGCTTCGTTCAGGATTCTGTTCGAAAAAGCGAGCAATTCTTTGCATTAGTCTATCAAAAATAACTCGATTCACAACTTCTCCCATCACAGTGAATGTTCTGGAGTCGGTTGGGACTCAGATTGCTCGCCATTTCGAGCCGATAAGCTGATGTTCAATAGGTCAGCTTTATTCAAAATTCTGTTCGAAAAAGCGTGCTATTCTTTGCATTAGTTTGTCAAAAATAACTCGATTAACAACTTCTCCCATCACAGTGAATGTTCCGGAGTCGCTCGGGACTCCGATTGCAAGTCATTTCGAGTCGATATAGGGAGTTTAATTAGTCAGCTTCGTTCAAGATTCTGTTCGAAAAAGTGTTCTATTCTTTGCATTAGTTTGTCAAAAATAACTCGTTTAACAACTTCTCCCATCACAATGAATGTTTTGGATTCGCTCGGGACTGAGATTGCTTGTCATTTTGAGCCAAAACAAGGAGTTCAATCAGTCGGCTTTGTTCAAGATTATGTTCGAAAAAGTGTGCTATTCTTTGCATTATTCTTTCAAAAATAACTCGATTCACAACTTCTCCCATCACAGTGAATGTTCTGGAGTCGCTCGGGACTCAGATTGCTAGTCATTCCGAGTCAATACAGGGAGTTCAATAGGTCAGCTTTATTCAAAATTCTGTTCGAAAAAGCGAGCAATTCTTTGCATTAGTCTGGCAAAAATAACTCGATTAACAACTTCTCCCATCACAGAGAATGTTCCGGAGTCGCTCGTGGCTCCGATTGCTAGTCATTTCGAGTCGATATAGGGAGTTTAATTAGTCAGCTTCGTTCAAGATTCTGTTCGCAACAGTGTTCTATTCTTTCCATTAGTTTGTCAAAAATAACTCGTTTAACAACTTCTCCCATCACAGTGAATGTTCTGGAGTCGCTCGGGACTCAGATTGCTCGCCATTACGAGCCGATAAGCTGATGTTCAATAGGTCAGCTTTATTCAAGATTTTGTTCGAAAAAGCGTGCTATTCTTTGCATTAGTTTGTCAAAAATAACTCGATTAACAACTTCTCCCATCACAGTGAATGTTCCGGAGTCGCTCGGGACTCCGATTGCTAGTCATTTCGAGTCGATATAGGGAGTTTAATTATTCAGCTTCGTTCAAGATTCTGTTCGAAAAAGTGTTCTATTCTTTGCATTAGTTTGTCAAGAATAACTCGTTTAACAACTTCTCCCATCACAGTGAATGTTTTGGATTCGCTCGGGACTGAGATTGCTTGTCATTTTGAGCCAAAACAAGGAGTTCAATCAGTCGGCTTTGTTCAAGATTATGTTCGAAAAAGTGTGCTATTCTTTGCATTATTCTTTCAAAAATAACTCGATTAACAACTTCTCCCATCACAGTGAAAGTTCTGGAGTCGCTCGGGACTCAGATTGCTAGTCATTCCTAGTCGATACAGGGAGTTCAATCAGTCGGCTTCGTTCAGGATTCTGTTCGAAAAAGCGAGCAATTCTTTGCATTAGTCTGTCAAAAATAACTCAATTCACAACTTCTCCCATCACAGTGAATGTTCTAGAGTCGCTCGGGACTCAGATTGCTAGCCATTTCGAGCCGATAAGCTGATGTTCAATAGGTCAGCTTTATTCAAGATTCTGTTCGAAAAAGCGTGCTATTCTTTGCATTAGTTTGTCAAAAATATCTCGATTAACAAATTCTCCCATCATAGTGAATGTTCTGGAGTCGCTCGGGACTTAGATTGGTTGTCATTTCGAGCCGATACGCCGATGTTCAATAGGTCGGCTTTATTCAAGATTCTGTTCAAAAAAGCGTGCTATTATTTGCATTAGTTTGTCAAAAATAACTCGATTATCAACTTCTCCCATCATAGTGAAAGTTCTGGAGTCGCTCGGGACTCAGATTGCTCGCCATTTCGAGCCGATAAGCTGATGTTCAATAGGTCAGCTTTATTCAAGATTCTGTTCGAAAAAGCGTGCTATTCTTTGCATTAGTTTGTCAAAAATAACTCGATTAACAACTTCTCCCATCACAGTGAATGTTTCGGAGTCGCTCGGGACTCCGATTGCTAGTCATTTCGAGTCGATATAGGGAGTTTATTTATTCAGCTTCGTTCAAGATTCTGTTCGAAAAAGTGTTCTATTCTTTGCATTAGTTTGTCAAGAATAACTCGTTTAACAACTTCTCCCATCACAGTGAATGTTTTGGATTCGCTCGGGACTGAGATTGCTTGTCATTTTGAGCCAAAACAATGAGTTCAATCTGTCGGCTTTGTTCAAGATTATGTTCGAAAAAGTTTGCTATTCTTTGAATTATTCTTTCAAAAATAACTCGATTAACAATTTCTCCCATCACAGTGAAAGTTCTGGAGTCGCTTGGGACTCAGATTGCTCGCCATTTCGAGCCGATAAGCTGATGTTCAATAGGTCAGCTTTATTCAAAATTCTGTTCGAAAAAGCGTGCTATTCTTTGCATTAGTTTGTCAAAAATAACTCGATTATCAACTTCTCCCATCATAGTGAAAGTTCTGGAGTCGCTCGGGACTCAGATTGCTAGTCATTCCGAGTCGATACAGGGAGTTCAATCAGTCGGCTTCGTTCAGGATTCTGTTCGAAAAAGCGAGCAATTCTTTGCATTAGTCTGTCAAAAATAACTCGATTCACAACTTCTCCCATCACAGTGAATGTTCTGGAGTCGCTTGGGACTCAGATTGCTCGCCATTTCGAGCCGATAAGCTGATGTTCAATAGGTCAGCTTTATTCTAAATTCTGTTCGAAAAAGCGTGCTATTCTTTGCATTAGTTTGTCAAAAATAACTCGATTAACAACTTCTCCCATCACAGTGAATGTTCCGGAGTCGCTCGGGACTCCGATTGCTAGTCATTTCGAGTCGATATAGGTAGTTTAATTAGTTAGCTTCGTTCAAGATTCTGTTCGAAAAAGTGTTCTATTCTTTGCATTAGTTTGTCAAGAATAACTCGTTTAACAACTTCTCCCATCACAGTGAATGTTTTGGATTCGCTCGGGACTGAGATTGCTTGTCATTTTGAGCCAAAACAATGAGTTCAATCTGTCGGCTTTGTTCAAGATTATGTTCGAAAAAGTGTGCTATTCTTTGAATTATTCTTTCAAAAATAACTCGATTAACAACTTCTCCCATCACAGTGAAAGTTCTGGAGTCGCTCGGGACTCAGATTGCTAGTCATTCCTAGTCGATACAGGGAGTTCAATCAGTCGGCTTCGTTCAGGATTCTGTTCGAAAAAGTGAGCAATTCTTTGCATTAGTCTGTCAAAAATAACTCGATTCACAACTTCTCCCATCATAGTGAATGTTTTGGAGTCGCTCGGGACTCAGATTGCTCGCCATTTCGAGCCGATAAGCTGATGTTCAATAGGTCAGCTTTATTCAAGATTCTGTTCGAAAAAGCGTGTTATTCTTTGCTAATGTTTGTCAAAAATATCTCGATCAACAACTTCTCCCATCATAGTGAATGTTCTGGAGTCGCTCGGGACTTAGATTGGTTGTCATTTCGAGCCGATACGCCGATGTTCAATAGGTCGGCTTTATTCAAGATTCTGTTCAAAAAAGCGTGCTATTATTTGCATTAGTTTGTCAAAAATAACTCGATTATTTACGGTGAATGTGGATCGAACGCGCGATAAAGGTCGACGATTCGAGTTTCACCATTGGTTTTTAGGTTCATGACCTGCATGGGCCATATTTAATTAATTTATTTTGTTGCACTTGTTTTGGTGTTGCACTTGTTTTTAGGGGGTTGGATTTTTAGGCTCTGCTGGCGATTGGGAATGGATTTTAAAGTTAGGGTGCGGCAGGAGGGTATTTTGGGAATCAAATCTTTGATTTCTACCCGATAGGGAGTATTTTTTCTCGGTTGGGTTGGACCTTTTCCCGACTAGGCATCACTTGTGGCCAGTTTGGGATTTGGTTTTCCCGATTGGGAAGAGGTTTCCCGTTTGGGAATACCTTTCCGCTTCTTGCACCTGCGTTTTTTTGGCGGCGATCGGCGCCTCTTCCCCGGTTTCTCTTGCTGTGCTGGCGGCTTTCCCTGGCTATCTTCTGCGTATCCTCCTCCTCGGTACTCCTTCTTCTCCGGCCTACCGGCGGTGCATCTCCGTAGCTTGGGCTGCTTTGTTCTTCTGCTCCGTGGTTTGTTGGTAGCGATCGGCGTATCCTCCGGGTGTTCTTGGCATCTGTGGCTGCGTCCTCCTTTATCTCTTATCTGGTGCGGCCGGTGGTGCTCAGGTGGCGACGGTGGCAGGGTTTGTTTGAGGTGGCGGCGATCTAGGGTTTGCCCTTCACACCGCTCCGCTGCTCCTTCAATCGGCGGCGTCCTCGGCTTTCTTCTGGGTCTAGTCTCCTTCCGGGTGCTCGCTCTTCGCTCTTCTCCGGGGTTCACGGAGGTGCACCTGCGGCGGCGGCATCCTGCTCTCTTGATTCGTGGTGGCAGTATATGATTTGCTTGTGGTTGCTTTCCGCCGGGTTCCTGTTTCCTCCGGTGTTGCTTGCCGTTCTTCGGGTCTGCAGTGGGATTGTGTTCCTCCTTCTCCGGTGTTCCTGGAGGTGCAATTGTGCGGTGTATTTTTTCTTCCTCGGCTTTTTGGGTTGCTGTCGTGTTTTCCTTTTGTTTCCTTCTTCCAGGTGCATCAGCAGTGTTCATCTTCATTGGTTGCTGCCTTCTCCTTTGTGCCGCAATCGTGGTGCAGTATCTTGGGTAATCTCAGGCTTCTTTCCTGCAGTGGTGTTGTTGCTCATTGGGTCTAGCTTCTAGCCGTCCGTCAGCTTATTCGTGCTTTGTCCGTGTGATTCCGGGGGTCCTTCGGGCTTCAATGACTTCTTCCTCTTCCTCAGGCCTGCTCCGCTCCATCCTCAAGAGGAATTCCGATATGTCAACTTTGAAAAGTTCATTGTGTGTGGACTCAAAAATTCTCTCATGTGATGCTCGTCCTTTGCCTAAGCGTGTTGAGATTGCAAATTCTTCACAGAACGCTGCACCTCCTTCCCCTACTCTCTTGCATGATAGTGCTGAAGACTCACTTGTTGAAGCTTTGGCAATTCTTAAGAAAGCAATAGATGAATTAGATATCGATGAGGCATCACGTTCTTCTATACAAGGTCTGCTCCCTTCTATTCATCATCCTGATATGCCTTCTTTGCATCATCCTTCTAAGTCTTCAACAGAGTCTATGGTCGGTCATGGAGTTACTTCTTCTTGGAGCTCGCTCTTTACCTCTAATTCGCATAAAAATGAAACCAAGCTTAGCTTCGAGGAACCGACTATTGTGGATGGTAATCTCATTATTGAAGCTCCTCAAGAAGAGATTCTAGCAGGAGAAACTTATTGGCAATCCTCCTTAGTTGGTCACTTTATTGGGCCTCGTCTTCCTTTCAGAGTCGTGCATAATTGGGTAACTAAGATGTGGAAAATTAATGGCACTGTTGAGGTGCTCACTATGGATTCTGGGTTCTTTATATTTCGCTTCTCACAAAGCGAAGATGCAGATACTATTCTTGAGGGCGGCCCATGGTTCATTCAAAATAGGTTTCTTGCTCTTCGGAAATGGAATAGAGATATGAAGTTGGAGACGGCTGAGATGGCAACCATTCCTATATGGGTAAAGTTTTTTCATGTTCCATTGTTTATGTGGACTACTTTCTTTATTAACAAGTTTTGCAGTGTTATTGGCAAGCCTTTACATCTTGACCACATGTCATCTACAAAACAACGTTTGGGTTATCTACGTGCTTGCATTGAAGTGCCTTTAAATTGCACATATCCTAGAGAATTGTCTATGCATGTGAACAATGAGGAATATACTATCCGTGTTGAATATGATTGGATCCCGGTTCATTGTTCAAATTGCAAAAAGTTTGGCCATGCTACTAGGAATTGTAGCAATGGCACCAGGCAAATATGGGTTCCAAAGAAGGCACAACCTCAACCACCGCTTAAACCACAACAAGAGATTTTTGCTGCTCACATTGAGGAGGAAGATCTAAATAAACAGGTGGAAGATATGAACTCGGTTGCCATTACTCAAGTTGATAATATTAGTAAGAAAGGCAAAGCTTATGTTGTTGAATCAGATATGTCACAGTTTGAAGGTAACATAACGTCCCCTAATAGGTTCGATATTCTTGCGGACTCCTCAGATATTGATGTACACAATGATGATGATTATGATTCTATTGAGGAAGCAAATCTTCATGTTAAAATTAAACAGGCCAAAGGAAATGCAGAACGTTCTAGGAAACCGAGTAAGAAAAAGAGCTCCCAGCCGCACAAATGCAAGTAGCCTTTTGGAATATTCGGGGCCTGAACAGTTGTGCTAAGCAAAGGGCCGTCAAAAGTAAGATCTCTAAACATAAACTTCACTGTTTTTTCCTCTTGGAGACTAGAGTTAAATTGGACAATTCAGGTCGTATTCTTACTAATATTGTGGAAGGATGGAGCTATCATGTTAATGTTTGTCCTAATCATCATGGTAGAATTTGGTGTATTTGGAATCCTGCTATTGTGGACATTGCTATCATAGCTTCTACAGATCAGGTGGTTTCGGGAATTATTAAATTTATTCAGCAAAGTACAACATTTTCCTTCTCTGTGGTTTATGGTCTTTATTCTAATGATGATAGAACCCATATCTGGTCTGCTTTAAATGATTTTTTGCAAATCATGTTGAGGGGCCTTGGACTGTTTTTGGGGATTTTAATATGGTCTTCTCCCCTTCTGAAAAACACGGGGGTAGTGATGTAAATGGCTCCTACATTGAGATTATTACTGATCACCTTGATAACTTGGGTCTGTTTGATATGAAAGGCAAAGGTAACTTCTTTACGTGGACAAATTCTTCTACAGGCAACAACAGGGTATGCGAAAAACTTGACAGGGTTCTATGCAATCAAGATTGGGTTTCTGCATTTCCGGATTCAGAGGCTATATTCCATACTCCTGATGTATCTGATCATACTTTTGTCACATTTAGGGTGTGCACTTTACCTTGGCGACCTCGGAATTTCCATTTCTTTAATTATTGGCCTCGGGAAACTGGCTTCCTAGATTGTGTTGAGGCAGCTTGGAACCCGCCTGTCACTAGCAGATTCGGCCACAGAACTACGAGAATGTTATTCTTATCCACAAATTAAAAAGGACCAGGAAGGCTCTACAACTGTGGTCCAGAGACTTGATGAAGGCTCAAAAAAGTCAGATACATTCACTGCAATCTAAGCTTCATGGTTTACAAACTATAACTCTCTCTACAAATATGGATGAAAGGGCCATCATTGAAGAGGCAGAGTGCAGGGCTGAACTTCTAAGGCTCTACGATAATGAGGAGGCATCATTTAGACAAAAATCAAGGGATACTTGGTTACGCCTTGGTGACTCAAACTCAAAGTTTTTTCATAATTCCTTAAAGTCCAAATATAATAGGAATGCCTTACTTTCTATTAAAGATGCAGATGGGAATATTCTCGAAGGCCAAGCTCTTGATCAAGAAGCTATCACCTACTTTACTCGGACATTTGCTCCTGAGATTCCTCATGTGAGTCTTTCTAATGTTCACGTCCAAAGTTGTCTCTCCCAACAAAGCATATCCCTGTTGTCTCAGCCGGTTACCCCCCAAGAGATTGAACAAGTAATCCTATCATCAAATTCTGATAAGGCCCCTGGCGTTGATGGATTAAATGCTGAATTTTATAAATCTTGTTGGTCTATCATTAAGGATGATGTTATTGCTGCCATTCTTGAGTTCTTTAGGACCGGTAAACTTCTTAGTGAAGTTAATATTACCTCCATCACTCTCATTCCTAAGAAGGAGAACACCAACTCATTTTCTGATTACCGTCCTCTCTCTATTTGCAAGATGATCTACAGATTTATTTCAAAGCTTATTGCGAATAGGCTTAAGGTTGTATTACCTGATCTGATTAGCCCAACCCAACATGCCTTTATGAGTGGTAGGCTCATACATGAAAATATTGCTCTGTGCCATAGTCTTATGCACAACTATCATCTTAAATCTGGGCAGAAACGCATGGCCATCAAAGTTGACCTCCATAAAGCCTATGATTCAGTTCGATGGGATTTCTTGCTTCAGTTACTTCACTTGCATGGGTTCCCTACTATGATGATCAGTTGGATTAGAGCCTGTGTTTCTAATCCCTCCTTTACTATCAATATTAATGGCTCTTCTGTGGGTTTCTTTCGGAGTTCTCGAGGTCTTAGACAAGGCTGCCCCATGGCTCCTTACTTGTTCCTTATTGTTATGCAGCACTTATCTTCTCGTCTTGATGACTTAGTCGGGCAAGGTATGATCACTCCACACCCGAATTGTGCAAATCCACTTATTACTCACCTCGCATTTGCAGATGATCTCATTATATTTGCCGGAGCCTCAGAGTCCAATGCTAGATCGATCAAGGATGTATTGGGATCCTTTGCAGACATCTCAGGGCTATCCGTTAGTACTACCAAGTCTAATCTGTATATGGAGGGGTGTTCTAGCGACCTGATGAACAGAGTTCAGGACATTCTTGGTATTCCTATTGGTACTCTCCCCACTCGATTCCTAGGTGTCCCTCTTATTACCAAGCAGCTTACATACAATGATTGCCTCCCTCTTATTGAGAGCATCCAGAGCCGCATTCACTCTTGGAAGGCAAAACACTTATCTTACATGGGCAGGTTGGCTCTTATTAAATCTGTTTTACAGGGTAAGATCACCTATTGGTGCGCCACTTACAAGCTACCCCAGAAAGTCATATCTCGTATTGAACAACTTCTTGCTAGATTCCTGTGGAGTGGGGATGATAAAAGAAGCTTCCATAAGGTCTCCTGGGATGACATTTGTCAATCGTATCAAAATGGTGGGCTTGGGCTTCATCGACTCACTCACCTTAACATTGCGTACCTTATGAGGTATATTTGGGCCATTGCTTCAAAGAAAGACTCTCTATGGATCCGTTGGATCAACTCTAAATTCCTCAATAATGACTCCATTTGGACTGTACGACAGCCACAGCCCTGCTCCTGGTGTTTCCGCAGTATCCTTTTTGCTCGTGATCAAGCAAAAAAACTTGTAGAGTATCGCATTGGTGATGGTATGAATACATTTCTCTGGCTTGATCCTTGGATTCCTGGTTATCTTCTTATTGACAGGATGAATGATCACATTCCGGCCCGCCTCTACTCAAGTAGAACCGCTAGGGTTTCATCTATTTGGCAACAAAATACTTGGCAGTTGGGCAACCTTGGCCATGAACTTGTCTTGCATAGTGCTTGGGATTCTATTGGCACTGTGAACACTGGTTCGAATGGAGATCGGGTGCTTTGGAGACCGTCTGTAGATGGTTGCTTTAGTATTACTTCAGCTTGCATTGGCATTTCACCCGCTAACCCTATAACTTCTTGGCATCATCTTGTTTGGTTCAAAGGAAGGGTCCCGAGATACTCTTTTATACTGTGGCTTGTGCTCTTACGGAGACTACCAACTCTTGATCGTCTCTCACATTGGGGGATTACTCACTCTACCGGTTGTTGTTTTTGCGGTGTGGATGAGTCCATTGAGCACCTATTTTTCCACTGCCCCTTTTCAACTATCATCTGGTGCAAGATTCTAGATCGTTGTCTCTTGGCTAACCCCCTGCATCACTGGGAGGACCAGCTTAAATGGTGGGAAGACGTCATGCGTGGGGACACACTAGTTGGCTATATTAGACGCATTGCTCTCACTGCTTCAGTTTACTTCATTTGGCGTGAGCGAAATGATCGTATTTTCTCTCATGTCTCCTCTACATCTACGAGCATTCTTAGTAGTATTGTTGCAGCAGTTAAAGGCAAGATCCTTCAGGATTATGCTACCAAAACAATCAAGGATACACCAACAAATAGAGCCATTGCAGAGAGGTGGAGCATCCAGAGTTACCTCACTTATGTCCACCGTGATTAATGTCACGCTACGATCTTATGAGCTTTATTACTTGGCCCGAGTTGTGGGTATTCTGTGTGACACAGTGCTTGTGCATGTGAGCTTTATTCCTTGGCCCGAGGTGTGGGTAATTGATGTCTTCTTTTATATTCGATATTGTGCCTGGCCCCGGGCTGTGGGTTTCTTCTTTGTTCCTCTTCTCCCAAGGTTTTGGCTGCTACCTTGCTGATGGCAATGCCGAAGGTGAGGGCATGGTCTTTTCACTTGGGGGGATGAGAGAGTTCTACCATTCCTTTTAATGGTAGTCGTGTATGAACTCTATTGTATTTTCTTTTGTTAATTAATATATTTCCTTTGCCTTGTTGCAAAAAAAAAAAAATAACTCGATTATCAACTTCTCCCATCATAGTGAAAGTTCTGGAGTCGCTCGGGACTCAGATTGCTAGTCATTCCGAGTCGATACAGGGAGTTCAATCAGTCGGCTTCGTTCAGGATTCTGTTCGAAAAAGCGAGCAATTCTTTGCATTAGTCTGTCAAAAATAACTCGATTCACAACTTCTCCCATCACAGTGAATGTTCTGGAGTCGCTTGGGACTCAGATTGCTCGCCATTTCGAGCCGATAAGCTGATGTTCAATAGGTCAGCTTCATTCAAAATTATGTTCGAAAAAGCGTGCTATTCTTTGCATTAGTTTGTCAAAAATAACTCGATTAACAACTTCTCCCATCACAGTGAATGTTCCGGAGTCGCTCGGGACTCCGATTGCTAGTCATTTCGAGTCGATATAGGGAGTTTAATTAGTCAGCTTCGTTCAAGATTCTGTTCGAAAAAGTGTTCTATTCTTTGCATTAGTTTGTCAAAAATAACTCGTTTAACAACTTCTCCCATCACAATGAATGTTTTGGATTCGCTCGGGACTGAGATTGCTTGTCATTTTGAGCCAAAACAAGGAGTTCAATCAGTCGGCTTTGTTCAAGATTATGTTTGAAAAAGTGTGCTATTCTTTGCATTATTCTTTCAAAAATAACTCGATTCACAACTTCTCCCATCACAGTGAAAGTTCTGGAGTCGCTCGGGACTCAGATTGCTAGTCATTCCGAGTCAATACAGGGAGTTCAATAGGTCAGCTTTATTCAAAATTCTGTTCGAAAAAGCGAGCAATTCTTTGCATTAGTCTGGCAAAAATAACTCGATTAACAACTTCTCCCATCACAGTGAATCTTCCGGAGTCGCTCGTGACTCCGATTGCTAGTCATTTCGAGTGATATAGGGAGTTTAATTAGTCAGCTTCGTTCAAGATTCTGTTCGAAAAGGCGTGCTATTCTTTGCATTAGTTTGTCAAAAATATCTCGTTTAACAACTTCTCCCATCATAGTGAATGTTCTGGAGTCGCTCGGGACTCAGATTGCTCGCCATTACGAGCCGATAAGCTGATGTTCAATAGGTCAGCTTTATTCAAGATTCTGTTCGAAAAAGCGTGCTATTCTTTGCATTAGTTTGTCAAAAATAACTCGATTAACAACTTCTCCCATCACAGTGAATTTTCCGGAGTCGCTCGGGACTCCGATTGCTAGTCATTTCGAGTCGATATAGGGAGTTTAATTATTCAGCTTCGTTCAAGATTCTGTTCGAAAAAGTGTTCTATTCTTTGCATTAGTTTGTCAAGAATAACTTGTTTAACAACTTCTCCCATCACAGTGAATGTTTTGGATTCGCTCGGGACTGGGATTGCTTGTCATTTTGAGCCAAAACAAGGAGTTCAATCAGTCGGCTTTGTTCAAGATTATGTTCGAAAAAGTGTGCTATTCTTTGCATTATTCTTTCAAAAATAACTCGATTAACAACTTCTCCCATCACAGTGAAAGTTCTGGAGTCGCTCGGGACTCAGATTGCTAGTCATTCCTAGTCGATACAGGGAGTTCAATCAGTCGGCTTCGTTCAGGATTCTGTTCGAAAAAGCGAGCAATTCTTTGCATTAGTCTGTCAAAAATAACTCAATTCACAACTTCTCCCATCACAGTGAATGTTCTGGAGTCGCTCGGGACTCAGATTGCTCGCCATTTCGAGCCGATAAGCTGATGTTCAATAGGTCAGCTTTATTCAAGATTCTGTTCGAAAAAGCGTGCTATTCTTTGCATTAATTTGTCAAAAATATCTCGATTAACAACTTCTCCCATCATAGTGAATGTTTTGGAGTCGCTCGGGACTTAGATTTGTTGTCATTTCAAGCCGATACGCTGATGTTCAATAGGTCGGCTTTATTCAAGATTTTGTTCAAAAAAGCATGCTATTATTTGCATTAGTTTGTCAAAAATAACTCGATTATCAACTTCTCCCATCATAGTGAAAGTTCTGGAGTCGCTCGGGACTCAGATTGCTAGTCATTCCGAGTCGATACAGGGAGTTCAATCAGTCGGCTTCGTTCAGGATTCTGTTCGAAAAAGCGAGCAATTCTTTGCATTAGTCTATCAAAACTAACTCGATTCACAACTTCTCCCATCACAGTGAATGTTCTGGAGTCGCTTGGGACTCAGATTGCTCGCCATTTCGAGCCGATAAGCTGATGTTCAATAGGTCAGCATTATTCAATATTCTGTTCGAAAAAGCGTGCTATTCTTTGCATTAGTTTGTCAAAAATAACTCGATTAACAACTTCTCCCATCACAGTGAATGTTCCGGAGTTGCTCGGGACTCCGATTGCTAGTCATTTCGAGTCGATAGAGGGAGTTTAATTAGTCAGCTTCGTTCAAGATTCTGTTCGAAAAAGTGTTCTATTCTTTGCATTAGTTTGTCAAAAATAACTCGTTTAACAACTTCTCCCATCACAATGAATGTTTTGGATTCGCTCGGGACTGAGATTGCTTGTCATTTTGAGCCAAAACAAGGAGTTCAATCAGTCGGCTTTGTTCAAGATTATGTTCGAAAAAGTGTGCTATTCATTGCATTATTCTTTCAAAAATAACTCGAATAACAACTTCCCCCATCACAGTGAAAGTTCTGGAGTCGCTCGGGACTCAGATTGCTAGTCATTCCTTGTCGATACAGGGAGTTCAATCAGTCGGCTTCGTTCAGGATTCTGTTCGAAAAAGCGAGCAATTCTTTGCATTAGCCTGTCAAAAATAACTCAATTCACAACTTCTCCCATCACAGTGAAAGTTCTGGAGTCACTCGGGACTCAGATTGCTCGCCATTTCGAGCCGATAAGCTGATGTTCAATATGTCAGCTTTATTCAAGATTCTGTTCGAAAAGGCGTGCTATTCTTTGCATTAGTTTGTCAAAAATATCTCGATTAACAACTTCTCCCATCATAGTGAATGTTCTGGAGTCGCTTGGGACTCAGATTGCTCGCCATTTCGAGCCGATAAGCTAATGTTCAATAGGTCAGCTTTATTCAAAATTCTGTTCGAAAAAGCGTGCTATTCTTTGCATTAGTTTGTCAAAAATAACTCGATTAACAACTTCTCCCATCACAGTGAATGTTCCGGAGTCGCTCGGGACTCCGATTGCTAGTCATTTCGAGTCGATATAGGGAGTTTAGTTAGTTAGCTTCGTTCAAGATTCTGTTCGAAAAAGTGTTCTATTCTTTGCATTAGTTTGTCAAGAATAACTCGTTTAACAACTTCTCCCATCACAGTGAATGTTTTGGAGTCGCTCGGGACTGAGATTGCTTGTCATTTTGAGCCAAAACAATGAGTTCAATCTGTCGGCTTTGTTCAAGATTATGTTCGAAAAAGTGTGCTATTCTTTGAATTATTCTTTCAAAAATAACTCGATTAACAACTTCTCCCATCACAGTGAAAGTTCTGGAGTCGCTCGGGACTCAGATTGCTAGTCATTCCTAGTCGATACAGGGAGTTCAATCAGTCGGCTTCGTTCAGGATTCTGTTCGAAAAAGCGAGCAATTCTTTGCATTAGTCTGTCAAAAATAACTCGATTCACAACTTCTCCCATCATAGTGAATGTTTTGGAGTCGCTCGGGACTCAGATTGCTCGCCATTTCGAGCCGATAAGCTGATGTTCAATAGGTCAGCTTTATTCAAGATTCTGTTCGAAAAAGCGTGTTATTCTTTGCATTAGTTTGTCAAAAATATCTCGATTAACAACTTCTCCCATCATAGTGAATGTTCTGGAGTCGCTCGGGACTTAGATTGGTTGTCATTTCGAGCCGATACGCCGATGTTCAATAGGTCGGCTTTATTCAAGATTCTGTTCAAAAAAACGTGCTATTATTTGCATTAGTTTGTCAAAAATAACTCGATTATCAACTTCTCCCATCACAGTGAAAGTTCTGGAGTCGCTCGGGTTTCAGATTGCTAGTCATTCCTAGTCGATACAGGGAGTTCAATCAGTCGGCTTCGTTCAGGATTCTGTTCGAAAAAGCGAGCAATTCTTTGCATTAGTCTGTCAAAACTAACTCGATTCACAACTTCTCCCATCACAGTGAATGTTCTGGAGTCGCTTGGGACTCAGATTGCTCGCCATTTCGAGCCGATAAGCTGATGTTCAATAGGTCAGCATTATTCAATATTCTGTTCGAAAAAGCGTGCTATTCTTTGCATTAGTTTGTCAAAAATAACTCGATTAACAACTTCTCCCATCACAGTGAATGTTCCGGAGTTGCTCGGGACTCCGATTGCTAGTCATTTCGAGTCGATATAGGGAGTTTAATTAGTCAGCTTCGTTCAAGATTCTGTTCGAAAAAGTGTTCTATTCTTTGCATTAGTTTGTCAAAAATAACTCGTTTAACAACTTCTCCCATCACAATGAATGTTTTGGATTCGCTCGGGACTGAGATTGCTTGTCATTTTGAGCCAAAACAAGGAGTTCAATCAGTCGGCTTTGTTCAAGATTATGTTCGAAAAAGTGTGCTATTCATTGCATTTTTCTTTCAAAAATAACTCGATTAACAACTTCTCCCATCACAGTGAAAGTTCTGCAGTCGCTCGGGACTCAGATTGCTAGTCATTCCTTGTCGATACAGGGAGTTCAATCAGTCGGCTTCGTTCAGGATTCTGTTCGAAAAAGCGAGCAATTCTTTGCATTAGCCTGTCAAAAATAACTCAATTCACAACTTCTCCCATCACAGTGAAAGTTCTGGAGTCACTCGGGACTCAGATTGCTCGCCATTTCGAGCCGATAAGCTGATGTTCAATAGGTCAGCTTTATTCAAGATTCTGTTCGAAAAAGCGTGCTATTCTTTGCATTAGTTTGTCAAAAATATCTCAATTAACAACTTCTCCCATCATAGTGAATGTTCTGGAGTCGCTTGGGACTCAGATTGCTCGCCATTTCGAGCCGATAAGCTGATGTTCAATAGGTCAGCTTTATTCAAAATTCTGTTCGAAAAAGCGTGCTATTCTTTGCATTAGTTTGTCAAAAATAACTCGATTAACAACTTCTCCCATCACAGTGAATGTTCCGGAGTCGCTCGGGACTCCGATTGCTAGTCATTTCGAGTCGATATAGGGAGTTTAATTAGTTAGCTTCGTTCAAGATTCTGTTCCAAAAAGTGTTCTATTCTTTGCATTAGTTTGTCAAGAATAACTCGTTTAACAACTTCTCCCATCACAGTGAATGTTTTGGAGTCGCTCGGGACTGAAATTGCTTGTCATTTTGAGCCAAAACAATGAGTTCAATCTGTCGGCTTTGTTCAAGATTATGTTCGAAAAAGTGTGCTATTCTTTGAATTATTCTTTCAAAAATAACTCGATTAACAACTTCTTCCATCACAGTGAAAGTTCTGGAGTCGCTCGGGACTCAGATTGCTAGTCATTCCTAGTCGATACAGGGAGTTCAATCAGTCGGCTTCGTTCAGGATTCTGTTCGAAAAAGCGAGCAATTCTTTGCATTAGTCTGTCAAAAATAACTCGATTCACAACTTCTCCCATCACAGTGAATGTTCTGGAGTCGCTCGGGACTCAGATTGCTCGCCATTTCGAGCCGATAAGCTGATGTTCAATAGGTCAGCTTTATTCAAAATTCTGTTCGAAAAAGCGTGCTATTCTTTGCATTAGTTTGTCAAAAATAACTCGATTAACAACTTCTCCCATCACAGTGAATGTTCCGGAGTTGCTCGGGACTCCGATTGCTAGTCATTTCGAGTCGATATAGGGAGTTTAATTAGTCAGCTTCGTTCAAGATTCTGTTCGAAAAAGTGTTCTATTCTTTGCATTAGTTTGTCAAAAATAACTCGTTTAACAACTTCTCCCATCACAATGAATGTTTTGGATTCGCTCGGGACTGAGATTGCTTGTCATTTTGAGCCAAAACAAGGAGTTCAATCAGTCGGCTTTGTTCAAGATTATGTTCGAAAAAGTGTGCTATTCTTTGCATTATTCTTTCAAAAATAACTCGATTAACAACTTCTCCCATCACAGTGAAAGTTCTGGAGTCGCTCGGGACTCAGATTGCTAGTCATTCCTAGTCGATACAGGGAGTTCAATCAGTCGGCTTCGTTCAGGATTCTGTTCGAAAAAGCGAGCAATTCTTTGCATTAGTCTGTCAAAAATATCTCGATTAACAACTTCTCCCATCATAGTGAATGTTCTGGAGTCGCTCGGGACTTAGATTGGTTGTCATTTCGAGCCGATACGCCGATGTTCAATAGGTCGGCTTTATTCAAGATTCTGTTCAAAAAAGCGTGCTATTATTTGCATTAGTTTGTCAAAAATAACTCGATTATCAACTTATCCCATCATAGTGAAAGTTCTGGAGTCGCTCGGGACTCAGATTGCTAGTCATTCCTAGTCGATACAGGGAGTTCAATCAGTCGGCTTCGTTCAGGATTCTGTTCGAAAAAGCGAGCAATTCTTTGCATTAGTCTGTCAAAAATAACTCAATTCACAACTTCTCCCATCACAGTGAATGTTCTGGAGTCGCTCGGGACTCAGATTGCTCGCCATTTCGAGCCGATAAGCTGATGTTCAATAGGTCAGCTTTATTCAAGATTCTGTTCGAAAAAGCGTGTTATTCTTTGCATTAGTTTGTCAAAAATATCTCGATTAACAACTTCTCCCATCATAGTGAATGTTCTGGAGTCGCTCGGGACTTAGATTGGTTGTCATTTCGAGCCGATACGCCGATGTTCAATAGGTCGGCTTTATTCAAGATTCTGTTCAAAAAAACGTGCTATTATTTGCATTAGTTTGTCAAAAATAACTCGATTATCAACTTCTCCCATCACAGTGAAAGTTCTGGAGTCGCTCGGGTTTCAGATTGCTAGTCATTCCTAGTCGATACAGGGAGTTCAATCAGTCGGCTTCGTTCAGGATTCTGTTCGAAAAAGCGAGCAATTCTTTGCATTAGTCTGTCAAAACTAACTTGATTCACAACTTCTCCCATCACAGTGAATGTTCTGGAGTCGCTTGGGACTCAGATTGCTCGCCATTTCGAGCCGATAAGCTGATGTTCAATAGGTCAGCATTATTCAATATTCTGTTCGAAAAAGCGTGCTATTCTTTGCATTAGTTTGTCAAAAATAACTCGATTAACAACTTCTCCCATCACAGTGAATGTTCCGGAGTTGCTCGGGACTCCGATTGCTAGTCATTTCGAGTCGATATAGGGAGTTTAATTAGTCAGCTTCGTTCAAGATTCTGTTCGAAAAAGTGTTCTATTCTTTGCATTAGTTTGTCAAAAATAACTCGTTTAACAACTTCTCCCATCACAATGAATGTTTTGGATTCGCTCGGGACTGAGATTGCTTGTCATTTTGAGCCAAAACAAGGAGTTCAATCAGTCGGCTTTGTTCAAGATTATGTTCGAAAAAGTGTGCTATTCATTGCATTATTCTTTCAAAAATAACTCGATTAACAACTTCTCCCATCACAGTGAAAGTTCTGCAGTCGCTCGGGACTCAGATTGCTAGTCATTCCTTGTCGATACAGGGAGTTCAATCAGTCGGCTTCGTTCAGGATTCTGTTCGAAAAAGCGAGCAATTCTTTGCATTAGCCTGTCAAAAATAACTCAATTCACAACTTCTCCCATCACAGTGAAAGTTCTGGAGTCACTCGGGACTCAGATTGCTCGCCATTTCGAGCCGATAAGCTGATGTTCAATAGGTCAGCTTTATTCAAGATTCTGTTCGAAAAAGCGTGCTATTCTTTGCATTAGTTTGTCAAAAATATCTCAATTAACAACTTCTCCCATCATAGTGAATGTTCTGGAGTCGCTTGGGACTCAGATTGCTCGCCATTTCGAGCCGATAAGCTGATGTTCAATAGGTCAGCTTTATTCAAAATTCTGTTCGAAAAAGCGTGCTATTCTTTGCATTAGTTTGTCAAAAATAACTCGATTAACAACTTCTCCCATCACAGTGAATGTTCCGGAGTCGCTCGGGACTCCGATTGCTAGTCATTTCGAGTCGATATAGGGAGTTTAATTATTCAGCTTCGTTCAAGATTCTGTTCGAAAAAGTGTTCTATTCTTTGCATTAGTTTGTCAAAAATAACTCGTTTAACAACTTCTCCCATCACAGTGAATGTTCTGGAGTCGCTCGGGACTCAGATTGCTAGTCATTCCTAGTCGATACAGGGAGTTCAATCAGTCGGCTTCGTTCAGGATTCTGTTCGAAAAAGCGAGCAATTCTTTGCATTAGTCTGTCAAAAATAACTCAATTCACAACTTCTCCCATCACAGTGAATGTTCTGGAGTCGCTCGGGACTCAGATTGCTTGCCATTTCGAGCCGATAAGCTGATGTTCAATAGGTCAGCTTTATTCAAGATTCAGTTCGAAAAAGCGTGCTATTCTTTGCATTAGTTTGTCAAAAATATCTCGATTAACAACTTCTCCCATCATAGTGAATGTTCTGGAGTCGCTCGGGACTTAGATTGGTTGTCATTTCGAGCCGATACGCCGATGTTCAATAGGTCGGCTTTATTCAAGATTCTGTTCAAAAAAGCGTGCTATTATTTGCATTAGTTTGTCAAAAATAACTCGATTATCAACTTATCCCATCATAGTGAAAGTTCTGGAGTCGCTCGGGACTCAGATTGCTAGTCATTCCTAGTCGATACAGGGAGTTCAATCAGTCGGCTTCGTTCAGGATTCTGTTCGAAAAAGCGAGCAATTCTTTGCATTAGTCTGTCAAAAATAACTCAATTCACAACTTCTCCCATCACAGTGAATGTTCTGGAGTCGCTCGGGACTCAGATTGCTCGCCATTTCGAGCCGATAAGCTGATGTTCAATAGGTCAGCTTTATTCAAGATTCTGTTCGAAAAAGCGTGTTATTCTTTGCATTAGTTTGTCAAAAATATCTCGATTAACAACTTCTCCCATCATAGTGAATGTTCTGGAGTCGCTCGGGACTTAGATTGGTTGTCATTTCGAGCCGATACGCCGATGTTCAATAGGTCGGCTTTATTCAAGATTCTGTTCAAAAAAACGTGCTATTATTTGCATTAGTTTGTCAAAAATAACTCGATTATCAACTTCTCCCATCACAGTGAAAGTTCTGGAGTCGCTCGGGTTTCAGATTGCTAGTCATTCCTAGTCGATACAGGGAGTTCAATCAGTCGGCTTCGTTCAGGATTCTGTTCGAAAAAGCGAGCAATTCTTTGCATTAGTCTGTCAAAACTAACTCGATTCACAACTTCTCCCATCACAGTGAATGTTCTGGAGTCGCTTGGGACTCAGATTGCTCGCCATTTCGAGCCGATAAGCTGATGTTCAATAGGTCAGCATTATTCAATATTCTGTTCGAAAAAGCGTGCTATTCTTTGCATTAGTTTGTCAAAAATAACTCGATTAACAACTTCTCCCATCACAGTGAATGTTCCGGAGTTGCTCGGGACTCCGATTGCTAGTCATTTCGAGTCGATATAGGGAGTTTAATTAGTCAGCTTCGTTCAAGATTCTGTTCGAAAAAGTGTTCTATTCTTTGCATTAGTTTGTCAAAAATAACTCGTTTAACAACTTCTCCCATCACAATGAATGTTTTGGATTCGCTCGGGACTGAGATTGCTTGTCATTTTGAGCCAAAACAAGGAGTTCAATCAGTCGGCTTTGTTCAAGATTATGTTCGAAAAAGTGTGCTATTCATTGCATTATTCTTTCAAAAATAACTCGATTAACAACTTCTCCCATCACAGTGAAAGTTCTGCAGTCGCTCGGGACTCAGATTGCTAGTCATTCCTTGTCGATACAGGGAGTTCAATCAGTCGGCTTCGTTCAGGATTCTGTTCGAAAAAGCGAGCAATTCTTTGCATTAGCCTGTCAAAAATAACTCAATTCACAACTTCTCCCATCACAGTGAAAGTTCTGGAGTCACTCGGGACTCAGATTGCTCGCCATTTCGAGCCGATAAGCTGATGTTCAATAGGTCAGCTTTATTCAAGATTCTGTTCGAAAAAGCGTGCTATTCTTTGCATTAGTTTGTCAAAAATATCTCAATTAACAACTTCTCCCATCATAGTGAATGTTCTGGAGTCGCTTGGGACTCAGATTGCTCGCCATTTCGAGCCGATAAGCTGATGTTCAATAGGTCAGCTTTATTCAAAATTCTGTTCGAAAAAGCGTGCTATTCTTTGCATTAGTTTGTCAAAAATAACTCGATTAACAACTTCTCCCATCACAGTGAATGTTCCGGAGTCGCTCGGGACTCCGATTGCTAGTCATTTCGAGTCGATATAGGGAGTTTAATTAGTTAGCTTCGTTCAAGATTCTGTTCGAAAAAGTGTTCTATTCTTTGCATTAGTTTGTCAAGAATAACTCGTTTAACAACTTCTCCCATCACAGTGAATGTTTTGGAGTCGCTCGGGACTGAGATTGCTTGTCATTTTGAGCCAAAACAATGAGTTCAATCTGTCGGCTTTGTTCAAGATTATGTTCGAAAAAGTGTGCTATTCTTTGAATTATTCTTTCAAAAATAACTCGATTAACAACTTCTCCCATCACAGTGAAAGTTCTGGAGTCGCTCGGGACTCAGATTGCTAGTCATTCCTAGTCGATACAGGGAGTTCAATCAGTCGGCTTCGTTCAGGATTCTGTTCGAAAAAGCGAGCAATTCTTTGCATTAGTCTGTCAAAAATTACTCGATTCACAACTTCTCCCATCACAGTGAATGTTCTGGAGTCGCTCGGGACTCAGATTGCTCGCCATTTCGAGCCGATAAGCTGATGTTCAATAGGTCAGCTTTATTCAAAATTCTGTTCGAAAAAGCGTGCTATTCTTTGCATTAGTTTGTCAAAAATAACTCGATTAACAACTTCTCCCATCACAGTGAATGTTCCGGAGTTGCTCGGGACTCCGATTGCTAGTCATTTCGAGTCGATATAGGGAGTTTAATTAGTCAGCTTCGTTCAAGATTCTGTTCGAAAAAGTGTTCTATTCTTTGCATTAGTTTGTCAAAAATAACTCGTTTAACAACTTCTCCCATCACAATGAATGTTTTGGATTCGCTCGGGACTGAGATTGCTTGTCATTTTGAGCCAAAACAAGGAGTTCAATCAGTCGGCTTTGTTCAAGATTATGTTCGAAAAAGTGTGCTATTCTTTGCATTATTCTTTCAAAAATAACTCGATTAACAACTTCTCCCATCACAGTGAAAGTTCTGGAGTCGCTCGGGACTCAGATTGCTAGTCATTCCTAGTCGATACAGGGAGTTCAATCAGTCGGCTTCGTTCAGGATTCTGTTCGAAAAAGCGAGCAATTCTTTGCATTAGTCTGTCAAAAATAACTCAATTCACAACTTCTCCCATCACAGTGAATGTTCTGGAGTCGCTCGGGACTCAGATTGCTCGCCATTTCGAGCCGATAAGCTGATGTTCAATAGGTCAGCTTTATTCAAGATTCTGTTCGAAAAAGCGTGCTATTCTTTGCATTAGTTTGTCAAAAATATCTCAATTAACAACTTCTCCCATCATAGTGAATGTTCTGGAGTCGCTTGGGACTCAGATTGCTCGCCATTTCGAGCCGATAAGCTGATGTTCAATAGGTCAGCTTTATTCAAAATTCTGTTCGAAAAAGCGTGCTATTCTTTGCATTAGTTTGTCAAAAATAACTCGATTAACAACTTCTCCCATCACAGTGAATGTTCCGGAGTCGCTCGGGACTCCGATTGCTAGTCATTTCGAGTCGATATAGGGAGTTTAATTAGTTAGCTTCGTTCAAGATTCTGTTCCAAAAAGTGTTCTATTCTTTGCATTAGTTTGTCAAGAATAACTCGTTTAACAACTTCTCCCATCACAGTGAATGTTTTGGAGTCGCTCGGGACTGAGATTGCTTGTCATTTTGAGCCAAAACAATGAGTTCAATCTGTCGGCTTTGTTCAAGATTATGTTCGAAAAAGTGTGCTATTCTTTGAATTATTCTTTCAAAAATAACTCGATTAACAACTTCTCCCATCACAGTGAAAGTTCTGGAGTCGCTCGGGACTCAGATTGCTAGTCATTCCTAGTCGATACAGGGAGTTCAATCAGTCGGCTTCGTTCAGGATTCTGTTCGAAAAAGCGAGCAATTCTTTGCATTAGTCTGTCAAAAATTACTCGATTCACAACTTCTCCCATCACAGTGAATGTTCTGGAGTCGCTCGGGACTCAGATTGCTCGCCATTTCGAGCCGATAAGCTGATGTTCAATAGGTCAGCTTTATTCAAAATTCTGTTCGAAAAAGCGTGCTATTCTTTGCATTAGTTTGTCAAAAATAACTCGATTAACAACTTCTCCCATCACAGTGAATGTTCCGGAGTTGCTCGGGACTCCGATTGCTAGTCATTTCGAGTCGATATAGGGAGTTTAATTAGTCAGCTTCGTTCAAGATTCTGTTCGAAAAAGTGTTCTATTCTTTGCATTAGTTTGTCAAAAATAACTCGTTTAACAACTTCTCCCATCACAATGAATGTTTTGGATTCGCTCGGGACTGAGATTGCTTGTCATTTTGAGCCAAAACAAGGAGTTCAATCAGTCGGCTTTGTTCAAGATTATGTTCGAAAAAGTGTGCTATTCTTTGCATTATTCTTTCAAAAATAACTCGATTAACAACTTCTCCCATCACAGTGAAAGTTCTGGAGTCGCTCGGGACTCAGATTGCTAGTCATTCCTAGTCGATACAGGGAGTTCAATCAGTCGGCTTCGTTCAGGATTCTGTTCGAAAAAGCGAGCAATTCTTTGCATTAGTCTGTCAAAAATATCTCGATTAACAACTTCTCCCATCATAGTGAATGTTCTGGAGTCGCTCGGGACTTAGATTGGTTGTCATTTCGAGCCGATACGCCGATGTTCAATAGGTCGGCTTTATTCAAGATTCTGTTCAAAAAAGCGTGCTATTATTTGCATTAGTTTGTCAAAAATAACTCGATTATCAACTTATCCCATCATAGTGAAAGTTCTGGAGTCGCTCGGGACTCAGATTGCTAGTCATTCCTAGTCGATACAGGGAGTTCAATCAGTCGGCTTCGTTCAGGATTCTGTTCGAAAAAGCGAGCAATTCTTTGCATTAGTCTGTCAAAAATAACTCAATTCACAACTTCTCCCATCACAGTGAATGTTCTGGAGTCGCTCGGGACTCAGATTGCTAGTCATTCCTAGTCGATAAAGGGAGTTCAATCAGTCGGCTTCGTTCAGGATTCTGTTCGAAAAAGCGAGCAATTCTTTGCATTAGTCTGTCAAAAATAACTCAATTCACAACTTCTCCCATCACAGTGAATGTTCTGGAGTCGCTCGGGACTCAGATTGCTCGCCATTTCGAGCCGATAAGCTGATGTTCAATAGGTCAGCTTTATTCAAGATTCTGTTCGAAAAAGCGTGCTATTCTTTGCATTAGTTTGTCAAAAATATCTCGATTAACAACTTCTCCCATCATAGTGAATGTTCTGGAGTCGCTCGGGACTTAGATTGGTTGTCATTTCGAGCCGATACGCCGATGTTCAATAGGTCGGCTTTATTCAAGATTCTGTTCAAAAAAGCGTGCTATTATTTGCATTAGTTTGTCAAAAATAACTCGATTATCAACTTCTCCCATCATAGTGAAAGTTCTGGAGTCGCTCGGGACTCAGATTGCTAGTCATTCCGAGTCGATACAGGGAGTTCAATCAGTCGGCTTCGTTCAGGATTCTGTTCGAAAAAGCGAGCAATTCTTTGCATTAGTCTGTCAAAACTAACTCGATTCACAACTTCTCCCATCACAGTGAATGTTCTGGAGTCGCTTGGGACTCAGATTGCTCGCCATTTCGAGCCGATAAGCTGATGTTCAATAGGTCAGCATTATTCAAAATTCTGTTCGAAAAAGCGTGCTATTCTTTGCATTAGTTTGTCAAAAATAACTCGATTAACAATTTCTCCCATCACAGTGAATGTTCCGGAGTTGCTCGGGACTCCGATTGCTAGTCATTTCGAGTCGATATAGGGAGTTTAATTAGTCAGCTTCGTTCAAGATTCTGTTCGAAAAAGTGTTCTATTCTTTGCATTAGTTTGTCAAAAATAACTCGTTTAACAACTTCTCCCATCACAATGAATGTTTTGGATTCGCTCGGGACTGAGATTGCTTGTCATTTTGAGCCAAAACAAGGAGTTCAATCAGTCGGCTTTGTTCAAGATTATGTTCGAAAAAGTGTGCTATTCTTTGCATTATTCTTTCAAAAATAACTCGATTAACAACTTCTCCCATCACAGTGAAAGTTCTGGAGTCGCTCGGGACTCAGATTGCTAGTCATTCCTAGTCGATACAGGGAGTTCAATCAGTCGGCTTCGTTCAGGATTCTATTCGAAAAAGCGAGCAATTCTTTGCATTAGTCTGTCAAAAATAACTCAATTCACAACTTCTCCCATCACAGTGAATGTTCTGGAGTCGCTCGGGACTCAGATTGCTCGCCATTTCGAGCCGATAAGCTGATGTTCAATAGGTCAGCTTTATTCAAGATTCTGTTCGAAAAAGCGTGCTATTCTTTGCATTAGTTTGTCAAAAATATCTCGATTAACAACTTCTCCCATCATAGTGAATGTTCTGGAGTCGCTCGGGACTTAGATTGGTTGTCATTTCGAGCCGATACGCCGATGTTCAATAGGTCGGCTTTATTCAAGATTCTGTTCAAAAAAGCGTGCTATTATTTGCATTAGTTTGTCAAAAATAACTCGATTATCAACTTATCCCATCATAGTGAAAGTTCTGGAGTCGCTCGGGACTCAGATTGCTAGTCATTCCTAGTCGATACAGGGAGTTCAATCAGTCGGCTTCGTTCAGGATTCTGTTCGAAAAAGCGAGCAATTCTTTGCATTAGTCTGTCAAAAATAACTCAATTCACAACTTCTCCCATCACAGTGAATGTTCTGGAGTCGCTCGGGACTCAGATTGCTCGCCATTTCGAGCCGATAAGCTGATGTTCAATAGGTCAGCTTTATTCAAGATTCTGTTCGAAAAAGCGTGCTATTCTTTGCATTAGTTTGTCAAAAATATGTCGATTAACAACTTCTCCCATCATAGTGAATGTTCTGGAGTCGCTCGGGACTTAGATTGGTTGTCATTTCGAGCCGATACGCCGATGTTCAATAGGTCGGCTTTATTCAAGATTCTGTTCAAAAAAGCGTGCTATTATTTGCATTAGTTTGTCAAAAATAACTCGATTATCAACTTCTCCCATCATAGAGAAAGTTCTGGAGTCGCTCGGGACTCAGATTGCTAGTCATTCCGAGTCGATACAGGGAGTTCAATCAGTCGGCTTCGTTCAGGATTCTGTTCGAAAAAGCGAGCAATTCTTTGCATTAGTCTGTCAAAACTAACTCGATTCACAACTTCTCCCATCACAGTGAATGTTCTGGAGTCGCTTGGGACTCAGATTGCTCGCCATTTCGAGCCGATAAGCTGATGTTCAATAGGTCAGCATTATTCAAAATTCTGTTCGAAAAAGCGTGCTATTTTTTGCATTAGTTTGTCAAAAATAACTCGATTAACAATTTCTCCCATCACAGTGAATGTTCCGGAGTTGCTCGGGACTCCGATTGCTAGTCATTTCGAGTCGATATAGGGAGTTTAATTAGTCAGCTTCGTTCAAGATTCTGTTCGAAAAAGTGTTCTATTCTTTGCATTAGTTTGTCAAAAATAACTCGTTTAACAACTTCTCCCATCACAATGAATGTTTTGGATTCGCTCGGGACTGAGATTGCTTGTCATTTTGAGCCAAAACAAGGAGTTCAATCAGTCGGCTTTGTTCAAGATTATGTTCGAAAAAGTGTGCTATTCTTTGCATTATTCTTTCAAAAATAACTCGATTAACAACTTCTCCCATCACAGTGAAAGTTCTGGAGTCGCTCGGGACTCAGATTGCTAGTCATTCCTAGTCGATACAGGGAGTTCAATCAGTCGGCTTCGTTCAGGATTCTATTCGAAAAAGCGAGCAATTCTTTGCATTAGTCTGTCAAAAATAACTCAATTCACAACTTCTCCCATCACAGTGAATGTTCTGGAGTCGCTCGGGACTCAGATTGCTCGCCATTTCGAGCCGATAAGCTGATGTTCAATAGGTCAGCTTTATTCAAGATTCTGTTCGAAAAAGCGTGCTATTCTTTGCATTAGTTTGTCAAAAATATCTCGATTAACAACTTCTCCCATCATAGTGAATGTTCTGGAGTCGCTCGGGACTTAGATTGGTTGTCATTTCGAGCCGATACGCCGATGTTCAATAGGTCGGCTTTATTCAAGATTCTGTTCAAAAAAGCGTGCTATTATTTGCATTAGTTTGTCAAAAATAACTCGATTATCAACTTATCCCATCATAGTGAAAGTTCTGGAGTCGCTCGGGACTCAGATTGCTAGTCATTCCTAGTCGATACAGGGAGTTCAATCAGTCGGCTTCGTTCAGGATTCTGTTCGAAAAAGCGAGCAATTCTTTGCATTAGTCTGTCAAAAATAACTCAATTCACAACTTCTCCCATCACAGTGAATGTTCTGGAGTCGCTCGGGACTCAGATTGCTCGCCATTTCGAGCCGATAAGCTGATGTTCAATAGGTCAGCTTTATTCAAGATTCTGTTCGAAAAAGCGTGCTATTCTTTGCATTAGTTTGTCAAAAATATGTCGATTAACAACTTCTCCCATCATAGTGAATGTTCTGGAGTCGCTCGGGACTTAGATTGGTTGTCATTTCGAGCCGATACGCCGATGTTCAATAGGTCGGCTTTATTCAAGATTCTGTTCAAAAAAGCGTGCTATTATTTGCATTAGTTTGTCAAAAATAACTCGATTATCAACTTCTCCCATCATAGAGAAAGTTCTGGAGTCGCTCGGGACTCAGATTGCTAGTCATTCCGAGTCGATACAGGGAGTTCAATCAGTCGGCTTCGTTCAGGATTCTGTTCGAAAAAGCGAGCAATTCTTTGCATTAGTCTGTCAAAACTAACTCGATTCACAACTTCTCCCATCACAGTGAATGTTCTGGAGTCGCTTGGGACTCAGATTGCTCGCCATTTCGAGCCGATAAGCTGATGTTCAATAGGTCAGCATTATTCAAAATTCTGTTCGAAAAAGCGTGCTATTTTTTGCATTAGTTTGTCAAAAATAACTCGATTAACAATTTCTCCCATCACAGTGAATGTTCCGGAGTTGCTCGGGACTCCGATTGCTAGTCATTTCGAGTCGATATAGGGAGTTTAATTAGTCAGCTTCGTTCAAGATTCTGTTCGAAAAAGTGTTCTATTCTTTGCATTAGTTTGTCAAAAATAACTCGTTTAACAACTTCTCCCATCACAATGAATGTTTTGGATTCGCTCGGGACTGAGATTGCTTGTCATTTTGAGCCAAAACAAGGAGTTCAATCAGTCGGCTTTGTTCAAGATTATGTTCGAAAAAGTGTGCTATTCTTTGCATTATTCTTTCAAAAATAACTCGATTAACAACTTCTCCCATCACAGTGAAAGTTCTGGAGTCGCTCGGGACTCAGATTGCTAGTCATTCCTAGTCGATACAGGGAGTTCAATCAGTCGGCTTCGTTCAGGATTCTATTCGAAAAAGCGAGCAATTCTTTGCATTAGTCTGTCAAAAATAACTCAATTCACAACTTCTCCCATCACAGTGAATGTTCTGGAGTCGCTCGGGACTCAGATTGCTCGCCATTTCGAGCCGATAAGCTGATGTTCAATAGGTCAGCTTTATTCAAGATTCTGTTCGAAAAAGCGTGCTATTCTTTGCATTAGTTTGTCAAAAATATCTCGATTAACAACTTCTCCCATCATAGTGAATGTTCTGGAGTCGCTCGGGACTTAGATTGGTTGTCATTTCGAGCCGATACGCCGATGTTCAATAGGTCGGCTTTATTCAAGATTCTGTTCAAAAAAGCGTGCTATTATTTGCATTAGTTTGTCAAAAATAACTCGATTATCAACTTATCCCATCATAGTGAAAGTTCTGGAGTCGCTCGGGACTCAGATTGCTAGTCATTCCTAGTCGATACAGGGAGTTCAATCAGTCGGCTTCGTTCAGGATTCTGTTCGAAAAAGCGAGCAATTCTTTGCATTAGTCTGTCAAAAATAACTCAATTCACAACTTCTCCCATCACAGTGAATGTTCTGGAGTCGCTCGGGACTCAGATTGCTCGCCATTTCGAGCCGATAAGCTGATGTTCAATAGGTCAGCTTTATTCAAGATTCTGTTCGAAAAAGCGTGCTATTCTTTGCATTAGTTTGTCAAAAATATGTCGATTAACAACTTCTCCCATCATAGTGAATGTTCTGGAGTCGCTCGGGACTTAGATTGGTTGTCATTTCGAGCCGATACGCCGATGTTCAATAGGTCGGCTTTATTCAAGATTCTGTTCAAAAAAGCGTGCTATTATTTGCATTAGTTTGTCAAAAATAACTCGATTATCAACTTCTCCCATCATAGAGAAAGTTCTGGAGTCGCTCGGGACTCAGATTGCTAGTCATTCCGAGTCGATACAGGGAGTTCAATCAGTCGGCTTCGTTCAGGATTCTGTTCGAAAAAGCGAGCAATTCTTTGCATTAGTCTGTCAAAACTAACTCGATTCACAACTTCTCCCATCACAGTGAATGTTCTGGAGTCGCTTGGGACTCAGATTGCTCGCCATTTCGAGCCGATAAGCTGATGTTCAATAGGTCAGCATTATTCAAAATTCTGTTCGAAAAAGCGTGCTATTTTTTGCATTAGTTTGTCAAAAATAACTCGATTAACAATTTCTCCCATCACAGTGAATGTTCCGGAGTTGCTCGGGACTCCGATTGCTAGTCATTTCGAGTCGATATAGGGAGTTTAATTAGTCAGCTTCGTTCAAGATTCTGTTCGAAAAAGTGTTCTATTCTTTGCATTAGTTTGTCAAAAATAACTCGTTTAACAACTTCTCCCATCACAATGAATGTTTTGGATTCGCTCGGGACTGAGATTGCTTGTCATTTTGAGCCAAAACAAGGAGTTCAATCAGTCGGCTTTGTTCAAGATTATGTTCGAAAAAGTGTGCTATTCTTTGCATTATTCTTTCAAAAATAACTCGATTAACAACTTCTCCCATCACAGTGAAAGTTCTGGAGTCGCTCGGGACTCAGATTGCTAGTCATTCCTAGTCGATACAGGGAGTTCAATCAGTCGGCTTCGTTCAGGATTCTATTCGAAAAAGCGAGCAATTCTTTGCATTAGTCTGTCAAAAATAACTCAATTCACAACTTCTCCCATCACAGTGAATGTTCTGGAGTCGCTCGGGACTCAGATTGCTCGCCATTTCGAGCCGATAAGCTGATGTTCAATAGGTCAGCTTTATTCAAGATTCTGTTCGAAAAAGCGTGCTATTCTTTGCATTAGTTTGTCAAAAATATCTCGATTAACAACTTCTCCCATCATAGTGAATGTTCTGGAGTCGCTCGGGACTTAGATTGGTTGTCATTTCGAGCCGATACGCCGATGTTCAATAGGTCGGCTTTATTCAAGATTCTGTTCAAAAAAGCGTGCTATTATTTGCATTAGTTTGTCAAAAATAACTCGATTATCAACTTATCCCATCATAGTGAAAGTTCTGGAGTCGCTCGGGACTCAGATTGCTAGTCATTCCTAGTCGATACAGGGAGTTCAATCAGTCGGCTTCGTTCAGGATTCTGTTCGAAAAAGCGAGCAATTCTTTGCATTAGTCTGTCAAAAATAACTCAATTCACAACTTCTCCCATCACAGTGAATGTTCTGGAGTCGCTCGGGACTCAGATTGCTCGCCATTTCGAGCCGATAAGCTGATGTTCAATAGGTCAGCTTTATTCAAGATTCTGTTCGAAAAAGCGTGCTATTCTTTGCATTAGTTTGTCAAAAATATGTCGATTAACAACTTCTCCCATCATAGTGAATGTTCTGGAGTCGCTCGGGACTTAGATTGGTTGTCATTTCGAGCCGATACGCCGATGTTCAATAGGTCGGCTTTATTCAAGATTCTGTTCAAAAAAGCGTGCTATTATTTGCATTAGTTTGTCAAAAATAACTCGATTATCAACTTCTCCCATCATAGAGAAAGTTCTGGAGTCGCTCGGGACTCAGATTGCTAGTCATTCCGAGTCGATACAGGGAGTTCAATCAGTCGGCTTCGTTCAGGATTCTGTTCGAAAAAGCGAGCAATTCTTTGCATTAGTCTGTCAAAACTAACTCGATTCACAACTTCTCCCATCACAGTGAATGTTCTGGAGTCGCTTGGGACTCAGATTGCTCGCCATTTCGAGCCGATAAGCTGATGTTCAATAGGTCAGCATTATTCAAAATTCTGTTCGAAAAAGCGTGCTATTTTTTGCATTAGTTTGTCAAAAATAACTCGATTAACAATTTCTCCCATCACAGTGAATGTTCCGGAGTTGCTCGGGACTCCGATTGCTAGTCATTTCGAGTCGATATAGGGAGTTTAATTAGTCAGCTTCGTTCAAGATTCTGTTCGAAAAAGTGTTCTATTCTTTGCATTAGTTTGTCAAAAATAACTCGTTTAACAACTTCTCCCATCACAATGAATGTTTTGGATTCGCTCGGGACTGAGATTGCTTGTCATTTTGAGCCAAAACAAGGAGTTCAATCAGTCGGCTTTGTTCAAGATTATGTTCGAAAAAGTGTGCTATTCTTTGCATTATTCTTTCAAAAATAACTCGATTAACAACTTCTCCCATCACAGTGAAAGTTCTGGAGTCGCTCGGGACTCAGATTGCTAGTCATTCCTAGTCGATACAGGGAGTTCAATCAGTCGGCTTCGTTCAGGATTCTATTCGAAAAAGCGAGCAATTCTTTGCATTAGTCTGTCAAAAATAACTCAATTCACAACTTCTCCCATCACAGTGAATGTTCTGGAGTCGCTCGGGACTCAGATTGCTCGCCATTTCGAGCCGATAAGCTGATGTTCAATAGGTCAGCTTTATTCAAGATTCTGTTCGAAAAAGCGTGCTATTCTTTGCATTAGTTTGTCAAAAATATCTCGATTAACAACTTCTCCCATCATAGTGAATGTTCTGGAGTCGCTCGGGACTTAGATTGGTTGTCATTTCGAGCCGATACGCCGATGTTCAATAGGTCGGCTTTATTCAAGATTCTGTTCAAAAAAGCGTGCTATTATTTGCATTAGTTTGTCAAAAATAACTCGATTATCAACTTATCCCATCATAGTGAAAGTTCTGGAGTCGCTCGGGACTCAGATTGCTAGTCATTCCTAGTCGATACAGGGAGTTCAATCAGTCGGCTTCGTTCAGGATTCTGTTCGAAAAAGCGAGCAATTCTTTGCATTAGTCTGTCAAAAATAACTCAATTCACAACTTCTCCCATCACAGTGAATGTTCTGGAGTCGCTCGGGACTCAGATTGCTCGCCATTTCGAGCCGATAAGCTGATGTTCAATAGGTCAGCTTTATTCAAGATTCTGTTCGAAAAAGCGTGCTATTCTTTGCATTAGTTTGTCAAAAATATGTCGATTAACAACTTCTCCCATCATAGTGAATGTTCTGGAGTCGCTCGGGACTTAGATTGGTTGTCATTTCGAGCCGATACGCCGATGTTCAATAGGTCGGCTTTATTCAAGATTCTGTTCAAAAAAGCGTGCTATTATTTGCATTAGTTTGTCAAAAATAACTCGATTATCAACTTCTCCCATCATAGTGAAAGTTCTGGAGTCGCTCGGGACTCAGATTGCTAGTCATTCCGAGTCGATACAGGGAGTTCAATCAGTCGGCTTCGTTCAGGATTCTGTTCGAAAAAGCGAGCAATTCTTTGCATTAGTCTGTCAAAACTAACTCGATTCACAACTTCTCCCATCACAGTGAATGTTCTGGAGTCGCTTGGGACTCAGATTGCTCGCCATTTCGAGCCGATAAGCTGATGTTCAATAGGTCAGCATTATTCAAAATTCTGTTCGAAAAAGCGTGCTATTTTTTGCATTAGTTTGTCAAAAATAACTCGATTAACAATTTCTCCCATCACAGTGAATGTTCCGGAGTTGCTCGGGACTCCGATTGCTAGTCATTTCGAGTCGATATAGGGAGTTTAATTAGTCAGCTTCGTTCAAGATTCTGTTCGAAAAAGTGTTCTATTCTTTGCATTAGTTTGTCAAAAATAACTCGTTTAACAACTTCTCCCATCACAATGAATGTTTTGGATTCGCTCGGGACTGAGATTGCTTGTCATTTTGAGCCAAAACAAGGAGTTCAATCAGTCGGCTTTGTTCAAGATTATGTTCGAAAAAGTGTGCTATTCTTTGCATTATTCTTTCAAAAATAACTCGATTAACAACTTCTCCCATCACAGTGAAAGTTCTGGAGTCGCTCGGGACTCAGATTGCTAGTCATTCCTAGTCGATACAGGGAGTTCAATCAGTCGGCTTCGTTCAGGATTCTATTCGAAAAAGCGAGCAATTCTTTGCATTAGTCTGTCAAAAATAACTAGATTCACAACTTCTCCCATCACAGTGAATGTTCTGGAGTCGCTCGGGACTCAGATTGCTCGCCATTTCGAGCCGATAAGCTGATGTTCAATAGGTCAGCTTTATTCAAGATTCTGTTCGAAAAAGCGTGCTATTCTTTGCATTAGTTTGTCAAAAATATCTCGATTAACAACTTCTCCCATCATAGTGAATGTTCTGGAGTCGCTCGGGACTTAGATTGGTTGTCATTTCGAGCCGATACGCCGATGTTCAATAGGTCGGCTTTATTCAAGATTCTGTTCAAAAAAGCGTGCTATTATTTGCATTAGTTTGTCAAAAATAACTCGATTATCAACTTATCCCATCATAGTGAAAGTTCTGGAGTCGCTCGGGACTCAGATTGCTAGTCATTCCTAGTCGATACAGGGAGTTCAATCAGTCGGCTTCGTTCAGGATTCTGTTCGAAAAAGCGAGCAATTCTTTGCATTAGTCTGTCAAAAATAACTCAATTCACAACTTCTCCCATCACAGTGAATGTTCTGGAGTCGCTCGGGACTCAGATTGCTCGCCATTTCGAGCCGATAAGCTGATGTTCAATAGGTCAGCTTTATTCAAGATTCTGTTCGAAAAAGCGTGCTATTCTTTGCATTAGTTTGTCAAAAATATGTCGATTAACAACTTCTCCCATCATAGTGAATGTTCTGGAGTCGCTCGGGACTTAGATTGGTTGTCATTTCGAGCCGATACGCCGATGTTCAATAGGTCGGCTTTATTCAAGATTCTGTTCAAAAAAGCGTGCTATTATTTGCATTAGTTTGTCAAAAATAACTCGATTATCAACTTCTCCCATCATAGTGAAAGTTCTGGAGTCGCTCGGGACTCAGATTGCTAGTCATTCCGAGTCGATACAGTGAGTTCAATCAGTCGGCTTCGTTCAGGATTCTGTTCGAAAAAGCGAGCAATTCTTTGCATTAGTCTGTCAAAACTAACTCGATTCACAACTTCTCCCATCACAGTGAATGTTCTGGAGTCGCTTGGGACTCAGATTGCTCGCCATTTCGAGCCGATAAGCTGATGTTCAATAGGTCAGCATTATTCAAAATTCTGTTCGAAAAAGCGTGCTATTCTTTGCATTAGTTTGTCAAAAATAACTCGATTAACAACTTCTCCCATCACAGTGAATGTTCCGGAGTTGCTCGGGACTCCGATTGCTAGTCATTTCGAGTCGATATAGGGAGTTTAATTAGTCAGCTTCGTTCAAGATTCTGTTCGAAAAAGTGTTCTATTCTTTGCATTAGTTTGTCAAAAATAACTCGTTTAACAACTTCTCCCATCACAATGAATGTTTTGGATTCGCTCGGGGCTGAGATTGCTTGTCATTTTGAGCCAAAACAAGGAGTTCAATCAGTCGGCTTTGTTCAAGATTATGTTCGAAAAAGTGTGCTATTCTTTTGCAACAAGGCAAGTGTATTGTATTAGCAATGAAGAAGATGAGTACATGTAAAGTTCAGTAGCCAATCACCCTAGGACAAAAGAGTCTAGAACCTCACCTTCGGCATAGCCATCAGCAAGGTGAAAGTTCTGGAGTCGCTCGGGACTCAGATTGCTAGTCATTCCTAGTCGATACAGGGAGTTCAATCAGTCGGCTTCGTTCAGGATTCTGTTCGAAAAAGCGAGCAATTCTTTGCATTAGTCTGTCAAAAATAACTCAATTCACAACTTCTCCCATCACAGTGAATGTTCTGGAGTCGCTCGGGACTCAGATTGCTCGCCATTTCGAGCCGATAAGCTGATGTTCAATAGGTCAGCTTTATTCAAGATTCTGTTCGAAAAAGCGTGCTATTCTTTGCATTAGTTTGTCAAAAATATCTCAATTAACAACTTCTCCCATCATAGTGAATGTTCTGGAGTCGCTTGGGACTCAGATTGCTCGCCATTTCGAGCCGATAAGCTGATGTTCAATAGGTCAGCTTTATTCAAAATTCTGTTCGAAAAAGCGTGCTATTCTTTGCATTAGTTTGTCAAAAATAACTCGATTAACAACTTCTCCCATCACAGTGAATGTTCCGGAGTCGCTCGGGACTCCGATTGCTAGTCATTTCGAGTCGATATAGGGAGTTTAATTAGTTAGCTTCGTTCAAGATTCTGTTCCAACCACAGTGAATGTTCTGGAGTCGCTCGGGACTCAGATTGCTCGCCATTTCGAGCCGATAAGCTGATGTTCAATAGGTCAGCTTTATTCAAGATTCTGTTCGAAAAAGCGTGCTATTCTTTGCATTAGTTTGTCAAAAATATCTCGATTAACAACTTCTCCCATCATAGTGAATGTTCTGGAGTCGCTCGGGACTTAGATTGGTTGTCATTTCGAGCCGATACGCCGATGTTCAATAGGTCGGCTTTATTCAAGATTCTGTTCAAAAAAGCGTGCTATTATTTGCATTAGTTTGTCAAAAATAACTCGATTATCAACTTCTCCCATCATAGTGAAAGTTCCGGAGTCGCTCGGGACTCAGATTGCTAGTCATTCCGAGTCGATACAGGGAGTTCAATCAGTCGGCTTCGTTCAGGATTCTGTTCGAAAAAGCGAGCAATTCTTTGCATTAGTCTGTCAAAACTAACTCGATTCACAACTTCTCCCATCACAGTGAATGTTTTGGAGTCGCTTGGGACTCAGATTGCTCGCCATTTCGAGCCGATAAGCTGATGTTCAATAGGTCAGCATTATTCAAAATTCTGTTCGAAAAAGCGTGCTATTCTTTGCATTAGTTTGTCAAAAATAACTCGATTAACAATTTCTCCCATCACAGTGAATGTTTCGGAGTTGCTCGGGACTCCGATTGCTAGTCATTTCGAGTCGATATAGGGAGTTTAATTAGTCAGCTTCGTTCAAGATTCTGTTCGAAAAAGTGTTCTATTCTTTGCATTAGTTTGTCAAAAATAACTCGTTTAACAACTTCTCCCATCACAATGAATGTTTTGGATTCGCTCGGGACTGAGATTGCTTGTCATTTTGAGCCAAAACAAGGAGTTCAATCAGTCGGCTTTGTTCAAGATTATGTTCGAAAAAGTGTGCTATTCTTTGCATTATTCTTTCAAAAATAACTCGATTAACAACTTCTCCCATCACAGTGAAAGTTCTGGAGTCGCTCGGGACTCAGATTGCTAGTCATTCCTAGTCGATACAGGGAGTTCAATCAGTCGGCTTCGTTCAGGATTCTATTCGAAAAAGCGAGCAATTCTTTGCATTAGTCTGTCAAAAATAACTCAATTCACAACTTCTCCCATCACAGTGAATGTTCTGGAGTCGCTCGGGACTCAGATTGCTCGCCATTTCGAGCCGATAAGCTGATGTTCAATAGGTCAGCTTTATTCAAGATTCTGTTCGAAAAAGCGTGCTATTCTTTGCATTAGTTTGTCAAAAATATCTCGATTAACAACTTCTCCCATCATAGTGAATGTTCTGGAGTCGCTCGGGACTTAGATTGGTTGTCATTTCGAGCCGATACGCCGATGTTCAATAGGTCGGCTTTATTCAAGATTCTGTTCAAAAAAGCGTGCTATTATTTGCATTAGTTTGTCAAAAATAACTCGATTATCAACTTCTCCCATCATAGTGAAAGTTCTGGAGTCGCTCGGGACTCAGATTGCTAGTCATTCCGAGTCGATACAGGGAGTTCAATCAGTCGGCTTCGTTCAGGATTCTGTTCGAAAAAGCGAGCAATTCTTTGCATTAGTCTGTCAAAACTAACTCGATTCACAACTTCTCCCATCACAGTGAATGTTCTGGAGTCGCTTGGGACTCAGATTGCTCGCCATTTCGAGCCGATAAGCTGATGTTCAATAGGTCAGCATTATTCAAAATTCTGTTCGAAAAAGCGTGCTATTTTTTGCATTAGTTTGTCAAAAATAACTCGATTAACAATTTCTCCCATCACAGTGAATGTTCCGGAGTTGCTCGGGACTCCGATTGCTAGTCATTTCGAGTCGATATAGGGAGTTTAATTAGTCAGCTTCGTTCAAGATTCTGTTCGAAAAAGTGTTCTATTCTTTGCATTAGTTTGTCAAAAATAACTCGTTTAACAACTTCTCCCATCACAATGAATGTTTTGGATTCGCTCGGGACTGAGATTGCTTGTCATTTTGAGCCAAAACAAGGAGTTCAATCAGTCGGCTTTGTTCAAGATTATGTTCGAAAAAGTGTGCTATTCTTTGCATTATTCTTTCAAAAATAACTCGATTAACAACTTCTCCCATCACAGTGAAAGTTCTGGAGTCGCTCGGGACTCAGATTGCTAGTCATTCCTAGTCGATACAGGGAGTTCAATCAGTCGGCTTCGTTCAGGATTCTATTCGAAAAAGCGAGCAATTCTTTGCATTAGTCTGTCAAAAATAACTAGATTCACAACTTCTCCCATCACAGTGAATGTTCTGGAGTCGCTCGGGACTCAGATTGCTCGCCATTTCGAGCCGATAAGCTGATGTTCAATAGGTCAGCTTTATTCAAGATTCTGTTCGAAAAAGCGTGCTATTCTTTGCATTAGTTTGTCAAAAATATCTCGATTAACAACTTCTCCCATCATAGTGAATGTTCTGGAGTCGCTCGGGACTTAGATTGGTTGTCATTTCGAGCCGATACGCCGATGTTCAATAGGTCGGCTTTATTCAAGATTCTGTTCAAAAAAGCGTGCTATTATTTGCATTAGTTTGTCAAAAATAACTCGATTATCAACTTATCCCATCATAGTGAAAGTTCTGGAGTCGCTCGGGACTCAGATTGCTAGTCATTCCTAGTCGATACAGGGAGTTCAATCAGTCGGCTTCGTTCAGGATTCTGTTCGAAAAAGCGAGCAATTCTTTGCATTAGTCTGTCAAAAATAACTCAATTCACAACTTCTCCCATCACAGTGAATGTTCTGGAGTCGCTCGGGACTCAGATTGCTCGCCATTTCGAGCCGATAAGCTGATGTTCAATAGGTCAGCTTTATTCAAGATTCTGTTCGAAAAAGCGTGCTATTCTTTGCATTAGTTTGTCAAAAATATGTCGATTAACAACTTCTCCCATCATAGTGAATGTTCTGGAGTCGCTCGGGACTTAGATTGGTTGTCATTTCGAGCCGATACGCCGATGTTCAATAGGTCGGCTTTATTCAAGATTCTGTTCAAAAAAGCGTGCTATTATTTGCATTAGTTTGTCAAAAATAACTCGATTATCAACTTCTCCCATCATAGTGAAAGTTCTGGAGTCGCTCGGGACTCAGATTGCTAGTCATTCCGAGTCGATACAGTGAGTTCAATCAGTCGGCTTCGTTCAGGATTCTGTTCGAAAAAGCGAGCAATTCTTTGCATTAGTCTGTCAAAACTAACTCGATTCACAACTTCTCCCATCACAGTGAATGTTCTGGAGTCGCTTGGGACTCAGATTGCTCGCCATTTCGAGCCGATAAGCTGATGTTCAATAGGTCAGCATTATTCAAAATTCTGTTCAAAAAAGCGTGCTATTCTTTGCATTAGTTTGTCAAAAATAACTCGATTAACAACTTCTCCCATCACAGTGAATGTTCCGGAGTTGCTCGGGACTCCGATTGCTAGTCATTTCGAGTCGATATAGGGAGTTTAATTAGTCAGCTTCGTTCAAGATTCTGTTCGAAAAAGTGTTCTATTCTTTGCATTAGTTTGTCAAAAATAACTCGTTTAACAACTTCTCCCATCACAATGAATGTTTTGGATTCGCTCGGGACTGAGATTGCTTGTCATTTTGAGCCAAAACAAGGAGTTCAATCAGTCGGCTTTGTTCAAGATTATGTTCGAAAAAGTGTGCTATTCTTTGCATTATTCTTTCAAAAATAACTCAATTAACAACTTCTCCCATCACAGTGAAAGTTCTGGAGTCGCTCGGGACTCAGATTGCTAGTCATTCCTAGTCGATACAGGGAGTTCAATCAGTTGGCTTCGTTCAGGATTCTGTTCGAAAAAGCGAGCAATTCTTTGCATTAGTCTGTCAAAAATAACTCAATTCACAACTTCTCCCATCACAGTGAATGTTCTGGAGTTGCTCGGGACTCAGATTGCTCGCCATTTCGAGCCGATAAGCTGATGTTCAATAGGTCAGCTTTATTCAAGATTCTGTTCGAAAAAGCGTGCTATTCTTTGCATTAGTTTGTCAAAAATATCTCGATTAACAACTTCTCCCATCATAGTGAATGTTCTGGAGTCGCTCGGGACTTAGATTGGTTGTCATTTCGAGCCGATACGCCGATGTTCAATAGGTCGGCTTTATTCAAGATTCTGTTCAAAAAAGCGTGCTATTATTTGCTTTAGTTTGTCAAAAATAACTCGATTATCAACTTCTCCCATCATAGTGAAAGTTCTGGAGTCGCTCGGGACTCAGATTGCTAGTCATTCCGAGTCGATACAGGGAGTTCAATCAGTCGGCTTCGTTCAGGATTCTGTTCGAAAAAGCGAGCAATTCTTTGCATTAGTCTGTCAAAACTAACTCGATTCACAACTTCTCCCATCACAGTGAATGTTCTGGAGTCGCTTGGGACTCAGATTGCTCGCCATTTCGAGCCGATAAGCTGATGTTCAATAGGTCAGCATTATTCAAAATTCTGTTCGAAAAAGCGTGCTATTCTTTGCATTAGTTTGTCAAAAATAACTCGATTAACAACTTCTCCCATCACAGTGAATGTTCCGGAGTTGCTCGGGACTCCGATTGCTAGTCATTTCGAGTCGATATAGGGAGTTTAATTAGTCAGCTTCGTTCAAGATTCTGTTCGAAAAAGTGTTCTATTCTTTGCATTAGTTTGTCAAAAATAACTCGTTTAACAACTTCTCCCATCACAATGAATGTTTTGGATTCGCTCGGGATTGAGATTGCTTGTCATTTTGAGCCAAAACAAGGAGTTCAATCAGTCGGCTTTGTTCAAGATTATGTTCGAAAAAGTGTGCTATTCTTTGCATTATTCTTTCAAAAATAACTCGATTAACAACTTCTCCCATCACAGTGAAAGTTCTGGAGTCGCTCGGGACTCAGATTGCTAGTCATTCCTAGTCGATACAGGGAGTTCAATCAGTCGGCTTCGTTCAGGATTCTGTTCGAAAAAGCGAGCAATTCTTTGCATTAGTCTGTCAAAAATAACTCGATTCACAACTTCTCCCATCACAGTGAATGTTCTGGAGTCGCTCGGGACTCAGATTGCTCGCCATTTCGAGCCGATAAGCTGATGTTCAATAGGTCAGCTTTATTCAAAATTCTGTTCGAAAAAGCGTGCTATTCTTTGCATTAGTTTGTCAAAAATAACTCGATTAACAACTTCTCCCATCACAGTGAATGTTCCGGAGTTGCTCGGGACTCCGATTGCTAGTCATTTCGAGTCGATATAGGGAGTTTAATTAGTCAGCTTCGTTCAAGATTCTGTTCGAAAAAGTGTTCTATTCTTTGCATTAGTTTGTCAAAAATAACTCGTTTAACAACTTCTCCCATCACAGTGAATGTTTTGGAGTCGCTCGGGACTGAGATTGCTTGTCATTTTGAGCCAAAACAATGAGTTCAATCTGTCGGCTTTGTTCAAGATTATGTTCGAAAAAGTGTGCTATTCTTTGAATTATTGTTTCAAAAATAACTTGATTAACAACTTCTTTTTTTCAACAAGGCAAGTGAATTTGTATTAGTAATGAAGAAGATGTATACATGTAAAGTTCAGTAGCCAATCACCCTAGGACAAAAGAGTCTAGAACCTCACCTTCGGCATAGCCATCAGCAAGGTCAAGGCCCAAACCCTAGGGTTGATGGTCCCGCTACGATACAATCATAGCAATCTAAAAAGAAACACATCCCACAGCCCGGGAAAGGCACACAAGTCATGATGACCTAAAACGCATAGACTGAAACAAGTAATAAGCAATAAGTCCCACAGCCCGGGAAAAGCTCACAATCATACCGACACATCTAGCAATATAGAAATAGGAATAAGCAAGCACCTCCTCCCAAGAATAATAATAAAGTAAATCTCAAGATATCATCAATGGTCAGTCAGCCTGCTAGCATTGGGGGACACATCCGCTCATGCTCTGAATATCATGTGTGATTGCGCCTGCTAGGAGTTCCCAAGTCCTCTTCTGCTCATCATGCATTCTGCGATTCCGTTCAGTCCAGATATGATATATCGAAGTGGTGAGGGTGAGCTTCCTGTGGGTTGTTGACTCAGAGGATCCCTTGAAGTGATGAAAGAACCACATCCGATTTTCAGACCAATTTCTTCGACGAGGCCTCAGGTGGCACCTCTTGAGCACCTCCTCCCATACTTTATATGTGTAGTCACACTCAAAGAAAATATGATCCAAATTCTCGCAAGCATTCAGACAGAGATAGCACATATTTGGGCCCTGCCGACCCCAAGCCTGCATACGATCAAAAGTAGGAAGCCTGTTCCAGAAAGCTAGCCAAGAAATAAAAGAATATCGAGGAATATGATTCTTGAACCAGACCAACTCATGCCAGTCAACATTTGGTTCCGCAGAAGTCAACCTGTCGTACGCAGATTTGAGAGTGAACTTCCCAGAAGGGGAGGCACTCCAAAGGATATTATCATCACTATGATAGTCCAAGGTGTGAATGTGGGAGAGCTGTTGCCAGGCCTCAAAGAGGCAAGAGTGGTGATAGCCAGTTATATCCCATCCTGTAGGAAGTCTGATCAGTGATACTTTATCTCCAGCGGATATAGGAGCACTATATGGGTAGCGTTCCACAATATGCATAAGAATGCCAGCTGGATGCCAGGGTTCATGCCATAACATCGTAGATCTACCATTTCCAATCCTGTGCGTGACATGAGGCTGAGCTAGGTGACGTACATTAAATATACTCCTCGTCACCCATGAAATCACAGATGGCGTACGGCGAGTCCAAATGGAGTGTGACCTCAAAAAGTTACTGTGCATCCATCTCACCCAAAGGGAATCTTTTTTGGAAGCGACGGCCCACACATATCGCATTAAGCATGCTTGATTAAGCTTCCTAATATTTCTCAGTCCAAGTCCACCTTTCTCCTATGGTTTACATACTGAGAGCCAAGCAATCCTGTGATTACATTTCTGTCCTCTACCAGACCAAAGGAATCGTGCAAGGAGCTGTTCAATGCGAATGATTAATCGTTGAGGCAGAGAAAAAGAAGAACACCAATATAAAATTTTCCCCATCAGTACAGATCTGATCAGCTCCAAGCGGCCAGCATAAGAAAGGCATTTGCTAGTCCACCCATTAATCTTTGCTTCAATACTGTCAAGCAAGGGCTGGCAGTCCTGGAATGAGGGTCTATTCGACAGGAGGGGGACTCCTAAATAGCGGACTGGTAGTGACCCGAAGGGCATGCCCAATATCTCAGCAATAGACGCCCGCATCTCTAGAGAGACCCCCGATGCGTATAAATGCGACTTGAGGGTACTAGTGCGCAAACCAGATACCTGGTGGAAGTGCGCCAAGCAATCCCGAATAGTGACGGCCGATGAAAGGTCTGCTCTGGAGAATAAAAATAGGTCATCTGCAAACATGAGGTGAGTAACTAACGGGTCAGTGCATCTGGGATGGGGTGAGAGGGAACCCATAGTGACATGGCTGTCCAAAATATCCGAGAAATACTGCATCACCAGAATGAAGAGATATGGGGCCATAGGACACCCCTGACGCAAGCCTCTACTGCTGGGAAAAAACCCACAAGAAGCACCATTAAGGTTCAAGGTGAACTTAGGATTGGAAATGCAGGCACTGATACACTCAATAAAATTTCCAGGGAAACCATACCGCCTCAGAAGCTCAAGAAGGAAATCCCATCGAACAGAGTCATATGCTTTGTGAAGGTCTATTTTCATTGCCATACGGGGAGGGCCGCGCTGCAGGTGATAGCCCGTCAAAAGCTCATGGCATAAGGCAATATTTTCGTGAATAAGCCTCCCTTTCAAGAAGGCATGTTGATTCGGTCCAATTAGATCCACAAGAACCTTTTGAAGCCTATTTGCAAGGATCTTCGAGATAAACCTGTATAACATTTTGCAAACCGAGATAGGCCGATAATCAGCAAATGATTCAGGATTCCCTTTCTTAGGAACCAAAGTGATGGATGTGATGTTAACTTCACTCAAAAGCCTCCTAGTAGTAAAGAAATTCTGGATAGCTTCCGTAACCTCCCTCCCAGTAATGGCCCATGTAGCAGTGAAGAACTCCTTGGTGAATCCATCAATGCCTGGTGCTTTATCATTTGGAGACGAGTGAATGGCCTCATAAATCTCCTGATCGAGGATGGGTCTCCCTAGTGCCTCAATACTTTCTTGCCCGAGCTGCCTGTGAGTTTGGAGGATAGAAAAATCAACCACCTCTAGCGGAGCATTAAAAAGATTCCTGAAGAAACTAATAGCCGCCTGCTCAGCTTGGTCACCATACACTCTTTGACCCAAGTCATCTAGGATGGAATGTATAGCATTTGTGCTGCACCTCTGCTTGAAGGCTCGGTAAAAGTAGTTGGTGTTTGAATCCCCCAGATGCAACCATTGGACTCTAGATTTTTGCCTCATAGATGCCTCCTCGTCATGTAAGAATGTCTGCAGTCTCCCTCTCAGTTCTTTATCCTGGGTGTGAAGGTACTCATCAGAAGGGCAAGCTTGAATTTTTCTCTGAATATCATCAAGAAGCCCAAGCAGTTTCCGTTTCTCAGAGCTATCCCTACAATGGTTTTCATAGGCCCATTTTTTCAGTGCATTCTTGGTTGCCTTAAGTTTCTGAACAAGGAAAAACATCGGAGTAGGCCTCCTCCCATCTCTACAAGTGACAGTGGAAGACCAGGCTGCCTGTACTACCTCAAGGAAATTTGGTTTCAGAATCCATTGGTTGAAAAATTTAAACGGTCCTTTCTTTCGCTGGAGCTGCTGATACTGTAGAGTAACCAAAGAATGGTCAGAAACCCCCGGATTTAGAAAAATAGCCTCACTGTCAGGAAAAGCGGATATCCAATCTGGATTTACAAGCACTCTATCTAATTTGCACATAACACGATTTGCCCCAATCTGATTATTTGACCATGTGTATTTGCAGCCCTTCCACTTCAAGTCAAACACCCCAAGTGCGTCAATGGTATCAGAAATTTGGACAGTAGCGTTTGTGGGAAAAAGTCGTCCACCAATCTTCTCAGAAGAGTTAAAAACAGTATTGAAATCCCCCATGATAACCCAAGGTCCCGCCACTTGATTACGAACCAGTTGAAGTTGTTCCCACAATCTCCTCCTATCTTGTTCCTCATTCCTACCATATACTGCGGAGAAAAAGAAAGACATTGCCATGCTGGAGACACTAACTTTCCCAAAAATCATCTGGTCAGACTCATACATAATCTGATAATCCACCTCAGTCGGATTCCAAGCTAAACAAATTCTCCCATTAATTGCAGAGTCATGATTGAAGTAGAACTTCCAGCCGCCAGTTGACTCCTGAATAATCCTAACTGCTTTGTGTTTTTTCACCTTTGTCTCAAGAAGCCAAATAGAGTTCAATTTATTTTGCACGATACTACTCCTAACCGCCGAACGGCGGGTCGAGGAGTTTAATCCTTGAACATTCCACGATGCAAGACTAATCATGACAAATATTCAGAGGGAGTGCTAGGCCCCCTTGAGTACAACCAGTCCTCTTATCCTTTAAACGATTTATGTCACTTGCATATTCCTCCCCCTCCATGTCAGTTAGAACTTGAAATGAATTCGGAGATCTTGAAGGAACCGCTGTCAAAGATACCACCCGGTGCAAACTCTGGTTATCCACATCCTCAGTGTCTAGTACCTGAAAAGAATTCTCAACCCTCAGGGATCCAACTTTCGAACTTTCAGCATGATGGGGTCTCAGAGATCCGTTCTTGCCCAAATTATTCTGTCGAGCTCCGGTCGACCCAGCATGAGACCCAATAGCATGAGATGAGGACCTACCACGGTCACTTGTAATCACTTGTCTCGACTCCTCATTCCTTTTCATTGAGTCTCTTTCTAATTCACTGATTGTACTAGACTGTTTTGGAGCCCATACTTGAGTCGCCTTCTTTACTCTCCGCGGGCAGGTAGCATCAGTGTGACCATAGATTGCGCAATGGGTGCATCGGAGCGGCTTCCACTCATATTCAAGTTGTACCTCATATTGCACATTCCTAATGCAGAAAGAAAGGCTATCAGGGAGATCCGTATTAACATCCATCTCTACACAGACCCGGGCATAACCAATACGGCTTTTGGTAGTAGTAGGCTTATCCATGAAAAGGGGATTCCCCAGCTTACTCATAATCTTTCCGATGATAGAGGAACTCCAGAATTCCAAAGGAAGATTCATAACTCTAACCCATAAAGGAATGGCATCTAGCGATACTTTCTCCAACTTCAAACCCGGTTCTCAACGCTTGAGAATTAAAAGTCTTCCTTGAATGAACCACGGTCCATCCTCTAGAGCATGCAACATATCATCCTCCTGCAAGAACCTGAATATAAAAAGACCCGAAGGGAGAGAGAACACCTCAAATTCACCCTTCGGGTTCCACAGAGCTTGAGCTTTGGATTTGACAATAGGAAAGTAAGGCCTAGCTCCACAGAAGTGGCCGACAAGAGCGTTTTTCCAGTGATTGGCACCAGCCTCCAGTTCCTCATCCGAAACATCAACAACAAAATTTCCATCAAGAATATTCGGCTTCTCAAACTTTAAAGAAACCTCAGGCTGAATAGCAGATGGAAAAAGAGCAGACCACGAGTTTAGAGATCGCGAAGGAAGTTCTGCCCCATTAATACTCATCCCTACTGAGTTGGCCTGCCCGTGAGAATCATCGGAGCCAGGAGGCCCCACCACAACCAAGGAGGAATTGCTACGAACAACTTTATCAGAGCCTGCACAATTCAGGAGAGGAAACTCCTCTGCCACCTGCTCAATAGTCGGACGAATCATCTCAAGTTCGCCACTCTGATCAGCTCCTTGATGTGACACATCAGCATTTGAAACACCTCGAGGTATACGCATAGGTTCTCCATCAATTCCAGCCCCCTTCCCACCACCACGACGAGCACCCCGCACAACCTTAGATGACTTAGCCATAAGAAGTAGGGAGGCACGGGCAGCAGTCAGGAACCGAGGAGGGGAATGGGCAGGCGCCACCGTAGCAACCACAGAGAACAGCAGATACAAAGAAACCCAACCGCAAACCCAGCCACCCAAACTGAATTCTGAAGATTAGCAAATGGAAACCAACCAAATCACGAACAAAATACCTGGATTAGGTGCAGTAGATGCCAATCCTTCCTAAGGGGAAGGAGAAGACTATTGAAACGAAGGCCGCCCCTAGATAAAGAGAAAGCATCAAAAAGAGCCAATGCGCAATCAGCACAAAGCAATAAAGCACCACCCAGCAGCCAGCGAATTCCTCACGAACTAAAAGCCCTTTAAAATTTCAGATACACAGCGCCGGATACGCGAGAGAACACCAAGATTCCAGCAACTTTGATCCCTTGAGACAGTGACACAGATTGCCAAACTCGTGAGAGAGCACCACTTCCACAGCACTGCAATCCACAGAAGGCAGCGACGCCGGCTACACAGCAATCCACAGATGGGAGAGATCACTGAAGGCAGCGCCTAGCCAAGCTGCGGCGCAGACGATAGACCAAGATGCCGGAGGAGACGGTCCAAGGTACCGGAGAGAAGCCTAACCCGGCGAGAATCACGACGGGAAGCACTGAGTCTTGAGGAGACACCTAGGGTTTAAGGAAACCCTAGATTCGCAAATGCGCCGTCGCCCACCACCACCCGTCCGCCAATGAATATATCCACTGCCGGAGAGCACCACCGGCGGCCAACCCCGCCTGAGAAACGCCGGAGGAAAGCCACCCGTCAGAGGGGACAAGCGCCGGAGAGAAAGAAGCCGCGCCGATCAGGGATCGCAAGGGCGAAAGGATATCCCAATCGCCCAAAGGATTTCCCAGTCGCCCAATTTGAAGCCCAAAATGTCCAAAAAGCTTCCACTGGGAGCAAAAGTCATTCCCAAATCGGACACATAAGAGCCCAACTGAGTCAAACCAGCACCCACTCGAGCCACTTTGCACCCAAACCGCTCAAATCCAATACTCCTTCCTAGAATACCCCTCCTCACACCGAACAAAAGCCAAAACTCTTCCCAGTCGCCACGAGAGCCATATCCCCGCTCAAAAATATCAAAAAAATCGAAAACCAAATTGCTAGTCATTCGGAAAGTTCTGGAGTCGCTCGGGACTCAGATTGCTAGTCATTCCTAGTCGATACAGGGAGTTCAATCAGTCGGCTTCGTTCAGGATTCTGTTCGAAAAAGCGAGCAATTCTTTGCATTAGTCTGTCAAAAATAACTCGATTCACAACTTCTCCCATCACAGTGAATGTTTTGGAGTCGCTCGGGACTCAGATTGCTCGCCATTTCGAGCCGGTAAGCTGATGTTCAATAGGTCAGCTTTATTCAAGATTCTGTTCGAAAAAGCGTGCTATTCTTTGCATTAGTTTGTCAAAAATAACTCGATTATCAACTTCTCCCATCAGAGTGAAAGTTCTGGAGTCGCTCGGGACTCAGATTGCTAGTCATTCCGAGTCGATACAGGGAGTTCAATCAGTCGGCTTCGTTCAGGATTCTGTTCGAAAAAGCGAGCAATTCTTTGCATTAGTCTGTCAAAAATAACTCGATTCACAACTTCTCCCATCACAGTGAATGTTTTGGAGTCGCTCGGGACTCAGATTGCTCGCCATTTCGAGCCGGTAAGCTGATGTTCAATAGGTCAGCTTTATTCAAGATTCTGTTCGAAAAAGCTTGCTATTCTTTGCATTAGTTTATCAAAAATATCTCGATTAACAACTTCTCCCATCATAGTGAATGTTTTGGAGTCGCTCGGGACTTAGATTGGTTGTCATTTCGAGCCGATACGCCGATGTTCAATAGGTCGGCTTTATTCAAGATTCTGTTCAAAAAAGCGTGCTATTATTTGCATTAGTTTGTCAAAAATAACTCGATTATCAACTTCTCCCATCATAGTGAAAGTTCTGGAGTCGCTCGGGACTCAGATTGCTAGTCATTCCGAGTCGATACAGGGAGTTCAATCAGTCGGCTTCGTTCAGGATTCTGTTCGAAAAAGCGAGCAATTCTTTGCATTAGTCTGTCAAAAATAACTCGATTCACAACTTCTCCCATCACAGTGAATGTTCTGGAGTCGCTTGGGGCTTAGATTGCTCGCCATTTCGAGCCGATAAGCTGATGTTCAATAGGTCAGCTTTATTCAAAATTCTGTTCGAAAAAGCGTGCTATTCTTTGCATTAGTTTGTCAAAAATAACTCGATTAACAACTTCTCCCATCACAGTGAATGTTCCGGAGTCGCTCGGGACTCCGATTGCTAGTCATTTCGAGTCGATATAGGGAGTTTAATTAGTCAGCTTCGTTCAAGATTCTGTTCGAAAAAGGGTTCTATTCTTTGCATTAGTTTGTCAAAAATAACTCGTTTAACAACTTCTCCCATCACAATGAATGTTTTGGATTCGCTCGGGACTGAGATTGCTTGTCATTTTGAGCCAAAACAAGGAGTTCAATCAGTCGGCTTTGTTCAAGATTATGTTCGAAAAAGTGTGCTATTCTTTGCATTATTCTTTCAAAAATTACTCGATTCACAACTTCTCCCATCACAGTGAATGTTCTGGAGTCGCTCGGGACTCAGATTGCTAGTCATTCCGAGTCAATACAGGGAATTCAATCAGTCGGCTTCGTACATGATTCTGTTCGAAAAAGCGAGTAATTCTTTGCATTAGTCTGGCAAAAATAACTCGATTAACAACTTCTCCCATCACAGTGAATGTTCCGGAGTCGCTCGTGACTCCGATTGCTAGTCATTTCGAGTCGATATAGGGAGTTTAATTAGTCAGCTTCGTTCAAGATTCTGTTTGAAACAGTGTTCTATTCTTTCCATTAGTTTGTCAAAAATAACTCGTTTAACAACTTCTCCCATCACAGTGAATGTTCTGGAGTCGCTCGGGACTCAGATTGCTCGCCATTACGAGCCGATAAGCTGATGTTCAATAGGTCAGCTTTATTCAAGATTCTGTTCGAAAAAGCGTGCTATTTTTTGCATTAGTTTGTCAAAAATAACTCGATTAACAACTTCTCCCATCACAGTGAATGTTCCGGAGTCGCTCGGGACTCCGATTGCTAGTCATTTCGAGTAGATATAGGGAGTTTAATTATTCAGCTTCGTTCAAGATTCTGTTCGAAAAAGTGTTCTATTCTTTGCATTAGTTTGTCAAGAATAACTTGTTTAACAACTTCTCCCATCACAGTGAATGTTTTGGATTCGCTCGGGACTGGGATTGCTTGTCATTTTGAGCCAAAACAAGGAGTTCAATCAGTCGGCTTTGTTCAAGATTATGTTCGAAAAAGTGTGCTATTTCTTTGCATTATTCTTTCAAAAATAACTTGATTAACAACTTCTCCCATCACAGTGAAAGTTCTGGAGTCGCTCGGGACTCAGATTGCTAGTCATTCCTAGTCGATACAGGGAGTTCAATCAGTCGGCTTCGTTCAGGATTCTGTTCGAAAAAGCGAGCAATTCTTTGCATTAGTCTGTCAAAAATAACTCAATTCACAACTTCTCCCATCACAGTGAATGTTCTGGAGTCGCTCGGGACTCAGATTGCTCGCCATTTCGAGCCGATAAGCTGATGTTCAATAGGTCATCTTTATTCAAGATTCTGTTCGAAAAAGCGTGCTATTCTTTGCATTAGTTTGTCAAAAATATCTCGATTAACAACTTCTCCCATCATAGTGAATGTTCTGGAGTCGCTCGGGACTTAGATTGGTTGTCATTTCGAGCCGATACGCCGATGTTCAATAGGTCGGCTTTATTCAAGATTCTGTTCAAAAAAGCGTGCTATTATTTGCATTAGTTTGTCAAAAATAACTCGATTATCAACTTCTCCCATCATAGTGAAAGTTCTAGAGTCGCTCGGGACTCAGATTGCTAGTCATTCCGAGTCGATACAGGGAGTTCAATCAGTCAGCTTCGTTCAGGATTCTGTTCGAAAAAGCGAGCAATTCTTTGCATTAGTCTGTCAAAAATAACTCGATTCACAACTTCTCCCATCACAGTGAATGTTTTGGAGTCGCTCGGGACTCAGATTGCTCGCCATTTCGAGCCGGTAAGCAGATGTTCAATAGGTCAGCTTTATTCAAGATTCTGTTCGAAAAAGCTTGCTATTCTTTGCATTAGTTTATCAAAAATATCTCGATTAACAACTTCTCCCATCATAGTGAATGTTTTGGAGTCGCTCGGGACTTAGATTGGTTGTCATTTCGAGCCGATACGCCGATGTTCAATAGGTCGACTTTATTCAAGATTCTGTTCAAAAAAGCGTGCTATTATTTGCATTAGTTTGTCAAAAATAACTCGATTATCAACTTCTCCCATCATAGTGAAAGTTCTGGAGTCGCTCGGGACTCAGATTGCTAGTCATTCCGAGTCGATACAGGGAGTTCAATCAGTCGGCTTCGTTCAGGATTCTGTTCGAAAAAGCGAGCAATTCTTTGCATTAGTCTGTCAAAAATAACTCGATTCACAACTTCTCCCATCACAGTGAATGTTCTGGAGTCGCTTGGGGCTTAGATTGCTCGCCATTTCGAGCCGATAAGCTGATGTTCAATAGGTCAGCTTTATTCAAAATTCTGTTCGAAAAAGCGTGCTATTCTTTGCATTAGTTTGTCAAAAATAACTCGATTAACAACTTCTCCCATCACAGTGAATGTTCCGGAGTCGCTCGGGACTCCGATTGCTAGTCATTTCGAGTCGATATAGGGAGTTTAATTAGTCAGCTTCGTTCAAGATTCTGTACGAAAAAGGGTTCTATTCTTTGCATTAGTTTGTCAAAAATAACTCGTTTAACAACTTCTCCCATCACAATGAATGTTTTGGATTCGCTCGGGACTGAGATTGCTTGTCATTTTGAGCCAAAACAAGGAGTTCAATCAGTCGGCTTTGTTCAAGATTATGTTCGAAAAAGTGTGCTATTCTTTGCATTATTCTTTCAAAAATTACTCGATTCACAACTTCTCCCATCACAGTGAATGTTCTGGAGTCGCTCGGGACTCAGATTGCTAGTCATTCCGAGTCAATACAGGGAATTCAATCAGTCGGCTTCGTACATGATTCTGTTCGAAAAAGCGAGTAATTCTTTGCATTAGTCTGGCAAAAATAACTCGATTAACAACTTCTCCCATCACAGTGAATGTTCCGGAGTCGCTCGTGACTCCGATTGCTAGTCATTTCGAGTCGATATAGGGAGTTTAATTAGTCAGCTTCGTTCAAGATTCTGTTTGAAACAGTGTTCTATTCTTTCCATTAGTTTGTCAAAAATAACTCGTTTAACAACTTCTCCCATCACAGTGAATGTTCTGGAGTCGCTCGGGACTCAGATTGCTCGCCATTACGAGCCGATAAGCTGATGTTCAATAGGTCAGCTTTATTCAAGATTCTGTTCGAAAAAGCGTGCTATTTTTTGCATTAGTTTGTCAAAAATAACTCGATTAACAACTTCTCCCATCACAGTGAATGTTCCGGAGTCGCTCGGGACTCCGATTGCTAGTCATTTCGAGTAGATATAGGGAGTTTAATTATTCAGCTTCGTTCAAGATTCTGTTCGAAAAAGTGTTCTATTCTTTGCATTAGTTTGTCAAGAATAACTTGTTTAACAACTTCTCCCATCACAGTGAATGTTTTGGATTCGCTCGGGACTGGGATTGCTTGTCATTTTGAGCCAAAACAAGGAGTTCAATCAGTCGGCTTTGTTCAAGATTATGTTCGAAAAAGTGTGCTATTTCTTTGCATTATTCTTTCAAAAATAACTTGATTAACAACTTCTCCCATCACAGTGAAAGTTCTGGAGTCGCTCGGGACTCAGATTGCTAGTCATTCCTAGTCGATACAGGGAGTTCAATCAGTCGGCTTCGTTCAGGATTCTGTTCGAAAAAGCGAGCAATTCTTTGCATTAGTCTGTCAAAAATAACTCAATTCACAACTTCTCCCATCACAGTGAATGTTCTGGAGTCGCTCGGGACTCAGATTGCTCGCCATTTCGAGCCGATAAGCTGATGTTCAATAGGTCATCTTTATTCAAGATTCTGTTCGAAAAAGCGTGCTATTCTTTGCATTAGTTTGTCAAAAATATCTCGATTAACAACTTCTCCCATCATAGTGAATGTTCTGGAGTCGCTCGGGACTAAGATTGGTTGTCATTTCGAGCCGATACGCCGATGTTCAATAGGTCGGCTTTATTCAAGATTCTGTTCAAAAAAGCGTGCTATTATTTGCATTAGTTTGTCAAAAATAACTCGATTATCAACTTCTCCCATCATAGTGAAAGTTCTAGAGTCGCTCGGGACTCAGATTGCTAGTCATTCCGAGTCGATACAGGGAGTTCAATCAGTCAGCTTCGTTCAGGATTCTGTTCGAAAAAGCGAGCAATTCTTTGCATTAGTCTGTCAAAAATAACTCGATTCACAACTTCTCCCATCACAGTGAATGTTTTGGAGTCGCTCGGGACTCAGATTGCTCGCCATTTCGAGCCGGTAAGCAGATGTTCAATAGGTCAGCTTTATTCAAGATTCTGTTCGAAAAAGCTTGCTATTCTTTGCATTAGTTTATCAAAAATATCTCGATTAACAACTTCTCCCATCATAGTGAATGTTTTGGAGTCGCTCGGGACTTAGATTGGTTGTCATTTCGAGCCGATACGCCGATGTTCAATAGGTCGACTTTATTCAAGATTCTGTTCAAAAAAGCGTGCTATTATTTGCATTAGTTTGTCAAAAATAACTCGATTATCAACTTCTCCCATCATAGTGAAAGTTCTGGAGTCGCTCGGGACTCAGATTGCTAGTCATTCCGAGTCGATACAGGGAGTTCAATCAGTCGGCTTCGTTCAGGATTCTGTTCGAAAAAGCGAGCAATTCTTTGCATTAGTCTGTCAAAAATAACTCGATTCACAACTTCTCCCATCACAGTGAATGTTCTGGAGTCGCTTGGGGCTTAGATTGCTCGCCATTTCGAGCCGATAAGCTGATGTTCAATAGGTCAGCTTTATTCAAAATTCTGTTCGAAAAAGCGTGCTATTCTTTGCATTAGTTTGTCAAAAATAACTCGATTAACAACTTCTCCCATCACAGTGAATGTTCCGGAGTCGCTCGGGACTCCGATTGCTAGTCATTTCGAGTCGATATAGGGAGTTTAATTAGTCAGCTTCGTTCAAGATTCTGTACGAAAAAGGGTTCTATTCTTTGCATTAGTTTGTCAAAAATAACTCGTTTAACAACTTCTCCCATCACAATGAATGTTTTGGATTCGCTCGGGACTGAGATTGCTTGTCATTTTGAGCCAAAACAAGGAGTTCAATCAGTCGGCTTTGTTCAAGATTATGTTCGAAAAAGTGTGCTATTCTTTGCATTATTCTTTCAAAAATTACTCGATTCACAACTTCTCCCATCACAGTGAATGTTCTGGAGTCGCTCGGGACTCAGATTGCTAGTCATTCCGAGTCAATACAGGGAATTCAATCAGTCGGCTTCGTACATGATTCTGTTCGAAAAAGCGAGTAATTCTTTGCATTAGTCTGGCAAAAATAACTCGATTAACAACTTCTCCCATCACAGTGAATGTTCCGGAGTCGCTCGTGACTCCGATTGCTAGTCATTTCGAGTCGATATAGGGAGTTTAATTAGTCAGCTTCGTTCAAGATTCTGTTTGAAACAGTGTTCTATTCTTTCCATTAGTTTGTCAAAAATAACTCGTTTAACAACTTCTCCCATCACAGTGAATGTTCTGGAGTCGCTCGGGACTCAGATTGCTCGCCATTACGAGCCGATAAGCTGATGTTCAATAGGTCAGCTTTATTCAAGATTCTGTTCGAAAAAGCGTGCTATTTTTTGCATTAGTTTGTCAAAAATAACTCGATTAACAACTTCTCCCATCACAGTGAATGTTCCGGAGTCGCTCGGGACTCCGATTGCTAGTCATTTCGAGTAGATATAGGGAGTTTAATTATTCAGCTTCGTTCAAGATTCTGTTCGAAAAAGTGTTCTATTCTTTGCATTAGTTTGTCAAGAATAACTTGTTTAACAACTTCTCCCATCACAGTGAATGTTTTGGATTCGCTCGGGACTGGGATTGCTTGTCATTTTGAGCCAAAACAAGGAGTTCAATCAGTCGGCTTTGTTCAAGATTATGTTCGAAAAAGTGTGCTATTTCTTTGCATTATTCTTTCAAAAATAACTTGATTAACAACTTCTCCCATCACAGTGAAAGTTCTGGAGTCGCTCGGGACTCAGATTGCTAGTCATTCCTAGTCGATACAGGGAGTTCAATCAGTCGGCTTCGTTCAGGATTCTGTTCGAAAAAGCGAGCAATTCTTTGCATTAGTCTGTCAAAAATAACTCAATTCACAACTTCTCCCATCACAGTGAATGTTCTGGAGTCGCTCGGGACTCAGATTGCTCGCCATTTCGAGCCGATAAGCTGATGTTCAATAGGTCATCTTTATTCAAGATTCTGTTCGAAAAAGCGTGCTATTCTTTGCATTAGTTTGTCAAAAATATCTCGATTAACAACTTCTCCCATCATAGTGAATGTTCTGGAGTCGCTCGGGACTAAGATTGGTTGTCATTTCGAGCCGATACGCCGATGTTCAATAGGTCGGCTTTATTCAAGATTCTGTTCAAAAAAGCGTGCTATTATTTGCATTAGTTTGTCAAAAATAACTCGATTATCAACTTCTCCCATCATAGTGAAAGTTCTAGAGTCGCTCGGGACTCAGATTGCTAGTCATTCCGAGTCGATACAGGGAGTTCAATCAGTCAGCTTCGTTCAGGATTCTGTTCGAAAAAGCGAGCAATTCTTTGCATTAGTCTGTCAAAAATAACTCGATTCACAACTTCTCCCATCACAGTGAATGTTTTGGAGTCGCTCGGGACTCAGATTGCTCGCCATTTCGAGCCGGTAAGCAGATGTTCAATAGGTCAGCTTTATTCAAGATTCTGTTCGAAAAAGCTTGCTATTCTTTGCATTAGTTTATCAAAAATATCTCGATTAACAACTTCTCCCATCATAGTGAATGTTTTGGAGTCGCTCGGGACTTAGATTGGTTGTCATTTCGAGCCGATACGCCGATGTTCAATAGGTCGGCTTTATTCAAGATTCTGTTCAAAAAAGCGTGCTATTATTTGCATTAGTTTGTCAAAAATAACTCGATTATCAACTTCTCCCATCATAGTGAAAGTTCTGGAGTCGCTCGGGACTCAGATTGCTAGTCATTCCGAGTCGATACAGGGAGTTCAATCAGTCGGGTGTTGCACCTTTTTGGGAGGGGGAGTGAGGGTGCGCAGCAGCTCTCGTGGCGATTGGGAAGTAGTATAGGTTTATTTTGGTGTGTGGAGGGGTATTTCAGGAAGGAGTTTGGGGTTTGAGTGGTTTGGGAGAAGATTTGGCTCGGGTGGGAAGATGTTTACCCGGCTGGGCTTCTAGGTGTCCTGATTGGGAACATTTTCTTACCCCCAGTGGAAGAATTGTGGGTATTCTGGGAAGAGGTTTGGGCGATTGGGAATTGGTTTGCTCGATCGGGTATACGTTTGGGCGACTGGGATATCCTTTCGCCCTTGCGTATCCCGATCGCCGCGAGCCTTCCTGCTGCGGCGCTCGTCTCTTCCGCGGGTGGCTCCTCTCCGGCGGGGCTTGGGCGAGGCGAAGAGGCGGTGTCGATCTCGGGCGGTGGCTGTCGGCGGACGGGAGGCGTTGTGCGGCGGCGGTCTGCGAATCTAGGGTTTTTTTAAACCCTAGGTTATCCTGCGTCTTCTTTGCCCTTCCGGCGTGGTTCCTGGGGGCTATTCTCGTCGGAATTGTTCTCTCTTGGCGTCGTGGATCGCTGTCTCCGGTTTCTTCATCTGTCCGGCGGTTGGGGCTTGGTGGAGGGGCTTTGTTTTTTCTGGGCGGTGCATCTCCTTCGGCTGCTTTGCTGTGCATTTCCCATCGTCTTGTTCGCTGCGGTGGGCATCTTCCGGCGATCCTTGGGTGCTGTTCTTTGCGGCGGCCCTCTTTATCATTGTGCCGTGAATTGGTTCTTGTGGTGGTGTGGTTTCCGGGGTTCTCTTCCTCCTACAGGCTGAGTTCTTCATCCTGCTTCTTCCTGCGGTTATCAGCGTTGTGATTGGCTCTTGGGCTGCGTTCTTGTATCAGGCTGTTCTTTGGCAAGTGGAGTTTTGTTCTGTGCTGAATTCTCTAGCAGCATACTGATCACTCATTTGTGTTTGCCGGGGCTGAGGTATTTTATTTTATTTTACTGTAATCTCTTGGCTGGTGCTTCTGGTCTGTGATTGTTGCTAGATACCGTGGCGTACTCTGGGTCTTCCGCTGGTGTGCTAGCAGCTGCTCGTGCATCGCTCTTATTCATGGCTCGGAATTCTAAGTCGGCGAGGGGTGCTCGTCGAGGTGGGAGGATCGCGACTGCCTTGCCAACCCAGAGGGTCGATGACACGGGAGGAGATGCATCCGGTGTCCCCTCAGATGTTCTTTTGGATGATCAGAATTGTAATGCTAGGTTGATTGAAGTTTCATGTGAGGAATCCGTGTCTCTACCGCATATGAAAGCTCGGGCCGTCTCGCCGGAATGCAATGCTGTTGTGGATGTCTGTGATTCTGGGGATCCTCAAGGGGAGGCCTGCCTAACCAGTTCGTGCGGTGTGCTAGACAAGGAGGATGGACAGAATATGAGGGGTAAGCTTTCAGATATTGGAGGTAAGCTTCGAGCTTCGGCTGAGCTTCAGGATATGTCGGCCGCTCCAAGGCCATGGTCTTCATTGTTTTCATCGCCCGTGGCGCAAGCCGATTGCTCATTGAAGTTTGAAGAGCCCACCTTTCAAGAGGGAGAGTTTGTAGTTGATGTGTCCGATGAGGAGCTCGATGCTGGGGTTGATCACTGGCGATATGCGTTAGTTGGCCATTTTATTGGTGCTAAGCCTTTTTTCCCTACCATCAGAGAAAGAACATTAATGTTGTGGCGTCCAAAAGGTGCTCTAGAGGCATTCTCCCTCCCCAGTGGTTTTCTCATCTTCAGATTTGCTCAAGAGGAGGATATGCTCTCAGCCTTAGAAGGGGGACCTTGGTTTGTCCAAGGGAAGATATTACTGCTTAAAAGATGGTCACCTGGTATGAAGCTTGTGAGGGAATCATTGTCTTCCATCCCCTTATGGGTTAAAATTCATGATCTTCCATTGGAATTCTGGAGTGCTTCTATTATTGGAAAGGTTATGAGTCGAGTTGGTAAGCCCCTTTACATGGACAATCCTACAGCTACTAAGAGCCGTATAGGGTATGCCCGCATTTGCATTGAGATGGAGGTTGGAGCAGGCCTTCCTGACAGCCTCAGCTTCATGGTGAGGAATGAGAAGTATGAGATCCATCTGGAATATGAATGGCAGCCAAGTAGATGTTCAAACTGCTCCTCTTTTGGCCACTCTGCGAATAAGTGCCCCTCCTTAGCCAAAAAGTTGACATCTAAATGGGTTCCTAAGTAGCAGGACACTCACCGCCATGTGGCTGAGGTACCGCATCAGAAAAGCTATGGGCTGACACGGTATGAAAAGGGAGAACCCAGCAGGAAGCATGAGCTTGTAAAGTCGCCTCGGGGTTCTTTAGATGATCGCCAAATGACTGTTGGTCAGATGCGGGCATCAGTGATTCCGCCGTAGAGCTCTACCGGTAAGAGTAAGGTATCTGAGGTGGCTCAGCGTACTGATAATCAAAATGCTGGACTGCTAGAGACAAGGAATTTTTTTCAGGTCCTTGATGATGGAGCAGGTGTAGAGCCAAATATTATGTATTCTCAGTGTGGACGTGCTAAGTGGGGGAGCAATCTTGATAAAGGGGGCCGAGCACCCTCCTCTAGTCTTCCTCATGATTAGCATAGCTTCATGGAACGTGCGAGGATTGAATTCCTCAGCACGACGAGCCGCAGTGCGTAGCAGTGTTAATCTGAATAATCTTGGCTCCATTTGGCTTCTTGAAACAAAGGTGAAATGTAATAAAGCTTCTCAAATTATCCAGTCTGTTACAGGAGGATGGAAGTACTTTTTTAATCATAGCTCAGCATCAAATGGGCGTATTTGTTTAGCTTGGGATCCTACAGTGATGGATTATCATATTATATCTGAATCAGATCAGTATATATTTGGTAAGGCTACAGTGGTTGGCTCTGACATCTCATTTTTCTTCACTGCGGTTTATGGGAGGAATGAAGAGCAAGACCGTCGACGATTGTGGGATCAACTGAGTGGCCTTCGGCCCTTAGTTGATGGTCCTTGGGTTGTCATGGGCGATTTTAACACCGTATTTAATTCCCTGGAGAAAGTTGGGGGCCGACGCTTTCCTTCATCGGCTGCTACTCAGATAGAAGATTGCCTGGACAATTTAGAGCTCTCTGATCTTAAATGGACAGGATGCAAATTCACTTGGACTAATAACCAGATTGGCTCTAGCAGGATAATGTGCAAGTTGGATAGGGTGCTAGTGAATGCAGATTGGCTCTCCTTATACCCTGACAGTGCGGCAGTCTTCCATAACCCGGGGATATCTGATCACTCTCTTGCTTTACTCCGATGTCAGGAACCCGAGCGTAGAAAATGCCCATTCAAGTTCTTTAATCAGTGGATTCATAAACGTGATTTTCTGAGTGTAGTTAAAGAGGCTTGGGATCAGCCGGTATTTTGTAGAGATGGTAGAAGACCTTCACCTATGTTCTCTCTGGTTCAAAAGCTTAAGCTTACCAAGCGGTCCCTCAAACAGTGGGCCTTCAAAAATCACATCCGAGACACTGCGGAGAAGAGGAAATTAGTAGAGCATTTGGAGGTCCTACAGACTCAAATTCAGCAGTGTCCACTTGATAACATTTTACACTTGGAGGAAAGAGAACTGAGGGAGCGGCTTCAGTCTTTTTTGAATGATGAAGAAGCAAGCCTGAAGCAGAAATCTAGAGTCCAATGGCTCAAACTTGGGGATTCAAATTCTAAGTATTTCTACCGGGCCTTTAAGCAGAGATGCCACAAAAATGCTATCCACTCTATTGTGAACGATTTGGGGCAGCGGGTATATGGTGATCGGGTGAATCAGGAAGCGGTGAATTTCTTTACTAACCTGTTTAATGCTCCTTTTGATTCTGTAGATTTCTCGAGGCTCCAGATTCATAGAAGATTGAAGCAAGAAAGTATTGAACTTCTGGGAAAGCCAATCCTCGTTCAAGAGATCCTGGACGCTATTCACCAATCGCCTAATAACAAAGCTCCAGGAGTTGATGGTTTTACCAAAGAATTCTTTGTGGCCACGTGGGAAATTCTTGGGCAAGATGTCATTAGAGCTATCCAGAGTTTTTTTGATTCCAAATGCCTTCTTCAGGAACTCAACATCACTTCAATAACATTAGTGGCAAAGAAGAAGCGCCCTGATTCATTTGCAGATTACCGCCCCATATCGGTATGTAAGATAATTTATCGATTTATCTCTAAAATCATTGCAAACAGGTTGCAGAAGATACTGGGTGAATTCATTGGTCCCAACCAGCATGCCTTTCTGAAAGGTCGTCTTATTCATGAAAACATTGCTCTATGCCATGAGCTTATGACAGGGTATCACTTGCAGCGAGGGTCACCTAGAATGGCTGTCAAGATCGATCTTCATAAAGCTTACGATTCAGTCAGATGGGATTTCTTGCTTGAACTAATGAGACAATATGGCTTTCCTGGGATAATGATTAGCTGGGTCAAAGCATGCATCTCCAATCCCAAATTTACAATAAACATGAGTGGCTCTAGCTGTGGTTTCTTTCAGAGTAGCAGAGGTCTCCGTCAGGGCTGTCCCATGGCTCCTTATCTGTTTATACTAGCTATGCAGTATTTTTCGGATCTATTGGATGATCAAGTTGCATCTGGACAGCTTACGCCCCACCATAGGTGCCTCGCTCCACTTGTTACCCATCTGTCGTTTGCTGATGATCTATTTTTATTCTCTAAAGCAGATATTATGTCAGCCACAACTTTAAAGGATTGCCTAGAGCACTTTCACCAAGTTTCCGGACTGCGTACGAGCAACTTGAAATCTCACTTATATATCTCTGGTACATCCCCGGAGTTGAGGGCTTCTATTGCTACGGTGTTGGACATGCCTTTTGGTTCTTTACCAGTTCGGTACTTGGGGATTCCTCTACTATCGACTAGGCCATCTTTCCAGGACTGCCAGCCCCTGATGGATAGCATTGCATCACAAATCAATGGATGGACTAGTAAATGTCTCTCTTTTGCAGGTCGTCTGGAGCTTATCAAATCAGTTCTGATGGGGAAGATATTATATTGGTGCTCTTCCTTTTCTCTCCCTCAACAGGTTATTATCCGTATTGAGCAGCTCTTGGCCCGGTTCCTTTGGTCTGGGCGATCGCTCAAGTGCAACCAACGGATCGCCTGGTTGTCCGTGTGCAAACCAAAAGAAAAAGGTGGCTTGGGGCTGAGAAATATCAGGAAGCTGAATCAAGCATGTATGATGAGATACATATGGGCCATTGCATCTAAGAAGGACTCACTTTGGGTGAGATGGGTTCATAGCAATTACCTGAGGGAGCACTCTATTTGGACTCGCCAAGTCCCTTCTACACTTGCTTGGGTTACAAGGAGTATTTTCAACGTGAGGTATCTTGCTCAACCATTCATCAGGCACCAAATAGGAAATGGTGAAGGTACCAGGCTATGGCATGACCCATGGCACCCTGCTGGGATTCTCTTTCACATTGTTAGACATTACCATTATAGTATCCCTGCTCTCTCTACTGATCTAGTATCGGATATCCTTTCTCCCGAAGGATGGAACACGGTTGGATTCCACCATGCGTGCTTATTCGATGCTTGGCACACCCTACACCAGGTCCGACTTCATGATAGACATGGGTGTGATGCCATCCTTTGGACAGCTTCCCCATCGGGCACCTTCAGCCTTAAGTCGGCTTACAACAACCTGAATTCCACTGAGCCTGATGTTGATTGGCATAGTCTGATATGGTTTAAAAGCCATGTACCTCGATTCTCCTTCATCTCATGGCTGGCTTTCTGGAGAAGGCTCCCAACATATGACCGCATGCATAGATGGGGTAAGCAAGGGCCAAATATTTGCTACCTATGTAGAGAAGATAGTGAGAGCATAGATCATATCCTATTATGCTGCACTTACTCTCTACAAATCTGGCGCAAGGTTCTTGGGTTGATGCCACATGGGGATACCTTGGCGAATTGTATGCCATGGCTTTTGAGTCATTTTGGCGGTTCCTCTGATGCCAAGCTATTGAGAAAGCTTCTTCTCACTACCACTATTCACCATCTGTGGAGAGAGCGAAATCGACGGTTGCATGAGGAAGGACAATTATCTTGGGAGGCCCTTGCCAAACATATCCTGGATGACACTATGCGGAAGAGGACTAGGGACACCACTGGGGATGCAGGAAACTGATATGGTGCGTCTTTTGGTTTGGTTATTCAGTATTTTTATGCCCCCTGATTTGAGCCAGGCCTAACACTCTTGCTTGGTTATTTTTTTCCTGGGCTGTGGGACTTTGTGCTTATTGCTTTTTCTATGTTGCTAGAGTCGGTATGATTGTGAGCTTTTCCCGGGCTGTGGGATTTATTGCGTACCATTTATTTCAGTCTGTGAGTTTTAGGTCATCATGACTTGTGTGCCTTTCCCGGGCTGTGGGATGTCTTTTCTTTTTAGATTGCTATGATTGTATCGTAGCGGGACCATCAACCCTAGGGATTGGGTCTTGACCTTGCTGATGGCTATGCCGAAGGTGAGGTTCTAGACTCTTTTGTCCTAGGGTGATTGGCTACTGAACTTTACATGTACTCATCTTCTTCATTGCTAATACAATACACTTGCCTTGTTGCAAAAAGTTCAATCAGTCGGCTTCGTTCAGGATTCTGTTCGAAAAAGCGAGCAATTCTTTGCATTAGTCTGTCAAAAATAACTCGATTCACAACTTCTCCCATCACAGTGAATGTTCTGGAGTCGCTTGGGGCTTAGATTGCTCGCCATTTCGAGCCGATAAGCTGATGTTCAATAGGTCAGCTTTATTCAAAATTCTGTTCGAAAAAGCGTGCTATTCTTTGCATTAGTTTGTCAAAAATAACTCGATTAACAACTTCTCCCATCACAGTGAATGTTCCGGAGTCGCTCGGGACTCCGATTGCTAGTCATTTCGAGTCGATATAGGGAGTTTAATTAGTCAGCTTCGTTCAAGATTCTGTTCGAAAAAGGGTTCTATTGTTTGCATTAGTTTGTCAAAAATAACTCGTTTAACAACTTCTCCCATCACAATGAATGTTTTGGATTCGCTCGGGACTGAGATTGCTTGTCATTTTGAGCCAAAACAAGGAGTTCAATCAGTCGGCTTTGTTCAAGATTATGTTCGAAAAAGTGTGCTATTCTTTGCATTATTCTTTCAAAAATTACTCGATTCACAACTTCTCCCATCACAGTGAATGTTCTGGAGTCGCTCGGGACTCAGATTGCTAGTCATTCCGAGTCAATACAGGGAATTCAATCAGTCAGCTTCGTACATGATTCTGTTCGAAAAAGCGAGTAATTCTTTGCATTAGTCTGGCAAAAATAACTCGATTAACAACTTCTCCCATCACAGTGAATGTTCCGGAGTCGCTCGTGACTCCGATTGCTAGTCATTTCGAGTCGATATAGGGAGTTTAATTAGTCAGCTTCGTTCAAGATTCTGTTTGAAACAGTGTTCTATTCTTTCCATTAGTTTGTCAAAAATAACTCGTTTAACAACTTCTCCCATCACAGTGAATGTTCTGGAGTCGCTCGGGACTCAGATTGCTCGCCATTACGAGCCGATAAGCTGATGTTCAATAGGTCAGCTTTATTCAAAATTCTGTTCGAAAAAGCGTGCTATTCTTTGCATTAGTTTGTCAAAAATAACTCGATTAACAACTTCTCCCATCACAGTGAATGTTCCGGAGTCGCTCGGGACTCCGATTGCTAGTCATTTCGAGTCGATATAGGGAGTTTAATTATTCAGCTTCGTTCAAGATTCTGTTCGAAAAAGTGTTCTATTCTTTGCATTAGTTTGTCAAGAATAACTTGTTTAACAACTTCTCCCATCACAGTGAATGTTTTGGATTCGCTCGGGACTGGGATTGCTTGTCATTTTGAGCCAAAACAAGGAGTTCAATCAGTCGGCTTTGTTCAAGATTATGTTCGAAAAAGTGTGCTATTCTTTGCATTATTCTTTCAAAAATAACTCGATTAACAACTTCTCCCATCACAGTGAAAGTTCTGGAGTCGCTCGGGACTCAGATTGCTAGTCATTCCTAGTCGATACAGGGAGTTCAATCAGTCGGCTTCGTTCAGGATTCTGTTCGAAAAAGCGAGCAATTCTTTGCATTAGTCTGTCAAAAATAACTCAATTCACAACTTCTCCCATCACAGTGAATGTTCTGGAGTCGCTCGGGACTCAGATTGCTCGCCATTTCGAGCCGATAAGCTGATGTTCAATAGGTCAGCTTTATTCAAGATTCTGTTCGAAAAAGCTTGCTATTCTTTGCATTAGTTTGTCAAAAATATCTCGATTAACAACTTCTCCCATCATAGTGAATGTTCTGGAGTCGCTCGGGACTTAGATTGGTTGTCATTTCGAGCCGATACGCCGATGTTCAATAGGTCGGCTTTATTCAAGATTCTGTTCAAAAAAGCGTGCTATTTTTGCATTAGTTTGTCAAAAATAACTCGATTATCAACTTCTCCCATCATAGTGAAAGTTCTGGAGTCGCTCGGGACTCAGATTGCTAGTCATTCCGAGTCGATACAGGGAGTTCAATCAGTCGGCTTCGTTCAGGATTCTGTTCGAAAAAGCGAGCAATTCTTTGCATTAGTCTGTCAAAAATAACTCGATTCACAACTTCTCCCATCACAGTGAATGTTCTGGAGTCGCTTGGGACTCAGATTGCTCGCCATTTCGAGCCGATAAGCTGATGTTCAATAGGTCAGCTTTATTCAAAATTCTGTTCGAAAAAGCGTGCTATTCTTTGCATTAGTTTGTCAAAAATAACTCGATTAACAACTTCTCCCATCACAGTGAATGTTCCGGAGTCGCTCGGGACTTAGATTGGTTGTCATTTCGAGCCGATACGCCGATGTTCAATAGGTCGGCTTTATTCAAGATTCTGTTCAAAAAAGCGTGCTATTTTTGCATTAGTTTGTCAAAAATAACTCGATTATCAACTTCTCCCATCATAGTGAAAGTTCTGGAGTCGCTCGGGACTCAGATTGCTAGTCATTCCGAGTCGATACAGGGAGTTCAATCAGTCGGCTTCGTTCAGGATTCTGTTCGAAAAAGCGAGCAATTCTTTGCATTAGTCTGTCAAAAATAACTCGATTCACAACTTCTCCCATCACAGTGAATGTTCTGGAGTCGCTTGGGACTCAGATTGCTCGCCATTTCGAGCCGATAAGCTGATGTTCAATAGGTCAGCTTTATTCAAAATTCTGTTCGAAAAAGCGTGCTATTCTTTGCATTAGTTTGTCAAAAATAACTCGATTAACAACTTCTCCCATCACAGTGAATGTTCCGGAGTCGCTCGGGACTCCGATTGCTAGTCATTTCGAGTCGATATAGGGAGTTTAATTAGTCAGCTTCGTTCAAGATTCTGTTCGAAAAAGGGTTCTATTCTTTGCATTAGTTTGTCAAAAATAACTCGTTTAACAACTTCTCCCATCACAATGAATGTTTTGGATTCGCTCGGGACTGAGATTGCTTGTCATTTTGAGCCAAAACAAGGAGTTCAATCAGTCGGCTTTGTTCAAGATTATGTTCGAAAAAGTGTGCTATTCTTTGCATTATTCTTTCAAAAATTACTCGATTCACAACTTCTCCCATCACAGTGAATGTTCTGGAGTCGCTCGGGACTCAGATTGCTAGTCATTCCGAGTCAATACAGGGAATTCAATCAGTCGGCTTCGTACATGATTCTGTTCGAAAAAGCGAGTAATTCTTTGCATTAGTCTGGCAAAAATAACTCGATTAACAACTTCTCCCATCACAGTGAATGTTCCGGAGTCGCTCGTGACTCCGATTGCTAGTCATTTCGAGTCGATATAGGGAGTTTAATTAGTCAGCTTCGTTCAAGATTCTGTTCGAAACAGTGTTCTATTGTTTCCATTAGTTTGTCAAAAATAACTCGTTTAACAACTTCTCCCATCACAGTGAATGTTCTGGAGTCGCTCGGGACTCAGATTGCTCGCCATTACGAGCCGATAAGCTGATGTTCAATAGGTCAGCTTTATTCAAAATTCTGTTCGAAAAAGCGTGCTATTCTTTGCATTAGTTTGTCAAAAATAACTCGATTAACAACTTCTCCCATCACAGTGAATGTTCCGGAGTCGCTCGGGACTCCGATTGCTAGTCATTTCGAGTCGATATAGGGAGTTTAATTATTCAGCTTCGTTCAAGATTCTGTTCGAAAAAGTGTTCTATTCTTTGCATTAGTTTGTCAAGAATAACTTGTTTAACAACTTCTCCCATCACAGTGAATGTTTTGGATTCGCTCGGGACTGGGATTGCTTGTCATTTTGAGCCAAAACAAGGAGTTCAATCAGTCGGCTTTGTTCAAGATTATGTTCGAAAAAGTGTGCTATTCTTTGCATTATTCTTTCAAAAATAACTCGATTAACAACTTCTCCCATCACAGTGAAAGTTCTGGAGTCGCTCGGGACTCAGATTGCTAGTCATTCCTAGTCGATACAGGGAGTTCAATCAGTCGGCTTCGTTCAGGATTCTGTTCGAAAAAGCGAGCAATTCTTTGCATTAGTCTGTCAAAAATAACTCAATTCACAACTTCTCCCATCACAGTGAATGTTCTGGAGTCGCTCGGGACTCAGATTGCTCGCCATTTCGAGCCGATAAGCTGATGTTCAATAGGTCAGCTTTATTCAAGATTCTGTTCGAAAAAGCTTGCTATTCTTTGCATTAGTTTGTCAAAAATATCTCGATTAACAACTTCTCCCATCATAGTGAATGTTCTGGAGTCGCTCGGGACTTAGATTGGTTGTCATTTCGAGCCGATACGCCGATGTTCAATAGGTCGGCTTTATTCAAGATTCTGTTCAAAAAAGCGTGCTATTTTTGCATTAGTTTGTCAAAAATAACTCGATTATCAACTTCTCCCATCATAGTGAAAGTTCTGGAGTCGCTCGGGACTCAGATTGCTAGTCATTCCGAGTCGATACAGGGAGTTCAATCAGTCGGCTTCGTTCAGGATTCTGTTCGAAAAAGCGAGCAATTCTTTGCATTAGTCTGTCAAAAATAACTCGATTCACAACTTCTCCCATCACAGTGAATGTTCTGGAGTCGCTTGGGACTCAGATTGCTCGCCATTTCGAGCCGATAAGCTGATGTTCAATAGGTCAGCTTTATTCAAAATTCTGTTCGAAAAAGCGTGCTATTCTTTGCATTAGTTTGTCAAAAATAACTCGATTAACAACTTCTCCCATCACAGTGAATGTTCCGGAGTCGCTCGGGACTCCGATTGCTAGTCATTTCGAGTCGATATAGGGAGTTTAATTAGTTAGCTTCGTTCAAGATTCTGTTCGAAAAATTGTTCTATTCTTTGCATTAGTTTGTCAAGAATAACTCGTTTAACAACTTCTCCCATCACAGTGAATGTTTTGGATTCGCTCGGGACTGAGATTGCTTGTCATTTTGAGCCAAAACAATGAGTTCAATCTGTCGGCTTTGTTCAAGATTATGTTCGAAAAAGTGTGCTATTCTTTGAATTATTCTTTCAAAAATAACTCGATTAACAACTTCTCCCATCACAGTGAAAGTTCTGGAGTCGCTCGGGACTCAGATTGCTAGTCATTCCGAGTCGATACAGGGAGTTCAATCAGTCGGCTTCGTTCAGGATTCTGTTCGAAAAAGCGAGCAATTCTTTGCATTAGTCTGTCAAAAATAACTCGATTCACAACTTCTCCCATCACAGTGAATGTTCTGGAGTCGCTTGGGACTCAGATTGCTCGCCATTTCGAGCCGATAAGCTGATGTTCAATAGGTCAGCTTTATTCAAAATTCTGTTCGAAAAAGCGTGCTATTCTTTGCATTAGTTTATCAAAAATAACTCGATTAACAACTTCTCCCATCACAGTGAATGTTCCGGAGTCGCTCGGGACTCCGATTGCTAGTCATTTCGAGTCGATATAGGGAGTTTAATTAGTCAGCTTCGTTGAAGATTCTGTTCGAAAAAGGGTTCTATTCTTTGCATTAGTTTGTCAAAAATAACTCGTTTAACAACTTCTCCCATCACAATGAATGTTTTGGATTCGCTCGGGACTGAGATTGCTTGTCATTTTGAGCCAAAACAAGGAGTTCAATCAGTCGGCTTTGTTCAAGATTATGTTCGAAAAAGTGTGCTATTCTTTGCATTATTCTTTCAAAAATTACTCGATTCACAAGTTCTCCCATCACAGTGAATGTTCTGGAGTTGCTCGGGACTCAGATTGCTAGTCATTCCGAGTCAATACAGGGAGTTCAATCAGTCGGCTTCGTACATGATTCTGTTCGAAAAAGCGAGCAATTCTTTGCATTAGTCTGGCAAAAATAACTCGATTAACAACTTCTCCCATCACAGTGAATGTTCCGGAGTCGCTCGTGACTCCGATTGCTAGTCATTTCGAGTCGATATAGGGAGTTTAATTAGTCAGCTTCGTTCAAGATTCTGTTCGAAACAGTGTTCTATTCTTTCCATTAGTTTGTCAAAAATAACTCGTTTAACAACTTCTCCCATCACAGTGAATGTTCTGGAGTCGCTCGGGACTCAGATTGCTCGCCATTACGAGCCGATAAGCTGATGTTCAATAGGTCAGCTTTATTCAAGATTCTATTCGAAAAAGCGTGCTATTTTTTGCATTAGTTTGTCAAAAATAACTCGATTAACAACTTCTCCCATCACAGTGAATGTTCCGGAGTCGCTCAGGACTCCGATTGCTAGTCATTTCGAGTCGATATAGGGAGTTTAATTATTCAGCTTCGTTCAAGATTCTGTTCGAAAAAGTGTTCTATTCTTTGCATTAGTTTGTCAAGAATAACTTGTTTAACAACTTCTCCCATCACAGTGAATGTTTTGGATTCGCTCGGGACTGGGATTGCTTGTCATTTTGTGCCAAAACAAGGAGTTCAATCAGTCGGCTTTGTTCAAGATTATGTTCGAAAAAGTGTGCTATTCTTTGCATTATTCTTTCAAAAATAACTCGATTAACAACTTCTCCCATCATAGTGAAAGTTCTGGAGTCGCTCGGGACTCAGATTGCTAGTCATTCCTAGTCGATACAGGGAGTTCAATCAGTCGGCTTCGTTCAGGATTCTGTTCGAAAAAGCGAGCAATTCTTTGCATTAGTCTGTCAAAAATAACTCAATTCACAACTTCTCCCATCACAGTGAATGTTCTGGAGTCGCTCGGGACTCAGATTGCTCGCCATTTCGAGCCGATAAGCTGATGTTCAATAGGTCAGCTTTATTCAAGATTCAGTTCGAAAAAGCGTGCTATTCTTTGCATTAGTTTGTCAAAAATATCTCGATTAACAACTTCTCCCATCATAGTGAATGTTCTGGAGTCGCTCGGGACTTAGATTGGTTGTCATTTCGAGCCGATACGCCGATGTTCAATAGGTCGGCTTTATTCAAGATTCTGTTCAAAAAAGCGTGCTATTATTTGCATTAGTTTGTCAAAAATAACTCGATTATCAACTTCTCCCATCATAGTGAAAGTTCTGGAGTCGCTCGGGACTCAGATTGCTAGTCATTCCGAGTCGATACAGGGAGTTCAATCAGTCGGCTTCGTTCAGGATTCTGTTCGAAAAAGCGAGCAATTCTTTGCATTAGTCTGTCAAAAATAACTCGATTCACAACTTCTCCCATCACAGTGAATGTTCTGGAGTCGCTTGGGACTCAGATTGCTCGCCATTTCGAGCCGATAAGCTGATGTTCAATAGGTCAGCTTTATTCAAAATTCTGTTCGAAAAAGCGTGCTATTCTTTGCATTAGTTTGTCAAAAATAACTCGATTAACAACTTCTCCCATCACAGTGAATGTTCCGGAGTCGCTCGGGACTCCGATTGCTAGTCATTTCGAGTCGATATAGGGAGTTTAATTAGTTAGCTTCGTTCAAGATTCTGTTCGAAAAAGTGTTCTATTCTTTGCATTAGTTTGTCAAGAATAACTCGTTTAACAACTTCTCCCATCACAGTTAATGTTTTGGATTCGCTCGGGACTGAGATTGCTTGTCATTTTGAGCCAAAACAATGAGTTCAATCTGTCGGCTTTGTTCAAGATTATGTTCGAAAAAGTGTGCTATTCTTTGAATTATTCTTTCAAAAATAACTCGATTAACAACTTCTCCCATCACAGTGAAAGTTCTGGAGTCGCTCGGGACTCAGATTGCTAGTCATTCCTAGTCGATACAGGGAGTTCAATCAGTCGGCTTCGTTCAGGATTCTGTTCGAAAAAGCGAGCAATTATTTGCATTAGTCTGTCAAAAATAACTCGATTCACAACTTCTCCCATCACAGTGAATGTTCTGGAGTCGCTTGGGACTCAGATTGCTCGCCATTTCGAGCCGATAAGCTGATGTTCAATAGGTCAGCTTTATTCAAAATTCTGTTCGAAAAAGCGTGCTATTCTTTGCATTAGTTTATCAAAAATAACTCGATTAACAACTTCTCCCATCACAGTGAATGTTCCGGAGTCGCTCGGGACTCCGATTGCTAGTCATTTCGAGTCGATATAGGGAGTTTAATTAGTCAGCTTCGTTCAAGATTCTGTTCGAAAAAGGGTTCTATTCTTTGCATTAGTTTGTCAAAAATAACTCGTTTAACAACTTCTCCCATCACAATGAATGTTTTGGATTCGCTCGGGACTGAGATTGCTTGTCATTTTGAGCCAAAACAAGGAGTTCAATCAGTCGGCTTTGTTCAAGATTATGTTCGAAAAAGTGTGCTATTCTTTGCATTATTCTTTCAAAAATTACTCGATTCACAAGTTCTCCCATCACAGTGAATGTTCTGGAGTTGCTCGGGACTCAGATTGCTAGTCATTCCGAGTCAATACAGGGAGTTCAATCAGTCGGCTTCGTACATGATTCTGTTCGAAAAAGCGAGCAATTCTTTGCATTAGTCTGGCAAAAATAACTCGATTAACAACTTCTCCCATCACAGTGAATGTTCCGGAGTCGCTCGTGACTCTGATTGCTAGTCATTTCGAGTCGATATAGGGAGTTTAATTAGTCAGCTTCGTTCAAGATTCTGTTCGAAACAGTGTTCTATTCTTTCCATTAGTTTGTCAAAAATAACTCGTTTAACAACTTCTCCCATCACAGTGAATGTTCTGGAGTCGCTCGGGACTCAGATTGCTCGCCATTACGAGCCGATAAGCTGATGTTCAATAGGTCAGCTTTATTCAAAATTCTATTCGAAAAAGCGTGCTATTCTTTGCATTAGTTTGTCAAAGATAACTCGATTAACAACTTCTCCCATCACAGTGAATGTTCCGGAGTCGCTCGGGACTCCGATTGCTAGTCATTTCGAGTCGATATAGGGAGTTTAATTAGTCAGCTTCGTTGAAGATTCTGTTCGAAAAAGGGTTCTATTCTTTGCATTAGTTTGTCAAAAATAACTCGTTTAACAACTTCTCCCATCACAATGAATGTTTTGGATTCGCTCGGGACTGAGATTGCTTGTCATTTTGAGCCAAAACAAGGAGTTCAATCAGTCGGCTTTGTTCAAGATTATGTTCGAAAAAGTGTGCTATTCTTTGCATTATTCTTTCAAAAATTACTCGATTCACAAGTTCTCCCATCACAGTGAATGTTCTGGAGTTGCTCGGGACTCAGATTGCTAGTCATTCCGAGTCAATACAGGGAGTTCAATCAGTCGGCTTCGTACATGATTCTGTTCGAAAAAGCGAGCAATTCTTTGCATTAGTCTGGCAAAAATAACTCGATTAACAACTTCTCCCATCACAGTGAATGTTCCGGAGTCGCTCGTGACTCCGATTGCTAGTCATTTCGAGTCGATATAGGGAGTTTAATTAGTCAGCTTCGTTCAAGATTCTGTTCGAAACAGTGTTCTATTCTTTCCATTAGTTTGTCAAAAATAACTCGTTTAACAACTTCTCCCATCACAGTGAATGTTCTGGAGTCGCTCGGGACTCAGATTGCTCGCCATTACGAGCCGATAAGCTGATGTTCAATAGGTCAGCTTTATTCAAGATTCTATTCGAAAAAGCGTGCTATTTTTTGCATTAGTTTGTCAAAAATAACTCGATTAACAACTTCTCCCATCACAGTGAATGTTCCGGAGTCGCTCGGGACTCCGATTGCTAGTCATTTCGAGTCGATATAGGGAGTTTAATTATTCAGCTTCGTTCAAGATTCTGTTCGAAAAAGTGTTCTATTCTTTGCATTAGTTTGTCAAGAATAACTTGTTTAACAACTTCTCCCATCACAGTGAATGTTTTGGATTCGCTCGGGACTGGGATTGCTTGTCATTTTGTGCCAAAACAAGGAGTTCAATCAGTCGGCTTTGTTCAAGATTATGTTCGAAAAAGTGTGCTATTCTTTGCATTATTCTTTCAAAAATAACTCGATTAACAACTTCTCCCATCATAGTGAAAGTTCTGGAGTCGCTCGGGACTCAGATTGCTAGTCATTCCTAGTCGATACAGGGAGTTCAATCAGTCGGCTTCGTTCAGGATTCTGTTCGAAAAAGCGAGCAATTCTTTGCATTAGTCTGTCAAAAATAACTCAATTCACAACTTCTCCCATCACAGTGAATGTTCTGGAGTCGCTCGGGACTCAGATTGCTCGCCATTTCGAGCCGATAAGCTGATGTTCAATAGGTCAGCTTTATTCAAGATTCAGTTCGAAAAAGCGTGCTATTCTTTGCATTAGTTTGTCAAAAATATCTCGATTAACAACTTCTCCCATCATAGTGAATGTTCTGGAGTCGCTCGGGACTTAGATTGGTTGTCATTTCGAGCCGATACGCCGATGTTCAATAGGTCGGCTTTATTCAAGATTCTGTTCAAAAAAGCGTGCTATTATTTGCATTAGTTTGTCAAAAATAACTCGATTATCAACTTCTCCCATCATAGTGAAAGTTCTGGAGTCGCTCGGGACTCAGATTGCTAGTCATTCCGAGTCGATACAGGGAGTTCAATCAGTCGGCTTCGTTCAGGATTCTGTTCGAAAAAGCGAGCAATTCTTTGCATTAGTCTGTCAAAAATAACTCGATTCACAACTTCTCCCATCACAGTGAATGTTCTGGAGTCGCTTGGGACTCAGATTGCTCGCCATTTCGAGCCGATAAGCTGATGTTCAATAGGTCAGCTTTATTCAAAATTCTGTTCGAAAAAGCGTGCTATTCTTTGCATTAGTTTGTCAAAAATAACTCGATTAACAACTTCTCCCATCACAGTGAATGTTCCGGAGTCGCTCGGGACTCCGATTGCTAGTCATTTCGAGTCGATATAGGGAGTTTAATTAGTTAGCTTCGTTCAAGATTCTGTTCGAAAAAGTGTTCTATTCTTTGCATTAGTTTGTCAAGAATAACTCGTTTAACAACTTCTCCCATCACAGTTAATGTTTTGGATTCGCTCGGGACTGAGATTGCTTGTCATTTTGAGCCAAAACAATGAGTTCAATCTGTCGGCTTTGTTCAAGATTATGTTCGAAAAAGTGTGCTATTCTTTGAATTATTCTTTCAAAAATAACTCGATTAACAACTTCTCCCATCACAGTGAAAGTTCTGGAGTCGCTCGGGACTCAGATTGCTAGTCATTCCTAGTCGATACAGGGAGTTCAATCAGTCGGCTTCGTTCAGGATTCTGTTCGAAAAAGCGAGCAATTATTTGCATTAGTCTGTCAAAAATAACTCGATTCACAACTTCTCCCATCACAGTGAATGTTCTGGAGTCGCTTGGGACTCAGATTGCTCGCCATTTCGAGCCGATAAGCTGATGTTCAATAGGTCAGCTTTATTCAAAATTCTGTTCGAAAAAGCGTGCTATTCTTTGCATTAGTTTATCAAAAATAACTCGATTAACAACTTCTCCCATCACAGTGAATGTTCCGGAGTCGCTCGGGACTCCGATTGCTAGTCATTTCGAGTCGATATAGGGAGTTTAATTAGTCAGCTTCGTTCAAGATTCTGTTCGAAAAAGGGTTCTATTCTTTGCATTAGTTTGTCAAAAATAACTCGTTTAACAACTTCTCCCATCACAATGAATGTTTTGGATTCGCTCGGGACTGAGATTGCTTGTCATTTTGAGCCAAAACAAGGAGTTCAATCAGTCGGCTTTGTTCAAGATTATGTTCGAAAAAGTGTGCTATTCTTTGCATTATTCTTTCAAAAATTACTCGATTCACAAGTTCTCCCATCACAGTGAATGTTCTGGAGTTGCTCGGGACTCAGATTGCTAGTCATTCCGAGTCAATACAGGGAGTTCAATCAGTCGGCTTCGTACATGATTCTGTTCGAAAAAGCGAGCAATTCTTTGCATTAGTCTGGCAAAAATAACTCGATTAACAACTTCTCCCATCACAGTGAATGTTCCGGAGTCGCTCGTGACTCTGATTGCTAGTCATTTCGAGTCGATATAGGGAGTTTAATTAGTCAGCTTCGTTCAAGATTCTGTTCGAAACAGTGTTCTATTCTTTCCATTAGTTTGTCAAAAATAACTCGTTTAACAACTTCTCCCATCACAGTGAATGTTCTGGAGTCGCTCGGGACTCAGATTGCTCGCCATTACGAGCCGATAAGCTGATGTTCAATAGGTCAGCTTTATTCAAAATTCTATTCGAAAAAGCGTGCTATTCTTTGCATTAGTTTGTCAAAGATAACTCGATTAACAACTTCTCCCATCACAGTGAATGTTCCGGAGTCGCTCGGGACTCCGATTGCTAGTCATTTCGAGTCGATATAGGGAGTTTAATTAGTCAGCTTCGTTGAAGATTCTGTTCGAAAAAGGGTTCTATTCTTTGCATTAGTTTGTCAAAAATAACTCGTTTAACAACTTCTCCCATCACAATGAATGTTTTGGATTCGCTCGGGACTGAGATTGCTTGTCATTTTGAGCCAAAACAAGGAGTTCAATCAGTCGGCTTTGTTCAAGATTATGTTCGAAAAAGTGTGCTATTCTTTGCATTATTCTTTCAAAAATTACTCGATTCACAAGTTCTCCCATCACAGTGAATGTTCTGGAGTTGCTCGGGACTCAGATTGCTAGTCATTCCGAGTCAATACAGGGAGTTCAATCAGTCGGCTTCGTACATGATTCTGTTCGAAAAAGCGAGCAATTCTTTGCATTAGTCTGGCAAAAATAACTCGATTAACAACTTCTCCCATCACAGTGAATGTTCCGGAGTCGCTCGTGACTCCGATTGCTAGTCATTTCGAGTCGATATAGGGAGTTTAATTAGTCAGCTTCGTTCAAGATTCTGTTCGAAACAGTGTTCTATTCTTTCCATTAGTTTGTCAAAAATAACTCGTTTAACAACTTCTCCCATCACAGTGAATGTTCTGGAGTCGCTCGGGACTCAGATTGCTCGCCATTACGAGCCGATAAGCTGATGTTCAATAGGTCAGCTTTATTCAAGATTCTATTCGAAAAAGCGTGCTATTTTTTGCATTAGTTTGTCAAAAATAACTCGATTAACAACTTCTCCCATCACAGTGAATGTTCCGGAGTCGCTCGGGACTCCGATTGCTAGTCATTTCGAGTCGATATAGGGAGTTTAATTATTCAGCTTCGTTCAAGATTCTGTTCGAAAAAGTGTTCTATTCTTTGCATTAGTTTGTCAAGAATAACTTGTTTAACAACTTCTCCCATCACAGTGAATGTTTTGGATTCGCTCGGGACTGGGATTGCTTGTCATTTTGTGCCAAAACAAGGAGTTCAATCAGTCGGCTTTGTTCAAGATTATGTTCGAAAAAGTGTGCTATTCTTTGCATTATTCTTTCAAAAATAACTCGATTAACAACTTCTCCCATCATAGTGAAAGTTCTGGAGTCGCTCGGGACTCAGATTGCTAGTCATTCCTAGTCGATACAGGGAGTTCAATCAGTCGGCTTCGTTCAGGATTCTGTTCGAAAAAGCGAGCAATTCTTTGCATTAGTCTGTCAAAAATAACTCAATTCACAACTTCTCCCATCACAGTGAATGTTCTGGAGTCGCTCGGGACTCAGATTGCTCGCCATTTCGAGCCGATAAGCTGATGTTCAATAGGTCAGCTTTATTCAAGATTCAGTTCGAAAAAGCGTGCTATTCTTTGCATTAGTTTGTCAAAAATATCTCGATTAACAACTTCTCCCATCATAGTGAATGTTCTGGAGTCGCTCGGGACTTAGATTGGTTGTCATTTCGAGCCGATACGCCGATGTTCAATAGGTCGGCTTTATTCAAGATTCTGTTCAAAAAAGCGTGCTATTATTTGCATTAGTTTGTCAAAAATAACTCGATTATCAACTTCTCCCATCATAGTGAAAGTTCTGGAGTCGCTCGGGACTCAGATTGCTAGTCATTCCGAGTCGATACAGGGAGTTCAATCAGTCGGCTTCGTTCAGGATTCTGTTCGAAAAAGCGAGCAATTCTTTGCATTAGTCTGTCAAAAATAACTCGATTCACAACTTCTCCCATCACAGTGAATGTTCTGGAGTCGCTTGGGACTCAGATTGCTCGCCATTTCGAGCCGATAAGCTGATGTTCAATAGGTCAGCTTTATTCAAAATTCTGTTCGAAAAAGCGTGCTATTCTTCGCATTAGTTTGTCAAAAATAACTCGATTAACAACTTCTCCCATCACAGTGAATGTTCCGGAGTCGCTCGGGACTCCGATTGCTAGTCATTTCGAGTCGATATAGGGAGTTTAATTAGTTAGCTTCGTTCAAGATTCTGTTCGAAAAAGTGTTCTATTCTTTGCATTAGTTTGTCAAGAATAACTCGTTTAACAACTTCTCCCATCACAGTTAATGTTTTGGATTCGCTCGGGACTGAGATTGCTTGTCATTTTGAGCCAAAACAATGAGTTCAATCTGTCGGCTTTGTTCAAGATTATGTTCGAAAAAGTGTGCTATTCTTTGAATTATTCTTTCAAAAATAACTCGATTAACAACTTCTCCCATCACAGTGAAAGTTCTGGAGTCGCTCGGGACTCAGATTGCTAGTCATTCCTAGTCGATACAGGGAGTTCAATCAGTCGGCTTCGTTCAGGATTCTGTTCGAAAAAGCGAGCAATTATTTGCATTAGTCTGTCAAAAATAACTCGATTCACAACTTCTCCCATCACAGTGAATGTTCTGGAGTCGCTTGGGACTCAGATTGCTCGCCATTTCGAGCCGATAAGCTGATGTTCAATAGGTCAGCTTTATTCAAAATTCTGTTCGAAAAAGCGTGCTATTCTTTGCATTAGTTTATCAAAAATAACTCGATTAACAACTTCTCCCATCACAGTGAATGTTCCGGAGTCGCTCGGGACTCCGATTGCTAGTCATTTCGAGTCGATATAGGGAGTTTAATTAGTCAGCTTCGTTCAAGATTCTGTTCGAAAAAGGGTTCTATTCTTTGCATTAGTTTGTCAAAAATAACTCGTTTAACAACTTCTCCCATCACAATGAATGTTTTGGATTCGCTCGGGACTGAGATTGCTTGTCATTTTGAGCCAAAACAAGGAGTTCAATCAGTCGGCTTTGTTCAAGATTATGTTCGAAAAAGTGTGCTATTCTTTGCATTATTCTTTCAAAAATTACTCGATTCACAAGTTCTCCCATCACAGTGAATGTTCTGGAGTTGCTCGGGACTCAGATTGCTAGTCATTCCGAGTCAATACAGGGAGTTCAATCAGTCGGCTTCGTACATGATTCTGTTCGAAAAAGCGAGCAATTCTTTGCATTAGTCTGGCAAAAATAACTCGATTAACAACTTCTCCCATCACAGTGAATGTTCCGGAGTCGCTCGTGACTCTGATTGCTAGTCATTTCGAGTCGATATAGGGAGTTTAATTAGTCAGCTTCGTTCAAGATTCTGTTCGAAACAGTGTTCTATTCTTTCCATTAGTTTGTCAAAAATAACTCGTTTAACAACTTCTCCCATCACAGTGAATGTTCTGGAGTCGCTCGGGACTCAGATTGCTCGCCATTACGAGCCGATAAGCTGATGTTCAATAGGTCAGCTTTATTCAAAATTCTATTCGAAAAAGCGTGCTATTCTTTGCATTAGTTTGTCAAAGATAACTCGATTAACAACTTCTCCCATCACAGTGAATGTTCCGGAGTCGCTCGGGACTCCGATTGCTAGTCATTTCGAGTCGATATAGGGAGTTTAATTAGTCAGCTTCGTTCAAGATTCTGTTCGAAAAAGGGTTCTATTCTTTGCATTAGTTTGTCAAAAATAACTCGTTTAACAACTTCTCCCATCACAATGAATGTTTTGGATTCGCTCGGGACTGAGATTGCTTGTCATTTTGAGCCAAAACAAGGAGTTCAATCAGTCGGCTTTGTTCAAGATTATGTTCGAAAAAGTGTGCTTTTCTTTGCATTATTCTTTCAAAAATTACTCGATTCACAACTTCTCCCATCACAGTGAATGTTCTGGAGTCGCTCGGGACTCAGATTGCTAGTCATTCCGAGTCAATACAGGGAGTTCAATCAGTCGGCTTCGTACATGATTCTGTTCGAAAAAGCGAGCAATTCTTTGCATTAGTCTGGCAAAAATAACTCGATTAACAACTTCTCCCATCACAGTGAATGTTCCGGAGTCGCTCGTGACACCGATTGCTAGTCATTTCGAGTCGATATAGGGAGTTTAATTAGTCAGCTTCGTTCAAGATTCTGTTCGAAACAGTGTTCTATTTTTTCCATTAGTTTGTCAAAAATAACTCGTTTAACAACTTCTCCCATCACAGTGAATGTTCTGGAGTCGCTCGGGACTCAGATTGCTCGCCATTACGAGCCGATAAGCTGATGTTCAATAGGTCAGCTTTATTCAAGATTCTATTCGAAAAAGCGTGCTATTTTTTGCATTAGTTTGTCAAAAATAACTCGATTAACAACTTCTCCCATCACAGTGAATGTTCCGGAGTCGCTCGGGACTCCGATTGCTAGTCATTTCGAGTCGATATAGGGAGTTTAATTATTCAGCTTCGTTCAAGATTCTGTTCGAAAAAGTGTTCTATTCTTTGCATTAGTTTGTCAAGAATAACTTGTTTAACAACTTCTCCCATCACAGTGAATGTTTTCGATTCGCTCGGGACTGGGATTGCTTGTCATTTTGAGCCAAAACAAGGAGTTCAATCAGTCGGCTTTGTTCAAGATTATGTTCGAAAAAGTGTGCTATTCTTTGCATTATTCTTTCAAAAATAACTCGATTAACAACTTCTCGCATCACAGTGAAAGTTCTGGAGTCGCTCGGGACTCAGATTGCTAGTCATTCCTAGTCGATACAGGGAGTTCAATCAGTCGGCTTCGTTCAGGATTCTGTTCGAAAAAGCGAGCAATTCTTTGCATTAGTCTGTCAAAAATAACTCAATTCACAACTTCTCCCATCACAGTGAATGTTCTGGAGTCGCTCGGGACTCAGATTGCTCGCCATTTCGAGCCGATAAGCTGATGTTCAATAGGTCAGCTTTATTCAAGATTCTGTTCGAAAAAGCGTGCTATTCTTTGCATTAGTTTGTCAAAAATATCTCGATTAACAACTTCTTCCATCATAGTGAATGTTCTGGAGTCGCTCGGGACTTAGATTGGTTGTCATTTCGAGCCGATACGCCGATGTTCAATAGGTCGGCTTTATTCAAGATTCTGTTCAAAAAAACGTGCTATTATTTGCATTAGTTTGTCAAAAATAACTCGATTATCAACTTCTCCCATCATAGTGAAAGTTCTGGAGTCGCTCGGGACTCAGATTGCTAGTCATTCCGAGTCGATACAGGGAGTTCAATCAGTCGGCTTCGTTCAGGATTCTGTTCGAAAAAGCAAGCAATTCTTTGCATTAGTCTGTCAAAAATAACTCGATTCACAACTTCTCCCATCACAGTGAATGTTCTGGAGTCGCTTGGGACTCAGATTGCTCGCCATTTCGAGCCGATAAGCTGATGTTCAATAGGTCAGCTTTATTCAAAATTCTGTTCGAAAAAGCGTGCTATTCTTTGCATTAGTTTGTCAAAAATAACTCGATTAACAACTTCTCCCATCACAGTGAATGTTCCGGAGTCGCTCGGGACTCCGATTGCTAGTCATTTCGAGTCGATATAGGGAGTTTAATTAGTTAGCTTCGTTCAAGATTCTGTTCGAAAAAGTGTTCTATTCTTTGCATTAGTTTGTCAAGAATAACTCGTTTAACAACTTCTCCCATCACAGTGAATGTTTTGGATTCGCTCGGGACTGAGATTGCTTGTCATTTTGAGCCAAAACAATGAGTTCAATCTGTCGGCTTTGTTCAAGATTATGTTCGAAAAAGTGTGCTATTCTTTGAATTATTCTTTCAAAAATATCTCGATTAACAACTTCTCCCATCACAGTGAAAGTTCAGGAGTCGCTCGGGACTCAGATTGCTAGTCATTCCTAGTCGATACAGGGAGTTCAATCAGTCGGCTTCGTTCAGGATTCTGTTCGAAAAAGCGAGCAATTCTTTGCATTAGTCTGTCAAAAATAACTCGATTCACAACTTCTCCCATCACAGTGAATGTTCTGGAGTCGCTTGGGACTCAGATTGCTCGCCATTTCGAGCCGATAAGCTGATGTTCAATAGGTCAGCTTTATTCAAAATTCTGTTCGAAAAAGCGTGCTATTCTTTGCATTAGTTTATCAAAAATAACTCGATTAACAACTTCTCCCATCACAGTGAATGTTCCGGAGTCGCTCGTGACACCGATTGCTAGTCATTTCGAGTCGATATAGGGAGTTTAATTAGTCAGCTTCGTTCAAGATTCTGTTCGAAACAGTGTTCTATTTTTTCCATTAGTTTGTCAAAAATAACTCGTTTAACAACTTCTCCCATCACAGTGAATGTTCTGGAGTCGCTCGAGACTCAGATTGCTCGCCATTACGAGCCGATAAGCTGATGTTCAATAGGTCAGCTTTATTCAAGATTCTATTCGAAAAAGCGTGCTATTTTTTGCATTAGTTTGTCAAAAATAACTCGATTAACAACTTCTCCCATCACAGTGAATGTTCCGGAGTCGCTCGGGACTCCGATTGCTAGTCATTTCGAGTCGATATAGGGAGTTTAATTATTCAGCTTCGTTCAAGATTCTGTTCGAAAAAGTGTTCTATTCTTTGTTTTTTTTTTGCAACAAGGCAAGTGTATTGTATTAGCAATGAAGAAGATGAGTACATGTAAAGTTCAGTAGCCAATCACCCTAGGACAAAAGAGTCTAGAACCTCACCTTCGGCATAGCCATCAGCAAGGTCAAGACCCAATCCCTAGGGTTGATGGTCCCGCTACGATACAATCATAGCAATCTAAAAAGAAAAGACATCCCACAGCCCGGGAAAGGCACACAAGTCATGATGAAGTGTTCTATTCTTTGCATTAGTTTGTCAAGAATAACTTGTTTAACAACTTCTCCCATCACAGTGAATGTTTTCGTTTCGCTCGGGACTGGGATTGCTTGTCATTTTGAGCCAAAACAAGGAGTTCAATCAGTCGGCTTTGTTCAAGATTATGTTCGAAAAAGTGTGCTATTCTTTGCATTATTCTTTCAAAAATAACTCGATTAACAACTTCTCCCATCACAGTGAAAGTTCTGGAGTCGCTCGGGACTCAGATTGCTAGTCATTCCTAGTCGATACAGGGAGTTCAATCAGTCGGCTTCGTTCAGGATTCTGTTCGAAAAAGCGAGCTATTCTTTGCATTAGTCTGTCAAAAATAACTCAATTCACAACTTCTCCCATCACAGTGAATGTTCTGGAGTCGCTCGGGACTCAGATTGTTCGCCATTTCGAGCCGATAAGCTGATGTTCAATAGGTCAGCTTTATTCAAGATTCTGTTCGAAAAAGCGTGTTATTCTTTGCATTAGTTTGTCAAAAATATCTCGATTAACAACTTCTCCCATCATAGTGAATGTTCTGGAGTCGCTCGGGACTTAGATTGGTTGTCATTTCGAGCCGATACGCCGATGTTCAATAGGTCGGCTTTATTCAAGATTCTGTTCAAAAAAACGTGCTATTATTTGCATTAGTTTGTCAAAAATAACTCGATTATCAACTTCTCCCATCATAGTGAAAGTTCTGGAGTCGCTCGGGACTAAGATTGCTAGTCATTCCGAGTCGATACAGGGAGTTCAATCAGTCGGCTTCGTTCAGGATTCTGTTCGAAAAAGCGTGCTATTCTTTGCATTAGTTTGTCAAAAATAACTCGATTAACAATTTCTCCCATCACAGTGAATGTTCCGGAGTCGCTCGGGACTCCGATTGCTAGTCATTTCGAATCGATATAGGGAGTTTAATTATTCAGCTTCGTTCAAGATTCTGTTCGAAAAAGTGTTCTATTCTTTGCATTAGTTTGTCAAGAATAACATGTTTAACAACTTCTCCCATCACAGTGAATGTTTTGGATTCGCTCGGGACTGGGATTGCTTGTCATTTTGAGCCAAAACAAGGAGTTCAATCAGTCAGCTTTGTTCAAGATTATGTTCGAAAAAGTGTGCTATTCTTTGCATTATTCTTTCAAAAATAACTCGATTAACAACTTCTCCCATCACAGTGAAAGTTTTGGAGTCGCTCGGGACTCAGATTGCTAGTCATTCCTAGTCGATACAGGGAGTTCAATCAGTCGGCTTCGTTCAGGATTCTGTTCGAAAAAGCGAGCAATTCTTTGCATTAGTCTGTCAAAAATAACTCGATTCACAACTTCTCCCATCACAGTGAATGTTCTGGAGTCGCTCGGGACTCAGATTGCTCGCCATTTCGAGCCGATAAGCTGCTGTTCAATAGGTCAGCTTTATTCAAGATTTTGTTCGAAAAAGCGTGTTATTCTTTGCATTAGTTTGTCAAAAATATCTCGATTAACAACTTGTCCCATCATAGTGAATGTTCTGGAGTCGCTCGGGACTTAGATTGGTTGTCATTTCGAGCCGATACGCCGATGTTCAATAGGTCGGCTTTTTCAAGATTCTGTTCAAAAAAGCGTGCTTTTATTTGCATTAGTTTGTCAAAAATAACTCGATTATCAACTTCTCCCATCACAGTGAAAGTTTTGGAGTCGCTCGGGACTCAGATTGCTAGTCATTCCGAGTTGATACAGGGAGTTCAATCAGTCGGCTTCGTTCAGGATTCTATTAGAAAAAGCGAGCAATTCTTTGCATTAGTCTGTCAAAACTAACTCGATTCACAACTTCTCCCATCACAGTGAATGTTCTGGAGTCGCTTGGGACTCAGATTGCTCGCCATTTCGAGCCGATAAGCTGATGTTCAATAGGTCAGCATTATTCAAAATTCTGTTCGAAAAAGCGTGCTATTCTTTGCATTAGTTTGTCAAAAATAACTCGATTAACAATTTCTCCCATCACAGTGAATGTTCCGGAGTCGCTCGGGACTCCGATTGCTAGTCATTTCGAATCGATATAGGGAGTTTAATTATTCAGCTTCGTTCAAGATTCTGTTCGAAAAAGTGTTCTATTCTTTGCATTAGTTTGTCAAGAATAACATGTTTAACAACTTCTCCCATCACAGTGAATGTTTTGGATTCGCTCGGGACTGGGATTGCTTGTCATTTTGAGCCAAAACAAGGAGTTCAATCAGTCAGCTTTGTTCAAGATTATGTTCGAAAAAGTGTGCTATTCTTTGCATTATTCTTTCAAAAATAACTCGATTAACAACTTCTCCCATCACAGTGAAAGTTTTGGAGTCGCTCGGGACTCAGATTGCTAGTCATTCCTAGTCGATACAGGGAGTTCAATCAGTCGGCTTCGTTCAGGATTCTGTTCGAAAAAGCGAGCAATTCTTTGCATTAGTCTGTCAAAAATAACTCGATTCACAACTTCTCCCATCACAGTGAATGTTCTGGAGTCGCTCGGGACTCAGATTGCTCGCCATTTCGAGCCGATAAGCTGCTGTTCAATAGGTCAGCTTTATTCAAGATTTTGTTCGAAAAAGCGTGTTATTCTTTGCATTAGTTTGTCAAAAATATCTCGATTAACAACTTGTCCCATCATAGTGAATGTTCTGGAGTCGCTCGGGACTTAGATTGGTTGTCATTTCGAGCCGATACGCCGATGTTCAATAGGTCGGCTTTTTCAAGATTCTGTTCAAAAAAGCGTGCTTTTATTTGCATTAGTTTGTCAAAAATAACTCGATTATCAACTTCTCCCATCACAGTGAAAGTTTTGGAGTCGCTCGGGACTCAGATTGCTAGTCATTCCGAGTTGATACAGGGAGTTCAATCAGTCGGCTTCGTTCAGGATTCTATTCGAAAAAGCGAGCAATTCTTTGCATTAGTCTGTCAAAACTAACTCGATTCACAACTTCTCCCATCACAGTGAATGTTCTGGAGTCGCTTGGGACTCAGATTGCTCGCCATTTCGAGCCGATAAGCTGATGTTCAATAGGTCAGCATTATTCAAAATTCTGTTCGAAAAAGCGTGCTATTCTTTGCATTAGTTTGTCAAAAATAACTCGATTAACAACTTCTCCCATCACAGTGAATGTTCCGGAGTCGCTCGGGACTCCGATTGCTAGTCATTTCGAGTCGATATAGGGAGTTTAATTAGTCAGCTTCGTTCAAGATTCTGTTCGAAAAAGTGTTCTATTCTTTGCATTAGTTTGTCAAAAATAACTCGTTTAACAACTTCTCCCATCACAGTGAATGTTTTGGATTCGCTCGGGACTGAGATTGCTTGTCATTTTGAGCCAAAACAAGGAGTTCAATCAGTCGGCTTTGTTCAAGATTCTGTTCGAAAAAGTGTGCTATTCTTTGCATTATTCTTTCAAAAATAACTCGATTCACAACTTCTCCCATCACAGTGAATGTTCTGGAGTCGCTCGGGACTCAGATTGCTCGTCATTTCGAGTCGATAGGCCGATGTTCAATCAGTCGGCTTTATTCAAGATTTTCTTCAGAAAAGCGTGCTATTATTTGCATTAGTCTGTCAGAAATAACTCGATTAACAATATCTCCCATCACAGTGAATGTTCTGGAGTCGCTTGGGACTCAGATTGCTCGCCATTACGAGCCGATAAGCTGATGTTCAATAGGTCAACTTTATTCAAGATTCTGTTCGAAAAAGCGTGCTATTCTTTGCATTAGTTTGTCAAAAATAACTCGATTAACAATTTCTCCCATCACAGTGAATGTTCCGGAGTCGCTCGGGACTCCGATTGCTAGTCATTTCGAGTCGATATAGGGAGTTTAATTATTCAGCTTCGTTCAAGATTCTGTTCGAAAAAGTGTTCTATTCTTTGCATTAGTTTGTCAAGAATAACTTGTTTAACAACTTCTCCCATCACAGTGAATGTTTTGGATTCGCTCGGGACTGGGATTGCTTGTCATTTTGAGCCAAAACAAGGAGTTCAATCAGTCAGCTTTGTTCAAGATTATGTTCGAAAAAGTGTGCTATTCTTTGCATTATTCTTTCAAAAATAACTCGATTAACAACTTCTCCCATCACAGTGAAAGTTTTGGAGTCGCTCGGGACTCAGATTGCTAGTCATTCCTAGTCGATACAGGGAGTTCAATCAGTCGGCTTCGTTCAGGATTCTGTTCGAAAAAGCGAGCAATTCTTTGCATTAGTCTGTCAAAAATAACTCGATTCACAACTTCTCCCATCACAGTGAATGTTCTAGAGTCGCTCGGGACTCAGATTGCTCGCCATTTCGAGCCGATAAGCTGATGTTCAATAGGTCAGCTTTATTCAAGATTCTGTTCGAAAAAGCATGTTATTCTTTGCATTAGTTTGTCAAAAATATCTCGATTAACAACTTCTCCCATCGTAGTGAATGTTCTGGAGTCGCTCGGGACTTAGATTGGTTGTCATTTCGAGCCGATACGCCGATGTTCAATAGGTCGGCTTTATTCAAGATTCTGTTCAAAAAAGCGTGCTATTATTTGCATTAGTTTGTCAAAAATAACTCGATTATCAACTTCTCCCATCACAGTGAAAGTTTTGGAGTCGCTCGGGACTCAGATTGCTAGTCATTCCGAGTTGATACAGGGAGTTCAATCAGTCGGCTTCGTTCAGGATTCTGTTCGAAAAAGCGAGCAATTCTTTGCATTAGTCTGTCAAAACTAACTCGATTCACAACTTCTCCCATCACAGTGAATGTTCTGGAGTCGCTTGGGACTCAGATTGCTCGCCATTTCGAGCCGATAAGCTGATGTTCAATAGGTCAGCATTATTCAAAATTCTGTTCGAAAAAGCGTGCTATTCTTTGCATTAGTTTGTCAAAAATAACTCGATTAACAACTTCTCCCATCACAGTGAATGTTCCGGAGTTGCTCGGGACTCCGATTGCTAGTCATTTCGAGTCGATATAGGGAGTTTAATTAGTCAGCTTCGTTCAAGATTCTGTTCGAAAAAGTGTTCTATTCTTTGCATTAGTTTGTCAAAAATAACTCGTTTAACAACTTCTCCCATCACAATGAATGTTTTGGATTCGCTCGGGACTGAGATTGCTTGTCATTTTGAGCCAAAACAAGGAGTTCAATCAGTCGGCTTTGTTCAAGATTATGTTCGAAAAAGTGTACTATTCTTTGCATTATTCTTTCAAAAATAACTCGATTAACAACTTCTCCCATCACAGTGAAAGTTTTGGAGTCGCTCGGGACTCAGATTGCTAGTCATTCCTAGTCGATACAGGGAGTTCAATCAGTCGGCTTCGTTCAGGATTCTGTTCGAAAAAGCGAGCAATTCTTTGCATTAGTTTGTCAAAAATAACTCAATTCACAACTTCTCCCATCACAGTGAATGTTCTGGAGTCGCTCGGGACTCAGATTGCTCGCCATTTCGAGCCGATAAGCTGATGTTCAATAGGTCAGCTTTATTCAAGATTCAGTTCGAAAAAGCGTGCTATTCTTTGCATTAGTTTGTCAAAAATATCTCGATTAACAACTTCTCCCATCATAGTGAATGTTCTGGAGTCGCTCGGGACTTAGATTGATTGTCATTTCGAGCCGATACGCCGATGTTCAATAGGTCGGCTTTATTCAAGATTCTGTTCAAAAAAGCGTGCTATTATTTGCATTAGTTTGTCAAAAATAACTCGATTATCAACTTCTCCCATCATAGTGAAAGTTCTGGAGTCGCTCGGGACTCAGATTGCTAGTCATTCCGAGTCGATACAGGGAGTTCAATCAGTCGGCTTCGTTCAGGATTCTGTTCGAAAAAGCGAGCAATTCTTTGCATTAGTCTGTCAAAAATAACTCGATTCACAACTTCTCCCATCACAGTGAATGTTCTGGAGTCGCTTGGGACTCAGATTGCTCGCCATTTCGAGCCGATAAGCTGATGTTCAATAGGTCAGCTTTATTCAAGATTCTGTTCGAAAAAACGTGCTATTCTTTGCATTAGTTTGTCAAAAATAACTCGATTAACAACTTCTTCCATCACAGTGAATGTTCCGGAGTCGCTCGGGACTCCGATTGCTAGTCATTTCGAGTCGATATAGGGAGTTTAATTAGTTAGCTTCGTTCAAGATTCTGTTCGAAAAAGTGTTCTATTCTTTGCATTAGTTTGTCAAGAATAACTCGTTTAACAACTTCTCCCATCACAGTGAATGTTTTGGATTCGCTCGGGACTGAGATTGCTTGTCATTTTGAGCCAAAACAATGAGTTCAATCTGTCGGCTTTGTTCAAGATTATGTTCGAAAAAGTGTGCTATTCTTTGAATTATTCTTTCAAAAATAACTCGATTAACAACTTCTCCCATCACAGTGAAAGTTCTGGAGTCGCTCAGGACTCAGATTGCTAGTCATTCCTAGTCGATACAGGGAGTTCAATCAGTCGGCTTCGTTCAGGATTCTGTTCGAAAAAGCGAGCAATTCTTTGCATTAGTTTGTCAAAAATAACTCGATTCACAACTTCTCCCATCACAGTGAATGTTCTGGAGTCGCTCGGGACTCAGATTGCTCGCCATTTCGAGCCGATAAGCTGATGTTCAATAGGTCAGCTTTATTCAAGATTCTGTTCAAAAAAGCGTGTTATTCTTTGCATTAGTTTGTCAAAAATATCTCGATTAACAACTTCTCCCATCATAGTGAATGTTCTGGAGTCGCTCGGGACTTAGATTGATTGTCATTTCGAGCCGATACGCCGATGTTCAATAGGTCGGCTTTATTCAAGATTCTGTTCAAAAAAGCGTGCTATTATATGCATTAGTTTGTCAAAAATAACTCGATTATCAACTTCTCCCATCATAGTGAAAGTTCTGGAGTCGCTCGGGACTCAGATTGCTAGTCATTCCGAGTCGATACAGGGAGTTCAATCAGTCAGCTTCGTTCAGGATTCTGTTCGAAAAAGCGAGCAATTCTTTGCATTAGTCTGTCAAAAATAACTCGATTCACAACTTCTCCCATCACAGTGAATGTTCTGGAGTCGCTTGGGAGTCAGATTGCTCGCCATTTCGAGCCGATAAGCTGATGTTCAATAGGTCAGCTTTATTCAAAATTATGTTCGAAAAAGCGTGCTATTCTTTGCATTAGTTTGTCAAAAATAACTCGATTAACAACTTCTCCCATCACAGTGAATGTTCCGGAGTCGCTCGGGACTCCGATTGCTAGTCATTTCGAGTCGATATAGGGAGTTTAATTAGTTAGCTTCGTTCAAGATTCTGTTCGAAAAAGTGTTCTATTCTTTGCATTAGTTTGTCAAGAATAACTCGTTTAACAACTTCTCCCATCACAGTGAATGTTTTGGATTCGCTCGGGACTGAGATTGCTTGTCATTTTGAGCCAAAACAATGAGTTCAATCTGTCGGCTTTGTTCAAGATTATGTTCGAAAAAGTGTGCTATTCTTTGAATTATTCTTTCAAAAATAACTCGATTAACAACTTCTCCCATCACAGTGAAAGTTCTGGAGTCGCTCAGGACTCAGATTGCTAGTCATTCCTAGTCGATACAGGGAGTTCAATCAGTCGGCTTCGTTCAGGATTCTGTTCGAAAAAGCGAGCAATTCTTTGCATTAGTTTGTCAAAAATAACTCGATTCACAACTTCTCCCATCACAGTGAATGTTCTGGAGTCGCTCGGGACTCAGATTGCTCGCCATTTCGAGCCGATAAGCTGATGTTCAATAGGTCAGCTTTATTCAAGATTCTGTTCGAAAAAGCGTGTTATTCTTTGCATTAGTTTGTCAAAAATATCTCGATTAACAACTTCTCCCATCATAGTGAATGTTCTGGAGTCGCTTGGGACTTAGATTGATTGTCATTTCGAGCCGATACGCCGATGTTCAATAGGTCGGCTTTATTCAAGATTCTGTTCAAAAAAGCGTGCTATTATATGCATTAGTTTGTCAAAAATAACTCGATTATCAACTTCTCCCATCATAGTGAAAGTTCTGGAGTCGCTCGGGACTCAGATTGCTAGTCATTCCGAGTCGATACAGGGAGTTCAATCAGTCAGCTTCGTTCAGGATTCTGTTCGAAAAAGCGAGCAATTCTTTGCATTAGTCTGTCAAAAATAACTCGATTCACAACTTCTCCCATCACAGTGAATGTTCTGGAGTCGCTTGGGAGTCAGATTGCTCGCCATTTCGAGCCGATAAGCTGATGTTCAATAGGTCAGCTTTATTCAAAATTATGTTCGAAAAAGCGTGCTATTCTTTGCATTAGTTTGTCAAAAATAACTCGATTAACAACTTCTCCCATCACAGTGAATGTTCCGGAGTCGCTCGGGACTCCGATTGCTAGTCATTTCGAGTCGATATAGGGAGTTTAATTAGTCAGCTTCGTTCAAGATTCTGTTCGAAAAAGTGTTCTATTCTTTGCATTAGTTTGTCAAAAATAACTCTTTTAACAACTTCTCTCATCACAGTGAATGTTTTGGATTCGCTCGGGACTGAGATTGCTTGTCATTTTGAGCCAAAACAAGGAGTTCAATCAGTCGGCTTTGTTCAAGATTCTGTTCGAAAAAGTGTGCTATTCTTTGCATTATTCTTTCAAAAATAACTCGATTCACAACTTCTCCCATCACAGTGAATGTTCTGGAGTCGCTCGGGACTCAGATTGCTCGTCATTTCGAGCCGATAGGCCGATGTTCAATCAGTCGGCTTTATTCAAGATTTTGTTCAGAAAAGCGTGCTATTCTTTGCATTAGTCTGTCAGAAATAACTCGATTAACAACATCTCCCATCACAGTGAATGTTCTGGAGTCGCTCGGGACTGAGATTGCTCGTCATTTCGAGCTGATAGGTAGTTGTTCAATCAGTCGGCTTTATTCAAGATTCTGTTCGATATAGCGTGCTATTCTTTGCATTAGTCTGTCAAAAATAACTCGATTAACAACTTCTCCTATCACAGTGAATGTTCTGGAGTCGCTCGGGAGTCAAATTGGTCGTCATTTCAAGCCGATAGGCCGATGTTCAGTCATTCGGCTTTATTTAAGATTATGTTCGAAAAAGTGTGCTATCCTTTGCATTAGTCTGTGAAAAATAACTCGATTAAGAATTTCTCCCATCACAATGATTGTTCTAGAGTCGCTCGGAACTCAGATTGCTTGTCATTTTGAGCCAAAACAGGGAGTACAATCACGGCTTTGTTCAAGATTCTGTTCAAAAATCATGCTATTCTTTGCATTAGACTGTCAAAAATAACTCGATTAACAACTTCTCCCATCACAGTGAATTTTCTGGAGTCGCTCGGGACTCAGATTGCTCGTCATTTCGAGCCGATAGGCCGATGGTCTATCAATCGGCTTTATTCAAGATTCTGTTCGTAAAGCATGCTATTTCTTTGCATTAGTCTATGAAAAATAACTCGATTAACAACTTCTCCCATCACAGTGAATGTTCTGGAGTCGCTCGGGACTCAAATTGCTCGACATTTCGTGCCGATATGCCGATGTTCAACTAGTCGGCTTTTTTCAAGATTTTGTTCGAAAAAGTGTGCTATTCATTGCATCAGTCTGTCAGAAATAACTCGATTAACAACTTCTCCCATCATAGTGAATGTTCTGGAGTCGCTTGGGACTTAGATTGCTAGACATTTCGAGCCGATACACCGATGTTCAATCAGTCGGCTTTATTCAAGATTCTGTTCGAAAAAGCATGCTATTCATTGCATCAGTCTGTCAAAAATGACTTGATTAACAACTTCTCCCATCACAGTGAATCTTCTGGAATCGCTCGGGACTCAGATTGCTCATCATTTCGAGCCGATAGGTGGTTGTTTAATCAGTCGGCTTTATTCAAGATTCTGTTCTATAAAGCGTGCTATTCTTTGCATTAGTCTGTCAAAAATAACTCGATTAACAACTTCTCCTATCACAGTGAATCTTCTGGAGTCGCTCGGGACTCACATTGGTCCTCATTTCGAGCCAATAGGCCGATGTTCAGTCATTCGGCTTTATTCAAGATTCAGTTCAAAAAAGTGTGCTATTCTTTGCTTTACTTTGTCAAAAATAACATGATTAACAACTTCTCCCATCACAGTGAATGTTCTGGAGTCGCTCGGGACTCAGATTGGTCGTCATTTCGAGCCGATAGGCCGATGTTCAGTCATTAGGCTTTATTCAAGTTTCTGTTCGAAAAAGCGTGCTATTCTTTGCATTAGTGTGTCAAAAATAACTCGATTAACAACTTCTCCCATCACAGTGAATGTTCTGGAGTCGCTCGGGACTTAGATTGCTCGTCATTTCTAACCGATACGCCGATGTTCAATCAGTCGTCTTTTTTCAAGATTTTGTTCTAAAAAGCGTGCTATTCATTGCATTAGTCTGTCAAAAATAACAACTTGATTAAAGATTTAGTTCACTGTGAATGTTCTGGAGTCGCTCGAGACTTAGATTGCTCGTCATTTCTAGTCGATACGCCGATGTTCAATTAGTCGGCTTTATTCAAGAATCTATTCGAAAAAGCGTGCTATTCTTTGCATTAGTCTATCAAAAATAACTCGATTAACAATTTCTCCCATCACAGGGAATGTTCTTGAGTCGCTCGGGACTTAGATTGCTCATCATTTCAAGCCGATACGCCGATGTTCAATCTGTCGGCTTTATTCAAGATTCTGTTTGAAAAAGCGTGGTTTTCTTTGCTTTAGTGTGTCAAAAATAACTCGATTAACAACTTCATCCGTCATAGTGAATATTCTGGAGTCGCTCGGGACTCAGATTTCTCGTCATTTCGAGCCTATAGGCTGATATTCAATCAGTCGGCTTTATTCAAGATTCTGTTCGAAAAAGCTTGCTATTCATTGCATCAGTCTGTCAAAAATAACTCGATTAACAACTTCTCCCATCACAGTGAATCTTTTAGAGTCGATCGGGACTCAGATTGGTCGTCATTTCGAGCCGATAGGCTGATATTCAATCAGTCGGCTTTATTCAAGATTCTATTCGATACAGCGTGCTATTCTTTGCATTAGTCTATCAAAAATAACTCGATTAACAACTTCTCCCATCACAGTGAATGTTCTGGAGTCGCTCGGGACTCAAATTGGTCGTCATTTCGAGCCGATAGGCCGATGCTTAGTCATTCGGCTTTATTCAAGATTTAGTTCGAAAAAGTGTGCTATTCTTTGCATTAGTCTGTCAAAAATACCTTGATTAACAACTTCTTCGATCACAGTGAATGTTCTAGAGTCGCTCGGGACTCAGATTTGTCATCATTTCGAGCCGATACGCCGATGTTCAGTCATTCGACTTTATTCAAGATTCTATTTGAAAAAGCGTTCTATTATTAGCCTTAGTCTATAAAAAATAACTCAATTAACAACTTCTCCCATCACAATGAATGTTCTGGAGTCGCTCGGAACTCAGATTGCATGTCATTTTGAGCCAAAACAGGGAGTTCAATCAGTCGGCTTTGTTCAAGATTCTGTTCGAGAAATCGTGCTATTCTTTCTATTAGTCTGTCAAAAATAAGTCGATTAACAACTTCTCCCATCATAGTGAATCTTCTGGACTCGCTCGGGACTCAGATTGGTCGTCATTTCGAGCCGATAGGCCGATGTTCAATCATTCGGCTTTATTCAAGATTTAGTGCGAAAAAGCATGCTATTCTTTGCATTAGTCTGTCAAAAATAACCTGATTAATAACTTCTCCCATCAGAGTGAATCTTCTGCAGTTGCTCAGGACTCAGATTGGTCGTCATTTCAAGCCGATAGGCCGATGTTCAGTCATTCGACTTTATTCAAGATTCTGTTCGAAAAAGCGTGCTATCCTTTGCATTAGTCTGTCAAAAATAACTCGATTTACAACTTCTCCCATCACAGTGAATGTTCTAGAGTCGCTCGGAACTCAGATTGCTTGTCATTTTCAGCCAAAATAGGGAGTTCAATCACTCGGCTTTGTTCTAGATTCTGTTCAAAAAATCGTGTCATTCTTTGCATTAGTCTGTCAAAAATAACTCGATTAACAACTTCTCCCATCACAGTGAATGTTCTGGAGTCGCTCGGGACTCAGATTGCACGTCATTTCGAGCCGATAGGCCGATGGTCAATCAATCGGCTTTATTCAAGATTCTATTCGAAAATCGTGCTATTCTTTGCATTAGTCTGTGAAAAATAACTCGATTAACAACTTCTCTCATCACAGTGAATGTTCTGGAGTCGCTCGGGACACAGATTGCTAGTCATTTCGAGCTAATGTGCCAATGTTCAATCAATCGTCTTTTTTCAAGATTTTGTTCGAAAAAGCGTGCTATTCATTGCATCAGTCTGTCAAAAATAACTCGACTAACAACTTCTCCCACCACAGTGAATGTTCTGGAGTCGCTCGGGACTTAGATTGCTCATCATTTCGAGCCGATACGCCGATGTTCAATCTATCGGCTTTATTCAAGATTCTGTTTGAAAAATCATGCTATTCTTTGCATTAGTGTGTCAAAAATAACTCGATCAACAATTTCTCCCATCACAGTGAATATTCTAGAGTCGCTCGGCACTTAGATTGCTCGTCATTTTGAGTCGATAGGCCGATGTTCAATCAGTCGGTTTTATTCAAGATTCTGTTCGAAAAAGCATGCTATTCTTTGCATTAGTCTGTCAAAAATAACTCGATTAACAATTTCTCCCATCACAGTGAATGTTCTGGAGTCGCTCGGGACTTAGATTGCTCGTCATTTCGAGACGATATGCCGATGTTCAATCAGTCATCTTTTTTCAAGATTTTGTTTGAAAAATCGTGCTATTCTTTGCATTAGTTTGTCAAAAATAACTCGATTAACAACTTCTCCCATCACAGTGAATCTTCTGGAGTCGATCGGGACTCAGATTGCTCGTCATTTCGAGCCGATAGGCTGATGTTCAATCAGTCGGCTTTATTCAAGATTCTGCTCGATACAGCGTGCTATTCTTTGCATTAGTCTATCAAAAATAACTCGATTAACAACTTCTCCCATCACAGTGAATGTTCTGCAGTCGCTCGGGACTCAGATTGGTCGTCATTTCGAGCCGATAGGCCGATGTTTAGTCATTCGGCTTTATTCAAGATTCAGTTCGAAAAAGCGTGCTATTCTTTGCATTAGTTTGTCAAAAATAACTTGATTAACAATTTCTCCCATCACAGTGAATGTTCTGGAGTCGCTCGGGACTTAGATTGCTCGTCATTTCAAGACGATATGCCGATGTTCTATCAGTCGTCTTTTTTCAAGATTTTGTTCGAAAAAGCGTGCTATTCACTGCATCAGTCTGTCAAAAATAACTCAATTAGGAAAAGGTGATGAGGGGGGAGGGGGGGAATTTAATTTGATGGCTCTCGTGGCGACTGGGCATTATTTAGGGTTTTTTTTTAATTCGGAGGGGTATTGTGGGAAGAGGTTTGGCGTTTGAGTGGATTGGGCGGAGGTTTGGCTCGGGTGGGAGTGGTTTGACCCAACTGGACTGATTTTTGTCCAGTTTGGGAATAACTTTTTCCTCCAGTGGAAGAGATTTGGGTATTTTGGGAATACCTTTGGGCGTCTGGGCACATCTTTCTCCCGTCCTGGAGCTTCTTTCCGCGTTGTTTGCTGTGGCGAATTGGCGGAACGGCGGCTCTTTCCTGGCCTTCTCTGGTCCTATTGGTGGCTGATTCCGGTGCTTCTAGGCCTGCTCTCTTCTTCCCGAGTTGTTGTTTCTCCGGTGTATCGGAGGTGCCTGCTGCGGCGTGGTTTCTTTTGTGGCGACGGCAGCTTAGGGTTTTTGCATGATTTCTTTCTTGCGTGAGATCTTGTGTCTGCTATTTGCTTCTGGGTGGCTTCTCTCCGGCGTGAGTCTGGTCGGTGTTCTCGGCCTCTTGGGTGTCTTCTCTATCGGAGTTTAAGGTGGGGCGGCGGGTGATTCTTAGGCGGCTGTTCTAGGGTTCTGCAGTGACCTCGCCTGTGCTGCAGTCGTGGTGCAGCTATCTCCCTGTGGTTCGTCGATCTTTCCTATTTTGGAGATCTTCCTCCCTTGTGCCGCCGACGTGGTGCATCTTCTCCTTGGGCGATCTTTGGTTTTCTCTCTTTGATCCTTGCTGGCAGCGCCTCTTCATCGGTCGTCTGGTTTGGTGGGGTGTGGTGGAGTTTGTCAACAGGTTTCTTCCTTAGTCAGTGCTTTTCCATCGTGATTGCAGTGCTGCATAGCTGAAGTGGAGTTCTCTCACGAATTTGGCGATCTGGGTCACTGTCTTAAGGTTTCAAGGTTGCTGGAATCTTGGTGTTCTCTCACGAATCTGGAGCTGTGTTTCTAAAATCTTAAGGGCTTTTAGTTCGAGTGGAATTCGCTGGTGTGTGTGGCTGCTGAAATCTTTGCATTGTTTGCTGTAATCTTTGTTGCTGAAATCCTAGGCTGCTGGGTGTTGCTTCTTTGCTTTGTGCTGATTACGCATTGGCTCTTATTGCTGCTTTCTCACTATCAAGGGGTGGCCTTCGATTCAATTTTCTTCTCATTCCCCTTAAGAAGGATTGGCACCTATTGCATCTAATCCAGGTATTCTGATCGTGATTTGGTTGGTTTTCCATTTGCTAATCTTCTTCATTCAGATTGGGTGGCTGGGTTGTGCGGCTGGTCTTTCTTTGTGACTGCTATTCTCTGTGATTGTTACAATGGCGCCTGCTCATTCCCCTCCTCGGTTCCTGACTGCTGCCCGTGCCTCCCTGCTTCATATGGCTAAGTCATCCAAGGTTGTGAGGGGTGCTCGTCGTGGTGGTGGAAAGGGGGCTGGAATTGATGGAGAACCTATGCGTACACCTCGAGGTGCTTCAAATGCTGATGTGTCACAACAAGGAGCTGATCAACGTGGCGAACTTGAGCTGATTCGTCCGACTATTGTGCAGGTGGCAGAGGAGTTTCCTCTCCTGAATTGTGCGGGCTCTGAAAAAGTTGTTCGTAGCCATTCCTCCTTGATTGAGGTGGGGTCTCCTGACTCCGATGATTCTCAAGGGAAGGACAACTCAGTAGGGATGAATATTGATGGAGCAGAACTTCCTTCGCGCTCTCTAAACTCGTGGTCTGCTCTTTTTTCATCTGCTATTCAGCCTGAGGTTTCTTTAAAGTTTGAGAAGCCGAATATTCTTGATGGAAATTTTGTTGTTGATGTTTCTGATGAGGAACTGGAGGCTGGTGCCGATCACTAGAAAAATGCTCTTGTCGGCCACTTCTTTGGAGCTAGACCTTACTTTCCTATTGTCAAATCCAAAGCTCAAGCACTGTGGAACCCAAAGGGTGAATTTGAGGTGTTCTCTCTCCCTTCAGGTCTTTTTGTATTCAGGTTCTTGCAGGAGGATGATATGTTGCATGCTCTAGAGGATGGACCGTGGTTCATTCAAGGAAAACTTTTGATCCTTAAGCGTTGGGAACCGGGTTTGAAGTTGGAGAAAGTATCGCTAGATGCCATTCCTTTATGGGTTAGAGTTATGAATCTTCCTTTGGAATTCTGGAGTTCCTCTATCATCGGAAAGATTATGAGTAAGCTGGGTAATCCCCTTTTCATGGATAAGCCTACTACCACCAAAAGCTGTATTGGTTATGCCCGGGTCTGTGTAGAGATGGATGTTACTACGGGTCTCCCTGATAGCCTTTCTTTCTGCATTAGGAATGTGCAATATGAGGTACAACTTGAATATGAGTGGAAGCCGCTCCGATGTACCCATTGCGCAATCTATGGTCACACTGATACTACCTGCCCACAGAGAGTAAAGAAGGAGACTCAAGTGTGGGTTCCAAAGCAGTCTAGTACAATCAGTGAATTAGAAAGAGGCTCAATGAAAAGAAATGAGGAGTTGAGACAGATGAATACAAGTGACCGTGGTAGGTCCTCACTTCATGCTATTGGGTCTCATGCTCGGTCGACCGGAGCTCGACAGAACAATTTGGGCAAGAACGGATCTCTGAAACCCCATCATGCTGAAAGTTCGAAAGTTGGATCCCTGAGAGTTGAGAATTCTTTTCAGGTACTAGACACTGAGGATGTGGATAACCAGAGTTTGCACCGTGTGGTATCTTTGACTGCGGTTCCTTCAGGATCTCAGAATTCATTTCAAGTTCTAACTGACATGGAGTGTGAGGAATATGCAAGTGACATTAATCGTTTAAAGGATAAGAGGACTGGTTATACTCAAGGGGGCCTACCACTCCCTCTGAATATTTGTCATGATTAGTCTTGCATCGTGGAATGTTCGAGGGTTAAACTCCTCGACCCGTCGTTCGACGGTTAGGAGTAGTATCATGCAACATAAACTGAACTCTATTTGGCTTCTTGAGACAAAGGTGAAAAAACACAAAGCAGTTAGGATTATTCAGGAGACAACTGGTGGCTGGAAGTTCTACTTCAACCATGACTCTGCAATTAATGGGAGAATTTGTTTAGCTTGGAATCCGGCTGAGGTGGATTATCAGATTATGTTTGAGTCTGACCAGATGATTTTTGGGAAAGTTAGTGTCTCCAGCATGGCAACGTCTTTCTTTTTTACCGCAGTATATGGTAGGAATGAGGAACAAGATAGGAGGAGATTGTGGGAACAACTTCAAATGATTCGTAATCAAGTGGCGGGACCTTGGGTTATCATGGGAGATTTCAATACTATTTTTAACTCCTCTGAGAAGATAGGTCGGCGACTTTTTCCCACAAACGCTACTGTCCAGATTTCTGATACTATTGACGCACTTGGGGTGTTTGACTTGAAGTGGAAGGGCTGCAAATACACATGGTCAAATAATCAGATTGGGGCAAATCGTGTTATGTGCAAATTAGATAGAGTGCTTGTAAATCCAGATTGGATATCCGCTTTTCCTGACAGTGAGGCTATTTTTTTAAATCCGGGGGTTTCTGACCATTCTTTGGTTACTCTACAGTATCAGAAGCTCCAGCGTAAGAAAGGACCATTTAAATTTTTTAACCAGTGGATTTTAAAACCAAATTTCCTTGAGGTAGTGCAGGTAGCCTGGTCTTCCACTGTCACATGTAGAGATGGGAGGAGGCCAACTCCGATGTTTTCCCTTGTTCAGAAACTTAAGGCAACCAAGAATGCATTGAAAAAATGGGCCTATGAAAACCATTGTAGGGATAGCTCTGAGAAAAGGAAACTGCTTGGGCTTCTTGATGATATTCAGAGCAAAATTCAAGCTTGCCCTTCTGATGAGTACCTTCACACCTAGGATAAGGAATTGAGAGGGAGACTGCAGACATTCTTACATGACGAGGAGGCATCTATGAGGCAAAAATCTAGAGTCCAATGGTTGCATCTGGGGGACTCGAACACCAACTACTTTTATCGAGCCTTCAAGCAGAGGTGCAGCACAAATGCTATACATTCTATCCTAGATGACTTGGGTCAGAGAGTGTATGGTGACCAAGCTGAGCAGAAGGCTATTAGTTTCTTCAGAAATCTTTTCAATGCTCCGCAAGAGGTGGTAGATTTTTCTATCCTCCAAACACACAGGCAGCTCGGGCACGAAAGCATTGAGGCACTAGGGAGACCCATCCTCGATCAGGAGATTTATGAGGCCATACACTCGTCTCCAAATGATAAAGCACCCGGCATTGATGGATTCACAAAGGAGTTCTTCACAGCTACATGGGCCATTACTGGGAGGGAGGTTACGGAAGCTATCCAGAATTTCTTTACTTCTAGGAGGCTTTTGAGTGAAGTTAACATCACATCCATCACTTTGGTTCCTAAGAAAGAGAATCCTGAATCATTTGCTGATTATCGACCTATCTCAGTTTGCAAAATGTTATACAGGTTTATCTCGAAGATTCTTGCAAATAGGCTTCAAAAGGTTCTTGTGGATCTCATTGGACCGAATCAACATGCATTCTTGAAATGGAGGCTTATTCACGAAAATATTGCCATATGCCATGAGCTTTTGACGGGCTATCACCTGCAGCGCGGCCCTCCCCGTATGGCAATTAAGATAGACCTTCACAAAGCATATGACTCTGTTCGATGGGATTTCCTTATCGAGCTTCTGAGGCAGTATGGTTTCCCTGGAAATTTTATTGAGTGTATCAGTGCCTGCATTTCAAATCCTAAGTTCACCTTGAACCTTAATGGTGCTTCTTGTGGGTTTTTTCACAGCAGTAGAGGATTGCGTCAGGGGTGTCCTATGGCCTCATATTCTTCATTCTGGTGATGCAGTACTTCTCGGATATTTTGGACAGCCATGTCTCTATGGGTTCCCTCTCACCCCATCCCCGATGCAATGACCCGTTAGTTACTCACCTCATGTTTGCAGATGACCTTTTTTTATTCTCCAGAGCAGACCTTGCGTCGGTCGTCACTATTCGGGATTGCTTGGCACACTTCCACCAGGTATCTGGTTTGCGCACTAGTAATCTCAAGTCGCATTTATACGCATCGGGGGTTTCTCTAGAGATGCGGGCGTCTATTGCTGAGATATTGGGCATGCCCTTCGGGTCACTACCAGTCCGCTATTTAGGAGTCCCCCTCCTGTCGACTAGACCTTCATTCCAGGACTGCCAGCCATTGCTTGATAGTATTGAAGCAAAGATTAATGGGTGGACTAGCAAATGCCTTTCTTATGCTGGCCGCTTGGAGCTGATCAGATCTGTGCTGATGGGAAAAATTTTGTATTGGTGTTCTTCTTTTTCTCTGCCTCAACGGATAATCATTCGCATTGAACAGCTCCTTGCACGGTTCCTTTGGTCTGGTAGAGGACAGAAATGTAATCACAGGATTGCTTGGCTTTCAGTATGTAAACCAAAGGAGAAAGGTGGACTTGGACTGAGAAATGTTAGGAAGCTTAATCAAGCATGCTTAATGCGATATGTGTGGGCCATCGCTTCCAAAAAAGATCCCCTTTGGGTGAGATAGATGCACAGTAATTTTTTGAGGTCACACTCCATTTGGACTCGCCATACGCCATCTGTGATTTCGTGGGTGATGAGGAGTATATTTAATGTACGACACCTAGCACAGCCTCATGTCACACACAGGATTGGAAATGGTAGATCTACGATATTATGGCATGAACCTTGGCATCCAGATGGCATTCTTATGCATATTGTGGAACGCTACCCATATAGTGCTCCTATATCTGCTGGAGATAAAGTAGCACTGATCAGACTTTCTATAGGATGGAATATAACTGGTTGGGTGCAGTTCTGGGTTTTTTTTTGCTCTCGTGGCGATTGGGAGCTGGTTTTGGTGTTTTGGGCATGTGGAGGGGCAGTTTGGGCAGTAGTTTGGTGTTTGGGTGGGTTTAGGTGAGAGTTTGACTGGTTTGGTCTCTAGTTTACCCGACCGGACAACTGTTTGTCCGGTTTGGGAATGTGATTTTACCTCCAGTGGAAGACATTTGGGTATATTGGGAAGCACTTTGGGCGTTTGGGAAATCTTTTTCCCGTCTGGGCATGGGTTTGGGCGACTGGGATTTCTTTTTGCTCTCGTGTGTCCGCTTCGCCGCGTGCTTTTCCTCTCCGGCGATCGTCCCCTCTGTCTGGTAGATCTCCTCCGGCGGTGCTCTGGTGAGGTGGTCAGGCGGTGGTGTCTCCGGCGGTGGTTCTTGCGGTGTGGCGATTGTCTTTGCTTTGAGGCGGCGGCGGATCCAGAACTCTAGGGTTTCCATTAATCCTTCCTCTTCATTGTGATCGACTTCGGCGCTCTTCTCCGGCGTCTCTCTTCGTCTCTGGTGTTCCGGCCGATCTCGTCTTGGCGGGGTTCAGGCTTCTGTCAGTGCATGCAAGCTCTGGCTTCGGTGATCCGATCGCTGTGGCTCGGCTGTTTGTGGAGAGTAGGCGATTCCATATTTGCTGCATATTGGAGGTTAGTGCTGTCGGATTTGTGCAGGTGGGTTAGTTCTTGTTGCTGCGGCGTCGCTGGGTTTTTTTGTGGCGGCGGTCTCTAGGGTTTGCCCAGTTGCTGAAGGTGGGTGGCTCTGTGCAGTGGTTTCTTCTCCGGTGGTTTGCGACGGTGCAGTTTTCCCTGGGGTGGCATTTCTGTTGCGGCTCGCTGTTGTGGTCATCTCCTATTCGTTTGGTGCTAGATCCGGTGGTGATCATTGGCGGTGCGGTGGCTCAACAGTGTTCGCCTCTTCGTTTCTTGGCTGAGGCTAGGGCTTCCCTTCGCTTAATGGCTAGGTCCAGTAGAGCTCCGAGGGCCCGTCGGGTGGTCCTAGGAGGAGCAGCAGTGGAATCTCAGGTTGCCTCAAAGGTGCACATTGATGTTGTCCCTCAGTCCTCTATTGATCAGGAAACGGGGTCTTGCAAGTTGCATGCAGGTGAAGCTGATGTGCTTCCTACTTTGGATGTGAAGTCTTTTCCGCCATTGCAAATTGGGAGTTGTAGTGCTTCGGCTGTCTATTCAAATGTTCCCTTGGTTGAGGAGGAGCTTGTTGTCTTTTTTTTTTTTGCAACAAGGCAAGTGTATTATATTAATAATGAAAAAGATGTGTACATGTAAAGTTCAGTAACCAAACACCCTAGGACAAAAGAGTCGCGGACCTCACCTTCGGCATAGCCATCAGCAAGGTCGAGCTCCCGAAACCTAGGGTTGATGGTCCCGCTACGATACAAACGTAGCAATCTAAAAAAATAAAACATCCCACAGCCTGGGAAAGGCGCACACGTCATGATGACCGAAACCTCACAAACTGAAAGAAGTAATAAGCAATAAGTCCCACAGCCCGAGAAAGGCTAACTCAAAACTCACCAAGATATAACTAGAATATAAGCACTAAGACCCATAGCCCGGGAAAGGCTAACTCAAAGCTCACCAAGATATAAATAGAATATAAGCACTAAGACCCACAGGCCGGGAAAGACAGTAACAAAAAGAAAAATATAATAAATCATAGATCCTCATAGCATCATCGATCGCGGGCTAGTCTATCAGCACTGGGTGGCGCATCCTTGCCTGCTCTGAATATCATGAGTGATTGCGCCAGCCAGGAGCTCCTAAGTCCTCTCCTGCTCATCATGCATTCTGCGATTCCGTTCAGTCCAGATGTGATATATCGTAGTGGTGAGGGAAAGTTTCCTGTGATTCTTTGCCTTGGATGATCCTTTGAAGTGATGAAGGAGCCAAAACTGACTATCAGACCATGTACTTCTTCGAGGCCTCAGGTTGCACCTCTTTAGCACCTCCTCCCAGACTTTATAGGTGTAATCACAGTCAAAGAAAATATGATGATCCTCAAGGGAGGAAGGATATATCAGCCACTATGAATGGTGCTGTGGATATGGGTGATGATCAGTCATTGGGTGGAGGAGATAAGCTTCATGATATGAGTATGTTTCAGGTTCCCTCAAGTGCCCCTAAACCATGGTCTTCGCTCTTTTCTTCTTCCGCTGTGCAAGATGACTGCTCATTGAAATTTGAGCAGCCGGAGCTTCAAAACGGTGAATTTGTGGTGGATGTGTCTGATGAGGAATTAGAAGCCGGGGTGGACCACTGGCGATTTTCACTGGTTGGTCACTTTATCGGTGTTAAGCCTTCTTTCCATGCAATAAAAGAGCGTACTCTGATGCTATGGCGCCCAAAAGGTGAGCTTCAGACCTTCTCCCTCCCTAGTGGTTTTCTCATCTTCCGATTCTCTCAAGAGGAGGATATGCTCTCTGCTTTGGAAGGGGGGCCCTGGTTCATTCAAGGGAAAATTTTGTTGCTCAAGCGATGGTCTCCTGGTATGAAGCTTGAGAAAGAATCATTATCATCTATTCCTCTATGGGTTAAAATTCGTGGCCTACCGTTGGAATTCTGGACTGCATCTATTATTGGAAAAATCATGAGTCGAATTGGCAAGCCGCTTTACATGGACAAGCCAACAGCTGGTAAAAGTCGGATAGGGTATGCTCGTATTTGTATTGAGATGGATGTTGAAGCAGGCCTCCCTGAAAATCTCAGCTTCACCGTGAGAGATAATAAGTATGAAATCCAGTTGGAATTTGATTGGCAGCCGAGGCGATGTTCTCTTTGCTCAGTTTTTGGCCACTCTGATAAAGCGTGCCCTTCCTTAGCTAGGAAGATGGCACCCAAATGGGTCCCTAAGACACTGATCTCGAGTAACACTATCGAGGGATTTCATCTACACGGGAGTTCTGATGTGGCGCGATCTGAAAAGGGTGAAACAAGTAAGAAGCTAGTGATTCTTGAGAAGCCTGGGGGTTCATTAGCTGAGCATCAGTCAGGTATTGTGCAGCGGCAGCCTATTGGGGTTTTGCTGCCTACACCAGCCAGGACAAGTAAGATATCTGTGGAAGCTCGGTGTATGGAGCATAAGCACAATAGACCGGTTGCGACTAGTAATACTTTTCAGGTCCTTGATGTGGGAGAATATGCAGAGGACAATCCTGAGTATAGTCTTTTTGGAAAAGTTAAAAGGGGGATAAATTTGGAGAACGGGGGCCGAGCACCCTCTTCTATTCCCCCCCATGATTAGCCTAGCTTCATGGAACGTGCGAGGATTGAATTCCTCGTCACGCCGAGCTGCAGTGCGTAGCAGTATTAAAGTGAATAATCTTCACTCAGTTTGGCTTTTGGAAACAAAGGTAAAGTATAATAGAGCAGCTCAAATCATTCAGTCTGTCGTAGGAGGATGGAAATATTTCTTTAATCATAGCTCAGCTTCAAATGGGCGTATTTGTTTAGCTTGGGATCCTACGGTGATGGACTATCTCATTATATCAGAATCGGATCAGTATATATTTGGTAAGGCTACGGTGTTTGGCTCTGATATCTCATTTTTCTTCACCGCGGTTTATGGGAGGAATGAAGAGCAAGACAGACGACGGATGTGGGATCAACTGAGTGGCCTTCGGCCCTTAGTTGATGGTCCTTGGGTTGTCATGGGCGATTTCAACACCGTATTTAATTCTCTGGAGAAAGTAGGGGGCCGCCACTTTCCTTCATCAGCTGCTACTCAGATAGAAGATTGCTTGGACACTTTAGAGCTCTCTGATCTTAAATGGACAGGATGCAAATACACTTGGACTAATAACCAGATTGGCTCTAGCAGGATAATGTGCAAGTTGGATAGAGTGCTAGTGAATGCAGATTGGCTCTCCTTATACCCTGACAGTGAGGCAGTCTTCCATAACCCGGGGATATCTGATCACTCTCTTGCTTTCCTCCGGTGTCAGGAACCCGAGCGAAGGAAATGCCCATTCAAGTTCTTCAATCAGTGGATTCATAAACATGATTTTCTGAGTGTAGTTAAAGAGGCTTGGGATCAGCCGGTAATCTGTAGAGATGGTAGAAGACCCTCACCTATGTTCTCTCTGGTTCAAAAGCTTAAGCTTGCCAAGCGGTCCCTTAAACAGTGGGCCTTTAAAAATCACATTTGAGACACTGCGGAGAAGAGGAAATTAGTAGAGCACTTGGAGGTCCTACAGACTCAAATTCAGCAGTGTCCACTTGATAACGTTTTACACATGGAGGAAAGAGAACTGAGGGGGCGGCTTCAGTCTTTTTTGAATGATGAAGAAGCAAGCCTAAAGCAGAAATCTAGAGTCCAATGGCTCAAACTTGGGGATTCTAACTCTAAGTATTTCTACCGGGCCTTTAAGCAGAGATGCCACAAAAATGCTATCCACTCTATTGTGAACAATTTGGGGCAGCGGGTATACGGTGATCAGGTGAATCAGGAAGCGGTGAATTTCTTTACTAACCTGTTTAATGCTCCATTTGATCCTGTAGATTTCTCGAGGCTCCAGATTCATAGAAGATTGAAGCAAGAAAGTATTGAACTTCTGGGAAAGCCAATCCTCGTTCAAGAGATCCTGGATGCTATTCAGCAATCACCTAATAACAAAGCTCCCGAAATTGATGGGTTTACCAAAGAATTCTTTGTGGCCACGTGGGAAATTCTTGGGCAAGATGTCATTAGAGCTATCCAGAGTTTTTTTGATTCCAAATGCCTCCTTCAGGAAATCAACATCACCTCAATAACATTAGTGGCAAAGAAGAAGCGCCCTGATTCGTTTGCAGATTACCGCCCCATATCGGTATGTAAGATAATTTATCGATTTATCTCTAAAATTATTGCTAACAGGTTGCAGAAGGTCCTGGGTGAATTCATTGGTCCCAACCAGCATGCTTTTCTGAAAGGCCGTCTTATTCATGAAAACATTGCTCTATGCCATGAGCTTATGACAGGGTATCACTTGCAGCGAGGGTCACCTAGGATGGCAGTCAAGATCGATCTTCATAAAGCTTACGATTCAGTCAGATGGGATTTCTTGATTGAGCTAATGAGACACTATGGCTTTCCTGGGATAATGATTAGCTGGGTCAAAGCATGCATCTCCAATCCCAAGTTTACGATAAACATGAACGGCACTAGTTGTGGTTTCTTTCAGAGTAGCAGAGGTCTCCGTCAGGGCTGCCCCATGGCTCCTTATCTGTTTATCCTAGCTATGCAGTATTTTTCGGACCTATTGGATGATCAAGTTGCATCTAGACGGCTTACACCCCACCATAGGTGCCTCACTCCACTTGTTACCCATCTGTCCTTTGCTGATGATTTATTTTTATTCTCTAAAGCAGATATTATGTCAGCCACAACTTTAAAAGATTGCCTAGAGCACTTTCACCAAGTTTTAGGACTACGTACGAGCAACTTGAAATCTCACTTATACATCTCTGGTACCTCCCCGGAGCTGAGGGCTTATATTGCTACGGTGTTGGACATGCCATTTGGTTCTCTACCAGTCCGATACTTGGGGATTCCTCTCCTATCGACTAGGCCATCTTTCCAGGACTGCCAGCCCCTGATGGATAGCATTGCATCACAGATCAATGGATGGACTAGTAAATGTCTCTCTTTTGCTGGTCGTTTGGAGCTTATCAAATCTGTTCTGATGGGAAAGATCCTATATTGGTGCTCTTCCTTTTCTCTCCCTCAACAGGTTATTATTCGTATTGAGCAGCTCTTGGCCCGGTTCCTTTGGTCTGGTCGATCGACCAAGTGTAACCAACGGATCGCCTGGCTGTCCGTTTGCAAACCTAAAGAAAAGGGTGGCTTGGGGCTGAGGAATATCAGGAAGCTGAATCAAGCATGTATGATGAGATACATATGGGCCATTGCATCTAAGAAGGATTCACTTTGGGTGAGATGGATTCATAGTAATTACTTGAGGGAGCACTCTATTTGGACTCGCCAGGTCCCTTCTACACTTGCTTGGGTGACAAGGAGTATTTTCAACGTGAGATATCTTGCTCAACCATTCATCAGGCACCAAATAGGAAATGGTGAAGGTACCAGGTTATGGCATGACCCATGGCACCCTGCTGGGATTCTCTTTCACATTGTTAGACGATACCCTTATAGTATCCCTGCTCTCCCTACTGATCTAGTATCTGATATCCTTTCTCTCGAAGGGTGGAACACGGTTGGATTCCACCATTCATGCTTATTCGACGCTTGGCACACCCTCCACCAGGTTCAACTTCATGATAGACATGGGTGTGACGCCATCCTTTGGACAGCTTCCCCATCGGGCACCTTCAGCCTTCAGTCGGCTTATAACAACTTGAACTCCACTGAGCCTGATGTAGATTGGCATAGTCTGTTGTGGTTTAAAAGCCATGTACCTCGATTTTCCTTCATCTCATGGCTGGCTTTCTGGAGAAGGCTCCCAACATTTGACCGCATACATCGATGGGGTAAGCAAGGGCCAAATATTTGCTACCTATGTAGAGAAGATAGTGAGAGCATAGATCATATCCTGCTATGCTGCACTTACTCTCTAAAAATCTGGCGCAAGGTACTTGGGATGATGCCACATGGGGATACCCTGGCGAATTGTATGCCATGGCTTTTGAGTCAATTTAGCGGCTCCTCTGATGCCAAGCTATTGAGGAAGCTTCTTCTCACTACCACTATTCACCATCTGTGGAGAGAGCGGAATCGACGGTTGCATGAGGAAGGACAATTATCTTGGGAGGCCCTTGCCAAACATATCCTGGATGACACTATGCAGAAGAGGACTATGGGCACCACGGTGGATGCAGAAAACTGATATGGTGCGTCTTTTGGTTATTCAGTATTCGTATGCCCCCCCGGATTTGAGCCAGGCCTCTCTTGCTTGGTTATTGTTTTTTCCTGGGCTGTGGGACTTTGTGATTATTCCTGTTTCTATATTGATAGATGTGCTGATATGATTGTGAGCTTTTCCCGGGCTGTGGGACTTATTGCGTATCATTTCTCTTAGCTTGTGTGTTTTAGGTCATCTTGACTTGTGTGCCTTTCCCGGGCTGTGGGATGGCTTTTCTTTTTCGATTGCTATGATTGTATCGTAGCGGGACCATCAACCCTAGGGATTGGGTCTTGACCTTGCTGATGGCTATGCCGAAGGTGAGGCTCTAGACTCTTTTGTCCTAGGGTGATTGGTTACTGAACTTTACATGTATTCATCTTATTCATTACTAATACAATTTACTTGCCTTGCTGCAAAAAAAAAAAAAAAAAAAACTGGCTATCACCACTCTTGCCTCTTTGAGGCTTGGCAAAAGCTCTCCCACATTCACACCTTGGACTATCATAGTGATGATAATATCCTTTGGAGTGCCTCCCCTTCTGGGAAGTTCACTCTCAAATCTGCGTACGATAGGTTGACTTCTGCGGAACCAAATGTTGACTGGCATGAGTTGGTCTGGTTCAAGAATCATATTCCTCGTTATTCTTTTATTTCTTGGCTAGCTTTCTGGAACAGACTTCCTACTTTGATCGTATGCAGGCTTGGGGTCGGCAGGGCCCAAATATGTGCTATCTCTGTCTGAATGCTTGTGAGAATTTGGATCATATTTTCTTTGAATGTGACTACACACATAAAGTTTGGGAGGAGGTGCTCAAGAGGTGCAACCTGAGGCCTCGTAGAAGAAATTGGTCTGAAAATCGGATGTGGTACTTTCATCACTTCAAGGGATCCTCTGAGTCAAAAACCCTAAGGAAGCTCACCCTCACCACTTCGATATATCACATCTGGACTGAACGGAATCGCAAAATGCATGATGAGCGAAAGAGGACTTGGGAACTCCTAGCAGGCACAATCACACATGATATTCAGAGCATGAGAGGATGTGTCCCCCCAATGCTAGCAGACTGACTGACTATTAATGATCTTTTGAGATTTACTTTATTATTATTCTTGGGTTATTGCCTTTACGGGTTGTGGGACTTCGTGCCTATTCCTATTTTTATGTCTCTAGTTGTGTCGGTATGACTTGTGAGCCTTTCACGGGCTGTGGGATTTATTGCTTATTACTTCTTTCTAATTGTGAGCTTTAAGTCATCATGACTTTTGTGCTTATTCCTATTTCTATATTTCTAGACGTGTCGGTATGATTGTGAGCTTTTCCCGGGCTGTGGGACTTATTGCTTTATACTTCTTTTAGTTTATGAGTTTTAGGTCATCATGAGTTGTGTGCCTTTCCCGGGCTGTGGGATGTCTTTCTTTTTAGATTGCTATGATTGTATCGTAGCGGGACCATCAACCCTAGGGTTTGGGTCTTGACCTTGCTGATGGCTATGCCGAAGGTGAGGTTCTAGACTCTTTTGTCCTAGGGTGATTGACAACTGATCTTTACATGTACACATCTTCTTCATTACTAATACAATACACTTGCCTTGTTGCAAAAAAAAATAAAATAACTCAATTAACAACTTCTCTCATCACAGTGAATGTTCTGGAGTCGCTCGGGACTTAGATTGCTCGTCATTTCGAGCCGATACACCGATGTTCAATCTGTCGGCTTTATTCAAGATTCTGTTTGAAAAAGCGTGCTACTCTTTGCATTAGTGTGTCAAAAATAACTCGATTAACAACTTCATCCATCACAGTGAATATTCTGGAGTCGCTCGGGACACAGATTTCTTGTCATTTCGAGCCGATAGGCCGATGTTCAATCAGTCGGCTTTATTCAAGATTCTATTCGAAAAAGCTTGCTATTCATTGCATCAATCTGTCAAAAATAACTCGATTAACAACTTCTAGAGTCCCGAGCGACTCCACACTGTGATGGGAGAAGTTGTTAATCGACTTATTTTTGACAAACTAATGCAAAGAGTAGCACAATTTTTTGAACAGAATCTTGAACAAAGCCAACTGATTGAACTCCCTGTTTTGGCTCAAAATGACAAGCAATGTGAGTCCCGAGCAACTCCAGAAATTCTCAGTGATGGGAGAAGTTGTTAATCGAATTATTTTTGACAGACTAATGTAAAGAATTGCACGATTATTCGAACAAAATCTTGAACAAAGTCGACTGATTGCACTCCTTGTTTTGGCTCAAAATGACAAGCAATCTGAGTCCCGAGTGACTCCAGAACATTCACTGTGATGGGAAAAGTTGTTAATCGAGTTAATTTTGACATATTAATGCAAAGAATAGCTCGATTTTTCGTACAAAATCTTGAACAAAGCCGATTGAATGAACTCCCTTTTTTGGCTCAAAATGACAAGAAATCTGTGTCCCGAGCGACTCCAGAACATTCACTGTGATGGAAGAAGTTTTTAATCGAGTTATTTTTGACAGACTAATGCAAAGAATAACATGCTTTTTCAAACAAAATCTTGAATAAAGCCGACAGATTGAACATCGGCGTAGCGGATCGAGATGACGAGCAATCTGAGTCCCGAGCGACTCCAGAACATTCACTGTCATGGGAGAAGTTGTTAATCGAGTTATTTTTGACAAACTAATGCAATGAATAGAAGACTTTTTCGAACAGAATCTTGAATAAAGCCGACTAATTGAACATCGGCCTATCGGCTCGAAATGATGAGCAATCTGAGTCCCGAGCGACACCAGAACTTTCACTGTGATGGGAGAAGTTGTTAATCGAGTTATTTTTGACAGACTAATACAAAGAATAACACGATTTTTCGAACAGAATCTTGAACAAAGCCGACTGATTGAACTCCCTGTTTTGGCTCAAAATGACAAGCAATCTGAGTCCCGAGCGACTCCAGAACATTCACTGTGATGGGAGAAGTTGTTAATCGAGTTATTTTTTACAGACTAATGCAAAGAATAGCACGTTTTTTCGTACAGAATCTTGAATAAGGCCAACTGATTGAACTCCCTATTAGGCTCAAAATGACAAGCAATCTGAGTCCCGAGTGACTCCAAAACATTCACTGTGATGGGAGAAGTTGTTAATCGAGTTATTTTGTTTTGCAACAAGGCAAAGGAAATATATTAAGACATAAAAGGATACAATAGAGTTCATACACGACTACCATTAATAGGAATGGTAGAGCTTCTCATCCCCCAAAGGAAAAGACCACGCCCCTCACCTTCGGCATTGCCATCAGCAAGGTAGTAGCCAAAACCTTAGGAGAAGAGGAACAAAAGGAAAACCCACAGCCCGGGTCATGCACAATATAGAGATGTTAACAATGCATCACACAGATTACCCACAACTCGGGCCAAGCAAAAAAAACCCACACTGTGAATCACTAATCTTAATGGACAGGAGTGAAATGGACTTGAACGCTCCACCGTTCTGCAATAGCTCTGTTCCTTGGTGTGTCGGTGATAGGCCTGGTACCATGTATCTGAAGAATTTTGATTTTAACTCTTGTGATAACACTGCTAAGCACGCTAGCAGGTGAAGAGGATACATGAGAAAAAATACGTTCATTCCGCTCACGCCAAATGAAGTAAACTGAAGCAGTGAGAGCAAGACGCCTAATATAGCCAATGAATGAGTCTCCACTCATAACATCTTCCCACCATCTAAGCTGATCACCCCAATGATGCAAAGGGTTCGCCAAAAGACAAAGATCTAGAACCTTGCGCCAAATTATAGCCGAGAAAGGGCAGTGAAAGAATAGGTGTTCAATGGATTCATCTACACCGCAAAAACAACAGCTAGTAGAGTGTGTAATTCCCCAATGTGAAAGTCGATCAAGAGTTGGTAATCTCCGTAAGAGAGCAAGCCATAACATAAAAGAGTACCTTGGGATCCTTCCCTTGAACCAAACAAGATGATGCCAAGTAACCAATCGAGTTATTTTTGACAGACTAATGCAAAGAATAGCTCGATTTTTCGTACAGAATCTTGAACAAAGCCGATTGATTGAACTCCCTTTTTTGGCTCAAAATGACAAGCAATCTGTGTCCCGAGCGACTCCAGAACATTCACTGTGATGGAAGAAGTTTTTAATCGAGTTATTTTTGACAAACTAATGCAAAGAATAACACGCTTTTTCAAATAGAATCTTGAATAAAGCCGACAGATTGAACATCGGTGTATCGACTCGAAATGACGAGCAATCTGAGTCCCGAGCGACTCCAGAACATGCACTGTCTTGGGAGAAGTTGTTAATCGAGTTATTTTTGACAAACTAATGCAATGAATAGAAGACTTTTTCGAACAGAATCTTGAATAAAGTCGACTGATTGAACATCGGCCTATAGGCTCGAAATGATAAGCAATCTGAGTCTCGAGCGACACCAGAACTTTCACTGTGTTGGGAGAAGTTGTTAATCGAGTTATTTTTGACAGACTAATGCAAAGAATAGCACATTTTTTCATACGGAATCTTGAACAAGGCCAACTGATTGAACTCCCTCTTTTGGCTCAAAATGACAAGCAATTTGAGTCCCGAGCGACTCCAGAACATTCACTGTGATGGGAGAAGTTTTTAATCGAGTTATTTTTTTTTAAATTTTTTTTTGCAACAAGGCAAAGGAAATATATTAATGCACAAAAAAGATACAATGGAGTTCATACACGACTACCATTAATAGGAATGGTAGAACTCTCTCATCCCCCCAAGTGAAAAGGCCACGCCCTCACCTTCGGCATTGCCATCAGCAAGGTAGTAGCCAAAACCTTGGGAGAAGAGGAACAAAGAAGAAACCCACAGCCCGGGGTCAGGCACAATATAGAATATGCAAGAAGACATCAATTACCCATACCTCGGGCCAAGGAATAAAGCTCACATGCACAAGCACTGTATCACACGGAATACCCACAACTCGGGCCAAGTAATAAAGCTCATAAGATCATAGCGTGACATGAATCATGGTGGACATAAGTGAGGTAACTCTGGATGCTCCACCTCTCTGCAATGGCTCTATTCTTTGGTGTATCCTTGATTGTTTTGGTAGCATAATCCTGAAGGATCTTGCCTTTAACTGCTGCAATAATACCACTAAGAACGCTCGTAGATGTAGAGGAGACATGAGAGAAAATACGATCATTTCGCTCGTAGAGTTATTTTTAATAGACTAATGCAAAGAATAACACGCTTTTTCAAACATAATATTGAATAAATCCGACAGATTGAATATCAGCGTATCGGCTCTAAAAGATGAGCAATCTGTGTCCCGAGCGACTCCAGAACATTCACTTGATGAGAGAAATTGTTAATCGAGTTATTTTTGATAGACTAATGCAAAGAATTGCACGATTTTTCGAACAGAATCTTGAACAAAGCCGACTGATTGTACTCTTTATTTTTTTTTTGCAACAAGGCAAAGGAAATATATTAATACGTAAAAGGATACAATAGAGTTCATACACGACTACCATTAATAGGAATGGTAGAGCTTCTAATCCCCCATAGGACAAGACCACGCCCCTCACCTTCGGCATTGCCATCAGCAAGGTAGTAGCCAAAACCTTAGGAGAAGAGGAACAAAAGGAAAACCCACAGCCCGGGTCAAGCACAATATAGAGATGCAAACAATGCATCACATGGATTACCCACAACTCGGGCCAAGTAAGAAATATCACATGGACGACCCACAACTCGGGGGCCAAGCAATAAAAGCCAACACAGTGAATCACTAATCTTGACGGACAGGAGTGAAATGGACTTGAACGCTCCACCGTTCTGCAATAGCTCTGTTCCTTGGTGTGTCGGTGATAGGCCTGGTACCATATATCTGAAGAATTTTGCTCTTAACTCTTGTGATAACATGCTAAGCACACTAGCAGGTGAAGAGGATACATGAGAAAAAATACGATCATTCCGCTCACGCCAAATGAAGTAAACTGAAGCAGCGAGAGCAAGATGCCTAATATAGCCAATGAATGAGTCTCCACTCATAACGTCTTCCCACCATCTAAGCTGATCACCCCAATGATGCAAAGGGTTTGCCAAAAGACAAAGATCTAGAACCTTGCACCAAATTATAGCCGAGAAAGGGCAATGAAAGAATAGGTGTTCAATGGATTCATCTAAACCGCAAAAACAACAGCTAGTAGAGTATGTAATTTCCCAATGTGAAAGACGATCAAGAGTTGGTAATTTCCGTAAGAGAGCAAGCCATAAGACAAAAAGAGTACCTTGGGATCCTTCCCTTGAACCAAACAAGATGATGCCAAGTAACCATGGGATTAGTGGGGGAAAAATGCCATTGCAAGCTGATGCAATACTGAAAAAACCATCACTAGACGGCTTCCAGATGATCTGATCGTCATTCGAACTAGTGATAACAGTGCCAATGGAATCCCAAGCACTAAGCAGGTCAAGCTCATGAGCAAGATTACCCAGATGCCAAGTATGTTGCTGCCAAATGGAAGATACCCTGGCTGTCCTACTCGAGTAGAGGCGGGCCGGGATATGGTTGTTCATCCTGTCAATAAGAAGGTAATCAGGGATCCAAGGATCAAGCCATAGGAAGGTGTTTTCGAAATGACAAGCAATCTGAGTCCCGAGCGACTCCAGAACATTCACTGTCATGGGAGGAGTTGTTAATCGAGTTATTTTTGACAGACTAATGCAATGAATTGCACGATTTTTCGAACAGAATCTTGAACAAAGCCGACTGATTGAACTCCCTATACCAACTCGGAATGACTAGCAATCTGAGTCCCGAGTGACTCCAGAACTTTCACTGTGATGGGAGAAGTTGTTAATCGAGTTATTTTTGACAGACTAATGCAAAGAATAGCATGATTTTTCGAACAAAATCTTGAACAAAGCTGACTGATTGAACTCCCAGATTTGGCTCAAAATGACAAGCAATCTGAGTCCCGAGCGACTCCAGAACATTCACTGTGATGGGAGAAGTTGTTAATCGAGTTATTTTTGACAGACTAATGCAAAGAATAGCATGATTTTTCGAACAAAATCTTGAACAAAGCTGACTGATTGAACTCCCAGATTTGGCTCAAAATGACAAGCAATTTGAGTCCCGAGCGACTCCAGAACATTCACTGTGATGGGAGAAGTTGTTAATCGAGTTATTTTTGACAGACTAATGCAAAGAATAGCTCGATTTTTTGTACAGAATCTTGAACAAAGCTGATTGATTGAACTCCCTTTTTTTTGCTCAAAATGACAAGCAATCTGTGTCCCGAGCGACTCCAGAACATTCACTATGATGGAAGAAGTTTTTAATCGAGTTATTTTTGACAGACTAATGCAAAGAATAACACGCTTTTTCAAATAGAATCTTGAATAACGCCGACAGATTGAACATCGGCGTATTGGCTCGAAATGACGAGCAATCTGAGTCCCGAGTGACTCCAGAACATTCACTGTCTTGGGAGAAGTTGTTAATCGAGTTATTTTTGACAAACTAATGCAATGAATAGCAGACTTTTTCGAACAGAATCTTGAATAAAGCCGACTGATTGAACATTGGCCTATCGGCTCGAAATGACGAGCAATCTGAGTCTCGAGCGACTCCAGAACATTCACTGTGATGGGAGAAGTTGTTAATCGAGTTATTTTTGACAGACTAATGCAAAGAGTAGCATGATTTTTCGAACAAAATCTTGAACAAAGCTGACTGATTGAACTCCCAGATTTGGCTCAAAATGACAAGCAATCTGAGTCCCGAGAGACTCCAAAACATTCACTGTGATGGGAGAAGTTGTTAATTGAGTTATTTTTGACAGACTAATGCAAAGAATAGCACGATTTTTCGAACAGAATCTTGAACAAAGTTGACTCATTGAACTCGCAGATTTGGCTCAAAATGACAAGCAATCTGAGTCCCGAGCAACTCCAGAACATTCACTGTGATGGGAGAAGTTGTTAATCGAGTTATTTTTGATAGACTAATACAAAGAATAGCACGATTTTTCGAACAGAATATTGAACAAAGTTGATTGATTGAACTCCTAGATTTGGCTCAAAATGACAAGCAATCTGAGTCCCGAGCGACTCCAGAACATTCACTGTGATGGAAGAAGTTTTTAATCGAGTTATTTTTGACTGACTAATGCAAAGAATAACACGCTTTTTCAAACAAAATCTTGAATAAAGCCGACAGATTGAACATCGGCGTATCGGCTCGAAATGATGAGAAATATGAGTTCTGAGCGACTCCAGAACATTCACTGTGATGGGAGAAGTTGTTAATCGAGTTATTTTTTTTTTCTGCAACAAGGCAAAGGAAATATATTAATTCACAAAAAAGATACAATGGAGGAGTTCATACACGACCACCACTAATAGGAATGGTAGAGCTCTCTCATCCCCCCAAGTGAAAAGACCACGCCCCTCACCTTCGGCATTGCCATCAGCAAGGTAGTAGCCAAAACGTTGGGAGAAGAGGAACAAAGAAGAAACCCACAGCCCGAGGTCAGGCACAATATAGAATATGCAAATCGACTTCAGAAGGTCCTTGAGGATTTCATTGGACGAAACCAACATGCCTTCTTGAAGGGGCGGCTCATCCATGAGAATATAGCCTTATGTCATGAGTTGATGACTGGATATCACTTGGACCATGGTCCCTCACGTATGGCAATCAAGATTGATCTCCATAAAGCCTATGACTCAGTACGGTGGGATTTTTTGATCGCACTTCTCAGATGTTACAGGTTCCCTGAGGTTTTTATTTTATATTAAAGCATGTATCTCTCATCCCAGATTCACACTGAATTTGAACGGCGCTTCTTGTGGCTTTTTCCAAAGCAGTAGAGGCCTACGACAGGGTTGTCCTATGGCCCCTTACTTGTTTATCCTGGTGATGCAGTACTTCTCCGATCTGTTGGATGATAAAGTCATTGAGGGTTGCTTCTCTCCCCACCCCAAATGTCGGGATCCGTTTGTTACTCACCTCATGTTTGCGGATGACCTATTCATCTTCTCTAGAGCAGATTCTTCTTCAGCTATCACTATTCGTGCCTGCTTGGCACATTTTCATCAGTTTTCAGGGCTCCGTACTAGCAATCATAAATCTCATCTGTATATCTCGGGTGCTTCTTCCGATATGAGGTCCTCTATTGCTGATATTCTGTGCATGCCATTTGGGTCGCTACCTATCCGATACTTGGGGGTCCCTCTATTATCGACTAGACCTTCTTTCCATGACTGCAAACCTCTACTTGACAGTATTGAAGCTAACATAAATGGATGGACTAGCAAGTGTCTCTCTTATGTTGGGCGGTTGGAGCTGATTAAGTCAGTGCTGATGGGGAAACTACTATTCTGGTGCTCCTCTTTCTCACTACCTCAACAAGTTGTTATCCGTATTGAGCAGCTTCTTGCTCGTTTCCTTTGGTCTGGCAGAACTCAAAAATGTAACCATCGGATTGCTTGGCTTTCGGTATGTAAACCAAAGGAAAAAAGCGGTCTTGGCTTGAGAAATATTAGGAAGCTTAACCAAGCATGCTTAATGAGATATGTGTGGGCCATTGCTTCCAAAAAAGATTCTCTCTGGGTACGATGGATGCACAGTAATTTCTTGAGGTCAGACTCTATTTGGACTCGTCGCACAACAGCTGTGCTTTCATGGGTGATGCGGAGTATTTTTAATGTTAGGCACCTAGCACAGCCTCACATTACACACAAGATTGGGAATGGAAGATCCACAATGTTATGGCATGAACCTTGGCATCCTGATGGCATTCTTATTCATATTGTGGAGCGGTATCCATATAGCATCCCTGTATCCTCTAGGGAAAAAGTAGCCCTGCTCAAACATTCAGGTGGATGGGACATAACTGGTTATCAGCACTCTTGCCTCTTTGAGGCCTGGCAGCGGCTCCATCACGTTCCTACCTTGGACTATCATAGCGATGACTCTATCATTTGGAGCGCTTCCCCCTCCGGGAAGTTCACTCTCAAATCCGCGTATGACACTTTGGTCTCCAATGAACCAAACGTTGCTTGGCATGAATTGGTCTGGTTTCAGAATCACATTCCTCGGTACTCATTTATCTCTTGGCTAGCCTTTTGGAATAGACTTCCTACCTTTGATCGTATGCAGGCTTGGGGTCGGCAGGGCCCAAATATGTGCTATCTTTGTCAGAATTCCTGTGAGAGTTTGAATCATATCTTTTTTGATTGTGATTACACACATAAAGTCTGGGAGGAGGTGCTAAAAGGGTGCAACTTGAGGCCTTGCAGAAACACATGGTCTGATTATCGGACTTGGTTTCTCTGCCACTTCAAGGGATCCTCTGAGGCTAGAAGACATAGGAAACTCTCCCTCACCACTTCGATATACCACATTTGGACTGAACGGAATCGCAGAATGCATGATGAGCCGAAGAGGACTTGGGAGCTCCTAGCTGACGAAATCACTCATGATATTCAGAGCAGAAGAGGACGTGCCCCCCCCCCCACTCCTCCCCACCGCCAACAGTCTGACCGACTCGCGATGATCACCTGAGAATCCACGATTATTCATTTGCTTTGGATATGGCCTTCCCCCGGGCTGTGGGACCTATTGCTTATTGCATATTTTCTATTCTTGTGAGGTTAGGTCATCATGATTTGTGTGCCTTTCTCAGGCTATGGGATTTACTGCTTATTGCTCATTTCTTTGAGAATATTAGAGTAGTGTGCCTTTCCCCCGGGCTGTGGGGTTGTTCTTTATTGAGCTTGCTACATTTTTAAGGTAGCGGGACCATCACTACTAGGTTTTTGGGTCTCGACCTTGCTGATGGCAATGCCGATGGTGAGGTGCGCGACCCTTTTGTCCTAGGGTGATTGGCTATTGCACTTTTCATGTACACATCCCTTTTATTATTAATACAAATTCACTTGTCTTGTTGCAAAAAAAAACAATATAGAATATGCAAGAAATACATCAATAACCCACACCTTGGGCCAAGTAATAAAACCTCACATGCACAAGCACTGTATCAAACGGAATACCCACAACTCGGGCCAAGTAATAAAGCTCATAAGATCATAGCGTGACATTAATCATGGTGGACATAAGTGAGGTAACTCTGAATGCTCCACCTCTCTCCAATGGCTCTATTCTTTGGTGTATCCATGATTATTTTGGTAGCATAATCCTGAAGGATCTAGCCTTTAATTTCTGCAATAATACTACTAAGAACGCTCGTAGATGTAGAGGAGACATGAGAGAAAATACGATCATTTCGATCACGCCAAATGAAGTAAACTGAAGCAGTGAGAGTAATGCGTCTAATATAGCCAACTAATGTGTCCCCACGCATGACGTCTTCCCACCATTTAAGCTGGTCCTCCCAGTGATGCAGGGGGTTAGCCAAGAGACAACGATCTAGAATCTTGCACCAGATGATAGTTGAGAAGGGGCAGTGGAAGAATAAGTGCTCAATGGACTCATCCACAGCGCAAAAACAACAACCGGTAGAGTGAGTAATCCCCCAATGTGAGAGACGATCAAGAGTTGATAGTCTCCGTAACAGCACAAGCCACAGTATAAAAGAGTACCTCGGGACCCTTCCTTTGAACCAAACAAGATGATGCCAAGAAGTTATAGGGTTAGCGGGTGAAATGCCAATGCAAAAGCTGAAGCAATACTAATGCAATGAATATCACACTTTTTCGAACAGAATCTTGAATAAAGCCGACTGATTGAACATTGGCCTATCGGCTCGAAATGACGAGTAATCTGAGTCCCGAGCGACTCCAGAACTTTCACTATGATTGGAGAAGTTGTTAATCGAGTTATTTTTGATAGACTATTGCAAAGAATAGCACGATTTTTCGAACAGAATCTTGTACAAAGCCGATTGATTGAACTCCCTATTTTGGCTCAAAATGACAAGCAATCTGAGTCCCGAGCGACTCCAGAACATTCATTGTGATGTGAGAAGTTGTTAATCGAGTTATTTTTGACAAACTAATGCAAAGAATAGCACGATTTTTCGAACAGAATCTTGAACAAAGCCGACTGATTGAACTCCCTATTTTGGCTCAAAATGACAAGCAATTTGAGTCCCGAGCGACTCCAGAACATTCACTATGATGGGAGAAGTTTTTAATCGAGTTATTTTTGATAGACTAATGCAAAGAATAACACGCTTTTTGAAAAAGAATCTTGAATAAATCCGACAGCTTGAATATCGGCGTATCGGCTCGAAAAGACGAGCAATTTGAGTCCCGAGTGACTCCAGAACATTCACTATGATGAGAGAAGTTGTTAATCAAGTTATTTTTGACAAACTAATGCAAAGAATAGCTTGCTTTTCCGAACAGAATCTTGAATAAAGCCAACTGATTGAACATCGGCGTATCGGCTCGAAATGACGAGCAATCTGAGTCCCGAGCATCTCCAGCACATTCACTGTGGTGGGAGAACTTGTTAATCGATTTTTTTTTTTTTGCAACAAGGCAAAGGAAATATATTAATTCACAAAAAAGATACGATGGAGTTCATACACAACTACCATTAATAGGAATGGTAGAGCTCTCTCATCCCCCCAAGTGAAAAGACCACGCCCCTCACCTTCGGCTTTGCCATCAACAAGGTAGTAGCCAAAACCTTGGGAGAAGAGGAACAAAGAAGAAACCCATAGCCCGGGGTGAGGCACAATATAGAAGATGCAATAAATACATCAATTACCCACACCTCGGGCCAAGTAATAAAAGCTCACATGCACAAGCACTGTATCACACGGAATACCCACAACTCGGGCCAAGTAATAAAGCTCATAAGAACATAGCGTGACATTAATCATGGTGGACATAAGTGAGGTAACTCTGAATGCTCCACCTCTCTGCAATGGCTCTATTCTTTGGTGTATCCTTGATTGTTTTGGTAGCATAATCCTGAAGGATCTTGCCTTTAACTTCTGCAATAATACTACTAAGAACGCTCGTAGATTTAGAGGAGACATGAGAGAAAATACGATCATTTTGCTCACGCCAAATGAAGTAAACTGAAGCAGTGAGAGTAATGCGTCTAATATAGCCAACTAGTGTGTCCCCACGCATGACGTCTTCCCACCATTTAAGCTGGTCCTCCCAGTGATGCAGGGGGTTAGCCAAGAGACAACGATCTAGAATCTTGCACCAGATGATAGTTGAGAAGGGGCAGTGGAAGAATAGGTGCTCAATGGACTCATCCACACCGCAAAAACAACAACTGGTAGAGTGAGTAATCCCCCAATGTGAGAGACGATCAAGAGTTGGTAATCTCTGTAAGAGAACAAGCCACAGTATAAAAGAGTACCTCGGGACCCTTCCTTTGAACCAAACAAGATGATGCCAAGAAGTTATAGGGTTAGCGGGTGAAATGCCAGTGCAAGCTGAAGCAATACTAAAATGACCATCTACAGACGGTCTCCAAAGCACCCGATCTCCATTCGAACCCGTGTTCATAGTGCCAATAGAATCCCAAGCACTATGCAAGACAAGTTCATGGCCAAGGTTGCCCAACAGCCAAGTATTGTGTTGCCAAATAGATGAAACCCTAGCGGTCCTACTTGAGTAGAGGCGGGTCGGAATGTGATCATTCATCTTGTCAATAAGAAGATAACCAGGAATCCAAGGATCAAGGCAGAGAAATGTATTCATACCATCACCAATGCGATACTCTACAAGTTCATTTGCTTGATCACAAGCAAAAACGATACTGCGGAAATACCAAGAGCAGGTCTGTGGTTGTCGTACAGTCCAAATGGAGTCATTGTTGAGGAATTTAGAGCTGATCCAATGGATCCATAGAGAGTCTTTCTTTGAAGCAATAGCCCAAATATACCTCATAAGGTACGCAATGTTAAGGTGAGATAGTCGATGAAGCCCAAGCCCACCATTTTGATACGATTGACAAATGTCATCCCAGGAGACCTTATGGAAGCTTCTTTTATCATCCCCACTCCACAGGAATCTAGCAAGAAGTTGTTCAATACGAGATATGACTCTCTGGGGTAGCTTGTAAGTGACGCACCAATAGGTGATCTTACCCTGTAAAACAGATTTAATAAGAGCCAACCTGCCCACGTAAGATAAATGCTTTGCCTTCCAAGAGTGAATGCGGCTCTGGATGCTCTCAATAAGAGGGAGGAAATTATTATATGTAAGCTGCTTGGTAATTAGATGGACACCCAGGAATCGAGTGGGGAGAGCACCAATAGGAATACCAAGAATGTCCTGAAGGCATATCATGACTATGAACTGAAGATCGCATACCTTTGATTGAAGAACGCGGACCCTCAGCGATATCCAATTCATCGATAGTTTCCTTAGGACTTTCCACAGCTTCAAAAAAAGAGGCTTTAGCACAATCATGCATAATAGTAGAAGGAGGTGGTGCAGTGCATTGTGAAGGATCTACTATCTCAACACGCCTCGCCATAGGACGAATCTTACTCGAAAGAATTCCAGAGTCCACATACTTAGGATTTATCATAACAGACAAATCAGTATTCCTTTTGAGGACAGATCGGAGAAAGCTCGAGGAAGAGGAAAAAGCCGTCGAAGCACCGAGAGGAGGTGGACAACCTTCTGGAATCACAGGATCAACCATAGTGCGAACGGAAGCCGATGGAGACCACAACACCCAACGGTCGACGAAGACCACCACACCCAAGGAAGCAACAACTCCACGTATCCGTTGACAAACTCCACCACACCCCACCACACCAAACGACCGACGAAGAGGTGCTGCCGGCAAGGTAGCTGAGAAAGAAAACCAAAGATCACCCAAGAAGAAGATGCACCACGTCGGCGGCACAAGGGAGGAGACCTCCAAGATAGGAGGAGAACGACAGACCACCGGGAGATCGCTGCACCACGACTGCAGCACAGCCGAGGTCACTACAGAACCCTAGAACAGCCGCCTAAGAATCAATCGCCGCCCCACCTTAAGCGCCGATAGAGACGTCACTCAAGAGCCAAGAACATCCACCAGACTCACGCCGGAGAGAAGCCACCTAGAAGAAAACAGCAGACACAAGATCTCACGCAAGAAAGAAATCATGCAAAACCCTAAGTCGCCGTCGCCACAAAGAAACCACGCCGCAGCAGGCACCTCCGATTACACCGGAGAAACAATAACACGGGAAGAAGAGAGCAGGCCTAGGAGCACCAGAATCAGCCGCCGATTGGACCAGAGAAAGCTAGGAAAGAGCCGTCGTTCCGCCGATTTGCCACAGCAACGACACGGAAAGAAGATCCAAGACGGGAGAAAGTAGTTCCCAGATGCCCAAAGGTGTTCCCAAAATACCCAAACCTCTTCCACTGGAGGTAAATAGTTATTCCCAAACTGGACAAAATGCAGTCCAGTCGGGTCAAACCACTTCCACTTGAGCCAAACCTCCGCCCAATCCACTCAAACGCCAAAAACCTTCCCAAAATACCCCTCCGCACGCAAAAGAACCCCAAAATAATGCCCAATCGCCACGGGAGCCATCCAAAATTCAAAAAACTCAAAAATTATGGTGTTGCCATCAGCTTCATCTTCTGTCTTATGAGTTTGGAGTTAAATTACAACACTACATTTTTGTTACTCTATTGTATCTTTTGTTAGGCAGTAAAATTGAAAAGTGGATCCGTGGCACAATGGTAGTGCGTTTGACTTCAGATCAAAAGATTGCATGTTCGATTCACGTCTGTTTCTTCTACTCCCAAAATCGAGTTATTTTTAACAAACTAATGCAAAGAATAACATGCTTTTTCAAACAGAATCTTGAAAAGACCACGCCCCTCACCTTCGGCTTTGCAACAAGGCAAAGGAAATATATTAATTCACAAAAAAGATACGATGGAGTTCATACACAACTACCATTAATAGGAATGGTAGAGCTATCTCATCCCCCCAAGTGAAAAGACCACGCCCCTCACCTTCGGCTTTGCCATCAACAAGGTAGTAGCCAAAACCTTGGGAGAAGAGGAACAAAGAAGAAACCCATAGCCCGGGGTGAGGCACAATATAGAAGATGCAATAAATACATCAATTACCCACACCTCGGGCCAAGTAATAAAAGCTCACATGCACAAGCACTGTATCACACGGAATACCCACAACTCGGGCCAAGTAATAAAGCTCATAAGAACATAGCGTGACATTAATCATGGTGGACATAAGTGAGGTAACTCTGAATGCTCCACCTCTCTGCAATGGCTCTATTCTTTGGTGTATCCTTGATTGTTTTGGTAGCATAATCCTGAAGGATCTAGCCTTTAATTTCTGCAGTAATACTACTAAGAACGCTCGTAGATGTAGAGGAGACATGAGAGAAAATACGATCATTTCGATCACGCCAAATGAAGTAAACTGAAGCAGTGAGAGTAATGCATCTAATATAGCCAACTAATGTGTCCCCACGCATGACGTCTTCCCACCATTTAAGCTGGTCCTCCCAGTGATGCAGGGGGTTAGCCAAGAGACAACGATCTAGAATCTTGCACCAGATGATAGTTGAGAAGGGGCAGTGGAAGAATAAGTGCTCAATGGACTCATCCACAGCGCAAAAACAACAACCGGTAGAGTGAGTAATCCCCCAATGTGAGAGACGATCAAGAGTTGATAGTCTCCGTAACAGCACAAGCCACAGTATAAAAGAGTACCTCGGGACCCTTCCTTTGAACCAAACAAGATGATGCCAAGAAGTTATAGGGTTAGCGGGTGAAATGCCAGTGCAAGCTGAAGCAATACTAAAATGACCATCTACAGACGGTCTCCAAAGCACCCGATCTCCATTCGAACCCGTGTTCATAGTGCCAATAGAATCCCAAGCACTATGCAAGACAAGTTCATGGCCAAGGTTGCCCAACAGCCAAGTATTGTGTTGCCAAATAGATGAAACCCTAGCGGTCCTACTTGAGTAGAGGCGGGTCGGAATGTGATCATTCATCTTGTCAATAAGAAGATAACCAGGAATCCAAGGATCAAGCCAGAGAAATGTATTCATACCATCACCAATGCGATACTCTACAAGTTCATTTGCTTGATCACAAGCAAAAAGGATACCGCGGAAATACCAAGAGCAGGCCTGTGGTTGTCGTACAGTCCAAATGGAGTCATTGTTGAGGAATTTAGAGCTGATCCAATGGATCCATAGAGAGTCTTTCTTTGAAGCAATAGCCCAAATATACCTCATAAGGTACGCAATGTTAAGGTGAGATAGTCGATGAAGCCCAAGCCCACCATTTTGATACGATTGACAAATGTCATCCCAGGAGACCTTATGGAAGCTTCTTTTATCATCCCCACTCCACAGGAATCTAGCAAGAAGTTGTTCAATACGAGATATGACTCTCTGGGGTAGCTTGTAAGTGGCGCACCAATAGGTGATCTTACCCTGTAAAACAGATTTAATAAGAGCCAACCTGCCCACGTAAGATAAATGCTTTGCCTTCCAAGAGTGAATGCGGCTCTGGATGCTCTCAATAAGAGGGAGGAAATTATTATATGTAAGCTGCTTGGTAATAAGATGGACACCCAGGAATCGAGTGGGGAGAGCACCAATAGGAATACCAAGAATGTCCTGAAGGCATATCATGACTATGAACTGAAGATCGCATACCTTTGATTGAAGAACGCGGACCCTCAGCGATATCCAATTCATCGATAGTTTCCTTAGGACTTTCCACAGCTTCAAAAAAAGAGGCTTTAGCACAATCATGCATAATAGTAGAAGGAGGTGGTGCAGTGCATTGTGAAGGATCTACTATCTCAACACGCCTCGCCATAGGACGAATCTTACTCGAAAGAATTCCAGAGTCCACATACTTAGGATTTATCATAACAGACAAATCAGTATTCCTTTTGAGGACAGATCGGAGAAAGCTCGAGGAAGAGGAAAAAGCCGTCGAAGCACCGAGAGGAGGTGGACAACCTTCTGGAATCACAGGATCAACCATAGTGCGAACGGAAGCCGATGGAGACCACAACACCCAACGGTCGACGAAGACCACCACACCCAAGGAAGCAACAACTCCACGTATCCGTTGACAAACTCCACCACACCCCACCACACCAAACGACCGACGAAGAGGTGCTGCCGGCAAGGTAGCTGAGAAAGAAAACCAAAGATCGCCCAAGAAGAAGATGCACCACGTCGGCGGCACAAGGGAGGAGACCTCCAAGATAGGAGGAGAATGACAGACCACCGGGAGATCGCTGCACCACGACTGCAGCACAGCCGAGGTCACTACAGAACCCTAGAACAACCGCCTAAGAATCAATCGCCGCCCCACCTTAAGCGCCGATAGAGACGTCACTCAAGAGCCAAGAACATCCACCAGACTCACGCCGGAGAGAAGCCACCTAGAAGAAAACAGCAGACACAAGATCTCACGCAAGAAAGAAATCATGCAAAACCCTAAGTCGCCGTCGCCACAAAGAAACCACGCCGCAGCAGGCACCTCCGATTACACCGGAGAAACAATAACACAGGAAGAAGAGAGCAGGCCTAGGAGCACCAGAATCAGCCGCCGATTGGACCAGAGAAAGCCAGGAAAGAGCCGTCGTTCCGCCGATTTGCCACAGCAACGACACGGAAAGAAGATCCAAGACGGGAGAAAGTAGTTCCCAGACGCCCAAAGGTGTTCCCAAAATACCCAAACCTCTTCCACTGGAGGTAAATAGTTATTCCCAAACTGGACAAAATGCAGTCCAGTCGGGTCAAACCACTTCCACTTGAGCCAAACCTCCGCCCAATCCACTCAAACGCCAAAAACCTTCCCAAAATACCCCTCCGCACGCAAAAAACCCCCAAAATAATGCCCAATCGCCACGGGAGCCATCCAAAATTCAAAAAACTCAAAAATTATGGTGTTGCCATCAGCTTCATCTTCTGTCTTATGAGTTTGGAGTTAAATTACAACACTACATTTTTGTTACTCTATTGTATCTTTTGTTAGGCAGTAAAATTGAAAAGTGGATCCGTGGCGCAATGGTAGTGCGTTTGACTTCAGATCAAAAGATTGCATGTTCGATTCACGTCTGTTTCTTCTACTCCCAAAATCGAGTTATTTTTAACAAACTAATGCAAAGAATAACATGCTTTTTCAAACAGAATCTTGAATAAAGCCGATAGATTGAACATTGGCGTATCGGCTCGAAATGACGAGCAATCTGAGTCCCGAGCGATTCCAGAACATTCACTGTGATGGGAGAAGTTATTAATCGTTTTATTTTTGACAGACTAATGCAAAGAATAGCACGATTTTTCGTACAGAATCTTGAACAAGGCCAACTGATTGAACTCCCTGTTTTGGCTCAAAATGACAAGCAAATTGAGCTCCGAACGACTCCAAAACATTCACTGTGATGGGAGAAGTTTTTAATCGAGTTATTTTTGATAGACTAATGCAAAGAATAACACGATTTTTGAAACAAAATCTTGAATAAATCCGACAGATTGAATATCGGCGTATCGGCTCGAAAAGATGAGCAATCTGAGTCCCGAGAGACTCCAGAATATTCACTATGATGAGAGAAGTTGTTAATCAAGTTATTTTTGACAGACTAATGCAAAGAATAACATGCTTTTCCAAACAGAATCTTGAATAAAGGGGACTGATTGAACATCGGCGTATCGGCTTGAAATGATGAGCAATCTGAGTCCCGAGCGTCTCCAGAACATTCACTGTGATGGGAGAACTTGTTAATCGAGTTATTTTTGACAGACTAATGCAAAAAATAGCACACTTTTTCGAACAGAATCTTGAACAAAGCCGACTGATTGAACTCCCTATTTTGGCTCAAAATGACAAGCAATCTGAGTCCCGAGTGACTCCAGAACATTCACTATGATGGGAGAAGTTGTTAACCTGAAACATACTCATATCATGAAGCTTATCTCCTGAACTGAACTGATTTCCACCCAATGACTGATCATCACCCTTATCCCTAGCACCATACAGAATGGCTGACATATCCTTCCTCCCTTGAGGATCATCAGAGACAACAAGCTCCTCCTCAACCAAGGAAACATTTGAACAGACAGCAGAAACACTACAGCTCCCAATTTGCAATGGCGGAAAAGACTCCACATCCAGAGTAGGAAGCATATCAGCTTCACCTGCATGCAACTTGCAAGACCCCGTTATCTGATCTATAGAGGACTGATAGACATCCACAGCATCATTGTGTACCTTTGAGGCAACCTGAGATTCCACTGCTGCTCCTCCTAGGACCACCCGACAGGCCCTCGGAGCCCTACTTGACCTAGCCATTAGGCGAAGGGAAGCCCTAGCCTCAGCCAAGAAACGAAGAGGCGAACACTGTTGAGCCACCGCACCGCCAATGATCACCACAGGATCTGGCACCAATCGACTGGGAGATGACCACAACAGTGAGCCTGCACAATGCTCGGCAATAATCTAGCAATTTAATCGAGCACCGGAGCAGCGTTTGAATCCAGCAATCCCACACAACATCAACAGAAATGCCACCCTAGGGAAAGCTGCACCGCCTCAAACCACTGGAGAAGAAGCCCACTGCACAGATCCAACCACCTTGCACGCAACCAGGAATCCGATAGAGAGCACCAGGAATTGGATCGCAGATAAGGTGCGGCCGAAATGGTACAAAAACTGAGATGGATCGCTGGTATTGGATCGACGAAAACTCCAAGCCGCCACAAACCAGCGCTCCGCCTACAAGAAAGCCGAAACGCCAGATCACCTGAGCCAGGGGGGAAGTGCCGGAGGATATCTATCGATATAGATCTCTCGAGGAGCCACCTTCCTCCGGACACCAAAGAGCGAGCGGAAACCCTAGATCACCAAATTCGCCAGCGCCCAAAAACCGCTCCTGCCGACCAGCTGGTCCACCACCAGAGAGAACAATCGCCGATCCACCGCGCTTGAGCACCGCCAGAGACGAGGACCCCCAGCCGGAAGGGATGAGCGGCGGAGAGGAGCCGCTCGATCAATCGGGAAACGGGAGGGCAAAAGATATCCCAATCGCCCAAACCCATTCCCGATCGATCAAACAAATGCCCAGTCGCCCAAAGGTCTTCCCCTGGGGGGAAAAGTTATTCCCAATATGGACAAAAGATAGTCCAGTCGGGTCAAACCTCGGTCCACCCGAGCCAAACCTCCGCTCAATTCACTCAAACACCAAACATCTTCCCAAAATAGCCCTCCGCACTCCCAAAACCGCCAAAAAGGCTCCCAGTCGCCGCGAGACCTCAAAAAACCCAAAAAATACTTCAGAACCCCCCCCCCCTCCCAAAAGCGTGTAACATATGACCGCAAATCGATTTATTATTATTATTATTATTATTATTATTATTATTATTATTATTATTATTTGACAGACTAGTGCAAATAATTGCAAACTTTTTCGAACAGAATATTCAACGAAGCCGACTGATTGAACTCCCCGTATCGGCTCGAAATGACGGGCAATTTGAGTCCCCACCGACTCCAGAACATTCACTGTGATGGGCGAAGTTGTTAATCGAGTTATTTTTAACACACTAATGCAAAGAATTGAACATTTTTCGGAACAGAATCTTGTATGAAGCCGACAGATTGAACTCCCCGTATCGGCTCGGAATGACCAGAAATTTGAGTCTCGACCGACTATAGAACATTCGCTGTGATGAAAGAAGTTGTTAATCGAGTTAATTTTGACAGACTAATGCAAAGAATTGCACCATTTTTCGAACAGAATCATGAACGAAGTCGACTGATTGAACATTGGCGTATCGACTCGAAATGAAGAGCAATCCGAGTCTCAAACGACCCCAGAACATTCACTGTGATGAAAGAAGTTGTTAACCGAGTTATTTTTGACAGACAAATGCAAAAAATTGCAAACTTTTTCGAACAGAATATTGAACGAAGGTGACTAATTGAACTCCTCGTATCGGCTCGAAATGACGAGCAATTTGAGTCCCGACCGACTCCAGAGCATTCACTATGATGGGAGAAGTTGTTAATCGAGTTATTTTTTACAATCAAATGCAAAGAATTGCACGTTTTTTCAAACAGAATCTTGAATAAAGCCGATTGATTGAACTCCCCGTATCGGCTCGGAATGACGAGCAATTTGAGTCCCGACCAATGCTAGAACTTTCACTGTGATGGCAGATGTTGTTAATCGAGTTATTTTTGACAGCCTAATTCGAAAAATTGCACACTTTTTCGAACATAATCTTAAACGAAGCCGAGTGATTGAACATTGGCGTATCAGTTCGAAGTGATGAGCAATCTGAGTCTCGAGCGACTGCAGAACATTCACTATGATGGGAGAAGTTATTAATCGAGTTATTTTTGACAGACAAATTCAAAGAATTGAACACTTTTTCGAACAGAATATTGAACAAAGCCGACTAATTGAACTCCCCGTATCGGCTCAAAATGACGAGAAATTTGAGTCCCGACTGACTCCAGAACATTCACTGTGATGGGAGAAGTTGTTAATCGAGTCATTTTTGAAAGACTAATGAAAAGAATCGCACACTTTTCAGGAACAGAATCATGAACGAATCCAACTGAATGAACATTGGCGTATCGGCTCGAAATGACGAGCAATCTGAGTCCCGGGCGACTCCAGAACATTTAGTGTGATGGGAGAAGTTGTTAATCAAGTTATTTTTGACAAACTAATGCAAAGAATTGCACGTTTTTTCGAACAGAATCTTGAATAAAGCCGACTGATTGAACCTCCCGTATCGACTAGGAATGACTAGCAATTTGAGTCCCGACCGACTCCAGCACATTCACTGAGATGGGAGAAGTTCTTAATCGAGTTATTTTTGACATACGAATGCAAAGAATTGCAAACTTTTTCGAATAGGATATTAAACGAATCCGACTGATTGAACTCCCCGTATCGGCTCGAAATGACGTGCAATTTGAGTCCCGATCGACACCTGAACATTCACTGTGACGGGAGAAGTTGTTAATCTAGTTATTTTTGACAAACTAATGCAAAGAATCGCACACTTTTTCAAACAGAATCTTGAATAAAGCCGACTGATTGAACTCCCCATATTGGCTCGAAATGACGAGCAATTTGAGTCCCGACCGGCTCCAGAACATTCACTGTGATGGAAGAAGTTGTTAATCGAGTTATTTTTGACAGACTAACGCAAAGAATTGCAAACTTTTTCTAACAGAATATTGAGCGAAGCCGACTGATTGATCTCCCCATATCGGCTCGAAATGACGGGCAATTTGAGTCCCCACCGACTCTAGAACATTCCCTGTGATGGGAGAAGTTGTTTATCGAGTTATTTTTGATAGACTAATGCAAAGAATTGCAAGATTTTTCGAACAGAATCTTGAACGAAGCCGACTGATTGAACTTCGGGGTATCGGCTCGAAACGCCCAATAATCTGAGTCCCGAGCAAATCCAAAACATTCCCTGTGATGGGAGAAGTTGTTAATCGAGTTATTTTTGACAGACTAATGCAAAGAATTGCAAGATTTTTCGAACAGAATCTTGAACGAAGCCGACTGATTGAACTTCGGGGTATCGGCTCGAAACGCCCAGTAATCTGAGTCCCGAGCGACTCCAGAACATTCACTGAGATGGGAGAAGTTGTTAATCGAGCTATTTTTGACACAATAATGCAAAGAATGGCACGCTTTTTCGAATAGAATCATGTACGAAGCCGACTGATTGAACTTCGGGGTATCTCCTCGAAACGACCAGTAATCTGAGTCCCGAGCAAATCCAGAACATTCCCTGTGATGGGAGAAATGTTAATCGAGTTATTTTGAAAGACTAATGCAAAGAATCGCACACTCTTTCGAACAGAATCATAAACGAAGCCGACTGATTGAATATTGGCGTATCAGCTCGAAATGACGAGTAATCTGAGTCCCGAGCGACTCCAGAACATTCAGTGTGATGGGAGAAGTTGTTAATCGAGTTATTTTTGACAGACTAATGCAAAGAATTGCAAGTTTTTTCGAACAGAATCTTGAACAAAGTCGACTGATTGAACATTGGCGTATCGGCTCGAAATGACGAACAATCTGAGTCCCGAACGACTCCAGAATATTCAGTGTGATGGGAGAAGTTGTTAATCGAGTTAATTTTTTTTTTTTGCAACAAGGAAAGGGAATATATTAATGCACAAAAAAGATACAATGGAGTTCATACACGACTACCATTAATAGGAATGGTAGAACTCTCTCATCCCCCCAAGTGAAAAGGCCACGCCCTCACCTTCGGCATTGCCATCAGCAAGGTAGTAGCCAAAACCTTGGGAGAAGAGGAACAAAGAAGAAACCCACAGCCCGGGGTCAGGCACAATATAGAATATGCAAGAAGAAATCAATTACCCACACCTCGGGCCAAGGAATAAAGCTCACATGCACAAGCACTGTATCACACGGAATACCCACAACTCGGGCCAAGTAATAAAGCTCATAAGATCATAGCGTGACATGAATCATGGTGGACATAAGTGAGGTAACTCTGGATGCTCCACCTCTCTGCAATGGCTCTATTCTTTGGTGTATCCTTGATTGTTTTGGTGGCATAATCCTGAAGGATCTTGCCTTTAACTGCTGCAATAATACTACTAAGAACGCTCGTAGATGTAGAGGAGACATGAGAGAAAATACGATCATTTCGCTCACGCCAAATGAAGTAAACTGATGCAGTGAGAGCAATGCGTCTAATATAGCCAACTAGCGTGTCCCCACGCATGACGTCTTCCCACCATTTAATCTGGTCCTCCCAGTGATGCAGGGGGTTAGCCAAGAGACAACGATCTAGAATCTTGCACCAGATGATAGTTGAGAAGGGGCAGTGGAAGAATAGGTGCTCAATGGAATCATCCACACCGCAAAAACAACAACCGGTAGAGTGAGTAATCCCCCAATGTGAGAGACGATCAAGAGTCGGTAGTCTCCGTAAGAGCACAAGCCACAGTATAAAAGAGTACCTCGGGACCCTTCCTTTGAACCAAACAAGATGATGCCAAGAAGTTATAGGGTTAGCGGGTGAAATGCCAATGCAAGCTGAAACAATACTAAAGCGACCATCTACAGACGGTCTCCAAAGCACCCGATCTCCATTCGAACCAGTGTTCACAGTGCCAATAGAATCCCAAGCACTATGCAAGATAAGTTCATGGCCAAGGTTGCCCAACTGCCAAGTATTATGTTACCAAATAGACGAAACCCTAGCGGTCCTACTCGAGTAGAGACGGGCCGAAATGTGATCATCCATCCTGTCAATAAGAAGATAACCAGGAATCCAAGGATCAAGCCAGAGAAATGTATTCATACCATCACCAATGCGATACTCTACAAGTTTTTTTGCTTGATCACGAGCAAAAAGGATACTGCGGAAACACCAAGAGCAGGGCTGTGGCTGTCGTACATTCCAAATGGAGTCATTGTTGAGGAATTTAGAGCTGATCCAACGGATCCATAGAGAGTCTTTCTTTGAAGCAATAGCCCAAATATACCTCATAAGGTACGCAATGTTAAGGTGAGTGAGTCGATGAAACCCAAGCCCACCATTTTGATACGTTTGACAAATGTCATCCAAGGAGACCTTATGGAAGCTTCTTTTATCATCCCCACTCCACAGGAATCTAGCAAGAAGTTGTTCAATACGAGATATGACTCTCTGGGGTAGCTTGTAAGTAGCGCACCAATAGGTGATCTTACCCTGTAAAACAGATTTAATAAGAGCCAACCTGCCCATGTAAGATAAGTGTTTTGCCTTCCAAGAGTGAATGCGGCTCTGGATGCTCTCATTAAGAGGGAGACAATCATTATATGTAAGCTGCTTGGTAATAAGAGGGACACCTAGGAATCGAGTGGGGAGAGCACCAATAGGAATACCAAGAATGTCCTGAACTCTGTTCATCAGGTCGCTAGAGCACCCCGCCATATACAGATTAGACTTGGTAGTACTAGCGGATAGCCCTGAGATATCTGCAAATGACCCCAATACATCCTTGATTGCTCTAGCATTGGACTCTGAGGCTTCGGCAAATATAATGAGATCATCTGCAAATGCGAGGTGAGTAATAAGTGGATTTGCACAATTCGGGTGTGGAGTGATCATACCTTGCCTAACTAAGTCATCAAGACGAGAAGATAAGTGCTGCATAACAATAAGGAACAAGTAAGGAGCCATGGGGCAGCCTTGTCTAAGGCCTCGAGAACTCCGAAAGAAACCCACAGAAGAGCCATTAATATTGATAGTAAAGGAGGGATTAGAAACACAGGCTCTAATCCAACTGATCATCATAGTAGGGAACCCATGCAAGTGAAGTAACTGAAACAGGAAATCCCATCGAACTGAATCATAGGCCTTATGGAGGTCAACTTTGATGGCCATGCGTTTCTGCCCAGATTTAAGATGATAGTTATGCATAAGACTATGGCATAGAGCAATATTTTGATGTATGAGCCTACCACTCATAAAGGCATGTTGGGTTGGGCTAATCAAATCAGGTAATACAACCTTGAGCCTATTCGCAATAAGCTTTGAAATAAATCTGTAGATCATCTTGCAAATAGAGAGAGGATCGTAATCAGAAAATGAGTTGGTGTTCTCCTTCTTAGGAATGAGAGTGATGGAGGTAATATTAACTTCACTAAGAAGTTTACCGGTCCTAAAGAACTCAAGAATGGCAGCAATAACATCATCCTTTTTGATAGACCAACAAGATTTATAAAACTCAACATTTAATCCATCAACGCCAGGGGCCTTATCAGAATTTGATGATAGGATTACTTGTTCAATCTCTTGGGGGATAATCGGCTGAGACAACAGGAATATGCTTTGTTGGGAGAGGCAACTTTGGACATGAACATTAGAAAGATTCACATGAGGAATCTCAGGAGCGAATGTCCGAGTAAAGTAGGTGATAGCTTCTTGATCAAGAGCTTGGCCTTCGAGAATATTCCCATCTGCATCTTTAATAGAAAGTAAGGCATTCCTATTATATTTGGACTTTAAGGAATTATGAAAAAACTTTGAGTTTGAGTCACCAAGGCGTAACCAAGTATCCCTTGATTTTTGTCTAAATGATGCCTCCTCATTATCGTAGAGCCTTAGAAGTTCAGCCCTGCACTCTGCCTCTTCAATGATGGCCCTATCATCCATATTTGTAGAGAGAGTGATAGTCTGTAAACCATGAAGCTTAGATTGCAGTGAATATATCTGACTTTTTTGAGCCTTCATCAAATCCCTAGACCACATATGTAGAGCCTTCCTGGTCCTTTTCAATTTGTGGATAAGAATAAACATTCTCGTAGTTCTGTGGCCGAATCTGCTAGTGACAGGCGGGTTCCAAGCTGCCTCAACATAATCTAGGAAGCCAGTTTCCCGAGGCCAATAATTAAAGAAATGGAAATTCCGAGGTCGCCAAGGTAAAGTGCACACCCTAAATGTGACAAAAGTATGATCAGATACATCAGGAGTATGAAATGTAGCCTCTGAATCCGAAAATGCAGAAACCCAATTTTGATTGCATAGAACCCTGTCAAGTTTCTCGCATACCCTGTTGTTGCCTGTAGAAGAATTAGTCCACGTAAAGAAGTTACCTTTACTTTTCATATCAAACAGGCCCAAGTTATCAAGGTGATCAGTAATAATCTCAATGTAGGAACCATTTACATCACTACCCCCGTGTTTTTCAGAAGGGGAGAAGACCATATTAAAATCCCCAAAAATAGTCCAAGGCCCCTCAACATGATTTGCAAAATCATTTAAAGCAGACCAGATATGGGTTCTATCATCATTAGAATAAAGACCATAAACCACAAAGAAGGAAAATGTTGTACTTTGCTGAACAAATTTAATAATTCCCGAAACCACCTGATCTGTAGAAGCTATGATAGCAATGTCCACAATAGTAGGATTCCAAATACACCATATTCTACCATGATGATTAGGACAAACATTAACATGATAGCTCCATCCTTCCACAATATTAGTAAGAATACAGCCTGAATTGTCCAATTTAACTCTAGTCTCCAAGAGAAAAAAATAGTGAACTTTATGTTTAGAGATCTTACTTTTGACGGCCCTCTGCTTAGCACAATTGTTCAGGCCCCGAATATTCCAAAAGGCTACTTGCATTTGTGCGGCTGGGAGCTCTTTTTCTTACTCGGTTTCCTAGAACGCTCTGCATTTCCTTTGGCCTGTTTAATTTTAACATGAAGATTTGCTTCTCAATGGAATCATAATCATCATCATTGTGCACATCAATATCTGAGGAGTCCGCAAGAATATCGAACCTATTAGGGGACGTTATTTTACCTTCAAACTGTGACATATCTGATTCAACAACATAAGCTTTGCCTTTCTTACTAATATTATCAACTTGAGTAATGGCAACCGAATTCATATCTTCCACCTGTTTATTTAGATCGTCCTCCTCATTGTGAGCAGCAAAAATCTCTTGTTGTGGTTCAAGCGGTGGTTGAGGTTGTGCCTTCTTTGGAACCCATATTTGCCTGGTGCCATTGCTACAATTCCTAGTAGCATGGCCAAACTTTTTGCAATTTGAACAATGAACCGGGATCCAATCATATTCAACACGGATAGTATATTCTTCATTATTCACATGCATAGACAATTATCTAGGATATGTGCAATTTAAAGGCACTTCAATGCAAGCACGTAGATAACCCAAACGTTGTTTTGTAGATGACATGTGGTCAAGATGTAAAGGCTTGCCAATAACACTGCAAAACTTGTTAATAAAGAAAGTAGTCCACATAAACAATGGAACATGAAAAAACTTTACCCATATAGGAATGGTTGCCATCTCAGCCGTCTCCAACTTCATATCTCTATTCCATTTCCGAAGAGCAAGAAACCTATTTTGAATAAACCATGGGCCGCCCTCAAGGATAGTATCTGCATCTTCGCTTTGTGAGAAGCGAAATATAAAGAACCCAGAATCCATAGTGAGCACCTCAACAGTGCCACTAATTTTCCACATCTTGGTTACCCAATTATGCACGATTCTGAAAGGAAGGCGAGGCCCAATAAAGTGACCAACTAAGGAAGATTTCCAATAAGTTTCTCCTGCAAGAATCTCTTCTTGAGGAGCTTCAATAATGAGATTACCATCCACAATAATCGGTTCCTCGAAGCTAAGCTTGGTTTCATTTTTATGCGAATTAGAGGTAAAGAGCGAGCTCCAAAAAGAAGGAACTCCATGACCTACCATAGACTCTGTTGAAGACCTAGAAGGATAATGCAAAGAAGGCATATCAGGATGATGAACAGAAGGGAGCAGACCTTGTATGGAAGAACGTGATGCCTCATCGATATCTAATTCATCGATTGCTTTCTTAAGAATTTCCAAAGCTTCAACAAGTGAATCTTCAGCACTATCATGCAAGAGAGTAGGGGGAGGAGGTGCAGCGTTCTGTGAAGAACTTGCAATCTCAACACGCTTAGGCAAAGGACGAGCATCACAGGAGAGAATTTTCGAGTCCACACACAATGAACTTTTCAAGGTTGACATATCGGAATTCCTCTTGAGGATGGAGCGGAGCAGGCCTGAAGAAGAGGAAGAAGACATTGAAGCCTGATGGTCCCCCGGAATCACACGGGCAAAGCACAAACAAGCTGACGGACGGCCGGAAGCTAGACCCAATGAGCAACAACACCACTGCCGGAAAGAAGCCTAAGAGTTACCCAAGAACTGCACCACAATTGCGGCACAAAGGAGAAGGCAGCAACCAATGAAGAAGAAAACTGCTGATGCACCTCCAGGAACACCGGAGAAGGAGGAACACAACAGCTAAGAGAAGGTGTACTAAGATCGCAGCAAAGCACACCCCACGGCAGAAGAAAGCACCAAAGAACAATAGGAATCCCAGAAATCCGAAACCTGCAGCTGACCCGCAGAAGATTGGAGTCGACGCTGGAGGAACCAAGACTCCCGGCGGAATGAAGCACCAAAGGGCAGCAGAACCACCAGGAGATCAGCAAAGCCGTGGCAAACCCGAAGAAGACACGGCGGAGGAACCAAAAACCACGGTAGAAGGAAGACTCAGGAAACCCTAATCCGCCGCCGACACAAAGGAATCTCGCCGTCGCCGCTGGATGACCTTCGAGAACACCGGAGAAGGAAAGAGCACCGGGAAGAGGGAAATATCCAGAATAGAACGGAATACGCCGCCGCCACCGAGCCCAAGAATCCGGGAAAGAAGCGCCGCCGCCGCCAAGAGACGCACGACGAAGAAGACCAGGAACCCAGCCGCCGATGGAGCACCGCCGGGACAGCCAGAGAAGAGAAGGCTCAGAGGAGGATGGCAAACACAAGATGACCGGAGGACGCCGCCAACAGAGCCGGAGAAAACCGGGAACAGGCGCTCGCGGCGATCAGGAAACGGGAGGGCAAAAGATATCCCGATCGCCCAAACCCATTCCCGATCGAGCAAACGTATGCCCAGACACCCAAAAGTCTTCCTCTGGGGGTAAAATTTATTCCCAATCAGGACAACAAGCAGTCCAGATGGGTATATCTCTTCCCACCCGAGCCAAAACTTCACCCAAACCACTCAAAAACCAAACTCCTTCCCGGAATACCCCTCCACACGCCAAAATAACCCTATACTACTTCCCAGTCGCCACGAGAGCCGAGCGCTCCATTCCCCCAAATTAATTTTGACAAACTAATGCAAAGAATTGAACGCTTTTTTGAACAAAATCTTGAACGAAGCCGAGTAATTGAACATTGGCATATCGGCTCGAAATGACGAGCAATCTGAGTCCCAAACGACTCCAGAACATTCAGTGTGATGGAAGAAGTTGTTAATCGAGTTATTTTTGACAGACTAATGCAAAGAATTGTAAACTTTTTTGATAAGAATATTGAACGAAGCCGACTGATTGAACTCCCCGTATCGGCTCGAAATGACGAGCAATTTGAGTCCCAACCGACTCCAGAACATTCACTGTGTTGGGAGGAGTTGTTAATCGAGTTATTTTTGATAGACTAATGCAAATAATCGCATACTTTTTCGAACAGAATCTTGAATGAAGCCGACTGATTGAACATTGGCGTATCGGCTCAAAATGAGGAGCAATTTGAGTCCCGAGCGACTCCAGAACATTCAGTGTGATGGGAAAAGTTGTTAATCGAGTTAATTTTTTTGCAACAAGGCAAAAGGAAATATATTAAATCACAAAATGATACAATAGAGTTCATACATGACTACCATTCGTAAGAATGGTAGAGATTCTCATTCTCCCAAGGGAAAAGACCCTCCCCCTCACCTCCGACATTGCCATCAGCAAGGTAGAAGCCAAAACCTTAGGAGAAGAGGAATAAGGAAAAACCCCACAGCCCGGGTCAAGCACGATATAAAAACATGCAAAAGCAATGCATTACACGGAATGCCCACAAGTCGGGCCAAGTAATATAAACTCATGAGATCAAAATATAGTGTGGCATTAACCATGGTGGACATGAGTGAGGCAATCTTGAATGCCCCACCTCTCTGCAATGGCTCTATTCCTTTGTGTATCCTTGATAGATTTTTTTTTTTTTTTTTTTTTTTTGCAACAAGGCAAGTGTGTTTGTATTAATAATAATAAAAAATGTGTACATGAAAAGTTCAATAGCCAATCCCTCTAGGACAAAAGAGTCACGAGCCTCACCTTCGGCATTGCCATCAGCAAGGTCGAGACCCAAAACCTAGAGGTGATGGTCCCGCTACAATAAGAGCGTAGCAATCTAAAAAGAAAGACATCCCCACAGCTCGGGAAAGGCTCACAAGTCATGATGACTCAAAACTCACAAAAACATAAATAGACAATAAGCACTAAGACCTACAGCTCGGGAAAGGCAGTAACCAAAAAGAAAAGATAATAAATCATAGATCCTCATAAAATCATCGATCGCTGGTTAGTCTATTTCGAGGGGGGGGGGGGTATCCTCTCCTGCTCTGAATATCATGAGTGATTGCGCCAGCCAGGAGCTTCCAAGTCCTCTTTTGCTCATCATGCATTTTGCGATTCCGTTCAGTCCAGATGTGATATATCGTAGTGGTGAGGGAAAGTTTCCTGTGATTCATTTCCTCGGAGGATCCCTTGAAGTGATCAAGGAGCCAAACCTGACTATCAGACCATGTTCTTATGCGAGGCCTCAGGTTGCACCTCTTTAGCACCTCCTCCCAAATTTTATATGTGTAATCACACTCAAAGAAAATATGATTCAAACTCTCACAGGCATTCTGACAAAGATCACATATATTAGGGCCCTGCCGACCCCAAGCCTGCATACGATCAAACGTAGGAAGTCTATTCCAGAAGGCTAGCCAAGAGATAAAAGAATACCGAGGAATGTGATTCTTAAACCAGACCAATTCATACCAATCAACAGTTGGATCAGTGGAGGCCAAAGTGTCGTATGCAGAGTTGAGAGTGAACTTCCCGGAGGGGGAGGCACTCCAAAGGATAGAATCATCGCTGTGAAAGTTCAGGGTACGAATGTGTTGGAGCTGCTGCCAAGCCTCAAAGAGGCAAGAGTGCTGATACCCAGTTATGTTCCATCCACTTGAATGTCTGAGCAGTGCTACTTTGTCCCTGGCAGATACAGGGACACTGTATGGATAGTGCTCCACAATATGAATAAGAATACCATCCGGATGCCAAGGTTCATGCCATAACATTGTAGATCTTCCATTCCCAATCCTGTGTGTAATGTGAGGCTGTGCTAGGTGCCTGACTTTAAAGATACTCCGCGTCACCCATGAAATCACAGCTGGCGTGCGGCGGGTCCAAATGTAGTCTGACTTCAAAAAATTACTGTGTATCCATCTCACCCAGAGAGAATCTTTCTTCGAAGCAATGGCCCACACATATCTCATTAAGCATGCTTGGTTAAGATTTCTAACATTTCTCAAACCCAGACCTCCTTGTTCCTTTGGTTTACATACCGAAAGCCAAGCAATCCGATGGTTACATTTTTGTCCTCTACCAGACCAAAGAAAACGAGCAAGGAGCTGTTCAATGCGAATAATAACTTGCTGAGGTAGAGAAAAAGAAGAGCACCAGTATAAAATTTTCCCCATCAGCACAGATCTGATCAGCTCTAGATGGCCAGCATAAGATAAACATCTGCTAGTCCACCCATTAATCTTTGCTTCAATACTGTCAAGCAGGGGTTGGCAGTCTTGGAAGGAAGGTCTGGTTGAAAGGAGGGGAACTCCCAAATACCGGACTAGTAGTGCCCCGAAGGGCATGCCCAAAATCTCTGCAATAGACGCCCTCTGCTCTGGGGAAACACCAGATGTGTACAAATGCGACTTATGGTTGCTAGTGCACAACCCAGACACCTGGTGGAAGTGTGCTAAGCAGTCACGGATAGTAGTAGCCAATGTAGAATCCGCTCTGGAGAATATAAAAAGGTCGTCGGCAAACATAAGGTGGGTGACTAACGGGTCATAGCATTTGGGATGGGGGAAAGTGCTGCCAAAGTGACATGACGATCCAAAAGATCAGAGAAGTACTGCATCACCAATATGAATAGATAAGGGGCCATAGGACATCCTTGACGCAAGCCTCTACTACTCTGAAAAAACCCACAAGATGCACCATTAAGGTTCAAGGTGAACCTGAGATTAGAAATGCAAGCTCTAATATACTCAATAAAAATTTCAGTAAATTGGTATCGTCTGAGAAGCTCAATAAGGAAATCCCACCGTACAGAGTCATAGGCTTTATGAAGATATATCTTCATTGCCATACGTGGTGGGCCACGGTGCAGGTGATAGCCCGTCAGAAGCTCATGGCATAAGGCAATATTTTCGTGAATAAGCCTCCCCTTCAAAAATGCATGCTGATTCGGTCTGATCAAATCCACAAGAACTTTTTGAAGCCTATTTGCAAGAATCTTCGAAATAAACCTATATATCATTTTGCAAACCGAGATAGGCCTATAATCAGCGAAAGACTCAGGGTTTTTCTTCTTAGGGACCAGTGTAATGGATGTGATGTTAACTTCATTTAGAAGCCTCCTGGATTTAAAGAAACTTTGGATGGCTTCCGTAACTTCCTTCCTAGTTAACCTTGATAGATTTGGTAGCATAACTCAGAAGAATTTTGCTTTTAACTTCTGCAATAATACTGCTATGAACGCTCGTAGGTGTAGAGGAGACATGAGAGAAAATACGATCATTTCTCTCACGCCAAATGAAGTAAGCTGAAGGAGTAAGTGTAATGCGTCTAATATAGCCTATTAGTATGTCCCCATGCATGACGTCTTCCCACCATTTAAGTTAGTCATCCCAATAATGCAGCGGGTTAACCAAGAGACAACGATCTAGAATCTCGCTCCAAATGATAGTTGAAAAGGGGCAATGGAAAAATAGGTGCTCGACGGACTCATCCACACCGCAGAAGCAACAGCTAGTAGAGTGAGTAATACCCCAATGTGAGAGGCGATCAAGAGTTGGTAGTCTTCGTAAGAGAACAAGCCATAATATAAAAGAATACCTCGGGACCCTTCCTTTGAACCAAACAAGATGATACCAAGTAACTACGGGTTTAGTGGGAAGAATGCCAGTGCAAGCTGAAGCAATACTAAAAAGACCATCTCCAGACGGCTTCCAAAGAATCTGATCTTCGTTCAAACTAGTGTTCACAGTGCCAATGGAATCCCAAGCACTAAGCAAGCAGAGCAAGTTCATGGGTAAGGCTCCCCAAATGCCAAGTATTGTGCTGCCAAATGGAAGAAACTCTAGCGGTCCTAATCGAGTAGAGGTGGGTCGGGATATGATCATTCATCTTGTCAATAAGAAGATAACCAGGAATCTAAGGATCAAGCCAGAGAAATGTATTCATACCATCACCCATGCGATATTCTACAAGCTTCCTTGCATGATCACGAGCAAGAAGGATACTGCAAAAACACCAAGAGCAGACATTTGGCTGTCGAACAAACCAAATGGAATCATTGTTGAGAAACTTAGAGTTGATCCAACGGATCCATAAGGAGTCTTTCTTTGAAGCAATAGCCCAGATATACCTCATAAGATACGCAATATTAAGGTGTGGGAGTCGATGAAGCCCAAGCCCACCATTTTGATGCGGTTGGCAAATATCATCCCAAGAGACTTTATGGAGGCTTCTTTTGTCATCCCCACTCCACAAGAATCTTGCAAGAAGCTGTTCAATATAAGATGTGACTCTCTAAGGTAGCTTGTAAGTGGCGCACCAATAGATGATCTTACCCTGTAGAACAGATTTGATAAGTGACAGCCTGCCCATGTAAGAAAGGTGCTTTGCCTTCCAAGAGTGGATGCGGCTCTGGATGTTCTCAATGAGAGGAAGGCAATCATTATATGTAAGTTGCTTGGTGATAAGAGGAACACCTAGGAATTGAGTGGGGAGAGTACCAATAGGAATACCAAGAATGTCCTGAACCATGTTCATTACATCTCCAGAGCACCCAGCCATATACAGATTAGACTTGGTAGTGCTAGTGGATAGGCCCGAGATGTCTGCAAAGGACCCCAATACATCTTTGATTGCTCTAGCATTGGACTATGAGGCTTCGACAAGTACAATGAGATCATCTGCAAATGCTAGGTGAGTAATAACCAGATTTGCACAGCTCGGGTGTGGAGTGATCATACCTTGCCTTACTAGGTCATCAAGACGAAAAGATAACTACTGCAAAACAATAAGGAACAAATAAGGAGCCATGGGGCAGCCTTGCCTAAGGCCTCTAGAGCTCCGAAAGAATCCCACAAAAGAGCCATTAATATTGATAGTAAATGAGGGATTATAAATACAAGCTCTGATCCAACTAATCATCATAGTGGGAAAACCATGCAAGTGAAGTAATTGAAGCAGAAAATCCCATCGAACAGAATCATAAGCTTTATGAAGATCAACTTTGATAGCCATACGTTTTTGCCCAGAGCTAAGATGATAATTATGCATAAGGCTATGGCAGAGAGCAATATTTTCATGAATAAGCCGACCACGCATAAAGGCATGCTGAGTTAAGCTAATCAAATCAGGTAATATAACCTTGAGCCTATTCGCAATAATCTTAGAAATAAAATTGTATATCATCTTGCAAATAGAGAGAGGACGATAATCAGCAAATGAGGTGGTGTTTTCCTTCTTAGGAATGAGAGTGATGGAGGTAATGTTAGCTTCACTAAGAAGTTTACCAGTCCTAAAAAACTCGAGTATGGCAGCAATAACATCATCCTTAATAATGGACCAACAAGATTTATAAAATTTAGCATTTAATCCATCAACGCCGGGGGCCTTATCAAAATTTGATGACAGAATTACCTGTTCAATCTCTTGAGGGGTAACCGGCCGTGACAACAGGGATATGCTTTCTTGAGAGAGGTGATTTGGGACTTGAACATTAGAAAAATTCACATGAGGAATCTCAGGAGCAAACATCCTAGTAAAATACGTGATGGCTTCTTGTTCAAGAGCTTGGCCTTCAAGAATATTCCCATCTACATCTTTAATAGAAAGTAAGGCATTTCTATTATATTTGGACTTTAAGGAATTATGAAAAAACTTTGAGTTTGAGTCACCAAGGCGTAACCAAGTATCCCTTGATTTTTTTCTAAGAGATGCCTCCTCATTTGCGTAGAGCCTAAGAAGTTCAGCCCTACACTCAGCCTCTTCAGTGATGGCGTGATCATCCATATTTGTGGAGAGAGTGATAGTTTGTAAGCCATGAAGCTTAGGTTGCAGTGAGTATATCTGACTCCTTTGAGCCTTCATCAAGTCCCTAGACCACATTTGTAGTGCTTTTCTGGTCCTCTTTAATTTTTGGATAATGACAAACATTCTCGTAGTTCTATGGCCGAATCTGCTAGTGACAGGTGGGTGGAGCTGTCTCAACACAATCAAAGAAACTAATCTCCTGAGGCCAATAATTAAAGAAGTGGAAATTCCAAGGACGCCACGGTAAAGTGCATACCTTAAATGTGACAAAAGTATGATCAGATACATCAGGATTATGGAAGGTAGCCTCTGAGTCCGGAAATGCATAAACCCAATTTTGATTACAGAGAACCCTGTCAAGTTTTTCATATACTCTATTGTTGCCTGTAGAAAAATTAGTCCATGTAAAGAAGTTACCTTTACTTTTCATATCAAACAGGCCAAAGTTATCATAATCTCAATGTAGGAGCCATTTACAGTCCAGATATGGGTTCTATCATCATTAGAATAAAGACCATAAACCACAGAGAAGGAAAAGATTGTACCTTGCTGAATAAATTTAATACTTCCCGAAACCACCTGATCTGTAGAAGCTATGATAGCAACGTCCACAATAGCAGAATTCCAAATACACCATATTCTACCATGATGATTAGGACAAACATTAACATGATAGTTCCATCCTTCCACAATATTAGTAAAAATACATGCTGAATTATCCAATTTAACTCTAGTCTCCAAGAGAAAAAAACAGTGAAGTTTATGTTTGGAGATCTTACTTCTGACGGCTCTTTGCTTAGCACAACTGTTCAGGCCCCGAATATTCCAAAAGGCTACTTGCATTTGTGCGGCTGGGAGCTCTTTTTCTTACTCGGTTTCCTAGAACGCTCTGCATTTCCTTTGGCTTGTTTAATTTTAACATGAAGATTTGCTTCCTCAATGGAATCATAATCATCATCATTGTGCACATCAATATCTGAGGAGTCCGCAAGAATATCAAACCTATTAGGGGACGTTATTTTACCTTCAAACTGTGACATATCTGATTCAACAACATGAGCTTTGCCTTTCTTTCGAATATTATCAACTTGAGTAATGGCAATCGGATTCATATCTTCCACCTGTTTATTTAGATCTTCCTCCTCAATGTGAGCAGCAGTAATCTCTTGTTGTGGTTCAAGCGGTGGTTGAGGTTGTGCCTTCTTTAGAACCCATATTTGCCTAGTGCCATTGCTAGAATTCCTAGTAGCATGGCCAAACTTTTTGCAATTTGTACAATGAACCGGTATCCAATCATATTCAACACGGATAGTATATTCTTCATTATTCACATGCACAGACAATTCTCTAGGATATGTGCAATTTAAATGCACTTCAATGCAAGCACGTAGATAACCCAAACATTGTTTTGTAGATGACATGTGGTCAAGATGTAAAGGCTTGACAATAACACTGCAAAACTTGTTAATAAAGAAAGTAGTCCACATAAACAATGGAACATTAAAAAACTTTACCCATATAGGAATGGTTGCCATCTCAGCCTTCTCCAACTTCATAGCTCTATTCCATTTCCGAAGAGCAAGAAACCTATTTTGAATAAACCATGGGCCGCCCTCAAGGATAGTATCTGCATCTTCGCTTTGTGAGAAGCGAAATATAAAGAATCCAGAATCCATAGTGAGCACCTTAACAGTGCCATTAATTTTCCACATCTTTGTTACCCAATTATGCACGACTCTGAAAGGAAGGCGAGGTCCAATAAAGTGACCAACTAAGGAAGATTTCCAATAAGTTTCTCCCGCTAGAATCTCTTCTTGAGGAGCTTGAATAATGAGATTACCATCCACAATAGTTGGTTCCTCGAAGCTAAGCTTGGTTTCATTTTTATGCGAATTAGAGGTAAAGAGCGAGCTCCAAGAAGTAGTAACTCCATGTCCTATCGTAGACTCTGTTGAAGACCTAGAAGGATGATGCAAAGAAGGCATATCAGGATGATGAACAAAAGGGAGCAGACCTTTTATGGAAGAACGTGATGCCTCATCGATATCTAATTCATCTATTGCTTTCTTAAGAATTTCCAAAGCTTCAACATGTGAGTCTTCAGCACTATCATGCAAGAGAGTAGGGGGAGGTGGTGCAGCGTTCTGTGAAGAACTTGCAATCTCAACATGCTTAGGCAAAGGACGAGCATCACTTGAGAGAATTTTCGAGTCTACACGCAATGAATTTTTCAAGGTTGACATATCGGAATTCCTCTTGAGAATGGAGCGGAGCAGGCCTGAGGAAGAGGAAGAAGTCATTGAAGCCCGATGGTCCCCCGGAGTCACACGGGCATAACACGAACAAGCTGACGGACGGCCAGAAGCTAGACCCAATGAAGCAACAACACCTCAAATGCACTACCGGAAAGAAGCCTGAGAGTTACCCAAGAAACTGCACCGCGATTGCGGCACAAAGGAGAAGGCAGCAAACCAATGAAGAAGGAAACTGCAGTTGCACCGGGAAGAAGGAAACAAAAAGAAACACGACAACAACCCAAAAAGCTGTGGAAGAAATTTACACCGCACAATTGCACCTCCAGGAACACCGGAGAAGGAGGAACACAATCCCACTGCAGACCCAGAGAACGGCAAGGAACACCGGTGGAAGCAGGAACCCGGCGGAAAGCAACCACAAGCAAAGCATATATTGCCGCCACAAATTAAGAGATCAGGATGTCGCCGCCGCAGGTGCACCTCCGTGAACCCCGTAGAAGAGCGAAGAGCGAGCACCCGGAAGGAGACTTGGCTGGGAATAAAATAGACCCAAAAGAAACCCGAGGACGCCACTGATTGAAGGAGCGACAGAGCGGTGTGAAATCAAGGGCAAACCCTAGATCGCCGCCGCCACCAAAAAAACCAGGCGTGCCGCCTCAAGTTCACCTCCGGGGAAGAGAGAGCTCCGGGGAGAATGCCAGACCGAGAAGAGCCGGAGGATGACGCCAACAGAGGCAAAGAAACCCGGCCAAGAAGCGCCGATCGCCACCCAAGGAAGATAATGCAGAAGAAGGAAAGGTATTCCCAAACGGGAAACTCTTTCCTGGTCGGATAAACCTGTTCTCGAACTGGATAAAAATGATGCCCAATCGGGAAGAGGTAGAGCCTAGCCGAGACACAAATTCCTTAGGGGGAAAAAACCTTGAAAGGTATTCCCAGAATACCCCCCCCCCCTTCGCAACATATTTTAAAAAGATGTTCCCACTCGCCAAGAGAGCCAAAAACAAATAAATAATATCACGAAATTTTGCATGAAAATTACAATAGGTAATCATACTTAAATTATTTTTTTTCAATACATGTGAGACTCGAACCCGTGCATTTGGCAACGACCGAACTTTAATTTCTACCTCTCTAACCATCTTAGCAAATTTTATTATCTTAAAAAAAGGTGCAACACGAGGACTTCCAAGGGGGTCACCCATCCTAGTACTACTCTCGCCGAAGCACGCTTAACTACGAAGTTCTAATGGGATCTGGTGCATTAGTGCTAGTATGATCGCACCCCAAGCACTAACCACTAAGCTATATAAATTAATTTTAAAAACCAAATTTTTTTCAAAGAATGCATGTGCTAAGACTCGAACTCAATTACATCGGAACCAAATTTTAATTTTTACCCTTCTAACCATCTTAGCAAACATTACTATCAATAAAAAATGAGTGCAACACGAGAACTTCCCAGGGGGTCACCCATCCTAGACTACACTCGCCCAAACACGCTTAACTTCGGATTTCTCATGGGATCCAATGCATTAGTTAGCGTATTATCGCACCCAAAAAATAATATCCCATGCCAGGATTCGAACCTGGCGACAGGGATGGTAATAAAAGGAGTGCAACACGAGGACTTCCCAAGGGGTCACCCATCCAAGTACTACTTTCGCCCAAGCACGCTTAACTTCAAAGTTCTAATGGGATCCGGTGCTTTAGTGCTGGTATGATCGAACCCATTAGAAAGATTGGTAAAAAAAATGATTTCGTCGTGCATTCAATTAGGTAGTAAAAAAAAGAAGTGCAACACGAGGACTTCGCAGGAAGTCACCCATCCTAGTACTACTCTCGCCCAAGCACACTTAACTTCGCAATTCTGATGGGATCCGGTGCATTAGTGCTGGTATGATCGCATCGAAATGATATCGTCGTGCATTCAATTCGGTAGTAAAAAAAGGGTTGCAACACGAGGACTTCCCAGGGGGTCACCCATCCTAGAACTACTCTCGCCCAAGCACGCTTAACTTCGGAGTTCTCATGGGATCCGGTGCATTAGTGTTAATTTTCACAGACTAATGCAAAAAATTTCACGCTTTTTCGAACAGAATCTTGAGTGAAGTCGACTAATTGAACAATGGCGTATCGGCTCGAAATGACGAGCAATCTGAGTTCCGAACGACTCCAGAACATTCACTGTGATGGAAGAAGTTGTTAATCGAGACATTTTTGACAGACTAATGCAAAGAATTGCTAAATTTTCGAACAGAATATTGAACGAAGCCGACTGATTGAACTCCCCATATCGACTCGAAATGACGAGCAATTTGAGTCCCGACCGAGTCCAGTACATACACTATGATGGGATAAGTTGTTAGTCGAGTTATTTTTGAAAGACTAATGCAAAGAATCTCACACTTTTTCGAACAGAATCATGAACAATGCCGACTGATTGAACATTGGCGTATCGGCTCGAAATGATGAGCAATCTGAGTCCCGAGCAACTCCAGAACATTCAGTGTGATGAGAGAAGTTGTAAATTGAGTTATTTTTGACAGACTAATGCAAAGAATTGCACGTTTTATCGAACAGAATCTTGAATAAAGCCCACTGATTGAATTCCTCGTATCGGCTCGGAATGACGAGCAATTTGAGTCCCGACTGACTCCATAACATTCACTGTGATGGGAGAAGTTGTTAATCGAGTTAATTTAAACAGACTAATGCAAAGAATTGCACACTTTCTCGAACAAAATCTTGAACGAAGCCGATTGACTGAATATTAGCGTATCGGCTCGAAATGACGAGCAATCTGAGTCCTGATCGACTCCAGAATATTCACTGTGATGAGAGAAGTTGTTAATCAAGTTATTTTTGATAGACTAATGCAAAGAATGGCACGCTTTTTCGAACAAAATCTTAAATTAAGCCGAAGATTGAACTCCCTATATCGGCTCGAGATGACGAGCAATTTAAGACCCGACTTACTCCAGAACATTCATTGTGATGGGAGAAGTTGTTAATCTAGTTATTTTTTATAGACTAATGCAAAGAATTGCACGCTTTTTCGAACAGAAACTTGAAGGAAGCCGACTGATTGAACATTGGCGTATCGGCTCGAAATGACGAGCAATCTGAGTCTTGAGCGACTCCACAACATTCATTGTGATGGGACAAGTTGTTAATCGAGTTATTTTTGACAGACTAATACAAAGAATTGCACATTTTTTCGAACAGAATCTTGAATAAAGCCAACTGATTGAGCTTCCCGTATCGGCTCGAAATGACGAGCAATTTGAGTCTCGACCGACTCCAGCACATTCACTGTGACAGGAGAAGTTGTTAATCGAATTATTTTTGACAACCTAATTCAAAGAATTGCACACTTTTTCGAACATAATCTTGAACGAAGCTGACTGATTGAACATTTTCGTATCGGCTCGAAATGACGAGCAATCTGAGTCCCGAGCGATTCCAGAACATTCACTGTGATGGGAGAAGTTGTTAATCGAGTTATTTTTCACAGACTAATGTAAAGAATTGCAAGTTATTTCGAACAAAATCTTGAACAAAGCCGACTGATTGAACATTGGCGTATCGGCTCGAAATGACGAGCAATCTGAATCCCGAGCGACTCCAGAACATTCAGTGTGATGGGAGAAGTTGTTAATCGAGTTAATTTTGACAGACTAATGCAAAGAATTGCATGCTTTTTCAAACAGAATCTTGAACAAAGCCGACTAATTGAACATTGGTGCATCGGCACGAAATTACGAGCAATTTGAGTCCCGAACGACACCAGAACTTTCACTGTGATGGAAGAAGTTGTTAATCGAGTTAATTTTTTAAGACTAATACAAATAATTGCAAACTTTTTCGAACAGAATATTGAACGAAGCCGAATGATTGAACTCCCCGTATCAGCTCGAAACAACGAGCAATTTGAGTCCGGACTGACACTCGAACATTCACTGTGATGGGAGAAGTTGTTAATCGAGTTATTTTTGACAAACTAATGCAAAGAATTACAAACTTTTTCAAACGAAGCTGATTGATTGAACTCCCTGTATCAGCTCGAAATGACAGGCAATTTGAGTCCCCACCGACTCTAGAACATTCACTGTGATGAGGGAAGTTGTTAATCGAGTTATTTTTGACAGACTAATGCAAAGAATCGCACACTTTTTCGAACAGAATCATGAACGAAGCCGACTGATTGAACATTGGCGTATCGGCTCGAAATGACGAGCAATCTGAGTCCCGAGCGACTCCAAAACATTCAGTGTGATGGGAGAAGTTAATCGAGTTATTTTTAACAGACTAATGCAAAGAAATGCACGTTTTTTTGAATGAAATCTTGAATAAAGCCGACTGATTGAACATTGGCGTATCGGCTCGAAATGACGAACAATCTGAGTTCCGAACGACTCCAGAATATTCAGTGTGATGGGAGAAGTTGTTAATCGAGTTATTTTTTTTTTTTTGCAACAAGGCAAAGGGAATATATTAATGCACAAAAAAGATACAATGGAGTTCATACACGACTACCATTAATAGGAATGGTAGAACTCTCTCATCCCCCCAAGTGAAAAGGCCACGCCCTCACCTTCGGCATTGCCATCAGCAAGGTAGTAGCCAAAACCTTGGGAGAAGAGGAACAAAGAAGAAACCCACAGCCCGGGGTCAGGCACAATATAGAATATGCAAGAAGACATCAATTACCCACACCTCGGGCCAAGGAATAAAGCTCACATGCACAAGCACTGTATCACACGGAATACCCACAACTCGGGCCAAGTAATAAAGCTCATAAGATCATAGCGTGACATGAATCATGGTGGACATAAGTGAGGTAACTCTGGATGCTCCACCTCTCTGCAATGGCTCTATTCTTTGGTGTATCCTTGATTGTTTTGGTGGCATAATCCTGAAGGATCTTGCCTTTAACTGCTGCAATAATACTACTAAGAACGCTCGTAGATGTAGAGGAGACATGAGAGAAAATACGATCATTTCGCTCACGCCAAATGAAGTAAACTGATGCAGTGAGAGCAATGCGTCTAATATAGCCAACTAGCGTGTCCCCACGCATGACGTCTTCCCACCATTTAATCTGGTCCTCCCAGTGATGCAGGGGGTTAGCCAAGAGACAACGATCTAGAATCTTGCACCAGATGATAGTTGAGAAGGGGCAGTGGAAGAATAGGTGCTCAATGGAATCATCCACACCGCAAAAACAACAACCGGTAGAGTGAGTAATCCCCCAATGTGAGAGACGATCAAGAGTCGGTAGTCTCCGTAAGAGCACAAGCCACAGTATAAAAGAGTACCTCGGGACCCTTCCTTTGAACCAAACAAGATGATGCCAAGAAGTTATAGGGTTAGCGGGTGAAATGCCAATGCAAGCTGAAACAATACTAAAGCGACCATCTACAGACGGTCTCCAAAGCACCCGATCTCCATTCGAACCAGTGTTCACAGTGCCAATAGAATCCCAAGCACTATGCAAGATAAGTTCATGGCCAAGGTTGCCCAACTGCCAAGTATTATGTTACCAAATAGACGAAACCCTAGCGGTCCTACTCGAGTAGAGACGGGCCGAAATGTGATCATCCATCCTGTCAATAAGAAGATAACCAGGAATCCAAGGATCAAGCCAGAGAAATGTATTCATACCATCACCAATGCGATACTCTACAAGTTTTTTTGCTTGATCACGAGCAAAAAGGATACTGCGGAAACACCAAGAGCAGGGCTGTGGCTGTCGTACATTTCAAATGGAGTCATTGTTGAGGAATTTAGAGCTGATCCAACGGATCCATAGAGAGTCTTTCTTTGAAGCAATAGCCCAAATATACCTCATAAGGTACGCAATGTTAAGGTGAGTGAGTCGATGAAGCCCAAGCCCACCATTTTGATACGTTTGACAAATGTCATCCAAGGAGACCTTATGGAAGCTTCTTTTATCATCCCCACTCCACAGGAATCTAGCAAGAAGTTGTTCAATACGAGATATGACTCTCTGGGGTAGCTTGTAAGTAGCGCACCAATAGGTGATCTTACCCTGTAAAATAGATTTAATAAGAGCCAACCTGCCCATGTAAGATAAGTGTTTTGCCTTCCAAGAGTGAATGCGGCTCTGGATGCTCTCAATAAGAGGGAGACAATCATTATATGTAAGCTGCTTGGTAATAAGAGGGACACTTAGGAATCGAGTGGGGAGAGCACCAATAGGAATACCAAGAATGTCCTGAACTCTGTTCATCAGGTCGCTAGAGCACCCCGCCATATACAGATTAGACTTGGTAGTACTAGCGGATAGCCCTGAGATATCTGCAAATGACCCCAATACATCCTTGATTGCTCTAGCATTGGACTCTGAGGCTTCGGCAAATATAATGAGATCATCTGCAAATGCGAGGTGAGTAATAAGTGGATTTGCACAATTCGGGTGTGGAGTGATCATACCTTGCCTGACTAAGTCATCAAGACGAGAAGATAAGTGCTGCATAACAATAAGGAACAAGTAAGGAGCCATGGGGCAGCCTTGTCTAAGGCCTCGAGAACTCCGAAAGAAACCCACAGAAGAGCCATTAATATTGATAGTAAAGGCCTCGTCAGTTCGAGCCGATACGCCAATTGCTCGACTCTCCTTCATCTCATGGCTGGCTTTTTGGAGAAGGCTCCCAACATTTGATCGCATGCATAGATGGGGTAAGCAAGGGCCAAATATTTGCTACCTATGTAGAGAAGATAGTGAGAGCATAGATCATATCCTATTATGCTGCACTTACTCTCTAAAGATCTGGCGCAAGGTACTTGGGATGGTGCCACATGGAGATACCTTGGCGGATTGTATGCCATGGCTGTTGAGTCAAATTGGCGGCTCCTCTGATGCCAAGCTATTGAGAAAGCTTCTTCTCACTACCACTATTCACCATTTGTGGCGAGAGCGGAATCGACGGTTGCATGAGGAAGGACAATTATCCTGGGAGGCCCTTGCCAAACATATCTTGGATGACGCTATGCATAAGAGGACTAGGGACACCACTGGGGATGCAGGGACCTGATATGCTGCGTATTTTGTTTATTCATTCTCATATAGTTTGTGTCTTATCTTACATGAGTTGTTGCTTTTCCCGGGCTGTGGGACTTATTGTTTATTACTTGTTTCAGTCTGTGAGTTTTAGGTTATCATGACTTGTGTGCCCTTCCCGGGCTGTGGGATGTCGTGCTTTATTGATTGCTATGATTGTATCGTAGCGGGACCATCAACCCTAGGGTTTGGGTCTCGACCTTGCTGATGGCTATGCCGAAGGTGAGGTTCTAGACTCTCTTGTCCTAGGGTGATTGGCTACTGAACTTTACATGTACACATCTTCTTCATTACTAATACAATTCACTTGCCTTGTTGCAAAAAAAAAAAAGATTGAACTCCCCGTATCGGCTCGAAATGACGAGCAATTTGAGTCCCGACCGACTCCAGAACATTCACTGTGATGGGAGAAGTTGTTAATCGAGTTATTTTTTAAAAACTAATTCAAAGAATTCCACACTTTTTCGAACATAATCTTGAACGAAGCCGACTGATTGAACATTGGCTTATCGGCACGAAATGATGGGCAATCTGAGTCCCGAGCGACTTCAGAACATTTAGTGTGATGGGAGACGTTGTTAATCGAGTTATTTTGACAGACAAATTCAAAGAATTGCACACTTTTTCAAACAGAAAATTGAATAAAGCCGACTGATTGAACTCCCCGTATCGGCTCGAAATGACGAGCAATTTGAGTCCCGACCGAGTCCAGAACATTCACTGTGATGGGAGAAGTTGTTAATCGAGTTATTTTTGACAGACTAATGCAAAGAATTGCAAACTTTTTCGAACAGAATACTGAACGAAGTCGACTGATTGAACTCCCCGTATCGGCTCGAAATGACGGGCAATTTGAGTCCCGACTGACTCCTGAACATTCACTGTGATGGGGGAAGTTGTTAATCGAGTTATTTTTGAAAGGCTACTGCAAAGAATTGCACACTTTTTCGAATAGAATCTTGAACGAAGCCGATTGATTGAACATTGGTGTATCGTCTCGGAATGACAAGCAATTTGAGTACCGAGCGACTCCAGAACATTCAATGTGATGGGAGAAGTTATTTATCGTGTTAATTTTGACACACAAATGCCAAGAATTTCACGCTTTTTCGAACAGAATCTTGAACGAAGCCAACTAATTGAACATTGGCGTATCGGCTCGAACTGACGAGCAATTTGAGTCCCGAACAACTCGAGAATATTCATTGTGATGGAAGAAAATGTTAATCGAGTTATTTTTGACAGACTAATGCAAAGAATTGCAAACTTTTTCGAACAGAATATTGAACGAACTCGACTGATTGGACACCCCGTATCGGCTCAAAATGACGGGCAATTTGATTCCCAACCGACTCTAGAACATTCACTGTGATGGGGGAAGTTGTTAATCAAGTTACTTTTGAAAGACTAATGCAAAGAATCACACACTTTTTCGAACAGAATCATGAACGAAGCCGACTGATTGAACATTGGTGAATCGGCCCGAAATGATGAGCAATCTGAGTCCCGAGCGACTCCAGAACATTCAGTGTGATGGGAGAAGTTGTTAATCGAGTTATTTTTGACAGACTAATGCAAAGAATTGCACATTTTTTTGAACAAAATCTTGAATAAAGCCGACTGATTGAACTTTTCGTATCGGCTCGGAATGACGAGCAATTTGAGTCCCGACCGACTCCAGCACATTCACTGTGATGGGAGAAGTTGTTAATCGAGTTATTTTTGACAGTCTAATTCAAAGAATTGCACACTTTTTCGAACATAATCTTGAACGAAGCCGACTGATTGAATATTGGCGTATCGGCTCGAAATGTCGAGCAATCTGAGTCCCGAACAACTCCAGAACATTCACTGTGATGGGAGAAGTGCTTGATCGAGTTATTTTTGAAAGACAAATGCAAATAATCGCACACTTTTTCGAACCGAATCTTGAACGAAGCCGACTGATTGAACATTGGCGTATCGGCTCGAAATGACGAGCAATTTGAGTCCCGAGCCACTCCAGAACATTCAGTGTGATGGGAGAAGTTGTTAATTGAGTTATTTTTAACAGACTAATGCAAAGAATTGCATGTTTTTTCGAACAAAATCTTGAACAAAGCCGACTAAGTGAACATTGGCGTATCGGCTCGAAATGACGAGCAATTTGAGTCCCGAGCGACTCCTGAACATTCAGTGTGTTGGGAGAAGTTGTTAATCGATTTAATTTTCACAGACTAATACAAAGAATTTCACGCTTTTTCGAACAGAATCTTGAACGAAGCTGACTAATTGAACATTGGCGTATCGGCTCGAAATGACGAGCAATCTGAGTCCCGAACAACTCCAGAACATTCATTGTGATGGAAGAAAATGTTAATCGAGTTATTATTGACAGACTAATGCAAAGAATTGCAAACTTTTTCGAACAGAATATTCAACGAAGTTGACTGATTGAACTCCCCATATCGACTCGAAATTATGGGCAATTTAACACCCGACTGACTCCAGAACATTCACTGTGATGGGGGAAGTTGTTAATCGAGTTATTTTTGAAAGACTAATGCAAAGAATCGCACACTTTTTCGAACAGAATCATGAACGATGCCGACTGATTGAACATTGGCGTATCGGCTCGAAATGACGAGCAATCTGAGTCCCGAGCGACTCCAGAACATTCAGTGTGATGGGAGAAGTTGTTAATCAAGTTATTTTTGACAAACTAATGCAAAGAATTGGACGTTTTTACGAACAGAATCTTGAATAAAGCCGACTGATTGAACTTCCCGTATCAGCTAGGAATGACGAGCAATTTGAGTCCCGACCGACTCCAGCACATTCACTGTTATGGGAAATGTTGTTAATCGAGTTAATTTTGACTGCCTAATTCAAAGAATTGCAAACTTTTTCGAACATAATCTTGAACGAAGCCGAATGATTTAACATTGACGTATCGGCTCGAAATGACGAGCAATCTGAGTCCCGAGCGACTCCAGAACACTCACTGTGATGGGAACTGTTCATCGAGTTATTTTTGAAAGACTAATGCAAATAATCGCACACTTTTTCGAACAAAATCTTGAACGACGCCGACTGATTGAACATTGGCTTATCGGCTCGAAATGACGAGCAATCTGAATCCCGAGCGACTCCAGAACATTCAGTGTGATGGGAGCAGTTGTTAATCGAGTTAATTTTGACAGACTAATGCAAAGAATTGAACGCTTTTTCAAACAGAATCTTGAACAAATCCGACTAATTTAACATTGGCGCATCGGCACGAAACTACGAGCAATCTGAGTCCCGAATGACTCCAAAACATTCACTGTGATGGAAGAAGTTGTTAATCTAGTTATTTTTTTAAGACTAATGCAAAGAATTGCAAACTTTTTCGAACATAATATTGAACGAAGCCAATTGATTGAACTCCCCGTATTAGCTCGAAATGACGAGCAATTTGAGTCCCGACCGACACCCGAACATTCACTGTGATGGGAGAAGTTGATAATCTAGTTATTTTTGACAAACTAATGCAAAGAATCCCGTGCTTTTTCGAACAGAATCTTGAATAAAGCCGACTGAATGAACACCCCTATCGACTCAAAATGACGAGCAATTTGAGTCCCGACCGACTCCAGAATATTCACGGTGATGGGAGAAGTTATTCATCGCGTTATATTTGATAGACTAATGCAAAGAATGACACAATTTTTCGAACAGAATCTTGAATAAAGCAGACAGATTGAACTCCCCCGTATTGGCTCGGAATGACTAGCAATTTGAGTCCCGACCGACTCCAGAAGATTCACCGTGATGGGAGAAGTTATTAATCGAGTTATTTTTGAAAGACTAATGCAAATAATCGCACTCTTTCGAACATAATCATGAACGAAGCCGACTGATTGAACATTTGCGTATCGACTCGAAATGAAGAGCAATCTAAGTCCCGAGCGACTACGGAACATTTAGTGTGATGGGAGAAGTTGTTAATCGAATTATTTTGACAAACAAATTCAAAGAATTGCAAACTTTTTCGAACAGAATATTGAACGAAGCCGACTGATTGAACTTCTCGTATCGGCTCGAAATGATGAGCAATTTGAGTCCCGACCGACTCCGGAATATTCATTGTGATTGGTGAAGTTGTTACTCGAGTTATTTTTGACAGACTAATGCAAAGAATTGCACGTTATTTTGAACAGAATCTTGAATAAAGCCGACTGATTGAACTCCCTGTATCGGTTCGGAATGACGAACAATCTGAGTCCCGTGCGACTCCAGAACATTCAGTGCGATGGGAGAAGTCGTTAATCGAGTTATTTTTGACAACCTAATTCAAAGAATTGCACACTTTTTCGTACATAATCTTGAATGAAGCCGACTGATTGAACATAGGCGTATCGGCACGGAATGACGAGCAATTTGAGTCCTAACCAACACCAGAACAAGTCTAACAAATTTAACTCGATTAACAACTTCTTCCATCACAGTGAATGTTCTGGAGTCGTTCGGGACTCAAATTGTTCGTCATTTCGAGCCGATACGCCAATGATCAATTAATCGGCTTCGTTCGAGATTTTGTTCGAAAAAGCGTGCAATTCTTTGGATTAGTCTGTCGAAATTAACTCGATTAACAACTTTTTCCAACACAGTGAATGTTCTGGAGTCGATCGGGACTCAAATTGCTCGTAATTTTGAGCTGACAAATTGCTCGTCATTTCGAGCCGATACGGGGAGTTCAATCAGTCGGCTTTATTCAAGATTCTGTTCGAAAAAGTGTGCAATCTTTGAATTAGTCTGTCAAAAATAACTCGATTAACAACTTCTCCCATCACAGTGAATGTTCTGGAGCCGATATGGGACTCAAAAAAGCGTGCAATTCTTTGCATTAGTTTGTCAAAAATTACTCGATTTACAACTTCTCCCATCACACTGCGAGCCGATACGGGGAGTTCAATCAGTCGGCCCTATTCAAGATTTTGTTCGAAAAAGTGTTCAATTATTTGAATTAGTCTGTCAAAAATAACTCGATTAACAACTTCTGCCATCACAGTGAAAGTTCTGGAGTCGCTCGGGACTCATATTGCTCATCATTTCGAGCCGATACACCAATATTCAATCAGTTGGCTTCGTTCAAGATTATGTTCGAAAAAGTGTGCAATTCTTTGAATTAGTCTGTGAAAATTAACTCGATTAACAACTTCTCCCATCACGGTGAATGTTCTGGAGTCACACGAGACTCAGATTGCTCGTCATTTCGAGCTGATATGCCAATGTTCAATCAGTCAGCTTCGTTTAAGATTCTGTTCGAAAAAGTGTGCAATCCTTTGCATTAGTCTGTCAAAATTAACTCGATTAACAAATTCTCCCATCACAATGCGAGCCGATACGGGGAGTTCAATCAGTCGGCCCTATTCAAGATTCTGTTCGAAAAAGTGTGCAATTCTTTGAATTAGTTTGTCAAAAATAACTCGATTAACAACTTCTCCCATCATAGTGAAAGTTCTGGAGTCGCTTGGGACTCAGATTGCTTGTCATTTCGAGCCGATCTGCTAATATTCAATCAGTTGGCTTCGTTCAAAATTATGTTTGAAAAAGTGTGCAACTCTTTGAATTAGTCTGTGAAAAATTAACTCGATTAACAACTTCTCCCATCACAGTGAATGTTCTGGAGTCGCTCAGGACTCAGATTGCTCGTCATTTTGAGCCGATACGCCAATGTTCTATCAGTTGGCTTCGTTCAAGATTATGTTCGAAAAAGTGTGCAATTCTTTGAATTAGTCTGTCAAAATTAACTCGATTAACAAATTCTCTCTTCACACTACGAGCCGATACGGAGAGTTCAATCAGTCGGCTTTATTCAAGATTTTGTTCAAAAAAGCGTGCAATTCTTTGCATTAGTCTGTCAAAAATAACTCGATTAACAACTTCTCCCATCACAGTGAATGTTCTGGAGTCGCTCAGGACTCAAATTGCTCGTCATTCCGAGCCGATATGGGGAGTTCAATCAGTCGGCTTTATTCAAGATTCTATTCGAAAAAACGTGCAATTCTTTGCATTAGTCTGTCAAAAATAACTCGATTAACAACTTCTCCCATCACACTGAATGTTCTGGAGTCGCCCGGGACTCAGATTGCTCGTCATTTCGAGCCGATACTGGGAGTTCAATCAGTCGGCTTTATTCAAGATTTTTTTCGAAAAAGCGTGAAATTCTTTGCATTAGTCTGTCAAAAATAACTCGATTAACAACTTCTCCCATCACAGTGAATGTTTTGGAGTCGCTCGGGACTCAGATTGCTCGTCATTTCGAGCCGATACGCTAATGTTCAATCAGTCGTCTTCGTTCATGATTTTGTTCGAAAAAGTGTGCGATTCTTTGCATTAGTCTTTCAAAAATAACTCGGGCAATGCCATTTGTTTTATATATGATGTGGTTTGTCATAGTGGTTAAGATGGGTAATTTTATACCTAGCAACTTGGGTTTGAGCCTTGATAAGTTAAAATCCAGTTATTTTTTATAGATAATTCAAAGAATTGCACACTTTTCCGAACAGAATCTTGAATAAGGCCGACTGATTGAACTCCCCGTATCGGCTCGGGATGACGAGCAATTTGAGTGCCGACCGACACCTAAACATTCACTGTGATGGGAGAAGTTGTTAATCGAGTTATTTTTGAAAGACTAATTCCAAACTTTTGGAACCAAGTTCCCATCCTTCAGAATTAAGTTCCCAACCTTTGAAACCAGGATCCGAACTTTTGGAAACAAGTTCCCAACTTTCGGAACCAAGTTCCCAACATTCGAAACAAAATTCCCAACTTGCGAAACCAAGTTCCCAACATTCGGAATCAAGTTCCCAACATTCAAAACCAAGTTTTGAACTTTCGGAACCAAATTCCCAACTTTCCAAACCAAGTTCCCAACTTTCAAAACCTAGTTACCAACTTGCGAAACCAAGTTCCCAACATTCATAACCAAGTTCCCAACTTTCAGAACTAACTTTCCAACTTTCTGAAATAAGTTCCCAACTTTCTGAAATAAGTTCCCAACTTTCAAAACCAAGATTCAAACTTTCAGAACCAAGTTCCCAACTTTAGGAACCAAGTTACGAACTTTCAGAACCAAGTTTACAGCTCTCGGAACCAAGTTCCCAACTTTTTGAACCAATTTCCCAACTTTCGGAACCAAGTTTCTAACTTTCGGAATCAAGTTTCAAACTTTCGGAACCAACTTCCAAACTTTTCAAACCAAGTTTACACCTTTCGGAAACAAATTCCAAACTTTTTGAACTAATTTTCCAACTTTCGGAACCAAGTTTTGAACTTTCAGAAGCAACTTCCCAACTTTCCAAACGAAGTTTACAACTTTCGGAACCAAGTTTCGAACTTTTTGAACCAAGTTCCCAACTTTGGAAACCAAGTTACCAACTTTCCAACCAAATTTCCCAACTTCGGAACCATATTTTAATCTTTCGGAACCAAGTTCCCAACTTTCAAAACCAAGTTACCAACTTTCTGAACCAAGTTTCTAACTTTCAAAACCAAGTTCCCAACCTTCAAAACCAAGTTTACAGCTTTTGGAACCAAGTTCCCAACTTTTGGAATCAAGTTCCCAACTTTTCGAACCAAGTTCTCAACTTTTCGAACCAAGTTCCCAACTTTGTGAACTACGTTCCCAACTTTTCGAACCAAGTTCCTAACTTTTCGAACTACGTTTCCAACTTTCAAAACCATGTTCCCAACATTTAGAATCAAGTTCCCAACTTTCGAAATCAAGATTCCAACTTTCGGAACCAAGTTTCCAACTTTTCGAACCTAGTTCCCATCTTTCAAAACCAAGTTCCCAACCTTCAGAGTCAAGTTCCAATATTTTGAAACCAAGATTCCAAATTTCGGAACCAAGTTCCAAACTTTCGAAACCAACTTTCGAACTTTTCGAACCAAGTTCCCAACTTTCAGAACTAATTTCCCAACATTCAAAACCAAATTTCCAACTTGCGGAACCAAGTTCCCAACATTCGGAACCAAATTCTCAACTTTCCAAACCAAGTTTACAGCTTTCAGAACCAAGTTCCCAACTTTCTGAACCAAGTTCCCAACTTTGGAAATCAAGTTACCAACTTTCCGAAACAAGTTCCCAACTTTCGTAACCAAGATCCCAACTTTCGGAACCAAGTTCCCAACTTTCGGAACCAAGTTCCCAACTTGCAGAACCAAGTTTTGAACTTTCAGAACCAACTTCCAAACTTTCCAAACCAAGTTTACAGCTCTCGGAACCAAGTTCCCAACTTTTTGAACCAATTTCCTAATTTTCGGAACCAATTTCCCAACTTTCGGAACCAAGTTCTCAACTTTTGGAATCAAGTTTCGAACTTTTGGAACCAACTTCCAAACTTTCCAAACCAAGTTTACAGCTTTCGGAAACAAGTTCCAAACTTTTTGAACCAATTTCACAACTTTCGGAATCAAGTTTTGAATTTTGTGAACCAACTTCCCAACTTTCCAAACGAAGTTTATAGCTTTCGGAACCAAGTTCCCAACTTTCTGAACCAAGTTCCCAACTTTGGAAACCAAGTTACCATCTTTGGAAACCAAGTTACCAACTTTCCGAACCAAGTTCCCAACTTTCGGAACTAAGTTTCAATCTTTCGGAACAAAGTACCCAACTTTCAAAACCAAGTTACCAACTTTCCGAACTAAGTTTCTAATGTTCAGAACCAAGTTCCCAACCTTCAAAACCAAGATTACAACTTTTGGAACCAAGTTCCCAACTTTTTGAACTAAGTTTCCAACTTTCAACACCAAGTTCCCAACTTTCAAAACCAAGATTCTAACTTTCGGAACCAAGTTCTCAAGTTTCAAAACCAAGTTTCCAACTTTTCGAACCAAGTTCCCAACTTTCAAAACCAAGTTCCCAACCTTCAGAGTTAGGTTCCCATCTTTCGAAACCAAGATTCCAAATTTCGAAACCAAGTTCCCAACTATCGAAACCAACTTTCGAACTTTTCAAACCAAGTTACAAACTTTCAGAATCAAGTTCCCAATTTTCAGAACTAAGTTCCCAACTTGCGTAACCAAGTTCCCAACTTTCAGAACGAGGTTTCAAACTTTCCGAACCAAGTTCCCAACTTTCGGAAACAAGATCCAAACTCTTAGAACCAAGTTCCCAACCTTCAGAATCAAGTTCCCAACCTTCGAAACCAAGTTCTCAACCTTCAAAATCAAGTCCCAACTTTCGAAACCAAGTTCCCAACTTTCAGAACCAAGTTTTGAACTTTTCGAACCAAGCTCCCAACTTCGGAACCAAGTTCCCAACTTTCAGAACGAAGATCCAAACTTTTGGAACCAAGTTCCCAACTTTCGAAACTAAGTTCCCAACATTCGAAACCAAATTCCCAATATTATGAACCAAAATTTGAACTTTCGGAATCAAATTCTCAACTTTCCAAACCAAGTTTACAGCTTTCAGAACCAAGTTTCCAACTTTCTGAACCAAGTTCGCAATTTTGGAAACCATGTAACCAACTTTTCGAACCAACTTCCCAACATTCCGAACCAAGTTACCAAAATTCAGAACCAAGTTCCCAATTTTTCGAACAAAGTTCCCAACTTTCGGAACCAAGTTCCCATCTTTTCGAACCATGTTTCCAACTTTCTAAACCAGATTCCCAACTTTCGGAACCTAGATACAAACTTTCGAAATCAAGTTCTCAAATTTTGGAACCAAGTTTCAAACTTTCGTAATCAAGTTCCCAATTTTCGGAACTAGGTTCCCAACATTCGGATCCAAATTCCCAACTTGCGGAACCAAGTTCCAAATTTTTGAAACTACGTTCCCAACTTGCAAAACTAAGTTCTCAACTTTCTGAACGAAGTTTCAAACTTTCGGAACGAAGTATCAAAATTTCGAAACCAAGTTGCCAACTTTGAAAACAAAATTCCCAACTTTCGAAACCGAGATTTGAACTTTCGGAACCAAGTTTCAAACTTTCCGAATCAAGTTCCAAACTTTCAGAATCAAGATCCAAACTTTCGGAACCAAGTTCCCAACCTTCATAATCAAGTTTCCAACCTTCAGAATCAAGTTCCCAACTTTCAAAACCAAATTCCCAACCTTCAGAATCAAGTTCCCAACTATCGAAAATAAGATTCCAACTTTTGGAACCAAGTTGCCAACTTTCGAACCAAGCTCCCAACTTTCGGAACGAAGATCCAAACTTTCAAAACCAAGTTCCCAACTTTCAAAACTAAGTTTCAACATTCGAAACCAAATTCTTAACTTGCGGAACCAAGTTCCCAACTTTCTGAACCAAGTTCCCAACTTTGAAAACCAAATTACCAACTTTGGAAACCAAGTTACCATCTTTCCGAACCAACTTCCCAACTTTCCGAACCAAGTTTCCAATATTCATAACCAAGTTCCCAACTTTACGAACAAAGTTCCGAACTTTATGAACAAAGTTCCAAACTTTCGGAACCATGTTTCTAACTTTCAGAATCAAGTTCCCAACTTTTGAAACCTAGTTTCAGACTTTTCGAACCAAGTTCGCAACTTTCGAAACAAAGATCCAAACTTTCGAAACCAAGTTCTCAATTTTCAGAACCAAGTTCCCAACTATCTGAACCAACTTCCAAACATTTCGAACCAAGTTACCAAAATTCGAAACCAAGTTCCCAACTTTCTAAACCAGGTTCCCAACATTTGGAACCAAGATCCAAACTTTCGGAACCAAGTTCTCAACTTTTGGAACCAAGTTTCAAACTTTCGTAACCAAGTTCTATATTTTCGGAACTAAGTTCCCAATATTCGGAGCCAAATTCCTAACTTGCGGAACCAAGTTCCAAACTTTCGGAACCAAGTTTCCAATTTTCAGAACTAAGTTCCCAACTTGCGAAACTAAGTTCTCAACTTTCTGAACGAAGTTTCAAACTTTCGGAACCAAGTTTACACCTTTCAGAACCAATTTCCCAACTTTTCGAATCAAGTTCCCAACTTTGAAAACGAAGTTCCCAACTTTCGAAACCAAGATTCCAACTTTCAGAACCAAGTTTCGAACTTTCGAAACCAAGATTCAAACTTTCAGAACCAAGTTCCCAACCTTCAGAGTCAGGTTCCCATCTTTCAAAACCAAGATTCCAAATTTCGGAACTAAGTTCCCAACTTTCGAAACCAACTTTCGAACTTTTCGAACCAAGTTTCCAACTTTCGGAACCAAGTTTCAAACTTTCAGAACTAAGTTCCCAATTTTCGGAACTAAGTTCCCAACTTGCGAAACCAAGTCCCCGAATCCACTTGTGCTCAAGTGGTAGTAGCATCCGGGTAGGTTGCCTAGGTCTTGGGTTCAATTCCTAGTTGTAGCGTTTGTGAATCCACTTGTGCTCTAGTGGTAGTAGCATCCGACTACGTTGCCTTTGGTCTTGGGTTCGATCCCTCATTATTGCGCTTAATGCGTCTCTTTTCACGTCTGTGTACGATTTGTAATGGCTATGTTATAAAGTTTCGGAGGGGTAGTGTTTTGTTGGCTCCCTTGATGAGTGGGAATACCTTTTTTAAAAATGGTGCGAAGGGAGGGCATTCTAGAAATACCTTTTAAGGTTGTTTCCCCATAAGGAATCTTTGTCTCGGCTGGACTCTACCTCTTCCCGACTGGGCATCTCTTTTACCCAGTTCGGGAACAGGTTTACCCGACCGGGAAAGGCTTTCCCGTTTGGGAATACCTTTCCTTCTTCTGCATCGTCTTCCTTGGGTGGCAATCGGCGCTTCCTGGCCATGTTCTTTGCCTCCATTGGTGTCATCCACCGGCTATTCTCGGTCTGGCTTTCTCCCCGGAGCTCTCTCTTCCCCGGAGGTGAACTTGAGGCGGCGCGCCGGGTTTTTTTGGTGGCGGCGGTGACCTAGGGTTTGCCATTGATTCTGCGCCGCTCCGTCGCTCCTCCAATCGGCAGCGTCCTCAATTTTTTTTTGGGTTAATCTTTCTCCTAGCCGGATCTCGTTCCCGGTGCTCGCTCTTCTCCGGTATACATGGAGGTGCACCTGCGGCAACGTCATCCAGATCTTGATTTGTGGCGGCGGTTATATAGGCTTTGCCTTGTGGGTGCTTTTCCTCAGCTTTCCTGCTTCCACCGGCATTTTTTGTCGTTCTTCGGATCTGCCGTGGTGGTGTGTTCCTTCTTCTCCGATATACTGGAGGTGCAGCTCCTTGTCAGCTTTTTGGTTGCTGCAGTGAGCTTTTTGGTTCTTTCCTCCCGGTGCAACTGTAGTCTCCTCCCTCATTGGTTCTTTCCTCCCGGTGCAACTGTAGTCTTCTCCCTTGTGCCGTCGAAGTGGTGTAGTTTCTTTGGTAATCCTCGGGTGCCTTTCCTGCAGCGCATTTCAGGTGTTATTGCTTCATTGGGTCTTGCATTTGGCAGTCCGTCAGCTTGTTCGTGCCATGGCCGACCTTGTCACTACGGGGGACCATCTACCCCCTCTTCGGGCTTCGACTTCTTCCTCGAGCCTACTCCGCTCCATCCTCAAGAGGAATATCGATATGTCAACCTTGAAAAATTCATTGCGTGTGGACCCGGTAATTCTCTCAAGTGATGCTCGTTCTATGCCTAGGCGTGTTGAGATAGTAAGTCCTTCACAGTAAGCTGCACCACCTCCCCCTACTCAGTTGCATGATTGTGCTGAAGACTCACATGTTGAAGCTTTGGAAATTCTTAAGAAAGCAATAGATGAATTAGATATCAATGAGGCATCACGTTCTTCCATTAAAGGTCTGCTCCTTTCTGTTCATCATCCTGATATACCTCCTTTGCATCGTCCTCTTAGGCCTTCAACAGAGTCTTTGGTTGGACATGGAGTTATTCCTTCTTGGAGCTCGCTCTTTTCCTCTAATTCGCGTAAAAATGAAACCAAGCTTAGATTCGAGGAACCAACTATTGTGGATGGTAATAGTATTATTGAGGCTCCTCAAGAAGAGATTCTAGCATGCGACACTTATTGGCAATCTTTCTTAGTTGGTCACTTTATTGGGCCACGCCTTCCTTTCAGAGTCGTACAAAATTGGGTGACAAAGATGCGGAAAATTAATGGCAATGTTGAGGTGCTCACTATGGATTCTGGGTTCTTTATATTTTGCTTTTCACAAAGCAAAGATGCAGATGCTATCCTTGAGGGCGGCCCATGGTTCATTCAAAATAGATTCCTTGCTCTTCGGAAATGGAATAGAGCTATGAAGTTGGAAAAGGCTGAGATGGCAACCATTCCTATATGGGTAAAGTTTTTTAATGTTCCATTGTTTATGTGGACTACTTTCTTTATTAACAAGTTTTGCAGTGTTATTGGCAAGCCTTTACATCTTGACCACATGTCATCTACAAAACAGCGTTTGGGTTATCTACGTGCTTGCATTGAAGTGTCTTTAAATTGCACATATCCTAAAGAATTGCCTGTGCATGTGAATAATGAAGAATATACTATCCGTGTTGAATATGATTGGATACCGGTTCATTGCACAAATTGCAAAAAGTTTGGCCACGCTACTAGGAATTGTAGCAATGGCACCAGGCAAATATGGGTTCCAAAGAAGGCACAACCTCAACCACTGCCTGAACCTCAACAAAAGATTACTGCTGCTCACATTGAGGAGGAAGATCTTAATGAATAGGTGGAAGATATGAATCCGGTTGCTAGTACTCAAGTTGATAATATTCAAAAGAAAGGCAAAACTCATATTGTTGAATCAGATATGTCACAGGTTGAAGGTAAAATAACGTCCCCTAATAGGTTCGATATTCTTGCGGACTCCTCCGATAATGATGTGCACAATGATGATGATTATGATCCCACTGAGGAAGCAAATCTTCATGTTAAGATTAAACATGCCAAAGGAAATGCAGAGGGTTCTAGGAAACCGGGTAGGAAAAATAGCTCCCAGCCCCACAAATGCAAGTAGCCTTTTGGAACATTCGGGGCCTGAACAGTTGTGCTAAGCAAAGGGCCGTCAGAAGTAAAATCTCCAAACATAAACTTCACTGTTTTTTCCTCTTGGAGACTAGAGTTAAATTGGAGAACTCAGCTCGTGTCTTGAATATTGTGGATGGATGGAATTATCATGTCAATGTTTGTCCTAACCATCATGGTAGAATATGGTGTATTTGGAATCCTGTTGTTGAGGATATTACTATCATAGCTTCTACAGATCAGGTGGTTTCGGGCAGCATTAAGTATATTCAGCTAGGTACAACTTTTTCCTTCTTTGTGATTTATGGTCTTTATTCTAATGATGATAGGACCCATATTTGGACTGCTTTAAATGAATTTGCAAATCATGTTGAGGGGCCTTGGACTGTCTTTGGTGATTTTAATATGGTCTTCTCATCTTCTGAAAAACACGAGGGTAGCAATGTTAATGGTTCCGACATTGATATTATTACTGATCAGCTTGATAACTTGGGTCTATTTGATATGAAAAGTAAATGTAACTTCTTTACATGGACTAATTATTCTACGGGCAGCAATAGAGTATGTGAAAAGCTTGATAGGGTTCTCTGTAATCAAAATTGGGTTTATGTGTTTTCGGACTCAAAGGCTACTTTTCATAATCCTGATGTATCTGATCATACTTTTGTCACATTTAGGGTGTGCAAGCGACCTCGGAATTTCCATTTCTTTAATTATTGGCCTCAGGAGATTGGTTTCCTTGATTGTGTTGAGACAGCTTGGAACCCACCTGTCACTAGCAGATTCGGCCACAAAACTACGAGAATGTTTGTCCTTATCCAGAAATTAAAGATGACTAGAAAGGCACTACAAATGTGTTCTAGGGACTTGATGAAGGTTCAAAGGAGTCAGATATACTTACTGCAATCCAAGCTTCATGGCCTATAGGCTATCACTCTCTTTACAAATATGGATGATAGGGCCATCACTGAAGAGTCTGAGTGTAGGGCTGAACTTCTAAGGCTCTACGCAAATGAGGAGGCATCTCTTAGACAAAAATCAAGGGATACTTGGTTACGCCTTGGTGACTCAAACTCAAAGTTTTTTCATAATTTCTTAAAGTCCAAATATAATAGAAATGCCTTACTTTCTATTATTAAAGATGCAGATGAGAATATTCTTGAAGGCCAAGCTCTTGAACAAGAAGCCATCACGTACTTTACTAGGATGTTTGCTCCTGAGATTCCTCATGCGAATTTTTCTAATGTTCAGGTTCCAAATCACCTCTCTCAACAAAGCATATCCTTGTTGTCACAGCCGATTACCCCTCAAGAGATTGAAAAGGTAATCCTGTCATCAAATTCTGATAAGGCCCCTAACGTTGATGGATTAAATGCTGAGTTTTATAAATCTTGTTGGTCCATTAAGGATGATGCTATTGCTACCATACTTGAGTTCTTTAGGACTGACAAACTTCTTAGTGAAGCTAACATTACCTCCATCACTCTCATTCCTAAGAAGGAAAACACCACCTCTTTTTCTGATTACCGTCCTCTCTCTATTTGCAAGATGATCTACAGATTTATTTCTAAGATTATTGTGAATAGGCTCAAGGTTATATTACCTTATTCGATTAGCTTAACCCAGCATGCCTTTATGCGTGGTCGGCTTATACATGAAAATATTGCTCTCTGTCAAAGTCTTATACACAACTATCATCTTAACTCTGGGTAAAAACGTATGGCTATCAAAGTTGATCTTCATAACGCTTATGATTCTGTTCGATGGGATTTTCTACTTCAGTTACTTCACAAGCATGATTTTCCCACTATGATGATTAGTTGGATCATAGCCTGTATCTCTAATCCCTCATTTACTATCAACTTTAATGCTCTTCTGTGGGATTCTTTCGGAGCTCTAGAGGCCCTAGGCAAGGCTGCCCCATGGCTCCTTATTTTTTCCTTATTGATATGCAGCACTTATCTTCTTATCTTGATGACTCAGTAAGGCAAGGTATGATCACTCCATACCCGAGCTGTGTAAATCCGCTTATTACTCACCTAGCATTTGCAAATGATCTCATTATATTTGCCGAAGCCTCAGAGTTCAATGCTAGAGCAATCAAAGATGTATTTGGGGTCCTTTGCAGATGTCTCGGGGCTTTTCGCTAGCACTACCAAGTCTAATCTGTATATGACAGGATGCTCTAGAGACTTGATGGACAGAGTTCAGGACATTCTTTGTATTCCTATTGGTACTCTCCCCACTAGTTTCCTGGGTGTTCCTCTTATCACCAAACAACTTACATATAATGATTGCCTCCCTCTTATTGAGAGCATCCAGAGCCGCATCCACTCTTGGAAGGCAAAGCACCTTTCCTACATGGGCAGGTTGGCACTTATCAAATATGTTCTACAGGGTAAAATCATCTATTGGTGCGCCACTTACAAGCTTCCTTAGAGGGTCACGTCTCGTATTGAACAACTCCTTGCAAGATTCTTGTGGAGTGGGGATGATAAAAGTGGTCTCTATAAAGCCTCTTGGGATGATATTTGTCAACCACATCAAAATGGTGGGCTTGGGCTTCATCGTCTCTCACACCTTAATACTGTGTATCTTATGAGGTATATTTGGGCTATTGCTTCAAAGAAAGACTCCCTATGGATCCGTTGGATTAGCTCTAAATTTCTCAACAAGGAGTCCATTTAGTCTGTCCAACAGCCATAGGCCTGCTCTTGGTGTTTCCGCAGTATCCTTCTTGCTCGTGATCATGCAAGAAAGCTTGTAGAGTATCGCATTGGTGATGGTATGAATACATTTCTCTGGCTTGACCCTGGATTCCTGATTTTCTCCTTATTGACGGGATGAATAACCATATCCCGACCCGCCTCTACTCGAGTAGGACCGCTAGGGTTTCTTCTATTTGGCGGCACAATACTTGGCATATGGGTAGCCATGCCCATGAACTTGTCCTAGTTAGTGCTTGGGACTCCATTGGCACTGTGAATACTACTTCGAACGAAGATCAGATTCTTTGGAGGCCGTCTGGAGATGGTCTCTTTAGCATTGCATCAACTTGCACAAGCATTTCTCCCACTAAGCCCATATAGCCATTTGGCATCATCTTGTTTGGTTCAAGGGAAGGGACCCGAGGTATTCTTTTATATTATGGCTTGTTCTCTTACGAAGACTACCAACTCTTGATCGCCTCTCACATTGGGGGATTACTCACTCTACTAGTTGTTGCTTTTGCGATGTGGATGAGTCCATCGAGCACCTATTTTTCCACTTCCCTTTTTCAACTATCATTTGGTGCGAGATTCTAGATCGTTGCCTCTTGGCTAAACCCCTGCATCATTGGGATGACCAGCTTAAATGGTGGGAAGATGTCATGCGTGGGGACACACTAGTTGGCTATATTAGACTCATTACTCTCACTACTTCAGTTTACTTCATTTGGCGTGAGCGAAATGACCGTATTTTCTCCCATGTCTCCTTTACCCCCACAAGCGTTCTTAGCAGTATTATTGCAGAAGTTAAAGGCAAGATCCGTCAGAATTATGCTACCAAACCTATCAAGGATACACCAAAGAATAGAGCCATAGCAGAGAGGTGGAGCATTCAATATTACCTCACTCATGTCTGCCATGATTAATGTCTCCCTATATGTTGATCTCATGAGCTTTTATTACTTGGCCCGAGTTGTGGGTTCCATGTGATACATTGCTTTTGCATGTGAGCTTTTATTACTTGGCCCGAGTTGTGGGTATTCCGTGTGATGCATTATTTTTGCATGTTCAATATCGTGCTTGACCCGGGCTGTGGATTTTTCCTTTGTTCCTCTTCTCCTAAGGTTTTGGCTACTACCTTGCTGATGGCGATGCCGAAGGTGAGGGGAGTGGTCTTTTCCCGTGGGAGAATCAGAAGCTCTACCATTCCTATTAATGGTAGTCGTGTATGAACTCTATTGTTATTTTTTTGTGAATTAATATATTTCATTTTGCCTTATTGCAAAAAAAAAAGTTCACAACTTTCGGAACCAAGCTCCCAACTTTTTGAACCAATTTCATAACATTCAAAACCAAGTTCCCAACCTTCAGAATCAAGTTCCCATTTTCGAAACCAAGATTCCAACTTTCGTAACCAAGTTTTGAACTTTCCGAACCAAGTTCCCAACTTTCGGAACAAAGACCCAAACTTTCAGAATCAAGTTCCCAACCTTCAGAAATAAGTTCCCAACCATCAGAGTCAAGTTCCCAACTTTCGAAACCAAGATTCAAACTTTCGAAACCAAGTTGCCAACTTTTGGAACCAAGTTTTGAACTTTTCCAACCAAGCTCCCAACTTTCGGAACCAAGTTCCCAACTTTCAGAACGAAGATCCAAACTTTCGGAACCAAGTTCCCAATATTCGAAATGAAATTCCCAACTTGTGGAACCAAGTTCCCAACATTCGGAACCAAGTTTTGAACTTTCGGAACCAAATTCTCAACTTTCCAAACCAAGTTTACAGCTTTCAGAACCAAGTTTCCAACTTTTTGAACCAAGTTCGCAACTTTGGAAACCATGTTACCAACTTTCTGAATCAACTTTCCAACATTCCGAACCATGTTACCAAAATTCGGAACCAAGTTACCAAAATTCGGAACCAAGTTCCTAACTTTCCGAACAAAGTTCCCAACTTTTCGAACCATGTTCCCAACTTTTTGAACCCGATTCCCAACATTCGGAACCAAGATACAAACTTTCGAAACTAAGTTCTCAAATTTTAGAACCAAGTTCTCAAATTTTGGAACCAAGTTTCAAACTTTCGTAACCAAGTTCCCAATTTTCGCAACTAAGTTTCCAACATTCGGAGCCAAATTCCCAACTTGCGGAACCAAGTTCCAAATTTTCGAAACTAAGTTACCAACTTGCGAAACTAAGTTCTCAACTTTCTCAACAAAGTTTTAAACTTTCGGAACGAAGTATCAAAATTTTGAAACCAAGTTGCCAACTTTGAAAACCAAGTTCCCAACTTTCGAAACCAAGTTCCCAACATTCGAAACCAAGATTTCAACTTTTGGAACCAAGTTTCGAACTTTCCAAACTAAGTTCTAAACTTTCGAAACCAAGATCCAAACTTTCGAAACCAAGTTCCCAATCTTCATAATCAAGTTCTCAACTTTAAAAACTAAATTCTCAACCTTCAGCATCAAGTTCCCAACTATTGAAACCAAGATTCTAACTTTTGGAACCAAGTTGCCAACTTTTGAAACCAAGTTTCGAACTTTTCGAACCAAGCTGCCAACTTTCGGAACGAAGATCCAAACTTTCGAAACCAAGTTCCCAATTTTCAGAACTAAGTTCCAACATTCGAAACCAAATTCTCAACTTGCAGAACAACCATGCTACCAACTTTCTGAGCCAAGTTCCCAACTTTGGAAACCAAGTTACCAACTTTCCAACTTTCCGAACCAAGTTCCCAACTTTACGAACAAAGTTTTCTATTTTATGAACAAAGTTCCCAACTTTCGGAACCATGTTTCTAACTTTCGGAACCAAATTCCCAACTTTTGAAATCAAGTTTCGAACTTTTGGAACCAAGTTGCCAACTTTTGAAACCAAGTTTCGAACTTTTCGAACCAAGCTGCCAACTTTCGGAACGAAGATCCAAACTTTCGAAACCAAGTTCTCAATTTTCAGAACTAAGTTCCAACATTCGAAACCAAATTCTCAACTTGCAGAACAACCATGCTACCAACTTTCTGAGCCAAGTTCCCAACTTTGGAAACCAAGTTACCAACTTTCCGAACCAAGTTCCCAACTTTACGAATAAAGTTTCCTATTTTATGAACAAAGTTCCCAACTTTCGGAACCATGTTTCTAACTTTCGGAACCAAATTCCCAACTTTTGAAATCAAGTTTCGAACTTTTCCAACCAAGTTCCCAATTTTCAGAACGAAGATCCAAACTTTCAGAACCAAGTTCCCAACTTTCTAAACCAAGTTCCCAACTATCCGAACCAACTTCCAAACATTCCGAACCAAGTTACCAAAATTCGGAACCAAGTTCCCAACTGTCGAAACCAAGTTCCCAACCTTCGGAACCAAGTTCCTAACTTTTTGAACCATGTTCCCAACTTTCTGAACCAGGTTCCCAACATTCGAAACCAAGTTCCCATCTTTCGAAACCAAGATCCAAACTTTCGGAACCAAGTTCTCAACTTATGGAACTAAGTTTCAAACTTTCGTATCCAAGTTCTTAATTTTCGGAACTAAGTTCCCAACATTCAGAGCCAAATTCCCAACTTGCGGAACCAAGTTTCCAATTTTCAGAACTAAGTTCCCAACTTGCGAAACTAAGTTCTCAACTTTTTGAACGAAGTTTCAAACTTTCGGAACGAAGTGCCAAAATTTCGGAACTAAGTTTACACCTTTCAGAACTAACTTTCCAACTTTTAGAATCAAGTTCCCAACATTGAAAACCAAGTTCCCAACTTTCGAAACCAAGATTCCAACTTTCGGAACCAAGTTTTGAGATTTCCGAACCAAGTTTCGAACTTTCGAAACCAAAATCCAAACTTTCAGAACCAAGTTCCCCAACCTTCGGAATTAAGTTTCCAACCTTGAGAATCAAGTTCCCAACATTCAGAATCAAGTTCCCAACTTTCGAAACCGAGATTCCGACTTTCGGAACCAAGTTCCCAACTTTCGAAACCAAGTTTCAAACTTTTCGAACCAAGCTCCCAACTTTCGGAACGAAGATCCAAACTTTCGAAACCTAGTTCCCAACATTCGAAACCAAGTTCCCAATTTTCGGAACAAAGTTCCAACATTCGGATTCAAATTCTAAAATTGCGGAACCAAGTTCCCAAATTTCTGAACCAAGTACCCAACTTTGGAAATCAAGTTACCAACTATCCGAAATAACATCCCAACTATCCGAACCAACTTCCCAACTTTCCAAACCAAGTTTCCCAACATTCAAAACCAAGTTCACAACTTTCTGAACAAAGTTACCAACTTTACGAACAAAGTTCCTAACTTTTGGAACCAAGTTTCTAACTTTCGAAACCAAGTTTCCAACTTTCGAAACCAAGTTTCGAACTTTTCGAATTGAGCTCTCAACTTTTAGAACGAAGATCCAAACTTTCAAAACCAAGTTCCTAACTTTCAGAACCAAGTTCTCAACTTTCTTAACCAAGTTCCCAACTTTGGAAACTAAGTTACCAACTATCCGAACCAACTTCCCAACTTTCCGAACAAAGTTCCCAACTTTCGAAACCAAGTTCCCAACTTTTCGAACCAAGTTCCCAACTTTCGGAATCAAGTTCCCAACTTTCGAAACCAAATTCTCATCTTTCTGAACCAAGTTCCTAACTTTCGGAACCAAGTTTCCAATTTTCGGAACTAAGTTACCAACTTGCAGAACTAAGTTCTCAACTTTTGAAATGAAGTTTCAAACTTTCGAAATGAAGTATCAAACTTTCGGAATCAAGTTTCAAAGTTTCGGAGCCAAGTTTACACGTTTCGGAACCAAGTTTCCAACGTTTCGAACCAAGTTCCCAACTTTCAAAACCAAGTTCCCAACTTTCAAAACCAAGTTCTCAACCTTCATAATCAAGTTCTCAACTTTCGAAACCAAGATTCCAAACTTTCGGAACCAAGTTCCCAACCTTCAGAATCAAGTTCCCAACCTTTAGAATCAAGTTCCCAACTTTCGAAACCAAGTTTCGAACTTTTCGAACCAAGCTCCAAACATTCGGAACCAGGTTTCCAACTTTCGGAATGAAGATCCAAACTTCGGGAACCAAGTTCCCAAGCTTCGCCACCAAGTTTCAAACTTTTGTACCAAGTTCACAATTTTCACAACTAAGTTCCCAACATTCAGAACGAATTCTCAACTTGCGGAACCAAGTTCCCAACTTTCGGAACCAAGTTTAGAACTTTCGGAACCAACTTCCCAACTTTCCAAACCAAGTTTACAGCTTTCAGAAATAAGCTCAGAATATTCTGAACCAAGTTTCCAACTTTGGAAACCAACTTACCAACTTTAAAACCAAGTTACCAACTTTGGAACCAAGTAACCAACTTTTCGAACAAACTTTCCAACTTTCTGAATCATGTTCCCAACATTCGGAACTAAGTTTCCAACTTTCTGAATCAAGTTCCCAACTTTCGGAACCAAGTTCCCAACTTTAAGAACCAAGTTCCCAACTTTCGGAACCAAGTCCCCAACTTTCGAAACCAACTTCCCAACTTTCCAAACCAAGTTTACAGCTTTAGGAACCAAGTTCCCAACTTTGAAAACCAAGTTACCAACTTTCTGAACCAACTTCCCAACTTTCCGAACCAAGTTCCCAACATTCAGAACCAAGTACCCAACTTTCCGAACAAAATTCCTAACTTTCAAAACTAAATTCTCAACTTTCGGAACCAAGTTCCCAACGTTTAGAATCAAGTTCCCAACCTTTAGAATCAAGTTCCCAACCTTCAAAACCAAGTTCCCAATCTTCAAAACCAAGTTCCCAACCGTCAGAATCAAGTTCCCAACTTTCGAAATAAGATTTCAACATTCGGAACAAAGTTCCCAACTTTCGAAACCAAGTTTCGAACTTTTCAAACCAAGCTACTAACTTTCGGAACCAAGTTCCCAACTTTCGGAATGAAGATCCAAACTTTCGGAACCAAGTTCCCAATTTTTGAAACTAAGTTCCAACATTCGGAACCAAGTTTCCAACTAGCGGAACCAAGTTCCCAACTTTTTGAACCAAGTTCCAACTATGGAAACCAAGTTACCAACTTTGGAAATCAAGTTCCCAACTTTCCGAACCAAGTTCCAACCTTCAGAACCAAGTTCCCAACTTAACGAACAAAGTTCCCAACTTCACGAACAAAGTTCCCAACTTTCGGAATCAGGTTCCTAATTTTCGGAACCTGGTTCCTAATTTTCGGAACCTGGTTCCTAATTTTCGGAACAAAGTTCGCAACTTTCGAAACCAAGTTTCGAACTTTTTGAACCAAGCTCCCAACTTTCGGAACCAAGTTCCCAACTTTTAGAATGAAGATCCAAACTTACAGAACAAAGTTCCCATTTTTCAGAATTAAGTTCCCAACGTTCGGAATCAAATTCCCAACATACGAACCAAGTTCCCAATTTACTGAACCAAGTTTCCAACTTTGGAAACCAAGTTACCAACTTTTCGAACCAACTTCTCAACTTTTCGAACCAAGTTCCCAACTTTCCGAACAAAGTTCCCAAGTTTCGGCACTAACTTTCCAACTTTCCCAACCGAGTTCCCAACATTTGGAACCAAGTTCCCAACATTTGGAACCAATTTCCCAACTTTTTGAACCATGTTTCCAACTTTCTAAACTAGGTTCCAAACTTTCGCAACCATGTTTCCAAGTTTTTAAACTAAGTTCCCAACTTTCGGAGCCAAGTTCCAAACTTTCGAAACCAAGTTCACAACTTTCAAAATCAAGTTCTCAACTTTCGAAACCATATTCCAAACTTTCTAATCCAAGTTCCCAAGTTTCCCATTCATGTTCCCAACATTCAGAAATAAGTTTTCAACTTTCGGAACCAAATTCCCATCTTTCTGAATCAAGTTCCCAACTTTCGGAACGGATTATCAAACTTTCGGAACCAAGTTTCAATCTTTCGAAACCAAGTTTGCACCTTTCGGAACCAAGTTCCCAACTTTTCGAACAAAGTTCCCAAATTTCAAAACTAAGTTCCCAACCTTTAGAATCTAGTTCCCAACTTTTGAAACCAAGATTCCAACTTTCGAAATCATGTTTCGAACTTTCCGAACAAAGTTTCCAACTTTCGGAACCAAGATCCAAACTTTCGGAACCAAGTTCCCAACCATCAAAATCAAGTTCCCAACCTTCAAAACCAAGTTCCCAACCTTCCGAATCAAGTTTCCAACTTTCGAAACCAAGATTCCAATTAGCGAAACCAAGTTTTGAACTTTTCGAACCAAACTTCCAACTTTCGGGACCAAGTTCTCAACTATCGGAACGAAGATCCAAACTTTCGGAATCAAGTTCCCAACATTACGGACCAAGTTCCCAACTTTCGACACTAAGTTTCAAACTTTCATAACCAAGTTCCCAATTTCCGAAACTATGTTCCCAAGATTCAAAACTAAATTACCATCTTGCGTAACCAAGTTCCCAACTTTTGAAATCAACTTTCGAACTTTTCAAACCAAACTCCCAACTTTCAAGACCAAGTTTCGAACTTTTCGAACCAATCTCCCAACTTTCGGAATCAAGTTCCCAACTTTCGGAATGAAGATCCAAACTCTCAGAACCAAGTTTCCAATTTTCGGAACCAAGTTCCCAATTTCCAGAATTAAGTTCCCAATGTTCGGAATCAAATTTCCAACATACGAACCAAGTTCCCAATTTTCTGAACCAAATTCCAAACTTTGGAAACACAGTTACCAACTTTCCAAATCAATTTTCCAACTTTTCGAACCAAGTGCCCAACATTCAGAACAAATTCCCAACTTTTCGAACAAAGTTCCCAACTCTCCGAACAAAGTTCCCAACTTTCGGAACCAAGTTCCTAAGTTTCGGCACAAACTTCCCAACTTTCCGAACAAAGTTCCCAACTTTCGGAACCAAGTTCCCAAGTTTCGACACCAATTTTCCAACTTTCCCAATCAAGTCCCCAACATTTGGAACCAAGTTCCCAACATTCGGAACCAATTTCCTAACTTTTTGAACCATGTTTCCAACTTTCTGAACCAGGTTCCAAACCTTCGCAACCAAGTTTCCAAGTTTTTGAACTAAGTTCTCAACTTTTGGAACCATATTCCAAACTTTCTAATCCAGGTTCCCAATATTTTGAACCAAGTTCCTACCTTTTGGAACCAAGTTCCCAACTTTCCCATTCATGTTCCCAACATTCGAAAATAAGTTTCCAACTTTCGAAACAAAATTCCCATCTTTCTGAATCAAGTTCCCAACTTTCGGAACGAAATATCAAACTTTCGGAACCAAGTTTCAATCTTTCGAAACCAAGTTTGCACCTTTCGGAAGCAAGTTCCCAACTTTTCGAACCAAGTTTCTAAATTTCAAAACCAAGTTCCCAACCTTCAGAATCTAGTTCCCAACTTTTGAAAGCAAGATTCCAACTTTCGAAACCATGTTTCGAACTTTCCGAACAAAGTTCCCAACTTTCGGAACCAATATCCAAACTTTCAGAACCAAGTTCCCAACCTTCAGAATCAAGTTCTCAACCTTCAAAATAAAGTTCCCAACCTTCCGAATCAAGTTTCCAACTTTCGAAACAAAGATTCTAACTAGAGGAACCAAGTTTCGAACTTTTCGAACCAAGCTCCCAAATTTCGGGACCAAGTTCTCAACTATCGGAACGAAGATCCAAACATTCAGAATCAAGTTCCCAACATTACGAACTAAGTTCCCAACTTTCGGCACTAACTTTCAAACTTTCACAACCAAGTTCCCAATTTAAAACTATGTTCCCAACATTCAGAACCCAATTACCAACTTGCGTAACCAAATTCCCAACTTTTGAAACCAAGTTTCGAACTTTTCGAACCAAGTTTCCAACTTTCAAGACCAAGTTTCAAACTTTTCGAACCAAGCACCCAACTTTCGGAACCAAGTTTCCAACTTTCAGAACGAAGATCCAAACTTTCGGAACCAAGTTCCCAATTTTCAGAACTAAATTCCCAACTTTCGTAACGAAGTTTCAAAATTTCGGAACGAAGTATCAAATGTTCGGAACCATGTTTACACCTATCGAAACCAAGTTCCCTACCTTCAGAGAGTCTAGTTCCCAACTTTCGAAACCAAAATTCTAACTTTCGGAACCAAGTTTTGAACTTTCCGAACCAAGTTCCCAACATTCGGATCCAAACTTTCGACACCAAGTTCCCAACCTTCAGAATCAAGTTCCCAACATTCAAAACCAAGTTCCCAACCTTCAGAATCGAGTTCCCAACTTTCGAAACCAAGATTCCAATTTTCCGAACCAACTTTCCAACTTTTTGAACCAAGTTCCCAACTTTAGGAACAAAGTTCCCAATTTTCGAAACCAAGTTCCTAATTTTTGGAACTAAGTTTCCAACTTTCGAAACCAAGTTTTGAACTTTTCGAATCAAGCTCCCAACTTTCGGAATCAAGATCCCAACTTTTGGAATGAAGTTCCAAACTTTCGGAACTAAGTTTCCAACTTTCAAAACCAAGTTCCCAACTTTAAGAACCAAGTTTCCAATTTTAAGAATTAAGTTCCCAACATTCGGAATCAAATTCCCAACATACGAATCAAGTTCCCAATTTTCTGAACCAAGTTCCCAAATTTGGAAACCAAGTTACCAACTTTGGAAATCAAGTTACCAACTTCCCAATTTTTCGAACCTAGTTCCCAACATTCAAAACCAAGTTCCCAACTTTCCGAACAAAGTTCCCAACTTTCGGAACCAAGTTCCTAAGTTTCGGCACCAACTTCCCAACTTTCCCAACCAAGTTCCCAACATTCGGAACCAAGTTCCCAACTTTTTGAACCATGTTTCCAACTTTCTAAACGAGGTTCCAAACTTTCGAAACCAAGTTTCCAACTTTTTGAACCAAGTTCCCTCCTTATTTTCAAAACCAAGTTCCCATCTTTCGAAACCATATTCCAAACTTTCTAATCCAAGTTCCCAACTTTTGAATCCAAGTTCTCAATTTTCGAAACCCAGTTCCCAACTTTCGGAATTAAAATCCCATATATCTGATCCAAGTTCTAAACTTTCGGAACCAAGTTACCAATTTTCGTAACCAAGTTACCAACTTTCGGAACGAAGTTTCAAATGCTCGGATCGAAGTATCAAACTTTCGGAACAAAGTTTCATTCTTCCGGACCAAGTTTACACCTTTCGGAACTAAATTCCCAACTTTTTGAACCAAGTTGTCAACTTTTAAAACTAAGTTCTCAACCTTCAGAATCTAGTTCCCAACTTTCAAAACCTAGATTCCAACTTTCGAAATCAAGTTTCGAACTTTCCGAACAAAGTCCCCAACTTTCAGAACCAACATCCAAACTTTGGAAACCAAGTTCCCAACCTTCAGAATCAAGTTCCCAACCATCAAAACCAAGTTCCCAACCTTCAGAATCAAGTTCCCAACTTCCAAAACCAAGATTCCAACTAGTGGAACCAAGTTTCGAACTTTTCGAACCAAGCTTCCAACTTTCGGGACCAAGTTCCCAACTTTCGAAACGAAGATCCAAACTTTTGGACCCAAGTTGCCAACTTTACGAACCAAGTTCCCAACTTTCGGCACTAAGTTTCAAACTTTCATAACCAAATTACTAATTTTCAAAACTATGTTCACAACATTTGGAACCAAATTCTCAACTTGCGGAATCAAGTTCCCAACTTTGGAAACCAAGTTACCAACTTCCAAGACCAAGTTTCAAACTATTCGAACCAAGTTCCTAACTTTCGAAACCAAGTTTCGAACCAAGATCCCAACTTTTGGAACCAAATTCCCAACTTTCGGAACCAAATTACCATCTTTCGGAACCAAGTTCCCAATTTTCGGAACTAAGTTCCAAACATTCGGAACCAAATTCTCAACTTTCATAACGAAGTTTCAAACTTTGGAAACGAAGTATCAAACGTTCGAAACCAAGTTTACACCTTTCGAAACCAATTTGCCAACTTTCAAAACCAAGTTCCCAACCTTCAAAGTCTGGTTCCCAACTTTCTAAACCAAGATTCCAACTTTCGGAATCAAGTTTCGAACTTTTCGAACCAAGTTCTCAACTTTCAAAACTAAGATCCAAACTTTCGGAACCAAGTTCCCAACCTTCAGAATCAAGTTCCCAACCTTCATAACCAAGTTCCCAACCTTTAGAATCAAGTTCCCAACTTTCGAAACCAAGATACTAACTTTCGTAACCAAGTTTCGAACTTTTCGAACAAAGCTCCTAACATTCGGAACCAAGTTCCCAACTTTTCGAACCATGTTCCCAACATTTAAAACCAAGTTCCCAATGTTCATAATCGAGTTCCCAACTTTGAAACCAAGTTTCGAACTTCCTGAACAAAGTTCCCAACTACCGAAACCAGGATCCAAACTTTCGGAACCAAGCTCCCAACCTTCAGAATCAAGTTCTCAACCTTCAAAACCAAGTTTCCAACCTTCAGAATCAAGTTCCCAACTTTCAAAACCAAGATTCCAACTAGCGGAACCAAGTTACGAACTTTTCAAACTAATCTCCCAACTTTCCAAACCAAGTTCCCAACTTTCGAAATGAAGATCCAAACTTTTGGAGCCAAGTTCCCAACTTTACGAACCAAGTTCTCAACTTTCGGCACTAAGTTTCAAACTTTCATAACCAAGTTCCCAACTTTCAAAATTTCGGAATGAAGTACCAAACGTTCAGAACAATGTTTACACCTTTCGGAACTAAGTTCCCAACTTTGAAAACCAAGTTCTCAACCTTCAGAGTCTAATTCCCAACTGTACGAACAAAGTTCCCAACTCTCGGAACCAAGTTCGTAATTTTCGGAACCAAGTTTTGAACTTTTCGAACAAAACTCCCAACTTTCGGAACCAAGTTCCCAACTTTCGGAACCAAATTCTCAACTTTCTGAACCAAATTCTCAACTTGTGGAACCAAGTTCCCAACTTGCGAAACCAAGTTTCCAACTTTGGAAACCATGTTACCAACTTTCCGAACAAACTTTCCAACTTTTCGAACTAGGTTCCCAACATTCAGAACTAAGTTCCCAACTTTCCGAACAAAGTTCCCAACTTTCGGAACCAAGTTCCCAACTTTCAGAACTAAGTTCCCATATTTCGGCACCAACTTCACAACTTCCCCAACCAAGTTCCCTACATTCGAAACCAAGCTCTCAACTTTTTGAACCATGTTTCCAACTTTTTGAACCAAGTTCCAAACTTTCGCAACCAAGTTTCCAACTTTTTGAACTAAGTTCCCAACTTTTGAAACCAAGTTCCCAACTTTCGACACCATATTCCAAACTTTCTAATCCAAGTTTCCAACTTTCGGAATCAAGTTCCCATCTTTCGGACCAAAGTTCCCAACTTTCCCAATCAAGTTCCCAACATTCGGAAGCAAATTCCCATCTTTCTGAACCAAGTTTCCAACTTTCGGAACCAAGTTTCCAACTTTCAGAACCAAGTTACCAATTTTCGAAAATAAGTTCCCAACTTCCGGAACCAAGTTTCCAACTTTTGAAACAAAGTTTCAAACTTACGGAACGAAGTATCAAACTTTCGGAACAAAGTTTACACCTTTCAGAACTAAGTTCTAACTTTCCGAACAAAGTTCCCAACTTTTGGAACCAAGTTCCCAAGTTTCGGCACCAACTTCCCAACTTTACGAATAAAGTTCCCAACTTTCGAAACCAAGTTCCCAAGTTTTGGCACCAACTTCCCAACTTTTCCAACCAAGTTCCCACCATACGGAACCAATTTCCAAACTTTTTGAACCATGTTTCCAACTTTTTGAACCATGTTCCAAACTTTCGCAACCAAGTTTCCAAGTTTTTGAACCAAGTTTCCAACTTTCAGAACCAAGTTCCCTACTTTCAAAACCAAGTTCTCAACTTTCGAAACTATATTCCAAACTTTCTAATCCAAGTTCCCAACATTTTGAACCAAGTTCTCGACTTTCGGAACCAAATTCCCAACTTTCGTAATCAAGTTCTCAACTTTCGAAACCAAGTTCCTAACTTTTAGAAATAAGTTCCCAACTTTCGGAACCAAATTCCCATATTTCTGAAGCAAGTTCTCAACTTCCGGGACCAAGTTATCAATTTTCGGAACTAAGTTCCCAACTTGCGGAACCAAGTTCCCAACATTCTAAACAAAGTTTTAAACTTTCGAAACGAAGTATCAAACTTTCGGAACTAAGTTTCAATCTTTCGAAACCTAGTTTGCACATTTCGGAACCAAGTTCCCAATTTTTCGAACCAAATTCTCAAATTTCAAAACCAAGTTCCCAACCATCAAAATCTAGTTCCCAACTTTCGAAACAAAAATTCCAACTTTCAAAACCATGTTTCGAACTTTGCGAACAAAGTTCCCAACTTTCGGAACCAAGATCCAAACTTTCGGAATCAAGTTTCCAACCTTTAGAATCATGTTCCCAACCATCAAAACCAAGTTCCCAACCTTCAGAATCAAGTTTCCAACTTTCGAAACCAAGATTTCAACTAGCGGAACCAAGTTTCGAACTTTTCGAACCAAGCTCCCAACTTTTGGGACCAAGTTCCCAACTATCGAAACGAAGATCCCAAACTTTCGGAATCAAGTTCCAAACATTACGAACCAAGTTCCCAACTTTCGGCACTAAGTTTCAAACTTTCATAACCAAGTTCCCAACATTCAGAACCAAATTACCAACTTGCGTAACCAAGTTCCCAACTTTTGAAACCAAGTTTCGAACTTTTCAAACCAAGTTCCCAACTTTCAAGACCAAGTTTCGAACTTTTCGAACCAAGCTCCCAACTTTCGAAACCAAGTTCCCGTCTTTCGGAACCAAGTTCCCAACTTTTAGAACGAAGATCCAAACTTTCGAAACCAAGTTACCTACTTTCGGAACCAAGTTCCCAATTTTCGGAACTAAATTCCCAACATTCGGAACCAAATTCTCAAGTTTCGTAACAAAGTTTCTAACTTTCGAAACAAAGTTTCAAAATTTCGAAACGAAGTATCAAATGTTCGTAACCAAGTTTATATCTTTCGGAACCAAGTTCCCAACTTTCAAAACCAAGTTCCCTACCTTCAGAGTCTAGTTCCCAACTTTCGAAATCAAGATTCCAACTTTCGGAACCAAGTTTTGAACTTTCCGAACCATGTTCCCAACTTTCGGATCCAAACTTTCGGAACCAAGTTCCCAACCTTCAGAACCAAGTTCCCAACCTTCAAAATCAAGTTCCCAACCTTCAAACCCAAGTTCCGAACATTCAGAATCAAGTTTCCAACTTTCGAAACCAAGATTTTAATTTTCCGAACCAACTTTCCAACTTTTCGAACCAAGTTCCCAACTTTACGAACAAAGTTCTCAAGTTTACGAACAAAGCTCCCAACTTTCGGAACCAAGTTCCTAATTTTCGGAACCAAGTTTCCAACTTTCGAAATCAAGTTTCGAACTTTTCGAACCAAGCTCCCAACTTTCGGAATGAAGATCCAAACTTCCGGAACCAAGTTCCCAACTTTCGAAACCAGGATTCCAACATTTGGAACCAAGTTCCAATTTTTTGAATTAAGTTCCCAACATTCAGAATCACATTCCAAACATACGAACCAAGTTCCCAATTTTCTGAACCAAGTTACCAACTTTCCGAACCAACATCCCAACTTTTTGAACCAAGTTCCCAACTTTCCGAACAAAGTTCCCTAGTTTCGGAAATAAGTTCCCAAGTTTCGGCACCAACTTCCCAACTTTTTGAACTATGTTTCCATCTTTCTGAACCAGGTTCCAAACTTTCGCAATCAAGTTTCCAACTTTTCGAACCAAGTCCCCTACTTTCGAAACCAATTTCTCAACTTTCGAAACCAAGTTTCCAACTTTCGAAACCAAGTTCTCAACTCTCGGAACCAAGTTCCCAACTATTCCAATCAAGTTCCCAACTTTCGGAACTAAATTCTCATCTTTTTGAACCAAGTTCTTAACTTTCGAAACCAAGTTACCAATTTTCGTAACTAAGTTCCCAACTTGTGGAACCATGTTCCCAACTTTCGGAACGAAGTTTCAAACTCTCGGATCGAAGTATCAAACTTTCGGAACCAAGTTTACTTCTTTCGAAACTAAGTTCCCAACTTTTCGAACTAAGTTGCCAACTTTCAAAATGAAGTTCACAACCTTCAGAATTTAGTTCCCAACTTTCGAAACCTAGATTCCAACTTTCGAAAGCAAGTTACGAACTTTCTGAACAAAGTTCCCAACTTTCAGAACAAAGTTCCCAACTTTCAGAACAAAGTTCCCAATTTTCAAAATTAAGTTCCCAATACTCGGAATCAAATTCCCAACATACGAACCAAGTTCCCAATTTTCTGAACGAAGTTACCAACTTCCCAGCTTTTCGAACTAACTTCCCAAATTTTTGAACCAAGTTTCCAACATTCAGAACCAAGTTCCCAACTTTCCGAACAAAATTCTCAACTTTCGGAATCAAGTTCCCAAGTTTCCCGATCAAGTTCCCAATATTCAAAACCAAATTCCCAACTTTTTGAACCATGTTTCCAACTTTCTGATCCAGGTTCCAATCTTTCGCAATCAAGTTTCCAACTTTTCGAACCAAATTCCCTACTTTCGAAACCAAGTTCCCAACTTTCGAAACCATATTCTAAACTTTCTAATCCAAGTTCCCAACATTTCGAACCAAGTTCCCAACTTTCGAAACCAACTTCTCAACTTTCGAAACCAAGTTCCCAACTATCGGAAACAAGTTACCAACTTTCGGAACTAAATTCTCATCTTTCTGAACTAAGTTCTTAATTTTCGGAACCAAGTTACCAATTTTCGTAACTAAGTTCCCAACTAGCAGAACCATATTCCCAACTTTCGGAATGAATTTTCAAACTCTCGGATCAAATTTTCAAACTCTCGAATCAAAGTATCAAACTTTCAGAACCAAGTTTCATTCTTTCGGAACAAAGTTCCCAACTTTTGGAACCAAGTTGTCAACTTTCAAAGCTAAGTTCCCAACCTTCAGAATCTAATTCCCAACTTTCGAAACCTAAATTCCAACTTTCGAAACCAAGTTTCGAACTTTCCGAACAAAGTTCCCAACTTTCGGAACCAAGTTCTCAATCTTCAGAATCAAGTTCCCAACCATCGAAACCAAGTTCCCAACTTCCAAACCCAAGATTCCAACTAGCGGAACCAAGTTTCGAACTTTTCGAACCAAGCTTCCAACTTTCAGGACCAAGTTCCCAACTTTCGAAACAAAGATCCAAACTTTCGGAACCAAGTTCCCAACTTTACGAACCAAGTTCCCAACTTTCGGCACTAAGTTTCAAACTTTCATAACCAAGTTTCCAATTTTCGAAATTATGTTCCGAACATTCGGAACCAAATTCTCAACATGCGGAACTAAGTTCCCAACTTTCGAAACCAAGTTACCAACTTTCGAGACCAAGTTTTGAACTTTTCGAACCAAGTTCCCAACATTCGAGACCAAGTTTCAAACCAAGCTCCCAACTTTCAGAACCAAGTTCCTAACTTTCGGAACGAAGATCCAAACTTTCGGAACCAAGTTACCATCTTTCGGAACCAAGTTCCCAATTTTCGGAACTAAGTTCCAAACATTCGCAACAAAATTCTCAACTTTCATAACGAAGTTTCAAAATTTCGGAATGAAGTATCAAACGTTTGAAACCAAGTTTACACCTTTCGGAATCAAGTTCCCAACTTTCAAAACCAAGTTTCGAACCTTCAGAGTCTAGTTCCCAACTTTCTAAATCAAGATTCCAACTTTCGGAACCAAGTTTCGAACTTTTCGAACCAAGTTCTCAACTTTCGGAACCAAGATCCAAAGTTTTGGAACCAAGTTCCCAACTTTCAGAATCAAGTTCCTAACCTTCAGAATCAAGTTTCCAAACTTTAGAATCTAGTTCCCAATTTTCGAAACCATGTTTCGAACTTCTCGAACAAAGTTCCCAACTTTCGGAACCAAGTTCCCAACCTTTAAAACCAAGTTCCCAACCTTTCGAATCAAGTTCCCAACTTTCGAAACCAAGATCCCAACTAGCGGAACCAAGTTTCAAATTTTCGCAACCAAGTTTCCAAGTTTTTGAATCAAGTACCCAACTTTCTGAATCAAGTTCCCAACTTTCGGAACCAAGTTTCAAACTTTCAGAACCAAGTTACCAATTTTCGGAACTAAGTTCCCAACGTGCGAAACCAAGTTCTCAACTTTCTGAACGAAGTTTTAAAATTTCGGAACGAAGTATCAAACTTTCGGAACCAAGTTTCAATCTTTCGAAACCAAGTTTGCACCTTTCGGAACCAAGTTTCCAACTTTACGAACCAAGTTCCCAAATTTCAAAACCAAGTTCCCAACCTACAGATTCTAGTTACCAACTTTCGAAACCAAGATTCCAACTTTTGAAACCATGTTTCGAATTTTCCGAACAAAGTACCCAACTTTCGAAACCAAGATCCAAACTTTCGGAACCAAGTTCCCAACCTTCATAATCAAGTTCGCAACCTTCAAAGCTAAGTTCCCAACCTTCCGAATCAAGTTCCCAACTTTCGAAACCAAGATTCCAACTAGCGGAACCAAGTTTCGAACTTTTCAAACCAAGCTCCCAACTTTCGGGACCATGTTCCCAACTACCGGAATGAAGATCCAAACTTTCGGAATCAAGTTCCCAACATTACGAACCAAGTTCCCAACTTTCCGCACTAAGTTTCAAACTTTCATAACCAAGTTCCCAATTTCCAAAACTATGTTCCCAACATTCAGAACCAAATTACCAACTTGTGTAACCAAGTTCCGAACTTTAGAAACCAAGATCCCAACTTTCGGAACCAAGTTACCTACTTTTGGAACCAAGTTCCCAATTTTTGAAACTAAATTCCAAACATTCGGAACCAAATTCTCAACTTTCGTAACAAAGTTTCTAACTTTCGGAACGAAGTTTCAAAATTTCAGAACGAAGTAGCAAATGTTCGGAACCAAGTTTACATCTTTCGAAACTAAGTTCTCAACTTTCAAAACCAAGTTCCCTACATTCAGAGTCTAGTTCCCAACTTTCGAAACCAAGATTCTAACTTTTGGAATCAAGTTTTGAACTTTCTGTACCAAGTTTCAACTTTCGGAACCAAGTTCCCAACTTTCGGAATCAAGTTCCCAACCTTCAAAACCAAGTTCCCAACCTTCAGAATCAAGTTCCCAACTTTCGAAACCAAGATTCCAACTTTCCGAACCAACTTCCCAACTTTCCGAACCAAGTTTCCAACCTTCAGAGTCTAGTTCCCAACTTTACGAACAAAGTTCCCAACTTTCGGAACCAAGTTTCAATCTTTCGGAACGAAGTATCAAACTTTCGGAACCAAGTTTCAATCTTTCGAAACCAAGTTTGCACCTTTCGGAACCAAGTTTCCAACTTTACGAACCAAGTTCCCATCCTACAGAATCTAGTTACCAACTTTTGAAACCAAGATTCCAACTTTTGAAACCATGTTTCAAATTTTCCGAACAAAGTGCCCAACTTTCGAAACCAACATCCAAACTTTCGGAACCAAGTTCCCAACCTTCATAATCAAGTTCGCAACCTTCAAAGCTAAGTTCCCAACCTTCCGAATCAAGTTCCCAACTTTCGAAACCAAGATTCCAACTAGCAGAACCAAGTTTCGAACCAAGCTGCCAACTTTCGGGACCATGTTCCCAACTATTGGAATGAAGATCCAAACTTTCGGAATCAAGTTCCCAACATTACGAACCAAGTTCCCAACTTTCGGCACTAAGTTTCAAACTTTCATAACCAAGTTCCCAATTTCCAACACTATGTTCCCAACATTCAGAACCAAATTACCAATTTGTGTAACCAAGTTCCCAACTTTTGCAACCAAGTTTCGAACTTTTCGAACCAAGTTCCCAACTTTCAAGACCAAGTTTCGAACTTTAGAAACCAAGCTCCCAACTTTCGGAACCAAGATCCCAACTTTCAGAACGAAGAACCAAACTTTCGGAACCAAGTTCCCAATTTTCGGAACTAAATTCCAAACATTCGGAACCAAATTCTCAACTTTCGTAACGAAGTTTCTAACTTTCAGAACGAAGTTTCAAAATTTCGGAACGAAGTATCAAATGTTCAGAACCAAGTTTACACCTTTCGGAACTAAGTTCCCAACTTTCAAAACCAAGTTCCCTACCTTCAGAGTCTAGTTCCCAACTTTCGAAACCAAGATTCCAACTTTCGGAACCAAGTTTTGAACTTTCGGAACCAAGTTCCCAACTTCCGGAACCAAGTTCCCAACTTTCGGAATCAAGTTCCCAACCTTCAAAATCAAGTTTCCAACTTTCGAAACCAAGATTCCAACTTTCTGAACCAACTTCCCAACTTTCCGAACCAAGTTCCCAACCTTCAGAGTCTAGTTCCCAACGTTACGAACAAAGTTCCTAACTTTACGAACAAAGATCCCAACTTTACGAACAAAGTTCCCAACTTTCGCAACCAAATTCCTAATTTTTGGAACAATGTTCCCAACTTTCGAAACCAAATTTCGAACATTTCGGAACCAAGTTCCCAACTTTCGGAAACAAGTTCCCAACTTTCGGAACCAAGTTCCCAACTTTCAGAACCAAGTTCCCAACATTCGAAACCAAATTCCCACATGTGGAACAAAGTTCCCAACTTGCGGAACCAAGTTACCAACTTTGGAAATCAAATTACCAACTTTTCGAACTAACTTTCCAACTTTTCGAACTAGGTTCCCAACATTCAGAACCAAGTTCCCAACTTTCCGAACAAAGTTCCCAACTTTCGGAACCAAGTTCCCAACTTTCGAAACTAAATTCCCATGTTTCGCCACCAACTTCACAACTTTCCCAACCAAGTTCCCAACATTCGGAATCAAGCTCCCAACTTTTTGAACCATGATTCCAACTTTTTGAACCAGGTTCCAAATGTTTGCAACCAAGTTTCCAAATTTTCGAACTAAGTTCCCAACTTTCGGAACCAAGTCTCAACTTTCGAAACCATATTCCAAACTTTCTAATCAAAGTTCCCAACATTTTGAACCAAGTTCCCAACTTTCGGAATCAAGTTCTCAACTTTTGAAACCAAGTTCCCAACTTTCCCAATCAAGTTCCCAACATTCGGTAACAAGTTCCTAACATTCGGAACCAAATTTCCATCTTTTTGAACCAAGTTCCCAACTTTCGGAACCAAGTTTCAAACTTTCTAAACCAAGTTACCAATTTTCGGAAATAATTTTCCAACTTGCGAAACCAAGTTCCCAACTTTCGGAATGAAGTTTCAAACTTACGGAACGAAGTATCAAACTTTCGGAACCAAGTTTCAATCTTTCGGAACCAAGTTTACACCTTCCGAAATCAAGTTCCCAACTTTTCGAACCAAGTTCCTAATATTCAAAACCAAGTTCCCAACCTTCAAAATCAAGTTCCCAACTTTTGAAACCAAGATTCCAACTTTCGAAACAAAGTTACAAACTTTCCGAACAAAGTTCCCAACTTTCGGAACCAAGATCCAAACTTTCGGAACGAAGTTCTCAACCTTCAAAATCAAGTTCCCAACTTTCGAGTCCAATATTCCAACTAGCGGAACCAAGTTTCGAACTTTTTGAACCAAGCTCCCAACTTCCGGGACCAAGTTCCCCACTTCGGGAACGAAGATCTAATATTTCGGAACCAAGTTCCCAACTAGCGAAACCTAGTTTCGAACTTCTCGAACGAAGCTCCCAACTTTCGGGGCCAAGTTCCCAACTTTCGGCACTAATTTTCAAAAGTTTCATAACCAAGTTCCCAATTTTCAGAATTATGTTCCAAATATTTGGAACTAAATTCGTAACTTGCGGAACCAAGTTTCGAACTTTTCGAACCAAGTTCCCAACTTTCGAGACCAAGTCTCGAACTTTTCGAACCAAGCTCCCAACTTTCGGAACCAAGATCCCAACATTCGGAACGAAGGTCCAAACTTTCGGAACCAAGTTACCAACTTTCTAAACCAAGTCCCCAACTTTCGAAAATAAGTTCCCAACATTCGAAGCCAAATTCTCAACTTTCGTAACGAAGTTTCAGACTTTCGGAACAAAATTTCAAAATTTTGGAACGAAGTATCAAACATTCAGAACCAAGTATACACCTTTCGGAACCAAGTTCCCAACTTTCAAAACTAAGTTCGAAACCTTTCGAAACCAAGATTCCAACTTTCAGAACCAAGACTCGAACTTTTCAAACCAAGTTCCCAACTTTCGGAACCAAATTTCGAACTTTCCGAACCAAGTTCCCAACCTTCATAATCAAGTTCCCAACCTTCAGAATCAAGTTCCCAACTTCTGAAACAAAGATTCCAACGTTCGGAACCAAGTTCCCAACTTTCGCAACCAAGATTGTAACTTTTGAAACCAATATTCCAACTTTCAAAACCAAGTTGCGAACTTTTCGAACAAGCTCTTAACATTCGAAACCTAGTTCCCAACTTTCGAAACCAAGATCCCAACTTTGAGAACCAAGTTCCCAAGTTTACGAACCAAGTTTCCAACTTTCGGCACGAAGTTTCAAACTTTCAGAACCAAATTCTCATCTTTCTGAACCAAGTTCCCAACTTTTCGAACCAAGATCCCAACTTTCGAAATCAAGATCCCAACTCTCGGAACCAAGTTCCCAACTTTCCAAACCAAGTTCCTAACTTTTGGAACCAAGTTTCAATCTTTCGGAACCAAATCCTCAATTTGCGGACCCAAGTTTCAAACTCTCAGAATCAAGTTACAAACACTCGGAACTAAGTTCCCAACTTTCGAACTTTCCGAATCAAGTTGCAACTTTCGAAAGCAAGTTCCCAACTTTCCGAACCAAGATCACAAATTTCGGAACCAAGATCCCAACTTGCGGAACCAAGTTCCCAACTTTCCGAACTAAGATCCCAACTTTCGGAACCAAAATCCCAACTCTCGGAACCAAGTTCCCAACATTTTGAACCAAGTTCATAACTTTTGGAACAAAGTACCCAACTTGTGAAACCAAGTTCCCAACTTGCGGAACCAAGTTACCAACTTTGGAAATCAAGTTACCAACTTTCTGAATTAACTTTCCAACTTTTCGAACCAGGTTCCCAACATTCAGAACCAAGTTCCCAACTTTTCGAACAAAGTTCCTAACTTTCGGAACCAAGTTCCCAACTTTCGGACTAAGTTCCCATGTTTCGGCACCAACTTCACAACTTTCCCAACCAAGTTCCCAACATTCGAAACCAAGCTCTCAACTTTTTGAACCATGTTTCCAACTTTTTGAACCAAGTTCCAAACTTTCGCAACCAAGTTTCCAACTTTTCGAACTAAGTTCCCAACTTTCGAAACCAAGTTCCCAACTTTCGACACCATATTCCAAACTTTCTAATCCAAGTTTCCAACTTTCGGAATCAAGTTCCCATCTTTCGAACCAAAGTTCTCAACTTTCCCAATCAAGTTCCCAACATTCGGAAGCAAATTCCCATCTTTCCGAACCAAGTTTTCAACTTTCGAAACCAAGTTTCCAACTTTCGAAACCAAGTTACCAATTTTCGACACCATATTCCAAACTTTCTAATCCAAGTTTCCAACTTTCGGAATCAAGTTCCCATCTTTCGAACCAAAGTTCTCAACTTTCCCAATCAAGTTCCCAACATTCGGAAGCAAATTCCCATCTTTCTGAACCAAGTTTCCAACTTTCGGAACCAAGTTTCCAACTTTCGAAACCAAGTTACCAATTTTCGAAAATAAGTTCCCAACTTCCGGAACCAAATTCCCAACTTTCGAAACGAAGTTTCAAACTTACGGAACGAAGTATCAAACTTTCGGAACCAAGTTTCAATATTTCGGAACAAAGTTTACACCTTTCAGAACTAAGTTCCAACTTTCCGAACAAAGTTTCCAACTTTTGGAACCAAGTTCCCAAGTTTCGGCACCAACTTCCCAACTTTACGAATAAAGTTCCCAACTTTCGAAACCAAGTTCTCAAGTTTTGGCACCAACTTCCCAACTTTCCCAACCAAGTTCCCACCATTCGGAAACAATTTCCAAACTTTTTGAACCATGTTTCCAACTTTCTGAACCATGTTCCAAACTTTCGCAACCAAGTTTCCAAGTTTTTGAACCAAGTTTCCAACTTTCGGAACCAAGTTCCCTACTTTCAAAACCAAGTTCTCAACTTTCGAAACCATATTCCAAACTTTCTAATCCAAGTTCCCAACATTTTGAACCAAGTTCTCGACTTTCGGAACCAAATTCCCAACTTTCGTAATCAAGTTCTCAACTTTCGAAACCAAGTTCCTAACTTTCAGAAATAAGTTCCCAACTTTCGGAACCAAATTCCCATATTTCTGAAGCAAGTTCTCAACTTCCGGGACCAAGTTATCAATTTTCGGAACTAAGTTCCCAACTTGCGGAACCAAGTTCCCAACATTCTAAACAAAGTTTTAATCTTTCGAAACGAAGTATCAAACTTTCGGAACTAAGTTTCAATCTTTCGAAACCTAGTTTGCACATTTCGGAACCAAGTTCCCAACTTTTCGAACCAAATTCCCAAATTTCAAAACCAAGTTCCCAACCATCAAAATCTAGTTCCCAACTTTCGAAACCAAGATTCCAACTTTCAAAACCATGTTTCGAACTTTGCGAACAAAGTTCCCAACTTTCGGAACCAAGATCCAAACTTTCGGAATCAAGTTTCCAACCTTTAGAATCATGTTCCCAACAATCAAAACCAAGTTCCCAACCTTTAGAATCAAGTTTCCAACTTTCGAAACCAAGATTCCAACTAGCAGAACCAAGTTTCGAACTTTTCGAACCGAGCTCCCAACTTTTGGGACCAAGTTCCCAACTATCTAAACGAAGATCCCAAACTTTCAGAATCAAGTTCCAAACATTACGAACCAAGTTCCCAACTTTCGGCACTAAGTTTCAAACTTTCATAACCAAGTTCCCAACATTCAGAACCAAATTACCAACTTGCGTAACCAAGTTCCCAATTTTTGAAACCAAGTTTCGAACTTTTCAAACCAAGTTCCCAACTTTCAAGACCAAGTTTCGAACTTTTCGAACCAAGCTCCCAACTTTCGAAACCAAGTTCCCGTCTTTCGGAACCAAGTTCCCAACTTTCAGAACGAAGATCCAAACTTTCGAAACCAAGTTACCTACTTTCGGAACCAAGTTCCCAATTTTCGAAACTAAATTCCCAACATTCAGAACCAAATTCTCAAGTTTCGTAACAAAGTTTCTAACTTTCGAAACAAAGTTTCAAAATTTCGAAACGAAGTATCAAATGTTCGTAACCAAGTTTATATCTTTCGGAACCAAGTTCCCAACTTTCGAAACCAAATTCTCAACTTTCGAAATCATATTACAAACTTTCTAATCAAAGTTCCCAATATTTTGTACCAAGTTTTCAACTTTCGGAATCAAGTTCTCAACTTTCGAAACCAAGTTCTCAACTTTTCCAATCAAGTTCCCAACATTCGGTAACAAGTTCCTAACATTCGGAACCAAATTCCCATCTATTTGAACCAAGTTCTCAATTTTTGGAATCAAGTTACAAACTTTCTGAACCAAGTTACCAATTTTCGGACATAAGTTCCCAACTTGCGAAACCAAGTTCCCTACTTTCGGAACGAAGTTTCAAACTTACGGAACGAAGTATCAAACTTTCGGAACCAAGTTTCAATCTTTCGGAACCAAGTTTACACCTTTCGAAATCAAGTTCCCAACTTTTCGAACCAAGTTCCCAACCTTCAAAACCAAGTTCCCAACCTTCAGAATCAAGTTCCCAACTTTCGAAACCAAGATTCCAACTTTCGAAACAAAGTTACGAACTTTCCGAACAAGGTTCCCAACTTTCGGAACCAAGATCCAAACTTTGGGAACCAAGTTCCCAACCATCAGAATCAAGTTCCCAACTTTCGAATCCAATATTCCAACTAGCGGAACCATGTTTTGAACTTTTCAAACCAAGCTCCCAACTTCGGGGACCAAGTTCCCCACTTTCGGAACGAAGATCCAATATTTCGGAACCAAGTTCCCAACTAGCGGAACCAAGTTTCGAAATTTTCGAACCAAGCTCCCAACTTTCGGGATGAATATCCAAACTTTCGAAACCAAGTTCCTAATTTACGGCACTAATTTTCAAAAGTTTCATAACCAAGTTCCCAATTTTCAGAACTAAATTCGTAACTTGCGGAACCATGTTTCGAACTTTCCGAACCAACTTCCCAACTTTCGATACCAAGTTTCGAACTTTTCTAACCAAGCTCCCAACTTTCGGAACCAAGTTCCCAACTTTCGGAACCAAGTTCCCAACTTTCGGAACGAATGTCCCAACTTTCGGAACCAAATTACCAACTTTCTGAACTAAGTTCCCAATTTTTGGAACAAAGTTCTCAACATTCGAAACCTAACTCTCAACTTTCGTAACGAAGTTTGAAACTTTTGAAACAATGTTTCAAAATTTCGGAACCAAGTATACACCTTTCGGAACCAAATTCCCAACTTTGAAAACCAAGTTCCAAACCTTCAGAGTCTAGTTCCCAACTTTCGAAACCAAGATTCCAACTTTCGGAACCAAGATTCAAACTTTCCAAACCAAGTTTCCAACTTTCGGAACTAAGTTTCGAACTTTCCGAACCAAATTCCCAACTTTCAGAACCAATATCTAAACTTTCGAAACTAAGTTTCCAACCTTCATAATCAAGTTCCCAACCTTCAAAACCAAGTTCCCAACTTTTGAAACCAAGATTACACCGTTCGAAACCAAGTTTCCAACTTTCGCAACCAAGATTCTAACTTTCGAAACAAAGATTGCAACTTTTGAAACCAAGATTCCAACTTTCGGAACCAAGTTTCGAACTTTTCGAACAAGCTCCTAACATTCGAAACATAGTTCCCAACTTTCGGAACGAAGATCCAAACTTTGAGAACCAAGTTCCCAACTTTCGGCATGAAGTTTCAAACGTTCAGAACCAAATTCTCATATTTCTGAACCAAGTTCCCAACTTTCTGAACCAAGTTCCCAACTTTCGGAACTAAGTTTCCAACTTTTCGAACCAAGTTTCCAACTCTCAGAACCAAGTTCCCAACCTTCATAATCAAGTTCCCAACATTCAGAACCAAGTTCTCAACCTTCAGAATCAAGTTCCCAACTTTTGAAACCAAGATTTCAACGTTCGGAACCAAGTTCCCAACTTTCGCAACCAAGATTGCAACTTTTAACTGTTGCACTCTCTTTTTAACTACTTATTTGAATGCTAATTGTGAATAGCACAGTTGGTGATAATATTTTATATGTTTTTTGAAGTCCTCGTGTTGCAGTTTATTTTGGATTGGGAATAGTATTATAATATAATGGTGCGGCGGGGGCTATTTCCGAAATTTATTTCCTATTTTTACCCATTAAGGAAGGCTTAGTCTCGGCTGGGCTAACCTTACTCCCGATTGGGCATTACTTTTGTCCAGTTCGGGAATAGGTTTACCCGACCGGGCAAAGGTTTCCCGTTTGGGAATACCTTTCCTGCGTCTGCTGTATCTTCTTCGGGTGGCGATCGGCGCCCTTCCCTGTGGCTCTCTCGGCTCCGTTGGCTGCTTCCTCTTGTTGTTCTCGGCCTGGTCTTCTCCCCCCGGTATTCTCCTCTCAGGTGTACCCGAAGGTGCACTTGCGGCGGCGCCTGATTCAAGTTCTTTGAGGCGGCGGCGATCTAGGGTTTGCCCTAGTTGCTCGCCGCGTCGTTGATCTCTTCCCTTGGTGGCGTCTTCGGGTTGCTCCAGGTCTTTTCTCCTCCCCGGAGTCCTTTCCTTCCCTGTTCTCAGAGGTATAGCTGCGGAGGCATCCAGGTTCTTATTGGCGGCTACAGTTTGGTTCTCTCTTGAGCTCTTGCCCGTGGTTTTCTCTCCCTCCGCCGCCGATCTCCTTCCTTCTCCGGGTTATCTACAGGTTTTTGGAGGTCGCTTGGTATCTCTGGTGTTTCTTCCCTTTGGTTTTGTAGGTTTGCGGCCTCCCTTGTGTAGCTGTCGTGGTGCAACTCTCCCTAGCGTTCCTTGGTTCTTTCTTGGCTACCTTGCCGGCAGCACCTCGGTGTCCGCCGTTGGTGGGGTGGTTTTTGATTTCGACTTCGCGGTGTTGTTCCTTCCTTAGGAGTGGTGGTTTTCGTCGGCCGTTGGGTGTGGTGGGTTCCGTCGGCTTCCTTTCGCTCTATGGCGGACCTTGTGATTCCGGGAGATTGCCCTCCTCTCGGTGCTTCGACGGCGGTTTCCTCTTCCTCTGGCCTTCTCCGCTCCATCCTCAAGAGGAATACCAATATGTCACCTTTACAAAATTCATTGCGTGTCAATCCGGAAATTCTCTCAAGTGATGCTCGTCCTATGTCTAGGCGTGTTGAGATAGCAAGTCCTTCACAGTATGCTGCACCACCTCCCCCTACTCTCTTGCTTGATAGTGCCAAAGACTCTCATGTGGAAGCTTTGGAAATTCTTAAGAAAGCAATAGATGAATTAGATATCGATGAGGCATCTCGTTCTTCCATTAAAGGTCTTCTCCCTTCTGCTCATCATCCTGATATGTTTTCTTTGCATCGTCCTCTTAGGTCTTCAATAGAGTCTATGATTGGATATGGAGTTGCTACTTCTTGGAGCTCGCTCTTTTCCTCTAATTCGCATAAAAATGAAACTAAGTTGAACTTCGAGGAACCGACTATTGTGGATGGTAATCTTATTATTGAGGCTCCTCAAGAAGAGATTCTAGCAGGAGAAACTTATTGGCAATCCTCCTTAGTTGGTCACTTTATTGGGCCTCGTCTTCCTTTCAGAGTCGTGCAAAATTGGGTGACTAAGATGTGGAAAATTAATGGCAATGTTGAGGTGCTCACTATGGAATCTGGGTTCTTTATATTTCGCTTCTCACAAAGCGAAGATGCAGATGCTATCCTTGAGGGCGGCCCATGGTTTATTCAAAACAGATTTCTTGCTCTTCGGAAATGGAATGGAGCTATGAAGTTGGAAAAGGCTGAGATGGCAACCATTCCTATATGGGTAAAGTTTTTTAATGTTCCATTATTTATGTGGACTTCTTTCTTTATTAACAAGTTTTGCAGTGTTATTGGCAAGCCTTTACATCTTGACCATATGTCATCTACAAAACAACGGTTGGGTTATCTACGTGCTTGCATCGAAGTGCCTTTAAATTGCGCATATCCTAAAGAATTGCCTGTGCATGTGAATGATGAAGAATATACTATCCGTGTTGAATATGATTGGATACCGGTTCATTGCATAAATTGCAAAAAGTTTGGCCACGCTACTAGGAATTGTAGCAATGGCACCAGACTAATATGGGTTCCAAAGAAGGCACAACCTCAACCACCGTCCGAGTCACAACAAGAGTGTACTGCTGCTCACATTGAGGAGGAAGATTTTATTAAACAGGTGGAAGTTATGAATCCAGTTGCCATTACTCAAGTTGATAATGTTCGAAAGACTAGCAAAGCTCATGTTGTTGAATCAGATAAGTCACAGTTTGAAGGTAAAATAACCTCCCCTAATAGGTTCGATATTCTTGCGGATTCCTCAGATAATGATGTGCACAATGATGATGATCATGATCACGTTGAGGAAGCAAATCTTCATGTTAAAATTAAACATGCCAAAGGAAATGCAGAGGGTTCTAGGAAACCAGGTAAGAAAAAGAGCTCCCACTCCCACAAATGCAAGTAGCCTTTTGGAACATTCAGGGCCTGAACAGTTGTGCTAAGCAAATGGACGTCAGAAGTAAGATCTCAAAACATAAACTTCACTATTTTTTTCTCTTGGAGACTAGAGTTAAATTGGAGAAGTCAGCACGTATTCTTAGTAATATTGTGGAATGATGGAATTATCATGTCAATGTTTGTCCTAATCATCATGGTAGAATATGGTGTATTTGGAATCCTGCTATTGTGGATATTGCTATCATAGCTTCTACAGATCAGGTGGTTTCGGGCAGTATAACATTTTTTCAGCAAGGTACAACTTTTTCCTTCTCTGTGGTTTATGGTCTTTATTCTAATGATGATAGAACCCATATCTGGGCTGCTTTTAAATGATTTTGCAAATCATGTTGAGGGGCCTTGGACTGTCTTTGGTGATTTTAATATGGTCTTCAAACCTTCTGAAAAACATGGGGGTAGCGATGTTAATGGCTCAAACATTGAGATTATTACTGATCAGCTTGATAACTTGGGCCTATTTGATATGAAAAGTAAAGGTAACTTCTTTACATGGACTAATTCTTCTACAGGTAGCAATAGAGTATGTGAAAAACTTGACAGAGTTCTCTGTAATCAAAATTGGGTTTATGCATTTTCAGACTCAGAGGCTACCTTCCATAATCCTGATGTTTCTGATCATACTTTTGTCACAGTTAAGGTGTGCACTTTACCGTGGCGTCCTCGGAACTTCCACTTCTTTAATTATTGGCCTCAGGAGATTGGTTTCCTTGATTGTGTTGAGACAGCCTGGAATCCACCTGTCACTAGCAGATTTGGCCACAGAACTACGAGAATGTTTGTCCTTATCCAGAAATTAAAGAGGACCAGAAAGGCACTACAAATGTGGTCTAGGGAATTGATGAAGGTTCAAAGGAGTCAGATATATTCACTGCAATCTAAGCTTCATGGCTTACAGACTACCACTCTCTCTACAAATATGGATGATCAGGCCATCACTGAAGAGGCTGAGTGTAGGGCTGAACTTCTAAGGCTCTACGCAAATGAGGAGGCATCTCTTAGACAAAAATCAAGGGATACTTGGTTGCGCCTTGGGGACTCAAATTCTAAGTTCTTTCATAATTCCTTGAAGCTCAGATGTAACAGAAATGCCTTACTTTCTATTACAGATGCTGATGGTAATTCCCTTGAGGGCCATGCTCTAGAACAAGAGGCCATTAGCTACTTTAATAGGCAGTTTGCCCCTGAGATTCCTAATGTGGATTTCTCTGATGTGCGAGTCTCAACTCATCTCTCTCAACAAAGTATTTCCTTACTGTCTCAGCTGGTTACACCTCAGGAGGTTGAACAGGTGATCCTGTCATCAAACTCTGATAAGGCCCCCGGTGTTGATGGATTAAATGCTGAATTTTACAAATCTTGTTGGCCCATCATTAAGGATGATGTTATTGCTGCGATACTTGAGTTTTTCAGGACTGGTAAACTTCTTAATGAAGCTAATATTACTTCTATTACTCTGATCCCTAAGAAGAGCAACACTACCTCATTTGCCGATTACCATCCTCTCTCTATTTGCAAGATGATTTATAGATTCATTTCTAAGATTATTGCAAACAGGCTCAAGGTTATTTTACCTGATTTGATTAGCATCACACAACATGCTTTTATGCGTGGTCGGGTTATTCATGAGAATATTGCTCTCTGTCATGACCTTATGCACAATTATCATCTGTCCTCTGGGCAAGCTCGTATGGCCATCAAGGTTGATCTTCATAAAGCTTATGATTCTGTTCGGTGGGACTTCTTGCTTCAGTTACTTCAACTTCATGGTTTTCCCTCTATGGTGATTAGTTGGATTCGAGCTTGTATCTCAAACCCCTCATTTACTATCAATATCTATGGTTCTTCTGTGGGATTCTTTCGAAGCTCTCGAGGTCTAAGGCAAGGTTGCCCCATGGCTCCATATCTGTTCCTCATTGTTATGCAGCACTTATCCTCTCGTCTTGATGATGTAGCAAGGCGAGGTATGCTCACTCCACACCTGGGCTGTGAAAACCCGCTTATTACTTACTTAGCATTTGCAGATGATCTAATTATATTTGCCGAAGCCTCTGAATCCAATGCTAGAGCGATCAAAAATGTTTTGGAATCCTTCGCAGATATTTCAGGTCTATCCGCAGGCACAACCAAATCAAATATGTATATGGCAGGGTGCTCTAGAGACATGATGAACAGAGTTCAGGACATTCTTGGCATGCCTATTGGTACTCTCCCCACTCGATTCCTAGGTGTTCCTCTCATTTCTAAGCAACTTACATATAATGATTGCCTTCCGCTTATTGAGAGTATCTAGAGCCGCATCCATTCTTGGAAGGCTAAGCACCTATCTTACATGGGTAGATTGGCACTCATCAAATCTGTTCTTCAGGGTAAGATTACCCACTGGTGCGCCGCTTACAAGCTTCCCCAGAAAGTCACGTCTCGCATTGAACATCTTCTTGCTAGATTCCTATGGAGTGGTGATGATAAAAAAAGCATCCATAAAGTTTCATGGGCTGATATATGCCAACCACATCAAAATGGTGGACTTGGACTTCATCAACTCTCTCACCTTAATATTGCATATCTCATGAGGTATATTTGGGCAATTGCTTCAAAGAAAGACTCCCTTTGGATTCGTTGGATCACCTCTAAATACCTCAACAACGATTCTATATGGTCTGTTAAACGGCCATGGGCCTGCTCTTGGTGTTTTCGTGGCATTCTTTTTGCTCGTGATTATGCCCATAAACTGGTAGAGTACCGCATTGGTGATGGTAGAACACTTTCCTCTGGCTTGATCCTTGGATTCTTGATTATCTTCTTATTGACAGGATGAACAACCATATCCCGGCCCGTCTCTACTCGAGTAGGACAGCCAGGGTATCTTCCATTTGGCAGCAAAATACTTGGCATCTGGGTAATCTTGCTCATGAGCTTGACCTGCTTAGTGCTTGGGATTTCATTGACACTGTTATCACTAGTTCGAATGACGATCAGATCATCTGGAAGCCGTCTAGTGATGGTTTTTTCAGTATTGCATTAGCTTGCAATGACATTTCCCCCACTAATCCCATGGTTACTTGGCATCATCTTGTTTGGTTCAAGGGAAGGATCCCAAGGTACTCTTTTGTTTTATGGCTTGCTCTCTTACGGAGATTACCAACTCTTGATCGACTTTCACATTGGGAAATTACACACTCTACTAGCTGTTGTTTTTGCGGTGTAGATGAATCCATTGAACACCTATTCTTTCACTGCCCTTTCTCGGCTATAATTTGGCGCAAGGTTCTAGATCTTTGTCTTTTGGCGAACCCTTTGCATCATTGGGGTGATCAGCTTAGATGGTGGGAAGACGTTATGAGTGGAGACTCATTCATTGGCTATATTAGGCGTATTGCTCTCACTGCTTCAGTTTACTTCATTTGGCATGAGCGGAATGATCGTATTTTTTCTCATGTATCCTCTTCACCTGCTAGCGTGCTTAGCAGTGTTATCACAAGAGTTAAAAGCAAAATTCTTCAGATATATGGTTCCAGGCCTATCACCGACACACCAAGGAACAGAGCTATTGCAGAACGGTGGAGCGTTCAAGTCCATTTCACTCTTGTCCGTCAAGATTAGTGATTCACTGTGTGGGCTTTTATTGCTTGGCCCGAGTTGTGGGTAGTCCATGTGATATTTCTTACTTGGCCCGAGTTGTGGGTAATCTGTGTGATGCATTGTTTGCATCTCTATATTGTGCTTGACCCGGGCTGTGGATTTTTCCTTTTGTTCCTCTTCTCCTAAGGTTTTGGCTACTACCTTGCTGATGGCAATGCCGAAGATGAGGGGCGTGGTCTTTGCCTTTGGGGGATGAGAAGCTCTACCATTCCTATTAATGGTAGTCGTGTATGAACTCTATTGTATCCTTTTACGTATTAATATATTTCCTTTGCCTTGTTGCAAAAAAAGATTGCAACTTTTAAAACCAAGATTCCAACTTTCGAAACCAAGTTTCGAACTTTTCGAACAAGCTCCTAACATTCGAAACTTATTTTCCAACTTTCGGAACGAAGATCCAAACTTTGAGAACCAAATTCCCAACTTTACGAACCAAGTTCTCAAATTTCGATATGAAGTTTCAAACTTTCAAAATCAAATTCTCATGTTTCTGAACCAAGTTCCCATCTTTCTGAACCAAGATCCCAACTTTCGAAATCAAGATCCCAATTCTCGGAACCAAGTTTCCAACTTTCCGAACCAAGTTCGTAACTTTTGGAACCAAGTTTCAATCTTTCGGAATCAAATCCCCAATTTGCGGAACCAAGTTTCAAACTCTCGGAACCAAGTTTCAAACACTTGGAACCAAGTTCCCAACTTTCGAACTTTCCAAATCAAGTTCGCAACTTTCGAAAGCAAGTTCCCCACTTTCAGAACCAAGTTCCCAACTTTTCAATCCAAGTTTATAACTTCCAAATAAAGTTCCAAACTTTTCGAACCAAGATCACAAATTTCGGAACCAAGTTCCCAACTTTCCGAACTAAGATCCCAACTTTCGGAACCAAAATCCCAACTCTCGAAACCAAGTTCATAACTTTTGGAACGAAATTCCCAACTTGCGGAACCAACTTCCCAACTTTGGAAATCAAGTTACAAACTTTCCAAACTAACTTTCCAACTTTTCGAACCAGGTTCCCAACATTCAGAACCAAGTTTCCAACTTTTCGAACAAAGTTCTCAACTTTCGAAACCAAGTTCCCAACTTTCGGAACCAAGTTCCCATGTTTCGGCACCAACTTCACAACTTTCCCAACCAAGTTTCCAACATTCGGAACCAAGCTCCCAACTTTTTGAACAATGTTTCCAACTTTTTGAACCAGGTTCCAAACTTTTGCAATCAAGTTTCTAACTTTTCGAACTAAGTTCCCAACCTTCGAAATCATATTCCAAACTTTCTAATCAAAGTTTCCAACATTTTGAACCAAGTTCCAACTTTCGGAACCAAGTTCCCAACTTTCGGTAACAAGTTCCTAACATTCGGAACCAAATTCCCATCTTTTTGAACCAAGTTTCCAACTTTCGGAACCAAGTTACTAATTTTCGGAAATAAGTTCCCAACTTGCAGAACCAAGTTCCCAACTTTCTGAATGAAGTTTCAAACTTACGGAACGAAGTATCAAACTTCCGGAACCAAGTTTCAATCTTTCGGAACCAAGTTTACAACTTTCGAAACCAAGTTCCCAACTTTTTTGTGCATTAATATATTTTCTTTGCCTTGTTGCAAAAAAAAAAAAAAAAAAAAAAATTCCCAACTTTTCGGACCAAGTTCTCAACTTTCAAAACCAAGTTCGCAACCTTCAAAATCAAGTTCCCAACTTTCGAAACCAAGATTCCAACTTTCGAAACCAAGTTACGAACTTTCCGAACAAAGTTCCCAACTTTCAAAACCAAGTTCCCAACCTTCAAAATCAAGTTCCCAACTTTGGAATCTAATATTCCAACTAGCGGAACCAAGTTTCGAACTTTTCGAACCAAGCTCCCAACTTCCGGGACCAAGCTCCCAACAACGAAGATCCAATATTTCGGAACCAAGTTCCCAACTAGCGAAACCTAGTTTCGAACTTTTCGAACCAAGCTCCCAACTTTCGGTGCCAAGTTCCCAACTTTCGGAACGAATATCCATACTATCGAAACTAAGTTCCCAACTTTCGGCACTAATTTTCAAAAGTTTCATAACCAACTACCCAATTTTCAGAACTATGTTCCAAACATTTGGAACTAAATTCGTAACTTACGGAACCAGGTTTCGAACTTTTCGAACCAACTTCCCAACTTTCGAGACCTAGTTTCGAACTTTTCGAACCAAGCTCCCAATATTCGGAACCAAGTTCCCAACTTTCGGAACGAAGGTCCAAACTTTCGGAACCATGTTACCCACTTTCTAAACCAAGTTTCGAAATTTCGGAACTAAGTTCCCAACATTCGAAACCAAATTCTCAACTTTCGTAACGAAGTTTCAGACTTTCGTAACGAAGTATCAAACATTCAGAACCAAGTATACACCTTTCGGAACCAAGTTCCCAACTTTCAAAACCAAGTTCGAAACCTTCAAAGTCTAGTTCCCAACTTTCGAAACCAAGATTCCAACTTTTGGAACCAAGACTCAAACTTTCCAAACCAAGTTCCCAACTTTCAGAACTAAGTTTCGAACTTTCCGGACCAAGTTTCAAACTTTCAGAACCAAGATCTAAACTTTCGAAACCAAGTTCCCAACTTTCAAAACCAAGTTCCCAACCTTCAGAAACAAGTTCCCAACTTTTGAAACCAAGATTCCAACTTTCGCAACTAAGATTGCGACATTTGAAACCAAGATTCCAACTTTCGGAACTAAGTTTCGAACTTTTCGAACAAGCTCCTAACATTCGAAACATAGTTCCCAACTTTCGGAACGAGGATCCAAACTTTGAGAACCAAGTTCCCAACTTTACGAACCAAGTTCCCAACTTTCGACACGAAGTTTCAAACTTTCAGAACCAAATTCTCATCTTTCTGAATCAAGTTCGTAACTTTCCGAACCAAGATCCCAACTTTCGAAATCAAGATCCCAACTCTCGGAACCAAGTGCCCAACTTTCCGAACCAAGTTCCTAACTTTTGGAACCAAGTTTCAATCTTTCGGAACCAAATCCCCAATTTGCGGACCAAGTTTCAAACACTCGGAACCAAGTTCCCAACTTTTGAACTTTCTGAATCAAGTTCGCAACCTCCGAAAGCAAGTTCCCAATATTCCAAACCAAGTTTATAACTTTCCAAATTAAGTTTCCAACTTTCCGAACCAAGATCACAAATTTCGGAACCAAGATCCCAACTTGTGGAACCAAGTTCACAACTTTCCGAACTAAGATCCCAACTTTCGGAACCAAAATTCCAACTCTCGGAACCAAGTTCCCAATATTCTGAACCAAGTTCATAACTTTTGAAACAAATTTCCCAACTTGCGGAACCAAGTTCCCAACTTTGGAAACCAAGTTACCAACTTTGGAAATCAAGTTACCAACCTTTCGAACTAACTTTCCAACTTTTCGAACTAGGTTCCCAACATTCAGAACCAAGTTTCCAACTTTTCGAACAAAGTTCTCAACTTTCGAAACCAAATTCCCAACTTTCGGAACCAAGTTCCCAACTTTCGGAACTAAGTTCCCATGTTTCGGCACCAACTTCACAACTTACCCAACCAAGTTCCCAACATTTGGAACCAAGCTCCCAACATTTTGAACCATGTTTCCAACTTTCTGAACCAAGTTCCAAACTTTTGCAACCAAGTTTCCAACTTTTCGAACTAAGTTCCCAACTTTCGGAACCAAGTTCTCAACTTTCGAAATCATATTCCAAACTTTCTAATCAAAGTTCCCAACATTTTGAACCAAGTTCCCAACTTTCGAAATCAAGTTCTCAACTTTCGAAACCAAGTTCCCAACTTTTGGAACCAAGTCCCCAACTTTTCCAATCAAGTTCCCAACATTCGGTAACAAGTTCCTAACATTCGGAATCAAATTTCCATCTTTCTGAACCAAGTTCTAAACTTTCGGAACCAAGTTTCAAATTTTCTGAACCAAGTTACCAATTTTCGGAAATAAGTTCCCAACTTTCGGAACGAAGTTTCAAACTTACGGAACAAAGTATCAAAGTTTCGGAACCAAGTTTCAATCTTTCGGAACTAAGTTTACACCTTTCGAAATCAAGTTCCCAACTTTTCGAACCAAGTTCCCAACCTTCAAAACCAAGTTCCCAACTTTCGAAACCAAGATTCCAACTTTCAAAACAAAGTTTCGAACTTTTCGAACAAAGATCCAAACTTTCTGAACCAAGATCCAACCAAGTTCCCAACCATCAGAATCAAGTTCCCAACTTTCGAATCCAATATTCCAACTAGCGAAACAAAGTTTCGAACTTTTCGAACCAAGCTCCCAACTTCCGGGACCAAGTTCCCCACTTTCGTAACGAAGATCCAATATTTCGGAACCAAGTTCCCAACTAGAGGAACCAAGTTTCAAAATTTTCGAACCAAGCTCCCAACTTTCGGGGCCAAGTTCCCAACTTTCGAAATGAATATCCAAACTTTCGAAACTAAGTTCCCAACTTTCGGCACTAATTTTCAAAAGTTTCAAAACCAAGTTCCCAATTTTTAGAACTATGTTCCAAACATTTGGAACTAAATTCGTAACTTGTGGAACCAAGTTTCGAACTTTTCGAACCAACTTCCCAACTTTCGAGACCAAGTTTTGAACTTTTCGAACCAAGCTCCCAATTTTCGGAACCAAGTTCCCAACTTTCGGAATGAAGGTCCAAACTTTCGGAACCAAATTACCAATTTTCTGAACCAAGTTCCTAATTTTTGGAACTAAGTTCCCAACATTCGAAACCAAATTCTCAACTTTCGTAATGAAGTTTCAAAATTTCGGAACAAAGTATCGAACATTCGGAACCAAGTTCCCAACTTTGAAAACCAAGTTCGAAACCTTCAGAGTCTAGTTCCCAACTTTCGAAACCAAGATTCCAACTTTCGGAACAAAGTATCGAACATTCGGAACCAAGTTCCCAACTTTTGAAACCAAGATTACTACGCTCGGAACCAAGTTTCCAACTTTCGCAACCAAGATTCTAACTTTCGAAACAAAGATTGCAACTTTTGAAACCAAGATTCCAACTTTCGGAACTAAGTTTCGAACTTTTCGAACAAGCTCCTAACATTCGAAACATAGTTCCCAACTTTCGGAACGAGGATCCAAACTTTGAGAACCAAGTTCCCAACTTTACGAACCAAGTTCCCAACTTTCGGCACGAAGTTTCAAACTTTCAGAACAAAATTCTCATCTTTCTGAATCAAGTTCGTAACTTTCCGAACCAAGATCCCAACTTTCGAAATCAAGATCCCAACTCTCGGAACCAAGTGCCCAACTTTCCGAACCAAGTTCCTAACTTTTGGAACCAAGTTTCAATCTTTCGAAACCAAATCCCCAATTTGCGGACCAAGTTTCAAACACTCGGAACCAAGTTCCCAACTTTTGAACTTTCTGAATCAAGTTCGCAACCTTCGAAAGCAAGTTCCCAATATTCCAAACCAAATTTATAACTTTCCAAATTAAGTTTCCAACTTTACGAACCAAGATCACAAATTTCGGAACCAAGATCCCAACTTGTGGAACCAAGTTCACAACTTTCCGAACTAAGATCCCAACTTTCGGAACCAAAATCTCAACTCTCGGAACCAAGTTCCCAATATTCTGAACCAAGTTCATAACTTTTGAAACAAATTTCCCAACTTGCGGAACCAAGTTACCAACTTTGGAAATCAAGTTACCAACCTTTCGAACTAACTTTCCAACTTTTCGAACCAGGTTCCCAACATTCAGAACCAAGTTCCCAACTTTTCGAACCAAATTCCCAACTTTCGGAACCAAGTTCCCAACTTTCGGAACTAAGTTCCCATGTTTCGGCACCAACTTCACAACTTACCCAACCAAGTTCCCAACATTTGGAACCAAGCTCCCAACATTTTGAACCATGTTTCCAACTTTCTGAACCAAGTTCCAAACTTTTGCAACCAAGTTTCCAACTTTTCGAACTAAGTTCACAACTTTCGGAACCAAGTTCTCAACTTTCGAAATCATATTCCAAACTTTCTAATCGAAGTTCCCAACATTTTGAACCAAGTTCCCAACTTTCGAAATCAAGTTCTCAACTTTCGAAACCAAGTTCCCAACTTTTGGAACCAAGTCCCCAACTTTTCCAATCAAGTTCCCAACATTCGGTAACAAGTTCCAAACATTCGGAATCAAATTCCCATCTTTCTGAACCAAGTTTCAAATTTTCTGAACCAAGTTACCAATTTTCGGAAATAAGTTCCCAACTTTCGGAACGAAGTTTCAAACTTACGGAACGAAGTATCAAAGTTTCGGAACCAAGTTTACACCTTTCGAAATTAAGTTCCCAACTTTTCGAACCAAGTTCCCAACCTTCAAAACCAAGTTCCCAAGTTTCGAAACCAAGATTCCAACTTTCAAAACAAAGTTTCGAACTTTTCGAACAAAGATCCAAACTTTCTGAACCAAGATCCAAACTTTCGGAACCAAGTTCCCAACCATCAGAATCAAGTTCCCAACTTTCGAATCCAATATTCCAACTAGCGAAACCAAGTTTCGAACTTTTTGAACCAAGCTCCCAACTTCCGGGACCAAGTTCCCCACTTTCGTAACGAAGATCCAATATTTCGGAACCAAGTTCCCAACTAGAGGAACCAAGTTTCAAAATTTTCGAACCAAGCTCCCAACTTTCGGGGCCAAGTTCCCAACTTTCGAAACGAATATCCAAACTTTCGAAACTAAGTTCCCAACTTTCGGCACTAATTTTCAAAAGTTTCAAAACCAAGTTCCCAATTTTTAGAACTATGTTCCAAACATTTGGAACTAAATTCGTAACTTGTGGAACCAAGTTTCGAACTTTTCGAACCAACTTCCCAACTTTCGAGACCAAGTTTTGAACTTTTCGAACCAAGCTCCCAATTTTCGGAACCAAGTTCCCAACTTTCGGAATGAAGGTCCAAACTTTCGGAACCAAATTACCAACTTTCTGAACCAAGTTCCTAATTTTTGGAACTAAGTTCTCAACATTCGAAACCAAATTCTCAACTTTCGTAATGAAGTTTCAAAATTTCGGAACAAAGTATCGAATATTCGAAACCAAGTTCCCAACTTTGAAAACCAAGTTCGAAACCTTAGTCTAGTTCCCAACTTTCGAAACCAAGATTCCAACTTTCGGAACAAAGTATCGAACATTCGGAACCAAGTTCCCAACTTTGAAAACCAAGTTCGAAACCTTCAGAGTCTAGTTCCCAACTTTCGAAACCAAGATTCCAACTTTCGGAACCAAGATTCGAACTTTCCAAACCAAGTTCCCAACTTTTGGAACTAAGTTTCGAACTTTCCGAACCAAGTTCCCAATTTTCAGAACCAATATTTAAACTTTCGAAACCAAGTTCCCAACCTTCATAATCAGGTTCCCAACCTTGAAAACCAAGTTCCCAACCTTCATAATCAAGTTCCCAACTTTTGAAACCAAGATTACTACGCTCGGAACCAAGTTCCCAACTTTCGCAACCAAGATTCTAACTTTCGAAACAAAGATTGCAACTTTTCGAACTAACTTTCCAACTTTTCGAACCAGGTTCCCAACATTCAGAGCCAAGTTCCCAACTTTTCGAACAAAGTTCTCAACTTTCGAAACCAAATTCCCAACTTACCCAACCAAGTTCCCAACTTTCGGAACTAAGTTCCCATGTTTCGGCACCAACTTCACAACTTACCCAACCAAGTTCCCAACATTTGGAACCAAGCTCCCAACATTTTGAACCATGTTTCCAACTTTCTGAACCAAGTTCCAAACTTTTGCAACCAAGTTTCCAACTTTTCGAACTAAGTTCCCAACTTTCGGAACCAAGTTCTCAACTTTCGAAATCATATTCCAAACTTTCTAATCAAAGTTCCCAACATTTTGAACCAAGTTCCCAACTTTCGAAATCAATTTCTCAACTTTCGAAATCAATTTCTCAACTTTCGAAACCAAGTTCCCAACTTTTGGAACCAAGTCCCCAACTTTTCCAATCAAGTTCCCAACATTCGGTAACAAGTTCCTAACATTCGGAATCAAATTCCCATCTTTCTGAACCAAGTTCTAAACTTTCGGAACCAAGTTTCAAATTTTCTGAACCAAGTTACCAATTTTCGGAAATAAGTTCCCAACTTTCGGAACGAAGTTTCAAACTTACGAAACGAAGTATCAAAGTTTCGGAACCAAGTTTACACCTTTCGAAATCAAGTTCCCAACTTTTCGAACCAAGTTCCCAACCTTCAAAACCAAGTTCCCAACTTTCGAAACCAAGATTCCATCTTTCAAAACAAAGTTTCGAACTTTTCGAACAAAGATCCAAACTTTCTGAACCAAGATCCAAACTTTCGGAACCAAGTTCCCAACCATCAGAATCAAGTTCCCAACTTTCGAATCCAATATTCCAACTAGCGAAACCAAGTTTCGAACTTTTCGAACCAAGCTCCCAACTTCCGGGACCAAGTTCCCCACTTTCGGAACGAAGATCCAATATTTCGGAACCAAGTTCCCAACTAGAGGAACCAAGTTTCAAAATTTTCGAACCAAGCTCCCAACTTTCGGGGCCAAGTTCACAACTTTCGAAACGAATATCCAAACTTTCGAAACTAAGTTCCCAATTTTCGGCACTAATTTTCAAAAGTTTCAAAACCAAGTTCCCAATTTTTAGAACCATGTTCCAAACATTTGGAACTAAATTCGTAACTTGTGGAACCAAGTTTCGAACTTTTCGAACCAACTTCCCAACTTTCGAGACCAAGTTTTGAACTTTTCGAACCAAGCTCCCAATTTTCGGAACCAAGTTCCCAACTTTCGGAATGAAGGTCCAAACTTTTGGAACCAAATTACCGACTTTCTGAACCAAGTTCCTAATTTTTGAAACTAAGTTCCCAACATTCGAAACCAAATTCTCAACTTTCGTAATGAAGTTTCAAAATTTCGGAACAAAGTATCGAACATTCGGAACCATGTTCCCAACTTTGAAAACCAAGTTCGAAACCTTCAGAGTCTAGTTCCCAACTTTCGAAACCAAGATTCCAACTTTCGGAACAAAGTATCGAACATTAGGAACCAAGTTCCCAACTTTGAAAACCAAGTTCGAAACCTTCAGAGTCTAGTTCCCAACTTTCGAAACCATGATTCCAACTTTCGGAACCAAGATTCGAACTTTCCAAACCAAGTTCCCAACTTTCGGAACTAAGTTTCAAACATTCCGAACCAAGTTCCCAATTTTCAGAATCAAGATCTAAACTTTCGAAACCAAGTTCCCAACCTTCATAATCAGGTTCCCAACCTTGAAAACCAAGTTCCCAACCTTCATAATCAAGTTCCCAACTTTTGAAACCAAGATTACTACGCTCGGAACCAAGTTCCCAACTTTCGCAACCAAGATTCTAACTTTCGAAACAAAGATTGCAACTTTTGAAACCAAGATTCCAACTTTCGGAACTAAGTTTCGAACTTTTCGAACAAGCTCCTAACATTCGAAACATAGTTCCCAACTTTCGGAACGAGGATCCAAACTTTGAGAACCAAGTTCCCAACTTTACGAACCAAGTTCCCAACTTTCGGCACAAAGTTTCAAACTTTCATAACCAAATTCTAATCTTTCTGAATCAAGTTCGTAACTTTCCGAACCAAGATCCCAACTTTCGAAATCAAGATCCCAACTCTCGGAACCAAGTGCCCAACTTTCCGAACCAAGTTCCTAACTTTTGGAACCAAGTTTCAATCTTTCGGAACCAAATCCCCAATTTGCGGACCAAGGTTCAAACACTCGGAACCAAGTTCCCAACTTTTGAACTTTCTGAATCAAGTTCGCAACCTTCGAAAGCAAGTTCCCAATATTCCAAACCAAGTTTATAACTTTCCAAATTAAGTTTCCAACTTTCCGAACCAAGATCACAAATTTCGAAACCAAGATCCCAACTTGTGGAACCAAGTTCATAACTTTCCGAACTAAGATCCCAACTTCCGGCACCAAAATCCCAACTCTCGGAACCAAGTTCCCAATATTCTGAACCAAGTTCATAACTTTTGAAACAAATTTCCCAACTTGCGGAACCAAGTTCCCAACTTTGGAAACCAAGTTACCAACTTTGGAAATCAAGTTACCAACCTTTCGAACTAACTTTCCAACTTTTCGAACCAGGTTCCCAACATTCAGAACCAAGTTCCCAACTTTTCGAACAAAGTTCTCAACTTTCGAAACCAAATTCCCAACTTTCGGAACCAAGTTCCCAACTTTCGGAACTAAGTTCCCATGTTTTGGCACCAACTTCACAACTTACCCAACCAAGTTCCCAACATTTGGAAACAAGCTCCCAACATTTTGAACCAAGTTTCTAACTTTCTGAACCAAGTTCCAAACTTTTGCAACCAAGTTTCCAACTTTTCGAACTAAGTTCCCAACTTTCGGAACCAAGTTCTCAACTTTCGAAATCATATTCCAAACTTTCTAATCAAAGTTGCCAACATTTTGAACCAAGTTCCCAACTTTCGGAATCAAGTTCTCAACTTTCGAAACCAAGTTCCCAACTTTTGGAACCAAGTCCCCAACTTTTCCAATCAAGTTCCCAACATTCGGTAACAAGTTCCTAACATTCGGAATCAAATTTCCATCTTTCTGAACCAAGTTCTAAACTTTCGGAACCAAGATTCAAATTTTCTGAACCAAGTTCCCAATTTTCGGAAATAAGTTCCCAACTTTCGGAACGAAGTTTCAAACTTACGGAACAAAGTATCAAAGTTTCGGAACCAAGTTTCAATCTTTCGGAACCAAGTTTACACCTTTCGAAATCAAGTTCCCAACTTTTCGAACCAAGTTCCCAACCTTCAAAACCAAGTTCCCAACTTTCGAAACCAAGATTCCAACTTTCAAAACAAAGTTTCGAACTTTTCGAACAAAGATCCAAACTTTCTGAACCAAGATCCAACCAAGTTCCCAACCATCAGAATCAAGTTCCCAACTTTCGAATCCAATATTCCAACTAGAGAAACTAAGTTTCGAACTTTTCGAACCAAGCTCCCAACTTCCGGGACCAAGTTCCCCACTTTCGAAACGAAGATCCAATATTTCGGAACCAAGTTCCCAACTAGAGGAACCAAGTTTCAAAATTTTCGAACCAAGCTCCCAACTTTCGGGGCCAAGTTCCCATCTTTCGAAACGAATATCCAAACTTTTGAAACTATGTTCCCAACTTTCGGCACTAATTTTTAAAAGTTTCAAAACCAAGTTCCCAATTTTTAGAACTATGTTCCAAACATTTGGAACTAAATTCGTAACTTGTGGAACCAAGTTTCGAACTTTTCGAACCAACTTCCCAACTTTCGAGACCAAGTTTTGAACTTTTCGAACCAAGCTCCCAATTTTCGGAACCAAGTTTCCAACTTTCGGAATGAAGGTCCAAACTTTCGGAACCAAATTACCAACTTTCTGAACCAAGTTCCTAATTTTTGGAACTAAGTTCCCAACATTCGAAACCAAATTCTCAACTTTCGTAATGAAGTTTCAAAATTTTGGAACAAAGTATCGAACATTCGGAACCAAGTTCCCAACTTTGAAAACCAAGTTCGAAACCTTCAGAGTCTAGTTCCCAACTTTCGAAACCAAGATTCCAACTTTCGGAACGAAGTATCGAACATTCGGAACCAAGTTCCCAACTTTGAAAACCAAGTTCGAAACCTTCGAAATCAAATTCCCAACTTTCGGAACCAAGTTCCCAACTTTCGGAACTAAGTTCCCATGTTTCGGCACCAACTTCACAACTTACCCAACCAAGTTCCCAACATTTGGAACCAAGCTCCCAACATTTTGAACCATGTTTCCAACTTTCTAAACCAAATTCCAAACTTTTGCAACCAAGTTTCCAACTTTTCGAACTAAGTTCACAACTTTCGGAACCAAGTTCTCAACTTTCGAAATCATATTCCAAACTTTCTAATCGAAGTTCCCAACATTTTGAACCAAGTTCCCAACTTTCGAAATCAAGTTCTCAACTTTCGAAACCAAGTTCCCAACTTTTGGAACCAAGTCCCCAACTTTTCCAATCAAGTTCCCAACATTCGGTAACAAGTTCCAAACATTCGGAATCAAATTCCCATCTTTCTGAACCAAGTTCTAAACTTTCGGAACCAAGTTTCAAATTTTCTGAACCAAGTTACCAATTTTCGGAAATAAGTTCCCAACTTTCGGAACGAAGTTTCAAACTTACGGAACGAAGTATCAAAGTTTCGGAACGAAGTTTACACCTTTCGAAATCAAGTTCCCAACTTTTCGAACCAAGTTCCCAACCTTCAAAACCAAGTTCCCAACTTTCGAAACCAAGATTCCAACTTTCAAAACAAAGTTTCGAACTTTTCGAACAAAGATCCAAACTTTCTGAACCAAGATCCAAACTTTCGGAACCAAGTTCCCAACCATCAGAATCAAGTTCCCAACTTTCGAATCCAATATTCCAACTAGCGAAACCAAGTTTCGAACTTTTTGAACCAAGCTCCCAACTTCCGGGACCAAGTTCCCCACTTTCGTAACGAAGATCCAATATTTCGGAACCAAGTTCCCAACTAGAGGAACCAAGTTTCAAAATTTTCGAACCAAGCTCCCAACTTTCGGGGCCAAGTTCCCAACTTTCGAAACGAATATCCAAACTTTCGAAACTAAGTTCCCAACTTTCGGCACTAATTTTCAAAAGTTTCAAAACCAAGTTCCCAATTTTTAGAACTATGTTCCAAACATTTGGAACTAAATTCGTAACTTGTGGAACCAAGTTTCGAACTTTTCGAACCAACTTCCCAACTTTCGAGACCAAGTTTTGAACTTTTCGAACCAAGCTCCCAATTTTCGGAACCAAGTTCCCAACTTTCGGAATGAAGGTCCAAACTTTCGGAACCAAATTACCAACTTTCTGAACCAAGTTCCTAATTTTTGGAACTAAGTTCCCAACATTCGAAACCAAATTCTCAACTTTCGTAATGAAGTTTCAAAATTTAGGAACAAAGTATCGAACATTCGGAACCAAGTTCCCAACTTTGAAAACCAAGTTCGAAACCTTAGTCTAGTTCCCAACTTTCGAAACCAAGATTCCAACTTTCGGAACAAAGTATCGAACATTCGGAACCAAGTTCCCAACTTTGAAAACCAAGTTCGAAACCTTCAGAGTCTAGTTCCCAACTTTCGAAACCAAGATTCCAACTTTCGGAACCAAGATTCGAACTTTCCAAACCAAGTTCCCAACTTTTGGAACTAAGTTTCGAACTTTCCGAACCAAGTTCCCAATTTTCAGAACCAAGATCTAAACTTTCGAAACCAAGTTCCCAACCTTCATAATCAGGTTCCCAACCTTGAAAACCAAGTTCCCAACCTTCATAATCAAGTTCCCAACTTTTGAAACCAAGATTACTACGCTCGGAACCAAGTTTCCAACTTTCGCAACCAAGATTCTAACTTTCGAAACAAAGATTGCAACTTTTGAAACCAAGATTCCAACTTTCGGAACTAAGTTTCGAACTTTTCGAACAAGCTCCTAACATTCGAAACATAGTTCCCAACTTTCGGAACGAGGATCCAAACTTTGAGAACCAAGTTCCCAACTTTACGAACCAAGTTCCCAACTTTCGGCACGAAGTTTCAAACTTTCAGAACCAAATTCTCATCTTTCTGAATCAAGTTCGTAACTTTCCGAACCAAGATCCCAACTTTCGAAATCAAGATCCCAACTCTCGGAACCAAGTGCCCAACTTTCCGAACCAAGTTCCTAACTTTTGGAACCAAGTTTCAATCTTTCGAAACCAAATCCCCTATTTGCGGACCAAGTTTCAAACACTCGGAACCAAGTTCCCAACTTTTGAACTTTCTGAATCAAGTTCGCAACCTTCGAAAGCAAGTTCCCAATATTCCAAACCAAGTTTATAACTTTCCAAATTAAGTTTCCAACTTTTCGAACCAAGATCACAAATTTCGGAACCAAGATCCTAACTTGTGGAACCAAGTTCACAACTTTCCGAACTAAGATCCCAACTTTCGGAACCAAAATCTCAACTCTCGGAACCAAGTTCCCAATATTCTGAACCAAGTTCATAACTTTTGAAACAAATTTCCCAACTTGCGGAACCAAGTTACCAACTTTGGAAATCAAGTTACCAACCTTTCAAACTAACTTTCCAACTTTTCGAACCAGGTTCCCAACATTCAGAACCAAGTTCCCAACTTTTCGAACAAAGTTCTCAACTTTCGAAACCAAATTCCCAACTTTCGGAACCAAGTTCCCAACTTTCGGAACTAAGTTCCCATGTTTCGGCACCAACTTCACAACTTACCCAACCAAGTTCCCAACATATGGAACCAAGCTCCCAACATTTTGAACCAGGTTTCCGACTTTCTGAACCAAGTTTCCAACTTTTCGAACTAAGTTCTCAACTTTCAGAACCAAGTTCTCAACTTTCGAAATCATATTCCAAACTTTCTAATCAAAGTTCCCAACATTTTGAACAAAGTTCCCAACTTTCGGAATGAAGTTCTCAACTTTCGAAACCAAGTTCCCAACTTTTGGAACCAAGTCCCCAACTTTTCCAATCAAGTTCCCAACATTCGGTAACAAGTTCCTAACATTCGGAATCAAATTTCCATCTTTCTGAACCAAGTTCTAAACTTTCGGAACCAAGTTTCAAATTTTCTGAACCAAGTTCCCAATTTTCGGAAATAAGTTCCCAACTTTCGGAACGAAGTTTCAAACTTACGGAACAAAGTATCAAAGTTTCGGAACCAAGTTTCAATCTTTCGGAACCAAGTTTACACCTTTCGAAATCAAGTTCCCAACTTTTCGAACCAAGTTCCCAACCTTCAAAACCAAGTTCCCAACTTTCGAAACCAAGATTCCAACTTTCAAAACAAAGTTTCGAACTTTTCGAACAAAGATCCAAACTTTCTGAACCAAGATCCAACCAAGTTCCCAACCATCAGAATCAAGTTCCCAACTTTCGAATCCAATATTCCAACTAGCGAAACCAAGTTTCGAACTTTTCGAACCAAGCTCCCAACTTCCGGGACCAAGTTCCCCACTTTCGAAACGAAGATCCAATATTTCGGAACCAAGTTCCCAACTAGAGGAACCAAGTTTCAAAATTTTCGAACCAAGCTCCCAACTTTCGGAACCAAGTTTCAAATTTTCTGAACTAAGTTACCAATTTTCGGAAATAAGTTCCCAACTTTCGGAACGAAGTTTCAAACTTACGGAACGAAGTATCAAAGTTTCGAAACGAAGTTTACACCTTTCGAAATCAAGTTCCCAACTTTTCGAACCAAGTTCCCAACCTTCAAAACCAAGTTCCCAACTTTCGAAACCAAGATTCCAACTTTCAAAACAAAGTTTCGAACTTTTCGAACAAAGATCCAAACTTTCTGAACCAAGATCCAAACTTTCGGAACCAAGTTCCCAACCATCAGAATCAAGTTCCCAACTTTCGAATCCAATATTCCAACTAGCGAAACCAAGTTTCGAACTTTTTGAACCAAGCTCCCAACTTCCGGGACCAAGTTCCCCACTTTCGTAACGAAGATCCAATATTTCGGAACCAAGTTCCCAACTAGAGGAACCAAGTTTCAAAATTTTCGAACCAAGCTCCCAACTTTCGGGGCCAAGTTTCCAACTTTCGAAACGAATATCCAAACTTTCGAAACTAAGTTCCCAACTTTCGGCACTAATTTTCAAAAGTTTCAAAACCAAGTTCCCAATTTTTAGAACTATGTTCCAAACATTTGGAACTAAATTCGTAACTTGTGGAACCAAGTTTCGAACTTTTCGAACCAACTTCCCAACTTTCGAGACCAAGTTTTGAACTTTTCGAACCAAGCTCCCAATTTTCGGAACCAAGTTCCCAACTTTCGGAATGAAGGTCCAAACTTTCGAAACCAAATTACCAACTTTCTGAACCAAGTTCCTAATTTTTGGAACTAAGTTCCCAACATTCGAAACCAAATTCTCAACTTTCGTAATGAAGTTTCAAAATTTAGGAACAAAGTATCGAACATTCGGAACCAAGTTCCCAACTTTGAAAACCAAGTTCGAAACCTTAGTCTAGTTCCCAACTTTCGAAACCAAGATTCCAACTTTCGGAACAAAGTATCGAACATTCGGAACCAAGTTCCCAACTTTGAAAACCAAGTTCGAAACCTTCAGAGTCTAGTTCCCAACTTTCGAAACCAAGATTCCAACTTTCGGAACCAAGATTCGAACTTTCCAAACCAAGTTCCCAACTTTTGGAACTAAGTTTCGAACTTTCCGAACCAAGTTCCCAATTTTCAGAACCAAGATCTAAACTTTCGAAACCAAGTTCCCAACCTTCATAATCAGGTTCCCAACCTTGAAAACCAAGTTCCCAACCTTCATAATCAAGTTCCCAACTTTTGAAACCAAGATTACTACGCTCGGAACCAAGTTTCCAACTTTCGCAACCAAGATTCTAACTTTCGAAACAAAGATTGCAACTTTTGAAACCAAGATTCCAACTTTCGGAACTAAGTTTCGAACTTTTCGAACAAGCTCCTAACATTCGAAACATAGTTCCCAACTTTCGGAACGAGGATCCAAACTTTGAGAACCAAGTTCCCAACTTTACGAACCAAGTTCCCAACTTTCGGCACGAAGTTTCAAACTTTCAGAACCAAATTCTCATCTTTCTGAATCAAGTTCGTAACTTTCCGAACCAAGATCCCAACTTTCGAAATCAAGATCCCAACTCTCGGAACCAAGTGCCCAACTTTCCGAACCAAGTTCCTAACTTTTGGAACCAAGTTTCAATCTTTCGAAACCAAATCCCCTATTTGCGGACCAAGTTTCAAACACTCGGAACCAAGTTCCCAACTTTTGAACTTTATGAATCAAGTTCGCAACCTTCGAAAGCAAGTTCCCAATATTCCAAACCAAGTTTATAACTTTCCAAATTAAGTTTCCAACTTTTCGAACCAAGATCACAAATTTCGGAACCAAGATCCCAACTTGTGGAACCAAGTTCACAACTTTCCGAACTAAGATCCCAACTTTCGGAACCAAAATCTCAACTCTCGGAACCAAGTTCCCAATATTCTGAACCAAGTTCATAACTTTTGAAACAAATTTCCCAACTTGCGGAACCAAGTTACAAACTTTGGAAATCAAGTTACCAACCTTTCGAACTAACTTTCCAACTTTTCGAACCAGGTTCCCAACATTCAGAACCAAGTTCCCAACTTTTCGAACAAAGTTCTCAACTTTCGAAACCAAATTCCCAACTTTCGGAACCAAGTTCTCAACTTTCGGAACTAAGTTCCCATGTTTCGGCACCAACTTCACAACTTACCCAACCAAGTTCCCAACATATGGAACCAAGCTCCCAACATTTTGAACCATGTTTCCAACTTTCTGAACCAAGTTCCAAACTTTTGCAACCAAGTTTCCAACTTTTCGAACTAAGTTCTCAACTTTCGGAACCAAGTTCTCAACTTTCGAAATCATATTCCAAACTTTCTAATCAAAGTTCCCAACATTTTGAACCAAGTTCCCAACTTTCGGAATCAAGTTCTCAACTTTCGAAACCAAGTTCCCAACTTTTGGAACCAAGTCCCCAACTTTTCCAATCAAGTTCCCAACATTCGGTAACAAGTTCCTAACATTCGGAATCAAATTTCCATCTTTCTGAACCAAGTTCTAAACTTTCGGAACCAAGTTTCAAATTTTCTGAACCAAGTTCCCAATTTTTGGAAATAAGTTCCCAACTTTCGGAACGAAGTTTCAAACTTACGGAACAAAGTATCAAAGTTTCGGAACCAAGTTTCAATCTTTCGGAACCAAGTTTACACCTTTCGAAATCAAGTTCCCAACTTTTCGAACCAAGTTCCCAACCTTCAAAACCAAGTTCCCAACTTTCGAAACCAAGATTCCAACTTTCAAAACAAAGTTTCGAACTTTTCGAACAAAGATCCAAACTTTCTGAACCAAGATCCAACCAAGTTCCCAACCATTAGAATCAAGTTCCCAACTTTCGAATCCAATATTCCAACTAGCGAAACCAAGTTTCGAACTTTTCGAACCAAGCTCCCAACTTCCGGGACCAAGTTCCCCACTTTCGAAACGAAGATCCAATATTTCGGAACCAAGTTCCCAACTAGAGGAACCAAGTTTCAAAATTTTCGAACCAAGCTCCCAACTTTCGGGGCCAAGTTCCCAACTTTCGAAACGAATATCCAAACTTTCGAAACAATGTTCCCAACTTTCGGCACTAATTTTCAAAAGTTTCAAAACCAAGTTCCCAATTTTTAGAACTATGTTCCAAACATTTGGAACTAAATTCGTAACTTGTGGAACCAAGTTTCGAACTTTTCGAACCAACTTCCCAACTTTCGAGACCAAGTTTTGAACTTTTCGAACCAAGCTCCCAATTTTCGGAACCAAGTTTCCAACTTTCGGAATGAAGGTCCAAACTTTCGGAACCAAATTACAAACTTTCTGAACCAAGTTCCTAATTTTTGGAACTAAGTTCCCAACATTCGAAACCAAATTCTCAACTTTCGTAATGAAGTTTCAAAATTTTGGAACAAAGTATCGAACATTCGGAACCAAGTTCCCAACTTTGAAAACCAAGTTCGAAACCTTCAGAGTCTAGTTCCCAACTTTCGAAACCAAGATTCCAACTTTCGGAACGAAGTATCGAACATTCGGAACCAAGTTCCCAACTTTGAAAACCAAGTTCGAAACCTTCGAAACCAAATTCCCAACTTTCGGAACCAAGTTCCCAACTTTCGGAACTAAGTTCCCATGTTTCGGCACCAACTTCACAACTTACCCAACCAAGTTCCCAACATTTGGAACCAAGCTCCCAACATTTTGAACCATGTTTCCAATTTTCTAAACCAAATTCCAAACTTTTGCAACCAAGTTTCCAACTTTTCGAATTAAGTTCACAACTTTCGGAACCAAGTTCTCAACTTTCGAAATCATATTCCAAACTTTCTAATCAAAGTTCCCAACATTTTGAACCAAGTTCCCAACTTTCGAAATCAAGTTCTCTACTTTCGAAACCAAGTTCCCAACTTTTGGAACCAAGTCCTCAACTTTTCCAATCAATTTCCCAACATTCGGTAACAAGTTCCAAACATTCGGAATCAAATTCCCATCTTTCTTAACCAAGTTCTAAACTTTCGGAACCAAGTTTCAAATTTTTTGAACCAAGTTACCAATTTTCGGAAATAAGTTCCCAACTTTCGGAACGAAGTTTCAAACTTACGGAACGAAGTATCAAAGTTTCGGAACGAAGTTTACACCTTTCGAAATCAAGTTCCCAACTTTTCGAACCAAGTTCCCAACCTTCAAAACCAAGTTCCCAACTTTCGAAACCAAGATTCCAACTTTCAAAACAAAGTTTCGAACTTTTCGAACAAAGATCCAAACTTTCTGAACCAAGATCCAAACTTTCGGAACCAAGTTCCCAACCATCAGAATCAAGTTCCCAACTTTCGAATCCAATATTCCAACTAGCGAAACCAAGTTTCGAACTTTTTGAACCAAGCTCCCAACTTCCGGGACCAAGTTCCCCACTTTCGTAACGAAGATCCAATATTTCGGAACCTAGTTCCCAACTAGAGGAACCAAGTCTCAAAATTTTCGAACCAAGCTCCCAACTTTCGGGGCCAAGTTCACAACTTTCGAAACGAATATCCAAACTTTCGAAACTAAGTTCCCAACTTTCGGCACTAATTTTCAAAAGTTTCAAAACCAAGTTCCCAATTTTTAGAACTATGTTCCAAACATTTGGAACTAAATTCGTAACTTGTGGAACCAAGTTTCGAACTTTTCGAACCAACTTCCCAACTTTCGAGACCAAGTTTTGAACTTTTCGAACCAAGCTCCCAATTTTCGGAACCAAGTTCCCAACTTTCGGAATGAAGGTCCAAACTTTCGGAACCAAATTACCAACTTTCTGAACCAAGTTCCTAATTTTTGGAACTAAGTTCCCAACATTCGAAACCAAATTCTCAACTTTCGTAATGAAGTTTCAAAATTTAGGAACAAAGTATCGAACATTCGGAACCAAGTTCCCAACTTTGAAAACCAAGTTCGAAACCTTAGTCTAGTTCCCAACTTTCGAAACCAAGATTCCAACTTTCGGAACAAAGTATCGAACATTCGGAACCAAGTTCCCAACTTTGAAAACCAAGTTCGAAACCTTCAGAGTCTAGTTCCCAACTTTCGAAACCAAGATTCCAACTTTCGGAACCAAGATTCGAACTTTCCAAACCAAGTTCCCAACTTTTGGAACTAAGTTTCGAACTTTCCGAACCAAGTTCCCAATTTTCAGAACCAAGATCTAAACTTTCGAAACCAAGTTCCCAACCTTCATAATCAGGTTCCCAACCTTGAAAACCAAGTTCCCAACCTTCATAATCAAGTTCCCAACTTTTGAAACCAAGATTACTACGCTCGGAACCAAGTTTCCAACTTTCGCAACCAAGATTCTAACTTTCGAAACAAAGATTGCAACTTTTGAAACCAAGATTCCAACTTTCGGAACTAAGTTTCGAACTTTTCGAACAAGCTCCTAACATTCGAAACATAGTTCCCAACTTTCGGAACGAGGATCCAAACTTTGAGAACCAAGTTCCCAACTTTACGAACCAAGTTCCCAACTTTCGGCACGAAGTTTCAAACTTTCAGAACCAAATTCTCATCTTTCTGAATCAAGTTCGTAACTTTCCGAACCAAAATCCCAACTTTCGAAATCAAGATCCCAACTCTCGGAACCAAGTGCCCAACTTTCCGAACCAAGTTCCTAACTTTTGGAACCAAGTTTCAATCTTTCGAAACCAAATCCCCTATTTGCGGACCAAGTTTCAAACACTCGGAACCAAGTTCCCAACTTTTGAACTTTATGAATCAAGTTCGCAACCTTCGAAAGCAAGTTCCCAATATTCCAAACCAAGTTTATAACTTTCCAAATTAAGTTTCCAACTTTTCGAACCAAGATCACAAATTTCGGAACCAAGTTCACAACTTTCCGAACTAAGATCCCAACTTTCGGAACCAAAATCTCAACTCTCGGAACCAAGTTCCCAATATTCTGAACCAAGTTCATAACTTTTGAAACAAATTTCCCAACTTGCGGAACCAAGTTACCAACTTTGGAAATCAAGTTACCAACCTTTCGAACTAACTTTCCAACTTTTCGAACCAGGTTCCCAACATTCAGAACCAAGTTCCCAACTTTTCGAACAAAGTTCTCAACTTTCGAAACCAAATTCCCAACTTTCGGAACCAAGTTCCCAACTTTCGGAACTAAGTTCCCATGTTTCGGCACCAACTTCACAACTTACCCAACCAAGTTCCCAACATATGGAACCAAGCTCCCAACATTTTGAACCATGTTTCCAACTTTCTGAACCAAGTTCCAAACTTTTGCAACCAAGTTTCCAACTTTTCGAACTAAGTTCACAACTTTCGGAACCAAGTTCTCAACTTTCGAAATCATATTCCAAACTTTCTAATCAAAGTTCCCAATATTTTGAACCAAGTTCCCAACTTTCGAAATCAAGTTCTCAACTTTCGAAACCAAGTTCCCAACTTTTGGAACCAAGTCCCCAACTTTTCCAATCAAGTTCCCAACATTCGGTAACAAGTTCCAAACATTCGGAATCAAATCCCATCTTTCTGAACCAAGTTCTAAACTTTCGGAACCAAGTTTCAAATTTTCTGAACCAAGTTACCAATTTTCGGAAATAAGTTCCCAACTTTCGGAACGAAGTTTCAAACTTACGGAACGAAGTATCAAAGTTTCGGAACGAAGTTTACACCTTTCGAAATCAAGTTCCCAACTTTTCGAACCAAGTTCCCAACCTTCAAAACCAAGTTCCCAACTTTCGAAACCAAGATTCCAACTTTCAAAACAAAGTTTCGAACTTTTCGAACAAAGATCCAAACTTTCTGAACCAAGATCCAAACTTTCGGAACCAAGTTCCCAACCATCAGAATCAAGTTCCCAACTTTCGGGACCAAGTTCCCCACTTTCGTAACGAAGATCCAATATTTCGGAACCAAGTTCCCAACTAGAGGAACCAAGTTTCAAAATTTTCGAACCAAGCTCCCAACTTTCGGGGCCAAGTTCCCAACTTTCGAAACGAATATCCAAACTTTCGAAACTAAGTTCCCAACTTTCGGCACTAATTTTCAAAAGTTTCAAAACCAAGTTCCCAATTTTTAGAACTATGTTCCAAACATTTGGAACTAAATTCGTAACTTGTGGAACCAAGTTTCGAACTTTTCGAACCAACTTCCCAACTTTCGAGACCAAGTTTTGAACTTTTCGAACCAAGCTCCCAATTTTCGGAACCAAGTTCCCAACTTTCGGAATGAAGGTCCAAACTTTCGGAACCAAATTACCAACTTTCTGAACCAAGTTCCTAATTTTTGGAACTAAGTTCCCAACATTCGAAACCAAATTCTCAACTTTCGTAATGAAGTTTCAAAATTTAGGAACAAAGTATCGAACATTCGGAACCAAGTTCCCAACTTTGAAAACCAAGTTCGAAACCTTAGTCTAGTTCCCAACTTTCGAAACCAAGATTCCAACTTTCGGAACAAAGTATCGAACATTCGGAACCAAGTTCCCAACTTTGAAAACCAAGTTCGAAACCTTCAGAGTCTAGTTCCCAACTTTCGAAACCAAGATTCCAACTTTCGGAACCAAGATTCGAACTTTCCAAACCAAGTTCCCAACTTTTGGAACTAAGTTTCGAACTTTCCGAAACAAGTTCCCAATTTTCAGAACCAAGATCTAAACTTTCGAAACCAAGTTCCCAACCTTCATAATCAGGTTCCCAACCTTGAAAACCAAGTTCCCAACCTTCATAATCAAGTTCCCAACTTTTGAAACCAAGATTACTACGCTCGGAACCAAGTTTCCAACTTTCGCAACCAAGATTCTAACTTTCGAAACAAAGATTGCAACTTTTGAAACCAAGATTCCAACTTTCGAAACTAAGTTTCGAACTTTTCGAACAAGCTCCTAACATTCGAAACATAGTTCCCAACTTTCGGAACGAGGATCCAAACTTTGAGAACCAAGTTCCCAACTTTCCGCACGAAGTTTCAAACTTTCAGAACCAAATTCTCATCTTTCTGAATCAAGTTCGTAACTTTCTGAACCAAGATCCCAACTTTCGAAATCAAGATCCCAACTCTCGGAACCAAGTGCCCAACTTTCCGAACCAAGTTCCAAACTTTTGGAACCAAGTTTCAATCTTTCGAAACCAAATCCCCTATTTGCGGACCAAGTTTCAAACACTCGGAACCAAGTTCCCAACTTTTGAACTTTATGAATCAAGTTCGCAACCTTCGAAAGCAAGTTCCCAATATTCCAAACCAAGTTTATAACTTTCCAAATTAAGTTTCCAACTTTTCGAACCAAGATCACAAATTTCGGAACCAAGTTCACAACTTTCCGAACTAAGATCCCAACTTTCGGAACCAAAATCTCAACTCTCGGAACCAAGTTCCCAATATTCTGAACCAAGTTCATAACTTTTGAAACAAATTTCCCAACTTGCGGAACCAAGTTACCAACTTTGGAAATCAAGTTACCAACCTTTCGAACTAACTTTCCAACTTTTCGAACCAGGTTCCCAACATTCAGAACCAAGTTCCCAACTTTTCGAACAAAGTTCTCAACTTTCGAAACCAAATTCCCAACTTTCGGAACCAAGTTCCCAACTTTCGGAACTAAGTTCCCATGTTTCGGCACCAACTTCACAACTTACCCAACCAAGTTCCCAACATATGGAACCAAGCTCCCAACATTTTGAACCATGTTTCCAACTTTCTGAACCAAGTTCCAAACTTTTGCAACCAAGTTTCCAACTTTTCGAACTAAGTTCACAACTTTCGGAACCAAGTTCTCAACTTTCGAAATCATATTCCAAACTTTCTAATCAAAGTTCCCAACATTTTGAACCAAGTTCCCAACTTTCGAAATCAAGTTCTCAACTTTCGAAACCAAGTTCCCAACTTTTGGAACCAAGTCCCCAACTTTTCCAATCAAGTTCCCAACATTCGGTAACAAGTTCCAAACATTCGGAATCAAATCCCATCTTTCTGAACCAAGTTCTAAACTTTCGGAACCAAGTTTCAAATTTTCTGAACCAAGTTACCAATTTTCGGAAATAAGTTCCCAACTTTCGGAACGAAGTTTCAAACTTACGGAACGAAGTATCAAAGTTTCGGAACGAAGTTTACACCTTTCGAAATCAAGTTCCCAACTTTTCGAACCAAGTTCCCAACCTTCAAAACCAAGTTCCCAACTTTCGAAACCAAGATTCCAACTTTCAAAACAAAGTTTCGAACTTTTCGAACAAAGATCCAAACTTTCTGAACCAAGATCCAAACTTTCGGAACCAAGTTCCCAACCATCAGAATCAAGTTCCCAACTTTCGAATCCAATATTCCAACTAGCGAAACCAAGTTTCGAACTTTTTGAACCAAGCTCCCAACTTCCGGGACCAAGTTCCCCACTTTCGTAACGAAGATCCAATATTTCGGAACCAAGTTCCCAACTAGAGGAACCAAGTTTCAAAATTTTCGAACCAAGCTCCCAACTTTCGGGGCCAAGTTCCCAACTTTCGAAACGAATATCCAAACTTTCGAAACTAAGTTCCCAACTTTCGGCACTAATTTTCAAAAGTTTCAAAACCAAGTTCCCAATTTTTAGAACTATGTTCCAAACATTTGGAACTAAATTCGTAACTTGTGGAACCAAGTTTCGAACTTTTCGAACCAACTTCCCAACTTTCGAGACCAAGTTTTGAACTTTTCGAACCAAGCTCCCAATTTTCGGAACCAAGTTCCCAACTTTCGGAATGAAGGTCCAAACTTTCGGAACCAAATTACCAACTTTCTGAACCAAGTTCCTAATTTTTGGAACTAAGTTCCCAACATTCGAAACCAAATTCTCAACTTTCGTAATGAAGTTTCAAAATTTTGGAACAAAGTATCGAACATTCGGAACCAAGTTCCCAACTTTGAAAACCAAGTTCGAAACCTTAGTCTAGTTCCCAACTTTCGAAACCAAGATTCCAACTTTCGGAACAAAGTATCGAACATTCGGAACCAAGTTCCCAACTTTGAAAACCAAGTTCGAAACCTTCAGAGTCTAGTTCCCAACTTTCGAAACCAAGATTCCAACTTTCGGAACCAAGATTCGAACTTTCCAAACCAAGTTCCCAACTTTTGGAACTAAGTTTCGAACTTTCCGAACCAAGTTCCCAATTTTCAGAACCAAGATCTAAACTTTCGAAACCAAGTTCCCAACCTTCATAATCAGGCTCCCAACCTTGAAAACCAAGTTCCCAACCTTCATAATCAAGTTCCCAACTTTTGAAACCAAGATTACTACGCTCGGAACCAAGTTTCCAACTTTCGCAACCAAGATTCTAACTTTCGAAACAAAGATTGCAACTTTTGAAACCAAGATTCCAACTTTCGGAACTAAGTTTCAAATTTTCGAACAAGCTCCTAACATTCGAAACATAGTTCCCAACTTTCGGAACGAGGATCCAAACTTTGAGAACCAAGTTCCCAACTTTACGAACCAAGTTCCCAACTTTCGGCACGAAGTTTCAAACTTTCAGAACCAAATTCTCATCTTTCTGAATCAAGTTCGTAACTTTCCGAACCAAGATCCCAACTTTCGAAATCAAGATCCCAACTCTCGGAACCAAGTGCCCAACTTTCCGAACCAAGTTCCTAACTTTTGGAACCAAGTTTCAATCTTTCGAAACCAAATCCCCTATTTGCGGACCAAGTTTCAAACACTCGGAACCAAGTTCCCAACTTTTGAACTTTCTGAATCAAGTTCGCAACCTTCGAAAGCAAGTTCCCAATATTCCAAACCAAGTTTATAACTTTCCCAATTAAGTTTCCAACTTTTTGAACCAAGATCACAAATTTCGGAACCAAGATCCCAACTTGTGGAACCAAGTTCACAACTTTCCGAACTAAGATCCCAACTTTCAGAACCAAAATCTCAACTCTCGGAACCAAGTTCCCAATATTCTGAACCAAGTTCATAACTTTTGAAACAAATTTCCCAACTTGCGGAACCAAGTTACCAACTTTGGAAATCAAGTTACCAACCTTTCGAACTTACTTTCCAACTTTTCGAACCAGGTTCCCAACATTCAAAACCAAGTTCCCAACTTTTCGAACAAAGTTCTCAACTTTCGAAACCAAATTCCCAACTTTCGGAACCAAGTTCCCAACTTTCGGAACTAAGTTCCCATGTTTCGGCACCAACTTCACAACTTACCCAACCAAGTTCCCAACATATGGAACCAAGCTCCCAACATTTTGAACCATGTTTCCAACTTTCTGAACCAAGTTCCAAACTTTTGCAACCAAGTTTCCAACTTTTCGAACAAAGTTCTCAACTTTCGGAACCAAGTTCTCAACTTTCGAAATTATATTCCAAACTTTCTAATCAAAGTTCCCAACTTTCGGAATCAAGTTCTCAACTTTCGAAACCAAGTTCCCAACTTTTGGAACCAAGTCCCCAACTTTTCCAATCAAGTTCCCAACATTCGGTAACAAGTTCCTAACATTCGGAATCAAATTTCCATCTTTCTGAACCAAGTTCTAAACTTTCGGAACCAAGTTTCAAATTTTCTGAACCAAGATCCCAATTTTCGGAAATAAGTTCCCAACTTTCGGAATGAAGTTTCAAACTTACGGAACAAAGTATCAAAGTTTCGGAACCAAGTTTCAATCTTTCGGAACCAAGTTTACACCTTTCGAAATCAAGATCCCAACTTTTCGAACCAAGTTCCCAACTTTCGAAACCAAGATTCCAACTTTCAAAACAAAGTTTCGAACTTTTCGAACAAAGATCCAAACTTTCTGAACCAAGATCCGACCAAGTTCCCAACCATCAGAATCAAGTTCCCAACTTTCGAATTCAATATTCCAACTAGCGAAACCAAGTTTCGAACTTTTCGAACCAAGCTCCCAACTTCCGGGACCAAGTTCCCCACTTTCGAAACGAAGATCCAATATTTCGGAACCAAGTTCCCAACTAGAGGAACCAAGTTTCAAAATTTTCGAACCAAGCTCCAAACTTTCGGGGCCAAGTTCCCAACTTTCGAAACGAATATCCAAACTTTCGAAACTAAGTTCCCAACTTTCGGCACTAATTTTCAAAAGTTTCAAAACCAAGTTCCCAATTTTTAGAACTATGTTCCAAACATTTGGAACTAAATTCGTAACTTGTGGAACAAAGTTTCGAACTTTTCGAACCAACTTCCCAACTTTCGAGACCAAGTTTTGAACTTTTCGAACCAAGCTCCCAATTTTCGGAACCAAGTTCCCAACTTTCGGAATGAAGGTCCAAACTTTCGGAACCAAATTACCAACTTTCTGAACCAAGTTCCTAATTTTTGGAACTAAGTTCCCAACATTCGAAACCAAATTCTCAACTTTCGTAATGAAGTTTCAAAATTTCGGAACAAAGTATCGAACATTCGGAACCAAGTTCCCAACTTTGAAAACCAAGTTCGAAACCTTCAGAGTCTAGTTCCCAACTTTCGAAACCAAGATTCCAACTTTCGGACCAAAGTATCGAACATTCGGAACCAAGTTCCCAACTTTGAAAACCAAGTTCGAAACCTTCGAAACCAAATTCCCAACTTTCGGAACCAAGTTCCCAACTTTCGGAACTAAGTTCCCAAGTTTCGGCACCAACTTCACAACTTACCCAACCAAGTTCCCAACATTTGGAACCAAGCTCCCAACATTTTGAACCATGTTTCCAACTTTCTGAACCAAGTTCCAAACTTTTGCAACCAAGTTTCCAACTTTTCGAACTAAGTTCCCAACTTTCGGAACCAAGTTCTCAACTTTCGAAATCATATTCCAAACTTTCTAATCAAAGTTCCCAACATTTTGAACCAAGTTCCCAACTTTCGAAATCAAGTTCTCAACTTTCGAAACCAAGTTCCCAACTTTTGGAACCAAGTCCCCAACTTTTCCAATCAAGTTCCCAACATTCGGTAACAAGTTCCTAACATTCGTAATCAAATTCCCATCTTTCTGAACCAAGTTCTAAACTTTCATAACCAAGTTTCAAATTTTCTGAACCAAGTTACCAATTTTCGGAAATAATTTCCCAACTTTCGGAACGAAGTTTCAAACTTACGGAACGAGTATCAAAGTTTCGGAACCAAGTTTACACCTTTCGAAATCAAGTTCCCAACTTTTCGAACCAAGTTCCCAACCTTCAAAACCAAGTTCCCAACTTTCGAAACCAAGATTCCAACTTTCAAAACAAAGTTTCAAACTTTTCGAACAAAGATCCAAACTTTCTGAACCAAGATCCAAACTTTCGGAACCAAGTTCCCAACCATCAGAATCAAGTTCCCAACTTTCGAATCCAATATTCCAACTAGCGAAACCAAGTTTCGAACTTTTTGAACCAAGCTCCCAACTTTCGGGACCAAGTTCCCCACTTTCGTAACGAAGATCCAATATTTCGGAACCAAGTTCCCAACTAGAGGAACCAAGTTTCAAAATTTTCGAACCAAGCTCCCAACTTTCGGGGCCAAGTTCCCAACTTTCGAAACGAATATCCAAACTTTCGAAACTAAGTTCCCAACTTTCGGCACTAATTTTCAAAAGTTTCAAAACCAAGTTCCCAATTTTTAGAACTATGTTCCAAACATTTGGAACTAAATTCGTAACTTGTGGAACCAAGTTTCGAACTTTTCGAACCAACTTCCCAACTTTCGAGACCAAGTTTTGAACTTTTCGAACCAATCTCCCAATTTTCGGAACCAAGTTCCCAACTTTCGGAATGAAGGTCCAAACTTTTGGAACCAAATTATCAACTTTCTGAACCAAGTTCCTAATTTTTGGAACTAAGTTCCCAACATTCGAAACCAAATTCTCAACTTTCGTAATGAAGTTTCAAAATTTCGGAACAAAGTATCGAACATTCGGAACCAAGTTCCCAACTTTGAAAACCAAGTTCGAAACCTTCAGAGTCTAGTTCCCAACTTTCGAAACCAAGATTCCAACTTTCAGAACAAAGTATCGAACATTCGGAACCAAGTTCCCAACTTTGAAAACCAAGTTCGAAACCTTCAGAGTCTAGTTCGCAACTTTCGAAACCAAGATTCCAACTTTCGGAACCAAGATTCGAACTTTCCAAACCAAGTTCCCAACTTTCGGAACTAAGTTTCAAACTTTCCGAACCAAGTTCCCAATTTTCAGAACCAAGATCTAAACTTTCGAAACCAAGTTCCCAACCTTCATAATCAGGTTCCCAACCTTGAAAACCAAGTTCCCAACCTTCATAATCAAGTTCCCAACTTTTGAAACCAAGATTACTACGCTCGGAACCAAGTTCCCAACTTTCGCAACCAAGATTCTAACTTTCGAAACAAAGATTGCAACTTTTGAAACCAAGATTCCAACTTTCGGAACTAAGTTTCGAACTTTTCGAACAAGCTCCTAACATTCGAAACATAGTTCCCAACTTTCGGAACGAGGATCCAAACTTTGAGAACCAAGTTTCCAACTTTACGAACCAAGTTCCCAACTTTCGGCACGAAGTTTCAAACTTTCAAACCAAATTCTCATCTTTCTGAATCAAGTCCGTAACTTTCCGAACCAAGATCCCAACTTTCGAAATCAAGATCCCAACTCTCGGAACCAAGTGCCCAACTTTCCGAACCAAGTTCCTAACTTTTGGAACCAAGTTTCAATCTTTCGAAACCAAATCCCCAATTTGCGGACCAAGTTTCAAACACTCGGAACCAAGTTCCCAACTTTTGAACTTTCTGAATCAAGTTCGCAACCTTCGAAAGCAAGTTCCCAATATTCCAAACCAAGTTTAGAACTTTCCAAATTAAGTTTCCAACTTTTCGAACCAAGATCACAAATTTCGGAACCAAGATCCCAACTTGTGGAACCAAGTTCACAACTTTCCGAACTAAGATCCCAACTTTCGGAACCAAAATCTCAACTCTCGGAACCAAGTTCCCAATATTCTGAACCAAGTTCATAACTTTTGAAACAAATTTCCCAACTTGCGGAACCAAGTTCCCAACTTTGGAAACCAAGTTACCAACTTTGGAAATCAAGTTACCAACCTTTCGAACTAACTTTCCAACTTTTCGAACCAGGTTCCCAACATTCAGAACCAAGTTTCCAACTTTTCGAACAAAGTTCTCAACTTTCGAAACCAAATTCCTAACTTTCGGAACCAAGTTCCCAACTTTCGGAACTAAGTTCCCATGTTTCGGTACCAACTTCACAACTTACCCAACCAAGTTCCCAACATTTGGAACCAAGCTCCCAATATTTTGAACCATGTTTCCAACTTTCTGAACCAAGTTCCAAACTTTTGCAACCAAGTTTCCAACTTTTCGAACTAAGTTCCCAACTTTCGAAACCAAGTTCTCAACTTTCGAAATCATATTCCAAACTTTCTAATCAAAGTTCCCAACATTTTGAACCAAGTTCCCAACTTTCGAAATCAAGTTCTCAACTATCGAAACCAAGTTCCCAACTTTTGGAACCAAGTCCCCAACTTTTCCAATCAAGTTCCCAACATTCGGTAACAAGTTCCTAACATTCGGAATCAAAATTCCATCTTTCCGAACCAAGTTCTAAACTTTCGGAACCAAGTTACCAATTTTCGGAAATAAGTTCCCAACTTTCGGAACGAAGTTTCAAACTTACGGAACGAAGTATCAAAGTTTCGGAACCAAGTTTACACCTTTCGAAATCAAGTTCCCAACTTTTCGAACCAAGTTCCCAACCTTCAAAACCAAATTCCCAACTTTCGAAACCAAGATTCCAACTTTCTAAACAAAGTTTCGAACTTTTCGAACAAAGATCCAAAACAACTTTTCGAACTTTTCGAACAAAGATCCAAAACCAAGATTCCAACTTTCAAAACAAAGTTTCGAACTTTCAAAACAACTTTTCGAACTTTTCGAAACCTTCAGAGTCTAGTTCCCAACTTTCGAAACCAAGATTCTAACTTTCGGAACCAAGATTCGAACTTTCCAAACCAAGTTACCAACTTTCGGAACTAAGTTTCAAACTTTCCGAACCAAGTTCCCAATTTTCAGAACCAAGATCTAAACTTTCGAAACCAAGTTCCCAACCTTCATAATCAGGTTCCCAACCTTGAAAACCAAGTTCCCAACCTTCATAATCAAGTTCCCAACTTTTGAAACCAAGATTACTACGCTCGGAACCAAGTTCCCAACTTTCGCAATCAAGATTCTAACTTTCGAAACAAAGATTGTAACTTTTGAAACCAAGATTCCAACTTTCGGAACTAAGTTTCGAACTTTTCGAACAAGCTCCTAACATTCGAAACATAGTTCCCAACTTTCGGAACAAGGATCCAAACTTTGAGAACCAAGTTCCCAACTTTACGAACCAAGTTCCCAACTTTCGGCACGAAGTTTCAAACTTTCAGAACCAAATTCTCATCTTTCTGAATCAAGTTTGTAACTTTCCGAACCAAGATCCCAATTTTCGAAATTAAGATCCCAACTCTCGGAACCAAGTGCCCAACTTTCCGAACCAAGTTCCTAACTTTTGGAACCAAGTTTCAATCTTTCGGAACCAAATCCCCAATTTGCGGACCAAGGTTCAAACACTCGGAACCAAGTTCCCAACTTTTGAACTTTCTGAATCAAGTTCGCAACCTTCGAAAGCAAGTTCCCAATATTCCAAACCAAGTTTATAACTTTCCAAATTAAGTTTCCAACTTTCCGAACCAAGATCACAAATTTCGGAACCAAGATCCCAACTTGTGGAACCAAGTTCACAACTTTCCGAACTAAGATCCCAACTTTCGGAACCAAAATCCCAACTCTCGGAACCAAGTTCCCAATATTCTGAACCAAGTTCATAACTTTTGAAACAAATTTCCCAACTTGCGGAACCAAGTTCCCAACTTTGGAAACCAAGTTACCAACTTTGGAAATCAAGTTACCAACCTTTCGAACTAACTTTCCAACTTTTCGAACCAGGTTCCCAACATTCAGAACCAAGTTTCCAACTTTTCGAACAAAGTTCTCAACTTTCGAAACCAAATTCCCAACTTTCGGAACCAAGTTCCCAACTTTCGGAACTAAGTTCCCATGTTTCGGCACCAACTTCACAACTTACCCAACCAAGTTCCCAACATTTTGAACCATGTTTCCAACTTTCTGAACCAAGTTCCAAACTTTTGCAACCAAGTTTTCAACTTTTCGAACTAAGTTCCCAACTTTCGGAACCAAGTTCTCAACTTTCGAAATCATATTCCAAACTTTCTAATCAAAGTTCCCAACATTTTGAACCAAGTTACCAACTTTCGGAATCAAGTTCTCAACTTTCGAAACCAAGTTCCCAACTTTTGGAACCAAGTCCCCAACTTTTCCAATCAAGTTCCCAACATTCGGTAACAAGTTCCTAACATTCGGAATCAAATTTCCATCTTTCTGAACCAAGTTCTAAACTTTCGGAACCAAGTTTCAAATTTTCTGAACCAAGTTACCAATTTTCGGAAATAAGTTCCCAACTTTCGGAACGAAGTTTCAAACTTAGGAACAAAGTATCAAAGTTTCGGAACCAAGTTTCAATCTTTCGGAACCAAGTTTACACCTTTCGAAATCAAGTTCCCAACTTTTCGAACCAAGTTCCCAACCTTCAAAACCAAGTTCCCAACTTTCGAAACCAAGATTCCAACTTTCAAAACAAAGTTTCGAACTTTTCGAACAAAGATCCAAACTTTCGGAACCAAGATCCAAACTTTCGGAACCAAGTTCCCAACTTTCGAATCCAATATTCCAACTAGCGAAACCAAGTTTCGAACTTTTCGAACCATGCTCCCAACTTCCGGGACCTAGTTCCCCACTTTCGGAACGAAGATCCAATATTTCGGAACCAAGTTCCCAACTAGAGGAATCAAGTTTCAAAATTTTCGAACCAAGCTCCCATCTTTCGGGGCCAAGTTCCCAACTTTCGAAACGAATATCCAAACTTTCGAAACTAAGTTCCCAACTTTCGGCACTAATTTTCAAAAGTTTCAAAACCAAGTTCCCAATTTTTAGAACTATGTTCCAAACATTTGGAACTAAATTCGTAACTTGTGGAACCAAGTTTCGAACTTTTCGAACCAACTTCCCAACTTTCGAGACCAAGTTTTGAACTTTTCGAACCAAGCTCCCAACTTTCGGAACCAAGTTCCCAACTTTCGGAATGAAGGTCCAAACTTTCGGAACCAAATTACCAACTTTCTGAACCAAGTTCTTAATTTTTGGAACTAAGTTCCCAACATTTGAAACCAAATTCTCAACTTTCGTAATGAAGTTTCAAAATTTCGGAACAAAGTATCGAACATTCGGAACCAAGTTCCTAACTTTGAAAACCAAGTTCGAAACCTTCAGAGTCTAGTTCCCAACTTTCGAAACCAAGATTCCAACTTTTGGAACAAAGTATCGAACATTCGAAACCAAGTTCCCAACTTTGAAAACCAAGTTCGAAACCTTCAGAGTCTAGTTCCCAACTTTCGAAACCAAGATTCCAACTTTCGGAACCAAGATTCGAACTTTCCAAACCAAGTTCCCAACTTTCGGAACTAAGTTTCGAACTTTCCGAACCAAGTTCCCAATTTTCAGAACCAAGATCTAAACTTTCGAAACTAAGTTCGCAACCTTCATAATCAGGTTCCCAACCTTGAAAACCAAGTTCCCAACCTTCATAATCAAGTTCCCAACTTTTGAAACCAAGATTACTACGCTCGGAACCAAGTTCCCAACTTTTAGAACCAAGATTCTAACTTTCGAAACAAAGATTGCAACTTTTGAAACCAAGATTCCAACTTTCGGAACTAAGTTTCGAACTTTTCGAACAAGCTTCTAACATTCGAAACATAGTTCCCAACTTTCGGAACGAGGATCCAAACTTTGAGAACCAAGTTCCCAACTTTCGGCACGAAGTTTCAAACTTTCAGAACCAAATTCTCATCTTTCTGAATCAAGTTCGTAACTTTCCGAACCAAGATCCCAACTTTCGAAATCAAGATCTCAACTCTCGGAACCAAGTGCCCAACTTTCCGAACCAAGTTCCTAACTTTTGGAACCAAGTTTCAATCTTTCGAAACCAAATCCCCAGTTTGCGGACCAGGTTTCAAACACTCGGAACCAAGTTCCCAACTTTTGAACTTTCTGAATCAAGTTCGCAACCTTCGAAAGCAAGTTCCCAATATTCCAAACCAAGTTTATAACTTTCCAAATTAAGTTTCCAACTTTTCGAACCAAGATAACAAATTTCGGAACCAAGATCCCAACTTGTGGAACCAAGTTCACAACTTTCCGAACTAAGATCCCAACTTTCGGAACCAAAATCTCAACTCTCGGAACCAAGTTCCCAATATTCTGAACCAAGTTCCCAATATTCTGAACCAAGTTCATAACTTTTGAAACAAATTTCCCAACTTGCGGAACCAAGTTACCAACTTTGGAAATCAAGTTACCAACCTTTTGAACTAACTTTCCAACTTTTCGAACCAGGTTCCCAACATTCAGAACCAAGTTCCCAACTTTTCGAACAAAGTTCTCAACTTTCGAAACCAAATTCCCAACTTTCGGAACCAAGTTCCCAACTTTCGAAACTTAGTTCCCATGTTTCGGCACCAACTTCACAACTTACCCAACCAAGTTCCCAACATTTGGAACCAAGCTCCCAACATTTTGAACCATGTTTCCAATTTTCTGAACCAAGTTCCAAATTTTTGCAACCAAGTTTCCAACTTTTCGAACTAAGTTCCCAACTTTCGGAACCAAGTTCTCAACTTTCGAAATCATATTCCAAACTTTCTAATCAAAGTTCCCAACATTTTGAACCAAGTTCCCAACTTTCGAAATCTAGTTCTCAACTTTCGAAACCAAGTTCTCAACTTTTGGAACCAAGTCCCCAACATTTCCAATCAAGTTCCCACCATTCGGTAACAAGTTCCTAACATTCGGAATCAAATTCCCATCTTTCTGAACCAAGTTCTAAACTTTCGGAACCAAGTTTCAAATTTTCTGAACCAAGTTACCAATTTTCGGAAATAAGTTCCCAACTTTCGGAACGAAGTTTCAAACTTACGGAACGAAGTATCAAAGTTTCGGAACGAAGTTTACACCTTTCGAAATCAAGTTCCCAACTTTTCGAACCAGGTTCCCAACCTTCAAAACCAAATTCCCAACTTTCGAAACCAAGATTCCAACTTTCAAAACAAAGTTTCGAACTTTTTGAACAAAGATCCAAACTTTCTGAACCAAGATCCAAACTTTCGGAACCAAGTTCCCAACCATCAGAATCAAGTTCCCAACTTTCGAATCCAATATTCCAACTAGCGAAACCAAGTTTCGAACTTTTCGAACCAAGCTCCCAACTTCCGGGACCAAGTTCCCCACTTTCGGAACGAAGATCCAATATTTCGGAACCAAGTTCCCAACTAGAGGAACCAAGTTTCAAAATTTTCGAACCAAGCTCCCAACTTTCGGGGCCAAGTTCCCAACTTTCGAAACGAATATCCAAACTTTCGAAACTAAGTTCCCAATTTTCGGCACTAATTTTCAAAAGTTTCAAAACCAAGTTCTCAATTTTTAGAACTATGTTCCAAACATTTGGAACTAAATTCGTAACTTGTGGAACCAAGTTTCGAACTTTTCGAACCAACTTCCCAACTTTCGAGACCAATTTTTGAACTTTTCGAACCAAGCTCCCAATTTTCGGAACCAAGTTCCCAACTTTCGGAATGAAGGTCCAAACTTTCGGAGCCAAATTACCAAGTTTCTGAACCAAGTTCCTAATTTTTGGAACTAAGTTCCCAACATTCGAAACCAAATTCTCAACTTTCGTAATGAAGTTTCAAAATTTCGGAACGAAGTATCGAACATTCGGAATCAAGTTCCCAACTTTGAAAACCAAGTTCGAAACCTTCAGGTGTTGTTTGGTTAGCGAAAATTATTTTCTGGTTTGGTTTCAGTGAAACTGAAAACTTGGTTTCGAAAACTTGGTTTTGGTTTCTAGTTTTCAGTTTTCTGAAAACGCGTTTGGTTAATAAAAACAACATCAGTTTTAGTTAGTTGAAACCAGTAAATATTTATTTGATTATAAAAAATAATATTAATTTTCCTTGAACATTTTTAGTAGTAATTAAATGTTTAGTTAGTTTACAAAATTAAATATTTGTTAATATAGTTACAAAATATTTAAATGATTTAATTAATTAAATTATTGGTAATTTAAGATTTTTTTGTTCAATTAGATATAAAAATTAATTAATAGTTATTATAAAATTTCAAAAAAAAAAAGTCCAATGATCTAAAATTAGGTTTGATTAAATTATAAATAGACCAACTTTAAGAAAATTGAGTTATTTAAAATTTGGATTTGAGTCAAATCAGATATAAATTGGTTTAATTATTTTATAAATTTAAGATAAAAGTTCGAGTTAAAAATGATGATTTTTATTTTTATTTTAAAAAATTCGATATAGTTTGATTTATTTTTAAATTAATTAATTTTATAAAAAAATATTTATAATTACAAAGTTGTCACAGCATTTTGATAACGAAACCAACAGTCTCGAAACCACAGAAAACAACATTCTGTTGTTTTCATTTTTATTAAGAAAACTGGTTTCGTTTTCATTCTGGTTTCGATTCAATTTCACGAAAACACTAAACCAAGCACGTTTTCGTAAGCAGTTTTGGTTTCAGTGAAACTGAAACCATGAAAACAGACTTGGTTTCGCTAACCAACTTTCAAAATAAAGTTTCGAACTTTTCGAACAAAGATCCAAACTTTCGGAACCAAGATCCAAACTTTCGGAACCAAGTTCCCAACCATTAGAATCAAGTTCCCAACTTTCGAATCCAATATTCCAACTAACGAATCCAAGTTTCGAACTTTTCGAACCAAGCTCCCAACTTCCGGGACCTAGTTCCCCACTTTCGGAACGAAGATCCAATATTTCGGAACCAAATTCCCAACTAGAGGAATCGAGTTTCAAAATTTTCGAACCAAGCTCCCATCTTTCGGGGCCAAGTTCCCAACTTTCGAAACGAATATCCAAACTTTCGAAACTAAGTTCCCAACTTTCGGCACTAATTTTCAAAAGTTTCAAAACCAAGTTCCCAATTTTTAGAACTATGTTCCAAACATTTGGAACTAAATTCGTAACTTGTGGAACCAAGTTTCGAACTTTTCGAACCAACTTCCCAACTTTCGAGACCAAGTTTTGAACTTTTCGAACCAAGCTCCCAACTTTCGGAACCAAGTTCCCAACTTTCGGAATGAAGGTCGAAACTTTCGGAACCAAATTACCAACTTTCTGAACCAAGTTCCTAATTTTTGGAACTAAGTTCCCAACATTCGAAACCAAATTCTCAACTTTCGTAATGAAGTTTCAAAATTTCGGAACAAAGTATCGAACATTCGGAACCAAGTTCCTAACTATGAAAACCAAGTTCGAAACTTCAGAGTCTAGTTCCCAACTTTCGAAACCAAGATTCCAACTTTTGGAACAAAGAATCGAACATTCGGAACCAAGTTCCCAACTTTGAAAACCAAGTTCGAAACCTTCAGAGTCTAGTTCCCAACTTTCGAAACCAAGATTCCAACTTTCGGAACCAAGATTCGAACTTTCCAAACCAAGTTCCCAACTTTCGGAACTAAGTTTCGAACTTTCCGAACCAAGTTTCCAATTTTCAGAACCAAGATCTAAACTTTCGAAACCAAGTTCGCAACCTTCATAATCAGGTTCCCAACCTTGAAAACCAAGTTCGCAACCTTCATAATCAGGTTCCCAACCTTGAAAACCAAGTTCCCAACCTTCATAATCAAGTTCCCAACTTTTGAAACCAAGATTACTACGCTCGGAACCAAGTTCCCAACTTTTAGAACCAAGATTCTAACTTTCGAAACAAAGATTGCAACTTTTGAAACCAAGATTCCAACTTTCGGAACTAAGTTTCGAACTTTTCGAACAAGCTCCTAACATTCGAAACATAGTTCCCAACTTTCGGAACGAGGATCCAAACTTTGAGAACCAAGTTCCCAACTTTCGGCATGAAGTTTCAAACGTTCAGAACCAAATTCTCATATTTCTGAACCAAGTTCCCAACTTTCGGCATGAAATTTCAAACTTTCATAACCAAATTCTCATATTTCTGAACCAAGTTCCCAACTTTCTGAACCAAGATCTCAACTTTCGGAATCAAGATCCCAACTTTCGGAATCAAGATCCCAAGTCTCAGAACCAAGTTCCCAACTTTTCGAACAAAGTTCCTAACTTTTGGAACCAAGTTTCAATCTTTCGGAACCAAGTCCCCAATGCGGAACCAAGTTTCAAACTCTCGGAACCAAGTTCCCAACTTTCGAATTTTCCGAATCAAGTTCGCAACTTTCGAAAGCAAGTTCCCAACTTTCAGAACCAAAATCCCAACTCTCGGAACTAAGTTCCCAACATTCTGAACCAAGTTCATAACTTTTGGTACCATGTTCCTAACTTTCGGTACCAAGTTCCAAATTTTCGGCACTAATTTCCCAACTTTCGGAACCAAGTTTCAAACTCTCGGAACCAAGTTCACAACTATCAAAACCAAGTTCCCAACCTTCAAAATCAAGTTCCCAACTTTCAAAACCAAGTTTTTAAACTTTCTGAACCAAGTTTCCATCTTTCGGAACCAAGTATCCAACTTTCGGAACCAAAATCCAAACTTTTGGTACCAAATTCCTAACTTTACAAATCAAGATTCAAACTTTCGTAATTGAGTACCCAATTTTCTAAAATAAGTTCCCAACATTCGGAACCAAATTCTCAACTTACGGAACCAAGTTCCCAACTTTCGGAACCAAGTTTCAAACTTTCGGAACCAACTTCCTAACTTTCCAAACTAAGTTTACAGCTTTTGAAACTAAGTTCCTAACTTTCTGAACCAAGTTTTTAACTTTGGAAACCAAGTTACCTACTTTTCGAACCAACTTACCAACTTTCCGAACCAAGTTCCCAACTTTCGGAATCAAGTTCTTAACTTTCCAAACCAAGTTTACAACTTTTGGAACCAAGTTTCCAACTTTCCGAACCAAATTCCCAACTTTCGAAACCAAGTTCCCAAATTTCGGAAGTAGGTTCCCAACTTTCGAAATAAACTTCCCAACTTTTCGAACCAAGTTCCCAACTTTCCAAACCAAGTTTACAATTTTTGAAACAAAGTTCCCAACTTTTCGAATCAAGTTCTCAACTTTGTGAACCAAGTGCCCAACTTTCGCAACCAAATTCCCAACTTTTCGAATCAAGTTCCCATCTTTCTGAACCAAGTTCTCAACTTTCCGAACCAACATCCCAACTTTTGGAACTAAGATCACAACTATCGAAACCATGTTCCCAACTTTCGGAACCAAGTTCCTAACTTTCGAAATCAAGTTTCCAATTTTCCGAACTAAGTTCCTAACTTGCGGAACCAAGTTCCCAACTTTTGAAACAAAGTTTCAAGCTTTCAAACCAAGTTCCGAACTTTTCGAACCAAGTTCCCAACTTTCAAAACTAAGTTCCAACCTTCATAATCAAGTTCCCAACTTTCAAAACTAAAATTCCAAATTTCGAAACCAAGTTATCAACTTTCGAAAGCAAGTTTCGAACTTTTCGAACCAAGATGCAAACTTTCGAAACCAAGTTCCCAACTTTTGGAACCAAGAACCAAATTTCCAACTTGCGAACCAAGTTCCCAACTTTTTGAACCAAGTTCCCAACTTTTTGAACCAAGTTTCCAACTTTGGAAACCAAGTTACCAACTTTGGAAACCAACTTACCAACTTTCTGAACCAATTTCCCAACTTTTCAAACTCCAAACCAAGTTCCCAACTTTTCAAATCATGTTCCTCCTAACTTTCAGAACCAGGTTCCTAACTTTCAGAACCATATTTCTGTCACACCCCAACTGAGGGGAGTGTGACCGGTCGGGGCCTACATCCTACCCTGTAGCCTACTGTCTACACTGACATATAAAAAACTGGAACATATCGATAAAAAAAAACCACAACGAGAACTTATCCCTCAACCCTATAGGCGAGCCTCAACACCTACTATCTAGCAAAAACAACAATCTACAAAACACAAAGGTGTTTACACGCACACCTTGCAAGCTACCGTAAAAATCGATACAAAGAAAGATGAAAACAATATAAATGGAGCTTAAATGTAAAACAATACTTGATGTAGCTCCAACACGTCTCCTCCGAGCACTTCAAGGCTTCGAGTATGGATTTCTCGCCTTGATGAAGTGAGGAGAGATTGAGAGTGTGGAAATGGAGATTAGGACTTTAAATCAACTCCTTTAGACTTGTAATCTCTAAGGATATGCTCAATGAAGTTCTCAACAGCTGGTAAGGAGGTTTATGAGTGGTATTTATAACCACTCACTCGGCTAGAGAACCCAACGGGCATTTTTCTGCCCGTTGGCGATGCTCGGTCGCTTGCTGGTCAATCGTCGATCGACCGATCGATCGATCGCGGAGCGACCGAAGTCATTCTACCGCTTTCGGGCCACATTCTATCGATTGGTTGGTCGATTGAATTGGCTACTGCCAATTCTCTGCTTCGTCCGGTCGACCGAATTGACTACTGCCAATTTTTGGCTTCATTCAGTCGACCGAACCTGGGCTGAGGCTTATTTTTCGAGTCTTCTGCTTGTGCGCTTTGTTTCCAGGTTCCGTTACCAAGTATGGACTTGGATAACATTGCAATTTGGCTTGGGACATAATCCTAGAGTCATATAACATGAAATCTATTCCTAACTCTAGATTTTCTACTTGATCGACGACGGAGCCAATTTTGTCGATTCTTATTTATGTCCGAACAAACTTTGCGCGCAACCGTAACCTCAACCTGAGATCAAACACTTGATAAACTCATTAGAATAAGTTTGTTATCATCAAAATCAAGATGATGACCAAGGTTGAAAACCTTAGGCCAACATCAAGTTCACAACTTTCGAAACCATGTTTCCAACTTTCCGAACCAAGTTTCCAACTTGCCGAACTAAATTCCTAACTTTTCGAACCAACTTCCCAACTTTTAGAATCAAATTCCCAATCCCAACTTTTGTAACCAAGTTTCAAAAATTCTGAACCAAGTTTCGAACTTTTCAATCCAAATTCCCAACTTTCCGAACCAGTTACGAACATTCCGAACCAAGTTCCGAACTTTTCGAACCAAGTTCCCAACTTTCTTAACCAAGTTCCGAACTTTCCGAATCAAGTTCCCAACATTCCGAACCAAGTTTCGGACTTTCGAAGTTCCCAACTTTCCAAACTAACTTTACAACTTTCGAAACCAAGTTCCCAACTTTCCGAACAAAGTTCCCAACTTTCAAAACCAAGTTTTCAAGCTTCGGAATCAAATTCCCAACTTTCAAACTAAATTCCTAACTTTCGAACCAAGTTCTGAACTTTTCGAAATAAATTCCCAACTTTCCGAACCAAATTCTCAACATTCCTAAGCAAGTTCTCATCGTTCGAAACCAAGTTCCGAAAAAAGGGGATAAATAAAATGGCGGGAACTCCTCTTGGCGACGACAAGGAAAATTATTCAAACCCGACTACTAAAAATTCATTTGGGTCTCCGCAAAAACCAAAGAAACCTCCCGATCCGCGGCTTAAGGGATCTTATCCAATCTGAAGCCTCTTCTAATATTCATCCGATGATCGGCCAGGAGAAAGTCTCCCTGTGTCCCGCATCTTCCTTATTGAATCCCCAGGGGGAGGTAAGAAATAGCTTCATGCAATTTACCTATTGGTCATGATGGAAATGGATTTAAATCTTCATATAGTTTTATTTCTATGAAAAAACCCTTGTTCGTATAGAGCAATGTAAGGAGGAGCACTGCGTATAAAATGAGCAATTGGATTGCATTCTATATGTGCATTTGTGCACAATATGAAATACTTGACTCTAGCACAATGCTTATTCAAAACCAACATAGCTAGGGCATCGCTTTTTACATCCTCAGCAATAAAAGAAATCATCTGAGTCGCCTCGGAAAAAGTTATAACTCTAGAGGCATTACCTTTAAAGCAAGCTCCAATATTCGTACAAGAGAGTTCATATCTGAAATCTTTTTATCATGAATAAGAACCGATGGATTTTTTAGTTCGTGGGAACCAAAATATTTGAGTGAAAGTTAATAAAAAAAGGCGAGGTGAAACTCACTTTAGTTCCCACCACTAAGAAATCATGAAAGCTTCTGAAATAAGAAATATATTTTTTCCATAAGATCCAGGATATGATTATTTTATAAACACAGTATCAAGATATACCACCCACCAAAAATTACAATAGGAGTGTTCCCAAACTTTTTCGACAATGTTTTTGCTCTCTCAAATAACAACCGCATCTACCAAACCAAGAAAATGGATTGTTCCCGTTGCTGTGAATACATAATAAAATTTAATTTTTGTCATATTATCTTTTTTACTTCTTTTAAGTTCTAATTCATCATGAATGTACTTAAAAGAAGTTCTACAACTAGTGAACCTATTTAGCTTATATGCACTTGTAATGCATGAATGTCCTCAAGTAAGCAAATAAGCTTATATTCACTAGTTGTACTAATCTACAACTAGTGAACATATTTAGCTTATATTCACTAGTTGTACTCATCTACAACTAGTGAACATATTTAGCTTATATGCACTTGTAAGCAAATAATGGAAAGCATGTTATTTGGTGTCTATTGTTGAGTTCTGCTGGTGCACAGTAACTCTAATTGAAAGAGGGCTAAAAGGTCAAAATTTGTAAAGTTATATTCAGGGATCAAGTCCTTTTAGGATTCCTACAACTCTGTCCATAAGATCAATCTACAGACGCCTAATGTTAGATCACAAAGACTAACATAGTCTTTATGTATCACAGAGGCACCTAAAGATAAAAGCATTACTTTAAAAATGAGACAAAGCTATATTCACAAAATGATTTAATGATTAATCCATATATACTCTATTTTCTCCTATTAATGGATCTTTTGCGGTTGTTCCAACTTCCTTCTCCCATTCCTATCCTTTGATATAGTAGCTTATTCCAAAAAGGATATTTGAGTGGTACACAACTCCTTGTTGTAGGCTTCTGTTCATAATCAAGCTGAAATATGATGTAGTATGATATTAAAACATGAGAGATTCAGCATACATAAGAGAATTAATAGGATAATTATATACTTTCTCTTTTGAATGAAGAAATATCATGATGATGAAGAAATATGGATGAATCACCGGATATACGATGAAGTATGAATTCAAAGCCACAAACACATCAAGTACTAGCTGCCTTTCTCATTATGAAGAGCCATCTTTTCTATATACTTTTTTAAGTAATTCCACCTATTCTATGATGGTTGAACTTAAAAACACAAGTAGAATTAGAAAAATCAATTCATTTTCTTTTTGTAGGAATAAGATATTTTGCAAGATAAGTTGCGTTACATGTATGTGAGATGACAAATGAGTCAATTGATCTATTATTCTATCACCTTTGCTTTACAAATAACTTCAACGCATAACTCTCACTATTCAGTAAATGAAACAATATTCATCTATACTGATGAAGAAAGTTTAATCATTCTTGATAACCACATTGGTACAGAGATCACACAAAAATAATTCTTACATTCAAACCCTAATTCTTTAAGTTCCACTTCTTAGCTAGTAATTCGCCAATATTTGGAAATGAACTGAAGTTTCAAGTGTTAATCATTTGAAATACTTTCATACCAAATAAAAACGGAAAAACAAGTTATATTATTTCATGAATGTCCTATAATTGTTTTACTTATGAAATTGGCTTTTATTACGTAGAAAGCATGCCACATTTTTTAGGTCTAAACATATGTTTAGACCTTTATAAAAACGTCAGTATTGAAGTAAAATAATAATAATAAACAAATTTAAAAATTGGCACATATAAAAGCACCCGATTTCTATTAATTTTGAGTTGATAAAGATAAATATGACGCTTAATAATAAGAACCTATTTCAATTTAACAAGTGCCTCTTTAAAGGGGCACCGGTTTCAATTTAATAGGCGCCCCTCGCCTCATGAAAGGTTAATTAACCATTAATTAATGTTAGCTTGTATTTTTGAATTTTTCTCATTTATGATATATACTTTTATTTTGCTCAATTCAATCATATACTCACATTTGTCTCAATTGTGACCTGTCATCTAATTTCCGATAGCAACCCATTAAATGAATGAGCATGCTGATGTGGAATAAAAAATAGTTTTTTAATATTGAAATTTAATAAATTGAATATCTCTATCTCTATCTCTCGTTCGTCATCGTTTAAGGACAAGGAGGAGCAAGAGGAAGAGGAGTCTCGCGAAAATGTCAACCTTTCAACCAATGCCTCCGAGTGCAATGTATCAAATAAGAAGTCAAGGTGGAGGCTTTCTTTTTAAGGGGGACTTCCACGAAGATCTCGACGAGGGTTGACTTGTAATCAGAGCTTTTGCGATGTAGTCAATGGCGTGACGAGTGGGTGCTTGAACCATGGCGTCAAGAGGCATTGACTTGGAGTGCTCCTTCTGGACTACGGCTTTAAAGTCAACAAACATGGTGTGAGTGGCCTCGGCGAGCTTGGATGGGGACGTGATGGCCTATTCATGGATAGCGGCTATTGAGCCAAAGGAGAACAATGCATCTATCTCCGGCAATAGCTCAGAGATGCTGTTGTACAAGTCTAGTATACATAACATTTTCTCTGTCGATCGCTTGGATTTCACCAACTCCGAGAAACAGAGGAGCTGATCTACAACATTTTCAGCAATGTTAGCTATGACAACCTCCCGGATTGAATTGAAGCCACGGAAGACGTGGGCCAAGAGGTGATCGCTCATCGAAGTACAGGGCGGTGGTCACCACCCGCAAGGTGCCAATCCAAAACTGGATTTTTCTCTCAAGAAGCTACCAATCCATCCTCTAAACCTGTGACGAGGTAAACCGCTCGAACCCAAGGCAATAGAACCCCTTGATCAACTTGCGAAGGATCTTGTATACCCCCGATGCACACTCATTGGCATAGCCGACGATGATCACGATCTCGACAATGGCGCAGAGGTGAACCATGACGCTGGCCGTAGCGCTCTCATCCTCAACATTAAAGTCCACAACTGCGTGAATCTCATCGTCCTCGATGTCCTCGGAGACGCTAGAGCAGTTGGCTACGAGAATATGATAGAGAACTCCTTCTCGAGGCGACGCATGGTGGCCTACAAGATCGAAGGTCGCGTGGGACCCGCGGCCTCCATATCCTTAAAAAATAATTTTTTTATTACACGTTAACATGCCACGTTGTCGGCACAAATTAAACTACATGCCACAATTGAGACAAATCTCGTAATATAAGATTTAATTAAACAAAATATAAGTACAAACCACAAATGAGAAAAACCTCAAAGGGCAATCTATGTTTAGATATTTTCCCTAGATCTAATCTAGTAACGATAGTACAATCACTTCATAGAAGACAAAGTGTTGTGACCGTCAATTCATGAAAGTACCATATATTCTTGGGGTAAAATATGATGTTGAAACATGCAAATACAATGGTGGAAGCTAATAATAGAAAAATTGTGAAGATAACTGAAATGAAAGAAAGAAACATAAAGAAAAAAAAAAAAAAAATAGGACAAAAGTAATAAAAATGAATTTGAATAAAAAAAAGAATAGCATGACAGAAGTAATAAAAAAAATGAAATAAAAAAAAGAACACGACAGAAGTAAAAAAGAAAAAGAACATGACATAAGTAATAAAAAAGAAAGAAATAGAGACAAAATTGTGAAGGATTGTTGGAAGAGAACTAAAATGAAAGAAAGAAATAGAAAAGAAAAAAGAAATGAAGTGAAAATAGAAATTCATTGAAAAAAGAAATGAAGTGAAAAAGAAATGAAGTGAAATCAGAGAGAAATGAAGTGAAAATGAAACGAAAGAAAACTGAAGTAATAAAAAAAGAATCGAACAAAAGATAGAAACAATAAAAAAAGAATCGAACAAAATAGAAGTAAAAAAGAAAGAAAGAAACAAGAAAAAAATATGCATGTACAAGTACAAATACCTAAAAAGCAAAAAAAATTAATGAAATGAAGAAGAGATCTGAATGGGAGAGAAATGCCTTAAAAAATAACAAAAATTGTTATCTTGTCGCTGGAGTTTGTCGCCAGATCGAGTTCATCGCTGGATTTCATCGCCAAAGTGGAGCAGCCATAGGTAGGAGGTTCTCAAGTTGGAGCAATCGCCAGCCTTGCCTTAGGTTTTAGGATTTTATTCTTAACTCTTTTAAAAAATTTACAAAAATATCCCCACTTAAAGAAAAAAACAAAAAAACAATTATGTGCCGCCATTTCCACCACAGGCGCCATGGCGGATTGCAGGCGCCATGGCGGATTGCGGGCGCCACGCAAAAACTGCAACATGGCAATTTAATCAAATTCCGCCACGCCATGGCGGCGACATGGCCGCTATTTGACAACAGTGGAGGAAAGCAATTGTAATATCGTCAAGAATTATTGGTTGACCTCCATAGATGAAATGAATTTATTTAAACACTTGTCCACATCTTTTTTTGCTTGTAAAACAATCGAAGAAAACAACATTCTCTCAGGATTTGCTAAAATTCTTGAGTTCTTTTTATGTGAGGAACAAAGCCTTATTCATTGTTAGAAATAGAACACAATTCTATATAAATGTGGGAACTAATTAGGACAAACTAAAAGCACAATATAGAGGATGAAGATCATACCTATAAGTGGAGGCTATAGGAACCACAATATAGAAGAAGCCGGGAAACATGTACCCTTTTTGCCTTCCTCTTTGTCATCATCCTCCTGGACGCCTTATATGTGGAACGAAGGTTCATTAGGCGGCGGCAACAGCGGTAGCGGTCGTGGCTCTAATTTTGTCGAGAAGGAGCACATGTTCAACAAGGTCACGACTCTATTTTATGGAGGATAGAAGATGGTATTAATTATTGGTTGTACTTATTCTTCCATGTCCATAACCTATGTACGTAGGAATATATGTGCACCCTCATTTTTCTTTAAATTGATTTATCATTGTGCTCTCTAATAACTGTTAAATTAATTACTTAAATTTTGGCGAAAAAATATGAAAATACCTAGAGTTTATGAACTAGGGTGCTCACATATGGTGAATCATCTACACGAGGGTATTCATTATTTTGTGTCCATCTCTAATAAATATAGCCTAAATATCTTGAATATTTTCAAACATCATCTTACCAAGGCTTTTCTCCCGATATGGTCTCGGTTGTGCTTGAGGTTTCAATTTTATATTCAAATCAAGGTTAACCTGGAAATCAATAGTGCACCTTAAAGAAGAGAGTTTCAACTGCAAATGAGTGCGGGAAAGGGGAAACGAGATTAAAAAAAAGTGCTCATCACTACCGCCAATTTTAATCTAATAAAATAGGGTGTAATTAGATTAAAATCGGCGCTAAATATGAGCATCAATTTTAATCCGCCACTAACCTTGTTTTTACTGTAGTGGTGTTAGACCAATTTCCTATTAAAGAAATTCAATTAAATTTGTTGACAATTTGAACATAAGTCAAACAAGAAATTAAGTCAACTATACTAAGAAAGAGAAGTATGATAAACTATTGAATTAATTAATTTGAAGCATTCCTCGTATGATAAGAAAAATCATTAATCACTACATGTAATCCATTACAAGTAATAATCAGTGAAAAATTTTATATATGAATCAATTGCCCACATGTCAAATTTTCAAATTCATAATATATATTGCAAAATTAGTACAAGAATAAAGTTCAACAATTAATAATGAATTTAAATCAATGATCATTTCAAATTATTATTTATGTTTATGTGGTTGTAAATTATGCCAATATCCCCATCTAATTGTAGCTATATTAGGTTTCATATATATATAAAATGGCAGCATTATTTACAATAATGAATTAATATATATTTCAAGTAATCCACATAACATAAAATGAATAAACAATATTATCATGTAAATAATAAATCACATTGAATTCTACGTCAAATCAAATGTAGCATAATTTGAAACATGACAATAAAATTTGCAGTAAAGAATCATGAAACGAATCTTGTTGGCAAAGTAAGGATAAATCAATCATATTGCATCAATTTTACAGTATTATTATAATATCAGGATAACAATGTTGCATTAGGCCTAAATTAAGCAAAAAAATAATCATATTTATAATGCACATAACTTTTATAAGCAGATGACTGAAAAATTGGAGGATCATTAATAGCATTAGGCTCATATTCAAAATCCAATAGCCTAGTTCAGTTCCAGCACAAGATAGGAAGAATTTTGCACTCACATTAAAATTTAAAATACTGCAATAAATGCAAAATAATATCGACAACAATAAATCATGTGATCAATTATATCACGATATTTAATATACTAAATCACAAGGCTCATATTGGGATCAAAAATCTGACTCACAAATACACAAGGCTCCCAAAAATTAAATACAATTAGAAAAGGTTTCCAACACAATTTAAATGTTGTAAAAGTACTTTCATGAATAGTGAATTTATTTAGAAAAAATGACCCACAAGTATTACTGGATTCAAATACATCCAATATGTATTAAAATAAGCAATATACTATCATGTGCATTATATCAGCTATGAATGAAGCAAAAATGTAGCATAACATGAAGTACAGTGACAAAATAATAAATCAATATTTTATGACCCCACACGAGGTAAAATATGTCATGATGTACAATAATAAATTATTATTCATAAAATTTACATAAATTAAAAAAACAAATAATCATGTCAACACATAGAAAAATAACATAAACAGATTAGCCATATGAATTCTACAACGATGTAGTATAACAATAAAATTGACAATAATAAATTAAGGTCAATTATATCGTGTGAGCAAAATGAGCATGATAAATTAATCTATGCCATATAGACTTATGTGTGGATAGACAATAATATTGTATTCAAAATTTCATGCTATGATCTAATTTTAAAGTAAATTGATCAAAAACATAATGAACCAATGAAAATTTCACTAAATCAAAATTGAGCCAATCATGAAAGGATCAATTAAGCGTGAACAATATGAAATTGAGCTAAACCAATCATAATTTAAATTGAACCAGTAAAAATTAAATTGAACCGATGAAAAATAAAATTGAACCAGTTGAGAACCAAATGAAATTATGTTGAACCGGACCGACGAGGTATGAACCAGATTAATTTCAGCAATGGACCAATTTAAATGAAGTAAATTGAAATAAACCAATCAATAAATGGTTCGAACGGAATAAATTATCCTCAATGGACCGATCTAAATAAATCATTGAACTAATTAAATTGAATGAAATAAACAGAAGCAATTGAATCAGTCTTAAATTAAAATGAATTGAACCAATTCAATTCCAATGCAATCACAGCCATCTAAATTGAAGAATTTAATCACATCCCTTAATATATTTTCTTCTTCTCCCCCCCCCTAAGTATTGTCAACCAAAACAGCTAATATGCTACAATCTGGGATACAGTTCAGCTTACAAACTATATTGTAACAACTTACTAACCAGTCAATAAGATTACATAGAGATGATATTTGTGAAATCAAGCTGAGCATGAGCATGAGCATGATCTACTTTCAGACAAAATTGTTATCACAAACCAACAGGCTCCGGTCCAGAATTAGCACAAACCAATTAAACTCACTCAAGTCTAAAATTAGCACAAACCAATCTTTTGAGTTTCACTGCCATTATACAAATCCAAGAAGGTATAAATCAATTAATTGATAGACGAGGAAAACAAGGAAGGCAAGTCGACAAGGGGTTACTATTGAAGGCGATGTCTGAGGTGGCGATAACGCAAGTTTGTATGACAGTATTGTCCTGGTGAGTAAAGGGTTGTCGGAGGAAGCCAACGGCTGAGTGTCGTCATTCAAGTCATCATGAAAAAGAAGCCGAGCAAGCCAGTAGAGACGTTGAGGGGGGGGGGATGATGCTGGTAGACTTGTAGAAGAAAAGGTGTGGGGCAAACTTGAGAAAATAAAAGCTGAATATGCAACTAAATAGAAGAAACCAGACTTGAGAAAGATGCAAGAGATTCGGTGAAGAAAATGGGAACCGAGACTTGAGGAAGCAGTAGGTGTGGTGAAGAAAAAGAAAGGGTTAAGAAGTAGAGTTGAGAACAAAAGCGAGAAATGAGAAGCTGGTAATTAAAAACATAACAGAAAAGAGTTTAAAAAACCAACCAGGCATATGGTGCATTAGTGTCACTTAACTGGCTGGATCAGCCTGCGCCGATTTTTTAGTTACACATAAGTCTAAGTTTGATTAAAACTGATCCTAATGCATAGCGTCGGTTGTTAACAGCCACGGATATCACCAGCATTGAACAAGATTAATAAGTTATTCAATTAAGAAAGACCAAAAGTTGCAAGTTACTAACTTACTAAGTAAAGTTATCCACGCATTTAACAAACTTCTAGCTCCAGCTGATTATTTGAGATGGAGAACCAAACTAGAATTTATTCACAAATTAAGCTTAAGCCTAGTCTAATGCAGCTAGCTTACTTATAACTACCCGAACAGAGGAGCACCTAGCTTTTGGTATTTAGCTTTGAGTGCAGCTCCTCGTACTTACCTTTGTGTGGCTCATAAAGTTTCTGGTATCTAGCTTCGAGTGCAGCTCTTTCCTCAAAAATCTTGTCTTCAAGCTCATCGTGTTGACTCTACAAGGAAAAGAAATAGAGAAGATACTTCATCAGCATATCCAAATCTCATAAGGACCTTGAAATTGACTTCGAACTTGTTAAGTGAAAAAATCACCTAGAGACCATCAACAGATGTGGTTTGAAGACCATTAATGTAATATCTCATTCTAAAAGGTGGAGAAAATTAGACAGAAAATATAGATCCACTTTACGAATATGCATAATTAAATTGAGCTTTCTTATATGTGTCATCATAGTAATATAATATTAATTAGGATAGAAATATTTTCAAGCAAATTAATCAAATTGTTAACCGTTCCCAGTATAGAAAAACATTACCATAGATGATTCCCGAAGAGGTGAATGTTGCACTTAGAGTCACTAATTTGAAATAACGAAGGAGTGGATGAACTAAATTATTATATTATAGTAAAAAATTAATGAAAAATTTTGAGGATGCAAATTGTAGCTTTTCTATAACAAGTAATATGAGCATAATTTTTCATTGATTCCTAATAAATTATGAGAAAAAATAGCAACATGTAACGTAAATCTTGGCCAATCTGGAGATCTTCTACCTTATTTACACCCCTTGCGCGTTTCCAACTAAAGTCTCACTTGTAACTTGGAAGCATTTCCAATGAGATAACTGATCTTAGTCTCATACCATTCTTCTTAATATACCAAGCAATCTCTTTAACAGCAAGAACATATTTAAGAAATTAGAAATCAATCAAGCACATGAACATGACTAAAAGGAGCAAAATTCATGTTGTAAAATGAAGTAATTCTAAACAAGCTATAAATTCATGTTTTCCACACATTCAATATGGACTATGATATGTTTGCAACATAACTCAATATCTGATGTAATAGTAATGAGCCAAATGATCCTTTACATGATATTTTTGCAACACAACTCAAAGTTTATTAGTTTTATTAAATTATTAATTAAATATATGAGAAATGGAGAGCTTAATAATTATTGGTTTGAGTTTGCAAGGGTAAAAACTAAAGGAATTGGTTATTTGCATAATCAATGCTTTCCCAATCACTTAAGGGTATGAAGTTTAAGTTTTTGTATGGTAAATAATAAACAATTGAAAGGAACAAAAACAAGTTGAAGAGAAAAAGACTTGCCTCTTTTAAATTCTTAAGCAACTCATACTTTATGAATAAGCACTTTTTGCTTTCTTATTTTCTGGATTTCTTTAATTCTTATTCCTACTCTCTCCCCACTCAAATGACACCAGTTAGTCTCTTGCATCACACGATTATTGTTATTGGGCAACACGACCATGACGAGCACGTCCAGCGACTGGGCCTCAATGTTCAAGCGCAAAGCAAACTCAATCTCCACCAAGGCATCTACGGCAATGCGCTCGCTTCTATTGGCACCAAACTCAATCTCCTTTTCTTCCTCATTGACATATTCTCCTCCATCAAGTTTACAAGCACGAGGGAGATGACTTTTATCTTTGTTGATAAAGTAACTTGCTTCGCCTCGCGATTCTAGAGTTGCATCTTGGAGTTTCTCGAGTGCTTGTGGTAAGAGATCGTAATCTTCATCTACAGCCTCCTCGCTAACCCCAAATCTATTTTCGCCTATCGTCGTCCATGGCAGACGTTGCCAATGGCACCGCTCTCAAACTTCTTGTGCTTGTGTTCATAATTGTGGTAAAGCACACATAGGTTCAAATGTCCATGATTGGTCGATTTCATCTTTAGCTTCCCTATTTTACAAAGCTTGTACTTGTGTTAAATGTTCACCAAATTACCATTGAACTCGCTCTCAAAGTTAGGTCTTCCCCCTCCGTCGAGTTGACTAAGACATCAAACATGATAAAATAATCATAGTCCAACTCAATTGCTTCCATGATCATCACTTCCTATTCGATCTCTTAGCCACTCTACGACACCTTTGAGTTATTCAGCATTTTACGAACCGAGGAATCAAGCTACACTGGCAACCTCACCATTATGATCGAATTTAACGTTCTCAACGACTTCATCCCCTTCTTGTCCTTTATAATGAACTTGGGAGTAGGTGTAGCTCTTGTATCACGACCACTCTCCAAGCAAGCAATCCTTGAGGGGGTAATCCTAAACCAAATCAACATTCTCGTCATAGAAGAGGAACGTGGTGTTGAGCCAATCCTTGACATTTGAATCTAGATGTTGAGGTTCTTCCACAAATACCACTTGCAATCTCAATTGGATGAGGTCGTATGCGAATGTGCGGTAGAGTTAAACTCGATAAGGGTCATAAAAAAGTGTGAGTTTGCGAAGCTTATCGTAGAGGGACAAAGATGGACCTAAGGTTCAATGCCGTCAAGTATGTTATGTTTCCAATAAAGAAGGGTGAAGCCTCATCGCTTAGGTATTTTGAACTTATAGCTCAAGGTTGGGGAAATAGATCTAATCATTGGCATCGTCATTATTGTTGATATAGGCCTTAATATCATGCCCCAATGGTAGGTCCCGCCACCACACCTAAGCATCACCACTTTGTCGCACTGTAGTAGTAGCCACACGATGCAAGAGACTAACCAACATCGCATCAATAAGGAGAGAGACCAAGGACAACGACAAGGAAAATAAAAGAAATAATTTAGAAAATAAATTTATAATGTTATATATAAAGTTTTCTATTGGAGAAATCATTTGTTAAACTAATGAAAACTAATTACCCACTATGGTCAATATGATTTAATCAATGTAATCATTATGTAGTAAAATAAGATGAATCTTAAACTCCACTACGAGAAGTTATCAACTTCTTTCTATTGAACAAACCTAAAAAATAATTAGGAAGGTAAAAACTAAGAACAAATAATTCCTTAAGATTACGTACATAACTTTCAAATTAATTGGCCACTAAAAATGTTATATCAATCCAAATTCTAAATTCATATAAACAACCACCGGCCAAAAGAATTAAAAAACTTCAATATAGAATAAACCATAGAAAACAAAAGTATTGGACAAACATTAAAAAAGAAACAAATATATACCTCATCTGAACCTGCAGTTGACTTCTAAAATCTATTTGATTAGCAAACAAAAATATGTAGAGAACATTATGATGAGAACTATATTGTTGAGTAGGACGCTCCGTTGAGAATGGCGCCAACAAAAATGAAACCAGCACATTGTTGAACAGAGCGCCAATTTAATCAAAATCGATGCACTGTCGAATAAGGCTCCAATTTCATTGAAATTGACACCCTATTGAGTGCAGAGTAAAGGGGACAACCCTTGTGTGTTGCATATGGCTAAGTGTTTTTTCTTTTTCTCTTTTTTAATGAAATATATATACATATAGTTGAGTTAGTTAAGGCTATTTACTTGAGACTTGAGCTTGTTTCTATACACTTACAAGTGTTACCTAGTCTATTTTGAACAAAAAATAATTGGTTAACTAAAATATGTTTATTGCCCAAATAAGAAACTTTAGGATATTGTTTGAGAAATATACTGAATACAAGTGTTTCATGAAAACTATTCTCTAAGGCAAACCCCTTTCCTGAACCCTTTTCTTTACAATTTTATGACACAAAAAAAAAAATTGTTTAAATGTTTGAGAAATCCACCAAATGATTTCTACTCAAAACATAGAAAAGTTGGCATACTAAGTCATTGAGAAAAGATCTCCTATATATACATACTTAAAACTAGCTATCATTTAATCTATAGTACCTGACTAAACTATCATAAGAAGAGATCTCTTATAATCTATTGTGTAGAAAATGACCACTTATAATCATGGTTTTAAATACCGTACCGTACCGGCCGATACGGTCGGTATTTATCGGTTTTTTGAAAAACCGATATATGAGATATCCGGTATTGGGCGATATCAGATATCTCGGTTAATACCCGGTATAATCTTGTTGGAGACATTATAAATCTCAATAAGAACTTGTGTCAAGTACAACATAATGCATGAAGTTCCAAATCTTGCCATTGATTATGAGTCCAATTGAATGACTATTAAATTATAAATGACTATTAGCTAAAAAAACCCAAATAGAAAACATGGTTTGTTGACTTGCTCTTCCAAGTAGAGAACAATGGGCATTTGATTGGAAATGATATATATAGTAACAGATTGGCTAAATTTGAATACCTGTGAACACCTTTCTTCAATAAGTTTCCATACTTTAGACAAGATAAAATAAGAAAGTGAACTTCCATACTTTTCTAGATTATAATAGAGCAATGTAAGGAGGAGCACTATGTATAAAATGAGCAATTGGATTGCATTCTATATGTGCATTTGTGCTCAATATAAAATAATACCTTGATTCCAGCACGATGCTTATTCAAAACCAACATAGCTAGGGCATCGCTTTCTACGTCCTCAGCTACGATAAGAAATGCTCTATTATTCTACACAATAATAAAAGAAATCATCTGAGTCGCCTCGGAAAAAGTTCTAACTCCAGAGGCATCACCTTTAAAGCAAGCTCCAATATTCGTACAAGAGGGTTCATATCTGAAATCTTTTTGTCATGAATAAGAAACTAAAATATTTGAGTGAAAGAATAAAAAAAGGCGAGGTGAAACTCACTTTCAAATATTCATGCTTTGGAAATTAAAATAAATTGCACTCTAGGGCCATAAGAAAAAAATGTTTAGTTCCCACCACTAAGAAATCATGAAAGCTTCTGAAATAAGAAATATATTTTTTCCATAAGATCTAGGATATGATTACTTTATAAACACAGTATCAAGATATACCACCTTCTATGTAGTGTGTGCTATCTAAATCACCAAAAATTACAATAGGAGTGTTCCCATACTTTTTCGACAATGTTTTTGCTCTCTCAAGTAACAACCGCATCTACCAAATCAAGAAAATGGACTGTTCCCGTTGCTGTGAATTCAGAATAAAATTTAATTTTTTTCATATTCTCTTTTTTACTTCTTTTAAGTTCTAATTCATCATGAAAGTACTAAAGAGAAGTTATACAACTAGTGAACATATTTACCTTATATGCGCTTATAATGTATGAATGTCCTCAAGTAAGCAAATAAGCTTATATTCACTAGTTGTACTCATCTACAACCGGTGAACATATTTAGTTTATATTCACTAGTTGTACTCATCTACAACTAGTGAACATATTTAGCTTATATGCACTTGTAAGCAAATAATGGAAAACATGTTACTTGGTGTCTATAGTTGAGTTCTGCTGGTGCACAGTAACTTATTTGGTGTCTATTGTTGAGTTCTGCTAGTGCACAGTAACTCTAATTGAAAGAGGGCTAAAAGGGGTAGGAATTTATAAAGTTATATTCACGGATCAAGTCCTTTTAGGATTCCTGCAGCTTTGTATCCATAAGATCAATCTACAGATGCCTACATGTTAGATCATGAAGACTGACATAGTTTTTATGTATCATCAGAGGCACCTAAAGATAAAAGCATTACTTTAAAAATGAGACAAAGCTATATTCGCAGAATGATTTAATCATTAATCTATATATACTCTATTTCCTCCTATTTATGGATCTTTTGCGGTCGTTCCAACTTCCTTCTCCCATTCCTATCCTTTGGTATAGTAGCTTATTCCAAAAAGGATGTTTGAGTGGTACACAACTCCTTGTTGTAGGCTTCTGTTCATAACCAAGCTGAAATATGATGTAGTATGATATTAAAACATGAGAGATTCATCATACATAAGAGAATTAATAGGATAATTATATACTGTCTTTTGAATGAAGAAATATGGATGAACCACCGGATATACGATGAAGTATGAACTCTAAGCCACAAACACATCAAGAACTAGTTGCCTTTCTCATTATGAAGAGCCATCTTTTCTATATACTTTTTTCAGTAAATCCACCTATTCTATGATGGTTGAACTGAAAAACACAAGTAGAATTAGAAAAATCAATTCCTTTTCTTTTTGCAGGAATAAGATATTTTACAAGATAAGTTGCATTACATATATGTGAGATGACAAATGACTCAATTGATCTATTATTTTATCCCCTTTGCTTCACAAATAACTTCAACGCATAAATCTCACTATTCAGCATGGTTTCAAATACCATACCGTATCGTCCGGTACGGCCAGTATTTATTGAATTTTTGAAAAAACCAGTATACGAGATACCCGATATTGGGCGATACCGGGTATCTCAGTAAATACCGCCCGGTATGAGCGGTATTTATCAAATACCGCCGATATCGGGCGGTATTTGGTGTCATACCGGGCGGTATTGCTCGATATGACGTAACGGCTCTTAAAAAGAGTCGTTGCTATAGTGGCATATAGTCGTTTGGGGTCGGATTTAAAATATTGTATTCATGTATTTGATATTTGAATATTAAATTTAAGTATTTCTTGATCAATTTTGTATTATTGGAGTTATTTTTAACAGCAAAAATAAAAAAAAATTATCTGGTATGCTTTTTTCGTACCAGCTACCGTTACCGGTATTTTAAACCATGCTATTCAGTAAATGAAGCAATATTTATCTATACTGATGAAGAAAGTTTAATCATTCTTGATAACCACATTGGTAGAGAGATCACACACAAATAATTCTTACATTCAGACCCTAATTCTTTAAGTTCCACTTCTTAGCTAGTAATTCGCCAATATTTGGAAATGAATTATTTTATGAATGTCCTATAATTATTTTATTTATCAAGAGAAAGCAAATGAAACACATAAGAAGTCAAGCACAAGCAAGATAGATGAGCTAGCATTTGCTCTTTGGATTTTCTACTGAAGCTTGGCTTTTAGAAGTTCCAAATTGTATCACTACAGAGGGCATCTACATATTATATAGACAACATGATCTTTGTAGTGAAATATCTTGATCATTGTAGTGAAATAGATTTCTTAATCCTGACATATTATATATTAATTTGGAAGGTAGCAATTAATTTAGTAGATGCTAAGAATTATTAGGCTAACCATCTATCTTAAATGCTTAAGATGCTACCAGAGATCTTAATCTATACAACGCAAAACTATAATATGATTCAAAACATGCATGCTGACCAACTGGCCTACATATATACAACAACAAGCTCACATATAGATAATTAAGCAAATAAATAAAAAAAATGGGACAAATTTTGAATTCATCAGAAATTTAGTTTAGTGACAAATCTTAAAAGATTAGATAAAGGAAGATATCATCTCCTCTGTAGAGAAAAAGCTGAAAAAGAGAGACAAATGGAGTATGAACCAAATGAGTTCAAGTGCCAACATACTCATCAAGGGTTGCTCCTTTGGCTATTTGTCTTCACATGCTTCCACCATGACTTTTTGATCCCTCCTTGCAGAATAAATCATTAGAAACTAAAAGTTAGCCGACTAAGACAAATGTAGATATATGAATTCAAATTTCCATAACTTTATTTGAAGCCTAGTTCCTTGTTTTGATATTATTCTAAAAAATACTTTATTTGAAGCCGAATTAATTAGTTCAATGTATGTATCTATTCTAGAAACATAATAAGGTATTGATCAATAGTATTTAACTGATCAATAGCATTTAACTAACTGCTGAAATCAAAAGAACAAAAAGGTCAATTATGAAATGCATCATGAAGAGGTGGAATCAACATTTTGAACAGGAATGCACAATTAGGTGGAATCAACATTTCAAATAATGAAATTAAAGAATAAGGGAGACAAGCAAGGAAATAAATTTATGCATATAAGAGATCATGTCTTGACCATTAAATGATTTAACAGAAGGTAGCATAAAGTTTGACTGTGCATGGTTGAAAGCAAATAAGCTTTGCAGCTAGCATTAACTTTGAAGTATTTTGTTCAACCACTTATATAGCAACCAGAGTTCCACCGTACAGTGGAAAAAATCGTTCTCAACTTAATTATACCTATTCCTCCAGGTTAAGTTAAATTAACTAACATATGCCAACAGAATATGTTTCCTTTCTCAAACTACTATGATAGAAGCAGCAATTTATATATGAATAAATATTAAATAAAATAGGTCCCATTAAACACAACAAGTAATAACTTCCTTATTTAGTCCAGCAGCATTTTATATTGTAACTTTCGGAGAAAGTAAATTGAAAATTTCAGGTTCTAATACCTAAGATAAATATTTCTTGGTTCCTTGAAACATCATCAAATTTTAAATTTTCTTTAAAAGCAAATCAATTTCAGTTGAACAAACTACAGAAAAACCACCAAAAACTCCTTTAGAAGATAACTTATCAAGGAAACTTATATCCTAGATTAATATAGTACAAAAATGCAAAAAATGCAACACCAATCATCAAAATTGTAGGAAACCACTACAAATTGCTGACCCTATATCTAGAATGCCAATTGGCCATTACTATATCAAGGCATTGTAAAGGCTTCATCTTGAGTTATTCTCCGATGTAAACTCATTCTCCATTTAATAAGGTAAGCTCAGTCATCGTCAAACACCTACGAATGAAGTTGAAGTACTTAACATCATATTAAAATAATTCCAAATCCCCACCCTATTATTAGTAGCACAACCGTGAAGCAGACATGATGAGACTGTTGATTAATAAAAAGGAAGAGAGATAAAGACAAAGCAGAATAATTCACGATCAAACCAAAACAAATATGTAAGGAGGTGATCAATTACTCTATAATGAAGCATCTCCTTCCAATATCTGCTTAAGATTGACAAGGCAACAAGGGAAATCAGCCAACAAGTTACTACCTACTCTCAAAGTAATACTCCACCGCCCTCCGTGCCAAAGTCGCGACTGCTACAAGTGGTTTGGGGGCCGCAATCCGGGGATATTCTTCGAATGTGGAGAATAGTTTCGCTGGTTTCAGGAGGTAGGAAAAATGAGTTGGAACAAAGAATGTGGAGAATAGGGTTTCGCTTGATCAGAGAAGGGAAAACGAGTTGAATCTGCAGAGAAGGAATGAGGTGCGGAGATAGGAAATAGGGTTTCGCTGGTTAAATAGACAAGTGGAAGCAAAAAATTAAATCTTCTCTCTGGGAGATAGGATTGTATAGCAAGAAATTTTACTTTTACTTTCACGGAGATAGGAAGAAATAGAGAGAAGATTATACTTTTACTTTCACGGAGATAGGAAGAAATTTATTGCAGAAACGCAAAGCAAATGGAGCATGATATTTAGATCGCACGAAAAAAAAACAGCTGCATTCATATTGCGCCTGTTTAAACTAAACATAATTAGCGCGATTCAAACCAACGCTAATCACAAATGTCGATTTTAATTCGTCGCTTTCTTTTAAAATTGTTGTAGTGTATTTGGGGATGGCTACAGGAATATGTTCCTTGCATATGTTCTCATAAAAATTTTTGGAACAGATAGTTAATTAAGTATATTGTGTTCACGTCCAAAAACAAAAGTAAAAATGCAAATTATAATAGCAATTTATTCCTTGTTGAGGAAAGGATGACGGAAGCATGGCGGCTGAAAAAAAAATTATATATATATAGATTAGGACATATGATATATTGTTGTAATTTCTAAATCCTACAAATTTGAGGCTTTGAGCAACAAACCAAATCTAAAATTTAGATTAGGACAAAAGTAATAAAAAAAAAGAAATAGAGAAAAAATTGTGAAGGGCGGAAATAAAAAAACAGAAAAAATGAATTTGAAATAAAAAAAGAAAGAAAAATTATGAAGAGAACTGAAATGAAAGAAAGAAACAGAAAAAAGAAACAATACAGAAGTAATAAAAATGAATTTGAAATAAAAAAAGAACATGACAGAAGTAATAAAAAAATTAAATAAAAAAAAATATGACGGAAGTAAAAAAGAAAAAGAACAGGATGAAGGATTGTTGAAAGAGAAATGAAATGAAATGTTACCTTTTCGTCAGCAAACTACTAAGATCTTTTGGTAGTCCTTATTGTTTTGACTTATTTTTTTGCAACTGCTTCTGAGAATCTTGTTTCACTAACCTACATTTAATTAACACAACTTATCAAAATATAAAAATATAATTCTAATTACCAATAATAATTTGATATTTTCTGCTTAAACAAAGATATAAGGTAGAAAAATGCACCTAAAAATGTGACAACAAATATATGTTTAAATAATTCAACTCACTAAAAAGGAACATGCCTCTCGCTACTTATTGTATTCCTCAATATCTTATCTTATCCTATGGAGCACGACATGCAGGGCATCTACCGTCAGTATCAATCTTCTCAGCCATTTTTATGATATTATTCCAACACCAAACACATACCTATAAATTACATAAATATCCGTACGTGAGACCAGAAACAAAATTACCAGCATCATGCTAGTCAACGACTGGAGTATTGGCCTATAAGATGTAAAGTTGAAAAGCGTGCTGCCCAACATCTAATAGTTTAATTTATTTTAAAAATATAATAGTTTATATAATATATGCATTTCTATGTAATTCTAAACACAAATAATCTTTAATTTAATGCTATCATATATAATATACATGCAATATAATATATTTATTTATGACAACATAGAATCGACCTCCTGATTCCCATCCCCATCCCCATCCCATGGCTAAATCTACATTTATTATAATCAAAGAATACTGAAACAAGCCATCCATATTTTGCTTTAAGCAGGACATGTAATTTTTGACTATGCAGAGTTCTACCAATTGTGCACTCTGATTCAAGCAGCAAGCAAGCAAAAATTGCTATATGTGAAGAAGAAACCAATTCATCATGCATGTTCATTTCAGGTTATACTTTACCTTTGTGCTTAATAGTTGTCTTATTTATTTCTTATATAAGCTGCAAAAAAATTTTAAGTTGTGTTTAATCTAATTGGATAGATAATAAATTATACCTATTCTTTTTTCCAAAAATTCCTCATCTCAAAGTCTACTGAAAATGTTATCATGTGCAAGTTGAACTTTAACCTCTATGGTTGTTTAAATCCATTGCATGAACACATATTTCCATTTATCACGAACACTTTTTCATAAGAACGGACATGGTTGCTGACAAAAATTGGTGATGGTGGGAGTGGTGCCCTAAATTGAAGCTGAAGATAACTTAGGGGTTGTTTGGTGGTTACCCAAAACGGGCGCGTTTTGGGTTTTGGTTTTTTGTTGAAAACCAAAACGCGCCCAAAATCGCGGGTTTTGGTTTTTTGTTGAAAACCAAAACGCGCCCAAAATCGCGTTTGGTTGCGCAAAACAGTCGAAAACAGGCGGTTATTTTCTCCGGAACACATTTTCTTCAAAACGCCATTTGTACATGAATTAGAAAACACTGATTCGATATTTTCTGTGTTTTCATCCAAAATAAAAAACGAGCGGAGTGGCATTCTTGTGAATACTGCTCCTCACGGGTCTCTCATCCCATGCGACTCACCCTTTACCCAAACCCTATCAGAGCTCGGTGACAACTTCTCGCCCAGCGCCGACTCCCTCTCGGTTTTTTTCAGCCACTCCTTTGAAGGTAAGGTCTATTCTTACCCTTCATATTCTGGATCTACGTTTTCTTCTTCTTGATCTACGCTTTCTTCTTCTCGAACTCGACCCGATCTAGGGTTTTTCTTAGGGCTTTGGTTTATGCTTTCTTCTTCTCGAACTTGACCTAATCTATGGTGTGTTGTATTTTTTTAATCTAGGGTTTAGGGTTTATATGATATTGTTCGATTTATGCTTTCTTCTTATGTCCGATCTATTTGTTTTCGTTTTTTTATCTAGGGTTTACGGTTTATGTATGATATGATTCTATCTTGTTATTTTTTGAAACAGATCTAGTGTTTTTTCTTATTTTTTATCTAGGGTTTATGGATCTATTGTTTTTTCTTGTTCTGTCGCTTTTTACAGATGTATTATTCTATAACAAGATATGTTGTTGATGACTGATTATGTATGGTATTGTTCTATAAAAAGATTTGTTATTGATGACTGGTTATGTTGATATTGTACTGATATGTATTATCAGGTTACAGATCTATTGTTATCAAGTTATGTAAAATGATCATGTTACAGATCTACTGCATGATATGTTTAGCATAATATTGTTATCAGGTTATACATATCTATTGTTACCAAGTTATGTATGATATTGGTTATGTATGATATGTATAGTATGGTATGTTTATCAGGTTACACTGATATTTACAGATCTTTTTTTACATAATCTGTTATTCTGTATGATATTAGGTTACACTATTTCTTTTGATTAATTTCATTTTATTTGGTTGAAACTTATGGTAATAACATTATATAGTATGGTAATAATCTTTTGATTAATGTTTCATATGTTCTATTTTAGTTATGAAATAGTTCTAGTTATCATACTAAACAATAACTGGTTATCATTTGTAAGCAAGCTAACCATTATTTCAAACTGATTTTTTTACTATGTTTTTTTTTACAAGCTGATATTATCCTTTCCAAAAATATGTTAATTGAATGTTTTTTTAGTATGATCAGTTGTTATACTATGTTTTATTAGTTTAACAGTATCCTTTTCAGAAAATTGTTTATTAGTTTATACTATGTTCTGATTTGGTTTATGATTGTAGAAGAAATAGTTGAACATGAGTGGGCACCGAAAACCAAGAGAAAATGTGGCTGAGTGGGCCCACCTTGTCACTGAAGAATTTTTGAAAATTTTGACAGAGTACACAAGGCAACGTGGTACCACCAACTATGATAAGAAAAGTTGGAAGGAGATTAGTGAGAAGTTAGAGGAAAAGTTTGGGGGCAAATTTAAGTTTGATAAGTGTAGACAAAAAAAATATCGTCTTCATAAAACTTATCGATCTTTCAAAGAGCTAATTAACCATACCGGAGTAACCTGAAATCCTGACACAAATATCATTGAAGCTGATGTGTTTGGAACCGTTCTTCGGTATGTCCTTTTTTATTAGTTTTCCTTTTTACGATAATGTACAAATAAAAAATTATTGGTTCGCAGACTCTTGGAGATTCATTCAAATGTTCAAAAATGGTCCACTTAAGTTTTATGACCTGATGGAATTAGCATTTACTAATCCGTCCGCAACATGCCACTTAGCTCGTTCCTCTTCTCAAGCAACATTGAACTCGGACGAGGAACGTCGGGTTGAGAATGAGTTTAGAGATATAGGTCGAGGGAAACGATCATTGAGAGCACATGAGAATGAGGGGACAGATTCAAGTGGGGGTCCAGAACTAGTGATGTCAATGGGGTGGGGCGGGTACAGGGGGGGTACCTACCCGAAATTTTCTCTGCTAGTTCTGGCCGAGTCCTAGAAGTTATGGGCCCGCTAGGTGTCAGACCCCAGTTGGGTGGGATTAGCTATCCCTACCCCAGACGGTGTCCGGAGACTAGTAGACCATCCTAGTCGATGGCCCGGGATTTATTGTTTACATCTTAATATGATGTGGCCGAACGACCAGTGTGATTCCACCTTGTATGGTAGGGCCGGCTGTAGCCGGGATTTTTATACCATAAGTAAGCCCAAGGGTCGGATGCCAGAGGTTTAATAGGCCAAGATAACAAGTTTTCACATATACAAAATGACTCATGGGGTTAGTAGTCATATTAAAAGTAGCTTATCTCTCTGAATATACATTATGTTGCCCAGGTAAACCCGACTACCCGACCCGATCCGAACTAGGTCGGGTCGGGTTGGGTCGGGTCTGGTTTGAGAGGTGAAAATTTTCAACGCGATGTATATTGTCACCGTGAGTGGCAGAACTAGCAGCACCACCACCGCAGTCATCTTCATCGCGATTGTTGCAATCAATCATTGCTCGTCTTTCATCTCCAAAGGAAAAAGGAAATTTGATATCACAAACAAGAAAATAAATTTGAGAAAATTTTCTTCCATCTCGATGAGAAGAGAAAATCCTAGAGCACACAAGAAAATAAGAAGAAAAGAAAAGAAACATAGGTAAGAGTAATAAGATCACCTTGAAGCTTGGCTTGAAGCCGACGCCCGCAAGGTAGTCCATCTATATGGTCTCACCATGAGTGACAAAACCAACGGAGCATCACCACCTCATTTTAGAACTAAAATATCCATTAAATTTAAAAATTTGACATTGTTCAGATTAAATATAAACTGAAAATTAATAGAAAAGTTGTCATTCAAGAAAATATACTACACATCTTTCATACCACATGCATGAGCAACCATAATTAGTAACTAGAAAAATTATATTAGTTCCAACCAATTTAATTATTGTAATTTATAACATAAAATACAAGTCACGATTTTAGCTAGAAAATAGATATCAATCCAACAGATAAGGGAAGCAAAGGAAAGATTAATCCGATGCATACTCGTAGGAACAACATGAGGAAAAATGTTGCATTTGTTGTTGATTGATTGAAATATAAGATGACAATGAAAAATTTAAAATCATATAGAAGAATAATTTTCGCACGATCTAAAATAAAATAATAAATAGAGAACCTGGGAATCCGATGCATACTCGTAGTGAACAATTAAAAAAAAGTAAATAATAGCACATGATTATTTATAGATGTTCAAGAAGGCCAAGAACCCATTTTGCTAGAAAAGGAAACAAGCACAACATTGTCTTGTTCCATCTATATTGATCATTGGAGAACACAACAAGAAATAATATGTGATTTGTTCACTAGACCATAACTAAATTGCTTATGAAAGCAAGCAATAACTATCTTGATCAACAACTATCTGCATCAATAGACTTAAAAAAAAAATGGAATCACAAGTTACAGACTGCATAATTTTGAAACGCAAGAAACTCACAACAATTTTGTACATAACCGTGATTTGTGGTTGAGGATAAAAAGATTGAAGAAAATGACATCAGAAATTATAAGCATCAAACACGAGATTCTAAAAATCTTGGTAATTCTTCTTAGTAATCATTAAGAGAAAAAGGAATAAGAATGTGACCATTTACGTTTGCTAAGGGAAGAAATAGACCGCAACCACATTAGCATCATACATAATATTTATCAGAAACAGTAGATAGCATTAGAGCACACAAAAGAAAGAAAAAGAAAAGGGAAAGGGTGAGGTTAACAAAATCACCATGAAGCTTGATCTTGAAGCCAACGCCCGTCGAAGTAGTCGATGTATATTGTCACCGTGAGTGGTAGAACTGGCAGAGCAACACCACCACAATCATCTTCATCGCGATTCTTGCAATCAATCATTGCTCTAGTCTTTTATCTCGAGTGGAAAGAGGAAATTTGATACCAAAGAAGAAGAAAAAATTGACACAATTTTCTTCCATCTCAACGAGAAGAGAAAATTTGAGAGCACACAGGAAAATAAGAAGAAAAAGAAAAGAATCATGGGTGAGTAGTGAGATACCTTGAAGCTTGACTTGAAGCCGACGCCCGCGAATAGTCGATGTATATGGCCACACCATGAGTGGCGAAACCAACGGAGCATGACCACCTCATTTTGTAAACGTTTTATTTAGTCAAACATCATCATTCTATAATAATAATAATAATACAAGAGACTAAACATTGAATACATTTGATGGATGTAAAACGCAGTAATTCAACTACCTCAAAAAGTGCAAATGGCACGTCCTCGATGCCCAAAGAAAAGACTAGCTAGTCCGAAAGGGAAAGGGAAAGAAAGGGGAACCATAGCGAGGATAAGGACAAGGTCAAGCAAGGGAAGGAACCAATGATACCATAAATAATAGTTTTTTCTCTCATCAAAATAACTTTTTATCACATGGCTTAGGTGCACAAATGTAATTTAATTGTGGACAAACTTGGTTAACGTAATTCCACAAGATTGTCTTTGGCATGCCACCTTTAGCAACAACTTGGAGAAGGTCAGACACCAAAAAAGCTAATCATAAAGCAACAAATTCATTAATTCCCATAAAGCGCGTACAACAAGAAGGAAGGCAACCCAAACTTTGCTACAAGAGGTGTATGTGTTGTAGCAATATATTTCATATGATTTCATATGCAGTAGAAATATATTTTTGTTAAATCACTCATGTCCTACTATCTGTAGTATGAATTTGTTTTCAACAAAGACCCAACCAGCTAAGCTAGTATCTCTATCTCAAATTTCTCATCCATCCAACTTTTACTAATTATTTTAAATCTAAACCAGGTAGGGACCTATGCTCATGATAGTTAAATGCTATTAAATAAATAATACTACTTGAACAAAGAAATAATACACAGATAGAAACAATAGTATTAGGGCATATGGCTGAAGACATCATTGGAGGTCAGCTACCATGTAGCTAGCTGTACTAAAGAAATTAAAGAACCAAAAGCTTCATATTAACCAAAAAAATAACGGGCTTACACAAAAAAAATATTACGAACGTTGTTTTCATTGCATGAAGAAATAATGTAGATCGGTTGGACAAACCTTGTAATTAACATAAGAACATTGTGCTCCAAGCCAATTCATATTTGTCGAAGTAGAGCCATTCCTTCGAAGCATTGTCATGTTTCAAAAAAGTAAATAAAGTTAGCAAAAAGTAAATAAGGCAAATATAAAAATAGAAGTACAATTTTCGAACATAAAGTTAGCAAACTTGAACCTGTTTCAAAACCATTGCTTGTCTGCGCAAAGATCCTGCAACAATTTCCCGTAATTAACCTTCCTGATGAAGAAAATAATCTAGATAAAGATGAAGAGATGCAACAAAAGAGAAGATATAGCACATAAATCAACCCTTTGTCATTGCAACCCTTGGACCATGAGGGAACACAACTTGGGCCATTATTATATTGTATATATACATATCTATTATGCTAAATACTATGTTTTTTCTATATGCATATCTCTTTTATTGTTCTTTCTAACATTTCAATTCTTGGCACTAATGCGCTTGATGTATTAAAGGCGAGCATATAGATCAAATTTCTTGTCCATATTATCCCTTGAAGCCCATATTATCCCTTGCCTTGAAGTTTTAACTTCAAGCTGGGAATGAAGCCCATTTGCTGGTGCACCTGATACTTTAACTTCTCTAGTTCCAGAATCAGTCAATGTGACATCACGTTTCTCTTCTAAAGATACTAAACATATCATAATTTGCTATCATACTTGAATATGACAAAGAAATGCAGTTATGACAAAGAAAATTTCTTCCATCTCGACGAGAAGAGAAAATTTCAGAGCACACAGGAAAATAAAAAGAAAAATAAAAGAAAAAATTGGGTGAGTGTTGAGATCACCTTGAAGCTTAACTTGAAGCCGACACCCGCGAGGTAGTCGATGTATATGGTCACACCATGAGTGGCGAAACCAACAGAGCATGACCACCTCATTTTGTAAATGTTTTATTTAGTCGAACATCATCATTTTGTATTAATAATAATACAAGAGACTAAATATTGAATGTATTTGATGGATGTTTAGTGTTAAAAATATTAGAGAAGAGGCAATGTGGGATGGAGTATAGCAAAGCAAACTGTATTATGCTAGTGAAAGTTCTACAACATAACTGGTTAGAAACTAAAGTTGCAATGCAAGAACCTGGAAAACAAAAATGGATTAAAATCATCACTCCTTGTAATAACAAAATAATTAGATATCTCAAGATAATATATATCACAATAATAACATAAGTGGGTTTGATGAAATGGATGATAAGGATGTTATTAGAAAAAATCACTGTCAGTCATTACTCCTTAAATAGAAGTCTATAAATACTTTCATGTAAAACCTTTTTTTCCAGTGACAACAATACAGCTGCAGTAGACATGTTTTGAAAGGGCACCCACATAGTTCAAAACGAATTAATTTGTACCATTTTCAACCCTCACAACCCCAAAATCAAATATAACAAAAAGAATCCTACATTCTGCCTTCACCGAACTCAAAACTCATCAGTTCTAGCCGATTCTATACCAGCAAAGCATAAAAACCTCGATTGCTCGGAACTCAAGACACATCTATTTTACTCGATTGCCGATTCTAAAAGATTGAATCCCAACCCTGGTAAAACCCATAAAAGAACACTAAATCACATGCATGAAAAAAATTCGAGAAATCCAAAACTCATGCCCTACCCGATTCTATACGAGTGGAAGTATTAAAACTCATCAACATTCAAGAACGGGAAAGCGAAGAAATGAAAGGAGACAAGGAAACGAGAGGAGATGAGAAGAGCATTTCATACCTGAATCGAAGAACGGAGAAACCCCCAAGAATCTGAAAACCTCGTGATTCTTCTATTTTTACCAAAAACAACAATTATAATTAATACTAACAATCATATTTTACCATTTATAAGTTTAGTTATTTAGATACTAACACGTAATTGCTCACATGTATTAAATGTATAATCTGCATTCAAAAACTCATTTTTCTATCTTATTTTTTTGGATTTCTCGTGTTATTGGTCCAAGTCTCTCTCCATTGACATGACACAAGTTAGTCTCTCGCATCGAACAATTGTTGTCATTCTGCGACACAACGGTGACGAGCGACGAGGCCTGTCAGTTCAGGCGCGAAGCAAACTCATTCTCCACCTAGGCATCAACGATATGGTGCTCGCATCTATTGGCACCGAACTCAATCTCCGCTTCTTCCTCATTTACACCTTTTCCTCCAGCGTGTTCGCGAGCACGAGGGCAGTCACCTTTATCTTTGTCGACTGAATAGTTTGTTTCGCCTTCACGATTATGAAGTTTCATCTTGGAGTTTCTCGAGTGCTAGTGGTAAGCAACATAGTCCTTGTCTAAAGCCTCCTCGCTAACCCCAAATCTATTATCTCCTATTGTCGTCCATGGTAGACGTTGCTACCATGCTACTCTTAAACTCCTCTTGCTAGTGTTTGTAATGGTGGTAAAGCACGCATAGGCGCAAATGCAAATGCTTGGCCAATCAAAATTTCAACTTTAGTTTCTCCTTACAATGCTTGCACTTCTCAATGTTATGCCTTCCCCCTCCGTTGAGTTAACAAAGACATCGAACATGTTAAAGTAGTCATAGTTCAGTTCAATTGCCTCCAAGATCAACACCTCCACTCTTTGACACCATTCACTTCTTCAACATTGTATTGACCAAAGAATAAATCTTCACGGAGAACTTTGCCATTATGATTAGCTTTAGCGCTGGTTGTGACTTCTTCCCCTTGTCCTTCATAACGACCTTGGTACTAGGGGCGGCTCTTTTATCACGGCCACTATCTCCTAGCAAGCAATCCTTGAGGGTAACCCCAAACCAGGTCGACATTCTCGTCTTAGAAGAGGAAGGTGGCGTTGAGCCAATCCTTATCATTTGAATCTCCATGTAGAGATTTTCCACGAATACCACTTGAAATCTCAATTAGATGGGGTCGTGCGTGGTGGAGCTAGAGTCGATAAGGGTCAAAGAGTTACGCAAGTTTGCAAAGCTTATCGTAGAGGGACAAAGATGGACCAACATAAATTGACATTAGGCAAGTCCTCTTTCCAATACAAAAAGGCGAAGCCTCATCACTTAGGTATTTGGACTAAGAGCTCAAGGTCAAGGAAATAGATCTAATCATTGCGTTGTCATCATTGCTAATATAGGCCCTAATATCATGCCCTGATGCCATGCCTCCACCACCACGCCTAAGCATTACCATTTTGTCGGGTAGTAGTAGTAGCCACATGATGTAGGAGACCAACCAACACCACATCAATAAGGAGAGACCAAGGACAATAACAAGGAAATAAAAGCAAATAGGACTTAGAAAATAAATTTTATGATGTATAAAAAGTTTTCTATCTGAGAAATCATTTAATAAACTAAAGGATAACTAATTATCGACAATATTCCATATGATTTAAATCAATGTTAATCATTTATCTCGTGAAATAATATTATAATAAAAGTCCTTTGGAACTTCTTTTTATTGAGCAAACCTAGTTTACATAGATAACTTTCAAATCATTGGTTATTAATAATTTTATAACAATCAAAATTTCTAATTCATCTTAACAACCACTTGCCAAAAGAATTAAACATTTATAATATAGAATAAACCAAAGAAAACAAAAGCATTTGACAAGAATAAAAAAAGAAACAAGTATATACCTCACTTGAACTTACCACTGTTTAATTAGAAAACAAAAATGTCTAGACAAAATTAAGAAATAAACTATAGTTATAAGAACAACACAATAACAAATAAATTGCATGAACTGTGTGAAAGAAATGATTTCGATTCTAGATTTCAGTTGAGAGACAAACAGCAACTTGGTTTGGAAGTAGAACATGAAATTAAAGATAAACGAAAAGAACAATGAATTATATTGGTAGCTCATGAAAGTAGTCTACAAGAAATTAATCATGTTTCATTGCCCAAAATGTTAAAGTAGTCTACAAGAAGTTCGGGTGCGAAGCAAACTCATTCTCCACCTGGGCATCAACGCCATGGCCCAAAATGTTAAAATACAACATTATTCTTTTCTCAATGAACGCTATGATGAGATTGCATTTTAACAATTGAACATAAACAAGTGAATAAAAGAGCATCCAATAAACAAGTGAACGAATAAACATACGCAGTACTTACCTACAAACATAAATAAGTGAACAAATAAATCCATAAAGCCAACCATAAACATAAACAAAAAGAGCATCCAATTCTTGGGAGTCCACCTAGACATTACTTACTTGATGTGAATATTGAGAGTGACTTGACATGGATTCGTAATCCTTCATGCACTAATTGTGCCAAGGTACATCTACCTTTAATATCTTCCATTAGTAATTTGAAATAATGTACATTTATAGTAATTCATGATTTCTAAGCCTCAATAAATAGATTTTAAAATGCACATTAGAATATAAAATATAAGTTTTAGAACATACCTTTTTTTGAGATAAAATAATGAGGTGTTTCCTTATTGCAAAGTCCATCTTCCACCTTTTTTGGAGATAAAACAATGCGGTGTTTCCTGATAGCATAGATTACAAATTCTACGACATTAAGTATTAGTTACTGCTACCATGTGACCAATGGCCTAAACTCTAAACCTTAAGCATAATTAATAGGTTTTATAACTCCAGAGACAAGAAAGAAATAATACACTTTAATTGTCGTGTAAGTCAAGTGCCTTACTAGCTATAAAGTGTCATGTACGATATTGTGTTTGTCATCGTAGGACACAAAGCACAAACTTAGATAAAAAACAATAACCCATAGTGAAATGAGAGATGTATATGATGATACAAGAACCTTGTATCATCATAAGGAAAAACAACCATAGCTGAAAACAGGACAACATGCTAGAAAAATATGAAACAACGAAGTCAAACTCTGTGAGACCATAAAATACACATACGTTACATCTAAAAGTGTATCAATCAAAGGGAAGAGCCCTCGTGCGATGTCTGAGTTGAAAACTTTCTATAAGTCTATTGGCAATTCCCATAAAGCACATACAATAAGAAGGAAAGGCAGCCTAAACTTTCCTGCAACAAGTGTATGTGTTGTAGTAATATATTTCATATGCAGTAGAAATATATTTCTATTAAATCATTCAATGTCCTACTATCTGTAATATGGCTTTGTTTTCAACAAAGACCCAACCAGTTAAGCTAGTCTCCGTACCTCAAATTTTCCATTCATCGCGCTTTTATCAACTATTCTAAATCTAAACTAGGTAAGTGTTGGCTTAAGATTTTCAACTTTAGTCTTAATCTCGATTTTGATGATAACAAACATGGAACTAATGTTTCATTGAGAAATACTTTTAGGTTCCAAGTCGGTTAGCGCATGACGTCGGCGATCAGAAAAATCGGAGAAATCGACAAGGACGCTCGTCGGCACTCGGGATTCTTCGGGAAGTTAAAGTTTAGGTCCAGGGTGTCTAGTTTATGTTGTAAATCCTCATGATGATGCATAAGAACCCAAAAACTAAACCCGAACCTCAAAACATGAAAAACCGGCAAATTAGAAAATGACCATGGAATTCACAAAGCCTAGGGAGCTCATTGGGTAAAAACTAGATAACGAGATATTTTTAAAGAATTTTTGGAAGCCTTTAGTATACCCATATTTGACCCGGGAGAGTAGAAAATTTTCGTTTTCCGAAAATTTGTACTATACCCCAAAAATTAGATTTTGATTCTTAAGGATTTTGATTTTTTAGATATTTTTATTGAATCCAAATGGGGGGTAATCTTTATATAACATTTACGTTTTAAAGTTATTGAACTTTAAAACATAAATGTTATATAAGTAGACTTAGTGAAGACGGAACCCAAAAACGAGCAAACAAGCAGAAAAACCAGCTTAAGCAGTCTGCCCTGCCCAGGTTCGGTCGACCGACAGCATTTCGGTCGATCGATCGGTCGACTGAACGTTGCCCAGAACGGGCAGAATGCCTTCGGTTGCTCGGCGATCGCTCGGTCGGTCGACCGACGATCGACCGGCAAGCGACCGGGCGTCGCCAACGGGGAGAAATCAGCCCGTTGGGAAAGCTATTTCGGCTCTCTCTTTGGGGCTTATATATACTAGCCCTTGAGTGTCTTCTTCCATGATCTTGACCTTCATTGAGCTATTCTTAATCATTCCTAAAGATTTCTTTGAGCCATCTTTGCAAGAACCCTAGTTTTGATCTCCACTCATTGATTTAGCCATCAAGCTTCACCGATTCATCATCTTGAGGCATCAAGAGGACTAGAGAGTTTCTTTTGGAGCTAGGTTTGATTTATTGTTTGATTTATTGCTCCATTAGTTGTTGTATTTTGGTGTTTATTTCATTGTATTAAATCTTGTGTAAACCTAGGTTGCTAGATTTGATTGAGTTGATGATTGCCTTGGTGTTAAGGCTTAAATCCACCATTGTAAATTTAGTTTACTAGGATTAGTTGAGTTGTCCCTTAGGTTGAAGTGGGAGAGTGCTCTCGGTTGAAAGGCGAGATACTTTCGGGTTTGGAAGTGTCTTCGGTTTGAGAGCTGAGACTTTTCGGTTGTAAAGTCCTCTTTGTAAGAGAAACGATATAATCTAGTAAACTTAATTTGAAAATCATGAGCGGGGTGCTTAGGTAGTGGAGTAGGCATTGGGGTCGAACCACTATAAATAATTGTGTTAGCATTGATATATTATTTTGTGTTAATTATTTCATATTTATTGCTTCCACTTGTTATTAATATTGTACTTAGTCTAACTAATCAAAAAATGATTAAAACCGAAACTAGGCGATAAGATTAGTTAATACAATATTCACCCCCTTTGGTGTGGCCATTTCACCAACCATAAGGACCTATGCTCATGATAGTTAAATGCTACTATATAAATAATACTACTTGGACAAAGAAATAATGCACACAGATAGAAACAATAGTATTAGAACATATGGTTGAAGACATCACTAAAGTTCAGCTACCATGTAGCAAGTTGCACTAAAGAAATTAAAGAACCAAAAGCTTCAGATTTAACCCAAAAAAATGAAGGGCGGCTTATACAAAAAAATATTACGGAAGTTGTTTTCATTGCATGACGAAATAATGTTGATCGGTTGGACAAACCTTAGAATTAACAATTCATATTTGTCGAAGCAGAGGCATTCCTTCGAAGCATTCTCATGTTGGTGGTCATTTCTCTTCCTCTGAAAGAAGAAAAACGTAAATAAGGCAAATATAATAACAGAAGTACAATTTTCGAACATAAAGTTAGAAAAACTTGAACTTGTTTCAAAACCATTGCTTGTCTGCGGAAAGATCCTGCAACAATTTCGCGAAATTAACCTTCGTGATAAAGAAAATAATCTAAGATAAAGATAAAGAGATGCAACAAAAGAGAAGATGTAGCATTTAAATCAACCCGTTGTCATTGCAACCCTTGGACCATGAGGGAACACAACTTGGGCCATTATTATATTGTATATATGCATATCTATTATGCTAAATACAAGGTTTTTTTGTTTATTCTTAACGAGGTTGGGGCCTCTTTTATTGTTCTTTCTAACATTTCAATTCTTGGCACCATGGCTCTTAGCTTATTAAAGGGGAGGATATAGATCAAATTTCTTATCCATATTATCCCTTGAAGCCCACATTATCCTTTTCCTTAAAGCTTTAACATCAAGATGGGAATGAAGCCCATTTGCTGGTGCACCTAATATATACTTTAACTTTTGTAGTTCCAGAATTCGTTAATGTCACATCACATTTCTCTTATATCTTTCTGAAAGATACTAAACATATCATAATTTGCTACAATACTTGCATATGATATAAGAAAAGCAGTTATAGTTACTATATCTTAGAATATTCTTGATGAAGAGCATATACTTGGCAAATTATTGAACATTCAATTACTGGGCTGGAAGCCGGAGGAGCATGTGCTCTGTGGCAAATTCTATACCATAGTGCAAAAACAAAATTAAAATCAATCAAGCTCAAAATTGTTAGCTTGGAAAAAAATGTATAAATTGTGATAAGTACTTAATATCAATTGCAAAAATAAGATGTACTAGTAATCTAAAAGTTTAAAATGAGCTAATTTACTTGTTTATAAATAGAATTTGCTACTCCAAGGTGCACAAAAGAGTTAGTGCTGAGTAAGCCAGCACTACATCGTTGAAGGGTTTGCAAGATCTCCAAAATTGCATGTTTATCAACTGCTGAAACCAAATTTCCTAAGCTGACATTCACTTTGACCTCTAAATAAAATAATGAAGAAATCATCAACAACTAATAAACCAAGTCACATCAGTGTAAAATATATCCACACCAATTCTTCCAATGGCAGGATCCGAGTCACAAGCCATTGCCAACACTAATTTTTACTCACTCACAAGCGCTAGTCAATTTAATATTATGCAACGAAAGGAGTCATCACACATTCATGAAGGTGTTTGGCCGCATGGTCGCTCGTCCACGTCATAGGTAGCGGCACGATTGCAAAAATGATTAACAAAAATGATTAGAATATTAACAAGAATGCCATTTGAAATAGTCTGGCTAATTAAAAGAATAATTTTCTTATATGAAATAGTTTTTGAGGTTTACATCACCATGAAGCTTGATCTTGAAGCCAACTCCCGTCGAGGTAGTCGATGTATATTGTCACCATGAGTGGTAGAACCGGCAGAGCAGTGCCACCACAGGCATCATCATCGCGATTGTTGCAATCAATTATCAATCATTGCTCTAGTCTTTCATCTTGAAAGAAAAGAGGAATTTGATAACACAAAGAAGAAAGAAAAAGAAAGTAAATTTCAGAAAATTTTCTTCCATATCAACGAGAATAGAAAATTTCAGAGCACATGGGAAAATAAGAAGAAGAAAAAAGAAACATGGGTATGAGTAATGAGATCACCTTGAAGCTTGGCTTGAAGCCGATGCCCACGAGGTAGTCAATGTATATGGTCACCATGAGTGACAAAACCAACAGAGCATCACCACCTCATTTTAAAATTGAAATATGCATTAAATTTAAATTTTTGACATTGTTCAAATTAAATATAAACTGAAAATTAATAGAAAAGTTATCCTGCAAGTAAAATATTCTACACATCTTTCACACCACATGCATGAGCAGCCATATATTAGTAACCAGAAAAATTATATAAGTTCCAACCAGTTTAATTATTGTAATTTATAATATAAAATACAAGTCATGGTTTTAGCTAGAAAATAGATATCAATCAAACAAATAAGGGAAGCAAAGGAAAGATTAATACGATGCATACTCGTAGGAGCAACTTGAGGAAATGTTGCATTAGCTATTGATTGATTGAGATATAAGATGGCAATGAAAAATTTAAAATCATACAGAAGAACAATTTTCGCTCTATCTAAAATAAATTAATAAACAGAGCAAATGGGAATCCAATGCATACTCGTAGTGAACAATTTAAATAAAGTAATAATAGCACCTAATTATTTATAGATGTTCAAGAGGGCCAAGAACCCATTTTGCTGGAAAAAAAAACAAGCACAGCAAGAAAGAATAGGGGATTGGTTCAATAGATTCTTGATCAACAACTATAAAAAATGGAATCACCCGTTACAGGCTGCAAAGTTTTCAAATGCAAGAAACTTAACAAATTTGTGCCTAACCATGTTTTGTGGTTATGAGGATAAAAAGAATGAAGTTCTTTTTATAGGAATATACTTAGTTCCTAACCAATGAAAATACATTTAAACTTTCATGTGCACCTACCTCAACAAGATCAATTAATACTCCACCATTTTGCTATGTTGTTTCTGGTCTTTATTTTCAAGCGTTTGTCCTATTAATACTCCACCATTCACATGCAACATACATGTTCAAAACCTACAAATTATATTTGGAATTTGTTGCATATTGGATTAACGAAATAGTGGAATAGTCATTTTTACCCACTCATTATTGGATCACAAAGTCAATTCATTATTACCCACTAGATCCAAAGGTAAGGGAAGACATAGGCATAAAAATCTTCCATTACTTAAGCTGTGATTTATTAAAAACGACTGATTTAGGGTTTTTTTTTGGACAACAAAAAAAATTGTTGGCTCAATACCTTTATGGATGTGGTTTTTAAAATTGCACCTAATCAGGTGTAGCTTAAAATCAATTTTACTGTAGTGTGAAAATACTTTTAAACTTTCCTGTGCACCTACCTCAACAAGGTCAATTAATACTCCACCATTTTGGTATGTAGTTTTTGGCTTTTCATTGCTATCTTTCTTTTCAAGCCTTGTCCTATTAATACTCCACCATTCACATGCAACAGACATGTTCAAGACCTACAAAATTATAGTTGGAATTTATTGCATATTGGATTTATGAAATAGTGGGATAGTCATTTTTACCCACTCATGATTTGATCACAAAGTCAATTCATTATTAATATTTAATTGAGATAACATGAAAAATTATAAGTAACTTGAGAAGGAATTGCACATAACCCATATTAGACAAGTAACCTGAAAAATTATACATGGAGGAAGAAACATAAAAACCATTGAAAAGAAGAGCCTATAATAGACATGACTAAACTCCATATCAGACAAGTTAATTATACATGAAGAGTCTATAACACGACAATCTTCAATCCTAACAATGAAGACAAGTTAATTAACATGAAGGTGCAAGTGAATTAACATGAAAAATTAATTATAAATGAAGACAAGTTAAATAACAAATTATTAATACTGTATGTATATACAGTATTAAGTGATTGGATACTGTAATATACTAATACTAAGATATTAACTCAATATAAATAGCAGGGATAAATAGCATTAAAAATAATTAATAACTAGTCATTTCATCTTCTATGCACAAGCTAGACTTCTGTGCACAATTGATTACTTTATTGAAATTTGGACTTCTTATCATATTTGAAAGTATTTCAAGGTAACCTGAAGTTGACTTGATGCTTATTAAAAACTAGTATGTACTTTTCTTTTCAAGGTACAACAAATTGGAATCAAGTGGAGAGATTCCGAAGGGCTGAAAAATAATAATAACACCTTTTTCTTTCAAGACCTCTCATGATAGCACTCTGTGGTTCTCTTTCAATCTTAAGAAAGAGAAAAAAAACTTTTCAACCTAAATAAAAGGAAAACCATAAGTGTTAATTTGAATATCTAGTCTTGTACAAGCATCCAGGTCTTCAAGCACACCCATTATAGGACTTATGGAATGCGACAGTCATGCTTACTCTCTCCCACCCAGGATTCAATCTCATAATTACATCTGCTATATGGCATACCCCACTCAACATCCCCATGGTATAGGAATATAACAAGTACATAAAATGTTGATATTTAAGGGCACTGAACTTCAAATAACTATTTCAAAAAGTAAATCCAAGAAAACTAAAAAATTATAATGTCAATAGCAGTAGAAATGGGTAACAACACAATGAATTTCAACCATGGTAATCAGGAAGACTAAGCAATTCAGCACCATGGATAGTTGAGAAGCTGATGAAAGAAGAATTTAGACAAACTTTATTTTGCAGTACTTTTTCACAAGATAATCTGCAAGCAGCACTTTTAATACCAATATTAGCCAGATCACTTGCCCAAAAATTTGGAAAACCTAATAAGGCAGACTCATTGACGGGTAGATTGGTCACCATCATGGAATGACTAGATTTGAAGGTTCCGTCATCACTTTGATTAACATTTTGAGAAGAAGTTGGTATTTGAGCTCTAGAATTAGTGGCTTTTATGATCAAATTACTTGGTACGTGGGAATGATCAAGGGGCCCTTGAGACACTGTCATACAAGCATATGATAACCTACTAGATGTGGGAGCAGACGCCCTATAGGAATTATAATAAATACTATTGAACATTAAGACAAAAATATTAGAAATGAGTATTAGTTATGTACCATGAAGCTGTTGGTGGAAGAGCACTCAACTTTCTGCGGGTGCATTAATTTTGCAATTATCATAGGTTTAAAGCGCATTTATAAAATTTAAAATTAACCAAAAAAGCTAAAATAAACAATGCACTCTACCACCAGTTAATTCACTGAAAAACTTACATGAGCTAAGGATTCCGAAAGTCCTTTTTCCCAGTACTGCTACTACAGCATGCTTCCAGACCGTGATACAAGACTATTTGAAGCAAATCCTGAAGATTTCTGAAGTTTATAGGTTTAAGAAAATGATTAGTCAAGGGCTTCGCCAAAAAATTGCTTGTCATAAATGCACTTTATAAACCAGCATCTTAATGATTGGTCAAGGGTTTCGCCAGGACATATTAATAGCATTAAAACTATTTTACTTTTAGAATATGACAATACAAGAACCACTTTAAAGTATTAAATACTTACACAACACGAGAATTTAGAAATCCCTTGACAGCTGGAACTAGAGAAATCTTTAGAACTTTGCCATATTGTCCAAAGAATTCTTTCTTTTTAAGAGTCTGCAATATCAAAATTTGAAATTATCTGGCACATTAGAATCAAATTTATTTTCTGGAAGACCCCAGGTTTGCAGATTTTTAATGGAACACTTAAACCACCATATCTGCTTACGCCCTCTAGAAGATGTATGATGTAATATATCTTCAACATGTCGAATACAAAGAACTAGTTGAAATTATAGAAGGATAATGTTACCGTTTCGTCAGCAAAAGTAGCAGGAAGACCAAAGACAATATTTCGCCGAATGATGCAGACACTACTAAGATCATTGGTAGTCCTGATTATTTTGACTTATTTTTTTGCAACTTCTGCTTCAGAGAATATTGTTTCACTAACCTACATTTAATTAACACAACTTATCTAAATATAAAAATAAAATTCTGATTACCAGTAATAATTTGATATTTTCTGCTTAAACAAAGATATAAGGTAGAAAAATGCACCTAAAAATGTGACAACAAATATATGTTTACATAATTCAGCTCACTAAAAAGGAACATGCCTCTCACTACTAATTATATTCCTCAATATCTTCTCTTATCACACGGAGCACGACATGCAAGGCATCTACCATCAGTGTCAATCTTCTGAGGCATTTTTATGTTATTGTTCCAACACCAAACACATATCTATAAATTACATAAAGATCAATACGCGAGACCAGAAATAGAATATAAAGAACAAAATTACCATCATCATGCTAGTCAACAACAGGAGTATTGGCCTATAATATGTAAAGTTGAAAAACGTGCTGCCCAACATCTAATAGTTTATCTAATAATTTAATGTATTTTAAATATATAATAGTTTATATAATATATGCATTTATATGTAATTCTAAACACAAATAATCTTTATTTTAATACTATCATATATAATAAACATGCAATATAATATATTTATTTATGACAACATAGAATCGACCTCCTGATTCCCATCCCCATCCCATGGATAAATCTACATTTATTATAATCAAATAATACTAAAACAAGCCATCCATATTCTGCTTTAAGCAGGACATGTAATTTTATTTGGACTTTGCAGAGTTCTACCAATTGTGCACTCTGATTCAAGCAGCAAACAAGCAAAAATTGCTATATGTGAAGAAGAAACCAATTCATCATGCATGTTCATTTCAGGTTATACTTTACCTTTGTGCTTAATAGTTGTCTTATTTATTTCTTACATAAGCTGCAAAATCTTTTTAAGCTGTGTTTAATCTAATTGGATAGATAATAAATTATACCTATTCTTTTTTTCGAAAATTCCTCATCTCAAAGTCTACTGAAAATGTTATCATGTGCAAGTTGAACTTTAACCTCTATGGCAATGCGCGACCCCAATAATAACGGCCACAAAAAGTGACATTTCCTGTAGTGACCTCTTCTTGCCAGTAATATAATCCAGCGATACCACCAAGTACAATTTAAAAGGCAACATGTAATTAAGGTCTGATATTTCATATTTGAAACCATAAGGCTCAACTATTTCAATGGTGAGCTTTTCAATGAGAATACTAACTTTCATAGTAGATAACCCAAAAGGGACATCATAACTCAGGACATAACTAGGCATGCAAAAGTTAGCATCTTGATTTTCAACTTGTGGCTATTTTCGAAAACCTTACGCTTGCTCGGGAGAAACAAGGTTCCCGAGACTCAATAATTCAAAATACATAAGAGAAAGATTCATGCTTAGTGTAATCGGTGTTCTGATCATTAGCTCCTTAAACAAAATTATATTTATATAATAATATAAACGTCAATCACTCCTCGACATACTTATTCGAAGTATATTTTACATAAACATCATTTATTCATTTGCTTAACAAAATCTCATATACGTGGAGTTTTTGATGAATAAATTACTATGACCAAATTTTCATATTCCAAAAATAAATTTAAATGAAAACAATTAGAATGCAAGTTGATAAAGAAATAAAAATTTGTTGAGTATGAAATGATTTACGTGCAAGTATTTATGCCTTTATGAACATCTTATCGAATCCTATTAGTTTAATCTATATGTTCAAATGTCGTAATTGCTTTACCTTAAAATGGTTGAATGGCAATTGTTTCTGGATGCTGCAGCATCATAGAAAAGTATAAGAAATCATGCAAAAAATCATCCTTCAGTTCTAGAAAATATTGAACTACAGTCCTAAACATACATTGACTAGAGGAAGAAGACACTTGGCTACATATACCATGAAAGAGATGAAAATAGAAGCAAATATACAACAGATGCAGGTAAACAGACCTATTCAAAATTCTCCAAGAAGAACAAAAAGAAGAAAATAAAGAGAAAATAACTTATACCCATCGTAGTTCTGTACACTCTTAGACATGCCTACTTTGATTTCAATTTTTTTTTATTTCTCCAAATTAAGCTTCTGGGATATCTACCAATACTTATACCCATCTGAAAATTAAGTGAATTTTTTTTGTTTGCCATAATTTTATTACTTATATAAATAAGCTATGATATCTAAAAAGGTTTCTCTCTATGTATATAAATAAGCTATGATATCTAAAGACATCTCTCTCTCTCTCTCTCTCTCTCATTATAACATCACAATAATATAATTAACAAAAATATAAATTCAATAATCTAGCCAAATTATAAAAGAACTTCCTCGTACAAGTTGCATCTATTTCCTTAACCTCAGCATCATGTGCACAATTATCACACATCCCTGAAGTATTAATAGCAACGATGAGTATGGAAAAGATAAGAAAAGAAAAATGATGGTTCTCTTTAGATCTAAAGAAAGAAAAGAAAAATACTAGTTCTTTTTAGATCTAAAGCGAAAAAAAAGAAATATTTAGCAAATGGCAACAAATAAACCATCCATTTTAAATTTGAAAGTAGGAATAGATCATAATTGAAATTGGCTCATTAGTTGCATGATTTGCAAAATGCTCCAGGTAATAAAGAAACTAAGAAACTTGTACCATTAAGTAAAAAATTGACAACTTCAAAACATGATGCTGGTTTCTATTTGAGTGAATAACAATTTTTACATAAATAAGTTTAAAAAATACTGGCACCTTCGGAATATAATGTATGGAACAAATAATGCAATAGTAAACAACAAAGGGCTACTCAAGTTTATTTCTTCCCCTCGTGTCCATATTTTTCGTACCAATAGATTGATCCCTAGTTTGAGGGGTGTTAGGCATCTGATTTGGGAGCTTCATTAGTCAAAGATATATCCTTAAGATTATTAGAAAGAACCTCAACAAATTTTTCTTGAACAGGATTTTCGGCATAAATAATATTATTATCCTCCTTAGCATTTAAAGTAGATGCATTTATTCTATCACGTTTATTCATAACATGGCAAATATATCCACATTTAAAACAGAGGACAGGAAAACGTTCATACCTTAGATTCCAGTACAAGTTTTCTCGATCATTAAAGAAAAGTCATTAGAAAAACTAGTCATGCAGTCCATCAAAAATAATCACTTGCACTATGAGTTAAAAGTCCACTTCTACAAAAAAAATTGTTAACTGAGGTGATTACGTACTGCACAATTAATGCATATAATCACATTCTTAAATCTTAACTAAGGTTAACTCCTGAACCATAGCAGTAAGTGTGTACTGCACAATTAATGCATATAATCACATTCATAACAAACTCAAACAATTTGCAGTTTCAAGATAGAAATAAGTTTCCTTGCCAAACGCATGGTAGAGATTAATATGTATGCACTGTATATATATAAAACTATCACATTCAAGAAAAAAACATACATAAAAATTAAAAAAAACCCCAAAGAATCTCAAAATTGAAGAAAACTTGAGTTGATAACTTCCATACAATCCAGAAATGCAACAACCACTACAGTAAACATATGAAATTTACTTTTATTACGTAGAAAACAAGCACCTTTTTTAGGTCTAAATTTATGTTTAGACATTTATAAAAACAACAATATTGAAGTAAAAAATTAATAATAAAGAAATTTAAAAATTGGCACATATGAAAGCACTCGATTTCTCTTAATCTTGAGTTGATAAAGAGAAATATGGCGCTTAATAATAAGCTCCTATTTCAATTTAACAAGTGCCCCTTTAAAGGCGCACCGGTTTCAATTTAACCGGCGCCCCTCGCCTCTAGAAAGGTTAATTAACCATTAATTAATATTAGCTTGTATTTTTGGAATTTTCTCATTTATGATATGTACTTTTATTTTGCTCAATTCAATCATATATAACCACATTTATCTCAATTGTGATGTGCTGTCTAATTTCTGACAGCAACTCATTAAACTAATGACATGGCATGCTGACGTGGAATAAGAAATAGTTTTTTAATATTAAAATTTAATAAATTGAATATCTCTATCTCTATCTCTCTTTGTTCGTCATCGTTTAAGGACAAGGAGGAGCAAGAGGAAGAGGAGTCTCGGGAAAACGTCGACCTTTCAATTAGCGCCTCCGAGTGCAATGTATCGAATAAGAAGTCAAGGTGGAGGCTTTTTTTTTGCAAGGGGACTTTCGTGATGATCTTGGCGATGTAGTCAATGGCATGACGAGTGGGCGCTTGAATCACAGCGTCAAGAGGCATTGACTTGGAGTCCTCCTTCTGAACTACGGCTTCGGAGTCGACAAACATGGTGTGACTGGCCTCGGCGAGCTTGGAGGGAGAGCGATGGCCTATTCTTGGACAGCGATTGTTGAGCCAAAGGAGAACAACGCATCTATCTCCGGCAATAGCTCAGAGATGGCATTTCACAAGTCCAGTATCCAAAACATTTTCTCTGTCGACCACTTGGATTTCACCAACTCTGGGAAACGGAGAAGATGAACTACAACATTTTTTAGCGATGTTAGCTATGACAACCTCCCAAATTGAATCGAAGGCACAGAAGACGTGGGCCACGAGGATCCCCTTATCGAAGTACACGATGGTGGTGGCCACACGCAAGGCGTTGATCCAAAAGTAGATTTTTCTCTCGAGAAGCTACCAATCCATCATCTAAACCTGCGACGAGGTAAGCCGCTCGAACCTGAGGCGATAGAGCCCCTTGATCAACTTGCAGGGGTATACATATACCCCGATGCACTCATTGCCATAGCCAACGATGATCACAGTCTCAGCAAAGGCGCAGAAGTCAACCATGTCACTGGCTGTAGCGCTCTCATCCTCAACATTAAAGTCCACTGCTGTGTGAATCTCATCATCCTCGGTGTCCTCGGAGACGTTGGAGCGGTTGGCTACGAGAATATGATAGGGAACTCCTTCTCGAGGCGACGCATGGTGGCATACATGATCGAAGGTCGCGTGAGACCCCGCAGCCTCCATATCCTCGGTGGAGACGATGTTGAACATATCCTTTTACAAGCCACAAAGAAGAAGAAAGAGGAGAGAGAGAGAGAGAGAGAGAGAGAGAGAGAGAGAGAGAGATGGGAACCATGATATAAGTTTTCAATTTATAAAATTTTAATATTAAAAAATAATTTTTTTATTACACGTTAGCATGCCATGTTGTCGATACAAATTAGACTGCATGCCACAATTGAGACAAATCTTGTAATATAAGATTTAATTAAACAAAATATAAGTACAAGCCACAAATGAGAAAAAAATCTCAAAGGGCACACTACAATCACTTTATAGAAAACAAAGTGTCGTGACCACCAATTCATGAAAGTACCATAAATTCTTGTGGTAAAATATGATGTTGAAACATGAAAATACGATGCTGGAAGCTAATAACAGAAAAATAAAAACATCTATACTATTCTGATGAAATGAATTTTTTTTTGGATTTTTAGATGTTACTAACATCATTAATCCTGTTATGATTCATTAGCAATAAATGACAAAAAGAGCATTGAACATGCTCCATTATGCATAATGCAAGTAACGTCTTATATCTGTAATAAAAATAAATGCAGCTTCAACTAGACGAGGAGATTCAAGAAAATATTAAGTGTGGTGCTTTGCTAAAAAAAATAAGTACTCATCCTACCCTGTTAATAGGAAAAATAGCTGAAAATGTGAATATAATCTAGCTATGTTACTATGTGCAATAAATATCCAACTATGTTACTGACTCCAAAAAAAGCACCAAAAGCCATTCAATTCAGCTGGATAATAAGTTTAGTAGTTAGGAAAGCAGACTAAAAGCTCTCCGTGAAATATTCTTGAACATACATTAGGGTCGAGCTGATAGGATTGAAGCAGATCAACTGGAGTTCGGGCGAGCTTGAGAGAGAGAGAGAGAGGCTAGAAAATTCGTGAACATATTAAAAAAAATAAACAATTACTTACCTCCATCCAAATTTATGCCAACACGTCCACATCTGATTTCATACACATCCATACTTCTTGAGCTTCTTCATAAATTTATTTACCATTTTCAATAAAACAACTGCAGAACATAAACAAATCCATTACCATCTTTGATACTTCAATTATGAGATCTTACTATACAAAACAACTTTAAACAACTTAATAATTATTCAATACCCCAGTCCCAAATTAATAAACCAAAACATTAACCAAAAATAAATTAATAATTATTTCGTTATCAACATCTCATTAAATTTGCAATTCAAAATATCAACTTAATATATCAAATATCAAATTTAGAAATCCACATAAATTAATGCATATGAGCATAACCATATGAGCATAAAGGTTATTTAATTATTATTTAACTTATTTGATTATAAGCACAAATAATTAAAACTCAATCCATACTATTATCAATTAATGGAATAAATAAATTTTTATACAAGCATCAACGAAAAACATAGAACTTTAGAATTATTATATGGATCTATATTTCAACAGTGAATATCAACAATAGAATGTGAATAAACTAGTACCTACTAAAAGTATACTTATGGTCTTTTGAACTTTGATGTGTCATATCTCCGTCGGAGAAATCAAAAACTTTCACTTAAAAACTGTACAAGGAAAGATTATATCAGGATTAACTCAAAGATCAAACAATGTTATAACTAATTAATAACCAAATTCTATGCCGATGTGATCATAAGCATACCTCAAACCAAGCAGCAACAAGTTAGTTTGTCCAAGTAGTTAGGTGCTTGAATGAGAAGGACGAGTACATTCTAGTTCTCCATAAAGGATGCTCATATATACAGCAAAAAATTTCAATTACATTCCATGTGGAATTAAAACCTTCAAAAATCTGCATGTCAACAACATAAAAGATATTCGGTCATCAGTAATGCTCTACATTTTTTTTCTATAATCAAATGCTACCTATAGAATATCACACCTATAAAAGCTTTAATGATGAAGATAAAGATGTCTAAGTAATTAGAAAGTTGGCCACAACTTCATGATCTTGGTCATAAGTAGAATGCCAACCACAAAGTCATGATCTAAGGCATTATTAGAAAGACATCTAGAGGATATAGGACACTTAAGAACATGAACAAAAATTAGTCATAAGCTTTCAAATTAAATCATAGCTTTATTTTTTCATACATTGAGCTCAGACTTTAGAAGGAAAAAAATCTACAATCAGAAGAAATAGAAAAGCTCAACAATAAATTATTCCATGAACATGTAAAATATGCTCTCTTTTGCGGGTGCTCTCTTTTGCCAATGCAAATCAACATGCAAGAGAAAGTGAGGGGAAAAAAGGGAAGATGGAAGAAAGTAAACCATAGTGGAAGAACAAGAGATGAGGGAGAGGAACATGAGAGAAGAGGAGAAAATAATAGAGGGAAGAGTGACATAGAGATAATCAAGAGATAAATCAAATTTGAAAATTTAATAACCTAAGAAAAGCTATTACAGGATAAGAATTTAAAATTGTAAAAGAAACCATATAACTACATATATACTCGAATTATAGGATAAGAAATCTTAATAGACTAAGTCAAAAAAATGAGCACTAAAAGGAACATGTGCTACATCAAATTTTAAAAATTCTTTCATAAAAAAATAATGTTGGCAGTAAAAAAGAAGGAGAGAAATAAGCATTAAGATAAAGTTAGCAACTAACCTGTCTGCAACAAAGTCCTCCATCAGCCAGAACAAGTGCTCCAGCTTTGAGCATCCACTCCCCTGTTGATAAGCATCCGTGTAAGATGATACATGTTACACAAGTAAATAAACTAAACAGAGAAAAAAATTGAAATTAAGATTACTAGCATGATCTTTTTTACTAGGCATCAATTTCCTTGTAAATTTACAATAAATCATGTCAGTCATCACTAAAGATTTGGATACCAAGGAAAGAATTATACAAGTTTATAGCTTTCCATCACAATGAAGATCTGCAACATTATTGTTCCTCTCTAGTTTCTACAAATTATTATTCATACCAATCCACTAACTTTATTTTATCATACTTCACGTTCATTAATGCAAACACAAAAATGAAGTGGAGACTATATAGGCAACTTTAACTGTCATACTTTTAATAAGGTCAATGATAAAATAAGGTCAACGATAAAACACAAAAATTTATATATAGAAAAGAATAAACTGGTGTACACGAAAGCCTTCTTAATAAGGTCAATGATAAAACACAAAAATTTATATAGGCAACTTTAACTGTCATACTTTTATTGAAAGATAGAAGTTTTTTTAGTATGAAATAGTTGTCATAAAGAAAAAAAATCATTTGCTCATGTTTGAAGGTGGATGCAAATGTTTGACTATACCAAGAGAGCAAGTTGTTGTCCAACAATCTTAAAATCAAGAGACCACTACTTAAATAAAAAACTGTAGAAAAAAGAAAATTATAAGAAAATCATAGTTTCAGTCTTTCAGAACAAAAACTCTTCAAGCACATAACATAGCATATATTTTTTAAATTTCATGGTAACTGGGCATGAAGAACATGTAAATCTTCAAGCATATATGAGAATATTTAAAGAGTAGCAAAAAAATATTGACTAACTCCATATCAGACAAGTTAATTATACATGAAAAGCCTATAACACGACAACCTTCAATCATAACAATGAAGACAAGTTAATTAGCATGAAACAAGTTAATTAATATGGAAAATTAATTATACATGGAAACAAGGTAATTAACAATTTATCAATACTGTAATATATTAAGTGATTGGATATTAATTGTATTCTGTAATATTAAGACATTAACTCAAAATAGCTTTAACTCAAGATAAATAGCAGGGATAAATAGCATTAAAAATTATTAAAATATAATCCTTCCATATTCTATGCACAAGCTGGACTTCTATGCACAATTGATTACTTAATTGAAAGTTGAACTTCTCAAGGTAACCCGAAGTTGACTTCTATGTACTTTTATTTTCAAGGTACATCAAATTGGAATCAAGTGGAGAGATTTTGAATGGCTGAAAAATAATAATAACACTATTTTCTTTCAGGACCTCTCATAATAGCACTCTATGGTTCTCTTTCAATCTTAAGAAAGAGAAAAACAAATTTCAACCTAAATAAAAGGAAAACCATAAGTGTTAATTTGAATATCTAATCCTATACAAGCATCCAGGTATTCCAAGCACACCCACTATAGGACTTAAGGAACGCGACAGTCATGCTTACAGCTCTCTCCCACCCATGATTCAATCTCATCATTACAGTTGCTATATGGCATACCCCACTTATCATCCCCACAGGATAGGAATATCACAAATACATAATATGTTGATATTTAAGAGCACCGAACTTCAAATAACTATTTCTAAAAGTAAAATCAAGAAAACTAGAGCATTATGATGTTAATAGCAGCTGAAATAGGAAACAACACAATGAATTGCAACCATGGTATTCATAAAGACTAAGCAATTCAGCACTATGGAAATTGAGAAGCTGATGAAAGAAAAAATTCAGCCAAACTTTATATTGCCAGATTTTCCTCAAACTAAATTTGCATTAGACTATTTTTCAGCTTAAATGTACTTATGTATGGGAAATTTCTAGCACAGCCCTAGTTTTGATTTTCAATTATTATCATCGATCGAATCCCCACAATAGATGTGCTCATACTTTACATTTTTATATCTCCTTTCTAAAATATACTTACCATTAAAAAAAGTTCAACTTATTTCTCTAATTTAGTTTAAGTGTGTTTTGAGCTCACATTGATACTGAATATTAAGGTTTAATTTTGTCAATGGTCAAGGCACAATTTCAATGCAAATGTTCTTCTAGTGTTCAATGTTCAAACTACTAGAAACTTTTCTGATAAAACATAAACAAACATAAGCTTGCTTCTTGTCTACAATTTTATATTTGGCATTGTTAATTTGCAGAACGTATGTCATAGTAAGAGATTATATAGAATGAATAGAGAAAATTCTTTACTGCATCTTGATGACAAAATATCTTAGAGCACCTACATAGATTGATCTTGATTACCAATAAGAGGAAAAAGGAAGAACCGAAGAAGTACAAATATGAAAGACAATGAAATGTGGGGATTGATTGAAGACTTCATTCCAACAAATTGGTTTAGAAACCTAGAAAAAAAAGACTGAATCAAACATAGAAAAGGAAGTGTTTGCCGATGACTGTTTGGAAACAGACGGAGTAATTGATTCAACTAATTCTTAGATCTTAAAGATTCTTCTAATCGTTATGTCATCTACATCTAGGCATCTAGCATGCAGTCATGATTGTTTGGACCCTTAAACAGATGGAGTAATTGATTCAACAAATCCTTAGATCTTAAAGATTCTTCTTATCTATATATCCTCTACATCTAGGCATCTAGCATGCAGTCATGACTGTTTGGACCCTTAGACGGAGTAATTGATTCAACTAATCCTTAGATCTTAAAGATTCTTTCTAACTTTATGGCAGACATCTAGGCATCTAGCATCCAGTCATTGGGATGAGTTCATGTCATGTGCCTCAAAGAAATTACATCTCACATGTCTTTGTTCTTGTTCTCGCAATAGGCACAGACAAACTCTCACGATCCTTGTTGGCATCAATCTTAAATGGAACTAGTACTGTAGCAAATTAGCAATGTATCAGGCAGTATAGTGCTAAGTTATAAAACCCATTATGTACAAGATATATATTACTTTCTCGTCCCAGCAATACATGGTGGGGGTGGTACACTCACGTATGGGTCCTTTATGGAACCAGTAACATAATACTATAACATGTACTACATGCCTAACTCGTCATATTCAAAAAGTAAATGGTTTGAATTCTTAGAAGATTGTATTACTCGGGCCTGATATAAGTTACCAACCATGTAGCAAGTGGTACCTGGATCACCAACAAGAAGCAAGTGAGATTCTCCACAAATTTTTGTTCCAGAAGCATCAACATGTTGGACACCAACAATAAGTCTTAAAGCAACTGAACTTAAAGAATTATGAAAAACAGTAAACGGATATCAGAAGAAATGAAATACTTAAAAATAAAACAAAGTTGTATTCAGTTTGAGAATAAAAGAACAAATGGAGCTACAAATGAAGGTGAGTGACACCTCCCACTACCCTTGCCTTCTTTCCTTTTATTCTCTTGGATGATGATAGTGGAGAATTTCCGTTTAATGTTAACCTTATGATACTGGAAACAAGGCTGCTAAGACATTACAAAGATGTTATACACTATGAATTATGACCTTATGATAGAAATTCAAAGTGATTCATAGACCATTTTATTGAGAAATAATAGAAACTAATTAAAGAGCATAAACCTTCACTTTGCCCTTCCAAACATTGGTCAAAATTAGGAAACATATCAATGTCTTAATTTTTAAAAAAAAGAGAGATATAAATTTAATTTTTCATGTCCAAAGCACCTCTGAGTGAAGTATCTCTGTAGTGTACCCAGAATTGCTCAAATTTCTAAATTAGATCATCTGGAATGTCAATTTCAGATTTCATCTCATTTATATTTCACAGAATATTAATGTAATAGTAATTGTGTAGAGTATATTGGTAACTTTTGCTTTACCAAAATTAGGAACAGGTGGAAGAAGCAGTAACAGAGGACTAGGTTTGAAGGCAGGTGAGGTGAGATTATCCACGTAAGTTAGGAATGAATGTGAAATTAGGGTGTGCCCACAAATAAACACACATACCTTTAAGTTTGAACAACTGAAGTGATAATGTTCAGATGAGAAAATAAAAGAAACACAAGTACCTGATTGACAACAATTAGACTAAATTTACACAACTATATAATAAGAACCAAATACCAGAATGGCGAGCAATCCGTATTGATCTAGAAAACGAAACAGACAAGAAATTTACTTGCAAAGCTAATGGAAAAATCACTCGTGAGGTTTCAATGTCAAATCAAGCAGAACATCTGACAAACAGCTAGGTATTATTTTCACTTTATAATACTTCGCATTCCCAATAATTTGTCTACATACAAGTATCAGTGAGTAACGGGAAACCTATAGTATATTAAGCTCCCTACAACACTTGGCAACAAATAGAGAAAGAATATGAGAGACCTTAACAGGCATTTGAAAGAAAATTGTGTACTTAATTAGTGCCCTTAATAAGCTTCCGAACAAAGAACATATGGTGCTTCTAGAGAAAAAATTTCTGCCAGCATCACTGTTGTGCAACTGTGCAAGATCAGAGGTACTACAACAACAGTCAAAACCTTTTACCTTCCCTCATTTAGTGTGCTTCCACAAGGAACAGGCCAAAATAATATGCTCTACCTTAGATATCCATACTTTGATCGAGGAATAAGGCTATTTATAATTTCAGGAAAACCACTTTCTCTGACCTCAGACACACTAGTTGTAAAACTGCACGTCGTATAAGATGTCCCAGAAATATCATGATCCTTACCTCCATTTTGCCAATATAAGTTGTTCATCATAGACGTCGTGCTCTCATTTGCTAATCCGACTGGGTTCTCCACAAAATTTCTCAATCTCGATGACATTTGTTCACCTCGGGTGAAATCAATAGTGCTAGGGCCAGACTTAGGAGAAATCAACTGACCTGAATGAAATAAATTTCCACATGAAAATTCAGTTGTAGCATAATTGTTCATCTTATGACAATTAAAGCTGCTATTATTGTTTATCTCCTAAGAGTCACTTATGCTATTGTATATTCATTAAAACCAGAACCTGCACATTACGAACAAGATTTCCATTGTTATCAATAGTTCTGATATGCTAACTTCTGCGTCAAGCATGACAAGAGTTCTTTTAAGTAATATGATGTGAAAGTTACCATAAATTGGACTACTACTGTGAAACAGTGGATCTGGGTTGTCTGCTACTGCAGGATGAAAACCAGGAGTTGGTTTAATTTGAGAACCCTTCAACTTTGAATTTAAAGCTACCAAAGAAACAGATAATCAACAAGTTAAAAGCATGAATATTGAAACAAGGAATTGGTAATAAAAACAGCATAGTGCAGCGCCACCACAGATGTATATTGTCACCGTGAGTGGCAGAACCGACAGAGCAGCGCCACCACAGCCATCTTCATCACGATTGTTGCAATCAATCATTGCTCTAATCTTTCATCTCGAAAGGAAAGAGGAAATTTGATAACACAAAGAAGAAAGTAAATTTCAGAAAATTTTCTTCCACCTCAACAAGAAGAGAAAAATTTCTGAGTACACAGGAAAATACAAAGAATAAGAAAAGAAACATGGATAAGAGTAACGAGATAACCTTGAAGCTTGACTTGAAGCCGACACCTGCAAGGTAGTCGATGTATATGGTCACACCATGAGTGACGAAACCAACGGAGCATCACCACCTCATTTTGTAAATGTCTTATTTAGTCAAACATTATCATTTTGTATTAATAATAATACCAGAGTAAATATTGAAAGCATTTGATGGATGTCCGGTGTTAATCAATGATACCATAAATAATAGATTTTTCACTCATCAAAATATCTTTTTATCACAGGGTTTAGGTGCACAAATGTAATTTAATTGAGGACATACTTGGTTAGAGTAATTCCACAAGAGTGTCGGTGATACTTTGAGTCTTTGACCTGCTACCTTTAGCAACAACTTGGAGAAGGTCAGTCACCAAAAAAGCTAACCATAAAGCAACAACTTCATCAACAAGTCCGGATCCTACTTCATCAAAAAGCTCGGATCCTTTTGCGTGAAGACTGAGAAGTCAATATATGCCAGAAGCAACACCAAAAAAATCATATTCTAATTTCCAAGTACCATAGCATAAAAAAGAATTGATCCAGATTTTGGAAATTCACAACATATTAGAGTTCATCAAATTCTTATTTCCACGAAGACTCATTACGATGTGAAAAGACAAGGAATGAAAAGGAAAGAGGTAAGTGGAGTATTAATGTGGCCTTTGTTTCATAATAACACAAGTTGCGGATGAGGCAAATTATAATTTTAAAACTATATTATTTTATTTATATATATAACGGTAATTATATTTATATATGTTCTAGACATACCAAGCCGGGAACTTTTTATCCCGCAAAATAGGATTTTTGTCATACTTCAATCTGGGTGTCTCCCAGGAACCATGTTCTACAGAGTTAGGAGGACATGATAGAGAAAAATCTTGGCCAAGTTGGATAGCCGAAAAAAATAGCACAAAAGTACGTAAAAGTGAATAATTTTCTATTAAATAGTAGTATTGCTATTAGAGTTCAAGTAACTCATGTTAGATGATAAGACTAAGTTTCTCATACTTGATGCAGATGCAAGGTTCAACTGTCCTAACTCTTGACCATTCATGGGCAAATCACTCTGTTTGTTGGAGTTTAAGTTCTCTTTCTATGGTTTTTGACTGGCCAATCTGTTGGTTCTGAAATTCTATAATTTTGGGTTGGCAGAGATGCAAGGCCTAAATTTCTTGCAAAATTTTTGCTTAGGTGGCCAATTGGCAAAAGGATCCAGATTTTCGAAAGAATTATTGGAAATTCCTATGGAATTTTGATTCTCATTAACAGCATTTGTCTGCTGTGCAATTGGCAATGACTGTTCAGCTTCTTTAAGGTTGGCTTCCAAGGGAAGCAAAGGGTTGCGGGATCCCAGTCTTCATGATCCCCGTCTTCATCCCATCAAGGCTTGCCCTTTGTTGATGAATTTTGTGATCTTGGTTTAGGTAATTGTTCAGAATGAAGCCCATTTGCTGGTGCACCTCATATAACTTTTGTACTTCTATCTTTCTGAAAGTTGCTAAATATATCATAATGTGCTAGAATACTTGCATCTGGCAGAAGAAATGCATTTATAGTTACTATACCTTAGAATATCCTTGATAAAGAGCATATACTTGGCAAATTGGGGAACATCAATTCCTGGGCAGTAAGAAAAAACGAAGAATTAACTTATTGTGCATATTACTTATTGTGCTCAACAATCAAATCAACAGAATGACGAATTAAAACTCACTAGTACTCACACAACTAATACAAAATGTTAAGAAAAAAAATAGAATAAAGACACCAAAAAAAAAAACACTAATAAAAAAAAACAACACTCAACAATATAACATTTGAGTACAACATAGATATGAAGGTTTTAGTAAAATATGGATTACAACTAACTAGAAGATAGAAAACATATATACAAAACCAAAAGAAATGAACACACTAATAACAGGAAACTGATGAGTATCGATGTTGAGTGCAGCGAGGGCTTTAATGAAACATTGATAATAACTAAATAGAAAAATAGAAAGCAAGAACTATAGCATAAGATCAAAAAAATATCAAATAAATTATTACTGTTGAGCTTATGAATTCTTGCTTAATTATTACTTGTTGAGCTTATGAATCCAAAGAATAAATCATACCTCCAACCTGTTCTTTTAAAGTCTCTTCATATAACTTTATAAGGTTCACATGCAATAACTATGCACCTTAATAGAGCATGCATTTGAGAGCTGTAACCGTTAGTAAAAAAACAGCTTATAATGATTGAAGAATTCACAATTGTTGAGATATCAAATTACAAGGAAAACAAGATTAAACCAGTTTGGGCCTCACAAATGTTCAAAAGTTTGGGCCTCAAGATTATCCGTCAGAAGCTCTAAGAAATGAAATCAAAAATCAGTTTAACTAAATAGGCTTAAACCAAATATTGGAGAACTAACTTATTGACTCATTCTAAATATGAATTCCATAAATGAATTAAGCTCAATGAAAAACACAAGAAACACAAAAGAATTAAACTACTTAGTCTTTCGGTAGAAAGCTCTGAAGAGTGGTGCATTATTTGTGATGCGGTGCGAGACAGGCCAAAAGCCAACAATGAGTCACCGAAGAGTGCACCTCGCCTATTGAAAGGTTAATTAATCATTAATTAATATTAGCTTGTATTTTTGGGTTTTTCTCATTTATGATATGTACTTTTATTTTGCTCAATTCAATCATATACAACCACATTTGTCTCAATTGTGACCTGCCGTCTAATTTTCAATAGCAACCCATTAAACTAATGATATGGCATGCTGATGTGGAATAAAAAAAATTAATATTAAATTTTAATAAATTGAATATCTGTATCTCTATCTCTCGTTGTTCGTCATCGTTTAAGGACAAGGTGGAGTAAGAGGAAGAGGAGTCTCGCGAAAATGTCGACCATTCAACCAGCACCTCCGAGTGCAATGTATGAAATAAGAAGTCAAGGTCGAGGCTTTCTTTTTGCAGGGGAACTTCCGTGAAGATCTCGGCGAGGGTTGACTCGTAATCAGAGCTTTTGCAATGTAGTCAATGGCGTGAAAAGTGGGCGCTTGAACCATGGTGTCAAGATGCATTGACTTGGAGTGCTCCTTCTGGACTACGGCTTCAAAGTCGACAAATATGGTGTGAATGGCCTCGGTGAGCATCGAGGGGGAGGCGATGGCCTGTTCTTGGACAGTGGTTGTTGAACCAAAGGAGAACAATGCATCTATCTCCGGCAATAGCTCAAAGATGATGTTGTACAAGTCCAGTATCGTACAAGTCCAGTATTCAGAATATTTTCTCTGTCTACCGCTGGGATTTCACCAACTTCGAGAAATGGAGGAGCTGAACTACAACATTTTCATCGATGTTAGCGATGACAACCTCCCGAATTGAATTGAAGCCACGGAAGACGTGGGCCAAGAGGATTCGCTCATCGAAGACCTGCGAGGCGCCGATCCAAAATTGGATTTTTCTCTCGAGAAGCTACCAATCCATCCTCTAAACCAGCGACGAGGTAAATCGCTCGAACCCGAGAAGATAGAGCCCCTTGATCAACTTGCGGAGGATCTTGTATACCCTGACGCACTCATTGCCATAGCCGACGATGACCACGATCTCGGCAATGGCGCAGAGATGAACCATAACACTAGTCATAGCGCTCTCATCCTCTAACATTAAAGTCCACAACTGCGTGAATCTCATCGTCCTCGATGTCCTCGGAGACGCTAAAGCTGTTGGTAACGAGAATATGATAGAGAACTCGTTCTCGAGGCGACACAATGTGGCCTACAAGATCGAAGGTCGCGTGGGACCAGCGGCCTCGATATCCTCGGTGGAGACGATGTTGAATATGGCATTCTAGAGGCCACAAAGACGAAGAAATAGGACAGCAGGAACAAGAGAGAGAGATGGGGAGAATATGTTGCAAAACAAGGTAACATAGTGGTAATAGTTTCTAACAATCAATATCACAAAACCCTTAGTCATCAACTGTTACAACATTTTAAAAAATGCATATGACCTAGGAAACAAACTTGAGTATATTTGACTATATCTTTCTCGAATGTTCATAAGTTTGGCCCTCAAGATTATCCATTAGAAGCTCTAAGAAATGAAAACAATATTCAGTTTAACTAAATAGGCTTAAACCAAATATTGGGGAACTAACTTATTGACTCATTCTAAATATGAATTCCATAAATAAATTAAGTTCAATGAAAAACACAGGAAACACAAAAGAATTAAACTACTTAGCCTTTCGGTGGAAAGCTGTGAAGAGTGGTACATTGTTTGTGATGGGGTGCGAGACAGGCCATAAGTCACCGGAGAGCGTTGTGGTAGCGTTGTGGTAGCCGGAAGAGGACCAAAGGTTGAAAAACTACATCCTAAAACATGGGCATGTTTGCTAGAGTCAACTTCCTGCTAAAGATACATGTTTATACTACAGAATATTTGTATGTGATGTAAAGTCAAGATGCTTAAATTGATAACAGCACAAGAATATAATTAACAAAAATGTAAATTCAACAATCTAGCCAAATTATAAAAGAACTTCCTCATACAGGTTGCATCTATTTACTTGACCTCAGCTTCATGTGCACAAATATAAAACATCCCTGATGTATTAATAGCAACAATGAGTATGGGAAATTAAAGAAAAGAAAAATACTAATTTCCTTTAGATCTAAAGCATAAAAAAATAAATATGTTGATTTTCTTTAGATATAAAACAGAAAGAAAAAGAAAAACGATCATACCATACAGCTTTAAAGATTCCAATACCGGTTTCGCAATCATTAAAGAAAAGTCATTAGAAAAATTGGTCATTCAGTCCATCAAAAATAATCACTTGTAGTATGAGTTAAAAGTCCACTTCTACAAAGAATTTTGCTAACTCAGGTGTATACGTATTGCATAATTAATGCATATAATCACATTCTTAAGTCTTAACTAAGGTTAACACTTGAACCATAGCACTAAGTGTGTACTGCACAATAAATGCATATAATCACATTCTTAAATAACGTTAACTCCTAAACTCAAACAATTTGTAGTTTCAAGGTAAAAATAAATTTTCTTGCCAGACCCGTGGTAGAGATTAATAGGTATGCACCTATGAGTTTTAGAATGTATATATATAAAAGCTATCATATTAAGGAAAAAACATAAGTAAAAATTAAAAAAACCCAAAGAATCTCAAAATTGAATATAACCTGAGTTGATAACTTCCAAACAATCCAGAAATGCAACAACCACTATAGTAAACTTATGAAATTGGCTTTTATTATGAAGAAAGCAGGCACTTTTTTAGGTCTAAACTTATGTTTAGACCTTTATAAAAAGGTCGGTATTGAAGTAAAAAATAATAATAAAGAAATTTCAAAATTGTCACATATAAAAGCCGCTAATTTCTATTAATTTTGAGTTGATAAAGAGAAATATGGCGCTTAATAATAAGAGCTTATTTTAATTTAACAAGTGCCCCTTTAAAGGGGCACTGGTTTCAATTTAACGGGCGCTCCTCGCCTCTTGAAAGGTTAATTAACCAATAATTAATGTTAACTTGTATTTTTGGGTTTTTCTCATTTATGATATGTACTTTTATTTTGCTCAATTCAGTCATATACAACCACATTTGTCTCAATTGTGAACCCAAACGTCTAATTTTCGATACCAACTCATTAAACTAATGATATGGAATGCTGATGTGAAATTAAAAATTGTTTTTTAATATTAAATTTTAATAAATTGAATACCTCTATCTCTCGTTGTTCGTCATCATTTAAGGAAAAGGAAGAGTCTCACGAGAATGTCGACCTTTCAACCAGCACCCCCGAGTGCAATGTATCAAATAAGAAGTCAAAGTCGAGGCTTTCTTTTTGCAGGGGGACTTCCATGAAGATCTCGACAAGGGTTGACTCGTAGTCGGAGCTTTTGCGATGTAGTCAATGGCGTGATGAGTGGGCGCTTGAACCATGGCGTCAAGTGGCATTGACTTGGAGTGCTCCTTCTGGACTACGGCTTCAAAGTCGACAAATATGGTGTGAGTGGCCTCGGTGAGCTTGGAGGGGGAGGTGATGGCCAATTCTTGGACAGCGGCTGTTGAGCCAAAGGAGAACAATGCATCTATCTCCGGCTGTTGTGCATGTTGAAGCAACGTCATCTTTTGTGCATATATCTTCTTGTGAACAAACATCATGCACATACACAAACTGTCACAGCACTCAACTAGTAAAGACATTATTAGAAAGTAAAAGATATTAATACACAATCAGTTGACAAAATAGACTAGTAAAATATGTAACAGAAAAAAATAAAACAAAACTTAGAATACATTAGGATACATCTATTATTAATGGCATACATACTATTAATAATCTTGAGTAATAACCTTCACATAAACTTGCACCACCATCATGTTTGCATACATTATAAATATATATATATATATATATATATATATATATATATATATATATATATAATATAAATTAATGATGCAAGCTACAAACCTTCAAAATTCCAGTAGCAAAATTCCACTTGATGCAACCTACTAACCTTCAAGAAGTGCTAATGGAAACTAATTAATTAGTGATATCATAAAAATAATTAATTATTGCTGTAAGATTGAAAACAGAACCCTTAATTCAATAAAGTAGAAGTTAGAAAGAATGAAAGTAGCTGCCATGAGTGTTAAAGAAATTTGAAACTAAGAAAAGAAAATTGATCTGTGTAAACTCAGGAAAAGATCTTGAAAGAGCATTTATGCATTGAACTTAATTAATTTGAAATTAAGAGAGACAGAAACATAATTTTGTTTAACTAACCAAAGGAATACCAACTAGAGAATGTTGAAGAAATCCAAAGATATTAGAGAAAACTTGTTTTCACATCAAGCATTTCCTTGTGCAACTTCAGCCAGTTTGTGTTTTTGCACAATACAAGTTTAATCATGTTGAATTTAAACATCTTAGGGTAAACTATCAGCATGAGCATCTCAACTAACTTAAGACCTTTTTTACTGACCTAAGAAACTTCAGCTTTTCTCGCAATTACACCAAACTTCGATAATTGTAAATAGCGAGGTTTCCCTTTGTAATCTTATATATTGTTCACAAGAGAATGTACTGATCAAGAGGTTCTACATGCCGAATTTCCATCGTGTTTGTACTAGAGCAATATCTGGATTGTGGATGAGAAAAGGATTTGTTTGGAGCAAAAGGAATTGTTTGTAATCTTAACTGTGCTTCATCCCTTCTTTCAGGGCACCTGCTTTGTATCCATGTCTATTGTCCCTTATCTCATACTTTATGCTAAATCCTTTGCTTTCTCAAGTCTTGCATACTTGCTCTCCCAGGTTGTACCGCTTAAAAAGAACCATGTATATATTAAAGTGATAACTTTGAGCTTAACAAATCAATTGAAGAAAAAAGATGATCAGATGATTATTTTTCTCAAAATTATTAATCCAGAAATTCAAGCCAACCTGATAACGAAAAGTTAACATCTACAATATCTTCTATATAAGTTTACTATACCAAACAACTCATCATTATTTAAGGAATTGTGAAAATGGAATGTCAAGTATATTTTTACCAAAATGAAATTATGTATATAGATGGCTAGACTGGATTAATCAAGCCCCGATTACAATGTGAATCAATAGGTGGCTTAATCATTTTTCTTTCTTTTTTGCTTTTGAGGTTAGATGGCTTAATCTAGATTATCTACTCGATGTATATCCTAACTTGAAAAAAAATGAAAAAATGTGCAATTCTTCACTAATTTAATAGAAAATATAAAAGTATGTAATACAACATAAAATGGTAATGAAAGTTTGAGAAAAATTATTGCCAAATTTGACTAGAAATTAAAACTATATGAATTTCTGAATTATCATAGACCAGATCTAAGCAACCATATATAAAATGGGGGCCTTATGCATGAAGAATGCCAATAAGCCAAAGACCAAATGGAATTTTGAAAATCACTACAGCTCAAAAGCTCTTTGTATAATGTCTTGCGGAGTTTTAGAAGCTGTATGTTATTAGTTTTTCAAGAACTTGTTTCACATGCTTTAGCATATACTACTTGTTTCATATGCTTTAGTACTCATTTTTAGCATATACTACCACAAGTATTGCTCACTTTATCTGAAACAAACTCATATACTTTTTTTTCTTCACAATTATAACCCCACATGTACCTTTCTAGAAGGCCTTTGTAAATATGGAGACAGGGAGGTCCACTGACCATAACTTCTAACACTCCTTAGGGGGGCCCAAGGCTTAAACCCCTTTCACACGTAGATGCAAGAGCATCTTGTCAATAAAGTTGAAAGTAGTCAAGAGTTAGTATAAAACATTGTTTTCCCTTTAAGCAATTATTACTAGATTAGTTAGAAAGACACCAACCTGAACTCATTGAGTGATAAAACATGGAAGGTTCTTGAGTAGAAAACAAAAAGCAGAAAAGAAGGAAGAATCCAGCATTAATTGAGAAGAGTCAAACGTAACAATTACCTTAATCTCTGGATCTTTTGAATCATCCAGCACTTGGATTATCAAGCGATCCAACAGCCACGACAGCCCGCAGGCAGCCCCAATAGAGAGCTTGTACACCTGCAAGTAAAGTTAACTAACCTGAGAAAAAGGGCATAAAAGAATGGAGCAGATGAAAGAGTAAAGTAACCAAGAAAATAGGGGTAAAAGAAGCAGAGAAAGGAAGATGATGCCTCACCTGCTTCTCATTGTACATGGGGATTTGCACAAGCACAGTCGGATAACCCACCTCCAAATCATCCCCTATGGGCACGAACTTGTACCGCCCACTGGCTGAACACCTTGGAGAAGAGGCTCGTGGCGCCCATAAGTATCTTCTCAAACACCAGCACCAGTTGCAGCAGCAAATGCCTGACTTGCTCTTCTTTTTTTATCAAATGCCTCTTCTTGCACCAGTTGGAGAAGAGGCCGTGCGGTTGGGGTGAGTGCGGGAGAGAGGAAAGAGGCGATGGGTAAGTGGAAAAAGAAGCAAGAAACTAAGGATTGAACCTGCTTTCTTCAAGTGCTCTCTTTTGCAGCCACGGGTACCTCGTCACAAACCACGGGTAAGTGGAAAAAGAAGCAAGAAATCCAGAACAGCGAATTCAACGGCGAGACGAAGGCGAGAGATGTAGGAGAGTGGTGCGGCCGAGCGGATGGGGTGAGTGCGGGAGAGTGGAAAGAGGCGATGGGTAAGTGGAAAAAGAAGCAAGAAATCCAGAGCAATGGATCCACCAGCGAGACGAAGGCGAGAGATGTAGGAGAGTGGTGCGGCCGTGCGAGTGGGGTGAGTGCGGCAGAGAGGAAAGAGGCGATGGGTAAGTGGAAAAAGAAGCAAGAAATCCAGAGCTCTGGATCCACCAGCGAGACGAAAGCGAGAGATGTAGGAGAGTGGTGCGGCCGTGCGGGTGGGGTGAGTGCGGCAGAGAGGAAAGAGGCGATGGGTAAGTGGAAAAAGAAGCAAGAAATCCAGAGCACCGGATCCACCAGCGAGACGAAGGCGAGAGATGTAGGAGAGTGGTGCGGCCGTGCGGGTGGGGTGAGTGAGGGAGAGAGGAAAGAGGAAGAAGGGTTTGGAATTGAATTGAGTCGTGGAGAAGAAGGGTTTGGAACTGAGGTGGATGATGTAATTTGGAATTGATTAATTAATATATTTAATTAATAAGAGCACTTATAATCTAAATGTTGTCATCTTCACGTGCGTAGAAAGAAGCATGAAACGAGGAAGCACAGTTAAATAAAGGATAAAAGTATAGCACACTTCTCTCTCATCATTCTCAAATGTATCACTGATGCATATCGAACCAAAAAGTGAAATCTCCATGCGAACGCAGCACCATATTATTCAGAGCCGCGATTTTGTGCCTCGCCAAATACCAAACACGATGGGAGAACAAAAGCTTTAATTGTAGAGTTCAATATATCCGGCTTAATAATTTTGGATCATCCGATCAAACGTCTACGAATCTCTACGAATCTCGATGCAAATAACATATGCACACCATGTAGTCAAATTAATATTTTGTTGTGTATTATGATTGACTTCGTTAAGATAATAATATACGAGAACTTGAAGTTTTAGTCAACGCCACCCAATGATTTAGACCCGAATACACCCGCCAATTTCCCGTCAGAAAAAAAGACAGCTACCAAAAACAAACAGTGATTCTCCGAGTATATATATATATATATAACTAAGGCATCGGGTTCTGGATCCACCCACAGTAGCCCGATGAGCGCGAGGGCATCCTAATGAAGGAGGCGGGTCCCGGTAGCTCGACGGATGGAAGGTGACATGGCGAGGTGGGTTGTGGTTTGGGTACCGACGACGGGTGTGCGAATTCGAGTCATGGTGCACTAGCGATCCGCAAGAAATTAAGCCACATCATATCTCATCCTCGGCTAGTGTCACGATTTGTTCCGCATAGGAAAAAGGGTTCGGATCGGATCGACGTCTGTGTTACGCTTAACCGCCAAGTAACAACTAGGTAAGCCGTCAGGCTACGTGCCCATTGTCCATAGGTTGATTTGATCAAACGTCTACGAATCTCGATGCAAATAACATATGCACACCATGTAGTCAAATTAATATTTTGTTGTGTATTATGATTGACTTCGTTAAGATAATAATATACGAGAACTTGAAGTTTCAGTCAACGCCACCCAATGATTTAGACCCGAATACACCCGCCAATTTCCCGTCAGAAAAAAAGACAGCTACCAAAAACAAACAGTGATTCTCCGAGTATATATATATATAACTAAGGCGTCGGGTTCTGGATCCACCCACAGTAGCCCGATGAGCGCGAGGGCATCCTAATGAAGGAGGCGGGTCCCGGTAGCTCGACGGATGGAAGGTGACATGGCGAGGTGGGTTGTGGTTCGGGTACCGTCGACGGGTGTGCGAATTCGAGTCATGGTGCACTAGCGATCCGCAAGAAATTAAGCCACATCATATCTCATCCTCGGCTAGTGTCACGATTTGTTCCGCAGAGGAAAAAGGGTTCGGATCGGACCGACGTCTGTGTTACGCTTAAGCGCCAAGTAACAACTAGGTAAGCCGTCAGGCTACGTGCCCATTGTCCATAGGTTGATTTGATCAATCCTAAGCGAGTGGAAAGCCGAGCGTGGTGTCGTCTTTTCACGTAGATTAATTTCATGCATACCGAATTGTAAGTGAGGTTTCTTTATCCTAGCTATCAAATCTTTGTTTTACTGCATACATTCACGATAAATAAATTGATACAACACGTAATGAATCGCATCCTTTAGCAATAAATTTGATATGTTGTATGAGAGATCTGATCAAGACTGAGTTTTATGTAGGTTGTTGATTATGCCAATGAGGAACTTGTTGTTTGACTCTATTATGATATGTTTTGATGCCAATCAAGATTGTCATTGTCTCACTCGACCCAAAGGCGCATGACCTCTTCTTTTCGGGAAGACGTTGTCCCGCGGTTCCCGAGTAGGTTTTTAGTACTTGTTTAATACATTATTTAATAAAATAAAAATATATATACATAATCGAGTAATCGAGTCGAGTCTCGAGTCATCCGATTTCAAATACTAAAACCCGAGATCCAGCCCGATTATGGTCATGTTTGAATAAATTGAACTCGACCCGACCCGATTACCTAACCTGACCCGACCCGATTGGTTTGGGCCGAGTCGACCCAACGAACACCCCTAGCTAAAAGGTTGTCAAGAACACCCAAGGTATTTATTTTCCTTTCCTGGATCTATTTCATATATTTTAATTAATTAAAACATAATATTTATGCTTACATTAGAATTGTTTAATTATGTTTATGCGATCCTTAAAAAAATCAAATAAATATTGATGTTATTATTCTCAATATTAAAACATTATTCTCAACATATATTTCCCATAGGACAAAGCTGACCGAATAGTTAATGTCTATATAAATGATAATAATTTCAGCCAAAATGTTAATTAATTAACTATATAAATAGGTAGATCAGTTAATATCTCCCTTGAAAAATGTACTAATTGCAATTATAACACATTTTTGGGCAGTATAAAATATTTACATAATACAATTCTTTTAAAAAAATAATAAATGGTTATATATATATATATATATAGTTAAATTTAAATAAATTTAAAAATTTATAACAAACAAAATTATCAAATTTAGACTTTAAATAATAATATTCATATCAAAATGATTAAGAGCAATAATAAATACTATTATTCCTGCCTAAAGTCGGAGCAAGGCGGTGCCTCTCTTGATCAGGTGCGACTCCGACGGAGGGGGAAGCTGCAAATTAAAGACACTCCTGATCGGGTCTATCTCATGTTCAAATCTTGCAAGCGGGGGCGTTGAGACCGAGTAATGGCACTGAGGTCGGAAGTAGTAGCGTTGAGGCCGAGAACCAGGCTTGGTGAAAATTAAGCCTGCGAGGAACTCGTGTTGGGTCGTTGTAAGGGCTCTGAGGCCGGAAGTAATGGCGCTGAGACTGAGGACCACACTCTATGAAAATTGAGCTCACGAGGAGCGCGCTTTAAGTCGTTATAATGGATCTGAAGCCGAAAGTAATGACGCTAAGATCGAGGACCAGACTCGGTGAAAATCGAGCTCACGACGAGCGCACTTTGGGTCACTCGCTCTCAGGCCGAAAGTAGCGGCGCTAAGTTCGAGTACTAGACTCGGTGAAAACCAAGCTCGCACTTTGGGTCGTAGTGAGGGCTCTGAGGGTGAAAGTAGCGACGTTGAGGCCTACGAGTCAGGCTGATGAAAATCAAGTCTTGGTTATGAAAGGGCTTTGAGGCCGGAAGTAGCAGCGTTGAAGCTGATGAGCCAGACTGGTGAAACCCGAGTCCTAATCGTGTAAGGGCTCTGAGGGTAGAAGCAGTAGTGCTGAGGACAATGAGCGACGGAGCGAGGCTAGTAAAAACTGCGTCATGACCGTGTAAGGGCTCTGAGACTAGAAGTAACTGCGTTGAGGCCGACGAGCCAGGCTAGTGAAAATCGAGTCTTGGTCGTGTAAGGGCTTTGAGGCCGAAAGTAGCAGCACTGATGAGGTCGACGAGCTAGGCTATTAAAAATCGAGTCGTGGTCGTCTAAGGGGTCTTAGGCAGGAAATAGTTGTGCTGAGGTCGACGAGCCAAGCCGGTGAAAACCGAGTCTTGGCTGTTGAGAACGTGGGAGCCAGAGATAGGCACTGAGGTCAGCAAGCCAAACTCATGAAGACCAAACTCTGATCGTTGTGGGGGTCCGGGAGAGGCGCTTGAGGCCAAGGAGGATTAGTGTGTCGCGCAAGCGCAATGCAAGAGCTGTCGCGAGACCTATAGGTTCCTCCTACGTGTGCTATGAGATAGCTACAAATAATTTGGACACAATGAAAATAAGCAAAAAAGGGAGAACAATATTATTTAATGATTGTACCTATTAGTACACCATGCCCCGCCGAGAGCTGAGCTTGACCTATGCATGATGGTGTTTCGTTAAAATCTTTCAAGCGAAAACCCCATTGTGAGAAAACCACCATGAAGGAAAAAAGAGTACACCGACCACTTGTAGTTTAAGAGGAAAAGGTTAGTTGTAGTAGGTCCACAAGGAGGTCGTGTTTCACGATCGTGGGAGTTCTCGTCTGGAGAGTTCGACGATTCTGTAAGCGCCTTTGCCGAGGAACTCTATGATGGAGTAGGGGTCTTCCCAATTCGGGGCGAGCTTTTTCCTTCTTCAGCTGACTTCCTTTGGGTTCAATCTTTCGGAGGACGAGGTCTCCTTCGGTGAAGCTCCTCGGCTTGACATGATTGTCGTACTTCCCAACTATTATGAGCTTCATAGCCTCCTATGTGATTCTAACGAGCTCTCACTCTTCCTTAGTGAGGTCGAGCTCGGCTTGACGGATTTTTAAGTTATTTTGCTCCTCAAAGGTAGTTCTACGGAGGCTGGGCTTTGCAATCTGGACAGGGATCATGGCCTCTACTCCATAAACGAGCATGTAGGGAGTTTCCAAGATAGAAGATTGGGCAATTGTACTGTAGCTCCAAAGCACTTCGAGTAGTTCTTCGACCCAGTGCCCCTTGACCTGGTCGAGATCTTTCGAAGTCCCGTGAAGATGACCTTGTTGGCTGCTTCGGCTAGATCGTTTGTCTAGAGGTGCAATAATGATGAGAAGAGTTGTTGAATATCGATGTCCGAGCAAAATTCTCGAAATCGTTGGTCTGTGAATTGCGTCCTTTTGTCGCTGACGAGTTTGCGAGGTATGTTGTACATGCAAATAATGTTCTTCCATACGAACTTCTGGACCTTTTCGATCACAATTGAGGATAGGGGTTCGGCCTCCATCCAATTGGTGAAGTAGTCAATAGCTACTACCAAATATTTGATTTGCCTGGTGCGCGAGGGAAAGGGCTAAGGAGGTCGATGCTCCACTTGTGGAATGACCAGTTGACTTTTGAGCTATGCAACGGCTTAGGATGTTGTTGTGAGACTTCAGAGAATCTATCGTATATGTCACACCTTTTGACATAAAGGTTGCAATCCGTCTTCATGGTTGGCCAAAAATACCCGACCTTTTGAATGCTCTCAAATCCAGACAAACTTGGGAACTTGTTCTACCTCCTCCTGGCTCTAAACAATCGCATGTAAGTGAATGTTCAACTTGAAATATCTTCCTCATAGATCCACTACAGGAAAACAATTAAAAACAGACACTTTTTTTATATAGAAAAATTGGCATATTTTTACCGTCAAAACTAATATTCAGGCGTTATCAAAAGCGCCGATTTTAATGTCAGAATCACGGGGAGAATAAATATAAAAATCGACACATGAAAAAAAAGTTGGTAAAAAAAAATTGGCGCCCCTAAAAGGGGCGCCTGTACAAGAGAAACAGGCACCCCTTTTTAGGGGCGCCCGTATAAAAAAAATTGATGCCTCTTTAAAAGTTGCGTTGGTTTTCTTTATACGAGCGCCCCTAAAAAGTGGCGCCAGCTCACAAAAATCGATGCCTCTTATAAAGAGGCACCGGTTTCCACCAATAATATATAAAATATAAATAATATGTAATATATTAATATATATTATCATATTACAAATTATTATATTGAATATATTAATTTAATATATAATATATTATACATATTGAATATTTAATTTGTATTATATATGAACATTTTTATAATAGAAATATATAATATATATATTAAATATTAATTGTATGAATTATATTTATTACATATTATATTTTTTATGTTTATGATAAATTTAATAATATATATTATATTATTTTTATAATAATTATATTATATTTGAAAAAGAAGCGCAATAAAATTGACAAACACGTTGATTAAATATTAACATAATAGCCATACATGTTGAACAATACATGTTGAACAATATATTGAAAAACATAATGTCTGTAGTGCTTGTACATGTTGAATGACGCTTGTACATATTGAAGACAAAATTTGATACTTAATTGAGCTTGATTCAAATATCGATTCAAAAAGAGAGGAAAAAGATAACTTTGATACTTAATTACTATTAGAGAATGTAAGTAAAATGTCACCATGTTAGAGACATTACTAACCAAATTAGAATAAGTTCTAGGGGTGTGCATGGGTACAGGGTAGACCCGGAACCGATTGGAACCAACCCGATCGGGTAGGTTCCGAGTAGACCCGAATTAAATTCGGGTAGGATCCGGGTAACAAATCAAGGAACCAGTTAAAGTCGGTTCCGTTTCCGGGTCCAACACGTCGGGACCCGAAATCGGTACCGAATTATATATATTTAATTATTGAACTCGAATTTGATATATTAGATAATAGATATATTCCTATAATTTTGAGAATTTATGGCATCCACAAGGACCACAACCACTATATTACCAATGATTATAGTTGCCAATAAATGAAGTAGAGAATACCATTCATTTTGCAACATGAGTATTCCTTACTATCTCATCAATCTCCAAACCTTCCCATTGCAGGTTTGGCCATAGTTTAAGCATTATATGTGCTGTTGTTCCACCACCCTGGAGAAATATGCATTCTTCAATAGTTGAGTCCAATTTTGTGATCTGTTAGGCATGAATAAATTAGGGATAATCGTTGAAGTGAATTACCAAACCTAAGATTGCGATTGGACCTTCTGGAACAATAGCATCTACTACTAAACTCAACACATGCAACAGCAGTTAAATATTAACTAGGTATATCATACTTTGGATTTGATAAATAGTAGAAAAGTGAGATTCATGTCTTAACAGAAGCTGGAGAAAACCCTAGAAGCAGAGAGAGTAATAAATGTTCCTTTTACAAACAAGAACTAACTCCAAAAAGAGCAATGAAACTTACATCTGCAACTTTGGTAACAGAGGATTCCTTAAACATCTTAGTCCGTGGGAATTGCGGATGCACTCATGGAGGCAAATGAACGACCAAAGTAACATGTGAATCACAAACCCTAGAAGTTGCAGATTGGCAAAGCCGGCACGGCACAGATCTGCGAAATCGAGCTGGATATGTCAGCACAGATCGGCTAATCCAGAAGGATGCAAGGAAATAGGGTTTAATTAGAGGGAGAAGAAGAAGAATGCAGGGAGATGGGAAGAAGGAATCGATATGAGATAATATAAAATTACAAAAGAAATGACAAAAGAAAATATAAAATTACCTGGGTTGTCAATCATTGGTGCCTTCCACTTCCCTTGTAATTAGGATTCTTAATTTTCTATAATGAAATCATAAAAGAAAATTAGAATTTTCTATTCCTGCTCTAATACTTATTCTGTCAAAGAAGAATATGCTATCTAAACCTTTTGTTTCCAGGGTCCCTTGTATTCAGGGTTTGGGATGGTTGGAGCTGTCCATTCACCATCTTCTTCCTCATCCCAATCTTCTAGCTGCAAGTAGAATAGTTATGCAATGGCTAAAAAGAGATAGTAATGATTAACAAAGCAACAGCACAACCATATAATTTGATCAAGAATTGCATTTTGTTGAACCTTTACAAGTCAATGGCTGGCATATCTATAAATACTACTGCTGAAATGAAGCAATGAATAACTTGTATAACTATAAATACTACTGCTTTCATTCAAATTGAATACAAGATAATAGACAGTTTTATTTTCACTTGTTAGTTACATTGTTATGGATCTATGAGTTCTCTGTTGTTCCTTTTTTGAGCTCACCGTTAAAGGGACATGATAGGCCACAAGAAGAGTAGAAGGCTTCCAAGGCAACAAGTTGAGGAGGAGGCGTCGTGGAGTTATTAATTGATGGATCTGGCATCATCTTCTCTTCATCCTCGCAAATGATCCCAAACTGCGGTTCGTAGCTTTCCATTCCTACCCCTTTGAATTCCTCTGGTTATTTCTCCACTCAACAACTGCATGCTTGAGAGAGATGAGAAATCTTCTCATTAACACAACTCCAATGGTGACAAACTCTTCTCTCATTGAAACTCTTCTCATTAACACTATTCCTCCCCGTAGAGTCTTGAGAAAAATAAAAGATGCATAGAGGCAAAATTAGAACAATATGATCCTATAAAGATATTCATTAATCAGGTGCAATAATCAGTAGCAATAATGAAATGAATGTAAAGTGGAGCAGGGTTAAAAAATCCGTAATTTCAACAATTTCTTCTACAACAAGAGTTTGAAGTATTTCAAACATGAAAAGATCTTGAATGAGCATTTATGTGTTGAACTTAATTAATTTGAAATTAAGAGAGACAGAATCATAATTTTGTTTAACTAACCAAAGGAATACCAACTAGAGAATGTTGAAGAAATGCAAAGATATTAGCGAAAACTTGTTTTCACATCAAGCATTTCCTTGTGCAACTTCAGCCAGTTTGTGTTTTTGCACAATACAAGTTTAATCATGTTGAATTTAAACATCTTAGGGTAAACTATCAGCATGAGCATCTCAACTAACTTAAGACCTTTTTTACTGACCTGAGAAACTTCAGCTTTTCTCGCAATTAGTTGCACCAAACTTTGATAATTGTAAATAGCGAGGTTTCCCTTTGAAATCTTATATATTGTTCACAAAAGAATGTACTGATCAAGAGGTTCGACATGCCGAATTTCCATCGTGTTTGTACAAGAGCAATATCCGGATTGTGGATGAGAAAAGGAATTGTTTGTAATCTTAACTGTGCTTCATCCCTTCTTTCAGGGCACCTGCTTTGTATCCATGTCTATTGTCCCTTATCTCATACTTTATGCTAAATCCTTTGCTTTCCCAAGTCTTGCATTCTTGCTCTACCAGGTTCTACAGCTTAAAAAGAACCATGTAATATTAAAGTGATAACTTTGAGCTTAACAAATCAATTGAAGAGAAAAGATGATCAGATGATTATTTTTCTCAAAAATATTATTCTAGAAATTAAAGGCAACCTGATATCGAAAAGTTAACATCTACAATATCTTCTATATAAGTTTACTATACCAAACAACTCATCATTATTTTAGGAATTGTGAAAATGGAATGTCTAGTATATTTTTACCAAAATGAAATTATGTATATAGATGGCTAGACTGGATTAATCAAGCCCCGACTACAATGTGAATCAATAGGCGGCTTAATCATTTTTCTTTCTTTTTTGCTTTTGAGGTTAGATGGCTTAAATCTAGATTATCTACTCAATGTATATCCTAACTTGAAAAAAAATGGAAAAATGTGCAATTCTTCACTAATTTAATAGAAAAGATAAAAGTATGTAATACAACATAAAATGGTAATGAAAGTTTGAGAATAGTTATTGCCAAATTTGACTAGAAATTAAAACTATATGAATTTCTGAATTATCATAGACCAGATCTAAGCAACCATATATAAAATGGGGGCCTTATGCATGAAAAATGCCAATAAGACAAAGACCAAATGGAATTTTGAAAATCACTACAGCTCAAAAGCTCTTTGTATAATGTCTTGCGGAGTTTTAGAAGCTGTATGTTATTAGTTTTTCAAGAACTTGTTTCACATGCTTTAGCATATACTACCACAAGTATTGCTCACATCCACAAGAACTTGTTTCACATGCTTTAGCATATACTACTCGTTTCATATGCTTTAGTACTCATTTTTAGCATATACTACCACAAGTATTGCTCACTTAATCTGAAACAAACTCATATACTTATTTTTCTTCACAATTATAACCCCACATGTACCTTTCTAGAAGGCCTTTGTAAATATGGAGACAGGGAGGTCCACTGACCATAACTTCTAACTCCTTAGGGGGACCCAAGGCTTAAACCCCTTTCACATGTAGATGCAAGAGCATCTTGTCAATATAGTTGAAAGTAGTCAAGAGTTAGTATAAAACATTGTTTTCCCTTTAAGCAATTATTACTAGATTAGTTAGAAAGACACCAAGCAGAACTCATTGAGTGAAAAAACATGGAAGGTTCTTGAGTAGAAAACATAAAGCAGAAAAGAAGGAAGAATCCAGCAATAATTGAGAAGAGTCAAACGTAACAATTACCTTAATCTCTGGATCTTTTGAATCATCCAGCACTTGGATTATTAAGCGATCCAACAGCCACGACAGCCCGCAGGCAGCCCCAATAGAGAGCTTGTACACCTGCAAGTAAAGTTAACTAACCTGAGAAAAAGGGCATAAAAGAATGGAGCAGATGAAAGAGTAAAGTAACCAAGAAAATAGGGGTAAAAGAAGCAGAGAAAGGAAGGTGATGCCTCACCTGCTTCTCATTGTACATGGGGATTTGCACAAGAACAGTCGGATAACTCATCTCCAAATCATCCCCTATGGGCTCGAACTTGTACCGCCCACTGGCTGAACACCTTGGAGAAGAGGCTCGTGGCGCCCATAAGTATCTTCTCAAACACCAGCACCAGTTGCAGCAGCAAATGCCTGACTTGCTCTTCTTTTTTATCAAATGCCTCTTCTTGCACCAGTTGGAGAAGAGGCCGTGCGGTTGGGGTGAGTGCGGGAGAGAGGAAAGAGGCGATGGGTAAGTGGAAAAGGAAGCAAGAAACCCAGAGCACTGGATCCAACAGCGAGACGAAGGCGAGATATGTAGGAGAGTGGTGCGGCCGTGCGGTTGGGGTGAGTGCGGGAGAGAGGAAAGAGGCGATGGGTAAGTGGAAAAAGAAGCAAGAAATCCAGAGCACTGGATCCACCAGCGAGACGAAGGCGAGAGATATAGGAGAGTGGTGCGGATTAAATCCCCTTATTTCTATTCTATTTCGCATTTAATTTTTTATTAACTCTCTCGTTCAATAATTTTGAATCTCTCTCTCTCATTAAACTGCATGCACAGCATTCTCCCCTCTCTTCATATTCTATTTCTCATTTAATTTTTCATTAACCTCTCATCTCCTCTCTCTTTTTATATATAAAAGCAAGATTCAAAATGTTAGGTGGCAATTTTGACTGACGTAGCAAATTTTTGTTTTATTTTTTTATAATTTAAATTTTAATTAACATTAATTCTCTTATTTTCTCTCTCATTCTCTTTTGTATTTAAATATAATTTAATTTTCCATTAACATCTTCTCTATCATTCTCTTTCTTATTTAAATATGATTTAATTTTTCATTAACATCCTCTCTCTCATTTTATTTTATTTTTTATTTTTTTTATTTTAATTAACATTCTCATTCTCTCTCTATCACACATTTAATTATTTATTTAATTTTTATTTAATTTTTTTGCTTAGGTATATGAATATTATCTTTTATTAATATTTTTATTTTTCTGATTCTTATTAATGTTGTCAATTAAATTTCTAATTAATGTTATCGATTTAATTCTATACTAATTACATTGCATTATTAAATTGTGCAACATATTAATTTGATGTTGCATAAATTGTATTTACTATGATATAATCAATTTGAACGGTTAATAATATTATTCAAATACAATAGTAATTGAACCTTCTTCTTCTTCACAATATTTCTTTTGCATTAACTTCGTGAGAAAGAAAAAGAGAGGAGAGGACGTCGATAGATGATACTAATTAAAAATTAAATTAAACCACATTTATCAGCCCAAATGAGAGAGTATTAAAATAGTAATATTTTGCTTTCCATATTCGTTTATTGACAATATTAATTATAAAAAAAATAAAGAGTCATTAAATCATTTAGGAATCAATTTGTCAATATTAATTACAACTAAAAATAATATTTTTAAAAAATCTTATTAATGTTGTCGATTAGTATTATCAATTTAATGTTCTCATTAATTAGTATTTTAATATTGTACGAGATTAATTAGTATAAGTTGAATCTCTTAATTAGAAATGGTTCCTCCATGAATTTATTTATCTTCTTATTTTTGATCGGGAATTTTAATTTTGGCTTTTTGGAGTTCTTCAATTCAACTACCACAACATCAAGTCAATTTTTATCACCCATTAATTGTCTACCATCTATGATGATCGAAGGGCAGGTGATTTTTATATATAAAAAATTTATTACTTTGCAACTTTATTTATTTTTATATATTTTAATTTTTGAAATCTATATAAATTTATTATATAATATTGCTGTGGTTTTTTTTCTTTTTGATTTTCATTTTATTAATACTTGCTAATGTTACTATTTTAAGATTTAAAAAATTAGTCTAATTGTATATAATTTTTTTGGTATGGACCTATTTTTGTTGTTATTAATTTTCCATTTATTATTATTTATAACAATATTGAAAATATTTTTTTACATATTGAATCATATTTTATATTATTTGTTGAAATGTCATTTTTTTAATTTGTTTTTAGCAGTATTTTAAAACCAAATAAATTTATGTATTCTAAAATAATTTTAATGTCTTATTCTCTGATTTGTCTTAATTTGTTATATATATACATATATTATTTTTGATATTTATCTATTAAAATATTATTATTGTTCAACTTTACTTTTTTGTATATTTTAATTTTGAAATTTATCAAATATTATTATAATTACTTTGATTTTTTGCATGTATCGTTACTATGAAAAAATTTATTAAAAAATTACTTTCCATGAATAGAGATGTTATAAAATGAATGCTTATAATTATATAGAAGTATTATTTATGTGTTGAAGTCCAATTTTTTCCCTTAAAAATATTAGTTTCAATTCTTAATTTATATTTTATTAATATTTTACTTCTTTATGATTATAAATTTTACTTTATTTATGTAAATATTTTTATATTTATTCTTTGAACTTATTTTTTTATGCTAATCACTATAGATTTACTGAAAAAATTTATAATATTTTTAATTTTTAATTTTTAATTTTATATATTTTTCATATATTTTTATTATAAATTATTATTTGTTTCAAAATAATTGACTTTTTTATTCAAAAAATTAATTAGTATTTTAATTTTTTATAGAAAAAAATAAAGATATTATAAAATGAATGTATACAATTATATAGAAGCATTATTTATGTATTGAAGTCAAATTTGTTTTCCTTAAAAATATTAGTTTCTATTCTAGATTTATATATTATTAATATTTTACTTCTTTATGATTATAAATTTAACTTCATTTATGTATATATTTCTATATTTATTCTTTGAACCTATTTTTTTATGCTAATAGTTATAGATTTATTGAATAATTGTTGAAAATGTTTTTTTATGTTAGAATTATTTTTTTTTATTAATTTTGTGCTTTTTAAATTTGATTTTTAAATTTTGTTTTTAAATAAAACTTATATAATTTAGATTTTTTTATTTTTGAATTAATTATCTATACTTACGCAAATTTGATTGGCATAATTTATTTTATATTTGTGTTATATTTGATGTTTTCTCTCAATTTTTTTAATATTTTTTAATTTTAATTTTATATATTTTATATATATTTTTATTATAAAGTATTATACTCGAATTTATTATATATTTTTTGTTATAAAGTATTATACTCGAATTTATTAATATTTTTAAAATTTATTTTTATATATTTTTCATATATTTTTATTATAAAATATTATTTGTTTATAAATAATTGACTTCTTAATTCAAAAAATTAATTAGTATTTTAATTTTTTATAGTAAAAAATAAAGATATTATAAAATGAATGTATACAATTATATAGAAGCATTATTTATGTATTGAAGTCAAATTTTTTCCCTTAAAAATATTAGTTTCTATTCTAGATTTATATATTATTAATATTTTACTTCTTTATGATTATAAATTTAACTTCATTTATGTATATATTTCAATATTTATTCTTTGAACCTATTTTTTTTATGCTAATAGTTATAGATTTATTGAATAATTGTTGAAAATACTTTTTTATGTTAGAATTATTTTTATGTTAATTTAGTGCTTTTTAAATTTGATTTTTCCCCTTTGTTTTTAAATAAAACTTATATAATTAAGATTTTTTATTTTTGAATTAATTATCTATACTTATGCAAATTTGATTGGCATAATTTATTTTATATTTGTGTTATATTTGATGTTTTCTCTCAAATTTTTTAATATTTTTTAATTTTAATTTTATATATTTTATATATTTTATATATTTTATATATTTTATATATTTTATATTATAAAGTATTATTTGTTTCGAAATAGTTGATTTTTTTATTCAAAAATTAATTTGTATTTTAATTTTTTATAGAAAAAATATAGTCTAAATATGACAAAAAATGAAAATAATAGTATATTACGAGCAATTGGTGTCAATAATTGATTCGCCCAATAAAATTAAATTTACGATAAAAATTATATTAACATAAAATTAACTATTATTTTATAGTAGGAAAATTTTAATTTAAAGCATTTCAAAGATTAATTTAATTTTAAATAAATTCAAGAGTCATAAATTAACTATCTCATAATAATTTAAATTTAACCTCCAAAATCTTAAAAATCTTTTATTTTTGAATAATTAATTATTTTAGTGATTCATTTAAATTAGAAAATGCCACCTCATGTGCTAAAAAGTAAAATAAAATAAATAAACATTTTAATTCTTGGATATAGTATTCTTATTACCGAGATTAAATATTGGGCATTGCAAATATGAAAACATATACATGTTACTAGAATTGGATTGATTTAGTTTAAGAAAATTGACTTTTGTTTGATAATTCTAAGTAACTTAAATTCTAGTTAATGTAAGAAAAAATATTATGATAACGACAAAAATATTTTATATATTTGTTTTATACGATAATAATTCAACTACCATTATTATAATTATCATATTCAAATATAATAATTCATTATGATGACTATAATTTAGGCACTTTTTTACATTTCATCTATATATTGGTGTATTTGGTTAAATTTTGATTTTCCAAGTTAAAATAAAAAATGCAAATCATATATATTTTAATTTTATAATTATATAAATTAAATTAAATTAATATTTATTATTTTTCTCTACGCTTATATTTTTCACATATATGATATATGTTATTATTTTTATTTATTTAGGTATGAATATTGCTATTTAAAGTATAATTTCATTTAAAATTAATTTTAACAATTTTTGTCAATTTTTTTAAAATGTTACCATTATTTAAGTGTGAAGATTACTATCTAAAGTATCATTTCAATTTAATTTAATTTTGATAATTTTTTTCAAAATTTAATTCATTACTATTTATTTTGTAACCTTACTTTTTTAAAAAATATATTTTAATTACTATTATATTATTAAATTATATGCATATAAAATTACGCAACGCATGGGTTTTCGACTAGTAGAATTAATGATAGGTTGTTTCTTTTTTTCCCTTGACTTATCAATTACTCTTTTCTCAACATATATTTCGCATAGAACAAAGCTGACCGAAAAGTTAATGTCTATATAAATGATAATAATTTAAGCCAAAAAGTTAATTAATTAACTATATAAATAGGTAGATCAGTTAATGTCTCCATTGAAAAATGTACTAATTGCAATTATAACACATTTTTGGGCATGATAAAATATTTATATAATACAATTGTTTTAAAAAATAATAAATGGTTATATATATAGTTAAATTTAAATAAATTTTAAAATTTATAACAAACAAAATTATCAAATTTAGACTTTAAATAATAATATGCATATCTAAATGATTAAGAGCAATAATAAATATCATTATTCCTGCCTAAAGTCGGAGCAGGGCGGTCCCTCTCTTGATCAGGTGCGACTCCGGCAGAGGGGGAAGCTGCAAATTAAAGACACTCCTGATCAGGTCTATCTCATGTTCAAATCTTGCAAGCGGGGGCATTGAGACCGAGTAATGGCACTGAGGCTGGAAGTAGTAGCGCTGAAGCCGAGAACCAGACTTGGTGAAAATTAAGCTTATAAGGAACGTGCGTTGGGTCGTTGTAAGGGCTCTGAGGCCGGAAGTAGTGACGCCGAGACTGATGACCACACTCTGTGAAAATTGAGCTCGCGAGTAGCGCGCTTTGGATCGTTATAAGGGATCTGAAGCCGTAAGTAGTGGCGCTGAGGTCGAGGACCAGACTCGGTGAAAACCGAGCTCACGAGGAGCGCACTTTGGGCCACTCGCTCTGAGGCCGAAAGTAGTGACGCTAAGTTCGACGATCAGACACGGTGAAAACCAAGCTCGCAAGGAGCGCTTTGGGTCGTTGTGAGGGCTCTGAGACTAGAAGTAGCGACATTGAGGCCTACGAGCCAGGCTGGTAAAAATCGAGTCCTGGTTATGAAATGGCTTTGAGGCCGAAAGTAGCAGCGCTGAAGCCGACGAACCAGACTGGTGAAACCCGAGTCCTAATCGTGTAAGGGCTCTGAGGGTAGAAGTAGCTGTGCTGAGGACGACGAGCGACGGAGCGAGGCTAGTAAAAATTACGTCATGACCGTGTAAGGGCTCTGAGATTGGAAGTAGCTGTGTTGAGGCCGACGAGCCAGGCTAGGAAAAATCGAGTCTTGGTCGTGTAAGGGCTCTAAGGCTGAAAGTAGAAGCACTGATGAGGTCGGCGAGCTAGGCTATTAAAAATCGAGTCGTGATCGCGTAAGGGCTCTTAGGCAGGAAGTAGTGGCGCTAAGGTCGACGAGCCAAGTCGGTAAAAACCGAGTCCTAGCTGTTGAGGACATGGGAGCCCGAGATAGGCACTGAGGTCGGCAAGCCAGACTCATGAAGACCAAACTCTGGTCGCTATGGGAGCCCGAGAGAGGCGCTTGAGGCCAAGGAGGATTAGTGTGTCGCACAGGCGCAATGCAAGAGCTATCGCGAGACCTATAGGTTCCTCCTACATGTGCTATGAGATAGCTGCAAACAATCTGGACACAAAGAAAATAAGCAAAAAAGATAGAACAATATTATATAATGATTGTACATATTAGCACATCATGCCCCACCGAGAGTTGAGCTCGGCCTATGCATGGTGGTGTTTCGTTAAAATCTTTCAAGGAAAAACCCCAGTGTGAGAAAACCACCATGAAGGAAAAAAGAGTACCGGTCACCACTTATAGTTTAAGAGGAAAAGGTTAGTTGTAGTAGGTCCACAAGGAGGTCGTGTTTCACGATCGTGGGAGTTCTCGTCTGGAGATTTCGACGATTCTGTAAGCGCCTTTGTCGAGGAACTCTATGATGGAGTAGGGGCCTTCCCAATTCGGGGCGAGCTTTTCCCTTCTCCGGCTGACTTCCTTCGGAGGATGAGGTCTCCTTCGGTGAAGCTCCTCGGCCTAACATGATTGATGTACTTCCGAGCTATTATGAGCTTCATAGTCTCTTATGTGATTCTAACGAGCTCTCACTCTTCCTTAGTGAGGTCGAGCTCGGCTTGACGAATTTTTAAGTTATTTTGCTCCTCAAAGGTAGTTCTACGAAGGCTGGGTTTTGCGATCTGGACAGAGATCATGGCCTATACTCCATAAACGAGCATGTAGGGAGTTTCCAAGGTAGAAGATTGCGCAATTGTATTGTAGCTCTAAAGCACTTCGAGTAGTTCTTCGACCCAGTGCCCCTTGACCTGGTCGAGTTTCCTTCGGAGTCCCGTGAAGATGACCTTGTTGGCTGCTCCGGCTAGATCGTTTGTCTAGGGGTGCTATAATGATGAGAAGAGTTGTTAAATATCGATGTCCGAGCAAAATTCTCGAAATCATTGGTCTGTGAATTGCGTCCCTTTGTCGCTGACGAGTTCGCGAGGTATGTCATACATCCAAATGACGTTCTTCCATACAAACTTCTGGACCTTTTCGATCACAATTGAGGATAGGGGTTCGGATTCTATCCAATTGGTGAAGTAGTCAATAGCTACTACCAAATATTTGATTTGTCCTGGTGCGCGAGGGAAAGGGCTGAGGAGGTCGATGCTCCACTTGTGGAATGACCAACTGACTTCTGAGCTATGCAACGTCTTTGGATGTTGTTGTGAGACTTCAGAGAATCTATCGCATTTGTTGCACCTTTTGACATAAAGGTTGCAATCCGTCTTCATGGTTGGCCAAAAATACCCGACCTGGAGGATCTTGGCAGCCAAAGATCTTCCTTTAATGTGATTGTTGTAGATACCGTCATGGACTTTAGTCATTAAGGATGGTCGTTCTGGGTTGCCTAATGCATTTGAGCAGCGATCGAGAGTATCCTCTCTTGTAGTGTTGATCGTCGAGGAGGGTGTAATAACTCACCATCCTTTTGAATTTTCTCGGGTTAGAGGTGTGCCTCGAAATTTCCCTTGCCTGAGGTAGATTATGTAGGGGGTCCTCTAGTGTGTACCATGTTCAATTGTTTGGACCTTGGCCGAAGTATCGACTAGCTTGATGCTCGGTTGCCCGCAGATTTGTTGGATGTCTGGCCTATTGTTTTGAGGTTTTCTAGTGCTGGCGAGCTTGGATTTTTGGTCGTCTCATGTGTTTTAGGTATGCTCAATCACGCAATTGTCACTATTATCGATTAAGGGATGTACTAGTGAGAGGTACATTTCGAGGGAGGGGTCCCTTGCTTGGCAAGTGTCGTTGACTTGTCCAATAGCGAACTGTGAGTTGCTTTTTATGACCACTTTTTGGGCTTTCACGTCTTGGGCAAGCATCAACCCGACGATCAAGGCTTCGTATTCTGCCTGATTGTTGCTGGATTAGACTTGGAACTGAAGGGATTGCTCTAGGGCGATTCCCTAGCCATTCTCCAAAATGATACCGGCTCCACTCCCTTTAGTCATTGGAAGCGCTGTCGACGAACATTGTTCAAGTTTCGACTTGGTCGGGGATGCTTTCAAAGACTATGAATTCGGCGACGAAGTTTGCCAATGCCTGAGAATTGATGGGACCTCTGGGCTAGTATTCAATGTTGAACTCCGAGAGCTCTACTAATAAAGATATCATTCGCCCAACGAGCTCGGGCTTGGCCAATACTTGTTTGCTTGGCTGCTCTGTGCGTACTTAGATGTGGTGGCTTTGGAAATACAACCTTAACCTTTTAGCCGAGATGATCAGGGTGAAGGCGAGCTTCTTTAGCCTCGGGTATCTAGTTTCGGGCCATTGGAGAACCTTGCTGATAAAGTAGATCGGTTTTTGATCCCTTCCCTATACTCGGAACAATACTGAGCTGAGGGTGTTCTATGTGACTGTGAAGTACAAGAAGAGTGTTTCTCGTGGTTGTGGTTTGTCCAACACTGGCGGGCTGGTGAGGAAGTGTTTGAGCTCTCCAAATGCTTATTCACACTTCTAGTCCATTGGAAGTCCTGCTTCTTTAACAAGATTTTGAATAAAGGAGCGGCCCTATCGGCCAACCTGGAGAAGAATCTAGACAAAGCAGTCGTTCTTCTAGTGAGCTATTGTACTTCTTTAACATTGTTCGGGCTCCACATTTCTTGGATAGCGAAGCCGCGTGTTCTCCTCACCGCCAAAGAGAGGCTCGATCGACGAGGAGCCTCTCTGCGACCTGCGTCTTCTCATCACGAGTCGCAAGAGTTTTGTTCTCTTCACATGCCTGTGACGAGGCACGATCGATGAGGACATTGACTGCCCTCATTTTTTCTACTTCACAGGCGTCTGCTCTTTGCTTCACGTGATCCATTGATTTCCCTCTCTGTCTTCTGCCAACACAAGACACCTTCATGTGATCAATAGAGGCGCTGCTTTTTGGGTTCTGTTCGTAACCGATTTCTGCCTTGGGAAATCGTGCCTTACACAACTCACAAGGAACCTATTTTTGCTCTCGGTGGTGTTCTTGACGAGGCTCACAAGGAGCCACTTGCCTTGAGAACCGTGCCTTACACGGCTCTCGCTCGTCGCGTCTCTTTTCTGCACTGTTTTATCCAGCCCTACGCTCGATGCGACCCGCTCCAGGTTTTTGGTTCCATAATCTCATAATTTTGTTCTCTACTGCTCCGTTTAGTGCTGTTTTACTTTAAATATGTCAAACTCTATTGTGGATCCTAAAACTGCTACTATTGGTACATATATTAAGCTTAATGACACAAATTATATTATTTGGTCTCATGCTTTCTGTGTTTTCTGTGGTTCCCAAAAACATGTGAGATTCTCTAAAAATAAGCTACTTTCAAGATGCAAACATCTCCTGGGTTTACACCTTGTTCTCTAATATTTTTAATATGAAACTTGAGAAGGACGCATCAATCTAGGAGTTTTATGCCACCTTTAAGGGATAAGCAGATGAATTAACTGAATATCATCCCTTCATTGCTAATGTTTCAATGCAAAGGAAACAAAGAGATGAATTTCTTGTGGCAAGGTTTTTATTCGCCCTACCATTTTCTCTTCATCATGTCAAGTCCCAACTCATGGCAGATAATACTATTTAAAATCTCAGAAGTGCTATAGCCATAATTTTGAGAGTTACTGAACTAATCCTACTCCTGCATCTTTTCCTATGGGAGATAACTTAGCGCTCATAGTCGGAGGTAGAGGCCACTAGGGTCGTGGTGGTCGCAGAACCAGAGGAAGAGGAAGAGGTAGAAATTCGTTTCCTCCCTGCATACATTGTGGAAGAACCAATCATCCTCCCGATAGATGCTGGTAGAAGTTTGGGAGACCCCTCATGCCAAGGCTGCAATCTCTACTCAAGTTCCTTCTAATAGTAATGACGAAAATCAAAAAGAGGAGACTATCAGTATCTCCAAATCTGAATATGAAAAGTTTATGCAAGCAATCACGTCCTCAACTATGGCTTCCTCCTAAGGGACTACGACTATTGTTTCTTCTGGTATGTCTTGAATTCTTGACTCAGGTGCTTCCAATCATATGTCATGTAATATTAATCTTTTCTCTAACTATAACCTTGAGTCTAACCCACCACATGTTCGCATTGCCGATGGCTCCACTTCTCCTATACACGACCTTGGTACAATCATTTTAAAATTGAAATATGCATTAAATTTAAAATTTTGACATTGTTCAAATTAAATATAAATTGAAAATTAATAGAAAAGTTGTCTACACATCTTTCACACCACATGCATGAGCAGCCATATATTGGTAACCAAAAAAATTATATAAGTTCCAACCAATTTAATTATTGTAATTTATAATATAAAATACAAGTCATGGTTTTAGCTAGAAAATAGATATCAATCAAACAAATAAGGGAAGCAAAGGAAAGATTAATACGATGCACACTAGTAGGAGCAACTTGAGGAAATGTTGCATTAGCTATTGATTGATTGAGATATAAGATGGCAATGAAAAATTTAAAATCATATAGAAGAACAATTTTCGCTCTATCTAAAATAAATTAATAAACAGAGCACATGGGAATCCGATGCATACTCATAGTGAACAATTTTAAAAAAGTAATAATAACACCTAATTATTTATAGATGTTCAAGAGGGCCAAGAACCCATTTTGCTAGAAAAAGAAACAAGCACAGCAAGAAAGAATAGGTGATTGGTTCAATAGATTCTTGATCAACAACTATAAAAAATGGAACACCCATTACAGGCTGCAAAATTTTCAAATAAAAGAAACTCACCAAATTTGTGTCTAACCATGTTTTGTGGTTATGAGGATAAATAGAATGAAGTTCGTTTTGTAGGAATATACTTAGTTCTTGACCAATGAAAATACTTTTAAACTTTCCTGTGCACTTACCTCAACAAGGTCAATTAATACTCCACGATTTTGGTATGTAGTTTTTGGTCTTTATTTTCAAGCCTTTGTCCTATTAATACTCCACCATTCACATGCAACAAACATGTTTAAAACCTACAAATTATATTTGAAATTTGTTGCATATTGGATTAATGAAATAGTGGAATAGTCATTTTTACCCACTCATTGTTAGATCACAAAGTCAATTCATTATTACCCACTAGATCCAAAGGTAAGGGAAGACATAGGCATAAAAATCTTCCATTACTTAAGCTGTGATTTATTAAAAATGACTGGTTTAGGTATTTTTTTGGACAACAAAAAAAAATTGTTGGCTAAATACCTCTATGGATGTGGTTTTTAAAATTGCAGCTAATCAAGTGTAGCTTAAAATCAATTTTACTGTAGTGTGAAAATACTTTTAAACTTTCCTATGCCCCTACCTCAACAAGGTCAATTAATACTCCACCATTTTGGTCCGTAGTTTTTGGCTTTTCATTGCTATCTTTATTTTCAAGCCTTGTCCTATTAATACTCCACCATTCACATGCAAGAGATATGTTCAAGACCTACAAATTATATTTGGAATTTGTTGCATATTGGATTTATGAAATAGTGAAATAGTCATTTTTACCCACTCATGATTAGATCACAAAGTCAATTCATTATTAATATTTGATTGAGATAACATGAAAAATTATAAGTAACTTGAGAAGGAATTGCACATAACCCATATTAGACAAGTAACTTGAAAAATTATACATGGAGGAAGAAACATAAAAACCATTGAAAAGAACAGCCTATAATAGACATATGACTAACTCCATATCAAACAAGTTAATTATACATGAAGAGCCTATAACATGACAATCTTCAATCCTAACAATGAAGACAAGTTAATTAACATGAAGGTACAAGTGAATTAACATAAAAAATTAATTATAAATGAAGACAAGTTAAATAACAAATGATCAATACTGTATATATATACAGTATTAAGTGATTGGATACTGTAATATACTAATACTAAGATATTAACTCAAGATAAATAGCATGGATAAATAGCATTAAAAATAATTAATAAATAGTCCTTTCATCTTCTATGCACAAGCTAGACTTCTATGCACAATTGATTACTTAATTGAAATTTGAACTTCTTATCATATTTGAAAGTATTTCAAGGTAACTTGAAGTTGACTTGATGCTTATTAAAAACTACTATGTACTGTTCTTTTCAAGGTACAACAAACTGGAATCAAGTGGAGAGATTCTGAATGGCTGAAAAATAATAATAGTACCTTTTTCTTTCAGGACCTCTCATGATAGCACTCTATGGTTCTCTTTCAATCTTAAGAAAGAGAAAAAAAACTTTTCAACCTAAATAAAAGGAAAACCATAAGTGTTAATTTGAATATCTAGTCTTGTACAAGCATTCAGATCTTCAAGCACACCCATTATAGGACTTAAGGAAAACCATATGTGTTACTCTCTCCCACCCAGGATTCAATCTCATCATTACATCTGCTATATGGAATACCCCACTTAGCATCCCCATGGTATAGGAATATAACAAGTACATAAAATGTTGATATTTAAGGGCACTGAACTTCAAATAACTATTTCAAAAAGTAAAATCAAGAAAACTAGAACATTACAATGTCAATAGCAGTTGAAATAGGAAACAACACAATGAATTGCAACCATGGTAATCAGGAAGACTAAGTAATTCAGCACCATGGAAAGTTGAGAAGCTTATGAAAGAAGAATTTAGGCAAACTTTATTTTGCAATAATATTTTCACAAGATAATCTGCATGCAGCACTTTTAATACCAATGTTAGCCAGATCACTTGCCCAAAAATTTGGAAAACCTAATAAGGCAGACTCATTGACGGGTAGATTGGTCACCATCATGGAATGACTAGATTTGAAGGTTCCGTCATCACTTTGATTAACATTTTGAGAAGCTGTTGGTATTTGAGCTCTAGAGTTAGTGGTTTTTATGATCAAATTACTTGGTATGTGAGAATGATCAAGGGGCCCTTGAGACACTGTCATACTAGCATATGATAACCTACTAGATGTGGGAGCTGAAGCCCTGTAGGAATTATAATAAATACTATTGAACATTTAAGACAAAATATTAGAAATGAGTATTGTTATGTACCATGAAGCTATTGGTGGAAGGGCACTCACCTTTCTAAGCATCACCTTTCTGTGGGTGCATTTAATTTTGCAATTATCATGGGTTTAAAGCGCATTTATAAAAATTAAAATTAACCAAAAAAGCTAAAATAAACAATGCACTATACCACCAGTTAATTCACTGAAAAACTTAAATGAGCTAACGATTCCGAAAGTCCCTTTTCCCAATACTGCTACTACTGCTACATGAGGTGTCCATTGGTGGAGGTAGCATGCTTCCAGACCGTGATACAAGACTATTTGAAGCAGATCCTGAAGATTTCTAAAGTTTATTGGTTTAAGAAAATGATTGGTCAAGGGCTTCGCCAGTAAATTACTTATGTCATAAATGCACTTTATAAACCAACATCTTAATGATTGGTCAAGGGCTTCGCCAGGACATTAATAGCATTAAAACTATTTTACTTTTAGAATATGACAATATAAGAACCACTTTGAAGTGCTGAATACTTACACAACACGAGAATTTAGAAATCTCTCGACAGCTGGAACTAGAGAAATCTTTAGAACTTGGTCATATTGTCCAAAGAATTCTTTCTTTTTAAGAGTATGCAAGAACAGAATTTGAAATCACCTGGCACATTAGAATCAAATTTATTTTCTGGAAGACCGTAGGTTTCAGATTTTTAATGGAACACTTAAACCACCATATCTGCTTATGCTCTCTAGAAGATGTATGTTGTAATATATCTTCAACATGTCAAATACAGAGTACTAGTTGAAATTATAGAAGGATAATGTTACCGTTTCGTCAGCAAAAGTAGCAGGAAGACCAGAGGCATACAATATTCCGCCGAATGATGCAGACACTGCTAAGATCATTGGTAGTCCTGATTATTTTGACTTATTTTTTTGCGACTTCTGCTTCAGAGAATATTGTTTCACTAACCTACATTTAATTAACACAACTTATCAAAATATAAAAATATAATTCTCATTACTAGTAATAATTTGATTTTTTTGCTTAAACAAAGATATAAGGTAGAAAAATACACCTAAAAATGTGACAACAAATATATGTTTACATAATTCAGCTCACTAAAAAGGAACATGCCTCTCACTACTTATTGTATTCCTCAATATCTTCTCTTATCATACTGAGCACGACATGCAGGGCATCTACCATCAGTATCAATCTTCTCAGCCATTTTTATGATATTGTTCCAACACCAAACACATACCTATAAATTACATAAAGATCAATACGCGAGACCAGAAATAGAATATAAGGAACAAAATTACCAACATCATGCTAGTCAACAATTGGAGTATTGGCCTATAAGATGTAAAGTTGAAAAGCGTGCTGCCCAACATCTAATAGTTTAATTTATCTTAAAAATATAATAGTTTATATAATATATGCATTTATATGTAATTCTAAACACAAATAATCTTTAATTTAATACTATCATATATAATAAACATGCAATATAATATATTTATTTATGACAACATAGAATCGACCTCCTGATTCCCATCCCCACCCCATGGCTAAATCTACATTTATTATAATAAAAGAATACTGAAACAAGCCATCCATATTCTGCTTTAAGCAGAACATGTAATTTTATTTTGACTTTGCAGAGTTCTACCAATTATGCACTCTGATTCAAGCAACAAGCGAGCAAAAATTGCTATATGTGAAGAAGAAACCAATTCATCATGCATGTTCATTTCAGGTTATACTTTACGTTTGTGGTTAATAGTTGTCTTATTTATTTCTTATATAAGCTGCAAAATCTTTTTAAGCTGTGTTTAATCTAATTGGATAAATAACAAATTATACCTATTCTTTTTTTCCAAAATTCTTCATCTCAAAGTCTACTGAAAATGTTATCATGTGCAAGTTGAACTTTAACCTCTATGGCAGTGCGCGACCCCTAATAATAACGGCCACAAAAAGTGACATTTCATGTAGTGACCTCTTCTTGCCAGTAATATAATCCAGCGATGCCATCAAGCAAAATTTAAAAGGCAACATGTATTTATGCCTTTATGAACATCTTATCGAATCCTATTAGTTTAATCTATATGTTCAAATGTCGTAATTGCCTTACCTTAAAATGGTTGAATGGCAATTGTTTCTGGACGCGAAAGCCGCGAACTTTGTCATGGTTCACAAGATCAAAAAATATTAAACAGATAAATAATTTCATATACAGATACATGAAGCCCAAAGATAAAGAAATTATTTAAGAGATAGAAAGAGAACTAAGGACTATTCAAAATTTTAAAAAGAAATTCTTCTCATCTTAGATTAACGGTAAGTATTAATCTATTATGGTGCTTACCAAAGAAAAGATTGATGACGATAAAAGATCCATTTAGGACTAACATTATATTGCAACTTATTTGTAACTAATAAGTAACTTCAACTTAGAAACCCGCAAGAAGCTTTTTTTTCTGCTAGATAACTGTTGATGCTGCAGCATCATAGAAAAGTGTAAGAGATCATTGTCACACCCCAACTGAGGGTAGTGTGACTGGCCAGTGCCTACATCCTGCCCTGTAGCCTACTGTCTACATTGACATTAAAAAAACCAAAGACATAGCGAATGAAAGAAAACTCAACATACTTTATAAAAAGTTTTCAAAGTCATAATTTTTATGTCTTCCAAAATAAGTAAGAACACCAACATCTAAATAACTGAACGTTTCAAGTAACAAGTTTTACAACTCTTTTAAATACAACTGTCAGTGCAGAAACTAAAAGCAACTACTAGAGACTGGTCTAAGACTCATGGACGCCGCTACGAGATATGGCACCACCTCCCGCCCACCAGCCGCACCATGTCGACATGCCAAAGTCACTGCTCATGCTCTGCAAAAATAAGAATAAACTGTGAGTCCACTTGGGACTCAGTGAGTGGCTCAAATGAACCTCCACACAAGCCTCAGTCATATATATATATCATACAGGGCAATAAAGGAAATGTACTAAGAGGTAAAATTTATTTCTAATGCGATTACCGACCCCCAACGGGTTCATCCGCATCAACTGAACATGATAACCTGCCATCTCGACTTATCTAGCCTTCGGCATCCGGCCCTTGGGCCTACTAATATAATCATATCCCGGCTACAGCCGTCCCTACCATATCTGGTAGTATCACACTGGCCCTAGGCCACAATATCTCAAGATGTAAACAATCCTGGGTCGTCGACTAGGATGGTCCACTAGTCTTCGGACACCGTCTGGGGTAAGGATAGCTAGTCCCACCCAATTGGGGTCTGGCACCTAGCGGGCCCGCTGGTGCACCTCTAGACCCAATACTGGCTGAGCTGAGCATTGGTCATTTCCGACCTCCTCGCTCCTCAGCGGACCATCTCAAACACATCACACAAGCAATATCCTAGGGTTTCCATATATACACTTCGGGCCTTTGCCCGTATTTGGCCTAAATCCGGCTCCAGGCTCAACAATTTATGCCGCCCTTTCAAGATATGAATAACTACGAGTTCTAAGTTTCCAAAAGAGTACCAAAGGTCATAGAAGTGTTATCGTCTCCTAACTAAGTTTCCATACAAGTGCTATGAACGTTTAGTGACGTCGTACATGTTACCCAACCTTCTATACTACCTCGGATGGGGAATTTCGTGTGTTAACCTTGGAATCCCGCCCAAGAACATTTAGGGCAGCATGTATAATCCAAAGGAGAATATTCAAATATTGCATCATTCATCATATATAACCACAATGTATATATATAGCAACTTTACACTACCTTAGAAATTTTAACACAATAAGAAACAACTATCTAGCATGGCAAGGTGGTAATGAATTCAAATGACATGTAGGAAATACAAAACATAGCAAAAATTTCAACATTTAAGTTTAAAGATCTAATGCTAAGGATGGTTACAAGACTAGCATTTCTAAAGTTTCAAATCAATCAAGCTACTTGCTATGTTTGGTGTTCTTCCTAATTATTGTCATATCTCTATGTATGATCCTTATAGTCATGTAATTTCCATCTATAACTAATCTTTTCTCCCCTCCCTAGCCTTGGCCGAACCATGAGCAAGGAAGACCTTGCTCGGCCATGGTCCTAATGGTAGGAAAAGAGGGAGGAGACTTTAGCTATACCTCTACCTCTTCAATTCCGAATGTAACTTAAATGCCAATGAACTAATTTACCCTTCCCTCACTCTTGGCCGAACCCTCTTCATGAGTGGTAAGGTTCATTTGGCCATTCAAGGGACTCCTAGGGAAGACATGCTTCAATATACGAAAGATATACAAGTAGAACTACATCGAACATTGATCCAAGGTCATCTAAGGGCTTCCTTGCCGTCAAGCGAATTGGGAAATTTTTTTGGCATGACCTTTCCCCTGTCCCCATGACTCGGCAGCCCTAAAAACTTGCAAATCGACGAAAAAACAACGAGTCCCGAGAAGAAATTTCATAAAACAGTGAACGCACATCTTAGAAATCAAGATTTGCCGGAAAGATCGTGAGAACTCAACCTATCTCATCTTGGGTTCGGCCATCCACCTCCCCCAAGCTTCAAAACTTAACCACTTACTGATTTGCGTATTTTTGGGGCTGCCGAGTCATGGGAAAAGGGGAAAGGTCATGCCGAAATTTTCCCTAATTCTCTTGACGGCGAGAAAACCCTTAGATGCCCTTATACCACTGTTTTGATGTAGTCATTTGAACTCCTCACGTAATATGAAGCATGTCCCCTCTAAAGCCCCTTGAAGTGGCCGACTGAACCCTAAGACTCATGAAGAGGCTTCGGCCAAGGGTGAGGGGAAGGGTAAGTTGATCATTGGTATTTAAGAAGTATGTGGAATTGAAGAGACAAAGCATAGCTAAAGTCTCTTCCATCTTTCCCTACCCCAAGGACCTTGGCCGAGCAAGGTTTCCCTTGCTCATGATTCGACCAAGGTTGGGGAGAGGAGGAAGGACTTGCCTTAGAAGGAAATTTCATGATCTTAGGGATCACACATAGGGATATGACAATACTTAGGAAGAACACGAAACTTAGCAAGTAGCTTAATTGATTTAAACGGTAGAAATGCTAGATTGTAACCATACTTAGCATTTGATCCTTAAACTTGGATGTTGACAATGTTACAATGTTTTATAATTCATACATGTTATTTAAATTTATTACTATCTTGCCATGCTAGATAGTTGCTCCTTATTGTGCTAATATTCCTAAGGTAGTATAAGAATTGTTAGGTATGTGCATTATGATTATATATGATGAATGATGTAATATTTGAGCATTTTTCTTTAGATTATGCATCCTGCCCTAAATATCCTTGGATGGTATTCCAAGGTTGACTCATGGAAATTCTCACCTAAGACAGTGTAGAAGGCTAGGTAATATGTAAGGTGTCCCTAGATGTTCATAGCACATTTATGGAAACTTAGATATGAGACGATAACACGTCTACGATTGCTTGTATATTTTTGGAAACTTAGAGATTGTAGGTGCACATGTACTAAGAGGGGCGGCATGAATTGTTGAACCGGTAGCCGGACATGGCTAGATACGGGCAAAGGCCCGAAGTATATATATATGGAAACCTTAGGATATTGATTGTGTAATGTGCTTGAGAAGGTCTGCCGAGGAGCGAGGAGGTCGAAAATGACCAATGCTCAGCTTGGCCAGTTGGGTCTAGAGGTGCGCCAGCGGGCCCGCTAGGTGCCAGACCCCAGTTGGGTGGGACTAGCTATCCTTACCCCAGATGGTGTCTAGAGACTAGTAGCCATCCTAGTCGACGGCTCGGGATTCTTTGCTTGCATCTTGAGATGATGTGGCCGATGGCCAGTATGATACTACCCGATATGGTAGGGACAGATGTAGCTGGAATATATTGCTATGAGTTGGCCGGATGCCAAAGGCGTGATAAGCCAAGGAGGCAGGTTATCATGTACAGTGGATACTGATGGATCCGTTGAGTGTCTTTAGTTGCATTTGGAACACACTTTACCTCCTTGTACATTCTTTTATTTCCTTGTAATATATATATATGCATGACTGAGGCTTATGTGGAGGTTCAATTGACTAGGTGCAGCATGAGCACTGACGGTGCCATATCTCGTAGCGGCGTCCATGAGTCTTAGACTAGTCTTTAGATATATTGGTTTTATTTTCTGCACTGACGTTGTAAAAAAAAAAGGATTGTAAAACTTGATATTTGACCATTGGATTTGATGTTAATGTTTCATCTTGTTTTGAAAAAACTTATATACATTATGACTTGCAAACTTATATAAAGTATGTTGAGCTTTTCTTTCTGTCGATATGTTTTGCCTTCTTGATGTCAGTGTAGACAGTAGGCTACAGGCAGGATGTGGGTCCTAGCTGGTCACACTACCCTTAGTTGGGGTGTGACACCACCCGCGAGGCACTGGTCCAAAAGTGGATTTTTCTCCCGAGAAGCTACCAATCCATCCTCTAAACCTACGACGAGGTAAGCCGTTCGAACCTGAAGCGACAGAGCCCCTTGATCAACTTGCAGGGGTATACATATACCACGATGCACTCATTGCCATAGTCGACGATGATCACAGTCTCGGCAATGGTGCGGAGGTCAACCATGACGTTGGTCGTAGTGCTCTGATCCTCAACATTAAAGTCCACAGCTGCGTGAATCTCATCGTCCTCGGAGACGTTGGATATGCAACAAAGCACAAACTCTATTCAACTTTGAGATTCTTTAGGTTATCTCATATTAATCTTTCTCGGATGTTCATAAGTTTGGGCCTCAAGATTCTCCATAAGAAGCTCTAAGAAATGAAATCAAAAATCAGTTTAACTAAATAGGCTTAAACCAAATATTGGAGAACTAACTTATTGACTCATTCTAAATATGAATTTCATAAATGAATTAAGCTCAATGAAAAACATAGGAAACACAAAAGAATTAAACTACTTAGCCTTTCGGTAGAAAGCTCTAAAGAGTGGTGCATTTTTTGTGATGCGGTGCGAGACAGGCCAAAAGCCAACGATGAGTCACCGGAGAGAGCTATGGTTGCCAGAAGAGGACTAATGGTTGAAGAACTACATCCTAAAGCATGGGCATGTTTGCTAGAGTCAACTTCCTGCTAAAGATGCATGTTTATATTACAGAAAATTTGTATATGATATAAAGTCAAGATGCATAAATTGATAACAGCACAAGAATATAATTAACAAAAATTCTAATTCAATAATCTAGCCAAATTATAAAAAACTTCCTCATGTGCACAAATATCAAACATCCCTGAAGTATTAATAGCAACGATGAGTAACAGAAATAAAAGAAAAGAAAAATGTTGGTTTCCTTTAGATCTAAAGTAGAAAGAAAAAAAAAATGTTGGTTTTCTTTAGATCGAAAGTAGAAAGAAAAAGAAAAACGATCATATCATATAGCTTTAAAGATTCTAGCACCGGTTTTCCCAATCCTTAAAGAAAAGTCATAAGAAAAATTGATCATACAGTCCATCAAAAACAATCACTTGCAATGAGTTAAAAGTCCAGTTCTACAAAATTTTTTGCTAACTCATGTGTATACATATTGCACAATTAATGCATATAATCACATTCTTAAGTCTTAACTAAGGTTAACTCTTGAACTATAGCACTAAGTGTGTACTGCACAATTAATGTATATAATCACATTCTTAACTAAGGTTAACTCCTAAATTCAAACAATTTGTAGTTTCAAGGTAGAAATAAGTTTCCTTGCCAGACGCGGGGTAGAGATTAATATGTTTTAGAATGTATACACATAAAGTTATCATATTCAAGGAAAAAATATAAGTAAAAATTAAAAAACCCAAAAGAATCTCAAAATTGAAGATAACCTGAGTTGATAACTTCTATATAATTCAGAAATGCAACATCCACAACAATAAACTTATGAAATTGGGCTTTTATTATGTAGAAAGCAGGCACCATTTTTAGGTATAAAAACATCAATATTGAAGTAAAAAAATAATAATAAAGAAATTTCAAAATTGGCACATATAAAATCACACGATTTGTATTAATCGTGAGTTGATAAAAAGAAATATGGCGCTTAATAATAAGAGCCAATTTCAATTTAACAAGTGCCCCTTCAAATGGGCACCGATTTCAATTTAACAAGTGCACCTCGCCTCTTGAAAGGTTAATTAACCATTAATTAATGTTAGCTTGTATTTTTGGCTTTTTCTCATTTATGATATGTACTTTTATTTTGCTCAATTCAATCATATACAACCACATTTGTCTCAATTGTGACCTGTCATCTAATTTCCGATAGTAACCCATTAAACTAATGATATGACATGCTGATGTGGAATAAAAAAAAATTAATATTAAATTTTAATAAATTGAATATCTCTATCTCTATCTCTCGTTGTTCGTCATCGTTTAAGGACAAGGAGGAGTAAGAGAAAGAGGAGTCTAGCGAAAAAGTCGACCATTCAACCAGCACCTCCGAGTGCAATGTATAAAATAAGAAGTCAAAGTCGACGCTTTCTTTTTGTAGCAGGACTTCCGTGAAGATCTCGACGAGGGTTGACTCGTAGTCGGAGCTTTAGCGATGTAGTCAATGGCGTGACAAGTGGGCACTTGAACCATGGTGTCAAGAGGCATTGACTTGGAGTGCTCCTTTTGGACTACGGCTTCAAAGTCGACAAATATGGTGTGAATGGCCTCGGTGAGCATCGAGGGGGAGGCGATGGCCTGTTCTTGGACAGTGGTTGTTGAACCAAAGGAGAACAATGCATCTATCTTCGGCAATAGCTCAAAGATGGTGTTGTACAAGTCCAGTATCCAGAATATTTTCTCTATCGATCACTGGGATTTCACCAACTTCGAGAAACGGAGGAGCTAAACTACAACATTTTCATCGAAGTTAGCGATGATAACCTCCCAAATAGAATTGAAGCCACGGAAGACGTGGGCCAAGAGCATCCACACATCGAAGACTTGCGAGGCACCGATCCAAAACTGGATTTTTCTCTCGAGAAGCCATCAATCTGTCCTCTAAACCTGCGACGAGGTAAATCGCTCGAACCCGAGACGATAGAGCCCCTTGATCAACTTCCGAAGGATCTTGTATACCCTGACGCACGCATTGCCATAGCCGACGATGATCACGATCTCGGCAATGGCGCAGAGGTGAACCATAACACTGGTCGTAGCGCTCTCATCCTCTAACATTAAAGTCCACAGCTGTGTGAATCTCATCGTCCTCGGTGTCCTCGAAGACGCTAGAGCGATTGGCTACAAGAATATGATAGAGAACTCGTTCTCGAGGTGACGCATGGTGGCCTACAAGATCGAAGGTCGGGTGGGACCTGCGGCCTCCATATCCTCGGTGGAGACGATGTTGAACATGGCATTCTAGAGGCCACAAAGAAGAAGAAATAAGACAACAGGAACAAGAGAGAGAGAGGGGGGGGAGAGAAAGAGTGGGGACCTATGATATAAGTTTTTATTTTATAATATTTTAATATTAAAAAATAATTTTTTTATTATACCTCAGCATGCCACGTTGTCGATACAAATTAAACTACAAGCCACAATTGAGACAAATCTCGAAATATAAGATTTAAATAAACAAAATATAAGTACATGCCACAAATGAGAAAAACCTCAAATGATAGTCTATGTTTAGATATTTTCCCAAGATTTAATCTAGTAATGATAGTACAATCACTTCATAGAAGACAAAGTATTGTGACAATCAATTCATGAAAGTATCATATATTCTTGGGGTAAAATATGATGTTGAAACATGCAAATACGATGGTGGAAGCTAATGATAGAAAAACAAATACTACACTATTTTGATGAAATAATTTTTTTTTTGGATTGTTAGACGTTACTAACCTCATTAATTCTGCTATGATTTATTTAATTGGCAAATTTGACGTTAAATAAATGCTCCAATATACATAATTAAATAAATGGAACTTCAACTAGACGAGTCATTCAATAGATTTTCAAACAAAAAGGGCAAGAGAGATATTTGTAGCACCTAATATCATCTTTTTAGTGCAAATCATGGTATTAGGAGATCAAACCATGTGATATTATGATTATGTCATGGAATCATGTAATTCCTCATCATGCATTACATTTTGAAGATAATTATTTTTCAATATTCTAAACCCATGTCTTTTTTTAATATAAAAGATACATAAGGTGAAGGAAAAACACCTGCTCTTACAAGTGGTCGTCATCCAACGCCCACGATCATTAGTACATTTTGTAGATTAGAAACAACATATTTATTGTTTAACAAAAAGGACAAGGAGAACAAAGGTGCTCTTACAAGTGGTCCTCGTCCAGCGCCCCCGACCATTTGTACCTTTTGTAGATTAGAAACAATATATTTATTGTTTAGCAAAAACGACTAGAAGAACAATATATATTGTTGCAAAACAAGGAAGGTAACATAGTTTTCTAATACATAAACTATTAAATACATACGCATGACACAAATCAAACAAGGTAACATAGTAGTATAATATATTGTTGCAAAATAAGATAACATAGTGGTAATAGTTTCTAACAACTAATATCACAAAACAACTAATATCGAAGGGGAGGCGATAGCCTGTTCTTGGACAGCGGCTCCGACAATAGCTCAGAGATGGTGTTGTACAAGTCCAGTGTCCAGAATATTTTCTCTGTCGACTGCTTTGATTTCACCAACTTCGAGAAACGGAGGAGCTGAACTACAACATTTTCATCGATGTTAGCGATGACAACCTCCCGAATTGAATTAAAGCCACAGAAGACGTGGGCCGAGAGGATCCGCTCATCGAAGTACATGGTGGTGGTCGCAACCTGCGAGGCGCCGATCCAGAACTGGATTTTTCTCTCGAGAAGCTACCAATCCATCCTCTAAACATGCAACGGGCTAAATTGCTCGAACCCGAGACGATAGAGCCCCTTGATCAACTTGCAAAGCATCTTGTATACCTCGACACACTCATTGCCATAGCCGACGATGACCATGGTCTCGACAATGGCACAGAGGTGAACCATAACACCGGCCGTTGCGCTCTGATCCTCTAACATTAAAGTCCCCAGCCGCGTGAATCTCATCGTCCACGGTATCCTCGGAGAAGCTAGAGCGGTTGGCCACAAGAATATGATAGAGAACTCATTCTCGAGGCGGCACATGATCGCCTACAAAATCGAAGGTCACGCGCGACCTACGATCTCCATATCCTCGGTGGAGACGATGTTGAACATGACATTTTAGAGGCCACAAAGAAGGAGAAATAGGACAGCATGAACAAGAGAGAGAGAGAGGAGAGAAAGAGTGAGTTCCTATGATCTAAGTTTTCAATTTATAACATTTTATATTAAAAAAAAAAAATTTACACGTCAGCATGCCTTGTCGACACAAATTAAACTACATGTCACAATTGAGACAAATCTCGTTATATAAGATTTAATTAAACAAAATATAAGTACAAGCCAATAATGAGAAAAACCTCAAAGAGCAATCTATGTTTGGATATTTTTCCTAGATTTAATCTAGTAATGATAGTACAATCACTTCATAGAAGACAAAGTGTTGTGACAATCAATTCATGAAAGTATCATATATTCTTGGGGTAAAGAAACATTCAAATACGATGGTGGAAGCTAATAATAGAAAAATAAATACTACACTATTTTGATGAAATAATTTTTTTTGGATTGTTATGATTTATTTAATTGGCAAATTTGATGTTAACGAGTAAAAGAAATAAATGACAAAAAGAGCATTGAACATGCTCCAATATACATAATTAAATAAATGCATATTCAACTAGACGAGTCATTCAATAGATTTTCAAACAAAAAGGGCAAGAGAGGTATTTGTGGCACCTAATATCACATTTTTAGTGCAAATCATGGTTTTAAAAGGAGATCAAACCATATGATATTGTGATTATGTTATGGAATCATAAAATTACTCATCAAGTATTACATTTTGAAGATAATTATTTTTTAATATTCTAAACCCATATCTTTTTTTAATATAAAAGATACATAAGGTGATGGAAAAACACCTGCTCTTACAAGTGGTCGTTATCCAGCACCCACGATCATTAGTACCTTTTGTAGATTAGAAACAACATATTTTTTGTTTAAAAAATAGGACGAGGAGAACGAAGAAGCTCTTACAAGTGGTCCTCGTCTAGCGCCCCCGACCATTAGTACCTTTTATAGATTAGAAATAATATATTTATTGTTTAGCAAAAACAAATAGGAGAACACTATATATTGTTGCAAAACAAGGTAACATAATGGTAATAGTTTCTAACAAGCAATATCACAAAACCCTTCGTCATCAACTGTTACAACATTTTAAAAGATGCATATGACCTAGAAAACAAACTTGAGTATATTTGACTATATCTTTCTTGAATATTCATAAGTTTGGCCCTCAAGATTATCCATTAGAAGCCCTAAGAAATGAAATCAATAATCAGTTTAACTAAATATGCTTAAACCAAATATTGGAGGACTAACTTATTGACTCATTCTAAATATGAATTCCATAAATGAATTAAGTTCAATGCAAAAACACAAGAAACACAAAAGATTTAAACTACTTAGCCTTTCGATGGAAACTTTAAAGAGTGGTGCATTGTTTGTGATGGGGTGCGAGACATACCAGAAGCCAGCGATGAGTCACCTTTGAGGGTGGTGGTTGCCGGAAGAGGACCAAAGGTTGAAAAACTACATCCTAAAGCATGGGCATGTTTGCTAGATTCAACTTCCTACTAAAGATGCATGTTTATACTACAGAATATTTGTAAAGTCAAGATGCATAAATTGATAACAACACAAGAATATAATTAACAAAAATGTAAATTCAATAATCTTGTCAAATTATAAAAGAACTTCTTCATACATGTTGCATCTATTTACTTGACCTCAGCTTAATGTGCACAAATATCAAACATCCCTGAAGTATTAATAGCAACGATGAGTATGGGAAATAAAATAAAAGAAAAATGCTGATTTCATTTAGATCTAAAGTAGAAAGAAAAGAAAAATGCCTATTTTCTTTTGATCTAAAACAAAAAGAAAAAGAAAAATGATCATACCATACCGCTTTAAAGATTCCCGTACCGATTTTCCCAATCCTTAAAGAAAAGTTATTAGAAAAATTGGTCATACATTCCATCAAAAATGATCACTTGCAGTATGAGTTAAAAGTCCAGTTCTATAAAAAAATTTCTAACTCAGGTGAATACGTATTGCACAATTAATGCATATAATCACATTCTTAACTAAGGTTAACTCTTGAACCATAGCACTAAGTGTGTACTGCATAATTAATGCATATAATCACATTCTTAACTAAAGTTAACTCCTAAACCCAAACAATTTGTAGTTTGAAGGTAGAAATAAGTTTCCTTGCCAGACGCGTGGTAGATATTAATATGTATGCACCTATGAGTTTTAGAATGTATATATATAAAAAGTTATCATATTCAAAAAAAAACATAAGAAAAAATTAAAAATACCCAAAGAATCTCAAAATTGAAGATAACCCGAGTTGATAACTTCTATACAATCCAGAAATGCAACAACCACTATAGTAAACTTATGAAATTGGCTTTTATTATGTAGAAAGCAAACACCTTTTTTAGGTCTAAACTTTTGTTTAGACCTTTATAAAAAATGATAGTATTGAAGTAAAAATAAAGAAAATTCAAAATTGACACATATAGAAGCACCTGATTTCTATTAATTTTGAGTTGATAAAGAGAAATATGACGCTTAATAATAAGAGCCTATTTTAATTTAACAAGTGCCCCTTTAAAGGGGCACTGGTTTCAATTTAACCGGCGTCCCTCGCCTCTTGAAAGATTAATTAACCATTAATTAATGTTGACTTGTATTTTTGGGTTTTTCTCATTTATGATATCTACTTTTATTTTGCTCAATTCACTCATATACAACCACATTTGTCTCAATTGTGACCCTGTCGTCTAATTTCCTATAGCAACTCATTAAACTAATGATATGACATGCTGATGTGGAATAAAAAATAGTTTTTATTAAATTTTAATAAATTGAATATCTCTATCTCTATCTCTCGTTGTTCGTTATCGTTTAAGGACAAGGAGGAGTAAGAGAAAGAGGAGTCTAGCGAAAAAGTCGACCATTCAACCAGCACCTCCGAGTGCAATGTATAAAATAAGAAGTCAAAGTCGACGCTTTCTTTTTGTAGCAGGACTTCCGTGAAGATCTCGACGAGGGTTGACTCGTAGTCGGAGCTTTAGCGATGTAGTCAATGACGTGACAAGTGGGCACTTGAACCATGGTGTCAAGAGGCATTGACTTGGAGTGCTCCTTCTGGACTACGGCTTCAAAGTCGACAAACATGGTGTGAGTGGCCTCGGCGAGCTTGGTGGGGGAGGTGATGACCTGTTCTTGGACAACGGCTGTTGAGCCAAAGGTAGGGATGGCAATATTACCCGTTTAGGCGGGTACCCGCGGGTATTTACCCATTTATGACTGGTATGGGGCGTAGTTTTCTACTCGCGAATAATTTTTCTTACCCGTTTATTATATGGGACGGGTACGGGTATTATACTACTCGTACCCGCGTGTACCCGTTACCCGCAAAAATTAATAAATTATAATATTACCCTCGGTACATATACTAAAAAAACTCTAACCTAATTCAACACCCATATACTTTATGTTTTGAAACCTTATGATAATGTTGTTATCAAAATGTTGTGTTTATCAAAATGAAGTTATTATAGTTGAAGTTGTTATCAAAATACTTGAAGAGTTAAAGTGTCATTAAAATATTATAATTTATATATTTTTAAAGTGTCATGGGTACCCGCCAATACTCGTGGGTATCCGTCCCCCCGCGGGTAATTAAATGGGTATCCATTTTTGATACCCGCAGAAAATAAACGGGTAGCCAGTACCCGTTTATTTCGCGGGGCGGGTAGCGGGTAGGCACCCCCTGTACCCGCCCCGCCCCGTTGACATCCCTAGCTAAAGGAGAACAATGCATCTATCTCCGGCAATAGTACAGAGATGGTGTTGTACAAGTCTAGTATTCAGAACATTTTCTCTGTTGACCGCTTAGATTTCACCAACTCCGACAAACGGAGGAGCTGAACTACAACATTTTCAACGATGTTAGCTATGACAACCTCCCGAATTGAATTGAAATTGAAGCCACGAAAGACGTGGGCCAAGAGGATCCGCTCATCGAAGTACAAGGTGGTTGTCGACACCCGCGAGGCGCCGATCTAAAACTAAATTTTTCTCTCAGGAAGCTACCAATTCATCCTCTAAACCTGCGACGAGGTAAATCGCTCGAACTCGAGGCGATAAAGCCCCTTGATCAACTTGTGGAGGATCTTGTATACCTCGACACACTCATTGCCATAGCTGACGATGACCACGGTCTCGGCAATGGAGTAGAGGGGAACCATGACGCTGGCCGTAGCGCTCTCATCCTCAACATTAAAGTCCACAACTGCATGAATCTCATCGTCCTCGGTGTCCTTGAAGACGCTAGAGCAGTTGGATACAAGAATATAATAGAGAACTCCTTCTCGAGGCGACGCATGGTGGCCTACAAGATCGAAGGTCGCGTGGGACCCACGGCCTCCATGTCCTCGGTGAAGACGATGATGAATATGGCATTTTAGAGGCCACATAGAAGAAGAAATAGGACAGTAGGAAGAGAGAGAGAGAGAGAGAGAGAGAGAGAGAGAGAGAGAGAGAGAGAGAGAGAGAGAGAGAGAGGACCTATGATATAAGTTTTAATTTTATAAAATTTTAATATTAAAAAATAATTTTTTTATTACACATTAGCATGCCACGTTGTCTATACAAATTAAACTACATGCCACAATTGAGACAAATCTCGTTAAATAAGATTTAATTAAACAAAATATAAGTACAAGCCAAAAATGAGAAAAACCTCAAAGGGCAGTCTATGTTTAGATATTTTCCCTAGATTTAATCAAGTAACGATAGTACAATCACTTCAAAGAAGACAAAGTGTTGTGACTAGGGCTGTTCACGGGTCGGGTCGGGTTTGGAGAAAAAATTGGCTCGACCCAATCAAGAAACAAACGGGTCGGGTCGGGTCGGGTTTAAAGATTATTATTTTTGAACCCGACCCGAACCGACCCGCCCAAAATCGAATCGGGTCGGGTAATCGGGTACCCGTTAAAAAAAACCTATAAATGAGGCACGTGTCTGCATGTCTCACCACTCATTTATGAAGCCTGCGTGGCCGCGTCTTCCCGAGAGGAGGTAGCCACGCCTCTTCTCGGGGAGAAAAAGCGGCACGCGGCCACGTGGGCCGCGTATCCTCGGGAAGATGCGGAACCGCGTCTTCCTGGGTTGATTTTTATTTTTAAAAAATTAAAATAAAATAAAATAAAAAATTCGGATAATCAAGTCGGGTCTCGGGTCATCGGATTTTAAATATTGAAACCCGTACCCGACCCGGCCCGATTGGTTCGGGTCGGGTCAATTTCTCAGGTTTATTGGGTCGGATTTGACCCATGAACAACCCAAGTTATGACCATCAATTCATCAAAGTACCATATATTATTGGGGTAAAATATGATATTGAAACATGCAAATATGATGGTGGAAGCTAATAATAGAAAAACAAATACTATAGTATTTTGATGAAATGATTTTTTTTGGGATTGTTGGATGTACTAACCTCATTAATTCTGTTATGATTTATTTAATTGACAAATTTGGTGGTAACGAGTAAGAGCAATAAATGACAAAAAGAGCATTGAACATGCTCCAATATACATAATTAAATAAATGCAACTTCAACTAGACGAGAAGAAAGTAAAGACATTATTAGAAAATAAAAGATATTAATACACAATCAGTTGACAAAATTGACTAGTAAAATATGTAATAAAATAAAAATAAAACAAAACTTAGAATACATTAGCATACATCTATTATAAATAGCATACATACTATTAATAATCTTGAGTAATAACCTTCACATAAACTTGCACCACCATCATGTTTGCATACATTATATATATATATATATAATATAAATTAATGATGCAAGCTACAAACCTTCAAAATTCCAGTAGCAAAATTCAACTTGATGCAACCTACTAACCTTCAACAAGTGCCAATGGAAACTAATTAATTAGTGATATCATAAAAATAATTAATTATTGATGTAGGATTGAAAACAGAACCCTTAATTCAATAAAGTAGAAGTTAGAAATAATGCAAGTAGCTGCCCTGCCAGTATTAAAGAAATTTGAAACTAAGAAAAGAAAATGGACCTATGTAAACTCATGAAGTATGTCTCTGTTCCTTGCAAGTTTTTGGTTTATTGAATATTAGGGGATGTTGCTGCTGCACAGTGGCTCATAGCCTCATTGACATCGAGTAGCTTCACAATAAGGATTGGATTTCCATCTCCATGGACTTCCATGCTCTGTTGGTTCCAAAAGTTGGTGATTCATTATTTCAATAACTTGAAACGCCATTGAAAAATCATAATCAATCAAATTTCAATGACATAATCGACAAAATGATGTCTATCACGTATAATCAAATTTAGTATATTTAGTTATATCCTTGCAACAAAGCTGCAAAGAAATATAAAGTAAATATAGATGCAAGGTTAAGGTTGACACAATATTACATATAGCACCAAGCAACCACATCTATAAACACATAATACTTATCAGCACCTTTGGCTGGAAAGTGCGTCTGCTAAAGCTGATGGGGGCATTTCGAATTATGGCTATTAGAACCTCAATTGCATTAATATTAACTTCAGAAGAATACTGCTCAATTTGTACAATGTGATTTCAGAAAACAGTGAACTCAGAGTATACACATAAAAATTATCCCATATAATCAAGTTGGGAAAACAACATTTATGACAAGATTTATATGGCCCAATAATGCAACACCAAGGTATAAACATGATGTGTTTTGATGAATGTGGCTGTTGAAACAAATCCATTGACTCAAGGTGGAAAGGTCTTCATAGCCAACATATACAGTGACTAAACTTCATTGTTGAGCATCAATTGAAGTACAATGAATGTACAATGAGCAATAAAAGAAAAGATAGCATTTGTTAAGAATGAATATGAAGACTGATATATAGTCAATCTTGAATTCATGATAGTTACAGCACATGTGCAAGTTAAATACTTAAAATTTATCAATATTCCACTCATCAAAAGTTCTCAAAAAATGGAATATAAATGGAAATGCAAAAGTTAACAATGTTCCACTCATCGGCCATCATTAACACATATTCTTATTATAAGTTTAACCAAAAAAGATGCATCCCAGAAAATTAAGCTTAGAAGCATGTTAAAGAGCAAATGAGTGCGGCTGTATTACTTTGTTCTAAGACAACTTCATTATACAGCAATTCTCAATCACTAATGAATCAAATTCCAACATAAATTCCATGTAATGGTGGAATACATGACCTCATGAAAATTTCAAACATAAGCATCCTCTACAAATGAACAATTATAAAGTAACAACAAATGAAAATATTGTCTTAATTGAAGAAAACATCTACAAAAATTGCACCTTATTTTATATCTACAGTAAAATAAGATTATGCAACCTTATTTTATATCTTGTTTTAGTTGAAGAAAACATCTACAGTAAATCCTAAGAATAAGGTTATGCAAGTTTCAAAATCAAATGAAAAAAAAGCAATGATAAATAAAGTATCTCCATAAAAGAATATCTTGCCACAAATCCTCACACTGATAGCTGAAATGTTTGATGTGGGAATTGTATAATACTGTCTAACAACTGCAATATAATTTGATGCACTAACATCATTATAATGGAGATAGAGTTAATGACATAATCTATTAAAAATAGTACTTGGATTAAATATTAGCCCTTAAAGGGTTCGTTTCTACTAGTTAATATGATGTTAAAGAAGAAAATTCTTCCCAATACATCTCAGCTATATTGCAAAATTATTTAGAAAATTAAATAAAATGTTTTATATAAAAACTACAAATGATCAAATAACGTATATCAGTCAAAGGAGGGAGTGTGTAATGGCCAGAATTAGTATTGGCTACATATTGTCTATTTCGTATTTATAAGACTGCATTAATGATAGATCTCATGAATTAATGTATCCATAAGATAGGTCATATGAATAAACCATTAGTATATTTTCTAGATTAGAAACAATATATTTATTGTTTATAAAAAACGACTAGAAGAACACTATATATTGTTGCCAAACAAGGAAGGTAATATACTTTTCTAATTTATAAACTATTAAATACATACGCATGACACAGATCAAACAAGGAAGGTAACATAGTAGTATAATATATTATTGCAAAACAAGGTAACATAGTGGTAATAGTTTCTAACAAGCAATATCACAAAACCCTTCGTCATCAACTGTTACAACATTTTAAAAGAAGCATATGACCTAGAAAACAAACCTGAGTATATTTGACTATATCTTTCTTGAATGTTCATAAGTTTCGCCCTCAAGATTATCCATCAGAAGCCCTAAGAAATGAAATCAATAATTAGTTTAAGTAAATAGGCTTAAACCAAATATTGGAGGACTAACTTATTGACACGTTCTAAATATGAATTCCATAAATGAATTAAGTTCAACGAAAAACACAGGAAACACAAAAGATTTAAACTACTTAGCCTTTCGGTGGAAAGTTTGAAGAGTGGTGCATTGTTTGGGATGGGGTGCGAGACATACCAAAAGCCAACGATGAGTCACTTTTGAGGGTTGTGGTTGCCGGAAGAGGACCAAAGGTTGAAAAACTACATCCTAAATCATGGGCATGTTTGCTAGATTCAACTTCCTGCTAAAGATGCATGTTTATACTACAGAGTATTTGTATTTGATGTAAAGTCAAGATGCATAAATTGATAACAAAAGAATATAATTAACAAAAATATAAATTCAATAATCTTGTCAAATTATAAAAGAACTTCCTCATACATGTTGCATCTATTTACTTGACCTCAGCTTAATGTGCACAAATATCAAACATCCCTGAAGTATTAATAGCAACGATGAGTATGAGAAATAAAATAAAAGAAAAATGCTGATTTCCTTTAGATCTAAAGTAGAAAGTAAAGAAAAATGCCTATTTTCTTTTGATATAAAACAAAAACAAAAAGAAAAACGATTATACCATACAGCTTTAAAGATTCCCGTACCGGTTTTCCCAATCCTTAAAGAAAAGCTATTAGAAAAATTGGTCATAGAGTCCATCAAAAATAATCACTTGCAGTATGAGTTAAAAGTCCACTTCTACAAAAAAATTTCTAACTCAGGTGAATACGTATTGCACAATTAATACATATAATCATATTTTTAACTAAGGTTAACTCTTGAACTATAGCACTAAGTGTGTACTGCATAATTAATGCATATAATCACATTCTTAACTAAGGTTAACTCCTAACCCCAAACAATTTGTAGTTTTAAAGTAGAAATAAGTTTCCTTGCCAGACGCATGGTAGATATTAATATGTATGCACCTATGAGTTTTAGAATGTATATATATAAAAAGTTATCATATTCAAGAAAAAACATAGGAAAAAATTAAAAATACCCAAAGAATCTCAAAATTGAAGATAACCTGAGTTGATAACTTCCATACAATCCAGAAATGCAACATCCACTATAGTAAACTTATGAAATTGGCTTTTATTATGTAGAAAGCAAACACCTATTTTAGGTCTAAACTTATGTTTAGACCCTTATAAAAACGTCAGTATTGAAGTAAAAAAAATAATAAAGAAATTTCAAAATTGACACATATAGAAGCATGGAGGGGGAGGTGATGGCCTGTAGTGCTCCTTCTAGACTACGGCTTCAAAGTCGACAAATATGGTGTGAGTGGCCTCGGCGAGCTTGGAGGGGGAGGTGATGGCCTATTCTTGGACAGCGGCTGTTGAGCCAAAGGAGAACAATGCATCTATCTCCGGCAATAGCTCAGAGATGGTGTTGTACAAGTCTAGTATCCAGAACATTTTCTCTGTTCATCGCTTAGATTTCACCAACTCCGAGAAACGGATGAGTTGAACTACAACATTTTCAGCGATGTTAGCTACGACAATCTCCTTAATTGAATTGAAGCCACGAAAGACATGGGCCAAGAGGATACGCTCATCGAAGTACAAGGTGGTGGTCGTCACCTGCGAGGGGCCGATCCAAAACTAGATTTTTCTCTCAAGAAACAACCAATTCATCCCCTAAACTTCCGACGAGGTAAATCGCTCGAACCCGAGGCGATAAAGCCCCTTGATCAACTTGCGGAGGATCTTGTATACCCCGACGCACTCATTGCCATAGCTAATGATGACCACGATCTCGGCAATGGAGTAGAGGTGAACCATGACGTTGGCCATAGCGCTCTCATCCTCAACATTAAAGTCCACAACTGCGTTAATCTCACCGTCCTCGGTATCCTTGAAGACGCTAGAGCGGTTGGATACAAGATTATAATAGAGAACTCCTTCTCGAGGCGACACATGGTGGCCTACAAGATCGAAGGTCGCGTGGGACCCGCGGCCTCCATGTCCTCGGTGGAGACGATGATGAACATGGCATTTTGGAGGCCACATAGAAGAAGAAATAGGACAGTAGGAAGGAGAGAGAGAGAGAGAGAGAGAGAGAGAGAGAGAGAGAGAGAGAGGACCTATGATATAAGTTTTAAATTTATAAAATTTTAATATTAAAAAATAATTTTTTTATTACACATCAGCATGCCACGTTGTCTATACAAATTAAACTACATGCCACAATTGAGACAAATCTCGTTATATAAGATTTAATTAAATAAAATATAAGCACAAACCAAAAATGAGAAAAAACCTCAAAGGGCAATCTATGTTTAGATATTTTCCCTAGATTTAATCTAGTAACGATAGTACAATCACTTCATAGAAGACAAAGTGTTGTGACTATCAATTCATTAAAGTACCGTATATTCTTGGTGTAAAATATGATGTTGAAACATGCAAATACAATGGTGAAAGCTAATAATAGAAAAACAAATACTATAGTATTTTTATGAAATGAATTTTTTTTTTATTGTTAGATTTACTAACCTCATTAATTATATTATAATTTATTTAATTGGCAAATTTGGTGGTAACGAGTAAGAGCAATAAATGACAAAAAGAGCATTGAACATGCTCCTATATACATAATTAAATAAATGCAGCTTCAACTAGACGATAAGAAAGTAAGACATTATTAGAAAATAAAAGATATTAATACACAATCAGTTGACAAAATTGACTAGTAAAATATGTAACAGAAAAAAATAAAACAAAACTTAGAATACATTAGCATACATCTATTATTAATAGCATACATACTATTAATAATCTTGAGTAATAACCTTCACATAAACTTGCACAACCATATTATATATATATATATATATATATATATATATATATATATATATATATATATATATATATAAATTAATGATGCAAGCTACAAACCTTCAAAATTCCAATAGCAAAATTCTACTTGATGCAATATACTAACTTTCAATAAATGTTAATGGAAACTAATTAATTAAATATCTTAAAAATAATTAATTATTGATGTAGAATTGAAAACAAAACCCCTAATTTAATAAAGTAGAAGTTACAAAGAATGAAAGTAGCGAATATGCTAGTGTTAAAAAAAATTGAAACTAAGAAAAGAAAATTGACCTGTGCAAACTCATGAAGTATGTCTTTGTGCCTTGCAAGTTTTTGATTTATTGAATATTAGGGGATGTTGTTGCTGCACAATGGCTCATAGCCTCGTTGACATCGAGTAGCTTCCCAATAAGGATTGGATTTCTATCTTCGTGGACTTCCATGCTCTGTTGGTTCCAAAAGTTGATGATTCATTGTCTCAATAACTTGAAACGCATTTGAAAAATCATAATAAATCAAATTTCAAGGACATAATCGACAAAATGATGTCTAACACATAATCAAATTTAGCATATTTAGCTATATACCCAAATTCATCAGCATACCATGTAAAGTCTCCGGGTCCACATGACTGTAGTTCTTAAAAGTGCTAGCTACCCAAGTAATGAAGTGGAATAGTAGAAGCAGCTCTTCTAGGATCCAGCAAGGCAATGCAAATAAATAAAGAGTGGACAAGTTCAGATTTGGATGATGAGCTTTTCAATTTATGGCCAAATATCCCAAACTGCAAAAAAATATAAAGTAAATATAGATGCAAGGTTAAGGTTGACACAATATTACAAATAGCACCAAGCATCCACATCTATAAACACAAAATATTTATCAGGATCTTTGGCTGGAAAGTGCGTCTGCTAAAGCTGATGGGGGCATTTCGAATTATAGCTATTAGAACCTCAATTGCATTAGCATTAACTTCAGAAGAATACTGCTCAATTTGTACAATGTGATTTCAGAAAACAGTGAACTCAGAGTATACACAAAATTTATCCCATATAACCAAGTTGGGAAAACAACATTTATGACAAGATTTATGTGGCCCAATAATGCAACACCAAAGTGTAAACAGAAAGTGTTTTGAAGAATACGACTGTAAAAACAAATCAATTGACTCATGGTGGAAAGGTCTTTATAGCCAACATATACAGTGACTAAACTTCATTGTTGAGCATCAATTGAAGTACAATGAATGTACAATGAGCAATAACAAAAAGGGTAACCTTTGTTAAGAATGAATATGAAGACTGATATAAAATTTTGTCAATCTTGAATTCATGATAGTTACCGCACATGTTCAATTTATATACTTAAAATTTATCAATGTTCCACTCATCAAAAATTATCAAAAAATGGCATATAAATGAAAATGCAAAAGTTAACAATGTTCCACTCATTGGCCTTCATTAACACTTATTCTTAATATAAGTTAACCAAAAAAGATATATATCCCAGATAATTAAGCTTAGAAGCATGTCAAAGGGCAAATGAGTGCGGTTGTGTTACTTTATTCTAAGACAACTTCATTATACAGCAATTCTCAATCACTAATGAATCAAATTCCAACATAAATTCCATGTAATTGTGAAATACATGACCTAATTAAAATTTCAAACATAAGCATCCTCTACAAATGAACAGTAATAAAGTAACAACAAATGAAAATATTGTCTTAATTGAAGAAAACATCTACAAAAATTGCACCATATTTTATATCTACAGTAAAATAAGGTTATGCAACCTTATTTTATATCTTGTCTCAGTTGAAGAAAACATCTACAGTAAATCCTAGGAATAAGATTATGCAAGTCTCAAAATCAAATGAAAAGAAAAGCAATGATAAATAAGGTATCTCCATAAAAAAATACCTTGCCACAAATCCTCACACTGATAGCTGGAATGTTTGATGTGGGAATTGTATAATACTGTCTAACAATTGCAATATAATTTGCTGCACTAACATCATTATAATCGAGATAGAGTTAATGACATAATCTATTAAAAAGTGTACTTGGATTAAATATTAGCCCTTAAAGGGTTCGTTTCTACTAGTTAATATGATGTTAAAGAAGAAATTTCTTCCCAACACATCTCTGCTATATTGCAAAATTATTTAGAAAATTAAATAAAATATTTTATATAAAAACTACAAATGATCAAATACGTATATCAGTCAAAGGAGAGTATGTAATGGCCAGAATTAGTATTGGCTATTTCGAATTTATAAGACTACATTAATGATAGATCTCATGAATTAATGTATCCATAAGAGAGGTCATATGAATAAACCTACAGACTACTAACCAGTAGCCGTAGGAAACTAGCAGTCAATTGAAAGGCTAGTATTTATCTTGAGATTATTTAACTGTAGCAAAAAGTTTCTGCAAGTAATGTTGAAACTAGTGATTCAATAGTAAAAGTCTTTAATATCCTTCCAATAATTTCTCTAGCTTCTATATTCAACCCCATATAAAGCCAGTTAAAATCATAGGTAATTTCATGATTCATGAGACCTAATGAGTAATAAAAGATATAAATAAAACTAGATAGATATATTGATGTTCAGATTTGGATGATGAGCTTTCCAATTCATGGTCAAATATCCTTGCAACAACCTGCAAAGAAATATGAAGTAAATATAGATGCATAGTTAAGGTTGACACAATATTACATATAGCACCAAGCAACCACATCTATAAACACTGAATACTTATCAGCACCTTTGGCTAGAAAGTGAGTCTGCTAAAGCTAATGGGGGCATTTTGAATTATGGCTATTAGAACCTCAATTGCATTAGCATTAACTTCGGAAGAATACTGCTCAATTTGTACAATGTGATTTCAGAAAACAGTGAACTCAGATTATACACATAAAATTTATCTCATATAACTATGTTGGGAAAACAACATTTATGACAATATTTATATGGCCCAATAATGCAACACCAAGGTGTAACCAGGATGTGTTTTGATGAATGCGACTGTAAAAAGAAATCAATTGACTCAAGGTGGAAAGGTCTTTATAGCCAACATATACAGTGACTAAACTTCATTGTTGAGCATCAATTGAAGTACAATGAATGTACAATGAGCAATAGCAGAAAAGGTAACATTTGTTAAGAATGAATATGAAGACTGATATGTAGTCAATCTTGAATTCATCATAGTTACCGCACATGTTCAAATTATATACTTAAAATTTATCAATTTTCCACTCAGCAAAAGTTATCATAAAATGGCATATAAATGAAAATGCAAAAGTTAACAATATTCCACTCATTGGCCTTCATTAACACTTATTCTTAATATAAGTTAACCAAAAAAGATATTCATCCCAAAAAATTAAGCTTAGAAGCATGTCAAAGAGCAAATGAGCGCGGCTGAGTTATACTTTGTTCTAAGACAACTTCATTATACAGCAATTCTCAATCACTAATGAATCAAATTCCAACATAAATTCCATGTAATTGTGGAATACATGACCTCATGAAAATTTCAAACATAAGCATCCTCTACAAATGAACAGTAATAAAGTAACAACAAATGAAAATATATGTACCCTTGAGATAATCTCCATAAAAGGACAAGTGAATATCAAATACAAAAGAAATCATCATTGAGATATCATAGATTACAACTACATGAAGAAAAAACTACTTGGAATTATTGAGGCGACATTGAAACCAATACTAAAAACAATTTCTGAAGTCCATCTTGCAGCATACAAAAATAAAACATCATAACAAAGTAAAGAACTACATCAACATAATATTTCTTGGAACAAAATAATAGGGAAAACGGTAAAATTGTATCAGGACACTCATAATTGTAAAATATCTAGATTACCTTCTAAAATAGGTTTTCGAACATGTATGTCATCAACTTTATCTATCTAAGCAAGAACAGAAATCAAGCAAACAAGCAAAACAGGGATAACAAGGTAGGGACTAGCAGGAGAGATGTTCAACGGCTTATTAGTAGAGTAAAATACCTGTCCAGGAAATTCTGTCAAGGAGGCAAACAAAAATCTAATGTGGGGAACTGTCTTTCTACTCCAACTACCCACTCTTCTATGCAACTATCCATTGGTGAAAACATGTTCCAAGAACCTCTATACACCATGATGAAGAGTTTAGACCTAGCAATTGTATCACCACTTTATCGCCCAGTATCGATAGTCATACAATGCAAGAGAGCGAACAACACCATATTAGTAAGGAGAGAGTGAGAGACATAAGACGTGAAATGAATAATGATGCTATTTACAAAGTTTTCTATTCAGGAGAGAGAGAATAGGGGACAATAACAAGGAAATAAAAAAAATATGACTAATTATATCATAAGTTTACAAATCAATTGGTCATTAATAATGCTATTTCAATCCTACATGGAAAGACATCAATTTCTTCTATTGAACAAACTTAATAATAATAAGGAAAAGGTAAAACTAAAAATTGATTATGCCCTAAGTTTACAAATAAATTGGTCATTAATAATACTATATCAATCAAAATTCATAATTTATCTCACCAACCACTGGCCAAATATAATAATTAAACGATTACAATACAAAATCAAAGAAAACAAAAATATTTAACAAGGATTAGGAGAAGACAAAAAAATATACTACAGAAAATTTGTGTGTGATGTAAAGTCAAGATGCATAAATTAATAACAACACAAGAATATAATTAACAAAAAATACAAATTCAAAAATCTAGCCAAATTATAAAAGAACTTCATACAGGTTGCATCTATTTACTTAACCTCATCTTCATGTGCACAAATATCAAACATCCCTGAAGTATTAATAGCAACGATGTGTATGGGAAATAAAAGAAAAGAAAAATGTTGATTTTCTTTAGATCTAAAGCAAAAAATAAATAAATATGCTGATTTTCTTTAGATATAAAATAGAAAGAAAAGAAAAACGATCATACCATACGCTTTAAAGATTCCAGTACCGGTTTTCCCAATTCTTAAAGTAAAGTCATTAGAAAAATTGGTCATACAGTCCATCAAAAATAATCACTTCTAGTATGAGTTAAAAGTCCACTTCTACAAAGAATTTTGCGAACTCAGGTGTATACGTATTGCACAATTAATGCATATAATCACATTCTTATATACGTATTGCACAATTAATGCATATAATCACATTCTTAAATTTTAACTAAGGTTAACTTTACAATTAATGCATATAATCACGTTCTTAACTAAGGTTAACTCCTAAAATCAAACAATTTGTAGTTTCAATCTAGAAATAAGTTTCCTTGCCAGACCCGTGGTAGATATTAATATGTATGCACCTATGAATTTTAGAATGTATATATATAAAGTTATAATATTCAGGAAAAAATATAAGAAAAAATTAAAAAAAAATCCAAAAGAATTTCAAATTTGAAGATAATTTGAGTTGATAACTTCCATACAATCCAGAAATGCAATAACCACTATAGTAAACTTATGAAATTAATTTTAATTACGTAGAACGCAGACACCTTTTTTAGGTCTAAACGTATCTTTAGACCTTTATAAAAACGTTAGTATTGAAGTAAAAATAATAATAATAATAAAATTTCAAAATTTGCATATATAAAAGAACTCGATTTATATTAATTTTGAGTTGATAAAGAGAAATATGGCGCTTAATAATAACAGCCTATTTCAATTTAACAAGTATCCCTTTAAAGGGGCACCGGTTTCAATTTAACAGGCGCCCCTCCCATCTTGAAAGATTAATTAACTATTAATTAATGTTAGCTTATATTTTTGAGTTTTTCTCATTTATGATATGTACTTTTATTTTGCTCAATTCAATCATACACAACCACATTTGTCTCAATTATGACCTATCGTCTAATTTTCGATAACAACCCATTAAACTAATGAAATTGCATGCTGATGTGGAATAAAAAATAGTTTTTTAATATTAAATTTTAATAAATTGAATATCTCTATCTCTATCTCTCGTTGTTCGTCAACGTTTAACGACAAGTAGGAGTAAGAGGATAAGGAATCTCGCGAAAATGTCGACCTTTCAACCAGCTCCTCTGAGTGCAATGTATCAAATAAGAAGTCAAGGTCGAGGCTTTCTTTTTGCAGCAGGACTTCCGTGAAGATCTCGACGAGGGTTGATTCGTAGTCAGAGCTTTAGCAATGTAGTCAATGGCATGACGAGTGGGCGCTTGAACCATGGCGACAAGAGGCATTGACTTGAAGTGCTCCTGGACTATGGCTTCAAAGTAGACAAACATGGTGTGAGTGACCTCGGCGAGCTTGGAGGGGGAGGCGATGGCCTGTTCTTGGACAGCGGCTGTTGAGCCAAAGGAGAACAATGCATCTATCTCCGACAATAGCTCAGAGATGATGTTGTACAAGTCCATTATCCAGAATATTTTCTCTGTCGACCGCTTCAATTTCACCAACTTCGAGAAATGGAGGAGCTGAACTACAACATTTTCATCAATGTTAGCAATGACAAACTCTCGAATTGAATTGAAGCCACGGAAGACGTGGGTCAAGAGGATCCGCCCATCAAAGTACATGGTGGTGGTCGCCACCTACGAGGCGCCAATCCAAAACTAGATTTTTCTCTCGAGAAGCTACCAATCCATCTTCTAAACCTGCGACGAGGTAAATCGCTAGAACCCGAGGCGATAGAGCCCCTTGATCAACTGGCCATAACGCACTCATTGCCATAGACGACGATGATCACGGTCTCAGCAATGGCGCAGAGGTGAACCATGACGCTGGCCGTAGCGCTCTCATCCTCAACATTAAAGTCCACAACTGCGGGAATCTCATCATCCTCAGTGTCCTCGGAGACGCTAGAGCGGTTGTCTACGAGAATATGTTAGGGAACTCCTTCTCGAGGCGACGCATGGTGGCCTACACTATCGAAGGTCGCGTGGGACCCGCAACCTCCATATCCTCGATGGAGACGATGTTGAACATGGCTTCTAGAGGCCATAAAGAAGAAATAGGACCGCAGGAAGAGAGAGAGAGGGGGAGAGAGAGAAAGAGGACCTATGATATAAGTTTTCAATTTATAAAATTTTAATATTAATAAATAATTTTTTTATTACACATCAACATGCCACGTTGTCGACATAAATTAAATTACATGCCACAATTGAAACAAATCTCGTAATATAAGATTTAAATAAACAAAATATAAGTACATGCCACAAATGAGAAAAACATCAAATGACAATTTATGTTTAGATATTTTCCCTAGATTTAATCTAATAACGATAGTACAATCACTTCATAGAAGACAAAGTGTTGTGACCATCAAATCATGAAACTACCATATATTCTGGTGGTAAAAAATGATGTTGTAACATGCAAATACGATGGTAGAAACTAAAAATAGAAAAACAAATACTACACCATTTTGATGAAATGATTTTTTTTTGGATTGTTAGATGTTACTGACCTCATTAATTCTGTAATGATTAATTTAATAAGCAAATTTGGAGGTAACGAGAAAGAGCAATAAATGACAAAATGAGCATTAAACATGCTCCAATATAAATAATTAAATAAATGCAATTTCAACTAGACGAGTCATTCAATAGATTTTCAAACAAAAAGAGCAAGAGATGTATTTGTAGTACCTAATATCACCTTTTTAGTGCAAATCATGATTTTAGAAGTAGATCAAACAATGTGATATTGTGATTATGTCATGGAATCATGAAATTCATCATCATGCATTACATTTTGAATATAATTATTTTTCAATATTCTGAACTCATATCTTTTTTTAATATAAAAGATACATAAGGTGAAGGAAAAACATCTGCACTTACAAGTGGTCCTCATCCCGCGCCCACGATCATTAGTACCTTTTGTAGATTAGAAATAATATATTTATTGTTTAACAAAAAGGACAAGGAAAACAAAGATGTTCTTACAAGTGGTCCTTGTCCAACGCCCCCGACCATTAGTACCTTTTGTAGATTAGAAACAATATATTTATTATTTAGCAAAAATGACTAGAAGAACACCATATATTGTTACAAAACAATGTAACATAGTTTTCTAATACACGAACTATTAAATACATACGCATGACACAGATGACGGATCAAAAAAAGAAGGTAACATAGTAGTATAATATATTGTTGCAAAACAAGATAACATAGTGGTAATAATTTCTAACAAACAATATTACAAAACCCTTAGTCATCAACTGTTACAACATTTTAAAGATGCATGACCTAAGAAACAAACCTGAGTATATTTGACTATATCTTTCTTAAATGTTCATAATTTTGGCCCTCAAGATTATCCATCAGAAGCTCTCAGAAATGAAATCAATAATCAATTTAATTAAATAGGCTTAAACCAAATATAGGAGGACTAACTTATTGACTCATTCTAAATAAGAATTCCATAAATGAATTAAGTTCAACGAAAAACACAGGAAAGACAAAAGATTTAAACTACTTAGCCTTTCGGTGGAAAGCTTTGAAGAGTGGTGCATTGTTTGTGATGGGGTGCGAGACAGGCCAGAAGCCAACGATGAGTCACCGGAGAGGGCTGTAGTTGCCGGAAGAGGACCAAAGGTTGAAAAACTACATCCTAAAATATGGGCATGTTTGCTAGAGTCAACTTCATGCTAAAGATACATGTTTATACTACAGAATATTTGTATGTGATGTAAAGTCAAGATGCTTAAATTGATAAGAGCACAAGAATATAATTAACAAAAATATAAATTCAACAATCTAGCCAAATTATAAAAGAACTTCCTCATACAGGTTGCATCTATTTACTTGACCTCAGCTTCATGTGCACAAATATCAAACATCCCTGAAGTACTAATAACAACAATGAGTATGAGAAATTAAAGAAAAGAAAAATACTAATTTCCTTTAGATCTAAGGCAGAAAAAAATAAATATGCTGATTTTCTTTAGATATAAAATAGAAAGAAAAAGAAAAACGATCGTACCATACAGTTTTAAAGATTCCAATACCGATTTTCCCAATCCTTAAAGAAAAGTCATTAGAAAAATTGGTCATAGAGTCCATCAAAAATAATCACTTCTAGTATGAGTTAAAAGTCCACTTCTACAAAGATTTTGCAAACTCGAGTGTATACGTATTGCAAAATTAATGCATAAAATCACGTTCTTAAGCCTTAATTAAGGTTAACACTTGAACCATACAACTAAGTGTGTACTGCACAATAAATACATATAATCACATTCTTAAATAAGGTTAACTCCTAAATTCAAACAATTTGTAGTTCCAAGATAAAAATAAGTTTCCTTGGCAGACCCGTGGTAGAAATTAATATGTATGCACCTATAAGTTTTAGAATGTATATATAAATCTATCATATTAAGGAAAAAACATAAGTAAAAATTAAAAAAACCCAAAGATTCTCAAAATTAAATATAACCTGAGTTGATAACTTCCATAGAATCCAGAAAAACAACAACCACTATAGTAAACTTATGAAATTGGCTTTTATTATGTAGAAAGCATGCACCTTTTTTTGGTCTAAACTTATGTTTAGACCTTTATAAAAACATTGGTATTGAAGTAAAAAATAATAATAAAGAAATTTCAAAATTGTCACATATAAAAGCCGCTAATTTCTATTAATTTTGTGTTGATAAAGAGAAATATGACGCCTAATAATAAGAGTCTATTTCAATTTAACAAGTGCCCCTTTAAAGGGGGCATCGATTTCAATTTAACAGGCGCCCCTCGCCTCATGAAAGGTTAATTAACCATTAATTGTAGTTTTGAGTTTTTCTCATTTATGATATGTACTTTTGTTTTGCTCAATTCAATCATATACAACCACATTTGTCTATTATGATATGTCGTCTAATTTTCGAGAGCAACCCATTAAACTAGTGATATGGCATGCTGATGTGGAATAAAAAATATTTTTTTAATATTAAATTTTGATAAATTGAATATCTCTATCTCTCTCTCTCATTGTTCGTCATTGTTTAAGGACAAGGAGTAAGATGAAGAGGAGTCTCGCGAAAATGTCGACCTTTTAACCAGCGCATCCGGGTGCAATGTATCAAATAAGAAGTCAAGGTGGAGGCTTTATTTATGCAGGGGGACTTCCGTGAAGATCTCGACGAGAATTGACTCGTAGTTGGAGCTTTTGTGATGTAGTCAATGGCGTAACGAGTAGGTGCTTGAACCATGGCGTCAAGAGGCATTGACTTTGAGTGCCCCTTCTAGACTACAGCTTCAAAGTCGACAAACATGATGTGAGTGGCCTCGGCGAGCTTGGTGGGGGAGGCGGTGGTCTGTTCTTGGACAGCGGCTGTTGAGCCAAAGGAGAACAATGCATCAATCTCCGACAATAGCTCAGAGATGGTGTTGTACAAGTTCAGTATCCAGAACATTTTCTCTGTCGACTGCTTGGATTTACCAACTTTGAGAAACGGAGGAGCTGAACTTCAACATTTTCAGCGATGTTAGCTATGACAACCTTCCGGATTGAATTGAAGCCACAGAAGATGTGGGCCAGAGGATCTGCTCATCGAAGTACATGGTGGTGGTCGCCACCCGCGAGGCGCCAATCCAAAACTGAATTTTTCTCTCGAGAAGCTAACAATCCATCCTCTAAACCTGCAACGAGGTAAATCGCTCGAACCCGAGACGATAGAGCCCCTTTATCAACTTGCGGAGGATCTTGTATACCCCGATGCACTCATTGCCATAGCCGACGATGATCACGATCTCGGCAATGGCGCAGAGGTGAACCATGACGCTGGCCGTAGCGCTCTCATCCTCGACATTAAAGTCCATAGCTGCATGAATCTCATCGTCCTCGATGTCCTCAGAGACGCTAGAGCGGTTGGCTACGAGAATATGATAGAGAACTCCTTCTCAAGGCGACGCATGGTGGCCTCCATATCCTCGGTGGAGACAATGTTGAACATGGCATTAGAGGCCACAAAAAAGAAGAAATAAGACAGCAAGAAGAAGAAGAAGAAGAAGAAGAAGAAGAGAGAGAGAGAGAGAGAGAGAGAGAGAGAGAGAGAGAGAGAGAGACTATGATATATGTTTTCAATTTATACAATTTTAATATTAAAAAATAATTTGTATATTACACGTCATCATGCCACGTTATCGACACAAATTAAACTACATGCCACAATTGAGACAAATCTCGTAATATAAGATTTAATTAAACAAAATATAAGTACAAGCCACAAATGAGAAAAACCTCAAATGACAGTCTATGTTTAGATATTTTCCTAAATTTAATCTAGTAACGATGGTACAATCACTTCATAGAAGACAAAGTGTTGTGACCATCAATTCATGAAAGTACCATATATTCTTGGGGTAAAATATGATGTTGAAACATACAAATACGATGGTGGAAGCTAATAATAGAAAAACAAATACTACACTATTTTGATTAAATGAATTTTTATTTTGATTGTTAGATGTTACTAATCTCGTTAATTATGTTATGATTTATTTAATCGGCAAATTTGGTGGTAATGAGTAACAGCAATAAATGACAGAGCATTGAACATGCTCCAATATACATAATTAAATAAATGCAGTTTCAACTAGACGAGGAGATTTAAGAAAATATTAAATGTGTGGTTTTGCTAAAAAAATAAGTACACACTTACTGGTAATAAAAAGAAATGCAGCTTCAGTCCAAGTATTATCAAGTATTCAACTGCAAATTCCAACCCAAAAACTTCAACAGGTATCTGTTACCGAGAAAAGAGATAGCAGCTAGACAAGCATTGGAATTATCAAGTATTTTATAAATAATTGGAATTTGAAACTATGAAGCTACACAAGAATCGAAATTATCAACCAATTAGGTTGTGCTACGATTCCAACACATTTAAAAATTGCTTTCTTGTTGTTATTTTTAAATATATATCCCACGCTTTCCAACAATCTATTATCATAAAAGAGTAATCATTATCGCACAGGCGTAGAAAGAGAGGGCTGAAGGAGAAACAAGATCTTATAAATAAATTGTTGCGTGCAACCTAAGAATTTTGAACTTAAATCAATCAAGCAGTCTTTGAGACACTCTTAAATATACAAAATTACAAATAATATTGGATCGGCATAATACCTTGTGCATGTTGAAGCAACGTCATCTTTTGTGCATATATCTTCTTGTGCACAAACATCATGCACATACACACAGACTGTCACAGCGCTGAACTAGTAAAGATATTATTAGAAAGTAAAAGATATTATTACACAATCAGTTGACAAAATTGACTAGTAAAATATGTAACAGAAAAAAAACAAAACAAAACTTAGAATACATTAGCATATATCTATTATTAATAGCATACATACTATTAATAATCTTGAGTAATAACCTTCACATAAACTTGCACCACCATCATGTTCGCATACATTATAAATATATATATATATATAATATAAATTAATGATGCAAGCTACAAACCTTCAAAATTCCAGTAGCAAAATTCCATTGGATGCAACCTACTAACCTTCAACAAGTGCTAATGGAAACTAATCAATTAGTGATATCATAAAAATAATTAATTATTGATGTAAGATTGAAAACAAAAGCATTAATCCAATAAAGTAGAAGTTAGAAAGAATGAAAGTAGCTGCCATGAGTGTTAAAGAAATTTGAAACTAAGAAAAGAAAATTGATCTGTGTAAACTCATGAAAAGATTTTGAAAGAGCATTTATGCATTGAACTTAATTAATTTGAAATTAAGAGAGACAGAATCATAATTTTGTTTAACTAACCAAAGGAATACCAACTAGAGAATGTTGAAGAAATGCAAAGATATTAGAGAAAACTTGTTTTCACATCAAGCATTTCCTTGTGCAACTTCAGCCCGTTTGTGTTTTTGCACAATACAAGTTTAATCATGTTAGGGTAAACTATCAGCATGAGCATCTCAACTAACTTAAGACCTTTTTTACTGACCTAAGAAACTTCAGCTTTTCTCGCAATTAGTTGCACCAAACTTTGATAATTGTAAATAGCGAGGTTTCCCTTTGTAATCTTATATATTGTTCACAAGAGAATGTACTGATCAAGAGGTTCTACATGCCGAATTTCCATCGTGTTTGTACTAGAGCAATATCCAGATTGTGGATGAGAAAAGGAATTGTTAGGAGCAAAAGGAATTGTTTGTAATCTTAACTGTGCTTCATCCCTTCTTTCAGGGCACCTGCTTTGTATCCATGTCTATTGTCCCTTATCTCATACTTTATGCTAAATCCTTTGCTTTCCCAAGTCTTGCATTCTTGCTCTCCCAGGTTCTACAGCTTAAAAAGAACCATGTAATATTAAAGTGATAACTTTGAGCTTAACAAATCAATTGAAGAAAAAAGATGATCAGATGATTATTTTTCTCAAAAATATTCATCTAGAAATTCAAGCCAACCTGATAACGAAAAGTTAACATCTACAATATCTTCTATAAAAGTTTACTATACCAAACAACTCATCATTATTTTAGGAATTGTGAAAATGGAATGTCAAGTATATTTTTACCAAAATGAAATTATGTATATAGATGGCTAGTCTGGATTAATCAAGCCCCGATTACAATGTGAATCAATAGGCGGCTTAATCATTTTTCTTTCTTTTTTGCTTTTGAGGTTAGATGGCTTAAATCTAGATTATCTACTCAATGTATATCCTGACTTGAAAAAAAATGGAAAAATGTGCAATTCTTCACTAATTTAATAGAAAAGATAAAAGTATGTAATACAACATAAAATGGTAATGAAAGTTTGAGAAAAATTATTGCCAAATTTGACTAGAAATTAAAACTATATGAATTTCTGAATTATCATAGACCAGATCTAAGCAACCATATATAAAATGGGGGCCTTATGCATGAAAAATGCCAATAAGCCAAAGACCAAATGGAATTTTGAAAATCACTGCAGCTCAAAAGCTCTTTGTATAATGTCTTGCGGAGTTTTAGAAGCTGTATGTTATTAGTTTTTCAAGAACTTGTTTCACATGCTTTAGCATATACTACCACAAGTATTGCTCACATCCACAAGAATTTGTTTCACATGCTTTAGAATATACTACTTGTTTCATATGCTTTAGTACTCATTTTTAGCATATACTACCACAAGTATTGCTCACTTTATCTGAAACAAACTCATATACTTATTTTTCGTCACAATTATAACCCCACATGTACCTTTCTAGAAGGCCTTTGTAAATATGGAGACAGGGAGGTCCACTGACCATAACTTCTAACACTCCTTAGGGGGGCCCAAGGTTTAAACCCCTTTCACACGTAGATGCCAGAGCAACTTGTCAATAAAGTTGAAAGTAGTCAAGAGTTAGTATAAAACATTGTTTTGCCTTTAAGCAATTATTACTAGATTAGTTAGAAAGACACCAAGCAGAACTCATTGAGTGATAAAACATGGCAGGTTCTTGAGTAGAAAACAAAAAGCAGAAAAGAAGGAAGAATCCAGCATTAATTGAGAAGAGTCAAACGTAACAATTACCTTAATCTCTGGATCTTTTGAATCATCCAGCACTTGGATTATCAAGCGATCCAACAGCCACGACAGCCCGCAGGCAGCCCCAATAGAGAGCTTGTACACCTGCAAGTAAAGTTAACTAAGCTGAGGAAAAGGGGATAAAAGAATGGAGCAAATGAAAGAGTAAAGTAACCAAGAAAAAAGGGGTAAAAGAAGCAGAGAAAGGAAGATGATGCCTCACCTGCTTCTCATTGTACATGGGGATTTGCACAAGCACAGTCGGATAACCCACCTCCAAATCATCCCCTATAGGCTCGAACTTGTACCGCCCACTGGCTGAACACCTTGGAGAAGAGGCTCGTGGCGCCCATAAGTATTTTCTCAAACACCAGCACCAGTTGCAGCAGCAAATGCCTGACTTGCTCTTCTTTTTTTATCAAATGCCTCTTCTTGCACCAGTTGGAGAAGAGGCCGTGCAGTTGGGGTGAGTGCGGGAGAGAGGAAAGAGGCCATGGGTAAGTGGAAAAAGAAGCAAGAAACTAAGGATTGAACCTGCTTTCTTCAAGTGCTCTCTTTTGCAGCCATCATATACGCCAGTACCTCGTCACAAACCACGGGTAAGTGGAAAAAGAAGCAAAAAAATCCAGAGCATCGAATCCAACGGCGAGACGAAGGCGAGAGATGTAGGAGAGTGGTGCGGCCGAGCGGTTGGGATGAGTGCGGGAGAGTGGAAAGAGGCGACGGGTAAGTGGAAAAAGGAGCAAGAAACCCAGAGCAATGTATCCACCAGCGAGACGAAGGCGAGAGATGTAGGAGAGTGGTGCGGCCGTGCGGGTGGGGTGAGTGCGGCAGAGAGGAAAGAGGCGATGGGTAAGTGGAAAAAGAAGCAAGAAATCCAGAGCACTGGATCCACCAGCGAGACGAAGGCGAGAGATGTAGGAGAGTGGTGCGGCCGTGCTGGTGGGGTGAGTGAGGGAGAGAGGAAAGAGGAAGAAGGGTTTGGAATTGAATTGAGTCGTGGAGAAGAAGGGTTTGGAACTGAGGTGGATGATGTAATTTGGAATTGATTAATTAATATATTTAATTAATAAGAGCACTTATAATCTAAATGTTGTCACCTTCACGTGCGTAGAAAGAAGAATGAAACGAGGAAGCACAGTTAAATAAAGGATAAAAGTATAGCACACTTCTCTCTCACCATTCGCAAATGTATCACTAATGCATATCGAACCAAAAAGTGAAATCTCCTTGTGAACGCAGCACCATTAATTATTCAGAGTCGCGATTCTGTGTCTCGCCAAATATACCAAACACGATTGGAGAACAAAAGCTTTAATTGCATAGTTCAATATATCCCGCTTAATAATTTTGGGCCATCCGATCAAACGTCTGCGATTCTCGATGCAAATAATATATGCACGCCACGTAGTCAAATTAACATCTTGTTGTGTATTATGATTGACTTCGTTAAGATAATAATATATGAGAACTTGAAGCTTCAGTCAACACCACCCATTGATTTCGACCCGAATACACCCGCCAATTTTCCGTCAGAAAAAAAGACATCTACTAGAAATAAACAGTGATTCTCCGAGTATATATATATATATAACTCAGACGTCAGATTCTGGATCCACCCACGGTAGCCTGATGAGTGCGAGGGCATCCTAATGAAGGAGGCAGGTCTGGGTAGCTCGACGGATGGAAGGTGACATGGCAAGGCGGGTTGTGGTTCAGGTAACGACGACGGGTGTGCGAGTTCGAGTCATGGTGCACTAGCGATCCGCAGAAAATTAAGCCACATCTCATCTCATCTTCGCATTGTGTCACAATTTGTTCCTCGGAGGAAGAATGGTTCGGATTGGACCAACGTCTGTGTTACGCTTAACCGCGAATCAACGACTAGGTAAGCCGTCAGGCTACGTGCCCGTTGTCCATAGATTGATTTGATCAATCCTAAGCAAGTGGAAAGTTGAGCGTGGTGTCGTCTTTTCACGTAGATTAATTTCACGCATACTGAATTGTAAGTGAGATTTTTGTGTCCTAGCTATCAAATCCTTGTTTTACTGCATACATTCATGATAAATAAATTGATACAACACGTACTGAATCCCATCCTTTAGCAATAAATTTGATATATTGTATGAGAGATCTGATCAAAACTGAGCTTTATGTAGGTTGTTGAGTATGCAAATGAGAAACTTTTTACTTGACTCTATTATGATATGCTTTGATGCCAATGAAGATTGTCATTGTCTCACCCGACCCAAAGACGCATGACCTCTTCTTTTCAGGAAGACGTCGTCTCGCGGGTCCCGAGTAGGTTTTTAATATATGTTTAATACATTATTTATTAAAATAATATATATATATATATATATATATATACATAATCGAGTAATCGGGTCGAGTCTCAGGTCATCGATTCCAAATACTAAAACCCGAGACTCAACTCGATTATGGTCGGATTTGAATAAATTGAACTCAACCCGGCCCGATTACCTAACCTGACCCAGCCCAATTGGTTTGGGCCGGGTCGATCCAATGAATAGCCCTTGCTAGAAGGTTGTCAAGAACATCTAAGGTATTTATTTTCCTTTTCTGGAGTTATTTCATATATTTTAATTAATTAAAACATATTATTTATGCATACATTAGAATTGTTGAATTATGTTTATGCGATCCTTAAAAAAGTTTACGTGATCATAAAAAAAAACTCAAATAAATGTTGACGTTATTATTCTCAATTTAACATGAAGGTTTATTAATATGTTACTTATTGTGCTTGATTAATTGTTATCTCATAAAAATTGCATGACTATTTTAGTTAAAAACGATTCATTCTTAATTCAAACCGTTAACTGTGGGTAGTATAGTTGGTGGCAATATATTATATATTGTTTAAAAATCTAGGGTTCGAACTCTAGTATAATCACTTGTGATTTTTTATCTTTGTTAAAAAAAGAGTCTAAAATTTAGACCCATCACGTGGCTCTTTCACAGAGACAGTTTGATGATGTGGTATTCCCTGATTTTTTTGAATTTTTAATTACAATCTATTGAAATTTAATTTAATTCTGAAATCTATGATTTAATTAAATCATTTTCTTCCTATTTTATTTCACATTTAATTTTTCATTAACTCTCTCATTCAATAATTTTGAATCTCTCTCTTCCATTAAACCACATGCACATCACTTTCCCCTTTTTCATATTCTATTTCTCATTTAATTTTTCATTAACCTCTCATCTCATGATTAAATCTCCTTCTTTCTATTCTATTTCGCATTTAATTTTCCATTAACTCTCTCATTCAATAATTTTGAATCTCCGTCTCTCTCTCGTTAAACTGCATGTGCAGCATTCTCCCCTCTCTTCATATTTTATTTCTCATTTTTAAAATATTAGACGGCAATTTTGACTGATGTAGCAAATTTTGATTTTTTTTTCATAATTTAAATTTTAATTAACATTAATTCTCTTATTTTCTCTCTCATTCTCTTTCGTATTTAAATATAATTTAATTTTTCATTAACATCTTCTCTCTCATTCTCTTTCTTGTTTAAATATGATTTAATTTTTCATTAACATCCTCTCTCTCATTTAATTTTTATTTATTTTTTTATTTTAATTAACATTCTCATTCTCTCTCTATCACACATTTGATTAATTATTTAATTTTTTTGCCTAGGTATATGAATACTTTTATTAATATTTTTATTTTTCTGATTCTTATTAATGTTGTCAATTAAATTTCTAATTAATGTTATCGATTTAATTCTATACTAATTACATTGCATTATTAAATTGTGCAACATATTAATTTGATGTTGCATAAATTGTATTTACTATGATATAATCAATTTGAACGGTTAATAATATTATTCAAATACAATAGTAATTGAACCTTCTTCTTCTTCACAATATTTCTTTTGCATTAACTTCATGAGAAAGAAAACGAGAGGAGAGGACGTTGATACATGATACTAATTAAAAATTAAATTAAACCACGTTTATCAGCCCAAAGGAGATAGTATTAACATAATAATATTTTGCTTTCCATATTAGTTTATTGACAATATTAATTATAAAAAATATAAAGAGTCATTAAATCATTTAGGAATCAAATTGTCAATATTAATTACAACAAAAAATAATATTTTTTAAAAATCTAATTAATGTTGTCGATTAGTATTATCGATTTAATGTTCTCATCAATTAGTAATTTAATATTGTACGATATTAATTAGTATAAGTTGAATCTCTTAATTAGAAATGGTTCCTCCATGAATTCATTTATCTTCTTATTCTTGGATCGGGAATTTCAATTTTAGATTTTTGGAGTTCTTCAGTTCACAACAACAAACTCATTATATATTGACTTTAAATTTTAGACGTTTATGATAAGCGTCAAAATATAAAGTAATTAAAATATTTTAATACCATAAATTTCGACGCCTCTCAAAGACGTCAAAATTTTTTCGACGCCTTGGAACAGACGTCGAAATTTTTAGATGTCTAAAATGTTCAAATTTTTGGCTGAAATATTTCGACGCCTTGGAACTTTATTTTTATTTATTTTTATATATTTTAAAATTTGAAATTTATATAAATTTATTATATAATATTGCTGTGGCTTTTTTTTATTTTATTAATACTTGCTAATGTTACTATTTTAAGATTATTATTATAATAGTAATTAAAAATATATTTTAATTTCTATTATATTATTAAATTATTTAAATTTAAATTATATGCATATAAAATTACGCAACGCATGAGTTTTCGACTAGTAGAATTAATGATAGGTTGTTTCTTTTTTTCCCTTGATCGACTTATCAATTACTCTTTTCTCAACATATATTTCTCATAGAACAAAGCTGACCGAAAAGTTAATGTCTATATAAATGATAATAATTTAAGCCAAAATGTTAATTAATTAACTATATAAATAGGTAGATCAGTTAATGCCTCCATTGAAAAAGGTACTAATTGCAATTATAACACATTTTTGGGCATGATAAAATATTTATATAATATAATTGTTTAAAAAAATAATAAATGGTTATATATATAGTTAAATTTAAATAAATTTTAAAATTTATAACAAATAAAATTATCAAATTTAGACTTTAAATAATAATATGCATATCTAAATGATTAAGAGCAATAATAAATACCATTATTCCTGCCTAAAGTCGGAGCAGGGCGGTCTGCGACTCCAGCGGAGGGGGGAGCTGCAAATTAAAGACACTCCTGATCAGGTCTATCTCATGTTCAAATCTTGCAAGCGGGGGCGTTGAGACCGAGTAATGGCACTAAGGCTGAAAGTAGTAGCGCTGAGGTTGAGAACCGGACATGGTGAAAATTAAGCTTGCGAGGAGCGCGCGTTGGGTCGTTGTAAGAGCTCTGAGGCCGGAAGTAGTGGCGCTGAGACTGATGACCACACTCTGTGAAAATTGAGCTCGCGAGTAGCGCGCTTTGGATCGTATAAGGGATCTGAAGCCGTAAGTAGTGGCACTGAGGTCGAGGACCAGACTCGGTGAAAACCGAGCTCACGAGGAGCGCACTTTGGGCCGCTCGCTCTGAGGCCGAAAGTAGCGGCGCTAAGTTCGAGGATCAGACTCGGTGAAAACCAAGCTCGCAAGGAGCGCTTTGGGTCGTTGTGAGGGCTCTGAGACTGAAAGTAGCGACATTAAGGCCTACAAGCCAGGCTGATGAAAATCGAGTCTTGGTTATGAAAGAACTTTGAGGTCGAAAGTAGCAGTGCTGAAGCCGATGAGCCAGACTAGTGAAACCTGAGTCCTAATCGTGTAAGGGCTCTGAGGGTAGAAGTAGCAGTGCTGAGGACGACGAGCGACGGAGCGAGGCTAGTAAAAATTGCATCATGACCGTGTAAGGGCTCTGAGATTGGAAGTAGCAGCGTTGATGCCGACGAGCCGAGCTAGTGAAAATCGAGTCTTTGTCGTGTAAGGGCTCTGAGGCTGAAAGTAGCAGCACTGATGAGGCCGGCGAGCTAGGCTATTAAAAATCGAGTTGTGGTCGCGTAAGGGCTCTTAGGCAGGAAGTAGTGGCGCTAAGGTCGACGAGCCAAGTCGGTAAAAACCGAGTCCTAGCTGTTGAGGACATGGGAGCCCGAGATAGGCACTGAGGTCGGCAAGCCAGACTCATGAAGACCAAACTCTGGTCGCTATGGGAGCCCGAGAGAGGCGCTTGAGGCCAAGGAGGATTAGTGTGTCGCACAGGCGCAATGCAAGAGCTATCGCGAGACCTATAGGTTCCTCCTACATGTGCTATGAGATAGCTGCAAACAATCTGGACACAAAGAAAATAAGCAAAAAAGATAGAACAATATTATATAATGATTGTACATATTAGCACATCATGCCCCACCGAGAGTTGAGCTCGGCCTATGCATGGTGGTGTTTCGTTAAAATCTTTCAAGGAAAAACCCCAGTGTGAGAAAACCACCATGAAGGAAAAAAGAGTACCGGTCACCACTTATAGTTTAAGAGGAAAAGGTTAGTTGTAGTAGGTCCACAAGGAGGTCGTGTTTCACGATCGTGGGAGTTCTCGTCTGGAGATTTCGACGATTCTGTAAGCGCCTTTGTCGAGGAACTCTATGATGGAGTAGGGGCCTTCCCAATTCGGGGCGAGCTTTTCCCTTCTCCGGCTGACTTCCTTCGGAGGACGAGGTCTCCTTCGGTGAAGCTCCTCGGCCTAACATGATTGATGTACTTCCGAGCTATTATGAGCTTCATAGTCTCTTATGTGATTCTAACGAGCTCTCACTCTTCCTTAGTGAGGTCGAGCTCGGCTTGACGAATTTTTAAGTTATTTTGCTCCTCAAAGGTAGTTCTACGAAGGCTGGGTTTTGCGATCTGGACAGAGATCATGGCCTATACTCCATAAACGAGCATGTAGGGAGTTTCCAAGGTAGAAGATTGCGCAATTGTATTGTAGCTCTAAAGCACTTCGAGTAGTTCTTCGACCCAGTGCCCCTTGACCTGGTCGAGTTTCCTTCGGAGTCCCGTGAAGATGACCTTGTTGGCTGCTCCGGCTAGATCGTTTGTCTAGGGGTGCTATAATGATGAGAAGAGTTGTTAAATATCGATGTCCGAGCAAAATTCTCGAAATCATTGGTCTGTGAATTGCGTCCCTTTGTCGCTGACGAGTTCGCGAGGTATGTCATACATCCAAATGACGTTCTTCCATACAAACTTCTGGACCTTTTCGATCACAATTGAGGATAGGGGTTCGGATTCTATCCAATTGGTGAAGTAGTCAATAGCTACTACCAAATATTTGATTTGTCCTGGTGCGCGAGGGAAAGGGCTGAGGAGGTCGATGCTCCACTTGTGGAATGACCAACTGACTTCTGAGCTATGCAACGTCTTAGGATGTTGTTGTGAGACTTCAGAGAATCTATCGCATTTGTTGCACCTTTTGACATAAAGGTTGCAATCCGTCTTCATGGTTGGCCAAAAATACCCGACCTGGAGGATCTTGGCAGCCAAAGATCTTCCTTTAATGTGATTGTTGTAGATACCGTCATGAACTTCAGTCATTAAGGATGGTCGTTCTGGGTTGCCTGATGCATTTGAGCAGCGATCGAGAGTATCCTCTCTTGTAGTTTTGATCGTCGAGGAGGGTGTAATAACTCACCATCCTTTTGAATTTTCTCGGGTTAGAGGTGTGCCTCGAAATTTCCCTTGCCTGAGGTAGATTATGTAGGGACTCCTCTAGTGTGTACCATGTTCAATTGTTTGGACCTCGGCCGAAGTATCGACAAGCTTGATGCTCGGTTGCCCGCAGACTTGTTGGATGACTAGCCTATTGTTTTAAGGTTTCCTGGTGCTGGCGAGCTTGGATTTTTGGTCGGCTCATGTATTTTAGGTATGCTCAATCACGCAATTGTCACTGTTATTGATTAAGGGATGTACTAATGAGAGGTACATTTCGAGGGAGGGGTCCCTTGCTTGGCAAGTGTCGTTGACTTGTCCAATAGCGAACTGCGAGTTGCTTTTTATGACCACTTTTTGGGCTTTCACGTCTTGGGCAAGCATCAACCCGACGATCAAGGCTTCGTATTCTGCCTAATTGTTGCTGGATTAGACTTGGAACTAAAGGGATTGCTCTAGGGCGATTCCCTAGCCATTCTCCAAAATGATACCCGCTCCACTCCCTTTAGTCATTGGAAGCGTTGTCGACGAACATTGTTCAAGTTTCGACTTGGTCGGGGATGCTTTCAAAGACTATGAATTCGGCGACGAAGTTTGCCAACGCCTGAGAATTGATGGGACCTCTGGGCTAGTATTCAATGCTGAACTCTGAGAGCTCTACTAATAAAGATATCACTCGCCCAACGAGCTCGGGCTTGGCCAATACTTGTTTGCTTGGCTGCTCTGTGCGTACTTAGATGCGGTGGCTTTGGAAATACAACCTTAACCTTTTAGCCGAGATGATCAGGGTGAAGGCGAGCTTCTTTAGCCTCGGGTATCTAGTTTCGGGCCATTGGAGGACCTTGCTGACAAAGTAGATCGATTTTTTATCCCTTCCCTATACTCAGAACAACACCGAGCTGAGGGTGTTCTATGTGACTGTGAAGTACAAGAAGAGTGTTTCTCGTGGTTGTGGTTTGTCCAAGACTGGTGGGCTGGTGAGGAAGTGTTTGAGCTCCCCAAATGCTTATTCACACTTCTAGTCCATTGGAAGTCCTGCTTCTTTATCAAGATTTTGAATAAAGGAGCTGCCCTATCGGCCAACCTGGAGAAGAATCTAGATAAAACAGTCGTTCTTCCAGTGAGCTATTGTACTTCTTTAACGTTGTTCGGGCTCCACATTTCTTGGATAGTGAAGCCGCGTGTTCTCCTCACCGCCAAAGAGAGGCTCGACCGACGAGGAGCCTCTCTGCGTCTCCTCTCCGCGACCTGCATCTTCTCCTCACGAGCCGCAAGAGTTTTGTTCTCTTCACGTGCCTGTGACGAGGCACGATTGATGAGGACATTGACTGCCCTCATTTTTTCTTGTTCACAGGCGCCTGCTCTTTGCTTCACGTGATCCATTGATTTCCCTCTCTGTCTTCTGCCAACACAAGACACCTTCACGTGATCAAATAGAGGCGCTGCTTTTTTGGTTATGTTCAGAACCGGTTTCTGCCTTGGGAAATCGTGCCTTACACAACTCACAAGGAACCTATTTTTGCTCTCAGTGGTGTTCTTGACGAGGCTCACAAGGAGCCATCTGCCTTGAGAACCGTGCCTTACACGGCTCCCGCTCGATGCGTCTCTTTTCTGCATCGTTTTATCCAGCCCTACGCTCGATGCGACCCGCTCCAGGTTTTTGGTTCCATAATCTCATAATTTTGTTCTCTACTGCTCCGTTTAGTGTCGTTTTACTTTAAATATGTCAAACTCTATGGTGGATCCTAAAACTGCTACTATTGGTACATATGTTAAGCTTAATGGCACAAATTATATTATTTGGTCTCATGCTTTCCATGTTTTCTGTGGTTCCCAAAAGCATGTGAGATTCTCTAAAAATAATATACTTTCAAGATGCAAACATCTCCTGGGTTTACACCTTGTTCTCTAATATTTTTAATATGAAACTTGAGAAGGACGCATCAATGCAGGAATTCTATGCCACCTTTAAGGGATAAGCAGATGAATTAACTGAATATCATCCCTTCATCGCTAATGTTTCAATGCAAAGGAAACAAAGAGATGAATTTCTTGTGGCAATGTTTTTATTCGCCCTACCATTGTCTCTTCATCATGTCAAGTCCCAACTCATGGCAGATATACTATTTAAAATCTCAGAAGTGTTATAGCCATAATTTTGAGAGTTATTGAACTAATCCTACTCCTGCATCTTTTCCTATGGGGGATAACTTAGCGCTCATAGTCGGAGATAGAGGCCACTAGGGTCGTGGTGGTCGCAGAACCGGAGGAAGAGGGAGAGGTAGAAATTCGTTTCCTCCCTGCATACATTGTGGAAGAACCAATCATCCTCCCGATAGGTGCTGGTAGAAGTTTGGGTGACCTCTCATGCCAAGGCTGCAATCTCTACTCAAGTTCCTTCTAATAGTAATGACGAAAATCAAAAAGAGGAGACTATCAGTATCTCCAACTCTGAATATGAAAAGTTTATGCAAGTAATCACGTCCTCAACTATGGCTTCCTCCTGAGGGACTACGACTATTGTTTCTTCTGGTATGTCTTGAATTCTTGACTCAGATGATTTTAATTATATGTCATGTAATATTAATCTTTTCTCTAACTATAACCTTGAGTCTAACCCACCACATGTTCACATTGCCGATGGCTCCACTTCTCCTATACACGGCCTTGGTACAATCACTGTTTCTAGCAACCTAAAATTAGATAGAGTTTTTCATCTTCTAAAATTTCATGTGAATTTACTCTCCATTGGTCAGCTTACCAAAAGTCATAATTGCTCTGTAACTTCTTTTCCTTATGATGGTGTGATATATGATATACAGTCGAGGAGGAAGATTGGTGGGGGTGCTGAAACTGGAGGAATTTATCTATTATCTACATGTGTTCCTATCACACATCATTCAATCATCGCTTTCAAATGACACGGTCGGTTAGGCTATCCCTCTATCAAAAAGTTCAATTTCTCCATCTCTTCCTTCCATTACCCATCACTCCGGCGAGTCCTTGTCTCCTGCTCCTCCATTGTTAGTCTATCAAAGAAGACATAAAGATACAGGTGAACTCTCCACACATGCTATCCTGCCAGCTCCGACTCACTCTCAAGATCCTCTGTCCGATGTTGAACTTCCCCTCGATTTACGGAAAGGTAAAAGAAATTGTACTGCTCATCCTATTAGCAATCATTTATCTTTTGCCTCAACTCTCACCCTTGCTTTGCCAGTTTGCTTGCTCCTTATCTTTTGTTTCCATTCCTAAGACATACTAGGAAGCTTTGCTAAATCCTAAGTGAAAGAGTGTCACAAATGAGGAGATGAATGCTCTCAGATCCAGACAAACTTGGGAACTTGTTCTACCTTCTCTTGGCTCTAAACAATTGCATGTAAGTGAATGTTCAACTTGAAATATCTTCCTGATGGATCCACTACAGGAAAATAATTAAAAACATGCACTTTTTTATTTAAAAAAATTGGCATTTTTTTACCGTCAAAACTAATATTCAAGCGTAATCAAAAGCGTCGATTTTAAAGTTAGAATCACGTGGAGAATAAATATAAAAACTGACACATGAAAAAAAGTTAGTAAAAAAAAACTTGCGCCCCTTTTTAGGGGCGCCCGTATAAAAAAATCTAGTGCCTCTTTAAAAGTGATGTGAATTTTCTTTATACGGCACCCCTTAAAAGGGGGCGCCAATTTTTTTATACAAGCGCCCCTAAAAAGGGGCGCCAGCTCACTGAAATCGATGCCTCTTATAAAGAGGCACCCGTTTCCACTAATAATATATAATATATAAATAATATGTAATATATTATATATATAATATTAATTTAATATATATTAAAATATTACATATTATTATATTGAATATTTAATTTGTATTATATATGAACATTTTTATAATAGAAATATATAATATATATATTAATTATTAATTATATGAATTATATTTATTATATATTATATTTTTTATGTTTATGATAAATTTTATAATATATAATATATTATATTTATAATAATTATATTATATTTGAAAAAGAAGCACAATAAAATTGACAAGCACATTGATTAAATATTAACATAATAGTCATACATGTTGAACAATATATTGAAAAACATAATGTCAGTAATGCTTGTACATATTGAACGACACTTGTACATATTAAAGACAGAATTTAACAATTGTAAAAAAAACAACACAAAACAAAAAGGTAAAAAGCACGTCTGTCTAAGTCACGAGGCCGAATAACTTGAGCCTCCACAAGATCAACATCATTTGCAGACCTACTTGAAACAAAAAATTCTAATTAATTAAGAAATAAATCACAGCAATAAATCACAGAAATAAATCACATATCACATAGCTAAAAATCACAGGAATTAAGAAACAACAAAAGAGTAACTAAATACAGCAAATGTATCGATTCAAATATCACATACCTGGACGAATTGAGCTTGATTCAAATATCGATTCAAAAAGAAAGGAACTTGTAAGATAACTTTGGTACTTAATTACTATTAGAGAATGTAAGTAAAATGTCACCATGTTAGAGACATTACTAACCAAATTAGAATAACTACTATACAAAATCAATAGAGAGGGAAAAAGAATTATTTAAAAAGAGAAACATTCCAAATCAAAGTTCATCATTAGAGTTACTAAGGTAACATCTTCACCAATAATAAGAAAAATATAATTTAGTTGACAAGCACATTGATTAAATATTAACATAATAGTCATACATGTTGAACAATATATTGAAAAACATAATGTCAGTGATGCTTGTACATATTGAACGACACTTGTACATATTAAAGACAGAATTTAACAATTGTAAAAAAAACAACACAAAACAAAAAGGTAAAAAACACGCCTGTCTAAGTCACGAGGCCGAATAACTTGAGCCTCCACAAGATCAACATCATTTGCAGACCTACTTGAAACAAAAAATTCTAATTAATTAAGAAATAAATCATAGCAATAAATCACAGAAATAAATCACATATCACATAGCTAAAAATCACAGGAATTAAGAAACAACAAAAGAGTAACTAAATATAGCAAATGTATCGATTCAAATATCACATACCTGGACGAATTGAGCTTGATTCAAATATCGATTCAAAAAGAAAGGAACTTGTAAGATAACTTTGGTACTTAATTACTATTAGAGAATGTAAGTAAAATGTCACCGTGTTAGAGACATTACTAACCAAATTAGAATAACTACTATACAAAATCAATAGAGAGGGAAAAAGAATTATTTAAAAAGAGAAACATTCCAAATCAAAGTTCATCGTTAGAGTTACTAAGGTAACATCTTCACCCATAATAAGAAAAATATAATTTAGTTGGTAAAAATATAGTTTTGTATGCCATCCTACCAATCGAAATTTACTTGACATAGTTAACTATTAAAACAAGTTTCCTTTAGGGGTGAGCAAAAAAAACCGGTTTTCCGATTAACCGGAAAACCGGTCCGAAACCGAACCGGTTTTTCCGATTAACTGAACCAGTTTTTTCGATTTCGGTTTTTTTTTTGGAAAAATCGATTTTCGGTTTCAGTTTCGGTCCGAGAGGTAAAAAGTCCACCGGTTTCGGTTAACCGACCGGTTGGATATAATTTATTAATTTTTAATTATATATATAATAATAATAATTTATAAATTATGAAAAATTATAAAAAAATTATAAAAAATTATAAAAAATTTAGAAAATATTAAAAAATATTTTAAAAAAATCAAAAAAATATTTAAATTATTTAAAAAAATTAAAAAATATTTTAAAAAATAAAAATAAAAATATTAGCTTTTGTAGAACATTATCTTGGTTCAATGATTTCACTTTTTTTTTTCTTTTTTCTCAATGAGAATTTGCTATTTATTTAAATTTTTCTTCATGATTTGCATAATATTATTATGTTTGTAGGTTAAAAAAATTTATTGATTAATCGAAAATTATCAGTTAACCGAACCGACAAAACCGAAACCGAAATAGCGGTTAACCGAAGTTAATGGACCGGTTTACAGTTAATGATTTTGAAAAACCGAAGTTAATGGACCGGTTTTTTTTTTGTGCTAATGGACCGATTAAACGGTCCATGCTCACCCCTAGTTTCCTTACTATATCATCAATCTCCAAACCTTCTCATTGCAGGTTTGGCCATAGTTTAAGCATAATATGTGCTGCTGTTCCACCACCCTGGAGAAATATGCATTCTTTGATAGTTGAGTCCAATTTTGTGATCTGTTAGACATGAATAAATTATGGATAATCGTTGAAGTGAATTACCAAACCTAAGATTGTGATTGGACCTTCTGGAACAATAGCATCTACTACTAAACTCAACACATGAATACAAGATAATAGACAGTTTTATTTTCACTTGTTAGTTACATTGTTATGGATCTGAGTTCTCTGTTGTTCCTTTTTTGAGCTCACCGTTAAAGGGACATGATAGGCCACAAGAAGAGTAGAAGGCTTCCAAGGCAACAAGTTGAGGAGGAGGCGTCGTGGAGTTATTAATTGATGGATCTGGCATCATCTTCTCTTCATCCTCGCAAATGATCCCAAACTGCGGTTCGTAGCTTTCCATTCCTCCCCCTTTGAATTCCTCTGGTTATTTCTCCACTCAACAACTGCATGCTTAAGAGAGATGAGGAGAAATCTTCTCATTAACACAACTCCAATGGTGACAAACTCTTCTCTCATTGAAACTCTTCTCATTAACACTATTCCTCCCCGTAGAGTCTTAAGAAAAATAAAAAATGCATAGAGGCAAAATTAGAACAATATGATCCTATAAAGATATTCATTAATCAGGTGCAATGATCAGTAGCAATAATGAAATGAATGTAAAGTGGAGCAGGGTTAAAAAATCCGTAATTTCAACAATTTCTTCTACAACAAGAGTTTGAAGTATTTCAAACATGAAAAGATCTTGAAAGAGCATTTATGTGTTGAACTTAATTAATTTGAAATTAAGAGAGACAGAATCATAATTTTGTTTAACTAACCAAAGGAATACCAACTAGAGAATGTTGAAGAAATCCAAAGATATTAGAGAAAACTTGTTTTCACATCAAGCATTTCCTTGTGCAACTTCAGCCAGTTTGTGTTTTTGCACCATACAAGTTTAATCATGTTGAATTTAAACATCTTAGGGTAAACTATCAGCATGAGCATCTCAACTAACTTGAGACCTTTTTTACTGACTTGAGAAACTTCAGCTTTTCTCGCAATTAGTTGCACCAAACTTTGATAACTGTGAATAGCGAGGTTTCCCTTTGTAATCTTATATATTGTTCACAAAAGAATGTACTGATCAAGAGGTTCTACATGCCGAATTTCCATCGTGTTTGTACTAGAGCAATAACCGGATTGTGGATGAGAAAAGGAATTGTTTGGAGCAAAAGGAATTGTTTGTAATCTTAACTGTGCTTCATCCCTTCTTTCAGGGCACCTGCTTTGTATCCATGTCTATTGTCCCTTATCTCCTACTTTATGCTAAATCCTTTGCTTTCCCAAGTCTTGCATTCTTTCTCTACCAGGTTCTACAGCTTAAAAAGAACCATGTATATATTAAAGTGATAACTTTGAGCTTAACAAATCAATTGAAGAAAAAAGATGATCAGATGATTATTTTTCTCAAAAATATTCATCTAGAAATTCAAGCCAACTTGATAACAAAAAGTTAACATCTACAATATCTTCTATAAAAGTTTACTATACCAAACAACTCATCATTATTTTAGGAATTGTGAAAATGGAATGTCAAGTATATTTTTACCAAAATGAAATTATGTATATAGATGGCTAGTCTGGATTAATCAAGCCCCGATTACAATGTGAATCAATAGGCGGCTTAATCATTTTTCTTTCTTTTTTGCTTTTGAGGTTAGATGGCTTAAATCTAGATTATCTACTCAATGTATATCCTAACTTGAAAAAAAAAGGAAAAATGTGCAATTCTTCACTAATTTAATAGAAAAGATAAAAGTATGTAATACAACATAAAATGGTAATGAAAGTTTGAGAAAAATTATTGCCAAATTTGACTAGAAATTAAAACTATATGAATTTCTGAATTATCATAGACCAGATCTAAGCAACCATATATAAAATGGGGGCCTTATGCATGAAAAATGCCAATAAGCCAAAGACCAAATGGAATTTTGAAAATCACTACAGCTCAAAAGCTCTTTGTATAATGTCTTGCGGAGTTTTAGAAGCTGCATGTTATTAGTTTTTCAAGAACTTGGTTCACATGCTTTAGCATATACTACCACAAGTATTGCTCACATCCAGAAGAACTTGTTTCACATGCTTTAGCATATACTCGTTTCATATGCTTTAGTACTCATTTTTAGCATATATTACCACAAGTATTGCTCACTTTATCTGAAACAAACTCATATACTTATTTTTCTTCACAATTATGACCCCACATGTACCTTTCTAGAAGGCCTTTGTAAATATGGAGACAGGGAGGTCCACTGACCATAACTTCTAACACTCCTTAGGGGGGGCCAAGGCTTAAACCCCTTTCACATGTAGATGCAAGAGCATCTTGTCAATATAGTTGAAAGTAATCAAGAGTTAGTATAAAACATTGTTTTCCCTTTAAGCAATTATTACTAGATTAGTTAGAAAGACACCAAGCAGAACTCATTGAGTGATAAAACATGGAAGGTTCTTGAGTAGAAAACATAAACCAGAAAAGAAGGAAGAATCCAGCAATAATTGAGAAGAGTCAAACGTAACAATTACCTTAATCTCTGGATCTGTTGAATCATCCAGCACTTGGATTATTAAGCGATCCAACAGCCACGACAGCCTGCAGGCAGCCCCAATAGAGAGCTTGTACACCTGCAAGTAAAGTTAACTAACCTGAGAAAAAGGGCATAAAAGAATGGAGCAGATGAAAGAGTAAAGTAACCAAGAAAAAAGGGGTAAAAGAAGCAGAGAAAGGAAGATGATGCCTCACCTGCTTCTCATTGTACATGGGGATTTGCACAAGCACAGTCGGATAACCCACCTCCAAATCATCCCCTATGGGCTCAAACTTGTACCGCCCACTGGCTGAACACCTTGGAGAAGAGGCTCATGGCGCCCATAAGTATCTTCTCAAACACCAGCACCAGTTGCAGCAGCAAATGCCTGACTTGCTCTTCTTTTTTATCAAATGCCTCTTCTTGCACCAGTTGGAGAAGAGGCCGTGCGGTTGGGGTGAGTGCGGGTGAGAGGAAAGAGGCGATGGGTAAGTGGAAAAAGAAGCAAGAAACCCAGAGCACTGGATCCAACAGCGATACGAAGGCGAGATATGTAGGAGAGTGGTGCGGCCGTGCGGTTGGGGTGAGTGCGGCAGAGAGGAAAGAGGCGATGGGTAAGTGGAAAAAGAAGCAAGAAATCCAGAGCACTGGATCCACCAGCGAGACGAAGGCGAGAGATGTAGGAGAGTGGTGCGACCGTTCGGGTGGGGTGAGTGCGGCAGAGAGGAAAGAGGCAATGGGTAAGTGGAAAAAGAAGCAAGAAATCCAGAGCACTGGATCCACCAGCGAGACGAAGGCGAGAGATGCAGGAGAGTTGTGCAGCCGTGCGACAAAGCTGACGGAATAGTTAATGTCTATAAATGATATTAATTTCAGCAAAAATATTAATTAATTAATTAATTATATAAATAGGTTGATCTTAATGTCTTCCTTTGAAAATGTACTAATTGCAATTATAACACATATTTGGGCGTGATAAAATATTTATGTAATACAATTTTTTAAAAAGATAATGAATGATTATATATATATAGTTAAATTTAAATAAATTTTAAAATTTATAACAAACAAAATTATCAAATTTAGACTTTAAATAATAATATTCATATCTAAATGATTAAGATCGATAATAAATACTATTATTCATGCCTAAAGTGAGAGCAGGATGGTCCCTCTCTTGATCAGGTGCGACTTCGACGGAGGGGGGAGCTGCAAATTAAAGACACTCCTGATCAGGTCTATCTCATGTTCAAATCTTGCAAGCGGGGGCGTTGAGACGAGCAATGGCACTGAGGTCGGAAGTAGTAGCGCTGAGATCAAGAACCAAACTTGGTGAAAATTGAGCTTGCGAGGAATGCACTTTGGATCGTTGTAAGGGCTCTGAGGCCGAAAGTAAGTGGCACTGAGACTTAAGACCAGACTCTGTGAAAATTGAGCTCACGAGGAGCGCGCTTTGGGTCGTTATAAGGGATCTAAAGTCGGAAGTAGTGGCGCTGAGGTCGAGGATAAAACTCGGTGAAAACCAAGCTTGCAAGGAGCACGCTTTGGGTCGTTGTGAGGGCTCTGAGACTGAAAGTAGCAACGCTGAGGCCTACGAGCCAGGCTGGTGAAAATAGAGTCCTAGTTATGAAAATGCTTTGAGGCCGGAAGTAGCAGCGCTGAAGCCAACGAGTCAGACCGGTGAAACTCGAGTCCTAATCGAATTGATTCATCTTCAATTGTAAGTCTATTGTATTCAAATCCCTCTCTATAGTTTGTTTAACATATAAGAGATTTTCAGTCAAAGTGTGAACGATGGTTTAACTTTGAAGAAAAAGTCTTCCTCGTTACATAAGAAGTAGTCATTTTCCAAAAATATGAGACTTCATGTTAATAACATGAAAACATAATATTTCTAACATAAAAAATATAAATTAATCTCAATTAATTTTATAATATAATGTAAAAATCATATATGAATGATGATGATATTTTATAATGTATTATACTATTTTAAATATTTTAAATTTATTTAAATATTAAATATATATATACATGTTTTGTTTTTAACATTAAATAATATTATTAAAAACTTAATATTTTAACATATTGATATTGTTTTTTAAAGTTTTTCCAAAAAAAATTAATTAAAACAAAACATTACATTTTTATATTTTAAGAAGCAATACCAACCAATTATAGTCAATATCTTAGTTGTATTTGTTATAGGGAAAATAGTTTCACAAAAATATTTTTCCCACTTTCTACTGTTTGGTAGTAAGAAAATATTTGATCATAATAAAAAGTCTGATCAATAAGATAATATTTTCAGTCAAAGTGTAAACGATGGTTTAATTTTGAAGAAAAATTAAGAATTGAGTATTCTAAAGACATATTTAAGGACAAAAGCTAAAGACAATAAAATACCAACTAAGTATAGACAATATCTCAATTGTATTTATTATAGTGAAAATAGTTTTAGAAAAAATATTTTTCCCACTTTCTAGTGTTAGTAAGAAAATATTTAGCCAATAAGAAGAGATTTTTCCTCAAAGTGTAAACGATGATTTAACTTTAAAGAAAATATTTTCCCCATTACATAAGAGGTAGTCATTTTCCAAAAATATGAGACTTCATGTTAATAACATGAAAACATGATATTTCTAACATAAAAAATATAAATTAATCTCAATTAATAATATAATATAATATAATATAATATAATATAATATTAAATATATAATATAATGTAATATAATCTCAAAAATATGGTTCGGCCCCAATGCCTACTCCACTACCTAAACACATCACTTAGTATTTTCAAACTAAGTTTACTAGATTAAATTGATTCTCTTACACAAAGGACTTTGACCCGAAGAGTCTCAATCTCAACCTAAGGCACTTCCACACCCGGAAGTCTCCGCCTTCTTACCGAGAGCACTCTTCCACCTCAACCCTAAGGGACAACTCAACTAATCCTAGTAAACTATGTTTATACAAGTGGCTTCACACCTTCTACACCAAGGTAACCACTTACACACAAGACCTGACACTAGGTCTTCTTACAAGCTCAATTACAATAAAATAAATAATAAAATACAATAATAATTAGAGCAATAAATCAATCAATAAGTACTTAGCTCCAAAAGACACTCCCTAGTCCTCTTGATGCCTTGAGATGATGAATTGGTGAAGCTTGAAGGCTAAATCAAGGTGTGGAGATCAAAACTAGGGTTCTTGAAAGGATGACACAATGAAAGCTTGTAGAGATGCTTAAGATCACACTTTTCAGCTTGGAAGCATCAAAAGTTAGCTAGAAGAAGGATTTGGATGAGTATTTATAACCCACCATAAGAAACAGTGCGTCAACGGGCGTATTTTTGCCCGTTGCTGACGCCCGATCGATGGTCCGGTCGATAGTCGGTCGACCGACCGATCGACCACCCAGCGACCGTTGGTAATTCTTGCTTCTGCCGCTCTGTTCGATCAATCGGAGGGTCGACCAACTATATCGCGACTCAGCTCCTCTGATATCCGGTCGACCGAAGTAGCCACTGCCAATTTTTGGCACACTTCGATCGATCGACCGATCGACCAAATTGGCTACTGCCCATTTTTGACACCGTTCGGTCGACCGACCGGTCGATTAAACCTAGACTGGGCACATTGATTAGGCTCTTTTTTTTTTGCTCGTTTGGGTTCCGTCTTCGCTAAGTCTACTTATATAACATTTGATTCAATAAAAATATCTAAAAAATTAAAATCTTTAAGAATCAAAATCTAGTTTTTGGGGTCTAGTATAAATTTTCGAAAAACGGAAATTTTCTAATTTTTCGAGTCAAGAATGAGTAGGCTAAAGGCTTCCAAAAAATCCTAAAAAATATCTCGTTATCTAGTTTTAACCCAAGGAACAATTACCGTAATTTTTATGTCAAGTAAATGTCTAGGTCATATAGTCCTCCAAGGAGCTCCCTAGGCTTAGTGAATTTTAGGATGGTTTTCGGGTTTTCATGTTTTGGGATTCGGGGTTGGTTTTTGGGATCTTATGCATCACCACGAGGATTTACAACTTAAACTAGACTCCCTAAATCTAGACTCTATCTTCCCGATGAATCTGAGCGCGTCGACCAACGTCCTTCTGATTTTCCGATTTCTCTGATATTTTCGATCGAGGACGTTGAGCGCTAATCGTTATGTAATCTGAAAGAATTTCTCAATGAAACATTAGTTCCATATTTGTTATCATCAAAATCGAGATTAAGACCAAGGTTGAATACCTTAAGCCAACAATAACAAAATAAAACTATGCCTTTTCTTGCTTCTCTTTTAACATTAGATGCTGGAATTTTTATCAGAATGGAATTATAAACCTCAAATTTTTAACCACAGAAACCTAAAGTCTGATTGTTTTCCTTCCTCCAATTCTACCTTCCTCCACCAAATTGATCAACAATAACTATAATTTAGGTAAATGCTCTAAATTAGCAGTATTTTTTCCACTATATAATGCCAACTTGAGTAGACATAAACCTTCAAGATAACATTAGCAGCTAGCTAAGCACAACTGCTCTAAGCCAACAATGCATTTTCACCAAGAGTGAACTAAATTCCTACTTGAGATCCAATCATCAGTCAAGCACATATTTATCAACTCAGTAAACTATTCAATCACATTTAAAACTAGATATTCATAATAATAATCATGAAACTTGAATATCCCCAATAAACAAAGTATAAAAAGACTAGTTGAAGTATCAAGTAGTCAACTATCTCTTAGTAATGTGTAGTTTTTCAGAATATAATTAACCAAAACATAGGTAATGTAGAAGAAAAAATAAATAAACTTGTAAGCAATTCACATTCATAAAGAAAAGACCTGATATTGATATGGTGTAAGGAAGGCTTTAAATCATAGAACATAGATAATTTTATTCAAAGTATATGGAGGAAAGCAATTCACAGTAAACAAGAAAAAGAAAAATAATGAATGAAAGAAAAAGAGGTGGTCAAAGATCCATAGTAAACAAGTAAAAGAAAGCTACTTTCCTTTTAATGATGCCAATGTAATATATATATATGCTTTGTAGAATGCTAAACAAAAGTGGTTATTGTCTGTCTGAAAATTATTAAATGTGAATTATGTAGACACCAGAGTCTTATACAATTGCACACAATTTCAAGTAGATTTATGAGCAGGTGAAAATAAAGTAATAGCTAAATATATTTTACTTTGACTTGATGATGATTCAGTCCTATGCAACTCCAATTCCAATCAGAAGAAGTCTTTTCATGCTTGCTTTCTTGCTACAACCAGAAGACAGAAAGGGAACAATTGTTAAATGACAGGGTATGAATGAGCTGGAATTTAGATAAAGTTGGAATTCCAGGAGTAAGTTGTCAGCCAATCCAATGAAGATGAAACTCTCATGTAAAAGAACACAATAATAAACTCTCATCAAGTCTAGAACAATTATTAACACGTGGTAAGAAAATAAGAGAAAAAATATAGAGAAATCCATGGAATTCACCTTAATATAGAGATCAATCTTCAGTACTAAAACATTCAACTTAGTTGGTAAAAAAAATATTAAATTCATATAAGTACAAAAATAGAACTATGGGATACATTAGGGTAAAATGTCAATAGACATGGGACTAATTTTACAAATGAACTTTATTGCAATGGACTAAGTTATGAAATTACAAGTACAAAATATCTTTAGGAAAAGAAGTAAACATGACGCAATAGATGTCCTGTTAAGCATTTTTTGTGTGCTTTGCATTCTATCTTTTAGCAGATAGCACTGGGGAATACTAAAAATAGCATCAAAAATAACCCACAACACCATATGAGATGTACTCTTTCAGGCATTTAGCAATGGACATAAAAAAATCATACTTGATATGAATTAAAAGCAGTAAATTTCAATAGGAAATGAAAGTAGTACACCCCAATGGACATAAATTCCAATGAACACAAATCAGTAGTAAATTCCAATAGGAAATGAAAGTAGTAACCCCCCCAAAAAATCATACTTGATATGAAGAACATACAGAGTTATATCCTATTGGAAATGAAACTAGTAAACTCCAACACGTTATTTTCTACTACTTTTCAATGCAATAGCCATCGGTGCAAAATCAAAAAATATCTTTCAGCTAAGCCTCCAAACCACATATCATTTCAATTAAAAGCTAAGGTGATGTCAAACTACAGAAAAATAAATAAGCATCTCTTTCAAGTTCACTAACTAGTTCATCTTCTCAAATCAAAATCAATGGACATGGCACCGTGAAGAGAAGAAATTTACTTGAGAAATCTGGAGAAATTTGGAAAAATCAAGCTTGCAGAAGAAAGGGGGCTGCGAGAGTGTCGGATGGGGGAAGGGTCGTGGGTGGCAGGGAGAACTTGCGTAAGAAAGGCGCCTGGCGACAGGTCCCTGCGAGAGCTTGTGTCGGCGAGAGTTTGTCGCTGGTGGCAAGGGAGAGTCGCGGGCGGCAAGGGAGATCGCAGGTGGCAGGGAAGAAAGGGGGCTGGGGAAGAGTCGTGGTAGGAGAAGAGTCCCGCGCGGCTGCACAAATTCGTCGGATGGGAGGAGTCGCGCGCTTGCAGAAATTTGCCAGATGGAGAACAAAAATAAGGGCACGGGTTTTATTGGCTTGGGGTGAAAGATTGTGGTCGGCTGAAAAATAAGAGGGAATAGAGAAAATATAGGGTTTTCCAAATTTTACCAACAAATATATGTATTTGTTGGTGATTTTGTTGGTAAGACCAACAAAAAGCATCGGTTGGTGATAAATCCGTCGGTGAAGCCTTGTTTTCTTGTAGTGACAGTATGAACAAACTGAAATAACAAACTAAAATAGCAAACAAGTAATGAAATAACAAACTAAACAGTAGGAACAAATTGAAATTAATAGCAAACTGAACAGTAGGAACAAACTGAAATAACAAACTAAAATAGTAAACTGAAATAGCAAACAAGTAATAAAATAGCAAATTAAATAGTATGAACAAACTGAATAGTAGGAACAAACTGAAGTAACATAGAAGGAATAGTAGGCAGGGTATGAACAGTAGACAGTAGAACAAACTGAAATAACATAGAAGGAACAGTAGGCAGGGTATGAACAATAGGCATAGAAAGCAGTAATGAAAGCTCAACAAGTTCAAGTTCACAAACAACACTTAGTTGAGCATTTAGTACAACCCCACATTAGGAGCATTTAAGTTGAAAATATTACATAAAATCGGTGCTATATATTCCCACGCACCACGCTACAGCACCTTCATCGTCCAAAGCTGCAAAGAAACTACGAGCATCATAATTTTTTATTAAAAAGTTTATAACATGATTGTTAACATGAGCATCTAGGCCAAAATTCTACAACCTTAAAACACACGATGTGGGTGACTCGGGCACTACTTGAGGAGGACCAGTGGCACTTGTGTCCTTAATTGCGATTCCACCAAACTTATCTATTAGTGCAGTTGCAGCAGATACTGCTTGGACCGAAAATTGAGATGAATTACCTCTTTTCCTTGATCGTCCATTGCATGACCCCGATGGAATATTAGGGGAGGGCCTACGAAAAAGGGGTTCTGGATAGGGATGACAATATTACCCGTTTAGGCGAGTACCCGCGGGTATTTACATATTTATGACGGGTATGAGGGGTAGTATCCTACTCACGAAGATTTCGTGGGTAATTTTTCTTACCCGTTTATTATATGGGGCGGGTATGAATATTATAGTACCCGTACCCACGGGGTACCCATTACCCGCGAAAATTAAAAAATTACAATATTTCCCTCGGTACATATACTAAAAAAACCCTAACCTAATTCAATACACGTATATTTTATGTTTTGAAACCTTATGATAATGTTGTTATCAAAATGTTGTGTGTTTATCAAAATGAAGTTGTTATACTTGAAGTTATTACCAAAATACTTGAAGAGTTAAAGTGTTATTAAAATATTATAATTTATATATTTTTAAAGTGTCATGGGTACCCGCCAATACCCGTGGATATCCGTCCCCCGCGGGTAATTAAATGAGTATTCATTTTTGATACCCGCGGGGAATAAACGGGTTGCGGGTACCCATTTATTTCGCCGGGCGGGCAGCGGGAAGGTACCTCCCTATACCTGCCCCACCCCGTTGACATCCCTAGTTCTGGACCCCCACTTGAATCTGTCCCCTCATTCTCATGTGCTCTCAATGGTCGTTTTCCTCGATATATATCTCTAAACTCATTCTCAACCCGACGTTCCTCGTCCGAGTTCAATGCTGCTTGAGAAGAGGAACGAGCTAAGTGGCCCATTGTGGACTGATTAGCAAATGTTAATTCCATCAGGTCATAACACTTAGGTGGACCATTTTTGAATATTTTGAATGAATCTTCAAGAGTCTGCGAACCAACAATTTTTTATTTGTACATTGTTGTATAAAGGAAAACTACTAATAAAAAAGGACACACCAAAGAACGATTTCAAACGATTTCATCAGATATTCTCGATAAATCATTAGTTTCATGTTTGTTATCATCAAAATCATCAAAATCGAGATGAAGGCTAAGGTTGAAAACCTAAAGCCAACATCCCACCATCACCAATTTTTGTCAGCATCTACCAATCAACCATGTCAATTCTTATGAAAAAGTGTTCGTGATAAATGGAAATATGTGTTCATGCAATGGATTAAAACAACCATAGAGGTTAAAGTTCAACTTGCACATGATAACATTTTCAGTAGACTTTGAGATGAGGAATTTTCGAAAAAAAGAATAGGTATAATTTATTATCTATCCAATTAGATTAAACACAGCTTAAAAAGATTTTGCAGCTTATGTAAGAAATAAATAAGACAACTATTAAGCACAAAGGTAAAGTATAACCTGAAATGAACATGCATGATGAATTGGTTTCTTCTTCACGTATAGCAATTTTTGCTTGTTTGCTGCTTGAATCAGAGTGCACAATTGGTAGAACTCTGCAAAGTCCAAATAAAATTACATGTCCTGCTTAAAGCAGAATATGGATGGCTTGTTTTAGTATTATTTGATTATAATAAATGTAGATTTAGCCATGGGATGGAGATGGGAATCAGGAGGTCGATTCTATGTTGTCATAAATAAATATATTATATTGCATGTATATTATATATGATAGTATTAAATTAAAGATTATTTGTGTTTATAATTACATATAAATGCATATATTATATAAACTATTATATTTTTAAAATAAATTAAACTATTAGATAAACTATTAGATGTTGGGCATCACGCTTTTCAATTTTACATTTTATAGGCCAATACTCCAGTCGTTGACTAGCATGATGCTTGTAATTTTGTTTCTAGTCTCACGTACTAATATTTATGTAATTTATAGGTACGTATGTGTTTGGTGTTGGAACAATATCATAAATATGGCTGAGAAGATTGATACTGACGGTAGATGCCTTGCATGTCGTGCTCCGTATGATAAGAGAAGTTATTGAGGAATACAATAAGTAGTGAGAGGCATGTTCCTTTTTAGCTAGCTGAATTATTTAAACATATATTTGTTGTCACATTTTTAGGTGCATTTTTCTACCTTATATCTTTGTTTAAGCAAAAAATATCAAATTATTACTAGTAATCAAAATTATATTTTTATATTTTGATAAGTTGTATTAATTAAATGTTGGTTAGTGAAACAAGATTATCTGAAGCAGTTGCAAAAAAATAAGTCAAAATAATCAGGACTACCAAAAGATCTTAGTAGTGTCTGCATCACTCGACGGAATATTGTATATGTCTATGGTCTTCCTCCTACTTTTGCTGACGAAAAGGTAATATTATCCTTCTATAATTTCAACTAGTACTCTGTATTTGACATGTTGAAAATATATTGCAGCATACATCTTCTAGAAAGCGTAAGCAGATATGGTGGTTTAAGTGTTTCATTAAAAATATGCAGACCTGGGGTCTTCCAGAAAATAAATTTGATTCTAATGTGCCACATAATTTCAAATTTTGTTCCTGCGGACTCTTTAAAAGATAGAATTATTTGGACAATATGGTAAAATTCTAAAGATTTCTTGTCACACTTCAACTCAAGGTCGTGTGATCGACCAGGGTCTACATACTACCATGAAGCCTACTACCTACACTGACCAACGAGAAATTGGAACACATCGAATAAAAAGAAACCACAATGCAGTTTTATTTGAAATTTTAAAAGTTCACAATTATTTTTAAAAAAGAGAAGAGTAGCTAACATCATCACAACTGAAACATCTCAAGTTCAAAGTTGATTACAAGCTTTAAAAGACAACAACTATCAGTGTAGGAAAATGACAACAACTAGACAACTAGACTATCACTATAGGACGCCGCTACGAGATTGGCACCACCGCTTGCCCTCCAGCTGCACCATGACGCCAAGCCTCAACTCATTGATCATGCTCTGCAAAATAAAAAGAAATAAACCGTGAGTCCACATGGGACTCAGTGAGCGGTTCTTCGAACCTCCACACAATCCCCAAATATCATATATATGTGTGTGTGTGTGTGTGTGTGTAAGCAAAATATAAAGTTGTAGGGATCTAAGTTACTACTAATATGGCAATTGACCCTTAGGGTTGTACTATGTAGACCACACCTACATTTCACCGGCTATAACAGCCCCAACTATGCCACATAGCAGCCGGCCCTCAGGGCCTGTTCATGCATTAGTGGTTCGGCTACAACCAGCCCTACCACGCAAAATAAAAACCTACTGGCCGTTCATGCAACATAGCATATAAATGAATCAATAAGATCTCTGGGCCATCGACTAGGATGGTCTACTAGTCTCCGTACACCGACAGGGGTAGGGTAGCTAGTCCCACCAAACTGGGGTAGGGTAGCTAGTCCTACCAAACTGGGGTCTGACACCTAGCGGACCCGCTGGTGCATCTCAAGACCCAAATCACTGATCGAGTCAAGCATTGGTCATTTTCGACTATTCATGCTTCTCGGCAGACCATCGCAAGCACATCACACAATCAAAATATCCTAGAGTTTTCTTATATACACCTCGGGCAGTTGCCCGCATCTGACCCTAGCCTGGCCTGTAGGGTCAACAATTTAACGTTACCCTTCCGAAGACGTGTACACCTAATAATTCTAGGTTTCACAAATGACTACAAGAAGTTTTAGAAGTTGTGTCATCCACTAGCTAAGTTTCCATATCTAATATACCTTATAATGTCCTACATGTCGACTAGTGTCATACACTATCTTGGCTGAAGAACTACGTGTCCCGGACTTGGAATTTCATCCATTAACAACACCGGACAACATATAAGATATTATGAATTTACTTCACAACAACTACTATGTATAGCCACATAATTCAGTGATAATTTAAATTCTGCATTAAGTAATAAATTCAACAAGGAATAAATTATCTAGCATGGTAAAACATCAAGTAAATTCGACAAGGAATATATTATCTAGCATGGTAACAAATATCACCACATTTCAGAATTTAAGGAGGAATGGTCTAAGGATGGTTGCTATCCTACCTTTCCTCTAATTACATGCATCAATACAGTAGTCTTCTATAGTTAGAGTCTTACCTAAGTGTCATCATGTTTCTAATGCTTGAGTACTCTAACCATGAGATTTAACTTCTACAGTTCACCATCTCCCTCCCCCTTGCTTGGCCGAGCCTTGAACAAGGCATGCCTTGCTCGGCCGAGCCTCCTAGGGTAGGAATAAAAGGGAGGGACCAACCCTAACCCTAATACCTTGTCTTCGACCTATCCTAATCAACACGTTGATCAAGTCACCCCCCCTATGCTCGGCCAAACCAAGATCATGAAGTTTTATTTTTCTTGGCCAAGCCTATTAGGCCTTAGGGGAAATGAATTTCAATCATCACGTTCAAACAACAAACTACGAACACACTCGACATGGATTTAAGATCGTCCGAAGGGTTCTACATTCGTCAAGGGAATTGAGAAAATTTTTGGCATGACCTCTCCCCTTTTCCCTTGATTCGGCAGGCCCTAAAAGTCGAGAATCCGACAAGAAAACTACGAGATCCGATGACTAACGACTCAAAACAGTGATAGAAAAACCAAGATGCCAAGATCGATGGAAACTCGCGAGAAAACGATACCTAGCAGTCCTAGGGGTTCGGCTACCCGCCTCCCCCAATCCACCAAAATCAACCACTCACCTTTGCTTGAGGAAGAAGAAGAATCGAACGCTAACGATCTCGACTCTTTCGACGACGACTCGATCTCCGACGTCGACCAAGATCTCTCCTCCCTCTTTTCCCCTTCTCCCTTGCTCGGGCTTTGTGCGGCTCCTAGATGAGCCGCGCGACTCAATGATGAGGGATTTTATTCCCTCATCTACAATGACTTAATTGCCCCCTTACACGACTTAACCTTGACTCGACTCAGTCCGAGTCTGACTCGGGTTCCGACTCTATCTGCAACACAAGTCGATCTTGACTCAATTAAAGCATCAATGTATAAAAGGAAAGGGTCATTTAACCAAATTTAAACTTCATACTTCATTAGTCGAGTCATACCTTCTACTCGAGATGATTCCGAGGCTCGACTCGACTAACCCTAGGTTCGGCGCGCTGCACCAAAATAGATTTTTATATTAAAAAAAATTCAGATCTTACATTTCTCTAGTTCCAGCTGTCGAGGGATTTCTAAATTCTCGTGTTGTGTAAGTATTCAACACTTCAAAGTAGTTTTTGTATTGTCATATTCTAAAAGTAATACAGTTTTAATGCTATTAATATGTCCCTTATGCTATTTAGAATTAAATAAATATTACTTATTTTTACTTTAATGTCTTTTTTGTCATTAAAACATGAGGGAAGACGGGGAAGTCCCACCCTGTATATTAAAAGAAAGGTAAACTATGTACATAATATATTTACATATAAAACACCAAAAACAAGCTAGGCGCCACATAAGGAAACAACCTCTACTATGTAGCACGCTGGCAATCCATGCATAGATGTCCAAACACTATTTCAATAGCCCTCAATTTTGAGTCTTTGATTCAAATATTTTAGATTTCATTACTGTTCCATGCATTGGGTTCTTGCGAATGAAAACCAAAAGAATTAACATGAAGTCCTAAAATATCATAAAATTATGTATTTTAAATTGCAACTGAAAATCAAAATAAATAAATAATAATAATGAAAATTATGTATTTCTTAAATATCATAAACTTTTTCATAGACCTAAAATATTTTAGTATAAAATAGCTTTCAATATCATAATTGATTCTTAAAATATAAAATTGTAATGTTTTATTTTAATTAAAAAAATTTGGAAATACTTTAAAAAATAATATCAATATGTTAAAATATTAATTTTTTAATAATATTATTTAATATTAAAAATAAAACATGTATATATATATAATATTTAAATAAATTTAAAATATCTAAAATAGTATAATAAATTATAAAATATCATCACCATTCATATATGATTTTTATATTACATTACATTATATTATATTATATTATATTATATTATAAAATTAATTGAGATTAATTTATATTTTGTATGTTAGAAATATTATGTTTTCATGTTACTAACATGAAGTCTCATATTTTTGGAAAATGACTACCTCTTATGTAATGGGGAGATCATTTTCTTCAAAGTTAAACCATCATTTACACTTTGAGTGAAAATCTCTTCTTATTGGCCAAACATTTTCTTACTAACACTAGAAAGTGGGAAAAATATTTTTTCTAAAACTATTTTCACTATAATAAATACAATTGAGATTTTGTCTATACTTAGTTGGTATTTTATTGTCTTTAGGTTTTGTCCTTAAATATGTCTTTAGAATACTCAATTCTTAACTTTTCTTCAAAGTTAAACCATCGTTTACACTTTGGCTGAAAATATTATCTTATTGACCAGACTTTTTATTATGACCAAACATTTTCTTACTACCAAACAGTAGAAAGTGGGGAAAATATTTTTGTGAAACTATTTTCCCTATAACAAATACAACTGAGATATTGACTATAATTGGTTGGTATTGCTTCTTAAAATATAAAATTGTAATGTTTTGTTTTAATTAATTTTTTTTGGAAAAACTTTAAAAAAATAATATCAATATGTTAAAATATTAATTTTTTAGTAATATTATTCAAAATTAATTGAGATTAATTTATATTTTTTATGTTAGAAATATTATGTTTTCATGTTATTAACATGAAGTCTCATATTTTTGGAAAATGACTACCTCTTATGTAATGAGGAAGTCTTTTTCTTCAAAGTTAAACCATCGTTCACACTTTGACTGAAAATCTCTTATATGTTAAACAAACTATAGAGAGTGATTTGAATACAACAGACTTACAATTGAAGATGAATCGATTCGATTAGGACTCGGGTTTCACCAGTCTGACTCGTCGGCTTCAGCGCTGCTACTTCCGGCCTCAAAGCATTTTCATAACTAGGACGTACTCTATTTTCACCAGCATGGCTCGTAAGCCTCAGCGTTGCTACTTTCAGTCTCAGAGCCTTCACAACGATCCAAAGCGTGCTCCTTGCGAACTTGGTTTTCACCGAGTTTGATCCTCGACCTCAGCGCCACTACTTCCGACTTCAGATCCCTTATAATGACCCAAAGCGCACTCCTCGCGAGCTCAATTTTCACAGAGTCTGGTCTTAAGTCTCAGTGCCACTTACTTTCGGCCTCAGAGCCCTTCAACGACCCAAAGTGCATTCCTCGCAAGCTCAATTTTCACCAAGTTTGGTTCTCGATCTCAGCGTTACTACTTCCGACCTCAGTACCATTACTCGGTCTCAACGCCCCCGCTTGCAAGATTTGAACATGAGATAGACCTGATCAGGAGTGTCTATAATTTGCAGCTTCCCCCTCCGCCGGAGTCGCACCTGCTCCGACTTTAGGCAGGAATAATGGTATTTATTATTGCTCTTAATCATTTAGATATTATTATTTAAAGTCTAAATTTGATAATTTTGTTTGTTATAAATTTTAAAATTTATTTAAATTTAACTATAATATATATAACCATTTATTATCTTTTTAAAAAATTGTATTATATAAATATTTTATCATGCCCAAAAATGTGTTATAATTGCAATTAGTACATTTTTCAAGGGAGGCATTAACTGATCTATCTATTTATATAGTTAATTAATTAACATTTTGGCTGAAATTATTATAATTTATATAGACATTAACTATTCAGTCAGCTTTGTCCTATGAGAAATATATGTTGAGAAAAGAGTAATTGATAAGTCAAGGGAAAAAGAGAAACAACCTACCATTAATTCTATTATATTTGCAAATTAAGAATGTATCCTTCTCAACTAAAATAGTAAAGTAATTTTTATGAGATAACAATTAATCAAGCACAATAAGTAACATATTAATAAACCTTCATGTTAAATTGAGAATAATAACGTCAATATTTATTAGATTTTTTTTTAATGATCACATAAACACAATCCAAGAGTTCTAATGCATGCATGCATAAATAATGTTTTAATATTGAGAATAGTAACATCAATATTTATTTGAATTTTTTAAGCATGCATAAACATAATTCAATAATTCTAATGTATGCATAAATATTATATTTTAATTAATTAAAATATATGAAATGGATCCAAAAAAGGAAAATAAATACCTTGGGTGTTCTTAATTGACAACCTTCTAGCTAGGGGTGTTTATTGGGTCGACCCGGCCCAAACCAATCGGGCCGAGTTAGGTTAGGTAATCGGGTCGGGTTGAGTTCAATTTAATTATTCAAACCCGACCATAATCGGGCTGGGTCTCGGGTTTTAGTATTTGGAATCGGATGACCCGAGACTCGACCCGATTACTTGATTATGTATATATCTACATTTTTTTTTAAATAATATATTAAACAAATATTAAAAACCTACTCGGGACCTGCAGGAAGACATCTTCCCGAAAAGAGGAGGTCATGCGTCTTTGGGTCGGGTGAGAGAATGACAATCTTCATTAGCATCAAAGCATATCATTATAGAGTCAAACAACAAGTTTCTCATTGGCATACTCAACAACCTACATAAAGCTCAGTCTTGATTAGATCTCTCATACAACATATCAAATTTATTGCCAAAGGATGTGATTCAGTACATGTTGTATCAATTTATTTATCGTGAATGTATGTAGTTAACAAGGATTTGATAGCTAGGATACAAAAATCTCACTTATAATTTGGTAAACGTGAAATTAATCTACGTGAAAAGACGACACCACGCTTGGCTTTTAACTCACTTAGGGTTGATCAAATCAACCAATGGACAATGGGCACGTAGCCTGACGGCTTACCTAGTCGTTACTTCGCGGTTAAGCGTAACACATACGTCGGTCTGATTCGAACCCTTCTTCCTCCGAGGAACAAATCGTGACGCAAGGCGAGGATGAGATATGATGTGGCTTAATTTCCTGCGGATCACTAGTTCACCATGACTCGAACTCGCACACCCGTCGTCGCTACCTGAACCACAATCCACCTTGCCATGTCACCTTCCATCCATCGAGCTACCGGGACCCGCCTCCTTCATTACGATGCCCTCGCGCTCATCGGGCTACCATGGGTGGATCCAGAACCCGACGCCTGAGTTATATATATATACTCGAAGAATCACTATTTGTTTGTGGTAGTTTTTTTTTTTTTTGACCGAAACTGACGAGTGTATTCGGTTCGAAATCATTGGGTGGTGTTGACTGAAGCTTCAAGTTCTCATATATTATTATCTTAACGAAGTCAATCATAATACACAACAAGATGTTAATTTGACTACGTGGCGTGCATATATTATTTGCATCGAGATTCGCAGACGTTTGATCGGATGGCCCAAAATTATTAAGCGGGATATATTGAACTATGCAATTAAAGCTTTTGTTCTCCCATCGTGTTTGGTATATTTGGCGAGACATAGAATCGCGACTCTAAATAATTAATGGGGCTGCGTTCGCATGGAGATTTCACTTTTTGGTTCGATATGCATTAGTGATACATTTGCGAATGATGAGAGAGAAGTGTGCTATACTGTTATCCTTTATTTAACTGTGCTTCCTCGTTTCATGCTTCTTTCTACGCACGTGAAGGTGACAACATTTAGATTATAAGTGCTCTTATTAATTAAATATATTAATTAATCAATTCCAAATTACATCATCCACCTCAGTTCCAAACCCTTCTTCTCCACGACTCAATTCAATTCCAAACCCTTCTTCCTCTTTCCTCTCTCCCTCACTCACCCCACCCGCACGGCCGCACCACTCTCCTACATCTCTCGCCTTCGTCTCGCTGGTGGATCCAGTGCTCTGGATTTCTTGCTTCTTTTTCCACTTACCCATCGCCTCTTTCCTCTCTGCCGCACTCACCCCAACCGCACGGCCGCACCACTCTCCTACATATCTCGCCTTCGTCTCGCTGTTGGATCCAGTGCTCTGGGTTTCTTGCTTCTTTTTCCACTTACCCATCGCCTCTTTCCTCTCTCCCGCACTCACCCCAACCGCACGGCCTCTTCTCCAACTGGTGCAAGAAGAGGCATTTGATAAAAAAGAAGAGCAAGTCAGGCATTTGCTGCTGCAACTGGTGCTGGTGTTTGAGAAGATACTTATGGGCGCCACGAGCCTCTTCTCCAAGGTGTTCTGCCAGTGGGCGGTACAAGTTCGAGCCCATAGTGGATGATTTGGAGGTGGGTTATCCGACTGTGCTTGTGCAAATCCCCATGTACAATGAGAAGCAGGTGAGGCATCATCTTCCTTTCTCTGCTTCTTTTACCCCTATTTTCTTGGTTACTTTACTCTTTCATCTGCTCCATTCTTTTATGCCCTTTTTCTCAGTTTAGTTAACTTTACTTGCAGGTGTACAAGCTCTCTATTGGGGCTGCCTGCGGGCTGTCGTGGCTGTTGGTTCGCTTGATAATCCAAGCGCTGGATGATTCAAAAGATCCAGAGATTAAGGTAATTGTTACGTTTGACTCTTCTCAATTAATGCTGGATTCTTCCTTCTTTTCTGCTTTTTGTTTTCTATTCAAGAACCTTCCATGTTTTATCACTCAATGAGTTCAGCTTGGTGTCTTTCTAACTAATCTAGTAATAATTGCTTGAAGGGAAAACAATGTTTTATACTAACTCTTGACTACTTTCAACTATATTGACAAGATGCTCTTGCATCTACATGTGAAAGGGGTTTAAGCCTTGGTCCCCCCTAAGGAGTGTTAGAAGTTATGGTCAGTGGACGTCCCTGTCTCCATATTTACAAAGGCCTTCTAGAAAGGTACATGTGGGGTTATAATTGTGAAGAAAAATAAGTATATGAGTTTGTTTCAGATAAAGTGAGCAATACTTGTGGTAGTATATGCTAAAAATGAGTACTAAAGAGTATGAAACAAGTAGTATATGCTAAAGCATGTGAAACAAGTTCTTGTGGATGTGAGCAATACTTGTGGTAGTATATGCTAAAGCATGTGAAACAAGTTCTTGAAAAACTAATAACATACAGCTTCTAAAACTCCGCAAGACATTATACAAAGAGCTTTTGAGCTGTAGTGATTTTCAAAATTCCATTTGGACTTTGGCTTATTGGCATTTTTCATGCATAAGGCCCCCATTTTATATATGGTTGCTTAGATCTGGTCTATGATAATTCAGAAATTCATATAGTTTTAATTTCTAGTCAAATTTGGCAATAATTTTTCTCAAATTTTCATTACCATTTTATGTTGTATTACATACTTTTATCTTTTCTATTAAATTAGTGAAGAATTGCACATTTTTCCATTTTTTTTCAAGTTAGGATATACATTGAGTAGATAATCTAGATTTAAGCCATCTAACCTCAAAAGCAAAAAAGAAAGAAAAATGATTAAGCCGCCTATTGATTCACATTGTAATCGGGGCTTGATTAATCCAGACTAGCCATCTATATACATAATTTCATTTTGGTAAAAATATACTTGACATTCCATTTTCACAATTCCTAAAATAATGATGAGTTGTTTGGTATAGTAAACTTTTATAGAAGATATTGTAGATGTTAACTTTTCGGTATCAGGTTGGCTTGAATTTCTAGATGAATATTTTTGAGAAAAATAATCATCTGATCATCTTTTTTCTTCAATTGATTTATTAAGCTCAAAGTTATCACTTTAATATATACATGGTTCTTTTTAAGCTGTAGAACCTGGTAGAGAAAGGATGCAAGACTTGGGAAAGCAAAGGATTTAGCATAAAGTAGGAGATAAGGGACAATAGACATGGATACAAAGCAAGTGCCCTGAAAGAAGGGATGAAGCACAGTTAAGATTACAAACAATTCCTTTTCTCATCCACAATCCGGTTATTGCTCTAGTACAAACTCGATGGAAATTCAGCATGTAGAACCTCTTGGTCAGTACATTCTTTTGTGAACAATATATAAGATTACAAAGGGAAACCTCGCTATTCACAGTTATCAAAGTTTGGTGCAACTAATTGCGAGAAAAGCTGAAGTTTCTCAAGTCAGTAAAAAAGGTCTCAAGTTAGTTGAGATGCTCATGCTGATAGTTTACCCTAAGATGTTTAAATTCAACATGATTAAACTTGTATGGTGCAAAAACACAAACTGGCTGAAGTTGCACAAGGAAATGCTTGATGTGAAAACAAGTTTTCTCTAATATCTTTGCATTTCTTCAACATTCTCTAGTTGGTATTCCTTTGGTTAGTTAAACAAAATTATGATTCTGTCTCTCTTAATTTCAAATTAATTAAGTTCAACACATAAATGCTCTTTCAAGATCTTTTCATGTTTGAAATACTTCAAACTCTTGTTGTAGAAGAAATTGTTGAAATTACGGATTTTTTAACCCCCTGCTCCACTTTACATTCATTTCATTATTGCTACTGATCATTGCACCTGATTAATGAATATCTTTATAGGATCATATTGTTCTAATTTTGCCTCTATGCATTTTTTATTTTTCTTAAGACTCTACGGGGAGGAATAGTGTTAATGAGAAGAGTTTCAATGAGAGAAGAGTTTGTCACCATTGGAGTTGTGTTAATGAGAAGATTTCTCCTCATCTCTCTCAAGCATGCAGTTGTTGAGTGGAGAAATAACCAGAGGAATTCAAAGGGGGAGGAATGGAAAGCTACGAACCGCAGTTTGGGATCATTTGCGAGGATGAAGAGAAGATGATGCCAGATCCATCAATTAATAACTCCACGACGCCTCCTCCTCAACTTGTTGCCTTGGAAGCCTTCTACTCTTCTTGTGGCCTATCATGTCCCTTTAACGGTGAGCTCAAAAAAGGAACAACAGAGAACTCATAGATCCATAACAATGTAACTAACAAGTGAAAATAAAACTGTCTATTATCTTGTATTCAATTTGAATGAAAGCAGTAGTATTTATAGTTATACAAGTTCTTCATTGCTTCATTTCAGCAGTAGTATTTATAGATATGCCAGCCATTGACTTGTAAAGGTTCAACAAAATGCAATTCTTGATCAAATTATATGGTTGTGCTGTTGCTTTGTTAATAAATACTATCTGTTTTTAGCCATTGCATAACTATTCTACTTGCAGCTAGAAGATTGGGATGAGGAAGAAGATGGTGAATGGACAGCTCCAACCATCCCAAACCCTGAATACAAGGGACCCTGGAAACAAAAGGTTTAGATAGCATATTCTTCTTTGACAGAATAAGTATTAGAGCAGGAATAGAAAATTCTAATTTTCTTTTATGATTTCATTATAGAAAATTAAGAATCCTAATTACAAGGGGAAGTGGAAGGCACCAATGATTGACAACCCAGGTAATTTTATATTTTCTTTTGTCATTTCTTTTGTAATTTTATATTTTCTCATATCGATTCCTTCTTCCCATCTCCCTGCATTCTTCTTCTTCTCCCTCTAATTAAACCCTATTTCCTTGCATCCTTCTAGATTAGCCGATCTGTGCTGACATATCCAGCTCGATTTCGCAGATCTGTGCCGTGCCGAGCTCGGCTTTGCCAATCTGCAACTTCTAGGGTTTGTGATTCGCATGTTACTTTGGTCGTTCATTTGCCTCCTTGAGTGCATCCGCAATTCCCACGGACTAAGATGTTTAAGGAATCCTCTGTTACCAACCAAAGTTGCAGATGTAAGTTTCATTGCTCTTTTTGGAGTTAGTTCTTGTTTGTAAAAGGAACATTTATTACTCTCTCTTCTTCTAGGGTTTTCTCCAGCTTCTGTAGAGACATGAATCTCACTTTTCTACAATTTACCATATCCAAAGTATGATATACCTAGTTAATATTTAACTGCAGTAGCATGTGTTGAGTTTAGTAGTAGATGCTATTGTTCCAGAAGGTCCAAACGCAATCTTAGGTTTGGTAATTCACTTCAACGATTATCCATAATTTATTTATGTCTAACAGATCACAAAATTGGACTCAACTATCAAAGAATGCATATTTCTCCAGGGTGGTGGAACAGCAGCACATATTATGCTTAAACTATGGCCAAACCTGCAATGAGAAGGTTTGGAGATTGATGAGATAGTAAGGAAACCTTTTTTAATAGTACACTATGTCAAGTAAATTTCGATTGGTAGAATGGCATACAAAACTATATTTTTACCAACTAAATTATATTTTTCTTATTATTGGTGAAGATGTTACCTTAGTAACTCTAATGATGAACTTTGATTTGGAATGTTTCTCTTTTTAAATAATTCTTTTTCCCTCTATTGATTTTGTATAGTAGTTATTCTAATTTGGTTAGTAATGTCTCTAACACGGTGACATTTTACTTACATTCTCTAATAGTAATTAAGTACCAAAGTTATCTTACAAGTTCCTTTCTTTTTGAATCGATATTTGAATCAAGCTCAATTCGTCCAGGTATGTGATATTTGAATCGATACATTTGCTGTATTTAGTTACTCTTTTGTTTCTTAATTCCTGTGATTTTTAGCTATGTGATATGTGATTTATTTCTGTAATTTATTGCTGTGATTTATTTCTTAATTAATTAGAATTTTTTGTTTCAAGTAGGTCTGCAAATGATGTTGATCTTGTGGAGGCTCAAGTTATTCGGCCTCGTGACTTAGACAGGCGTGCTTTTTACCTTTTTGTGTTGTGTTGTTTTTTTTACAATTGTTAAATTCTGTCTTTAATATGTACAAGTGTTGTTCAATATGTACAAGCATTACTGACATTATGTTTTTCAATATATTGTTCAACATGTATGACTATTATGTTAATATTTAATCAATGTGCTTGTCAATTTTATTGTGCTTTTTTTTCAAATATAATATAATTATTATAAATATAATATATAATATATTATAAAATTTATCATAAACATAAAAAATATAATATATAAAAAATATAATAAATATAATTCATATAATTAATAATTAATATATATATTATATATTTCTATTATAAAAATATTCATATATAATACAAATTAAATATTCAATATGTATAATATATTATATATTAAATTAATATATTCAATATAATAATATGTAATATTTTAATATATATTAAATTAATATTATATATATAATATATTACATATTATTTATATATTATATATTATTGGTGGAAATCAGTGCCTCTTTATAAGAGGCATCGATTTCAGTGAGCTGGCGCCCCTTTTTAGGGGCGCTCGTATAAAAAAATTGGCGCCCCCTTTTAAGGGGTGCCATATAAAGAAAATTGACGCCACTTTTAAAGAGGCACTAGATTTTTTTATACGGGCGCCCCTAAAAAGGGGCGCAAGTTTTTTTTTACTAACTTTTTTTCATGTGTCAGTTTTTATATTTATTCTCCACGTGATTCTGACTTTAAAATCGGCGCTTTTGATTACGCTTGAATATTAGTTTTGACGGTAAAAAAATGCCAATTTTTCTATATAAAAAAAGTGCATGTTTTTAATTATTTTCATGTAGTGGATCCATCAGGAAGATACTTCAAGTTGAACATTCACTTACATGCAATTGTTTAGAGCCAAGAGAAGGTAGAACAAGTTCCCAAGTTTGTCTGGATCTGAGAGCATTCATCTCCTCATTCGTGACACTCTTTCACTTAGGATTTAGCAAAGCTTCCTAGTATGTCTTAGGAATGGAAACAAAAGATAAGGAGCAAGCAAACTGGCAAAGCAAGGGTGAGAGTTGAGGCAAAAGATAAATGATTGCTAATAGGATGAGCAGTACAATTTCTTTTACCTTTCCGTAAATCGATGGGAAGTTCAACATCGGACAGAGGATCTTGAGAGTGAGTCGGAGCTGGCAGGATAGCATGTGTGGAGAGTTCACCTGTATCTTTATGTCTTCTTTGATAGACTAACAATGGAGGAGCAGGAGACAAGGACTCGCCGGAGTGATGGGTAATGGAAGGAAGAGATGGAGAAATTGAACTTTTTGATAGAGGGATAGCCTAATCGACCGTGTCATTTGAAAGCGATGATTGAATGATGTGTGATAGGAACACATGTAGATAATAGGTAAATTCCTCCAGTTTCAGCACCCCCACCAATCTTCCTCCTCGACTGTATATCATATATCACACCATCAGAAGGAAAAGAAGTTACAAAGCAATTATGACTTTTGGTAAGCTGACCAATGGAGAGTAAATTCACATGAAATTTTAGAAGATGAAAAACTCTATCTAATTTTAGGTTGCTAGAAACAGTGATTGTACTAAGGCCGTGTATAGGAGAAGTGGAGCCATCGGCAATGTGAACATGTGGTGGGTTAGACTCAAGGTTATAGTTAGAGAAAAGATTAATATTACATGACATATGGTTAAAATCACCTGAGTCAAGAATTCAAGACATACCAGAAGAAACAATAGTCGTAGTCCCTCAGGAGGAAGCCATAGTTGAGGACGTGATTGCTTGCATAAACTTTTCATATTCAGAGTTAGAGATACTGATAGTCTCCTCTTTTTGATTTTCGTCATTACTATTAGAAGGAACTTGAGTAGAGATTGCAGCCTTGGCATGAGGGGTCTCCCAAACTTCTACCAGCACCTATAGGGAGGATGATTGGTTCTTCCACAATTTATGCAGGGAGGAAACAAATTTCTACCTCTCCCTCTTCCTCCGGTTCTGCGACCACCACGACCCTAGTGGCCTCTATCTCCGACTATGAGCGCTAAGTTATCTCCCATAGGAAAAGATGCAGGAGTATGATTAGTTCAGTAACTCTCAAAATTATGGCTATAACACTTCTGAGATTTTAAATAGTATTATCTGCCATGAGTTGGGACTTGACATGATGAAGAGACAATGGTAGGGCGAATAAAAACCTTGCCACAAGAAATTCATCTCTTTGTTTCCTTTGCATTGAAACATTAGCGATGAAGGGATGATATTCAGTTAATTCATCTGCTTATCCCTTAAAGGTGGCATAGAACTCCTGGATTGATGCGTCCTTCTCAAGTTTCATATTAAAAATATTAGAGAACAAGGTGTAAACCCAGGAGATGTTTGCATCTTGAAAGTATATTATTTTTAGAGAATCTCACATGCTTTTGAGAACCACAGAAAACACGAAAAGCATGAGACTAAAGAATATAATTTGTGCCATTAAGCTTAATATATGTACCAATAGTAGCAGTTTTAGGATCCACCATAGAGTTTGACATATTTAAAGTAAAACGACACTAAACAGAGCAGTAGAGAACAAAATTATGAGATTATGGAACCAAAAACCTAGAGCGGGTTGCATCGAGCGTAGGGCTGGATAAAACGGTGCAGAAAAGAGACGCAGCGAGCGGGAGCCGTGTAAGGCACGGTTCTCAAGGCAGATGGCTCCTTGTGAGCCTCGTCAAGAACACCACCGAGAGCAAAAATAGGTTCCTTGTGAGTTGTGTAAGGCACGATTTCCCAAGGCAGAAACCGGTTATTAGTAGTAGTAGTTTGTTCAAACCAGGTAGTAGTAGTTCTTTGAATGAACATGCTGTGTTACCTATAATAAATAGTGTAGTAAGCAGTAGTCCTCATGTAATAAATAGTAGTAGTTTTGTCCATGTAGATGTGGATTCTCATGTAAACAATTTGTATGGAAGTAATAAAATGGTCAATACTCATGGGCATGATGCAACAACAAACTGGATATGGAAATTAGCCAAAGCTCATGCCTGTGCAAATGATGCTGGTGTTCATCAGCTAGTGAACCACCGGTAAGCTTCTATGACTATAAATATGTACCTAATCCACATATAACTATTTGCTCTTTTGTTCCAAGTATCAAAAAATATATTGTACATCATTCATCAATAATAATGCACATCAATGGGCATCTATCTTCTAAAAAGAAATTCATTTTCAATCGAAATCTTTATAAGTGAATTATTCCATCATTCATTCAACTCTTCCTGAAATAACTGTATATTAAAATTTTAGGTTGAGGACATCAATGAAATTTGTGACTTATATTCAAGAAATTTGACTTGTTTTATAGGGAAATACCTTAAATTTGTCCCAAATGAATTCCTTCACATGTGATGGTACTTGAGACCAACATGGCCATGCACCCGTGAAATTTGCCTTAATTATTGATGAAATATCTCGTACTACTTCTGTCTCGGGGAAGCTGCAAAAAAGAATGTTAACAAATAAACACATTATAAATGATGTTAATAAATATCTTGTATTTACAAATAATGGTGTTTGAATATCTGACTACATATATACTTTTTCTTATCAATAATTAGTAGGTGTCTATCATCTGGTGTCTTTGGCGGCTGTGAAGGCTGATTTGGTCCTCTTCCTCGACTTTGATGTGAAGTACCATCACTTTGTGTAGGAATAGATGTGTCATGTATAGACGTAGATGATATAATAGGAACTGATGACATCAAAGGCAAATTCACTGAAGGTTGTGAGGGTAACGATGCTGCCGATGTCGACAGTGTAGGAATACTAGGAATATTAGGTGTTTCTATGGGAACAATAATAGGTACAGGTACAGATATAGGTATCGTGGGTGCTAAAGAATCAATCACAAGTACAAGTTCAAGTATCATGGGTGCAGAAGAAATGATCACAGGTGGTACAGGTGTATCTTCAGATGATGAATGTATAGAAGTGGTAGAAGGGTATTGACTCAAAGGAGCAAGTACAGTGTGCTGGTGTTCTAAAAAGCAAAATTCAACTGCATTATTTTCAGCCGAAGCTGAATATGTAGCAGCTACTTCAGCAGGCTATCAAGCAATTTGGATGAGAAGAATTTTGTTGGACTTTGGGATTAATTTGACACAAGCTACATGCATATAGCTTGCAGGAGAAGATGGCAGGCATTGAAGCTCTTTCTACTTTAGTGCGGTCTTTGTCAAGGGATGCTGCAGAGAGTAGAGAAGCAATAGGGTTGTTGTTGGATTTGTCCGAGATCGTAAAAGTTCGACAAAGAATTGGTAGAATCCGAGGTTGTATGGTGATGCTAGTGACACTGCAAAATGGCAATGACACTGTTGCATCACAATGCGCAGAGAGGTTATTGAGTGTGTTATCAGCCAATGCACACAATGTGCTTCTTATGGCAGAGGCCGGCTACTTCATACCATTAGTACGCTATCTAAAAGAAGGTACTTTCAAGAAAATCTTCTTAATTTCTTTCTTAAATTTAATGTACTGTGCTAGCATGCATTGTTTATGCTGTTTAGTTTCTAATAGCATTTTGCATTTAGTTTCACAATCCTTCTGAACTGAATATAGGCAGAGTAAGTTGAACTCTAGTCTCTCATTTCACAAGTCAGCTAAAGATAAAACAATATCCATTTTGCATTCTCTAAAACCAATCAAGAAAAAAACTTAAAACAACACAAGCAGTAGAGTAAGTTGTAACATTCACATTTTTCTGATAAAATCATTCTTCTTTGCCCAATTAAAAGCCATACCAATGAATTTTCAATACCATAATATACTCTATTCATTACGTTTTTCGACCAAAATTTCAAGAATCAATGATAACCTTAGTGCACGATAAGCTAAGATAGTTGGCACCATGCATGCGCACTCATCCTACAATGGTCCAGATTATTTAGTAAATTAACACTCCAACTGTACAATTATGAGCTTGACTTAAATAAATGCTATAACAAGAGGTCATGACATATTATTTCTCATAGTGTTACATCATTTACAATGCATCAAGTGTGTGGAAGTTGGATCAGTTTATTTTGCGTTGGTGATGGCATATCAAATAGCATCCAGTTCAAAACAAATGATTGTATGTTCTCCATTTTGATGTACTTCATAACTTCATTTAACCATAAATCCCATCACCAGTAACTTATATGTTATGAATGAGGCAGTTTAGGTCTTAAATATAGGTCTCAAGGGAGAATCATAAATCCCTCTTTGTTTTACCTTTGTGGGTTTGGATTCGATCAAAAGGTTGGAACTTGAGTCTTGAGACATCAATTAATTTCCTTTCTCCTTAGTAATTAAGGCAAGTTCATATTTCTTGATGAATGCCTTTTAAAGTGCATGTGTGCTCAATAAACCACAAAAAAGAGCATACGAGTCACGAGTGGCTCTTGATAGCTAAACCTCTCATAGTCTCTATTACAAGAATAGCTTTTCTCATTATTATCTCTTCCAACTGCATGGGCAATGAAAGTGATGTGCGACACTGTTACACTAGCCATGAACCAATTAAGTCCTATAAAATTAGCTCTTTGTATATGTATATGTACGTGTTATGTTTCTGTTATAGGATTATCGAGCAGGTTGGTCCATTACAGTGATATCATCACTTGCAGGACTTGCCAAAAAATTTGCATTCATTGTTGGATCAATTATTGGTTTCTGATTGCGAGAAGTGTTTGCTTGTGTTACACGATTCGACCTACAATGAGCAGGAAAACACATCGATACAATTCATGACTCGTCCAATAGTTTCGTTGTCTAGGGGTGTGCAACGGTCAGTTCGGTAAATTAACCGAATCGACCGTTCGGTTAACCGAACCAAATTTATACACAACCTCTTAACTGTTTTCCGAACCGAAACTTTCAGTTAACCGACCAAATTAACTGAAAAATTTTGGTTCGGTCCGGTTAACCGACCAAATTTTCCGATTTCAGAACAATTTCATCAGAACAATTCAGAACACACAAGCAATTTAACAAGAAGCAACATCCAATATCATGTATCCACATTCAAAAATGAAAACATTTTAATCTACAATCAGTTAACACTTAACAACAAGCAATTTAATCTACAATCAAAATTCAAAACAATTACTCAAAACAGTTAATTACTCAACTAGTGAACTAGCTAAGCAAATGATTTTATCAGTCTAGAGACTACTTACGCAACTAGCTAAGCAATTCTTTGCCTGTGAACTGCAGTTTATTACTCAACTAGTGAAAAATAAATCCTACTAACTTTCTCCATTCAATTTTCTCCATTCAATTCAAGTCTAGGGTCATCTATCTCAAAGTCTCTAAAAAAAGTTTCAAGATGCATTCTACTATCTTATTATAGAGCCTTGTTATGTCTGAAATTTCTAGCACATATAGTGTAGTATTTGTTTTTTTTGCACCATATGGCTAGTGATGGATAGATTGACCTGACTGACCTGATCCTATTTGCAAATGTTCCGTGCTGTATCAACTAAATACTTCGAAAATAAATTTTGGTTCCGATAACTTGAATACGTACAAGCAAGTTCAAACCAAGAATGACCTTTTTTTGCTGCCATTTTAAAACTGGCGGCACAACTATTTCCTGATTTATATTCTTTCTTTCTCCTTATAATTTCCATATAGTTAACGAGGTGTATTTTGCAATGTTTACAGGCTTCCTCACATGGGGAGGAAGGAATGACCTTATTCTATGTCTGTTGTAACCCAACTTGTGGCTACAGATGGAGAGAAAGCTGACCAGTCAACTCACAAATATGACGAGCTAGACTAGTTTACAAATAATCAAACAACTCCATGCATACCTGAGTAGTTCATACATGCATCAGAATTGATATCACTTTTCCATCAGTAGCTTGCAATGCTATTGTTGCTTGTGTAGCAGTATCATTTCCATTCTACATTGTCACTTGTTTTGGACATCCCATTTACTTGCTTACATCTATTTAATCTATTTTTCATTAATCATGATATATACATGCCCTTTGTTTGCAACTGTTACTAAAAAGAGAAGACCTAATGCATGAAGTGTTATCAGGTTAAATTAGATCAAGGGATAGAATCTATTTCTTAGCCAAAAGATGTCAGAATGAAAATTATCAAGCATCTCATCTTTATATGAGATCTTGTGATTAATAAAAAATGTGGGTAGATGGTGAGAGTGGAGACGAGCATTAATGAAAATTTGACCTTCATTAACTAAAATTAAAAGCATCTCTAATATTTGACTAAAATCACAACTAAAATCATCTGAACATCATGAAATCGCAACTAAAATCGAACCTCCAGAATCGAATGGGAAACCGAGCGCTCGAAACCCGTAGAAGGGAAGGAATTCACTCATTGGTCGACTGTCTGTGACTACTTGCGCTTCCTCTGAGAGCTTCCTGCGCTTCGCCACAAAGTAACAAAGGATTAGGGCACGAGGAAGGGAAGGAACCTGTAGAAGGGGAGGGAAGAAATAAAAGCTCGAATCAGCTGCGGGAAATTAGAAGGAACCTACGCTATCTGTGATTACTAGCTCGAACCGATTATTTTGTCGGCTGCGGGGAAGGAACCGGCGGGGAAGGAAACTGTGGGGAAGGAGCCTGCGGGGAGGGAACCAGCGGGCAAGGAAACTGTGGGGAAGGAAGAAATGGCTTTCTCGGGGCGGTCTGGGAAGAAGGATGGCGAGTGGGAGAGGGGGAAGAAAGACGAAGACGATGCTTTGTCGGCGTCGGCTAAAAAAAAAGAGGCGTGAGAAATTATTTTGACGAGTGGGAGAGGGGGAAACTAAAGTGGTCGGCCGAAATGAGAGGAGGGAAAAAAATTTTGGTCGGTTGAAACGAAAAAAAATATGCTAATTTACAAACGAATTATTTATCCGTTGGTAATTTTATTGGTAATACCAACAAATTATATCTGCTGGTAAAAATTCTGTTGGGAAGCTATATTTTCTTGTAGTGATTATTGAATTTACATTTTTGTAAATTATATTCTTGTGTTGTTATCAATTTATGCATCTTGACTTTACATCACATACAGATGTTTTATAGTGTGTGTGTGTATATATATATATATATATATATATATAGAGAGAGAGAGAGAGAGAGAGAGAGAGAGAGAGAGAGAGAGAGAGAGAGAGAGAGAGAAATGTCTTTAGATATCATAGCTTAGTTATATACATAGAGAGAAACCTCTTTAGATATAAGCAAGAAAATTAGGACAAAAAAAAAATCACTTTGTTTTCAGATGGGTATAAATATTGGTAGATATCCCAGAAGCATAATTAGGGGAAACATAAAAAAATTTGACATCAAACTAGGCATGTCGAAGAGTGTACAAAACTTTGATGGGTATAAGACGGGTATAAGTTATGCACTCTTTATTTTCTTCTTTCGGTTCTTCTTGGAGAATCTTGAATAGGACTATTTACCTGCATCTGCTGTATATTTGCTTTTGTTTCCATCTCTTTCATGGTATATGTAACCAAGTGTCCTCTTCCTCTAGTTAATGTGTGTTTAGGACTGTAGTTCAATATTCTCTAGAACTAAAGGATGATTTTTTGCATGATCTCCTACACTTTTCTATGATGCTGCAGCATCAACATTTATCTAGCAAAAAAAAGCTTCTTGCATGCTACTAAGTTGAAGTATATTAGTTACAAACAAATCACAATATAATGTTAGTCCTCTAAATGGATCTTTTACTGTCATCAACCTTTTCTTTGGTAAGCACCATAATAGATTACCATCAGGTCAAATTCTTAGTTGGTAAGAAATGGTGCCAATGGTGGAAATGGCACATTTTAAATGTTTTTTTTTCTTAAAGGAGGGCATTTTTGTAATTTTTGGAGAAGGGTTAAGGATAAAAAATCCTAATCCTTAACATAGAACCCTCCTACCTGCAGCTACTCCAATCTAGCGATAAACTCCGACGATTCAAGAGAGCTAAATGGCACAAAAGATAATAGTTTTTGTCGTTTCTTTTATGTATTTCTCTCCCATTCAGTTATCTCCCTCACTTCATTTCAGTTTCTTGTTTTTTTAGGTATTTACACACTCAACAAAGAAATTTTTTCTATTCCTTCCTTCCTTTTTTTATTTCAGTCGACAGCCTTTCATATTTTTTTCTATTTCTTTTTTATTTTACTTGTGTTTTTACTTGTAGTTGTGTTATGTTCTATTTTTTCTATTTTCAACTAAAAGTTTTAGTCATGTTTTCTTATGTTTCTTTCTTTTCTATTTTACTTTTGATCTGTTCTATAATATATTCTTGAATTTCATTTACCTTAATTAAGTGATTAATGTGATTATATGCATTAATTGTGATTATATGCATTAATTGTGCAGTACACACTTAGTGCTATGGTTTAGGAGTTAACCTTAGTTAAGTCTTAAGAATGTGACTATATGAATTAATTGTGCAGTAAGTATTCATCTCAATTAGCAAAAATTTTTGTAGAAGTGGACTTTTAACTCATACTACATGTGATTATTTTTGATGGACTGTTTGACTATGATGGGTATATGATGGGTATAAGTTATGCACTCTTTATTTTCTTCTTTCTATTTTCATCTCTTTCATGGTATATGTAACCAAGTGTCTTCTTCCTCTAGTCAATGTGTGTTTAGGACTATAATTCAATATTCTCTAGAACTAAGGGATGATTTTTTGCATGATCTCCTACACTTTTCTATGATGATGCAGCATCAACAGTTATCTAGCAAAAAAAAGCTTCTTGCATGCTACTAAGTTGAAGTTACTATATTAGTTACAAACAAGTCACAGTATAATGTTAGTCCTCTAAATGGATCTTTTACTGTCATCAACCTTTTCTTTGGTAAGCACCATAATAGATTACCATCAGGTCAAATTCTTAGTTGGTAAGAAATGGTGCCAATGGCGGAAATGACACATTTTACATGTTTTTTTTTCTTAAAGGAGGGTATTTTTGTAATTTTTGGAGAAAGGTTAAGGATAAAAAACCCTAATCCTTAACATAGAACCCTCCTACCTGCAGCTACTCCAGTCCAGCGACAAACTCCAACGATTCAAGAGAGCTGAATGGCACAAAAGATAATAGTTTTTGTCGTTTCTTTTATGTATTTCTTTCCCATTCAGTTATCTCCCTCACTTCATTTCAGTTTCTTGTTTGTTTAGATATTTACACACTCAACAAAGGAATTTTTAATAATGCATCTACTTTTAATACTAAGGATGATAATAATATTATTTATGCAGGAAATCCTCTTCAAGAAAAATCTGTTGAGGGTTCTTTCTAATAATCTTAAAGATTTATCTTTGACTAATGAAGCTCCTAAATCAGATGCCTAATACCCCTCAAACTAGGGATCAGTCTAATGGTAGGAAAAATATGGACATGAGCGAAAAAAATAAAGTTGAGTAGCCCTTTGTTGTTTACTATTGCATTATTTGTTCCAAACATTATTATTTTGAAGGTGCCAATATTTTTTTAAACTTATTTATGTAAAAAATTGTTGTTCACTCAAAGAGAACCAACATCATCTTTCGAAGTTGTCAATTTTTTAGTTAATGGTACAAGTTTCGTAGTTTCGTTGTTACCTGAAGCCTTTTGCAAATCATGCAACTAATGAGCAAATTTCAATCATGATCTTATTCCTACTTTCAAATTTAAGATGGATGGTTTATTTGCTGTCATTTGCTAAATAGTTTTTTTTTCCGCTTTAGATCTAAAGAGAACCAGCATTTTTCTTTTCTTTCTACTTTAGATCTAAAGAGAACCAGCATTATTCGTTGCTATTAATACTTCAGGGATGTGTGATAATTGTGCACATGAAGCTGAGGTTAAGGAAATAGATGCAACCTGTACGAGGAAGTTCTTTTATAATTTGGCTAGATTATTGAATTTACATTTTTGTTAATTATATTCTTGTGTTGTTATCAATTTATGCATCTTGACTTTACATCACATACATATGTTTCATAGTATATATATGTATATAAAGAAATGTCTTTAGATATCATAGCTTATTTATATACATAGAGAGAAACCTCTTTAGATATAAGCAACAAAATTAGGGCAAAAAAAAATCACTTTGTTTTCTGATGGGTATAAGTATTGGTAGATATCCCAGAAGCTTAATTAGGGGAAACAAAACAAAAATTAACATTAAACTTGGCATGTCGAAGTGTGTACAAAACTATGATGGGTATAAGATGGGTATAAGTTATGCACTCTTTATTTTCTTCTTTTTGTTCTTCTTGGAGAATTTTGAATAAGACTGTTTACGTGCATCTGTTGAATATTTGCTTTTGTTTTCATCTCTTTCATGGTATATGTAACCAAGTGTCCTCTTCCTCTAGTCAATATGTGTTTAGGACTGTAATTCAATATTCTCTAGAACTAAAGGATGATTTTTGCATGATCTCCTACACTTTTCTATGATGATGCAGCATCAACAGTTATCTAGCAAACCAAAGCTTCTTGCATGCTACTAAGTTGAAGTTACTATATTAGTTACAAACAAGTCACAATATAATGTTAGTCCTCTAAATGGATCTTTTACTGTCATCAACCTTTTCTTTGGTAAGCACCATAATAGATTACCATCAGGTCAGATTCTTAGTTGGTAAGAAATGGTGCCAATGCCGGAAATGACATCTTTTACATGTTTTTTTTTTAAAGGAGGGCATTTTTGTAATTTTTTGAGAAGGGTTAAGGATAAAAAACCCTAATCCTTAACATAGAACCCTCCTACCTGCAGCTGCTCCAGTCTAGCGACGAACTTCGACGATTCAAGAGAGCTAAATGACATAAAAGATAATAGTTTTTGTCGTTTCTTTTATGTATTTCTCTCCCATTCAGTTATCTCCCTCACTTCATTTCAGTTTCTTATTTTTTTAGGTATTTACACACTCAACAAAGGAAATTTTTTTGTTTCTTTCTTTATTTTTTAATTTCAGTCGACAGCCTTTCATATTTTTTTTCTGTTTCTTTTTTTTTTACTTGTAGTTGTGTTATGTTCTAATTTTTTTTATTTACAACCAACAATTTTAGTCATGTTTTTTTATGTTTCTTTCTTTTCTATTTTACTTTTGATCTGTTCCATAATATATTCTTGAATTTTATTTACCTTAATTATGTTATATTTGGTGAATTTTATTTCCTATAGTGTTTTTAATTTTATTGTTCTTGATATATGTTCTTACTTATTAATGCTTACTTAGTTGTTCTCGATTTAGTTTTTCTAATGACTTTTCTTTAAGGATTGAGAAAACTTGGTACTCGAATCTTTAAAGCTATAAGGTATGAACGTTTACCAGTCTTCTGCTTTAAATGTGGATGTATTAGCCATGTTGTGAATAAATGTGATAAAATAAATGCATCTACTTTTAATACTAAGGATGATAATAATATTATTTATGCCGAAAATCCTGTTCACGAAAAATCTATTGAGGGTTCTTAATCTTAAGGATTTATCTTTGACTAATGAAGCTCCTAAATCAGATGCCTAATACCCCTCAAACTAGGGATCAGTCTAATGGTAGGAAAAATATGGACATGAGCGAAAAAAATAAAGTTGAGTAGCCCTTTGTTGTTTACTATTGTATTATTTGTTCCAAACATTATATTTTGAGGGTGCCAATATTTTTTTAAACTTATTTATGTAAAAATTTGTTGTTCACTCAAAGATAACCAACATCATCTTTCGAAGTTGTCAATTTTTTTACTTAATGGTACAAGTTCCGTAGTTTCTATGTTACCTGAAGCCTTTTGCAAATCATGCAACTAATGAGCAAATTTCAATCATGATCTTATTCCTACTTTCAAATTTAAAATGGATGGTTTATTTGATGCCATTTACTAAATAGTTCTTTTTTTCCGCTTTAGATCTAAAGAGAACCAACATTTTTCTTTTCTTTCTACTTTAGATCTAAAGAGAACCAATATTTTTCTTTTCTTATCTTTCCCATACTCATCGTTGTTGTTAATACTTCAGGGATGTGTGATAATTGTGCATATGAAGCTGAGGTTAAGGAAATAGATGCAACCTGTATGAGGAAGTTCTTTTATAATTTGGCTAGATTATTGGATTTACATTTTTGTTAATTATATTCTTGTGTTGTTATCATTTTATGCATTTTGACTTTACATCACATACAGATGTTTTATAGTGTATATATATATATATATAGAGAGAAATGTCTTTAGATATCATAGCTATTTATATACATAGAGAGAAACCTCATTAGATATAAGCAACAAAATTAGGGCAAAAAAAAAATATCACTTTGTTTTCATATGGGTATAAGTATTGGTAGATATCTCAAAAGCTTAATTAGGGGAAACAAAAAAAAATTGACATCAAACTAGGCATGTCGAAGAGTGTACAAAACTATGATGGGTATAAGTTATGCACTCTTTATTTTCTTCTTTTTGTTCTTCTTGGAGAATTTTGAATAGGACTGTTTACCTGCATCTGTTGTGTATTTGCTTTTGTTTTCATCTCTTTCATGGTATATGTAACCAAGTGTCCTTTTCCTCTAGTCAATGTGTGTTTAGGACTGTAATTCAATATTCTCTAGAACTAAAGGATGATTTTTTGCATGATCTCCTACACTTTTCTATGATGCTGCAACATCATCATTTATCTAGCAAAAAAAAGCTTCTTGCATGCTACTAAGTTGAAGTTACTATATTAGTTACAAACAATTCACAATATAATGTTAGTCCTCTAAATGGATCTTTTACTGTCATCAACCTTTTCTTTAGTAAGCACCATAATAGATTACCATCAGGTCAAATTCTTAGTTGGTAAGAAATGGTGCCAATGACGAAAATGGCACATTTTACATGTTTTTTTTTCTTAAAGGAGGGCATTTTTGTAATTTTTGGAGAAGGGTTAAGGATAAAAAACCCTAATCCTTAACATAGAACCCTCCTACCTGCAGCTACTCCAGTCCAGCGACAAACTCCAACGATTCAAGAGAGCTGAATGGCACAAAAGATAATAGTTTTTGTCGTTTCTTTTATGCATTTCTTTCCCATTCAGTTAGGGGTGTCCGTTCGGTTCGAACCGAACCGAACCGAACCGAACCGAATAAGACCAAACCGAATTTTTTTAAACCCAAACTTCAACCCGAACCCGAACAATTCCTAACCCGATTTAACCCGAACCGAAATTGTTCGGTTCGGTTCGGTTTCAACCCGAAAAAAACCGAAATTTGCTGGAACACCCAATCAGACCCAAGATATCATTGAAGAATGGGAAGATCATCGCAAGAACGGCGGTGAGAATGACATAAGCTGATCTCCAGACGAGCCGGAAGACACTCAAGGGGCATTCACCCAGGAAAGGTACGTTGAACACATGCTCAGATGTTATGAAGCGGCTATTAGGCCTACGCTCCCTGATCCATGTCTCGAAGAAATGGAACATTGGTTGGGCAAAAACCTGCATTTAATCAATCACCATGCACAAGTTAAGAGTTAATGTCCATGCACAACATCTGTTGTAAGCAAGTAAGCAACTACTATTCTGTGTCGGCATAAATAATAAATTGTTGTAATGGTGGCCTATTCATATACAGTAGTTATACATCATGTAACCATGTGGATGAATACATGTTTCATGAATGGTAAACTTTTGCTTCTATCTCTACTTAATTGATACCCTACTGAAAAGAAAAATGACCTTCCATCAGAACCTGCATGACTGCATATATGCAGAAGACTGTGTATCAAGTTAGCAACAGCAAGTCCATCACAATCAATTCACAGTATAGCACCTACCATAATGTAAACTTTCTTTCTCTTGCTTAAGCTATAAACTTTCTTCCTTGAAAATTTATACACCAAACAATGAAATTTATACACAAAAATCTACACAAGCTATCAAGCTGACATAATTCCTCAACAGAAGAACCTACACATGCACATTTACACTTTAAGGCAACAATATTATCAACTTATCAAATAGCAACTAGCAACCATTATCTATACCAAATACCAATACTTAATTACTTATTACAAATATTACCAACCATTATCTCAACTATCAAGTAGCAAAACATTATATCAACTATCAAGTATCAACCGGACAACCGGACAACCACACAAGTACACAATCACTAAGTCATTACTCACTAGTCACTAATCAAGTCCAAAACAATTAGACACCAACATTATAAAGTAGCAAAACATTAGTACATTACCAACCAAAAAACCAAATAAAATTCAACAAAACAAAACCATCATTGCTCCTTGCTAAGAAGATGACCGGATCAATTAGGAATGTCGATGATAGGCGGTGCAAAATCGATCTTCGCAAACTCTACAATTAAACAAGAAATCATCAATACGGTATAAACTATAAGCAATAAAACAAGTCCAATATAATTAAAACTTAAAGGAACTTATTAATCCAAAATATACCTTCTTGTAATTTTTCAACCTCTTCCAAATCATTCACAACTTGCTTTCCTTTTCTGAGTCGAATCCAATCTTGAAGACAAATAAGTCCTTCCACCATAGAAGGAGCCAATGAACTCCGAAACTCATCGAGAACTCGACCTCCCGTGCTAAAAGTAGATTCAGATGCCACGGTGGAGATAGGAATTGCAAGTATTTCTCGTGACATCGAAGCTAGAATAGGATACCTCCCACTATTGACACTCCACCATTTTAGAACATCAATATCATCAACTTCAGGATCCTCATCCCAATATCGGTCTAACTCAGTCTTGCTTTCAACACTAAGTATCTGTTTCTTTTGTTTATATTTTTCAATTGTTCTTCTTGTTCCAAAAGTGACATCCACAACTGATGCTCGTGGTAGACTTGATGATTGCATACTAGAAGCATGAGAACTAGAAGAGCCTGAAATCTCAGAAGGATTCCTTTTTAATTGCCCATTATTAAACCTCTCGGAATATTCATTGAAAAGTTCAAAAAACTTATCCTTCATCTTCCTCGAAATAATTCGAGTCTTCTCCTCCCCAAACATCTCTTCAAGTGCAAACTCGGCTAAACCAAACTTACATCGAGGATCAAGGATCATGGCAAAAAATATCAGGAAGTTCAATTTATCTGGATTTCCCCAATACTTATCCCATTTCTCTTTCATCTTCACTGCCATGTCCCAAAACTCAGGATAAGGAGATCGATCGGACACCCATTCATTTAGAAGAGCTACAATCTCGCTAATGTCATGCAAATAGACATTAGAAGTGGTAGATATCGTTCCAGATACAGTTAAAGTGACTCGATAAAATATCTGAAGCATCTGAACCAAACCCTTTAGAATTACCCAATCAAAATCAATAGGCCGTCCCCCACCATCCCCCTCGAGAAGATCCCTTTCAAAACAAGGATCCTCTTCGTGATACCTCTCAAAGGCCCTTTCGAACCTTAAAGCAACCTCCAACATTTGATAGGTTGAATTCCACCTCGTGGGGACATCAAGCCGCAAAAGAGCTTTACTTTCAATTTTCTCTTTCTCAACACATGTCTTAAATCTCTTAAGCCTAGCTGGTGATTGTCGAATGTATTTGATGGCCTCCCGAACACGAGTGAGCGACATATTAGATAACTTCAAACCATCCTGAACTACCAAATTCATGCAATGAGCAAAACATCGCACATGTAAGAACTCACCATTCATGACACATCCATCAGGCCAATTTTTCATTTTCTTCTTCAAAAAAGCAATAGCAGTGTCATTTGAGCTTGCATTATCAACTGTTATAGTCATGACTTTATCAATTCCCCAATCATTCAAACACTTCTCAATTGCCTTTCCAATGTTCTCACCTCTATGGCTACTAATCAGACAGAAGTTCAGAATTCTCTTTTGCACCTTCCACTTCCGATCAATAAAATGAGCTGTAATGCACATATAATTGATTCTTTGAATAGAAGTCCACGTATCTGTGGTCAGACAAACACGTTGACACTCCAACTGCAATAACTTCTTCAAATTCAACCTCTCCGCCACATACAACTCATAACAATCTCTACTCACAGTTTGCCTAGAAGGAATTTGAAACCTAGGCATTCTAGTAGCACAGAAATCTCTAAATCCTTCACCATCAACACATGAAAAGGGATATTCATCCTTAACAATCATCCGTGCAAGTGATTTTCTAGTTGCAGCTTGATCAAACCTCCATGTGCTCATTGTGTTTGACCCAGGACCTGATTCAGTCAAGTTTGGTGTATAACCAATTTCTGTTTGCTTCTTCTGTTGTTTTTCCTTATTAGGAGGATTCTCAAAGCATTTCTCTAGGTGTGTCTTAAGTGTACTAGTACCACACTGCTTCGTGTCACAAGCATACTCTTGTCCACAATAGTTACACTTGCCCTTCAACTTTCCCTCCTTATTGGTAAATCTCGTGTAGTGATTCCACACATCAGCCCGTGGTTTCATAGCTTTTCTTTTCTTTAGTGTTGGTCCTAAACCCGAACTTGAACTCTCAATGAGATTATTGGAGTTATCAAGGACATCAACACCAATGTCAACATTAGGAGATATTTCTTCTGCCATCTATGCAAAATAAAGTTACATAATCATTGGTAATTGCAATAAACATATAAAGGAAAACTTTAATTCATATCAACATTATATATACTATCAAGTTCATCTAGGCAAGATATGAGAAAAATGCATGATACTAAATTGAAAAACAATTCTATACTTCTAACTATAATTCATATCAAACTAGTGAACTATAATTCATATCAATCTACCATGAATAATGAAATCAAACTGTCAAACCACAATACATTAATTAATTGCCTTAATTAAAATTTCAAATCATATCAAATTGCCTTAATTAAATGGCCACTCGGCCCGTGCTGCAGCCCACAAGTCCACCACGATGAAATTTCAATTTGAAATTAACAGATCAGTAGATCACAACGAGCAGATCACATAATCATGATAGATCATAGAAATTACCTACTTAGTACTTACCTAGGTGCCAAGGAGCGGGAATTGAAAGGGGAGGTGCCAAGGCGCGGCAGCAGCGGCGCTGGTCGCCGAAGAATGCAGCCAGGAGTAGATGAAGTGCTGCCGCGTGCCCACGTGTGTCACTGCGTGGGAGGGGATGAAGCGCTGCCGCGCTGGAGTAGATGTCGCCGCTCGGAGTCGCCGCTTGTCGAGTAGATTCGGGACTCGGGAGTCGCAGATTGAGGGAGAGTCGGCGCTCGTTGACGCTCGCTCGGCGCTCGACGGCACTGGCAGACGCTCGGCGCTCGTTGACGCTCGCTCGGCGCTCGTTGATGCTCGCTCGGCGCTCGACGACACTGGCAGACGCTCGGCAGGGAATCGGGAGCGAGTCGAACGACGGGAGCAGTCGAGCAAAGCAGGGAGGCGGGATTGATGAGATCGACTGATCGAGTATTGGATTTGGAGGGCGCCGAATCGGAGAAATGACCTAAGTACCTAACGGATGAATCTCTGACCCGAACGGCGCCGAACCGGGCAAAAACCCCCAATCCGGCAATCCCCGACCCGAATCCGAAAAAACATAATATTGGGTATTTGGTTTTCGGTTTTCGGTTCGGGTCGGTTCCCGAATTCCGAGAACCGGACCCGAACCGATATAATAAATCGGGTTTGGTTCGGGTCAAGAACCGAACCCCGCAGCATTTGAACCGAACCGAACCGAAAAATTCGGTTCGGTTTTTCGGTTCGGTTCGGTTTGAACCGGATACTGGACAGCCCTACATTCAGTTATCTCCCTCACTTCATTTCAGTTTCTTGTTTGTTTAGATATTTACACACTCAACAAAGGAATTTTTTTTTTTCTTTCTTTCTTTTTTTATTTCAGTCGACAACCTTTCATTATTTTTTTTGTTTCTTTTTTATTTTATTTGTGTTTTTACTTGTAGTTGTGTTGTGTTCTATTTTTTTTATTTTCAACCAACAGTTCTAGTCATATTTTTTTTATGTTTCTTTCTTTTCTATTTTACTTTTGATCTGTTCTATAATATATTCTTGAATTTTATTTACCTTAATTATGTTATATTTAGTGATTTTTATTTCCTATAGTGTTTTTAGTTTTATGGTTCTTGATATATGTTCTTACTTATTAATGCTTACTTAGTTGTTATATATATAAATAATATTTTCAGCCGCCATGCTTCCGCCGTTGGCCGCAATGCCATCCGCTATATTTGTATGGCGGATTTCGGCCTTTCCGCCATGAGCCGCTATCTGCCATTAATAACACTGGATTGATTGCAACAATCACGATGATGATGACTGTGGTGGCGCTGCTCTGCTAGTTCTACCACTCATGGTGACAATATACATCGACTACCTCGACGGGCGTTGGTTTTAAGATCAAGCTTCATGGTGATCTCGTTAACCTCAAAAACTATTTCATATAAGAAAATTATTCTTTTAATTAGCCAGACTATTTCAAATGGCCTTTCTTGTTAGTCATTCAAATAATTTTTGTTAATCATTTTTGCAATAGTGCCGCTGCCTATGACGTGGACGAGCGACCATGCGGCCAAACACCTTCATGAATGTGTGATGACTCCTTTTGTTGCATAATATTAAATTGACTAGCACTTGTGAGTGAGTAAAAATTAGTGTTGGGAATGGCTTGTGACTCGGATCCTGCCATTGGAAGAATTGGTGTGGAAATATTTTACACTGATGTGACTTGGTTTATTGGTTGTTGATGTTTTCTTCATTATTTTATTTAGAGGTCAAAGTGAATGTCAGCTTAGGAAATTTGGTTTCAGCAGTTGATAAACATGCAATTTTGGAGATCTTGCAAACCCTTCAACGATGTAGTGCTCTGGCTTACTCAGCACCAATTTTTTTGTGCACCCTTGGAGTAGCAAATTCTATTATAAACAAGTAATTTAGCTCATTTTAAACTTTTAGATTCTGCATCTTATTTTTGCAGCTGATATTAAGTACTTATCACAATTTTTATTCATCTTTGAATTTTCCAAGCTAACAATTTTGAGCTTGATTGATTTTAATTTTATTTATGCAATATGGTATAGAATTTGCCACCGAGCACGTGCTCCTCCTTCTTCCAGCCCAATAATTGAATGTTCAATAATTTGGCAAGTATATGCTCTTCCCCAAGGATATTCTAAGATATAGTAACTATAACTGCTTTTCTTCTATCATATGTAAGTATGGTAGCAAATTATGATATGTTTAGTATCCTTCAGAAAGATAGAAGAGAAATGTGATGTCACATTAACGGATTCTGGAACTACAGAAGTTAAAGTATTAATTAGGTGCACCAGCAAATGGGCTTCATTCCCATCTTGAAGTTAAAGCTTCAAGGAAAAGGATAATATGGGCTTCAAGGGATAATATGGATAAGAAATTTGATCTATATCCTCCCCTTTAATGAGCTAAGAGCCACGGTGCCAAGAATTGAAATGTTAGAAAGAACAATAAAAGAGGCCCCAACTTCGTTGAGAATCAACAAAAAACCTAGTATTTAGCATAATAGATATGCATATATACAATATAATAATGGCCCAAGTTGGTTGAGGATCTTTGCGTAGACAAGCAATGGTTTTGAAACAAGTTCAAGCTTTGCTAACTTTATGTTCGAAAATTGTACTTTTGTTATTATATTTGCCTTTTTCTTCTTTCAGAGGAAGAGAAATGACCACCAACATGACAATGCTTCCAAAAAAGTTTTTGGGGTCTGGTACAAATTTTCGGAAAATAAAAATTTTCAAATCTTTCGAGTCAAGAATGAGTAGGCTAAAGGCTTTCAAAAAATCCTAAAAAATACCTCGTTATCTAGTTTTAACCCAAGGAACAATTACCGCCATTTTTTATGTCAAGTAAATGTCTAGGTCATATAGCCCTCCAAGGAGCTCCCTAGGCTTAGTAAATTTCAAGGCGGTTTCTGGGTTTTCATGTTTTGGGATTCGGGGTTGGTTTTTGGGATATTATTCATCATCATGAGGATTTACAACATAAACTAAACTCCTTAAACCTAGACTCCATCTTCCCGACGAATTCGAGAGCGTCGACCAACGTCCTTCTGATTTTCCGATTTCTCCGATATTTCTGATCGAAGACGTCGAGCTCTAACCGATATGGAACCTGAAAGAATTTCTCAATGAAACATTAGTTCCATGTATGTTATCATCAAAATCGAGATTTAGACCAAGGTTGAAAATTTTAAGCCAATAAAAACAAAATAAAACTATGCCTTTTCTTGCCTCTCTTTTAACATTAGATGCTGGAATTTTTATCAGAATAGAATTATAAACCTCAAATTTTTAACCACAGAAACCTTAAGTCTGATCGTTTACCTTCCTCCAATTCTACCTTCCTCCACCGAATTGATCAACCATAACTATAATTTAGGTAAATGCTCTAAATTAGCAGTATTTTTTCCACTATATAATGTCGACTTGAGTAGACATAGACCTTCAAGATAACATTAGCAGCTAGCCAAGCACAACTGCTCTAAGCCAACGATGCATTTTCACCAAGAGTGAACTAAATTCCTACTTGAGGTCCAATCATCAATCAAGCACACATTTATCAACTCAGTAAACTATTCAATCACATTTAAAACTAGATATTCATAATAATAATCGTGAAACTTGAATATCCCCAGTAAACAAAGTATAAAAAGACTAGTTGAAGTATCAAGTAGTCAACTATCTCTTAGTAATGTGTAGTTGAAGTATTTTACGAGGCCTTTGCAAAAATTATTTAAAGAATCCAAACTCTAGGAAAACATTCAGATAAGATGCATATATTGACAATTAAGATATTGAAAGTTATATATGTATTAAACAAGAAAGCCTACTTTGATATATTCTACAAAATTAGAGAGTAAACCTTGGTTATCATCCTGCATCTCCTCTGTTGTACCTTCATCATTAACAGAAAATGCCCCTTTCCACTTTTAAAACTCCAAAGCTGCAGCTTCCTCTTTGCTTTTTGAGCCATAGCTTCTTCTTCCTATATCAAATTTAAACTACCTCAAATCGTGAGTAAAATTGGACCGTTAAAAAAAGAAAAAGAATCTTGAGAGCTAGGGTTTCATGAGAGGAGGGAGGAAAGGACAAACCATGGATCAAGTGGCTTACTATGCTTCAAATATTTTCTATGTAGTACAATAGCTACAACAAAGGAGCTCAATCTGACAAGTGCAGCTTCAATTAGCTATTATCCAAAATGGAACTAAAAGTGAGGTGAAGTTTAATTAGCAAAAAAGGTTAGTGTGCATTAATTAATTGAAATGGCAGAGAAGGGAATGAATCAAGTACAACCAGAGAAGAAAATTGCTTTTCGCATATTTGTCTAAAACAAATACCTCATAAGAAGTGAAATTAGAATAAAATATGGAAAACATTTAATCTAAACTTCATACTATCTAGTTTATTTCAGATTAGTGTGTCTCAACTAAAACTTTATAAATATGAAGCAACTTTCCATGGCAAGTATCTTAACATCTTATAGTTCATAGAATCACAATAACAAGCATGTATCACATATAAGAATCTAGAATCTATATGAAATATAACCAGCAAGTTAATTATTTGGCATTGCTATCAATTATGGAGTCAAGTTATTTACATGTCTTCACTATAAAGATCCCGATTAATTCGTATCTTGCTTGATGCATCTTTAGGAATCTTCTCCGATAACTTCATGGAGTCCCAAAGAGGTGTTCTCCTGTGAAGAGATTGGGAGTCAGTCACCAAATAAAGCAACACTTGTTTTTTTGAGCCTGTAAAGATTAGAATAAGTTCAAAACAGCACTTGCAAGTTTCAAATATATGCCGACACTAAGCAATGAACAAATTGCAATAGGAAAAATGTATATCTATTAACATAGCAAGAGTTGCCTTGGGATTATATATTGTCATTCCAAGCTAGATATCAACACACTGTGAAGTCCATGTGAAAGGAAAAATGAGTTAGAGAGCTCCAAATAAGTTTTCTATAGTCAATTAACAATAGAAGTTTTAGGATATTCCAAAATAGAATGCTAACAAGTATTGTCAATAAAGTTGTGATGCTCAAGAAAAATAAATATGGTTTGTGGAGGTATTTTAGGAAGAACATGTCGAATAGCCCAATCCAAATAACTTGCTACTTTCAACAAAATATTAATCGAGTTTCTTCTTCTCTCTATAGCCAATGCCAAAAAAGAAGACAAAATTATGTTTAGGCAACTACATAATGTTCACTAAAAAGAAAACTGTATTCTTGGAATATAAATTATGTACTTGATGTTCAATTTTAACTTGGCTCGAATTAAAATCTTAGGAAGAAGCAACAAATTGGCTTGAATTAATGAAAGCATAGCCATCAAGTGTAGCACAGACAACACTTCATACCAAGCATTTGTTATGGCAATTTCCTTCTTAGCAAATTAAGAGAATCTATCGGTCTTAGGAAGGAACTCATGACTTTAAATAAAAATAACAAGCTAAAGATACAGAGAGAAACCTGTGCATCATCCTCCTAGTTAATCCAGATAAATTGTACCTTTTCCATCAGCTAGCATCCTATCCACATAAGAAACTATATGATTATATAAATATGTATCATAAGCAACAAAAAACAACATTACAACGTTCCAAGGGGACTTTTTCTTATTACCATCCTTCACCAACCCCAGAAGAATGATGGAGGCTGTTGTATTTGGATGAATAGTCAATAAGCATATGCTTTGCAAAGTTCTATTTAGGACCATCTGATATTCCTTCTCCAGCTTTCCTGAAGAATAAATGAAATGTTATAAGCAATGGATCACTGTCAATAACTGCTGCAGTTGAGTTTTTCAAAATATAGTTAACCAAAACATAGGTAATGTAGAAGGAAAAATAAACAAACCTGTAAGCAATTCACATTCATAAAGAAAATACTTGATATTGAAATGGTGTAAGGAAGGCTTTAAATCATAGAACATAGATAATTTTATTCAAAGTATATGGAGGAAAGCAATTCACAGTAAACAAGAAAAAGAAATATAATGAATGAAAGAAAAAGAGGTGGTCAAAGATCCATAGTAAACAAGAAAAAGGAAGCTGCTTTCCTTTTAATGATGCCAATGTAATATATATATGCTTTGTAGAATGCTAAACAAAAGTGGTTATTGTCTGTCTGAAAAGTATTAAATATGAATTATGCAGACACCGGAGTCTTATACAATTGCACACAATTTCAGATAGATTTATGAGCAGGTGAAAATAAAGCAATAGCTAAATATATTTTACTTTGACTTGATGATGATTCAGTCCTATGCAACTCCAATATATTTGCTTTTAATGATGCCAATGTAATATATATATGCTTTGTAGAATGCTAAACAAAAGTGGTTATTGTCTGTCTGAAAATTATTAAATATGAATTATGCAGACACCGAAGTCTTATACAATTGCACACAATTTCAGATAGATTTATGAGTAGGTGAAAATAAAGCAATAGCTAAATATATTTTACTTTGACTTGATGATGATTCAGCCCCAAAAATATGCAAATCGGCGATTAAAACAGCGAGATCTGACAAGAAACATCATAAAACAGTGAGTACATATCGTTGAAATCAGGGATCGTCAGGAAAAATCGTGAGAACTCGACCTATCATCTAGGGTTCGGCCACCCGCCTCCCTCAAACTGCTAAAGCCTTAACCACTCACCTAGATCGCCAAGAAACAAGGATCGGGTGACGACGACATGAGAATTTCCGGCGACGATGCGAATTCCGGATCGATCCAAGCCCCAAGCCCCCTCCTTGCTCCTTCTCCTCTTTCTCCCTTGCGGCCTTGTGTGACTCAATGGTTGAGTCGCACGGCTGCTATATGGGGTGGGGGGGGGGGGGGTTTATCCCCTCAACCATCTTTCCAAAGATGGTTTCAAGGCTCACTTAAGCCATACTCGGAACTCAACTAAACCCGAACTTGACTCGAGTTCCGACCCAACCCATAACATGACTCGAGTTAACTTAATTTAAGGTATGATTTTATAAAAGGAAAGTTAATTATCCAATGAACTTCATGATTCATTAGCCGAGTTATACCTTTTCACTCGAGGCAATCCTAAGGCTCGACTCGACTACCCCCGGGTCCATATTCTGCTTTAAGCAGGACATGTAATTTTATTTTGACTTTGCAGAGTTCTACCAATTGTGCACTCTGATTCAAGCAGCAAGCAAGCAAAAATTGCTATATGTGAAGAAGAAACCAATTCATCATGCATGTTCATTTCAGGTTATACTTTACCTTTGTGCTTAATAGTTGTCTTATTTATTTGTTATATAAGCTGCAAAATCTTTTTAAGCTGTGTTTAATCTAATTGGATAGATAATAAATTATACCTATTCTTTTTTCGGAAAATTCCTCATCTCAAAGTCTACTGAAAATGTTTTCATGTGCAAGTTGAACTTTAACCTCTATGGTTGTTTTAATCCATTGCATGAACACATATTTCCATTTATCACGAACACTTTTTCATAAGAACTGACATGGTTGATTGGTAGATGCTGACAAAAATTGGTGATGGTGGGATGTTGGCTTTAGGTTTTCAACCTTAGCCTTAATCTCGGTTTTGATGGTTTTGATGATAACAAACATGGAACTAATGATTTCATTGAGAATGTCTTTCAGGTTCCATATCAATTAGCGTTCGATGTCCTCGATCGAAAATATCGGAGAAATCGAATATCGGAAGGACATTGATCGTCACGCTCGGCTTCATCGTGGAAAGTTTCTCCTCGAAGATCGACGTGTGCGCCAAAGTCACATTGGACGGGCTCAAAGTTCACATGAGAGCTCTCCAAGATGATGCGCGTTGAAAGTCGGAACCTGGAAACGAAGCGCGGAAGAAATCGGCTAAAAAATAAACTAAGCCTAAATTCGATCGACCGGGCGGTCAACCGAATAGGGTAAGAAATGGGCAGTAGCCCTAGCGGTCGACCGATCGGTCGACCAGACTGAGGCTAGCTGTAGATGCAGCTTGCATCGGTCGACCAAAATGAAATTGCAAGTATCTTGCGTCGGGCGGTCTATCGGGCGATCGACCGACCAAAGCCCAAAACGGGCAGTAGCTCAGGCGGTTGACCCGTCGGTCGACCGACCTACTGATACTAAAGACGCGAGATCACGTTGGTTGACCGAAGGTCGGGATCGATAGTTTTCCGTCCGGCGATCGACCCGTCGGTCGACCGACCACAAAGAAAAAAGAAGCGGTCGATCGACCATTCGATCGACGATCTGCAATGGATAGTTTTCTATTCGTTGAGCAGCCGTTTCTTCAGGAGGGTATAAATATACCCTCATATGATTCTTTTAACCGCTCCTCCTTGATTCTTACAAAAATTATTGAGTATTCAAAGGGAAGATCTAAGCCTTCCAATCGATCAATTGCAGTGTGCCCTATTTCTCTCCGCGGAAATATTTTTCAAGCGCACAAGCTTCAATCAACTCGGGTTTTGATCAAGCTCTAAAGCTCTACATGTTGACGAGTTGAAGGCTATAAGGATTGAAAAGAGTAGTTATTCTTGTTTTATTATTAGCTCTTTTCATTGTAATCTTTATTGTTATTTGAACGCGTTTTAATTGAATTTGCGTGTGACAGACCTAGGATTGTTAGGTCTGAATTTGGAAGTGGTTACCTGGTGTTAGGTGTAAAGCCACTTGTGTAAACTTAGTGTTTACTAGGATTAGTTTAGTTATCCCTTAGGGTTGAGGTGGAAGAGGACTCTCGATAAGAAGGCGGTGACTTCCGGGTGTGGAAGTGACTTAGGTCAAGAGTATGTCTCTTCGATGAAAAGTCCTCTGTGTAAGGGAAACGTAAATTAATATAGTAAAACTAGTTTGGAAATCCTAAGCGGGGTGCTTAGGTAGTGGAGTAGGCATTGGGGCCAAACCACTATAAAATCTCAGTGTTTTCATTGATTCTTAATTTCGTGCTTAATCGCTTTATCATTTATCTTGCTTCCGCATTCAATTGTAAATTGCCTAACTAATCTAAGAATTCAATTAAAAGTGAATTTAGGCTAATCGAATTAGTAAACACACTATTCACCCCCCCTCAAGTGTCGCCATTTCACCAACAATTGGTATCAGAGCCGGTCGTAGATTATGATTTCACATCCCTTCTACAATTCGTCTCGATCTTGAAATAGCTCTAGCGTCGGTAGCGTCTATGGAACTTTGGTCTATGGAAATCTAGGATGTACACTTTTCTAAATACTCAAGGTTTAGGTGTATTTAACATGGTAAAAATCAAATATATTGAACCTAAGGAAAACATGGATGCATGGACACAAGAACAAATTTATATGTTTGAATTAAATGCTAAGGCAACAAATTGCATATATTGTTCTTGTGAAAATATTATCTTTGAAAAGATCATGCATTGTACTTCGGCATATGATATTTGGGCTACTTTGAATATGCTATATGATTATGCTAAAATCGAGGAGTTAGAAATGTTTAATGAGGATAGTGATGACAATTGTCATCCTTCCAATGCTAACATAGTTTTTGAAGCCCAAAGTGTCCCTAGTCATAGGAGCACTAAAAGCCGAAAGAGAAAGGTGATCTACCATGTGTGCCATGAGAAAGGGCATGTAAGGAAGAATTGCCCTACCATGAAGAACAAGGCAAAGAGGAGTTCAAATGCTTCCACATCATCCTACTCAAGTGAAGCATCCTCCCTTCATGACTATGAAGTCATCTCAAAAGAATGTCTCATGAATGATGACAATGAGGTACACTCCACCTCTTCTAGTCATGTTAATAACAATAATAGTATTAACTCATCTAGTTCCCATGATTTTGATGAATTGATGGATGAATATAAAATTATGTATGCTTTGCTTTTGAAAAGGATAAAGAGAATAAAAATTTGAAAAAAGAAAACTCAAATCTTAGCTCTCAATTACATGTTGTAAAATTAGAAAATGAGAAGCTAAGAATTATTATCAACAATCCATGTCATGATACTTTAAGTATTGACACTAAGGATTTGAAAAATAAAAATGATATATTGAAGAATGAAATAACATGTTGAAAACTCAATTGCATGCTATTCATAAATCAATGAATGATTTGAAAAATGAGGTTGTTTTTCTAAATAAGAAAGTTAGTAATTCTTCCTTTAAGAATTCTAAAAATGCAAATGTTTCTTTCAAGAATGCTTATGCACATCATGCTTCTCATATCAAGCATTCTACAACTAAACCACATGCTCAAAAGAAGAATGTATCTTCTAAGAATGCTCATGCTCATCCTAGCTCAAATAATAAGCATTCTAAAAATAAATCTCATGTCCATAACAAAAACAAAAAGAAATTTAATGGACATTGTTTTTGTTGTGGTATTTATGGGCATGCCATATATGATTGTGCTTTCAAAGTGGACTCTACTGTTGTTAAGACACTTTGGGTACCTAAGCCCATTAACCCCCAAGGACCCAAAGCTATTTGGGTACCAAAGGTCTCATCTTCTATTATAGGGGGAGCTACCACACAAGGGTGAGAGATTGAAGAATTGAAGTTGACCAATGAGTTGAAGGAAGGATCCCTACATGGTTACAACTTCAAAGTCTTCATCTAGACTAGATGCCTATGGTAAAATTGGCATCAAATATTTTGGTATCATCTCCTATATCCCATTGCTTAAGATTATAGTTGGAGTTGATATATGCTTAATATTAGTTGATTCCCCCGCTCTTAATATATTTCAAAAACATTTTTGATTTTTGATTTCCCGATCTCTTCGGAGACCCAGGTGGCCTGTAATGGGCCTAAGCGACCTTGTGGTTCTAAATCGTAGGCACATTGTGGCCTTTCAGTTTTCAACGAATAGGAAGGGTTGGAGATCATATTTTTAATTTATTATTCTTGTGATCTCATAAAATTCATTTTGATATCACTCGATTTCATTTTGAAACGAATTTGAAACCATTTAGCAAAGTGGTATTTGATAATGATACTTAATGCTTCTCTTTGCTTTTTGGTTGAGTTAGCTTGCTAAGTAACTATATTTTCTCTAAAAATATTAGTGTAGCTTACTTGCAAGTTATAAGTGTTTTAGGAAGGCTAATTAGGAAGAAAAAGATTAGTTTGGCAAATTATCATGAATAAGGTATAACTTTGATAAATTCAAAATCTTAGTGTTATACCTAAATGTGTAAGCTTAAACTATGTCTCTATACTCATGATTAGAATTGCATATTAAATCCTTGAATTTTCATGAGTAGCTAGATTCTTAGTACTTAGGCAAATTTCATTGAATGAAACTTGCTCTAGGTTGATACTAGAGACCTTATCATTAAGTCCAAACTAGTTAAACATAGGTAGAGATCTTATTTCTCAAATAGTTCACATCTTAAGATCTCTTAGATTCATTTAGATATTATGAAAACTCATTTAAAATGAATCTTTACTATCTAGCATAGGTTAAGTTATTTTTAATGAAAATCTTGCATCGAACCTTGCTATTTAGTATGTTAGTTTGCTAGTAGTCATATTATTTCATTATGATACTAATGAAGTCTACTTGCAAGTTAAAAATTTGAAAGACTATGCTATCTAAAAGAAAATGAAAAGTTGGGCAAATTTTCAAGAAATAAGGAATTAATTTAATTTTGTAAAAATCTTTGTAAAATAATTGAATACTCATGCTTAAATGATTCCTCTATGCTCATGATTGATTTTGCATGATAAATGTTTGAATTTCCATGAGTAAGAAAAATTTGGATAACTTAGGCAATTTCATGATATCTTGATTGAATGAAACTTGCTCTAGGTTAAAACTCATATTAGAGACCTCATTTTGAGTAAGCATCTAACAAACATGTTTAAACACACATGATATGACTCTAGGTGTTCAATCTTGAAAATTCATGTGTAGATGAAAATGTGATAACTAGATCACATTAGTGGACCTAAGCTTAAAAGGTTTGACCTAAGTCAACAAATTGACTTGGACACTTGATTTTAAGTCCAAACTTAATAAACATGTTTAGAAATAGGTATGACATATTTCTATGCATTTAGAGTGAAAAATTCATATGGATATGGATAATATGACATAGAGGTTAATTCATGTTTACCTCTCTTTGAACCATGTTGACCCAAGTCAACAAGTTGACTTAAAGGTCTCATTTTCAATCCATATTTGTGGAACATGTTTAGATTTACTCATGTTAAGTATTCGTAGGTTTAAATTTAAAAAATCATAAGTAAATGTTAAGATTGAAACTTAGCAAGTTTCATAAAAACTAGTTTAGTTTTGAATGAAACCATGCTAGGATATAATTTTCATCTCAAACTTGACATACACTCTTTACATGACCATTATGTGGTGTCATAAAAGTTTGAATGAAAACTAAGCATTCTTTGAAAATAACTGAAAAATTATGGAATTGTCATTAATTTGTTCAACAATTGGTATCACCAATTTCAGTTATTTCTAGGAAAATATAGAAAAATCCTTTTTAGATGATTCTTGAAACTACACATTCACAGAAAAATCTAGTTTTATCAGTAAAAATTTCAAAAAGTTTCATCAAAAATTGGATTTAAAGTGAATTTTTGAAGTTGGATTTCAAAACACAAAGTATCATCATTCTTGAAACGCTAATCTTTCCGATACTTTGATTTTTCTTCAAAATTTCAATGAAAACTCATGTATACCATTTGGATTCCATTTCTAATATCATTCACATAATTTTTTGAGTAAAATCATTCCTAGAAATGATTTTGATATTTTGGATGATAGTTAAGATCCATTAGTTTATTTGAAAACAATATATGATGAAAAATGAACTTAGAAAATTTATTTTGAGTTCAAACTTGATACATTCATTTCAAATGACCATTCAATATTTGGTATCAAAAAATTTTCATCCAAAAATTGGTTTCAAAAGTTTTTCATCAAAAATACGACTTTGTATAAACTTAAAAGCTTGATTTTTGAAAACTTTAAGTATAGGTTGACCTAAGTCAACAAAGTGAATTAAAAATTTCATCTTAAGCCCAAACTTGATTCATAGACTTACATTATATCATGTTTAATGTATTGATGCCTAAGTTTGAGAAAACATGAGTAGATAGCAAAACATTGAGACTTAGCATTTTCATGTTTTTCATGTTTATTTCAAATGAAAACATGCTAAGTTCATATTTAGATCAAATGGAATTAGTTTCACTCCAAACTTGATATACATGATTTAAAATGACTATATCTTTGTATTTTGAAAGTTTGAATGGAATCTAAAAATGTCATGAAAAAGAAACAATATTTACTTTGAGAAAATACATGATTCAATTTGGCATTCAACTATATAGTTTTTGAACATATCATGTATGATCTTGTTTCTCATTAAATTCTTGTTTTCCATCCCTAGGGTTGAGATTGTCATGTTTCATGAAAAATCTTTAGAGTCTCAACTTCATGGAAAAATACTTGTCTTTCATCCCTTTGAATAGATAGACCTTTCTTGCCCTTTTTGATTGATGTCAAAAGGGGGAGAAATGTATAGTCAAAAGGGGGAGAAATGTATAGATAAAATGGGGAGAAACGTATAGGTAAAGGGGAGGAAAATATAGGAAATCCATGCATATAGATAGGGGGAGTTTATTCTTATAGATATGCATGTTGATAGGGGGAGAAATCCCTTAGTTGATATCCTCTCTGCTTTAAATGAATATATTGTCTTATGGATGTTTGTCATCATCAAAAAGGGGGAGATTGTTGGCTTTAGGTTTTCAACCTTAGCCTTAATCTTGATTTTGATGGTTTTGATGATAACAAACATGGAACTAATGATTTCATTGAGAATATCTTTCAGGTTCCATATCAATTAGCGTTCGATGTCCTCGATCAGAAATATCAGAGAAATCGAATATCGGAAGCACATTGATCGTCGCGCTCGGGTTCGTCATGGAAAGTTTCTCCTCGAAGATTGACGTGTGCGCCAAAGTCACATTGGATGGGCTCAAAGTTCACATGAGGGCTCTCCAAGATGATGCACGTTGAAAGCCGAAACCCGGAAACGAAGCGCGGAAGAAATCGGCTGAAAAATAAACTCAGCCTAAATTTGGTCGACCGAGCGATCAACCGAATAGGGTAAGAAATGGGCAGTAGCCCTAGCGGTCAACCGAATTGAGGCTAGCTGCAGACGCACCTTGCATCAATCAATCGATCGGTCGACCAAAATGAAATCGCAAGTTTCTTGCGTCAGGCGATCGACCGACCACAGAGAAAAGAGAAGCGATTGAAAGATCGGTCGACCAGTCGATCGACCGGCGGTCTGCAACGGATAGTTTTCTATCCGTTGAGCAGTCGTTTCTTCAGCAGGGTATAAATATACCCTCATGTGATTCTTTTAACCGCTCTTCCTTGATTCTTACAGAAATTATTGAGTATTCAAAGGGAAGATCTAAGCCTTCCAATCGATCAATTGCAGTGTGCCCTGTTTCTCTCCGCGAAAATCTTTTTCAAGCGCACAAGCTTCGCTCAACTCGGGTTTTGATCCAGCTCTAAAGCTCTACATCTTGACGAGTTGAAGGCTACAAGGATTGAAAAGAGTAGTTATTCTTGTTTTATTATTAGCTCTTTCCATTGTAATCTTTATTGTTATTTGAACGCATTTTAATTAAATTTGCGTGTGACAGACCTAGGATTGTTAGGTCTGAATTTGGAAGTGGTTACCTGGTGTTAGGTGTAAAGCCACTTGTATAAACTTAGTATTTATTAGGATTAGTTTAGTTGTCCCTTAGGGTTGAGGTGGAAGATGACTCTCAATAAGAAGATGGTGACTTCCGGGTGTGGAAGTGCCTTAGTTCGAGAGTGCGTCTCTTCGATGAAAAGACCTCTGTGTAAGGGAAACGTAAATTAATCTAGTAAAACTAGTTTGGAAATCCTAAGCGGGGTGCTTAGGTAGTGGAGTAGGCATTGGGGCCGAACCACTATAAAATATCAGTGTTTGCATTGATTCTTAATTTCATGCTTAATCGCTTTATCATTTATCATGCTTCCACATTCAATTGTAAATTGCCTAACTAATCTAAGAATTCAATTAAAAGTGAATTTAGGCTAATCGAATTAGTAAACACACTATTCACCCCCCCTCTAGTGTCGCCATTTCGCCATCATGGCAATGGTGCCCTAAATTGAAGCTGGAGAAAACTTAGGGGCTATTTGGTGGTTACCCAAAACGGGCGCATTTTGAGTTTTGGTGGTTCTTAGATATCTGAGGCGCCGCAGTGTGGCAGCTGCAGTCGAAGGCACTGGGGGTCCTGCCTTAACCGCACTAATGCTTGCTTCAAGTGCGGCCGGGTCGATCATTTCAAGATGGACTGCCCTGAGGGAACTGGTTAGAAGCCTGAGCAGTCAAGGGGTAAAGCACCTATGTCAGCAGGGTCAGTAGCACCGAGAGGGCAGACTCAAAATAGGGAGCCGCAGACCAGTCATTCAGAGAGGTCGCCTGCGCGGGTCTATGCTATGAACCGTGATGGGGCAAAGGCTTCCAAAGCAGTGGTGACAGGTACTATTTTAGTATGTTCGTCTACTGCATATGTATTATTTGATCCGGGTGCCACGCACTCATTTGTGTCTGCCATGTTTGCTGCAAAGCTGCCAATGGCACCCTCTATGTTGGATGGGCCATTAATGGTATCAACGCCTACGGGCGATGCAATCTTAACAACCTCAATTTATCAAGGGTGTGAAGTGCTCATATGCGGCCATGTGCTGAGTGCGGACTTGACACTCCTACCCACTCTTGAGCTTGATGTCATCCTTGGCATGGACTGGCTGGCGGACCATTTCACAATGCTGGACTATAGAGCTAAAGCAGTGATGTTTAATAACTTGGGCTACCGCAGTTCATCTTCCAAGGGGAGGGAGGTAGCAAGCCGATAGGGGTCATCTTAGCCCTAAAGGCTTGCAAATTTCTTAGAGGCGGCTGCCAATCTTTCCTGGCCTTTGTAGCTGTGGTCGAGGAGGAAAGGGGTGAAGCAAAGCATGTCAGCGGAACCCCCATGGTCTGTGAATTCCCTGATGTGTTTCGTGAGGAATTGCCAGGGTTGCCGCCCAGAAGGGAGGTCGATTTTTGCATTGATCTGCAGCCTGGGGTGAAACCAATTTCCATTCCCCCTTACAGGATGGCACCGGCCGAACTCAGAGAGCTAAAGCTGCAATTGCAGGAAATGCTAGACCTGGGGTTCATCCGGCCGAGTGTGTCACCCTGGGGTGCCCCGGTTCTCTTCGTGAAGAAGGATGGGTCGATGCGCATGTACATTGATTATAGTCAGCTGAACAAGGTGACTGTTAAGAACCGCTACCCACTGCCGAGGATAGACGATCTGTTTGACCAGCTGCAGGGGGCTCAATGGTTCTCAAAGATAGATCTAAGGTTCGGGCACCATCAGTTGAGAATCCGGGACTGCGATGTGCCAAAGACGGCCTTTAGGACTCGCTATGGTCACTATGAATTCCTAGTGATGTCCTTTGGCCTAACCAATGCACCTGCTGCCTTCATGGACCTAATGAACAGGGTATTTAAGGAGTACCTGGACAGCTTTGTGATCGTCTTCATTGACGATATTTTGGTTTACTCCAAGAGTGAGGAAGAGCACTCTAAGCACCTGAGAATGGTCCTAGAAACCCTCAGAGAGCACCGCTTGTTTGCCAAATTTTCCAAGTGTGAATTTTGGTTGGAAAGTGTAGGGTTCTTGGGCCATGTAGTGTCCAAGGAAGGAATAAGGGTAGATCCCGCCAAGATTGAAGTGGTTCAGAACTGGAAGCGGCCGACTAGTGTGACCGAGGTCCGTAGTTTTCTTGGGTTGGCCGGCTATTACCGAAAGTTTGTGGAGAGTTTCTCCAGAATTGCATCCCCTCTATCTCGGTTGACCCAGAAGAAGGTCAGATTCATTTGGGATGATAAATGCGAGGCGAGCTTTCAAAAGCTCAAGGCATGTTTGACATCTGCACCCGTGTTGGTTGTACCTTCCGGCTCAGGAGGGTTTGTGGTTTTTTGTGATGCCTCTCGGGTTGGTCTGGGCTGGGTCTTGATGCAGTATGGTAGAGTGATTGCTTATGCGTCTCGCCAGTTGAAAGTTCATGAGAAGAACTATCTGACGCATGACCTAGAACTAGCGACAGTGGTCTTTGCACTGAAGCTTTGGAGGCACTACTTATACGGGGAGACTTGCGAAATCTACACAGACCACAAGAGTCTCAAGTACTTGCTTACCCAAAAGAAGCTGAACCTTAAGCAGAGGAGGTGGCTGGAGCTCCTAAAGGACTATGATTGCACCATTATGTATCATCCGAAAAAAGCAAATATGGTAGCAGATGCGCTCATCAGAAAATCCATGGGCAGTTTGGCCCATTTGGAAGCTAAGCGGAGGCCTCTAGCTCGAGAGTTGGCTTTATGCCTAGATGGGGGTGCAACCTTATCAGTGTCAGCTTCAGGTGCCCTGATGGCCCATCTGTGGGTACAGTCCACGCTGGTGGATATGCTGCGTGCCGCGCATGGGGAAGATGCCTTTTGTGCACCGACCAAGGACCTGGTACAAAGAGGTGATGCAGAGAACAGTTTCAGATTGGACTCAGAAGGTATGCTGAGGTTCAGAGACCGGATAGTAGTACCAGACATGGCTGAGGTGCGCAGGCAAGTACTGGAACTGGGTCATCGTTCCACTTACACGATGCATCCGGGGGCCACCAAGATGTACTGGGACTTAAGGCAGCATTACTGGTGGAAGGTCATGAAAAGAGAGGTGGCAGAATTTGTTTCTAAATGTCTAGTCTGTCAGCAGGTGAAAGCCGAACACCTTAAGCCTGCGGGGCTCCTACAAAATCTCGAAGTGCTCGAGTGGAAGTGGGAGAAAATCACCATGGATCTAGTGACTGGATTGCCAAAGTCAAAAGGTGGTTTTGATTCCATTTGGGTGGTGGTGGACCGATTAACCAAGACCGCGCACTTTATACCAGTGAAAACTATTTTCTCTACGGAGCAGTATGCCCGACTATTTTTTGATAGGAATGTGGCATATCATGGTACCCCGATGATGATTATATCTGACTGCGGTACCCAGTTCATAGCCCGATTTTGGCAGTCCTTCCAGGAAGCGTTGGGTACTCAGGTGCATTTTAGTACAGCCTTCCATCCGTAGACTGACGGGCAGTCAGAGAGGACCATCCAAACTTTGGAGGACATGCTGAGGGCGTGCGTCCTGGATATGGTAGATGGCTAGGAGAGGCACCTACCGTTGATCGAATTCGCCTATAACAACAGCTATCACAGTAGCATTGGCATGGCTCCTTTTGAGGCCTTGTATGGGTGGCGGTGCAGGTCCCTGGTGGACTGGTTTGAGGCAGGGAATCACTCATGGTGGGCCCCAACCTGGTTGAGAAGGCGGTAGAAAAAGTAAAGGTCATTAAGGAAAGACTGCTGGCGGCTCAGAGTCGACAAAAAATGTATGCCGACAGAAAGGCCAGGGAATTGGAATTTGCAGATGGTGACTTAGTATTCCTGAAGGTCTCTCCTATGAAAGGGGTGGTCCGGTTTGGGAAGGAGGGGAAATTGAGCCCTAGATACATTGGGCCTTTTCCCGTTCTCAAGCGGAGGGGCGAAGTGGCCTATGAGCTGGCATTGCCTCCTAGCCTGAGCAGAATGCACCCAGTCTTCCATGTATCCATGTTGCGGAAGTATGTAAAGGATGATTCTCATGTGATCGAGCCCTCTTCTATCGAGGTAGATTAAGCCATCGCATTTGAGGAAAGGCCGGTGGAGATTCTTGACCACCAGATCAGGAAGCTAAGGTCCAAAGAAATTTCCCTTGTAAAGGTCAGATGGGAGCACCATTTCGGGCAAGAGGCCACATGGGAGGTAGAGCAGGACATGAGAGAGCGCTACCCTTCCTTGTTCGAGGAGTTGGTAAGTCCTTGTTATTTAAGTAAATTCGAGGACGAATTTCCCGTAAAGGGGGAAGGTTGTAAGACCCGGAAAAAAAAAGTTTCCTATTATAAAAATCTATTTTGGTGCAGCGCGTCGGACCCGGGGGTAGTCGAGTCGAGCCTCAGGATCGCCTCGAGTGAAAAGGTATGGCTCGGCTAATGAATCATGAAGTCTATTTGGATAATTAACTTTCCTTTTATAAAATCATACCATAAATTAAGTTAACTCGAGTCATATTATGGGTTGAGTCGGAACCCAAGTTGAGTTCGGGTTTAGTCGAGGTTTGAGTGCGAGTTAAGTGAGTCAAGATGCCTCATTTGGAAAGCTAGATGAGGGATTAAAACCCTCATCTTGCAGCCGTGTGGCTCATTCATTGAGCCGCACAAGGCAGCAAGGGAGAAAGAGGAGGAGCAAGGGAAAAAAAGAGGAGGCACTACTCGGATTCTTGGTCGGAGATCTTGCCATTGCCGGAGCCGATCACTTCGCGGACATGGGGATCTTCTTCCTCACTGTTTTCTCTTCTTAAAAAGGTGAGTGGTTAAGGCTTTAACAGTTTGGGGGAGGCGGGTGGCCGAACCCTAGATGCTAGGTTGAGTTCTTGCGTTTTTCCAACGATCTATGATTTCAACGATAGGTACTCACGGTTTTATGATGTTCTTGTCGGATCTCGCTGTTTTAACCATCGATTTGAGTATTTTAGGGGCTGCCGAGTCATGGGAAAAGGGGAAAGGTCATGCCGAAATTTTCCCCGATTCCCTTGACGGCAAGAAGGCCCTTAGATGCCCTATACCACTGTTTTGATTCAATCCTTTGAACTCCTTGCGTAACATGAAGCATGTCCCCCTCTAAAGCCCCTTGAAGTGGCCGAATGAACCCTAAGATTCATGAAGAGGGTCGGCCAAAGGGTGAGGGGAAGGGTAAGTTGATCTTTGGTATTTAAGAAGTACGTGGAATTGAAGAGACAAAGTATAGTTAAAGTCTCTTCCATCTTTCCCTACCGCAAGGACCTTGGCCGAGCAAGGTTTCCCTTGCTCATGGTTCGGCCAAGGTTGGGGAGAGGAGGAGAGATTTGCCTTAGATGGAAAGTTCATGATCTTAGGGATCACGTAAGGATATGACAATACTTAGGAATAACACCAAACTTAGCAAGTAGCTTAATTGATTTGAATTGTAGAAATGCTAGATTGTATCCATACTTAGCTGTTGATCCTTAAACTTGGATGTTGACAATGTTACCATGTTTTATAATTCATACTTGTTATTTAAATTATTACTACCTTGCCATGCTAGATAGTTGCTCCTTATTGTGCTATTATTCCTAAGGTAGTATAAGAATGGTTAGGTATGTGCATTATGATTAAATATGGTGAATGATGTAATATTTGAGCATTTTTCTTTCCATTATACATGCTGCCCTAAATGTCCTTGGATGGTATTCCAAGGATGACTCATGGAAATTCTCACCTAAGACAGTGTAAAAAAAGCTAGGTAACATGTAAGGTGTCACTAAATGTTCATAGCACATTTATGGAAACCTAGATATGAGATTATCACACTTCTATGACTGCTTGTACATCTTGGAAACTTAGAGATTGTAGGTGCACATATACTAACAGGGGCGGCATGAATTGTTGACCCGGTAGCCGGACATGGCTAGATACGGGCAAAGACCCGAAGTGTATATATATATATATGGAAATCCTAGGATTTTGATTGTGTAATGTGCTTGTGATGGTCCGCCGAGGAGCGAGGAGGTTGGAAATAACCAATGCTCAGCTCGACCAGTTGGGTCTAGAGGTGCGCTAGCGGGCCCGCTAGGTGCCAGACCCCAGTTGGGTGGGACTAGCTATCCTTACCCCAGACGGTGTCCGGAGACTAGTGGCCATCCTAGTCGACGGCCCAGGATTGTTTGCCTGCATCTTGAGATGATACTACCTGATATGGCAAGGACGGCTGTAGCCGGGATATATTGCTATGAGTAGGCCCAAGGGCCGGATGCCAGAGGCTTGATAAGCCAAGGTGGCAGGTTATCATGTACAGTTGGTACTGATGGATCTATTGAGGGTCTGTAATTGTATTAGAAACACACTCTACACACTTGTACATTCCTTTATTGCCTTGTGTGATATATATGCAGGTCTGAGGATTATGTGGAGGTTCATTTGAGCCACTCACTGAGTCCCAAGTGGACTCACAGTTTATATTTTATTTTGCAGAGCATGAGCAGTAGCTTGGTGTCGACATGGTGCAGCTGGAGGGTGGAGGCGGTGCCATATCTCGTAGCGGCGTCCATGAGTCTTAGACTAGTCCTAGTTATGTTCATTTTATTTCTGCACTGACAGTTATCTTTGAAAAGAATTGTAAAACTTGATATTTAACCATTTGGATTTGATGTTGATGTTTCTTCTTGTTTTGAAAAACTTATATATATATTGACTTGCAAACTTTTTATACAGTATGTTAAGTTTCTTTCAGTCAATATGTTTTGGTTTCTTGATGTCAGTGTAGACAGTAGGCTACAGGGCAGGACGTGGGCCCTGGCCGATCACACTACCCTCAGTCGCGGTGTAACATTTAGGGTTTATGTATGATAAGATTATGTCTTGTTATTTTTTTGAAACATATCAAGTGTTCTTTCTTATTTTTTTATCTAGGGTTTATGGATCTATTGTTCTTTCTTGTTTTGTCGCTTTTTACAGATGTATTGTTCTATAACAAGATATGTTGTTGATGACTGATTATGTATGGTATTGTTCTGTAACAAGATTTGTTGTTGATGATTAGTTATGTTGATATTGTACTGATATGTATTATCAGATTGCAGATCTATTGTCATCAAGTTATGTAATATTATCATGTTACAGATCTATTGCATGATATGTTTAGCATAATATTGTTATCAGTTTATACATATCTATTGTTACCAGGTTATGTATGATATTGGTTATGTATGATATGTTTAGTATGGTATGTTTATCAGGTTATCTTTATCAGGTTACATTGATATTTACAGATCTTTTTTTACATAATTTATTGTTCTGTATGATATCAGGTTACACTACTTCTTTTGATTAATTTCATTTTATTTGGTTGAAACTTATGGTAATAACATTATATAGTATGGTAATAATCTTTTGATTAATGTTTCATATGTTCTATTCTGGTTATGAAATAATTCTAGTTATCATACTAAACAATAACCGGTTATCATTTGTAAGCATGCTAACTATTATTTCAAACTGATTTTTTTACTATGTTTTTTTTTGCAAGCTGATATTATCCTTTCCAAAAATTTGTTAATTGAATGTTTTTTTAGTATGATCAGTTGTTATACTATGTTCTATTTTGTTTATTAGTTTAACAGTATCCTTTCTAGAAATCTATTTATTAGTTTATACTATATTCTGATTTGGTTTATGATTGTAAAAGAAATAGTTGAACATGGGTGGCCCCCGAAAACCAAGAGAAAATGTGGCTAAGTGGGCCCACCTTATCACTGAAGAATTTTTGAAAATTTTGACAGAGTACACAAGGCAACGTGGTACCACCAACTATGATAAGAAAAGTTGGGAGGAGATTAGTGAGAAGTTGGAGGAAAAGTTTGGGTGCAAATTTGGGTTTGATAAGTGTAGACAAAAAATATATCGTCTTCATAAAACTTATCGATCTTTCAAAGAATTAATTAACCATACCGGAGTAACCTGAAATCCTGACACAAATATCTTTGAAGCTGATGAAATAGTTTGGAACCATTCTTCGGTACATCCTTTTTTATTAGTAGTTTTCCTTTATACGACAATGTACAAATAAAAAATTGTTGGTTCGCAGACTCTTGGAGATTCATTCAAAATGTTCAAAAATGGTCAACCTAAGTTTTATGACCTGATGGAATTAGCATTTGCTAATCAATCAGCAACAGGCCACTTAGCTCGTTCCTCTACTCAAGCAGCATTGAACTCGGACGAGGAGCATCAGGTTAAGAATGAGTTTAGAGATATAGATCGAGGGAAACGACCATTGAGAGCACATGAGAATGAGGGGACAGATTCAAGTGGGGGTCCAAAACTAGGGATGTCAACAGGGTGGGGCGGGTACAGGGGGGTACCTATCCGCTACCCGTCCCGCGAAATAAACGGGTACACGCTACTTGTTTATTCCCCGCGGGTATCAAAAATGAATACCCATTTAATTACCCGCGGGGGACGAATACCCACAGGTATTGGCGGGTACCCATGACACTTTAAAATATATATAAATTATAATATTTTAATAACACTTTAACTCTTCAAGTATTTTGATAATAACTTCAAGTATAACAACTTCATTTTGATAAACACGCAACATTTTGATAACAACATTATCATAAGGTTTCAAAACATAAAGTATACGTGTATTGAATTAGGTTAGGGTTTTTTTAGTATATGTACCGAGGGAAATATTATAATTTATTAATTTTCACGGGTAATAGGTACTCGCAAGTACAAGTAGTATAATATTCGTACCCGCCCCATATAATAAACGGGTAAGAAAAATTACTCGTGAAATCTCCGTGGATAGGAAACTACCCCTCATACCCGTCATAAACGTGTAAATAGCTGCGGGTACTCGCCTAAACGGGTAATATTGCCATCCCTATCCAGAACCCCTTTTGCGTAGGCCCTCCCCTAATATTCCATCGGGGTCATGTAGTGGACGATCAAGGAAAAGAGGTAATTCGTCTCAATTTTCGGCCCAAGCAGTATCTGCTACAACTGCACTAATAGATAAGTTGGGTGGAATCGCAGTTAAGGACACAAGTGCCACTGGTCCTCCTCAAGTAGTGCCCGAGTCACCCGCATCGTGTGTTTTAAGGCTGCAGAGTTTTGGCCTAGCTGCTCATGTTATAAACTTTTTAATAAAAAATCCTGATACTCGCAGTTTCTTTGCAACTTTTGACGATGAAGGTGCTGTAGCGTGGTGCGTGGGATTATATAGCACCAATTTTATGTAATATTTTCAACTTAAATGCTCCTAATGTGGGGCTGTACTAAATGCTCAACTAAGTGTTGTTTGTGAACTTGAACTTGTTGAGCTTTCATTACTACTTTCTATGCTTACTATTCATACCCTGTCTCTTGTTCCTTCTATGTTATTTCAGTTTGTTCTACTGCCTACTATTCATACCCTGCATACTATTCCTTCTATGTTACTTCAGTTTGTTCCTACTATTCAGTTTGCTATTTCAGTTTGTTCCTACTATTAGTTTGCTATTTCATTACTTGTTTGCTATTTCAATTTACTTTTTCAGTTTGTTATTTCAGTTTACTATTTCAGTTTGTTATTTCAGTTTGTTCCTACTGTTCAGTTTGCTATTTTAGTTTGTTCCTACTGTTTAGTTTGCTATTTCATTACTTGTTTGCTATTTTGGTTTGCTGTTTTAGTTTGCTATTTTAGTTTTCAATTTCAGTTTGTTATTTCAGTTTGTTCCTATTGCCACTACAAGAAAACAAGGCTTCATCGACGGATTTATCACCAACCGATGCTTTTTGTTGGTATTACCAACAAAATCACCAACAAATACATATATTTGTTGGTAAAATTTAGAAAACCCTATATTTTCTCTATTCCCTCTTATTTTTCAGCCGACCACAATCTTTCACCCCAAGCCAATAAAACCCACGCCCTTATTTTTGTTATCCATCCGACAAATTTCTGCAAGCGCGTGACTCTTCCCATCCGACGAATTTGTGCAGTCGCGTGGGACTCTTCTCCTGCCACGACTCTTCCCCAGCCCCCTTTCTTCCCTGCCACCTACGATCTCCCCTGCCACCCGCGACTCTGCCTTGCCACCGGCGACAAACTCTCGCCGACACAAGCTCTCGCATGGGCCTGTCACCAGGTGCCTTTCTTCCGCAAGCTCACCCTGCCACCCGCAACCCTTCCCCCATCCGACACTCTCGCAGCCCCCTTTCTTTCGCAAGCTTGATTTTTCCAAATTTCTCCAGATTTCTCAAGTAAATTTCTTCTCTTCCCGGTGCCATGTCCATTGATTTTGATTTGAGAAGATGAACTATTTAGTGAACTTGAAAGAGATGCTTATTTATTTTTCTGTAGTTTGACATCACCTTAGCTTTTAATTGAAATGATATGTGGTTTGGAGGCTTAGCTGAAAAATATTTTTTGATTTTGCACCAATGGCTATTGTATTGAAAGGTAGTAGAAAACAATGTGGAGTTTACTAGTTTCATTTCCAATAGGATATAGCTCTGTATGTTCTTCATATCAAGTATGATTTTTTGGGCGGTTTACTACTTTCATTTTCTACTGGAATTTACTACTGATTTGTGTTCATTGTAATTTATATCCATTGGGCTGTACTACTTTCATTTCCTATTGGAATTTACTACTTTTAATTCATATCAAGTATGATTTTTTTATGTCCATTGCTGAATGCCTGAAAGAGTACATCTCATATGGTGCTGTGGGTTATTTTTGATGCTATTTTTAGTATTCCCCAGTGCAGTCTGCTAAAAGATAGAATGCAAAGCACACACAAAATGCTTAACAGGACATCTATTGCGTCCTTTTTACTTCTTTTCCTAAAGATATTTTGTAATGTAATTTCATAACTTAGTCCATTGCAATAAAGTTCATTTGTAAAATTAGTCCCATGTCGATTGACATTTTACCCTAATGTATCCCATAGTTCTATTTTTGTACTTATATGAATTTAATACTTTTTTTGACCAACTAAGTTGAATGTTTTAGTACTGAAGATTGATCTCTATATTAAGGTGAATTCCATGGATTTCTCTATATTTTCTTACCACGTGTTAATAATTGTTCTAGACTTGATGAGAGTTTATTATTGTGTTCTTTTACATGAGAGTTTCATCTTCATTGGATTAGCTGACAACTTACTCCTGGAATTCCAACTTTATCTAAATTCCAGCTCATTCATACCTTGTCATTTAACAATTGTTCCCTTTCTGTCTTCTGGTTGTAGCAAGAAAGCAAGCATGAAAAGACTTCTTCTGATTGGAATTGGAGTTGCATAGGACTAAATCATCATCAAGTCAAAGTAAAATATATTTAGTTATTACTTTATTTTCACTTGCTCATAAATCTACTTGAAATTGTGTGTAATTGTATAAGACTCTGGTGTCTGCATAATTCATATTTAATAATTTTCAGACAGACAATAACCACTTTTGTTTAGCATTCTACAAAGCATATATATATATTACATTGGCATCATTAAAAGGAAAGTAGCTTTCTTTTTCTTGTTTACTATGGATCTTTGACCACCTCTTTTTCTTTCATTCATTATTTTTCTTTTTCTTGTTTACTGTGAATTGCTTTCCTCCATATACTTTGAATAAAATTATCTACGTTCTATGATTTAAAGACTTCCTTACACCATATCAATATCAGGTCTTTTCTTTATGAATGTGAATTGCTTACAGGTTTATTTATTTTTTCTTCTACATTACCTATGTTTTGGTTAACTATATTCTGAAAAACTCAACTGCAACTGTTATTGACAGTGACCCATTGCTTAGAACATTTCATTTATTCTTCAGGAAAGCTGGAGAAGGAATATCAGATGGTCTTGAACAGAACTTTGCAAAGCATATGCTTATTGACTATTCATCCAAATACAACCGGCTGGTGAAGGATGGTAATAAGAAAAAGTCCCCTTGGAAAGTTGTAATGTTGTTTCTTGTTGCTTATGATACATATTTATATAATCATATAGTTTCTTATGTGGATAGGATGCCAGTTGATGGAAAAGGTACAATTTATCTGGATTAACTAGGAGGATGATGCACAGGTTTGTCTCTGTATCTTTAGCTTGTTTTTTTATTTAAAGTCATGAGTTCCTTCCTAAGACCGATAGATTCTCTTAATTTGCTAAGAAGGAAATTGTCATAACAAATGCTTGGTATGAGGTGTTGTTTGTGCTACACTTGATGGCTATGCTTTCATTAATTCAAGCCAATTTGTTGCTTCTTCCTAAGATTTCAAATGACAGTTATCAGCTCAAGATATCTAAAGGTGTGTATGGTGTGAAGACTCAGTTACCATCTTGCAACCCAAGTTAAAATTGAACATCAAGTACATTATTTATATTCCAAGAATACAGTTTTCTTTTTAGTGAACATTATGAAGTTGCCTAAACATAATTTTGTCTTCTTTTTTGGCATTGGCTATAGAGAGAAGAAGAAACTTGATTAATATTTTGTTGAAAGTAGCAGGTTATTTGGATTGGGCTATTCGACATGTTCTTCCTAAAATACCTCCACAACCCAGATTTATTTTTCTTGAGCATCACAACTTTATTGACAATACTTGTTAGCATTCTATTTTGGAATATCCTAAAACTTCTATTGTTAATTGACTATAGAAAACTTATTTGGAGCTCTCTAACTCATTTTCCTTTCACATGGACTTCACAGTGTGTTGATATCTAGCTTGGAATGACAATATATAATCCCAAGGCAACTTTTGCTATGTAAATAGACATACATTTTTCCTATTGCAATTTGTTCATTGCTGAGTGTCGGCATATATTTGAAACTTGCAAGTGCTGTTTTGAACTTATTCTAATCTTTACAGGCTCAAAAAACAAGTGTTGCTTTATTTGGTGACTGACTCCCAATCTCTTCACAGGAGAACACCTCTTTGGGACTCCATGAAGTTATCGGAGAACATTCCTAAAGATGCATCAAGCAAGATACAGATTAATCGAGATCTTTATAGTGAAGACATGTAAATAACTTGACTCCATAATTGATAGCAATGCCATATAATTAACTTGCTGGTTATATTTCATATAGATTCTAGATTCTTATATCTGATACACGCTTGTTATTGTGATTCTATGAAGTATAAGATGCTAAGATACTTGCCATGCAAAGTTGCTTCATATTATATAAAGTTTTAGTTGAGACACTAATCTGAAATAAACTAGATAGTATGAACTTTAGATTAAATGTTTTCCATATTTTATTCTAATTTCACCTTCTTATGAGGTATTTATTTTAGACAAATATGCGAAAAGCAATTTTCTTCTCCTGTTGTACTTGATTCATTCCCTTCTCTGTCTTTTCAATTAATTAATGCACTCTAACCTTTTTTGCTAATTAAACTTCACCTCACTTTTAGTTCCATTTTGGATAATAGCAAATTGAAGCTGCACTTGTCAGATTGAGCTCCTTTGTTATAGCTATTGCACTACATAGAAGATATTTGAAGCATAGTAAGCCACTTGATCCATGGTTTGTCCTTTCCTCCCTCCTCTCATGAAACCCTAGCTCTCAAGATTCTTTTTCTTTTTTTAGCGGTCCAATTTTACTCACGATCTGAGGTAGTTTAAATTTGATATAGGAAGAAGAAGCTATGGCTCAGAAAGCAAAGAGGAAGCTGCAGCTTTGGAGTTTTAAAAGTGGAAAGGGGCATTTTATGTTAATGATGAAGGTACAACAGAGGAGATGCAGGATGATAACCAAGGT